>OX387244.1:69539566-79539566 GCA_947561735.1 Cenchrus americanus | reverse complement strand
GAATTTTTCACAGAAAATCAGTCACGAAATTTCTGAAGTTCTCCAATTGGATTTACTGTAATCGGAGTTCTGTAGCCCGAGATAAAATTAAAACAGTGCAGCTGACTCAGAAAGCTGCGCGAACAGATTTAGAGCTCTCGGATTTGCATTAAGGAAAAACTTAAAGGGACAAAAGGATTAAGTTAGATAATTGATTGAGACTGAAAGTTGACCCCCAAAAACTTACTACTAAACCAATGTCGTTGTGGTCATCACTCCACAACACATTGCCCTCAAACAAAATCCAGCTCTAACATTTAGCACAAAACCAAGCATTCAACCACACTTCTAAACTAAGCACACTTTACCGATCGTCTACTAGCAATTACAAAAAGATTGTATTCTTAACTTAGGCCTAAGGACCATCTTCTGGCATGGCATCTGTGCGGGCGTCAGGGGAGTCGTAGTGTGGCCTCTTGGGCGATGGAGAGGTGCATCCTTCTGTGGCATCATGAACAACTGGCTGCTCCCTGTTCTGCAGTGCAGCTTCCAAGGCACGCTTCTGCAACTCCAGAGTGAAGATCTGCTGTTGTGCCGCGTACAAAGTGTTGTTGGTGTCGTCCAAAGCGGTGTTAACAGCTGCAAGTAGACTCCGGACATTGTTCAGCGTTCCTTCATAGGCTGGCGCTGAGGCGATGTAGGTCTTGGCTTCCCCACTGGCTCTGAAGGGTGTGTACCGGCAATGGGTATCCTCCAACCTGTCATGCTCCTTGTGAGAGAGCACATAAAACGCCCTCCGAGCTGACTCTGCTATACAAGCATCCATAGTAGTCATGTGAGCCACATCATGATGCTTGGACATCTCTTTCACTCCACGGCATGGAATGTACTCCTCCAGGATGGCGACAACTTCCCAATGGGGCTCGAACCACGGATGAGTCCACAGCTCACAATGGTAAACAGGGGCCTTGTCCTAGCCCAAGCAGAGTACCATAACTCGCAGGTGGTCAGCCATGGGAATGCCCACTCCATCAGCTCTGTAGTGGCACACTTCCCAGTTCACTTCCTCAGCTGCTTCATCTTGCTCTTGCTCTTTCTCCTCCATCTCTAGATCAAGGTGATCTTCCAGATCTTCTCCTGGTGCCTGCTCCTCTTGGTTGGGCTGATCAGCTGGCTCATCCTCTTCTGGGATCATCTCTTCTGGGTCCTCCTCATCATCAGACACCATGACGAGGTCAGGGACGACTACTGGTGCAGGCTCCATCTCGATTTCTTCATCCGTGTCTCCGTCATGGAAGTCGTTGTACTGTTCCTGCAGAGCATACTGGTGGGCAGCACTAGCATGTGAAGTCTTCAAACGGCGAACCATCTGTAGTGCAGTGCAGAATGAGATAGATGATAAGACAAAATGGACGAGAGCTAAAGCAAGCACAAGGTAAAGAATCTAGATAGCTCAAGAGTGAGGCAAAAGCAAGAGTAAGGTTAATAGAAGTAAATCAAGCATGTAAGAGAAAGCTTCTATGGTTATAAAATCCTTAGTTCGACCATTTCTATCTAAGCTAGCTTTCCTACAGTCAACACGGCTCTGGTACCACTTTGTCACACCCAGTTTTAAAGGCAAAATCGAATGCATAGATCACGTGTGCGCCATGATCAAATTACACACACGCTTAGACATTGTGAATACCAAAATCAGTGCCATACGAATAAAAAGTTATTACAAACCATATTCTTAAACGAATCTTAAATAACGAGTTCTTGCAGCGGACAAAATGCCTCCACAGGCAGCTGACTGAAGACTACGCACACCTAGAACTCCTGGAAATCTCCTGGATTGTCTTCAAAGTTCTCCCAGTCTGAGCAGCAATCCGGGTATTGTAGATGCAAGAGAATAAACAAGCGTGAGCCCATGACATACTCAGCAAGAGAGAACAACATAACATGCAAGGCCATATGGTGGATGGCTAAGGTTCAAGCAGTTTAGCATTTTAGTGAGTCAAGTTTTATTAGCAACCTGACTACTAAAGAGTGTAAGTTCATACCAACCCAATTAATAAGGTATAAGCATCATAAATAAAGAATAAAACATCAATTAAACATTTAAGTTTCATACTTTTATCATGTGTGTCCAGGCCGCTCTTGACCGTGAGCATGGCTAATCGATTAGTTTAACACTCTGCAGAGGTTGTACACTTTCACCACAAGCAGCGTAAAAGCTCCGAAGAACTTTGAACCCAACCATGCGGTGTTTGCAAGGCACCATACCACACTACCGAGGTGTGGTTGCATAGGGACGCTACATGGCCTTTACAAAGGTTCCCTAGCAAGTTATGACCCACAAGGTCCGGATCAGTTAGCAAGGTATAAAGTCCCCTAGCAGGTCGATACCCCACCATAAAAAGAATAACTCACCCAGCCCCCTGCTAGAGCGAGTCTATACCCCACAGTACCGCCGATCCCTTGTCCTTATCAGGTAAGATCACCCCAAGCTAAAGTTCCTAATTATTCAGGCAAGACCATTGCCCATTAGTTCTTGTGGTTGTACTATTTTCCTGGGTGGTTCTCCATGTTCCGATTATCATAATAAAGTGGTCTTGTAAAGTAAAGAACATAGACCGGAACATAGAATATAAAAGTAACCAAGTTTGATTAACACCAATCCCAGTTGAGCATGCTAAGCCACAGCTACCAACAAGATTAATTCGATTAAACCCGGTGACAAGGTAAAGGTAGTAAAATACTAGGCATGATCCTTAATAGGTTCCCGTCAAGTTAATGCAAGCAAGAAAAGTAAAAACAGTGAATTTAAATGCATGCTATGTAGGACAAGCGGGTACGCAACAAGGAAGACTTGCTTTCAACAAAACTCTGCTGCTCAAACTTTGGCGCGTCTTGATCTTCAGATCCTTCAAACGCTTCGCACTCTACGGTCCACAATCATCACATACAAGCATACAACAAGAATAAATAAGAAACAGTCACCAAACAGTACAAACAGAACAGAACAGTGGCATAAAACTAATCTATGCTTCGAGATAAAGAACGCTAAAATCAGAGCTAAAACGACCAAGTTGCGCCCTATTGAAGATGCAGGGACCAAACTGTAAAGTTTTAAAAGAAACTGGGCTAACATAAAAGAAAAGGACTAAACTGCAAGGAATTTCCTACGGTGGAAGGGTATTTTTGTGAATATCGGAAAACTCAGGGGCTTTTCTGCTAAAACGCCAGAACCGGCTGAGTTTGACTGGCTTGACTCAAGTCGGCTTGATCTAGATCCGTTGGATCTAGATCTAACGGCTGTGGGTGCGCGCGGGTTAAGCAGGCAGCGGGATTAGATCTGGCCCATCGAATCACGATTCGGCGGCCAGGAACGCGTGCAAGCGGCGGGACGCGTCGGCCGACGGCGGCGGCCGGTGGTGAGCGGCCGGTGGTGATCGGCCGGTGGTGAGCGGCGGCGAACTCGATCTCGGGCACGATTCAAGGCGCGGGGAACATCTACGCGTAGCGCGCGAAGCGGTGAAGCTACTAGAGGCGGCGAGAGCGGCGGCGATGCGGCGGAGCGACCAGACGACGCGGCGGCGCAGCTCGAGAACTCCGGCGAGATCTCCCGGGCGCTACGGTGCCCGAGGACGACGACAGGCGACGCCGGTGTGAAGCTCACCTCCTGGCACAGGTCTTGGACACCTCCATGTCGACGAGACAGCGGCAGAGGTGGGGAATCAACGGTGACTGCGGGAAGCTAGGGTTCCGGCGGCAGCGCAAGACGGCGGGGTGGCGACTAGGGCTCGGGTCACGAACTCCAGGGCAGCAGGCGGCTTAAATAGCCCGGGGAAACCGACCTAGGTGTGCGCGCCCGGCCTGGATTGCGCAGACGCGGCGGCGCGGTCGGACTCGGGGTGAGTCCGACTTGGGGACGACGCGGTGGAAGGGATGACAGCTGAGCCCCACGGGTCAGCCTCAGCGGGCGAGGGGGAGAGCGGAGCGGCGGCGGTCGTGGGCCGGTTGGGCCGAAAGGCCAAGCGGGCGGGCCGCGCTAGGGCGGCTTGCGCGGGTTGGGCTGCGGCCGGCCGTCGCTACCGCCGGGTCGCCGCGCGGCTAGAGCGGGCTGTGGCCTGCTGGGCTTAGCTGGGTTAGAAGGTAGGACGGGTAGATGGTTTAGGAATTAGGCAAAGGTATTTTGGAAGGGATTCAAACAAATAGAATTCAAACACGAATTTGAATTCCGACAATAAAAAATAATGCTCCAGCATGCATGCAACATTTAATTCCTATGTTTCATTAATTTTATTTTCAGAAAAGTTTTAAATGCCTAAAAGAAAAGTAAAGCCACCTTATATTCCTTAAGCAATTAAAGGTTTCTAGCAAATTTCAGTAAAGCCATTTTTAAGTAAAATTAGGGTGTTAGAGAAACTTTAGCAGCTCCCCTTTCCCATCCCCAATACCAAAAAAAACAGTGATATAGGGAATCAGATGCTAAAAAAACCTCTTCAGCAGCCTCCCTATCCCCTTCCCTCTTTTTCTCCATGGACTAAAACTCCCTCTCCATCCCCTTTATAAAGGGAACCTCTCCTCCACCCCCTATCAGTGGGACCCACTCACTTTATAAAGGAGAAGATGATGTGGCATTGTGAGACCCACGAGTTGGGAAGGAAAATAGGGAAACTGCTGGAGCAAGTTGTGTTTTAGGGATGAAAATATTTTTACTCCACCCCAAATAACTTCATATAGGGGATGAAATTTACTCCATCTGATGGAGTTGCTCTTACACCCTACTCCTTTAAGACCCCTTCATCAACAATTATAATGGTCGAGATGTAGCATGCATGGACCATGTCGGGTTTCCTCGGAAGCAACCTGGCACAACCAAGAACCTAGTGCTTTTGATTTCCTAGAAAATAGAAAACTTTAGATTACACTTAACTGACTCTTTGCAGATCCGTCTCAAAAACCAGCAGTCCGAGAAGGCACGCGGCAAAAGAACGGCAACACAATCAGCAAGACTACTAGAATTCATCGGAGGACGAGTCCTGGATGATACCGTTACCGTGCATGTATGTACCCCGCTGCACACCCAACCAAACAGAGCCTGGCCATGCCGGCATCCTCATGGAATGATCAATGATGGCACCGTGATCCAGACTTCCAGACCACCGTCATGTCCTCGGCCAGCCCCAGAGACTCCTCGCGCCGATCAAGATCGTCGTCGTCTTCGCGCTCTTGGTCGAGCACAACCGCCGCCGCTTCCGACTTGTCGACACCCCGGGCGCGCCCTGCGCACGTACAGGACGTTCTATAGGTGGCGCACCGGGCATGGCGTGGGCGGCCCAACAATCTGCACGAGAGGAAAACCGGGATGTACGTACGCGCGCGTGACACCGAAACGGCAGGACCCGAAACCTGCTCGGACTCGGAGCTCAGGGTTGCTGCCGATTTCCAAGTCCGGTTTCACCGCCACGACCCTGTTCCGACTCGGAGTCTCCCGGTCCCGCTCCCTCTCCCTCTCCCTCTCCTTCATATAGGGAAGCAGAGCCACGAGAAGAAACATCGTCAAATCACCATCGTCCCTCAACCCGATCCATCCAGCCGAGTTTGCAGAGAGACAGACGCGTGCAAGCCCCTCTCCGCGCCGCGATGAGGAAGAGGAGCACGTTCGCCTACGACACCGACGTCGTCATGGACGACGGAACAACGATCTGTACCACCGTCACCAACTCCGGCGACGCCGTCAAGCTCTTCCTCAAGGAGGTCTACAAGTACGGGCAGCGCCTCGTCGTCGGCGTCGACACCGAGTGGCGGACCATCTACCACAGGGACGGGCACCACACGCACCGGATGGCCGTCCTGCAGCTCTGCGTCGGCTACCGTTGCCTGGTGTTCCAGATCGTCCGCGGCGACTACGTACCGGCCGTCCTCAAGGCCTTTCTCGCCTGCCCCGACCACAGCTTCGTCGGCGTCGGGGTCGACAACGACGTCGAGCGCCTGTACGTCGACTGCAAGCTCCTGCTGGCCAACGCGGTGGACCTGAGGTACGTCGCGGCGGAGGTGCTCAACCGAGCGGAGCTGAAGTACATGGGGCTCAAGGCCCTGACACGCGAGGTGATTGGCGTGGACATCGACAAGCCCGTGGAGGTGACGAAGAGCAGGTGGGGCCAGCCCCTGTCGATGGAGCAGGTCCGATACGCCTGCATCGACGCCTTTGTGTCTTACGAGATTGGCCGGCTGCTGCTGGTCGCCGCTCAGCGCGCGGGAGATGACGCGGCGACAGGCCCAACATTCTTGCAGTTGAAGTCCTTCGAATTGCCGTAAGGCGCGTACTAAGCTTTAGAGATGCGTTTTTCGCCTGCCCGCTGTCCCCTGTTGTTTTCGCTTAGATTCAGTCGTTACATAATTTCAATTATTATGATAATGAATTAATGATGGTTTCACTGACAGTGTCTAAGGAGTTGTTTGGATACGTACTTGATGAATCACGCACGTCTTTAAAAAAATGAAGGGGATTTGCCTTAATTTTTATTATAAGAAGAATAAAGGCCAACACGCAAAAAGAGAGCGAAAAACATGGAAAAAGAGTAAACTTGTAAACTTTGGGGAAAACGCCTTTTCACACTGAAAACATTAACACTCTTTTATGTCAAAACCCTCGAAGCAAAGTTGAGGGATGAAAAAGATATACTACTCCTCTTGGATATATGCCCTAGAGCCAATTGGATCGGATCCACTAATATGCTTGATGGATTTGATGTTTGTTACCTCGACGCGTTCGTCTAC
The DNA here is from genome assembly GCA_947561735.1 of Cenchrus americanus. Lineage (NCBI taxonomy): Eukaryota > Viridiplantae > Streptophyta > Magnoliopsida > Poales > Poaceae > Cenchrus > Cenchrus americanus. The sequence continues at coordinate 79,532,819 of OX387244.1, read as the reverse complement.
ATCGAGACGGTTCCGCCGCATCTGCGCGTCTAGTGGTAATCCCGTGATCTCTAACAGCAGCAGTTCCTGTTTTGCGGGAAAAATTTTGTTTGTGCTAGTGTAGCCTCCCCATATCCCTTCAACTCCCCCGTTTTAAAATATTTGTCACTGTTGACTTTTTATTGCAACTTTGACCATTCGTCTTATTCAAAAATTATCGCAAACATGTAAAATATAAGTCAAGCTTAAAATACATACAACATTAAAACATATAGCAAACAAAATAAATTGTATTTGCACAATTTTTGAATAAGACGAATGGTTAAAGTTGCAGAAAAAATCAAATGGCGACAAGCATTTTGAAATGGAGGGAGTATTATACACCTTTGCAAGATGACGCAGTTGATCATGTTTTCTATGTGACGAAGTGCCATACAAAATGTTGAATCAACATAGTGGAAAATGGTACATGTTATGGAATTGTGCAATACCCAACCAAAGAAGAAGGTCGCAATTGCTAATAAGGGGTGGGTTGGACTCTGTAAGCCATTGTGCTTAATTTGACATCAATGTGCTTTGTTTTGATAGAAATAGAAATGGACTTACTACTCGCCACAACAAAAACTGAGCATGAACTTAAATGCAACAAAAATATGTCTCTATTGCAACCAATAGTTCCTGTCTTTTCTATACTGATTCATGACGGCAAACATGACTACACCCGATTTGGTAAGAGCAACTCCAACTGTTTGGTATATGAATTTGACATCCATCTAATTTTGCAAAATAAGAAAAAATAGGCTCCAACAGTTTGGTAAAACAACTTGGCATCAATGGCAAGTTGTCATTCCTCCCCCTCCCAGGCGCAAATATAATTTTTGCAATTTGGTCCTTTTTGTAAGAATTTTACATATAGACCCCTGGCGGAAAGAATCCAAAAAATGGACCCAAAGGACGGCGCCATGGCCCTTGGCGCCCTAGGTACATAGCATGACACCATATCTTTTGGCGCCGTCCATTGCCACGTCAAATCCAATGTGGCTCGGAGAAAAGGCGGGCCAAAATAACGGCGCCAAAAAACATGGTGTCGTCCTGTTTAATGACGGCGCCAAAGGCCATGGCGCCGAGCTTCGGGACTTAGTCTCAGTGGAGCTTACAGAGCAGCACGGCGCCAATGGCCACTTGGCGCCGTAGTAACCTAGCACGGCGCCAAGTCTTTTGGCGTTGTGCTTCCAGACTTTGTCAAAAATAAATAGATTCATGACCACAATTCACACAAAAATTAGCAGATTTAACTTCATGACCACAAGCACAGATTCACGACAACAAGTTCATATATTCATGACCGCAAGTTCAACACCACAAGTTCACATATTAATAACCACAAGTCCATGACCACAAAACTCCAAGATCAACCCCCTTTGCCTTGCGCTTGCCCCGAGCCTTGCCAAGTGCATCTGTGCCCGGTGTGTGTCGTCGAGGCGGCTGGCGACGTCGCTGAGGCGGCTGGCGACGTCGCTGAGTCGTCTGAGTGGTTGGTGGTGCGTCCTCTAGTTGTGACGCACCAAGCTCCTCCTGCTCGTTGCCCTGGGCGTCCTCGTCGTCGTCGCTGTCCTCATCGTCGCTAAATGTGGGCGTGCGAGACGAGGACATTGTGGCTGGCGCTCGGTGTGACGACGGCGACCTTGCCGCATGTGAGGTGTCAGGCACGGAGACGTCGGCCTGAGCTAGAGTCCGGCAACCAGCACATGCGGCAGCTCGACTAAGACAGCGACACAACCTCTATATGTATGACAACAAAAGAAACTATCTTAGAAACCTTTACATGTAAAAAAGTTAGTTTGCTGAAGCAAGGTTCGGAAGCGAAAACGATGAGTTATTACCTGAAGCAAGGTCCGGAAGCGCCCTTCAGTTTCTGGGTCCCCAACTGGGTACTGAAGAGCTGCATCGATCTTAGTGATCGAGTCCCTCATAGACATGCCCTGCAAGAAAATGTTGTAACATTGGAGCTATAGTATATGGAAGATTCTAGTTTTTAGTCCGAAGAGAACTAACCACTCTATCTAGGATGGGGCCCAGCTCTATTGCCCGTCCCTCTCGACCTCTAACTTCGTAGGTGGTGTTCTCGTCGTCTGAGGAAGCAATGTCGGCGTAGTCGTCCCGTGTCCACCTTTGACGCAACCTGTACCGAGTAGTAGTGTGGTACCAGGTCAAGTAGGCTCGGAAGTTTGCATTGTTGTGCGGGCCCTCAGTCAGCAAAACGTTTGCCTCCATCTTGTTCCACCAGTCGATCCTCTCACGGTGGTAGTCGACGAAGTGGAGACCTTACGCTGCTTAACTCGATCGAACCTGGACGGAAACACAAGGTTAGTCAAGTTGTTTGTAAAGCGCACAAAGGTAAACTAATTCGAAGTGGAGTTGTAATGGAAGAATTACCTGTGCAAGTCGATGGACGTGCAAACCTCGTCCGGCGGGAAGGCTTGGGCCAGTCCGAATTGGCATGCTACCCAATGCGGTAGTTGAATCTCGACTGCATAGAAACAAATGAGGGGGCACCTCATCCTCCAAAGGTCTTGGTCACGATGACACATTGGGTTTAGAGGCATCGCGAGGACTACCTCTGTGTTGCAAGGCTCCCACTCCACCTGTGAAAAGTGTGTCATTGTTAGTTACCAAAGGAATACTTATGTTAAAAGCATGTATTGGTCATAAATGATCAGAGTTGAAACAATTCATATTGAACAACCGTGGAGGGGACGAGGGCGTCGATCTCGTTAGTGTAGTCAAGGTACGCTCGGTGGTGAGTCGCGTACGGTGGGGAGACCACGTTCCAAAGATACGCCATAGTACGTGCAAGGTGGGGGTTGTTGTGGTCGTGTCAAGTGTTCGGCTGAAGGACGTGAGGCCTACCTACCGGAAGTCGTGACCACATCCAAAGCTGAAGTAGGAGTGTGCAACCTGCCTGAGTCGAGGTCTGAGCGGTGTGTCGGCATGCCTCACATAGCTGCCTGTAAAGGAAGCCTAGCACGGCGGAACCCCAGCTGTATGTACCTGCATAAATCGCATAAATGAAGTTAGTTAACATTCATAACCAACAACAATGCGATAACTCATTAACATTGGCTGCACAGACACGTACCTGCATCGTCCCAGTCCCACAGGCAGTGGATGTACATCCACGAAGCACTGTTTCCCGTGGCGTCTGGGAAAAGAACGGAACCAGAGAGGTTGATGACCCACGCTCGGTAGTAGTATGTGACTGTCCCCTCGTCAGCGTCCTGTGGGCACTCAACAAACCTCTCCCTAAGCCAGCACAGTGACACGCCTGAAACACGTCCATGCCTCGCCTCCTCGCCCTGAGGCCGGTGGTGATGCGCCCAAGAACTCCTCCACTCGTCCACACCAGCCCTCCGAGACTGCACTACCAATCACCGGACGACCTCTGATCCCCAAGCCGAGGAACATCACCGCATCCTGCAGCGTGACAGTCATCTCACCACAAGGCAGGTGGAAACTATGTGTCTCTGGCCGCCACCTACATAAAAAGACAATACAAGTCAGTAGAGCATAGTAGAACGATACATAACAAACCATATAGACATCAGTTCAGTACGAACCTATCGATCAAGGCAGTGAGAGCGAGGGCACTGAAGTTTGGAAGGCCACGACGAACGACCTGGGCAACAACGTGGAGGCCGACCCTCTGGAGTAGTGGTGTGTACCGATCGTCGTACCGCATCAGCTGGAACCCATCATGGGTTCTGGCTAGAAGGATTGGAAGGTCCTGAAAGAAATAGACCAAATTAGTAACTTCATTAATTTGCAAGTATCTATTAATTTAATAACTTGTATCGTACCAGTCTCGGGTTGTCTTCTATTGCCCTGGCACGGTGGTTCTTGTCGTAGAACTCATCCAGCAGGCGGTACCCCCTCGCCCCCGCCATCCTGCATAGATGTACAATGAGGAGAGCCAAGAATGTGAGATAGTTGCTTGATAAATAAATATTGTTCACTTCTAAAACCATGCTCATAAGGAAAAGTTATGACAATTCATCTTAACCCATCAACTGCATAAGGAAAAATAATGAAGAGTATCATAGTAACAGGTCATTGGTTATCTTTTAATCACTTTTTATTTCACTTTTAAAATGGAATCAGCTGGTTTCTCACCTCTATTCCTCAATCCTCATAAGAACAAGGCTAGTGAAAAAGAATGACAAATTGGGCCATGGTAGTCACGCGTCAGGCCACTGCTTACATTACAGAGCAGATCAGAAGCTGGTACTTCTTTGAATGAAAGAGTTAAAGGTCCAATGAAAACGTTTCTCGCACGGTTGCTCAGAAAATGGCATGGCCATAAAAACATTCTCTTCATCGACTCTGTGAGATGGAGAAGCAGCAAGACTAGTTTCAAGAAATTCATGCAACTTTGCAAGCAATCTCGTATACTTGCCAAGAAAATTGCCAGTTAGCAGCTCCAGTACAATGTTACAAGTAAACAGAGCACGTGACAGCCTAATCTAGTGTACAAGAGTAGTAATCTTGATGGGTGTAGCTTCCACAAACGACACTCTGCCATCATCTACTGTCACCAAGATATGAAGTCTGGACTCTAGTCTACCGTGGGTACTTTAGCGACATAAGAACCAAGGTAATAGGTACTGATGAAACTAGAATAAACATACAGGTAGCAGCATTCCTGTCTAAATATGTAAAAGATTTCTGTAAATCGCAACATGTAAAATTGTTGAGCATTTGAACCTCCAATAAAGAAGATTACATTATAATTATGTAAACCGCAACAAACCTACATTGGTATTAAACCAACTGAAATATCTGACGACGCCTCCATGAAAGAAACCATCACTAAGCTTCACTCTAGAGTCTAAACAGTATCCCAGACATTGCACCACTAGTTCGACTACAGTAACGGTAGAGACATGAGCAACAAGACAAGGATCACAAACAGCACACGACACCCAATTCAAGATGGGATTATCCAAAGTCCAAACCATATTATCATAAGCCTCAGAACACAGCAGGGTACGAGTGTACGATTCAAACTATAGTTTTGAAACACTTTACTTGATGTAGAGTATGCACAAGAACCATTGCGGCAATGCACAAAGTTGACCCTGCATTACATTCGTTTTGCTCGCAGATAAGCTTGCATTCGGTTGTTGGACAGGTAGGTTCTCACATTGACCGACGGAGGGGAGGACGGTGCCGGCCGTGGGGGGCTCACCGCCGGCCAGCGACGGACGGGGCGGTGGGGCGCCTCTCGGAGGAGACGGGGAGGCGGGCCGGGCGGCCTGCTCGACGGGAAGGGCGCAACCGACCGTGGGCACCTCACCGCCGGACGGGGTTGGCGTCGGCGGACAGAGGGGTATGGCGTTGTCTTCCGCGGCGGAAGCTGATAGGGGCGGCGGCCCTCCCTCCTCCGGATCTGGCCGGCGGCGCCGGAAGGGAGTGGTGCCGGAAGGGACAGAGGCGGGTGGGAGGAGGAAGAGAAGGAAGGGAGGCCGCACGCCGCGATTAAGTTTCGAAGCACGGCGCCAGGATATTTAGCGCCGTACGTGCATACCACGGCGCCACACCTCTTTGCGCCGTAGTAAGAAACAACGGCGCTCCGTTTTTTGACGTCGTTATTTTGAACCCGCTTTTCCCCTCGCCACGCTGGATCCGTCATGTCACAAGACGGCGCCAAGAGTTATGACGCCGTTCTATGTATTTACGGCGCCAGGTACCATGGCACCGTTCTTCGGGTCTATTTTTGAGATTGTTTCCGCCAGGGGTCTATATGTAAAATTCTTAAAAAAAGATCAAATTGCAAAAAAAATTCTATGCGCGCGGCTGAAGAGTTGCCAACGCGATTTTCCATCCAACTTTTGTCGCTGCCGGCACGCTTCCCGCGCGCGCCTCGGAGTCCCGTGGCCGCACGCCCTTTTTTCCTCTCCCGCACGGCTGTAATGATGTCCCCCGCGCATGCATGAGAGAGATATGTAAACATTACCTGCGCGACGGTGCAGCACTTCTAGTATTTGTTGACTGCATGCAATTTCTACTGGTAGTTCCAACAATTACTCACAGCCGACTGCTCCTTCCAGAGACGGTGAAGGCCGGCGGCAATCATGCCCAATCACGGCGGCGACCATTGGCGCGAGGCGAGGTCGCGGGAAAAAAAAGCAAGGTAGAAGATCGCGGGAAAAATATGAGTGTGGGTCTCATTTTAGTTTTGCCAAGTCAATTATTCCAAACTGTTGGGGGTGAACATTTTTTTACTTTACCATAATATTTAGGGAGTTGCTAAAATCCAAGATTTGCCAAACATATATATTTACGAATGGTAGCAAAACGACCCATATTTTTCATAGTAGTCAAACTTTATTTCTTTCTTGGAAATTAACTTATTATCAGACATACTCTATCACAACTGCTGGGAGTGCAATGCACCAGCAGTCAGGCATCACTAGGCAAAGCTGCCCCAAAGCATGTTTGATTCAATTGAGAAACCAAAGCGGAGAGAGAACTCCGGGTTACCGCGGTAACCGGCCTAACCGAGCCGGCTCGGTTACTAAAACCGATCGGTAACTGTCGGTGTTTTAGACCGGCAACCTACTAAGGGGAGTACCCGAAGTAGATGAATGTGGTCTCGCCGAGATCGGTAACTCGAAGGAAGAGACATGTGGCACACAATTTAGACAGGTTCGGGCCGCGAGGTGCGTAATACCCTACGTCCTGTATGTTGCGTAGCTCTGGATTGATTGGGTGTGATTACAAGATGGCGTAATCTGATGCGTATGAGAGAGGAGGGTCCCTGCCTCGCCTTATATAGTTCGGGAGGCAGGGTTACAAGTCGGTTTAGGGAGAGAGTACTAGTCGTGTACGACTAGGAGTCCTCTACACAGTACATGGTATGCGTAGCTGCCTATCCGAGTACTTCTCCACCGTGGTCCTTGCGCCTCACGCCAACAGGTACCGTGCGGCACAAGTCGGGTAGTCCCAGGGGCCCACCGAGTAGTCGGTCCTGGTACCCACCGAGGTAGTGGGCCCAGGGAGGTCCATACGATAAGCCCCCGAGTACTTTGTAATCGAGTAGGATAGCTTCGAGTAGTCTTGACGGCCTTAACGAGTAGTCCTCAAGCGTCCCCGAGTACTACAAGCCAAAAGTCCTTAAGAATATTTGAAGCATCCCGAGGCTGGAATGTACTCCAGCTGATGTTTGAGTAATCCTGAAGTCTTCTCGAGTAGTCCCAAGCGTCCTCGAGTGCTGCCCTCGAAGGTCTTCAATAATACCGTGTTGTCTTGAAGCCGAAGCTGATATGGAAGTGCGATTGCAAAATCGCACTCCATATGGAGTAGCCCCCGAGCCTTAGGTTGAGTTGCGGACTCTGGCTGAGGGTCCATCTGATGTTTTAGCAAGATTATCCCGAAAAATCCGAAGAAAAAACCGAAGGACACGTGGCACGGAGCCCCCGAGTCTTGAGTCGAGTACTTCCTCTCGAATTGAAGGGTCATCTTGTGTGTAGAAAGTGTCCTGAGTTGCTCTTGAATCTTGTCGCTACCCAGGGAATTGAGTAGTCGTAGCCGAGCCCCCGAGATGAAGCGCGTCGACTAGTAGAAGTTGAAGGGTCAGGCGCCGCCGCTGAGTCAGTCGTCTGGGGACTTATCCATCTGGCCGTTGGAGGAGCCGCCGTTGACTTATAAATAGAAGCCGAAACCCTTAGGGTTTTTCACCCATGCACTTGCAGCCATTCCTAGCAGATCGTGCCTAGAAACCACCGCCAGTGCGCACTGCCGCCTTAGAGGGGAGTGTAGATCCAAGCGCGCCGCCGCCGGAAACCACCGCCGTAGCCCCCGAGCGAATGCGAGTGAAGACCCGGTGCACTTGGAGGATGAAGCCCTCACCATCAAAGAGCTTGAAGACCGTCGGTGGGAAGAAGAGGTCCCGTGAGGAAGCCGCCGGATCCGCCGCGGGGACGTCGCCACCGGTGTCTCCGCTGCGGCCAAATCCCAACCAGGAGTGGAAGAAGTCCAAGGCAAAGACTGAAGATCTGTTGGCGCTCCTCAACAGTGGAATTTTGCAGGAGAAGGAAGTCGATATGTGGCGTGCCGTTGCGGGAGATCCGTATCCCATGGAGAAGAACCCAGACGAGATCCCCATGTTCACGCGATTCGCGGAGCGAGGGTTGTCTCTCCCAGCCAACGATTTCTTCAAGGGGCTGCTGGAGTCCTACAACATCGAGTACCTCAACCTCAACCCCAACAGTATCTTCCACACTTCTGTCTTCGTGCACTTTTGCGAATCCTTCTTGGGGATCAAGCCCCACTGGGTACTTTTCCGAAAATTCTTCCGAGTCAAGCCCCAGCCAAGCGCCAACAACCCCCGAGTAGTTGGGGGAGCCGGGATCCTGATGCGCGAGGATGCCGCGGAGCAGTACCTCGCGTACAAGCGGATCGACTCCAATCAAGATTGGAAGTCAAAGTGGTTCTACATCACCAATCACCACCCGGAGCTGCCGAAGCCGAGCGGGAAGCAGCCGAAGCACCGGCCCTGGTGGAACTCAGAGCCAACGATGCAGGAGGGTATCCAGCTGCCCAAGCTGCTGGCGAAGATCAAGGCTCTAAGAGAAGCTGGGCTGAGGGCCGAACATGTGGCCTTCAGCTTCATGAAGCAAAGGGTGCAACCGCTGATGGCCCGCGACACCTTGGGCTACAAGTACACCGGCGACGGCGACTCGTCGCGGATGCCCGGGGATGAAGTCAATGACGACGACATCGTTTATAGACTGGGCAGGATCTTCAAGGACATGCCGACGTACACGCCGTGCCCTGTGCCTGAGTACTCCGCCGCGCGTCCACCCAATAAGGTCAGTAGCCGTACTGAAGTCCGGTACTGATTATGTAGTAGTAGTCGTACTCATCTAATATGCTTCTTGCAGGATGACGTAGTGAAGTTCGTCTCCGAGCCGGCGTCGCCTCCTTGACTTGTCGAGATCCCGGATGAGGGGAAGGGGAAGGGCAAGGAGCGCCGCAAAGTCGGTGAAGGGGACGACACCGTAATCGTCGAAGACACTTCGGAGGAAGATGATAAGGAGACGTTGCAGGAGCGTTTCCAGCTGCGGTCGAGATTCAGCCGCCCTGGACTGCCGCATGTCCCTCTCGTTCAGGATCCGCCAACTAGCCTGGAGGCTAGTTTGCCCACGCCGCTAAGGAGGCCGCACAACGTGGCCCGCAAGCGCGTGACCAAGAAGCTTAAGGTCACATAGACCACATGTCAAGAGGTAAGCTTCCTTGAGTAGGGTAGTCGAGTACTTGTGTCTCGTCGTAGTGTGCTGACGATGAATCTCCATTGCTTGCAGGAGATTCCGCCTTCCGACCCCGTGGAGCAGGGGGACGAAGGTAACTGGGATACGGTGGGGGAGCCGGCTGGAGGTAGCCGCAGCCCAGCCGCCACCGTGGAGGAGCTCGTGGCGCAACTGACGCGCCAGCCCTCAGTTGCTGGGGGGAACACTGAACCGGCCGCTGCTGTCGCTGAAGAGGCAGCGGCTAATGAGGCCCAAGAGGAGGCGCCCGCTGAGGCTGGGCTGGTCGATATCGCCAGTATCCTCGGCGCCCCAACCGTGACAGTAGTCCGGTCGAGCCTATAAGTGAAGATCCTTCCCGAGTAGTACATTTGGTTTGGTAGTCGTACTGGGTTGACAACCAATTGTGTACTCTCCAGGAAATCGACGGACTTGACCTGGGATGGGGATGAACCCGCCGCAGCGGTGGCGGAAGAGGAACCCGCACCGACCGCTGAGGAGTCCGCTCCCGCCCCTCAGGCAGAATCCGAGGCACCGGCCGTGGAGGCTGCATTGCCAGAAGCCAGCATCGTGGAAGGTGAGTACACTGCACAGGAGCAGGTAGCCTCGAGGAGTAGTCATAGCCGCCAAGGGTGACTAATCCATGTCTTCTTGTTGACAGGTACCGAAGCCGAGGGGAGTGCTATTCCCGAGGCGGTGCCCGTTGAAGGCCTAGCACCGGAGACCCAAGGGGCTGCTGGAGGAGCCCCCGAGCCGATGGAGGTAGCCAGCGGAGAAGCCCCGCGGTGGCCGAAGGAGAACGCGACGACGTTCCGCCAGAATCGACTCTGGAGGTTGTCGTCCGTTCGCCGGAGATCCAGGACGTGGAGCCGATCCGCTCGGCGCCAATGTCTGGAGCCGCCACGAGTAGTCGTGGTGGAATTGAGCTGTTGGCAGATGATCTCATCGACCCGGCGGCGGTAGCTCGCCACTTGGAGGTGATGCGCCAAGCCGAGCAATGGATGAAGGTGAGTTGTCGACGCCCTTGAGTAGTTGACATCTGTTGTCTGCTGCAGGACGTCGCGGAGAGATCCCGCCAGAAGTCTGGCATGCTCCAAGGGTACGGCGACGCAGTGCTCCGGGCAGAAGCCTTAGAAGAACAACTCGTGAAGGCCCGGAAGCACTCCGCCGCGCTTCGATCCAAAGCCGGACCGGCGCCTTCGCCCAGTACCACAACGAAGTCCAGGAGATGCAGGCGAAGAGCGACGAACTTGTGCGGAAGAACAAGTCGCTCCGCAACAAGAATAAGGGTACATGTTGTCTTGTCGAGTACCCATTGGAAGTAGCTTGTAGTAGTCTGACCCGCCTTGCTTTGTTGATTGCAGAGCTTGAGACTCGTGTCAAGCAGCTGAGGGCCTCAGAAGTCGACATGAAGAACCTCTTCTACCGGGAGAAAGAGGCCCGTGAGGTACTTGAGTATGACTACAAGCAGTTGGCTTATGAATGCGATAAGCACATGGAGCTGCGCATTGCCTCCGATCGTGGCCTTGTCAACTGCTACAAATCCTTGCAGAAGCTGAACGAGGACTGCGAGAAGCTGCGGGCCCAGATGAAGGAACTCGAGGAGGCCGCACTTCCCATTGCGAGGATACTGGTGCCTCACCCGGGGGGTCCGAAGATAGCTCCATTGGTGGACCGACTGAGGGAAGCACCCAGCCGTCTGGCGACGTACGTGAAGCACTTGGCGAAGTCGATCCCCAACCAGGTCCTGGCATATATGAAGTCGTACTTCCCGAAGGCTCCAGTTGACGTAGTCGCCGGCGGACTAGCTGCCAACTTCACGGACGAGCAGTACGCGGAGCTGCTAGAGCAGATGGCGCTGATTGCTGAACAAGTCGCCAAGAAGCAGTAGTTGTAATGAACTTGTTTAAGTATGAATGAGAAAAACTTCCATAAATGAGTACTCGTTGTCGCGATCTGTGTATGCGGAGTTCCATCATGGAGTTGTCACGAGTAGTTTTACTCGCCAGTAGTCCCATTGAGGGAAAGAGACAGTAAATCAGTTGATGGATAATCAAACTTTATTACTGAGAGAAGTACACCTGGATGGCCAGGGCCGTTTTACAAGAGTAGTCGCCAGGACCCGGAGGCCGCCTACGGCTAAGTAGTGCTAGGGCGTACAACCGCTTACAGTAGTAGATCCGTTAGTAGCCGTGTAGGCTGGATCTAGGGGTACATGGTCTCTCAGTAGACCGCTGCTGGAGTCCTTTGTCGCTCGGAGCAGCTCAAGATCCGTTAGTAGCCGCGTAGACTGGATCTTGGAGTAGTGTAGTCCGGAGACTGGTTCCTGGACCCGGAGGTCGCTTACGGCGAAGGGGTCTTTAAGTAGTCATGTAGACTTGAGCCCCCAGGGTAGTCGATAGACTAGGCGTAGAATCGACAGAGCTGGTTGATGTTCCACGAGTTGTTGACGTCTTCGCCTTCGAGCGTCTGGAGGCGATAGGAGCCCGGTCCGGTCACCTTTGCGACTGTGAAGGGACCTTCCCAGGGTGAGCTGAGCTTGTGTAGTCCTTCCGTGTTCTGGATGCGGCGAAGGACAAGATCACCAACGTTGAAGGAGCGTTCCTTAACGTTGCGATCGTGGTAGCGTCGGATACCCTCTAGGTACCTTACTGATTGGACGAGGGCGGCACAGCGAGCTTCTTCGAGTCCATCGATGTCAACTCGTCTGCTGTCTTCAGATATGCCTTCGTCGTATTGTTCCACTGTCGGTGAGTCCCACATGACATCAGCAGGGAGGATTGCTTCGGAGTCGTAGACCAGGAAGTATGGCGATTGTCCCGTCGGCTTGGAGGGTTGAGTACGTAGCCCCCAGAGCGCATTGGGTAGTTCCTTGATCCACTTGCCTCCTTTGGTGTTGGCAGCGTCGTGTAGCCGCTTCTTGAGAGCGTCGAGCACCATCCCATTGGCGCGCTCGACTTGTCCATTGGCCCGAGGATGGGCAACTGAGACATATCGGACGTCGATCCCGCTGTTCTCGCAGTACTCCCAGAACTGGTGATTGTTGAAGTTGGAGCCCAGGTCTGTGATGATGCGATGGGGTAGTCCGTAGTGATGTACGAGTTCATCCAGGAAGTCAAGTACTCTATCAGCCTTGGGGCATGTGACCGGCTTGACCTCGATCCACTTGGTGAACTTGTCGATGGCCACCAATACTCTGTTGAATCCACCGGCGCAGCTTGGGAGAGGCCCAATCATGTCGAGCCCCCAGCAGGCGAAGGGCCAGGTTGGCGGTATGGTGACTAGCTTGTAGGCCGGGACGTGTTGTTGCTTGGTGAAGTACTGGCACCCTTGGCACCTTCTCGACGAGTTCTTCGCAGTCGCCCGGCAGCCGTGGGCCAATAGAAAGCTCGTTGGAAGGCCTTGCCGACCGGCGTGCGAGAGGATGCGTGGTTGCTGCAGACGCCCTTGTGGATCTCCTCCAAGATGCCCTTGCCTTCTTCTCGGGGAACACACTTCATGAGTACTCCAGAAGATGCGCCCCTCCTGTAGAGCTTGTCTCCGACTAGGACGTAGGACTTGGCACGGCGGATGAGTTGCTCGGCCAAGTTCTTGTCCGAGGGAACCTTCTGCTCGCTGAGGTAGTCGATGAAGGGTTGCCTCCAGTCCACGTCGATCATCATGACGTCCTGGCCAGCGGGGGGTGTGCTGGATCAGTGGTCGGTGGCGCCGGCTCCGGGATGGATGGCACATGAAGCTCGTGGACGAAGACACCCGCTGGTACTTGAGCGCGAGTAGAACCAAGCTTTGACAGGACGTCCGCTGCAACGTTGTTGTCGCGGACGACATGGTGGAACTCGAAACCGTAGAACTTGTTCTCGAGCTTGCGGACTTCTAGGCAGTAGGCGTCCATGTTCTCCTTGTTGCGGTCCCAGGACTTGTTGACTTGGTTGATGACCACTGCGGAGTCGCCGTAGACTAGTAGCCGCTTGATGCCCAGAGAAGCCGCGAGGCGGAGCCCGTGTAGCAGAGCTTCATACTCGACTTCGTTGTTTGAGACCTTCCAGAAGATCTGCAGGACGTACTTGAGTTGTTCGCCCGTTGGGGAGATCAAGAGTACCCCTGCATCTGTGCCTTCGAGCTTGAGCGAGCTGTCGAAGTACATCACCCAGTGCTCTGGGCGCTCGGTTGGAGTAGGTAGTTGATTCTCCCGCCACTCCGCCATGAAGTCGACTAGTGCCTGCGACTTGATGGCTGTGCGTGGCTTGAAGTCGATGTTGAGGGCGCCGAGTTCGACTGCCCACTTGGAGATTCTTCCAGTAGCATCTTGGTTCCGCAGGATGTCGCCGAGCGGGTAGTCGGTGACGACGGAGATCGAGTACTCCTGGAAGTAGTGTCGTAGCTTCCGTGAGGTGATGAGCACTGCGTACGGTGCTTATGTACCGGGCCGGTAGCGTGCCTTGGATTCTCGACAAGACCTCGCCGACGAAGTAGACCGGGCGCCGGACCGGGTAGGCGTGGCCATCTTCCCCGCCGCTCGACGATGATGGCGACCGACCACGTGAGTGGTCGCGGCCGAGGTAGAGCAAGAGGCCGCTCACCTTTGCGAGGAGCCGTGAGGACTGGTGGCTTCGATAGGAAGTCCTTGAGCTAGGCAAGGGCTTGGTCTGCCTCTGGAGTCCACACAAACTTCTCTTGATGTTTGAGTAGTTTGAAGAAGGGGAGCCCCCGTTCTCCAAGCTTCGAGATGAATCTGATCAGAGCCGCCATGCACCCGGTCAGCTTCTGCACGTCTTTGATGCACGTGGGAGCTTTCAAGCTGGTGACGACGGAGATCTTCTCGGATTGGCTTCGATGCCGCGGTGACTGATGATGAAGCCGAGTAGTTTGCCTGACGGTACGCCGAAGACGCACTTGATCGGGTTGAGCTTCCAGCGGTACTCTCGCAGGGATGCGAAAGTCTCTTCAAGATCGGCGATGAGCGTGTTGGAGTTTCTGGTCTTGATGACCATGTCATCCACATAGGCTTCGACGTTCTTGTTGAGTTGCCTCTTGAAGCAGGCCTGGATAGCTCGTTGGTAGGTGGCGCTGGCATTCTTCAACCCGAAAGACATGGTCGTGTAGCAGTACGCGCCAAACGGGATGATGAACGCGGTCTTCTCCTGGTCTTCTTCCTTGATCGCGATCTGGTGGTACCCGGAGTAGCGGTCGAGGAAGCGAGTAGGTCGCAGCCCCGCCGTGGAGTCGATGACTTGATCAATCCGCGACAACCCGAAAGGGTCCTTGGGGCAGTGCTTGTTGAGGTCGGTGTAGTCGACGCACATCCTCCACTCGTTCGAGTTCTTCTTGCGGACGAGGACGGGGTTGGCGAGCCACTAAAGATGGAAGACTTCTCTAATGAAGCCAGCCGCGAGTAGTTTGGCGAGTTCCTTCTTGATGGCGTCCCGTCTGTCGTCGGCGAAGCGGCGGAGGTATTGTCGCTTCGGGGTAGCTTTAGGATCTACGTTGAGGGGATGCTCAATCAACTCCTTGGGCACCCCTGGCATATTCGCTGGTTTCCACGCGAAGATGTTGCGGTTAACCCGGAGGAAGTTGATGAGCGCGTCTTCCTATTTCGGGTCGAGGCCCGCCCCGATGGTGGTGGTCTTGCTTCTTGTCGCTTCGTCCCGAGGTCAATTGTTTTGACCGATTCTCCTCGGTCACGGGCCGAGGCTTGTTGGCTTTGTCTGACTTCTCTGGGATGTAAAGTTCACTTGGGGCAAGCTTCTTCGACGCAGCGTAGATCTCCATCATTGCGTTGGGTACTTGATTCGTGGATGCGATTTCCACGGCTTCTGTGTCGTAGTCGTGCGATATCTTCAAGTCCCCTTGCAGTGAGAGTACACCTGCTGGACTTGGCATCTTGAGTACCAAGTAGGTGTAGTGGGGTACCGCCATGAACTTGGCGATAGCCGGTCTGCCGAGGATGGCATGGTAGGACGTCTCGAAGTCTGCGACTTTGAACTTGATGTACTCGATACGGTAGTTGTCTCTTGTTTCCCCGAAGGTAACTGGCAGAACCACTGAGCCCAGTGGGATAGCTGCGTTCCCGGGGACGATGCCGTAGAAGGGCGAGGTGCTCTTGGTGAGCATGTGGGTGATGTCGAGGTTAGTCTTGGCGAACAGGACGTTGAGCCCGCTTCCGCCATCGATGAGGACCTTGTTGAGCTTGGAGCCCGCGACCACCAGCTTCAGGACGAGTGGGCACCATCCTGGTTCAGAGAAGCTTGTCCATTGATCCGCGCGGGAGAAGGTGATGGGTACCTCTGACCACCGGAGAGGGGTCGGGACCGCTGGTTCAATGCTCATGACTTCTCAACGGGTAGCTTTCTGAGCCCGTCGGTTGGGTAGTCCGCCGAAGAGGACGTTGACCGTCTTGTCGGGTTCCTGGAAGTCGTCGTTGCCTTCGTCGGTCTTCTTCTTGCCTTTCTTGTCGTGAGGGTACCGTGGCTCTGGAGTATCCTTGTGCTCGCCGAAGTTGGTAGCACTGCTCGGTGGTGTGGTTGCCGTCCAGATGCCACGGGCACTTCTCCTTCAGCAAGTCTTTGAAGCCGCCGGAGGTCTTCTTCGAGTTCTCCTTCGCGGGGCGCTGGATAGCCGCGACAGTGTTGTCTGTCTCGTGCTTGCGATTGAGACCCGAGTAGTTGCTGCTGCGACCGCCTTGGTTCCCGTTGTTGTTGCTGCCACCGCCCGTGTTCTGTTTGCTCTTGCCACGGATGGTGTCGTACTTGGCGTTGGCCTTGTCTTCTTCATCAGCCGAGGAGGTGATCATGTCCTTGAGGTGGGTGATGGAGCTTGGGCGGCGACGGCCGAAGTCTTCGAAGGTGCGACGGTGGTAGAGACCGTCTTGGAAGAGGTCGATGACTTCTTTGTCAGAGACATCGACTACGGTGGCGCGCTTGTCAAAGAAGCACCGCATGTACTTGCGAAGGGTCTCGCCTTGTTCCTGCTTCACCATAGCCAGGTCCATGCGAGTACCCGAGCGACCCATAGCGCCCGTGAAGTTGCTGGTGAACTGCTCCTTTAGCTGGTCCCACTTGTCGATCGAGTACTTCTCGAGTGACTCGAGCCATGTGAGCGGGGCTTGGTCCAGGCAGAAGGGGAAGTAGAGGCACTTGGTGTCGTTGTTGCCACCAGCGTTCTCGATGGAGAGGGCGTAGCATCTGAGCCACTGCATTGGATCTTGCTTCACGTTGTACTTGGTGATTCCCAGAGGCTTTAATTTCTCTGGGAGGAGTAGGTTGCGAAGTCGCGCAGAGAAGGCAGGGAAGCCGTCGTTGTCGCCTGCCGTGGAAGCCTTCTAGCGCCGTAGTTCTTCGATTTTCTGGCGGGCGTCGAAGCCGCCACGTGAGGCGCCGGAGACGTGGCTATCCGCGTGGCCTTGGCCACCGCGGTCGCCACCACCCCCAGCTCTCCTGTTGGCCCCATGATTGGAGCTCCCGCCGTCGCTGCCTCCGCCTCCAGGATCGCGGTGAGGGACGATCTCCCGGTCACCACCAGCGCTGTTGCCACCCTGAGAGGGTCCACCAGCTGTTGCCCGAGTACGGTTGGGGTTGACAGGTAGCTCCACTCGAGTGCGGTTGCGACCGATGTCCGCACTGCGACTTGTTGCTTCGTTGTCGCGGTTCCTGACGGGAGGTGGTTGAGCGACCCTGGTGTTGACTCGCATGAAGTAGGCATCTTCCGCGAGCTTGGCGATGACTTGTCCCGCGCGCATCCCCTGAGCCTGACGTGCTACCGTAGTGATAGACATGAGGCATTGCTCTGGGGTAGTGTGTACCCGGCTCTCGACTTGGTCGAGTGCTTCCGCGAGGTTGCGGATGGGGAGGGACTCGCGGAGGCGTCGGCGCCGTTCGTTCCGCTTTCTGTTGCGTTCACATCGGGCGTCTCTGTTGGCAGTGGTATCGTCGGCAAGCGCGTTGGCCGACAGCTCGTCCGCTGAGATGTCCTCAAGGTATTGGTCAGGGACCGTCCCTGAGGGCCCTGGCGTCTCGTTGGTAGTCATGAAGACTTGCCGATCGGGAGAGCCAAGGCTGGAGTCGCTGGTTGCCACCTCTGTAGGAGTGTGCTCCCCAGCTGGAGCAAGCGGTGTTCCCTCCTGGAAGGGAAGTGAGTCGAGGTAGGCGACACAGCGTGAGTTCCCTACTGTGAAGTCTGCGGGCTTGCGGTCCGGCCAGTAGACAAATCTCCCGGCGGGTGTAGATGTTATAACCAAGCCAACAGCTGGTCCTGATAGGGGTTGCTCTGTGGAGTTGTTCTCAGACTCGGGCTCGTCAGGGTCCGACCCGAAGTCGAACTCGTAGGAGGAATCCGAGTAGAAGCCGGAGAGAGGATGGGAGTCCGAGTTGTAGCCGGGGGCGGTGTCGGAGTCCGAGTTGTACTCGGGTACGATCTCCTTGCCGGCCCGGTGCATGGTGGGAGCCTTCGAGTGGGCCCTACTGACATTGCATGGGCCACGTGCGAAGCGCCCACGGAGTGGAGAGGCCGCACGCGATGGCTGGGTAGCCGGCTCGCATGCGATCGCCCATGGGGACGTCGAGTTCGAGTTGGAGTCGGATCCAAGCTTGAAGTCGGCGTGTTGGTTGTAGAGCGAAATTTCGCCGAATTTTCCGGCGAGATTGCCCGTGACTACTTCTGGGAGCGTCACGAGCCCAGTCTCCGGGTTGGGTGACATGGTGAGGCGGCGTTGGAAGGATCCAGCGCCGTCAGCAGTGCAGACCCAGGAGCCGAAGACGAAGGTGTCGCCGCGCTTGAAGGCGACGGTTGGCTTGATGAAGATGGAAGCCGTCGAGTTCGCCATGTGATCTTTGGCAAGATCCCCTACCTGGCGCGCCAGCTGTCGGTGTTTTAGACCGACAACCTACTAAGGGGAGTACCTGAAGTAGATGAATGTGGTCTCGCCGAGATCGGTAACTCGAAGGAAGAGACACGTGGCACACAATTTAGACAGGTTCGGGCCGCGAGGTGCGTAATACCCTACGTCCTGTATGCTGTGTAGCTCTGGATTGATTGGGTGTGATTACAAGATGGCGTAATCTGATGCGTATGAGAGAGGAGGGTCCCTGCCTCGCCTTATATAGTTCGGGAGGCAGGGTTACAAGTCGGTTTATGGAGAGAGTACTAGTCGTGTACGTCTAGGAGTCCTCTACACAGTACATGGTATGCGTAGCTTCCTATTCGAGTACTTCTCCACCGTGGTCCTTGCGCCTCACGCCAACAAGTACCGTGCGGCACAAGTCGGGTAGTCCCAGGGGCCCACCGAGTAGTCGGTCCTGGTACCCACTGAGGTAGTGGGTCCAGGGAGGTCCATACGACAGTAACCGCCCCCTAACCATGCCTACGAAACCGAGCTTTTCGGCTAAACGGTCGGTTTGGTCGGTTTACCGACCCAGTTTTGTTGAATTTGAAAACCGCTACTGTAGCGGTTTTGTGAACCCTGAGCGAATCTAGGAAAGTGCTGAGCTTCACCCATATTCATAGTCTTGTTCATTCCATTGTGTACACTCCCATGTCAGAACTGGAGAACTTCTCCCCACTGCTCATCACCAAGCACGCTTCTCAAACATGCGGTCGACACATGCCATCTCGATCTAGTGGAGGTGTTGATATGGAGTATAACGGAGATGATCGAGTACACTAGGAGATCCTCGATGTTTGTGACAACATAGAAGCTTTTCTCTACCAAGGTCATCATGCGATAGATGATGTCCATGGGCGACGAACATGGCAGAGAGGGACGTGTAGTTGCGGTTCCCGGCGTGCCCAGCGTGACGCGCACCACGGCAGTCCGCTTGGTTCCACGTGATGATGTAGATGTTCTGCTCCGTTTAGTTAAGGTTGCAGAGGAAGCTCACGTAGTCCATGGGCTATCAAGTTCGGCTTGAGGATCTCCGGGGGCTGTAGGTTCGGCCCCGTGCTGAGAACGAGACCACCACCAGTGCCGGACAGAGGTGGTAAGGGATCCTGGCCTTAATGCATCATTCACAATCCAACTAGACCCTTTTATTTTTCTAACGATAATGCTTTGACCCTCATGTCTAGAGAGAGGGGCAAATCGGACACCGACGTGGTCTATTCTCCACTGTGGGAAGGAAGAAACTGCCCATCATAAATATCCTCCACCAACTGCCCACCATTTCTCTCTCTCTCCCTCTCTCCCTCTCTCTCCCTTTCTTCTTCTTCTTCTCCCACAAACCATGGACAAGAGCTTATGCTTCGACAGCGATGAGCGCGCACGGCATCTCCTGTGGTGGCGGCGCCGGATCCAGGTGGCCTCCACCCCGTGCAGGGACTCCGACTGCGGTGGACCGAGCTTAGGGCTCCTGCCGCGCCATGGAGGTCTCAACGGCGTCTGCATCGACAACGGTGGACACAGTTCTCTCCCCGACCTCCCTCTACTCTTCGGCGGCGGACGGGTGTCACACCCTGAAATTTTCAATTCCAGGATGTGAATAGAAAGAATAATTAAATAACGATTTTCTCATAATTTTAAATTTTTTTCCAACATTTAATTTTCTTTACAGGAAATATAGTATAGGAAAATCCTTGTTTGATTTTCTAAATCAAATAAAAAGTTGTGAGTGTTGCATTCATGCCGATGCATCTTGGTGCTTCTTGAGTGAAAAAGGTTTCAAAAATGCGTTTAGAAGTTGTCCTAATCCTTCTGAGAATTGTCCAGAATTTTCTAGAATTTATTCTCATTAGAAGGCTCTAAAATCTTTTTCTTGAGCACCAAATATTCTATTTATTAGAAGGCTCTAAAATCTTTTTCATGAGCACCAAATATTTTATTTGGATTGTTCGTGTCCCAATGTGTCAATAGGAATTTTCCTAGAATTTTGGGAATTTTCCGAGTATTTTTCAT
Source organism: Cenchrus americanus (assembly GCA_947561735.1). Lineage (NCBI taxonomy): Eukaryota > Viridiplantae > Streptophyta > Magnoliopsida > Poales > Poaceae > Cenchrus > Cenchrus americanus. The sequence continues at coordinate 79,512,653 of OX387244.1, read as the reverse complement.
GCTTTAAAACATTTCCTATAATTTCCTGGAATTATTTTCGCACTTGAAATATTTTCGGAAAATAATAAAGAAATATTTTCCTTCCCTATCAGCTCACATTTCGTGCAACCAGCCACCCCAAGTCCGGAGACGCCCCTTGAAGTCTTGGTTTAAATCGCTTGTCGCCTCAGCTTTGCAGCCTACTTACTTCGCAGCCCCGCAAAAGGAAGTCCGGTTCTCCACCCCGGATTCCACCTCTCCGCCTACGCGCACTCCTCAGTAAATCAGACCGTAGCCCAGCTATCACCCCGGCCCACCGTTGACGCAAAAAGTGCACCTAGCGCCAAACACACGGCAAGCCGAACAAGGCGGCTTCACACGCACAAAGAGTAATGATGACGTGCCGGTCAATTTTTCCCCGAAAATTAACAAAAGATAAAGCAGTTAGATACCAAAGCTTGGAACTTGCGGGTGGTACCGGACAGGTTCCATATTTACGGCTAAGAAGCCACACGAGATGACACATAGCTATGTAAAAGCTATTTGCCAAAGAATTGAAACCATTCGGGAACTTATAAAAGGAAAAAGTAACATTGCCGAATGGATTACGTAAGCATGACGGCGATCGGTCTTTGTTTGAACAAAGATGCACATGCACAAGGCCGTGACCGATCCCCATGATAAATAAATGAATAAAGTAAAGCACGAACATAAACATGTAATAAACAAGCATGCATAGATCCAAAGCACTAGTCTACCGCATGTCTAGGTACTTAGAAATCTGTCGGGTACGAAGCCAAAACAAATCTATCCACCGCATGATACAATTTGCATGAAATCGTACCACTTTCCACAAATAGATCTATCCACCGCATGATACAATCTAAATATGGAAAGCTAAAAGCATACATTATTTAAAGCATGAATTACGCACGTGTTCTACTCGTGAAGAAACATAACCGAATACGGCTGAACAGACCGATTCGGGGTCCATGAAGAAGGAACAAACATTACCAAGTAAGTAAATCTATCAGATTGATTTGGGATCTAATCCACCGGATGACTAGCTCCAAAGCAACCCAAAAACCTGCATCTACCGCATGATACCCGGCTCTTTCAAGATTTATACAAACATTAGCAAGCTGGAACCCGCAACACGTAACAACCTAGATCGATTCGGTTTCGGCTATCGGAAAGCACAAGATCCACGTGTCAAAACATGAAATCTACTCGAACAAGGACCGTAAAAGGGGTAAAGCCGATCCAAACCCATCTAGATTGGGCAAAGAGTGTTACATGAATCTAAACATAAAGTAAAAACTCGAAGTAACACGGGGTAACTTAATGAATCTATTGGATCTTGCCAAAATCCAATAGAGCCGATAACTAGCTTCAAGCTAGATCTTAGCCTACCGCATGGCTCATGATCTAACAAGAAACCTTCTTGAACCAAACTTGAATCTACCGCATGACACGAAGCATGGTAACAAGACTACTTGCATCGGATCTAAATCCATTGCATGATACTAGACATGATACAAGGTTGCCGGTACTCACGGAGGTCGACGGATCGATGAACCCTCTCGAAGAACTCGACGACACGACAAAGGACTCTAGGGTTTGGCGTAAGGCTGGTGTGTATTGAAGAATGATTGTGTTTGTTACATACATTCGGGGGTCATATTTATACCTTGTCAAGTACACTTTCGAATGGATTCGTTGCCTAACTTATCTCTAAGCTTGATCGCCTATCCATCCATTCGTTCTCCCCGATTGAGCCACGTCACTATTCAATCCCACAAAATCAGCTCTCTTGTTCCTTTGCCGAACCGGGAGCAGATAGCCGACCGCGAGATCTCTTTGCCGAATATCTCTGAAAAGATCCTTCCTTCCACCAGACGGACTCTTTATCGAACCGGACCCACAAGTCAGACTCCTTACCAAATTTTGGTGTTAACACATGCCCCTTCAATTGTGGGATAAAAGTAATTTTGTTCCGCAATTGACTCCGGCCACGAATACTTCAAATCAAATCCGGCAACTTTTGTTCTTCGCAATCCGCCGGAATATTCATCTAGATCCAAACCCTAGATCCCCTTGTTTCGAGCTCAAATCTCCAATGGAAGCTCAAAACCAAGATGCTCGGTGTAAATTCATCCCCCGTAAGCCTCGTTCGACATTTAGATTTTCAATTTTACCTGAGATTTCCTTTTCCGCTTTCCCTCCAGGAGCCTTCTACTGAGCTTCTGATCCGCACCGAGGCCAATTCGAGATCCTATTATCTTGGTCCTGTAGGGAACTCTGACCCTCGAGATTTCATCGCAGCTGAATCTCAGAGAATCCCTTTTAAAGTAGCTCTGTCTCCACCTCCTCAGTGGCAAGACGCTTTCAAGAACTGGCCTTTACCTCCAATCGCAGGCTGGAAAACTTGGTACCGGAGGATTCTCGCGTACAAGAGTGGATTGACCAAAAACCCGGATACCCTCCGTATCACCCGGTGCTTGGAGTTATCCGTGGCCGAGACCCCCAAAAACGAAGACCTCCCGATAGCGACACCGCCACTTCGGTCAAACGGCGTCAACGCCTTCCTTTTTGGCCATGGCCCAATGTCTCCAACCCCGGCCGATGTGTATATGATTACCGGCCTTGACATCACAGGGGTCTATTCAGCCTTGGAAATTCAAAAATTCTTCTCGGCAAACGGGGGTGAAGCCGGGGAAACGGATACAAACAAGATATCCCGAGCCATATGAAAGACAACCCCCTTGGTGATGTCGAGTATAGGGCTTTCCTGAATATGTGGCTGTGCAGATTTGTCTTCTGTGGCAAAGCCAATGAACCCACCCTGAATCATATCACAATGGCATCTCATTTAGCCAAAGTGGCAACCGCCTTCCTCTTGGAAAATTCCTCCTAGGCGGTGTATACCACATGCTCCACCAACTGTCACCCAAATGTATACCGACGAGGATAACATGCGTCAACGGTCCTTGGTGGTTTGTTCAAATGTGGCTGCAGCTCCACATGCGCAGATCATTGGCGTCGATTTGAACTCCAGGCTCTTCCCCTTATCCAATCGTCCTGAAGGGGAGCCTCAAGCCACCAGAGGATGCCAGAATTATGCAGAAGCGGCTTCAAATGTTCTTGTTCGACGAGACATCGGCCCGGCTTTTCGAGCTATTTTTCAAAGGTTTTCCAAACCCTCTCTGGCTTCCTTATCCGGACAATGACACCTTGACTTTTCCCGTTGAATTCTCCTTTGAATCGATCATCAAGATGAAAGATTTATAGAGATCTTCAACATCATAATCCGCCCATGTATCTTCGCAATTTGAATTCAATGGAGGAAGGCTGAATCATAGCACTTATGAGTATTATCGGCCCAATGTAGTGGCCCGGCAACTTGGGTGCGGCCGGATGCCCCCAAGGCTATTTCGCATGAATTCCTTAAGCCCGGGGAGGAAATCAAAGAACCTATGCACGAGCGAGCAGAGTTTTCAATTATGTGTGCAGTCCCACTGTCTATACCTGGCCTTTTGTGCCTATAACCTTAACTCATCCCACCTTCAATTCCTGGTGGCAAGAATTCCACGATCATATCTTCAGCGAGCCTGTACACGTGTTCTGTGCAGAGTTGATGCCTGATTTTCTGCCAGCTTCAGAGGTAATATAATAAACCTTTGGATCAGACATATCCTCTTTAATCATGATTCTGACCTTCATCTTCTTATCCACGAACACGATTGCTCGCCCCTCGAGCTAGGAACATCACCTATAATGTCGTAGGCCCAATCTCAAAGATCGGGATTCAAGTCCACAACTCTAGCTCAACTAATGGCCGGGTATGCTACAACGGACCCCGGACCTCTCTAGCCTTGCCGCCGACGGGAGGCAAGGTCCGCATCCGATTGCTCCTCCAAATGCCAAGAGGAGAAGAAGCTGTCAAGAAAATGCTTGTTGAGGTAAAATCCTTTACCTTCCCGATCACAAGATTACTCGTTCTTGATAAATCACATCTTTGTGCATTTTCGGACAGAGGCCAAGAACCTTCGGTGTCGAACCTCGCCAATGCTCCATCCTTTCGGTATGACCTTTGTTGCCTCTTCTTAAGGATGAACACCGGCATTTACCCTTTCAATTTGACATTTGCGAAGAGACAAGTGGAAGAACAACTTGTAGATGTCCCGGTGGCTCAACAAGCAAGTCCACCCGGGGTTGAATTACCTATCCCGGTGGAGATCTCATCTTCATCAACTTCGCGAAGCAATGAATTCTCCAGGGATGAATCTCCCAATCCAGCAGGAGCCATCAAGTCCTCCACGGGCACAATCACCGTTGGTCATGCGGAGACAACAATCCCAACGGAGGTGGATCCAACTCCTCTTCGGCCCGAAGCCCCCGAGTTACCGGCGACCGCATCAACACCCTCTAATTTGGAAGCTTCGGCTTTACTCGGAACACCCACTTCTCCCGTGATTGCCCCTGCTCAAGAAATCGGCCTCGAGGTAATCATTTGCACTCAACTCGCTATGTTTACTTTTAGCACCTCTAACTCGGCAACACGGCTTCTTAGGATCGGGCTCCGGCATCATCAAGCCTCGCCGTCGGGGACCAATCCGATTCTTTGCCGAGGCGATGGAAGGGATGCACCGGCCCTCGTCGGATGAGGTGCTAGCAAAGCTTAGAGAAATTGTTGCCTGGTGGAAAGAGATGCACAAGATCGGTTCAAGGATCTTGATCACTTCGAGGAGATGCTTGAATCCATCGCCCAAGAACTTCCCGAGGACATCGGTGCTCCTCCGGTATCCATCCGTGCCCCGTACGTCCTTTATGCGCCCATAAGACATACTTTGAGGAAATTGCGCTTCCGCCCGGCTATTGAAAAGAAGAAAGCCGATGCTGAACATACCATGAACGGGGCGCAATCCCAAACGAGAAAGCTACAAAGACACATTTGCTAGTACGTGGGCTTCTTGTGATCCGAAAGTTGCCAAGAAAGCTGCTCTAGAAGCGGAGCTGAGAAACCTGTCAGCTGAGATAGAGGCTGATAAAAAGAAAGTAGCCGAGCTTCCGTATTGATAGAAAAGACCCAAGAGGAAGCAAGATCGGCTATAGCCAAGATGGAACAATGCGATGCAGAACTCACCACTTTGTCCAGCACCCAAAGAGACCGCCAAGAAGCTCGTTGGACAATTTCGCCGGGCAACATCCAATGCTCGTGGTGTGATTGCGAAACATCTGAACATTTGAATGCCCCTATTGATGTATAACCGAATTGGCCGCTCTTGTGATATTTTTCTTGCAATTTATTTCTTTTCTTCTGCGTACCTTCAAATATAATACTGAACGACCCATTCGGCAAAGAAACGCCAACTCCCGAACGGCACTATGATTCTCCTTAGCCGAGCCAGTCAACTGAACGCGACTCAGCCTAGAACTCCAAGCGACCCGTCGGTGGGCTGGCCAAGGAAACCTTTCCACCTTCCGATTTTCTTGGGATATGCGCCACGATCCAAAGCCACGACTCGAAGCCACGATTCATCTTGCCAGGCCTATAAATGCAACCGTAGGTGCCCCTAGCTCTCCACCAGGCCTTCTAGCTCTCGAATCTTTGCCAATCTCGGTCCTTTCTCTTTCCAAACAGTGCACATCCCAAACCACCATGGTGTGCCGCCTCAACCGTCGTCGCGCCTCCGACGAGGCGAGAGGGGAGTAGCGCCAATGCGCGCGGAGGCAATGATCGTCGATTCCTCCTCTTTGATTCAACTTGTGATCTTCTTCTTGTTCGACGATCATCTCCTTTTCGGAGTTGATTCAATGGAATCCGTCTCTGCGCCGGCCAATCAACCCCTCCCGGACGACTCCTCGGAGTCCGACGGCCACTCCCCGTGCCGTACGGGGAGGTCGATACCCTCCGCTTCAAGGAGGGGCCGGAGGCGGCCCGACGTGAGCTAGAGGACGTCTCCAAGAAGGCGGGTATAGCCGAGGCGGAATGGGAAGACCGGCGCTAACAGCTGCCGGAAGCCATCGATGGTACGGCTGCGAAACTAGCTCTCCGATCCGGCCCGGCTTTTGATGCTAACCTTTTCTTCTTGCTTCTTGCGGCCGCGACGCCGAGCTCAACCGGTCGAAGGCGGCGGTGGAGCAGTTGGCTGACAAGGTGAATGCCCACGGCGGCACACCGGCGGAGCGCCTTGCTGCGGTGGAACACCGCGTCGACGAGGTGGCCACCCATGGTGTCCGTTTGGGCACCACCTTGGGCCTAGCTGCCATGGCGACGCACACGGACGTCGACTACTCCACCAGGCCGCGCGGCTTCCGGGGCGGCGCGCCAGAGGGCATCGATGAGATCGAGCTCATCCTGGAACGCCTCGATGGCCACTGCGACGCCATTGCCGAAATCACTCATCCCCAATTTGTACTGAACAGGCTTTTCGACTAGATTGTATTAGGGATGTTTGATCATCAGCAATAAATAAGAACTTCTGAATCCATTGCTTGCATTGTGATGAACCCTTTCAATTTGTTCCCGTGAATCTTATTTTTTCCTCGAACGCATCCGGAAACTGTCTTGAGCCGAACGCGCGAGAATAGCGCCCCTTGGCGCAAAATCCACGAGAAGATCCCGATTCGGCAATCCATAAGCACTTCGTTCAAGCAAAAACCCTTCGCACACGGGAGAAAACCCTACCGTTTGGTATTCTAACGGTGTGTCGGCCGGTCATCACTCCCAATGCGTCCCTTCGGTCAATAAAATAGCTCGCCGGGATGCTCTGCAAATCCACTCGCACACTCATCCATCATTTCTCATCTCTTCCCCTGTCTCTAGAGGAGAAAACCCCAAGGCCATGGACAAGGGCAAGCAACCCCGGGAGAGCGGCTCATCAAATAAGTGCACAATCCGAAGGTGAGTTCTTCCTTGATCTATTCCTCGTTCTCCACATGATCTCGTGCTTCATGTTTTCTTCTTTTCCTCTTTCAGTCTTGATTTTCTCCCTGAAGAAATCATCGGGACCGAAGATGTGCCCGAGTACATCTCCTCCGATTCCTCCCTCGAAGCAGAGGATGCCACGCCTGAACAGAGGACCAACCATCAACTGCGCCGCCGCGTTCGGCATCTGGAGCACGGCCTCAGGGACATCACTGCCCGTTGCCAAGCCGAGCGTGAGCGTCGCATGGCTCTGGAAGCACTAGTAGGGGGTAAACGCTTCTGACTTCTTCTTGACCTCATGCCTGCATTTGGATTTCTTGCCCCTAACATCGATTCCTCCGCTTCAGATGTCTCTGACAGGTACAACAACCTAAAGACGGCCTGGGAGAGCTTGGTGGAGGCCGCCAACCATGGTCACCCCCATGCGTTCCAAGTTGTCGTCACGGTGGTCCTGGAACAAGCGAAGAGGGGGCGGACGAAGAAGTAAAGAAAAAATTGAATCATACTTTCGCTTCTTTCTCCACGCCTTCGCTTCCCACCTCCTTGAAGATCCGACCACCGGGGTTGTTAGATGTAAACCCGCAAGAAGCGGTTATAATGTAGTTTTTGTGCTAAGGGCAATGCATCCGGCACGCGGCCATTTCTTCGTTTATGGATTTTTTTGTTACGAAGGCGGCCTCGTTCTTGAGCGCGATTTGTCTCGTGTCGGATGTGTGTAATCATTGATCGATCTCAATGCGGGATAATATTTCTTCAAGATATCTTCCATTTATTGCAGCGAGAAAATTCTTCTCCTAGCAAAGTTTTCAATATATATGCATTACCGGGGACGCATCCGACCACACGAAAAGGTCCTTCCCAGTTAGGGGACCATTTGCCGAATTCACTGTATTTAGTTCCAATCGGCAATAGCGCTTTCCAAACCAAATCGCCTTCTGCAAATTGCCTGACTTTTACCTTCTTGTTATAGTACTTGGCAACCCGCAGCTTGTTCTTCTCGATGTTTTCCAAGGCTCTAAGACGGATCATGTGCAAATCCTCTAGTTCATCCATCATTAGGCCATTGTAATCTTTGGAGCTCAAATCTTTCTGCAACACCACCCTCCTTGAATCTGATTGCATCTCCCAAGGTAAAACCGCGTGGTGCCCATAAACCAATTCATAAGGAGAAGTTTTTGTAGCTCCATGGGGGGCCATTCGGTAAGCCCACAGTGCCTCACTGAGAACCGAATGCCACCTTCTTGGCTTCTGATCGATCTTCTTTTGTATCAGCTTGATCATGATTTTGTTAGAAGCCTCTGCTTGACCATTAGCTTGGGAATAATAAGGAGAAGAGTTAAACAATTTGATCCCCATGCTTTCGGCAAACTCTGCGAACTCCGGTGACACGAATTGTGCCCCTTGGTCGGTGGTGATTGTACGAGGGATCCCAAATCGATAGATGATGAGCTCCTTGACAAATTCAACCATGTTTTCCGACGTCACTTTCTTCGGTGGGATCGCCTCAACCCATTTAGTGAAATAATCGGTAGCCAAAAGCACGAACTTATGCCCCTTGCTAGATGGTGGATTGATTTGGCCAATCAAGTCTATACCCCAACCCCCGAATGGCCATGGCTTGATGATGGGATTCAATGCCGATGCGGGGACCCTTTGATATTCCCGAACCTTTGGCAATCCCGACATCCCTTGTAATACTCAAAGCGGTCTTCTAATATCGTCGGCCAAAAGCATCCGGCTTGTCTAATAACCCACTTCATACGGTAGGCCGATTGGTGTGCTCCACATATCCCATCGTGCACTTCGCACATCATGTTCTTGGCTTCTTCTCGGACCCCGGGATCGTAGTAATACCCCATCTAATGATTTATAGAATAAATTATCGTCCGGTAAGAACGAACTTTATGGCCTTGTACCGAGCTTCCTAGAGACCTTTCGGGATGGATCCTTCAAGTAATCAACGATCTCTTTCCTCCGGTCATCTTCTGCAAGATCCGTCCCTAGTGCATACACCTCCGCATGACAAATGCTTCTTGACTCTCTTTGTAGCCGAGGTGCTTTGAGCCGGCTTTGTTTGCTTCTTCGTTATGTTCCCTAGGAATATCTTTGTAGAGTCACCAACGGGAAGCTCTTCAAGATTTCCTTGCATTCTTCGTAGTAACTCCTCGGCGCCTCACTTTTGCATTCGTATTGGCCGTTCAATTGCTTGATCACCGGCTACGAATCTCCATAAATTTCAACTGAAACGGCCCCAGCTTCTCTCAAATATTGAAGCCCTCGAAGTAATGCCTCGTATTCAGCCTGATTATTTGTGACAGTGGGCTGAATAGGGATGGCAAATTCAAACATCTCACCTCTAGGTGAAATCAATAGGATCCCTACTCCCCCACCTTTACCACATGATGATCCATCAAAAAATAAAGCCCACGGGGTAATCTCAAGCAGATCAATTGACGAATCGCGATGTTCGGTTATGAAATCGGCAATGATCCGACCTTTGATGGCTTTTGCCGATTCGAACTTCAACTCGAATTCGATAAAGCTAAAATCCAATTGCCAATCCTGCCGTTCAAAATTGGCATAGATAACATATGTTTTATAACATCAAACTTAGAAAACACGGTGCATTCGGCATTCAACGGGTAGTGCCGAAACTTTGTACACGAGTAGTACACGCAAAGACACGCTTTCTCTACGGTACCGAATACCCGGTTTCGGGATCAAGTAATTTTCGGCTAAGATATGCCACTACCCGCTCCTTTCCTTCAAATTTTTGAATAAGGGCCGATCCAATGGTTTGGGTATCCGCCGCCACGTACAACTTGAAAGGCTTGTCCGGTCGAGGAGGGACCAGACGCGGTGGCTCCTTCATGTACCGCTTGATCTCATCGAAAGCCTTTTGTTGTTCGTCGCCCCGGAAGAACTTCGATCTTTCTTTAACTTCAACGGCGGAGAGAATGGCAAGACCTTCCGTGACAAATTTGATATGAATCTTCTTACGAAATTAATCTTGTCGAGCGAGTGATTGCAACTCCTTGAGGTTAGTTGGAGGAAGAACTTCATCAATGGCCTTCATGCTCTTTTTGCCAACTTCAATTCCTCCCTCGTGGACTAAAAACCCCAAGAATTCTCCAGCTGATACCCCAAAAGCGCACTTGTTTGGATTCATCTTTAAACCATGCTTCCGGGTGCACTCCAAGGTCCTCTTCACATCTTCCAAATGCGTGTCATGACTCAGGGACTTGATTACCACATCATCAATGTAGATTTCCATGATTTTGCCGATCAACTCGTGAAAAATATAATTCATGGCTCGTTGATAAGTTGCACCGGCATTCTTTAACCCAAATGTCATGACTATCCATTCAAACAGGCCTATATGACTAGGACATCTAAAGGCCGTTTTTGATATGTCTTCTATTGCCATGAAGATTTGATTGTATCCCGCATTACCATCCATGAAAGCGATGACTTTGTGTCCACTGCGGCGTCAATCAACAAATCGGCAATAGGCATTGGGTAACCATCCATTGGAGTAGCTCTGTTCGGATCCCCGAAATCTATGCGGACCCTCATTTTCCATTCTTCTTGTATACGGGGACAATGTTAGAAATCCACTCCGCATATCCGCATGGCCGAACGAAGTTTGCATCAAGTAATCTTTAAACTTCCTTCTTCACATCGGCCAATACCTCATCGTTGTAGATTTTCCGGGGTGGTTGCTTATATGGTTTGAAACCGGGTTTGATTGGCAACCGATGCTCGACGATGGAACGATCCAATCCGGGCATCTCCGAATAATCCCGGGCGAAGCAATCCTTGTATTCTTTGAGAAGCTTAATTAATTCCCCCCGAAGTCCGGCCGCAAGTACGCGCCGATGAATGTCGGCCTTGGCTTATCACCGTTTCCAATGTCAATCTCCTCTAATTTGTCGGCCGACATGAATCCTCGCCCTAACTTGCCATCGGTGCCATCTACGGGGTTCTCCATTAAAAATTGCTATAAGAGCCGATCGCTTGAATCGGCTATTGATCACTTCGACGGGTTCAACGGGACCTTCTCCCCGGTCCTTCCACGAGAAACAATCAATACCTTGGTATTCCCGGAAAGGCTGGTTCCATGTTTGCCACGCTCACGGAGTCATGCGCTGGGACGACCTCAATCTCATCGTCCGCCCATTGGATAAGTTTGTTGGTGCATGGTGGATGGGACGCGGCGGTTGGCATGAATCCGGTCCCGCCCAAGCGACGGGCGTAGGCTCCTTTGCCTTCGATGACAAAGAAGGTAGTGAGCGGCGTCTTGGACCCGATCATCAAGTCCACGTGAGCGCATCCCTTGGTGTACGAAGGGTTCCGGCGAAATCATTCAAGATTATGCTTGTAGGCGTCGGATCGCTCGGGCCCATGCCAAGTTTCACCGAAGGTGGTGTACGGCATTACGTTAGCGCCGCTCCACCGTCGACAAACATCTTGGTCAATGGCTTGCCATTGACGTATCCTCTCAAGTACGGCGGCCTCATATGTCGATTCTTGGGCGGCTTGTCGAAGATTGCCTCGCTTGGCCAACACCGGTTGTGCCATCATCCCTTTGGTCTGCTCATCGTCGAAGGAAGCTTCCTCCGCATAACACGGTTAGCAAGAGCCATGAACTCGTTCGGCGAGAAAGTATACCATGCAAGTTGGAGCCGAACGCTTTGATCCTTCGGGTTGATCTTTGGGGCGCCACACCCGCCTTGTCCGGATTCCGCCTGCCTCAACTCGCGGTTCCTCAAGCGCCGGACCCGTCTTTTCGACTCTTGCGTAGGCCGGGCGGGCACCATTGCCCCTTCGCCAAATGTAGTCATCTTCATCATCCTCTTGATCGGCCCACCGAGGTCGGCTTGCCGCTTCCTAGGATGATCAATGACTTCAATTTTTTGGCGCCGATCCCCATTAGGGTGGATTCTTCCAATTCTCTCGTGGACGGATCGGCGATTGGCGATCTCCCCGCTCGTACTCAAAATACCGTCGCCGCATTCGGGACGGTTCTTCAACGTGGGCGGCTTCAAACCCTCATTCCAACAATGCCTGAAGAAGGCACATCCCCAGTGCGCGCGCTCCTGCTCGCGCGTGTATTGCTCCCGGTCCCTTCTCGCGCGCTTCTTCCTTAGCTCGCGCCTCTCCTCCTCGGCCGCGCTTCGGTAGCGCTCTTTCTCCATGCGGCGCTGCCACTTGTTCAGGAGGATGCGTGTGGTCACCCTGGGCTTAGCTCTGGATGACTCCCCGATCTCTATGTGACTCCCGAGAACGCGGGGAGCCTCACCATGCACTGTTCCCGAGTCACTTGGCGTTCGGGTCCCGCTGCCCCATCTTGTCTAGCCCCGGGCCGAGGTCAAGACCTTGACTTTCCCCTTCTCCTCGGCCGTTATCACGTTAACGAGAAAAGCCCACCATGTTCGAGGGAAGGGGTGGCCATCCGGCTTCATTTTGTTGTCGAACTTGAGGTGACCCTCCTGGATGTCTTTACGGATCCTCATCCTGAAGACCCTTCAATCATTGATGGAGTGCGAATCCCTGTCGTGGAAGCCACAGTAACGTTTCCCTTTAACTCCATCGGGCCGAAGCATGGAATGCCCCTCAGGCAGCTTGATTCGGCCTTCCTTTACTAAGAGCTCGAACAGTTTGTCAGCCTTCGTGATATCAAAATCATAAGTGCCCTTGGTCTGTTTGACCCAGTGCTGATTCATCGTCAAAGGTTCCTTCCCCCACATGATCTCTGCTGCGGCCACATCCAATTCATCATCAGAATCCTCGAACAGATCAGCCTTGTCCAAGAACTGGTTGTAGACGTCAGCGACGTCATGCTGCTTGCCAAATTTAGCATCCTTCTTAAAGCCATACGCCTGGTTGCTCATCAGTGATAGCTTCTGCGATAGGCGGCCCGAGTTCTCAAACTCCATCTCGAACAATTTCTCACGAACGGCCGAGAAGCATCCCGGCGACGGCCATATCGACCAACCGGTCATCGGCAAGTTAAGCGAGAAGCACATGCCTTTAACCTCCCCGAATCTTCGAGAAATTCTAGCGGTGTCTCGCCGTGCCTCTCGTTTCGGGGTGGCAAGGTCAATCAACTTCTTCTCCGAGCGCCATCGAAATAATGAGCGTGGAATTTCCGCTCTAGATCTTTCCATCTCGCAAACCGATTCGGGGGGTAGGGATGAGAACCACCGGAACGCCGGGACTGTCGGTGATGCGGGGAAGTAGCGGACCCCGAATGTCTCCTCGGCCCGAGCATTCCCCGAGCCGCATGAGATAACGAGCGATATGCTCCACCGTGCTCGTGTCGTCTTGCCCCGAAAACTTCGTGAATTCCGTTGGCGGCTTCACCCTTGGCGGCAAGAGCACGTTGTAGTACCATTACGGGAACGGCGGCTTATAGGTGGGTCCTTGCATTTTTGGCTTGAGGCCGAACCGATTTTGCATCAATTCGGCCATCTTCGCGCGCTGGGCGTCATCCTCTTGTGCGCCTGCGGTGGCGCGTATCTTGGATGTGGGAAGGCGTCAAATGCTCCATAGTTTCCCACCTCATGGTAGCCTCCGCCGTACAAGTTTCTCTGCGGCCCGGTTGTTCACCGGCGCAATCCTCGGCCGGAGGTAAGTGGGGCCCCGAGGTGAGCCGAACGCTAGATCTCCGTACGTAGGCTGGTACGGATTCGGCTGTTGCACAAGGCGACCCGTCTTTGCTGCGGTGGTGGCCGGATTGGTTGCGCTCCGAAGCTTGTAATGGGGGGGCCGGGCGGCCGACCCCCCCGGCGCCTGCGGAGGGGGGCCGGAACGCTTGACTTCCGAGCTGCGAGGAGGAGGCCGCGCGTGGGCGGCTCCGTAATGGTGGTTGAGATCTTGACTCGCCCGGCTCCACGGTGGCCCCCGGATAGGTGCCTTGCTTGAACGCTTGTTCCATGCCGGGCCAAAGACGGCCACCATCATCTACGAAGCGCACCGAGGAAAGCTTTGTTGTGCTTGCTAAGCATGTAGTCTGCAGATTCTGGAATACTCGCATGCACTCCTCTTTCTCTGCTGAGCCGTGGTATCGCTCTCCCCTGGTAGCAACACCCTGGGCATCTCGTTCATCAAATACGGGGCGCCGCTTCTATTTTTCTTGAATGACGGCGGACATTTCTGCCGAAACCGGTCCATGACGTCCCGGAGTTGCTTTGCCATTTGCTCGGGAGAGAGATCTTCAAGGTTGACGTCCATGACGTCTGTGATGTCAGGCATCTTGAATCTATTCGGCTGTGTCCCACTTGGGCGTGCCAAAAAGTGTGTTGACGCAAAACGTGCACCTAGCGCCAAACACACAGCAAGCCGAACAAGCTGGCTTCACACGCGCAAAGAGTAATGATGACGTGCCGGTCAACTTTTCCGAAAATTAACAAAAGATAAAGCGAGTTAGATACCAAAGCTTGGAACTTGCCGGGTGGTACCAGACAGTTCCATATTTACGGCTAAGAAGCCACACGAGATGACACATAGCTATGTAAAAGCTATTTGCCAAAGAATTGAAACCATTCGGGAACTTATAAAAGGAAAAAGTAATATTGCCGAATGGATGACGTGAGCATGATAGCGATCGGTCTTTGTTTGAACAAGGATGCACATGCACGAGGCCATGACCGATCCCCATGATAAATAAATGAATAAAGTAAAGCACGAACATAAACATGTAATAAACAAGTATGCATAGATCCAAAGCACTAGTCTACCGCATGTCTAGGTACTTAGAAATCCGTCGGGTACGATGCCAAAACAAATCTATCCACCGCATGATACAATTTGCAAGAAATCGTACCACTTTCCACAAATCGATCTATCCACCGCATGATACAATCTAAATATGGAAAGCTAAAAGCATGCATTATTTAAAGCATGAATAACGCACGTGTTCTACTCGTGAAGAAACATAACCGAATACGGGTGAATAGCCGATTCGGGGTCCATGAAGAAGGAACAAACATTACCAAGTAAGTAAATCTATCGGATTGATTTGGGGTCTAATCCACCGGATGACTAGCTCCAAAGCAACCCAAAAACCGCATCTACCGCATGATACCGGCTCTTTCAAGATTTATACAAACATTAGCAAGCTTGAACCCGCAACACGTAACAACCTAGATCGATTCGGTTTCGGCTATCGGAAAGCACAAGATCCACGTGTCAAAACATGAAATCTACTCGAACAAGGATCGTAAAAGAGGTAAAGCCGATCCAAACCCATCTAAATTGGGCAAAGAGTGTTACATGAATCTAAACATAAAGTAAAAACTCGAAGTAACACATGGTAACTTAATGAATCTATTGGATCTTGCCAAAATCCAATAGAGCCGATAACTAGCTTCAAGCTAGATCTTAGCCTACCGCATGGCTCATGATCTAACAAGAAACCTTCTTGAACCAAGCTTGAATCTACCGCATGACACGAAGCATGGTAACAAGACTACTTGCATCAGATCTAAATCCACCGCATGATACTAGACATGATACAAGGTTGCCGGTACTCACGGAGGTCGACGGATCGATGAACCCTCTCGAAGAACTCGACGACACGACAAAGGACTCTAGGGTTTGGCGTAAGGCCGGTGTGTATTGAAGAATGATTGTGTTTGTTACATACATTCAGGGGTCATATTTATACCCTGTCAAGTACACTTTCGAATGGATTCGTTGCCTAACTTATCTCTAAGCTTGATCGCCTATCCATCCATTCGTTCTCTCCGATTGAGCCACGTCACTATTCAATCCCACAAAATCAGCTCTCTTGTTCCTTTGCCGAACCGGGAGCGGATAGCCGACCGCGAGAGATCTCTTTGCCGAATATCTCCGAAAAGATCCTTCCTTCCACCGGACGGACTCTTTATCGAACCGGACCCACAAGTCGGACTCCTTACCAAATTTTGGTGTTAACACCCACCACTCCGACCCGCAAGCCCAGTTGCGAGTCCGCCCGCGAAAGCCCATCCAGGCCCAGGTTCCCATCTCTCCAGTGCCCATGGCGGACACGGCTTGTGCCGGCCGCCGCCTCTCCCTCGGCGTGCGTGCCCTGCACACCAAGGCAAGGCTCCGCGCCCTATTTAACGCGTCGCCACCAGGGTCCACAGTGCCCTACCCGCGCGCCCCCTGCTGCAGCTTCGCCTTGCGCCCTGCTGTGCCGCCGCCGGCCATAGAGCCGAGCCAAGTCGCCGGCTGCCACCGCCGATTCGCCGCCTTCGTCGATCTTCCGGACAAATGAGCATCACCTCGAGCATCCTCTCGCCGAGATGAACCCGTTCTGCCGTTTCTCGTCGCAAGTTGGCCACTGAAGCGTCGCCATCGCTTGCTACCGCCACCGGCCGTTGCAGCCCTTACGCCGCCAGCCGTCTGCCGTCTCTCCCCGTCCAATGTGAGCAGCCCCACGTGTTCCCCGTGGTCTCCTCTCCGTTTCCCCCGCTCACCCGATCTCCTCGCCCCCCAGGTCGCTGGCGCCGCCACCCCCCAGCGCCACCGCCCTCTGTCCGCGGCTCTGCCCAGAGGTAGAAGAAGGTAGGGCGACTTTGTGGATAACCCCTTGAGAAAAAGAAGTATCCCTTGATCCAAATCTTGTGTCTAGTTTCTTTTGCAAGAAACCCCCTGAAACTATCAGATTCTCTAGATTCCATCCACCCTGGACCTTTTGCATGTAAATCCTTAGGTTTTTATACATAATTATGTATTTGCCCCTGTCTTTTCGCAGTAAAGCCCCTGGAAGTTTCCAATATCTACAATTAGGTCCCTACAATCTCGTTTTCTCCATAGTTTCTTTGTTTTAGCTCTGATTTCATCCGTTCAAGTTGTGGTAGGTTCATAATAAAATAAAGCACGCATTAGTGGTGTGTTTTCACCATGATTTGTTTTCTGAAAATAAAATTAATATTAATTTTGATTAATGTCTAGTTTTACATGCCTTTTATAAATAAAAGCTATATAGATCTATACACCGTTTTTCATAATCAAATTTAATTTGATTGATGTTTCTCTCACATGTTTTTATAAATAAAATCTAATTAGATCTTTTATACGGTTTTCCATAAGCCAAATATTAATTTATTTAATAATTAATTAACTTTTCTAATTAAAAGTTGATTAGGCTTTTTCTCCGACTTTATAAATAAATGTTAATTTTGATTAATACCAATGTAATGCTGTTTTTAATAGTAATATGATCTACTTGAATCATAAAGATACGTTTAGATTATTCATATAGTTTATCTTTTCTAAAACATTTATGAATAAAACTTAACTAGGTTCTTTCTTCTACGGTTTTGCAAATAAAGTTTAATATGAATTAATTCCAACTTAGGATACTTTTCTTTATGAAATATCCTTACATATATTTTTTTAATTAAAATAAATCTACCTCATAGGCTTGTTCTCTTATTTATGCAAACCGTTCGTTAGTCGTTCTTTATCAAGCTCTGTCTCAGTGTGTCTCTGTTATAGAGCTAGTCTTCTTTCAAGCTTCAGATCTTTCCAATCCTAGTACTTGCCGCCCAATCATAATTGTCTTTCGGTTCTTTGAGCCAATCTTGTGCAGCTATCTTTCTTAGAATCAGTGTCTCTATCATCTAGCTGTTCTTTCTTCATCCTAGTTCTCCTTGTAGGATAGTCTCCCCAGATCCTAGCCTAAGGCTTCTTATGCGTTTGATAGTTTGTTGCTACCCGTCTAGTTCGTTTCACCGTAACGTGTATGTTAGCATGTGTATCACCTGCTACTTGTTTTAACACTAAAATTGCATGTTAATCTTGACTAATTCTTATTCCATTGCTTTTATAAATAAAAGTGATTAGGTTCTAATCCGGTTTTCTTTTATCATGATGTAATTGGTTAATCCCTATTCATTGCTAGTTTTTCTAAATAAAAGATGTTAGAGTTAAACATTGGTTTCCATAATAAAGTTAATATGCCTAATGACATCATAAATGCCTTTTCAATATTAAATATGTTTTGTTGAACACGTGACATAAAGTTACTCGTCTAGATATCTTATATTTGCTTTATCTTCTAAAGTAATTATGAATTTGACATAACTTCCACTCAAATGTTATAAAAAACATGATTAGGTCTATCGTGATTTCTTTAATTAAATGGAACTTGTTTAATGGTAACATAGAATATTTCTCGGAACTATTCTTTCACATGATTTCTTAATTAAAATATGTCAAGCGTAGTCTCTTGTTGTTTGATAATGATCTCACGATAGTTGCGAGCTTAGTTCTGTTTTCAGCGTTTCTTGCGCTGTGTAACCATAGAATCAAGCCTATCTCTTTAGTGCGTTCTTTTAAAGCTTTTCTTTTGATTGGTGTATTGTTCTTAGTCGCTTGTTTGTTTGCTTTGTATGCTTGTGCCCGATGATTGATACACATAGAGTGAACGTGGTTCGAGTGCTTTGAAGACCTTTAAGGTGAAGATATTCTGAGCAACTACTTTGGTTAAAGGCAAGTGTGTCCTTGATCTTTTGTCCTAAGAATTATATTTAATCAATCATTGCATTGCTTGCATTAATTTTGATGGGTTCCTATTAAGGATTACCTAGTCTTTATGATCACTCCTTGTTAACATGGGTTTACATTTATGTTGGGTAGCTATGCTAAGTTGCTATACCTGGGTTATGGTGGTTTTAATGAACAATAATGATGAATCATGCTATACCTTTATGTTATATCTTTGGATGTTTAATACAAGATCATATGTTTAATCGGAACATGGAGCGACCACCCAGGACAACAGTGCAACCACAAGAACTATATGGCTCTGGTCTTGGCTGAATAACTAGAAAACTTGGTGTTAGGTATGCTTTTACCTGAAAGGGGTTGGGGGCTGACGGTAGATGGCGTATGAACCTGCTCTGGTGGGGAGTTGGGCTTGGCTAAGACACGGTACTCGCCAGGGAGCTTTATACACTGCGCTGACCAGGTAACCTAGCGGGCAGCCTGCACTAGGGGATCTTCGTAAAGGCCTCGTAGCGTCCCTATGCAATCACACCTCGGTAGTGTGGTATTATGCCTGGCCGGCATCGCATGGTTGGGTTTAAAGTTCTTCGAGACTTTTACGCGACTTGTGGGTAAAGATGTATAACCTCTGCAGAGTGTAAAACTAATCGATTAGCCGTGCTCACGGTCAAGAGTGGCCTGGACCCTCTCATGATGACTAAACTTGAAGATGGACTTAAATCGTGCTCTCTGGTTATGTTTGCCATATTCTTATGGCGTATCACTTATCTTATGCTTAATGTGGGTTGGTATAAACTTATACTTTTATTAGTAATCAGGTGCTAATAAAACTCGATCAACTAAAATGCTAAATGCTTTGAGCCAGTCCACTATAAAGCCTTCGCATTCATTCTTTCCCCCACACTTGCTGAGTACGACAAGTGCTCACCCTTTCTATACATATATGTTGCTCAGAAGGAGGAAGCTGATCTCAAGTCTTGTGAAGATGTCGTTGGTGCTAGGCGTACGCAACCCCCAGTCGACTGCCTATGATGTTTTGTGGTCTTCGTTTCCAGGAATAAGCGTAAATCTCTGATAATCTTTCTTTTTCTTACGTGATACTATTTTTTTATTCACTTATATGTCACTATATGCATGAAACTTGATCCTGGCATGCATATAGGTATGCACTTGGTTTTCTTTGTAAAAGCAGGTGTGACAACGGGCCCTAGCAGAGGTGCTCTACGTCGGCGAATCAGAGCCCCTGGTACCGGGTTCGTTGCCGGCGGCACGGGACCAACTTTGCAGCAGGGCAGGTTGTAGCTTGGAGCAGCCTCGAATCCTTCAATTTTCCTCAGCGGCGGGTGGGATGTTGGGGCTCGGCTACGTGGGGGCGGCGCCTATTCGTGGAGATGGTGAGGGGACTGGGCGATGGACGATCCAGGCCGGCAGCGAGTGCGATCTGCTCATCCCTCCCCGCGCGACCCCCTCTCCCTCTGCTGCTAGATGGCGAGCGGAGCATTCCTACAGTGCGGCGATGATGGCCCCACCGGTGACGAGCGTGGGGAGCAGAGGGAGTTGGCCGTCCTCCCCGTCGAGGCTCGGGGGCGGGGTCTCGGGGCGCAGACGCGGCGCCACTGGCGATGGAGGCGGCAGCGGAGGTGTTGCTTTTGGATGTTGCAATTGTTGTATATCGATGTTGTAACAATGTTCTTGACATGTTGCATTCAGTTGTTTTCATGATGTAATCGTTTCTCATTTATGTTGCAAATCTTTGCGCAGATGTTGCATCCGTGTTCTTGACATGTTGCAAGTGTCCCATGCGAATGTTTCAAAAATAGGTCTAATTTTTTTATGTTGCAAATATTAATTTTCAATGCCGCAGATGCTGAGTATCGATGTTGTTGGGTGTTGCAAACATTAAATTTTAATGTAGCGGATATTGAGTTTTCGATGTTGCAAACATGTGATGTTGGGATTTGTGTTGAGGATGAGGGGGAGGAGAGCTCCTAATGTTGGATGTTGCACGCAACATGGGCCACAACATGATCGCAATATAGTCGCAACATGGTCGCAACATGGGGGAATGAGGGAAGAAAGACTCCTGATGTTGGATGTTGCACACAACGTGCTCACAACATGCACGCAACATGCTCGCAACATTTACTCGCTGGACTTTAGATCTAACGGCTGATAATTGAGCATCTTAGGATCCAAGGGCCGCGAACCCGCCCGATGCTAGCGCCCGGAACAGACGTCCGGACGCTAGCAGTGCCATTTTTCTAATTAAAAATTGAATAGAATTATGGCTCGATCCTATGGCCCGATCCTTAAATTTCTTTGTACAAAATAGAGAGCCCATTACTGTCGGTGCGGAAAGTAGTCCCGACATTAACTAGTAAGAAGCGCTGAGATCTATCTCTCGATGGCCGGTGCTAAGTGAATAGGGACACTAGGTTTTATCCTAGTTCCGGCCGGGGGTCGTACGTCCAGCAGGGGTGTGCTCAGGGCACTATATTGCGTTGCACCGAGGTGCTCGTAGAGGGGGATACAAGCGAGGCAGGAGAGGAGGTTGGGCCTCCAGGTCCCAGAGGTACTGATTGAGGCGAGTGCCGATATCGTGGTGAAGGCGAAAAGCGTGCGAGTGTGCGCTATCCGTCGCCCCCCTGCGGCTAGGGGACTGCCTCTCCTTTTATAGGCCACGGAGACGGCAGTTTACAAGCATACCACACTATTTTGCCTACGTGTAGAAGCATGGTGTACAGCGCCACAGAGTAGACGGCCGTCCTGGCGAATCTTGCTTCTGGCGGGACGTCATGGCGCATCCTGTGCGTGTCCAGGAGCGGCTTCGAGGGTGGCGGTGTAGAGGTCTCCTGTTCGGTGACCGCCCGTGTGAGGACTTGAGGGTGCCATTGATGCGAGGCCGTACAGGGGTACAGTAGCTGGCGTGGCGACGCCCCGTCACCGCACACTTCTACAGCGTCGGGGATGGCGATGCAGTGGCCGGGATGGCGTCGGGGACGGCGGGGATGGTCGCACGGGGCCGATGGCGACGGAGGTGACCAATCCCACCGGCCCAACGTCGTGACATTGTCCTTGCACAGATGTGGCGTAGTTGTTCGTCTTCCCTTCGAGGGCTCCGCCGTGCTTTTTCGAGGGTGCGGCGCGCCGGCCGTACGGGAGTGGGTGGCACAGTGCCACGGGGTTGTTGCTGACCATGCCGCATAGCGTCGCACAATGGCGGGGATGGCCTTGCCACGGGAGTTGGCGGAGCAGTGTCGGGGCGTGATTCCCAGGCGCATAGTGGCGTGGATTCTCCTTTGACTTGGGCGCCTTCAAATGTTAGTGCATTAAATGCCCCTACCGAGGGAGCAGGTGTGGAGGCGGCGGGCCCGTGATGCCCTCGAGCGAGACGGAAACTCGCTCGAGGGGGTGCTCGACTCTCGATCGAGATGGGGCCTCGCGTGAGGGGGTGTCCAGCCCCTGAGCGAGGCGGAATCCCGCTTGAGGGGGCATCCGACCCTCGAGCGAGGCGGAACCTCGCCCTAGGGGGCGACCGGTCCTCGAGCGAGGCGAAGTTGTATCGGTGCGGCGCCGTACCCCTCGAGCAAAGCGGAGTTCCCCCCGATGGTGGCTAGGTCGATTGTTTGGTGGGCCACGGGTTTGTCTTGCACGTGTTCTTAGGTTCGTTTGCGTTTGTTTTTTACGAATGTAAGCGGGTTTCCCCTGGTTGTTTAGGGGACCCTCATGGCTGTCCCCGACAGTAGCCCCCGAGCATCTGTGGGTGTATCCGTTAGGATCCCGCAGATGCTGACGCTTGACGATGGGATGTTCTTCCCCCTGGTTGCTGGTGCTATTCCGTGGGGCCGCGCTAGCGGACCCGCGGGTCTAGCCCCTGAAGCCTTGCAGGAGCGTGGGTGCTCGTGCAAGGGTTTTTACACAGGATCTGCCGGTGCGCGGGGTGTTAGTTTCAACCGGCATCGGCAATATTCCAGTCGGCCTCGGCGGTGCCACACGCGCGCATCCGGCATCGTCTGTGTTCGGTGCACCCCAGGAGATGTAGCCGTGCGTCGAGCCCCCGAGCCTGGGCCCGTTCGAGGTGATCGCGGTGAGCTCTTTGACTTGTTTTATACGTTCCCTCGTCGTCCCTCCGCGGGACGGAGGGTGAGGTTTCCACAACCCCCATCGAGCGGGTCGCTAATTGCGGATTCCTCGTTGAGCTGTTATTGGGTGATTCAAGTGGACGCCCATGCCCCGTTCGATAAGAGTCAGCTCGTGGTCCGAAGACTCGTCCATGAAAGCGCTTCCGTGGGTTTGCTAGGTGGGGCTCGGTCCCGTTCGTTAGGGACCGAGGGCGCGGAAGCTCTCCCTCGGTGGGATCCCCTGAATAGCTGCCCTCGTCGGTTCTTGAATACGACATGTGGGGCGCCCTCGAGCTGATGAGCTTGAGGATAGGCTCGAACGCGCGCGCCCTCGTCGTCCCTAACTCTGTTGATCTGGGGCGCCTGTTCGAACCCTTCGAGGGTCAGGCTTCGAACCCCTGATCAGTAGGGCCGCTGCGGGGTAGCAGGTGGGTTCCCCCGTCTTTCTACATCTGCAGGATTTGCGGGCTTGCGGTCGAACCGGCCCATGAGTTGCTGATCAGTAATCCTCTTGAATCGAGGGCACCTATGGCGCCCGCTCTCGCTGAGCGGGCTTCGAGACCACTGGTCGGTAATCGCACCCTTCGAGTGTCGGATTTTTCGAGCACTGAGCTCGGGCTGTTCGAGGGTCACGCTTACTTGGTAAGGGACCGGACCTTTTAATGCCCACAGTCGTGCGCTGCGGGCGCGCCTTTTTAGGCGTCGCAGCTACACGCGTAGTGGGCAACGTGGGTGGGCGGATGTGATGGCCCGCCGCGGCTCTTCGGTTGCCATGCCGTAATGATCGCGTGCGTGTGTGCGCCTAGCCGTTCCGGTCGTGGTGGGGCCCGCTCGGCAGGGACGGGTGCCGTCACCTGCAGTTAATGCGCGTGGAGCGCGCGGTTCGGGGAGCATGGCTACCATGGATCTATAAATCCAAAGGGGAGGAAGCGTGAGTCCTTACCACAACACTTAGCGCCCATCACCCCCTACTCCTTGCTTCCGCTCCAGAGAACCGCGCGCCCTTTCGTTTTCTCCTAGCGTTCACCACCCGCCTCGCCTTCACTTGCCACCGCCAACTGCAATGGCACCCCCGCAGTCGATCTAGGTGCTGGACCCGCTGTCGTGGAACCGCTCGACGGTGATGGAGTTCGCGTTGCACGAGCTCGAGAATGGCAGCCAGCTGGCGCCGAATGTGGACGGGCAACCCCCGACGTGGATTGTCCCGCCGGCGGCGGATCGGGAGCCCAACCCGCCGTACGGCTACGTCGTTAGCTTCATCCGCCACGACGAGCGTAGCTTCGCGGCGCCGGCGAGCCACTTCATGCGCGGGCTGTGCCACCACTATGGCGTGGAGCTGCACAACTTCGTCGGTGGCTACCTTCGTCGGCGTCTGCGAGGGGTTCCTGGGGATCCCAGCGAATTGGGATCTCTGGGTCCACCTCTTCCGCGCGGAGCTGCATACGCTCTCCACGCCTGAGCCACGGGTGCACCGCGTGGTGAGCACCGGCGGGATGTCGATTTCTCTACGGGAGTCGCGCAGGGAATTTTACATTCCCTGCACGATGACCTCCAACAACGCGGAGTGGGAGTGGGGGTGGTTCTACCTCTACAACAACGAGCCCGGCCTTCCCCCCTACACCGGCAAGGTTTTGAGGGAGAAGGCCGACTCCTGGTGGCATGGCCTGTCCCCCTCTTCACGTCAGGATCGGCTGGAGTGGGCCCTGCTCGCGCTGAAGAGCCTGGCGGATGCCGGGCTGGGCGCGGCCTCGGTTCTCGCGAACCTCCACCACCGGCGGATCATCCCCCTCATGGAGAGGGAGCTGCGCATCTTCGAGATGGAGGAGACGGCCAACCCTATAGCGCTGGCGTGCTCATGGTTGGTACACAACTGCCTCCCCCTGGAGTACGAGGCCACGAGGGCGAGGCGCGCCATCTGCCTCAAGGCCGTCAGGCACAGCAACGACGACCTCTGGTCGTTTGTTATGCTTCCCGACGCCCCGCCGGTGAGTGGGCTCTTCCCCTTTTCCTTTATTCTTCCGCCACGTGCCGCCGCGACTCTAATGTTTTGTTCCTCCCTATAGAGGGTGACCGTGAACGCCGCGCGGTCCGACCCGCCCACGCCCCGGGCCCGGCGCGCGGCGCAGCGGCGGGAGCAGGAGTGGGTGGCACGTAGAAGGAGCGGAGGATCCGGCGGTGGGAGCGCTGGGAACAAAGGAGCGAGGAATTCCAGTTGCACGAGCAGCAGGGACTTTCTCCCCAGGTGACGTCAGAGTACTCGTCGTCGGGAGAGGAAGAGGAGGAAGAAAGCGACGGGGGGCAGGCCCCCCTGAGAGGTGGGAGCCTGCGCCCCCTCACCGAGAGCCGCGGAGGCGGCAGAAGAGCAAGCGCCTGGGGTGGGCGCGGAGGCGCCTACCGCGGGGCGGTCTACGAAGGGGTGGTGGCGCGCGCGCGAGAGGGTGGCGGCGCGCGCGCGCGCGAGGTGCCGGCACGCGCAGCGGAGGCGTCCGGGAGTGCGATGGTGGCGACGTCGGCCGCGTCCATAGCGCCCGTCAAGCCCTCGAGGAAGAGGAAGCGGGGGCTTCTCCACCTTGAGGTAGGCAATCGCTCCTCCAGACGCCCCGTTCTCGAGAGGCAGGAGTTTAATCTCTCTATTTCTGCCTTCGCAGGGTGGCGCCGACCGTCCCCCCCCCTCGCGCTCGCCAAGGCGCTTAGGTCAGATGCGTCCGTCCCCACGAGGCGACGCTCATCGAGGGCGCCGCGAGTGAAAGGGAGTACAACAGCGGCAACGAGCGAGGCCCCGCGCAACGTGGCCGCAGCTACGAAGCCGCAGCAGGTGCCGGCGGCCACGACGACGGTCATGACCATGGCGGTCATCGCGCCATCGATTTTTCCGACGCCTGCCCCTGTCAGCGGCAATCAGGTGGCGGTGGTGGAGGTCCCGGACGATGACGTCCCGCCGCCTGGATGGGACCAGTGGGAGAGCCTGCCCACACCAGCCCCCGAGCCCCCGGTGGGGGTGCTCGTGATGAGGGAGGACGGTTGCGTGATGTCGGGGCGCCCAGCGCACAGCGCCGAGGCCTCTTCGTCGTGCGCTGCCCCTCCAGCTTCAGACGGCATCGCGGCGCATCCGGAGCAGGAGCGGGAACATGTCGACGCACCGCCAGCCCACTTCGCTGATGCCCAGGCCGAGCAGGCGTTGTGGCAGGAATTCTGCGACCATGGCGCCTCGCTCAACCGGGCGCTGAACGAGGCACTACGGATCCATGCAGGTCCCGCATGGCACATCTTCCGGGTTTGTGACTTCTCATCGGGTTTTGCGGTCTTTCCGCCCTCGCTTCTTCTACATTTGTGCTACCCTGACCCTTGTCCTTTCTCGCTTTGTCTGCCGACGGCAGGAACTGGAGGGTCGGGCCCGGGAGAGATACAGTGCTCTCGACCGACTGGACGCCAAGCTCAGCTGGTACCAGGGGCAGTACAACACCCTCGACCTCCTCGTCGAGGCCCTGAGGACCCCTGACCGGTGGCTGGTGTACCGGGTGGAAGCCCTGCGGGATCAACCCCCAGTGCTGGACGCCCAGGCTGCGGAGGACGTCTCCGCGGTCGAGAGGGTGAAAACGATGCTCATGAACCGGGACGAGGCGCTGCACAAGGTGCGGGAGGACCTGGCGTGGGTGCGAACCCTGGCGGCGGAGTGGGAGGCCCAGGTGGCCTCTATTCGGGCCCAGCTCCAACACGACCGCGCGGCCCTCGGGGAGCGCGTGCTTGGCAGAGCCAGGCTGAAGAGAGGGCTAAGGAGGTGGAGGAGCTGAGGACCAGCCTGGCGGACAAGGCCATCGCGCTCGCCGCGACGGAGGATCGGCTTCGGCATGAACAAGTCGCGCGCCAGCAGGTGGAGGCCCAGCTCCAGCAAGAGCGGACCGCCCTCGCCAAGGCCCGGGCTGCCCTCGAGCGCGAGCGTCTGGGGTGGGAAGAGGTGTAGGGCTGGCTCCAGCAAGAGCACGCCACACTTGAGGGGGTACAGGCGACCCTCAAGCAGCGAGATGACGAGGTCTCGAGGCTCAACGGGGAGCTAACCCAGCTCAGCGTCTCGCACGAGGACCTGCGCAAGTCCCTCGAGGAGTAGGAGGCCACGGTTCTCAGTCTGTGGCAGGCGGCTGAGGACGCACGCCAGGCCCTCGAGGCGGAGAAGAAGCAGGTTGAAGGTGAGTTATCTTTCGTCCGTCTTCTCGCTCGTCGATTTGTCTTTTGGGGATCCCCTCCCAATTTTTTGTTTCTTGTTTGTGGCTTTCAGGCTTGCGGGTCGCTTTGGGGAACTCAACGACCCAGGCTCAGGTCGTGCAGACAGCCTACAACTCCTCACAACAAGAGTTGGAGGAGCTGTGGGCCACCGCCCTCGAGACCTGCCAGGAGGTCGAGGAAGGCGAGGCGCAAGCTGGGAGCTCGATGGCGAGTTGCCTTCGTGCTCTCAGCGGGCATGTCGCCCGACGTATGCGTTGCGCTCTTCATCTGGGCGTCTAGAAGACCCTTAGCGTGGTGGCGTCTCACTACCAGGTCGACTTCGAGGCTGTCTCCTCGGGCTACGTCGTCCCGGTCGGCGTCGAGGACGAAGTGGCGATGAACCGTGCGGACGCGCTCGCCGCCACCACCGCCGATATGCTCGCCGAGAACTTCATTCACAAACTTCCTGTTCCCAGACGCTCCCGCGGCCGGCAACCCTCAAGCCTGAAAATCGCTGGGCGTTCGTGCCCTTGTTGTTTAAGTATTAGTATTCGGGTCGTGTGGCCGTGTAATAAACAATTACTTGTTTGAAACATTCGAATGTTTGTAAATTGAAGTAATGCTTTTTTGCTCCAGTAATTGTATTGTTCCGCCTCCCAACTTTCTTAGGTGAATCCTGGTTGGGAGAGGTTCGTTCGCACGAGTAGCTTGTAGGCAAAGCGGCGGGGGGGAAGGGCCGTATCCTTCCGGAGGTGTAGGCTATCCCCAACTCGCGCTTCTTCGCCCTTTAGCCGCTCGCGTCCCGCGTAGGTTCAACCAGAACTTGGGTCGAGGCGTACTTGGTGCATTTGCGATGGGTTTTTTGGCGAAAAAATGGGACCATTTTTTGGGGGGGGGGTGCCCCCCACAGTAGCCCCCGAGGGTGGCTTGGTTTTCTAGGGAAAGTCAAGTCGCCATTTGACTTTATTCATCTTAGTGAAAATTTACATTCGTGCCACCAACTGGAGTGTTGGGTCCATAAATAACAAAAAGAGCTTGGAAATCCTTCCTAAGGGTAAAAGCGACGTAGCTGTTGGATGTTCCAAGCGTTGGTGAGTTCTTCGCCATCCTTGTTGGCCAGCTTGTAGGTGCCGGGCTTGAGCACTTTGACCACGACACAGGGTCCCTCCCACGGGGGTGACAGCTTGTGGCGGTCTCGGTTGTCTTGGCGCAGCCTTAGGACTAGGTCCCCTTCGTTGAAGTCTCGGTGCCGTATCTTCAGGGCCTGGTAGCGCCTCAACGCCTGTTGGTACCTTGCCGAGTGCATCAAGGCCACGGTGCGGGCCTCATCCAGTTGGTCCAGCGAGTCCTCGCGGGCTCACTGGTTGGTGCCGTCGTCGTAGCCCCGGACTCCAGGCGTCCCCATATTCCAAGTCCGTGGGGAGAACGGCCTCCGCGCCATAGACAAGGAAGAACGGGGTGAATCCCATGGCTCTGTTCGGGGTGGTTCTGAGGCTCCACACGACCGCTGGTAGCTCCTGGAGCCACTTTCGACCGGACTTGTTCAGTCTGTCGAAAATCCTGGGCTTGAGACCTTGTAGGATCATGCCATTGGCGTGCTCCACCTGACCGCTGGTCTGTGGATGCGCCACGGCCGCCCAATCGACGCGGATGTGGAACTTGTCGCAGAACTCCGGGAACTTTCTGCCCGTGAATTGGGACTTGTTGTCGGTGATGATGGAGTTAGGGACCCCGAACCGGTAGATGATGTCGGTGAAGAACGTCATGGCCTGCTCCGACCTTAGATTCGTGATCGGGCGCACCTCGACCAACTTGGAGAATTTGTCGATGGCAACCAGTAGGTGGGTGTATCCCCTGAGCGCTTTCCGCAAGGGCCCGACGATGTCCAGCCCCCACACGGCGAAGGGCCATGTGACGGGGATTGTCTGGAGGGCGTGCGCAGGGAGGTTGGTCTTGCAGGCGTAGAACTGACACCCTTCGCAAGTGCGCACGATCTCTGGCGTCAGCGATCGCCGTGGGCCAGTAGAAGCCCTAACGGAACGCGTTGCCCACGAGGGTGTGTGGTGCTGCGTGGTGGCCGCACACGCCCACGTGAATGTCCCGAAGGAGCTCGCGCCCCTGAGGGATGGGCACACATCGCTGCAGGACGCCTGACGCGGTGCGCTTGTACAACTCGCCAGCGACGAGGGCTAATGACTTGGCCATCCTGGCGATGCGTCTGGCCTCGGATCGGTCCGGGGGAAGCTCACCTCGGTCAATCTAGGCAATATATTTGTCTCGCCAGTCCTCCGCGCGGGGGACCGGCTTTGTATTCATGGCCTGGGCCTCGTCCGTGCCATACCCCTCGAGCAGAGAGAGTACAAACGCCTTGTTCGAGGGGTCCCCGTCCATAGGCTCCGCGCGTGTTGGGTCTGAGGGAGCCCTCGAGGGTTCCTCCTGGCTCGAGGGGGTCGGCTCGAGGTTGACAGATGGCCTGGCGACATCCCGCGCAAAAACGTTTGGGGGAACGGTGATTCGCCCCGACTTGATTTTGGTGAGCTCATCTGCCTCCTCGTTGTACCGACGGGGCACGTGGTTAAGCTCTATGCCGTAGAACTTGTCCTCGAGTGCCCGCATGGCATTGCAGTATGCCTCCATCTTGTCGTCGTGACAACTCGCGTTCTTCATGACCTGGTCGATCACGAGCTGCGAGTCTCCCCTAACGTCGAGGCGCTTGATGCCCATCTCGAGGGCAATTCTGAGGCCGCAGAGAAGGGCCTCGTATTCTGCCATGTTGTTTGACGCGGGGAAGTGCAGGCGCACAGCGTACCTCATGTGCTCCCCGAGGGGTGAGATGAAGAGCGGGCCCGCGCCTGCTCCCGTCTTCATCACCCACTAGTACAGTACTCAACATCAATGACCAAACAGTTTGGTCACGGTACATGCAAATTTGGTCACGAAACACTTTTTTATGACCAACTTATGACCAAATTGAATTGGTCACAGAAGCTCCGTCACATTTGGCCTACCATGACCAATCGGTCATTTTGGTCATAGAAGTGGAACTTTTCATGACCAACACGTTTTTTGTCATAGAAGTGTATTTCTTCTATGACCAAGTCAAATGGTCACGAAATTGGTCACGGAAGGGGATGCCACGTGGCACGGCCCATGCTGGCTACTGACGTGGCAAGGCACGTGCTGACATGGATATGATGACGTGGCTCTTTGACACAGCGCCACGTGTCGCGCTGCGGTTTGTCCACGTGTCGAGCTCTAAATGGTCCACGTGTCGCACTCTGGTTTGTCCACGTGTCGCACTCTGGTTTGTCCACGTGCCGCGCTCTGGTTGCTCCACGTTTCGCTCTCTGGTTCGTCCACATGGCAAATGATGACGTCAGTCACATGGCAAATGACATAACAACCACATGGCAAATGACATGGCAGTCACGTGGCAGATGTTGACGTCAGTCACATGTCTGCTGAGGTGTACATATTTTTCATTCATGGGGCATTAAAAATGGGCTGATTTTAGAAAAAGTGATTGAGTCCAAATTTATTTTAGCAATTAAAAATTATGGGCCGGAATCATTTCAGTCCACCAAAACTTTAAAAGCTACAGATCCCAAAAATTCAATAGCCTCATATCTTATCTTAATTACAGCATCAAAATAAGTACAATATCTCAAATAATATAAAAAGAGCAATAATAAAAACTTCTGGCTTCTGTTCCTGGTAGTCTTATTTCAACCAATGAATATCTCTAATTGCTTGTTCTTTGCTGCATTTAGATCCCAATCTGAAAAAGTAAGTCCCAAAATATTATCAGCAAGCAATATTTGGAAGTTACAAAATATTATCCTGCTGATAAGCAACCTAACCGTGTTCGAGAAAAAAATGTTTAAAACAAAATTAGTAATTGCAACTTATGGTCTTCCAGTGAAAGCATGCTGAGATACATGAAAAATTTACATGAATGGAAAGAATTTTTAATAATATACTTATATAATAGAAAGGCACTATGTTGCTGCAGTATGTGCAACAATCTGTCTGCGCGAAACAATCTTTAATGGTTTCATTCACCGGTTACGATTCGATTTAGACATTGCAGATTTGTGTGGCACTATATTCATACCGTGCACTCATACAAGACATTATACTACGATAATAGTTGAAAATGGACAAAGCAGAGCAATCCTCAGGGTTTGTGACAACTGGAGTGAAATCATATCACAAGCGCAAAATCACAGCAAAGTATTTGTTATTGCTATTGCCGGCTGACACAAGAGACCATGAGTTGCTGCACCATAGACATAATGAAATTTGCATCCTCAACATAGATCGTATACTAACCAGTAGTGAAGTCTCGTGGATCAACAAGAGAAAAGTCGAGATCAACTAGTATGTTCTGTGGAAGGGGGTCCTTGGCTTTTCTCTCTGCAAGGAACCTAACCAGTTCCTCATCAGTCCAGGAATCTCTGATATTGATGCCAAGAGCTGCCACTGGCAGCACAGGATCTGTAAGGCACATGGTTGTCCTGGAACAAGTAAAACATGGTATTCTTTTTGTTAAATTGGCTGATACACAATAATATCACAGAACGGATCACTATCTGCTGAATCAGCAGGTCGGACTCATACACAAAAACGTCTGCCAACGTACAAGGTACGGCTAGGGTAGGTATGGATCAGCAAACAGCAATGTCGTTGCCAAATTAAATTTATACTCTGGAAACGTCGCAATTCTAGATTTATTGAGTTAGCATAAACAGAAGAATCACAGAGAACCACTAATGATTTGGCGATAACTACGGGGCGATCCAGTTTGGCAAAAACAGAAACGGAAAAGAAGCAGCAGTAATAAATCAGAGCACGAAGAGTGAGCAAAGCAACAGACTCGTAACGGGAAACTGAAACGCTCCCATAATAGCAGGAATGAAAGAATGCCCAAACAACTAGCTCGTGTGAGGAGGAACCACGACACAAGTCGAAAGGCAGCCGAAAAGTAAGAGCACGCTCGAATCAAGGAAGAGCTCGGCATCTGCATAAACCCACCCAGCCCCCACGGAAAGCGGCAACCGAACCCCCCAGGATTCTGCTTCCGCTTCGCCGAATCGAATCGCGTCTCATCGGGAGCCAAATCCTCCCATTCCCCACCACCCTGATTCGACGCCTGAATCCAATCGCCCGATCAAATCAAACGGGAAGAAAGACGCGGAAGGGAGGAAGGAGGTCAGAGAAGATCCGCGCACCACGGAGTCGGAGAAGAAGCCAGAGCGCGTGCGCGAGGGGTACGAGAAGGGCGGAGGAGGGCGCGGGACGTTGCTTACCTCGATGACCTGCGTTCGCGTGGGGGAGAGTCCGCCGCCGGGGAGAGGTGGGAGATAAAGGAAGTGGCAGCGGGGCGGCAGGAGGAGGCTACCAGATCTATCGTCGGCCAGCAGTGGAGGGCGGGGAAGGCGAGGAGGAGCACGAAGGGAGGCAGGAGAGCAGCGGCGGATCCGGGGAGAAAGGTGTTAGGGTTTGGCTGGTTGCCCCCTTTTATTCATTTCAATATTAGTACGAGTTTTTTTTTGAGAATAATATTAGTACGAGTTGTTGAATCAAAGATAAATGGTCAGGATCAGTTGGGCTATTTGGGCTGATATGGGCTTCTCTTTTTATCATTTTTCTTTTTCTTTTTCCTTTTTATTGCACCATTGTGAAGTAACACTAAAAAATAATTATGTTATATGTACAAATATATTTTTTATATATAACAGTATGGATACAAGTTTTCATCTAGGAGTTTCAAGATTTTTCGAGTGGATTTGCTATTTTCTATCATTTAAATGAATTTCTACGTGTTTACCGAAAGTAATTCAAAATTGACCTATATGTGCATCTAATAAGTTTAAAAAATTCAAAAAAATTATATTTAGGCGCCTATGGTCCATTTTAGGCCACATCTAGGAGATTGACGAAAAATTCAATTGGCTTTTAGGAAATTTCAACCTTCTACTAGTCACCTTGTTATAAAATAGTTATAATAATAAATAAAACTTATCAAAAAATTATGTAAATTGGCATATGATCATTTTATCAATGTACAAGCTTGACAAAAAAGTTTAATAAGATTTTGTGAAAATTGGAGTATACATTGTTCATAAACTAGCTAGATCATCACATTGTTTCATACAACTCAACTTAAACTTCAAAGTTTGTACACACTCAAATACTTTCTTACTCATGGTCACCTCAAATTTGGATGCAACCTTGTGTTGACCATAACATTAGAGAATATTAAGTTATATTAGCAATTATTATGAAAAAACATGTATTTTATATTCTCGTTTTAGTTGGAAAAGATATGTTGTATGAAAAGTAATCAAGAAATAGTAATTAAGATACAAACAAATGCCACTGAGTAAAACATCTTGAATTTAGAAAAAAACTAGGAAAAAGAATCAACCGATTTGGAGTTCGTATGAGGGAGAAAGACTAGTTACAATTTTTAATCCGAGGAAAAAAAGAGAAATCGGTCCTTCTTCATGAACACGTGACGAACTGGAATGAACTGATCAATTTTTCTTTTTTTCCTCGGATTAAAACTTGTAACTAGTCGTTCTCCCTCATACGAACTCGAAATGAGGTGATTCTTCTTCCCAAAAATTTTTAAAATCATGATTTATCAAGTTATGGTGTTGGATTTAATCATTTCTTCATGCAACAAAACATGAGCAATTCAAATTTTAAAATCCAAGTTTGACTCGGTCAAAACTCAGTCAAACGAAACACGAAATGAACTCGGATGAAAATCTTTTGAACGCAAAAGTTTCATAACTTGTCGAGACTAACAAACTTTGTGTAGGTCAAATTTCCATTTCAGGAAGTAGTGATATTATGTAGTTCAAATATAACAAGCCACTCACATAGTTTAAGGAACTATGTGAGTGACTTGTTATATTTGGACTACATAACACTTAACTTTTTTGAAATGACTTGAGATTTTTTTGGTAGTCATTTGTAGCAAAAATACGGTCCCTCACAAGAACTTATATTTTTTGGATAATTATTTTAATTTTTATAATTTTTTCGTGTTGTCTGAGACAAAATATGGCGAATTATACATTGAAAACTCTATAATTATGCAGCGACCTCCACATGTATTTGTTTCCTAGGACACAAGGGCATGAGAAATGGTACTAAGAAGGAAAAACAATTTGATGTGATTGCTAAGAGTAACATTTTGTCCATACTATATGTAGGCGTTTTCAATAGAGTTTTTAATTGTGAAAATGCTCATGAGCTATTGTCACACCCTGAAATTTCTAATTTCAGGATGTGAATAGAAAGAATAATTAAATAATGATTTTCTCATAATTTTAAAAAAATTTCCAACATTTATTTTTCTTTGAGGGAATATAGTATAGGAAAAATCCATTGTTTGATTTTCTAAATTGAATAAAAAGTTATGTGTGTTGCATTCATGCCGATGCATCTAGTGGTTCTTGAATGCAAAAGGTTTAAAAAAGTGTTTAGGAGTTGTCCTAATTTTCCCGAGAATTTCACGGATTTTTCTGAAACTTATTCTCATTTTCCTTGAGCTATTTCTATTTATTAGAAGGCTCTAAAATCTTTTTCATGAGCTCCAAATGTTTTATTTGGATTGTTCATGTCTTAATCTATCTCTAGGAATTTTCCTGGAATTTTTGTGATTTTTCGAGTATTTTTCGTGCTCTAAAAACATTTTCTGGTGTTTACTGGAATTGTTTTCGCATTGAAAAATAAATTCGAAAAAAAACATATCCTACTGAACGGGCCGAGCCCGAAGGCCCGACCCGCTCGCCCGCCGGGGCCCGCCCGCCAAGCCCATCGAGGCCCGCCGCATGCGGCAGAGATTCGTCTCACCCCTCACTCGTCAACTGTGACCAAATTCAACAATTCGTCACTGTTGAATTGACTACTATGACCAAATTTGTATATCGTCATAGAAAGAATAATCTTCGATGACCAAATATTTTTTTCGTCACTACAAAGAGAACTTCTATGACCAAACAGGAAATCGTCACTAGGTAATGGTCATAGATGATAGCATTTGTACTAGTGACGGACCCATCGAAGTAGAGAGTCCAACATTCGGCCTGGATTTCGGCGGCGGCAGCTGCGTGTCCGTCCATTCGGCGACGAAATTGAAGGACCGATACGGCAAACCAGAGAGGGGGAGTGAATGGGAGCCGATAAAAATTCTTTTCGAAGGAGATGAAAACTCCAACAAGATGAACACGGCTTCCAACACACGTCTCCTGCTCACTACCCAAGTTGGTCAAGCCCACGTAGCCACTGGAGTGCCACTGGACCTAGGAACCAACACAGAACCTTCCGACCCGAGAACGCAGCGGAACACCAAACCTCGAGTCCACTGACCAACACCGCTCAGACCGGTGAGCACCATCGGTCAGACCGGTCCCTGCTGGTGATAGTTGACGACTTCCACTAAGTGGCTTCACACCCGTCAGGCCGGTGAGACACACCGGTCAGACCAGTCCAAGCCTGAAAGCCCCCAAATCACCAAACAGGCCTACCGACCTCCAAACTGACCCAAACTCGAAACAGCTGCAACACAGGACAACAGCGAACACACCCAGATGTTCACCTGAGCAAAAACCCACTGAGGGTTGCACTGGTCAGACCGGTCAAGAGCACCGGTCAGACCGGTGTAGTCTGGGCAGCTCGGGATGAACAACACCCGCGGGTCAACTCACGCAAATCCAAACTTCGATCTCCCGAATCGGGATAATAGGAACACCTCATGAGGAGTCCATAGCCAAGTTTAATCCCACCAAAACTTGTCCAAAAAGGAGGAATCGAAGAAATCTCGCCAAGAACACCTCTAACCCTAGAACTCGGAAAACCCCAAAATCGAGCCCCTTTACTCACGGATTTGGGAGGGGAATCACAGCCCAAAGAACCACGAAGGGTTCCCACAAATTTCCCCCATCAAATCCCCAATAGAAAGGTCCCGAAAACAACCCAAGAAAAACACCAAGAAAGGGCTCCAAAAATCACCACCAAGAACAACCAGGAACAACACAACAAGGCCTTGAGGAACCACGTTGAATCATCTATACAAGCCACAAAGGTTCAAACAAGGTCTAGCTTGCCGCCCGATCATCCAACCCTCTCACAAGATCTCACCACGAAGCTCTCAAGCTAGTCCTATGGAAATCCTAAGAAAATAGGAAGGGAAAATAGGAAAGCAAATGAACTAGGGTTCCAAGGCTTGGCTGCCATCCTCATGACTCGGCTCCCACGTAGTCCCGGCTCGACCTTGGTTTTGAGGCTCAACCAAGAAACCGTCCACGACTTCATCTTGCTGTTCATGCCACCATGCGGCCCGCACTTGACCCCGCTGGCCACCGGGTCCCTCGAACGAAGCCTACTTGTCTTCTCCACACCTGGAGGCCTCACTGGCAATGACCTTTCGCGCTTGTTCTTCACCTGCACCAACACCAGTCAAGCCGCAACCTGTACCTGCAATACTTAGCCAAGAATCAGTCCACACAATGTTGTCAATCACTCATCACACAAGAAAGCGACCATCCACCGGTCCTCGAACCACACAGGGTCCTCAATCTCCCCCTTGATGAGTGCATTGATGTTGACGGTTAATAATTGTATCAAAGTTCGTTCGTGACTCGCAAGCGTACAAGTCTCCCGTCGTAGTCAAGGGACCCTTCTTCCCTCGAGTGGTGAACCCAAGGTATCGAATCCGTGGAACAAATGTGTGACGCAAGACTTAATCTATTAAAGCCAAATAACCGCAATCTTCAATAAAGAACCTAATGCATCTAAGTAAAAGACACAAAACAGATCTAATCTACTAAAAACCGGAGAAAACAAAGTAAGATTGGGTAGATAAACCGATCTAGAGGGATCGGGGTAAGCCTTTTGTTGAAGTTCCAAGCAAGAGAAGAAGTAGCAAATCGAATCTTAATAAAAGCCTCTTTAAATCGTGGTTTCCCGTCCAAATCCGAAAACATCCGCCTTTCGAGACCCCCGTTCTGTCACAACGTATCCCTATTCATGCGGGGAGCTTAGGGCGAGTCAAAAGACAAGTCGAGATTCTTTCGGAGGATCCGGCGTGTACCTCTAGCAACCGCGGCTACAAGAACACCCTATGTAATCTATCTCGAGAATAGAATTGGAATAAGCAAAGCCGATCGAAAAACGAAATCTTCGAGGAAACTCTTGATCGCTGAGAAAAGATTCAACTTGATAATTCAACTATAACAATGATACATACACAAGATCACCACCGGGATCCTTCCTTGATCTTGCTTCTAGCTCCGGGAACTCCGACGTGGTCTTCCGTGCAAGGTTCCCACGTCGGCTAGGGAAACCCTAGTCAACTAGCTCGACCCTCTCCTCTCCTAGATGGTGTCCCTCTCTTCTCTCGCTTCTCGGCGGCCGAAGACGAAATCTTCTGCGTGGCTCTCGGTCGGGGGACTATAAATAGCCCGATTAGCGGCTAGGGCAAAGGACGACGCGTTTGGGCCCTAAATGGGCTCGGGGCCGAACGGATCGGGCCGGCCGGCCCGGGCCCATTTAGGCCCGGCCCGCGCGGCTCCTTTGCCCGAGGTCGGTTCCCTTGCTTCCCGGATGCTTCCCCCTTCGCATACGGGTCCATGTCGTCGGTTTCTCTCCGAATTGGACTCAACTCCTTGTCTTGGAAGATTCAAGACTTTTACGGTCGGGTCCCCGGAGTATGTCGTCTTCTCGGATCAAGTCCCCGGCTTCTTGGAGTTAATTTTACTTCATTGCATGACTTGTTCGGGGCTTCAAAGTCTTGTCATGAGGTGCTTGATGAACTTACCCCGAAAGTCTTGCATTCAACACTAAATCCCCGCATAAACATTAAACTCCAAAAACGACATGCACACGTGAACTTGTTATACCACGGGGGTTAGTACCAATGGATAAAGTATAAAACTCATGCCAACACCGAAGGTAAACTCATGGCTAGGTTGACGGATTTTCACCGTCAACATCTCCCCCATGCTTAAACCTTGCTCGTCCTCGAGTAAGCCTTCGATGAATATCATCATTGCTAAACAATGTTTAAACTTTGCATTTGATCATACATGAGAAAACATAATGCTCTCAAAATATTAATTCATTAAAGTTCCATAATGCACTAGCCTTCATCTCCACGGAGGGTAGATTCTTATTAAGCTTATCCCACAAGTATTAACATGCTCACAAAGTTTTAAATGGATCTCGAGAATTTTTGAAATGAAGAACGAGATAAGAAAAGCTAAACCAAATTCACAAATTTAAATCATCTCATGTATTGCTCATAAACTCTCATCCCACTTGTCTCTCAAGCCTATATATTCTACTCCTTTCCCTCTCATATATATGTGGTAGGCTTTATATGGAGCTTTTGGGAAAGTTTAGTCCTAACAAGAATTTATAAATGAGGTGTTGTCAAAACAAGACAAGCTTCTCATGGTCTTACCGAGACTCGTCAAAAAGGTCATTGGAAAATAATGTTAAATCAAGGAGGGGAAAGAGAAAAATACACACACTTTAGATGAATGGACATGTGCAAATAGCAAAGAGTGATCCCAAGGCACAAAGAAAGTCCTCGTTATCGGATTGCACATGGTTGGAAAATTGAGAATGGATCTTTTTATCTTGAAGCCTTGAATGCACTCCTAGAGAACCGGGGAGTTCACTTTACGCACAAATATATTTTTTTTTCTTTCTCATTCTTTTCTTTCTTTCATTCATTCATTTTTTCTTGCCTCATCATATATTCGGTCCATGACTTTCATAACGAAGTTTTGATTTTTTTATACCTTGAAAGTCATGAATATCCCTGGATTTTTTTTTCTTTCATCATTATATATATTTTTTTAAATACTCCCTTTTGAACTCTAAAACTGCACCGTACCTACCTCCTCCCCCATGCTTAGACGTTGCTCGTCCTCGAGCAAAGAGGCGAAAAATAAGGTAGGTACCGGAGATAATTTTCCTTGGAGAGATACTTGAAATCTTCAACGTTGGCACCGTCTTGCGATCTTCCTTGAATTGATGATCCATCCTCAATGATAGGTTGTGGTCAAGGAGGTAGTCACAAAAAGATGATATTTGGTTTAAGGGTGGATATCCGGCGAAGTTTGTGAGATCACCGATGCGGGGATACACAATGCACGGATAAAAGGCTAGCAAAAAGATAGATACGCAAAAACGGAATGACCAGCTTCTTAGTCTCGGGCCGGAGAAATCATGGCCTGCAAAAACTCACTCAAAAATAAATCTTGTACACTAAGGTTTATGCACTCAAATATATATAAGGCTTTGGATAGGTTGAGCAACACACAAGTGATATTTGTGACAAGGTTAGCAATATTTTTGAGCATAAAAGACATCTTCAATCCATTCATAACTCGAGAGCACATAAAACACTATGGGTCTTTATTTTAATCATAACCTCCGCTGAAAAATAAGCTAGTATTTAAATAAATTCAGATCTGTATTTTTAAGAGAGCACTAGCTTAAACATGCATAAATCAACTACAAAGATGAACAAAGCTGCAATTTTAATCATATATCAACATGGCACGAATTTTGTAACTTTTCCAATGATATAATCAAGGTGGTGACTTTATTAATGGTTATATCAAGTTGAAATACACACTGAAAATAAACATACATGCTTGCTGAAAATTAAATAAAAACAGAAAAATACTACGCAAACACACATAAGCAAAAGCTGAAAATTACGGAGAAATAGAAAAGAAAAGAAAACAAAAGTTCCTAAATCTTCTAGTCCTCCGCCGGTGGTTGATGTTGGTAGTCTTGATAATAATACCCTTGCTCATAATATGAATGAACGCTTCCTCCGTCGAATTGATTTGGCTCCACAAGGTGAAGGCGTCCAAGTTCAAAGGCAATATTTGCGTTGCCTTCACCGAGTTGAGCTGCGTTGGATTGGATGGCTGCGATATTTTGAGCATTTCTTGCAGCATACCCTCCAATAATAGCCATGCTTTGTTGTGGTTGGGGATGATGAGCGTAGGACTCCGCGAAGTTAGCGTTGGGCACAACATAATTTTGTGGGGGTACCGGTGCACCACCCCCCCATGCTTGTTGTTGAGACCCTCCGTAATAACTTGGCGGAGGAGGAACCCCGCCGGATGGTTGCACATTGGGTTGTGCTCCACCCGCTTGTGCGGAGGATGTTCCCTCTTCTACGATTCTTCCTCTTTTGTTCTTCCTTGCGGGGACAAGTAGTCCCTCTTCCAACCAATCTTCCCTTCCTTCGGTGAAAAGCCTAATCCTCTCATCCGGAAGAGGGAGGTTCACAATGGCCAATCGGTAACCTCTTCTCTCATCTCCACTAATGTACTTGCCTTGCCGCAAGTACTCAAAACCGAGAGAGGTACCGCGCAAAAGGTGAGCGGGGTTTCTTGCGATCCCCGGTCGCAAGGAAAAGGCCAACATGGAGAGGTAACACCCCGAACCAATATCACCGCCCCCCGATGTTGCTTCACAACACCAACGGTTGATCATGAGGTAAGAGGGGTCAATTGGCTGCCCGGCAATTAAAGCCGAGTATAGCCAATTTAACTCCGTGTCGGTCACCTTTGTTTCCCTCATCCTCCCCAATACCCTCTTGCACATCCAAGAGTGAAATATCCGGATAATGGGGTTGCGGATGCTTTTGCGTTGTTGATGGGCATCTCCGGAGATCATGCCCCAAAATTCCGCCAACATGCCGGGAGGCACGTCAACTTTCTCCGAGCGCCCTTGTGGAATCCAAGCAGCTCCCTTACGTGCTCGTAGGGAACCACTTGTTGGATTCCCTCCAAACGGAATGACAAGCTTTGCACCCCATCATCATCAACGATGGGTGCAATAGTCATTAAAATTTCCAAGGTGTAACCCAAGTGGGTGTCCACCGATATTCCGTTGGAGAACCGAACCCACCCGAGGTGCCCCAACATGTAGTATATGTCGGTGCGAAAACCCAAGGTGTGGAGTGCTTGGTCATCGAGCTCGACGTTTG
The DNA here is from genome assembly GCA_947561735.1 of Cenchrus americanus. Taxonomy (NCBI): domain Eukaryota; kingdom Viridiplantae; phylum Streptophyta; class Magnoliopsida; order Poales; family Poaceae; genus Cenchrus; species Cenchrus americanus. Next base: position 79,471,885 of record OX387244.1, on the reverse strand, counting down.
GCACAAGCCTCTTCTCAAGATTTGCGAGCCTATCCTCCTCCTCCGCCGACAAGATGATGAAGCCGTACGAAGATTGTGTCGGGGGTGTAAGGAGGTGGTGCGGTTGAGCGAGTCGATCGTCGTGGTGGCGCGGGCTGCTCCTCCGTGTGCCCACGAGGTTCGGTGAACCTCATGGAAGTGCTTCTCGCAGCCCTCATACCACCAAGGAGGAGAGCGTCGTTCCTCCTCGGTGGTGCCGTGTCCGTCTCCATGCTCCGGGAGACTCGGAAACCGAGTGCCTCCTCGAAGACGTGGTTGATGACGGCTTGGACGACGACGAACTCTTCTTCTTAGAGAAGAGACTTGTGGTCTTCTTCCACATGTTTGCTGCACTCTCTCTTCAACTAAAAATCCGGGTTGCAACCGGTAAACTAGGCACTTAAACTCTTTGCTTCGGATGTGGACTTGGAGTGGATTAAGGAGGTGGATTTTTTTTTCTTGAGCTCTCAAGCTTGGGTGGTTGGCTAAGTCTACGGAGGTTCTGAGCACACAAACTTGAACACACAAACAAGGGAAGGAGAGGGAAGCTTGCTGCAGAAGACGGGCGCCGGGGGACGCCATTTATAGGGCAGGCCGGCCGGCCTAGGCCGGCCGGCCCGGGGTGCTCCGGCTCCTCCTCGGCGCGTCTTTCTCCCAAAGACGATCATTTCGCCTCGCAACTTTCCCCGCCCGCGTGCTCCACGAGTTGCACCGCCCAAACGCTCTCGTCCACTCCTTTTCTTGAATCATTGGTCCTCCCACTTGATGCTCCATGCTTTGGGTCATGTCCATGCTCCCTAGCTCCACTTGCTTCACATGCCACCATGAAAATCCTGCAAAGTTGATGCTTGCTGCCCACCATGCTTGTCCTTTGCATGTGGAATTGGTGAAAGTTGATAAAAGGGAATCCAATGGTGCATGCATGATTAATTCAAACTTGATTGCCTCCATTTAGGTGTGTTTAAGGTTAAGCACTCCTCTAATTCGAATTTTAAAATATTTTTCAGAGCCATGCAAGAGCTCGAGCATAATTTTAGAGAAGTTTTTAAACCATTAAAAACAAATGTAAGTCGAAAATATTTTTCGACTACGTCGATTTTGGTCTTACCGGTAAAGTCCGCTTTCATCGGTTGAGAGCGAACGTTTTCCCGGCTTGATCATGGGGGCATAGGTTTAGGTTCTAATTTTGGCTAAATAAGAAAGATTTTGAATAAAACAAAATTAGAATGGGCTTAGAAAAATTCTAATCCTAGAGAAACCAAGGATAAAGATTTTTAAGGCCAACCAAAAGCTTTGATTTCTAGGTTCACGCGAGTCCTACCACGTGCTGAATTTTTATAACACTTGAATATAAATCGTGGCTCTACTCGTGTGGTTTTAGCATGAAAAATAAGTCAACCTCAGCACCATAATGAGGGTGTAAGGTTGAGCTAAGGTTCTGAAATTATTTGGTTGAGGGGTTTCTCGAAAAGAAAAGAATCAAACAAGCACATAGGAGGGTTCATGCAAAGGGTTTATGATAAAGCAATCATTCAATCAAGAATTATGTCTCTAATATTGTTCAACCACTTCTAAGTCTAATGTCTTTGCGTAATAAAACTCAAAAACTAAATTATTAAAAATACTAGAAAAACCTGGAATCGGGTTGTCCTCCCGTAGCTTATTCTTGACTTGACTTGACGAAACGGGTTGCCTCCCGCCTAGCGCTTCGTTTATAGTCTATAGCTAGACTTCTTCACTTGATTACTCCGGATCAACGCTCTTTGCGGGCGTTGCAATCTTGGGTACCCACTTCCGCACCATCTTGGGCGCGGGCTTGTCTTTTGGCTTGGCCGGCTTAGTCATTTTTTTTGGTCTTCACGGGCGGCTTCTCTTCCTTTTTCTTGACGGATGCAACACCTTCTTTGATTTTCGTTACGTTCATTTTTTTCGGCTCCTTCTTCTTTTTCAGCCCCTTCGTTTGTTTTGGTTCTCCCTTCACTCCAATCATGTTGCATGCCTCAATCCTTGGACGGAACTTGAAGGAACTCCTTTCTCCGTTGATATCGAACATGATCTCCCCCTTGCCAACATCAATAGTTGCTCCCACGGTCTTGAGGAACGGCCTCCCTAGGATGAGCGGTGGCTTCTCCCTCTCTCCCATCTCGAGCACAACGAAGTCGACGGGGATGAAGTGGTGTCCAATCTTCACGGGTACATCTTCAAGAATACCCAAGGGATAGCGAATGGAGTTGTCACCCAACTCCAAACATATTCCCGTAGGCTCCATCGGTAGGCGTAACTTCTCGAACACATCCCTCGGCATGACACTCACACTAGCTCCAAGGTCGCATAACGCCTTCTCGAAGTTGAAAGAACCAACTGAACATGGAATTGTAGGGCACCGGGGGTCTTTTTTGCTTCTCTAGCCCATAAGCAATAGCCGCACTACACTCCTCGGACATTTTGACATGATCTACCCCGAGTGTTGCTATCTCATATTTATTTGCAAGTATGTCTTTAAAGTAACGAGAATATGTAGGTACTTGTAGGGCATCTAGTAACGGCATGTTGATGCTAAGTCTACGCACAACTTCCACAAACTTCTCAAAGTGGTTGTCAAGCTTACCTCGGAAGTAGCGTGGCTTGAGTTGCGGTATCCTCGTGTCATCTTCCGGCATCTCGAATTCGGGTTCCTCGGTGACGATCCCCGTAACCTTCTCTTTAGCAGCTCCTTCCACCTCGGTGGACGGTTTAGGCTTCCTTGCTCCCGCGGAACGTTCCGGATCTTCAGTCTCCTTCCCCGAACGCGTTTGAATGGCCTTCGCCGATTCGGGACATTTGGGTTGTCCCGGAAGCTTCCCTTCATCATTTGTGAGGCGCCCCGCAAGTTGTCCAACTTGCGTCTCGAGCATCTTCATCATGTTGAGCACTTGATGATTGGAACTTCCGACCTCCGTCACTTTGCTATCGATGTTCTCCAACACCTTGTCTATGGTCTTGAACTTGGTGACGGTGTCCTTGTTGATCTTAGCTTGCTCATCCATGAACTCCTTCAATTGTATCCGAAGTGGAACCGCGTTAGGAATAGATGAGCTTGCATTAAATTGAGGCCTACCTTGCCCGTAGCGGAAGTTCGGCAATTCTCCCTTCCTCATGTAGTCGAGCACTTTGGCTTCCTCCGGACAATCTTTGCGGACATGGCCATACTCTCCACATTCTTCGCATGTGGACCTTGCTTCGGCGGCCTTCAAGTCTTGAGCCTCTTTCTTTTCTATCTCCATCTTCTCCAACCTCCTCATGAGCGAGTCGATCTTGCCTTCGAGTATGTCTTCCTTCTCCACTTGCAAGATTCCTTTGACGTTCCCCATAGGTTGAGCCGGGTGTAGGCGCCGGATGACGCCCACGTGTCATTATCCGCGACCTTCTTGAATAGCGTGAAAGCTTCCGTCGGTGTAAGCTCGATGATAGATCCTCCCGCCGATGCATCGATGATCGTCCTTGACGCCATGGTGAGTCCTTGATAGAACTTTTGCACGAGGTCTTCTTTCGGGAACTTGTGATGTGGAACCGCCCGAGTGTACTCGTTGAAGCGCTCGAATGCCTCCGAGATAGTTTCGTAGGATATTGAACAAAGGTGGCAATCTTATTACGCAAGCTTTGAGTTTTACCGGCGAGTAGTATTCCTTCATGAAAGCCTTCATCAATGTGTTCCAATTTTGCACCGTCTCCGCCGGTTGAGAGTGGAACCATTGCAACGCCTTCCCGAGTAGTGAAAACGGAAAAAGCCTTGCCCTCATTTGATCTTGAGTCACCCCCTCCATGTTGAAAGTCTGACATAGTTGAATGAATGCTTGGAGGTGAAGGTTCGGATCCTCTTTGCCGGTGAAGGGTGAGTGTTGCACCATGCGGATTGTTGAGGTCTTGATCTCGAACGGTCTTCCGATCTCGTCGAGGTTCAAGATTGGTAGGTCGATGATGTCTGGGGTGCATAGCTCCCCAATCTTGCGTTCTTCCGGTGGTTGGTCACCCATCGGTGGACGTCGGTTCTCCCGCGGACTTTGAGGTGGTGAATTCTCCGGAGATTCCTCGCGATCCTTTGTCTTCCGACTCCGAATCTACAAAATCCAGCTTTTTAGCTTGATGTGCTTCGCGTCTCCTTAGCACTGTAAAGTTTTTTTTCCGGATCATCCACAAAATTATTGGGTTTGTTGGAGAGGCAGCCGTCCATCTCCGTTAGGGTTAGCAATAAACAAAGTATGCAAAAAAAAACTAGAAAACAAAACAAATCTATAAAGACTAGAGTTAGACAAACTAGATTAGATGTATTTTGAGGATGATCGAAGCTTAGTAGATGCAAAAATAAAATAAAATCAGTACTGAAAATTACAAAAAAAAACGATAAAAAATCAAATCTTGATCACTTGTTCCCCGGCAACGGCGCCAGAAAAAGGGGCTTGTTGACGGTTAATAATTGTATCAAAGTTCGTTCGTGACTCGCAAGCGTACAAGTCTCCCGTCGTAGTCAAGGGACCCTTCTTCCCTCGAGTGGTGAACCCAAGGTATCGAATCCGTGGAACAAATGTGTGACGCAAGACTTAATCTATTAAAGCCAAATAACCGCAATCTTCAATAAAGAACCTAATGCATCTAAGTAAAAGACACAAAACAGATCTAATCTACTAAAAACCGGAGAAAACAAAGTAAGATTGGGTAGATAAACCGATCTAGAGGGATCGGGGTAAGCCTTTTGTTGAAGTTCCAAGCAAGAGAAGAAGTAGCAAATCGAATCTTAATAAAAGCCTCTTTAAATCGTGGTTTCCCGTCCAAATCCGAAAACATCCGCCTTTCGAGACCCCCGTTCTGTCACAACGTATCCCTATTCATGCGGGGAGCTTAGGGCGAGTCAAAAGACAAGTCGAGATTCTTTCGGAGGATCCGGCGTGTACCTCTAGCCACCGCGGCTACAAGAACACCCTATGTAATCTATCTCGAGAATAGAATTGGAATAAGCAAAGCCGATCGAAAAACGAAATCTTCGAGGAAACTCTTGATCGCTGAGAAAAGATTCAACTTGATAATTCAACTATAACAATGATACATACACAAGATCACCACCGGGATCCTTCCTTGATCTTGCTTCTAGCTCCGGGAACTCCGACGTGGTCTTCCGTGCAAGGTTCCCACGTCGGCTAGGGAAACCCTAGTCAACTAGCTCGACCCTCTCCTCTCCTAGATGGTGTCCCTCTCTTCTCTGCTTCTCGGCGGCCGAAGACGAAATCTTCTCTGCGTGGCTCTCGGTCAGGGGACTATAAATAGCCCGATTAGCAGCTAGGGCAAAGGACGACGCGTTTGGGCCCTAAATGGGCACGGGGGCCGACCGGATCGGGCCGGCCGGCCCGGGCCCATTTAGGCCCGCCCCGCGGGCTCCTTTGCCCGAGGTCGGTTCCCTTGCTTCTGGATGCTTCCCCCTTCGCATACGGGTCCATGTCGTCGGTTTCTCTCCGAATTGGACTCAACTCCTTGTCTTGGAAGATTCAGGCACTTTTCCGGTCGGGTCCCCGGAGTATGTCGTCTTCTCGGATCAAGTCCCCGGCTTCTTGGAGTTAATTTTACTTCATTGCATGACTTGTTCGGGGCTTCAAAGTCTTGTCATGAGGTGCTTGATGAACTTACCCCGAAAGTCTTGCATTCAACACTAAATCCCCGCATAAACATTAAACTCCAAAAACGACATGCACACGTGAACTTGTTATACCACGGGGGTTAGTACCAATGGATAAAGTATAAAACTCATGCCAACACCGAAGGTAAACTCATGGCTAGGTTGACGGATTTTCACCGTCAACAATTGACAACACCCACACAAAGTAACAAGAGAGAAAAGAAAAAGGAAAGAAACGAACAAAAAAGGAACTCCCACAAGTGATCGAAAGCCAAACAAAGGCAAAGAGCAAGAGCACTTGAAGAAGACAAGTCTCGGACCCCTTAGGCAAGGGCAACGGCTCGACACATCCGAGACAAAACAAAACTCAAGCAAAGAGCGCAAACCACCGAAACAAAGCTCGAAAAACCACAAAGAGCTCCCCCTGCACACATGCAAGCTCCCCCTGAACCAATGCAACTCCCCCTGGACGAATGCATGCAAACCACTTGAAAACAGGGCAGCTGCAGCACCTTCAGCTCATACCGGTTAGACCGGTCGCCACCACCGGTCAGACCGGTGCCCAACATGTGCATAAGACCGGCACTCTAACCGGTCAGACCGGTGACCACGACCGGTCAAACCCGTGCACAACAGAGCCCAGAAATGGCTCAAACCACCTGAAAACCTTCTAAATGCATCCAGCAAGCCATTTCAAGCTCAAACTTCTCCCCCTTGTTGGCAATGCATGAATCCAGCCAAAAATGCAAAACTTTCAACCTAAAGCTTCTCAAATAGACAAAATTCAACAAAGGATGCTACACATGTCCAAATGAACAAGTTAGATACTCTATAGCTTTGTATCGACCTCAACTACATGATTATCAAGTTTCACAACCATTGGACGAAGCTAAGATGGATTTGGGCAATTTTGCAAAAAATTTGCCTCTCATGAGCAAAGGCCTAAACATGATCAAAACATATCAAAGTGGCAAAGCCACACAAACTTCATGCTAGGACAACCATTCTAATCATAAGACCATCACAAATACCCACAAGCACCTCATGTCATGTCAAAGCCACCGAGCCATGTGCCTACTTCTATGTATGAGACTTCTCATTGGTAGGCATCATGCAACGGTTTAGCACCCAAAGCAAATTAAATTCAGCACATATGACATGGGAGCACATTTTCCAAGCATTTTACATTTCATTTTCAGATTCATAAATGGTACATGAAATGTCTTTGCGACAAAAAGGAACTTATGCCCTCCATAAGATAAAGCAAGAGGGCTAAACATTCATGATGGCAAATGAGCCTTTGGCCCCATATGATCAATAAACTGCTATCCAACCACAAATTAAGCATAGAAAAGCCACTAAAACATGTCAAGATCATATAAAGGCATTTACACATGAGAGAGCATACATGTGACATTTTTCAAAAACATAGCCATCAACCATGGATTATTCATCAAGATCATCAAGAGCTAAGCCAAACTAACCATAGCATACCAAACAAGCTCACAAAGACATATATCTCATTCCATGGTGAACAATGTATATGAGAGAAGCTTTTCCTAACCAATGCATATGATACAAAATGCATGCAATCTAAGATACAAGGATGCCTATACATCATGTTACAGATGCCATGCCAAATGCAAGAAATGCACAAAGGAAACTATACATATGCTACAAAGGAGCTCCCACACACCCAACTCAAGAAATCAAACACACACCAAGTTCCCCCCGCAAATGAGTGAAAGTTGCTTGATCTAGGGGTTTGGTGAAAATATCGGCTAGTTGGTCATGTGTGGGTACATGGATCAAAGCTATCTTTCCTTTCTCCATGTTGTCTCTCAGAAAATGATACCTCACTTCTATGTGCTTGGTTTTGGAATGGAGCACTAGGTTCTTTGCAACGCTTATGGCACTGGTGCTATCACATTGAAGTGGGGCATGGGTATACTCCTCACCAAAGTCACTCATGGTGTATGAAATCCAAAGGAGCTGAGAGAAACAACTAGCAGCGGCAACGTACTCGGCCTCGGTAGTGGATTGAGCAACACTCGACTGTTTGCGGGAAGACCAAGACACCAAAGAAGAACCCAAAAACTGGCAAGTCCCAGAACTGGACTTCCTATCCAACCGACACCCGGCAAAATCCGCATCTGAAAAACCATGAAGCGCCAAAGAAGAGGACACGGAGTACCAAAGGCCGAAGTCGGAAGTGTGACGCAAGTAACTGAAAATTCGCTTCATCACTTGCCAATGCGAAGTCCTCGAAGACGCTTAAAAATGAGCGCACAGATATACCGAGAACTGGATGTCCGGCCTCGTCGCCGTCAAGTAGAGGAGTGACCCGATCATGCTCCGGTACTCCTTCTGGTCCACGTGTTCACCTTCCTCGTCCGCATCAAGAGCTGTAGTCGTACTCATGGGCGCCGTCATTGCCTTGGAATCCTCCATCTTGAACTTCTGCACAATGTCCTTGGTGTACTTAGCTTGGTGCACAAATGTTCCTTCCTTTGATTGCTTGATTTGTAGCCCGAGGAAGAACTGCAACTCGCCCATCATGCTCATCTCAAATTCCCTGCTCATATCCTCTGCAAACCTTGCAACAAGAGAGTTAGACGAGCCACCAAAGACAATATCTGCACAATCAGGATATCTCTCGCCCGCCTCGGTAAAAACAAGGTCCGATCGACCTTCCCCATCTCAAAACCTCTCTCAAACAAGAACCCCCTCAACTTTGTCGTACCAAGCTCTAGGTGCCTCGCTTGAACCCATACGGTGCCTTCCTCAACTTGTACACCCAGGGGGGGGTACTTCTCACTCTCAAACCCCGAGAGGTTGCCTCACATACGGTTCTTTCTCCAACACACCATTCGGAAAGCACTCTTCACATCCATTTGGTGCAACTTGAACCCTTTAGCCACAGAAAAGGCTAGAAGGATCCTAATCGCCTCCAAACGAGCTACGGGAGCAAAGGTCTCCTCGTAGTCGATCCCCTACTTCTGACTGAACCCCTGAGCAACAAGCCTCGACTTGTTTCTCACAACCTCACCTTTCTCTCCCTCTTTGTTCTTCCACACCCACTTTGTACCAATCGGCTTACACCCTGGAGGAGGGTCAACCAACTCCCAAACCTTATTCCTCTCAAAGTTCTCCAACTCCTCATGCATCGAATTAACCCAATTGTGATCAGATAGTGCGTGTCCAATGTCTTTGGGCTCAAAAGTAGCAACAAATGCAGCATGAGCGAAATGAGAATTGTTCCGAACCCTCGACCGTGTAGTGCGTTCATTCATGTCGCCGATGATCCTCGAAGCTGGGTGATCCACTTGTACTCACCGGGGAGGTTCTCGCCTCGATGCTACCTCCCCCTCAACAACAGCTTCTCCTCGATCTTGATTTGTCGTCGTAGGTGTAGGAGATGGTCCATCCACCACCGTAATCGAGGTAGTGGGTACATGTGCAGTCGGGGGCACCACACCGCCATCCTCATCGTCTCCATGTTCATGCTCCTCCTCCTGAAAGATCTCCTCGCCAAGCTCATCATCACCGCACACCGTTGACGGTGTATTTTGGTGCACCTAGCATGTTCATTACACTTTGGTTTGGATTTGATTATGGAACTAACCCGCCACTAGGCACACTAATCATATAACAAGTTCATCTTTGTGCATGCATTTGGAAGTGTTGTGTTTATGTAGGAAAACATGGACATAAAGGACGGATTCGCAACAAGTTCAAAGGAGCATTCATGGAGTCTTGTTCGTGTTCATGAGCTTGCTGAAATCACTTCCAATGGTGGCGAGGACCGAAGTGCTACAAGGAACACCCCGGGGATTGAAGCGTAAAAGATCAAACTTCATGCAAAGAGAGCCTCCATCTTGGACGCGAGGATAACAACATCAAAATCATGCAAGTGGAGGGGGCAAAGTACATAAGTGCACGAGGACCCACGGAGCAAAAGGGGCGACCGAACCGGGCCGATTGGGCCTAGGCCGGCCGGCCCGGCCCCGGTTCGGCACCGGTTCGGTCCCGTTTTCTTTGCCCTCGAAGGATCTTCGACCCTAAAACCCCCGAGGCGCCGCCAACACCGAGGAGAGGAGTCATTCGCACCGGGAAGGCCATCCACAAGCTAGAGAGAGGAGGAGGATCTCCGGCGGGAGATCAACCACCTCGAAGGAAGCACCCTCTCGTGGAGAAGAAGGAAGACACCGGTGGAGGGGAAACCATGATCAATGGTGCCATGATCAGCACCTTGATGGGGTAATCTTCTCATTCGTCCATGGGTTGTAATCGATCTTGAGATGTAATCGCACTTTGTCGGATTATCTATCTATCATCTTGTGTTGAATATACTTTAATGCTTAAGGTTTGCTACCATGCCGTAAAGGGAGTATAGGCCTCAATGCTTCCTTGGATCCATTCAATACGCCGTGTCCATCAAAGGTCTAGTCATGAATACCTTCGCGTAGTGACAGTACGAGAGGAGGGAAATGGCAAAACCGTGGTCACAACCCCGATAGATTAGATTGGTTTTTCATGTCTTTAAGCGATTGCATGCTCTAGTATCGTAGACCCGTGGGCGAGTGTCTTCTACCTTGATATCTTAATTATTCTCTCTAGTGTAGTTTAGTTGTTTTCTAGTATAATAGTAGTTAGGGTTTTAGTAGCTAGTGTGTCGTTGTTGATCGAACGCTTGTAATCCCCTTGCTCCGCGGATTGACAAGAACCTTGGGAATCCCGTGGTGAAAAAGGTGTGGGGTCCGTACGCTTGCGGATCGTAGAGGGATACGTCTTTTATCCGTCAACAAGCCCCTTTTTCTGGCGCCGTTGCCGGGGAGCAAGTTAGTTTACATCGTTTGATTTGCATCTAACTTAGTTTTATATTTAGTTTATCTTTTATTTGCTATATCTAACATATATTATCTAGAAAAACACTTGTTTCATTTTTGTTTTTGTTTTTATCTTATTGTCTAGATGGAGTTCGTTAATCAACCCGTGGAAGAACCGGAGAAATCATTAAGGGATTACGCTAGCCCTCGATGTGAAGACATAAAAGTACAAGAGTCGGATTCGAAGCTCGAAGCGACCAAGTATGAAATTAAATCCAAGATCATCAAGATGGTGGCGGAAAACCCATTTGAAGGGATGGTTACAGAGAACCCATATAGACACATAAGGGATTTCACGACAATATGCAACACGGTGCGTCAAGAAGGAGTTCCCGATGAATGGTTCAAATGGAATCTCTTTCCCTACTCACTTGCCAAAGCAAAGCAAAGACATGGTATTCGGTTGCGTCCTTTGAAGTTGAAGGCAATTGGAACAAGTTGACAAAGAAGTTTTGCGAGAAGTTCTTTCCAATTAGCAAGGTTCAACATCTAAGGAGGCAAGTGATCACTTTCATGCAAGGAGAAGAGGAAGGGATAGACCAAGCCTGGGATAGGTTTAATGAATTAATCGAACAAGGGCCAAAACTCGGCTTCACCGGTGACGTACTCTTGCATACATTTTTCTTTTCCCTAACCCCTAGTTGCATGCGACACGTCGAAATGTGTGCGGTGGGGATCTCATGGAGAAAACACTCACGGAAGCCGCCCAACTTCTACAAAAAGTTAGTAAAGCGAGCGCCATGCGAAGAGATTGGGAAACAAGACTTGCGGAAGAGCCGAATTCAATTCAAGGAAGAAGAAGCTTGCTGATTTTTCTAAAGAGGCAACCCGGAAGTCGCAAAAGAGGAACCAATCATGGAAAAGCTTGAACAAGAACACATCAAGTCAAGAACTACACCAAACATCGACTTCGCCGCACCAAAGGAGACGAACAAGAGAAGCATGTCAAGCGCGAAGCCACTAAGGGAGTTCGAGCCAATGGATTGGGTTCCTATTGATTACGGAGAAGTATTCGACAAGAGAAGACCGTTCCCTAATCAAAAGGGAATGGCAAGAGCATTGGAAGTGGATTTCCCACCGGAGAAGAAAGCTGAAAATTCATACGACCTCGAAACCACGGTGAGATTTTTTGAAAAGCTCTTTGGAGATGACGTGGTGGATCCGGAACATATTGCCGAGGTGAAGAGAATCATGGGGATCAAGCCCGAAGCATCACCATACGCTCGCCTCGCTGAAATTTACTCGATAGGATCCGAAGAAGAAGAGAAGATGACGCCGCACTTGAGTTGCGAGATCAACGGAGTTCAATGCAAAGCTTTATGCGACATCGGAGCCCAAGTAAGTGTTCTATCTTCTAAAATTTACGATAAAGTTCAATACCACAACCTAGACTTAGCTCCAACATCAACGAAATTAATTATGGGAGATGGTAGAACTATCAAACCTCTAGGTATTGCTTGCAACATGAAAGTAAAAATCTCTAGAAACTATATACCAACCGATTTCTTTGTTATTGATGCTTACCATAGTAATTCCGATCATATAATCTTAGGTAGGCCTTTTCTTAAGTTGGTTGATGCCGTGTTAGATGCGGAGAAGGCAAAGTAACAATGAACCTTAACGGAACAAAGTACACATATAACTTTCTTCGTGCTTCTAAACACCTTACACCTTTTCCTCCCGAAGATGAAGAAGTAGAAGAGATAGATAGTCTTTGTTTTGTTGAAACCCTTAGAGACCCGCTGCAAAGAGCGATGGAAAATCAAATTAGTAATCAACAAGATGAAGAACTAGAGGAAGCAACAAAAGGCTTAGAGCCGCATGATGGTAGTGTGGAGGAAGAGAAATTCGAAGACATAGGAGAAATCAAACCCGAGGAGCCACAAGTGCCCGAGGTAGACCTTAAACCTTTGCCCAAGGGATTAAAATATGAATTTTTGGGCCCAGACAAAACTTATCCAGTCATTGTGAGCGACGAGTTGAGTCCCGAAGAAAATGAAGCGTTGCTGATTTTATTAAAAACATAGGAAGGTGATTGGATATTCGATTAATGATCTCAAAGGTATTAGCCCAGCCTTTTGCACTCATCGTATACCAATGGAAGACCAATGTAAGCCTGTAGTGGACCACCAAAGGAGGCTAACCCATGCCATGCGAGAGGTAGTAAAGAAAGAGGTTATCAAGTTACTTGATGCCGAATCATCTACCGGTTCCGCATAGCGAATGGGTGAGCCGTACATTGTGTACCGAAGAAGGGAGGTTTGACCGTGGTGAAGAATGAGAAGAACGAGTTGATACCGCAAAGGACCGTGACCGGTGGCGGATGTGTATCGATTACCGTAAGCTTAACAAAGCGACGAAGAAAGATCACTTCCCCCTACCGTTCATAGACGAGATGCTCGAGAGGTTAGCAAACCACGCTTATTTTTGCTTTCTCGATGGATACTCGGGGTTCATGCAAATTCCCATTCACCCGGAAGATCAACATAAGACAACGTTTACGTGTCCTTACGGAACATTTGCATATAGAAGGATGCCCTTCGGCCTATGCAACGCTCCGATCTCTTTTCAACGTTGCATGATGGCCGTGTTTTCGGAATTCATCGAAGAAATTGTTGAAGTGTTTATGGATGATTTTTCCGTTTACGGGAAGACGTTCATGAATTGCTTAGCAAACTTAGAAAAGGTCCTTACAAGGTGTGCGGAGGTAGATTTGGTTTTAAATTGGGAAAAGTGCCACTTCATGGTTAAGCAAGGCATAGTGCTCGGACATGTTATATCCGAGAGAGGAATTGAAGTGGACAAGGCTAAGGTAGAGACGGTTGAGCAACTCCCACCTCCTACGGATGTTAAGTCCTTAAGGAGCTTTCTAGGCCATGCTGGATTCTACGGAAGATTTATAAAGGACTTCTCGAAGATCACTAAGCCTTTAACGCACCTTCTTCAAAAGGATGTGGCTTTCGACTTTGACGAGAAGTGCCTAGCGGCATTCCGGACCTTGAAAAATGCGTTGGTGAGTGCCCCCATCATCCAACCTCCGGATTGGAGCCAATCTTTCGAGATCATGTGTGACGCAAGTGACTACGCCGTAGGCGCGGTCTTGGGTCAAAGAAAGGAAGGTCGAGTTCACGCGTTTACTACGCTAGCAAAACTCTTAGTGGGGCACAATTAAATTACGCCACTACGGAAAAAGAGTTGCTAGCGGTGGTATTCGCTTTCGAAAAATTCAGATCCTACATCGTGAACTCGAAGGTCATTGTTTACACCGATCACGCAGCCATCAAGTATCTCTTGGCAAAGAAGGAAGCTAAACCACGTTTGATTCGTTGGATCCTTCTTCTCCAAGAGTTTGATGTTGAAACTCGTGATAAAAAGGGGGTGGAGAATGTTGTGGCCGATCATTTGTCTAGGATGAATCGTGGACAAGATGATAAAGAGCCCATAGAAGATAAGATGAGAGATGACCACCTCTATAGAGTGCTCGATAAAGATACTTGGATGATCGACATCATTCGAGCAATTCGAAAGATGCCCCTCGATCATCTAGATAAAAACACTCAAAGCAAGATAATCTACGAAAGAAAGAAATATTTTTGGGATGCACCATACCTCTTCAAACTTGGCAATGATGGAGTGATGAGAAGATGTGTGCCAAGAGAAGAGAGGGTTGAGATTCTAAGGAAGTGCCACTCGGCGGAGTACGGTGGACACTATAGCCATTTTCGAATCGAAGCAAAAGTATGGTCGAGCGGATTCTATTGGCCGAGATGCATGAAGATACTAAAAGATATGTTGCGTCATGCCCCGAATGCCAAAGAACCGGAAACATCTCTCAAAGAAATTCTATGCCTTTGAAATACAACTTACAAATCGACATATTCGATGTATGGGGCATAGACTTCATGGGGCCTTTTAAAAACTCATTTGGATTCGAGTATATACTTGTTATGGTTGATTATGTATCCAAGTGGGTAGAGGCTATACCATGTCGTAAAGCTTCCACGGAGGAGTCCATCACCGTGATCAAGAACGTGATTTTTTCCCCCGTTTCGGTACACCGAGAATCTTGATAAGTGATGGAGGAACTCATTTCACCGGGAAGAACTTCAAAAAGTTCTTGTCCAAGTTGGAAATTGAGCATAGGGTCTCCACGGCCTATCACCCACAAACCAACGGACAAGCGGAGACATCAAATAGGCAATTAAAAAGCATACTTAACAAGACCATAGAGAAGGGAGGCAAGGATTGGTCAAAGAAATTAGACGGAGCTTTATGGGCTTATCGAACGGCGTTTAAAACACCGATAGGTATGACCCCTTATCAATTCGTCTATGGAAAAGCTTGCCACCTTCCGGTTGAGTTGGAACATAAAGCCTATTGGGCGATTAAAGAGATGAACCTTGATCTCGATGCCGCGGTGGTGAAACGAAGAATTCAAATAAGCGAGCTAGAGGAGTTGAGGTTGAAAGCATACGAAAACGCAAGCATATACAAGGAGAGAATCAAAAGGTGGTATGAGAAAAGATTGAAGAAAAAAGAATTTAAAGAAGGAGATAAGGTCCTCCTCTACAATTCGAGGTTTAAAACCTTCGGAAAGGGGAAATTGCAAAGCAAGTGGGACGGACCTTATGTTGTGCATTCGGTGTTCTCCAACGGAGCGGTAACCATTATGAATATAAACTGCGATCAATTTGTGGTGAATGGACGGTGGCTTAAGGTTTACTACGAACCGTATGTCGTGCCCCTTCACCATGTTGACGTCTTCACCATGGAGGAAGAGCCCCAACGTCCCGCCTAGGACGAAAAACAAGGCATCAACTTCTCGTAAATAATTTTTCTTTTAGTTTTCCGGAGTTTTTCGCGAAGATTTACCGGGCCAACTTTTTCCCATGGGCTAAGGAAGAAAAAAATAGGGCGGTGTGCAAAAACCGGACCGGCCCGCCCCCGAGGGGGGTGGGCCGGCCGGCCCGAGCGGACCGGCCCGAGAGGGGCCCGACGCCCGATGACGCCGAATTTCGCCCGAATTGCTCCTTTTTGACTTCCTTGTTTGGTCGGAAAATTTTAAGGGAAGTGTAAAAAAGGAAAATAAGGTTCCCGTGGCTTTTCTCTCGGGACTATTTATTTGGCCGAATTGGGAGCTCGAGAATCAAACCTTTCAAGCAATGTGTTGCACCCTTGTAGCGACCATTGTGCCTCCAAGGAGCTTAGAGTTGAAGCTAGAAGCCAAGAAGCCATCGATGGAGGAAGCGATGCGATGCGAGCTCAAGCTACCCGTCAAGAGGACCGCACGCATCCGTTGCGGAGGACGTGTCCCGACCGGAGCTCTTGCATCTCGCAACCCCGTCGAAGGAGAGAAGGTCCCTACACCCGTCCGAAGGTCGGCACGCCTCCAAGGCATCAAGCGCAAAGATTACAAGGAGGTGTCGCCAGAGCCTAAGGACTATGGGGATAGCGACTACTCCGACCATCGTAGCCCGAGCTCGTGGGCGGCCACCGGTAGAGATGATGATGATTGGGATGAGCGGCCCAAGGAAAGGACTCCCGAAGGCCCCAACGGCGACGGCAACGACGGTGGCGAAGGCAACGACAATGGAGGTGGCAACGACGGTGGTGACAACGGTGGAGATTATGGCGACGACGACCCCTTCGGATTGCATCCGATGTGTTGTCGAGTTTGCCGTCAATCCATCGCAGATCTCTACACGTCGGCCGACGAATGTCTCCAAGCCATGGAAGCGATGAAGCAGTGTATGGAGGACTTGGAGCGTGTAGTTGAAGATGACTACAAGTTCCTTAACCGCAACGTGCACAAACTTTTCGGCATGGTTGGAAACATGAGAGGCAAGTGGTGCAAAACTTGCTTGAAGTACCACTAGATCTAGTTTTCCCCTTAGGATTTTGTAAGATACGACGAGGACGTCGTATGTTTTAAGTGTGGGGGAGAGCTAGCTCGCTACCCTTAGCTTTTGAACTTCAAGATTAGGTTCGGTTTAATCTTCGTGTGAGAGTCTTAGTGTTTTAATGAGTCTTTAGTTTTTGAGTCTGTTTTAAAATTTTTGCAAGTGTCTTAAATTAGTGTTGGGTCAAGAAAATCAAATAAAAAGTGTCTTTATATATATCTTTGTGTTTTATGTATTGTTTATCTTTATTTACTTGTTTGTTTAATCTTCGATTCTTGATATATGAACACAAGTATGTGGTTTGAAAAACGTTTACCGTGGTGCTTAGTGGAATCGCTACTACTTAAAGTACCCATACCGCACTTCGATCTTGAGCTTCACATGTTAGTTGTGCTATGTTCGATGCTAAAAATTGGAGGATTTCAGTTCTGAAAATTATCTTAAAACCCTTGTAATAAAGGTTAGCAAAACCTCTTTTTCCAAGTTGAGAGTAAGAAAAAAATTCCTATCCAAAGCCAAGTTTATTTTTTTCGCTCCACCATAAGTGTGATTAGCACGATGAGTTAGGCTAGGACCCTTCTCTCTTGGTGAGTTTTAATTTCAAGCAATGATCATGTCCTTGTGCTTATCTTTTGTTGCTAGCCTCGTCATATATTCGGTACATGACTTTCACAACGAAAGTCATGATCATCGCCGGATTCCATACCCAACCCTATACATCTCTTTTGTACATCGTATTCCTTGAACACAACCTATTTTCAAAGTTTCGTCTCATCTCTAGCATGATTTATTTAAAATTTCAGATTGTATGCATGCGAGGAAAGAGAGAATTGAAAGCTTTGAAAAGTTGTCAAGAGAGAGAAAAATAAAGAGAAAAAGTATGTGTATGGAAAAGAAAGAAAGAAAGAAAGAAAGAAAGAAAGAAAGAAAAAATCATATGTGAATGAAAGAAGAAAAAGAGAAAAAGATGAGGTAGCAATGAAGATATGAGAGGGATGGATCAAGTGAAAGAAAAGAAAAATAATAAAGTGTAAGGAAGGGTGTCACGTTGATTGTGAGACGAAACTTTTACTCTATTTCCAACCATGTGCAATCCGACAACGAGGACATCATTGGTGCCTTGAAGTCACAATTTTCTTTTGCCCTTGCACATGTCCACCATTCTAAATCTTCTCATCCTTGATATCCCTACATATGGTTAATTCTCATGATCATTGGCTTTGAAAGGTAGACAACCATTAGAGGAAGTTCTTAGTTTGACAATACTTGTGTTGATTGCGCTAGCCCTACCTATAGCTCCACTTTACATGATATATGAGAGATTAATGGGAGGTGAGAGTTTTATAAAATTTGGTTAGGATAGCCACTTCATATGAGTGACTTGAGAGAGCTTGGAGAAAGGTTTTTGCCTAATACTTGTTGCAGGAATTTTTGTTTTGAAAACCATAAAAACCCTCCGATGGAAGCAAAGGAGTAAGCATGGCTGAAATTGAAGACTTCGAGTGAAGAGTTTGAGTTGTGGGGTAAAACTTGACGTGGTAAAAGTTCTAAATGCCCATGTTTATGTTTGATTATCATTACTTTGTGTTTATGTATTAAAGATGAAAAGATTGACTAACTTGTGAAGGAGGATTAATGATACACGATTACACACCTTGGGCGAAATTCTTTTACGAGTACTTGCTCGAGGACGAGCAAGAGCTAAGTGTGGGGGAGATGTTGACGGTGTATTTTGGTGCACCTAGCATGTTCATTACACTTTGGTTTGGATTTGATTATGGAACTAACCCGCCACTAGGCACACTAATCATATAACAAGTTCATCTTTGTGCATGCATTTGGAAGTGTTGTGTTTATGTAGGAAAACATGGACATAAAGGACGGATTCGCAACAAGTTCAAAGGAGCATTCATGGAGTCTTGTTCGTGTTCATGAGCTTGCTGAAATCACTTCCAATGGTGGCGAGGACCGAAGTGCTACAAGGAACACCCCGGGGATTGAAGCGTAAAAGATCAAACTTCATGCAAAGAGAGCCTCCATCTTGGACGCGAGGATAACAAACATCAAAATCATGCAAGTGGAGGGGGCAAAGTACATAAGTGCACGAGGACCCATGGAGCAAAAGGGGCGACCGAACCGGGCCGAGTGGGCACGGGCCAACCGGCCCGGGCCGGCCGGCCCGCCCCCGGTTCCGCACCGGTTCGGTCCCGTTTTCCTTGCCCTCGAAGGATCTTCGACCCTAAAACCCCCGAGGCACCGCCAACACCGAGGAGAGGAGTCATTCGCACCGAAGGCCATCCACAAGCTAGAGAGAGAGGAGGAGGATCTCCGGCGGGAGATCAACCACCTCGAAGGAAGCACCCTCTCGTGGAGAAGAAGGAAGACACCGGCGGAAGGGAAACCATGATCAATGGTGCCATGATCAAGCACCTTGATGGGGTAATCTTCTCATTCGTCCATGGGTTGTAATCGATCTTGAGATGTAATCGCACTTTGTCGGATTATCTATCTATCATCTTGTGTTGAATATACTTTAATGCTTAAGGTTTGCTACCATGCCGTAAAGGGAGTATAGGCCTCAATGCTTCCTTGGATCCATTCAATACGCCGTGTCCATCAAAGGTCTAGTCATGAATACCTTCGCGTAGTGACGTACGAGAGGAGGGAAAGGGCGAAACCGTGGTCACAACCCCGATAGATTAGATTGGTTTTTCATGTCTTTAAGCGATTGCATGCTCTAGTATCGTAGACCCGTGGGCGAGTGTCTTCTACCTTGATATCTTAATTATTCTCTCTA
The DNA here is from genome assembly GCA_947561735.1 of Cenchrus americanus. Classification (NCBI taxonomy): domain Eukaryota; kingdom Viridiplantae; phylum Streptophyta; class Magnoliopsida; order Poales; family Poaceae; genus Cenchrus; species Cenchrus americanus. The sequence goes on along the minus strand of OX387244.1, from coordinate 79,452,637 downwards.
GTGTAGTTTAGTTGTTTTCTAGTATAATAGTAGTTAGGGTTTTAGTAGCTAGTGTGTCGTTGTTGATCGAACGCTTGTAATCCCCTTGCTCCGCGGATTGACAAGAACCTTGGGAATCCCGTGGTGAAAAAGGTGTGGGGTCCGTACGCTTGCGGATCGTAGAGGGATACGTCTTTTATCCGTCAACACACACTCAAAGACAAGCTGACTACGTGGTTGTGTCTCGCCGAAGGTTACCTCGCAAGTCTCCACGATTTGGTTAGTTTCAAGATTGAGCACACGATATGCTCTAGAATGAGATGCCTAACCAAAGAAAATACCATCTACAGACCTAGACTCAAACTTATCCAACTTATTGCCTTTCTTCAGAATAAAGCTTTTGCAACCAAAGACATGGAAGTGACTCACCTTGGGTGTGCGACAGTGCATCAGCTCATAGCAGGTTTTCTTCTTATGCACTATGAGGTAGATCCTGTTTGACACATAGCACGCGGTATTCACCGCCTCAGCCCAATACCTCCTCGGAGTCCTATGCTCATCAAGCATCGTCTGAGCCATCTCGCACAAGGTCCTATTCTTCCTTTCCACAACACCATTCTGGGAGGCGTATACGGACTCGAAAACTGCTGCTTAAGACCCAAGTCATGGCAAAAGGTTTCAAAACGGGAGTTCCTGAATTCAGCGCCATTGTCACTGCGGATTGCTCGTATGGCATCTCCGTGCCTCTCGTTCCTCAACCTCAAGACTAGATCTCGAACAAAACCAAACGTCTCCCCCTTATCCTCGAGAAAGAACACCCATGCATACCGAGAGTAGTCGTCCACCACAACAAGGACATACCACTTCCCACCCGCAGATCGCACACGAGCTGGGCCAACAAGGTCCATATGGAGCAGCTCGCATGGACGCTCAGTCATCACATCGGTGAGAGGCGGGTGAGAAGAGGCTACCATCTTGGCATGCCTACACGGCGCACAAACCAACTCTTTCTCAAGCCTGAACCGTGGCAATCCTCGGACCAAATTGAGTTTGCTCAAGTGAGACAAAAGGTCAAAGCTCAAGTGACCCAATTTCCTATGCCACTTCCACAACTCACTCGAAGAACCAGCCAAGAAACAACGCTCTACACCCGAAGACTAAGAAAAATCAGCACGAAACACCTGACCCTCGGGAACGACCATACAAACAAGGTCCCCTCGAGAGTCCAAAATCCGAGAACCACCAGGCCTAAACAACACCTCAAAACCCTCATCCAACAACTAGGACACATAAAGCAGATTGTACCCCAGCGATTGAACAAGAGCAACACGCCTGAGAGTGATCTTGTCACTCACCTTAATCTCACCTTCTGAAAGCACACGCCCACGCCCATTGTCCCCAAAAGTGATGTACCTCTTTGTCACCACTGGGACGAGACTTGAGAACCACCCCCTGTCTCCGGTCATATGCCTCGAGCAACCGGAGTCAATCAACCAAATGTTCTTCAAGTCTCCCACCTGAAATTAAAAAACGAGCACGTGAGCGAACAAATGACTCAGCACTGGGGTTAGTACCAAAAGAGCAAAACCAATGCCGAGCCATTTGCTCGAAAGTGGGGTTAGCACAAACCAAGCCATCTCTCCTACCAAAGCTACCTCCACAAACACCACCACGGTAACCACCCTGAGGGAACCAACCCTCTCTGCCTAGAGGAGGATCAAAACCAGGAAAGAAAGCCCGTGGACCGTCCCTCCTCTCCTTCTCAAAGCTACGACTCCTCCCATCCCCGTAGTGAACTCGAGGGGAGAATGCCAAGCAACCTGACCTCCTACAAACTCTCCAGCCCAACCACCAGAACCACGACCTCCAGAAACAACCCTCATACCTGTACGAGCACGAAACCCAAACCGCTTCCCCGTCCGGGCTCGCACGTCCGACCGGTGCCCCACACCGGTCGACTAGTGTAGCTCCGGCGCAGCAGAAGCACCTCCAACAGCCTTCCGCTCTCCCCAAGCCCGAACTGTCCTCACACTCGCCTTGGCCCTGGGCATCTGTACACGAGGCTCAAGTACACCATCAGAAGGGTGGTACTTGTATTTGTTAGCCCACTCCTTTGCCATTCTCTCCTCTCGCTTCCTCTTTAAGCAAAACTCATCCTTATGGCCATCTCCCCCACAATAGCCACAATGGAACCTCACAAGCTTAGGCTTAGGCTTGGGCTGTGGCTGTTCACTTGGTTTCTCTCCACTCAACTTCTCCACTGGTTTCTCCTCACTAGCCTTCTCACTTTCTTTCCCAAAGATCACTTTCCCCAAAGTGCTCAAAAACTTGATAGGCTTTTGGAGACCATTTGTAGGTGTAGGAAACACGGGTGGAGCTAGGGTTGTGTCTAGTCGGTTCCTAAGATGGTTAGGTTTTGGAGGGAAATAATTTTTGTGGTGGGTTTTTGGTGGCTCTGGGATATTCTCTCCACTTCCCTCACCAACCTTGTTTGCCCCAAGTCCCTCACCATCCTGCCTCTTAAATGCCTCGATCATCATCCTAACTGAGGCTCATGACCAGACATCCACCCCATCAACTTTCTCAGCTCATCATTCTCATCCTGCAAACGATCAACATAATGTGCAAGTTCCAAATTTTTCAAAGCATGCATTTCACAGGTTGAGCATGATGTAGGAATGGGTTCTTTCAACTTAGCCTCAAGAGAACTAGTGTAAGCATGCATTTCATCAATTTTAGCATGTAAAACAGGGCAAGAAGTGCAGGCACCTAGCAAAGCAGGTCTAGACTTAAGCTCAGCCACTTCAACCCTAAGCACATCTAGTTCCTCACACTTGGAGCACCTTGAACAAAGCAAGATCAGCAAGGAAAATGGAGCAATCAGCACAATCAACCTCATCCGAAACAGCAGTGTTAGCCTTAAGGGAATCAATCTCAAGCTTGCTATCAAGAACCTGTGTTTCTAGCTCAGCCACTCTAATCCTAGCATCCTCGAGTGAAGCCCTAAGCTCTTTCTCATTTTCTTGGCCTCTCTAAGCATGTCATCACGATTATCAAGCAAAGAGCCAAGCCTCTCATTCTCCTGGCGCAAGAAGGGAAGTTCATCACGCACCTCGTCACTGGACTCAAAGTCCGAGTCGCTCTGTGTGCTCTTCTTGCTGCCGGAGTGTCGGTGTTTTAGACCGGCAACCTACTAAGGGGAGTACCCGAAGTAGATGAATGTGGCCTCGCCGAGATCGGTAACTCGAAGGAAGAGACACGTGGCACACAATTTAGACAAGTTCGGGCCGCGAGGTGCGTAATACCCTACGTCCTGTATGTTGCGTAGCTCTGGATTGATTGGGCACAATTACAAGATGGTGCAATAGTGCGCCGTGGGTTGTATGAGATGAGTTGTGATGAGGTGATCCTAGAGATCGGTCCCTGCCTCACCTTATATATTCCGGGAGGCAGGGTTACAAGTCGGAGTAGGGAGAGAGTACTAGTCGGGTACGTCTAGGAGTCTTCCATACAGTGCGTGACATGTACAGCTTCCTAACCGAGTACTTCTCCTCTGCAGTCCTTGCGCTCCACGCCTTCAGGTGCCTTGTAGCGCAAGCCGGGTAGTCCCAGGGGGCCACCGAGTAGTCGGTCCTGGTACCCACCGAGGTAGTGGGCCTAGGGAGGTCCATACGACAAGCCCCCGAGTACTTTGTAGTCGAGAAGGATAGCTTCAAGTAGTCTTGACGGCCTCAACGAGTAGTTCTCAAGCGTCCCCGAGTACTACAAGTCGAAAGCCCTCAAGAGCAGTCGAAGCATCCCGAGGCTGGAATGTACTCCAGCTGATGTTTGAGCAATCTTGAAGTCTTCTCGAGTAGTCCCAAGCGTCCTCGAGTACTGCCTTTGAAGGTCTTCAAAAAATGTCAGTCTTGTCTTGAAGCCGGAGCTGATATGGAGGTGCGATTGCAAAATCGCACTCCATATGGAGTAGCCCCCGAGCCTTAGGTTGAGCCGCATGCTCTGGCTGAGGGTCCATCTGAAGTCTTGGCAAGAAAATCCCGAAAAATCCGGAGAGAAAAAACCGAAGGACACGTGGCACGGAGCCCCCGAGCCTTGAATCGAGTACTTCCTCTCGAATTGAAGGGTCATCTTGAAGAATGTGTCCCGAGACGCTCCCCGAGCCTTGCCGCCGCCGGGTAGTCGAGTAGAAGTAGCCGAGCCCCCAAGGTGAGGCGCGTCGACTAGTAGAATACGAAGGGTCACGCTTAGCCGCTGAGTCAGCCGCGAGTGGACTTATCCCGCCGGCCATTGCAGAGCCGATTTGACTTATAAATAGAAGCCAAAACCCTTGGGGTTTTTCACCCATCCGAGCTGCAGTCATTTCGATTCCATCTGAAGTAGATCCACTCCCAGCGCACGCTGCCACCATAGTAGATCCAAGTGCGCCGCCACCCAGAGCTTTTAGGGTAGACCCCGAGCGGATGCGCGTGAAGATGCCTTGTACTTGGAGAATGAAGCCGTCACCGTCCAAGTCTGCGAAGGCCGTCGGGAAGAAGAGGGGTCGCGAAGAGGCCGCCGCGGATGCAACTGAAGCAGCACCGCCAATGTCTCCACCGCGGGCCGATCCAAGCCGCGAGTGGAAGAAATCCAAAGTGAAGACCGAAGATTTGTTGGCCCTCCTGAACAGCGGATTCATCCGGGAGAAGGAGGTTGACATGTGGAGGGCCGCTGCCGGAGATCCATATCCGATGGAGAAGGCCGAAGACGAGATTCCAATGTTTGCACGGTTTGTGGAGCGCGGACTCGCGCTCCCGGCTAGCGATTTCTTCAAGGGCCTCCTCGGGTACTATGGAGTCGAGTACCTGAATCTGAACCCTAACGGTATTTTCCATACCGCGGTCTTCGTGCATTTCTGCGAGGCTTTGCTTGGGATCAAGCCACACTGGATCCTCTTCCGGAAGTTTTTCGGGTGAAGCCGCGCCCAAGCGCCACCAATCCAAGAGTAGTCGGAGGAGCCGACATCCGGTTGAGAGAAGACGCCGCGGAGCGCGCACCGGCGTACAAGCTCGTTGACTCCAACACCGATTGGAAGATGAGGTGGTTCTACATCACGAACCACCACCCCGGCCCCGCCGAAGCCGAGCGGATGGCGGCCCGGGCACCACGAGTGGTGGAACACGGAGCCCACCATGCGAGAAGGGATCCGGCGCTTCCCGAGCCGCCGGCACGCATCAAGGTGCTCGGGGAAGGCCGGACCGAGGGCCGAGCATGTGGCCTTCGGTTTCATGAAGCGGAGGGTGCGGCCACCGATGGCCCGCGACACCTTGGGCTTCGAGTACACCGGCGAAGACGACACGTCGCGGATGCCGGAGGCGAGCCGGACGACGGCGACATCATCGAGAGGCTGACGCGGATCTTCAAGGATATGCCGCCGTACACGGCGTGCCCTGTCCAGGAGTACTCCGCCGCGCGCCCGCCAAAGGAGGTGAGTAGTCATACTCCCCTAGTCGAGTAGTCCCTGCTTGGTGTAGACGTGCTGATGTTCTGTGTCTTGCAGGAGGACTTGAAAAAGTTCGTCTCCGAGCCGCAACCGCCCCCTCATGGGATTGAGATCCCGAAGGAAGGGAAGGCAAAAGAGCGGCAAGAAGTCGGTGAAGGCGATGACACCGTCATCGTGGAGGACACCACCGACGACGACGACGAGACGTTGCGGGACCGCTTTCGGTTGCGGTCGAGGTTTAGCCGTCCGGGCTTACCTCATGTGCCTGCGGTGCAAGACCCCCCGACTAGCTCCGGAGGCTAGCACGGGCCGCGCCGCCACGGAAGCCGTGCAACCCCGCCCGCAAGCGGGTGACAAAGAAGCTGAAGGTCTCAGAGACCACGCCTCAGGAGGTAAGAAGTCTTGACTAGAGTAGTCGAGTACCCATTGTACGAGTACGCTTGCTGATGAGTAGTCTTTCTTGTATGCAGGAGGTGCCGCCAGCGGAGCCCGTCGAGGAGGGCGACGAAGGCGGATGGGACACAGTGGGAGAGCCGGCTGGAAGTCGTAGTCCAGCCCCCAATGTCGAGGAGCTCTTGGTGCAGTTGGAGCGCCAGCCCCCTGCTCCGCAGGGGAGAATGGAGCCCGTAGCCGCCGCCGTTGAAGAGGTGGTGACTACAGGAGCGCAGGAGGGCACTACGCCGGCCGCCGTTGTTGCGGAGGAGGCGGTAGCCGCAGGGGCGCAGGAGGAGGCGCCCACCGAGGGTGGACTGGTAGACATTGCCAGCATCCTCGGTGCCCTGGCCGTGACAATAGTCCGGTCAAACTTGTAAGTACTGCATCTTCCCGAGTAGTACTTGTTGTAGTAGTCGAGGTTGACTGACAACCAATTGTGTGAGCTTCTGCAGGAAATCGACCGATCTGTCCTGGGAGGGGGATGAACCCTCTTCAGCGGTGGCGGAAGAAGTCGCGCCGCCCGCTGAGGAGTCCGCTCCTGCTTCCCGGGCGGTGCCCGAGCCGCCGGCTACCGAAGCGCCGTTGTCGGAGGCCAGCGTAGTCGAAGGTGAGTACTCTTCGAATCGGAGAGCTCCTCGAGGAGTAGTCGTGGTCGCTAATACACTTGTCTTCTCTTTGACAAAGCCGAGGCCGAAAGGAGTGACATCCCCGCGGGGGTGCCAATGCGAGTGTCGACACCGGGCGTGCGGGAGGCCGCCGGGAGGAGCCCCCGAGCCCATGGAGGAAGTCGTTGAGGAAGCCGCCGTGGCGGCCGGAGGTGAGGGGGGTCACCACGTCGCCGAGGTCGCTCCGGAGGTGGCTATCCGCTCCCCGGGAGATCCGGGACGCGAGCCCATCCGCCTCGCGGCGATGACGGAGGCCACCGCGAGTAGCCGTGGCGGTATAGAGCTGCTCGCGGACGATCTTGTCGAGTCGGCGACGGTGGCCAAGCACCTAGAGGCGATCCGCCAGGCCGAGCAGTGGATGAAGGTAAGTAGCCGTAGCTTCTGAGTAGTCAATCCTCTGTCATTGAGTACTCGTTGACGTGTGTTGTCTGTGCAGGACGTCGCGGAGAGGTCTCGCGAGAAGTCCAACATGCTGCAGGGCTTTGGTGACACGGTGCTCCGGGCTGAGGCGCTGGAAGAGCAGCTTTTGAAGTCACGGAAGCACGCGACCGCCATGCAGTCTAAGCTCGACGCCACCTTTGCCAAATATCATAATGATGTCCAAGAGTTGCAGGCGAAGGGCGACGACTTGGTGCGGAAGAATAAGTCTCCGCAACAAGAACAAAGGTACGCCGATGGACTTGTCGGGTAGTTGTTGGAGGTCGAGAGGTAGTCTTACCCGCTGTGCTGTTGCTGTGTTGCAGAGCTTGAGGGCCAGGTGGAGCAGCTGAAGTCCTTAGAGACGAGCATGAAGAATCTCTTCTACCGGGAGCAAGAAGCCCGCCAGGTACTCGAGCTCGACTACAAAGAACTTGCCTTCGAGTGCGAGAAGCACATGGAGCTCCGGATTGCATCCGACCGCGATCTCGTCAACCTGCTACAAATCGTTGCGGATGTTGAATGAAGACTACGAGGCGCCGCGGGCCCAACCGAAGGAGGTTGAGGAGGCGCGCGGCTGCCGATCGCAAGGCTCTTGGTGCCGCACCCGGGGGCGGCCCCAAGATTGCTCCACCGGTGGATCGCCCTCGAGGAAGCCCCAAGCCGGTGGCGGCTTATGTGAAGCACATGGCGAGGTCGATCCCAAAGTAGGTCTTGGCCTTCATGAAGTCCTACTTCCCGAAGGCCCCGGTGGAAGTAGTCGGCGGCGGGGTAGCCGCCAACCGCACCGATGAGCGATACTCGGAGCGCCGGGAGCGAGATGGCTCCCATCGCGGAGCAAGTAGGCCGATAAGCTTAATCTCCGTAGCCCCGTAATAGATAGCTAGTAGCCAAAGTTGTACAAAAACAATTGTAATGAATTGCTTAAGTATTAATTAAAGAAAATTTCCAGCAATGAGTACTCGTAGTCGCGATCTCAGAGTGCGGAGCCCCCATCGTGGAGTGGATGCGAGTAGTCGTACTCGGCAGTAGTGGTCCCATTGAAGGGAGTAGACAGTAAAGAAGTTGATGACGATCAAACTTTATTACTGAAGAAGTACACCTGGATGGCCAGGGCCGTAGTTACAGAGTAGTCGCCTGGACCCGGAGGCCGCTTACAGCTGAGTAGTGCTGGAGCGGGTAGCCGCTTACAGCAGTAGATCCGTAAGTAGCCGTGTAGGCTGGATCTTGGAGTATGTGGTCTCTTAGTAGACCGCTGCTAGAGTCCTTGACGCTCGTCGCAGCCCAGGATCCGTAGGTAGCCGCACGGGCTGGATCCTGGAGAGGAGAAGTCCGGAGAATGGAGCCAGGACCCGGAGGTCGCTTACGGCAGGGGGGTGTTTGATGTAGTCGTGTAGACTTGAACCCCGGAGTAGTCGTGTAGACTAGGCGTAGAATCGACAGAGCTGGTCGACGTTCCACGAGTTGTTGATGTCTTCACCTTCAAGTGTCTGGAGGCGGTAGGAGCCCGGCCCAGTCACCTTTGCCACGGTGAAGGGACCTTCCCAGGGGGAGCTAAGCTTGTGTAGTCCTTCCGTGTTCGGGATACGGCGGAGGACAAGATCTCCAACGTTGAAGGAGCGTTCCTTGACGTTGCGATCATGGTAGCGTCGATACCCTCTAGGTACCTTGCCGATTGGACGAGGGCGGCGCGAGCCGAGCTTCTTCGAGGCCGTCGATGTCAACTCGTCTCGTCGTCTTCCGAGACGCCTTCGTCGTAGTGCTCCACTGCTGGCGAGTTCCATATGACGTCGGCAAGGACGATTGCTTTGGAGCCGTAGACCAGGAAGTAAGGGGATTGCCCCGTTGGCTTGGATGGCTGAGTCCGTAGCCCCCAGAGTGCGTTGGGTAGTTCCTTGTTCCACTTGCCCCCTTTGGAGTTAGCAGCGTCATGTAACCGCTTCTTGAGAGCGTCGAGCACCATCCCGTTGGCGCGCTCGACTTGTCCATTGGCCCGAGGATGGGCAACTGATACGTATCGTACGTCGATCCCACTGTTCTCGCAGTACTCCCAGAACTGGTGATTGTTGAAGTTGGAGCCCAGATCTGTGATGATGCAGTGGGGTAGTCCGTAGCGATGTACGAGTTCATCCAGGAAGTTGAGTACTTTGTCAGCCTTGGGGCATGTGACCGGCTTGACCTCGATCCACTTGGTGAACTTGTCGATGGCCACCAATACCCTGTTGAAACCGCCTGGTGCCGTTGGCAGTGGCCCAATCATGTCGAGCCCCCGGCGAGGCAAAGGGCCGGGTCGGCGGTATGGTGACTAGCTTGTAGGTTGGGACGTGTTGTCGCTTGGCGAAATGCGGCATCCTTGGCACCTTCGACGAGTTCTTCGGCATCGCCCGCAGCCGTGGGCCGCAGAAAGCTCGCGGGAAGGCCTTGCTGACCAGCGTGCGTGAGGACGCATGGTTACCGTAGACGCCCTTGTGGATCTCCTCCAAGATGTCCTTGCCTTCTTCACGAGGGACGCACTTCATGAGTACTCCGAGAAGATGCGCCCCGCTTGTAAAGCTTGTCTCCGACGAGGACGTAGGACTTGGCGCGGCGGACGAGCCGCTCGGCCCGAATTCTTGTCGGAGGGAACCTTCGCTCGCCGAGGTAGTCGATGAAGGGTTGCCTCCGGTCCACGTCGATCATCATGACCTCCCGCCCACTGGTGGGTGAGCCGGGCCGGTGGTCGGTGGCGCCAGCTCCGGGATGGATGGCGCGTGAAGCTCGTGAACGAAGACACCCGCTGGTACTTGAGCGCGGGTGGATCCAAGCTTCGAGAGGACGTCCGCTGCAACGTTGTTGTCGCGGATGATGTGATGGAACTCGAGACCGTAAAACTTGTTCTCGAGCTTGCGGACTTCTAGGCAGTAGGCGTCCATGTTCTCCTTGTTGCGGTCCCAGGACTTGTTGACTTGGTTGATGACCACTGCGGAGTCGCCGTAGACTAGTAGTCGCTTGATGCCCAATGAAGCCGCGAGGCTGAGCCCGTGTAGGAGGGCTTCGTACTCGGCTTCGTTGTTTGAGACCTTCCGAGAAGATGCGGGACGTACTTGAGTTGTTCGCCCGTTGGAGAGATCGGGAGTACCCCCGCACCTCGCGCTCTCGAGGTTGAGTGAGCCGTCGAAGTACATCACCCAATGCTCGGTCGCATCGTGGGAGTAGGTAGCTGGTTCTCCCGCCACTCTGCCATGAAGTCGACTAGTGCCTGCGACTTGATGGCTGTGCGTGGCTTGAAGTTGATAGTGAGGGCGCCGAGCTCGACTGCCCACTTGGAAATTCTTCCAGTAGCATCTTGGTTCCGAAGGATGTCGCCGAGCGGGTAATCGGTGACGATGGAGATCGAGTACTCCTGGAAGTAGTGTCGTAGCTTCCGCGAGGTGATGAGTACTGCGTACAGGAGCTTCTGCACAGGCTGATAGTGGGCCTTGGACTCTAATAGAACCTCGCCGATGAAGTAGACTGGGCGCTGGACTTGTTAGGCATGGCCGTCTTCTTGTCGCTCGACGACGATGGCAGTACTGACCACGTGGGTAGTCGCAGCGAGGTAGAGCGAAAGGTTGCTCGCCCTTGTGAGGACCGTGAGGATCGGCGGCTTCGATAGGAAGTCCTTGAGCCGGGCAAGGGCTTGATCGCTTCGGAGTCCACACGAACTTCTCTTGATGCTTGAGTAGTTTGAAGAAGGGGAGCCCCCGTTCTCCTAGCCTCGAGATAAATCTGTTCAGTGCCGCCATGCACCCCCGTCGGCCTTCGGACATCTTTGATGCTCGTGGGAGCTTTCATGCGTCGGTGATGGCGGAGATCTTCTCGGGGTTGGCTTCGATGCCGCGCGGGGCGATGATGAAGCCGAGTAGTTTGCCCGAAGGTACGCCGAAGACGCACTTGTTCGGGTTGAGCTTCCGGCGGTACTCGCGCGGTGATGCGAAAGTCTCTTCAAGGTCGTCGATGAGGGTACCGGGAGTTTCGGTCTTGACGACCACGTCATCCACGTAGGCTTCGACGTTTTTGTTGAGTTGCCTTTTGAAGCGAGGTGCCCGGATAGCTTGTTGGTAGGTAGCGCCGGCGTTCTTCAACCCGAAGGACATGGTCGTGTAGCAAGACGCGCCAAACGGGGTGATGAACGCGGTCTTCTCCTCGGTCTTCTTCCTTGATCGCGATCCGGTGGTACCGGAGTAGCGTCGAGGAAGGCGAGCAGTCGCGGCCGCCGTGGAGTCGATGACTTGATCAATCCGCGGCAACCCGAAGGGGTCCTTGGGCGTGCTTGTTGAGGTCGGTGTAGTCGACGCACATCCTCCACTCGTTCGAGTTCTTCTTGCGGACGAGGACGGGGTTGGCGAGCCACTCAGGATGGAAGACTTCTCTGATGAAGCCAGCCGCGAGTAGTTTGGCAAGTTCCTTCTTGATGGCGTCCCGTCTCTCGTCGGCAAAGCGTCGGAGGTGTTATCGCTTGGGGTGGCCTTAGGATCGACGTTGAGGCAGTGCTCAATCAGCTCCCTGGGCACTCCTGGCATGTCCGCTGGCTTCCACGCGAAGATGTCGCGGTTAGCCCGAAGGAAGCTGATGAGCGCGTCTTCCTATTTGGGGTCGAGGCCAGCCCCGATGGTGGTGGTCTTGCTGGGGTCGCCTGTTCCGAGGTCGATCATCTTGACGAGTACCTCCTCAGGTGGCTGAGGCTTGTTGGCGGTGTCAGACTTCTCTGGGATGTCGAGTTCACTTGTAGCAAGCTTCTTCGACGCGGCGTAGACCTCCATCATTGTGTTGGGTACTTGGTTCGTAGAGGTGATCTCCACGGCTTCTGTGTCGCCGTCGTGAGAGATCTTCAAGTCCCCTTGGAGGGAGAGTACACCCGTACCGGGCTTGGCATTTTGAGTACCAAGTAGGTGTAGTGGGGCACCGCCATGAACTTGGCGATGGCCGATCCGCCGAGGATGGCGTGGTAGGAAGTCTCGAAGTCCGCGACCTCGAACTTGATGTACTCGGTACGGTAGTTGTCCCGAGATGCCCCGAAGGTAATCGGCGGGACCACCGAGCCCGGTGGAATAGCCGCATTGCGGGGGACGATGCCGTAGAAGGGCGTGTTGCTCTTGGTGAGCATGTGGGTGATGTCGAGCTTCATTTTCTTCAAGGTCTTGGTGAAAAGGACGTTGAGCCCACTTCCACCGTCGATGAGCACCTTGTTCGGTTTGGAGCCCGCGACCACCGACTTCGGGACGAGGGGGGAACCGTCCCGGTTCGGAGAAGCCGGTCCATTGATCCGCGCGGGAGAAGGTGATGGGTACCTCCGACCACCGAAAGGAGGAGACCACCGTGACCGGATGAGCCTCGAAGTAGTGGCGAAGCTTGCGCCGTGCAAGCACCACCGTGTAGAGCAGCTTTTGGATCTGCGGGTAATGCGCCTTGGTCTCGGACAACATCTTGCTGACGTAGTATACGAGTCGTTGGACTGGTAGGGCGTGTCCCTCCTCTGTGTGCTCCACCACGATGACGGCGCTGATCACCTGAGTGGTCGCGGCGACGTAGAGGTACAGAGGCTCGCTATCCCGGGTGGCATTAAAATCGGCGTGTGGGCGAGCGTTGCCTTGAGCTTGTCAAGCGCCTCCTGGGCCTCGACGGTCCAGGAGAAGCGCTCGTGCTTCTTCAAGAGTCGGTAGAGGGGCAGCCCTTTCTCGCCGAGCTGCGAGACGAAGAGGCTCAAGGCGGCGAGGCACCCCAGCACCTTCTGGACCCCCTTAAGGTCTCGAATCGGGCCCATCCGCTCGAGGGCTGTGACCTTCTCGGGGTTGGGCTTGATCCCCCACTGGGACACGATGTACCCCAACAGCATGCCTCGCGGCACTCCGAAGACGCATTTCTCAGGGTTCAGCTTCACCCCGTTCGCTCGCAGGCAATCGAATGCCACACGCAGGTCGTTAACTAGGTCGTCTGCCTTCCTGGTTTTTACGACTATATCGTCTACGTACGCCTCAACAGTTCGCCCGATGTGATCTCTGAAAACGTGTTGCATGCATCGCTGGTATGTAGCGCTCGCGTTTCAGAGACCAAACGACATCGTTACGTAGCAGTACATCCAGAAGGGAGTGATGAATGAAGTCGCGAGCTGGCGAACTCCTTCATTTTTATTTGGTGGTACCGGGAATAGGCATCAAGAAAGCATAAGAGTTCGCACCCTGTAGTCGAGTCAACGATTTGATCGATTCGAGGCAAAGGAAAAGGAACTTTAGGACATTCTTTATTTAAACTAGTGTAGTCTACACACATCCGCCACTTCCCATTCTTTTTCTTAACTAGTACAGGATTAGCTAGCCACGTAGGGTGGAACACTTCCTTGATGAATCCGGCCTCAAGGAGCTTCCGCAGCGCCACTCCGATCGCCCGGCGCCGCTCTTCGTCAAAGCGGCGCAGCCATTGCTGCACAACGCGGGAGTGAGGTAGGATGTCAAGGGAGTGCTCGGCGACCTCCCTCGGGATGCCTGGCATGTCCGAGGGGCTCCACGCAAAGTTGTCAGTGTTGGCGCGGAGAAAGTCGACGAGCACCACTTCCTATTTCGGGTCGAGGGTGGAACTGACCCTCAACGCCTTGCCCTCGGGGGCAGCAGGGTCGAGGGGCACCTCCTTGGTTTGCTCAGCAGCCTCGAAGCTGCCGGCGTGCTTGGCGGTGGAGTCGAGGTCTTCGTTGACCAGCTTCTCCAGATTCGCCACGAGCGCTTCATCCAGCGCTAGCGCCTCAGCGTGCTCCACGCACTCGACATCGTAGTTGAACGCGTGCTCGATCGATGAGCCCATGGTGATGACGCCTTTGGGTCCCGACATCTTCATCTTGAGGTAGGTGTAGTTCGGGACCACCATGAACTTGGCATAGCACGGCCACCCGAGAATGGCGTGGTACGCGCCCCTGAACCCCACCACCTCGAAGGTGAGAGTCTCCTTACGGAAGTTGTCTGGCGTGCCGAACCAGACAGGCAGGTCGATCTGCCCGAGGGGCTGGACGTGCTTGCTCGGCGCGACGCCATGGAACGGCGTCGTGCTGGGCCACAGCTGGTCCAACCCGATCCCCAGCAGGCGCAGAGTGTGCGTGTAGAGGATGTTGAGGCTGCTGCATCCGTCCATCAACACCTTTGAGAAGCGCGTATTGCCGATGACCGGGTCGACGACCAGCAGGTACTGGCCCAGGTTGGGGATGCGGTTCGGATGATCCTCGCGGCTAAAGGTGATGGCGTTCTCCGACCAGTCGAGGAAGGAGGGAGGAGCCTTCTCCGAGGCGAGGACCTCGTGCCACTCCCACTTGCGCTGGCTGTTGGACATGACCACGGTCGGCCCCTCGAAGATGAGGAAGATGTTTTCCACCGCGGGGAAGCCGCCGACATCGCCGTCACCCCCATCCTTCTTGGCCTCGCCATCCTTTGCGGCGGCGCGGCTGTAGTGTCTTTTGAGCAGGTCACACTGCTCGAGGGTGTGGTTGACCGGCATCTTGTGGTACGGACAGGGCTTCTTCAACATGTCGTCGAATACGCCGGGGCCTCGAGGGGCCGCTAGAGGACCCCTTCGAGCTGGGTCAACAGCGAGGGGCCTCGTTCCCGTCGTCGTCACGTCTCTGCGCGCGCGCCTCGCGACGCGGCTTCTTGCCCTTTTTGCCTCGTCTGTGCTTCTGCTGAGGCTCTTTGGACTTGCTATCCTCCGTGGGCGCGTCGTCCACGCGCTTGCCCTTCTTCCCGTCGAAGATGGCTCCCGCCGCCTCCTCGCCGGAAGCGAAGCTGGTGGTGATGTCGAACAACTCATTGGAGTCGACCGGCGGGCTGCGGCCGAGCTCACGCACGAGGTCCTGGCAGGTCGTGCCCTCGAGGAAGGCATGTACGATCTCGGACTGGGCCACGCTCGGGAGCTCCGTGCAGCGCTTGGAGAAGCACCGTATGAAGTCCCGGAGTGATTCGCCGGGCTTCTGGGTGCACGCGCGTAGGTCCCAGAAGTTCCCAGGACGCGCGTACGTGCCCTGGAAGTTCCCCACGAAGGTGCGGACTAGGTCATCCCAGTTGTGGATCTAGCTGGCCGGCAGATGCTCGAGCCACGTCTGTGCCGAGTCGACGAGGTGCAGCGGTAGGTTGCGGATGATCACCTCGTCGGTGGTGGCTCCGCCCAGCTGGCATGCTAGGCGGTAATCGTTGAGCCATACACGGGGGTCCGTCTCCCCCGTGTACTTGACGATCGACGTGGGCTGGCGGAAGCGTTGAGGGAAGCTCACCATGCGGATCTCCCGGCTGAACACGTGGGTCCCCGGGGGCTCCGGCGTTGGCAAGCGGTCCTCGGCTGTCGTAGCGCCCAGCTCGCTGTGGGTGGTAGCCCGCCGCCGCCCGCGTTTCTGCGTTGCCCGTCCACCGGGCGTTCATGACATTGCGAGCGTCGCCGTCTTGGGCCTGCCCGCGCGTGTTTAGGATCCGCTCCCTGACCGGCGTCCGGCCTTGGTTGGCGGGGTGCCCCGTCGCGCCCCCCTCGTGAACTGACGCCTCAGGGCCTTGCGCGCCCCCGTTGTCCCACGTGCTCCCCTATTGGCGAATGCAGGACGCCGAGCTCTCGGCCTATTGCACGGCCGCTTGCTCGATGAGCGTATGTGCCTCGCGGTGCAGGTTGCGCGCCTCGGGCGTTGAAGGAGCGAGCATGGCCCGCAGTAGTCTCGCAGCAGCGATGAGCTTCTGGCTCGCTCGTGGGGGCGTGCTTGGGTTGTCGGCGTCGAATTCGGCGTTGATGCGCTCGCGGGCTTGTTTGCCCAGCTCACGCGCGCGTTCGCCGCGCGCGGAGGCTTCCCCAGTGATGGAGGCATGAAGTAGCCGTACCGCGCGGTACTCCTCCGCGAGCTTGGCCTCGAGCTCACGCGCTTGAGCTAGCTGCGCGTTGATGTCGGCGCCCCTCGGCGGCGAAGTGGGGGTGCACTTGGCCCTGAGCCCTGGTGTGGTCTAGTTCCCGGGTTGAGGGGAACCTCTCCGTTGCCAGCTTCTGCCGTGTTCGCGGCGTTTGCTTGGTCGTTGGTGATCTCGACGAAGCACTCCCGCGTGGGGTCGTAGCTCCTAGCGCTGGAGTTGTCGGAGCAGCCGAACCAGTAGTCCGCGGCGTCGAGGAACCACTGGAACATCACCAGGTCCGGCACACCAAAGAAGTCCCACTCCGCGTACCCGTGCGAAGTGGCAGGTGGCAGCTCGCTGGTGAAGCCGTGGTAGGACTTGGTGTCGGTGGTGGCAGCGAGGTTCCTAGCCGCCGGGACGTGGCGGCCGGGATGGCCCTCGCGCGCCGCCACGTTGTGACTGGCGGACGAGGCGTATGCCATTGCGGCGTTGCACATGCCGTGGGGGAACCGTGGCTCGGGAACCGCACGTCCTCCCGCAGGGGCAGTTCTCATCTCGCCATTGGTTGCGTCGCGTTGAGAGGCGACGCGCGTGGCCCAACGTCGTTCCACCCGCGCCTGTTGAGAGCACTGGCCGGAGCGTCGTCGGCGTTGTGGCACCGAGGGGCCCGCAGCGTCCGCTTGGGCGGGCACCGGGGCGTCAGCAGCAGGCGTGACGGGAATCGGTCCCGGCCCGGTTGACCACCACGGGTGAAGCTCGGCGCGGTTGGTGATGCGCATAAGGTAGCCGTTCCCCGTGGCCTGAAAGTTCACGCTCCCGAACCAGATTTCGAATCCGGCTGGGAGGGGGTCCGAGCTACCCATGTAGTATCTCTGGCCCCTATACTCGGTGCGGATCACCACCGAGATGGCTGGTGAAAGCTGATCTTCAGCGTGCGTCCCCCTACCTGGTGCGCCAACTGTCAGTGTGGAAAGTAGTCCCGACACTAACTATTAAGAAGCGCTGAGATCTATCTCTTGATGGCCGGTGCTAAGCGACTAGGGACACTGGGTTTTATCTTGGTTCCGGCCGGGGGCCGTACGTCCAGCAGGGGTGTGCTCGGGGCACTATATTGCGTTGCACCGTGGTGCTCGTAGAGGGGGGCTACAAGCGAGGCGGGAGAGGAGGTCGGGCCTCCAGGTCCCAGAGGTACTGATTGAGGCGAGTGCCGATATCGTGGTGAAGGCGGAAAGCGTGCGAGTGTGCGCTATCCGTCGCCCCCCTACACCTAGGGGACTGCCTCTCCTTTTATAGGCCAAGGAGGCGGCAGTTTACAAGCATACCGCACTATTTTGCCTATGTGTAGAGGCATGGTGCACAGCGTCACGGAGTAGACGGCCGTCCTGGCGAATCTTGCTTCTGGCGGGGCGTCACGGCGCGTCCTGTGCGTTTTCAGGAGCGGCTTCGAGGGTGGCGGTGTAGAGGTCTCCTGTTCGGCGACTGCCCGTGTGAGGACTCGAGGGTGCCGTTGACGCGAGGCCGTACAGGGGTACAGTAGCTGGCATGGCGGCGTCCCGTCGCTGCACGCTTCTACAGTGTCGGGGATGGCGATGCAGTTGCCGGGATGGCATCGGGGACGGCGGGGATGGTCGCACGGGGCCGATGGCGACGGAGGTGATCGATCCCACTGGCCCAACGTCGCGACGTTGTCCTTGCATGGACGTGGCGTAGTTGTTCGTTTTCCTTTCGAGGGCTCCGCCGTCCTTTTTCGAGGGTGCGGCGCGCCGGCCGTACGGGAGTGGGTGGCATAGTGCCACGGGGTTGTTGCTGACCATGCCGCACAGCGTCGCACAGTGGTGGGGATGGCCTTGCCACGGGAGTTGGCGGAGCAGTGCCGGGGCGTGATTCCCAGGCATGTAGTGGCGTGGATTCACCTTTGACTTGGGCGCCTGCAAATGTTAGTGTATTAAATGCCCCTGCCGGGGGAGCAGGTGTAGAGGCGGCGGGCCTGTGATGCCCTCGAGCGAGACGGAAACTCACTCGAGGGGGCGCTCGGCTCTCGATCGAGACGGGGCCTCGCGTGAGGGGGCGTCCAGCCCCCGAGCGAGGCGAAATCCCGCTTGAGGGAGCATCCGACCCTCGAGCGAGGCGGAACTTCACCCGAGGGGGCGACCGGTCCTCGAGCGAGGCGAAGTTGTACCGGTGCAGCGCTTTACCCCTCGAGCGAAGCGGAGTTCCCCCGAGGGTGGCTAGGCCGATTGTTTGGTGGGCCGCGGGCGTGTCTTGCGCGTCTTCTTTGTTGGACGATGTGATGTACTTGCAGAGCTTGTCGCCCACAACCACGCCCTTTAACGCATTGTTGGCCATCACCATCCAGGCAGCGCCCGCGTGGCGGACGACGTCGCCCTTGGCGGCGCGCGAGTTCACGTTACAGTCGCACACCACGATCTTGCCCCGCGTTGTGGCCGGGTCCAACAACCCGTCCAGGAATATTGACGCCGAGTAGCTATCGACCACGGACGAGGCACCGCCACCGGTGGCACACGCGTACACCAGCTCGTAGATCTTGCCAAACTCATTTAGTTTTCAATAGTCTAATGGATTACCCATTAGATTATAACGTTTTCTATTTTTACAAAAGGTCAAAATATTCAATTTAGCTACCAAAAATATAGAGACGGTTGGAGTTGCTTTAAAATGTTTATTTTTTCTGGAATTATACTTTCCTAATTTGAGTAAATTTATAAAAAAAGATATCAACGCTTGCAATATCAAATTAACTTTAAAAATGCATTAAAAATATGTTTTAATTATGCATTTATTTCATATTTTTCAATAAATTTAAAATAATCGAAATTTTGGAATGGCTCGTGCCACAAAATTTGGATTCAAATTAATTTCGAGCAAAAAGAAGATCCCATTTTACAATCATGATTCGATGTTAAATCACGTTTCAATACTCAATATTTAAAAATTTTGATTCACTTGTCAAACCTAACTCAAATGGTAGTTGTTAGGGTGACGGACACTGACTTGGCATCGTGGCGGGCGGAATCTTGTCCCCCTCGCCCTATACACTAGTCGGACTTGGAGTCCGACCGCACCGCGCGCCACGGCGCAATCCCTCGCTGCTCGGATCGGACTCGGTGGTCATCACTCGACCGGATTGGAGATTGAATTTGGAGCCTTTTCTTTCGCCCACCTAAATTTATATAGGGGATTGCTAAACCATACCCGCACATTATCAGGAGAAGAAAGAAGAAGCAGCCATCACCATCGACTCATCCCGCAGCTCTCAAGCGGATCCTTCCGTCCTCCCATGTTGCAGAGACAGAGAGATCACGTCATCGAAAGCGCTCCTCCCACGACGTACGACACCGACGTCGTCATGGACGACGGCACCGTGATCTGGACCACTGTCACGTCCTCCGGCGACGCCGTCGAGGCCTTCCTCCGCGAGGTCGTCGGCAAGCAGGGCCGCCACCTCCTCGTCGGCATCGACACCGAGTGGCGCGTCGTCCCCACGGAGAACGGGCGCCCCAAGAACCACATGGCCGTCCTGCAGCTCTGCGTTGGTCGGCGCGGCCTCGTCTTCCAGATCTTCCACACCGACCACGTCCCCCGCGCCCTGAGGGACTTCCTCGCCAGCCCGGACCACCGCTTCCTCGGCGTGGCGGTCGACGGCGATGTCAGGCGCCTGTCCGAGGACTGCGGCCTCGCCGTCGCCAACGCCGTGGAGCTGAGGCACGTTGCGGTGGAGGTGCTCGCCCGGCCGGACCTCAGGAACGCTGGGCTCAAGGCCCTGACGCGCGAGGTGATGGGCGTGCACATCGACAAGCCCAAGCGGCTGACGATGAGCAAGTGGGACGAGCGCCGCCTGACAATGGAGCAGGTCCAGTACGCATGCATCGACGCGTTCGTCTCCTACGAGATCGGCCGGCTGCTGCTCACCGGCCAGTTTGCGGAAGGTGTCGCGGCGAGCGGAGGAGCGACGACGATCGCGTCGCCGTACGTTGCCACGGCGGTTCCGGTGGCTTGAGATTTGGAGATGCGTTTGTCTCACGTACAGTTTCTGCCGTTACTAGTTTGTGTGTTTATTTGAAAGGAAATTTTCAATACTCCAATAACCTACGGTATCTGTTTCTGTATTTCTTGGAAAGGTATCACATTTCACAAAGCACCAAAACGATAACTTGTGCAGTGTAGCTAACTCACCCCTCAGCCGTTACTAGTTTGTGTGTTTATTTGAAAGGAAATTTTCAATACTCCAATAACCTACGGTATTTGTTTCTGTATTTCTTGGAAAGGTATCACATTTCACAAAGCACCAAAACGATGACTTGTGCAGTGTAGCTAACTCACCCCTCCGGTTTGGAATTCGAGTGTAAAATGTGAAAAATTGGAGCTCAAGGCTGGAATTAAATAAATCTTGGAAAAGATCACTTCAAAGTTTACTCCACGGAACAAAGCGCCACAATTCTGAACTAACTGTATTTCCTAATTATTAGTTGACGCCAGTTTTTTTTAAAAGAAAAAGTGTATTTCACCCCTGAAGTATTACAATAGTGTGCTATTCACCCCTTATTGGTGCAAATTTGGGCCTGCTTGGTTGCTGGCCACACCACGCCTCTCCACGAGCGCCCCCGCGGTACAACAGTGAAATGAGTGTGGCGGAGGATTCATCCGCCGCAGGCTGTGGCGGGCGTCGGTAGACGGAACAGTGATCTGGCATGTGGTGCCGGGCAGCCAAACACGCCATTAGTCCTTTAACTAATTAAATTGGTGTATTTATCATCCCACCTTATAATTTAACAATAATTTCGTGAAATCTACTAACAATTTATACCACATGATCAAATAATCATTTAATTAATTTGTAATCACTACATAGAGATGCAATATGCTAAATCGGAAACATAAATCTTACACAAAAATTTAGTAAATTGGACACTCTATTAGTTTCTTTTAAAAATAATAAAACTGATTTACACTCGATTATTATAGAGATTGACTCAACATAAAATGTGACTAATAAGTAATTATAAAGATAATTACATAGTCCAAACTGATATTATATGATACTGAATCGTTGTTAAACTAAGACGAGGATGATAAATACATCAGTTTGGTAGTTAAGGTTGATTGCACTAAATAAAATATGAGGGATAAATGTCACACTTTTGTAAATTTTGAGAGATGAAAATACACTTTTTCTTTGTGAAAATAAAGCAACACCAGGTTATAGGGCTTCTTCAGTGACCTTTTGAAAGCGGTTCATCAGCTAAGCTGGCAGAGAAATCTTTACACAAATGAATGAATCAGCTAAAGATAACAAATCGGTGCATAGACAATAAATAAAATAAATAATGTATGAATCGGCTAAAGATTAAGAGAATCGGTACAGTTAATGACCAACAAGCAGGCGCCGGCAAATAGCTGACTTGCCACGGCTCGTCTCAGCGGCGGTGACACCGCTCACGACACGTACTTACACTTACTTCTACGAACACACATACGCAAATCCTAATTTTAGGTTAGGAGTACCTCCGAACGATTGAGCACTCGGTAGATCTAGAGATTACCGATGTTATCCTTGATGTCTCGTTATCAACAGAACGTTGCTTATCACTTAACGCACAACGTCGGTAAATCTTAAGAAAATAAAAAAAAGTCTAAGCACCAAGTTTTAAACCTTAGTAAATAGCGTCCCACTAAACCACTACCGTCTACCGTTAGATTAGTAGTCAATCCGCATTTTTTGACTGCATGCACATGGCAGAGCCCTCCTCGTTCAACACAGTACTCTCTAAAATTGAATAGCTAAAATCCAGATTCAACTATTATGTAAAATAAAATGGCTAGTAAAAAAGTGATAAAATCCAACAGCTTATTCGAAGCTTCTATAAACAGAATAGGTGGGACCGTGGGAAAGGGTCACAGTGTTGACTACGTAGCGCCTCTCGGCACCCACGGTGGCACCTCACCGGAGCTTCGCTGGAAATGAGCTATAGTCCACTGTTTTCAAATTCGAGGGCATGGTTAGAGAGAGAGGAGGAAGAGAGATTCGATTTTGGGGCTTGCCGACAGGGGCTGCTGCAGAAAAAGGAGGGGGCCATGGGTGGCCATGAGTGGCGGCCGGCAAGCTCGTAGGGAGCTCTGCTCAGACAAGGAAAGCGAGGAGCGAGGCTTGGAAGAGGTAGGGGTGGTGTGGGAGTGCTCACCGTTGAAGCAATTGAATCAAGATGACTGGTGGAGGAGATCTATGATGATGGTTGACCTCGGTCAAGGCAGCCTGTACATGGTTGTACGGCGGCGGAGGGATAGATTTGGCGCTGAGGGATCGATTTGGCGCGAGAGGTAGGGGTGGGAGAGTCGATTTGGCGTGGAAACGAGATTGCGAGCCGGACGCCCTCCCCGGAATTCTCGAGCGGAAGGGGCTGAATGGTGAGGCTGATTGTGATGGGCTATTTTGTCGAAGTTGTTGAAACAGATTTTTTCATGTTTTCTTTATTTTTTACGGATACAAAATGAGTTAGAGAGGCTGTTGGAGTTGCTCTTACAATCTAAAAAAAGTCTATCGTTGTTGCTTCCATGAGACGTGGCGGAAAGTTATCTACCCAAAAAAGATAAGGAGGTGTTTGGATGTAGGGTTAAATGAGGAAAATTTACCCCAAAGTGTCAAACATATGGGGTAAATGTGGTGAGGCAAATATGTAACTTCCTCTAATTTCATTGCCCCTCAAAAGTGTCAAATTGGGGCAAATTTACGGTAAATTTACCCCCAACATTCCAAACATGCCCAAGGTTTAGCATCGTAGACAAACTACCACACACATGTGCAGCCCCACTGCCTTCTCTATGAATGAAAGAAAACACCGACCGAGGATGCGCCGCAACGCCGTGACCTCACGACGCAAGGCCACTACCTCACACCGCCACCTCACGCTACCGTATTGTCACCTCCAGCGTCGTCGCCTTGTCCCGTGCGCACCGCCAGCCCCAGCACCATGCGTGTCTGTTGATGGTTGAAACACGTAACAACCTTCGATCCGCAAGCGTACGGACCTACACCCTTTTCACCATGGGGTGACCCCCAAGGTTCTTGTCAATCCGCAGAGCAAGGGGATTGCTAGCGCTTAACCAAGCACTAATCTGGTTGATTGGAAAGCCTTGAAAGAGAGGTTACTCTAAGGTAAAAGCAATCTAACCTAAGTTAATCTAAGAAGTCTAAGGTGAAACTAGATGGAAAAGGGTGGATACAAGAGAGAGATTAAGATATATAAGTGTTCCCTCCCTAGGGTTTAGGATCACATGAACATGCATCTACTACATGAAAAGGGTGATGCCTACACTAGCTTCATGGTGGTTATGCGGCCGCTAAGCCTTTTCCCTCCACCGTACCGTCACTACGCAAGGTAATCAACTTTCACATATAACCGCATCAATACCTAAGCATCCATAGGGTCAAGATAATCACCACAATTACCACAAACCCTAGTAAGACCACATGTTGTATATACATATGTGAATAAAGCACTCGCATATACATAGACCATTAAGCATCAAAAGGCACAGGGTTCATGTAGCGATCACAAATCATGTATCCATCTAACCCTAGGCATGAACGGGAGACATTACCCCATCATCTTACAAGGATTGAAGCACATAGGGGTGATGGATACTCCAGAGAACATCGTCGATGAAGATGGCGGTGATGACGCTTGGGAACACCCCTAGGCCAGCAGCTTGGAGTCCTCCTCTTGCTTCCTTCCCTTCGTCGGTGTTGATCCTTGTGACGAGCTCATCCAACTCTCTCCCTCATCTTGCGGTGGTGGTTTTCTGGTGAATGGGTTCGGTAGAATGGTTGGATGTGGCGGCCGTCGGAGGAGGGAGCTATTAATCGACCGAGGAGGGGCTAGGTCAAAGGGACCGCGAACCGAGGCAAAAAGGGCCTAGGCCGATCCGACTAGGCCGGTCGGGCCAGCCTGTTTTTGGCTCGGTTTGGGCCCATCTTTCTCCCGCGACTCATCTTCACTTTTTGTACTTGGCCCCTTCATTTGGGTCATTTTGAGATCGTCATGATAGCGGGTCTTCTCGCATGAAGTTCGAACTTTACGTCTTAGTCCTCGGGGATGATCCGTCATAGGACCTTGGTCCTTGCCACCTTTGGAAGTGATTTAGACTTGCACTAAAACACGAACAGAAGTCCTCATTTGCTCTTTTGAACTTGTTGTGACTCCGTCCCTTGTGCCTAGTGGCGGGTTAGTTGCATAATGAAGCTCAAACCAAAGTGTAACGAATATGTTTGGAGCACCAAAATTCACCGTCAACATCTCCCCCATGCTTAAATCTTGCCCGGCCTCGAGTAAGTAATCCTTGCTTAAAAGGGAAATCAGCATTGTCTTCCAATGTTGTCCCTGTACATAGTCATCATGACGAGGAAAATTGCTCTCTTAAGAATTTATTTTTTTAAAGTTCAAGTTGTGACCGGCTTCCTTTTCATTATAGAGGATAGACTAACAATAAAGAAAAAGCCACATTTAATAAACAAGATGCTCTCAAACTTAAGTGAACTTCAAACGGTTATCTTGTTCCATGGAAGAATTTTCAAAAAGATGCATATCTAACATAAGTGAAAATCTCTTGCAAAAGCTCATGGAAACACTCATCTCATCAAGCCACTCACGCCTATATTAGATTATTTTCAACCTATTCTACTAATATGTGATAGTGGAAGGCTTATGTGGAGCTTGAAAGGTTCAAAACAATCGTAGTAAAACATATATCCGAAATATTTTCAAATTATGAGAGAGAGAGATCTACTGGAATTACCGAGACTCATCAAAAAGGCCATGGAAATAAATGTTGGAAAGAGAGAGGGATGAAACACACACGTTTAGATAGGTGGACATGTGCAAGTGGCAAATGTATGATCCTGAGGCACAAGTGAAGTCCTCGTTATCAGATTGCACATGGATGGAAGGTTTGAGTATGGACATTTTCGCGAGAGGCCTGGCTTGAAAGCAGCCCAAGGCATCCCCCGTGGGTAGGGCTCATTCCTGACTAAAGGAACGAGGCCTAATGAAATAAAGCACCCACCGAGCTCTTGCATCTATTGCTAGAGAAAAAAACAATGCGAACACCAACGCCATCTTTCAACATATTCACCATCGCCAGGTTGTTACTGTCCAAGACAATCCTATCGAAGCTTCATTGTACGACCAGTGCTAGACAACCATCACGTGCAACTAGAAGCTCTCCTGTCAAAGCATCATCAAAATGATCATATCGTTTCACACCCAGATGATCATATCTTGTGGTGAATATTTGTGGCTCCTTAATAATTAGTGTTATTGACTTTTGTCAATTATTATTTTAGTAAGCTTGTTAAATGCTAGTTTGTCCTTTACCTTTATATATCATTTATGTTGTTGCTTCCACCACTTATGGAGAGGACACATCGGCGATCACAGGAGCCAATGCTCCGTGAAAAGCTCCAGCTTCATTCCTTGCCACTACCCACAACGGCTAGGTTTGAGGTTTTTGACAAAGCAACATCAACATTGATCTTCATCAGCCCCATAGGAGGAGGAATCAATGGCGCCACATGAGGTTGTGTCCCTGGTGGACTCAATTTCTTCGGTTTCACCGTTACCATGTCAAACAAGAAGCGCTTAATGAAAGAATTAGTCGACAACGGACTCTGAAACACATTCTCATGAACCACCTTCGGTACCAAATAGCCCAAAGGGTCACTAACGAGGGCCCGGATTAGGGCCCCCTTTGACGGTGATATTATCTCCCTTTAAAACACAAGACAAACCAACACCATTGACAATGTGAAGGCCAAGATCGACAACGTCAAGGCAAAGATTCAGGACAAGGAGGAGAAAAGACCCCGGTCAAGACCCACACTGGCGAGACGTCCAGTCTTCGGCTAGTTGGATGCATCTCCGACCAGTTCCCCACTAGAGGGACCCCCACGAGAAGTCTCCGCCTCGCACGAGAAGTCTCTGCCTCACACGACAAGTCTCCGCCTCGCACGAGAAGTCTCCGCCTCACACGAGAAGTCTACACCTCGCACGAGAAGCCCGGCCCCGACTTGTACGTGGGCCTAGACGCACAGCGCGGGCACCACCACCGACGCGCGTGGACGAACGATTCTCCACGCGATGCCGGTACAACAGCTGGCGACCATGCAAGCAGCCCACCCCGACAAGAGCCTTAATGATGGTCTGACTGGATGCGTGGCCATCACGTTGCCATCATCTCCCACTCTGCCACACGCAAGCTCAGGCCGAGGTACTCAAGCACCCTCTACGACGCGCACGAGCCTAGACTTAGGCTCGGGTGTGGCAGGCTAGGCAAGTGCTCGAACAGACTAAGACAAGCGCAAACTACTCAGAGGAGAAGCCAAGCGTCCCAAAATGAACAGTCAAGCCCGGCCATGCGGCGGCTCCCACGACAAAGCGCCACGACTCAGCTTCAATGCACCCCGACGGACAACGACGTGCAATGGGACGTGCCAGCTACCAAGCATTGCTTCTCTTTTTTACTTCCCCCTTGTGCCCCTCCCCTTGTGACTATAAAAGGGAGAGGAGGGCAATGGTTACAAGGGTTAGACCTTCGAAAGACCGAACACCATCTCAAGATACTTGGGCTCAACAGCCTCTCCTGACCAGCTTGTAACCCCTACTACAAGCACTCCAAGCTCGGGAATATGACAGCACCACACTGGACATAGGGTATTACTCCTCTGAGGCCCAAACCAGTCTAAATCCCGTTGTCTCCTGTGCTAACCATCTGAGCCCGACGCACGATCGATATAAATTTATTGTCGGCGGTAGAGAACCCGGACAGTTGGCGCGCCAGGTAGGGGCACATCGTGTGTCTTAACGAACTCCAGTGGTTCGGATGGACGGTCGCAGGATCACGCTGACTCCTGGGACCACCCTACATTTCGGCTCCCTCGGCTTCGTCTACATCGGGCCGGTGGAGTCCGTCGCCAGGCGCACCTTCACCCGGCCGCCTCATCCCAATGTCCTCACGGGGGCTGCGGGACACGAGGCTTTCGTCTGAGGCTTCTCGGACGACGTCATCATCAGCATGTTGGGGCCAAACCCAACGCGGGAGCGTTTTAGGCTCACCGCCTACTACCTCACCGACCTCGCCGTCCGGTGCCGCCGGAGACAAATCGCCGGGCTTGGGGGGGTCATGGAGTGGTACACCGTGATGTACCCCTGTGGACAACCTGGTCTCCCGGACGACCCGGTGACGGCCTACGTCAACAACCTCCGCACGATCGGTGCTACCTTTGGGTCTACGACGATTCAGAGGGCACAAACCACGCGACGCCACGACCACGCATAATTGCAATGTCTGCGTGGCCTCTTCTTCGAGCAGCTCCAAACCAGAGCCAGCTCCGCGCCACCACGGCGCTGACGCCCAGCGGCGGGCTCGGCTCGACGAACTCGCGGAGGAAAGACGCCAGCTCGAGTAGCTGGCCCTTCTACACCAAGAGCTTGGCGTGGATGCCGAGCCTCGTGATCAACAGCCTACGCAGGGCGTTCCTGTGCAGGGGCAGCCCCGAGAGGGCAACGATGATCGACGCCCTGTGCAGGACGTTCCTGTGCAAGGGCAGCCACGCGAGGGGAATGGCGACCGGCGCGAGCGCCGTCCGGCTGCCGATCAACCGCACGGCCATGGACCTATGCCGCCGGCACGCAGGCCGGCGCGCGACAACAACCGATGCATCAACGAAGGAGCGAACGTCGACACCAACGCCGACGCCGACGTCCCGCCACTCTTCCGGCGGGCATCCCAGAACCTCACCGCTGCGGCCATGCGCCGCCGCGCGGGCCGTCCGAAGCCTGCAACCTCCGAGAAGTGACAGGTGGGCCAGCAGCTGAAGGCACTACTTGAGGCTGCGGCAGCACTACAAGCGGAGAGCTCCACCTCGCGCCAGCGCTCGAAGCGCGGGCGGGCCGGAGCGCCATCCGCCCACGACCCGAATCCACCTCCTTCCTAGCATCGAGAGCGCGCGAAGGGCGGAGCCGCGACATCGGCGGTCAAGAGTCGTCTTGGGCAAACCGCGACGCTCGCAACACCATCGAGGCCTGACGGCAAGCAGAAAGTGTCGACAACAACCGCGACAACTGCTCGCGCCACCATGACGACCGTGGGTGCATACGGCACCACGACAGCGACGACGACCGCGACCACAGCTGGTCACCGAACCAGCGTGGTCAGTGAGCCTTTGGCCAGAGCATCCGCGACGCGAAATTTCCTTCGCACTTCCAGGCTCCGACCAATGTGCCAAGATACGATGGGGACACCAACCCCAGCGTATGGCTCGAGGACTATCGGCTCGCATGCCACGCCGGGGGAGTGACTGATGACCTCTTCGTCATTAAGAACCTGCCGCTCTACCTCGGCGACTCCCCGCGCACGTGGCTCGAGCACTTGCCGCGGGACAAGATTCACGACTGGACCGACCTGCATCGAGTCTTCGTCGGCAACTTTCAGGGCACCTACATGCGCCCCGGCAAGCAATGGGAGCTGCGCAACTGCAAGCAGCAACCGGGGGAGAGTCTCCGCGAGTACATACGACGCTTCTCCAAGTGCTGCACCGAGCTTCCCGGCGCGACCGACAACAATGCCATCTCGGCGTTCCAGAATGGCACAACGTGCACGTCCCTCATCCACCGAAACGGGCGCCGCATGCCTCGCACGACCCGTGAGCTCCTCGACATAGCGAGCAACCACGCCGACGGCGAGGAAGCTGTCGCCGCAACACTGAACACCCCTCAGGGAAAGGGGAAGCAACTCGTGGACCATGGTGAGGAGACGTCCTTGGGCTTCAAAAAGAAGAAGAAGAACGACAAGCGCCGCCGCGATGACAACTTTGTCGCGGTGGTGAAGCGCAAGGCGTCACACCCCAAGGGGAACCCGGCCAAGCCCGCACCGTCCAGAGACCACTTCAAGAGGCTCTTGGATACACCGTGTCCGCACCACGAGGTCCCTGTCAAGCACACACTCCAAGAGTGTCGGCTCATGAAGAACTACGTCAAGGGCACTCTCAAGCCGAAAGCGGCGGACCAGCCTGAGAAACAAGGCCCCTCCCCCGACAATGATGACGGTGCGGGGGCTGCATTCCCTGGAGATGATGGTGCGGTGCACATGATCTTCGTGGGATCTCCGGCAAGACCCTTAAGACGGCACGAGAAGCTCATCTGGCGAGAAGTCTTCAACGCCGACGTCGCTGTTGACGGTGAATTTTCGTCAACCTAGAGTACTTGTAATACATTGGTTTCGATTATAATTTGCAACTAACCCGCCACTAGGCATACTAATGATGTAACAAGTTCACACTTGCATGTCGATTTTGGAGTTTGTTGTTTACGCAGGAAATCTATGCTAAAGAGGAGACTTTCGGGATAAGTTCACCAAGCACTTTGGAAGAAGATCATGAAGCCCGACAAGAGTCAAGAGACGCGATGGACATGACTCCAAATGACCTGAGGACCGAAGCGTCAACGTGCAAGTCTTCAGGGACTCAACCAGAAAACAGTGAAGCTTGCATAGCAAGGATTCAAGCCTTAACCGTGAAGGAAACAACGTCAAAGGCCCACATGCAAGTGCACACAAATAAGGGATCACGCGAGAAGCAACCGGGGAGGAAACCGTGGCCAAACCGGGCCGAAATGGGCCTGGGCCGACCGGCCTAGCCCACTCCGGGGTCGGTTCGGTGCCCCCTTTGCCCTAGGTGTTCGTCTATTTATTGCCTCTGCCGCCGTCGGCTGCCACATCGAACAAATCATCCTACCGACGCCATTGACCAGAACACTGCCGCTGCAAGATGAGAGAGAGAGTTAGATGAGCTCGTCGCAAGGATCGATGCCGGCGGAGAGAAGGAAGCAAGAGGAGGACTCCAAGCCGCTAGCCTAGGGGTGTTCCCAAGCTCCATCGCCACCATCTTCATCGACGACGTTCTCCGGAGTCTCCATCACCCCTATGTGCTTCAATCCGTGTAAGATGATGAGGTAATGTCTCTGTTCATCCCTAGGGTTAGATGGATGCATGCTATGTGATCGCTACTTGATTCGTGGTTTCAATCTATTGTTTTCATGTTGATGATGCTTTGATGATTAAGGTTAGCTACCGTGTTTTTCGGGCGTATGATATCTGCTACTCCCATAGATTCCATCAACATACCGTGTCCATCATAAGTCTAGTCACGATTACCTTTGTGTAGTGACAGTACGAGAGGAGGGAAAGGGCGAAACTGTAGTCACAACCCCCGGTAGATTGGTTTATCACTCTCGTGTAGTTGATGCATATCCATGTTATCCTAGATCCTAGGGAGGGAACACTTATCTTTCTTAATCACTCTCTTGTGTGCACCCTTTACCATCTAGTTTAATCCTAGATTTGTTTGATCAACTTAGATTAACTTAGTTTAGATTGTCTTTACCTTTAGATTAATACTCTTTCAAAGGTTTTACATTCAACTAGATTAGTACTTGGTTAAGCGCTAGTAATCCCCTTGCTCCGCGGATTGACAAGAACCTTGGGAATCCCGTGGTGAAAAAGGTGTAGGTCTGTACGCTTGCGGATCGTAGGTGGATACGAGTTTTATCCGTCAACAAGCCCCTTTTTCTGGCGCCGTTGCCGGGGAGCAAGCCAGTTTGCTACGTTTAAACTAGTATTAATTTTGTTGATTACTAACATCTAACCCTTATTTTCTAGAAAAAACATCTTTTTTTGTTTTTCTTTCTACTTTTCTTGTGCCTAGATGGATTTGTTCAGTTCACCATTGGAAGACGAAGAGATGTCGCTAAGGGAGCTAGCAATGCCGTCAATGGAAGACATTGAGATGCAAAAATCAGATTTGGCGCTTGCTACAACCCACTATGAAGTAAAGCCTGGAATCATCAAATTAGTGGCGACAAAACCATTTAGAGGATTGGAGGATGACAACCCATATAGACACATTAAGGAATTCACGATGATATGCAACACGGTGCAACAAAAAGGAGTTTCGGCCGCTTAGTTCAAGTGGAATCTTTTTCCGTTCTCTCTCGAATATGAAGCGCGAAGATGGTACACACTTGCGTCCATTGAAGCAAAAGGAAATTGAGATGATCTAGTGAAGAAGTTTCTCTTGAAGTTCTTTCCCATAAGCAAGGTCCAAGACTTAAGGAGGCAAGTGCTCACTTTCAAGCAAGGGGAGGATGAAGGAATTGATGAAGCATGGGACCGATTTAATGAACTACTTGAGCGAGGCCCGAACTTGGGATTTTCCGGTGACTTGATGTTGCATACCTTTTACTTTTCACTAACCCCTAGCTCGACTCGTTTTGTAAGCATGTGTGCAAGCGGTGATATAATGGATAAAACAATTAGTGAAGCCGCAAAAATCTTACAAAGGATAAGCAACAGACAAAGAACGCAATGAGATTGGTAAAGACGTTGTCAAGAGGAGCAAAACGACAAAAGCAAGCCCAAGGTGCTTGCTGAAATTTCTGAAAAAGATGAACCGGAGGTCAAGAAACATGAACCGACCATTCAAGAAATTGAAGATCCACTTCCCAAGGTAAGAGAAGTCATTTCGGATGTTAAAAATGTTGAAACTAACATGAATGTAGGCCGAAGTATGTGGAATGCTAGACCTTTGGCGGAGTTCAATCAATCCGGATGGATTCAAGTTGATTTTGCCCCACTAATCAACTACCGAAGGAAGGAGGAACGCCGACACGTTGCCAAACTAGTTGAAGATATATTTGATCAAGAGATGAGTGGAGAGTCGATCCAAAAGATGTTTGAAGAGGAAATAGAAGAAGGAGATGAAGGATGGATCGACCGGTTTGACAACTCAAGGATTTATGATGAAGAAATAGAAGAGTACAGCCGTGACGAGCCTAGTGACTCAAAGGATAAATGGGAGGAGAAAGGACTCAAGTTAGAAGGTTATAGCTTATGTTCTATTGAAGCTCACACAATAGCAAGGCAAGACATGGAAGTACTCAAGGATGAAGAAAAGAGTAAATCAACAATGAGCGATCTTGACGACATGTGGTACATGGAAGATAAAGAAAGCAACATACAAGACTTTGAAGACGAAGATTGGGATGACAATGAAGACTTCAAAGAAGAGACAAATGCAAATGTAGTTGATGGATTACACGTTCCACATGATGAGATGGAGGGGATGCAAAAGGTAACAAAGAGACACCTTCACTCGTTGAGATTGATTCGCCTTCAACACCGCTAGATGAACCAAATATCACTCTTGTTGAAAAGGTTCTAAGGCCAAGGTACGCGCTGAAATCTCAAGATATTATTGGTATTGATGTTGAAAAATTCAAATACTCATGCTCAACCAATAGTATGAATGATAGTTCAATGTCTATGCCTTGTTCCAATAGTGATCATGTTGATAGGCTAGATTTTCTTGAGAATGAAAAAGAGGAAACATTTATGTTTGATCCAATTAATCTCACACCTAAAGAACCTTTGCCTAATGATGAGCAAAGTGCTATGCATGAAACATATGCTTCTTTTATTTACACCTTGACTTGTTGCTACAATTCACATGTGGTGTTAATTATGGATGCGTATGTTTACAATAAGTTTTGTAAATCTCGATCGTGCTTTGCGCTTGGTCAAGCTAATGACTTTAAAGAAGAACATGTCAGGAGAAGGCCCGATTTTCACTAACCATGTAGACAAGGCTTGAATAATGAAAAGAGAAGTCATGCTTAAAGAGTTGCAAGATAAATCATCAACCTCTCTGTTGACGGTTAATAGTTGTATCAAAGTTCGTTTATGACTTGCAAGCGGACAAGTCTCCCGTCATAGTCAAGGGACCCGTCTTCCCTCGAGTGGTGAACCCAAGGTATCGAATCCATGGAACAAATGTGTGATGCAAAAGTTGATCTAGTAAAGCCAAGTAACTCCAATCTTCGGTAAAAGAAACCCTAATGCATCTAGGTAAAAGACACGAAACTAATCTAATCTACTAAAGACCGGAGAAAACAAAGTAAGATTGGGTAGATAAACCGATCTAGAGAGATCAAGGTAAGCTTTTTGTTGAAGTTCCAAGCAAGAGAAGAATTAGCAAATCGAATCTTATAAGAAGCCTCTTTAAACCATGGTTTCCCGTCCAAATCCGAAAACATCCGCCTTTCGGAACCCCCGTTCTGTCACAACGTATCCCTACTCATGCGGGGAGCTTAGGTCGAGTCAAAAGACAAGTCGAGATTCTTTCGGAAGATCCGGCGTGTACCTCTAGCCACCGCGGCTACAAGAACACCCTATGTAATCTATCTCGAGAATAGAATTGGAATAAGCAAAGCCGATCGAAAAACGAAATCTTCGAGGAAACACTTGATCGCTAGGAAAAGATTCAACTTGATAATTCAACTATGACAATGATACATACACAAGATCACCACCGGGATCCTTCCTTGATCTTGCTTCTAGCTCGGGGAACTCCGACGTGGTCTTCCGTGCAAGGTTCCCACGTCGGCTAGGGGAAACCCCAACTAGCTCGACCCTCTCCTCTCCGAGATGGTGTCCCTCTCTTCTCTGCTCCTCGGCGGCCGATGACGAATTGTATGATGCGTGGCTCTCGGTCAGGGGGCTATAAATAGCCTGAATGGCGGCTAGGGCAAAGGAGGGGGCAAATGGGCCCTGGACTGGGCTGGGCCGACCGGCCTGGGCCCATCCAGGCCCAGCCCGAGGCCTCCTTTGCTCTACGTCGGTTCCCTTGCTTCCTGGATGTTTCCCCCTTCTGCATGTAGGTCCATGTCGTCAGTTTCTCTCCGAATTGGGCATAACTCCTTGTCTTGCAAGATTCAGCACTTTTCTGGTTAGGTCCTCGGAGTTTGTCGTCTTCTCGGATCAAGTCCCTGGCTTCTTGGAGTTAAGTTTGCTTCATTGCATGACTTGTACGGGGCTTCAAGGTCTTGTCATAAGGTGCTTGATGAACTTATCCCGAAAGTCTTGCTTTCAACGCTAAAACCCTGCATAAACACTAAACTCCAAAACCGACATGCACACGTGAACTTGTTATACCACGGGGGTTAGTACCAATGGAGAAGGTATAAAACTTATGTCAACACCGAAGGTAAACTCATGGCTAGGTTGACGGATTTTCACCGTCAACACTCTCTAAATCCCGCAATGGATGCTGCTGTCTTCGTAAATTTGAGAGCTTGTTCAGAGGTGTAAAAATGGAGAAAATGAGATATCCAGAAGCTCCATCTAGTTACCATTCCAACGCATCAAGAACCAACAAGTTTGAAGACCCGTGCGAGGAGTTATGGAGAAAACATTGAGCGTTGTGCGTTCTGAAATTTCAGGACAGATTTCATCGCCGAAGTAAAACGGACGTAACTCTCTTGTCCGGAGTCCGATTTGGGAAAATGAAGACTCGTTGGAAAGGAAATTTTGTGCACTGTGCAATAGAGTAGAGCTTGAGTATACTTTCTGTTCTGGACATTAAAAAAATTCATGGAGTGAAGGCAGCACCGAAGGATGATAAAGAAGGAGATAACGATGAAACAAAAGGATGCTTTGGGCAAGTCTTCTATAAGTGATCAAGCACAACATGGGAAGTAAATTAAAGCTGCATTGGTACCTTTTCTTCTTGCATGAAGGGCCATGGCGATGCGACGAAAAGAAGGTATGTGAGAAAGTCGAGCTTTATGACTTTAAATGAAGCGCTTTTCGGGAGGCAACCCGTTTCTTTATATTTTTACTACTTTCTTAGAGAAAATAAAGAATGACACTATCTTATGATGATCAACTTGTGGTTATTAATCTAAGTTCAGTTTTCCTTTTTAGAACCACCCTCATGTTCATGATCATATTTATTTATTTACATGCATTGCATTTTGTTATCAATGTGATGTTTATTTGTGTATACATGTTTTGTACATAGTTGGCTTGGTTGTTTTGTATACTTAATGATGTATGCTTCATTTTCCATGTTAATGCTTCTTAAGGCCTTATGAGTATTTTCCTTTTGTGATCTTGTGTAAACGTGGTGTTTAAACATGATTGGAGACTATCATCGTTAAGTTTGATAAACCTAGCTAGCTTTTCATATGTTTTCATGTTGCTTTGGTTATTTTGTAAGCTTTGCAATGCGCTTAATTTTTCTTTTGCTATAAGAGTTATTGATTTAGGGATAGACATGGTGCTTTAACCCTTGATAAATAAACCTTTATGTCTATGGAGAAATTTGCCAACCTAGTTGTAAACATGGTGTTTAGAACTAGGTGAAAACATTGTCTTTGTTTATATGCTTTCCTATCATGTGCATACACACCTTGCACCACGTACACTCATTAGGTTTTTATTCCTCATTAGACTAATTATGCCACAAGTTGAGAATCTTAGGAGACATTGTTGGATTATTGGCAGTTCTATCTACTCCCAACTGTCACCTTGAGGGTAGAATGTGCGTTTAAAACGTCTTGCAGGCAAGATAAAGACTCTCACTACAAGGAAATTGAAGGATGGCTAAGATAAAAATGCTTTGTATTCTTCTTCCATGACTAGCAAAATGCTAAGCATGGGGGTGACCCTGAATCTTCAACACGGAAGTGCAACATGACGCTCTAGAAGATAGAATGATCAAGATCATTAACGTCTCCGGATCAATGCGCAAGAAGCCACCGATCTCATCAAAATTCCGCGTGGTCTCGAAGGGAAAGCACTGGGTATTTTTGGATATTTAGAAGCCCCATGAAGTTACGATTCCAACAAATCAAGAATCAAGACAATCGGAGGTTCCTACAAGCGGTTATGCCCGAATCACCGAGTGCAACACGTCCTGAAATCAGTTTTGGACAGCACGCAGTGCTGAAGTAAAACGGACATAGCTCCCTTGTTTGAACTCCGTTTTCGATGAATGACCACACGTTGGAAAGGTAATTTCATAAACTTTTCAATAGAGCTATATTTTGATATATGTTCTGTTCTGTACATAGGGGAGAATCCATGAAAAAGAGACAGAAAGGAGATGATGAGAACAAGAACGAGGAGATGGTGATGACAACATTGAAGAGAAGGGCGACTAATGACTCCATTAAGCATACAAGATTAAATTCAGAAGTTTAGAAGTGTTGATAAATCAAGACAAAAGCAAAAGCCACATCGATACATGGAGATGTCGGAAGAAGGCAACGAAGAACTACAAAGGATGGTAACACCTCCATAGACCTTCTCTTTTCCAAACACAAATGCTTGTAAGTATGCCTTCAACCTCAACTAGCTGCAACCTTTTGTTTTTCTCTTCCAACAATAACATGGCTACTAGGAGGACAACCTAGGTTTCATTTTACTTTCAATAGATAGGCATGACCATGTGTTCACCTTGATGTTTTATATTGCCTATGCTTATGGAAAGATGATGAAAGTTGCCGCTTTGTTTCACCTACATGAAGTTATACA
The DNA here is from genome assembly GCA_947561735.1 of Cenchrus americanus. Taxonomy (NCBI): domain Eukaryota; kingdom Viridiplantae; phylum Streptophyta; class Magnoliopsida; order Poales; family Poaceae; genus Cenchrus; species Cenchrus americanus. Next base: position 79,416,359 of record OX387244.1, on the reverse strand, counting down.
TGTCTTGGCTAATTGCTCTCTATAATATGTTCTGAAATTAATTTAAATACCGGCTCTTTTATTTGTGGAGGTGAAATGACTATGCTCTAGACCCACATACATATCTTTGCTCTTCGATTTAAGTTTATGGATAGCCGGATAATTTGTTGTTTTTATGAAAACTTAACTTTTATGCTATCTACATATTTGTGATGCTCTTGCAAAGTTCTACCTACCAAAGCCACATATATGTTTTATGATGACGAAACTCGTAGATTGCAAATATATGTTTTGATGAGTTGGATTAGGATTGATTTCTATGGTTCGAGAGTAAGAAGCTGATCATTCCTTTGTGTAACTTTTCATGCTAGCCTTTTTGTCCATGCATTGTGGGTTTTCACATCGAAAATTTCACAAACTTCGTTGGGCCTCCACCCTAAACCAAAAACATCTTTTTGTGATCACCTCCTTGTCCACAACCCAATTTGAGTATGGAGTAAAATTCTCGATGGAGATTCAAATATTCCGCAAGATTATGGAATTTATACTTACTTTAGCAGTCATTTCCCCTCTCTTTTATGCTCGAGGACGAGCATCGTTCAAGCATGGGGGAGGAGTCACTCTCGACACAAATGCTATGTAAGTGTCGGTGCGGAATATGGTCCCGACACTAACCAGTAGATAGCGCCGTGGTCTATCCCTCAATGGTCGATGCTAAGTAACAAGCGACACGGAGTTTTTATCCCGGTTCCCGCCGAGGGGGCCGTACGTCCGACAGAGGCGTGCTCAAGGCACTATATTACTTAGCACCGGGGTGCCTGTAGTGGGGCGGCTACAAGCAAGGCGGGAGAGGAAGCGTGGCTTCCAAGTCCCGGAGTAGTGGTCGAAGATATTATGGGAGAATGAGTACGTGGTCTGTAAAGCGCTCGTGTGCTGCTGAGCTCTCCCCGCGGCTGGGGGTTCGCCCCCCCTTTTATAGATCAAGGGGGCGGCGGGTTACATGCGTGCCTCGCTATCTAGCTACGTGGGGGAGCACGTCGTGCTACGCTGTAGAGTGGGCGGCCGTCCGGACGATCTTCGCAGCGATCTGGCCATGATGGCCTACCTCGTACCCGAACAGTGGCGGTTCGAGGGTAGAAGGGCGGCAGATGGTGGCGACGTCCTCTGATAGGCTTCGAGGGGAGGTGGCCGACGTTGGCTTGTACGGGGCACGGGGAGTAGGTAAAACGGCGTCCCTTCCCAACGCGCTTCACAGTGTTGGAGTGGTTGCTACAGCGCCTGGCGTGCGCCTGCACGCGCGGGGACGGCGGCCATCTTTGTTACGGTGGCCGGGATGGCAATCCACCGGCCTAGCGCCTCCACCTAACCCCGTAGGGTCACGAGAAAGTGAATCGAGGGGTGCGCCCGGCCCCCTTCGAGGGTCCGGCGCGTTAGCCGATCGGGAGCGGGCGCGCGGTGTCACGGGATCGACACCGGCCGCACTACACGGTCCCTCCCACGGTGGTGGGGATGGGCTCCTCCCACGGGGAGTTGGTGCGGCGGCACCGGGCGCGAGCCCCCGGCGCATGATGGCGCCGTCCCACCGGTGTCGTGGCGTTAAATGCCCGTGTACGGGGGTCGACGCACGCGTGAGGGGCTCCCTCGAACGTGGCGGACCCCGGCCGTGGGCGGGACGTACCCTCGAGCGGGGCGGAACCCGCTCGAGGGGGAGCGAGCCCTCGAGCGAGGCCGAACCCGCTCGAGAGAAGTGCGCCCCCTCGAACGAGGCGGAGCCCGCCCGAGGGGGTGCGCGCCCTCGAGCGAGGCGGAGCCTCGCTCGAGGGGATTGCTAGGAGGGCCGCCTTGATGGGTCGTCGGGGTCCCCGCGGCGTGGGCCGTGTCCCGCATGGTTAGGCACCGCATGGTTAGGCTTAGCGTGTTTTGGTTTCGTTGCGGGTTTTAAGCGAGGGTTTCCCCATTGTTTAAGGGGACCCCCTAGGGGCTGTCCCCGACAGTAGCCCTCGAGCATCCGTGGGTTTGCCATTGAGGCTCCCGCGGATGCCGGAACCTACCGATAGGACGTTCTTCCCTCCTTGTTTTGCGAACGCTTTCCGTGGGGCCGCGTCGGGCGGACCCGCGGGTCAGCCCCCGAAGCCCCGCGGGAGTGTTGGTGCTCTTGCGGGGGTTAACCGCGAGAACTCGGTCGAGGGCGTGGCGCATGTTCCAACCGGCCTCGGCGGTGTCTCGGTCGGCTTCGGTGGCGCACGCGCTGCTGGCGCTGTCTCCGGCGGGTACAATTTCAAGGAGGTGTAGCCGTGCATCAAGCCCCCCGAGCCTTGGCCCATTCGAGGCGATCGGGTAGAGCTTTACGACTTGTTTTCTCACGCGCCCTCGCCGTCCCTCCGCGGGACGGAGGGTGAGGTTTCCGCAACTCCCATCGAGCGGGTCGCGAATTGCGGATTCCTCGTCGAGCTGCTAGCGGGTGGTTCAAGTGGACGTCCATGCCCCGTTCGATAAGGGTAGGCTGCGTGGTCCGGAGACACGTCCATGGAAGCGCTTGCGTGGGTTTGCTAGGTGGGGCTCGGTCCCGTTCGATAGGGACCGAGGGCGCGGAAGCTCTCCCTCGGTGGGATCCCCGGCCAGCCGCCCTCGCCGGCTCTCGAACACGACATGTGGAGCACCCTTGGGCCGACGGGCTCGAGGAACGGCTCGAATGCGCGTGCCCTCGTCGTCCCTGACTCTGCGATCTGAGGCGCCTGTTCGAACCCGTCGAGGGTCAGGCTTCGTACCTCGATCGCAGGGCCGTGCGGGGCCGCGCCCGGACGGCCCCGTCTTTCGCGTTTGCGGCCGTCGAGGGCCCGGGCGAGCCAGCCCTCGAGGCGCTTGGTTGGTTGCACGGCCGCGGCATGGGTGCTTGCGGTGCCCGCTTTACATCAAGCAGGCCCCGGGCGACCCTCTTACGCACGTGCCCTCTTTAGAGAGTTGGTATTGTCTCGAGCCGGGGGCTCGTGCCGCTCGAGGGTTTTGCGTGGCATGGGCGCCGCGGTGCCTCGCTTTACATCAAGCGAGGTCCCGGCGGCCTTCTCACGCCGATATCCCATCGAGGGTTGTTCTTGTTTTGAGCCAAGGGCTCGTGCCGCTCGAGGATTTTACGTGGCATGGGTGCCCGCGGTGCCTCGCTTTACATCAAGCGGTGTCCGGGCGGCCTTCTCACGTCGATGTCCCTTCGAGGGTTACTTTCGTCTTGAGCCAAGGGTCGTGCCGCTCGAGGGTTTTGCGTGGCATGGGTGCCCGCGGTGCCTGCTTTACATCAAGCAGGTCCCGGGCGGCCTTCTCACGCCGATATCCCATCGAGGGTTGTCTTTGTCTCGAGCCAGGGGTCCGTGCCGCTCGAGGGTTTTACGTGGCATGGGTGCCCGCGGTGTCCGCTTACATCAAGCGAGGTCCCGGCGGCCCTCTCACGCCGATGTCCCATCGAGGGTTGCTTTCGTTTCGAGCCGGGAGTTCGTCCCGCTCGAGGGTTCTCCTTGCTTGGCAAGGGACCCGGTCATTAAATGCCTCGCGGTCGAGGCCGCGGTTTTGCAACGTGGGCGCGTCTTTAGGCGCGCGCGGCCGCGCGCGCGCGCGTAGTGGGCGGCGTGGCGGCGGACGTGACGGCTCGCCTCGGTCCCCGCGGGTCTTTGCCGTGATGATGGCCCGCCCGCGGTGATGTGGCCGTTGCGGGCCGTGGTGGGGCCCGCTCGTCGGCGTGAAGGGAAGATTCCCTGCAGTTAATGCGCGCGGGGCATCCGCCCCGGAGAACTCGCCCACGGCTTATAAATCTAAGGGGAGGAGGAGACGGCGGTTTTTTACCTTAGCGCCTTGCCATTTCAGCCCTCCGTCCCTTCGTCTTCACCTCGCCCTTGCCACCGCGCGGTGTCGCCATTAGAGCTTTTCTTCCGTTTTCCGCTCTCGCTTTCCTTTGCCTTTCTTCTCATGGCGCCGCCTCAGCCTCCCCTCACGATCTTGGACCCATACGCCTGGGAGAGGTCGTCGGTGACCCGGCTAGCCCTTGGCGAGCTGGTCGCCGCCGGCCAGCTGGCGGCGAATGAAGATGGACGCCCGGCGGAGTGGATAGTGCCGCCGGCGGGGGACCACGCGCCCAACCCGCCGGAGGGCTACGTGGTGAGCTTCATCCGCTACCACGAGCGGGGCTTCAACGCGCCGGCGAGCTGCTTCATGCGGGCGATGTGCCACCACTACGGAGTGGAGCTGCACAACTTCGCCCCCAACGCGATTTCGCGGGGAGGCCACGTTCGTGGGCGTCTCGCGAAGGGTACCTGGGGATCCCAATCAACCGGGAGCTGCGGGGTTCACCTTTTCCGCCCGGAGCTCTTCACGCAGCCCCACGACGGAAAGCCGAGGACCCGCCGCGCGGTGCGCGCCGGCGGGATGTCGCTTGCCCCGCGGGGGCAATTCAAGAACGTCTACATCCCCCGCACCATGACGACGAACAACGCCGCCGGGAGCGGGGATGGTTCTACTTGCGCAACGCCGAGCCCGGCCTCCCCCCTACACCGCCGGGGTGTTCAAGGAGAGGCCCGACTCCTGGGGCTACGGGGTGTCCACGCCCACAGATCGAGGCGGCAGGAGTCGGTCCCGGCCGCCCTGCAGGCGCCCGGCGACGCCGGGGCCGAACGCGATGGGCGTCCCTCGCCTTCCTCCATCACCGGCGGGTCGTGCCCTCGATGGAGAGGCCGCTCCGCATCTTCGAGATGACGAGGCGGCCAACCCCGTCGATCCGGCGAGGTCGCGGATGCTCCCGACGCCCCTCGAGCGGCCATATGCGCTCACCCGGCGCGGAGCGCCGTCGACACCCGTGCGCCGTTGCTCGCGGGCCGGACCCCATGGGACCTCGAGATGCTCCCCACCGGCCCACCGGTGAGTTTGGTTCTCGATTTCGTTTTGGTTCTTGGTGTTGCTTCGCCTCCGACGCGTCCTTGATGCTCCCGTGCGCGACCGGTGAGCTTCACCGTCTCCAAAGTCCGTTCCGCCCACCCCCCGACTCCCGCGCGCTGGCCGGGCGGCACGGCACGGCGGGAGCGAGGGGCGGGCGGCGCGCGAGAGGGAACGCGCGAGGTGACATCAAGCGTGCCGCGACCGGCGGAGCGCGGAGTACGGCGGCGCGAGGAGTTGGGGCTCTCCTCCCCGGGGGACCGAGGAGTACTCATCCTCGGAGGATGACGAAGAGGAAGAGGCCGAGGGGGAGGGCCCCTCTCGATAGGTGGCGCGCGTGCCCCCCGTCGCCGGAACCGGCGCCGGCGGCAAGGGCGCATCGCACGGGGCGGGTGCAACGGCGCCCGCCGCCGGCGGGGCCGACATCGGGGGCGCGCGCGCGCGGAGGTGCGGGCGCGCGCCACGGAGGCGCACGCGGCGAGCACGCCCGTGCGCGCATCAAGTGTGCCCGCGCGCGAGGCAAGCGCGCCCGCGCGTAGGGCGAGCGTGCGCGCGCGCGCCGGCGCGTCGTCGGGGAGGCGCCACGGCAAGCTTGCCCGCACGCCGGGCGAGAGTGCCCGCGCGCGCGGCGGCGCCTTCGGGAGGCACGGCGTCGGGCGTGCCCGCGCGCGGGCGGCGCGCGCCGCGCGCGCGGCGGCACCGTCGGAGAGGCGCGGCGGCGGCGTGCCCGCCCGCGCCGGCCTCGTCCGCCGAGGCCTCGAGGAAAAGGAAGCGCGCCTTTTCATCTTCGAGGTAAGGGGCTCGATCCTTTGCTTGGTTCGATTTGCCGATGATCGGGCGTTCTAATCCTCCTCGTTTGTGCCTGCGCGCAGGTGGTGCCAACCGTGCCTCCCTCTCGCACCGGCCAAGGTGCCGAGGACGGACGCGTCCATCCCCACCCGGCGGCGCTCGTCGAGGGCGTCGCGGTCGGGGGACGAGCACGGCGGCGGGCGAGAGCTCGCAAAGCCCGGGCCGGGGCCTCGAGGCCCCGGCCGGCGGATCGGCCCGCCGCGGCGCAGGGGAGGCCGCCGAGGGGCGGCGGCGCCGGCCGTCATGGGGACGGAGGCTCGTTGACGGTTAATGTTTGTATCAAAGTTCGTTCGTGACTCGCAAGCGTACAAGTCTCCCGTCGTAGTCAAGGGACCCTTCTTCCCTCGAGTGGTGAACCCAAGGTATTGAATCCGTGGAACAAATGTGTGACGCAAGACTTAATCTAATAAAGCCAAATAACCGCAATCTTCAATAAAGAACCAAATGCATCTAAGTAAAAGACACAAAACGAATCTAATCTACTAAAAACGAGGAGAAAACAAAGTAAGATTGGGTAGATAAACCGATCTAGAGGGATCGGGGTAAGCCTTTTGTTGAAGTTCCAAGCAAAAGAAGAAGTAGCAAATCGAATCTTAATAAAAGCCTCTTTAAATCGTGGTTTCCCGTCCAAATCCGAAAACATCCGCCTTTCGAGACCCCCGTTCGTCACAACGTATCCCTATTCATGCGGGGAGCTTAGGGCGAGTCAAAAGACAAGTCGAGATTCTTTCGGAAGATCCGGCGTGTACCTCTAGCCACCGCGGCTACAAGAACACCCTATGTAATCTATCTCGAGAATAGAATTGAAATAAGCAAAGCCGATCGAAAAACGAAATCTTCGAGGAAACACTTGATCGCTGAGAAAAGATTCAACTTGATAATTCAACTATAACAATGATACATACACAAGATCACCACCGGGATCCTTCCTTGATCTTGCTTCTAGCTCGGGAACTCCGACGTGGTCTTCCTTGCAAGGTTCCCACGTCGGCTAGGGCAACCCTAGTCAACTAGCTCGACCCTCTCCTCTCCTAGATGGTGTCCCTCTCTTCTCTGCTTCTCGACGGCCGAAGACGAAATCTTCTCGCGTGGCTCTCGGTCGGGGGACTATAAATAGCCCGATTGGCGGCTAGGGCAAAGGGCGTCGGATTTGGGCCCTAAATGGGCACGGGCCGACCGGACGGGGGCCGGCCGGCCCGGGCCCATTTAGGCCCGGCCGCGGGCTCCTTTGCCCGAGGTCGGTTCCCTTGCTTCCCGGATGTTTCCCCCTTCGCATATGGGTCCATGTCGTCGGTTTCTCTCCGAAGTGGACTCAACTCCTTGTCTTGGAAGATTCGAGCACTTTTCCGGTCGAGTCCCCGGAGTATGTCGTCTTCTCGGATCAAGTCCCCGGCTTCTTGGAGTTAATTTTACTTCATTGCATGACTTGTTCGGGGCTTCAAAGTCTTGTCATGAGGTGCTTGATGAACTTATCCCGAAAGTCTTGCATTCAACACTAAATCCCCGCATAAACATTAAACTCCAAAAACGACATGTACATGTGAACTTGTTATACCACGGGGGTTAGTACCAATGGATAAGGTATAAAATTCATGCCAACACCGAAGGTAAACTCATGGCTAGGTTGACGGATTTTCACCGTCAACAAGGCGCGGCGGCGGCCGTGGTGGAGGTGCGGCCCGCGGAGGGCGCCGGCGCGGAGGCGCGGCCGCGGCGCCGGCTGCGGCAGAGGAGGCGGAGCGGGCGCAACCTGTGGCGGCGCCCGTGGATGCGGCGGCACAGCCGGAGGTGGTGGCCGCGGCGCCGTGCCGGCGCCGCGGCCGCGGAGGCGCGAGGTGGAGGCGCCGTGGAGGCGGCACAAGCGGCGGCGCCCGCCGGCGATCTGCAGGCGGAGGTGGTGGAGGTCTCGGACGACTCCCCGCCGCCCGGGTGGGACCAGTGGGCCAGCTTCCCCACGCGTTCCCCCGAGCCCCAGGAGGGGGCCCTCGTGAGGCGGCACGAGGGTCACATTGTGGCGGGGGGCCGAGGACGCGACGCCGAGGCCTCGTCCTCCCGCGCCGGTCGCTCCGCGGGTGGAGGGGGTTGCTGACGATCCCCCTGCGTTTGCTGACGCCGGGGGGAGCAGGAGCTCTGGGGCGAGCTCCGGAGCCACGGCGCCACGCTCAACCGCGCGCGCGAATGAAGCGCTGCATGTCCATGGCGGCCCTGCATGGCGCGTCTTCGAGGTAAGCCGTGGTTGCTCGTTCTCTTCTTTCTTTCGTTTGTGTATCTTTGTCCTCGTGTCTCGGCACTTATGGGTTTTGATTCCGTGGTTGCCGGGAGCTCGAGCGTCGCGCCCACGACAAGTACGATGCTTTCGACCGGGTGAACGCCGAGGTCCACCGGCTCCGGGAGTGGTGCGGCGCTTTCGACGCGCTTGCCGACGCCCTCGGGACGCCGGACGGCGGGCCGGCGTACGGGCCATGGCGTGGTGCGACGAGCTCCCGGGAGAGCTCAAGGTAGGACCCGGCGCGCCGCTCGAGCCTCGAGCGGGTCCGCGCGGCCCTCATTGATCGTGATGAGGCGCCGTGGCGGGCGCGCTCGGACTTGGAGAAGACGCGGACGCCGGCCGCCAAGCGGGAAGCGGAGGTGGCCAACGTCCATGGCGAAAGCCGGGAGCTCCGATCGTCGCTCGAGGGGGGCGCAAGCGCGGCGGCGCCGGGCCGAGGAGCAGCGCGGGCGGGAGCGACGGGCCAAGGAGGCCGATGACCAGAAGGGCGCCCTCGACGCCAAGGCGCGGCGCTCGCCATCGCCGAGGAGCGGCTTCGGCGAGGAGCGCACCGCCCGCCAAGGAGCCGAGGGGCGGCTCCGGCCAGGAGCGAGCCGCCCTCGCCGACGCCCGCACCGGCGGCGGGAGCGAGGAGCTCGTCGCTCGCGGCGGCGGCGGTCGAGTCGGCGGAGGTGCGGAACACCGCGTTCTCCAAGGTCGAGGACGAGGCGCTTGTGCTCGCATCACCAACGCCAATCGGGGGGCGGCCCTCCGGGAGCAAGGCGAGACCGTCAAGCGCCTCGAGGGCGACGGTCGAGGCCGCGCGCCGCGACTTCGAGGCGGGAGAGGAAGCAAGTCGAAGGTGAGCCTGTCGCTTGACTTCTTATTTGGTTGGTTTTTCGTTAGAGGGCTCGCTTCCCCCTTTCTGATTTCTTCTCTTGACTTGTCGGTTCCGGGCTTGCGCACCGCTCTGCGGGGCACGCCGGGGAGCGGGCCGAGGCGCGCGCGAGCTTCTTACAACTCCTCCGAGCGGGAGCTGCGGGGAGTTGCGTGATGCGGCCCTCGAGACCGCCGTGCCGTGGAGGAGGGCGAAGCGCGGGCCGGCGGCTCGGCCGGCCGGCCGCTGCGCGCCCTTGGCGGCCACGTCACGGAGCGGATGCGCGGGCGGCCGCATCCGGGCGTCCGAGAAGGCCCTCGGAGTGGTGCGGTCCCACTACGAGGTCAACTTCGAGGCGGCGGCGGAGGGCTACATCGTTCCCGAGGGCGTCGAGGATGAGGTGGCGATGGAGCGTGTGGATGCGCTCGCCGCCGACGCCTCCGGGTCGCTCGCCGAGGCCTTCGAGGAGTTCCTCTTCCGGACGTCGCCGACGCCGCTTTGCTCCTCCCCGCTCGAAACACGGGGCGCTAGGCCCGTTTTTTGTTCGTGCATTAGTGTTCGGCCATGGGGCCTTTGTAAATAAGCACATTGTCTCGGTCGTAAACATTTGATGATGCGAAATGAAGTTTTTGCTTATTGCGCCTTTTTGTTTCTCCTTCTTCCGAGTAGGTTTTACTTAGGGGAGTTCGATTTTCGGCGGGGGTCCGCCGGGTTGGAGGCGAGAGAGAAGGGCCATATCCACGCGGCGTAGGCTATCTCGGCTCGCACGCTCCTCCCCGCCGGGCCGCCCGTGCCCCTGTTCAAATCGTTGCTCGAGGTTGAAGTAGGAAGCGGACTTAGCGCGTGTGAGTTGTTTTTTTATTTTTGCGCAAAAAATGGGACCATTTTTTTGGGGGGGGGGGGGGGTGCCCCCCGCGAGCCCCCGAGGGGTAACTTGGATTTCGGGGGAAAGCCGAGTTGCCCTTTTTATTAGTATTGAAGCATTTACATAGTTGTCACCAAGCGGGGCGTTGGCCATGTGATTTTACAACAAAACGTACTTGGAAAACCTAGCTAAGGGTAGAAGCGACGTAGTCGTTGGATGTTCCAAGCTTTGGTAAGCTCTTCACCGTCCTCGTTGGCTAACTTGTACGTGCCGGCTTGAGTACCTTCACCACGACGTAGGGTCCCTCCCATGGGGGCGATAGCTTGTGGCGCCCTCGGTTGTCTTGGCGCAACCTTAGGACCAAATCCCCTTCGCTGAAGTCCCGTCGACGTATCTTGCGTGCCTGGTAGCGTCTTAGGGACTGTTGGTACCTTGCGGAATGCATTAAGGCTACGAGGCGTGCCTCGTCCGGCCCGGGTCCGGTGAGTCCTCGCGGGCTCGGCTGGTTAGCCTCCTCGTCATAGCCTCGAACCTTGGGCGACCCGTATTCTAAGTCCGTGGGGGAGGACGGCCTCCGCGCCATGGACTAGGAAAAACGGGGTGAACCCGGTGGCTCGCTCGGGGGTGGTCCTTAGGCTCCATACAACCGCCGGTAGTTCTTGGAGCCATTTTCGCCGCATTTGTTGAGCTGGTCGAAAATTCGGGCTTGAGGCCCTGTAGGATCATGCCGTTGGCACGCTCCGCTTGGCCGTTGGTCCGTGGGTGTGCCACGGCCGCCCAATCCACGCGGATGTGGAACTTGTCACGGAACTCCAAGAACTTCCGGCCCGTGAAGCGGGACCCATTGTACGTGATGATGGAGTTTGGCACTCCAAAGCGGTAGACGATGTCGGTGAAGAATGTTACCGCACCGCTGCGCCCTTAGATTCGTGATGGGGCGCACCTCCACCCACTTTGAGAACTTGTCGATCGCGACCGGGCGGGTGGGTGAAGCCCCCGGGCGCCTTCCGCGGGGGCCGACGATGTCCGGCCCCCACACGGCGAATGGCCATGTTACGGGGATGGTTTGCGGGGCATGGGCGGGCAAGTTGGACTTGCGGGCGTAGAAGCGGCACCCCTCGCAGGTGCGCACGATCTCGCCGGCGGCGTCGGTGACCGCGTAGGCCGTAAAAGCCACGGCGGAACGCATTGCCGACGAGGGTGCGGGGCGCGGCGTGGTGGCCACGCATCCCCGCGTGAATGTCCCGCGGAGAGCTCGCGCCCCTCGGGGATGGGCACGCACCGCCGTAGGATGCCGAGGCGGCACGCTTGTACAGCTCGCCGTCGACGAGGGCAAAAGATTTGGCCATCCTGGCGATGCGCACGGCCGCGGGTCGGTCCGCGGGGAGCTCCCCTCGAGTGATCCAAGCGATGTATTTCTCGCGCCGGTCCTCTTGAGCAGAGAGCCGGCTCGATGTCCATCGCGTCGGCCTCGTGGGAGCCGTACCCCTCGAGGAGGGAGAGTACGTACGCCTCGTTCGAGGGGTCCTCATCCATGGGTTCCGTACCCGTTGGATCCGAGGGGGCCCCGAGGGTCCGTCGTGACTCGAGGGGTAGGGCTCGAAGACGACCGAGGGTTGCGCGATGTCGCGCGCGAACGCGTTTGGGGGAACGGTGATCCGCCCGGACGCAATCTTGGCCGGTTCGTCGCCGCCTCGTTGTACCGGCGGGGCACATGGTTGAGCTCGATGCCGTAGAACTTGTCCTCGAGGGTTTGCACGGCTTTGCGGTAGGCCTCCATCTTGTCGTCGTGGACGGCTTGCGTCCTTCATGACCCGATCGATCACGAGTTGTGAGTCCCCCCCGCACGTCGAGGCGCTTGACACCCAACTCAATGGCGATTTTGAGGCCACAGAGGAGGGCCTCGTATTCAGCCATGTTGTTGGACGCGGGGAAGTGGAGGCGCACTGCGTAGCGCATGTGTTCCCCGAGGGGTGACACGAAGAGCAGGCCCGCGCCTGCTCCCGTTTTCATCACTGAGCCGTCGAAGAACAGAGTCCAGCACTCTGCCTGGATTTGTGGGGGCGGCAGCTGCGTGTCCGTCCACTCAGCGACGAAATCCGCCAGGATTTGCGATTTGATGGCCTTGCGCGGGGCGTAGGCGAGCGTCTCGCCCATCAGCTCCACGGACCACTTGGCAATCCTGCCTGCGGCGTCAGGGTTGCGGATGATTTCTCCTAGCGGAAAGGAGGAAACCACCGTGACCGGGTGGGCCTCGAAGTAGTGGCGGAGCTTGCGCCGCGCAAGGACTACCGCGTACAGCAACTTCTGGACCTGGGGGTAGCGCGTCTTCGTGTCTGACAGGACCTCGCTGATGTAGTAGACCGGCCGCGCACGGGCAAGGCGTGCCCTTCCTCCGTGCACTCCACGACGATCACGGCGCTGACCACCTGGGTGGTTGCGGCCACGTAGAGGCTGCAGGGGTTCGCCATCTTGCGGCGGCGTGAGGATCGGGGCGTGCGTTGGAGACACCTTCCGGCTTGTCGAGCGCGTCCCGGGCCTCGGTGGTCCAAGAGAAGCGCTCGTGCTTCTTAAGCAAGCGGTAGAGGGGGCGAGACCCTTCTCACCGAGCCGCGAGATGAAGCGGCTCAAGGCGGCGAGGCACCCCGGCCCCTTCGCACCCCTTTGAGGTCCCGGATCGGACCCATTCGTTCGAGGGCCGCGACCTTTTCGGGGGTTGGCCTCGATTCCCCGTTGGGAGACAATGTATCCCGGGAGCATGCCCCGCGGCACTCCAAAGATGCATTTTTCGGGGTTTAGCTTGACCCCGTTGGCCCGTAGGCGAGTTGAACACGACGCCAAGGTCGCCAACCAGGTCGTCCGCCTTCCTGGTCTTTACGACGATGTCGTCCACGTATGCTTCGACCGTCCGTCCAATGTGGTCCCCAAAAACGTGCTGCATGCAACGCTGATATGTTGCACCCGCATTTCTGAGGCCAAACGGCATCGTGACGTAGCAGAACGTCCCGAACGGCGTGATGAACGAAGTCGCGAGCTGGTCGGACTCCTTCATTTTTATTTGGTGGTACCCGGAGTAAGCATCAAGGAAGCAAAGCAATTCACACCCAGTCGTTGAATCAACGATCTGATCAATGCGCGGCAAAGGAAAAGGAACTTTAGGACATGCTTTATTAAGACTAGTGTAGTCTATACACATCCGCCACTTCCCATTCTTTTTCTTTACAAGCACGGGGTTTGCTAGCCACGTTGGGTGGAACACCTCCTTGATGAATCCGGCCTCGAGAAGCTTCGCAGCTCCGCTCCGATTGCCGTCGCCGCTCCTCGTCGAAGCGGCGCGGCCGTTGTTGCGGGGCGCGGGCGTTTGGCGAGGATGTCAAGGGAGTGCTCGGCGACTTCCCTCGGGATGCGGCATATCCGAGGGGCTCCACACGAAGATGTCGGCGTTGGCGCGGAGGAAGTCGACGAGCACCACTTCCTATTTGGGGTCGAGGGTGGAGCCGACCCTCAACGCCTTGCCCTCGGGGGCGACGGGTCGAGGGGGACCCCCGCGGTCGCTCCGCGGCCTCGAAGGTGCCGGCGTGCTTGGTGGCGGGGGTCGAGGTCTTCGTTGACCATCTTCTCCGGCGTGTTCACCGGCGCTTCGTCCGGCGCCGGTGCCTCTGCGTGCTCCACGCACTCGAAGTCGCGGTCGAACGCGTGCTCGATGGATGACCCGACGGTGATGACGCCGTTCGGTCCCGACATCTTCATCTTCAGGTAAGTATAATTGGGGATCGCCATGAATTTGGCGTAACGGGGTCGCGCAAGTATAGCGTGGTAGGCCCCCTTGAACCCCACCACCTCGAAGGTGAGGATCTCCTTGCGGAAATTCTTCGGGGTGCCAAACCAAACGCGGCGGTCGATGCCCAAGGGGCTGGACCTGCTTGCCGGGCGCGATGCCGTGGAACGGCTTCGTCTTCGGGCCTCGGCCCGGTCCAACCCGATCCCCATGAGGCGCAACGTATGCGCGTAGAGGATGTTGAGGCCGGCCGCCTCCGTCCATGAGGACCTTCGAGAACCGGGCGTTCCCGATGATGGGGTCAACCACCGGCGGGTGCGGCCGGGTTGGGGACGCGGTTCGGGTGGTCCTCTGGTGAAGGTGATGGCATCCTCCGACCAATTGAGGAAGGACGGAGGAGCCCTCTCCGCGGCGAGGACCTCGTGCCGCTCCTTCTTGCGCTGGCGTGTCGACATGTCGACGGTTGGCCCCCCAAAGATGAGGAACACATTTTCAACGGCGGGAAAGCCGCCTGCGTCGCCATCGCCCCCGTCTTTCTTGGCCTCTGCCTCCTTCGCGGCGGCACGGCCATAAAATTTCTTGAGCATATCGCACTGCTCAAGGGTGTGGTTCACCGGAGTCTTGTGGTAAGGACATGGCTTTTTCAGCATGTCGTCGAACACCCCCGGGCCTCGAGGGGCCGGTCGAGGGCCCCGTCGAGCCGGGTCAACAGCAAGGGCCTCGGCATTGCCGCCGTTGCGCCCCGCTCGCGCGCCTCGCGGCGCGGCTTCTTCCCCCTTCTTGCCCCGCTTGTCGTTGCGGTGCGGCTCCTTGGACTTGCGCCTTCGCGGGCGCATCCTCCGAGCGCTTGCCCTTTTTGCCGTCGAAGATCGCCCCCCACGGCCTCCTCTCCGGAGGCGAAGGCGGTGGCGATGTCGAACGGCTCGTTGGAGTCCACGGGCGGGCTGCGTCCCGGCTCCGCACGAGATCCCGGCACGTGGTGCCCTCGAGGAAGGCATGCACGATCTCGGAGCGCGCCACGGCCGGGGAGCTCCGTGCGGCGCTTGGAGAAGCGCCGTATGAAGTCCCGCGGCGACTCGCGGGCTTCGTGTGCGGGAGCGCAGGTCCCGGGGAATTCTCGGGGCGCACATACGTGCCCCGGAAGTTGCCCACGAATGTGTGGACCAGAGTTGTCCCGGTTGTGGATTTGGCTAGCGGGCAAGTGCTCGAGCCATGTCCGGCCGCGTCGCCGAGATGCGGGGGCAAGTTGTGGATGATGACCTCGTCGGCGGTGCCCCCGCCCACCGACAAGCCAAGCGGTAGTCGTTAAGCCACACGCGAGGGTCCGTCTCCCCGTTGTACTTGACGATGGTCGAGGGTTGGCGGAAGGGCGGGGGAACGCCGCGCGCGCGGATCTCCCCGTGCCCCCGAACACACGGGTGCACGGGGGCTCGGCGTCGGGGAGCGGTCCTCGCCGGCCGTCGTAGCGCCCACCCCGTCGAGGGTGGTAGCCCCTTGTCGCTCGTGCGTCCGCCCCGCTCGTGCGCACGGCGTTAATGACGTTGCGGGCGTCGCCATCCGGCGCCTGCGTGCGTCAAGGAGCCGCTCCTTGGCCGGCGTGCGCCCTTGGTCGGCGGGTTGCCCCGTCGGTCCCCCTGCGTGCACCGAGGGGTTCGCCTCCCGGTGCGGCTTCGTCGCCCCGCGCGTCTCCTGTTGGCGGATGCGCGAGGCCGAGCTCTCGGCCTGGCTGGACGGCCGCTTGCTCGATGAGAGTTTGCACCTCGCGGTGCGGGTCTCGAGCCTCGGGGGTCGAGGGCGCGGCATGGCGCGCGGCGGCGTCGCGGCGGCGATGAGCTTTTGGCTCGCCCGCGGGGCGCGTCCGCGTTGTCGACGTTGGGGACGGTGTTGATGCGGTCACGAACACTGTCGCGCCCGGCTCCGCGCGTGTTCGCCGCGCGCGGAGGCTTCCCCCCGCCATTGAGGCGAGGAGCGGCCGCACCGTCCGGTATTCCTCCGCCGGCTTTGCCTCGAGCTCGCGGGCTTGGGCCAGTGCGTGTCGGCGTCGGCCCCGGCGGGAGCGCTTGGCCCCGCGGCCATGCGCGCGGCGATCACGGGGGCGGGGGTGATCTCCCCATCTCCGGCGCCCGCCGCGCCGGCGCGTTGGCGGGTCGTTGGTGATGACGGCGCGGCACTCCCGCGCGGGTCGTAGCTCCCGATCTTTGGAGTCGTCGGAGCGGCCAAACCGTATGGTCCGTAGCGTCGAGGAAACGCCCGAACATGCGCGGGTCCGGCACGCGGGAGAAGTCCCACTCCGCGTACCGTGGCGGTTGGCGGGTGGCAACGCGTCGATGGAGCCTAGGGACGACTCGTCGGCCATTGAGGCACGGGATCCTCGGCGACGAAGACGTGGTGACCGGGGTGGAACCCCGCACATCGTGGTGTTGACATTGTTGTTGTAGGCCGAGGTGGCGCCACGCAACCCAATGTGAATGCGTGGGCGGGAGGCCGCGCGCGGTCCCGGGGGGGGCGGTGGCGGTCGTCGTGACGGTGGGCGCGCCACGGCGAGTGGCGGCGCGCTCGACTGCCGCCGCTCGGACCGGCGCCACGGCGCGAGCGTAGCCCGAGCGGCGGCGACGTCGCGGCGTCGGTGGACCGCGCGCATCCGTGCCCGCGGGCGCTGCGCCGTGGTGGTGCGTGCGGCGGAGACCGGAGCGGACCGGCCTCGCCTTTGCGCGCGGAGCTCCTCACGGTTGGTGAGGCGCATGAGATAGCCGTTCCCCGTGGCACGAAAGTTCGAGGTCCCGAAGCGAATTTCGAACCCGGTGCGGGAGGGGGTCCGAGCTACCCATGCGGTGGCGAGTTCCACTTGTACTCGGTGCGGATCACCATGGAGGGAGTTGACGGAATGACCTTAGGCGCTCGCTTGCCCCACGGTGGGCGCCAGCGTCGGTGCGGAATATGGTCCCGACACTAACCGGTAGAAAGCGCCGTGGTCTATCCCTCAATGGTCGATGCTAAGTAACAAGCGACACGAGTTTTTATCCTGGTTCCGGCCGAGGGGGCCGTACGTCCCGGCGGAGGCGTGCTCAAGGCACTATATTACTTAGCACCGGGGGTGCTGTGAGTGGGGCGGCTACAAGCAAGGCGGGAGAGGAAGCGTGGCTTCCAAGTCCCTGGAGGAGTGGTGAAGATATTATGGGAGAATGAGTACGTGGTGTGTGAAGCGCTCGTGTCTTTCTTGTGTCTCTCCCCGCGGCTGGGGGTTCGCCCCCCCCCCCCCCCCCCCCTTTTATAGATCAAGGGGGCGGCGGGTTACATGCGCGCCGCGCTATCTAGCTACGTGGGGGAGCACGTCGTGCTACGCTGTAGAGTGGGCGGCCGTCCGGACGATCTTCGCAGCGATCTGGCCATGATGGCCTACCTCGTACCCGAACAGTGGCGGTTCGAGGGTAGAAGGGCGGCAGATGGTGGCGACGTCCTCTGATAGGCTTCGAGGGAGGTGCTGACGTTGGCTTGTACGGGGCACAGGAGTAGGTAAAACGGCGTCCCTTCCCAACGCGCTTCACAGTGTTGGAGTGGTTGCTACGGTGCACGGCGTGCGCGCACGCGCGGGGACGGCGGCCATCTTTGTTACAGTGGCCGGGATGGCAATCCACCGGCCTAGCGCCTCCACCTAACCCTGTAGGGTCACGAGAAAGTGAATCGAGGGTGCGCCCGGCCCCCCTTCGAGGGCCTGGCGCGTTAGCCGTCTTCCGGAGCAGGCGCGCGGTGTCACGGGAGCGACACCGGCCGCCGCGCACGGTCCCTCCCACAGTGGTGGGGATGGGCTCCTCCCTGGGGAGTTGGTGCGGCGGCACGGGGCGCGAGCCCGGGCGCATGATGGCGCCGTCCCCACCGGTGTCAGGGCGTTAAATGCCCGTGTACGGGGGTCGGCGCACGCGTGAGGGGCGCCCTCGAACGTGGCGGACCCCGGCCGTGGGCGGGACGTACCCTCGGCGGGGCGGAACCCGCTCGAGGGGGAGCGAGCCCTCGGCGAGGCGGAACTGCTCGAGGGAAGTGCTGCCCCTCGAACGAGGGCGGAGCCCGCCCGGGGGGGTGCGCGCCCTCGAGCGAGGCGGAGCACGCTCGAGGGGATTGCTAGGAGGGCCGCCTTGATGGGCCGTCGGGGTCCCTGCGCGGCGTGGGCCGTGTCCGCATGGTTAGGCACCGCATGGTTAGGCTTAGCGTGTTTTGGTTTCGTTGCGAGTTTTAAGCGAGGGTTTCCCCATTGTTTAAGGGGACCCCTAGGGCTGTCCCCGACAGTAAGTATTGTGTTGCAAAAAGTTTTGAGGAGCAAAAGAAAAAATGATGAAAAAAGAAAAAATTATGATGAGAAGAAAAGAAAAGTAAGAAAAATAGGAAGAATAAAGTGAAAAAAAAGAAAGAGAGAAAAATGAGAAGGAAATAAAATAAAAGTAAAAAATATAATAAAGATGCTCCTCGATTCTTTTTTGCTTCATAAGTTCTCAAGTGCCTTGATGACAAATCCATACTCAAATCTTCCAACCATGTGCAATCCGATAACGAGGACTTCACTCGTGCCTCGGGATCATCCATTTGCCACTTGCACATGTCCACTTATCTAAATGTGTGTGTTTCATCCCTCTCTCTTTCCAACATTTATTTTCCATGACCTTTTTGATGAGTCTCGGTAATTCCAATAGATCTCTTTCTTAATTTGACAATATTTCGAATGTATGTTTTGCTAGGATTGTTTTTAACCTTCCAAGCTCCACATAAGCCTTCCACTATCACATATGAGTAGAGTAGGTTGAAAATAATCTAGTATAGGCTTGAGTGACTTGATGAGATGAGTGTTTCCATGAGCTTTTGCAAGAGATTTTCACTTATGTTGGATATGCATCTTTTTGAAAATCTTCCATGTGACAAGGTAATGGTTTGAAGTTCACTCAAGGTTGAGAGCATCGTGTTACATGTGGCTTGTTCTTTATTGTTAGTCTATCTTCCATAATGAAAAAGAAGCCGATCACAACTTGAACTTTAAAAATAAATTCTTAAGAGAGAGCAATTTGTCTCGTCATGAATGACTAAGTGCAGGAATAGCAAGTTCACACTTGCATGTCGATTTTGGAGTTTGTTGTTTACGCAGGAAACCTACGCTAAAGAGGAGACTTTCTGGATAAGTTCACCAAGCACTTTGGATGAAGATCATGAAGCCCGACAAGAGTCAAGACATGCGATAGACATGACTCCAAATGACCCGAGGACCGAAGCGTCAACGTGCAAGTCTTCAGGGACTCAACCAGAAAACAACGAAGCTTGCATAGCAAGGATTCAAGCCTTAACCGTGAAGAAAACGACGTCAAAGGCCCACATGAAAGTGCACACAAATAAGGGATCACGCGAGAAGCAACCGGGGAGGAAACCAGGGCCGAATCGGGCCTAAATGGGCCTGGGCCGGCCGGCCTGGGCCGACCGGCCCAGCCCACTCCGGGGTCGGTTCGGTGCCCCCTTTGCCCTAGGTGTTCGTCTATTTATGGCCTCCGCCGCCGTCGGCTGCCACATCGAACAAATCATCCTACCGACACCATTGACCAGAACACCACCACTGCAAGATGAGGGAGAGAGTTAGATGAGCTCGTCGCAAGGATCGACGCCGGTGGAGAGAAGGAAGCAAGAGGAGGACTCCAAGCCACTGGCCTAGGGGTGTCCCCAAGCTCCATCGCCGCCATCTTCATCGACGACGTTCTCCGGAGTCTCCATCACCCCTATGTGCTTCAATCCGTGTAAGATGATGGGGGTAATGTCTCTGTTCATCCCTAGGGTTAGATGGATGCATGCTATGTGATCGATACTTGATTCGTGGTTTCAATCTATTGTTTTCATGTTGATGATGCTTTGATGATTAAGGTTAGCTACCGTGTTTTTCGGGCGTATGATATCCGCTACTCCCATAGATTCCATCAACATACCGTGTCCATCATAGGTCTAGTCACGATTACCTTCGCGTAGTGACAGTACGAGAGGAGGGAAAGGGCGAAACCGTGGTCACAACCCCCGGTAGATTGGTTTATCACTCTCATGTAGTAGATGCATATCCATGTTATCCTAGATCCTAGGGAGGGAACACTTATCTTTCTTAATCACTCTCTTGTGTGCACCCTTTACCATCTAGTTTAATCCTAGATTTGTTTGATCAACTTAGATTAACTTAGGTTAGATTGTCTTTACCTTTAGATTAATACTCTTTCAAAGGTTTTCCATTCAACTAGATTAGTACTTGGTTAAGCGCTAGTAATCCCCTTGCTCCGCGGATTGACAAGAACCTTGGGAATCCCGTGGTGAAAAAGGTGTAGGTCCGTACGCTTGCGGATCGTAGGTGGATACGAGTTTTATCCGTCAATAGTCGCGAAGCCGTCCTAACTAACGTGGTCGGAGGTTCCGATAACCTTCGACCGCAAGGACCATCCCGACCACGTGCCTCAGCCCGGATCCTACCCACTAGTGGTAGCTCCCCTATTCAAGTCCAAAAGGATAAACAAGTTCATGATGGATGGGGAAGCGGTGTAACGACCGAATTTCCGCGAACGGAAACCCGACTCTCTGCACCTCCGTGATAGTCCCGGGGAAGAGGCTATCACGTGCAATCCCTGTCTCAAGTGGTACAAATCCATACAACACGGGAATAAAAGAAGAATTACATAATATTATTATTACAACATCGAGTACAACTCTTCGGCACAAGCGGGTACAAGTCCAACGGGGACCGAGTCAAGAAAGGTAAAACACCTACGCGGCGGATCTACATAAGCGAAGCGACTCCGGCTCCACGGGCAAACTCGAGCATAGGACCGGCTCTAGTCTTCTCACCTTCGTCACGGAGGTTGTAGTCGTAGACGGTCACCGAGTACGAAATGCCGCATCTACCCGATAAGCGGGTAGGTCATGTCGACTTCCCAACAAAGAGCAAAAGCGGTGGTTGAATCTAGTATGCATGGATAAAACCTATATTGGGGTCGTAGAAAGTTATGCATGCGACGAGCGCGGTAGCAACAATCAAGTATGCGAGAATAGCGAGCCGAGGTCCACACCTTCGGGAGGTCCACACTTCTAAGGTCCACACCTCCGGGGTCCGCACCCCTCAACAAGGATGTCCACACCAAAGCACTGAATCACAACCACGATCCGGCTCCCAACTCTCATGCGATGTGGGGCCCACACGCTCCTATCCCCACATCTCAACGGCCACGGGCGGGCTCACACACTCGGGGGGAGAGAAGAAGCACAAGAAAAGAGTCTAGCCGGGTGAGAGATCGAGAGGATTGTCCATAACTAGTGGACACGGACTATAGCTATAGGTTTAACACTGCGAGAGGTTGTACAAGCGTACCCGCCCGAATAGAGCCGGATGGTAGCGAACCACCCGAAACCCTACCATACGGTACGGAGTCCAAGTAAGTGGATAGTACCCTCTCGCGTCTCCGAGTCCGGCGCGGCCCCCGCCGTAGAGCTCATACGCCGCCGAGGGGTCCCTCGAAGCGTGGAACCCTTCCCCGGCCTCGCGGGGGCGAAGTCTTCTAAGGAGGAAAGTCGTCTCCCCGACACGATCACACCGATCCGCCTACGGGAGGGATGCTATCCACTACGAGTCTCACCCCGCACCCCCGCCCAATACAAGGCGGGCGGTTTGTACGGTAAAAGTCCACGCGAAGCAAGGTCAGGCGACGATCGGTCCTTAAGGGCCGAGAGCGAGCACTCACCATCTCCATCCCATCCGACACGCCGCTCGGGCGAGGGGCCGGATCGCATCTCCTCGAGGTAGGCGTTCACAAGTAACCAAACGGCTCGCTCCCGCCAGTAACACGTCAAGGAAGAACACACCCAGAACTCACGCTAGAACACACCGAGATCTCCCACATCTCGGTCAAACCCAGAGAACCATCCATAATTAAGCAACAAAAGTATGGATAGTAAGTATATGGGACTAGCTAGGGCTCTGTAGCTAGCCCCGAGGTAGGTAAAGCAAGGAAACATGATATATCAAATATCAGGGCCTGGCTAAACAAATGGCTATGCAATCCATCAAGTCAAGTAACATAAATATAGCACTAGCAACTAATAGCATGCATGGGTTCTACATGGTTGGGAGTGACATGACACCTGCGCTGTAGTCGTCGTAGAGTAGTAGAGGTTGAGCGTCCTCTCGGGCAAAGTCGGGGTAGTCGCGCCTCCTCAGTCGTCGCAGCTCGGGTCTTCAACCAGAACACAAGCCTACACGAGATGCGACGCGGAAATAAATAACGAGCATTCATCTAATGCAAAAACATTAATAAGAACCAATTTAGAAGATCCAATTAAACTACAGAGTAAATACAAGCAGCACTGGTTTAATTAATAAAAATAGAGCAATTGATTTTAAAACAAAAGTAGTTTAAGCAACTAGTTTTTATATCCTAGAAAACAGGGTAGGATCAAGAGTTAGTTCAAAGTTAGCTTGCGGGTCTTACGGCTAAGATCTTAGGTAGTCAAGCCTGCAAGCAGGAAAGCGGAGAGGCTGAGATCAAGCACTTGCTAGGTTTTAGCTCTTGCATGATCAAAGCAGTAGCGCGAAGGGTGATGAAAGCAGAGCGAAGCAAAGATAACTATAAAAGGCATTATCATGCCAAGATATGCGGCGACAGCTCAGAGGGGATGAAAGGATCAACTTGTGACCGACATCGGGTGGCGATGAGGTAAGGTGTGCTTAAGAGCGCTACGAGGCATGTACTGATGATGCAGCATCATCCATGGCAAGGAAGCTAGGTTGCAGCTCGGGGTTGCCGTTCGTGAAGCAGTGGCCCCTGCTCACAACACGGCCATCCATCACGGGCGACATCCTAGCTTCAAGCACACGACACGGTACATGCTTCACAGCACGAAGCCAAGTAGAGTGAGAGTGGATATGCGCGGAGCAAGAAAAGAGGGAAGGCAAAGGTGTAGAAAAGGTAGGCGATGAGATAATGGGGTAGGATTCCTATCCGCGGCACGCCAATGGTTAGTTGCGGGGCTCCGGCGTCCCGGACCCACATTGGCCCGGTGGCGGGCGGCGGCCACGAGTGCTGCTCCAAGGACGCGTGGCGAAAAGGGCTCGGTTCAAGGGCAAGAGCGGGTAAGGATAGGATAGCGACGAGTGTGTCGAATTATGAAACCAACGCAAGTGGTTTCATAATTTCCGAGCTTCGGATAATTAGTTATGATTTTCCAAAGGTAAAAGCATTTATAAAACATTTATCAAAACCTTTATGAAATTAGAAAAGGATATTATTAAAATATTGCGACGTCGGTATGACATCGGCGGTCGGGAGATTTAGTGGGCCGAAATTGGGCCCAAAGTGTTAGTGGCCCAATGGGCCGACCCGACTTGGCCCAAAGTTCCAAAGTCCGAGAAAAAGTCCTCGGACTACGTTTGCTTCGGCACTGGTTAGTCTTTGGACCAAGATGGGCTCTGTTGGGTCAAAGCCCAAACAAGAGCACTTGGTGGTTATGATGAAGTCCGGATCTTGCTCCCCCGAACTCTTACGGGGTTCGCTCGTCCGGCGGCCGCGAGATCCTTTGTGTCTCAAGTGATCCGCGCGCATGTGGTCCGGGGTGTGGCACCACTCAAGATCGAGAGGAAAGGGGGTCCCGCCCAAGGTGCTCGGCAAAATGCTAGACGGGGGCGGTGGCGTGGCAAGGGGCGGGCGGCGTCGGGATTTGGGCGTCGTGGCGCGCGACGCGAG
This sequence comes from Cenchrus americanus, assembly GCA_947561735.1. Taxonomy (NCBI): domain Eukaryota; kingdom Viridiplantae; phylum Streptophyta; class Magnoliopsida; order Poales; family Poaceae; genus Cenchrus; species Cenchrus americanus. The sequence goes on along the minus strand of OX387244.1, from coordinate 79,393,112 downwards.
TAGCGAGATGCGCGGCGAAAAGGATGCGGCGCGACGTGAGGCGGTGCGGCACGAGGTGCGGTGCAAGGTTCCTGGAGCGGTGCGGCGCGGGGTCAAAGCGAGCAGGCACGACACGGTGATGGAGATGCGGCGTGGCGGCGAAACGCGGCGGTGCAAGCGCGGCCGAACAAGCGGCGAGCGCGTGCACTCACGCGGCCTTGTGCTTGGGTGCACTTGGCACGGCGGATCTTGCGCGCGTTCGGGGCTATTCCCCGCTGCGTCACGATCGGCCGGCGCGCGTGTTCGGAGCGAACCGGCGACGCGCGGCGCCCGGCGCGGTTGCGATGGCGAGCGGCGGTGCGGGGAAGCACTGCGGGGAAGAGACACGGCACGAAGGCCGGACGGGGATACACGACGAGCATAGCGGCGGTGGCGCACGGCGACTGCACAAGGGATGATTAGCAACGCAAGTGAAAGAAAAAGGGGAACGTGTGGCTGCGCCCTCTCGCACAAACCATCAAACATGTGGTGGGCATGCAAAAGTGCGGCTTCAACCATGCCATCCGGTGTTCGGAGAAGGCGAGGAACATGCTCGGCACGAAGGCCGGCCATCACGAGCGGTTAAGCGGGGAAGGTCTCGATCACCTAAAGCTCAAGGATACGCACCGGCAAAGCATCAAACGGCTAGAGGGCGTGCAAAGGTCTTTGTTGTGGAACGGACCAAGGTCTTTAGCGTTCAAGAGGAACGGACACGTGAGCATGGGATAAGAGGTGGCTTGGGTGCGAGCTGCTCACCGGGGGTTCGTGGAAGGTCACGGTGGGGCGAGGGGAGAGGTCGAGGCCGTGGCGAGGCGAGGCGGGTTGGCTCGATGCCGTGGTTCGGGGCGCCGATGTCGTGGTTCGGCTTGTGGCATGCTCCATTGGCGCGGCGCTCGGTGTCGGCGTCGGAGGTCACGGCGTCTTCTCGGCACGGCGTCGGCGCCGGCGAGGGCGTCGAGGCTTCCATCTTCGTGGCGTCGTGGGCGGCCGACGGCAACGGCGCGACCCTCCTCCGGCTGCGACGGCGCGGCGCTCCCGGATGGGTGCGGCGCAACGTTCCGGACGGCGGCGTCCTTTCTTCCTTCTCCTCACGAACGATAGCGACGAAGGGATCTTGGGGTTTTCCTTGGGAGATCTTGATGGCGACGGCGCGGGGAGAAACAACAAGGGCTGCGGCTGCGGGCTTCTTAAAGGACAAGGCTAGGTTTCGGCAAGGAGGAGGTGGGATGCGCGGACGGCGGCCTCCTCCGCGAACGCCACGGCCGCTCGAAGCTTCTCGACCTCAGCCTCGGCGAGAGCAAGCCTCGACGCCAGCGAGTCCTGCTCGATGGCAGCTGTTGCAGCGACGGTCTCGGCGGTGGTGGTGCGATCCTCCGCCGACTGGCGGGCGACTTCAAGGGATGCCCGCGCAGACACCTCGCTCGCCATGGCAGCGGCCGCCTCCACCTGGGCTACGACAAGCTGCATTTCCAGCTGGGTCCGTTCCACACAGAGCTCATGCACAGTGCGGCCTTGTCTGCGACCCGATGATGCGAGGGTCTGCCTCCAACAAAGCAAAGATAAGTGGCGCTCCTAGAGAAGACCAGAGAATTGAAGACACAAATTTTCGAATGAGAAAGCTTACCGAGGTCGCGGGGAGGATTAGCTCATCGAAGGCGCGGCGCACCCAATTCAACCCTCGCTCCAAGGTGTTGCGCGCCGCAACCTTCTCGTCATCCTCGGCGTCATCGCCGGACTCGGAAGTGGCTGTCCACGAGGTGCAGGCGAGCTCGAGGGTCTGGGCTTCACCGCTCGCCGCACCCTGCAGCAAAGCCGCGCCCACACCCTCCTCGGCCTATTAGATCTCCGGGGAGGTGGCTCTTGCCGTGTCCTCGGGAGCGACGCGCTCCTCAAGGGCCGCCGCGTGATCACCGGCACGAGGACCTCGTCAGCACCGGCGGCAACTAAGCGGGACTGCAATGACCCCGCCTCTCTGACAACGCCCTCTGCCACATCGGCTGCTGTCGTATGGACCTCCCTGGGCCCACTACCTCGGTGGGTACCAGGGCCGACTACTCGGTGGGCCCCGGGACTACCCGACTTGCACCGCACGGTACCCGATGGCGTGAAGCACAAGGACTACGAGAGGAGAAGTACTCGGTTAGGAAGGCGTACATGTCCCGCATCGTATAGAGGACTCCCTAGACGTACTCGTCTAGTACTCTCTCCCTATTCCGACTTGTAACCACCGCCTCCGGACTATATAAGGCGAGGCGGGGACCCCTCTCTCATCATCTCATCTCACGGCGTAAGATTGCATCATCTTGTAATCGTACCCAATCAATTCGAGCTACGCGGCATACGGGACGTAGGGTATTACGCACCTCGCGGCCCGAACTGTCTAAATTGTGTGCCACGTGTCTCTTCCTTCGTGTTACCGATCTCGGCGAGGCCACATTCATCAACTTCGGGTACTCCCCTTAGTAGGCTGCCGGTCTAAAACACCGACACGGTGGCGGCGCGCCGGTAGGGGATCTCGCCGAGATCACATGGCGAACTCGACGGCTCCTGTCTACATCAAGCCGACCGTCGCCTTCAACCGCGGCGACACCTTCGTCTTCGGTGCACGGGTGCCGCACCGCCGCGGCGGCCGGGTCCTTCCAGCGCCGCCTCACCATGCCTCCCAACCCGGAGACCGGCTTCGTGACGCTTCCCGAAGTAGTCACGGGCGAACTCGCCGGCAAGTTCGGCGAAATTTCGCTTTTCAACCAACACGCCGACTTCGAGCTCGGATCCGCTTCCAACTTGAACTCGACATCCCTGTGGGCTACCGTATGCGAGCCGGCTGCTCAGCCATCACATGTGGTGCCCCCACCCCGCGAGCGCTCCACGCGTGGCCCCCGCAGCCTCTACAGGGCCCGCACGGAGGCTCCCTCCGTACGTCGGGCTGGCAAAGAGCCCGTACCCGAGTACAACTCTGACTCCGACACCACCCCCGGTCACGCTTCGGACTCCAACCCCCTCTTCGGCTTCTACTCGGACTCCGCGTACGAGTTTGACTTCGGGTCGGACCCTGAGGATCCCGAGTCCGAAGACAACACTACTGAGCAACCCTTGTCAGGGCCGGCTTCCGGGCTGGTTATAACGTCCACTCCGGCTGGGAGATTCATCTACTGGCCAGACCGCAAGCCCGCCGACCTGATAAGCGGGGACTCACGCTACGTCGCCTACCTCGACTCGCTCCCGTTCCAGGAGGGAACACAACTTCCTCGAGCTGACTCGTACACTCCAACTAAGGTGGCGAGCTCCGACTCCAGTCTTGGCAACCCCGATCGCCAAGTCTTTATGGCTGTCGGCGACACGCCAGGACCTTTAGGGATGGCACAAGACAAGTACCTTGAAGACATCTCCGCAGACGAGCTGTCTGCTGAAGCACCCGCGAATGAGACCGACGCCAACAGGGACGCTCGACGTGAGCGTAACAGAAAGCGCAACGAACGGCGCTGGTGTCTTCGAGACAACCTTCCCATCCGCAACCTCGCAGAAGCTCTCGAGGCTGTCGAGAGCAAGGTACACACCACCCCCGAGCAATGCCTCATGTCGATCACAGCGATCGCACGCCAAGCTCAGGGAATACGCGCCGGGAGAAGTCATCGCCAAACTCGGCCGAAGACGCTTACTTCATGCGGGTCGACAACGGGGTCACCCGACCTCCCCCCCCCGAGGAACCGTGACAACGAAGCTACAAGTCGCGGCGGCGACCTCGGCCGCAACCGTACTCGAGCCGAGCTGCCGGCTCAGCCCAACCGTACTCGCGCAAACGCCGGCGGACCCTCACAGGGTGGCAACAGCAACCGTGAGATCATCCCTCACCGCGGCCCCGACGGCGGTGGTCGCGACCCGGCGGTGGCGGCGGGGACGACGGAAGCTCCAACCACGAAGCCAACGGGGAGGGCTGCGGCGGCGGCGGTCGCGGCGGTCGAGACCACGCGAACGGCCACACCTCACGGAGCCTCACGGGGCGGCTACGACGCCCGTCGAAGATTGAAGAGCGCGGCGGAAGAAGTCCGCCACTGCAGGCGACAACGACGGCTTCCCCGCCTTCTCACCTCGGCTTCGCAACTTGCTCCTCCCCGACAAGTTCAAACCTTTGGGGATCACCAAGTACGACGCGAAGCAGGATCCCATCCAGTGGCTCAGGTGCTATGCCCTCTCCATCGAGAACGCTGGCGGCAACAACGACACCAAGTGCCTCTACTTCCCCTTCTGCCTGGACCAAGCTCCACTCACATGGCTCGAGTCGCTGGACAAGCACTCGATCGACAAGTGGGACCAGCTGAAGCAGCAGTTCACCAGCAACTTCGCGGGCGCCATGGGTCGATCGGGTACTCGCATGGACCTGGCCATGGTCAAGCTGAAGAGTATCTTGGCCCCCTAAGTGGGTTTTGGTGTTATAATGACACACACCTAAGTGGCTAATGAATTTACCTAGTCCATGAGCAGGAATTAAAATTATGTATGGCATCAAGCACAGCTCGTTGACTACACAAAAGGAAAGTGGTGCTCTAAAAGGATTCCTAAGAAGGCTCTTTTATTTTTTACTTTTGAATTTGAGTCCTAGGAATGCCGTACTATCAAGAGGGACAGGAATTATGTCTTCCAAGGGTCGAAAGGGGGTGCTCTAGTTGCTAAAACAAAACCTATGAGAGACACCTTTGCACCAACACATACACGGGGATCTTTTCTTGGGTGCGGCCTTGGAAGGCGGAGTGTCCGGAGTTTTACCCGGACACTCGGGTTTATCCGGATACTCGGGTCATAAAGCCTCAACGGCTATATTCTGGGTGAGGGGGTATAAAAGCCCCCTCCACCCCTTCATTTACTCCTCTCCCTGCCATTTTCGTCCTGAACTGTTGCAAACTTCATTTACTCCTCCCCTCTCTCCCTTTGGCTCAAAGTTAGTGAGATTTGTTGTGGGAGTTAAGGAGGATTTGTGAGCAAGGGCTTGGAGAGTGCTAGTGAGCTGATTTCCCATCTCTAGAGCACCTCGTTCTTCGCTTGGTGGGCAAAATTCATGTTTGTTACTCTTGGAGCTTTGAGCTCCTAGGCGGCTAGGCGTTGCCTTGGAGCATCCAAAGGTTGTGGCTGCCAAAGGAAGTTTGTATCACCCCGACATTGAGTAAGTAACTCTAGCTCGATCTTCGTGGTCGCTAGAGGGAGGAAAGTGACCTAGGTGTAAAGGTCCACCCTTCGTGGGTACCTCAACGGAGACGTAGACCTCAAGGTGTGAGGTTGAACTCCGATAACAAATCCTGTGTCTCTTGTACTTGTTCATCTTGCTGCATGCTTGTTTCTTGCTTGAACACTTATCTAGGGTTTGGTGCCGATCTACTTCGTGTTGAGGTTCCTGCAGGTTTTGAGTGGATAAACAGGCTTGTCTCACCTCAGTGCATTATCTGTTTTCACGGGATTTACTTTTGAGCAAGTTTAAATCCGTCGATTTAATTTCCCCTTAGCGGGCCGGACTATCGGACATTTTCCCGGATTCTCGGATTTCCGAGTATCCGGAAAAATATCCGGAGTCTCGGACCTAGGTCTAACAGCTGCGAAAAAGTTTGTGATTTTCAGGTTCGACTATTCACCCCCCCCTCTAGTCGACATCTTGATCCTTTCAATTGGTATCAGAGCTTGGTGCTCCGTGGTTGAAGCCTAACCGCTTGGAGTTAAGAAGATGTCGAATCCAAATGATCAAGCCACACCTCTCGGCAAAGGTGGTCCTGTCAACAATGTTGTTGGCATGCCTCCTCCCCCTCGAGGAGACAACACCCGTGGTGCAAGCACTAGTCATCAAGCGCACGGACGAGGTGATGAGTCCTCCGATAGTGAGGACGAAGAGTTCGATGATGCAAGATCCACCCGCTCCGCTCGACGACCATCAAGGGATTATTCTCGAACCTCTTTCGATTACTCTCGCTTATCCTTTAACCATCCATCGGGTTCTAGCCACATTGGGAAGATACCCCAATTTGATGGAACCGGCTATTCCAAGTGGAAGAACTCGATGGAGGAGTATTTGATGGCGGTGAATCCCGCACTTTGGACTATTGTGAACGGGGGGTATTACATTTCCGAGTGGTGATGCGACGCTAACTCAAGATCAAGCAAATGAGATACAAAGAAACTATCAAGCCATCCGCATCATCAAGAGTTCACTCACGGCCGAAGAATATGACAAGTTAGATGGATTGAAGTCCGCCAAAGAAGTGTGGGACACCTTGTTCATCAATCATGAAGGGACAAAGCAAGTAAGGGAAGGAAGGATCCGAGCCTTGGAAAGTGAGCTCAACCGGTTTGTCATCAAGGATGATGAATCACCACAAGACATGTACAACCGATTGAACAAAATCATCAACAAGATCAAATCACTTGGAAGTACAAGATGGGGAAGAACAGAAGTGGTTGACAAGATCCTCTCCGCATACATGGCAAGGGATGTTCAACTCCCTACTCTCATAAGGGAAAAGAGAGGATTCAACAAGTTCACTCCGGCGGATGTGATTGGAAGGATGGAAGAACACCTTATCACCGTCAAGGAGTCCAAGCTCTCACAAGAAATGTCAAAGATGCATGAACAACTTGAGAAGAACAAGGGAGTGGCCCTCAAGGCATCTAGCAAGGAGAAAAGGTCAAGCTCATCAACCTCAAGAATCATGGCCGAGGAAGATGATGATGAAGATAGTGACATGGACATGACTCCCGAACAAATGGCTCTCTTTGTAAGGAAATTCAACAAGATGTTCAAGAAGGGTGGCTTCCTCAACAAGAACAAGGACAAGATCAAGACCAAGAGAACTTCAAAGAGACCATGCTTTGGGTGTGGCAAGGAGGGACACTTCATCGCGGAGTGCCCCAACATAAAAGTGAGGAGAAGAGACACCAACAAGTTTGACAAGAACAAGAGAAAGGAAGTTGGTGAAGCTCATTTGGGCGAAGAATGGGATTCAAATGATGATAGCTCCGACTCCTACATAGAAGCCGGTCTTGCTACCATAACCATCAAGGAACCAATCAACAAGTCATCACTATTTGAAGATCTCACCGATGATGAAGATGACTTCACCCACACTTGCCTCATGGCTAGGGGCTCCAAGGTAGACACTCCCACCCCGCCCCTAGATGATGATAGTGAAAATGATTTCGATTTTGAAAAAATGATCACTAGTTTTGGTAAAAAGGCAACTAAGAAAATCATGTTTTTAATGAAAGAAATTGAGAATAGAGATGGGACTCTTGAGGTGCAAGAAGAACTCTTTAGACTTGAGCGGGAGAAAACCATTGCCCTTGAGGATGCCCTTGTAATTGAAAAGAAGGGTTTCAAGGTGCAAGAGGACTCGCTTAAGGAAAAGGAGAAAGAAATTCTTAGCCTCAAGAAATCCCTAGCTAAAGATAAGTTGTTGGTAGATGAATTAACTAGGGGAATCTTTCCTAGCTAAGGATGCTTGCAAGAAACTTGAGGATGAAAAGCTTGAACTTCAAAAGAGCTTTGATAGCTTAAAGACTAGTCACATAGCATTAGAAGTTCAACTTGACAACCTCAAGAACAATGCTACAACTTCATCTAATGATGCTCTCTCAAACTCTCAAACATCAACAAGCAAAGGTTGTTCTAGATGCTATAAATTTGATATAAATGCTTGTGCTACTAATGTTGCCGAGATGAATGCCATGAGAAAGGAAATTGCTAGGTTGTCAAACTCTCTTATAATTGAAAAGAAGAAAGAACCCAAGAGAGGTGAGTTTGAAAACCACACCAAAGGTTTTGGGTCAAGCTACATGAAGAAGTTTGGCTTTGAGGATGGGAAGGGGCTTGGTAAGCAAGAACAAGGTACAAAAGACCCCATCCCATTCATCAAGAACCACCACACCAAAGGTATGGGAACAAGAAATGTGGTGCACGGCATGAAGCAAATGGGTGTCAAGAAGCATGACAACCAATTTAGATACAACACTCCAATCAAGTTCAAGAGCACCCAAGTAACCTCACAAGCACCACATTCAAAGCCAAACAAGTCAATCAAGAAGCCCAAACCTCATGCATCACAAGATAGTTTTTATGTCGATTATGTGTTGACTTGGAACCACAAGGGTAAGGTGGTTGCCAAGTATGTAGGGCCTCGCACAAAAGGGACAATGATAAAAGGAGTGTGTGGGTGCCCAAGATTCTTGTGACTAACACTCTAGGACCCAAATCCACTTGGGTACCTAAAACACAAGCATAATTTGTTTTGTAGGCATACTCCTCCGGTGGAACAAAATGGGTGATTGATAGTGGATGCACAAATCATATGACCGGAGAGAAGAAAATGTTTACATCTTGTGATATGATTGAAAATCCTACGGAAAGCATTGCATTTGGAGGCAATGGTGGAGGAACGGTTGTTGGTCTTGGTAAAATTGCTATCTCAATCAATCATTCAATTTCGATGTTTATTTGGTTGAATCTTTGGACTACAACTTGTTGTCCGTCTCACAACTTTGTGAGATGGGCTACAATTGTTTGTTCACAAATGAGGGTGTGACCGTCTTTAGAAGGGGCGATGACTCGTTGCCTTTAAGGGTGAACTCAAGGGAAGGCTTTACTTGGTGGATTTTTCATCGGATAAAGCCCAACTTGATACATGCTTATTGGCAAAGTCTAGCTTGAGTTGGCTTTGGCATCGCCGACTAGCTCATGTTGGGATGAACAATCTCAATAAGCTTCTAAAGGGGGAACACATCCTAGGACAAACAAACGTTCATTTTGAGAAAAATAGAATTTGTAGTGCTTGTCAAGCCGGAAAGCAAGTTGGTGCTCCTCATCCCGCCAAGAACATTGTATCCACCACAAGGCCATTGGAACTACTTCACATGGATATCTTTGGTCCGGTAGCCTATGTTAGTATTGGGGGAAACAAGTATGGATTTGTCATTGTTGATGATTACTCTCGGTACACTTGGGTATTCTTTATGAAAGACAAGAGCAAAGTTCATGAAATTTTCAAGAAATTTGCAACAAGAGCCCAAAATGAGTTTGATGTGAAGATCAAAAGAGTAAGAAGTGACAATGGCACCGAGTTCAAGAACACCAACATTGAAGAGTATCTTGATGAAGAAGGCATTGGTCATGAGCTCTCCGTCCCATACACTCCACAACAAAATGGGATCGTAGAGAGGAAAAATAGAACTCTCATTGAAGCCGCAAGAACCATGCTTGACGAGTACAAGACTTCGGATAGTTTTTGGGCGGAAGCAATCAACACGGCGTGTCATGCTATCAACCGTTTGTATCTTCACAAGCTTCGCCACAAGACCGCCTATGAGCTCCTAATTGGTAAAAAGCCTAATGTCTCCTACTTTAGAGTTTTTGGTTGTAAGTGCTTCATTCTCAACAAGAAGCCCAAAAGCTCTAAGTTTGCATCTAAAGTTGATGAAGGTATCTTTCTTGGTTACGCCTCAAATGCTCATGGCTATCGTGTCCTCAACAAAACCACCGGTTGTGTTGAAGTCACGTGTGACTTGACGTTTGATGAATCTAATGGCTCTCAAGAGGAGCAAGTTGATGAATTGTGTGTAGGCAAGGAAGTACCCGCTGAAAAGGCTATAAGGAGAATGGCCATTGGAGAAATCAAGCCCCAAGAAGAAGATGATGAAAGGCGCATTATTGAAGATGCGGCGGCCACCTCCCCCTGCTGCGCAACCCGGAGTATCCGGACAAAACCTGGAGACTCCGGATTTTCCGAAGACTCGGAGGTAAGCCGGAGACTCCGGCCCTCTTCTTGAAGCTCCACAATGCAGTCAAGAAAATGAAGACTTGATTCAACAAGAAGTATCTGACCCACATCCTAGAGTTCGACAAAGTGTTCAACGAGATCATCCCGTTGATAACATACTTGGAAGCATTCGTAGAGGGGTAACAACTCGTTCAAGATTAGCAAATTTTTGTGAACATTACTCATTTGTTTCCATGTTGGAACCTCTTAAGGTTGAAGATGCTCTTGGAGATGCTGATTGTGTGATGGCCATGCAAGAAGAGCTCAACAACTTCACTAGGAATGAAGTCTGGTCCTTAGTGGAACGCCCCAAACAAAATGTGATTGGAACCAAGTGGGTGTTTTGCAACAAACAAGATGAAGACGGCGTGGTGACCAAGAACAAAGCTATATTGGTTGCAAAGGGTTATACTCAAGTAGAAGGCTTAGACTTTGGAGAAACATATGCACCGGTGGCGAGACTTGAAGAAATTCGTATACTTCTAGCCTTTGCCACTCATCACAACTTCAAGCTACATCAAATGGATGTCAAGAGTGCCTTGTTGAATGGTCCAATCTTCGAAGAAGTCTATGTTGAGCAACCACCGGGCTTTGAAGATCCACAACTTCCAAACCACGTCTACAAGCTCCATAAGGCGCTCTATGGGCTCAAGCAAGCCCCCAGAGCATGGTATGAATGCCTTAAGGAATTTCTCTTAAAGAAAGGCTTTGAAATAGGCAAAGCCGATCCTACTCTCTTCACTCGTAAACAAGGCAATGATTTGTTTGTATGCCAAATATATGTTGATGATATCATATTTGGATCTACTAATCAAATTTGGGTTGATGAGTTTAGTAGAATCATGACTAAAAGATTCGAGATGTCTATGATGGGCGAGTTGAAGTTCTTTCTCGGTTTTCAAATCAAGCAACTCAAGGATGGCACATTCATAAGTCAAACCAAATACACCCATGACATGCTTAAGAAGTTTGACATGAACAATGCTAATGCCATCAAAACACCCCACTGCCATCAAATGGACATCTTGATCTAAATGAGGAAGGCAAAAGCATTGATCAAAAGGTATATCGTTCCATGATTGGTTCTTTACTTTATCTTTGTGCATCTAGGCCCGATATTATGATTAGTGTGTGTATGTATGCAAGGTTCCAAGCTAATCCTAAGGAGTGCCATCTAATGACCGTTAAAAGAATTTTTAGATACTTAGTTCATACTCCTAACCTTGGTTTATGGTATCCTAAGGGCTCCACTTTCGATCTACTTGGCTACTCCGATTCGGATTATGCCGGTTGCAAAGTAGATAGAAAGAGTACATCCGGGACTTGCCAATTCCTTGGAAGGTCCTTGGTGTCTTGGAGTTCCAAGAAACAAAACTCCGTTGCCCTTTCCACCGCCGAGGCCGAGTATGTTGCGGTCGACGCTTGTTGTGCTCAACTACTTTGGATGAGGCTCACTTTGAGAGACTTTGGTTGCAAGTTTAGCAAGGTGCCACTCTTGTGTGACAACGAGAGTGCCATTAAGCTAGCTAACAACCCCGTAAACCACTCAAGAACAAAGCACATAGACATAAGACACCATTTCTTGAGAGACCACGAAGCCAAAGGAGATATCGCTTTAAGTCATGTGAGCACCGATAAGCAACTAGCCGATATCTTCACAAAGCCTCTTGATGAACTAAGGTTTTGTGCTTTGAGGAGTGAGCTAAATATCTTGGATTCTCGTAACTTGGCTTGAGATCATGCACATATTTGAGTGACCTAGTATAGGACCTTTGAAAACAAAAGATTTGTAAAAAGCTTGTATTGCATTTGTTTTGAAAAATTTGGATCTTTGGGTACAACACTTGGACTATTGTTCCCTTTGCTTGTTTGTGGCTAGTCCAAGGTGTTGATACTGCTCGGGCTCACATTTATCACATAAGCAACCTTTCAAATCCATTCAAAATCAATTTCCTCGAAAATCTGCTCACTGGCTTCAGGGGGAGCGGAGTATCCGGGGTTGGGGCCGGACACTCTGGGTTTCCCGGATACTCCGGATCTGACCCGGAGACTCTGGGTTTTAAAAGTATAAAAGGTTTTGACCACGGTGAAAAACCTCTGTTTCACCCCCACTCGGTCCTTTAACCGTGCCTCCCTCTCTCCCGTCGCCTACACTCTCCTCTTGGGCGATTTCCTCATCCACCCCCCAAAAATATCGTGGGAGTGAGGATTTGAAGACTCCAAGGTGTGGAGATCAAGGATCTACTCAAGTTTCAAAGGATCCAAGTCTTCTTCCCTCTCTCCCCAAGGTATTTTCAAAAGAAACTTTCCCGATCTTCTTCCCTAGCGTAGTTCTCGAAGTATCCTCGTAGGGAATAGGTAGGAAACACTCTTTGGACTCTAGATCTGCGTTTCCTCTCAGTTTGGATGGACATACCTCGCTGCATTGTGATTTAGAGTTTCGGCCTGCGAAACCCGGACTCTCCGGGGTCGAAGGACCCGGATTCTCCGGAATATCCGGAGTCTCCGAACATTTTCCCGGAGTCTCCGGGGTTCGCACTGCAACCCTAAACCACAAGTGCAGCGTGTCTCCACCTTTGACAATCTCTCACTTCCATATCATTTTATCTATCCAGATGGTGAGGTTGAAGGTCAGCCGTGGAAATGAGGAACCCTCCACCCAAAAGAGGACCAAGGCTAGGCATGACCCCGCCGCTTTTCGGGCCGTGCAAGAAGCCTTGGGGCAAGAAAGCTGTTGCGCGGCTCTAGACCAAGACGGGGTGACCCTCCTCCCTCCTATGCCGAAGGGAGTGAAGAGGAAATAGTGGAGGAGGAGGAAGAGAGGGACGAAAGCGACGATGATGAAGTTGAAGATGAAACATATGAGCAGTCCCCTGAGCCTCCTCGTCGCCATGGAAAGGGGCCAGCCAAAGAAAGATCCCACTACAAGCCCCATCCCAAAAGGAGCCATCAAGCCCCCTATGTCCACCAAAGCCGCCCAGCTACTCGAGTTCCTCCTAAACATAAGCAAGGAGTAGCTGCTCACATCTGTCCTAAAATCCCTCCTAGACTTATTCATACCCTTCCAGCAAATGTCCGAGTAGTTGACACTCCTATCAAGCTAAGGGACCCCGGATCAGTCCCTGGATTCGCTGAACACATGATTAGGGACTACTCAAGGAACTCTCTAGCAGTGAGAGAGCAAAGAGAGGAAAATGTCTATCTATATCTCAAGGGAGAGGGACTTGAGGCAAGATTTTGGTGTGACTTTCATAGGGATTTCTATCAATCCGTGATCTGCAATCCCAAGCTAGCTTCCAAGAACATGGCTCCCATTGTGCCAATGAAGTACATTGATTGGAAGTATTATGAAGAGCTTAACAACACCGTATTCAACTCGGTCATTGACAAGTGCAAGGAGGTGGGCCTCTATGACATCATGGGTTTTAGGTACAATTGGAACAAAGAAATTCTTGCTCAATTCCACTGTTCTTATTACTTCAATCCCCATGACAACACCATCACATGGACAACTCAAGGTCAAAAGTGCACCATTGATTACATGACCTTCTCTCGGCTCTTGGGTCTTGGTTCTAAGGATGAAAGGCGCACCCCCGTGCACAATGAGAACAAGTACAAGCCCAAGGAGCTCCCCTTTATGTTCCCTAGCCGAGATTTGGCCATTGAGGGCAAGGCGGACCAACTTAACCCCTACTACTACTATCTCAATCAATTCTTTCGTGCCACTATTGACTCTAAGATTGGAGGTGTCACAGCTTTGAGATACTTTGCTCCAAATCTTCTCAATAGGATGGCACCGGATGAAGAAGGCTTTTGTGTCTTTGACTTCATTTGGAATGAGTTTAGGAGGGCCATGAATGATCCCATGAAGCATCTTCCTTATGCCCCCTATATCATGTATATGATTGAGAGAGTGACCAATGTCCGCTACCCCAAAGATGTTGTCCATGAGCCTCTTCGTCACCTCCGTGATCGTGCAAAGAGGCCTCCCAAAGGCCGTAAGTATGTTGGATCGTCGAGTGCAGCTCCTTCCCATGATGATTTGCCCGCTGCTCATTCCTCTTCTCCACCTCCTCGCCGGCACCGTGGCTCTATGATCAAGAGGGTGCTCAAAAGCATTTTCAGCATGTGCAAGAACATTGCCACGGAGACAAGTCGCGACATCATCGAGATCAAGTCTCACCTTGGCCTTCCCACCGATCCCTACCGTGAGCTTCCCGAGTTTGATGACCCGTTTGCGGAGTGGGACGCCCAAGGTGCTCAAGAAGAAGAAGAGGAGGGCAATAAAGAAGAAGAAGAGGAGGAGGACGACGACTCCGAGTGATTCCGTTGCTCTACACTTCCTTTTTGGCGCTTGATGCCAAAGGGGGAGTGAAATTATCTATCTATTTGTGCCTTTGGAACAATGAACTTGGTTTGTAATAATTTGAATTTGGAACTCAGTTTGTAATAACTCTAATATTCGCTCGTGTGAGACTATGTGAGTTTGAGACATTTGATTGTGTGCTTGTGGTGTTTTATCTACTTTTTATCTGCTAAGGACAGCTTATGCTAGATTGAAAAATTGTGTGTTGTCTGTTTTTCTGCTGCTATGCTGAAGCCCGGAGAGTCCGGACTTTTTCCCGGAGTATCCGGATTTTCCGGACACTCCGGACCTGGCCCGGAGACTCCGGACTTCTCAGCACCAGATTTCTTTTCTCTTTTGTGGAGTGCATAATCTGTCATGAGCATTTCACCTTTTAACCTGTTGCACGCCACAAGCACCCCACTATTGTAATACTCTCTTGCCTCTCTTGTTGTGCAAAACATTGGCCCTAATAGGACCCTTGATATTCAAAATCAAAAATGCACATATTAAGGGGGAGTATTACAAAAGCTTTAAATATTTATTGTTTATCTCTTATATGACTTAAGTGTGTTGTCATCAATCACCAAAAAGGGGGAGATTGAAGAGTATCTTGGCCCCCTAAGTGGGTTTTGGTGTTATAATGACACACACCTAAGTGGCTAATGAATTTACCTAGTCCATGAGCAGGTATTAAAATTATGTATGGCATCAAGCACAGCTCGTTGACTACACAAAAGGAAAGTGGTGCTCTAAAAGGATTCCTAAGAAGGCTCTTTTATTTTTTACTTTTGAATTTGAGTCCTAGGAATGCCATACTATCAAGAGGGACAGGAATTATGTCTTCCAAGGGTCGAACAGGTGCTCTAGTTGCTAAAACAAAACCTATGAGAGACACCTTTGCACCAACACATACACGGGGATCTTTTCTTGGGTGCTGGCCTTGGAAGGCTGGAGTGTCCGGGTTTTACCCCGGAGACTCCGGACTTCCCGGAGACTCCGGGTTTATCCCGGATACTCCGGGTCATAAAGCCTCAACAAATATATTCTAGGTGAGGGGGTATAAAAGCCCCCTCCACCCCTTCATTTACTCCTCTCACTGCCATTTTCGTCCTGAACTGTTGCAAACTTCATTTACTCCTCCCCTCTCTCCCTTTGGCTCAAAGTTGGTGAGATTTGTTGTGGAAGTTAAGGAGGATTTGTGAGCAAGGGCTTGGAGAGTGCTAGTGAGCTGATTTCCCATCTCTAGAGCACCTCGTTCTTCGCTTGGTTGGCAAAATTCGTGTTTGTTACTCTTGGAGCTTTGAGCTCCTAGCCGGCTAGGCGTTGCCTTGGAGCATCCAAAGGTTGTGGCTGCCCAAGGAAGTTTGTATCACCCCGACATTGAGTAAGTAACTCTAGCTCGATCTTCGTGGTCGCTAGAGGGAGGAAAGTGACCTAGGTGTAAAGGTCCACCCTTCGTGGGTACCTCAACGGAGACGTAGACCTCAAGGTGTGAGGTTGAACTCCGGTAACAAATCATGTGTCTCTTGTACTTGTTCATCTTGTTGCATGCTTGTTTCTTGCTTGAACACTTATCTAGGGTTTGGTGCCGATCTACTTCGTGTTGAGGTTCCTGCAGGTTTTGAGTGGATAAACAGGCTTGTCTCACCTCAGTGCATTATCTGTTTTCACAGATTTACTTTTGAGCAAGTTTAAATCCTGTCGATTTAATTTCCCCTTAGCAGGCCGGACTATCCGGACATTTTCCCGGATTCTCCGAATTTCCCGGAGTATCTGGAAAAATATCCGGAGTCTCCGGACCTGGGTCTAATAGCTGCGAAAAAGTTTGTGATTTTCAGGTTCGACTATTCACCTCCCTCTAGTCGACATCTTGATCCTTTCACAAGCAGGAACAAGGCGAGACCCTCCGCAAGTACATGCGCCGCTTCTTCGACAAGCGCGCCACCGTAGTCGACGTCACCGACAAGGAGGTCATCGACCTCTTCCAAGATGGCCTCTACCACCGCCGCACCTTTGAAGACTTCGGTCGCCGTCACCCCAAGTCCATCCCCCACCTCAAGGACATGATCACGTCCTGGGCGGATGAAGAAGACAAAGCCAACGCTAAGTACAATGCCATCCGTGGCAAAAGCAAGCAGAACGCGGGCGGCGGTAGCGGCAACAACGGGAACCAAGGCGGTCGCAACAACAACAACTACTACTACTCGGGTCCCAACCGCAAGCGCAAGCTAGACAACACTGTCGCGGCTATCCAGCGCCCTACGAAGGAGAACTCGAAGAAGACCTCTGGCGGCTTCAAAGACTTGCAGAAAGAGAAGTGCCCGTGGCATCTGGATGGCAACCACACCACCGAGCAGTGCTACCAACTCAGGCGAGCACTCAAGAGTACTCCAGAGCCACCGTACCCTCACGACAAGAAAGGCAAGAAGAAGAACGACGAAGGCAATGACGACTTCCAGGAACCCGACAAGACCGTTAACGTCCTTTTCAGCGGACTACCCAGCAGGCGGGAGCAAAAGACTACCCGTCGAGAAGTCATGAGCATTGAACCAGCGGTTCCGACCCCTCTCAGGTGGTCAGAGGTACCCATCACCTTCTCCCGCGCGGATCAATGGACCAGCTTCTCCGAACCAGGGCGGTTCCCTCTCGTCCTGAAGCCAGTGGTCGCGGGCTCCATGCTCAACAAGGTCCTCATCGATGGTGGAAGCGGGCTCAACGTCCTTTTCACCAAGACCTTGAAGAAGATGAAGCTCGACATCACCCACATGCTCACCAAGAGCACCTCGCCCTTCTACGGCATCATCCCTGGGAACGCAGCTATCCCACTGGGCTCAGTGGTCCTGCCAGTTACCTTTGGGGAATCTCGGGACAACTACTGTACCGAGTATGTCAAGTTCGAAGTCATGGACTTCGAGACGTCCTACCATGCCATCCTCGGCAGACCGGCTATCGCCAAGTTCATGGCAGTACCCCACTACACCTACTTGGTACTCAAGATGCCAAGCCCAGCAGGTGTAATCTCTCTCCAAGGGGACTTGAAGATCTCGCACGACTGCGACACGGAAGCTGTGGAGATCGCCTCCACAAATCAAGTACCCAATGCTATGATGGAGGTCTATGCTGCGTCGAAGAAGCTTGCCCCAAGTGAACTCGACATCCCTGAGAAGTCGGACAAAGCAACCAAGCCTCAGCCAGCTGAGAAGGTTCTGGTCAAGACGATCGACCTCGGGACAGGCGACAGCAGCAAGACCACCACCATCGGGGCCGGCCTCGACCCCAAATAGGAAGACGCGCTCATCAACTTCCTCCGGGCTAACCGCGACATCTTCGCATGGAAGCCAGCGGACATGCCAGGAGTGCCCAGGGAGTTGATTGAGCACTGCCTCAACGTCGATCCTAAATCTACCCCCAAGCGAACACCTCCGCCGTTTTGCCGACGACAGACGGGATGCCATCAAGAAGGAACTCGCCAAACTACTCGCGGCTGGCTTCATCAGAGAAGTCTTCCATCCTGAGTGGCTCGCCAACCCCGTCCTCGTCCGCAAGAAGAACTCAAACGAGTGGAGGATGTGCATCGACTACACCAACCTCAACAAGCACTGCCCTAAGGACCCCTTCGGGTTGCCGCGGATTGATCAAGTCATCGACTCCATGGCGGTCGCGACCTTTCTGCTTCCTATCGCTACTCCGGGTACCACCGGATCGCGATCAAGGAAGAAGACCGAGGAGAAGACCGCGTTCATCACCCCGTTTGGGCGCATGCGCTACACGACCATGTCCTTCGGGTTGAAGAACGCCGACGCCACATACCAACGAGCTATCCGAGCCTACTTCAAGAGGCAACTCAACAAGAACGTCGAAGCCTACGTGGATGACGTGGTCGTCAAGACCGTAAACTCCCGTACCCTCATCGACGATCTCAAAGAGACTTTCGCATCCCGCGCGAGTGCCGCCGGAAGCTCAACCCGAACAAGTGCGTCTTCGGCGTACCTTCGGGCAAACTACTCGGCTTCATCATCGACGGCGCGGCATCGAAGCCAATCCCGAGAAGATCTCCGCCATCACCGCATGAAAGCTCCCATGTGCATCAAAGACGTCCGGGGTAGCGACCGGAGTGCATGGCGGACTTGAACAGATTCATCTCGAAGCTTGGAGAACGGGGGCTCCCCTTCTTCAAACTACTCAAGCACCAAGAGAAGTTTGTGTGGACTCCGGAGGCGGATCAAGCCCTTGCCCAGCTCAACGACTTCCTATCGAAGCCACCAGTCCTCACGGCTCCTCGCAAAGGCGAGCGACCTCTTGCTCTACCTCGCTGCGACTACTCATGTGGTCAGTACTGCCATCATCGTTGAGCGGCAGGAAGACGGTCATGCCTATCCAGTCCAGCACCCAGTCTACTTCGTCAGCGAGGTCCTGTCAGAGTCCAAGGCACGCTATTAGCCTGTGCAGAAGCTCCTGTATGCAGTACTCATCACCTCGCGGAAGCTACGACACTACTTCCAGGAGTACTCGATTTCCGTTGTCACCGACTACCCGCTCGGCGACATTCTGCGGAACCAAGATGCTACTGGAAGAATCTCCAAGTGGGCAGTCGAACTCAGCGCCCTCACCATCGACTTCAAGCCACGCACAGCCATCAAGTCACAGGCACTAGTCGACTTCATGGCGGAGTGGCGGGAGAATCAGCTACCTGCTCCAACCAAGCGACCAGAGCATTGGGTGATGTACTTCGACGGCTCACTCAACCTCGAGGGCGCAGGTGCAGGGGTACTCCTGATCTCTCCAACGGGCGAACAACTCAAGTACGTCCTGCAGATCTTCTGGAAGGTCTCAAACAACGAAGCCAAGTACGAAGCTCTCCTACATGGGCTCCGCCTCGCGGCTTCACTGGGCATCAAGCGGCTACTAGTCTACGGCGACTCCGCAGTGGTCATCAACCAAGTCAACAAATCCTGGGACCACAACAAGGAGAACATGGACGCCTACGGTCTAGAAGTCCGCAAGCTCGAGAACAAGTTCTATGATCTCGAGTTCCACCACATCGTCTGCGACAACAACGTTACAGCGGACATCCTGTCGAAGCTTGGCTCTACTCGCGCTCAAGTACCAGCAGGTGTCTTCATCCACGAGCTTCACGCGCCATCCATCCCAGAGCCGGCGCCACCGACCACTGTCCCAGCGCATCCCCCGGCCGGCCGGGGAGGTCATGATGATCGACGTGGACCGGAGGCAACCCTTCATCAACTACCTCGGCGAGCGAGAAGATTCCCTCGGACAAGAACTTGGCCGAGCGGCTCATCCGCCGCGCCAAGTCCTACGTCCTCGTCGGAGACAAGCTTTACATGCGGGGCGCATCTTCCGGAGTACTCATGAAGTGCGTCCCCAGACAAGAAGGCAAGGACATCTTGGAGGAGATCCACAAGGGCGTTTGCGGCAACCACGCGTCCACTCGTACGCTGGTCAGCAAGGCCTTTTGACGAGCTTTCTACTGGCCCACAGCTCTGGGCGACGCCGAAGAACTCGTCAGAAGGTGCCAAGGGTGCCAGAACTTTGCCAAGCAGCAACACGTCCCAGCTTACAAGCTAGTCACCATACCGCCAACCTGGCCCTTCGCTTGCTGGGGGCTCGACATGATTGGGCCACTGCCAACTGCGCCAGGTGGATTCAACAGAGTATTGGTGGCCATCGACAAGTTCACCAAGTGGATCGAGGTCAAGCCGGTCACATGCCCCAAGGCTGACACAGTACTCGACTTCCTGGATGAACTCGTGCATCGCTACGGACTACCCCATCGCATCATCACGGACACGGGCTCCAACTTCAACAACCACCGGTTGCGGGAGTGCGCGAGAACGGCGGGATCGACGTCCGATACGTCTCAGTTGCCCATCCTCGGGCCAACGGACAAGTCGAGCGCGCCAACGGGATGGTGCTCGACGCTCTCAAGAAGCGAGGCTACACGACGTCGCTAACTCTAAAGGAGGCAAGTGGATCAAGGAACTACCCAATGCACTCTGGGGGCTACGTACTCAGCCCTCCAAGCCAACGGGGCAATCCCCTTACTTCTTGGTCTACGGCTCCAAAGAAATCCTCCCTGCTGATGTCATATGGGTTTTACCAGCAGTGGAGCACTACGACGAAGGCGTCTCTGAAGACAGCAGACGAGTTGACATCGACGGGCTCAAAGAAGCTCGCTGCGCCGCCCTCGTCCAATCAGCAAGGTACCTGGAGGGTATCCGACGCTACCACGACCGCAACGTCAAGGAACGCTCCTTCAACGTTGGCGATCTCGTCCTCCATCGCATCCAGAACACGAAAGGACTACACAAGCTCAGCTCCCCCTGGGAAGGTCCCTTCACAGTCGCAAAGGTGACCGGGTCGGCTCATACCGCCTCCAGACACTTGAAGGCGAAGACGTCAACAACTCGTGGAACGTCGACCAGCTCTGTCGGTTCTACGCTTAGTCTACACGACTACCCTGGGGGCTCAAGTCTACGCGACTACATCAAGACCCCTCCACCGTAAGCGGCCTCCGGGTCCGGGCACCGGTCTACGGACTACTTCTTCGGCCGTAAGCGGCCTCCGGTCCGGGCACCGGTCTCGGACTACTCCTCTCCGAATCCAACCCATGCGGCTACCTACGGATCTCGGGCTGCGACGAGCGACAAAGGACTCTAGCAGCGGTCTACTGAGAGACCATGTACTCCTAGATCCAACCTATACGGCTACCTACGGATCTACTGCTGTAAGCGGCTACACGCCCTAGCACTACTTAGCCGTAGGAGGCCTCCGGGTCCTGGCGACTACTCTGTAACTACGGCCCTGGCCATCTAGGTGTGCTTCTTCAGTAATAAAGTTTGATTGTTCATCAACTGATTTACTGTCTTCTTCCCTCTGCGGGACTACTGCCAAGTACGACTACTCGCGGCAACTCCACAATGGGACTCCGCACTCTAAGATCGCGATTACGTGTACTCATTGATGGAAATTTTTCTTCATTCATACTTAAACAATTACAATTGTTTTTGTACAACTATTGTTACGAGATAACTATTACAGGACTACTGGATATTAAGTTTTTCGGTGACTTGATCTGCAATGGGCGCCATCTGCTCCAGCAGCTCCGCATACTGCTCGTCGGTACAGTTGGTGGCTAGTCCACTAGCGACTACATCTACGGGAGCCTTCGGGAAGTACGACTTCATGCAGGCCAGCACTTGGTTCGGGATCGACTTCGCCAAGTGCTTCACGTAGGCCGCCAGCCGGCTGGGAGCTTCCTTCAACCGATCCACCAGCGGCGCTATCTTGGGACCGCCGGGGATGAGACACCGGCGGCCTCGCGATGGGGAGCGCGGCTTCTTCAAACTCCTTGGGGTGGGCCGCGCGCTTCTCGCAATCCTCGTTGCCTTCCACGCAATGATTTGTAGCGGTTGACGAGGTCACGGTCGGATGCAATACGGAGCTCCATGTGCTTGTCGCACTCGTAAGCAAGCTCCTTATAATCTAACTCCGGCACGGCGGGCCTCCTGCTCCCGTAGAAGAGATTCTTCGGACCGGTCGTCTCGAAGTCTTCACCGCTCTACCCAAATCTCAAGCTCTGCAAACAACAAGGCACAGCGGGTTAGACTACCTCTCGACCTTCAACAAGTACTCAACAAGACAAGTGGTGTACCTTTGTTCTCGTTGCGGAGCGACTTGTTCTTCTGCACCAA
This sequence comes from Cenchrus americanus, assembly GCA_947561735.1. Classification (NCBI taxonomy): domain Eukaryota; kingdom Viridiplantae; phylum Streptophyta; class Magnoliopsida; order Poales; family Poaceae; genus Cenchrus; species Cenchrus americanus. Next base: position 79,371,246 of record OX387244.1, on the reverse strand, counting down.
GTCGTCGCTCTTCGCCTGCATCTCCTGGATGTCATTATGGTACTTGGCGAAGGCAGTATCCAGCTTTGACTGCATGGCGGCGACATGCTTCCGGGACTTCACAAGTTGGTCCTCCAGCGTCTCGGCCCGAAGCACAGCATCGCCGTACCCCTGAAGCATCCCCGACTTCAGGCGGGACCTCTCAGCGACGTCCTGTACAGACAACTCGCATCAAATAGGTACTCAACGCTAAAGGATTGACTACTCAAGAGTTATGACTACTCACCTTCATCCATTGCTCGGCCTGGCGGACCGCCTCCAGATGCGGAGCCACCGTCGCCGGATCGACCAAGTCATCTGCCAACAACTCGATCCCGCCACAACTACTCGTAGCGGCTTCGGTCATCGGCGCCGAGCGGATTGGCTCCGCGTCCTGGATCTCCGGCGAGGGGACGACCACCTCCACAGTGGGTTCTGGGAGGGCAGTGTCCTCTTCTCCAGCCGTCGCGGCGGCTTCTCCGACGGCCACCTCCATCGGCTCGGAGGCTTCTATGGCTGCCTCCTGAATCTCCGGTGCCACGTCCTCCATGGGCACCGCTGACGGGATATCACCCCTTTCGGCCTCCGCACTTGTCGACAAGAAGACAAGTGTATCAGTCAACATAGCGACTACAACTACTCTACGAAGGCACTTCGACTTCAGCAGAGTACTCACCTTTAACCACGCTGGCCTCGGGCAGCGTAGCCTCAGCGGCCAGCGCCTCGGGCTCCGCCTGAGGGGCGGGAGCGGACTCCTCAGCGGCCAGCGCGGCTTCTTCTTCCGCCACCACTGAGGCAGGTTCATCCCCCTCCCAGGACAAGTCCGTCGATTTCCTACAGAGTACACAAGCCGGTTGTCAATCAAGTACGACTACCACATCAAGTACTACTCGAGAAGGTTCAATACTTACAAGCTCGACCGGACTACCGTCACGGTTGGGGCGCCGAGGATGCTGGCGATGTCGACCAGTCCAGCCTCGGCAGGCGCCTCCTCCCCCCCGCTCGCCGGCCGTCGTCTCCTCCGCGGCGGCCGGCGCGGGTTCCGTGCTCCCCTGAGTAGTAGGGGGCTGGCGCTCCATCTGCGCCAAGAGTTCTTCGACAGTGGGGGCTGGGCTACGACTCCCAGTGGCCTCCCCCACCGTGTCCCACTCGCCTTCGTCGCCCTGATCAACGGGCTCTGTAGGCGGCAACTCATGCAAGAAAGGAAACTTCTTCATCAACAAGTGAACTCGAGACACCAGTACTCGACTGCACTACCCGAGACAGCTTACCTCCTAGGACGTGGTCTCTGTGACCTTCAATTTCTTCGCCACGCGCTTGCGGGCCACATAGCGTGGCCTCCTCGGCGGCGCGGGCAGACTAGCCTCCAGGCTAGCCGGCTGATCCTGAACGAGAGGAATGTGAGGTAAGCCAGGACGGATGAACCTCGACCGCAGCTGGAAGCGGTCCTGCAACGTCTCCTCATCGTCGTCCTCGTCAGACGTGTCTTCTACGACAACTTTGTCATCTCCTTCACCGACTTCACGCCGCTCCTTAGCCTTGGCTTTTCCCTCCTCTGGGACCTCGACTAGCTGAGGAGGCGACGGCGGCTCGGAGACGAACTTCTTCAAGTCATATTGCAAGAAACAACTCATCAGTGCGACTACACACATGGAATGGGTACTCGACTATGGGTGCGGCTACTAACCTCCTTTGGTGGGCGCGCGGCGGAGTACTCCGGTACGGGGCACGCCGTGTACGGCGGCATATCCTTGAAGATCTGGGCCAGCCTGTCGACAATGTCATCGTCGTCGACTTCGTCTCCAGGCATCCGCGACGTATCACCATCGCCGGTGTACTCGTACCCAAGGGTGTCGCGAGCCATCAGTGGCTGCAGCCTGCGCTTCATGAAGCTGAAGGCCACGTGCTCGACCCTCAGCCCGGCCTCCCTCAGCGCCTTGATTCGCGCCAACAACTCGGGCAGCTGGATCCCTTCCTACATCGTCGGCTCCGAGTTCCACCACGGGCGATGCTTGGGCTGCTTCCCACTGGGCTTCGACAGTCCCAGGTGGTGGTTCGTGACGTAGAACCACTTGCCTTCCAATCCTGATTGGAGTCTATCAGCTTGTACGAGAGGTACTGCTCGGCGGCATCCTCCCTCATCTAGATCCCCGCCCCTCTGACTACCCGCGGGTTGCTGGCGCTGGGTTGCGGCTTCACCCGGAAGAATTTCTGGAACAAAATCCAATGGGGCTTGATCCCTAGAAAGGCTTCACACAAATGTACGAAGACAGCAGTGTGGAAGATACCGTTGGGGTTGAGATTGAGGTACTCGATGCCGTAGTACCCCGTGAGCCCCTTGAAGAAGTCGCTCATTGGAAGAGATAGTCCGCGCTCTGCAAACCGCGCGAACATCGGGATCTCATCTGGATTCTTCTCCATGGGGTACGGATCCCGGCGGCGGCCCTCCACATGTCCACCTCCTTCTCGCACAGGAATCCACTGTTGAGAAGGACGAGCAAGTCTTCGGTCTTCGCCTTGGACTTCTTCCACTCACGGTTTGGATCTGGCCGCGGCGAGGACACTAGCGGTGATGTCCCTGCGGCAGATCCGGCGGCCTCTTCACAGCCCCTCTTCTTTCCGCCGGCGGCCTTTGCAGTGTTCGACGGAGACGGCTTCATCCTCCAAGTGCACGGTGTCTTCACGCGCATCCGCTCGGGGGCTACTGTGATGGCTCTCTACAGCGGCGCACTAAGATCTACGCTTCACTCAGCGGCGGCGGCGTGCACTGGTGGCGATTTCTGGCCAAGATCTGTTGGGAATGGCTACAGCTGCGTAGAGTGAAAAAACCTAAGGGTTTTGGCTTCTATTTATAAGTCAAAACGGCCCTCCAACGCCGGATGGATAAGTCTGCGCTCGGCTGACTCAGCGGCCGCGCGTGACCTTTCAACTTCTACTAGTCGATGCGCCTCACCTCGGGGGCTCGGCTACTCCAACTCGACTTCCTGGGAAGCGGCAAGATTCAAGAGCATCTCATGACACATTTTACAAGACGACCCTTCAATTCGAGAGGAAGTACTCAACTGAAGGCTCGGGAGCTCCGTGCCACGTGTCCTTCGGTTTTTTCTCCGGATTTTTCGGGATATTCTTGCCAAAACTTCAGATGGACCCTCAGCCAGAGTCTACAACTCAACCTAAGGCTCGGGGGCTACTCCATATGGAGTGCGATTTTGCAATCGCACTTCCATATCAGCTTCGGCTTCAAGACAACACGGGCATTGTTGAAGACCTTCAAGGGCAGCACTCGAGGACGCTTCGGACTACTCGAGAAGACTTCAGGATTGCTCGAACATCAGCTGGAGTACATTCCAGCCTCGGGATGCTTCGACTACTCTTGAGGACTTTTGACTCGTAGTACTCAGGGACGCTCGGGGACTACTCGTTAAGGCCGCCAAGACTACTTGAAGCTATCCTTCTCGACTACAAAGTACTCGGGGGCTTGTCGTATGGACCTCCCTGGGCCCACTACCTCGGTGGGTACCAGGACCGACTACTCGGTGGGACCCTGGGACTACCTGACTTGCGCTGCACGATACCTGATGGCGTGAAGCACAAGGACTACAAAGGAGAAGTACTCGGTTAGGAAGCTGTACATGTCTCGCACTATATAGAGGACTCCTAGACGTACTCGTCTAGTACTCTCTCCCTATTCCAACTTGTAACCCTGCCTCCCGGACTATATAAGGCGAGGCAGGGACCCCTCTCTCATCAACTCATCTCACGGCGTAAGATTGCATCATCTTGTAATCGTACCCAATCAATTCAGAGCTACGCAGCATACAGGACGTAGGGTATTACGCACCTCGCGGCCCAAACCTGTCTAAATTGTGTGCCACGTGTCTCTTCCTTCAAGTTAACGATCTCGGCGAGGCCACATTCATCTACTTAAGGTACTCCCCTTACTAGGTTGCCGGTCTAAAACACCGACAGCTGCTGCAGCGGTGGCTGTGGATTCGGCTGCCTCTGCCGGCTGGGGGAGGCACGCCTCCTGGCCCTCACTGGTCGGCGGTGGCGCGGACGCATCTGCGACCGACTCCGTGCCGGCCGCGGATGCCTCGGGAACTGGTTCCGCCGCCTCTGACGCGGCGGGAGGAGCGAAGACGCCAACACGCTCATACTGGTGCAGCAGTTGCGAGACTAACGCAATCGTCTTCAGGATTGACGAATCGGCGAACATCCGCTCCGTCACTACGTCCAGCACCTTGCTCGAAAGTTCGGGGGCGTCAAGGTCAATGATCCCAACACCGGGGAAGTCTATGTACTAGCTCGTCGCCAGCTCCATCACCTCTTCGACGGTGACGGCGCCCATGGCCGAATTAGTCTCCGCCACACCCTAGGCCGGGGAAGGCTCCGGCATCTCAGCTGTGACGCCCCAGGTTTTTAATCACCGTCATTAATGCTAATGACCGGATTAGCCGGTCAAATGGTCAACCGAGGTCAAACCTAGGTCAACCTGGGCCCTCACCCCGGAAAACTCACTAACACACCCTAGTGACCCTAAATGAATAGTAAACACACTTGTGGGGCCAACCCATGGTCAAAGGGTGAGTCAAACCCCTTGCCACCCCAGTGTCCACAGGTGTCTGCCGGAACTTTTGCCGCGTTCTCCAAAATTCACCTAAACACTTAAAATTCTACCTTTAGGAAAGTTGTAGGTCTTGTTGAGGGACACAACTTTCATGTAGATTGGCATTTCAAATTTGGAGAGGAAAATTGTGAAAAACCCCTTGCAAGGCGAGTAAATCACCGTTGCCAAAAACCTACCGACATTCAAAGTTGGCATTCCTGTAATTCAAAATCTGTGAAGAAAAACCCTATATAGCCTTTTTAGAAGTTGTAGAGGGTGGTTGGATCTACAACTTTCATGTTCATCGCTTGGTAAAGTTTTATTCAAAATTTTGGAGAAAATTTGAGCCAAACAGTGCTTCAGCGAAACAAGTTAGGCGGAGCGCCGACGCGCCGCGACGTCGCGCGCGCCCACGCGCCGCACGTCGCCGGCCGCCGCCGCCGCACTCCGGCGTCCGCGCTCGCGTGCCTCCCGACGCCCCCTCCGCCCGAGGCCGACCCCGCCCCTAGGCCGCGCCCCGCGCCGAGGCGACCCGCGCCCCACGACGCGCCGGGGTCGGCCGGGCCGCCGCGCCACGCGCGCGACGCGCGCGCGCGCGCCGTGCGGTGGCCGGACGCCCCCCTTCGGACCGGCGGCCCGTCCGCATCCCCCCCCGCCCGCGTGCGCCGTGCTACGGCCGTGGGTCACGCCGCCGTCATCGCCGGGCCCGGTCGAGGCTATTTAAGCGCCGGCCCCGTTCCCCCATCCGCGCGCCACCGAGCCTCCACCCCGCCATTGCCGCCGCCGCCGGACCTTGCGGCGTCGCTCACTCTCTCCACCGGCCAACCACTCTACAAGCTCCCCTAGACCCCCGGTGCACCTCCCGGGGTCACGTGTTGTCCAAAGCCCGCGCTCTCCTCGCCAAACACCGAGCCGCCGCGACGTCCCCGCCGGTCGCCGCCGTGCGCCGTCGTGGAGGACCTCCCCGCCCCAACCGCTTTGACCTATCAACCCTAGGTGAGCATACACTCAACCCTGAGCTGTTCCCGGCCAGGAGCGCCGCCGGAGCCGCCGGATTTCCGGCGAGCCCGCAGCCTCCCCGGCCAAGGACCCAATTGCGGGGCCAAGAATCTTAGCAGGGTGTTTTCTGTGAAATAAGGACCTGTCTGTAATGAAAGTTATCTAGGATTTCTTGCTAGTTAGTCCAGTGACTTGAAAAATCCCTAGAAATTCACAAAAAAATCCCAAACCAATTTTGTAGGGTTCGGGATGATAAACCCCACCTCTTTTGTTATATACTCATGGCTAGATTCTAAATAGTTTTGGCGGGAAAAATACAAATGTGTTAAGCCTAAATCTGTCATAGCTTGAAATATATATCTCCTTTGTAACCAAATTTTGGATATGTTGTGTGTTAGGATATGGCTAGATGCTGTACCAAAAATTGCACAAAGTTATGTAGTGGATCTTGCTAGATAAATTCTTTTCCATTCCCGCAAGTAACTACCTAGATGATTTTTCCTGTTAAATATATTTATGTTCTTGAGCCCAACTTGTGACACTGTCTTGTAATGCCAAAATACACATCCTGTGAATTAATCATGAATTTTGGATTAACAGAAATAATTATTCTTGTTTTAGGCATGTTTTCATTTGTAAATTAATAAACCAAGTTCAGTAGAGATTCCATGTGAACATGCTGGTTCTTTAGGCTTGTTTAAGACCAGAGGGCTTGCACAAGAAAGTTTGGGTCATTTTGATGCTTATTTATTTTTATATGCATTTAAATGGAATCACTAGCTAGCCTTTGTTATTTTCCATAATATTTAATTTCCTAGCATCCAACACTTACATGTGGGTCCAATGGACCAGGATTGGTGCTAGTAGGCATAAGAAACACTCATTTAATTTTTGGTAATTTAATTGATTAATAAAAGGCTTAAATGCCCTTTTAATATTAAAGGGAAATTAAAATAAAGAAAAACCCTTAATTAAATCTTTTCCCTTTTTGAAGGTATTATTTAATATAAATAAAAGATAATAAAATATCATCACTGATCAGAAAATAATTCATAAATAAGAGTGCTATTTATGCCCTTGCTTGTGAAAATGGAAAGAATTAAAGCTTTCACATGAAATGATAAGCTTAATAAAAAACCTTTATCCAAATGTGGAATAAAAGAGTAACCCATGTACAACCAATACCCTTCCTAAAAGAGAAACCTTAGATAGATGCTTGTTAAGGTGAATATGACCAACTAGAGTTGGATAAGACAACAAACTATCACATCACCTAATGTGCATTGCATTCCATGTAGATCTTCCGGACGGAGATTACTCCCTGGTCCCAGAAACCGAGGAAGGAGGAGCGGGAGGTTCTCTGCAGTACGTGGAAGTACTCGACGCCGAGGGTGCCCAGGCTAACCTAGCTGACGAAGGCAAGCTCCGGTGCATCTAACCCAGTTTTAAAGTTCTTTATTTAATTATCTATGAATGATTGTGCATTTACGTACAGGAGTTGAATGAAACCCTAGATGCATGATCCATAGGTACCTTTGGTCCCTACTAGTGTGATAGGTCGATAGCTGCTATGCTATAGGACCGTTACAAGTCGAGTGATGACCTCACTCGCGAGAATAGGTTCCTAGATAGGAATTATACTATATCCTTAAATGGATTTCTCACGTGGTAAGAGCATGGGATCTGGGCTCCGGTCCAGTGGTTATGTGGGTTAAGTCTTTGAACGTACCAAACATTTGCCGGGAATGGGACCGGTAAGCCTAGTACCATAATGAGGCGGCGAGGGATCCTACCGTTACTACTCTTGGGATTCGCTCTCACGGCTCGCCACCGGTGGTGTATGGTGACTCCGGGTATCTCGCGGGGTATGTCGATAGCCCGCACCAAAGATCGTAAAATTCAATCCCGACCCGAGGATTTATGGGGACGGCCTGGGAAAGTTGTCCTCGCGGGGGCAGCCTACCGAGTGTTTGGGTCTACCTTGAAAGGTTTAAATCAATCGATTGTCAGCCTCTCACCGTTACCCGAGACTACTTACTCCACTAGTCATGTGATCCCTAATGATGGAAGTTGATGAAGATGATGTTTGATTAATTGAATTGTATAACTTTGTTTGTACTAGTTGGCTAATGTACTAAAGATTAAACCACTACAACTTGTGCTAAAATCTTGAAAGTAAGGACCTACTCTTTGTTACTTTTTAGAAAAAGAAAACCAATAGCCAAAAAGCCCTTCATGGTCTAGATTTGGTGAAGTAGATATCACCGACAGGTAAGACTTGCTGAGTATTAGTATACTCAGCCTTCCTATAATGTGTTGATCCAGGTAATGCCTTCAGTGATGTGTGGCCCGGAGAGATCCCGCCCGGCTGGGAGCTGGAGTGGGTGGAGGACGACTACTGAAAGCATCATGGATGGCCTCCCGTGGTGTCTTCGCTTCCGTTAGTTATTTCCGCTCGCTTTTCGAAAACTCGAACTATTTCGTCATGACAAAAACTATGGTTTGTAATAATTAAACCCCTCGGGGTACGAATTTGGATTTGAATGTTGTTGTATCTCTGGACTCGCCTTCGAGTGAGTTTTAATGCATATATTCGATCCTTGTGATCTCAAGTGATTTACCGGGCGTTAACCCGGCAACTTACGATAGGATGGTACTTTATTATTGCTTAATGATCAAAGTGAATCGGTCTTAGGCGATAGTACGGTACTTTCCTGGGCGGGTTGTCACAGTTGGTATCAGAGCTTATATGCACCAGAGATTAATTAATAAACCTTAACCACTGATTTTTGAATAAAATATGCCAAGATTTTCTGATTTTCCTTGGTCCGCTAAGGATAAACTAGACCGAGAGGCCCTAGAGGGAATTTTGGGTTCTTTCAGGTGGCTTAAATAACCTATGGTTTATTTTGCTAACTCCCAGCACATTACTTTATGTCAGACTTACATTCTCGCACAACCATACTAGTTCATCACGTTTTGCCATACGTGGTGGTACCACAAGAAAGTCCTGAGGGACTAGTGGGACCTATTCCAATGGGTGCCACGTCGCGGTTGAGTCTCGTCACGTTTTTCCATACGTGATGGTACCACGGGAAAGTCCATGAGGGATGAGTGAGGCCTATTCCAATGGGCACTCACATCGCGTCAAAGTCTTAAATAGGACGTTGTCCATGCAGCGGCTTAACGCATGGATACCGTTTCTATAGTGAATGGTGATGAATGTGGACGCTTTCGTGACGTGCTGGCACGAAAGGTTCGTTTTCTGCAGGTACATAACAGCGCTTCGTTAGTTGTTAAGCAAGTACCGTATAGCTCTCGACTAGATATTATAGGGAGAGGCGAATAAAAGCCTTGCCACCGGCACTAACTTCGATTTTTGGCTTGAATGCCATGTGAGGTCGAATAGGACGTCTTGCATGCATATTAAAAATCGAAACAACCAAAATGGACCCAAAAATCGAATTTCCATATGCTCTCTAAGGAAGTTTATGCTAGTGTGTGCTTTTTATAAATTAGAGGTACCCCTCATACCTAGCCGTCATGCTGCCGAAATTTTGTGAAAAATTGTTTACCTTGTGCTAGGTTTATATAAAACCAAATTGTTAAAAATAATTGCTCCTCAACTAGCTGTCTTGTAATAGCAAATCTCAAATCCTAAGCTTCGATGGGTTGGTTCACTTTTCCCTAGGCACATCCAGGTTAAGGACCATTCATCTTGTTTCCTTGATCGATGCTCAACCTTAAAAAGCTTAATTAAAGAGTATTAAAGGTTTCATTTAAAACTTGGGAAATTGTGAGGTTTCTGGATTTTTGGTTATGAATTTTTATTCACAGCTGCCAGAACTTCACCATTTGACATGTCGTTCTCTTTGAGATCTGACATGAGTTACCTTTGTGTACAGATGGATTTCCCTGTGTTCCACCAGTTCGACGCTGACGGTACGATCCGTACCAACGGGTTGCACTGGGAGGGTTTTCCGCGCCTGGCGTGGGAAGCACTCAGTGCCGCAGGCTACCTTACCCCACCGACATACGAGGTGAAGGAGTTTGAGCGCTTTGGCGTTCCCCGCTGCAGAGTGATCGTTGCGTTCGCCACACCCGGACCACGCCGACCGGTTTGACCCTGAGCTTTATTTACTGGGGATTTATCACTCACGAGTCCGTGGAGTCAGCCGCCCTCAGAGTGCTGACAGACTTTTGTGACCACAACCCCACCGTGGTAGCTCTTTCTCCGTTTGGACTGTTTCCTGCTGTGAGTCCTCACGACCCAGCTTGGTTGGACTGTATGGACCACCTACGGGAGCTACTGACCCTAGCAGAGTCGTTGGATGTTACTCAGACGCTTGCCCGTTGTCTGAACGTGGTCTTCACACTCCGGGGGCCGCGGTATAACACCGCGGCGATTATTGCACGGCGCTTGGAGGCATCTAGGCGCGATTGGGAGCAGGCGTTCGGCGGCGCACCGGCGAGCAGAACTTCACGCTTACCCGGGTGCAGCGGGGAGAATGACGAGCTGTGTGCTAGGAGGTTCCGGTTGGAGCTTGAGAGAGGTGACCGCCTACGAGAGGATCGTAGATGCGGAGGCGAGAGAACCATGGACTAGAGGAGGATACCGACGCGCACGAGATAGAGAGGCCGACTCTCTCTTGCGGAGAACATTGCCGAGATGCGGGAGCACGTGCGGAGGCCGAGCTACAGGTGGCAGCTTTACAGGCTATAGTGGCCTTGCAGCCACTGCCCCCAGTACAGGCACATCAGGAGGAGCAGCAGGCTGTGTCCGGTCTGGATCAGACGAGCCAGGAAGGACCACCGCTACCGACTCCCCCAGCTTCGCCTTCGTACAGTGGTGCTTCAGTGGGCAACTAGGTTGCCGACAGTAGGGATTAGGAGGATGTCGATCCTATCGAGTTGTCTTTGAGATGTTAGAGTTGTTGGCTTGACAGCACGTCTTCGTGCCAAGCAACTCTTGTATCGTGTCATGTCATGATGTTTCGAATTCGAGTTGTAATGTCTTGAACCTTGTTCTGTCATGTTGTAATAAGAATGCTTAAGCTTGTATGCTTTAAGTAAATTTCGTTGTCATTCAATTTGAAATTTTCTTGCGTATGAATACCAGATCCTTGGATAAATCGTTGCAAATGACCACGCTTGTCAATGTTGCATTCTCTCCTAAAAATGTTGGTAAAACAAAGTATCTTTAGGAACATCACTCGTTGCCAGCGAATAAGTGCTCGTTCGTATACCACCTTCTTTGGTATCCGGAATGACGATGATCGTTCGAAAGTAATTATGAGCCGTGGAATTGAGTAATCGCCATCCTAACCGTGTTGAGAAGAACGATTCTATGAATCTTGGTGGCTATAGAATATTGTTGCTTGTTGCTGTCCTCATTGTTTAAGTACTAATGAGATGTGATTATGCATGATCGTGCTTTCATCATTTGGAGTAAGCTTTCGGTTATCTCACTAATAAAGCTCACTTTTCAAATGGTGGGAACCACGCGCAGCTCTCCCAACGGTTTCGGAGCGAGTGGTAGTGGTGACTTGCCACCACCCCCGCCCATGACACCGACGGAGGCCTTCATGGCCACCCAAACCGAGGTGCTGCGCCGGATCCCTGCGGACGCAAAGCAAGTAGATCGCCCGCCAGATGAACCGAGGGCCGCCACACGGGGCCAACCACGAGGGGCCTAACCAGGTCACCACGTACGCCCAGTTCATCGCCATGAAGCCGCCAACCTTCGCTAAAGCAGAAGACCCTCTGGAAGCTGAGGCTTGGGTCAAGGCCATAGAGGCAAAATTCTCTGCCTTTGTGCTGCCTTGCTCCGAGGAGAACAAGGAGAACTTCGCAGCGCTGCAACTGCGAGGGGAAGCTTTGATGTGGTGGGACCACTTCAAGTCCATGCAGCGAGGCCACGCTGTGACTTGGGACGAGTTCAAGCAGGCTTTCAAGAGCCACCACATCCCCAAGGGTCTGATGGACAGGAAGATGAGGGAGCTGTTGGCCCTCCGTCAGGGATCTGACTCCGTGTACCGCTATGCTCAGAAGTTCAATAGCTTATGCCAGTATGGTGGGCATCATGTTGATACTGATGCCAAGAAGATGGAGAGGTTTCGTGACGGGCTTGATGGCTGTATGAGCGCCTGAATCTGCTCGAGCCCGCAAACTTCCATGAGCTAGTGAACAAGGCTATCTCGCAAGAGGATACTATGAAGAAAGCCCATGGGGACAACAAGAGGATGTCCAGTTTCACCCCGAGCGGCGGAACAAACAAGAAGTTTCGCTTTGTGAAGAAGGAAGCTCCGGGCCCATCCCGAAGCAATCTTCAACCGGACGCCGGACGATGAAGCGATCCCGGGGCAAACCCGCCGGGAACTTCCGGTTCCGCCGTGCCCGAAGACGAGGCTCCAAAGCCTATTGCACCCCCCCCTCGCGATGTTGGAGATCGCCGTTGCTACAACCGTGGCCAGCCGGGGCACTACATTAATGAGTGTCTCAAGCCCGGGCGGGATCAAGCCCAACCCGCGAGTCGAGTACGGGAAGCAAGCCTACCACTCCGCCAAGAAGCCTATGGTGCAAGTGCGCCAAGGCAAGCCGAACTTCACTACCATGAGTGACATTCCAGCGGGGAGCTCCGGTACTCACGGGTACATTCTCTATCAATAACACTCCTGTTAAGGTCTTATTTGATTCAGGAGCCACACATAGTTTCATAAATGAGAGTCTGTTAGACAAATTTGGGTCTAAGAGGAGTACAAACCAAATCTGCTTATAAAATTACCACACCCGGTGGAAACATCACGTCTCAATTAGTGACTTTTGAAGTTCCTCTGAGACTAGGAAGTAGGGTCATTCGCTCTAATCTTATAACCATCAAATTGGGAAGCATGGATGTTATTTTGGGTATGGAATGGATGAATCAACACAAGGTGATTCTAGATATATCGGATAGGGTCGTAGAGATCAATTCTCCTACGGTCGGGCACACTACCTTGTACCTACCTTTCCGGGACGGTACTGACTCTTGTGCCTATGTGACCATTGTCTCCTCTCTTGATGAAATTCCAGTAGTGTGTGAGTACCCGGATGTATTTCCTGACGAGTTGCCTGGTATGCCACCAGACAGAGATGTCGAGTTTGTGATCGAACTCCAGCCCGGTACCGCACCCATTTCCAAAAGACCTTATCGCATGCCACCCAAAGAGTTAGCTGAATTAAAAACCCAACTCCAAGAATTGTTAGATAAGGGTTACATTCGCCCGAGCTCTTCTCCTTGGGGTTGCCCTGCTCTCTTTGTCAAAAAGAAAGATGGTAGCTTGAGAATGTGCGTAGATTATCGACCACTCAATGCAGTCACCATCAAAAACAAATACCCACTTCCTCGAATTGATGTTCTTTTCGATCAATTGGCTGGTGCCAAAGTCTTCTCTAAGATCGATCTTCGTTCTGGCTACCACCAAATCAAGATTCGACCATGCGACATTCCTAAAACCGCTTTTTCCACTCGTTATGGTCTTTACGAGTTCTTGGTCATGTCCTTTGGACTTACTAATGCGCCTGCCTACTTCATGTACCTCATGAACTCTGTGTTCATGACGGAGCTCGATAAATTTGTCGTGGTCTTTATCGATGATATTCTCATCTATTCTAAGAGCGAGAAAGATCACGCCAATCATCTCCGAGTTGTCCTTCAGCGTTTGCGAGATCACAAGCTCTATGCTAAGTTCTCCAAATGCGAATTCTGGTTGAAGAGTGTCAAATTCTTAGGGCACACCATTTCCCAAGATGGTATCTCCATAGATCCTAGCAAAGTTCAAGAGGTGATGGATTGGAAACCACCCAAATCCGTACATCAAATCCGCTGTTTCCTAGGATTGGCGGGATACTACCATCGATTCATTCCTGACTTTTCTAGAATCGCAAAACCCATGACCGAATTACTCAAGAAAGGAGTAAAATTCGTGTGGAGTGAAGCATGTGAGAAAGCTTTTCACACCCTCAGACAACATCTAACTTCAGCCCCAGTGCTAGCTCAACCCGATAATTCCAAACCGTTTGAAGTCTTCTGTGACGCATCAGGCACGGGCCTCGGCTGTGTCCTTATGCAAGAAGGCCGAGTCATTGCCTATGCTTCACGGGCACTTCGACCCCATGAGCTCAATTATCCTACCCATGATCTTGAGTTGGCTGCTGTCGTTCATGCCCTCAAGATATGGAGACATTATCTAATGGGCAATCATTGCAATATCTTCACCGATCACAAGAGCCTCAAATACATCTTCACCCAGTCAGAATTGAATATGCGGCAGAGAAGATGGCTTAAGTTGATCAAGGATTATGATCTAGAAGTGCACTATCATCCCGGCAAAGCAAATGTTGTTGCGGATGCTCTTAGCCGCAAGGATCATTGCAACCACCTAGAGTTGGAGCCAGTCAGTGAACCCTTGTGTGAAGAAATGAGAAGGCTCAACTTAGAAGTGGTACCGCAGGGAATTCTTTATGCCTTGACGGCAGAGTCCAATCTTTATGACAGGATTGTCACTGCCCAGCGCAATGATGCAGATGTTCAAACCATCAGGCAGAAACTAGCAGAAGGAGACCCAAAGTACACTTGTTTCCAGAAGGATCACCAAGATGTGGTCTGGTTTGGAAAACGCCTAGTGGTCCCCGTGGACCTAGAAATCAAGAAAATCATTCTAGATGAAGCTCACAAGTCCAAATTCTCTATTCATCCCGGTAGTACCAAGATGTACCAACATCTCAAGCAGAACCTTTGGTGGTCCAATATGAAGGTGGATGTAGCCAAGTATGTAGTCGAGTGCGATACTTGCCACCGGATGAAAGCAAGTCATTTGAAATCGGCAGGAGTACTCCAACCCCTGTCGATACCTATGTGGAAATGGGACGATATCAGTATGGATTTCATTGTGGGTTTACCCCTGACCCCTAGAAAGAAGGATTCTATTTGGGTAATCGTGGATAGACTCACCAAGACCGCTCACTTCATTATCGTGCACACCACTTACTCCGTACAACAATATGCAGAGTTGTACGTGGACCATATAGTTCGTCTGCATGGAATCCCAAAGACTATAATCTCTGATAGAGTGACTCGGTTGTAGCCCGTTTTTGGGAACGATTGCATGAGTGTTTGGGAACTCGGCTACTCCGCAGTTCCGGTTATCATCCGCGGACCGATGGTCGACCGAGAGGATAAATCGGATTCTAGAGGACATGTTGAGAGCAAGCATCTTGCACTTTGACAAGAGTTGGGACAAGTGTTTGTCTTTGGCGTAGTTCTCTTACAATAACGGCTATCAAGCCAGCTTGAAAATGGCACCATTCGATGCTCTATACGGACGTAGATGCCGCACTCCGCTGAATTGGTCAGAGGCCGGAGAGAGAACACTCTTTGGACCAGAGATAGTTAAAGAGGCCGAAGAAAGGGTGCAAGTGATAAGAGAAAATTTGAAGATGGCACAGATGAGACAAAAGAGTTACCATGACAAGGGAACCGCACCTCGACACTTTGAAGTGGGAGATCATGTATATTTGAAGGTATCCCCCACCAAAGGTGTGCAAAGGTTCGGAGTCAAGGGAAAGTTAGCCCCGCGCTACATTGGACCATATGAAATAATAGAAGTATGTGGACCTGTGGCTTACCGTATCCAATTGCCAGAACGGTTTTCCGCAGTTCACAATGTGTTCCATGTAACTCAGTTGAAGAAGGGAATGCCTGTTCTGGAGAACGAGATCATCACAGAAGCTAATGCTTGGATCGAGCCGGATTTCTCGCTCGTCGAGCATCCATTTAAGATACTAGACCAAAAAAAGCGTAAGACCCAAAGGCAGACCGTGCGAATGTACAAGATCCAATGGAGCCATCACACGGAAGAAGAAGCCACGTGGGAGACGGAGGATTATCTTAACACCAAGTATCCGGGCTTCCTCCAATCCCGAAACAGTGAGTCTTTCTCCCCATCTCTTCGTTGTCAAATCGAATCTCGGGACGAGATTCCTTTAAGGGGGGTAGGCTGTGACGCCCCAGGTTTTTAATCACCGTCATTAACGCTAATGACCGGATTAGCCGGTCAAATGGTCAACCGAGGTCAAACCTAGGTCAACCTGGGCCCTCACCCTGGAACACTCACTAACACACCCTAGTGACCCTAAATGAATAGTAAACACACTTGTGGGGCCAACCCATGGTCAAAGGGTGAGTCAAACCCCTTGCCACCCCAGTGTCCACAGGTGTCTGCCGGAACTTTTGCCGCGTTCTCCAAAATTCACCTAAACACTTAAAATTCTACCTTTAGGAAAGTTGTAGGTCTTGTTGAGGGACACAACTTTCATGTAGATTGGCATTTCAAATTTGGAGAGGAAAATTGTGAAAAAACCCTTGCAAGGCAGAAATCACTGTTGCCAAAAACCGGCTGACATTCAAAGTTGGCATTCATGTAATTCAAAATCTGTGAAGAAAAACCCTATATAGCCTTTTTAGAAGTTGTACAGGGTGGTTGGATCTACAACTTTCATGTTCATCGCTTGGTCAAGTTTTATTCAAAATTTTGGAGAAAAATTGAGGCACAGTGCTTCAGCGAAACAAGTTAGGCGGAGCGCCGACGCGCCGCGACGTCGCGCGCGCCCGCGCGCGCGCGCGTCGCCGGCCGCCGCCGCCGCACTCCGCATCCGCGCCCGCGTGCCTCCCGACGCCCCCTCCGCCCGAGGCCAACCGCACCCCTAGGCCGCGCCCCCGCCGAGGCGACCCGCGCCCCCACGACGCGCCGGGGTCGCCGCGCGCGCCACGCGCCAACGCGCCGCGCGCGCCGTGCGGTGGCCGGACACCCC
This sequence comes from Cenchrus americanus, assembly GCA_947561735.1. NCBI lineage: Eukaryota > Viridiplantae > Streptophyta > Magnoliopsida > Poales > Poaceae > Cenchrus > Cenchrus americanus. The sequence goes on along the minus strand of OX387244.1, from coordinate 79,354,772 downwards.
CCTTCGGACCGACGGTCCGTCCGCATCCCCCCCGCCCGCGTGCGTCGTGCTACGGCCGTGGGTCACGCCGCCGTCATCGCCAGGCCGGGTCGAGGCTATTTAAGCGTCGTCCTGTTCCCCCTCCGCGCGCCACCGAGCCTCCACCCCGCCATTGCCGCCGCCGCCGGACCTTGCAGCGCCGCTCGCTCTCCCCACCGGCCAACCACTCTACTAGCTCCCCTAGACCCCAGTGCACCTCCCGGGGTCACGTGTTGTCCAAAGCCCACGCTCTCCTCGCCAAACACCGAGCCACCGCGGACGTCCCCGCCGGTCGCCGCCGTGCGCCGCCGTGGAGGACCTCCCCGCCCCAACCGCTTTGACCTATCAACCCTAGGTGAGCCTACACTCAACCCCCGAGCCGTTCCCGGCCGGGAGCGCCGCCGGAGCCGCGGGATTTCCGGCGAGCCCGCGGCCTCCCCGGCCAAGGACCCAATTGCGGGGCCAAGAATCTTAGCGGGGTGTTTTCGTGAAATAAGGACACGTCCGTAATGAAAGTTATCTAGGTTTTCTTGCTAATTAGTCTAGTGACTTGAAAAATCTCTAGAAATTCACAGAAAAATCAGAAAAATCCCAAACTAATTTTGAAGGCTTCGGGATGATAAACCCCACCTCTTTTGTTATATACTCATGGCTAGATTCTAAATAGTTTTGGCAGGAAAAATACAAATGTGTTAAGACTAAATCTGTCATAGCTTGAAATCTATAACTCCACTGTAGCCAAATTTTGGATATGTTGTGTGTTAGGATATGACTAGAAGCTGTGCCAAAAATTGCATAAAGTTATGCAGTGGATCTTGCTAGATAAATTCTTTTCCATTCCTGCAAGAATCGCCTAGATGATTTTTCCTGTTAAATATATTTATGTTCTTGAGCCCAACTTGTGCACACTGTCTTGTAATGCCAAAATACACATCCTGTGAATTAATCATGAATTTTGGATTAAAACAAATAATTATTCTTGTTTTAGGCATGTTTTCCTTTGTAAATTAATAAACCAAGTTCAGTAGAGATTCCATGTGAACATGCTGGTTCTTTAGGCTTGTTTAAGACCAGAGGGCTTGCACAAGAAAGTTTGGGTCATTTTGATGCTTATTTATTTTTATATGCATTTAAATGGAATCACTAGCTAGCCTTTGTTATTTTCCATAATATTTAATTTCCTAGCATCCAACACTTACATGTGGATCCAGTGGACCAGGATAGGTGCTAGTAGGCATAAGAAACACTCATTTAATTTTTGGTAATTTAATTGATTAATAAAAGGCTTAAATGCCCTTTTAATATTAAAGTGAAATTAAAATAAAGAAAAACCCTTAATTAAATCTTTTTCCTTTTTAAGGTATTATTTAATATAAATAAAAGATAATAAAATATCATCACTGATCAGAAAATAATTCATAAATAAGAGTGCTATTTATGCCCTTGCTTGTGAAGATGGAAAGAATTAAAGCTTTCACATGAAATGATAAGCTTAATAAAAACCTTTATCCAAATGTGGAATAAAAGAGTAACCCATGTACAACCAATATCCTTCCTAAAAGAGAAACCTTAGATAGATGCTTGTTAAGGTGAATATGACCAACTAGAGTTGGATAAGACAACAAACTATCACATCACCTAAAGTGCATTGCATTCCGTGTAGATCTTCCGGGCGGAGATTACTCCCCCGGTCCCAGAAACCGAGGAAGGAGGAGCGGGAGGTTCTCTGCAGTACGTGGAAGTACTCGACGCCGAGGGTGCCCAGGCTAACCTAGCTGACGAAGGCAAGCTCCGGTGCATCTAACCCAGTTTTAAAGTTCTTTATTTAATTATCTATGAATGATTGTGCATTTACGTACAGGAGTTGAATGAAACCCTAGATGCATGATCCATAGGTACCTTTGGTCCCTACTAGTGTGATAGGTCGATAGCTGCTATGCTATAGGACCGTTACAAGTCGAGTGATGACCTCACTCGCGAGAATAGGTTCCTAGATAGGAATTATACTATATCCTTAAATGGATTGCTCACGTGGTAAGAGCATGGGATGCGGGCTCGGTCCGGTAGTTATGTGGGTTAAGTCTTTGAACGTACCAAACATTTGCGGGAATGGGACCGGTAAGCCTAGTACCATAATGAGGCGGCGAGGGATCCTACCGTTACTACTCTTGGGATTCGCTCTCACGGCTCGCCACCGGTGGTGTATGGTGACTCCGGGTATCTCGCGGGGTATGCGGATAGTCCGCACCAAAGACCGTAAGATTCGATCCCGACCCGAGGATTTATGGGGACGGCACCGGGAAAGTTGTCCTCGCGGGGGCAGCCTACCGAGTGTTTGGGTCTACCTTGCAAGGTTTAAATCAATCGATTGTCGGCCTCTCACCGTTACCCGAGACTACTTACTCCACTAGTCATGTGATCCCTAATGATGGAAGTTGATGAAGATGATGTTTGATTAATTGAATTGTATAACTTTGTTTATACTAGTTGGCTAATGTAGTAAAGATTAAACCACTAGAACTTGTGCTAAAATCTTGAAAGTAAGGACCTACTCTTTGTTACTTTTTAGCAAAAGCAAACCAATAGCCAAAAAGTCGTTCATGGTCTAGATTTGGTGAAGTAGATATCACCGACGGGTAAGACTTGCTGAGTATTAGTATACTCAGCCTTGCTATAATGTGTTGATCCAGGTAATGCCTTCAGTGATGTGTGGCCCGGAGAGATCCCGCCCGGCTGGGAGCTGGAGTGGGTGGAGGACGACTACTGAAAGCATCATGGATGGCCTCCCGTGGTGTCTTCGCTTCCGTTAGTTATTTCCGTTCGCTTTTCGAAGACTCGAACTATTTCGTCATGACAAAAACTATGGTTTGTAATAATTAAACCCCTCGGGGTACGAATTTGGATTTGAATGTTGTTGTATCTCTGGACTCGCCTTCGAGTGAGTTTTAATGCATATATTCGATTCTTGTGCTCTAAAGTGATTTACCGGGCGTTAACCCGACAACTTACGATAGGATGGTACTTTATTATTGCTTAATGACCAAAGTGAATCGGTCTTAGGCGATAGTACGGTACTTTCCTAGGCGGGTTGTCACATCAGCGGACGGGGAAGGCTCCGGCACCCTCACCACCGGAGTATCCACTGGCACCGATGTTATCACGACATCGTGATCCCCGCCGGTGGGAGAGGCACCGAATCTTCGTCAAAGACCACCACCACGTCTGCACCGCCCGGGCCGGCCTCGGCCGGCGGCTCTAGGGCCGCTTGAGGGGCGGTCTCCTCCACGACCGTCTGTCCCTCCTCAACGGCGATGGCGGGGACTGGTGGGGGCGGCACGCTCGATTCCTCCGCTGCGGCGACAATGGCCAGCGCCTCTTCAACCCGCGCCGGCAACGTCTCGACGCATGGGGGCTGGGAACGGGGCTCAGAAGTCACCACCCGCGCGCTCAGCGCCAGACGCTTCAAGGGCGCAAGGCTGAGCACGCCGGTATCAGCGTACCTTCGAGAAGGCAGAAAACAATGTCAATAGACAAAGCAAGTCGGAAGACCTACGATAAAAGATCCGAAGTCAGGAACTTACATCTTGGAGCGCACCCGGGGCTTCTTCACCAGGCAGTCTGACAAACCCGGCTCGGGGGCTACGTGCTTCAAGCCCTGCTCGAGGGCTACACACTTCAGGCCCGCCGACTCGGAGGCTGCTCCACCGCCTTGACGGTGGCTACTCGTTCCCCCATCCGCTCGGGGGCTGACCCTCCGGTCCCCGCGATGGCCGGAGTTGGCTCTTGGCCCCCACGGGTAACGAGGGAAACATGGACATCCGGGGCTCCACCGCCCCGGATAAGCAACGGACCGCGGGCGCCGGGGGCGCGGCCCCCGACTCCGCGCCGCCGCGGCGCGCTCAGTGTCGATGCCGTGTTCGACAACTTCCCCCGTGATCGACGCCTCTGCAGGGAGTCAGAGTCGAGGCAGTCGGAGCCATCGTAAAGCTGGCGGGCGCACACCGGCCGCTCCTCCGATCTTCTCGGGGGGTTGGCTTGGCAGGGTGTGGATCTCTGCGACTCGGAGGCGCCCGTCCCATTGGGCGCCACACGAGGCCGGACCGTCCGCTGGTCCTCTCGAGCAGGGCGAGCTGTTTGACGCGAGCTCGAGCCCACTGTCTTGTTGCGCGCGACCGCCTGCGGCTGTCGTGATGACGACACTTCGATGCCGCGGGGAGGCGACGACGAGGACAACCCCGACATGTCGCTCCAGTCGACCGCCGCACTGGCAACATCGCTGCTCCACGACGGCTTGATGCCAAGCTCCCCTGCCTTCCGCCTCTTGATGCGGTTGTCGTTTCGATCGCTCTTGGCGATCTGGCGTTTCTTGTGTTGCTTGCGTGTGGCGCACTGCTTCTTCACCTCGGCCTTGTTCCGGTTGAAAATTGCCTCCTCCGGGAGAGGCGCCTTTGCCGGAACAAGGTAGGTGCACTTCAACTGCATTGACAAGAAGGCATAAAGATCAGTCGGGGAAGACGAGTTCCAAGAAGATCGACATCATGACAAAAGCAAGCAAGACACATCGAGAAGACATCAACTCACAATTTTTTCTGTCCCCGCATTGGGGAGCATCGGGAGTAGCCGTGATGGCGGCCACGAGTAGGTCGACCTCCCGATCGCCTGCGCCATGCGGCGCTGTACCTCGAGCGGCGACGGGAGCAGTGGCGCGGTCATGGTCCCCGCCTAGGGGGCCCGATTTTCCGTCATCTCACAGAGGCGAAGCGGCCGCCTCTGGAGTGGCACGACACCTCGGGCGTGATACTGCCCGATCACCTCCGCCAGGGTGACTCCGGCTCCTTGGATACACCTCAGCACGACCCAGAGATTCTTGAGGATTTTCTCCTGTTCCGCCTTCATGGGGCCGTCCGACCAGTTCCGCCGCGACTCCACGATGGAGTTCCCAGTGAATGCCAAAAGCGTGAACTCGGGGTCATTCCGCAGGTAGAACCACCCCTTGTGTCAACCGCTGTTCGAGCTTGTCAAGGTCACCGGGATGTAGTCGTCACCCCAGCCCTGCTTCATTTGGAGGTTGGCGCAGCCGATCGTCGCCGCTCAAGAGCCATCCTTCAAGCAGGTGAACCTGAAGAAGTACCGGAAAAGGTGCCAGTGGGCACTGATTCCGAGGTACCCCTCTCACATCGCCTCGAATGCAGTCGTCTGCTAGATGCTATTCGGGTTGAGATGCTGGAGCTGCAGCCCGTACTCGAACAACACCCCGCGGATGAACTGACCGGCGGGGATAGAGAAAATGCGCTCGTGGAAGGCCACGAACGACACCACGAACCCCTTGTGGGGGGCGCGGCACGGACTCATCGCCGGGGACCTTCCATTCAACGACGGTGGTGAGTGGAGGAAGCTGGCCCGCCTCGACTAGACGGAGGAGCTGCTCACGGGAAACGTTGGAGCGTGTCCAGTTTGACATCACGGTAGTGGAGTCTTCGGCGGGCTGGAAGCGCAAGGAGAAGTGGCGTTGCGGATGCGGAAGAACTCGGAGAGCAGAGGGCAAGTGCGAGAGGAAGAAGATGATGGGAAGGCAAAGTCCTGAACCTGCGCCCGACGCGGCCCCTCACATTCAACGTCGAGCCCACCGAGTCAGCGAGACTTTTGTCCACGCGCGTGCACCCCGGCGAAACAACCGCCCACTCGCACGACACCTCGGTTCCCACAGAATATAGACCTGTAGTGTCTGCACGCGGTCATGACAGAACGGTCACGTCCGTCACGTCAGCCAAGATGCCCGCGCCCATAACTACGCCCACATTTACCGCAATGGTCAAGACTACCCCAACGAAGCACCCCCCAAGTTGCAATGGCTACAATCACGAATAAAAGCTTGCGAGCGAGTCCCCAACTCACTCACGAGCTCGGGGCTACATCCGGCGGATGCACTCGCGCGCACCCACCGAGAGCATGAAAAACACCATCAACACCAAGACTATCCAGCTGAGCCTGAGCGCGACTCCTTGACTCCCTCTTAGGCTCGGGGGCTACTGACGAGGGCCTGAATTAGGGCCCCCTTTGACGGTGAGATTATCTCCCCTAAAAACACAAGACATACCAACACCATTGACAATGTGAAGGCCAAGATCGATAACGTCAAGGCAAAGATTCAGGACAAGGAGGAGAAAAGACCCTGGTCAAGACCCACACTGGCAAGACTTCCAGTCTTCGGCCAGTTGGATGCATCTACAACCAGTTCCCCACTAGAGGGACCCCCACGAGAAATCTCCGCCTCGCACGACAAGTCTCCATCTCGCACAACAAGTCTCCGCCTCGCACGAAAAGTCTCCGCCTCGCACGAGAGGCCCGGCCCTGACTGGTACGTGGGCCTAGATGCACGGCGCGGGCACCGCCACCGACGCGCGTGGAGGAACGATTCTCCACGCGATGCCGGTACAACAGCTGGCGGCCATGCAAGCAGCCCACCCCGACAAGAGCCTTAATGATGGTCTGGCCGGCTGCATGGCCATCACATCGCCATCATCTCCCACTCTGCCACACGGAAGCTCAGCCTAAGGCACTCAAGCACCCTCTATGACGCACACGAGCCTAGACTTAGGCTCGGGCTGGCAGGCTAGGCAAGTGCTCAGACAGACTAAGACAAGCGCAAACTACTTAGAGGAGAAGCAAAGCGTACCGGAATGAACAGTCAAGCCCGGCCACGCGGCGGCTCCCACGACAAAGCGCCACGACTCAGCTTCAATGCGCCCCGACGGACAACGACGTACGACGGGACATGCCAGCTGCCAAGCACTGTATCTCTTTTTTACTTCCCCCTTGTGCCCCTTCCCTTGTGACTGTAAAAGGGAGAGGAGGGCAACGGTTACAAGGGTTAGACCTTCGAAAGACCGAACACCATCTCAAGGGACTTGGGCTCAACACCCTCTCCCGACCAGCTTGTAACCCCTACTACAAGCACTCCTAGCTCAAAAAAACTGCATCACCACACTGGATGTAGGGTATTACTCCTCAGGGGGCCAAACCAGTCTAAATCTCGTTGTCTCCTGTGCTAACCATCCGAGCCCGACGCACGATCGATATAAATTTACTGCCGGCGGTAGAGAACCCCGACAGTCACCACCAGCCTCAACAAATCCTCATAGTTCAAAATTGTGATGGCCTCATGGATCCACCCTCGTGCATCTTCGTGCTGAGCTTGCGCCACAAAATTCAAGATTTCCTCCACTTGCAACACCCATACACATCGCACTAAGTTACATTTGAGTAGGGAGTGTCTCCACGAATCCGATTGGCCACAGATGGTGTAGTTGCAATGTTGAGCCATGTGTTTTCTGTGTCAAACATCCCCAGTAGGAAGCAACTCGTCGTTTTGATGACCATGTGTGGTTCAAGGACCGGTGGATGGTCGCTTCCTTGTGTGATGAGTGATTGACAACGTTGTGTGGACCGATTCTTGGCTAAGTATTGCGGGTGCGAGGTTGCGGCTTGACCGGTGTTGGTGTAGGTGAAGAACAAGCGCGAAAGGTCGTTGCGGTGAGGCCTCCGGGTGTGGAGAAGACAAGTAGGCTGTGTTCGAGGGACCGGTGGCCGGCGGGGGTCAATTGCGGGCCGCATGGTGGCATGAACGAGCAAGATGAAGTCGTGGACGGTTTCTTGGTTGAGCCTCAAAACCAAGGTCGAGCCGGGACTACGTGCGAGCCAAGTCATGAGTGGAGATTGGCGGAGGCTACACCGAGTTCGCGGGGTTTCCGGTGGTTCACCGAGAAAACCACCGGGTTCCTTGGTTGATCCACAAAGCCAAGACCGGAGAACCGAAGACGGAGCCGCGGCGGCGCGGACCGGTCTAACCGGTGGGTCCGACCGGTGGGGACCGGTCCGGCGGTGAGGAGCACCGGTCGACCGGTGTGCGACGACGCGGTCCGAATCTTCGAAGCGGAGGACACGCGTCGGGATCGCATGGCTTGCGTCGAGGCTACGCGAGGGGTGCGGTCGCCGGGCATCCGTCCGATGGTGAAGACATCAAGAATTCCAAATCCGCCCCTCGAGGGGCTTATATCCCTAGTTAGTAGAGAAGGGCATTTTAGACATTCGGTTGCCTCCATATAACCCAAGAGGTGAGAGGATGGCAGCCAACTCTTGGAACCCTAGCTCATTAGTTTTCCTATTTTCCACCTATTTTCCTTATGTTTTCTTTAGGACTAGCAAGAGAGCTTCACGGAGAGATCTTGTTGAGAGGGATGGATGATCGGGCGACTTGCTAGACCTTGTACGAACCTTTGTTTCATGTATAGATGATTCGGCGTGGTTCCTCAAGGTTTGGATGTGTTTTCCCCGGTTGTTCTTGGTGGTGATTTTCGGAGCCCTCTCTCGGTGATTTCTTAGGGTTGTTTTCGGGACTTTTCTCTTGGGGATTTGATGGGGGAAATTTGTGGGAACCCTTCGTGGTTCTTTGGGCTGTGATTCCCCTCCCAAATCCGTGAGTAAAAGTGCTCGATTTTGGGGTTTCTTGAGTTCTTGGGTTGGAAGTGCTTTCGGCGGGATTTCTTCGATTCCTCCCTTTTGGACGAGATTTGGTGGGATTAAACTTGGCTATGGACTCCTCATGAGGTGTTCCTGATATCCCCAAAGTCTTGTTCAAGTCCGTGGAGTGATTCGGGAGATCGAGATTTGGATTTGGGGAAGTTGACCCGCGGGTCTTGTTCATCCCGAGTCGCCCGAGCTACACCGGTCGACCGGTGCTCTTGACCGGTCCGACCGGTGCGAGCCCTTGTGGGATTTTGCTCGGGTGAATGCCTTGGTGTGTTCGTTGTTGTCCCGTGTTGCCGCTGTTTCGAGTTTGGGTCGGTTTGGTGGTCGTTTGGCTTTGTTTGGTGCCTTGGGGGCTTTCGAGTTGCCATCGGTCCGACCGGTGTGCCTCACCGGTCCGGCCGGTGTAGAGCCACTTAGTGGAAGTTGCTCGGTTTCACCGGCGGGGACCGGTCCGACCGGTGGTGCTCACCGGTCGACCGGTGTGGGTCTCGTAGACTCGAGGTTTGGTTTTTCCGTTGCGTTTCTCGGGTTGGAAGGTGGTGTGTTGGTTCCTAGGTCCAGTGGCACTCCAGTGGCTACGTGGGCTTGACCAACCTTGGTAGTGAGTCGGAGACGTGTGTTGGAAGCCGTGTTCATCTTGTTGGAGTTTCTATCTCCTTCGAGAAGAATTTTTATCGGCTCCCATTCACTCCCCCCCTCTCTGGTTCGTCGTATCGGTCCTTCAAGTGGTATCAGAGCCGGTTCGGGTCTTTGTTGACTCTAACCGTCTAAGATCCAAGGATGGCATACCGGGAATGGGGTTCGGGTCCTCCACACTTCGATGGCAAGAACTACCGGATGTGGAGCAAGCGGATGGGTGCTTTTCTCCGCGGAAAGGGTCGGATCCTTTGGGATGTCACGGTGGACACAGGGCTATGTCCGGCCGGTTGATTTCCCTCACTCCGGGATCGAGGGACGGCTTCGACGCCAACAAAAAGGCGGTCGACTACTTGTTTCGTGCTTTGTGTCGGCCGAGTTCGATCGGGTGCACACCGAGCACTTGGCTTGTAGGATTTGGGCGGTGTTGAAGGAGGCTCATGTTGGGAACGCCCGGAGTTCGAGCACGGATGTATGCGACCTACGGAGAGAGTACGAGAACTTCACTCATCTCCCGGTGAGTCCATCGATGCCTTGTTTCGGAGGTTCACGGTGGTGGTGAACAACATGAGGGCCAATGTGGACGTGCTCCCGTACGATGATCATGATAGAGCGGTCAAGCTCTTACACTCTTTGGATCGTACGATTTGGGGCGCAAAGTTCGAGGCCATTGTCGAGTCGGAGAAGTATGACACTCGACGGTGAACGAGCCGTTCTCGAAGCTCAAGTCGGCCGAGGTGGATAGGGGCATGATCGCCAAGCTCGAGGGACCGATTGATTCCCATAGTCTTGCCCTCGTTGGTGGTTCGAAAGGAAAGGCTAACTCTAACCCATCGACCAGGATGTTCTCTTTTCCCTCTTTGATGTCTATGCCATATGAGGAGTTCGACGTGCTTGGAGAGGACGAACTGGCGCTCCTGACAAGGCGGTTCAAGAGGCTGCACGAGAACCGGGTGAACATGAGGAGGAACACGAGGAAATGCTTCAAGTGCGGCAAGACTGGACACTATTTCGCCGAGTGTCCGAAGGTGAACAACCACGACAAGCACAAGTTCAAGGACAAGAGGAAGAAGTCCAAGAAGAAGGATCATGGACATGGGAAGAAGACACGGTCTCGAGAGAAGATGAAAAGATCAAGCGACATCGAGTCTGATTCCAAGGACACGTCTTCAAGCTCGAGTGATGAAGACGAAGAGGATGAGAAGAAGAGGAAGAAGAAGAAGAACCTTGGCAAGTATCTCAACGGCCTTTGTGTGACGGGCCTAAGCCTCAAGGACGACTTCTGTGGCATGGCTCGCAGTTCGAGCAGCAAGAAGAGAAGCGGAAGGACGCCTCGGACTTGGATTCCGAGGATGAGGTATGTGATGAGCTCTCTTTTTTTGCGCAAGGAGAATGAGGTTTTTGGTTGACTTGCTTGATAATCGCGATCACATGCTTAGAGAGGCTAAAAAGCTTAGGAAGGAGCTCAGGTCTTTGCTCGCGGATGCTAGGACTAGAGTGGCTGAGCTAGAAACACAGGTTCTTGATAGCAAGCTTGAAATTGATTCTCTTAAGGCTAGCCCTGTTGTTTCGATGAGAATGATTGTCTTGAGTGCTCTGCTTTCCTAGGCGACTTGAGTGATCTTAGGGAGAGGTATGCCTCCAAGTGTGAGAAACTAGATGTCCTTAGGGTTGAGTTGGCTGAGCTACAATCTAGACCCACTTTGCTTGGTGCTTGCACTTCTTGCCCTAGTTTGCATGAGAAAATTGCTGAGCTCCGTTCTCGCATTGTTTCGCTTGAGGCTGATTTGAAAGTGCCTATTCCTACTTCTTGCTCTACATGTGAGTTACATGCTATGAAGAATTTGGATCTTGCAAAATGTGTTGGTCGCTTGCAAGATGAGAATGATAAGTTGCGTGAGGCGCTGAGTTGGTTGTCGAGTCAAGAACCTCAGCTTGGTATGATGATTGCTAGCTGTAAGCGCTTTGACGGTTGGGCTTTGGGATTGGATAAGGTTGGTGAGGGTAGTGGTGAGAGAGAAAGGAAATTTGGGAATGTTTCAGTTCCACCACAACCCACACCCAAAGACAAGTTTACCTCCAAGCCAAACCAACCAAGAGAAAAACCGAGTGAAAAGGCAAGTGAAATGCCTAGTGAGAAACCAAGTGAGAAGCCTTGTGAAGAGCCTCATCCCAAGCCTAAGCCCAGATCGATCCGTTTCCATTGTGAGTTTTGTGGAAAGGATGGTCACAAGAGAGCGTTTTGCTTCAAGAGGAAGCGTGAGGAGAGAATGGCGAAGGAGTGGGCTAACAAGGACAAGTACCACCCTTTCGATGGTGTACTTGAGCCTCGTGTGCGCTGCCCGGGGCCAAGGCGAGTGTGAGGTCGGTTCGGGCTTGGGGAGAGCGGAAGGCTGTTGGAGGTGCCTTGCCCGAGGCTACACCGGTCGGACCGGTGTGGAGCACCGGTCGGACCGGTGCGAGCTCGGACGGGCGGCAGCTTGGGTTTCGTGCTCGTACGGGTGCGAGGGTTGTTTACGGAGGTCGTGGTTCGGTGGTTGGTCCGGGAAAGTTTGCTTGGAGGCCGGTTTGCTAGGCATTCTCCCCCTCGAGCTCACTACGGGGATGGGAGGAGTCATGGCTTTGAGAAGGAGAGGAGGGGTGGTCCACGGGCTTTCTTTCGTGGTTTTGGTCCTCCTCCAGGCAGAGAGGTTTGGTTACCTCATGGTGGTTACCATGGTGGTGTTCGTGGAGGTAGCTTTGGTAGGAAAGATGGTTTGGTTTGTGCTAACCCCACTTTCGAGCAAATGGCTAGGCACTGGTTTTACACATTTGGAACTAACCCCAGTGTTGAGTCGTTTGCTCGCTCTCACTCTTGCTTTTGAGTTGCAGGCGGATAGCCCGGAGAACATTTGGTTGATATTGGGGGTGGTTCTTCGGCTTCATATCCCGGTGGTGACATGTAGGTGCATCACTTTCGGGGATGGTGGACAAGGATGAGTGAATTGTGAAGAAATGATAAAGGTAAGTGTTTTTGTGACCTTCGAGTGTGTGGCCTTGGTCAAGCCACTTGGTTTGTTTTGCTCTTTGCCTTATCTCATGTGTGTAAGGTGAGCTTTGTACGCTCTTTGGCCTTAATGCATGAGTTTAGGGGGAGCTTGTGAGTTTGGTGCTCCTTTGCTCTTTTGCGGTGGTGTCGAGCCCTTTTTGCCTCCCCTCAAGGAGCCGGTGGTTTGTGAGCTTTGTGTGTGGGAGCTCCTTTGTAGCATATGTATAGCTTTTCTTTGTGCATTTCTTGCATTTGGCATGGCATATGTAACATGAAGTATAGGCATCCTTGTATCTTAGATTGCATGCATTTTGTATCATATGCATTGGTTAGGAAAAGCTTCTCTCATATACATTGTTCACCTTGGAATGAGATATATGTCTTTGTGAGCTTGTTTGGTATGCTACGGTTAGTTTGGCTTAGCTCTTGATGATCTTGATGAATAATCCATGGTTGATAGCTATGCTTTTGAAAAATGTCACATGTATGCTCTCTCATGTGTAAATGCCTTTACATGCTCTTGACATGTTTTTGTGGCCTTGCTATACTTAATTCGTGGATTGGATAGCTAGTTTATTGATCATATGGGGCCAAAGGCTCATTTGCCATCATGAATGTTTAGCCATCTTGTCTTATCTTGTGGAGGGGCATAAGTTCCTTTTTGTCGCAAAGACATTTCATGTACCATTTACAAATCTGAAAATGAAATGAAAAATGCTTGGAAAATATGCTCCCATGTCATATGTGCTGAATTAAATTTGCTTTGGGTGCTAAACCGTTGCATGATGCCTACCAATGAGAAGTCTCATACATAGAAGTAGGCACATGGCTCGGTGGCTTTGACATGACATGAGGTGCTTGTGGGTGTTTGTGATGGTCTTATGGTTAGAATGGCTGTCCTAACATGAAGTTTGTGTGGCTTTGCCATTTTGATATGCTTTGATCATGTTTAGGACTTTGCTCATGAGAGGCAAGTTTTTCGCAAAATTGCCAAAGTCCATCTTAGCTTCGTCCAATGGTTGTGAAACTTGGTGATCATGTAGTTGAGATCGATACGAAGCCGTAGAGTATCTAACTTGCTCATTTGGACATGTGTAGCATCTTATGTTGAATTTAGGTATATTTGAGAAGCTCTAGGTTGAAAGTTTTGCATTTTTGGCTTGATTCATGCATTGCCAACAAGGGGGAGAAGTTTGAGCTTGAAATGGCTTAATGGACGCATTTAGAAGGCTTTCGAGTGGTTTCGAGCCATTTCTAGGTTTCTGTTGTACACCGGTCGACCGGTGAGGAGCACCGGTCCGACCGGTGTGAGTGCTGGTCCCGTACACATGTTAGGCACCGGTCCGACCGGTGGTGATGACCGGTCCGACCGGTGTGAGCCGAAAGTGCCTTTGCCTGTCCCGTTTTCGATTTCGGTTTGCATGCATTCGTCCGGGGGGAGGTGCATTGGTTCGGGGGAGCTCTTTGTGGTTTTTCGAGCTTTGTTTTGGTGGTTCACGCTCTTTGCTTGAGCTTTGTTTTGTCTCGGATGTGTCGAGCCGTTGCCCTTGCCTAAGGTGTCCGAGACTTGTCTTCTTCAAGTGATCTTGCTCTTTGCATTTGTTTGGCTTTCGATCGCTTGTTAGAGTTTCTTTTTGTTCGTTTCTTTTCTTTTTCTTTTCTCTCTTGTTACTTTCGTGTGGGTGTTGTCAATGCACTCATCAAGGGGAAGATTGAGGACCATGTGTGGTTCAAGGACCGGTGGATGGTCGCTTCCTTGTGTGATGAGTGATTGACAACGTTGTGTGGACCGATTCTTGGCTAAGTATTGCGGGTGCGAGGTTGCGGCTGGCGGGTGTTGGTGCGGGTGAAGAACAAGCGCGAAAGGTCGTTGCCGGTGAGGCCTCCGGGTGTGGAGAAGACAAGTAGGGTCGTGTTCGAGGGACCCGGTGGCCGGCGGGGTCAAGTGCGGGCCGCATGGTGGCATGAACAAGCAAGATGAAGTCGTGGATGGTTTCTTGGTTGAGCCTCAAAACCAAGGTCGAGCCGGGACTACGTGGGAGCCAAGTCATGAGTGGAGATTGGCGGAGGCTACACCGAGTTCGCGGGGTTTCCGTGGTTCACCGAGAAAACCACCGGGTTCCTTGGTTGATCCACAAAGCCAAGACCGGAGAACCGAAGACGGAGGCTGCGGCGGCGCGGACCGGTCCCGACCGGTGGAGACCGGTCGGCCGGTGAGGAGCACCGGTCGACCGGTGTGCGACGACGCGATCCGGGAATCTTCGAAGCGGAGGACACGCGTCGGGATCGCATGGCTTGCGTCGAGGCTACGCGAGGTGCGGTCGCCGGGCATCCGTCCGATGGTAAAGACATCAAGAATTCCAAATCCGCCCCCGAGGGGCTTGTATCCCTAGTTAGTAGAGAAGGGCATTTTAGACATTCGGTTGCCTCCATATAACCCAAGAGGTGAGAGGATGGCAGCCAACTCTTGGAACCCTAGCTCAATAGTTTTCCTATTTTCCACCTATTTTCCTTATGTTTTCTTTAGGACTAGCAAGAGAGCTTCACGGAGAGATCTTGTTGAGAGGGATGGATGATCGGGCGACTTGCTAGACCTTGTACGAACCTTTGTTTCATGTATAGATGATTCGGCGTGGTTCCTCAAGGTTTGGATGTGTTTTCCCCGGTTGTTCTTGGTGGTGATTTTCGGAGCCCTCTCTCGGTGATTTCTTTGGGTTGTTTTCGGGACTTTTCTCTTGGGGATTTGATGGGGGAAATTTGTGGGAACCCTTCGTGGTTCTTTGGGCCTGTGATTCCCCTCCCAAATCCGTGAGTAAAAGTGCTCGATTTTGGGGTTTCTTGAGTTCTTGGGTTGGAAGTGCTTCCGGCGGGATTTCTTCGATTCCTCCTTTTTGGACGAGATTTGGTGGGATTAAACTTGGCTATGGACTCCTCATGAGGTGTTCCTGATATCCCCAAAGTCTTGTTCAAGTCCGTGGAGTGATTCGGGAGATCGAGATTTGGATTTGGGGAAGTTGACCCGCGGGTGCTGTTCATCCCGAGCTGCCCAGGCTACACCGGTCTGACCGGTGCTCTTGACCGGTCTGACCGGTGCGAGCCCTTGTGGGTTTTTGCTCGGGTGAACGTCTTGGTGTGTTCGTTGTTGTCCCGTGTTGCTTCGCCGTTTCAATTTTGGGTCGGTTTGGTGGTCGGTTGGCTTTGTTTGGTGCCTTGGGGGCTTTCGAGGTTGCCATCGGTCCGACCGGTGTGCCTCACCGGTCGACCGGTGTAGAGCCACTTAGTGGAAGTTGCTCGGTTGCACCGGCAGGGACCGGTCTGACCGGTGGTGCTCACCGGTCTGACCGGTGTGGGTCTGTAGGCTCGAGGTTTGGTTTTTCCGCTGCGTTTCTCGGGTCGGAAGGTGGTGTGTTGGTTCCTAGGTCCAGTGGCACTCCAGTGGCTACGTGGGCTTGACCAACCTTGGTAGTGAGTCGGAGACGTGTGTTGGAAGCCGTGTTTATCTTGTTGGAGTTTCCATCTCCTTCGAGAAGAATTTTTATCGGCTCCCATTCACTCCCCCCTCTCTGGTTCGCCGTATCGGTCCTTCACGTGTGAGTCTCTAGAGGAAAATTCGTAGCTTGGACGCAACCTTGATGGTCCATAGCTCTATCCATTCTTTTATTTTGATATGCTCCCATGTCGGATCTCCTAGCATTGTGTTCAATCCAAGCCGTCCTCCACTCCCGGGTGTGTACAAGCATCCGAGAAGCTTATTCTATCGTGAATACCCCCGATTTCTCATAATGCCATGTCCAGAAATCAGGTAGTCCATTGAACAACAAGGGTATATTCTCAATTAACTCCCAGTCTATGGGCAAAAAGTGCAGCTTCAGTTGTTCTACATCCCACGTCATTTGAACAGGACCAATAAGATCACATACCTTCACAGGCGGTGCATTGCTCATATAGCTGACCGGCCTCAACTTACCATCTCTCAGTATCCAATTTGTGTGCCAAATTTCAGTTTCCTCACTGGTCCCTATTTGTGGGCAAGATCTTGGTGGCAGTCTTGGCTCTGGTCATCGGCGGTAAGTGCGCCAGCTTAGGTCCCAACCCAACAGAGGCCCATACTAGTACCTATGTCTAATGTGCGCTTCGTCCTCAGCCTAAGTCTGATTAGCTAAGTGAAAATAGGAGGAACAACATCTTCGGTCCATCTACCTAAACTTGTGGTCCCATGCCAGGTTTTTTGAATCATTATTCCTCAAAATGCTAATTTACATCTCCCCAGGCAAGCCCATACTTGGTGTATTGTGTGTATACTGATGCAGTTATGGACCCACATCATCAGAATCTGCCCTAGGGCCCTCAAAAGTGTAGAGCCGACCTTGCTTGGTGGGGAGGGAGAGGCTTGGATAGATCTTGGTGGATCGAAGAAGAGAGGCCAAGAGGGAGATGGATTCGCGTGGAGGAGGCCGAGAAAGGAAGAGGTGTAGGGACGGATTGCGGGAGGGGGAAGAGGGACGGAGGGCCGTGGGAGGATCGGTGGGCTCCCACAAGAGGTTATCTTTTTAAAGTTCAATCACATAGAAAATTTGTGTTGGAGACCTCAGTTTTATAACTAGTTCCTAGTACTTCTCGACAATAATAGCTATCAGCGTCAGCTCGTACTTTGACGTGGCAATGATGTTACATTAGCACGGTTAGTTCATCTTTCTATGGTGGGATCTTGTAAAAATTCAACAATGATAAATCATCACCACCCATTTGATAAAAAACGGTAGTGATATAGTAGTGACTGAGACAAGCAGAGAAACACATTTTATTTAATATGCATAAGATAGGATAGATGCAATATGACATCAGTTAAGGCTGAGGGCAGCAGCACTTCCAAGGAACTGACATAATTCGGCAGTAGGCACGATCCGACGGTTTCCCCGAAACGCGACAAAGAACCTTGCAAATACTTTTGTTACATAATTTGTAATTATTAGGCCGGAAGCAAGGTGGACAATGGCTGCCAATGCCTACATATACAATGTTTTATCAGTAAAGCAGGATCAACTTTTTGAGTAAAATATTGAATCTGAAAAGTTGTGGAACTCAACATAGGGGCACATACACGAGGAGGCATGACAGGATGAAGATTGAGAAGAAATGATCAGAAGAACAAAGATCGAACTAGCCACCAGGCAGGCAATCCTTCCCATGCTGAACTTGATGTACCAGCGGAATATTTGTACCCTTCCTTAGTGTTCTTATTGCGAGGAAGAGAAGATGCTTTTATACTCCGTAGAAGAATATCTTATCTAGAATAAATGTGTCATATCAAACTTCATGTCTTTTACATCCACTAGATTGCAAAAGTATTTTGGGATCTAATATTTGGATTTGCTGAGAGCCACTTTAATAAACATCGAGCATCTCCGAGATACTCTTTGTATCTTTCCTACCTTACATGAATAGATATGTTGGTGAAAAACACCCTCCAACAACATCTTCAATTAGAAATCAAATATAGATATCCCCTATTTCGGATTTCTCGCTAGCCAAAAAGAAGAATAAGGATGCTCTCTAGACTGCATACAAAGTATAGAAAGGTTGTTGGAGAGTATAAAGATATCTCTACTCCTAAGAGCATCTCCAAGAGTTTGCCAAAATTTACTTGGCAAATCCTGTGTTTTGTCAACTTCTAAAAAGCTATGCAAAGTAAAAAAAGAATTCATCTCCAACAGTTTGGCATAATTCACTTGCTAAATCCAGATCTAACTCACATCAGGAATCATGAGAGAAACAAAATTATGTATGTGCCCTTCCACCTCTTGAAAAACTTATATCAGAAATCCTTCTCTATTTTTTATTTCTTTTTCACCCTCCCACCTAGAGGGAAACAACGATGGCAACCACGATCCGCGCGCGCATATATGCGCGTGGGGAGGTGAGTTTTGCCAAGTTTCTATTTTTGCCAAGTTGGTTTGCCAAACTGTTGGAGGCTAATTTTTCTTGTTTTGCCAAAATTATATGGATGTCAAGTTGGTTTGCCAAACTGTTGGAATACGTTTAAAAAGTACTCCCTTTGTCCCTAAATGTAAGTATTTGTTGACTTTTGCAGATTGTGTTTGACCATTCGTCTTATTCAAAAAATTTATGGATATATTATTTTGTTATGACATGTTTCATCTCATATATATTTTAAGTATATCATAATTATTTTTATATATTCATAAATTTTTTGAATAAGACGAATGGTTAAACGAGTATCACGGAAACCGGAGAATGATTATATTTAGAGGCGGAGCGAGTAAAACAAAACCTTGTCATCATTTCACCTCCAGAGACCTGCGCCTTCCGCTCCCCTCCTCTACCCTTCTTGTAATTGATTCCTACTGTCCGATGAGCACTGATTGCTCATCCACTGTCGCTGTGCACCCTCCCATCGCATTCTTTTTCGTGTACCCCGTCACCACATCTAGATCCGCCCACACTCCTATTTTCCTCTGTGAAGACGTTGTCCTTGGGAGCCCCGCGCCGTTGAGCGAAAAAAAAAAGAAAGGAGGCAATCTGACGCAGTAATAGATAAAGTTACAAACTTTTGCAAAATAATCCTTGGCAGAGAAAAAAATAATTCGCCAAAAATTAATATTACATTCATGTGATCCAATCAAGCCCTGTTTTTTCCTAGTTGATCCCTCAGTTTTAATTATTCGCATCTCTTATTTACTGAGACTTTGTTCGGCTCATCTTCGGCTGATTTATACGACCATTTGTTACGAGAAAAAAAGTATTACATGCTAATTTGTACGACTTATTTGTTCTATACTACGTAAGAAACCGAAAAAAGAGAAGTCCAACAAAGCAAAACTTCCTTAGCAACGCCTCAGACCATGGAGGCCATAGGACCTTTAATTTCCACTCCTCGAATTCGTGCCCTCCCCCTGACTGCTTCAACCGCCTCTTGACGCCATCGCAGCCGTCGGGGCCCGCCCCTGCCGCCGCCACAGGAGAAAAAGGGGGTATAGATGGGTAAAGTAGTAGCATCATAGAGGGATGGAGAGACAGTGGGGGAGAGAAAACAAAAGGAGAAATTGTGTCGGAACCACGTGTTGAGCTCCAGATGTTTCGATAATCTGTACTGAGTATGGTAAAAAGATAATGTGGTTGTGGGAGAAGTTGGTATAAAGGTCACTAGGTCAGAATCCTCGATGACTATGATAATATTCCTTTGCAGATAGATGAGTTTTAAAAGTGGTGTGATGCAGACAGCACCTAAACGTGGTCAGTTTTTTACATGAGCCGGATCCAAAACCAGTCCGGGGAGGGAGGGGGGATGGGTGGCCATCCGGGCCTCCCAATGACTAAGGCCCGCTTAGGTAATACGTGGAGGAGTATGTTGCTAAAAAAACTACAGGTGCAAGTCATGCAACCGAGCTTAATGAATAGTGCTAGGATATGTTAGAATAAAGAGGCCTTTGCCTTTTATTTTAATTAATTAAGAATTAAAACTCATTAGATTAATGCAAGGGAAATTGAATAATATTGTATGAGTATTTGAGGAAGTTTCTATTCAACTTATGTGCTAGACAAAGAGTACACCACTTGTGAAGTTGAATAAGGAGACTTGTTGGGGGATTCAGAATCAAGTCTTTCGTATACCAAAAATAAAAGAGTGTTTTTCGTTGACCAAGTTCTTATGTGAAAGGCCCAGCAGCGAAACCCCAGGAGCCTTTAAATCCTTTTTCATCTTTTAGAACTCATCTTTCGGCCCATGCCCTTCGTCGCCAGAGCCGTCAAATGAGCTCAGAATAACCCAGGGCGTTAGGGTTTCGATCAGGCTGATTGTTTTCTTCCGCGACGAAACCCCAGAAGTGAATCTTGCTCACCCAGGCAATCTCGGCCTGGGATTCGCTTGGGGGGTTTCGTCGTCTCTAACATCTAATGATTTCAAGTTTGGATGCGGTTCCATGTTTCAGGTGACGAAAGGTGCCAGGCGAAAGGGGAATCTCCAAAAGATTGAAGGTTTCCTCCCGACAGGCGCATGTGATGACAGCGAGAAAGGCGCCGTGATTTGCGGCGTGACGTCATGAAGCGCCGATTACGTGGAGACCTAATTGGAGATTTCCCAGAAGTAGCCTAGCATATTCTGTTTTTGATCCATTTCACACGAGGGTGTTCTCGGAATGTAAAAAGTCCGTCCGCTTCCCTATAAAAGGAGACGAACGGCACTTGTAAAGGGGATCAGCTTTTGAGAAATCTACTGTTGAGTAAAGAGCTTTTGGCTATTCTTTGTTTTGTGTTCTGGTTTTGGTTCTTGAGGTTTAGCCTTCTCTCATTGTTTGTGCACGGTAGCTTCGGCTATCGCCACAACAATTGGCGCCCACCGTTTGTGTTTGGCTCGAGTAACAAACCCAGAATGTCTACAAGGAAGAAGAGAACTATTGCCAACTCTACCAAAGGGGCGTCGTCATCCGTGGACGAAGAGCCGAACCTTTCTACCTTGCTCACTCAGGGGGAGGCGCTCCCAGAAGCTGGCGCAGCGCACGAGGCGGAGCTGGCCAAACTGCGCAAAGAGGCCGAAGAATTGGCTAGAACCAAGAAGAGGCTCATAGCAATACAGCACGAAGCTGAGATCCAAAAACAAAAAGCAGAGATCGCTAACTTGAAGGAGGAACAGCGTGCTCTAAAAGCAAAACAATCCTTAAGTTTCAACCAACCCTCACCCGAGTACACTGTTCCCAACCAGTCTAACTTCAATGAGCGCACTGAGTTTTTCACCCAGCCCCCTCCGCACACCACCTTCAGTCGCAACCCCTTCGTGAGCCCTTTCGAGTCAGGTCCTTCGCACCAGGATGTTCATACCATTCACACGAGACCGTGGAATCCCAAATCCCCCTTGCCTCAGGAGATTCAGATCACTCCATGGCCACAAACGTACAGGCCAGTTCCACTACCCAGATTCTCGGGCCAATCTGACCCAAGGCAATTCCTAATGAGCTATGAAGCCGCCATTCTCTCGGCCGGCAGTGACGACTCTGTACTGGTGAAACCCTTCATCATCACTGCTGAAGAGGCGGCAGCGTAGTGGTATTCTCTGCTAAGCCTAGGTGTAATTCACGGATAGGATGATCTCAAGCAGTGGATTCTCTCAAACTTCCAAGGTTTCCAACGTCCGGAACTCACAGAGAGCGACCTCTTCTCGTGCAAACAGAAGGACAAGGAGCCTCTCTAAAACTATTTCAGGAGATTCGTGCATCTCAGAGCCCAAGCACCAAATGTTTTGGACGCCGTCGCCATTAACGCTGCAATCGTGGGTCTGAGAGCCGGCCAGTTTCGCTCTCACCTCATGCGCGAAAGGCCCAAAACTATCCACGCCTATACGAAGAGTTTGAGAAGTATTGTCGCTCAGACAATGACTTCAGGATGTGTATGGAAGAGCAATCCCAGCAGAAAAAGTCTGCGAAAGCTAATCAACCCAGCGAGAGGGAATGGCACAATCCCAGAAACGCCTAGCACGCCAATCCTCGGGGCATTTTCGGTCTGGACGGCGAAAACACCCAGGAAAACCCCAATCCACAGGCTGATTCACAGAGCCTGGTCCCTAACCCACCTAGTCCCCCTCACTCCAATCAAGGGGGAGGCCGCAGGGGCGGAAGAGGCGGAGGCAGAGGCAGGGGTCGAGGCAGAGGCCGAGGCCACAATGAGAAAAGAAAATGGTATTGTATTTTCCACAAGGAAAACGATGACCACAGCTCAAATTATTGTCCAGATAAGAAAAGATTCGAAGCCATTCTTGAGGAGGAAAGAAAGTAAAAGGAGAGAGCGAGTGCTGTAAACCACTCTGCTCCGGCATGGCAAAATCCTAGCTTTGGGAGAAACTCTTTCGCCAACCCTTTCCCGCCACCTCAATTCCAGCCACCACCTTCCAATTATCCCCAGCCTCCGCCCTGGCAATCGCAAACTTTCCAAGCTCAGAACATTGAGCGTAGGCCCGTCGAGCAACACCCATTGCTCCTCCACCTCCTCCTTACAAAGGTCCCTCAGCTCCGCCATTGCCAGCCAAGCTCGAGGGCCAGAGCGATCCCCTGCCATCCGTCGGAACCATAATGCCTATTTCAGGGGGCTCCGCGTTGGAATTCGAAACCAAGAAGGAAGGAAAGCATTACTTTCGCGAGGTGCGAAACATCTGTGTGGAGGGAAGAGTCGAGAAAACAAGATGGTCTCATATCCCAATCACCTTCTCAGAAGAGGACGTAAGGTTGCAAGGCTTCCCTCACAATGACGCTCTAGTAATAGAAGCGAACATAGCAAGTTGGACTCTGGAGAAGCTCTTGGTGGACAACGGCTCATCAGCTGACATTATCTTTGCCGATGCCTTCGACAAGATGGGGCTTAACAGAGATCTGCTACAGCCACCAGACACACCTTTGTATGGTTTCGGAGGGCGCGTCATTCATGCGCTGGGCAAAGTGGTTCTCCCTGTATCTTTCGGCACGGTCCAAAACTCCAGAACAGAATACCTATCCTTCGACGTTGTGGAGATGTACTATCCCTACAATGGCATCTTGGGCAGAGGGTTCCTCAACAAGTTTGAGGCATTTATTCACCAGGCTTATCTCTGCATCAAAATCCCGGCGACGCTAGGGGTCATCACAATATGGGGTCATCAAAACAACGACCGAAACCTAGAGAGAGGTCGCACCCCGGGCCAGCGAAACGTGCATGCCCTCGACGAAGCAGTCGAAAGCAATGAGGCGGAAAAGCAGCCGAAAGCAGACAGAGAGAAAGTCAATATGCAGCCGGACTGCGAAACCAAATGGGTCTTACTAGATGCGATGGTCCTGGATCAGACCGTCGTCATTGGCTTCGACCTTTCGGCTGACGAGGAAGCAAACCTAGTTCAATTCCTCTAAAAGAACAAAGATGTGTTCGCCTGGTCCGCCAAGGATCTCACAGGCGTCGATCGAAGCTTCATCGAGCATAAGCTGAACATCGACCCTTCGGTCACGCCGCGAAAGCAGAAATTAAGAAAGATGTCTGATGACAAGGTAGTAGCTGTCAAGTCAGAGGTTCAAAGGCTGCTTGACGCCACCGTCATCCGCGAGTTCATGTACCCTAAATGGCTGGCCAACACGGTGCCTGTCAAGAAAAAGAATGGCAAATGGAGAATGTGTATCGACTTCACTGATCTCAACAAGGCCACACCAAAAGACAATTATCCATTGCCACAAATGGATCAGGTTGTGGACTCTGCGGCCAACTCCGCGATCATGTCTCTGTTGGATTGCTTCTCTGGATATCACCAGTGTTGGATGGCGAAGGAGGATGAGAAAAAAACCAGTTTCATTACACCCTTTGGAACTTTCTGCTTCGTCCGAATGCCAGAAGGTTTGAAAAATGCCGACTCAACATTCACCAGAATGACTGGGACAGTGTTTAAGCCGCAGATCGACAAGGACATCCAAGCCTACGTCGATGACCTCATCGTCAAGAGTTCCAGCTGGGCCAACCACGTAAGTGATTTGGCTGAAACTTTCGCCAACATGAGGCGGGCCGGTTTGAAATTAAACCCAGAGAAGTGCGTGTTCGGGGTCACGAAAGGAAAAATTCTGGGATGCCTCATCTCCGCCAAAAGAATCGAAGCCAACCCCGACAAGATAAGAGCAATCAGAGAAATGGAGGAGCCCAAGACGAAGAAGGACATTCAAAAACTGAATGGTCGGGTGGTAGCCTTAAACAGATTCATTTCAAAATTCTGCTGAGCGAAGCCTCCCATTCTTCAAGGCATTGAAGGGCAAGGGCGCGATTGAGTGGGGTCCTGAGCAAAGCAAGGCCTTCGCCGAGCTCAAGGACTACATCGAGAAAATGGCAATACTATCCCCACCCTCGCCGTCGGAGCCACTTCTCATATACGTGGCCGCCTCAAAAGCTGCGGTCAGCGCTGCTCTGGTCCGAGAGGTCGAGACTGAAAAAGGGAAGTTCCAATATCCTGTCTATTTCATCTCCGAAGCCCTGGCGGGCTCAAAGTTGCTCTACTCAGAGCTGGAGAAAATCGCCTACGCAGTGATCATGGCCACGCGAAAGCTCAGGCATTATTTTGAGGCACACAAAGTCACCGTGCTCACGGACCAACCCTTAAATGATTTGTTCATTAACAAGGAGGCCTCGTCTAGAATTGCCAAGTGGGCAACTGAGTTGTCCGAGCATACAATATACTTTGGGAAGAGGTCGGCCATCAAGTCCCAAGTCTTAGCGGACTTCATCGTAGATTGGACTTCACCAAGCAGTGTTACCGCCGACGAAGAGTTGGTGCCGGTCTGGGAGATCAGGTGTGACGGAGCCTGGGGCGCAAAGGTGCTGGCATCGCAGCCATCATCACCTCTCCGACGGGTATCAAGCTAAGATACGCCGCAAGGCTAGACTACAAAGACCCATCAGATAGGTGCAGCAACAATACCACCGAGTACGAGGCTTTACTGCTGGGCCTCCGCAAGGTGAGAGCCCTGGGGGCCAGCAACTTCCTGGTCAAGTGCGACGCCAAGGTCATCAAAGACCATGTGGAGAAAGAAAGTGAGGCCAGGGAACCGGAGCTAGTCAAGTACCTCGCGGAGGTGCGCAAAATGGAAAGGCATTTCTGGGGATTCACTGTCGAGCACTTGCCTAGAAAAAACAACAGCAAAGCCGACGAGCTCGCGAAGAAAGCTGCAAGGGGGGAGGCGATGCCTCCAGAAGTGTTCTTCGAAATCCTGACTGCCCCGTCTACAAGACCAGACAAGCAGCCGCTCAGCACAGTCAACGCAATCGCTAGCTTGGACTGGAGAGCTCCCATAATCCCTTTCCTCCGCGGACATTATGAGCCGGTCGAAACCCATGACTTCAAAAGGATGCAGGCACGGGCCAAGGGCTACATCCTCAAGGACGACGTCCTGTTCAAGTTGGGAGTGTGCGCACCGCTGCTAAAATGCATCTCTTAGGACCAAGGCATCGAGCTCATGAGGGAAATTCATGGAGGAATGTGCGGATCGCACATAGCAGCGAGAGCTCTGGCCGGAAAAGCTTTCAGACAGGGTTTCTATTGGCCAATGGTGATAAAGGATGTCGAGCACATCGTTAGGACTTGCAAAGCTTGCCAGTTCGCAGCAAAGCATCAGCGAAGGCTGGGCGCGCCATCGCTGCTCATTACGCCTACCTGGACGTTGCAACGCTGGGGAATGGATATCGTCGTGCCGCTTCCCATAGCCCAAGGCAACTTCAAGTTCATAGTGGTCGCAATCGAGTATTTCACCAAGTGGATTGAGGCGAGACGTCTCGCTACCATCACCTCAACCACTATCAGAAAATTCTTCTAGCAGAAATCATATGTAGATTTGGAGTGCCCAAAGAGCTCATTGTTGACAACGGGAAGCAATTCAACTGCCAGGATTTAAGGGAGTATTGTCGATCAATTGGAACGAAGCTTTGCTTTGCATCCGTGTACCACCCTCAGTCCAACGGCGCAGTGGAAAGAGCCAACAGGCAAATCTTCTCAGCCATCCACCCTCAGTCCAACGGCGCAGTGGAAAGAGCCAACAGGCAAATCTTCTCAGCCATAAAGAAATGCCTCTTCGAGCAGAAGAAAGGAAAGTGGGCAGATGAGCTATCGAGAGTTATTTGGTCGCATAACACCACTGAATTAAGGACCACCAAGTTCACCCCATTCAGGCTATTGTACGGGGCCGAAGCAATGTGCGCTGAGGAGCTCGCCAACGAAAGCGCTAGAGTTTTGGCTGGAAGCTCTCGCGAGAATGAAAAAGTCGACAAGGACCTCGTGGAAATCGACAGGCTTGACGCAGTTCAGAACCTGTTGAAGTATCAAGAAGAAACCAGAAGGTGGAGAAACAAGAAAGTATCCCTCAAAGACATTAAGGTGGGAGACTTCATCCTAAAAAGAAAGAAGAATGCCGACGCTGTAGGCAAGTTCCAATTTGCTTGGGAACGACCATACATGGTCACAAGCTCTGTTCGAGATGGGGCCTTTCGTCTCAAAGATGAGGCAGGCATGGAGTTGCCACATTCGTGGAATGTGGACAACTTGTGTAATTTTTTCCCGTAGTTTGTTTCAGTAGGAGTCCGTCGCACGGAACTATAAGTGCGGAGGACTCACCTAGTTTTACATTTTCCAGTATTTACTTTCGCGCATTTTAAATTCCATAACAAGGCGGGTACTCTTTTCCTCACATAGGGAGGACTCCACCCTGGAGCGTGAGGTTTTTAACGAGGCAGCCTTGATGTAAAATTTATTTCCCAATGAATGAAATACTTCCTCCCTAAGATTTGTTGTGTTTCTTTCGCATAATTTAAAGTGCTATCTTAAGATAGCCCATCCCAAAAGAGGATGAATTAAAGTGCTATTTTCGAATAGCCCTCTCCGAAAGTGAGAGCATTAAAGTGCTACCCATGGGTAGCCCACCCACAAGTGGTGCAATCAAGATGATTCACAAGAATCAATCCTTCAAAGAGCTGCTTTCACAGCAGCCCGTCCAAAAAGGACGTACGAAAGCGATTTAGCCTCGAATCGAGGAACCACAAACAAAGGCACCGCAATCGCTAATTTTTGCAAAGACGTTGTCGCAAGCGACACTTAACGCCACAAAGACAAACCTATTCTAAGCCGGAAAAGAGCGTGTGTTGTCAAAAAACAGCTCGAAAGCTATAAAATTTGACAAAGGCAGACAGCCTCTAGTCCTGCAATGCGTTTCACGCCTAGGCGTCGTATCGCAGGCTAGTTTCACGAAAGACTGCACGGGAAAAGTGAATAAATTCAGCACGCCGCGTCACACAGTCTAGTAGGCCAGCAAAATCGAAACCACACTAATTCGACGGTTATAAGTAAAACGAATAAACTCTACTTTTCCCCGCTTCCGAAGGGGGGGGAAGACGTTTTCTTTCGAAAACAGAAAGTCGAAAGCAGCGAAAACTTTAGTTTGAAACAATCAAAAGTCTTGGTGCGGTAAAGAGTTTTGGGCATCGCATTCAGCACCATGCTTTCGCATCCAGCTTGTCAAACGCGACACACACAAATTTACATTACAACTGTCAAAAGTTTAAGTGGCTAACATGCCAATTCAGGATCAGCCTAGCACTACTTGGCCGGATCAGGAGCGGGGTCTCGGGGCAATCCTTCGTGACGAAGGGGAGCCAAAGCTTCGCCAGTCACAGGGTCCACCAGGCCGCCTTCGACTCCAGGCGCTTCGCGGACAGGGGCTCCAGGGACTCCTTGATCGATAGCGTCGTCGCTCGTCTTCGGCGGCCAATCTCTAAGGGGCCCATACGGCCCTAGAGTTGCGTCAGGTCCATGTGTTGCGCGATGCTCACGAAGCTCCAGAGCTTGTTTCGCCTGCCCAAAATAGAACTTTGTGAAGGAAGAAAGCATTAAGCATCAGCGCAAAGCTTGCTCAACAAAAATGATCGTAGTCAAAGAAAACCGAAAAGGCCTACCTTCGCCAAGCGATCCACAGCCTTCTTTCGAGCGTGCGCTCGCCCACTCTTAGCCCAAATGTTACGGAGAATGATCTTATTGATTAGTTCAACCGTCTTGCTTGGGGCTGGCACTTCGTCAAGTGAAGGGAATGCGAAGCTTCGGCTTCCGAAAGCTTTGAAATGGTCGCAGCCCTGTTGCTCGAGAAGATAAAGCAGCATTTCAGAACAGGTAGCTGCCCCATAATCCCCAATCTTGCTCATAGTGTCGGGCAGGAGCTTCAATTCGCTATGCAACCATTCCACAAAGCTTGAGATATTGTTAGTAATTTTAAAATCCTGGGCTTCGGTACCAAAAATTTCCAGAGCTCGGCGATACTCCGTCGCCAGATATGCACCCCATTAGTGGCAGTAGGCTTCGTTCTTCTCCAGAGTATCTTCAAGCTCGCCCTTCACTTTCTTTAATTCAGCGATGAGGTTGGCGTTGGCCTCCAGAAGGATATTTTGTGCATCGTACTAGGTAACCATGTCCTTTAATTCAGCACGGCATCCTTCGTAGCATTGTAGGCTCAACTCCAGCTCCTTCTTCAAAGCATCCATAGCTTCCTGCTGCTTAGCGCGCTGGTCTGCCTGTAGACGAGACTCTTGTTTTAATCTCTCGTTCTCTTCTTTCAGGCGCCGGTTCTCGTCCTCTAAAAGTTTTTGTTTCTCAAGAGAGGTCTTGGCCTCCACAGTCGCCCTCTCGAATCCTTTCTGACAAGCGACAATGCCCCTTGAAAGATAAGCGTGCACAGTCTTCATCAAATCATCAGCGCTTAAACCTTCCAGGGTGTGCTCAAAGTTTGCAAACAGTTAGTAATCATGTTATTCGCCCACCCCCCTTCGTACAGCCAACGTAGCGAAGGCACCAAGTCGAAATGCTATAAATGAAGCAATTAGCACTGTTTCATACCAGGTTCTCCCAGCACAGATGCGAGGCTTGTCCTTTATGCAGAAGGGTCTGCTTCAAGCTGAAGAGCTTTTTTATCCCTGTCCTTGGCGATCAAGGTGACTAGAGTCTTGGCCGCTAAAATCAGCACGAAAACAAAAGACATTAGTAAATGGGACACATGGTTTACAAGAAGGACGCGAAAAACTGTCTTTGAGTAAAAGCACCATACCGGCGTCTTCAAGCTGAAGAACATTGGGAGTCGTCGTCGGCACCGGTGTAACGTCATCAGCAGTTCTCTCTGCAGCAGGGTGAAGATCATCTGACACCAGCGGCGGCGAACGAGATGCATGCGTCGCAGACTCTTCAACTTCCGGAGCATCCAGGTCGATTGGATCCTGGGCCTTCGCACCCGAGCTTTCGCCCGGATTCATTGCAGCAACCTCTGGATCGCTTTGAGGCTGCGGAGGGGGAGCACCCGAATCCTTCACTACTAGAGCAGCATCGTTGTCAATATAACACAGATCCTCCGATTCATCCACGACATCCACAAGGCTGGCCACACGCTCTTTCGGGGAAGCGTCGGCCATAGAAATTTCTTTTTGAATCAACTCTGCCACGCGTTTGCCCCTGGCCTCGCGCGCCTCTAACTCCTCAGGATCAGCTTGGCCCACCGACAACGGCTCCTCTGTCAATTTCCGCGCTGGGCCCTTCGGGGGATAATTAGTGCAAGGCTGGATCTGAGGCATCGACAGGATGTCAACGTCCTCATTAGTCTCCGCGACTGGGTCAGCCCGCGCCCTTTTCCCAGAGGGCTCGTCCTCGTCGGGCTCCTTTTCCTTGATCGTGACACGTCTCCCCCTCTCCGCAGCTTCCGAAGGCCTCTTCTTCGAAGCCAGTTTCTTATCTGCATCACTAGCAGGGGAGGGGGTCGTGAATTTTCTTCTTTTCTCTCTCGGCCGTGGCAACTTTCGCCGCCTCAGCCTTGCGACGAGCCAAGGTCTCATTAACTTTCAATAACTTTGTAGATTTTTCTGCAAGCGGAGGCAAGGTAGCTTTAGCAGCATCTGCCTTTCGCTTGGCCAAGATGTCTTGGGCTTTGGTGCTTTTCACAACATTGTCCACGGTTACGGTTGTCTTGCTTGACTTAGTCTTTCGCGAGGTCTCGACAGGCTCAGATCCAATGTTGCCTGGCGGCTGCATCTTCTTGCTGGCTGTCGGAGGCACTGGCCGAGGAGAATATGCGACACCCATTTCGTCAAAAACACAGTTGACACGACCCTGATGTTTCAAAATTCTTTGGGCACATTCCCACTCTTTGTGGGTGAAGTTTCCAATCATCTGGACAACTTTCTTTTCGACCTCAGCCACAACCTCATCATCGGTCTTGTCTGTGGGTCGCTTGACATTGAATATGGGGCTTCGCATGTTTTGATCCAGCCCTGGCAGCCATTACATTTTAAATGCCCATGATCCCCATCGGGGCTGGCACGGCCAGATGTCGGCAGCCACGAATTCCTCAAGAGCGTCCCACGTAGTGATCACGCAAATCGCCTGGTAAAATGCAGCTGTGCTGGCCGATGACCAGCTAGCCTTCGTTAGCTTCGGCGACAGCTCGACTTCCAAATCAATCATGCAGCTCGCCAGGTCGAACGTTGTCACTTCTTCTTGCTTCGAACTTCGCCCCACCACTGCGATAGGAGCATAAAACCAGTAGGAGGTCCACCAGTTAGCCCACTTGTTCTTGTACGCTGGGGCTAGTTCCACCGGAGCTTGGTTCTTGCCAGGACGACGCGTCTGAAAGGTGCAGCAGCCATACTGAGCCTCTTTTTCTTTGTCGTCAACAGTTATAAGTTTCCTTGCCCAGTGAATCTCAAAAAGGTGAACGAAAGTATCCACGTCATTGTCACCGGCAAAAGTCCAACAGGCCCACAGAAATTTCGGCACTTGCGGAATGGAATTGGGCGTCAGTTGGTGGATCTAAACATTATAAGCCGCCAAGATATCCGCAAACTTCTTGGACACTGGCAGTCGAAGCCCAGCGGTAAAGAAATCCCGAAAGACCACGCTCTCATTCTTTCAGGGCTTCGGCGTGGTTTCCTTCCCAGGTAACCGACAGGTTCCGGGATCAAAGCAGCCTTCCAACCGAAGCGCATCCAAATCTGCTTGGGTCATTAAAG
Organism: Cenchrus americanus; assembly: GCA_947561735.1. Classification (NCBI taxonomy): domain Eukaryota; kingdom Viridiplantae; phylum Streptophyta; class Magnoliopsida; order Poales; family Poaceae; genus Cenchrus; species Cenchrus americanus. Next base: position 79,324,024 of record OX387244.1, on the reverse strand, counting down.
ACCAACCAATATAACAAGTCCAAGCTTTCGCTAAGTCACGGAGATCAGCTTTCTCCCCGGACCCTTCCGCAGCTTCTTCAACAGCTGCACCAGCATCCTCTCCTATCTCGCCCTCCTCCACGTCAGCATCACGTTTTCAGCATCTTGTCGCTCAGCATTATTTCGACATAACTCCCACCACCTGAACTGCTATTTTCATCGCTACTAGAGGTGGACGAAGTACTGGCACTCTCGCGAGAGCTGGCAGACCAATCCAGGCCAAAGATCTTACCAGACTCCGAGCTAGACGACGAGGTGGAAGATGTTGCATTGGCCTCTGTAGCTTCCGGCGGTACCTCCTGCTTCCCACGATTCGATGATGACCCTTCGTCCTCCATGACTGTATCAGGGCGCCTGTCGCGAGCTGTATAAATCTGTTAGAAAGCCAGGTTCGAGCACGTAACACCGATGACTAAAAAAATGAAAACATGCACTCAGGCCAGGGAGAAAACTAACCTCTTGAGTCGACCGAGGCTTCCGCTGGAGCGACTCGCAGGGGGCAAAGGCAAGAGGAACAGGCGAAAAATCAAAAGAGAGAAGCAGGGATGAAAATGGCAGCGGGCTCGCAGCAGTGTCGGCCCCATCTATTTATAGGGGGTGAAACATAACGGTCAAAAATTTTGAACCTAACGGTAAAACGCAGTGCTTCAAGGGCATTTCAGGTATTTCAAGTGAGGCCCTTGAGAACCGACGCCTGGGAAGACGTTTTCTTGTGCCTCGTTACTGATCCCCGGGTTTCGCTGGCTCAGGTTCGCGCCGAGGCAAACGCTTCGCCATCGAGGGGCTTCTGTTGAGGGGATTCGGAATCAAGCCTTTCGTATACCAAAAATAAAAGAGTGTTTTTCGTTGACCAAGTTCTTATGTGAAAGGCCCAGCAGCGAAACCCCAGGAGCCTTTAAATCCTTTTTCATCTTTCAGAACTCATCTTTCGACACATGCCCTTCGTCGCCAGCAGAGCCGTCAAATGAGCTCAGAACAACCCAGGGCGTTAGGGTTTCGATCAGGCTGATTGTTTTCTTCCGCGACGAAACCCCAGAAGTGAATCTTGCTCACCCAGGCAATCTCAGCCTGGGATTCGCTTGGGGGGTTTCGTCGTCTCTAACATCTAATGATTTCAAGTTTGGATGCGGTTCCATGTTTTAGGTGACGAAAGGTGCCAGGCGAAAGGGGAATCTCCAAAAGATTGAAGGTTTCCTCCCGGAAGGCGCACGTGATGACAGTGAGAAAGGCGCTGTGATTTGCGGCGTGACGTCATGAAGCGCCGATTACATGGAGACCTAATTGGAAATTTCCCAGAAGTAGCCTAGCATATTCTGTTTTTGATCCATTTCACACGAGGGTGTTCTCGGAATGTAAAAAGTCCGTCCGCCTCCCTATAAAAGGAGACGAACGGCACTTGTAAAGGGGGTCAGCTTTTGAGAAATCTACTGTTGAGTAAAGAGCTTTTGGCTGTCCTTTGTTTTATGTTCTGGTTTTGGTTCTTGAGCTTTAGCCTTCTCTCATTGTTTGTGCACGGTAGCTTCGGCTATCGCCACAACAAGACTGGTGAGCCATACACGCGCACGCGCTCACTCGCCTCGCCGGGGCCATGGGCGCGACAAGCGGCGCAGACGTGATGTGTTGCGGGACGGGAGCACCTTTTGCTGCTGGGTGGGTGGGGCTATTCCTAGGAATATTTCAAATGATAATTCACTTACTTTAACTGTTTAGGTTTGATGAACCACGTTCCCAGATCCAGATCTGGCATCCTGCACCCGCAGCCCTCTGCCTATATAATGGGCCACTCCTCCTCCTTCCCAACTCGTCCATTCACAATTAGATACTCCTATTCAGGAGATCTCTCTTTTTCTCCCTTTTGCTGCTGCTTACTCACATTCCCATCGCATGCACCGTGCGCGGTAGTGGCGAGAGCAGAGCCTCTGGAACCCGACCGCTACTGAATATCTTGCTTGGGATAGGCGGGCGATAAGTTTTTTGGGGAGCGTTTGATGCAACTGCTCGCTTCCCTGGTCGTTTTGTTCCTAGTTGTCGTATGGACCTCCCGGGGCCCACTACCTCGGTGGGTACCGGGACCGACTACTCGGTGGGCCCCGGGACTACCGGCTTGCGCTACACGGCACCGAAGGCGTGGAGCACAAGGACTACGCGAGAGTAGTACTCGGTTAGGGAGTTGTACATGTTCCGCACCGTATAGGGGACTCCTAGACGTACTCGACTAGTACTCTTTCCCTACTCCGACTTGTAACCCCGCCTCCCGAACTATATAAGGCGAGGCGAGGGGACCGATCTCGGGATCACCTCATACGATCCCCTACAACTCACGACGCACTATTGCATCATCTTGTAATCGTGCCCTATCAATCCGAGCTACGCGGCATACGGGACGTAGGGTATTACGCACCTCGCGGCCCGAACCTGTCTAAATTGTGTGCCACGTGTCTCTTCCTTCAAGTTACCGATCTCGGCGAGTCACGATCATCTACTTCGGGTACTCCCCGTAGTAGGTTGCCGGTCTAAAACACCGACAGCTGGCGCGCCGGGTAGGGGCTCTCGCTCGAGATCACATGGCGAACTCGACGGCTTCCGTCCACTTCAAGCCAAGCTGTCGCCTTCAACCGCGGCGACACCTTCGTTTTCGGCGCACGGGTCCGCACTCGCCGAAGGCGCGGGCTCCTTCCGGCGCCACCTAACCATGCGGCCCAACCCGAGGACGAGGCCTCGTGACGCTTCCCCGAAGTTGTCACGGGGCGAACTCGCCGCAAGTCCGGCGAAATTTCGCTCTTCGACCACCACGCCGACTTCGAGCTCGAGTCCGTCTCCAACTCGGACCCGACGTCGCCATGGGCCATCGCATGCGAGCCGGCCGCTCGGCCATCGCGACGGCCCCCTCACCACGCAAGCACTCCGCGCGTGGCCCACGCATTACCACGCGGGCCCGCACGGGGGGCTCCTACTTCGCGCGGGCCGGCAAGGAGCCCGTACCCGAGTAAAACTCGGACTCCGACGCCGTCCCCGACCGCGTCTCGGACTCCGGCCCTCTTCCGAGTTCTACTCGAACCCGGACTACGAGTTCGACTTCGGGTCGGACCCCGAGGAGCCCGAGGCCGAAGACGACTCCACCGAGCTTCCCTTGTCGGTGGCCGCCCTGCGGGGCCGGTTATAAAATCAACGCCGGCCGGGAGATACGTCTGCGGCCGGACCGCAAGCCCGCCGACCTCCGGCAAAGGGAGACTCACGCTACGTCGCCTACATCGACTCGCTACCGTTCCAGGAGGGAACGCCACTGACCCGAGCGGACTCGAATACACCAACTGAGGTGGCACCCTCTCGAGTCCGGCCTTGGGTACCCCCGATCGCCAAGTCTTCATGGCTGCTGGCGAAACCCCAGGACCTTCAGGCACGGCTGAGGACAAGTACCTGGAGGACATCTCCGCAGACGAGCTGTCTGCTGAGGCACCTGCTGACGAGACCGCCGCCAACAGGGATGCTCGACGCGAACGTAACAGGAAGCGCAGCGAGCGACGTCGGCGGCTCAAGGACAACCTCCCCATCCGCAACCTTGCGGAAGCTCTCGAGGCGGTCGAGAGCAGAGTTCACACCACTCCTGAGCAGTGTCTCATGTCGATCACAACGATCGCACGCCAGGCTCAGGGCATACGCGCCGGAGAGGTCATCGCCAAGCTCGCTGAAGAAGCCTACTTCATGCGGGTCGACAACGCAGTCAACCAACCTCCTCCCGGCTAAACCTCGCGACAACGAAGCTACTAGTCGCAGCCGCCAACGCCGGTCCCAACCGACCTCCCGGGCCCGAGCCAAACCGCCGCCGCTCCCACGCCGGCGGACCCTCACGAGCGAGACCAAGGCAACCGAGAAGTCGTTCCCCACCGCGCTCCGCCGGTGGCGGCGGCAACGATCCCGGCGGCGGCGGCAACGACGGCGGCGGCCTCCAACCATGGGGCCAACGAGAGAGGCCGGGAGGCGGCGGCGGTCGCGGCGGCCGAGGCCACGCGAACGGCCACGCCTCCGGCGCCTCGCACGGCGGGTACGACGCTCGCCGGAAGATCGAGGAGGCCGCGGCGGAAGAAGTCGACCACCGCCGCCGAGGGCGACGGCTTCCCCACCTTCTCACCCCGACTTCGCAACTTACTCCTCCCCGACAAGTTCAAGCCTTTGGGGATCACCAAGTACGATGCGATGCGGGATCCTATCCGGTGGCTCCGATGCTACGCCCTCTCCATCGAGAACGGCGGCGGCAACGGCGACACCAAATGCCTCTACTTCCCCTTTCGTCCGGACCAAGCACCACTCACATGGCTCGAGTCGCCGGACAAGCACTCGATCGACAAGTGGGACCACCGAAGGAGCGGTTCACAAGCAACTTCGCGGGCGCCATGGGCCGTTCGGGTACTCGCATGGACCTTGCCATGATCAAGCAGGAACAAGGTGAGACCCTCCGCAAGTACATGCGCCGCTTTTTCGACAAGCGCGCTACCGTCGTCGACGTCACCGACAAGGAGGTCATCGACCTCTTCCAGGACGGCCTCTACCATCGCCGCACCTTCGAGGACTTCGGTCGTCGCCGCCCCAGGTCCATTCCCCACCTCAAGGACATGATCACGTCCTGGGCGGATGAAGAGGACAAGGCCAACGCCAAATACGACGCCATCCGCGGCAAGTCCAAGCAGAACCGGGCGGCGGCGGCGCGGCAATGCAAATCAAGGCGGCCGCAACAACAACAACAACAGCAACTACTCGGGTCCCAACCGCAAGCGCAAGCCAGACAACACTCGTCGCGGCTATCCAGCGCCTGCGAAAGGGAACTCGAAGAAGAACTCGGGCGGGTTCAAAGACCCGTCGAAGGAGAAGTGCCCGTGGCATCCGAACGGCAATCACACTACCGAACGGTGCTACCGGCTCGGGCACGCACTCAAGGACACGCCGGAGCCGCCGCACCCTCACGACCAAAAGGGCAAGAAGAAGGACGGCGACGACAACGACTTCCAAGAACCCGAGAAGAGCGTCAACGTCCTCTTCGGCGGAGCGCCGGCGGGCGGGAGCGAAGGCTACCCGTCGTGAAGTGATGTCCATCGAGCCGGCGGTTCCGACCCCTCTCGGGTGGTCGAGAGGTACCCATCACCTTCTCCCCGCGCGGACCGGTGGACTAGCTTCTCCGAACCGGGACGGTTCCCTCTCGTCCGAAGCCAACGGTGGCGGGCTCCAAGCGCAACAAGGTGCTCATCGACGGCGGAAGCGGGCTCAACGTCCTCTTCACCAAAACCTTGAAGAAAATGAAGCTCGACGTCACCCCCATGCTCACCAAGAGCAAGACGCCCTTCTACGGCATCGTCCCGAGCAACGCGGCTATCCCACCGGGCTCGGTGGTACCGCCGATTACCTTCGGGGCGTCTCGGGACAACTACCGCACCGAGTACATCAAGTTCGAGGTCGCGGATTTCGAGACCTCTTACCACGCCATCCTTGGCGACCGGCCATCGCCAAGTTCATGGCGGTGCCCCACTACACCTACTTGGTACTCAAGATGCCAAGTCCGGCCGGTGTACTCTCCCTCCAAGGGGACTTGAAGATCTCCCACGATCGCGATACAGAGGCCGTGGCGATCGCTTCTACAAACCAAGTACCCAACGCGATGATGGAGGTCTACGCCGCGTTGAAGAAGCTTGCAACAAGCGAACTCGACATCCCGGAGAAGTCGACGGCGCCAACAAGCCTCGGCCACCGAGGAGGTGCTCGTCAAGACGGTCGACCTCGGAACGGCGACCCCAGGCAAGACCACCACCATCGGGGCCGGCCTCGACCCCAAATAGGAAGACGCGCTCATCGGCTTTCTTCGGGCTAACCGCGACATCTTCGCGTGGAAGCCGACGGACATGCCGGGAGTGCCCGGGGAGCCGATCGAGCATTGCCTTAATGTCGATCCAAAGGCCACCCCCAAACGACAACACCTCCGACGATTTGCCGACGATAGACGGGACGCCATCAAGAAGGAGCTCGCCAAGCTACTCGCAGCCGGCTTCATCAGAGAAGTCTTCCATCCTGAGTGGCTAGCCAACCCCCGTCCTCGTCCGCAAGAAGAACTCGAACGAGTGGAGGATGTGCGTCGACTACACCGACCTCAACAAGCACGCCCCCAAGGACCCCTTCGGGTTGCCGCGGATTGATCAAGTCATCGACTCCACGGCGGGCGCGACCGCTCGCTTCCTCGGCGCTACTCCCGGTACCACCGGATCGCAAGCAAGGAGGAAGATCAGGGAGAAGACCACGTTCATCACCCCGTTTGGCGCGTCTTGCTACACGACCATGTCGTTCGGGTTGAAGAACGCCGGCGCTACTTATCAACGGGCCATCCGGGCCTACTTCAAGCGGCAACTCAACAAGAACGTCGAGGCTTACGTGGATGACGTGGTTGTCAAAACCGAGAGACTCCGGTACCCTCATCGACGACCTTGAAGAGACCTTCGCATCGCTACGCGAGTACCGCTGGAAGCTCAACCCGAACAAGTGCGTCTTCGGCGTCCCTTCGGGCAAACTACTCGGCTTCATCATCAGCCAGCGCGGCATTGAAGCCAACCCCGAGAAGATCTCCGCCATCACCAGCATGAAAGCTCCCACGAGCATCAAAGATGTCCAGAAGCTGACGGGGTGCATGGCGGCGCTGAACAGATTCATCTCGAGGCTAGGAGAACGGGGCCTCCCCTTCTTCAAACTACTCAAGCATCACGAGAAGTTCGTGTGGACTCCAGAGGCGGATCAAGCCCTTGCCCAGCTCAAGGACTTCCTGTCAAAACCGCCAATCCTCACGGCTCCTCACAAGGGCGAGCAGCTACTGCTCTACCTAGCTGCGACTACTCACGTGGTCAGCACTGCCATCGTTGTCGAGCGGCAGGAAGACGGCCACGCTTACCCGGTCCAGGGCCGCCCGGCCTACTTCGTCGGGCGAGGTTCTATCGGAGTCCAAGGCTCGCTACCGGCCCCGTGCGAAGCTTTTGTGCGCTCTACTCATCACCTCGCGGAAGCTACGACACTACTTCCAAGAGTACTCGGTCTCAGTCGTCACCGACTACCCGCTCGGCGACATCCTGAGGAACCAAGACGCCACCGGAAGAATCTCCAAATGGGCCGTCGAGCTCGGCGCCCTCACCATCGACTTCAAGCCATGCACGGCCATCAAATCGCAAGCACTAGTCGACTTCATGGCGAGTGGCGGGAGAACCGACTACCTACCCCACCGTGCGACCGAGCATTGGGTGATGTACTTTGATGGCTCACTCAACCTTGAGGGCGCGGCGCGGGGGTACTCCCCGATCTCTCCAACGGGCGAACAACTCAAGTACGTCCCGGGATCTTCCGGAAGGTCTCAAACAATGAAGCCGAGTACGAAGCTCTCCTACACGGGCTCCGCCTCGCGGCCTTCACCGGGCATCAAGCGCCTACTAGTCTACGACGACTCCGCGGTGGTCATCAACCAAGTCAACAAGTCTTGGGACCGCAACAAGGAGAACATGGACGCCATCGCCTAGAAGTCCGCAAGCTCGAGAACAAATTCTATGGTCTCGAGTTCCACCACATCGTCCGCGACAACAACGTTGCAGCGGACGTCCTCTCGAAGCTTGGATCCACCCGCGCTCAAGTACCAGCAGGCGTTTTCGTCCACGAGCTTCACGCGCCATCCATCCCGGAGCCGGCGCCACCGACCACTGCCCCAGCCCATCCAACGTTGCAGGAGGTCATGATGATCGACGTGGACTGGAGGCAGCCCTTCATCGACTACCTCAGCGAGCAGAAGGTCCCCTCCGACAAGAACGCGGCCGAACAACTCATCCGCCGCGCCAAGTCTTACGTCCTCGTCGGAGACAAGCTTTACAAGCGGGGCGCATCTTCTGGAGTACTCATGAAGTGCGTCCCTCGTGAAGAAGGCAGGGACATCTTGGAGGAGATCCATAAGGGTGTCTGCGGCAACCACGCGTCTTCACGCACGCTGGTCGGCAAAGCCTTCGGCGAGCTTTCTACTGGCCCACAGCCTTGGGCGATGCCGAAGAACTCGTCAGAAGGTGCCAAGGATGTTAGTACTTCGCCAAGCAAAGCAACACGTCCCGGCCTACAAGCTAGTCACCATACCGCCAACTCCGGCCCTTTGCCCGCCGGGGGCTCGACATGATTGGGCCACCGCCAACCGCGCCGGGGAGGATTCAACAGGGTGCGGTGGCTATCGACAAGTTCACCAAGTGGATCGAGGTCAAGCCGGTCACATGCCCCAAGGCTGACAGAGTACTCGACTTCCTGGATGAACTCGTACACCGCTACGGGCTACCCAACCACATCATCACAGACCTGGGGTCCAACTTCAACAACCACCAGTTCTGGGAGTACTGCGAGAACAGCGGGATTGACGTTCGATACGTCTCAGTTGCCCATCCACGGGCCAACGGACAAGTCGAGCGCGCCAATGGGATGGTGCTCGACGCCCTCAAGAAGCGGATACACGACGCCGCTAACTCTAAAGGGGGCAAGTGGATCAAGGAACTACCCAACGCACTGCGGGGGCCGCGGACTCAACCATCCAAGCCAACGGGGCAATCCCCCTACTTCCGGTCTACGGCTGCGAAGCCATCCTCCCCGCCGACGTCATATGGAACTCGCCGGCGGTGGAGCACTACGACGAAGGCGTCTCGGAAGACGGCGAGACGAGTTGACATCGACGACCTCGAAGAAGCTCGCCGCGCCGCCCTTGTCCAATCGGCAAGGTACCGGAGGGTATCTCGATGCTACCATGATCGCAACGTCAAGGAACGCTCCTTCAACGTTGGAGATCTTGTCCTCCGCCGTATCCCGAACACGGAAGGACTTCACAAGCTCGCGCTCCCCACGGGAAGGCCCCTTCACCGTAGCCAAGGTGACCGGGCCGGGCTCCTACCGCCTCCAAACACTTGAAGGCGAAGACGTCAACAACTCGTGGAACGTCGACCAACTCGTCGATTCTACACCTAGTCTACACGACTACTCCGGGGGTTCAAGTCCAACCGACTACATCGGCACCCCCCGGCCGCAAGCGACCCTCCGGGTCACGGCCCCAGTCTCCGGACTTCTCCTCTCCAGGATCCAGCCCGCGCGGCTACCTACGGACCTCGGGGTTGCGACGAGCATCAAGGACTCTAGCAGCGGTCTATCAAGAGACCACACCCCAAGATCCAGCCCGCGCGGCTACTTACGGATCTACGATCCAGCCTACACGGCTACCTACGGATCACCCGGCGTAAGCGGCCACCCGCTCCAGCTCTACTTAGCTGTAAGCGGCCTCCGGGTCCAGGCGACTACTTTGTAACTACGGCCCTGGCCTCCCAGGTGTACTTCTTCAGTAATAAAGATTGATCGTTCATCAGCTTATTTACTGCCTACTCCCTACAACGGGACTACTGAAGTCGAGTACCACTACTCGCACTCACTCCACGATGGGCGCTCCGCACTCTGAGATCGCGGTTACGAGTACTCATTGCTGGAAAAATTTCTTTCATTGATACTTGATACAATTCATTACAATTGTTTTCCTGTACAACTATGGCTACTAGCTACCTATTACAGGGTTACTGGAGGTTCAGCTTCTCGGCTACCTGCTCCGCGATGGGAGCCATCTGCTCCAGCAACTCTGCATACTGCTCATCAGAGCAGTTGGCGGCTACCCCGCCGGCGACCACCTCCACCGGTGCCTTCGGGAAGTATGACTTCATGAAGGCCAAGACTTGTCTTGGGATCGGCCGGAGCCATATGCTTGACGTAGGCGGCCAACCGGCTTGGAGCTTCACGAAGTCGATCCACCGGAGGGGCGATGCGGGGGCGGCCGGGTGCGGCACCGGGAGCCTCGCGATCGGGGAGGGCGGCTTCCTCCAACTCCTTCAACCGGGCTCGCAACGCCTCGCGGTCCTCATTCGGTTTCGCAAAGGTTTGTAGCAGTTGACGAGATCCCTGTCGAAGCAATCCGCGGCCTCCATGTGCTTCTCGCACTCGAAGGTGAGTTCCTTGCGGTCGAGCTTGAGTACCGGCGGGCTTTTTGCTCCCGGTAGAAGAGGTTCTTCATGCTCACCTCCGAGGCCTTGAGCTGCTCCACCTGGCCCTCAAGCTCTGCAACACAGCAAGGCAACGGCGGGTCAGACGCTTCTCGACTTCCAACAAGTACTCGACAAGTCAAAGGACATACCTTTGTTCTTGTTGCGGAGGCCTTTGTTCTTCCACACCAAGTCGTCGCCCTTCGCCTGCAGCTCCATGACGTCGTTGTGGTACTTGGCGAAGGCGGCGTCGAGCTTCGACTGCATGGCGGCCGCATGTTTCCGCGACTTCAAGAGCTGCTCCTCCAGCGCTTCCGCTCGGAGCACGGTGTCGCCATACCCCTGCAACAGGTTTGACTTCTCGCGGGACCGCTCCGCGACGTCCTGCACAAGACAACTCAAGTGACGAAGAGTACTCAACGACAAAGGATTGACTACCCCAAGGCTACGGTTACATACCTTCATCCATTGCTCGGCTTGATGAATCGCATCCAAGTTCTTGGCTAACGTCGCCGGCTCGAAGAGATCGTCCGCAAGGAGCTCTATCCCGCTGCGGCTACCCGAGGCGGCCTCCGTCATCGGCGCAGAGCGGATGGGCTCCGCGTCTTGAATCTCAGGGGAGCGGATCGCCACCTCCAGAGCAATCTCTGGCGACGTGGTGGTCGCCTCTCCCCCGGCGGCCTTCTCGACAACCTCCGCCATGGGCTCGGGGGCTCTTTCTGCAGCCTCCGGGGCCTCCGGCGTCAACTCCTGCATCGGCACCCCCGCAGGGATGTCACCACCTTCAGCGCCTGTCAACAAAACGACACGTGCATCGGGCGTCTCGACTACTCTTCCCGGAGCTCCGCAGCCTTCACGAAGGGTACTCACCTTCGACTACACCGGCCTCCCAAAGCGGGCGCTTCGGTAGCCGGGGGCTCGGTCGCGGCTTGGGCATCGGGAGCGGCCTCCTCGACGGGCGGCACGACTTCTTCCGCCACCGCTGATGAGGGCTCGTCTCCATCCCAGCTCAGATCCGTGGATTTTCTGCAAAACACTCACGGAAGATCGTCAGACAAGATCGACTACTCCAGCAAGTACTACTCGCGGGGATGTGGTACTTACAAGCTTGACCTGACAATGGTCACGGCCGGAGCACCGAGGATGCTGGCAATATCAACCAGTCCACCCTCGGCGGGCGTCTCCTCCTCCGCCCCTGCGGCCTCTGCCTCCTCCACGACGGCGGCGGCCGGCGCGGATGTCTCCTCGCTCTCCCGCGGCTTCCATCTCTCCAACGGCGGCGGCCGCGGGTACTCGCTCTCCTCCGGAGCGGGGGGGCCGGCGCTCCGGTTGCACCGAAGTTCTTCAACGGTAGGGGGCCGGACTACGGCTTCCACCGGTTCCCCCACCGTATCCCACACGCCCTCGTCGCCCTCTTCGACGGGCTCCGCCGGGCGGCACCTCCTGCATACAAGGAAGGCTACTTGTCGGCGAAAGTACTCGAACGACGAGTACTCAACTACTCGCTCAAGACAACTTACCTCCTGAGGCGTGGTCTCCGAGATCTTCAACTTCTTCGCCACCCGCTTCCTGGCGGGGTTGCGCGGCCTCCGTGGCGGCGCAGCAAGGCTAGCCTCCAGGCTAGCCGGAGGGTCTTGCACCAGCGGAACGTGAGGCAAGCCCGGGCGGCTAAACCTCGACCGCAGCTGGAAGCGGTCCTGCAGCGTCTCTTGGTCTTCGTCCTCCTCATCGGAGGTATCTTCCACGATGACGGGGTCGTCACCTTCACCGACTTCGCGGCGCTCCTTCATCTTCCCCTCCACCGGGATCTCGATCCCGCTCGGTGGTGGTTGCGGCTCGGAGATGAACCGCCTCACATCATCCTGCGCAAGACACAAGACGTCAGCACTACTACTACTCACTACTCGACGAGGGGAGTACGACTACTCACCTCCTTGGGCGGGCGCGTGGCAGAGTACTCCTCGGCCCCGGGCACGCCGTATACAGCGGCATGTCCTTGAAGATCCGCGACAACCGCTCGATGATGTCGTTGTCGTCCAGCTCGCCTCCCGGCATCCGTGACGAGTCCTCGTCGCCGGTGTACTCGAAGCCCAGGGTCTCCCGAGCCATCAACGGCTGGATCCTGCGCTTCATGAAACTGAAGGCCACATGCTCGGCCCTCAGTCCCGCCTCCCTGAGCACTTTGATGCGTGCCAGCAGCTCCGGGAGCTGGATCCCTTATTGCATGGTGGGCTCCGTGTTCCACCATTATCGGTGCCTGGGCTGCCGGCCGCTCGGCTTCGGCAGGCCAGGGTGGTGGTTCGTGATGTAGAACCACCTGGCTTTCCAATCTGCGTTGGAATCGACAAGCTTGTAGGCCAAGTACTGCTCCGCGGCATCCTCCCTCAGCTGGATGCCGGCTCCTCCGACTACTCTGGGATTTGTGGCACTTGGTTGCGGCTTGACGCGGAAGAACTTGCGGAAGAGCACCCGGTGCGGCTTGATAACGAGGAAGGCCTCGCAGAAGTGGACGAAGACCGACGTGTGGAAGATGCCGTTGGGGTTCAGGTTCAGGTACTCGACGCCGTAGTACCCGAGCAGCCCCTTGAAGAAGTCGCTGGCTGGGAGCGCAAGACCGCGCTCCACGAACCGCGAGAACATTGGGATCTCGTCCTCGGCTTTCTCCATCGGATACGGATCTCCCGCGGCGGATCTCCACATATCGACTTCCTTCTCCCTGATGAACCCACTGTTCAGCAGGGTCAGCAGGTCCTCCGTCTTCACCTTCGATTTTTTCCACTCGCGGCTCGGATCAGCGCGCGGTGGAGACATGGGCGGCGCCGCTCCGGTGGCAGCCGCGACGGCCTCCTCGCGGCCTCTCTTCTTCCCGCCGGCCTTGGACGTCTTGGACGGCGACGGCTTCATTCTCCAAGTGCAAAGAGTTTTCACTCGCATCCGCTCGGGGGCTACCCTAGAGGCTTCGGGTGGCGGCGCGCTCGGATCTACTACGGCGGCAGCAGGCGCTGGGAGTAGATTCGCTTCAAGATTCAAGTGGAATGACTGCAGTTCGAATGGGTGAAAACCCTAAGGGTTTTTTGCTTCTATTTATAAGCCGCATTGGCTCCGCAACGGGCGGCTTGAGGAGTCCGCGTGCGGCTGAGTCAGCAGCTGCGCGTGACTCTTCGTATTCTACTAGTCGACGCGCCTCACCTCGGGGGCTCGGCTACTTCTACTCGACTACCTGGGAAGCGGCTAGTCTCAAGAGCATCTCAGGACACATTTCTTCAAGAAGACCCTTCAATTCGAGAGGAAGTACTCGACTCAAGGCTCGGGGGCTCCGTGCCACGTGTCCTTCGGTTTTTTCTCTCCGGATTTTTCGGGATTTTCTTGCCAAGATTTCAGATGGACCCTCAGCTAGAGCCCGCGGCTTGCGGCTCGGGGGCTACTCCACGTGAAGCGCGGTTTTGCAAACTGCACCTCCATACCAGCTTCGGCTTCAAGACAAGATAGGCGGTTTTTGAAGATCTTCGAAGGCGCTTTTCGAGGACGCTTGGAACTACTCGAGAAGACTTCAAGATTGCTCGAACATCGACCGGAGTACATTCCGGCCTCGGGATGCTTCGACTACTCTTGAGGACTTTTGACTTGTAGCACTCGGGGACGCTTGAGGACTACTTGTTAAGGCCGTCAAGACTACTTGAAGCTATCCTTCTCGACTACAAAGTACTCGGGGGCTTGTCGTATGGACCTCCCCGGGCCCACTACCTCGGTGGGTACCGGTGACCGACTACTCGGTGGGCCCCCGGGACTACCGGCTTGCGCTACACGGCACCCGAAGGCGTGGAGCACAAGGACTACGCAGAGTAGTACTCGGTTAGGGAGCCGTACATGTTCCGCACCGTATAGAGGACTCCTAGACGTACTCGACTAGTACTCTTTCCCTACTCCGACTTGTAACCCCGCCTCCCGACTATATAAGGCGAGGCGGGGACCGATCTCGGGATCACCTCATACGATCCCCTACAACTCACGGCGCACTATTGCATCATCTTGTAATCGTGCCCTATCAATCCGAGCTACGCAACATACGGGACGTAGGGTATTACGCACCTCGCGGCCCGAACCTCGTCTAAATTGTGTGCCACGTGTCTCTTCCTTCGAGTTACCGATCTCGGCGAGTCACGATCATCTACTTCGGGTACTCCCCGTAGTAGGTTGCCGGTCTAAAACACCGACACCGGTGACGGTCCCCGTGTGAACGACTACTTGCAGAAGGTCATTCGTGATCTGCACTGCATACATCTTCCTGCATCGACTTCGTATGGCTACTTCGACTAGATCATTTGAGATGACTAATCTGAATGATAACAGCAAAGCGAATGCCTCCAACACTCATCTAGCTTTTGGGTACATTTTAAAACTACTCAGTTTTTGTTAATTTATGTTTAATAGTTGTTTAATTATGAACATGTGCACATACTTTGTATCACTCATGATAATATTTATCTTGAAATACCTAGTCTATTATGGAATTAAAATATGTCATAAAATCACCTATTATTTAACAATCCACAAACCTAGGATGATTCTGGTAGCTGGCTTCACACAGTCTATCAAGCCTAAGCCTTCTGATGGTTCCAACTTTAAAAGGTGGTGAGAGTTGGTCATCCTTTGCTTAACAACCATGAACGTAATGTATGTCATCTCCGGAACTCCTCCCAAGGGCGTCTCTGCAGAGGCTTTTGAGGCTACTGATAGCCTTTTCCGGGGTGTTGTCATTAGTGTTTTGGCTAACAATTTAATCGACACCTATCTCCATTACAAGAGGGGAAGGAGGTTTGGGATGCTCTAGACGCTCAGTATGGAGTTTCTGATGCCGACAGTGAGCTGTACATCATGGAACAATTCCTAGACTATAGGATGGTTGACCACCATCTTGTGGTGGAACAAACCCATGAGGTATTAGCTCTGGCTAAAGAATTCAAAGGTTGCAACAAATAGACTCCATGTGTGTTGCCCAACAAGTTTGTGGCCCAAGCTATTATCTCTAAGTAACCACACTTTGGAGGGATTTTGCTACAACTCTAAAACACAAGAGACAAGTGTTCACGCTTGATGACCTTGTCGTGACTCTTGATGTTGAAGAAAATGTGAGAGCAAAGGACACAAGTGGAAAGGGGGTGCCATGACTCTCGAGTGCAAACTTTGTGTAAAGGGGCAATCCCAAGAGTAATCCCAAACCTCAAAACAAGAGGAAGAAGCCTCCACAAAACCCACCCAAGGCGTATGCTATGTGTGTGGGAGTGCGAACCACTTTGCCCCACAGTGTCCAAACCGCAAAGACGCCAAGAAGTCCGCTAACATGGTTATTAGTGAGGCTAGAGGAACAACAGGGTACGATAATTATTTACCTATAGTTCTCTCAGTTTGTTCCTCACCTGAGTGGTGAGTTGATACTTCTGCTAATATTCATGATATCTCTATGTTTTTCTCTTATCAGAGGTTGTTTCGCTCATGAGGTGGTTGTTTGCAAAGCAACTACCTCTTTCTCTCTCCTCTCCTCTCTCCTCCACATCATCAACAATCTTACATGGCATTGCATGGGACGACCTACTGACGTGTACCAATGTACTTGCTCTTATGAGACAACTTCACAACCATTGTATGAGTTGTTGTTGCCATGCAACTCATTATATTTCTTTTTACATGCACAAATTAAGGAATTTTATTGCTTTATCCGACGACTTATAAGACAACTCATTGTACAAGTGCTTTGTTGAGTCGACCAAATATTATGTGTCAATGCATGGGGCGACCTATCAGATGACACCAATGTACTTGACCTAAGGATAGATTCCAAGACAAACAACCATACCCGACCCATTAGCTATGTGGTGGGGTTTGTGACCATGAGCCATGAGAGCTAAGCGGGTGCTAGATGAAGTAGAGGAAGAAGAGCGTGGAAAAGGTTCCTTCGATCTTTGGCTGGAAAGACATGGTCAAGAAGCTCGCCAATGACATCCACCAGAGAAACCTTCAACAAACTCCGTTATTAAGAAACTAAAAAGTCATGGAGATAATTGATTTGGGTGGATTCTTTGGTTCTTCTCTCTCATGGTGGGTTGTGCAGATTTCGTCGGGATCCGAGCCTCGGGTCGGTTCAGGCTCTAACTTTTTTTGTGTGTGCGATGCTTCGGTTTGTATAGTGTTACTATCTTGTATCCAAAACTTTGTCTTCTTTTTAATAAAAAAGAGTAAAGTGCATTACCAGTCCATAAACTTTCTTAGTTGTGTCATCCCGGTCCACAAACTTCTAAAGTGTGTCATTATTGTACCTAAATTTAATTTGGGTCTCAAATTCAGCCATTAACGGATCTGGCCCGCCTCAGACACACCCATTAGGTGATTTGGTGTTGCAAATTTGCAACTGGACCCCTGTTTGCTTTTGACGTTTCAGTTCTGCTCCTCCCCTTTTCTCCTTCTTGTTTTGCCTCACGCGACGACGCGACTCCTTCCCCGCGCGGTGACGGCCCTGTCTCTACGGCGACTCGGCGATCGGAGCTCGCCTGCGGAACAAAAAGGGGGCGAACGCGATGCCTATGTGAACGCCATGCTCCGACTCGCGTCCACTACCACCGTAGCCTTGTCTCTGCGGCAGCACCGGGCCCTACTGCACCGCTGCCGACCCCCCTTCACCACGGATTACTCGTCGAGATCTACCAAGCTCACCGCCGCTCGGCTTCCCGCGGTGGTCTGATGATCTGCCGGACCCGGCGGGCGGCGATGTCGATGCCGATGGGAGTGCACAGAAGCTCGTCACGCTCCTCTGCGCTTCTTGTTCTTGCCTCATGCAAGACTTGTGTATGCTACAATTTGCTTTTGTTGCACAGCGCATGAACTTCATATGTCATGAACTTGCATGTGAAAATGGGTATGCGATCGACTGCTCTGGCTTCTAGACGGAGCATGAAACCTGAAAGCAGGTTCTTGCCCCTCCGTGCCTTCTGCCACTTCCCCTGTTGCTGGTGGAGAAGATGACTTTCTGCTGCCTGAAGCCTGCGTTCGAGACGGTTGTGCATGGCAGTGCAGAGAGGTGGTCGGCCACGGATTTTGGGTTGACGTACACGATCATCTGCCGCCACGAGAGGGAGACGGCCGCGGCGGCACGGCAGGAGGGAGCCGTTTCCACAACGACGCACGACGAAGGAAAAGAAAAGGAGGAGAAACAAATCGACAAAAAGAGATAGGGTTCCAGTTGCAAACATGTCACACCTAAGACCTGTTAGTAGGCTGATTAGAGACCCAAATTAAGTTTAGGCACAATAATGACACACTTTAGAAGTTTATGGACCGGGATGACACGGCTAGGAAAGTTTATGGGCCGGGGGTGCACTTTACTCAATAAAAAATGTGCTTTGAACTTTTTTGGAAATGGTTCTTGATAAGGAAAGAAAGAAAAGAGTGGAAGATGTTCTAGGTGGGAGAGATAGAGAGAGAGAGTTGAGAGTGATGTAGGCAGTGTATGGTCCAAGTGGGAGAGATAGAGAGGGTTGGAGGGGGTGTTGGATTGGTGGACAGGACTTGCTGCAACAGGATGGTGTGGGTTTGGTTTGTCTAGATTTGAGGTCAACAAACTTTTTCTTGCTCTAAGACTAAAGCAAACAACAAACAAGGAACGAACGAACACACATCGCACAAGTTAATTGACACACCATCTCAGCAACCGTCAGATTTGCATTACAATACAACCAACGAAAAGAAAACAACACCAGCATGATTAAAACCAAAGGAATCCCTAAATCCATTACATATAACGAGAACCATGTCTTGCACTAATACAAACTTTTTCCTAATGCAAACTATAAGAAAATAACCGCAAGAACTAGCTGGAATTTGTAGTCGTTGCGCCAGGAGCCACGTTCGGTTAGCAATCGCCCTTGAGCAGTTTCACGAGACATATCTAAAGATCTGATCATAGCGTTGCAGCTTGCGAGCAACCTCGAAAGAGACGAAGGCATCAATGCAGGCAACAGGCATAGCCGATCTGCTCCTCGCTGAGATGACGCGCACCCCACCGGCTCATGGTCACTCTCCGCGGCTTCACGGGGTCGGCGCCCAAGAAGGCGCCTGTGATGGCGCACAACCCGGCCTGACTAGGATTTTTTTATGCAACTGGTAGGTTTAAACCGCCGGTGCGATAAATTCAAACCGCTAAAAACCGCTCAAATTCAAATTTCAAACTAAAATGGCTTATACAAACGGTTTATAATGGCTTACCGAGCAGTTTAAATGGTTTACCGCGACGGTTTGAATTTATATCGCGGCGGTTTGAATTGAAACCGTTGATAGAAAGGGCATGCCTTCTAATGGGTGGTTAGCCGGTTCAAGCCAGCGGCTAACCGCCGAAACCGTGCGGCTTACCGCCGCAACCGCGCAGCTTACCGCCCGAGGGCAGTAGATCCGGTGTGCACGAGGTAAGCCGCCCAAACCGCTCGGCAAACCACTCCCGGGGGGCGGTTTGGTGGCGGCGGGGAGTAGTCGGCGGCGGACGGGCGCGGGGAGCTGTGGACGGGGGGGGGGACTTCAGTTGGGCCGACGTGGGCCTTAATGGGACGGCCGTTTTTTTCTTTTTCTGATTTAACTTCTAATTATCGTAATGCTAAATGAAAGAATTTTTGAAAAATTTTGACACCATTAGCATCATTGCTACTTGAAGGATTTATTAGGAGTTTTTGGGATTTTTTTAAATTTGAAAATTTGAAAATTTGAAAATATAGCGGTTTAAACAGACTATCGTGTCGCAGCTGTATTAACGGTTACCGCGGTATAAATTGCGGTTTCTGTTGTATAAAAAAAACCATGGTCCATGGGCCTACGCAGTTCCGGGCAGTTCCGGGCGGTCCATGTGCTCCGCCGCGCGACCCCGAAGGTCCACTGCGTTGGCCACCTCCAGGCCGTGGTTAGCTCTGAGCTGCTCCGGCCCGCCACCGTGCCGACGCCGAAGAAGCGGATCGTGCGGTGCTGAGGAACCGGAAGAGGGCGGCGGGGTAGTAGTTGACGTGGAGGAGCTGAAAGATGTGTGGTCGACGCAGAGCTGCAGCGCGGTCGTAGCGGATGCCGCCGGGGCGGTGCACTGAGAGGACCTCTGTGATCCAGCGCTCAACAGCCCTGCCGGAGGACTTGACGGTGGTCCTGATGACGTCTTCCCCGAAGGTCACGACCTTCACCTCGGTCTCGGCCATTGGATCCCTCGCTCGTCCTCGACTCCTTGTTTGTCTGGTTGCAGCGTCTCGGTAGTTGGAAAAAGGAGCGTGGCGTAAAAAAAAAACTCAGCCCTCATTCGTTTGCACGGATCAATTCTGATCGGAATGGATAAAAAGGGTCTTGGATACCTTTTAGTCCCATGACTAAAACTAGTCGGCTAAAAGTTCTAGTCTCACCTATGTTTGGATCCAAATCCTAAAGAGACTAAAATGTAGTAAATGAGCATTAATTATATCTCTTCCTCTCTCCCTTTTCTCCCTCTCCGGCCAATAGATGGGGCATGCTACAGATTTTTATGAGATTAAACGAAGAGAGAGCTAAAACAAAGTTTAGTAGAGTTCCCCTTACTAAAACATTTTAGTCCCGAGACTAGTTTTAGTCCCTCTTTAGTCAGTGATGCTTGGAACTTTAATCTCTCAAATAGACTAAATTTAGTCGTTTAGTCCCATGGATCCAAGCACCCCCAAATACAACAAGAAAATCATAATAGTTACTTTAAGAGATCTGGATTTATTCCGGGTTGAAAATTAATTTGCTCATGATAGGTACACCAAAAGACTCGGAATCAATCCACTAGTCAAGCACCAATCCGGCTCTACGGTCTCTTGTTCTACCTATCATGATTGATAAATTAATTTTTGATCCGGAATAAATCCGAGTTCATATTATAATTTTTTTCATACATTTATTATTCCGGCCGGATTGAATCCCACGGAAGCGAACAAGCCCTCAAGGATTTTTCCGTTTTGATGCGAAATCTTGTTAGTACTAGAAACCGTGACTCCTGATTTGAACGTTAATAGCTACTATATGTATATATGTAAATGGCTATTTAAACTTGGATGTTAGAGAGTAGATATATCACTAAATATTTTGTAGTCCCCCACCTAAAATTCCAAGGGGTGAAACCACTTGGCTTTACACCAATAACCAAAAGGAACTTCGGGAGATATACATGAGCATTCTTAACGGCAGTACACATCAAATTAACTTTGCAATACTAATTGCATCACTGTAACAGCCATTTCAAATTCTCCACCAGAAACATGATGGTATGCTGGGTAAGTATTAGTTACATACTTTGATGGAACATCTGCTTTAGAATTATGAGGTAATGCGCCTTATTTGTGTACACAGAATTTAAGCAGCAACTATGACAGGACAATAGCCGTGAACATGAACAACCTTGAAGCAATACTACATGAGCACCTTAGTTCTCTTAACAACCTTCAAGCTCTCAATGTTACTGTTCCCTGAATTACCTAAATATGAAAGTGGAGACAAAGATACTAACAACGGGTGAGCAATTCAGGACTTAGGAATCGAGATCACAAAACACTTTTTTATGAATAAATGGTTGTGCTAATAATACAAAAATGGTCAGAAAACATGTAATATTAACCTTGTTATTCAGGATAATTTGAATTCCTGGACTAAAGGAACTTGTATTGGTCTAGCACCAGCTACACATAAAGAAGGCTGAATGTCCTGTAATTTATCAGGTGAGTACACATTGGCAACCATCACCAACTTACATCATTTCGTTAAAGGGTTATTATATGCTATCAAAGCCCTGCTAACAGGCAATATTCTTTTGAATTAATTGTATTATATGACCCGGCACTAAAGAAATCACAAATATGTGTATATATGATCTTTCTAGTTACAATTCATTTCAGGAAAACTTAATAGGATCTGATTATGGCTTCCGATTTGCAATACAGCTAGCAATTTGTCATATTCAACTACTGAATATCAAAGTGCTTCTGAGCGATTAAATTTTCGATGGGGTGAACTTATGAAATGCAGATATAAATTACTAGGTCCATCATCTTCATATCAATCACTACTGCATCCTTGAGCCATAAGAGGCCATAGAGAATGGATGGACCTGGCAATGAACCCCCAACAATGAAGCTTATCGACCTGTAGCAGAACTACAGAAGATTGGAGCTTGAATGCATTGCGAGATAGCTTGTTGATGTCGTAACAAAACCTTGCAGCCTAAATGCATATTGCATCTTACGAAGTTATAAAAAACTTGGAACAATGGCATTGAAAATTGGATTCAGTTAAGAACATGAAAACAACATTTGGTATGACCGTAGGCGCTGCAGTCTATTGACTCGAGCTGCAGCGAAGTCTGCATGCTCAACTTGGTCCTCCTGATGTTTCAGGTCTAATGCCATTGCAAAATTATTTGAAATCAAGTACAAATGTTTCTCCTTCTTAATTGATTGTTTGATGCACACCTGAGGGTTATTTGGCAACTTCAGCTGAGCTTGAGGGGACTACTGTGTGATGTGAGGGCAGCCAGTCAGCCAAATTTCACATTCGGCAGCGCAACAGTTGCCTCCCCATCTTTGAGAGTCATTTACCTGCATGCCATTAAGAAAGTTGCCGGTTACGCACATGACATGGAAAAGTTTTCAGATACTTGTATGCCATGCACTCAAAATTCGTTGACGTGTATGCCATTCCGTCCAACTTCTGTCACAACTTAACAGTTCCACCGATCTGACATGCGGGACCCACGTATGGAAATGACTATTTTGCCCCTGGTCCATGTGCTTCTTTCTTCCTCTCCGGTGCAGGGGCCCCTCGCGGCCGGGCACAACCCGTGCAGCCAGGCGCAGGGGCCGGCGGCGCCCCGGCGGCTAGGCGCGGGGGCCGGTGTTGCGCCCGTGCGGCCGGGCGCGGGGGCCGGCGGCGCCCCGGGCAGCTCGCGTCGAGCTCCGCGGCCGGCCATGGCGGCTCGCGTCGAGCTCCGCGGCCGGGCATGGCGGCGGCGCGGCGAGCTCCGCGGCCGGCCATGGCGGCTCGCGTCGAGCTCCGCGGCCGGGCATGGCGCCGGCGCGGCGAGCTCCGCGGCCGGCCATGCGGCTCGCGTCGAGCTCCGCGGCCGGGCATGGCGCCGCGCGGCGAGCTCCGCGGCCGGCCATGGCGGCTCGCGTCGAGCTCCGCGGGCGGGCATGGCGGCGGCGCGGCGCGCTCCGCGGCCGGCCAAGGCGGCGGCGCGGCGGGCTCCCGGCCAGCCATGGCGGCGCGCGCCGGGCTCGACAGTGGGAGAAAGGAGGAGGAAGATTGGTGGGGCCCACAGAGGGTAAAATGGTCATTTCACGTGTCGGGTTGACACCGTTACCTCTGAAGTTGGACGGAGTGGCATATGCGTCAACAAATTTTGAGTGCATGGCATACAAGTATCTGGAAACTTTTCCATGGCATGTGCGTAACCGGCAACTTTCTTAATGGCATGTAGGTAAATGACTCCATCTTTGAGTCCATCCTCCCAGGGGCCTGAGCCTGCATGCGCGAGATAGAGTGTCGTGAGGGCTGAGGGGAGTGAGGCAATCTAATCGGAAGCGTTGAACCCCGGTCAGGGGCCGCACCTTTGTTTATATCGGCAGAGAAGCCCTCTGCGTGGCGTACAAGAAAGAGTAGATGCTATCTGTTATAGCTTGGGAACTAAGCCTCAAAGAGGTTACAACAAACTCTAGAATATCTACTCTGAACTAATTCGAGCCACAACAGAAAGATTTCCCATGTACATAGATAGCAACTATCCTATCTGTTTTACACACCCCCTCAATCATAACTTACATAAGTTAAGGTTGCTACAGAAATTCCATAACTTGGACGCCGGCAATGCCTTGGTGAGCCCATCTGCTAACTGATCATGAGTAGAAACAAACTGTATACTCAGCAACTTTTGCGCAACTCTTTCACGAACAAAATGGTAATCAACTTCGATGTGTTTTGTTCTAGCGTGGAACACTGGATTTGCAGATAGATAAGTGGCTCCTAAATTGTCACACCAAAGCTTAGCTGTTGGCAGACTGAACAGACCTAACTCCTTGAGTAATGTCTGTATCCAAATGATTTCAGCAGTAGCATTAGCCATAGCTTTATATTCTGCTTCTGCTTGATCTTGACACCGTGCCCTGCTTCCTCGCACTCCATGAGATTAGGTTAGGACCCAAAAATACACAGAAGCCACTTGTTGATCTACGATCATCAATTGAGCCAGCCCAATTCGCATCGGAGAAGGCACTAACTGTCATAGAGGGTGATTTCTGAATTTTCAAACCATACCCAACTGTTCTTTTGACATACCTTAATATTCTCTTTACCGTTGTCTAGTGCTCAGTAGTAGGTGCATGAAATTGGCACACCTTGTTCACTGGAAAAGATAAGTTCGGTCTGGTCAGAGTCAAATATTGGAGTGCTCCAACAAGACTCCTGTATGTGGTTGAATCCTGTACTCCCAACTTTGTTCCTGTTTCAACCGATAACTTTTCTGAAGGTGATAGTGGCGTATTAAGAGGCTTGCACAGATGCATGTTTGCCCTTTTTACAATATCAAATGCATACTTTTGCTGAGACAAGAAAATACCTTCCTTCACCTTTTTAACCTCTATGCCAAGAAAATAACTCATCTGACCAAGGTCTTTCAAGGCAAAATCAGTTCTCAAATCTTGAAGTAGTGCTTCCACTGCCTTTGAGCATGAACTGACCACAATAATATCATCCACATAAACTAGCATAAAAATGATGACTCCATTCTTCTTATAATAAAATAAAGATGTATCAGCTTTTGACGGTAAGAAACCAATCTGCTGTAACTTAGAGCTCAATCTAGAGTACCAAGCTCTTGGTGCCTGTTTCAAACCATATAGTGCCTTATCTAATTTACAAATGTATTGAGGAGTGGATGAGCTTTCATACCCAGGAGGTTGCCTCATGTATACTTCTTCCTCCAGAACACCATGAAGAAACGCATTCTGCACATCCAATTGCCGTAGACACCACCCCTTTGATACTGCAACTGATAATAAAGTTCTGATTGTGGCATGCTTGACTACAGGGCTAAAAGTATCCTCATAGTCAATACCATATCTTTGTTTAAAACCTTTTGCGAACAGGTGAGCCTTGTACCTATCAATATCTCCATTTCCCTTCCTCTTTATTTTGTACACCCATTTACAATCAATTATATTTTTACCTTTTGTCATCAGAACTAGATGCCATGTCTTGTTCCTCATCAAGGCATTGTATTCCTCGTCCATTGCATTCTTCCAATTTTTATTATTAAAAGCTTCATCAAGATTTCTTGGTTCACCAGACTCAGCTAGACACCCGTACCTGATAGTGCCATTCGTGTAAACTTTTGGCTTACGAATTCCATGTTGAAGCCTTGTAACGCGGCGATTCTGTGTAGATGCAGGCTCATCTCTATTGATACCTGCAGAATCACTAGCCACAGAAGACCCAGGCGGGGATGCAGCAGCAGCAGGTTCCGGCATCGCAAGTGCTGTTGAGGACACTGTTGGGCAGGTGGTGCACGCCTGTTCGCTCGGCCTGGCGGACTCCTGTGCCGGTGCACGCTGCGTGTCGCTGGTCGATTCGTCAGCATGAGATCTAGTGATGCCTGCGGGTGCTGAAGTCGATGACAGCTGATCCGAGGTCAGTCCACCTGACACGTTTGTCAGTGGATCAGCCTCGTGTCTCACTCCAGGACCCTGATCTTCGTTGGAGGGCCTTGGCTGCAGAAAATGACGTCCATTTTCCCTAAAATCTTCCTCATTGTTATCAAAATCACAGGAAGTATTAGTCAGTTGATCAAGTGTATGCCCCCCATGATCAGTACTAGATGGATTTTTGAGATTTTCAGGTAGTAAAAGAATTTGGGACCGAAGGAGTGCCCCTGCATTAGGATGCAGTTTGGCAAAGGGAAAAACATGCTCATCAAAGATGACGTCCCTGGAAATATACACCCGTCCAGAACTAATATCCAAGCACTTGTATCCCTTGTGAAGATTGCTATAACCAAGAAAGGCACACTGCTTTGACCGAAATTGGAGTTTCTTGTTATTGTCTGGGCGCAAGTTTGGCCAACACGCTGATCCAAACACTCTAAGAGCGGAATAGTCAGGGGTTTGGTTATACAATCGTTCTAAGGGAGTATAAAAATTCAGAATCTTGGTGGGTGTACGGTTTATGAGGTATACAACAGCAAGAAATGCCACATCTCAAAACTTCAAAGGCACTGAGGCATGAGCAAGAAGGGAGAGGCCAACCTCAACGATATGGTGATGTTTGCGCTCTGCAGATCCATTCTGCTGGTGTGTATGAGGGCATGACACATGATGAGAAATACCAACTTGTGTAAAAAAGTGATTTGAGTTTTTCATATTCACCACCCTAATCGGTTTGCATAGAGATAATTTTTCGGTCAAAGTGTCTTTCGACAAGGTTTTGAAACTCTTTGAATTTTTGGAAAACCTCTGATTTATACTTAATCAAGTAAATCCATGTAAATTTACTGAAATCATCGATAAAACTAACATAATAATTCTTTCTTCCCACAGAATCAATGGCGGGTCCCCATACATCGGAGAACACTAACTCTAGAGGGACAGAAGACTCACTAGAGGATCTAGAATAAGGAAGTTGATGACTCTTAGCTTGTTGACAAGCATCACACAGTGTCTTATGACTCGATTGACTTGAAAAACATGGCAATTTATTCTTGCTAATGACCTGGTGAACAATGGGACTCGAGGGATGACCTAGACGATTACGCCATGTATCAACAGAAACTTTGGTGGTGGCGCACACCAGCTTCCTGAAACCATCTGTAGATGAGGGAAACGGATAGAGGCCACCACTACGTCTGCCTCTAAGGATTGTTTTCTTCGTGTCCATATCCTTAACAAGAAAGAAGTTTGGATGAAATTCAAGATAGGCATTATTATCAGCAGTAAATCGATGAACAGATACTAGATTTTTCTTTGCACTAGGAACATGTAGAACATCTTTGAGAATAAGATTACGATCAGGGGTATGCAAAACACTATGACCAACATGACTTATACTCATACCTGATCCACTAGCAGTATGAATCTGCTCATTGCCAGAGTACTTCTCCCTCATAGCAAGCTTGTTCAGCTCGCTTGTGATGTGGTCTGTAGCACCCGTGTTGGTATAACGTAGTATTCCTCGAAGTGATGCCAGCACTGGTCGACAGTGTGTCCTTCCTTGAGGCACAATTGACAACGTGGGCGCTGGCGTGACGTGCTGGAGCCATGGTTGGTGCTGTTGTTGAAATGAGGGTTATTGTTGTTGTAGCCCCCTCGGTTCCTGCCGCCGCCACCGTTGCCGCCACGACCACGTCCAGGTCCGCGCCCGCGGGAGTTGTTGCCACGTCCACCGCGGCCGCAGTTCGCGAGATTCGCAAAGTGCTACGACGATCCGCCCTGGAACATGTCCAGCCACTGCTCAAAGCTGAGTAGCTGAGAGAGCAGATCTTCAAAGGGCGTCTCCTCCGTGCGCGCCAAGATGGCGGTCACGATAGGATTGTACTCCATGTCCAGTCCAGTCAGGATGTATCGAACTAGTTCTTCAGAGTCGATGGGTTTCCCAGTGCACGCCAAGTCATCTGCGAGCGATTTCATTTTGCCAACATACTCTGTAATTGACATGTTACCTTTCTGAGTTGTAGCCAGTGCTATTCGTGTGTTAACCGCGCGTGCACGCGATTGGGAGGAGTGCACCTTCTTCAGGGCACGCCAGACTTCTGACGCCGTTTTGAGCAGCGCCACCTGGGAGAGGGCGTCGCGGGAGAGCGACGAGAGCAGATAGCTGAGCACTTGTTGATCAAGTTCCAGCCACCGTGCATACTCCGGATTCGGCATGGTGACGTTCTTTCCATCTGCGCCCTTCTCCGTGATCATCTTGGGTGGAGCGACTTCAGTTCCATCTAGGAACCCTTCAAGCTGTGCTCCACGCATAGCAGAAAGGACTTGAACTCGCCAGAGAGCATAGTTTGACTTGCTGAGCTTCTCTGTGATCTTTTGGGCGAAGGATGCTGGTGGTGCCGGCACTGAGGAGGAGACCGACATGGGATGAGATGAGTAGATGGATATGCTTGTGGAGGTTAGGCTCTGATTACCATGTGAGGCAATCGTATGGGAAGCGTTGAACCCCGGTCAGGGGCCGCACCTTTGTTTATATCGGCAGAGAACAGCCCTCTGCGTGGCGTACAAGAAAGAGTAGATGCTATCTGTTATAGCTTGGGAACTAAGCCTCAAAGAGGTTACAACAAACTCTAGAATATCTACTCTGAACTAATCCGAGCCACAACAGAAAGATCTCCCATGTACATAGATAGCAACTATACTATATGTTTTACAAGGGGAAGGCAACATCAGAAGATGTAGACCCGTGGGAAGGAGGCGGTGGCGGCCGCAGAAGGTGCTACACAGCACGAAGAGGACGATGACTTCTTTTAGCGCCCGGCGATGGCGGCCGCCGTGATGTGGAGATAGGGGTGCGAGGCGACGTGTCCATGGACTTTTTGGGTCCACAAAGGTACGAGTTCATGTGTTGTGGAGCAGAGGAGGAGGGTTGTTGTGGAAGAGTCGGTGATCGACGGCGGCAGCGGCGGAACGGCAAGGACGGGCCGGGACGACAGATCTGTACGGGGGTGGCATCTGCAGCAAGGCAATGGGATTGTTTGTGAGCGTGAGCTTGTCAGCAGGGAAGACGGGAGGGAGAGGGTTGTGGTGGGCGGCGGTAGCGGCAGCGGCCGACGAATTGGAGAGACCGCGTGAGGATGGGGGAGGGAGGAGGGCTCGTAGGGGATGAGCAGCTTCGACGATTCGGGAGGAGGGTTCGCGGCCTAACGGGCGAAAGGCCCGCACCGAGCCCGATCCAACAGCCAATATTGCGAGTTGGCCGGATCGAACAGTTGGCTGGTTAACGGGTGACGTGGATATTGCGCCCGCCCGCGAAATAACCCAAGTTTCGTCTACTCCCTCTGTCCCAAAATAAGTGCTCATCTCACATTTCGAGGAGTCAACAAGTTGTAACTTTGACCAGATATATGAAAAATAATATTAACATTTGTGTTTGTAAACAAGTTTGTTATTACAATATATGATATGATTAATCTAATGATATTTATTTAGTATCATAATTATTAATATTTTTTATATATATTCGGTCAAAATTTAAAGTGTTTGACTCCTCGAAGTGCGAGATGTGCACTTATTCTAGGACGGAGGGAGTATTAAAGATAGTTAGGACTCTGCTTGTATATATGTAAATTCCCATGCATACGGCTTTCTTTCCTATATATGTGATATGTATCCTTTCATATTCTATCTTCAACTATATTTTTCCTTTCTGATTTACATAACCTTTATTGCATATGGAAAAAGGGCTGCATAAAGAAAGTTGAATTAAGGTGCTGGAACATGATCAGCCTCATAGAATGTGAGTGCCATGACCAAACTTGTTGACATGTCCTTAATACTCTCACTATTCCAAAATATATATAGCTACGTTTAGACTATTTCAAAATCAAAATTTTCATCGTAGCTATATTCGGTGGCGGAGGGGGTAGTCATGACCCGCCGCTTGATCTTCACTTTCCAAACCCGTTAACTCAAGTTCTTTTCCTTTTTGACCTGCACGTTGTCATTATTAGTTCAATTATTATACCACTGAATGAGGAACTAACCAACCTAACAGCAAGGGTTAGTGGAGACCAAAGGGGTGGCCCCCCTCCCCTCTTCACCCTAATTTTCACTGAATGGATAATAAAATAGGCACTGTGAAAGACCTAGCCAAAAGGAAACGACGAATGCATGTATAATTAACAAAATACTCATTTCAAAAAAACAAAATACTAGATTTCATTTCTGTGGTCACATAAAGCGTCCGTACGTACGTGGTCACATGATTTGTAGTGGGCTGGCCGATGAACAATGGGTGCAAGAAGTACGTACCGTGGATGCACCACCAAGTAACGACTCTCCCACAAGTCCGCTAATAGTCAGAAAAAAACATAATTTCAAATAATTGCACAAGACAAATCTTGCACTCTCTAGAGGTTGTTTCTGTTTAGTATAAGTTTGATGCCTCCTCGCTGGATCCACGGTCGACAGGCTTCCTTGCCAAAGCCCATGAGGCATGCACCAAAACAAATCAATGGGCCGAATCCAAAATGACATCACATAGCCCAAATGCAAGGAAATAAACCGGGCAAGGGAACCAATCAGGTCTGCATCTCGAGAAATATTAATATCAAGCTGGCGGGGGGATCAAGTGAAGCAAAACTTATGGCCAATAGACGTCAAGATGCAAAGCGTACACATTTTCATCACGCAGTTGATCAGCTACATTATATTGTACTTGAATGACGATAGACGTGCAATACATCAAATCCTTGCAACTTCTAAGCAAAACTCAAGGATAAAACATTGTTCATTTTCACTAATCTAGGCCTTGATAGCATACTTCCTCATGGGGAAGTACTTCTTGCTCCTTCTCCCTCTCAATCTTCAAAGGGAGCTGCAGAATAAGTGCAAAGCAAGTCAACAAACGGAAACATCTATGCAAGTGAGGCTCCACTACACAGGAAGCAAAGGGGCATATATAATCAACCAATTAGCTAATTCAGTGGACAATTATAACAAAATGGCTAGCCCACGCATATAAGCCAACAGAGTAATAATCAACTAGAAATAGCAGTTCAACATGCCATAACTCTACCAGCAGAGGATGACTTCATCAAGAATTCAAGATGTTCTCAGCGCTAAAAGGCAAAAGGAAAGACACCAAGTGAAACATACTTCGCATGATCAGGAATACTTTGACATTCCTAAATCCTGACCAGAAGGCTGTTACAGGTTGTTCACAAGTAAGCAATCTGTGGTAGTACAAACAACTACACTGAAGAGCTTAGTGCATGCCATAACGTGCAAAATGTATCACTAGGACATACCATGTTCCAATAACAATAAAAAAACAAGAAAATGGTCCTCAAGATTATTGGTTGAATAGGAAAAGGAATTTATGCTTAATACCCAAAACAAGCAGCCTCAATTTGATCAAACCCTTAAATATAATCCTATATCGCAATATCCTTGTGTAAGTAATGCTACCCTTGGTTAATGCTATTTGCCCTTCACTATAAGGGAACAATCAGATTTAGACTGAGGTTTTGCATTTTCAAGGCGCCTAGATATTCATCCTCCTTGGTATTTCACCAATCACACAATTAAGCACAATAGCTCAAGTGCACAACAATGCTAGAACAAGACAAACAGAACAAAATAATTTGCAAATGATAAAGTTACAGCCCTAACCACATAGTCAACTGCAGACAACATGAATACAACTAGTGAACCAAAACAAATGGAAATAACTAGCAAATACATTAATTTACTATGTCACTTTATTCACTAGTCAATCTTTATACAGACTACACACAAAATTGACACAACATTTTCATGCAAGAATATTAATTCAATCTTTATATAGGCATGTGCATTCAATCTTTATACAAGGAGGTCTGTTTTGACTGATGTTTGCAGCATTCAAGGATTTCATCATATCCAGATCGAGCTTTCAACAAGGAAAAAAATAGTAATGTGTAGGGGATGCCAGCAAGGAGAGGTGAGCACGACGTGTATACCTGGTGCTTGGTGAGGCGCCTACGGATGGCACGAGTCTTCTTGGGGCGGAGGTCGAGCGGGAGCAGCTTCTTCTTCTTGTACGCCTCTCGTAGTCTTGCCTTCTGCTTCTGCGAGATCATGGTGTGCACGGGCGCAATGGAGGTGGCACCACCTTGCTGTGAGAGCAGAAGCCACACATCCACGCCACTTAGTTTCAGTTCGTCGCGAACATGGGAGATAGGAAAACAAAAGAGGAAGAAAAGAAAGAGAGCAATCAAGCACACACATCTTGGAGAGCTTGCTGGGGGCACGTTGGTGACCTTGGCGATGCAGAGGAGGGAGAGCTCGTGTCGTATGGACCTCCCCGGGCCCACTACCTCGGTGGGTACCGGGGACCGACTACTCGGTGGGCCCCCGGGACTACCCGACTTGCGCCGCACGGTACCCGATGGCGTGAAGCACAAGGACTACGGAGAGGAGAAGTACTCGTTAGGAAGCCGTACGTGTCCCGCACCGTATAGAGGACTCCTAGACGTACTCGACTAGTACTCTCTCCCTAAACCGACTTGTAACCCCGCCTCCCGGACTATATAAGGCGAAGCGGGGACCCCTCTCTCATCATCTCATCTCACGGCGTAAGATTGCATCATCTTGTAATCGTACCCAATCAATCCGAGCTACGCAAAGCATACAGGACGTAGGGTATTACGCACCTCGCGGCCCGAACCTGTCTAAATTGTGTGCCACGTGTCTCTTCCTTCGAGTTACCGATCTCGGCGAGGCCACATTCATCTACTTCGGGTACTCCGTGCGGGGCACGCCGTGTACGGCGGCATATCCTTGAAGATCCGGGCCGCCCCGTCGACAATGTCGTCGTCGTCGACTTCGTCTCCAGGCATCCGCGACGTATTGGTCGTCGCCGGTGTACTCGTACCCCGGGGTGTCGCGAGCCATCGGTGGGCGGCACCGCGCTTCATGAAGGCCGAAGGCCACGTGCTCGGCCCTCAGCCCGGCTTCCCTCAGCGCCTTGATCCGCGCCAACAACTCGGGCAGCTGGATCCCCTCCTGCATCGTCGGCTCGGAGTTCCACCACGAGCGATGCTTGGCGCCGCTTCCCGCTGGGCTTCGGCAGTCCCGGGTGGTGGTTCGTGACGTAGAACCACTTTGCTTTCCGATCCCGATTGGAGTCTATTAACTTGTATGAGAGGTACGCTCGGCGGCGTCCTCCCTCATCCGGATCCCCGCTCCTCCGACTACTCGCGGGTTCTTTGGCGCTCGGTTGCGGCTTCACCGGAAGAACTTCCGGAACAAGAGCCAATGGGGCTCGATCCCCGGAAAAGCTTCGCGGGAAATGTACGAAGACAACGGTGTGGAAGATACCGTTGGGGTTGAGGTTGAGGTACTCGATGCCGTAGTACCCCATGAGCCCCTTGAAGAGTCGCTCGCCGGGAGAGACAGTCCGCGCTCCGCGAACCACGCGAACATAGGGATCTCATCTGGATTCTTCTCCATGGGGTACGGATCCCCGGCGGCGGCCCTCCACATGTCCACCTCCTTCTCCTGCAGGAATCCACTGTTGAGAAGGGCCAGCAAGTCTTCGGTCTTCGCCTTGGACTTCTTCCACTCACGGTTTGGATCTGGCCGCGGTGGGGACACCGGCGGTGATGTCCCTGCGGCAGATCCGGTGGCCTCTTCACGGCTCCTCTTCTTTCCGCCGGCAGCCTTTGCAGTCTTCGACGGCGACGGCTTCATCCTCCAAGTGCACGATGTCTTCACGCGCATCCGCTCGGGGGCTACTGTGGTGGCTCTCTACGGCGGCGCACTCAGATCTACGCTTCACTCAGCGGCGGCGGCGTGCACTGGTGGCGATTTCTGGCCAAGATCTGCTGGGAATGGCTACAGCTGCGTAGGGTGAAAAACCCTAAGGGTTTTGGCTTCTATTTATAAGTCAACGCGGCCCTCCAACGGCCAGATGGATAAGTCTGCGCTCGGCTGACTCAGCGGCCGCGCACGACCCTTCAACTTCAACTAGTCGACGCACCTCACCTCGGGGGCTCGGCTACTTCTACTCGACTTACTGGGAAGCGGTAAGATTCAAGAGCATCTCAGGACACATTCTACAAGATGACCCTTCAATTCGAGAGGATGTACTCGACTAAAGGCTCGGGGGCTCTGTGCCACGTGTCCCTCGGATTTTTCTCAGGATTTTTCGGGATATTCTTGCCAAAACTTCAGATGGACCCTCAGCCAGAGTCTACAACTCAACCTAAGGCTTGGGGGCTACTCCATATGGAGTGCGATTTTGCAATCGCACTTCCATATCGGCTTCGACTTCAAGACAACACGGGTATTGTTGAAGACCTTCAAGGGCAGCACTCGAGGATGCTTGGGACTACTCGAGAAGACTTCAGGATTGCTCAAACATCAGCTGGAGTACATTCCAGCCTCGGGATGCTTCGACTACTCTTGAGGACTTTTGACTTGTAGTACTCGGGGACGCTCGGGGACTACTCGTTAAGGCCGTCAAGACTACTTGAAGCTATCCTTCTCGACTACAAAGTACTCGGGGGCTTGTCGTATGGACCTCCCTGGGCCCACTACCTCGGTGGGTACCAGGACCGACTACTCGGTGGGCCCACGGGACTACCCGACTTGCGCTGCACGGTACCTGATGGCGTGAAGCACAAGGACTACAGAGGAGAAGTACTCGTTAGGAAGGCCGTACGTGTCCCGCACCGTATAGAGGACTCCTAGACGTACTCGACTAGTACTCTCTCCCTAAACCAACTTGTAACCCGCCTCCCCCGGACTATATAAGGCGAGGCGGGGACCCCTCTCTCATCATATCATCTCACGGCGTAAGATTGCATCATCTTGTAATCGTACCCAATCAATCCCGAGCTACGCAACATACGGGATGTAGGGTATTACGCACCTCGCGGCCCGAACCTCGTCTAAATTATGTGCCACATGTCTCTTCCTTCGAGTTACCGATCTCGGCGAGGCCACATTCATCTACTTCGGGTACTCCCCCTAGTAGGTTGCCGGTCTAAAACACCGACACTCCGGCACCTTGATCCAAGCTGCCATGGGCACAACAAAAGGTCATATCCTAATGGGAACACACAAAGGAAAGTCCGACAGGGAACACGCGAGCAGGAAGGCGACGGCAAGCGAAGCGAAGGGGGGCTTACTCATCACGAGCAGCAAGGCATATAATTTTTGCATTTTAGTCTTTCTCGAGTAAGACCCCTCGGGGAAAGATTCCCAAATATGGACCCATATCACAATGCCAAAAGTCACGGTGCCATTGTATAACAGCACGGGCCATGTTGTTATACAACGGCACTGTGACTTTTGCCGTCGTACTATGAGTCCATTTTTGGAAATCTTTACCTAGGGGTTTAGATGTAGAAATTTTAGTAAAAGGGACCAAAATGCAAAAATTATACAGCAAGGAGGGTTTCCTTCGGTGGTGACGAGCAAGGGGATGAAAAATGAAGGGCGGCGACAATGTTACCCTACACGCTACACGATCAGTCACCCTTTGTTTAGCGAATAGTCAACTATACGGCTGATTAAACAAGTCAAAAATGGATTACACAGGATTAAGCGGCCTACACGGCCAACACGGTTGACTACTAAGTAGTGTTTAAGCATAGTGTAAATGGCCTACGCGGTCGTTTACGGCAACACTGGGTGACGGAGGGAGGGAGGCGGCATGCAACTTGTATACGTGGTGCTAAATCCCTTTAGAGTGAGGAAACCCTAGACCAGTTGTGGGCTCTTGGGCTCAGTCAATTGGGTCGTTTCTGATACATAATGCCTCCAAAAAAATATTTCCGACTGCGCCACATGGCTATCACAAGGATCCAAAGGCCCACTCGAGGAGCAAACTGACTCAAAAAGATATACACACCGAGGGTACACACAAGGGCCCAGATGTCAGGCACTTGGCTAAAGAAGAGGACCAGCCGGTCCCACAAGGGGTCGCCCGAATCGTGGGTTCGACCGAACCGCTTTAAGGTTGATTGATCCTAGCCCTCCACGTGGTGGCGTCCCATTGGCTCCTTAGTGCGTTCCCGGGGTGCTTCTAGAAATCCTTCGTGCCCCTCTCAGCCTATAAATAGAAGAGGACCTTCTCACTTTTAAGACACACACTTCTCCTCCTCCTTGTCACTTTGGCCTCTTGGCTTCACTCTTTAGGAGAGGAGTGCATAGGATTAGTGTTGGCTGTCAGATGGTGAGATCTGGACAGCCCACAGGGGTGTTAATCCCTGTGGTTTAGTTATTCGGCGGGGAGGAGTCTAAGGCTAAGAACTTGAAGGTCGCACACGAGTACGCGGAACACAAAGAACACATTGAGTTTATACTGGTTCGGGCCTCCGGAGAGTAATACCCTACGTCCAGTTGTCGGGGTATATTGCTTGAGGGTTGGTCGAGATGATGATGATACAAAGGGATCGCCTCGTCCGCCTTATATTAGCCAGCGGATGAGGTCGGTTCCCAGACTCCTGGTCGGTTACGACCAAGAGACCTAAGTCTACGTTACACATCTTGCCATATCCCGTCGATCTTCTCTAGATGAAGTCCACCGAGGTCTTGTCTTGTGCGCCAAGTCTTGAGGTCGTGATGGATTAGGTCGTCTGGGGAATCTTCTGGAAGGTCTTCAGGAGGTCGTGTGGGCCGCCAACTAGGTCGATTGGGCCCCGCGACGTGCCGGCGGAGTCTTCTAGTAGGCCGGACCCACTTGTCGGGGACGACCGTGAGCCTGGTCAGTGGGGACCCAGGGGTACCCATGTCTCACAAGCCCTCGAGCGAGGTGCAGGCGCGAGAGACCAAAGAAAGATCATGACGAAGTCGTAGAGCTATTGTCGGTGCGGAATATGGTCCCGACACTAACCAGTAGATAGCGCCGTGGTCTATCCCTCGATGGTCGATGCTAAGTAACAAGTGACACAGAGGTTTTATCCTGGTTCCGGCCGAGGGGGCCGTACGTCCAGCAGAGGCGTGCTCGGGGCACTATATTACTTAGCACCGGGGGTGCTTGTAGTGGGGCAAATACAAGCAAGGCGGGAGAGGAAGTGTAGCTTCCAAGTCCCTGAAGAAGTGGCTGAAGATATTGTGGGAGAGCGAGGATGAGTACGTGGTGTTATGTGTGGAACAAAGCCTTCGTTCGTCTCTGTGTGTCTCTCCCCGCGGCTGGGGGTTCACCTCCCCTTTTATAGATCAAGGGGGCGGCGAGTTACATGCACGCCGCGCTATCCAGCTACGTGGGGGTGCACGTCGTGCTACGCTGTAGAGTGGGCGGCCGTCCGGACGATCTTCGCAGCGATCTGGCCATGATGGCCTACCTCGTACCCGAACAGTGGCGGTTCGAGGGTAGGAGGGCGGCAGATGGTGGTGGCGTCCCCCGATAGGCTTCGAGGGAGGTGCTGATGATGGCTGGTACGGGGCACAGGAGTAGGTAGAACGGCGTTCCTTCCCAACGCGCTTCACAGGGCTGGAGTTGTTGCTACAGGGTCCGGCGTGCGCCTGCACGCGCGGGTACGGCGGCCACGCCGTTACAGTGGCCGGGATGGCGATCCACCGGCCTAGCATCTCCACCTAACCCTATAGGGTCACGGGAAAGTGAAATCGAGGGTGCGCCCGGCCCCCCCTTCGAGGGTCGGGCGCGTTAGCCGTATCGTAGTAGGCGCGCGGTGTCACGGGACTGACACCGGCCGTACCGCACGTCCCTCCCCACGGGGGTGGGGATGGGCTCCTCCCGGGGGAGTTGGTGCGGCGGCATCGGGGCGCGAGCCCCGGCGCATGATGGCGCCGTCCCCGCCCGTGTCGGGCGTTAAATGCCCGCGTACGGGGGCCGGCGCACGCGTGCGGGGCGCCCGTGAGCGTGGCGGGCCCCGGCCGAGGGCGGGACGGACCCTCGAGCGAGACGAGACCCGCTCGAGGGAAGAGTTGCCCCTCGAACGGGGCGGAGCCCGCCCGAGGAGGGAGTGCGCCCTCGAGCGAGGCGGAGCCTGCTCGAGGGGACTTCTAAGAGGGCCGTCTCGGTGGGCCGTCGGGGTTCCCGTGGCGTGGGCCGTGTCCTGCATGGTTAGTCACCTGCATGGTTAGGCTTAGCGTGTTTTGGTGTGGTTGCGGGTTTTAAGTGAGGATTCCCCCGTTGTTTAAGGGGACCCCTAGGGCTGTCCCCGACAGTAGCCCCCGAGCATCTGTGGGTTTGCCCTTGAGGCTCCCGCAGATGCTGAAACCTACTGATAGGACGTTCTTCCCTCCTTGTTTGCGAACGCTTTCCGTGGGGCCGCGTCGGCGGACCCGCGGTCTAGCCCCCCCCCCGAAGCCTGCCGCAGAGTGTGGGTTCTCCCCGCGGGGGTTAACCGCGAGAATTTTGGTCAGAGAGGCGTGGCACATATGCCAACCGGCATCGGCGGTATTTCAGCCGGCTTCGGGGGTGCACGCACCGCCGCCACCGTCTCCCGGCGGGTGCAGTTTCAAGGAGGTGTAGCCGTGCGTCAAGCCCCCGAGCCTTGGCCCGTTCGAGGCGATCGGGTAGAGCTTGGCGACTTGTTTTTTAACGCGCCCTCGCCGTCCCTCCGCGGGACGGAGGGTGAGGCTTTCCGCAACTCCCATCGAGCGGGTCGCGAGTGCGGATTCCTCTTCGAGCCGGTAGCGGGTGGTTCAGGTGGACGCCCATGCCCCGTTCGATAAGGGTAGGCCGCGCGGTCGGAGACACGTCCATGGAAGCGCTTGCGTGGGTTTGCTAGGGGTGGGGCTCGGTCCCGTTCGATGGGGATCGAGGGCGCGGAAGCTCTCCCTCGGTGGGATCCCCCCGCCAGCCGCCCCTCGCCGGCTCTTGAACACGACATGTGGGGCACCCTCGAGCCGATGGGCTCGAGGAACGGCTCGAATGCGCGTGCCCTCGTCGTCCCTAACTCTCGCGATCCGAGGCGCCCGTTCGAACCCGTCGAGGGTCGGGCTTCGAACCTCTCGATCGTAGGGCCGTGCGGGGCCGTGCCCGGGACAGCCCCCATCTTTTCGCGTTTGCGGCCGTCGAGGGGTCCGGGGCGAGCCGCTCTCGAGGCGCCGGTTGGCGCACCGCGCGGCATGGGTGCTTGCGGTGCCCGCTTACTTCAAGCAGGCCCCGGGTGACCCTCTCGCGTGCGTGCCTTCTTTAGAGGGTTGACATTGTCTTGAGCCGGGGGCTCGCGCCGCTCGAGGGTTTTACGTGGCATGGGTGCCCGCGGTGCCTGCTCTACATCGAGCAGGTCCCGGGCGACCTTCTCACGTCGATATCCCATCGAGGGTTGACGTCATTTTGAGCCAAGGGCTCGCGCCGCTCGAGGGTTTTACGTGGCATGGGTGCCCGCGGTGCCTGCTCTACATCGAGCAGGTCCCGGGCGACCTTCTCACGTCGATATCCCATCGAGGGTTGACGTCATTTTGAGCCAAGGGCTCGCGCCGCTCGAGGGTTTTACGTGGCATGGGTGCCCGCGGTGCCTGCTCTACATCGAGCAGGTCCCGGGCGACCTTCTCACGTCGATATCCCGTCGAGGGTCGTTTTTGTTTCGAGCTGGGGGTTCGCCCCGCTCGAGGGTCCTCCTTGCTTGGCAAGGGGCCCGGTCATTTAAATGCCCCGCGGTCGTGGCCGCGGTTTTGCAGCGCGGGCACGCCTTTTTAGGCGCTGCGGCCGCGCGCGCGCGTAGTGGGCGGCGTGGCGGCGGACGTGACGGCTTCGCCTCGGTCGCCGCCGGTCTTTGCCGTAATGATGGCCCGCCCTGCAAGGATGTGGCCGCCGCGGTCGTGGTGGGGCCCGCCCGTCGACGCGATGGAAAGATTCCCCGCGCGTTAATGCTAGCGGGGCGTCCGCTCCGGAGAGCTCGCCCGTCGGCCTATAAAGCTGCGGGGAGGAGGGGACGACGGTTTTTTACCTTGGCATCTCACCATTTCCGGTCCCCCCGCCCCTTCGTCTTCCTCTCGCTTTTGCCACCGTGCGGCGTCGCCATTAGCGCCTTCCTTCCGTTCCTTGTCCTTCGTTCTCGTTTTCCTCTGCTTTCTTCATGGCGCCGCCTCAGCCTCCCCTCACGATCCTGGAGCCGTACACTTGGGAGAGGTCGACGGTGACCCGCTCGCCCTTGGCAAGCCGGTCGCCTCCGCCACCGGCGGCTAATGAAGATGGACGCCCGGCGGAGTGGATAGTGCCGCCGGTGACGGACCGCGAGCCCAACCCGCCGGAGGGCTACGTGGTGAGCTTCGTCCGCTACCACGAGCGCGGTTTCAATGCGCCGGCGAGCACCTTCATGCGGGCGATGTGCCACCACTACGGAGTGGAACTGCACAACTTCGCCCCCAACGCGATCTCGCAGGCGGCCACGTTCGTGGGCGTCTGCGAAGGGTACCTGGGGATCCCAGTCAATTGGGAGCTCTGGGTTCACCTTTTCCGCGGGGAGCTCGTCACGCAGCCCACGTCGGAGCCGAGGACTCGCCGCGCGGTGCGCGCCGGCGGGGATGTCACCCCGCCCGCGGGGCAACTCAAGGACACCTACATCCCCTGCACCATGACGACGAACAACGCCGGCTGGGAGCGGGGATGGTTCTACCTACGCAACGCCGAACCTGGCCTTCCCCCCTACACCGGCCGGGTATTCAAGAAGAGGCCCGACTCCTGGGGCTACGGGGTGTCCACGGCCCAGCATCGGGCGCGGCAGGAGTCCGTCCTCGCCGCCCGCGGCCGACTGGCGGCGCACGGGCTGAACGCGATGGGCGTCCCTCGCCTTCCTCCACCACCGGCGGGTCGTGCCTCGATGGAGAGGCCGCTCTGCATCTTCGAGATGACAGAGGCGGCCAACCCCGTCGACTTGGCGAGGTCGCGGATGCTCCCGACGCCCCTCGAGCGGCCGTATGCGCTCACCCGGGCGCGGAGCGCCGTCGTCACCCGGACGCCGATGCTCTGCGGGTCGGACCCCATGGGATCTTGAGATGCTCCCCCACGGACCCGCCGGTGAGTCCGAGTTTTTGACTTTGTTTTGGTTCTTGCCCTTGCTTTCGTTTCTCCGACGTGCCTTTGGTGCTCCCGTATGCAGTGGGTGGACTTCACCATCGCCAAGTCCGTTCCGCCCACCCCCGACTCCCGTGGGCTCGGCCGGGCGGCGCAGCGGCGGCAGCCGAGGAGCGCGGCGGCGCGCAAGAGGGAGCACGCGAGACGACGGCCAGCGCGCGCGCGACCGGCGGGCCGCGGAGTACCGGCGACGCGAGGAGCCGGGGCTCGCCTCCCCGAGAGATCGAGGAGCCCTCATCCTCGGAGGAGGACGAGGAGGAAGAGGCCGAGGGGGAGGGCCCCTCGATAGGTGGCGCCCTGCGCCCCCGTCGCCGGAACCCGCGCCGGCGACGAGGGCGGCTTCGCCGGGGCGGGCGCACCGGCGCCCGCCGCCAGCAATCGACATCGGGTGGGCGGCACGCGCCGCGGAGGCGCCGGCGTGCGCCGCGGAGGCGCGCGCGCGCGGGCGCGCGCGCGTGCGCGCGTCGGGCGTGCCCTCGCGCGCGGGGGGAGCGTGCCCGCACGCGCGGCACCATCGTCGGGGGCGCGACGGCGGGCGTGCCCGCACGCGGGCGAGCGTGCCCGCGCGCGGCGGCGCCTTCGGGGAGGTGCGGCGTCGGGCGCGCGCGCCGCGCACGGGGGGCGGGCGTGCTCGCGCGTGCGGCGGCGCCGGCCGGGAGGCGCTACGGCAGCGCGCGGCGCCGGCGCCGGCCTCATCCGCCGAGGCCTCGAGGAAAAGGAACGGGCCTTTTCCTCTTCGAGGTAAGGAGCGTGTCTTTTTTCGCTTGGTTTGATTTATTGACGATCGTGTGCCCTAACCTTCGTCCGTGCCTCGTGCGGGGTGGTGCCAACCGTTCCTCCTCTTGCACCGGCCAAGGTGCCGAGGACGGACGCATCGATCCCCACCGGCGGCGCTCGTCAAGGGCGTCGCGCCCGGGGACAAGCACGGCGGCGGGCACGAGCTCGCAAAGCCGGCCGGGGCCTCGAGGCCCCGGCCCGGCGGATCAGCCCGCCGCGGAGCAACCGGAGGTCGCCGGGGGCGCCGGCACCGGCCGTCGCGGAGACGCGAGGGCGGCGGCGGCGGCCGTGGTGGAGGTGGAGCGGGCGCAACCCCACGGGGGCGCCCGTGGACGCGGCAGCACGGCCGGAGGCGGCGGCCGCGGTGCCGCGCCGGCGCCGCGGCCGCGGTGGCGCAAGTGGAGGTGGCCGGTGGAGGCGACACGGGCGGCGGCGCCCGCCGGCGATCCGCAGGCGGAGGTGGTGGAAGTCTCGGACGACTCTCCGCCGCCCGGGTGGAATCGGGTGGGCCAGGGCGGCCCACGAACTCCCCCGAGCCCCGGAGAAGGGGCCCTCGTGAGGCGGCACGAGGGTCACATGGTGGTGGGGAGCCGAGGACACGGTGCCGAGGCCTCGTCCCTCCCGCGCCGCCGCCACGCCCGGGGTGGAGGGGGCCGTCGAGGATCCCCCCGCGTTCGCCGACGCCGGTGGGGGAGCAGGAGCTCGGGGGCGAGCTCCGAGCCACGGCGCCACGCTCAAACGCGCTTAACGAGGCGCTACGGGTCCATGGCGGCCCGGCCCGGCTCGTCTTCCGGAGGTGAGCCATGGTTGCTCGTTCTTTTTCCTTTTTCGTTTGTGTACATGGCATTCGGTGTCTTGGCGCTTATGGGTTTTGGTTTGCGGTTGCCGGGAGCTCGAGCGTCGCGCCCACGACAAGTACGACGCCTTCGACCGGCCGAATGCCGAGGTTCACCGGCTCCGGAAGCGGTGCAACGCCTTCGACGCGCTTGCCGACGCTCTCGGGACGCCGACGACCGGGCCGGCGTACCGGGCGATGGCGTGGTGCGACGAGCTCCCGGGAGAGCTCGGGACGGGACGCAGCCGCGCCGCTCGAGCCTCGAGCGGGTCCGCGCAGCCCTCGTCGATCGTGACGAGGCGCCGCGCGTGCGCGCTCGGACCTGGAGAAGACGCGGACGCCGGCCGCCAACCGGGAGGCGGGAGGTGGCCAACGTCCGCCGCGAGGCCCGGGAGCTCCGCACGTCGCTCGAGGGGGCGCAAGCGCAGCCAGCCGCCGTGCCGAGGAGCGGCACGTGGGCGGGAGCAGCGGGCCAAGGAGGCCGACGACTTGAAGGCCGCCCACGACGCCAAGGCGCGCGGCGCGTCGCTATTGCCGAGGGGCGGCTCCGGCGAGAGCGCGCCGCCCGCCGGGGAGCCGAGGGGCGGCTCCGGCAGAGCAGGGCCGCCCTTGGCGACGCCGGGACCCGGCGCCGGGAGCGGGAGCGCATCGCTCGCGAGGCGGCGGAGAAGTCGCTGGAGGAGCGGAACGCCGCGTTCTCCAAGGTCGAGGACGAGGCGCTCACGCTCAGCATCAGCAACGCCAACCAGGAGCTGGCCCTCCGGGAGCAAGGCGAGACCGTCCAGCGCCTCGAGTTGGCGATCGAGTCCGTGCGCCGCGACTTCGAGTCGGAGAGGAAGCAAGTCGAGGGTGAGCCACTGTTTGACTCTTGCTTGTTGGTTTTTTCGTTTGGGAACTCGCATTCCCTTTTTCTGACTTCTTTCTTGCCTTGGCGTTTCCAGGCTTGCGCACCGCCCTGGGGCACGCGGCTGAGCGGGCCGAGGCGCTACAGGCTTCCTACAACTCCTCCGAGCAGGAGCTGCGGGAGCTGCGCGATGCGGCCCTCGAGACCTCGCCGCGTCGTCGAGGAGGGCGAGGCCCGTGCCGGCGGCTCCTCGGCCGCCCGTCCGCGTGCCCTTGGTGGCCATGTCACCGAGCGGATGCGCCGGCGTTGCGGCCCGGGGCGTCTGAAGGCCCTCGGAGTGGTGCGATCCCACTACGAGGTTAACTTCGAGGCGCTGGCGGAGGGCTACATCGTTCCCGAGGGCGTCGAGGACGAGGTGGCCATGGAGCGTGTGGATGCGCTCGCTGCCGACGCCGCCGGGTTGCTTGCCGAGGCCTTCGAGGAGTTCCTCTTCCCGGACGCCGCTGATGCTGCTGCTCCTCCCGCCTGAAAGCAGTTTGGGCGCTAGGCCCATTTTTTGATGTGTATCAGTATTCTGGCCTCGTGGCCTTTTGT
Organism: Cenchrus americanus; assembly: GCA_947561735.1. NCBI lineage: Eukaryota > Viridiplantae > Streptophyta > Magnoliopsida > Poales > Poaceae > Cenchrus > Cenchrus americanus. The sequence continues at coordinate 79,281,114 of OX387244.1, read as the reverse complement.
AAATAAACAAGTTGTTTCATGAACATGAGCATTTGCTGTAAATGAAGTCGTTTGTTTATCACGCTTTTTTGTTTCTCCTTCTTCCTGAGTAGATTCTAGTTAGGGGAGTTCGATTTTCGCAGGGGGCCCGCTGGGTTGGAGGCGAGAGAGAAGGGCCATATCCACGCGGCGTAGGCTATCTCTGGCTCGCACGCTCCTTCCGCTGTGCCGCCTGCGCCCGTTTGAATCGTGGCTCGAGGTTGAAGTAGGAAACAAACTTAGCGCGTGTAGGTTGTTGTGTTTTTTGCGCGACAAAATGGGACTATTTTTGGGGGGGGGGGGGGGGGAACGCCCCCGTAGTAGCCCCCGAGGGTAACTTGGGTTTCGTGGGAAAGCCGAGTTGCCCTTTTATTAGACTCGGGAGCGTTTACATAGTTGTCACCAACCGGGGCGTTGGCCATGTGATTTTACAACGAGAATGTACTTGGAAAATCCTAGCTAAGGGTAGAAGCGACGTAGCTGTTGGATGTTCCAAGCGTTGGTGAGCTCTTCGCCGTCCTCGTTGGCCAGCTTGTATGTGCCCGGCTTGAGTACCTTCACCACGACGTAGGGTCCTTCCCATGGGGGCGATAGCTTGTGGCACCCTCGGTTGTCTTGGCGCAGCCTTAGGACCACATCCTCTTCGCTGAAATCCCGCCGACGTATCTTGCGTGCCTGGTAACGTCGTAGGGACTGTTGATACCTCGCGGAATGCATCAAGGCTACGAGGCGTGCCTCGTCCAGCTGGTCCAGCGAGTTCTCGCGGGCTCGCTGGTTAGCATCCTCGTCGTAGCCTCGAACCCTGGGTGACCCGTATTCCAAGTCCGTGGGGAGGACGGCCTCCGCGCCATGGACTAGGAAAAACGGGGTGAACCCGGTGGCTCGCTTGGGGTGGTCCTTAGGCTCCACACAACCGCCGGGTAGTTCTTGGAGCCATTTTCGCCCGCATTTGTTGAGCTGGTCGAAATATCCCGGGCTTGAGGCCCCGTAGGATCATGCCGTTGGCACGCTCCACTTGGTCGTTGGTCCGTGGGTGTGCCACGGCCCGCCCAATCCACGCGGATGTGGAACTTGTCGCGGAACTCCAAAAACTTCCGCCCATGAACTGGGACCCATTGTTCGTGATGATGGAGTTTGGCACTCCAAAGCGGTAGACGATGTCGGTGAAGAATGTGACCGCCCGCTCGGCCCTTAAGTTCGTGATGGGGCGCACCTCCACCCACTTGGAGAATTTGTCAATCGCGACTAGCAAGTGGGTGAAGCCCCCGGCGCCTTCCCCAGGGGCCCGACGATATCCAGCCCCCCATACGGCGAACGGCCATGTTACGGGGATTGTTTGCGGTGGCGTGAGCGGGCAAGTTGGATTTGCGGGCGTAGAACCGGCACCCTTCGCGGTGCGCACGATCTCGTTGGCGCGGTGACCGCGGTAGGCCAATAAAAGCCCCGGCGGAACGCGTTGCCGACGAGGGTGCGAGGCGCGGCGTGGTGGCCACGCATCCCCGCGTGGATGTCCCGTAGGAGCTCGCGCCCCTCGGGAATAGGCATGCACCGCCGTAGGATGCCGGAGGCGCGCGCTTGTACGGCTCGCGGCCGACGAGGGTGAAAGGGATTTGGCCATCCCCGGCGATGCGCTCGGCCGCGGCCCCGTCCGCTTGGAGTTCCCCTCGAGCGATCCAGGCGATGTACTTTTCGCGCCAGTCCTCTTGGGCAGGGGCTGGCTCGATGTCCATCGCGTCGGCCTCGTGAGAGCCGTACCCCTCGAGGAGGGAGAGCACGTACGCCTCGTTCGAGGGGTCCACATCCATGGGCTCCGCACCAGCTGGATTCGAGGGAGCCCCCGAGCGTCCGTCGTGACTCGAGGGGTGAGGCTCGAAAGCGACCGAGGGTTGCGCGATGTCGCGCGCGAAAACGTTCGGGGGGACAGTGATCCGCCCGGACGCGATCTTCGCCAGCTCGTCTGCCTCCTCGTTGTACCGGCGGGGTACATGGTTAAGCTCGATGCCGTGGAACTTGTCTTCGAGGACCCGCACGGCTTTGCAGTAGGCCTCCATCTTGTCGTCATGGCAGCTCGCGTTCTTCATGACCTGATCGATCACGAGCTGCGAGTCCCCCCGCACATCGAGGCGCTTGACGCCCAACTCAATGGCGATCTTGAGGCCGCAGAGAAGGGCCTCGTATTCTGCCATGTTGTTGGACGCGGGGAAGTGGAGGCGCACTGCGTAGCGCATGTGTTCCCCGAGGGGCGACACGAAGAGCAGGCCCGCGCCTGCTCCCGTTTTCATCACTGAGCCGTCGAAGAACAGAGTCCAGCACTCTGCTTGGATTTGTGGGGGCGGCAAACTGCGTGTCCGTCCACTCGCCGACGAAATCAGCCAGGATCTGCGACTTGATGGCCTTGCGCGGGGCGTAGGCGAGCGTCTCGCCCATCAGCTCCACGGACCACTTGGCAATCCTGCCTGCGGCGTCAGGGTTGCGGATGATTTCTCCTAGCGGAAAGGAGGAGACCACCGTGACCGGGTGGGCCTCGAAGTAGTGGCGGAGCTTGCGACGCGCGAGGACTATCGCGTACGCAGCCTTTCCCCCCGGACACGGGGTAGCGCGCGTCTTCGTGTCTGACAGGACCTCGCTGATGTAATAGACCGGCCTCTGTACAGGCAAGGCGTGCCCTTCCTCCGTGCGCTCCACGACGATCACGCGCTGACCACCTGGGTGGTTGCGGCCACGTAGAGCTCCGGGGGCTCGCCGTCTTGTGGCGGCGTGAGGATCGGGGCGTGCGTCAGAGACGCCTTCAGCTTGTCGAGCGCGTCCTGGGCCTCGGCGGTCCAAGAGAAGCGCTCGTGCTTCTTGAGCAGGCGGTAGAGGGGCAGGCCCTTCTCACCGAGCCGCGAGATGAAGCGGCTTAAGGCGGCGAGGCACCCCAACACCTTCTGCACCCCTTTGAGGTCCCGGATCGGACCCATTCGCTCGAGGGCCGCGACCTTTTCAGGGTTGGCCTCGATTCCCCGCTGGGAGACGATGTATCCTAGGAGCATGCCTCGCGGCACTCCAAAGACGCATTTCTCGGGGTTCAGCTTGACCCCGTTGGCCCGTAGGCAGTCGAACGCGACGCCAAGGTCGCCAACCAGGTCGTCCGCCTTCCTGGTCTTTACGACGATGTCGTCTACGTAGGCTTCGACCGTCCGTCCAATGTGGTCCCCAAAAACGTGTTGCATGCAACGCTGATATGTTGCACCCGCGTTCCTGAGGCCAAATGGCATCGTGACGTAGCAGAACGTCCCGAACGGTGTGATGAACGAAGTCGCGAGCTGGTCGGACTCCTTCATTTTTATTTGGTGGTACCCGGAGTAAGCATCAAGGAAGCAAAGCAATTCACACCCAGCTGTTGAGTCAATGATCTGATCAATGCGTGGCAAAGGAAAAGGAACTTTAGGACATGCTTTATTAAGACTAGTGTAGTCTACACACATCCGCCACTTCCCATTCTTTTTTTTACAAGCACGGGGTTTGCTAGCCACGTAGGGTGGAACACCTCCTTGATGAATCCGGCCTCGAGGAGCTTCCGCGCCTCCGCTCCGATCGCCCGTCGCCGCTCCTCGTCGAAGCGGCGCGGCCCGTTGCCGCACCGGCGCGGGAGTTTGGCGAGATGTCAAGGGAGTGCTCGACGACTTCCCTCGGGATGCCCGGCATATCCGAGGGCTCCACGCGAAGATGTCGGCGTTGGCGCGGAGGAAGTCGACGAGCACCACTTCCTATTTGGGGTCGAGGGTGGAGCTGACCCTCAACACCTTGCCCTCGGGGGCTGACGGGTCGAGGGGGACCCCCTTGGTCTGCTCCGCAGCCTCGAAGGTGCCGGCGTGCTTCGCGGCGGGATCGAGGTCTTCGTTGACCATCTTCTCCAGCGTGTTTACCAGCGCTTCGTCCGGCCGCCGGCCCTTCGTCTAGCGCCAGCGCCTCCGCGTGCTCCACGCACTCAACGTCGCAGTCGAACGCGTGCTCGATGGATGACCCGACGGTGATGACGCCGTTTGGCCCCGGCATCTTCATCTTTAGGTAGGTGTAGTTGGGGACCGCCATGAACTTGGCGTAACAGGGTCGCCCAAGTATAGCGTGGTAGGACCCCTTGAACCCCACCACCTCGAAGGTGAGGGTCTCCTTGCGGAAATTCTTTGGGCTGCCAAACCAAGGCGGCGGATCGATCCGCCGAGGGGCCGGACTCCGTTGCGGGCGCGATGCCATGAAACGGCTTCGTGCCGGGCCGCAGACTCGATCCAACCCGATCCCCATGAGGCGCAACGTGTGCGCGTAGAGGATATTGAGGCCGCCGCCTCCATCCATGAGGACCTTCGAGAACCGGCGTTCCCGATGATGGGATCAACCACCGCCGGGTCCGGGCCCGGGTTGGGGACGCGGTTCGGGTGGTCCTCCTGGTCGAAGGTGATGGCATCCTCCGACCAATTGAGGAAGGACGGAGGAGCCCTTTCCGCGGCGAGGACCTCGTGCCGCTCCTTCTTGCGCTGGCGGGTCGACATGTCGACGGTTGACCCCCCAAAGATGAGAAACACGTTCTCGACAGCGGGGAAGCCACCCGCGTCGCCGTCGGCCCCGTCTTTCTTGGCCTCTGCCTCCTTCGCGGCGGCACGGCCATAAAACTTCTTGAGCATATCGCACTGCTCAAGGGTGTGATTTACCGGAGTCTTGTGGTAGGGACATGGCTTTTTCAGCATGTCATCGAATACCCCCGGACCTCGAGGGGCCGGTCGAGGGCCCCGTCGAGCCGGGTCAACGAAGAAGGGCCTCGGCATTGCCGCCGCCGCGCCCTGCTCGCGCGCCTCGCGGCGCGGCTTCTTCCCCTTCTTGCCCCGCTTGTCATTGCGGTGCGGCTCCTTGGACTTGCTGCCCTCCGCGGGCGCATCCTCCGAGCGCTTGCCCTTCTTGCCGTCGAAGATTGCCCCCACGGCTTCCTCACCGGAGGCGAAGCTGGTGGCAATGTCGAACAGCTCGTTGGAGTCCGCAGGCGGGCTGCGTCCCAGTTCGCGCACGAGGTCCCGGCACGTGGTGCCCTCGAGGAAGGCGTGCACGATCTCGGACTGCGCCACGCTGGGGAGCTCTGTGCAGCGCTTGGAGAAGCGCCGTATGAAGTCCCGTAGCGACTCGCCGGGCTTTTGCGTGCAGGAGCGGAGGTCCCAGGAGTTCCCAGGGCGCACGTACGTGCCCTGGAAGTTGCCCACGAAAGTGTGGACCAGGTCGTCCCAGTTGTGGATTTGGCTAGCGGGCAAGTGCTCGAGCCATGTCCGTGCCGCGTCGCCGAGGTGCAGGGGCAAGTTGCGGATGTTGACCTCATCGCCGGTGGCCCCGCCGGAGCCGGCAAGCCGGGCGGTAGTCGTTAAGCCACACGCGGGGGTCCATCTCCCCTGTTGTACTTGACAATGGTCGAGGGTTGGCGGAAGCGTTGGGGGAACGCCGCCGCGCGGATCTCCCGGCTGAACACACGGGTGCCCGGGGGCTCCGGCGTCGGGGAGCGATCCTCACCGCCTGTCGTAGCGCCCACCCCTTCGAGGGTGGTAGCCCCCGGCCGCTCGTGCATCCGCCCCGCTCGTGCGCACGGCGTTGATGACGTTGCGGGCGTCGCCATCCGGCCGCCCGCGCGCGTCAAGGAGTCGTTCCTTGGCTGGCGTGCGCCCCTGGTCGGCGGGTTGCCCCGCCGGGTCCCCCCTGCGTGCACCGAGGGTTCGCCTCCCGGTGCTGGTTCGTCACCCCGCGCATCTCCCTGTTGGCGGATGCGCGAGGCCGAGCTCTCGGCCTGCTGGACAGCCGCTTGCTCGATGAGGGTCTGCACCTCGCGGTGCAGGTCTCGAGCCTCGGGGGTTGAGGGTGCCGGCATGGCGCGCAACAGCGTTGCGGCAGCGATGAGCTTTTGGCTCGCCCGCGGGGGCGCGTCCGCGTTGTCGACGTTGGGGACGGTGTTGATGCGGTCACGGACCTGTCGGCCCAGCTCCCGCGCGCGTTCGCCGCGCGCGGAGGCCTCCCCCGCCATTGAGGCGCGAAGCGCCCGCACCGTCCGTATTCCTCCGCCGCCTTTGCCTCGAGCTCACGGGCTTGAGCCGGCCGCGCGTCGGCGTCGGCCCCAACGGGAGCGCTTGGCCCGGTGGCCATGCGCGCGCGGCGATCCCACGGGGGCGGGGGTGATCTCCCCATCTCCGGCGCCCGCCGCGCCGGCGGCGTTAGCCGGGTCGTTGGTGATGACGGCGTAGCACTCCCGCGCGGGGTCGTAGCTCCCGGTGCTGGGAGTCGTCGGGAGCGACTCGAACCGCAGGGTCCGTGGCGTCGAGGAAACGCCTGAACGCGACTGGATCCGGCACGCCGGAGAAGTCCCACTCCGCGTACCCGTGGCGGTTGGCGGGTGGCAACGCGTCGATGGAGCCTAGGGACGATTCGTCGGCCATTGAGGCACCGGAATCCCTGGCGACAAAGACATGGCGGCCGGGCGGGACCCGGCGCATCGTGGTGTTGACGTTGTTGTTGTAGGCCGTCGTGGCACCGCGCGGCCCGATGGGGATGCGTGGTCGGAGACCGCGCGCGGTCCGCCGGGGTGATGGCGGCGGTCGTGACGGTGGGCGCGTCGCGGCCGGGTGGCGCCGCGCTCGGCTTGCCGCCGCTCGGACCGGGGCCCGGCGCGAACGCGGCCCCGCAGCGGCGACGGCGTCGCGGCGTTGATGGGCCCGCGGCATCCGTGCCCGCGGGCGCATGCGCCGTAGCGGTGCGTGCGGCGGAGACCAGAGCGGTCCTGGCCTGGCGCTGCGCGCGGAGCTCCTCACGGTTGGTGAGGCGCATGAGATAGCCGTTCCCCGTGGCCTGAAAGTTCAGGTCCCCGAAGCGGATTTCGAACCCGGCTGGGAGGGGGTCCGAGCTACCCATGCAATAGCGGGTACCACGGTACTCAGTGCGGATCACCATGGAGGGAGTTGGCGGAATGACCTCAGGCGCTCGCATGCCCCACGGTGGGCGCCAACTGTCGGTGCGGAATATGGTCCCGACACTAACCAGTAGATAGCGCCGTGGTCTATCCCTCAATGGTCGATGCTAGGTAACAAGTGACACAGAGATTTTATCCTGGTTCCCGCCGAGGGGGCCGTACGTCCCGACGAGAGGCGTGCTCGGGGCACTATATTACTTAGCACCGGGGGTGCTTGTAGTGGGGCAAATACAAGCAAGGCGGGAGAGGAAGTGTAGCTTCCAAGTCCCTAAAGAAGTGGCTGAAGATATTGTGGCAGAGCGAGGATGAGTACGTGGTGTTATGTGTGGAACAAAGCCTTCGTTCGTCTCTGTGTGTCTCTCCCCGCGGCTGGGGGTTCACCTCCCCTTTTATAGATCAAGGGGGCGGCGAGTTACATGCACGCCGCGCTATCCGGCCTACGTGGGGGTGCACGTCGTGCTACGCCGTAGAGTGGGAGGCCGTCCCGGACGATCTTCACGACGATCCGGCCATGATGGCCTACCTCGTACCCGAACGACGTGGGTCGTTCGAGGGTAGGGAGGGCGGCGGATGGTGGTGGCGTCCCCAGATAGGCTTCGAGGGAGGTGCCGATGATGGGCGGTACGGGGGCACGGGGAGTAGGTAGAACGGCGTTCCTTCCCAACGCGCTTCACGGGGCCGGAGTTGTTGCTACAGGAGGTCCGGCGTGCGCCCGCACGCGTGGGTACGGCGGCCACGCCGTTACAGTGGCCGGGATGGCGATCCACCGGCCTAGCGTCTCCACCCTAACCCCGTAGGGTCACGGGAAAGTGAAATCGAGGGTGCGCCCCGGCCCCCTTCGAGGGTCGGGCGCGTTAGCCGTACTGTAGTAGGCGCGCGGTGTCACGGGACTGACACCGGCCGTACCGCACAGTCCCTCCCCACAGTGGTGGGGATGGGCTCCTCCCTGGGGAGTTGGTGCGGCGGCACCGAGGCGCGAGCCCCGGCGCATGATGGCGCCGTCCCGCCCTGTGTCGTGGCGTTAAATGCCCACGTACGGGGGCCGGCGCACACGTGCGGGGCACCCGTGAGCGTGGCGGGCCCCGCCGAGGGCGGGACGGACCCTCGAGCGAGACGAGGCCCGCTCGAGGGGAAGTGAGCCCTCGAGCGGGGCGGGACCGCTCGAGGGAAGAGTTGCCCCTCGAACGGGGCGGAGCCCGCCTGAGGAGGGGTGCGCCCTCAAGCGAGGCGGAGCCTGCTCGAGGGGACTTCTAAGAGGGCCGTCTCGGTGGGCCGTCGGGGTTCCCGCGGCGTGGGCCGTGTCCTGCATGGTTAGTCACCTGCATGGTTAGGCTTTAGCGTGTTTTGGTGTGGTTGCGGGCTTTAAGTGAGGATTTCCCCGTTGTTTAAGGGGACCCCTAGGGCTGTCCCCGACGGCTATCGACAGGTCGAATAGCATGCACATTGGTCCAAAAAGAAAAGAAATAAATCAGCGTAGCAGCCGACCTGTTTGTAGTCTTGCCGAATGAAGAGAGGTCGACTGACGACCTATAGGAAGCAGGCTTCTAATAGATCGAAACGACGATGAAAAAAGTCAGAGGGCATCGGAGATGCACTCATGAGTAGTATCCGAGCATCATGGCGGGCAAGATGGCCGATATGATGGTCCTAAAAAGAAGAAGAGAAGAAAAAATTAGATCGAGTAACGACGTGATGAGAAACGGATTTCCCAAGAGGTCGGTACGACGAGGAAAACAAGAGGGCGTCGAAGACGCACTCGTAGAGTAGTCCCCGAGCATTGAAGCAGGCAGTATGGCTGGTTTGATTCTCCAAAAAGAGAAGAAAACTGAGTCATGTTCTTGATCGAACGAAGTGTAGGGACACCTAGATCTCCCAGCATGGCTGCAAGGAGTCTAGCAGAGCCGACCTCAGGGAGGCCTTGTAGGCGTGCCGACCTCAAAGAGGCCTCAAATCAGCAATGCCCAGTATCCGAGGATACCCAGCAAGGTCTTGAAAGGTGCGTCAAAATGAAGAAAGCGTTGACTGGGTCATAGCTGAGGTTGCGATGTCTGGGTTTGGTCGACAATGAAGCCAAAAATCCGTTGATCTTGAACGTATGGAGTGTAGAGACACCCAGATATCTTGCATAGCTTCAAAGAGTCTGGCGGAGCCACTTGAGGCATGCCAACCTCAGGAAGGTCTCAAGAACATAAGCGCCCAAGCACCCGGAAGCACTTGGCAGGGCCATCAGGCGCGCACCCCACGGAGAGGCCTTCATTCCTGACGTAAAATCCATGGGTGTCTAGAGCAGGCTGGCAGGGCTATGATAGCACACCGACCTCAGAAGGTCATGCATCCGGGGCACCCAACTAGGTTGGCAGAGCCGTATTCATACCAATATATTACAAGTCCTAGGTATTATGGAACGCTGACCTCGAGGAGGTCGTTTTGGTGTCCAGACGACCAGCATAGCTGCTAACCATCCAGCAAAGCCATTGTACCAAGGTATTGGCGACCTTAGTGATAGGCACACCGACCACTGAGGCCCGAAAACTGTAGATCTCCTTGAACACTTCTGATCTCCATGGTACTATTCGTCTTCAGGCGCCCAGAAGGATTTGGCAGAGCAGCAAGGCACGCCTACCTCGGAAGGCCTTCAATCGAACCTACGACTATTCTGCTCAGGAAACAGAAATATAGGCTGATTGGAATAGGTCTGTTTACGTGCAGAGCCATAGCGGGTGCACCAGGACGCAGAGCCTAGCGGGTGCAACTAACATCCATCAGGTCGTAGAAGAAGGTCGTGGAGTCATCGTCGAGGGGGGTTAAGGTAGGCGCAGAGCCTTCTGACACAAGGTCAGGTTTTGTCTTGTAGCATAGACTGCAGGTTCATAGGTCAACAGTGGTCGGAGATGCTCTTGCCACCCAGAAAACGACAAACTACCCACTGATCGAGAAGTTACTATAGCCATGTGACCTCTGCGGCGGGGCTCAGGCATCATTGATGCGCAAACGACAAAGGCATCGTGAGTCAAGAAAAGTAACGTCGTCGCCTTTAATGATGCACAGGCTGCAGGTCCCCTCGTCATGTGGAGACAGTGTCATTAATTCGCCAACTGCCCGAGGCGCGACGTCGGCTATAAATAGCACCGTGAAGCTGAAGGAGGCAAGCACCGAGCATTGTTGATCTATGAAGCCGCAGGGTAGTTCTTCGGCCGTGCCATGGGCATGCGACCGTCCACCAAAATGTAGAGTTGTGTTCTTGTAGATGCTTGAAGCTAGGAGAATTCTCGCGAAGTGCAGGCAACATCTCTATCTGCTAGGGCCAGCCTCTGTGTGGTACCAGGCAGAGTTTGAAGGTGCTCCTGTTCGAGCTGGGGGCATAGCAGGACGTCTCTGGTGAGCACCGGGAGTTCACCGAAGCTTGGCGTTCCGCACCAAAGAGCAAGCTTGTGTCTCCATTCCAATAGTTGGAGCCGAGCATGCCTTAGATTGCGTGTTGTCCTGAAGTAGCCTCCCACTTATCAGCCATCAAGGTCCTGATGCTAGGAGAAATCTCGCGACGTGCTCTGCTTCGGTGGAGTAGGTCGTGGTGACCGCTCCGGGTGGCGCAGGCCTTGTGGTATATTTATCTTGTGTGTCGGGTTCTGGAACCAATGAGGTCGCAGGCGACTTGTGTACCTTCGGATTTAGAATCCAGTAAGGTCGTTGGTGGCTTGTACCCTCGGGTTCTGGATCCGATAAGGTTGTAGGCTGATACGCCCCCTTGGATTCTGGATCCAGTGAGGTTGTAGATGGCTTGTAACTTTAGGTGGTCCATGTAATGTTCGCTCTCTTCTGTTATGTATTTGGTCGTTTTGGCAAAATGATTTGCCAAAGACCTGATTTTATATGATGTGGGGGCTTGCAAATCGTGTTTGCCATCAGGACGACCTGATGTTATCTTCTTGTTTGGCCGACGACCTAAATTCAGGTTTAGGTCGTAGCACTTGGCCTGTTGGCGAAAAACCCGCCTTGATCTTCTTGCTGACTTCTCGGGATAAAGCCGTTGGGGCGTGTTGTACGGAGCAAGGAGCCGTAATGGATAGATTGGGTGGACCCCTCTATTAATAGAGTGAGCTGGGGCAGGGGTTGATCCCATTCCCTTCGTCTTCTTTCTCTCGCTCCCGTCGCCCTCGCTCCCGCCGCTCTCGCCTTTCTTTGTGCTACAGCGACCTTGCGGCCGCCATTATCCCGCTCCCACGCACCCATCCTCCTCCTCCGGCTAGGCTCGTGCTACCGCCGCCGCTCCCCGCCGTGCTCCTCCAGCACATACGCATCAAGACACTCTGCCACATTAGATCCACCGCGAACCCTCGGCGGTTGAGATGGCGGAGGAGGCGGCTTGCATCCCGACCCCTCGGGCGGCGTGGGTCCGGTCGACGATGACCGAGGCCAAGATCTAGGCACCGGTGGATCGTGGGCCCCGCTCCGGCCAAAGACAGAGGTAGAGTGGAGGGCCGCCGCTGGGGAAGAGTTCCCGAGCGAGGACGTCAACGAGCAAGTCGTCTTCGGTTCCTTCTTCGAGCGCGGCTTCAACCTCCCAGCGGGAGATTTCTTCCGCGGCCTTCTGTACTACTATAGATTGGAGTTGGTACACCTCGTTCCTAACTCCATTACTGTAGTGTCGACTTTCATTCATTTCTATGAGGCGTATCTGGGGATACCGCCTCACTTCGGGTTGTGGAGACATTTCTTCTGTGTCAAGAGCACGCGGCAAAAGTTCGGGGCCGGTGGAGGGTCGTGATGTTCAACTTGAGGTCAGGCCTCAAGGCTGAGTGGATAGACACCGACCTCCCCGACAATACCGCCGGGTGGAGGTCAGAGTGGTTTTATATTGCGGATCAAATCCCAGGGCTACCGCGGCGAACTGGCCACAAGCCAGTGAAGATTAGCGAGTGGGATCTAGGATTGTCCACCTGCGAACTCGAGGACCTGAAGGGGGTGCTGGAGTTGGTCAACGACATGAAGAGTCGGGGAGTGAAAGGAGCGGCGGTGGCTAGGTCGTTCTGTCGGCGGATGATCCAACCGATCAAGGATCGGGTCCACCCGGCGTCTGAATACTGTGGGCAATCGGATCCCACACGCGAGGTGAACCGCAAGGTCTCCAGGGAGGAGATGGCGGCTAGAGTTTCCCAGATATATTCTGGGAAGGTCAAGGTGAAGAAGTGCCCGAGGGCACACTCGTTGAAGAGGCCGGCTGATCCGGTAAGATCCTGAGATCTATCTTTAGGTCGTTGTGCTTTACTTTCTTGATTCTCTTAAGTCGTATAGTGTTTTATGTAATCTTTTTTCGCGAGGTGCGCGAGCTCCAGATGTGGTGCCCAGCGCCTCTCCCCGAGGGAGAGATATAGCGGAGGAAAGGTCGAGGTCGGATAAATATAAGCCTCCGGCGGGTCGTTTGCTGGAGAATTATGTGTCGGACTCGTCGGTGGAGGCCGACGAAGACACCGACGCGGAGGCCGGGGCGGATCCGGTCGTCGGTGCCGCGAAGTCCGGCGCGGGACCGTGTCGATGGTGGCGAAGAAGTACGCCGGCCGTCGCCACTACTATCTCTGCGGTGAAGGCCGCGGAGCGAAGAAAACGAGGAAGAGGAGGGAAGCCTCCCCTCCGCCGTCGCGACACCAACGAGTCCGACGCCTCGCTCTTGTGAGGTCGGGTCGGAGGATGAGGAGGGGGAAGGAAGGAGGGGAGAAGGATAAGGATGAGGCCATTGAAGAGCCTGCCGGTCCCTAAAGACCAGCGGTGCGGAGGCCCGAGAGTCCCTGCTCGCCAAGAGGCAGCGGGAGCTGGTGCAGAAGACATCGGAGGAGGCGCTCTGACGTGGCTTGGAGGCGCAGCGCAGTGCTGCGGCAACGCGGGCGAAGATACCTGCGGCTATTAAGCCTCGGGTATTTTGGCCGAAGGCTCGTCTTCCGGTTGCGCCGAGGTATGGACTTAGGAGCTGATGCGAACTTTATGCTTTTTATCTGAACATGATTTTGAAGTATAATTTGCTCTATGCAGGCCAGTGGCAGGACCACAGGGGTGTCGGTTGCGCCATCGTCGCCTTCTCGCACAAGGTCGCCCGAGCCACAGGTCGTGGGGGAGAGGCTTGTAGATGATGCTCGTACAGCTACCCCGACACGAGGGGTGGTGGAGGGGGCGACGACTTCACCGCCCGTGGCTGACACGAGGGCGGGTTCTTCCCTGCACACCGCTGAGGGTGTAGAGACCTCAGCTGGGGAGTCGGAGCGACGACCTCCCCAACAGTCGTAGATGACGACCCTATCAGGGCTGTACCTGAAGGGGCGAGGGACGTGGCCGAAGACCAGCCTCAGATCGACCTGGCGCCGGGAGGTCCAGGAGTGTCCGGCACACAGGTACCTCCATCTTCATCTTCGAGCCTGAGGTTGCCAGGTCGATCAATTAATTGGGATCACACCCCTTGGCAGGATGATTGGTTCGAGGACAATGAGGACATGCGGGCTTTGCAGACCAACATCGTCACCATCAACAACGCACTCATTGTGAGTTGCATGTGATGTATTGTTACTGTTTGATTATTTTGCTCTTGAAGTATCGCTGACGACCTTGTGATTTTGTAATAGTCACTAGCGGAGAGGGCCAAGGGTCGGGCCGACTAGCTGCGGCATGCCGAGGAGAAAGAACAACGTATTATCGACCTTGAGCGAGAGCTCAAGGAGGTTCGTGAGGTGGCGGCCACCGACAAGAAGAGGCTCGAGGACGAGCTTTCTGAGGAAAGGCGCAAGGCCGTGGAGGCCACTGCGCAGTTTAACATTGCAGCTACTAGTGAGTTTTTTAGTCTTCATCCCTTTTTGAACACGAGGTCATTAGCTATAAGCTAACTGTTGTGTGTGCAGATTTCCGTAACCGCGAGGAAGAGCTGAAGAATGCTCTAGCGACCTCCAGGAGCAAGATTCATGGCCTGGAGGGCAAGGTCCGGGAGATCGAGGCTGGAGGCCTGGAACTCAAACGGACAATGGAGGAGGCCACCGAGAGTGAGTACGCCGTATCTCAAAAGCGGGCTTATGAGACCGCAACTCGTCGGGCCCTTGAAGTCAAGTTCGAGGTTGTTTTGAAGTCATTGGAGAGTGACCAAATCACCATTGCAGGGTATGAGGTGGAGCTGAGCGACCTCAGGGGTGCTGCCAATTATGCAATGTCTTGCATACCTGTTCCGGAGGAGGGGGGTCAGCAGCAGTCTATCGTAGATCGCCTGGTAGATGTTCCTAACAGGTTGTTGACCTTGTTGAGGGCAACCGGCTTGGCGGCTGCAACCGATGCGTTGGTGAGAGTCAAGTCCCACTATCCGGAGGTCGACATGACTAAGATCAAGGGCGGTGCTGACACCACGAAGGATCTTCACGGCCTAGAGCTTGAATTGGTGAAGCCGCCACCGAGGTGGCATAGAGCATCGACTTTGAGGGTGACGACGAAGCCGGTGGTGCGAAGGTGGCGATGGTGGCAACCAGTAGTGGCTAGGAGCTGTACCCCCCCTCCTCTCTTGTCTTGTAAAGAAACTTTGAAGAGATCTGCGATGAAGTACTTTCCTTTTGCCTGCACGAGTTCTGGTTGATGTTGCGGGTGACGACGTTTTGAATTCTTGGCTCGCTAACCACTACTCACTGAGAGGCTGGCTTACCGACCTCTACAGCTCGGCGTGGAGGCTTACGAGAGGTCGGCACGCGAGGGAGGAGCCTAGGGCTCAGGTCTGGCGACCTTTCTGATCAAGCATTACTCGTGGTGGCGGGAGGCTTCGTACTCGTTAAGGCCAGTGCCCTTAGGTCATGTGACCTTTAGGTTGGCTTTAGCCAAGCCCCCGAGCATGTCGAGGGGAAAGGACAGAGAAGAGTTAGGACCCCCCAGGTCGTGCGACCCAGATGTTGGCTTTAGCCAAGCCCCCGAGCATGTCAATGGGGGGGGTTACGGTGTGAGGAAGGAGGTAGTGCTCGACTCATAGTAGAGGACTGCTTGAAATGCTTTTTATTTAATCTGAAAAAGAGGAATACAAAATGGAAAATACATAGCTTTAAAGAAACTAATCTACGGATAGAATCGTCGTAGATGCTCCACGTTCCAAGGGTTGGGTACCCCTTGCCCGTCACCCCACTAAAGCCGATAGGTCAACGGGCTAATTACTTCCATGACGATGAAGGGTCCCTCCCATGGGGCAGAGAGCTTGTGCATGCCGTCAGTCTTTTGGATGCGTCTGAGGACGAGGTCGCCAACGTTGAAGGAGGTCTCCTTAACATTGCGATCATGGTAGCGACGTAGCTGCTGGTCGTGACGGGCTTGCCTCATGACGACGGTGAGTCTTTGTTCTTCGAGACTGTCGAGGTCGATGCGACGTGTTTGCTCGGCCTCTCCTTCCATGTAGAACTGAATTCGTAGAGCTCCGAAGGTGACGTCGGTAGGAAGTATAGCTTCTGATCCGTAGACCAGAAATAAGGGCGAGAAGCTTGTCGTGGAGCTGACTTGAGTCCTGAGGCCCCAGACTACATGAGGCAGCTCGGCTAGCCATCTGGTGGCGTAGTTGGAAGCGTCGTCGTAGATATGATCCTTGAGTGCTTGGAGCACCATGCCATTGGCTCTTTCGACCTGGCTGTTACACCTTGGGTGGGCGACCGAGGAATAGTAGACATCAATGAGGTTATCTTGGCAGAAGTCCCAAAAGACCGAGCCAGTGAAAGCTGCGCCTAGGTCTGTGATGATCCTATTGAGCACACCGAAGCGGTGTTTGATGTCTCCGATGAATTTGACAGCTTCTTCTGACGTTACTTTCGCAACAGGTCGGACCTCGATCCACTTAGTGAATTTGTCTACAGCGACTAGGATATGCTTGTAGCCGCCTGGAGCGGTACGAAACGGTCCTGCCGCGTCGAGACCCCATATAGCGAAGGGCCAAGATGGAGGGATGGTGCGCAGAGCCTGGGCTGGCAGGTGCTGCTGTTTGGCAAAGAACCGGCATCCTTTGCACCTCTTGACGAGGTCTTTTGCATCAGTTACGGCCGTGGGCCAGTAGAATCCGGATCAGTATGCTTTACCGACCAAGTTCGTGGATGCGGCGTTGCAGCCGCACTCACCACTATGTATTTCGGCTAAGAGTTGTAGACCCTTCGATCGTAGGATGCACTTCATCAAGATGCCCGTGGAGGCAGCTTTCCTGTATAGGTCAGAACCAATCACGATGTAGTTAGCGCTTCGCCGTGTGATGCGCTCTCGCTCTGTTTTGTCGTCTGGGACAAGCTGGTCGAGTATGAAGTCTATGAAAGGCTTGCGCCAGTCGTCCTCTTTTTCAGTCATGAGCACGTCACGGGGAGGTGCTGGATTTTGGTCGTTTGAAGGTGGCTCTGGATTATTAGGATCCAGAAGCTTGATTGAAGGCTTACGTAGGTCTTGGACGAATACGCCTGCTCGGACTAGGGCTCGACGTGAGCCTAGTTTGGAGAGTACGTCGGCGGCAATGTTGTTGTTGCGTGGGACGTGGTGGAATTCGATTCCCTCGAAGTGGCCTTCAAGTTTTTGAATCTCAGCGCAGTAAGCATCCATCGTGTCTTTGACGCAGTCCCACTCTTTGTTGACTTGCTCGATGACGACCTTGGAATCGCCAAAAGCTAGTAGTCGCTTAATGCCAAGGGACACTGCTATTCAGAGGCCGTGAATTAGGGCTTCGTATTCTGCTCCGTTGTTGGAGGCCTTGTAATGAATCTGCAGGACGTACTTGAGCTGTTCTCCCTGGGGAGAGATGAGTAATACGCCCGCGCTCGCCCCTTCGAGGTTGAGGGCACCGTCGAAGTACATAATCCAGGTGTTCGGTGCCGCTCCTTGGGAGGGGGCATCTGGATTTCTCGTCCATTCGTACACGAAGTCCGCAAGGATCCGCGACTTGATCGCTTGTCTAGGACAAAACTCAATCTCAAACTCTCCAAGCTCAACCGACCACTTGATGATGAGGTCGTTGGCGTCGTGGTTGCAGATGATCTCTCCCAAGGGGAACGAAGATGGGACCACGATCTTGTGAGTTGGAAGTAGTGCCGAAGCTTTCTTGAGGTGATGAGGAGCGCATAGAGCAGCTTCAAAGGTTGTGTGTAACATGTTTTAGCGTTGGCCAGAACCGCGCTCACGTAATATACAGGTCGTTGAACAAGATAGGCCTGCCCTTCTTCTTCTCGTTCAACGATGAGAACCGTGCTGACCGCATTAGTGGTGGCAGAGATGTAGAGCAAGAGTGTTTCCTTTGGTATTGGAGGCGTCATAACTGGTGGTGTTGTCAATGACTCTTTGAGAGCCTCGAACGCTTGCTGCGCTTCGTCATCCCATACGAACTTGTTGGCCTTCTTTAGTAGCTTGAAGAAAGAAGTCCCTTTTCACTGAGCTTGCTGATGAAACGACCTAGAGCCGCCATCATGCCAGTGAGCTTCATGACGTCTTTCTTGTTGGATGGCTTGGCCATCTTGCGTATGGCATCGACCTTTGCTGGGTTGGCCTCGATGCCTCGGTGTCCGACCATGAAGCCCAGGAGAAGTCTGGAAGGGACACCGAAGACACACTTCGTTGGGTTGAGCTTCCATTGGAACTCGCATAGATTGGCGAAGGTTTCTGTCAGGTCGGCGATGAGCTTGTCTTCCTCTGTAGTCTTGACGACCACATCGTCTACGTAGGCTTCGACATTCTTCCCAATTTGGGTCTTCAAGCACTTCTGAATTGCTTTTTGGTAGGTTGCTCTGGCATTTTTCAGTCCAAAGGTCATGACCTTATATCAGTAGATGTCGTGGGGCGTTATGAATGCTGTCTTGTCTTCGTCGTCGGGATGTAGGGCTATCTGATGATACCCTGAGTAGCAGTCGAGGAAGCAGAGTAGGACGCTGCCGGCCGTGGAGTCCACGACCTGGTCGATACGAGGTAGAGGGAACAGATCCTTTGGGCAGTGCTTGTTAAGATCGGTGTAATCGATACACATTCTTAATCCACCAGTTTTCTTTGGTACAAGGACCGGGTTTGCGAGCCAAACCGGGTGTTGACACTCTCTAATAAATCCTATAGCTAAGAGCTTACAGACTTCAGCTTCTATAGCTAGTTTTCTATCTTTTGCAAATCACCGGAGCTTTTGCTTGATAGGTCAAGCAGTCTTGTTGACTTCGAGTCTTTGCTCAGCCAGCTCACTAGGGACTCCGAGCATGTCGGATGGGCTCCATGCAAAGATGTCGGCGTTGTCCCTGAGGAAGCTGGTGAGCGCGAGTTCCTATTTGGGGTCGAGGTCAGCCCTGATGACGACTTCCTTGGATGCGTCGGGCAGGCCGAGGCAAACCTTCTTGACAGCTGAACTTGGGCCCAAAGCCGTGCTCGTACGCTCTCGCTCCGTACTTGAAGAGTAGTTTGATCGATCTTGGCCGCCCGAGCGACCATGACCGTTGCGGTGGCTTTGATTGCTGAATCTTTGGAGAGCTCGACGGTAGCGCTCTCGCAATTGTAGGAGACCATGATGTCCCCAAGGACGGAAAGGATTTCATTTGGTGTCGGCATCTTCATGATGAGGTAGGTGTGGTGTGGTATAGCCATGAACTTGGCGAGCATAGGTCGTCCGAAGATGGCGTGGTATGAAGAGCGGAAGTCCGCGACTTCGAATGTCAGGTACTCCGTTCTGAAGTTCTCCTCTGTGCCAAAGGTGCCCGGTAGGCATACACGACCTATGGGATATGCAGCCTTGCCGGGCACGACCCCGTAGAAGGGTTCATCACAAGCGATCATTTTGGAGAAGTCGAACTCCATCTTGCGTAGCGTCTCCGTGAAGATGATGTTTAGGCTGCTACCTCCGTCAATGAGGGTCTTAGGCAACAAATCCCCGTTAACTATGGGGTTAACGACCAGTGGATAGGTTCCAGGGTCAGGAATGTGAACCCGATGATCTTTCCTGGAGAAAGTGATTGGGAATTCAGACCACCGTAGAGGTCGTGGATTTTCAGTGTTGACGTGCCCGATCTCCCTGGCATTTGATTGAGCCTCGTTGGTTGGTTTTGATCGCTTGGCGACCACCGTCGGTGTTTTAGACCGGCAACCTACTAAGGGGAGTACCCGAAGTAGATGAATTTGGCCTCGCCGAGATCGGTAACTCGAAGGAAGAGACATGTGGCACACAATTTAGAAAGGTTCGGGCCGCGAGGTGTGTAATACCCTACGTCCCGTATGCTACGCGGCTACGGATTGATTGGGCACGATTACAAGATGGTGTAATAGTGCGCCGTGGATTGGATGAGATGCTAGAGAAGGGTCCCCGCCTCACCTTATATAGTCCGGGAGGCGGTGGTTACAAGTCGGAGTAGGGAGAGAGTACTAGTCGAGTACGTCTAGGAGTCTTCCATACGGTGGCAGACATGTACAACTTCCTAACCAAGTACTTCTCCTCCGTAGTCCTTGTGCTTCACGCCATCGAGTGCCGTGTAGCGCAAGCCGGTAGTCCCAGGGGCCCACCGAGTAGTCGGTCCCGGTACCCACCGAGGTAGTGGGCCCAGGGAGGTCCATACGACAAGCCCCCGAGTACTTTGCGCCGAGAAGGATAGCTTCAAGTAGTCTTGACGGCCTTAATGAGTAGTCCTCAAGCGTCCCCGAGTACTACAAGTCAAAAGTCCTCATGAGTAGTCGAAGCATCCCGAGGCCGGAATGTACTCCAGACTCGATGTTTGAGCAATCTTGAAGTCTTCTCGAGTAGTCCCAAGCGTCCTCGAGTGCCGCCTTCGAAGGTCTTCAAAAAATGCCCGCCTTGTCTTGAAGCCGAAGTCGATATGGAAGTGCGATTGCAAAATCGCACTCCATATGGAGTAGCCCCCGAGCCTTAGGTTGAGCCGCGTACTCGGCCGAGGGTGCATCTCGAAGTCTTGGCAAGAAAATCCCGAAACATCCGGAGAGAAAAAACCGAAGGACACGTGGCACGGAGCCCCCGAGCCTTGAGTCGAGTACTTCCTCTTGAATTGAAGGGTCATCTTGAAGAATGTGTCCCGAGATGCTCCCGAGCCTTGTCGCTCCCAGAAGTCGAGTAGAAGTAGTCGAGCCCCCGAGGTGAGGCGCGTCGACTAGTAGAATGCGAAGAGTCACGCGCGGCCGCCGAGTCGGCCCGATCGCGGACTCACCCGTCCCGCCGTTGGAGGGCCGTTTTGGCTTATAAATATAAACCAAAACCCTTAGGGTTTTCCACCCATCATCGCCGTAGCCATTTAGAATAGATCCGAGCCGGATCCACTTCCGCCGCACGCCACCGCCGCAAGAGATCGAAGTGCGCCGCCACAGAGCTTCCGAGTAGCGCCCGAGCGAATGCGCGTGAAGACACAAGTGTACTTGGAGAATGAAGCCTTCACGCGTCCAAGTCCGCGAAGACCACCGGAAGAAGAGGGGCCGTGACGAGACCGCCGCGGCTGCCATGGGGGCAGCGCCACCGATGTCTCCACCGCGGCCAGATCCAAGCCGCGAGTGGAAAAAGTCAAAGACGAAGACGGAGGATCTGCCGGCCCTCCTCAACAGCGGGTTCATCCGTGAGAAGGAGATGGACAGTTGGAGGGCTGCCGCCGGGGACCCATACCCCATGGAGAAGAGCGAGGATGAGATTTCGATGTTCGTGCGCTTCACGGAGCGCGGACTCGCATCGCCCGCAAGCGACTTCTTCAAAGGTCTTCTCGGGTACTACGACGTCGAGTACGTCAATCTCAACCCCAACCCGTATATTCCATATCGCCGTCTTCATTCACTTTTGCGAAGCGTTCTCGTGGATCAAGCCCCACCGGATCCCGTTCCGAAGTTTTTCCGGTGATGCCACGCCCGAGCGCCGCAACCCTCGAGTAGTAGGCGGAGCCGCATCCGGATGCGGGAGGACGCCGCCGAGCGCACCTCGCGTACAAGCTCATCGACTCCAACCAGATTGGAAGGCGAGGTGGTTCTACGTCACGAACCACCACCCGGGCTTGCCGAAGCCGAGCGGGAGGCGCCCCAAACACCGAAGCTGGTGGAACACGGAGCCCACGATGCAGGAGGGGATCCAGCTCCCCGAGCTATTGGCACGCATCAAGGTGCTCAGAGAAGCTGGACTGAGGGCCGAGCATGTGGCCTTCAGTTTTATGAAGCGAAGGGTGCAGCCACTGATGGCCCGCGACACCCTGGGCTTCGAGTACACCGGCGACGACGACACGCCGCGGATGCCGGAGGCGAGATTGACGACGACGACGACATCATCGACAAGGCGACGCGCATCTTCAAGGACATGCCGCCGTACACGGCGTGTCCGGACGCCGGAGTACTCCGCCACGCGCCCACCAAAGGAGGTAAGTAGTCGTACCCCCTAGACGAGTAGTCATTTCTTTGTGAGTAGTCGCGGTGATGTCTTGTGTCTTGCAGACGACTTGAAGAGGTTCGTCTCCGAGCCGCAGCCGCCCCTCGGGGAATCAAGATTCCGGAGGGGAGGAAAGACCAAGGCCAAGGAGCGGCGGGAAGTCGGTGAAGGAGATGACACCGTCATCGTAGAAGACACGTCCGAGGACGACGACGACGAGGAGACGCTCGCAAGACCGCTTCCCGCTCGGTCGAGGTTTAGCCGTCCCGCTTGCCTCATGTACCCCTCGTGCAAGATCCGCCGGCTAGCTCCGGAGGCTAGCCCGGCCGCGCCGCCACGGAAGCCGCGCAACCCCGCCCGCAAGCGGGTGACGAAGAAGCCGAAGGTCTCGAGACCACGCCTCAAGAGGTAAGTTGTCTTGAGTAGTGTAGTCGAGTACCCGTCTATTGAGTCACGTTTGCCGATGACCAGGCTTCTTTTGCTTGCGGGAGGTGCCGCCGACGGAGCCCGTCGAGGAGGGTGACGAAGGCGAATGGGACACAGGTGGGGGAGCCCACCGGGAGTCGTAGCCCGGCCCCCCCCCACCGTTGAAGAGCTCATAGCGCAGTTGGAGCGCCAGCCCCTGCTCATCAAGAGAGCACGGAACCCGCAGCCCCCGCCGTCGAAGAGGTGGTGGCCGCAGGAGCGCAGGAGGGCGCTGCACCGGCTACCGTCGCTGCAGAGGAGGCAGTGACCACCGAGGCGCAAGAGGAAACGCCCGCCGAGGGTGGACTGGTAGACATTGCCAGCATCCTCGGTGCCCCGACCGTGACGATAGTCCGGTCAAGCCTGTAAGTACTGAGCCTTCCCGAGTAGTACTTGGTGTAGTAGTCGAGCTTGAATGACAACCAAATTTGTGTACTTCGCGCAGAAATCACCGTACCTATCCCGGGAGGGAGATGAGCCCTCCACGACGGTGGCGGAGGAAGAAGTCGCGCCGCCCGCCAAGGAGTCTACCCCAGCCCCTCGGGGGCGGAGTCAAAAGCGCCGCCCGCCGGAGCCGCGTTGCCCGAGGCCGCCGTGGTCGAGGGTGAGTACTCTCACCGCGGTTTTAGCCTTCCCCATAGAGTAGTCGTAGTTGCTAATGAACTTGACGTCTTCTTGGCGGAGCGTCGAGGCCGAAGGGAGCGACATCCCCGCAGCCGGTGCCCATGCGAGGTCGACACCACGTGCGCGGAGGCCGCCGAGGGAGCCCCCAAGCCGATGGAGGAGGTCGCCGGGGAAGCCGCCGCGGCAACCGGAGGAGAGGAGGCCGCCGTGTCGCCGCAGGTTGCTGCGGGAGGTGGTTGCTCCGCTCCCCGCAGATTCGGGACGCGGAGCCCATCCGCTCCGCACCGATGATCGAGACCGCCACGAGTAGTCGTGGCGGAGTGGAGCCGCCGGGCCGACGACTTGGTGGACCCGGTGACGGTAGCCGGAGCATCCGGAGGCGGTCCGCCGAGCGTAACAATGGATGAAGGTGAGTAGTCTTAACTCCTGAGTAGTCAATCCTCTATTGTTGAGTACTCATTTGACAAGTGTTGTCTGTGCAGGACGTCGTGGAGAGGTCCCGCGAGAAGTCCAACATGTTGCATGGCTTTGGTGACGCGGTGCTTCAGGCTGAAGCGCTAGAAGATCAACTCTTGAAGTCGCGGAAGCACGCGGCCGCCATGCAGTCCAAGCTCGACGCCGCTTTTGCCAAGTATCATAATGACATCCAGGAGTTGCAGGCAAAGGGCGACGACCTGGTGCGGAAGAACAAGACACTCCGCAACAAGAACAAAGGTACATCGCTTGACTTGTTGGGTAGTTGTTGGAGGTCGAGAGGTAGTCTGACCCGCTGCGCCTTGTTGTTTTGCGTAGCTTGAGACCCGGTGGAGCAAGCTTGAGGACCTCCGAGACAGATATGAAGAACCTCTTCTACCGGGAGCAGGAGGCCCGCCAGGTACTCGAGCTTGACTATAAGGAACTTGCCTTCGAATGCGAGAAGCACATGGAGCTTCGGATCGCTTCTGACCGTGATCTCGTCAACTGCTACAAATCGTTGCGTGTTGAATGAAGATTGCGAGGCGCTACGGCCCACCGAAGGATCTTGAGGAAGTCGCGCCGCCGATTGCAAGGCTCTTGGTGCCTCATCCGGCGGCCCCAAGATTGCGCCGCTCGTGGATCGCCTCGTGGAAGCCCCCGGCCCCGGCCGGCGACTTATGTAAAGCATATGGCGAGGTCGATCCCGAAGCAAGTCTTGGCCTTCATGAAGTCCTACTTCCCGAAGGCGCCCGTGGAAGTAGTCGTCGGCGGGGTAGCCGCCAACCGTGCGGCATGAGCAAGACGCGGAGCCGGCCGGGAGCGGATGGCACCCATCGCGGAGCAAGTAGCCGAGAAGCTCAACCTCCAGTAGCCCTGTAGTAGTTAGCTCATAGTAGTATGTGTACAAAAACATTTGCAATGTAATTGTTTAAGTGTTAATGAAAGAAAAGTTCCATCAATGAGTACTCGTAGTCGCGATCTTAGAGTGTGGAGCCCATCGTGGAGATGATGCGAGTAGTCGTACTCGGCAGTAGTCCCGTTGAGGGAAGTAGACAGTAAAGAAGTTGATAGTCGATCAAACTTTATTACTGAAGAAGTACACCTGGATGGCCAGGGCCGTAGTTACAGAGTAGTCGCCTGGACCCGGAGGCCGCTTACAGCTAAGTGGTGCTAGGGCGAGTAGCCGCTTACAGCAGTAGATCCGTAAGTAGCCGTGTAGGCTGGATCTTGGAGTACATGGTCTCTTAGTAGACCGCTGCTAGAGTCCTTTGTCGCTCGTCGCAGCCCAGGATCCGTAGGTAGCCGTGCGGGCTGGATCCTGGAGAGGAGTAGTCCGGAGACTGGAGCCAGGACTCGGAGGCCGCTTACGGCAGAGGGGTGTTGATGTAGTCGTGTAGACTTGAACCCCGGAGTAGTCGTGTAGACAATGCGTAGAACCGACAGAGCCGGTTGACGTTCCACGAGTTGTTGACGTCTTCACCTTCAAGTGTTTGGAGGCGATAGGAGCCCGGCCCGCTCACCCTTGCCACGGTGAAGGGACCTTCCCGGGGGGAGCCGAGCTTGTGTAGTCCTTCCATGTTCTAGATACGACGCAGACGAGATCACCAACGTTGAAGGAGCGTTGCTTGACGTTGCGATCGTGGTAGCGTCGGATACCCTCCAGGTACCTTGCCGATTGGACAAGGGCGCCGCAGCCGAGCTTCTTTGAGGCCGTCGATGTCAACTCGTCCGTCGTCTTCGGAGATGCCTTCGTCGTAATGCTCCACCGCCGGTGAGTTCCACATGACATCGGTAGGGGAGGATTGCTTAGGAGCCGTAGACCCAGAAGTAAGGGGATTGCCCCGTTGACTTGGAGGGCTGAGTACGTAGCCCCCAGAGTGTGTTGGGTAGTTCCTTGATCCACTTGCCTCCTTTAGAGTTAGCAGCGTCGTGCAGCCGCTTTTTGAGAGCGTCGAGCACCATCCCGTTGGCGCGCTTGACTTGTCTGTTGGACCGAGGATGGGCAACTGAGACGTATCGGACGTCGATCCCGCTGTTCTCGCAGTACTCCCGAACTGGTGGTTGTTGAAGTTGGAGCCCGTATCCGTGATGATGCGGTGGGGTAGTCCGTAGCGATACACGAGTTCATACAGAAGTCGAGTTCTCCGTCGGCCTTGGGGCATGTGACCGGCTTGACCTCGATCCACTTGGTGAACTTGTCGATGGCCACCAATACTCGTTGAAACCACCGGCGCAGCTTGGCGTGACCCAATCATGTCGAGCCCCCAAAGAGCGAAGGGCCGGGTTGGCGGTATGGTGACTAGCTTGTAAGCCGGGACGTGTTGCTACTTGGCGAAGCATCGGCATCCTTGGCACCTTCGACGAGTTCTTCGGCCGTCTCCCGCAGCAAGGGGCCGCAGAAAGC
Organism: Cenchrus americanus; assembly: GCA_947561735.1. Lineage (NCBI taxonomy): Eukaryota > Viridiplantae > Streptophyta > Magnoliopsida > Poales > Poaceae > Cenchrus > Cenchrus americanus. The sequence goes on along the minus strand of OX387244.1, from coordinate 79,255,839 downwards.
TCGCCGAAGGCCTTGCCGACCGCCGTGCGGGATTACTCGTGGTTGCCGCGACGCCCTTGTGGATCTCCTCCAAGATGTCCTTGCCTTCTTGCCGAGGGACGCACTTCATGAGTACTCCAGAGGATGCGCCTCGCTTGTAAAGCTTGTTTCCGGCGAGGACGTAGGACTTGGCGCGGCGGATGAGCCGCTCGGCCGAGTTCTTGTCCGAGGGAACCTTCTGCTCGCTGAGGTAGTCGATGAAGGGTTGCCTCCAGTCCACGTCGATCATCATGACCTCCGTCCGGCCCGGTGGGTGCGCCGGGACGATTGGTCGGTGACGCCGGCTCCGGGATGGATGGTGCGTGAAGCTCGTGAACGAAGACACCCGCCGGCACTTGAGCGCGGGTAGATCCAAGCTTTGAGAGAACGTCCGCCGCGACGTTGTTGTCGCGGACGATGTGGTGGAACTCGAGACCGTAGAACTTGTTCTCAATCTTGCGGACTTCTAGGCAGTAGGCGTCCATGTTCTCCTTGTTGCGGTCCCAGGACTTGTTGACTTGGTTGATGACCACTGCGGAGTCGCCGTAGACTAGTAGCCGCTTGATACCCAAAGGGAAGCCATGAGGCGGAGCCCATGTAGGAGAGCTTCGTACTCGCTTCGTTGTTTGAGACCTTCCGGAAGATCCGCAGGACGTACTTGAGTTGTTCGCCCGTTGGAGAGATCAGGAGTACCCCTGCACCCGCGCCCTCGGGTTGAGTGAGCCGTCAAAGTACATCACCCAATGCTCTGGTCGCACGGTTGGAGTAGGTAGCTGGTTCTCCCGCCACTCCGCCATGAAGTCGACTAGCGCCTGCGACTTGATGGCTGTGCGTGGCTTGAAGTCAATGGTGAGGGCGCCGAGCTCGACTGCCCACTTGGAGATTCTTCCAGTAGCATCTTGGTTCCGCAGGATGTCGCCGAGCGGGTAGTCGGTGACGACGGAGATCGAGTACTCCTGGAAGTAGTGTCGTAGCTTCCGCGAGGTGATGAGTACTGCGTATAGGAGCTTCTGCACAGGCTGATAGTGTGCCTTGGACTCTGATAGGACCTCGCTGACGAAGTAGACTGGGCGCTGGACTGGGTAGGCGTGGCCGTCTTCCTGCCGCTCGACGACGATGGCAAGATCGACCACGTGAGTAGTCGCAGCGAGGTAGAGCAAGAGGCCGCTCGCCCTTGCGAGGAGCCGTGAGGATCGGCGGCTTCGATAGGAAGTCCTTGAGCCGGGCAAGGGCTTGATCCGCCTCTCCGGAGTCCACACGAACTTCTCTTGGTGCTTGAGTAGTTTGAAGAAGGGAGCCCCCGTTCTCTAAGCTTCGAGATAAATCCGTTCAGGGCCGCCATGCACCCGGTCGCCTTTCGGACGTCTTTGATGCTCGTGGGAGCTTTCATGCGTCGGTGATGGCAGAGATCTTCTCGGGGTTGGCTTCGATGCCGCGTTGGCTGATGATGAAGCCGAGTAGTTTGCCCGAAGGTACGCCGAAGACGCACTTGTTCGGGTTGAGCTTCCGGCGGTACTCGCGCGAGACGCGAAAGTCTCTTCAAGGTCGTCGATGAGGGTAGCGGAGTTTCGGTCTTGACGACCACGTCATCCACGTAGGCTTCGACGTTCTTGTTGAGTTGCCTCTTGAAGCAAGCCCGGATAGCTCGTTGGTAGGTGGCGCCGGTGTTCTTCAACCCGAAGGACATGGTCGTGTAGCAAGACGCGCCAAACGGGGTGATGAACGCGGTCTTCCCCGGTCTTCTTCCTTGATTGCGATCCGGTGGTACCCGGAGTAGTAGTCGAGGAAGCAGAGCGAGGTCGCAGTCCGCCGTGGAGTCGATGACTTGATCAATCCTCGCAACCCGAAGGGGTCCTTGGGGCGTGCTTGTTGAGGTCGGTGTAGTCGACGCACATCCTCCACTCGTTCGAGTTCTTCTTGCGGACGAGGACGGGGTTGGCGAGCCACTCGGGATGGAAGACTTCTCCGATGAAGCCGCCCGCGAGTAGTTTGGCGAGTTCCTTCTTGATGGCGTCCCGTCCGTCGTCGGCAAAGCGTCGGAGGTGTTGTTGCTTTGGGGTGGCCTTAGGATCGACGTTGAGGCAAGTGCTCGATCAACTCCCCGGCACTCCTGGCATGTCCGCTGGCTTCCACGCGAAGATGTCGCGGTTAGCCCGGAGGAAGTTGATGAGCGCGTCTTCCTATTTGGGGTCGAGGCCGGCCCCGATGGTGGTGGTCTTGCTGGGGTCGCCTATTCCGAGGTCGATCGTCTTGACAAGAACCTCCTCAGGTGGCTGAGGCTTGTTGGCGCTGTCAGACTTCTCCGGGATGTCGAGTTCACTTGTAGCAAGCTTCTTCGACGCGGCATAGACCTCCATCATCGTCTTGGGTACTTGATTCGTAGAGGCGATCTCCACGGCCTTCTCGTGTCGCAATCGTGGGAGATCTTCAAGTCCCCTTGGAGAGAGAGTACACTCCGCCGGTCTTGGCATCTTAAGTACCAAGTAGGTGTAGTGGGGCACCGCCATGAACTTGGCGATGGCCGGTCCGCCGAGGATGGCGTGGTAGGATGTCTCGAAGTCCGCGACCTCGAACTTGATGTACTCGGTATGGTAGTTGTCCCGAGATTCCCCCGAAGGTAATCGGCGGGACCACTGAGCCCAGTGGGATAGCTGCGTTACCGGGGACGATGCCGTAGAAGGGCGTGTTGCTCTTGGTGAGCATGTGGGTGATGTCGAGCTTCATCTTCTTCAAGATCTTGGTGAAAAGGACGTTGAGCCCGCTTCCACCGTCGATGAGGACCTTGTTGAGCTTGGAGCCCGCGACAACCGGCTTCAGGACGAGGGGGAACCGTCCCGGTTCGGAGAAGCCGGGTCCATTGATCCGCGCGGGAGAAGGTGATGGGCACCTACGACCACCCGAGTGGGGTCGGAACCGCCGGCTCAATGCTCATGACTTCTCGACGGGTAGCCTTCGCTCCCGCCCGCCGGGTAGTCCGCCGAAGAGGACGTTGACGGTCTTGTCGGGTTCCCCGGAAGTCATCATTGCCTCCGTCGTTCTTCTTCTTGCCCTTTTTATCGTGAGGGTGCGGTGGCTCGGTGTACCCTTGAGTGCATGCCCGAGCCGGTAGCATTGCTCGGTGGTGTGGTTGCCGTTCGATGCCACGAGCACTTCTCCTTCAACGGGTCTTTGAAGCCGCCGGAGTTCTTCTTCGAGTTCTCCTTCGCAGGCGCCGTATAGCCGCGACAGGGTTGTCCGGCTTGCGCTTGCGGTTGGAACCCGAGTAGTAGTTGTTGTTGTTGCGACCGCCTTGGTTCCCGTTGTTGCCGTTGCCGCCGCCCGTGTTCTCGCTTGCTCTTGCACGGATGGCGTCGTACTTGGCGTTGGCCTTGTCTTCTTCATCCGCCCGAGACGTGATCATGTCCTTGAGGTGCGGGATGGACTTGGGGCGGCGACAACCGAAGTCTTCAAAGTTGCGGCGATGGTAGAGGCCGTCTTGGAAGAGGTCGATGACCTCCTTGTCGGTGACGTCGACCACGGTAGCGCGCTTGTCGAAGAAGCGGCGCATGTACTTGCGGAGGGTCTCGCCTTGTTCTCGCTTGACCATGGCCGTGTCCATGCGAGTACCCGATCGCCCATGGCGCCCGCGAAGTTGCCGGTGAACCGCTCCTTCAACTCGGTCCCACTTGTCAATCGAGTGCTTGTCCAGCGACTCGAGCCATGTGAGTGGGGCTTGGTCCAGGCAGAAGGGGAAGTAGAGGCACTTGGTGTCGTTGTTGCCGCCAGCGTTCTCGATGGAGAGGGCGCAAGACCCGAGCCACTGGATGGGGTCCTGCTTCGCGTCGTACTTGGTGATCCCCAAAGGCTTGAACTTGTCGGGGAGGAGCAAGTTGCGAAGTCGAGGTGAGAAGGCGGGGAAGCCGTCGTTGTCGCCCGCAAGGGTCGACTTCTTCCGCCGCAACTCCTCAATCTCTCGGCGGGCGTCGTAGCCGCCCTATGAGGCACGGAGGCGTGGCCGTTTGCGTGGCCTCGGCCGCCGCGACCGCCACCGCCGCCGGCCCTCCCGTTGGCTCCATGGTTGGAGCTTCCGCCGTCGGCCGCCGCCGCCGTCGGGGTCATGGCCGCCGCCACCGGCCGGAGTGCGGTGAGGGACGACCTCGCGGTTGTTGTTGCCACCCCGTGGAGGTCCGCCGGCGTTGGAGCGAGTGCGGTTGGGCCGAGCGGGAAGCTCGGCTCGAGTACGGTTGGGACCGTTGTTGGCGCCGCGACTTGTGGCTTCGTTGTCGCGGTGCTCGGTGGGAGGAGGTTGGTTGACCCGTTGTCGACCCACATGAAGTAGGCATCTTCGCCGAGCTTGGCGATGACCTCTCCAAGCACGTATGCCCCGAGCCCGGCGTGCGATCACCGTCATCGACATGAGGCATTGCTCGGGGGTAGTGTGTACTCGCTCTCGACCGCCTCGAGAGCTTCCGCAAGGTTGCGGACGGGGAAATTGTCGCGGAGGCGTCGCCGACGTTCGCCGCGCTTCCGGTTACGCTCACGTCGAGAGTCTCTCGTCCGCGGGGGTCTCGTTTGTTGGAGCATCGGAGTAGAGAGCTCGTCGGAGGAGATGTCTTCAAGGTACTTGTCTTGGGCCGTCCCCGAAGGTCCCGGGGTGTCGCGCGGCAGCCATGAAGACTTGGAGATCGGGGGTCCCAAGGCCGGACTCGAAACCACCACCTCGGTTGGGGTGTTCGAGACAGTCGAGGCAAGTGGTGTTCCCTCCCGGAACGGTAGCGAGTCGATGTAGGTGACGTAACGTGAGTCTCTACTTATCGGGTCGGCGGGCTTGCGGTCTGGCCAGTAGACGAATCTCCCGGCCGGTGTGGATGTTATAACCGGCCCGCAGGCCGACCCCCGACAAGGGATGCTCAGTGGTGTTGTCCTCGGACTCGGAATCCTCTGGGTCCGACCCGAAGTCGAACTCATATGCGGAATTCGAGTAGAACTCGGGAGAGGGGGTTGGAGTCCGAAGCATGGCCGGGTGCGGTGTCGGAGTCCGAGTTGTACTCGGGTACGGGCTCCTTGCCGGCCGCGCGCGAAGAGGGAGCCTCGTGCGGGCCCGCCGAGGATGCGGGGGCCACGCGCGGAGCGCTCACGAGGTGAGGGGATCACCGTGATGGCCGGGCGCCCGGCTCGCATGCGATGGCCCATGGAGACGTCGAGTTCGAGTTGGAAGTGGACTCGAGCTCGAAGTCGCCGTGGTGGTTGAAGAGCGAAATTTCGCCGAACTTGCCGGCGAGTTCGCCCGTGACAACTTCGGGGAAGCGTCACGAAGCGGGTCTTCGGGTTGGGCGGCATGGTGAGGCGGCGGCGCCGGAAAGAGCCCGTGCCGTCCGCGGTGCAAACCCGGTGCGCCGAACACGAAGGTGTCGCCGCGGTTGAAGGCGACGGTTGGCTTGAAGTAGACGGGAGCCGTCGAGTTCTCCATGTGATCTCGGGCGAGATCCCCTACCCCGGCGCGCTAGCCGTCGGTGTTTTAGACCGGCAACCTACTAAGGGGAGTACCCGAAGTAGATGAATGTGGCCTCGCTGAGATCGGTAACTCGAAGGAAGAGACACGTGACACACAATTTAGACAGGTTCGTGCCGCGAGGTGCGTAATACCCTACGTCCTGTATGTTGTGTAGCTCTGGATTGATTGGGCACGATTACAAGATGGTGTAATAGTGTGCCGTGGATTGGATGAGATGCTAGAGAAGGGTCCCTGCCTTGCCTTATATAGTCCGGGAGGTAGGGTTACAAGTCGGAGTAGGGAGAGAGTACTAGTCGAGTACGTCTAGGAGTCTTCCATACAGTGCGGGACATGTACAGCTTCCTAACCGAGTACTTTTCCTTTGTAGTCCTTATGCTTCACGCCATCAGGTGCCGTGTAGCGCAAGCCGGGTAGTCTGAGGGGCCCACCGAGTAGTCGGTCCCGGTACCCACCGAGGTAGTGGGCCTAGGGAGGTCCATACGACAACCACCAACAATGAAGTTGATCTCGCGGTTCACCTTCTGGAATGCACCATGGGGTTGCCTCCTTTGGGCGGTGGCGGAGGTGTCCGCTTCTTGCAGTTGTTGTCTTGGCGGTTGTGGTCATCCTGACGACGTCTATCGTCGCGTCGGTCATTGTGACGATCATCGTGGCGATCATCATGACGATCACTTCTATCACGCTTATCAGCGCGGTCGTCACGATGGTAGTCATCGCGTCTGTCATCGTGGTGGTAGTCGAGGCGGTAATCACGTCGATCCCTATCGTCATTGCAAGGATAGGGTCTGCGGTCACGGTAATCTCGTCGATCAGGTCGACGGTTATGATTCTCGAAGCGTTGCCCACCATTGCGATCGTGGTTGCTGTTACTTCTGGTCTTCTTGGAGGTAGATGGTACCCCGAGGGCACGCTTTAACTGCTCGCACTCCCTCATGGTATGCTTGGCATCGCGGTGGAACTGGCATTGGTCGTCCATGACCATATTGAAGTCACCTTCGAGGAAGGTGGACAGTCTTGGCGGATCTGTTACATAGGCTTCGCCGGATCGCTTGCGCGACCTGGTGCCTCCGTCGTCGTGGTCTTCTCCATTGAAGTCATGCATTACTGCGTCTTGAGTGTCGACTAGTTTGTCGACGTAGGCCATGAGGTCGCCAATGGTTTTGGCATCGGCTTCGTGGATCTTCTCGAACAACTTGATGTTAGTGATCCCCGTCTTGTAGTATGCAATGACGTCGTCGTCTTTGACACCTGCGAGGGTGTTGCGGTTCTCGAAGTAGCGGTTGGTGTACTCACGGAGAGTTTCGTCCCTTCTCATCCGTACTCTGGCGAGGTGGTGTGTATTGCCAGGACGATTGTAGGTTGCCTGGTAATTGGTTGTGAATAGGCGGGACAAAATCGCCCAGGAGATGATGCACTCTGCTGGGAGATTGTCGAGCCATAGGAGTGGCGCCTTGCCCATCACGAGAGGAAAGTACCCGGCCATGTGGTCTTCATTGCCTCCCGAGGCACGCGCGGCTATACTGTACATCTTGAGCCATATACTCGGGTCAGAGCGATCGTCGTACTTCTCAATTGAAGGCTTGAAGTCTTTGGGATATCTGATCGTCCGGAGACGTCGTGAGAAAGCTGGGAAATTGTTGACCGCTCCCGGACTTGCTGATGGAGCATGATCAGTAGGGATGATGTAGAGGTCGTCAGGAGGGCCGTTGTCTTGATTGTACTGAGCACGTCGCAGGAGTTCCTAGTCATGCATGATCCAGAGATCTGTAGCTTGGATGGGGTTGTTGGCGTCGAGGGGGTCAGGTGCCCCATGCTCGCGGTCGTAGTTTGCACGTCGAGCTATATCGACTTCATCTCTAATGCGGTGGCGCCGGCTTTTTTCTGCATGATCAGGCTGGACCGGAGGAGGCTGAGCTCCTGCGTTGCATCTTGGATTTGGGGCAGGGTTCCCCTGGATATTGGCAGCGTTGGCTACATTTTGGCGGCGTTGCCAGCATTAGCCGGGGCATTTGCTGGAGCATTAGCCGCTGGGTTGGCTGGAGCGTTGGCTGCAGCGTTAGTAGCGGGATTAGCCGGCTGCATTACTTCGTTTTCACCTCTCCCTTCTTCAGCCACCGGGTCGAGAGGACCCTGGCTTCGACGTCACTGTCGAGGTCGCTCCGATCTGCTTCTGGAATAGGAACTTGCTGCGGATCTGCTGTATCAAGGGCCTCTTTCTTCGATCTGAGCAGCTGCAACATGGACATTGCCTTGGAGGCGCCGGATTGCTAGAGAATCTTCAAGGTGATTTAGGACAGCAAGGGCAACTCCCAAGTTGGTCTGCGGTGAGTTGTAGACTTCATGTCCGTCGCGCTCAAAGACCCTGAGGAGATCTCGCGCACGCAGTCTGTTGGCTCGAGGTGGATCGTCGTGGCATCGTTGTTGTGGAGCTGCTGGTACCACGAGTGCTTGTTGCTCGGGGTTGGCGTTGACCTGTCCGGCATTAGCCGGTTGAAGGCCTGCAGCTGGGGCAGCGACTGCGATCTCTTGTTGTCATCGAACAGCTCGGGCAGCGTTGGCGTTTTCTCGCTCTTGACGTTGTGCGTCTGTCTCTCCGTCTTGCGGTGGTACATCTGCAGAGACAACCAAGATCTGTGCGGTCTAGGGTCTCGAATTCTTCTCCCGGATAATTCAGGGAGATCGTTGTGTGAGCAACCTGGAACGCGAGGTGGTTTGGAGACGATTCTTGGTTCAACCGACGGCGATGAGCCGTGGTAAGAGGTCGATGAAACTTCTTGAGGACACGGCATTGGCGTGCGGTGTGCTTGGGGTTTTCGTGGATAGGGCAGGGCTCATCGAGGTGATTCCCGCAGCTTCCATGATCTTGAAGGCGGAGTCCAGATTCGATCTGGGTCTTGCGCTTCATGTAGCGTGATGCTACGCGGGCAGCATTGCGCAGGCCGAGAGGCATGCTAGAGGTTGAAGGAGTCATGCGAGGACGCTTGGCGTGCTCACAGATTTTGATTGTATCGGAGATCATATCCCCAACACGATCGATCCCAGCGATCAGGTCGCTAGGAGTGGGTGGGTGGGTTTTCTTCAACAGATCTGTTTCGATCTGTTGGTTGGTGGACACCGCGTTACCTTCGATGACAAGGCAGGCGGTTGGAGCGGTGGATGTCGCCGGCACCGAGCCGAAGCAAATGTCGGCGGGGTTGGCGAGGAAGTCCGCCATGCTTTCCAGAAAGATGACGTCGTTGGTCAAAGCCATCGAGTTGCACGAAGAACCTTGACTCTGCCCCTACCTGGCGTGCCAACTGTCAGATGGTGAGATCTGGACAGCCCACGGGGGTGTTAATCCCTGTGGTTTAGTTGTTCGGCGGGGAGGAGTCTAAGGCTAAGAACTCGAAGGTCGCACACGAGTACGCGGAACACAGAGAACATGGCGTGTTTATACTGGTTCGGGCCTCCGGAGAGTAATACCCTACGTCCAGTTGTCGGGGTAGATTGCTTGAGGGTTGGTCGAGATGATGATGATGATACAAAGGATTGCCTCGTCCGCCTTATATTAGCCAGCGGATGAGGTCGGTTCCCAGACTCCTGGTTGAATACGACCAATAGACCTAAGTCTACGTTACACATCTTGCCATATCCCGTCAATCTGCTCTAGTTGAAGTCCACCGAGGTATTGTCTTGTGCGCCAAGTCTTGAGGTCGTGATGGATTAGGTCGTCTGGGGAATCTTCTGGAAGGTCTTCAGGAGGTCGTGTGGGCCGCCGACTAGGTCGGTTGGGCCCACTGACAGGTCGGCAGGTCTTCTAGTAGGCCGGACCCACTTGTCGGGGACGGCCGTGAGCCTGGTCGGTGGGGACCCAGGGGTACCCATGTCTCACATTGGCTTGCTAGTGCTTTTAGAGATTTAGGAGGAGAGTGAGAGGGATCTTGGGGTCGTGCCATGATCGTTTGCATCCCTCCCCAAGAACGAATCTCTATGGATGTTGTTGTCCTTCATTTAGAGTAAAGTGAGTATTCATGTATTTTCTATTTAGACTAAAGTGACATTCATGCATGTGTGAGTGTGTTCTTATGTTCTTGGTTTGTTCATTATTTAGAGGCTTGAGTTCTTTGAACACAACCCTTCTGATCTAGTTGATCAAGTTCATAAGTTTGCATTCCATTTGTGTGGTTGCTTGTCTACCATACCATAGTGAGTGCTCATGCATTTCTCTAATTAGATCAAAGTTGCATTTGTGATCCTTGCATGTGGTAGAGTTTATCTGAGCTAGTTCTAGCTTCTTCCACATGGATTCGTCACTCTATATTTATACAGAGTACTATAGTAGAGCTATGGGAGATCTAGATGTAGTCAGCTATAGTAGTAATCGGTAGTGTAGACGTGGTGTCTAAACTATGGGTTATCCTTCGTTTTCCCTGTATCCCACATTTAGATAGAGGTAGACCGCGGTAGTGACAGCTGTTGGACCCTTTGTATTCCTCTATATTTAGATATGACGTAGAGCCAAATACCGGAACCAACTATTAGAGCTAGGCGGGGTCGGTGCCCAAAGTGAGTCTGACCATACCAGAGAAGCTATTCTAGACTCTGTTTCTACCCACTGAAACCTTTCCACCCATCTTATCATATAGAGTGGTGTCTTTAGTCCACAGCTAGGTCTAGAACTAGATCTCTCTCGTCCCTTGGATTCGATACCCTTCGGAATAGTCATTTGGGGAAGTGTTACAACAGTACATCTGTGCACTTGCGGATTTGTTCGTACCCATAGGTGTACTTAGGTGGATCTTACGCTCATGCTAACTGTGCAACTAGTGGTGAGGTTAAGAAATACCAATAGTGACCTATAAAATCATCCCTTAAAAGAGTATTTGGAGGATTCCATACAAATTTTATCCCCTAAATGTCATTTACCTGCGATAGTGACCCCAAATCTCACCCAAATCCACCACGCTCACTCGCGCGACCTCCTCATCGATGATGCCGCCGGAGGAGGGGTGGTGGTGGCGTGGCTGCCAACAAGGAGGATGGATCCCAGAGCAAGATGTAGATGATCCTTACCGCCTGGAGGAGAACGCATAGCCACCGCCGTTCTGCTTCTGCGCCTGCATCTTCACATGCGATTGCTTCGCACACAACTTGGCCTTGGGCATGTCTCTCCCCGCAATCCTAGATGCCGCAGTGGAGGGGGCGTCCAAGAGGGATGTCACGCCAACAATCCTTTTTTAAGACGTGAGCGGTCGGGGGAGCCCGGAGGACCCTCTAGAATCAGAGGACATAGCAGAGCGACAGGAGAATAACACACCTTTTACGGGGTGTTGTTGCAGCTAATTTTGTCGTCAAAACTCATACATTTAGAGGTCCAGGACCTTTTACGGTCCGATGCTGCTTGCTGCAGATAGCCACTGCTAGTCTCTCTCCCTCAGCCCCCCCTTCCTCCCTCTCTCTGTGCCTCGTTGACGCGCGCAGCGATGGTGGTACCAAGAGCCCCCGCGCGGGCATTGTGACAACCCGCCCAGAAAATACCGTACTATCGCCTAAGACCGATCCACTTGGTCACTAAACAATAGTAAAGTATCATCCTGTCGTTGGTTGCCGGGTTAACGCCCGGAAATCACTTGGACATCGAACGAGAGGATCGACACATGCATTAAAACTCACGCGAAGGCGAGTCCGGAGTACAACATGAATTGAACATTTTATTACAAACCATCGTTCCGACATGGAGTAAAGGTTCGTAGTTCGAAAATACAATGAAATAATTAAACTAGCGCAACGGAAGACATCACAGGAGGCAACCCGTGATGTCATCACTTGTCGTCACCCAGCCGGTCAATCACACCTGCAACAACAATTTTAAAGCAAGGCTGAGTATACTAATACTCAGCAAGACTTAACCGCCGGGTGATATCTACATCACCACACTCTAGACATGAAAGGCTTTTGGCCGGTGGAGTTCCTTTTGCTAAACAGCTGCTAAGAGTAGATCCTTACTTTCAATCTTTTAGCACAAGTTATAGTTGATTATGAAGGATCGGATGGCGACTAGAGAGGGGGGGAGTGAATAGGAGCTGGTAAAAATTCTTCTCAAAGAACCCGGCCTATACCCTAATCAAACCCCGGTCACACACGAGCGATGGTTCGAATCACACACCAATCGCCAAGACCACGAGGTTATGAATCAACCTCTAGTCCTAGGAACGTTTCCTTGAAGCACACGCGGAAGCACTAGAAAGGGAAGGAAGGAAACGAAACAAGCAAAGACCGCACACGGCTCCCGGCGGACCGTCCGGCCGGGCAAGGCGGGACCGTCCGCGATGAACCGCGCGGATCGTCCGACCTCGCTACCGCGGACCATCCGCGCCGACGCCGCGGACCGTCCGGCCCTCTCCGCGGACCGTCCGTTAAACACACACGGAACACCGACCGACCCGGGAAAAAAACGGACCGTCCGCCAAGGCCGGCGGACCGTCCGCGCCACCCACGGACCGTCCGCTACTCGAGCGCGGACCGTCCGCAAACCGGCCGCAACCAAAACAAAGAGCCAAACCGGATCGAAAGCATACGCGCAAGAACACGACGAACACGCGACGAACCGAAGCCTCGTGGACCGTCCGCGGCACCCCGCGGACGGTCCGCCGGTGCGAACAGAGCGATGCGGCCCGACCCCGAAAGTCAACTCTCCCAAATCATCATCGGATTTCCCAAACGGTTGAAGCCGTGGAGACAAGGGTTTGGGGACTTGAAAAGCGTCACACAAGGATGCTATAGCCCAAAAATCTTGCCTCCTAACTCCCTAAATCACCGGGAATCGCGAATCCTTTGAGCACCACCAAAAGCTAGAGCACCGAACAAAAACTCACGAATCGAAGTGGTTTCCCGGCGTTTGAGGGCACAAGATCAAGCACAAAGATGCACAAGACATCTATCCATGTTTCCCTCAAAGAAATCTGGGAAGAAACCCACTCAAATCCGCGGAATCACACCGGGAACAAAGGCACGAAAACAAGCACGAAAAGGCACGAAAAACAACCCCGAATATTCTATACAAACCAGGAAAGATTCACAAGGTCTAGCATGCCGCCCTAGCATCCATCCCTCTCAACAAATCTCTCATGAAGCTCTCATGCTAGCCTAGAGAAAATGGAAGGAAAAATAGCTACGAAAATGAGAAAGAGGAGGGAGGAAATGAAACCCTAAGTCGCGGAGAGCAAGAGCCATCCACACACACTCATGGCTTATATATCGAGTCCCGCCGGAGTGGTAAATGACTCGACTACCCCTAACTAAACTACTGGCGATACAACCCACGTAGGGGCATTTATGTAATGTTTGTGGGTCTTGCCATCGGACGACCACGCCTTTGCCGCACCCCCGCGTCCTCCCGACACAAGTCATGCGATCCCGCCTCGTGTCCTCCGCCTCGAAGCTTCCCGACACGCCCGGATCCCGTCTCCGTCGTGTTGGGCCCTCGGACTTGGTTTTGAGGCCCAAACCAAGAAACCATCCGCCGGTGGTTTTGTGGGCAAACTACCAAACCCCCGCGTGCCCGGTCCGGCCTCCCGCCAAACCACTTGACTTGACCGCCACCGTGCACCGGCTCGACTGTCCATGACTTCGTCTCGCTCGTGTCGCCACCATGTGACCCGCACCCAGTCCCGCCGTCCACCGTGTCCCTCGCACCGAGCCTACTTGTCTCTCCATCTCCCGAGGCCCCTCAAGGTCGAAGACCTTTCGCGCCCGTTCTTCACCCTCGCAACAACACGAACTAGGCCGCAGCCTACACCTCGCGCACTAAGCCAAGAGTCGGTCCAACACCCGTTGTCAATCACTCATCACCGAGGAGCGGTCATCCATCGACCACTTGGACGCTCCCGGTCCTCAATCTCCCCCTTGATGAGTGCATTGACAACACACAACGCGAAATGAAATTCAGAGAAAAAGAGAAAAGAAGAAGAAAGAAAAACAAAGAAGCTTAACTCATGACCAAAACCAAAGAAAGGCGAAGAAAGGTCACAAGCCAAGCAAAGCACACACTTCACACCGAAAACAGCAAGAAAGCTCCCCCTGAACAAATGCAAGCTCCCCCTGAACATGTGGATGCAAACTTCCCAATTTCAGCTCACTTCATCTGAATTTTCATTAAGCTCACCTCTTCTCCCCCTTGTTGACAATGTATGAATCAAGATGAAAATGCGAAATGCAAAGCAAAGCATATAAACAACTACATGAGCTTCTCAAATAGGCCAAATCTAGTGTCAAAGGTTAAAAATGAGACAAAGATCACACATATGAATCATAGCATAGTCAAAGCATTGCCACAAGTAATATGTGAAAATACAAGCATGTGACAAAGCAAAATTTTCGGATTTAAGCAGCTTTTACCAAAAGAAGGCTCGCTTCACATGTAAAAGCCTATCCATGTCACACTTGAGCCACAAACATGCATACCATTCAAAGATCATACAAGGATATCAAATTCTCAAGCAAAAGATCATGGCAAACACCCATAAAGCAAAGCATGTCATGTCAAAGCTCATGAGCCATGTGTCCACTTCGGGGAGACTTCTCCACTGGTGAACATCATGCAACATGTTTAGCACCCATATGTGAAAGATAAGACATTTTAAGCATAGACATGATGGATGGAGCATTTTTCAAGCATTCACACTTCTTTTCAAGATTAATTCATTTTATGGTACATGAAGTGCCTTTGCGGCAAAAAGAAGCTTATGGTCCCCCATGAATGCAACATAGGCAAAACATTCACAATGATATTCGGCCTTTGGCCCAAATGCAAGAACAAGGCATCCAAGCACAATCTAAGCATGAAAAGCACATTTAGACCAAACTGTGACATGGATACACAACTACACACGAGTGGAGCACATTTCATCAAAATTTAGTCAAGTTTAGCATTTATTTCAAAAAGGGCTATCTCACCACACATATATTTCAAATATTCCAAGAGCATAGCCTCACATCACCATTTCTCCACACATATGACCAATATCTCACAAATAGCCAAAGAGACTCAAATATGGCATATGAAAGAAGCTCATCATCCTAAAATGCAATATGATACAAATGCAACATGATATATGACAAGATGGCTATCCTACCATGGTTTATACATCAAGCAAAGCATGTATATACATCAAAGTAAGACATGGTATGATACATATGATACAAAAGGAAATCCCCCAAGAATCAACTAGAAAGGGCAACAAACCCCAAGTTCCCCCGCAAGCGCACAAATGTAGCTTGGTCAAGAGGCTTTGTAAAGATGTCGGCTAGCTGATCTTGGGTAGGGACATGACTCAACACAATGGTTCCTTTCTCCATATTGTCCCTCAAGAAATGATACCTCACTTCTATGTGTTTGGTTCTGGAGCGAAGCACTGGGTTTTTAGCTACGCTTATGGCACGGTGCTATCACAAAGAAGTGGAATCCGGGTGCACTCCTCACCAAAGTCTCTCAAAGTGTATGAAATCCACAACAAAGTGGGAACAACAACTCGCGGCGGCAGAACATACTCCGCCTCGGTGGTAGACCGAGCTACACTAGATCGCTTGCGGGAAGACCATGAGACCAACGAAGATCCAAGAAACCGGCAAGTACCGAAGTAGACTTCCTCTCGACTCGACAACCAAAGCAAAATCCGCATCGGAAAAACCATGATGGGAAAGAGTCGACGAGGAAGAATACCAAAGGCCAAGACCAGGGGGATCGTAGGTACCGAAAATCCTCTTGACGGCCCGTCGATGTGATGTCCTCGGCGAAGCTCGAAAACGAGCGCACGGACACACGCCGAACCGTATGTCCGGCCTCGTCGCCGTCAAGTAGAGGAGGGAGCCGATCATGCTCCCGTACTCCCGATGGTCCACTGGTTCTCCGTCCTCATCCGCATCCAAAGTGGTCGTACTCCCCATGGGAGTCGACATCGGCTTCACATCTTGCATCCGGAACTTCCTCGCATGTCTTTTGTGTACTTGGTCCGGTGCACGAACGTTCCATCCTTCACTTGCTTGATCCGCAGCCCCGAGAAAGTACCGCAACTCGCCCATCATGCTCATCTCGAACTCCCCGCTAATCTCATCGCAAACTTGGCAACAAGGTTATGTGACGAGCCACCAAAGACAATATCATCCACGTATATCCGCACAATCAACAAGTCATTTCCATGCTTGAGGAGAAACAAGGTCCTATCCACGGTACCCATCACAAACCCTCTCGCTCAACGAAAACCTCTCAATCTCCCATACCAAGCACGGGGCGCCCGTTTCAACCCATACGAGCCCTTTTCAACCCGTATACCCTGTGTGGGTACAGCTCGCTCTCAAACCCAGGTGGCTGCTTCACATACACCTCCTCCTCTATGACCCCATTCAGAAAAGCACTCTTCACGTCCATCTGAAACAACTTGAACCCTTTAGCCACGGCAAATGCTAGAAGAATCCGAATTGCCTCAAGACGGGCCACAGGAGCAAAGGTCTCCTCATAGTCGATCCCCTCCTTTTGACTAAACCCCTGAGCAACAAGTCTGGACTTGTTCCTCACAACCATCCCATTCTCTCCCTCTTTGTTCTTCCAAACCCACTTGGTTCCTATGGGATGGCAATTTGGAGGTGGTTCAACTAACTCCCACACCCGGTTCCTCTCAAAGTTTTCCAACTCCTCATGCATGGAATTGACCCGGTTTGCATCGGATAAAGCATGTCCAATGTCTTTGGGCTCAAAAGTAGCAACAAAAGCAAGATGAGCAAAATGAGAGGAATTCCCGGACCTCGACCGTGTAGTGCGTTCATCGATGTTCCCAATGATCTTCGACGGGGGATGCACTTCTTGAATCCGCCGGGGAGCCTCACGCCTCGAGACTACCTCCCCCTCAACTTCGGCCTTCTCTCGCCTGGTCCTCTTGTTGCACCGTCGTTGTCCATGAAGTAGACGGTCCATGCTCCAAAGTGGTCGTAGGGGAAGTAGTGGGTACATGCTCAGCTTCAGGTGCATGGTTCTCCCCATCATCATCTCCAGCTTCATCCTTCTCCTCTTCAAAGAGGTCCTCGGCCATCTCTTCATCACCGCACATTCAAACCCAAGAGAGGTACATGGCATTGTCTCGTCGAAGGTCACCTCGCAAGTCTCCATGATTTTGTTAGTCTCAAGGTTAAGCACCCTATAGGCTCTAGAGTGGTTAGCATATCCAAAGAAAATACCATCACTAGACCTAGCCTCAAACTTGTCGAGTTTTCCCTTCTTCGAATGAAACATTTGCGCCAAAAACTCGGAAGTGACTCACCTTGGGTGCCCGACCATGCATAAGCTCATAACAGTCTTCTTCTTGAAAGCTCGCAATAAAATCATGTTGGAAACATGACAAGCCGTATTGACCGCCTCGGCCCAATACCTCCTAGGAGTCCCGTGCTCATCGAGCATCGTCCTAGCCATCTCACAAAGAGTCCGATTTTTCCTTTCCACAACTCCATTTTGAGGGGGCACATAAGGGGGGTCGAATACCGATGTTCAAGACCTAGATCACGACAAAAGGCATCAAAACGAGAGTTCTTGGACTCGAGCCATTATCACTCGCGGATAGCTCGAATAGCATTCCCGTGCCTCTCGTTTTTCAACCTCACAATCGGATCTCGAACAAAACCAAATGTCTCACTCTTATCCTCCAAGAAGAACACCCAGGCATAGCGAGAGTAGTCGTCCACCACAACAAGGACATACCACTTCCCACCCACCGAGCGAACTCGAGCTGGCCCAACAAGATCCATATGCAACAGCTCTGTCGGACGCTCGGTCATGACATCGGTCAGGGGTGGATGGGGAGTGGCTACCATCTTACCATGCCTACAAGGAGCACAAACCAAATCCTTCTCAAGCTTCAACCTCGGCAATCCTCGGACAAGATCAAGACCACTCAAGCGGGAAACCAAATCAAAGCTCAAGTGTCCCAACCGCCTATGCCATTTCCACAAATCGAAGAAGGACCGGCCATCAAACAAGCGAGCAGGACCCAAAGAACGAGAGAAATCAGCCCCCGGAAATCGACCCTCGGGGATGATCATACAAACAAGATCACCTCGAGAATCAAGCAAACGAGACTCGCCAGACTTGAAACGCACCTCAAAACCTTCATCAAGCAACTGAGAAACCGAAAGCAAATTGAAACCCAAAGACTTCACAAGAGCCACTCTCTTCAACGTTACCTTGTCACTCACATGCACAACACCCTCCGACAGCACCCTTCCTCGTCCATTGTCCCCAAATGTGATGTACTGCTTTTCCTTCACTGGGGTGAGGTTGGAGAACCACTTCTTATCTCCGGTCATGTGTCGAGAACATCCGGAGTCGATCAACCAAATGTTCTCCAAACCTCCTGCCTGTAGTCAGAAACAAGAACGAGAGTGAGCTAGCGACTCGACACTGGGGTTAGCACAAAGAAAGTTAAACCAGTGTCGAGCCATCTGCTCAAAAGAGGGGTTAGCAAACATCATTCCCTTGCCACCAAACTTCCCATGTCCCATGGGAGGAGTACGAGCACCATGAGGGGGAAAACGTGGTCCGTAGTTCCTCTGGAACCCAAAGCTGCGATCATCTCCCCTAAACCCGTACTGAGGACGAGTAGGAGGATGTCCAGCAAAACCACCACGAGCCCGACCAAACCTCTCACTAGCACGCACACCATCATCTCTCCTCACAAACCTACCACCCTGAGCTCCAACTCTACCAACACTCTTCACACTTCCCACACCCCGTGGAAGTGGCACTCTAGGCTCAGGAATACCATGAGACTGGCGATACCTGTCCTGATTCGCTTGCTCCCTAGCAAGCCTCTCATCCCTCTTCCTCTTGTAGCAAAACTCTACAAGATGCCTCTCCTTGCCACAATACTCACACTGAAGGGGATGGGTTTTGGTTTTGGCTCGGCTTCTCTCTAGGCTTATCACCCTTCTCACCCACAAACTTCACCGGTTTCGGAAATCATTTGTCTTAGGTGGGAATTTGGGTGGATCTTGGGTTGTGTCGAGCTTGTTGCAAAGGTGGTTAGGCTTTGGTGTGAAAGAGTTCTTGGGTGCTTTTGGAAGTGGGACTTGGATCTCTCCGATCACCTCAAACTCGGGGTTAGACTCAACACACTTCTCGTACACACTCTCACCACTCGTTCTCTCCCACTTTCTCAACCAACTTCTCAAAACCCAAACCACGACCATCGGCCTCTCTTGAACTCCTCAATCATGATTTTCAATTGAGGTTCCCGCCGTACAACCAACCCAACACCTTCCTCAAATAGTCATTCTCCTCATAGATGACATCCAAACGGGAAGTAAGTTCAAGATTACGCAAAGTGACTTCATCACAGCCTAGTGCATGCATTGACGGCAGGAGATTTCAAAGATGCTTCCAAAGAACTAATGGTAGAACGAGCATCAACAAGCTTAGCATGCATAGTAGGACATGACTTGCAAGCACCAAGCAAAGTAGGTCTAGCCTTAAGCTCATCATACTCGATCCTAAGAGCATCTAGTTTAGCCAAGGTGGAAGCATTCTTCTCATTAAGCAGCTTTAATCTCATTCAACCATGCATCACACTCAACACATTCAACATCATCGGGAGTAGTAGGAGCAAGTTTCAAAGAGTCATTCTCAAGTTTCAATTCAAGCAATTTTGACTCTAGTTCTCCTACTTTCTCGCTAGCATTCTCAAGTTGTGCCCTAAGAACTTTCCTCATCTTTTTGGCATCTCTAAGCACACTATCACGGTTGTCAAGCAAACCATTCAACCTAGCAATCTCAAAGCAAGCAAAGAGTCGGGGTCACGGTTTACCTCATCCTCCGAGTCGGAGTCACCGTCTTCCTTCTCACTCTTCTTGCCGCTTGAGCTATGGGCCATGCCACAAAAGCCCTCAAGCGCCACACAACTCGGCCCCGCCGAGGTTCCGCTTGCACTCTTCTTGTCCTTGCGCCTCCCGGCGTCTTCATCTTCGGGCCGCTTGAGCTTGATCGCTCCTCGCTTGAGCTTGAGTCGACGTCGCTCGCACCGGCCACCATCGCTCTTGCCTTGTTCTTCTTGTAGCCGCTCTTGCTCGGTCGCCGCTTGTCCTTGTCCTTGCTCTTGGACTTGTTGAAGTGCTTGCCCTTGGAGGAGTACTTGTCTTCACGCCTCGGGTGCGCCTTGTACTCGTTCACCTTGTACTTGTTCTCCTCCTCTTCCGGGCACTCGGCGATGAAGTGGCCACGCTTGCCACACTTGTAGCACGTCCCTGAGCTCCGCCTTGCATTCCTCCGACTCTCGTGTAGTCGTTCAAACCTTCTTGAGAGCAAGGCCGCCTCCTCCTCGCCCAAAGCACATCAAACTCCTCATCCGGAATGGACATGAGAGAAGACAAGGAAAACTCGTCGACGGGAAGGGTTAGATTTGCCCTTTGATCCGCCCACAAGAGCAAGACTATGATCGGCCGAGCCCTCATGCTTGGATTGCAACTTCCCGTCAACCTCGGCCGACTTGAGCATAGAAAAGAGGTCATCCAACTCAATAGTCAAATAATGCCCGGACTCCTTGATGGCCTCAACCTTAGCACCCCAAACATTTGGGTCCAAGACATGCAAGAGCTTCAAAGCCTGATCATGCTCGGTGTACGGAAAATCCTCAACATTAGCCTTCATGTTGTTCACGATGGCGGTGAACCTCTGAAACATCGCGTCAATGTCCTCACCGGAAGTGGAGTGAAATTCTCATATTGCATCCGGTAAGAGACAAAGAGGCGAGCCTTCACATGGTTATCACCACCGTGAGCAACCAACAACTTTTCCCAAATTTGCCAAGCAAGATTCAAATGGCGAACACGCTCAAACTCGGATCACACAAGCTCCGGACCAAGTGATCAACGGCTTTTGCATTAGCCTCATACTTGGCCTTAGCACCGGCATCGGCCACCATAAGAGTATGTATGTTGACCGGAATAGCATAGGTCTTGTCAAGCACAATGAAATCCAACGACCTTCCCACGAAGAAAGATCATCATACGAGCCGCCCACTTGTGGTAACCCTTGCCATCGAAGTGCGGCGGACCGCCCCGCTCAACGTACGCCATCTTAGGATTCGAGACTTGTCAAAGTCGCAAAGAATCCGGCACCAAGCTCTGATACCAATTGAAGGATCGGATGGCGACTAGAGAGGGGGGGGGGGGAGTGAATAGGAGCCGGTAAAAATTCTTCTCAAAGAACCCGGCCTATACCCTAATCAAACTCCGGTCACACACGAGCGATGGTTCGAATCACACACCAATTATGAATCAACCTCTAGTCCTAGGAACGTTTCCTTGAAGCACACGCGGAAGCACTAGAAAGGGAAGGAAGGAAACGAAACAAGCAAGATCGCACACGGCTCCTAGCGGATCGTCCGCCCGGGCGGTGCGGACCGTCCGTGATGAACCGTGCGGATCGTCCGACCTCGCTACCGTGGACCGTCCGCGCCGACGCCGCGGACCGTCCGGCCCTCTCCGCGGACCGTCCGTTAAACACACACAGAACACCAGAATCGACCCGGGGAAAAACGGACCGTCCGCCAAGGCCGGGCGGACCGTCCGCGCCACCCACGGACCGTCCGCTACTCGAGCGCGGACCGTCCGCAAACTGGCTGCAACCAAAACAAAGAGCCAAACCGGATCGAAAGCAAATACGCG
The DNA here is from genome assembly GCA_947561735.1 of Cenchrus americanus. Taxonomy (NCBI): domain Eukaryota; kingdom Viridiplantae; phylum Streptophyta; class Magnoliopsida; order Poales; family Poaceae; genus Cenchrus; species Cenchrus americanus. Next base: position 79,234,643 of record OX387244.1, on the reverse strand, counting down.
CAAGAACACGACGAACACGCGACGAACTGAAGCCTCGCGGACTGTCCGCCAGCACCCCGCGGACGGTCCGCCAGGTGCGAACAGAGCGTGGCGACCCCGACCCCCGAAAGTCAACTCTCCCAAATCATCATCGGATTTCCCAAACGGTTGAAGCTCGTGGAGACAAGGGTTTGGGGACTTGAAAAGCGTCACACAAGGATGCTATAGCCCAAAAATCTTGCCTCCTAACTCCCTAAATCACCGGGAATCGCGAATCCTTTGAGCACCACCAAAAGCTAGAGCACCGAACGAAAACTCACGAATCGAAGTCGTTTCCCGGCGTTTGAGGGCACAAGATCAAGCACAAAGATGCACAAGACATCTATCCATGTTTCCCTCAAAGAAATCCGGGAAGAAACCCACTCAAATCCGCAGAATCACACCGGAAACAAAGGCACGAAAACGAGCACGAAAAGGCACGAAAAACAACCCCGAATCTTCTATACAAACCAGGAAAGATTCACAAGGTCTAGCATGCCGCCCTAGCATCCATCCCTCTCAACAAATCTCTCATGAAGCTCTCATGCTAGCCTAGAGAAAATGGAAGGAAAATAGCAAGGAAAATGAGAAAGAGGAGGGAGGAAATGAAACCCTAAGTCGCGGAGAGCAAGAGCCATCCACACACACTCATGGCTTATATATCAGGTCCCGCCGGAGTGGTAAATGACTCGACTACCCCTAACTAAACTACTGGCGATACAACCCACGTAGGGGCATTTATGTAATGTTTGTGGGTCTTGCCATCGGACGGCCACGCCTTTGCCGCACCCCGCGTCCTCCCGACGCAAGTCATGCGATCCCGCCGCGTGTCCTCCGCCTCGAAGCTTCCCGACACGCCCGGATCCCGTCTCCGTCGTGTTGGGCCCTCGGACTTGGTTTTGAGGCCCAAACCAAGAAACCATCCGCCGGTGGTTTTGTGGGCAAACCACCAAACCCCGCGTGCCCGGTCCGGCCTCCCGCCAAACCACTTGACTTGACCGCCACCGTGCACCGCTCGATCGTCCATGACTTCGTCTCGCTCGTGTCGCCACCATGTGACCCGCACCCAGTCCCGCTGTCCACCGGGTCCCTCGAACCGAGCCTACTTGTCTCTCCATCTCCCGAGGCCTCTCAAGGCCGAAGACCTTTCGCGCCCGTTCTTCACCCGCAACAACACGAACTAGGCCGCGGCCTACACCCGCGCACTAAGCCAAGAGTCAGTCCAACACCCGTTGTCAATCACTTATCACCGAGGAGCGGTCATCCATCGGCCACTTGGACGCTCCCGGTCCTCGATTACCATTTCTAAATGTGCCATCTAATTCCATCAAGAATTGGACAAGCAATTAATTCATCCAACAATATTCCTCGAGTTCCATCATTATGGGATATCTTGACCGGTTGATTAAGCGATCTCGGATAACGGTGAGAGGCCGACAATCGATTGATTTAAACCTTGCAAGGTACACTCAAACACACGGTAGGCTGCCCACAAAGGGACAACTTTCCTAGGTAGTTTGCAAAAATCCTCGGGTTGGGATCGAATCTTACGGTCCTTGGTGCAAAGCTATGCAAGATAACCCGCGAGATACCCGGAGTCACCATACACCACCCTTCCCGTAGCTAGCCGGTTAGGAGATTTCTCAAGAGTAGTAATGGTAGGATCCCGTGCCGCCTCATTAAGGTACTAGGCTTACCGGCCCCATAACCGGCGAATGTTTAGTACGTTCAAAAGCTTAGCCCACATGACCACTGGACCGGAGCCCAATCCCATGCTCTTACCACATGAGCAATCCATTTAAGGATATCTTATGATTCCTACCTAGGAACCTATTCTCGCGAGTGACAAACATCACTCGACTTCTATCGGGTCCTATAGCATAGCGGCCTATCGACCTAGCATACTAGTGATAGAGCATAGGTACCTAAGGATCATGCATCTAGGGTTTCAAATCGGCTCCCCGAAACGTAAATGCACAAACATAGCAAACATAATTGCATGATTTTAAAAGACGGGGTTAATGATCCGGGCTTGCCTTCGCCGGCAAGGTTGGCCATGGGCCCTTCCGGGACTTGGGTCCGTGTCTTGAGCTACGTCCACGAACGGCGGCTCTTTGTCGGCACCTTCGTCTCCTCCTTCCGCACGAGCGTACGTCTACCGGCGGAAGGATCTACACGAAGATGCAAGTGCAAGATTTACTCGACGATTTTTAATTTAATTGACCACCAACCTTAATTGACAACCAAGGGTGTATTTGTTGGACACATTCACCTAGATAAGAATACATTTAGCATACTCTTCCAAAAGAAACCGTTTGCAATTCTTTATTAGATATTCTTTTTGATGGTGATCGTGTACATATATATGTAAATAATTTAATTTAAATTCACAAACAGTAGTGGTTGGGTATATTTAACCTTTTAACAAGGTTTGCAACTACACCCAAGATTAGCAAGGGTGGTTTGGTGATTTTCCCAATTAATGACTATTAAGCCTTTAATCGCTTCCATAGCTTTTGTTCATGAAATTAATTACTAAAATTTATTGGAAGGGTGTATTATACTTTAAATACCTATAACAAGCCACCGAACACACATGCGTGCTTTGGATAGTTAGAAATTAATTATTTTTGAAAGAGACAAAAGCTAGCTAGAAGGACAAGGTAAATGCACACAAAACTAATTACTCATCAAAATGATCCAAATTTTCTCACACATGTTATATGGTTCAAATCTAGCCTAGTGGTGCAGCACACACACCTAGAACTATTGTGAAACTTGAGTTATGAAATTTTAAAAAAAAACAAGCATAATTCAATAATAACTATTTCTGTTAATTATAAAATTGTGATTAATTCACCAGAGGTGTGTTTTGGAATGAACAGACAGTGTGCACAAGTTGAGCTCAAAAACATAAATATTTTTAGCTAGAAAAATCATTTATGCAGATTTGGCGTAAATGGAAAACATTTTTATAAAACGATTTACATCATAACTTTGTGCAATTTTTGGCATAGGAGCTAGTCATGACCTAACACACATCCTATCCAAAAATTGGACACATAGAATTTATAGATTTTGAGATATTGCAGATCTAGGTTTTTCACATTTGTATTTTTCGTGCAAAAACTATCAGGAATTATCTCAGGCAAGAATAACAAAAGTTGTAGGATATTTCACCACGAATCCAAAAAAATTGAGTTTGCATTTTTCTGATTTTTTTACGATTTCCTACGCAATTTACAAGAATCAGGAAATCCCTTTTCTATTGGAGTTCACCTTTTGCGGCAGGGGACCCCGGAAAGATTTTGGGTTTCGCAATGTAGTCCCTAGGGGCGGCGCCGGCGTGGCTCCGGTGAAATTCCGGCGAGCTCGCCGCCGGACTTGGCCGCGGAAGGGCGGGGGGAGGTCCTACGGGCTACTAGGGTCCGGTTTGGGGTGTTGGACGGGGGTGGAACGGCTCCGGCGAGCGGCGCGCCGGCGGCCGGGGAATGCGGCCGCCGCGGCCGCCGTTCCCGCGAGGGGCGGGCGCGGTGCGGGGGGGGAAGGGAGTCTTTCGCGTCCGGGAGGGAGCGGCGGCCCTTAAAGGCGACGCGCGGTAGTGAGAATGAGAGAGGGCGGCGCGGGCGGGGCAAGGACTACGGCGGTACGGCGGCGGGCACGGCGGGCAGGAAGCAAGGACCACGGCGGCACGCGTTCCGGGCGCGGCGGGCGGGCGCCGGGGACTTCGAGGCTCCTCGTTGTGCGTGCTTGCCTTGGGGGGTGCGCGGCCCGGGGAGGCGCGGCCTCGGGCGACACGCCGCGCCCGGGGGCGCGGGCCGGCGGGCGCTGCGCGGCTTGGCGCGGGCGACGCCGCGACGGGCGTCGTACGTCGTCACCGCCGAAATCGTTTCTCCGAGACCCCGTTCGAACACGCGTAGCTCCAAAAAGTTGAATAGAAGTGCACAAAGTGATGAATAGGAAAGTTGTAGATCTAACTACCCTTTACAACTTTTGTAAAGGCCGTCTAGTGTTTTTCTTGATGGATTTTGCAGAACGTTGTGCCAACATTGAATGCGGCAGAGTTCTCGCTAAACGAGAGGTACCGTCGGCCGATCAAGTTTTTCACCAATTTCCACCCAAAATTTGAAATGCCAATCTACATGAAAGTCGTGTCCCTCAACAAGATGGACAACTTTCATAAAGGTAGATTTTGAAGTGTTTAGGTGAATTTTGGGGAACGCGGCAAAAGTTCCGGACGACATTCGCCGACGTCAACGGTTAAATCGGTTTTGACCGTGTCTTTGGCCAAGGGTCCACTACGGGTGTGTGTAGGCTTGGTCAAGGGGTTCATTAGGGTTCATTGGAAAGGTTTTCGGGGTGATGACCCAGGTTGACCTAGGTTTGACTGGTTTGACTCGGCTGATTCGGTCATTAGCGTTAATGACGGTAATTAAAAACCTGGGGTGTCACAGTCTACCCCCCTTAAGAAGAATCTCGTCCCGAGATTCGAAACTACAAGAGGAAGTGAGGAAGTGGTTCTGGGATAGAGGTGTTACCCAAGAAATTCAGTTGGCCCTGCTCCACTTGAGGGCTTGGCTTGTTGTCGTAGTTGTTGATAGCGGATCCGGGGTTCTGCTTGTGTTGCTGGGGGTTCTGCTTTCTTGGGTTCGGGCACTCCTTTGCGTAATGCCCGGGTTGTCTACAATTGTAGCATATGCGGGGCGGGGAGTTCTCGGGATTGGAGATCGGTTGCTTGGGCTTTCTTGATAAGGCGGAGCCTCTTCCTCTCCTTTTTGCTTGCCGACTTCGTGGCTCGCGAAGGTGTTGCACTAGCGGGGAGTTGAGTGGTCTTGTTAGTGTTACATCTTCGTTTGCCCTTGTGCGGAGGGGTCTCCGTACGGGTAATTTCCCACTCACTTACATCTATCTCGGATAATACTCGTTTATCGCCTCGATTTGCCCTCTCTTCTCGCTCTAAGATCCATTGGTAGTCGAGAAGGTGGTAATATTAAGTCAGAGGCTTGGGGTTGGTCTTGATTAACGTACTCCTCCAACAGATTGAACAAACGGGCTTGTTCGACCATAGAGGCAGATAAGGACTGAGAGAGACTGTCTGCCAAACTATTCTGATATGGTTTCCCATAACGTCCTTGGATGATATCGGACACCATCTGGTTCAGCATAGAATTCTGCCCTTGTAACAGTTGAGTTGCGCCGTCAATGGCGTTTATGTCACTCTGGGTAGGTACTTTGGGTGAACAGGGCTCGGAAGGTTGGATCTCTTGTTGCATCGGTGGCATCTGCGGTAGTTGCTGAGCCATTCGTTGTTGTGCCTGCAGGAGTTGGCACAACACTTCGGTATGTGCTGCTATGAAAGCTTCGGTCAACATCGTGGGTGGCGGCAGTGTAAGATCACCACTACCTGATGCATCAAAACCATAGGGGTTATTCCATGCCGGTCTGAACATCTGAAAATTTAAGTCCCTAATTAGTACATGTTCGAACCTCACTCGGAGACTTATAATTCGAACATACTCTACGAGACTCGTTCACGGTAAGCAATGCACATCGGACATCCAAACCATCACAAATACCAACTTGGTAAAGCTTTGTCTACACATCCCACGATCGGGAATGCAGATGGAACAAAAAGGTACAAGGTGTTTTTCCTTACTACCTCATCGCCGTTCATGAGGAAGCGGACGATGAATGTGCACATGCACAACTAATAGCGAGACATAATCCTTCTATGATACAGAGGTACATCCCTAACAATGTCCAGCGAAACGACTCGAGCTCTTCTGAAGACGGAGTCATGGGTGGCAGATTGGCTTGAATTCTTCTTTCGGTCTACTCCGAGCTTCTGCTCGTAGTCGGGAATGAGGACGGAGAACAACTTGCTCGGGAATAAGGAAATAGATGGGAGAGATGCTTTCGTGGTCGTGTAGCCAAGGCTAGCTGGAAGAAGATTCAAGAATAGCGATAATGCCGAGCTCGGATGGAAATGGAGCTTTCGTATCGGCGGTTCTGGGTAAAGGGTTCTATTTTATAACCGCTGCGGGGCTGTAACGGTCAGTTGACCCAGTCGGGTATCTTGTGTAGGCAACACGGGGCTCGACAATGGTCGGCCCGTGAGGTTTCGGCGTTGTGAATACGGTTGCGGAAATCGATGGTAGAACGACGTCATGGCGGCGTATGATCGCGGCACCGATGCTGTTAAGGCTCAACGGTCTAAGGAATCGATCGTGATGGGGAAAAAGAACGAGCAGGCTCCGTGTACGACGCTTTACGTTTGTGATGGCATCAAAGAGAAGTGTAGCAAAAAGCTTCGATCGATCCTGGGCGTACTTCCTTGTTCGCTTCCGAGGATTTGAAGGTTATGAGCACGGACCAAGAACGGATACACGATGGATGATCTCCCCATAACAACTATTCGAGAACCTTGATCGCTCAAGAGAATTTCCATGTCTAGGGCTTCCGCTTGGCTAGCGGGAAAGGAAAAGATGCTAGAAGGTTGTCGAGAGTTGCGGCAAGGGACCAATTCGACAGAGATTTCCCCAAAAGACCCTTACGAAGAAAAGGATGGCTAAATTAAAGAGTTCCATAATTTCTTGTACGGATAATGACTTATGCGAAAACTTCGGAATAGGCTTGCTCACACCTTTACTTATTTCGCAAATTTGGGGTTTTGACAACTCATTGCTTTGAAAGTGCGGTACTTTTCAAAGTTGATGCGATGCATATGCTTGTTAAGACACTATGCACATGCTCGTGCGATATGGTGCTCATGATGCACGTTAGGGTGACTTGGTTACCCGTATGACGAGATAGTGATTGCAAGGGCAATCAAGGGCAGGAAAGGATATGAGTGGCGAGTCGCTTTCTCCTAACCAAGATACCTAGCGCGCTCCTAGTGGCGTCGTGCGGGCCGCAAAGACACACGATACCCTAGGTTCCGTCGCGGCACCTTTGGCTATGGGGTAACAACATCACCAATTCAGAGAGGTAAGGCAGAAGTACGGAGTTTTCATGTGGATGTTCGTTAGTATACCCAAACTTCTCAAATGCATATGCGATGCAGTGCATGCTCAAAAGCAACATTTTTAATTTAAAACACAAGGTTTTGAGCAAGACTGAAAAGAGTAAATTCAGGATTGATGAATCGATTGGATCTTTGGCTGACACGAAATTTGTGGAGCACAGAACTTGATTGATCACAACTAGCATAAGTAATGCTTACAAAGATCACTATGGAAAGAGAGGTTTAATCAAGGCATTACATCGATGAGGGCTTCGGAATTACCAAACAACATTTGGAAATACAATGCGGACTAGCCGCAATGACAAGGTTACTAGTTCAACCGACGGCGATAGTTGACCAAAAGTGGTCATGGTACACTAGGGTTCCTTACAAATACTACACTCTTATGACTCAGAACTTTTATTTCCAACATACCAACTTCCTAAGGTGGGATCTTCCACGCTAAGGGCTATGGTGACTCGAATCCAGACTCCATTCCAGATTCACCTTGGATATCTTCAACATCTTCTTCTTGCGCTGGTCCAGGAATGACAGGTTCTGGGGGTGGGACGGCTAGAGCTTCCAGTTGATTTTCTAGTTCAAGCATATACTGATCGTTATGCTGCAACAAGAAATTCTGCTCGTGTATGATCTCTCGTTAATTCTTGTATCTTTGCATTGTCCTTGCGTCTTTCCTTCTTGAGAGTACCTATCATTGCTCGGGCTTCCTTCAACGCTTGAGCCGCACACTCCATTTCTTTAACTTTGTATCTATAGATTTGGTGTCTACGAGAATACACTTTCTCCCACCATCCGTCGGTAGGTGTCGTACAAGGCTTCTGAGAAGCGGACTGAGGTGACCAAATCAAGACTATAGTGAGAGTTGCTCTGGGCTGGAAGGATAGTTTCACGTTCACCACCCGGTGTAACGTGTCGCTCGGGTACCGGAATTACTTTGGCGACAGAGTTGACTATCTCGGCAGGGTGCTTTCCACAGAAAGTTGTGAGTGCCTCAAGAGCAGCCTTCTGCACCGTGTCGGACAAGTTTCTTCCGTGTGCCATACACTCCCACTCATCCCACGCGAGATTGGTCGGACACACCGAAATCTTCACCCCGACTTCACAACGAAGGAGCTGGCTCGTGGTCATGACCTCACGTGTCGAGTACCCTGGGTAAGTGGTGTACCCAAAATCCTTCAGGGTGTCCCACAAAAGTGCAGGAAATCCACCCTCCTCGAGGTAGTTCACGAGAGTCCATGATTCCACATCAGCCGACGTAGAGCCAGCGTTGTCCATCTGGACGTAACGACAGAAGTGAGAATCAGTCGGGTGCGAGTGTACAAAGGTAACTCGATCCACGAATATGGGTAAGGGTTAAGGTATGGGGTAATTATGCATACCAAAATACCATCGTATGCGGAGCTCGAACGAGCAGGCATACCAATGATACAAGGTCTGACAATCGGAAACCGGACCTCCTATCTTGAACCGGAGTCCAACACTTCTCAAATTTGCGTAGCAACTTAGCAAGGTTGTGAAACTCAAGTTGGGTATGCAAGGTTGAGCTAGAAGATCAGGCAAGGTACCAACTAAGCAAAATTTCAATGGTTCTAGGAAGGCGGCAGACAAGGGTTAACTAATCGAGCACAACTTGCGGTAGACCAAGTTATGGTTGAGAACTTTGGCGAGCAGGATCTAGATTAGATTGGAGCAACTTAGGTTGAGAACACCTAGACAAAAGATTCTTGGACAAGAACGGCAATCTGAACAACAACTCTAATAAATTTAAGCATGACAACACATCTACACCTAAAGAGGGTAAACATGACAAGGCACGCTATCACCAATTTACCTCCGAGAGCACGGAAGCAGACATGAGTTCAGTTTAGGTTCTTTCACGACTTTTAACATGATGCAAGACGTCCTAATCGTCCTCACAAGGCATCCAAGCCAAACTCGGAGTTAGCGCCGGTGGCATGGCACATACCCGTATCTCCCTATAATAACTAGTCGAGATCTAATCGATGCTTACTTAGTGACTTACGAAACGAGGTTAGTGTACCTGCAGAAGATCACAGAACACAACGAACCTTTCATGCCAGCACTCATGAAGGCGTTCCCATACATTACCGTTCACTATAGAAACGGCATCCATGCGTTAAACTGCTGCATGGACAGCGTCCAACCTCGGACATCCTCTGTTTGAATGGAGTGTATCCTTGCCTCGCATGAGCGACATGCGGAAAGCACACGTATGAAACACGTGGCGACACACAACTCATAAACGGATGCGAAGATGGGATCCGTGGAATGGATCACTCCATCAACCCTCGCAATTCCCATGATGCGGAACGGCGCACGTATGAAACACGTGGCTCATCTAGTTTGGTTGTGCGAGAAAGTAAGTCCGACATAAAGTAAAATGTGTTGGGAGTTAGCAAAATAAACCATAGATTAATAAGCCACCCGAAAGAAACCAAAAATTCCCTCTAGGGCCTCTCGGTCTAGTTTACCCTTAACGAGACCAACGTGTTTTGCAAATCGGACAATCTTGGCAAATTTTATTCAAAAATCATGTGATTAAGATTGTTAATTAAGCTCGGTGCGGGCGGTCGCTCCGATACCGGTTGTGACAACCCGCCCGGAAAATACAGTACTATCGCCTAAGACCGATCCACTTTGGTCACTAAGCAATAGTAAAGTATCATCCTGTCGTTGGTTGTCGGGTTAACACCCGGTAAATCACTTGGACATCGAACAGAGGATCGACACATGCATTAAAACTCACGCGAAGGCGAGTCCAGAGTACAACATGAATTGAACATTTTATTACAAACCATCGTTCCGGACATGGAGTAAAGGTTCAGAGTTCGAAAAACAGCGGAAATAAATTAAACTAGCGCAACGGTAGACATCACAGGAGGCCATCCGTGATGTCATCACTTGTCGTCACCCATCCGGTCAATCACACACCGCAACAACAATTTTAAAGCAAGGCCGAGTATATTAATACTCAGGCAAGACTTAACCGCCGGTGATATCTATATCACCACACTCTAGACATGAAAGGCTTTTGGCCGGTGGAGTTCCTTTTGCTAAACAAATTCGCTAAGAGTAGATCCTTACTTTCAATCTTTTAGCACAAGTTATAGTTGATTACCATTTCTAAATGTGCCATCTAATTCAATCAAGAATTGGACAAGCAATTAATTCATCCAATAATATTCCTCGAGTTCCATCATTATCGGATATCTTGGCCGATTGATTAAGCGATCTCGGATAACGGTGAGAGGCCGACAATCGATTGATTTAAACCTTGCAAGGTAAACCCAAACACACGGTAGGGCGCCCACAAAGGGACAACTTTCCCGGCCGTTTCCAAAAATCCTCGGGTTGGGATCGAATCTTACGATCCTTGGTGCGGGCTATCCGCATACCCCGCGAGATACCCGGAGTCACCATACACCACCCTTCCCGTAGCTAGCCGGTTAGGGAGGTTTCTCAAGAGTAGTAATGGTAGGATCCCATGCCGCCTCATTAAGGTACTAGGCTTACCGGCCCCATAACCGGTGAATGTTTAGTACGTTCAAAAGCTTAGCCCACATGACCACCGGACCGGGAGCCCAATCCCATGCTCTTACCACATGAGCAATCCATTTAAGGATATCTTATGATTCCTACCTAGGAACCTATTCTTGTGAGTGACAAACATCACTCGATTTCTATCGGGTCCTATAGCATAGCAGCCTATCGACCTAGCATACTAGTGATAGAGCATAGGTACCTAAGGATCATGCATCCGGGGTTTCAAATCGGCTCCCGAAACGTAAATGCACAAACATAGCAAACATAATTGCATGATTTTAAAAGACGGGGTTAATGATCCGGGGCTTGCCTTCGCCGGCAAGGTTGGCCTTGGGCCCTTCGAACTTGGGTCCGGGTCTTGAGCTACGTCCACGTACGGCGGCTCTTTGTCGGCACCTTCGTCTCCTCCTTCCGCACGAGCGTGCGTCTACCGCGGAAGGATCTACATGAAGATGAAAGTGCAAGATTTACTCGACGATTTTTAATTTAATTGACCACCAACCTTAATTGACAACCAAGGGTGTATTTGTTGGACACATTCACCTAGATAAGAATACATTTAGCATACTCTTCCAAAAGAAACCGTTTGCAATTCTTTATTAGATATTCTTTTTGATGGTGACTATGTACATATATATGTAAATAATTTAATTTAAATTCACAAACAGTAGTGGTTGGGTATATTTAACCTTTTAACAAGGTTTGCAACTACACCCAAGATTAGCAAGGGTGGTTTGGTGATTTTCCCAATTAATGACTATTAAGCCTTTAATCGCTTCCATAGCTTTTGTTCATGAAATTAATTACTAAAATTTATTGGAAGGGTGTATTATACTTTAAATACCTATAACAAGCCACCGAACACACATGCATGCTTTGGATAGTTAGAAATTAATTATTTTTGAAAGAGACAAAAGCTAGCTAGAAGGACAAGGTAAATGCACACAAAACTAATTACTCATCAAAATGATCCAAATTTTCTCACACATGTTATATGGTTCAAATCTAGCCTAGTGGTGCCGCACACACACCTAGAACTATTGTGAAACTTGAGTTATGAAATTTTAAAAAAAAAACAAGCATAATTCAATAATAACTATTTCGTTAATTATAAAATTGTGATTAATTCACCGGAGGTGTGTTTTGGAATGAAAAGACAGGTGTGCACAAGTTGAGCTCAAAAGCATAAACATTTTTATCTAGAAAAATCATTTATGCAGATCGGAAGAAATGGAAAAACATTTTTATAAAATGATTATATCATAACTTTGTGCCATTTTTGGCATAGGAGCTAGTCATGACCTAACACACAACATATCCAAAAATTGGACACAGAGGATTTATAGATTTTGAGATATTGCGGATCTAGGTTTTTCACATTTGTATTTTTCATGCAAAAACTATCCGGAATTAGCTCAAACCGAGAATAACAAAAGTTGTAGGATAATTCACCATGAATCCAACAAAATTGGTTTTGCATTATTTGATTTTTCTATGATTTTCTATGCAATTTACAAGAATCGGGAAATCCCTTTTACTATTGGAGTTCACCTTTTGCGGCAGGGACCCCGGAAAGATTTTGGGTTTCGCAATGTAGTCTCCGGGGCGCCGCCGACGCGGCTCCGGTGAAATTCCGGCGAGCTCGCCGCCGGACTTGGCCGGGGGAAGGGTCGGGGGAGGTCCTACGGGCTACTAGGGTCCGGTTTGGGGTGTTGGACAAGGGTGGAACGGCTCCGGCGAGCGGCGCGCACGGCGGCCGGTGAATGCGGCCGCCGCGGGCCGCCGTTCCCGGCGAGGGGCGAGCGCGGTGCGGTGGGGAAAGGGAGTCCTTCGCGTCCGGGTGGGAGCGGCGGCCCTTAAAGGCGACGCGCGGTAGTGAGAACGAGAGAGGGCGGTGCGGGCGGGGGCAAGGACTACGGCGATACGGCGGCGGGCACGGCGGGCGGCGGAAGAAGGACCACGGCGGCGCGCGTTCGGGCGCGGCGGGCGGGGCGCGGGGACTTCGAGGCTCCTCGTTGTGCGTGCTTGCCTTGGGGGGGTGCGCGGCACGGGGAGGCGCGGCCTCGGGCGACGCGCCGCGCCCGGGGGCGCGGACCGGCGGCGCCGCGAGGCTTGGCGCGGGCGACGTCGAGACGGGCGTCGTACGTCGTCGGGCCGCCGAAATCGTTTCTCCGAGACCCCGTTCGAACACGCGTAGCTCCAAAAAGTTAAATAGAAGTGCACAAAGTGATGAATAGGAAAGTTGTAGATCTAACTACCCTCTACAACTTTTGTAATGGCCGTCTAGTGTTTTTCTTGACGGATTTTGCAGAACGTCGTGCCAACATTGAATGCGGCAGGTTCGCTAAACAGAGGTACTGTCAGTCGATCAAGTTTTTCACCAATTTCCACCCAAAATTTGAAATGCCAATCTACATGAAAGTTGTGTCCCTCAACAAGATGGACAACTTTCATAAAGGTAGATTTTGAAGTGTTTAGGTGAATTTTGGGGAACGCGGCAAAAGTTCCGGACGACATTCGCTGACGTCAACGGTTAAGCCGGTTTTGACCGTGTCTTTGGCCAAGGGTCCACTACGGGTGTGTGTAGGCTTGGTCAAGGGGTTCATTAGGGTTCATTGGCGAGGTTTTCGGGGTGATGACCCAGGTTGACCTAGGTTTGACCGGTGTTTGACCTGGTTTGACTCTACCGATTCGGTCATTAGCGTTAATGACGGTAATTAAAAACCTGGGGCGTCACGAGCATACCTTAGAAGGTGGCATTTATGGATTTTCATCTTCTGAATCAAAGATATGTAATCTAATAAGCTTGTAATCTCGTGAATTTTTAAATGGTCACTAGACAAAGGGAATGTGAAAAGTTGTTAGCCTGTGATAGTTAATCTTTTTCATGTGGTAATTATTTGGTTGATTAATAGGAGGAATTATAGTGGAGCAACTATTCATCATCTCCCAGCAAATATCATCAAGATCATTATTAAAGCAAAACGCCAACTAGCAGACTCTAGCATTTATTCAGACTCTAACACACTAAGACTTTTAATTAAGACTTATTAACTTAAGCAAACATATATTTATAAAACTAAACATTTAAAAGCAGTGATACTTATGGTGATAACTGGGTGTGCTCTCCCCCAAGCTGGATCTTGAAGTAGTCCTTGATTTGTCCTTGGAACTTGCTCGTCTTCGGGTTCTTAATGTTCTCCCTGCAATTAATTTCGCATATACCCGAAGGGACAAATTCTAGGATTATGTTGTGAGACTTCATGTGCTCACTTCTTTTTGGGTTTTTTTGAAAAGTGTGGACCTTCATGTTCCCACATATTTTTGTGAATTTTTTTATGCAAAAGGGATGCTAAAGCAAAAAAATGTGAATGCCATATATTCTTTTGTATTTTTGTGCCTGTTGACGGTTGATTGTCTTATCAAAGTTCGTTTGGATTTGCAAGCGGACAACTCCTCCGTTGTAGTCAAGGGACCCTTCCTCCCTTAAGTGTGAACCCAAGGTATCGAATCCGTGGAACAATATGTAGCACAAGATCCAATCTAATAAGCGGAAAACACTTTGATCTTGAGAGGTTTGGTTTTGCATCTAATCTAAGAAAGAGCCATGAAAACACATCTAATCTACTAAACACCGGAGGTAGCAAGAGAAAGAGAGATAAAACCAATCTAGAGATTGGATTGGGTCTTTTGTTGAAGTTCCAAAAACAAAGAAGAATAAAGCAAACGAATCTCATTACCAGCTGTTGACGGTGAAATTCTGTCAACCTAGCCATGAATTTACCTTCGGTGTTGGCATGAGTTTTATATTTTATCCATTGGTACTAACCCCCTTGCTATAACAAGTTCATTTGTGCATGTCGTTTTTGGAGTTTAGTGTTTATGCAAGATTTTAGCGTTGAAAGCATGACTTCCGGGATAAGTTCATTAAGCACCTCATGACAAGACCTCGAAGCCCGGTACAAGTCAAGCAATGAAGTAAACATGACTCCAAGGAGCCCAAGGACCAAACCCGAGAAGATGAAAAACTCTGAGGACTCAGTCAAAAAACTGACGAATCTTGCGAGACGAGGAGCTTCATTTAATCCGAAGAGAAACTGACGACAAGGGCCCACATGCAGATGGGGGAAGACTCTAGAAGACTCATTCGCCGGGCAAAGGAGGTCGTGGGCTGCGCCGAAGTGGGCCCAGGCCGCCGGCCCAGGCTGGCTGCCCCAGCCCATTTCGAGGCCCAGTCGCCCCCCCCCCCCCCCCCTTTGACCTAGCCACCATTCAGGCTATTTATATCCCCGAGGTCAGGCACCACACATCAACTCATTCGCCATCCGCCGCCGACGAGCAGAGAAGAGAGGGACACCATCTCGGAGAGGAGAGGGTCGAGCCAATTGACTAGGATCTCCCTAGCCGGCGTGGGAACCTTGCAAGGAAGACCACGTCGGAGTTTCCGGAGCTAGAAGCAAGATCAAGGTAGGATCCCGGTGGTGATCTTTATTCACGTATCATGTATTATGTTGAATTATCAATTTGCAATCCGATCTCTAGTGATCGAGTGTTTCTCCGACGAATTTTTTTATGGGGATGGATGCGGAGATCCCGCAGGGCCGCCTAATCCGCGAGCTCCTGGCTTCCTGCACCTGCGTGTCGATCCTCTCAATCCACACAGTGCTGAGTCTGTGCTTGCTGTACTGCACGTGCGCACCCCTTGCTCGTAGCTGTTGGCCGAGCTCCACAACTTCATGCTGCCGACGGGAAGTAGCTCGCCGGAGTCAGCGAGCTACCGCAACTCCTCGTGCTCAACGCTCGACGTGCCTCCGCGCGCTCGCGACTCCCGCTCACCTTGTGCCGCAGCTCGCGCACCACGCTCACCAGAGTCCGAGAGGGCTCGCGCTCGCCCCTCGCGCCGCCGGCCCCCGTGGCTCTGCTTCAGACCAAGGGTCGCCGCGCCTCGCGGCCACTCGCACTCGCGCTCGTGGAGGAACGAAGAGGACGAAGCACGGGGCGGGTTAACGGGTCGGGAATAGGGGGTGGGATCTGATCGGACTGGGTTGGGTTGCACCGGTTAGTTGGATGTTTGGGTCAATGGGTGTAGAATAGCACTGCGACCGGCCACAGAATAGCTTATTCTGTGTCCAAGCTTATCCACCGCAACACTCAACATGCGCAGCATAATCCACGCGATGCACGTCTCTGCAGGCGGCATTTACTACAGGCCGCGTTACTGGGCTGGGACCCAAGTTGACTTGAGACTGATCGAGCCGTGCTTCCTGAGCCGTAACTATCGTATCTTTTTTTTTTACAATTAGTCGCTGCATTTATTCTCAGCACCGGCAAATAGCATGGACGAGTAACTCATTCACGTTGCAGCTTGGATGTTTCAGAGCTAATAGAAGAGTACCTAAAGTTATAGGTATTTACCATGAAATAGTTTGGGGATTTCGAATGTTTCAAAATGATAATAAGTAGATGCATTACCACAATTTTGCGTCAAGCTATCCTAAGGAACTAGTTACTATAGTGGTCAGTCAAATTTACCATAAAAATGATAGCTAGCTAGGATCAAAATTACCATACTTTGTCGTCAAGCTGTTCTTAGGAACCAGTTACTACGAGTATATCCATGAAACGAATTAATACGAAATAGTAAAGAGAATTTGGATGGCTTGAAATTATAGTATAGGGGAGTTACCCCATAATCTGGAGTGAAGCCAGGCAGCCAGCTACTGTAATTCGGACGTCTTGAAATGATTATTAGCACAGGGATTTATAACAAACTGCGGCATGTTGTTCCAAAAAAAAATCCAAGGAACCACCATGAAATTGACTAATGGAAATGAAGTTACCACAACTTTCTGTAAATAAAGTAAGAAAAAAATCTTTAGGATTCACGCTTATATGTTAAGCGTAAACAAATTGCATTGATTAATATCACTGGAACATGAAACTCAAATGTACATCAAACAGTACAGCCTTTAGTACATATTTAACTCAAGTTAATATCAATCTGTTACTGTCTATCGTGTCCATATAAACAGAAGCAGGTTCTTCATGGGTCAAACATATGTAATGCCGTAAACGAAGTTTTAAGCTTGATTGCCAAATTTAATCTTGGTGGCACTCATCTTGACATCTGTGAAACAAAAAAAAAGTAAAAGGTGTCCTAAGTCAACCACCAAAATCAGATCCACCTCTTCAAGGCTGTGAATCTGAGCACCTCAAAACATATAGATCTCCCAATCTGCATGCAACTGAAGATCAGTTAAATCGCTAATAATAACAAAAAAAAGGTCAATATGATTCAAAAATGTAGTAAGTTATGGGTAATTTACCATTTGCAGTGTCTAGTAAATTATGAGAATTATGAAATGTGCAGCATGGTAATTTATTATAAGTGTGATCAATCAGTAAAAGATATGCTTGATTCTTAGAACTATATCAATCAGTAAAAGATATACTTGATTCTTAAAATATATCAATAAGTAAAAGAAATACTTGCTCTTAAAACTATGCGGCATGCTCAGGTAGTAAACATGCCTGCACCTAAAATAGACAGAATCAAACAAAACTAAAGTTCATGAAATCGTCATTCATAGAAATTAAATTTGGGTACAACAGGAACTCCCATTGCAACCTAGTTAATTAGACAACTAAAAACCGGCTAAAAAAATCATGGATGACAGTGTGTCAAATAAACAGAGAAGGGGCAACACGTGAATGACACTAGAAACTCCTGATTGAATTAGTACTGCCGAAAGCCCACGCTGATTCATCCCAAGTCACAACCAGACAATCGATTACTAGGCAGATGGAGATGGATAAAAAAAAAGCAAATGACCAATTTGGCGGCAACAATAGACGTCAATCCTGCCAACAGGATAATAAAATTTTGTTGTGCGAGGCAAACCTGTCATCTAGAATTCTGGGTACCTTTTTCCCAGCACAAGCCCCGACGAACAGGCCTGTGAGGACGTCTGGATCGGTAGCAGCTCCGCCGGCGCATCTTCAAAGCTGACTAGATCAGGAAAACATCTCCGACCGCGCATCATCAAAGCTGGCTAGATCAGGAAAAAATCTCCGACCACGCATCCTTGATTCCTTGGAGAAGGCTGGATTTGGGCATATCGGGAGCTCTCCATCCGCGCATCATCGGAGCAGGCCAGATCGAAGTCGTCTCCCACGGCGGTGGCGGCGGCTGCTGCTGCTATAGCTGCAACGGGAAGAAAACGAGCACAATTTTGGGCGGATTTCGTGGGAATGGCCTATACCAGATAGGCAGCGCTATTTGGTGGAGCCAAGCCGGAACGTGAGCTCGCCCGCTCAACCGCGCGCGGAAAGATGGGTCAGGTCAGGTGGTATGGGTGCATCGGTTACCGTGTTGTCCGGCTCGGTCACAGAATACCTTATCCTGTGGCCAGCCACAGAGAAATAGTTCTATATATATATATAATGTATTTTTAACTCCCATGCTGTTGAATAACATTCGAACGCACCACGGAGGGCCCCTTCCACGCCGGAAAAACTCACCAGCCACTATTTACTCTAGCTGCTAAACAAAAAAATAGGGCTGTTATCGACAATAAATATAGGAAACGAACGAGACGACGAGCGACGGCGGCTGCCTTCTGATTATTCGATTCGTTGTTCGTTCCCTAATTCTGTTGCCAGTAGTGGGCTTATGTTCATTGTTGGGCTGGGCCTGTACATAGTATACTAGGCTTCCTATAGAGATGTAAAAATTTTTGGGCCCCTCAATTTTTTGGGCCCTGTGCGGCCGCACAGCCCGCACAGGCCCAGGGCCGCCCCTAGCTGCTATCGCAACCGTGAAATGACACAAGATTAATAGAATACCCAATATTTCTTGCTAGTGTCCCGCTCCTTAATTCAGGGTATTAATTGTTCCATTCGCTTGAATTCCGCTCCTGTGTATATTCCTGTCCGTCAAAACTACAACAGCAGCCGTAGCACCAGGCTCCCTCACCGTCCCCCATCAAGCCATCAACAACACGGATGGGGATTGGGAATGGTGATCGCGGCTCCGGTGCTCCAAATCTGGCATGACTCGGTGATCCTCGGTAGATGGAGCGAGATTCTTTTATCGTTCTTCCCGTAGTTCCTCCACGGCAATCGGCAGGTTAGCGCCCTCACCCCCTCTTGTTCCTAATCTGCATACGCATTTTGGGGAAGAAATTCATGGTTCCTCTTCCTCCTTTGAGTTCCTAAGTTCCTGCCATCTTATGGTACAAGTACAATGGCGTTCATGCTCTTCCTTAGTACCGATATTGGTATGATCTGATATATATTTTCTCACGATGGATTAGATGGGATGTGTCAGACACAACAGGTTCATGATAGGGGCAGCGCCCAGAACCAGAAGGAAAGGGAAACTGCACTGCATCAATGGATTCGACACTGTGATCTTATTGTATACTGCATAGTATGTGGATTACTTAATTTCTACTACTAATTTATCCATCGTGTGTTGAATAAACATCAACTCGCCATATTTATCCATCCAAGTTAGTAACCCTTCCCGACCTTGATTGCATCTTTTTTTGTTGTTGGTTATCTATGTTTTGTTCTCTATATGAGCCTGCAAAAGCAGTTATGAAAAAATGCTTAGAATGGAAGCATGTCCACGGGACTATGCTGCTACTATGAAAAATAAGGTCAGATCCAGTAAAAATAGGAAAACTGGAATCATTACGAAATATGATTCATTGTTGCACTTCTCACGACTAGACAGAAGTAAAATTTTGTGACACCAAAATGTAAATTAATCGGCCAATAGAGGCTTTTTGCATCATGGAATACACATACACACAACTTCGGGACCATTGGTAGTAATTACTCCATGTTTCATTCACTAATTACTCCACGGCAAACAAAACATATAAAAGTTGCCCCTTTGTTTCTATGACCAATTACTCCATATGGACAACCAAGAGAATATAAATTACTCCTTTACTTGCAAATGACTTGTTTCTCATGACTAATAACTCTATTTTCTTCTGATTTCTTCCAATAAACAATAATGCATTGTTGCTGCAGTCTAGTCTATTGTTTCTAATAGACTTTAGGTAACCATGTCAACTTCTGATGCAGGAGGAGCAAAATAAAACGTTGCATGATGGATGTGTGTGCTTGAGCTGATGACCAAAACATCAATTGAATAAGGGCAATGCATGTAATTTCTTATTAAATTTTGAAAGCTGATCCTCAAAATTGGAAAAAAAAAACTCCTCTAGTCACCATCAGTTAGGAAGTACTCCTTTGTAAATTAGAAAAATACTCCTGAGGTGGCTTAAATAATACACATATCAATACTTTATTTGAACAATTGCAAAATACTCCAAAAAGTGAAAAAAAATCTTGAAAATGTTGATGAAATGAAAGAAACTACTCTAGTATTAGAAAATATGCATAATGTCAGCATAATTATCACCCCTCTAAGTCAATGCACGGAAATATTCTTATATTACTCCTCTAAGATTTTAATTTCCTTGGACCATATTCAGCTATGAAACTTTTACTCCCTCACGTAGCACAATGCATATTACGATGCTTGCATGCAGTGCAGAATACATGCGTAGTGTAAAAACCTTGAAGGAGCTTAGCTTGCCACTGATCATGACGCATAGACAGTAAAGCGTCAGAGGGTAATTAATCATCTATGAGAAATAATGAAAATTATTTAATGAGTTAAGCTGGAGCAAATCAAGCATCCCGTATTTATGTAGATGTGATGCATGCTTATGTAATGTGGTTACATGCATGATTGCAGGTGAGAGGTTCGCAGCTGCAGTCCGAATAATGCCCGCACATGCGAGCACGACTCCTCCCACGAGGAGACGAGGTCTTGCCAGCACGGGTTTGCCACGCTCTGTGCCGAGGGCGTCCACTTGCTCAACCCAGAGTTTACCCATAGAGTCAATATTAATTTCACTTTTGATTATATGTCAGCTAAAAAGCATATATGTGACATGCTAATATCTTTTAAAAGTTTGGTATAAATATTTTGGATTAATATGCACTCACTTGATATATTCTTGGACCAGTATACACACACTTGTCAAATTAGTGTACTAAATTGGTTATTTTACAAGTAGTTGGATCAATTTGCACTCGCCTAACAAGTTATTGCACTAGATTGATCATTTTACAAGTTGTTGATTAATTTCTCCCGCTTAACTAGTGGTTGTATGGTAGATGCAATTCATTCCAAAGTTTTTTTTCGTAAGTTTAGCAGGAATTAGCGGTCAATGTGTGATAAAATTCTACTATTACCGACAGAAGGGTATGGGCACACAAGCATCGCTGGAGAGGACGCCAATCGCGTTGTCGGGAAGGATGATGGGCACTACTGCTGGGGAAGTGTGACAACCCACCCAGGAAAATACCGTACTATCGCCTAAGACCGATCCACTTTGGTCATTAAGCAATAGTAAAGTATCATCCTGTCGTTAGTTGCTGGGTTAACACCCGGTAAATCACTTGGACATCGAACAGAGGATCGATACATGCATTAAACTCACGCGAAGGCGAGTCCAGAGTACAACATGAATTAAATATTTTATTACAAACCATTGCTCACGACATGGAGTAAAGTTTCAGAGTTCGAAAATACAGCGGAAATAATTTAAACTAGCGCAACGGTGAACATCACAGGAGGCCATCCGTGATGTCCTTACTTGTCGTCACCCATCCGGTCAATCACACCTGCAACAACAATTTTAAAGCAAGGCTGAGTATACTAATACTCAGCAAGACTTAACCGTCGGGTGATAACTACATCACCAAACTCTAGACATGAAAGGCTTTTGGCCGGTGGAGTTTCTTTTGCTGAACAGCTCCTAAGAGTAGGTCCTTACTTTCAATGTTTTAGCACAAGTTCTAGTTGATTACCATTTCTAATGTGCCATCTAATTCAATCAAGAATTGGACAAGCAATTAGTGCATCCAACAATATTCCTCGAGTTCCATCATTATGGGATATCATGGCCGATTGATTAAGCATCTCGGATAACGGTGAGAGGCCGACAATCGATTGATTTAAACCTTGCAAGGTAAACCCAAACACACGGTAGGCTGCCCCGCAAGGACAACTTTCCCAGGCCGTTCCCGTCGATCTTCGGCTCGGGAGCGGAACCTACATTCCTTGGTACAAGGTTTACTGGATCGCTCCCACACGAACGTCCGGACTCACTCGGGTACCACCTTGTTGCAAGCGAGGGGGGACACAAGTGCCCTAGGTTTAGTAGGGAAAGGTTCCCTTACCGCGTCAATCGGGTACTAGGCTTACCGGTCCCATACCCGGCATATGTTTAGTACGTTCAAAAGCTTAGCCCACGAAAGCCACTGGACCGGAGCCCAAATCCCATGCTCTTACCACATGAGCAATCCATTTATAAAGATCTTATGATTCCAACATAAGAACCTATTCTCGCGAGTGACGAACATCACTCGACTTCTACCGGGTCCTATAGCATAGCAGCTATCGACCTAGCATACTAGTGATAGAGCATAGGTACCTAGGGATCATGCATCTAGGGTTTCAAATCAACTCCTGAAACGTAAATGCACAATCATAGCAAACATAATTGCATAATTTTAAAAGACGGGGTTAATGATCCGGGGCTTGCCTTCGATGGCAAGGTTGGCCTTGGGCCCTTCTGGACTTGGTCCAGGTCTTGCTCTACAACGACGTGGTGCACGTCTCCGTCAGCTCCTCCGTCTCCTCCGTCCGGCACACGCGTACAGCTACCGTTCGGGAGATCTACACGAGGATGCAAATGCAAGATTTACTTGACGATTTTAATTTAATTAATCACAAAAAATAAATTACAACCATAGGGTGCGTTAGTTGGACACATTCACCTAGATAAGAATACATTCAGCATACTCTTCCAAAAAGGAACAATATGCAATTCTTTATTAAACATTTGCATAAAGGTTCTTATTATACTTATCATTTCATGTGAAGGCTTTAATTTCCTTTTATCTTCTCCAATAAAGGTGTAATTAATATTTTTTATTTATGAATTAATTTCTTATTAGTTATGATAATTAATTATCTTTTATTTGTATTAAATAATACTTTTCCAAAAAGGAAAAAGAATTAATTAGGGATTTTTCTTTATTTAATTTCCCTTTAATATTAAAAAGGGCTTTCAAGCTTTTTATTAAGCAATTAAATTACCAAAAATTGAAGGAGTGTTTCTTAAGACTTCTAGCACCTATCCTGGTCAATTAGACCCACATGTAAGTGTTGGAGGCTAGGATATTAAATGTTATGGAAAATATCAAATGCTAGATAGTGATTCCATTTAAATGCATATAAAAATAGTTAAGCATCAAAATGATCTAAACTTTCTTGTACATGCTCTCTGGTCCTAAACAAGGCTAAAGAACTAGCATGTTCACATGGAATCTCTACTGAACTTGGTTTATAAATTTTCAAAGGAAAACATGCATAAATCAAGAATAATTGTTTCTGTTAATCCAAAAATCATGATTAATTCACAAGATAGGTGTTTTGGTATTACAAGACAGTGTGCACAAGTTGGGCTCAAAAACATAAATATATTTAACAGGAAAAATCATTCAGGCAGATCTGCCAGAAATAGAAAAACATTTTTATAAAAAGATTTACATTATAACTTTGTGCAATTTCTGGCATAGGAGCTAGTCATGCACTAACACGCAACATATCCAAAAATTAGCTACAGAGGATTTATGGTTTTTGAGATATTTCAGATCTAGGGTTTTCACATTTGTATTTTTCATGCAAAAACTAAAAGGAATTAGCTCAGGCCGGAACAATAAAAGTTGTAGGATAATTCACAATGGATCCAACAAAATTGGTTTTACATTTTTTCTGATATTTCTGTGACTTTCTACGCAATTTACAAGAAACAAAGCAAAATCACTACACTATTGGAGTTGCACTTTTGCAAGAAAGACCCCGGGAAGATTTTTACTTTTTCAATGTCGTCCCTGGGGCGCGGGCAGCGGTACTGTTCGCCGGAATTGGGCGAGCTCGCCGGCGTTCTAGGCCGGGAGAGGACGGGGGGAAGGTCGAGGGGTGGCTAAGGGTTCGGTTTGCGGGGTTGGACGGGGTGGAGGCGGCTCGGGCGGCGGGGTACGCCGGCGGCCGGCGGTGGCGGCCGCCGCGGCTTGTGCCGCGGGCTCGACCGGGCTGCGCCGAAGCGGGCGGGGGGCGCGGCAAGGAAGGAGAGGGGAGTGCACGCGCGAGAACGAGGAGGCCGGCTTTTATACACGGGCTCTCGCGCGGATAGCGACGGATGGACCACGGGTCAAGCGAGGAGCGTACGGCGGCGCATGTCCCGGGCGGCCTCGGAGAGCGCGTGGTATGGGGAAGGGCTCACGGCCTAGGGAAGGCGCGCCTCGGGCGGGGCGCTCGCCCCTCGGGACGCGGGCCGGCGGCCTCGGGCGCGGGGCGACCTCGGTGTGTGCGCGCGCGCGCGGCGAGGGCGCGACGCGGCGCGGCGCGAAACCGTGATCATGTGCCACTGTTTGAACGCGCGAAACTCTAAAAAGTTGAACAGAAGTGCCCAAAGTGATGAATAGGAAAGTTGTAGATCTAAGTACCCTCTACAACTTTTGTAAAGGCCATCTAGTGTTTTTCTCAACAGATTTTGCAGGAACGTCGTGCCAACATTGAATGTCGGCCTGTTACGGGAAAACGGAGGTACTGGCGGTTGACCAAGTTTTTCGCTAATTTCCACCCAAAATTTGAAATGCCAATCTACATGAAAGTTGTGTCCCTCAACAAGATGGACAACTTTCATAAAGGTAGATTTTGAAGTGTTTAGGTGAATTTCGGAGAACGCGGCAAAAGTTCCGGACGACATTCGCTGACGTCAACGGTTAAGCCGGTTTTGACCGTGTCTTTGACCAAGGGTCGACTACGGGTGTGTGTAGGCTTGGTCAAGGGGTTCATTAGGGTTCATTGGCGAGGTTTTCGGGTGATGACCCAGGTTGACCTAGGTTTGACCATTGTCAGCGGGTTTGACTCGGCTGAACCGGTTGTTAGCGCTAATGACGTTAATTAGAAACCCGGGGTGTCACGGCATACCCCCTTAAAAGGAATCTCGACCCGAGATTCGAAAATTAAAGACAAAGGTAGGGGTAAGGTTCTTACCGTTTCGCGATTGAAGAAAACCGGATACTTGGTGTTGAGGAAGTGCTTGGTCTCCCACGTAGCTTCTTCTTCGGTATGGTGACTCCATTGTATCTTGTACATCTTCACGGTATGTCTCCTAGTTTGCCTTTCTTTTTGATCTAGCACTCTCGGCGGATGCTCTACCACCGAAAGATCCGGCTCGATCCAAGCGTTCGCTTCCATGATCACTTCGTCTCGGGTACTTTCACACCTTTCTTCAATTGTGTCACATGAAACACATTGTGCACGGCGAGAATCGATCCGGAAGCCGGATACGATAAGCGACTGGTCCACATACCTCGATGATCTCGTATGGGCCAATATACCGTGGGGCTAATTTCCCTTTGACGCCAAATCTTTGTACACCTTTGGTCGGTGAAACCTTGAGGTATACGTAATCACCCACTTCATAGTGTCGGGGTGCTGTCCCTTTGTCATGGTAACTCTTTTGTCTCATTTGAGCTAACTTCAAGTTTTCTCTGATCACTTCCACCTTCTCTTCTGCGTCTTTAACTAAATCTGGACCAAAGAGTGTTCGCTCCCCGCTTCTGACCAATTCAAAGGGGTTCGACATCTTCGTCCATAAAGAGCTTCAAATGGTGCCATCTTCAAACTAGCTTGATAACTATTGTTATAGGAGAATTCTGCCAAAGATAGACACTTGTCCCAACTCTTATCAAAATGCATGATGCTTGCTCTCAGCATGTCTTCCACAATTTGATTGACTCACTCGGTCTGACCATCGGTCTGAGGATGATAACTTGAACTACGAATCAATTTGGTTCCCAAAGATTCATGCAATTGTTCCCAGAAACGAGCCACAAATTGAGTACCTCGATCAGAAACAATGGTCTTGGGAATCCCGTGCAGGCGCACAATTTGATCGATATAGAGTTCTCGCATAATCTTGGACGGAGTAAGTGGTGTGCACCGCGATGAAATGAGCAAGCCTTGGTCAATCGTTCCACTATAACCCGGATGGAATCCTTCTTTCGGCGATCGGGGGTAAACCCACTATAAAATCCATACTTATGTCATCCCACTTCCACAAAGGTATAGTCAACGGTTGAAGTACACCGGCTAACTTCAAATGGCTTGCTTTGACTCGATGACAAGTATCACACTCGCCACATATTTGGCTATGTCTACCTTCATGTTTGACCACCAAAAGTTTTTCTTCAAATCTTGATACATTTTGGTGCTTCCGGGTGAATAGAGAATTTGGAAAGATGAGCTTCGTCGAAAATTTCCTTCCGGAGTTCCGGATCAACAGGAACTACGAGACGTTGCCCAAACCACACCACCTCTTTTGCATCCTTACGGAAACAACTATATTTGGGGTCTTCTTCTGCTAATTTCTGTTTTATTAGCTGGACACCTTCATCATTGAGTTGAGCCAAAACGATTCTGTCATATAGATTGGACTCAGCTGAGATAGCATTCAAATTTCCTTGCTCCACAATTTCCAATCGGAGCTTCCGCAAGTCTTCACACAAAGTCTCACTATACAACTCCACGGTTAAGCAGTTGCAGTGAACCTTGCGGCTAAGCGCATCTGCAACGACATTGGCTTTTCTGGGATGATAGTGTACTTCTAGATTATAGTCTTTAATCAATTCCAACCATCTTCTCTACCTCATGTTCAATTCTGATTGGGTGAAGATATACTTAAGACTCTTGTGATCGGTGAAGATATTACAATGGTTTCCCATAAGATAATGCCTCCAAATCTTGAGAGCATGAACGACTGCTGCTAACTCAAGATCATGGGTCGGGTAATTCACTTCATGGGGTCGAAGCGATCGTGAGGCATAGGCAATGACTCGATTTTCTTGCATAAGAACACAACCGAGATCGGTGCTCGAAGCATCACAAAAGACTTCAAACGGTTTAGAATTATCCGCCGCACTAGCACCGGGCCCGTAGTCGGATGTTGCCTTAACGTGTGGAAAGCTTTTTCACAATCTTCGCTCTACACAAACTTGACTCCCTTCTTTAATAGTTCGGTCATAGGTTTAGTGATCCTGGAGAAGTCCGGAATGAAACGACGATAATAGCTCGCTAAACCCGTAAAACTACGGATTTGATGTACGGTCTTGGGTGGTTTCCAATCCATAACCTCTTGAACTTTGCTAGGATCCACAGATATGCCTTCCTTAGAAATAGTGTGCCCCAAAAATTTCACACTATCCAACCAAAATTCACATTTGGAGAACTTTGCATAAAGCTTGTGATCTCGCAAACGTTGCAAAACAATTCGGAGATGTTCTCGCATGTTCTTCTTCATTCTTGGAATATATTAAGATATCATCAATGAATACCACCACAAATTTGTTCAGCTCCGTCATGAATACGAGTTCATGAGATACATGAAATAAGCGAGGTGCATTGGTAAGACCAAAGGACATTACCAAATACTCATAAAGACCATATCGGGTGGAGAAAGTCGTCTTGGGAATATCACATGGCCTAATCTTTATTTGATGATACCCCGACCGAAGATCAATCTTGGAGAAAACTTTGTGTGGTAACCCGCCCAAGAAAATACCGTACTATCGCCTAAGACCGATCCACTTTGGTCATTAAGCAATAGTAAAGTATCATCCTGTCGTTGGTTGCCGGTTAACGCCCGTAAATCACTTGAGAGCACGGGGATCGAATATATGCATTAAAACTCACTTGAAGGCGAGTCCAGAGATCCAACAACATTAATATCCGAATTTATACCCCGAGGGGTTTAATTATTACAAACCATGGTTTTTGTCACGATGAAATAGTTCGTAGTTTTCGAAAAGCGGCGGAAATAAACTAGCGGAAGCGAAGACACCACGGGAGGCCATCCATGATGCTTTCAGTAGTCGTCCTCCACCCACTCCAGCTCCCACCCGAGCGGGATCTCACCGGCCACACATCACTGAAGGCATTACCTGGATCAACACATTATAGCAAGGCTGAGTATACTAATACTCAGCAAGTCTTACCCGTCGGTGATAACTACTTCACCAATTCTAGACCATGAAAGGCTTTTTGGCTACCGGGTTGCTTTTGCTAAAAAGTAACAAAGAGTATGTCCTTACTTTCAAGATTTTAGCACAAGTTCTAGTAGGTTTAATCTTTACTACATTAGCCAACTAGTACAAACATAGTTGTACAATACAATTAATCAAACATCATCTTCATCATCTTCCATCATTAGGGATCACATGACTAGTGGAGTAAGTAGTCTCGGATAACGGTGAGAGGCCGACAATCGATTGATTTAAACCTTGCAAGGTAGACCCAAACACACGGTAGGGTGCCCACAGAGGGACAACTTTCCCAGTGCCGTTCCCATAAATCCTCGGGTCGGGATCGAATCTTACGAGCCTTTGGTGCGGGCTATCCGGCATGCCCCACCCAGTACACCCAAAGTCACCATACACCACCGTAGCTAGCCGTGAGAGCGAATCCCAAGAGTAGTAACGGTAGGATCCCTTGCCGCCTCATTAAGGTACTAGGCTTACCGGTCCCATACCCGACATGTGCTTAGTACGTTCAAAAACTTAACCCACATAACCACTAGACCGAGCCCGCATCCCATGCTCTTACCACGTGAGCAATCCATTTAGGATACAATATGATTCCTATCTAGGAACCTATTCTCTCGAGTGAGGTCATCACCCGACTTGTAACGGTCCTACAGCTTAGCAGCTATCGACCTATCATACTAGTAAGGACAAAGGTACCTAGGGATCATGCATCTAGGGTTTCATTCAACTCCTGAACGTAAATGCACAATCATCCATAGATAATTGAATAAAGAAATTTTAAAACTGGGTTAGATGCACCGGAGCTTGCCTTCGTAAGCTAGGTTAGCTTGGGCACCCTCGGTGTCGAGTACTTCCACGTCATCGCAGCCGACGCTTCCGCTCCTCCTTCCTCGGTTTTCGGGACAAGGGAGTAATCTCCGTCCGCAAGATCTACACGGAATGCAATGCACTTTAGGTGATGTGATAGTTTGTTGTCTTATCCAACTCTAGTTGGTCATATTCACCTTAACAAGCATCTATCTAAGGTTTCTCTTTTAGGAAGGTTATTGGTTGTACATGGGTTACTCTTTTTATTCCACATTTGAATAAAGGTTTTTAATTAAGCTTAACATTTCATGTGAAAGCTTCATTTCCTTTTATCTTCACCAATAAAGGTGTAATTAGTCTTTTTATTATGAATTAATTTCTTATCAGTGATGATAATTAATTATCCTTTAATTATATTAAATAATACTCTTCAAAAAGGAAAAGAATTAATTAGGGATTTTTCTTTATTTAATTTCCCTTTAATATTAAAAGGGTATTTAAGCCTTTTTATTAATCAATTAAATTATCAAAAGTTAAAGAAGTGTTTCAAATGCATATTAGCATCTATCCTGGTCCATTGGACCCACATGTAAGTGTTGGATGCTAGGAAATTAATTATTATGGAAAATATCAAAGGCTAGCTAGTGATTCCATTTAAATGCATATAAAAATAAATAAGCATCAAAATGATCCCAATTTTCTCGTGCATGATATCTGGTCCTAAACAAGCCTAAAGGACTAGCACATTCACATGGAAACCCTACTGAACTTGGTTTATTAATTTACAAAGGAAAACATGCATAATTCAAGAATAATTATTTTTATTAATCCAAGATTCACGATTAATTCAAAAGATGTGTATTGTGGCATTACAAGACAGTGTGCACAAGTTGGGGTCAAGAACATAATATATTTAACAGGAAAATCATCTAGGCAACTACTGCAGGAATGGAAAAGAATTTGTCTAGCAAAATCTACTGCATAACTTTGTGCAATTTTTGGCACAGCATCTAGTCACATCCTAACACACAACATATCGAAAATTTGGCTACAGAGGAGTTATATTTTTCAAGTTATGAGAGATCCATGTATAACACATTTGTATTTTTCCTGCCAAAACTATTTTGAATCTAGCTATGGGTATACAACAAAAGAGGTGGGGTTTATCATTCTGAACCCTACAAAATTGGTTTGGGATTTTTCTGATTTTTCTGTGAATTTCTAGGGATTTTACAAGTCACTAGACTAATCTGTAAATAAACTTAGTTAGGTTTCCTTGCAACTAGGCCCTCAGAAATCACAACCATGCCCTCGCGGCGGCGGAAGGGCTCACCGGCGGCGATGTGGGGCCGGGCCACGGCAATAAGCGGCTCGGGGTTGCAATTGGGCTCACCAGGGTTTGAATGGCGGTGGCGGCGGGGTCAGGGCGTGCTCGGCCGACGCGCGCACGGCGGTGGCGGCGGCGCTCACGGCGGCTCGAGGAACTACGGCGTGGAGGCTAAATGTGGGCAAACAAGCGCACATGTGAGCTATCCTAGGTGCTAAGGAAGATAGCCGGGGGTTTGGACGGCGGCGAGCGCGAGCAACGAGCTCTAGCACCGGCGGCGGCGACGATGGCGGCGGGTAGCTCGGCGGCGGCGCGCCGGGAACGAGGGGGGGGGGGGGGGCTTTTATATGCCGCGCGGCGCATCCGGGGGCGACGAGAGATGACGGCGGAGATGCCCTCGCCGTGCTACGGTGCTCGAGCGGCGCGCGTACGGCGGCGGCACGGCCGACGGACCGGCGGTCCGCGCGTGCACGCGCGTACGGCGCGCGGCGACGCCGGGGCGCCGCGGGCGGGCGCGCGTTGGGGCGCGTGACCTCGGGACGGGGCGTGGCGCGGGTGGCGAGGTCTCGGGCCGCGCGGGCGTGGACGCCGGGGCATGGCCGGCGGCGGGCGGCGGCGGCGGCGCGCGCGGGTGCGCACGACGCGCGCGCGGCGGCGCTCCGGCTCACCCGTGTTGTCGGTGCCGTGTTCAAGTGGATTTTTCTCAAAATTTTCAAACATAACTGGACCAAGTGATGAATACCAAAGTTGTAGATCTAGCTACCCTCCACAACTTTCAAAAAGGCCATATAGTGTTTTTCTCAACGGATTTTGCGGGAACGTCGTGCCAATATTGAATGTCGGCCGTTCCGGAAAACATGAGGTATCTGTCAATCGATCAAGTTTTTCGCTAATTTCCACTCAAAATTTAAAATGCCAATCTACATGAAAGTTGTGTCCCTCAACAAGATGGACAACTTTCATAAAGGTAGATTTTGAAGTGTTTAGGTGAATTTTGGAGAACGCGGCAAAAGTTCGGACGACATTCGCCGACGTCAACGGTTAAGCGGGGTTTGACCGTGTCTTTGACCAAGGGTCCATTACGGGTGTGTGTAGGCTTGGTCAAGGGGTTCATTAGGGTTCGTTGCCGAGGTTTTCGGGTGATGACCCAGGTTGACCTAGGTTTGACCGAGGTTTGACCGGTTTGACCCTACCGATCCGGTCATTAGCGTTAATGACGGTAATTAAAAACCCGGGGCGTCATGACCTACCCCCTTAAGAAGAATCTCGTCCCGAGATTCGAAATTACAAGGGGAGGTGAGGAATGGTTCTGGGATAGAGGTGTTACCTAAGAAATTCAGTTGGCTTTGCTCCACTTGAGGGCTTGGCTTGTTGTTGTCGATAGCAAATCCAGGGTTCTGCTTGTTTTGCTGGGGCTTCTGCTGTCTGGGGTTCGGGCACTCATTGGCAAAATGTCCGGGCTGTCTACAATTGTAGCACAAACGGGGAGGAAGATCTTTGGGTTTGGAGATCGGTTGCTGGGTTTCCTTGATAAGGCGGAGCCTCTTCCTCTCCTTTTTCTTTGCCCTCTTCGTGGTTCGCGAAGGTGTTTCATTAGCAGGGAGTTGAGTGGTCTTGCTAGGGTTACAGCTTCGTTTGCCTTCACGCGGACAAGTCTTCGTACAGGTAATTTCCCACTCACTTACATCTATCTCAGATAAGACTCGTTTACTGCCGTTATTTGCCCTCTCTTCTGCCCTAAGATCCATTGGTAGCCGAGAAGGTGGTAATATGGAGTCAGAGGCTTGGGGTTGGTCTTGATTAACATACTCCTCCAACAGATTGAACAAACGAGCTTGTTCGACCATAGAAGCAGATAAGGACTGAGAGAGACCGTTCGCTAAACTATTCCGATATGGTTTCCCATAACGTCCTTGGATAACATCGTACACTATCCGGCTCGCCACGGAATTCGCCCTTCTAGCGGTTGAGTTGCGCCGACAATGGCGTTTATGTCCCTCCGGGTGGGTACTTCGGGTGGACGGGGCTTGATTACTATTACGGAAACTCGCAGAAAGGTCTAAGAAGAGGTCACTACAACGGGGGTCGACTAAACGGTTCAACAACACTTTTAATTCGGTTTAAAGGTTGTTTTTGTTGTTATTAGAATATTACTTAAGGAAACCACACATGTGATCCTTTTATTATTCAACGAGGTTTTTACCGAGAACGTCGTGCCAACATTGAATGTCGGCCGTTCGGGAAAACATGAGATACCGGCGGTTGACCAAGTTTTTCGCTAATTTCCACCCAAAATTTGAAATGCCAATCTACATGAAAGTTGTGTCCCTCAACAAGATGGACAACTTTCATAAAGGTAGATTTTGAAGTGTTTAGGTGAATTTTGGAGAACGCGGCAAAAGTTCGGACGACATTCGCCGACGTCAACGGTTAAGCCGGTTTTGACCGTGTCTTTGACCAAGGGTCGACTATGGGTGTGTGTAGGCTTGGTCAAGGGGTTCATTAGGGTTCATTGGCGAGGTTTTCGGGTGATGACCCAGAGTTGACCTAGGTTTGACCATTGTCGGCCGGGTTTGACTCGGCCGAACCGGTTGTTAGAGCTAATGACGTTAATTAGAAACCCGGGGCATCACAGAAGTCGACGAGCGTGGGTGACGCTTGCCACTCGCCAGCGAAAAGATGGCCTGTGGCTGTGGCTAGTCAGGCTAGACGTGTGTGCTCAAGTACAACGTAGAAAAGACGGTAAGACTGAGTCCAACAGCAGAAGCAAAAACATTTTTGCCTCTGGAAAAACAGTGTGCATCGCTGAAAACATCTCCAACAGAGGAGGCAAACCGGGGAAGCAAATTGCCTTTGAGGAGAGAGGTGATGCAATTTTGCATCACCTCTCTCCTCGCAGGAAAATGAGCCTGCCACAGGGGAGGGCGGCCGAGGGAGGGAGGAGGGAGCTCCGGGCACAGAGGAGAGGGGAGAGGATTCGCGCCGCTAGAAATTCACCGGAGGGGGCGGGGGAGAGGAGCTTAGATGGTGGCGTTGTGTTGTCATGGAACGACGGCTCGACGAGCATGATGGCGACGTCGACCGCACCGCCGCCGTGGCGGAGGAGGTCGTCAGACAGCTCGAGCATCGGCGAGAGGTGGCTGACGTCGAGGCCTGGGTACATCACCACCGTCTTCCCCGACATACCCGGCTTCCACTTTGTCGCCGGAGCATGAGCGCCGGAGGAGGTCCGGCGAGCCCAGATCAAGCAGCAGGGGAGGGAGAGGAAGGGCGGGGAGCTCCACCAGCCCCCGGCCCCCAAGCCACTCGATGCGTTGCCGGCGACGGGAGTGGAGCGGAGGAGAGGGGAGGGGACCTCTGCGACCGGCGCGGGGAGGGAAGGCGGAGCTTCAGCGGCCGGGGAAGAGCGCCGAGGCAGAGAAAGCGGGCCCGCGCCGCCGCACGAGCTCCTCCACCCGCGAGATCCGCCGCCGCGCAAGCTCCTGCACCTCCTCCCTCACCTCCGTGCCGCCCACCTCTTCCCTCACCTCCGTGCCACCGCCTCCTCTTCCGGCCCTCCCTCTCCTCCGACTTCACATCAAAGGGGATCGAGGGGCCACCCGTGGGCGAGCTCGTCGGTTTCGGGGGGGAAGAGGCTGAATGCGTTTGCATCTCTGTGTGCTGTTGGAAACAAGATATTTTGCGTTGCAAAGGCAACTACTGCGCGCGAGGCAAAACCCCCAAATGCCTCTATTTTTTGCCATCTCTTGTTGGACTCAGCCTAACTGATGAGGTGGAGGAGGAACAGGGTCTCCATTTTCTCGACGGCACATGGACTGTGATATACGCTTTGTTTGGAACCAAGGAACGAAAAACACATGAATCATAGGAATCATATGAACAAAGGAAAGACAAATGTTGAAAAATAGAGGAATGAGAAATACGGGAAGTGGACACAAATGTGTGTTTGGAACGCAGGAACCAGTACCATACAAATCAGTACGGATGGAACCAAAATATCCGAATTGTGTAATAGATTGATATTTTTAGATCACAATAAAATAAACTTAGTGCTAATTTTTTATGCATTATAACCAGCTAATTACTGGAAAAAATAAAAAAATAGCTACAATTTTTTATGGATTATTTGCTTTCGATAGAGAAAAAGGTAAAAAAAACATCCATATCCGAATCCGAATAGATATCTGAATTTCTTTTCATCATTTGATCAAAATATAGCGCACATTTGGGGTTTATTTTGTATGAATCTTAACAAGCACAGTGCCAAGAACAAGAATATAAATTTTGGATACAAAATATTATGCCTAATTTAGCTAAAATCAAAAATTGAATGGCTAAAAAATGATATCCGGTTCCATCCCTACAAATCAGGGCAACATAAGAGAAAAAAATCATTTACATTTACAGACAAATCTATTAATCAATAAATACACATGATCACATGCTATTTTTGTATCCTGATCTCACGTGACCATAGAACCAGTTCGCTTACATGTGGGGCCTTACATTTTTTTTTCCGATACCCGTACTAGGTATAATGTTAGCTAAATTTGAAGTTTCAGAGGTCTTTTAAATTATACAAACCTTCTTTAACCCTTGGAGTAAACCAACAGTCTCTCTAAATTTTGACTATCTACATTCAAAATGTCTGTGCGGCAGCCTCCGCCTTCGGGTCCCCACGGCAGGGGATAGGCACCGGCCCGGTACCTCGACGGACGACGGCCGTGCCAAAGGGACGGGGGGGAGCAGCGGCGCGCCGTGCCGCACTAGGTCGCCGCAGCAGGGACAAGCACGCCTCCTTCGTGCTGGCGCGCTCGGTGGCGGCTAATGGGCGCAGGGGGGCTTGCGGGCACCAATACACGATGCAGGCAGAGGAGCTGTGACCGGTGTGGGCGACAGCAGGTGCAAAAGCTGCGGCCAGCTCAGGTGCAGAAGCGGAACTGCAGATCTGCAGACTGCAAGAGCGTCTGCTAGCAGCGGCCGCCGTGAGCGGATTAGAAGCAACCGACTATGCTTGGGCGCATCTATGTCCTCTAGTCCATCCCTGAATGCTGATTTGCTTCAGATGTGTACTAATTTTGGCTTGAGGGTGAATCCATGTGGCGGAAGTGCTTACTTGCTTGAGATTGTCCTTAGATATCAGCTTCGAGGATGTTTGCTTCTTGAATGTTCGCCCTCGCCATATTGCAGGTTCTCTTCATTCGTTGCTAGTGAGGACGCCTACTTCGTCCACGCGGAAGCCATAATCACGATTCCGCTCTGGCCAGCGAACTCCTCCTCCCTCTCGGCGCACGAGCTCTGCCTGGCGGCCTCGAATCCGACGGCCTCGCCGCTCGCTGGCCACGCATCGCCCGAATCCAGCAGCCCCGCGCCGCCCGGGACCTCCGCCGGGACGCCACGAGCTATGCTGCCCCGCGCCGCCTGGGACCTCCGACGGGACGCCGCGAGCTCCGCCGCCACGTGCCGCTCAGGAGCGCCACCGGGACGCCGCGATCTCCGCCGCCCTGCTCCGCTCAGGACCCTGGCCGGGACGCCGCTCTCTACGTCGAGCTTGAGCTCGTCACCTGGAGTTGCCCGCCGGTGGGTGGGCCATGCCTGGGCAGTAGGACCGCTGGAGGGAAACGGGAAGGATTGCGAGCGGCTTCCACTTGGTATAGATACCCAGCCTGTTCGCTCGGCTTATCAGCCACCAAAGCCAAGACTTTTCTCTCGAACAAACCACCCCACCAAAGAACCGACCAAGAAGATTTTCTCTCGAACAAACCAAGACTCAGCCCATCGCCCACCAGCCAACCGAACAGCTGCGAGCGGACGTGAGTTTTGACGAGCAGGGATACCGAGCCGAGCGGATGTCGAGCCTGTTGGATCACAATTTTTGTCTTTTTCTAAATTTTAGCTAGTACTCCCTCCGGTTCGGCTTTAGGAGTCGTTTAAGACCAGATTTCGCATACCAAGGCGTCATTGATTAGGGGCAATTTTTCCTGCTTTGCCCTAATAAATATGGTAACGGGTGCTAGTTGATCACCAATACTCCTTCGACCGATTGGCTAGCGCAACACTTCCCAATGCGCTACGGGTGTGAGGTTTCAGGTTCAAATCCCGCGCCTGCTATTTTTTGCCGTTGGGGGATTTTTGCATGGGCGTTGGGGGATTTTTGCATGGGCGTGCATGCTACAGTCCGTGGCTGCGGGCGGACGTCGATCGCGTTTGGGACGTGTTGGGCGCGCTCAGGTCCATTTTTTTCCGTTCTCGTTGCCTTGGCGCGGTTTTTTCCCGTGGGGGCGCCCAATTTTTCGGGGATATCTACCTGGCCACGCTGGAGGGAGAAGTTTTTGATGGCCCTGCCTTTTTTCGCGTTTGCACTTTTGTTTGGCATCGTGGCGCTTCTTTTTGGCGATTTTGCTCACACGCGCGCTGGAGACCCTCTTCCCCTTCCGTGGCACCATTTAAACGTTTGGCCAAGCCTCACTCGAGCACACGCGCGCAGCAATAGCTGGCTTCGACCTGAATGCTCCACCAGAACTAGAAAACCAAGCATGGATGGATCTCAATGGTCCACCGGATGGAGATATTGCTGATTTTGTAGAGGAACAAGAATATGTCGAAGCTCCTGGTGCTTTTGTCCACAATGCTCAAGAAGAAGACGTCGACGGCCTTGTAGAGGAAGCAGGAGATGCCGACATTACTCAAGAGGAAGAAGACGTCGGCCATGCTCCTGGTATGGACTAATCAGTTGGTTTTTCATGACTTTTTATGTTGTTCGGCATCAACTTTCACCTTACACGCATGTTTATCACAAATTTTGATTTGAACTTACCACTCGATGAGTTTGGTGCGGTTGACATGGACTTCATTGAAAACATGACTGGTATTTGTTGCAACTCATGTCCATGTTTGTATTTGATTGAATTATCACTTGACATGATTGTTCGTCAACGTTTTTTTTGTAGAACAAGATGCACTGGTTCTAGAGAACAGGAACCGGAGAGAGATGTCGGGAGAATTGAGGAAGCAAGTGTATCAAGCGTTGTTGGCTAGAAGCAACAACGGTACACTCCACAAGAAAGATACTCAAATTGTGGCTGATCAATTTGATCTCCACATCCGCACAGTACAACGTGTATGGAAAAGAGGTAAACAACAACTAGCAAACTCGGTCCCGGTTGTTGTTTCTAGTTTCAAGAAGGGAAGAGTTGGTCGTAAGGCAATTGCTGTAGATTTGGAAGTGTTGCGTAACATTCCTCTTAAGGATACGATGACATTAGAGGATGTTTGTGCCAAACTAAACTTGAGCAAGTGGAAGGTGCTAAGGATTATGAAACAAGGATTGCTTAGGCGTCATTCTAGTAGCATAAAACCCTTTCTCACTGAAGGAAACAAAAAAACTAGGCTAAAGTTCTGCATTGACATGATTAAAAGGGGATTGAATGGTGATCCAAGGTTTAGAGATTTTTTGACTTCATGTTCATTGATGAGAAATGGTTCTACCTATACCAGAAATCTGAAAATGTTTATTTACTACCTGATGAAGACGATCCACATAGGACTTGTAAGAATAAAAACTACATTCCTAGGCTCATGTTCTTGACTGTTTGTGCAAGACCGAGGTTTAGAGATAGGGAGTGTATTTTTGATGGAAAGATAGGATGTTTCCCTCTTGTCACCTATGAGCCGGCTGTTAGAGGAAATGCTTCGAGCGGTCGTGTTAGGGGTGATATGATCATGAAGCCCATTCAAAGTATCACAAGGGATGTCATTAGAGCATTCAAGATAAACCAAGTTTTACCGGCAATTAGAGCCAAGTGGCCAAGAGAAGATATGGGCAGCCCTATTTATATCCAACAAGACAATGCACCTTCACATTTGAAGCTTGATGATCCATTGTTTTGTGAGGCTGCAAAGCAAGATGGGTTTGATATTCGTCTCATTTGTCAACCTGCAAATTCTCCTGATTTCAATGTTTTGGATTTGGGGTTTTTTCGAGCCATTCAAACAATTCAGTACAAAAAGAATGCGAAAACTATTCAAGAGCTACTTCCAGCAGTGCAACAGGTATTGCAAGCAAATTCTAAATCAAATTCTAGATCATGCATTTTTCATAGAATCTTTTGTAGGCTTCTAATGTCATCACCCTTTTTGTAGGCTTTCATGGAATTTTGTCCACGAAAAGCTAATCGAATTTTTGTAACATTGCAAACTGTTTTACTGGAATCGATGAAGAAGAAAGGTGACAACAACTACAAGATCCCTCACATGAATAAGGAGACATTAGAAAAAGAAGACAGGCTGCCCACTTCTATTCCTTATCCATCATCTATTCTCGATGAAGCTGATGCTACTCTTGCTGCAATGTAGGGAGAAATATTCTAGTTAGGCTAATCCATCATCTATTTGTTTGCCTTATTGTATCATGAACAATTTCATTTCAGCATGAACAATTCGAGTAGCAATTAACTTACCAAGGCTTAGGCATCCTTCTTCCTTCTAGCGATCTCTTGTTTGCGGTTCTCCTCGAGCATCTTCAGCACGTCTGCATCAAGCGTGATATTGTTGCCATCCTTGATGACCTTATATAGATGAGGCATGTAAACTTCACAATCAAACTCGACGAAGCCGTATAGCATGGCGAATACCATAGTCCATGTGCACGAGACCACACCGGGCACATGGCCAGAAACGCGAGTGTGCACGATCCCATGATTGGCGGTCTTCATGAACAAGCTGACAATGTGGGCAAAAAAAAGCCCCCGGCGGCAATGAATCTGCAACCACCTCCGAGTCCGGCGGCAACGAATCCGGCACCACCTCCGAGTCCGGCGGCAACAACCGGCACCACCTCCGAGTCCGGCAGAAAATCAATCGCCATGGACTCGGACGGGGTGGAGCCGATGATCTTGGATGCTTCTGAGTCCAGCAGTGAGGAGGGGACGAGTTTGGGCGCGTCGGAGTCATCGGGCGCCGCCACAGCGAGCAGGGAGGAGGAGTCATAGGGCGCCACGGCGAGCGGAGAGGAGGAGTCGTCGGGCGTCACGGCGAGCGGAGAGGAGTCGTCGTCGTCCTTGGGTGCCATGGGGAGCAGAGAGTCGTAGGCGTGTGAGGAAGGAGACGGGCAAGGAAGATGGCGTGCGGCGCGAGGAAGGCGAGGCGTGTGACATATTAACTCGGGCGGGAGACTCGGAAAGGAGACGAGGCGTCCGTTGCATTCAATCAGGGGCAAGGGCGTCCAAAATCACTCCTCCACGCACGCAACGACTCCTAATCCGCAATCGAGCGCGCGGCCAGGACGACTCGTAAATCCGAACCGGAGGGAGTATGTATGTTTTACAGAGTCTGTTGGAGTTGCTCTTATCCTCTCAAGCTACTCTTTCTTACTCATCCATCAGACGCCAGACAAAGCAACTCACATCGCAGGGCTCAGCTGGCCGGTTGATGGCGCTCGCTGCTCGGCAAGACGGCAACCAGCGCAGGCCATGAGCCCCCTCACCTCCCGCTTGTATTTCTCTGTCGCCACACTCTGCCTGTGTTTGGTTGGGAGGAGAAAATTTTTTCTCATCCCTTTGACCACTGATTAAGGGTATTAAACAAAGTCTATTTTAAAAACCACCTCTACAGCCCTATGTAAAATCGCGAGACGAATCTAATGAGGTCTCTGACCGTATGATTAGAGGATGATTACTGTAGCATTACTGTAGCAAATCATGGATTAATTATGCTTATTAGATTCGTCGCGTAAAGTTGCACCCATCTGTGAAAAGGTTTTGCAAATAGACTTCATTTAGTACTTCATACACGCAAGATTTCCTAAGCGTAGTTTTTTACTCTCTCCCAACCAGACATGACCTCTACCTGCGGCCCCTGCCATCAAGCACTCACGGCCCACGTCGGAGGACCTCCCCGCGTCGCCGGCTCCTGCATCCTGGTGCGGCCTCCTCTGGACTGATGATGACGATCCAGTGGACGTGGTCGTCGGAGGACCTCCCCGCGTCGCCGGCTCCTGCATCCTGGTGCGGCCTCCTCTGGACTGATGATGACGATCCAGTGGACGTGGTCGTCGTTGTTGCCGGGGAGGGCGGCGGAGGTGGCGCGGGATACGCGACCGACGTCGAGGTCCCGACCTGTCGGTGAGAGGACGGGCTGCTGCTCCACTGCTCCGCGGCGCTGAGGGCTCCGGCAAGCGCCCTGTTCGCTTGGCTTATCAGCCACCGGCAAAAGATATTTCTCTCGAACAAACCAAAGCAAGAATCAACCAATAATACTTTTCTCCCAAAACAAAGCAAGAAGCAAAGTACCATCAGTCGCCCAGCCAAACGAACAGGCTGAAGTCCGTCCCGCCGACGCCTTCGCGAGCCAAAGAGAAAACATGGGAACGGAGTGGATTTTCTTGTTCCCGTGAAATCAGCATCTGTCTACAGTATTCCGGGAGTCGTCAAATCGCCTGTGAGTAGGGGTGAGTTCTACCAAAGGTCCACATTATGCTTCCGAAAAAATTGCCGACAAAAATGAGAGTAGAACCTTGGCGAGCAGGAATTCCGATCGCTATACAGCCTGCTCCACATGATCAAGCGATTCGGTGAACTAATATGCAAGCACAGTAGAGAAGAAGGTTCCGTGCAATTAACAGCATCGCCACAAAAGTCCTGAATAGAACGCATTGCCCAATGATACTAATTACCAGATTAATCACCACAATCTTTTGTCTGCTACTAAGAACGAGAACATCACAATAGTTAACCCCTCCCAATCCCAGTCTCACAGAAACCCCGAGAAAGAGTAGGACCTAGGCTTAAATTCTAACGGCGATTTGGAAGAATATGCAATTTTAAATGCAGTCAAGAACCAGATCTGCACGAACCAGGACAAATTTTGCGGAACCAGGCAAGGAAACACTAGAATTAAGCAAGGCGGGTTCACGGGACTCGCGCGACGGCCACCGCACCTGCGACAGCTGGAACCGCTGGATCAGCCGCCGCCGCCGCCGCCCCGCCAGCTGGAACCGCTGCATCAGCCACCGCCTCGCCGGCTGGAACCGCTGGATCAGCCGCCGCCGTCGCCTCGCCAACCAGCAGCCTGCGGCCGACCTCGAAGGAGACGAAGGCGTCGATGCAGGCGTACCTGATCTGCTCGTAGCTGAGGCAGGACGCGTCCCAGCGGCTCATGGTCACCCTCTGCGGCTTCACGAGGTTGACGCCCATGACGGCGGCTACGATGGCACGCAGCCCCGCCTGGCGGAGCTCCGGGCGGCCCATCCCCTCCGCCGCGAGGCCGCGCAGGTCCACCGCGTTGGCCACCACCAGCTCGTGGTCGTCGCTGAGCCGCTCGGCGTCCGCCCCCACGCCGACGCCGACGAAGCGGACACCGCGGTCGCCGAGGAACTGCACCAGCGCGCGGGGGACGCGGTCGGCGTGGAGGAGCTGGAAGATGAGGCAGCGGCGGCCGACGCAGAGCTGCAGCGTGGCCACGGGGTTCTCGTCGGCGCGCCTGCAGGGGCGCCACTCGACGTCGAGCCCGACGAGGTTGCTGGGCGCGGTGCGGACCTCGGCGAGCCAGGCCTCCACGTCGTCGCCGGAGGACGTGACGGTGGCGGCGATCACGTTGTCACCGAAGGTCACCTCGATCACGTCGGTCTCATCCATCGGAATCGGATCCCTCCTCGTCCCGCGGCCCTCGGGTTGCGGCTGCTGTTGCGGCGCTCCTTGTGGCCTGCTTCTTCGCGCAAACGGCAAAAGGGATTGGATAACTGGAAAGTGGAAACACAACGGCAACGGTCGCAAAACCAGTTCGGCGCGCGGTCGCTTGGCCAGCACACGCCTCTTTTTTTTTTCATTTTTGTATTTTTTCAATAAATTTTTTATACATAAGTTATGTGTATAATCCCCCCTATGGAATAAGTTATGCACATAACTCGACATTTACAGAAAAATTATGAGCACAACTTATCGTTAGATAGAAAAATATACGCACAAGTTATTCTTCAATTAGTTGTGTACACAAGTTGTACGCACAAGTTTTGCACAAATCAAATTTATGCTGAAAAATTATGTGACAAATTTTACAAGTTTCAAATTATGCATCAAAATTATGTGTATAAGTTATGATATTCAAAAAATAAAAACTCGTGAGAAGGAAAAAAAAACAGAAAAGGAAAGTTGGAAGGAAGAGGAGTCCCATCTGAACCGGTCGCTGATTTGCGACCCCCGGGCAACGGTGCTGGATACAGGAGCGTCTTTATAAGACAGGTAGGAGGAAGAGAGAAGGTGATTCTGAAATTTTTATCTCTGTCATGACCTGGGTCTGTTAATTACTTTCTTTTCAATCGTGTTACCTATAGTTGAAGTTACAGTCTTGAAGCAAAGAAAATACACATGCAGTACTTGGGTGCTGCCCTGCAGTATCCATACCAGTATACCACACACGCCTCCACCACAGATGTAGCATAAAAATTACACGCCACAGGTGTGACGTCAAATACAACTGCAAAAAGGTATGGCAGCAGCAAAGGTAAATGACCCACGAAACATGGATCTTAATTACCTTGGCTTTCTTCTCCTCGAATCAGCAGTGCTCCTGACAGCTACGAAACTAGTGGCATGGTAGTCGGTAGATATGGCTAGCAAAAAGAAACCCCATTGCACATGTATCATGGATGGCGGGAGCATTTTGAAGACAACCGGTGGTAATACGGGACAAATTTGATCTTAGAGTATCTTTGCCCATATCCATCTTCAATATATAAAAAACTACTTTTTAAAAGATATTTCGATGATGAAAGAGCGGACTACCAATCAAATCCCCAACACCATTTTTTTTAGCAATTGCTCCCCTTCATATGGAATGCAAACCTCTCCCCTATCGGTTGACGTGTGGGCCTATGGAGTATTGATGCTCGAATGAGGAGGAATGGCCAAGTGAGAATTAACACTCATGACCATAAGTCTATTCCCAACCCAGACTCTACCGGTAGAGTTTATATGTCGAATACTCTATCACAAGAAACTGTAGTCTCCAATACAGATTTTGTATTATGGAGTCTTCATAATATTTCACTCGGATCTTCTGCTCCCGTTTTATTAAATAAGCAGACACATCAAACATGTGGGCAGCCGCACGAGATCCGCAAGGGCCTCATTTTGTGCGTAGACTTGGTGTCTAACTTAGGGCATGTTTGCTTCACAGCCACAGGTCGCCATGCGAGTTGTGGCGGCGCTGAACTTGCGGTGGCCAAAACGACCGCCACATTTGTGGCGAAATTTCACACTGAGAATCTTGTGGCTGCCACATGCAAATGCCAAGCCAAACAGCAGCCTTTGCAGGTGTGGCTCGCCGCAAGTTAGGCGTGGCAGGTTGTGGCCGCAAGCCAAACACTCCCTTAGACTTGGTTTCTAGTATGTTTCCATCTCTCTTTCTTCATTAAATTGTTTTTCACATCAGCAAATTGCTTACATAGCAGTGTATTTAATGACCATGGGTTGGGAGTGCCCTAAGGGCAGCCCCAACCCATGCTAGTCCTACAGTGATGTCTAAGGGCACTCCCAATGATAGAAATTACATGGGAAGTCCAAGAAAAATATAATAGCAAAAGTTATTAGTAGAAACTATCTCACACAATGATAGAGTCTTCACGTAATAAATATCGGAGTATTCTATCTCAATCTCCCATTGGTGCGACACGAAACACGGAGCATATAGAACTACTGATTTCCTCCCAATGGTGATTTTGCAGTTTCTTGTGCATTGATCCATGTGAGGAGGTGGTTTCGCCATGAGCAAATGGTTTCTTCAAATTTTGTTCTCTTTCTTTATTAATAAGGCTGAAACATTAAATTTTTGCTTAGGTGGCAGATCAACTAATAAGGATAGAAACCACTATAAATACACCATTGGGACTGCCCCTAAAGGAGAGAGAAAGTAATTAATGTACATCTAGACACTACCTTCCCAACTCATAAGGTCAAGACTAGTTTCTACATTTAATTTCATTTTGCTTGTCAGGCAAATAGAAGAGGATCAAGTGTGACATGCATTCTGTACACTCAAAAAAAAAATCGTACCACGTGCACACGATGCAGCCATGTCAAACATGGTACAGCGACATCAAAAATGACATCAAACTTGCAAAATCGATGTTGCTAACAATTGAATCTAGCCTTTCCTCTACGACTGAAGGTCGTTCTCGTTGATTCAGTGCTTCTCATCAAGTGACCATCCAAGCTTCCATGCTTAATTAGACTCAGCACCAACCAATTTGAGGTCACCAATGCAAATCAAGCTTGTGACAGTCTGAATCGCCCTCGTTGCAGTAAATCTCCTCGATTCCTTGATGGATAGTCCAGGCGCACATCTAGGAAGCTAGACAGCAGGGCGCACCGTCG
The DNA here is from genome assembly GCA_947561735.1 of Cenchrus americanus. Lineage (NCBI taxonomy): Eukaryota > Viridiplantae > Streptophyta > Magnoliopsida > Poales > Poaceae > Cenchrus > Cenchrus americanus. Next base: position 79,190,326 of record OX387244.1, on the reverse strand, counting down.
ACGGCTTGCTTCACATGCGGGCGGCAGCAAGCATCGCAAAAAAGTGCTGCAGAAGGCCAACGCTGGCCACGCATGGGCACCGACGAGCCGCGGGGGAGGGCTCCGCGCCGGCTACTCGAGCTTGGCTTATCAGCCATAAGACTTTTCTCTCGTAACAAACCAAATACCAACAACCAACCAACAAGATCTTTTCTCTCCGAACAAATCGGCACCAGTCATCATCGCCCACCAGCCCAAACACGTTGGCCGGCCGACAACGTCTCCCGCGGGGCCGCCTCCTCTGACCAGGCAAGGGCTCTCTGTTGGCCGGTGGGCATGGCGGCGGGGAGATGCTGCAAGCGGGCGCACGGGATCGGCATCCCGAGTAAAAAAACAGGGGAAGAAACGAACCGTCCGGCCCAACGACAAAACACGCGATGTCGTGTGTCTTGCAACAGGCAGGAGCCGAGATGGTGCTGTGCATGCGACCCCAGTTTCCTAATTTTTTTCCTTCTCTCTTCATTTATTTCTTTGTCACATCAGATTTTTTCCTAAGTGGCAGCCTAATTAATTGCTAAGACATCAGCTGACATAGAGGGTTGAGAGTGCCTTAAGGGCAGTCCCAATGGTGAAATCATGACTAGTTTCTATAGTTTAGGACTTTGCACGAATTTGCACCAAGAAACTAGTTTTCCAACGCAGCTTCTCTAAGTAGAGTGCAAATACAAATCTGACTAATAATTCACCAGTCTGTGTGTTGGGGGATTCGGAATCAAGCCTTTCGTATACAAAAATAAAAGAGTGTTTTCAGTTTCCCGAGATTTTATGCCAAAGGCTCAGCGGCGAAACCCCAGGAGTTCTTGAATCCATTTTCGTCTCTCAGAATCCGTCTTTCGACCAATACCCTTCGTCGCCTGCGGAGCCGCCAAATAAGCTCAGAATAACCCAGGACTCCAGGGTGTCGGTAAGTCTGTTTGGTTTTCCCCACGACGAAACCCCAGAGATGAATCTTACTCACCCAGTTAGTCTTAGCCTAGGATTCGCTTGGGGGGTTTCGTCGTCTCTAACATCTAACGATTTCAAGTTTGAATGTGACCCGTGTTTCAGGTGACGAAAGGTGTTAGGCGAAAGGGGAGTCTCCAAAAGATTGAAGGTCTTCTCCCGACAGGCGCACGTGATGACAAGAAGAAAGGCGCCGCGATTTGCGGCGTGACATCATGAAGCGCCGATTACGTGGAGACCTAATTGGAGATTTCCCAAAAATAGCCTAGCACATTCTGTTTTGATCCTTTCACATGAGGGTATCCTCGGAATGTAAAAAGTCCGTTCGCCTCCCTATAAAAGGAGACAAACCGACACTTGTAAAGGGGATTGTCTTTTGAGAAATCTACTATTGAGTAAAGAGCTTTTGGTTGTTCTTTGTTTTGTATTTTGGTTTTTGTTCTTGAGCTTTAGTTTTCTCTTATTGTTTGTGCTCGGTAGCTTCGGCTATCGCCACAACACTGTGTGTGGATCCGCTGCACCGGTAGCCCTGTGAACGAGCCTGTGCTTGGGCGGTTGGTAGCATGAACTCCGTCAAGGACATCTGGCCACGGTTGAGAACGTGCTTGGCCGCCGTTTGTCCGTTCACGTGCACAACAGTATGTTGTCCGCCATGGCCTAGCGCCAGCACCATGGGAGAGAAGTAAACACACGACCTCAGGGGTGCAGGGCGGACGCCGCGAGCTCCGCGAGCCGGGTGGCAGTCACACGCGACCTTGACGGGTAGTGGTCGTGTGCGAGCTCCCCAACACTGGGTGCGGCCGACGCAGTGAGCTCCGCATTGGCGACGACACATGAGCTCGATCGTGGGAGGACGAGCGCAAGGCAAGTTAGCGCGCCATGACTGTCGGTGTTTTAGACCGGCAACCTACCAAGGGGAGTACCCAAGGTAGATGAATGTGGCCTCGCCGAGATCGGTAACTCAAAGGAAGAGACACGTGTCACACAATTTAGACAGGTTCGGGCCGCGAGGTGCGTAATACCCTACGTCCTGTATGCTGTGTAGCTCTGAATTGATTGGATGTGATTACAAGATGATGCGTAATGAGAGAGAAGGGTCCCCGCCTCGCCTTATATAGTCCGCGAGGCGGGGTTACAAGTCGGTTTAGGGAGAGAGTACTAGTCGTGTACGTCTAGGAGTCCCTCTACATAGTACATGGTATGTATAGATTCCTATCCGAGTACTTCTCCACCGTAGCCCTTGCACCTCACGCCATCGGTACCGTGCAAAGCACAAGTCGGGTAGTCCCAGGGGCGCACCGAGTAGTCGGTCCTGGTACCCACCGAGGTAGTGGGCCCAGGGAGGTCCATACGACAAGCCCCCGAGTACTTTGTAGTCGAGCAGGATATCTTCGAGTAGTCTTGACGGCCTTGGCGAGTAGTCCTCAAGAGTCCCCGAATACTACAAGTCGAAAGTCCTCAAGAATACTTGAAGCATCCCGAGGCTGGAAGGTACTCCAGCTGATGTTTGAGTAATCCTGAAGTCTTCTCGAGTAGTCCCCAAGCGTCCTCGAGTTCTGCCCTTGAAGGTCTTCAACAATACCCGTGTTGTCTTGAAGCCGAAGTTTATATGGAAGTGCGATTGCAAAATCGCACTCCATATGGAGTAGCCCCCGAGCCTTAGGTTGAGTCGTAGACTCTGGCTGAGGGTCAATCTGAAGTTCTGGCAAGATTATCCCACAAAATCCGGAGAAAAAACCGAAGGACACGTGACACGGAGCCCCCGAGCCTTGAGTCGAGTACTTCATCTCGAATTGAAGGGTCATCTTGTATGTAGAATGTGTCTTGAGTTGCTCTTGAATCTTGTCGCTACCTAGGGAATTGATTAGATATAGCCGAGCCCCCGAGATAAGGCGCATCGACTACTGGAAGTTGAAGGGTCAGCGCTGCCGCTGAGTCAGCCGTGTTGAAACATATCCGTCCGGCTGTTGAGGAGCCGCCTGTTGACTTATAAATAGAAGCCAAAACCCTTAGGGGTTTTCACCCCACACACTTGCAGCCATTCAGAGCAAATCTCGCCTAGAATCCACCGCTAGTGCACACTACTACCACAGTGTAGATCGTAGACCCGGGCGCGCCGCCGCAGATAGACACCACTGCAGCCCCCGAGCGAATGCGAGTAAAGACCCGGTGCACTTGGAGAATGAAGCCCTCACCATCCAAGAGCTTGAAGACTGCCAGCGGGAAGAAAAGATCCCGAGAGGAAGCCGCTGGATCCGCCGCAGGGTCAACGCCGCTGTGTCTCCCCCGCGTCCAAATCCCAACAAGGAATGGAAGAAGTCGAAAGCCAAGACTGAGGACCTGTTGGCGCTACTGAATAGTGGATTTCTCAGGGAGAAGGAGGTCGACATGTGGCGCGCCACCGCGGGAGATCCATACCCGATGGAGAAGAATCCGGATGAGATCCCGATGTTCACGCGGTTCGTGGAGCGCGGGTTGGCTCTCCCAGCTAGCAACTTCTTCAAGGGGCTCTTGGAGTACTACGGTATTGAGTACCTCAATCTCAACCCCAACGGTATCTTCCACACCTCCATCTTCGTCCATTTTTGCGAAGCTTTCTTGGGGATCAAACCCCACTGGGTACTCTTCCGGAAGTTCTTCCGCGTGAAGCCCCAGCCGAGCGCCAACGACTGTTGACGGTTAATAGTTGTATCAAAGTTCGTTTAGACTTGCAAGCGGACAAGTCTCCCGTCGTAATCAAGGGACCCTTCTTCCCTCGAGTGGTGAACCCAAGGTATCGAATCCGTGGAACAATGTGCAACGCAAGGATTCAATCTAGTGAAGCAAGGTAAAGTTATCTATTGAAGAATCAAATTGCATCTAATCTAAGATATCATAAGGAAAACGAATCTAATCTAATCTACTAAAGAGGTAGCAAGAGAAAGCAAGAGATAACCGATCTAGAGAGTCTAGATCATGCTTATGTTGTTGCTCCAAACAAGATAGATGAAGATAGAAAAGCGAATCTCATTAAAAGCATCTTTGAATCGTGGCCTTCCATCCGACTCCGAAAACACCCGCCTTTCGGAACCCCCGTTCTGTCACAACGTATCCCTACTCATGCGGGTAGTCTAGGGCGAGTTCGATAGAACAAGTTGAAATCACTTGGCCGGTCCGGTATGCACCTCTAGCCACCGCGGCTACAAGAGCACCCTAAGTAATCTAGCTGCAAACTAGATCGTAGAAGAAGCAAAACCAAGAAGAAAACAAAATCATCTAGAAGGCAGTTGATCGCTAGAAATCGAATTCACTTACAAACTTCACCATGAATGATTACATGAACAAGATCACCACCGGGGCCCTCCCTCGATCTTGATCCTCGCTCCAGAGCTCCGACGTGGTCTTCCATGCAAGGTTCCCACGTCGGCTAGGGAAACCCTAGACAACTAGCACGACCCTCATCTCCGAGATGGTGTCCCTCAAGCTTCTCTGCTCCTCGGCGGCGGATTACGAATTCATTCCTCCGTGGCTCTTGGTCAGGGGGCTATAAATAGCCAGAGATGCAACTAGGTCAAAGGGGAGGCCGATTGGGCTCGGAACGAGCCGGGCCGGTCGGCCCGGGCCGACCGGCCCGGGCCCTTCCCGGCCCAATCCGTGGCTCGCTTCGCCCGGTGTTGCTTCTCTCGTCTTCTAGATCTTCTCCCATTTTGCATGTGGGCCCTTGTCGTTGGTTTCTCTCCGAATTGGACTCAACTCCTTGTCTTGCAAGATTCAACACTTTTCTCGGTTCGGTCCTCGAGTTTATCATCTTCTCGGGCTTGGTCCTTGGGCTCTTGGAGTCATGTTCACTTCATTGCTTGACTTGTATCGGGCTTCAAGGTCTTGTCATGAGGTGCTTAATGAACTTGTCCCGGAAGTCTTGCTTTCAACGTTAAAACCCTGCGTAAACACTTAACTCCAAAACCGATATGCACAAGTGAACTTGTTATACCACGGGGGTTAGTACCAATGGATAAGATACAAAAGTCATGCCAACACCGAAGGTAAACTCATGGCTAGGTTGACGGATTTTCACCATCAACAATGACCCCCGAGTAGTCGGAGGGGCTGGCATCCAGATGCGCGAGGACACCGCGGAGCAATACCTAGCGTATAAGTTGATTGACTCCAACCAGGATTGGAAGTCGAAGTGGTTCTACGTCACCAACCACCACCCGGAGCTGTCGAAGCCCAGCGGGAAGCGACCAAAGCACCGGCCACGGTGGAACACTAAGCCGACGATGCAGAGGGTATCCGGCTACCGAACTGCTGGCGAAGATCAAGGCTTTGAGGGAAGCCGGGCCGAGGGCCGAGCACGTGGCCTTCGGCTTTATGAAGAGGAGGGTGTAGGCGCTTGTCGGTGCGGAATGTGGTCCCGACACTAACCCGGTAATAAGCGCCGAGGTCTCTCCCTCAATGGTCGATGCTAAGCAATAAAAAACACGGAGTTTATCCCGGTTCCGGCCGAGGGGCCGTACGTCCGAGCGAGGGCGTGCTCAAGGCACTATATTGCTCGGCGACGGGGGGTGCTCGTAGTGGGGTGCTACAAGCAAAGCGGGAGAGGAAGCGTGGCTTCCAAGTCCCCGGTGTAGTGGGCGAAGATGTTGTGGGAGAATTGGAGAGCAAGTGCGCGGTGCGACCTCGTCTCGTGTTGTGTTGTGTCGTGTGTTCGTCGTTGTCGTCCCTCGTCGTGTTCTTGTCCCCTCGCGGTGGGGAGTTCGTCCTCCTTTTATAGACCAAGGAGAGAGCGAATCAAATGCGTGCCGCGCTATTTAGCTATGTGGGGAAGTGCGGTGTCTCGTGCCGTAGAGCAGGCGGCCGCCCGGACGATCCTTGCGGCGATCCGGCCATCATGGCGTATCTTGTACCCGAACGGTGGCGGCTTCGAGGGTAGGAGGGCGGCAGACGGCCGTGATGTCTTCGGACCGGGCTTGAGGGAGTCGGCCGACGTCGGTCCGTACGAGGCACGGTGGCGGTAAGGCGGCATCCCGTTCCCGCACGCTCCACGGGGCCGCCGGAGCCGCGCGCGCCGCCCGACGTGGGTTCGCACGCGCGGGGGCGGCGGCCATGCCGTTAACAAAGGGCGGGGATGGCGCCCCACCGGCCTAGCGCCTCCACCTAACCCCCGCAAGGTCACAAGAAAAGCCAATCGAGGGTGCGGCCGGCCCCCTTCGAGGGCTCGGCGCGTTAGCCGTACCGGAGTAGGCGGCACGGCGTCACGGACCGGCACCGGCCACGCCTCACGCGTCCCCCCCCCACGGTGGCGGGGATGGGCTCCCTCCCGGGGAGTTGGTGCGGCGGCACCGGGCGTGAGCCCCAAGCGCATGATGGCGCCGCCCCGCCATTGTCGGGCATTAAATGCCCGCGCACGGGGAGCGAGCGCGCGCGCGTGCGGAGCGCCATCTAGCGAGGCGGACCCCGTTCGAGGGCAGAGCGGACCCTCGAGCGAGGCGGAGCCCGCTCGAGGTAAGCGCACCCCCTCGAACGGGGCGGAGCCCGCCCGAGGGAGGCGCGCATCCTCGAGCGAGGCGAAGCCTGCTCGAGGGGATCTTCGAGTGGGCCGCCTTGGTGGGTCGTTGGGGCCTCCGCGGCGTGGGCCGTGTCCTGCATGGTTAAGCGAGGCGTGTTTGGCTTTGGCTTGTTGCGGGTTTTAAGTGGGGGATTCCCGCCTGTTTAAGGGGACCCCCTAGGGCCGTCACCGACGGTAGCCCCCGAGCATCTGTGGGTTTGCCATTGAGGCTCCCGCAGATGCTGGAGCCTACTGATAGGACGTTCTTCCCTCCTGGTCTTGCGAACGCTTTCCGTGGGGCCGCGTCAGCGGACCCGCGGGTCTTGCCCCTCGAAACCCCGCAGAGCGTGGGTGCTCCCTGCAGGGGTTGACCGCGAGACTTGGCCAGAGGGCGTGGTACATGTTTCAACCGGCGTCGGCAATGTCCCGGCCCGCCGCGTGACGCACGCGCCGATGGCACTATCTCCGCCGGTGCAATCCGGGGGGTGTAGCCGTGCGTCAAGCCCCCGAGCCTGGGCCCGTTCAAGGCGATCGGGTAGAGCTTTACGACTTGTTTTTTAACGCGCCCTCGCTGTCCCTCCGCGGGACGGAGGGTGAGGTTTCCACAACCCCCATCGGTCGGGTCGCGGATTGCGGATTCCTCATTGAGCTGTTAGTGGGTGGCTCGAGTGGACGCCCATGCCCCGTTCGATAAGGGTAGGCTGCGTGGTCCAGAGACACGTCCATTGAAGTGCTTGCGTGGGTTTGCTAGGTGGGGCTCGGTCCCGTTCGCTAGGGACCGAGGGCGCTGAAGCTCTCCCTCGGTGGGATCCCCCGGCTAGCTGCCCTCGCTGGCTCTCGAACACGACATGTGGGGCACCCTCGAGCTGGCGGGCTCGAGGAACGGCTCGAATGCGTGTGCCCTCGTCGTCCCCGACTGCGGTGATGCGGGGCGCCTGTTCGAACCCGTCGAGGGTCAGGCTTCGAACCTCGATCGCAGGGCCGTGCGGGGTGGCGGCTAAGCGCTCCCGGCCCGGCATCCGCGATCCTTTGAGGGGCACTCGGGCGAGCCGGCCCTCGAGGCGCTGATCAGTAAAGTGGTGCGGGGTGGCGGCTAAGCGCTCCCGCCCGGCATCCGCGATCCTTCGAGGGGCCCGGGCGAGCCGAGCCCTCGAGGCGGCGACCGCAAAGTGGTGCGGGGTGGCGGCCAAGCGCTCCCGGCCCGGCATCCGCGATCCTTCGAGGGGCACGGGCGAGCCGGGGCCCTCGAGGCGCCGATCGTAATACGGCGCGGCATGGGTGCTTTGCGGTGCCTCGTTTTGTTTCAAACGGGCCCCGAGGCGACCTTCTCACACCCGTACCTTTTCGAGGGTTGAAGTTTCCCGAGCCAGAGCCCGTGCCGCTCGAGGGTTCTCCTTACTTGGCAAGGAACCGGCCATTTAATGCCCCGCAGCCGAGGCCGTGACTTCGCGTCGCGGGCGGGCCTTTTAGGCGGCCGCGACCGCGCGCGTAGTGGGCGGCGTGGGCGGCGGACGTGACCGCGCCGCCACGGCCCTCCCTCGTTCTTCGCCGTGATGATGGCTTGTTTGCGGTGGCGTGGCCGCCGCGGTCGTGGTGGGGCCCGCCCGTCGGCCGAGGAAAAGATTCCCCTGCAAGTTAACGCGCGCGGGGCATGCGCCCGGAGGGGCACGCCCACGGCTTATAAATCCGAGGGGAGGGAAAACGGCGGTTTTTACCTTAGCGTTCGCCATTCTTGCCCCCTCGCGCTCTCGCATTCGCCTTGTTCTTGCCACCGCGCCCCTTCGCCATTAGAGCTCTTCCTCTTCTTCTTGTCCTCCGCTCTCGGTTCCTTGTCCTTTCTCATGGCGCCGCTTCCGCCCCTCACGATCCTCGACCCGTACGCATGGGAGCGGTCGTCGGTGAACCGGCCCCGGCCCTCGCCGACTGGTCTCCGCCGGCCGGTGGCGGCGAACGAGGAGGGCCGGCCGGCGGAGTGGATCGTGCCGCGGCGGGGGACCACGCGCCCAACCCACCGGAAGGCTACGTGGTGAGCTTCATTCGCTTCCATGAGTGCGGCTTCGCCGCGCCGGCGAGCCGCTTCATGCGGGCGCTTTGCCATCGCTACGGCGTGGAGTTGCACAACTTCACGCCGAACGCGATTTCGCGGCGGCCACGTTCGTGGGCGTCCGCGAGGGGTATCTAGGGATCCCGGTGAATTGGGAACTGCGGATACACCTCTTCCGCGCGGAGCTGTTCACACGGCCCGACGACGGAGCGGAGGACCCGCCGCGCGGTGCGCGCCGACGGCATGTCGCTCGCCCTCGCGGACGCAAGACAAGGACGACTACATCCCTTGTACCATGACGACAAAAAACGCCGGCCGGGAGCGGGGGTGGTTCTACCTTCGCAACGCCGAGGCCCGGCCTCCCCCCCTACACCCGGTGCGGTGCTCCGGGAGAAGCCCAACTCCCGGGGCCACGGGGTCTCCACGGCCCGGCATCGGAGGCGGCGGGACTCGCTCCCCGGCCGCGCCGAAGAACCCGGCGACGCGCGGGGCGACCGCGGCGGGCGTCCTCGCCTTCCTCCACCACCGGCGGATCGTGCCTCTGATGGAGAGGCCGCTCTGCATCTTCGAGATGACGGAGGAGGCGGACCCCGTCGCGCTGGCGAGGTCGAGGATGCTCCCGACCCCCTCGAGCGGGGGTATGCGCTCACACGAGCGCGGAGCGCCGTCGACACTCGGATGTTGCGCCAAGACCGGTCCCCGTGGGACCTCGAGATGCTCCCCTACCGGCCCGGCCGCCGGTAAGTATGATTCTTGGCCCGAGTTTTTGTTCTTGATGTTGCTCCCGGCTCTTGATGCGCCTTTGACGTTCTCGCCTACCGGGGGGTGAGCCCGAGCGCCGCGAAGTCCGTTCCGCCCACCCCCCGACTCTCGCGCGCGCTCGGTCGGGCCGGCGCAACAAAGGGAGCGGGAGCGGGCGGCGCGCAAGAGGAAGCGCGCGAGGCGGCACCGCGAGCGCCGCGAGCGGCGGAACGACGAGCACCGGCCGCGCGAGCGGCGAGGGGGCTCTCCTCACCGGGGACCGAGGAGTATTCGTCCTCGGAAGAGGACGAGGAGGAAGAAGGCGGGGGGCGGGGCCCCTCCGATAGGTGGGAGCCCGCGCCTCCGTCGCCGAGGCCGGCTCCGTGGCAAGGGCGGCATCGCACGGGGCGGGCGCGGCGGCGCCCGCCGCCGGGCAATCAACAACGAGGGCGGCGCGAGCCGCGGAGGTGCGGCGCGCGCGCGCGGGGGGTGCCGGCGCGCGCGCGCGGAGGCGCGCGCGGCAAGCGCACCGCGCGCGGGGCGGGTCCCGCGCGCGCGGCGGGAGACGTCGGGGAGGCGCGGCGACGGGCGCGTCGGCCGTGCCGGCCTCATCCACCGAGGCCTCGAGGAAGAGGAAACGCGCCTTCTCCTCTTCGAGGTAAGGGGCTTGCTCTTCTGCGGGGTCTGGTTTTTGTCGATCAGGCGTTCTGACTTTTTGTTCGTGCTTATGCAGGGTGGTGCCGACCGTGCCTCCCCTCGCACCCGCCAAGGTGTTGAGGGCGGACGCGTCCGTTCCCACCGGCGGCGCTCGTCGAGGGCACCGCGGGGCGGGGGCGAGCGCGGCGGCGGCGGGCGAGAGCTCGCGAGGGCGCGGGCCGAGGCCTCGAGGCCTCGGCCGGCGGATCGCCTGCCGCGGCGCGGCCGGTGGTCGTTGAGGAGCGGCGGGCGCGGGTCGCGGCGGAGGCGCGGCCCGCGGCGACGGCCATGGTGGAAGCGCGGCCCGCGGTGGCGGCCGTGGTGGAGCGCGGCAGCGGCGAGGCGGGCGAGGAGGGCGGTCGGGCGCCCGCGGTCGTGGCGGAGGCGCAACCGGAAGCGGTGGCCGCCGCGCGCGTCGGGCGCCCGCGGCTACGGAGGCGCGAGGGGGGGGGGAGGCGCGGCGGAGGCGACGCGGGGGCCGGTGCCGCCGGCGGCTCCCGGGCGGTGGTGGTGGAGATCCCGGACGACGACTCCCCGCCGCCCGGGTGGGACCAATGGGCGAGCGTCCCCACGCTCTCCCCCGAGTCCCAAGAGGGGGCCCTCGTGAGGCGGCGCGAGGGCCACATGGTGGCGAGGGGGCCGAGGGCACCGGCGCCGAGGCCTCGTCTTCCCGCGCCGGCCACTCCGCCCATGTAGAGTTGATCGGCGGCGACCCGCCCGCGTTCGCCGACGCCCAGGGGGAGCAGGAGCTCTGGGGAGAGCTCCGTAGCCACTGCGCCGCGCTCAACCGAGCGTTGAACGAGGCGTTGAGGATCCACGGCGGCCCCGCGTGGCGCGTCTTTCAGGTGAGTTGTCTTTGCTTGCTTCTCTTTTTTCCTCGTCTCTACGCGCCATCTTCGTGGCGTGATGCTTACAGGTCTTGACTTGTTGGTGACAGGAGCTCGAGCACCGCGCCCGCGATAAGTACGGCGCCTTTGACGAGGTGACCGCCGAGCTCCATCGGCTCCGGGAGCGGTGCGACGCCTTCGACGCGCTCGCCGACGCCCTCCGGACCCCGGACGGGCGGGCCGTCGTGCGGGCCGTGGCCTTGCGCGATCAACTCCACGAGAGCGGAAGGCGGGACCGGCGCACCCCTCCGGCCTCGAGCGGGTCCGCGCGGCCCTCATCGATCGGGATGAGGCGCCGCCGGCCGGCGAGGGCGGACACGGAGAACACGCGCACCCCGGCGGCCAGGCGGGAGGCGGAGGTGGCCGGCGTCCGCGGCGACAACCGGGGGCTCCACTCGTCACTCCGAGAGGCGCGAGCTCGGCGGCGCCGGCCGAGGAGCGGGCGCGCACGCTCGAGCGGAGAAGGCCAAGGAGGCCGACGACTTGAGGGCCGCCCTCGACGCCAAGGGCCGCGGCGCTCGCCGCCACCGAGGGGCCGGCTCGCGGGAGCGCACCACCCGTCAAGGAGGGCGAGGGACGGCTCCCGGCGAGGAGCGAGGCCGCCCTTGCCGACGCTCGGTCGGCCTCGGGAGCGGGGAGCGCGTTGCTCGCGAGGCGGCGCGTATGTCGCCGGGAGGACCGAACGTCGAGTTCTCCAAGGTAGAGGGCGAGCCGATGGTGCTCGGCATCACGAGCGCGAGCCGAGAGCCGGCCCTCCGGGAGCAAGGCGAGACCGTCGGGGGCCTCGAGCGGGCGGTCGAGGGCGGGCGCCGCGCCTTCGAGATGGAGCGGAAGCAAGTCGAAGGTAAGTCGCCGTTCAACTCTCCGTTTCGCCGGTTTTCCCTCAGAGGGTTTGCACCCTTTTTTCGATTTCTTTCTCGTCCGGCAACTCCGGGCTTGCGCACCGAACCGGGGCACGCGGTCGAGCGGCCGAGGCGCTGCGGACCTCCTACAACTCCTCCGGCCGGAGCCTGCGGGGAGTTGCGCAATGCGGCCCTCGAGACCCGCCGGCCGTGGAGGAGGGCGAGGCGCAGGCGGGGAGCTCGGCCGGCCGGCCGCTGCGTGCCCTCGGCGGCCACGTCACCGGCGCATGCGCCGGCACCGCATCTTGGCGTCGAGAAGGCCCTCGGGTGGTGCGATCCCACTACGAGGTCAACTTCTAGGCGCCGGAGGAGGGCTACGTCGTCCCCGAGGGTGTTTAGGACGAGGTGGCGATGGAGCGCGTGGACGCGCTCGCCGCCGAGCGCCACCGGGACGCTCGCCGAGGCCTTCGAGGAGTTCCTCTTCCGGATGCCGCCGATGCCGCCGCTCCTCCCGCCCGAAGACGGCCCGAGCGCTAGGCCCGTTTTTGTTTATGTATCGGTACGGCGGCCGTGCGGTCCTTGTAAATAAACAGATTATCTTTGCCGTAAACATTTGTCAATGTGAAGTGATGTCTTTCGTTTATTACGCTTTTTTGTTTCTCCTTCTTCCCGAGTAGATTCTAGTTAGGGGAGTTCGATTTTCGCGGGTGGCCCGCCGGGTTGGAGGGCGAGAGAGAAGGGCCGTATCCTCGCGGAGGCGTAGGCTATCTCTCGGCTCGCGCGTTCCTTCCGCTAGTCGCCCGCGCCCTGTTCGAATCTTTGCTCGAGGCCAAAGTAGAAAACAAACTTAGAGCGCGTGAGTTGTTTTGTTTTCGCGCGAAAATGGGACCATTTGGGGGGGGATGCCCCCCGCAGTAGCCCCCCCGAGGGGTAACTTGGGTTTCGGGGGAAAGCCGAGTTGCCCTTTTTATTGAATTGGCGATGTTTACATAATTGTCACCAAGCGGGGTGCTGGTTTCGTGTTTTTACAACGGACAAAATTTGGAAATCCTAGCTAGGGATAGAAGCGACGTAGCTGTTGGATGTTCCAAGCGTTGGTGAGTTCTTCGCCGTCTTCGTTGGCCAGCTTGTACTTGCCGGGCTTAAGCACCTTTACCACGACGTAGGGTCCCTCCCACGGAGGTGATAGCTTGTGGCGTCCTCGGTTGTCCTGGCGTAGCCTTAGGACCAAATCCCCCCTCGCCGAAGTCCCGCCGGCGTATCTTCCGTGCTTGGTAGCGCCCGAGGGCCCGTTGATACCTCGTGGAGTGCATCAAGGCCGCGAGGCGCGCCTCGTCCAACGCGGTCCCGGCCGAGAACGGCCACGTTTCGGAGGCCGAACGGCATCGTGACGTAACAGAACATCTCGAACGGCGTGATGAACGAAGTCGCGAGTTGGTCGGACTCCTTCATCTTTATTTGATGATACCGGAGTAGGCATCAAGGAAGCAAAGCGACTCACACCCGTACCGTTGAGTCAACAATTTGATCAATACGCGGCAAAGGAAAAGGAACTTTAGGACATGCTTTATTAAGACTAGTGTAGTCTATACACATCCGCCACTTCCCGTTCTTTTTCTTTACAAGCACAGGGTTTGCTAGCCACGTTGGGTGGAACACCTCCTTGATGAACCCGGCCTCGAGAAGCTTCCGCAGCTCCACTCCGATAGCCCGTCGCCGCTCCTCGTCGAAGCGGCGCAGCCGTTGTTGCACGGCGCGGGCGTGAGGCAGGATGTCAAGGGAGTGCTCGGCGACCTCCCTCGGGATGCCTGGCATATCCGAGGGGCTCCACGCGAAGATGTCGGCGTTGGCGCGGAGGAAGTCGACGAGCACCACTTCCTATTTTGGATCGAGGGTGGAGCTGACCCTCAACGCCTTGCCCTCGGGGGCAGCAGGGTCGAGGGGCACCTCCTTGGTCTGCTCCGCGGCCTCGAAGTTGCCGGTGTGCTTAGTGGCAGAGTCGAGGTCCTCGTTGACCATCTTCTCCAAGGTGGTCTCCAGCGTTTCATCCAGCGCCAGTGCTTCCGCGTGCTCCAAGCACTCGACATCGCAGTCGAACGCGTGCTCGATGGACGCGCCCACGGTGATGACGTCGTTCGGTCCCGGCATCTTCATCTTCAGGTAGGTGTAGTTGGGGACCGCCATGAACTTGGCGTAGCAGGGCCGCCCAAGTATGGCGTGATAGGCGCCCTTGAATCCCACCACCTCGAAGGTGAGCGTTTCCTTGCGGAAATTCTTCACAGTGCCGAACCAAACTGGCAGGTCGATCTGCCCGAGGGGGCCGGACACGCTTGCCGGGCGCGACGCCATGGAACGGCGTCGTGCTGGGCTGCAGCTGGTCCAACCCGATCCCCAACAGGCGCAACGTGTGCGCGTAGAGGATGTTGAGGCTGCTGCCCCCGTCCATCAAGACCTTTGAGAACCGCGCGTTCCCAATGATCGGGCCGACCACCAGCGGGTACTGGCCTGGGTTGGGGATGCGGTTCGGGTGGTCCTCCCGGTTGAAGGTGATGGCGTCCTCCGACCAGTCGAGGAAGGAGGGGGTGCCTTTTTTGCAGCGAGGACCTAGTGCCGCTCCCGCTTGCGCTGGCGGGCCGACATGTCGACGGTGGGTCCCCCAAAGATGAGGAACACGTTCTCGACGGCGGGGAAGCCGCCGACATCTCCGTCTCCCCCGTCCTTCTTGGCCTCCGCGTCCTTTGCGGCGGCGCGGCCATAGAACTTCTTGAGCATGTCGCATTGCTCAAGGGTGTGGTTCACTGGGGTCTTGTGATAAGGACATGGCTTTTTCAGCATGTCGTCAAACACCCCCGGACCTCGAGGGCCCGGTCGAGGGCCTCGTCGAGCCGGGTCAACGACAAGGGCCTCGGCGTCGTCGCCGTCGCGCCCCGCTCGCGCGCCTCGCGGCGCGGCTTCTTTCCTTTCTTGCCCCGCTTGTCCTTCCGGTGGGGCTCCCTGGACCTCATCGCCTTCCGCGGGCGCATCGTCCGAGCGCTTGCCCTTCTTGCCATCGAAGATCGCCCCCACGGCCTCCTCTCCGAGGCGAGGCCGGTGGCGATGTCGAACGGATCGTTGGAGTCCGCGGGCGGGTCGCGTCCCGGCCTCTCGCACGAGGTCCCGGCACGTGGTGCCCTCGAGGAAGGCATGCACAATCTCGCATTGCGCCATGCTCGGGAGCTCGCGTACGGCCGCTTGGAGAAGCGCCGTATGAAGTCCCGCAACGACTCGCCGGGCTTCACGGGTGCAGGAGCGCGGGTCCCGGGAATTTCCGGGCGCACATACGTGCCCCCGGAAGTTACCCACGAACGTGCGGACCGGATCGTCCCGGTTGTGGATTTGGGCGGCGGGCGCGGTGTTCGAGCCACGTCCGAGCCGAATCGCCGAGGTGTAGGGGAAAGTTGCGGATGATGACCTCGTCGGCCGGTGGCCCCGCCCGGGCGGCACGCCGGGCGGTAGTCGTTGAGCCACACGCGGGGGTCCGTCTCCCCGTTGTACTTGACGATGGTCGAGGGCGGCGGAAGCGTTGGGGGAAGGCCGCCGCCCGGATCTCCCGGCCGAACACACGGGTCCCCGGGGCTCCGGCGTCGGAGAGCGGTCTTCGTCGGCCGTCGTAGCGTCCACCTCGTCGAGGGTGGTAGCCTACCGCCGCTCGCGCATCCGCCTTGCTCGTGCGCCGAGCGTTGATGACGTTGCGGGCGTCACCGTCCGGCGCCCGCGCGTGTCAAGGAGCCGCTCCTTGGCCGTCGCGCGTCCGGGTTGGCGGGTCGCCCCGCGGCCTTCACCGCATGGACCGAGGGTTCGCCCCCCCGTGCAGCCCCGTCTCCCCGTGCATCCCCCCCGTTGGAGGATACGCGACGCCGAACTTTCGGCCGCCGGACGGCCGCTTGCTCGATGAGGGCCCCGCACCTCGCGTGCGGGTTCCGCGCCTCGGGGGTCGAGGGTGTCGGCATAGCCCGTAGCGGTGTTGCGGCGGCAATGAGCTTTTGACTTGCCCGCGGAGGCGCGTCCGGTTGTCGACGTTGAAGTCGGCATTGATGCGGTCACGGGCCCGTTTGCCCGGCTCCCGCGCGCGTTCGCCGCGCGCGGAGGCTTCCCCGACCATCGAGGCACGGAGTAGCCGCACCGTTCGATATTCCTCCGCTAGCTTGGCCTCGAGCTCGCGAGCCTGGGCTAGCTGTGCGTCGACGTCGGCCCCGGCAGGGGGCTTGGCCGGCCGCGGCCGGCGCGCGGGCGATCCCCGGGGGCGGCGTGACCTCCCCGTCGCCGGCGCCTACCGCGCGGTGGCGTTGGCGGGGTCGTTGGCGATGACGACACAACACTCCCGCGCGGGGTCGTAACTCCCGGTGCCGGAGTCGTCGGAGCGAGCCGAACCGGTAGTCCGTAGCGTCAAGGAAGCGCCCGAACATGACCGGGTCCGCACGCCGAGAAGTCCCCACTCCCCGCGTACCCGTGGAGGTTGGCGGGTGGCAACGCGTCAAGGGGAGCCCGGTGACGACTCATCGCCGGCGGAGGCGCCGGGGGTCCCCGGCGACGAAGACGTGACGGCCGGGGGAACCCTACGCATCGTGGTGTTGACGTTGGCGTTGTAGGCCGTCGTGGCACCACGCGGACCAATGGGAAAGCGCGGTCGGAGACCGTGCGGCGTCCCACCGGGGCGGTGGCCGCCGTGCCGACGGGCGCGGCTGCGTTGAGAGGCGGCGCGTTCGGCTTGCCGTCGCTCGACCGCGCTCGGCGTGAGCGGCCGGCGGAGCGGCGGCGGCGTCGTGGCGTCGACGGGCCCGCGGCATCCGCGCCGGCGGGCGTCCGCGCGCGTGGTGGTGCACGCGGCGGGGACCGGAGCGGACCCGGCCCGGCGCCGCGCACGGAGCTCCTCACGGTTGGTGAGGCGCATCGGGTAGTCGTTCCCCGTGGCCCGAAAGTTCGGGCCCCCGAACCGGGATTTCAAACCCGGCGGGGAGGGGGGTTCGAGCTGCCCATGCGAGAACGCGTACCGCGGTACTCGGTGCGCATCACCATGGAGGGAGTTGATGGTGGATTGACCTTAGGCGCTCGATTGCCCCACGGTGGGCGCCAGCGTCGGTGCGGAATGTGGTCCCGACACTAACCGGTAATAAGCGCCGAGGTCTCTCCCTCAATGGTCGATGCTAAGCAATAAAAGACACGGAGTTTATCCCGGTTCCGCCGAGGGGGTCGTACGTCCGGCGGTGGCGTGCTCAAGGCACTATATTGCTCGGCACGGGGTGCTGTAGTGGGGCTGCTACAAGCAAGGCGGGAGAGGAAGCGTGGCTTCCAAGTCCCCGGTGTAGTGGGCGAAGATGTTGTGGGAGAATTGGAGAGCAAGTGCGTGGTGCGACTGTCTCGTGTTGTGTTGTGTCGTGTGTTCGTCGTTATCGTCCCTCGTCGTGTTCTTGTCCCCTCGTGGTGGGGGAGTTCGTCCTCCTTTTATAGACCAAGGAGAGAGCAAATCACATGCGTGCCGCGCTATTTAGCTACGTGGGGAAGTGCGGTGTCTTGTGCCGTAGAGTAGGCGGCCGCCGGACGATCCTTGCAGCGATCCGGCCATCATGGCGTATCTTGTACTCGAACAGTGGCGGCTTCGAGGGTAGGAGGGCAGCGGACGGCGTGATGTCTTCGGACGGGCTCGAGGGAGTCGCTGACGTCGGTCCGTACGAGGCACAGTGGCAGGTAAGGCGGCGTCCCGTTCCCGCACGCTCCACGGCGGCCGGAGCCAGTGCCACGGCGCCGCCCGACGTGGGTTCGCACGCGCGGGGGGCGGTAGCCATGCCGTTGCGGTGGCGGGGATGGCGCCCCGCCGCCTAGCGCCTCCACCTAACCCCCGCAAGGTCACAAGAAAAGCCAATCGAGGGTGCGGCGCGGCCCCCCTTCGAGGGCTCGGCGCGTTAGCCGTACCGGGAGTAGGCGGCGCGGCGTCACGGGACTGGCACCGGCCACGCCGCACGGTCCCCCCACGGGGCGGGGATGGGCTCCCTCCGGGGAGTTGGTGCGGCGGCGGCACCGGGCGCGAGCCCCGGGCGCATGATGGCGCCGCCCCCGCCGATGTCAGGGCATTAAATGCCCACGTACGGGAGCGGGCGCGCGCATGCGCAGCGCCCTCGAGCGAGGGCGGACCCTATTCGAGGGCGGAGCGGACCCTCGAGCGAGGCGGAGCCCGCTCGAGGTAAGCGCACCCCCTCGAACGGGGCGGAGCCCGCCCGAGGGAGGCGCGGATACTCGAGCGAGGCGAAGCCTCGCTCGAGGGGATCTTCGAGTGGGCCGCCTTGGTGGGCCGTTGGGGCCTCCGCGTCGTGGGCCGTGTCCCGCATGGTTAAGCGAGGCGTGTTTGGCTTTGGCTTGTTGCGGGTTTTAAGTGGGGATTCCCCGGTTGTTTAAGGAGACCCCTAGTGCTTGTCCCCGAGCACCGCCGATGGCTCGCGACACCCTCGGCTACCAGTACACCGGCGAGGGCTACTCGTCGCGGATGCCCGGCGGCGAAATTGATGACAACGACATCGACAGGCTGGGCAGGATCTTTAAGGACATGTCGGCGTACACGCCCTGTCCAGTCCCGGAGTACTCCGCCACGCACCCACCGAACGAGGTCAGTAGCCGTACTCAGTGTCGAGTACTGATTATGTAGTAGTAGTCGTGCTCACCCAATGTGCTTGTTGCAGGATGACATAGTGAAGTTTGTCTCCGAACAGGCTTCGCCTCCTCGACTTGTTGAAATCCCAGAGGAGGGGAAGGGCAAAGCCAAAGAGCGCCGCGAAGTCGGCGAAGGTTACGACACTGTTGTCATTGAAGACACATTGGATGAAGATGATGAGGAGACGCTTCAAGAGCAGTTCCAGCTGCGGTCGAGGTTCAGCCGCCCTGGACTGCCCAATGTCCCTCTCATCCAAGATCCTCCAACTAGTTTGGAGGCTAGTTTGCTTGCGCCGCCGAGGAGGCCGCGCAACGTGGCACGCAAGCGCGTGGCCAAGAAGCTGAAGGTTACTGAGACCACATCTCAAGAGGTAAGCTCCTTGAGTAGGGTAGTCGAGTACTTGTTTCTCGATGTTGTGTGTGCTGACAACAAAATTCCGTTGCTTGCAGGAGATTCCGCCTTCCGACCCTGTAGAACAACGGGACGAAGGCGACTGGGAGACTGTGGGGGAGCCGACTGAGAGAAGCCGCAGCCCGGCCCCCGCCATGACGAAGTCGTGCCGCGAGCGCCGGTTGTCGGGGACGGGGACCGAGGCGGATCGCGCAGCCGCTGGCCGAAGAGCCGGCGAGCGCCGAAGCCGAAGAGGAGGCGCCTGCTGAAGCTGGACTAGTCGACATCGCCAGCATACTTGGCGCCCCAACCGTGACAGTGGTCCGGTCGAGCTTGTAAGTGAAGATCTTTCCCGAGTAGTACATGTAGTTTGGTAGTCGTACTTGGTTGACAACCAGTTGTGTACTGTGCAGGAAATCCACAGACTTGACCTGGGAGGAGGATGAACCCAGTGCGGTAGTGGCTGAAGAGGATTCCGCGCTAGCCGCTGAGGAGTCCGCTCCCCTCCCCCAAGCTGAGACCGTGGCGCCGGCCGTGGAGGCTACGCTGCCGGAGGCCAGCATTGTAGAAGGTGAGTACACTACACGAACGCAATCCTCCTGAAGGAGTAGTCGTGGCCGCCGAAGAAGACTAATCCACATATCTTCTGTTGACAGGGGGCCGAAGCCGAGGGAAGTACCATCCCCGAGGCGGTGCCCGTTGAAGGCTTGGCGCCGGAAACCCAAGGAGTCACCGGAGCAACCCCCGGGCCGGCAGAGGTAGCCAGCGGAGGGGCCCCCGCGATGGCCGGAGAAGAGCGCGTGTCACACCCGATTTTCCGAAGAAACCAAGAGCTTAACTATATGTATGCCGGGATCAAGTTTCATACATATAGTGACATCATAGTGAATAACAAAAACAATATCACGTAAAGAAAGAGATTATCGAGAGATTTACGGCGGAATCCTCGGGGAAGCAAAGGCTCCAATCTTCACGGGAAATCGGCGGGGGTTGCATACGCCTAGCACCATCTTTTGGACTCCGTACACCTTCTTCTTTTCGAGCGGCGTTTAAGCAAGGATGAGTACACTTATGGTTGGTACTCGGCAAGGCCACGAAATAACTCGGAAAGCAATTTTAAATCCATCTTCAAGTTTATTAATCATGTGAGGGTCCGAGGCCGCTCTTGACCGTGAGCACGGCCGTTATAACAGTTTTACACTGCGAGAGGTTGTACACTTTCACCACAAGTCGCATAAAAGTTCCGAAGAACTTTGAACCCAACCATCTTTGTGCAAAAGTAGGCACAATACCACACTTCCGAGGTGTGGTTGCATAGGGACGCTACGAGGCCTTTACAAAGAGTTCTCCCATGTGTATTAGTCCATAGTAGCACGTCCTAGAGGCTATCTTTCGTACCCTCCTTCTACCCTCGAACCGAGGTTAGCCTAGAAGAGCACTTCCGTTCCAAAACCCGTCCGAGTAGAAGAGTCATAAAAGCATTCCTCCGTACCCCAAGCTACTAAGGCTAATAGCCACACAAGACTTCCCTAATTAATTGGCCAAGACAGCCATATGTCTTGTGGTTGTACTATTTTCCCGGGTGGTTCTCCATGTTCCGATTAATTTACGGTGTTCTTGCATTAAAGCATAGGTAGAAGGATGGTTAGGGTCACTTGCCTTTCTCAACAAAAAGCTACTCTTGCTCTTTCGCTCTTGCTCTTTTGGTACTCTTGATATTCGAGACTTCATATCGGCGGCTCGATCTTCTACTCGAAGCAAACATCGAGCACAAACATGCGAAGCGAGACAAACAAGAACAACTAAGAACAATACACCAAGCATGAAAAGCTTTTAAAAGAGGACAAGGTTTGATTCTAGGACCGCGAACGCAAAAGACTCGGAACTATCGTAAGATTTGGATTATATCACACAAGGCTATGTGCTTGGTAAATTTTAATTCAAAAAGATGTGCATAGGTTATTTCAGAGAAATACCTTATTTAATAATTAAGCAAGTTATATTTATATAAAAGGAACGGTGTATAACTTATTCCAATTTTATTTATAAATATTCAAGTATTATTTTATGCAAATTAAACATTTTAATTTAAAAGAAGCATGTAAAGCATCTAAATGAATATCTTTACATTTCGAATTGTACTAAGTAATTTATAATTTAGAAACATATTTATGTCATATTAATCAATTTGATATTTAATTATGAAAACTCGGGATAAACCTATATTACTTTTATTTAGAAAGCAAATTGAATATATATTAATTAATTTAAGTTTGATTATGAAAACCGAGATATAACTCTAATTAGCTTTTAATTGGAAAGATTATTTAAATAAGAATTAACCAAATTATATTTCTTATAAAAACACGTGTTGATCTCTAATTAAATTTTAATTAGAAAAGCATGTATATTAGTATTTAATCATATTTAAATATTAAATACATTATAAAGCAAGTAACAATTCAACATTGTCTCTATTACGTTCTTTGAGTTATTACGAACCTAATGCAATTTGAAACGCTAAAAACGGAGCTAAAACGTGAAAACTACGCACTAAACAAGCTTTAGGGGGCTAAACCGTAAGAAAACTAGGGCTCCGGGGGCTTTACTGCAAGAAATCGGGGACCTAGACACAAATATGCATATAAACCAAGGGTCTATAGCACAAAAGAACCTAATTAGGAGCTCGGTTGGAAAAACTAAGAAGCTATGGGTTTAAACGAGAAAACCAGGACTTGATTGTAGGGATCTTCATGGGTGGAAGGGTATTCTGTAATATTATAAAGTGCGGGGTTATTTTTGCAAAGTGGCGGCGGAGGGGCCTGGGTTGACCGGTATGCACTTGTTTGACCGGGAGCTTGGACTAATCCGAGCCGTTGGCTCACGGATGGGCGGCATAGGACGGCGGGCGGCGGCGGGCGGACTACGCACGGTGGCGCGCGCGCATGCGGGCGGCGGCGGCTCGCGGGGAGCTCGCGCCGGCGCCGGCGAAACGGGGCCTCCCGGCCACCAAATGCGACGGAAAAAGTGCGAAACGAAGAGGAGGACTAGGGGAAATCACATGCGAGCTCGGAAGGGAGGGAGAAGCGCGGTGAAGCGGATCGGGGCGGCGGCTCCGGCGGCGGCGCTCGGGTTCCGGCGGGGACGGCGGCTGCGGTGAGGGAGGAGGAGAGGGGAGGGGTGCGGGGAGATGCGGGGGGGTGGTGCTGCCCTTTTATAGGGTGTAGGAGGAAGGGGGAGGAGGCGCGCAAGGCGGTGGCGGCGAGCGCACTCCGGCGGCCATTAATGGCGGCGGCGGGAGCTTGGTGCGCGGCGGTTTCGGGGGAGGGGAAGGGGCCGAGACGGTGGAGTGGGCGGCGGCGCATTGAAGGAGGAAGAGGAGGAGGCGCGGGGAGGCGGGCGGGCGGTGCGGGAGGGCGGGGTGTGGTGCGGCGGGCCTCGGGAGAGGAAGGAGGCGGGCGGGAGGTGGAAGACTCACCCGACGGGTGGGTCCCACTGTCGGCGAGAGGGAGAGAGAGAGGAGAGAGGAAGAGGTGGGCGGCGGGGTTTAATTGGGCCGGGGGCGAACTTGGTGGGCCGCTGGGAGGGAGGATGGGCCGCGGGATGAGTTATATAGGTATGGTTGTTTTGTTTTTTTTTCCTTTCTTTTCTTTTTCAACACATAACAAAACAAATCCAACCAAAATAAATCCAACACACATACATTTATTTTATTTAATTTATGAAAACAATCAATTGATTTTCTCATTCTAAATTTCGTGTAAAGAAGATAAATCTTGGGCAAAATTTTTAAAATTAGGAAAAATCGTTGTTTAATTATTTTCCCTATTAACATCCGAAATTAGAAAATTTCAGGGTGTTACAAATCTACCCCCCTTAAAAGGAATCTCGTCCCGAGATTCGCTAAGGATAGCAAGAAACAAAGGTTTAGATGGGTAGCATCCAACACTTATTAACTTGCTTCCATATAATTCACCTTACACAAGCTCCATAAAAACATACTTCTTTATTCTTCACAACTCACTTTATAAACATAACACATAGATACTCAATCGGACTTCACTTGTAACTGTCCATTTCTTTCCTCAGCATCATTGACTCGCCTTTGTAGAATTTTCTCGACGTCTTGATAAAGTGATTTGAATAGAGCTGGATTGACTCCATAATCTTTGCTTAACCTTTAAAATTCTTCCCCACTTGATCCAAATGCTTCTTCGGCATTGGTTTGCTTATTATGTCTCTGCTGAGTCTTCTTTTCATATCGATCGACACGTTTCTTAGGGCACTGTTAATGAAATGTCCATGATCTTTGCAATAGAAACATGCTCCACTTTCTTTAAGGTTTCTACGGTTAGGGTGGTGGATCTTCATACCCATCTTCGGGATGTTCGGGTGCTTGGGACAAATGTTAAAGGTGGGAGCTGTTATCACGTTGCTCTAGAAAATTCCTTTTCCTTTTCTTACTTATGATTTCTTGTAGTTTGCTTTCTAACTCAATAGCTTTGTTGATGGCATGTTGCAAACTGGAATAGTCATGTAAACTTAGTATACTCGAAGATCTTCATTCGGCCCTTTGATGAAATGTTCTCGTTTCTTTTTCTCACTTCCGGATGATCTTGGTGCGTACATAGATAGCCGGATAAATTTATCTTTGTACTCGATCACTGTCATTTGCCCTTGCTTCAAGCTAGGAACTCCTTCCTTTTGAGCTTCATCACACTTACGGGAAGGAAATGTGATATAAAGTTATCCTTAAATTCCTTCCAAGCAATACTCTGTGGTTGATCATGTTCGTATATGTAGGAATTCCACCATTCTAAGGCTTCTCCTAGAAGTAATCCTGATGCATATAGAACCTTTTCTCTATCATTGCATTGTGCCATATCTAATTTCTTCTCGATTGTCGTGATCCATTCTTCAGCTTCTAGGTGCTCCGTAGTGTTAGAGAAACTGGGTGGCTCAGTATTCCAGAACTTTGTATGTGTATCCTCCGGGTTTAAATATAGTGACATATATTGGCCGTCTCCAGGGTTGTTACTACTATCATGGCTTTTGTGTTGGTTGCCTGTTTCCATCTGGTTAGTGGACAAAGATCAAGATCAGAAGAGAACGAGAATAAATTGAAGAGCATGTAAAATTCTTGATATCATATCCATTTTTTCTTGTTTTTAGTAATTGTACTCAAATTGTGGTAGAGAGGAGAATAATAGGGGTATCAAAATAAAATTGATCATCTTTTCCTTCAACTTCTTTCATGTGTTGATGTTTGCATATGCTTGCAGATTTCTGTTGTTGATGTTGGTGTTGCTTCTAGATTTTTATCTTCCGACATCCTCCATAGGATTAAGTAGATAGAAAGAGGGGAACAAGGAGGTGGGAGATACAAAAGAAGAACCCAACTAGGCAATCGATGTCATTGCGGGTAGAAGACCCACAATACACCAACAATCAATACAAAGAACCAACTCAACCAAGGCCATAAAGTCAAGCATCATCAAGCAAACACGAAGCTTCACCAGACAGCACATGATCAAGGGAACGATGCTACACGTTGTTATTATGGTTAGAGGGATCCTCCTAATCTTGGGTGAGATGTCATACTTCAACTTCCTTCGCACATGCTGGCTTCTTCGGTCACTGAAGTTTGACTTCAAGCAATGTCCCGATAGCTCCATTTTTCAGATTACTTGAGGAAACTTCAGGTAAGACAATAGAGATTTTCTAAACATTTATTTAAGGGTGACACTTTTGGATTGAAAGGTCAAGGGAGAGAATCCAAAGTAACAATGCTTGAGAAGCAAGGGAGAAAAGATAAGTTACCAGGAAAGATTGAGAGATGAAAAAGATCAAAGAATGAGAATATTCATCAGGGATGTCAAGGATAAGGCTAGAGTTGTTTTTGAAGTAAAACAGATCTTCAGAAAGCAACCATTTCTATCTAGGCTTACGTCCTACAGTCGATATAGCTCTGATACCACTTCTGTCACACCTGATTTTCTGAAGAAAACCAAGTGCTTAACTATATGTATGCCAGGATCAAGTTTCATACATATAGTGACATCATAGTGAATAACAGAAACAATATCACGTAAAGAAAGAGATTATCAGAGATTTACAGCGGAATCCTGGGGAAGCAAAGGCTCCAATCTTCACGGGAAATCGGCGGGGGTTGCGTACGCCTAGCACCATCTTCTGGACTTCGTACACCTTCTTCTTTTACGACGGCGTTTAAGCAAGGATGAGTACACTTATGGTTGGTACTCGGCAAGGCCACGAAAAAACCAGAAAGCAATTTTAAATCCATCTTCAAGTTTATTAATCATGTGAGGGTCCAAGCCGCTCTTGACCGTGAGCACGGTTGTTATAACGATTTTACGCTGCGAGAGGTTGTACACTTTCACCACAAGTCGCGTAAAAGTTCCGAAGAACTTTGAACCCAACCATGTTGTGCAAAAGTAGGCACAATACCACACATTTCCAATTCGCAAGCTTGGCTTATAGGCTTGAATCTTCTCATCTTGATTGTGCCAAGCCTCCCAAGTCCCCGAGCTTAAGGCCTTCAAGTGGCCTTTGGAACCCAAACCATTTGAGGCCCCTTCATGTTGGTGATGACTTCCTTGGGCACCCAAATAGGTTGGTTCCAACCCCACTCTTCCTTCATCTTCCCAACCTTGTGTGCAACCACCTTGCCATTTGCCTTCTTCTTGATGACGTAGGTGTTGCTCTTGGTCTTGTTCTTGCGGTTGGGCTTGGTGTAGATGAGGGAGCTCTTGATGGTGGGCTTCAATTTCTTCTTTGCGCCCTTGTCCATCTTCTTGATAAATTGAGGGCATTTGTAGAACTTGTGCCCTTCTCCATGACACTTGTAGCAAGTCACGATTGCACCCTTCTCAAGCTTCTTCACCATGGGATCACGGTTATCTTGAGAAGGTTGGACTTGGCTCTTCATGTCTTGAGAGATGTCCACTTGTTCTTCATCGTTCTTGCCCTTGCCCATCAAGTTTGCCAACCTCTCTTGGAGCCATTTCACTTCGTGCTTGAGCTCATCATTTTCCTTGCCTATGAGACAATCACATGATTCTACAACAACATTCTCATGGCAAGATGGTGAGCAAGATTCATCAATTAAATCAATGCAAGAAGTTGAAGCATCTACCTTAGAGATAGGAATTGCACAAGGGATAGATGTTTCATCAAGCTCAAAGGAATTACTTGTTTTAGTCTCATTGCTCTCAAGCTTAGATTTTAGCTCCTCACACTCCTTGCTAAGCAATTTGAATTTGCACAACAAATTTTCATAATTTGTAGCAAGGGTGTCACTAAGATCATTGAGAGCATTGAGTTCTTTGATTTCATTAGCTTGTTGTTCAAGCATTCCTTTTTGCTCATGGATTAGCTCAACAAGATCATTGAGAGAGGTGGTGTCGGATTCGTCATCACTTACATTGCTTTCCATACCTTTGGCCATGAGGCACATGTGTGATGATGAAGGACCTTGCATGAAGCGGGTGGTGAAGTTCTTTCTTGATTCATCGCTTGAGCTAGAAGAACTTGATCCACCACTTGTCCACTCGCGGATGGCGAAGATTGCTTCTTGCCTTGGTCTTCTCTCCTTGACCACCTTCCTTTTGGGCTTGTGCTCAATCTTGGTGAACTTGATGTGTTGATGATGGCGCCCTTCTCTCAAGTGGATGTTGTAGCCGTACATGTTGACTTTCTTCACATACTTGAAGATCTTCTTCACGTACTCGGCCACCATAGATTCAACCTCTTCATCACTTGAGGAATCTTCATTATCACCATCATCGCCATCATCTTCGCTTGAGCTTCCACGAGTAGCCATCCTACTCAACATTTTCTCTTGTCGGCTTGAGAGAGCATGGCTTGTGGTTGGAGAAGATGGTTCTTGGGGCTTTTCTTGGGGCGCCTTCTTTGACTTGGGCATTAGTTGAAGCTCATGTGCCATGATCTTGCTCAAGATATGCGATGGCTTCAAATCTTCGAGCTTCTTCTCGTAGATGATTGCTTTCACCAAGTCATAGTCGGGCTTTCGAAGACTTTGAAGGATCTTGCGGTTGATGTTCAAGTCCGTGATGTCCTTCACACCTAAGGCATTAATCTCATTGACAAGCACATTTAGGCGTGAGTACATAGATTCGGCATTTTCATTAGCAAGTTGCTTGAAGCTATTGAATTCCTCAAGGAGACAACCGTAGCGTTCATTAGCAACTTCTTTTGAACCCTCATTTTGCTCCTTGATGGTTTTCCATAGCTCATGAGCATTTTCACAAGTAAAAACTCTATTGAAAACGCCTACATCTAGTGAGGACAAAATGATACTCTTAGCAATCACATCAAATTGCTTTTCCTTTCTAGTACCATTTTTCATGCCCTCATCGGTGACTCTCCAAACATCAAGGTCCCTTGCTTGGAGATAGGCCTCCATGAGAACCTTCCACCGAGGATAGCCCGTGCAATCGAAATGTGGAGCCAAACCTAAGGTATCCACCCCTTTCATTCCTCTATAGAGCAACTCACTAGGCGGTGAAGCCTAACCGTTCCAATGAGCCGGTTTTCACAATTTACCAATCGAATTGGTGTATCCTTGTGAAGGAAGTGAGTCCCGGCTCGATACCACTTGTAAGGAATCGGATGCCCGTTAGCCTAAGAGGGGGAGGGGGTGAATTAGGCAACTAAAAACCTTAACCTATGGCTTCACTAATTTTGCGCAAAGGTAAACTAGAACATACTATCTATATGTGCAACTACGGTTGTTCTAGTGTGAAACTCCCATCCCAAAAGAAGGTTTGCAACCTATAGCCAATCCTAGCATGATACTACTCTAGGAATGTAGAGGCAAGCAAAGATTGCAAGAGAGTAAATGCGGAAACGTAAAGGGGATGAGAGGAAGCAAACTCTTGACACGCGATTTATCCCGTGGTATCGGTAGGCACTAAGCCACCCCTAGTCCACGTTGTTGAAGCACTCACACAAGAGTATTGCTTCCCGGTCACCAAGTCTCTCCCAAGAGCACCAACTTGACTTGCCACAAAGGCTAGCCACTTAGGCACTTGTCAAGCTCCCTTGGTCACCTTGATGCCGCCTCCACTAAGGAGCTTCTCCACCAAGGAAGGGGGTCTCCACGTCCCCCGCACAAAGTGTCCTCGCCGCTCCACACCAAGCCGGAGGGTCGATGACGATTGCCGGTGAGCCACTTAGGCCCCAAGGCTTCCGGCGAACCTTGTACGGCGGAGATTCACTCAAGAATCACCTCACAAGGTTGGCACAACCTTGCACTCACTCGGCTCTAAGCTAAGCCTAGCACTAAGCACATATACAAAGCATGCACTAGTCTAAGGATGAGCAATTAAGCACTTGGATGGATTGGATATGATCTTGAATGTGTCTTGAACTCCTCTGCACTTCCACACAATCCGGCAACCTCAAATGAGTGAGTGGAGGGGGTATAAATAGCCCAAGGCATCAAACTAGCCGTTGGCTAACGTCCACTGAAAAAGGTACCGTCGGATGATCCGACGCTATGCTTTTCCAGGGCGTCGGTTCATCCGGTGCCCCTCTCACGTCACGTAGCCGTTGAGGTTCTCTGACACAACTGCACCGATGCTATGCTCCGACGCTACGTCGGATCATCCGGTGCTGAAGGCCTCGCATCCGGTCGGTGCATCGTTAGCTTCCAACGGACCGCGTCGGATAGACCGACGCTATGCCTTGACCAAGGCGTCGGATCATCCGTGCTTTGAAGGCTTCGTCTTGGCGCGTCTCGTATGAATTCAAGGCGGCGAGCGTCGGATAGACCGACGGGGTCCTCACTCGACCGTCGGATCATCCAGTGCTACCGTCTTCCTTGCTCTTCCTCCGCAACTCGTCCGACGCATGTAGAAATTGGACCGTCGGTTCATCCGACGGTACCTAGGGTTTCACCCCGTGTACCAACTCGTCCGACGATTGCACCGACGCTTGTAAATGAGGGACCGTCGGATCATCCGACGGTGTCTTTTCTTTTCCTTTTCTTGCTCGGTTTTGACCCTTTGTTTTGGCATTTTTGCATGGGATTTTCTTGCATCCTTGGGACCTAGAAATGTCTACAAAGACATGCTCAAACAATATGGTTAGTCCCAATGATCATGTTGTCATGAATCACCAAAATCAAACTCCGAACAAATGGCATATGAGGCCATGTTCGCTACAATCTCCCCCTTTTTGGTGATTTATGACAACACAACCAAAGCAAGCATAAATTTGCTAGAATTGACAGAATTAGAACCACTTACACTTGCTTGGATGCTTACCATCATCCAAACTCCCCCTAGATCAAACTTCCCCCTTTTTGATCTTATGTTCACATTCTCCCCCTTTGGTCTCAAATCCTTGAAATCACTTGTAAGCATCCTTGAGCCCATTTGTAAGCTTAAGCCACACGCTTGCTTTGGTCTCACATTCTCCCCCTTTGGAATAAAATCTCCAAAAAGTCCAAAGCAAACGGGTCCAAGGAAACTAGCAAGATCTAGCAACCACAGCTCAAAGGAGAGATGTTAAATGCAAGGGAGAAAGCCGCATGAACCATGATCCATATGTATGATATCGATGAAGATACCATATGTGAGAATAACTAAGGTGGATCACATGCTCATGAGACTAGCATGATACAAACTAAGCTCCCCCTAAGTGTGTGCATAAAAAGAATACCACTTGCAAGACAAGGGTAGTGAGAGACAAGTGCACAACTACAAACTTGTAAAACAAGGAAGCTTAGAGCATATCATGCAAAGAGGTAGCTTAAGGGACAAGAGATAAAACAAATGGGATCTTGTTACATTACCACTTGTAGATATCACTTGTAGTCTTTTGATCAATGCATACCTCGGGGGTTGATCCTCTCTTCCTTGTTGGCACCACATTGAGATGAGCCACTTGGAAATGATATCACTAGGTGACACCACTTGAAAGAAGCTTGTATAGAAGACACTTGGGGTACCACAAGGATTAGGAATGTATGAGTACATTGCCTTTGAACTTATATAGAGACATAAGCTCGCAAGGACATGACTCAATAGCATGAAGCTCATATTGCTATATTCAATCTTTTAGAGATGTTAGATCACATTGAGAGTGAAATAGCATTCTCTTAGAATGAAACACCGCACCGGAACGCGTCGCTAAGGGACTACATAAGATAAGCTTGAAACAATGTTAGTCCCATAACCAAACCATAGGATGAGCTCCCCCTAAATGTGTGCATTTAGTGTTTGAATCACCAACCAATTGTATGCACATTGTTTATGATAACAAAAGGGAAGCTAACCCTATAGCTTGCTCATGATGCAAAGAGATATATATGAAAACATGCACCATGAAAGAACAAGTGTAGCTTTCCTACACACTAATCAAACCATGTAGATTGCTCATGGGTTAGCACATGACACAAGCAACCTACCATATGTAAACATTGCAACAAATGCAACCTAAACAAGGCAATGGAGCTACAATGATACAAGAGATGGGTTCTAGTTTCCATTACCTCAATCGGGGAACTTGGGCAACACATTTCCAATTCGCAAGCTTGGCTTATAGGCTTGAGTCTTCTCATCTTGATTGTGCCAAGCCTCCCAAGTCCCCGAATTTAAGGCCTTCAAGTGGCCTTTGGAACCCAAACCATTTGAGGCCCCTTCATGTTGGTGATGACTTCCTTGGGCACCCAAATAGGTTGGTTCCAACCCCGCTCTTCCTTCATCTTCCCAACCTTGTGTGCAACCACCTTGCCATTTGCCTTCTTCTTGATGACGTAGGTGTTGCTCTTGGTCTTGTTCTTGCGGTTGGGCTTGGTGTAGATGAGGGAGCTCTTGATGGTGGGCTTCAATTTCTTCTTTGCGCCCTTGTCCATCTTCTTGATAAATTGAGGGCATTTGTAGAACTTGTGCCCTTCTCCATGACACTTGTAGCAAGTCACGATTGCACCCTTCTCAAGCTTCTTCACCATGGGATCACGGTTATCTTGAGAAGGTTGGACTTGGCTCTTCATGTCTTGAGAGATGTCCACTTGTTCTTCATCATTCTTGCCCTTGCCCATCAAGTTTGCCAACCTCTCTCGGAGCCATTTCACTTCTTGCTTGAGCTCATCATTTTCCTTGCCTATGAGATAATCACATGTTTCTACAACAACATTCTCATGGCAAGATGGTAAGCAAGATTCATCAATTAAATCAATGCAAGAAGTTGAAGCATCTACCTTAGAGATAGGAATTGCACAAGGGATAGATGTTTCATCAAGCTCAAAGGAATTACTTGTTTGAGTCTCTTTGCTCTCAAGCTTAGATTTTAGCTCATCACACTCCTTGCTAAGCAATTTGAATTTGCACAACAAGTTTTCATAATTTGTAGCAAGGGTGTCACTAAGATCATTGAGAGCATTGAGTTCTTTGATTTCATTAGCTTGTTGTTCAAGCATTCCTTTTTGCTCATGGATTAGCTCAACAAGATCATTGAGAGAGGTGGTGTCGGATTCGTCATCACTTACATTGCTTTCCATACCTTTGGCCATGAGGCACATGTGTGATGATGAAGGACCTTGCATGAAGCGGGTGGTGAAGTTCTTTCTTGATTCATCGCTTGAGCTAGAAGAACTTGATCCACCACTTGTCCACTCGCGGATGGCGAAGATTGCTTCTTGCCTTGGTCTTCTCTCCTTGACCACCTTCCTTTTGGGCTTGTGCTCAATCTTGGTGAACTTGATGTGTTGATGATGGCGCCCTTCTCTCAAGTGGATGTTGTAGCCGTACATGTTGACTTTCTTCACATACTTGAAGATCTTCTTCACGTACTCGGCCACCATAGATTCAACCTCTTCATCACTTGAGGAATCTTCATTATCACCATCATCGCCATCATCTTCGCTTGAGCTTCCACGAGTAGCCATCCTACTCAACATTTTCTCTTGTCGGCTTGAGAGAGCATGGCTTGTGGTTGGAGAAGATGGTTCTTGGGGCTTTTCTTGGGGCGCCTTCTTTGACTTGGGCATTAGTTGAAGCTCATGTGCCATGATCTTGCTCAAGATATGCGATGGCTTCAAATCTTCGAGCTTCTTCTCGTAGATGATTGCTTTCACCAAGTCATAGTCGGGCTTTCGAAGACTTTGAAGGATCTTGCGGTTGATGTTCAAGTCCGTGATGTCCTTCACACCTAAGGCATTAATCTCATTGACAAGCACATTTAGGCGTGAGTACATAGATTCGGCATTTTCATTAGCAAGTTGCTTAAAGCTATTGAATTCCTCAAGGAGACAACCGTAGCGTTCATTAGCAACTTCTTTTGAACCCTCATTTTGCAACTTGATGGTTTTCCATAGCTCATGAGCATTTTCACAAGTAAAAACTCTATTGAAAACGCCTACATCTAGTGAGGACAAAATGATACTCTTAGCAATCACATCAAATTGCTTTTCCTTTCTAGTACCATTTTTCATGCCCTCATCGGTGACTCTCCAAACATCGAGGTCCCTTGCTTGGAGATAGGCCTCCATGAGAACCTTCCACCGAGGATAGCCCGTGCAATCGAAATGTGGAGCCAAACCTAAGGTATCCACCCCTTTCATTCCTCTATAGAGCAACTCACTAGGCGGTGAAGCCTAACCGTTCCAATGAGCCGGTTTTCACAATTTACCAATCGAATTGGTGTATCCTTGTGAAGGAAGTGAGTCCCGGCTCTGATACCACTTGTAAGGAATCGGATGCCCGTTAGCCTAAGAGGGGGAGGGGGTGAATTAGGCAACTAAAAACCTTAACCTATGGCTTCACTAATTTTGCGCAAAGGTAAACTAGAACATACTATCTATATGTGCAACTACGGTTGTTCTAGTGTGAAACTCCCATCCCAAAAGAAGGTTTGCAACCTATAGCCAATCCTAGCATGATACTACTCTAGGAATGTAGAGGCAAGCAAAGATTGCAAGAGAGTAAATGCGGAAACGTAAAGGGGATGAGAGGAAGCAAACTCTTGACACGCGATTTATCCCGTGGTATCGGTAGGCACTAAGCCACCCCTAGTCCACGTTGTTGAAGCACTCACACAAGAGTATTGCTTCCGGTCACCAAGTCTCTCCCAAGGGCACCAACTTGACTTGCCACAAAGGCTAGCCACTTAGGCACTTGTCAAGCTCCCTTGGTCACCTTGATGCCGCCTCCACTAAGGAGCTTCTCCACCAAGGAAGGGGGTCTCCACGTCCCCGCACAAAGTGTCCTCGCCGCTCCACACCAAGCGGAGGGTCGATGACGATTGCCGGTGAGCCACTTAGGCCCCAAGGCTTTCGGCGAACCTTGTACGGCGGGGATTCACTCAAGAATCACCTCACAAGGTTGGCACAACCTTGCACTCACTCGGCTCTAAGCTAAGCCTAGCACTAAGCACATACACAAAGCATGCACTAGTCTAAGGATGAGCAATTAAGCACTTGGATGGATTGGATATGATCTTGAATGTGTCTTGAACTCCTCTCGCACTTCCACACAATCCAAGCAACCTCAAATGAGTGAGTGGAGGGGGTATAAATAGCCCAAGGCATCAAACTAGCCGTTGGCTAACGTCCATCGAAAAAGGTACGCGTCGGATGATCCGACGCTATGCTTTTCCGGGCGTCGGTTCATCCGGTGCCCCTCTCACGTCACGTAGCCGTTGAGGTTCTCTCGACACAAGCGCTCCGACGCTATGCTCCGACGCCACGTCGGATCATCGTGCTTCGAAGGCCTCGCATCCGGTCGGCATCGTTAGCTTCCAACGGACCGTCGGATAGAGCGACGCTATGCCTTGACCAAGGCGTCGGATCATCCGGTCTGAAGGCTTCGTCTTGGCGCGTCTCGTATGAATTCAAGGCGAGCGTCGGATAGACCGACGGGGTCCTCACTCGGACCGTCGGATCATCCGGTGCTACTGTCTTCCTTGCTCTTCCTCTGCAACTCGTCCGACGCATCTAGAAATTGGACCGTCGGTTCATCCGACGGTACCTAGGGTTTCACCCTGTGTACCAACTCGTCCGACGATTGCACCGACGCTTGTAAATGAGGGACCGTCGGATCATCCGACGGTGTCTTTTCTTTTCCTTTTCTTGCTCGGTTTTGACCCTTTATTTTGGCATTTTTGCATGGGATTTTCTTGCATCCTTGGGACCTAGAAATGTCTACAAAGACATGCTCAAACAATATGGTTAGTCCCAATGATCATGTTGTCATGAATCACCAAAATCAAACTCCGAACAAATGGCATATGAGGTCATGTTCGCTACAATGAAAAGCTTTTAAAAGGGGACAAGGTTTGGTTCTAGGACCGCGAACGGAAAAGACTCGGAACTATCGTAAGATTTGTATTATATCACACAAGGTTATGTGCTTGGTAAATTTTAATTCAAAAATATGTGCATAGGTTATTTCAGAGAAATACCTTATTTAATAATTAAGCAAGTTATATTTATATAAAAGGAACGGTGTATAACTTATTCCAATTTTATTTATAAATATTCAAGTATTATTTTATGCAAATTAAACATTTTAATTTAAAAGAAGCATGTAAAGCATCTAAACGAATATCTTTACATTTCGAATTGTACTAAGTAATTTATAATTTAGAAACATATTTATGTTCATATTAATCAATTTAATATTTAATTATGAAAACTCGAGATAAACCTATATTACTTTTATTTAGAAAGCAAATTGAATATATATTAATTAATTTAAGTTTGATTATGAAAACCGAGATATAACTCTAATTAGCTTTTAATTGGAAAAATTATTTAAATAAGAATTAACCAAATTATATTTCTTATAAAAACACGTGTTGATCTCTAATTAAATTTTAATTAGAAAAGCATGTATATTAGTTTTTAATCATATTTAAATATTAAATAAATTATAAAGCAAGTAACAGGTTCAACATTGTCTCTATTACGTTCTTTGAGTTATTACGAACCTAATGCAATTTGAAACGCTAAAAACGGAGCTAAAACGTGAAAACTACGCACTAAACAAGGTTTAGGGGCTAAACCGTAAGAAAACTAGGGCTCCGGGGGCTTTACCGCAAGAAATCGGGGACCTAGACACAAATATGCATATAAACCAAGGGTCTATAGCACAAAAGAACCTAATTAGGAGCTCTGGCTGGAAAAACTAAGAAGCTAGGGGTTTAAACAAGAAAACCAGGACTTGATTGTAGGGATCTTCATGGGTGGAAGGGTATTATTGTAATATTATAAAGTGCAGGGTTATTTTTGCAAAGTGGCGGCGGAGAGGCACGGGTTGCTGGGTATGCACTTGTTTGACCGGGGGCTCGGACTAATGCGAGCCGTTGGCTCACGGATGGGCGGGCGGGGGACGGCGGGGCGGCGGCGGGCGGACCGCGCGCGGTGGCGGCGGCTCTGCGCGGCGGCGGCTCGCCGGGAGAGCTCGCCGGCGCGGGCGAAACGGGGGCCTCCCGGCCACCAAATGCGACGGAAAAAGTACGCGAAACGAAGAAGAGGACTAGGGGGAAATCACCTACGAGCTCGGAAGGGAGGGAGAAGCGCCGGTGAAGCGGATCGGGGCGGCGGCTCCGGCGGCGGCGCTCCGGTTCCGGCGGGGACGGCGGGCGGTGAGGGAGGAGGGAGAGGGGAGGGGTGCGGGGAGACGCAGGGGGGTGGTGCCGCCCCTTTATAGGGTGTAGGAGGAAGGGGAGGAGGCGCGCAAGGCGGTGGCGGCGAGCGCACTCCGGCGGCCCGTATGGCGGCGGCGGGAGCTTGGTGCGCGGCGGTTTCGGGGGGAGGGGAAGGGGCCGAGACGGTGGAGTGGGCGGCCGACGCATTGAAGGAGGAAGAGGAGGAGGCGCGGGGAGGCCGGGGGAGGCGGGCGGGCGGTGCGGGGAGGCCGGGGTGCGGTGCGGCCGGCACGGGGGAGAGGAAGGAGGCGGCGGGAGGTGGAAGACTCACCGACAAGTGGGTCCCCCCGTCGGCGAGAGGGAGAGAGAGAGGAGAGGAAGAGGTGGGCGGCGGGTTTAATTGGGCGGGGCGAAATTGGTGGGCCGCGAGGGGAGGGAGGATGGGCCGCGGGATAGGTTAGATAGGTATGGTTGTTTTGTTTTTTTCCTTTCTTTTCTTTTTTCAACACATAACAAAACAAATCTAACACACATACATTTATTTTATTTAATTTATAAAAACAATCAATTGATTTTCTCATTCTAAATTTCGTGTAAAGAAGATAAATCTTGGGCAAAATTTTAAAATTATGGGAAAATCGTTGTTTAATTATTTTCCCTATTAACATCCCGAAATTGGAAAATTTCGGGGTGTTACGACGCGTCGATATATCGCGAGAGTCAAACCTGGAAGTAGTCGTCCGCTCGCCGGTTTTTCAAGATGCGGAGCCGATCCGTTCGGCACCGATGTCTGGGGCCGCCACAAGTAGTCGTGGTGGGATCGAACTCCTGGCGGACGACCTCGTCGACCCGGCGGCAGTAGCGCGTCACTTGGAGGCGATGCGCCAGGCCGAGCATTGGATGAAGGTAAGTTGTCGGTACCCTTGAGTAGTTAATCCGCCATAAATGCTGAGTACCCAAGTAACAACTATTGTCTGCTGCAGGATGTCGTGGAGAGATCCCGGCAAAAATCTGACATGCTCCAGGGGTACGGTGATACAGTGCTCCGGGCGGAAGCATTGGAGGAACAACTCGCGAAGGCTCGGAAGCACTCCGCCATGCTCCAGTCGAAACTTGACGGCGCCTTCGCCCAGTACCATAACGAAGTCCAAGACATGCAGACGAAGAGCGACGAGCTGGTGCTCAAGAACAAGTCGCTCCGCAACAAGAACAAAGGTACAATGTTGTCTTGTCGAGTACCCATTGGAGATGTCTTGCAGTGCTCTGACCCCACCTTGTTGATTGCAGTGCTTGAGACCCAGGTCGAGCAACTGAGAGCTTCAGAAGTCGACATGAAGAACCTCTTCTACCGGGAGAAGGAGGCCCGTGAGGTACTTGAATATGATTATAAGCAGTTGGCTTACGAGTGCGATAAGCACATGGAGCTTCAAATTGCCTCGGACCGTGACCTCGTCAACTGCTACAAATCCCTACAGAAGTTGAACGAAGACCGCGAGAAGTTGCGGGCCCATCTGAAAGAACTTGAAGAAACCGCACTTCCCATTGCGAGGCTACTGGTGCCTCATCCGGGCGGGCCGAAGATAGCTCCATTGGTGGGCCGGCTGAGAGAAGCTCCCAGTTGTCTGGCGACGTACGTCAAGCATTTGGTTAAGTCTATCCCCAATCAAATCTTGGCGTACATGAAGTCGTACTTCCTGAAGGCTCCGGTGGAAGTAGTCGTGGGTGGACTGGCCGCCAACTGTACTGATGAGCAGTACGCGGAGCTCCTGGATCAGATGGCGCCAATTGCTGAGCAAGTCGTCGAAAAGCTGAACCTTCAGTAGTCTTGTAGGGTTAGCTTGTAGCAGTAATTGTGTATAAACAAATTTGTAGTAAACTTGTTTAAGCATGAATGAGAAAAAATCATAAATGATTACTCGTTATCGTGGGATATGAACGCGGAGTTCTCATTAAGGAGTTGTCACGTGAGGGAAACACAGTAAGTCAGTTGATAAATAATCAAACTTTATTACTGAGAGAAGTACACCTGGATGGCCAGGGCCGTTTTACAAGAGTAGTCGCCAGGACCCGGAGGCCGCCTACGGCTAAGTGGTGCTAGGGCGTATAGCCACTTACAGCAGTAGATCCGTTAGTAGCCGTATAGGCTGGATCTAGGAGTACATGGTCTCTTAGTAGACCGCTGCTGGAGTCCTTTGTCGCTCTAGCAGCTCAAGATCCATTAGTAGCTGTTAGCGCTGGATCTTGGAGTAGAGTAGTCCGGAGACAAGTGCCTGGACCCGATCTTCTTCCTTGATCGCGATCCGGTGGTACCCGGAGTAGCGATCGAGGAAGCGAGAGCAGTCACGGCCCCGCCATGGAGACGATGACTTGATCAATCCGCGGCAACCCGAAGGGGTCCTTGGGGGCGGTGCTTGTTGATGTCGGTGTAGTCGACGCACATCCTCCACTCGTTCGAGTTCTTCTTGCGGACGAGGACGGGGTTGGTGAGCCACTCGGGATGGAAGACTTCTCCGATGAAGCCGGCCGCGAGTAGTTTGGCGAGTTCCTTCTTGATGGCGTCCCGTCCGTCGTCGGCGAAGCATCGGAGGTGTTGTCGCTTGGGGGTGGCCTTAGGATCCACGTTGAGGCGGTGCTCAATCGGCTCCCCGGGCACTCCCGGCATGTCCGTCGGCTTCCACGCGAAGATGTCGCGGTTAGCCCAAAGGAAGCCGATGAGCGCGTCTTCCTATTTGGGGTCGAGGCCGGCCCCCGATGGTGGTGGTCTTGCCGGGGTCGCTCGTTCCGAGGTCGATCGTCTTGACGAGTACCTCCTCAGGTGGCTGAGGCTTGTTGGTGCTCGCCGGACTTCTGCGGGATGTCGAGTTCACTTGTAGCAAGCTTCTTCGACGCGGCGTAGACCTCCATCATTGCGTTGGGTACTTGGTTCGTAGAGGCGATCTCCACGGCTTCTGTGTCGCAGTCGTGAGAGATCTTCAAGTCCCCTTGGAGGGAGAGTACACCGGCCGGGCTTGGCATTTTGAGTACCAAATAGGTGTAGTGGGGCACCGCCATGAACTTGGCGATGGCCGGTCCGCCGAGGATGGCGTGGTAGGAAGTTTCGAAGTCCGCGACCTCGAATTTGATGTACTCGGTACGGTAGTTATCCCGAGATGCCTCGAAGGTAATCGGGCGGGACCACCGAGCCCGATGGAATAACCGCGTTGCCGGGGACGATGCCGTAGAAGGGCGTGTTGCTCTTGGTGAGCATGTGGGTGATGTCGAGCTTCATCTTCTTCGAGGTCTTGGTGAAAAGGACGTTGAGGCCGCTTCCACCATCGATGAGCACCTTGTTGAGTTTGGAGCCCGCGACCACCGCTTCGGGACGAGGGGGAACCGTCCCGGTTCGAGAAACCGGTCCATTGATCCGCGCGGGAAAAGGTGATGGGTACCTCCGACCACCCGAGAGGGGTCGGGACCGCCGGCTCAAGGGACATGACTTCTCGACGGGTAGCCTTCTCGCTCCCCGCCGCCGGCGGGCGTTCGCCGAAGAGGACGTTGACGGTCTTGTCGGGCTCCCCGGAAGTCGTTGTTGTCGTCGTCCTTCTTCTTGCCCTTTTTGTCGTGAGGGTGCGGTGGCTCCGGCGTATCCTTGAGTGCGTGCCTGAGTTGGTAGCACTGCTCGGTGGTGTGGTTGTCGTTTGGATGCCACGGGCACCTTTCCTTCAGCAGTCCTTGAAGCCGCCGGAGTTCTTCTTCGAGCTCTCCTTCGCAGGGCGCCGGATAGCCGCGACGGTGTTCTCTCGGCTTGTGCTTGCGGTTGGGACCCGAGTTGTTGTTGTTGTTGTTGTTGTTGTTGTTGTTGTTGTTGTTGTTGTTGTTGTTGTTGTTGTTGTTGTTGCGACCGCCTTGGTTTGCGTTGGCGCGCCGCCGCCGCCCGGTTCTCGCTTGCTCTTGCCACGGATGGCGTCGTACTTGGCATTGGCCTTGTCTTCTTCATCCGCCCGAGACGTGATCATGTCCTTGAGGTGGAAGGTGGACACGGGGCGGCGACGGCCGAAGTCTTCGAAGGTGCGTCGGTGGTAGAGACCGTCTTGGAAGAGGTCGATGACCTCCTTGTCGGTGACGTCGACGATGGTAGGTCGACGACGATAGCGCGCTTGTCGAAGAAGCGGCGCATGTTCTTGCGGAGGGTCTCGCCTTGCTCCTCGCTTGACCATTGCCGGTGTCCATGCGAGTACCCGATCGGCCCATGGCGCCCGCGAAGTTGCCGGTGAACTACTCCGCAGCCGGTCCCACTTGTCAATCGAGTGCTTGTCCAACGACTCGAGCCATGTGAGTGGAGCATGGTCCGGAGCGTAAGGGGAAGTAGAGGCATTTGGTGTCGTTGTTGCCGCCGGCGTTCTCGATGGAGAGGGCGTAGCACCCGAGCCACCGGATGGGGTCTCGCTTCGCGTCGTACTTGGTGATCCTCAAAGGCTTGAACTTGTCGGGGAGGAGCAAGTTGCGAAGTCGAGGTGAGAAGGCGAGGAAGCCATCACCGTCGCCTACGGTGGTCGACTTCTTCCGCCGCGCCTCCTCAATCTTCTCGGCGGGCATCGTAGCCGCCCCGTGAGGGCGCCGGAGGCGTGGCCGTTCGCGTGGCCTCGGCCGCCGCGACCGCCGCCGCCACCGGCCCTCCCGTTGGCTCCATGATTGGAGCTTCCGCCGTCGCCGCCGCCGCCGTCGGGGTCGTTGCCGCCGCCGTCGGCCGGAGCGTGGTGGGGGATGACCTTGCAGTTGCTGTTGTCACGTTGTGGAGGTCCGCCGACATTGGAGCAACAACGGTTGGGCTAGGCTGGGAGCTCAGCTCGAGTACGGTTGGGACCGTTGTTGGCGCTGCGACTTGTGGCTTCGTTGTCGTGGGGCCTGGCTGGAGGAGGTTGGTTGACTCTGTTGTCGACCCGCATGAAGTAGGCATCTTCGACGAGCTTGGTGATGACCTCCCCAGCGCGTATGCCCTGAGCCCGGCGTGCGATCGCCGTGATCGATGTTGACGGTGAAAATCCGTCAACCTAGCCATGAGTTTACCTTCGGTGTTGGCATGAGTTTTATACCTTATCCATTGGTACTAACCCCCGTGGTATAACAAGTTCACGTGTGCATGTCGGTTTTGGAGTTTAATGTTTATGCAGGGTTTTAGTGTTGAATACAAGACTTTCGGGATAAGTTCATCAAGCACCTCATGACAAGACCTTGAAGCCCCATACAAGTCATGCAATGAAGCAAACTTAACTCCAAGAAACCAGGGACTTGATCCGAGAAGACGACGTACTCCGAGGACCCGACCGAAAAGTGGTCGAATCTTGCAAGACAAGGAGTTGAGTCCAATTCGAGAGAAACCGACGACATGGACCTACATGCGAAGGGGGAAACATCCGAGAAGCAAGGGAACCGACGTGGGGAAAAGGAGCCCTCGGGGCCGGGCCTAGATGGGCCCGGAGCCGGCCGGCCCGGTCCGGTCGGCCCGTGCCCATCCAGGGCCCAATTGCCCCCTCTTTTGCCCTAGCCGCCAATCGGGCTATTTATAGCCCCCCGACCGAGAGCCTCGCAGAAGAATTCGTCATCGGCCACCGAGGAGCGAGAGAAGAGAGGGACACCATCTCGGAGAGGAGAGGGTCGAGCTAGTTGACTAGGGTTCCCCTAGCCGACGTGGGAACCTTGCACGGAAGACCACGTCGGAGTTCCCGGAGCTAGAAGCAAGATCAAGGAAGGATCCCGGTGGTGATCTTGTGTATGTATCATTTTTATAGTTGAATTATCAAGTTGAATCTTTTCCTAGCGATCAAGTGTTTCCTCGAAGATTTCGTTTTTCGATCGGCTTTGCTTATTCCAATTCTATTCTCGAGATAGATTACATAGGGTGTTCTTGTAGCCGCGGTGGCTAGAGGTACACGCCGGATCTTCCGAAAGAATCTCGACTTGTCTTTTGACTCACCCTAAGCTACCCGCATGAATAGGGATACGTTGTGACAGAACGGGGGTCTCGAAAGGCGGATGTTTTCGGATTTGGACGGGAAACCACGATTTAAAGAGGCTTCTATTATGATTCGATTTGCTACTTCTTCTCTTGCTTGGAACTTCAACAAAAGGCTTACCCCGATCCCTCTAGATCGGTTTATCTACCCAATCTTACTTTGTTTTCTCCGGTCTTTAGTAGATTAGATTCGTTCCGTGTCTTTTACTTAGATGCATTAGGGTTTCTTCTATCGAAGATTGAAGTTACTTGGCTTTATTAGATTAAGTTTTGCGTCACACATTTGTTCCACGGATTCGATACCTTGGGTTCACCACTCGAGGGAAGAAGGGTCCCTTGACTACGACGGGAGACTTGTACGCTTGCAAGTCACAAACAAACTTTGATACAAATATTAACCGTCAACAATCGACATGAGGCATTGCTCGGGGGTAGTGTGTACTCGCTCTCGACCGCCTCGAGAGCTTCGCGAGGTTGCGGACGGGGAAGTTGTCGCGGAGGCGCCGGCGACGTTCCCCGCGCTTCCGGTTACGCCGCGTCGAGCGTCTCTCGTCCGCGGGGTTCTCGTTTGCTGGAGCGTCGGCGAGAGAGCTCGTCGGAGGAGATGTCTTCAAGGTACTTGTCTTGAGCCGTCCCCGAAGGTCCCGGGGTGTCGCCGGCAGCCCATGAAGACTTGGCGATCGGGGGTGCCAAGGCCGGACTCGAAGGCGCCGCCTCGGCTGGTGTGCTTGAGTCGGCCGGCTAGTGGCGTTCCCTCCGGAACGGTAGCGAGTCGATGTAGGCGACGTAGCGTGAGTCTCCACTTATCGAGGTCGGCGGGCTTGCGGTCCGTCCCTGAAGACGAATCTTCCCGCCGGTGTGGAGGTTATAACCGGCCCCGCAGGCCGGCCCCCGATAAGGGGTGCTCGGTGGAGTTGTCCTCGGACTCGGGATCCTCTGGGTCCGACCCGAAGTCGAACTCGTATGCGGAATCCAAGTAGAACCCGGAGAGGGGGTTGGAGTCCGAAGCGTGGCCGGAGGCGGTGTCGGAGTCCGAGTTGTACTCGGGTACGGGTTCCTTGCCGGCCCGACGCGAAGAAGGAGCCTCCGTGTGGGCCCGGCTGATGATGCGGGGACCACGCGTGGAGCGCTCACGGGGTGAGGGGACCACATGCGATGGCTGAGCCGCCGGCTCGCATGCGATGGCCCATGGAGACGCCGAGTTCAAGTTGGAAGCGGGCTCGAGCTCGAAGTTGGTGTGGTGGTTGAAGAGCGAAATTTCGCCGAACTTGCGGCGAGTTCGCCCGTGACAACTTCTCGGAAGTGTCACGAAGCCGGTCTTCGGGTTGGGCGGCATGGTGAGGCGGCGCTGGAAAGATCCCGCGCCGTTAGCGCAAGTGCGGACCCGGGCGCCGAACATGAAGGTGTCGCCGCGGTTGAAGGCGACGGTTGGCTTGAAGTAGACGAGGAGCCGTCGAGTTCGCCATGTGATCTCGGGCGAGAGCCACTACCTAGCGCGCCGGTGTCGGTGTTTTAGACCGGCAACCTACTAAGGGGAGTACCCGAAGTAGATGAATGTGGCCTCGCCGAGATCGGTAACTCGAAGGAAGAGACACGTGGCACACAATTTAGACAGGTTCGGGCCGCGAGGTGCGTAATACCCTACGTCCTGTATGCTGCGTAGCTCTGGATTGATTGGATACGATTACAAGATGGTGTAATTGTACGCCGTGAGATGAGATAGGATGCTAGAGAAAGGTCCCTGCCTCGCCTTATATAGTCCGGGAGGCAGGGTTACAAGTCGAAGTAGGGAGAGAGTACTAGTCGAATACGTCTAGGAGTCTTCCATACAGCGCGGGACATGTACAGCTTCCTAACCGAGTACTTCTCCTCTGTAGTCCTTGTGCTCCACGCCATCAGGTGCCATGTAGCGCAAGCTGCATAGTCCCAGGGGCCCACCGAGTAGTCGGTCCTTGTACCCACCGAGGTAGTGGGCCCAGGGAGGTCCATACGACAGCGCCATCTGCTCCAGCAGCTCCGCATATTGCTTGTCCGTGCAGTTGGCGGCTAGTCCGCCGGCGACCACGTCAACCGGAGCCTTCGGGAAGTACGACTTCATGAAGGCCAGAACCTGGTTGGGGATTGACTTCGCCAAGTGCTTGACGTACGTCGCCAGGCGGTTGGGGGCTTCCCTGAGCCGGTCCACCAAAGGGGCTATCTTCGGAGCGCCAGGGTGAGGCACCAGTAGCCTCGCAATGGGGAGCACGGCTTCCTCGAGTTCCTTCAGGTGGACCCGCAGCTTCTCGCAGACCTCGTTCAGCTTTTGCAAAGATTTGTAGAAGTTGACGAGGTCACGATCCGACGCAATACAGAGCTCCATGTGCTTGTCGCACTCGTAAGCAAGCTGCTTATAATCATACTCCAGTACCTCGCGGGCCTCCTTCTCCCGTAGAAGAGGTTCTTCATGTCGGTCTCTCGAAGCCTTCACCGGTCGACGCGGGTCTCAAGCTCTGCAGTTGAACAAGGCAAAGCGGGTCAGACTCCTTCAAGGTACTATCAACGGGTACTCAACACTGCAATGGCGTACCTTTATTCTTGTTGCAGAGAGACTTGTTCTTC
Organism: Cenchrus americanus; assembly: GCA_947561735.1. Taxonomy (NCBI): domain Eukaryota; kingdom Viridiplantae; phylum Streptophyta; class Magnoliopsida; order Poales; family Poaceae; genus Cenchrus; species Cenchrus americanus. Next base: position 79,146,311 of record OX387244.1, on the reverse strand, counting down.
CGCACCGGCTCATCGCTCTTCGCCTCATATCTTAGATTTCGTTGTGATACTGGGCGAAGGCGGCGTCCAGCTTCGACTGCATCGCGGCGGCGTGCTTCCAGCTGTCCTTCTAAGGCCTCGGCCCGGAGTACCGTGTCGTCGTACCCTTGAAGCATGTCGGACTTCTACCGGGACCTCTCCGTGACGTCCTGCAACAGACAACATATGTCAACTGGGTACTCAACACTAAAGGATTGACTACTCAAGAGTGTCGACTACTCACCTTCATCCACTGCTCGGCCAGGCGCATTGCTTCCATGTGACGAGCTACCGTCGCTGGGTCGACAAGGTCATCCGCCAGAAGCTCGATCCCGCCACGACTACTCGTCGCGGCTTCACACATTGGCGCTGAGCGGATTGGCTCCGTGTCCTGGATCTCTGGCGAGCGAACGACTTCCAGAGCCGGTTCTGACACCATGTCGTCGCGCTCTCCTCCAGCTGTCGCGACGGCTTCTTCAACGGCCGCTTCCGTCGGCTCGAGGGCTCCTCCAGCAGCCCCCCTGGGTCTTCAGTGCCAGGTTTTCAACAGGCACCGCTTCGGGAATGGCGCTTCCCTCGGCTTCGGCACCTGTCAACAAAAGGACAACTGGATCAGTCATACATGTCGGTTACGACTACTCTTCAGGATTACTTGCACTTGAGAAAAGTACTCACCCTCTACGATGCTGGCCTCAGGCAAGGTAGCCTCCATGGCCGGCGCCTCGGATTCTGCCTGAGGGGCGGGAGCGGACTCCTCAGCGGGCGGCGCGGTTTCCTCTCCAGCACTGTAGTGGGTTCATCTTCCTCCCAGGTCAAGTCCGTCGATTTCCTGCACAGTACACGAGCTGATGGTCAACCCAGTACGACTACCAAATCTAATGTACTACTCGGGAAGGATCAGCACTTACAGGCTCGACCGGACTACCGTCACGGTTGGGGCGCCGAGGATACTGGCGATATCAACCAACCCAGCCTCAGCGGGCACCTCCTCTTGGGCCTCGCAGCCGCCGCTCCTCGGCAATAGCGCCGGCCGGTGCGCACCCTCCTCGGCAACGGGGGGCCGGCGCGACAACCGCGCCAAGAGTTCATCTACGGTGGGGGCCGGGCTCCGGCCGGCTCCACCGGCTCTCCCACCGTGTCCCGGCCGCCTTCGTCACCCTGCTCTACGGGGTCGGAAGGCGGCATCTCCTGCAAGTAAGGGAATTTCGTCGTCAATATACAACATCGAGACATAAGTACTCGACTACCCTATTCAAGACGGCTTACCTCCTGGGACGTGGTCTCCGTGACCTTCAACTTCTTGGCCACGCGCTTGCGGTCCACGTTCCGCGGCCTCCTTGACGGCGCAGGCAAACTAGCCTCCAGGCTAGTCGGCGGATCCTGAACGAGAGGAATATGCGGCAATCCAGGGCGGCTGAATCTCGACCGCAGCTAGAAGCGCTCCTGCAGCGTCTCCTCATCATCGTCCTCCTCGGACGTATCTTCGACGACTACTGTGTCGTCTCCTTCACCAACCTCGCGCCGCTCCTTGGCCTTGGCCTTCCCTTCTTCTGGGACCTCGACAAGTTGAGGAGGCGACATCGGCTCGGAGACGAACTTCACTAAGTCATCCTGCAAGAAGCACAATACGTCAGCACGACTACTCCTACGTAATGAGTACTCGACAATGGGTACGACTACCAACCTCATTTGGCGGGCGCGCAACGGAGTATTCAGGCACGGGGCACGGCGTGTACGCCAGCATGTCCTTGAAGATTCTCCCCAGCCTGTCGACGATGTCGTCGTCATCTACTTCATCACCAGGCATCCGCGATGTGTCGTCGTCGCCGGTGTACTGGTACCCTAGGGTGTCGCGGGCCATCAGCAGCTGCACCCTTCGCTTCATGAAGCTGAAGGCCACATGTTCGACCCTCAGCCCGGCTTCTCTCAATGCCTTGATTTTCGCCAGCAGCTCGGGTAGCTGGATACCCTCTTACATAGTTGGCTTCGAGTTCCACCACGACCGGTGCTTGGGCTGCTTCCCGCTTGGCTTCGGCGCCTCCGGTAGTTGGTGATGTAGAACCACTTCGCCTTCCAATCCCGGTTGGAGTCGATCGGCCTTGTAGGAGAGGTGCGCTCCGCGGCATCTTCTCGCATCCGGATCCCGCTCCCCCACTAGCTCCCCCACTACTCGGGACCGTTGGCGCCGGGTCGGGGCTTCACCCGAAGAATTTCCGGAAAAGTACCCAGTGGGGCTTGATCCCCAAGAAGGCCTCGCAGAAGTGAACGAAGACTGAAGTATGGAAGATATCGTTGGGGTTGAGGTTGAGGTACTTGATGCCATAGTACTGCAGCAGCCCCTTGAAGAAGTCGCTTGCCGGAAGAGACAGCCCTAGCTCCGCGAACCGGGTGAACATAGGAATCTCGTCCGGGTTCTTCTCCATGGGGTACGGATCCCCTACAGCAGCTCTCCACATGTCAACTTCCTTCTCCCGCAAGAATCCACTGTTGAGAAGCGCCAGCAGATCTTTGGTTTTGGCCTTGGATTTCTTCCACTCGATTCGGATTTGGTCGCGGCGGAGACACCGGCGGCGATGTCCCCGCAGTAGATCTGGTGGCCTCCTCGCGAGATCTTTTCTTCCCACCGGCGGCCTTCGAGGTCTTCGATGGCGAGGGCTTCATTCTCCAAGTGCACGGTGTCTTCACTCACATTCGCTCGGGGGCTACGGTGGTGGTCTCTAACGGCGGCGCGCTTGGATCTACACTCCCCTCACCGGCGGCAGTGCGCATTGGCGGTGGTTCTTGGCAGGATCTGTTGGGAATGGCTGCGAATGCGTGGGGTGAAAAACCCTAAGGGTTTTGATTTCTATTTATAAGTCAACAGCGGCTCTTCCAACGGTCGGATGGATAAGTCTGCAGACGGCTGACTCAGCGGCGACGCCTGACTCTTCAACTCCTACTAGTCGACGTGCCTCATCTTGGGGGCTCGGCTACTTCTATTCAACTTCTTGGGTAGCGACAAGACTCAAGATCAACTCAGGACACATTCTAGAGGAAGTACTCGACTCAAGGCTCGGGGGCTCCGTGCGATGTGTCCTTCAGTTTTTTCCTCCGGATTTTGCGGGATATTCTTGCCAAAACTTCAGCTGGACCCTCAGCCAGAGTCTACAACTCAACCTAAGGCTCGGGGGCTACTCCATATGGAGTGCGATTTTGCAATCGCACTTCCATATCAACTTCGGCTTCAAGACAACACGGACATTGTTGAAGACCTTCAAGAGCAAAGCACTCGAGGATGCTTCGTACTACTCGAGAAGACTTCGAGATTGCTCAAATATCACTGGAGTACATTCCAGCCTCGGGATGCTTCAACTACTCTTGAGGACTTTTGACTTGTAGCGCTCAGGGACGCTTGAGGACTGCTCGTTAAGGCCGTCAAGACTACTCGAAGCTATCCTTCTCGACTACAAAGTACTCGGGGGCTTGTCGTATGGACCTCCCTGGGCCCACTACCTCGGTGGGTACCAGGACCGACTACTCGGTGGGCCCCTGGGACTACTCGACTTGCGCTGCACGGCACCTGATGGCGTGAAGCACAAGGACTATGGAGGAGAAGTACTCGGATAGGAAGCTGTACATGTCCCGCACTGTGTAGAGGACTCCTAGACGTACTCGACTAGTACTCTCTCCCTGAACCGACTTGTAACCCTGCCTCCCGGACTATATAAGGCGAGGCAGGGACCCCTCTCTATCTCATCTCGCTCATATGCATCAGATTGCATCATCTTGTAATCGCACCCAATCAATCCAGAGCCACGCATCATACAGGACGTAGGGTATTACGCACCTCGCGGCCCGAACCTGTCTAAATTGTGTGCCACGTGTCTCTTCCTTCGAGTTACCAATCTCGGCGAGGCCACATTCATCTACTTCGGATACTCCCCTTAGTAGGTTGCCGGTCTAAAACACCGACAGAGGGTCCATCAGCCGATGCCCGGGTTCAGTTGGGGTTAGCCGGTAGCTCCCCTCGAGTACGGTTACGACCGATGTCCGCACTGCGACTTGTGGCTTCGTTGTCTTGCTGGCGGTTCCTGGCGGGGGGCACTTGAGTGACCCTGTTGTCAACTCGCATGAAGTAGGCGTCCTCGGCGAGCTTGGCGACGACTTCTCCTGCGCGCATCCCCTGAGCCTGACGTGCTATCGTAGTGATAGACATGAGGCATTACTCTGGGGTAGTGTGCACCCGGCTCTCGACTTGGTCGAGGGCTTCTGCGAGGTTCCGGATGGGAAGGGACTCGCGAAGACGTCGGCGTCGTTCGTTCCGCTTTCTGTTGCGTTCACGTCGAGCGTCCCTGTTGGCGTCGGTCTCGTCTGCAGGTGCGTTGGCAGACAACTCGTCTGTTGAGATATCCTTGAGATATCGGTCAGGGACTGTCCCTGAGGGCCCCGGCGTCTCATTGGTAGTCATGAAGACTTGCCGATCAGGAGAGCTGAGGCTGGAGTCACTGATTGCCACCTCTGTTGGATTGTGCTCCTCGGTTGGAGCTAGCGGAGTTCCCTCCTGGAAGGGGAGTGAATCGAGGTAGGCGACGCAGCGTGAGTTCTCGTTTGTCAGGTCTGCGGGCTTGCGGTCTGGCCAGTAGACGAATCTGCCGGCAGGTGTAGATGTTATAACCAGGACGGATGCGGGTCCTGACAGCGGTTGCTCCATCGTGTAGGTCTCGGACTCGGGGTCGTCCGGGTCCGCTCCGAAGTCGAACTCGTAGGAGGAGTCCGAGTAGTAGCCGGAGATGGGGTTGGAGTCCGAGTCATCCTCGGAGGCGACCTCCTTCCCAGCCCGGCATGCGGAGAGAGCCTTCGCGTGGGCCTTGCTAGCGATGCAGATGTCGTATGGGAAGTGCTCATGGAGTGGGGAGTCCGCACACGATGGCTCGATAGCCGACTCGCATGCGATGGCCCATGGTGACGTCGAGTTCGAGTTGGAGTCGGATCCAAGCTCAAAGTCCGCGTGCTGGTTGTAGAGCGAAATTTCGCCGAATTTTCCGGCGAGATCACCCGTGACTACTTCGGGAAGCATCATGAGCTCGGTCTTCGGGTTGGGCAGCATGGTGAGGCGGCGCTGGAAGGATCCGGCGCCGTCAGCAGTGCAGACCCAGGAGCCGAAGACGAAGGTGTCGCCGCGGTTGAAGGCGACAGTTGGCTTAATGAAGATTGAAGCCGTCGAGTTCGCCATATGATCTTCGGCGAGATCCCCTACCTAGCGCGCCAGCTGTCGGTGTTTTAGACCGACAACCTACCAAGGGGAGTACCTAAGGTAGATGAATGTGGCCTCGCCGAGATCGGTAACTCGAAGGAAGAGACACGCGCACACAATTTAAATAGGTTCGGGCCGCGAGGTGCGTAATACCCTACGTCCTGTATGTTGCGTAGCTCTGGATTGATTGGATGTGATTACAAGATGATGCGTAATGAGAGAGAAGGGTTCCTGCCTCGCCTTATATAGTCCGGGAGGCAGGGTTACAGGTCGGTTTAGGGAGAGAGTACTAGTCGTGTATGTCTAGGAGTCCTCTACACAGTACATGGTATGTATAGCTTCCTATCCGAATACTTCTCCACCGTAGCCCTTGCACCTCACGCCATCAGGTACCGTGCGGCACAAGTCGGGTAGTCCCAGGGGCCCACCGAGTAGTCGGTCCTGATACCCACCGAGGTAGTGGGCCCAAGTAGGTCCATACGACAATGACGAACTTCTCAACGCTCGTCATGGTGGCTCGAGGGGACTGGTCGTGAACTAGGGTGCGCACGCGAACTTGCGCCAGCGTGCGCGCGTGCGAGCTCTGCATCGGCGGCAACGCGAGCGAACTTCGCGCCGGCGGCGATCTCGGCAAGGCGGTGACGCATCCTTACTTGGCCCTTCCTCTACCTCACCAGCGGCGACACGAGCGCCGGCAGGCGGCGAACGTGTGCGGAGATAGTGGAGAGGGCGGCGGCAACAGAGGCATGGTGCAACGGATCGGATGGAAACGAGCATCGTCTCCACAACACGGTTTGGACGATTTCTTTGTGTCTCGGTACCAGGGTCGACTTGGTTTCCTAGTGTAGAAATGGTTTCTATGTTTTGCACTTTCTCTCATCATAAATTGGTATACCACGTAAGCAAATTGCGGAGTTGTCAAGTGTAATTTAGATAGATAGAAACTATCATCAATTCCCATTGGACTGCCCTAAGTCCATAGGAGTGAAGTGTTCCTAGTTACATTTTATGGTCTCTCAGTAAATTTTCCACTTGCCATGATTTCTCATGTGTTTTCAGGACTAAAGAAACAAAAAACCCGCCTATGGAATTCAAATTCCTCCAAAAAAGTTCGGGGCAGAGATATTTCATATGCAAAGGTCAGGCCGTGGGGGGAGGAGGCTATTGAGCTGCTGCAACACTTCACACATGCGCTTCGGTGCCTGTGCGTCCTCTGCTTTTGGTCTTGTGGTACTGTGCGTCTGTACTGTACCTGCTCGCTGGCTAGAGATGAACGTGGCGAGCGATTCATTTGCCTGACACGTGACGGGTCTCGGCAGCTGACGGGCTTATGAGTTGTGAGCCAGTCAGCCAGATCGATCCGCGTCGGGGCGACTCGTGCTCGATACGGACCCGACCAGTCGCCTACTACGCTTCGCGTGTCCTCGCCGCGCCGCCGCCCACACGCGCTGGTCGCTTAGCCACTCAGGGCAAACCGGCCCACCAAAGAACAGTAAGAAGATTTTCTCTCAACAAACCAAAGATCGGTCATCGCCCACCGAACAAAAGAACAGGTTCCACCTCCTCCACGCCACGCCGCGGTAGTCGAGCGAGAGAATTTTTTTTATTTTTTTAATCCTTTTTAATATAATTTATTAAAAATAACCCGGGCCCAACTAAAATTGCAAAAAGTAGCCCTTTTGGTCGCGCCGGGCCGCGTGGCGCGACTCCTCATTGAGTCGCGCTACATGCCCCGGCGCGACTCGGGCGCCACGTCGGCCGGGCGCGCACCGGCGTTCCCGAGGTGGCGAGTGAGTCGCGCCACATGCCATGGCGCGACTGAGTCGCGCCAGGCGGCGTGGCGCGACTCACTTAATATCCCCGGGGCCGCCGGCCCCTTCTTCTTCCTCCCTCCTTTCTTTTCTTCCCAACCCGAGCCGCAGCCCTTGCCGTCGCCCCGCCGCCTCCCCCTCCGGATCCCCCTCCTCCTCCACCGGATTCAAGTGGATTTTGGTGGGAAATCACTCATTGAAGGTACCTCCTCCACTTTAACCGGCTAGTTTTTCTCGATTTGGTTGTTTACCTAGGGTTTAGCCATTGCTAGGGTTTGTTGACTATGTGGCTCCAATGGTGGATTGAGTACGAATCGGTCACTATTAGTTGGCTTTTATTGATGCATTGGTTGATTGTAACACCGATCTATCGTGTAGTTTGCAATGCATGCTTCGGTTTTGATGGATTTTGGTGGTGTAGATGTTGAAGTAATGTTGAGCACTATGAACGAATGAAATTGCAATGTAGGCTCATGTAGTAGGTTTTATTAGTAGTACTAGCTTTGAGTAGTATTTTCACTAGTATTTCGTTACTTATCTTTGAGTAGTAGTATTTATTTTTCACTAGTATATCTTTACTTACCTTTCACTAGTCTATTGTATTTAGAATGAAATTTGATTTGCAATTGAATAAATCAATACTTACTTTCCTTTGATTGATGTTTGAAATGCAAGTGATGGTACTAGCTTTAGTCATGACTTAGTAGTTTTTTTCACTAGTAATTCTTTCACTATGTGTATGTATGTTGGAGATTGAAATATTTTCTTCACAAGTTGATGCATGTTTGAGATAGTAGTATATATCTTGGTGCTTATTTTCTTCCCTAGCTTTTCTTATGAATTTTAATTTTACTTCACATATGCATGCAATTTTTAGGTGGGTTATAAATATTATTTTCTTCATTTAGGACCATGGCTCAACAAGAGCAGTACCACCCAAGGTATCCACTCCTTGAGAAGTACTACGATGACAATCACCATGGGAGGAAGCTTGAAGAGCGTTTGGAGGTAGGATTAGAAGCACTTGTTAATTTGATGATGGATGGATTGAAATTGGATTGTCGTGTACTAATCAATTTTTGTGAATGTGATATTTTTTGTAGGTTTTGAAGCCTTTGCGACCCCGTACTCACACTCCTCTACAATGGGATGATAGGTACACACCTTTCATTCGCCAATCGGGTTTCCTCCCTCTTTCCACATTGATCAAGACTCGGGCTCCCGAAGATGGACAATGCTGCTTTGACTGCGCTAGTGGATCGGTGGAGGCCCGAGACACATAGCTTCCACCTTCCCTGTGGTGAGATGACTGTCACATTGGAGGATGTTGCCATGCTCTTTGGCCTTCGTGTTGACGGGTATGCTGTGACTGGTCACATAAACCCACAAGATTGGAGGGATATTGTCGAGGCATTGTTAGGAGTGCGGCCAGATGAACCGCAAGAAGGTGTGAAAGATAGGAAAACCACTGGAGTGAATTCGTCTTGGTTGGCCCAAAGACTTTGGTCATCGGCCACCACAACATGTTAATGCCCTCCGCATTTAGATGCATGCTATTTGGGAGAAAGAAAGGAGGAGGAAGAAATAAAAGGGGCCCGGCGGCCCCCCGTATGGTAAGTGAGTCGCGCCGAACGCGTGGCGCGACTCCTCATTGAGTCGCGCCACATGCCATGGCGCGACTCACTCGCCACCTCGCAACGCCGGCGCGCGCCCGGCCGACGTGGCACCGAGTCGCGCCGGGGCATGTGGCGCGACTCAATGAGGAGTCGCGCCACGTGGCCCGGCGCGACCAAAAGGGCTACTTTTTGCAATTTTAGTTGGGCCCGGGTTATTTTTAATAAATTAGATTAAAAAGGATTAAAAAATAAAAAAAAATCTCGAGCAGATGGCTTCCGAAATCAAGTCCGGTTCGACACAAAATCTGGGATAACGGGCGTGCGTGCGTTCTATGTTAATATCTCATGGCCGCTAACCACCGCACGGTCAATTAAAGCATACTGTCAAATGCTTCAGTACAGAGTACCGATAGGCATCATTAGATAACAAGTAAATACATTGGTACACATCAGCATTTCTATAGGTCGTCCCATGCAGTGTCACATAGGATTTTTCACGATATGGAGGAGAGAGAGCAAGGAGAGAGAAAGATGTTGTTGCCTCGCGAAACAACCACCTCATGAACGAAACAACTACTTCATGAGACAATCCACAATCATTGTATGAGTTGTTGTTGCTATGCAACTCATAATATTCACTTTTTATGTGCACAAATTAAGGAATTATATAGATCCACCAGACAACTTACCAGACAACTCATTGTGTAGGCTGTTGAGTCGACCTAAGGTTACTTGTAAATGTACGAGACAGGCTATCAGACCACACCAATGTATTTGTTAACACCAAAATTTGGTAAGAAGTCCGACTTGTGGGTCCAACTCGGTGAGAAATCCGTCCGGCGGAAGGGAATGTTTCTTCGTACGCATTCGGCGAAGAATCCACGGTCGACTATCCGTTTCCGTTCGGCAAGTGCACCGTTGAGCGGATTTTGCGGGATTGTACAAGGTGACGTGGCCCGAGCGGAAGGACGAATGGATGGATAAGCGATCAAGCTTAAAGATAAATTAGGTATCAAATCCATTCGAGGTCGTGCTTGGCGGGTGGTATAAATATGAACCCCGAATGTATGTAACGTATATACGTAATCATTCTCAATACAAACCGGCTTTACGCCAAAACCTAGAGTCCATTTGTCGTGTCATCGAGTTCTTCGAGAGGGTTCATCGATCCGTCGACCTCCGTGAGTACCGGCAACCTTGTATCATATCTAGTATCATGCGGTGGATTTAGATCTGATGCAAGTAGTCTTTTTACCATGCTTAGTGTCATGCAGTAGATTCAAACTTGGTTCAAGAGGGTTTCTTGTTAGGTCATGAGCCATGCGGTAGGCTAAGATCTAGCTTGAAGCTAGTTATCGGCTCTATTGGATTTTGGCAAGATTCAATAGATTCATTAAGTTACCCCGTGTTGCTTTGAGTTTCTACTTTATGTTTAAATTCATGTAACACCTTCTTTTGCCCAATTTAGATGGGTTTGGATCGGCTTTATCCCTTTTGATGATCCTTATGCGAGCCGAGTTTGAACCTTTGGCTAAATTAACACGTGGATCACATGCTCTTTGATAGCCGAAACCGAATCGATCTAGGTTGTCACGTGTTGCGGGTTCAAGCTTGCCAAAGCTTGTATAAATCTTGAAAGAACTCGGGTATCACGCGGTAGATGCAGGTTTTTGAGTTGTTTTGGAGCTAGTCATCCGGTGGATTAGATTTTCGAATCGATCCGATAGATTTATCTTACTTGGTAATGTTCGTTCCTTCTTCATGGACCCGAATCGGTACTGTCGACCGTGTTCGGTTATGTTCTTCATGAGTAAAACACGTGTGTAATTTATGCTTTAAATAATGTATGCTTTTAGCTTCCCATATTTAGATTGTATCATGCGGTGGATAGATCTATTTGTGGAAAGTGGCACGATCCCAAGCAAGTTGTATCATGCGGTGGATAGATTCGCTTGGTGTCGTACCCGACGGGTTTTAAAGTACCTAGACATGCGGTAGACTAGTGCTTTGAATCTATGCATGCTTGTTTATTACATATCTATGCTCGCGCTTTTACTTTATTTATTATTTAATGTTGATCACCACGAGGATCGGTCACGGTCTTGCGCACGTGCATCTTTGTCCAAACAAAGACCGATCGTCGTCATGCTTACGTCATCCATTCGGCTATGTGACTTTTTCCTTTTTAATGCTCCCGAATGGTTTCAGTTTTCTGGCAGATAGCTTTCTATAGCTATATGTCATCCCATTTGGCTCTATAGCCGCAAATATGGAATCGTCTGGCACCACCTCGGCAAGTTCCAAGCTTTGGAATTTAACTACTTTGTCTTTTGTTAATTTTCTGGAAAAATTGACTCCGCACATCTTGTGATCTCTGCACGTGTGAAGCCCTTTGTTCGGCATTGCTTGTGTGCTTAGCGCTAGGTGCGGATTTTACGTCAACAAGTACTGCCTAATTCTAATACCAGATTTAATCGCGCAATCTTTATAGCCTTGCTCAAATGCAATCCAACGAACACATCACAATAGTTCAAAATTACTCCCCGTCTCCACCACGATTGTTCGATTAGTTCTTCGGATCCATCCATCCGAAAACCCTAAAAGCCTTAACCATAAACCTAACGATGATTAGGAGAGAACGAGCAGCTAACGCACATAGGAATCTGGAACAAAAGCACTGGAATTTCACGGCGGTCCGGCCGCTCGATCAGAGTCCAGTCCTACCACGCTTCGCCTGTCCTCGCCGCGCCGCCGCCCACCTCCTCCGCGCCACGCCGCAGCCGCGCCTCGCCTTCCACTCCGGTAAAGCATGGTAGTCGAGCGAACAGATGGCTTCCGAAAATAAAGTCCGGTTCGGCACAAAGCTGGTATCACGGCCGTGCGTGCGTGGTTTAGTGATGTTAATATCTCCTGATTAATCACCACACAGTCGAGTAAAGCAAACTGGCAAATGCATCATCAAACAAGTATGGAGTACCGATAGAATCAAGCATCGTTGATCACACGCATGTGCTTAGCGATTCTAATTAATACCAGATTTAATCGTCCAATCTAATGCAATCGAACGAACAGATCATAATGGTCCAAAATTACTCCCCGTCTCCACCACGACTGTTCGATTAGTTCTTCGGATCCATCCCGGAAACCCCAAAAACCTTATATTTTTTTTGAAAAAAAATCTAACGATGATTAGGAGAGAACTAGTAGCAGCTAGTGCACATACGACAATTCTGGAACAAAAGCACTGGAATTTCCGGGGACGCGCGGCGGTTCGGCCGGTCGATTAGTAGTCACCGGTGAGCAGCTTACGGCCGACCTCGAAGGAGACGAAGGCGTCGATGCAGGCGTACTCGACCTGCTCGTGGGAGAGCTCGTAGTCGTCCCAGGGGCCAAGCCTCACCCGCCGCGGCTTGTCGACGTTGGCGCCCATGACGAAGCTCACGATGGCCTTCAGCCCCGCGTTGCGGAGGTCCTCGCAGCCCGTCGCGTCCGCAGCGAGCTCGGCCAGGTCCACCGTGTTGTTCACCTGCAGGTTGTAGTCGTTGCTGAGCCGCTCCGCGTCCGCCCCCACGCCCACGCCGACGAACCTGAAGTCGGGGTCGTCGAGGAACTCCGCCAGCGCGTCGGGGATGTAGTCGGCGTGGAGGAGCTGGAAGATGAGGCAGCGGCGGCCGACGCAGAGCTGGAGGAGCGCGGTGGGGTTGTACCCGCGGCCGAAGGGGGGCCTCCACTCCACGTCCAGCCCGACGACGAGGTTGTGCAGGCGGCGGCGGTGGACGGAGCGGACCTCGTACAGCCAGCCCTCCACGGCGTCGCCGGAGGACGTCACGGTGGTGGTGATCGCATCGCCCCCGAACCCCACGGTGTACACCTTGGTCTCGCCCATCGGATCCGTTTCGTCTCTCGGCTCTTGCGCAACAAGATGGTGGAGAAAGGCGAAACAACCGGGCTTTGAAAGGCAAATGCCAGCACCAAAGCAGCAGGCCAGCAGAACTGGAGTTGCAGGACACCGAGACCCAAGAGGCCACAGGAGTCCAGGACCAAAGGCCCCGTGTGTCAAGAGGGGAATGACACATTTAGCCCTGCTTTATTTTGGTTTTGCACATTCTCTTTTACAGTGTGAGAAATAGTGGGATCAAAGAATTTGCACTTTACCAATTAGAACTGGCATCAGACCTGGTTTGCTACGTAGTCCGGTAGTTATTAGGCACACCTTCAGCTGGCTTTGGCTTCTGTATTGTTACCACTTTTCCTTTACCGTGAAGCCGGTGAAGAAAAAACTTGCTTCACTTCTCCCTCATTTTATTTTACTCAAAATGTTTTTGCATTTCAGCTTCACGCTATAATGCAGTGTCTCAGTGTAGCGAGAAGTTAAAACCGAAGCCAAATCGAGACCAGCCAACGGGGCCTGCATCCCCCTCTACCCTGTCTGTCCCATTAGCAAGCACCAATCAAGTGAATGTAAGTGTAGCAAACACCTGCTTGTTTCTTGAAAACACTAATTTCTAATATTTCTTATCACATTATATGCAGAAAGTTATTAACGTTCTCTCTTTTTTTCGATTTATTCATGTGTTCCGAAATACATAAACACACCAGTTGTTTCTTAAATGTGAAGCTGCAAGCTTTGCAAGGGCGTTTGGCTAAAAGAGAGCACGATTTGAAAAACTTTTTGCTTTTGCAGTTTTGCGTTCACGAGCACTTTCTCCGCGGGTGCATCTGCTCTCTGGCAGAAAGAGATGGCAACCGAATCAAAGCTGCCAATGTCAGGTTCAACCCATATCTTCATCCACGCACCTTGTGGGGACCCATGAAGGCCTGCAAGCATACAACTACGACTCTACGGGACTTCGCGACTCTATGACTATGAGCTCATCGCCATTAGCCCATTAACCTGATAAGCTGATATATATATAGCCAGTGGGCATGTTTGGATGGGGGTGTTAGTGTTAGTTTGAAGCAAACTAACACCAAAACTAACACTTTTCATCCAAACACATGTGTTAGTTTGGTGTTAGTTGGAACTAACACCCCCAAAAAACTAACACCTCCAAGAGGTGGTAATTGGTGTTAGTTTGGTGGACCCCACCCCCTTTCTCTCTCCCTCTCCTTTTTCAAATGATTGGAAAAGTTACTTTAAATGCAAACTAACACCTCCATCCAAACATCAAAGGTGTTAGTTTTTTATGTGTTAGTTTGGAGGTGTTAAAAACTACCACTACCAATAACACTAACATATAACATCCAAACATGGCCAGTGTCATCTACAATGGATTACGGAAGAGTGATTTCTTTGTCTTTAATATTCAGTGGAAGAGTGAAACAGTGCAAGAACATCTGATCAATAGGTACCCTGTTCGTTCCAAATTATAATTTATTTGACTTGTTTGACCTCAAGTTTGACCACCCAATCTTATTCAAGAAACTATGCGAACTATCCCATCTTTATTGGCCATGTTTGGATGGTACATGTTAGTGTTAGTGGTAGTGGTAGTTTATAACACCTCCAAACTAACACATAAAAAACTAACACCTTTGATGTTTGGATGGAGGTGTTAGTTTGCATTTAAAGTAACTTTTCCAATCATTTGAAAAAGGAGAGGGAGAGAGAAAAAGGGTGGGGTCCACCAAACTAACACCAATTACCACCTCTTGGAGTTGTTAGTTTTTTGGGGGTGTTAGTTCCAACTAACACCAAACTAACACATGTGTTTGGATGCAAAGTGTTAGTTTTGGTGTTAGTTTGCTTCAAACTAACACTAACACCCCCATCCAAACATGCCCAATGGAAATAACTTAAACAAGTATGCAAAGTGTTAGTTTTGGTGTTAGTTTGGATGCATTGTGGTTTGCTCTATTAATGAAAGTTCTTCGAGAATAACTTAAACTAGGTGATACCCCGCGTGTTCTTCGCGGGAATTTTTTGTTGAAATTTGAAAATAAAAATGCTAAAGTAAAATTTGGAAGCAGACACACTAAGTTGATCTCTGTGTATTCTTCCATGTTAAGAGAAATAGAAATCAAATATTTATATATACTTAATACATATATAGATTTTTTAGATTGGACAGTGCAAATAATTAAGATGGTGTGACTACACCGTATGCGAGAAATATATAGTTTAATATAAATATAGAATTAACAATCAATGCATCTTGGTGGGGTGCTTAGTGGAGGATGACGTGGCGCGCTGCGATAATTAGCAATCAATGCATCTTTGTGGGGTGCTTAGTTGAGGATGACATGGCGCATTGGTGGAAGATGACGTGACACATTGAGGATTGATAGAATTCCTTAGTGAGAGCCCTAATAAAGTTTTGTATGATTTGACTATATTTGTACAATTTTTTTATAAGACGAAAGGTTTTACTTGAGGTAAAAAAATCAACAAACTATAATTTAAGACGAAGGGAGTACTTCTAGTCACCCCAATCCCTTTATTGTTCTTTTAACCTTTTTCTTTATCCCGTTTCGTATTCTTAAGGAAAGGTTAGCATATGGTCGGTTTTCAGTAAGAATAAGAGTTTTTATCCCAACATGTGAAGAGAAGCCAAAATTCAGTTGCACATGAATTAAGTCAATACGGACGACGGGTAAATTCTTCAACGGTATGTTTAAGGGACATTCTTGAGTGTATCGTGCAATATGTATGCAGTGATTGTAACTCTATTATGATTTAATAGATGAAGGGAAAAAACAGAGTTTTTGGAGGGCTGGGCCAAACTAAGGTACTATTTGTTTGAGATTATAATCATTATATAAACTGGATTACGGTTCAAGGCAGATTTATTTGTGGTTCCCAAGTGATCGCAGAGTGATCTTTACTATAGTACCATACTCTAACTCGTAACCCAACTTAGGCCCCGTTTGGTTCCCATAAGTAATAAGTAAGATGACTTATAAGGCACGCCACTTATAAGTCACGCCACTTTAATTCAGTCCTGTTTGGTTGCAGTGACTTATAAGTCAGTGAGCTCCACACAGGGTGGTAGAGGAAAAAGTGGAAATAAGTCACTTTAAATAGGGGTGGAGCTACTTATGCAACTTATAAGTTGGAGCACTTTAAGTCAGGGCTGTTTGGTTTCACAGGTGACTTATTTTACACTTTTTGCACTTTAAGTCACCCTGCTTATGTGAACCAAACGGGGCCTTGTGTATTATAATCTAAAACAAACATGGCTGATGTTAAACCTGACTAATCACCACTGCTTAATTAAGCCAATCTGAAACAAACACGGTCAAGTAAAGTAAATATACTTTGCAAAGGCATCATAAAACGAGCCCAAGATAGGCTCAAACGAGTAAATAAACTTGAGATCACACGCACGCTTATTAGCGATGCTAATACTAGATCTATCTCCGAATCTTTAGCCTGCTCTAAGCAAAAGAGGAGCCACGAACGAACACATCACAATGGTCCAAAATTACTGCCCGTCTCCACAAATAAAAACCTTAAACCTACGGTGATTATGAGAGAACTAGCAGCTAATGCACAATAAAAAGCACCGGAATTTCCCGGGACACGCTGCGGTGCGGTCCGGCCGCCGGACGCTCGATTAGTAGTTGCCGGAGAGCAGCTTGCGGCCGACCTCAAAGGAGACGAAGGCGTCGATGGTGGCGTACTTGATCTGCTGGTAGGTGAGGTCGCAGGCGTCCCAGCGGCCCGTCCTCACACGCTGCGGCTTGTCGACGCTGGCGTCCATGACGGCGCACGCGATGGCCTTCAGCCCCGCGTTGCGGAGGTCCGGGCGCCCCATCTCGTCCGCCGCGAGCTCGGCCAGGTCCACCGTGTTGTTCACATGCAGGTTGTAGTCGTTGCTGAGCCGCTCCGCGTCATCCTGCACGCCCACGCCGACGAACTTGAAGTCGGGGTCGTCGAGGAACTCGTCCAGCGCGTCGGGGATGTAGTCGCGGTGGAGGAACTGGAAGATGAGGCAGCGGCGGCCGACGCAGAGCTGGAGGAGCGCGGTGGGGCTGTACCCGGGACCGAAGAGGGGCCTCCACTCCACGTCCAGCCCGACGACAAGATTGTGCAGGCGGCGGCGGTGGACGGAGCGGACCTCGTCGAGCCAGTCCTCCACGGCCTCGCCGGAGGACGTCACGGTGGCGGTGATCGCGTCGCCCCCGAACCTCACGGTGTACACCTTCGCCGCCATCGGATCCGCCTCTTCGTCGCCCCAACCGCAAGTGTTTCGCCTCTCTCGTCTCGACTCGTCTCGTGCGCAACAAGATGAAGGTTATGGAAAGGCTAATCAACCGGGCTGCGAAAGGCAAACAAGAAGAGTCAGACAGGACGACGCCGCCAGAGGCCTAGCCCAGGCTGCCAGGCAGGACCAAGACCAAGACCAAAAAGTCCAAGATCGTGGAAAAGGATGGAATAATGGCACATTTGCCCCTGCTTTATTTCTGTTTTGCATATTTTCTCTTTTGTGTGTGAAAGAGGAGACAGGACAGGATCAATGAATTTGCACTTCTGTTTCTTTAGAACGATTTATATAGGATTTTTATAGGATTTGAATCCTATAGAATTTGCGAATGGGCTTGTAGTCCAGTAGGACACTACCCACCACAAGGGTTCAAATTCTGGTGCTCGCACCTTTTCCTGGATTTATTCTGGGATATTCCGGCGTTAAGCGACGTTCCCGTCGACGACGAGGTGCCAGCGGTGACTTTGAGAATCTCCAGATCTAACGGTGCCCAGTCCTTCGGAGGTGCTCATAGGGGTAGGGTTTACATACGTGTATTCATAGAGGTGAGTGTACGTGCGTATTGTGAGCGTCTACGTTGTACTATGTAATCTCAAAAAAAATCTTATAGAATTTGTTCCATATGTGCCCTTTGGAACAATGATTAGTTATCTTTCAATCCTTCAAATTTCCTATAGAAATCCCTGCAAAAAAATTGCTATAGAATGGCTCAACTCATAAATATTTTGGAGGAAATTAAATCTAACACGAGGACAAGAGGTCCAAACAGATGGAACCAGCAGCCAAAAAGCAGTTTTTTCTAACCATGCAACCCACCAGGAGTACTAGCTGCCTCGATCTCCAGCCTATTCGTTTGGCTGGTGGCTGGTGCTGGTTTGTTCCGAGAGAAAAGTACTGTTGGCTGGTTGCTGGTGGCTGATTTGTTCTGAGAGAAAAATCTTTATTTGGGCCGGTGGCTGATAAGCCAGGCGAACTGTATTCCTTTGTGTCTACCTACCTCCACTTCCGGTACCTTTATGTTTTCTACATTGCATCTGAACACTATTATAAATTTTTCTACATTCTATCATACCCCCGTTCCCAACAGGACCTTACTTGGTAGTCCTTTTGTGGGTTGTTGCTCATTTCTCATATCTGTTGTCATATTTATGCATAACTTTATTAATATGTTATTTTTTTGATATATTTATGTTCCAAAATTCATAAATTTTTAAAATGTAAAGTAAGCTTTGCAAGGATATTTTGGCAAAGTTGGAGGCCTTTACAAAGGAGAGCATGCTTCGACAAACTTATTTTAAAAAATTAAACAGGAGCACTGCTATGTCATTTAAGAGAGAACATAATACAATTCAATACATAGTTCCTATTACATAAAACAAAGGGAAACTCAAACATCTCTAAAGCCCTGTTTGGTTTCCATAAGTAGGGGTGACTTATAAGTCACCCGACTTATAAGTCAGGCTACTTTAAGTCAGTCTTGTTTGGTTGCAGTGACTTATAAGTCAGCGAATAATGACTGTTTTGCCCTAGCACATGCCCCTGTACTACACACCGCTGCTTTTGCACCTCACGCCACTGTTTTTTCACATGAGACCTGGCACCGGCCACTGTTCTGCAGCCACCCACCACTGTTTTTCACACCAATCCACTTCAACCTCTTTCATTTCAAACAAAAATGAGATCCAGATAGAAACTGCAGTCTGCAGCAATGGTCCAAACGGGATGAAATGTTGCTTTGTTTCTGGAGAAGGTCCCCAATTACAAATAAAATGCAAGAAGAAACATGGCCATTGAAAATTACAACGACAAAAAATGCAATACAAATGTTCCATTCAAGAGAGCTTCTACAGAAGAGGTAGCACTTCACACTTCAAGAGGCAGCACTTCAGGCACTTCAATAAAATTTTTTTTGTCATGTAAAGGGAGCTCGGTCGAGATTATCGCCCTGTTCGCTTGGCTTATCGCCCACGAGTCGGCAGTACTTTTCTCTCGTAACAAATCGGCCACCAGCAACCGGCCCGGCAGTACTTTTCTCTCGTAACAAACCAAAGGCACCGGCCATCGGCCACCGGCCAAACGAACGAGCCGATCGGTAGCGTGACTGCTTACTCTCCAGGGGCAGAGACACCCTGCTTCTTCATATCTAGTCACATCACAAAAAAAACGAAGCTTTTTAGTTTGATTGTATTAGCCATGCAGAGATTTCATATATTAGCAGTTGACAGTCCAACAAAATCTATGTTAAGTGACAGCATGTGAAGAATAAACCTTGAAGAAAATTGGTATAGATCAACGTATACAGCACTCAACCACTAGAGTTACTGGAACCGTTTAAACCTAGAGACATCCCTATAACAGGTTACAGGAGAGCAACATTATGAAATCAATCACAAGTTAAGTAATGCCATACCAGATAAAAAGGACAGAGTCTTCAGGCCATCCTCCTTGCATACAACCCATTTGCCATCCAATCACGAAATTCGTTCATGTTACGATCATCACTCATGTCTTCCCCCACTTGTTCATTTGCACGTCTTAAACGTTGACGTCGCCGTCGTAGCTCACTTGGCTCATCCACCGTTGGAATAAAATTTTCATCTTCATCACACTCGCGAAAATCTTTATCTTCTAATCTACTCTCTCTAATGAAATTATGTAAACCCATACATGCTGAAATAATTTTTCTTTGCTTTTTTGGTGGATATGAAGGCATATGCATCAAAATCTGCCACTTATTCTTTAGCACACCAAAGGAACGCTCTATTGCATTGAGAACTTGGGAATGTTTATGGTTAAATATGTGTTTTTACCTCTTGGTGGCACACCTTCCTTGTACTCCTAGAAATGGTACCTTGTCCCCTTGTATGGTGCAAGATAACCTGGTCTGTTAGAGAATCCCGAGTCCACCACATAAAACTTCCCTGCAATGTTACATTAGCAGTTAGTGCAAAAATTGTAACTGATCAATGAATTGTTAAGCAAAATTCTAATGTACCTTGTGGAGGATGTGGGAAACTGTGACGCCCCAGGTTTTTAATTAACCCTAACAGCCGGTCAAAGTAGTCAACAGTGGTCAAATCACGGTCAACCTGGGCCCTCACCTCGAAAAACTCACTAACCTACCCTAGTGACCCCTTTGAATAGTAAACACACTTGTGGGGCCAACCCATGGTCAAAGGCTTGGTCAAACCCCCTTGCCACCCTAATGTCCATAGGTGTCTGCCGGAACTTTTGCCGCGTTCTCCAAAATTCACCTAAACACTTAAAATTCTACCTTTATGAAAGTTGTCCATCTTGATGAGGGACACAACTTTCATGTAGATTGGCATTTCAAATTTTGAGGGGAAAAGTTTGAAAAATTAGTTGCAAGACAGAATTCACTGTTTGCCAAGACAGGCTGACATTCAAAGTTGGCATTGATGTAATTCAAATTCTGTGAAGAAAAACCCTATATAGTCTTTTTAGAAGTTGTTAAGGGTAGCTAGATCTACAACTTTGGTGTTCATCACTTGGTCAACTTTTATACAAAATTTTGGAGAAAAACTGATTCAAACGCAGCTCCAGCAAAACAAAACCGGGCAGAGCGCCGAGCCTCCGCGCGTCGCGTGCCCGCGTCGCCGCCGCCGCCGGCCGCGCCCGGCGTCCGCGCCGCGCCTCCCGAGGCCGAGCGCCGCTCGAGGCGTGCACCGCCCGAGCCGCACACGCCCCGACGCGCTCCGTGCCCGAGGCCTCGAGTCCGCGCCGCCGTACGCGCGCGCGCCACGGACCGCCGGTCCGTCGAGGCGTCGCCGCCGCACGCGCGTCTCCCCGAGCCGCCGTAGCACGGCGGGTATCTCCGCCGTCACGCCGTCGTCACCGAGAACCCCGTGCCGAGGCTATTTAAACCCTTCCTCGCTCCCCGCCGCGCCATCCCGAGCCCCTCCGCCGTCATTGCGCCGCCGCCGCCCGAGCTCGTGCTCCCGCTCGCGCTCGCCGCCGGCCACCGCTCCGTAGCTTCCCTAGGCACCCGTGAACCTCCCCAAGTCGCTTGTTGTCCAAGCATGAGCTTCCTCGCCGCTTTCCCCGAGCCGTCGCAGCCACCGCCGCCGGCCGCCGTCGAAACCCCTCGCCGGTCGTCCCTCCGCCCCCAATGCCGGTTACCCACCGACCCTAAGTGAGCTTACCGTCGACCCCGCCCGCTTGCCGGCCGGGAGCGCCGCCGGCTTGCCGGATTTGGCCGGTGCCGCGCCGCCCTCCCCGGCCAAGGGCCCAATCGCGAGGATTTCAATCTTTTTAGGGTGTCTCGTGTAAATTTCAGGGCTTGGTTGTAAGGAACCCTATCTAAGTTTTCTTGCAAGTCAGTTCAGAGCACTAGAAAATTCCTAGAAAATTGTAGAAAATTCAGAAAAATGCCAAACCAATTTTGTTGGGTTCAGGGAGAGAAATCCCACAACTATTGTTATTCTCACATGGCTTGATTCTAAATATTTTTAACATGAAAAATGCAAATGTGAAAAACCTAGATCTGTCATAACTTTAAATCTACAACTCCTCTGTACCTACATTTTGGATATGTTGAGTGTCTTGTTAGGACTAGCTCCTGTGCCAAAAATTGCACAAAATTATGAAGCGAATCTTGCTAAATTAATTGTTGTCCAATTCTACAGAAACTGCCTAGATGATTTTTCTAGCTAAATATATTTATGTTTTTGTGCTCAACTTGTGCACACTGTCTTGTTTATGTCGAAATACACCTTTTGTGAATTAATCATGATTTTTGGCTTAATATAAATATTTATTCTTAATTTGTGCATGTTTTCCTTTGTAAATTAATGAAGTAAGATCAGTAGGGTTTTTAGGTGAACATGCTGGTTCTTTAGGCTTGTTTAGGACTAGAGAGCATGCGTGAGAAAGTTTGGATCATTTTGATGCTTAATTATTTTTGTATGCATTTAATTTGAATCACTAGCTAGTCTTTGTTATTTTCTCTAATATTTAAATTCCTAGCCTCCAAGCCCTACATGTGGGTCCAGTGGACCAGTATAGGTGCTAATATGCTTAAGAAACACTTCTTTAATTTTTGGTAATTCAATTGCTTAATAAAAAGCTTAAAAGCCCTTTTAATATTAAAGAGAAATTAAATGAAGGAAAGCCTCTTTTTAATTCTTTTTCCTTTTGGAAAGTATTACCTAATTTAATCAAAAGATAATTAAATACCCTTACTGAGGAGAAATTAATTCATGAATAAAAGTATTGTTCATACCCTTTCTTGTGAAAAGAAAAAGGACCAAACATTCACATGAAATAACAAGTACAAAGAAACATTTATTCAAATGGGCAATAAAGGAATAACTCATATACAACCAATAACCTTCCTAAAAGAGATGTGCTATCTAAATACTTGTTAAGGTGAATATGACCAACAAGAGTTGGATAGGATAACCAAACTATCACATCACCTGAACTCGCATTGCATTCCGTGTAGATCTTCCGGACGATGACTACTCCCTTATCCCGGAGACCGAGGTAGGAGGAGTGGAAGCTTCGCTGCAGTACGTGGAAGTGCTCGTGTTAACACCAAAATTTGGTAAGGAGTCCGACTTGTGGGTCCGGCTCGATGAAGAGTCCGTCCGTGGAAGGAAGGATCTTTTCAGAGATATTCGGCAAAGAGATCTGCGGTCGGCTATCTGCTCTAGTTCGGCAAAGGAACAGTAGAGCTGATTTTGCGGGATTGGACGGTGACGTGGCTCAATCAGGGAGAACGAATGGATGGATAGGCGATCAAGCTTAGAGATAAGTTAGGCAACGAATCCATTCGAAGTTGTACTTGACAGGGTATAAATATGACCCCTGAATGTATGTAAAGAACACAATCATTCTTCAATACACACCGGCCTTACGCCAAACCCTAGAGTCCTTTTGTCGTGTCGTCGAGTTCTTCGAGAGGGTTCATCGATCCGTCGACCTCCGTGAGTACCGGCAACCTTGTATCATGTCTAGTATCATGCGGTGGATTTAGATCTGATGCAAGTAGTCTTGTTACCATGCTTCGTGTCATGCGGTAGATTCAAGCTTGGTTCAAGAAGGTTTCTTGTTAGGTCACGAGCCATGCGGTAGGCTAAGATCTAGCTTGAAGCTAGTTATCGGCTCTATTGGATTTTGGCAAGATTCAATAGATTCATTAAGTTACCCCGTGTTGCTTTGAGTTTTTACCTTATGTTTAAATTCATGTAACACAATTTTGCCCAATCTAGATAGATTTGGGTCGGCTTTATCCTTTTATGATCCTTGTACGAGTCAAGTTCGTGTTTTAACACGTGGATCTTGTGCTTTCCGATAGACGAAACCGAATCGATCTAGGTTGTTACGTGTTGCGGGTTCAAGCTTGCTAATGTTGGTATAAATCTTGAAAGAGCCGGGTATCATGCGGTAGATGCAGATTTTTGGGTTGCTTTGGAGCTAGTCATCCAGGTGGATTAGATCTCAAATCAATCCGATAGATTTATTTACTTGGTAATGTTTGTTCCTTCTTCATGGACCTCGAATTGGTCGTTCGGCCGTATTCGGTTATGCTTCTTCACGAGTAGAACACGTGCGTTATTCATGCTTTAAATAATGTATGCTTTTAGCTTTCCATATTTAGATTGTATCATGCGGTGGATAGATCTATTTGTGGAAAGTGGTACGGTCTTCATGCAAGTTGTATCATGCGGTGGATAGATTTGTTTGATATCGTACCCGACGGGTTTTAAAGTACCTAGACATGCGGTAGACTAGTACTTTGGATCTATGCATGCTTATTTATTACATGTTTATGTTCGCGCTTTACTTTATTCATTTATTTAATGTTGGTTATCATGGGGATCGGTCATGGCCTCGTGCATGTGCATCTTTGTTCAAACAAAGACCGATCGCTGTCGCACTTACGTCATTCATTCGGCAATGTTACTTTTTCCTTTCATAAGTTCCCGATTGGTTTCAATCTATTGGCAGATAGCTTCCTATAGCTATGTGTCATCCCATCTGGCTTCTTAGCCGTAAATATGGAACTGTCTGGTACCACCCGGCAAGTTCCAAGCTTTGGTATCTAACTCTTTTATCTTTTGTTAATTTTCGAAAAAAATTGACCGGCACGTCTTGTGACTCTCGCGCGTGTAAAGCCAGCTTGTTCGGCTTGCTGTGTGTTTGGCGCTAGGTGCACTTTTTGCGTCAACACACTTTTTGGCACGCCCAGTGGGACCACAGCCGAATAGATCAAGATGCCCGAAATTGGGGACATCATGGACGTCAACCTTGAAGACCTCTCTCCCGAGCAGCGGCAGCAACTCCAGGACGCCATGGACCGGTTCCGGCGAAATGTCCGTCGTCATTCAAGAAAAATAGAAGCGGCGTCCCGTACTTGAAGAACGAGATGCCCAAGGTGTTGTTGCCGCGGGGGAAAGTGATACCACGGCTCGGCGAGGAGAAAGAGGAGTGCATGTGAGTGTTCCGGGAATCTGCGAGACTACATGCTGAGCAAGCACAACAAAGCCTTCCTCGGTGCGCTCCAGCAGATGATGGTGGCCGTCTTTGGCCCAGGCATGGAACAAGCGTTCGAGCAAGGCACCCGTCCAAGGGGGCACCGTGGAGCTGGGCGAGTCAAGCTCTCAGCCACCGTTACGGAGCCAGCCACATCAGCCTCCTCCTCAGAGCTCTGGAAGTCAAGCTTTCCAGCCTCCTCCGCAGGGTGCTGGGGGTCAGCCAGTTCAGCCCCCATTACGAGGCTTCGAGGGAGGGCGACCAATCCAGCCACCACCGCAGAGTAGCACGGGTCAACCTGTGCAACAGCCGAATCCGTACCAGCCTACGTACGGAGAACTAGCGTTCGGCTCGCCTGGAGCCCCACTTGCCTCCGGCCACAGGATTGCTCTGGCAAACAACTGGCTGCAGAGGAACTTGTACGGCGGAGGTTACCATGAGGTGGGAAACTATGGAGCATTTGACGCCTTCCCGCATCCAGGATACGCGCCAGCTGCAGCGGGCGCGCAAGAGGACAACGCCCGGCACGGAAGATGGCCGAGTTGATGCAAAATCGGTTCGGTCTCAAGCCAAAAATGCGGGGACACCGCCTACAAGCCGCCGTTCCCGAATGGTACTACAACGTGCTCCTGCCGCCAAGGGTGAAGCCGCCGACAGAGTTCACGAAATTTTCGGGGCAAGACGACACGAGCACGGTGGAGCACATCGCTCGTTACCTCATGCAGCTCGGGGAATGCTCAGCTGAGGAAACATTCAGGGTCCGCTACTTCCCCGCGTCGGCGACAGTCCAAAGCATTCCAGTGGTTCTCGTCCCTACCCCCTGAGTCAGTTTGCAGATGGAAGGACCTAGAGCGGAAATTCCACGCTCATTATTTCAATGGAAGCTCGGAGAAGAAGCTGATCGACCTTGCCACCCTGAAGCAGAGGCACAGCGAGACGCCGTTAGAGTTTCTCAGGAGATTCAGGGAGGTTAAAGGCATGTGCTTCTCGCTTAACTTGCCGGATGACCGGTGGCCGATATGGCCGTCGCCGGGATGCCGCCGGCCGTACGTAAGAAATTGTTCGGGATGGAGTTTGAGAACTGGGCCGCCTATCGCAGAATCTATCACCGATGAGCAACCAAGCGTATGGCTTCAAGAAGGATGCTAAGTTTGGCAAGAGCATGATGTCGGCCGACGTCTACAACCAGTTCTTAGACAAGGCTGATCTGTTCGAGGATTCTGATGATGAACTGGATGTGGCCGCAGCCGAGATCATGTGGGGGAAGGAGCCTTTGACGATGAATCAGCGCTGGGTCAAACAGACCAAGGGCACCTACGATTTTGATATCACGAAGGCTGACAAACTGTTTGAGCTCCTAGTAAAGGAAGGCCGAATCAAGCTGCCTGAAGGGCATTCCATGCTTCGGCCCGATGGAGTTAAGGGGAAACGTTACTGTGGCTTCCACGACAGGGATTCGCACTCCATCAACGATTGCAGGGTCTTCAGAATGAGGATCCAAAAAGCCATCCAGGAGGGGCACCTCAAGTTCGACAACAAAATGAAGCTGGATGGCCACCCCTTCCCTCAGAACATGGTGGGCTTTTCTGTTAACATGGTAACGGCCGAGGAGAAGGGAAAGGTCAAGGTCTTGACCTCGGCCCGGGGCTAGACAAGATGGAGCGGTGGACCCGGAGCGCTAAGTAACTGCTGGAACAGGTGCATGGTGAAGCCCCCCGCATTCTTAGGAGTCACATCGAAATCGGGGAGTCATCCAGAGCCAAGCCCAGGGTGACCTCGCGCATCCTCCTCAACAAGTGGCAGCGCCAGATGGAGAAAGAGCGCTACCAGAAGCGACGCTACGAGGAGGAGAAACGCAGAGCCGAAGAAGAAGCACACAGAAGGGACCAGGAGCAATACACGCGCGAGCAGGAGCGCGCGCACTGGGGATGTGCCTTCTTCAGGCATTGCTGGAATGAGGGTTTGAAGCTGCCCACGCTGAGGAACTGTCCTGAATGCAGTGACAGATATGTTGAGTACAGGCAGGAGACTGCCAATCGCCGATCCATCCACGAGAGAATTGGAAGGATCCACCCCAATGGGGATCGACGCCAAAAAATTGAAGTCATCGATCACCCCGAGAAGCGTCAAGCCGATCTAAGGTGGGCCGATCAAGAAGAGGACGAGGACGACTACATCCGGCGAGAAGGGGCAATGGTGCCCGCCCGGCCTATGCAAGAGTCGAAGAAACGGGTCCGGCGCTTGAGGAACCGTGAACCGAGGCATGCCGGGATTCAAACAAAGCGGGTGTGGCATCCCAAGGACCAACCGGAAGGATCAAAGCGTTCGGCTCCAACTTGCATGGTATACTTTTTTCCGAACGAATTCATGGCTCCTGCTAACCAGGTTGTGCAGGATGAGGCGTCCCTAGATGACGAGCGAGGTGTCGAGGGGATGATGGCACAACCGGTGGCCGGCCAAGCAGCAATTTTCGACAAACCGGCCAAGAATCGACATATGAGGCCGCTGTACTTGAGAGGATACGTCAATGGCAAGCCATTGACCAAGATGTTTGTCGACGGTGGAGCGGCAGTCAACGTAATGCCGTACACCACCTTCAGGAAACTTGGCATGGGCCCGAGCGATCTGACACCTACCAAAGATAGTACTGAATGATTTCGCTGGAAATCCTTCAGATACCAAGGGATGTGCTCACGTGGATTTGATGATCGGGTCCAAGACGCCGCTCACTACCTTTTTTGTCATTGAAGGTAAAGGAGCCTACGACCCTATCGCTTGGGCGGGGACCGGATTCATGCCAACTGTTGCGTCCCATCCACCATGCATCAGCAGCTTATCCAGTGGGTGGACGATGAGATTGAGGTCGTCCAAGCAGATGACTCCGTGAGCGTGGAGAACATGGAACCAGCCTTCTGGGAATACCAAGGTATTGATTGTTTCTCAGGGAAAGACTGGGGAGAAGGTCCTGTTGAACCTGTCGGCGAAGTGACCAACGGTACCGATTCAAGCGATCGGCTCTTATAGCAATTTTTAATGGAGAACCCCGTAGATGACACCGATGGCAAGTTGGGGCGAGGATTCATGTCGGCCGATAAATTAGAAGAGGTTGACATTGGAAGCGGTGATAAGCCAAGGCCGACGTTCATCGGTGCAAACTTGCGGCCCGGACTTCGGGGGGGGAATTAATTAAGCTTCTCAAAGAATACAAGGATTGCTTCGCACCGGGATTATTCGGAGATGCCTCGGATTGGATCGTTCCATCGTCGAGCATCGGTTGCCAATCAAATCGGGTTTCAAACCATATAAGCAACCACCCCGGAAAATCTACAAGGATGAGGTATTGGCCGATGTGAAGAAGGAAGTTGAAAGATTACTTGATGCAAACTTCGTTCGGCCATGCAGATATGCGGAGTGGATTTCTAACATTGTCCCCCGTGTACAAGAAGAATGGAAAGATGAGGGTCCGCATAGATTTCGTGGACCCGAATAGAGCTACTCCGATGGATGGTTACCCAATGCCTATTGCCGATTTGTTGATTGACGCCGCACCGGACACAAAGTCATCGCTTCATGGATGGTAATGCGGGTTACAACCAAATCTTCATGGCAATAGAAGACATATCAAAGACGGCCTTTAGATGTCCCGGTCATATAGGCTCGTTTGAATGGATAGTCATGACATTTGGGTTGAAGAATGCCGGTGCAACTTATCAGCGGGCCATGAATTACATTTTTCATGAGTTGATCGGCAAAATTGTGGAAATCTACATCGATGACGTGGTAATCAAGTCCCTAAGTCATGACACACACTTGGAAGATGTGAAGAGGACCTTAGAGTGCACCGGAAACATGGTTTAAAGATGAACCCGAACAAGTGCTCTTTTGGGGTATCACTGGAGAATTCTTGGGGTTTCTAGTCCACGAAGGAGGAATTGAAGTTGGCAAGAAGAGCATGAAGGCCATTGATGAAGTTGTTCCTCCAACTAATCTCAAGGAGTTGCAATCACGCTTGGCAAAATCAAATTCGTGAGAAGATTCATTTCAAATTTATCACGAAGGTTTTGCCATTCTCTCCATTGCTTGAAGCTAAAGAAAGATCGAAGTTCACATGGGGCGACGAACAACAAAAGGCTTTCGATGAAATCAAGCAAGACATGAAGGAGCCACCGGTCTGGCCCCTCCTCACCTGGACAAGCCTTTCAAGTTGTACGTGGCGGCCAATACCCAAACCATTGGATCGGCCCTTATTCAAGAATTTGAAGGAAAGGAGCGGGTAGTAGCATATCTTAGCCGAAAATTACTTGATCCCGAAACCGGGTATTCGACCGTAGAGAAGTCGTGTCTTTGCGTGTACTACTCGTGTACAAAGTTTCGGCACTACCGTTGAATGCCGAATGCACCGTGTATTCCAAGTTTGATGTGATAAAACATATGTTATCTATGCCAATTTTGAACGGCAGGATTGGCAAGTGGATTTTAGCTTTATCGCAGTTCGAGTTGAAGTTCGAATCGGCAAAGGCCATCAAAGGACGGATCATTGCCGATTTTATAACCGAACATCGCGATCCGTCAATTGATTTGCTTGAAATTACCCCTTGGGCTTTATTTTTTGATGGATCATCATGTGGTAAAGGTGGGGGAGTAGGGATCCTACCGATTTCGCCTAGAGGTGAGATGTTTGAATTTGCCATCCCTATACGAAACCCCACCGTCACAAATAACCGAGCTGAATACGAGGCATTACTTCGAGGGCTTCAATACTTGAGAGAAGCGAGGGCCGTTTCGGATGAAGTTTATGGGGATTCGTAGCCGGTGATCAAGCAATTGAACGGCCAATACGAGTGCAAAAGTGAAGCGCCGAGGAGTTACTACGAAGAATGCGGGGAAATCTTGAAGAGCTTCCCGTTGATAACTCTCAAACATATTCCTAGGGAACATAACGAAGAATCAAACAGCCGGCTCAAAGCGCCTGCGGTTACAAAGAGAGTCAAGAAGCGTTTCATTGCGGAAGTGTGTGCACCGGGGGCGGATCTTGCGAGAAGATGATTGGAGGAAAGAGATCGTTGATTACTTGAAGGATCCATCCCGAAAGGTCTCTAGGAAGCTCGGTACAAGGCCATAAAGTTCGTTCTTCCGGATGATAATTTATTCTATAAATCATTAGATGGGGTATTATTACGATGCCGGGTCCGAAGAAGCCAAGAACATGATGAGCGAAGTGCACGATGGGATATGTGGAGCACACCAATCGGCCTACCGTATGAAGTGGGTTATTAGACAAGCTTGGATGCTTTTGGCCGAAGATATTAGAGGACCGCTTTGAGTATTACAAGGGATGTCGGGATTGCCAAAGGTTTGGGAATATTCAAAGGGTCCCCGCATCGCATTGAATCCCATCATCAAGCCATGGCCATTCGGGGGTTGGGGTATAGACTTGATTGGCCGATTAATCCACCATCTAGCAAGGGGCATAAGTTTGTGCTTTTGGCTATGGATTATTTTACCAAATGGGTCGAGGCGATCCCGTCGAAGAAGGTGACATCGTAAAACATGGTTGACTTTGTCAAGGAGCACATCATCTATCGCTTTGGAATCCCTCAGACGATTACCACTGATCAAGGGGCACAATTCGTGTCACTAGAGTTCGGGAGAATTTGCCAAAAGCACGGGGATCAAATTGTTTAACTCTTCTCCCTATTATGCCCAAGCTAATGGTCGGGCGGAGGCTTCTAATAAGATCATGATCAAGCTAATGCAAAAGAAGATCGACCGAAGCCAAGGAGGTGGCATTCGGTACTAAGTGAGGCACCGTGGGCTTACCAAATGGCCCCTCACGGAGCTACAAAGACTTCTCCTTATGAATTGGTTTATAGACACCACGCGGTTCTACCTTGGGAAGTGCAATCGATTCAAGGAGGGTTGTGTTACGTAAAGATTTGAGCTCCAAGGATTACGGTGGCCTAATGATGGACGAGCCGGAGGATTTACATATGATCCGTCTTAGAGCCCTGGAAAACATCGAGAAAAACAAACTGCGGGTTGCCAAGTACTACAACAAGAAGGTAAAAGTAAGGCAATTTGCAGAAGGCGATTTGGTTTGGAAAGCGCTATTGCCGATTGGAACTAAATACAGTGAATTCGGCAAATGGTCTCCTAATTGGGAAGGACCTTTCCGTGTGGTCAGATGCGTCCCTGGTAATGCATATATATTAAAAACTTTGCTAGGAGAAGAATTTTCCGCTGCAATAAATGGAAGATATCCGAAGAAATATTATCCTAGCATTGAGATCGATCGATGATTACACACATCGACACGGAGATAGCCGGTGCTCAAGAACGAGGCCGCCTTCGAACAAAAAATCCATAAACGAAGAAATGGCCGGTGCCTAGATGCATTGCCCTTAGCACAAAAACTACATTACAAGCGCTTTCCGCAGTTTACATCTAACAACCCCCGGTGGTCGGATCTTCAAGGAGGTGGGAAGCGGGAAGGCATGGAGAAAGAAGCGAAAGTATGATTCAATCTTTTCTTTGCTTCTTCGTCGCTCCCTCTTCGTTGTTCCCGGGACCACCGTGACGGCTACTTGGAACGCATGGGGGTGACCATGGTTTGCGGCCTCCACCAAGGCGTCCCGGACCATCTTCGAGGTTGTTGTACCGTCGGAGAGATCTAAAACGGAGGAATCGGTGTTAGGGGCAAGAAATCCAAATGCAAGCATAAGGTCAAGAAGAGGTCGAAGCATTTACCCCCTACTAGTGCCTCCGAGCCATGCGACGCTCGCGCTCGGCTTGGCAACGGGCGGTGATGTCCCCGAGGCCGTGCTCCCGGGTGCGAACGCGGCGGCGCGGTTGATGGCCGGTCCTCTCGTTCGGGCGTGGCATCCTCGCTTCGAGGGAGAAATCGGAGGAGATGTACTCGGAGCACATCTTCGGTCCCGATGATTTCTTCGGGGAGCAAATCAAGGCCGGAAGAGGAAAAGAAGAAAACATGAAGCACGAGATCATATGGAGAACGAGGAATAGATCAAGGAAGAACTCACCTTCGAATCGTGCGCTTCTTTGGTGAGAGCTGCTCTCCTGGGGTTGCTTGCCCTTGTCCATGGCCTTGGGGTTTTCTCCTCTAGAGACAAGGGGAAGAGATGAGAAATGATGGATGAGTGCGCGAGTGGATTTGCGGGGCATCCCGTGAGGCTATTTTATTGACCGAAGGGGTGCATTGGGAGTGATGATCGGCCGCACGCACCGTGGGAATACCAAATGGCGGGGGTTTTCTCCCGGATGCAAAAGGGTTTTGCTTGAACGAGTGCTTATGGATTGCCGAACCGGGGATCTTCTGTGGATTTTGCGCCAAGGGGTATCTGTTCTCGCGTGTTCGGCTCAAGATAGTTCCCGAATACGTTTAAGGAAACACGAGATTCACGGAGGCAAATGTAAAAATCGACGCAATGCAAGCACAGAAATCAAAAGTCCTTTATTTATTGCCGATGATCAAACATCCCTAATACAATCTAGTCGAAAAGCCTATTCAGTACAGATTGGGGATGAGTGATTTCGGCAATGGCGTCGCCGTGGCCATCGAGGCGCTCCAGGATGAGCTCGATCTCATCAATGTCCTCTGGCGCGCCGCCCCGGAAGCCGCGCGGCCTGGTGGAGTAGTCGACGTCCGTATGCGTCGCCATTGAAAGGACCTTGATGTCGCCTAGAGGGGGGGGGTGAATAGGCGTGACGACCGGGATTAAACTTTTTCCCCCAAATCACTTGAGCCGACGGTGCTCCACCGGTCGGACCGGTGGTGGTGACCGGTCGACCGGCCAAGCAACGGTCTTCACGGATGACACCGGTCGACCGGTGCGCCTCACCGGTCGACCGGTGTAGCACGAAGAACCCGCAAAAACAACTTCAAGCGCCTCTTGGCTTCTAGCACGAACCAAACTCGGGGTGTGGCTCTTGTAGATGATCACAAGGGGTAATGAGCCCCCGCACACACAAGTAACACACCCAAGTAGATCGAAGCGGAAGCAAATGAAATATGCTAGAAAAACAACTTAGAGAGAGGAACCGCACCAGGAAGCAAGGATTTGTTTCCCGAAGTTCACCACCCACCGAGGAATGGCTACGTCTCCGTTGAGGAGCTTGTAAGGGACGATTCCCACAACAAGCCGGGTCTCTTTCAACCACTTTCCTCCTTTCCACTAAGGTGATCTTTTCCACGAAGAGGCAAGATCGCGGCCCTTACAAACTTCCCGCCGCTCACCACAACCTTGGGAGCTAGCCGGCGACACCTAGCCGTCTAGGAGGCAAACCTCCAAGAGTAACAAATGCACCAAAGTTTGTAGACTCGTAACCAAAGTGCTCAAGCTATGGAACCTCGCTCTTGTTAGCTCACAAAGTCACTCCTATGCTCACTTTCTCAACCCAACACAAAGATGATGGCTTGAATCCACAAATCTCACAAAGAGATGGTTGGGGAGAGCCACTAAGGCTTAGAGCTAGTTAGAAATGGCTTGGGATCTCAAAGCAATAACACTAGAAGCGAGCAACCCTCACTTGAAGAGGGCTTGGGGTATTTATACCCCTCAAAGGAGAAAACTAGCCGTTAGACCCGGGTGGCACCGGTCAGACCGGTGCCCTACACCGGTCAGACCGGTGTATGAAAAACTAGCCGTTGGGCTAGCGGCACCGGTCAGACCGGTGCCTCTGACCGGTCAGACCGGTCAGGCCCGAGTTGCCCCCCAAAACTTCTTTTTAAAGAAACAAGCACTTCACCACCAAGATGAAATGACCCAGGTTAGGTTAGGAGGGTTAGTTAGCTCACTCAAGGGCTAGATCTCACTTAGGTCAACTAAAGAGCACTTTGACTTGGTCAACTTGCTAAGTTGCATCCCTCTTGATAGTACGGCGTACCTATACTCAAGAAAAGAGTAAAAGAGCTTTGATGATCTCTTGAGCTTGAACAACTTCAATTCTTGCCATACTTGATCGATAACCACTTGAGGGCTTTCACATAGCCTTTGACTTGAGCACGTCCATACTTGAGCTAGTGACTTAGGATCTTTCCATATAGCATAAGAATGCACACTTGGATCCATGGCCACTCCATGTTGCCAATCTTAACGAGTTGATGACTTGCAAAGCTTCCCTCGGTTAAGGTTTGAATATGATACTTGAAGACCCCACGGATGCTAGACCTTCACCCTAGCAAAACACTTATGGCGGCTTAGCTACGGCCCCAAAGATTGCTTAGTCCCTCACCCTAGACATCTCGGTTGATCTCTTCATCACTTATCCAATCCACTTTGAGTTCCACTTTGCTTCACACGCAATTAATCTTCATTTGAAAATCCCGCTTCAAACGCTTGATCTTGATTGACAACGGATATGCAAGCTTCCATCTTTAGAACCATAAAATGTATACTCATCATCTTGTTCTTCTTTCAATAAACTCATGAAGTCTTGCACCATACACTTATCTTTGTAGATGTGAGCCATAAAATACATCCATATTTAAAATGCTTCAAAGGTAGCTCATGAATATAGAATGAAAACCTGCTCACGATCTTAGACAAAAACATTAGCCCTTTAATCGCCTTGTCATTCAATTCACCAAAATCCACTTAGGGGCCTAGATGCACTTTCAATCTCCCCCTTTTTGGTGATTGATGACAACTTGATTAAAGCTTACAAATAAAACAATAGAGCGCATTTAGATTCTCAGATATAGCTAGAGCTCCCCCTTAATTTGTGCTTTGAGTTTGATTTCAAGAAAATGGCCTTAAATGCCATTAGCACAAATTTGGAAGAAAAGCCGTGTGAGCTCCCCCTATATCTTAGAATCAGTGGAGTGCAACATGTGTGAGCGACAAAATAAAATCCGTGATGCGTATGACAGGATATGCACAAAGCGAAGGAAAGTGAGCTGATTAGGGCAAAGATCGGTCGGAGCCGGTGCCCCGGCCGGTCGGACCGGTCGAGTCCGGCCGGCTCGCTCAAGCGGGCGGCACCGGTCGGACGGTGCCCCCGACCGGTCAGACCGGTCAGATCCAGTCAGCGCACAAAACAACAGAAGTGCGTGCTATTTGGTCCAAAGTGATCATGCCAGGGTTGCAGGCTGGTTTAGATCACCTTGCTCCATTTAGCCAACACAAACAAACATCATTCAAAGCATGCATCACAATCTAACAATAAGGTCGCTTAAATATTACAATGAGGATTAAAACACACAGTGGCACTCATACAAAAGTTCTCAAGTCCACTAAGTTAAAATTCTAACTTATTACACAATTTCTCTCAATTTCCAGTAGGCACCGGTCAGACCGGTGCAGGGGGCACCGATCGACTGGTGCAACACGACGACAGCCCCGACAAAGACAAACTTGAGGCTTTAATCGCGATTCTTCCCCCCCTTTGTCATCAAGCATCCAAGAAGGGCTCGGAGAAGAAGCAACACCGATCACCGTCCGTGAGATCCGTCTCCCGGGTGAGAGCTCCCTCCTATTTGAGAGTCGTCAAGAATCCAATGCAAAGGAGAGTTTAGGTAAATCGATTCCGAGATGTTGATCCGAGATGGATGAGCTATGGGAGCACGGCTTTTACCATAGAAGTACGGGTCGTAGCCAAAGATCTCGGCGGAGAAGCGAGCGCCCCAATCGTGTACTTGCTCGGGAGGTGGAGGAGGTGGGGGTGCTTGCTCTCGTTCCATGAAGTGAGACGATCCCGCTACGTCGGAGGAGGAGGTACAAATGGTGGAGGTGGAGGAGGAACCGATGAAGATGATCCTTGTCCTTGCTGAGACTCGAAGAACATGGGGCCATATTGGTTAAGCATGTCCGAGTTGGCCCATCCTCTCATCCTTTCCTCAAAGGAAGGTATCTCAACCGGAGGAGATTCTGGAGATGGAGGAGAGCGAGGTGGTTGAAAACCTTGGGCATTGTGCATGAGCTTCATCGTATCCCGCATTTGCTTGTTTGCCCGTCTTGACCTTTCGTCGCTCAACCCGGATGTCATGTCGGCTCCGACACATCCCAAAAATGAAGTTGAGAAACTTCTTCAAAGGAGAGGTGGATTTGCGGGGCCTTCCCCGGCCGCCGGCCACTCCACCGGTCGGACCGGTGCTCGAGCACCGGTCCGACCGCGCGGCCGAGCACCCGCCCGAGGCACATCCGGCCGAGCCGCTCCCTCCTCAAAAATTTCTTCCTCCTCGTCCCGGTGCATACTCAACTCTAGGAGATGGAAGCCGAGGATTCTTGCTAGGATTGAGCTTTAGAGGCTTGTGTGTCACATTCTTCGGAAATTTCGTCTTTGCAACCTTTTCAATCATATACATGATGTAGGGGTTGTAGTCGCAAATTTTCTTGGGGTCTTCGGATAGATGCTTAATCTCTTGCCAAATGAAGTCCCCAACACCGAATTCCGAGCTCCCGGCCTCAAAGCCACCATCAAGTTTTTCACGAAACTTAGTGATTTACGAGGGGTTTCCATCTCTAGGTGTGATAGATACCCTAAGCGACCTATTTAGGACGGCGAAGTAGGTATAGAGGTTCTTCACCTTCCCAAAGTTGGCATGCTCACCGCGAGGGTACATCACGTGCAAAGCATCCTTCTCTAGCTCCCCCCTCATCATGGAGCTTCCTCAACTCCCCATCTCCCCGCCATGATCCCAAAGCATCTCAAGAATCCGTGGAATGTAATGGAGTACCTTTGGCCGTTAGTCATCCAAATCATGGCCCTGTCGGCCTCAATGTGACCAAAGTGCACCGTGGCAAAGAAGCGGGGCGATGATCTCTTTGTTCCAATCGTGTCGGAACCCCATAAGTGACTTGACCCTTTGCCTCTCACAATTGCCGATTACTTCATCAAAAATAGGGTCTCCTTTCCTTGCCATGTGCCCCCAATCCACATATTGTGCCTTGTGTGTGATCTTGGGCTTCTTTATAATAACCGTAGCATAGTAGTCTTGCTGAAATTTAGCCCAAAACCCGGGGTCCGATGCGGTCTTCCCCTCCTCATAAGGGTTCTTGTCCCTTAGCTTCTTTAGGGCCTTGGTCATGCCGGACCCGTGATACTTCACCGGCCGATCGGGGGTAAATGTAAGTAGGTGGCATGATCCTCAACCTACCCCGATCGTCGTCGTCTTCTTCCATGGCATCCACATCCTCTTCCTCTTCCTCCTCACCCTCATCCTCATCCTCTTCCTCGGCACCATCAGCGTCCGACCCCGGCCTCCCGGTGCCTCCTCAACTCAAACCGACCGGATAAGTCTCATCTTCAACATTGTCGTCGGCGCTCGTTCCGGTGTCACCTCCTAAGTCGGGATCCTCAATACTTGTTTGAGCCGAGCGGCGTCTCAATCTCTTGCCGGCGATGTTAACGGTGCTGCCCCCTTCCCCAAAATCACGGGGACGGCTCCTCGGCGAGTGAGGACTTCCTCTCTTCTTTTCTTAGCCCCTTCCTTTTCCCGCACCATAGCCGCCGTCCCGAGTCACACAAAGGATGACAAGAGTGTATAAGACTCTAGGAAAAAGATTGAATTGAATTGGAATTGAAACTTGAAAGTTCGAACAATTGGGTCCGTTTCGGGCCACACCCGGTCGAGCCGGTGAGGGGCACCGGTCGAGGCCGTGCCACCTGCAACGAGCCAATTGCTCCCACATTCAATACGGCACCGTTGATCTAAGATTTGGTCTAGATGAACAAAAGACATCCTAGAATAGATAAGTGTTGAAAAACAAGAAGAAAACACAATTTGGGGGTGGACATGCGCCACCGGTCAGACCGGTGACGGCCACCGGTCAGACCGGTGAAGCCCGTCCGACCCAAATTCATGATTTCTCACAATGTGTCCAACAAAACGCTATGGATCTATAGGAATGTCTTCTAGGTGATCTCAGAAGATGTTCTACCAAAGGGAATTCAAAACTTTGCACCAAGTGAGGAGATCGGGCAAAAGAAAGGTTTGAATACCTTTGGAGAGATGAACTCGAGTTGAATCCGAGAAACACGAAGGGGAAAGTGAAGAGGGGCCTTAGGAGATCCTTTTGCTTCCAATCTTGAGGCTTTTCCTTGGTTGAAACTTCAAATCACCATGGATTGTGAGAGAGGTGAAAGAGAGGAGATGGAGGAGGTGTTCACGGTTTGGAGGCAGTGGTGGGATGGTGAATGATAGAGGAGAGAGAGAAGGAGGAGGGTAAAAGGATTCCTTTTCTCGTGGCCCCACGGGCCGACGCCGGCGTTACGGTCGGACGGTGGACGGCCACCGGTCGAGCCGGTGACAGCCGTTGGTCAAGCCAGAGAGGCCATATCGGTTTTTCCGCCCCCATCGGTAGAACCGAAGATCGTGATAAAATTCAAC
This sequence comes from Cenchrus americanus, assembly GCA_947561735.1. Classification (NCBI taxonomy): domain Eukaryota; kingdom Viridiplantae; phylum Streptophyta; class Magnoliopsida; order Poales; family Poaceae; genus Cenchrus; species Cenchrus americanus. The sequence goes on along the minus strand of OX387244.1, from coordinate 79,108,581 downwards.
GAGAGAGTCCTTATCGGTAGAATCGACACGCCCTCGGTAGTACCGTCCCTTTTTCTCCTTTTTGAGATTTTGCTCCTTGAAACTTCTCCAAATATGTTATAGACCAATTCTCATCCACTTAGGTTGCATAAACACGATTATGTGACTTCAAGGTCACCACCGGTCGGACGGTGGCTTACTGCGGTCACCACCGGCCGGGCCGGTGGCTTGCCGGTCGGACCGTGCGGCCTTGAGAAACAAAAAGAGCCACAACAGAATTTTTTATTTCAACCTTTAGGGAAGTCTTGGATAAGAGATATTAAGTTGATATTGATCCAAAAACCATCAATTCTTAGAAGAATGAGGATTACCAATCTAATTTGCGAATTCTTGATTCTTCCAAGATTGAGAGAGATAAAAAGAATGGATTTTTAGGGACTTGAGAAAATCTTCTTAATTGTGACTAGCCATCAATCAAACAAGGAGAACTATAGTCACAACTAAGTTGATTGGGTCACTAAGACCAAGAACCAAATATTTTTCAAAGAAAGCACACTTCCTATTCATGCTAGTTTATTTTTCGAAAACATCTATCCTATATCACAAAGTGCATGCATCCACTTCAAATGAATGCCCTAACAAGCATATTTGGCTCATATCTTCATCCTCGAGACACAAAGACGAGTAGAAGTAAAGATATCAACCAAATATCTAGAGAGGGGCTCAAGAGGTCCATTTGAAGCAATTACATGCTAAGGATGGCACACTAGCATGATGTTATGGCCTAGATGCATTACGGTATTTCAATGAGTTTCGTGAAAACATACCTTTGCCTTAAGACCATTCATTTGTGCATATATTAACTTTCAACCAATGTTAGCTCTTACTTGCTCTTTTGGAAGTTACGCTTATCAAGAGCTTCCTTTGAGATGCACAAACGAATGAGACTACAAGATCACTTAGAAGAAATTGTTAGTCCCATAAGTGACTCAAGTTTTGTAATGAGCTCCCCCTTAAGTAGTGCTAGAGAATTTGAATTTCTCGACCAAGGCACTTTGCTCAATCAAGAACATGTTGAGGCCCATTCCAAAACTTGGTCAAAACACACAAATGATTTGATAATTGACATGTGTTTAGCTTCTCATAACCTTTGACGCCAAATCACCCTTCATCTTGAGGGTTTGGACAACCCCGGGTCACCCGGGCACTCATGCCGGTCACCCTGCAAGATTCGAGGCGTCACGGGTCACCCGGCACTCGTCTCGGGTCACCCGCTCAAGTTTCATCGGGCTGCGTTGGCACCGGTCGGACCGGTGCACATCCTCGTCGACCGGTGACCACCCTCCGACCCATTTTGGTGATTTTTCCTTCCCTTTTCCTTGAGTGAGTGAATGTATCACTAATTTCGGACCCGCATCCAAGGATAAGGTATTGCTCTACTAGAGAGCCATTAAAGGTATCGAATGGCATGAGAAGGTAAATCTTCATAAAAAATAGTTAAAGTCACCACCTCATGCTTTGCTCATGCAAGAAGAGCTTCACATGAGTGTTCACCAAGAACCAAAGTGACTTAGACTCAATCGGGCGCATTAGTTACCGAGATGTCATTGATTTCACGAAATATATGAGTTTGCTCTTCACATGGTCAATTGAATTCATCAAGATTTCCAAGTCCTCCAACCATGTGCTCAATGCATCTCTTTCAACCTGCAAGCTCAGTAAGCATTTCTTGGTACCCAACACTTGTTGGGTCCTATTGGGTTAGTCACAAGGTGCTTAGGAACCCAAATAGCCCTCATGCTACAATGAGGTGAACTAATCTCTCTTATAGCACAAGTTCTATTCCTATCGTTCCTAAGCTTATGGAAATCATAATGGACAAGGCTTGATTTAGGAACGTTACCATTTGGGCAATCCTTGCCCATGTGACCCTTTTGACGGCATTCGTAGCAAATGCGACTTTTGTTCTTGTTGATCACACCATTCCTTGCAATTTCTCTTCTAAACTTGCTTCTGAGACTTGTTCTTGGAGAAGGTGGGTTCCTTGCCTTGTTTGCTTGAGGTGGGGCGCTCGGCGACCGGTCGACCGGTGGCATGCACCGGCTCGGCCGGTCACGGTCGAGCCACGGCCGTTGTTGCTTTTGGGCACGAGTCGGCAAGGTGTCCCTTCTCTCGCACTTGTAGCACACCCTCCACTTGTTGGAGCTTCTAGGCTTCTTGGAGAGTGACTCTTGTGCCTTGTGCTTCATAGGGCGATAATGGGGTTTGATTTCCCCAATCTTGCTCTTTTCTTGAATCTTGTGCTTGTGGGACCTTGTAGTTTGTTGAGGGGTTGAACTAGTGGCGGTTGATCCCTTCCCAAGCTTCTTCACCATGCTTTCACGGTTATCTTGAGAAGGTTGCACTTTGCTCTTCTCCTTCAACACATACAAGTCCTTTTGGAGCTTTTCGACCTCTTGCTTTAGTTTATCATTTTCAGCAGCAATGAGGTCTTCACAAGATTCTACAGGTACATGCTCAATGCTAGATTGGCTTGCTTGAGACAAACAATCATTAGCGCTAGATAAAACAACTTGAACTTGTGAGCATGTGCATGTGTGAGATAGAGGTTGTAGAGATTTTACCGATGAAAGAACAACCTCATGGGCTATCTCTAGTGTTGCATAAGAATCAACAAGCTTCTCAAAGGAAAGTTCAAGTTCATTGTGATTAGCTTGTAGGACCATATGCTCGCTAGTGAGCTTCGCTAGTTTGGCTTCTAGATCATCATTGGCATCTTCTTCTAATTTAGCTCTACAAGCAAAGGATTTGATGTCATGATCATATTTGTTAGCCAATGTTTCGTACTTACAAACCAAGGATGCAAGTTCGGATTTGAGAAGCTCAAGTTCTCTTGACGAAGAGCTTGAGGCTTCAATCTTTTGGTCCTTAGCCCCTTTGGCTTGTCTCTTCTTCTTGCTTCTCTTCTCCTTCTTGGCCATCAAGCAAGTTGGTGTGCCTCTCGGCACACCGGTCTGACCGGTGGGTGTCACCGGTCTGACCGGTCCCTGCAGAGGGACCGCGTCTTCGCTTCTTTGCTCTTCTTCTTGCTTGAGGTTTGATGCTTGAGGCTCAGTGGATGTTGTAGAGGTAGGACACATCTCCACTGACTCATCTTCATCATCACTCTCGAGTTCATCCCATTTGGTGTTTACCAACTCAAGTAGTAATTTCCAAATGAGATGAGCATCTTCGGAAATCTTTTTGCTCTTCAAGATAATGTACTTTAGTTCGCTACATACACGACTACACAAAAGGTTAGTAACAAGGGCATTAAGTTGCTTCTTCTCCAAGTCCATTGGCGAGACACATGTCTCATCCTTTGGAAGGATACTCGCAACCATAATGCTCTCGGCGGTAGGGCCCAAAACCTTAAGTGCAATGTGAACATTAGAGCACCAAGAAGAATAGTTTGAGCCATCTAGAGCTAGAGGCTCAAACGGTACCTCACAAGTTGTCGACATCGAAGAACTCCAAGCGGTTAAGCTCGAATCGGAGCTCCAAGCTCGATACCAATTGAAAGGACCTTGATGTCGCCTGAGAGGGGGGGGGTGAATAGGCGTGACGACCGATTAAACTTTTTCCCCCAAATCACTTGAGCCGACAAGTGCTCCACCGGTCGGACCGGTGGTGGTGACCGGATCGGACCGGTCAAGCATCGGTCTTCACGGATGACACCGGTCGACCGGGGTGCGCCTCCCCGGTCGGACGGTGTAGCACGAAGAACACCGCAAAAACAACTTCAAGCGCCTCTTGGCTTCTAGCACGAACCAAACTCGGGGTGTGGCTCTTGTAGATGATCACAAGCGGGGTAATGAGCCACGCACACACAAGTAACACACCCAAGTAGATCGAAGCGGAAGCAAATGAAATATGCTAGAAAAACAACTTAGAGAGAGGAACCGCACCGGGAAGCAAGGATTTGTTTCCCGAAGTTCACCACCCACTGAGGAATGGCTACGTCTCCGTTGAGGAGCTTGTAAGGGACGATTCCCACAACAAGCGGGTCTCTTTCAACCACTTTCCTCCTTTCCACTAAGGTGATCTTTTCCACGAAGAGGCAAGATCGCAGCCCTTACAAACTTCCCGCTGCTCACCACAACCTTGGGAGCTAGCCGGCGACACCTAGCCGTCTAGGAGGCAAACCTCCAAGAGTAACAAATGCACCAAAGTTTGTAGACTCGTAACCAAAGTGCTCAAGCTATGGAACCTCGCTCTTGTTAGCTCACAAAGTCACTCCTATGCTCACTTTCTCAACCCAACACAAAGATGATGGCTTGAATCCACAAATCTCACAAAGAGATGGTTGGGGAGAGCCACTAAGGCTTAGAGCTAGTTAGAAATGGCTTGGGATCTCAGGCAATAACACTAGAAGCGACAACCCTCACTTGAAGAGGGCTTGGGGTATTTATACCCCTCAAAGGAGAAAACTAGCCGTTAGACCCGGTGGCACCGGTCGGGACCGGTGCCCTACACCGGTCGGACCGGTGTAAGAAAAACTAGCCGTTGGACTAGCGGCACGGCCGAGCCGGTGCCTCGACCGGTCGGACGGTGCCTCCGACCGGTCGGACCGGTCGAGCCCGAGTTGCCCCCCCAAAACTTCTTTTTAAAGAAACAAGCACTTCACCACCAAGATGAAATGACCCGGGGTTAGGTTAGGAGGGTTAGTTAGCTCACTCAAGGGCTAGATCTCACTTAGGTCAACTAAAGAGCACTTTGACTTGGTCAACTTGCTAAGTTGCATCCCTCTTGATAGTACGGCGTACCTATACTCAAGAAAAGAGTAAAAGAGCTTTGATGATCTCTTGAGCTTGAACAACTTCAATTCTTGCCATACTTGATCGATAACCACTTGAGGGCTTTCACATAGCCTTTGACTTGAGCACGTCCATACTTGAGCTAGTGACTTAGGATCTTTCCATATAGCATAAGAATGCACACTTGGATCCATGGCCACTCCATGTTGCCAATCTTAACGAGTTGATGACTTGCAAAGCTTCCCTCGGTTAAGGTTTGAATATGATACTTGAAGACCCCACGGATGCTAGACCTTCACCCTAGCAAAACACTTATGGCGGCTTAGCTACGGCCCCAAAGATTGCTTAGTCCCTCACCCTAGACATCTCGGTTGATCTCTTCATCACTTATCCAATCCACTTTGAGTTCCACTTTGCTTCACACGCAATTAATCTTCATTTGAAAATCCCGCTTCAAACGCTTGATCTTGATTGACAACGGATATGCAAGCTTCCATCTTTAGAACCATAAAATGTATACTCATCATCTTGTTCTTCTTTCAATAAACTCATGAAGTCTTGCACCATACACTTATCTTTGTAGATGTGAGCCATAAAATACATCCATATTTAAAATGCTTCAAAGGTAGCTCATGAATATAGAATGAAAACACGCTCACGATCTTAGACAAAAACATTAGCCCTTTAATCGCCTCGCCTTGTCATTCAATTTACCAAAATCAACTTAGGGGCCTAGATGCACTTTCACCGGTCACCACGCGCGCGGGGGCTCCGGTGAGAAGGCTCGCGCGGGGGCGCGGGAGCTCGGCGGTGATGGCGCGCGGGGGTGGTAGTGCCGTGCCGGGATCTAGAGCGACCTGCGACTTCTGGCGAGGGCTTCCCGTCGGCGGTGCAAGCCGGGCCAAGGCCCGGCGCTCCCTCTCCACGGTGCGGATTCGCCGGCTTCCGGGTGCGGGCGTCGCGGTGGGGGCGGGCGGCGCGGGGCGGCCGGCCGGCTCATCATGCTTCGCCCGGGGAGCATGCGGCGGCGACCGCCACAGATCGCGCGCGCGGGGCGGCCGCCGCGCCCAGGGCCGGGCGCGGGCACACTCGGCCGCGGTTCGGTCGGCCACGCGGTCGGGTGGCGGCCGGCGGCTCCAAGCTCCCCCTCTCTCCTTAGCGCCTACACACTCCCTGTTTCGCCTCCTCTCTCCTTGGCTTACGGAAGGACCCGCGGCCGTCTCCTTCCCACAGGCCTCCGGGCCGGCGGTGGCGAGCTCCCACAGCTTCTCCGCCTCCCGGAAGGCTCGGCGTTGGGCCGCGGCGGAGCTCTCTGACACATGCGGGAAGCAGCGTCGACCGCGATGGAGGGAATGCGCGAAGGGAGGGGAACGGCTATTTGGGAAGGCAACGTTTTTGCGGTTCCCGGTTCGCTCTCTCTCTCTCTCTTTGTCGCAACGAGCCTTTGCACATCCGGTTTGTGTTTCATTCTTTGGAGACGGTCTCACGTCTCAACTTTATTGCTACTCTAGTGGTGAACGGGCTTCAAATATCTTAGAAATAAGTCGGAACACCCTTTCTTGGTCTCCACTCTCTCATTCCAAGTGCTTGTCAATTTGACATTTTTTAAGAGCATCTCAGAGTTTGCCGAAATTTGCGCGGCCACGTAATTTCTTCGGCTTAAAAGGCATGCGAAGTAAAAAAGAATTCGCTCTCGACGAGTTTGGCGTAATTCACTTGCCAAAATCCGGATCTAACTTACAATAGAATCTGAGAGAAACAAAATTATGTATGTCTTGTACTCTTGAAAAAGCTTTACGTCGGGGTCATTCTCTATTCTTTATTTCTTTTTCACCCTCACGTAGAGGGGAAAACAGCGATGCGCCTTCACGATCGTAGCGGCGCATATATGCGGCGTGGGGAGGGTAATTTTTGCCAAGTTTCTATTTTTGCCAAGTTGGTTTGCCAAACATTTGGAGACCAATTTTTTCTTGTTTTAGCGAAAATCGTATGGATCTTACAGTTAGTTTCTGGTATTGGAGTTGCTCACAAAGATAATTATGAAAGATAATACCCTTTGTTACACTATTGTGCTATGGGTACGAAGTGTTCTATTCATAGTGAGTACTCTGGGTGTTCAAAATCGTAGTTTTAATTTTTTGTTAACTTTTACTATGCATCTAACCTTTTTTACATTAAAAGTACATAGCGAAATAAATAAATTTAGAGATACCAAGACGACTTACATTTCGGAACGTATATTTTGAGATGGAAGAAGTTTATTATTCGAGTGCGGTAGCTATGAATCTACAACAGAATAAAGGGAACATACATCATTTTGGATCATTGTCCAACTAACAGTGTTCTGTTCCACATTGATTATACACCTATATAGAGTCATCAAGGAGGAAGCTTCAGGGTGTGGATCTTTGCAGAGACACAGCATTTGACACTGCTGTTGCATCGCTCCTAACCTTTCTGTTTTAGTGCAGGGGCGTTTTTTTTCTTTCCGCCAACCAAGCAAGGCTTTCTTTCAGTGCAACTACGCCGTTTGTACAGTACTCCGTACCTTCTTACCCGTCGACCACTCTTCTTAAAAATATATGCCGGTTGTTTTTCTTTTGCCTGCGGATTGTGTTCAAAGGGAATCCCCCCGATATGATGCAATACGATGAATGCGACAAAAGTTACTTGTAAAGGTTTTATAACTAAGCCCGTCTTCCCGAAACTGCTTGCGGGAACTTTGAAGCAGCATCAGCTTCTGAATGTCAAGCAAAACCAACAGCTAAGCGAACTTTGCAGTAATATCAACCTATGAAGACCAGATGGGACTAAACTTCCACAAACAAAACAGAAAAGGGGCAGATGATTTATCTTATGCCACTGCAGAAAATCGTTGTTTGTGGCCACCGAATTTTTTTCCTAGTAAGTAATGTACTATGTATATTTTTGTATGGCTCTATGAAATTTCTTGGGTAAGAATACCTTTTGCCACTTGCCAGCCAGATTTTAGTATTAGTGCACGGCCACTTCCGCCTCACTCCACTCCGCACCTTTTTTCTTTCTTCCCAACCGCCGCCCACGCGAATCCCGACGCCGCCGCCTCGGGCTCCACCGCTCACTCTCCCCTTCTCCCCGCCCTCCTCCTCAGCTTCATATGGCGTGCTCGGCGGCGGCGGCCGGCGCCGAGGCGAATGCTCTCCTGTTCCACCGCCCCGCTCCGTCCTCGATCGCCGGGCGCAGCCGGCCTTCTGCCGTGCCCCGCCGGAATCGGCCCACCGCAATCTCAGGTAACCAGTAGTAGTAGGTTGCGTTCAGAACGCGCTTGTTACCGTCGGAGCTCCTTAGCTCCATGTGGTTCTGGAAGGCGCTCGTGATGTGTTCGGGGTATTGCTTGTAACATGGAGTGTTGGGGATATTTTTGGCGATCGCCCTCTGCACATTTGCAGGGGACGCAAACTATGAGAATCGTCGGCCGTGCGTGCGTTGTATGCAGGAAATGGCCTGTCCAGTCTCTACTAGTGCTCTTGTCATGCTCGATCGCACTTTTAGCCATTTATAAACACTAGTGCCAAACAAAGCTAATATGTTCGAAGCCATAATCGGATCATCATGCTCATTTGTATGTATGTTTAATTGCTGGAATCAACGTTATCTGTAAATAGTTCTATTCTTGCTGCCAGGACTGGCGCAACCTCCTCAGAAGAGCACACCTAGTGCTAACTATCGCAACAGGGTTAATATTCAGAGATAGAGCAGGAGCTTCCAGTGATGATGAACACCAACAGGTATTGTAGCAAGTTCTGTAGCAATTGTGTGTTCATTTCACAAGATGCAGTCTATTCTTTAGTGCTTGATTTGAGTGTTTGTTTGATGTTTTATATATTTTTTATTCTTACACTCTTTCACTACGAATTGTCGATATTAGTATGAACATTATTAGGAAGTACCAACACTCTTCTGTTTGCCATTAGTTATTCACAGGGTTGCTGTTTTGATACTTTCCTGCAGAATTCTGATGATGAAAATGGCCTGCCAAACATTCAGCTGGAAGATTTGGGGACGGAATGATACAAAATACTAGAAGAGAATATGTGATTCTTTTCTTGTGAATCTTCATAAAGCTCTTTATGATATTCAAATATGTAGACATTCATGACAATCGTGATTTCAAATCTTATTTGGTTAGATATATTGCTTCTGAATCAAGCTCGTCTTCAGGCATTGGAACGTGCTGACAAAATTCTTAAAGAGAAGGAAGCTTTGCAACAGAAGATAAACATTTTAGAGATAAAATTATCAGAAACGGGTACACAATCTAGGCTTTCCAGTGAAAGTCTGATACAGAGGCTCAGGGGTTTGATTTACTAAAAGGAAGAGAATATGCTACTGAAGGATGACATAACTTTTCTTAAATCGAAAGCTTATTGAGATAAATGAGACAGAAGAGTCTATTCGAATTGGAGAAAGAGCGTGCTACTTTAGATGCATCACTTAGGAGCTAGAGTGTGCATTTATAGCTGCCCAGTCTGATATGCTGAAACTTAATCGTCCTATGCAACATGATGCCTGGTGGGAGAAAGTAGAGAATTTGGAAGAATTGCTTGAGTCCACAGCAAACCAAGTCGAGCATGCTGCTCTGGTACTAGATGGCTATCATGATTTTCAGGATAAGATTTACAAACTGGAAGCATCATTGGGAGCAACAAAAATATCAGAGTTCTGTCTTTATTTTGTTGACCATTTGAAGAAAAGGGTAAAATCAGTAGAAGAACGCTTCCAAGCATGTAGTCGTGAAATGAATTCTCAAATCGAACTTTATGAACATTCAATAGTGGAGTTTAATGATACTCTCAGCAAACTAATAAAGGAAAGTGAAAAAGTCAATGAACGTATACCCAGAAGGCATGCCATCAGAGTTCTGGAGTAGGATCTCTCTTCTGATTGATGGGTGGTCACTTGAGAAGAAAATATCCAGCAATGATGCAAAAATATTAAGAGAAATGGCTTGGAAAAAGGGATAATCGTCTTCGGAAGCATACCTGTCATCTAGAGGAATGGCAGAGGGAACTAATAGATAGTTTTCTAAAGATGGCACTGCCAGGAACCAGGTATCACTGTCTCCTTTGCCAATGAGAGGAAAAACTTCTTTAAACATTAACATGTGCTTCAAACAATATTTATATGTACTGTTTGGTATGATTGAATATTCAATTATTGAATGCAGTTCTGGTTTGCACATTGTCCACATAGCAGCAGAGATGGCACCTGTTGCAAAGGTGGTCCTTGTTACTGATTCAGTTTTTCATCAAATATTATGATTTCATCTTATTTCCTTATAAATTGCTATGTAATATATGCATAAAACTAGGTGCAAACAGAATCTAGCTGTCCTGTTGATTATAAAGTTTCACTTTTCTAGTGCTCCATTTGAACTGGAGTACGTTTTAATTGGGTCCATGTGTTTTGGCTTGAGGGAGTCATACCAAAATCATTCTACAACTTATTCAACAGTGATGTGTATCTCCCCAAGTATTTACAGTCTTTTTGAAAATCTTAAGGATTGATTGTAGAGAGCAAAAAATTTGATACAGTTGAAAGTGTGCCTCTTTTTAGACATCACCAACCACAAAGTCGCAATCCTAAATTGCCTGAAGCTGTAAAGATAGGCTATAGCTTATAAGTTGAATCATATTGATCTCAATCCATCTACCAGAGCATACAGTGTATATAGTGTACCAGTTTCTATATTAAACTAGCAATGTGATGGTTCACTAATTATGGTAAGGAGTATTATACTATTATTTGGTGTATACACTGATTATTTTCCAATCCAGTTAGTCATGTTGTAGCTTTCTTGTATGCAATATTCTGTAGGTTGGTGGTCTGGCAGATGTGATCTGGTCTTGGAAGGCACTCCAAGGGCACCTAGTAGAAGTTATTCTTCAAATATGACTGCATGCAGCATAACCAAATTAATAATCTTAAGGTATGTACTTGGTTTGTTAACTCGTATTTCTTTTTAATTGTTCCTATTTTGTTTGGTTAAACTGTTGTCTGATGATCATGCAGGTTCTAGATGTTGTGGTACAGTCCTACTTTGAGGGAAATACATTTGCCAACAAAATATGGACTGGGACTGTTGAAGGTTCCAGTCAACACTCAGTTCTACCCTGTATGAAACTAAATATACAGTAGCTTAATTAAATTTATCAAATGCAGGCCTTCCTGTCTACTTTATTGAGCCACAGCATCCAGGTAAGTTCTTCTGGAGGGCACAATACTATGGAGGTATGATGACTTCAAACGTTTTTCCTACTTTAGCCGTGTGGCACTGGAACTACTTTACCAATCTGGGAAGAAAGTTGACATAATTCATTGTCATGACTGGCAGACTGCATTTGTTGTAAGATTTAAAGATTATGCATAATGGATCATGTTTTTGTAGTTGATTTACTAAGTTGAATGAAGTAACATATACTTTTGTCACATTGTTCATTACACCAGGCACCTCTTTATTGGGATGTATATGCAAATCTGGGCTTCAACTCAGCTAGAATTTGCTTTACCTGTCACAATTTCGAGTATCAAGGAACTGCCCCAGCTCAGGATTTAGCATACTGTGGCCTTGATGTCGAGCACCTGGATAGACCAGACAGAATGCGGGATAATTCGCATGGCAGAATAAATGTTGTTAAGGTATTGACCCTGTGGAAAATCATGTGTAGCAGAAGGTTGAAACTAGAGTTTTAGCTTTATGGTATCAGTGTATCAGTAATAATGATTCTACCGTTCTATGCACTTATGGTGTTCAGGGTGCAATTGTGTATTCCAACGTTGTCACTACTGTGTCACCAACATATGCTCAGGAGGTGCGCTCAGAGGTAATATGTCTTCCGACCTTTGGGGTCCAATGTGTACTTCCATTGGATGCAACTGATGTATTAATTTCTGGTCTCTCTTTTCAGTTGTATAATAAACATTCTGGTACCCTATTTTCTTTACTTTCAAAAGTTTGAAAAGTAAAAAAATAATGAGACAAATCTTAACTAATGAGACATCTTGTAATATTCACCAAAAGAACTAAGATTTGTTCATGTATATCATCCACATTACCACATTTGAAGGTTATTGAAGTGAAGGGGGGTCAGTTTCTGTAGGGCCCAGGGCACCAAATTTAGTTAATGTATACTGATTCTGGACTTCTGGTGTTTCTGTTTGCCATTAACTCTTTTTAGAATCATGAATTTAATCAGTCTCAGCATTCTGACAATATTATCTGTTGCTCCAGGGCGGGCGTGGGCTCCAAGATACACTCAAAATACATTCCAAGAAATTTGTTGGGATACTTAATGGCATCGACACAGATACATGGAATCCTTCTACTGATAAGTTTCTCAAGGTCCAATATAGTGCTAATGATCTATATGGAAAATCTGCAAACAAAGAATCTCTCAGAAAGCAGCTCAAGATGTCTTCTGCAAATGCTTCCCAACCGCTAGTATGTTTTTTATTCTCTCAGCCATCGTAAATCTTTGTATGTATAGGCTTACTTTGTACTTGATTTGAGCATATTCCTCTCTTAAAGAATTACTAGAGAACTGAAAGTTTCCTCAAGCAGGTTGGTTGCATTACAAGGCTAGTTCCTCAAAAGGGTGTACATCTCATGAACATGCAATATATAAAACAGCTGAGTTAGGCGGACAGTTTGTTCTTCTAGGTTCTAGTCCTGTACCAAACATTCAGGTTTTGTTTCCTCTATGGAGTATTCATGCAGTTACATTTGGTTGAAAGAAAGGAAAAGAGTCTTCAGCACCTCATGAATAGTTCATCAGTAGCAGAAAGAACACACCCTAATTGTTCGAAATTCCATATTTCTCTGCTCTCCCTACTGAACAGCTGTTTCCTTGCTATAATAACATTTAATGCATTTGTTATCATTTCTTTCAGAGGGAGTTTGAGGGTATCGCAGACCAATTCCAGAACAATAACAACATCAGGCTGCTTTTAAAGTACGATGATGCTCTATCCCATATAATTTTTGCAGCATCGGACATGTTTATTGTTCCTTCTATGTTTGAGCCATGTGGCCTCACTCAGGTGAGCCTTTTTCACATTTAATTGAATGATTTAGCAATTAGTATATATACAGGAAATTAGCAATTAGTATTATATGTGTGTATTAGTATATATATAGGAAATTACAATAAGCTCTATTGTTGTTTAGCAACTTGTATGCCATTTACTGAAAATGTCCTTTACCATCTTCATCATCTGGTAGCTTCAAATAAGTATACTATACAACTCACACCTTTTATCCTTTTTGGGTCAAACACCCCATACTGTACTTCTACATAAGCCACTGTTCCCATTTTTCTGCTTGATAGTTTTTTTTTAGAAATTCTGCTTGATAGTTAATGGTGTGTATTCTGCTATGCAATCCTGACCCTGTTTCCCATCCATAGATGATAGCCATGCGATATGGTTCTGGCACGGTTGTTCGGAAAACTGGTGGCCTGAATGACAGGTAAAATCGTAAGCCATCAATACCTGCAACACTGTTGCCACCTTCAAACATGCATTGATAATACTGCTCTGATTTGCTTTGATTTTAGTGTCTTCGATTACGATGATGAAACAATACCCATGGAATTGAGAAATGGCTTCACCTTTTTAAAGGCAGATGAGCAGGTAATTGGCTTATCTGTGCACATCCTAAAATGACGTTTTGGAATTTAAGATATTTTGGTGGCTACATACAGCTGATGTGATGTTGTTAATTTTGACAGGGTTTTGATAGTGCATTGGAAAGAGCTTTCAACTACTACCATAGAAAACCTGAAGTCTGGAAACAGTTGGTACAGAAAGACATGAATAGATTTCAGCTGGGATGCTTCAGCTTCTCAATACGAAGACATCTACCAGAGAGCAGCTGCTCGGCGAGGGCAGCAGCATAAACAACAGAGACAGTTCCTGATGCCTCCATGAAATCTCCCGGTGTTGTGCCCATTGAACGTATGGTACATGTTGTGCTGTCATCTCTGAATTAAGCATCAGCTGAAGAAGCACGTTGCGTATCGCTATTCGGGCGTACAAACGGCGATGTGGCCTTATGCAGCTCATAATGGAGCAAAAAGGTAGAAGAAAAAATAGAAGATACACAACGGTTTTGTCTGAATAACACATGAGATCAGGGTGTGTATGATGCAGAAGCACGGGCCCTTGGCCCTTTTGCCTTGGTGCCATACATACGTGACTGGTTAGCGCTGTCAAACTGTGTGAATTGGTGGTTCATGTAATGCTTTTGGCATAAATTAGTGTAAATATACTTTTATCTGTGCAAACCCTCCAGCCTCAACAATGTTGTTTCCGTCTTTTAAGACGAGATGATAGGGAGTGTCGGACTAAATGAACTACGGATCAAGGCTTTATCCACGGTGGCAAACGACTGAGGTTTCAATTCACTTTAATTTGATTATTATGTTCCAAATCAAACATGTTAAATGTTAGCTACGTTTGAACAAATACAATATCATCTATAATTTCGATAAATACAGTTAAGATTACTCTATCCATTTCAAATTATAGATCGTTTTGTCTTTCTTGGTGCACAATATACGGTTATTTGTAGCATCTATACACCTATTGAAAAGCTAAAACAAATAATTTGGGGGAAGAGTAAATATTATGGGTGGGCAACTAAACTAATCTAAATAATAATTTTGATTATTTTAAATAGTCGTGTCAAGTTGAGTATTCAAAATTGACGGTAGGTTATAATAGTCTGTTCGGCTGCTCCATTTGCTGATTTGCATAGTATTTTAGTTTATCTCACAACAAATCAATTGTACAAATCAGTAAATATACCTTTTTCATTCGATCCCATGCATTGTCATGTTCCTTAATGTTGCACCAGTAATTCTTACATAAAGAAAATAATATGTAAAAATGTCCTGAAAAATTCAGTGAACAATGACGCCATTATTCCTGCTCCAATTCTGCAGACCTGTTTCCTCCCTGAATGATCATTATCCTACTCCAATTCTGCATCGTTTCCCTCTGTTAAAGATGAGCGTCAACTATCAGTAGCTTGAAGGGAAAAAAATGGTTTAGTATTCTTCCATTTGTGTCTATGCACTTGCAGAGCTTGGAAGGCTTATGTTCTCATTTGGCAAAATCACTGATATCTGGAGTGCTTATCAGGCTTTAGAGATGTGAATGCAGAGAAATTCCTCATGAATTCTGAATGAAACAAAATCTTTGATGTTGAGGCCATTTCCGCCAGTACATGGTCCATGCTTCTGGTTCCTAGCATTGCTAACATTTTCATCCCTCTTTGTTCTCCTGCAGAGTGTACGACCAGATGCCAGAGCCCCGCTGTTATTTCGATGGGCAGCTGCGCCAGTAACGGCGGATACTACCACTACTCCTACCTCGTCGTGCGGGGATGCGACCGGATCGTCCCCGTGGACATCTACGTCCCCGGATGCCCGCCGACCGCCGAAGCCCTGCTATACGGCGTTCTTCAGCTGCAGAAAGAAGATCAACAGGCGCAAGGATTTCCTCCACTGGTGGACTAAGTAAACCGGCGTTCCTCCTCACTGTGCCTACCTGATGGGGACCTTCGAAGTTTTGCCTAGCCTCCCTTCAATAAAGCAAGAGCCCCTTCTGCGTGATAGAGCATGTAACTGGTGTGCTCAATGCCGGGCCTAGTTTGTAGTCTGTGGACAAGCACCAACTAGTAGTGTTGGAATGTTGGTGCATACCTTGTCAGGGTTATATACAGTACTTGTAATGTGTTTTGTTGTTGATGTTTTTTAACACGCCATATGGAGTTTCTGTGTAAGAAATTTGCCATCACCAGTCACCACCATTCGGAGCACCCTTTGGAATTTCGTGCTTCAGAAGGCCTATTTTTGGTTGGGCTCACATTCGGTTTGCTTTGGATCGTAGAAAGATGTCAGTACGGCCCAGAGCGAAAGCCTAAGGCAGAAGTAATTTTTACTTTTCGTAACAAAGCCAATGGCCATTATTAATCTTTCTACCATATAGCATCAATAGCAAGTAAAACAACAGACGGAAAAATGCGTCAACACATAAACGATCAAATCCAATCAGCATTGACCACTCTCCACCAAACCCAAAATGATAAAAAACAAATAACTGGGCCAACGCATACTAGGCACGAACTCAGAACCTAGTTACCTAGCCAGCGCCGCCGCCCTCTCCGGTCATACTCCACCCACCGATCTGATCTCCACAGGTGAGTCTCCCATCGCCCGTCTAGCGAATCAGCGCGGCATACTTCTCGCGATCTCACCGCACCGTTGCGGATCATATCCTTTGTTGTCGTCGCCGCAGGGGCAGGGCCCGCGTCCCGGCCAGGTAGATCCATGGCGCTGGCGTCGAGGCTGGCGCAGCTGCAGGCGAAGGCGTGCGAGGCGACGCGGTTCGTGGCGAAGCACGGGTGCGCGTACCAGCGGTCGCTCGTGGAGAAGAACAAGAAGTACGTCGTGGAGCCACCCACCATCGAGAAGTGCCAGGAGCTCTCCAGCTTGCTCTTCTACACCCGCCTCGCCAGGTTCGCCGCGCAGTGTGTGTGTGTGTCCCCTCCCCGTCGTCGCCTTTCTGTTCTCGTTCGGTAGATTAATTGTGTGCTCCCTGTTCTCAATGCAAGACTACTGCTTTTCATGTGTTTGCTCAAAAATAGCCCACCCCAGTGCTAGTTTCTTATGATGATTGTAATATACGGCCGCAGCATACTTATCTCTTTGTGTTTTGGGCTTTGATTTCAATTGAAACAGGGTTGAGGTTTACTGTGGAAGTGACGTGACAGGCTGTTTTGGATGTAGTGTTTAGTCTGTCTTCTAAATAAAGATAGTTGAGGCAAACAAGGTTTAGGGGTTTAGGTTTATAGGTGTCTTTTTAGTTTGTTGGATGTGATCTCAACAATTAATTTTTCGAATATGCAGTTTTGCACCTGTTTCCTATACATAAATTTATGTCTACTTTAAAGATCTGAACAATGAACATTTTGGTCATATATTAGTCGTAACATCACCTCTATTCCAAATGGTACTCCTGAACTGTGACTGAGAGTATGTCTAAATTATATAATCAGTCCAAAAGTCTAGATTATCTTACATTGCCTGAAGATAGTAGCTAGGTACAAATTTTAATGGTCTGGACTAGGAAATTTTCTTATCAGGAACTGAATTGTGATGTCAATGTTCTTTACAAAACTGTATGGATAGTATAGTTAGGAAGCTGGAAAAATGGCAATTATCAGCAATCAGCTATCATGTATTTAATTCCAAATTAGACCAATACCCATTGCCCAGTGAACCTGTGATTAGTGACCACTGACCACAAGTTGTGAACTTTGCGAAGACCAAGTCATCTGAGTGGACTGGAAAGTGAGGTCCTATTGTTTCACATAGTTAACTGAGCTTTGCAAAGTAAGTTTTCCCCTTAGTTAGTTTCCTAAATGAAATGTGAGCTTGGAATCAAGTTCATCTAATATGTGAATTCAAGGTTTTCTTTGTATCTTGACTGCATGGTGTTGATTCAGGCTTAAATAAATTTGAGGAAAAAAGAAAGCAGTTAACACTGAATAATTAAGCAATAAGCACTGCTGTCTTGGAAGCAATTCAGTTTATCTTGGCTGATCCAAGTTTTCAACTTCCTGTTTATATCCATTATGTACATCTTTCTTTTTTAGTGGACTGGTTCTGTTATTATTTTCTCTCATTATATACGGCAAACGAAGTTCTGCTTGTATGCTAGACTTTTGTTTATCACAGAAGAGTGAACTATGACCTTGTTCCACCATCCATAATGTAAAGATCGGTGAAGGTTTGGATTCAATGCTTTCTGAGCCCTAAGCCTACAAACACTAGTTTCCGAAGCCCTCTATTGTATATGGTGTTATTAAAGATGTTGGATGATTACTTCTGTAACTAGATGACTTCACGCTGATCTTTTAAGTAATCATGAGATGCACCTTCAAATATTCACTCTGTATCTTTCTCGAAATAGATACATGCTTCCCTTCAAATAATCGAGATCTCCGCATATTCACTGCTGTCTTGGAAAGAATCGAGTACACTTTAGTTCTTTGAACTGACACGTGCTTCTCTTGCAGCATTCCTGGTCGCTATGAAGCATTCTGGAAAGAGCTTGATCAAGTGAAGCAGCTATGGAGAAACGAACGACCTGAAAGTTGAGCACGCTGACGTCGCGGCACTCTTCGACGTAGGCTGTACGCGTGGTTCTGCGCTGGGGAGATCGTTGGCAGAGGCTTTACTCTCACTGGATACCACGTCTGAGTGCTAAGCAACGAAATCAGTGCCCCTTCTTTTTTTGCTGATGAAGGCTCCTTAGGCAAACCCTTTTTTTTTGTTGCCAGATGCGCAGTTATGTTTTCAAAGATATTCTTTGATGCATGTATGGGAATGGACCGGAACGCATCTCGGTGAACCTGGCTCGGTGAGATAACAATAATCTGATGCATCGCGGTTCTGGTCTACGGACATTTTTTTTCCCGTTAATGTTGTTGATGCCCTTAATCGCTCTGTCTTGCTGATGTTGCTGTGATGCGAAATTGTTCTGGCTGCATTGGTTCTGGCTGCGGTGTAAATCAAGTCGCGAGATGTGCCGAGGGGGGTTGATGCCTATATTATTTCTTTTCCCATCCCCCAGGCGCTCGATTTCGTCCGCGTGCAGTGGAGATCGCTGCCTGGCTGCCAGAAAACAATTCTGGCTCTGCCCAGGTGCTCCGCCGCACACAAATGCCGCCTCACATCTTTTCCCGAATTTCCAAAGAGCCCCGGAAGAACAGAAAGCCCAAGCCGCATTGAACAGAACAACCGAACTGCGAATAATTGACGCCGTCGGTGGTTACTCCGGCCGCCACGGCCTCGGTCCTCATGTTCTCTGCTGTTCGCCGCCTACTCTCCTCCCGTGCCCGCCGCGCGCTCTGGTCGCGGCGGCCAAGTGGACTCCCTCCTCCGCGTACTCCCACTCCGCCGCGGCGGCGTCCCCGTTGCGGCCTCGGTTCCCGACGCCCAAGGAGATCCGCCGAGGCTTGGATGAGTTCGTCGTCGGCCAGGACAAGGCCAAGAAGGTTACTCACGCACCTCAATCGCCTAGTCTCCCTTCTCGTTCGTTGCTCTCATTTCAACTGGACAGGTGCTGTAGCATCAAGCTCATGATCATACCTTGAACCCATCATGCTTGGCAGTTGTGATAACAAATAAGTGGTACAAGTATGATGTAATGCAGTAACGAGTCAGATTATCTGAGCTTTCCACTAAGTTTCAGCTCTACCTATATGTGAGCCGTGAACTTAGCAGGGAACTTGGTTGTGCAGGTGCTCTCTGTTGCTGTGCACAATCACTACAAGAGGATATACAATGAGTCATCAAACAAGTGGTGAGATCTTAATAACTGAATTCAGCTTTTCAATTATGTTTAGTATTCTAAAATTGCAACTTCATCTGTTTGACTGGTGATGAACCTGGTTCCGTGAAAAGCTTGGTGCGTGGTGGTGTTGGTACGAGTGGGGGTGATGGAATTGAGCTTGAAAAGAGTAACATTCTTCTGATCGGACCAACAGGGTCAGACACTGTGTACAGATATGTGATCTTTGGCTGGACGACGTTGACGTTTTCTGATGGATTTCATTTTTTTTCTTTTGTTAGGACAGGTAAAACACTATTGCGAAAACATTAGCTCGCTATGTGAATGTGCCATTCGTGATTGCTGACGCAACAGCAATTACACAGGTGTGTGCTTGCTTTTGTTGATCTATCATTCATTTGTTGTTGTCTTTTATATAAGATAAAAAGAAGGTAAAGATCCAAGCTGACTGTTATTGCTACTTTCTTCCTTCTGATGCGACAAATAGACTGCTTTTTCAGGCTGGATATGCTGGGGAAGATGTGGAATCTGTGATTTACAAACTTCTAGTGGTACACCAACCTTATATGGACCTGTCACTATTGCTAATGTTCAGTGGTGCCTTAAACAATAAACAGTAACTGTTCCATAGTCTATCCCTTTTAAGGAAAGTATATCTAGGTCAGATCAGAAAATTTTCCATTAGGTCAAAGGGACTTGCTTTTGTGAATGTTCACAATTTTAGTCTCAAATAGTCATCAAATGTCCAGATTGTCATTTCTTAATGAACATCAAGATCATTTATTCTTTAGCTTACATGTGCTGCCTCTTAGGCTGCTGACTTCAATGTTGAAGCTGCTGAGCGTGGTATTGTGTACATTGACGAAGTTGATAAGCTCACAAAGAAGGTCATTGGACAATTAGCTCTGATTCTAATATTACTTCAACATGTAATGAAGTTAATTCCATGTCTATTACTACTTGCAGGCTGAATGCCATGGGGACAGAAGGGATGTCTCTGGAGAGGGTGTGCAGCAAGCATTATTAAAAATATTTGAAGGAACAGTACGTGCATCTACTAATTTCTCCTGCTTTGTACAAAACATACTTTGCATTCAATAGTCACAATCACTTTTTGGAAGGATACAATATTTGATCAGCTGGGCACCTGGGCATGGCTAACCCAGTTGTAAAAAAAGTACTGACAATATCCATCATGAACTTCAAATTTCATAATTTATGCTGTCTTTTTCTATGTCGGCCAGATTTTGCTTCCTGATCTGTTTCTTGTTGTCTCTATTAGGTCATCAATGTGCCAAGAGAAAAAGAAACCAAGATAATATACCCCATGGTTATGTCGAGGTAATTGGTTGCACATACTTCTGGTCAGTCAGTTGAATAGTACTTAGTCATGTGTTGATTGGTATGGTATTTTAGAAAAAAAAAATTGGCTTTGCATTATTGAAGGAAAAAATAAGGGCTCGATGATGAGTTATGCACCAATATTTTTGTTTTGCAGGTAGATACAAGAAATATCCTTTTTATCTGTGGAGGTGCCTTCTTAAACTTGGAAAAGATAGTCTCTGAAAGGTTATAGAGTTAATAATTGTATGGATTTGTGCATATTTAAGAATTATCCTCCTTAATCTAGGATTTATATGTTTCTCATCATACTTTTGTACTACGCAAGACATCAACATTGTCCTGTTGGATTTGGCATACCGATATGTCATGAGCTGCGGAACCGCGGCTGGACAACACTTCAGGAATCTTGTTATATTGATGCTGTAGGTTCAGTAGGCTTAAGTCCTTGACATTTGCTCTAAATAATCCCTTTATTTATCTGATTATGCATTAACAATATATATTTTCAATGCACACTTAGGTAGAAAATGATGATCTGATTGCCTACGGCTTGATCCCAGAATTCATTGGAAGGTTGCCAATAACAGTTAGCCTGACAAACCTCAGTGAAGAACAATTGGTCCAGGTAGTAAAATCATTTGGTTGTAATTTGAAGCAAATCTTTCTTAAAATTACTTATCTATAGTTATTTGCCTATAGAATGCTCACTTTCTTCACACCTTGTTCTTGTCTACTAGTTGATTCTACTATTTTATTTGTCTTTCAAGATGACCACAACCTAAAGGTTATATCAAATTCTTTTCAGGTGCTCAGGGAGCCAAAAAACGCAATAGGAAAGCAATACAAGAAGTTGTTTAAAATGAACAATGTTAGTGTGTTTACAGTATATCAATCGTCAAAACAATTGCAAAATTCAAAAAAAAAACTTTATAACCAAGAAACTCAATGTGCATGTCTTTCCTCAGGTCAAGCTGCACTTCACTGAAAATGCTTTGCATCTAATAGCAATGAAAGCATCTGCAAAACAAACGGGGGCTCGTGGGCTACGATCTATAATGGAGGACATTTTGACAGAAGCAATGTTTGAGGTTAACCTACCTTAAATTTCCATGCAAGTGACCAACCAAAAATCAGCAATCAGCCTGAGTAACATCAATTTTGGTCCTGCATTTTACAGATTCCTGATGCAAGGGAGGAAAAGATAATTGCTGTTCTTGTCGATGAAGAGTCCGTAGGGCCATTGCACCATCGGGGATGTGGAGCCAAAATTTTCCGGGATGATGGAATTTGGCAAATGTATGTTTACCGGAATAATATCAAGATTCCCGAGCTGATTCAAAGCAACTAGCCGCCGTCGGTTTTCCGATTCTGCCTACTAGTCGCATTATCAGCGACTAAGCTCTGAATTTATCACACATTTCCCTTGCTTTTTCATCGATATATGAATGGATTGTATTGATGCTGTGCAAAGGCCAACATTTTACTCAATGAATTATAACAAGATTTTATTATCGTGCTAGCTGCTGAGATAGCAATACAATGGAGCTCACTTTGCATTTTCTTCTGTAGCTTTGTGGTTGCTAAGAATGATTTCTGCAACAACAAAAACTCATGTCTTTTACTGTTTTACATGCTATCACCAATTCTGAACAAAATAGAAAACACTTCCAAAAATTAGAAAAAGACCATAAATATATCTCTTCCTATTCATAAATTTCCATAACACAAGGCTCCAACTGGAGGAGCTATAACTTCACCAAAGATGAATCTTTGTCACATCGGAAAGTAGTAGCTTAGCTGTAGCATATGACCTAGTGCCAGGATCAAATACTGGATGTATAAGAGTTTTCAAAGTCCTCATGGTTGTCCTTGTCCATCTTCTCCCCGTTCCTTCTATAATTTGATTAGTGCCTAGAGAACATTGTCTTCTCCAGCTGACTTAAGGCCTAGCTTACCGAGAAAGCCACGATCCAGGGTGTTGCATCAGTAGCAGGTGCCGCTGCACTCTCCATCTTCCTTTTATGGGCTAGAATAGCTTCAATGGCAACAGCACTGGCTTTAGCTGCAGCTTCGCATCCTTAGCAGCAGCCTCTGCCCTCCCCTTTTTCTCCCTCTCTTCCTTGGCAAGAGCCTCTGCCCTCGCCTTCTCTTCTGCAGCCTGGGCTTCTGCTTCAATAATTCCCTCTCCACGTCCTCATATAACCTGATAATATCATCTTCCCTCCCACCTCCACGTAATGCTCCCTTCCAAGAGCTCCCTCATTTCATCACTAAACACTACCTTCGCATCAAAAGAATACCTTTGGCAATCTTGGCTGCATCGTCCAGCCAACAGCAACGTGTGCCTTCAGCAATGTCTCGTAGCTTGAGGTGCTTGGGCTAACTCCCTTCACCTTCATCTGATCAAAATATTCCTGAGCCTTATCAAGCTTACTAAAACCCACCAGGCGATCAACTGGTTATGATATGCAGTTGCATCAGGCTTCAGCTCAATCCATCCATTTTGTCAAAGTGAGATACCATCATCGATGCGATCAACACTGAAGCATGCTTCCATGAGTAGTATGTGTCTCCTCATTCGTGCCAACATCACATTCGCACATCTCACTGTAGAGCACCTCCATCTCACCTATCAACTGGTTAAGCCCCAGATGCCGAATCAAATTGTTATAGGATGCAACATCCGGCACCAGCTTCCACTCCCCCATCCTTTTGAACACCGCAATTGCATCTTCAAATCTCCCAGCAGCACAGTAGGCATCCAACCATACCTAAACTTCTCAGATCGACTGCAATCCGCAGTGGAGGGTCATGCTCCCCGAGCATTCTGTCAAACAGCTTGAGTGCATCGTCCAACCTCCCATTCCGCCCAAGCACATCAACTACCTCACCGCTCGCAGCTCTCAGCCCCAAATCTCACCTCCGATTCCACCTACCGAGCACCTCATTGTAACACTCCATAGCCTTCTACCTCCATTCCCATAAGGAAGTACGCCTTCATGAGACTTCCGTACACAATGCCATCTAGAACCGGCTTGCCACCAACCTTGTCCTCGAGTTCTTGGTACAGCTCCACAGCTTTGGCTCCATCCCCAGCACCCACGAATCCAGCCATAAAGGCTATAGACCTTGGATCGGCCCAACCACCCCCGGAGTCTGACATCTCATCCTTGAGCTCGACGGCATCCACTAGTCGGCCGTGGTGGTGGACGAGGCACTCGGTGACGACGCGGTAGGCCGTCGGGAGGGCGGCACGAGACCCGGGCCGGGCGAGGAGGCGGAGGTGATGGAGCGCGTCGTCGGGGAGGCGGCGCGCGGCGAGCGCGGAGAGGTAGAGCGCGTGCGTGGCGGCGGTGAGCGGGACGGCGGCCTGGAGGGCGAAGCGGTGCAGCGCAAAGAAGTCGTCGAGGCGGCGCGCGCGGAGGAGCGCCGCGAGGACGGCGGCGCAGGTGAAGGAGGAAGGGCGGCAGTTGGAGTGGAGCGCGTGGCGGGTGAGGGAGCGCCGCCTCCGGGAGAGGGAGTCGGCCTGGGGCCCCGATAGGAGCGCGAGGATCCGGTTGTGGAACGCGAGGCGGGAGGGGTGCCAACGTGGGGAGCGGCTCCGCGAGGCGAACGGCGCTCGGGGACGGCGCGGGGACGGGGGGCGTCGCGACGAACGTGTCCCGGCGGCGCTCGCGGCGGGAGGCCGCGGCAGAGGCGGCGTCCGCGTGCGCGAGCGGGAAAGGCGCCGGCACGAGGCGGCGCGCCGAGATTGGCTTGGACAGCGACATCTTCCGCGGTTGGGCGCGGCCGCCGGGCGGACGGGGAGGAGGTTTCGGGGGTTTCGGGAGTTCAGGGTGGGAGAGAGAAGACTGCCGACTTCATCAGAGCGACCGGAGTAAGGACAGTTTCTATGTTACGCCTTCGCTGAACGGAAACGAAAGCCTGCAGCTACTCCAACTGCGTGCCTGCGTCTGCGTGTTCCTGAAAGCATTTTTTATTACCTAGTTTTTTTGTTTTGGAATTGGATGTCGACATATTGCGTGGTTATTCTCATCAAGAAGGCACATAATAAGGCACCAACATTCTGATCTCGTCTAATTCAAGCTAAAAATGACTCCTAGAAAATTGCAAACAACGAATTCCAAGGATGAATGTTGGAGAAGAATCTAGTGTATATGAATACTATTGTACAAACCAAATAAATCACAATATAACAGGGCATAACAATTTCGAGGCGGGACGCATATACGTCACTCGCAAAAAGATATGCTAGTGGAAACCCATTTGCATGCAGCGTTTCCATAAAACCACAATCTTTTTACTGAAGGAATAAAACATTTATTTGTTCTTTTCGTTCTTCATAGTGACAACCACCACCACACATTTCTCAATCTGATTGGCCCACTACTATGCTCCACAGCCCATGTTCGTTTCTCATGCCGGTTTTTTTTTTTCCAGACAGAAATAAAAAGCGAGCGCTTGCACCAACAAACAAAAAAAATAAATATTAAAGTCCACAAGCGAAATATGATACTAGAAGCTGAAGCCTCGACAAATCTGGGGGCCCACCCACGCGGCCGGCGTCAGCTGGCGGCGCCGGTGGCTGAGACGGCGACTCCGACCGCCCCAGAATCTTCGCTGTAATATGCCGGAAACCCCTCGCCGCTTCTCGCTCTGCCGAAAACACCCCCTCCAGGACCAAAGCCCTCGCGGCCTCGCGCGGTGACGCAAGCCGTGAATGCGAGAACAGCGCAGGGGTATTTCTGTACAAGGACATGCCAGTGTTACCCACGGCCACACCACTCCTCCCCCTCCACCGCGCGGCGACCGCAAGCAGCAGCCATGGAGGTGAGCTCCAGCCGCTTCGCTAGGGCAGCTCCCCAGCCTCCTCGACCCCGTCTCCAGGCCCCTCAAGCCCCCGCACCGCCGCCGCCGCCGCCGCGCCGCATCCATACCGTAACCTCCTCACCTGGCCCCGCCGCCGATGCCCCCGCGCCGTCGCCCTCCTCGACCTGGCCGTGGCCGCCGCCGTCGCTCTCCGGGCTCCTTGCCGCGGCGCTGAGGGGCGGCGCGCGGGAGGAGCTCCCGGACCTCGCCGCGGCGGCGGCGGGCGGGGCAGGGATAGGGACGCTGCTGATGAGCACGACGGCGGCGGCGGTGACCAAGGCGCGGAGAGCCCGTACCTGCTGGCGCTGGCGGCGAACCCGACATTCGTGTCGGGGCTGGTGGCGTGGGCGGTGGCGCAGGCCGCCAAGGCCCTGCTCACCTCAGTCGTGGAGCGGCGGTGGGACCTGCGGATGCTCTTCAGCTCCGGCGGGATGCCGTCTTCGCACACCGCGCTCTGCACTGCGCTCACCGCCTCCGTCGCGCTCTGCCACGGTGTCAGCGACGCGCTCTTCCCTGTTTGTCTCGGTTTTACTCTGATAGTTATGTACGACGCTACGGGCGTCAGGCGCCACGCCGGAATGCAGGCCGAGGTGAGCTCTCTTGATTCAATTGCTTTTTTGTATTTTGCAATGTAATATTTAGTGGTATTATGCGACTTGTTTGGAAATTTTGCTTTCCTTGAGCTAGTTTTGTAAGCTGACTAGCTGAGAAGCCGTTTAATTCGTGCAGCTAACGTGTTAGTCTTAAACCACGTTAACGCAATGAGACTCTGCCAGTGCCGAGCCATAGTCACGAGAATATGTTCAAGATGTATATTTTGTTGTGATTGTCTAGAAAATATTTCTGTTGGATCTTATCTTAGGCAGTGGTTATTTGCTGGCTGATGTGGCTTGGGTTTTTAGTAGTATCCATTTCTGTATCTTTATATCACAACGGATATATGTAATGTAAACTGTGATTTTGTTTTGCTTAGCTCCTGCTATCTGTTTTCATGTCTTCGGTTATACTTTACTTGATTTGATGACAGTGGTAATTGTGTCGCACTGGCATGTTCACCTGTTGTGTCATTTGTCATTTGTTGACATAGTTCCCTTTTAACCTTTGTCATTTGTTGATTCACCTGATGTGTCCCCAACTCTCCATGTACCTTGCAATATCACACTGCCACTTGCTTAATGAGCCTACATAAGAAAAGGCATTTGTATAAAGCCACGTCCTGTTGTCAATGATAATTTGCCAGGATCCTGAGAGTCCTGCTATCAATGCCATTGCAGCACCTGCTGCCTAGGCACTCTGAATTTAAGTGCAGAGCAATCTTGACTATTCTTTGGGATACGTCCGAATCACATCAACGAAGTAAATCATGACATGTTATGTCCTGAATGCTGCCCACTGCTCGTGCTCTGAAGGAAGTATTGTTTCTTGAATTTCATTGTTGCTAGATGTGTGCCTGTCTGCCCTTGAGTACACTTTTCGTCGTCAACTAAGATGTGGTTTTTTATCGATACAGGTACTCAATAAGATCGTTGAGGACCTGTTTGAAGGCCATCCAATAAGTGAAAGAAAACTTAAGGAGTTGTTGGGACACACTCCGTCACAGGTCTTTGCTGGAGCAATTTTAGGTATATTGGTGGCCTGGTATTGCTGCCAGGGTTGTATTGTACCCATTTGATGTTGCTGTTGTATGAGTGATCAGAAATGAAATTATTCTCATGGTGATTTTGCACGTAGTGTAACCATTGTTCTGGGAAATAGCTGTGTTGCCCAGTTTGATGTATCAAGAAGTTATTTCTGCCCTCCATCTTGGGCATGCCCCTGTATATATGTAACTCCAACTGTACGGTGTAATCGATATTTGGACTATCCAGCCCAATCAGTCCATAGTCAATACAGAGTTGAGGCTGAATGTATTTGCTAAGAGTGAATTATTCATTAATGTGTTAATGTATGAGCTTATTTTCGTCACCATCTGTGTGCTTGAAGATCAAGCGCAAACCCACAGTTTGATTGTTAGACTCTGTGTTGCCTTAGTTGAAACATGGCTTTCTTGAGCCTACACACCTGATGTTAACATCTTGTTCGGTTGGCTATGGTTGGTTGTGAGAGAAAATATTGTTAGTTAGTTAGGTTGACTGGTGTTGATAAATGTAAATTGAGTGGTCACCATCACTGTGAACAGTTCAATCATCACTTCCAAATTGACGCCCGGAGTTGCTCGATTGGCCGGTGAATGGTAACAAGTACGGGATTTGGCATCCATCCTGTTTCTATTCGAACTTTCTCGGCGGCAGAGCACGGGCAGCATGAGGCTAAACAGGGAAGGCATGACAGCCGAGCTCCAAGCCTCCAAGGTCCAAGCGTTTGCATACTTTGTTTTGATGACGGTTTGGATGGGTGTAAAGAGGTATATCAGTGATGTTGAAATAGTGTTTCTTGTGAGAATATGTGATGAATATGATAAGTAGATAGTGATTTATCTCTCTCCCACGAAGAGAACAGGTAACGCTGTTGCTAAAGGGAAAAATTGACCCGTATTGCAAGCAAAAGGCGGGCTTTTTCCCACGTTGGGCTCAGGCCCTGGCCAACACCATGTTGCCGATGATCGGGCTGCAGCCTGCAGTCCACACCATGCTGGGTGTTGGCAATTTTCTTATACACATGATATAATTTTCTTATGAGATACTCCCTCTATTTAGAATATAGCTTCATTTAAATTTTTCAAAATCAAAATTTTTAAATTTGACTATATATAACGCAATAATCATAAATGCTAATAATATAAAAATGGTATGGGTAGATTTATCATGAAATCAACTATTAAAATATGTATTATTCTCTATTTAAAATAAATTATTTTAAGAGTAATTGTTGATCAAAGTTGAAACATTTGACTTTGAAGTCTAAGCGAAGCTATATTCTGCGGCAGAGGGAATAACTTTTATACACATGATATCAATAACTTACTCCCTCCATATTGGTATTAGAAGATGGTTTTTACTATGACACGGTCTTCAAAACACAACTTTGACTTCTTTTTTATAGAAAGATATTTATTCAAAAATGATATATTTATACTTTATGAAAATATTTTCAAGACAATTCAATGCACGTGATTTTCACATTTTCAAACTCAATAACTTAAAAGACTATTCGTGATTTATAATCCCAATGTTTGACTTCGCTTGTACTAAACGTCTTCGATACCAATACGGAGGAGTATATACACATAATTTGCACAGAGTAATTTCTTACGAGATAATTTTAGCACGATTTTGACGGCACACGATATGCTTACAACTTGTACATATGATTTATACATGAGAAAAATGATTCTTGTGTACACCACTTATTAGATTGCCTTCATTTTCATCTCCGTTAGCGCCGTGCACGTAGGGGCTAGGCATTTGTGAGAGTTAGGGACGGTAATACATCATGAGTTCATGACCTTCTTTCACAATCCAAATTAATTATCTAATTTTGACGCAAAATCACATATTATCACGGCACATGGTTCTTTTATGGCCCCAGAACGGTTGGCGCGCAATGCGCGTCCTACCAATATCTTAACAAAGAATAGCTAATAAAAATATAATAATCGAGATTTTTTTTTTTTTTACAACATAGAGAGTATTGAAGCGAGTTCAATGCGTACAACATAAGTATTGAGCGAGTTCAATGCGTACCCCTATCTCGGGCAACCTATCATGATAACCTTTTGAATTGTGTAGATTACACAAAAAAAAAAAGAAACAAATGAAAATGATACATCTCCACATAATTCCCATAGATTAATTCAAAACTAAATTTGAACAACAAATATGGGCATAACTAAAATATATACACCTGAAGAAATTTTCAACTAAATCAGGTTATTCTTGTAGGCAACGACCACAATTCATATAGATATCGTTGTAAGGTATGAAGAATCCTAGCAATAAATAAAATAAAACACACATGAAGAATCCAAAGCACAGCGATCTTTAGCTTGGTGGATGAAAGCGAAACACAATGGGATAAACTTCAAAATAACATTAGGATAGATGGTTGCAAATGTATACAGTAGCCATTTTGTTTGGCTTTGCCATAGTGCTTTCTCTGATGTACAAGCACCCACACAATAAAAAAACAAACATCAAATCACAGTCCAAGTGGTGCTTGAGAATGACTGATCAATTAGATCATCTTATACTCTAGGAGAGTGTAAAATAAGACTTAGTTTACGTTCTTTAGCTACTAAAAATAACATCATCAATAGAAGTGCCTACGACATATGTTTTGATGCAAACTAAACAACATCAATACAACATCGGCAATACAAATTCTCAAATCATATGAAACATGAACATCACAACGCATCAGAGCACCAAGGCTTGTCCCTATCAATGAACAATGCGGACGTTGATTCGGCATTAGACAAAACATAGTTTTAAGTATATACAATTCTTGAAAGTAGAGTTGAAATAACACTAAACATGTACCTTTTTAAACATGCGGGAGGGGGGATCGAGGGATCATTAGGTAAGACGAGTGGAGCAGGTAACTTGAGTGCTCCTCTGCGGAGCCCCGTGCTTAAACTGACTCATCGATGTTTCCACTGCACACCCAAATAAAACACCATGAAATGAAGTCTATAAAATGCAGAAAAATGTATGGGCTGAAACTACTTGACTGCTCCTACGATCGATATGAATACTCTAAGGCTAACTACATATAGAGTGGCAAGCCTCTTGTGGGTACACAATTAATTCTGAAGCTGGATTTGAATGGCGAAAGGCATACCAAAATTACAACTTCTACACTATAGCAAATTTTGAGCCGGATCGAGGTATTCTTGGAAGCAACCACGGGTCACATGGTAATAGCATAGATAAAAAAAATCGGCTTCCTCGCAATAAAATAAATAAAATAAAATAAAATAAAACACACGCAACGATGATCAACTTGATGGTGGCAGAAAATGAAACAATCACCTCTCTTGCTTACAATACAAGAAGACACGGAACTTCCAAAAAACAATATGACGGATGGTTGCAAATGTCTCACCTGAGGCACTCTGTTTGCCTTCTCCATAGTGCTGCTTGATGTACCTTTAACCACCTTAGGATGGAATCCTCTACGGATGGTGTAGCATCATGATTCTAGTAGGTCATGTTGCGGAATTACGCACGAGGAAACAATGGCGACTTCACCATCTAAATTTTGTGTATCTATCCTCCACTTTTCTTCTCCGGCCTACGAGAGAATAGTTAAAGCATCATAACTCAATAAAATCACGGGCTCATCACCACGCCGAAAGTGCATCTAGGCTCCCAAGTGGTTTTGATGAATTGATTGACAAAAGCGATTAAAGGACTAACTTGTTTGTTTAAGATTATGGCTTCGGGGATTCATTATGATATTTATATTGAGGTTGATATCATGGATATGAAAGGTTTCATCATATGACTCATAATGACATAAAGCAAGCAAGTGTGTTCTCTAGTGATGATATAAATGACAAGATAACAAGCAAAGCATTCGGGTTTACTATTGAGATGGTTTTCATGATGAAGATGGCAACATGCATATCTCTTATATAATGAAAAGCTTATTTATGTATTAAAAGGAGAAAGAAAGAAGCATGGTTCTTTGTTAATATTGAAAGTCAAAGAAACATGCAAAGAGATGGCAAACTTAAAAACATAAATGTATAACATTTCTATTAAAAGTAGCAAGATGGCCATATTAGAAGATTAAAATAGGGACACACTTCGCAAGGGGACTCAATGAAACTTAGGGTCGCAATTCCAATTCTTATTTTGTGCACAATATAGAAGTGCTAGAATATCGGCACAGCCCCGTGAGTGCTTTCCAAAACATTTAACGACGGTAACCAATAGTTGCATCAATAGTTTTGTCCAAACTCACCTTTCCGGTGTTTCCACTTTGAACAAGTGAAGACATCTACTACACCAAGCTTCAGGCAGAAGCAAGCAAACAAGTGAATACCTAGGTAGTTCAGTCAGTGCAAAGGAACTTGTCAAGTTCAAGTACAAAGAGACAAAAAAATTATGACAATTTGTGCTCTAAACAATACCACAGAGACATTACAAAAGAAAAGAGAAAAGTCTCTAAAGCAGTTCTACCCACTAAACAAAATCGGGGCTAAACAAATAATCTCTTATCCCAATACCGAGACATCCAGCTCTGTCATTTTCCCAAATTATAAATGAATTGCGAGTTCTCTACACGATACATGCACTCTAGGCACTACGAGAGAACCCTAACACGGTAACTGTATAGCTTTGGATATTGGACACAACCGAACCAAAGGTGGAAGGCTCAAATTAAGTCAAAAACGAGCCAAGAATTCCACTTAAACTATCAAAAACAAAAGTTACATAGTATAGTGAAATAAAGAAAGCGAGGAAGGTAACAAGGGAGCAATGAAAAGGTTTGAAGGCGATTTACCATCCCCGAAACCCGAGCTATATGCAATTGCATCCCATGTAATGCAGCAACCACTAAAATACCCCAAATATCGGTGCAAAAGTAATGATATACGAAAAGTCATAGCTCTTGCTAGTAAGCGATCGGGAATTAATAGGGCTTGCAGGGTCACTCAAAATTTGTACGGAAGCTTTGAGATGGAGAAGAGTGTCTCCATACAACAATAAGAATAGAGGCATATAAAAGAAATGTCATTACGCTGTGAGAACATGCATGCCAAAGCTACTTTTCATGTGATTTAGATAGGAAAATGATAAATACCTATTATAGGAAACAAAATGGGTAGGCTACCGATGTAGGTAGGTCATGAAATGAACATCTTCTTCACATTAAGGTTCACTATCACATAATTGTCAATTGTGACAAACTGAAATCCTGACCTCAATCCTAAACATCACTTCCATGGATTTTATCCAGATAGAGATTATAAAGATCTTATCTTCCGAGCACCGGAAGTATTGTGCAAATTAGCAGGCAAAGATAGAAGCGAATAGATGTAACCTTTTATTTGAAGCGGAACTTCTTACGTGAAGAATCACCACCAACGACGAGGGGACTTCTTCGTCAAAAATATTGCACGATTGAGCGGATAAGATGATTGAAGGTTGTTCTTGAAGAATGGGATTGGCGGCCAGGAGAGGGGGGAGTGAATGGGGAGCCGATAAAGAAATTCTTTCTCAAAAGAACTCGGCCTATATCCCAATCGCAACTCGAGAGTCACACACGAACAAGTGGAAGCACACACAAACCTCTCTCGATACCTTAGGAACAAGGCTTGAAAGGCTAGGAAGGCAAGCGGAAGCAAGCACGAAAACTTGAGCAACAGCAAGAAAGTGAGACCTACCAAGGTCCGCCCGGCACAAGTGGCCGGGTCACCACGAGCCCTCACAATTTTGCCGGGTCACCGGAGCACAAGTGAGCGGGGTCAAACCCCTACATTGGGTCACGGCACAAGTGACGGATCACCGGGACGACCCCGGAGAAAAGCTGCCCACGAATTCGCCCCAAACTTTCGATCAGCAGATCTCCCAAACCACTTGAAGTGCGGAGACGAAATTTTGGGGAGATAAATCGGCCGCCCCAAGGAAGGTTATGCCCCAAAAATTACGGTCTCAAACTCCCTACAACTCCAAAATGCCAAATCATGCCAAGAACACAATAATATGCGCTTCAGGTTCATCCAAAAGTCGACGAATGGAGAAGGCCAAAAATCCCGGCGTTTGAGGGGTCAAGATCATCCACGAGGCACAAGGCACTCACCCATGATCCCCTCAAAGAAATGCGGAGAGAAACGCCGCGAATCGACAAATGAGCGAGGAGAACTTGAAAATCTCAAAAATACCTCACGAAAATCGCGAGAAAAAGAAAAACGCCTGGAGCAAAGGATTTGGCACAAGATTGAGAAGGATGAATTCACTATGAATATCTTGTCCAATCGATTACAAGCCACTCCCTAGAATCAAAATCTAAGATGGCAAAAGCTCCAATCAAAGAACCACTCTCTCCTCTCTCCCTCTCTCCCAAAGCACTCCAAAATGAAAGAGTACGACAACCTACTAGCCCAAGAGGTGGCTGAAAATTCCCCTCCTCCTATAGGCCCTCGGAAAGACGAAGTGCCCCTGCTAGGAGTACAACACAAGCCCTCACGGGGGCGTTTTGGTCAACACATGAAGTTCACCATCGGACGGCCGCGCATCCATCGGGCCTTCACGTCCTCCCAAGACGCCAACCCTAGATCATCACCAGCGTGTCACCGCCTCGAAGCTTCCGGCCTTGCCGGATGCGAGTCTCGTCACGCCAGGCCCTCGGAGCTCGGTTTTGAGGCCCAAACCGGCCTCCTCCGATGGTTTGTGGCCAAACCACCAAAACCCAGCGTGCACGGCCGGCCTCACCACGCCAGCGTCGAGCTCGCCGATGCTCTCCGGCGCCGGACGGTGCTGATCTTGCCTCGTTCCTTGACTTGGCCACCACCAATACACGGCTCCATGTCCCGGCCTTCTTGCTCTTCTTGCACCATGCGGCTCGCACTTGATCAAAATCGGCCCACGGTCTCGAACCAAGCCTACTTGTCTCTCCACTCCTCGGAGGCCACGCAAGGCTAAGACCTTTCGCGCTGTTCTTCACCTGCACCAACGCAAACCCAAGCCGCAACCAACACTGCAATACTAGGCCAAGAGTCGGTCCACACCGCGTTGTCAACCACTCCTCACTAGTGCATTGACAACACACCACATAAACAATAAGGTAAATACACAAAATAAAACACACACAACACACAGCCTCCAACACTACACACACAAAGCTTCAAACCATGCGGTCAATCACTCATCACACACGAACCAAGGTACTAACCGGTTCCTCAATCTCCCCCTTGATGAGTGCATTGACAAAAAGAAGGTCAAAAAGCAAATAAGAACTCATTCAAGCGCCACAAAGCCTATAAAAAGCAAACAAAAGGCCACTTGAAGTGAGAAGGGATAAAAACATGTCGACAAATTTCTCCTCGAAACCAAAGCAAGCACAAGGGCTAAGTGCAAACGAAAGAGACACACTACCAACATGCAATCCCTAAAAGCCATCAAACCAAAATGCTCAACACAAAGTGCCATAAACTCTTACCAAAACACTTGTCAACCGCTCATCACCATCGAATCAAGGTTCATATCAACTTGATTTTCCAAATTTCTCCCCCTTGAGGAGCGGATTGACAACAAGTGAGCACAAAGAGAAAAGGTTTGAGAGGGCAAAATGAACACCTCATCCAAGTGAAAGAAAACCACACAAGAGCAAAGAACAAGGTCACTTGGCATAAGAGAAACCACAAAGGCCAACTCAATGTCTCGGTCCCCAAGAAGACATGGGCAACGGCTCGACACAACGAGACAAGAATGCATGATCCCTCAAGAAGAGGCACAAAGGGCTCAACACCGATCATGGACAAAAGCAATCCTACCACGATCCCTCAAGAAGAGGCACAAAGAGGCTCAACACCAATCATGTGATAATCGAAAACATACGTCAACGCCGGCTCCTCAAGAAGAGGCAAAGGAGCTCAACACCACCGGCACAAGAGCACAAAACTCACAAGCTCCCCCTAAACACATGAACTAGGACCAAAGAGCATACAAAGCTCACCCTAAACTCATGAGATAGAGAAAAGAGCACACCAAGCTCACAAGCTCCCCCTAAACACATGCACTAGGGACGAAGAGCATACAAAGCTCACCCTAAACACACGTGATAGAGTGAAAAGCAACCACCAAATCACAACTCAGGCAAACAAAGGAGACTCACCAAAAGCTCCCCTACACAAATGCAAACTCCCCACAATTCATGTGGAGCAAACTCCCAAATTTTAAGTGCGGTTTTCGATTTTTTCATTAAGCTCACCTCTTCTCCCCCTTGTTGACAATGTATGAAGCAAGATGAAAATGCAAGTAAAACAAAGCATATAAACATCTACATGAGCTTCTCAAATAGGCCAAACTTAGTGACAAAGGCTAGAAATGAGACAAAAAGCACATATATGGATCATAACAAAGTCAAAGCATTGCCACAAGTAATATATGGAAATATAGGCATGTGACAAAACAAATTTTCAGATTTGAGTAATTATATATCAAAGATCGCTCCGCCCAAATGTAAAGCCTATCCATGTCACACTTGAGCCTATAACCGTATACCATTCAAAGATCATACAAGGATATCAAATTCTCGGCAAAAGATCATATATAACCTGCCAGAAACAAAGCATGTCTGCAATAGCCAAGCTCATGAGCCATGTGTCCACTTCGGGGAGACTTCTCCAGCGGTGAACATCATGCAACATGTTTAGCACCCATATGTGAAAGATAATACATTTTAAGCATAAACATGATGGATGGAGCATTTTTCAAGCATGCACACTTCTTTTCCAAGATTAATTCATTTCATGGTACATGAAGTGCCTTTGCGGCAAAAAGAAGCTTATGCTCTCCATGAATGCAACATAGGCTAAACATTCACAATGATATTGACCTTTGGCCCAAATGCAAGAAAGAGACATCCAAGCACAATCTAAGCATGAAAGGCACATTTAGACCAAAAAGTGACATGGATATACTACTACACATGAGTGGAGCACATTTAAATCAAATTTAGTCAAGATTAATTTGATTCAAAAGAAATTGCATCTCGCAGTATATATCTCCCAAGAGCATAGCCTCACATAGCTATTTCTCCACACACATGACCAATATCTCACAAGTAGCCAAAGAAACTCAAATGAGGCATATGGAAGAAATACATCATCCTAAAATGCAATATGATACATGCAACATAGGTAGATATGTACATCAAAAGGAACATGATATATGACAAAATGCGAGACACAAATGTCAAACCTACCAAAGTCTATACATCATGATATATGATACAAATGCAATGCAGAATGCATAGGGAGACAAGGAACTTGACTTAACACCAATAAAGCTCACAAGGGAACACATCAACCAAGAATCGCTCCAAGCGAGAGAAGAGCCACCAAAGGTCCCAATTGAGTACCATAGAAAAAGTACCAATTGCAAAACCGCAAAGATCCCAATTGAATACCATAGAAGGAATACCAATTTAAGGATCACAAAAATCCTTGAAGAAAGCCACAACCCTTCTTGGAATCAAATTCCCTATCAAAAGAAGCCAAAGCTCCCCTCAACCAAGGGCGGCCCAACAAAGCAAAAAACTAGGAAAAGGAAGAGCAAGAAAAAACTCTAAAACCAAGCGAAAGAGGGAACACCAACACAACTCGAAGACAAAGACAAGCCCAAAACTCCAAGGAAAGCTCACAACATGCTACACAATGCATTGATAATATCGATTAACTTAAATAGAGCATTGTAACATGATTCACAAATATGAATAAGCATGGGCAAGCAAGTATGTCAACAAGGTACAACACTAAACCAAAATGATACGAAAAGTAACATGCCAAACAATATACAAGAACTAAACAAAGGCATGATACAAGATCACATGGATCAAATGCAACATATATTACAAAGCTAGCATGACAAGATATACATGGGGGACAAACATGCTAACAGGAAAAGGTACCATCAGGCTGAACAAACATGATATGAATGAACAACATGACATGCTCAGAGCAATCAACCATAAAAGCATGACATGATGTTCATAAATAACATCCACCATAAAATCATACAAAGATAGCAATATAGATATTCAAGATCACAAAGCTATCATGAACAAGGTATTAACTTCTATAGTTTCACACAAGCAAGACACAAGTATATACAAGAGAGTACAAGGGAAAAGAAAACTCACTATACATGTGTACAAAGGCTTTCAAGAGCCATCCAAAACAGTGTGGAGAACCATCATGCTCCATTGAGCTCATGTTCTCCAACGCGTCTCCATACCTACACACGGAGACAAAGAGCCAGAGCCTTGGATCCCAAGGGTTAGCAAGCACGTACTTGGGAATCCAAGATTTGGTCACACGGGTAAGTGGTGCACACAAACTATCATGTGGGTTAGCATGATGCAAATGCCGGTTGGAATGAAAAGTCTTTCGAACACCCTTGGAACCATGCCTCAAAGAAGTCACTCGCGAGGAAAGTCGAGTGCTACCACGAAGCAAAAAGAGCAAAGATCCTTCGGGGTCGTAGGAGAAGAACCAACATAAGCACCACGGGAAGCATGTCGCGGACCAACACAAGAAACACTAGAAGCATGTCCACGAGCATGGCTAACTCACTAGACGGAGTGTCATAAAACCCATCCACAAATCGCGCCTTCTTAGGCTCACAAGTGTTCATGCCATGAGAAGGGCTATGAACAACCAAAGGCCTAGAGGCACCTCCTCGCCGTATTCTCCTTGCCGGCGGTAGCAAAAGCTCTCTTGATGCCCATCCCTTCCCACAGTGAGAGCAATGGTACAAAGGCCTATCGAGAGGCACGGTAGAGTGGATGAATCACCATTCTCTTGTAAGTGGGAAGTCCCTTGGGACTTAGAGCATGAAGCATCAACCCCAACATCCAACTTGGTGTCCACATTAGAATCACACGTGCCATGAGAAAGACTACATGGCTTCTTAAAAGCTTTAGCACGCACACGTCGCTCGTGCTTGACACGGCGAAAGCAAAACTCAACGGTATGCCCATCCTTCTTGCAAAAGGTGCATTGGAACCTCGGCTTGGGAGTATGAGTTCCAAATATGTGGGAGAGCACCCTTTCCATTCAAATCACCTTGGGAAACACCGAAGAAGCAACAAGCTTAGGAGTAGCTATGGGAGAGCTATCCAAAGCATTAGCACACTTACTAGCATCCAAAGACTCACACTCAAGAGAAGAAGTCGACTCGGTTTAGAAGAAGCAAATTTAGAAGCATCAACATCGGAGTGACAAGAGAAGTGAGAATCCAAACCCTTGGCACAAAGACTCTTGCACCTTGTGCGCAAAACCTCATTTTGAGACTTGAGGCGCTCACAAGTACCACATGTCATATTTCTCAAGTTATTGATTTCTTCTTCAATGCATTTAGCATATGTGGTACGCAAGAGTTCATTTTCTTTCTCAAGGTTGGCACTCATCTCATCATGCTCAACCAACTTAGCGCTCATATCCTCGCGCATCTTTTTCAAAGCCAAAACTTCATTTTCCAAATCAATGCATGAGGTGCAAACAAAATCACATGAACAAGCAACATCAATTACATCTCGCAAAGCATTATCATCATTGCAAGAGGTATGGCAAGCATCCTCAACCAAGCAACAAAGAACACTTGCTACAAGGCATGGATTTTATATCACAAATTTCAGCCCTAGCATGCTCAAGATCATCTACACATGTGGTGTGAGTCAATTTTAATTCATTAATTTCAGCATGCAAAGACTCACAAGAAACACATGGTAAAGAAGCACTTGTCTCTAACAAAGCAATCTTACTCCTAGCCATATCAAGCTCATCATTCAAAACAACACAAGAGTTGCAAGGCATAGAAGCATTGGATTTCAACAAGTCAAT
Organism: Cenchrus americanus; assembly: GCA_947561735.1. Taxonomy (NCBI): domain Eukaryota; kingdom Viridiplantae; phylum Streptophyta; class Magnoliopsida; order Poales; family Poaceae; genus Cenchrus; species Cenchrus americanus. Next base: position 79,069,680 of record OX387244.1, on the reverse strand, counting down.
TTCAGATTGCAAGTTAGCAAGAGATGATCTCAATTCATCATTCTCAAAATCAAGATTGTCGCATGCTCTTATAAAAACTTCAACATGCATTTTGGACCAATTAACTTCATCTTTTAATTTCTCATTTTCAGCACACAAGGCATCGCAAGATTTGCAAGGCAAAGAAGCTTTGAAATTTAACACCTTAATTTCAGATTTCAAGCATGCAATGGAAGCAATAAAAGCATCATTTTTAGCATGCATGGTGTTACAAGAAGTGCAAGAATTCAAAGCACGAGACATCCAATGAGCCATACCACATTTCAACCTAGTAAGAGTGCATTTCATCTTCTCATTCTTCCTATGCAAGGCATCACACAAATCTATGTTTCTCCTATGCAAGTCTCCACAATCACGCTTACCATCATCCAACCTATTGCATAGGATCAAGATAGCTTTGGCAAGTGTACCTTTGTTCATGCCGCCTAGCTTGTGGTAGAGCTCGCCTTTCTTGATGTCACCATCTCGATAGTCCTCGATGAGAGATATCATCTCCTCCACTTCGGCTTCCGCCTCAACCTCCATACTCCTCCTGCTCAAAGAACCACAAGGAGAAGAACTTGGTGCCATAAACAAAGTACCGGTTAGGATTAGCCGAAACCAAGCTCAAGGAACAAGCAACGATGCAAAGAAAGCGCTCAAAAAGCCTCAATTCTCTAACAACTACTGACGAGTTCAATAGCAAAGGATCTTATCTTTTTCCCAAAATTTTACCACTGAACAAGGAGCACCAAAGATAGAGGCACAAAAAATTTCAGCTCAAGATAAGGTGAAATGAAGCCTAGAGAAAATCCAGAAGAAACAAGACAAAGCCACAAGAGACATAAATGAGGATTTTTCAATTATCTTCTTGATTTTTTCTGAATTTTAGATCATTTTGGATCACCTACAAATGGAGTCACGAAACCGCTGTAAAAATTTGAGCCAAAACAGAGCACCGAGCGAAAAGTTATGCCCGTTTTACTGAAGGTATCTCAAGTTATGGTTTTCCAAGGACACAACTCCAAATCGTCGGACTCAAAGCGTGCAAACCAAGGTCGCAAGCAAAAGCACCTCTTTCCTCTAGTCACCCTATGGATTCAAGACTTGTTAGAGCCAAAAGAATTCACAACCGGCTCTGATACCAATTGAAGGATCGGATGGCGACTAGAGAGGGGGGAGTGAATAGGAGCCGGATAAAAATTCTTCTCAAAGAACCCGGTCACGCACAAGCGATGGATCGAATCACGCACCAATCGCCAAGACCACGAGGTTATGGATCAACCTCTAGTCCTAGGAACGATTCCTAGAAGCACACGCGGAAGCACTAGAAAGGGAGGGAGGAATCGAACCAAGAAGCAAAGCACACAGGCTCGGCGGACCGTCCGCTCGGGGAGGGGCGGACCGTCCGCGCGAGCCTCGCGGACCGTCCGGCCGCCCTCGCGGACCGTCCGCACCAACCCCGCGGACTGTCCGGCCGTACACCGCGGACCGTCCGTTAAAGCACACAGAACACCAGAAGCGACCCGAGAAAAACGAACCGTCCGCGAAGACCGGGCGGACCGTCCGCGCGGGTCACGGACCGTCCGCAACTGAAGATCGGACCGTCCGCAAAGCCGCGCAACGAAAAACCAAAACCAAATCGGATCGAAAGCAAAGCCGAGGAAGAACACGAAGAACACGCGAAGAACACGTACACGCGGACCGTCCGCCCGGCCCTCGCGGACCGTCCGCCGGTGCGGACGGTAGCCGAAAACGCCCGACCCCCGAAAGTCAACTCCCCCAAATCATCATCGGATTTCCCAAACGGTTGAAGGTTGTAGAGACAAGGGTTTGGGTACTTGAAAAAGCGTCACACAAGGATGCTATAGCCCAAAAATCTTGCCTCCTAACTCCCTAAATCACGGGAATCGCGAATCCTTTGAGCACCACCAAAAGCTAGAGCACCGAACGAAAACTCACGAATCGAAGTGGTTTCCGGCGTTTGAGGGCACAAGATCAAGCACAAAGATGCACAAGACATCTATCCATGTTTCCCTCAAAGAAATCCGGGGGATAAACTCACTCAAATCCGCGGAATCACACGGGAACAAAGGCACGAAAACAAGCACGAAAATAGCACAAAAAGAGCTCCGAAAAAGCAATAAAAGAAATTCGGGAATAGAAAGATTGGCACAAGATTTAGAGGATGAAATCACTATGAATATCTTGTCCAAACTATTACAAGCCACTCCTAGAAATCAAATCTAAGATGGCAAAAAGCTCCAATCAAAGAGCCACTCTCTCCTCTCTCCCTCTCTCCCAAAGCACTCCAAAATGAAAGAGTACGGCGGCCTCTAGCCCAAGAGTTGGCTGAAAATTCAGCCCCCTCCTCCTATATATAGGCCCTCCGGAAAAGACCGAAGTGCCCCTACACTAGGAGTACAACACAAGCCCTCACGGGGGCATTTTGGTCAACACATGAAGTTCACCATCGGTCGGTCGCGCATCCATCAGGCCTTCACGTCCTCCCGACGCAAGCACCTCGATCATGCCGCGTGTCGCCCGCCTCGAAGCTTCCCGACGCACCCGGATACCGTCTCCGTCACGTCAGGCCCTCGGGCTCGGTTTTGAGGCCCAAACCGAGAAACCCTCCTCCGATGGTTTTGTGGCCAAACCACCAAACCCCGCGTACACGGCCTGGCCTCACCACACCAAGCGTCGAGCTCGCCAAGCCTTTCACCTCCGGCGCCCGGACGGTCTACTCAGTCTTGCCTCGTTCCTTGACTTGGCCACCACCGATGCACCGGCTCCATGTTCACGACTTCGTCTTGCTCTTCTTGCACCATGCGGCTCGCACTTGATCCCGTCGGCCACGGGTCCCTCGAACCAAGCCTACTTGTCTCTCCACTCCTCGGAGGCCCCGCAAGGCTAAGACCGTTCGCGCACTCGTTCTTCACTCGCACCAACGCAAACCAAGCCGCAACCAACACCCGCAATACTAGGCCAAGAGTCAGTCCACACAACGTTGTCAACCACTCCTCACGAGTGCATTGACAACACACCACATAAACAATAAGGTAAATACACAAAATAAAACACACACAACACAACTCAACACTACACACACAAAGCTTCAAACCATCCGGTCAATCACTCATCACACACGAACCAAGGTACTTCTCAACTTGGTTCCTCAAGTAGTCATACTCGAGTAGTTGAAGTAGGTGTGCCCACGTACGTCTTGCCGTGTGCACCAAGCAAAAAATCTTGCATGTTCGTGGTATAGCTTTGGTGTGTCTGTTGTCAAGAGCCAATATTCTCCATGATCTTCACGTGCAGCGTAATCTTCATGGTCAGCTTCGGACTCGATGTCGCCAGGGCACAGGGTTAACTTCTCGCGAGCAATAATTGGAGCTTGATTCCGAACTTGATTCCGTCTCGGCGGACAGGTGACACAAAGTTGATTCCGTGTCGTTCTTGAACTCGAGCGAAACTCCACCAAGTCGACGAGTTGCTGACCCGTCGAGCGCATTGATGCGGCGAGTTGATCGAATCAGCCAACAACCGTTGCGGTAGATTGATTTTGCAGATGAGGTCCTTCGAATTCGCCGATGATCGTGATGATGGCCCCACGGTGGGCGCCAGCTGTCGGTGTTTAAACCTTTCGACCTCTATGGGAGGTACCCGCAGCAAGGTAGAAGGTGGGGATCGCCATGATCTGGAACCCGAAGGTACGCGCGAGGACACAAGACACAAGATTTATACAGGTTCGGGTAGCCGGAGTAGCTACCCTACGTCCTGTTTGGGGGTAGTATTGCGCCCTCGCGCTTGGTGTTGTTCCCCGGAGGGATTGTGGATGATCGGCTAGGTACTCGACCCTCCTTTATATAGTCTAGGGGGCGGGAACCTAGTCGGTTACAAGGCCGGAGTCCTAGTAGGATTACACAGAGCGAGTCCTAGTAGGAGTACAGGGGAATTCTAGTAGGAGTCTGTCTTCTACTCTTCCTCCTTCCTTGCATGAGTACCCGGGGTGTATGCCCGACAAACGGCTTCTCACCTCACAAGAAAGAAGCCCGAGACAGTTGAAGAACTATTTCGAGAATTGGAAGACTACATTCTGTCTGATGATGACCACCGCAAAAGAGTAGCCGAACGAAACGAGGCAAGACGGGCGACGAGAGATATGACTCGGCGGGCACCACCCCCAGCATCCACGAAACGTAAACAGTGTTGGAAACTCTCAGCCGCAACAAGACAGCAGGCCAAGTGCCAGGGGAGGATTCAGTCCCAGAGGAAGGGGGAGAGGAAGAGGAACCTCATGACTCCCGAACCACAACCCAAGAGATCCCCACTTCTACTGCCAGTATCATGGAAGAGGCCACAGCACCGAAGGGTGCCCAGAGACAAAGAAGAACATGGCAAGAAACCAACAAGAGAAAGCACTGATGAGCATTGCATCCTCGATGCCAACCCAGTTTCGGCCGAACTTCTGGCAACCGCAGTTCGCGAATCCGCAGCCAAGCTCTGTACCAGTTCAGCAATTTCCACAATCACAATCAGCATGGCAGCCATCGCAGCAATTCTTCCCTCAGTCGCAAGCAATACAGTCAATCCAGCAACCACAACCCATTCGGGAAATCTTGCCACCGCCTCCAGAAAGCTCATCAAGGCCTCAGTCAAGTTCGGGACCTCAGAACTCCAAAGCATTGCCATCGTTCGGGACTATCATGCCAATCACAGGCGGATCCGCTATGGAATTCGAAACAAAGAAGCAGCGAAACAATTACTTCAGATCTGTGAACACCATCATCAATGATGGCCCGGTACCTCGCTCGCCGGAGTGGGCGAAGGTGCCAATCACCTTTACGAGAAGAAGATTTCGGGTTGAAATCCGCGATTCACAATGACGCCATGGTGATCGAAGTCAATATTCTTGGATGGGTCATAGGAAAAATCCGGGTTGACAACGGGAGTTCGGCGGACATCTTGTTCCCGAAAACATTCGAGAAAATGAACCCGAGTCGGCACATGTTGGATCCACCGGAGTACCCCCTTTGCGGGGGTTCGGAGGAAAGCCCATCAAGCGGTGGGAAAAATATCACTCCCGAGTTTCTTTCGGAGATCTTGAGAATGTCGAACGGAGAACCTCACCTTTAATGTAGTTGACATATATCACACGTACCTTGCAATCTTCGGCACGGAGAGGTTTCATGAACAAGTTTGATCTTTGTCATAAGGCAACGAGTTCCTATGCATGAAGATGCTGCGCCCAAAGGGGTTATCACGGTGTTCGGCAATCGGCGGGGAGGCCGGGGAACATAGAAAAGGGCCACACGCCCGGCCAAACGAATGTGTACCGGTCGAAAGCAAGTCGAAGAAAGGAAGGAAACCTATGAAGAGCCCAAGCGGTACAAAGAGAAAAATGAGATAGCCGCGAGAAGATGAAACAAAGAAAGTGTATCCGGATGACATGCCCGACGAGAAGCGGTCATAATAGGCGCGAACCTCGGCGCGAAGAGGACGGTGAACTCATACGATTTACGAACGAGAAACAAGGATGTCTTCGCATGGTCGGCTAAGGACTTGCAAGGCGTTGACAGAGACATAATCGAACATGCCCCGGAAACGGATGACAAAATACCACCCAAGAAACGGAAACTTCGGAAAATGTCGAGGAAAAAGTCAAAGCGGTGGAAGCGAGAAGTTCGGGAGATTGCGGGACGCCCAAGTAATCGGAGAAGTCAAGTACCCGGTCATGGCTAGCCAACACTGTGCCAGTTAAGAAGAAAAATGGAAAATGGAGAATGTGTGTGGACTTCACCGATTTGAACAAGGCATGCAAGAAGGACGATTTCCCCTTGGAAAGGGTAGACAAAATCGTGGATGATGCAGCCAACAGTGAGATGCTTTCGCTCCTGGACATGTTCTCTAGGTATCATCAGACCAGAATTCGCAAAGAGGATGAAGAGAAGACAAGTTTCATCACTCCTTTCGGAACATTTTGTTTCGTAAGAATGCCAGAGGGGCTGAAGAATGCAGGATGCACGTTTTCGAGAATGATAGCAATAGTGCTGCACCAACAGATTCGGAGAAATATTTTGGCATATGTGGATGACATAGTTGTCAAAAGTGTCCAGAGGAGAGACCATATCAGTGATCTGGCAGAAACATTCGCGAACATGAGGGCAGCAAACTTAAAGCTAAATCCAGAAAAATGTGTGTTCGACATTCACAAGGGGAAAGTTCTTGGATGCTTAGTTTCAACGAAAGGCATTGAGGCAAACCCTGACAAGATAAAGGCTCTGATGGAAATGCAAGAGCCAATCTCAGTGAAAGATGTTCAGAAGTTGACAGGGAGAGTGGCTGCCCTCAACAGATTTATTCCCAGAGCCGCAGAAAGAAGTTTACCATTCTTCCAAGTTCTCAGAAGTGCCAAGAAATTCCAGTGGTCCGAACCTCAGAAGCAGGCCTTTCGCGAACTGAAGGACTACTTGTCCAACATGACCAAACTTTGTCCTCCCGAACCAAAATCACCGCTTCTGCTGTATGTGTCTGCATCAAATTCGGCAGTAAGTGCAGTGTTGGTACAGGAAAAAGAAGAAGAAGGAAAGCTCAGGCAAATTCCTGTATACTTCGCCTCTGAAGCATTGTCTGGTTCCAAGGTTTTCTATTCTGAATTGGAGAAGATCGCGTATGCGGTCGTTATGGCGACAAGAAAGCTAAGACATTACTTCGAGGGTCACGGAATAAGAGTTATCACCAACCAGCCATTAAGTGACTTGTTCGCAAATAGAGAGGCATCCACCCGAATCATCAAGTGGGGTGCCGAACTTTCCGAGTATGTGGTAGACTTCGAGAGAAGAAGTGCAATAAAATCGCAAGTTCTGGCAGATTTTGTCGTGGACTGGACTTCACCCACTCAGAACCCGGATGAAAATATACCCGAACCCTGGATAGTGCAGTGTGACGGAGCATGGTGTTACAAGGGGGTCGGAATTTCGGCTATTGTAACGTCTCCGACGGGCGTGGTCATAAGATACACAGCGAGACTCGTATTCGCGAACAATGAGCATTCCACGAACAATACAACAGAATATGAAGCTCTATTGTTGGCACTAAGAAAAATGAAAGCCTTAGGGCAGCAGACCTTCATAATCAGGACAGATTCAAAGGTGATCCAGGAACACATCGAGAAGGAAAGTGAGGCCAGGAATCCAGTTCTCATGAAATATCTCGAAAAGGTCAGAGAAATGGAAAAACACTTCAGAGGGTATTCGGTCCAGCATATCCCAAGGGATGACAACAATGAGGCAGACAAACTGGCGAAAGCGGCAGCCAGAAATTAAGAGCTACCACCAGATGTGTTCTTCGAAATCATCAGAGAACCGTCCATCAAAGATTTGAGGGCCCAAATCGTGAATGTAGTGCAAATTCCAGACTGGAGAGCAGAAATCATGGCTTATCTCAGAGGGCATTACGAACCACAAGATGAATTGGAGGAAAAAAGATTGAAGCAAAGGGCTCGGGGCTATAAAGTAGTAAATGGAGAACTATACAAATCAGGAGTCACTGAGCCCTGGCTGCGCTGCATCACCTCCGAAAAAGGTCGCGAACTTCTAAAAGAAATTCACAGCGGATTTTGTCGGGCACACATAGGCACCAGAGCTTTGGCTGGCAAGGCGATAAAGCAGGGATTCTATTGGCCCACCATAAACATCGACACCAAGATGTTAGTTCGGCAATGTGAAGCATGCCAGAAGACGGGAAATCGGCGAGAACCGCCTTCAATGCCGCGTTCATCTAATTCCTCCAACTTGTCCTCTGCGCAGAGGTGGGGAATGGACCGGTAGGCCCGTTGCCGGCGGCTCAAGGCAACCGCCGATTCGCGGGCGTGGCGGTCGATTATTTCACGAAGTGGGTAGAGGCAAAACCACTCGCGAACATCACAGCAACAACAGTTCAGAAATTCTTTTGGCGAACATAGTCCGCGGGTTCGTAGTTCCTAGAGAGGCGGCGGTTGACAATGGCAAACAGTTTGATTGCTACACCTTCAAAGAATACTGCAGAACCTTAGGCACACAGACGAAGTTTTCATCAGTATATCATCCACAGTCCAATGGTGCAGTCGAAAAAGCCAATGGCTTGATTTTTTCGGGAATCAAAAAATGTTTGTTGGATCAGAAAAAGGGAAAGTGGGTAGATGAACTTCCGAAGGTGATCTGGTCTCACAACACCACGGTCTCAAGGGCAACAGGTTTCACGCCTTTTCGCCTGCTTTTCGGGACTGAGGCTATGACACCGGAGGAGATCGAAATGAAAGCATGACGATCTACCCGAAGGGAAAAGAGATAGAGGAAATTGATAAGAAGGTGGAAAAAGACATGATAGAGCCGACAATCCTTGAAGCGACAAGAAAACATTGAGAAGTACCGAGAGAGAGACAAGGGCATGGAGGGACAAAAAGGTGGTCCGAAAGGACATTAAAGCCGGTGATCTTGTCTTGAAAAGAAAGAAAAATTGGGAGAACCCGGAAAACTTCATGAGTCATGGGAAGGGCCTTACATCGCCAGGGAAACAAATATGCCAGGGGCTTTTCGCCTGATGGAGCAGACTGGCGAAGAGTTGCCGTATTCGTGGAATGCCAATAGCCTAAAAAGGTATTATCCATGAAAACCCTAGTTGTAGATAGATGTAGCGGGTAGCAGTTTTTCGATTTTCGTAAGTTTGCACTTTAGGAAAATAAAAACCCGAATCACGTGTCTATAAGTGATTTCGGATCAAAAAATCAGTTTTATTTCTTATAGTCGTACTAGAATAAGGACCGTACTCTTTTCCTTGCAAAGGGGGCTCTAAATCAAGAGGAAAGGTTTTTAACGAGGCGGATCCTATGTAAATACTCTTTCTGATATATACATATGAAAAGAGTCCTCCCCCAAATTGCGTGTTTTGTGTCTCGTGTCTCGAAATTCCATTGTGAAAAAAGAAAAAGTTCGTCAGAAAGGCTCCGTGATAGCCGAAATTCCACCGTGAAAAAAGAAAAAGTTCGTGAGAAAGGCTCCCTAATAGCCGAAATTCCATCGTGAAAAAAGAAAAAGTTCGTGAGAAAGGCTCCGTGATAGCCGAAATTCCACCGTGAAAAAAGAAAAAGTTCATGAGAAAGGCTCCCTGATAGCCGAAATTCCATCGTGAAAAAAGAAAAAGTTCGTGAGAAAGGCTCCGTGATAGCCGAAATTCCATCATGAAAAAAGAAAAAGTTCCTGAAAAAGGCTCCCTGATAGCCGAAATTCCATCGTGAAAAAAGAAAAAGTTCCTGAAAAAGGCTTCGTGATAGCCAGAATTCCATCGTCAAAGAAGAAAAAGTTCGTGAAAAAGGCTTCCTGATAGCCAAAATCCCATCCATCGAGGGATTCCCACCAAAGAGGCCTGAGACAACAACAAGTTGTGGCCCAGTAAATCCCATCCACGAAGGGATCCCACCAAAAATTTGCACGAAGATTTTGAGAAAATGAATACCTAAGGGGTTATCCGTAGATTTCTTGTTGAAAGATATTTAAACTTCATCATTGTAAGAAAAGGGCAAGGGGCTCGTTCGGGAGTTGCAGAAACCTGTGGTTGAAGCAACTGAGGGTTGCTGTATCAACCGAGGCAAGTATGCCAATTGGGTCAAGTCCACAAAATTCGAAACAAATTTTGTCGACTTGCACAATAGCAATCAAGATTCACCAAAAACTAAGACTTCTCCTAAAGATATGCTAGAAGTTCGTGAATAGCAAGATTCGTGAACCTGCAAACAAGTTTTCATGCGAAACGGCAAGGTGGGGAGGGTGACGTTTTTTCAAGAAAAAACGTATTTACTGCCTTATTCGCATAAAAACTTCCGAACAATTCTGCGATAATTACAACACTCGGTGTAAAATTCAGAATGAAAGTTCTACAACATGTCCTGGTTTACAAACGTTATTTTCAACCATATCACTGGCATAGGCAAAGTCAGACGCGTCGGCTAAGGGGCTCCATCTTGGGAACCTTCGCGGATGGCGGAGCAGACGACGCGGAACGAATCTTCTTACGAAGTAAGAAAAACGAGGAGAGATCAAAACAACCTATAGAAAACTTAAGCGAGGCCTCAAGCCAAAAATCGGAAAAATCTTGTTCGGGATGCGCTCGCTTGAACAGACGCCACGCTTCACCACTAACGAACATACTATCCCGATGAATTCGCAGTGGTAGCACGTCCTGCGCAGGCCCAGCTTGCAGGACCTGCGCAGGTTAAAATTTACAAAACATCTGTTCAGAAAAGTTTGATGAATCTACATGAATATACAGCCAATCTCGAATTCACCCAAAAAGTCCAGACATATCATTCAGTTCGTAATATCCACCTTCGGTGAATCCTCCTCTCGTTCGGGGACTTGTCCGCCGTCATTGCCATCATCGCTACTGCTGCTGTTGCTGCCGCCTGAGCCGTCTTCGCCGGTCTCGCTCGAACCCTCGCCGGAGGTCGATCCTTCGGGAGACGCGGCGGTGCCCTCTCGGTTCTCCTCTTCCCTCAGCTGAGAAAGGAAGGAAAAAGTGAGGAAGGTTTAAGAAACTGGAACATCTGCGACAAACATAAGTCACGAAATCGAGCGAAAGAAACTACCTCAGCAAGCTTTGCCTGCGCAATGGTCTTAACAATATCTGCCCCGCCAGCCAGCCAGAACTCCTTTGTGAACTTCGTCTTGATAGCCACAACGTCGGGGTTCGCTCGAAGTATCGCGTCGCTAGTAACGCTGGGGAATCGAGAGAGGTTCGTGCGAAACTTCGCCAAGTCCACACAGTCATAATCGTGAAGGATCTTCAGGATACTCTCCACAGAGAAAGCAACAGCGAAGTCGCTGGCGCCAGAGATCACCTCGGTAAGAGCCTTGAACTCATCCTCCAGCCAATCCATGAAATCGGGAATATCAATGTCATCCGGGAGAGGGGCTGGGCGAACACCATACTCATTCAAGGATTTCTGGTACTCAGCATAGAGCAGTTTCAGCTTTCCCAGAATTTCCGAAGTGTTTTTCTTTGAGGCTTCACCTTGTTCTGCCAGCGCCTTCTCAAGATCCACGATTTTCCGATCCTTTGTGCTCAGTGACTTGGCGAGGTTGGCGTTATTGATGCGAAGATCTTCGGCGATTTTCGTAGCTCGCTCTTGCTTTTGCCGAAGCTTTTCGATCACGCTCAGATCATCTTCGTGAGATTTTTGAACTTTCTCAAGCTCTTTCTTAGATTCCTCGAGCGCGGCCTCTGCGATTTTCTTTTCATCGTGACTCCTTTTCAAAGCCTCCGCCAACTCAGCCACCTTTCTCTCGAGTTCCAGGTTCGTAGATTGCGCGAGAGTAAAGTTACGCTCCAGCTCCTTGGACTTCTGGGAAAGTTGTTCGTTAATCTTCTCCTGTTTAGAGAGCCGCTCTATGGCAACCTTCCCAAGCATAGAATGCTTGAGGGTATAATCTTCGTGGAAGCGTGCAAGCTTTGAGGGAGAGTAAGAATGCAACAGATCCTTGAATTCTGAAAAATCCAGGAATAAATCTCAGACCAAGATTCAACAATCGTGAATGACATGAAGAGGCAGCGAGGATGAACGAACCTTGCTTGCTAAAATGCTGCATGGTGACTTGTTTAGTCGAACCCGAAGAGGTCTTCCCTTGAGGCGAAGGAGTAGTTTCGGAGATAGAGAGAGGCCTTTTCTCGGAGCCTTGAGCGGCTTCTTCGGGTCGTTCCGACGCCTCCTCTCCTGTTTCATCAACAATTGCGGACGATTTCCACAGAGTTAAAAACTTGGACGTCTTGCCCCCGACGCCACTTGTCTCAAAACCAACACGCAATAGCTTGCCGCGATGAGACGTACCAAAGCTTTTGTTAAAAGCAGCTAAGGAAGGAGAGGGCGTCTGGTCTTCGGGGACGACCTCCCGAACTTCGACCAAAGGAACATTTTCGGTAGGATGGCCCCCCTTTGAATAGTGCGCTCAAGGTCCTGGGCGAATTCGGAGGAGGCTTGGTCAGCGGCAGGGACCTCAACAACAGGGGTTTCGGCAGCAGCAGGGGACTCAGTGCGAACAACAGCTTCAGCAGCAACAACAGACTTCTCAGCAACAGCAGGGGATGTCTCCTTTCGGACTTCGGGGGCTGCATCTGAAAAGGAATCAACATCCACGAATTCATTTTCGGAACCAGCGGAACAACTGTCTCGAAAGTTAGGTACTGGCCAGAAGAAAACACCTTTAAGGCTATCTATCTCTGTGAGGGTGTCGTCGTTGAAGGCGGATGGAACCCGCCGAACTCCGGTGGAAGAAACCTTCTTCGTAGCCTTCTTCAATTTCTTGCGGCTCATCTGGGCAAGCCCCGAAGCAGCCTGGAGTTCAGCTTCCGAAGTCCGAGGTTCGGAGGTTTTTCGTTTCCGCTTCGACGATTCAAGCGATCTGGTCCTCGAAGGCTTCACTCCCGAAGAGGTTCCCTCGGTGGCAGGCGACGAGCTTCGCTTCGACGACCTGATTCGGGGAGCGTTGATTGGGGCGGCTGAGCAGCTGGCCACGGCGACGGCGGGAACTTTCAATTTGGGACCAGGGCCTCGAGAGCTGAAAAATTTGTCACCGCAGACTTCCGAAAAGACGCGGTTAATCTTCTTCCTATGTTTCACCAGGGCTTTATATGCCTTGTACTCGTTCATCGTGTATTCGCCCACCATAACATTCACCCTTTTCTCCACTTCGTCCATGAAGTCCTCGGCGCTCTGGCCTTCACGGAGTTTGATCCCGAATTTCGGGAAAGGCACCTTCTGGTCTGCCCAGTTGACAGTGTGGTGCACGAGCTCAGTAGGGGACCAACCATTCGAGATAGGCTAGACCCGGGCGGCGACGAATTCTTCGATGATGTCACGGCCGCCAAGTATTGTGCTGGCTAGGTAAAATGCATTCTCACAGTTCCTGATCCCCACGGCTCGCTGGTTGTATCTCCCTACATTCACCGCGGCGAGAGGTGCGATCGGGCATGACATCTTCGGCACATCAACCTTCAAGTAAAACCAGTAAGATTTCCAATCGTCCGTAAGGTTGGTCTTGCAGCAGGGAGCGATTTGGATCCGAGTGATTCCTTGTCGAGTGTTCTGGCGTCGCGTATTGAAGGTGCAGCACGCGTGCTGACTGTGGTAGAACTGCCCATCGTCGCCCTTGACAACTTCGGGGATGATCACCAGCTCGTAGAACCGGGTGAAACCGTCGACGATTGGATTGCAGCCGAAGGTCTTCAAAATCCAGATAAACTTCGACACTTCGAGGAAGGATGTCGGAGTAAGCTGGTGGATCTTCACCGAAAATGCATCAAGAATCGCTGGCAGGACGGGGTCACAAGGGAACCTCAGTCCACAGATGAAGAAGTCCCGAAACACCACAATCTCTCCCTCTTTGGGAGTGGGAATCAGCTCATCAAGCGGGGCGCGCCCAACACCAGGAGAGAAGAATCCGGCCTTCTCGTACTCGCGAACCATGTTGCTTGTGACTTTCGACTCTCCGAAGGCGAGCGAGGGCGGCAGTGGGCCAGAGGTCCTTAACATGATGAGATCGTCAGACGCGGCATCCACATCCCCGATGTCTTCTCCGCCGTCAGACCCAACCTCCCCATCTTCGCGACTTCGGGAACCGCTGGGCGAACCAGAATCCTCGGCCGGTGTAGCACGATCCGCGCTTTCGGCAGCTGGGTCAAGTGGGAGACCGGCAGCGATGAGCTCTTCGGTAGTCATGGGCCTAGCTGTACTTTTAACGCGAGCCACCTAACCAACAATTACAAACATTCAGACAGTTAAGAGTAATGTTCGAGAATAAAACTCGCGAAATCGCGACATCACTACACCAAAGTTTAACAAACTAACGAATCGACAAAACAAAGATAAAGGAATACCTTAGAGGAGCGTGAACAGGACCTGGAGTTCGTAAGCTTTCTAGCAGAAAACCAGGTTCCGCGAAGAAAGAGAGATGCACGAATCGTGAAAAGCTGGAGAGCTGTAAAAAAATTTTTAACGACGGCGCCCCCGCTATTTATAGGGCCGGGGGAGGGGTAGTTCCGCGAAGTGCGCCTCGATTTAACCGTCCTTGGTTCCCCGGGCGACGCGTGTCCCCTCCGACGTTCCGAGGGTGACGTTTTTTACTAAATTTCCAAAGGATTCGTGGAATCGGATCGTCGGAGTCAACCCACTTCCCCGAGGGGCTAGTGTTGGGGAATTCAGGAAAATCCGTCACCCTCGAAACGTTGAGCTTAACGAAAGTTCTCAAAGTATGTTTTTCAGGAGCAGGGACTTCGCGATTCTCGGAAGCTTGGAACCTGTGAAGTCCCGAATTCGCGAGTGTGCAAAGTTCGGGGATCTTGATTCGGCAAGGAAGAGGAGTCACGAACATGCGGGAGCCTGGAATCTCAACTGTCGATAGCGCGAACTTCGGAGAACTGCCGATTCGGGAATCTGATGAAGACCCTGTTCGGGACTCAGGTGCGTGGGCATGCACGAACCAGCTGGGAAGCAAGGGCCAACTCGGGGACCTGTTGAAGACCTGGTTCGGAAGTATCTTGCGAAGACATTCACGAACCTGGGGAAGAAGCAAAGTCAAAGTTGTAGTCCCAAAAAGTCCGGGTTTAGAGTGTGAACTAGTGTCAGATTTGTAAATATGTTAGGTGGGAAAGACGATCCTGTGTGTGTTCACACTGGGAATATTCTCCGAGGCTGAGGGTGTTATCGGCATGTAAAGTCCCTTCATCTCCCTATAAAAGGGGGCGCGAGGGCACGTGTAAACAGATTCAGACTTTTTTGGAACTTGTGCTACTTGCAGAGAGAATCACAGTCTCTTTGCGCTATAACTTTGTACTTGAACGTGTTGAGAACTTTTACTCGTGTTAGGGTAGTTATCCGAATTTTTCGGGTACCCCCCAACACAGGCGACCTCCGCCGCGCAGGGGCCACAGCCGGCCACGGTCGGCCGTGCGGGCGAGCTCCGCCGCGCGGGTCGCCGGCCGGGCATGCGGGCGAGCTCCGCCGCGCAGGGCCACCGCCGGCCGGCGAGCTCTCCCGTGCGGTGAGCCAGTGAGGGGAGTCACGCTAAGGTCACCCTGCACAACCGGAAACTGTCGTGAGATGTGTTTCCCACTATGCAGGTTGAGCCTCTCCTTTTGCATAAGCTTAGCCTGGCTAACTCCCTATGCGGCCTATCGATCACCAGCAAGTTGCACTACACAAGCCTGGATAGGCCTTATACAGACTGCCAAACACCCCCATAATGTCTGGCTGATAGATTGAGACTCTGTTTGGCAAGGCTCCAAAAGAAGCTCGAACTCCGGCTCCAGGCGGAGCTTTGCCAAACGGGCTGCTCCACTGCGGCTCCGGGTATGGAGTTGGTGGTGGAGCCGCAAACGACTTCCACTGGGGAGGCGGAGCCACGAAAACGTGGCTCCATCCAGCTCTGCCTCCCCTTTTACTGCTTTGCCCCCGGTGTAGGGGCCGGTCGGCATGAGGAGGCATGGGCGGAGGCGCCGCGCGGGGCGGGGCGGAGCAAGGCAGGCGAGGCGCGAGGAGGCAGAGCGAAGGTGCCAGCGGGGTGGGGCAGGCGAGGCGGATTCGAGGAGCAGGTGAGGCGCTGACGGTTGCAGGAACCGGGACCTTGCGGTGCAAGGAGGCAGGTCGAAAGCGAAGCAGTGGATGGATAAGAAGGAGGTGAGGGTGAATGGATAAGGAGATGAGGGGAAAAAAAGAGAGAGGGAAAAAAGGGAAAATAAAGAAAAGGGGAAAAGGAAAAAAAGAAAAAGATAGTAAATAGCAATTTAGACATTTGACAACCTTAATCCAACAGGTGAAGCCGTATTGCCAAACATTTTTCGAAACGACTTCAGTTCCATCAGGAAAGTCGCTCCATCTGAGGAGCCGGAGCCCTGCCAAGTAGACACTGAACAATATTGTGCAAGAGGAAATAAGCCGAAATAAACTAAATCTAAATAAGTCGAACAAGCTCTATGTTAGAGAGGAGCATCTTTTGCGGGAATGAACGTGACATTCATCAAGGTAATTGTGCTTTCAATTCCTTCGGGAAAAAAACAAAGAAAATGTTAAGAAGTACTACTTGGTTCTACAAGGAATGTGTATGCATTATTATGCTAATTTCTATAGGGCTACAGAACAAACTTTGTTCACAATACTCCTACTATCCTCTGAGTCAACATAGGAACTGCTTCAAGAATTCAATCTCGACGAGCCAACCACGAGTGTTAACCGGCAACTTCAACTTCATGGTATGCAGTTAGTCAGTAGTTTCTAAATGTTTTCTCCGTATAAGGACACGAGATCATGCAAGCAACATCTGCAAGTAAACAGCTGAATTATCAAAGTATGAGTGCTCCACTGAAAACACATTTCAATTTATCAATCAGTACAATAAGAGACATGTATATATCTGAGAAAAAATATATACAACTTTAAAATGCATTGAAAAGAAAAGACATCGCAAAGGCGATGTATGACCTTAGATATAAGTGGTGTACGCCTTCTTCAAGGGCTATACCATTCCATACTTTTTCTTAATTGTTGTCTCCTGCGAATACGCATAAGTAGCGGTTAGAAGGCAACCACAAATTCCATACTTTGCATGTGTAGACCAAAGAACAATTCATCGATGTGACAAATTCAAAAGACAAGGAAATAATGCCATGTAGCCATGTAGATCATTGTTCTAGCCTGCACAAATCGTTAAAAATCACACAATTGGGACCTAAATAATGTTAGAATTTATGTGGCCTTATCCCAACAATTAAATTCAGAAATTCCTAAATAAATCTCAAAGGCCCATACATATGAGTGCATAAGAGAGTAGTGGAATCCTTTAGTGCCACCTTGCTAGTGGGAGGTGGAGGGAACCAACTTATATATGGAAGTTATTCTCATCTTCTAAAGACTAATATGAGGAGGAGAAAGGAACACACGCGTGCGCTTGCTCGCTGGGCGGCGGCGAGGGCATGGCATGGTGTTTCACAAGGCCGGTTTCCCGGACTATATAAGCAGACCACCGACCACGCTAAAACGTACCGATCCAACAACTAGAGTTTTGTCTCTGCTTACTGCTGCGCCGTCACAGCTAAAACTCCAGCCCGATCGTTCGTGCACGCGACCGGAACCGTCGTCTTTGTGATCCTGCACTGGGAGAAGGCGAATAAGGTTTTTGGGAAGCGCTCTCTGCGTGACTGCTCCCAAACGACTACTTCATCTGCTTCTTGGTGGCCTACTGTATTGTTGCGCCGTCATAGCTAAAACTCCAGCCCGATCGTTCGCGTGCACCTGTGACCGGGCGAGCAGGTCTCCGGAACCGTCGTCTTTGTGATCCTGCACCGGGAGAAGGCGAATAAGGTTTTTGGGAAGCGCTCTCTGCGCGACTGCACCCAAACGACTGTCGGGCATACACCCCGGGTACTCATGCAAAGAAGGAGGAAGAGTAGAAGACAGACTCCTACTAGAATTCCCCTGTACTCCTACTAGGACTCGCTCTGTGTAATCCTACTAGGACTCCGACCTTGTAACCGACTAGGTTCCCGCCCCCTAGACTATATAAAGGAGGGCCTGGTACCTAGCCGATCATCCACAATCCCTCCGGGGAACAACACCAAGCGCAGGGCGCAATACTACCCCGGACTATATAAGCAGACCACCGACCACGCTAAAACGTACCGATTCAACAACTAGAGTTTTGTCTCTGCTTACTGCTGCGCCGTCACAGCTAAAACTCCAGCCCGATCGTTCGCGTGCACCTGTGACCGGAACCGTCGTCTTTGTGATCCTGCACCGGGAGAAGGCGAATAAGGTTTTTGGGAAGCGCTCTCTGCGTGACTGCTCCCAAACGACTACTTCATCTGCTTCTTGGTGGCCTACTGTACTGTTGCGCCGTCATAGCTAAAACTCCAGCCCGATCGTTCGCGTGCACCTGTGACCGGGCGAGCAGGTCTCCGGAACCGTCGTCTTTGTGATCCCTGCACCCGGGAGAAGGCGAATAAGGTTTTTGGGAAGCGCTCTCTGCGCGACTGCACCCAAACGACTGTCGGGCATACACCCCGGGTACTCATGCAAGGAAGGAGGAAGAGTAGAAGACAGACTCCTACTAGAATTCCCCTGTACTCCTACTAGGACTCGCTCCGTGTAATCCTACTAGGACTCGGCCTTGTAACAGAGCTAGGTTCCCGCCCCTAGACTATATAAAAGAGGGCGGGTACCTAGCCGATCATCCACAATCCCTCGGGGAACAACACCAAGCGCAGGGCGCAATACTACCCCAAACAGGACGTAGGGTAGCTACTCCGGCTACCCGAACCTGTATAAATCTTGTGTCTTGTGTCCTCGCGCGTACCTTCGGGTTCCAGATCATGGCGATCCCCACCTTCTACCTTGCTGCGGGTACCTCCCATAGAGGTCGAAAGGTTTAAACACCGACAGTGGCGCCCACCGTGGGGCCATCGTCACGATCATCGGCGAATTCGAAGGACCTCATCTGCAAAATCAATCTACCGCAACGGTTGTTGGGCGATTCGATCAACTCGCCGCATCAATGCGCACCGACGGGTCGCAACTCGTCGACTTGGTGGAGTTTCGCTCGAGTTCAAGAACGACACGGAATCAACTTCGTGTCACACTGTCCGCCGAGACGGAATCAAGCTCCAATTATTGCTCACGAGAAGTTAACCCCGTGCCCCGGCGACATCGAGTCCGAAGGCGACCATGAAGATTACGCCGCACGTGAAGATCATGGAGCATATTGGCTCTTGACAACAGCCACACCAAAGCTATACCAGGAACATGCAAGATTTTTTGCTTGGTGCACACGGCAAGACGTACGTGGGCACACCTACTTCAACTACTCGAGTATGACTACTACATCGCCGTCCAGACGCATCAACTCGCCGACTACTCATCACCCGGCCGCACGGGCTCTACGTCAACCTTACCGTGCGCCGCGAGTACTCGTCTCTCGACCGCGGCGGCTCTACATCGACTACGCCGTACGCCGCCGCGTCGTCGTCTTCTGGGCGTACGACTACCTCGACAACTTACCTCGACTAGTCTCAACCAGAAAACTAGTCGAGGACGGCTCCCGCGACATCAACAACTAGTCGGATCCACCTCCAACTAGTCGACTTCAGCTCCAACCGTCGCGGCTCCATCATCGACCGCCACGGCTTCATCGACACTCGTCCGCAAATCAAGCTAAGTCACTTATTTCAATAATTATTTTTTCTTCGGCTTGTTTTCCGCATACAGGAACTAACGCTGAAGACTATTTCGTGTACGCCTCTCAACGGCTACCTGCCAGCAGAGCTACACCGTGCCAGCTATTCCTTGGGGACCGTTGGTGGCCCGTCACGGAGCTTGGTACACCAAATTAGGAGGCTCTTGCCACGACGTTTCGTGTACTGAGTGCTGGAGGCGCACAACGGCTGCACCCTGAGGAGGCACTGCACAATCCTGCTCTCCGCCATGCGGAACAACGAGCAATCGCGCTCTCTCTTGTCGCCATGTCGACTACTTTCGTCTACCTCTTAATGGTCTCGCTACAGTAGCACACGCCTTGATCCGCGCAAAGCCTCGGCTCTCCTGTCATGCCTCCACGCCCCCAGCGGCTATGGCTAAACAGGCTCCTCAGAGACCGGGTGCTTAAACCAGCTCTCCTGTCATGCCTCCACGCCCCCAGCGGCTATGGCTAAACAGCGATCACAGAGACTGGGCGCTAAACCGCATCAGGCTAACTACTCGACGCCTTACGACCGAAACAAGAGCATGACACATGACATTTACATCTATGTTCATATTTGTATTTGTCATTTGTAGATTCAATTTCTACAAAAATGCTACATAATGTACGCATCTCTACTTTCAGGTCAAGCTCCGACGACGACTTCCAGTACGCTCCGCGTACCTCCACCGGCGCGTCTAGTTCCCGAACTCGGGGGCTACGCACCAAATCACTACTCGACAACAACTCGAGTAGTTTCTGCTAGCTCTCTAGCTCGGGGGCTCAGCACCAACAACTACTCGACGTGGCTCCTACGGCTCTCTTGGCGACGAGCTCGGGGGCTGAACGCTACAAGAGTACTCAGATGATGGCTTTCGCGAACACTGAAGACCCTCGGACTGATTCTTCAATCGTTCCAAGGCTCGGGGGCTACTAGGCTACACCCATCAGTTGATTTTTTCAAGACGGAAGCAGAACCAAGATTGACCCTCAGCCAGAGTCTACAACTCAACCTAAGGCTCGGGGGCTACTCCATATGGAGTGCGATTTTGCAACCGCACTTCCATATAATCTCGACTTCAAGACTGATGAGCTGGACCACCTTCCAGCCTCGCGGCAGTTCAAGTACTATTGAAGGCTTCTCCAAGCAGTACCCGAGGATGCTCAAGAACTACTTGCAGAGGCTTCAAGACTACTCGAACTACTACTCTCGACTCCAACGTGCTCGGGGGCTTGTCGGGCATACACCCCGGGTACTCATGCAAGGAAGGAGGAAGAGTAGAAGACAGACTCCTACTAGAATTCCCCTGTACTCCTACTAGGACTCGCTCTGTGTAATCCTACTAGGACTCCGGCCTTGTAACCGACTAGGTTCCCGCCCCTAGACTATATAAAAGAGGGCCGGGTACCTAGCCGATCATCCACAATCCCTCCGGGGAACAACACCAAGCGCAGGGCGCAATACTACCCCAAACAGGACGTAGGGTAGCTACTCCGGCTACCCGAACCTGTATAAATCTTGTGTCTTGTGTCCTCGCGCGTACCTTCGGGTTCCAGATCATGGCGATCCCCACCTTCTACCTTGCTGTGGGTACCTCCCATAGAGGTCGAAAGGTTTAAACACCGACAACGACTACTTCATCTGCTTCTTGGTGGTCTACTGTACGACTACTTCCTGGCGGTTGTTCAAGGGACTACACTGCGTACATCTACATGCATCGACTTTGTACGACTACATCGACTGAGGTCCTCCCATGATTAGTATGGCTAATCTAGAGGATAACGGCGCATCGGTTGGCTTCGGCAACTGCCCCGCCTTTGGGTACACTCTCATCTTGCTGTGGTTTTATTTGTTCATAATGATCAATCTGCTTTATCTGTCTAGTGTACGAATCGTGCTTACACTAGTTACTTTGATCTGTGATATGAGTTTTCTACACTTGTTTAACCTAGTTGCTCAATTCGTTATGATTTATATTCTGGTTTTAATCTGGAATTTGCCTAATAATCAACAAATAATGCAAGCTTATGCTAAAAACAGGTGTTACCAGAAGGCGTTACACGTCGATACATACTTCACAGTGTAGTATTCTTGATCTCAAATATTCTCAATCCCGTGGTTTGTTAGAATTCCCTCCAAATCCGCATAATTTGCCACAACCCAAGCATGGATGCATTGCAATTTGCCGGTCGAAGTGCAGGTGATGGCCACACACGCCGTCCGTATATAACTCTCCCCCAATCTTATCGCAACGGCACCCCATCGCCTCATCTTCTTATCCCCGCCTCGTCCCGCCGCTGCTGCTCACTCCCGAGGCCCGAGAGCTCCCAGAGCAAGTCCCCATGGCGTCCACCACCCTGTCCTCTGCCTTCACCCTCCTCTCCCGCCCATCCTCCTCCCCGTCCCCCTCCGCCTCGCTCCCGAGGTCCTCCGTCGCTGTGCTGCGCCGGGGCCGTCGCGCCGTCGCCGTCGCGTCCACCGCCACCGAGTCCCCCAAGATCCTTGAGCTCGGGGACGCCATCGCCGGGCTCACGCTCGAGGAGGCCCGCACCCTCGTCGACCACCTCCAGGAGCGGCTCGGCGTCACCGCCGCGTCCTTCGCGCCGGCGGCCGTCGTCGCGGCGCCCGGTGGCGGCGCGGGGGCGGCTGAGGAGGCGGCCCCGGTCGAGCAGACGGAGTTTGATGTTGTCATCGATGAGGTGCCCAGCAGCGCGCGTATCGCCACCATCAAGGTCGTGCGCGCGCTCACCAGCCTCGCGCTCAAGGAGGCCAAGGACCTCATCGAGGGCCTCCCCAAGAAGCTCAAGGAGGCCGTCAGCAAGGACGAGGCCGAGGACGCCAAGAAGCAGCTCGAGGAGGTCGGCGCCAAGGTGTCCATCGTGTGACACTAGGTATACTAGGACTCATGTTTCCTTTTTCTTCTTCAGTTTCTTTACTATGCCGTCCAATCTTTTGTATCCCCACTGTCGTTCACAAGGAATTGTTGTTTGATATGAGATTTGTGTATTCGCTAGTTCACATACTTGCATGGCACATGCTCTAAACTTGCAATGTACATTTGCGATATGACAATGTCAATTCATGGTTGTGCACATTGTGCTTTCCTTGTGGTTGGGGAGTGGAAATCATATTTACTGAATGTTCGTTCCAACTTTAACCCTGAATGATCTCTTTTTAAACAATGTATATTACTTTGTTGCTCCATGATCTTTTTTCAGATCACGCTGTGAAATTGTGGAATTGTGTTTACTTTATTTGCATCTATATGCAATACATGTAATTGATTCCAGGCAGATGTTAATTCCACTTGAGAGGACCTGTTTAGTTAAACATACCCGAGCAAACTCAATTGGGTCTAGTTGTTAGTGTTACAGTGATCATGGAAACTACTTAAGTTGGTAATGTTTAAAAAAATCTCCAGCCTACACTTCTATATTAACATCTGAGCAACTTTAGAACGTCTTCCTGTCCTTCATTTTCGCAGTGGAGCGAATTGTCCATTCCTGAGAAATTCATGGTAAATATTCCCCATGAGATATAGTGGCAGCTTTTTAGAATGTAAAGCTGTATCTTTGCTGTCAGTTTCAGTTCAGAGTGCATACTTAATATTTATTTAATTATGTCTTTAATCTTGTGATGAACTGATGACATTCGGCTTTTTCGTGCAACAAAAAGAGTTGATAAAATGAATTTCTGTTTTTGTCGGCTTGCTCACATAATCTGTTGTTCACAATTTAAGGGTTCTTCTGGAATAGCTTCATGAATTTTGAAGATTATTGCTTGCTTGTTTTATTGTTACTTAGGCACATAGTATTACTCCGTTCACATGACATGAGTTGTGATCTATGGCACACAGTTGTTGTGGGCGTTCTTGAATTAGTTCAGTTCATGTGCCAAGTATCATAATTATTTGCCATCTGTCAGGTGCTGTATTTCCTAGCTCTAATTCTTTATGTATGCATTTAATTTGCTTCACCAGGAATCCAGATCTATCTTCTTGCAAATTGCAATACTGCCTGTACTTCTGAGTTCTGATCTCTGAATATTTTGTGATGTTGATACAAGTCAATTCTTGGAATTATGTTTTGGTTTCCCCTGTATGCAGCATGCATGAATGCATCTATAATATCACTCTCTGTTGACATATACACAAGTTAGTTTTTACGTTGTAAAAATTGTAGGCCCCAAATGCATATACACAATAAAATATCTGAGGATTTTACATTTGTTCATCATGTCCTACATTGCATCCGATTTTTTTTTTCAAAACTAAACCTTGTGATTCTCAGTTTGACCACATTAATTCTTCTTATTTTTGCAGAGCAATGTGAGTAAACCCTTTTTTCGTTTGATATGGCGTCTATGCTCCACCAATTGGAGAACAATGTACTTTCCAGATGCATATATCTTAGGGAGCTGAACGCCAGAGTTGGTTGTGAAAATTATGTGTTGTAAACTTGTAATCCTATTAGATTACTTCAAGAGTTCCATTCGTCGATGCCGTTGACAGTTCAGGACACCTTACCTTATTGTATTTTCTACATAATCTTTTAGTCTTAAGTTGTATTTACATCCAAGCCCCAGTTTGGGTTTCCCAGCCTCCATCGGCAACGGCAAAATCCCTGGTATGGTATCCTGTCAGGTGGCATGCAGCGAGCGGCCCAAATTATTACTTTTATTATCTGCCCAAGCCCCATTTTGTATTTATCAGCCTCTATCGGCAAATTATTACTTTTATCTGCTCGCAAAATAAATTACGATGAGCAAACTGCTTGCAAAATACTCCCACCGTCCTGATTTGATCTGCATATAACAAAAATAAAAGGTGTACACGAATGATAGTCCACGAATGATATGTGTATTCCTAATTGGAGTTAATCGTGTCACGAATTACTTGGCTGGCTGGCTTGTTTGTTGATACATTATAAGGAATTAAAGTTTTCTTGATCTTTGCGTTACACAATTAGGCGCATATCAAACCTGAAAGTACCAATGTACGCGCAAATCAGACTTGGATGTTCCAATGTACGATGAGCGGCATCCATCGATTGAGTCATTTACGTAGGTGCCATTAAAAAAGATGCCAGTTACCTACATGCCATAAAAATGTTTTGAGACACCTCCATGCCATGAGTTCAATTTTGGTTAACGTGTGTGCCGTCCTTGTTCAGTTAGAACTTAACGGTTTCATTGCTCTGCCATGTGGGACCCACATATGGAAATGACATTTTTGCCCCTGAGGTGGGGGGGGGGGGGGGGGGGGGGGCACTGCTTCTTCAACCTTTGCCTCTGTCGAGCAGTATCGTCGCTTCTTCAACCTGAGTGTGGGGCACACACCGGCTCGCCGCCGCGGCGGGCGCCACGCGCCGGCCGGCCGCGGCGGCGCTCCCCGCGCCGGAGCTCGCTCGCGCGTGCGGGGCGCGGCGGCGCTCGCCGGCCGCACAAGGCCGCGGCGGATCTCCCCGCGCGGAGCTCGCCGTGCGAGGCCGGCCGCGGTGGCTCGCCCACACCGCACAAGATCGCGGCGGAGCTCCCCGCGCCGGAGCTCGCCCGCGCCGGCCCGGCCGCGGCGGCGCTCGCCGGCGCCGCCTACGCGTGGCGGAGCCCGCCCCACGCCGAGCTCGGGGGGAGCCGACACGTGGATCTATGGCGTCCGCGCGCGTGCGCCGCCGGGGACCGCCTCTGAGTCGAACGGGAGGGATGGGGGCGCCGGCGCCGGTTGGAGAAGAGAGAGAGAATGGGCGGGAGGAAGGAGAAGAGAGGAGGAAGAGATTGGTGGGACCCACAGGGGCAAGATAGTCATTTCAATTATCGGTTTGACACCTTAGCTCGCAATGTGGACGGAATGGCACACATGTAAACAAAAGTTGGGCTCATGACATGTAGGTGTCTCAAAACTTTTTTATGGCATGTAGGTAACTGACATCTGACACCTACGTAAATGACTCCAATCGATTAGGATAGCAGTGGTCTTGCACTCACCCACAGGCATAGGATAGCAGTGGTCTTGCACTGACCCACAGGCACAGGATAGATTGATCAAAATTGATGTCCCAAATCCCAGAAAGACGAAATGAGAACATTATGCCATACGCAATAGCATTCTTCACCCAACAGAATTGACTTCTACATAAATGACATACACCCAAGCCAAACAACTTTCAGATACAATTCTTGTACATGAACATACTCATTTCTAAGATGGCAGCACATTTATTTGAAATTGTTCGTCTCCATCCTTGAGTTATGATACATGCTGCAGCACCAGAGTTTGTGAACATTACACACAATCCCCCACCTTACGAACAGTAGCATATATCTTTGCAGATGCGTGATGGGGGATTCAGAAGTTGAAATATATCAGCTCCATATCTCTGTGGCAGAAACTTAGCGTTCATGCTTCAACAGCCTTCTCCGAAGGGCTGTCTTCACCCTTTTGTCCTGTCTTGGACTTCTTGGCTTCATAGTCTTTCACAGCAGCCTTAATCGCATCCTCCGCAAGCATGCTGCAATGGAGCTTTACAGGTGGAAGCGACAAGTGCTTTGCAATCTCGCTGAAAAAGATAGCAAGAAGTCAATTTTGGAAATGTCCATTTTGCTTCCCTTCTGATGGTGCCGAGAACCTCAACTGCACTGTGACAACAGCAGTGCAGCTGTGCAGGTCAAAAATAAACAAAAAGATTTTTCTTATTCCTAAAGAAAGCACAGAATAAGACCACAAGTGGCATCTTGGCTTCCTCTTTTGTAACCAGCAGACACATCCAGAAAGTCAAATAAAACAAAGAAGAAAGTGAAGTCCATGCATACAGGTGGGTTTTGTATTCAGTGACTCGGACAAGCTCATGACACTATAAACACAAAAGTGGAATAGCCAATCTGCCCCCCAAACTATCACACCGAAGGCTCAAATTGGCCCCAGAACTATAAAAACGTCCAAATTGGTCCCTGAACTTTGATTTACGACTCAATGTAGTCCCTTGTGGCCCACTGAGCATGAAAAAAGTCTAAATTGCCCCTCCCTGCTGACGCTGTTATTTTCTCCTGTCGCCCCCGTCGTCATCCTCTCGGCCTTCCCTCTCTGTTTTACTCGCCCCTTCCTTCTCCGTGGCAAGCAGCGGTGCAGCAGCGCGTGGGGCCTAGCAACAACGGCAGGGTGCAGCAGCAGCGGCTGCTTCTCCTCTTCCCCGTTCCCCATCTTGTCGCCATGGAGCAAGCATCTAGGGAGGGGAGGTGGAGAGGGAGAGGAAGAGCAGCAGCTCTGGATCGTGCAGCGCGAGCAATGGAGGTGAGTGCAGATTTTTGGGGCTAGGGTTGATTTGAATGGGGATTGATTTGATTTTTTGATTGTGCAGCTTGAAACACTACTGGAAGAACATTCAGAGGGCATTGTGGCGAGGACATGGCTAACATGCCGGCATGGATCGGCCCCAATTTCATGCTGTTCTTGGTCAGGTCCAGATGCAGGGGCCAGGAAGAAGGTTCCTGGCGTGCTCCCAAGTTCCTCAGAAGGGTGTGCCTCCACCACAGAAGGGGCGCCCACTCTTGAGGTCGCCCTGCTATCCTCCCCAAGCCAAAACCCTAGCCGCCATGGACAAAAAAAAAAGAGGTCGAGGGGTGAGGGATGGGAGTCTCACAGGAGGGCGGACGACAGGAAAAACGGCGTCACCAGTATCTGTTAGAGGATTAGGGAGGGGTAATTTTGACAATTGGGTTAGATTGAGTTGTAAATCAAAGTCCAGGGGCCAATTTGGACGTTTTGATAGTTCGGGGGCCAATTTGAGCCTGGTGTGATAGTTTGGGGGCCAGATTGGCTATTCCGCCAAACACAAACATCATATCACAGATCTGCAACTCCAAAAAACAAGGGCCAAAAATACTGAAATGGTTATACCTGGCAAATGAAGAAAGGCCATGTTTGTAGCAACTTACAGACCAGAATGTGACATCATTAAGGTTACATTCATCATGCAATCAACTAGATATATTTTATACAATTAAAAAGGTATTGACAAAATAAAATAGTGTATCGAATCCACAAAAGAAGCCATGAGCCCATGACAATCAGCAGTGAACAAAGTTTTCTCTCATACAAACCCCCAACACCCCCACACTGCTATCACATTATAAAGGGGAAAAATGATGTTTGCAAAGGAACACAAGCAGCAAGTGCATGAATTTGCTAAAACTGGAACGAAGATAGGCAGACAATATACATGATCAAAAAGTGCAATATGAGCTTGTTATAGGATGACTAAAAAGTGAACAGTGAAAACTACAAAATATTGGAAGAAGATATGGCTAACTTACGTATTCTTGATAGTCAAAACTTCATCCATTGGTTTTCCCTTCACCCATTCGGTAGCTGCAAGGAGAAAGAAAACATAAACAACCATCTTTACACATTAATAAATATTAGAGGCAGCAAGTTGTAAGGAAATAGAATAACTAGAAAAACTACAAGCAAGCACTCAAGCACTCAAAATGACCTTTGGGCATAAAATGGTGTTAAGAGAGGTCCCAAAAGTTTAAGAAAACTACAAGCTAACAGTCAAGCACTCGAAATAATTTTTTATCAAGGCCAGTAACTCAAAGGAAGAGCTTTGGGAGTCAGGGTTGACAGTTGTTTTCAGTTTCTAATATTGCAACCAGTGGTAGACAGCCATACATCCCAAGATGATATCTTGCGTATGTTTAATATAAAATAACAAAAAAACTAATATACACCAAATTTAGACAGGAACCCTCACATGCCACATGTGGGGATTGTATACTAGTCATATTGGATTAAATATTAAAATTTATGTTCAAATTAGAAACTTGGCTCCCATGGTTATTGGTTTACAAGTCACACAGCACATCTCAGACAGCACTTGCAATTCATGGCATAACAGCAACACAGGAAGTCAGATATAGTGAACATGCAAATATGCATCAGAACAAAGGCACTCAAAACCTGCCATGAAATCTGGTGGCTATTTCATTATTTGTTCTGTTTTCCAGTTTCTAGTAGCCTGAACACAAACTACAAGTTTTTCCAAAGAGTTGCAGACTACTATAAATACATTATTAAACATAATCAAAACTAAGGCACAATCATCTTAGAACCAACTTGGTTTTCAGCAGCCAAAAATTCTAAAAGCTACAAGTATCTGAATCTACAAGATAATGCTAGCAATTAAATAAGAAAATTTCAAGTTATAAGCTCATTATGTTTCTTCAGGTGTAACTTCTTGATGCTCCGAGATTGTTCTCCTTAAAAAAAAAGATCCCAGCAAGATTGATATGCTAACTAAATCCAGGAGTAAGCATAAGATGAGTATGACAAAACTCAATCACACATATCTGTTTCAAAAAAAAAATCACACATATCTGAAATTCAACACAACTAGCAAATTAGGATAGCATAGCACCAAAAAACAGGAAAAAATGAAAGGAGGCTGTTAATGATCCCACGACAATAACAATAAAAATTTGCAGATAAGTTGTAGTTGTTATATCTCTAAATCAAATCGGCCTCCTCATTTTGTCCCTCTGATAGTCCCCCGAAAATGACCTATCGTCTGACAATCCAGGCACAAACAATTCGATTGTAAAAAGTCTAACCCAATACTAAACTACCTGAAACTCATCATATGCGAATTACCACAACAATCAGAATAGAACCATCGGAATCGTTAGACAACAAATTGGTGCTGCAATTCAATTCACAAAATTACAAGCTCCAATGAGTCTCTCCCTTAATCTGGAAGGAGACAGTATTACGCCTACAACGGAATCACCAAGGGGGAAAGCGAGGAACCCCGGATGTAGCGCCCGGGCTGGGAAGAGGCTCACCGACGGATGAGGACGCTATGGCGGAGCCGCAGCCGAAGGTCTTGAAGCAGGCGTCGACGATCTTGCCGGAGTCCTCGTCGACGCGGATCTGCAGCTTCATGACGTCGCCGCAGGCCGGCGCGCCGACCAGCCCCGTGCCGACGTTGGGGTCGTCCTTGTCGAACGAACCCACGTTGCGCGGGTTGTTGTAGTGGTCCACCACCCGCTCGTGGTACGCCCTAACCCCGGCCGCCGCCGCCGGGGTCGCCTCGCCGGCGGCGCCGAAGCCGAGCCGCCGGAGCCCCGGGGCGAGGAGCCGCCTGCCTCCCGCGCGCAGCATCGCCAACAAACCTGGAGCCGCCTCCGGATTCTTCTGAGCTTTTCTGGCTTCTGGATTGGGAGCGGTTGTTTTTTTTCCTTCCCTCTGCGTTTTGCGGCCGTGGTTTCTATTTGTTGTGCGGCGGTGCGGAGGACGCCGGGGATCCGCTGTGGCAAGGTGGGGCAGGGTATGGTGAGGTATACGTGGCGAGATATTATTGGTTGACCGAATCGGTGTTCATAGTTTTGGATCGTGGTGAATTTTTTATATATATTTTTAAATTATTTTACAAAAATATACGATGGATTGAAAATTTTACACTTTTCACAACCATTCGCCGTGAGCCACGGTGGCCGCGGTGGCCCACGGCGGTTTCAGGACTTACCGTTGTGGCCCAGGGCGGTTCGGATGTCGTCGTGGGCTACGCGGTTGCAGTGTACCCGACGGCGGCATGAAGCCGCTCAGCAACCGCAAGGGGCCACAACGGTTGCATGTGGCATACCGTCGTGGACCACAACGGTTGCATGTGGCATACCACCGTGGGCCACAGCGGTTAGTTTTTTTTA
This sequence comes from Cenchrus americanus, assembly GCA_947561735.1. Lineage (NCBI taxonomy): Eukaryota > Viridiplantae > Streptophyta > Magnoliopsida > Poales > Poaceae > Cenchrus > Cenchrus americanus. The sequence continues at coordinate 79,039,707 of OX387244.1, read as the reverse complement.
ATTAAAGAGAGAAAACACACATTTGCAATGTAATGTACGGTGTTAGTACCCTAACGAAACACCTTACGCACAGATAACATGCCTTAGGTAATTTGAAATTTTCATTGCAACATTCCTAATGAATGTAGTTGTATGAGAACTGCCCAGAGAGCATAGAGCCGTCGGAGTGTTGCAACGGCATAGAGTACCCCGGTGGGGGTGGAGGTGATGAAGGTAGAGGGGACTAATCTTTCATGTGGCATTCACAAGTGCGGGTCGAACATTTGCAACACCGGTCTTCTCCTGCGCTAGACGATGGATCTGGAGAAGCCAATGCCTCCGACAGCTCCCGCTTCAGGTTGTAGATGACGACGTCCTCGAGGTAGTCGATGTACTGTTGATAGGGATCAATAGTTGGTGGATCCACCCATTGCGAGAAACCGCAGTTCTCAGCTTGGGTAGAGTACTACAAAAGGCAAGAAAACGTTACCAAACCAAAGAAAGATGATGATGAAATTTGTGGACATTGCTTACCCATGCATATGGGCAGTACCAGAAGCGACGACCGGAGTTGTTCCATCCCTGGTATACTTGCATCATGCAGAACTCACCATGTGAACGCCTAGGCCACAACACTATTTGCTTCGGCGCGTAGCTACTAACATCACGCATCGATCTGAAGTCACTCTCGCCTTTCAGTGGGAAATTGGCTACGAAATCTTCTGATTGCTGATGCCACAACTCAGGACCGAAACCGTGTTCATCCCCACTCCACGAAGCCATTGCTAATGTTGTGACAAGAAGGCAATGGAGTGAATGGTGCTACATATAGGCAGAAGGAGGGTGGCTCCGCCGTGGGCCCTTCGATCCGTGGGAAGGAAAACGAAGCAGTGACTCGGAGAAAACACACCCTAGTACTAGGGCACTATCGTTTTGTGGGCCAGACGATCCGTGGGAGGGGAACGCGTCAGTGACTCAGAGGAAACACAACGACTCTGCATATTACAGTCATTGTAACAAAACACACGTAACGGATGAAACACACTCTAATGCAGTTCGATTAAAGTTCTTAACGATATAAACCGAGGACCCTTGTAATGAAATCCAACATTATTTGATACAGTTCGGATAATACTCTAGGTCTACTAAGTACAGCGAGGGTACTTCTCCTTCCTGATGGCATCCGGCCCAGCTGCCTTGGCCCGGCGAGCCCTCTCACTCTTCCTCTCTCTGTCGGCTTCACAGGCCTGGGCCGCTTCACGTTCTCTCATCTCTTGACGACGGCGCATTTCCTTATGCTCCTCCTCCTTTTTTTCCTCTCTCTTTTCCCACTCAACCATGTGCAACCATCTCTCCCTTGCATCACGTGCTTCTCCCTCGACGTAGCTCTTGTCGAAGTCGGACTGCTTAGTATCTAGCCACTGCATGAAATCACAAAGAGGAGGTGAAGTCTTTTTCCAAAGAAATGTTAGCAAATATTAAATCACAAATGACAAATGAATAATTGAGAAATGTAGTAAGTCTTTACTTTGGCTCTAAGGTTACGATCGAATGGCCGGATCGGGTCGTGCGCATAGTTAGCACACATGAAGAACCTCATCCCGTAGGTGAAAGTGCATCTTGGCCCCTAATTATTTTGGTGATAATGACAAGCACGATTTGTGGTATTTAATGCTTGGTCAAGATGTGTGCAGGTCTTGAATGAATGAAACTCATATGGTTGATCAAAGGAAGGCCCCCAATTTCAAGTCGTTGCTTTCAACTCGAATCAAGGCTTAATTTCATTTTATTTTTGAATTTGAGTATAGGAAACACCGTACTATAAAGGGGGATGCAAATCGATAGCCAAGAGATGCTAAAAGTGCTCTAGAAGGTTATCCAAGTGAGTGAGAAGAGTTGAGAGTTGGCACGTGCACAAATGCTATTCTTTTCCCAAACTCTCAGCCCTGGTCGGTTGTACTGACGCCATGTCGGTAGTACCGGCGATCTCCACTCGGTAGTACCGGTGTAGGGCCGGTATACCGATATGGCTTCTCTAGCGAGTTTTAGCCAGGGGGTCGGTACTACCGATAAGCCGGTACTATTAGGGTTTTGAAACCCCCCCTCGGTAGTACCGACACCGTGTCGGTAGTTGTCACACCCTGAAATTTCCAATTTCAGGATGTGAATAGAAAGAATAATTAAATAACAATTTTCTCATAATTTTAAATTTTTTCCAACATTTATTTTTCTTTACAGGAAAAATAGTATAGGAAAAATCCTTGTTTGATTTTCTTAAGCAAATAAAAAATTGTGAGTGTTGCATTCATGCCGATGCATCTTGGTGCTTCCTGAGTGCTTAAGGTTTCAAAGGCATTTAGGAGTTGTCCAAACTCTCCCGAGAATTTTCCGGATTTTTCTGGAATTTATTCTCATTTTTCTTGAGCTATTTCTATTTATTAGAAGGCTCTAAAATCTTTTTCATGAGCTCAAAATGCTTAATTTGGATTGTTCATGTCTTAATCTATCTCTGGGAATTTTCCTAGAATTTTTGGGATATTTTTTCATGGCTTTTATGAATTACCTAGCTATTTCTAGATAATTCATTTCCTGAAAATTAATTCTGAAAATAAAAGGAATCCCTTTTTCCTTTATCTTTTTCGGTCCATGGCCACTTTCTGCCAATCTCCGAAGTCTGGCGAACCACCCCCGACTCCTCCCTTCCGCCCGCTCAGACACTTCGCTCCAAACCCACCAGCCCGGCTAACCTCCGCCCATTTCCTCTCTTCTGCGGCCCAGCTACCAAGGTCTGCTCGGCCTCCCTCAACTTCCTCTCAGCCCAATCTCTAAGAGGTCCGTTCGGCCCCTCCAACTTCTCCGGACTGCTCAATCTTTCTCCCGCCTCAGCCCGGTCCACCTACCCGTGGTGGCCTTGCGCTAGCCCGCGCGAAGCCCATCTGGGCCCGGCACTGCAGTCCGCCGCGGGCACGACCAGGGACGCCGCCGCCGGCCATCCTTGGAGTATGCGCCAAGGCACGCCTCCCGAGGCCCCTATTTAGGGCAATACTGTGCACCGCGTGCCCAGCCCGCCGCATCCCGCCGCCTCACGCCTTCCTCGCTCGCGCACGCGCGCCGCCCTCTGCGCGAGCGCCGCCGCCGCCATAGGAGCCAAGCTCCGCCGCGTCGTCCCGCCGGACGAGGTAGTCACCGGAGCGGACGTCGACACCGGGAGTTTCCCCGAGCCAAGCTGCACACCCGCCGCTACTTCTTGAGGTCGAGGCGTTGCAGCAACGCCGCCGCCGTGCATGAAGATCCCGCCGGCCGCCAACACCGCCGGCGCTGCTTCCCTTCGATTCCGGCCACCCCTTCCGTCTTCCCCGCTGGTGAGCAGCCTCACACGACCACCTCGACGTCCTCTTCCTTCCCCGCAAGTCACCCGAGCCCATAACCACCCCGAACGCCAGTGATTTGGCCGGCCGGTGCCCCTGTCCGCCGTCGGTCAAAGGGCAGAGAGGTTGGGGATGAAGTCTTTCCCTTTTTGCAGTTAGGCCCCTATTTGATACCGAAATCCCTATGTTATCTTGTAACTCTTGCAGATCTACAATTAACCCCTCGAATCTTTAGGTCCTTTGCATATAGATCCATCCCGAGGCTCTTTTTCAGAACTAACCCTAGCCTTAGATCTATTCGCGAGTAATGTTTGATGTGTCTCAGGAATCTTTTCTGCTAACCCTCCAGATCTAAGGTTAATTCCGTTTAGGTCCCTGCTACCTTGTTACCTCATAAAATCTTTGTTTTAGCTCCGATTTCATCCATTCAAGTTGCGTCAGGTCCATAATGATGTAAAGCACGCGTTAGCGGAGTGTTTTCACCATGTTTTGTTTTCTAAAAATAAATTAATATTAATTTTGATTAATGTCTAGTTATGCATGCATTTTATAAATAAAAGCTATATAGATCTATACACAGTTTTTCATAATCAAATTTAATTCGATTAAAGTTTCTCTCACATGCTTTTGTAAATAAAATCTAATTAGATCTTTTACCCGGTTTTCCATAAGTCAAATATTAATTTGCTTAATGATTTATTAACTTTTATAATTAAAACTTGATTAGGCTTTTACTCCGGCTTTATGAGTAAATGTTAATTTTGATTAATACCAATGTAAATGCTATTTTTAATAATAATATGATCTACTCGAATTACAAAGTTTCGTTTAGATTATTCATATAGTTTAGTTTTTCTAAATTAAATGTTTAATTGGAACAATTCTTATATGAATCTTTATTAATAAAACTTGACTAGTTCTTTACACCGGTTTTGCAAATAAAGTTTAATTTACTTTAATTCCAACATGGGGTATTTTATTTATGAAATATCCTTACATATATTTTATTAATTAAAATAAATCCAGCTCATAGTTTGATCTCTCATATACAAATAATTCGTTAGACGTTCGGTATCAGCTTTATCTCTTTTGATCAAGTTAATCAGAAGCTCTAAACCTTTCTAGTGTTAGCCCAAGCTAAACCGTGTGCATCTAATCAAGCCTTAGAGTTTCTGTTTAGCTTAGTAGCTTTATCTGTGTGAGTAGTTTTCACTGCTCCGTTGCCTATCAAGTAATCTTATCACTCTTATTTCATGTTTCTCTTAGAATCTCGTTCATCAATGTCTAGTTCATTCCTATCCTATCCCAGTTAGGTTGTCTCTTTATGAATTAGTTGTGTTCTTGTACCTAATCTATCGTAGCTACCTTTCTTTAGAGTTTACCCTGTTATCTGCTTCACCTGTCAGATCACCCTTGGTTAGTGTGTCAGTTGTCCATCTGAGTTCTCTTTGTAGACTAGTTTTCCTAAACCAACCTTAAGGTTTTCTTGTGCGTTGATAGTTCGTTTGTGCTGTTCTAGTTCGTTTCACAGTAACTTGTACGTTAGCATGTGTATCACCTGTTACTTGTTTTAATACTAAAGATGCATGTTAATCTTGACTAATTCTTATTCCAATGCTTTTATAAATAAAAAGTGACTAGGTTCTATCCCGGTTTTCATAAGCTAAGATCTAATTTGGCTAATCCCTATTTATAATTAGCTTTCTTTAAATAAAAAATGTTAGAGTAAACATCGGTTTTCATAATAAAGTTAATGTGCCTAATGACATCATAAATGCCTTTTTAATATTAAATATGTTTAGTTGAACACGTGACATAAAGTTACTCGTTTAGATATCTTATACTTTCTTTATCTTTCTAAAGTAATTGTTAATTTGACATAACTTCCACTCGAATGTTATAAATAAAATATGATTAGGTTTATCGTGATTTCTTTAATTAAATGTAACTTGTTTAATGGTAACATAGAGTATTTCTCTGAAATATTCTTTCACATGATTTCTTAATTAAAATATGCCAAGCGTAGTCTCTTGTTGTTTGATAATAATCTCACGATAGTTTCAAGCTTAGTTCTGTTTCAACGTTTCTCGCGTAACCATTAGAATCGAGCTCTATTTCCAAGGTGATCTTTCCCGGTCCTTACTCAATCTTCCATGGCCATCCCCTCAAAGTTAACCAAGCATTTCCCTTCCAAGCACACTTTGTGCTCTTTAGTGATCCATCTAATCGATCCTATCCTTTAGTGCGTTCTTTTAAAGCTTTGATTTGATTGATGTATTGTTCTTAGTTGTGCTCGTGCGTTTGCTTTGCATGTTTTGTGTTCGATGATTGATGCGAGTAGAATGAACGTGGTTCGAGAGCTTGGAAGAGTGTGAAGGTGAAGATTCTGAGCAACTACTCTTTGGTTAAAGGCAAGTGTGTCCTTGATCTTTTGTCCCAATAATTTTATTAATCACTGTTGCATTGCTTTGCATTAATTTTGATGGGTTCCTATTAAGGATGACTAGCCTCATTTAACCATTATCTTGAACCTGGTTCTTAATTAATATTGATGGTAGATGTTGCTTAGTGTGCTCAACTGGGTTGGTAATAATCAACATGGTTATCATTTTATGCTCTATGTTCCTTTATGATAATTTTAATACAAGATCATTGTGCATTAATTGGAACATGGAGAACCACCCAGGAAAACAGTACAACCACAAGAACTAATGGGCAATGGTCTTGGCTGAATAATTAGGAACTTTAGCTTGAGGTGATCTTACCTGATAAGGACAAGGGATCTGTCGGTGTTTAAACCTCTCGACCTCCATGGGAGGTACCCGCAGCAAGGTAGAAGGTGAGGATCGCCATGATCTGAAACCCGAAGGTACGCACGAGGACACAAGACACAAGATTTATACAGGTTCAGGTAGCCTGAGTAGCTACCCTACGTCCTGTTTGGGGTAGTATTGCGCCCTGCGCTTGGTGTTGTTCCCCGGAGGGATTGTGGATGTTCGGCTAGGTACCCGGCCCTCTTTTATATAGTCCAGGGGCGGGTTCCTAGTCGGTTACAAGGCAGGAGTCCTAGTAGGATTACATAGAGCGAGTCCTAGTAGGAGTACAGGGGAATTCTAGTAGGAGTCCGTCTTCTACCCTTCTTCCTTCCTTGCATGAGTACCCGGGTGTATGCCCGACAAGCCCCCGAGCACGTTGGAGTCGAGAGTAGTAGTTCAAGTAGTCTTGAATCCTCTTCGAGTAGTTCTTGAGCGTCCTTGAGTACTGCTTGGAGAAGTCTTCAATAGTACTTGAACTACCACGAGGCTGGAAGGTGGTCCAGCTCATCAGTCTTGAAGTCGAGATTTATATGGAAGTGCGGTTGCAAAATCGCACTCCATATGGAGTAGCCCCCGAGCCTTAGGTTGAGTTGCAGACTCTAGCTGAGGGTCAATCTTGATTCCAAATCTTCCGTCTTGAAAAATTTGAATGATGGGTGTAGCCTAGTAGCCCCCGAGCCTTGGAACGATTGAAGAATTAGTCTGAGGGTCTTCAGTGTTTGCGGAACCATCATCCGAGTACTCTTGCAGCATGTAGCCCTCGAGATAAGAGAGTCGTATGAGCCACGTCGAGTAGTTATTGGTGCGGAGCCCCCGAGCTTGAGAGCGAGCGAAGCATGCTGAAGTTATCCTCGAGTAGTATGTTGAGTGCAGCCCCCGAGCCGGAGAGATTCCGAGTAGTAATTTGGCGTCGAGCCGTGGAGCTTGAGAAGTAGTCGTGCCATCAAAGCGGACTTTAGGTGCGACCAAAGTCGACTTTAGATGCCGACAGACCAGACTTTAGAATGCGACTTGAAAACCGAAGTCGACTTCGTGCCGCGCAGAGCGGACTTTGAGATGCGACTTAAAAACCGAAGTCGACTTTAGGGTGCCGCACAGAGCGGACTTTGATATGTGACTTTAGAAGTCGACTTTGCGCTGCGCAGAGCGGACTTTGAAATGCGACTTTGGAAGTCGACTTTAGTTTGCCGCGTAGAGCGGACTTTAAGATGCGACTACAGTAGTCGACTTTAGGATGCCGCGCGGAGCGGACTTTGAGATGCGACTACAATAGTCGACTTTGTGCCACGCGGGGTGGACTTAAGATGCAAAAAACGAAAAGCACTTTCCGGAAAGCCAAACCGAATGAAAAATCAGAGAAAACGAGTAGTTTTGCCGCCGGAGCGGTCTTAAGATTGCGACCGGAGTCGGCTTGTGCCACCGGAGTGGGCTTGGATGCGACCATTAGCGTCGACTTGTGCCACCAGAGTGGGCTTGGGTGCGACCGTTAGCGTCAACTTGTGCCACCGGAGTGGGCTTAAGTACCTGAGCCATGGATTTCAGACACAAGGTACAGTTGCCGCCAGAGCGGGCTTGAGGGTGCGACCGGAGTCGGCTTGTGTACCTAGGCCATGGATTTCAGACCCAAGGTACGGTTGCCGCCGGAGCGGGCTTGAAGGTGAGACTGGAGTCGACTTGTGTACCTGGGCCATGGATTTCAGACCCAAGGTATGGAGCGCGAGTACTTAGGGTACTTGGACCCATGGTACAGAGCGTGAAGACCACGTGCAGCTAGGTTCCATCGTCGCCAGGACCCGCGGCCCGCTTACAGCTAGGTTCCATCGAAGCTTACACACGTAGTATGCCATCGAAGCAGGCGAAGATGCGACCGGAGTCGACTTTAAGTTGCCGCACGGAGCGGACTTTAGAATGCGACTTTAGAAGTCGACTTTAGATTGTCGCGCGTAGCGGACTTTAGAAGCTGCCTCCTAGGGATAGCCCCCGAGTTGATGAAGTAGACTCGTGGTGACTTGATCGATATGCCCCAAGAGTAGTCAGCAGAGTGTAGCTCCCGTGAAAACCCGCTGAGAAGCATACACAAATGAGTAGTCGGCAAGTACTGCTACATGATGAGGAGAACAAGCCAAGAAAACAGTAATCATTTAAATAAATGACTTAGCGTTGTCGCTCGGCGGACCGATGATGAAGCCGTGGCGATCGGCGATGGAGCCGCGACGGTTGTTGTTGAAGTCGACTAGTCAGAGTTGATTCCGACTAGTTGTTGGGGGTGTGACTGCCGTTCTCGACTAGTTCGGAAAACTAGTCGAGATGAATGGTCAACGCGATGCGACCGGAAGACAACGTCGTGGCGGCGTGTGGCGTACTCGAAGTAGAGCTAGTGTTGCCGCGAGACAAGTAGTCGCGACGCACAGCGTGGCTGAAGTAGAGCCAGTGTGGCCGCAAGAGGAAGTTGCGGCGCATGGAGTAGTCGACGACGAACCCTGTGACGGGCCGCACGACGTGCCGAGGCACCCGGACGCGCGGCGTTGGCGAAGTAGTCGACGATGAGCCTGCGTGAGGCGAAGTAGTCGACGACGAGCCTACGCGAGGCGGAGTAGTCGACGACGAGCGGCGCGACGAGCCACGTGACGAGCCGCGCGACGTGCCGAGGCACCCCGGACGCACCGGCGTTGTCGAAGTACTCCACGACGAGCGGCGCGACGAGCCGCGTGACGAGCCGCGCGACGTGCCGAGGCACCCGCAGCCGCGGCGTTGTCGAAGTAGTCCACGACGAGCGGCGCGACGAGCCGCGTGACGAACCGCGCGACGTGCCGAGGCACCCGACGTACGGCGTTGTCGAAGTAGTCCACGACGAGCGCGCGATGAGCCGCGTGACGAGCCGCGCGACGTGCCGAGGCACCCGGGACGCGCGGTGTTGTCGAAGTAGTCCATGATGAGCGCGCGCGACGAGCCGCGCGACGTGCCGAGGCACCCGGACGCACGGCGTTGTCGAAGTAGTCCACGACGAGCGCGCGCGACGCGCCGCGCGACGAGCCGCGTGACGAGCCGCGCGACGTGCCGAGGCACCCCGGGACGCGCGGCGTTGTCGAAGTAGTCCACGACGAGCGGCGCGACGAGCCGCGTGACGAGCCGCGTGACGTGCCGAGGGCACCCGTACGCACGGCGTTGTCGAAGTAGTCCATGACGAGCGGCGCGATGAGCCGCGCGACGTGCCGAGGCGCCCCGGACGCGCGGCGTTGTCGAAGTAGTCCACGACGAGCGGCGCGACGAGCCGCGCGACGTGCCGAGGCATCCGGACGCGCGCCGTAGGCGAAGTAGTCCACGACGAGCTCGCGCGAGGCGGAGTAGTCGACGACGAGCGGCGCGACTAGCCGCGTGACGAGCCGCGCGGCATGCCGAGGCACCCGGACGCGCGGTGGAGGCGAAGTAGTCGACGACGAGCCGGCGCGAGGCGGAGTAGTCGACGACTAGCGGCGCGACGAGCCACGTGATGAGACGCGCGACATGCCGAGGCACCCGGACGCGCGGGCGGAGGCGAAGTAGTCGACGACAAGCTCGCGCGAGGCGGAGTAGTCGACGACGAGCGGCGCGACGAGCCGCGTGACGAGCTGCGCTACGTGCCGAGGCATCAGGACGCGCAGCGGAGGCGAAGTAGTCGACGACGAGCCTGCGTGACGCGGAGTAGTCGACGAGGAGCCGCATGACGAGCCGCGCGATGTGCCGAGGCACCCCGGACGCGCGGCGGAGGCGAAGTAGTCGACGACGAGCCTGCGCGAGGCGGAGTAGTCGACGACGAGCGGCGCGACGAGCCGCGTGACGCGCGGCGTAGTTGAGGTAGAGCCTATGCGGCCGGGTGACGAGTAGTCGCGGCGCACAACAAAGTTAACGTAACGCTGTGGCGACCGGATGCAACGTAGCGGATGTTGCCAAGTCGTTGATGCCGTTCACAAGTAGCTAAGGTAGGTGTACTTCACGCACGTCTTGAGTCTCGTATGCATGCAGTAATTCCAACATGCGAATATTCAACCGCACATGCACATGCAGGGGCAGCAGCGGTCTTAGTTTGCATGCGTTGATTAGAGAGCCACCTTGTTTGCGTAGCTTGTTGGCGTAGCTTTGAGATAGCTAGAAATTCCTTTATTGCTCGCAGGAAACCAGCACAACAAAGAAAACGTGTGGAGCTTTTGCCGGGATCTGTGTGCAAATCACTGATGTCCTTGATCCTAATGCGAACTTGCTTCGGATTAGCCTCGCATGTTGGAGCGGTGCAGCAGATCAGCTTCCGAATGAAAATCTCGACGAGACCGAATGCCAAGCGGTGATGGAGATGGTGCAGGGTACGATCTGCTAGATACTGCCTTGTACTCGGGTTCGTGTGGTGATGGCTGATCGACATAGATATTAGGCTCGATTTTGACTCGGAGAAAGCGCCGGCCCGAGTACTACTCCCAGACAGCCACGATCGACTCCGAGACGCAAAGAAAAACTGATTGTCCTCTGTGATCTTGGTGCCCTGCTTCATAATACAACTCGACGAGTTGCGCTGGAATCGAATCAGTGATGGTTGGAAACTCGACGAGTTGCGCTCGTGGAGATTGGTTTGATGATTGGTCCTTCGAATTCGCCCGGTGGTCGTGACGATCGCCCCACGGTGGGCGCCAGCTGTCGGTGTTTAAACCTCTCGACCTCCATGGGAGGTACCCGCAGCAAGGTAGAAGGTGAGGATCGCCATGATCTGGAACCCGAAGGTACGCGTGAGGACACAAGACACAAGATTTATACAGGTTCAGGTAGCCGGAGTAGCTACCCTACGTCCTGTTTGGGGTAGTATTGTGCCCTGCGCTTGGTGTTGTTCCCCGGAGGGATTGTGGATGTTCGGCTAGGTACCCGGCCCTCCTTTATATAGTCCAGGGGGCGGGTTCCTAGTAGGTTACAAGGCAGGAGTCCTAGTAGGATTACACAGAGCGAGTCCTAGTAGGAGTACAGGGGAATTCTAGTAGGAGTCCGTCTTCTACCCTTCTTCCTTCCTTGCATGAGTACCCGGGGTGTATGCCCGACAGGATCGGCGGTACTGCGGGGTATGGACTCGCTCTAGCAGGGGGTTGGGTGAGTTATTTTTCTATGGTGGGGTATCGACCTGCTAGGGGACTTTATACCTTGCTAACTGATCCGGACCTTGTGGGTCACAACTTGTTGGAGAACCTTTGTAAAGGCCTTGTAGCGTCCCTATGCAATCACACCTCGGTAGTGTGGTATGGTGCCTGATCAGCATCGCATGGTTGGGTCCAAAGTTCTTCGGAGCTTTTACGCTGCTTGTGGTGAAAGTGTAAAACCTCTGCAGAGTGTAAAACTAATCGATTAGCCGTGCTCATGGTCAAGAGCGGCCTGGACCCTCACATGATAATTGAACTTGAAGATGGACTTAAATTGTGATATGTGTTATGGTTATGCTTGCCATGTGCTCATGGTGTTTCTCTTATCTTGATGCTTAATTGAGGGTTGGTATAAACTTATACTTTTATTAGTAATCAGGTGCTAATAAAACTTGACCAACTAAAATGCTGAATGCTTTGAGCCAGTCCACTATAAAGCCTTTGCATTCGTACTTTCCCCACACTTGCTGAGTACGACAAGTGCTCACCCTTGCTATAAACAATGTTGCTTAGAAGGAGGAAGCTACTCTGAAGTCTTGTGAAGATGTTGCTGGTTCTAGGCGTACACAACCCCCAGTCGATTGCTTCTGGAGTTTGGTGCCTTCGTTTCCAGGATAAAGCGTAAATCTCTGATAATCTCCCTTTTTCTTACGTGATATTGTTTATGTTATTCACTTATGTCAACTATATGCATGAAAATTGATCCTGGCATGCATATAGTTATGCACTTGGTTTTCTTTGGAAAAACAGGTGTGACAGTAGTACCGGGGTTACACGATTCTGCACAGTAACTGCTAGTTTTTGGCCCTTGGTATTTAAGCCCCCTTCTCCCTCCTCACTCATTGCTGACCAACCACGAGACAAACACTTCCTTGAGCATTCACTCCACCTCTCCCCTCTCCTCTAGAGCTAATCCTTGGTTCCCTTGAGCTTGGGTTTGAGTAGAGAGGTGAATTCTAGTGAAGTGTGCACAAGCTTTGAGGGACCCATCGTCTTTCTCCTTCTCAAGAGCACTTGAAGCATCTCCGGGCTTTTGGTTTGCATTTGTTACTCTTGAAGGTTGCTTCTAGATGGTTAGGCGTCGCCCGCGAGTGCCCTCTTTGTGTGGTGCACCCGGGATCGTTTGTATTGCCCTCTCCTTGGTGGAGAATTCTTAGTGAGCACCAATCTTCCTTTGTGGGGGTTGGAAGAGGAAAAGAGGCTCTTGGTGATAGCCCTCCCTTTGTGGGATCCTCAACGGAGACGTAGCATCCTTTGTGGGTGTGAACTTCAGATTAAATCTTGTGTCTCCTTTTGCCTGCTTGAATTCTTTGTTTCTAACTAACCCTAGAACTTGTTTTAGCCCGATCTATCATTTGGTTGCTATCCAACTCATCTCTGTGGCTGCAGGTGGTTCTTAGCATCTAAACTAAGACTTTGATTCAAGTAGATTTGCTAGAAACCCTGTGGAATTCAAACTTCGTTTTAAGTCAACTCTACCCTGTCGGTAGTACCGACCTGGTACCGGTAGTACCGACCCCGTCGGTAGAACCAGCACCACGTCGGTAGTACCGACAGGTGTTTTAACCGCTGCTTTTGTTTCAGAAATTTGAAGTGATCCTATTCACCCCCCCTCTAGGCATCACAAGGTCCTTTCAATTGGTATCAGAGCCTAATCCCTTGATTTAGGCTTAACCGCTAAGGGATCAAGATGTCGGGGATTGGAAGCAATCCAACCGCCGAAGAAATTGCCGCAAAAGAAGCTCAAGAGAGAGAGAGCTCAAGGCAGCTCAAGTCGGCGACCTCGTCGGCAGGGCCCCAAGTCGTACACCATCCAACGTTGATAGCTCCGATGACTCATCATCGGATTCCGACTCAAGCGATGAGGATGTCAAGGATGATGACCATGCGGAAAAGAAGGCGGTAAAAAAGAGAAGAAAGACCAAGAAGAAGAAGAAGGCCAAGAAGATGGCAAAGAAGCTCCTCAAGAAGATGATCAAGAAGGAGCAAGCCAAGTACTCTCACTCCGGCTTCTACGAAGTGTCCCACAACTACGGGAAAATTCCAGGCAACAACTCTAACGACATATTTTATTCCGTGCATTTAGGAAAGCCTCCTCATTTCGATGGGAAGGACTATCCCAAATGGGCTTATGATATGCAAATGCACATTTACAGGCTTCACCCTTCTCTTTGGAAGATTGTGGTTGTAGGTGTGACAATTCCCGCCGAAGGAGAAGCTCTCACTATCGAGCATGAGCAAGACCTACACCGCAATGTACAAGCTACAAGAGTCATCACGGGATCCTTATGTGCACAAGAGTTCAACAAGGTGCGGAACATCCAAATTGCCAAAGTAATTTGGGATACACTCAAGGAAGCACATGAGGGAACCGAGCATGTGAGACAAGGAAAGATGGACCTAATCAACGGAGAGCTTGAGCTATTCTTCATGAAGGATGGAGAGACCGTACAAGAAATGTATGATAGGCTCATGGTACTTGTCTCGGACATTAGAGCTCTTGGAAGTAAAGATTGGGATGACTCAAAGGTCACAAAGAAGTTGCTAAGAGCTTTTGCACCTAAGGACAAGAACTTGACACAAATGATAAGAAGAGATCCAAGATATCCAAAAATGACTCCCACTCAACTCCTTGGAGAAATATTGCATCAAGAACTTGTTGACCAAGATGTGGAGAAGTCTCTAACCTTGAAGATGGGCAAGAGTCTAGCTCTCAAAGCCAGCTCTAGTGAAGTAGTTGAAGAGAAGCCCAAGCCCTCCAAGAGCAAAAAGGAGGACACTAGCGATGAAGAAAGCACGGATGAAGAAACTGCCTTTGCTATAAGGAAGTACAAGAAATTCTTGAAGTCAAGAAACTCAAGAAAAGGTGGAGATGATAGAAGGAAGAAGTCACAAAGGAAGTGTTATGAGTGTGGAGAGTATGGACACTTTATTCCCGAGTGCCCCAAGAACAAGAACAAGAATGAGGAAGAGAGCAAGTTCAAGGAGAGGAGCAAGGAGTACAAGAACAAGTACCAAGGGCGTGCACACGTGGGTCAACAATGGGACTCAAGTGATGAAGATGAAGAACCAAAGAAGCAAGGGATGGCAACAATTGCCATGGCACAAGGCTCATCTTCACCACACCTCTTAACAACCTCTCCGATTATGAAGACCACTCTCACTTTTGCCTCATGGCAAGGGGGAGCAAGGTACAAGAATCTTCCGTCTTATCTTCTCCAACCTCCTCTTCATACACTCCTAGTAGTGACATAGAAAACATAGATGAGGAAAAGGAAATAGAGAACAACATGATAAAGAAATTTGGTAAAAATGGCCACAAGGAAATTAAAAGGCTTTTGGACAAACTAGAGAAAAAGAAAGAGATTCTTCATGAGCAAGAAGACTTGCTTATCCTTGAAAAGGAAAGAAACCTTGCTCTAAAAAAATCTCTTGCTGAAGAGAAGGCTAAGGTTGAAAAGTTGACCATGGACTTGTCCTTGATCAATGATTCTAATAAGAGGATGTCAAAGGATTACACCTTGGCAAATGAATCTTTAGCTTCCCTAAAGGCTACTCATAGTGAGCGTCAATCAAGCTTCTCATGCTTGACGGAGAAATACAAAACTCTTGAAGCTAATTTTAGTAGTCTTTGGGAAAGCACCAAAGCCACTCCATCGGCAAGATTGGACTCTAGTGCCTCCACTAGCAAAACTTGCTCTTCTTGCGCTAACATTGATATGAATGCTATCAAGACTAACCATGCAAGGCTTGAAGACAAAATTAAGAGCAAGGACAAGGAAATTGCCCGATTGAACATGTTGTTTACACAATGCAACATTAGTGCCAAGTCCATACCCAAGGTAGTGGACAAGCAAGGACTTGGGCATCGCAAGAACAACAAGACCAATGGTAGAGTGGCGGTGAAAGGGCATGAGATTCCCTTATGGAACAAGGGGGGCTACCTCAACACAATAATGGATATTTCCCATGGAGTCACCACATCTACCACAACCAAGGAAATTCCAAAGATAGTGCAAACCACAAAGGGAATTGGTGGGAGTAACACTCCACCTAAGGCATCGAAGAATGTGGTTGAGCACAAATCCTCATCCAACTACACTTGTGATTACATTGTAACCTTGGACCATAATGGTAAAATGGTCGTCAAGTATGTTGGGGCCTATGCCATGAAGGCCAGGAGAAAGAGTGTGTGGGTTCCAAAAGTTTATGCATCTAACCTCCAAGGACCCAAATCTTTTTGGGTACCTAAACCAAGAGCTTAAACCTGTTTTGTAGGCCTACTCCTCCGGTGGAAGCGCATGGTTGATTGATACTGATGCCACTAATCATATGACCGGAGATGAAGGCTTGTTTGCATCCCTTGATCATTATGACAACCCTACGGAAACAATCATTTATGGAGACAATGGTCAAGGGGATGTCATTGGTCTAGGTAGAATTGCTATCTCAACAACAAATTCAATTGAAGATGTTTGTCATGTGCAAGGGTTGGGATACAACTTGTTGTCGGTTTCACAACTTTGTGAGAAAGGCTACAATTGTCTCTTTACTCATGAGGGTGTGACCGTCTTTAGAAGGGAGTATTCCTCTATTGTCTTTGCGGGTCATTTACGGGGAAAGCTTTACTATGTGGATTTCACAAAAGTAAAGGTGGATCTTAAGGCTTGCTTAGTGGCAAAATCCGACTTGGGTTGGCTATGGCATCGCCGACTAGCCCATGTTGGCATGAGGAACTTGGCCAAACTTCAAAAGGACGAGCACATCCTAGGACTAACGAATGTTGTTTTTGAGAAAGATAGGTTGTGTAGCGCATGTCAAGCCGGGAAGCAAGTTGGAGCTCATCATCCCGCCAAGAACATTCTATCCTCATCAAGACCATTGAAGCTACTACACATGGATTTATTCGGACCAATTGCCTACATAAGCATCGGTGGTAACAAATATGGTTTAGTAATTGTTGATGATTTTTCCCATTTCACTTGGGTATTCTTTTTGCAAGATAAAAGTGAAGCAAAGGGAATTGTGAAGAAGTTCATTAGAAGAGTTCAAAATGAGTTCGAGTTCAAGGTCAAGAACATAAGGAGCGACAACGGCTCGGAGTTTAGGAACACACAAGTTGAAGAGTTCCTAGATGAAGAAGGCATCAAGCATGAACTCTCCGCTCCTTATACACCTCAACAAAATGGCATCGTTGAGAGGAAGAACCGCACATTGATTGAAGCGGCAAGGACAATGCTTGATGAGTACAAGACTCCAGACTCATTTTGGGCGGAAGCCATCAACACCGCATGCCACGCCGCCAACCGACTCTACCTCCACAAGTACTTGAACAAGACTCCCTACGAAATCATCACCGGTAAGAAGCCTAGTGTGCATTACTTCAGGGTCTTTGGGTGTAAGTGTTTCATACTTAACAAGAAACCTAAAGCCTCAAAGTTTGCATCCAAGGTTGATGAAGGTTTTCTACTTGGTTATGGAACTAACGAGCATGCCTATCGTGTTTTCAACAAAACCACCGGTTGTGTTGAGACCACGGTAGATGTGAAATTTGATGAATCCAACGACTCTCAACGAGAGAAAGTTAGTGAAAACCTTGTAAATGATGAAGAGCCCCCAAGTATATCCATCTTTAGAATGGGGACCGGTGAAGCAATGCCTCGGGAGATTCAAGCACAAAATTCGGTTGACACAAGCACTCAAGATCCATCATCATCAACAAAAGTGGAACCACCTATTTCTCAAGTTCATCAAGATGAGAGTCAAGTCCATGGTGACGATCATGGACGAGGCTTTGATCAAGGGGGGGAACTAAGTGATGAAGCTCAAGAAGATACACCACAAGTTGAAGATGATGATGATGGACCTATCCAACGTCAATCTCAAGAACCACACCCAAGGGTATATCAAATGGTTCAACGAGATCATCCCGTTGACAACATTCTTGGGAGTATTCAAAGACGGGTAACAACTCGATCTAGATTGTCAAACTTTTGTGCATTTTACTCGTTTGTTTCCTCTTTGGAACCTCTTAGTGTGGAACAAGCTCTTGAGGATCCGGATTGGATTATTGCCATGGAGGAAGAGTTGAACAACTTCAAGAGAAATGAAGTTTGGGAGTTGGTACCAAGACCCAAGCAAAATGTGATCGGCACCAAATGGGTCTTTGGGAACAAACAAGATGAATTTGGTGCCGTCACGAAGAACAAGGCAAGGCTTGTTGGCAAGGGTTACACGCAAGTTGAAGGCTTGGACTTTGGAGAGACTTATGCACCGGTAGCAAGGCTTGAGTCAATTCGTATTCTTTTGGCTTATGCTGCTCATCATGATTTCAAGCTTCATCAAATGGATGTGAAGAGTGCCTTATTGAATGGACCTCTCCAAGAAGAAGTGTATGTGGATCAACCACCGGGCTTTGAAGACTCAAGATTTCCAAACCATGTGTACAAGCTCCATAAGGCTCTCTACGGGCTTAAACAAGCTCCTAGAGCATGGTATGAATGCCTTAAGGATTTTCTTCTCAAGAACGGCTTTGAGATAGGCAAAGCTGATTCTACTCTCTTCATACAAAGAAATGGAAAAGATATTTTTGTTTGTCAAATTTATGTCGATGATATCATCTTTGGGTCTACTAATGATAAATTTTGTGAATAATTTAGTAGGATCATGACCAAGAGATTTGAGATGTCTATGATGGGAGAATTGAAGTTCTTTCTTGGATTTCAAATCAAGCAAATGAAGGAAGGGACTTTCTTGTGTCAAACCAAGTATGTGAAGGATATGCTCAAGAGGTTTGACATGGCCGATTCTAAACCCATCAAAACTCCCATGGCATTAAATTGACATCTTGATCTCAATGAAGAAGGGAAGCCGGTCGACCAAAAGGTATTTCGTTCCATGATTGGCTCCCTCCTTTACCTTTGTGCATCTATGCCCGATATAATGCTTAGTGTGTGCATGTGTGCAATATTTCAAGCTAATCCTAAGGAGTGTCATCTAATGGCCGTTAAGAGAATTTTTAGATATTTGGTTCATACTCCTAACCTAGGCTTGTGGTATCCCAAAGGCTCCACTTTTGATCTACTTGGCTACTCCGATTCGGACTATGCCGGTTGCAAAGTAGATCGGAAGAGCACTACTGGGACTTGCCAATTTCTTGGTAGGTCTTTGGTGTCATGGAGCTCAAAGAAGCAAAACTCGGTTGCTTTATCCACTGCCGAAGCCGAATATGTGGCGGACGATGCTTGTTGTGCACAACTTTTGTGGATGAAGCAAACGTTGAGTGATTATGGTTGCAAGTTTAGTAAGATTCCACTCTTGTGTGACAACGAGAGTGCGATCAAGCTAGCGAACAATCCAGTCCAACACTCTAGAACAAAGCACATAGACATTAGACATCACTTCTTAAGGGATCATGAGGCTAAGGGCGATATTGCTTTACGTCACGTAAGCACCGAGAGGCAACTTGCCGATATTTTCACTAAGCCTCTAGACGAGCAAAGGTTTTGTGCTTTGAGGAGTGAGCTAAACATCTTGGATTCTCGTAACTTGGCTTGACTTATTGCACATACTTGTTTGTTGCCTAGATAGGAAGCAAAATGTTTTATTTCACTTCTACTTGTGTGTGTCTTACAAAACTTTGGATCTTTACATAGTGATTGGTGACTATAGCTTTGATTGATTGCTTGTGACTAGTCACTAACTCCTATGAGTTCTCTACATGTCCATACTTCCCTCTATCAAAAACCTAAATCCAGACTCTCAATCAATCTCAAAATCTGGGTAAACTGCCGGTACAACCGACGCCACGTCGGTAGTACCAATAAGAGCTCACTGTTGAATTTTCTGGAGTTTGGCGGTAGATCCGACACCACGTCGGTACTACCGGACCCCCCGGTAGAACCGACTCGGGGTCGGTATACCGATAAGACTTCACTGTCATAATTTCTGCGGACCGCCGGTAGTACCGACCCCCTGTCGGTACTACCGATAATCTGCGCTAGGCTACATAAAGGGCCGCAGTCAGCTCTAGGGTTCAAGGGTTCTCCCAACCGTTAGCCGTGCCTCCCCTTCCTCCTTCTACTCCATCCGAGTGGGGATTTCAAAAACCAACTGTGCAAAAGTGATTCTAGCCACTCCTTTCGATTCTCCACCCTCCGGAACATCCGATGCTCGCCGGAAGTTCATCGATTCGCGCGGGAAGCATCTCAAGGTATTCATTCAAAATCTCCGTCGATCGATCTCCCAATGTAGTTGTTTCTAGAGGGAATACTTTAGGGAATCATCATTTTATCCATCCTAGAACTCGTATTTATGATCTCGTAGCTTTTGGTTGGGTAAATCCCCCGGATTCAAAGATTTTCACCTGGAATCGACCCCCATCGGTAGTACCGACCCTGCGTCGGTAGTACCGATGCGGGGCTGTCACCAGCACCCCTCCTTCGATTTGAGCTCTCTCTTTCCATCGTCAAACACTTATCTTATGCGCTCATTTCAAATCCTCCAGATGGGTCGTGCCGGCAAACAAGTGGTTCGCGAAGGATCCGATGAAGATGATGTTCCTCTCGCTCAAAGGAAGAGGAAAGGGGGAGCTAGCTCTCAAGCTCCTCGTGGACGTGATCGTACCAATCCGCCAGCTGCTCCTTGTCAATCCAAGGGACAAGGTGTTGACGCGAGAATATGCACCCGGCGCCAATCACACAACAAGCCGAAAAGCTTAGCTTCGCACGCGCAGAGAGAAAGTGACGTGCCGATCAATTTTTCCCGAAAATTAACAAAAGGGAAAACGAGTTAAATATCAAAACTTGGAACCCACGGTGGTACCAGGCAGTTCCATATTTACGGCTAAAAAGCCAAGCAAGACGACATGTAGCTATGTGAAGCTACCCGTCAAAGAACCGCAACCATTCGGGTAATCATGAAAGAAAAAAGAACATTGCCGAATGGATGACGTAAGCATGACAAACGATCGGTCTTTGAATAAACAAGGATACGTGTACAAAGCCATGACCGATCCTCAATGAAGATTGACACTAAATAAAGCAAAGCACGAACATGATCATGTATTAAAATAAGCATGCATAGATCTAAAGCATTAGTCTACCGCATGTCTAATCACTTTAAGATCCGTCGGGCACGACATCAAGCAAATCTATCCACCGCATGATACAACTTGCATGAAAGAACGCACCACTTTCCACAAATAGATCTATCCACCGCATGATACAACCCAAATATGGAAAGCTAGAAGCACACGTCTTCTAAAACATAAATAACGCACGTGATCTACTCGTGAAAATATAACCGAATGCGGCCGATCGGACCGATTCGGGGTCCATGAAGAAGGAACAAACATCACCACGTGAATAAATCTATCAAGCTGAATTGGAAATCTAATCCACCCGATGACTAGCTCCAAAGCAACCCAAAAACCGCATCTACCGCATGATACCCGCTCTTTCAAGATTTATACCAACAAAGCAAGCTTGAACCCGCAACACGTAACAACCTAGATCGATTCGGTTTCGGCTATCGGGGAACACGAGATCCACGCGTCAAAACACGAAACTCGCTCTTGCACGGATCTTAAAAGGAAAAGAGCCGATCCAAACCCATCTAGATTGGGCAAAAGAGTGTTACATGAATTAAAACATAACGCAAAACTCATGATAACACGGGGTAACTTAATGAATCTATTGGATCTTGCCAAAACCCAATAGAGCCGATAACTAGCTTCGAGCTAGACCTTAGCCCACCGCATGGCTCATGATCTAACAAGAAACCCTCTTGAACCAAGCTTGAATCTACCGCATGACACGAAGCATGGTAACAAGACTACTTGCATCAGATCTAAATCCACCGCATGATACTAGACATGATACAAGGTTGCCGGTACTCACGGAGGTCGACGGATCGATTGGTCCTCTCGAAGAACTCGACGACACGACAAAGGACTCTAGGGTTTGGCGTAAGGCCGGTGTGTATTGAGGAATGAACGTCCCTTGTTACATACATCCAGGGATCGTATTTATACCCTGCTGATTACAACTGCGAATGGATACATTGCCTAACTAAGCTTGATCGCGTGTCCATCCATTCGCTCCCTCTCGATCGAGCCACGTCACCGTCCAATCCCGCAAAATCAGCCCTCTCGTTCCTTTGCCGAACCGGGAGCAGATAGCCGACCGCGGATCCTTCGCCGAAAATCTCTCGAAGATACCTTTCCTTCCACCGGACGGACTCTTTTCCGAATCGGACCCACATGTCATACTCCTTACCAAATTTTGGTGTTAACACATGCCCCTTCAATTGTGGGATAAAAGTAATTTTGTTCCACAATTGACTCCACCACGAATCTCTCGAGCCAAACCTCGTCAACACCGTTCTTCGCAATCCGCCGGATTCTTCGTTCGCATCCAACCCTAGATCCCCTTTGTTTCGAGCTCGAATCTCCAATGGCAACTCGGCACCAAGCTACTCGGGTAACTTCACCCCTCCAAACCTTTGTTCGGCATTAGGTTTTCAATTTTACCTAAGATTTTCTTCTTCCGCTCTCTTCCAGAACCATCTACCGCCCTTCGATTCCCATTAAGGCCAATTCGCAATCTTATTATCTCGGTCCCGAAGGGAATCCCGACCCTCGAGATTTCATTGCCGTCGAATCTCGGAGAATTCCTTTCAAGGTAGCTTTATCTCCACCTCCTCGGTGGCAAGATGCGTTCAAGAACCGGCCTTTGCCCCCAATCGCGGGTTGGAAGACTTGGTACCGTAGGATTCTCGCGGATAAGAGCGGATTGACCAATCCTGGATACTCTCCGCATTGCTCAATGTTTGGAGTTGTCCGTAGCCGAGATGCCCAAGAATGAAGATCTCTCGATAGCCGCGTGCCACTTCTCGGTCTAACGGCGTCAATGCCTTCCTTTTTGGGCATGGCCCAATGTCTCCAACTTTGGCCGATGTGTATATGATCACCGGCCTTGACATCACCGGTCCGTTCGGCCTTGGAATTTCAAGAACTCCTCACGTCGACGGGGGTAAAGCCGGGGAATGGCTACAAGAATTATATTGCGAAGCACATGAAAGACAATCCCCTCGGCGAAGTTGAATACGTAGCCTTCTTGAACATGTGGCTATGCGTGGTTTGTCTTCCGTGGCAAGGCCAATGAACCCACTCGAATCATATTGCAATGGCGATCCATCCGGCCGCCGGCAACCGCCTTCCTCTCGGGAAAATTCCTCTTGGGCAAGGTGTATACCATATGCTTCATCGTACGTTACCCAAATGTATACCGACCGGAGGATAACGTGCGTCAATGGCCCTTGGTGGTTTGTTCGCATTTGGCCGCAACTTCACATGCATCGATTATAGGCGTCGACTTGAACTCCGTGTCCTTCCCCCGGTTCAATCCCCCCGAAGGAGAGCTTCAAGTCACCGGAGGATGCCAAAGCTATGGAGAAGCAGCCTTCAATCGTTATTGTTCGACAGACATCACCCAACTCTTCGAGCCGTTCTTCAAAGGCTTCCCCCGATCCTCTTTGGCTCCCTTACCTAGGCCGTGATACTCCGACCTTCCCCGTCGAGTTCTCCTTTGAGCCCGGCCATCAAGATGGGAGATTCCCGGAAATCTTTAATGTCATAATCCGCCCATGTATATTACCGGCCGAGTTCAATGGAGGGAGGCGTAATGCCGTACTTATGAGTACTACCACCCCAACATAATGGCCGGTGCAACTTGGATGCGGCCACCGCCCCCAAGATTGTTTCGCATGAATTCCTCAAGCCCAGGGAGGAAATCAAAGAATCGATGCAAAGCAACAGAAGTTTTCAACTACGTGTGCGGTCCCACCGTCTACACATGTCCTTTTGTGCCCGCAATCGTAGTTCACCCCACCTTCACTCATGGTGGCAAGAATTTCATGACCACATCTTCAATGAACCCGTCCATGTGTTCTCGTGCGGAACTGGTGCCTCGATTTCCCGCCGATTTCGCAGGTAACGCAATGAACCTTTAGATCAAGCACTCCTTCTCCATTCGGGGTTTTGACCTTCATCTTTTGTCCACAGAACACGCACTCCGCCCTCGAGCCGGGGTAATCGCTTATAATGCCGAAGGCCCGATTTCAAAGCATTGGGGTTTAAATCCACAACCCCGCGCCAACCGATGGACAGTATGCTACCACCGATCCCGGCCTTTCCAGCCTTGCTATTGACAGGAGGCAAGGATTGCATCCGGTTCCCCCTCCGAGCGCTAAAAGGAGGAGAACCGTCAAGAAAATACCGATTGAGGTAAGCTCCTTTACCTTCTTGATTACCGGGTCACTCGTTCTTGATGGATCATATCATTGTGTATTTCGTACCGCAGTCCAACATTCTTCGTAACCAATGCTCGCCGATGCCCCATCCATCGGTATGGTCTTTGTCGTTCTTTCCCAAGGATGAGCACCGGCACTTATCCCTTCATTTGGACATTTGCGAAGAAACCGTTGGAGAACCACTTGTAGATGTTCCGGTGGTTCAACAAAGCGAGCCCTTCCGGGGTTGCATTGCCCATCCCAAAGAGAGGTTTCATCTTCATCACCTTCTCGCGGAATCAAGCACGCTCTCCGGAGATGAATCCCTCAACTCAACCGGAGCCGCCAAGTTCTCCCAGGATGTCATCGCCCATCGCCCAAGCAAGAACGGCCAACCCAACAGAGGGAGATCCGATTCTTCCCCGGCCCGTAAACTCACGAGTCGCCGATTGCCGCACCAGCATCTCCCCGACTTGGACGTTTCGGCTCGCTCGGGACGCCTCCTCCGTCCGCGATTGCTCCCGCTCAAGATACCATTCATGAGGTACTTGGTTCCGCTCTTAATCTTGATACCTTGATGCTAGCATTCTCACCTCGGCAGTTGTTGTTTTCGTGATCACGCACCGTCATCATCGAGCCTCGCCATCGAGGGCCCGTCACCGCCGATGTGATGAAAGGAGTAAACCGACCGTTGCCTCGACGAGGTATTGCTCAAGCTCAAAGAAATCGCGGCCTCGGCTAGAGAAGAACGTCCAGATCGCCTCAATGATCTCTCGTCATTTTGAAGAGATGTTTGAGCCCATTAGCCGCAAACTTCCCGATGACATCGTAGCTTTTCTCGTCGTCCATCTACGACTTAGAGCCCTTCTATGTTCCCTTGAGGCGTGCTTGGAGGAAATTGCGCTCCCGTTCGGCCATTGAAAAGGAAAAAACCGATGCCGAATGTGCCATGAACGGGATACAATTCCAAGCAAAAAGCCATAAGGATGCCTTGGCCGACCCGCAAGCCTCTTACGATCCGAAAGTCGCCGTAAAGGCCGCTCTAGAGGCGGAATTGAAAAGCCCGTCGCCGGAAATGGAGATTGACCGAAGAAAATAGCCGATCTCCCCGGATTGATAGCAAAGACCGAAGCGGAGGCGAATCGGTCGTTACCGCAGTAAAGCAATGCGATGCGCAGCTTATCGACTTATCCGATGCCCAAAAGGACTATCGGGGAGATCTTGAATAACTCCCACTTGATAGTATCCAATGTTCGTCACGCACTTGCAAAACTCCTTAACGCTTGAATGTTCTTATTGATGTATACCCGGACCGGTCGTTCTTGTAATATCTCCTTTGCAATTTGTTTCCTTTCCTTGGCGTGCTTTGAAATGTGAGGCCGAACGACCCGTTCGGTAGTGAAACGCTAATCGCCGAACGACACCTTGAATTCCTTTAGCCGAAACCATCGACCCACGCGCGTTTCGGCCCAGAACTCCAAACGACCCGCCGGCGGGTTGGTCAAGGAAGTCTCTCCACCTTCCGATTTCATTGGGACGTGCGCCACGATCCACGCCCACGATTCGAAGCCACAATTACCTTGCCGTGCCTATAAATGTTGCCATAGGTGCCCCTAGCTCTCCACCGGGCCTTCTAGCTCTCGAATCTTTGCCAATCTCTCGGCCCTCTTGCAAACAAGGCACATCCCCAAACCGCAATGGTGCGCCGCCCTCAACCGCCGCCGCGCCTCCGACGAGGCCGAGGGGAAGCAGCGCTAATGCGCGCGGGCGGTGATGATCATCAACTTCTCTTTGTCGACCTTCCTTTCGATCTTCCTTTGCCTTGACAATCATCTCCCCTTTTTCGCCTTGGTTCGGGGGAATCCGCCCCGCGCGCCGGCCAATCGGCCCCTTCCCCGATGACTCTTCGAGTCCGATGGCCACTCCCCGGTGCCGCACGGGGGAAGCGCACGCTATTCGCTTCAAGGAGGAGCTAGAAGCGTCTCGTCTTGAGCCGGGAGGCCGTCTCCAAGAAGGCGGGCGTGGCCGAACTAGAGTGGGATGACCGCCGGAAACAACCGCCGGAAGCCATTGATGGTATGGTTCGATTCTTGATTTAGCCCACCCTTTGATGCTAATCTCTTCCTCGTTTGTCTTTTGCAGCCCGTGATGCCGAGCTCAACCGCCCAAAAGCGCCGGTGGAGCAACTCGGCGGAGAAGGTGAACGCTCACGGCGACACGCCGGCGGAGCGCCCGGCCGCGGTGGAGCGCCGCATTGACGAGGTGGCCGTCCATGGTGTTCGTCCGGGCACCACCTTGGGCCCGGGCCGCGATGGCGACGCATACGGACGTCGACTATTCCACCAGTGCCGCGTGGCTTCTGTGGCGGCGCGCCGGAGGATATCGACGAGATCGAGCTCATCCCGGGAGCGCCTCGATGGCCACGGCGACGCCATTGCCGAAATTACCCATCCCCGCCTCCGTGCCGAACGTACTTTTTGATTAGATTGTACTAGGGATGTGTAAATATCGGCAATATATGATGAACTCTTGGAATCTCGCATTTGTTTCGTGATATTTCCCTTCGCATTTACATCCGTGAATTTGTCCTTTTTGAATGCATCCGGGAACCGTCTTTAGCCGAACGCTCGCAAGCAACCGCCCCTTGGCGCAAACTCCACAAAGGATCCCAATTCGGCAATCCGTAAATACCGTTCAAAAGAAAAACCCTTCGCACTTGGTGGAAAGCCCCGCCGCTTGGTATTCCAACGGTGCGTACCGCGCATCATCACTCCCAATGCGCCTCCTTGGTCAATAAAATAGCCCGTGGGGTGCTCGCAAATCTACTCGCACACTCCTCCATCGCTTCTCGTTTCTTCTTCTCGCCGCGAAGAAAAACCCCAACGCCATGGACAAGGGTAAACAACCTCGGGAGAGCGGCTCGTCAAGGAAGCGTACGCTTCGGAAGTGAGTTCTTTCTTGATCTCGCTCCTTGTCCTCTCGCTTGATCCCCGCGCTTCATGTTTTCCTCTCGCCTCTTTCGGCCTTGATTTGCTTCCCGAAGAAATCATCGGAACCGAAGATGTTCCCGAGTACATCTCCTCCGATTCTTCTCCCCGAGGCGGAGGATGCCACGCCCGAGCAAAGGGTCATCCATCAACCGCGCCGCCGTGTCCCGCACCCGGAGCGTGACCTCGGGGACATGTCCGTCCGCCGCCATGCCGAACGCGAGCGTCGTATGGCGCCGGGAAGCGCTAGTAGGGGGTAAACGCCTCTCGCCCCCCTTCATGTTTGCATCCGGATTTCTTGCCCCTAACCTTGATTCCTTTGCTCCGGATGTCTCTCGATGTGTACGGCAACCCGAAGGCGGCCCGGGATAGCTTGGTAGAGGCCGCCAACCGTGGTCATCCTCGTGCGTTCCAAGTCGCCGTCACGGTGGTCCCGGAACAACCGAAGAGGGAGCAAGCAGCTCGAAGAAGCAAAGAAAAGATTGAAGCATACTTTCGCTTCTTACTCCACGCCTTCTCGCTTCCCTCCCTTAGGGGACTTGGCCTTCGTGGCGCTATGTGTAATCCCCGCAAGAAACCAGCTTGTAGTGTAGTATTGAGCTAAGGGCAATGCATCGTGCACCGGCCATTTTCTTTTGTTCATGATTTTTTGTTCTAAAGGCGGCCTCATCCTCGAGCGCCCGCCGTTTCGTGTCGTACGTGTATGATCATCGATCGATTTCAATGCTAGGATAATACTTCTTCGCATATCTTCCATTTATTGCGGCGGAAAACTCCTCTCCCAAAGAAAGTTTTCAATATGTATGCATTACCAGGAACGCATCCGACCACGCGAAAAGGGCCCTCCCGGCTAGGGGACCATTTGCCGAATTCACCGTATTTAGTTCCAATCGGCGTAGCGCTTTCCAAACTAGATCGCCCTCTCGTGAATTGCTTTACTTTTACTTTCTTGTTATAGTATTTGGCGACCCGCAGCCTTGTTTTTCTCGATGTTCTCCGTGGCCCCGAGACGGATCATATGCAAATCTTCCAACTCATTCATCATTAGGCCACCGTAATCCTTGGAGCTCAAGTCCTTTTGCAAAGACTACTCTCCTTGACTCGATTGCATTTCCCAGGGCAAGATCGCGTGATGCCCGTAAACCAACTCGTAAGGAGAAGTCTTTGTAGCTCCATGGGGGGCCATTCGGTAAGCCCACGCCGCTTCGCCGAGTACCGAATGCCATCTCCTCGCTTCGGTCGATCTTCTTCTCGTATAAGCTTGATCATGATCTTGTTAGAAGCCTCTCGCTTGACCATTAGCTTGGGCATAGTATGGGGAAGAATTAAACAGTTTAATCCCCATGCTTTCGGCAAAATCTCTCGAATTCCAATGACACGAATTGTGCCCCTTGGTCGCTGGTAATCGTCCGAGGAATCCCAAATCGATAGATGATGTGTTCCTTGATGAATTCGATCATGTTTTCTCGACGTCACCTTCTTGAGTGGGATTGCTTCGACCCATTTGGTGAAGTAATCCGTAGCCAAAAGCACGAACTTTATGCCCCTTGCTAGATGGTGGATTAATTTGGCCAATCAAGTCTATACCCCAGCCCCCGAATGGCCATGGCTTGATGATGGGATTTAATGCCGATGCGGGGACTCTTTGAATATTCCCGAACTTCCGGCAATCTTGACACCCCTTGTAATACTCAAAGCAATCCTCTAATATCGTCGGCCAAAAACATCCACCGCCTAATAACCCATTTCATGCGATAGGCCGATTGGTGCGCTCCGCATATCCCATCGTGCACCTCGCTCATCATGTTCTTGGCTTCCTCTCGGGACCCGTGCATCGCAACAAGACTCCATCTAATGATTTATAGAATAAATTGTCATCCGAAGAACGAACTTGATTGCCTTGTACCGAGCTTCCTAGAGACTTTTCGGGATGGATCTCTCAAATAATCAACGATTTCTTTCCTCCAATCATCTTCTCGTAAGATCCGTCCCCGTGTGCTCACCTCTGCAAAGAAATGCTTCTTGATTTTCTTTATAACCAGAGGCGCTCCGAGCCACCGTTTGCTTCCTCGTTATGTTCTCTAGGAATGTGCCGTAAGGTTACTAGTGGAAAGCTCTTCAAGATTTCTCTCGCATTCCTCGTAGTAACTCCTCGCCTCGCTTCTCGCACTCGTACCGGCCGTTCAATTGCTTGATGACCAACTCGAATCCCCATAAATTTCAACCGAAACGGCCCCGCTTCTCTCAAATACCGAAGCCCTCGGCGTTGCTTCGTACTCACCGGTTATTTGTGACGGTGGGTTGTATAGGAATGGCGAATTCGAACATCTCACCTCTCGGGAGAAATTAGTAGGATCCCTACTCCCCCACCTTTGCCACATGATGACCCGTCAAAGAATAGAGCCCATGGGGTAATTTCAAGCGGATTAATTGAAGGGTCACGGTGTTCGCTTATAAAATCGGCAATGACTTGGCCTTTGATGGCTTTCGCCGATTCATATTTCAACTCGAATTTCGATAGAGCTAAAATCCACTTGCCAACCCGACCGTTCAAAATTGGCATAGATAGCATATGTTTTATCACATCAAACTTCGAGTATACTAAGTGCATTCGGCATTCAACAAGTAGTGCCGAAACTTTGTACACGAGTAGTATACGCAAAGACACAATCTTTCCATAGCCGAATACCCGGTTTCGGGATCAAGTAGTTTTCGGCTAAGATAAGCTACTACCCGTTCCTTCCCTTCGAATTCTTGAATAAGGGCCGATCCAATAGTTTGGGTATCGGCCGCCACGTACAACTTGAAAGGCTTGTTTAGCCGAGGAGGGACCAAAGACCGGTGGCTCCTTCATGTATTGCTTGATTTCCTCGAAAGCCTTTTGTTGTTCGTCACCCCATGTGAACTTCGATCTTTCTTCCTTTCAAGAACGGAGAGAACGGCAACACCTTCTCGTGATAAATTTGAGATGAACCTTCTCACAAAGTTGATTTTGCCGAGCAAAGTGATTGCAACTCCTTGAGGTTGGTTGGAGGAACGACTTCATCAATGGCTTTCATGCTCTTTTTGCCAACTTCAATCCCTCTTTCGTGGACCAAAAACCCCAAGAATTCTCCACCGACACCCCAAATGCACACTTGTTTGGATTCATCTTCGGACCATGCTTCCGGTGCATTCCAGGGTTTTCTTCACATCCTCCGGATGGGAGTCATGGCTTAAGGACTTGATCACTACGTCGTCAATGTAGATTTCCACGGTCTTGCCGATCAACTCATGAAAAATGTAATTCATGGCCCGCTGGTAGGTTGCACCGGCATTTTTTAACCCAAATGTCATGACGATCCATTCAAATAGGCCTATATGACCAGGACACCTAAAGGCCGTCTTCGAGATATCTTCTATTGCCATAAAGATCTGATTGTACCCTGCGTTGCCATCCATGAAGCTAATCA
The DNA here is from genome assembly GCA_947561735.1 of Cenchrus americanus. Lineage (NCBI taxonomy): Eukaryota > Viridiplantae > Streptophyta > Magnoliopsida > Poales > Poaceae > Cenchrus > Cenchrus americanus. The sequence goes on along the minus strand of OX387244.1, from coordinate 79,009,661 downwards.
CCTTGTGCCCAGCAGCGGCGTCAATCGCAAATCGGCAATAGGCATTGGGTATCCATCCATGGGAGTAGCTCGTTCGTGTCCCCGAAGTCTATGCAAACTCTCATTTTTCCATTTTTCTTGTATACGGGGACGATGTTAGAAATCCACTCCGCATATCGCAGGGGCCGAACGAAGTTTGCATCAAGCAATCTTTCGATTTCCTTCTTCACATCGGCCAATACTTCATCCTTGTAGATTTTCCGGGCGGTTGCTTATATGGCTTGAAACCAGGCTTGATTGGCAACCGGTGCTCGACGATGGATCGATCCAATCCGGGCATCTCCGAGTAATCCCTGTGCGAAGCAATCTTTATATTCTTTGAGAAGCTTGATTAAGTTCCCCCCGAAGTCTGGTTGCAAACCTGCACTGATGAACGTCGGCCTTGGTTTATCACCGTTCCCAATGTCAACTTCCTCCAGCCTTATCGGCCGACATGAATCCTCGTCCCGCCTTGCCATCGGTGCCATCCACGGGGTTCTCCATTAAAAATTACCGTAAGAGCCGATCGCTTGAATCGGCCGTTGGTCACCGCCGACAAGTTCAACAGACCTTCTCCCCGTCCTTCCCCGAGAAGCAATCGATGCCTTGGTATTCCCGTAAGGCCGGTTCCATGTTAGCCACGCTCACGGAGTCGTCCGCCCGCACGACCTCAATCTCGTCGTCCACCCACCGGATCGACCGTTGATGCATAGTGGATGGGACGCGGCGAGCTTGGCGTGGATCCGGCCCCGCCCAAAGCCAGGCCGTAGGCTCCCTTCCCTTCGATGACGAAGAAGGTGGTGAGCGCGTCTTGGACCCGATCATCAAGTCCACGTGAGCGCATCCTTTGGTATCCGAGGGGTTCCCGCGAAGTCGTTGAGGATGATGCTTGTTGGTGTCAAATCGCTTGGGGTCATGCCAAGCTTCCCGAAGGTGGTGTACGGCATCACGTTAATCGCCGCGCCACCGTCGACGAACATCTTGGTCAATGGCTTGCCATTGACGTACCCCCCTCAAGTACGCCGGCCTCATGTGGCGATTCTTGGCCGGCTTGTCGAAGATGGCCTCGCTTGGCAAGCACCGACCGCGCCATCATCTCCCTCGGCCGCTCGTCGTCAAAGGAAGCTTCCTCCCCGCATCACCCGGTTAGCGGGAGCCATGAACTCATTTGGCGGCAGAAGTATACCATGCATGCGGGGGGCTTGACGCTTTGATCCTTCCGCCGGTCCTTGGGGCGCCACTTCGTCTCGTCCGGACCCCGCTTGCTTCATCTCGCGGTTCCTCAAGCGTTGGACCCGCCTCTTCCGGCTCTTGCGTAGACCGGTGGGCACCATTGCCCCTTCTCGCCGTACGTAGACTTCCTCGTCCTCCTCGTGGTCGCCCCACCCGAGATCGGCTCGGCGCTTCCCGGGATGATCAATGATTTTAATTTTTTGCCGCCGATCCCCATTTGGGTGGATCCTTCCAAGTCTTTCGTGGACGGATCGGCGATTGGCGCTTCCTCGCCCGTACTCAGCATATCCGTCGCCGCATTCGGGACGCTTCCTTAATGTGGGTAGCTTCGTGCCTTCGTTCCGGCGAAGTGCTCGAAAAAGGCGCACCCCCGGGGGCGCGCTCCCCGCGCGCGCGCGCATCGTTCCCCGATTCCATCTCGCGCGCTTCCTCTTCGGCCCCTCGCGTTGCTCCTCCTCGTGACGACGCTCCCGGTAGCGTTCCTTCTCCATCCGGCGCCGCCATTTATTAAGGAGGATGCGCGACGTCACCTTGGGTTTAGGCTTGGACGACTCCCCGATCTCGATGTGGCTCTTGAGAACGCGGGGGCGTCGCCCGGACTTGCTCTATGGTCACCCGGCGCTTCGGGTCAACCGAACCATCTTGCTTGGACCCGGGCCGAGGTCGGGACCTTGACTTTCCCTTTCTCTTCGGCCGTTATCGCATTGACGGAAAAGCCGAGCATGTTCTCGCGGGAAGGGGTGGCCATCCAGCCTTCATCTTGTTATCGAATTTGAGGTGCCCTTCCCGGATAGCCTTTTGGATCCTCATCCCGAAGACCCCGCAAGCCGTTGATGGAATGAGAGTCCCCGTCATGAAAGCCGCAAGTAACGTTTCGCTTTGACTCCATCGGGGCCGAAGCATGGAGTGCCCTTCAGTGCCTTGATTCGGCCTTCTTTTACCAAGAGCTCAAACAACTTGTCGGCTTTTGTGATGTCGAAGTCATAGGTTCCTTTGGTCTGTCTGACCCAACGCTGATTCATTGTGAGAGGCTCTTTACCCCACATGATTTCTGCCGCAGCTATCTCCAGCTCGTCGTCAGAATCCTCGAACAAATCAGCTTTGTCCAAGAATTGATTGTAGATATCGGCGACGTCGTGCTGCTTGCCAAACTTGGGGTCCTTCTTGAGGCCATAAGCCTGATTGCTCATCAAGGATAATTTTTGTGACGCTTGGCCCAAGTTTTCAAACTCCATCCCAAAGAGCTTTTCGCGCACGGCCGGTAACATCCCGGCGACGGCCATGTCGGCTAGTTGATCGTCCGGCAAGTTCAATGAGAAGCACATGCCCTTGACTTCTCTCGAATCTTCTCGAAACTCCGGCGGTGTTTCACCGTGCCTTTGCTTCGTGGGTGGCGAGATCGATCAACTTTTTCTCGAACCGCCGCCGAAGTAGTGAGCGTGGAATTTACGCTCCAAATCTTTCCACCGGCCACTGACTCAGGCGGCAAGGACGAGAACCACCGAAAAGCCGGACCCGTCGGCCGAGGCGGGGAAGTAACGAACCCTGAACGCCTCTTCGGCTGAACATTCCCCCACTGCATGAGATAACGAGCGATATGCTCGACCGTGCTTGTCTCATCTTGCCCAGAGAACTTTGTGAATTCCGTCGGTGGTTTTACCCTTGGCGGCAGGAGCACGTTATAGTACCACTCTGGGAACGGCGGCCTGTAGGTGGGGCACTGCATCCTTGGCTTGAGGCCGAACTGATTCTGCATCAATTCGGCCATCTTGCGAGCTAGGGCATCTTCCTCTTGAGCGCCTGCAGCCGGCGCGTACCCTGGGTGCGGGAAGGCGTCGAACGCCCCGTAATTCCCCACTTCATGATAGCCACCGCCGTATAGATTCCTCTCGGGAGCCGCTGGTTGACGGAGCTATTCTTCGACCGGGGTCAAGTGGGGCCCCGCATGAGCCGAACGCTAGGTCTCCGTACGTGGGCCGGTACGGATTCGGCCGCGTTGCACGGGCCGACCCGTGTCGCTTTGTGGTGGCGGCAGGATTGGTTGACTTCCTGAAGTTTGCGGCGGAGGCCGAACCCGGCCGCCCCCGCCCTCCCCGTGGAGGAGGTTGGAACGCTTGGCTCCCGGAGCTCTGAGGAGGGGGCTGCTGCACCGGGCCCCGTGGTGGCGGCCGAGAGCTCGATTCACCCGGCCTCCACGGTGCTCTTCCGGCGTACGCCTTTCCGAACGCTTGCCCCGCGCCCGACCAAAGAGGGCCGCCATCATCCGCCGGAACGACCCAAGGAAAGCTTGATTGTGCTTGGTGAGCACGTCGTCCATTGACTCTTGGAAGATCCGCGCGCATTCTTCCTTTTCTTGTTGGGTTGTTGCGTCGGTTTCTCCCGGCAACAAGACTCTGGGCGGTGCCATTCTTCAAATATGGTACACCACTTCGATTCTTCTTGAATGACATGAGACACTTCGTTGAAACCGATTCACGGCGTCCAAGAGCCGCCGATGTCGCTCCGGAGAGAGCTCCTCAATGCCGACATCCGGGAGGTCCGTGATCTCGTGCATCCTGAACCAATTCGGCTGTTGGTCCCACTGGGCGTGCCAAAAAGTGTGTTGACGCAAAATATGCACTCAACGCCAATCACACAGCAAGCCGAAAAGCTTAGCTTCGCACGCGCAGAGAGAAAGTGACGTGCCAGTCAATTTTTCCTGAAAATTAACAAAAGGAAAGACAGTTAAATACCAAAACTTGGAACCTACCGGGTGGTACCAGGCAGTTCCATATTTACGGCTAAAAAGCCAAGCAAGACGACATGTAGCTATGTGAAGCTACCGTCAAAGAACCGCAACCATTCGGGTAATCATGAAAGAAAAAAGAACATTGCCGAATGGATGACGTAAGCATGACAAACGATCGGTCTTTGAATAAACAAGGATACGTGTACAAAGCCATGACCGATCCTCAATGAAGATTGACATTAAATAAAGCAAAGCACGAACATGATCATGTATTAAAATAAGCATGCATAGATCTAAAGCATTAGTCTACCGCATGTCTAATCACTTTAAGATCCGTCGGGCACGACATCAAGCAAATCTATCCACCGCATGATACAACTTGCATGAAAGAACGCACCACTTTCCACAAATAGATCTATCCACCGCATGATACAACCCAAATATGGAAAGCTAGAAGCACACGTCTTCTAAAACATAAATAACGCACGTGATCTACTCGTGAAAATATAACCGAATGCGGCCGATCACCGATTCGGGGTCCATGAAGAAGGAACAAACATCACCACGTGAATAAATCTATCAAGCCGAATTGGAAATCTAATCCACCCGATGACTAGCTCCAAAGCAACCCAAAAACCCGCATCTACCGCATGATACCCGCTCTTTCAAGATTTATACCAACAAAGCAAGCTTGAACCCGCAACACGTAACAACCTAGATCGATTCGGTTTCGGCTATCGGGGAACACGAGATCCACGCGTCAAAACACGAAACCTCGCTCTTGCACGGATCTTAAAAGGAAAAGAGCCGATCCAAACCCATCTAGATTGGGCAAAAGAGTGTTACATGAATTAAAACATAACGCAAAACTCATGATAACACAGGGTAACTTAATGAATCTATTGGATCTTGCCAAAACCCAATAGAGCCGATAACTAGCTTCGAGCTAGACCTTAGCCCACCGCATGGCTCATGATCTAACAAGAAACCCTCTTGAACCAAGCTTGAATCTACCGCATGACACGAAGCATGGTAACAAGACTACTTGCATCGATCTAAATCCACCGCATGATACTAGACATGATACAAGGTTGCCGGTACTCACGGAGGTCGACGGATCGATTGGTCCTCTCGAAGAACTCGACGACACGACAAGGGACTCTAGGGTTTGGCGTAAGGCCGGTGTGTATTGAGGAATGAACGTCTCTTTTACATACATCCAGGGATCGTATTTATACCCTCGCTAATTACAACTCGCGAATGGATACATTGCCTAACTAAGCTTGATCGCGTGTCCATCCATTCGCTCCCTCTCGATCGAGCCACGTCACCGTCCAATCCCGCAAAATCGCCCCCTCGTTCCTTTGCCGAACCGGAGCAGATAGCCGACCGCGGATCCTTCGCCGAAAATCTCTCGAAGATACCTTTCCTTCCACCGACGGACTCTTTTCCGAATCGGACCCACATGTCATACTCCTTACCAAATTTTGGTGTTAACACAAGGTCATCGCGCCCGTACAAAGCAAGCTCACCAACCCGATGATCACTATGATGATTATGAGGACATCTCTTTGGACACCCTCTCATCCTTCATCCTTCGGCCATCCATCCCTCCTCGTCCTGCTACTCAAATGGGAATTGCCAGGATGGTGGATTACACAAGGGGGTCACACAACGTGTACAAGGAGAGGTATTCCGACCCCGCTCTTTGGCAAAAGGAGTTTGACGCAAACATCCGCTTTTGGCTTAAGTTCAATGCAGATTGGTATGAGTCTGTCATTCTCAGCAAGGACCACATGACCGTTGATATGAAGTCAAACAACTGGGATCTTCTTAGGTCTCTTGACATTCCGGCCGTCAATGATGCGATTGATATTTGTCATGCCAAGGGGATGACCAATGTGATGGTAATCAACTATGATTGTAATGAAGTGGTCGCCCAATTCTATGCCAACCTCTACATCCGTCGTGAGACAAGGACATTTCATTGGCTCCTCCAAAGCAAGCCCCTCTCCATCTCATATGAGCGTTTTGCTCAAATCCTTGGTTTCGATGAGGAGGATCTTGCTCGTCCCAAGATTCATGGTGGGGAGTTTCCGCTTGACAGTGAGATGGCCTTCATGTATGATTCCGTGTATGGAAAAGTGGAGTTTGGTACCACACATGGGATGAAACCAGTCTATAGGATGTTGAACCAACTCTTCCGCTACACTCTCACTCCTAAGATCGGTGACAATACCAACATCTCCAATATGGCAAAAGAGATTCTTGTGAGGATGGCACCGGGGAAGGAGGACTTTAGCATCTTCAACTTCATTTGGGAGGAAATCATTGTGTGTTCCGTGTCCGCCAACAAGAGTTGCCAATATGCTCCTTGGATCTTCAAGATGATTTGTGAGGTGGCGGGAGTTGATATTCTCCCCGACAAGACTCACTCTTGGTACAAGTCAAACAAGGGCAACATTGAGCGTCTTCTCAAGTTGGGCAAGCATGCTCCTCCTCGTCCCGCTACCGTGGGTGGCTCCTCCTCCGGTGGCCCATCCTCCTATGAGCCACCTTCCTCCTCTCGTGGGCCATCCGCATCTCGAGGCACCGTTCCCCCGGCAAGAAAAAGAGTATTTTCAACTTTCTCTCTCAAGGTCTCTTTGCTTGTTTCAATGTGGGAAAGCACAATGCACAGGAGATTCGTGCGCATCGGCAGCACGTTGACGAGCAGCTCATCAAGTTAGAGACGCGTCAAAAGGCTTTGCTTGCTCAACACAACATCGAGCACTCTCCCGTCCGCAAGCCCATGGATTTTCCTCCCCCACCAAACTTCTACAACCCTTGGGAGATCTACGGCGACACCTCCATGATGTATGGAGCTCCCCCGGCCGACATCGACGATGAGGACTTTGGTGGTGGTGAGACCGACGACGACGACGACTCTCCCCCGGCTGCCCACTCTCCACATGACTATGATGATTGAAGGACCTCCTCTTTTTGGCGCTTGATGCCAAAGGGGGAGTGAGCTCACAATTTACTCATGTGTGGGATGGGCTTGTATCGGCTTGTATCTCCATATCAATCTATCTATCTATCCTTAAGTTGTGGACATGTATGGACTATTTGTGTATTTGTGTGGTGTAATGCTTGGTGAAGAACCTAGAACTCATTTAAATTTGTAAGACCTAAATTGTGCTTGTGGTGTGAGGAACCTTGTCTATCTATTTGTGATGCTTGTTGTTTCTCACTTTATTGTTTTGAATATCATGTCATATGCATCACGGTTTATATATCACACTCATGCACTTGTGTATACAATTTGAGAGTGAAAAGTCTTCTAAGTGTGTGATAGGCATTTGAGGCCTTCATAAAAGTCAAAGCACACATTTAGGGGGAGTTTCATTTTCAAATTTCACAAATACACACATCTTTTATAAAAACAAAATGTGGTTGTCATCAATCACCAAAAAGGGGGAGATTGAAAGTGCATCTTGGCCCCTAATTATTTTGGTGATAATGACAAGCACGATTTGTGGTATTTAATGCTTGGTCAAGATGTGTGCAGGTCTTGAATGAATGAAACTCATATGGTTGATCAAAGGAAGGCCCCCAATTTCAAGTCGTTGCTTTCAACTCGAATCAAGGCTTAATTTCATTTTATTTTTGAATTTGAGTATAGGAAACACCGTACTATAAAGGGGGATGCAAATCGATAGCCAAGAGATGCTAAAAGTGCTCTAGAAGGTTATCCAAGTGAGTAAGAAGAGTTGAGAGTTGGCACGTGCACAAATGCTATTCTTTTCCCAAACTCTCAGCCCTGGTCGGTTGTACCGACGCCATGTCGGTACTACCGGCGATCTCCACTCGGTAGTACCGGCGTAGGGCCGGTATACCGATATGGCTTCTCTGGCGAGTTTTAGCCAGGGGGTCGGTAGTACCGACCCAACGTCGGTACTACCGATAAGCCGGTACTATTAGGGTTCTGAACCCCCCCTCGGTAGTACTGACACCGTGTCGGTAGTACTGGGGTTACACGATTCTGCACAGTAACGGCTAGTTTTTGGCCCTTGGTATTTAAGCCCCCTTCTCCCTCCTCACTCATTGCTGACCAACCACGAGACAAACACTTTCTTGAGCATTCACTCCACCTCTCCCCTCTCCTCTAAAGCTAGTCCTTGGTTCCCTTGAGCTAGGGTTTGAGTAGAGAGGTGAATTCTAATGAAGTGTGCACAAGCTTTGAGGGACCCATCATCTTTCTCCTTCTCAAGAGCACTTGAAGCATCTCCGGGCTTTTGGTTTGCATTTGTTACTCTTGAAGCTTGCTTCTAGACGGTTATGCGTCGCCCGCGAGTGCCCTCTTTGTGTGGTGCACCCGGGATCGTTTGTATTGCCCTCTCCTTGGTGGAGAATTCTTAGTGAGCACCAATCTTCCTTTGTGGGGGTTGGAAGAGGAAAAGAGGCTCTTGGTGATAGCCCTCCCTTTGTGGGATCCTCAACGGAGACGTAGCATCCTTTGTGGGTGTGAACTTCGGATTAAATCTTGTGTCTCCTTTTGCTTGCTTGAATTCTTTGTTTCTAACTAACCCTAGAACTTGTTTTAGCCCGATCTATCATTTGGTTGCTATCCAACTCATCTCTGTGGCTGCAGGTTGGTCTTAGCATCTAAACTAAGACTTTGATTCAAGTAGATTTGCTAGAAACCCTGCAGAATTCAAATTTCGTTTTAAGTCAACTCTGCCCTGTCGGTAGTATCGACTTGGTACCGGTAGTACCAACCCCGTTGGTAGAACCGGCACCACGTCGGTAGTACCGACAGGTGTTTTAACCGTTGCTTTTGTTTCAGAAATTTGAAGTGATCCTATTCACCCCCCTCTAGGAATCACATGGTCCTTTCAGTAGGCATACCCCAGAACCTTGCACCTAACAAGTTTGCAATTGTCACCGAAGAAGCACATAGGAGTGTCGATCCCCTGTGGCACCTCGACATTGTCCTTCCTCTTCGTGAGGAATTCCAAGTCCAACTCAGGACATGAGGAGGCCATTGCAAACCTGCAAAACAAGATTAGAACAATCAGAGGCCAAAAATAATACAACCGAAATTGGCATAAATTATTAAAAAAGAATAGAACAATCACTAGCAAAATAGTACAAATAGAAGTTCAATTATTACAATACAGTACCATGCATAAGTTCATACAACAATTATAGTTCAAATATCACAAATTCCGAAATTAAATGTCCTAACATTACAAGTAATTGTGATCATCTGAATCCTGCGTTGATCCTACGCCCACGTCCGCGTCCACGTCCGGATGGGGGTTGGGATGGTCCTAAAGTTGCTGATGAGCCCACACTGCCCGTAGGTGGTGCATTGCAAGCATAACTTGTGGTTGTGCACCTCTTGTATGTGTGACCCGTGCTTAGGCACTTGTAGCACATCACTACTGCAGCTCCAGCTTCTACTTCATCCATGTTATTCCTAATCCTCTTCTTCTTCCGTCTTTCAACGCCTTGGCACAACTGAGGATCTGGATTTGGTATGTGCACAACATTTTCTTTGGGGTTCTCAGTAAAAGAACCCTGCACGAGGTAACCCTGAATTGTTTGGTTCCAAATGTTCCAAATGGTTCCCTTGTTGTAGTACCATGGCACGTACCTATGGAAGCTGAATTGTTGCAGCTCATAGCATACGACGACCACATGTGTGCAGGGGATGTGAATTAGCAGTGGTTTCTGGCATGTGTATATGCATATTTGTTTGCCAAGTTCAGTAATTTGAAATGCCTTTTCACGCTTCGGGCCTAGGTGCAATTTCCCTTTGCACTCAACCTCATAGCTCCATGTAATTTCATTTTCATCAGGCTGGTGCAAAGGCTGCACTGTGACCTTGTGTTTAAGTGCTTTGTTCGGAGCCTTGTTCAGATACTCAGTCATATTTGTGCAGTATCTCATTTGAGTGTTCCTCATAACCCCATTCGCTATCTGGCTCCTAGTGTGAAAGTACAACATTGTACGACACATAAAGAACTCAATGATGCCAACTAGAGGAAGAGGTCTTGCACCGCGGAGCACACAGTTGTAAGACTCAACAAAATTAGTGGTCTTTATTCCATGTCTTGTTCCACCCTCATCAAACAGGAGACACCACTTCTCCTTAGGCTCTGTTGATGGATAAAAGACGTATCCACCTACGATCCGCAAGCGTTCAGACCTACACCTTTTTCACCACGGGATTCCCTAGGTTCTTGTCAATCCACGGAGCAATGGGATTACAAGCGTTTGATCTACTTCTACTCACTAACTTACCCAAACCCTATCTATGATTAAACTAGAAAACAACTACATTACACTACACTAGAGAGAACGATTAAGCTGACGAGATATGAAAGAGGCACTTGCCCATGGGTCTACGATACTTGAACATGCAACCGCTTAAAGCACGAAAAACCAATCTAATCTATCGGGGGTTGTGACCACGATTTCGCCCTTTCCCTCTCCCCGTACTGTCACTATGTGGAGGTATTCGTGACTAGACCTATAATGGACATGGCGTAACGAATGGATCCAAGGGAGCATTGGGGCCTTACTCCCTTTACGGCATGGTAGCTAACCTTAAACATCAAAGCATATTCAACACAAGAAGATAGATAGATGTTCCAACAAAGTAGCGATTACATCTCAAGATCGATTACAACCCATGGACAAATGAGAAGATTACCCCATCAAGGTGCTAGACATGGCACCGTTGATCATGGTGACGCTTCCGACGGTGTCTTCCTTCTTCTCCAATTGTGGGTGCTTCATTCGAGTTGGGTGATCCTCCTCCGGAGATCTCCCTCCTCTCTCTCTAGCTTGTGGATGACCTCTCGGTGTGAATGGCTCTCCCTCTTGCGAGTGGTGGCGCCTCCATGAACTTAGGGTTGAAGATCATTCGGGTGCAAGGAAAGGGGGGCCGAACCGACCCTCGGAGTGGGCCAGACCGGTCGGCTTGGGCCGACCGTCCAAGGCCCATCCCGGCCCGGTTCGGCCGCCCCTTCACTCCCGTGGGTCCTCATGTATTTATGTATTTATGCACTTTGCCCCCTCCACTTGCACCATTTTGACGATGTCATCCTCGCGTCCAAGATGGAGGTTCTCCGTGCATGAAGTTCAGTCTTTTACGCTTCAATCCCTAGGGATGTTCCTTTATAACACTTCGGTCCTTGCCACCATTGGAAGTGATTTAATCAAGCTCATGAACTCAAACAAGACTCCATAATTGCTCCTTTGAACTTGTTGCGAATCCGTCCTTTATGTCCATGTTTTCCTACATAAACACAACACTTCCAAACGCATGCACAAAGATGAACTTGTTATATGATTAGTGTGCCTAGTGGCAGGTTAGTTCCATAATCAAATCCAAACCAAAGTGTAATGAACATGTTTGGTTTATCAAAATACACCGTCAACAGGCTCATTCTGAATCCACTGGCTGAAGGTATTCATAGCACGCCCTCTTTTGCACATGTCTTGAGGGCCATCTAATCTCACATCCTCGAGAGAAATTGGCTCCTCTCCAGGTTCGGGATTCACTGGGCTCTTTGCTATCTCCTCTGATGACTTCTTTGTCAACTCATCTAATTTCTTCCAGATGACATCAAACTTCTTCTGTTGATTCTACTCACACAACCTCTCAAACAATTTAGGCAGGGTCTTGTTCTTGAACTGGTTGTGGAAGTTTGCTTTTATGTGCCTAACGCACCACCTGCTCTTAACATCTGGCCACAATGGAGCTCTGTATCGCTCTGTGCTGCCCTCTTTCATGTCATTAATTGCTTGCAAAATAACTTTGTGCCTATCGTGCATGACACACACATTCTGCACATCTTGGACCACCATGTTCTTCAACCTCTCAAGGAACCAGTACCAGCTGTCACCATTCTCCCCCTCAACAAATGCAATGACCAAAGGAGGCAGCTGATTGTTACTATCAGCTGTCACAACTGTCAGGATTGCTCCTTTGTATTTGCCTGTGAGAAAAGTGCCATCAATGCATTGACCGGTCGACAGAATTTGAAAGCCTAAATGTATGCACCCAATACCAAGAATGACCGCTGAAGCACAAGCTTGCCTGGTTTCTTCACACAAGGATAGTCCTTGAATCATAGTCGCTGTCAGGATTCATCTGAACTATTGTGTGTAGCAAGTTTGGCAAATTGTGGTAGAATGCTTGATAAGTACCCCACATATGCTCCAACACCTTCTTTTCTTGGTATGCCTTGCCGTAACAGATGGTGTACCCAAACTTTTCCTCAATTGCATCGATAATTGCCTTCGGTGCGTATTCAGGGGTTTTCACTATGTGAGCGTACATGTGGCTTGCAACAAAATCGTCTGAAATGTTTCGGTGCCTTGCATCAATACGATCAAGGGTACAAGTGTGATCTTTCACTTTTTTCACCTGCATGTAATTGTCCCACTTCCCCATATATGCATACACTCGAAAAGAACAACCATCCTTGATGCAACACACATCATATATCCTAGGAGAGCTCTTTGCTACCCTGAACTCCCTATGTAGAGTTAAGGTGGACCACTGCTTCACTGCATCCTTCAGATGTGCAGTACTAGGGAACATAGCGCCTACACAAACCTCATTCTCCGTGTACTCTCAGGGCACATTCTCACCAGTATTAACAGTACACCGGGAGAAATCATAGTTTCGCTAATGCAAGGGCACATGATCCTCAGACTCATCATCATCATAATCATCATCTTAAGAGTCCTCTTCTAATGCACGTTCATCAGCTTCCAACTCTCTCTGATATTGTCTCATCACATCTGGGTTTTGTTCTCCCTCATCAATAACACTAGTGACAACATAACCTCTAGATGTTTGCTCATCCTCAGAATCCCCTTCATCCTCCTCTTCTTGTTCACCTTCTTCAGCATCTTCAACACCTTCCCCTTCTTCACCACCTCCCCGCTTGTCCACATCCTCAACTTCCTCATGCACTTGACTGCTAGACCCACCCTTCCGGTAACTTGGACAAACAAAATCACAGGCAAACCAACTCGGTATGCATTTCTGATAAAACCCCTCCATCGTGGAGTGCCTTCAAGTGCACGAGCTCCCAATACACTGGTGTACTTCTGTTGATTAGTGCCATCACCGACATGCATTGATGCTCTAAATCTACTAAAATACCTTGCCTAGCCAATTGGTTATAACCTCCCAAGTTCTTTCTCCTGCTCTTGGAACATTTTTCTCAACTAAACTAAAATTTGACAAGTCAACTCCTTGTGGACCATATATAATCTTCCAATTCCATAATATATTTTGATTGTCACTGACTCCGACATGTCTGATTCATAATAAAAAGCAGTAACTACTATCAAATGCTACATCCAGGGACTAAGAAACAAATAAACTTATCTAAACTACATTAACAAACTAATCAGCTGCAATCTACACACTTAACAGTAGATATATTACGTAATATAAACTACAACTACAGATCTATAAACTACAACTACAGATCTACAAACTACAGCTACAGTACACCGAAATAGAAATTAATAGAATTAGTGAAATCCGTGAACTACCTGCAAAGCGAAGAAGTAGCAGAGCTTCACTACTCCGCACCCTCCACCTCCCCTCTTCTCCTCCTCAACCCAAACCCTACAAACAGGAATTTTTTTAATACCACAGATCTAAAGAAACACAGTAAATCACTAAATACAGTTTCTAAATAACTGCTAAAAGATTTTAAATCAACGAAATACTTACAACGAAGCGAAGAACCGGAGAGCTTCGCTACTCCGCCCCCTCACTCTCCTCCCCTCTCCTTCCCAACACTCTTCGAATTTTTATAACATTTCCGGGCTAATTTTCGGCCTATATAGAGTGGTGGGAACTTGCCGCTGTACGCCACGACGGCTGGGTGGGCCGTACCGCCGTGGGCTACTGCGGTTTGACTTGCCACCGTAGCGCACGACGGTTTGACGGTAACCGCCGTGGCCCGCAGCGGCTGACCTCCGCGCCCGTGGGGGCCCACGGGCGACATCTGAATCGCCGTGGGCCACGGCGGTAAGTCCTGAAACCGCCATGGGCCGGGCCACGACGGCCGCCATGGGCTACGACGAATGGTTGTCAAAAGTGTAAAATTTTCAAACCATCGTATATTTTTGCAAAACAATTTTAAAAATAAATAAAAAAATTCGCAGTGCTGGTGCGGAGGGGATAAGCGACAGAACTACTGGGCTTCCGTTGTTAAATTGGGCCTCGTCAGAAATTGCGTCACGGCCCACTGTTATCCTTTTCTGCGGGCTGGCTCTCAAATCAGCAGCAAGGAGAATTCATCTTGGCCCACTGTTATCTCAAGTAAACCAAGCTTTCTGCTTTGACAAAGAGTAAAAAAGGAACTGGCAAAAGCAAAGAAAGATGAATCGAATGCACCAAGATTTAGTTTCGATCAACTTGGAAATTTTCAGGTGAATTACATTTCTCACTTATGCAAAATAGGTTGACAAAGTCTTTCAAGAAAGAGGTTGACAAAGGATGGGCATCATCCGTTGCCTCCTCGAGTGCAGTAAATGGTAGTAATTAATCTACGGTATTTTTAACCGCCTGGTAATCATTCGGAAATGTAGCTTAATACTGTAGCTTTTTATGTAGTGGTATAAATAATTTATTAGACGCGTTAAAGTGGTGAAGCTTCAAGGTTTCCGTGGGAACTTGGAGAAATCTGGGCGTCGTCTCTCCATGTACGCATTCTTCCCTTCCTTTGCCTCCTCGGTGCCGTAGAATATCAGCGTTGCATTACCACCAAGCTCCTGCAGCAGAGGCGAGATCAGTAATTATAATTAAACACGGAGGGACAAGCAAGCATCCTACTGGATACAATAATCAGATAGCTTCAGAGTTTGGTTACGACTTGAGCTCCACCGATTATTCAAGAAAGGCATTGTTTGGCAACTATACCTGGAGGCCTGCATGACCGTCATCGGCTGCATTAAGTGCAGATTTCAGAACTCTAATGGCCATGGGGCTGTTTCTCAAGATTTGCCGGCACCATTTCACAGTTTCTCGCTCCAATTCAGCAAGCTAAATTTGCAAGGCACGTATTGTCAGTGCATCAGAAAGAATACATCATAGTAGTTTACTTTGAACAGTTAACTTTGCAATGCTCACCGGCACTACGGTGTTTACAAGTCCCATTTTGTCAGCTTCATCAGCAGTGTAGAACCGTGACAAAAACCACATCTCACGTGCTCTCTTTGGTCCAACCTGTTCATAGGAGAAAGTATTGGTGTAAGAGTAGGAGACTACTTAATCACTTTTACGTACAGTATGCTAGTAATATGAAAATGGAGTACACTCTCATACTTGAAGAGGTAATTTGTTGTGTACAGTAAACTTTTCTGAGTGTTAAGTGTTTCCTAGAACACAACGACAAACGTCTATGCTAGAGAACATAATATAGATTGGTAAGATAACTCACCAACCGGGACATTATGGAAGATCCATATCCAGCATCAAAGCTTCCAACCTGTGATATGGATTACAAAAGGGGGTTGTTAAAATATACTACTTTGTTTTCAATTCCAATAATAAGGAATTCTACAGCAAACTGTTAGTATTGAGATTTGAAGTATTTCGCATTTATTGAATCTATTACAAATGTCACTATTTAAAATCCATGTATATAGACTACATAGACAGGAAGATACAAGTTTAGACTTTCGACCAGAAATCACCTTGGGCCCTGTCTGCCCAAATATTGCATTATCTGCTGCAATTGTCATGTCACAGACCATATGCAAAACATGTCCACCACCAACAGCATAACCAGCAACCTGATCATAAATGGCACAAGATGAGTCTACAGGGATGATGCAAACGAAATTGGAAAAGAGGAATGATGGTGATGATCATACCATAGCAATAACAGGCTTTGGAAGGCGGCGGATTTGCACCTGAAGAAATTATGTATTTGATTTTCACAAGGTTAACAATAATTTAAATTGCATTTCAAATAAAAGGTTAGATAATTTCGTACTGCAAAACATATTAACACTAGAAGGCCCAACAGGACAAACTTTAAACCCGCTCCTACAGATTTACTAATCAGTACTTAGACATAATTCGCAAAAAAAGAGGTTTTTTACGGTACACAATACCATCCTATACCACCGGTTGAAAAGGACTCGTATGTAATAGAAAATGACCTGTATGTAAGGATCCGATGGTTGAGATTAATTCTGTACCACCGGTTTTTTTAATGTGGTATAGGTGGTATTCATAGATCGTGTGGGCAGTATATGGGTATTATCGAAAATATACAAAATAATATTATTGTAATATATGAAATCAAGTATTTTTATGTAATCTTGGCTGCGGGGAAATTTTTTCAACTAATATACATCGAACAAATTACCATTTTACCCATAGTACAAAACTAAAAAAACCGATAATACCACCGTACTACCGTGGGGTGGTATTGTGTACCGTAAAATACCTCAAAAAAAGTCATATACTAGCACTGATCAGGAATTCTAGTGAAACTACCATGTAATCAGGAACCTTGAGTTGAAGCTGAACAATGTAGGTCAGTTCAACACACACTAAAGAAATATCTGCATTGTGTATGAATAAACCATTGATAGAAGGCGCGTGCCATTTCAACATGATTGTTTTATAAAACGAGCACAAAGGTTGTCCTCTTACGGGAAAATTTGTACCCCAGAAGTAATTAAGCATATTTGTACACAAATTTGTTAAAGCAGTGAGTGTGACGCTTACCTGGAGGTCAAGAACGTTGAGGCGGCCAAAGCTATCGAAGTCAACATATCCATCCGAATCTCTTAACGCCTGATCACCACCGCTACAGAAGGCCTTAGTTCCCTGTTCAGCCAAAACAAAGAAAATAAGCTTCTCGCCTCATCCAACCCGGACCCGGGACGCGAGAATGGCGGAATCGCTTACCTTCCCTGTTAGAATGATGACTCCAATCGAACTGTCGTCTCTGGCATCGTTGAACGCGCGCATAAGCTCCTTCACGGTCAATGGCCGGAATGCGTTTCTTCTATCAGGCCGGTTTATAGTGATCTGCAGCAGAAATCGGGGTCGGACAACCACGGAAGTGAAGAGAAAACAAGCTTGATCCAGATCCAGGCGATCCAGCAGCAGTGTTTTTTTTTTTTGCCAGGAGCCCAGAATTTCACGCATGGATACCCAATGGAGGAAGACCTCGTCACCTTGGCGATGCCCTCCCCGACGGCCTTCTCGTAGATGATGTCGACGAACTCCTTCCCCGACTCGTCCGTCGCCGCGCGCCACTCCGGGGGCTCCGACGGCACGTCGCCGTGCACGCGCCGGTAGCTGTCCCCCGCGGGCGACGACGACGAGGAGGAGGAGGAGAACGCTGCAGTGGAAGCAGGCACGAGGGGGAACGTCGCAGCGTGGGTGACCGGGAACGACGGCACGAGGTGGGCTGCGACGCGGGCGAGCCTCCTCTCCGCCGCGTCCATGGCGAGAGAGCTTGCTCGGGTGGGTGTGTGCGCGCGTGGCGCGCGTGGTGTGGTCGGTTCGATTCGGAATTTGCTGGGTTCTGGATGAGGTTATGGGTTGGAGGGGGCGGGCCCTCCGGAGTATGAGGAAAGTATCGTTGGGCCGGTCTAGAAGGGTATCCGTATTTCGCAGCATCATTCGGCGGGTTCGCGTGGATGGATGTTAGGTTCGCTTACAATGTTTGTGCTTGGGCCGTACTAGGGCCATTCATTCCCGCGTCTGTACCCCTTATCACGCATTTCTGGCCCAGCTAGCGTCTTGGTATTTCAATTTCACATCACCTTGGAATGGAAAGGTAAGAAGAGGATCACACTACCTCAAAAAAAAAAGAGCGGAGGAACACACAGCTCAAACAACTGATCTGTCTGATTAGACCTTCTTTTTTTAGAATCGATTAGACCTTCCTTCAGTCCCCCAGTTTAAACCGAAGCTCTGGCAGGTGCAGTCCAGCCCGGCATCGCAGATCAGTTGTTTGATGACCGACAACAGAAGCTTGGTGTGGGCCGCCCTTAATACCGGGTGGTCGTGACTCTTTCCGCGGCGCCAGCCAAGCTCGCTAGGCCGCCGCCGCCGCCGCTCGGTCAAACAGTCTCGGTGCCGACAGCGGCCGGGCTTTGCCCCAGGCGGCGAGGCGAGGCGAGGGACCGCCGATGGGTCATGTCACGCGCCGGCCCCGCGCACGACGACGACGGGGGTATAAAGCCCCCGGACCGAAGGGATTACGTACGTTCGACGGCGGCCGATCGATGGCCGGGCCTTACTGACGCGCGAGCTTGCGCGAGAGCTTTACGCGGCGGGCCCACGGCCACAGCAGATATGTTTGCACACGAAGAAGAAGAGAACAGCATTAGATTTTGTACGGGCAGTTGCTTATCGTAGATCTGCGAGAATATCCTATGATTAGCGCACATGTAGCGGTGCGTGCTCCGGTGGTATATACGATACGACGACGCAGCGGCACGGCAGGCAGTTTAAAGTGGCCCCGGGACGGATGGTTCAAACCTAGAGAAACGGGAAGTGCTCCAGGGGACTATCGCTATCCGAAAGATGCCGGGGGCCACGCCACGGACGGGGCCCCAGGGCGCGGCACACCGATCCTGTCTCTCTCTCTCTCTCTCCAATCGAAAGCCAAAGCGGAGCCGAGAGCGACGGCGAGGCCGCAACCAAAGGACACCAATCTCTAGGCTTAACTCTGGCCGTGTCGGGACAACTTTTTGAACGACGATCTCCTCGGGCGGATCCCCTGCGCCCCGCCACCGCACCCAACACCAGCAGTAGCGTCGCGCGCTCGTGCTTCCCCGCTTGTTTTTTGTCCCGTCTTATTTTAAACTCCCTGCGCCGGACACGCAGCAAGCCAACAGATCCCACACGGAGCACAAGGCGCACAAACCCCTGTCAGATTCGACCATTACTACTACTGTGCTGCTGCTCTCCGCTGCTCCTCCTCGAGTCGCAACTCGATCGCAGGCAAATCATGGAGCGCCCGGATACTCTGCACGTCTCAGCCCGCGGCCACAATAGATATATGCATCTATACTATCAATAATCGTCTGCCCAGTCAAGCACCAATGCATCGCCAAAAAATGACGTGATGAAGCGAGCTCCAAGTTAAAGCTTTGCCGGGGTATTAGCAGGAACGCAACAGCAAACATGGCGTGCTTTGGTGGCGGTCGTGCTGGCGCTTTGGCCGTTGGGGGTTGCAGTTGCAGTGCGGCATACGGAATGCCGGGGGGTCCACACCAGCTAGGCTTTCGCTTTCTCTGGCATCGCTGCCTGCCTCCTTTGACTTGGCAGGGGGGCGGGGGGAATTACCAGCAGCAAACGCTGCAGTTCGTAGCAGTAGTCTGTGGTGTCTACCATCGATAAAGGGGAAAGGAAAACACACACGAAAACAGCGAAACAAAACAAAGGGAGAGGGGAGGAAAGAAGCGCCTACGACTAGCAGCAGCTGCTGCAGGAGGCGAATGCAAATGATCAGGAGGAGGGGCGAGGCGAGAGGGCTACAAGCCCTGGGATCCGTATCGGATCCCCGCCTGGGTTTGCGTGCGTGGAGGTTGGTGCCAAAAGGCGGGATCTTCTATGCCCTGACCGCGACTGTTCCTTGGACCGATGATCGGATTCGATTCGACGCGGCACTTTTGATGGGGAGAGGGAGAGCTCGAGCTCCTCCTCCTCCTCTCCTCTGTGCTCTGCTCGGGGGCCGGGAGTGCGTGGCCATCATGGCGCGGTGGTGGCGCGGCGGCCGTGGCGGTGGTGCCCGTGGCCGTGGCGCCACTGCACCCCCACAATTATATCGCCGCCCGTCTTTTCCCGTGTTCCCTCCGCCTCATCTCATCTCACCTCTCGGCGCTGCTTTGCTCTTTTGCTCCTTTTGATTTGCGTCGTTGTTGCTTGCCCCGTTGGTTGTTCCCTTCCAACCCCTCCCTAGCCCTGCTCCTCTTTTGCTCTCGCCACTCCCGTTGCCTTCTTTAGCGCCCGATCGATACGGTGGCCTTTGCTCTTTTTTCCTCTTTGGCGTTTGGAAGCTCCTTGATTCAATCATGTGCCGAAACGTGCTGCTAATCACGTACCGCCGCTGCAGCTTTGTTTCCCCCGTTCGATCGAGATCCCGTTCAAATGAGATCGCCGGTCGATCGATCGACGATCGGCCAGTAGTGTGGCCTGCGGCAGAGCCCAGAGACGTACCCGAATCGTGTCGTACTGTACGTAACATGACCGCTCGACGACCAGGACAGATCGTCCGAGCTGTATGCATGCGTCGGCGCAGTCAAACTGGCGGATAGGGTAGCGTACCACGACGCCGCGCTGCGTGTGCATGGCAGGACATGGGGGTCGCAGGGCAGGGCAGTCTCAGCTCGTCAGCTGGAGAGAAGATCATGGAGCGCGTCGCGACGGCGGCAATAACTTCGACCGATCGTGTCTCGTCCGATCCGCCTCCATCCCTTCTTCTTCTTCATCCCTTGGACAGTTGGACGGAAGGAAGGCAGGCAGGCAGGCAGGCAGGCAGGCAGGGGATCGAACGATGCAGTGCAGCTGCATACACGCGCCAGCAGGCTCGGGCTCGCTGCATGCGCCGTGCAGCTTTTTCTTCACCTAACGGATGGACGACGTACGCCTGCCTCTGCCTCTGCCTGCATGGCATGCATGCCCCCTCCGACTGACACCCGTCTCGTTGTTGATAGCTCAAGCTCACTACTCCTCGGCCGAACTGAAGGCCTGAAGCGCAGTGGTGGCCGCCGGCCTGCTGGTACTGAGGGGAGGGGATCCCACGGCGAGGACGACGGAGCCAGAAGCCCGCGCCAGCCGCCGCAGACAGTCGACAGATCGAACTGTGCCCCTCGTGATCGGCAAACTTGCTCCGACGCACGACGCAGCGGCCAGCGGGCACCGGCAGCCGGGCCGAGCCGAGCCGAGCCGAGCTCCGACGATGGCCTCGTCTCATCTCCTCCACGTCCCCATATGTTGTTGCGTGGGAGACTGTTCCCGGCTTCACGTGGCCTCGCTTTTGACCGGGGGCGGCCACACCGCTCTTTGACCGCGCCCCCGGCCCACACACCCGCCAACAAGGCAGGCAGCCGGACAGACATCCGCCTCGCGTCCTTTCCCTCCTCCCCGCTGCTGCATTGTGGGTGCATCGCCCCGGCCGGAATCCCAAATCTGGCAGGGCCGGCCCACGCCACGCCAGCTTCCCCCACTCACTCCCCCACGTCGCTGCTATAAGAACCCGAGGCCCCCCCCATGCCCTGCCGCCCCACATCCACACTCCACAGTCCACACAGCGCTCTCGCCTCGCCACCGCACAGCGACCGACCGCGCGCGTAGCACGACTGCACGAGCCTACGCGATCGAAACCGTAGCGCTCGCGCCCTGTGGCCAGTTCCGAGGAGAGAAACATCCCCTCGATCTCGTCTTCTCCTGTCCGAGCCATCTCCTATATTAATCATCTCATCTCGTCCCGATACCACCAGCAAGGCCGCCACCACCACCTCCGGTCCACCACCACTTGGAGCAAGAGCGTTGGGGGGCAGGGTGTTGATCGAGCCATCTGTTCCTGCGAGCAACTCAGGCAAGATGCTGCACGAGGCGGCGCCCTGCACGTGCGGGCTGCTCTACGGCAGCTGCGGCGGCGGCTGCTCGCTGCTGTTCGCCGCCGCGGCGGGGGACCACTACTACAGCAGGCACTGCGCCGGCGACGGGGAGGCCGGCTACGGCGGCAGCAGCGGGCCCTACGGGGCGTCGGTGGACTGCACGCTTTCGCTCGGCACGCCGTCCACGCGCCGCGCCGAGGCGGGGGCGGCGCGCGCGCCCGCGGCTCCGTCCGGGGCGCTGCATTGGGAGGCGGCGTCCGCCGCGACCGTGCCCAGCAGCTGCAACGGCGGCAGGCAGCAGCCCGAGAGCGGCGCGGGCCGCGGCGGCGCCGAGGCTAATAATCACGCCGCCGCGGGCGCCCGCCGGTGCGCCAACTGCGACACCACCTCCACGCCGCTCTGGAGGAACGGACCGCGCGGACCCAAGGTACGTTCGACCGCAATGCCATATGCCATGCAACGCGTAACCAATGCATTTCGTCAGTAAATATATATACTATCCGTGTTGTCAACAAGTTGTTCTGATCGACCCATTATTGCTCTGGTTTCCTTGCGTGCATCATCAGTCGCTGTGCAACGCGTGCGGGATCCGGTACAAGAAGGAGGAGCGGCGCGCGGCGGCCGCGGCGGTGGCGCCGGCGAACCTCGCCGCGGACGGCGGCGTGGAGTACGCGTCGTCGTACGGTTACGCGCGGCAGCCGCAGCAGTGGGGCTGCTACGGCCCGGCGGCCGTGGCGAAGGCGGCGTCCTTCGGCATGTTCGGCGACGCGGCCGGCGGCGAGGTGGACGCGTGCCTGCCGTGGGGCCTCGGCGTGATGCCGTCGTCGTCGCCGGCGTTCGGGGCCGTCCGGGAGATGCCGAGCCTGTTCCAGTACTACTAGGTACCATCACACCAGTAGCTTAGCAGAATGCATGGTAGTAGACTCCCCAAGTCGGAAGCCTCCTTTTTCTCTTTCTCCCCTTTTGGTAACAACAAGATGCTGTACTTCTTTTTGAGGGCACGAGATGCTGTACTTGACCAACGACCCAGCTGCATCAAAAGCCGAAGCTGATATGGATCAATCCGATTTCATTCACTCCTGCTCGTCTCTTTAATTCCCTTCTTTTGATCTAGCAGCTGCAGTTTCTCCATGCATGCATGTATGGCCGTATGGGTAGTTCTGTGTCTTCATGCCTGGATCTTGCTGCATGGTTATGGTTTGGAACCTGCAACATTTGGCATGGCAAGCAAGAGTACCTAAAGAAATAAACCGAAAGTTGTCATGTTTCAAATGTGCAGCCGCATTGGCCTTGTCCTGCTTTGGTGATCATGATTGGGTTCATTGGGGACACCGTGCACAGCTGGCTAGATTTGCACCTTTTGCTGGGGCCAACGGTCAATCATCGGTAGCTGCATATCTTTCGTGACCCACAGCCGTACGGGCTTCTCCTTTTTAGTCCTAGCTTCTCATCCACTAAGTCACATCAAAGGTCTAATAATACGACGCTTTGGATAAACAGAGATTAGTGCATGCGAGCAAACAAATGAAAAACACAGTGAGGAGGCGTCTGGTTGACGCTCAGGTAACGCAAATGGAATACTAATCAGGTCACAGCTGGTTATGTGGCGAAATCATGCACTAACTGCTGCGTGCTTTGGTTGGTTTGATGCCGTAACAGATAACGTTACCGCTGTGTGGTTCAACGCTCAAGTATCACAATGTAGTTTTCAAATTTAAAACTCCACATGGTAAGTGATGCAAAAAGAGGTCGTACTCATTATTCAATGCTTGTTACTCTTAAGAAGAATATGATTGTATAGATAAAACAAATTTAGATGGAACCCAAAAATGCACATGCTAACCATACAATTCAAACATCCATCTCAATCACTTCACATCTCATATCAGCTACCGGCCAATAGAATTTTTCTTCACACCAAATCAACATCAACCACCAGCCAGCCAGCAGTACTTTGTTGTTTGGTCCGGATGAGCTAGCGTGGCTGGTTGCTAGTATTTTTCTTTCGATGAATCAATTTTTATCAAGAAAAAAATCTCGATGAATCACATAACAAAAGGTGGGGAGTAACAATGAGGCTTTGCTGAACAAGTAGATGTAGATTCTACGATGAACCGGTAGTGTTGCATGCCTTTCATCTTGTACCAGCAATATTTTCTGTGTTGTGTACCCAAGTCCAGAAACCCTTGTCAAAATGCCAATGCCCCCTATCACTAGAAGTCTAGAAGAGACGTCCATAAGTTTGAGATGCATTGGCTCTAGAGAATGATTACCATATCCATCTTCGCTACTCTGTTCCATCTCAGAAGTGGAATGTAGAGTCATGCTCTTGACTAAAGGTGAGATTTTAAATATCAGCGTCACGAGGTCCATCTCCTCGTTCGCTGGAGAATGGATCATGGTTAAATAGTCATGCCATCACTGCACACAGAAATAGTGAAACACTAAGGAACACGTTCATCAAAAGTCCCCAAAAAAAATTCAGAGGTTAATACACGTAACATGTGAGATATTTCCAGATGGTTCATTTGAACTTGAGTAAAAACTTATAAAAGATAATTATGTATCATTTTTATGCTCAATGCAGTTGAATTATTTCCTGAATAGGAACTACATCTTGTGATTTCATCTCTCCGGCGATGGCGCAGCGGTCACAACCTAGCCAGACTAGAGTCCCTCTTGGTGACCTGACAAACACATATCGAAGTGGTAATGATTCTCAATTCAAATGTCATCTCAGCATGCGTCTTCCCTTTTCTATGGTCTAACCCAAATTTGGTAGAGGGGCTGCAAAAAGAATCAACTTCCAAAGATCGTAAGAGGCAGAGGGAAAAGAACATTATGTAGCAATATCAAGGGAGAGGAAGGATGAAAGAAACAAGAAGCAACGTGAGAGGATGATGATGAAGAAGGCCCTGACATATGGTAATCAGCTAAGTCAAGTCCATGTCCCAATGGAAGAAGACGGTGATAATGAATGTCTACAAAGTGGATAACTGACTGAGCACTATCAACAGACAGGTTTGTCTTATCGGTTGTTCAATAATACGAGGGTTTATATGTTGACTTGATCACCTGCTGGTTTCGTGTAGCTCGGGGCGAGGTATTGACCAACGCGGATAAAAAACGTCGAAGGCATAAATGACAATTGCATTGATAAAAGTGTTGATGGATGTAAATGTGTTGTTAATCCAGCACATACCAAATCAGCCTTGTACTAATTGATTGATATTTTTAATGCCTTTTTTACTAGATTAGCAATCATGCTAGTGCATTGAAACGAGAGAAAACATTGCTCACATACGATCCGTCCACTTCACGACACCCATCCACCACCGTATTGTCACCGTCGATGTAGTCCCTGTGTGTCACCCTGACCTCACCCGCCATCGTTTGCGTCTCTCCAACCTTACCGTCACCTATCTCGATCTCGTTGTGGTCTGCCCAACCTCGTCTTTTCCGTCGGCATTGTCGTTCTTATTTAGAACCACACCACCCTTATATTGTTCATCATTGTCTATGCCTCCCCAAACTCACATTCATTTGCTCGACTGTGCCATCATTCCCATCATGCATGTGCCACTTTTGACCTCGTCTGTTGTCGTCCACACCTTCCTAACCTTGTAATTATTCATCTTGGCCGCATTGACAACCCTCAACGCCTCGTAGTCTCATCATCACGCCCAAGCCATCACAAGTTCATGACCTCGTCCATTGTCATCCTCCCCAACCTCACCTTCCCCGCCATGCCTCATCTCCATAACCCACGTGTCTCCCTAACTATATCACATCTTAAAAATTAATGTTACAAAAGATGGATTCAAGAGAAGATGAAAAACTATCAGTTTATTTTTAGTTCACATGCCAATTCTACAAATTAATTATCTCGACATAATATAGAACTAATCATATATGTTCTACTTCAATTAAAAGATACACGTGGAGGAAAAATGAACTTGTTAAGCAATTTTTTTAATGAATTGATCCTAATTGAAAAGCTAGCCTGGTTGGTGGGAACTCCAACCCGTCCTCGGAGTATCACTCTTCTTTATTTATTAACCTTTTCATTTTTCCTCTCTATTTCTCTCCCTTTTCTTTCCCCCTCACATTTCTTTGTCCCTTGTTTTTCTCCCTCTACCTTATTCATTCACGTTCTTCTCCCTAGTGAAAGTGCATCTAGGCTCCTAATTGTTTTGGTGATAATGACAATGCAATTTGGGAGGATTAATGCTTTCAATGAGATATGTGCAGGCTTTAAAGTTAAATAAATATGAACTCTCAAAGGAAGGCCCTCATTTTCTTACATATGCTGTTGAAGCTCAATTGGCGATTTAATTTTAATTTTCGGTTTGAATTTGAGTTTAGGAAACACCGTACTATAAAGAGGGATGCGGTCGATTAGTCAAAGTTTACTACAAGTGCTCCTTGTGATCTTCTCTCATCTTTTCTAAGAGTGAAAAACCTAGAAAAACCTTTAGAAAAAACAAAAACAGCCCTTTAGTAGTTAAACTCTCCCCCTCCAGCCCTACCGGGTCAACCGGCACGAGTGGCCGGGCCACCCGGAACGGTACTGGAGGGAGGCGGGTGACCCGGCCACCCGTGCCGGGTGACCCGGCCAGGCCGCAGGGTGCCCCCAACGGCTAGCTCGGGGGGGGGGGGGGGGGGGGGGTCGGTATAAATACCCCTTCTTCCTCCTCTTTAGGGTTCCGCTTCTCCCTCCATTGCTTCACCTTTCAAGCTTCATTTCCACTCTCCAAACTCATTCCCAAGCACTCCAATCAAGAATTCCTCCTAGGGTTTGAGTGTGAGAGCATTTGAGGTGTAGGATTTAGCCCCTTTGTGAGAGCTCTTCAATTCCTCCTCTCAAGAAGCACTTGTGGTGGCTTTGGTTGATCGGTTTTTGTCTATTACTCTTGAAGCTTGCTTCTAGACGGTTAGGCGTCGCCCATTGAGTGCCCTCTCCGTGTGGAGCACCCGGGAACGTTTGTATTACCCCTCCTTTGTGGAGTTTTCTTAGTGAACACCAATTTGGCTTGGTGGTGAATTGGAGAGGCAAGTGGCTCTTCGTGATAGCCCTCCCTTTGTGGGAACCTCAACGGAGACGTAGCCTTCTTAGTGGAGGTGAACTTCGGTAAACAAATCGCTTGTCTCCCTTTCTTGCTTGTGTTCATCATCTTTACCCTAACCCTAGAAGTTTTTTTTTGAATCGATCTATGTACTTGTGTTGTTGTTTGTAAAATCCTTTGTTGCTGGTTGTTTCCACATCAATTACACCAAGTTTGGTTCATATTCCTTTTGCAAATTCACATTCCTCTTAAGTTATTGTGATTTACTCCTGCACACTGGTTGATCCGGCACAAGTGCCAGGGTGACCCAGACCCCCGGGTCATCCGGTCAGTCGTGCCGGGTCATCCGGTCCCTGATCCGCTGCTCAGATTTTGCAGATTTTTAAAGTGATTCTATTCACCCCCCCCTCTAGGCATCACAAGATCCTTTCAATTGGTATCAGAGCCTAATCCCTTGATTTAGGCTTAACCGCTAAGGGATCAAGATGTCAGGGATTGGAAGCAACCCAACCGCCGAAGAAATTACCGCAAAAGAAGCTCAAGAGAGAGCTCAAGGCTGCTCAGGTCGGCGACCTCATCGACAAGGCCCCAAGCCGTACACCATCCAATGTCGATAGTCCGACGACTCATCATCAGATTCCGACTCTGACTCGGACTCCAACTCAAGTGATGAGGATGTCAAGGATGATGACCATGCGGCAAAGAAGGCGGCAAAGAAGAGAAGAAATGCCAAGAAGAAGAAGAAGGCCAAGAACATGGCAAAGAAGCTCCTCAAGAAGATGATCAAGAAGGAGCAAGCCAAGTACTCGCACTCCGGCTTCTACGAAGTGTCCCACAACTACGGGCAACTTCCGGGCAACAACTCTAACGACAAATTCTATTCCGTGCATTTGGGAAAGCCTCCTCATTTCGATGGGAAGGATTATCCCAAATGGGCTTATGATATGCAAATGCACCTCTACGGGCTTCACCCTTCTCTTTAGAAGATTGTGGTTGTAGGTGTTACAATACCCGCTGAAGGAGAAGCCCTCACCATCGAGCATGAGCAAGACCTCCACCGCAATGTACAAGCGACAAGAGTCATCACGGGATCCTTATGTGCACAAGAGTTCAACAAGGTGCGGAACATCCAAATTGCCAAAGTAATTTGGGATACACTCAAGGAAGCACATGAGGGAACCGAGCATGTGAGACAAGGGAAGATGGACCTAATCAACGGAGAGCTTGAGCTATTCTTCATGAAGGATGGAGAGACCGTACAAGAAATGTATGATAGGCTCTTGGTACTTGTCTCGGACATTAGAGCTCTTGGAAGTAGAGATTGGGATGACTCAAAGGTCACAAAGAAGTTGCTAAGAGCTTTTGCCCCTAAGGACAAGAACTTGACGCAAATGATAAGAAGAGATCCAAGATATCCAACAATGACTCCCACTCAACTCCTTGAAGAAATATTGCATCAAGAACTTGTTGATCGAGATGTGGAGAAGTCTCTAACCTTGAAGATGGGCAAGAGTCTAGCTCTCAAAGCTAGCTCTAGTGAAGTAGTTGAAGAGAAGCCCAAGCCCTCCAAGAGTAAAAAGGAGGACACTAGCGATGAAGAAAGCACGGATGAAGAAACCGCCTTTGCTATAAGGAAGTACAAGAAATTCTTGAAGTCAAGAAACTCAAGAAAAGGTGGAGATGAAAGAAGGGAGAAGTCACAAAGGAAGTGTTATGAGTGTGGAGAGTATGGACACTTTATTGCCGAGTGCCCCAAGAACAAGAACAAGAATGAGGAAGAAAGGAAGTTCAAGGAGAGGAGCAAGGAGTACAGGAACAAGTACCAAGGGCGTGCACACGTGGGTCAACAATGGGACTCAAGTGATGAAGATGAGGAACCAAAGAAGCAAGGGATGGCAACCATTGCCATGGCACAAGGCTCATCTTCACCACGCCTCTTCAACAACCTCTCCGATGATGAAGACCACTCTCACTTTTGCCTCATGACAAGGGGGAGCAAGGTACTAGAATCTTCCGTCTCATCTTCTCCAACCTCCTCTTCATCCACACCTAGTAGTGACATAGAAAACATAGATGAGGAAAAGGAAATAGAAAACAACATGATAAAGAAATTTGGTAAAAAGGGCCACAAGGAAATTAAAAGGCTTTTGGACAAACTAGAGAAAAAGAAAGAGATTCTTCATGAGCAAGAAGACTTGCTTATCCTTGAAAAGGAAAGAAATCTTGCTCTAGAAAAATCTCTTGCCGAAGAGAAGGCTAAGGTTGAAAAGTTGACCACGGACTTTTGCTTGGCCAATGATTCTAACAAGAGGATGTCAAAGGATTACACCTTGGCAAATGAATGTTTAGCTTCCCTAAAGGTTACTCATAGTGAGCTTCAATCAAGCCTCTCAAGCTTGACCTAAAAATACAAAACTCTTGAAGCTAACTTTAGTAGTCTTTGGGAAAGCACCAAAGCCACTCCATCGGCAAGATTGGACTCTAGTGCCTCCACTAGCAAAAATTGTTCTTCTTGCTCTAACATTGATATAAATGCTCTCAAGACTAACCATGCAAGGCTTGAAGAGAAAATTAAGAGCAAGGACAAGGAAATTGCCCGATTGAACATGTTGATCACACAAGGCAACATTAGTGCCAAGTCTATACCCAAGGTAGTGGACAAATAAGGACTTGGGCATCGCAAGAACAACAAGGCCAATGGTAGAGTGGTGGTGAAAGGGCATGAGATTCCCTTGTGGAACAAGGGTGGCTACCTCAACACAATCATGGATATTGCCCATGGAGTCACCACATCTACCACCACCAAGGACATGCCAAAGATGGTGCAAACCACAAAGGGAAGTGGTGGAGTTAACACTCCACCTAAGGCATCGAAGAATGTGGTTGAGCACAAACCCTCACCCAACTACACTTGTGATTACATTGTAACCTTGGACCATAACGGTAAAATGGTGGTCAAGTATGTTGGGGCCTATGCCATGAAGGCCATGAGGAAGAGTGTGTGGGTTCCAAAAGTTTATGCATCTAACCTCCAAGGACCCAAATCATTTTGGGTACCTAAACCAAGAGCTTAAACTTGTTTTGTAGGCCTACTCCTCCGGTGGAAGCGCGTGGTTGATTGATAGTGGTGCCACTAATAATATGACCGGAGATGAAGGCTTATTTGCATCCCTTGATCATTATGACAACCCTACGGAAACTATCATCTATGGAGAATTGGTCAAGGAGATGTCATTGGTCTAGGTAAAATTGCTATCTCAACAACAAATTCAATTGAAGATGTTTACCATGTTCAAGGGTTAGGGTACAATTTGTTGTCGGTTTCACAACTTTGTGAGAAAGGCTACAATTGTCTCTTTACTCATGAGGGTGTGACCATATCTAGAAGGGAGGATTCCTCTATTGTCTTTGCGGGTCATCTACGGGGAAAGCTTTACTATGTGGATTTCACAAAAGTTAAAGTGGACCCTAAGGCTTGCTTAGTGGCAAAATCCGACTTGGGTTGGCTATGACATCGCCGACTAGCCCATGTTGGCATGAGGAACTTGGCCAAACTTCAAAAAGACGAGACATCCTAGGACTAACGAATGTTGTTTTTGAGAAAGATAGGTTGTGTAGCGCTTGTCAAGCCGGGAAGCAAGTTGGAGCTCATCATCCCGCCAAGAACATCCTATCCTCATCAAGACCATTGAAGCTACAACACATGGATTTATTTGGACCAATTGCCCACATAAGCATCGGTGGTAACAAATATGGTCTAGTAATTGTTGATGATTTTTCCCGTTTCACTTGGGTATTCTTTTTGCAAGATAAAAGTGAAGCAAAGGGAATTGTGAAGAAGTTCATTAGAAGAGTTCAAAACGAGTTCGAGCTCAAGGTCAAGAACATAAGGAGTGACAATGGCTCGGAGTTTAGGAACACACAAGTTGAAGAGTTTCTAGATGAAGAAGGCATCAAGCATGAGCTCTCCGCTCCCTATACACCTCAACAAAATAGCATTGTTGAGAGGAAGAACCGTACATTGATTGAAGCGGCAAGGACAATGCTTGATGAATACAAGACTCCGGACTCATTTTGGGCGGAAGCCATCAACACCGCATGCCATGCCGCCAACCGACTCTACCTCCACAAGTACTTGAACAAGACTCCCTATGAAATCATCACCGGTAAGAAGCCTAGTGTGCATTACTTTAGGGTCTTTGGGTGTAAGTGTTTCATACTTAACAAGAAACCCAAAGCCTCAAAGTTTGCATCCAAGGTTGATGAAGGTTTTCTACTTGGTTATGGAACTAACGAGCATGCCTATTGTGTTTTCAGCAAAACCACCAGTTGTGTTGAGACCACGATAGATGTGAAATTTGATGAATCCAACGGCTCTCAACGAGAGCAAGTTAGTGAAACCTTGCAGATGATGAAGATCCCCCAAGCGTATCCATCTTTAGAATGGGGACAGGTGAAGTGATGCCTCGTGAGGTTCAAGTACAAGCTCCGGTTGACACAAATACTCAAGATCCACCATCATCAACAAGAGTGGAACCACCGAGTGCTCAAGTTCATCAAGATGAAAGTCAAGTTCATGGTGACGATCATGGATGGGGCTTTGATCAAGGGGGAGAACAAGGCGGTAAAACTCAAGAAGAAGCTCCACAAGTTGAAAATGATGATGATGGACCAATTCAACGTCAATCTCAAGCACCACACCCAAGAGTACATCGAATGGTTCAACGGGATCATCCCGTTGACTACATACTTGGGAGCATTCAAAGAGGGGTAACAACTCGCTCAAGATTGTCAAAATTTTGTGCATTTTACTCGTTTGTTTCCTCTTTGGAACCTCTCAGTGTGGAACAAGCTCTTGAGGATCCGGATTGGATTATTGCCATGGAGGAAGAGTTGAACAACTTCAAGAGAAATGAAGTTTGGGAGTTGGTACCAAGACCCAAGCTCACTCGGGCACGAAAAACCGAGAACCGAGAACCGAACCGAAGTAACCGAGAACCGAACCGAAGTAACCGAACCGATCGGTTTCGGTTCCTAATTCGGTTCCCGGATCTCGAGGAACCGAAATAACCGGGTTAATTCGGTTCCGGGGCTCGGTACCCGAAATAACCGAACTAACCGAAATATATATTAGCACGGGCCAAAATACCGAGTAAAGGTGATTGTTATGTTTGATGCTTGTGGAACATTGCTTGTTTGCATTAGAATTTGACACATATATGTGTCGTATCGCTTTTATGCTTATTGCTCCTTAAATTGTCTATGTTGGGTGCATAAAAAAGAGATGAAATCTTGTCAAAATTTGCATTTGAATGTGCTATTTTTTATGTTTTGAAAATTTCGGTTCCTTTCGGTTAGAACCGAAACCGAACCGAATTACCCGAAACCGAAAAGCCTCGGTTCCGAGTTCTCCGAGGAACCGATCGGTTCTAGGTTCGCCGGGTAACCGAATTAACCGAATAACCGAAGAACCGAACCGATCGGTTTCGGTTAACCGAATGCCCGGAGTGAACCCAAGCAAAATGTGATCGGCACCAAATGGGTTTTTAGGAACAAGCAAGATGAATTTGGTGTTGTCACAAAGAACAAAGCAAGGCTTGTTGGCAAGGGTTACACGCAAGTTGAAGACTTGGACTTTGGGGAGACTTATGCACCGGTAGCAAGGCTTGAGTCAATTCACATTCTTTTGGCCTATGCTACCCATCATGACTTCAAGCTTCATCAAATGGATGTGAAGAGTGCCTTCTTGAACGGACCTCTCCAAGAAGAGTATGTAGATCAAGCACCGGGCTTTGAAGACTCAAGATTTCCAAACCATGTGTACAAGCTCCATAAGGCGCTCTACGGGCTTAAACAAGCTCCTAGAGCATGGTATGAATGCCTTAAGGATTTTCTTCTCAAGAATGGTTTTGAAATAGGCAAAGCCGATTCTACTCTTTTCATACAAAGAAATGGAAAAGATATATTCGTTTGTCAAATTTATGTTGATGATATTATCTTTGGGTCTACTAATGATAAATTTTGTGAGGAGTTTAGTAGAATTATGACCAAGAGATTCGAGATGTCTATGATGGGAGAATTGAAGTTCTTCCTTGGATTTCAAATCACGCAAATGAAGGAAGGGACCTTCTTGTGTCAAACCAAGTATGTGAAGGATATGCTCAAGAGGTTTGACATGGCCGATTCCAAGCCCATCAAGACTCCCATGGCACTAAATGGACATCTTGATCTCAATGAAGAAGGGAAGTCGGTCGACCAAAAGGTATTCCGTTCCATGATTGGCTCCCTCCTTTACCTTTGTGCATCTAGGCCCGATATAATGCTTAGTGTGTGCATGTGTGCAAGATTTGAAGCCAATCCTAAGGAGTGTCATCTAATGGCCGTTAAGAGAATCTTTAGATATTTGGTTCACACTCCTAACCTAAGCTTGTGGTATCCCAAAGGCTCCACTTTTGATCTACTTGGCTACTCCGATTCGGACTATGCCGGTTGCAAAGTAGATCGAAAGAGCACGACCGGGACTTGCCAATTTTTTGGTAGGTCTTTGGTGTCATGGAGCTCAAAGAAGCAAAACTCGGTTGCTTTATCCACGGCCGAGGCCAAATATGTGGCGGCCGGTGCTTGTTGTGCACAACTCTTGTGTATGAAGAAAACGTTGAGTGATTATGGTTGCAAGTTTAGTAAGATTCCACTCTTGTGTGACAATGAGAGTGCTATAAAACTAGCGAACAATCCAGTCCAACACTCTAGAACAAAGCACATAAACATTAGACATCACTTCTTAAGGGATCATGAGGCTAAGGGCGATATTGCTTTACGTCATGTAAGCACCGAGAGGCAACTTACCGATATTTTCACTAAGCCTCTAGACGAGCAAAGGTTTTGTGCTTTGAGGAGTGAGCTAAACATCTTGGATTCTCGTAACTTGGCTTGACTTATTGCACATACTTGATTGTTGCCTAGATAGGTTGAAAATGGTTTACTGTTTATTTGTTTGTGTGAGTTTTTCAAAAATATTGGATCTTGAGATCTTTTGATCAAATACTCGGCCTAAGTGACTATTGTTATGAATGATTGATTGTGGCTAGTCACTTGTTGCCGAGAGTTTATTATGTGTCCACTAGATGAATCCTTTTAGTCATCTCAAATCGTGAAAGATCTCATATCTATCAACACATTTCCTAACCCATTCTCATAAATTTCTTTTGTCAACAATACTCTTCCAATCTTGATAATCTATCTACCCTTAATCCTCGTGTATATTCATATACTTCTTTCATTTGAAAAAGCTCTACATCCTTTGAAGTCTTTACGGGCTTTTTCTGGGCGAGGCGGGTCAACCGGCACGGCTGACCGGTTGACCCGGCGTGGTTCTGTAGGCAGCCGGGTCGACCGGCCACCGGTGCCGGTCGCCGGGCGGCTCGTTGGCCACGGTCGACCGGCCACCGTGCCGGTCGCCCGGACCCCCCCCCCCCTTCGTAGGGGCGTTTGAGGCCCTTAACCGTAAAGAAAAAGAAAAAAAAAGAAAAAAAGAAAAAAATCGTCGGTCTCAAACCCTAATCAGCCGGGTCGACCGACACAGGTGCCCGGGTCGCCCGGGGCGTGTCTGGAGGTTGCCGGGTCGCCCGGCCATCCGTGCCGGGTCACCCGGCCCCCGCGCAGGTCGTATATAAGCCTCGTGGCCGGCGGCCTCTAACCCTAAAAACACTCCACTCGTTTCAGACCGCCGCCGCCGCCCCAAAAGTCGCCCCTAGGCGATTTTGCTGCTCCTCCACGGATTTCTTACGCCAGGTGGAGGATTCAAGCCTCTCCCTCATCTAGAGCTCCTTCTCTTCGGATTTTCCGGAAACTTCGCGGGAATCCAATGGTAAACTCATTTCAAACTCCAGATTTCCCGATCTACTCGTGTGATTCGTTTTAGATGATTCCCCTTGGTCAAATGCCTCTATTTAGGTCCTAGAACAACCTCCCATGATATTGTCTCAATCCCATGGCTACATTTCTCAGACCGTTGATTCTTCATTCTAGGGTTCATCCCGCCGAGCCGGTTGACTCGGCCACCCATGCCGGTCGACCCGGTTCAGGCTAGGGTGACCCAATAACTCTTGTTTTGTGCAACTTCAATCATATACTCTTATTCCTTGCATATCTTATCAACTTTCAGATGGGTCGTGAGAAAGTTAGCTCTCGTGGCAAGGAGATTTGCTCAGAATCAAGTGAGGAGGAGGTTGAGGAGTTTGAGGAGCGTTCTTCTGGCGAGGAGTTTGGCATTCATGTGCATGAGAAGAGGACCAAACCTCAAGCTCCTCCCTCTCATGCTCAGGGCCGAGGACGTGGTCATGATGGCAATCCTATTCTCAAGAGGAAGACCACAACCGTCGGTGCTAGGACCAAGAGGGCGAGCACCGCTGCTGAGGTTGGAGACCGCTATGATGACAACATTGACTTATCTATCTATGAGCAGATGGCAGTTCCTGTTCACCGTCCTGAGTGCACACGGCGTGATCCGCCCATGGTTAACTTCATGAAGGCGGGAACTGACATGAGGTCTCTTCGGTTTTGGCCAGAAGATCCAAGGCGGCTTCAGAGGTCATTCTTCAGTGATGATAGGTTTTGGCTTACTCATCAAGCGGATTGGTATGAGTCGACCATTCTACCCAAGGGACGTGTCACGACTGAGATGA
Source organism: Cenchrus americanus (assembly GCA_947561735.1). Classification (NCBI taxonomy): domain Eukaryota; kingdom Viridiplantae; phylum Streptophyta; class Magnoliopsida; order Poales; family Poaceae; genus Cenchrus; species Cenchrus americanus. The sequence continues at coordinate 78,974,307 of OX387244.1, read as the reverse complement.
AGTGGGTGGATTGGCCGTACTTGCTTGATCTTCCTGCCCCCATTGAGGAGGTTATGCAGGCCGTTCACACTCGGTGCCAGTTCATGGGGATTGCTCATCTCATGGGACTTCGATGTGACTATTCTCAGGAGGTGGTGGCACAGTTTTATGCCACACTTTATGTTGATCAAGATGAGAATGAGATGCACTTCACTCTTGGTGGTAAGCGCTTCAAAATCTCAGTTTATGATTTTGCTCAACTTTTCAAACTTAGAGGTGCAACCACAACCAATCAATTCAAAAGTGATCTTGTCCGACTTCATTGTGAGAATGAACTAGAGGTGACTAAGATGAGGTTTATGTATGATCGTGCCTATGAAAACATCAACTATGGTCATACTAGTGAACTCACCCCGTATTACAAGATGCTCAATCTTTTGTTTAGGTACACTCTTTGTCCTAGGGGTGGTGATTCCGATAACATATCTCATAGAGCTAGAAACCTCCTTTATCAAATGGCTCCCGGTCAACCTAAGTTCAATGCTTGTCACTTTCTTTGGCATGAGATCATCATTTGTTCACACACATCCTCTAGTGGTTGTCATTATGCACCATATATTTTCATGATGGTTAAGCATGCTACTCAACTTGATCTCAAGACGGATGTTGTTCATGAGTCATACAAGACTAGTAAAGGAAAACTTGCTCAATCTTTCCTTCATGGCAAACACACCACCGGTATTGATGCTAGAGGATATCCGGGTATTTATACTATTGATGGACCAACTGATGCGGGTGCCTCTTCCTCTCAAGATCCACCAACAAAAGGCCCGTATGATCCACTTCCTTTGGAGGGTGCCTCTCACTCTCATGGGGCTCCTAGGGGTAAGAGAGGCAAATTCAACTTTCTTGCAAAAGGCTTGTTTGCTTGCTTCAACATGCTCCGCAAAGATGCTAGGGAGCGTGAGGCCGATCGTCGGTGGTTGGCTCAAGAGCTTCATAGGCATGAGAAAAATCAAAAGGAAATGGCCGCTAGCCTTAATCTTCCACACTCTCTGGTCCATGAGATGAGAACCTTTGATCCTCCTTCTCCCGTTCCAAATCCTTGGGAGGACCTTGGCTCTTGGGTCCCAGTTGATGATGAAGAGGATGACTATGATGGTGAGGAGGAGTACGACGAGGACGACGAGGAGTAGTTTCCCTTTTTGGTACTTGATGCCAAAGGGGGAGTGAATTTGGTGGATGGAAGCCCCTACCTCTATCTTTATCTATCTTATCGCTATTCATGTAATAGAACTAGTGGACATGTAATGAACTATGTGTGGTGTGATGGATGTTGGTGTGCCAAGTGCAAAACTTTTATTTGTAAGACTTAATTGTGGTACTTTTATCTATGCTAGTGTGATGTAAGGATCTTAATGGTTATATGTGATGCTTGTGTTAGTTGATGATTTGTTATTTCTCACTTTATTGTTGTGATATATTTTGTCATTTGCATCACGGGATATTTCTTTTCACACTTGTGCACAATGTGTTTATGCAAAGATTTAGGGGGAGTTCTTGCCAATTTGTGTGCAAAGGCATTTGAGGCCTCTTTTATTTGACAATGCACACATCTAGGGGAAGTTCCTCACTAAATTGTTGGATATACACATCTCTTTCTATTAACCAAATTGTGTTGTCATCAATCACCAAAAAGGGGGAGATTGAAAATGCATCTAGGCTCCTAATTGTTTTGGTGATAATGACAATGCAATTTGGGAGGATTAATGCTTTCAATGAGATGTGTGCAGGCTTCAAAGTTAAATAAATATGAACTCTCAAAGGAAGGCCCTCATTTTCTTACATATGGTGTTGAAGCTCAATTGGCGATTTAATTTTAATTTTCGGTTTGAATTTGAGTTTAGGAAACACCGTACTATAAAGAGGGATGCGGTCGATTAGTCAAAGTTTACTACAAGTGCTCCTTGTGATCTTCTCTCATCTTTTCTAAGAGTGAAAAACCTAGAAAAACCTTTAGAAAAACAAAAACAGCCCTTTAGTAGTTAAACTCTCCCCCTCCGGCCCCTCACGGGTCACCGAAGCACGAGTGGCCGGGCCACCGGAACGGTGCTCGGAGGGAGGCGGGTGACCCCGGCCACCCGTGCGGGGTGACCGGCTAGGCCGCAGGTGCCCCCAACGGCTAGCTCGGGGGGAGTGGGTATAAATACCCCTTCTTCCTCCTCTTTAGGGTTCTGCTTCTCCCTCCATTGCTTCACCTCTCAAGCTTCATTTCCACTCTCCAAACTCATTCCCAAGCACTCCAATCAAGAATTCCTCCTAGGGTTTGAGTGTGAGAGCATTTGAGGTGTAGTATTTAGCCCCTTTGTGAGAGCTCTTCAATTCCTCCTCTCAAGAAGCACTTGTGGTGGCTTTGGTTGATCGGTTCGTGTCTATTACTCTTGAAGCTTGCTTCTAGACGGTTAGGCGTCGCCCGTTGAGTGCCCTCTCCGTGTGGAGCACCCGGGAATGTTTGTATTACCCCTCCTTTGTGGAGTTTTCTTAGTGAACACCAATTTGCCTTGGTGGTGAATTGGAGAGGCAAGTGGCTCTTCGTGATAGCCCTCCCTTTGTGGGAACCTCAATGGAGACGTAGCCTTCTTAGTGGAGGTGAACTTCAGTAAACAAATCTCTTGTCTCCCTTGCTTGCTTGTGTTCATCATCTTTACCCTAACCCTAGAAGTTGTTTTTTGAATCGATCTATGTACTTGTGTTGTTGTTTGTAAAATCCTTTGTTGCAGGTTGTTTCCACATCAATTACACCAAGTTTGGTTCATATTCCTTCTGCAAATTCACATTCCTCTTAAGTTATTGTGATTTACTCCCGCGCACTGGTTGATCCGGCACAAGTGCCAGGGTGACCCGGACCCCCGGGTCATCCGGTCAGTCGTGCCGGGTCATCCTGTCCCTGATCCACTGCTCAGATTTTGCAGATTTTTAAAGTGATCCTATTCACCCCCTCTCTAAGCATCACAAGATCCTTTCACCTAGTCGCTCCGCTCTGGCCAGCAGCAATACTCCCTGGCCGCACTGCTCCTTTGTCGTGGGCCCGATTTGATCTGGATCCAACGCCGCAGTGGCTTGCGCTGATTTGATCTAGCGCGGTCCCTCGTCAGATATTTATGGAGGCCAAAATTGACACCAATCCAGAAGATGTGGGGCTATCCTCTCTACTAAATGAGGAGCGGAGGGCTGCCTATGATGAAATAATGTCCACAGTCGACATCGAACAAGGTGGTCTATTCTTTGTAGATGAACTAGGTAGCACAAGAAAAACTTGTATAGAGATGTTCTCAGAACTGTTCGCAGTCAGAACAAGCTTGTCATTGCTACAGCTACATCTGGTATCGCAGTATCTATAATGCATGGTGGGAGGATAGCCCACTCACATTTCTAGATTTCCCTAACGCTCAACGCTAAATGTTGTTGCAATGTCACAAAACAAAGTGGAACTGCCAAGCTACTGCAGCAAGCATCTCTCATCATTTGGGACGAGGCGTCTATGACAAAGAGGCAGGCTGTAGAAGTGCTAGACAATGGCATGCATGATATAATGGGATGTAAGGTCTTCCATTCGGTGGGAAGACAATTGTATTTGGTGGAGATTTCAGACAAGTCCTCCCTGTGTACGTAAAGGATCCAGGGCTCAAATTGTTGGTGCTTCCTTGAGAAAGTCGGATCTTTGGGCATCCTTGCGACATCTTAAGCTCGTGCACAACATGAGGGCCCAGAGTGACCGATGGTTCGCAGATTATCTTTTGCGCACTGGTAATGGCACAAAGAAGGTTAATGAAGATGGTGATGTATGCCTTCCTGACGAAATATGTGTCCTGTACACTAGGGATTTCGAGAAAGATCTTGACATGTTGATCGAGAGTATTTGTCCAAACCGCAATGCAAACATGACAAACAAGGATTACATCACCCCAGAGCCATTTTATCAACTCATAATGACTGGGTGGATGATATTAATTTGAAGATGATCAACAAGTTCCAAGTAGGGAGATGGTGTACCATAGTTTCGACGAAGCAGTTGATGATCAACTCGTAATTCTGAAGCAATGCTGTCCTTGTTGGTTAGGTGGTGTTTCTACTACATATTAAAGTAAAATTATTTTTGATCCCATATGTAGTCCTGAAGGCAACAATTTGAAAGGTAACATTCTTTCTTATAACTTTTTTAACTGATAAACAAACATTTTCTGATCCATGCTCTTTGTGCTGCAGACCTATGCAAGAGGATACAACCTGAACGGAGGCAAATTAGAAAGTTCGCACGTGCCGCTGCAGCAACCATCATGGACAAGTAGTGATGCCTTCTCAAGGATGAAGGATTATATTAGGTCTCCACACAGTTATTATTTTAATCAATGAAGTTACTTTAGAAGTTCTCAATTTGCAGTTCCATTATTTTTGGCACGTACCAAATCTAAACAAGTCAGACACTTTAGTGGTTCTTAATTTCCATGTTCTTTTTACGTGAGTTGAGTTCGTATTGTACGCTAAATTCAGTGTTGCATTGTTCACCGTAATGGTGTTGATGTCAAATATTGTTTGGACTTTAGTCATGTCGTTATGATTTTGCAAGTTGGTTGGAATAAAGAACATCAAAGATCATGCTTATGTTAATTTATTATTATAAAACTCATTAGTTACGGTACTCATGTTGTCACTAGGGATGAAAGTGGTATGGATAATTTTCGCATCTGATCCGATCCGAATCTGAATCATACGGATATGGAGAAGATTTTTTTATATTCATGCGGATGTGGATAATCTGAATCCGATTGTGTGCGGATGCAGATTAGGATATGGTGTTACTAATATCCGACGGATATGGATTATCCGATAACTGAATGCGGATAATTCGAGGTCTATAATTGGATATCCGACTACTGTGAGACCCCAATACAGGCCATACAATATGACCTTTTACCTATACACGATTTTTTAGCCCACAAAATTTTAGTTATACATATAGTGCATGCATGTGCATCAAAAACCCAAACCGCAATCCTGCGCAGAACATGATTTGTCACCATTTAAAACTGAATATAAGAATGTATTATCTGACTATATTAATCTGCATCCGCTCCGACACCGATCCGACTCCGCACCATATCCGACATCAGAAAAAAAATCCGCATCTGTAACCGCATCCGTGTAATATCCGCTTCGCTCCACATCCGACAAAAAAATATGGATGTGAATATGGTAAAGGTATTATCCGATCCAACCCGATCCACTTTCATCCCTAGTTGTCACTCATTCCAAGACTGAGTCACTTAGTTTTATTTTGTTTGAGTAAATATATCAATCATCAAAATATACTTAACTATCAAGATTGTACTACCCGGAGCAATGCATGGGCACAAACCTAGTGATATTACATAAATAAAGATTTACTCTAAACTTACTCATTTAGGAAACTAAAGATACACTAACCCAAATCATTCCCACGTGCCCTCGTTCTCACATTAACGCCCTCTTAAATCATTGCCAAAACTTGGGCATTATCATACAAAACTATATAAGCAGTCCCATTCTCTCAACTCTTAGAGTGCCACGTCATTCGTTGACGTCATCTCCACTTAATCCCCCGCGCCCCAGATCCCATGCAGCTCAACACTTTAGTCAGAGCTGAAAAGGCTCCATTAACTCGGTTGAGCATGTCAAGGGACGTCAGCTCAAGAGACTCCATTAACAGTCTGCGCACATGAAGAGAGGAGGCTCCAGAGGTTTTTAACGTTGTCCAATCCATGAAAGAGCAGCATCATTCTCATAGCGCGCCGGGCGTTGGCAAGACGACCATCGCCAATGTTAAAGAATGAATGTATTGATTGATGATTAGGGGGGTGGACCCCACTATTTATATACAATGAAGGGGTGCAGAGGCACCCTTTGGCAGGAGATGCGTCCGTACGGTGGGAGACACCCCCACACAGTGAAGGGTTGTCCCTTCCCTAATTACACTGACTAATGACTATGTTAATTACATGATTAAGCTAATGATCATCACTAATATTTCTCAACACTCCCCCTTGATCAATAGCTTCATTAGATCTTGATGTAACTTGACTTCAATCTTCCTTGGATATTATCTTGTAAAACTCCTCCAAAAACCCTATGGGAAAATTATGAGGAGAAACCAATTTGTGTGTATATGCCACTAAAACTTCTTTAAAACCCAGTGGGAAAATATTAGGAGAAAATGATATAGCATTATTGTCTTTGTTAGATATTTGTATGAGAAAACCTTTGGTAAGGAAAAACCCATATATTAGAATAATGATCTGAGGATCGTGTTTGAACATCCTTCTCCAAAACCTAATAGGAAAATATGAGAAAGGATTTATATCTTCTTAAAAACTCTTAGAGAAAACAGAAGATATGACATAGAATATGTCTTGTATATCACCCTTAAAACCTTAATGGAAAAATTAGGTGATATGGTCGTGTATTGTTATTGCCTCATTAAAACCTTTTTTATGATAAACCTTGTGAGGAAAAACTCATACAGGAAAAAGAGTACACTAATCAGATGATTATTTATATAGGTTATATCAAAGAGAGTCTACCCCTGATTCTTGCAAGTCTTTGAGTTGTCTCATACCAATTCCAAAAACATATTTCTGGAATAATGATGTTGGTAATGATTTTGTGAATAAATCCGCAAGATTATCACAAGATTTAGTTTGCAAGATTTCTATCTCTCCTACCTTTTGTAGTTGATGAGGAAAGAATAATTTAGGAGCCATATGTTTTGTAAGATTACTCTTTATATAACTTGCTCTCATTTGTGCAATACAAGCGGCATTATCTTCATACATTATGGTAGGGTTCATGATTGAACTTATACCACATGATCGCCGTATGTGCTTTATCATTCGCGAAGCCACACACATTCACGTGATGCTTCAAATAATGCAATTATTTCGGAATGGTTTGTGGATGTGGCTATTAGAGTCCGTTTTGATGACTTCCATGAAATAGCCGTTCCACCATGTAAGAACACAAAGCACTGTCCGAGATCCGGCTTCATGGGGATCGGATAAATAGCCAACATCGGTGTATCCAATTAATGATTTATCTTGGTTAATTTTGTAAAATAATCCAAGATCTATTGTGCCAATGAGATATCTGAAGATATTCTTAACTCCCGCCCAATGGCGTTGTGTTGGAGCAGCGCTGTATCTAGCTAGCAAGTTTACCGCAAATGCAATATCAGGCCTAGTACAATTTGCGATATACATCAACGCCCCAATGGCACTGAGATATGGAACCTCTGGTCCCAATACCTCTTCATTTTCACCTTTAGGTCTGAATTGATCTTTATCAATTTCAAGAGAGCGGACGACCATAGGTGTTTTAGATGGATATGATTTATCCATGTTGAATTTCTGTAGAATCTTTTGGATATAAGCCCACTGGTGTACTAAAATCCCTGTTGGGAGATGCTCAAGCTGTAAACCCAAGCAAAATTTGGTTTTACCCAAATCCTTCATTTCAAATTCCGTCTTAAGATGGTTGCGTGTTTCATCTATATCTCGTTGAGTTCCAATGATATTAAGGTCATCAACATATACAGATATGATACAGAATCCAGTTGAGGATTTCTTGATGAATACACATGGGCAATCATCATTATTGGAAAAACCCTTTTGAAGAAGGAATTCCTTTAGTCGGTTGTACCACATTCTTCCCGACTGTTTTAATTTCGTATAATGACTTTTGAAGTTTTACACAATACATGTTGCGTGAATGATTCTTGTTCGGGATATCAATTCCTTCCGAAACTTTCATGTATATATCCGAATCTAGTGACCCATATAGATATCTTGTCACTACGTCCATGAGATGCATGGATAGACCTTTTTGTCTTGCCAATGATATTAGATATCGGAATGTTATACCACTCATAACCGGAGAATATGTTTCATCGAAATCAATGCGGGTTTCTGCGTGAACCCTTGTGCTACAAGCCTCGCTTTGTATCTCACCACCTCGTTGTTTTCATTCCTTTTACGGACGAAAATCCATTTTGATCCCACGGAAAAATATGACGAGGAGTAGGTATTCTTGCGGAGAATACCTCTCGTTTCTTGAGCGAGTCTAATTCGCCTTGATTGCTTCCTTCCATTTGATCCGGTCGGAGCGCTTGATGCACTCTGCCATGGACTTAGGTTACGGATCAATGCGAAGTTCATTTGCAATCTTAGTGGCAAAGTAAATGTCGACATTTGTAGTCTTTCTATTGTATGATTCTCCGAATCAATATAATTAATGGAAATTTCTTGTACCCCTTGTGACTCATCATGATTTCCCACAACGATGAGTACGGGTCTTCCGATGTCCTAGCATTTAAATTATTTTGTGCACTTGTGCTAAGCATGTGATGTATCGTTGAACATCCATATCATTTGGATTTATAGTATCCAATTGGTGTCCGTCAACTTGATGTTGATGCATTTCTTGTTGTGGAAGTGACCTTCCTAGTTTTCCGCAGAGGCTTTTGTATAGCCTTATCCTTCATTGCAGTACCTCTCCCCCTCTTATTTTGATTTGGGAGTTCTTGAGTGGGAATTTCTACCCTTTCTGGTACATTTGCAGCAGGATTATGTGATTTTGTGACACCCTTATAATCAGTAAATGCTTCTGGCAGATTATTTGCAATGTTTTGCAAATTGATAATTTTCTGAACTTCACATTCAGATTCTATAGTACGTGGATCATAGGAGTAGATACCTGTAGTATTCCAATTTATTTCTTGGCATTCTGTTTGGTACTTGTCTCCCCCTAATGCCGGGAAATTGTCCTCATCGAAGATGCAATCAGCATACCGGGCAGTAAATAAATCCCCTGTAAGGGGTTCGAGGTACTTAATGATTGACGGTGATTTGTACCCGACATATATTCCCAATTTACGATGGGGGCCCATTGATGTACGCTGCGGTGGTGATATCGGTACGTATACAGCGCAACCGAATTTTCGCGGATGGGAAATACTTGGTTGATTTCCACGTACTAAGCTGCAACGGGGAAACCGTGTTTATGCAGTAGGTCTAATTTGAATCAAATCAGCGGCGTGTAATACCGCATGACCCCAACATGATGTTGGTAGTTTGCAATTACGTAGTAATGGTCTAGCAATTAATTTTATTCTCTTGATAAGAGATTCGGCTAATCCATTTTGTGTATGTACATATGGAACGGAGTGTTCCACATTTATGCCTAGAGCCATACAATAGTCATTGAAGGCATGCGAAGTAAATTCAGCGGCATTGTCCATCCGATGGTTTTGATAGCATATTCAGGATGATGTGCTCTTAACTTGATAATTTGAGCAATAAACCTTGCAAAAGCATGGTTTCTTGTAGATAATAAACATACATGAGACCATCTAGTAGATGCATCAATAAGTACCATGAAGTACCTAAATGGTCCAGTTGATGGATGTATAGGACCACAAATATCTCCTTGAATGCGTTCAAGAAATTGTAGTGGTCCATCCTTTATTTTAAGATAAGAGGGTCTTAATATTAATTTTCCCGTGGCACATGCGGTGCACACAAAGTCTGATGGCTTGGGAAATTTTGAAGTGTTTAATTTGTGACCAATTGAATTGCTAATAATTTTTCTCATCATCCCTATGCCGGGATGACCAAGGCGATCATGCCAAATCTTGAAGACATCAAGATTTTGAAAAATTACCTTGTATGCAACATGTTGTACGGGTTTGATGTATGTGTAATACAATCCCGATGATAGAGAAGGAATTTTCTCAAGCGATCGCTTGTTATATCCGTCATGTTTAGTGATGAATAGATATTCATCTTTGTTGTCACTATTTGTTTCTACATGGAAACCATTGCGATGGATGTCTTCGTAACTCAATAAGGTACGAGTTGAATCGGGATACGGGAGTGCATCCTCAATTACTATTTGAGTACCCATAGGGAGAACTATTGTGGCTCGCCCCGAACCAACAATTATAGCATCGCGTCTGCGATAGTTGTGACATTTCCTTTACTCTTTTTGAGAGTTTGGAAATATTTAAGTTCTCTGAGTATGGTGTTAGTTGTGCAACTATCCACCAAACAAAGCTCTTCCTCCATTTGGATTGTTCCCGTAGGATAATCTAGAATGAGTAAATAAATTATAAGTTTTGAACTCATAGATTATACAATACATACTTTATTCAATAATATTATAAGTAGCATATGTCTTACAATATTATGTGACAACAATTATTACAACACTTATTTACATAAATATGGCTATAGAACGAAGTTCTTTGAAACTATAGAACGAAGTTCTTGTCAGGGAGCATAAATCTAAGACATGTCTCCGAACACGTCATTGGATGGTCCATCCACAAGCATGTTGTCGGTATCGTCGATGTTATCGATCATCATGTCGTCGTCTTGCCGAAGAATTCGTCCAACCGCATTGGATCTTTCTCCTTGTTGTGTTCCGCGGGAACATCCTTGGAGCAACCGGCATCGGAGTGTGAGTAGTGAAGTGTGCTTCAAACTTGTCCCCATGAACTTGCTTTCCGGCGTGCTTTTGGTAGAGATCAACCAAATGCTTAGCGATTGTGGCACTTTCTAGTTGTGTGATTGTGACAACCACACCTCGACAAGCTTGAGAGTTGTCATGAGCATTGTTTTTCTTGAAAGTGTTTTTGTTATTGCTAGAACCCTTGCCTTTCTTAAAATCTCGCTTCTTCCATTTTCCCTTGAAATTTCTTTTGAATTTCTTGCCACCGAACTTTTTATTATTATTATTCGAGCATTGAAATGTACTTCCGGAGAGGTGCTTTTGCACCCCTAGGGCGCATTTGATGATTCTTTGTTAAGAGCTCATCATGCTTTTCGCTTGGAGTAAATCGTATATTAAGTCGGAATATTTAGTATACTTGTGGCGACGATATTCTTTGTTGCAATATCTGTTAGCAGGAAGAAATGTAGATAGAGTCTTTTCTATCATATCTGCATCATCCAAAGGTTGATTGCAAAATCGGAGCTTGGAACAAATCTTGTGGACAGCAGAATTGTATTCTCAACCGATTTGAAATCCATGAGACGGAGTAGTGACCACTCCCGTCTTACTTCAGGCAGAATTACGCCTTGTTGTTGATTGTAGCGTTCTTTGAGAGAGTCCCAAAGTTTCTTAGGATCATCTTCCATCATGTATTCTGCTTTGAGGTCATGGTGGAGATGGTGTCGTAGAAAATGCAAGGCTGCAAACTTTTTTGTCTACGGGATAGGATTTTGTGGATCGGATTCATTAATTGTATTAATGCAATCTTTGGTGCATTAGCACAATCTTGACATCCATAGCCCGGGTTAGATAATTACTACCATCGGCGAGCAAGTTCGGTGAAGTCTTTATTGATTAATTTAGCCATTTTCCTACATGAAAGAACCATGTATAGGATTAATTTACTGATGTAAATTTGTGTTGTAAAAATAAGCAAAATATATATGTAAGATGATTCTTACAAATTAAGGTGTATATTTATATATATTTTAATTCCTGTAGGAATAAATTTTGACTTAATAGTCATTTATATGAAATTTTGGATATACACTTTGAAGGTAATCATCATAAAGATGTAGACCTCACAATGATGAGCAAAAGTCGCCTAAAAACGCGGATCTCGGGGCAAATAAGCTCTTAGTAAGAACTTATCGCGGCCCGGCGTCTAGGTCACATCACCTTGTGTTATTCCAAATTATATGTATAAACCTTAATTTTAATTTTGCTTGATATTCTACATGATGTAGAGAATTGAATTTTAAACCATGCAAAAATAATTATTGCATAAGAATTGTTCTAATACTTAGAAATGATGCGGATCATAAACTTGAATAATTACTGCGGTAATTATAACATTTAAATTACACAAGTACATATACCGGATGGTACAAATACTATTGTTTGTCACAACATAAAATTACAGAACAATTCGAGGTCTAAAACATAAATATACAACACTAATTAAGTCTGGATATATAAAGGATAAAAGCCTGAGGGCTAAATTAAAATTTAGGGGGTTTTTCTGGACTTTTTGAAAGTTCAGGGGGGTCTAATGAACTTCTGAAGATGTAGTGGCTGTGCGGCCTGCGGGCCGCTAACTTCCTCCTGTGGGCCGGCCGGCACGCTTACGGCCGCCGGGGCCCTGTTGGCCCGGCCCGCCCGGTGGCGGCGGCGTATAAAAGGGGCAAGGAGGGGGGGGCGGTTAGGGTTTACCCCTAACCGCCGGCCGCCCCATCCCAAACCCGATGCGGGGCACTTGGTGCCCGGGGAGGCGCGCGGCGTTGCCGGCGCCGGGCCGGCGGCCGGTTGGCCGGCCGGCGGCGACCCCCCGGCGGATGCGGTGGAGCTTGATGCCGCCGGCCTCCTCGCTCTCCCCGCGTCCCTTCTTGGCTTGGACCCGCCGCCCCTGTTGGCCGGCTTGCGCCGCGGCCGCCGGCCGATGGCCGGCCGTCGTCGGGGTCGAAGGAGGGGAACCCCGGCGCGCCGGGCTCCGGGTGCCGCGCGGAGGCCGGGGCGGCGGTCGGCGGCCCCCATCCGGCGGCCGTAGAGGGATGGAGCGGCCGCGGCGCCTCCGGGTTCGCCGGTGGTGAGGAGAGACGGTGGAGCGCGGCGCGAGCCGTCGTTGCCCCGACCATGATGCTGGGGAATGCGGCCGTCGAAGGTCCAGTGAGTCCGGGTGACATGGTGGCGGCTGTGAAGGAGGAGATGGCCGCCGGTCCGGCCTGAGGGCCAAATCCGGCGTTGGAGTCCGCCGGCGCCATCATTGGTCCAGGTACGTTTAGGTCGGGGATGACCCCAATTCCTTGTACTTGTGTTCCAGGGCGACGGATGCGTACGACGAGGCGGCGGCGAGGAGGCTCCTCTGGAGGCGTCGGCGTCGGAAGACGCTGTGCCGCCGGTGATGGGCTGCGGGAGGCAAGTCCAGCGGTGTACGGCGGCGTGGAGGAGCGGTTGGTGCTGGCGGCCGGCGAAGCACGGTGTGGTGGAGGGAACCTTGGTCCACGGCGGTCACGGAAGCGGCGGTTTCGTCCTCCACGTCGACCACGGCGGCGGCCATGGCGTGCACCACCAGTGCAGAAGAAGCATCGGCCTCAGTGTGTTCTAATGGGCATCACTAGATAGGTAGCATAGGCAGTGTCAACTAGTCGAAATGGGGAATCCATTTTATTAACCTTAGATGAACTCCGGCGTGATTTGCCGGCGGTGAGGGCCTTCTGGCCGTTCTGTGCGTGCGTGCGTGAGTTTGCTTAGGGGAGCGTGCTGATAACGTGTTAAAGAATGAATGTATTGATTGATGATTAGGGGGTGGACCCCACTATTTATATACAATGAAGGGGTGCGGAGGCACCCTTTTGCAGGAGATGCGTCCGCACGGTGGGAGACACCCCCACACAGTGAAGGGTTGTCCCTTCCCTAATTACACTGACTAATGACTATGCTAATTACATGATTAAGCTAATGATCATCACTAATATTTCTCAACAGCCAACAGCCTCACGCAGCGCCTCGCCAACAACAGGGTGCCCGGCCGCCCGTCGCTGGCTGCAAGTACGTCGTCATTGGCTTAGTGTCGTAGCCTCATCTCAAGAAGGCGTGGGGGTGGTAATTCGCCTGCTGCCATGTTCTTCGCAGTCTCAATCCAAAGTTAGCCATGACAACATCATCCTAGAGGTATAACGTCGAAGGCACGAAGCGCTCCGACCTCACCACGGTGCCGCTGCGTCGCACTGCGTCCCTCACACGGTCGCTGCTCTGGCCCCGCTAAATCACGTCTGCTCACCCAAGTGCATCACCCTCTTCCAACCCAACGCGCTGCGTTGCCCAAATGCCCATATTGTCGCCCTGCTCCGGTCCGGCGGTCCGCTATAGTGTCCTTCGTAGCCTCGCAAGCGCCGAGCACCGTCGCCCTTCCCCTACCTCTGCTCTTCGCCAACAAACGGATAAGGAAGTGGATCGAGGCCCCTCAATCCGTTTTTCGAGGTGACGAATAACTAACCGAAGGATTTTCTGTACTCATGTTTCGTTTTTTCCTGCCTTCACTGACTGTGGATTAAGCATGGAGTATAGCGTAGCGATGATGATTAAATGTGCCTCGATATTACTGTGAATCATACCAAGTACGGATTGGTTAAGTGCTTTATTAGGATTTAGAATATCAAGATCAGCCTCCTTCAATCAAATAAGGTAAAAACTTTCTCCAACTTTAATTTTTGCTGATTAATTGTTGAGTGGATGTCTTCACATACAAACATTTAATTTGTGTTCAGCTTCACATCACCATAACATCATGTGAATATCATCTCCATAATCTTTCTAGATAACATTTCTATTTTATCAATTAAATATCATATCTTTCTCAGTTATCTATTAAATACATACAGAGTAAAAGTATAATTTAACTTCACATAAAAAAACTTAAATCTTCACTCTTTTCAAGTGCATCAAATAATCATATTTTTTATAAAAAATTTCACCCTTTCTAAAGTGTACAAAATCATTATAGAAAAATTAAGCAAGTCATCAATTTATGTCTTGTACCGATTTTCTTTTTCCGTGACTATAGCATCGATACATCTTTCCTGTACCATGCTCCAAAATTCCAACAATGAAAATACATGAAAGATCAATCATTTAACAACCGTTTTCTTTCAACAAAATGAATATATTTTCATATAAAATGTCGTTTGTAAAAGTATGTCGCATAGCAACCACCTTAGAGCAACTCCAAGAGTGTCTCTAAAAACCACTAGCTAAAAAATCTTGATTTGGCTAATATGTAAAATGAAATAGCTACCAAAAAGTTGATGAAATTCAACATACTAGCTAAAATCAACTCTCCATATGCCCCACCGCTAGTGGATCCCGCCTGCCATACTCATGTACGAGGGGATAACTAGCGGGACTGGCTAGCTAAAGATGGCTAGCGAAGCCCCCGGTTTAGCTAGCGGAGGATAGCGAGGGCAAGTTTAGCTAGTCCGTTGGATTGAGTTTTTTTTACAAAATTTCCATTTTTTAGCTAGTTAAGCCAAAATAGCTAGTTGCTCTTAGTTTATACTTTCAAATTTTCATACAACTTTGTTTAAAAATTCGCGCAACAACACGAGTATCGCCTAGTTCCTTTAAACACATGTCGATTTTCTTTCCTTCCACATGTTCCACCATGTCCATGAAGTCAAGCTGCCACCGAACGAACCTTAATTTGCTTGTTAATGAAAGGCTCCAAGGATTTACTCCACCATTGCTCTACCTCTGTATCAGGAAGCAGAATATTTAACGAATCACATAACAAAAGCTGTGGAACAACAATAGGCTCCGCTGAATAAGTAAATTTAGATTCTAGGACAAAATGGCTGTGTTACCTTCACTTTGCAGCAGCTATATGTTCTCTTTTGTGTATCACATCCCAAGTGCAGACACGCTTCCCAAAATGCCAATGACCCCTATCACTAGAAGAGACGTCCATCAATTTGTGATGCGATGGCTCTAGAGAATCATGACCATTTCGTTCCGTCTCCCAAGTGGCATCTAGAGTCATGCTCTTGATTGAAGGTGAGATCTTAAATATAAGAGTCACGAGGTCCATCTCCTCGTCCGCTCCTGTGAATCCACTAATCTGCACCTCCTCAAGGAATCCCAAAGAGATGTTTCCATGATCATAGCACGTAACTAGTTTGCGACAGAAACACTTCAAAATGCCCTGCTGATCGAAGACAAAAAGAAAAAAGGAAAACAAAACATTCATGAAGAGGACAGTTTGTAGATCATTTTATTTTGCTAGGGCATTGAAGAGTATTCTTAATTCAGAACATTACCCGGTCTGTATCAGTGATTTCGATGTGCAGTGACCTCAGGCCAGGGAACCTCCGAAGTAGCGACGATATGCTTGCCAGGAGCTGACGCTCCGGAATAGACTTCGCCTTCACGAACATGCCCCTGACATGAGGAAATCTGGGCGCACCTTCCACCGCCAGATCATCGTACTTGTTCTTTTTTATATACTTATAGTCATAGTTAGCATGGCGAAGGTAGAACTCGACGTTCTCAACGGCGGTGCAGTTCTCCAGGAGCCAGAAACTGAAGCTCGTGACGCAAGAGTATCGACGCGCATGGATGTCCATCTCGATCTCTCTGAGACGGCGAACGCTAGCCAAGCTTTGTATATCCAACAGGTATGGGCGCCTGTAGAGATCGAACCTGCACAGGTCAATCTCCTGCAGCCTTGGCGCCAACACCCTGACCGCGCTGGCTTGGTAGCAGGCCAAGAGATGAAAGACGCGCAGGTTGGGCGCGGCCATGTCCAGTTTCACAAGATTCGCCGCGTAGATGACCGTGAACTCTTCTAGCGCCTCGACGCGGAGCACCAGCTGGGTCAGCTCCATGATGTTTTTCATGTAGAGGGTACGGAGGCGAGGGCAGCAGGATGACGACGACACGAAGCTGCTGAGGCCACGCCCTTCCTTGTCCTCGGCGAAGGACACATCCTCGAGCGAGAGCGCCGTCAGCGCCTCGTACCTTTGCCACCGCCGCCGGAGGGAATTGGATTCCACGGGAAAGTAGACAAAGCGACACAGAACGGGGACTTCCGTGTTCGGGCAACTTGGCGACATCCCGATGTGGCTCGGACTCCATCTTGATGAGGAGGTAGAAGTCTCCGACGACGCGCTGCGCGCCGTAGCGGATCCACGCGTTGATCTGGTCGGACGGGGGGCAGTCCCCTCTGTTCATGGAGATGCGGAGAGAGTCCATGCCGGCTTCGCCGCGCTGGGCGAGCACCCAGTCCAGGAAGCCGCCGACGAATACGCCGTCTCGCGCGACCTCCATGGGGTGGTGTTCCAGATCGTCGTTCACGACCGAGAGGTCCCGGGCATGGATCCAGACGCGGCGCCATCGCCGGGAGAGCGCGGCCGTGCGCGTGACCTCCAGCGCTCTGCGCACGCGGGCGAGGATGACGTGCAGCAGCTTGTCGGGGAGGGCGCTGAGCCGATCGACGCCATCGCCGTCCATGGGATCCGGCTGCGTGCGTCCAGGGTTCAAACTAGCGATTGTTCCGAGTTCGGACGACGCATTTAAGTCCAGCCGGAGAGGAATTGAATCGGGTCCGAGTGGCGAGTGGGCTTAAAAATTGGATTTTAAATCAGCCCACCACACCAACAAACCTGGACTATCTTACTATGCGTGTTCTGGCCCAGTACAGCATTTCTAAGGGCCCAAGCCCAACCGTCGACACCCGCTCGCACCGCACGGGTAGTGAGCCGCTGCCGTGACGCCTCCCGGCTCCCGCCGCCCGCCGCCGCGCCGAGCTCAATAGCTAGGGTGAAAAGTCGCCGGCGGCCTCCCACCCCGCTACTTATTGTAGCGATAGTACCTGTGAGAACTCGGGTACGAGGCCCAGATGCCCGTCCTGTCGGCGCGTTGCAACTGCGTGGGGACGGCGATCATGCGCAGTGCCGCCGCCGCCATCAGCGACGAGCCGACGAGGCCGAGCTATCTAGGTCAGTGCTTGCGTCTTTCTTATAGATTGCGATCCTTGTGTTTCTACTTGCTGTTCTAAACTCTTGCAAATTGATAGATCGCTGATGGTGTAGAAATTGATGTGCCGATAGATATAGCGATGTAGGGAATAATGCTAGAATAACGAACCTTGTGCTTGGTATGATACGTACGTAGATTCGAATTTCGCAATTTATATATGTTCTTGTTACTGTTGATTCTTTCAGGGTTGAATCATCTGTGCGTATAGAGAATTAGTGGGGGATCACATTAGACTAAGTTATTTCCTTTGTTGCTGGTGAATTCTTGGAATCAATTCTCATACTTGCATTTGTACGTCGGTCTGGATTTGTTCAGGGTACTGCTCGTGGTTTTACTTATTGAACACGTCAACATGATCTCGGGTTCAGAAAATTATTCAGGCTTTATAATAAATTGCAAGTTTAATGTGAATAGGTTGAGGGTTGCGATTTATCACTACCAGGACCTGCTTGAGTTTATGTATTACACCTGTGTCACGTACATTTTTCGTAGAAATGAACAATGGATGGATTTAAATTGCATAATTTCAACCAAAGCACTATTATAATTAGCAAACCGTTACAAGAGATTTACATTACATAGCTGTTTACTGCACAACTATTCCTGGGGGTCATGACTACACACTATTGGCAGATAGCGTGCATCACCCTATAATTTCTTTATCATAAGGGTTGACTTGCTCACAACCTACAGTTATATACACATAATTAACACACATATCGTTGGTAGCTCCTTTTATTTTTAACCAAGCAATCGCTAACTTCATAATACAACAACAATATATCAACATTCACATTTCCTTCAATAGCTATAGTATGTAGCAGTGTAGTTCCTGTCTGGTGGTTCTTCACATTCTTCATCCCTGAAAAGTAAACAAAAGGCATACCCATAAGCTTACCTGAATAGCACAACACCTGGAACTCTTGATAGGCAATCCTCTTTTTTTTTTCATTTGAACGCTAGCATGAAAATTGTAATAGCAATATAAAGTGTTCCTTTTTATTATTTGTACTAGATCTTTATGCATGGACACTAGTTTTTTTGTTTTGTTTTTTTTGTTGCGAGACACTAGTTTTGTTAAAATGGTCAACTTGCCAATTGTCAGCTTATCTGTAGTTTTTAACTCATGGGTATTTACAGTTGCCTTCTCAGGGGGTAGCAATGGTCCTGTTCTGCTTCAAGAGAGCACAGAATAGCCTTTGCAAGATTGCCTTTTGCAAAAGACACATATGCCTCTTTAGAAGTGGAACAAAAACCTTTTTGCAATAAGTACTACTTGAAAAGAAGATACTAAAGTGCATGTCCGCTACAAACCTGGAACTGAAATAATGGGGTTAGAGTGCAATATCTTAACTTCTCTTTTGGGTATGGTGAATATATAGTCTGGGAAAACCAACTGATCAAGCACAGATTGAGAATTTGAGATTGGGGCATACTGATGGATACTACTCCATGCGTGATGTCCTGAGAGAAGCTCAAATATGTGTTGTCACTAGTGACAGATTCTTTAGCTTCTATAGTAGTTCATGCACTGTAAGATGTTGCATCCAACTGTACGTAGTGGACTTAAAACGAAAGGGAATGATCGGTGTGTAGTGGCATTAGTATAGGTTCTAGCTACTGGTGTGTTCACCCATCTAGCTAGGGCATGGTTTGCATAGCTGATGTTTCACCAGTGCATAGGTTCTTGCATATTGAGATACAGCAAGCAGCAAACCCTACATGACATACAGCTGCAGATTATGATGCTTATTGACAAGACTTTGGCATTATTAGGACATGTAGTCACTAGCTAGGAAAAGCTAGTTTTTAATGGAAGGACAGTTAAGTAGCTTCTTATTATTACCTTTAGTTCCAAGCTCCCTGTGTGTTGTACTTGGGGAACGGAATCCTGCCAGACTCAATGAGTTTGACGTCATCTTCTAGTATCTCATATTGGCGGCGCACCTCGTCGGCCGTCTTGCTGCCACCCATGGCGCGGGACACCTTGTGCCAGCGGTCGGGTGTGCCCTCACCATAGTAGGCAAGGGCCTCTTCAAACAGTTTTTCCTCTCTTTTGCTCCACGTGGAGGCCATGTTAACATTGCGGGAAGAAGAGCTTCTTGACCCAGACATCTTTGGATTAGACCTCTCTTCGAAACCAAACTAGTGCTGATGTTTTATGTGTAGCTAGACACTCAGGAGTTAGGTAGCTTGGCTGAAGCTTTTAGCTCGTCCAATGCTCTGATGTTTTGATCTCTGTGTTGCTAGGGTGGCTACTATTTATAGGCACTTGGCAAGCACGAATTGCTCATACTGCCGTCATGCTGCAATGCTTGCACTAGGGGGCGAAACTTGACAGGCGAATAAGATTCTCATGCTTTGAACTCAGGACCCACTGTAAGAGTTGTGTGAGCGGGGGCGTGATGGAAAGGGAGAATCACGACATCTTCTAGTATGAACATAAAAGAGCTTCCTTTTCGAATGAGGATTCTTCAGGTACAATGTGCCTGGCTGACAAAAGGATCTGACACTGACAATGCATACGAGTTTAGATCACAGTGCATGGTAAGTTAAACATCAAGGGAGATACGACCTAGTAGGAACTGTGTATTCCATTAAGAAGTAGAAAATTAATAGCCAAATTATAGTTAAGAGGACTTAAACCTGGATGGTTGGGTGTCCACACTCCATACCCCAAACCAGTTGAGATTGGCTCACTTCTTGTCTATAGGTAAAATGGCGACCCCATTTTCTTTCAAACTTCCAGATATGACTGATCCTGTAGGTAAGGCAAGCAGTTCTTTAGACTGAGAAGCCATGGCAATGCATCTGCATGCCCCAAGAACTGCAAAAGGATCTTAGCAACTGGATGGTAAAACCGATGGCTTTGCACCACCGGGAAGAATTTATATTGCGCTTGCCTCTCTCGTGTTGGAATGAAATATATTCCATGGACCTGCATATACGTTTGGCTGCTGGTAGCCTAGTGAACTACACCAAGTAAAATTGAGGCTACTGAGCAAATAATCTTTTGCCAGGCATAGGAGCTTTGGTTGAATAAAACGGACTATGATTTTGATACAGCATTTGTGCAAACTATTTGGTTATTGATTATGACATACTTACACTGTGATTGAGATATATACTTAATATAAGCTTATTCCTGGAAGGTGATTACAGGAAGCTCAACAATGATACTGATTCAAGAATCAAATCAAAATCTATCAAATCTTTTGTACTCCTGAAGTTCTCTTGGTCTGGACAGTACACATGAGATGGTCAGAAGAAGAATATGTGCTAAAGCATGGGCTGTACCTGGACCAACGAATAGGTATTTCCCTGTCTGCTGCCAGGACCTTGGAAGAGATAATTGCATTTGTTCTTTGCTCTTTAATCTTTGGCCTTTGAATTTCAAGAAATTATGTGGACCATTTCAATGTTTGTTATGTAATTCTTCATTTATTAAATATCGATCAAAGCATTGTGTTTAAACAGTGTCACAGACTCTAGACGACATATGCTACCGATTTTTAGTGCAACATATTTGATATTCTAACATCTAATAAAGTGTCCTTTATACTTTAGTTTTGTGGTTGGTATTGAAATAGTTTAACTGCTCACATTTAAAATATATTTAATTTTGACCAGACGGAGTAGGAGAAATATACTTGTGTGTCTCAGGTGTCCTGATTATAAATTTTAAATGGTGTTTATTACTTGATATTAGGTAAATCCCTCAGTTCTAGTTTACTGTCAATAATAGTAATTCTTCATTTATAAATATCGATCAAAGCATTAGCAATTGTGTTTAAACAGTGTCACAGACTCTAGACGACATAAGCTACCGATTTTTAGTGCAACATATTTGATGTTCTAACATCTAATAAAGTGTCCTTTATACTTTAGTTTTGTGGGTGGCATTGAAATAGTTTAACTGCTCACATTATAATATATTTAATTTTGACCAGACGGAGTAGGAGAAATATACTTTTGTGTCGGATAATTTTTTAATTTTAACCTTTTTTAAAAATTATTTTTATAAATAACACACGGGCAACATTTTTTGCACGGGTGACCCTTTTCGGCGCGCGCGCGCGCGCGCGCGCGCGCGCGGCCGGCCGCGCGCCACATGCGCGCGCGCGCGGCCCCCGCGGGCGTGGGCCCGGGCTTGCCGCGCCACATGCGGCCGGGCGCGGCGGGAGGCCGGCTGCCGCGCCACGCCGCCGGGCGCGGCCAAAGGGTCACCGGTGCAAATAAAGTTCCCGGGTGTTATTTATAAAAATAATTTTTAAAAAAGGTTAAAATTAAAAAATTATACTTTTGTGTCTCAGGTGTCCTGATTATAAATTTTAAATGGTGTTTATTACTTGATATTAGGCAAATCCCTCAGTTCTAGTTCTTATACTGTCAATAATAGAGACTTACTGATGTTTGAACCTTGGATCTTTTTGAGAGACGTTTATTTATATGGTGAAATGCACCAGATTCTCACCTAGATCTAGTTCCTGCAGCTTTTTAATTGGTCCAGGTCAACTTGGCACAAATCCTCCAAAACTTTGGGAAAACCACCGGCCTTTGCACAAACCTCCACAAGACACATCTTATTCCGATCAGGTGCCACAACGTCGACCTTAATGATCTGCTAAGAGACCTAAGAACTCCTTTCCTCCTTTCCTGTGCGCTACTCGGCCTCCCGCTTTCCGTTAGAAAGCTGAAAAGGTGGACTTCCAGCCTCTTATGGACAAAGGGGCGAAACTCTCCGTCTGGGTAGGGTGCAATCTTATACAAGCTGGAAGAGTGAGTTTGACCAAGTCCGTTCTATCCTCCCAACCGGTTTACTTCCTTACGGTGCTCAGGCCAAATAAAGAGTTGCTTGAGGACCTTGACAACAAGCTCCGAAGGCGATTCCTTTGGGCGGGCGACAAGCAGCTTACGGAAGGGAAATGCAAAGTTAATTGGACTCGTAGAGTGGAGGTTTGGGTATACCAAATTTGGAGAAATTCGTAAGGGTGCTTCACCTACGTTGGCTCTGGCACCAGTGGGTCTCCCCCGACAAACCTTGGGTGGGAACTGAAACACCATGCAACAACGAGGATAAGCTGTTCTTCGCCGCTTGCACCACGTTTACCCTTGGCGATGGGAAAAGGGCTAGCTTTTGGGACTCCAGGTGGATCCAAGGGCGCAGACCTAAAGATATTGCGCCGAGTCTTTTTGAGCTTTGAGGAAAAAGAAGAGAACTGTTCACGATGCTATACTAAATGACAACTGGTTACATGACCTGGACGTGAGAGGACATATAACCAACAACCTCCTCTCTGCTTTTGTGGAGCTTTGGTCCTTAATACAATATGTGTATCTACGACCGCATCAGGAAGACTCTATCACTTGGAAACTCACAATTTCAGGCTCGTACTCGGCAGCCTCCGCCAACAAAGCTCAATTCTTTGGCTGCACCACGACACCACTGATAAGCTCCATTTGGAAATCTTGGGAGCCTCCTAAATGCAAATTCTTTGCATGGCTCGTTACCCTAAATCGTGTATGGTCAGCTGATCGGTTTGCCGGTGGAGGATGGACGCACAACGATTCTTGCGTCCTATGCCAACGATCTATGTAAACTGCCCACCACCTTCTAGAAGATTGCAGATACACAAAGCGAATTTGGGAACTTATTGCGGTTTGGACAACACAACCTGATTTATCTCCATCCGACTGGACGCCTACCCACGATGCCCTACATTGGTGGACAATGATCACTACTTTGCCAGACTTCCCGTGACGAGCCTTGAGAAGTCTGGCACTGTTAGTTAATTGGGAAATTTGGAAGCAACGCAATGCACGAATTTTCGACAGACGTGAATCGTCAACGACTACACTTTTAGTTAATATTAGAAGTGAGGTATCCTCTTGGATTGTTGTAGGGGCAAAAGACCTGGCGCTTCTTGTGTCGCGAGAGTAGCTCCTTGTCCTGTGTTTTTTGTACTCTCTTCACTATCAATGAAATAGGCTCTCGTGCCCGTTCGTTTAAAAAATATGGGCCTTGGATTCTCGCTTAGAGTGAACCACTTAAACAGTTTAAGAACGTAGACCCTTACTTTGGGAGTTTATATGGATCTAGTTAAAAAGTTGTAGGACCCAATGCATTTTCACACTATTTTATTTTGAGAGCAGACTCTCATACTTCCCCGTATTTTGTGATGAATGGGCTAGCACTAATGAGAAATCAGTAGCAGGACATCTGAATTAATTAAGGGTGTGTTTGGCAGAGCTCCGCGTAGCTCAAGATCTAAAAAACCAACTCCACTCCAAACTTTTCAGCCAAACACACCCAGCTCCAGTAGCTCCACCGCGGATCTGCTAAAAAAAAGGTGGAGCGGGCCCCAATTCCATGGTTTTCGTGGACTACCTCAAGGGGTGCTCCATCAAATCCAGGTTTCATGGAGTTGGGGTAAATTACCCACCACTCTTCTTTTCCCCGCACGACAGCCATGGCTGCGCCCGGCCGACTGCCATGCCATTGCGAGGGTCGACTCAAATCAGGTCGTACGCGCCTGCCGGTGAGGGATCGCAATTCCGGATGGCCACCGCCACTACCTCCAGTCGTCTGCTCCACGCCCGCGCCTTCGTGTTGGGCGGCGGCGAGAAGACCAAGCGGGTGCTGGTGTGGGTTGTTGCTGGCACCGAGCCAATCAAAGCGGCAGCCACCGCCGACATCCTCAATCGTGCCGGCGCGCGGGTCACCACCGCCACAGCCGACCCAGCGGGGGGCGATGGCCTCGTCGTGGAGGCCGCCTGCGCGTCAAGCTTGTCGCCGACATGGAGGCGAGGCCTTCAACCTCATAACCCTGTCAGTGCGCCGCGGGGCTCGGAGGCGAAGAATCACACCGAGAATGGGGGCAGGTCGCGCGCGCGCCTACCCGGCGGCGGCGGCGCCGCCGCGCCCGCCCTCGCCCGGAGCTCGTGTGGGGCCGCCGGCTCCCGCGCGCGCACCCCCGCGAGGGCGGCGCGAGCCACGAGGACGAGGTGGCGGGCGACGGCGGGAGGCGAGACGCCCTGCAGTCCTGCACATCGAGGAAGAAGAAGAAACTTTTTTTATTGGCCTGACATGCAAGCCATAGATGGCATAGGGATGACGAAAAATTTGGAGCTGTACAAAACACTTGTCGGGATCTCAGATCCACGATGGAGCTACTCCACGGTGGAGTGCGGTGGATCTGTAGCTCTGGAGTAGTTTTTTCAGAGCTGGAGCTCTGCCAAACACGCCCTAACTTTACAAAGTTAGGCATACATAGATAGGACTATGAATATTATTTCTCAAAAAAAAACATATCAATGGTAAGTGAAAACCTACTCCATTTCATAAGGATCAGGGAACACAAGGGCCTGATAATATACTTTTGTAAGCTTAACAAAACTTACATTGGACACATGACATATCACAAAGGCACAAAGCCTCTCTTAAATTCGACCAAGGGGGAGGGTTGCGACTCTAATTTGTGATCATTATTAATGTTTGCCACTCTATGGTCTCTATGCACAACTATCTTTAATTAAATTGGTGTTTTCTTATGGTGATTAATTTTGTGTTGAGAGTGGAGAAATGGTTCAGTGGATATAAAGTACTGCAATCACATTCCAAAGCCTAAAATCTTTAATTTATAAGCTGACGCTCCATGCAGCGTGCATGCTTCACAATCTCAGCCACCCAAAGAATGATTGCAACAACAAGATCATTTCCCATAAAAAATATGAGTTGTTCAAATAGTCAAAATGTTGTAATTAGATTTGTCCAAAAAAACACTAAATGGAGTTATGATAATCTGACTTTTTTAAGACATGCATAGCATGTTTTTCATTAGGGAGGAAACAACTACATTTAAGCAACACATGCGACCAACAACATCACCACTACTACCTAAAATACGAGACTGAGAGTGAAACCTGCAGGAGAAGAGGATACCAAGAACACCCACGCATCACCAAAAGCCTAGCCACTCCGAGGGGCAGTCAACAATGGTGTATTAATGGTGGTTTCCATCTCTATTAGTTGACTTATTACCTAAGCAAAAATTTGACATGTTAGCCTCATTAATGAAGAAAGAGAAGAAAATTTGAAGAAATCATTCCCTCCTAGAAAAACCACGTCCTCACGTCAATCGATGCACCAAGAAATGGCAAAGTCGTCACTGGGAGGAAAACAACATTTTCTACATGCATGGCTAGGCCCGTGATGGGATTGCTCCATGCTCCGTGTGTCGCGCCAATTGAAGATTGAAAAAAAATCATATTTATTAGGTGAAGACTCTCTACCATTGTGTGATGATGACGTGTTCTTCTTGAACATTGCATATATTTTTTTATCATTGTTACAACCCTTAAGATAGATATTTGCAGTTAATAAGTTGATCATGGAAGCATCTCAGAATTCTTCTTTGGAAAGAGAGCAAGATACTGATTCCATGTGGCAGGTAAAAGAGTGTAATTGTAAACGACGCCCGTGGGACCAAAGGGTATGCGGATCTCCCTATCTCCAATTTCCTTGGAAAAGGAATTTGACTTTTTATGCTTTATCATCTTTGCTCTCAGATTGGCCACGGAGGCCATGGAATTATGCATGGAGTTTCTGGCTCCAGGATGATTTTGGCAGCCACATGATGAACTGCTGGTAGTTACAGAATCTCTCCTCGAGCCGACGTGGAGGCGTTGGAGTGTCCATCCGAAGACGCTGGGTTGGACCAAAGAAACCCAAGTTGGCATCGTGGCGCAAGCAAGCATGACTGGACCGGTGGAGAGCCGCCTCTCTAGAGAAGAGGTAGATCTCTGCGTGGAATATAATCTGCACAAAGCGCGGCAAAGATACATGATTCCCCGTGATATTTCGAACCCCTCTGAGCTTTTGTTTTCAGAGCGGAATCCTCTCTGAAGGAATTAGTTCTCCGAGCTAGCGCATTGTTTCATCAATGCCTTGAGCACATGTGCTCAATCAGTCACTTAACCTGCAGTGCTACTGTACAACGGATCTTAAGTCCATTGTCTGAATTGTTGCTTTTGTGTGGTCTGCGTCAACCAGATCCCAAATCTGCAAAGGCGGCAGCAGCCCGGATTCCAGCAGGCGCGCTCCAAGTTGCTGGATTGGAATATGATATGGAATCCAGGTGGACACACAAGGATTCATCACATTTGCCCCTGAGCTCTCCCTTTCCCTGGCGAAGAAAGCTAATAAAGGCATCCCAATCCTGATGGCCATATTCCCTCGGCACATCAAATATACCCAAGCTAGCTAGCTACAGCCTATCTAAGCAATGCATTCGATCAGCTAGGATGCTGAGTGCACATGTATCTTCTTATCTGATAGATTGACACGGCCGCCGGTGGTGTCGCTACAAAATAACGACCGATGCCGAAAGGTGATCGGCACCGGGCAGCTGACCGCGTGGTAATCGGTGCAAGCACGGAGAGAAGGTTATTCTTCTTCAATTCTACGAGGACGATCGATGACCGCAGTCACAGGAGATTCCGGGCCTTCTCGATCGCAGCCAAAAGCTGCGCCAGATGCCTGATGGTGAGCGATGAAGGCCACCGATCGAGGAGCGATTCGGATGTCCTGCAGGAAAATCGGCTCGCAGTGGGGTGATCAAGGCTAAGGGGCATGAGCATCTGGATCTGGTGATCACGTCGGGTGGAGCTTGAGGCGCCGCCTTTTCACCTTTGGCACTTGGGTGTAGCCGCAAGAGGTGCCCTGCGCAGCCGCCAGCCGGCGGTCGTGTGTCTACGTCGTGGTCGCTTTTGATGGCGGCGCGCGGTCCGAAATGAGCCACGCACGTTGGTGAAATTTGCCTAGCGCATGGCATGAGACTTGTCGCTGCTGGTTTCGGGTTTCATCGTTTGCTTAAGCGCACCTTCGAGCATCAAACAAACTTGAGTAAATCGAAATCCGTCGCCAGTGGCTTGACGGTCACCATCAGAGGTGAGGTTCACCACCATCGGATGGTCCAATTGTACATAAATTTTATATATCTTATCGGTGCGAAAAGTAGTCCTGACACTAACTAGTAAGAAGCTGAGATCTATCTCTCGATGGCTGGTGTTAAGCAACTAGTGTCACTGGGTTTATCCTGGTTCCGGCCGGGGGCCGTACGTCCAGCAGGGGTGTGCTCGAGGTACTATATTGCGTGCACCGTGGTGCTCGTAGAGGGGGGTTACAAGCGAAGCGGGAGAGGAGGTCGGACCTCCAGGTCCCAGAGGTACTGATTGAGGCAAGTGCCAATATCGTGGTCAAGGCGGAAAGCGTGCAAGTGAGCGATGTACGTCGTCCCCCTGCGGCTAGGGGACTGTCCCTCCTTTTATAGGCCAAGGAGGCGGCAATTTACAAGCGTGCCGCACTATTTCATCTACGTGTAGAGGTATGGCGTACAACGCCATGGAGTAGACGGCCGTTTGGCGAATCTTGCTTCTGGCAGGGCGTCATGGCGCGTCCTGTGCACGTCCAGAATGAGTGGGGCAGTGTTTAAGCCGCAGATTGGCAGGAACATCCAGGCCTACGTCGACGACCTCATCGTCAAGAGTTCCAACCGGGCCACCCACGTAGGTGATTTGGCTGAGACCTTCGCCAACATGAGGCGGGCCGATTTGAAATTAAACCTAGAGAAGTGCGTGTTCGGGGTCACGAAAGGAAAAATTTTGGGATGCCTCATCTCCGCCAAAAGAATTGAAGCCAATCCCGACAAGATAAGAGCAATCAGAGAGATGGAGGAGTCTAAGACAAAGAAGGACATCCAGAAACTGAATGGTCGGGTGACAGCTTTAAACAGATTCATTTCAAGATCTGCTGAGCGAAGCCTCCCGTTCTTCAAAGCATTAAAGGGCAAGGGAACGATTGAGTGGGGCCCTGAGCAAAGCAAAGCCTTCGCCGAGGTCAAGGACTACATCGAGAAAATGGCAATACTATCTCCACCCTCACCGTCGGAGCCACTTCTCTTATACGTGGCCGCTTCAAAAGCTGCGGTCAGCGCTGCTCTGGTCCGAGATGTCGAGACCGAAAAAGAGAAGTTTCAATGTCCCGTCTATTTTGTCTCCGAAGCCCTGGCGGGCTCCAAGCTGCTCTATTCAGAGCTGGAGAAAATCGCCTACGCAGTGATCATGGCCACGCGAAAGCTCAAGCACTATTTTGAGGCACACAAGGTCACTGTGCTCACAGACCAACCCTTAAATGATTTGTTCATCAACAAGGAGGCCTTGTCCAGAATTGCCAAGTGGGCAACTGAGTTGTCCGAGCATACGATAGACTTTGGAAAGAGGTCGGCAATCAAGTCCCAAGTCTTAGCGGACTTCATCGTAGATTGGACTTCACCAAGCAGTGTTACCACTGATGAAGAGGGCCGGTGCCGGTTTGGGAGATCGGATGTGACGAAGCACGGGGGCGCAAAGGTGCGGCATCGCGGCCATCATCACCTCGCCGACGGGTATCAAGTTAAGATACGCGGCAAGACTAGACTACAAAGACCCATCGACGGGTGCACCAACAACACCACCGAGTACGAGGCTTCTACCGCTGGGCCTCCGCAAGGTGAGAGCCCTAGGGGCCAGCAATTTCCTGGTCAAGTGCGACGCCAAGGTCATCAAGGACCACATGGAGAAAGAAAGTGAGACCAGGGAGCCGGAGCTAGTCAAGTATCTCGCGGAGGTGCGCAAAATGGAAAGGCATTTCCGGGGATTCACCATTGAGCACTTGCCCAGAAAAAAACAATAGCGAAGCCGACGAGCTCACAAAGAAAGCTGCAAGGGGGGAGGCGATGCCTCCAGATGTATTCTTTGAGATCCTGACCACCCCGTCCACAAGGCCAGACAAGCAGCCGCTCAACACAGTCAATGCAATCGCTAGCCTGGACTGGAGAGCTCCCATAATCGCTTTTCTTTGCGCACACTATGAGCCGGTCGAAACCCATGACCTCAAAAGGATGCAGGCGCGAGCCAAAGGCTACATCCTCAAGGATGACGTCCTGTTCAAGTTGGGAGTGTGTGCACCATTGCTAAAGTGCATCTCTCAGGACCAAGGCATCAACTCATGAAGGAAATTCATGGAGGAATGTGCGGATCGCACATAGCAGCGAGAGCTCTGGCCGGAAAAGCTTTCAGACAGGGTTTCTATTGGCCAATGGCGATAAAGGATGCTGAGCACATCGTCAGGACTTGCAAAGCTTGCCAGTTCGCAGCAAAGCATCAGCGAAGGCCTGGTGCTCCATCGCAGCTCATCACGCCCACCTGGCCGTTGCAACGCTGGGGAATGGACATTGTTGGGCCGCTTCCAACAGCCCAAGGCAACTTCAAGTTCGCGGTGGTTGCAGTCGAGTATTTCACCAAGTGGATTGAGGTGAGACCTCTCGCTACCATCACCTCAACCACCATCAGAAAGTTCTTCTAGCAGCAAATCATCTGTAGATTTGGAGTGCCCAGAGAGCTCACCGTTGACAACGGGAAGCAATTCGATTGCCAGGATTTCAAGGAGTATTGTCGATCAATTGGAACAAAGCTATGCTTCGCGTCCGTGTACCACCCTCAGTCCAACGGCGCAGTAGAAAGAGCCAACAGGCAATTTTTTTCAGCCATAAAGAAATGCCTCTTCGAGCAAAAGAAACGAAAGTGGGTGGATGAGCTATCGAGAGTCATTTAGTCGCATAATACCACAGAGTCGAGAACCACCAAGTTCACTCCATTCAGACTGTTGTACGGGGCCGAAGCAATGTGCCCTGAGGAGCTTGCCAACGAAAGCGCTAGAGTTTTGGCAGGTAGTTCTCGCGAGAACGAAGAAGTCGACAAGGCCCTCGTGGAAATCGACAGGCTGGACGCAGTTCAGAACCTGTTGAAGTATCAAGAAGAAACCAGAAGATGGAGAAACAAGAAGGTATCCCTCAAAGACATTAAGGTGGGAGACTTCGTCCTGAAAAGAAAGAAGAATGCCGACGCTGTAGGCAAGTTCCAATTTGCTTGGGAAGGACCATACGTGGTCTCAAGCTCTGTTCGAGATGGGGCCTTTCGTCTCAAGGATGAGACAGGCGTGGAGTTGCCACATTCGTGGAATGTGGACAACTTGTGCAAGTTTTTCCCGTAGTTTGTTTCAGTAGGAGTCCGTCGCACGGAACTATAAGTGCAGAGGACTCAGCTAGTTTTACACTTTCCAGTCTTTACTTTCGCGCATTTTAAATTCAATAACAAGGCGGGTACTCTTTTCCTCACATAGGGAGGACTCCACCCTGGAGCGTGAGGTTTTTAACGAGGCAGCCTTGATGTAAAATTTCTTTCCCAATGAATGAAATACTTCCTCCCTACGATTTGTTGTGTTTCTTTCGCATAATTTAAAGTTCTATCTTAAGATAGCCCATCCCAAAAGAGGATGAATTAAAGTGCTATCTTCGAATAGCCCTCTCCGAAAGCGAGAGCATTAAAGTGCTACCCAGGGGTAGCCCACCCACAAGTGGTGCAGTCAAGATGATCAATCCATTAAAGAGCTGCCTTCACAATAGCCCATCCAAAAAAGACGTGCGAAAGCGAATCAGCCTCGAATCGAGGACCCTAAACAAGGCACCGCAATCGCTGATTCTTTGTAAAAACATTGTCGCAAGCGACACTTAATGCCATAAAGACAAACCTATTCTAAGTCAGAAAAGAGCGCACGTTGTCAAAAAACAGCCCAAAAGCTGTAAAATTTGACAAGGGCAGACAACCTCTAGTCCTGCAATGCGTTTCACGCCTAGGCGTCGCATCGCAGACTAGTTTCGTTTTTAATGAAAAACTGCAATGAAAAAGCGAATAAATTCAGTACGCCACGTCGCACAAAGTCTCATAGGCCAGCAAAGTCGAAACCATACTAATTCGACGGGTATAAGTAAAACGAATGAACTCTAGTTTTCCCCGCTTCCGAAGGGGGGAAGACATTTTCTTCCGGAAACAATAAGTCGAAAGCGGCGAAAACTTTAGTTCGAAACATTCAAAAGTCTTGGTGCGGTAAAGAGTTTCGGGCAACACATCCAGCGCCACGCTCTCGCATCCAGTCCGTCAAACACAACACACACAAATTTACATTACAATCGTCAAAAATTTAAGCGGGCGATATGCCAATTCAGGTTCAGCCTAGAACTACTTAGTCGGATCAGGGGCGGGGTCCCGGGGCAACCCTTCGTGACGAAGGGGCGCCGGAGCTTCGCCAGTCACAGGATCCACCAGGCCACCATCGACCCCAGGCGCTTCGCAGACAGGGGCTCCGGGGATTCCTTGATCGGCGGTGGCGTCGCTTATCTTCGGCGGCCAATCTCTAAAGGGTCCATACGGCCCTAGAGTTGCGTCGGGTCCATGTGTTGCACGATGCTCACGAAGCTCCAGAGCCTGTTTTGCCTACCCAAAATAGAACTATGAGAAGGAAGAAAGCATTAAGCATTAGCGCAAAGATTGCCCAACAAATATGATCGTAGTCAAAGCAAACCGAAAAGGCCTACCTTCGCCAAGCGATCCACAGCCTTCTTTCGAGCGTGCGCTCGCCCACTCTTAGCCCAAAAGTTAGGGAGAATGATCTTGTTGATTAGCTCAACTGTCTTGCTTGGGGCTAGCACATCGTCAGGTGAAGGGAATACGAAGCTTCGACTTCCGAAAGCTTTAAAATGGTCACAGCCCTGTCGCTCGAGAAGATACAGCAGCATTTCGGAACAGGTCGCTGCCCCATAATCTCCAATCTTGCTCATAGTGTCTGGCAGGAGCTTCAGTTCGCTATGCAACCACTCCACGAAGCTCGAGATATTATCAGTAATTTTAAAGTCCTGGGCTTCGGCACCAAAACTCTCTAGAGCCCGACGATACTCTGTCGCCAAATATGCACCCCATTGATGGCAATAGGCTTCGTTCTTCTCCAAAGTATCTTCAAGCTCGCCCTTCACCTTCTTTAGTTCCACAATGAGGTTGGCATTGGCCTCCAAAAGGATATTTTGTGCATCGTACTGGGTAACCATGTCTTTCAATTCAGTACGGCACTCCTCGTAGCATTTCAGGCTCAATTCTAGTTCCTTCTTCAAAGCATCCATAGCGTCTTGCTGCTTAGCGCGTTGGTCTGCAAGTAGACGAGACTCCTGTTTCAATTTCTCGTTCTCTTCTTTCAGGCGCCAGTTCTCGTCCTCCAGAAGTTTTTGCTTCTCAAGGGAGGTCTTGGCCTCCGCAGCTGCTCTCTCAAATCCTTTTTGAAAAGCGACGACGCCTTTCGAAAGATAAGCGCGCATAGTCTTCATCAAATCATCCGCGCTTAAACCTTCCAGTGAGCGCTCAAAATCTGCAAAAAATTAACAGTCATGTCATTCGTCCAAACCCCTTCGTGCGGTCCTGATAGCGAAGGCACCAAGTCGAAATGCTATAAATGAAGCAGTCGACGTTGTATCGTACCGGGTTCTACCAACGCAGACGCAAGGCTTGTCCTGGATGCCGTAGGGTTTGCTTCAAGTTGTAGAGCCTCTTTCTCCTTGTCCTTGGTGCTCAAGGTGACCAAAGTCTTGGCCGCTAGAATCAGCAAAAAAACGAAAGACATCAGCGAATGAAACACATGTTCTATAGGAAGGACACGAAAAACTATATTTGAGTAAAAGTATCATACTGGCGTCTTCAAGCTGGAGAACGTTGGATGCCATCGCCGGCGCCGGTGTAGTTTCATCGGCAGCTTTCGCTGCAGCCTGGTAAGGATCATCCGACACCGGCGGTGGCGAACGAGACGCATGCGTCGCGGACTCCTCAACTTCCGGAGCATCCAGGTCGATTGGGCCCTGGGCCTTCACACCCGAGCTTTCGCCCGGATTCATTGCAGCACCCTCTGGGCGCTTTGGGGCTGCAGAGGGGGAGCCTCCGAATCCTTGACTGCCAAAGTAGCGTCATCATCGATGTAGCACAGGTCCTCAGACTCGTCCACGACGTCTACAAGGCCGGCCACACGCTCCTTCGGGGTTGCGTCGGCCATGGCAATCTCCTTTTGAATCATTTCTGCCACGCGCTTGCCCCCGACTTCACATGCCTCCAACTCCTCAGGATCGGCCAGACCTGCCGACGACGGCTCCTCCGTCAATTTCCGCGCTGACCCCTTCGGTGGATAATTCATACAAGGTTGGATCTGAGGCGTCGACAGGATGTCAATGTCCTCATCCGTCTCTGCGACCGGGTCAGCCCGTGCCCCTTTCCCAGAGGGCTCATCATCGTCGGGACCCTTCTCTTTGATTGTGATACGTTTTCCCCTCTCTATAGCTTCCGAAGGCCTCTTCTTCGAAGCCATTTTCTTATCTGTATCACCGGCAGGGGAGGGGTCGTGAACCTTTTTCTTTTCTCTCTCAGCTGCGGCCACTTTCGCTACCTCAGCCTTGCGACTAGCCAAGGTCTCATTAACCTTCAACAATTTCGTAGACTTTTCTGCAAGCGGAGGCAAGTGTTGTATGGACCTCCCTGGGCCCACTACCTCGGTGGGTACCAGGACCGACTACTCGGTGGGCCCCTGGGACTACCCGACTTGCGCTGCACGACACCTGATGGCGTGAAGCACAAGGACTACAGAGGAGAAGTACTCGGTTAGGAAGTTGTACATGTCCCGCACTGTATAGAGGACTCCTAGACGTACTCGACTAGTACTCTCTCCCTAAACCGACTTGTAACCCTGCCTCTCGGACTATATAAGGCGAGGCAGGGACCCCTCTCTGATCATCTCATCTTACGGCGTACAATTGCACCATCCTGTAATCGTGCCCAATCAATCCAGAGCTACGCAGCATACAGGACGTAGGGTATTACGCACCTCGCGTCCGGAACCTGTCTAAATTGTGTGCCACGTGTCTCTTCCTTCGAGTTACCGATCTCGGCGAGGCCACATTCATCTACTTCGGGTACTCCCCTTAGTAGGTTGCCGGTCTAAAACACCGACAGCTGGCGCGCCAGGTAGGGGATCTCGCCCGAGATCACATGGCGAACTCGACGGCTCCTATCTACTTCAAGCCAACCGTCGCCTTCAACCGCGGTGACACCTTCGTTTTCGGCGCTTGGGTCTGCACTGCTGACGGCGCGGGATCCTTCCAGCGCCGCCCAACCTGGAGACCGACTTCGTGACGCTTCCTGAAGTTGTCACAGGCGAACTCGCCGGCAAGTTCGGTGAAATTTCGCTTTTCGACCAACACGCTGACTTCGAGCTCGGGTCCGCTTCCAACTTGAACTCGACATCTCCGTGGGCTATCGCATGCGAGTCGGCTATTCAGCCATCGCATGTGGTCTCACCACCCCGTGAGCACTCCACGCGTGGCCCCCGCATCGTCAGTAGGGCCCGCACGGAGGCTCCCTCTTCGCGCCGGGCCGGCAAGGAGCCCGTACCCGAGTACAACTCGGACTTCGACACGCGCCCGGCCACGCTTCGGACTCCAACCCCCTCTCCGGCTTCTACTCGGACTCCGCGTATGAGTTCGACTTTGGGTCGGACCCAGAGGATCCCGAGTCCGAGGACAACACTACGAGCACCCCTTATCGGGGTCGACCTGCGGGGCTGGTCATAACGTCCACACTGCCGGGAGATTCGTCTGCGGCCGGATCGCAAGCCCGCGGACCTGATAAGTGGAGACTCACGCTACGTCGCCTACCTCGACTCACTCCCGTTCCGGAGAGGGAACACCACTTGCCCGAGCCGATTCGTACACCCCAAGCGAGGGTGGCGAGTTGCGAATCCGGTCTTGTCAACCACGATCGCCAAGTCTTCATGGGCTGTCGGCGACACACCGGGACCCTCGGGGACAACTCGGGACGGGTACCTCGAAGACATCTCCGCGGACGAGTTGTCTGCGGTGCACACTGTAGACGAGACCGGCGCCAACGGGGACGCTCGACGTGAGCGTAACGGGAAGCGCAACGAACGGCGTCGGCGTCTCGGAGACAACCTCCCCATCCGCAACCTTGCGGAAGCTCTCGAGGCGGTCGAGAGCGAGTACACACTACCCCCCGAGCAATGCCTTATGTCGATCACAGCGATCGCATGCCAGGCTCAGGGAATACGCGCTGGAGAAGTCATCGCCAAGCTCGCTGAAGACGCTTACTTCATGCGGGTCGACAACAGGGTCAACCAGCCTCCTCCCGCCAGGAACCGCGACAACGAAGCTACAAGTCGCAGCACTGACCTTGGCCGCAACCGTACTCGAGCCGAGCTTTCGACTCAGCCCAACCGTACTCGTGCAAATGTCGGCGGACCCTTACAGGGTGGCAACAGCAACTGTGAGGTCGTCCCTCACCGCGCCCCCGGTGGCGGCGGCCGTGACCCTGGCGGTGGCGGCAGCGACAACAGAAGCTCCAACCACAGAGCCAACGGGGAGGGCGGCGGTGGGGGCGGTCGCGGCGGTCGAGACCACGCGAACGACCCACGCCCCGGAGCCTCACGGGGCGGCTACGACGCCGCCGAGAAGATTGAAGAGGCTGCGGCGGAAGAAGTCGCCACCGCAAGCGACAACGACGGCTTCCCCGCCTTCTCACCTCGACTTCGCAACTTGCTCCTCCCCGACAAGTTCAAGCCTTTGGGGATCACCAAGTACGACGCGAAGCAGGACCCCATCCAGTGGCTCAGGTGCTACGCCCTCTCCATCGAGAACGCTGGCGGCAACAACGACACTAAGTGCCTCTACTTCCCCTTCTGCCCGGACCAAGCCCCACTCACATGGCTCGAGTCGTTGGAAAAGCACTCGATCGACAAGTGGGACCAGCTGAAGGAGCAGTTCACCAGCAACTTCGCGGGCACCATGGGCCGCTCGGGTACTCGCATGGACCTGGCCATGGTCAAGTAGGAACAAGGCGAGACCCTCCGCAAGTACATGTGCCGCTTCTTCGACAAGCGTGCTACCGTAGTCGATGTCACCGACAAGGAGGTCATCGACCTCTTCCAAGACGGCCTCTACCACCGCCGCACCTTTGAAGACTTCGGTCGCCGCCGCCCCAAGTCCATCCCCTACCTCAAGGACATGATCACGTCCTGGGCGGACAAAGAAGACAAGGCCAACACCAAGTACGACGCCATACGTGGCAAGAACAAGCAGAACACGGGCGGTGGTAGTGGCAACAACGGGAACCAAGGCGGTCTCAACAACAACAACAACTACTCGAGTCCCAACCGCAAGCGCAAGCCAGACAACACTGTCGCGGCTATCCAGCGCCCTGCGAAGGAGAACTCGAAAAAGAACTCCAACAACTTCAAAGACTTTCTAAAGGAGAAGTGCTCGTGGCATATGGACGGCAACCACACCACCGAGTAGTGCTACCAACTCAGGCGAGCACTCAAGAGTACTCCAGAGCCACCGCACCCTCACGACAAGAAAGGCAAGAAGAAGAACGACAGAGACAACGACGACTTCCGACAAGACTGTCAACGTCCTCTTCGGCGGACTACCCAACGGACGGGGAGCAAAAGGCTACTCATCAAGAAGTCATGAGCATTGAACCGGGTGGTCGGAGCTACCCATTACCTTCTCCCGCGCGGATCAATGGACCAGCTTCTCCGAACCAGGACGGTTCCCACTAGTCCTAAAACCGGTGGTCGCGGGCTCCAGGCTCAACAAGGTCCTCATCGACGGCGGAAGCGGGCTAAACGTCCTTTTCACCAAGACCATGAAGAAGATGAAGCTCGACATCACCCACATGCTCACCAAGTGCAACACCCCCTTCTACGGCATTGTCCCTGGTAACGCGGCTATCCCACTGGGCTCAGTGGTCCTGCCAGTTACCTTCGGGGAATCTCGGGACAACTATCGTACCGAGTACGTCAAGTTCGAGGTCGCGGACTTCGAGACATCCTACCATGCCATCCTCGGCAGACCGACCATCGCCAAGTTCATGGCGGTGCCCCACTACACCTACTTGGTACTCAAGATGCCAAGCCCAGCAGGTGTACTCTCTCTCCAAGGGGACTTGAAGATCTCGCACGACTGCGACACAGAAGCTGTGGAGATCGCCTCCACAAATCAAGTACCCAATGCTATGATGGACGTCTACGCCGTGTCGAAGAAACTTGCCACAAGTGAACTCGACATCCACGAGAAGTCCGACAAAGCCAACAAGCCTCGGCCCGGCGCGAGGAGGTTATGGTCAAGACGATCGACCTCGGGACAGGCGACAGCAGCAAGACCACCACCATCGGGGCCGGCCTCGACCCCAAATAGGAAGACGCGCTCATCAACTTCCTCCGGTCTAACAGCGACATTTTTGCGTGGAAGCCAGCGAATATGCCAGGAGTGCCTAGGGAGTTGATTGAGCACTGCCTCAACATCGATCCTAAGGCCACCCCCAAGCGACAACACCTCCGCCGTTTCGCCGACGATAGACGGGACGCCATTAAGAAAGAACTCGCCAAACTACTCGCGGCTGGCTTCATCAGAGAAGTCTTCCACCCTGAGTGGCTCGCCAACCCCGTCCTTGTCCGCAAGAAGAACTCGAACGAGTGGAGGATGTGCGTCGACTACACTGATCTCAACAAGCACTGCCCCAAGGACCCCTTCGGGTTGCCGCGGATTGATCAAGTCATCGACTCCGCGGCGGCGGTCGCGACTGCTCTGCTTCCTCGTTGCTACTCGGGTACCACCGGATCGCGATCAAGGAAGAAGACCAGGAGAAGACCGCGTTCATCACCCCGTTCGGCGCGTACTGCTACACGACCATGTCCTTCGGGTTGAAGAACGCCGACGCCACCTATCAACGAGCTATCCAGGCCTGCTTCAAGAGGCAGCTCAACAAGAACGTTGAAACCTACGTGGATGACGTGTTCGTCAAGACCAGAGACTCCAGTACCCTAATCGACGACCTTGAAGAGACTCTCGCATCCCTGCGCGAGTACCGCTGGAAGCTCAACCCGAACAAGTGCGTCTTTGGCGTACCTTCGGGCAAACTACTCGGCTTCATCATCAGCCAATGCGGCATCGAAGCCAACCCCGAGAAGATCTCCGCCATCACCAGCATGGAAGCTCCCACGTGCATCAAAGACGTCCAAAGGCGGCCGGGTGCATGGCGGCCTTGAACAGATTCATCTCGAAGCTTGGAGAACGGGGGCTCCCCTTCTTCAAACTACTCAAGCACCAAGAGAAGTTCGTGTGGACCCCAGAGGCAGACCAAGCCCTTGCCCAGCTCAAGGACTTCCTATCGAGGCCACCAGTCCTCACCGCTTCTCGCAAAGGTGAGAAGCTACTGCTCTACCTCGCTGCGACTAACCATGTGGTCAGTACTGCCATCGTCGTCGAGCGGCAGGAAGACGACCACGCTTATCTAGTCCAGCGCCCAGTCTACTTCGTCAGCGAGTTCCTATCAGAGTCCAAGGCATGCTACTAGCCTGTACAGAAGCTTTTGTATGCAGTACTCATCACCTCGCGGAATCTACACACTAGTTCCAGGAGTACTCGATCTCCGTCGTCACCGACTACCCGCTCGGCGACATCCTGCGGAACCAAGATGCTACTGGAAGAATCTCCAAGTGGGCAGTTGAGCTCGGCGCCCTCACCATCGACTTCAAGCCATGCACAACCATCAAGTCGCAGGCGCTAGTCGACTTCATGGCGGAGTGGCGGGAGAATCAGCTACCAACTCCAACCGTGCGACCAGAGCATTGGGTGATGTACTTCGACGGATCACTCAACCTCGAGGGCGCGGGGTGCGGGGGTACTCCCCCGATCTCTCCAACGGGCAAACAACTCAAGTACGTCCCGTAGATCCTCTCGGAAGATCTCAAACAACGAAGGCCGAGTACGAAGCTCTCCTACACGGGCTCGCCTCGCGGCCCATCGGGCATCAAGTGGCTACTAGTCTACGGCGACTCCGCGGTGGTCATCAACCAAGTCAACAAGTCCCGGGACCGCAACAAGGAGAACATGGACGCCTCTTGCCTAGAAGTCGCAAGCTCGAGAACAAGTTCTACGGTCTCGAGTTCCACCACATCGTCGCGACAACAACGTTGCGGCGGACGTCTGTCGAAGCTTGGTTCTACTCGCGCTCAAGTACCAGCGGGTGTCTTTGTCCACGAGCTTCACGCGCTATCTATCCCAGAGCGGCGCCAACGACCCTTGTCCCGGCGCATCCGTCGGTGGCCGGGGAGGTCATGATGATCGACGCGGACTGGAGGCAACCCTTCATCGACTACCTCAGCGAGCAGAAGGTTCCCTCGGACAAAAACTTGGATGAGCAGCTCATCCGCCGCGCCAAGTCGTACGTCCTCGTCGGAGACAAGCTTTACAAGCGGGGCGCATCTCTTGAGTACTCATGAAGTGCGTCCCCAGGCAAGAAGGCAAGGACATCTTGGAGGAGATCCACAAGGGCGTCTGCGGCAACCCACGCGTCTTCTCGTACGGCGGTCGGCAAGGCCTTCGGCGAGCCTTCTGCGGCCCCACGGCCACGGGCGACGCTGAAGAACTCGTCAGAAGGTGCCAAGGATGTCAATACTTCGCCAAGCAGCAACACGTCCCAGCCTACAAGCTAGTCACCATACCGCCAACCTGGCCCTTTGCTTGCTGGGGGCTCGACATTATTGGACCACTGCCAACTACGCCAGGTGGATTCAACAGAGTATTGGTGGCCATCGACAAGTTCACAAAGTGGATCGAGGTCAAGCCGGTCACATGCCCCAAGGCTGACAGAGTACTCGACTTCCTGGATGAACTTGTGCATCGCTACGGACTAACCCCATCGCATCATCACAGACCTGGGCTCCAACTTCAACAACCACCAGTTCTGGGAGTACCGCGAGAACAGCGGGATCAACGTCCGCTACGTATCAGTTGCCCATCCTCGGGCCAACGGACAAGTCGAGCGCACCAACGAGATGGTGCTCGACGCTCTCAAGAAGCGGCTACACGACGCTGCTAACTCTAAAAGAGGCAAGTGGATCAAGGAACTACCCAATGCACTCTGGGGGCTACGTACTCAGCCCTCCAAGCCAACGGGGCAATCCCCTTACTTCCTGGTCTACGGCTCCGAAGCAATCCTCCCTGCTGATGTCATATGGGACTCACCAGCAGTGGAGCACTACGACGAAGGAGTCTCTGAAG
Organism: Cenchrus americanus; assembly: GCA_947561735.1. NCBI lineage: Eukaryota > Viridiplantae > Streptophyta > Magnoliopsida > Poales > Poaceae > Cenchrus > Cenchrus americanus. The sequence goes on along the minus strand of OX387244.1, from coordinate 78,933,673 downwards.
ACAGCAGACGAGTTGACATCGACGGGCTCGAAGAAGCTCGCTGCGCCGCCCTCGTCCAATCAGCAAGGTACCTGGAGGGTATCTGACGCTACCATGACCGCAACGTCAAGGAATGCTCCTTCAACGTTGGCGATCTCGTCCTCCATCGTATCCAGAACACGGAAGGACTACACAAGCTCAGCTCCCCTGGGAAGGTCCCTTCACAGTCGCAAAAGTGACCGGGTCGGGCTCCTACCGCCTCCAGACACTTGAAGGCGAAGACGTCAACAACTCGTGGAATGTCGACCAGCTCTGTCGGTTCTACGCCTAGTCTACACGACTACCCTGGGGATCAAGTATACGCGACTACATCCGGACCCCTCCGCCGTGGCGGCCTCACGGGTCCGGGCTCCGATCTCCGGACTGCTTCTTCGGCGTAGGCGGCCTCACGGTCCGGGCACCCGTCTCGGACCTACTCCTCTCCGAATCCGGTCCATACGGCTACCTACGGATCCGGGGCGCGACGAGCGACGAAGGACTCTAGCGGCGGTCTGCGAGAGACCATGTACTTCTAGATCCAACCTACACGGCTACCTACGGATCTCTTTTGCGCCAGCGGCTACTCGCCCTAGCACCACTTAGCGCGTAGGCGGCCTCACGAGTCTGGCGACTACTCTGTATCTGCGGCCACGGCCATCCCGGGTGTACTTCATCAGTAATAAAGTTCGATTGTTCATCAACTGCTTTACTGTCTTCCTCCCTCTGCGGGACTACTACCGAGTAAAACTACTCGCAACAATTCCACAATGGGACTCCGCACTCCAAGATCGCGGCAACGAGTACTCATTGATGGAACTTTTCTTCATTAATACTTAAACAATTACAATTGTTTCTGTACATTTACTGCTACGAGCTAACTATTACAGGTCTACTGGAGATTAAGCTTGTCGGCGACTTGTTCCGCAATGGGCGACATACGCTCCCGGCGGCTCCGCCTACCTTTTGCTCATCGCTACAGTTGGCGGCTAGTCCACCAGCGACTACGTCTATGGGGGCCTTCGGAAAGTATGACTTCATGAAGGCCAGCACCTGGTTCGGAATTGACTTCGCCAAGTGCTTCACGTAGGCCGCCGGCGGGGGGGGGCTTCCTTCAGCCGATCCACCGGCGGCGCTATCTTGGGACCGCCGAGGGTGAGGCACCAGTAGCCTCGCGATGGGGAGCGCGGCCTCCTCGAGTTCCTTGAGTTGGGCCCGCGACTTCTCGCAATCCTCGGTCGGCACGCAACGATTTGTAGCGATGGACGAGGTCACGATTGGATGCAATACGGAGCTCCATGTGCTTGTCGCACTCGTAGGCAAGCTCCTTATAATCTAACTCGAGCGCACGGCGGGCCTCCGCTCCCGGGTAGAAGAGATTCTTCGGATCCGTCTCCCAAGTCTTCAACTCGTTCTACCGGAGTCTCAAGCTGCGCAAACAACAAGGCACGGCGGGTTAGACTACCTCTCGACCTCCAACAAGTACCCATCAAGTCAAGTGGTGCACCTTTGTTCTTGTTGCGAAGCGACTTGTTCTTTCGCACCAAGTCGTCGCCCTTCGCCTGCATCTCCTGGATGTCGTTGTGGTACTTGGCGAAGGCTGCGTCCAACTTTGACTGCATCGCGGCGGCGTGCTTTCGGGACTTCACGAGTTGGTCCTCCAGCGCCTCGGCCCGAAGCACTGCGTCGCCGAAGTCTTGAAGCATGCTGGACTTCTCGCGGGACCTCTCTGCGACGTCCTGCACAGACAACATATGTCAGATGGGTACTCAACGCTAAAGGATTGACTACTCCAAGAGTTACGACTACTCACCTTCATCCACTGTTCGGCTTGGCGGACCGCCTCCAGATGCCGAGCCACCATTGCCGGATCGACCAAGTCATCCGCCAACAACTCGATCCCACCACGACTACTCGTGGCGGCTTCGGTCATCGGTGCAGAGCGGATGGGCTCCGCGTCTTGGATCTCCGGGGAGCGAACGACCACCTCCAGAGCGGGTTCTGGCAGCGTGGTAGCCTCCTCTCCTCCAGTCGTCGCGGCGGCCACCTCCATCGGCTCGGGGGCTCCTCCGGTGACCTCTTGAGTCTGCGGTTTCAAGTTCTCCATGGGCACCACTGCTGGGATATCGCTCCTTTCGACCTCAGCGCCTGTCAATGAGAAGACAAGTGCATTAGTCATATCTGACGACTACGACTACTCTTCGGGGGATACTACAACCTCAGCAGAGTACTCACCTTCAACTACGCTGGCTTCGGGCAACGTAGCCTCAGCGGCCATCGCTTCGGGCTCCGCTTGAGGGGCGGGAGCGGACTCCTCAGCGGGCGGCGCGGCTTCTTCTTCTGCCACCACTACGACGGGTTCATCCCCCTCCCAGGACAGGTCCGTTGATTTCCTGCAGAGTACACAAACCGGTTGTCAATTAGACATGACTACAACATCAAGTACAACTCGGGAAGACTCAACACTTACAAGCTTGACCGGACCACCGTCACGGTCGGGGCGCCGAGGATGCTGGCGATGTCCACCAGTCCAGCCTCGGCGGGTGCCTCCTCCTGTGCTTCTGCGGCCACCACCTCTTACGCAGCAGCAGCAGTGGGTTCTGTGCTCTCTTGTGCAGCAGGGGGCTGGCGCTCCATCTGCGCCAAGAGTTCTTCAACAGTGGGGGCTGCGCTGCGACTCCCAACGGCTTCCCCCACCGTATCCCACTCGCCTTCGTCGCCCTGATCAACGGGCTCCATAGGCAGCAACTCCTGCAAACAAGGAAGCTCAGTCGTCAACAAATCAACTCGAGACACGAGTACTCGATCACATCAGTGAAGACGGCTTACCTCTTGGGATGTGGTCTCAGTGACCTTTAACTTCTTCGCCACGCGCTTGCGTGCCGGATTGCGCGGCCTCCGCGGCGGTGCGGCCAGACTAGCCTCCAGGCTAGCCGGTTGATCCTGAACGAGAGGAACATGAGGTAGGCCAGGACGGCTGAACCTCGACCGCAGCTGGAAGCGGTCCTGCAGCGTCTCCTCGTCGTCGTCCTTGTCGGACGTGTCCTCCACGACTACGGTGTCGTCTCCTTCGCCGACTTCACGACGCTCCTTGGCCTTGGTCTTCCCCTCCTCTGGGATCTCTACTTCCTGAGGGGGCGGCGGCGGCTCGGAGACAAATTTCTTCAAGTCATCCTGCAAGACACAACTCATTAGTGCGACTACTCATAGAATGGGTACTCGACTATGGGTGCGGCTACTTACCTCCTTTGGTGGGCGCGCGGCAGAGTACTCCGGTACAGGGCACGCCGTGTACGGCGGCATACCCTTGAAGATCCGAGCCAGCCTGTCAACAATGTCATCGTCGTCGACTTCGTCTCCAGGCATCCGCGACGTGTCGTCGTCGCCGGTGTACTCGAACCCCAGGGTGTCGCGAGCCATCAGCGGCTGCACCCTGCGCTTCATGAAGCTGAAGGCCACGTGCTCGGCCCTCAGCCCGGCTTCCCTCAGCGCCTTTATCCGCGCCAACAGCTCGGGCAGCTGGATCCCTTCTTGCATCGTCGGCTCCGTGTTCCACCACGGGCGGTGCTTGGGCTGCTTCCCGCTCGGCTTCGGCAGTCCCGGATGGTGGTTCGTGACGTAGAACCACTTGGCCTTCCAGTCTTGGTTGGAGTCTATGAGCTTGTACGAGAGGTACTGCTCGGCGGCGTCCTCCCGCATCTGGATCCCCGCTCCTCCGAGCTACCGGCGGGTTCTTGGCACTCGGGTTGGGGCTTCACCCCGGAAGAACTTCGGAACAAGATCCAATGGGGCTTGATCCCCCGCGAAAAGCTTTGCGAGAAATGAACGAAGACAGCAGTGTGGAAGATACCGTTGGGGTTGAGGTTGAGGTACTCGATGCCATAGTACCCCATGAGCCCTTTGAAGAAATCGCTCGCCGGGAGAGAAAGCCCGCGCTCCACGAATCGCGTGAACATCTGGATCTCATCTTCATTCTTCTCCATCGGGTACGGATCCCCGGCGGCGGCCCTCCACATGTCGACCTCCTTCTCGCGCGAGGGGGAAACCCTTTGTTGAGGAGAGCGAGCAACTCTTCGGTCTTCGCCTTGGACTTCTTCCACTCATGGTTTGGATGCGGCGCGTGGCGGGGACTACCGGAGGTGATGTCCCTGCGGCCGGATGCGGTGGCCTCCTCACGGCCCCTCTTCTTCCCGCCGGCGGCTTTCGTGGTCTTGGACGGAGATGGCTTCATCCTCCAAGTGCACGGGGTCTACACGCGCATTCGCTCGGGGGCTACTGCGGCGGCTCTCTACGACGGTGCACTCGGATCTACACTTCACTCAGCGGAGGCGGCGACGCGATTTCAGGCCAAGATTTGCTTGGAATGGCTACAACTGCGTAGGGTGAAAAACCCTAAGGGTTTTGGCTTCTATTTATAAGTCAACGTGGCCCTCCAACGGCCGGATAGATAAGTCTGCGCTCGGCTGACTCAGCGGCCGCGCGTGACTCTTCAACTTCAACTAGTCGACGCGCCTCACCTCGGGGGCTCAGCTACTTCTACTCGACTTCCTGGGAAGCGGCAAGGTTCAAGAGCATGTCAGGACACATTTTACAAGATGACCCTTCAATTCGAGAGGAAGTACTCGACTCAAGGCTGGGGGGCTCCATGCCATGTGTCCTTTGGTTTTTTATCCGGATTTTTCGGGATATTCTCGCCAAAACTTCAGATGGACCCTCAGCCAGAGCCTACGACTCAACCTAAGGCTCGGGGGCTACTCCATATGGAGTGCGATTTTGCAATCGCACTTCCATATCGGTTTCGGCTTCAAGCAACACGAGCATTATTGAAGACCTTCAAGGGCAGCACTCGAGGACGCTTGGGGACTACTCGAGAAGACTTCAGGATTGCTCAAACATCAGCTGGAGTACATTCCAGCCTCGGGATGCTTCGACTACTCTTGAGGACTTTTGACTTGTAGTACTTGGGGACGCTTGAGGACTACTCGTTAAGGCCGTCAAGATTACTTGAAGCTATCCTTCTCGACTACAAAGTACTCGGGGGCTTGTCGTATGGACCTCCCTGGGCCCACTACCTCGGTGGGTATCAGGACCGACTACTCGGTGGGCCCCTGGGACTACTCGACTTGCGCTGCACGGCACCTGATGGCGTGAAGCACAAGGACTACAGAGGAGAAGTACTCGGTTAGGAAGCTGTACATGTCCCGCACTATATAGAGGACTCCTAGACGTACTCGACTAGTACTCTCTCCCTAAACCGACTTGTAACCCTGCCTCCCGGACTATATAAGGCGAGGCAGGGACCCCTCTCTGATCATCTCATCTTACGGCGTACAATTCACCATCCTGTAATCGTACCCAATCAATCCAGAGCTACGCAGCATACAGGACATAGGGTATTACACACCTCGCGGCCCGAACCTGTCTAAATTGTGTGCCACATGTCTCTTCCTTCGAGTTACCGATCTCGGTGAAGCCACATTCATCTACTTCGGGTACTCCCCTTAGTAGGTTGTCGGTCTAAAACACCGACAGCAAGGTAGCTTTAGCAGCATCCGCCTTCCGCTTGGCCAAGATGTCTTGGGCTTTGGTGTTCTTCACAACATTGTTCGCTGTTACAGCAGTTTTGCTCGACTTATTCTTTCGTGAGGTTTCGATAAGCTCAGATCCAATATTGCCCGGCGGCTGCATCTTCTTGCTGGCTGTCGGGGGCACTGGTCGAGGGGAGTAGGTGACACCCATCTCATCAAAACACGGTTGACCCGGCCCTGGTGTTTCAAAATCCTTTGGGCACATTCTCACTCTTTGTGGGTGAAGTTTCCAATCATCTGGACAACATTCTTTTCAACCTCAGCCACAACCTCGTCGTCGGTTTTATCTGCAGGCTGTTTGATATTGAATATGGGGCTTCGCACGTTTTGATCCAGTCCGGGCAGCCATTGCACCTTAAATGCCCATGATCCCCATCGGGGCTGGCATGGCCAAATGTCGGCAGCCACAAATTCCTCGAGTGCGTTCCGCATAGTGATCACGCAAGTTGCCTGGTAAAATGCACCTGTGCTGGCTGACGAGCGGCTAGCCTTCTTCAGCTCCGGCGACAGCTCGACTTCCAAATCAACCATGCGGCTCTCTAGGTAAAATGTTGTCACTTCTTCCTACTTCGAATTTCGCCCCACCACTGCAATAGGAGCATAAAACCAGTAGGAGGTCCATCGGTTAGCCCACTTGTTTTTATACGCCGGGGCTAATTCAACCGGGCCTGATTCTTGCCAGGACGACGTGTCTGAAAGGTACAACAGCCATACTGAGCCTCCTTTTCTTTGTCATCGACAGTTATAAGCTTCCTCGCCCAGTGGATCTCAAAGTGGCGAACGAAAGTCTCCACATCATTGTCACCAGCAAAAGTCCGGCAGGCCCATAGAAATTTCAGCACTTGCGGAATGGAATTGGGCGTCAGCTGATGAATCTGAACATTGTAAGCTGCCAAGATATCCGCAAACTTTTTGGACACTGGTAGTCGAAGGCCCGCAGTAAAGAAATTCCGAAAAACCACGCTCTCATTCTTCGGGGCTTCGGCGTGGTCTCCTTCCCGGGTGGCGACGGGTTCGGGCTCAAAGCAACCTTCCAACCGCGAGCATCCAAATCTTCTTGGTCATCAAAGCCAGGCCAATATAACAGGTCCGAGCTTTCGCCAAGTCACGGGAGATCGGCTTTCACCCCGAGTCAAGTTCTCCCCGGATCCTTCGCCGGCTTCTTCGACGGGCCGTATCAGCATCCTCTCCTATTCCGCCCTCCTCCACGTCGGCATCACGTTTCCAGCATCTGTGTTGCTCAGCATTATTTCGACATAACTCCCACCACCTGAACTGCTACTTTCATCTCTACTAGAGGTGGACGAAGTACTGCCACTCTCGCGAGAGCTAGCAGACCAATCCAGGCCAGAGATCTTACCAGACTCCGAGCTGGACGACGAAGTGGAAAACGTTGCGATGGCCTCCGTAGCTTCCGGCGGCGCCGCCTGCTTCCCACGATTCGATAATGACCCTTCGTCCTCCATGACCATATCAGGGTGCCTGACGCAAGCTGTTTAAATCTCTTAAAAAGCCGGACTCATGCGCGTAGCTCCGGAAGCTAGAAAATGAAAACATATACTCAGGCCAGGGAGAAAACTAACCTCTCGAGTCGACCGGGGCTTCCGCTGGAGCGACTCGCGGGAGGCAAAGGCAAGAGGAACAGCAGAAAAATCAAACGAGAGAAGCGGGGAAGAAAATGGCAGTAGGCTCGCAGCGGCGTCGGCCCCATTTATTTATAGGGGGTGAAACACAATGGTAAAAAAATTTTGAACCTAACGGTAAAACACAGCGCCTCAAGGGCATTTGAGGTATTTCAAGCGAGGCCCTCGGGAACCGACACCCAGGAAGACGTTTTCTTCCGCCTCGATTCTCGATCCCTGGGTTTCACTGGCTCAGGTTTGCACCGAGGCAACCGCTTCGCCATCGAGGGGCTTCTGTTGGGAGATTCGGAATCAAGCCTTTCGTATACCAAAAATAAAAGAAGTGTCTTCAGTTGCCCAAGTTTCTATGCGAAAGGCCCAGCAGTGAAACCCCAGGAGCCCTTGAATCCATTTTTGTCTTTCAGAATCCGTCTTTCGACTAATACCCTTCGTCGCCAGCGGAGCCGCCAAATGAGCTCAGAATAACCCATGGCGTTAGGGTCTCGGTCAGGATGATTGTTTTCTTCCACGACAAAACCCCAGAGGCAAATCTTGCTCACCCAGACAGTCTCGACCTGGGATTCGCTTGGGGGGTTTCGTCGTCTCTAACTTCTAATGATTTCAAGTTTGAATGTGATCCATGTTTCAGGTGCGAAAGGTGCCAGGCGAAAGGGGAATCTCCAAAAGATTGAAGGTTTTCTCCCGACAGGCGCACGTGATGACAACAAGAAAGGCGCCGTGATTTGCGGCGTGACATCATGAAGCACCGATTACGTGGAGACCTAATTGGAGATTTCCCAGAAATAGCCTAGCACATTCTGTTTTGATCTGTTTCACACGAGGGTGTTCTCGGAATGTAAAAAGTTCGTTCGCCTCCCTATAAAAGGAGACGAACAACACTTGTAAAGGGGATGGGCTTTTGAGAAATCTATTGTTGAGTAAAGAGCTTTTGGTTGTCCTTTGTTTTGTATTCTGGTTTTTTTTCTTGAGCTTCTGTTTCCTCTCATTGTTTGTGCACGGTAGCTTCGGCTATCGCCACAACATCTTGCTTCTGGCGGGGCGTCATGGCACGTCCTGTGCGCATCCAGGAACGGCTTCGAGGGCGGCAGCGTAGAGGTCGCTTGTTCGATGGCCGCCCATGGGAGGACTCGAGGGTGCCGCTAACGTGAGTCCGTATGAGGCATAGTGGCCGGCGTGGAGGCGTCCTGTCACAGCACGCTACCACAGCGTCGGGGATGGCGATGCAGTGGCCGGGATGACGTTGGAGGTGACCTGTCCGCCGGCCAGACGTCACGGCGTTGTCCTTGCGTGGGTGCGGTGTAGTCGTTCGCCTTCCCTCCGAGGGCTCTGCCGTCCTTTTTCGAGGGTGCGGCGCGTCGGCCGTACGGGAGTGGGTGGCACAGTGCCGCGGGGTTGTTGCTGGCCATGCCGCACAGCGTCGCACAGTGGCGGGGATGGCCTCGTCGGGGGAGTTGGTGGAGCGGTGCCGGGGCGTGATTCCCAGGCGCGTCGTGGCATAGATTCGTCTTTGACCCAGGCGCCTGTGAATGTCAGTGCGTTAAATCCCCCTATTGGGGGAGCAAGTATGGAGGCGGTGGGCCGTGATGCCCTCGAGCGAGACAGAAATCTGCTCGAGGGGGCGCTCAGCTCTCGATCGAGACGGGACCTCGCTCGAGGGGGCGTCCAGCCCCAAAGCGAGGCAGAATCCCACTCGAAGGAGTGCTCAGCCCTCGAGCGAGGCGGAGTTTTACCAGTGCAGCATCGCCACCATCGAGCGAAGCGGAGTTCCACCGGAGGGTGTCCAAGCCGCCTATCTGGTGGGCCGCGGGCCTGTGAGTTTATCTTACGCGCGTTGTTAGGTTCATTCATGTTCTATATTTTATGAAGGATAAGCGGGTTTTCCTTGGTTGTTTAGGGGACCCTTATGGCTGTCCCCGACAGTAGCCCCCGAGCATCTGTGGGTGTATCCGTTAGGATCCCGCAGATGCTAACGCTTGCTGATGGGACGTTCTTTCCCCTGGTTGCTGGTGCTGTTCCGTGGGCCCGCGCTAGCGGACCCGCGGATCCAGCCCCCGAAGCCTTGCAGGAGCGTGGGTGATCCTGCAAGGTTTTTTCACAGGATCCGCCGATGTGCAGAGTGTTAGCTTCAGCCGGCATCGGCGATATTTCAGCCGGCCTTGGTGGTGCCGCGCGCACGCGTTGGGCGTCGTCTGCGTTCGTTGCACCCCAAGAGGTCTAGCCGTGCATCGAGCCCCCGAGCCTGGGCCCGTTCGAGGCAATCGGGGCGAGCTCTTTGACTTGTTTTATACGCTCCCTCGCCGTCCCTCCGCGGGACGGAGGGTGAGGTTTCCGCAACCCCCATCGAGGGGGTCGCGAATCGCGGATTCCTCGTTGAGCTGTTATTGGGTGATTCAAGTGGACGCCCATGCCCCGTTCTATAAGGGTTGGCTCGTGGTCCGGAGACTCGTCCATGAAAGCGCTTACGTGGGTTTGCTAGGTAGGGCTCGGTCCCGTTCGCTAGGGATTGATGGCGCGGAAGCTCTCCCTCGATGGGATCCCTCGACTAGCTGCCCTCGTTGGCTCTTGAATACGACATGTGGGCGCCCTCGAGCTGGTGAGCTCGAGGATAGGCTCGAATGCGCGTGCCCTCGTCGTCCCTGACTCAGTCGATCTGGGGCGCCTATTCGAACCCTTCGAGGGTCAGGCTTCGAACCCCTGATCAGTAGGGCCGCTGCGGGGTTATAGCTAGGTGCCCCCGTCTTTTTTACATCTGCAGGACTTGTGTGCTCGCAGTCGAGCCGGTCCACGAGTTGCTGATCAGCAATCCTCTAAAATTGAGGGCACCTGTGGCGCCCGCTCTCACCGAGCGGGCCTCGAGACCACTGGTTGGTAATCGCACCCTTCGAGGGTCGGATTTTTCGAGCCCTGGGCTCGGGCTGCGCGAGGGTCATGCTTACTTGGTAAGGGACTGGGCCATTTTAATGCCCACAGTCTTGACTGCAGTCGTGCGCTGCGGGCGCGCCTTTTCAGGCGACGCAGCCGCGCGCGTAGTGTGCGACTTGGGCAGGCGGACGTGACGGCCGCCGCGGCTCTTCGGTTGCCGCACGTAATGATCGCGCGCGTGCGTGCGCCTGGCCGTTTCGGTTGTGGTGGGGTCCGCTCGTCAGTGACGGGAGCCGTCTCCTGCAGTTAATGCGTGCGGCGCGCGCAGTTCGGGGAGCGCGCCTCCCATGGATCTATAAATCCAAGGGGAAGGAGGGGGAGTCTTTTACCTCAACACTTAGCGCCTGTCGCCCCTTGCTCCTTGCTTCCGCTCCAGAGCACCGCGCGTCCTTTCGTTTTTGCCTAGTGTTCGTCTCGTTCCTGTGCCCCTTCGCCGATCGGCATGGCTCCCCAGCAGTCGATCACCGTGGTGGACCCGCTGCCGCGGAGCCGCTCGACGGCGACGAGGTTCGCCTTGAGCGAGCTCGTCAACGGCAGCCAGCTTGCACCGAATGTGGACGGGCAGCCCGCGGCGTGGATAGTCCCACCAGTGACGGATCGGGAGCCCAACCCGCCGCACGGCTACGTCGTCAGCTTCATCCGCCACCACGAGCGCGGCTTCGCGGTGCCGGCGAGCCGCTTCATGCGCGGGCTGTGCCACCACTACGGGGTGGAGCTGCACAACTTCACCCCGAACGTGATCTCGCAGGCAGCTACCTTCGTCGGCGTCTGCGAGGGGTTCTCGGCGATCCCGCCGAAGCGGGATCTGCGGGTCCACCTCTTCGCGCGCGAAGCCGCACACGCACACCACGCCTGAGCCGCGGGTGCACCGCGCGGTGCGCGCCGGCGGGATGATGATTTCGCTGCGGGAGTCGCGCAGGGAATTTTACATTCCCTGCACGATGACCTCCAACAACGCGGAGTGGGAGCGGGGGTGGTTCTACCTCCGCAACGATGAGCCCGGCCTCCCCCTACACCGGCAAGGTTCTGAAGGAGAAGGTCGACTCCTGGTGGCACGGCCTGTCCCCATCTTCACGCCAGGATCGGGCTGGAGTCAGCCCTGCTCGCGCTGAAGAGCCTGGCGGACGCTGGGCTGGGCGCGGCTTCGGTCCTCGCGAACCTTCACCACAGGCGGATCATTCCCCTCATGGAGAGGGAGCTCCGCATCTACAAGATGAGCGAGGCGGCGAACCCCGTGTCGCTGGCGCACTCGCGGTTGGTGCATGACCGCCTCCCCCTGGAGTACGCGTCCAAGAGAGCGAGGCGCGCCATCAGCCTCAAGGCCGTCAGGCATAGCAACGACGACCTCTGGTCTTTCGTTATGCTTCTCGACGCATCGCCGGTGAGTGGGCCCTCCTCCTTTTCCTTTATTCCTCTGCGGCGCGCCATCGTGGCTCTAACGTTTCACTCTTCCCAGCAGAGGGTGGTTGTGAACGCCGCACGGTCCGACCCGCCCACGCCCCGAGCCCAAGCGCGCGCGGTGCAGCGGCGGGAGCAGGAGCGAGCGGGCGCAAGAAGGAGCGAAGGATCCGGTGGCGGGAGCGCCGGGAACAGAGAGACGAGGAATTCTGGGTGCGCGAGCAGCAGGGACTCTCTCCCCCGGCGACCTCGGAGTACTCGTCGTCGGGAGAGGGAGAGGAGGAAGAAAGCGACGGGGGCGAGGGCCCCCCCGAGCGGTGGGGCCCGCACCCCCCTCGACCGAGGGGCCGCGGGAGGCGGCGGAGGAGCAAGCGCCCGGGGCGGGCGCGGGAGCGCCCGCCTTCGGCGCGGTCTACGAAGGGGCGGCGCATGTCACGGAGGTGCGGCGCACGCCACGGAGGCGTCTACGAGTGCTGCAGCGGCGACGCCGGCCGCTGCCACGACGTCTGTCGAGCCCTCGAGGAAGAGAAAGCGGGGCTTCTCTACCTTGAGGTAAGCATCCGCTTCTCCAGATGCTCGGGTTTCGAAGGGTTGGAGTTCAAACTCCTGTCTCCGTGTTGACAGGGCGGTGCCGATCATCCCCGACCTCGCGCCTACTAAGGTGTTGAGGTTAGGCACGTCCGTGCCCACGAGGCGGCGCTCGTCGAGGGCGTCGAGGGCAGCAGAGAGTGCTGTGGTGGCGAGCGAGCCACCACGCAGTGTGGCTGAGGCCGCGGGGTCACCGAAGAATGTGGCGGCGCGGTGGCGGCCACAGTGGCGGCGACCGTCGCACCTGCGGTTCCCCCGGAGCCCGTCCCCACCGCAGTCGACCAAGCGACCGTGGTGGAGATCCCTGACGACGACGCCCTGCCACCCGAATGGGGTCAGTGGGAGAACTGGCCCGTGCCAGCCCCCGAACCCGCGGCGAGGGTGCTGGTGGTGCGGGAAGATGGACGTGTGGTGCCATGGTGGCTGACGCACGGCGCCGAGGCTTTGTTGTCACGCGCCGGCCTCCCTGTCCCAAATACCGCCGTGGTGGGCCTGGAGCGAGAGCGGGAGCCCGCCGGCGCGCCGCCAGTCTAGTTCAATGAGGCCCAGGCCGAGCAGGCCCTGTGGCAGGAGTTTCGAGACCACGGGGCCTTGCTCAACAACGTGTTGAACGAGGCCCTACGGATTCACACGTGTTGAACGTGCTTTCGTCGTCGAATTCGAGATTTTCTCTTACCGCTTTCGCGCCCATGCGTTCTCTGATCTTGCCTTCCCCCGCGTCTCGTTCATCGTCGACAGGAGCATGAGGGCCGTGCTCGAGAGAGGTACAACCGCCTCGATCAGCTGAGCTCCGAGCGCGATTGGTATCGGGACCAGTACGATGCTCTGGACGCTCTCGTCGAAGCCCTGCGAACTGACAGCGGGTGGCTGGAGTACCGGCTGCGCGCTTTGCAGGATGAGCTCCAGGAGGAGGACGCCCAGGCTGCGGAAGACATCTCCGCAGTCTCGAAGGTGTGGGTGGCGCTCCTGGAGCGGGACGAGGCACTGCGGAAGGCGCGTGAGGATGCGGCCGCGTTGCAGGTTGCGGCGGCGGAATTTGAGAGGGAGTTGGCTTCCGCCCGAGCTCAGATCCAGCAGGACCACACCACCCTCGAGGGGACGCGGTCCTGGCAGAGCCAGGCCGAGGAGAAGGCTAAGGAGGTCGAGCTGCTGAGGACCAGCCTGGCTGACAAGGCCGCCTACCTCGCCTCGAAGGAGGAGCGGCTCCAGCGGGAGCAGGATGCGCGCCAACAGGCGGGTGCTCAGCTTCAGCAGGAGCGAGCCGCGCTTGCTGAGGCTTGGGCCGCCCTCGAGCGTGAGCGCCTGGCGCGGGAAGAGGCCCAGGGCCGACTCCAACAAGAGCGCGCCGCACTCGAGGGGGCGCAGGCGACCCTCAAGCAGCGGGATGAAGAAGTCTCGCGGCTCAACGGGGAGCTGACCCAACTCAGTGTTCCGCATGAGGATCTGCGCTAGTCCCTCGAGGAGCAGGAGGCCACGGTTCTCAGCCTGCGGCAGGCGGCTGAGGACGCGCGCGAGGCCCTCAAGGCGAAGAAGAAGCAGGTTGAAGGTGAGTTAGTTCTCGCTTGTCCTCCGCTTGTCCGTTTGACTTGTTTGGGATCCGCTCCCAACTTTTGTTTTTTGTTTATGATTTTCAGGTTTGCAGACCACCCTGGGGAACTCGACGACCCAAGCTCAGGCTCTGCAGACGGCCTACAATTCCTCGCAACAGGAGTTGGAGGAGCAGCGGGCCGCCGCCCTCGAGGCCTGCCAGGAAGTCGAGAAAGGCGAGGTGTAGGCCGGGAGCTCGATGGCGAGCCGCTTCCACGCCCTCGGCGGGCACGTCACCCGACGAATGCATCACGCCCTTCACCTGGGTGTCCAGAAGGCACTTGGTGTGGTGGCCTCCCACTATCAGGTCGACCTCGAAGCCGTCTCTACGGGCTACATTGTCCCTGTCGGCGTCGGTGATGAGGTGGCGATGAACCGTGCGGACGCGCTCGCCGCTCCTGCTGCCGACATCCTCGCCGAGGACTTCATGGATTTCCTGTTCCCAGAAGTTCCCGCGGCCGGCGACCCTCAAGCCTGAAGATCACTGGCCGTTCGTGCCCTTGTTGTTTTAAGTATTAGCATTCGAGCCATGTGGCTATGTAATAAATGATTACTTATTTGAAACATTTGGATGTTTGTAAATTGAAGCAATGTTTTTTATTCCGGCAACTGTATTGTTCTGCCTCCCAGTTCTCTTAGGTGAACCCCGACTGGGAAAGATTTGTTTGCACGAGTAGCTTGCAGGTGAAGCGGCGAGGGGGAAGTGCCATATCCTGTCGGAGGCGTAGGCTATCCCTGACTCGCGCTTCTTCACCCTTTAGCCGCTCGCGTCCCGCGTGAGTTCACCCATATCTTGGGTTGAGGCATACTTGGTACATTTGCGATGGTTTTTTGCGAAAAAATGGGACCATTTTTTGGGGGGAGATGCCCCCCGCAGTAGCCCCCGAGGGTGGCTTGGTTTTCTGGGGAAAGCCAAGTCGCCCTTTGACTTTATTCATCTTGGTGAAAGTTTACATTCGTACAGCCAACTGGGGTGTTGGGTGCGTAAATAGCAAAAAGAACTTGGAAATCCTTCCTAAGGGTAGAAGCGACGTAGTTGTTGGATGTTCCAAGCGTTGGAAAGTTCTTCACCATCCTCGTTGGCCAGCTTGTAGGTGTCGGGCTTGAGTACTTTGACCACAACGTAGGGTCCCTCCCACGGGGCGACAGCTTGTGGCGGCCTCGATTGTCTTGGCGCAGCCTTAGGACTAGGTCCCCTTCGTTGAAGTCTCAGCGCCGTATCTTCCGGGCCTGGTAGCGCCTCAGAGCCTGCTGGTACCTTGCCGAGTGCATCAGAGCCACAGTGCGGGCTTCGTCCAGTTGGTCCAGTGAGTCCTCGCGGGCTCGCTGGTTGGTGCCCTCATCGTAGCCCCGGGCTCTGGGCGACCCGTATTCCAGGTCCGTGGGGAGGATAGCCTCCGCGCCATAGACTAGGAAGAACGGGGTGAATCCCGTGGCCCTGCTCGGGGTGGTCCTGAGGCTCCACACGACCGCTGGTAACTCCTGGAGCCATTTTCGACCAGACTTGTTCAGTCTGTCGAAGATCCTCGGCTTGAGACCTTGTAAGATCATGTTGTTGGCGCGCTCCACCTGACCGTTGGTCTGTGGGTGTGCCACGGCCGCCAAATCGACGCGGATGTGGAACTTGTCGCAAAACTCCAGGAACTTCCTGCCTGTGAATTAGGACCCATTGTCGGTGATGATGGAGTTAGGCACCCCGAACCGGTAGATGATGTCAGTGAAGAACGTCACGGTCTGCTCTACCCTGAGATTCATGATCGGGTGCACCTCGACCCACTTGGAGAATTTGTCGATGGCAACCAGTACGTGGGTGCAGCCCCCGGCGCTTTCCGCAAGGGCCCAACGATGTCCAGCCCCCACACGGCGAAGGGCCATGTGACGGGGATTGTCTGGAGGGCGTGCGCAGGGAGGTTGGTCTTGCGGGCGTAAAACTGGCAACCTTCGCAGGTGCACACGATCTCACTGGCATCAGCGACCGCAGTGGGCCAGTAGAAGCCCTGGCGGAACGCGTTGCCGACGAGGGTGCGTGGCGCTGCGTGGTGGCCGCATAAGGAGCTCCCGCCCCTGAAGGAAGGGCACGCATCGCTGCAGGATGCCTGATGCAGTGCGCTTGTACAGCTCGCCATCAACGAGGGCGAATGACTTGGCCATCCTGGCGACGCGTCTGGCCTCGGATCGGTCTGGGGGGAGCTCCCCTCGGTCCATCCAGGCAATGTACTTGTCTCGCCAGTTCTCCGCCCGGGGGACTGGCTCTGTATCCATGGCCTCGGCCTCGTCCGCGCCATACCCCTCGAGCAGGGAGAGTACAAACGCCTCGTTCGAGGGGTCCTCGTCCATAGGCTCTGCGCCTGTTGGGTCCGAGGGAGCCCCCGAGGGTTCCTCCTAGTTCGAGGGTGTCAGCTCGATGTTGACGGACGATCTGGCGACATCCCGCGCAAAAAACATTCGGGGGAACGGTAATTCGCCCCGACACAATTGTGGCGAGCTCGTCCGCCTCCTCGTTGTACCGGCGGGGCACGTGATTAAGCTCTATGCCATAGAACTTGTCTTCGAGGGCCCGCACGGCATTGCAGTATTCTTCCATCTTGTCGTTGTGACAACTCGCGTTCTTCATGACCTGGTCGATCACGAGCTGCGAGTCTCCCCTAACGTCGAGGCGCTTGATGCCTGTCTTGATGGCAATTTTGAGGCCGCAGAGAAGGGCCTCGTACTCCGCCATGTTGTTCGACGCGGGGAAATGTAGGTGCACTGCGTACCTCATGTGCTCCCTGAGGGGTGAGACGAAGAGCAGGCCCGCGCCTGCCCCGGTTTTCATCACCGACCCATCGAAGTAGAGGGTCCAGCATTCAGCCTGGACTTGCGGCGGCGACATCTATGTGTCCGTCCACTCGGCGACGAAATCCGCCAGGATCTGGGACTTGATCGCTTTGCGCGGCGCATAGGCGAGCGTTTCGCCCATTAACTCCACCGACCACTTGGCGATCCTGCCCGCCGCGTCCGGGTTCCGGATAATCTCCCCCAATGGAAAGGAGGAGACCACTGTGACCGGATGGGCCTCGAAGTAGTGGCGAAGCTTGCGTCGTGCGAACACCACCGCGTAGAGCAGCTTTTGGATTTGCGGGTAACGCGCCTTGGTCTCGGACAGCACCTCGTTGATGTAGTATACGGGCCGTTGGACTGGTAGGGCGTGCCCTTCCTCCGTACGCTCAACCATGATGACAACGCTGACCACCTGGGTGGTTGCGGCGACGTAGAGGTACAGAGACTCGCCGTCCCGGGGTGGCGTTAAAATCGGCGCGTGGGCGAGCGTCGTTTTGAGCTTGTCAAGCGCCTCCTGGGCCTCGACGGTCCAGGAGAAGCACTCGTGCTTCTTCAAGAGTCGGTAGAGGGGCAACCCATTTTCGCCGAGCCGCGATATGAAGCGGCTCAAGGCGGCAAGGCACCGCAACACCTTCTGGGCCCCCTTTAGGTCTCGAATGGGGCCCATCCGTTCGAGGGCAGTGACCTTCTCGGGGTTGGGCTCGATTCCCCGCTGGGTGTCACACCCGAATTTAAGGGCAAATCCGAATGCAAGAATACATGTGCGCCAGGATCAAGTTACACACATGCATCGACTCAGTGAATACCAAAACACAGTGTAAATTGTAAAGAGAGTATTAAACAGTTATTACATGACCGAATGTCTCAACTAACAATCGTTCGAGTAGCTAACAACGGAAAGAAACACACACAGAAGTCCTCCACAGGCAGCTGACTGGAGAACGAACGCCTAGAACCCATCAAACTCTCCAGGGAAATCCTCAAAGCGTCCATCTGAGCAGAAGCCGGGTAGTGTAGATGCAATATAGAAACAACAAGCATGAGCACATGTCGTAGTCAACAAGGGAAAAGTTCTATAACAACATTCAAGGCTTTATGGTGGAAGCTGATGGTTATAAAGCAAGTCAGCATTTTAGTGGGTCAAGTTTTATTAAGCAATTGTTACTAGCAAGTGAAAGTATATACCAAACCCAAATAATAAATGCAATGGAACCATAGAATGCAATGCACAAGATTAAAAGTTCCATCTTTCATAAATTACTCATGTGAGGGTCCAGGCCGCCCTTGACCGTGGGCACGGCTAACTAGTCAGTTTTACACTCTGCAGAGGTTGTACATCTTTACCCACAAGTTGCCTAAAAACCCAAACGAGTTTTAGACCCAACCATGCTGTGCAAAAGTAGGCACAATACCACACTACCGAGGTGTGGCTGCATAGGGACGCTACAAGGCCGTTACAAAGTTCCCCAGGTGCAGGCTGCCCGCTAGGTTACCTGATCAGTGCAATGTATAAAGCTCCCTGGCGAGTACCGTGTCTTAGCCAAGCCCAACTCCCCGCCAGAGCAGGTCTATACGCCACCTACCGTCAGCCCCCAACCCTTATTAGGTAAAGCATACCTAACACCTAGTTCTGTAATTAAGCCAAGACAGAGTCATATGTCTTGTGGTTGTACTGTTTTCCTGGGTGGTCGCTCCATGTTCCGATTAACAAGCATAAGGTGTTCTTGCATTACATGAATAATAACATAAATATATCCAGATTGATAAGTGTTCATTAAACCACCCGAAACCAAGGTAAAGCTCTAGCATGTGCTACCCAACATAAAGTAAACCCAGGTTGATCAAGGCATAGGATAAACAAAGCTAGTCAAACCTTAATAATGGGACCGTTCAATTTAACGCAAAGCAATAATAAATAATAGTGTAATTAAAATGCATGTTGTAATAGGATCAACGGGAATGCAGCAAGGACTTGCCTTCTACTAGCTCCGGAAACTGCTCAGGGTCTTGAAATTCTTCAACGGCAGCGAAGTCCTCGAACTGCTCGTACTCTACGCTGCACACATTCACATACAAGCATACAATGGAAATAAATAAGAAACAGTACACCAATCATCTCAAACAGAAACAGAAGCAACAGAAAACTAATCTACTCGTCGAGACGTGCGTGGACATAAAGGACGCTAAAAACGGAGTTAAAACGACTAAGATACAGCTAAAAGAAGTTTAGGGGCTAAATTGAAAAGAAAACAGAACTATCTGGGCTAAACTGAAGAAAACAAGACCTATTCGCGAGAAAACTACACGGTGGAAGGACCGGGTTGAAAATTAAAAGAAGCGCGGGGTTTTCTTTGCAAAACCGTCGGGGTCAAGGCGGGTTTTGACCGGCGACGGCCTTGACTCAGTCAGGAGGATCTGGTCCGCTGGATCTCCATCCGGCGGCGGTGGCAGCTCGCGGGTGCGGCAGCGCAGGTTGACCCGCGCGGACCCGGGTCAAGACGGACCCGAGCCGTCGGATCTCGATCCGATGGCCCCGGACGCGTGCATGCGCCCGGGTGGCGGCGGACGGCCGGCGGCGCGGCCGGCGAGCGGCGACGCAAGGCTGGCGAACCCATTCGGGGGCTGCGAAACGCGGGGACGTGCGCAAAGTGCACCAAAGTGCTCCTCACCTCCACGCAGTTCGATTAGCGGTCTTCTCGACGGCGGAGAAACGGCGGACGGCGGCGGGTGCGCGGCTCCGGCGACGGCGGCGCTAGGGTTTGAAGGCGGCGGCTCGGGAGCGTGCGGCACGGGGGTAGGGCGCCGCGCGGGGGTAGGGCGGCGCCCTTAAATAGGCGGCGGGGTGCCTAGGCAAGCGGGCCCGTGGGCCGGGACAGCGCGCGGCGCGGACGCCGAGTCGGGGTCAGACCCGAGCTCGACCCCGGCTCGGTCGGCTTGGCGCGGTGGGCGGGATGACAGGTGGGTCGGCGTGACGTCATGAAGCGCCGATTACGTGAAGTCCTAATGGAGATTTCCCAAAATTAGCCTAGTACATTCTGTATCGATCCGTTTTACGAGGGCAGTCTCGGTACGTAAAAAGTTTGTTCGTCTCCCTATAAAAAGAGGCCAACCGGCACTTGTAAAGGGGATAAACTTTTGAGAAATTCACTGTTGAGAAATTGCTTTTGGTTTTCTTTTTTGTTTTCGTTTGAGTTTTGTGACCTCGAGTATTTTGTTTCCTTCGCTACATCACCACACCCCCTGCGCTTGGTTCACAAGCTTCACCACCTTCGTCACGAGCATCGGCTTCGTGCAGACGTGCTCCGACTCATCCTTGTTCGTCCTTCGCGGATCTTCAGGTGCTGTCATCGCCTACCTTCTCCCGTACATGGACGATATGGTCCTCCAGCGTCCTCCGCAACCCTCCTCCGCGACTTCATCAACAAGCTAAAGTCAGCGTTTGCCATAAAGGACATGGGCCGCTGGCATCCTTCCTCGGCGTCGACATGCAACACAACAGCGACGGGTTTTTCCTGTCTCAGGCTCAGTACGTCGACGACGTCCTTGAACGCGCCAGCATATGCTCAATTGCAAAGTCGTCTTGACGCCGGCACAAGCCAAGCCAAAACAGTCTCTCTCCGATGGCAAGCCGGTTAGCGCGTCCGACGCGTCGTTCTTCCGCAGCATCGCTGGTGCCCTACAGTACCTGACATCGCTTACGCTGTCCAATAGCTCTGCCTCCATATGCACTCCCCACGATGTTCACCTCGTTATGCTCAAGCGAGTGCTTCGCTACGTCAAGGGTACACCGTCGATCGGCATCCAGTTGCGTCCGATGGTATCACCGACGCTCACGGCCTACTCCGACACAGACGGGGTCGGTTGCCCGGATACATGGCGTTCTACATCTGGCTATTGCGTCTTCCTCGGTGACGCTCTCGTTTCATGGTCTTCTAAGCGGCAAACCACCGTTTAACGATCCAGCGCGGAAGCCGAGTATCGCGGTGTGGCCAACGCCGTGGACGAATGCTCGTGGCTGCGCTTTGTCCTCGGCGAACTTGGAAGCCCCCTGGATGTTGCGACCGTTGTGTTCTACGACAATGTTTCCCCTATGTACATGAGCCGGTACCCGGTGCATCACAAGTGAACAAAACACATCGAGCTCGATATACACTTCGTCCGGGAGAAAGTGTCACTCAGACAGGTCTGAAGGTCCTGTCAATTCATCGACGTGGTCACCAAGGGCCTCCCGTCTACACTGTTCATGGAGTCCCGGAACAGCCTCTGCGCCAGCTACACTGCCGCTGAGTCTGAAGGGGGGGGGGGGGTGGAACGGCACCTGCCTTCCACTCTCGGCGCTCACGCGTTCCCGCTCTCGGCGCCCCACGACGCCGCGCCTCTCGGCACGACAACGACACAACAACCGCTTGAAGCAGAAGACTCGCTCGCGGCGTACGCACTCCATCCGGACGCCTCGCTCGCCTCGGCCGCCCTTCGCGATCCCGGAAGACTCGCTCGCCGCGTGTGCGTTCCGTGCCACGCAAGCTAGGATTAGCTCAGCTGTTGTATACCATATATGTAACCATATGTGAATCAATAGAAGCGTGGTTGATCCAATCCTCTTCTACACCTAGGACCTCCCCCACCATCTCCTCCTGCTCTCTGCCCCAAACTTTTTGTTTCTGCTCTTTGGAGCAGCAATTGTACAGAAATTCTATATATCTTTCGGTGGCTTTTGTAGACTGTTTTCAGTGGACTAACTGAATTTATAGTTTCAACTTATCCACCGGAGTCCCATAATTGTTGCCGGAGATGAAGCCTACTCAGCAGTGGAAGACACACCTTCTTCCAGCAGAAGCGGCCTGTTCGTTCAGGCAAAAGTCTTGTGTGTTTGGTTGGGCCTCTGTTCTCCACCCGCCGCCGGTCATGCTCTTCCACACCCACCATCGGCCGTGCTCCTCTACTCCCGTCACCGACCTTGCTCCCCGACTAGCCTTGCTCCCTGCCCCGCGGCCTCCCTTTCCGTGCTCCCTAGCCACCACCGTCGTGCGCACCTGGGTGGGGCTCGCTAGCCATTGGTGGTCGCCGGAGGTAGAGAAGAAGACGCCGAAAAACAAAAAATGTTGGTCCATTTTTTTTTGAAAATTTTGTAAAAATTGTGGATCCAGCATTCTCTGAAAAATGTGGACAAATTGTTGGACCAACATTTCTTGAAAAGGTGTTGATCCAACATTTACTAAAAATTGTTGAAAAAATGTTTTGTCAGCACTCTAAAAAATTGGTTAAATATTCGTCAAAAATGTTGGTTCAATATTTACTGAAAATTGTTGAAAAAATGTTGGGTCAACATCCTAAAAGATTTTGGTTCAACATTTTCCAAAAATGTAGTTTGAAGAAATTTGGTCCAACATTTACTGAACAAATATTGGTCCAGCAAATGTTGTCAATATTTTTTAATCAGTCGAAAATAGTACATGAATTATTAGTTGCTGGATATTAAGCTGGTAGCTTTGGTAGGCTGTTTTTAGTGGGCTAAGTGGATTTATAATTTCAACGGAGCCCCACAATTTTGTTGACGGAGATGAAGCCCACCTCGCAATTGTTGGCCTCTTGTGTATGCAACCCATGGGCTGAAAATATATCCACACAAAGGGCTCATGATGAGCAGCGCCGCGCTTAAAAAAAAGTTTTGTGGACACTGGGACAGGGTTTGACTGGTGCCTTGTTGGATTCGCGAAACGGGATGACCTCCAGCAGTGTGAAGGGGACTCTGGACGGTGCCATGGCGATCCGGCTCCGCAAGAAAGAGTTCACCGTCCCAGCCAGTCCGGGCGCCGGTGCTGCGCGAGGCGCGTCGGGCGCCGTCGGCGTTTCAGCGCTGTTGTCATGCCATTGCCTGCGCTTTATCGGGCACAATAATGTGAGCGTGATTTGCTCTCGAAAAGTAGTCAATCCCGCGTGGTTAGTGCCGGAATATGTTTTCTTTCCGCCAAGTGGACCACCGCGCAGCATCCGACACTTCTGGTTCTGGTACCCCGACAACACAGGTTCCACTCCATGGCGAAGTTTCTCCCCGTCCCCAACTTTTGAGGAGATCATCAGCTGTCCTAAAACCAGTGGCAACTTCAAGGTAGAAGAAAATTAACACAGTTCGATGACGGTTTTTTTCCTGGCTGATTCGATCCCTTTGGCATTTCATTCTAGAAGGTCATTATTGCCACACATAACTCTGCGAGTTCGATCGGTTGGTCACCAGCTGGCGACCATGCATGCATTGCAGGTGCGGGCTGCGGCGACGTCTGTTCTCCTCGATGCACTTGCTGGCAGGATCCCGAGATGACAAAAATGAGCACACAGCACACAGGTCGAGCACGTTTCGAGTGTCCGAGCGCGCGCGGATTCGAGTGCCCGGCTTCCCTGTTTTCCGGTGGCCGCAGCAGCATCGTCGGCCCTTTTTTTTCTTTCCTGACCACAGAGCGACCAGGGACGCAAGCAGTTCGGCACGGCACGGCTTTGCTTTGCTTCCCACAGGAAGCCACGCTCCAGTCCGGCCTCATCAGGCCTCAGCCATGTGTGTGCTAGCGGCACATCATTGCGATTGCGTCCCGTGCCGCATGGAACGGGGATGGTTTCCTCTCCCTCCTGTGGATCCGGCCGGTGGGGAAGGAACGCTTTGAATTCGCACGGGCCATGGCGCGACGCGGCGCGACCGAAGGGAGGGCGACCGCGCGCCGTGCATGCAAAGACGCGAGAACCTTACCCCGGGGCAAGGGCAACCGTACCTGCGGATGAGTTGGATGCGCCAGCCACAGGATTACGGCAAGTCCGTGCTCTGCTCCTCCTCCCTTCGCGCCGGCGCCACGAGACGTTAGACGAGGACCAGAGAGATGTGCCGGTGCCGACGCGCGAGCACGGGAAAATGCATTGCGCACGCCACAAGACGGGACCAAACGGCAGCAACAGGCGACACGGGATGGGAGTATGGGACTGGGCCCTGAAAAGACTGGGAGCGGTAGGTGGCAGGAACAGGGAAAGGACGTCGGCGGAGGCGGCATCATCAGTTCATCACCGCCGAGGCCCCGCCGGCCGTCCCATGTTTAGGCGGGCATTGTGGGCCCCACACCTTATTGAAAGGGGCGTACTAGTACTACAGGACTCCGCCATGATCTCACTCTCGCGTTCTCACTCACCGGAGTTTATTTTCGTACCACCGGGATCCCGCGTGCCTCAACGGCGTAGAAGCAGCCCAGAACGACGGGCTCCGCCAACCGACCAGAGGCTAGATCAGCCGATCACGTCGCGCCCGTGCCCGCCCCGGACGTACGCGGCGTAATTGGCGTCCCGAACCGAACGTGCTCGTGACTGCGGCGAAAGTATCAGGCGCCTAGCAGATCGCCGCCGTGACAGAAAAATTCAAGGCATCTGCCGCAACGGACACACCACACACACATGACACATGAACGCAGCTACTACTCCGATTGAATTGAATCTGGGGCATGTGTCGGGGGCGGATGCTGCGGCGAGCGAGCGAGCCGAGCCGAGCGCGCTCACGCCGATGTTCCCCCGCGGTCGCACGGCACGTACGCAGATCGTTCCAGACCGACGAGAGGACGACGTCCCTGTCCCGCTGTCCGTTCCGATCCGATTCCATGTGCATCCGCATGCACGCAGCAGCTACGGACACCAGTATACAGTACAGGACTACTACTCATCTCAGCAATACTCTCCCAAGCTTCTGGTAGTACAAAAAAAAGCTCGTGCCTTTTTTTTCCACGTCTGCTCGATTATTCCTCTGCTCGACGATCCTGCCTGCCATCCTGCGTACCTACTACTACTACCTCACACCATGAGAAGCAGCAGAGCCGAAATTTCATCGGAGAAGATCGAGCTTGGTGAGTGTTGCACACAGTGACACAGTGCACGTGCGGGCAGGCGCGTCAATCGGAGGGGTGTGCGCGCGGCTCGATCTTCTTTGCCCCCGCTCCGTCTCATTTGAACACGATACGACCAACAAGAGTTGACAAAACCTGCCAAGAAACGGCAGCGGTAGTATTTTGAAGTTTGACCACCCACAAGCAGCCACAACAAGGGAAGTTACTCAGGCGGTTCAACTCTGATCCCGCCTTGTTGTCCCAAAAAAAAAAAATCTGATCCCGCCGGTTGCACACTACTCTACTCTACTCAAGCGGGAGGCTGCAAATTTTAAATTCAGTTGCGGTTTGTTACTCCTTCATGGGTCTCGAGATGGATTCTGTAAAACCCTATCAACGCAGTTATGCAGCCGTACCATCCAAACCCCATCGTGTTCATGTTCCCAAAGGCCAAAGCCCATGTGGGGTGTCCAACAAAAAGCTTCTTGCCTTCAAGCGCCGGAGCCGACCGACAGACATACGGGAAACCCTGGAGACCCACTGACAAGTCGGCCTACCTCACCGACCGTTTTGCCGGTGTTTACCAGTTTTACCACCACCAACAAATGTAAGCCTTGTGGCTATTTAAACGACGGTTGGCAGCTCGGCGTCTCCTCCTAATTTCCTACAGTTGCATCCCTCTTCCTCACCTCACCTCATCACCATTGCTGCCTTGCTGGCCATCCAAGAAGAGAGATACTGAGATAGAGAGAGGCAAGCCACGACACCTAAAAGTCCACAGAGGAAGAATGAGGCTTGGTGGAGCTCTCGCTCTGCTTCTGCTCCTGTGCATCCATGGAGGCGGCCATCAAGGAGCAGATGCCAGAGGGGACGGGTTCGTGAGGGTCCAGGGCACCCGCTTCGTGCTCAACGGCAACCCGTTCTTCGCCAACGGGTTCAACGCCTACTGGCTCATGTCCTTGGGCGCCGACCCCGCCCAGAGGGGCAAGGTCACCTCGGCGCTCAGCCAGGCCGCCGGCGCCGGCCTCACCGTGGCCAGGACGTGGGCGTTCAGCGACGGCGGCAGCAATGCCCTGCAGTACTCCCCCGGCCGCTACAACGAGAACACCTTCCAGGTCTTTTAGCCTTCACTGTCACTCAGCTCCCCTCTGTGCCAGCAACTCGTTAAGTTTCTTGTGGATTTCCACGCTCATGCATTTCCGTATTTTTCCCCTTTTCTGGTGTGCATTCAGGGGTTGGATTTCGTTCTATCCGAGGCAAGGAAGCATGGGATTAAGATGATACTAAGCCTTGTGAACAGCTACGACAGCTTTGGAGGGAGGAAGCAGTATGTGCAGTGGGCGAGGGAGCAGGGGCAGAGCATTGGGTCTGATGACGAGTTCTTCACTAACCCTGTTGTCAAGGGTTTCTACAAGAACCATATCAAGGTAAGGGAAAAAAATCCAATCACAGTAATCTTACCGTTTTGTACTTTTGTTAGCTGAGGTTCATTTCTAGTGTCACTACTTACTAGGAGAGTCTTCCCTTGTTTGTGGAATAGTTGTTCTTTGGCTGTTGTTTGTCAGGAAAAAATTGAGGAATTCACTCTGCTTGTTTGGTTCTTGCTCCTTTTACGCCTCACATACCTTTTTTCTTATTTTTAAAATTTCACCCTGCTTTTTTTTAAGTATGCTCGCTATTGATAATACTGATAAAGCTAGCAGATTGAGCTCCAGATATATTTGCCTTCATGGCTTCATACCGAAATCTTTTCATTGAATTGCCTTCATATTTGTTGTGGAAGAGAGATTCTTTCTTGTTTTGCAAAGGAAATAAAAATTCACACGGACCCGTTTAGTTTCAAAAATTTCTCCAACCATTTGTCACATCAAATAAATAGACACTAATTAGGAGCATTAAATGTAATTAGTGATATTAAAATTTATTCCATAACTTCCTCCTCAAAACTCGAGACGAATGTAAGGAGCTTAATTATATCAAGATTAGACAATAATGATGGATTAATTAGACTTGATTTGTCTCGAGATTTCTCGTCTATCTGTTTAATCCTACTGAAAAAATAATCTTAAAAGGAGCACTAAGGGTAAGACGAGAGTATAGCATTTTCCTCGTTTTGATCAGAAGAATCCAGTATTTCCTATGTTCGAGGTCACAGTAGAGAGGGTCAGAGGGAGCCATGTGCCTCCTAAAGCGATACCGTGACGCTGACCCTCCACCATTTCTCCAAACTCGTTCTGACGCGGTACCGTTAGAAAGATCCATTCTTCACGCACACTGAGTCTCAATACCGTGACGCTGTCGGTGGAGATTGGAGAAACTGTCGTAAAATTCATGGGAAACAGGCAGGAGAAAAGGTGGGGAAAAGGCCTCAGATCAATCACTTGTTTCAACCCTTATTATTGCTACTAGTTCCAGCACGCTTCTGACAAAACCTTGCTCGTCTTTTTGCGCGGTGGATCCGATCGTCAAAGACCGTGCTGACGCGGGTGAACACGATCACCGGCGTGGCGTACAGGGACGACCCGACGATCATGGCGTGGGAGCTGATGAACGAGCCCCGGTGCCCGTCGGACCTCTCCGGCCGGACCCTCCAGTCGTGGATCGCCGAGATGGCGGTGCACGCCAAGTCCATCGACGGCGCCCACCTCCTGGAGGCCGGCCTGGAGGGCTTCTACGGCGCGTCGTCGCCGTCCCGCGGCGCCGCGAACCCGTCGGGGTACCAGGTGGGCGCCGACTTCCTCGCCAACAACCGGGCGCCCGGGGTCGACTTCGCCACCGTCCACGCGTACCCGGACCAGTGGCTCCCCGGCCTGGACGCCCCCGCGCAGCTCCGGTTCCTGGGCGCCTGGCTCGACGCCCACATCGCCGACGCGGCGCGCGTGCTGCGGAAGCCGCTGCTGGTGGCGGAGTTCGGCAAGTCGCGGAAGGACCCCGGGTACGGTAGCGATGCCCAGCGGGACGCGGTGTTCGGGGCGGTGTACGCCAAGGTCTACCAGTCGGCGCGGGCCGGGGGCCCGGCGGCGGGGGCGCTCTTCTGGCAGCTCCTGGCAGAGGGGATGGACTCGTACGGGGACGGGTACGAGGTCGTGCTGGGCCGCGCGCCGTCGTCCACCACCGGCGTCATCGCCACGCAGAGCCGGAGGCTGCGGGGGCTCGCCAGGGCGTTCGCGCGCGCGCGCAAGGGCCAGCACCAGCAGGGGAAGGCGTCGGGCAAAGGTGGCAAGGGCGGCAACTGAAGGTGACGCTGACAAGGCCGAGATCAGGGTGCTTTGCAGCAAGAACGCGTGTTTACTTTTCGTGCATTTGGGCGCAGTTGTGTTGTGTGCGCGCGCGCCGTGCCGCCCGTGCGCGTCGATGTCTCCTCGAGATGATTTGAAGATTCATTCATCCGGGAGCGAAGGAGTTATACGTGTCTTGCATTCCTCCTCCGTGTCTTGCTAGAGGGCATGCTTTTAAGTGTTCTTCTAGATCACGAGAGGAGCGAAGTTATGGTGCAAGGCTGTGTGTGGAAGAACAAGCTTGCTATGCTTTAAGGTTGTTACTTTCTATGATTTATATGAAGGGATCTGTTGCCTAAATAGCTCCATCTGTTCTTATCCACCTGTTGTTGATCACTCGATTTCCTCTCTTGGTCGTTTGTCATCTGGCACGTCCATAGATGAGAGCCATGAGACATAGCTTCAGACTGAGAGAGCTGGACTACTTGTCGGCATTTTGCTTGCTGCTTGGCTTGCAGCAAGAAGACGTACGGCTGGGGCAGCTTGGAACTCAAGATCATGCATTGCAAGTATGCAAGAATGCCCATGTCCACGCAGGCTGAAGGGGGTGAAATCAACACTAGAGGACAGCACAAAACATCACAGAAGCAACTGATCAGCTTGAAACCCTGCCTTGATAGATATATTAGCAAGTTGAAACAGACAGGTTTATCATGTCAGATCACACATGCTTGCAGGACATCACCCCGAGCTGAAATGCAGGTGTTGCAAGGCTTCGTCCCATCGCTTTGGAGGGTTGCATCATGCCGCCTCAGCGAAGCCAACCTTCAGGTTGCCGTAGTCAAAGACGGTGTGGTAGACTCCCATGAAGATATCACCCAAGATCCTGTGTTACCGAGTTCTTATTATCATTGTTGTAGTACTCCAGTAGTTTAGAAGAAATGCAAATCAGATAGCATGACAAAGATTGGAAGCTAATCCCACAAAAGAAAAAACTTTGACACACCTTATTAGTTTTAAAGTATGGAGAAAAGCAAATAACTTTACGTTCTTTGTTACATGGCGAATAATTTCAAAACAAGCATGCTCAATGATGACTTAGGTATTTGTTTTGAGTAATAATTTTGCGAGAACCTTAAAAGGTGCATATTTACCAGAGAGGACCACGAGGAGGAGGGATGTCCATAGCTGTAAAACCACTGATGCACTGAGCAGCAGTTCCTTCACCAACCTTTAGGATATACTGAATGATACAAACGTAATAATCAGTTTTCTGAGAGTAAGAGGAAAGTAGCAGAAGATAGCAACTAAACTGCACAATAACAATGATAAAATAGATGGTTAAACCTTATATGTATCTTCATCAGTTAGATTCCAATAGAGTATTAAAATCTAACATTGGTAATACTGTATAACCTAGCATGCCTATATGGGAACACCTCATGAGAATCGATTTATAAAAACTTGCAGGACCTCCGGTTCATAAAAAGAGCACCTTTAGCCTTCTAGTTTACTCCCTCTGTTCTGATTTATATGATGCTGGTTAGCCCACCTTTGAGCTAAGCAGCACAAATAAAAAAAATGGAGGGAGTACTTAGAAGTATAATTTAGCATGCTATATGAGAACACCTCGTGAGAACCAATGTATAAAAACTTGCTGGACCTCCAGTTCATGAAAAGAGTACCTTTAGCCTCCTTATTTACTTAGCAGTAAGAATAGGAGCAAGAATATCTGATTTCATGATCCGACACCCATAAGGCAGAAGTTATCGGGAAAGAAAATCTAAAATTTAAATTAGAAAATGGATGCTTGCTAAGCTTGATGACTAAACTAGATGTAGTTTCCATAGAAAAAACAAAGATAATAGTCAGAGAGAAGATGCAATACTTGTTCTGGTTTCAGTGCGAACTTTCTTCCCCCGATGGTGAAGGCAATGTCAGGCATGGATGCAACTCTGCTGCAGTCCACAGATGATTCCCCCATAGGACTAGGAAGCCTTTCACACAGCTGCAAAGTTGAATCAGTTATTTAAGTACAGTACGTGCATGGTATTACAAGCTATGAAGCTTACCAGATTAATGTACTGCAACACTAGATCCTGAGTTTGGTTCTGTGCAAGCTGGTTCTGTATCCATACAACAGCCATTTCACAGGCATTGCACATAGCTTCATCGAAGAGAACATTTGATTCCCTAGCTTCATCATCTACCACGCTCCGAATACCAGCACTGATAACTTTGCACGGGGCATCATATAAGTAACAGTCTCAACTATGAAGACATCACAAAAGTAATATTGGAAGTTGAGAAATAGATGAAAGACTAACTTCATGCAATTCAACCATTTCATAATACACTAGCTTATGTAGTCAGCACTAGTAATAGCAGCACTCACATTCAAGTAATCATTACTTGCGGAATTGCGAATTGTTATGATAAACTCATACCTAACTCCATGAGTTCCGTCAAATGTACACAGACCAACTGAAGAGCATATCATTGATGGATGTCTCTGCATCATGATTCAAGATAAAATTCAGCATTCTTTCTCATTCCAGATAAAATTCAGCATTTTTTCTCATGTTATACAAATACAACAGCAGCAGCGACAGCAAAACCTTTTGGTCCCAACTCCCAAATAAGTTGGGATAAGATAGAACACAACAAATTTCCAACATGTCTAATCTGTGAGTAATAAAACTAGAATGTGACAAATTTGAGGGTCCATATTTTAGGAATGAGCAAACCTCTGCTAGGAGCTCATCTATGATCTGCTGCCCATACTGAGAAACAACTGCCTTGCATTCTTGGCTGACTACCCCAGCAGCACCAATCTCTTCATTTATCTGAGTAATTATGGCCTTCATATCCCATATAGATTCATTAGGACACATAAATATTAGATTAAAAATGCAATACCCTTGCCATTGCCAGGGTAGGAAGACCAGTATTAATAAGATATACACATCGAATCACCATTATGAAGGCTGTTACAAAAATGTTACAGTTGTAAACTTTATTTGCTGCAAAAGTAAATCTTAAGCAGAAAGCATAGAGGCCGAATCGTTTGAAAATTACTTTGTCACTTTGGTTAATACTCCCTCCATCCCAAATTATAAGTCATTCCAAGAATCTTGGAGAGTCAAAGTTTTCCAACTTTGACCCAATTATATAGTAAGATAATAATATTTATGATATTAACTAAGTATCATTAGATTCTTTATTACTAATATTTTTTATATTATATCTATCTGATATGGCAAATCTTTCTATTTTTCTTTATAATCTCGGTCAAACTTGAAAATGCTTTGACTCTCCAAGATTCTTGGAATGCCTTATAATTTGGGATGGAGGGAGTACTTACTAGTAATGTTAATAGCATAAATGCAAATGTTACAATTTCCATTGATGTCAGGACTAGGAAATAAGTCAATGATAAGATCCACCAGGATTAGATCCAACACACCCACTTTCCTTGCTTTTGGACAAAGTAAAAAAACAAAATTCTTAACATACTTTCGGTCCAGTAAGCAATGATGTTCCAGAATCTGCTATTGCTGCACAGCCAGAAGCACAGAATCCTAACAACACAGAGGCGTCAAAAATTAGTAGAACACTTTGTGTTTAGATATAGGCGTATCGGTCAGAGAACAATGATAAAGAAATACCTGTGGACTTTCCTCCAATCAGGACATCACCCATATCAAACTGCAGGAAGTAAGTGCTATGTTAATTCATGTTGTCAGCAATATTAGCACAAAACCGTTTCCAGCTAAAAGTGAATGCACTTGAAAATGTAAGAACTAATAATCAACTAACTGAGAAGTGATGTTAACCTGCCAGTATCCCTTCCTAGTAACAGGGACATATGTATGATTTCCCTTATAGTGATTAGGATCGATTCCTCCAAACACAATTTCACCTCCCTGCCCTTTATCAGCGTGTCGGTTAAACCAGAATGAGAAAACAGGATCATCAACAAGACCCTGTTTAACCATGTTGTACCTATAAATTGCAAGATTTTAGAGTGCTTGTTTTTTTAAGATCATCTGCTTTATTTGAGGGAAATGCAAAATACATAAGACATAACTGTTACATTTTGTAGTACAATAATACTAACAAAATACCAAAACTAGATCATAAATGAAAATCAGGCAAAATGAATATTCATTCAGCTGTTAACATCACCAAACAGGAACGCATTAGAACAATTTGCCAGCCGGACATGCTCACCAGACAGGTACAGCAGCTCCAACTGAGATTTCCTTAAACCCAAGCCCAAGAATGCCGTCAAATTTTGCAACCATGAAAGTAATACCTGGCTCCCTTGTAGCTTCAATGAAATCCTAATAGAACAACCCAATAAAACCCAAATATTCTAGAAAATGTTTACATGAAAAAGATAAGATTGGAAAAGTGTACAACATATGGTGATAGGAATAAACCTGATTTCTCACAACTACATCACCAATTTTCACATTGTCCAGACTGAAGTAGCCAGAAATTGCACCAGTACCATAGCGTATAGAGGCACGTTTTCCTGCAACGAGCTTACGACCAATTAACTAAAATTATTACTGCAGGTTCTAAGTTCTTAATTCAGGCTGAATGTGAGTTCTGTGTTCTTAAACTCTTATGTCACCAACAGTGCCAAATCATGAATATCTAACTAAAAATGGTAAAAAATCAGCTAAAATTCTGAAAAACTTAGTTTCCTACTACTGCCACAAACGACACTAGTCATCGATGACAGAATAGTGATCAATCAAATATAGAGAGAAATAGACACTGATCTCCAAGACACAATACACTACCAAGCACCATCAAGCTTGTAATAATGGCCTAATAGGAGAGGAACTAGGGGGGCGAAGTCACAAACCATTCTTCTTATAACTGTTCGATTGGCCGGCCTTGTACCTCGCGTGGAAGTAGCATGCCATCTGGGGCCAAAACCAAAATTATCACTCCAGTTTAGAGCCATACACAACACAGCAAACTTGAAAAAACAGTCCCAGTCACAGAGTCAAATACGGTGCGCACCGACAGGTAGCACTTGGAGGAAGGCACCCAGAGGTTGGAGCTGCCGGTGTCGAAGATGACGGTGAACTTCTGCTGCGGCGTGCCGATGCCGATCTCACCGTAGTACTGCGCGTTGAGGTAGTTCTTCAGCGCCACGATGTCGCCCTCCTCTTGGGCCTCAGCCTTCTTGGACGCGGCGGTGGCGTCGTCGTTGTTGCTGCTGCTGCCGAGGAAGCCGTGGTAGCGTTCGTCACGGTGGCGGCCGTTGTCATCGGCCGGCTGCTTCTTCAGCGAGACACGGACCAGGCCCTCTGCCGGAGGGGCGAGGAGGGATTGCAGCAGCGCGGTGGCGAGGAGGAGCAGCGCGACGCGGCCGGTTCCCATGGCCGCGCTGCACTGCGTGCTGGGAATCGAACCCGAAAAAATTCAGGAGGGGAAGAGATAATGCAAGTTGATCGAGGGGAAATCGAGACCGCTTTTGTGAGGGTTAAGGAGAAATCGCAACAACTGCTGGAACTGATCACCAATTATCCAAAGGGGGGGTTTGGATACCAAATTATTCAACAAAAACTCAAAATTATTCGAACGAACTGGAAAATGGCGAAATTACGGCGCCGTTTCATTCAACCCATCAACACTGGGAAACTCGACCAAGACTGACCTAGATTGACAGCAGGAGTGCCCAAATTCGTTCGATTCTACCGATTCCGTAAAGCGCAACCCGAATTCCGAAGCGAAGAAACCTGCACTCAGCTCGAGAACGGGAGGGGAGCAACTGAGGCAACTGCCAACTGGGGATGTGGAGCCCGTACGTCTCTACGTGGGTCGATTTACAGTGACGTGGCGGGTTGGTGGGAAACGTGAAGGGTGGTGGCAGTCCTGGGCTCCTGGCCGTCTGATCTATGGTGGTGTTTGGTGCGCCGTTGGGTTGAGATGGAGTGCCAGTTTCTACGTGGGGTGTTCAGTTTGTACACAGGGGAGGGAAAGTTTTGTTCAGATAATAAGTTGATTGATCCTAGCACGCAATTGCGTGGAAAGGGAAACCAAACGACTACACTACTACTTTTGCTCTCATCTTCCGGACCGAGAGATAAACGCTAGCGCAAGTAGTGCGTGTCGTAATAAGGTTCATAAACCCCACAGCATGCATGAGTGCATGCCACGTGAGGACTTCATCACGCCTGCTGCTGAAAGAATGCAAAGTTCCACTTCTACCAACAAGGCAACAAATTTGTTGGTCTTCTCTGGACTACAGCCGTGGGCGATGCCAAAAGAAAATAGCGAGGACATTTGTGTGCTATAGTCGCATGCTGACAAGTGACAATTCACTTCATACTCTGTAATTTGAGGATATTGATATTTCTCTTGAAGGAAGGCTTTCAAGCACCTCTGAGGACCATGTGTGGTTCGAGGACCGGTGGATGGTTGCTTCCTTGTGTGATGAGTGATTGACAACGTTGTGTGGACTGATTCTTGGCTAAGTAATGCAGGTGCAGGGTTGCGGCTTGAGTGGTGTTGGTGCAGGTGAAGAACAAGCGCGAAAGGTCGTGGCCGGTGAGGCCTCCAGGTGTGGAGAAGACAAGTAGGCTTCGTTCGAGGGACCCGGTGGCCAGCGGGGGTCAAGTGCGGGCCGCATGGTGGCATGAACGGCAAGATGAAGTCGTGGACGGCTTCTTGGTTGAGCCTCAAAACCAAGGTCGGCCGGGACTACGTGGGAGCCGAGTCATGAGTGGAGATTGGCGGAGGCTACACCGAGTTCGCGGGGTTTACGGTGGTTCACCGGAAAACCACCGTGTTCCTTGGTTGATCCACAAAGCCAAGACCGAAGAACCGAAGACGGAGGCTGCGGCGATGACGGCCGGTCGGCCCGGGTGGGTACCGGCTCGCCGGTGAGGAGCACCGGTCTGACCGGTGTGCAACGACGTAGTCCGGAGACTTCGAAGCGGAGTACACGCATCGGGATCGCATGGCTTGCGTCGAGGCTACGCAGGGTGCGGTCGCCGGGCATCCGTCCGATGAAGAAGACATGAAGACTTCCAAATCCTCCCTTGAGGGGCTTGTATCCCTAGTTATTAGGAAAGGGCATTTTAGACTTTCGGTTGCCTCCATATAACCCAAGAGGTGAGAGGATGGCAGCCAAGTTTTTGAAACCCTAGTTCATTTGATTTCCTATTTTCCTTAGGATTTCCATAGGACTAGCTTGAGAGCTTCATGGTGAGATCTTGTGAGAGGGTTGGATGATTGGGCGGCAAGCTAGACCTTGTATGAACCTTTGTTGCATGTACAGATGATTCGGCGTGGTTCCTCAAGGTTTGGATGTGTTGTTCCCGGTTGTTCTTGGTGGTGATTTTCGGAGCCCTCTCTTAGTGATTTCTTTGGGTTGTTTTCGGGACCTTGCTCTTGGGGATTTGATGGGGGTAATTTGTGGGAACCCTTCGTGGTTCTTTGGGCTGTGATTCCCCTCCCAAATCCGTGAGTAAAGGGGCTCAATTTTGAGGTTTTCCGAGTTCTAGGGTTTGTGGTGCTCTTGGCGGGATTTCTTCGATTCCTCCTTTTTGGACAAGTTTTGGTGGGATTAAACTTGGCTATGGACTCCTCATGAGGTGTTCCTAATATCCCCAAAGTCTTGTTCAAGTCCGTGGAGCGATTGGGGAGATCGAGGTTTGGATTTGGGGGAGTTGACCCGCGGGCGTTGTTCATCCCGAGTCGCCCGAGCTACACCGGTCTGACCGGTGCTCTTGACCGGTCTGACCGGTGCAACCCTCAGTGGGTTTTTGCTCGAGTGAATGTCTGGTTGTGTTCGCTGTTGTCCTGTGTTGCTGTTGTTTTGAGTTTCGGTCAGTTTGGTGGTCGGTTGGCCTGTTTAGTGCTTTGAGGGCTTTCAGGCTGTGACCGGTCTAACCGGTGTGTCTCACCGGTCTAATCGGTGTGGAGCCACTTAGTGAAAGTTGCCCAGTTTCACCAGCAGGGACTGGTCTGACCGGTGGTGCTCACCGGTCTGACCGGTGTTGGTCTGTAGACTCGAGGTTTGGTGTTCCGCTGCGTTCTCGGGTCGGAAGGTTGTGTGTTGGTTCCTAGGTCCAGTGGCACTCCAGTGGCTACGTGGGCTTGGCCAACGTGGGTAGTGAGTCGGAGACGTGTGTTGGAAGCCGTGTTCATCTTGTTGGAGTTTCCATCTCCTTCGAGAAGAATTTTTATTGGCTCCCATTCACTCCCCCCCCTCTGGTTCGCCGTATCGATCCTTCAAGTGGTATCAGAACAGGTTCGAGTCTTTATTGACTCTAACCAGTCTAAGATCCAATGATGGCGTACCAGGAACGGGGTTCGGGTCCTCCACACTTCGATGGCAAGAACTACCAGATGTGGAGTAAGCGGATGGGTGTGTTCCTCCGCGGAAAGGGTCAGATCCTTTGGGATGTCACGGTGGACACAGGCTATGTCCAGCCGATGGACTTCCTTGCTCTAGGATCGAGGGACAGATTCGACGCCAACAATAAGGCGGTCGACTATTTGTTTCGTGCTTTGTGTCAGCCTGAGTTCGATCGGGTGCACACCGAGCACTTGGCTTGTAGAATTTGGACAAGGTCTTTGAAGGAGGCTCATGTTGGGAATTCCCGGGTTCGGGCACGGATGTATGCGACCTACGGAGAGAGTACGAGAACTTCACTCATCTCCCCGGTGAGTCCATCGATGCCTTGTTTCAGAGGTTCACGGTGGTTGTGAACAACATGAGGGCCAATGTGGACGTGCTCCCGTACGATGATCATGATAGAGCGGTCAAGCTCTTACACTCTTTGGATCGTACGATTTGGGGCGGAAAGTTCGAGGCCATTGTGGAGTCAGAGAAGTATGATACTCTAACGGTGAACGAGCTGTTCTCGAAGCTCAAGTCGGCTGAGGTGGATAGGGGCATGACTGCCAAGCTCGAGGGACCGACTGATTCCCATAGTCTTGCTCTCGTTGGTGGTTCGAAAGGAAAGGCTAACACTAACCCATCCAGCAGGATGTTCTCTTTGTCCTCTTTGATGTCTATGCCAGATGAGGAGTTCGATGTGCTTGGAGAGGACGAGCTGGCGCTCCTGACGAGGACGTTCGAGAGGCTGCACGAGAACCGAGTGAACATGAGTAGGAACATGAGGACATGCTTCCAGTGCGGCAAGCCAGGACACTTTGTCGCCGACTGCCCGGAGAAGGTCGAGAACAAGGATGGCTACAAGCACAACTCGAGGATGGATGGCAAGTACCAGTCGAGGCGCGACCACAAGAGCAAGCACAAGACCAAGTACAAGGACGAGCGACGATCGAGGAAGAAGGAGAGCCGAGGCAAGGCCCGAGCGATGGTTGGAGCGAGCGACGTCGACTCCACTTCCGCGTACTCCACCTCGAGCTCGAGCAGCAGTGAAGACGAAGGTGATCGTCGCAAGAGCAAGAAGTCGTCCAAGAACCTGAGCGGGCTGAGTTGCTTCGCGAGAGACGACTTCTGCACCATGGCGCTGAGCTCCGGTAGCAAGAAGAGCACACAGAGCGACTCGGACTCTGAGTCCGACGACGAGGTGCATGATGAACTTCCCTTCTTGCGCCAAGAGAATGAGAGGCTTGGCTCTTTGCTTGATAACCGTGATGACATGCTTAGAGAGGCCAAGAAAATGAGAAAAGAGCTTAGGGCTTCACTCGAGGATGCTAGGACTAGAGTGGCTGAGATAGAAACACAGGTGCTTGATAGCAAGCTTGAGATTGATTCCCTTAAGGCTAGCCCTGTTGTTTCGGATGAGGTTGATTATGCTGATTGCTCCATATTTCTTGCTGATCTTGCTTTGTTTAAAGAGAAGCATGCCTCCAAGTGTGAGGAACTAGATGTGCTTAGGGTTGAAGTGGCTGAGCTTAAGTCTAGACCTGCTTTGCTAGGTGCTTGCACTTCTTGCCCTGTTTTGCATGCTAAGATTGATGAGATGCATGCTTACACTATTTCTCTTGAGGCTAAGCTGAAAGAACCCATGCCTACATCATGCTCTACCTATGAAATGCATGCTTTGAAAAATCTGGAACTTGCACATTATGTTGATCGTTTGCAGGATGAGAATGATGAGCTGAGGAAGTTGATGGGTTGGTTGTCTGGTCATGAGCCTCAGTTGAGGATGATGATCGAGGCATTTAAGAGGTAGGATGGTGAGGGACTTGGGGCAAACAAGGTTGGTGAGGGAAGTGGAGAGAATATCCCGGAGCCACCAAAAACCCACCACAAAAATGATTTCCCCCCAAAACCTAACCATCTTAGGAATGACTAGACACAACCCCAGCTCCACCCGTGTTTCCTACACCCACAAATGATCTACAAAAGCCTATCAAGTTTGTGAGCACTTCGGGGAAAGTGTTCTTTGGGAAAGAAAGTGAGAAGGCTAGTGAGGGGAAACCAGTAGAGGAGTTGAGTGGAGAGAAATCAAGTGAGCAGCCACAACCCAAGCCTAATCCTAAGCTTGTGAGGTTCCATTGTGGCTATTGTGGGAGAGATGGCCATAAGGATGAGTTCTGCTTCAAGAGGAAGCGAGAGGAGAGAATGGCAAAGGAGTGGGCTAACAAGGACAAGTACCACCCTTCCAATGGTGTACTTAAGCCTCGTGTGCAGATGCCCAGGGCCAAGGAGAGTGTGAGGACAGTTCGGGCTTGGGGAAAGCGGAAGGCTGTTGGAGGTGTCGCGTCGCCGGGACACACCGGTCGGAGGCGGTGTGGGGCACCGTCGACGGCCGGTGCAGGCCTGGACAGGTAGCATTTCGGGTTTCGTGCTCGTACAAGTGCGAGGGTTGTTTTTGGAGGTCGTGGTTCTGGTGGTTGGGCTGGAGAGTTTGCAGGTGGTTAGGTTGCTAGGCGTTCTCCCCCTCGAGTTCACTACGGGGATGGGAGGAGTCGTAGCTTTGAGAAGGAGAGGAGGGACGTTCCACGGGCTTTCTTTCGTGGTTTTAGTCCTCCAGGCAGAGAGGGGTGGTTCCCTCAGGGTGGTTACCGTGGTGGTGTTCGTGGGGGTAGCTTTGGTAGGAGAGATGCTTTGGTTGGTGCTAACCCCACTTTCGAGCAAATGGCTCGGCACTAGTTTTACTCTTTTGGTACTAACCCCGGTCTTTGAGTCGTTTGTTCGCTCACGTGCTCGTTTCGAATTTCGGGTGGGAGACTTGAAGAACATTTGGTTGATTGACTCCGGTTGCTCGAGGCATATGACCGGAGACGGGGGGTGGTTCTCAAGTCTTGTCCGGTGGTGACAAGGAGGTACATCACTTTTGGGGACAATGGGCGTGGGCGTGTGCTTTCGAAGGTGAGATCAAAGTGAGTGACAAGATCACTCTCGGGCGTGTTGCTCTTGTTCAATCGGCCGGGGTACAATCCGCTTTCGTGTCCCGACATTTGTTGGATGAGGGCTTTGAGGTGTTGTTTCGGCCGGGTGGTTCTCGGATTTTGGACTCTCGAGGGGGCCTTGTCTGTATGGTCGTTCCCGAGGGTCAGGTGTTTCGTGCTGATTTTTCTCAGTCTTCGGGTGTGGAGCGTTGTTTCTTTGCTGGTTCTTCGAGTGAGTTGTGGAAGTGGCATAGGAAGTTGGGTCACTTGAGCTTTGACCTTGAGGACCAGGAGCGTCCCAGTGGTCGATGGATGACCGCTCCTCAGTGATGAGTGATTGACAACGGGTGTTGGACTGATTCTTGGCTTAGTGCGCAGGTGTAGGCTGCGACCTAGTTCGTGTTGTTGCAGGTGAAGAACGAGCGCGAAAGGTCTTCAGCCTTGAGGGGCCTCCGGGAGATGGAGAGACAAGTAGGCTCGGTTCGAGGGACCCGGTGGACAACGGGACTGGGTGCGGGTCACATGGTGGTGACACAAGCAAGACGAAGTCATGGACAAGCGAGCCGGTGCACGGTGGCGGTCAAGTCAAGTGGTTTGGCGGGAGGCCGGACCAAGCACGCGGGGTTTGGTGGTTTGCCCACAAAACCATCGGCGGACGGTTTCTTGGTTTGGGCCTCAAAACCAAGTCCGAGGGCCCAACACGACGGAGACGGGATCCGGGCGTGTCGGGAAGCTTCGAGGCGGAGGACACGCGGCGGGATCGCATGGCTTGCGTCGGGAGGACGCGGGGTGCGGCAAAGGCGTGGCCGTCCGATGGCAAGACTCACAAACATTACCTAAATGCCCCTGCGTGGATTGTATCGCCAGTAGTTAAGTTAGGGGTAGTTGAGTCATTTACCACTCCGGCGGGACCCGATATATAAGCCATAAGGGTGTGTGAGTGGTTCTCTCTCTCCGCGACTTAGGGTTTCATTTCCTCCCTCCTCTTTCTCATTTTCGTAGCTATTTTTCCTTCCATTTTCTCTAGGCTAGCATGAGAGCTTCATGAGAGATTTGTTGAGAGGGATGGATGCTAGGGCGGCATGCTAGACCTTGTGAATCTTTCCTGGTTTGTATAGAAGATTCGGGGTTGTGTTTTCGTGGTCTTTTTGTGCTTGTTTTCGTGCCTTTGTTCCGGTGTGATTCCGCGGATTTGAGTGGGTTTCTCCCGGATTTCTTTGAGGGAAACATGGATAGATGTCTCGTGCATCTTTGTGTTTGATCTTGTGCCCTCAAACGCCGGAAACCACTTCGATTCGTGAGTTTTCGTTCGGTGCTCTAGCTTTTGGTGGTGCACAAAGGATTCGCGATTCCCGGTGATTTAGGGAGTTAGGAGGCAAGATTTTTGGGCTATAGCATCCTTGTGTGACGCTTTTCAGGTCCCCAAACCCTTGTCTCCATAGCTTCAACCGTTTGGGAAATCCGATGATGATTTGGGGGAGTTGACTTTCGGGGTCGGGCGTTTTCTGCTCTGTCCGCACATGGTGGACAGTCCGCGAGGACCTGACGGACGGTCCGCGCCGCTAGGGTTCGTCCCGTGTTCTTCGTGTTCTTGCTCGCCCTTCGTTTCGATCGGTCGCGATTTTGGTTTTCGGTTGGACGGAGTTTCGAACGGTACGCGGTGTTGGGCGGACGGTCCGCGGGTGCCTGGCGGACAGTCCGCGTGCTCCCCGCGGACGGTCCGTGGTTCGCGGTGTGCCACCGGTGGTTCCGTTGGCTTTAACGGACGGTCCGCGGCTCGGGCGGACGGTCCGCGGCTCGGGTGCGGACGGTCCGCGGTACCCCGGCCGGACGGTCCGCGCGGCCCATCGCGGACGGTCCGCCCTGTCTGGCCGGACGGTCCGCCAGAGGCTGCGAGCTTTGCTTCTTGGTTCGATTCCTCCCTTCCTTCTTTCGTGCTTCCGCGTGTGCTTCAAGGAATCGTTCCTAAGGCTAGAGGTTGATCCATAACCTCGTGGTCTTGGCGATTGGTGTGTGATTCGATCCATCGCTTGTGTGTGACCGGGATTTGACTAGGACATAGGCCGGGTTCTTTGGAAAGAATTTTTACCGGCTCCTATTCACTCCCCCCTCTCTAGTCGCCATCTGATCCTTCAGACCTTTTGTCTCGCTTGAGTAAACTCAATTTGGTCCGAGGATTGCCACGGTTGAGGCTTGAGAAAGAGTTGGTTTGTGCACCATGTAGGCATGCCAAGATGGTAGCCTCTTCTCACCCGCCTCTCACCGATGTGATGACTGAGCGTCCATGCGAGCTGCTCCATATGGACCTTGTTGGCCCAGCTCATGTGCGATCTGCGGGAGGGAAGTGGTATGTCCTTGTTGTGGTGGACGACTATTCTCGGTATGCATGGGTGTTCTTTCTCGAGGATAAGGGGGAGACGTTTGGTTTTGTTCGAGATCTAGTCTTGAGGTTGAGGAACGAGAGGCACGGAGATGCCATACGAGCAATCCGTAGTGATAATGGCTCGGAATTCAGAAACTCTCGTTTTGAAACCTTTTGCCATGACTTGGGTCTTGAGCACCAGTTTTCGAGTCCGTATACGCCTCCCCAGAATGGTGTTGTGGAAAGGAAGAACATGACCTTGTGCGAGATGGCTCGGATGATGCTTGATGAGCATAGGACTCCGAGGAGGTATTGGGCTGAGGCGGTGAATACCGCGTGCTATGTGTCGAACAGGATCTACCTCAGAGTGCACAAGAAGAAGACATGCTATGAGTTGATGCATGGTCGCACACCCAAGGTGAGTCACTTCCATGTCTTTGGTTGCAAGTGTTTCATTCTGAAGAAAGGCAGGAAGTTGGATAAGTTTGAGGCTAGGTCTGTCGATGGTATTCTCTTTGGTTATGCATCTCATTCTAGAGAATATCGTGTGCTCAATCTTGAAACTAACCAAATCGTGGAGACTTGCGAGGTAACCTTCGACGAGACACAGCCATGTAGTCAGCTTGTCTTTGAGTATGCAGGTGATGATGAGCTTGGCGAGGAGATCTTTCAGGAGGAGGAGCATGAACATGGAGACGATGAAGATGGCGGTGTGGTGTCCCCGACTGAACATGTACCCACTACTTTGACTACGGTGGTGGACGGACCCTCTCCGACACCTATGACGACAAATCAAGAACGAGGAGAAGATGATGTTGAGGGGGAGGTAGCATCGAGGCGAGAACCTCACCGGTGAGTACAAGTGGATCACCCAGCTTCGAGGATCATCGGCGACATGAATGAACGTACTACACGGTCGAGGGTTCAAAACAATTCTCATTTCGCTCATGCTGCATTTGTTGCTACTTTTGAGCCCAAAGACATTGGACACGCACTATCTGATCATAATTGGGTTAATTCGATGCATGAGGAGTTGGAGAACTTTGAGAGGAATCAAGTTTGGGAGTTGGTTGACCCTCCCCCAAGGTGTAAGCCGATTGGTACAAAGTGGGTGTGGAAGAACAAAGAGGGAGAGAAAGGTGAGGTTGTGAGAAACAAGTCGAGGCTTGTTGCTCAGGGGTTCAGTCAGAAGGAGGGGATCGACTACGAGGAGACCTTTGCTCCCGTAGCCCGTTTGGAGGCGATTAGGATCCTTCTAGCCTTCTCCGTGGCTAAAGGGTTAAAGTTGCACCAAATGGATGTGAAGCGTGCTTTTCTGAATGGTGTGTTGGAGGAAGAAGTGTATGTGAGGCAGCCTCCGGGGTTTGAGAGTGAGAGGTACCCCCACCGGGTGTACAAATTGAGGAAGGCGCTGTATGGGTTGAAGCAGGCGCCTAGAGCTTGGTATGGCAGGTTGAGGGGGTTCTTGTTTGAGAGAGGTTTTGAGATGGGGAAGGTCGATCGGACCTTGTTTTTGCCGAGGGCGGGCGAGAGATATCCCGATTGTGCGGGTGTACGTGGATGACATTGTCTTTGGTGGCTCGTCTAACTCTCTTGTTGCAAGGTTTACGAGAGGATATGAGCGGGGAATTTGAGATGAGCATGATGGGCGAGTTGCAGTTCTTCCTCGGGCTACAAATCAAGCAATCAAAGGAAGGAACATTTGTGCACCAAGCTAAGTACACCAAGGACATTGTGCGGAAGTTCAAGATGGAGGATTCCAAGGCTATGACGACGCCGATGAGTACGACTACGGCTCTTGATGCGGACGAGGATGGTGAACACGTGGACCGAGAAGGAGTACCGAGCATGATCGGGTCACTCCTCTACTTGACGGCGACGAGGCCGGACATCCAGTTCTCGGTATGTCTGTGCGCTCGTTTTCAAGCGTCTCCGAGGACTTCGCATCGGCAAGCGGTGAAGTGAATTTTCAGGTACTTGCGTGACACTCCCGACTTCGGCCTTTGGTACTCCGCGTCCTCTTCTTTGGCGCTTCATGGTTTTTCAGACACGGATTTTGCTAGGTGTCGGTTGGATAGGAAGTCCACTTCTGGGACTTGCCAGTTTTTGGGTTCTTCTTTGGTGTCTTGGTCTTCCCGCAAACAGTCGAGTTTTGCACAATCCACTACCGAGGCCGAGTATGTTGCCGCTTCTAGTTGTTGCTCTCAGCTCCTTTGGATTTCATACACCATGAGTGACTTTGGTGAGGAGTATACCCATGTCCCACTTCAATGTGATAGCACCAGTGCCATAAGCGTTGCAAAGAACCCAGTACTCCATTCCAAAACCAAGCACATAGAAGTGAGGTATCATTTTCTGAGAGACAACGTAGAGAAGGGAAAGATAGCTTTGATCCATGTACCCACACATGACCAACTAGCCGATATTTTCACCAAACCCCTAGATCAAGCAACTTTCACTCGTTTGCGGGGGGAACTTGGTGTGTGTTTGATTTCTTGAGTTGGGTGTGTGGGAGCTCCTTTGTAGCATATGTATAGTTTCCTTTGTGCATTTCTTGCATTTGGCATGGCATATGTAACATGATGTATAGGCATCCTTGTATCTTAGATTGCATGCATTTTGTATCATATGCATTGGTTAGGAAAAGCTTCTCCTATATACATTGTTCACCATGGAATGAGATATATGTCTTTGTGAGCTTGTTTGGTATGCTATGGTTAGTTTGGCTTAACTCTTGATGATCTTGATGAATAATCCAT
Organism: Cenchrus americanus; assembly: GCA_947561735.1. NCBI lineage: Eukaryota > Viridiplantae > Streptophyta > Magnoliopsida > Poales > Poaceae > Cenchrus > Cenchrus americanus. The sequence continues at coordinate 78,889,580 of OX387244.1, read as the reverse complement.
GGTTGATGGCTATGTTTTTGAAAAATGTCACATGTATGCTCTCTCATGTGTAAATGCCTTCATATGATCTTGACATGTTTTAGTGGCTTTGCTATGCTTAATTTGTGGTTGGATAGCTAGTTTATTGATCATACGGGGCCAAAGGCTCATTTGCCATCATGAATGTTTAGCCCTCTTGCTTCATCTTATGGAGGGGCATAAGTTCCTTTTTGTCGCAAAGACATTTCATGTACCAATTATGAATCTGAAAATGAAATGTAAAATGCGTGGAAAATCTGCTCCCATGTCATATGTGCTGAATTTAATTTGCTTTGGGTGCTAAACCGTTGCATGATGCCTACCAATGAGAAGTCTCATACATAGAAGTAGGCACATGGCTCGGTGGCTTTGACATGACATGAGGTGCTTGTGGGTGTTTGTGATGGTCTTATGATTAGAATGGTTGTCCTAGCATGAAGTTTGTGTGGCTCTGCCATTTTGATATGGTTTGATCATGTTTAGGACTTTGCTCATGAGAGGCAAGTTTTTCGAAAAATTGCTCAAATCCATCTTAGCTTCGTCCAATGGTTGTGAAACTTGGTGATCATGTAGTTGAGATCGATACGAAGCTATAGAGTATCTAACTTGCTCATTTGGACATGTGTAGCAGTCTTTGTTGAATTTTGTCTATTTGATAAGCTCTAGGTTGAAAGTTTTGCATTTTTGGCTTGATTCATGCATTGCCAACAAGGGGCGGGGGGATTTGAGCTTGAAATGGCTTGCTGGACGCATTTAGAAGGTTTTCAGGTGGTTTCGAGCCATTTCTGGGCTCTGTTGTGCACCGGTCTGACCGGTCGTGGTCACCGGTCTGACCGGTGTGAGTGCTGATCCTGTGCACATCTTAGGCACCGGTCTGACCGGTGGTGATGACCGATCCGACGGTGTGAGGCCGAAGTTGCTTGCGTGCCCGCCCCGTTTTCGGCTAGTTTGCATGCATTCGTCCAGGGGGAGATGCATTGGTTCAGGGGGAGCTTGCATGTGTGCAGGGGGAGCTCTTTGTGGTGTTTGAGCTTTGGTTCGGTGGTTTGCGCTCTTTGCTTGAGTTTTTCTTTGTCTCGGATGTGTCGAGCCGTTGCCCTTGCCTAAGGGGTCCGAGACTTGTCTTCTTCAAGTGATCTTGCTCTTTGCCTTTGTTTGGCTTTCGATCACTTGTTGGAGTTTCTTTTTGTTCGTTTCTTTTCTTTTTCTTTTCTCTCTTGTTACTTTCGTGTGGGTGTTGTCAATGCACTCATCAAGGGGGAGATTGAGGACCCTTTGTGGTTCGAGGACTGGTGGATGGTCACTTCCTTGTGTGATGAGTGATTGACAATGTTGTGTGGACTGATTCTTGGCTAAGTAATGCAGGTCTAGGTTGCGGCTTGACTGGTGTTGGTGCAGGTGAAGAACAAGAGCGAAAGGTCGTGGCCGGTGAGGCCTCCAGGTGTGGAGAAGACAAGTAGGCTTCGTTCGAGGGACTCGGTTGCCAGCGGGGTCAAGTGCGGGCCGCATGGTGGCATGAACAGCAAGATGAAGTCGTGGACGGTTTCTTGGTTGAGCCTCAAAACCAAGGTCGAGGCGGGACAACGTGGGAGCGGAGTCATGAGTGGAGATTGGCGGAGGCTACACCGAGTTCGCGGGGTTTCCGGTGGTTCACCAGAAAACCACTGGGTTCCTTGGTTGATCCACAAAGCCAAGACCGAAGAACCGAAGACGGAGCTGCAGCGGCGCCGGCCGGTCGACCGGTGGGGAGCACCGGTCCGACCGGTGTGCGACGACGCGGTCCGGCAGACTTCGAAGCGGAGGACACGCGCGGGATCGCATGGCTTGCGTCGAGGCTACGCAGGGTGCGGTCGCCGGGCATCCGTCCGATGAAGAAGACATGAAGACTTCCAAATCCGCTCTTGAGGGGCTTGTATCCCTAGTTATTAGGAAAGGGCATTTTAGACTTTCGGTTGCCTCCATATAACCCAAGAGGTGAGAGGATGGCAACCAAGTTTTGAAACCCTAGTTCATTTGCTTTCCTATTTTCCCTTCCTATTTTCCTTAGGATTTCCATAGGACTAGCTTGAGAGCTTCATGGTGAGATCTTGTGCGAGGGTTGGATGATTGGGCGGCAAGCTAGACCTTGTATGAACCTTTGTTGCATGTATAGATGATTTGGCGTGGTTCCTCAAGGTTTGGATGTGTTGTTCCCGGTTGTTCTTGGTGGTGATTTTTGGAGCCCTCTCTTGGTGATTTCTTTGGGTTGTTTTCGGGACCTTGCTCTTGGGGATTTGATGGGGGAAATTTGTGGGAACCCTTCGTGGTTCTTTGGGCTGTGATTCCCCTCCCAAATCCGTGAGTAAATGGGCTCGATTTTGAGGTTTTCCGAGTTCTAGGGTTTGTGGTGCTCTTGGTGGGATTTCTTCGATTCCGCCTTTTTGGACAAGTTTTGGTGGGATTAAACTTGGCTATGGACTCCTCATGAGGTGTTCCTAATATCCCCAAAGTCTTGTTCAAGTCCGTGGAGCGATTCGGGAGATCGAGGTTTGGATTTGGGGGAGTTGACCCGCGGGTCTTGTTCATCCCGAGTCGCCCGGCCTACACCGGTCTGACCAGTGCTCTTGACCGGTCTGACCGGTGCAACCCTCGGTGGGTTTTTGCTCAGTGAATATCTGGGTGTGTTCGCTGTTGTCTTGTGTTGCTGCTGTTTCGAGTTTGGGTTAGTTTGGTGGTCGGTTGGCCTGTTTGGTGTTTTGAGGGCTTTCAGGCTGTGACCGGTCTAACCGGTGTGTCTCACCGGTCTGACAGGTGTGGAGCCATTTAGTGAAAGTTGCCCAGTTTCACCAACAGGGACCGGTCTGACCGGTGGTGCTCACCGATCTGACTGGTGTTGGTCTGTAGACTCGAGGTTTGGTGTTCCGCTGCGTTCTCGGGTCGGAAGGTTGTGTGTTGGTTCCTAGGTCCAGTGGCACTCCAGTGGCTACGTGGGCTTGGCCAACGTGGGTAGTGACTCGGAGACGTGTGTTGGAAGCCGTGTTCATCTTGTTGGAGTTTCCATCTCTTTCGAGAAGAATTTTTATTGGCTCCCATTCACTCCCCCCTCTCTGGTTCGCCGTATCGGTCCTTCAACCTCGCGGGCTTCAAGATCTCTACTCACGCCCGCCCAGTAAGGTTCGTGGGCGGGCCGGGCTAAAAATGCTCAGGTATATTCTAAACCATCATGAGACCATCGTCAACAGCAACCTACAATAAACAAGTTACCCATGCTGCCAAAGGCTAGATAGAATAATGAGGCTGACAAGGATCCCTTTTAATTAGGAAATCAAAAGCAGATCAATGAATCAGCGACAGCTGCAAGGCTGAACTTTTCTAAAGACTTACCCTATAAACTTATTGGGAAATTGGTCTGTGGCACACTCTCAAAGTGTAGTTTTGTGCATAGCACATCCCACTTTTTGATCTACTTTGACGGACACTATGTTTTTAACCTTTTGTCTCCAGCACACCCCACAACAGAAGATGACTTCCATACCCTTGCAAAAATCGGACCCACCTGTCAGCTCTTTCCCTCTTCTCCGACGCTGAGTTGTCCGCCCAAGCTCCCTCCCTGTCTGTGGTGGGACATAGGTGTGAAGTGGTCGTCGTGGTAGAAGAGGAGCAGCTTCGCCGGTCGGCGGCCGGCTGTCGGTGTTTAAACCACTCGACCTCCATGGGAGGTACCCGCAAAGCAAGGTAGAAGGTGAGGATCGCCATGATCCGGAAACCGAAGGTACGCGCGAGGACACAAGACACAAGATTTATACGGGTTCGGGTAGCCGGAGTAGCTACCCTACGTCTGTTTAGAGTAGTATTGCGCCCGCGCTTGGTGTTGTGCCCGGAGGGATTGAGGATGTGTGGCTAGGTACCCGGCCCTCCTTTATATAGTCCGGGGGGCGGGTTCCTAGTCGGTTACAAGGCAGGAGTCCTAGTAGGAGTACACGAGAGGGAGTCCTAGTAGGAGTACGGGGGAATTCTAGTAGGAGTCCGTCTTCTACTCTTCCTCCTTCCTTGCATGAGTACCGGGGTGTATGCCCGACAAGCCCCCGAGCACGTTGGAGTCGAGAGTAGTAGTTCGAGTAGTCTTGAAGCCTCTTCGAGTAGTTCTTGAGCGTCCTCGAGATCGCTTGGAGAAGCCTTCATTAGTACTTGAACCGCCGCGAGGCCGGAAGGTGGTCCGGCTCATCGGTCTTGAAGTCGAGATTATATGGAAGTGTGGTTGCAAAATCGCACGCCATATGGAGTAGCCCTTGAGCCTTAGGTCTAGGCGAGGGTCAATCTTGATTCCAAATCTTCCGTCTTGAAAAATTTGAATGATGGGTGTAGCATAGCGCCCCCGAGCCTTGAAATGATTAGGTAATCAATCCAAGGGTCTTCGGTGTTCGCGAAAGCCATCATCCGAGTACTCTTGTAGTGTGTAGCCCCCGAGCTCGTCGCCGGGAGAGCCGTAGGAGCCACGTCGAGTAGTTGTTGGTGCGAGCCCCCGAGCTAGAGAGCTAGCGGAGACTACTCGAGTTGTCATCAAGTAGTGATTTGGTGCGTAGCCCCCGAGTTTGGGAACTAGCCGCGGTGGAGGTACGCGGAGCGTACTGGAAGTCGTCGCCGAAGCTTGACCTGAAAGTAGAGATGCGTACATTATGTAGCATTTTTGTAGAAATTGAATCTACAAATGACAAATACAAATATGAATATAGATGTAAATGTCATGTGTCATGCTCTTGTTGTGGTCGTGAGGCGTCGAGTAGTTAGCCTGATGCGGTTTAGCGCCCAGTCTCTGTGATCGCTGTTTAGCCATAGCCGCTGGGGGCGTGGAGGCATGACAGGAGAGCTGGTTTAAGCGCCCGGTCTGCGTGGTCGCTGTTTAGCCATAGCCGGCCCGGGGGCGTGGAGGCATGACGGAGAGAGCCGAGGCTTTGCGCGGATCAAGGCGTGTGCTACCGTAGCGAGACCATTAAGAGGTAGACGAAGGTAGTCGGCGAGGCGACAAGAGAGAGCGCGTTTGCTCGTTGTTCTGCGTGGCGGAGAGCAAGATTGCGCGGTGCCTCCTCGAGGGTGTAGTTGTGCGCCTCCAGCACTCAGTACACGAAACGTCGTGGCAAGAGCCTCCTAATTTGGTGCACCAAGCACCGTGGCGGCGATCAACATCCCCAAGGAATAGCTGGCATGGTGTAGCTCTGCCGAGGTAGCCGTTGAGAGGCGTACACGAAGTAGTCTTTGGCGTTGGTTCCTGTATGTGGAGAGCAAGCCAAAGAAAGAATAATTATTGAAATAAGTGACTTAGCTTAATTCGCGGACGAGTGTTGACGAAGCCGTGGCGGTCGGTGATGGAGCCGCGACGGTTGGAGCTGAAGTCGACTAGTTGGAGGTGGATCCGACTAGTTGTCGATGCCGCGAAAGCCGTTCTCGACTAGTTTACTAGTCGAGATAGTAGTCGAAGTAGTCGTACGCCCAGAAAATGACGTCGTGGCGACGTACGGCGTAGTCGATGTAGAGCCGCTGCGGCCGAGAGACGAGTACCCGCGGCGCACGGCAAGGTTGACGTAGAGCGCGTGCGGCCAGAGACGAGTAGTCGCGGCGCACAGCGAGGTCGACGTAGAGCGCGTGCGGCCGGAGACGAGTAGTCGCGGCGCACGGCAAAGTTGACGTAGAGCCCGTGCGGCCGGGTGACGAGTAGTCGCAGTGCACGATGAAGTAGATGTAGAGCCGGTACGACGTAGTTGACATAGTCGTAGCTGCGTACGTCTTCCAGGTGCATGGAGCAAAGAACTCGGAGAATCCTTGGTAGCTTGGAATCTTGGCCCGGATGCGTGACGTACCGTTTGATTGCTCCACTTTGATTCGGATTTGGACGGTGATGTGTCCATCTTGATCTCCAACCCGACGACTTGGGAACCGAGGCGGAAAAAAAAGGAATTGACGCTGTTTCCGCTTGGTTCACGTGCTTCTCTCGGATACGGCGAGTTGACGTGGAGAACTTCAAACTCGGCGAATTGGAATCCGTTTGCGCCGAGTAGATTGATCTGGATTTGGTCCTTCGAATTCGCCTGATGATCGTGACGATGGCCCCACGGTGGGCGCCAGCTGTCGGTGTTTAAACCACTCGACCTCCATGGGAGGTACCCGCAGCAAGGTAGAAGGTGAGGATCGCCATGATCTGGAACCCGAAGGTACGCGCGAGGACACAAGACACAAGATTTATACAGGTTCGAGTAGCCGGAGTAGCTACCCTACGTCCTGTTTAGAGTAGTATTGCGCCCTGCGCTTGGTGTTGTTCCCGGAGGGATTGAGGATGTGCGGCTAGGTACCGTCGTATGGACCTCCCCGGGCCCACTACCTCGGTGGGTACCGGGACCGACTACTCGGTGGGCCCTCGGGACTACCCGACTTGCGCTACACGGCACCGAAGGCGTGGAGCACAAGGACAACACGGGGAGTAGTACTCGGATAGGACTCGTACACGTTCCGCACCGTATAGAGGTCTCCTAGACGTACTCGACTAGTACTCTTTCCCTACTCCGACTTGTAACCCCGCCTCCCGGACTATATAAGGCGAGGGCCGGGACCGATCCCTGGATCACCTCATCCAATCTCAACTCACGGCGCACCGTTGCATCATCCCGTAACCGTGCCCTATCAATCCGAGCTACGCGGCATACGAGACGTAGGGTATTACGCACCTCGCGGCCCGAACCCGTCTAAATTGTGTGCCACGTGCCTCTTCCTTCGAGTTACCGATCTCGGCGAGTCACATTCATCTACTTCGGGTACTCCCCGTAGTAGGTTGCCGGTCCAAAACACCGACACCGGCGCGCCGGTAGGGGCTCTCGCTCGAGATCACATGGCGAACTCGACGGCTTCCGTTCACATCAAGCCAACCGTCGCCTTCAACCGCGGCGACACCTTCGTCTTCGGGGCTAGGGTCCGCACTGCTGATGGCGCGGGCTCTTTCCAGCGCCGCTTGATCATGCAACCCGACTCGAGGACAGGCCTTGTGACGCTTCCCGAAGTTGTCACGGGCAAGCTCGCCGGCAAGTTCGGCGAAATTTCGCTCTCCAACCTCCACGGCGACTTCGAGCTCGAGTCCGTCTCCAACTCGAACCCGACGTCGCCATGGGCCATCGCATGCGAGCCGGCTCCTCAGCCATCGCAGGCGGTCCCCTCTCCACGTCAGCGCTCTGTGCGTGGCCCTCGCGTTCCCAGCCGGGCCCGCACGGAGGCCTCTACGCCACGCCGGGCCGGCAAGGAGCCCGTAACCGAGTACAACTCGGACTCCGACGCCGTCTCCAACCGCGTCTCGGACTCCAGCCCTCTCTCCGAGTTCTACTCGAACCCGGACTACGAGTTCGACTTCGGGTCGGACCCTGAGGAGCCTGAGTCCGAAGACAACTCCTCTGAGCTTCCCTTGTCAGGGCCAGCCTCTGGGCTGGTTATAAGATCAACGCCGGCCGGGAGATACGTCTACTGGCCAGACCGCAAACCTGCCGAGCTGACAGCAGAGGACTCACGCTACGTCGCCTACATCGACTCGCTACCGTTCCAGGGAGGGAACACCACTAGCCCAAGCCGACTCAAGCACACCAACCGAGGTGGCACCTTCGAGCCAAGCTTGGGTACCCCCGACCGTCAAGTCTTCATGGCCGCCGGCGACACCCGGGAACCTCGGGCACGGCCGCGGACAAGTACCCGGAGGACATCTCCGCGTACGAGCCGTTCGTCGATGCCCCCGCGGACGAGACCGACGCCAGCAGGGACGCCCGGCGCGAACGTAACAGGAAGCGCAACGAACGACGCCGGCGGCTCAGAGACAACCTCCCCCATCCGCAACCTTGCGGAAGCTCTCGGCGTCGAGAGCAGAGTTCACACCACTCCTGAGCAGTGCCTCATGTCGATCACAGCGATCGCACGGCAGGCTCAGGGCATACGGGCTGGAGAGGTCATCGCCAAGCTCGCTGAGGAAGCTTACTTCATGCGGGTCGACAAGAGAGTCGGCCCAACCTCTCCCGGCCAAGCCTCGCGACAACGAGGCTACTAGTCGCGGTGTTGACCCCGGTCCTAACCGTACTCGGGCGACATCCCGGCCGAACCAAACCGTCGACGCTCCTCCGCCGGCGGACCCTCACGACAAGACAACGTCAACCGAGAAGTCGTCCCCCACCGTGCTCCGGCCGGTGGTGGCGGCAACGACCCCGACGGCGGCGGCGGCCGACGGCGGCGGCTCCAACCACGGAGCCAACAAGAAAGCCGGGAGGCGGCGGCAGCCGCGGCGGCCGCGGCCACGCGCATAGCCACGCCTCCGGCGCCTCTCAGGGCGGGTACGATGCTCGCCAGAGAATCGAAGAGTTGCGGCAGAAGAAGTCGACGACCGCTGCTGAAGGCGACGGCTTCCCTGCCTTCTCACCCCGGCTTCGCAACCTGCTCCTCCCCGACAAGTTCAAGCCTTTGGGGATCACCAAATACGACGCGAAGCAGGATCCCATCCAGTGGCTCCGATGCTACGCTCTCTCCATCGAGAACGGCGGCGGCAACGGCGACACCAAGTGCCTCTACTTCCCCTTCTCGCCGGACCAAGCCCCACTCACGTGGCTCGAGTCGCCGGACAAGCACTCAATCGACAAGTGGGACCACCGAAGGAGCAATTCACAAGTAATTTCGCGGGCGCCATGGGCCGCTCGGGTACTCGCATGGACCTTGCCATGATCAAGCGAGGAACAAGGCGAGACCCTCCGCAAGTACATGCGCCGCTTTTTCGACAAGCGCGCTACCGTCGTGGACGTCACCGACAAGGAGGTCATCGACCTCTTCCAGGACGGGCTCTACCATCGCCGCACCTTCGAAGACTTCGGCCGACGCCGCCCCAAGTCCATTCCCCACCTTAAGGACATGATCACGTCCTGGGCGGACGAAGAGGACAAGGCCAACGCCAAGTACGACGCCATCCGCGGCAAGTCCAAGCGAGAACCAAGGTGGCGGCGGCGGCAACAATCCAAACCAAGGCGGCCGCAACAACAACAACAACAACAACAACAACTTCTCGGGTTCCAACCGCAAGCGCAAGCCGGACAATACCGTCGCGGCTATCCGCCGCCCTCCAAAAGGGAACTCGAAGAAGAATTCGGCGGGTTCAAAGACCTACCGAAGGAGAAGTGCCCGTGGCATCCAAACGGCAACCACACCACCGAGCAGTGCTACCAGCTCAGGCATGCGCTCAAGGATACGCCGGAGCCACCGCACCCTCACGATCAGAAGAACAAGAAGAAGGACGGCGACGACTTCCAAGAACCCGAGAAGACCGTCAACGTCCTCTTCGGCGGACTACCCCCGCAAGGCGGGAGCAGAAGGCTACTCGCCGTGAAGTGATGTCCATTGAACCAGCGGTTATGACCCCTCTCAGGTGGTCAGAGACGCCCATCACCTTCTCCCGCGCGGACCAATGGACCAGCTTCTCCGAACCAGGACGCTTCCCTCTCGTCCTGCAACCAACAGTGGCGGGCTCTAAGCTCAACAAGGTGCTCATCGACGGCGGGAGCGGGCTCAACGTCCTCTTCACCAAGACTCTCGGGAAGATGAACCTTGACGTCACCCCCATGCTCAACAAGAGCAAGCATGCCTTTCTACGGCATTGTCCCGTGCAACGCGGCTATCCCACCGGGCTCGGTGGTACGCGCGTTACCTTCGGGGCGTCTCGCGACAACTACCGCACCGAGTACATCAAGTTCGAGGTCGCGGATATCGAGACTTCCTACCATGCCATCCTCGCGGACCGGCCATCGCCAAGTTCATGGCGGTGCCCCACTACACATACTTGGTACTCAAAATGCCAAGCCCGACCGGCGTACTCTCCCTCCAAGGGGACTTGAAGATCTCTCACGACCGCGATACGAGAGGCCGTGGTGATTGCTTCGACAAATCAAGTACCCACCCCAATGATGGAGGTCTACGCCGCGTCGAAGAAGCTTGCCACAAGCGAACTCGACATCCCGCAGAAGTCCGACGCCGCCAACAAGCCTCGGCCACCCGAGGAGGTGCTCACCAAGACGGTCGACCTCGGAACGAGCGACCCCACCAAGACTACCACCATCGGGGCCGGCCTCGACCCCAAATAGGAAGACGCGCTCATCGGCTTCCTTCGGGCTAACCGCGACATCTTCGCGTGGAAGCCGACGGACATGCCGAGAGTGCCCGGGGAGCCGATCGAGCACCGCCTCAACGTCGACCCAAAGGCCACCCCCCAAGCGACAACACCTCCGACGCTTCGCCGACGACGGACGGGATGCCATCAAGAAGGAGCTCGCCAAGCTACTCGGCTCGCCGGCTTCATCAGAGAAGTCTTCCATCCCGAGTGGCTCGCCAACCCCGTCCTCGTCCGCAAGAAGAACTCGAACGAGTGGAGGATGTGCGTCGACTACACCGACCTCAACAAGCACTGCCCCAAGGACCCCTTCGGGTTGCCACGGATTGATCAAGTCATCGACTCCACGGCGGGCCGCGACCCGCTCGCTTCCTCGACCGCTACTCCGGTACCACCGGATCGCAATCAAGGAGGAAGACCAGAGAAGACCGCGTTCATCACCCCCGTTTGGCGTGTACTTGCTACACGACCATGTCTTTCGGGTTGAAGAACGCCGGCGCTACCTACCAACGGGCCATCCGGAGCTCGCTTCAAGCGGCAACTCAACAAGAACGTCGAGGCCTACGTGGATGACGTGGTTGTCAAAACCGGGGACTCCGGTACCCTCATCGACGACCTTGAAGAGACCTTCGCATCGCTACGCGAGTACCGCCGGAAGCTCAACCCGAACAAGTGCGTCTTCGGCGTACCTTCGGGCAAACTACTCGGCTTCATCATCGCCCAACGCGGCATCGAAGCCAACCCCGAGAAGATCTCCGCCATCACCAGCATGAAAGCTCCCACGAGCATCAAGGACGTCCGTAAGCCGACGGGGTGCATGGCGGCATTGAACGCATTCATCTCGAAGCTAGGAGAACGGGGTCTCCCCTTCTTCAAACTACTCAAGCACCACGAGAAGTTCGTGTGGACCGCAGAGGCGGACCAAGCCCTTGCCCGGCTCAAGGACTTCCCGTCGAAGCCCCCCGGTCCTCACGGCTCCCTACAAGGGCGAGCGGCCATCGCTCTATCTCGCCGCGACTACTCACGTGGTCGGATCGCCATCGTCGTCGAGCGGCGGGGAAGACGGCCACGCCTACCCGGTCCGGGGCGCCCCGCCTACTTCGTCGCCGAGGTTCTATCGTAGTCCAAGGCTCGCTACCGGCCGTGCGAAGCTCCCGTACGCTCTACTCATCACCTCGCGGAAGCTACGACACTACTTCCGGGAGTACTCGGTCTCCGTCGTCACCGACTACCCACTCGGCGACATCCCGAGGAACCCGCACGCCACCGGAAGGATCTCCAAATGGGTCGTCGAGCTCGGCGCCCTCACCATCGACTTCAAGCCACGCACGCCCATCAAGTCGCAAGCTCTAGTCGACTTCATGGCGAGTGGCGGGAGAACCGGCCTACCTACTCCCACCGTGCGACCGCAGCATTGGGTGATGTACTTCGACGGCTCACTCAACCTCGAGGGCGCGGGCGCGAGGGGTACTCCCCGATCTCCCCAACGGGCGAACAACTCAAGTACGTCCCGGGATCTTCCGGAAGGTCTCGAACAACGAAGCCGAGTACGAAGCCCTCCTACACGGGCTCCGCCTCGCGGCTTCACTTGGCATCAAGCGGCTACTAGTCTACGGCGACTCCGCGGTGGTCATCAACCAAGTCAACAAGTCCCGGGACCGCAACAAGGAGAACATGGACGCCATCGCCTAGAAGTCCGCAAGCTTGAGAACAAATTCTATGGTCTCGAGTTCCACCACATCGTTCGCGACAACAACGTTGCGGCGGACGTCCTCTCGAAGCTCGGATCCACCCGCGCCCAAGTACCGCGCGGCGTCTTCGTCCATGAGCTCCACGCGCCATCCATCCGGAGCCGGCGCCACCGACCACTGTCCCGGCTAACCCATCACCGGGCGAGGAGGTCATGATGATCGACGTGGACCGGAGGCAACCCTTCATCGACTACCTCGGCGAGCGAAGGTCCCCTCCGACAAGAACGCAGCTCGAACAACTCGTCCGCCGCGCCAAGTCTTACGTCCTCGTCGGCGACAAGCTTTACAAGCGAGGCGCATCTTCCGGAGTACTTATGAAATGCGTTCCTCGCGAAGAAGGCAAGGACATCTTGGAGGAGATCCACAAGGGTGTCCGCGGCAACCACGCGTCCCTCCCGCACGCCGGTCGGCCAAGGCCTTCCGGCGAGCCTTCTACTGGCCCACAGCCCTGGGCGATGCCGAAGAACTCGTCGACGGTGCCAAGGATGTCGGTTCTTCGCCAAGCGGCAACATGTCCCCGCCTACAAGCTAGTCACCATACCACCAACCCGGCCCTTTGCCCGCCGGGGGCTCGACATGATTGGGCCACCGCCAACCGCGCCGGGGAGGATTCAACCGGCATCGGTGGCTATCGACAAGTTCACCAAGTGGATCGAGGTCAAGCCGGTCACATGCCCCAAGGCCGACAGAGTACTCGACTTCCCGGATGAACTCGTACACCGCTACGGGCTACCCCACCGCATCATCACGGACACCGGGGTCCAACTTCAACAACCACCAGTTCCGGGAGTACCGCGAGAACGGCGGAATCGACGTCGGATACGTCTCCGTCGCCCATCCACGGCCAACGGACAAGTCGAGCGCGCCAACGGGATGGTGCTCGACGCCCTCAAGAAGCGGCTACACGACGCCGCTAACTCAAAAGGGGGCAAGTGGATCAAGGAACTACCCAACGCACTGCGGGGGCGCGGACTCAACCATCCAAGCCAACGGGGCAATCCCCCCTACTTCCCGGTCTATGGCTCGAAGCCATCCTCCCCGCCGATGTCATATGGAACTCGCCGGCGGTGGAGCACTACGACGAAGGCGTCTCGGAAGACGACAGACGAGTTGATATCGACAGCCTCGAAGAAGCTCGCCGTGCCGCCCTCGTCCAATCGGCAAGGTACTCGGAGGGTATCCGACGCTACCACGATCGCAACGTCAAGGAACGCTCCTTCAACGTTGGAGATCTTGTCCTCCGCCGTATCCGAACACGGAAGGACTTCACAAGCTCGGCTCCTCCCTCGGGAAGGCCCCTTCACCGTGGCTAAGGTGACCGGGCCGGGCTCCTACCGCCTCCAAACACTCGAAGGCGAAGAAGTCAACAACTCGTGGAACGTCGACCGGCTCGTCGATTCTACGCCTAGTCCGTTCGACTACTCCGGGTTCAAGTCCACGCGACTACATCAACACCCCCCTTGCCGCAAGCGACCCTCCGGTCCCGGCTTCAAGTCTCCGGACTACTCTCCTCCGAGTCCGGCCCCGTGCGGCTACCTACGGACCCCGGGCCGCAATGAGCGTCAAGGACTCTAGCAGCGGTCTACCAAGAAGACCACACTCTAAGATCCGACTCGCGCGGCTACTTACGGATCCGCGATCCGACCTACACGGCTACCTACGGATCACACACCGTAAGCGGCTACCCGCTCCGGTACTACTCGACCGTAAGCGGCCCTCGGGTCCAAGCGACTACTTGTAACTACGGCCCTGGCCACCCAGGTGCACCTCTTCAGTAATAAAGTTCGATTGTTCATCAACTTCTTTACTGCCTACTCCCTGCGACGGGACTACTAAGCCGAGTACTACTACTCGCACCTACTCCACGATGAGCGCTCCGCACTCCGAGATCGCGTTGCTACGAGTACTCATTGATGGAACTTCACATTTCATTGATATATGAGATAGTTCATTACAACCGTTTCCTATACAACCATGGCTACTAGCTATCTACGCGAGCTACCGGAGATTCAACTTATCGGCTACCGCTCCGCGATGGGAGCCATCTCGCTCCGAAGCAACTGCGCGCACCGCTCGTCCGAGCGGTTGGCGGCTACTCCGCCGCGACTACCTCCACCGGGGCCTTCGGGAAGTACGACTTCATGAAGGCCGACCCGCTTCGGGATTGACTTGGCCATGTGCTTCACGTAGGCGGCCGGCCGGCTTGGCGCCTCACGAAGTCGATCCGCCAACGGAGCAATCTTGGGGCCGCCGGGTGCGGCACCAGGAGCCTCGCGATCGGGGAGGGCGGCCTCTTCCGAGTCCTTCGGTTGGGCTCGGAGCGCCTCGCGGTCTTCGTTCAACTTCTCGCAAGGATTTGTAGCGTTGACGAGATCCCGTCGATGCAATTCTCAACTCCATGTGCTTCTCGCACTCGAAGGCCAGCCTCCTTGTAGTCGAGTTCAAGTACCCGGCGGGCTTCTTGCTCCCGGTAGAAGAGATTCTTCATGCCGATCTCCGAGCCCTTCGGACGCTCCACCCGGTCTTCGAGTTCCGCAACATTGGAACACACACAACGGGTCGAGCTTGATGACTCCCAACAAGTACCCGACAAGTCAAGAGACATACCTTTATTCTTGTTGCGGAGGCCTTTGTTCTTCCGCACCGCATCGTCGCTCTTCGCCCGCAAGTCCATCACGTCGTTGTGGTACTTGGCGAAGGCGGCGTCAAGCCTCGACCGCATGGCGGCCGCGTGCTTCTTCGACTTCATGAGCCGCTCCTCCAAGGCTTCGGCTCGCAAAGACCGTGTCGCCATAGCCTTGCGGCAGATTGGACTTCTCGCGGGATCGCTCCGCGACGTCCTGCGAAGTCAATTTCAAGTCAAAAAGAGTACTCAACGAAAGGATTGACTACTCGGGAGGCAACGGCTACGTACCTTCATCCACTGTTCGGCTCGCCGCATCGCCTCCAGATGCCGCGCCAACACCGCCGGCTCGACGAGATCGTCGGCAAGCAACTCGATCCCCGCCACGGCTACTTGTCGTAGCCTCCGTCATTGGCGCCGAGCGGATAGGCTCCGCGTCTTGGATCTCCGGGGACCGGATCGCCACCTCCGGGGCAACCCCCGGCGACGTGGCGCCCGCCTCCTCCTCGGCGGACTTCTCGACGGTTTCCCCCATGGGCTCGGGGGCTCCTATTGCAGCCTGCGGGGCTCCCCGGTGTCAACTCCCCGCACGGGCACCCCCTGCAGGGATGTCACCTCCTTCGGCGCCCGTCGCCAAAGAACACGCGCATCGGCATCTACGACTACTCTTCTTGGGCTCTACGGCTTCGGGAAGAGTACTCACCTTCGACTATGACCGCCTCGCGGCGCCGCCGCTCGGCAGCGGGGGCTCGGTCGCGGCTTGGGCCTCTCGGAGCGGGTTCCTCGACGGGCGGCGCGGCCTCTTCTACCTCGCCGCCGCGGGCTCCTCTCCGTCCCGGCTCAAGTCGGTGGATTTTCTCGCACAAGTATCCACAAGGGTTCATCGTACAACATCGACTACTACAATGAGTACTACTCATGAAGTGTGGTACTTACAAGTTCGACCGGACGATAGTCACGGCCGGCGCACCGAGTATGTCGGCGATGTCGACCGGTCCACCCCCGGCGGGCGTTTCTTCCTCCGCCTCTCCGACTACCGCCTCTTCCACGGCGGCGGTGGCCGCGCGCACGTTCTCTCGCGCCCCCGCGGCTTCCACCCTCTTCGGCCGGCGGCGGCCGCGGGTACTCGCTCGCTCCCTTCGGGGCGGGGGGCTGGCGCTCCAGCTGCGCCAGAAGCTCTTCGACGCGGGGAGCCGGACTTCGGCTTCCAGCCGGTTCCCCCACCGTGGACCACGTGCCCTCATCGCCCTCCTCCACCGGCCCGCCGGCGGTCTCTCCCGCACATGGGGATAACTACTCGTCAGCACCGTACTCGATCATTGGGTACTCGACGTCTTCTGCTCAAGATGACTTACCTCAAGAGGCGTGGTCTCTGAGACCTTCATCTTCTTGGCTACCCGCTTCTTGGCGGGGGTTGCGCGGCTTCCTCGGCGGCGGCGCGGCAAGGCTAGCCTCCGGTGCTAGCCGGGAGGGTCTTGGACGAGAGGCACATGAGGCAAGCCCGGACGGCTAAACCTCGACCGCACTCGGAAGCGGTCCCGCAGCCGTCTCCTCGTCCTCTTCGTCATCGGAGGTATCCTCCACGATGACGGGATCGTCGTCTCCGACTACTCGGCGCTCCTTCACCTTCTCCACCGCCGGAATCTCAATTCCGCTCGGTGGTGGCCGCGGCTCGAGAGACAAACCGCTTCACATCGTCCCGCATCAAAAAGACACAAAAGGCGTTAGCAACTCGCTACAAGTGCCTACTACTCGACGAGGCGGGTACGGCTACTTACCTCGTTGGGCGGGCGCGCGGCGGAGAACTCCTCGACGGGGCACGCCGTGTACTCCGCATGTCCTTGAAGATCCTCGACAACCTCTCGACGATGTCGTTGTCTTCAATTTCGCCCCCCGCATCCGCGACGTGTCGTCGTCGCCGTGTACTCGAAGCCCATCGTGTCCCGCGCCGACGGCGGCCGGATCCGACGCTTCATGAAACCGAAGGCCACATGCTCGGCCCTCGGCCCCGCATCACGCAGGCCTTGATTCGTCCCAGGCAACTCCGGAGCCGGATCCCCTCTTGCATGGTGGGTTCCGTGTTCCACCACTCCCGGTGCTTGGGCCGCCGTCCGCTCGGCTCGGCGCCTCCGGATGGTGGTTCGTTGTATAGAACCACCTCGTCTTCCAATCCGTGTTGGAGTCCACGAGCTTGTACGCCGTGCAGTGCGCTCGGCGGCATCTTCCCTCAACCGGATCCCCGCCCCGCCGACTACTGCGGGGTTGGAGGCGCCGGGCCGCGGCTTCACGCGGAAGAACTTCCGAAGAGAATCCAATGCGGCTTGATCCCCAGAAATGCTTCGCAGAAATGGACGAAGACAGAAGTGTGGAAGACTCCGTTGGGGTTCAAGTTGAGGTACTCGATGCCATAGTACCTGAGAAGCCCTTTGAAGAACTCGCTCGCTGGGAGTGCAAGCCCGCGCTCCACGAAGCGCGAGAACATCGGGATCTCGTCTTGCGCCTTCTCCATCGGATAGGGGTCTCCCGCGGCGGATCTCCACATATCGATCTCCTTCTCCCTGATGAACCCGGAGTTCAGCAGGGTCAGCAAGTCTTCGGTCTTCACCTTCGACCTTTTCCACTCGCGGCTTGGGTCGGCGCGCGGTGGAGACGTGGGCGGCGCCGCCCGGCACCGGCCGCGGCGGCTTCGCATGGCTCCTCTTCTTCCCGCCGGCCTTCAACGTCTTCGACGGGGGACGGCTTCATCCTCCAAGAACAAGGGGGTCTTCACTCGCATCCGCTCGGGGGCTACCCTACGGCTTTCGGGTGGCGATGCGCCGGGATCTATCGCGGCGGCGGTGCTCGTTGGAGTGGATCTACCGGAAGATTCAAGTGGCGAATGATTGCGGCTCACTTGGGTGAAAAACCCTAAGGGTTTCGGCCCGAATTTATAAGCCAAATCGCCTCCGTAACGGGCGGCCGGATAAGTCCGCGCGTGGCCGACTCGCCGGCCGCGCGTGACTCTTCGTATTCTACTAGTCGACGTGCCTCACCTCGGTGGCTCGGCTACTTCTACTCGACTACCCGGGACGCGGCTAATCTCAAGAGCATCTCGAGACACATTCTTCAAGAAGACCCTTCAATTCGAGAGGAAGTACTCGACTCAAGGCTCGGGGGCTCCGTGCCACGTGTCCTTCGGTTTTTTCTCTTCGGATTTTTCGGGATTTTCTCGCGAAGGCTTCGGATAGATCCTCGCCCGAGCCCGCGGCTCGAGGCTCGGGGGCTACTCCACGTGGATTGCGGTTCAGCAAATCGCATTTTCTTGACGGCTCGGCTTCAAGACAAGGCGAGGGCATTCTTGAAGACCTTCGAAGGCGTATTTCAAGGACGCTTGGGACTACTCGAGAAGACTTCAAGATTGCTCAAACATCGACCGGAGTACATTCCGGCCTCGGGATGCTTCGACTACTCTTGAGGACTTTTGACTTGTAGCACTCGGGGACGCTTGAGGACTACTCGTTAAGGCCGTCAAGACTACCGGAAGCTATCCTTCTCGACTACAAAGTACTCGGGGGCTTGTCGTATGGACCTCCCCGGGCCCACTACCTCGGTGGGTACCGGGACCGACTACTCGGTGGGCCCCCGGGACTACCCGACTTGCGCTACACGGCACCGAAGGCGTGGAGCACAAGGACAAAGACAGGAGTAGTACTCGGATAGGACTCGTACACGTTCCGCACCGTATAGAGGTCTCCTAGACGTACTCGACTAGTACTCTTTCCCTACTCCGACTTGTAACCCCGCCTCCCGACTATATAAGGCGAGGGCCGGGACCGATCCCCGGATCACCTCATCCAATCTCAACTCACGGCGCACCGTTGCATCATCCCGTAACCGTGCCCTATCAATCCGAGCTACGCGGCATACGAGACGTAGGGTATTACGCACCTCGCGGCCCGAACCTCGTCTAAATTGTGTGCCACGTGCCTCTTCCTTCGAGTTACCGATCTCGGCGAGTCACATTCATCTACTTCGGGTACTCCCCGTAGTAGGTTGCCGGTCCAAAACACCGACGCATGCCGGCCCTCCTTTATATAGTCCGGGGGGCGGGTTCCTAGTCGGTTACAAGGCAGAGTCCTAGTAGGAGTACACGAGAGGGAGTCCTAGTAGGAGTACGGGGGGAATTCTAGTAGGAGTCCGTCTTCTACTCTTGCTCCTTCCTTGCATGAGTACCCGGGGTGTATGCCCGACACGGCCGCCGACACCGGTGCCCCGCCCGTGAGCACCTCCACCTTTCGTGGCGCACGTGAGATGCAGACCTCCCAAATCCGCACCTCATTGCCGCCAGGCCCCTCCCACTACCCAATGTCGGCAGCGGAGCCTCCTCCCGCACTATCGTCATCGCCGTTCGACGCGCTGCTCAGCCGCCATTGCGACTGTTGCCGCCCGAGCCGAGCCCGCCCGCCGTCGCTCGAGCTCCTATCTAGACGACTACATGGGCCACAAGACCGACTGTGGCGTTCTACTCCTTCGCACCGCTGCATAGAGGCCGCCCGCGGTGCCCCTTCACCTTCTGAGATGGCATCACCGGCGTTGGCGTCGCTGAAGAACATCGTGGATGATCTCGACTACGGCGGCTTCATCACCCACTTCTCTATCGCTACTTTTCCGATGCACAAATTGCGAGGGGAGGGAGGGGCGCCAACCGGATCTGCTCAACCTCGCCGTCGCCGCTCGAGCCGACCACACCCCCGTGTGGTCCAGCTAGTGGTGCCGCGACGGTGGAGGATGGGGCGAGCAGGGTTGGCTCGGACTCGTCACGAAAAGAGGAAGGAGGTGAAGAGGGGAGAAACTGGGGGTAATTATCTTAGCCCCTAAATCCCCGAAATTATGAAGGCTAATGATGGGCTGCATGTATGAAGGCCCAACATCGGCCACCAGCAAGCCAGGCCCAACTTCCCTTCCTTATGGACAGCGGTCTGGCCCCATCCACAGGGCCACCTCTGACTTAGGCGGCCACTTTAGCTACCTCGACGGGCGGCTCCACCTCGCACGACCTAAGGCTCCTTCCGCTGCAATCCATCGGCCGGGCCCCCCAGGGAGAGGGCTGCAACATGGCGCAACCTGCCCCGTGCCCCACATGCATGAGCAGTAGGGCGAGCAGATCTTCCTTGTCAGAAGGTGAGGCCATGATGAGATTTTCCCCGGCGTGGGAAGCGGATTGCCCCGGCTCCCCATCACCTGGATGCTGAACAATGGCAAAGGATACGCGAATCCTTCGCCAGCAAGACATAGAACGATGAGACCCGACCCAGTAAGTATCAGAGAGAAGGTCGAGGCTTGCACAAGAAGCCCTGACCTAACAGGACTCGCGTGCTCATGGGTCGGGAGAAGCCGCCTTGGAACGAGAGCCGCAGCTACACCGCCCTACGAAGGCTACCACAACTAGCACAGTGTACAGCACCAACGGGAGATGAAGGCCCACTGTGTGGCACTATTCCAGCACTGTTCCGGCACTGTTGCAGGACTGTAGCATGACGTTGTTTTATCATCTTAACACTTGTACACTGGCCCTCCTTGAACTATAAAAGGGGAGGCAGCCACTGTAAACAGCAGTGTCCAACACGTAGAACACAGCTTACAAGACCAACAACACACTACATTCACCGATCGAGCACTCGTAGCTCACAACCACATCCAGAGACTTGTGACACTCTCCCTCTCTCGACCTAAGCTTGTACCCCCCTACTACAAGCTCTTGTGGGCATATAGAATATCTTCCCAAACTAGACGTAGGGAACCCCCTCGGTGCCAGAACTAGTATGATCCTGGTGTCTCTAAGCCCAACCATTCGGATCAGACGCACGAAACATACCAAAATTTACTTGCCGGCGGTATCAAACCCTGACAATTGGCGCACCAGGTAGGGGCACTTCGTGTGTCACGATGCCAACAAGGGTCCGGATGGCCCATTCCGATGAACAGTCGGTGCACACCACCGTGCTACGCTTTGGCTACCTGGACTTCATCTTCGATGGTCCAGTCGAGTCGCCCGCTGGTGTCATGTTCTCGCGGTCCCAGCCCGATGCCCGGGCGGCAAAGTCTGCCGCCAACCGGGTTTGGGACCTGGTCGACCGCAACATGGTGGTCGCTCTAGGGCTGAACCCGTCCCAGGAGCTCTTCCGCTTTGTGGCGTTCTCCACCTCCATGCTTGTGTTTGGTTTGCAGGAGGAGGAGACGGTGACCTGGGATGAGTTCAAGCTCTGTTACAACTTTGTGTACCTCGAGGGGCAGGCATGGCTCCCCTGTGGCGGGACAGCTTCTCCCCTCGCCACGGGAGATGCACGCTCGGTCCCCTCGGAGGCATCTCAAGCAAGCTGCGATGAGGTCGAGAGCACGCCTTCCGCGAGAAGGCGCCGACGCCCCACGACCCGAGGCGCGAGTGTTTTGTCCTCCAGCAGCAGGCCGACGCGGTCCGTTCCACCAACTCTGACGAGAGCTCCGCGGAAGGAGAGCCCACTTTGCCCGACGCCTCTGCTAGCGAGGAAACCCCGCAGGACGAGGGCGACTGTGAGCTGCAGCGTGCTCACCTCGACGAGCTCGACGAGGCTCAGAAGGCTCTCAAGGACGAGCAGGCAAAGATCCACCACGCGCTCGGTGTGGAGGCCGTGGCAACGCCCGTGCGCGAGCGCGCACAAGAGGTACGCTGCTGCATCATCAACGATGTTCACGGGACTCCCTTCGCTAAATGGGCCTCCCAGAACCTCACCACAACAGTCGTGCTCCTCTAGGCCAGCCCCGAGCCGATGACCCCGTAGCAAAAGAAGCTCTGTCAGCACCTCTAGACGCTCCTCGACGTGGCCACCGAGCAGCAGGCAAAAAGTTTGATGTCTCGACGGCGCGAGGCACGGGCTCTGCCCCAGGAACACTCGGTTCATCACGGGTCCTCACGCCCATGGGGGTAGCCTGGCCGTGTGGAGAGCGTGCACTCGCCCACTGGCCGCAAGGTCGACTCCAACCACGGAGCCCGAGTCGCAACCTCGGCGCATGGGAGGACAATGACCAGAGGCGGGACGGACGGCGAACGCCGGCCATGAAGGGTGTATAGTTGGAGGCGCGGGGGCTCTACGACAACAGTGAAGACCAGAGTCGGAGCCCGACGCCTGACCCTCGAGGTCCGCTGGCTTTCAGCGTCTATGTTCTCGCTATAGCCCCCCAGCCAGGGTTCGCAAATTCGCGGTAAACCAGTCGGTTACCGTGGTAACCGACCTTACCACTGCGGCTCAGTAGGGGTAACCAACTGGTTTTTCGATAAAACTGAACCTACTAAACCGATCTACTCGGTAAACCGCTCGAAAACCTCGGTAAACTAGACCAGTTTTGCCAGTTTTGAAAACCGCTATTGTAGCGGTTTTTAAAACCCTGCCCGCAGCTCGATATTGTACTCCGACCACCATCACGAAGTACGATGGGGAGACCAACCCGAGTGTATGGCTTGAGGACTATCGCCTTGCCTGCCACAACGGCGGGGCGACCAACGATCTATTTATCATCAAGAGCATCCCTCTGTACCTCGCTGACACGACGCGTACCTGACTTGAGCACCTCCCTCGAGGGAGGTTCAACAGCTGGGCCCAACTTCGAGATGCCTTCATAGGGCACTTCTAGGGCACCTACACCCGGCCCGTCAAAACCTGCGAGCTTCGCCATTGCCGGCAGAAGAAGCGCTAGAGTCTCGATGACTATATACGCCGCTTCTCCAAGCGCTGCGCCGAGCTCCCCGACATGGCCGACAACCAGGTTATCACCGCTTTCCAAGATGGTACCATGTGCGAGACCCTTGTCCACCGGATAGGGCGAGTCAAGCCGAAAAACATCCGAAAGCTCCTTGACCTGGCCACTGACCATGCCGACAGGGAAGAAGCCGTCACTTTGGGTGAAGCTCCGGCTACCCGTTCGGAGAAGAAAAAGAAGAAAGAGCGCAAGCTCCGCACCAACAACCTGGTAGTGGCGACCGACAAGCGACCGCCCAAGCCAAAGGCTGGTCCCCTGAGGGATCACTTTGAGAAGATGCTTCAGGTACCTTGTCCTTACCATGAGACTCCGGTCAAGCATGCCATGAAGGATTGCAACCTCATGAAGAGATACCTCGGCGGGAAGAACAAGCCACAGGATGTGGCCAACGCAGGTGCCAGCAAGAACATCGAGCACGACAATTTCCCCAAGGAAGGTGGTGCCGTCATGATGACATTCGGTGGAACGCCTGCCCGCCCTCCGAGGTGCAAGCATAAGTGCATCCTGCAGGAGATCTACCACACCAAGCCGACCGTGCCTTCATACCTCCGGTGGACCGAGATGGCCGTCACGTACGACCGGGCGGATCACCTCGACCACATTCCACAACCGGGGGGCTTACCCCCTCATGGTGGCACCGCTCTTCGGCACCAAGCGGGTGCACAAGGTGCTCATGGACGGGGAACGACCTCAACATCGTCTACATGTCCACCCTCGACAGCATGGGGATCCAACAATCTCAGCACCGCTCATCGTCGACCCCGTTTCACGAAGTCATGCCTGAGATGGAGGGAGTCCCACTCGGACAGATCAACCTATCGGTCACCTATGGCGATGGGGAAATTTTTGCAGGGAGACAGACACCTTCGAAGTGGTCAGCTCCCCGGGAACGTACCATGCGATCCTCGGGAGGCCGGCGTACACGAAGTTCATGGTGGTCCCCAACTACACCTACCTCAAGCTGAAGGCACCAAGCTTCAACACACATTTGAGTGCGATGCTGAGTATTTCCATTTCGTGGACTCTCTCGTTCGCTCCAACAAGATCGCCACAGAGCTAGTTCCGGAGGTGCTCGACATCCCGGAGACCGCCAAATGGGTGGCGTGCTCATTTGAGCCCGCAAAGGACGCCAAGGAGGTACTCGTGTTCGACGATGGGCGCACCCTCCGCATCGGTTCGACGCTCGAGCCGGAGCAAGAGGAAGTGCTCGTGCATTTCCTAAAGGCAAATCTTGATGTTTTTGCATGGAAGCCGTCCGATATGTCGGGCATCCCAAAGGAGTCGCCGAACATAAGCTCAACATCAAACCGAGCACTAAGCCGGTTAAGCAGAACCTGCGACGTTTCGATGGCGACAAGTGTAAAGCCATACGAGAGGAGATCAAGAAACTCCTTACAGTGGGCTTCATCAGGGAAGTATACCATCCTGAGTGGTTGGCACACCCCGTGTTGGTGAAAAATAAGAGCGGCAAATGGAGGATGTGTGTCAACTACCCCGACCTGAACAAAGTGTGCCCGAAGGATCTGTTCCCACTGCCACGCATAGATCAGGTTGTGGATTCGACTACGAGGTGCGAAACCCTCTGCTTTCTCGACACCTACTCTGGGTACCATCAGATTGCGATGGACGCAGGCAATTAGCTTACCACAGCCTTCATCACCCCTTTCGGCTGTTTATGCTACTCCTCCATGCCTTTCGGTTTGAAGAACGTAGGCACCACCTTCCAGAGGTGCATGCAGTGCATCTTTGGCGAACTCATCGGTCAGTTGGTTGAGGCATATGTCGACGACATCGTGGTGAAGTCAAGACAAACAGGAGATCTGGTCCCCGACCTAACGGCCATCTTCGAGAAGCTGAGAAAGTTCCAGGTCCGACTCAACCCTGAAAAGTGCGTCTTCGGGGTCTCGCGAGGGATGCTCCTTGACTTTGTCATATCGAAACGCGACATAGAGGTCGATCCGGAAAAAATCACGGCCATCACCAGTATGGGGCAGGTTCAAAACATCAAGGGAGTCCAACGAGTAACTGGGTGCATGGCAGCCCTTAGCCGATTCATCACCTGGTTAGGCGAGTGAAGCCTGCCTCTCTATCAGCTTCTGAAGAAGTCGGAGCACTTCACCTGGTCCTCAGAGGCGCAGGAGGCACTAGAGTCCCTCAAGAAGCTGCTCGAGAAACCACCCATCCTCACAGCGCCAGCGTCGGGGGAGCTGATATTGCTGCTACGACTCAGGTCGTCAACGCAGCTCTGCTGGTCGAGTGCGACTGTGACAACCCGCTCGGAAAAATACTGTACTATCGCCTAAATCAATCCACTTTGGCCATTAAGCGATAGTAAAATATCATTCCTTCATAAGTTGCTGGGTTAACGCCCAGTAAATCACTCGGATATCACACAGAGGATCGAACATATGCATTAAAACTCACACGAAGGCGAGTCTAGAGTACTTTACATAATATAAATCCAAATTTGCCCCGAAGGGTTTAGTTATTAGAAACCATTATTCAGGACATGAAGTAAGGGTTCAGAGTTTGAAAACTGCGGAATAATACAATTAAGATACGGTAGACATCACAGGAGGGCATTCGTGGTACCTTCACTCGTCGTCATCCACCCATTCCACCTCCCAGCTGTGTGGAATCTCTCCAGGCCAAACAACATCACCTGCAACCACATTTATAAAGCAAGGCTGAGTAAACTGATACTCAGCAAGACTTGACTGTCGGGTGATAACTACATCACCAACTCTAGACATGATAGGCTTTTTGGCCGGTGGAATTCTTTTGCTGAAAAGCAACAAAGAGTAGGTCCTTACTTTCAATGTTTTAGATCAAATTCTAGTTAATTACCATTTCTAAGTGTGCCAATTAATTCAATCAAGAATTGTAGAATACAATTAATTCAAGCAATAATATTCACAAAGTTCCATCAATAAGGGATATCATGGCCAGTTGATTAAGCAGTCTCAGATAATGGTGAGAGGCCGACAATCAATTGATTAAACCTTGCAAGGTGGACCTAAACACACAAAAGAATGCATACCCCCAAGAAGGCCCAAACAAAAATGAAACGGGGTATACACCGACCAGGCGATTCCCGTCGATCTTCAGCTTGGGATCGGAACCTACATTCCTTGGTACAAGGCTTACTGGATCGCTCCCACACGAACGTCCAAACTCACGCAGGTATCACACTTTTGCAAGCAGGAGAACACATCCTTGTGCCCCAGGTGTAGTAGGGAAAGGTTCCTTCACTGCATCAATCGGGTACTAGGCTTACCGGTCCCATTCCCAACAAGTGTTTAGTACGTTCAAAAGCTTAGCCCACGAAAGCCACTGGACCGGAGCCCAAATCCCATGCTCTTCCCACATGAGCAATCCATTTATAAAGATCTTATGATTCTAACATAAGAACCTATTCTCACGAGTGACGAACATCACTGGACTTGTACCAGTCCTATAGCATAGCAACTATCGACCTAGCATATTAGTAAAAGAACAAGGTACCTAGGGATCATGCATCTAGGGTTTCAAATCAACTCCTGAAATGTAAATGCACAAACATAGCAAAGGTAATTGTATAATTTTAAAAGAAAGGGTTAATGATCCGGAGCTTGCCTTCGCTGGCAAGGTTGGCATTGGGCCCTTCCGGACTGTTGACGGTGTATATTCGTATTAAAGTTCCAGTAGACTTGCAAGCGGACAAGTCTCCCGTCGTAGTCAAGGGACCCTTCTTCCCTCGAGTGGTGAACCCAAGGTATCAAATCCGTGGAACAAATGTGTGATGCAAGAGTTGATCTAGTAATGCCAAGAAACTTCAATCTTCGAGAGGTGAAACCTAATGCATCTAATCAAAGAACATCAAAAACGAATCTAATCTACTAAAGACCAGAGGTAGCAAGAGATAGAGGGGGATAGATAAACCAATCTAGAGAGATCAGACGAAGCCTTTTGTTGAAGTTCTGTGCAAAAGAAGTAGCAAGTTTAATCTCATTAGAAGCCTTTTTAAACCATGGTTTCCCATCCGACTCCGAAAACACCCGCCTTTGGGAGCCACCGTTCTGTCACAATGCACCCCTATTCGTGCGGGTTAGTCTAGGTCGAGTCCGAGGACAAGTCGAGATCTTTCGGAAGGTCAGGCATGCACCTCTAGCCACCACGGCTACAAGAACACCCTATGTGATCTATCTCGAGAATAGATTTAAGATAAGCAAAGCCGATCGAAAATGAAGACTTTGGAGAAACACTTGATCGCTAGAAATCGGATTCAACTTGTTACATCAACTAGTACATGATAAATGAACCAAGATCACCATTGGGATCCTACCTCGATCTTGCTTCTAGATCCGAGAACTCCGACGTGGTCTTCCTTGCAAGGTTCCCACATCGACTAGGGAGACCCTAGTGAACTAGCTCAACCCTCTCCTCTCCGAGATGGTGTCCCTCTCTTCTCTGCTCCTCGACGGCCGATGACGAATGGATTGATGCGTGGATCTCGACCCCGGGGCTATAAATAGCCCGAATGGCGACTAGGTCAAAGGGGGAGGCGACTGGGCCCCAGAATGGGCCGGGCCGGCCGGCCTGAGCCGACCGGCCTGGGCCCACCTCGGCCCAGTTGCCTGCCTCCTTCGCGTGGCATCGGTTCCCGAGTCTTCTAGATCCTTCCCCCTTCTGCATGTGGGCCCTTGTCATCAGTTTCTCTCCGAGTTGGACGAAGCTCCTTGTCTCGCAAGATTCGACACTTTTCTGGCTAGGTCCTCGGAGTTTGTCATCTTCTCGGGTTGGGACCCTGGGCTCTTGGAGTCATGTTCACTTCATTGCTTGACTTGTACTGAGCTTCAAGGTCTTGTCATGAGGTGCTTGATGAACTTATCCCGAAAGTCTTGCTTTCAACGTCAAAACCCTGCATAAACACTAAACTCCAAAACCGACATGCACAAATGAACTTGTTATATCAAGGGGGTTAGTACCAATCAATAATATATAAAACTCATGCCAACACTGAAGGTAAACTCATGGCTAGGTTGACGGAATTTCACCGTCAACATCTCCCCCATGCTTAAACCTTGCTCGTCCTCGAGTAAGTCTTCGATGGATATCATCATTGCCCTTCATTGTTTAAACCTTGCACTTGATCATACATGAGAAAACATAATGCTCTCAAAATTTA
This sequence comes from Cenchrus americanus, assembly GCA_947561735.1. Lineage (NCBI taxonomy): Eukaryota > Viridiplantae > Streptophyta > Magnoliopsida > Poales > Poaceae > Cenchrus > Cenchrus americanus. Next base: position 78,862,101 of record OX387244.1, on the reverse strand, counting down.
ATTTGTTAAAGTTTAATAAGGTACTAGCCTTCATCCCTACGGAGGGTAGATTATTAATTAAGCTTATCCCACAAGTATTAGCATGCTCCCAAAATTCAAATGGATCTCAGAAATTTTGAAATAAAGAATGAGATGAGAAGAGCTAAACCAAGTTCACAAATTTAAACCACCTTGCATCTTGCTCATGAACTCTCATCTCATCTTGTCTCTCAAGTCTATTTCTTCTACTCCTTTCCCTCTCAAAACATATATAAGTGGTAGGCTTTATATGGAGCTTTTTGGGAAAGTTTAGTCCTACCAAGATATTACAAATGAGATGTTGTCAAAACAAGACAAGCTTCTCATGGTCTTACCGAGACTCATCAAAAAGGCCATTGGAAAATAATGTTATGTCAAGGAGGGGAGAGAGAAAAATACATACACTTGAGATAGGTGGACATGTGCTAATGGCAAAAAGTGATCCCGAGGCACAAAGGAAGTCCTCGTTATCGGATTGCACATGGTTGGAAAATGAGTATGGATCTTTTAATCTTGAAACCTTGAAATTCCTAATGCACTTTAGAGAACCGGGGAGTTCACTTATTTTATTTTTACTCATACTAACATTTTTTCTTTTTCTCCTTTTCTTTTTTCTCATACATATATTTTTTCTTTTTTCTTTCTTTCTCTTTCTCATTTTTTCTCCCATCAAAAAAATTTTATTTGCTCCCCTTGAACTCTAAAATTACATTGTACCTACCTCCCCTCCCCCCATGCTTAGACGTTTGCTCGTCCTCGGGCAAAGAAGTGATAAAGATAAGGTAGGTACCGGAAATACTTTTCCTTTGGAGAGATACTTGAAATCTTCAATGTTGGCATCGTCTTGCAATCTTCCTCGAATTGATGATCCATCCTCAACGATAGGTTGTGGTCAAGGAGGTAATCACGGAAGATGATATTTGGTTTTAAGGGTGGATATCCGGCGAGGTTTGTGAGATCTCCGATGTGGGGATACACAATGCACAGATAAGAGGCTAGCAATAAGATAGATACGCAAAAACGGAATGACCAACTTCTTAGTCTTGGGCCAGAGAAATCATGGCCTGCATTAACTCACTCGAAAATAAATCTTGTACACTAAGGTTTATGCACTCAAATATTTATAAGGCTCTGAGGTAGAGCAACACACAAGTGATATTCATGAAAAGGTTAGCATTACTTTTATGAATAAAACCATCTTTAATCTATCTAAAACTTGAGAGCACATAAAACACTATGGGTCTTTATTTTAATCATAACCTCCACTAAAGATTAAGCTAGCATTTAGATAAATTTAGATTTGTATTTTAAGAGAGCACTAGCTTTAACATTCATAAAACAATTACAAAGATAAACAAAGCGGCTATTATAATCATATATCATCATGACATAAATTTCAAAATTTTACCAAAGATGAAAACAAGGTGGTGTCTTTATTCATGATGAAAACAAACTAACACACATGCTGAAAATAAATTAACACACTTTCTGAAATTTAAATAAAAACTGAAAACACTACGCAAACACAAGCTGAAAATTACAGAAAAGGGAAAAGAAAAGAAAACTAAAGCTCCTCCTTCTTCCTAATCTTCCGCCGGCGGTTGGTGTTGATAATCTTCGTAGTTGTACCCCTGCTCATAGTAGGTTCGGACATCCCCTCCAACGAATTAATCCAGCGGTACTAGGTGAAGACGCCCAAGCTCATAGGCAATATTTGCATTGCCTTCACCAAGTTGAGCCGCGTTGGATTGGATAGCTGCAATCTTTTGCATATTTCTCGCGGCATACCCTCCAATTATGGCCCTGCTTTGTTTTGGTTGGGGGTATTGTGCATAGGGCTCTGCAAAGGTTACGTTGGGCACCACATAATTTTGTGGGGGCATGGCTGGACCACTCCCCCATGCTTGCATTGTTGGCCCTCCGTAATAACTTGGTGGTGTAGGGATTCCTCCAAACGGTGGCACATAATTTTGTTGTGCACCACCCTCTTGCGCCGAGGAGGATCTCTCCTCTACAATTCTTCCTCTTTTATTCTTCCTTGCCGGCACAAGGAGTTCCTCCTCCAACCAATCTTCCTTCCCTTCAATGAAGAGTCTAAGTCTTGGATCCGGAAGGGGTAAGTTTACTTTGGCCACATGAAAGCCTCCTCTCTCATCTCCACTAATATATTTTCCTTGCTTTAAATATTCAAATCCGAGAGGGGTCCCGGGTAGAAGATATTCGGGATTTCTTGGAATTCCCGACCTTAAGGAGATGGCCAACATAGAGAGGTAGCACCCTGAACCAATATCTCCCGATCCCGATGTTGCCTCGCAACACCATCGGTTGATCATAAGGTATGAGGGGTCTATTGGCTGCCTGGCAATTAAACCTGAGTAGAGCCAATTTAACTCTGTGTTGGTCACCTTCGTCTCCCTCATCCTCCCCATAATTCTCACACACATCCATAAGTGGAATACTTGGATAATGGGGTTCTGGATGGAATTTCGTTGTTGGTGGGCTTCCCCGGAGATTAAATTCCAAAATCCATCTAACAGGCCTTCCGGCACGTCAACTTTCTCCGGAGCTCCCTTTTGGAACCCAAGTAGCTCCCTAATATGCTCATAGGGAACCACTTGTTGAATTCCCTCCAATCAGAATGATAAACTTGGCATCCCCTCATCAAGGATAGGCGCCATGGTCATCCAAATTTCCAAGGCAAACTCCTTGTGGGTGTTTGCCGACACCCCGTTGGAGAATTGCACCCATCCAAGGTGCCCCAATATATAATATATGTCTGTGCCAAAACCCAATGAGTTGAGAGATTGATCGTCGAAATCGATGTTTGCCACAAGCCTCTTCTCAAGACGAGAAAGTTTCTTCTCCTCCTTCTCTGACAAGATGATGAATCCACATGTGGAGTGCCGCGAAGTGTATGGAGGTGGAGCAGATGAACGGGTCGATCGACGAGGTGGGACGGGCGGCTCCTCCGTACGTCCTTGAGGTTCGGTAAACCTCATGGACGATCTCCTTGTAGCCGTCATGCCACCGAGGAGGAGAGTGTCGTTCCTCCTTGGCGGTGCCGTGTCCTCCTCCATGCTCCGAGGAGACTCGGAAACCGAGTGCCTCCTCGAAGACGTCGTCGAAGATGGCTTGGATGATGACGACCCCTTCTTCTTGGTGAAGAGACTTGCGGTTTTCTTCCACATGATTGCAACACTCTTCTCTCTACTAAAATTTCGGGTTTCAACCGGTAACTAGGCACTTCAAAAATTACTTCGGAATGTGGACTTCGAGTGAATTAAGGGTGTGAATTGTTTGAGCAAACAAGCTTGGGAAGGATTGCTAAGTCTATGGTGGTTCTGGACTCGAAAACTTGAGCACACAAATGGAGGAAGGAGAGAGCTACTTGCCTGCAGAAGACGGGCACCGGGAGGTGATTTTTATAGGGCAGGCTGGCCAGCCTGGGCCGACTGGCCCTGGTGGCTGCGTGCCCCTCTGGCTCGGTTCTTTCTCCTAGCATGATCATGTCCCCTTTGTGACCTTTTTGCCCGGGTGCTCCACTGGTTGCACCGCCCAAACGCTTTCGTCCACTCCTTTGCTTGCATTATTGCTCCTTCCACTTGATGATTTTGCTTTGAGTCACTTCCATGCTCCCTTGCCTCACATGCCTCCATGACATTCCTGCAAAACAAAGCCTTGGCTGCCCCCCCATGCTTGTCCTTTGCATGTGGTTTGATAAAAGATGTTGGAGGGGCATCCCGTGATGCATCATGGTGCATGCATGGTTAAGTTAACTAGATTGCCTCCCTCTAAGCATGTCTTAAAGCTAATCACTCCTCTAATTTCGAAAATTAAAAATAAAATCAGCGCTATTAATGAGTTTAAATATAAATTTAGAGGAGTTTTTAAAGAATTAAAAACAAATGTAAGTCGAAAATATTTTCCGACTTCATTTATATCGGTCTCACTGGTATCGCTTGCCTCCATCAGTTGAGAGAAAACTTTCCCGGCTCGATCATGGGGGCATAGGTTTAGGTTCTAATTTTGGCTAAATGAGAGAGATTTTGAATGAAGTAAAATTAAATGAGGCTTAGAAAAAATCTAATCTTAGATAAACCAAGGATATAAATTTTTAAAACAACTAAAAGATTAGTTTCTAGGTTCACGCGAGTCCTACCACGTGCTGAAAATTAAATAACATCTAGGTACAAGTCGTGGCTCTACTCGTGTGTTTTTAGCATGTAAAACAAGGCAACCACGACATCATAAAGAGGATGAATAGTTGAGTTAAGTTCTGAATTTATTTGGTTGTGGTTTCTCGAAAAGAAGCAAACAAACACATAGGAAGGTTCATGTAAGGGGTTTATGATCAAGCAAAATATTCAACCAAGAACTATGTCTCTAATATTGTTCAACCACTTCTAAGTCTAATGTCTTTGCGTAGTAAAATTCAAAACTAAATTGTTATAATAACTCAAAAAACCTGGAATCGGGTTGTCCTCCCGGTAGCTTATTCTTGACTCGACGAAACAGGTTGCCTCCCGCCTAGCGCTTCGTTTATAGTCCATGGCTAGACTTCTTCACTTGATTACTTTGGATCAACGATCTTTGCGGGTGGTGCAATCTTGGGTACACACTTCCGCACCATCTTGGGCATGGGCTTATTCTTCGGCTTAGTCATCTTTTTGGTCTTCACAGGCGACTTTTGTTCCTTTGTCTTGACGGATGCAACATCTTCCTTGATTTTCTTCACATCTTTCTTCTTCGGCTCTTTCTTCTTCTTCAGCCCTGCCTTCTCCCTTGGTTCTTCCTTAACAACGCGACGATGAGGTGGAACATATTTAACTTCAATCATATTGCATACCTCGAGGCGTGGTCGAAACTTGAAGGAACTTTTCTCGCCATTAATGTCAAAGTTGATCTCCCCCTTGCCAACATCAATAGTAGCTCCCACGGTCTTGAGGAACGGACTCCCAAGGATGAGTGGTGGCTTTTCCCTCTCTCCCATCTCGAGCACCATGAAGTCGACGGGGATGAAGTGATGTCCAACCTTTACGGGCACATCTTTAGCGATGCCCAAGGGACAGCGAATGGAGTTATCACCCAACTCCAAGCACATACCCGTAGGCTCCAATGGTAGGCATAGCTTCTCGAACACATACCTTGGCATGACGCTCACACTAGCTCCAAGGTCGCATAACGCCTTCTCAAACTTGAATGAACCAACGGAACATGGAATTGTCGGGCATCTGGGGTCTTTTTGCTTCTCTAGTCCATTTGCAATAGCGGCACTACATTGCTCAGACATCTTGACATGATCTACCCCGAGTGTTGCTATCTCATATTTATTTGCAAGTATGTCTTTGAAGTAACGAGAATATGTAGGAACTTGAAGGGCATCCAATAACGGCATGTTGATGCTAAGTCTACGCACAACCTCCACAAACTTCTCAAAGTGGTTATCAAGTTTACCTCAGAAGTAGCATGGCTTGAGTTGTGGTATCTTCGTGTCTTCTCCCGGCATCTCAAACTCGGTCTCTTCGGTGACGATCTCCGTAACTTCCTCATTAGCAATTTCCTTTGCCTCGGCGGATGGTTTAGGCTTCCTTGCTCCCGCGGAACATTCCGGATCTTCGGTCTCCTTTCCCGAACGTGTTTGAATCACCTTCGCCGTTTCGGGACCTTTAGGTTGTCCCGGAAGCTTCCCTTCATTAGTAGTGAGGCGCCTGGCAAGTTGTCCCACTTGCGTCTCGAGCATCTTCATCATGTTGAGCACTTGATGGTTGGAGCTTCCGACCTCCGTCACTTTGCTATCGATGTTCTCCAACACCTTGTCTATGGCCTTGAACTTGGTGATGGTGTCCTTGTTGATCTTGGCTTGCTCGTCCATGAAGTCCTTCAAGTGTATACGAAGCGGAACCAAATTCGGAATGGATGAGCTTGCATTAAATTGAGGTCTACCTTGCCCGTAGCGGAAGTTCGGCAAATCTCCCTTCCTCATGTAGTCGAGCACCTTGGCTTCCTCCGGACAATCCTTGTGGACATGGACATATTCTCTGCACTCTTCACATGTGGATCTTGCTTCAACAGCCTTTAAGTCTTGAACCTCTTTCTTTTCTATCTCCATCTTCTCCAACCTCCGCATAAGTGAATCGATCTTGCCTTCAAGTATGTTTTCCTTCTCCACATGCAAGACTCCTTTGACGTTCCCCGTGGGTTGAACCGGAAGTAGACATCAGGACGATGCCCACGTTTCATTGTCTGTGACCTTCTTGAATAGAGTGAAAGCTTGAGTCGGCGTAAGCTCGATGATGGATTCTCCCGCCAATGCATCGATGATCATCCTTGACGCCATGGTGAGTCCTTGGTAGAACTTTTGCATGAGGTCCTCCTTCGGGAACTTGTGATGTGGAACTGCCTGAGTGTACTCATTGAAGCACTCGAATGCCTCCGAGATAGTCTCCGTAGGATATTAAGCAAAAGTAGCAATCTATTATGCAAGCTTTGAGTTTTACCCAGCGAGTAGTATTCCTTCATGAAGGCCCTCATCAACGCATTCCAATTTTGCACCATCTCCGCCGGTTGACCGTGGAACCATTGCAAAGCCTTCCTGAGTAGCGAGAACGGGAAGAGCCTCGCTCTCATTTGATCTTGAGTCACCCCGTCCATGTTGAATGTCTGACATAGTTGAATGAACGCTTAGAGGTGAAGGTTCAGATCCTCTTTACCGGTGAAGGGTGAATGTTGCACCATGTGAATTGTTGAGGTCTTGATCTCGAACGGCCTTCCAATCTCTGCGAGGTTCAAGATTGGTAGGTCGACGATGTCCGGGATGCATAGCTCCCCAATCTTGCGTTCTTGCGGTTGTTCACCCATCAGTGGAAGTCGATTCTCCCGAGGACTTTGAGGTGGTGAATTCTTCAGAGATCCTTCGTCTTCCGACTTTGAATCTACAAAATCCAGCTTTTAGCTTGATGTGCTTCGCATCTCCTTAGCCTGTAAAGTTTTTCTGGATCATCCATAAAATTATCGGGTTTGTTGGAGAGGTAGCCGCCCATCTCCTGTTAGGGTTAGTGATAAACAAAATATACAAAAATGAAAAGTAAAAACAAATCTAAGAAAACTAGGGTTAGACAAACTAGATTAGATTGATTTTGAGGATGATCAAAAGTTAGTAGATGCAAAAAGAAGGACTAAAAGAAAACTTAAAATTACACAAAAAGCAATAAAACATCAAATCTTGATCACTTGTTCGCCAGCAATGGCGCCAGAAAAGGGGCTTGTTGACGGTGTATATACGTATTAAAGTTCAAATAGACTTGCAAGAGGACAAGTCTCCCGTCGTAGTCAAGGGACTCTTCTTCCCTCTTGTGGTGAACCCAAGGTATCAAATCCGTGGAACAAATGTGTGATGCAAGAGTTGATCTAGTAATGCCGAGAAACTTCAATCTTCGAGAGGTGAAACCTAATGCATCTAATCAAAGAACATAAAAAACAAATCTAATCTACTAAAGACCGGAGGTAGCAAGAGATAGAGGGGGGATAGATAAACCGATCTAGAGAGATCGGATCAAGCCTTTTGTTGAAGTTCCGCGCAAAAGATGAAGTAGCAAGTTTAATCTCATTAGAAGCCTCTTTAAACCATGGTTTCCCGTCTGACTCTGAAAACGCCCGCCTTTTGGAACCACCATTCTGTCACAACGCACCCCTATTCGTGCGGGTTAGTCTAGGGTGAGTCCGAGGACAAGTCGAGATCTTTCTGAAGGTCAGGCATGCACCTCTAGCCACCACGCCTACAAAAACACCCTATGTGATCTATCTCGAGAATAGATCTAAGATAAGCAAAGCCGATCGAAAACGAAGACTTCGGAGAAACACTTGATCGCTAGAAATCGGATTCAACTTGTTACATCAACTAGTACATGATAAATGAACCAAGATCACCACCAGGATCCTACCTCAATCTTGCTTCTTGCTCCGGGAACTCCGACGTGGTCTTCCTTGCAAGGTTCCTACGTCAGCTAGGGAGACCCTAGTCAACTAGCTTGACGCTCTCCTCTCTGAGATGGTGTCCCTCTCTTCTCTGCTCCTCGGCGGCTGATGACGAATGGATTGATGCGTGGCTCTCGACCCCGGCGCTATGAATAGCCCGAATGGCGGCTAGGTCAAAGGGGATGGCGACTGGGCCCTGAAATGGGCCGGGCCGGTCGGCCTGGGCCGACCGGCTTGGGCCGACCGGCCTGGGCCCACCTCGGCCCAGTTGCCTACCTCCTTCGCGTGGCGTCGGTTCCCGAGTCTTCTTGATCCTTCCTCCTTCTGCATGTAGGCCCTTGTTGTCAGTTTCTCTCTGAGTTGGACGAAGCTCCTTGTCTCGCAAGATTAATCATTTTTCTGGCTAGGTCCTCGGAGTTTGTCATCTTCTCGGGTTGGGTCCCTGGGCTCTTGGAGTCATGTTCACTTCATTGCTTGACGTGTACCAGGCTTCATGGTCTTGTCATGAGGTGCTTGATGAACTTATCCCGGAAGTCTTGCTTTCAATGTCAAAACCCTGCATAAACACTAAACTTCAAAACTGACATGCATGAATGAACTTGTTATATCATGGGGGTTAGTACCAATGGATAAGATATAAAACTCATGCCAACACCGATGGTAAACTCATGACTAGGTTGACGGAATTTCACCATCAACATGGACTTTGGTCCAGGTCTTGCTCTACAACAACGTAGCACACGTCTCCGTTAGCACACGTCTTCCGGCACAGGCGGACAACTACCATCGAGACGATCTACACGAGGATGCAAATGCAAGATTTAATTGACGATTTTCATTTAATTAGTTACAAAATGACATATGACAACCATGAAGAGTATGGTTGGCCATATTCACCTTGACAAACACACATTTGGTATATTCCTTCTATCAAAATAACAACACATGGTGTTTTATTACTTATTCCTTTTAATAGTGACTGTACATATTTATGTAAATTAATTAATTTAAATTTACAAACTGCAAAGAAGTGGTCTTAACCATCTTAGCATGTTTCACATCACCAACACAGGGTCATTTGGTGTGGTGTTTGTGGTTTTCCAATTTAATTTAATATTAAGCTTCGATTGACCTCTATGGTTTTTATTTATAAATAAATTCACAAAAAAGCAGTGGGGTGTTTCTAAAGCACTTTTGACCTAGACAAGGCCACTGAACAAGATTTCACATTTACATGAGCTATAAATTAATTTTATCACAAGACAAATTCTAGCTACCAAAGCATGAGAAATGCATATAAAAAATAAATAAACAACAAATAGATTCCAACTTTCTCCCACTGGTTCTATGGTTCAAAACAAGGCTAGAAAAATAACAAACACCTCAAAAGCTACTCTAGATCTTGGGCTATGCATTTTCATTGAAAATTAAGCATATTTCAAGAATAAATATTTCTAGCAGATATAAAATTGTGATTAATTCACAAAATGTGAATTTAGTCATAACAAGATCACATGCATAAGTTTAGCACAAAAATCTATTAATATTCTTCTACACTAATCATTTGGACAGAATCAACATAAATACAAAATAAATAATAATTAAAGATTTACATAGTAACTTTGTGCAATTTTTGGTACAGAAGCTAGGAATGACAAAGCTCATAACATATCCACAATTCAGCTACAAATCATATGTAGATTTTGAACTACAATAGATATAAGTTTAACAGATTTCTATTTTTTATGAAAAAACTATTAGCCAAAAGTAGGGTCATGCTTTACAAAAGTTGTGGATTTGCTCACAAGCAAACCAAAAAATTTAGTTTTCATTTTTATGACTTTTCTTTAATTTTCTATGAATTTTCAAAGATTCAGCAAAAGTCATACCCTATTTAAGATTTAGTTTTGCGTGCAGGCCCCTGGAGGTTTTTAGTTCCTTACAAAACAGCCCTTGCTTTGCAGTTAAGACCCTGGAAAGAGATGGGGGTTTGCAATGTGGCCCAAGGTCATGGAGGGCAGCGCGGGCGCCGGAATTCCAGCGAGGCACTCGCTGGAGAGGGTCGGGAAGGGCGGAGTAGGGTCTAGGGCTTACCTACGGCCAATTTGTGGCCGGAGACAGGGCGGGGATGGCGTCGGCGAGCTCACACGACGGGCAGGGCGGCAGCGGTCGCTGGAGCGTATGCTCCGGCGAGGTCGCATCTCGGCCGGGGCAAGGTGCGCAATGGGTAGTTTGAGTGGTGCAGGGGGAAGAGTCTAGGGGTGTCAATTGACTGCGAATTGAGAAGGAGGGGGAGTTCGGCGACGACAGTGTCCAAGGTGGGGCGGCGGTGACCGTGCATCGCGCGAGAAGGGGCAACCGTGGCGTTTTATAGCATGGGCGAGCGTGCAGGGGCTCCCACCCTTCGTCACGAATGTACGGACGTGCGGGATGGGGGACCCGGCGTTCGCTGCATCCAAGGCAGTCGGCGCGGCGCGAACAGGGGGGTCCGGCACCGGCACTCGGCGCGTGGCACGCCGGGACGAGGGGTGGCGACCGGGGTCGGAGACAGGGGCATGCGTCCCACCCCCTCGCGCCCACCACATATAACTCAGACCCTCAGCGTTCGGGCCCTAGGGCCACCCTACCGCAGCGCGCGCAGGTGCCGGTCGGCACAGGAGCCTCACCCCAGCGCGCCAGAGCGCGAGAGGAGGCCGGTCAACGTGACTTTGACCATAATTTTCTTGGAAATTTTGGACTGAGCAAGGAAAAGATTGAATAGCAAAGTTGAAGTTCAAACTATCCTCTACAACATTTACAAAGGCCGACATATGCTTCGGTGCTTGGTTTGGTCTGCAACGCGTCGCGAAAATTAGCTTTTGCACGACTCAAAACACTATTCATTTGGCCTTTGATTGAGTTTTTGAGCTTCAATTATTCAAAAGTTGAAATGACGCCAGTTAGGAAAGTTGTGTCCCTCGAAAAGATGTACAACTTTTGTATTGGCCGATTTTGAAGTGTTTAAGCGGAATTCGGAGAACGCACCAAAAGTTCTAGAGCAGGTCAACTGATCTAGGGGTTTGACCAGGGTTTTGACCCGTTGACCAAAGTCAACCTTTTTTATACCTAATGACTATGATTAGGCTACTAATGACTTTGTTAAGGCTACTTAAATACCTAGGGTGTTACAGCGATGAGCCCGACAAAGTGTTGAAAGTGCAGCGACCCGTCTACTTCGTTAGCGAGGTACTTTCCAATTCCAAGAGCTGCTACCCACAAATCCAGAAGCTCATCTATGCAGTGTTGATCTCCAAAAGGAAGCTCAAGCACTATTTCAACGTGCATCCTATCATAGTGGTTTCGAAATACCCACTCAAAGAGGTATTCCAGAGCTCGGAGGCAGAAGGAAGAATTGCTAAATGGGCCCTAGAGCTGATGGGGCAAAGCATCGCTTACGCTCCTCGCACCGCCATCAAGTCCCAAGTCCTGGCCGACTTTGTTGCCGAATGGGCAGAGATCCAAACACTTGCAGCCCTGATCGAACATGAGACGTGGACCATGTACTTCGATGGATCCCTCATGAAGGAGGGGGAGGAGCCGGACTCATTTTCATCTCACCTCTGGGCGTGCGTATGGAATACATGATCCGGCTCCACTTCCCAGTATCCAACAATGTCGCGGAGTATGAGGCTCTCCTCAACGGGCTCAAGATCTCTCTCGAAATAGGGATTCGACGCCTTGAGGTTTGAGGGGATTCCGAGCTCGTTGTCAATCACGTGATGAAGGAAGCCAACTGCATCAACCCGACGATGGCAGCTTACTGCAAGGCCGTCTGGGAACTCGAGGACAAGTTTCATGGACTCGAGCTCAAGCACGTACTGTGGAAGTACAATGAAGTGCCCGACACTCTTGCAAAAAGCGGCCTTGAACTGAACGCCAGTCCCAAATGGTGTGTTCGCAAGCGACCTACGGGAGCCATCTGCCCGCTACGGGGAGGACGACGCCCCTCTCACCGCCAGATGTTCCGGAGGTCATGGCACTGGGAGAGGCTTCAGAGTCCAACCTTGAGGACCCCGACTGGAGGATCCCAATCCTAGAGTGGATGGTGGAGGGAAAGCTTCCGACTAATAGCACAGAGGCCGACGCATCGCGTGATGGGATGCGTCAGGCTAAATCCTTCAGGCTCATCGATGGGGATCTTTATCGGCAGGGCGCGATAGGGATACTCATGCACTGCATCCTCATGGATCAAGGGCGCCATCTACTGCAATACATCCACGCGAGGGCCTGTGGCCACCATGCGGCCACCAGAGCGATCGTCAGAAGCACATTTCGACAGGGCTTCTACTGGCCCACAGCGGTTGCTGACGCCAAGAACATTGTGCGAAGCTATGAAGGTTTCCAGTTCCACGCTCAGCAAACGCACCTCACCGGCGCAGGTGCTTCAGACCATCCCCCTCACTTGGCCTTTTGCCGTGTGGGGGCTCGATATGGTGGGACCATTGAGAAAACCGTTTGGGGGCTTCAGACACCTACTCGTGGCAATTGAAAAGTTCTCTAAGTGGATCAAGGCACGACCTATATCTGCAGCGTTAGGTCAGAGGAGGTCGCTGAGTTCTTCACCGACATCATCTATCGTTTCAGGATCCCGAACGCCATCATCACCGACAACGGATCAAACTTCACCGACAAGAAGTCCTCTGCTTCTACGATGACAGCAGTATCCAGATAGACTGGGCCACAGTCAGTCACCTGAGGACCAACGGGTAGGTTGAGAGGGCAAACGGAATGATCCTACAGGGGCTGAAGCCGTGCATCTTCAAAAGGCTCGAGAAGTTCAAGGCACGGTGGGTGGTCGAGCTACCCTCGGTCCCCTCTGGAGCCTACAAACTACCCCCACGTGCGGCACCGGCTACACACCTTTCTTCATGGTCCATGGGTCGGAGGCAGTCCTCCCGACTGACATCGACTACGGAAGCCCAAGAGTGCTGTCACACCCAGATTTAAGGGCAAATCCGAATGCAAGAATACATGTGCGCCAGGATCAAGTTACACACATGCATCGACGCAGTGAATACCAAAAACACAGTGTAAAGCGTAAAGAGAGTATTAAACAGTTATTACATGACCGAATGCCTCAACTAAACAATCATTCGAGTAGCTAACAACGGAAAAAGAAACACACGTAGAAGTCCTCCACAGGCAGCTGACTGGAGAACGGACGCCTAGAACCCATCGAACTCATCATTGTAGTCTTCAAAACGCCCATCTGAGCAGCATCTGGGTAGTGTAGATGCAATAAATGAACAACAAGCATGACCACATGTCGTATTCAACAAGGGAAAAGTTCTATAACAACATGCAAGGCTTTATGGTGGAAGCTGATGGTTCATAAGCAAGTCAGCATTTTCGTTGGTCAAGTTTTATTAAGCAACTGTTACTAGCAAGTGTAAGTATATACCAAACCCAGATAATAAAATGCAACAGATCCATAAAATGCAATGCACAAGTTTAAAAGTTCCATCTTCCACAGAATTAATCATGTGAGGGTCCAGGCCGCCCTTGATCGTGGGCACGGCTAACTAGTTAGTTTTACACTCTGCAGAGGTTGTACATCTTTACCCACAAGTCGCATAAAAACCCCGAAGAGTTTTGGACCCAACCATGCGGTGTTTGCAAGGCACCATACCACACTTCCGAGGTGTGATTGCATAGGGACGCTACGAGGCCGTTACAAAGATCCCCAGATGAAGGCTGCCCGCTAGGTTACCTGGTCAGTGCAACGTATAAAGCTCCCGGATGAGTACCGTGTCTTAGCTAAGCCCACACCGCGCCCGAGCAGTCCATACGCCACTACCCGCCGGCCCCCAACCCTTATCGGGTAAAGCATACCTAACATCTAGTTCACTAATTAATAAGCCAAGACGAGCCATATGTCTTGTGGTAGTATCTTGTTTTCCTGGGTGGTTCTCCATGTTCCGATTACAAGCATAAAGTGTTCTTGCATTACATGAATGATAGCAGAAATAAAGCCATATTAACAAGTGTTCATTAAACCATCCCAAAACCACGTAAAGCGCTAGCATGTGCTACCCAACATAAAGAAAACCCAGGTTGATCAAGGCATAGGATAACGAAGCTAGTCGAACCTTAGCAATAGGACCCATCAATTTAATGCATAGCAATAGTAAATAACAGTGTAATTAAAATGCATGTTGTAATAGGAATTTAACGGGAATGCAGCAAGGACTTGCCTTCTACCAGCACCGGAAACTACTAAGGGTCTTGATACTCTTCAACAGCAGCGAAGTCCCCGAATTGCTCGTACGCTACGCTCCACACATCACATATAAGCATACAATGGAAACAAATAAGAAATAGTACACCAATCATCTCAAACAGTATTAAAAGCAACAGAAAACTATTATACTCATCGAGACGATCGCGTGGACATAAAGAACTCTAAAAATGGAGCTAAAATGACGAAGTTATGGCTAAAACAAGTTTTAGGACTAATCTGTAAAGAAGTTTAAGCTTTAGGGCTAAAACAGAAGAAAACAGAACCTATGCGTAAAGGTTCTCTAATGTGGAAGGATATTTTTGCGAAATCAGGAAAACCAGGGACTTTTAAGCAAAACCGCGCGGTTAAGTTTAAAGGGATGGATCTGATCCATCGGATCAGGATCGAACGGCTAGAGTTTAATGCGGCTGGGGTAGGTGCGGTTGACCGGTACGTTAGGTTTGACCGGCAGGCTTGGGACGATCGGGGCCGTTGGATGGCCATCGAACGGCCACGGAGCAGCGCAAGCGGCAAGCGGCGGGACGCGGCCGGCGGTGGCGCGAGCCGCGGCGACGCAACGCCGGCGAGCGGCGGCGCAAACGCGGGACGGCGTAGGGATGCACTCGAGGCAACGGGATCTTCACCGGGACATCGAGCGCGCGTGCGAACTCGACGGGGGGCATCCCGAGGCGGCGACGACGAGGCGCGGAGGCGCACGGCGAGCCGCGGCGGCGGTGGAACTCGGCGAGCCCGGCCGTGGCGAGGTGGTGCACGGGGTCGATATCCGGCGGTACGGCGGCTTCCTTACCTCGCGGCGGATCTATGGAGCGACTCGGCAGGCGACCGAACGACGGTAGAGGCACGGGCTCGTGGCGGCGGCGCGGACCGAGGCGGCGGCGGCGCCGACGAGCTAGGGTTTGGCGATGGGGCGAAGCCGAGGGGTGGTGGCGGCGGCTTTATAGGGTGGGGAGTCACCCTGGCTTGCGGGCCCACGCAGGGGGCGCGGCACGGACGCCGAGTCGGGGTCCAACCCGAGCTCGACCCCGGCTCGGACGCGGGTGCGGCGGCGGCGCGACAGGGAAGGGATGACATGCGGGGCCCGCATGTCAGCCTCTGCTGTGGCGACGGGCTGCGGGGGAAGGTGGGCTTGCTGGGCTGCGGTGGGCCGGACGCGGGAACGGGCTGTGCTGCGGAAAAAAGAGAAAATGGGTTGGGCTGCCAGCGGAGTTGGGCTGGAAAAGAGGAAAAGAGAGGAGGGAAAAGGAAAAGAGTTTTCCAATTTCAAAACCCACTCAAGCAAATGAATTCAAACCAAGATTTGAATCCAAACACCCAAAAACAATGTACCAGCATGAATGCAACAGTAAACTCCTATATTTCATTAATTAATTAAGAAAAATGATTAAATGCCTATAAGAGCACAACATCCTTACATTCCTTAAACGAGATCGCAATGTTGCTAAGAAAATTTTAATCAAATTCAGGAAGTGGAATTTAGGGTGTTACAAATCCTACCCCCCTTAAGATGAATCTCGTCCTCGAGATTCGGATGGATCAAAGAGATGTGGATATTCTGCTTTTAACTCGTCTTCTTTTTCCCAAGTTGCCTCATCCTCTGCATGATTACTCCACTGCTGAGGACCATGTGTGGTTCGAGGACCGGTGGATGGTCGCTTCCTTGGGTGATGAGTGATTGACAACATTGTGTGGACTGATTCTTGGCTAAGTATTGCAGGTGCAGGTTGCGGCTTGACTCGTGTTGGTGCAGGTGAAGAACAAGCGCGAAAGGTCGTCGCCGGTGAGGCCTCCAGGTGTGGAGAAGACAAGTAGGCTTCGTTCGAGGGACCCGGTGGCCGGCGGGGGTCAAGTGCGGGCCGCATGGTGGCATGAACAAGCAAGATGAAGTCATGGACGGTTTCTTGGTTGAGCCTCAAAACCAAGGTCGAGCCGGGACTACGTGGGAGCCGAGTCATGAGTGGAGATTGGTGGAGGCTACACCGAGTTCGCGGGGTTTCCGGTGGTTCACCAGAAAACCACTGGGTTCCTTGGTTGATCCACAAAGCCAAGACCGGAGAACCGAAGACGGAGCTGCAGCAGCGCCAGACCGGTCTGACCGGTGGGGACCGGTTTGACCGGTGAGGAGCACCGGTCTGACCGGTGTGCGACGACGCAGTCCGGAATCTTCGAAGCGGAGGACACGCGTCGGAATCGCATGGCTTGCGTCGAGGCTACGCGAGGTGCGGTCGCCGGCATCCGTCCGATGGTGAAGACATCAAGAATTCCAAATCCGCCCTTGAGGGGCTTGTATCCCTAGTTAGTAGAGAAGGGCGTTTTAGACATTCGGTTGCCTCCATATAACCCAAGAGGTGAGAGGATGGCAGCCAACTCTTGGAACCCTAGCTCATTAGCTTTCCTATTTTCCACCTATTTTCCTTAGGTTTTCCTTAGGACTAGCAAGAGAGCTTCACGGAGAGATCTTGTAGAGAGGGATGGATGATCGGGCGGCTTGCTAGACCTTGTACGAACCTTTGTTTCATGTATAGATGATTCGGCGTGGTTCCTCAAGGTTTGGATGTGTTTTCCCCGGTTGTTCTTGGTGGTGATTTTCGGAGCCCTCTCTTCGTGATTTCTTTGGGGTGTTTTCGGGGCTTTTCTCTTGAAGATTTGATGGGGGAAATTTGTGGGAACCCTTCGTGGTTCTTTGGGCTGTGATTCCCCTCCCAAATTCGTGAGTAAAAGTGCTCGTTTTTGGGGTTTTCTTGAGTTCTTGGGTTGGAAGTGCTTTCGGCGGGATTTCTTCGATTCCTCCTTTTTGGACGAGATTTGGTGGGATTAAACTTGGCTATGGACTCCTCATGAGGTGTTCCTGATATCCCCAAAGTCTTGTTCAAGTCCGTGGAGCGATTCGGGAGATCGAGATTTGGATTTGGGGGGAGTTGACCCGCGGGTCTTGTTCATCCCGAGCCGCCCGGTGCTACACCGGTCTGACCGGTGCTCTTGACCGGTCTGACCGGTGCGAGCCCTTGTGGGTTTCTTGCTCGGGTGAACGTATTGGTGAGTTCGCCGTTGTCCCGTGTTGCCGCTCGTTTCGAGTTTGGATCCGTTTGGTGGTCGGTTGGTCCGTTTGGTGCCTTGGGGGCTTTCGGTCGCCATCGGTCCGACCGGTGTGTCTCACCGGTCCGACCGTGTAGAGCCACTTAGTGAAAGTTGCTCGGTTTCACCGGTAGGGACCGGTCGGCCGGTGGTGCTCACCGGTCGACCGGTGTGAGTCCGTAGGCTCGAGGTTTGGTTTTTCCGCTGTGTTTCTCGGGTCGGAAGGTGGTGTGTTGGTTCCTAGGTTCAGTGGCACTCCAGTGGCTACGTGGGCTTGACCAACCTTGGTAGTGAGTCGGAGACGTGTGTTGGAAGTCGTGTTCATCTTGTTGGAGTTTCTATCTCCTCCGAGAAGAATTTTTATCGGCTCCCATTCACTCCCCCCCCTCTGCGGTCCGCCGTATCGGTCCTTCAAGTGGTATCAGAGCCGGTTTGGGTCTTTGTTGACTCTAACCAGTCTAAGATCCAAGGATGGCGTACCAGGAACGGGGTTCGGGTCCTCCACACTTCGATGGCAAGAACTACCAGATGTGGAGCAAGCGGATGGGTGCGTTCCTCCGCGGAAAGGGTCAGCTGCTTTGGGATGTCACGGTGGACACAAGGGCTATGTCCGGCCGATGGATTTCCTTGCTCCGGGGTCGAGGGGACGATTCGACGCCAACAATAAGGCGGTCGACTACTTGTTTCGTGCTTTGTGTCGCCCGAGTTCGATCGGGTGCACACCGAGCACTTGGCTTGTAGGATTTGGGCGGTGTTGAACGAGGCTCATGTTGGGAACGCCCGTGTTCGGCACGGTTGTATGCGACCTACGGAGAGAGTACGAGAACTTCACTCATCTCCCCGGTGAGTCCATCGATGCCTTGTTTCAGAGGTTCACGGTGGTGGTGAACAACATGAGGGCCAATGTGGACGTGCTCCCGTACGATGATCATGATAGAGCGGTCAAGCTCTTACACTCCTTGGATCGTACGATATGGGGCGGAAAGTTTGAGGCCATAGTCGAGTCGGAGAGGTATGATACTCTGACGGTGAACGAGCTGTTCTCAAAGCTCAAGTCGGCTGAGGTGGATAGGGGCCGACTGATTCCCATAGTCTTGCCCTCGTTGGTGGTTCCAAAGGAAAGACTAACTTTAACCCATCCACCAGGATGTTCTCGTTTTCCTCTTTGATGTCTATGCCAGATGAGGAGTTTGATGACCTTGGAGAGGACGAGCTGGCGCTGTTGACGAGGCGGTTCGAGAGGCTGCACGAGAACCGCGTGAACATGAGGAGGAGCACGAGGGCTTGCTTCCAGTGCGGCAAGCCGGGACACTTCGTCGCCGACTGCCCGGAGAAGGCCGAGAACAAGGACAACTACAAGCACAAGCCGAGGATGAACGATGGCAAGTACCGTTCGAGGCGCGACCACAAGAGCAAGCACAAGAACAAGTACAAGGACGAGTGACGATCGAGGAAGAAGGAGGGCCGAGGCAAGGCCCGAGCGATGGTTGGAGCGAGCGACGTCGACTCCAGTTCCGCGTACTCCACCTCGAGCTCGAGCAGCAGCGAAGACGAGGGAGATCGCCGCAAGAACAAGAAGTCGTCCAAGAACCTGAGCGGGCTGAGCTGCTTCGCGAGAGATGGCTTCTCGCACCATGGCGTTGAGCTCCGGCGCAAAGCAAGAAGAGCACACGGAGCGACTCGGACTCCGAGTCCGACGACGAGGTGCGTGATGAACTTCCCTTCTTGCGCCGGGAGAATGAGAGGCTTGGCTCTTTGCTTGATAACCGTGATGACATGCTTAGAGAGGCCAAGAAAATGAGGAAAGAGCTTAGGGCTTCACTCGAGGATGCTAGGACTAGAGTGGCCGAGCTAGAGACACGGGTGCTTGATAGCAAGCTTGAGATTGATTCGCTTAAGGCTAGCCCCGTTGTTTCGATGAGAATGATTGTGCTGATTGCTCCATATTCCTTGCTGATCTTGCTTTGTTTAAGGAGAAGCATGCCTCCAAGTGTGAGGAACTAGATGTGCTTAGGGTTGAAGTGGCTGAGCTTAAGTCTAGACGTGCTTTGCTAGGTGCTTGCACTTCTTGCCCTGTTTTACATGCTAAGATTGATGAGATGCATGCTTACACTAGTTCACTCGAGGCTAAATTGAAGGAACCCATGCCTACATCTTGCTCTACATGTGAAATGCATGCATTGAAAAATTTGGAGCTTGCACATTATGTTGATCGTTTGCAGGATGAGAATGATGATTTGAGGAAGTTGATGGGTTGGTTGTCCGGTCATGAGCCTCAGTTGAGGATGATGATCGAGGCCTTTAAGAGGCAAGATGGTGAGGGGCTTGGGGCAAACAAGGTTGGTGAAGGAAGTGGAGAAAATATCCCGGAGCCACCAAAAACCCACCACAAAAATGATTTCCCACCAAAACCTAACCATCTAAGGAACCGACTAGACACAACTCCGGCTCCACCCATGTTTCCTACACCCACAAATGACCTACAAAAGCCTATCAAGTTTGTGAGCACTTCGGGGAAAGTGTTCTTTGGGAAGGAGAGTGAGAAGGCAAGTGGTGAGAAACCGGTGGAGGGTTTGAGTGGAGAGAAACCAAGTGAGCAGCCACATCCCAAGCCAAAGCCTAAGCTTGTGAAGTTCCATTGTGGCTATTGTGGGAGAGATGGCCATAAGGAGGAGTTTTGCTTCAAGAGGAAGCGAGAGGAGAGAATGGAGAAGGAGTGGGCTAACAAGGACAAGTACCACCCTTCCGATGGTGTACTTGAGCCGTGGATGCAGATGCCCAGGGGCAAGGCGATTGTGAGGACAGTTCGGGCTTGGGGAGAGAAGAAGGCTGCAGGGTGGTGCCGTCGCCGAGTCACACCTGGGTCGGCACCGGTGGGGGGCACCGGTCGGACCGGTGCGGGGATCGGGACGAGACGGTTTGTTCGGGTTTCGAGCTCGTACAGGTGCGAGGGTTGTTTCTGGTGGTCGTGGTTCTGGTGGTTGGGCTGGAAAGGGTGCAGGTGGTCAGTTTGCTAGGCGTTCTCCTCCTCGTGCTCAATACGGGGATCAGAGGAGTGGCTTTGAGTTGGAGAGAAAGGACGTTCCACGGGCTTTCTTGCGTGGTTTTGGTCCTCCTCCAGGCAGAGAGGGGTGGTTCCCTCAGGGTGGTTACCGTGGTGGTGTTCGTGGAGGTAGCTTTGGTAGGAGAGATGCTTTGGTTGGTGCTAACCCCACTTTCGAGCAAATGGCTCGACTTTCGGTTTTCCTCCTTTGGTACTAACCCCAGTGCTGAGTCGTTTGTTCGCTCATGTGCCTATTTTTGATTTTCAGGTGGGAGACTTGAAGAACATTTGGTTGATTGACTCCGGTTGCTCGAGGCATATGACCGGAGACAGGGGGTGGTTCTCAAGTCTCGTCCGGTGGTGACGAAGAGGTACATCACCTTTGGGGACAATGGGCATGGGCGTGTGCTTTCGAAGGTGAGATCAAAGTGAGTGACAAGATCACTCGAGGCGTGTTGCTCTTGTTCAATCGCCTGGGGTACAATTTGCTTTCGTGTCCTAGTTGTTGGATGAGGGTTTTGAGGTGTTGTTTCGGTCCGGTGGTTCTCGGATTGTGGACTCTCGAGGGGACCTTGTCCGTATGGTCGTTCCCGAGGGTCGGGTGTTTCGTGCTGATTTTTCTCAGTCTTCGGGTGTGGAGCATTGTTTCTTGGCTGGTTCTTCGAGTGAGTTGTGGAAGTGGCATAGGAAGTTGGGTCACTTGAGCTTTGACCTTTTGTCTCGCTTGAGTAAACTCAATTTGGTCCGAAGATTGCCACGTTTGAGGCTCGAAAAGGAGTTGGTTTGTGCGCCGCGTAGGCATGCCAAGATGGTAGCCTCTTCTCACCCGCCTCTCACCGATGTGATGACTGAGCGTCCATGCGAGCTGCTCCATATAGACCTTGTTGGCCCAGCTCGTGTGCGATCTGCGGGTGGGAAGTGGTATGTCCTTTTTGTGGTGGACGACTATTCTCGGTATGCGTGGGTGTTCTTTCTCGAGGATAAGGGGGAGACGTATGGTTTTGTTCGAGATCTAGTCTTGAGGTTGAGGAACGAGAGGCACGGAGATGCCTTACGAGCTATCCGCAGTGATAATGGCTCGGAATTCAGGAACTCTCGTTTTGAAACCTTTTGCCATGACTTGGGTCTTGAGCACCAGTTTTCGAGTCCGTATACGCCTCCCCAGAATGGTGTTGTGGAAAGGAAGAACAGGACCTTGTGCGAGATGGCTCGGACGATGCTTGATGAGCATAGGACTCCGAGGAGGTATTGGGCCGAGGCGGTGAATACCGCATGCTATGTGTCGAACGAGATATACCTCGAGTGCACAAGAAGAAGACATGCTATGAGTTGATGCATGGTCGCACACCCAAGGTGAGTCACTTCCATGTCTTTGGTTGCAAGTGTTTCATTCGAAGAAAGGCGAGGAAGTTGGATAAGTTTGAGGCTAGGTCTCGTCGATGGCATTTTCTTTGGTTATGCATCTCATTCTAGAGCATA
Source organism: Cenchrus americanus (assembly GCA_947561735.1). NCBI lineage: Eukaryota > Viridiplantae > Streptophyta > Magnoliopsida > Poales > Poaceae > Cenchrus > Cenchrus americanus. The sequence continues at coordinate 78,840,235 of OX387244.1, read as the reverse complement.
TCGTGTGCTCAATCTTGAAACTAACCAAATCGTGTAGACTTGCGAGGTAACCTTTGACGAGACAGAGCCACGTAGTCGGCTTGTTTTTGAGTGTGCGAGGTGATGATGAGCTTGGCGAGGAGATCTTTCGGGGAGGAGGAGCATGAACATGGTGATGATGAGGATGGTGGTGCGGTGCCCCCGCTGAACATGTACCCACTACTTCGACTACGATGATGGATGGACCCTGCGCTACACCTACGACGACAAATCAAGAACGAGGAGAAGGCGATGTTGAGGGGGGAGGTAGCTTCGAGGCGAGAACCTCCCCGGCGAGTTCAAGTGGATCACCCATCTTCGAGGATCATCGGCGACATGAATGAACGCACTACACGGTTGAGGGTTCGAAACAATTCCCATTTCGCTCATGCTGTGTTTGTTGCTTCTTTTGAGCCCAAAGACATTGGACACGCACTATCTGATCACAATTGGGTTAACTCGATGCATGAGAAGTTGGAGAACTTTGAGAGGAATCAGGTGTGGGAGTTGGTTGACCCTCTCCCGGGGTGTAAGCCGATTGGTACCAAGTGGGTGTGGAAAAACAAAGAGGGAGAGAAGGGTGAGGTTGTGAGGAACAAGTCGAGACTTGTTGCCCGGGGGGTTCGGTCGAAGGAGGGGATCGACTACGAGGAGACTTTTGCTCCCGTAGCCCGTTTGGAGGCGATTAGGATTCTTCTAGCCTTTTCCGTGGCTAAAGGGTTCAAGTTGCACCAAATGTATTTGAAGAGTGCTTTTCCGAATGGTGTCTTGGAGGAAGAAGTGTATGTGAGGCGACCTCCGGGGTTTGAGAGTGAGAAGTACCCCCACCGGGTGTACAAGTTGAGGAAGGCGCCGTATGGGTTGAAGCGAGGCGCCTAGAGCTTGGTATGGCAGGTTGAGGGGGTTCTTGTTTGAGAGACGCTTTGAGATGGGGAAGGTCGACCAAACCTTGTTTTTTGCGAGGCGGGGGCGAGAGATATCCCGATTGTGCAGGTGCACGTGGATGATATTGTCTTTGGTGGCTCGTCTAACTCTCTTGTTGCGAGGTTTGCGGATGATATGAGCGGGGAGTTTGAGATGAGCATGATGGGCGAGTTGCGGTTCTTCCTTGGGCTACAAATCAAGCAATCAAAGGAAGGAACATTTGTGCACGGTGCTAAGTACACCAAGGACATTGTGAGGAAGTTCAAGATGGAGGACTCCAAGGCTATGACGACGCCGATGAGTACGACTACGGCTCTTGATGCGGACGAGGAAGGTGAACACGTGGACCGAAGGAGTATCCGGAGCATGATTGGGTCACTCCTCTACTTGACGGCGACGAGGCCGGACATACAGTTCTCAGTGTGTCTGTGCGCTCGTTTTCAAGCGTCTCCGAGGACTTCGCATCGGCAAGCGGTGAAGAGAATTTTCAGGTACTTGCGTCACACTCCCGACTTCGGCCTTTGGTACTCCGCGTCCTCTTCGTTGGCGCTTCATGGTTTTTCAGACGCGGATTTTGCCGGGTGTCGGTTGGATAGGAAGTCCACTTCGGGACTTGCCAGTTTTTGGGTTGCTCTTTGGTGTCTTGGTCTTCCCGCAAGCAGTCGAGTGTTGCTCAATCCACGACCGAGGCCGAGTATGTTGCCGCTGCTAGTTGTTGCTCTCGGCCTCCTTTGGATCACCTACACCATGAGTGACTTTGGTGAGGAGTATACCCATGTCCCACTTCAATGTGATAGCACCGGTGCCATAAGCGTTGCAAAGAACCCGGTGCTCCATTCCAAAACCAAGCACATAGAAGTGAGGTACCATTTTCTGAGAGACAACGTAGAGAAAGGAAAGATAGCTTTGATCCATGTACCCACACATGACCAACTAGCCGATATTTTCACCAAACCCCTAGATCAAGCAACTTTCACTCGTTTGCGGGGGGAACTTGGTGTGTGTTTGATTTCTTGAGTTGGGTGTGTGGGAGCTCTCTTTTGCCGGTGGTGTCGAGCCCTTTTTGCCTCCCCTCGAGGAGCCGGTTTGTAGCATATGTATAGCTTTCCTTTATGCATTTCTTGCATTTGGCATGGCATATGTAACATGATGTATAGGCATCCTTGTATCGTAGATTGCATGCATTTTGTATCATATGCATTGGTTAGGAAAAGCTTCTCTCATATACATTGTTCACCATGGAATGAGATATATGTCTTTGTGAGCTTGTTTGGTATGCTACGGTTAGTTTGGCTTAGCTCTTGATGATCTTGATGAATAATGCATGGTTGATAGCTATGCTTTTGAAAAATGCCACATGTATGCTCTCTCATGTGTAAATGCCTTTGCATGCTCTTGACATGTTTGTGTGGCCTTGCTATGCTTAATTTGTGGTTGGATAGCTAGTTTATTGATCATATGGGGCCAAAGGCTCATTTGCCATCATGAATGTTTAGCCCTCTTGATTTATCTTGTGGAGGAGCATAAGTTCCTTTTTGTCGCAAAGACATTTCATGTACCATTTACAAATCTGAAAGTGAAATGAAAAATGCTTGGAAAAAATGCTCCCATGTCATATGTGCTGAATTTAATTTGCTTTGGGTGCTAAACCGTTGCATGATGCCTACCAATGAGAAGTCTCATACATAGAAGTAGGCACATGGCTCGGTGGCTTTGACATGACATGAGGTGCTTGTGGGTGTTTGTGATGGTCTTATGATTAGAATGGCTGTCCTAGCATGAAGTTTGTGTGGCTTTGCCATTTTGATATGCTTTGATCATGTTTAGGACTTTGCTCATGAGAGGCAAGTTTTTCGCAAAATTGCCAAAATCCATCTTAGCCTCGTCCAATGGTTGTGAAACTTGGTGATCATGTAGTTGGGATCGATACGAAGCCGTAGAGTATCTAACTTGCTCATTTAGACATGTGTAGCATTCTTTGTTGAATTTTGTCTATTTGAGAAGCTCTAGGTTGAAAGTTTTGCATTTTTGGCTTGATTCATGCATTGCCAACAAGGGGGAGAAGTTTGAGCTTGAAATGGCTTGTTGGACGCGTTTAGAAGGTTTTCAGGTGGTTTCGAGCCATTTCTGGGCTCTGTTGTACACCGGTCTGACCGGTGATGAGCACAGGTCTGACCGGTGTGAGTGTTAGTCCTGTACACTTGTTAGGCACCGGTCTGACCGGTGGTGATGACCGGTCTGACCTGTGTGAGCTGAAAGTGCTTTGCACCGTGTCTGTTTCATGTGGTTTCTTGCATGCATTCGTCCGGGGGGAGTTGCATTGGTTCAGGGGGAGTTTGCATGTGTGCAGGGGAGCTCTTTGAGAGTTTTCGAGCTTTGTTTCGGTGGTTTGTGCTCTTTGCTTGAGCTTTGCTTTGTCTCGGATGTGTCGAGCCGTTGCCCTTGCCTAAGGGGTCCGAGACTTGTCTTCTTCAAGTGATCTTGCTCTTTGCCTTTGTTTGGCTTTCGATCGCTTGTTGGAGTTTCTTTTTGTTCGTTTCTTTTCGTTTTCTTTTCTCTCTTGTTACTTTCGTGTGGGTGTTGTCAATGCACTCATCAAGGGGGAGATTGAGGACCATGTGTGGTTCGAGGACCGGTGGATGGTCGCTTCCTTGGGTGATGAGTGATTGACAACATTGTGTGGACCGATTCTTGGCTAAGTATTGCGGGTGCGGGTTGCGGCTTGACTCGTGTTGGTGCGGGTGAAGAACAAGCGCGAAAGGTCGTCGCCGGTGAGGCCTCCGGGTGTGGAGAAGACAAGTAGGCTTCGTTCGAGGGACCGGGTGGCCGGCGGGGGTCAAGTGCGGGCCGCATGGTGGCATGAACAACAAGATGAAGTCATGGACGGTTTCTTGGTTGAGCCTCAAAACCAAGGTCGAGCCGGGACTACGTGGGAGCCGAGTCATGAGTGGAGATTGGCGGAGGCTACACCGAGTTCGCGGGGTTTCCGGTGGTTCACCAGAAAACCACTGGGTTCCTTGGTTGATCCACAAAGCCAAGACCAGAGAACCGAAGACGGAGGTGCGGCGGCACCGGACCGGTCCGGCCGGTGGGTCGACCGGTCGACCGGTGGGGACCGGTCGACCGGTGAGGAGCACCGGTCGGCCGTGTGCGACGACGCGGTCCGGAATCTTCGAAGCGGAGGACACGCATCGGGATCGCATGGCTTGCGTCGAGGCTACGCAGGGGTGCGGTCGCCGGGCATCCGTCCGATGGTGAAGACATCAAGAATTCCAAATCCGCCCTTGAGGGGCTTGTATCCCTAGTTAGTAGAGAAGGGCGTTTTAGACATTCGGTTGCCTCCATATAACCCAAGAGGTGAGAGGATGGCAGCCAACTCTTGGAACCCTAGCTCATTAGCTTTCCTATTTTCCACCTATTTTCCTTAGGTTTTCCTTAGGACTAGCAAGAGAGCTTCACGGAGAGATCTTGTAGAGAGGGATGGATGATCGGGCAGCTTGCTAGACCTTGTACGAACCTTTGTTTCATGTATAGATGATTCGGCGTGTTCCTCAAGGTTTGGATGTTTTTTCCCAGGTTGTTCTTGGTGGTGATTTTCGAAGCCCTCTCTTCGTGATTTCTTTGGGGTGTTTTCGGGGCTTTTCTCTTGGGGATTTGATGGGGGAAATTTGTGGGAACCCTTCGTGGTTCTTTGGGCGTGATTCCCCTCCCAAATCCGTGAGTAAAAGTGCTCGTTTTTGGGGTTTTCTTGAGTTCTTGGGTTGGAAGTGCTTTCGGCGGGATTTCTTCGATTCCTCCTTTTTGGACGAGATTTGGTGGGATTAAACTTGGCTATGGACTCCTCATGAGGTGTTCCTGATATCCCCAAAGTCTTGTTCAAGTCCGTGGAGCGATTCGGGAGATCGAGATTTGGATTTGGGGGAGTTGACCCGCGGGTGCTGTTCATCCCGAGCTGCCCAGGCTACACCGGTCTGACCGGTGCTCTTGACCGGTCTGACCGGTGCGAGCCCTTGTGGGTTTCTTGCTCGGGTGAACGTCTTGGTGAGTTCGCTGTTGTCCCGTGTTGCTGCTGTTTCGAGTTTGGGTCCGTTTGGTGGTCGGTTGGTCTGTTTGGTGCCTTGGGGGCTTTCAGGCTGCCATCGGTCTGACCGGTGTGTCTCACCGGTCTGACCGGTGTAGAGCCACTTAGTGAAAGTTGCTCAGTTTCACCAGCAGGGACCGGTCTGACCGGTGGTGCTCACCGGTCTGACCGGTGTGAGTCTGTAGGCTCGAGGTTTGGTTTTTCCGCTGCGTTTCTCGGGTCGGAAGGTGGTGTGTTGGTTCCTAGGTCCAGTGGCACTCCAGTGGCTACGTGGGCTTGACCAACCTTGGTAGTGAGTCGGAGACGTGTGTTGGAAGTCGTGTTCATCTTGTTGGAGTTTCTATCTCCTTCGAGAAGAATTTTTATCGGCTCCCATTCACTCCCCCCTCTCTGGTTTGCCGTATCGGTCCTTCAACTGCACCTTGCACATTGTGAAAGTCCGGTTTCTTGTAACCCGTGTCAACCTGTCCAGAATCTTGATAGGCCGTTCTGTAATGGTGACATCTTCCTTCACATCCAACCCATCCATAGGCAATGGTTCCTTATCATGAGGCTTGAGACCCCTCTTTAACTGGGAGATATGGAACACATCATGCACATCTGCAAGCTGCGCTGGCAACTCAAGTCTGTATGCTACCTCTCCCACTCGTTGCAAGATCTAGAAAGGTCCAATGTAGCGAGGGGACAGCTTTCCCTTCACCTTAAACCTGTGTAAACCTCTGATAGGTGACACCTTCAGATACACATAGTCGCCTTCCTAGAAAGATACGTCTATTCTCTTCCCGTCTGCATAACTTTTCTGCCTAGATTGAGCAACTCTCAAGTTCTCTCTGATGATCTGAACCTGCCTCTCTGCCTCCTTGATGATGTCTGTCCCAAACAACTGACTCTCACCTGTCTGACCCCAGTACAACGGTGTCCTACACTTCCTTCCATACGGTGCCTCAAAGGGTGCCATCTTCAAACTGGCTTGATAGCTGTTGTTGTAGGAGAACTCAGCATACAACAAACTCTTGTCCCAGCTCTCACCATGCTTAAGGGCCCAAGCTCTTAGCATGTCCTCCAGAATCTGATTTGTCCTCTCAATCTGACCATCTATCTGCGGATGATAGGCTGTGCTGAAGTTCAACTTGGTATCCATGGACTCATGAAGCTTCTCCCAGAAACGGGATGTGAACTGGGTACCTCTGTCAGACACAATCTTCTTAGGCACACCATGCAAGCATACGATCCTGGTCATGTATAATTCAGCTAGCTTTGCCCCCGTATAAGTGGTACACACTGGTATGAAGTGAGCAACCTTTGTCAAACGATCCACTATAACCCATATCGAATCATACCCATCACGAGTACGGGGCAATCCAACTATGAAATCCATGCCTATCTCTTCCCACTTCCACTCTGGCACCTTCAATGGCTAAAGCAATCCCGCTGGCCTCTGATGTTCGGCCTTGACCTTGTGGCACGTGTCACACAACGCAACGTGAGCGGCCACATCCCTCTTCATCCCATACCACCAATACCTTTGCTTTAGATCCTGATACATATTAGTACTGCCTGGGTGAATGGAATAAGCCGAATCATGGGCCTCTCTCAAGATCGTCTTCCGGAGATCTCCCACATCAGGCACACAGATCCGATTATTGAACCATATCGTACCCTGATCATCCTCAGTGAAATCCGGGGCCTTGCCCCTCTCCATGGTGTCCCTGATCTCCTTGATCTCCTCATCCTCCAACTGCCCGTCATGAATCTGCTGCTCCAGAGTAGACTCTACCTCCAAAGTGACTCCCTCAGTGTGAGCAGCTATTCCCAGATTGAGTCCCTCGAACTCCTTCATCAGCTCGTCAGGCAGCTGGAACGCCAAAGCTGTATTGGCCTGTCCCTTCCGACTCAAAGCATCTGCAACCAAATTAGCCTTCCCAGGATGATACTGTATGTCTAGATCATAATCCTTGATCAGCTCCAACCATCGGCGTTGTCTTAGATTAAGATGCTTCTGGGTGAAGATATACTTCAAGCTCTTGTGGTCTGTGTAGATCTGGCACTTGGTTCCCATGACGTAATGTCTCCAAATCTTTAGAGCATGAACCACAACTGCCAGTTCCAGATCATGTGTAGGATAATTCTGCTCATGCTTCCTCAACTGCCTTGATGCATAAGCTATGACGTGTCCCTCCTGCATAAGAACACAACCCAAACCTTGTCTAGATGCATCACAGTAGATATCAAAACCCTTCTGCAAGTCTGGCATCACAAGCACTGGAGCGGTTGTCAATCTCTGCTTCAACTCCTCAAAACTCTGCTGACAGGCATCAGTCCACTTGAACTCTCTATCCTTCTCCAGTAAGGTGGTGAGAGGCTTCACAATCTTAGAGAACCCCTCGATGAACCGTCGATAGTACCCTGCAAGTCCAAGGAAACTCCTGATCTCCTTAACTGTCCTCGGCGGTTCCCACTTCAACACATCTTCTACCTTAGCTGGATCGACTGAGATACCTCCATCTGTGATAATATGCCCCAGAAAAGAGACTTACTTCAGCCGAAATCACACTTGCCGAACTTAGCGTACAAGCTCTTTGCTCTCTCAACTTCTGCAATACAAGCCTCAAATGCTCCTCATGATCCTCCTCAGTCTTAGAGTAAACCAGAATATCATCAATAAACACCACAACGAACTTATCCAAGTACTCCATAAACACCTTGTTCATCAGATACATAAAGTAGGCAGGTGCATTTGTCAACCCAAAGGACATAACAGTGTACTCATACAGCCCATACCTGGTGGTGAATGCAGTTTTAGGAATATCCGACCATCTGATCTTCATCTGATGATAACCAGAACGCAAATCAATCTTGGAGAACACCTTAGCACCTCTCATCTGATCAAACAAGTCTTCAATGCGAGGCAATGGATACTTATTCTTGATAGTAACCTCATTAAGCAATCGATAATCCACACACATCCCCTGAGTACCATCCTTCTTCTCAACAAAGATAACTGGTGCCCCCCAAGGTGATGAACTAGGATGGATAAACCCCTTTTCCAATAATTCTTTAATCTGTTTCTTAAGTTCTATCAATTGTGTACTAGACATTCTATATGGACGTTTAGAAATAGGAGCAGTTCCAGGTAATAGATCAATAACAAATTCAACATCTCGGTCAGGTGGCATACCTGGCAACTCCTCTGGAAACACGTCCGGATACTCATTTACCACCCTGATATCCTCCAAAGCCTTGCCATCCAACTGCTGCACAGAACCTCCTGCATCTGACGGTGGATCAGCCACAAGTTCAATCTTTCCCCCGTTAGGACCAGTGAGAAGAACAGTCATCTTAGCACACTGTACCGTCGCATCATGTGTGCCCAACCAATCCATACCCAGTATAACATCAAGATCCTTTGATTCCAGCACTATCAAGTTTGCCCAGAAGTCTGCTCCCATGATCTTTAGTCTAACATTAGGACACATATATAAAGATTTCATATCCCCCTGGTGATTTAACTATCATGGTTTGTTTCATGGGACACATGGGTATGCTATGCTTGGCCACAAATTGAGCAGATATAAACGAATGAGAAGCTCCAGAATCAAATAATACTGATGCGGGGATAGAGTTGACAAAGAACATACCAAGCACCACTTGTGGATTCTCCTGAGCGGTCTCAGTACTCACGTGGTTCACCCTGCCACGGCCCTGACTCTGCTGCCCCTTGTTGCTCTGCGGGGTCTGGTTCCCGCTCCTCATCTGCTGCATCTGCTGGTTCTGCACGGGGGTGCCTGGGGGGTGCCTCTTAGGACAGGCATTAGCATAATGCCCAACCTCTCCACACTTGAAGCAAGTGTTGCCCGCGGGGGTGTATGGTGCGCCTGGCCTCACGGGCGTACCAAGGGGAGCCATCGGATGGTGCTGCAGGTAAGCAGGGCATGGAGTCTGTGGCCCTGTGCGTGGAAACTGCTGAGGAGTGCGCTGGAACTGCTGATACTGCTGTGGCTGGTACTGATCCGGCTGCTGACCATAGCCTCCTGTCTGACCTCCTGGACGGAACGGAACTCCCAGCGGTGAGGTAAAGCGGGGACGAGTATGGCTCCCAGACGGTCCCGGAGTGGAGGCCTTCCTCTTCAGTTCTCCCAGCTCTCTGCGCATGGACTCCAAGACAATAGCTTTGTCTAACGGTCGCCGGAAGGTCGAAAAGGTGTGAGACGTCGGTGGTAACGAAGCGGTCCCGGCCAAACCCTCCAAGAAGCGCTCCTGCTTCTTAGGATCATCAGCTACCTCCTCTGGTGCATAGCGAGACAGCTCGATGAACCTGTCCCGTACTCGCCACTAACATCCCTCCCCCGCTTGAGAGAGAGGAACTCCTTCTTCTTCGACCTCATCACCCCCGGCGGGAATATGGTGGTTCCTGAAGCTCTCTGTGAACTCCTGCCAGGTGATGGTGTCAGGTGCAGCATGGGCGGTAGTGTAAGCATCCCACCACGCTCCTGCAGATCCCTGGGGTTGGCCTGCAGCAAACAGGACCTTCTCCCTGTCGTCACACTGAGCAGTGGTGAGCATCTTGCCCACGAGTCTTCGACCAATCATCGGCATCAAGTAGATCGGCAGCATGGGTGAAAACTGGCGGACGGTGGCTCATGAACTCCCTGTGCCTCTTCATGGGCGCTGGCTGCTATGGCGGTGGCTGAGGCGGGTTGTTAGCTTGGGCCTGCAGGTTGGCCACAGTGTTTGTCAGATTCTCCAGTAGTTGCATTTGGTTCTGGAAGAACTGCTGCATGAGATCCATTGGTGGCGGTGGTGGTGGCGGTGCACTGCCTGAACTGTTGCCTCAACCTTGACGTACCACTGGAGGTTGATCAATCCCTGATCCGGACCTGGTGTTTACCATCTGAGCGTTATAAACACTGATTTAGATTATGACATCAATAGAAAAAGCCGAAAAGATAAACAATGCTGAATTCCAGATTATGACAGATTCTGATAGCTGTAAAGAAACCAAGATATCTCTCTGTACCAGTAACCAAAAACCACGAATTTTTCTGGGGATATGGTGTATGAAATTACTGAACTAACCCAACTGGTTTTGCCTCAATCGGAGGTCTACAACTCGAGATATAAAATAATGAAGTCAGGTATGTCAGCAGGAATTGACAGATTTCTGTTGGCTTAATGTTTCATCCATAACGCCCAGAATATAAACTGAATAGAACTGAATTTTTGACAGAAAATCATGTATGAAATTTGTGAACTAACCCCACTGGTTTTACTTAATTCGGAGTTCTGTAGCTCGAGATAAAAATAAAACATTACTGCTGTGTCAGGAAGTGACGCGAACAGATTCAGCACTACAATGCTCCTTAAGATAGATAAAATATGATAGATAAAGAATTACGAATTTGCAAGAGTGGAACAGAACTTAAACCCTCTAATCAAACTCTATAACTAAACCAATGTCATTGTGGCATTAATCCACAACACACTGCAATCAAACAAAAATCCAACTCATAGATGTTTACAAACCAAGCATTCAAACACACCACTATCTAACACATCGATCCAACGTGTCGTTCTAACGATTACAGACTCGATAACTGAAAGATAAAGACACCTAACATCTAACACCTATGGCCAAATGATCCTAGTGCAGGATCCAAGTGACCCATAGCTTGTCCTTGCGGGTCTTGGTGACATTGCAGGCCAGTTTTCTCCATCTTCCTGCACCTCTTCCTCATCTTGTCCCGCAATCACTGCCTTGAGCCTCTTGATCTCCCTACGGTCTTCATCTTGCTGGTCGCGGAGGTCTTGAAGCTCCATGAGGGTGTCATCCAGGTTGGTATTGAGAGCTGCCATGTGTCCCACTTGCATGGCATAGCGTGCTCCAAAAGTTTCATTGGCCATTGGAATCTCACTGCCCACAGCTCCAGAGCGATGACGGGGAAAGTCACCTCACACGGAGTTAGTGAGATGATGAGCCTCCTCATAACACCATGCGGAGAGAGCCCTTCTAGCTGCATCATCTCTCCCTGCGGCGAAGGTAGCTCTGGTGGCTAGAGCCTGGTGGACAACAACCTCATACAGTCCCCCATCCAGTGGATTATCCTCCAAGATGCGCACAGACACATCCCATTGTGTTGGATAGCGAGGGTGAGTCTTCTTCAGTCCAACGTAGTCAATCGTCACGTGCAGCTGAAGACGCTGGAAGAGCCTCCTCAACTTGGACGGAAAGCGTGCATGCCCTCCATCATGGTGACAAACGACCACCTGCCACTTCTCTGGTGCTGGGTGATCATCAGCATCTCCATCCTCTGGGTCAGAGTCCTCAGGGTCGGAGTGGTCATCCGGATCACCTCCTTGTTCTGGCTCTTCAGCTGGCTCCTCTTCTGGTTCCTGCTCTTCAGCTGGCTCCTCTTCTGGCTCATCATCTGATAGCTCAATGACTGTGGGTGGTGAAGCTTGCCTAAAGCAGAGTTCACTTCACCTCCCTCTCCAGAAGCTTCCTGGTGCTCATCACTGTCCGTGGAGTAGCAGTAGAAGTCCTGGTCCTCCAGGTACCTTGGAAAGCGGTAAGCACCTGAACGAGTGGTCTTCAGTCGGCGAACCATCTAAGATAGATGAGACAAGTGCGGATTACTAAATGAGACAAGATCAAGCTTAGATAACAAAAGCAAACCAAGGATAATATTAAATCAAGATTAGATATAATAAAATAGAATAAAGCAAGCTAAACTATGTGTGGCTTCTATTATTATAAAATCCTTAGTTTTTGACCAGTTCTAACTAGGCTAACGTCCTACAGTCAACACGGCTCTGATACCACTTTGTCACACCCGGATTTAAGGGCAAATCCGAATGCAAGAATACATGTGCTCCAGGATCAAGTTACACACATGCATCGACGCAGTGAATACCAAAAACACAGTGTAAAGCGTAAAGAGAGTATTAAATAGTTATTACATGACCGAATGTCTCAACTAAACAATCGTTCGAGTAGCTAACAATGGAAAAAGAAACACACGTAGAAGTCCTCCACAGGCAGCTGACTGGAGAACGGACACCTAGAAACCATCGAACTCATCATTGTAGTCTTCAAAACGCCCATCTGAGCAGCAGCCGGGTAGTGTAGATGCAATAAATGAACAACAAGCATGAGCACATGTCGTACTCAACAAGGGAAAAGTTCTATAACAACATGCAAGGCTTTATGGTGGAAGCTGATGGTTCATAAGCAAGTCAGCATTTTAGTTGGTCAAGTTTTATTAAGCAACTGTTACTAGCAAGTGTAAGTATATACCAAACCCAGATAATAAAATGCAACAGATCCATAAAATGCAATGCACAAGTTTAAAAGTTCCATCTTCCATAGAATTAATCATGTGAGGGTCCAGGCCGCCCTTGACCGTGGGCATGGCTAACTAGTTAGTTTTACACTCTGCAGAGGTTGTACATCTTTACCCACAAGTCGCGTAAAAACCCCGAAGAGTTTTGGACCCAACCATGCGGTGTTTGCAAGGCACCATACCACACTTCCGAGGTGTGATTGCATAGGGACGCTACGAGGCCGTTACAAAGATCCCCAGATGAAGGCTGCCCGCTAGGTTACCTGGTCAGTGCAACGTATAAAGCTCCCGGACGAGTACCGTGTCTTAGCTAAGCCCACACTTGCGCCCGAGCAGGTCCGTACGCCACTACCCGCCAGCCCCCAACCCTTATCAGGTAAAGCATACCTAACATCTAGTTCACTAATTAATAAGCCAAGACCGAGCCATGTGTCTTGTGGTAGTACTGTTTTCCTGGGTGGTTCTCCATGTTCCGATTACAAGCATAAAGTGTTCTTGCATTACATGAATGATAGCAGAAATAAAGCCATATTAACAAGTGTTCATTAAACCATCCCAAAACCACGTAAAGCGCTAGCATGTGCTACCCAACATAAAGAAAACCCATGTTGATCAAGGCATAGGATAACGAAGCTAGTCGAACCTTAGCAATAGGACCCATCAATTTAATGCATAGCAATAGTAAATAACAGTGTAATTAAAATGCATGTTGTAATAGGAATTTAACGGGAATGCATCAAGGACTTGCCTTCTACCAGCACCGGAAACTGCTCAGGGTCTTGATACTCTTCAACAGCAGCGAAGTCCCCGAATTGCTCGTACGCTACGCTCCACACATCACATACAAGCATACAATGGAAACAAATAAGAAACAGTACACCAATCATCTCAAACAGTATTAAAAGCAACAGAAAACTATTCTACTCGCCGAGACGATCGTGTGGACATGAAGAACGCTAAAAGCGGAGCTAAAATGACGAAGTTATGGCTAAAACAAGTTTTAGGACTAATCTGTAAAGAATTTTAAGCTTTCGGGCTAAAACAGAAGAAAACAGGACCTATGCGTAAAGGTTCTCTAAGGTGGAAGGATATTTTTGCGAAACCGGGAAAACCAGGGGACTTTTAAGCAAAACCGCGCGGTTAAGTTTGAAGGGATGGATCTGATCCATCGGATCAGGATCGGACGGCTAGGGTTTAATGCGGCTGGGGTAGGTGCGGTTGACCGGTACGTTAGGTTTGACCGGCAGGCTTGGGACGATCGGGGCCGTTGGATGGCCATCGAACGGCCACGGAGCAGCGCAAGCAGCAAGCGGCGGGACGCGGCCGGCGGCGGCGCGAGCCGCGGCGGCGCAACGCCGGGCGAGCGGCGGCGCAAACGCGGGACGGCGCGAGGGATGCACCCGAGGCAACGGGATCTTCACCGGGACATCGAGCGCGCGCACGCGAACTCGACGGGGGCATCCCGAGGCGGCGACGGCGAGGCGCGGAGGCGCACGGCGAGCCGCGGCGGCGGTGGAACTCCGGCGAGCCGGCCAGGGCGAGGTGGTGCACGGGGTCGACATCCAGCGGTACCGGCGGCTTCCTTACCTCGCGGCGGATCTACGGAGCAGCTCAGAGGTGACCGAACGACGGCGGAGGCACGGGCTCGTGGCAGCAGCACAGACCGAGGCGGCGTCGGCGATGACGAGCTAGGGTTTGGCGATGAGGCGAAGCCGAGGGTGGTGGCGGCGGCTTTATAGGGCGGGGAGTCGCCCTGGCTTGCAGGCCCACGCAGGGGGCGCGGCACGCGACGCCGAGTCGGGGTCCAACCCGAGCTCGACCCCGGCTCGGACGCAGGTGCGAGCGGCGGCGCGGCAGGGAAGGGATGACATGCGGGGCCCGCATGTCAGCCTCTGCTGTGGAGACGGGCTGCGGGGGAAGGTGGGCTTGATGGGCTGCGGTGGGCCGGACGCGGGAACGGGCTGTGCTGCGGAAAAAAGAGAAAATGGGTTGGGCTGCCAGCGGAGTTGGGCTGGAAAAGAGGAAAAGAGAGGAGGGAAAAGGAAAAGAGTTTTCCAATTTCAAAACCCACTCAAGCAAATGAATTCAAACCAATATTTGAATCCAAACACCCAAAAACAATGTACCAGTATGAATGCAACAGTAAACTCCTATATTTCATTAATTAATTAAGAAAAATGATTAAATGCCTATAAGAGCACAACATCCTTACATTCCTTAAATGAGATCGCAATGATGCTAAGCAAATTTTAATCAAATTCAGGAAGTGGAATTTAGGGTGTTACAAGTGCGCGCCTACACCGACGAAGGAAACCAAGTCTCCTTCGAGGACGCCATCGACCAACTTGATGAGGAGCGAGATGTTGCACTACTACACTCCGCCCAGTACCAACAGGCAATGCGGCGTTACCATGGCTGCACCATTCGGGAAAGGGCTTTCCATGTCGGGGATCTAGTGCTACGTTGGGTCCAGAGCAACAAAGATCACCACAAGTTATCACCGTGATGGGAAGGCCCCTTCATCGTCGACTGAGTTCTGTGTCTCGACACCTACAAGTCTAAGGATGAAAACGGCCAACCTATCACCAATGCCTGGAACATCGAACAGCTACGTCATTTCTACCCTTAAAAGAAAAGAGCTTTTATGTTCCCGTTAGGAAAGATAGCCTAGTTTTTCCTCTCTAGGCACAAGGCGTTTTCTTGTCGCCCAACAGATCCCTTGTAGCTCAGGTCCCCCACTCGGGAAAGTGGCATTTTTCTTTTTTCCTCTCTCCCAGTGCCTAGGAAAGCGCTCATACTTCAACGCAACAAGGGAAGGAAATGGAAGAGAATGAACTGGGGAAACACTTCATGATCTTTAATAAAAGAAGGAGTTCCGACATGGTGGACGGTCCGCAACGGCGGACTCGACCTACGACGCCTATGCGCCTCCGGCTCTACCACCACCATCGTCGCGAAAGATCTCGTCGACAGCGACCCCATCGGAGACGGCGTTGGCGCTCTGCATCGTAGCCGTCGGTCCATCCCATTGGGATGAAGAAGAGCCACGGCTCGTCCGACTGCGCGTCAGCCACGACTAAAGCTTTCGACGCCCCTTGGCGCACCCTGGCGCGCATTGCCCCCCCCCTGACACGGTCGGGCAGTGCTCGAAGCTGGTCCACCAGCATGGCTAGAGGAGAATCCACGACGTCGACAGCCGCATGCGCCACGACCGTGAGAACGCAGGACGTGTCTTCGCATCAAACTCTCGAAGAGGCAAGACCCCCATCTCCCACCGGAGCTCCAACATCCTATCTTCCATGTCTGCAGAGTGATGGAAATTAGGTAAACCACAGCTCTCCAGAAGTCAGACGGAGAACAAAAATCGTCACGAGGCACATACCAAGTCGGTGAGCCTCAGCCCAGTTGGCATCGACGCGAGCCGCCTCGACCTCCACCTCGACGGTGTTAAGCACCGCACGAGCAGCATTCAACGCCTCCACAAGACGACATCGATCACGCAGGGCCTCCTCCAGGCGGCTCCCTATCTCCGCCACCTGTGTCGTCAGAAAGAGGACCTCCTCCCGGGACGCTCCGGCTGCGGGGGCCGCACCTACGGGTCGGGGCTCAACACCCGAAGCTGACACGCCCCCGGTGCCCCTATGTGCAAAGAAAGGAGGCAAAGACGACGAGAAACAAGAAGAGGCCAGAGCAGCGCGACCACCGCCATCCAAGAAACAGTGTGCACCTCTGGCGGTGTGGCGACGGTGGCTGCGGCCCCGACGCGGCGCGCTTCCCCCTGTCCATCACAGACGAAGGAGTCAAGGTAACACTTCTTCCGAACCCTCGTCTAAGTTTTTCCACTACCGCCACGAATGCTTCTGCAGGAGCTGGTGACGAGAATGAGGAGAAAACCTCTAAGAAGGAGGGAGATTTAAAGGGTCATCAACAGGGAGAGCACGACCGATGCACTCCCCCACCATCGCCACGAACGGACGACCCGCCTCGATCGGAGGCACAACTGACCAAGTCGATTAAAGTCTCCCCGCGGGAGAAGTAATCACTAGGACGCGAACCACCACAAGCCCCCGAGGGCCTAGGGCCGACGTGCGGTTCGAAGGCTAGCCCAGCGAAGGGTTTCGAACAGTCGCCGTCGTCACCATAGCAAGGGGCGAAAAGGGATGGGCCCACAAGCGGCCGAAACCCGGACGCACGAGCGTCATGAGCATCCTGAATCGTGTTCGAGCCCAAACGGAAAGTCTCAAGGAATCCCCATCGGAGGTGAGGTAGTGAGCTGTTAGGGTCAATCGAATGACCTTGGAGATGAATGAGATATTCGAAGGGGTTGATAAGATCTATGACCAGCTGATTCTGCCGGGACCCCGCAAACGGGACCCGAGTCTTACTCGTACTACCCGATAGTAGCTCAACGAGCACCATGATACGACCATCGAGGTAAGCCGTGGTACTACTCAACCCTCCTTCCCTAACGAAAGGGATGCGTGAGGAGAACCAAGCGAGCGCTAAGCTCACTAAACGCCCCAAACAAGCGACACCCGCCGATCGCTTAGGCGGACAACGACAAAACTCGAACAAAAAAGATAAAACACCTTGCTCGAAGGTCCGAACAATGATTTTCCTCCAGTAAATACATAAGCAAAAAATCTAGGACAACCGAAAGGTTGGGAGATACAAGGAAATAAGACAAGCGGGATGCCGCAGCAAACAACACCCTAGTTCTTGAGCAGGGCACCGCAAAGGGAGCGATCGCCCAAGAGTAGACCGGGCACAAGGCGGCAAGTCGGGACTCTAAAAGATCCAATGCCCTCCGTACTCTCGTCGCTGGCCGACGAGCACAGGACACCCGAGGGCCCCCAAGGCTGAGAGGTCATCAACGCACTCACAATCTTGATGATGAAGCATCCTCCTCGGAACAGAAGGAGGATGCTTCAAGCAGAGACGCGGGCGGCCGAACCAAACTTAGGGGGGATCAACGCCCCCAGGGCATAAGAGCAAGAAGCTCTGATCTCGAGCGGATAGACCTGGACTATGACAGGGTGAACCGCTCCGGGAATCCGAATGCCTAACCCTAGCATGCCTCCCCATTCGCTGAACTCCCACCAACATCAGGAGGCCTGAAGGACGGCACTACACTCAGGGGGACGAACCCCCCACGACTGCAGAAGTATATGCTTTCTTTCCCTCCCCATGTGGCAACCATGGAGTCTCACCGGTACGAAGTGGAGCTCCTTTTATAGGGTGGCACCCGCCTAACCACGCGAGGACTGCATCCGGCTCGATTTAGCTTACGAAATAAGCTAAAGCGACCACCTAACCCACCAAGCGGTGTAATGAAGGCCTGCTGAGCCTCATCGTCACATCGGCAAAGACCGACCACAGTGCCCCGTGACACCAGGTCAAATCTTCACCACAATTGAAGCAATCTTTGCCCTCAAAAGGATTCTTCTTTGATGATTGCCCCATCTTGCCAAACTTCTTCTTGTTCATAATTCTTTTAAGCCCTTTTACAATGAGAGCCATTTCCTCATCGGATTCAATGTCTTGGTTCTCATCATCATTTTCTTCTTGAGTAGCCTTGGCCTTGAGAGCAATATTTTCTTCTCTTCATTCATTGATTGGCCTTGCACTTCCTTTTGTGATTGCTTGAATAAGTCATGAGTTTGCACTTCACCAAGCACCTCCGTAGGAGTCATCTTACTCAAGTCGCTCCTAACAAGCAAAGTCACAATTGTCTCATATTTTTCGGAAGGCATCTAAGGAACTTGTGAGAGAAGTCTTTGTTTGAGACATAAAAATCAAGACACTTAAGTTCATTCACTATATCATTCAACCAGTTGAACATGGTTGAAATGTCTTCATCCTTCTTCATAGTGAACTCATTGAACTTTCTCTTATACACATAGAGCTTTGCTTCTTTAACGGTGGATGTTCCCCCGTAAATTTCCACAAGCTTCTCCCATATCTCATTTGCCTTTTCAAGTCCCTTCACTCTATTGAATTCACTAAGAGCAAGAGCATTGTAGAGTACACTAAAGGCTCTATCGTTGAGTTTCTCATTTTTATCATCTTGATCCGTCTTATTTTTAGGATCCAAAATAACATATCCTTCCATCACAATTCTCCATAATTCTCTTCCCAAAGCCTTGAAGTGAACCTCCATTCTTTTCTTCCAATAGTCATAATTGTTTCCATCAAAGACCGGTGGCTTTCCAACATGAACCTATCTTCCTCTGCCATTTATCCTACACCAAGATGGTTAAATCTCACAAACAAGGAGTACTTGGCTCTGATACCACTTGTAGGATCTAGGATACTGACTAGAGGGGGCTGAATAGGCGGTTTAAAATCTAAAAGCACAACACTAGAGAAATTTAATTAGAACCACAAGGAGGATTAATTCTCTACCTATTCTATTCCTATGTTGGGAGTTTGCGGCCTAGGGTGACAAGATGTAATTCAATCTCTAGAAAATAAATGCTAAAAGTAAAGTACTTGAAAGGAAATAGAGCAAATAGATAACCAAGCACAAGAGACGAATTTTATCCCGTGGTATCGATGACTTGCCGGTCACCCCTATTCCACGTTGAGGTGGATTCAATGTTCAACCAGTTAGAACCAAAGAACCACTCCACACCTCGATTGCACTAGAGTTGCTCTTTACCGCTCCGGTGAGGTGAGCACAATACCTGTCACAACACGAAATCCGGAGCCACGCACAATCCTCTTGCGAGCTTCAACGGATTCTTCCACCACCAAGCCGTCTAGGAAGCGGCAACTTCCAAGAGTAATAAATCAATCACTTGCTTGATGATTCCCTAGTGCCACAATGATCAAAACTTTGATGCAATGCACTAGAAGCTCTCAATCTCACAAAGAATGCAACCACTAAGACAAGTGAGTGAGAGAGAGGAGAGGGAGAGCTCTACAAGGGAGTATGGACCTTTCAAAGTGCCAAGAGAGACTCTCCAACCCCGGGCTTGGAGTATTTATACTCCCCCTTCCCATTACTAGCCGTTATGGGCAAAATGCATACCTCGCGGACTGTCCGCGATGCCCTCGCGAACTGTCCGCGTTTGAATTCCAACGGTAAAAAACGCGAAGTCAACGGCTGGGAGAGGAGGCCGTTGGGCCGGGCGGACCATCCGCCAGGACCCCACGGACCGTCCGCTTGGGCCCCGCGGACTGTCCGCCCGGTTCACCGAGCTGCACACGGTTCTGTTTGCTCTTGAGGAGAATAACGGACCGTCCGCCTGGAAGTGTATTTTTCTCGAAAACTTTTGCCATAAACCTCACATATTAAATAAATATCAAAAACCCGCGGACCGTCCGCCCCAAGAGCCCGGACTGTCCGTCCAACACCTGAAAGCTGATTTTTTTAAGTTTTTCAAAAAACCCTTTTACCAAGAGAAATTGTCACTCATCTAAATACAATGCATGCAAATTTTTTTATCCAAGTGGCACTATGGAAAGTCAAGCCAATGAAATTGATCCCTCTTGATAGTACGACTATCTATCCTATCAACCTGGTCATTTAGCATCCTCTAATCACCTTATGATCGGCAAAAATAAAACCCTATCTTTTACCTTTGCCTTGAGCTCTTTCCAACACATGCCATACAAGACTTTCTCGTTCATACTGCATGACCTCATCATTTCACAGGACTAACCTATTCTTATAACTCAAATAAAAATGTTAGTCCATAATGATTGTTATTAATTACCAAAACACGAATTAGGGGCCTAGATGTCTTCAATCTCCCCCTTTTTGGTAATTGATGACAACCATTTAAAGGAGTGATATAAGAAAGGTTTTGAGTTTTGGAATCACTTACTCTTCTCAAATAAATTCAATAAATAGATAGGGTGAATGTGTCCAAAACGAGAAGATAGAGAGAACTCCCCCTACATATGTGCACATTTCATTTGATTTTTACACATATGCATAGATATAGTAATTTTGACGGATTTTCCCCTACAAAATAGAGATCAAGACAACAACCACATATATATATCTAATACAATTGATCAAGGGTTAGCCTCAAAATCACTACAAGAACTAAAACAAGACAAAAGATAAGCAAATTTAGATCACGACCATAGACCATCACAAGATAACCACAAGTTCTAGTTCTCAACCACATCACACACCATAAAGTAAGTCAAATTATTACAAGCCAACCAAAGTTCATGCATAACCAAAATTAAACATGCAAGTGCAATGAAAGAGTTCCAAATGCATGCAAAGAAGTGAGCCCCCCTAAAGATCACACATCACTCCTCCAATTTCTCCCCCTTTGGCATCAAATACCAAAAGGTCTAGTCATCCCGAGGCGGCGGCGGAGGAGGATAGAATGGCGGAGGGGGACAGAACTGTGGTGGTGGAGCTAGAGCGGGATAGTAATGATAAAAGTGATCTCTGAAATCCCCAAAGGCTGTGTTCAAAGCATTGACATTGTTTTGAAGCTGAGTCTGCTGATCATATAGCTGCTGATACTGCTCTGAAGTCGACATCTGAGAGAATCTGTCATTTAAGGCACTGAGGTCATTCTGAAGGTCTGTTTGCATATCACCCAACCTTTGCATCATGGGGTCATGCATAGTGTTATAGACATGATGACCAAAATTATTCAGACTAGTGTCAATCTGCTGTTGAAAACCTTGCTACATAGTCTGAAATGTATCATGCATCTGTTGCCCATATGCCTCAAAGTGAGAGTTGAACCCGGATTGCATCTGCTGAAATTGAGAGTTTATGGAGTGTTAAATATTAGCAAAATAAGAATCAAAGTATCTAGCAGGAGGCTCCCACTGTGGTTGCATGGGATGAATCGAAGGGGGAGGAGGTGGCATAGCATAAGCATCCTCATCAACGTTAGCATAACCCATGTTACCAACATTTGCATTTTCATCATCACTAGCATGAATCTCAACATTTTCAGGAACATTTTGAGCCTCTGCAGCTTGCCCATAAGGTGTCAATGGCTTGTTGAGAAAAGCTTTAGCATTGTAAAAGGGGTGATACATTTCATGCTTCACATCACATAGACCATTAAACCCTGTCTTGGTCTTGATCAAAGACATAATATAAGAAGCAAAATAAATGCTATCTCTGACAAGACACTTCTTGCAAATCATTTGATCAAGGATGAGCTTCACAACATCAAATCTAGTTTCATGCATGATATGATTAATCACATTCCAATAATGTTCTCGGACCTTGTCCTTATTTCCACTCTTAGGCATAAAGGTATGTTTGATGATGTTGTTAATGGCAGCCGGATGATGTCTAAGTCCTGCTGCTAGCGAGTTCATTATAATTGCATTTGAGGTGCCAGGCTCATAAAAGACAGCAGTGTTTTCAAGAATATTCTCATTATAAACATCAACACCATCACTAAAATACTCATATTTAAGATGATTGGCAACTGCAAATTCTGCAAAAGTGGCCTCATATACACTTTTACTGGTCATCCACATAATGTTCTTAGCTTCAAAATGCATTTCATATGTTGCATAGAATTGTCCAATTATGGTGTCATTCCAATCACATCTATGCTGAAGAAACGGTTTCAAGCCCAAGTTTTCAAGTTTTCTTGCCACACCAGCTAAGACAGGTTTAGACTCAAGATTGTCAAAATCAACCCTCTGATGAGCAAATACTGCGCACTCCATCAAACTACTAAAGAAGGCTTGCTCTTGCACAGTGGTGTGAAAATACAAATTGTGAGTGTCACGTAGTTGATTATAAGCATTGTCATTCCTACCAATAGCAAACTCTCTTTGTGTCCACTGCCTTCTAGGAGCTGTGTAATTAATCACATCAATGATGTCAGCATTGTTACCTCCCCCTTGATTTATCTCATCTTCGTCCACCATGAATGAGGCACTGGCCGCTTCATCGGCCGGATCAAAGTCACTGTCATTAGGATTGTCGGGCTCATCTTCTTCCTCAGAGGTATCATGTTTTCTACGCCTCTTAGATGTCCCAACATCATTGCTCTTCTTCTTTGATGTGGACTTTTTGGTCATTTTGGTGAGCGAAGCGATAGTCTTGCGAGCACTGTCAAAAATCATATATTTGAATGAGTATTAACAATTTGGAGCAATTATAAGAGAGAATGAAACCCCAAACTAGAAGGCTACTGGGCAAGGTGTCGCTGCCAGGGCCGCGCGGACCGTCCGCGCAGAGGCGGCAGACAGTCCGCCTGGTCCAGGCCGGCAGGCATCTGTGAACAATAGCGTTCGATTCTCCCATCCTCATAACTTGACCAAAATCCAGTATTTCTTCACCAAATTTTTGCCACAACACCACGTTAGTATCACAAACTCATTCACCAAACCCTAATCACCTTCTTGCTCAAAATCCGAGAGAGAGAATGAGATATTTGAAAAAATACCCGGATGACATGGTGGAGAACCTCACGGAGAGTCTGGGAATATGCTCGGATGGTCCGGGGAGTGCTTGAATCAAAAGTCCCAAGGTGGGGGCCTTTTCTTTGAGAGAGAGAGAGCAAGAAAGAGAGGGAGGGGAAGAGTTCTTGCGGTTTGAGAAAGAGAAGGGATGGCAACAGGCTTATCTCTTTGCGTCCTAGGACCCACCTACGCGCGGCACGCGCGGACAGTCTACGACGCCCCCGCGGACAGTCCGCGAGGTGCGCGGACGGTCCGGCGCCCCGGCGCGGACGGTCCGTTATTCACTCCAGAACATCCAGTACCGCCCTCTTCCCCACAAGCTGCGCGGACAGTCCGCCCCGCCCTGGCGGACAGTCCACCAGGAGCGTCTGGACAGTCCGACCTACTGCGGCGGACAGTCCAACCTTCCTTCTCATTTTCAGCTTGATATATTCCGAGATAGAGATTTGAAAAGGAGTCTTTTGGGATCATTGCTCAAGAATAATGAAGGATACTTGACATAAGATGCAATGTATCGATCAATCCTAGGAAATTGTGCAAACGCAAGCTTCAAGAAAATTAGAGAACAAAAGCATAAGATAGGCTAGAAATAAATAAGAGAGATAAACAACTGCAAAAGAATAAACACATGTGCTAGCTCTCAAGCAACATTTGAGATGTCAATGATGTTGAGCTCATTTCTCAATTTGCAAATCCGAGATTCAGCCAAAGGCTTGGTGAATATATCCGCCGATTGATCATTCATGCTCACTCTATCAATCTTGATATCTCCTTTGCTCACATGATCTCTAAGAAAATGGTGTCGAATATCAATATGCTTGGTTCTAGAGTGTTGAATCGGATTGTTGGCAATCTTGATGGCACTTTCATTGTCACATAAGAGAGGAATTTCCTTTAATTTCACACCATAATCAAGAAGTGTTTGCTTCATCCATAGCAATTGAGCACAACAACTTCCCACCGAGATATATACCGCTATGGCGGTAGAAAGAGCCACTGAATTTTGCTTCTTAGACGACCAAGAAACAAGTGATCGTCCAAGCAATTGACAACCTCCGGAAGTGCTCTTCCTATCAACCTTGCAACTGGCATAATCCGAGTCCGAAAAGCCTACTAACTCAAATTGAGCACCCTTTGGATACCAAAGACCAATGTTAGGAGAATACTTCAAATATCTCATAATCCGCTTTATGGCGGTCAAATGACACTCTTTAGGTGTGATTTGAAATCTAGCACACATGCACACACTAAACATGATATCGGGCCTAGATGCGGTGAGATAAAGCAAACTACCAATCATAGACCTATAAAGCTTACGGTCAACCTGTTTACCTCCCTCATCAAGATCAAGATGTCCATTAGTAGCCATAGGAGTTTTGATGGGTTTTGCATCTTCCATGCCAAATTTCTTCAAGATGTCTCTCGCATACTTAGATTGGCAAAAAAAGTGCCTTCCTTCAATTGTTTGATTTGAAGACCAAGGAAGAAACTCAATTCACCAATCATAGACATTTCAAATTCCCTATACATCATTTCTCCAAATTCTTTACAAAAATCTTCATTTGTTGAACCAAAGATGATATCATCAACATAAATCTGACAAATAAAGATGTCATTTCCAATTTTCTTGGTGAACAATGTAGTATCAACCTTTCCAATTTTGAATCCCTTTGAAAGAAGAAAGTCCCTAAGCCTTTCATACCAAGCACGAGGAGCTTGTTTCAACCTATATAAGGCCTTAGAGAGCTTGTACACATGATTAGGCCTTGTGGGATCTTCAAAACCGAGAAGTTGCTGAACATATACTAGTTCACTAATTTTCCCATTCAAGAAAGCACTTTTGACATCCATTTGATATAACTTGATATTGCGAGAACAAGCATAAGCAAGCAAGATCCTTATGGCTTCAAGTCTAGCTACGGGAGCAAAGGTTTCATCAAAATCCAATCCCTCCACTTGAGTATAACCTTGAGCAACTAATCTAGACTTGTTCTTCACAACAATACCATTTTCTTTGTTTCGGAAGACCCATTTAATACTAATGACATTGTGATTCTTGGGTCTTTCAACCAACTCCCAAACTTCATTTCTAGTAAAATTATTTAATTCTTCTTTCATGGAAATAACCCAATCCGGATCAATAAGTGCTTCATCTACATGCTTAGGCTCATGAAAAGATACAAAAGAATAATGTTGACAAAAAGAAGCAACACGAGATCGAGTTTGAACACCCTTACTAATGTCACCCATGATTTGGTCAATGGGGTGATCTTTGGCGACTTGATGATGAATTCTTGGTTGATCAATTCATTCTTGAGTTGATGTAGAAGGTGTAGTCATAGGAGCCATTTGACCATCTTCTTGAGATGAGTCATTGTTGCTTGAGTTACCCTCTTGTTGATCATGATCATTTGTTGTGGAAGTAGATGGATTTGCTTCAATGGAGATTGATGGACCTTCATCATCATCTTCTTCTCTAGGCATGATATCCCCGATAGCCATGGTCTTCATTGCTTTACTAAATTCTTCACCTCTCACATCATCTAAATTTTCTTTCTCATCTTGAGAGCCCATTGTTTCATCAAATTGCACATCATAAGCTTCCTCAACAAATCCCTTGGACTTGTTGTATACTCTATAAGCTTTGGAATTTGAATAATATCCAAGAAGAAATCCCTCATCACACTTGCTTTGAAATTTAGATAACCGAGAGCCCTTCCTCAAAATATAACACTTGCAACCAAAAACCCGAAAATATGAAATATTTGGCTTCCTTCCATTTAGAAGTTCATATGGTGTTTTGTTGAAGAATCTATGACAATATAGCCTATTTGAGGCATGGCAAGCGGTGTTGATAGCTTCGGCCCAAAAAGAATCAGAAACTTTGTACTCATCTAGAATTGATCTTGCCATTTCAATTAAGGTCCTATTTTTCCTCTCAACTACACCATTTTGCTCCGGTGTATATGTAGTTAAGAAATCATGCTTGATTCCTTTCTCATCACAAAACTCTTCAACATTTGTGTTCTTGAATTCACTACCATTGTCACTTCTCACTTTCTTCAACTTTAGCTCAAATTCATTTTCGGCTCTTCTCACAAATGACTTGAAAAATATCACAAGTAATAGCTTTGTCATGAATAAAGAATACCCATGTGTATCTTGAATAATCATCCACCATTACAAGACAATAGGTATTTCCACCAATGCTTCTATAGGTAGTGGGACCAAATAAATCCATATGTAGTAATTCCAATGGTCTTGTGGTTGACATAGTGCTCTTGTTAGGATGTGAGTTGGCAACTTGCTTTCCAGCTTGACAAGCACTACACAATTTATCTTTCTCAAATTTTACATCTTTCAAGCCAAGAACTAAGTCATGCTTCACTAATCAGTTGAGTTGTTTCATACCAACATGACCAAGTCTTCTATGCCATAACCAACCCATAGAGGCCTTTGAGAATAAGCAAGTAGTCAAATTTGCCTTTTTAGATGAGAAATCCACTAGATATAAGCTCTCATGATGAAATCCCTTAAAAAATATAATCTTTCTCATCAAGTGAGGTAACCTCAAAATCATTGCTAGTGAATGTACATTTATAACCATTGTCACAAAGTTGCACAATAGATAACAAATTGAAATTGAGAGAATCAACTAGCAAGACATTAGAGAGATTATAATCTTTAGAGATAGGTACTTCACCAATGCCTTTTACACCTCCCTTGCTATCATCTCCAAAAGTGATGTTATCAAAATCGGAAATGGCTTCATCAAATGAGAGTATATTTTTCTTTCGCCGGTCATGTGGTTTGTACAACCACTATCAATTACCCAATGTCTTCCTCCGACTTTATAGTTCACCTACAAAAGAAATTACTTTGTTTTAGGTACCCAAATTTTCTTGGGTCCTTCAATGTTAGTGACCAAAATTTTTGGCACCCAAATAGATTTCTTTTTACTACTACCAAGAGAACAACCAACATATTGAGCACAAACAACACCCTTAGAATCTTTCTTAAGAATATACGAAGGATCCAAGGATACGGTCTTCTTGCTCTTGCATTGGTGATTCACATGAACTTTTGCCTTGCACTTATGACACATCTTGACTTCTTCCTCTTCTTCATATTTCACATTTGAAGTCACAAAAATTTTCTCTTTAGGGATGAAAGCCTCTTTCCCTTTCTTGGGCAAATAGCCAAGCCCATTTTTCTCCAAGGTGAATTTTTGATTTGTCCAAATATGATTAAACCGGACATGACTCCCAAAATACCGTGCAAGATCATTTGACAAACACTCAATCTCCTTCTTCAAAAATTCATTTTCCAACAATAAGGAGACACAAGATATATCCTCACTAATGCAAGAGCTAGTGCTTGTGCTACCAGATGAGTTAGATGAACATGGATAAGTATTCAATATATTACATTCAATACCCATGCTCATTTTTCCTTTGACTTCTTGTGCAAGGAGAGAGTTGTGAGCTTCCTTAAGCTCCTCATGCTTTTCTTTAAGAGTTTCCCAAGAAATGTTGAGTGTTTCATGGGAAGTCTTAAGATTTTCATGAGTAGTCTTTAGTTCCTCAAGAGAATTTTTAAGTGCAACATTTTTCAACTCCAAATCCCTCAACTTTGATCTCTCCATGCGCAATTTGTCATCAGACTTAATGACCATGACAACAAGATCATCATAAGATAAAGCATTATCATCATTATCACTATCACAATCATCATCATCTTCGTCAAATATTACCTTTGATTCACCTTTTGCCATGAGACAATATGTCTTGGAGAAGAGTGAAGGAGCTTCCTTGATAGCAACCCCGACAAGACCTCTTGAAGGCTTTTCATCGTCATCTTCATCGGAGCTTGCATCGAAATCCCACTCAACAAAGTACGCTTGACCATTTTTCTCCTTCTTGTAATATTTCTTCCTCTTAGGTACACTCTTCTTGTCTTTCTTCTTGCCATATTTGTCTTCTTTCTTGTTTGGACAATTAATTGAAATATGTTCAATTTCACCACAATTGAAGCAATCTTTGCCCTCAAAAGGATTCTTCTTTGATGATTGCCCCATCTTGCCAAACTTCTTCTTCTTCATAATTCTTTTAAGCCCTTTTACAATGAGAGCCATTTCCTCATCGGAGTCAATGTCTTGGTTCTCATCATCATTTTCTTCTTGAGTAGCCTTGGCCTTGAGAGCAATATTTTTCTTCTCTTCATTCATTGATTGGCCTTGCACTTCCTTTTGTGATTGCTTGAATAAGTCATGAGTTTGCACTTCACCAAGCACCTCCATAGGAGTCATCTTACTCAAGTCTCTCCTAACAAGCAAAGTCACAATTGTCTCATATTTTTTCGTAAGGCATCTAAGGAACTTGTGAGAGAAGTCTTTGTTTGAGACATCAAAATCAAGACACTTAAGTTCATTCACTATATCATTCAACCGGTTGAACATGGTTGAAACGTCTTCATCCTTCTTCATAGTGAACTCATTGAACTTTCCCTTATACACATAGAGTTTTGCTTCTTTAACGGTGGATGTTCCCTCGTAAATTTCTCATAAGCTTCTCCCATATCTCATTTGCCTTTTCAAGTCCCTTCACTCTATTGAATTCACTAAGAGCAAGAGCATTGTAGAGTACACTCAAGGCTCTATCGTTGAGTTTCTCATTTTTATCATCTTGATCCATCTTATTTTTAGGATCCAAAATAACATATCCTTCCATCACAATTCTTCATAATTCTCTTCCCAAAGCCTTGAAGTGAACCTCCATTCTTTTCTTCCAATAGTCATAATTATTTCCATCAAAGACCGGTGGCTTTCCAACATGAAACTTATCTTCCTCTGCCATTTATCCTACTCTAAGATGGTTAAATCTCACAAACAAGGAGTCCTTAGCTCTGATACCACTTGTAGGATCTAGGACACCGACTAGAGGGGGGTGAACAGGCGGTTTAAAATCTAAAAGCACAACACTAGAGAAATTTAATTAGAACCACAAGGAGGATTAATTCTCTACATATTCTATTCCTATGTTGGGGGTTTGCGGCCTAGGGTGACAAGATATAATTCAATCTCTAGAAAATAAATGCTCAAAGTAAAGTACTTGAAAGGAAATGGAGCAATGAGATAACCAAGGACAAGAGATGAATTTTATCCCGTGGTATCGATGACTTGCCGGTCACCCCTAATCCACGTTGAAGTGGATTCAATGTTCAACCGCTCCTCTATCAAGGCACCGCTTGATCTTGAGCCAGTTAGAACCAAAGAACCACTCCACACCTCGATTCCACTAGAGTTGCTCTTTACCGCTCCGGTGAGGTGAGCACAATACCTCTCACAACACGAAATCCGGAGCCACGCACAATCTTCTTGCGAGCTTCAACAGATTCTTCCACCACCAAGCCGTCTAGGAAGCGGCAACTTCCAAGAGTCATAAATCAATCACTTGCTTGATGATTCCCTAGTGCCACAATGATCAAAACCTTGATGCAATGCACTAGAAGCTCTCAATCTCACAAAGAATGCAACCACTAAGCCAAGTGAGTGAGAGAGAGGAGAGGGAGAGTTCTATAAGGTAGTATGGACCTTTCAAAGTGCCAAGAGAGACTCTCCAACCCCGGGCTTGGAGTATTTATACTCCCCATTCCCGTTACTAGCCGTTATGAGCAAAATGTGTACCTCATGGACTGTCCGCGATGCCCTTGCGGACTGTCCGCATTTGAATTCCAACGGTAAAAAACGCGAAGTCAACGGCTGGGAGAGGAGGTCATTGGGCCGGGCGGACCGTCCGCCAGGACCCTGCAGACCGTTCATCGAATATGTCTCTCGATCCTGGAGCGAGGAAGTTCATCGCCTGGACATAGCTGTTGTCCACCGTGACATCCCAAAGGATCTGACCCTTTCCGCGGAGGAACGCCGCCATCCGCTTACTCCACATCTGGTAGTTCTTTCCATCGAAGAGTGGAGGACCTAAACCCCGTTCCTGGTATGCCATCCTTGGATCTTAGACTGGTTAGAGTCAATAAAGACCCGAAACCGGCTCTAATACCACTTGAAGGACCGAAATAGCGAACCAGAGAGGGGGGAGTGAATGGGAGCCGATAAAAATTCTATTCAAGAATTCGGCCTATGAACCCGATTTCACTCGTGCACCTCCGCAAGCTTCTCTTGCCAAGTTTACGCAGCCACTGAAGTGCTACTGAACCTAGGAGCAAGACCCAACCAACAGCCACAGCACACACGCAGCGGAAACACACAGGACATGGCCTGGCAGCCCAAACCGGTTAGGCCGGTTTCTGAAACTGGTCAGATCGCTTCTATTGGACTTAGCCTCACACAGGCAGGGAAACCGGTCAGACCAGTTTGGAAAATCGGTCAGACCGACTTTGTTCAGAAACTCCCCAAAGACCCAAAACACCTCAAGAGCCATTCCACATATGAACAAAAGAAGCCATATCGCAACAGAGACTTCCTTGCTCAAAAACCCTTCTCGACAGCCCATAGGGTGAAACCGGTCAGACCGGTTTGGGAAACCAGTCAGGCCGGTTTTTGCCTGGACAGTTGTGACGCCCCAGGTTTTCGGCCGGGTTAATTAACCCTAATGTTCCGGTCAACAGCGTTGACTTTGGTCAAACGACGGTCAACCTGGGCCATCACCTCGAAAACATCACCGACAATCCCTAATGATACCCCTTGGTCAACTCATGGTCAAGGTTGGGTCAAAACCCTAGTCAAACCCTTGAACCCCTTTTGACCCACCAGTGTTAGCCGATATTTTTGCCACGTTCTCCAAATTTTCCCTAAACACTTCAAATTCTCCCAATACAAAAGTTGTGTATTTTGTCGAGGGACACAACTTTCATGTTGAGTGGCATTTGAGATTTGAAGCGTAAATAGGTGAAAACCTCAGTCATTGCAGTTCGGCACTGTTCACTGGCACCCAGAAAATCTGCAACTTGGCATCCAATTTGTGCACAAATCGTTGAGAAAAAGACCCTATGCCCTTTACCAAAGTTGTAGAGGAATAGGAGATCTACAACTTTGCTGTTGATCACTTGGTCCGCTGGTGTTTTGAAAATTTGAGTTTTTTGCAGTCAAACATAGCTAAGCGAAATTCAATTGGAGCCGACCGCGCCCACGCGCGCGCGTCGCATGCGACGCCGCGCACCACGCACCGACGCGCCGCCGCGGTTTTCCCTTCGGCCCACACGCCGAGACCGGCCGGTGCCGTCGGTCCGCGCGCGGTGGGACCCATTTGCGCCGAACCGACCCTTCCGACCTCTCCCTAGCGGCCACGTGCTCCGCCCTCACGCGCTAGACGGCGGTGCCGCCTCTCGCC
Organism: Cenchrus americanus; assembly: GCA_947561735.1. Taxonomy (NCBI): domain Eukaryota; kingdom Viridiplantae; phylum Streptophyta; class Magnoliopsida; order Poales; family Poaceae; genus Cenchrus; species Cenchrus americanus. Next base: position 78,809,114 of record OX387244.1, on the reverse strand, counting down.
ACCGGCTCGCCGGCCGCGAAGCACGTCGCCGCCCATGCCTCGCCGTACCACGGCCACCCCACGCCCATCCCCCAGCCGTAGCTTCGACCGGTCCGCCGCAAACTGCCTCACCCCTCCCGCGCAGGCTTTAAAAGCCGCTGCCTCCCACCCGCGTGAGCACACCGTGCCCCGCCGTGCGCCATCGAAGGCCCGCCGCCGAGCTTCTCCTCCCAGTTGCTCTCTGAGCCAACACACGCTCCTAGCCCCTTCTCTAGACCGCCCTGAAGCTTGCACGCTCGCCTGTTGCCCCGGCCGCGCTACCCCCTCGCCGGCACCCGAGCTCCAGCGAAGTGCCCACCGCCGGCGTCCGCCGAGCCCCTTCACCGGCACCGCCCCGACCCGATTTCCGCCCACCGTCGGACCCGCGGTGAGCCCCTGGTCACTTTCCCCCACTCCCCCGGCCAGCCTCGCCGCCGGCCTCGCCGTAGTCCGGCAAGCCGCGCCGCCACTAGGCCATAGGGACCCAATTGCTTAACAAGTTTTCTTTCCAGGGGCCCTGGCGTAAACTAAGGGCAGATCTGTGAACAGTTCAGTCTTTTCAGGGGTCCCTTCGCAAAATGATTCTTTACTCTTTGTGTGTTTTGGCTGAAACTTGTAAAATCCATAAAAAATCGCAGAAAAATCCAAAAATTGCAAACCCAATTTTGTTGCGCTCACTGTAACAAGAACTACAACTTTCTCCAAAGATGTATATACTTTTGAGCTACAGTTTTTGCTTGAAAAATAGAAATGTAAAATCTCTTGATCTATGTTTCTGCAAAATCTACACATGATCTTGAGCTGGATTTTGGATATGTTGTACTCCATGCCATGACTGGAGACCACACCAAAAACTGCACAAAGTTACTAAAGAAATCTGTTTATAAAAATAATTTTGTGAAATTGACAAATCTGTCTAGATGATTTTTATAGCTTCAAATATAATTATTTTTGAGCCCAACGTCTGGCTATGATCATGTTATGCTAAAAGGCATCTTTGGTGAATTTACCATGATTTTATCTCTGTTAGAAATATTATTTCCTCATTTATGCTTGTTTTTAATCATATATAGGTGTAGCATGTTTCATGAAGGGTTTATGTGTGTTTGTTGGTTCTTTGGGCTTGTTTTGGACCAAAGCATGTGTGGAAGAAAGTTTGCATGCATTTCTTCTATATAATTTTAATATGTATTATTCCCTTATATGTTAAACTAGCAATGCCTTTAAATTTTGTACATTAAATTCAGTGGTGCAAAATCAATTCCTTGCTGTCCAAGAGAGTACTCCTGGTCATTAGAACTAGTGGATACTGCTGGAACAGTTTGATATGTTTTTGGTTGTTTAAAAGAGTGCAAACTAGATTAATTTAGTAAAAGGAAAATAGGAAAAATGCCTCCTTTTGTGCATGAGTGAAATAAATGAGTTAGAAAAGTAAAATGATGGACAAAAGTAAATTTCCTTGCTGTTTGTATTTAAATAAGATATTCCTTAATAGATGTGCACACAATCACATTAAAGAAAAGGATAAAAAGGCTTTTAATTATCTTTAAAAGGGAGAAATGTTTAAATGCATTTCTTAAGGTGAATATGACCAACCATATCCAACTTGTAGCTGTTGCTACTGTTTTGTTGTGTGAATTACATTAATCCATTTATAAATATATATATACACACACAGGCACTATTAAAAAGTCTAGATAAGCAAGCAGTGCATATTGTTCCTTTATAGGAAGGGTATGCTGAATGTATTATTATCTAGGTGGATGTGTCAATCATGCACCTCTTGGTTGTCATAAGTTGTTTGAAATTAATTAAATCCAAATTGTCACTTAAGTCTTGCATTGCATCCTTCGTGTAGAAGTTCCCGACAGTAGCTACACGCTCGGGCCAGCTGACGAGGACGAGGGAGTAGGAGGAGACGTGCACTACGTGACCGTAGAGCAAGACTCGGGCCAAAGTTCGGAAGTTTGTGTGTCTGCTTGTACTGACGAAGGCAAGCCCCGGTTTATTCATTAACCTATGTGTTCCTTTACACTTCTGAATTTACATTCTTGTTACTGTATGTGCATTTACGTTCAGGAGTTGAAATGAAACCCTAGTTGCATGATCCTTAAGTACCTATGATCTCTTACTAGCATGTTAGGTCGCTAGTGGCTATGCTTTAGGATCCGGTACAAGTCGAGTGATGTTCGTCCCTCGTGAGAATAGGATCTCCTTATGGAATCACCATATGTTTAATGGATTGCTCATGTGGTAAGAGCATGGGATTTGGGCTCCGATCCAATGGCTTCGTTGGTTAAGTGTTTGAAAGTACTAAACACTTGTCGGAAATGGGCACGGTAAGCCTAGTACCTAAATGAGGCGGTACGGGGTTTTACTATCACTACTCTTAGGGTTGCGACCCCGGGCTCGCCTCCCGAGTGCATGCGTGAGGCTGGGTGACCTTTGTGGCGTAACCCAGATAAACCTTGTACTTAAGACTGTGAGCTATTATCCCCAAACCGAGGAATGACGGGAACCGCCTGGTTGGTGAACTCTTAGTGAGGGCACCTACCGTGTGTTTAGGTCCACCTTGCAAGGTTTTGAATCAATCGATTGTCGGCCTCTCACCGTCATCTGAGACTACTTACCCGACTGGCCATGATATCCCTTTATTATGGAACTTTGTGAAGATTATTACTTTGATTAATTGCTTGTACAACCTTGGTTGTAATAGTCGCTTATCTAGTAATAATTACTTCAACTAGAACTTGAGCTAATATATAGAAAGTAAGGATTCACTACTTAGCAGCTGTTTGGCAAACAAACCCCCTAGTCAAAAGCCTTGCATGGCTAGAGGTAAAGTCTTTTCTTTTAGACGGGTAAGTCTTGCTGAGTATTAGTATACTCAGCCTTGCTTTATAAATGTTGTTCCAGGTAATGCATCTGATGTGTGGCCCGGAGAACTTCCACCCGGCTGGGAGCTGGAATGGGTGGATGACGAAGAGTGATTGCATCATGGACAGGCCTCCTATGATGTGATCGTATCGTTTAGTTATCTTCCACTGTTTCCAATAAACTCTGAACCATTTACTTTCATGTCAAAGAACTATGTTTGTAATAATGTCCCCTACGGGGATGTGATGGATAATTTGTAAGGCACTCTGGACTCTCCTTCGTGGGAGTTTTAATGCATTCGTTCGATCCACTCTGTGTTTCCAAGTGATTTACCGGGTGTAAACCCGGCAATACTCAACGGGATGCTTCTTTATTATCGCTTAATGACCAAATGGAGTGGTTTAGGTGATAGTACGGAATTATCTCGGGTGGGGTTGTCACAACAGTCGGGAAGAACACAGCCCGCGGGAAAAACTCAACCCTTCCACCAATCGATCTCCCGACTCGTTCCACGGATCCAAGTGAGACTTTGGGGATAGTTGGGGTACCTCGTGGGCTACCCTTGGCTAGAAGCTCGGTCCCCAAAACCCACTCAATCAAGAGGAATCGAAAGTCAACCCTCAAGAACACCTCTAACCCTAGAACTCCAAAAACACCAAAATCGAGCCCTTTAACTCGCGGATTTGGGAGGGGAATCAAAGGAAAAAGAACCATGAAGGGTTCACATGAATTTCCCCCATAAAATCCCCAAGAGCAAGGTCCCGAAAACACACCGAGAGAACCACTAAGAGAGGGCTCCGAAATTCACCACCAAGAACAATCGGGAACAACACAACAAAGCCTTGAGGAACCACGTCGAATCATCTATACATACCAAGGAGGTTCATACAAGGTCTAGCTTGCCGCCTGTTGACGGTTAATAATTGTATCAAAGTTCGTTTGTGACTCGCAAGCGTACAAGTCTCCCGTCGTAGTCAAGGGACCCTTCTTCCCTCGAGTGGTGAACCCAAGGTATCGAATCCGTGGAACAAATGTGTGACACAAAACTTAATCTAATAAAGCTAAGTAACTCCAATCTTCGATAAAACCCTAATGCATCTAAGTAAAAGACACGAAACGAATCTAATCTACTAAAGACCGGAGAAAACAAAGTAAGATTGGGTAGATAAACCGATCTAGAGGGATCGGGGTAAGCCTTTTGTTGAAGTTCCAAGCAAGAGAAGAAGTAGCAAATCGAATCTTAATAGAAGCCTCTTTAAATCGTGGTTTCCCGTCCAAATCCGAAAACATCCGCCTTTCGAGACCCCCGTTCGTCACAACGTATCCCTATTCATGCGGGGAGCTTAGGGCGAGTCAAAAGACAAGTCGAGATTCTTTCGGAAGATCCGGCGTGTACCTCTAGCCACCGCGGCTACAAGAACACCCTATGTAATCTATCTCGAGGATAGAATTAGAATAAGCAAAGCCGATCGAAAAACGAAATCTTCGAGGAAACCCGAGGGCTCCTTTGCCCCACGTCGGTTCCCTTGCTTCCCGGATGTTTCCCCTTCGCATGTAGGTCCATGTCGCCGGTTTCTCTCCGAATTGGACTCAACTCCTTGTCTTGCAAGATTCAAGACTTTTCCGGTCGGGTCCTTGGAGTCCGTCGTCTTCTCGGATCAAGTCCCCGGCTTCTTGGAGTTAAGTTTGCTTCATTGCATGACTTGTACGGGGCTTCAAGGTCTTGTCATGAGGTGCTTGATGAACTTATCCCGAAAGTCTTGCATTCAACACTAAAACCCTACATAAACATTAAACTCCAAAACCGACATGCACACGTGAACTTGTTATACCACAGGGGTTAGTACCAATGGATAAGGTATAAAACTCATACCAACACCGAAGGTAAACTCATGGCTAGGTTGACGGATTTCCACCGTCAACACCGCCCGATCATCCAACCCTCTCACAAGATCTCACCACGAAGCTCTCAAGCTAATCCTATGGAAATTCTCAGAAAATAGGAAGGGAAAATAGGAAAACAAATGAGCTAGGGTTCCAAGAGATGGCTGCCATCCTCTCACCCCTTGGGTTATATGGAGGCAAGCCGAAAGACTAAAATGCCCCTAAGGCCTAAACTAAGATACACACCCACCAAGGGCACTTTGGGAATTTGTCTTCATAACACTATCGGACGGATGCCCGACGACCGCACTTCGCGTAGCCTCGAAGCAAGCCTTGTGATCCCGACGCGTGTCCTCCGCCTCGAAGCTTCCGGCGCCCTGCGACCCCAAACCGGTCAGACCAGTTCTCCAAACCGGTCAGGCCGGTTTCGGCCAGATAGCCACGCCCGGTCTTCGGCCTCGGCTTTGTGGCTTAGCCGAGTAACCCGGTGATTTTCTGGTGAACCACCACAAACCCCAGGAACTTGATGTAGCCTCCGCCAATCACCACTCATGATTTGGCTCCCACGAAGTCCCGGCTCGACCTTGCTTTTGTGGCTCAACCAAGAAACCGTCCACCGACTTCATCTTGCTGTGCTTGCTACCATGCGGCCCGCACTTGACCCCGCTGGCCACCGGGTCCCTCGAACGAAGCCTACTTGTCTTCTCCACACCTGGAGGCCTCACCGGCAACGACCTTTCATGCTTGTTCTTCATCTGCACCAACACGAGTCAAGCCGCAACCTGCACCTGCAATACTTAGCCAAGAATTAGTCCACACAACGTTGTTAATCACTCATCACACAAGGAAGCGACCATCCACCGGTCCTCGAACCACACATGGTCCTCAAGAAGCCGCCTTGGAACGAGAGCCGTAGATACACCGCCCTACGAAGGCTACCACGGTTAGCACAGTGTACGACGCCAATGGGAGACGAAGGCCCACAGCGTGGCACTATTCCAGCACTGTTGCAGCACTGTAGCAGGACATCGTTTTACCATCTTAACCCTTGTACACCAGCCCTCCTTGAACTATAAAAGGGAGGCTGACACCGTAAATAGTAGGGTCCAACACACAGAACACAACGTACAAGACCAACAACACACTACATTCACCGATCGAGCACTCGTAGCTCACAACCACATCCAGAGACTTGGGACACTCTCCCTCTCTCGACCTAAGCTTGTACCCCCTACTACAAGCCCTTGTGGGCATATAGAACATCTTCCCGAACTTGACGTATGGCCCCCCCTCGGTGCCTGAACCAGTATAATCCTGGTGTCTCTAAGCCCAACCATCCAGATTAGACGCACGAAACATACCAAAATTTACTTGTCGGCAGTATCAAACCTTGACAGGAGGAGAGCGAAAGAGCTGACAAGTAGGCCCAGATTTTGCAAGGGTATAGAAGTCATTTTATGTTCTGGGATGTGCTGGAGACAAAAACTAAAAAACACAATGATCCTCACACTAAATCAAAGAGTAGGATGTGTTGTGCACAAAACCACCAATTTGAGGGTGTGCCATAGACCAATTTCTCAAACTTATATCCCATTCTCTTCTATATAACTTTTTATATGAAATTTTTTTTGAACATTTTCTAGGAAACTTCTCAGTAGAAGTATAGAACACTCCTAAACGAACTTCTGAAGAAAAGGTTAGCAGCCAAAGTGGTTCAGCTACTACAGCTGCAAGACATTGCGGTCTTGTATCGCTGAAATAATTTCATCTACCTCCTCAGGAGCTTAGATCCATAAATAATATAATTTCGTGAAACTTTTGGGTCCTCTTTCAAGGTTTATTAGGAGTATTGTATGCACAATAGTTAAAAAAATAACTACACGAATGGACCGGAAATTGCGAGATGAACCTATTAAGTCTAATTTGAAGGATCGGATGGCGACTAGAGAGGGGGGGGAGTGAATAGGAGCCGGTAAAAATTCTTCTCAAAGAACCCGGCCTATACCCTAGTCAAATCCCGGTCACACACAAGCGATGGATCGAATCACACGCCAATCGCCAAGACAACGAGGTTATGGATCAACCTCTGGTCTTAGGAACGATTCCTTGAAGCACACGCGGAAGTACGAGAAAGGAAGGGAGGAATCGAACCAAGAAGCAAAGCGCCGGCCTGCGGCGGACCGTCCGGCCGGGCGCAGGCGGACCGTCCCCGATGGCCGCGAGGACCGTCCGGCAGGTACCGCGGACCGCCCGCACCCTTGCCGCGGACTGTCCGGCCTGAGCCGCGGACCATCCGTTAAAGCGAACAGAACCACCGAACCGACCCGAGAAAACGCACCGTCCACGAAGACCGGGCGGACCGTCCGCGCGGGCCACGGACCGTCCGCTACTGAAGCTCGGACCGTCCGCAAACCGGCTGCAACGAAAACCTAAAACAAAACCAAATCAAAAAGAAACGAAACAAGAACACGAAGAACGCCCGACGAACTGGCTCCTCGCGGACTGTCAGCCGGCCCCTCGCGGACCGTCCGCGCCACACGGACAGAACTGAAAAACAGCCCGACCTCGAAGGTCAACTCCCCCAAATCATCATCGGATTTCCCAAACGGTAGAAGCTGTAGAGACAAGGGTTTGGGGACTTGGAAAGCGACACACAAGGATGCTATAGCCCAAAAATCTTGCCTCCTAACTCCCTAAATCACTGGGAATCGCGAATCCTTTGAGCACCACCAAAAGCTAGAGCTCCGACCGAAAATCCTTGAATCGAAGTGTTTTCCCAGCGTTTGAGGGCACAAGATCAATCACAAAGGTGCACAAGGCATCCATACATCTTTCCCTCAAAGAAATCCGGGGAGAAACCCACTCAAATCCGCGGAACCACACCAAGAACAAGAGCACCAAAAACAAGCACGCAAAATACCACGAAAAACACAACGCCGAATCTTCTATACAAACCAGGAAAGATTCACAAGGTCTAGCATGCCGCCCAAGCATCCATCCCTCTCAACAAATCTCACATGAACCTCTCATGCTAGCCTAGAGAAAATGGAGAAGAAAATAGCTACGAAAATGAGAAATGGGAAGGGGGAAATGAAACCCTAAGTCGCGGAGAGAGGGAGCCATCCACACACACTCATGGCTTATATATCGGGTCCCACCGGTGTGGAAAATGACTCGACTACCCCTAACTCAACTACTGGCGATACAACCCATGCAGGGGCATTTATGTAATGTTTGTGGGTCTTGCCATCGGACGGCCACGCCTTTGCCGCACCCCGCGTCCTCCATACGCAAGCCATGCGACCCCCCCGCGTGTCCTCCGCTTCGAAGCTTCCCGACACGACCAGATCCCGTCTCCGTCGTGTTGGATCTTCGGACTTGGTTTTGAGGCCCAAACCAAGAAACCGTCCTCTGATGGTTTTGTGGGAAAACCACCAAACCCCGCGTGCTCGGCCCGCCTCCCGCCAAGCCCCTTGACTCTACCGCCACCGTGCACCGGCTCGATCGTCCATGACTTCGTCTTGCTCGTCTCGCCACCATGTGGCCCGCACCTAGTCCCGCCGTCCACCGGGTCCCTCGAACCGAGCCTACTTGTCTCTCCATCTCCCGGAGGCCCCTCAAGGTCGAAGACCTTTCGCGCCCGTTCTTCACCTGCAACAACACGAACTAGGCCGCAGCCTACACCTGCGCACTGAGCCAAGAGTCAGTCCAACACCCGTTGTCAATCACTCATCACTGAGGAGCGGTCATCCATCGACCACCGGGACGCTCCTGGTCCACAACCTCCCCCTTGATGAGTGCATTGACAACACACAACGCGAAATGAAATTCAGAGAAAGAAAGAAAGAAGAAAGAAAAACAAAGAAGTGCAACCCATGACCAAAACCAAAGAAAGGCAAAGAAAGGTCACAAGCCGAGCAAAGCACAAACTCCACACTGAAAACAGCAAGAAAGCTCCCCCTGAACAAATGCAAGCTCCCCCTGAACATGCGGATGCAAACTTCCAAATTTTAGCTCACCTCTTCTGAATTTGCATTAAGCACACCTCTTCTTCCCCTTGTTGACAATGTATGAATCAAGGTGAAAATGCAGAAATGCAAAACAAAGCATATAAACATCTACATGAGCTTCTCAAATAGGCCAAATTTAGTGTCAAAGGCTAGAAATGAGACAAAGAGCACATATATGGATCATAACATAGTCAAAGCATTGCCACAAGTAATATATGGAAATATAGGCATGTGACAAAGCAAATTTTCAGATTTGAATAATTATAGCAAAAGATGGCTCACTTCAAATGTAAAGGCCTATCCATGTCACATTCGAGCCAAAAACATGCATATCAACCAGAGATCATACAAGGATATCCAATTCTCAACAAAAGATCATTGCAAACACCCATAAAGCAAAGCATGTCATGTTAAAGCTCATGAGCCATGTGTCCACTTCGGGGAGACTTCTCCACTGGTGAACATCATGCAACATGTTTTGCACCCATGTGTAAATGATAAGACATTTTAAGCATAACCATGATGGATGGAGCATTTTTCAAGCATACACACTTCTTTTCAAGATTAATTCATTTCATGGTACATGAAGTGCCTTTGCGGCAAAAAGAAGCTTATGCTCCCCCATGAATGCAACATAGGCTAAACATTCACAATGATATTCGGCCTTTGGCCCAAAAGCAAGAAAAAGACATCCAAGCACAATTTAAGCATAGAAAGCACATTTAGACCGAAGCGTGACATGGATACACTACTACAAATGAGTGGAGCACATTTCATCAAATTTAGTCAAGATTAGCATTTGATTCAAAAAGGGCTATCTCACAACATATAGATCTCAAATATTCCAAGAGCATAGCCTCACATAGCCATTTCTCCACACACATCACCAATATCTCACAAGTAGCCAAAGAAACTCAAATAAGGCATATGAAAGAAGCTCATCATCCTAAAATGCAATATGATACAAATGCAACATGATATATAACAAGATGGCTATCCTACCATGGTTTGTACATCAAGCAAAGCATGTATATACATCAAAGGAAAAACATGGTATGATACATATAGTACAAAAAGGAAATCCCCCAAGATCAACTAGAAAGGGCAACAAACCCCAAGTTCCCCCGCAAGCGCACAAATGTAGCTTGGTCGAGAGGCTTTGTGAAAATGTCTGCAAGCTGATCTTGGGTAGGGACATGGCTCAACACAATGGTCCCTTTCTCCACATTGTCTCTCAAGAAATGGTACCTCACTTCTATGTGTTTGGTTCTGGAATGAAGCACTGGGTTTTTTGCTACGCTTATGGCATTGGTGCTATCACAAAGAAGTGGGATCTGGGTGCACTCCTCACCAAAGTCTCTCAAAGTGTATGAAATCCACAACAGCTGGGAACAACAACTCGCGGCTGCAACATACTCTGCCTCGGTGGTCGACTGAGCTACACTAGACTGCTTGCGGGAAGACCACAAAACCAACGAGGACCCAAGAAACTGACAAGAACCAGAAGTAGCCTTCCTCTCGACTTGGCAACCAGCAAAATCCGCATCAGAAAAACCATGAAGAGAAGGAGTCGAGGAGGAAGAATACCAAAGGCCAAGACCATGGGCAGACTGTAGGTACCTGAAAATCCTCTTGACGGCCTGTCGATGTGATGTCCTCGGCGAAGCCTGAAAACGAGCGCACAGACACACACTGAACTGTATGTCTGGCCTCGTCGCCGCCGCGCAGGAGGGAGCCGATCATGCTCCTGTACTCCCGCTGGTCCACCGGTTCTCCGTCCTCATCCGCATCCAAAGTAGCCGTACTCCCCATGGGTGTCGACATAGGCTTCACATCTTGCATCTGGAACTTCCTCAAAGCATGTCTTTTGTGTACTTGGTCTGATGTACAAATGTTCCGTCCTTCACTTTCTTGATCCGCAACCCGAGAAAGTACTGCAACTCGCCCATCATGCTCATCTCGAATTCCCTGCTCATCTCATCTGCAAACTTGGCAACAAGGTTATCTGACGAGCCACCAAAGACAATATCATCCACGTATATCTGCACAATCAACAAGTCATTCCCATGCTTGAGGAGAAACAAGGTCCTATCCACGGTACCCATCACAAACCCTCTGCTCACTAGAAAACCTCTCAATCTCCCATACCAAGCCTGGGGCGCCTGTTTCAACCCATACAGAGCCCTTTTCAACTTGTACACCCTGTGTGGATACTTCTCACTCTCAAACCCCGTGGCTGCTTCACATACACCTCCTCTTATATGACCCCATTCAGAAAAGCACTCTTCACATCCATTTGAAACAACTTGAACCGTTTAGCCACGACAAAGGCTAGAAGGATTCGAATTGCCTCAAGACGGGCCACAGGAGCAAAGGTCTCCTCATAGTCGATCCCCTCCTTCTGACTATATCCTTGAGCAACAAGTCTGGACTTGTTCCTCACAACCATCCCATTCTCACCCTCTTTGTTCTTCCAAACCCATTTGGTTCCTATAGGATGGCAATTTGGAGATGGTTCAACTAACTCCCACACCTGGTTCCTCTCAAAGTTTTCCAACTCCTCATGCATAGAATTGACCCAGTTTGCATCAGATAAAGCATGTCCAATGTCCTTGGGCTCAAAGGTGGCAACAAATGCAGCATGAGCGAAATGAGAGGAATTCCTAGACCTTGACCGTGTAGTACGTTCGTCGATGTCCCCAATGATCTTCGATAGGGGATGCACTTCTTGAATTCTCCGGTGAGCCTCACGCCTCAAGACTACCTCCCCCTCAACTTCAGCTTCTCTCGCGTGGTCCTCTAGTCGCACCGTCGTTGTCCATGAAGTAGACGGTCCACCCTCCGTAGTGGTCCTAGGGGAAGTAGTGGGTACACACTCAGCTTCAGGCGCATGGTTCTCTCCATCATCATCTCCAGCTTCATCCCTCTCCTCTTCAAAGAGGTCCTCGGCCATCTCCTCATCACCTGCACATTCAAAGCCAAGAGAGGTACATGGCATTGTCTCGTCGAAGGTTACCTCGCAAGTCTCCATGATTTTGTTAGTCTCAAGGTTAAGCACCCTATAGGCTCTAGAATGATTAGCATATCCAAAGAAAATCCCATCACTAGACCTAGCCTCAAACTTGTCGAGTTTTCCCTTCTTAAGAATAAAGCACTTGCAACCAAAGACTCGGAAATGACTCACCTTGGGTGCCCGACCATGCATAAGCTCATAACAAGTCTTCCTCTTGAAAGCTCGCAATAAAATCCTGTTAGAGACATGACAAGCCGTATTGACCGCCTCAGCCCAATACCTCCTAGGAGTCCTGTGCTCATCGAGCAACATTCTAGACATCTCACAAAGAGTCCGATTTTTCCTTTCCACAACTCCATTTTGAGGGGGCACATAAGGGGTCGAATACTGATGTTCAAGACCTAGATCACGACAGAAGGCATCAAAACGAGAGTTCTTGAACTCTGAGCCATTATCACTGCGGATAGCTCGAATAGCATTCCCATGCCTCTCGTTTTTCAACCTCACGATCAGATCTCGAACAAAACCAAATGTCTCACTCTTGTCTTCCAAGAAAAACACCAGGCATAGCGAGAGTAATCGTCCACCACAACAAGGACATACCACTTCCCACCCACCGAGCGAACTCGAGCTGGCCCAACAAGGTCCATATGCAACAGCTCTGTCGGACGCTCGGTCATGACATCGGTCAGGGGGTGGATGGGGAGTGGCTACCATTTTGCCATGCCTACACGGAGCACAAATCAAATCCTTCTCAAGCTTCAACCTCGGCAATCCTCGGACAAGGTCAAGACCACTCAAGCGGGAAACCAAATCAAAGCTCAAGTGACCTAACCGCCTATCCCATTTCCAGAAATCAGAAGAAGGATCGGCCATCAAACAGCGAGTAGGACCCAAAGAACAAGAGAAATCAGCCCTGAAAATCTGACCCTCGGGGATGATCATACAGACAAGATCACCTCGAGAATCCAGCAAACGAGACTCACCAGACTTGAAACGCACCTCAAAGCCCTCATCAAGCAACTGAGAAACCGAAAGCAAATTGAAACCCAAAGACTTCACAAGAGCAACCCTCTTCAACGTTACCTTGTCACTCACATGCACCACACCCTCAGAAATCACACTTCCTCGTCCATTTTCCCCAAATGTGATGTACATCTTTTCCTTCACTGGGGTGAGGCTGGAGAACCACTTCTTATCTCCGGTCATGTGTCGGGAACATCCGGAGTCGATCAACCAAATGTTCTCCAAGCCTTCTGCCTGTAGTCAGAAACAAGAACGAGAATGAGCTAACGACTCGACACTGGGGTTAGCACAAAGAAAGTTAAACCAGTGTCGAGCCATCTGCTCAAAAGAGGGGTTAGCAAACATCATTCCCTTGCCACCAAACTTCCCATGTCCCATGGAAGGAGTACGAGCACCACGAGTGGGAAAACGTGGTCCGTAGTTCCTCTGGAACCCAAAGCTGCGATCATCTGCCCTAAACCTGTATTGAGGACGAGTAGGGGGACGTCCAGCAAAACCACCACGAGCCCGACCAAACCTCTCACTAGCACGCACACCATCATCTCTCCTATCAAACCTCTCACCACCACCTCTCTGTGGGAACCTACCACCCTGAGCTCCAACTCTACCAACACTCCTCGCACTTCCCACACCCCGTGGAAGTGGCACTCTAGGCTCAGGAATACCATGAGACTGGCGATACCTGTCCTGGATTGCTTGCTCCCTAGCAAGCCTCTCATCCCTCTTCCTCTTGTAGCAAAACTCTGCTAGGTGTCTCTCCTTGCCACAATACTCACACCTGAAGGGGATGGGTTTTGGTTTTGGCTCTGGCTTTTCTCTAGGTTTCTCACCCTTCTCACTCACAAACTTCACGGGTTTCTGGAAGTCATTTGTTTTGGGTGGAAATGTGGGTGGATCTTGGGTTGTGTCAAGCTTGTTGCAAAGGTGGTTGGGCTTTGGTGTAAAGGAGTTCTTGGGTGCTTTTGGAAGTGGGACTTGGATGTTAGACTCGGGGTTAGACTCAACACACTTCTCATACACACTCTCCCCACTGTTCTCTCCCACTTTCTCACCCAACTTCTCAAAACCCAAACCACGACCATCAACTCTCTTGAACTTTTCAATCATGATTTTCAATTGAGGTTCCTGCCCAGACAACCAACCCAACACCTTCCTCAAATAATCATTCTCCTCATAGATGACATCCAAACGGGAAGTAAGTTCAAGATTGTGCAAAGTAACTTCATCACAGCTAGTGCATGCATTGACAACGGGAGATTTCAAAGAAGCTTCCAAAGTGCTAATAGTAGAACGAGCATCAACAAGCTTAGCATGCATAGTAGGACATGATTTACAAGCGCCAAGCAAAGTAGGTCTAGCCTTAAGCTCATCATACTCGACCCTAAGAGCATCTAGTTTAGCCAAAGTAGAAGCATTCTTCTCATTAAGCAACTTGATCTCATTCAACCATGCATCACACTCAAGACATTCAACATCATCAGGAGTAGTAGGAGCAAGTTTCAAAGAGTCATTCTCAAGTTTCAATTCAAGCAATTTGGACTCTAATCTCCTACTTTCTCACTAGCATTCTCAAGTTGAGCCCTAAGATCTTTCCTCATCTTCTTAGCATCTCTCAACACACTATCACGGTTGTCAATCAAGCCATTCAACCTAGTGATCCCAGCAAGCAAAGAGTCGGGGTCACGATTCACCTCATCCTCCGAGTCGGAGTCGCTGTCTTCCTTCTCGCTCTTCTTGCTGCTTGAGCTATGAGCCATGCCACAAAATCCTTCAAGCGCCATACAGCTCAATCCACTGAGGTTCCGGCTTGCACTCTTCTTGCCCTTGCGCCTCCCGGCGTCTTCATCTTCACTACTTGAGCTTGACTGTGCATCGCTTGAGCTTGAGTCGACGTCGCTTGCACCGGCCACCATGGCTCTTGCCTTGTCCTTCTTGTAGCCGCTCTTGCTCGGTCGCCGCTTGTCCTTGTCCTCGCTCTTGGACTTGCTGAAGTGCTTGCCCTTGGAGGAGTACTTGTCTTCACGCCTCGGGTGTGCCTTGTACTCGCTCATCTTGTACTTGTTCTCCTCCGCTTCCGGGCACTCGGCGATGAAGTGTCCACTCTTGCCACACTTGTAGCATGTCCCCGAGCTCCGCCTTGCATTCCTCCGGCTCTCATGTAGTCGATCAAACCTCCTTGAGAGCAAGGCCAGCTCCTCCTCGCCCAAGACATCAAACTCCTCATCCGGAATAGACATAAGAGAAGACAAGGAAAACCGTCGACGAAAGGGTTAGCTTTGCCCTTTGATCCACCCACAAGAGCAAGACTATGGTCGGGCCGAGCCCTCATGCTTGGATTGCAACTTCCTGTCAACCTCAGCCGACTTGAGCTTAGAAAAGAGGTCATCCAACTCAATAGTCAAATACTGCCCAGACTCCTTG
The DNA here is from genome assembly GCA_947561735.1 of Cenchrus americanus. Taxonomy (NCBI): domain Eukaryota; kingdom Viridiplantae; phylum Streptophyta; class Magnoliopsida; order Poales; family Poaceae; genus Cenchrus; species Cenchrus americanus. The sequence goes on along the minus strand of OX387244.1, from coordinate 78,793,865 downwards.
ATGGCCTCAACCTTAGCACCCCAAACATTTGGGTCCAAGACATACAAGAGCTTCAAAGCTTGATCATGCTCAGTGTAAGGGAAATCCTCAACATTAGCCTTCATGTTGTTCACGATGGCGGTGAACCTCTGAAACATCGCATCAATGTCCTCACTGGGAAGTTGAGTGAAGTTCTCATATTGCATCCGGTAAGAGACAAAGAGGCGAGCCTTCACATGGTTATCACCACCGTGAGCAACCAACAACTTCTCCCAAATTTGCCAATTAAGATTCAAATGGCGAACACGCTCAAACGCAGGATCACACAAGCTCCGGACCAAGTGATCAACGGCTTTTGCATTTGCCTCATACTTGGCCTTAGCACCAGCATCGGTCACCATAAGAGTATGGATGTTGACCGGAATAGCATAGGTCTTGTCGAGCACAATGAAATCCAACAACTTGCCACGAAGAAAGATCATCATACGATCCGCCCACTTGTGGTAACCCTTCCCATCGAAGTGCGGCGGACCGCCCCGCTCAACGTACGCCATCTTAGGATTCAAGACTTTTCAAAGTCACAAAGAATCCGGCATTAAGCTCTAATACCAATTGAAGGATCGGATGGCGACTAGAGAGGGGGGGAGTGAATAGGAGCCGGTAAAAATTCTTCTCAAAGAACCCGGCCTATACCCTAGTCAAATCCCGGTCACACACAAGCGATGGATCGAATCACATGCCAATCGCCAAGACAACGAGGTTATGGATCAACCTCTGGTCTTAGGAACGATTCCTTGAAGCACACGCGGAAGTACGAGAAAGGAAGGGAGGAATCGAACCAAGAAGCAAAGCCGCCGGCCTACGGCGGACCGTCCCGGCCAGCGGGGCGGACCGTCCGTGATGGCCGCGCGGACCGTCCGGCGAGGTACCGCGGACCGTCCGCACCCTTGCCGCGGACCGTCCGGCCCGAGCCGCGACCATCCGTTAAAGCGAACGAACCACCGTAACCGACCCGAGAAAAACGGACCGTCCGCGAAGACCGGCGGACCGTTCGCGCGCGCGCGACCGTCCGCTACTGAAGCTCGGACCGTCCGCAAACCGGCTGCAATGAAAACCTAAAACAAAACCAAATCAAAACGAAACGAAACAAGAACACGAAGAACGCCCGACGAACTGGCTCCTCGCGGACTGTCCACCGGCCCCTCGCGGACCGTCCGCGCCACACGGACAGAACTGAAAAACAGCCCGACCTCGAAGGTCAACTCCCCCAAATCATCATCGGATTTCCCAAACGGTAGAAGCTGTAGAGACAAGGGTTTGGGGACTTGGAAAGCGACACACAAGGATGCTATAGCCCAAAAATCTTGCCTCCTAACTCCCTAAATCACCGGGAATCGCGAATCCTTTGAGCACCACCAAAAGCTAGAGCTCCGACCGAAAATCCTTGAATCGAAGTGTTTTCCCAGCATTTGAGGGCACAAGATCAATCACAAAGGTGCACAAGGCATCCATACATCTTTCCCTCAAAGAAATCCGGGGAGAAACCCACTCAAATCCGCGGAACCACACTAAGAACAAGAGCACCAAAAACAAGCATGCAAAAGACCACGAAAAACACAACGCCGAATCTTCTATACAAACCAGGAAAGATTCACAAGGTCTAGCATGCCGCCCAAGCATCCATCCCTTTCAACAAATCTCACATGAAGCTCTCATGCTAGCCTAGAGAAAATGGAGAAGAAAATAGCTACGAAAATGAGAAATGGGAAGGGGGAAATGAAACCCTAAGTCGCGGAGAGAGGGAGCCATCCACACACACTCATGGCTTATATATCGGGTCCCACCGGTGTGGAAAATGACTCGACTACCCCTAACTCAACTACTGGCGATACAACCCATGCAGGGGCATTTATGTAATGTTTGTGGGTCTTGCCATCGGACGGCCACGCCTTCGCCACACCCCGCGTCCTCCAGACGCAAGCCATGCGATCCCCCCGCGTGTCCTCCGCTTCGAAGCTTCCCGACACGCCCGGATCCCGTCTCCGTCGTGTTGGGTCTTCGGACTTGGTTTTGAGGCCCAAACCAAGAAACCGTCCTCTGATGGTTTTGTGGGCGAACCACCAAACCCCGCGTGCTCGGCCCGGCCTCCCGCCAAGCCCCTTGACTCTACCGCCACCGTGCACAGGCTCGATCGTCCATGACTTCGTCTTGCTCGTCTCGCCACCATGTGGCCCGCACCTAGTCCTGCCGTCCACCGGGTCCCTCGAACCGAGCCTACTTGTCTCTCCATCTCCCGGAGGCCCCTCAAGGCTGAAGACCTTTCGCGCCCGTTCTTCACCTGCAACAACACGAACTAGGCCGCAGTCTACACCTGCGCACTGAGCCAAGAGTCAGTCCAACACCCGTTGTCAATCACTCATCACTGAGGAGCGGTCATCCATCGACCACCGGGACGCTCCTGGTCCACATAATTAATCCGTCATTAGAGATTGTTTACTGTAGCACGATGTTATCTAATCATATCATAATTAGGCTCGTTAGATTTGTCTCGAAAATTAAGGTAGGGATTGTGGAATGAGTTTTGTCATTAATCTACATTTAATACTGTTAATTAGTGTCCGGAGATTTGATGTGATGTGTAGTTGGTGAAACTTTGGGGAACTAAACTGGCAGTGCACGTTAGGTAAATGGGAGAGCTTTTCTCTCATCTGTATTTTGTTTCCAAAGTAGTAAATGAAGTTATAAGGTTCATGAGTTCTAGAAAAAAGGCTCGTCGAATCCCGTCCAATAACCATAGCAGTCTAGAAACACGATGTCTGCGCATCAGTCAATAGTCCACAAACACATTGTGTCGCGGTTGTACCTCTAACTCTATACAAGCAATACCGGACTGTAACATAGTTTTTCAGAGAGTATGCTATTAGTGGATCCTAAATCAGAGACCTAAGGCACCAGCAGGTATTCCTCTAATCTATAACAACTATATAGGTGAGACCCACTATAAGTTATGGATAGATTTCTCTCAACATGCAATCATTCCACATCACCATCCACCATACGCCATGTCACCATCCACTATACGCCATGTCATCATCCACCAAACTATCTATTTATGTCTTCAAGTGATTTTTTACCAATAGCATGTATTTGTGAGTAGCACACCACGAAACTCTAGCAATTGGAATACGTGTAGGATAAATCACGTAAGAATGGTTCACTCTCAACAAAATAATATGTTTTCATACATAATGTTGTTTACAAATCAATGTTGTCATGTAATCACTTTAGTGTTTTTACTTTCACATTTCACCTTATGTTTAACAAATTTCCGCAGCAACGCCCGGAGTATCACCTGGTCTCTTCGAAGCATGAGTACAAGACGGTCGTGGCGAGCGTGATCCCAGTGCCAGAGCCGACCACACCGGCGAGGCCAGCTAAAAGTGTCAGTGCACCAACGCAGAGTCCTACGATAAATGCTGTTGTGGCGACATAGCGCTTCCATCGACGCATTGGAATAGAGTCCGGCTGCGCCACCGTAACACTTCGTGGCTCCTGCATTCAGTCAAACCACAACATGTTTCAGTCAAAGTAGAAGATGGAGGGAAAGAGGAATAGTGGGAAGTAATCTGTGGAAGCGACGCATGCATTTTGCACACACAATACTTACCCCAAGCAACCTGGCAACGTATCGCTCTGAACACGCACAACCTTCGAAAAAGGTCAATGAGGCAAAGCCACATCTGAGAAGAAGCCACAATGCATAGATAAGCGTTTGGAACGGGTGTCTTCCTACATCAGCCAACCTTAAATTCAAGGAGGACAAACTAATTTCTATTTGAGTGTGTCAATAAAATCTTCAATTGAAATCAACAATACCAATATATAGTGTACTAGATGATGGCATGATGCCCAAAAATTATCTTATATGCCCTGAAAAAACAATTCTCTCACTGCTGGAAATCCAGGCTTTGCCGAGGGCCTGAAACTCTCGGCAAAGGGCATCAAACACTCGGCAAATCCTTTGCCGAGAGTAACACTTGGCAAAGAGCCGACGGAAAATTTTTTCTCGGCCATGATTCTTTGCCGAGCAACCTAGCTCCAAGCTCTCGGCACAGGCTGTGCTGAGAGCCCACAGTGGGCCGTCGGCAAAAAACAGTAGCCGTTAAGGGGGGGTTTAAGTTGACAGTTTTTGAAATCTTATTTGCCGATAGCCTCTAGGTCGGGCCGTCGGCAAAGAGGGGGATTTTTATTTTCTTTTTAGAAAATTCTGTGCCGAGAGCCCCCGGCAGAGGCCGTCGGCAAAGACGATTTTTTCTATTTTTTGAAAAAAAACTATGCCGAGCGCCCCTGGCAAAGGCCGTCGGCAAAGACGGTTTTTTATTTTTTTAAAAAAAAAAGTCTTTGCCGAGCGCCCCGTGCAACTACGCTCGGCAAAGCTCGGAACACCCGAGCTGGGAAAATTTTTCCCAGAGTTGCCGAGCGTATTTGCAAAGAACACTCGGCAAAGGGGCCTTTGCCGACGGCCCCTCTTGGCAAAGAGGCCACATTTTGTTTTATTTTTTTCTTTCCATATTGACAAACATATATATATATATATATGACAATATCACATGCAGCAATACATAACGCATATATATCACATCCACAAGTTCATACATCACCACATGTGTCCACAAGTCCATTGAAACAAGTCTACAAATCCACAAAGTGTCTCAAATCCAACGAAACAAGTTCACAACATGATCAACTAAGTCCAAGGGCCTACGGTGAGTGCTCGTGCGGTGGGAAAGGTGGGATGGGCGACTGGAGGACTTGCTCACCACTTGGAGCTTGGTGATTCAAACCCGCCGAGAAAGGCTGCACAAAGGAGACAAGATTGCAAGTGTTAGACATGATTAGACAGGAAAACCATAAACTCTTTGGTATCATACTCACTAGAGTACCGAGGACTTGCTGTGTCGGAAACACCTGTGGAGGGGGGCAGAGCGATAGGAGCTAGGAGCCCTGGTGGTAGAGCCATACCACCTAACGTCGCAAGGTACCTAATAAGTTCCTCAAACTTACTCGCCATTGCCTGCTGCGACCGGAAATACACCTGCTGCTGAGCCCGCTCCTGTTCTAGCTGGTCTGCTAGCTGCTAACGTAGAGCCCGCTCCTCTGCTATCTCAACCTACAACATTTGACTTAAGTGTTTCAGTAATGCAAATCTAAGAATGTGTTTAAACATTAATATAACATGACTAGTTCATACCTCAAGGGCATTCAAACGACCCATCCCCACGGTTGGCCGTGCTCGTATCTGGGGGTCTGACTCCGTCCTCCATGCTTGGACGTCGGCAAGTCTCAAGCTGGAACTGTCGATGATGTCGTCGCCAATCCACAACCTCTCGTGCTTCTTTACTCCTCCCAAGGCCATGACTATGTCTGTATCAATGTCATGCTCACTCGGGTTGTAATCTTCACCATCCTTCTGCTTACAGGCCTCTGTGTACTCAGCGATGCGTCGGCCGAAGCTAGGGTTGATGTATGCCGCCGGCCCGTCGCTCACACTGTAGGACACATCAGACATCGCATGCACAAGGCATCGAAGTCCGAGCATTCCTGGACAGGATGTGCCTTTTGCTGCAAGAAAAGCAGGACGAAGATTAGTGTGATGAAACAAGTTTGAGCCTCAAAATTGATTAAAGAAACCGCGTACCCATAGCTCCTTGTATTCTGGAAGGCTCCACTGGCCTTGGTGGTGTGATGGGCCCTCCATCATCAAACGCCTCTCTCGTGCAGCGTCGTGCGCCTGCTGGTACTCCTCCGTGAACCACTTGTCCACCTCCATTGCCCATGCGTCAGCTTTGGTGCGGCTCCACCAAGGAGTCACCTGCACGTCACGAAGTAATTGATACGTGAGAAGATCAAACATAAAATAAGTAATATCAGAACATAGCTGGTATTCATGTACCTCAAGGAACTGCTCACGGGTCAACATCGTCCTTCTGGCTTCTTCCTTGCCTATCTTTTGACCAAGCACCAACGCGTAGTAGGTTATGACGGCCTGGTGCTTTACCTCGTGATGCATGTCAGTGACATGTTTCTTGCAGCAGTTCTTCAGGCACATGTCCGCTCTCTCCTCTTCGCCATCCTCACATCTGAAGAAGGTTTGCATACAAATACGATGTCAAATTCATTATTTTAAGATTGAGTCAAATGAATGTGATGTAACGAGAAAAAGCGAGCTAGAGTTACCCAAAACGTCCTCAGCACACGCTCTGCCGTGTGGGTGAAGTCCCGGTCTTCACCCTGGTAGTAGTAGCCCCACGTGTAGGCTGGCTCTGTCCGCTTGTGGTACGTGACAATGCCGAGGTAGTGCTGCCTACACAGAAGCCCGACAATGCCGTTGGGCTTGCGTGAGTCGCCACTCGACACAACGATCTAGTTCCTGCACATGTCGAACAAAATATTAGTGACTTGAGATAATTAAAATGAAGTTTGGCATCTAAATGAAGTTAGGCATCTAAATTTACTTACATTCGCCCTTGGGGGCGAATCACTGGGCGGTTCTGAGGGAGCAGGGGCTGAGGGAGTCGTGCGGGGCCTCGCAAGTAGACCTTCGCCGCCCTAGAGGCCTCCCCCAAAGAACCCGCACTCGAGGCGTCGTCCTCGGTCTCCGTCGGCTGGCCCTCACAACCGCCCTCGTCGTCGTCCTCCTCGGTCCCCCGTGCACCGTCCGTCGGCTCGGGAGGTGGCCTCCTGGCCCTCCTGGGCCTCCTCTCCGACCCCTCCGTGTCGTCCTGCCCCTATGAGGCGCTGTAAAAGGTGGACAAGGGCACCTGATGTCGGCCCTCGTCCACCTCCACTTCCGGTACTGGCCGTCATCCTCCGCGACGGCCGCCTGCCATCTTTTTCGGTCATGTGTGATCAACATATAAACAAAACATAATTAGTATGGCATGCATAATAATAATGAGACATGCATGACAATAATGAAAACACAATTATGAAAGAACATAGTATTACATGTATTAAAAGTAGTCTGGATCATCGTGGGGATTAGCTGGTATGTCTGTTCGCTCGTCATCACTGTCAAAATTATCTAGATAATGAAGATAATCCGACGGGTCTAAGTTTTCTTCATGATCGATGCCCAATCGCTCAAGAATTTGTAAGTCCTTTGGATCATACACCTCTTCTTCATCGACGTTGTGATCGACCAATTCATTGTCTACTTCCATTGCTATAGGTGTAGTTAGGTCTATCACAAAACTCCCAGTCAGTCCGTCTTCTTGATAGAACTCTCCTTCATATGTGTTTGGATTTATCAAGTTATAGTCTTCATCGTTAGGGATAGGTAGTTTACCATGTGGCATGACCTTCTGCACAATCTCCCAGCCCTTAAGGTCTTTGCTCTGGCAGGCGTATGGAAGGTAATAAACTTGCACGGCTTGTTGGGTCACAATATATACATCGGATCATGGATACACGGAATCCGGTCGAACTTCGACTAGCCTGATTGTCGGGGTCCTTCGAGTACATTCAGGATCGAACCAATGACATTTGAATATCACAGGTTTAAGATGTGGGGCGCCATAAAATGAAAGTTCGTATATTTCCAGGACTCTTCCATGATATTCTTTCCCATCAGTGTCGATCGTAACCACACCACTGTTTGTGGTACTTCGAATGGGTCGACTGTCTTCGTAGGCAGTCGTGTGGAAACGAAAACCATTCACATCATAACCGGTAAATGACCTAACCCTTAGTTCACAGCCACATACAACAACACACAACTCACTAGAGATGGACAGATCGGTTTGGGCCTTTCTCCCAAACCATGAAATGAAATCGCGCCGCTGTGGGCCCGCACCTTGTGAAATAAGGGTATCAATTTCGTGTAGTTCTGGCAACCTCGATGCAGTCCAGAACTCATGGATGAATTCTAGTTTGTACAGTTCAACCTCCGGCGAGTTGAGCAGCACATATAGCATGATGCTACGCCACTCTTCATTGGTAAGTTGCTTGGTGGTAGATGCACTTGCGCTTCCGAATTGGCCTCGGAAAAGGCTGAGTTTTGATTGATTTTCCACGACATTGTAACGAGGGGAGTGATCATGCACGCTAGGAAGGTTCTCTTTATAGTATTTTTCTGTGAAGTTTGACACCTCATCCACAATGTATGCCTCTGCAACTGAAGCCTCGATTCTGGCTTTATTTCTACATTTTTTGCGTATGAGCTTTAAAGTTCTCTCAATTGGGTAGCACCAATGGTACTATGCTGGCCCACCCATACGTACCTCGTATGGAAGGTGCACAGTCATATGCTGCATTGGCAAGAAGAATCCAGGTGGAAAGATTTTCTCCAACTTACATAGTAACACAGGGGCCGCTTTCTCCAACTCTCTACATACGGTCCGAGAGATCTCCTTCGCACATAGCTGCCGGAAGAAATCGCTCAGCCGCCGGCCAAAGACTTGCCATATATTCTCTGGGACAAAGCCTCGAACCATCATGGGAAGAAGCCGCTCAATCCATACGTGGTAGTCATGACTCTTCATGCCATTTACTCGCATAGTAGTTAAATTGACTTCCCTCTTCACATTATGTGCATACCCATCTGGAAACCAAAGCGTCTTCATCCATTTAAGTACTTCCCTCCTTTGTTCAATGGACAATACATAATCGGCCTTGGGTCTTCTCCATTTCTTGCGCCCTTCTGGAGGCCTCATCTCTAGATTTGGTCTATCACATAGTGTTGCAATGTCCACTCTGGCCTTAGGGTTATCCTTAGACTTATCGGTGTCCATGAGTGTGCAAAAAAGTGTCTTTGTGATATTCTTCTCAGTGTGCATGAAGTCAATGTGATGTGGCACAAGAAGGTCATCATGATATGGGAGCCGCTGTAAGCCCGATTTATGACTCCACATATGTTGCTCACCATAACTCACATAACGACCACCTCCTTCATTGGCCACAAGAGCCTCTACCTGAGCACGAACCTTGGCACCAGTCAGCATCTGCGGTGGAGGTTGTGTCACTACAAGACCTTTTGTGAAGTTCTTCTTGTCTTGTCCGAATGGATGATCAAGAGGCAGGAACTGACGATGTTGGTCGAACGATGAATACTTAGCACCCTTCTGCAACCAGATGAACCTAAAACGTTCCTTGCATATTGGGCATGGGAACTTTCCATGAACACACCAGGCTGAGAACAACCCATACGCCAGGAAGTCATGAATAGAGTACTGGTACCAAACATACATCTTGAAGGTTGCCCTTTTAGCTCAGTCGTATGTCCATACACCTTCCTCCCAAGCACTAATCAATTCATCCCACAAAGGCTCCATGTACACACCCATATTACTCCCCGGGTGTCTAGGAATTATTAAGGACATGAATATGGTGTCCCGTTGGAAGGCGACACTGGGGGGAGATTCAGGGGTATAACGAACACAGGCCAACATGTGTAAGGGGCGGTACTCATCCCATAAGGATTGAACCCATCGGTTGCCAGTGCAACACGTACATTACACGCCTCACCTGCTTTCTCAGGATGATGTCCATCAAAGTATTGCCATGCTTTACCATCTGATGGATGTACCATCTTGTCAGGACTATACCGTATGCCATGATTATGCCATGTCATCTGTTTGGCAGTTTCCTCAGTCATGTAAAGTCGCTGGATCCTCAGCACGAACGTAAGGTATCGTACGATCTTTTGGGCGATATCAGTCTGCTTCATTTGACCATCTCCAGCTGGTACCTCTTCGAACCTCGAGGATTTGCACTTTGGACAGTGCGTGGCATTCGCGTGTTCCTTCCTAAATAGGACACACCCATTCACACAGGCATCTATCTGCTCATACGAAATCTTAAGTGCTTTGAAGAGTGTGGTTGACTCGTACATGGACGTTGGCAAGGAATGGCCCTTTGGAAGCAAGGAGCCAACAACGACCAACAACCTATTGAAGCCTGCTCGACTGATGTTTAACTCGGATTTCACCCCTAATAACCACCCAATGGCGTCTAGTTGCGAAACGGTGGTGTTGTCGTGAAGAGGTATCTTTGCCGAGTCCATCATCTTGTAGAACAACTTTGCCTCCTCCTCCATCGCCTCCTGATCACGGGTGTCATTGAAAAGTGCTTGGTGGGCATCTTCTAACATGTCTACAACCCCCGCATTATCATCACACACCTCCAGGCGTGGTCTCACCACCTCCTCTCTCATACGATGTGCTTCACCATGGTAGATCCACACGGTATAGTCTTTGGTAAATCCATTGTACAGAAGATGTCGGCCCATATCCTCCTTGCTAACTCTCCTCTTGTTTTCACATTTTGTGCAGGGACACCAAACTAGCAAATGACCACGAGAATCGGCCCATGCAAATTCCAAGAAATCATTGGTCTTAACCTTCCATTCATCATCAAAATCACGCTTACTTCTCCGGCCGGTGTACATCCATTGACGGTCCTCCATCTTATATCAATCAGGAATGTGAACCATAAAATCCATGTACATCGTGATCCTACTGTCTAATAGGTGAGGATAGGTCTTAATCCCACCCATGGATCTGTATATAAGTTAGTTTCCATGCCCCGATCCGATCGAGGCAGAATTTCGGCAGCACCTCCCCGCTGTTCTCCAGATACACGTACGAGTATGGAGATTGTGTATCTAGAGAACAACAGGAGGTGATTCCAAAACTCTGCCTTAGATTGGACTAGGACATGGAAACTAACTCATCTACGGATCCGCGGGCTGTCCAGAAAACGTGGACAATCCGAAACAGATACGGTCGTAGGTATGCACAGAAAAGCATACCTCCAGCCGTATCTCTTTCAGACGGGAGACACCTAACTAGGTTACGCGATCTAGGACCATACGACCAGAAGATGGGTTATTCATACCTAGGGTGCCGGTGATGAGGCACCGCAGTGCAGGCAGATCCGCAACGCCAACGAAGAAGATCAGGGTCATCGAGGTACTCCAGCTTGCCTTCCACTAGCCCATCTCTGCAAAAAAGAAATGAAAGTACAACTTAGCTCAAAATTTCGGCAGCACCTCCCCTGCACAGTGAGGTGTCAAAACCTGCAATTAAGCATTTGACACGAAGGCCGACAACCAGATATATGCATTCTCATCGAACTCAACAAAGCATTGCCAATTCACATTCATATTCTAGTATTCTACCACTAGTTACCACTAGTCACATTCACATGCTGGCTCACCTTGCTCAGGCGGACGACGATAGCGTGGGCGGGACGTGGATGGATGACGACGGCAGGGCTGTCCCGGGTGTTGGTCCTGTGCTTCTCCCCCCTTCTCGATCCTCCCTTTCCTCCTCCTCTCCCCTTCTCCTCCCTCTCCTTTTCCTCCACCTCCTACTCCATTGCTCCCTCTCCCTTCCTTCTCTTCTCCGGCAGGGGCAGGCAGGCAGGAGAGGGAGCTCGCGTGGGCAGGGGAGGGGGCTCGCGGCGGCCGGCTACGGCGGGGCGGGCGGGGAAGGGGAGGGGCGCGCGGGTAGGGGCGGGGGGTGTGCGCGTCGGGGCGGTGGTGGGGGCGGGGGCGCGCGGCGGAGGAGGGCGGGCGCGGCGGCCGGCCGGTGGACGGCGGGCGGGGGCGGGCGGCGGACGGCGGACGGTGGGCGGCGGACGGCGGGCGGGGGCGGGAGGGCGGCCGGCGGACCGGCGCGGCGGGGGCGGGCGGCCGGCCGGAGGATGGCGAGCGGGGGGCGGGAAGGCGCCCGGCGGACGGCGCGGCGGGGGCGGGCGGCCGGCCGGGCGGCCGGCGGACGGGGGGCGGGGGCGGGAGGGCGGGGGCGCGCGCGGCGGCGGCGGGCCGGGTGAGGGCGGCGGTTGCGTGTGTGCGTGTGTGCGTTTTGGCTAAGTGTTGGTCGGGGTGCTGTGTAATGGCACTTCTTTACTGACGGCCTCCCAATCCGGCCGTCGTCGGCACAGATGCCACCTGTGTCGAGCGTCGCGACCCAGCTCTCGGTAAAGGCGTTGACCAGGGTTATACCCCGGTTGACTGTACTTTGCTGAGAGCCCGCTGGGGCCGTCGGCAGAGCACACATCTGTGCCGACGGCCCGCCTTCGGCACATGCACCTTTGCCGAGGGCCCCACGAGGCTCTCGGCAAAGAAGTAATTTTTTTTATTTTTGGGTTGAGTTTTTTTCTTTGCTAAAGGTACATCACTTAGAGCTTGATTTCCAATTTTGGTGTTTTTCTGACAAATTTTTACTATATTTCATGTATTTTCGTCTTTTTTTAATTTTTCTGCATATTTCAAATTTAAACTACAAGTCCTCAAAACACTGCATGTATATGATTGAAAAATTGATATTGTTGCTTGTTAGTGTGAGTTTAGTCCTAATCTAGGGTCACGTGCCAAAATTAAAACAACTTTGTGCGGATCACATGTCCACCCACTTTCCAGCGAATCGTTTTCAAATTATATAAAATGCAAATAAAGTCGAAAAATCACGAAATTTGACGAGTTGTCGTTATATCACATGTGTAGTCAGTGGTAAAAATTTGAAATGATTTCGTGGAAGTCTTTGTTACGCACTGCAGAAATGGGGAGATGCTCCATGATGCATGCCCGCTCGGTAGCCATTGGCCAGTGTTTCTGCTCCACGGCACCATCAGCCTCTGTTACCACTTCTTGGCCTCCCCTATCAACATCCATTCTGATCTCAGTTGGTGAATTTTGCACAGCACCGGACATCAGCTTGGTGTCCTTGTGCATCAGGCAGCGTTCAACTATAGAGCAGTCTCCACTTGATGTTATTAATTAGACCATCCGTCAGTGTAACGGCCGAACTCCCATTTGCTAGCTAAGCCATCGGCATGTGATGGCACAAGTCTACGTCACGGACTTCAAGAGAAACAAAATTCTGTTTGTACTTTTGCACCTCTTAAAAAAACTTGTATGAGGAACACTTTTGTATTATTTAATTCTTTTTCAACCCTCCACCTGTCTCCACCCACGGCCACGGGAGAAATGACGATGCCAAGTCGAGTACACGCGCGTAAATTTACGCACTCAAGGCTGTTTTTTTCCAAGTTGCCAAAAATTGTCAAGTCATTTGTCAAACGGTTGGATGAGTGTTTTAGCGTTTTTGCCAAAAATCAAAGATGTCAACCTGATTTGGCGAACTATCGGAGATGCTCTTAGATCGCAACAAAAAAAATGAACCCTAAGAGCATCTCCAAGAGTCTTTCTAAATTTTACTCAATAAATCATCATTTAGAGAGTCATTTGCATGAAAATCATTTTCTATATATTTTCACTTTCCAACAATTTTTTCTATTTCTTATGTGCACTCTAGAGAGCCAATCTCGTCTTCTATATTTGACTCACTACGGGAAACCGAGTCTTCGCCGAGAGCAATATTCTTCGGCGAGAGCTTTATCTCGTGCTCTCGGCGAAGATCTCTTCGGCGAGAGTAAAAATTTATATTCTCGATGAAGAATAAAACTCTTGGCGAAGAAAAAAATACTCTCGGTGAAGAATTCTTCACCGAGAGCAAGCCGACTAGCTCTCCGTGAAGAAGTTCTTCGCCGAGAGTTTTTTCGCTCTCGGCGAAGCAATTTTTTAAAAAATCACTTTTTCACCCTCAAACTTTTTCTATCATCAACATGCACTTATACAAATGATATGTTCAAATTTGATGCGATTTTATCTCTCATTGCTATATTTAAAATTTTTACTTCACTCTAGGTAATTTTTCGAAGACGTCCAATATGAACTACAAGTGCATGAAATCATAGAGTAAAGTTGTTGGAAAAATGAGATTCATGTTCACGATACATCTCTAAGACCATGTACACGAAATGCAATTAAATTTCAAACATTTTGTCCTCCGATCATGATGAAGATCGTGTCGTAGAAAAGTTTTAAAATTATATAAAATTCAAATGAAGTTTGAAAATCACAAATTTTGTGGAGCCCTCATTATATCATATGTCGAGGTTCTGATAAAAAGTTGAGAACATTTTGAGCACTTTGACATGCACGCTATTTAGAAACCGGAACATCTCACGAGAAGTTTCAGAGAATTTGAACTAATGTCCCTAGTTTTGATATACTAGAAAAATTTAAATTTGAGTTTGACCACAACAAGTTTTTTATAAGCAATACATAACATATCTAGTGTCATGTTAAGTTTTTGAGATTTTTTGAATTTATTTGCTATTTTTTTAATAATTTTAAAAAGTTTTAGAAAAATTCTTCGCCGAGAGCCATTTATTGGGCTCTCGGCGAAGCTTAACTGGGCTGGCGGCCCATTTTCCCCGCGGCCCACCCGCCCACGCCCCTTCTTCTATAAACGTCGCCACCCCCCACCCGGTAACCCTAACCCCCGCCGCCGCCCCTCCCTCTCGACCCGCCGCCGCCCCCCTCCCACTCGACGCGCCCGCCGGCGCGGACACCCCCCCTCCCCCTCTCCCCCCTCCTCCGCTCGCCCGACGCCGGCGGCGCACCGCCCTCTCTCCCTCCTCCGCTCGTCCGACGCCGGTGCAACCGCGCCACCCCCTCCTCCCCCCCTCCGCTCGCCCCTCTCCTTGTGGCGGGGGAGCGGCGGCGGGGCGAGGCGCGGTGGCGGTGGATCCGGCCGCCGCCGGCCTCCCTTCGGCGCGGCCTCCCTCCCGGCGCCGCCCCCTCCCTCGGATCCGCCCGGATTCCAGGTTCTCCCCCCTTCCCTGCCCCTCTATTCCTATCTCATCTCCCTCCTCTCTGTTCCACAGGTGGAGGCGGCGCGGCATGGTGGTGGAGGATGGCGGAGCGGTGGCGGGCGTCTCTGGTGGCGTGGTGGTGGCGTGGTGGTGGCTGTGGGTGGTGTGGTGGTGTTGCCGGTGCTGGTGGTAGCGGCGGGCGGTGGTGGTGGTTGCATGCGGTGGCGGCGGTGGTGGGTGCTGGGCCAGTGCGGCAGCGACGGGGGCTAGGGTGGCGGTGGGGGCCAGGGAGGTGGTGGGGTTTTTTTGTTTTATGAAAATCCATTCGCCGAGAGCCAGATGGGCCTCTCGGCGCATCTCCACCGAGAGGGTTCTCGCGTGCTCTCGACGAAGACGCCTTCGCCGGTACAGCGGTGCCGTGAGGCCATCGCCAAGAGCTTCCTCTCAGTGAAGGCTTCATCGAGAGGAAAGACCCATTCGGTGAGAGTAACATCCCTCTCGACAAAGGGGCTGAATCCTATAGTGACTAGTAAAAATATGGAAAAATGACCTTGGAAAAATGACTCCCGCCTAGGAGTGGCCGGTTTCCCCCCTCTTTGGAGCATTTTGCGCAGAACAGAGCTAAAAATCGTTGCTCCTCCCGGCTCTGCCCGCACCCCTTACCAATTTGCCCTTGTAGTTCGCGGAAATAACAACGAAAATGACATTGCCCCCACCACATTGATTCCCCACCGCTCCCCAATGTACCTGTAGAGAAGTGCCGCAGAGGAGGTGGTTGGTGGTTGCAGGGGCGCGGGATGGAGTGTCGGAGGCGGGGCTGACTGGTGTGGTGGGAGCGGAGGGGTCGACCGGTGAGCTCCGCGCGGTGGTACCTCCATAGCCGGCGGTGGCTGCAAGGTGGCGCCGCGGAGGTGGTCGGGGTGCAGGTGGAGGCGGGGCCGACCGGCGCAGGAAGATTTGGTGGAGGGTAGTCCCTGACGGCGGCGAGCACGATGCGGAGTCTAGCTGGACTACGACGACAGTGAAGGTGTGGAGCTTGGAGCTAAAGATGTTTTGATGTGAACTTGCTAGGGTTTGTGTCTGATCTTTCGACGACAGTGGGGAGGGATAACTCGAGTGGAGGAGACGATGTTCACGACAAGAATACAACCTTTCTAAGGATGCACCTTAGCAACTGATAGACCACCTCCTATGGCTATCACGATCTTGTGGAGCGCGCCAAACGTCATTAGGGCACCTGTTCCTGCAAGCAATCGAATGAAGAACAAGTAAGAACAAGTATAACAAGCAACTCAATTGCAAATGTGGAGATGGAAACAAATCTGATATCACAAAGTTGGGGTTCCGAATCAGGTATAATGGATGGTCTAGCTGACACACGCATCTACAAGAAAGTAGCAATGGCTAAACTTACAATGAAACAACACATGATCTATTTGTGGCGGCTATGGGGGTATTTGAGAGGGTAGGGGCACGACCTTGACCTAGTGGGGGTCGTGCACCAACCCTTGGACGCACCCTCATGGGCTCCGGTATGATACACGGGCCAACGGCCCAAAAGATGGTGACACAACACTGTGACGGATTCTGGATGTCCACTTGTTTCGAAGATTCCCGTCGACTCAGATATAGTTTTGACATGAGACCTGATGAGGACATCACAACCATATGTTGATGGTTGAAACACGTAACAACTTTTGATCCGCAAGCATGCAGACCTACACCTTTTTCACCATGGGGTGACCCCCAAGGTTCTTGTCAATCCGTGGAGCAAGGGGATTGCTAGTGCTTAACCAAGTACTAATCTAGTTGATTGGAAAACCTTTGAAAGAGTATTAATCTTAAAGTAGAAACAATCCAATCTATTTTAATCTAATAAGTCTAAAGTGAAACTAGATGGTAAAGGGTGGATACAAGAGAGAGGTTAAGGTAGTCAGGGGCGAATCCAACCGAAATGGCCACCGGGGTCATCCAGTAAACATAATGGGGTCAAGCCTAATTATATTAGTGATGAACAGTAATTCTGTTAACAAATTACACAAAGTCGTCGGGGTCAGCTAACCCCGATAATGTAGGATAGATTCGCCCCTGAAGGTAGATAAGTGTTCCCTCCGTAGGGTTTAGGATCTCATGAACATGCATCTACTACATGAAAAGGGTGTTGCCTACACAAGCTTCATGGCGGTTATGCGGCCGCTAAGCCTTTTCCCTCCATCGTACTGTCACTACGCAAGGTAATCAAACACTTTCACGTATAACCGCATCTATACCTAAGCATCCATAGGGTTAAGCTAATCACCACGATTACCACAAACCCTACTAAGACCACATGTTGTACATACATATGTGAATAAAGCACTCGCATAGACATAGACCATTAAGCATCGAAAGGCATAGGGTGCATGTAGCGATCACATAGCATGTATCCATCTAACCCTAGAGATGAACGGAAACATTACCCCATCATCTTACAAGGATTGAAGCACATGGGGGTGATGGAGACTCCGGAGAACATCATCGATGAAGATGGCGGCGATGAAGCTTGGCAACACCCCTAGGCCAGCGGCTTGGAGTCCTCTTGCTTCCTTCATTCCTTCCACCGGCGTTGATCCTTGCAACGAGCTCATCCAACTCTCTCCCTCATCTTACGGCGGCGGTTTTCTGGTGAATGGCGTCGGTAGAATGGTTGGATCCGGCAGCCGTCGAAGGAGGAAGCTATTAATAGACCGAGGAGGGGCTAGGTCAAAGGGGACCACGAACTGAGGCAAAAAGGGCTTGGATCGATCCGACCGGCCGGTCAGCCCAGCCTGGTTTCGGCCCGGTTCAGGCCCGTATTTCTCCCCGCGGATCATCTTCACATTTTGCACTTGGCCCCCTTCATTTGGGCCATTTTGAGGTTGTCATCCCCGCAATCAAGATAGGGGGCTTCTCGCATGAAGTCTGAACTTTACGTCTTAGTCCGGGATGATCCGTCGTAGCACCTTGGTCCTCACCACCTTTGGAAGTGATTTCGCCTTGCACTCGAACACGAATGAAACTCCTCATTTGCTCCTTTGAACTTGTTGTGACTCCATCCCTTTTGTCCAAGTTTTCCTGCAAAAACACAACACTTCCAAATGCACATACGAAAATGAACTTGTTATATCATTAGTGTGCCTAGTGGCAGGTTAGTTTCATAATCAAATCCAAACCAAAGTGTAATGAACATGTTTGGTGTACCAAAATTCACCGTCAACATCTCCCCCATGCTTAAACCTTGCTCATCCTCGAGGAAGTTATCCTTGCTTAAAAGGAAAATTAGCGTTGCCTTCCAATGTTGTCCCTGCACTTAGTCATTCATGACGAGGCAAATTGCTCTCTCTTAATAATTTATTTTTAAAGTTCAATTTGTGATCGACTTTTTTCATTATGGAAGATAGACTAACAATAAAGAACAAGCCACATTTAATAAACATGATGCACTCAAACTTAAGCGAACTTCAAACCATTACCTTGTTACATGGAAGAATTTCCAAAAAGATGCATATATAACATAAGTGAAAATCTCTTTCAAAAGCTCATGGAAACACTCATCTCATCAAGTCACTCAATCCTATATTAGATTATTTTCAAACTATTCTACCCATATGTGATAGTGGAAGGCTTATGTGGAGCTTGGAAGGTTAAAAACAGCAAAACATACATCCGAAATAATGTCAAATTAAGAGAGAGATCTACTGGAATTACCAAGACTTGTCAAAAAGACCATGGAAAATAAATGTTGGAAAGAGAGAGGGATGAAACACACACATTTAGATAGGTGGACATGTGCAAGTGGTAAATAGATGATCCCGAGGCACGAGTGAAGTTCTCGTATCGGATTGCACATGGTTGGAAGATTTGAGTATGGATTTGTCATCAAGGCACTTGAGAACTTATGAAGCAAAAAGAATCGAGGAGCATCTTTATTTTTTTACTTTTATTTTATTTCCTTCTCATTTTTCTCTCTTTCTTTTTTTCTTTCTTCTTCCTTTTTCCTTACTTTTCTTTTCTTCTCATCATAATTTTTTTATTTTTTTCTTTTTCTCCTTAGAACTTTTGCAACATAATACTTACATAGCATTTGTCAGAGATGATGTAATGACTCCTCCCCCATGCTTGAATGATGCTCGTCCTCGAGCATAAAATAGGGGGAAATGACTGCTAAAGTAAGTATAAATTCCATAATCTTGCGAAATATTTGAGTCTCCATCAAGAATTTTACTCCATACTCAAATTGGGTTGTGGACAAGGAGGTGGTCAAAAAGATATTTTTGGTTTAGGTTTGATGCCTAGTGAGGTTTGTGAAATTTTCGATGTGAAAACCCACAATGCATGGACAAAAAAGCTAGCATGAAAAGTTACACAAAGGAATGACCAGCTTCTTAGTCTCGAAGCATAGAAATTAATCCTAATCCAACTCATCAAAATATATATTTGCAATATGTGGGTTTTGTTATTATAGAACATATATGTATATGGCTTTGGTAGGTAGAACTTTGCAAGAGCATCACAAATATGTAGATAGCATTACAGTTAAGTTTTCATAAAAACAACAAGTTATTCGGCTATCCATAAACTTAACTCAAAGGGCAAAGATGTGTATGTGGGTCTAGAACATAGTCATTTCACCTCCACAAATAAAAGAGCTGGTATTTAAATTAATTTCAGATCATGTTATAAAGAGCAATTAACCAAGACATGTATAACTTCATCTAGGTAAAACAAAGCGGCAACTTTCATCATTTTTCCATAAGTTCAGGCAATATAAAACATCAAGGTGAACACATGGTCATGCCTATCTATTGAAAATAAAAAGAAACCTAGGTTGTCCTCCTAGTAGCCATGTTATTGTTGGAAGAGAAAAAGAAAATGTTGCGCCTAATAAGGTTGGAGACATACTTACAAGCATTTATGTTCGGAAAAGAGAAGGTCCATGGAGGTGTTACCATCTTTGCTTTTGTCTTGATTTATAAATGCTCCTAAACTTCTGAATTTGAACTTGTATGCTTAATGGAGTCATTGGTCACACTTCTCTTCAATGTTGTCATCACCATCTCCTCTTTCTTGTTCTCATCAGCTCCTTGCTGTCTCATTTTCATAGATTTTCCCTCTGTCCAGAACAGAACATATATCGAAATATAGATCTATTGAAAATTTTATGAAATTACCTTTCCAATGTGTGGTCATTCATCGAAAATGGAGTTCAAACAAGGGAGCTATGTCTGTTTTACTTCAGCATTGCGTGCTGTCCAAAACTAATTTCAGGACGTGTTGCACTCGGTGATTCGGTCATAACCGCTTGTAGGAACCTCCTATTGTATTGATTCTTGATTTGTTGGAGTCGTAACTTCATGGGGCTTCTAAATATCCAAAAATATTCAGTGTTTTCCCTTCGAGACCACACAGAATTTTGATGAGATCAATAGCTTCTTGTGCATTGATCTAGGGACGTTGATGATCCTGATCATTCTATCTTCTAGAGCGTCATATTGCACTTCCGTGTTGAAGGTTCGGGGTCTCCCCCATGCTTAGCATTTTTCTAGGCATGGAAGAAGAATACAAAGCATTTTGATCTTAGTCATCCTTCAATTTCCTTATAGTGAGAGTCTTTATCTTGCCTGCAAGACATTTTAAGCGCACATTCTACCCCCAAGGTGACGGTTTGGAGTAGATAGAATTGCCAACAATCCAACAATGTTTCCTAGGACTCTCAACTTGTGGTATAATTATTCTAATGAGAAATAAAAACCTAATGGGTGTTCGTGGTGCAAAGTGTGTATGCACATGAGAGGAAAGCATATAAACAAAGACAATGCTTTCACCTAGTTCTAAACACCATGTTTACAACTAGGTTGCCGAATTTCTCCATAGTCATAAAGATTTATTTATCTAGGGTTAAAACACCATGTTTATCCCTAAATCAATAACTCTTATAGCACAAGAAAAAATAAGTGCATTGCAAAACTTATATACTGTTGGGGGGTATCCGAAAATCCAGACTAGATCCCCGAACACAAGAGAAGAGTGTACGCAAACGTTCAAGTCAAAGTCGCAGATGACGTACAAGGAGACAAAGGATCTCCTAAAGATTGTTTGTGCCTCAAAAGTTGTGAATCCTTTTACACGTGCCCTCACGCCCCCTTTTATAGGGAGACGAAGGGACTTTTACATTCCGACAATACCCTTGAACTCAAAGAATATTCCTAGTGTGAACACACACACACAAATGTCTCTTACATCTCATATATTTACAAGCCTGCCACTAGTTCACACGCTAAACCCGGACTTTTTGAGACGACATCTTTGACTTTGCTTCTTGCTAGTTCGTGAATCTCCCCGCTCAGGAAATCTTCACGTACCGTGACTCCCGAACTCGTCCTCCATCATACTCCCAAATTTCACAGATTCCCCAAGTTCGTGGCTCCGCAGGTTCATGGCTTTGAGTCTTTACAAATTCGCGACTTCGAGGCTTCGCGGGTTCAAGATTCCAAGCCATCGCGCGTTCGCGACTCCGAGACTTCGAGAGTTCAGGATTCCAGACCACCACCCATTCGCGACTCCGAGACTTCGTGAGTTCCAGATTCCAGATCTTCACGAGTTCTTTGCTCCTGAAAACTTACATCACAAATTTCATTAACCTCGACATTTCGAGGGTGACAAGTTTTCCTAAATTCCCCAACACTAGCCCCTCGGGGAAGCGGGTTGACTCCGACGATCCGATTCCACGAACATTTCAGAATTTCAGTAAAAAACGACACCCTCTGAATGTCGGAGGGGACACGCGTCATCCGGAAACCTCGCAACGGTCGAATCGAGGCGCGTTCGCAGAACTACCCCCCCCCCCCCCTCGCCCGTATAAATAGACGGCTTCTGCTGTCAAAATTTTTTCACCGCTCTCTTGCTTTGTTGCGAACTGTAGTCCTCTCCTTCGCGGAAAAGCGCCTTGCGATCTAGTGTTTGCGGCTTCAAATTTTCCCCGAACTTTTCTAAGGTATTACTCTCTTTGTCTCTTAACTCTTGTTTCTACTGTCCATCGTACTGGTGTTCTTTATTTTGCGAATTTAATTCATGAACTTCGTCTTTTTTCTCTTATTTGTACTATTGTCGAATAGGTGGCTCGAGTTAAAAGTATTGCAAGACCCATGATGACCGAAGAACTTGCTGCAGCTGGCCTTTCGGCCGAACCGGTAGCTCAGAATCCTGAGAATGTTCAACCTCCCGAAGAGGAGGGATCGCCTGCTGCCAGCGAATCCAAGAGTCACGAAGACGGGGAGGTCAGAACAGACAATGAAGACGTTGGGGATGTGGATGCCGACGTCAGAGATCTAGTCAGAACAAGGCCGACGGGACCTCTCCCTCCGTCTCTTGTTTTCGGGGAATCCAAGGTTATCACAAACATGATTAGAGAATATGAAGTAGTTGGATTCTTCCCTTCAGGCACTGGGCGGGCTCCATTGGATGAGCAAACTCCTACTCCAGAAGATGGAGAGGTAGTTGTGTTTCGCGACTTTTTCACCTGTGGGCTGAGATTCCCTTGCGATCCAGTTCTCCCCGCAATTTTGGACGCTTTTTCGGTGAACATTCATCAGCTTTCGCCGACGTCTTTCCTGGAAATGTCCAAGTTTATTTGGATCATGAAGACCTTCTGGTGTAACCTCAGCGCCGATGCTTTCGCAAGATTTTTTGAGTTAGTCATTGTGCCAGACGTTATCAAAGTCGACGACGGGCAGTTCTACGAAGCTCACTATGCATGTTGTACTTTCAACACCCGACGACAGAACACCCGAAGAGGGATTACGCGAATTCAGATCGCGCCCTGCTGCAAGACCAACTTGACTAACGACTGGAGCTCGTACTGGTTTTATGTCAAGGCTGACATGTCTAAGATTCCTGGATACGAAGGACTGGTCCATCCTCTGTCCTCTCCTATCGAAACCCTGACTGCTGTGAACACTGCGAAATATAACCATCGGGCAGTTGGGATCAGGAGCTGCGAAAACCCATTTCACCTTGCCAGCACTATCCTTGGAGGCCGCGACATTGTTGAAGAGTTCGTTGCCGCCCGAATTTGGCCGATCTCTTATAGTTTGGCCCCGAGATCGTGCACTTCAATGTTAATTGGGCATCACAAGAAGTTCCTTTTTCGAAGTTCGGCGTTAACCTAAGGGAGGGCCAGAGCACCGATTCTTTCATGCTCGATGTCGAAAAAAGAGTAACTCTTATGATAGGTGAATATACTATGAACGAGTATAAGGCATACAAAGCTTTGGTGAAGCATAAAAGGAAGATAAATCGTGTGTTCTCCGAAGTTTGAGGGGATAAAGCTTTTCCCTTGCGATGCCCAGGCCGTAAGCTGAAAGTTCCCATAGTTGCTGTTTCCAGCTGCTCAGTCGCTCCTCCGAAAGCCCCGAGGAGAAGATCTTGCAAAAGTGGCCCTGCGACTGCTGACGAGACTACATCTTCTGGCATTAAACCCACGAAGACAAAGTCTCTTGAATCGTCGAAGTGCAAGCGCTAGTCTTCCGAATAACTTTCGGACGCTGAACTCCAGGCGGCCTCCAGCCTTGCTCGGATGAGCCGCAAGAAATCTAAGAAGGTTGTGAGAAAGGTTGTCTCTTCTGAAGTTCGGCGGGTTCCATCTGCCTTCGACGACAACCTCTTCATGGAGCCAGCCAGCCAGAAAGGTTCTTACTTCTGGCCCTTGTTGAGATTTACTTTTCGAGAACATTGCCCGTCGGATTCTGAGAAAGAGTTCGTGGATATTGACTCTTTTTCAGATGCTGCTCCCGAAGTTCAGAAGGAAGTGATTCCCGACGCTGCTGCTGAGCCCCCTGTTGCTTCTACTGTTGTTGTTGTTCCTCAGTCTGTCCACCCTCATGACGAAGCCTCTCCCGAATTTACCAAGGAGCTTGAACTCACCATTCACAGGGGTGAAGATCCCGTCCAGGATGCTCCTTTGCTCGAAATTCGTGAGAAAGTACCCGAAGGCCAAGCTCCCTCTCCTTCCCTGGCTGCATTTAACAAGAGCTTTGGTACGTCTCACCGTAGTGAACTACTAAGTGTTGGTTTCGAGGCGGTTAGTATCGGGAATGGCGCATCTAAGATTTTAACACTCTGGAAATCACCTACACTTGTTGATGAAACAGAAGAAGCCTCGGAACAAACATCTTGCTTGCCTGGAGAGGCCGTTCGAGATTCTGGAAAGGGATCTCACTCCGCTTTGAGGAAAACTTCCACATTGTTGGGCAAATCTTCTTCGAATTTGGGAAAGAAGATCACCCTGCAAAATCTAAGCAAGCAAGGTTTATTTCTTTTCGTTAACTCTTGTGCTTCTCGGCTTTACGATTTTTGGTCATGACTTTAGTTATGGAACTTTTCAGAGTTTAAGAATCTTCTTCGTTCATACCCTCCATCCAAACTCGCGAAGTTTCAAGAGGATTATGCTCTTAAATCTTCCATGCTTGGGAAAGTTGCCGCTTAACGACTCATTGATCATGATAAATTGAACAAGCAGCTTTCCCAAGAATCTAAGGAACTTAAGCGCAACTTCGCTCTCGCTCAATCTGCGAATCTTGATCTCGAGAAGAAGGTAGTCGAACTGGCTGAAGCCCTAAAGCATTACCAGGACGAGAAGAAAGTTGCTGACGAGGCACTTGAGCAATCCAAGAAGGATTGGGAGAAATTACAAAAAACTCACGACGACGATCTGAGCTTGATTGAAAACCTTCGCAAGACTCATGACAGATCCTCGAAAATTGCCAAAGATCTTCGTGCTAACAATGCCGACCTGGCCAGATCCCTAAGAAGCAAAGAACAAAAAATTCAAGATCTCAAGAAAGCCTTGACCGAGCAGAGGGAGGCTTCTGGGAAGAAGATTTATGACATTATCGACGGGTTGAAGATTTTATTCGAAGAATACGAGAGATCTTTGAATGAATTCGGTGTTCGTCCCGCGCTACTTCCTGCCGACTTAGGACTTCGTGAATTCATGGACTGGATTGATGCCGAATTCAAGGCACTTCCCGAAGTTATCTCTGGTGCTAACGACTTCACGGCGGCCTTCTCCGTCGAGAGCATCTTGAAGCTTCTCCATGACTTTGATTGCGCGGACCTCGCGAAGTTTCGTGAAAAAGTTTTTCGAAAAACTCCCACAATTTCCCGACGCTCTAAGCACTTCAATACTTTAGCCAAATGAAGACGTTCAAGCCATCCGATCTAAATTCGCGAGGGAGTTTTGGCCAGGTTAACTTCCGAACGGTTCTATTTGTTGTCGTTTATTTACAAAGTTTTTTCTTCTGATTTTTCTTGCATCTTTATCTCTGCCTCTTTTAGCTAATAGAGGAAGAGAAACGAGGAAAAGGCACCGTGTCTCCTGAGTCTTCTACCGAAGACGAAGAATCAAGTAACTCCGATGAGGATGACTCTGGCGACAGCAGCGGTGACGGCAGTGGCGGTGACCAAGCCTCCGAGCGAGAAGAAGATTCCCCGAAGGTTGATATTACGGGCTAGATATTGCCGAAATGTTCGCCCTTTGTGGTTGTTTGTGGATACTTGTACATTGATTTGGTTGTAATGTCTTGTCTGAACAAATTGTTTTGTAAACTTTAACCTACGCAGATCCTGCAAGTTGGGCCTGCGCAGGATGTGACACCCTTGTGAATTCATCGTGACAAAATGTTTGTTAGTGGCGAAGCATGGCGGTTGTTCCAAGAGGCTCATCCCGAACAAGATTTTTCCGATTTTTGGCTCGAGGTTTCGCTTAGGTTTTCTATGGGATGCTTCGATCTTTCTTCTTTCTTTCTTCTTCGTAAGAAGGAGAGTTCAAGTGCTGCGGATTCAAGTTCCCCGAAGATCCTGAAGACGGAGCCCCTTAGCCCGATCGCCGATAAGCTCGACTTTGCTTACGCTAGCGATATTGCAGAAGATAATAGTCACGAACCAGGACACGTTGTCGAACTTTCGTTCTAGGATTTGTACTTCTCAATGTAATTGTTGTTGAATTATTTTGAAATTTTTATGCAACTAACGCAATAAAGACGTTTTCTTTTCAAAAACGTCACCCTCCCCCACATTGCTGTTTTGCATGAAAATTTCAAGGTAAGTTAATGAAGTTTTACTATTCTTCGAGTATCTTGATCATACACTTGGAGAAATTTTCGCAAGTTTCTGAAAACTTTCAAACGTTGTGACGCAAGTCGACAAAATTTGTTCTCGAATTTTGTGGACTTGATCCGCTTGGAATACTTGCCTTGGTTGATACTGCAACCCTCAGTTGCTTCAACCATGATTTTCTACGAATTTCCACACGAGCCCCTTGCCCTTTTATCAGAACATTTTTGTCGCGAAAAACTTTTATCGATCTGCGTTAAGGAAAAAATTTTAAACGACGCCACACACATTCACTTGACCTCAATCGCCATTAATTATCATGATGGAAACTTAGACTACAACCCATTGTTGCCTCGAGCCTTTAAAGTGGAAATCCTTTCGTGGATGGGATTTTAGGCCACAACTTATTGTTGCCTCAGGCCTTTTCGGTGGGAATCCCTTCGTGGATGGGATTTTTAGGCCACAACTTATTGTTGTCTCGGGCCTTTTCGATGGGAATCCCTTCGTGGATGGGATTTTAGGCCACAACTTATTGTTGTCTCAGGCCTTTTCGCTGGGAATCCCTTCGTGGATGGGATTTAGGCTTTCACGGGGCCTTTTTTCACAACCTGTTATTCTTTTCACAATGGAATTCTGGCTATCAGGAAGCCCTTCACACGAACTTTTTTCTTTTTTCACGATGGAATTCTGGCTATGAGGAAGCCTTTCTCACGAACTTTTTTCTTTTTTTACGATGGAATTCTGGCTATCAGGAAGCCTTTCTCACAAACTTTTTTCTTTTTTCACGATGGAATTCTGGCTATCAGGAAGCATTTTCACGAATTTTTTTCTTTTTTTCACGATGGAATTTTGGCTATCAGGAAGCCTTTCTCACGAACTTTTTCCTTTTTTCACGATGGAATTCTGGCTATCAAGAAGCCTTTCTCACGAACTTTTCACGATGGAATTCTTGAGATGCATGATTTGGGGGAAAACTCTTTTCATATATATATATATATATATATATATATATATATATATATATATATATATATATATATATATATATATATATATATCACAAAGAGTATTTACATAGGTTCCACCTCGTTAAAAACCTTGCCTCTTGATTTAGAGCCCCCTTTTCAAGGAAAAGAGTATGGTCCTCCTTATTCTAATGCAACTAAGAAAAGAAAAGCTATTGTTTTTTCCCGAAATCACTTATAGACACGTGATTCGGATTTTTTAATTTTCAGAATGCAAATTTGCGAAAAAAGAAAAAAATACTCTAAGTTACATCTAGCTACAACTGGAACTTTCAAGGGTAGTACCTTTTCAGACTGTCGGCATTCCACGAATATGGCAACTCTTCGCCAGTTTGCTCCATCAAACGAAAAGCCCCTAGCACGTCTGTTTCTTTTGCAATGTATGGCCCTTCCCAAGATTCATGAAGTTTTCCCGGGTTCTCCCATTTCTTGTTTCTTTTCAACACCAGATCACCAGTTTTGATGTCCTTTTGAACCACATTCTTGTCTCTCCATGCTTTGGTATCCTTTTGGTATTTCTCAATGTTCTCAGCAGCTTCAAGGATTGTCAGCTCAATCATATCTTTTTCCACTTTCTTATCAATTTCTTCAATTTCTTTTGCTTTCAGGACTCTCATGCTTTCATTCTTGATTTCCTCTGGTGTCATTGCCTCAGTGCCGAAGAGTAGGCGAAAGGGTGTGAAACCTGTTGCTCTTGACACGGTAGTGTTGTGGGACCAGATTACTTTCGGCAATTCATCTACCCATTTACCCTTCTTTTGATCGAATAAGCACTTCTTGATTCCCGAAAAAATCAGGCCATTTGCCCTTTCAACTGCTCCATTGGACTGCGGATGATACACTGACGAAAATTTCGCATGAGTACCCAAGGTCTTGCAATATTCTTTGAAAATGTAACTGTCAAACTGTTTCCCATTGTCAACAGTCAGTTCTCTAGGAACTCCAAATGCAGATTATGTTACGCAAAAGAACTTTTGAATTGTTGGCGCTTTGATGTTCGCGAGTGGTTTTGCTTCTACCCACTTCGTGAAATAATCGACGGCAACAGCTGCGAATCGGCAATTCCCTTGAGCCGTTGGCAATGGCCCACTAGATCCATTCCCCACCTTTGCAGTGGCCAGGATGGTGGAATCAAGTGAACTGGCATGGAAGGTAAATTTTGTTGATTCGCTGTTTTCTGGCATGCTTCACGTTGCTGAACAAGTGCCTTAGCATCTATGTTTATGGTTGGCCAATAGAATCCCTGTTTTATTGCTTTTCCTGCTAGAGCCATGGTGCCTATGTGCGCGCCACAGAATCTGCTATGAATTTCTTTGAGAAGTTCGAGGCCTTTTTCGGAGGTGATGCACCTTAGCCAAGGCTCAGTAACTCCCGATTTATATAGTTCTCCGTTTACCACTTTATAGCCCCGTGCCCTTTGTTTCAATCTTTTCTCTTTCAACTCATCTTGTGGTTCATAGTGGCCTCTCAGATAAGCCATGATCTCTGCTCTCCAATCGGGAGTTTCTACTACATTCATGATTTTCGGCCTTGATTCCTTTATAGATGGTTCTCTGATGATTTTGAAGAACACATCAGGGGGCAATTCTTGATTTCTTGTTGCTGCTTTCGCTAGTTTGTCTGCTTCATTGTTGTCAAGTCTTGGAATATGTTGTACTGAGTAGCCTTTGAAGTGCTTTTCCATTTCTCTGACCTTTTCTAGGTACTTCATCAGAACAGGATTCCTTGCTTCACTTTCTTTTTCAACATGTTCTTGAATAACTTTCGAATCCGTTCTGATTATGAAAGTCTGTTGCCCCAAAGCATTCATTTTTCTCAATGCCAGAAGTAAAGCTTCGTTGTGTTGTTCGTGGAATGTTCATTATTCGCGAATATGAGCCGAGCTGCATATCTTGTCACTACCCCCGCCGGGGATGTTACCACTACTGAAATTCCAACTCCCCTGTAGCACCAAGCCCCATCACACTGGACTATCCAAGGCTCAGGTATTTTTTTCATCGAGGTTTTGAGTTGGTGAAGTCCAATCCACGGCAAAATCTGCCAAGACTTGCGATTTTATCGCGTTTCTTCTCTTGAAGTCCACAATGTATTCTAAGAGTTCAGTGCCCCATTTGATTATTTGGGTAGATGTCTCTCTATTTGCGAACAAATCACTCAGTGGCTGATTGGTGACGACCCTTATTCTGTGACCCTTGAAATAGTGCCTTAGCTTCCTCGCGGCCATGATGACTACATATGCAGTCTTTTCCAACTCAGAATAGAAGATCTTCGAGCCAGACAAGGCTTCGGAAGCAAAATATACTGAGATCTGCTTGAGCTTTCCTTCTTCCTCCTTTTCTTGCACCGGTACAGAGCTTACTGCCGAATTCGATGCAGACACGTATAGCAGAAGTGGCAATTTGGGTTCTGGAGGGCACAGCTTGGTCATGTTGGACAAGTAATCTTTCAGTTCTTGGAAAGCTTGCTTTTGGGTTTCGGACCACTGGAAATTCTTGGCACTTCTGAGAACTTGAAAGAATGGTAAGCTTCTTTCTGCAGCTCTATAGGAATGAATCTGTTAAGCGCGGCCACTCTCCCTGTCAACTTTTGCACATCTTTCACTGAAACTGGATCTTGCATTTCTACTGATGCCTTGATTTTGTCGGGATTCGCCTCTATGCCCTTTGTTGAGACTAGGCATCCGAGGACTTTCCCCTTGTGAATTCCGAATACACACTTCTCAGGATTGAGCTTCAGATTCGCTGCTCTCAAGTTCGCGAATGTTTCTGCCAGATCGCTAATGTGATCTCTTCTCTGGACACTCTTGACGACTATATCGTCCACGTATGCCAAGATGTTTCTGCGGATTTGAGGATGGAGGACTATTGCTATCATTCTCGAAAATGTGCACCCTGCGTTTTTCAGCCCCTCTGGCATTCTCACGAAACAAAACGTTCCAAAGGGAGTGATGAAGCTTAATTTCTCTTGGTCCTCTTTGCGAACTCTGATTTGATGATATCCCGAGAACATATCCAGGAGGGAGAGCATTTCACTGTTTGCTGCATCATTTATGATTTTGTCTACCCTCTCCAAGGGAAAATCGTCTTTCTTGCATGCCTTGTTCAAATCCGTGAAGTCTACACACATTCTCCACTTTACATTCTTCTTCTTTACTGGTATAGTGTTGGCCAGCCAGACTGGATACTTGACTTCTCTGATCACTTTCGCGTCTTGCAGCCTTTGAACTTCAGCTTCAACTGCTTTCACTTTTTCTTCAGACATTTTCCGAAGTTTCTGTTTCTTTGGAGGTATTCTTTCATCTGTTTCCAGGGCATGTTCAATGATGTCCCTGTCAACACCTTGCAAGTCTTTGGTTGACCATGCGAAAACATCCTTGTTTCTGTTCAGGAATTGTGTAAGCTCTTTTTCTTCTTCGGGATTGAGGTGAGCCCCAATTGTGACAGCTCTGTCGGGCATGTCGTCCAGGTACACTTTCTTGGTTTCACCATCAGCTGCTATCTCAATCTATTCTTTTTCGCGCTTGGCCTCTTCGTAAGGTTCCTTCCTTTCTTCGGCTTTTTTCAGCTGGTACACATTTGCTTGGCCAGGGATGTGGCCCTTTTCAATGTTTCTGGCCTCTTGTTGATTGCCGAATACTGTAATGACCCCCTTGGGTGCAGGTATCTTCATACACAGGAATTGTTGTCTTATGGCTGCGTCGAATTTATTCATGAATCCTCTGCCGAAAATCACGAGGTATGGGTGATAGATGTCAATGACATCGAAGGTGAGATTCTCTGTTTTGGCATTGTCAAGATCTCCGAAGGAAACAGGAAGCGATATCTTTCCAACTGGCTTAATTGTCTTTCCTCCGAAACCTTGTAATGGGTATTCAGGCGGGTGCAACATGTGTTGGCTCAGGTTCATCTTCTCGAATGTTTTCAAGAACAAAATGTCTGTCGAACTTCCATTGTCAACTAGGACCTTTCCAATGATCCACCTAGCTATGTTTACCTCGATGACCATGGCATCATTGTGAATCGCGGATTTCAGTTTGAAATCCTCTTCTATGAAAGTGATTGGCACCTTGGCCCATTCCAGCCGTGCAGCTGGACCGTCATTGATGATGGTGTTCACAGACCTGAAATATTGCTTCTTTGATTCTTAGTTTCGAATTCCATGGCTGACCCTCCTGAAATTGGCATGATAGTCCCAAAAGATGGCAATGCCTTCGAGTTCTAAGGTCCTGAACTTGATTGTGGTCTTGACGAACTGTCGGGTGGTGGTGGTAAGATTTCCCAAATTGGCTGTGGTTGCTGGATTGATTGGATTGCCTGCGACTAGGGAAAAAACTGCTGAGATGGTTGCTAGGATGATTGTGGTTGTGAAAATTGCTGAATTGGGACTGGACTTGGTTGAGAGTTCATGAATTGCGGCTGCCAGAAGTTCGGGCGAAACTGACTCGGCATTGAGGACGCGATGCTCATCAACGCTTTTTCTTGCTGGATTCTTGCCATATTTTTCTTGGTTTTTGGGCACCCTTCAGTGATGTGTCCTCTCCCATGATACTGACAATAGAAGTACGGGTCTTTTAGGTTGTTATTCGTGAGTCTCGGGGGTCCTCTTCCTCTTCCCCTTCCTCTGGGTGCGAACCCTCCTCATGCACTAGGTTTGTTGTTTTCGTCAGGCTGAGGATTTTCCACATTGTTGACATTTCGTGGATTCTGGGATTGCACTCTCCAGGTCATCTCTCTGTTGCCTTGCCGGGCTTCATTTTGTTCAGCCACTCTTTTGCGATGATCATCATCAGACAAGATGTACTCTTCCAGTTCATGAAAAAGTTCTTCAACCATCTTGGGTTTCTTTCTCGTCAGATGCGAAGCTGTTGGTCCTGGAGTCAAACCTTTGATTAGTGCATTGATCGTTGTCTTGTCATCAGCTTCTGGGATCTGGGATCTCTGTTGCATGAATCTTCTCATGAAGTTCCACAATGGCTCTCTGTCTTTCTGCTTGCAGTTGTACAGATCTGATGATTTAGCTGTTGTGTCATGAAACATCTGAAATGCTTGCATGAATTTTGTCTTGAGATCTACCCAGCTACAGACTGAGTGCGGTGGCAGCAAAGAGTACCAATTCAGTAATGGTCCTTCGCAAGCAATGATAAAGGATTTGACCAGTGCAACATCGTCTCCTCCTGCTGAATTCACAGTCGATTCGTACCTCATGAGAAACTGCCTGGAATTTCCGAAGCCGTTATATTTCAGGAGAGAAACCGGCTTGAATTTCGGTGGCCATGGTGCAGTTTGCAGCCCTATGGATAGTGGTGATTCAGAATCTACGAAATGTGAGATTCCATTTCCCGCGAAGAAATTTTCTTTCGGGGTTCTTCTGGTTGGTCTAGAGTTCTGATGTGGTGAATCTTGCCACAGTGAACTGTTTTCTTGTTCTTTCATTTCATCTATTTCTCTCTGTATTGTTTCGATTTGTCCTCTTGCTTGGTTGAGCTGTTCTAACTTTTCAGAGATCTTTCTTTTTGCTTGCAATTGGCTTGTGAATTTTTCTTTCTCTTTCTGCAGCTGTTGTATCTTCTGTTGAACTCTCTCCAGTTCCCTGTCTATGGTGTCGTCATCATCATCAACGTTCTCATGCGTTTGCTGTTCAGTAGGTTGTTCTTGAATGTGTGCTATCT
Source organism: Cenchrus americanus (assembly GCA_947561735.1). Lineage (NCBI taxonomy): Eukaryota > Viridiplantae > Streptophyta > Magnoliopsida > Poales > Poaceae > Cenchrus > Cenchrus americanus. The sequence goes on along the minus strand of OX387244.1, from coordinate 78,761,399 downwards.
TCTCAGCTCTTGCCTTCATCAGAGCTTCGAGTTTTGCTCTTCGTTCTTGATCTGTGGTGTTTGAAGGTTTGGGAACGAAAGAGATTTCATTCCCTTCAAGAGGATGGTGGTCTTCTTGATTTGTCTCAGCTGGAATGTTCTTCTTGGACTTCTTTTGTGGTGGCATCGTGAGTTGTTTTTAGGCTGAAACACGGTGGGCGCCAATGTTGGGGGGTATCCGAAAATCCAGACTAGATCCCCGAACACAAGAGAAGAGTGTACGCAAACGTTCAAGTCAAAGTCGCAGATGACGTACGAGGAGACAAAGGATCTCCTAAAGACTGCTCGTGCCTCAAAAGTTGTGAATCCTTTTACACGTGCCCTCACGCCCCCTTTTATAGAAAGACGAAGGGACTTTTACATTCCGACAATACCCTTGAACTCAAAGAATATTCCTAGTGTGAACACACACACAAATGTCTTTTACATCTCATATATTTACAAGCCTGCCACTAGTTCACATGCTAAACCCGGACTTTTTGAGACGACATCTTTGACTTTGCTTCTTGCTAGTTCGTGAATCTCCCCGCTCAGGAAATCTTCACGTACCGTGACTCCCGAACTCATCCTCCATCATACTCTCGAATTTCACAGATTCCCCAAGTTTGTGGCTCCGCAGGTTCATGGCTGTGATTCTTTACGAATTCGCGACTTCGAGGCTTCGCAGGTTCAAGATTCCAAGCCATCGCGCGTTCGCGACTCCGAGGCTTCGAGAGTTCAGGATTCCAGACCACCGCGCGTTCGCGACTCCGAGACTTCGTGAGTTCCAGATTCCAGATCTTCGCGAGTTCTTTGCTCCTGAAAACTTACATCACAAATTTCATTAACCTCGACGTTTCGAGGGTGACAGGTTTTCCTGAATTCCCCAACATATACTAACCAATGCAACATGAAAACATATGAAAAGCTAGCAAGGTTTATCGAACTTAACGATGATGGTCCGCAATCATGTTTAAATACCACATTTACACAAGGTCACAAAAGAAAAATGCCCAGCTGGAGCATTAACATGGATATGAAAGCATACAGCATTGAGCCTTAAAATAACCAAGCCAACTATATGCAAAACATGTACATGCAAAGAAACATCACGTTGACAACAAAATGCAATGCATGCAAATAAATAAATATGATCATGAACATGATGGTGGTTCTAAAGCGAAAATTAAACTTAGATTAATTAGCCACAAGTTGATCATCATAAGATGATGGCATTCTTTATTCTCTCTAAGAAAGGAATACAAACATAAAGAAATGGGTTGCCTCCTGAAAAGCGCTTCATTTAAAGTCATAGAGCTCGACTTTCTCACATACCTTGTTTTCGTCGCATAGCCATGGACCTTCATGCAAGAAGAAAAGGTACCAATGCAGCTTTAATTTACTTCCCATGTTGTGCTTGATGACTTATAGAAGACTTGCCCAAGGCATCCTTTTGCTTCATCGCTATCTCCTCCTTTATCACCCTTCGGTGCCGCATTCACTCCATGAATTTTCCTTTAATGTCCAGAACAGAAAGTATATCCAAGCTCTAATCCATTGCACAGTTCACAAAATTTCCTTTCCAATGAGTCTTTATTTTCCCAAATCGGACTCCGGACAAGAGAGTTCCTCTGTTTTACTTCGGCGATGAAATCTGTCCTGAAATTTCAGAACGCGTAACACTCAATATTTTCTCCATAACTCCTTGCACAGGTCTTCAAATTCGTTGGCTCTTGATGCGTTGGAATGACAACTTGATGGAGCTTATGAATATCTCATTTTCTTCATTTGTACACCTCTGAACAGGCTCTCAAATTGATGAAGATAGCAGCATCCATCACGGGATTTGGAGAGGTTGATGATTTATCTTGCAACTCTTTAGGCATGACTTCTCTTCTCATTATTCAAGCCTTGTCTACATGGTTAGTGAAAATCAGGCCTTTCCCGACATGTGTTCTTTTAAGGTCATTAGCTTGACCAAGCGCAAAACATGATCGAGATTTACAAAACTTATTGTAAACATACGCGTCCATAATTAACACCACATGCGAATTGTAGCAACTTGTCAAGGTGTAAACAAAAGAAGCATATGTTTCATGCATAGCACTTAGCTCATCATTAGGCAAAGATTCTTTAGGTGTGAGATTAATTGGTTCAAACATAAATGTTTCCTCTTTTTGATTCTCAAGAAAATCTAGCCTATCAACATGATTATTACTGGAACAAGGCATAGAATTTAAACTATTATTCATACTATTGGTCCAACATGAATATTTCAACATATCATCATTAATACCACTAATACCTTGAGATTTCAGTGTGTACCTTTGCCTCGGAGCTCCCTCAACAAGAGTGATCTTTGGTTCGTCTTGTAGCGTTCAATAAAGTCAATCTCAACAAGTGGAGTTGTATCCTCATCACCATCTTGCAATTTCTTCAACTCATCATGTGGAACATGTAATCCTTCAACTATGTACGCATTCATCTCTTATTTGAAGTCTTCTTTATCAACCAAATCTTCATCTTCAAAGTCTTTTATGTTGCTTTCTTTATCTCTCGTGTTCCACATGTCGTCAAGATCGCTCATCATTGATTCACTCTTTTCTTCATCCTTGAGTACTTCCATGTCTTGCTTTGCTAGTGTGTAGGCTTCAATAGCACATAAACTATAACCTTGTGGAGAGGGGCCTTCTTGAAGTACTTGCTCTATGTCAACTCCTTCCCAATCATCTTCTAGCTTGAATCCTATCTTCTCACATGTATTCTTCGAATCACTAGGCTCGTCATGGTTGTACTCTTCTCTTTCTTCATCACAAATCTTTAAGTTGTCAAATCGATTGATCCATCATTCATCATCTTCTTCTCTTTCTTCTTCAAATATCTTTTGGATCGACTCTCCACTCATCCCTTGATCAAATATGTCTTCAACTCTTTTAGAGACGTGTCGGCTTCCTTCAGTAGTTGATTAGGGGGGAAATCAACTTGAATCCAACCGGATTGATTGAACTCCGCCAATGGTCTAGCATTCCCCATACTTCGGCCTACATTCATGTTAGTTTCAACATTTTTAATATCTGAAATGACTTCTCCTACCTTGGGAAGTGGATCTTCAATTTCTTGTATGGTCGGTTCATCTTCATTGACCTTCGGTTCATCTTTTTCAAAAAAATTCAGCAAGCACCTTGGGCTTGCTTTTGTCGTTTTGCTCCTCCCGACAACGTCTTTGCCAATCTCATTGTGTTCTTTTTCCATTACTTATCCTTTGTAAGATTTGTGCGGCTTCACTAATCGTTTTATCCATTAAATCACCGCCTGCACACATGCTTACAAAACGAGAAGAGTTAGGGGTTAGTGAAAAATAAAATGTATGCAACATCAAGTCACCGGAAATCCCAAGTTTAGGTCTTTCTCGAGTAGTTCATTAAAACGGTCCCAAGCTTCATCAATTCATTCGTCTTCTCCTTGCTTGAAATTGAGCACTTGCCTCCTTAAGTCTTGGACCTTTCTTATGGGAAAGAACTTTGAAAGAAATTTCTTCACGAGCTCATCCCAACTTCCTTTCACTTCAACGAACGCAAGTGTATACCATCTTCGCGCTTCATCTTCATGAGAGAACGGAAAAAGATTCCACTTGAACCAAGCGGCTGGAACTCCTTCTTGTTGCATTGTGTTGCATATCATCGTGAATTACTTAATGTGTCTATATGGGTTGTCATCCTCCAATCCTCTAAAGGGGTTTGGCGCCACTAAGTTGATAATTATAGGCTTCACTTCGTAGTGGGTTATAGCAAGCGCCAAATCTGATTTTTGCATCTCAATGTCCTTCATTGACGGCATTGCTAGCTCCCTTAGCAACATCTCTTCGTCCTCCAAAGGTGAGTGAACAAAATCCATCTAGGAACTAAAAATAAAAAGGAAAAACACAAAAGGGTTTTTTCTAGAAAGTGAGGGTTAGATGTTAGTAATCAACAAAACTAATACAATATTAAACGTAGCAAACTGGCTTGCTCCCTAGCAACAGTGCCAGAAAAAGGGGCTTGTTGATGGTTGAAACATGTAACAACCTTCGATCTGCAAGCGTACAGACCTACACCTTCTTCACCACAGGGTGACCCCCAAGGTTCTTGTCAATCCGCGGAGCAAGGGGATTGCTAGCGCTTAACCAAGTACTAATCTAGTTGATTCAAAAACCTTTGAAACAGTATTAATCTTAAAGTAGAGACAATCTAATCTATGTTTATCTAAGAAGTCTAAAGTGAAACTAGATGGCAAAGGGTGGATACAAGAGAGAGGTTAAGGTAGATAAGCGTTCCCTCCCTAGGGTTTAGGATCTCATGAGCATGCATCTACTACATGAAAATGGTGTTTCCTACACTAGTTTCATGGCGGTTATGCAGCCGCTAAGCATTTTCCCTCCACTGTACTTTCACTGCGCAAGGTAATCAAACACTTTCACATATAATTGCATATATACCTAAGTATTCATAGGGTTAAGCTAATCACCATGATTACCACAAACCCTACTAAGACCATATGTTGTACATACATATGTGAATAACGCACTTGCATAGATATAGACCATGAAGCATCGGTAGGCATAGGGTTCATGTAGTGATCACATAGAATGTATCCATCTAACCCTAGGGATGAACGGAGACATTAACCCCATCATCTTACAAGGATTGAAGCACATGGGGGTGATGGAGACTCCGGAGAACATCGTCGATGAAGATGGCGGTGATGAAGCTTGGGAACACCCCTAGGCCAGCGGCTTGGAGTCCTCTTGCTTCCTTCATTCCTTCCACCGGCGTTGATCCTTGCAACGAGCTCATCCAACTCTCTCCCTCATCTTACGGCGGTGGTTTTCTGGTGAATGGCGTCGGTAGAATGGTTGGATCCGGCAGCCGTCGAAGGAGGAAGCTATTAAAAAACCGAGGAGGGGCTATGTCAAAGGGGGCCGCGAACCGAGGCAAAAAGGGCTTGGGTCGATCCGATCGGCCGGTTAGCCCAGCCTGTTTTCAGCCCGGTTCGGGCCCGTCTTTCTCCCCACGACTCATCTTCACATTTTGCACTTGGCCCCCTTCATTTGGGTCATTTTGAGGTCGTCATCCCCGCAATCAAGATAGGGGGCTTCTCGCATGAAGTCCGAACTTTACGTCTTAGTCCTCGGGGATGATCCATCGTAGCACCTTGGTCCTCACCACCTTTGGAAGTGATTTCGCCTTGCACTCGAACACGAACGAAACTCCTCATTTGCTCCTTTGAACTTGTTGTGACCCCATCCCTTTTGTCCATGTTTTCCTGCAAAAACACAACACTCCCAAATGCACATACGAAAATGAACTTGTTATATCATTAGTGTGCCTAGTGGCAGGTTAGTTTCATAATCAAGTCCAAACCAAAGTGTAATGAACATGTTTGGTGTACCAAAATTCACCGTCAACACCATACATAACCTGGATGCTTCAGTTACACTGGATGCATCGCTGGTTAGACCAAATCCACCTCTGGTTACGCATCAAGAATCAAGCACACAATCGGTTATGCAAGATCAAGCATTGGATACACAAGCACAAGTGTATGAAGGTCCAGTTACGTGCGGCTGTGCAAAGAAAATCCAATAAGAGGTGCATGCTTTCCTCTCTGAGTTGTGTTGTCATATTGATGAGAGTCATATACTACATAAGTCTTGTACTTTACTTCTACTCAGGTTTACACAAGAGGCTTCTCCGCTGGGTTACATGGAGGACGCACAAGGTTACATGGACACCAAGATTGCTGCCCAAGCTGAGAAGGGTTACGCACACAAGACTCAGGGTTACGCTGCAGAAGCATCAACTTCACGTCCAAGTCTGTACCATTTCAGGAAGAAACGTGGGTCAAGCCATACATAGCTGGAAGCATCTTAAAGTCAAGATTCCAACCCAATAAATGACACATCTTTTCAACTTCCGAGCTAGGATTAATGGCCATTTTACTGAAGACTGCGCATAAGGTGAAAAGATGTGTGAGAACTGAAGACCACTTCGTGAATGCTTCAACCAGTTGGCCTTCCACCTCCCAATGTGGTTGCTGCAGTTTACACATATCCCACACCCATCTAGGAGGGTTGTTCCTAGTCTAAATACCCCCTATGTACCCCAAAGAACTCAGTTTTGATTATTGAGAATTGATAACCACATATGGTTTTCTTGCAGCCGAGCTGATGAGTACATTGTACACCCATGTTCTTCCTTGTTCTTCTTGAACTTGTGAAGAGATCCCTCTGGGATCCCCTACTTTGTGGTCTACGACTTCCATTTGGCTGCGCAATATTGTGTGGATTAGTTTCGGCTTGTGGTTCTGCGGTCGTTCGGAGATCAAGTCGAACTCTTCACGGTTTCGGTGCCTCTCTCTCCCCATCGCTTGGTCGCAACAAACCTTTGTCACGTATAAAGCATTTACCCGCTACTTGCAGCAATTTATCTTGTTACGAAACCTACTGCTGTGAAGATTGAGCCATCCCTAGGACCTTTCTTGAAACGAACCGAATTTCCACGAATGGAAACCCGACTCTCTGCACCTCCGTGATAGCCCCAGGAAGAGGCTATCACGTGCAATCCCTGTCTCAAGTGGTACAAATCCATACAACACGGGAATAAAAGAAGAATTACATAATATTATTACAACATCAGAGTACAAGTCTTCGGCACAAGCCGGGTACAAGTCCAATAGGACTGAATCAAGAAAGATAAAACATCTACGCGGCGGATCTATCGAAGCGAAGTGTCTCCAGCTCCACAGGCAATCTCGAGCATAGGACCAGCTCTAGTCTTCACACCTTCGTCACAGAAGTCGTAGTCGTAGACGGTCACCGAGTCTGAAATGCCAGCATCTACCTGATAAGCGGGTAGGTCATGTCAGCTTCCCAACAAAGAGCAAAAGCGGTGGTTGAATCTAGTATGCATGAATAAAACCTATATTGGGCTGTAGAAAATTATGCATGCAGCAGCGCGGTAGCAACAATCAAGGTATGCAGAATAAGCAGCGAGGTCCACACCTCGCGGGAGGTCCACACCCTCGAGGTCCACACCTCCGGGGTCCACACCCCTCAACAAGGATGTCCACCCCCGAGGACCGGGGAGCGTCCCGGTGGTCGGTGGATGACCGCTCCTCGGTGATGAGTGATTGACAACGGGTGTTGGACCGACTCTTGGCTTAGTGCGCGGGTGTAGGCGCGGCCTAGTTCGTGTTGTTGCGAGGGTGAAGAACGAGCGCGAAAGGTCTTCGGCCTTGAGGGGCCTCCGGGAGATGGAGAGACAAGTAGGCTCGGTTCGAGGGACCCGGTGGACAGCGGGACTGGGTGCGGGCCACATGGTGGCGACGCAAGCAAGACGAAGTCATGGACAAGTGAGCCGGTGCACGGTGGCGGTCAAGTCAAGTGGTTTGGCGGGAGGCCGGACCGGGCACGCGGGGTTTGGTGGTTTGCCCACAAAACCATCGGCGGACGGTTTCTTGGTTTGGGCCTCAAAACCAAGTCCGAGGGCCCAACACGACGGAGACGGGATCCGGGCGTGTCGGGAAGCTTCGAGGCGGAGGACACGCGGCGGGATCGCATGGCTTGCGTCGGGAGGACGCGGGGTGCGGCAAAGGCGTGGCCGTCCGATGGCAAGACCCACAAACATTACCAAAATGCCTCTGCGTGGGTTGTATCGCCAGTAGTTTAGTTAGGGGTAGTTGAGTCATTTACCACTCCGGCGGGACTCGATATATAAGCCATGAGTGTGTGTTGATGGCTCTCTCTCTCTCCGCGACTTAGGGTTTCATTTCCCCCCTTCTCTTTCTCATTTTCGTAGCTATTTTCCTTCCTATTTTCTCTAGGCTAGCATGAGAGCTTCATGAGAGATTTGTTGAGAGGGATGGATGCTAGGGCGGCATGCTAGACCTTGTGAATCTTTCCTGGTTTGTATAGAAGATTCGGGGTTGTTTTTCGTGGCTTTTTGTACTTGTTTTCGTGCCTTTGTTTCCGGTGTGATTCCGCGGATTTGAGTGGGTTTCTCCCCGGATTTCTTTGAGGGAAACATGGATAGATGTCTTGTGCATCTTTGTGCTTGATCTTGTGCCCTCAAACGCCGGGAAACCACTTCGATTCGTGAGTTTTCGTTCGGTGCTCTAGTTTTTGGTGGCGCTCAAAGGATTCGCGATTCCCGGTGGTTTAGGGAGTTAGGAGGCAAGATTTTTGGGCTATAGCATCCTTGTGTGACGCTTTTCAAGTCCCCAAACCCTTGTCTCCATAGCTTCAACCGTTTGGGAAATCCGATGATGATTTGGGGGAGTTGACTTTCGGGGTCGGGGCTGTTTTTTCGCTCGTCCGCACACGGCGGACAGTCCGCGGGGAGGTCGCGGACGGTCCGCGTGGGTCGTGTTCGTCCCGTGTTCTTCGCGTTCTTGCTCGTCCTTCGTTTCGATCCGTCGCGATTTTGGTTTTTGGTTGGACGGAGTTTCGGACGGTCCGCGGTGTCGGGCGGACGGTCCGCGGGTGCTTGGCGGACGGTCCGCGTGCTCCCCGCGGACGGTCCGTGGGTCGTGTGTGGCTTTGGTTCGTTCTGTGTGATTTAACGGACGGTCCGCGGGAAGGGCCGGACGGTCCGCGACGTCGGCGCGGACGGTCCGCGAGAGCGAGGTCGGACGGTCCGCGCGGTCCATCGCGGACGGTCCGCACCGGCCGGACAGTCCGCCAGGAGCTTGTGCAGTGCTGTTTGTTTCGATTCCTTTCTTCCCTTTCTAGCGCTTCCGCGTGTGCTTCTAGGAATCGTTCCTAAGGCTAGAGGTTGATCCATAACCTTGTGGTCTTGGCGATTGGTGCGTGATTCGATCCATCGCTTGTGTGTGACCGGAATTTGAGTAGGACATAGGCCGGGCTCTTTGGGAAGAATTTTTACCGGCTCCTATTCACTCCCCCCTCTCTAGTCGCCATCTGATCCTTCAATTGGTATCGAGCCTGGTGCCGGATTCTTTGCGACTTTGACAAGTCTCGAATCCTAAGATGGCGTACGTTGAGCGGGGCGGTCCGCCGCACTTCGATGGCAAGGGTTACCACAAGTGGGCGGCTCGTATGATGATTTTTCTTCGAGGAAAGCTGTTGGATTTTATTGTGCTTGACAAGACCTATGCTATTCCGGTCAACATCCATACTCTTATGGTGATCGATGCCGATGCCAAGGCCAAGTATGAGGCTAATGCAAAAGCCGTTGATCACTTGTGCCGGAGCTTGTGTGATCCAGAGTTTGAGCGTGTTCGCCATTTGAATCTTGCTTGGCAAATTTGGGAAAAGTTGTTGGTTGCTCACGGTGGTGATAACCATGTGAAGGCTCGCCTCTTTGTCTCTTACCGGATGCAATATGAGAATTTCACTCCACTTCCCGGTGAGGACATTGATGCGATGTTTCAGAGGTTCACCGCCATCGTGAACAACATGAAGGCTAATGTTGAGGATTTTCCGTACTCCGAGCATGATCAGGCTTTGAAGCTCTTGCATGTCTTGGACCCAAATGTTTGGGGTGCTAAGGTTGAGGCCATCAAGGAGTCTGGGAATTACTTGACTATTGAGTTGGATGACCTCTTTTCTAAGCTCAAGTCGGCCGAGGGTTGACGGGAAGTTGCTATCCAAGCATGAGGGCTCGACCGACCATAGTCTTGCTCTTGTGGGAGGATCAAAGGGCAAATCTAACCCTTCCGTCGACGGTTTTCTTTGTCCTCTCTTATGTCCATTCCGGATGAGGAGTTTGATGTGGCTTGGGCGAGGAGGAGCCGGCCTTGCTCTCAAGAAGGTTTGAACGACTACACGAGAGTCGGAGGAATGCAAGGCCGAGCTCGGGGACGTGCTACAAGTGTGGCAAGCGTGGCCACTTCATCGCCGAGTGCCGGAAGCGGAGGAGAACAAGTACAAGGTGAACGAGTACAAGGCGCACCCGAGGCGTGAAGACAAGTACTCCTCCAAGGGCAAGCACTTCAACAAGTCCAAGAGCAAGGACAAGGACAAGCGGCGACCGAGCAAGAGCAACTACAAGAAGAACAAGGCAAGAGCGATGGTGGCCGGTGCGAGCGACGTCGACTCAAGCTCAAGCGAGGAGCGATCAAGCTCAAGCGGCCGAAGATGAAGACGCCGGGAGGCGCAATGGCAAGAAGAGTGCAAGCGGAACCTCGGCGGGGCCGAGCCGTGTGGCGCTTGAGGGCTTTTGTGGCATGGCCCATAGCTCAAGCAAAGCAAGAAGAGTGTGAAGGAAGACGGCGACTCCGACTCGGAGGATGAGGTAAACCGTGATCCCGACTCTTTGCTTGCTGAGATTGCTAGGTTGAATGGTTTGCTTGATAACCGTGATAGTGTGCTTGAGAGATGCCAAAAAGATGAGGAAAGATCTTAGGGCTCAGCTTGAGAATGCTAGTGAGAAAGTAGGAGAGTTAGAGTCAAAATTGCTTGAATTAAAACTTGAGAATGACTCTTTGAAACTTGCTCCTACTCCTTCGATGATGTTGAATGTGTTGAATGTGATGCTTGGTTGAATGAGATCAAACTCGCTTAATGAGAAGAATGCTTCTATTTTGGCTCAACTAGATGCTCTTAGGACCGAACATGATGAGCTTAAGGCTAGACCCACTTTGCTTGGTGCTTGCAAATCATGTCCTACTATGCATGCTAAGCTTATTGATGCTCGTTCCACCATTAGTTCTTTGGAAGCATCTTTGAAATCTCCTGTTGCAAATGCATGTTCTAGCCGTGATGAAGTCACTTTGCGTAATCTTGAACTTACTTCCCGTTTGGATGTTATTTATGAGGAGAATGACTATTTGAGGAAGGTGTTGGGTTGGTTGTCCGGGCGGGAACCTCAATTGAAAATCATGATTGAGGAGTTCAAGAGAGCCGATGGTCGTGGTTTGGGGTTTGAGAAGTTGGGTGAGAAAGTGGGAGAGAACAAAGTGGGGAGAGTGTGTACGAGAAGTGTGTTGAGTCTAACCCCGGGTTTGAGGTGATCGGAGAGATCCAAGTCCCACTCCCAAAAGCACCCAAGAACTCTTTCACACCAAAGCCCAACCACCGTGCAACAAGTTAGACACAACTCAAGATCCACCCAAATTCCCACCTAAGACAAATGATTTCCGTAAACCGGTGAAGTTTGTGGGTGAGAAGGGTGAGAAGCCTAGAGAGAAGCCGAGCCAAAACCAAAACCCATCCCCTTCGGGTGTGAGTATTGTAGCAAGGAGAGGCATCTTGCGGAATTTTGCTACAAGAGGAAGAGGGATGAGAGGCTTGCTAGGGAGCAAGCAAACCGGGACAGTATCGCCGGCCTCATGGTATTCCCCGAGCCTAGAGTGCCACTTCCACGGGGTGTGGGAAGTGTGAGGAGTGTTGGCGTGTGTTCCCACGGAGAGGTGGTGGTGAGAGGTTTGTCGGGAGAGATGATGGTGTGCGGGGCCGGTGAGAGGTTTGGTCGGGCTCGTGGTGGTTTTGCCGGACGTCCTCCTACTCGTCCTCGGCACGGGTTTAGGGGAGATGATCGCAGCTTTGGGTTCCGGAGGAACTACGGACCACGATTTCCCCCTCGTGGTGCTCGTACTCCTCCCATGGGACATGGGAAGTTTGGTGGCAAGGGAGTGATGTTTGCTAACCCCTCTTTTGAGCGAGATGGCTCGACACCGGTTTAACTTTCTCCGTGCTAACCCCGTTGTCGAGTCGCTAGCTCACTCTCGTTCTTGTTTTCGATCGCAGCGGGGAGGCTTGGAGAACATTTGGTTGATCGACTCCGGTGTTCTCGACACATGACCGGAGATAAGAAGTGGTTCTCCGGCCTCACCCCGGTGAAGGAAAAGATGTACATCACATTTGGGGACAATGGACGAGGTAGGGTGTCTGTCTCGAGGGTGTTGTGCATGTGCGTGACAAGGTAACGTTGAAGAGAGTGGCTCTTGTGAAGTCTTTGGGTTTTAATTTGCTTTCGGTTTCCCGGTTGCTTGATGAAGGTTTTGAGGTGCGTTTCAAGTCCGGCGAGTCTCGCTTGCTTGATTCTCGAGGTGATCTTGTCGTATGATCATCCCCGAGGGTCGATTTTCGTGGTCGATTTCTCTCGTTCTTTGGGCCCTCGCTCGCCGTTTGATGGCCGGTCCTTCTTCGATTTGTGGAAATGGCATAGGCGGTTGGGACACTTGAGCTTTGATTTGGTTTCCCGCTTGAGTGGTCTTGACCTTGTCCGAGGATTGCCGAAGTTGAAGCTTGAGAAGGATTTGGTTTGTGCTCCTTGTAGGCATGGTAAGATGGTAGCCACTCCCCATCCACCCCTGACCGATGTCATGACCGAGCGTCCGACGTAGCCGTTGCATATGGACCTTGTTGGGCCGGCTCGAGTTCGCTCGGTGGGTGGGAAGTGGTATGTCCTTGTTGTGGTGGACGATTACTCTCGCTATGCCGGGTGTTCTTCTTGGAGGATAAGAGTGAGACTTTTGGTTTTGTTCGAGATCCGATCGTGAGGTTGAAAAACGAGAGGCATGGGAATGCTATTCGAGCTATCCGCAAAGTGATAATGGCTCCGAGTTCAAGAACTCTCGTTTTGATGCCTTTTGTCGTGATCTAGGTCTTGAACATCGTATTCGACCCCTTATGTGCCCCCCTCGGAATGGAGTTGTGGAAAGGAAAAATCGGACTCTTTGTGAGATGGCTAGGACGATGCTTGATGAGCACAGGACTCCTAGGAGGTATTGGGCTAAGGCGGTCAATACGACTTGTCATGTTTCCAACCGGATTTTATTGAGAGCTTTCAAGAAGAAGACCGTTATGAGCTTATGCATGGTCGGGCACCCAAAGTGAGTCATTTCCGAGTTTTTGGCCGCAAGTGCTTTATTTTGAAAAAGGGAAAACTCGACAAGTTTGAGGCTAGGTCTAGTGATGGTATTTTCTTTGGATATGCTAACCACTCTAGAGCCTATAGGGTGCTTAACCTTGAGACTAACAAAATCATGGAGACTTGCGAGGTGACCTTCGACGAGACAATGCCATGTACCTCTCTTGGCTTTGAATGTGCAGGTGATGAAGAGATGGCTGAGGACCTCTTTGAAGAGGAGAAAGATGAAGATGGAGATGATGATGGGGAGAACCATGCGCCTGAAGCTGAGCATGTACCCACTACTTCCCCTACGACCACTTTGGAGCATGGACCGTCTACTTCATGGACAACGACGGTGCAACAAGAGGACCAGGCGAGAGAAGCTCGAAGTTGAGGGGGGGGGGGTAGTCTCGAGGCGTGAGGCTCCCCGGCGGATTCAAGAAGTGCATCCCCCGTCGAAGATCATTGGAAACATCAATGAACGCACTACACGGTCGAGGTCCGGGAATTCCTCTCATTTTGCTCATGTCGCTTTTGTTGCTACTTTTGAGCCCAAGGACATTGGACATGCTTTATCCGATGCAAACCGGGTCAATTCTATGCATGAGGAGTTGGAAAACTTTGAGAGGAACCGGTGTGGGAGTTAGTTGAACCACCTCCAAATTGTCATCCCATAGGAACCAAGTGGGTTTGGAAGAACAAAGAGGGAGAGAATGGGATGGTTGTGAGGAACAAGTCCGGACTTGTTGCTGCGGGGTTTAGTCGAAGGAGGGGATCGACTATGAGGAGACCTTTGCTCCCGTGGCCCGTCTTGAGGCAATTAGGATCCTTCTAGCCTTTGCCGTGGCTAAAGGGTTCAAGTTGTTTCGGATGGACGTGAAGAGTGCTTTTCGAATGGGGTCATAGAGGAGGAGGTGTATGTGAAGCGCCACCCGGGTTTGAGAGCGAGTTGTACCCACACGGGGTATACGGGTTGAAAAGGGCTCGGTATGGGTTGAAACGGGCGCCCGTGCTTGGTATGGGAGATTGAGAGGTTTTCTTTTGAGCGAGAGGGTTTGTGATGGGTACCGTGGATAGAACCCCGTTTCTCCTCAAGCATGGGAATGACTTGCCGATTGTTCGCATTTACGTGGATGATATTGTCTTTGGTGGCTCGTCACATAACCTTGTTGCCAAGTTTGTAGATGAGATGAGCGGGGAGTTCGAGATGAGCATGATGGGCGAGTTGCGGTATTTTCTCGGACCGCAGATCAAGCAAGTGAAGGACGAAACTTTTGTGCACCGGACCAAGTACACGAAAGACATGCCGAGGAAGTTCCGGTATGCAAGATGTGAAGCCGATGTCGACTCCCATGGGGAGTACGACCACTTTGGATGCGGATGAGGACGGAGAACCAGTGGACCAGCGGGAGTACATGAGCATGATCGGCTCCCTCCTCTACTTGACGGCGACGAGGCCAGACATACAGTTCAGCGTGTGTCTGTGCGCTCGTTTTCGAGCTTCGCCGAGGACATCACATCGACGGGCCGCCAAGAGGATTTTCGGTACCTACGGTCTACCCCCGGTCTTGGCCTTTGGTATTCGTCCTCCTCGACTCTTTCTCTTCATGGTTTTTCCGATGCGGATTTAGCCGGTTGTCGAGTCGAGAGGAAGTCTACTTCGGTACTTGCCGTTTCTTGGGTCTTCATTGGTCTCATGGTCTTCCCGCAAGCGGCCTAGTGTAGCTCGGTCTACCACCGAGGCGGAGTATGTTGCCGCCGCGAGTTGTTGTTCCCACTGTTGTGGATTTCATACACTTTGAGAGACTTTGGTGAGGAGTGCACCCGGATCCCACTTCTTTGTGATAGCACCGAGTGCCATAAGCGTAGCCAAAAACCCAAGTGCTTCACTCCGAACCAAACACATAGAAGTGAGGTATCATTTCTTGAGGGATAATGTGGAAAAAGGAACCATTGTGTTGAGCCATGTCCCTACCCAAGATCAGCTAGCCGATATCTTTACAAAGCCTCTCGACCAAGCTACATTTGTGCGCTTGCGGGGGGAACTTGGGGTTTGTTGCCCTTTCTAGTTGATTCTTGGGGGATTTTCTCTTGTACCATATGTATCATACCATGTTTTACTTTGATGTATATACATGCTTTGCTTGATGTACAAACCATGGTAGGATAGCCATCTTGTCATATATCATGTTGCATTTGTGTCATATTGCATTTTAGGATGATGAGCTTCTTTTATATGCCATATGTGAGTCTCTTTGGCTATTTGTGAGATTTTGGTTATATGTGTGGAGAAATGGTGCTGTGAGGCTATGCTCTTGGAATATTTGAGATATATGTGTGGTGAGATAGCCCCTTTTGAAATACATGCTTAACTTGACTAATTTTTGATGAAATATGCTCCACTCGTGTGTAGTTGTGTATCCATGTCACAGTTTGGTCTAAATGTGCTTTTCATGCTTAGATTGTGCTTGGATGCCTGTTCTTGCATTTGGGCCAAAGGCCGAATATCATTGTGAATGTTTAGCCTATGTTGCATTCATGGGGGAGCATAAGCTTCTTTTTGCCGCAAAGGCACTTCATGTACCATGAAATGAATTAATCTTGAAAAGAAGTGTATAATGCTTGAAAAATGCTCCATCCATCATGTCTATGCTTAAAATGTCTTATCTTTCACATATGGGTGCAAAACATGTTGCATGATGTTCACCAGTGGAGAAGTCTCCCCGAAGTGGACACATGGCTCATGAGCTTTGACATGACATGCTTTGCTTTATGGGTGTTTGCCATGATCTTTTGCTGAGAATTTGATATCCTTGTATGATCTTTGAGTAATATGCATGTTTGTGGCTCAAGTGTGACATGGATAGGCCTTTACATGTGAAGCGAGCCTTCTTTTGGTAAAAATGCTTAAATCTGAAAATTTTGCTTTGTCACATGCTTGTATTTTCATATATTACTTGTGGCAATGCTTTGACTATGCTATGATTCATGTGTGTGATCTTTGTCTCATTTTTAGCCTTTGACACTAGATTTGGCCTATTTGAGAAGCTCATGTAGATGTTTATATGCTTTGCTTTTGCATTTCGCATTTTTACCTTGATTCATACATTGTCAACAAGGGGGAGAAAAGGTGAGCTTAATGAAAATTCGAAGAGGTGAGCTGAAATTTGGGAGTTTGCATGAGTTTGCATCCACATGTTCGGGGGGAGCTTGCATTTGTTCGGGGGGAGCTTTCTTGCCTGTTTTCGGTGTGGATTTTGTGCTTTGCTTGGCTTGTGACCTTTCTTCGCTTTTCTTCGGTTTTCGTCATGAGTTGAGCTTCTTTGTTTTTCCTTCTTCTTCTTTTCTCTTTTTCTCTCGAATTTCATTTCGTGTTGTGTGTTGTCAATGCACTCATCAAGGGGGAGATTGAGGACCGGGGAGCGTCCCGGTGGTCGGTGGATGACCGCTCCTCGGTGATGAGTGATTGACAACGGGTGTTGGACCGACTCTTGGCTTAGTGCGCAGGTGTAGGCCGCGGCCTAGTTCGTGTTGTTGCGAGGGTGAAGAACGGGCGCGAAAGGTCTTCGACCTTGAGGGGCCTCCGGGAGATGGAGAGACAAGTAGGCTCGGTTCGAGGGACCCGGTGGACGACGGGACCGGGTGCGGGCCATATGGTGCCGACGCAAGCAAGACGAAGTCATGGACAAGTGAGCCGGTGCACGGTGGCGGTCATGTCAAGTGGTTTGGCGGGAGGCCGGACCGGGGCACGCGGGGTTTGGTGGTTTGCCCACAAAACCATCGGCGGACGGTTTCTTGGTTTGGGCCTCAAAACCAAGTTCGAGGGCCCAACACGACGGAGACGGGATCCGGCGTGTCGGGAAGCTTCGAGGCGGAGGACACGCGGCGGGATCGCATGGCTTGCGTCGGGAGGACGCGGGGTGCGGCAAAGGCGTGGCCGTCCGATGGCAAGACCCAAAAACATTACCAAAATGCCCCTACGTGGGTTGTATCGCCAGTAGTTTAGTTAGGGGTAGTCGAGTCATTTACCACTCCGGCGGGACCTGATATATAAGCCATGAGTGTGTGTTGATGGCTCTCTCTCTCTCCGCGACTTAGGGTTTCATTTCCCCCCTTCTCTTTCTCATTTTCGTAGCTATTTTCCTTCCTATTTTCTCTAGGCTAGCATGAGAGCTTCATGAGAGATTTGTTGAGAGGGATGGATGCTAGGGCGGCATGCTAGACCTTGTGAATCTTTCCTGGTTTGTATAGAAGATTCGGGGTTGTTTTTCGTGGCTTTTTGTACTTGTTTTCGTGCCTTTGTTTCCGGTGTGATTCCGCGGATTTGAGTGGGTTTCTCCCCGGATTTCTTTGAGGGAAACATGGATAGATGTCTTGTGCATCTTTGTGCTTGATCTTGTGCCCTCAAACGCCGGAAACCACTTCGATTCGTGAGTTTTCGTTCGGTGCTCTAGTTTGTGGTGGCGCTCAAAGGATTCGCGATTCCCGGTGATTTAGGGAGTTAGGAGGCAAGATTTTTGGGCTATAGCATCCTTGTGTGACGCTTTTCAAGTCCCCAAACCCTTGTCTCCATAGCTTCAACCGTTTGGGAAATCCGATGATGATTTGGGGGAGTTGACTTTCGGCGGGCCGTTTCTCGCTCTGTCCGCACTCGCGGACGATCCGCGGGGAGGTCGCGGACGGTCCGCGTGGGTCGTGTTCGTCCCGTGTTCTTCGCGTTCTTGCTCGTCCTTCGTTTCGATCCGTCGCGATTTTGGTTTTTGGTTGGACGGAGTTTCGGACGGTCCGCGGTGTCGGGCGGACGGTCCGCGGGTGCTTGGCGGACGGTCCGCGTGCTCCCCGCGGACGGTCCGTGGGTCGTGTGTGGCTTTGGTTCGTTCTGTGTGATTTAACGGACGGTCCGCGGGAAGGGCCGGACGGTCCGCGACGTCGGCGCGGACGGTCCGCGAGAGCGGGTCGGACGGCCCACGCGGTCCATCGCGGACGGTCCGCACCGCCGGGCCGGACGGTCCGCCGAGAGCTTGTGCAGGTCTTGTTTGTTTCGATTCCTTTCTTCCCTTTCTAGCGCTTCCGCGTGTGCTTCTAGGAATCGTTCCTAAGGCTAGAGGTTGATCCATAACCTCGTGGTCTTGGCGATTGGTGCGTGATTCGATCCATCGCTTGTGTGTGACCGGAATTTGAGTAGGACATAGGCCGGGCTCTTTGGGAAGAATTTTTACCGGCTCCTATTCACTCCCCCCCTCTCTAGTCGCCATCCGATCCTTCAACCCCAAAGCACCGAATCACAACCACGATCCGGCTCCCAACTCTCATCTGCGATGTGGGGCCTACCTGCTCCTATCCCCACATCTCAACGGCCTCAGGCCGGGCTCACACACTCGGGGGAGAGAAGAAACACAAGAAAAGAGTCTAGCCAGGTGAGAGATCAGAGGACTGTCCATAACCAGTGGACACAGACTATAGCTATAGGTTTAACACTCTGCAGAGGTTGTACAACTGTACCCGTCCGAATAGAGCCCGGATGGTAGCGAACCACCCGAAATGCTACCATACAGCTGGAGTCCAAGTAAGTGGATAGTACCCTCCTGCGTCTCCGAGTCTGGTGCAGCCTCCGCGGTAGAGCTCATACTGCTCGCGAGAGGTCTCTCGAAGCTATGGAACCCTTCCCCGGCCTCGCCGGGGCGAAGTCTTCTAAGGAGGAAAGCCATCTCCCGACACGATCACACCGATCCGCCTACAGGAGGGACGCTATCCACTACAAGTCTCACCCTGCACCCCCGCCCAATACAAGGCGGGCGGTTTGTACGGTAAAAGTCCACTGAAGCAAGGTCAACTGACGATCAGTCCTTAAGGGCCGAGAGCGAGCACTCACCATCTCCATCCCGTCCGACACGCCGCTCGAGCGAGAGGCTAGATCGCATCTCCCCGAGGTAGGCGTTCACAAATAACCAAATGGCTCGCTCCCGTCAGTAACACGTCAAGGAAGAACACACCCAGAACTCACGCTAGAACACACCGAGATCTCCCACATCTCAGTCCAAACCCAGAGAACCATCCATAATCAAGCAATAAAAGTATGGATAGTGTGTATATGGGACTAGATAGGGGTCTGTAGCTAGTCTCGAGGTAGGTAAAGTAAGGAATCAGGATATATCAAATAGCAAGGCAAGGCTAATCAAATGGCTATGCAATCCATCAAATCAAGAAACATAAATATAGCACTAGCAACTAATAGCATGCATGGGTTCTACATGGTTGGGAGTGACATGACACCTGCGCGGTAGTCGACGTAGAATAGTAGAGGTTGAGCGTCCTCTCGGTCAATGTTGAGGTAGAAGGTCTTCTCGGTCGTCGCAGCTCGGGTCTTCAAACATGATCACAAGCCTACACGAGATGCGACGCGAAAATAAATAACGAGCATTCATCTAATGCAAAAACATCAATAAGAACCAAATTAGAAGATCCAAATAAACTCCAGAGTAAATACAAGCAGCACATGTTTAATTAATGAATATAAAGCAATTGGTTTTAAAACAAAAGCAGTCAAAAACAAGTTAGTTTTCTATACTAGAAAACTGGGTAGGAACCAGGGTTAGTTCATGGCTGGGTTAAAGGTCTCAAGGTTAAGATCCATAGGTCAACTTGTTCGCATCGAGAAGCGGAGAGGCTGATATCAAGCACTTGCAAGGTACTAGCTCCCGGATGGTTAAAGCGGTAGCGCACAGGAGGATGATAGCAAGGCGAGATGGAGATAGACTAGGAAAGGCATTATCATGCCAAGATATGCGGCAACAACTCTGAGGACATGAAAGGATCAACTTGTGACCTATGTAGGGTGGCGAAGAGGTAAGGTGTGCTTAAGAGCACTACGAGGCAAGTACTGGTGATGCGGCAAGGTCCATGGCAAGGCAGCTAGGTTGCGGCTCGGGGTTGCCGAGCGTGAAGCAGAGGCCTCTGCTCACGACACGGCCGTCCATCACGTGCAGCATCCTGGTTTCATGCACATGGCACGGTGCACGCTTCACTGCATGAAGCCATGTAGAGCTAGAGTGGGTATACACGAAGTAGCACCAAGGGAAGGCAGCAAAGGAAAGACAAGTGATGCGAACTTGAGAAAGGATTCCTGTCCGCGTCACGCCAATGGCTAGTTGCGAGGCTCCGGCGTCCCAGACCCACATTAGCACAGTGGCGGGCAGCGGCCACGAATTCTACACCAAGAACGCCAGGCAAAACAGGGTTTGTTTCAAGGGAAAGAGAGGATAAGGATAGGGTAGCAGCGAGCGCCTCGAAATTATGAAACCAACGCAAGTGGTTTCATAATTTTCGGAGCTCCAGACAATTAGTTATGAATTTTTGAAGGGGAAAAAGATTTATAAAACATTTATAAAACCTTTGCTAAAACGGAAAAGGAATTTTAATTTGAAGAAGGGATGACATCAGCATGACTTCACCGTGACATCATCGTCATGGACAGTGGGCCGTTAGTGGGCCAAAAGAGGTAGTGGGCCGAAATCGGCCCTCTTGGACTTAGTCTCTTGGGCCCGAACGATGAAGTCTAACTGATCACCCGGAAGATAGATAAAGAGTTCACAGGATAAAGTAAAAAGGGCTGAGATGTGTCGCGTCGGCCAGACCGGCCCATGTTCTCCAAAGGCACGCACCGGAGAAATCTGGTGCAGACCCTTGCGGAAAACTAGGGCGCAGGGCATCCCCTTGTTGTCCATGCTAGACGCGGTGTGCGCTGGCGCAAAGATGTGGTGGCGACGGCAAGCAGCGTCCAGCGGCCGGAATGAATTCGATGTGCGTAAGAGCAGTAGATAGGGACTGCTAGGTTCCGGTGAGGTTCCCAACGCAAACAGGGCCCTGGGGTCGAGTGTCTGGGCTCGGCGAGGCGAAATGCAGTGGCGTTCTCGGCGCGACGCAGAGGCGATGGCGGCGTCAGAGCAAAACCGCGACCGCGAGAGTCGAAAAGGAAGGGAACCCGCGTTTTAGCAACTCACGCGTGCGGCACAACCAGCACCTGGGTGTGCTAGATCAAGCTCGCGCGCGAGCACAGGCAAAGCCCGGCTGTGACTCGCTTGGCCGACACGCGTAAGTCCTCAGCAAGTCGAGTTCTTGGTGCTGCGCCACAGCGGCGATGGCGAGGCTCATTGGAGGTGAGCGATTCGGCACTTGCGCACACCTACACATGAGCGTGGCAGCGGAGTTAGTGCAGGTGCACACGTTCGTTCACGCGCACGGCGCGGAGGCGTTCGGTGGAATCACGACACGGCGCAGTGCGGCGAAACTGGTTAGCGGCTGAGGGCCTACCTGCACGTGCTGGGGTGCACGGCGGCGACGTGGTAGGCGGATTCTTGCAGGAGACAGCGGCACGAAGGCCGGACACAGACAGGATGTTCATGGGTTGGCTCGATGGTCAACACAAGCAAGCAGGGTGGTAGCTTGGTCGGGCAACAGAGGCGCAAAGAAAGCAAGCACGTGAAGTTCTTGGCTTTTACACAAAACGTCGAGCAGGTTCTGGGCATGCCAAGGCTGCACCTCTGACATGCCTTCCAAGGTTTCAGTGGCCAGGGGAAAACAAAGATAAGCACGGCTCGACGGCCGGTATCATAGGCAGGCAAAAGAGGGGCAAAACGGAGACGATTTGGGGACGTGCTGCTCACCGGCGGGCTCGAGGGGTTTCAACGCGACGCAGGGAGTCGTCGTGGCCGTGACAGCTTGGCGCAGTGCAGCGCGGGATGGTCAGTGGACGCGGTTCAGCTTGCGGACGGCGTCCTTGGTGGTGTCGGCTTGAGCTCAGCGAAGAGGAAGCAGACTGGTGACCGCTGTTGGTTCAGGCATTTCAACGAACACGTCGAGGGTGATGTGGAAAAAGGCAGCAGCTTGGTTGGCACAATCCATTGAGCATCTGGTGTGCGTGCCCATGGTTAAGGACAGAAGGCCGCAACTCAGGGAAGGGCAGCGCTGCTAGGTTTGGGTCTTGCAAGAAACGTACACGGCACGAAGGCCGGCTTCAGAGACAGAAGGAGAGCGGTGACAACACATCTCGTGGTGCAGGCATTTCAACGAACAGTTGGTATGCAAGGGCGAGGCTTGGATGTGTGCTCACTGTGGGGCATGACAAAGGTGCGACGGTGCAGGGAGAGTTCGAGGCCGTTTCGAGACGAAGCAGACCGGCCAGAGATCGTGGTTCAGGGCGTCGACGGCGTGGTTCGCTTGGAGAAGGCGTCGCGGTTCACGGGCTTGAGAACGCAGTCCAACGGTGCGCAGGTGTTCCTCGTCCTGCAGGTGCTTGGTGTCGGCGTGGTGACGGGCTTCATGGTGTGGTGGCGACGTCTTGGCGCGGATCCAATTCCCCTCGGCATGGTGGCGCCCGCCTCCATCTTCTCTCCTCGGGTGCTTCCCTCTTCTTCTCCTCCCTTCCCTCTCCTTCTCTCAAGCAGTGGCAGAGGATTGGGATATTTTCCCCAAGGTGGCAGCAGACACAGAGTGGAGCGCGGTGCTACCTTTATAGGGGCGTGTGCTAGGGTTAGGGCGCGAGGACGAGCGGCTGGCGGTGCGGCGCGGGTGCGTGGCTGCGCCATCCCCTGATAGAACGCAGACGTCACGGGGAAGAAAGAGGCACAGGGTCCGGCTGACGAGCGGGTCCCGCTCGTCGGTGAAAAGGAGAGGAGGAAGGGTAGCAGGCCTAGCTGGGCTGGTCTGAGCACGGGGGAGAAGGTGGGCCGGCCCGATTTGCTTGGCAGGCTTGATTAGATAGTTAGTAGGCTTTCGGCCTGAGGTAGTTAGCAGGCTGGGTTAGATAGGAGTTAGAGTTTGAAAATAGGTTTGGCTTTTATTTAAAATATCTTTGTAATAGTATAAGGTTTGAATTTGAATGCATTTCAAATTCAAGCTTCACTCAATATGAAGATCCAAAATAAAATCCAAGAAACTCCAACCCACATTTATACCATAATTCGAAGTTAATTTTTACATGGTTTTATTTTATACAGAATTTAGGATGAGAAGCTAGCAAATTGGGATCAAATTTGGTAGCACACAAGTTCAAACAAAAAGTTTTAAATTTTTGCGAAAATTCACACATGGGAAACATTCAAATTTCTGGTATGTTACATCTACCCCCCTCACGAGAATCTCGTCCTCGAGATTAAGCTCATTCCAGGTGTGGGGAGGGTCTTCACTTCAGCAAGTCTTTTGTTTCTTCTTTAAGCTCAACTCCCCAATGTTGATGACTTGACGACGTGTTTATTCCAAGGTTCCACGGGTGCTTAGTCTCAACATATCTGGTTTCCCGACGGGGGCCTCCAATGTTGAGTGGTACTATATGTCCTCTGTCGATAGCTTCCTTAAGATTCTCGGAATATCATCCATATATATCCCAAGATTATTCTCTGGTTCAAATACGTGAGAAATCCTAACTACAGGCTAGATTCCCCTTATCTTAGTTCATCTCATCTAGCCGTGTCACCTAGGCTTAGTAGATTGCGACCTTCTCATATTATTCCAATCCTCGCGTTTGAGGTCACATTCTTCGTATCAATTAACTTATTCCAAAATCATTGCCTACGAGATTGATCATACTCTCATGACATTCATTAAGTACTTTTAATCCGAATAGGCATGATTCTCCCACTTCCTTCCATATGAGGGAGTCGTAATCCTTACCAACTTCGTATGTCCCTTATGTTGTAATCCATTTGTTGGCTCAACACATCCGCTACTGTTCTCGTTAGGGTGCTAGCGATATTTGACATGTCCGAGGTCATGAACTATATGAATGGTTACTTCCAGTTCATGATAGTCCATGTTAAGAGGGGTCGTCTGCAACACCCTCCACTATGTGAGTGGCTCTATCCATCCGAAATCTCACACCAGTCCTTTTGATGCCGACTTCTTCAGATGGACCTTCTCGATGAAGTCACATCTACTTTACTGATGCATGTTTAACAAACTCAGGATACATGGTT
The DNA here is from genome assembly GCA_947561735.1 of Cenchrus americanus. NCBI lineage: Eukaryota > Viridiplantae > Streptophyta > Magnoliopsida > Poales > Poaceae > Cenchrus > Cenchrus americanus. The sequence continues at coordinate 78,737,557 of OX387244.1, read as the reverse complement.
GATGCCATCCCTTAGGAATACCATCAAAGCTTAATTAATTCCTCAGAACATCTGTAGTTGTCATAACTTGAGGAAGGATCGGTTCACTTGGGAAACTCTAGTGTAGACATTATCCTTTACCATTCCTTTGACTCCTCATGATGGTATTCTCACTTTAGATATTCGGGAAATAGTCATAGCTTCATGGCTTGCCATGCTTATTCAACAATTCCAAATAATGTCACCCGTTTAGGTGAGCAACTTTCCTCACTTTTGCTCATGACCTCTTATTACTTCTTTTCCAATAGGGTGGTAGGTTCCACTGCGAGGTCGAACTGATCACTTGAGTCCAGTAGTTGAAGGAGAAATTCTCCTTCCCACTGATCCAAATGGTAGTGTCATGTAGAGTTTCTTTGTTACTTGTTTATTCTGAAAGTGGGATTGGCGGATCTTCACATATTACTCCAATTATCGACCTCGTGATTCCTTTAGATACCCATCAGGTATCCTATTCTAGAAGCACAACTTGTGATGCACAGCTATTTACTGCTTACTCAGTAATTACAGGTCAACTACCTAGAGGCGTAAGAGGGATTAATCCAGTAAGAATGACTCTAGGATGACTACTCGTGTAGTGCAAACCTTGTATCCTTTAAGTTGAGTCGTCTGATACAAATCCAAAACTCCAACAATACCCTTCAGGTCGAGGTATTGTCTACCTAGTTGTAATCCCTTGTGCATGTTTTCGTTACTTCCGAATTCATGGTCGGGGGCGCAACTCCATAAAACATGTGTGATTGTCCGTCCATGGAGAGTTCGATGCGGTTATATCCACTCCCTCCTTATCTTGGGTTGTCTTCTGATATGTTAATCGTTCCCACCGATGGATCCATTACCAAGATATGAGGTCACCATGTTCCTTCGAGTCTCCCCATAGGTCAACTTGTTCATAAGGTACCTCACGGAAGCTAAAGTACTCGAATAAAACTTCTCGTACTGATTGTTGTTCCATATGGAGTACTTCATCTTTTTCCGATAATTGAATTCCGACTAAAATTATCCAAAATGTGTCACTAACATCCTAGGGTACTCAATTGATCTTAACCAATATATGCTTCCATAGAGGTACATGCACTTCCGAACTTCGAAAGTTGTGAATTCATTAGGTACTCATTTTCTGGTTTACGGACTTGATTCCAATGTTCATAGGTATCTCATCCAAAGTCTTGGTCTAATTTGCTGAGGTTGCAAGAAATCCTTCATGTCTTTTGAATTTGAGCTTGTTAGGCTAGATTGAGCACGTCGATCTTTATTCTGCTGGCTTGATCTTGTAGAATGGGTAGCTAAGGCCTCTAAAAGAGTCATCTATAGATCTAGCAAGCATAAGCACTCAATACAATTTCACACAAACAGGAAGAGGCATAACAACCATAAGACCATAAAAGATCCAATCACTCAAGCAATGCACTAGACAAAAGTGTACCTCGAGGCTGACTCCTAAGACCGTCAAGGATACACCCGCGTAGGCGTACTAGTATATCGTGGGCACTTGAGGGATTTTTCCTAAAGTTAGTGATACAACACATGAAAGGTTGCATTCCATACATTGTTTCGGTACTGAACTTTCTGAAGCAAGCTGGTGAAACTCTTCTTCGTGATGGCTCTCATGGCTTTGTCCTTGGAAGAAAGGGGTACTCTATATTAATTGTTATATCCATGCCCCTTGTTCCTCATTCATTCATCTTATTCTAGTCGTCGACCCTGGCAAAGCATCCAAGTTTCATATTGCTTACCGAGGGGAAAGTCCACTGGGTCAATTATCCAGCTGTTATTCCGAGTATGCGATGCTTGCTTCTAAGTTGGTGCTATCTTGACCGTTCAATCCATTGGTCGCCTCACATAGCTACAACTCATTATGATATCTTAATCCTTCGTGACTCGGCTATCCATATAGCTTCGAGCCTTTGGGTCTTCATCCAACTGCTGAGCTACAGGCATCTCAGGAATCCTCGACTCCTGCATCCAAGCTTATGTGTGCCAGTTCCATATAGTGCATCCAATTTATGTATGTTGGCACACTAAAATTAAAGTCTTAACTCCTCATTGTCCTCGGAGTTGTGCATCTTGCATTATCCAAGCTCTGTTCTGAGCAAAAGGTGGAAGGGTGCATCCTGTTTGTTGTAGATTCATCTGTATGCAGACTTCATGTATCACGGGGCAATCTAATCATTCCTCGGTGGATTTAGTTCCAAAGTAGAGACAACTGTGTTGACATAACATGACACTGATGAGTCAGCAGGGATAATCCAAGTGAGTCCTGTAGATTCAGCTTCATCTCGTCCCCGTACTCCATCTTCATAGTTGTCATTGTCGTAGTTGTTTTTCCCTTGTATCAGACGTCGTTCCGTAGAGTTGCAGGGTCTTGAAGCATGTGACATCTGTTGTTCTCCTTAGGTCATCAACCGCGTAGAGGGGTTGTTAGTGAGTTAGTTAGTGAGAAATCAAGGATGTAATAGTAGATTTCAAGGGGTTTATATAAGAGTTAAGGAGTATATACTCAATCAAGGATATTTAGGCTGTCCTAAACTATCGGCCATTGCTAGGGCTCGTCCTACGGTCAAGTATGGCTCTGATACCACCTGAAACGAACCGAATTTCCACGAATGGAAACCCGACTCTCTGCACCTCCGTGATAGCCCCAGGAAGCGGCTATCACGTGCAATCCCTGTCTCAAGTGGTACAAATCCATACAACACGGGAATAAAAGAAGAATTACATAATATTATTACAACATCAGAGTACAACTCTCCGGCACAAGTCGGGTACAAGTCTAACAGGACTGAATCAAGAAAGATAAAACATCTACGCAGCGGATCTATCGAAGCGAAGTGTCTCCAGCTCCACAAGCAATCTCCAGCATAGGACCAGCTCTAGTCTTCACACCTTCGTCACAGAAGTCGTAGTCGTAGACGGTCACCGAGTCTGAAATGCCAGCATCTACCCGATAAGCGGGTAGGTCATGTCAGCTTCCCAACAAAGATCAAAAGCGGTGGTTGAATCTAGTATGCATGGATAAAACCTATATTGGGCTGTAGAAAATTATGCATGCAGCAGCGCGGTAGCAACAATCAAGGTATGCAGAATAAGCAGCGAGGTCCACACCTCCGGGAGGTCCACACCCTCGAGGTCCACACCTCTGAGGTCCACACCTCCGGGGTCCGCACCCCTCAACAAGGATGTCCACACCAAAGCACTGAATCACAACCACGATCCAGCTCCCAACTCTCATCTGCGATGTGGGGCCCACCTGCTCCTATCCCCACATCTCAACGGCCTCAGGCCGGGCTCACACACTCGGGGGAGAGAAGAAGCACAAGAAAAGAGTCTAGCCAGGTGAGAGATCAGAGGACTGTCCATAACCAGTGGACACGGACTATAGCTATAGGTTTAACACTCTGCAGAGGTTGTACAACTGTACCCGCCCGAATAGAGCCCGGATGGTAGCGCAACACCCGAAACCCTACCATACGGCTGGAGTCCAAGTAAGTGGATAGTACCCTCCTGTGTCTCCGAGTCTGGTGCAGCCTCCGCGGTAGAGCTCATACTGCCCGCGAGAGGTCCCTCGAAGCTGTGGAACCCTTCCCCGGCCTCGCCGGGGTGAAGTCTTCTAAGGAGGAAAGCCATCTCGCGACACGATCACACCGATCTGCCTACAGGAGGGACGCTATCCACTACAAGTCTCACCCCGCACTCCCGCCCAATACAAGGCGGGCGGTTTGTATGGTAAAAGTCCACTGAAGCAAAGTCAACTGACGATCGGTCCTTAAGGGCCGAGAGCGAGCACTCACCATCTCCATCCCGTCCGACACGCCGCTCGGGCGAGAGGCCAGATCGCATCTCCCTGAGGTAGGCGTTCACAAATAACCAAACGGCTCGCTCCCGCCAGTAACACGTCAAGGAAGAACACACCCAGAACTCACGCTAGAACACACCGAGATCTCCCACATCTCAGTCCAAACCCAGAGAACCATCCATAATCAAGCAATAAAAGTATGGATAGTGTGTATATGGGACTAGATAGGGGTCTGTAGCTAGTCTCGAGGTAGGTAAAGTAAGGAATCAGGATATATCAAATAGCAAGGCAAGGCTAATCAAATGGCTATGCAATCCATCAAATCAAGAAACATAAATATAGCACTAGCAACTAATATCATGCATGGGTTCTACATGGTTGGGAGTGACATGACACCTACGCGGTAGTCGACGTAGAGTAGTAGAGGTTGAGCGTCCTCTCGGTCAATTTTGAGGTAGAAGGTCTTCTCGGTCGTCGCAGCTCGGGTCTTCAAACATGATCACAAGCCTACACGAGATGCGACGCGAAAATAAATAACGAGCATTCATCTAATGCAAAAACATCAATAAGAACCAATTTAGAAGATCCAAATAAACTCCAGAGTAAATACAAGCAGCACAGGTTTAATTAATGAATATAAAGCAATTGGTTTTAAAACAAAAGCAGTTAAACAAGTTAGTTTTCTATACTAGAAAACTGGGTAGGAATCAGGGTTAGTTCATGGCTGGGTTAAAGGTCTCAAGGTTCAGATCCATAGGTCAACTTGTCCGCATCGAGAAGCGGAGAGGCTGATATCAAGCACTTGCAAGGTACTAGCTCCCGGATGGTTAAAGTGGTAGCGCACAGGAGGATGATAGCAAGGCGAGATGGAGATAGACTAGGAAAGGCATTATCATGCCAAGATATGCGGCAACAACTCTGAGGACATGAAAGGATCAACTTGTGACCGATGTAGGGTGGCGAAGAGGTAAGGTGTGCTTAAGAGCGCTACGAGGCAAGTACTGGTGATGCGGCAACGTCCATGGCAAGGCAGCTAAGTTGCGGCTCGGGGTTGCCGAGCGTGAAGCAGAGGCCTCTGCTCACGACACGGCCATCTATCACGTGCAGCATCCTGGTTTCAAGCACATGGCACGGTGCACGCTTCACTACATGAAGCCATGTAGAGCTAGAGCGGGTATACGCGAAGTAGCACCAAGGGAAGGCAGCAAAGGAAAGACAAGTGATGCGGACTTGGGAAAGGATTCCTGTCCGCGTCACACCAATGGCTAGTTGCGAGGCTCCGGCGTCCCAGACCCACATTAGCACAGTGGTGGGCAGCGGCCACAAATTCTACACCAAGAACGCCAGGCAAAACAGGGTTTGTTTCAAGGGCAAGAGAGGATAAGGATAGGGTAGCAGTGAGCGCCTCAAAATTATGAAACCAACGCAAGTGGTTTCATACTTTTTGGAGCTCCAGACAATTAGTTATGATTTTTAAAGGGGAAAAAGATTTATAAAATATTTATAAAACCTTTGCTAAAACGGAAAAGGAATTTTAATTTGAAGAAGGGATGACGTCAGCATGACTTCACCGTGACATCATCGTCACAGACGGTGGGCCGTTAGTGGGCCAACAGAGGTAGTGGGCCGAAATCGGCCCTCTTGGACTTAGTCTCTTGGGCCCGAACGATGAAGTCTAACTGATCACCCGGAAGATAGATAAAGAGTTCACAGGATAAAGTAAAAAGGGTTGAGATGTGCCGCGTCGGCCAGGCCGGCCCATGTTCTCCAAAGGCACGCACCGGAGAAATCGGGTGCAGAACCTTGCGGAAAACTGGGGCGCAGGGCATTCCCTTGCCGTCCATGCTAGACGCGGTGCGCGCCGGTGCAAAGATGTGGCGGCGACGGCGAGCAGCGTCCAGCGGCCGAAATGAATTCGACGTGCGTAAGAGCAGAAGATAGGGACCGCTAGGTTCCGGTGAGGTTCCCAACGCAAACAGGGCCCTGGGGTCGAGCGTCTAGGCTCGGCGAGGCGAAACGCAGTGGCGTTCTCGGCGCGACGCAGAGGCGACGGCGGCGTCAGAGCAAAATCGCGGCCGCGAGAGTCGAAAAGGAAGGGAACCCGCGTTTTAGCAACTCACGCGCGCGGCACAACCAGCACATGGGTGTGCTAGATCAAGCTCGCGCGCGAGCACAGGCAAAGCCCGGCTGTGACTCGCTTGGCCGACACGCGTAAGTCCTCAGCAAGTCGAGTTCTTGGTGCTGCGCCACAGCGGCGATGGCGTCGAACTCTCGTGGCGCGGTGGCGAGGCTCATGGGAGGTGAGCGATCCGGCACTTGCGCACACCTACACGCGAGCGTGGTAGCGGAGTTAGTGCAGGTGCACACGTTCGTTCACACGCATGGCGCGGAGGCGTTCGGTGGCAACACGACACGTGTGGCGAAACTGGTTAGCGGCTGAGGGCCTGCCTGCACGTGCTGGGGTGCACGGCGGCGACGCGGTAGGCGGATTCTTGCAGGAGACAGCATCACGAAGGCCGGACACAGACAGGATGTTCACGGGTTGGCTTGATGGTCAACACAAGCAAGCAGGGTGGTAGCTTGGTCGGGCAACAGAGGCGCAAAGAAAGCAAGCACGTGAAGTTCTTGGCTTTTACACAAAACGTCGAGCAGGTTCTGGGCATGCCAAGGCTGCACCTCCGACATGCCTTCCAAGGTTCCGGTGGCCAGGGGAAAACAAAGATAAGCACGGCTCGACGGCCGGTATCACAGGCAGGCAAAAGAGGGGCAAAACGGAGATGATTTGGGGACGTGCTGCTCACTGGCGGGCTCGAGGGGTTTCAAGGCGACGCAGGGAGTCGTCGTGGCTGTGACGGCTTGGCGCAAGTGTTCAGCTTGCGGACGACGTCCTTGGTGGTGTCGGCTCGAGCTCAGCGAAGAGGAAGCAGACTGGTGACCGCTGTTGGTTCAGGCATTTCAACGAACACGTCGAGGGTGATGTGGAAAAAGGCAGCAACTTGGTTGGCACAATCCATCGAGCATCTTGTGTGAGTGCCCGTGGTTAAGGACAGAAGGCCGCAACTCAAGGAAGGGCAGCGCTGCTAGGTTTGGGTCCTGCAAGAAACGTACACGGCACGAAGGCCGGCTTCAGAGACAGAAGGAGAGCGGCGACAACACATTTCGTCGTGCGGGCATTTCAACGAACAGTTGGTATGCAAGGGCGAGGCTTGGATGTGTGCTCACCGTGGGGCATGACAAAGGTGCGACGGTGCAGGGAGAGTTCGAGGGTGTTCCGAGATGAAGCAGACTGGCCGGAGATCGTGGTTCAGGGCGTCGACAGCGTGGTTCGCTTGGAGGCGGCGTCGCGGTTCACGGGCTTGAGAACGCAGTCCAGCGGCGCGCAGGTGTTCCTCGTCCTCCTGGTGCTTGGCGTCGGCGCGGTGACGGGCTTCATGGTGTGGTGGCGACGTCTTGGCGCGGATCTAATTCCCCTCGGCATGGTGGCGCCCGCCTCCATCTTCTCTCCTCGGGCGCTTCCCTCTTCTTCTCCTCCCTTCCCTCTCCTTCCCTCAAGCAGTGGCAGAGGATTGGGATATTTTCCCCAAGGCGGTAGCAAACACAGAGTGGAGCGCGGTGCTACCTTTATAGGGGCGTGCGCTAGGGTTAGGGCGCGAGGACGAGCGGCTACGGTGCGGCGCGGGTGCGTGGCAGCGCCACCCCCTGATAGAATGCAGACGTCACAGGGAAGAAAGAGGCACAGGGTCCGGCTGATGAGCGGGTCCCGCTCGTCGGTGAAAAGGAGAGGAGGAAGGGTAGCGGGCCTAGCTGGGCTGGTCTGAGCACGGGGGAGAAGGTGGGCTGGCCCGATTTGCTTGGCAGGCTTGATTAGATAGTTAGTAGGCTTTCGGCCTGAGGTAGTTAGCAGGCTGGGTTAGATAGGAGTTAGAGTTTGAAAATAGGTTTGGATTTTATTTAAAGTATCTTTGTAATAGTATAAGGTTTGAATTTGAATGCATTTTAAATTCAAGCTTCACTCAATATGAAGATCCAAAATAAAATCCAGGAAACTCCAACTCACATTTATACCATAATTTGAAGTTAATTTTTACATGGTTTTATTTTATACAAAATTTAGGATGAGAAGCTAGCAAATTGGGATCAAATTTGGTAGCACACAAGTTCAAACAAAAAGTTTTAAATTTTTGCGAAAATTCACACATGGGAAACATTCAAATTTCTGGTATGTTACATTTCTTGCAACGGTCCCTATCAAGACCAGTGTCATGGGAAGCTCTATGAAATTTCCTTTCCAACCATATAAAGAATGTCCCAAACGGATTCCCCAGTCAACTTCTTTGGTCCTCCATGTTGGACTTCTCTCCTTCCATCTTTTGGCCAAAAGTGACATGATGGCCTGGTGGAGGACGTGGGGAACACTAAGACTTAGTCCCCAGTCAACTTCTTTGGTCCACCATGTCTTCCATGTGTGTATAGCACTCATTTTATCCACACACGTATTTCTAAAAATGGCAATGAGCAAACATCATGGTGCAACAACAATTCATCAAAATAGAAACAATAATCACACACCTTCTGTTTACAATCCATTAATATGGTCATATATGATGTCCTTATCATGCTGGAGGTCGACCGCGGGCGCAGAGGAGGTCGGTCGCGAGCGTTGAGCAGGCCGCGGAGCTAGACCGATGCTGGGAGCTCCCGGTGGTGGGAGGGAGGTGGGCGTAGGTGAATGGATATGGTGATAAGGGGAAGGAAAGAGAAGGGAAAAGATTAAGAAGGAAAGAAGAAAAGAAAAATAATAAGAAGGAAAAAGGGAAAGAGAAAAAATAAGGAAAGAGAAAAAATAAATGAGAAAAAAGGAGGGGTATTATGGACATTTCACCTTTTACACAACTAGTGGTATTATGGACATTTCACCTTTTCTAAAATGGTTTCAGCTCCACCGCAAATCCGCTCCACCAACACAGCCACACCCAAAGCCAAAGTCCTACCAAACGCACCCCAAATTAGTGCAGGAAGTAAGTGCCATTTCAATTCATGGAATAAAATTTTGACAGCAGACTCCACAAAAACATTTCCATGGATATACATTTGAAAATATAATAATTATGAGTCAGCTAACTGAGATTTCCTTAAATCCAAGCCCAAGAATGTCGTTGAATTTTGCAACCATGAAAGTAATACATGGTAACAGAATAATCAGATACAACCCCATTATGCTAGAAAATATGTACATGAACAGATAAAATACAAAAACATGTACAACATGCCGTGGTGATATATAGGAATAAACCTGATTTCTCACAACTATACATCACCAATTTTCTAAGTGTCCAGGCTGAAGTAGCCAGAAATTGCACCAGTACCATAGAGGTTTTCCTGCAACCAAAACCTGCTTCGCGGGAGAAGTGATGAATTACATCCAATTTAAGTAAAGTTATCACTGCAGCTTTAAAAATAAAGCCATGCATTGTTGTAACTTGAGTTGGATGTCACCAACAGTGGACACAAATTAAGTTGTTTACTAGTGATGAAGCTTATGCCTAATAATACCTCTATTTCAGAAAAACATCAATTGCCTCACGATTTTTGAAAGAGTATTTTGGACTGCATGCAATAGCATGTTTATAATCATGAATATCTAACTACAAATGTTCAAATAGGGAATATCCAGCTAAAACTCTAAAATGCCCATGCGTATGTAGCTACTTGCTACAGCCACGAAAACTACGCTGCTTATCGACGGAAGAATAGTGATCAATCAAATACTCCTTCCGTTCTAAATATATGTAGGACAAACTCGTTAGTTCAAAAATAAACTAATTGGTTTGTCCTAAACGTCATATATTTAAGAACGACGATAGTATATGTAGAAGTACACACTGATCTCCAAGACACATTACATTATCAAACACCATCAAACTTGCAAGAAAGGCTCTTTTTAGTAGGAGAAACTAGGCAATTGTTACAAATTTACTAATTTTGGTAGCCTCCTAGTCCCACCCCCTCCCCCCTCCCCCACCACCACTACGGGATGGCGAGTGGATCGGGTTTGGAGCGGATATCTATGGATTTTTGGTACATGGGTTGTGGTTTTGGTTCAAATTTTCGCCCATGAGTTCGCGGATTTGGATATCCGCAACACTGCGGTTTGGAGTGGATTCTACATTTTGCCCGCGGATGCCCATTGGAGCTCCGCAAAATTGAGCCTAATAAGCTACATAAGGAACACTAACCACATAAGAAATAGTATTGTTGATGTTTCTTTTTATACTTAATTTGTTAATTTACAATATGCTGACCATGTAAGTAATTTGCAACTCTATTTTTATTTCACAAGTGAAGATGATTCCACCATAATTGATGAATGATAAATTGTCCACTATTGTTCATTTGGAGGACTATGGATGCTTATTTGTGTTGTTTTCCATTTTTAGTGAACGTGTAGTATGTTGAATTACATATTTTTGAAGTAATTTGGACATAGTGTGTGATGTACTATTGTATTATGTGCTCTTGTATAATAATTGAACCAGGTTTTGGATTATCGGTTGGGGTTTTGATATCCGCAGATTTGGGTTTGGATCCGAATTTTCACTCGAACAAATGTTTGGGTTGGATTTGGATTTTAGTTTTGGGTTATGGGTTTGGGTGCCCCGATACTACATCCGATCCGAATTCGACCCATTGCCATCCCTACCGACCACCCCTTTGTGACCGGACCTCGGCACCCCCCGGCCATTTCCTTCGGCCGCCTTTTTCCGATCATTCGCCGCCATCGTTTGCTTTGCCACCGCCATTTTGTGGCCGCGCCGTGGTGGCCATTTCCTTGGCGCATCCGACTCCACCATTTCGTTTATGCCACCGAGAAAATTTTTCGATAATCCTTTATACCACCTATGTATACCACTTTATACCACATGTGCAAGTTGTGATGATATTCAATTAATCTCAACCGTCGAATACTTTTGTACCGGTCTTTTTTGAAACGTTGATATAGGGTGGTATGATCCACGTAAAAGAAGCCTAGCCTTAGGCCCGGGTAAAATACCCGATACCCATTACCCGTACCCGCTACACGAACCCGAGGTACCCGATCCTAAGTTCGGATAATGATTTTGATTACTCGAAATTAGTTTGGGTAATTGGGGTAATACACTACGGTACCCAAACTACCCGAAATTTGCCTTTGCCTTTGTATTTATTCATGTGTTGTTAGTTGAACACTTGAAATTGTCACTTTTTTATAATATAATTCTCTTAATTTGAACATGTCACTATAATATGCTATTTTCTCAACTTGTAGTTGAAATTCAACACAAATTAATGGTGAATTTTTTGTTAAATTCTACTGAAATTTTGTGTAGTTTGTCATTTTCCGTAAATTCGGATAGATTGGGTATACCCGAACCCGAATTATCGAATTACCGAAATTTCGGGTAGTGTTATTTAGAGGCTAATGTCGAGTAGCAGTTTTATTACCCGAATTTTCAATTATCCGAATTACCCAACCCGAAATAATCGGGTAACCCTAATGCTCCGGCCTACCCGGCCTAAAAGGAACTAGGAGTGACCGGTTCACAAACTATTGTTCTTATAATTGTTCGATTGGGCGGCATTGTACCGGGCGTGGAAGTAGCAAGTATAGATGCCCATTCGGGTCGCCCGGCACGGCCCAAGCCCGGCCCGACATGGCCCGGGAACTTCGTGTCGGGCCCGGCCCCGCACTACACTCCACCGTGCCGTGTCGTGCCCGCCCACGAGCCGCGGCGACGGCCCAAGCCGGGCCCACGGGCCTATTTCGTGTCGGGCCGGCCCCGAGATAGCACGGCTCGCGCGCGCCCACGGGGCGGTGTTGACGGTGTATTTTGGTACACCTAGCATGTTCATTACACTTTGGTTTGGATTTGATTATGGAACTAACCCGCCACTAGGCACACTAATCATATAACAAGTTCATCTATGTGCATGCATTTGGAAGTGTTGTGTTTATGTAGGAAAACATGGACATAAAGGACGGATTCGCAACAAGTTCAAAGGAGCATTTACGGAGTCTTGTTCGTGTTCATGAGCTTGATGAAATCACTTCCAATGGTGGCAAGGACCGAAGTGCTACGAGGAACACCCCCGGGGATTGAAGCGTAAAAGACTGAACTTCATGCGCGGAGAACCTCCATCTTGGACGCGAGGATGACATCGTCAAAATCATGCAAGTGGAGGGGGCAAAGTGCATAATCACCTGAGGACCCACGGGAGCGAAGGGGCGACCGAACCGGGCCGAGATGGGCTGGGCCGGTCGGCCAGCCGGCCGGCCCAGCCCACCCCGGTGGTCGGTTCGGCCCCCTTTCCTTGCACCCGAAGGATCTTTAACCCTAAAAGCCCGGAGGCGCCGCCATCACGGGAAGGAGGAGCTATTCGCACCGGGAGGCCATCCACAAGCTAGAGAGAGAGGAGGGAGATCTCCGAGAGGGGGATCGTCCACCTCGAAGGAAGCACCCTCTCGTGGAGAAGAAGGAAGACACCGTCGGAAGGTAAACCATGATCAACGGTGCTATGTCCAAGCACCTTGATGGGGTTATCTCCTTATTCGTCCATGGGTTGTAATCGATCTTAAGATGTAATCAAGCTTTGTCGGATTATCTATCTATCATCTTGTGTTGAATATACTTTAATGCTTAAGGTTTGCTACCATGCCGTAAAGGGAGTAAGGCCTCAATGCTTCCTTGGATCCATTCAATAGTCCATCATAGGTCTAGTCATGAATACCTTCGCATAGTGACAAGACGAGAGGAGGGAAAGGGCGAAACCGTGATTACAACCCCGATAGATTAGATTGGTTTTCATGTCTTTAAGTGATTGCATGCTCTAGTATCGTAGACCCGTGGGCGAGTGTCTTTTATCTTGATATCTTAATTGTTCTCTCTAGTGTAGCTTAGTTGTTTTCTAGTATTATCATAGTTAGAGTTTGAGTAGCTAGTGCGTAGAAGTAGATCGAACGCTTGTAATCCCCTTGCTCGCGGATTGACAAGAACCTTGGGAATCCCGTGGTGAAAAAGGTGTGGGGTCCGTACGCTTGCGGATCATAGAGGGATACATCTTTTATCCATCAGCGGCGGCTCGAAGCTCGCACCAACCGCGCCGCAGAGGAGAGGAGGGGAGAGGGGGCATGGGTGTGTGGCACCGCCGCACCGATGGCCGAGAGGAGGAAGCCTAGCTCCCCACGCCGTCGTGTCATAGGTTGCGGGCCCGCAACTCCGCGTGCTTGAGGTAGAGAGCGGATGTGAAAAGACGACGCGCGGCGAGGGGAAAGAGGAGAGGGGGCACGATGTCGCCGCGCCGGCGGTGGAGCGCGGGCGATCGCACGGCTCGCGCCGTGGGGCGGGCGGGGAGGCTGCACCGGCCTTCGACCTCTACATGCGGGGAGTGCCGCCTGTCGGGCGGGGCCGATGGAAGTGGCGAGAGGAAGAAGGTGAGAGCGGAAGCCGAAGGGAAGGTCTAGCTATGCACGCGGTAGGGGCGAGCGGCGGATGCGAGGTGGCGGCGAGGATTTGGTGGCGGTGGTGTCGCGGCGGAAGGGATGGGGCGCGGCGAGGTGTCCGCATCCGGCCGAAGGAGTGGTGGTTGTTGCATGTAGAGTAGGAGGTTAGGGTTTGGGATCTTGCTTATATATGATTGGCGTAGTTAGGCGGGCCGTTGTCGGGCCGGCTCGCTAACCGCGTGTCGGGCGGGCCGCCCGATGTGTCGGGGTGATAGCCCGCACCAAGCACGTGGTACCGGGTGTGCCGGCCGGGCGCAGGGATAAACAGGGTCATGTCGTGCTTAGACCGAGTCAAATGTCCATGATTTCGGGCGGGCCGCCATGCTCGCGGGGCATTTGACCATCTATATAGCAAGCTATCCGCAAAATTATCCCTTCGGTTTAGAGCTACACACACGAAAAGACAAGCCTAATCCAATACGATGCGCACCGATAGGTAGCACTTGGACCATTGGACGAGGGCACCCGAGAGGTTGCCGAAGATGATGGTGTTCTACCGTTCTCCATTCCTAAAAAAAGATGATGGTGTTCTTCTCGTTGTGGCGTGCCAATGTCGATCTCACTGTAGTACTACGCATTGAGGTAGTTCTTCGAGCGCCACGATGTCCCCCTCCTCTTGGGCCTCGGCCTTCTTCGATGCGGCGGCGTCATCATCGTTCTTCGCTGCTGCTAAGGAAGCCGCGGCGGCGTCCGTCACCGAGGCGGTCATTGTTGTCGGCTCGGCCGGGTCGCTTCTTCGGTGTGAGGATGCGGAGGGACGAATAAGAATCGCAAGGACACGAACTCAAATCCGAGAGGAAAAGGGCAAGAGTATACGAACTTAGGGAGAGTAGTGTAGGTCGCACTTCACCGAATCGGCAAACAAAAGATAGTACCAACCGATATAGGTGCCAACGATGCGACGGCAAGGGAACTACGGCTACTACTAACCCTAATTTACTAGTTCAAATGATTCACCATGCCCGAGACCTGTAGGTTCCCATCTCAAGTACATGCAACTTGAGTTTACGGCAAAGTAACGGTAATAGGAGGTAAAACGCAAGTGGTTAAACTAGAGGAGTGACGATAGCCACTGGAAATAAAATGGACGGCATCCAATGCATCAACTTGACTTGGTCACTTCCTCTCGCTTCTACCTTGGTCACTTACTCTGCTTCTAACTCGACGAAGCCGAATACTTCCATTCCCGACAATACCCCCCCCTTGAAACATCCTTGTCCTCAAGGATGGAAAGCGAGAAAAATCTTGCGAATGAAGGTTGCATCTTCCCAAGTTGCTTGTTCTTTAGGCATGTTGACCCATTGGATTAGCCATTGTGCCACCGGCTCATTGTTCCTGGGAATCGGTCTGCAGTCCAATATTGCTTCGAGAGCTACTTTGATTGCCCCCTTGGCATCAATTAATGGCAATCCTGGTGTTGCCACCGCATGAGAACCCAAATGTTTCTTCAATTGACTTACATGGAACACGTTATGTAGTTAACTATTTTACGGGGAGTAAGAGTTTATATGTTGGCTTGCCAATTTTCTCTAGAACTCGAAATGGTCCATAAAACTTTGAGTGTAGCTTAATTGAGTTATGAGTACTCAATGTTGTGTGTCCGTAGGGTTGAATCTTCGGATATACCATGTCCCCAATGCTGAACTCCCTTTCAATTCTATGCCTATCCGCTTGATGTTTAATCCCCGCCCTGGAGCTTTGAGGAGATTATCTTTGATGACTTGTTGAGCAAGTTGTCTATTCCCGAGTTGTTCTTGTGCTATAATGTCCGGACGGTCGGGAATAATCACCTCGCTACCATGGGTGGTTTGAATCCATACAAGGCTTGAAAAGGAGTCATGTTGAGAGAAGTGTGATATGAGGAGTTATACCACCACTCTACTAGGGAAAGCCAATGAAACCATCTCTTTGGGCTAGTGAAACACATGCATCGCGAGTAACTTTCCAAGCACCGATTTACCCGTTCGTCCGCCCATCGGTCCGTGGGTGATATGCTGATGTCAAATGCAATTGAACACCCATAGCTTTGAACAAATATTGCCAAACCGAGCTTGTGAAAATTAGATCTCTATCGGTTAGGCACCTTAGGAAACCCATGGAGTTTGAAAATATTATCCAGGAAGAGTTGTGATACCTCTGCAGTTTGTGTAAGGATGTGATAATGCAATAAAGTGAGTGTATTTGGATAACCTGTCTACCACCACCAATATGACATCCTTGCCTTGGGATTTGGGCAAGCCTTCTACAAAATCCATGGATATATGGGTCCATGCCATGTCGGGGAAGAGGGAGTGGCTGCAGCAACCTAGGGTATGGTACATGTTCGGATTTATTTTTACGGTAGACAAGACATTGTTTCACAAATTTAGTAACATGTTGTTTCATCCTTGGCCGGTGGAAATTCAACTTTAGTCTCTCGATATGTGGCTCTTTCTCCGAATGGCCTCCCAAAGCCGAATTGTGGAAGCCGTGCAAAAGCCGTTGTTGCAAGTCCCCATTGCCACCAATGAATAATTTTCCCTTGTATCCGAGTAGGCCATTAGAGAATGTAAAATGTTGTACAACTTGTGGATCAATAGTAAGCTTACTAATCAATTCGAGAAGAGTGGTTGTCTTGCTCATAACTTGTGGTGACTTGTTCAATCCATTTGGGAATGACTGTTGACATTGCCGAATTTCGATGAATGTGTAACTCGAGATAAAGCATCCGCTACTTTATTGGTCCTGCCTTGCTTGAACTCTACGGTTCGGTTAAGGCCCAATAGTTTGATGAGAAGTTTATGTTGAATACCCTCAACTAGCTTTTGCTCTTGTATATATTTCGAGACTCGTTGATATGTTCTAATAATGAGAGAGGTTGTGGCAAAGCAATGCTTCCACTTTTTGAGTGCCTCAAGATTTCCATTGCTTCCTTTTCATAAATAGAAGTCGCTTGAGCTTTAGGGTCAAGTGTTTTGCTAAGAAAAGTAATAGGTTGTCCTTGATGCATTAAAACAACTCCTATGCCCAATCCTCTAGCATTAGTGTCTAAGACAAAAGTGTTGGTGAAATCGGGTAGTGCTAAGACTGGTGGTTTAGACATGACTTGCTTTAGCTTGAGAAATGATGCTTGCTGTTCATCACTCCATTTAAAAGAATCTTGTTTGAGAGCATTAAAAAGAGGTCGACGGATCATACCATACCCTTCAATAAATCTTTTATAGTATCCAGTAAGCCCCAAAAATGCTCTCAATTGTGTAACATTTGTTGGTGAAGGCCAAGACCGAATAATACTTATTTTAGCAAGATCAGTTGCCACTCCTTTTCCATTGATAACATGACCTAAATACTCAATTTTTGTCCGGCCAAATGTGCATTTACTCAACTTAGCAAAGAGATGATTTTCCTTCAACACTTCCAACACGGCTCCGAGATGTTGTACATGATCAGATATGGTGGAGCTATAGATTAATATGTCATCAAAGAAGACCAAAGAAAATTTTCTAAGGAATTGTGCTAAGACAGAATTCATAAGTGATTGGAAGGTGGTTGGGGAATTTGTTAGACCAAAAAGAAGCACAACATATTCAAAATGGCCCAAATGTGTTGTGAAAGTTGTCTTTTCAATGTCGATTCCTTCATTCTTATCTCGATGGTAGCCGGCCTTGAGATCTATTTTGGAGAAAATTGTGGCTCCAAATAGCTCATCCAACAGGTCTTCTATGGCGGGAATAGGATACTTGTTCTTAATTGTGTTGGAATTAAGTGATCCGTAGTCAACACACATCCTTTAGAACCCATCTTTCTTCTTCACCGGAATTACGGGAGATAAATATGGGCTAATGCTAGGTCGATCATGTGAGAATCTAGCATATGCTTGATTAATTCCTCCATAGCATTCTTTTGATGATGAGGTAATCTGTATGGTCTTTGGTTGACTGTTTTAGAAGAATCTACCAATGTGATTGCATGGTCCATCGATCTCTTTGGTGGTAGGTGTTGTGGTTCTTGAAAAATGACTTCATAATCTTGCAGGCAGTTCCGGGATTTGAGGGTCTTGGATTTGAAGTGGTACTATTTCCTTTTGGTCTAATCCACTATTAAGGACCAATACGGTTGTGATATCTTTCCTTTGCAACAATTTTCACATCTTCTTGGTACTGACCAAAATGTTTTTATTGGTCTTAGACTCATCAGCAAAGGTTACAATGTCTTGACCATCTTTGGTAATATAGAATTCCCTAGTTTTAAGGTTGAGGCCAACAGGGCTATGAGTGAAGATCCAATCAGCCCATAAGATGATATCATATCCCTACACCTCTAATAATCTGAAATCAGATTTAAAAGCATGATCCTGGATGGTGTATTGACAATCAACACAAGCAGTGTTGCTTAACATAGTCTTTCCATTGGCTGCCACCACCTTCACCTGAGAAACAGCCGAAATGGTTGTCATGGTCTTGATTGCCATCACTTCTTGTGTCTACTAAAGTAATAGCGCTGTGTTTGCCAATTTGCACCTGCAGTGTGAAGGTGTTTGTGGGGTGAGAGGTACCAAGTAGAGCATTGATAGACAATTGCATTATTGGAACTAGTTCAGCATCAAAGAATTCAGCATCTTCTGCAATAGTGTCATCTTCTACTACTCCAATCTCCTCCTTACCATCAGCAGTTTGCATCACAATGACTGAATAATTTTGCATGGCCTTACAAACTTTTGCATGCCCTAGAACCCAAGCTTCTCTATATTTGAAACATTTCCCAACAACTCTCAATTCAGCTATGTCCGTCGGTTCTTTTTGATCCACTGCCTTTACATCCTTAAGCCAAGGTTTAGGTGCTTTTGCTTTGGAGAATTGAAGACGGTGAATTTCTTTGGAGGGTTTGCTTGCTCCAGTCTTCTAGCATACCGAGAAGGCATCCATTAGAAAAGTGGGCTTGTAGCATTGCAAATGATGTTGTATTGGTTCCTTAAGTCCGGACACAAAACTCAAGGTGAAATAGTCATCCCTTAAGGAGGGTTTGTCTCTCCTTACTAAACCCATAAGTTCTTCAAATTTGTCAATATATTCGATTCATCGAACCCACTTGTTTGAGATTATGGAATTGATCCACCGCTTCATATGTGGATGAATAAGAGAATCTATCTCCTACCATCTTGCAAAATTTATGCCATGGTATATTTGCCGGTATGCATCCAAGTACTCCTCCACGGGCTTCAATTGTAACACCCGTTACAAACATGCCAACAAAGTAACGGGCACCGTAAAAGCCCGTTACCAAGATCGACCGGCGGGCCCCACAACATGGCCCGTTCGTCGAGCATCGGAGACGCGAGTTCACCACGGGCGTCTCCGATATTGATTTCACAAGTAACGGGCTTTGTTTTGCTCGCCGTTACCAAAGTTCCCCGTGGGCCCGGAGGAACAGTCATTTCCACGTGATTGGTGACTAGTTGTGGAAACAATTATTATTTGATGCCCGTTACGAATACTAGTTGTGCCGAGACGCGCGTGAAATAGACGCGTCTCATTTCGTCGAGACATCGGAGACGGAGTTTCATAAAACGCGTTGCTCGATGTTGAGTTTTTCGTAACGGGCTTTGTTTTGGTGCTCGTTACCAAAGTTCTCTGTGGAGCCGGAGAAACAACCATTTCACGTGACCGGTGGCTAGCCGTGGTAACGGTTGTTGTTTTATGCCCGTTACGAATATGTGTTATCGTAACGGGCATCTACCTATGAGACATGGGTCCCCACCGACCGGGGTCTCGGCCGTCCCCGACAGAGAGCCGCGACCTACCGGAAGACCCTCCGACCGTCCGTGGACCCCGCCCTACCCGACTTGTGGGCCCAAAGACATGAAGACGACTTGGTGTACAAGACAAGATAGTCCAGCTCGGATAAGCTTTCCATATTGTAACCGAGTATGATAGATGGAAACCGACTTGTAACCCAAGGCACGCCGCCCAATATAAGGCGGCCCGGGCACCCCTCAAGGGCACCGATCACGTCGTCGACTCCCTCCTCGGGCGCAGATCTCTCTCCACATAATTCCAATACCAAACTAGACGTAGGGTTTTACTCTCCCGGAGGCCCGAACCGAGATAAATCGTCGTGTCTCTTGTGTCTCGTCGGGATTTCCGAGTTCCATCCGCGAACTACCACCAACGCTCTTAGGTCTCGATCCTACAACCGCTTAGGTAGCCCCCTTGCGGATCCGTCCGGGTCTCACCCCCCGACGGTTGGCGCGCCGGGTAGGGGAGATCGGGGAACTCGCCGTGCGGCATGGTGGCCCGACCCGGCGTCATCTGCGGCGACGGCGTGAAAGACCCTCGATCTATTCGCGAGGTCGGCGGCGCACCAAGAAATTTTCGGGAGGTCGATGCAAATCGGTGACGGGAGGACTCGGGTCTTCGTGCACAAGAAACCAAGGCGGATCAATCTTCGTGGATAGTTGCCAAAATCAAGGTCGGCGGCGGCATCTCGAATCGGCTACGTCCGTGTGTCCATGACGTGCACGACAACAAAACAGGGAACTATTTTCTCTTCCGTCTATTACTTATAAGATATTCTATTTTAGATTCCTTTATTAGTTACGGATGCTAATGAAGATTATATTTCTTTTATTTGCTTTGATACTTCTTGGCATACGTGCATGCGTGACGCATCCCTTGGTTCGCACGCAATGATCACGACGACCGCGGCAAGCATCTCAACTCGGCTTTGTGCAACATCGCCCGCTCCTCCGACCTCGTTCGTTGTGGAAAACACCGTTCGTCGACCTCCGGTGGCATCCCGAGCTCGGCACGGCTCCAACTCTCGTCGGCTACCTCGACAAGTCGGCACAACCCCGGGTCACGCGCCGACGTCCTCGAACACCCGCACGACTACAACTTGTCACGGCGACCGCTACGTCATCACGCGCATGCCGGTGATCTCTTCGACGTCTTCACGGCTCGGCGCGGCTTCGCTCTTCCGATCTTCAACGACCCATCACCGACCTATTTGAGTCTCGAGCTCGCCACGTCGACCTCCGGCCACGAATCTAGTCGTGTCGCCGGTGACCTTGACACCTCGGCATCTTCCTCGATAGCTCGGCACGACATCAGTCTGCGCCGGCGACCACGATGATCTCGTCAACGCACAAGCTAAGTGTTACGGAGTATTTGCAATTAATATTTTTACGGCTTCATGTTTCATCGATAGTCTCCGTGACTTTGGTCAACCTACTTTACATACTTCTTCCTGCCTTATTTTCCCTCCCCCTTCGACATGCTCGAGGGCTTGGCGTAGCCGACCTCGACACACTCAGGGGCTTGACTTTGCCAATCAAAGGGTCGTCAGACCTGAGGGACTTAATTAACTTCGTGTGTTTTCCCTTTAAATGTCTTTTACTTATTATGCAAATTCTTAAGTCGTGTGGTTGCGAGACCTTGGGTCCAAGGCCCCTCTCCGCGCACCGCCGCACCTAAGCCTCCACGGCGAGCCGTGCGGTCGGTAAGCCGTTCCTCCACCGAGTTGGGTTAGCGAGAGGGGACATGTTTTGCAGCTTCATAGCATTTGAGTTCGCATAATTTACGCCCGGCACAATGAGGGGAATGTTTTCTCAAGAAAACATGCATATCTAGCCCGGCTACGATTTTGTTATACTTTGACGGATTGTACTCGTTCTCGTGGAGCATACCGATGGATTGCTCCACCGAGAGGTCTTCAAACTACGAACCATCCGTAGTGCGGTGCGGAATGAGAAAGATGGTAAGGCAAAAGGACGAGAACTAAAGCAAGCACAAGGTAAAGAATGCGGATAGCTCAAGAGTGAAGCAAAAAGGCAAGAGTAAGGTTAGTAAGAATAAAGCAAGCATGTAAGAGAAAGCTTCTATGAGTATAAAATCCTTAGTTCGACCATTTCTATCTAGGCTAGCGTTCCTACGATCAACACGGCTACGGTACCACTCTGTCACACCCGGTTTTAGAGGCAAAACCGAATGCATTGATCACGTGTGCGCCGGGATCAAGTTACACACACGCTTAGACATTATGAATACCAAAAACAAGTGCCACACGAATAAAGAGTTATTACAAACCATAGTCTTAAACGAATCTTAAATAAACGAGTTCTCGCGACGGACAAAATGCCTCCACAGGGCGGTCGACCGAAGACTACGCACACCTAGAACTCCCGGAAATCTCCTGGAATATCTTCAAAGTTCTCCCGTCCGAGCAGCAAATCCGGTATTGTAGATGCAAGAGAATAAACAAGCGTGAGCACATATCGTACTCAAGCAAGAGAGAACAACATAACATGCAAGGCCATATGGTGGATGGCTAAGGTTCAAGCACTTTAGCATTTTAGTTGGTCAAGTTTTATTAGCAACTTTGATTACTAAAGATGTAAGTTCATACCAACCCAATTAATAAGATAAAAGCATCATAAATAGAGAATAAAACAACAATTTAAACATTAAAGCTCCATAATTTAATCATGTGAGTGTCCAGAGCCGCTCTTGACCGTGAGCACGGCTAATCGATTAGTTTAACACTCTGCAGAGGTTGTACACTTTCACCACAAGCAGCGTAAAAGCTCCGAAGAACTTTGGACCCAACCATGCGGTGTTTGCAAGACACCATATCACACTTCCGAGGTGTGATTGCATAGGGACGCTACATGGCCTTTACAAAGGTTCCCTAGCAAGTTATGACCCACAAGGTCCGGATCAGTTAGCAAGGTATAAAGTCCCCTAGCAGGTCGATACCCCACCATAAAAAGAATAACTCACCCAACCCCCGCTAGAGCGAGTCCATACCCCACAAGACCGCCGATCCCTTGTCCTTATCAGGTAAGACCATCCCAAGCTAAAGTTCCTAATTATTCAGCCAAGACCATTGCCCATTAGTTCTTGTGGTTGTACTGTTTTCCTGGGTGGTTCTCCATGTTCCGATTATCATATTAAAGTGGTCTTGTAAAGTAAAAGCTCATAAACGGAACATAGAATAACAAAAGGTAACCAAGTTGATTAATACCAATTCCCAGTTGAGCATGCTAAGCAATAACTACCACAAGATTAATTTAATTCCCGGCATCAAGGTAGAGGTAGTAAAAAGCTAGGCATGATCCTTAATAGGTTCCCATCAAATCAATGCAAGCGGAAAAGTAAAAACAGTGAATTTAAAATGCATGTTATGTAGGACAAGCGGGCATGCATCAAGGAATACTTGCCTTCAACAAAGCCTTGTTGCTCAAACTCTTGCACGACTTGATCTTCAAATCCCTCGAACGAATCGCTCTCTACGGTCCACAATCATCACATACAAGAATACAATAGAAATAAATAAGAAACAGTCACCAAACAGATCAAACAGATCTAAACAGTAGCATAAAACTAATCTACGCTTCGAGACGAACGCGTGGACATAAAGATCGCCAAAATCAGAGCTAAAACGACTAAGTTATGGCTTAGGGAAGGTATAGGGACCAATCTGTGAAGATCTGAAAAGGTTTTGGGCTAAAATAAAGAAAAAGGACTAAACTGTAAGAAAACTTCTAAAGTGGAAGGGTTTTTCTGTAAATATAGGAAACTCAGGGGCTTTTCTGCAAAATTGCCAGGGCAGGCGGGGTTGACCTGTTGACTAGGTTTTTGACCCGATCTAGATCCGTTGGATCTAGATCCAAGGGCTACGGTGGCTTGCGGGCGGCGGGCTTAGATCCGGCCATCGGATTTCGATCCGGCGGCCACGGGCGCGAGCAAGCGGCGGGGGGAGACGGACGCGGCGGCGGGCGGCGGCCGGCGACGACACGCGGCGGCGGGGCGGCGGCGCCGCACACGGGTTTGAGCCGGGGGGCTCGGCCTCGTGCACAAGCGGCACCAAAACGAAGCGCGGACGACGAGGAAACTAGCTAGGGCGGCGGCCGTGGCGCAGAGGCGGCGGGGCGGCCGGTGCGCACGGCGGCGCGGGTCGCGGTCTCCGGCGAGGCCACGGGGGGCGACGGAAGGCGCGGGGTCGACACGACGAACGGCACCGGCACGACGCTCACCTCCGGCGCGGCTCCGGACGTGCTCCTCGGCGGTGCGGCGGCGGCGACGGTGAGGGTCCAGGGCGGCGGCGCGGGTTAGGGTTTCGGGCGCGTGCGGCTCAAGAGGCGGCGGGCGACGGGTGCTCGGGGTGGGGCGTCCGGGGGGCGGCGCACGGTTTTAAATAGCCGGGCGGGGGCTCCTTGGCGTGCGGGTCACGCACGGGGAGGCGTGCTCCCGTCGGACTCGGGCGGCGGCGCGGCCCCGGCCGAGTCCGGGTCGGGGACGGCGCGGCGGGAGGGATGACATGCGGGCCCCTCCCGTCGGCGGCACGGGGGCGCGGGAGCGCGGGCCGGTGGTGGTTTGGGTCGGAAGGCCGGCCGGGCCGCGGAGCGCGCGCGCGCGCGGCGGGGGCCGCGGCCTCCGCGCCGGTGGGCTTGCCGAGCGGGGTCGAGCGGGCCGCGGCGGCCGGCGTCGCGCGCGGCCACCGTGGCCGAAAGGCCGGTGGGTCGGATGGGGAAAGGGTAGGGGTTAGGAAATAGGATTTAGGTTTGGATTTTTAGGGGTTTTAGGAAAAAGGCTTCAAACCAAAAGAATTCAATTTTGAATTTGAATTCCAAAGCAACCGAAAATAATGCACCAAGTATGAATGCAACAATAAACTCCTATATTTCATTAACTTTATTTTAGAAAAAGTTTTAAATGCCTAATAATAAATAAAACAACCTTATACTCCCTAAGCAATAGAATGGTTTCTAGCAAATTTTATAAAGCCAAATTTTTAATAGAATTAGGGTGTTACGGATCCTACCCCCCTTAAGAAGAATCTCGTCCTCGAGATTCGGACGGATTGGGAAAAAGATGCGGAAATTCTCGCTTTCGGACTCATCCTCTCTTTCCCATGTTGCCTCATCCTCTCGCATGATTACTCCACCGTACTTTGCACATCT
Source organism: Cenchrus americanus (assembly GCA_947561735.1). NCBI lineage: Eukaryota > Viridiplantae > Streptophyta > Magnoliopsida > Poales > Poaceae > Cenchrus > Cenchrus americanus. Next base: position 78,713,248 of record OX387244.1, on the reverse strand, counting down.
TAATCACACTATTCCCGGTGATCCTTGTCATCGTTTCCAATATTCGAATAGGGTGTTCAACCACGGTGAGATCCTCTTTAATGTTTAGATCATCCAAGGGTAACGGCTCCTTGTCATGAGGACCAAAACCCTTCTTTAACCGAGAGATATGGAATACATCATGCACATCGGCTAGCCGGACCGGCAACTCCAACTCCGTAAGCCACTTCTCCCACTCTTTCAAGGATCTTGAAAGGTCCAATAAACCGAGGTGATAACTTTCCTTTGACTGCGAATCGACGCAAACCTCGATGGGTGACACCTTTAGGTACACATAATCGCCTTCCCGAAAGACCACATCCCTTCGTTTGCCATCGCATAACTTTTCTCGTCTAGACCGAGCAATCCTCAAATTTTCTCTGATGATCTGAACTTGTTTCTCCGCTTCTCTGATGATATCTGCCCCAAATAACTGCCTTTTGCCTGTCTCACTCCAATATAACGGGGTTCTACACTTCCTTCCATACAGGGCCTCAAAGGGTGACATTTTGAGACCGGCTTGGTAGCCGTTGTTATAAGAGAACTCGGCATATGGCAAGCTTTTATCCCAACTACAACCATGCTTAAGCGCACGGGCTCTTAGCATGTCTTCTAGGATCCGATTGGTTCTCTCCGTCCGTCCATCCGTCCGTGGATGATAAGCCGAGCTGAAATTTAGCTTAGTATCCAGAGATTCATGCAACTTCCCCCAGAAACGAGAAGTAAACTGAGTACCTCTGTCCGACACGATCTTCTTTGGTACACCATGCAAACACACAATCCTGGACATGTATAGCTCTGCCAACTTAGCTCCTATATAAGTAGTCTTTACCGGAATGAAGTGAGCTACCTTAGTCAAACGATCCACGATAACCCAAATCGAATCATAACCATCTCGGGTTCGGGGTAAACCCACTATGAAATCCATTCCGATCTCTTCCCACTTCCACTCAGGCACCTTCAATGGTTGAAGCAAACTAGCGGGTCTCCGATGTTCGGCCTTAACCGGTGGCAAGTGTCACACAAAGCCACATGTGCGGCCACATCTCTCTTCATACCGTACCACCAATACCTGCGCTTGAGATCCCGGTACATCTTAGTACCGCCCTGAATGGATAGAGTAAGCCGAGTCGTGAGCTTCTCTCAAGATCGTCTCTCCGAGATCTCCGGTCTCCGGTACACACAACCGGTTCTTAAACCACACGGTTCCATGCTCATCTTCCGTGAAATGCGGGGCTTCTCCTTGTTGCATACTCTCCTTAATTTTCTCGTATTCCAAGCATCCTCAAGCGCCACTTACGTATCTCTTGCTCCGCAGTGGACCGTACTTCCAAAGTCACTCCTTCGCATGCGCAACCACTTTCAAGTTGAGCCTTTCAAACTCTTTTACCAACTCATCGGGAAACCGAATAGTCATAGCCATGTTAGTGTGGCCCTTCCGACTCAAAGCATCGGCAACCAAATTTGCTTTACCGGATGATAGTGGATCTCTAGATCATAGTCCTTGATTAACTCTAACCAACGACGTTGTCTTAGATTGAGATCCTTCTGAGTAAAGATATACTTCAGACTCTTGTGATCAGTATAGATCTGACACTTAGTTCCCATAATGTAATGTCTCCAAATTTTCAATGCATGAACCACTGCTGCTAACTCAAGATCATGCGTAGGGTAGTTCAACTCATGCTTCCTCAACTGACGAGATGCATAGGCTATAACATGACCTTCTTGCATCAACACACATCCTAGACCTTGTCGAGATGCATCACAATATATGTCAAAGCTCTTCCGTAGATCGAGGCATTACTAGAACGAGTCTTGTGGTTAACCGCTTCTTTAATTCTTCAAAAGCGGACCGACATGCACCGGTCCATTTGAACTCCCCGTCCTTCTCTCGGCAATGTAGTGAGAGGCTTCACAATCCGGAGAATCCTTCAATAAACCGACGATAGTAACCAGCAAGTCCAAGGAAACTCCGGATATCGATCCACCGTACGAGGGGCTTCCCACTTCAATACATCACTAACCTTGCCGGGATCCACCGCAATACCTCCGTTGGTGATGATATGACCTAGAAAAGACACTTCCTTGAGCCAGAACTCACACTTGCTGAACTTCGCATATAACTCATGCTCTCTCGGCTTCTCGCACAAGTCTCAAATGCTCCTCATGGTCCTCCTCATTCTTGGAGTAGATCAAAATATCATCAATGAATACCACAACGAACTTGTCCAGATACTCCATAAAGATCTTGTTCATCAAGTACATAAAGTACGCGGGTGCATTGGTTAACCCAAAAGACATAACTGTGTACTCATAAAGTCCGTACTCGGTAGTAAAAGCTGTCTTAGGAATATCCGAAGGCCTAATCTTCAATCGATGATAACCGGATCGCGCATCGATCTTAGAAAACACTTTAGCTCCTCTCATCCGATCAAACAAATCTTCAATACGTGGCGAGAGGATACTTGTTCTTGATGGTAACATCGTTAAGAGACCTGTAATCAACACACATCCTCTGTGTGCCATCTTTCTTACCCACAAAGATAACGGGTGCTCCCCAAGGTGATGAACTAGCACGAATGAACCCTTTACCCAATAATTCTTTAATCTGAGCTTTAAGTTCTTGTAACTGATCACTAGACATTCTATATGGGCGCTTAGAGATAGAAGCAAGTACCGGTGTAAAAGATCAATAACGAACTCAACATCTCGGTCGGGGGGCATACCGGCAACTCCTCGGGAAACACATCGGGATAATCGCACACTACTCTTATGTCTTCCAAGGCTGCTCCATCAAGCTTATTCACGGCACCGGCATTTGATGGTGCGGGATCTGCTCGCAAACTCAAACCTTTCACCAGTTTGGACTTGTAAGAAGGATTGATCTCTTAGCACACCGTATCACCGCATCACACGCGGTCAACCATCCCATTCCCAATATCACATCGATCCCCTTTGAATCCAAGATTATAAGATAGGCACGGAAATCTCTCGCCCACAATCTTGAGATGGACGTTATCACATTTATAGATAGCTTTCAATTCCCCCCGGTGAGGTAACTAACATGTGGCGAGACAAGGGACCGATAGGCAGATTATGTTGAGCTACGAACCGGGATGTAATGAAAGAATGGGATGCTCCGGAATCAAACAAAAGCGAGGCGGGAGTAGAGTTGACTAGAAACATACCGAGCACTACTGCGGGGTTCTCCCGAGCGACTTCGGCATCAACGTGCATCGCCTTGCCTCGTGCATAGCTCGTTGTCCTTTGTTAGGCTGCGGGGTTTGGCTTCCGCTCCTTGTCCGCCGCCGGTTCCGCACGGGGGTGTGTGGAGGGTTCCTCTTTGGGCAAGCATTGGCATAGTGACCAAGCTCTCCGCACTTGAAGCAAGTAGTGGTGGCGGGATTGGGCGGTGCCACGTACCTTACGGGTGTGCCAAGCGGGGCTCTCTCGCCGACTCGCCGGGAAGCCGGGCGGGGAGTCCGAGGAACAGACGCCGAAACCGGCGCAGCGAGCCTGGCCGGAACCGCCGAGCAGACGCCGGGACCGCTGCTGCCCAAAGTTTCCACCCGGTCCCCCAAAGCGGAACGGGGTGTTCGGCGGTGGGTTGAAGCGCGGGCGAGACGCACTCCCAAACCGCCCGGAGCCGGCGGCCTTCCTCTCTCGCTCTCCGAGCTCCTTGCGCTTGTGCTCCAAGCGATGGCGGCATCAACTAGTCGCCGAAAGTTAGGGAAAGGATAGGACATCGCCGGTATGCGCAGCGAACCGGCTAACCCATCCGGGAACAGCTCCTGCTTCTTCCTATCTTCAGCAACCTCCTCGGCCCGCATAGCGAGACAACTCGGTGAACTTGTCTCTATACTCGGCTATCGACATTCCTCCCCGCTTCGAGAGAAAGGAACTCCTTCTTCTTGATCTTCATAACTCCCGGAGGGTATGTGATGGCTCCCGAAGTTGGTGGTAAACTCCTCCCAAGTGATAGTGTCCGGGGGCGGCATGAGCGGTAGAGTACGCATCCCACCAAGCGGCCGCAGATCCTTGAAGTCGTCCTGCAGCTTACGGGACCTTCTCTCCGTCATCACACCGACGGGTAGTGAGCATCTTCGGTATTGTCTTTAGCCAATCTTCCGCTTCAAGTGGATCGGCGGCGTGAGTAAACACGGGAGGGTGATGACTCATAAACTCCCGATGCTTGTTGCGAGGCGCGGGTGGCGGCACCGGCGGATTATTGACCCGGGCTTGCAAGTTTGTCACGGTGGTGGTCAAGTTCCGGGAGGAGCCGGGTCTGTGCCTCCAGGAAATGCTGCAAAGCGGGATCCATTTGTACTGGCTGCGGCGCTCTTCCTGCTGGTTGATCAACACCTGATCCTGACCGTTGTTCACCATCCGAGTGTTAGGGACATTATTTTAGCTGATTGCACCAAGGGCTAAACTCGGGAAGTTAAGATAGCAATGATATTCAGATAAGACAGATTCTGTTAACTCCAAACAATCAGGCATAGCTCTCAGTGCGGGTAACCAAAAATTATGGATTTTGGACTGATAAAAGGTAATGAAATTACGAAACTACTCCAACTGGAATCACCTCAATCGGAGTTGTGTAGCTCTGGTTATAAAATAAACAAGTCAGGTAGGTCAGCAGTGTTTAACAGATTCGTGAGGCTGTAATGTTTCAGTCATAACTCTCTGGTTTTCCATCCAAATATTCTGAATTTTTCACAGAAAATCAGTCACGAAATTCTTGAACTTATCCAATTGGTTTTACTGCAATCGGAGTTCTGTAGACCGAGATAAAATTAAAACAGTGCTGCTGACTCAGAAAACTGTGCGAACAGATTTTGGGATTCTCGAATTTGCATTAAGGGAAAACTTAAGGGGACAAAAAGATTAAGATGGATAATTGATTGAGACTGAAATTTAACCCCCACAAACTTACTACTAAACCAATGTCGTTGTGGTCATCACTCCACAACACATTGCACTCAACCAAAAATCCAACTCATACATTAAGCACAAAATCAAGCATTCAACCACACCTCTAAACTAACACACTTTACCGATCGTCTACTAGCGATTACAAAGAAATCCTATCCTTAAACTTAAACCTAAGGACTATCTTCTGCCATGGCATCTGTGCGGGCGTCAGGGGAGTCGTAGTGTGGCCTCTTGGGTGACGGGGAGGTACATCCTTCTGTGGCTTCATGGGCTTCTGGTTGCTCCCTGTTCAGAAGTGCAGCTTCTAGGGCACGCCTCTGCGTCTCTAGAGTGAAAATCTGTTGCTGTGCTGCATATAGAGTGTTGTTGGCATCATCCAATGCGGTGTTCACGCTGCCGGTAGACTCCGGACATTGTTGAGCGTCCCTTCATAGGCTGGTCTGCCGGGGCGATGTAAGTCTTGGCTTCCCCACTTGCTGCGAAAGGTGTGTAACGGCGGTGGGTATCCTCCAACTGTCACGCTCCTTGTGAGAGAGCACATAGAGCACCCTCCGAGGGCGACTCTCGCTATCCCGGCATCCATAGTGGTCCTATGAGCCACATCATGATGCTTGGACACCTCCTTCACTCCACGGCATGGAATGTACTCCTCCAAGATGGCGAAGCAACCTCCCAATGGGGCTCGAACCACGGATGAGTCCACGGCTCACAATGGTAGACAGGGGCCTTGTCATAGCCCAGGCGGAGTACCATCGCTCTCAGGTGGTCTGCCATGGGAATGCCTACTCCATCAGCTCTATAGTGGTACACTTCCCAGATCGCTTCCTCAGCTTCCTCCTCTTGCTCTTGTTCTTCTTCCTCCATCTCTTGATCAAGGTGGTCCTCATCTTCTCCTGGCGCTTGCTCCTCTAGGTTCGGATGTTTAGCTAGCTCATCCTCCTCTGGAATCATCTCCTCCGGATCTTCCTCATCATCAGGCACCATGATAAGGTTAGGGAAAACCACAGGTGCAGGCTCCATCTCAATCTCCTCATCTGTATCTCCATCATGCAAGTCATTGTCTTGTTCTCGTGGAGCATACTGATGGATTGCTCCAGCCTGAGAGGTCTTCAAACTACGAACCATCTGTAGTGCAGTGCAGAATGAGAAAGATGGTAAGGCAAAAGGACGAGAGCTAAAGCAAGCACAAGGTAAAGAATGCAGATAGCTCAAGAGTGAAGCAAAAAGGCAAGAGTAAGGTTAGTAAGAATAAAGCAAGCATGTAAGAGAAAGCTTCTATGAGTATAAAATCCTTAGTTCGACCATTTCTATCTAGGCTAGCGTTCCTACGATCAACACGGCTACGGTACCACTCTGTCACACCCAGTTTTAAAGGCAAAACCGAATGCATTGATCACATGTGTGCCAGGATCAAGTTACACACACGCTTAGACATTATGAATACCAAAAACAGTGCCACACGAATAAAGAGTTATTACAAACCATAGTCTTAAACGAATCTTAAATAAACGAGTTCTCGCAGCGGACAAAATGCCTCCACAGGCGGACTGAAGACTACGCACACCTAGAACTCCTGGAAATCTCCTGGAATATCTTCAAAGTTCTCCCCGGTCCGAGCAGCAAATCCGGGTATTGTAGATGCAAGAGAATAAACAAGTGTGAGCACATATCGTACTCAGCAAGAGAGAACAACATAACATGCAAGTCCATATGGTGGATGGCTAAGGTTCAAGCACTTTAGCATTTTAGTTGGTCAAGTTTTATTAGCAACCTGATTACTAAAGGTGTAAGTTCATACCAACCCAATTAATAAGATAAAAGCATCATAAATAGAGAATAAAACAACAATTTAAACATTAAAGTTCCATAATTTAATCATGTGAGTGTCCAGGGCGCTCTTGACCGTGAACACGGCTAATCGATTAGTTTAACACTCTGCAGAGGTTGTACACTTTCACCACAAGCAGCGTAAAAGCTCCGAAGAACTTTGGACCCAACCATGCGGTGTTTGCAAGACACCATATCACACTTCCGAGGTGTGATTGCATAGGGACGCTACATGGCCTTTACAAAGGTTCCCTAGCAAGTTATGACCCACAAGGTCGGATCGATTAGCAAGGTATAAAGTCCCCTAGCGAGGTCGATACCCCACCATAAAAAGAATAACTCACCCAACCCCCTCGCTAGAGCGAGTCCATACCCCACGGTACCGCCGATCCCTTGTCCTTATCGGTAAGACCATCCCAAGCTAAAGTTCCTAATTATTCAGCCAAGACCATTGCCCATTAGTTCTTGTGGTTGTCTTGTTTTCTGGGTGGTTCTCCATGTTCCGATTATCATATTAAAGTGGTCTTGTAAAGTAAAAGCTCATAAACGGAACATAGAATAACAAAAGGTAACCAAGTTGATTAACACCAATTCCCAGTTGAGCATGCTAAGCAATAACTACCACAAGATTAATTTAATTACCGGCATCAAGGTAGAGGTAGTAAAAAGCTAGGCATGATCCTTAATAGGTTCCCATCAAATTAATGCAAGCGGAAAAGTAAAAACAGTGAATTTAAAATGCATGTTATGTAGGACAAGCGGGCATGCATCAAGAAATACTTGCCTTCAACAAAGCCTTGCTGCTCAAACTCTTGCACGACTTGATCTTCAAATCCCTCGAACGAATCGCTCTCTACGGTCCACAATCATCACATACAAGCATACAATAGAAATAAATAAGAAACAGTCACCAAACAGATCAAACAGATCTAAACAGTAGCATAAAACTAATCTACGCTTCGAGACGAACGCGTGGACATAAAGAACGCTAAAATCGGAGCTAAAACGACTAAGTTATGGCTTAGGGAAGGTATAGGGACCAATCTGTGAAGATCTGAAAAGGTTTTGGGCTAAAATAAAGAAAAAGGACTAAACTGTAAGAAAACTTCTAATGTGGAAGGGTTTTTCAGTAAATATAGGAAACTCAGGGGTTTTTCTGCAAAATTTCCAGGGCTGGCGGGTTTGACCTGTTGGCTAGGGTTTTGACCTGATCTAGATCCAAGGGCTACGGTGGCTTGCGGGCGGCGGGCTTAGATCTGGCCATCGGATTTCGATCCGGCGGCCACGGGCGCAGGCAAGCGGCAGGGGGAGACGGACGCGGCGGCGGGCGGCGGCCGGCGACGACACGCGGCGGCGGGCGGCGCGCGCGCACACGGGTTTGAGCCGGGGGCTCGGCCTCGTGCACAAGCGGCACCAAAACGAAGCGCGGACGACGAGGAAACTAGCTAGGGCGGCGGCGGGGTGGCGGAGAGGCGGCGGGGGCGGCCGGTCCGCACGGCGGCGCGGGTCGCGGTCTCCGGCGAGGCCACGGGGGGCGACGGAAGGCGCGGGGTCGACACGAACGGCACCGGCACGACGCTCACCTCTGGCGCGGCTACGGACGTGCTCCTCGGCGGTGCGGCGGCGACGACGGTGAGGGTCCAGGGCGGCGGCGCGGGGTTAGGGTTTCGGGCGCGTGCGGCTCAAGAGGCGGCGGGCGACGGGTGCTCGGGTGGGGCGTCCGGGGGGCGGCGCACGGTTTAAATAGCCGGGCGGGGGCTCCTTGGCGTGCGGGTCACGCACGGGGAGGCGTGCTCCCGTCGGACTCGGGCGGCGGCGCGGCCTCGGCCGAGTCCGGGGTCGGGGACGGCGCGGCGGGAGGGATGACATGCGGGCCCCTCCCGTCGGCGGCACGGGGGCTTGGGAGCGCGGGCCGGCGGTGGTTTGGGCCGGAAGGCCACCGGCACTGCGGAGCGACGCGCGCGCGCGCGCGGCGGGGGCTGCGGCCTGGCCGCGGCCGGTGGGCTTGCGAGCGGGGTCGAGCGGGCTGCGGCGGCCTGCTGCTGCGCGGCCAGCTGGGCTGAAAGGCCGGTGGGCTGGATGGGGAAAGGGTAGGGGTTAGGAAATAGGATTTAGGTTTGGATTTTTAGGGGTTTTAGGAAAAAGGCTTCAAACCAAGAGAATTCAAATTTGAATTTGAATTCCAGCAACCGAAAATAATGCACCAGCATGAATGCAACAATAAACTCCTATATTTCATTAACTTTATTTTAGAAAAAGTTTTAAATGCCTAATAATAAATAAAACAACCTTATACTCCCTAAGCAATAGAATGGTTTCTAGCAAATTTTATAAAGCCAAATTTTTAATAGAATTAGGGTGTTACAGGTCCCCACCGATCAGGGTCTCAGCCGTCCCCAACAGGCGAGCCCGACCTACCAGAAGACCCGCCGACCTGTCCGTGGACCCTGCCCGACCTGACTTGTGGGCCCAAAGACATGAAGACAGCTTGGTGTACAAGACAAGATAGTCTAGCTTGGATAATCTTTCCATATTGTAACCGAGTAGGATAGATGGAAACTGACTTGTAACCCAAGGCACGCCAGCCAATATAAGGCGGCCTGGGGCGCCCCTCAAGGGCACCGATCATGACTGATCATGTCGTCGACTCCCTCCTCGGGGGCAGATCTCTCCACATAATTCCAATACCAAACTAGACGTAGGGTTTTACTCTCTGAAGGCCCGAACCAGTATAAATCGTCGTGTCTCTCGTGTCTCGCCGGGATTTCCGAGTTCCATCCGCGAACTACCACCTACGCTCTTAGGTCCCGATCCCCCATCAATCAACCTACAACCGCTTTGGTAGCCCCCTTGCGGATCTGTCTAGGTCTCACCCCCTGACACTGCCTGTTACCTTTCTTGGCTTATTTGTAACACTTGATCGGTAAAGGGCGCATTGCCTGTTACCAAAGGCAATCTATGCCCGTTACCAAAGCGAGTTTTTCATGTAGTGATATACAATACAGCTAATTGCACCCTGTCTTAATTAGATACTCCCACCAGCTCAAAGTATTTTTCAGCTTTCCTAATCCACCCATCAGGATCAACACCATCAAAGTCAGGAAAAGACAGCTTTGGCCCTTTAGCTATAGCTTTGTGCTGAAATTGAACTTGACACTTGAAATAGTTTGTTTGATGGGATGTGTTTACAGGTGGTGTGTAAGGGGGTGTTTGATGTCTGTTGTGGTGGTAATGGAGGTTTTGTTGCTGGTGAATGGATTTGGGTGGTTGGTTTGGGAATGGGTTGAAGGAAGGCTTCTATTTCTTGTGGTGTCCAAGGGCAATCCTCCCAGCCATACTCCACTTCAGAGTAATGCGGATTCCTCCACTGCTCTACTGGTTTCTTATTACCCCACTCCAACTCTTCAGGGTCATAGTAATGGACAACTTGCACTGGAGGTGGATGATAGTGTTGATGCTGAGAATTATCAGTACCCTCTGGAATATGCAGTGATTTGTTAAGTTGGAATTCCACTCTTGGTCGTGGAGGTGGTTTCTGAGGAGCAAAGCCTTCTGACAATTCATTTGCTTTAACATTAGATCCTTTATCCTCCATATTTGGTACTCCAACTTTAGCAGCCACTTGGGTCATGTAAGACATGATTTTATCTAGATTGACAGCCATAGTATCATTATGCTGGTCTTGCTTCTTCATAAAAGAGTCAAATGTTCTTCTCAACCCATCCACCTCTACTGCTGTTGCATATCTTGCATCATAGGGTGTCTCAGAAACATTCTCCCTATTGTCTTCCCCATTGCCAATATGTGCCATGTTGCTTGTGAATTCGGTTCAGGTTACAACCCTCCCAATAAGATTCACCAAGCTGTCTACCGTCGCCTAGATCACGGATTTGGCTTAGGAATTTTACACCAAGACTTGTTTGGAAACCCTTACCAAAGAGTGATCTACCTCCTTCGCCGATTTAGGTCAGATTCCGGAATTTTACACTAGAACAAGCGTCTAGCAACCCTCACCGACAAGAATCACACGCTAACTTAGGGAATTTGGGGGTGGTTTCCTCAAATCTGGGTGGAAGGGTGGGATTTTCCACAGTTGAGCCGCAACCACCCTGCACCGCGCCAATCGGTCAAAACTCGAGGAATTGGCTGTGGAAGCGAGTAAATCTTGCCAAGGATTTGCTGGCTCTAGATACCAATTGTGAGGATCTAGAGGGACGAACAAGACTCACAAGGACACGAACTCAAATCTGAGAGGAAAAGGGAAAGCACATACGAACTCAGGGAGAGTAGTGTAGGCTGCACTTCACTGAATCGGCAATCAAAAGATAGTACCAACCGATACAGGTGTCGACGATGCGACGGCAAGGGAACTACAACTACTACTAACCCTAATTTACTAGTTCATATGATTCACCATGCCTGAGACCCGTAGGTTCCCAGCTCAAGTACAGGCAACCAGTTTACAGCAGTAACAGTAATAGGAGGTAAAACGCAGTGGTTAAACTAGAGGAGTGACGATAGCCATTGGAAATGAAATGGACGGCATCTGTTGCATCAACTTGACTTGGTCACTTCCTCTGCTTCTACCTTGGTCACTTACTTTGCTTCTAACCTGACGAACTGAATACTTCCATTCCTGACAGCGAGATGCGGACCACGCCCTCTGTCGGCGGGGCGAGGAGGGATTGCAGCAGTGCAGTGGTGAGAAGGAGGAGCGCGACGCGGCCGGTTCCCATAGCCGCTGCACTGTGTGCTGGGACCTGGGAATCGAATCCGAAAAAATTAGGAGGGGAAGAGATAATGTGAGTTGATCAAGGGGAAATCGCGACAACTGCTGCAACTGATCACTAACTTGGAGGAATTTGGGTACCAAATTATTGAACGGAAACTGGGAAACACCCAAAAAATTTCCAAACCTACTGAAAAATGGCACAATTGTGGCCACGTTTGATTCAATACGTGAAACACCGAAAAACCAAAAACCCAACCAAGACTGACCTAGCTAGACCGACAGCAGGAGTGAGCAAATTTTATTTTGCGAATTACACAGTACACAGAGACACTCACAACACACACATACTCATCTCTATAAACACACGCGCGTAAACCCTACCCACAGGAGCATCTTTGAAGTTTGAGTCAGCAAATCCTCAAGATTGACGAAGTCACCACAAGCGTTTCGCTGTCGACGGGAACGTCGACTACCACTAAAGTGTTGTTAATTCTTGATAAATTCGCTCTCACGTGAAGTTAAACCCAGAATCTGAGGTGCTACCACTACAAGAAACTATTTAATCCGTGACGTAACCATTCCGTCACGGATTAAATAAAATTCGTCGCAAATCAAGCATCCGCGACGATTTACATTTTCGTGGTGGAATGAGCGTCATTGATTAAATCTCTCGACGTTCCTTTAATAAACGTCGCGATCCGTGACGTATCCGAATCGTCACGGAGCGCCCCGAGGCCCATGCAGCCCAACCCATGGCTCACTATCCGTGACAAAATAAAATCGTCACGGATTGCTACGGACTCATGTGACATGGATGCCGACGTGGCGTGCCACATGGTCGCCGACGTGGCGTGCCACCTGGCTGCCGACGTGGCGTGCCACATGGCTGCCGACGTGGCGTGCCACCTGGCAGCCGACGTGGCGTGCCACATGGCTGCTGACTCGGATGGTTTTGATGACATGGACAATGACGCAGTTTGCCACATGGCTGCTGACGTGGCAGCTGACCTGGACGACCGCAATGACGTGGACAATGACGTGGCGTGATGACGTGGAATTTTTAGGACCCTTGTGTGACAGGCCTTATTCTAGCAGTGGGCCACATTTCGGCCCAGAATTTCGATCGCTCGAAATCAATTCGGCCCATGAGAAGTACCCATCACATTTATCCAACGGAATAATAGACAAAAAAATTTCATACGTAATTCGGCCCATAAGACAATCACGAGAATTCAGCCCATAAGACAATCACATATTTGTGTATCTTTTCCAGTCTCATTTTGCATCACAAAATTTTATACGTTGCAAAGTTTGCATCGCCAGCATCTATACAACGAGTCCTCATCGGCATCTATTCGGCGGCAAAAATGAAGCTCCACAAACGAAGTATGAACCAACAAAAAACTCTATATAGCAGCCACATTTTCCAACAAAAAAGACATGCAAAAAAGACATGCGGGTCGCCGGGAGCATCGATTGTACATCACACCATGAGCCAACTTCTCACCATGAGCCACCATCGGGTCACCAGGATGTGAACCTCGAAACCAAAAGAATAAGACAGTTAACTTGCGGTGCTAACAAGACAAAAACAATATTATGTAGCTATTAGCATGCCGGATTGTTTAGAAAAAAACATATAGAACCATTCCTACAATATAGAACCACCGGACCACAAATACACAAATATTAGAAAAACTAGGTGGAACGAGATGTGCCCAAATATCTAAATCACAAATCCACATCAAGTATCATGTTAGTATTAACAAGCTAACAAGTAAGAGCTAACATGCTCGCATGCCGTGTGCGGGAAAACAAGGATCCGGATCCATACAAGGACAAGCAAAGGGCAACATATGGCAATCCAACTAGCAAAACAACATATTCTTGGTTCCGGGAAAATATAACATACCCTCATGCCCGACCAAGCAAACGTTCAAGTTTTGCTTCCAAAGCAGCTTGCTTCTTCTCCATATCCTCCTTGTCCCTTATCCTTGCTGTTCCATTTCCTGCAGCTTGCCTTGACAAAACTTCAATTTCGACACGCCGATCGCTCACAACGGATCGAAGGTCACCATTGGCCCTTATCTCCACTTCTAGTCGTGCTTGAACACTCTTTGCACTAGATCTTGGTTTCCCGGACACGATCCCCGCATTCGAAGGAATGTGTTGTTTTTGCACTTTTCATTGAGGACATCGGCTACAACCCGAGTTGCGGACCTTGGTTCTTCACCTTCAATTGGTCTTGCCGCCAACCGATTCTCCATTTCAATCTTGCAAGACATCGGCAAATAACATTTGTAACTTAGAACAATTTAAAATAAGCAAGCGAAAACATCATGCATAGGAGAACTTACAATGGCAGATTGTACATTAGGCATGTAGCCCTTCTTCCTCTTCTTGAAGTGAGTCGGCTTGAACAAACCAAATGCATCCAATTCATTACCCTCATTCTCCGCTCGAAAAGAATGTGCAGCAAGAAACTTCATATTTGTGCAAAGCAAGAAACTTAAGGTTTGTGCATCAAGAAACTTCATGTGTGCAGCAACGAACTTTGTATTTGTGCGGCATGAAATTAAACATAATTGATTTGCTAAAACCTAACGAACAAAGCATGTTAACTTGAACAAAACTGGTTTTCAATTGTTGCAAATAACCATGGCTAACTTACCGGTTTCTCTACAAAACTCGGATAGCTACATGATCCAGGTTGTACCAGGGAATTTGACCAAATCCCGGTTGTCTTTGTTCTTTTGACGGCTCGCCTACATCATATAAAGAACAAAAGTTAGACAAGTGCCGAAGTAGGAAGTACAAGGCAATAGTTGGTTTTTTGTACCATTTTTTCGGAGTTTCTTCCATGCTTCCACAAGGTGAAGCCACTCATCATCACTTGTCGGCGGGTTCATTGGAGAAGTCATCGTGACCAAATGAAGTGGGAAAGGATCAAAAAAATTTTCCTTCAACCTATGTCGTTGTTGGCGAACTGCAGTTTTCATCATCTCAACACAACCCTTTCTAATTGTAGCATCATCAGTGTTGATGTCAAACTTGGCCTATCCAGATGGAACACGTATGAGAACTATAATATTTGAAAAAAGAAATAGCTTGCAGGACATTTAACTTCAGCTTATCAATTGTTTTCGGATAAGATAAATATCAAACGGTACACAATTGTCGTCGGCTTATCGGTTATCATGTCTAAAAACGATCATGTCATGAACGAAACAACTCAAAAGTTGTGTATAAGTTGCAGCCACAAAATGAGTACCATTTCACTAATTTAACGTAGTTGTAAGCTAAAAGTCATGTCATGATTCCTACCACATTGGGTAGCGATTCGGAAAGTTTAGAGAATAACTTACACGAAGGCATCCCGAGAAAAGCTTCAATCAATGCGGGTCTTTTCTTGTACTCCTTCCAATGCAACAACACGGGCACATGGTTTCTAAGCGCAATATTGCATTCGGTGGCAAACTTGGCAAAGCAATGATAGGTGTGAGGGGCCGATGCTTCCTTCGGGGTATAATGATGGGTAGCTTGCCACGGCGAGATCTGTTTATCCTCCGGAGGCCATGCCCCATGTTAGCTCCTCGATTCCAAGGCACCTCTACTCCTTGTAATAAATGATCAATGAAATTGCTATTAGCGTGTGCGGCAACATAACCAGACAATGTGATATGTAACATGAAAAATAATGAACAACCACCTTCAATGTTATCCTCGTCACCATCATTCTGGGGAATGCCATCAGCTCCATCATCTAGTAAGAAGATGTAAGTTAGCATTCATCACAAATCAAAGGTTAGCATGAGTGGTACACACATGGAACTAGAAAGAACCACCTTCGCTGGCCATATGAGTGAGATCGTGAGACTGAGAAATGGCATCAGTTGCATCATCTAAAGAGATGTAGCAAGTTAGATTGCATTAATCATGTAAACAAATGTTACAGAATGATAGAAGAACCATGGTACTCACCATGAGCGACAAGAATCGGCACATGAAGCTCACTTAGTTCGGCAAAGCAAATGGCACATGATCACTTGGTTGGACAACCTGCCACACGGTCACTTGGTTCAAGAAATTTGCCATGTGGTCACTTGGTTCGAGCGAGCTGCCACGTGATCACTTGGTTCGACGAACTGCCACATGGTCACTTGGTTCGGCCCGCCGGCATGTGGAGGTGGAGGTCACTTGGTTCGGCGGCCGAGCATTGCTTTCCTTTGACTTTTTACGTCTAGTGGGTGGTTCATGTGCAAAAACCCTCTTACGAGACCCAAATCTAACACCACACGAAGGAGGAAGCGAAGTTTGATTCTTAGTGCCGTAGCATCTCTTCGTCTTCCGGACTCGGTAGAAATAGAAGCATGGATTACTGAATAGAGTTTTCATAGAAGGAAAAATGTATTAGTAAGCACACAACAATTGAAAGGATTGGGAAGTTGGAAGAATTGGCACCTTTGCGGTGCCATTTGATGAGATGGCATCTCCTTCGACATCATCATCTTGTAAAGGATCATATTCGGATTCGAGTTTTCACTATCTTTGTTTGGTATTGTTATTTCCTTGAGAAATGGCGGATGTTCGAAAGTATGGATAGTTGTCAACGATTCCTAGCTGCTTTAGCCGTGCATCGTTTTGCATACAATTTCGGAGACGCGGCTCTTCGTACTCCTCCAACGGTGTTTCTAAGAGACAAGAGAAAACAAGAACATATTAGGGCCTCCACAGCATGGTTGTGATGCCCGTAAATAATAGCTATCTACTTCTGTGTGAATAGTTTATAGTGCTAGCTATACCCATCTCACCTCCTCTCTCCTGCACTCCTGGCTGTTTCTTTCAGGTGAAGACCAGTTGAGGGAATGAGCAGACAGACCACTCCTGGCTTTTGCTTGCTACTAGTTATATATGCCAGCCCAATGATTTCATATACCGTGTCTTCTTTGGGTCTATTTATGGCTTGCAAATAATACGGCAAGCCGGGCAGCAAGCCAGATCCATTATATTGCATTGGTCGCCACCACCACAACCACAATGCACACACACACAAAAAAAGAAACCGATTGACAAGTAGAGTGCAAGTAAGGCAAGTCATCTATTATCGGTACCTCACACTTTACCATAGTTTTAGAACACGGTACTACACTTTACCATACCTAGCAAATGGTTCAACAAGAATTAAATATTCCATGCTACCAAAGACAGTGCTACCATCATAGCCGTAATATAACACCAAAAGGTACGGATGCATGACCAGTTTCGGGTTTTCGAGTCCTATAAGGCTTTAGACTCGTCAATTAAACGTTATATGTTTCAACATGGATTTGACCATAGTAATATATGCTAACATTCTTCCATGACTAATTGAGAAAGTCACCGACAAAGGTTTGCAAATCACCGCGCGAAATAAACATAAGCTAACACCGACGAGAGGTAAATCATTGCAATGCAAGTATTCAATGGCAAGTCATCCCATCATAAAAGTAGGAGATTAACACGACGAGGTAAATCATAGCTATGCACCCTAAGCACTCATTCCATCATAAAAGTAGGAGATTAAACCATACGAGAGGAGGTACGTGTAAGGAACACAAACTTGTGATCCGACGTGGTGCTTGTGGCTTCTTTTGCGCACCACCCTTCGCCGACATGGTGGAGGTCTTGGGCTTTGTCTTGGTGGTCTTTTGGTTCGCGCCTGGAGATCTTGGGGTCGGTGCAAGTACGTCTTGGGGTAAGAGCTTGAGCTTGCCAGTGGTAGGTGTACACCGACCGCGCCGCCATCTTCTCGATACTTGTACGCTCGCCGCACCACCCGCTTCTGGTAATCCAATTAGTGTAACTTAGTCAAATAAACTCCACAAATAAACTTAAGGCAATAATCATAGCAAGTATAGCGAAGCATTTTGAATGCGAATACGGAAATAGGAGTACTCATAATCGGATGTGAGCAAAACCGGACAATCAAGGTTAAAAATATCAGCCCCGAATTTATTTACATTCGATTAACATGTACACAGATTAAATATACTTGACATCACAACATGAATAATTCGAACATTGAATAATTCGAACAAATATCAGCATTGAATTACATTTCATGACATTGACATCATATCATTTACATCATTGCCTCGGGTTAACAAATTGGCCTCGGATGATTTGATATAAAAAGCAAGTAACAAATGGTTCATGGCAACCATGGAAGCGTGAGACACATCCGGCCCGTATTTGAAAAACATGGGCATGGATGTGTCACACGTTTTGATGAGTGCCATGAGGTAATATACATCCGATCATCATCATAGGCAAAAGTGGAGCAAAGGAAGAACACAGAATGTTGGCCTCAGATATGTTTGCATTTCATTTGAACTTGAACTTGGAGCTTAACGATAGAAAGCAGTAACAAAGAGGATGTCATGGCAGGCATGGAACCATGCGACACATCCATCCCAGTCATGATAGATTGCCTGGGAATGGACGTGTCACATGGTTTGATGACAGACATGAATAATAGAACAGGAAAAATAAACATCTTCATAGGCAAAACAGAACAGACGACCAACAGCTCCAGTCCCTCACAAGTTCAAGTTCATCAATTCAAGTATCATCATAGGCCTCAGAATGTATTCCAGATAAGGGCTCACTCAAATAACCAACAGAAGCTACACAAATAGTATAAAGTAACAGATAAAAAACAATATGGCAGAAACGGACCCGCGCGCGGCGGCCATCGGTGCCGCGCCGACCGCCGGTTGTGGGTGCCGCGCCGCCACGCCGGCCGTCGGTGCCGCGCCGGCCCTCGATGCCGCACCACCCGCTTCGGTAATCCAATAGTGTAACTTAGTCAACAAATAAACTTAAGGCAATAATCATAGCAAGATAGCACAAGCATATTGAATGCCGAATACGGAAATAGTAGTACTCATAATCGGATGTGAGCAAACCGGACAATCGGGTTAATAAATATCAACCCCGAATTTATTTACATCCGGATTAACATGTCTTACACGGATTCAATATACTATCCGACAACAAGATTTGCATCCTACATTCATCCGGTACTCGAACAATTAAACCTACTTCTATCCAGTACTCAGGACAATTACTAAATAACAGCAAGCAAACCTTCCCAAGAGAAAACACATAAACATCTGCTAACAAACATAATCAGGACAAGGTTTTATCTGGATCATAGCAGCATACAAACAAACAGCTAACAAACATTCTACTGCATATGACAGCAAACAAACAGCAGCTCTTGCAACATAAGACATCGATGGAGTAGGGGGAAGGAGCACAAACTAGTTATCTGGCGTGGTGCTGTTGGCGTGGTGGAGGTCTTGGGGTAGGAGCCATCTTCTGGTAGGTGGAGACCCGCGCGCAGCGGATCCGTCGGTGCGGCGCCGACCGCTGGTTGTGGGTGTTGCGCCGCCGCGTCGGCCGTCGGTGCCGTGCTGGCCCTCGATGCCGCACCACCCGTCGGCCATCGGCCCTGCGCCGTCTCGCCTGCCATCGGTGTTGCACCGCACACCAGTGGTAGATGGACGGCCGACGAGTCCTTGAAGCGTCGGTTCTTGAAGCGAGACATCGATCTAGGGTTGCGACACCACGGTTGCGGGATGGGGAAATGCGGCTACGGGATGGGGAAATGCGGCTGCGGGATGGGGAAATGGGGCTAGGGTTGCGGACCCGGCCGGGGCGTCGTGCGCCGTCGAGGGGCGGACCGGCCGGGCGTCGTGCGCCGTCGAGGGGCGGACCCGGCCGGGGCACCCGCGGCCGAGGCTAGGGTTTCAAAGGCGGCCGAGGAGAGGAGAGGGGGAGAATGAGTGGGTGGGTGGGAGGGATTTGGGAGATTTCATATCCCGCACCCGCGCCGTGCGCCCGCGGTGGGTGGGCGAATGACGTTGACGAACTTGTCACCGGGTCAATGACGTGTGGGTCCCAACTTGGTTGGGCCCACACGTCGCCCACCGAAGTGTGGGTTTTCATGTCGCACTGAAGTGTGGGCTGAGCGGGGGTGGGTGGGCTGCCGAGAGGGACGGACGGGTGGGCCCGAGTTTTGAGATGAGATTGGAATGGTATGGTGTTTGACTTTGAACAAATCCACATTTAAAATGTACTTGAATGAAGAACAAACTAAAACGAAACTTGTAGAAATTGAATTTAGAAAAATTTAGAAAAAAGAATCAACCGATTTGGATTTCGTACGAGGAAGAAAAACAGTTTACAAGTTTTATCCGAAGATTAAAAACAGAAATTTACACTTGCTATGAACTAGGGATGAACAGTTGTGGTTTCTCTTTTTAATCTTTGACTAAAACTTGTAACTAATTTTTATGCCTCATAAAAACTCCAAATTGGTTGATTCTTTTTTCTAAAATTTTCTAAAATCGAAATCTATCTATATAATGTGTTTGTTTTTGTCATTTCAAATTTGTGATGAAGTTTTAACAATTCAAGATTGAAATGTTTTTCAAAGTCGTGATTTCAGACCACGTTTTGAAACCCTGAATGATTTAGGTTGAAGAAGTGATGAATACCAAAGTTTTAAGACTCATCCATATCTACAAACTTATGGCTAATCCAAATGTAAATAATTAGTTTGGCAACAGTTTGATAGGGATAATTCAAACTTACACTTCGAATATACAGTGTAGTAATTCAAATTATATCGTAAAATGCTCCGATGGTTCTACGAATTGACGTGGCAACATAATTTGGGTCCATAAACTTGTCATAAAATTTTCAAATGATTTCAATAATGGCGGAACACACGTTGTTTGTAAACAGATACATGTCTTGCACACTTTCTTGAAATGTTACTTGAACATTCAAGTGCATCATACCTTTCTGAAATTTCGAATTCACATAAACTTGAAACTTGACCGTAAGGTTGTGCTTAGTTCATTATTGCAAAATACGAAGTTACATTACTAATATTTGTTGAAAACAAACTCTTTTTCTAATCGGTATTTTTGAGGAACTAGATAAATGGACATAAATAAGATCGCAAAATTGAATCTGTACAAAAAAACTTCATTAAAGAAAAGAGTGTGATTTTAGAAAAATTCAGGAAAAAAAAGCGTCGAAATCGGATTATATATGACGAAGAAATACTAGTTGCAAGATTTAATTCCAGATCAAAAGAATAAATACCAACTATCCATGTGTTCTTCACGCCAAGATAGCCGAGCCAATAGGGTGCCGACACTGGTAGCCCTTACGGTGTATTGTATGAGTAAGTTATTTTCAACACTTATAAACGAAATTACATATGGCGCGGTGGTGGGACTTCCTCAAGTTGTTGTCGTCGGTCTTGAGTTCGAGTTGTGGCTCGTCCCAATTTTTGGACAAATTTTTTGGTTTAAATTTTTGGACAATTTTAAAAAATTGTGCTATGGGGGCTGAAGAGTCACGCCCGGCCCACCCGAGCTCGACCGGCGAGCGTGAAGCCCAGCGACAGGAGCTCGAGTGGGCCGAGGCGGCCCACTAAGCCCCACATAGCGGGGATAAGCAAGCACCGATAGATATTATGTCGGAATTCGAAAGTGCCAGTACCGCCTGCACTTTTAAGGTGGGTTGCTCTCTTCTACGGCGCCGAGGTGGGACTAAAATCTACACTGAGATGCGCCAAGGGGGAAATAGTTAGTTGGGCCGGCCCATTTCGTCCCCTCCGTCTCCCCATCTAAATAGTTAGATGCGCCGTCCATTTTCTTTAATTAGTCTCCGTCTCCCCATCTTCCCGATCAGCCTAGGCGTCTCCGTCCCCTCTTCCCCATCTTCCCGATGGCGGGCCGCAGCGAGGAGGGATGCAGCGAGGGCGGCGGCGGATCAAGGGGCCGCACCGGAGCAACCCAGGTGAGCGGCGGTCGCGGAGGGAGGACCCGCAGCGAGAGATCCTCGGCGCGCGGCCGCGGCGGTGGGAGGGCCCGCACCGATGGATCCGCCGCGCGCGGCCGCGGCGGAGTGAAGGGCCGCGGCGGAGGTAGCCTCCACAGCGCCGCCACGCAGAAGCGTGATGCGCGCGGCCGTTTTACGGCTAGTACACCGCCGACGTCGTCCTCCTCCGGTGGGCACCGCGGGACCTCCGGTACACCGAGGACGTCGTCCTCCTCTTTGTCCTCCGGTACACGCGGCGCCGTAACCTCGTCCTCGTCTTCATCCGGGATGCACGTCATCTCCTCCACGTCGTCCGAAGGCCAGCATCCATCGGGTCAGAGGAGGCAGCCGGTAGTGGGACGCAAGCGAGGCCATGGTGAACGAGAGGTAAAGTTTTACTAAAGTTGGTTGTGTTCTTCAAAATTCAATGGCTGTTTGATGTTGATGTTGCCTGTAGTTGAGATTGCCTGCAGTTCTATATACACATTTACTAAAAGTTTGTATGCTAGAATCATACCTCTTGTTTATGGACTTGAATCAATAATACCTATTAAATTGATATAATTGTTGAGGTTAAGAAATTGATATCAAAATTCACAAGTTAGCTTCGATCATTCACTTTTCTTTAGTTTGTCATGGCCATTGAGTATCTCTACTGCTTGTCTTCTTCGATGTGTTATCAGGGGGTACAAGATGTGTTGTCAAAATTCAATGGCTGTTTGCTGATTGTTAAATTATTTTTCTGCATTGATAACAGATACCAATTTTGCATCAAGATCGCTAACTTGCAAGTTCTTACTAAATGGGCTAGATTTATTAATAATCAGTGCATAGGCTAAATTCTTTGCTGTCATATGCTAATGATGAATTTTGTAATTCAGTGGTACATTCAGTTCCTTCTCACAAGTTTATTTTTGAATTTCCTTCCATGTAGTGGTGAGATAGGTTGTTCCAAGCATGTGAGAATCATCATTCGGACTCGGATGGTGAACAAGACAACAACAACAATCCGTTGCCATCGGAAGCAAAGTGGACCGTCGAAAAGACGGGTGAGCTAGGACTGCATTGTATGGCTGCGTTGTCTACTACCGATGCTTGTAAAGTCAAACAACTTATGTGTTTTGTCTTGCTTTGTAGAAAATTCCCGTACGCCATCGGGTTAGGCGGGTGCAGGATCGCTATGATGATTTGCGTGAGCGCATTGAGGACGTGAGGCTGGACATTGATGGAACACATGAAATCATGGAAGAGCACCTGAAGGAATTCATGGACAACGTTGCTGACAAGTTAGATGAGATGGGGAAGAAGATCCGCAAGCTTGAGCTGAAAGTCAAGGGCAACAAGTAGTAAAGTCGTAGTACTTAGCATAAATAATTAAGTCAAGGGCAATCTGGGAGTTGTGAAGCTTCTTTTGCTTTTGGTTCTGTGTTCTGTGATGTGTCATGATGTGTCAAGGGCAATCAGTCGTAGAACCAAGGATCTGTGTTCTGTGATGTGTCATGATGGTTCATGTATATATGCTATCAGAAACATGTTGCTGCTAAGTGTAGTGAACTTAATGAAAATTAGTCCTATTATCTATCCTTCTGTGTGTTGATCTGATGGCTGAAATCTATTCCTTATATATGCTATCTATTCCCAGATTGTTATGTGATGGCTGCTGGACAACTGAACATGTGCCTGTTTCATCAGTTCCCAGCATGTGCTATCTATTCCTTATATATATGAACAATGAACATGTCTTACACACAGCATGTCTTGCATAATTTCTCATTCAAATAATTTAGAACTGCATGTCTTACAACCCAAGCATTACAACTCCCAGGTTATTAACTAGGTAAATAAGTTACAACTCTCATGGACATGTGCCATGGACGCCCAAGAATACCGATGCTCCTCCCCGGATGCTAACAAGCTCGTTTCACCCAAAGAACTTCACGGATGCTCCTCACCGAAAATAAAACACACAACTAAAGACTTTCAGCTAAATTGGTTCAGTCACATCAAAAGTGGTAAGAAGTAATTCAAATTAATAGCATGGACTTACATTTATTCAAATTGGTTCTGTCACATAACGGCAAAATGCTAGAAAAGATGGACTTACATTTATTCATCATCCTTTGTCAACCTCCATTGCGGCACCGGCTTCTTCATCGCTGCAAGTACTCCAAAAGTGTGTCATCTTCTTCTTCCTCACCACCACCGACTTGTGCTTCTTCGTCTCTATCTTTAATCAACCGAGCAATATCGGCGACTTCAAACATAAGGCCTTGTTCATCATCTCTATTCAAGGGCTTATCGGTTGTAGTGCTTGAAACTCGGTTCTCGTGTACCATCCTCTTCACAACACTCATCCTCTTGATATGCGGGAGCATTATAGTGTGCGGATTCAATTTCCCTCACATTGAAAAGATGCCTATGGTCAAATGTTTGGACAATTTGCCAATTTTTTCCCAACTTGGTGTCCGGTAAATAAAAGATTTTCCTAGCCCGAGTGGCCAAAATGAAACAATCATTCTTGTACCATAGACTTTGAATATTGATGCTTTTAAAAAAACCATCATATTGAAGTTGAGCTTTTCTTCCCATCCGGTTTATACCAGTCACATTTAAACAAAGACCATCGACCTATCATCCTCCGGATATTCTAACCGCACTATCTCTTTCGGGGTTCCAAAGAAATCAATGAGCTCATTATTATGTGAGGCTTGTGCCATTACACCGCCGTTTTGTGTTTTCTTGTTCTTTGTCTCGATCAACGGTATTGAAGCGAACACCATTCACTATGCATGAGGTGTATTTCTTGACTCGAAATCGGGACCACATGCCAAGGTAAATAGATCAAGCATCTATCTCTTCTTGACCATCATTCCTCAACTTCATGATCCGTCATGCAACACACGACCCATCAAAATCTATACTACAAAATATGGTTATCTAAAATATTATCGGAGTAAACTCACATGGTTCCTGAACCAAGTCTGGAATCCTAGCCGGGCTGTTTTTTCAATGTTAGCCACCCCTTGTCTCTCTAATTGTTCTTTGAACATTCTGCATATATATAAAAAATTAACTAAGCATATGTAGAATACACAAAGCTGTCATACAAGAGTTTAATGGTCAGAACTTACGTGACATATTTTTCAGCTTGACTAGAGTTGTTCAACACATACCACACCATTTGATCAAAGCAATCTTCATCATATACAAGCTCAGGCGCCGACATAAAATGAACTCCATGCCCAAAAACGTCAACACCATAGGCCTCTTCATTAGAAAAACCTATGTTCCTTGGTTCCCGATTAAATCTTGTTTCAACACCATCCAAGTATCTAGAGCAAAATGTCAAACATTCATCGGCAATATATGCCTCGGCTATAGACCCTTCTGGTCGAGCCCTGTTCCTCACATAGCACTTCAAAGTATACAACCGCCTCTCAATTGGGTACATCCACCCATACTGCACGGGGCCTCCGAGCAAAGCCTCATCGTGTAAATGTACAAGCAAGGTGTATCATCACATCAAAGAAAGCCGGGGGGAATATTTTCTCAAGTTTCACCGTAATTATAGGGATCTCTTTCTTCATTTCAGCCAACACATCCTTGTTAAGGGTTTTGCTGCAGAGTTCCCTAAAAAACTTCCCTAATTCTCGCTAATGCTTCATATATATCCTTGTCCAAAAAACCTCTCATAGCAGCAGGTAATATTCTTTGCAACAAGATATGACAATCATGCGTTTTGAGTCCTTGTACCTTGGTTCCATCAGCATTTATACATCTTGAGATATTGGAAGCAAAGCCATCTGGAAACTTTACCTCTCTTAGAAAATCACAAAAGGTCGCCTTCTTTCTTTTGGACAAAGTATATCGAGCATTTGGCATCTCACATGAATCTCCATTCTCTTTAAATTGCAACTCCTTTCTAATTCCAAGATCTTTCAAATCAAGCCTAGCTTTAATCGTGTCCTTTGTCTTCCCAAGTATATTGAGAATTGTCGCAATCGGGCTCTCACATATGTTTTTCTCGATGTGCATGACATCGAGATTGTGCCTTAACTTCAATTTATGCCGTATGGCAACTTCCATAAGCACATCATGCGGCTCCATATTTTCACATGAGCACCTTCGAGTTTGAACGTTTCCTTTTCCCACATACTTGTGGATTCATTGCTTTCTCCGGTTCGGCTAACAACTCTTCCATAGTGAATTGACCCGGTGGATCATCGGTTTCATGAAGGCCGGCAAACGGATTGTTTCTCCGCAATGGATGTCCCTCCGGAAGGAAACGGTAGTGTCCAAAATAACCAATTTTGGACCTTAGGCCGTAGGAAAGAGGGTGCTTGTCACGGTGAGTACATGCAAAATAACCTTTTGTGGTTCGACCCGAAAGAGTGCTCAAAGCGGGGTAATCATGGATGCACCACAAACTGCAAAGCATGAAGGTCAAACATCTTGCGAGTATTGGCATCATAAGCACGCACACCTTTCCAAAGCTCAATCAAATCTTCCACCGGAGGCTCCAAAAATACATCAAAATCCTTCCCGGGGGATTTAGGACCTGGTATAAGCAAAGCCATAATAAAGTTGGACTCCTCCATGCATGCCCAAGGTGGAAGGTTGTATGGCACCACAAACACAAGCCACATGCTGTATCTTGTGTTCTGTTCTGAAAATGGGTTGAACCCATTAGTAGCAAGGCCAAGCCTGATGTTTCTTGCATCTCTAGCAAATTCCGGATATTCTTTGTCGAAATCTTGCCATGCATCACCATCACCGGGTGACTCATTTCCTTCTCACCGGGTTGCCGCCGTCGGTCGTGCCATTGTGCTAGTAGTGATGCTTCTCCGGTTGCAAAGAGCCTCTTCGGCCTAGGTGCTAGCGGAAAATGCCTCAACACCTTCGTGGAATCTTCTTTCTTTCTTCATCCTTCCATCTCGAAAGACCACAAACCGGACACTTGTCAAGGTGGGCATATCTCTTTCGAACAAAACACAATTATTGCCGCACGCATGTATCGATTCGTATCCAAGACCTAATTCCTTCAAAAGATTCTTTGCTTCATTGTATGATTTGGGGAGTGCATTGCCCTCGGGAATGCTTCAGCCAACAACTTCAATATTGCAGAAAATGCAGAATTGCTTATCCTATACAAGGACTTCATATGAAGAAGGTTAACCACAAATGAGAACCTTGAAAACTTGCTACAACCGGGATAAAGCCGACGCTTTGCCTCTCTCATGACTATTTTGAAAAATGACTGCGAGTCATGAGGGTCCGTAGCAAACATCCTCATTTTCTCGCATCCTCATTTTCTCGCATCCTTTCTTCCTTCTCCGCTTTGCAAAGCATGTAGGTCTCCTATAAGGTTCCCCAAACGATCAAGCACTCGCCATCTTCTCCCACATTTTCCCCACAACCAACACCGCAATCCTCTCCCACATTTCCCCTATCACCACCGTCATGCACATCAATAGGGTGCTCAACAACATCTACATTGACATCCTCTCCATGATGAAACCAACGAGTATAACTACTATCCATACCATTCATCAAAATGTGCTTCTTCACAACAGTCGACAAGTGATACTTGTGATTCGGGCATCTTGAACATGGGCACAAAATCTCAACATTGTCACCGAACTTCTCTCGCAACGAAGCTCATAAATTGTCCGACTCCATCAATGTGTTCGAGAGGAAAATAACCTTCCATGAACCCATCTTCTATCCATCTAACCAAGCATTACACAAATCAACACCTCTGCACCAATTCAAATCTATAAGTACAACAAAGTCAAGAAACAAATGTACCTTTCCTCGGCTCGTGGTACCGACGGGAGTTCAGGCGGAAGGGGCAGCGGGAGGAAAGGCGACGGCGGCGCTGCGGGATGGCGTGGTGGGCGGTGGCGTCATGGATGGCAGCATTGGCAGGGGCAGCAGCGAGATGCGGGTGGTGGGCGGTGGCGTCATGGATGGCGGCATTGGCAGGGGCAGCAGCTTGGTAGGCAACGGCGGCGGTGCGGGGCGTCGGTTCTGGTAGGCAGCGGCGGCACGGACAGCGGCGGCGGCGGTGGTGCGGGGCGGCGCCGCCGGTGGTAGGCGGCGGCGGCGGAAGGAAAGCCGCATCCGGATTGATGTGAAACTTCAATCCTTTTACTCCTCTGGGTAGATAGGTTCAAAAACATTTAAATGTTAGATACAGTCACAAACAACGTTGTAGCCCAGTGGTAGAAGCACGCCTGGGTCAGGCGTGAGGTCGGGGTTCGATTCCCCTTGGCTGCAGGTTTTCCTTTTTTTAGAGGAACTCATGCCTTGGGTGAGCTGGCGCTTGTGTGGCAGTGAAGTGGGCCCTAGATGCTTGCGTGGCGTGAGGTGGCATCCGGGTGAGGTGGCACTTGCGTGGCGGTGTGGTGGGCCACGGGCGCTTACGTGGTCGTGACGTGGCGCCCGGGTGACGTGGCGCTCGCGTGGCGGTGTGGTGGGCCCTAGATGCTTGCGTGGCGGTGAGGTGGCAACTAGGTGACGTGGTGCTTGCGTGGCGTGTGGTGGGCCCTAGATGCTTGCGTGGCGGTGAGGTGGCAACTGGGTGACGTGGCGCTTGCGTGGCGGTGTGGTGGGCCCCGGGCGCTCGCGTGGTGGTGACGTGGCGCACGGGTGGCGTGTGGTGGGCCCCGGGCGCTCGCGTGGTGGTGACGTGGCGCCCGGGTGAGGTGGCGCTGCGTGGCAATGTGGGTGGGCCCCGGCGCTCACGTGGTGGTGACGTGGCGCTGCGTGGCAGTGTGGGTGGGTCCTAGGTGCCGGTGAGGTGGTCGTTTTTTACGGATCGCGACGAATCTGCTAAAACGTCACGGTGTTGTGGGCCGTATTGCGACGAATTTAACAAATCGTCGTGATGTTTTGGGCTTCAATATCCATCCATGCACGTCCGTGACGAAAAAATATGAATACGTCGTAGAATCGCGACAAACTAAACAAATCGTCGCAGTGTTTGTGACGAAAAAAAGGAATACGTCGTAGAATCGCGACGAATTTAACAAATCGTCGTAGTGTTTTGGGCTTCGATGCAAATCCGTGACGAAAAAAGGAATACGTCGTAGAATCGCGACGAATTAAAGAAATCGTCGCAGTGTTTTGGGCTGCAATGCACATTCGTGACGTTTTCTGAAAACGTCGCGGAGAAAGCGTCACAGATTAAATAGTTTCTTGTAGTGTACCGAGGCTTATGTAACCACTAAACTACATACTCTTTCGAAAGAGTGAGCAAATTTTGTTCGACTCCACCAGCTATCCTAGTATTCCCTCTGTTCTAACTTATAGGTCATTTTGACTTTACTATATCCACATACAATGTTGTGTATGTAGGTATACACTATACTAGCTGCATATTAATGGCAACGAAACTAGAAAACCCCGAATTCCGAAATCCGAAACAGAAGAACTAAGTCTGCACTCACCTGATGGTTCGAGCGGGAGGGGAGCAGGAGCGCAACCACCCACGGTTCGCGCCCGTGCATGCCGGTGGTGGTGTGCACTGGCGAATGGCGACTCGAAGGAGAGTGGAGCGGCCCGTGCGTCTACGTGGGTCGATTTATACTGACGTGGCTGGTGGGTAGCTAGCGGAAGAACCGAGCAATCCAGGGTGGCAGTCCATGCCTCCTGGCGGTCGGATCTCGGGGTGGTGTTTGATGCGCGGATGCGCCGTTGGAGTTGATATGTGAAGTGCCAGTTTCTACGTGCTGGTATTAACTTTGTACGCAGCCTGGTAAAAAAACTTTCTACCCACTCAATTACGTGGAAAATGAATCCAAACAACTACATGGTACTGCACTACTGCTACTATTGCTCTCATCTTCCGGGCTGAAAGAAACGCTAGCGCAACTGCGCAAGAAGTGTGTAACAACCCAGAGCATGAGGGCATGACACGTGAGGACTTCGTCATGGCTATTGATGAAAGAAAGCGAAGTTCCACCAAGTTCTTCTGTCTTCTTCTCTCAAAAACAACTATGGGCGATGCCAAAAGAAATGAAAATCGTAATATTTATGCGCATCGAAGTGTAGAAATTAGAAAGTCACTCGTATGCGAGCCCATTCAGAGGACAAAGTTCGATGCCCGTTTAGCCCGTACGTCTTCCATAAAAAACCAAGAAGTGGAAAACGTGAGGCCCATCTTCCAAACAGAAAAAAGTTAAGGCCCATCTTAAGTCTGCGCCCCCGGTCCGTCGTCCATCCCAATCGCCCGTCAAAGTTCCGGCCTCTCTGCGCGGGCGGCCGGACGCCACGCACACCGACGCCTCCGCTTTCTTCTCCGGATCCAGTGAAGCCGCAGGAGCCACCACCCTCCCCCGATGATCCGAGCAGCAACGGTGCACGCGCGACTCCTCCTATCGCGCTCCTACGTAAGCCAGGTGCGCATCAGAAAACTCCACTAGCCTCCGTCAGATCATATCATCGAACACCTCCCGTGCTCTTCTGATGCGCCTCTTTCTGTTGGGTGTCCGTGCAGGCGAAGGCGGCTGCGGCTTCCCGCTGGCCTCTCGTCTCCAGGAATCCTTCCCTCCTTGGATTTGGGCGGTATGGCCTCGTTCTATCTACAACTTCCCGAGCATCTCATTTTGTCATAATAACATGTCTAATGCGTACCCTACATCCCGCTAGGCTCCTAGTGGCTATCGCTATTAGCCTTAGTGTCGATGTATGAAGGAAGGTGTGTTAATTGGTCATGTCCCTGCATCACACAGTATTTGGTTCCGTAGTCAGATTATTAATTAACTTGAAAGAACCTGCAGACCAAAAGGATTAAGAATTGATGTTTCATGTGGAATTGCTGAATTGCATCATATGACACTGAAAAAAATGCAGAAAAAAATTGCAATGGGTGTTAGGCACAGCCCTGCAAATTTATTCAATCAACATGAAGACAAGCTGCTTCAACCGGTCTTCAAGCTTTTGCCCCTGTGAGATCCCTGTTATATACATGCCTATAAGCGACAAGAATGTAAAATTTGACTTAGCTAACCAAATATCTGAAGCGCTGCTTATTGTTTGTGAACTCATGTTTATTCACCAGATCACCTTCAAGTCTATGGGCTCTTATGTTTCAAGCTCCCTGATAAATAGTTTTGTTCTCATGTCCTATGCGTGCTTTTATATTTTGTTCACTGAATGGAGGCATCGCTATGTTGCAGTCCTTTCTATCAGATGGACACAAGAGGGCAAGATGAAAGTAAAGTGTCGACTTCAAGAGGTTGCCATGCTTCCCCTGAGACTCAAGGTCATCATCAGATACACTGGTCTATTCAAAGTTGCCTCTAACCAATTGAAGTTCATCTTGTGTTAAACATTGGCACTATATATTGTCCCTGTGCAAGCATCTATTTATCGCTGATGATATCGTGAGATGTAGAAAAGTCACACCAGTTAACATTTTGATATGATATCTACCTTTTTTGTGATTTTTTAAGGTTTAAAAGTAATCGTTCTCACATGAATTATTTTGAGATGAAAAGGAGGTGAGACAATAATATGTACATAGTAATCGTGCAAATATGACTATAATGCCTGAATTATATTTAGGGTACCTTTTATGGCCTTTGTGAACTAGCCGTGATGCATTAGTTACGATCTCCAGTAGATTTTATGTTCCTAGTCCTTCATTAGAAAAGGATCATGTTAGGAACTTAGGAGTTAGGAATGCATTGTTCTAACCTCAACTAGAACTTTTTAAATTCGTACTGGTATACCTGACACATGTAAATAATTCTGTGCATTTCTATTATTTCAGAACTGGCAAAGAAAAGTTGTGTTCCATGCAACTCTAAGGATTTACATCCCATGTCAAAAGATTCTGCTAAAGAATTGCTTGAACAGGTCTTCATCCTGTTTATTTTTGTAGTGAGATCTTTGATGAAATCATTCCTATTCCTACTCCATTGGCTAATACCTGAAAACAGGTGAATGGTTGGGAACTGACAACTGAAGGTGGTATTCTGAAACTGCATAGAGCCTGGAAGGTGAAGAACTTTGCTAAAGGACTTGAGTTCTTTCAGCTTGTTGCTGCTATTGCTGAGGAAGAAGGTCCTTTCTTTCCTTTGTTCTACCTACTTTCTTTTTAGGTGGTGTTTGGTTTGGAAATTGGAAAAATGTAATGCAAATGTAAAAGTAATTAAAAAGCACATGGTATCCATTACAATGTAACAGATAACTAGGATTGTTTGATTCCATGTTGTAACACAAATGGAAAACGGCTGTAGATCAGCTGCAGCAGTTCCAGCTATATATGCATGTGTGCAGCGGCTCAGCCGCTCGGGGATTTGATTCCGTGCATGGTGGGGTGTAATCGAAGTTGTACAGTAACAGGATCTGATTACATGTAATTGATTACAGAGCCTCCTAACCAAAAATAATTGAAATCGCTTTGCACTGTAAACCGATTATGTTACAAAACAACCAACCAAACAGCACCTTATTTCTTTAGCTAATAGTCACTCTTTCATATATATGTATATGCTTTCTGATAAAATTTAAAAACATGCCAAGCAACTGCAACTGTTCTATCTGTGGAATGTACTTGGTACACCAACTGCGTCTCTTATGATTGTTATCTGAAGAACATAATGGACAAGAGAGCTAGGAATCCTGCTCCAGCCAAACCTGGGGAATTATTCTAGTATTATGGAAACTGAAACATTTAAGGGAAAATAACTACCCCGCATATATGCAAGGTGTCAGAACCAACCTACTTTTCTGGTCTAGTCTTGTTACCTAATGCATATTGCTTACTCTAGTTAGATACTTACATGTGACTATTATATAGAATGCTGTGAGAGTTTTGTTATATCTTTGTGAAAACACTCCAACTTGATCATCAATTCTACTACTACATTCAGAATCTTGGCAAATTATTGGTGCAAATTTTTCTTTCAATAACAAATCGTTGTTTACACTGATATGCTTTCTCCAGGTCACCATCCAGACCTCCATCTTGTTGGTTGGAATAATGTGAAAATTGATGTTTGGACTCACTCTGTCAGTAAGTGACTTGCGTTTTCTCTCTCTAGTTTATTGTTATTTATGTCGCTGAAGCAACTTGTTTATATTACCTTCTTCATCAGACCATTCGTTCCAAAAGTAAAGCATCACCTAGTGGATCCAATGGTCAGGCTTTTGTAGTTATTTAGTTTTACCGCTTCAGGGATTCGTATTTGATAGTTAATTTGCAATTGTCCAATCAAAATAACAATACCCATATGGGCTTTTCTTTTCGTGCTTCATTATATTTTATTGGGTTTTCAACATTAGATCCTTATAAGCAACTTATGTGTTGAATTTATTACGACTTGTCTACATGCTAAAGCATAAAAAATGATAAGATCTTTATTTTCTTTCAAAAAATAGATCACTTGTTTAAGTTATGCTGTTAAAAGTTTGTGGCAATGGAGATATGTTGTAGGATTCTAGGATCAAATATGTTAAAACCGTTAGTCTACTAGTGGGTATCTCGTTAGGGCTTAAAGCTGGGCATCTATGGTATGCCAAATGCACTTTCAATTGTAAGTTAGAAGCCTCAGCCAACTTTATTTTGGCTTTCTAGTAAAACATGGCGTTTGGTCTAATGTTGATCTTTTGTTTTTTTAGGAGGTTTAACAGATAATGATTTCATCCTTGCTGCGAAGATCAATCATCTCAATTTAGAAGGCATTTTAAGCAAGAGAGCCAATGTACAGAAGTAGCTCAGATGTGTCTACCGAAGCAGTCCTGTTTACTCTCAACTTATTTTCTTGGGAAGATTTGGCTGAAAAATTACATATTCTGTAGCTCATCTTACGTAGCTAATTTATGAGAAAGACTTGTCTTTTGAGTCCGTAGTTCAGCTGTTGCAATCTGGATTGTCTGCTATCCTCCTGCGTCTGGGCAAATGTTCAGCTAATTCCCATTTAAATTCTGCACTGTTCTGTGAGCATATCAATTTATATTACAATAATAATATGGAAAAGACAGGGAAAGGATATTTGCAAATTTGGCTACTTTTGTCATGATAATCCTGAAATTCTAGATGTAAGTCCAACCCATATGAGTCAATTTTCATTTTTCATGAAGACTGCCTACAAGATGGAGTCACCGCTGGGGTTTTGGTAACTTGATGAGAACGCATGTAGTTAATTTTAGCTGAATAGCTGCAGGTAAGGGGACACCAGGGGACAAAAAAAAGGCACATTACAAGATATGAGAAGCAGATCTGTTAGATAAGTTAGGACTTTACCGTTACAAGATAGCACCTCTGCAACATCACTATCAAGTAAAAACCACGATAGCTGAAATTAGTCCCGGAGACACGCAACTGGCAAAAAGGAAACGAAAAAACACACTTGACGCTGTTGGATGGATCATCCTCTGGTCAGCAGCGCTCAAGACAGCAGCTCAGCTAGTCTGCTCGCTTCACGGCGCAGCATGCCAAGGCTTGCAGGTAACCTGGCAGTGTAGAGAGGCTTCTCCCAAGATAGCACAGGTGTTTAGTAGCTATGCTGCCAGAGCTGGTGCGACGGTTGGGATGGTGCCCCCTGGGGATTGTTCAGGCCTCCCTCGGCAGGGTTCTGGGGGTGGTGCTCCTGCGGCAGACCTGCCTGCGACTGGTAGAAGCTTGGGTACCCAAGACCACCGTATTGAGAGGGCTGCTGTACTTGTGCCTGGCGGAAGCCACCCTGCTGACTCTGTCCCTGGAAACCATAGAAGTTGCCAGGTGGAACCGCTGCTCTTGAACCAGCAGCTCCATGAAGCCACATTGCTGAGTTGTCACTCTGAAATGAAAATGCACAATTCAGAATGAAAGGAACCTCCAAATCTAAACTGATGCAGGAGTGTGAAGTGTGAGAAGTTCATGCAATAAAACAAGGCTACACATCCAGCCAAGGACACCGGTGAATCAATAGCATGCAGTATTTCCATTACCTGCTGTAGAGCCGCATAATTATTGGGATCTTTAAATTGTGTGCCCAAAGCTTCATCAAACCCCATAGTTGTGGGCGCAGAGGGGGCACCCTGATTTAGGCTGAAATTTCCAGGAATATTATTTGCATTTCCGAACCCTCCATAACCAGAGAGTGATGATGGCTGTGGTAGGCTTGAAGCAGGAGGGCTGCTCTTGTATTGTGGTATCGAATACTTCATTCCAGCTGCAGGCACAGCAGGAGCAGCAGACTGATGGAAAGGTCCATTACTGGAGTACGCTTGCTGGAAGGCTGCTGACGGTAGGAAATAGTTTTGAGGCATATATGGATAGCCAACCAGACTGGCAAAAGGCGCAAGGGGTAGAGTCGGCTGAGAGTACGGATGTACAGGCAGTTGTTGTGGGAGAGGAAGCCCTGACGGGATGCTCGTACTGGGAACATGTTGCGTAGACTGAGTGTTGGGGAAGCCTCCTTGTTTCATAGTCTGAAGACAGTTCAAGAAAAGTGAAAAGCGAAAACAAGACAGAAAAATATTGAAATGGCAAGTCAATACCACATTACCACATACCATGATTAAAATGAGATCAGGCCATCAAGCTATCTCAACCAGATTGCCAGTGACAAAGACTACCTCATCAGGAATCTCAAAAACACAAACTGAATTTCTACAATAGCACGATTCATTCTATATCACACTACAAAGTTGCAATGCCAATTTACTTTTTTTGTCATCTGATTTATCTTTGCAAATATGAACATGTAATACAATAGAGTGAATAGGCAAAGTAGTAAAGTTGTCAGAACTTGAATTGATACTCCATGTCAAAGAGGATCACAAACTCAACAAATATTTCTAATGAGTTCAGATTTTAACTGCTTTTCTTATCAATTGGACATGTGGCATAAAAAATACATAAATGTCAAAAGCCCACACCATATCTATATTTACTTACAAGAAAATGGATAACAAATACAGAAATATGTAAAAATAAATTACCTCTTGCATGGAAATTCCTGGCAAATTACTAGGTGCAACAGGTGGGTTATATTTTGTAGCTGACTGTGTTTGAAGCAACTGCGAAAAGTCGAAATCCCGAAGAGGTAGATTTGACCCCAACAAGTTATTGGGTTGCTGCAAAAAGACATCAGAAGAACAAATAAGAATTACAGAAAAGGGAAATAGTAACAGCATGAAATTGGCCAAAAAAGATAATAAAAGAACAAATGGCATCCCATTACATCATCATTGTAACAAATCTATTGTGTTTTAATTCAACGTTAAAGTTGTAGCATTCGTATTACACATTGGGCAAAACAACATGCAATGGAGAATGAACATAAGCATCCTCCACAATCATATAACTTTGAGAAGACAGGCGCACATTTTGCCATATTAATAATTATTTAATGCGTCCAAATTTGAAACAAAACTAGCTGCATCTTTCATTACAAGACCGCAGATTTCAGAACTGTCAGTGCGGCGTAACCCATACAGGTCAAACAACTTCATTCCTGATTGCCAGTTTTATGCCTAACTGCCATACAAGTTGAGCCTAGACAAGTGCTGATGTGAAAAGTTAAGTTTCTAGCTCTTTTATTTCAGAATTAGAGTGTAGAGATAGATAGATAGATAGATAGATGTACCAATAAGCTTGAAAAATGGGAAAGAGGTTGTGCTTGGGTGTTTCCTTGTGTGTCATCCATTGTGCTTGGTTGCGTTGTGTTCGAATATGCATGACTTGAGACTGATGGCAGGTTATATTGAAGACCAGGGACATCTAAGGCACCCTGCCTCAGTACATCAGCCTCTGAAACTGAAGGTCCATCAATAGTTCCCACGTCGGTACCAATTCTACTCTCAACATCCTCATTTGCTGGAGGATTTAGAGCACCGCTGTCATAGTAATCTTGATTCCTGTAAATAACAAGCTCATCATAAGAGGGGCATCTCATGTGATGAATTAGAAAATTTTAGGAGAAAGTTTTCACCTAACATCTATTTGATTAACTGATGGAGATTCATCTGGAATAGGCACTTCCTCATCCAAACTTCTTCTAGGGTTCTTTGATGAAAGCAAGCCAGAGAACGCACCAGATTCAAAACTACCAAAGCTCAAGTGAGCACAGTCTGCATTTGCAGCCTGTAGATGATCAGGGAGTATGACCGCAGGATTATCTTCAGTAGAATTAGTTGCAGCTAAGTCTTCATCCTGTAGGCTTAGATGCTGAAAGTTCACTGCAGCTGATTCCGCATCAAGATTGGAAACTTCAACTGCAGGAAAAAGAAAAAAGGAAGCAAGAAAAGAAGCGTAGTCAGAGGTCATCTCTAGTTCTCTATAATTGCATGCATCCTTTATTAAAAAAATAGTGTCACTGTCACCATGATGGCTCATAATTTATTTTTAAAAAATAGTGTCACTGTCGTCATGATGACAAGGAGCCAAAGCAAGCATGCCACGTCAATGTATCTCACTTTGTTCAATCAGTAGCTCATGTGTGCCATCTACACAAAACTGTCTGCCAACAAAACAACAATTACACATAACTGTTCAAATGTAAGCAATCATCATTAGCTCATGCTGGTTGAGAGTTGGCACCACATAAACTTCTACTGGCAAAGATCTGGCAGAGCATCACAAGTTCAAACCATACTTATGCAGTTCTTGGAATGGCACGATTACCATCTATTTAGTCACGAGAAAGTACGGGCTTTTAAATAAATAACAATGTGTTCATTATGTCTGACATTCTAGATGTGCTCAAAGTTTAGAACGAATCTTCAATGATGTGTTCCCATTGCTAGCATGCACTCACACAGGGCACCAGGAAGGGGCAGAAGGCAAAAAAAAGCAAAGTTTTATGTGTCAATTGGGGTTTCTTGTGCAAAGGAAAACCCTTTGCACACTTAATGATGGCCTTGTGGAAACACTAAATGGTATTCATTTATCTTTCTTGTAGATTATGTTAGTATGAGTGCGCTTGGCGCTAGGGCAGATAGAAATAAAGAGCTCCTGAATTTCATTTCGGGAATGAGACATATGTTGGCAGATACAAACCTTCGTTATCAACATAGGAATGCACTTGAGACTGGTATGTACTTGAGTTCTGCAATAGTCCATCGTTGAATTGATGATTCTCCTCAAGGATTTCCAAGTGCCTCTCTGAAGATATTGCTGGTTTAACTATAGTTGAGCTGTTCTCTTCCGTGTGAGAACTTTCTTGCGAGTAAGCAGCATCAGCAACCAACACCGATGAGTCAAATGGTGTAACAGATAGTGATGCATCACCAGATGTATCAATGCCTTTAGATTGAGTTCCCAATGGTGGCTCATCCTGTGGAAACCAATCATTTTCGTGCATTTGGTTGTTTTCAGCAGAAGCATGACTAGAATTCAAATTCTGAGGAATAGGGTCTGGGAGAGCATGAAATCCCTGGTCAAATGCTGTTGCTAGGGCTGTGCTTGCAGAATGCTTTGAGTTCTGGTTTACAGAGCTAGACAAAGATGGGGTTTGACCAGCAAATGATATGTCTGTTGTAGCAATAGGTTTGCCAGAAGATTTTACTTGAGGTCTTCCCATTTTCACAACATCAGCCATTGACATCTGACCTGGCACCCCGCACCAAGCAGGCTGAAATCCAGATGACGATTGTTGTCCTCCAACTGATCCATTAGGTACGACATCTTTGTTTGCAGGCAAACTGCAACGAAGAAAAGCAAACAAATGAGCAGTCCGCAATACAGATAA
This sequence comes from Cenchrus americanus, assembly GCA_947561735.1. Taxonomy (NCBI): domain Eukaryota; kingdom Viridiplantae; phylum Streptophyta; class Magnoliopsida; order Poales; family Poaceae; genus Cenchrus; species Cenchrus americanus. Next base: position 78,675,163 of record OX387244.1, on the reverse strand, counting down.
AACAACCAGATCTAGCTGAAACCTCCAGTTCTTGAATACTCCCTCCGTCCCAAATGTAGGCCATTTTGGCTTTTCTAGATACATAGTTTTTGCTATGCACCTAGATGTAGATCATGTCTAGATACATATCAAATACTATGTATCTGGAAAAGCCAAAACTACCTACAAGGCTACAAATTGAAACACGTGGAGCATTTGTTACCTTGGAACTGGTTGCTTCTGAGTGGAATTGGATACTGGCACGGCAGGTCCCAATATTGATGATCTTGAAGTCATATAATCTGGTTGGGTTGAAAATGAAAAACAAGAAACTGAGGAACCAAATGTAAAAGATCATGAATACATAGTTTGAGAAAAAAAATTATACCAGTGCCACTGGATCCAGACTGAACCAAATTGTTTCGTCCAGCACGATCTGTGCCACCTCTAGTGGCTCGACTGCTACTTGCTCCTCGAGATCTTGGCTCTGGTGTTTCTTTGACCTATGCCAAAATTCAATAAATGCTTGGTAAATATCAAAACTAAAGTCAGAGGCAATTAAGGTATCAAGAGAGTGAGTTTGCATGTGTAAGCTTTTTTTTAAAAAAAAAGATCAATCATGAGCCAAGAAACTAAAGATCTAATATATGGAACTTGTCTTTTATTCCATAATCCAATGAAGCAGAACAATATGTGCAAGAGAAGGTCACCTACATTAGTTTACAACCACAGTTAAAGACAACCCTATCGATGTTTTAGAAGAACAGCAAAAAAAAGTACTAATTCTCAAGTAGCATGAAATTAAAGTTGGCTATCAGGTAGTAAGCTCAAATTATCAAGAACATTAGGCACATAGAAATAAAGCTCAATACTCAACTGACCTCCTTTTTCTTATCACGCTTGCTCTTTACCTCTTGAAAAGTATCTGAAGAAAGATTAGCAACATGTGAGAACCATATACAAGAGGACAGCAGGGAATATGAGATGACAACAAAACAACTTTACAGAAGTGTTGTTTGTTGTTCACGCAACTGATGCATATTTTCCCTATAAATACAAAACTGCCAGAATTCCCATATTTGTTTAGATGAGGTTTTTTAATCCATTTTCCAACTTACAGCATAAAGTTGAATCGATCAGGATCAGAGGAATCAGTGTTTAAGAAATGATGGTAGCTACTAATCTTTTGCAAATAAAAATGGCATGAGATACACCTTATTCAATAGACAAACAAGACCTTAGTTGCATGAAAATAATGATGCGCCAATCAAGAGTAAGACAGGGAGCAGCATACAAAGGTTCAAAAAGTTATTAAAACATTCATTAAGATAATGTTCCGGCTTTACTCAATATTTTCATTCATTCTCGTAAGCTTGATAAATTATAAAATTGAGTTGGATCTGACAACATATGTTAGTACAAATCATTAGTTTCATCAGCCTCAAAAAGAATGTGGCATACGAATCCCAAACCATAATCTTTGCTTTGGCCTTTTAGTACCAAAAACAATGACAAAAGAGAAAACCTCTGAAGCAACCTGGGCACTTACATAGTATTCATAATTAGGGTTCTGCCGGACAAGGTAACACACTTGCACTCGTGTAAGTGATATCTGATATCGTACTTATGGCATGTTGAAGGACAAGGCTAACCCATGGATACTCACAATAATCCTCAATCAAAAGCAAAGAGTCTACAGTCCCTGCACCAGCTCATCCAAATTCTGCTTGGGACGAAAGAAATCTGACCTTACAATTCAAAAATCAAAGAGGAAAGATTAAAATCACCTTTATTTTTCATAATCTATGTTTCGAGAAAACTGATTTTTGTCATCCTAATTTTATCCTATGGTAAGTCCTAGCATAACAAATCTTTAGATTCTTAATGACCTAAATATAGTCCTAGCATAACAAAAAAGGTTTTGTATCATCCACTACGTTTATTGTCTTTTTGTTGATTGAGCTCTTCTGTTTGCATCCCCTAAAGATTCATATGTTCATCATTTCTTCTGTCAATCTAATCCATTTTGTAGCGCTAAAACAGTACACACAGAGAAAATAAACATATCATTTTCCTTAGGCAAACATCTGACAGATCCAAAAACGGGAACAGGGCAATAACAGGGAGACCCTGTTTCGCTTCGTTCCAGTTCGTGCATAGAAACATCATGTGCTCCTCTTTACAAACCCAGAAGTTTAACGCTATCGCCATAGGGTACAGGAACAAATCCCATTTTCCAAAACAGTTCTCCCAAGCCACAGGTTGGAACTGATAAATAACGAACCAAAATTTCACGCGGCAAACAAATCCATAAGCTCCCAAACCAAAGGCTTGAATTAGAAAAATACTAAGCAGATTACAAATCCCCACAAAACCAACCTAAAGCCAAACGAAAACACAGGTTGGAACTGATAAATAACGAAATATGCACTTTGAATGGCACCAAAATTTCACGCGACAAACAAATCCATAAGCTCCCAAACCAAAGGCTTGAATTAGAAAAATACTAAGCAGATTACAAATCCCCACAAAACCAACCTAAAGCCAAACGAAAACTCAAGCACGTCCTGCCAGGGCCAGGCTGAGGCTGCCGCTAGCCTGCAGCACATTCAACCCCGAACTCGAGCAGAGTAAAACAAATCACCAAAGCGGGAAAAAACATAACCCAACAGCACGCGGCAGTACTCGCACTCAGTTATCCAATCCAACCACACAAGCACACACCCTCCAGTAAAGCAGTACAGGCTGAACAAAGCCACAGGAAACAGCTAGGAAAAGGGAGCGGTGAGAGATGAAACCTTGAGTCAGCAGGCGGCTGACCGCCTCGTCGGGGTCCATGCCGCACTCCCGCAGCGCCGCGTAGATCTCCGCGTCGGGGCGGTTCACGATCTCCTTTAGACCCTGCACCAGCTTCCTCGCGGACGCCGGCACGGGCCCCGCCGCCCCCCCTCGCTCCCCCTCCGCCGCCGCCGCCGCCGCTCATCCTCGCCGGAAGCGGAACCCCTCGCCGGGAACTCCCGCCCGCCGCCGCCAAAACTGGCACCCGCGAGGCGGCGAATCGCTGGCCCGGGCGGGGGCGAGTGGTAGCGCGGCGGCGTAGACTCCCCGCTTCGGCTCGGGCCTTTGGGGTTGCTTCCGCGTCCGCTTCTGCGCCTGCTCTTCTTCCCCACCCACGCAAACGCAGACGGCGGCCAAATTCCAAAACCCTCCCTGCCTCGCCCTCGCTTACCTTTATATACCGCGACGGGCCGCGGCCGGGGAAATGGATTAAAAAATAATTTCCATTTTTTGTCCGCGCTTAACCTCCCTCCCCCTCCTTTCTATCCGCCCCGGGTACACTTGTCGCGGCGGCGTTGATCCCCCGGGGTCACGCACCGACGCGTCACGCTGACTCGATGGGCCCACCTTCCCCGGACCCACACGTGGTCACCTCTTCTTCGGTGGGTACGTCGGCGTCACGTAGGTGTAACATGCACGGGATTCCCTGCCCGGAGTGGTGAACCCTTCGCAAACAGCGACGGGAAAGTTCCGCCCCGAGGCTAGCATGTGGGGGCAATTATTTCCTGGACCCACGTGTCATTCATTCGTCTGACCGGCGTGGCAATTGGGTTACCCTCGTGCGGGGGGTTGACGCGAGGGGGACGGACACCTCGTCAGTGGAAGAAGGGATGGGTGCTGACGTGCTGTGAGGGCGTACGTGATGGGGTTGGGCTTCCGGATCCGTGTATGCGTGCCAGTGTGTGACGCGGCGAGTCAGTGGGATTCTTTGCTTCTTTTTCGTTTGGAGGGTTTTTCACCAGAAAAGGATTTTAAGTGGGCAGTGAGTGTAGATCTGCACGACTGCACGCACCCGTAGTGGCAAATTCGCCTGGAGTTTCCGGATTTGGTTAAGATTCTCTCGGCCGTTTATTTTTGTCTCTTTCGACCTCTTTCGCTCCCGGGAGAGATCATCAGATTATGTCTTGAGTTTCTTTTTTCTCTCGTCATCTCAATTTTCTATCTTATTGGTGAAGAGGCAGACACTTGACTTGAAGTTTGTCATTATCAAAATTCCATCCATCCAACATGGAATCCTCCTTTACTTTTTTAATCAAAGTGGTTTTTCCACTTTTTGGGGAGGAGGTCGCACTCTCTTTATCGTGCGGTGGTGGGCGCCGAGATTCGTACCTTGCAAAGACGCGTGAGTGGGACGATCCTAACAATCAATATATTAGTGTCTTAAAGACGAATCTCGATGCATGATTGAACGGTTGGAGATAAGAAAAGGTGCACCTTTCGGTTGTGGGAAGGATTTTTCGCTTTTTTAATGAACTTAGTACTTTTTTAATGAACTTAGTAGTTGAACTTTTACGAAAGTAGTACCGTACAATTTTTAACTGACATCATTTGTAGAAGTATATATAATCACACTAGTATTTTGATACTTACTTCCTCCGTTCTAAATTACTTGTCGTTTTGACTTGTTCAGATACCTTGCTTGTGTTATGTATCTTAACATCAATACAGTATATATCTAGATGTATAGCAAAAGGAATATATCTAAAACAGCCAAAATAACAAGTGATTATATACTACTTTCTCTCGTCGTTTGACCTTTTAATCTCAAATTTGGTCACTCGTCCTATTTAAAAATTATGCAATCTATCATAAAATTTGTTTTGCCTTGCTTTATCAATAGAAGTTCTTCAAAGATGATTTAAATGTAACTATATTTGTATAATTTTTTTAATAAGACGAGCTGCCAAACTTAAGGTAAAAAAATCAAACGAATTACAGTATAATTGAAACAGACCGAGTAACAATATAATTAGGTGCATCTAGTCTAGAACCTAAAATCGTCTCAACGGTTCCCAATCGTGCACTCTAATAATTAGGTTGGTATTTCCTTTTTAGCCTATTGTGTCTTATAGCAAGCCAAATATTATGCTAATTCACAGCCACATGGGGCACGAAGATCCTTGCATTTGTTTTGAGAAAAATATTCTCTTTATACTGAAAACTGCTTTTAAAGCGTTAAATTTGAGTGAGTAACGGGAGCGCCATATATTGGTGTTAAGTTGAGTGAGTAAACGGAGTGTGTTCCAACCATATATGAGGAATAACTTTTTTTTTGAAGGGGTTGATCTCTTGCAAAGGAAATTGGGGGGATGCGGGGGCATTGCTGATGAAGAAGTTGAGGTGCTTTCTTAACAGCATAGGAAGATTGAAATTGCTCATTATTTGAGCTTTGAGGAAACCAGAATACTTTTTAGCTAGACATTCTTGAGGAAAAAAATTGTTTGTTGTGTGTTTTAATTTGGTTGTGCTATTCATTTTATAACAACTGTGTTCATGCTACCTCCTAACTCTGTGTTAAGTTCCTTCTAAGAAAAACTCTGTGTCAAGTTAAAAGATCTAATTTTTCTTAAATCTTCATGCAAGAAAAGAGAAACAAACGAGTCATATGAATATGAGTTGCTCTTTCACAACAACATGGTGAAAACCTATTTGCAGAAAAAAGAAGAAGCAAAACTAATGGTGAACTTGAATGTTTTCGACTAAAGAAGATGGTTGTAATATAAAAGCTTGTAAATAATACAAATTTTATAAAAGACCTTTCGCATGGTGTGCCTTAAGTTTACTTTTAGTTTCTCAAAGAAAAAGAAGACACAAGATTTATAGGCTAATTACATTATGAACATTTTGTAGCAAGCAAATACTCATTGTTATCATAAATTACAACATACAAAAGAGAGCATCCATAACAACTCCATTGCTCATGCAAGGAAATTCACTATACAGAGTGAAATTTTAAAATGGTTCCAAAACTGTGAAACTGTCCCTCTCATCTAGCATGATTCGGCGGCAAAGAGATAGAACGAAACATGAACATGATTGTGTAGATGTTACACAAACTCGATGGTACACGAGTGGAGTAGGCAGCATGGCATACTGAAAAGCGGGAAGGGAAGAATAAAGCGTAAATAATTCACGCGAAAGGGGAAAAAAAGAGGGGGCAAAAGAGAAACCCAAAATTCCCCTCCCACTACCTCAGCCGCTCACGGTCACAACTCACACGGCTCACCGCTCAGACCATCATCATCATCCACTCCAAACCCCAACGACCAATAATAACCGGAGGCTTCCTTCCTTGCCTACAGCTCCAAACCGCGCCGCCATGCGGCCACTCTCCTACGCGCCGCCGGCGCCGCAGTCGCGAGTGAACCCTGGCCCCGTCCGCGGGCCCAGGCCGCCGACGTGCGCGCTGCCATTCCCCGACGCCCTCCGCGCGGCGGCAGCGGCGGCTGCCGTCTCCTTCTCCCTCCTCACCGGCGACGCCGTGGGCGCGGTTGTGGAGGCCGCGCAGCCCACCGAGGTGTGCAGGGACGGGGTCGCGGCGGTGGTGGAGGAGGTGAGGGCTGAGGCGGTGACGAACGAGCAGCTCGTGGAGGAGGCGTGGGAGGTGGTCAATGAGAGCTTCCTCCCCGACGCCGGAAGCCGCCCGTGGTCGCCGGAGATGTGGATGGTGAGTTTGTCTTGCGGCAATGTCATCGCGAGTGTGGTATGTCAAGTGACTCTTCTGCGTAGCTTCACGTTCTACGGACATTGAAGTCACGATGCTCATTTGACCTGTTAATTAGCAGTTAGCACACTGTCTCCCCCTTAGATTGATAAGTTGATCTTTATCCACTGCAGCAAACGAAGCAGGATATTCTCCAAGGCAGAATCAAATCCCGTGCTAGAGCCCATGATATCATTCAGAAAATGCTGGCGAGCCTTGGTGATCCTTATACAAGGTTTCTATCTCCCTCAGAAGTAAGTTTGGTGTGCTGTTGGCTATCCAGGCTCGAGACATTTTTTCCTGTTCAATGTACTGAGATTAGCTCATTCCATTTCCTTCTTTCTCAAGACCAATCATAGATGCTAAAACTAACATAAATAATCTTTTGAAATGGAAAATTGGCCATTGAGTATGCCATATGAACTGTCAAGATTTTTTCTTATGTTTTCAGAAATTGTTGGGTTGTAATATATAGCAGTATATATGTATATGGAAATGGTTACTAAACCCTCTGGGGTACTGTTATTCTATCTTCCAACATGCAGCTGTCTTGCTATGTCATATTCCTTATTTATTTTTTTGCTTTCACACTGATGATATATGACAAAATTAAGTCTTGATGCCTTTTTGTTTCACTGGTTCTACTTGTCTTGAATATTTGTTATGAACACATGGTGTAACTATAGTTGCGGTCCTGATATTATTTTGCATATGTTTAATCAATCTTCTGAAGTTCTCAAAAATGTCAAAATATGACATGACCGGGATTGGATTAAACTTGAGGGAGATTCCTGATGACAATGGCTCTTTCAAGTTGATGGTATTAGGGCTGCTATTAGATGGCCCTGCTTACTCTGCTGGTGTTAGACAGGTATCAAGTATATGTGCAAACCTCTTAACCTAAGTTTGTTTGTTCTGTACTTTCTGATGAGAAAATTGCTTTCACCATCATGCATAAAGAACTAGTAAAGTTTGTTTGTTCTGTAATTTGTGCTAGTGAACCTTGATGTAATATGTTTAGTTAGTGGACCACTCAAACTTCATAATATACTAATTACTAAAATTGCATATTCCATTTAAAAGTTAATATAATTGGATACAAGTAGCATTCCTCTCCCTACATTATATTAAGAAAAAACGTTAGCAACGAAGCTAGAAAGGAGAATCTTGTCCACATAGAAGTAGGTTATAAGGGGTTGAATGAGCTACACTAAATATTTTCAGTTCATGCTGTTTTTTTTCATTGCAAGGCTTACAAATGTTGCAACTTAGAGGCTTTGTGACTTTTTCACTTTCTATTGTTCTCAACCTTTAGTTTTAACACACACTTTTTGGTGTTCTAAAAAAAACACACTTTGTGGTAGTTTGTTATTGATAATATTATGATCATGGGGCACTCTTGTTTGTTATATCTGTGTCTGTTTGTTTGGACTGCCCCATCTTGTGTTGTGTCTACTTTTCCGATCTTTGTGACTGTATTTGCGTGTCTCAGTTAATTAGTGATGTAGTTGTTAGGTTTGGATAATGTGCACAAATTAACTAATTCGTTTAAGTTAAATATCTATTAATGTTAGGGTGATGAGCTTTTATCAGTGAATGACATTGATGTAAGGGGTAAATCTGCATTTGATGCTTCATCCATGCTGCAAGGTCCGAAGGAGACATTTGTTACGATTAAGGTAGCGGCCAATCATAATAAACATCTGTATCTGGATTATGTACGGACCTCTTTGTACCAATTATTTTACTATTGTAGTGTTTATTGTGTCACCTCTAGGTTAAGCATGGTGACTGTGGTCCTGTTGAGTCAATGAAGGTGCAGAGACAACTGGTTGCTCGAACTCCAGTTTTCTATCGTTTGGAGAAAAGAGAAAACGATGATTCATCTGTTGGATATATTCGCATTAAAGAGTTCAATGCAGTGGCCAAGAAAGATTTGGTCAGTGGTGTGTTGCTGGTTTGTTAACCTTGTCATCTGTCTTTTTTTTTCGTATTCTGGAGTGTAATAGTTTCTGTAGTTGGTCTTTGCTCCATTGTTATATAGTCTACTTCTTATGTCTAAACTTTGAACCCAGCTTCTCACAGGTCGTGTGAGTTCCCGAAAGGGTTCGGTACTCCCTTCTCCAAAGATAAAGACAAGGGGTGATAGGGTTCCTAGCCCTACCGGGGATCTCTCGCAGGGAGTACGAGTGAGAGGGAGGCAGAGGCGGTGGACGACGACGGTGCTGGTGCGCCGTGTTCGCAGGGAGAAGGAGAGGGGGCGTGCGGGAGGAGGAGATAGGGAGGCGGCGCAAGGGTTAGGGGTGGCCCTTGAGGCCAGCAATCGGATTGATTGCCAACTTATTCAATCCTTCCCAGTTCGGGAGTATATATCTCCAATTACAAAAATATCTAAGGAAAGTAATCCATCTACGAAAAGGAAACCAACTAGCCACGATTACGGAAACGGCGGCGGAAATAGGTGATGGGCCTGGGGGGTGACACCACCCCTGGCCGCGCCGGGCCCTGGTGCGGCTGGCCCGTAACATCTCTCCCCTCCTCCACAAACAGCTCGTCCTCGAGCTGGAATGCAGGAAAGCGCGCCTTGAAGTCTTGGAGCGGTTCCCAGGTGATCTCCTTGTCAGGCTCGCCTTCCCATTCGACCTGCAGCTCCCAAGAGTCAAGCGTCCGCCGAGCCTGTAGTACCTTCGCCGGAATGGACACCAGGCGGCCCTCCTCTAGAGCCGGTAGAGGGGGGGCGCTGGCGGCGGAGCGTCGTAGAAGGGTTTCAGCAAGCCGACGTGGAAGACGTCGTGGAGACGAGCGCCTTCCGGCAATGCCAAGCGATAGGCCACCTGCCCGATGCGCTCGACAATGCGGAATGGCCCCATGTAGCGAGGGCCGAGCTTCCCTTTTGCCCGCGGCTCCAGGGACGGAGTCGGGCGATGCAGGAGGCGCAGCCAGACCCAATCCCCAACGGCAAACTCCAGCTCGCGATGACGACGATCGTAGTAGTGCTTGGCATAGTTGCGAGCTTGAAGGAGTCGTTCCCTGATGTCGGCGAGGAAGGAGTCGCGGTCACGGAGTAGCTGAGAGGCCTCCTCCGACGCCTCAGTGCCTGGCGCATGGGGAAGGAGAGGTGGCGGGGGTCGGCCGTAGACCACCTCAAATGGCGTCGCACGGAGCGCCGTGTGATATGAAGTGTTGTAGCAATACTCCGCCCAAGAAAGCCAGTCCACCCAGGCCCGTGGGCGGTCGCCAGTCGCACAACGGAGGTACATGGCGATCACCTTGTTGGCCACCTCCGACTGGCCATCCGTCTGGGGGTGGAACGCCGTGCTGAAGCGAAGCTGTACGCCGGACAGCTTGAAGAGGTCCCTCCACAGGCGGCTGGTGAAGACCGGGTCCCGATCACTGACGATGGAACTCGGGTAGCCGTGCAAGCGGACGACCCCGTCGAAGAAGGCGCGGGCGACGGAGGCGGCCGTGTACGGGTGGCTCAGTGGAATGAAGTGTGCGTACTTCGAAAATCGGTCCACCACCGTCAGGATCACCGAGCGCCCGTGGACCTTAGGCAGCCTGTGACAACCCGCCCAGGAAAATACCGTACTATCGCCTAAACCAATCCACTTTGGTCATTAAGCGATAATAAAGTATCATCCTGTCGTTAGTCGCCGGGTTAACGCCCGGTAAATCACTTAAATAGCAACAAGGATCGACATATATGCATTAAAACTCACTCGAAGGCGAGTCCAGAGATACAACATAAATAACAGTAGGATTTTACCCCGAGGGGTTTAATTATTACAAACCGAAGTTTTTGACATCACAATGTAGTTCAGAGTTTTCGAAACAGCGGAATTAACTAAACGGAAAGCGAGAACACCACGGGAGGCCAGCCATGATGCCTTCAGTCGTCATCCTCCACCCACTCCAGCTCCCAGCCGGGCGGGATCTCTCCGAGCCACACATCACCGAAAGCATTACCTGGATCAACATATTATAACAAGGCTGAGTATACTAATACTCAGCAAGACTTACCCGTCGGTGATAACTACTTCACCAACTCTAGACATGTAAGGCTTTTGGCCACTGTGTTTCTTTTGCTGAAAAGTAACAAAGAGTATGTCCTTACTTTCAAGATTTTAGCACAAATTCTAGTGGGATTATTCTTTACTAAATTAGCCATCTAATACAGACAAGGTTGTACCATACAATTAATCAAGCATAAAAATTCTTCATCTTCCATCATTAGGGATCTCATGGCTAATGGAGTAAGTAGTCTCAGATAACGGTGAGAGGTCGACAATCGATTGATTCAAAACCTTGCAAGGTAGATCTAAACACACGGTGGGATGCCCCGCGAGGACAATCACCACACGGTTCCCAAAAATCCTCGGGTCGGGATAAAAGGCCACAGTCTTTGGTGCAAGCTATCCGGTATACCTCGCGAGGCACCCGGATTCACCATACACCACCGGTAGCTTGCCGTGAGACGCATCCCAAGAGTACAACAACAACAACAACAACTTAGCCTTTTGTCCCAAGCAAGTCGGGGTAGGCTAGATATGAAACCCAAAGGTACCATCAACATAAAGACACGTAGAAGAAGTCATGGCTCCGAACGTTGATGGCTAGTCTCCAAGCGCCCCTATCCAAAGCTAAGTCCTTGGAGATATTCCACTCCCTAAGGTCTCTCTTAACCGACTCATCCCGAGTCGGTTTAGGTCGACCTCTAACTTTCTTCACATTGTCGTCCCGCTTTAGGACCCCACTACGCACGGAGCCTCGGGAGGCCTTCGTTGGACATGTCCAAACCATCTCAACCGATCTTTGGATCGGTTTCTCCTCAATTGGCGCCACCCCGACCCCCGTCCCGAATATCACCGTTCCGTACTCTATCCCTCCTCGTGTGCCCACAAACCCAACGCAACATACGCATCTCCGCCACACTCAATTGCTCGGACATGTCGCCTTTTTGTAGGCCAACACTCCGCACCGTATAACATCGCCGGGCGAATCACCGTCCTATAAAACTTACCTTTTAGCTTCGAGGCACCCTTTTGTCACAGAGGACGCCGGAGGCTTGACGCCATTTCAACCAACCACTGAAATTCTATGCCTAACATCTTCGTCGATGTCGCCATCCTTTCGTAGTAACGAACCTAAATACCGAAAAGTATCCTTCTTGGTCACCACTTGCCCATCAAGGGTGACGTCTCCCTCCTCACGCGTCGTACCGCTAAAGTCGCACCTCATGTACTCGGTCTTGGTCCTACTAAGTCTAAACCCTTTCGATTCTAACGTATGCCTCCACGGTTCTAACTTCCTATTTACCCCCGCCCTACTCTCATCAACTAGCACCACATCATCGGCAAAGAGCATACACCGGGGGATATCACCTTGAATGTCCCTTGTGACCTCATCCATCACCAAAGCAAATAGATAAGGGCTCAACGCCGACCCTTGATGTAGTCCTATTTTAATTGGGAAATCACTAGTATCGCCATCGCATGTCCGGACACACGTCACCACATCCCCGTACATATCCTTGATGAGGTTAACATACTTAGTTGGGACCTTGTGCTTCTCCAGTGCCCACCACATGACGTGTCTCGGCACTTTGTCGTATGCCTTCTCGAGGTCAATAAATACCATGTGCAAGTCCTTCTTCTCGCTCCCTATATCTCTCCATCAATTGGCGTATTAAGAAAATCGCCTCCATGGTCGACCTACCGGGCATGAACCCAACCGATTTTGGGTCACACTCGTCCCTCTTCTTAGGCGATGCTCGATAACCCTCTCCCGCAGCTTCATCGTATGGCTCATCAACTTAATTCCACGGTAGTTCGTACAACTCGAACGTCTCCCTTGTTCTTGAAGATCGGTACTAATATGCTTCTCCTCCATTCTTTAGGCATCTTGTTTGACCGAAAAATAAGGTTAAAAAGCTTAGTTAACCAAACTACCGCTCCGGCACCCGGGCATCTCCACACCTCAATGGGGATACCATCGAGTCCCAATGCCTTGCCTCCCGTCATCCTCTTCAAGGCCTCTCGCGGTCTCGCCTCTTGAATTCTCCTCACAAAGCGTCCGTTGGTATCATCAAATGAATCATCCAACTCAAGGGTAGGATCCTCATTCTCTCCATTAAACGCCTTGTCGAAGTACTCTCTCCATCCGTCCTTGATTTCCTCATCCTTCACCGAAGTCGATTTGTTCCGTCCTTGATGCATTTGATTTGGTTGATGTCCCTTGTCTTCCTCTCTCGGATCTTAGCCAACCTATAGATGTCCTTCTCCCCTTCCTTCGTGCCTAGCCGCCGGTAAAGGTCATCATACGCCCGACCTTTTGCTACACTCACCGCTCGCTTTGCGGCCCTCTTTGCTATTTTATATCCCTCAATGTTGGCTGCACTCTTGTCATGATGGAGGCGCTTGTAACACTCTTTCTTCTCCTTGATAGTCCTTTGCACCTCGTCATTCCACCACCGGGTGTCTTTCACTTCCCGTTTGCCTCCCTTGCTCACACCAAACACTTCCGAAGCCACCTTCCGAACACATGTTGCCATCTTTAGCCACGTGTCTTCTCGCATCTTCGCCTTCCTCCCAAGGCCCCTCGACTAGCATCCTCTCCTTAAACCTTTGCGCTTCTTCTCCTCTAAGTTTCCACCACTTCGTTCTTGCAATCTTGGCCTGTTTGTCCCGGAGGACACGTATCCGAAAGCGAAAATCCGCCACCACAAGCTTGTGTTGAGGGACAACACACTCCCCAGAAACACCCTACAGTCTAAGCACGCACGTCTATCCTCCCTCCTTGCAAGAATAAAGTCGATCTGGCTAGAGTGTTGACCACTACGAAAAGTCACTAGATGGGATTCCCTCTTCCTAAAGAGGGTGTTCGATATCAATAGGTCATAGGCTAATGCGAAGTTCGGGACATCCTCCCCCTCTTGATTCCTACTACCATACCCGAACCCCCCCATGCACCCGCTCCCATCCCACATTAGTCGCACCCACATGGCCGTTGAGGTCTCCTCCTATGAAGAGTTTCTCACCGACGAGCACGGTACTAACCATGCTATCCGGATCTTCCCAAAAGCGCCTCTTGATGCTCTCGCTAAGACCTACCCGAGGTGCATAAGCACCGATCACGTTCGCAGCCGAATCACCAACTACCAACCGAACAAGGATAATCCGGTCACCTTGCCTCCCGACATCAACAACCCCATCCTTAAGGCTCCTATCGATCAAGATACCTACACCATTCCTACCCGATGTTGTCCCTGTGTACCAAAGTTTGAAGCCAGTATTCTCCACTTCTTTCGCCTTCTGGCCCTTCCATTTGGTCTCCTGAACGCATAGAATATTTACCCGCCTCCTAATCGCAGCATCGACTAACTCTCTTAACTTACCCGTAAGAGACCCTACGTTCCAGCTACCTATACGAATCCTAGTTGGGTCGACTAGCTTCCTTACCCTTCGCACCCGTCGCTGGTGTGAAGACCCTTGCTCATTTTGCACCACACCCGGGCGCCGATGTGGCGCGCCACTAAGGATGTGGCGACCCGATCTTTGCTCACTTGACACCGTGCCCAGATCACGACACGACGCGTCACGGGGGTGACGGCCCGCCCTTGCACATTTAACACCATACCCGGGTTCCGCATGGCGCGTCGCTAAGAGGGTTACGCCCCAACGGGATTCTTTTGGGTTTCATCTCCATAAGAGTGGCTAAGTTTTTACGTTGGCTCGCCAAGACTACCACAACCCTCCTCCTTTATCGGGGCTTGGGACTCGCTATGTTGGGACACCTAGGCACCCCACCATAGGCGGAGTTAGACGCATCCCAAGAGTAGTGACAGTTAAATCCCTAACCGCCTCCTTAAGGTACTAGGCTTACCGGTCTCATTCCCGACAAGTGCTTAGTACGTTCAAACACTTAACCCACAATAGCCATTGGACCGGAGTCCACATCCCATGCTCTTACCACATGAGCGATCCATTTATGGATATCTTGTGATTCCTAACTAGGAACCTATTCTCGCGAGTGACATCATCACCCGACTTGTAACGGTCCTATAGCTTAGCAGCTATCGACCTATCATACTAGCAAGGACACAGGTACCTATGGGTCATGCATCTAAGGTTTCATACAACTCCTGAACTTAAATGCACAAACATCCATAGATAAGTGTATAATAATTTGAAAAACTGGGTCATATGCACCGGGGCTTGCCTTCGTCAGCAAGGTTAGCCTGAGCACCCTCGGTGTCGTCGAGTACTTCCACGTACTGCAGAGCAGCTCCCGCTTCTCCTCCCTCGGCTTCTGGGACGAGCGAGTAGTCACCATCAGGGAGATCTACACAGAATGCAATGCAGGGTTTAGGTGATGTGACAGTTTGCTTATCTTAACCAACTCTTGTTTGTCATATTCACCTTAACAAATAATTAACTATTAATTTCTTTTTATGAAGGTTATTATTGATATATGTTTCATTCTTTTATTACACACTTGAATTAATGTTTTCCTTTTATACTTGTTATTTCATGTGAAGGTTTAATACTTTTACCTCTCCCTAGTAAAGGTATATACAAGATAAACATTTATAAATTAATTCTTCAACACCAAGGGTGTGTTTTTAGCCTTAAACAAATTTGACAACATGTCACAAAAGGGGGTAAAAGAAAGAAAAAGGCATTTTCCTATTTTAATTAAAGCCTTACTCCATAAAGACCTTTAAAGCTTTTATTAAACAATAAATCACTAAAAATTTAAAGGAAGGTTTCTCAAGCATCATCACATACATACTGAAGCACTGGACTCACATGCAAAGCTTGGAAGCTAGAAAATAAAATACTTTGGATAATTAACAAAGACTAGTTAGCAAACAAATTAAATGCATACAAAAATAATTAAGCATCAAAATGCTCCAATCTCCCTCATGCATGCTCTCTGGTCCTAAACCAGCCTAAGGAACCAGCGAGCACACCTAGAACCTCTATTGATCTTGCTTTATTAATTTACGAAGGAAAACATGCACAATTTAGGAATAAATATATCTGACCATCCAAAAATTGTGATTAATTTACCAGAGGTGTATCTTGGCATAACAAGACAGCTTGCACAAGTTGGGCACAAAAACATAAATATTTTTAGCTACAAAAATCATACAGGCAGATTCTGCATAATTGGAAAACAATTTATATAAAAAGATTTACAACATAACTTTGTGCAATTTTTGGCACAGGAACTAGTCATGACCTAATATGCAACATATCCAAAAATTGGACACAGAAGATTTATAGATTTTTGAGATATTGCAGATCTAGGTTTTTCACATTCCTATTTTTCATGCTAAAAATATCAAGAATCAGACCATGTGAGTATAACAAAAGTTGCAGTATTTTCCACAACGAATCCAACAAAATTGAGTTTGCATTTTTCTGAATTTTCTACGATTTTATAGAGAATTTACAAGATTCGTCAAATTGGGAATACTATTGAAGTTTCAACTTTGCGGACAGACCCTTGGAAGTTTCAGATTCTTACAAAAGTTTTGCGCTTAGGCCCTCAGGAAGATTTGGGACTTCGCAATGTGGTCTCCGAGCACCGGTCGACGGCGGTCCGGCCAAATTCCGGCGAACCGGCGGCCGGGGCCGGCCGGCGCGGGCGGGGAACGACCCTCGGGTCCCCGGGGGTCGATTCCCGTGCTTGGTTGGGGCGGGGAGAGGGCCGGCGAGGGGGCGCACGGCGGCCGGCGGCGGTGGCCGCCGCGACCGCCGTATGCGGTGATGGGGGCTCGATGCCGGGGACTAGGGACGGTTGGTGAGCTATAGCAGGTGCAGGGGAGGTGGACGGGGGTCTCGGTTGGGTGTGCAGCCGGCCGGAACCCGGGGCTCGCCGCGGCTGCCATCAATGGCGCCGGCAGAGCATAGGGAGGTGGCGAGGTGCTTGTAGGCGCAGGGGGATTGGCCTTCGGTTTATAGGGGGTGCGCGGGGCATCGGCCTGCACCTCGACGCACAGGAGGGAGTGAGGGAACAAGCCGACATCGCGGCGTGGCAAGGACCGCCGGCGGCGCGCGGCGGCGTCGGTCGCACGGCGCGTATGAGCGGACGACACGCGCGGGGCGCGGGCTCCAACGCCGTTCGGGGCGCGTGAGGCTTCGGAGGGAGTGCGGGACCTCGGGAAGGGGCGGCCTCGGGGAAGGCGCGGGCGGGCCCGCACGCCGAGGCGGCGGTACGCGCGCGCGCGCGGCGCGCCCGGCGCACCGGCTGGCGCGACGTCACGTTCCGGCAGCAATTTGTTTCACTGTGCCCTTGTTTGACCCCGATTTTCTCCCGATTTTGAAATAGAAGTGCACCAAGGTGTGAATAGGGAAGTTGTAGATCTCACTACCCCCTACAACTTTCACAAAGGTCGTATGGTGTTTTTCTCAACGGATTTTGCACAAAACGCTGCCAAACTTTGAATGCCACTCTGCTTCGGGAAACATGAGCTGCTGGCAATTAACCAAAATTTTCACCAATTTCCACTCAAAATTTGAAATGCCAATCTACATGAAAGTTGTGTTCCTCGACAACTGGACAACTTTTATATTGGTAGATTTTAAAGTGTTTAGGTGAAATTTGGAGAACGCGGCAAAAGTTTCGGAAGACATTCGCCGACGTCAGGGTTTAAGCGGGGTTTGACTGTGTCTCTGACCAAGGGTCGACCACAAGGGTGTGTTGACTTGGTCAAGGGGTCAATAGGGGTTGTCGGCTCGGTTTTCGAGGTGATGGCCCAGGTTGACCTAGGTTTGACCGCTGTCGGACGGTTTGACTCGGCTGATTCAGCCATCAGCGCTAATAACGCTAATTAAAAACCTGGGGCGTCACACAACCCCTCGATGAAGTCCATGGAGATGTCCGCCCAGACCTGGGAAGGCACCTCAAGGGGCTACAACAGGCCAGCCGGCTGGAGCGTCTGGGTCTTGTTGCGCTGGCACGTCACGCATGTCCGTGCATGGTCCTGGACGAGACGCTTGTCGTGTGGGATGTAGAACTCCGCACCGAGGCGCTGGAGCGTCTTCTGTACGCCCTCATGACCCACCGCATGGACCAGGTCCAGGGCGCCCGTGCGCAAGTCGGCGGTGTCATGGACGAAAATGCGCTTGCCGTGGAGGAGAAGACCATCGGCCAAGCGCCAGGGCGCCCCCAGCTCGCCGGCCTGGAGGCGCGTGTGAGGCGGGCCGGCCTCGGCGTCCTGTAGGGTGGCCGCCCGCAGCTCGTCGAGGAAGGCGAACGTCGGCCCTGAGATCGCTAGCGCTCGTGGCGTGTCGGAGGCGTCCTCATCGCGGCGGGACAGGGTGTCGGCCACGGAGTTCAGGCGCCCTGGGCGGTACTCCACCACGAAGTCAAACCCAAACAGCTTGCTGAGCCACTGATGTTGAGGAACAGTGGACAGCCGCTGGCCGAGGAGGAACTTCAAGCTGTAGCGGTCGGTGCGGACGAGGAAACGCCGGCCCCAGAGGTAGGGGCGCCAGTGCCGCACCGCCTGTACCAGGCCGATGAGCTCCCGCTCGTAAGCCGCCGCTTGCCGTGGCGAGCGGCCGAATGGGCGGGCGAAGAAGGCCGGGGGGTCCCTCCCCCCGGTGGAGCACGGCGCCGAAGCTCGTGCCCGAGGCGTCGCGGTCGACGATGAATTGCCGGGCCGAAGTCCGCATCCGGAGCACCGGTCCCGTAGACGGTGCCGCTGAGCGCCGCGAAGGCCTCCGCCGCCTCCGGCGTCCCAGCGAGGGCCTCCTTGCGGAGGAGGCGCGTGAGCGGGGGCGGCGATGGAGCCGAAGTCGCGGATGAACTTGCGGTAGTATCCCGCAAGGCCCGGGGAAGCCGCGAACGCCCCGCGCCGATCGAGGCTCCGGCCAGGAGCCGACCGCCTCCACCTTGTCGCCGTCCATGGCGACGCCGTTCGCGGAGATGACATGGCCCAGATAGGCCACCGAGCGCTCGCCAAAGGAGCACTTGGAACGCTTGACGTGGAGGCCATGGCGTCGGAGAGCCTCGAGTGCGAGGCGGATGCGCTGCAAGTGCTCAGTCCAAGACGAACTGTAGATCAAGATGTCATCAAAGAAAACAAGCACAAACTGACGTAAGAATGGCTGGAGGACGTCGTTCATGAGCGCCTGGAAGGTAGCCGGTGCATTGGAGAGACCGAACGGCATCACCAAGAACTCGAAGTGGCCGTGATGGGTACGGAACGCCATCTTCTCCACGTTAGACAGGTGCATACGCACCTGATGATACCCCGAGCGCAGGTCCAACTTGGTGAAGAAGCACGCGCCATGGAGCTCGTCGACCACCGGGATCGGGAACTTGTCCTTGGACGTCTTGTCGTTGAGGGCGCGGTAGTCGATGCAGAAGCGCCACGAGTCGTCGGCTTTCTTGACAAGCAGCACCGGTGCAGAGAACGGCGACGTGCTCGGCCGGATGATCCCTTGCGCCAACATGGCGGAACACTGGCGCTTGAGCTCATCCTTCTGCAGCTGGGGGTAGCGGTATGGCTGAACTGCCACTGGTGTCGTCCCGGGCAGAAGGTGGATCCTGTGGTCGTAGGGGCGGGACGGTGGGAGCCCGTGCGGCTCGGCGAAGACGTCGTCGTACTCCCGCAGCAGGTCGTCGATGAAGGGCCAGTCGGGGTCGGCGTCGACAGAGTGGGCGTGCGCCTCGGGCCCCTCCGAATGGGGCGCCCCAAGCCCCTGCCAAAACACCCGGCGTCCCCGCCACTGAAACGCCATGCGGAGGGAGTCGAGATCCAGCAGGATAGTGCCGAGGGTGCGTAGGTAGTCAGCGCCTAGCACCAAGTCGAAACCGCCGAGGCCGATGCTGAAGCAGGAGATGGGGAACTCTTCTCGCCCGACGAGCATCAGAATGCCTCGCGCCACCACTGCGCAGGGCACCTTGTCGCCATTGGCGACCGTCACATGGAGGTTGGCCGGCTTGGACTCCAGCTTGATGCGTCGCGCAACTGCCGTGTCGACGAAGGTGTGGGAGGAGCCGGTGTGGACGAGGGCCTCCAAGCGCTGGTCGTTGACGAAGACCGGGATCACTATGGTGTCCCTGGTGCGGATGCCTGCGATCGCGTAGAGCGACACGCGCGGCGTCTCCTCGGTGGGGGTCGCCTGCCCCTCCTGCGTGGGCTGCTCCGCCATGAGAGTCGCGTGCAAGGCGGCCTCCGCTTCGGCGTCGACCGCGCCGTCCTCCGGATCATCGGTGATGAGGAGGTTGAAGAGGCACTTGCATTGATGCCCGCAAACGAACTGTTCGTCGCAGTTGTAGTAGAGTCCCATGCGGCGACGCTCCCCCATCTCGGCCGGTGTGAGACGGCGGAAGGAGCGCGGGGGCGCGCGCACCGGGCGGTGGCGGCGGCGGCCGCGGTGGGTGCGCCGTGGACGGCGCGCAGAAGCGCCCGGGGGGGTGCGCGTGGCGGCGGTGGCGGCGGGAAGCGCGTGGGCGCCCTGGACAGACGGGGCGCGGATGGGAGCCGTGACGCCGCCGCGCACCGTTCGTAAGCCCGGGCCAAGTACATGGTCGTCTGAAGATCGTCCGGGTGGCGCAGCTCGACGTCGACCCGGATATGGTCCGGGAGACCACCGATGAACAGGTCCGCTTTCTGGTGTGGCAGAAGGTCGTCGGTGTGGCAGACGAGTTCGTTGAAGCGTTCCTGGTACTCCTGGACCGAGCCCGTGAAGGGAACACGTGCCGGCTCGAAGAGGCGGTTGGTGCGCACCGCCGGGCCGAAAGCGATCCCAGGTCGGTACGCCCTCGTCGATCTCCAGGGCGTAGTACCACGTCTGGGCGACTCCCGTCAAGTGGTAAAAGGCAAGCCAGACGCGGTCAGCCGGCGCCGTCTGCTGGCCGCGGAAGAACTGTCCGCAACGGTGCAGCCAGTTTAGCGGATCGACGGAACCGTCGTAGGAGGGGAACTCCAGCTTGCTGAAGCGCGGAACGCCCAGCCCCGGGAATGCGCCGCCGCCCGCGCCGCCGAGGAGGGGGCTGCTGGTAGGCGCGGTAGGCGTTGGAGGCGCCCCCGCAAGACCGCCCCGTCTGCGCGGCCGGTCGGTGAAGAGTGGTGGGCCGTGACGGCGAGTGGGGAAACGGGATCTCCGTGATCGGCTTCGGCGCCGATGTCACCTCGGGGGGTCGTTGTAGACGGCGCGGAAGTCGGTGGAATGCCGCCATAGCCCGGCAGCCCGTACGGAAACCCGTCCGGCATGGCGACGGTGGTGGCCTGGGCGGCCACCTCTAGCGCCTGGACGCGGGCGCCCAGGTCCTTGACAGCCGAGCAGGTCTCCCGCATGATCTTGGCGAGCTCGGCCAAGGTGGGCTCCGGACTGGTGTCCTTCGTCTTGTCGTCGTCACCTGGCATAGCTGATACCAGGTTGATAGGGTTCCTAGCCCTACCGGGGATCTCTCGCAGGGAGTACGAGTGAGAGGGAGGCGGAGGCGGTGGACGACGGCGGTGCTGGTGCGCCGTGTTCGCAGGGAGAAGGAGAGGAGGCGCGCGGAAGGAGGAGACAGGGAGGCGGCACAAGGGTTAGGGGTGGCCCTTGAGGCCAGCAATCAGATTGATTGCCAACTTATTCAATCCTTCCCAGTTCGGGAGTATATATCTCCGATTACAAAAATATCTAAGGAAAGTAATCCATCTACGAAAAGGAAACCAACTAGCCACAATTACGGAAACGGCGGCGGAAATAGGTGATGGGTCTGGGGGCGACACCACCCCTGGCCGCCGGGCCCTGGTGTGGCTGGCCCGTAACAAGGGGACACCTGTCCCTGTGTTCAATTTTTTTAATGCTGAACTGATACATGTATATCTAAACATATATCACTCATCCTGATTGAGTTCTGTGAGCATCCAGTAAACTTCAAACATTTTTTTAGGAACAGAAAACTTCAAACCTTACTTACCCTTTTACATACTGAATGTGCATCAAGGATGTTATTTCTATTGTTATGCATCTTTGAAGTTAATTATTACAACATTAGTAATCTTGGTTGTAGATATCCCTTTTTTATGATAACATTGGGATATAGAATGCTATGCCCATTTAACTTATGTTCTTTCTTGCAGCGCTAAAGCGTCTTCAAAATTCAGGTGCCTCCTATTTCATTCTGGATTTGAGGGACAATCTCGGTGGGCTAGTTCAAGTATGCCATCCCTTTTCATCCCAAGCATATATCATGCTATGCCTGTTTTTTATCTGTTAGACATGATACATGTGAGGTATCATATTTCTTTTTCTTTGATGGTAAGGAACTTATCCTAGTGGGAGGTATGAGTGCACAATGCCACCTAGTTCCTCCTAGGTTGATCAAGCATTTTTTACCCTCAATGTGTTCATGCATCGCAAGCTTCTCAAAGCAGTTTGAAGTTTTATGCATATGCATTATGAAAGAAACTAGCAAGACTTAATTTGTCTGCATATGGCTATGAGCTTATGGCATGATGTTTACAGCTTTTATTTTTATTTTCGTTTTGAAGGCTGGAATAGAGACCGCAAAGCTTTTTCTGAATCAAGGAGACACGGTAAGGATGTAGTATTGCCACCAAATATTGGACTTCAGTTGGTTTTCTGTAACCATTGTTAAAATTTGTGCATTTCCTTTTTCTTTTCTTTCACACTTAAGCCGAAATGGTGAGGTTACCGATTGTTCCATGAAAATCACACTCTTATGCCTACAGAAAGAACCCGTCAAAATAAATTTCAAATGTCCATCTCAGTTAAACCTTAGCTTCATGAACAATCAGTCACTTTCTCCAAATTGTAAGCTTGATAAAAGTGCAAAGATGCTTACGAGTTTGGTTAGAAGTTAGGAACAAATCACTATTTTACTTGTTCTGATATCGACACTTTGCAGTTTGATCAGAGTTTGAAGTTATAATTTGTTCAAAACCTCAAAATGGAGCCACTATCCCAGCTACTCTAATATGATCGACTATATGAGAGGGGCCCCTCAACCTTGGAGCTGTTATTTACTTTTTTATTTGATATTGTCGTTCGCTAAAAATAGGGCAGCATGTGCACCTTTTTTTTCTCGAACCATGCAGGAGAACTGTACATCATTTCATTAGGTAGAAATAAAAGTACACGAGTCTAGAAAGACCCAACCCGAGTTCCAGGCAAACTCCACAAACACACAAACGCACCCACACCCTCACAAATATGCACCTATAGATAAGCCATATGCTTTCCATATAATCTTTTCTGAAATTCAAATATTTTGCATATTAACAATTTTGTGCTTCATTGATTTTGTTGCTTAAGACATTGCTAACTTGTCCTCCATACTATGAACTGATTTTTGAGGCAACACAGGATTCATGTCCCTATCTTCTTCAGGTCATTTATACTGCTGGCCGGGATCGTCAAGTCCAAAACACAATTGTTGCTGAAAGTGATCCGATGATTGCTACTCCCCTTATGGTATGTTTATGATATGGTGATGCAACTATTCTAGACTTCAATAAGCAATAATTATAAGAAATAGAAAGCAAAAACTAGTTTTACACTATTCTGTTAAACTGCTCAACAGAAAAGTGTGAAGAGAGAAGAGACACGATAAAATTGAGAGAAAAGTCAAGGTTTAGAGCATTATTCAGATCCATAGACCATTGTTCTTCTGATTTTACACTTTATTGATTGGTTGGTCTTAGAAATGATACTATTGAGATTATCTGTGCTAGCCACCTCTAGTTAAAAAGCTACATCAATTTCAATATTTTTTTGAACCATGTTCTTCTGATTTTACACTTTATTGATTGGTTGGTCTTAGAAATGATACTATTGAGATTATCTGTGCTAGCCACCTCTAGTTAAAAAGCTACATCAATTTCAATATTTTTTTGAACCATGTTCTTCTGATTTTACACTTTATTGATTGGTTGGTCTTAGAAATGATACTATTGAGATTATCTGTGCTAGCCACCTCTAGTTAAAAAGCTACATCAATTTCAATATTTTTTTGAACCATGCCATATTTTAATTATCTTCTACATAACCAGGTTACCATTAAACTCCTGATTGTATTTCTCATATATTTATCTACATTTTGTAACAGTTACTGGTGAATAATAGGACAGCAAGTGCTAGTGAAATAGTGAGTGCACATTTTCTACCACTGATTGTAATGAAATGGTGAACAGTCAAAGCTCACCTAGGTACCAACCATTTTCTAGGTTGCTTCAGCACTTCATGACAATTGCAAAGCTGTTCTTGTTGGTGAAAGGACTTTTGGCAAGGTTTGAACCTTCCAAATGGAGATACTATGACCGTGCTTTTTTCTGTGATCAACAGGATTATGTTTTTTTTGTATGGCAACTAAATGTCTGGGGTGTTTGCAGGGCTTAATCCAATCTGTTTTTGAACTTCATGATGGTTCTGGTATTGTCGTCACAGTTGGCAAGTATGTTACACCAGACCACAAGGACATCAATGGAAATGGGTTAGAACCAGATTACAATCGTCTTCCTGGTAGTATTTTTGAAATCATCCGGTTTCTTTTGTGGCAATTAAAGTATATGCAATGTAGTTCCAGGTGGCTTATTTTGTTTTTGCGACAGATTTCAATGAAGCCAGAGATTACCTATCACGTTGCCGACTTAAGAGTTAAGCTGAGTGGTGCAATTTATTCTGAAGGTTCTCAAATTGTAAGACATCCTTTCTTCTTCTTTTTTTACTGTTGCGTGTTTGGTTCTTAGGGTTGTGCATAGAAGTTCAGACAGTGAACTCTTAAAACGGAAAAAGAAATATTCACACAGTGGCTGTTCATGGAGCAGACTGCTCACACTACCAAGGGCCCCTTTGCAGAAATGGTGGCATCAAATATATAGTTCTGCAATTGTTTCTGACCGTGCCTTTGCTTCTCTCCCAAGGGTGTCTCCTTATGGTTGCCTGCTGCTTGCTTGGCCCTAATTATCCACACTACTGTCATAATTTCCTTTTTGGAATGCCTCTCTTTTGCAGGTGTTGCTTGACCCAATACGGTAGGATGATGGAACAGAAATGCTGCTCCACCTGACTGCACAATACTCTCTCCATGGCGTGCTGATACCGTAAGCCGCGCATTCAAGCATCAATACAAGCCTCCCCGCAGTGAGCACGCCCTGAAATTCGCTGTTGCTGCATCGCGGTGTAGATACTTTGCCTGCAGTTGAGCACGGTTAAGCCAACACCTTTGAATAGTTAATGGTCTGTATTCTAAGGTTACCCAGACGGTCAAATTTGCATCTGAACTTGCTGCTGCGGTTGCTTGTCGGCCGTCACCCTCGCGCAACCTGAGAAACCCTACCTTTGTCCTGCAGAAGCTGTAGAATTTCAGGTTGAGTACTGTATCTTTTTTTTTTTTGTGGTAAGGAGCTTCATTGATCATATCATGGATCGATTACAATCATCCTCTAGTGTTGAATCGGGTGTTGTAACTGCAACTTGCAAGTCGCAGAATCTGTAGACCCTGGTTACCGGAAATCTGGAATCAAATTATGTGAAGGGGGGTCGACGTTAACCTATCGGTCTTGGTCGGTGTGGTGCGTGGTGGAAACAGACCCCGTCCACGGCGCACTCATGCGCAGGGAGAGCGGAGCGCCGTGCCGCCGTGGCAAGCTCTGCGGCACGACACGGTTGGCCTTGACGAGGACGAGCCGACGAGAAAGCGATCGATGACTCAGCCGCCGGGCCGTGGGCCCGTGGCCACGATGGCCTTCCTCAGTTCCTCCCGAGACGTTGACATGAGGAAAGTGGTGAGCGTTTTTGTTCTGAGACGTCGGATGATCTCGCGAGGCCCTCCGATCCGTCCGTTGGACGACCGAAGCCCGCGGTCATTGACTGCTTGGCATTGGTTCTTGATGCTGGTTTGGTTCAGTTCTTGATGGTGGTTTGCTCGAGAGAAAGATCTTGTTGGCTGGTGGCTGATAAGCCAAGCGAACAGGGCGGCCGCGGGCCGCGGCAGCATCAGATCCGAAGCGAGCACGAGCAGCGGCCGCGATGTCGACATGTGGCCAGTGGCCTACTCGAAAGAAAAAGGAAGAAGACGACGACGATGACGGGAGGAAAGAGCGGAGGACGACAGCGACGCGCATCTCATTCTGGAAGCGGTGGCAACCGAACACCCTCGCCCTTCGTTTTTTGTTCCGGTAACGGCCTCGGCACCCCACTCCGCCTCCCCTCTAAAACTTCCTCCTCTTGCTGTTCTAGCCTGCGAAGCGAGCTCTCTCAGGACGCGTAGCGGGCGGTGGCTGGGGGTCTGCCGACGAAACTTAGTAAGGTTTTGGCCTCCGGTGCTGGTGCTACCCGGTGTCGCGGTGGGTGCTGTGTTCTGAATCCCGTGGTACCTGTAGGATGTAGGCTTGTAGCACTATTTTGCTTCTTCTAATTTGTGTATTTGCTGCTTCGCTTTGCGATCATAAGGATCACCAGATGCTGATTCAATTGCAGTTTTAGTGTCTCTTTTCACATTAATCATTTGCTACTTCATCCCAAATTCCATGGAGCAGTTGTTTGAACTCTTTTGAATCCCGTTCCTCAATATACTGCTGTCAGTTGTTTAAACTCTTTTGAATCCCGTTCCTCAATATACTGCTGTCTCTAGAGGGGTCAGTGATTAATTATTCAGTGTTTGCCTAATGAGTTTAATTTGTTTCATGCACAGACTGATAGAATTTTGATGGGAAGATGAATGGCGCTGAGGAGCAGGCGCCTCAGGTCAGCAGCAACATGTCCAAGATGCAAGACAATGCTACCAAGCCCAGCTTGGGGAAAGAGCCAATTCCAGGGAGTGAGCTCTGGACGGATGGGCTCATCTGCGCTTTTGAGCTGGTCAAGGGTCCCAGGAAGACTGCTCATCACAAATCATGGCCAGCAATTGATCAGATGCAGGAGAAAGGCTCCACTCTATACACAAGGAAACACTCTAGAAGGAATGGGCACCACATCATAGCTCCAAAACCGGATGAGAGCATTGTGTTGGAGAACCCCCAACAGACCGAGACTGAATTCAGTAATGATCCAAAAGTGCTCAAAGATAGGCCAGTTTATGCCGGGGAGATTTTGGATCACAAATGGGTACCCATTGGATGGACCAGGATCGCCGAACTGGTCCAGAGGGTTCAATCAGACTCCAGCTGGGAGAATGAGTTGACGGAGTACAGTGATACTGAGGATGATTACACTGTTGCTGATCTTGCAGCTCCATACTGGCAGCGTCCTGTGGGGCCTACTTGGTGGTGCCATGTCACTGCAGGTCATCCCTCTATCGATGCATGGTTGAATAGTGCCCACTGGATGCATCCTGCCATCAGAACTGCACTGAGAGATGAGAGCAAACTGATAAGCGACAGGATGAAGTACCTTCTCTATGAGGTTTTATTTCTGTGTCTCATCTGTTTAATACTTAAGATACCTCAAACCATCTGCAGCTTTTTACTGTTTTGCAATTCATCACCTGAATCTGGAGTGCACATACTTGTCTCTACCTGCAATTTCAACTTGATGTAAGTATACATGGGTTCTTTAATGTCTCGTTGCTTTTTTTAATCGAAATTTCTCGTTGCTTTGAGTTTCTACTGAATCTAGTCACCTACAATCTTGAACTAATGAGAGATGATTTTGTGCATTTACAATAACTATTCACTATGCACATATTGCCAGCTATTCATGCCAAAGACTACTCTCTGTCAATATTCTGACTATCATTTTTTTTATATGCACTCTGCTTGATCTTTGCCTCATTGCATAGTAACTTATCATACCCATTACCCACCTTTTCCAATCAGGGTTATGTGGTGAAGTATCATATACACCCTAACTTAGTGGTTAAATCATCTGTGATGTAATAACAACATGACGTACCATAGTTTGCCCCCCATGCTGCAGGATTTTGTGCTCCTGACTAAATTAGTGGATCAGTTGTGCT
The DNA here is from genome assembly GCA_947561735.1 of Cenchrus americanus. Classification (NCBI taxonomy): domain Eukaryota; kingdom Viridiplantae; phylum Streptophyta; class Magnoliopsida; order Poales; family Poaceae; genus Cenchrus; species Cenchrus americanus. The sequence goes on along the minus strand of OX387244.1, from coordinate 78,647,712 downwards.
ATATATGCTTGCCAAATCATCACCAAATAGTTTTCACTTTCAAGTATTAGCTCTACTTCTGAGTTCTGACACTTAATATAGGAGTATAGATTGAGTGAAGATAGAGTCAGACATGTACCTTTTAGTCAAACATTCCTTATTTTTATATTATAATTGCAGATAAGCAAATTAGTAATTCATTGAACCGTGGTGGGGCTGACTGTTTTGCAGTACATTTTGTCAACTGTCATATGTGTTAGAAGAAGATATTCCTACTGTGTGTTGATGTGCTGTTCATATCATATTTATTGTATAATTTTCTGTTAGCTTTTCAGGTTCCAGTAAGAGTTGCAGGAGGACTGTTATTTGAGCTTCTTGGTCAGTCGGTTGGAGATCCAAATCATGAAGAGGAAGATCTACCAATTGTGCTTCGGTCTTGGCAAGCACAAAATTTTCTTGTAACAGCAATGCATGTCAAAGGCCCTTCATCTAATATAAATGTGTTAGGAGTGACTGAAGTACAGGTACCAAACCGAAGTTTTTAGTTTCTAAGCTTTCAGCTTAATACATGCTTACGAAAATCTGTCCAGGAGTTGCTTCTTGCTGGTGGAAGCCAAACGCCTAGATCAGTGCATGAAGTAATTGCACATTTGGTCAGCCGTCTTTCACGTTGGGATGACAGGTGAAATTCACAATATTCTTTTCCTTTACATCTTTGGTCATTGACAGTGGGTAGTAGAACTCTATTCCCTATTATATTTAAATACTCTCCCGCAATAAAAATATTAATAGTTGCTTCTGCATTTTTGCCGCAGATTATTCCGGAAATATGTCTTTGGGGAGGCAGATGAGATTGAATTGAAATTTGTGAATAGGTAAGAACACTGTGCGAGAATGCCTCAACATTTTGTTTGAATTGATGTGTTAATGCTCTGAATGAGATGATTTCATCACATTAAGTTAGCAGTTTTCTGTTGAATTTACTACATGTTTAAAACATCAAATTCACAGGAGAAATCGTGAAGATCTGAATCTTCTCAGCATAATACTGGATCAGGAAATCAGAAGGTTAGCAACACAGGTAAGCATGCTATCTTGCTATGCTCATTTTCTTTTTCAGTACTATTTCTACCAACAAGGGAACAAATTCATATTGAAAATTTTCTGATTGCGACATTTACTGGAGTGGTTGATGTGACTACTATTTTTTTGAATACTATTGTAAAAATTGGGTCAGATATATGCAGTTGCTCCTAGGGAGTAGCACTGATTGACTAGTCAAGTAGCATTACCTTCTTTGTTAGCAATTTGGCATATATCGACCATAAAAATAGTCAGTATATTTGTTCGGAAGAGTGGCTTCAAAGGTTCTCAGGTTTATCATGATATGGTTCAGTTGCATCTGACTGATTGAGATCTAATTCCTTAGTCACCAGACTTATCAGATCTGAAATCCTAATATTGAATATTGTGGTTGTTCTGTTGATATTATGCATTTCGATACTAAATGAAACTAAATTTATAGTTAGCAGATTAAGCATCTATATCCTTTTTTAGTTCATAAGGAAGCTCTAAGGTTTTCGCACATAACTTTCTTGAATGTTGTTATTCATTTTGCCTTATATAATGAGCTGTGACATAAAGGAACATTAACTTCCCTGTTGTAGGTAATCAGGGTGAAATGGTCACTTCATGCAAGGGAAGAGATCTTACATGAGCTTATCAGACATTTGAGGGGTACCACCACCAGAGTTATCTTGGAGAGTGTTAAAAAGTGTACAAGGAACATGTTGGAAGAACAGGAAGCTGTGCGTGGACGCTTGTTCACTATTCAGGATGTTATGCAAAGCACCGTCCGTGCATGGTTACAGGTTTGAATGGTTCTGCCACACATCAGTTCAAAGTAGAGCGTTTTTTTTTGCATTTATTGTGACAATGCTAATGTGTCTTATCTGTGGGATTGCCAAATGTTACTATCTTCCAGGATAGAAGCCTTCGAGTTACCCACAATTTGGCTATTTTCGGAGGTGGTGGCATGATTTTATCCATAATCACGGGACTCTTCGGTATCAACGTCGATGGCATACCAGGAGCGCAGAATACACCATACGCTTTTGGTTTGTTTGCAGGCCTTCTCGTCTTTATTGGAATCGTCCTAGTCGGCATGGGAATGTTGTATCTTGGGTTACAAGACCCAGTTAGCAGTGAGAAGGTGAAGGTGAGGAAGCTTGAGCTCCAGCAGCTGGTTTCGATGTTCCAGCATGAAGCAGAGCAGCACGGCAAGGTCAGGGAAGGTGTTAGTCGGCATGGTGTGACACCAAGGTCGTCTGGAGACTCAGGCGAAGGATACATTCTCATCTCCTGAGATTGAAGATCTTCATTAACGTGCCAAGTCATGCTTGAAAGTCGAACTGAAGAGAAGGGGGGTACATGGTGGGTGGTGGGAGACTTGCACGTGTTCTGAAAATTGTAATCGAGGTATTCGACATTAAATAAATTAGATTATATAATTCTAACACCAGGTTGGCGCTCCGCTGTTACTAGAATTGCTACTTTCTAGTATCTTTTGAGCGAGAAATCTTTCATACGGCTGCCGTGCGACGGTTAGGGATGTAAGCGGGCGCAGGTTTGCCTGCCAACCTGCAAAAACAACCTTAGCGTTGAGCGCCTCGCCAGTGACTGTCAGACGTCAGCTCTGAAGATCGCCTTATCGGTTGGGAAACCTGCTTGGTTTTAGCCGTCACCGTACTGCCATGGGATCGCTGTCCCAAACGGTAAACACAGCAAAATTGGTTGCACGGAGGGAGAGCTGGTGGTCAGGAAAGCCCAGCACAAGCCAGATGCTTTCGGTGAGACATGGATTTTGCAAGCTTACAAGCACAAGCCTCTACGAATGATGTGTTGGAGGAAAAATAAAATGCAAGGAGTGCGGGTTCAGTGACAGAACCAGCTGCAAAGGCGCCAATGATTGGCATCCAGTCCTCCAAAAGGGATCATCGACAGTGTCAAAACTTGTAAACCAAGCAGGCACCAATCATTGACATCCTGCCATCATTCAAGCGCAGGAACCTAAAACTAATCGATCTCCAGGTGTCAGGGGCCAGACATCTGCCTTCCAATCACAGCAATGAAGAGAGAAAGTGCAATACTGATGATGGGTTCAGATCCCACTGACATGGACTATGAGATATATCTTGTTTTCAAGGCAGGTCTCTCTGCTTGCTTGGTCGCCTTGGATAAAAAATTGAGACAGCATAAGCATTTAAGCAATTTAATGCTCATGTTGCACAGCAACAAATTTATGTTTTTATAGGGTAAAACTAAGTTTCAATAAAGCCTCTATACAAGGGTGACGAAATCTGGTAACTATAGTGATGCCTTTGAGGTTAGTCCCTCCTGGTGACTAAAATGATAAATATAGGTGAAGAAGATGCTTCTATGCTCCCCTAAAGGAAAACTGCACAGATCCTAGAGTGAAGTGATGAAGGCAAATCTTTCAGGGGAGTATAGAAGCACACCCGGTGAAAGGGGTAAATGGAAATGAGCAGCTTGTTCCTAATTGATTTAACCACCACCTCCAGTATATGCAAACTGTAAATCTGATCCACTCACTCTAACAAAGTACTGAACATCCATCAAATCAATGTTGTAATCGGATGATTTCAGGTGTCCTATTCTTCTGTGCTGGTGTTCAGAATTGGAGATTCAGGCATCAGCACTGTTCGAAGTTTCCTCTAACGACTGCTGAGATTCAATATCCACGCTTCCCACTTGACTGAGCTTTCTCTGATCCTTCATTCATGATAGAAAAATGCACTGATGTTAGAACATTGCCCAAGGATATAGATCTGTGCTAATTAAAGAGTAAGTACTGAGAAAGAAAGATGTTAGGATAAAATGCGTACTTGATAAAATGCATTCTGAACAGCTTCAAGCATTTGGACAACGTGACTCATTTTTGGCCTCTTGTCCGCATCAGGATCAACACACTTGAAGCCAACCAAGATTGCTCGCTTAAGGGCACGTTTTGGTGGCTTAACCTCAAGGTTTGGATCCACTACCTCCTCTGCCCTCTTATTGGTAACCATCATTTTAAGCCACTCTATGAGATTCACCTGAAGCAAACAATGAAATAAGTGCAAGGACTACTTGGAAACACAATCGGTGTGATAGTCTGGAATGGAAAAAACACGTACCTCATCTGCAGGCTTAGCATAATCAACTGGATCCCTAGCTGTCACACATTCTAACAATACCACTCCAAAACTGTAAATATCACTCTTTTCATTCAACATCCCACTGTTTGCATATTCGGGTGCTACATACCTGGCGTCAGATTCAGAAGTTAGGAAACTAGTTTCCACTTTTCAAGATGAATGAATAGAAGAACTAACAATAGGACATCAAGAAAGGACATAAAATGAGATGTACCCATATGTTCCCATCACTCTTGTATTGATATGGCTTTTATCAGAATTCAGAAGTTTGGCCAACCCAAAATCAGAAACCTTGCTGTTAAATTCATCGTCGATTAAGATATTACTGGACTTAATATCTCGGTGTACAACTTTGGGGTCTATGGCCTCATGAAGGTAAGCGAGACTGCAAATCATGAACACCAACAAGTCAACAGCCCCTGTTAAGCAAGATTCCAGGAAATGATTGTGAAACAGGTCCAAACTCCGAACTTACGCCTTTGCAGTGCCAAGGAGAATCTTCATGCGGTTTTCCCAATTAAGGACACCAAGTTGATTCACACCATGAAGCCATTGTTCTAGGTTGCCATTGTTGACATACTCATAGACAAGCATCCTATAGGTAAAATATTCAGAATAAGTTTGTATGCAATGATAATATTCTGTAGAAAAATTATGACTACTATAGTTTGAAGGGAAAAGCTAACAAACATGAAACAAGGAAAAACTCAAACTAGCATTAGGTATAAAAAGGAGAGAACTTTTTTTTTCTTTGTATCAATTATTTATTTTTCCCACTGTCAAAATCTTCAGAACATAATGTCTGGTACAGGTATCATGATGAAGATCTTGCAGAAGTTGGAGCATATATGCTGAACTGAGCAGAAAGGAAGTTCCAAAAGTATGAAATGCTAACGATCCACAAAAAAAAAAAGTAGAAATGCTAACCTGTGTATCCCTTCCACACAGTATCCCAGAAGCCGCACCAGATTCTTATGCCGAACATGACCAATGGCTTCAACTTCAACTCTAAATTCCTTCTCTGCTTGTCCCCTGCAAACCCATATATCAAACCTCAGTTCTGAGTTAATACAAGGTAAAACAAGCAAGACAACATACACTTACACATTATTAAGGATCTTCTTCACAGCAATCTCAGTTCCATTCACCAGCCGACCCTTGTAGACAACCCCATAGCCACCTTCTCCAAGGACATTACTCTTTGCAAACCGATTCGTTGCCAGCTCCAAGTCCCTCAAGGTAAACCAGTGGCCCCAGCCCAAGTGTGATAACTCAGGCAAACCAACCAGTGGTGATGCTGAATATGCATATGGTGAACTGCCTTTCCTAGCAGGCCCAGAGCTGCTGTAACTGTAATCTTCAGAGTATGAACTCCCAGCCTTCTCTACGTTGTACACGGAGCTGCACTGGCTGAACGTATCGACATCGACAGATCTGGTCTCTCCCAAATGCCCAGCACCCTTCATCTGCGTATATTTATCATGCACCGGCTTGAAGGTCACTTCGCTGTCATGTAGACTCTGCGCATCAACTCTGTCAACATTGATTTCCTTTGACACGATAGGGATCTCAGCCAGTGAAGTGTTGTCAAACCCATTCACTGCCTTCTTTTTCTTCCGGAGAGAAAGGCACAGCGCAACGATGAACAGCATTGCCATGAATATCCCAACACCAATAGCAATCAATTGCCATACTTTCAACTGAAACAAGGGGGTCGTTCTTGAGAGAACAGCACTGATAGAATTGTCAGATGACGACATGTTCTTCGGTCTGTCTGATGAGCAAACTGTGCAATATTTCCCCCAAAATTGAGAATCTTGTTCTGATTTGACGAAGGTATTTACAAACTTATCCCAACCGCTTTATCTGCGCAAGAAAGGGGAAAAAAGGCACATTAGCCAACTCGGGAACCCAAAGTAGCACATGAGCAAAACCACAAAAGAAAAGGGCAATTTTGTCTCTAGAAGAAAGCTACGCATCATTCGAGAGCACAGTTACTCCACTTCCATGTGTGGGGGGAGGAACAGGGGAAGCACGCAAGCAAGGAAACTAATCAAACAGCAAAAGCAACATAGTACGTGCCACCCCATAGAGGGATTTCGGGAGGAAAAACCACGACAATGTGCAGGGATTTGGAGTCCTGCCGACACCAGCACGCACCGTGAATCCCAAGACTGGGCATTATTCCGAGGGCACAGGACAAGTCAACACCTAAACCAGAGATGGGCCACGACATGGAGAGCGAACGGGGGGTTCCAAGAACTTGTACCTTGGCAGCACCTCGAATCAAACCCCATTGAGCGAGAATTCCACGACGAGGTCCCGCGGCCTCCCGTCGCGGCCAGGAGGCAGGAAAGCAACCGGCGCTACTGTTCCTGCCTGTGTCCGGTGACGCCGGAATGCGGAGCCTGGAGAAGGGCGAGCGGCCTTTGCTCCTTCGCCAAAGAGCACATGAAGAGAGAGAGAGAGAGAGAGAGAGAGAGAGAGAGAGTAAAGGGGAAGCAAAGGGAGGTTGAGGAGGAGGGGAAGGAGAAGGAGAAGGGGTTGCAGTGTTTGGAATTAAAGGTGGGGTGGGCGACGAAAAAGAAGGAGGCCATTAAGAGGATGGTGGAGTTAATTAAGAAAATAAGAATGGGGGAAGGATTGGATTAATGGTGGGCATGGTTGAGGATGGTGGGCTGATGCATCATGTGGCGGGTGAGCCGGGGAAGTCAAACGTCCAGGGGCCTTTTGCGCTGCTTCGCTGGCGACCGGCGGCTGTGCTGTGCGGTGCCCCATGCCCCCATGGAATAGAAAAGTCGCTCCTCTCGCCGAAAGCCCCAAAATAACCACATTATTAGTGATCTAGCACCACGTTATTCTGATCAAAAATGGCGTGCTTAGTTGAAGTTTCTTGATGGAATTCCTCTAATAACATTATGGCTTACTTTCTGTAAATTTTCACTCGTTTTAGTTGCTGACATGTACGTTTCTTGATGACGAGTTTGAAACAACATATGTGCATATGTAGTCTTTTTTGTGGGCGTGACATGTCATTGGCGTAATTTTGTTGGTAGTGATATTGTGACACAGCCGCGTAGGAGTCGTTACGATTTGGTTGTCTGATATATTAACAGAAGAATTTGATTGTCATATGTAGAGCGCATGGTTTTGAAAAATTTTAATGAGCAGTATCTCAACATAATACATGTGTCATCATGGTCCATCTTGTGAATATGACTTTTGTGAATATGACTTTGTAGAAATGATGTAGCATGACCTTAGGGATGCAAGTTGGGATTATAATGGGTCATTGGGCTGACCCAAAGAATTGATAAAATGCTACAATGACATTCACATAATTAATTTTGGAGAGAAAATGAACTAGAGTGATATGCTATCGTAATACCATTGATACCCACTTGCATCCCTACCTGACTTCCTTCTTCAGTTTGTTGCCGAGAGTGGCCTGGGAGTTCAAGTATCGTCAGCTAGGTTGCAAAATACAGAATGATTCTACAACCGAATGTTACGCTCTTTGTTTTATGATTCAGACTTCATGTAGCCCATACTTCAAAAAAGAAAAGTGGATTTACCTATATCCAAGAGCTAATACTGGTCCATCTAGGAGTATATGCAATTTGATTAATCATCAAACGATTTCATCGTCTTTTGTACGCCACATAGATTTAACATATTTTGGTAAACCTTGGTGTATTCTACGTCTCATCATGCGGTCTATGTTGTCGATATGGCTTCTTTAAGATCGAGTTGTTCAGCATGCGAATTCCAAGTTTATGGCCAAGAACTATCTTTACATGGGAGTTGTGTCTCGCGTGGCTAACTTTACAGAGCATACGGACAACTGCTGCATTAAACTTGGCTTATCACCACTGGTCATCAAGATCTTTCTCTCACAACAAACCAAACCACCAAGAACCAATAACAAACAAAGATACTTTTCTCTCGTAACAAACCAAGACCTACCATCACCACCAAACAGTTTGGTAGTCAGATGTCACGCTCCTTGTATTGTGAACTTATGATTCAGCCTCCATACAAATCTCCACATGCGACCCAAAATTTAACAAATACATGTGGATTGACCTATTGCCATGATGGCAAAGAGATCTAGCTAGTTAACAACACACGGCTACAACTACATGACGATTGTTTATTGTTTCATTCATTTTCAATTCATTTCGTTCTATTGTGACTCCAGCTCCAGTCAGTTCATTTATATTAACAAAACAATTAGATGATTTATTGTTTCATTCATTTTCAATCATTTGAACGTTTGCGAGCACTTCCACAAATTTTGCTAGAAATAAAAGTACTGCGGATTTTTCTTTCTTATTGTGAGAAAGTCACCAATAGATTAGAGTACTTCCTATGTGATATTTTATCAAGAAAAGCAATAGGCAATATAAAACAAGATCAATTTGACAAAAAAATAACCTTTATAAAATGAAATAACCCTGAAGATCTTTTTGTCAGCAGCACGGCAGTTGTTTTTTTGTCCTTGCCCATTAAAAAATTTGTAGTTAACATTGAAGCTTCAAGCAAAGCCTTTGATGTGCAAGATATATACGGTCATATCAAATTATTTAAGTCTAACTTAAATACTATAAATTCAAAAAAGGAATCTGCAAAAAAAATGGTTGGGGTGGGGCAAAATGCCCCCCCTTTTGCCCGTCTGCAGTGTGAATTTATGATTCGGTATTTAAGTTATAAATTTGTCATTGCATTCAACAGCAGAGGGCTAATAAAGTAACAAGAGATTTAGATCGTTTTTATTTCAAGAACGTAATGTGGATCCGGAATATGATGTCATTTTTCCGAACATATTAAAATTACATCACCGCTGAAACACATTGGTCAATTATGCAGATATAAATTTATTCTTGATTAATTAGTACAAAACTAATTTGCATTATATTCATATCTCGTGTCAAAATATCTCAGACCATTAAGTGGGCTCAATATGTAATTGTCTGAGTCTGCATTATATTTTGTCAATTTTTGTGAATCTGACTGGGCAAAAACTTTATACGAAGCCATGCAGTACTACTACATGTGCCTTAGAATACTTGTTTGTTAACAAAAACAAAGGTACAGAGCGAATTCGGCGATGGTCAACCTTGCTTCTCGAGTCAGGTGCGGCGTGACAACATAAGAAAAAACATTACTTTATCCTGATAATAATAATGAAACTAAAGTTTAATGAGCATCGCACCTGGGGGACAGATCGAACACAAAGCATGACACATACTATACGCATACTAAAATCAGTTTCGGCACAATCTTCTTCGCGCTTTTATAATTTGGTGCACGCGTAGTGATCGAGTGATCGTTACGAGTACTAGTTTCCTCGAGCCTGGACGTCTGGTGGAGTAGTAGCCGTGAGTAGGGCACTGTGGTCTCATGATAGCGACGATCAAGACACAACGAAGGTAATCTTTCGCCCCTGCTGTCACATCAGATCAACTGCACGCCCCCCGCGCCCGGCGCCCCTGGCCGGCCTTTGTCCCGTTGTCGGATCCCGTCCGTCGCCGTCGCGCGCGGCCTCGCGGGACGGAGATGACACACGGCCGGCCGGGCCGGGGTCGTCATCGTTCACCTGCAGGTGCGCCGTGCCGCTCGCCCGTCACTGCCATTGCCCATGCTATCTGCTGCTCCCGCAGCACGTAGTCCTTTTCGATCTCCCTCTCGGTCTTCCGGTCACGCACACGGGAGATGACGATGGATCGAACGGCACAAGTCGCTTTCGCGGCCAACAAAGGGGCGCTTCGAAATTAAATGTGAAGTCTTATTAATTTCAAATTTTGTTACATCCAGATGATTTAAAAAGAAATTAAAATGCTCCTCACCTCTGCATAATCAGGGTACGTACGATCTTTCAAAAAAAAAATAAGTTGAAGAAAAAAGAAACCCGACACACTAATGTGTGTGTTTGCAGGTTATTATCATTATTAGGTTGCTTGATGACACCCGCAGGCAGCAGGCTCGTTTAATATTAAAATGTACTACCTGGCCCGGCCTATTTAGCTTTCTTATTAGTATTGTTGCTAGACCCATGCGTGGATGCTTAATTAGTAGTTAGTTGTTGGTGTCAGTGTGTCACCCCATCATCATGACCCGGCCTTGCTAGTAGCAGCTAATCATGGTCGCCGTAGGCGGCGGCACTACAGAAGAGCAACGAGAGTATAAAGGGGCTGGGAGAACACAGCAGCGCGGTGGTTCGCGGACAGGAGATCGATCGATCATGGCGGCATCACCTTTAATTTTCTTCTAGCTAGCTCTCGGCTAATCATCATCACCCCGGGGAAGCTAATGAAATCCTCTCGATCTCCAACTGGTTTATTAGTTATTCGCAAATCCCCTCGCTTAAAATGTGTACTGTTACTCGGCTAATCATGATTTTGTTCAGACGACAGCTAGCGGACGGCCGGACAGCTGCTGGTCTGGTCTCTGTAGTCTGTACGCGTCGTCTTTGTCCGAGTATTGTGTTATCTCTTTCCCATCGTCCCCGTTGTGGAAAATGTGCGTTTGGCCGCGAATTGCGGGTTCTTGGCCACCTGCACGACACGACCGACACAATAATGCGACACACGCAACTAGTATACGGAATTTTATTTGTGGTAGTAGCTGAGAAAAAAAATACTCCTGCTAGTCTGCTACTACTGTGTCTTGCAATTTACAAGCGTACGCGATGTGTGGGCGACATGTTGTGCACCTGGCTCGCTATCGTGTACTGCATCGTGCCTGGCACCTAGAACTCCAATACTCCATGCCATTCGCTTGCGTCCATCATATCAGTGGACGGCATTGGGCAGCGTACATTGAGGATGGATGCCCAAGCCCTGAAGGCCTGAGCCACACCCTGAGCCTGATAGCGTCGGTCACTGGTTAACTGCTCACGGTTGACGTCGTCAACATGGTCTCACGTCGTCCCACTAATCCCAAGCCACACCTTCGTTTTCGGCAAAGAAAGACCGATTCCGGTTGTTCGGAGAAGTTAACTGACATCGACGTTACAACGGCCAAGCGTCAGCTTGCCTCCCCGGCCGGAAAGAAGAGTTGGATCATGGGGCGAGGAAATTTCGCAAAGCAACACTGCTTCATTATACACCCTGGGTGATAACAGGCATGTATTATCCGTGTGTGTTTGGCCGGGTGCGCGCGCGGTTTGATTTTAATCTGCTTGTTGATCGGCATGAGGTTAGGTTAATTGGAGTGGGTGAGGAGGGGCAGATGAGATGAGATCCCCTGCATGTGCCGGGGGAATTTTGCAGCGTCCCCCCGTGGATGTCGCTGCGTCGTCGTCAGATCCATCTCATCACATTCCTTTTCAGTTTGTTAGAGCTGAGTGAGTTCTTTAGGTGCCACTTGGAGGGGCTTTTTTTTAGAGAGACTTATGTGCCACTTGGTGATCTACACAGCTCCAGTGGTGGAGCTTAGCGTTTGCCCTCTAATGACATAAAATTGACCTTTGGTGTCATGTAATGAAGCCCACCGCAAATGTAAACCCATTGGGAGCAAAACAAATGGCTCGCCGCTCGCGCGGGCCAAGTTACGTTTTGGTCCTAATTATATTCGGCCTGCGGAAAGATGGTCGACGAGAGAACGCGAGTCGAGACGGTTCGAGTTCCATTGAACTGGGTCGTGTTCTCTACAACCACCCGCGGCTATACATTTTTTTCGATTTTTCAAACAATATATGTTCCATCTCAAAGTTTGTAAAACTATACCATTACCATCATGTGGTATGCCGTTTGGGCCAAAACTCCATACCACACGGGAAAAGATGGCCCATGAGAACCCAGGTCGGAGATGGATTCAAGTTCAATCGAACTGCGTCGCGTTCCCTACAACCGATCATGCGGCGTCCCATGAGGCGCAGGGCTTTTCTTTCTTTTTAGTTTTATTTTTTTCTATTTCTTTCTTTTATTCTTCTTTCATTTCATTTTTTATTTCCTTTTTAGTTTATTTTCATTTTTCTTATTTTTAGTCTTCTTTCTTATTTATTTCTATTTTTATTTTGTTTTTCTATTTCTATCTCTTTGTTATTTCCTCTTTCCTGTATTTTTATATTTTTCTTTTTGGATATCTATTTCCTTTCCATGAATTTTTCCTCCTGAGTGAATATTTGTTTTGCCTGAGTGAATATTTGTTTTGCCTCAATGAAAAATTTTCATTTCAAATTATTTCATCTACGTTAGTGAATGTTTGTCCCCTCGGGAATATTTATTTCACATCAATAAAAATTTGTTCTTATTTCACATCAATAAAAATTTGTTCTCGCCCAGTAAAAAAAATTATCGCTCATTGAAAATTATCTCATTTGATTGATTTAATGCTCTGTGGTTCATTTTTCTTTACATATTTGTTGTTCTTTTTCAAATATTTACTTTCCCCTTCTGTAAATATTTATTCCTCCAGTATAGTGTTGGGGAATTCAGGAGAAACCTTACACCCTCGAAACGTCGGATTTGCCGGATTTCATGAAATAAGTTTACAAGTAATGTGCGAAAATGACAGTCGAATCTGGCTTCTTCGCGTGAATCTATTGTCCGTTTCAGGGTGGTTGAATCTGCGAAGATCTGGAATCATGAACCTACGAAGCCTTGAAATCGTGAATCTGTGAAGAACCGGAGTCGTGAATGTCGGTGCGGAATATGGTCCCGACACTAACCAGTAGATAGCGCCGAGGTCTATCCCTCAATGGTCGATGCTAAGCAACAAGTGACACAGGGTTTTTATCCTGGTTCCGGCCGAGGGGGCCGTACGTCCAGCAGGGGTGTGCTCACGGCACTATATTGCTCATCACCGGGGGTGCCTGTAGTGGGGCTGCTACAAGCGAGGCGGGAGAGGGAGCGTGGCTCCCAAGTCCCTAGTGGAGTGGCTGAAGATGTTGTGCGAGAATAAGAGAGTGAGTGCACGGTGTGCTCTCGGTCTGTGGCCTTGAGCGTGTCGCTGTTCTGTGTCTCCTGTCGCCCCCTGTGGCTGGGGGGTTCGTCCCCCTTTTATAGATCAAGGGGGAGGCGAGTTACATGCATGCCGCGCTATCTAGCTACGTGGGGAAGCACGACGTGCTATGCTGTAGAGTGGGCGGCCGTCCGGGCAATCCTTGCAGCGATCTGGTCATCATGGCCTGACTTGTACCCGAACAGTGGCGAATCGAGGGTAGGAGAGCAGCGGATGGCGGTGATGTCCTCCGATAGGCTCGAGGGAGGTGCTGACGCGGGCCTGTACGACGTACAGGAGTAGGCAGAACGACGTTCCTTCCCAACGCGCTTCACGGGGCTGGAGTCGTTGCTACAGGGCCCGGCGTGCGCCTGCACGCGCGGGTACGGCGGCCACGCCGTTACGGTGGCGGGGATGGCAGTCCACCGGCCTAGCGCCTCCACCTAACCCTGTAGGGTCACAAGAAAGTGAATCGAGGGTGCGCCGGCCCCTTTTCGAGGGCTCGGCGCGTTAGCCGCTTCGGGGCGTGCGTACGGTGTCACGGGACCGACACCGGCCGCCGCGCACGATCCCCTCCCACGCGGGCGGGGATGGGCTCCTCCTCGGGGAGTTGGTGCGGCGGCACCGGGGTGCGAGCCCCGGCGCATGATGGCGCCGTCCCGCGGCGTCGGGGCGTTAAATGCCCGTGTACGGGGCCGGCGCACGCGTGGGGGGCTCCCTCGAGCGTGGCGGACCCCGCCGAGGGCGGGGCGTACCCTCGAGCGAGGCGGACCCCGCTCGAGGGAAGTGCGCCCCTCGAGCGGGGCGATGCCCGCCCGAAGGGGAGGCCGCCCCTCGAGCGGGGTGATGCCCGCCCGAAGGGGAGCGCGCGGCCTCGGACGAGGCGGAGCCTGTTCGAGGGGATCCTTACGTGGGCCGCCTCGATGGGCCGTCGGAGTCCCTGTGGGCCGTGTCCTGCATGGTTAGGCACCTGCATGGTTAGGTTTTAACGTATTTGGGTTTCGTTGCGGGTTTTAAGTGAGGTTTTCCCCATTGTTTAAGGGGACCCCCTAGGGCTGTCCCCGACAGTAGCCCCCGAGCATCTGTGGGTTTGCCATTGAGGCTCCCGCAGATGCTGGAATCTACTGATAGGACGTTATTCCCTCCTTGTTCTGCGAACGCTTTCCGTGGGGCCGCGTCAGCGGACCCGCGGGTCTAGCCTCGAAGCCCTGCGGCAGAGTGTGGATACTCCTGCAGGGGTTAACCGCGAGAATTTTGGTCAGAGAGGCGTGGCACATATGCCAACCGGCATCGGCAGTATTTCAGCCGGCTTCGGGGGTGCACGCACCGCTGACACTGTCTCCGGCGGGTGCAATTTTCAAGGAGGTGTAGCCGTGCGCCAAGCCCCCGAGCCTTGGCCCGTTCGAGGCGATTGGGTAGAGCCTGGCGACTTGTTTTTTAACGCGCCCTCGCCGTCCCTCCGCGGGACGGAGGGTGAGGTTTCCGCAACCCCCATCGAGCGGGTCGCAGATTGCGGATTCCTCGTCGAGCTGCTCGCGGGTGGTTCAAGTGGACGTCCATGCCCCGTTCGATAAGGGTAGGCTGCGCGGTCCGGAGACACGTCCATGGAAGCGCTTGCGTGGGTTTGCTAGGTGGGGCTCGGTCCCGTTCGCTAGAGACCGAGGGCGCGGAAGCTCTCCCTCGGTGGGATCCCCCCGGCTAGCTGCCCTCGCTGGCTCTCGAACACGACATGTGGGGCACCCTCGAGCCGATGGGCTCGAGGAACGGCTCGAATGCGTGTGCCCTCGTCGTCCCTAACTCTGCGATCTGTGGCGCCTGTTCGAACCCGTCGAGGGTCAGGCTTCGGACCTCGATCGTAGGGGCCGTGCGGGGGTGGCGCCTGGGCGGCCCCGTCTTTTCACGTTTGCGGCCGTCGAGGGGTCTGGGCGAGCCAGCCCTCGAGGTGCTAGTTGGTGGCGCGGCGCGGCAGGGGTGCTTGCGGTGCCTGCTTTACCTCAAGCAGGCCCTGGGCGACCCTCTCACGCGCGTGCCCTCTTTAGAGGGTTGATTTTGTCTCGAGCTGGGGGCTCGTGCCGCTCGAGGGTTTTACGTGGCATGGGTACCCGCGGTGCCTGCTTTACATCAAGCAGGCCCCGGGTAGCCTTCTCACGTCGATATCCCGTCGAGGGCTGCTTTCGTTTTGAGTCAAGGGCTCGTGCCGCTCGAGGGCTTTACGTGGCATGGGTACCCGCGGTGCCTGCTTTACATCAAGCAGGCCCCGGGTAGCCTTCTCACTTCGATATCCCGTCGAGGGCTGCTTTCGTTTTGAGTCAAGGGCTCGTGCCGCTCGAGGGTTTTTACGTGGCATGGGTACCCGCGGTGCCCGCTTTACATCAAGCAGGCCCCGGGTAGCCTTCTCACGTCGATATCCCATCGAGGGTTGCCCTTGTCTCGAGCCAGGGGTTCGCCCCGCTCGAGGGTTCTCCTTGCTTGGCAAGGGACCCGATCATTTAATGCCTCGCAGTCGAGGCTGCGGTTTTTGCAGCGCGGGCGCGCCTTTTTAGGCGCTGCGGCCGCGCGCGCGCGTAGTGGGCGGCGTGGCAGGTGGACGTGACGGTTCACCTCGGCCCCGCGATCTCCGCCGTGATGATGGCCCGCCTGCAGTGATGTGGCCGCTGCAGTCGTGGTGGGGCCCGTCCGTCGGCGTGAAGGGAAGATTCCCTGCAGTTAATGCGAGCGGGGTATCCGCTCCGGAGAGCTCGCCCCGTCGGCTTATAAATCTGAGGGAGTGGGGAGACGGCGGTTTTTACCTTAGCGCCTCACCGTTTTCAATCCACCGGCCCTTCGTCTTCGCCTTGCTCTCGCCACCGCGCGGTGTCGCCGTTAGAGCTTTTCTTCCGTTCCTTGTCCTCCATCCTCGCATTCCTTCGCCCTTCCTCATGGCGCCGCCTCAGCTTCCCCTCACGATCTTGGAGCCGTATGCTTGGGAGAGGTCGACGGTGACGCCGCTGGCCCTTGGCGAACTGGTCGCCGCCGGCCAGCTGTCAGCCAACGAAGATGGGCGTCCGGCGGAGTGGATCGTGGCCGCCGCCGGCGGACCGTGCGCCCAACCCGCGCGGGAGGGTTATGTGGTCAGCTTCATTCGCTACCACGAGCGGGGCTTCAACGCGCCGGCGAGCACCTTCATGCGGGCGATGTGCCACCACTACGGGGGTGG
This sequence comes from Cenchrus americanus, assembly GCA_947561735.1. Taxonomy (NCBI): domain Eukaryota; kingdom Viridiplantae; phylum Streptophyta; class Magnoliopsida; order Poales; family Poaceae; genus Cenchrus; species Cenchrus americanus. The sequence continues at coordinate 78,631,374 of OX387244.1, read as the reverse complement.
AGCCGCACAACTTCGCCCCCAACGCGATCTCGCGAGGCGGCCACATTTGTGGGCGTGCGCGTGAAGGGTACACGGGGATCCCGATCAATTGGGAGCTGCGGGTACACCTTTTCCGCGCGGAGCTCATCACGCGCCCCCCACGACGGAAGCCGAGGACCCGCCGCGCGATGCGCGCGCGGCGGGATGTCGCTTGCCCGCGGGGGCAATTCAAGAACGTCTACATCCCCTGCACCATGATGACGAACAACGCCGGTTGGGAGCGGGGATGGTTCTACCTGCGCAACGCCGAGCCCGGCCTTCCCCCCTACACCGGCCGGGTGTTCAAGGAGAGGCCCGACTCCTGGGGCTACGGGGTGTCCACGCCCCAGCATCGGAGGCGGCAGGAGTCGGTCCTGGCCGCGCTGCAGCGCCTGGCGACGATGGGGCTGAACGCGATGGGCGTCCTCGCCTTCCTCCATCATAGGCGGGTCGTGCCCTTGATGGAGAGGCCGCTCTGCATCTTCGAGATGACGAGAGGCGGCCAACCCCGTCGACCCGGCGAGGTCGCGGATGCTCCGACGCCCCTCGAGCGGCCATATGCGCTCACCCGGGTGCGGAGCGCCGTCGACACCCGGACGCCGCCGATGCCTGCGGGTCGGACCCCGTGGGACCTCGAGATGCTCCCCACCGGCCCGTTGGTGAGCGTAGTTCTTGATTTCGTTTTAGTTCTTCGTGTTGTCTCTGCCTCCTGACGCGCCCTTGTTGCTCCTGTGTGCAGCTGGTGACCTTCACCGTCGCCAAGTCCGTTCCGCCAACCCCCGACTCCCGCGCGCGGGCGGGCGGGCGGCGCGGCGGCGGCGGCGAGGAGGAGGCGGCGCGCAAGAGGGAGCACGCAAGGCGACGCCAAGCGCGTCGCGATCGGCGGGCCGCGGAGTACCGTCGGCGCGAAGAGCCGGGGCTCTCCTCCCCGGGGACCGAAGAGTGCTCGTCCTCGGAGGAGGACGAAGAAGAAGAGGCCGAGGGGGAGGGCCCCCTCGACGGGTGGCGGCTGCGCCCCCGTCGCCGGAGCCGGCGCCGGCGGCGAGGGCGGCATCGCCCGGGGCGGGCGCAACGGCGCCCGCCGCCGACCATCGACATCGAGGGCGGCGCGCGCGCGCAGGTGCCGCCGCGCTCGTCGGGGGCGCGCACGGCGAGCGCGCGCGCGCGCGCATCAAGCGTGCGCGCGCGCGCGCGACGTCGTCGGGGAGCGCGGCGGCGGGTGCATCCGCACGCGGGGGCGAGCGTACCGCGCGCGCGCGCGGCGGCGCCGTCGGGAGGCGCGACATCGGGCGTGACCGCACGCGGGGCGGGCGCGCCCACGCGCGCGGCGGCGCGCCGTCGGGGAGACGCGGCGGCGGGCGCGCCGACCGCGCCGGCCTCGTCCGCTGAGGCTTCGAGGAAGAGGAAGCGCGCCTTTTCCTCCTCGAGGTAAGGGGCTCGATGCTTCACTTGGTTTAATTGGTTGATGATTGGGCGTCCTAACCCTCCGTTCGTGCCTGCGCAGGGTGGTGCCAACCGTGCCTCCTCTCGCGCCTGCCAAGGTGCTGAGGACGGACGCGTCCATCCCCACCCGGCGGCGCTCGTCGAGGCCGTCACGGGCGGGGGCGAGCACGGCGGTGGCGGGCGAGAGCTCGCAGAGTCCGGCGGAGGCCTCGAGGCCTCGGCCGGCGGATCGGCCCGCCGTGGCGCGGCCGGCGGTCCCCGCGGAGCGGCCGGCGCCGGCCGTCGTGGGGGTGCGGGCGGTGGCGGTGGTGGAGGCGCGGCCGCGGGGGCGCGTCGTGGAGGAGGTGGAGCGGGGGCAACCCGCGGCGCCCGTGGCCGCGGAGGCGCGGCCGAGAGGTGGTGGCCGCGGCGTCGTGCCGGGCGCCGCGGCCGCGGAGATGCGGGGTGGAGGCGCCGGTGGAGGCGGCACGAGCGGCGGCGCCCGCGGGCGTTCTGCGGGCGGAGGTGGTGGAGGTCTCGGACGACTCCCCGCCGCCCGGGTGGGATCGGTGGGCCGGCCGGCCCACGAACTCCCCCGAGCCCCGGGGAGGGGGCCCTCGTGAGGCGGCGCGAGGGTCACCCGGTGGTGGGGGGTCGAGGACACGGCGCCGAGGCCTCGTCCTCCCGCGCCGGCCGCCCGCGCCCGGTGGAGGGGGCCGTCGATGACCCCCCGGCGTTTGCTGACGCTCGGGTGGAGCAGAAGCTCTGGGACGAGCTCCGGAGCCACGACGCTATGCTCAACCGCGCGCTGAACGAGGCGCTGCGGGTCCATGGCGGCCCGGCGTGGCTTGTCTTCCAGGTTAGCCGTGGTTGCTTGTTCTCTCCTTTCTTTCGTTTGCGCATGCTGCCTTCGTATCGCGGCACTTATGGGTTTTGATTTTGTGGTTGCCAGGAGCTCGAGCGTCGCGCCCACGACAAGTATGATGCGTTCGACCGGGTGAACGCCGAGGTCCACCAGCTCCGGGAGCGGTGCAGCGCTTTCGACGCGCTTGCCGACGCTCCGAGGTCCCCCGGACACCGGCTAGCGTACGGGCCCCGGCCCGGCCCTCGACGAGCTGCCCGAGGGCTCGAGGCGGGGACACGGCGCGCCGCTCGAGCCTCGAGCGGGTGCGCGCGGCCCTCATTGATCGTGATGAGGGCGCCGTGGCACGCGCGCGAGGACTTGGAGAAGACGCGGACGCCGGCCGCTAACCGGGAGGCGGAGGTGGCGACCGTCCGCGCCGAAGCCGGGATCTTCGCTCATCGCTTGAGGGGGCGCGGCGCGGCGGCGCCGGCCGAGGAGCGGGCGCGCGAGCCGGGAGCGGCGGGCCAAGGAGGCCGACGACCCGAAGGCCGCCCTCAACGCCAAGGCCGCGGCCCTCGTCGTCGCCGAGGAGCGGCTCCCGCAAGAGAGCACCGCCCGCCAAGGGGCCGAGGAGCGGCTCCAGCAGGGGCAGGCCGCCCTCATCGACGCCCGTGTCGCGCCGGGAGCGAGGAGCGCGCCGCCCACGAGGTGACGCAGAAGACCTTGGCGGATCGGGACGCCAAGCTCTCCAAGGCCGAGGGCGAGGTGATTATGCTCAGCATCACCAACGCCAACCAGGAGATGTCCCTCCGGGAGCAGGGCGAGACCGTCGAGCGCCTTGAGCTGATAGTCGAGGCCGTGCGCCGCGACCTCGAGATGGAGAAGAAGCAAGTCGAAGGTGAGCCACAGTCTGACTCTCGTCTTGTCGGTTTTTCGATTGGGAACTCGCATTCCCTTTTTCTGATTTATTTCTTGCCTTGGTGTTCCCAGGCTTGCGCACTGCTCTGGGGCACGCGGCAGAGCGGGCCGAGGCGCTGCAGGCCTCCTACAACTCCTCCGAGCGAGAGCCGCGGGAGCCGCGCGATGCGGCCCTCGAGACCCGCCGCGCCGTCGAGGAAGGCGAGGCACGGGCGGCGGTTCGGCGGCCGCCCGCTCGCGCGCCCTCGGTGGCCATGTCACCGAGCGGATGCGCGGGCGGCGGCACTCGGGCGTCCAGAAGGCCCTCGGAGTGGTGCGATCCCACTACGAGGTTAACTTCGAGGCGCTGGCGGAAGGCTACGTCGTTCCCGAGGGCGTCGAGGACGAGGTGGCCATGGAGCGCGTGGATGCGCTCGCTGCCGACGCCGCCGGGTCGCTCGCCGAGGCCTTCGAGGAATTCCTCTTCCCGGACGTCGCTGACGCTGCTGCTCCTCCCGCCTGAAAGCAGTTGGGCGCTAGGCCCGTTTTTTGTTTATGTGTATCAGTATTCTGGCCTTGTAGCCTTTTGTAAACAAACAAGTTGTTTCATGAACATAAGCATTTGCTGTAAATGAAGTCGTTTGTTTATCGCGCTTTTTGTTTCTCCTTCTTCCTGAGTAGATTCTAGTTAGGGGAGTTCGATTTTCGCAGGGGGCCCGCTGGGTTGGAGGCGAGAGAGAAGGGCCATAGCCACGCGGCGTAGGCTATCTCTGGCTCGCACGCTCCTTCCGCTGTGCCGCCTGCGCCCTGTTCGAATCGTGGCTCGAGGTTGAAGTAGGAAACAAACTTAGCGCGTGTGGGTTGTTGTGTTTTTTTTGTTTTTGCGCGAAAAAATGGGACTATTTTTTGGGGGGGATGCCCCCCGCAGTAGCCCCCGAGGGTAACTTGGGTTTCAGGGGAAAGCCGAGTTGCCCTTTTTATTGAGCTTAAAGCTTTTACATAGCTGTAGCCAACTGGGGCGTTGGCCGTGCGGTTTTTACAACAAAAATACTTGGAAATCCTAGCTAAGGGTAGAAACGACGTAGCTGTTGGATGTTCCAAGCGTTGGTGAGCTCTTCACCGTCCTCGTTGGCTAACTTGTATGTGCCGGGCTTGAGTACCTTCACCACGACGTAGGGTCCTTCCCATGGGGGCGATAGCTTGTGGCGCCCTCGGTTGTCTTGGCGTAGCCTTAGGACCAGGTCCCCTTCACTGAAATCCCGCCGGCGTATCTTGCGTGCTTGATAGCGCCTGAGGGACTGCTGGTACCTTGCGGAATGCATCAAGGCCATGAGGCGCGCTTCGTCCAGCTGGTCCAACGAGTCCTCGCGGGCTCGTTGGTTAGCATCCTCGTTATAGCCTCGAACCTTGGGCGACCCGTATTCTAAGTCCGTGGGGAGGACGGCCTCCGCGCCGTGGACTAGAAAAAACGGGGTGAACCCAGTGGCTCTGCTCGGGGTGGTCCTTAGGCTCCACACAACCGCTGGTAGTTCTTGGAGCCATTTCCGCCCAGATTTGTTCAAGGCGGTCGAAAATTCTCGGGCTTGAGGCCTTGTAAGATCATGCCATTGGCACGTTCCACTTGGCCGTTGGTCCGTGGGTGCGCCACGCCTGCCCAATCCACACGGATGTGGAACTTGTCGCGGAACTCCAAGAACTTCTTGCCCGTGAATTGGGATCCATTGTCGGTGATGATGGAGTTTGGCACTCCAAAGCGGTAGACGATGTCGGTGAAGAATGTCACCGCCTGCTCTGCCCTTAGATTCGTGATGGGGCGCACCTCCACCCACTTGGAGAACTTGTCGATCGCGACCAACAAGTGGGTGAAGCCCCCGGGCGCCTTCCGCAGGGGCCCGACGATGTCCAGCCCCCACACGGCGAACGGCCATGTTACGGGGATGGTCTGTAGGGCATGGGCGGGCAGGTTGGTCTTGCGGGCGTAGAACTGGCACCCCTCGCAGGTGCGCACGATCTCGCTAGCGTCTGCGACCGCAGTGGGCCAGTAAAAGCCCCGGCGGAACGCGTTGCCGACGAGGGTGCGGGGCGCGGCATGGTGGCCACAAATCCCCGCGTGGATGTCCCGCAGGAGCTCGCGCCCCTCGGGAATGGGCACGCACCGCTGTAAGATGCCGGAGGCGGCGCGCTTGTACAGCTCGCCGTCGACGAGGGTGAACGATTTGGCCATCCTGGCGATGCGTCTGGCCGCGGCCCGGTCCGCGGGGAGTTCCCCTCGAGCGATCCAGGCAATGTATTTCTCCCGCCAGTCCGCCTGGACGGGGGCCGGCTCGATGTCCATCACGTCGGCCTCGTGGGAGCCGTACCCCTCGAGAAGGGAGAGCACGTACGCCTCGTTCGAGGGGTCCTCGTCCATGGGCTCCGCACCCGCTGGATTCGAGGGAGCCCCCGAGGGTTCGTTGTGATTCGAGGGGTAGGGCTCGAAGGCGACCGAGGGTTGAGCGATGTCGCGCGCGAAAACGTTCGGGGGGACGGTGATCCGCCCGGACGCGATCTTGGCGAGTTCGTCCGCCTCTTCGTTGTACCTGCGGGGCACATGGTTGAGCTCGATGCCGTAGAACTTGTCCTCGAGGGCTCGCACGGCCTTGCAGTAGGCCTCCATCTTGTCGTCGTGGCAGCTCGCGTTCTTCATGACTTGATCAATCACGAGCTGCGAGTCGCCCCTAACGTCGAGGCGCTTGACGCCTAACTCGATGGCGATTTTGAGGCCGCAGAGGAGGGCCTCGTATTCAGCCATGTTGTTAGACGCGGGGAAGTGGAGGCGCACCGCGTACCGCATGTGTTCCCCGAGGGGTGACACGAAGAGCAGGCCCGCGCCCGCCCCCGTTTTCATCACCGAGCCGTCGAAGAACAGAGTCCAGCACTCCGCTTGGATCTGTGGCGGCGGCAGCTGCGTGTCCGTCCATTCGGCGACGAAATCCGCCAAGATTTGGGACTTAATGGCCTTGCGCGGGGCATAGGCGAGCGTCTCGCCCATCAGCTCCACGGACCACTTGGCGATCCTACCCGCAGCGTCGGGGTTGCGGATGATTTCTCCTAGTGGGAAGGAGGAAACCACCGTGACCGGGTGGGCCTCGAAGTAGTGGCGGAGTTTGCGTCGCGCAAGAACCGCTGCGTACAGCAACTTCTGGACCTGTGGGTAGCGCGTTTTCGTATCCGAGAGGACCTCGCTGATGTAGTAGACTGGTCGCTGCACAGGCAAGGCATGCCCTTCCTCCGTGCGCTCCACAACGATCACGGCGCTCACCACCTGGGTGGTCGCGGCCACGTAGAGCTGCAGGGGCTCGCCGTCCTGCGGCGGCGTGAGGATCGGGGCGTGCGTCAGTGATGCCTTCAGCTTGTCGAGCGTGTCCTGGGCCTCGGTGGTCCAGGAGAAGCGCTCGTGCTTCTTGAGTAGGCGGTAGAGGGGCAGGCCCTTCTCACCGAGCCGCGAGATGAAGCGGCTCAAGGCGGCGAGGCACCCCAACACCTTCTGCACCCCCTTGAGGTCCCGGATCGGACCCATCCGTTCGAGGGCCGCGACCTTTTCAGGGTTGGCCTCGATTCCTCGCTGGGAGACGATGTATCCCAGGAGCATGCCTCGCGGCACTCCAAAGACACATTTTTCGGGGTTTAATTTGACCCCATTGGCCCGTAGGCAGTCGAACGCGACGCCAAGGTCGCCAACCAGGTCGTCCGCCTTCCTGGTCTTCACGACGATGTCGTCCACGTACGCTTCGACCGTCCGCCCGTTGTGATCCCCAAAAACGTGCTGCATGCAACGTTGGTATGTTGCACCCGCGTTTCTGAGGCCAAATGGCATCGTGACGTAGCAGAACGTCCCGAACGGTGTGATGAACGAGGTCGCGAGCTGGTCGGACTCCTTCATCTTTATCTGGTGGTACCCGGAATAGGCATCAAGGAAACAGAGCAGTTCACACCCAGCTGTTGAGTCAACGATTTGATCAATGCGTGGCAAAGGAAAAGGAACTTTAGGACATGCTTTATTGAGACTAGTGTAGTCTATACACATCCGCCACTTCCCATTCTTTTTCTTTACAAGCACGGGGTTTGCTAGCCACGTTGGGTGGAACACCTCCTTGATGAATCCGGCCTCGAGAAGCTTTCGCAGCTCCGCTCCGATTGCTCGTCGCCGCTCCTCGTCGAAGCGGCGGAGCCGCTGCTGTACGGCGCGAGCATTTGGCAGGATGTCAAGGGAGTGCTCGGCGACTTCTCTCGGGATGCCTGGCATGTCCGAGGGGCTCCACGCGAAGATGTCGGCGTTGGCGTGGAGGAAGTCGACGAGCACCACTTCCTATTTGGGGTCGAGGGTGGAGCTGACCCTCAACGCCTTGCCCTCAGGGGCCGAAGGGTCGAGGGGGACCCCCTTGGTCTGCTCCGCGGCCTCGAAGGTGCCTGCGTGCTTGGTGGCGGAGTTGAGGTCTTCGTTGACCATCTTCTCCAGCGTGTTCACCAGCGCTTCATCCAGCGCTAGTGCCTCTGCGTGCTCCACGCATTCGACATCGCAGTCGAATGCGTGCTCGATCGACGAGCCGACGGTGATGACGCCGTTCGGGCCGGGCATCTTCATCTTTAGATAGGTATAATTGGGGACCGCCATGAATTTGGCATAGCGGGGGTCGCCCAAGTATAGCATGGTAGGCCCCTTTGAACCCCACCACCTCGAAGGTGAGGGTCTCCTTGCGGAAGTTCTTAGGGGTGCCAAACCAGACCGGCAAGTCAATCTGCCCGAGGGGTTGGACCTGCTTGCCGGGCGCGATGCCGTGGAACGGCTTCGTGCCGGGCCGCGCCTCGGTCCAATCCGATCCCCATCAGGCGCAGCGTATGCGCGTAGAGGATGTTGAGGTTGCTGCCTCCGTCCATGAGGACCTTTGAGAACCGGGCGTTCCCAATGATGGGGTCAACCACCAGCGGGTACTGGCCCGGGTTGGGGACGCGGTTTGGGTGGTCCTCCCGGCTGAATGTGATGGCGTCCTCCGACCAATTGAGGAAGGACGGAGGCGCCCTCTCAGCGGCGAGGACTTCGTGCCGCTCCTTCTTGCGTTGGCGTGTCGACATGTCGACAGTTGGCCCCCCAAAGATGAGGAACACATTTTCGACGTCGGGGAAGCCACCCGCATCGCCATCGCCTCCGTCTTTCTTGGCCTCTGCCTCCTTTGCGGCGGCACGGCCGTAGAATTTCTTGAGCATGTCGCATTGCTCAAGGGTGTGGTGTACTGGGGTCTTATGGTAGGGACATGGCTTCTTCAGCATGTCATCGAACACCCCCGGGCCTCGAGGGGCCGGTCGAGGGCCCCGTCGAGCCGGGTCGACGGCCGAGGGCCTCGGCGTTGCCGCCGTCGCGTCCCTGCTCGCGCGCCTCGTGGCGCGGCTTTTTCCCCTTCTTGCCCCGCTTGTCGTTGCGGTGCGGCTCCTTGGACTTGCTGCCCTCCGCGGGCGCGTCCTCGGAGCGCTTGCCCTTCTTGCCGTCAAAGATCGCCCCCACGGCCTCCTCCCCGGAGGCGAAGCTAGTGGCGATGTCGAACAACTCATTGGAGTCCGCAGGCGGGCTGCGTCCCAGCTCCCGCACGAGATCCCGGCACGTGGTGCCCTCGAGGAAGGCATGCACGATTTCGGACTGTGCCACGCTGGGGAGCTCCGTGCAGCACTTGGAGAAGCACCGTATGAAGTCCCGCAGCGACTCGCCGGGCTTCTGCGTGCAGGAGCGCAGGTCCCATGAGTTCCCAGGGCGCACGTATGTGCCCTGGAAGTTGCCCACGAACGTGTGGACTAGGTCGTCCCAGTTATGGATCTGGCTGGCGGGCAAGTGCTCGAGCCATGTCCGGGTCGCATCGCCAAGATGTAGGGGCAGGTTGCGGATGATGACCTCGTCGCTGGTGGCCCCGCCCAGCTGGCAAGCCAAGCGGTAGTCGTTGAGCCACACGCGGGGGTCCGTCTCCCCGTTGTACTTGACAATCGTCGAGGGTTGGCGGAAGCGTTGGGGGAACGCTACCGCGCGAATCTCCCGGCTGAACACACGGGTGCCCGGGGGCTCCGGCGTCGGGGAGCGGTCCTCGCCGCTGTCGTAGCGCCCACCCCGTCGAGGGTGGTAGCCCCTTGCTGCTCGTGCGTCCGCCTTGCTGGTGCGCCTAGCGTTGATGATGTTTCGAGCATCGCCATCCAGCGCCCTGCGCGCGTCAAGGAGTCGTTCCTTGGCCGGCGTGCGCCCTTGCTCGGTGGGTTGCCCCGCTGGTCCCCCCGCGTGCACCGAGGGTTCGCCTCCCGGTGCAGCTTCATCGCCCCGTGCATCCCCCTGTTGGCGGATGCGTGAGGCCGAGCTCTCGGCCTGCTGGACGGCCGCTTGCTCGATGAGAGTTTGCACCTCGCGGTGCATGTCTCGAGCCTCGGGGGTCGAGGGTGCTGGCATGGCCCACAGCAGTGTCGCGGCAGCGACGAGCTTCTGGCTCGCCCGTGGGGGCACGTCTGCGTTTTCGACGTTGGGGACGGTGTTGATGCGGTCGCGGACCTGTCGGCCCAGCTCCCGCGCGCGTTCGCCGCGCGCGCAGGCTTCCCCCGCCATTGAGGCGCGGAGCAACCGCACCGTTCGGTATTCCTCTGCGCCGGCTTGGCCTCGAGCTCGCGGGCTTGGGCTAGGCCGTGCGTCGGCGTCGGCCCCGGCGAGAGCGCTTGGCCCCGCGGCCGGGCGCGCGGCGATCCCCGGGGCGAGGCATGACCTCCCCGTCTCCCGGCGCCCACCGCACCGGCGGCGTTGGCCGGGTCGTTGGTGATGACGGCGCAAGGCACTCCCGCGCGGGGTCGTAGCTCCCCGTGCCGGAGTCGTCGGAGCGACCAAACCGTAGTCCGCGGCGTCGAGGAAACGCCGGAACGCAACTGGGTCTGGCACGCCGGAGAAGTCCCACTCCGCGTATCCGTGGCGGTTGGCGGGTGGCATCGTGTCGACGGAGCCCAGGGATGACTCATCTGCTGCTGAGGCGTCGGGGTCCCTGGCGACGAAGACGTGGCGGCCAGGCGGAACCCTGCGCATCGACGTGTTGACGTTGGCGTTGTAGGCCGTCGTAGCGCCACGCAGCCCGATGGGGATGCGCGGTCCGAGACCGCGCGCCGTCCCCGCCGGGGCGGTGGCGGTCGTGATGGTGGGCGCACCGCACCGGGCGGCGGCGCGCTCGCCCGCCGCCGCTCGGATCGCGCCCCGACGCGAACGCCGCCCGAGCGACGGTGGCGTCGTGGCGCCGACGGGCCCGCGCATCCGTGCCGCGGGCGCCCGCGCCGTGGTAGTGCGCGCGGCGGGGGCCAAAGCTGACCTGGCCTGGCGCTGCGCGCGGAGCTCCTCACGGTTGGTGAGGCGCATGAGATAGCCGTTCCCCGTGGCCTGAAAGTTCAGGTCCCCAAAGCGGATTTCGAACCCGGCTGGGAGGGGGTCCGAGCTGCCCATGCAGTAGCGTGTAGCACGGTACTCAGTGCGAATCACCATGGAGGGAGTTGACGGAATGACCTTAGGCGCTCGTCTGCCCCACGGTGGGCGCCAACTGTCGGTGCGGAATATGGTCCCGACACTAACCAGTAGATAGCGTCGAGGTCTATCCCTCAATGGTCGATGCTAAGCAACAAGTGACACAGGGTTTTTATCCTGGTTCCGGCCGAGGGGGCCATACGTCCAGCAGGGGTGTGCTCACGGCACTATATTGCTCAGCACCGGGGGTGCCTGTAGTGGGGCTGCTACAAGCGAGGCGGGAGAGGGAGCGTGGCTCCCAAGTCCCTAGTGGAGTGGCTGAAGATGTTGTGGGAGAATAAGAGAGTGAGTGCACGGTGTGCTCTCGGTCTGTGGCCTTGAGCGTGTCGCTGTTCTGTGTCTCCTGTCGTCCCCTGTGGCTGGCGGGTTCGTCCCCCTTTTATAGATCAAGGGGGAGGCGAGTTACATGCATGCCGCGCTATCTAGCTACGTGGGGAAGCACGACGTGCTATGCTGTAGAGTGGGCGGCCGTCCGGGCGATCCTTGCAGCGATCTGGTCATCATGGCCTGACTTGTACCCGAACAGTGGCGAATCGAGGGTAGGAGAGCAGCGGATGGCGGTGATGTCCTCCGATAGGCTCGAGGGAGGTGCTGACGCGGGCCTGTACGGCGTACAAGAGTAGGCGAACGGCGTTCCTTCCCCAACGCGCTTCACGGGGCCGGAGTCGTTGCTACGGGGCCGGCGTGCGCCCGCACGCGCGGGTACGGCGGCCACGCCGTTACGGTGGCGGGCGGGGATGGCGGTCCACCGGCCTAGCGCCTCCACCTAACCCTGTAGGGTCACAAGAAAGTGAATCGAGGGTGCGCCGGCCCCTTTTCGAGGGCTCGGCGCGTTAGCCGTACTGGGGCGTGCGTACGGTGTCACGGGACTGACACCGGCCGCACTGCACAGTCCCCTCCCACAGTGGAGGGGATGGGGTCCTCCCTGGGGAGTTGGTGCGGCGGCACCGGGGTGCGAGCCCCGGGCGCATGATGGCGCCGTCCTATGGCGTCAGGGCGTTAAATGCCCGTGTACGGGGCCGGCGCACGCGTGGGGGGGCTCCCTCGAGCGTGGCGGACCCCGCCGAGGGCGGGGCGTACCCTCGAGCGAGGCGGACCCCTGCTCGAGGGAAGTGCGCCCCTCGAGCGGGGCGATGCCCGCCCGAAGGGAGTGCTGCCCCTCGAGCGGGGTGATGCCCGCCCGAAGGGAGCGCGCAGCCTCGGACGAGGCGGAGCCTGTTCGAGGGGATCCTTACGTGGGCCGCCTCGATGGGCCGTCGGAGTCCCTGTGGGCCGTGTCCTGCATGGTTAGGCACCTGCATGGTTAGGTTTTAACGTATTTGGGTTTCGTTGCGGGTTTTAAGTGAGGTTTTCCCCATTGTTTAAGGGGACCCCCTAGGGCTGTCCCCGACAGTGAACCTGCGAAGATCTGGAATCATGAACTAGCGAAGCCTTGAAGTCATGAATCTATGAAGATCCGAAGTCGTGGACCTGCGAAGCTCTGGAATCATGAACCTGCGAAACTCTAGAATCGGGAATCTGCGAAATTCGGGAATCTATTGAAGTCTAAATTCGGAGGTTATGACGTATGAAGATTTTCATGTATAAGAGATTCGGGAACCACCGAGAAGCCAAGTCAAAGACGTCACCTCAAGAGTCCGATTTGACGTGTGAACTAGTGGCAGGCTTGTAAATGTATGAAATTAGCCCCGCAAATCACGGGATGTAAAAGACATTCATGTACATGTTCACACTAGGAATATTCCTTAGATTCGAGGGTATTTTCAGAATGTAAAAGTCCCTTCATCTCCCTATAAAAGGGGCGTGAGGGCATGTGTAAATGGATTCACAACTTTTGAGGTGAGTACCGGCTTTTGGAGATTCTTTGTCCCATTTCGTAACTCTTGTGAATGTTGTCCGTGAACCTTGTGTTTGGGGACTAAATCCGATTTTCGGACCCCCCCAACATATAATTTGTTGCGTTAGTTCATATAATTTGGTCGGTATGTGCAATTTTTTTTGTTTCAGAAGTTTACAGAATTTGTTCGATATGTATACATATATGTTCCGACGTGCACTTCAATTGCATTTCTTATTTATTCATTTCTATTTCTATTTTATTTTTTTATTCTATTTCTATCTTTTTGTTATTTCTTCTTTCCTTTTTTATATTTTTCTTTGGGAACATATAATGTGGAAACCAATACCTCCGTGCAAACTATGGAAACTTCAATCGGAGCCATACGATGTTGATCCAAGGGAAGATTTATAGAAAGTGGGAGGGGTGATGTGCAAAACTCATGAGAGGGTGGGAGGGATGATTTGCAAAGGCACTTTTGTAAATCACCCCTCCCACCTCCCATGAGCCCTCCTTTGGATCAACATCGTGTGGTTCAGATTGAAATTTGCATAGTTTGCACGAAGGGGTTGGTTTCCACCTGATAGGTTCCCTTTTTTTTACTAGATATTGTTTCCTTTCGATGAATTTTCCCTCCCGAGTGAATATGTGTTTTGACTGAGTGAATATTTGTTTCGGCTCGATGAAAATTTTTCATTTCAAATTATTTCATCTCAATTAATATTTGTTATGTTAGTGAATATTTGTTCCCTTCAGGAATATTTATTTGAAAATTTGTTATCATTCAGTAAAATTTGTTATCACTCCATGAAAATTATCTCATTTGATTGATTTAATGCTCTGTGGTTCACTTTTCTTTACATATTTGTTGTTCTCTTTCAAAGATTTACTTTCTCCTTCTGTAAATATTTATTCCTCCAGTATAATTTGTTGCGTTAGTTCGTATAATCCGTTCGGTACGTGCAAATTTTTGTTTCGGAAGTTTGTAGAATTTGTTAGACACATATACATATTTATTCCGACGCACACTTCAATTGCATCTGACATATTAAACAACACAGATCACAATGGCAAATGACTACTCAACATGAGTGTTCACAAAACCTTCCAAAATATACAATACAATACAATATTACCTGAAATCAACAGCATTCGGCGAGCCAGAACCTGCCGAGCCTCTCAAACTATAAGTCAATTCAAAATGCCAAGTAAATCACTGCCAAAAATCCGAAGGCTCTTTTACGGTAGACCCCACCACCAATGTACGCAGTATATTACTATTTTTGGTTAGGGTAAATATGTAATTTTTGCAATCTTTTAATAAATTAGGCCGAGAAAAAAAGATTCATTTATGCAATTTGAATTGATTTTTTTGAAAATTTTCATTTTTGAAATTTGAATTGAAATATTTTGTTTTTGAGTTTTGCAAAAAAAATTTGGCCATATCACCAGAGGGAAATGAAGAAATCATATATTTCGTTTATGCCACCAAGATAAAACTTTAATAATACCCTATACCACATATACCACCTATGTGTACCACCTTATACCATAGGTGCAAGTTGTGGTGGTATACAATTAATCTCAGCTGTCGGATCCTTTCATACTGGTACCTTTTCAATAGTGGTATAAAGTGGTATGGTCCACCGTAAAAGAGCACAAATCCTAACCTACAAAAACATGAAAATGGTCAAATAAGTTGCCAAGATTTCCTTTAAGCATGAAACACAATATTCGGTCTTATGTGAAAGGAGAAATTGAAGAAGATAAGCTCACGCAGCCTTCCTACCATGATGTGAGCTCAAAGCAATTGTAAATGTGTGAGCAAAACAAGAACAATTAAACTTGTAGTGTAGTTCAAATCTGGTGTTTCTGCTTGGTTCTTTTTAAAAAAAATAAAACTGATGTTCTGAAAGGTAGCTCAACATACAGAAGTTTAGAAAATGCCTATCTATTCTCCCTTGGAGTCAACTTATTGAATAATCACATAGCCTCACAACACCACATAGACTTGGGATCAGGTTCCTCTCCCAACCTAGGCTTGTATCCCCTACCACGAGCCCCCTGGGCATAAAGAACACATTGCCGAACTGAATGTAGGGACCCCCGGGGTGCTTGAATAAGTATAAAATATAACCCATGTGTCTCTTGTGCCACTGTCCGGATCCGACGCATGAATGTACAAAATTTACTTGTCGGCGGTATCAAACCCTGACACATACTCTGCTAAGCAATTTTTCAGAGAAAAGTGATTTTCGTAGTTATGTAAAGTAATTGTTTGAAATAAATTAAATGGCTAGGAGATGAAAAATTACTTGATTTTTCCGATTATGTGAAGTGATTCACCATCCCGTTTTTTTTCAAAAAAATTGTTTTAAAAATCACTTTCACCTATAGAACCACTTCTCTTAGATAATCAACCCCCATAGTGTGTTTAGTAGTACTCCCTGTTGGCTCTACTCCACTCCACTCCTCGCTCTTCCTCCCCCAAAAATGTTGTTTGACAGAGCTCCAACTCTAGGGTGCAATCATGCTCATCCAAGGCATGACAGTGGCGTCAAGAATCAAGTTACAGTGCCACAAAATCGACCTCCGGTAGCATCAGTCGAACGCGACTAGTCACGATTAAATCGTTGGTGACCCAAATCAAGCCTCGCAACAGTGAAAGCCGAGGAGAATGAGTCACCGAAGATCGTCGCGGTGGAGGATGAGAAGGGTACCAGAGGAGAGATCATTGCCACCACCTCTAGAAAAACAAGCTCTTGCTCCCATGGATCAAGCTCAATCAATGATGAGTCAATATTTTATCCCGCATATCGAGCTCGAATGTCGGCAAATTGGTCTATCCTTTCGCAGATTGAGATCATCAGACCACAAAAAACAACCTCTCGTGAGGTCCTGCGAGGAGGAAGGTGAGAAAGAGGGGGGGGGGGGGGGGGAGGCGGCACAAAGATGGGCAACATGGACCGAGAGAGGAGACATGTGTGGGCTAGAGAGGGGGGATCAGGAGCATTGCGAGGGATCCAAGCAGGTGTTTTACGCTTCCCACCTCACATTAAAAAATGAGAATTGATCCCTTCCGATTCACCCTCGAATCAGACAGCGACAACATTGTTTAAAAGCGCTTTGCCCGATTCTGCATAGCGGTAGCGAAGCATGAGAAAAGACGCCCAGAATCAAATGGACCTCTTGCAATTTCCTTTGATATTGGAATCAAATTTTTTAAATGAACAATCCATTTAGAATTTATTTAGTTAATATTACATTTTGAAATAAAATCAAATAAAATGTATATTTGGTGCTGAAAGAAATATAATAAAAACCATTTAAACTATTGTGTACAAAAATGTAATAATGAATATCATAAAATATGAAATTTAAATAAATAGAACATTCTTTTTTATCGAATGTAGTAGCGGAAATCCGAACGTTGGATGGTACTCCGGTGCTCTCAACTAGGCTAAACATCCTTTCGCAAATAGAATATTATTTGTCCATTTAAAACTATGATAGGAGAACAGAGCAAGTGCTCCCCAAAAACAAAGCGGTTGTGGCATATCATTTCGTCGGCATGCATCCTCTTACCTCAAGGCAACGGTATGTACCAAAGTCAACCATCAATCAATAAGTATCTGTGCTCATCAACTCTAATGAAGTAACGATAATGTTGTTGGGGTCAACATAGAGACTACCATATTATTCAAAATAAAACGAAAGCAATAAAAACAAAATAAGATCATTTGAAAAATTCACTTCAAGTAAAATAAGAACACAACCTAGCTACCGACGCTATTTGCGCGGGACATCGTTGCAAGTGTTACGAAAGAAGACGAGAAGGGTTCACAATTGTTAGGGGAGAAGATGGGCTTTGGTGGATTGGAAATTTCAACTCCCCCGTTACTTATAACCAGAAGCACATGTTACACAAGCGGTGCATCTAGACCTCGTGCAGCACGCGGCCGTCAAGAACTCAAGATATTATTTGCAAACACTATAAGTGAAGGAAGCTTGATAAGCAATTGCATGATTGGAGAAAATTATAACATCAATTATCTTAAACGAAATCACAGTGTGTTGTACATAAAGACAAAAAAAGTGGTCTTGTCAAAGGCCGGTTCATGCGGACCAAGACCAATAATGTTGGTCATGGGCTTGTTGCTCTCCACCACCAGCACTCCACTATAGACACATTTCAGCTCTGGTGGTTGTGGAGCCACGCGACGGCGTCTGCAAAGCACTTCTGAAACCTGTCCATGTCAGCCGGCTGCAAAGAGACACCGACCTCCATCCCGCCGGCGCTTCTCCGGCCCTCCGCAACCGCCATTGCGCCGGTCCTCGCCACGGACACGATGTCCACCTTCGTCGGGCGGCCGAATCCAAAGTCCAGCTCGTAGACGCGGAACCTCGGCGAGCCGGCCACGGACAGTGGGCCCGCCACGCTCGCCTCTAATACGCGGTCGATCCACGCGTCCATGCTGGATGTCCCGATGTCACGCACAGCTTCGTCTATGGCGGATGCGACCGCGGCGCACGCACTGAAGATGCCGCCTTCGCCTGGCGCCACCAGCTCGCCCTTGGGGGCCTTGGGTAACGCTGGGCCGACACAGTTGCCGAGGTACTTGTCAGGGAGGGGAGGCTCCATCCGCGAACGGTGGTCGACAGGGAAGATCATGTAGCTCATCGTCGAGCCCTCGCCACTGCTGGCGCCGCAGCTCTCTTTGGCTCGCTGGAGGCACGACCAGACGAAGCCGAAGGTGGCAACCAGAGAGGAGCACCGCGGCGGCGGCGCGACGCCGCGCCTCGCCGCCTCGTCGGCCACAGCATCCTTGACGCGCTGCAAGTCGTCCTTGGATAGAGTAAACGTGGCGATGAGCTGGTCGTCGGACATCTTGACGAGCTCCATCACATCACTGCTCGGCACCGATTGGAAGAAGATGTCGTAAAGGCCCCTCGGATCGTGGAGGAGAGTCCGGTCGATGACAGGAGGTGGCGGCCGTGCTTCGGCGCCGCTGCATGCCGCCGCCCAGGTGTGCAGGAAGTGCGTGGAGCCCGAGCCGTCGCAGGCAGCGTGGTGCAGGGTGACACCGATGGCGAGGGCGCGGCGTGCGGGCAGCAGCGTGGCCTGCAAGGCGAGCAGCCCGCCTCCCTCCGGCAGCGGCGGAACGAGCGGTGCAATCTTGGAAACCTCCCTGGGGTCGTCGGTGGTGAGGCTGTCGATGTCGTCCGCATCGTCCGCGGCGCACTCGGCGACGGTGAAGGTGACGGCGTCACCCGGGCGGTAGTACAGCTCGTAGCGGTCGGACGTACCGGGGGTGAGGCGGAGGCGGCCGGCGAGCGGGTAGAAAGCGCGGACGGCATGTTGCAAGGATTCCTTGAGGTTGGAGACGATGGTGGCGACGTCAGCGTCGGGGGAGAGGTGGTAGAAGAAGAGGCGCTCGACGGGCGGGGAGTTGAGCCAGAAGATGTCGAAGAAGGTGAGGGGGAGCGAGGTCTCCGGCGGGGATGGAGACGGCGACACCAAGGTGGTGTCGTGGACGCGGATGCGAGGAGATGATGATTTCCCTGCAGGTTGCTGGTGCTGCTCCGGCGCCGCAGCCATGGCCGTCGCGCCCGCTGATATCGACGTGGTCGGACGTACTTGCCGCACGCAATTGGGGACACGAGTGGTGCCTCGAAGTAGACTATAGTGAGCAACAAATTTGGCGATGGAATGGCCGGATCGGGGATGCGACGCTATATTTGATCCCAGAGCAGAGGGTCGGTCCTGTCTGCTTTGCTTTGCTTGGTTGCTTCAAATTGAATTTGCTTGATCAATTGTCCTCTGCAGACCCATCCACTCACCTGCATCCACGAGCTCAAAAGTTTGCCCACCATCCACCAACTCTCCCACCTATTAGTGGATGTAATAATTCTTTTAAAAAGAGTAGTAGATGAAACGCACCGTCAGTCCGTTGTCACTCATGAGTCATGACCATTGAGCTCAACAAGGCACCGCACCCCGCCACCCGCCAAGTCCTCCCCGGCCCATAACGAGAGTTGGGACGGAGACAGAGTGAAAAACCTGCACGTCTTTCTTTGGGTGGATGATTGCTCTTGGTGAGCACTGATGCATTTTTCTCTTTGGATTTATCGCTTTTGACTATTTAATTAATGTTGCTTTGTGTTAGGATAGTACATGATTTCTCGAAAACTTAGCAAAGTTTCCAAGTACTGTTCTGGGAGTGTAGAAAAGTTTTTCTTCCCTAAAGAATCGTGCTTGGAAGTGTATGTGCTTCTAACGCGATTTATTTTATTTTTCTAGCAACCAGTAATGCTCCCTCCAATTAGGACATCCCTTTGACAAAAGAGAAACACTCTACTAAGTTTCCACTTAAGAAAATATTTTTAATAATGATATGAGATTTTCGTTTCGTCAAAGTTATGTAATCTTATGATTCCAAATGGAAGGAGTATACTGTAAAAAATTAAATGGTAAGTATAGTTTAAAACCGTTTCACATACTCCATATGTCCAGTCAACATTGCTTTTCTCTCAGAACAAATCAGCCACCACCCATCAGCAACGAGCCAGCAGTACTTTTCTCTCAGAACAAATCAGCACCAGCCAAACGAACAAGCACTACAACAAATCCTTTGATCCATGAAGAAATTCTCATGACGTTTTTTGATTTCGTCATAGATCACAGTGCATCCATGACAAACATTTAGATTTCGTCATAGATTCGCAGTGCTGGATATGAAGCCCGATATGAAGTCCAAACACTATGACGTTGTGCCGATTTCGTCACAGACCACACTACATCCATGTCAACCGTCAGATTTCGTCACAGATTAGTAGTGTTGGATATGAAGCCCGATATGAAGTCCAAACGCTATGACTTGCGCCAATTTCGTCATAATCCGACCCACATTGCATTTCAATATTTCCTCATGATCAATAAATTTAAAAAATCATATAATGTGTGAAAAGAATTAGAGATAATCACAGTTAATGGTTTAAAACTCTAAATTTAAATTTTTAAAGCATATAATATTATATATTTAGTATATAGATATACCTATAAAGAGGCAAATAAAATTGGATTTCAGTTTTATGATTTTTAATAAATTACTATGATTTTCTAAATATTTAGTCAAAATAAATAAAAAAGAAAAAGACAAAATCGTTTTTAAAACCACCCATAATCAAGCTCGGGATGTAATCTGGACAGTTTCAAAGATCGAAGGATATGCTTTGTGTAGTTACGAAGTTTATGGACGAAAACTAGACTTTCGCGGAAATTTAACAGGTTTCAAATTAACACGGGCTTGTTAACCAGAGTAAAAGTCTGTTGGAGGCCCTCTAACTACTTAACTTGCTCAGGAAACCACCCCATGCAACCGAACCAGCCCACCTAGCCCAATAGGCCGGCCCATGGCGCAACCCAACATGCTGGCCTAGGTCACAAAAATAGAGGGCCACCAGCAGACTTTTTGACACCCATGAATTCAAAATTTAAATATTTCCAATAAACCTGCAGAAATTCCTTTTAAATGGTAGAAAATAGCAATTTGTTCGAAAAATCTTGAAACTACTAAAAGACAACTTAAATGTGTTCTTCTACATCTGAAAAATATGTTTGGGGTATATAAGATAATTATTTTTCAATTAATGCATAAAAATGTCTTAATTGGGTATTTTAAAATAGAAAAATATCTTTTTTTGCATAAAAATAGCAATGTGAATCCCCATGTGTTAATAGAAGTGTAAATGTAAGGTTATGTGAAGAATAGGTGTACATGACCAAGAAAATACTTTAGGGTATACAGCAAGGGGTACAGGCAAGAATCAATGGAGCAGCAGCAAGGGGTGCAGACCGGCAACACCCACAGGCAGGAGCAGTTTAGCGGCTGGACGGAGGGAACCAGGCCGCTCTGCATCAGTCCGGTTCTGCTCGTGGATCAACAAGTCAATGTGTCCAATTGGTATGTGCAGGTATGGAAAAGTTGAGGCAGCTCTTTAATGATTGAGTCAATGATTGAGTCATCATTGCTCTCTAGATTAATCATTGTCTTTGTTTAACATTGTGAGCTCTTAATTAATTTACGCATGTGTCGACGAGTGCAAATTAATGTCTCCTTGCATCCAATCTAAATTTGTAATGTGGCTTCCAGTTCTTATCCAGGATTAGAGTGTAGCTCAAGAATAAAAACATAGGACCATGACCAGTGAAATAGAAAACGAAGACCCTGTTCTTGCTTTCCATGTAATCTGGGTATTTCTGGCTGTCATGGGTGTGATTTAAAAGGGCATATTAAATTTGCTTGTTTATTAACTGATGTGTGGCTGTGAAGTCTATTGATATCTAGTAACTTGACTTAGTTACAGTGTACATGAAATCTATACTAGCACTATGCAAACTTTTGAAATTGAAATACCATGGTTTGTCATATTTATCTTACTAGTACCAAACCAATCTTATTCTCACTCAGTGTGACATATCACTGAGACAGGCTTAGCATCTGGTGCCTAAAAACTTGCTGAAATTGCTCTAGAGGGATTGTAGGTCTTTAGATAATTGTCTCCTTTTCTTTTTTTATAGAACGCACTGCATGTCATTTCCTTTATTGGAAAAAAAGTTTCAGTCCCCTTGTCATTTCTTGCAATTAGTATTGCATGGCAACGACACAAGCTGGCAAGAGTTTGCAGGATTAATTTCGTTACAGGTCTGAAATTCATGTGGTTTTTCTTCTTTCTTTCGTCTTTCTTCTGCTCGCATTAGTAGATTCTTGGATGGAAATGCATCCTAGGTGTCCAGTATTTGTTGGAGGCTTGCAAATAACCCACTTTGTCCCAAGATATATTTTTTAGTTTTTTCTGTCCAATATATTACCTGCATTAGACAGCAACTAGTACTTTATTGTTGAAGTGAGATCTGAAATTATTTGAATGAGAGTAAAAGAACGTAGTATCTCACCATTGCTTCTAATAATATCAAATGTATTATGTACCTTGCTGTTGTATTCCCAGACTTAATTCTGTAGTGACCAAGTCAATGGTGTGACATTCTGAACATGTCGTGTACTTGGGTTTGCTTTGCTGTTGTGCTTAGGCATTCTGGCTGGTGGTTGCTTGTGTTAGACTGCTAGGTGCTCAACGCTATGTTCTGCTTCTGCTTGGTACTCAACTATTAATCTGCTGTATATCTCTGAGCAGGACTGCAACATCCCCAACATGTACACTGACCAGCTCTTCGCCGCACTGACCTGACAAGCATTTCCGCTGCCTGTAACACCCCGTGTTTTTGCTCAGTGGTGTTTTGTGCCAATGACCCTCTTAACACCTCCTTAACCACCCTTGAAGAGTACTAGGTTGACCCATGGTCAAAACCCTAACTCAAAAACCCTAATGTCCCTTTGACCCCCTAATGCCAGTGTGGACTTTGTGCACGTTCTCCAAATTTTCCCTAAACACTTCAAAATCACCCAAAGGGAAAAATGTGCAGAATTTCAAGGCACACAACTTTGCAGTCGAGTGGCATTGCTAGTTTGGAGTGTAGGGTGGTGGAAATGGCAAATCAAGGCACTGGTTTACTGTTTATCGGCGTCGAGATTTTGGCCAAGTTGGCACGATGTTCCTGCTCGATCCCTTGAATAAAACCCCTACCAACCTCTGTGAAAGTTGTAGAGGGATGTGTGATCTTCAACTTTGCTTTAGACCATAAGGTGCACTTTAGTTTGAAAATCCAGAGAAAATTTATTTTGAAAACTGCTTCAGCAAAATACAAACGTCGGGAATGCCCGAGACGCGCTCCGCCGCGACGTCGTGCGCGGCCACGTCGGCCACCCACCGTACGCGCATCGGGCGCGCACGCCAAGGCGCCGGAGTGACCGTTGGTCACCGCGCCGCGCCGGCGGGGAGCACACCCGTGCCGTCCGTGGCAAGTGGGTTGCGCCGGGGTGGCGCCGATCCACCGACCGGCCGCACCGCCCGTGGCGCGCCATTAGCCGCCGGAGCGGCGCACGTCGCCGGCCATGCCCCCGGCCTCTCCACGCGTGCAAATGGCACCGGCGTGACCCCACCTACCCCCAACTGACCTCCCCCGCGCATATAAGCCAGCCCCTGGTCGCTCCTCGCGTGCACGCGCATCAGCCCGAGCCACCGCCATTCCGCCATTGGCGCCGCCGGTGTGCACCTCCCTCCAGTCGACGCCCTCAACCCCACAAGCTCCCGAGCCCTTCCTTGTGCACCCCAATAGCTCCCTGAGCTAGCCGCTTGTTGATCAAGCCGAGCCGCACGATCGCCGGAGCCCGAGTTCCCGCGGCCGCCGCCGACCGCCGCCGCCAAGCTCGCCCCTCCGCCGATCATCCGAGCCGGTGAACCGCCTAGCGTCTTCCCTAGGCCACATGGAAGCTTCCCGTGCAACACATGTTTGAGCCCAGTGCCTGTCTTCATCGCCGTGTGAGTTCCCGTGGCCGCGTCGCCGCTGCTCCGCCGCCGCCGCTCGCCAGCGACTTCCCCGACCGACCCTCCTCCACCAATCGTTTACGGGTGAGTCCAATCGACTGTCCCCGTAGCTTGTTTGCCTGCCCGTGCTCCACCTCGCCGCCGGCGAGCTTTCCATCGCCGTCGGGACCAAAGGGGGGGAACCAAGGGTATTTTTGTGAAAGATTTAAAAGTTCTAGGGTCTTTCGTGCATAAAGATTGTTCCCTGTTTTGTGGTTTGGTCCAGCAACTTGTAAAATCGATTAAAAATCGTAGAAAAATCCAAAAATAGCAAAATCAATTTTGTTGTGCTCCGTGTAACAAGAACTACAACTTTCTCCAAATATGTATATACTTTTGAGGTTTAGTTTTTGCTTGGAAAATTAAAAGTAAAATACTTAGATTTGTGTTTCTGCAAAATCTACACAAGCTCTTGAGCTGGATTTTGGATATGTTGTGGGAACTAGTATGTTTAGGTTCTGTGCCAAAAGTTGCACAAAGTTACTGAAGGGATCTTTCTGTATAAATATCTTGTGATATTGTTAAATCTGCTTAGATGATTTTTGTAGCTAAAAATATAATTATTTTTGAACCCAACTTCTGGCTATTGTCATTTTATATCAAAATTCATCCTTGGTGAATTTACCATGATTTTTTCTCTGTTAGAAATATTATTTCCTCATTTATGCTTGTTTTTAATCATAATTATGTATAGCAAGATCCATAAAGGCTATAGGTGTGTTTATTGGTTCTTTAGGCTTGTTTTGGACCAAAGCATGTGTAGGAGGAAGTTTGGTTTCATTTCTGTTATATTTAATTTAATATGTATTAATCCTCTTTTTGCTAGCAAGAAATGCCTTCAATTTTTGTGTATTTAATTCAGTGGTGCAAAAGTCAATTGCTTGCTCTCCAGAGGTGTGCCTCATGGTCATTAGGACTAGTAGGTACTGTTGGATAAGTTTGTTATGTATTAGTTGATTAAAAGAGTTCAAACTAGATTAATCTAGTAAAGGAAAATAGGAAAAATACTTTCTCTTGTACATAAGTTAAGGAAATGAGTTAGGAAAGTAAAATGGTGGTGCTGAAGAGTATCTTGGCCCCCTAAGTGGGTTTTGGTGATTTAATGACACACACCTAAGTAGCTAATGAATTTACCTAGTCCATGAGCAGGTATTAAAATTATGTATGGCATCAAGCACAGTTCGTTGACCATGCAAAAAGGAAAGTGGTGCTGTAAAGGATTCCTAAGAAGGCTTATTTATTTTACATTTTTGAATTTGAGTCCTAGGAATGCCGTACTATCAAGAGGGACAGGAATCATGTCTTCCAAGAGTCGAACAGGTGCTCTAGTTGCTGAAACAAAACCTATGAGAGACACCTTTGCACCAATATGTTCACGGGGATCTTTTCTTGGGTGCTGGCCTTGGAAGGCCGGAGTATCGGGGTTTACCCCGGAGTCTCCGAACTTCCAGGAGTTTCCGGGTTTGCCCCGGATACTCCGGGTCATAAAGCCTCAACGGCTATATTCTGGGTGAGGGGGTATAAAAGCCCCCTCCACCCCTTCATTTACTCCTCTCCCCTGCCATTTCGTGCTGAACAGTAACAGACCTCATTTACTCCCCCTCTTCTCCCTTTGGCTCAAGTTTGGTGAGATTTGTAGTGGGATTTAAGAGGGTTTGAGAGCAAGGGCTTGGAGAGTGCTAGTGAGCTGATTTCCCATCTCTAGAGCACCTCGTTCTTCGCTTGGTTGGCAAAATTCGTGTTTGTTACTCTTGGAGTCTTGAGCTCCTAGCCAGCTAGGCGTTGCCTTGGAGCATCCAAAGATTGTGGCTGCCCAAGGAAGTTTGTATCACCCCGACTTTGAGTAAGTAACTCTAGCTTGATCTTTGTGGTCGCTAGAGGGAGGAAAGTGACCTAGGTGTAAAGGTCCACCCTTCGTGGGTACCTCAACGGAGACGTAGACCTCAAGGTGTGAGGTTGAACTCCGGTAACAAATCCTTGTGTCTCTTGTGCTTGTTCACCTTGTTGCATGCTTGTTTCTATCTTGAGCACATATCTAGGGTTTGGTACCGATCTACTTCTTGTTGAGGTTCCTACAAGATTTGAGTGAATAAATAGGCTTGTCTCATCTCAATGCATAACCTATTTTCACAGATTTACTTTTGAGCAAGTTTAATTTCTGTCGAATTTAATCTCTCCCTAGCAGGCCGGAATATCTGGACATTTTCCCGGATTCTCCGGATTTCCCGGAGTATCCGGAAAAATATCTGGAGTCTCCGGACCTGCATTTGACAGCTGTGAAAAAGTTTGTGATTTTCAGGTTCGACTATTCACCCCCCCTCTAGTCGACATCTTGATCCCTTCAATTGGTATCAGAGCCAAGTGCTCCACATTTGAAGCTTAACCGCTTGGAGTTAAGAAGACGTCGAATCCAAATGATCAAGCCCTACCTCTCGCCGAAGGTGATCCCGTCAACAATGTTGTTGGCATGCCTCCCCTTCCTCAAGGAGGCAACACCCATGGCGCAAGCATGAGTCATCAAGCGCATGGACGAGGTGATGAGTCCTCCGATAGTGAGGACGAGGAGTTCGATGATGCAAGGTCCACCCGCTCTGCTCGACGACCATCAAGGGACTATACTCGAACCTCTTTCGATTACTCTCGCTTATCCTTTAACCATCCATCGGGTTCTAGCCACATTGGGAAGATACCCCAATTTGATGGAACCGACTATTCCAAGTGGAAGAACTCGATGGAGGAGTATTTGATGGCGGTGAATCCCGCACTTTGGACTATTGTGAACAGGGGTATTACCTTTCCGAGTGGTGATGCGACGCTAACTCAAGATCAAGCAAATGAGATACAAAGAAACTATCAAGCCATACGCATCATAAAGAGTTCACTCACGTCCGAAGAATATGACAAGGTAGATGGGTTGAAGTCCGCCAAGGAAGTGTGGGACACCTTGTTCATCAACCATGAAGGGACAAAGCAAGTAAGGGAAGGAAGGATTCGAGCCTTGGAAAGTGAGCTCAATCGGTTTGTCATCAAAGATGATGAATCACCTCAAGACATGTACAACCGCTTGAACAAGATCATCAACAAAATCAAATCACTTGGAAGTACAAGATGGGGAAGAAGAGAAGTGGTTGACAAGATTTTCTCCACTTACATGGCAAGGGATGTTCAACTCCATACTCTCATAAGGGAAAAGAGAGGGTTCAACAAGTTCACTCCGGCGGATGTGATTGGAAGAATGGAAGAACACCTTATCACCGTCAAGGAGTCCAAGCTCTCACAAGAAATGTCAAAGATGCATGAACAACTTGAGAAGAACAAGGGAGTAGCCCTCAAGGCATCTAGCAAGGAGAAAAGGTCAAGCTCATCAACTTCAAGAACCGTGGTCGAGGAAGATGGTGATGAAGATAGTGACACGGACATGACTCCCGAGCAAATGGCTCTCTTTGTGAGGAAGTTCAACAAAATGTTCAAGAAGAGTGGCTTCTTCAACAAGAACAAGGACAAGGACAAAATCAAGACGAAGAGGACTTCCAAGAGACCATGCTTTGGGTGTGGCAAGGAGGGTCATTTGATTGCGGAATGCCCCAACATAAAAGTAAGGAGAAGAGACACCAACAAGTTTGACAAGAACAAGAAGAAAGAAATTGGTGAAGCTCATTTGGGTGAAGAATGGGATTCAAATGATGATAGCTCCGACTCCGACATTGAAGCCGGTCTTGCCACCATATCCATTGGGAAATCAATCAACAAGTCATCATTATTTGAAGATCTCACCGATGATGAAGATGACCTCACCCACACTTGCCTCATGGATAGCGGCTCCAAGGTAGACACACCCACCCCGCCCCTAGATGATGATAGTGAAAATGATTTTGATTTTGAAAAAATGATCACTAGCTTTGGTAGAAAGGCAACTAAGAAAATTGTGTTTTTAATGAAAGAGATTGAGAATAGAGATGGGACCCTAGAGGTGCAAGAAGAACTCTTTAGACTTGAGCGAGAGAAAACCATTGCCCTTGAGAATGCCCTTATAATTGAAAAGAAGGATTTCAAGGTGCAAGAGGACTCGCTCAAGGAAAAGGAGATAGAAATTCTTAGCCTCAAGAAATCCCTAGCTAAAGATGAGTTGATAGTGGATGAATTAACTAGGGAATCTTTCCTAGCTAAGGATGCTTGCAAGAAACTTGAGGGTGAAAAGCTTGAACTTCAAAAGAGCTTTGATAGCTTAAAGACTAGTAACATAGCATTAGAAGTTCAACTTGACAACCTCAAGAACAATGCTACAACTTCATCTAATGATGCTTTCTCTAACTCTCAAACATCAACAAGCAATGGTTGTTCTAGATGTTATAAGATTGATATCAATGCTTGTGCTACTAATGTTGCCGAGATGAATGCCATGAAAAAGGAGATTGCCAGGTTGTCAAACTCT
The DNA here is from genome assembly GCA_947561735.1 of Cenchrus americanus. NCBI lineage: Eukaryota > Viridiplantae > Streptophyta > Magnoliopsida > Poales > Poaceae > Cenchrus > Cenchrus americanus. Next base: position 78,603,875 of record OX387244.1, on the reverse strand, counting down.
CTCATGGTTGAAAAGAAGAAAGAACCCAAGAGAGGTGAGTTTGAAAACCACACTAAAGGTTTTGGGTCAAGCTACATGAAGAAGTTTGGCTTTGTGGATGGGAAGGGGCTTGGTAAGCAAGAACAAGGTACAAAAGACCCCATCCCATTCATCAAGAACCACCACACCAAAGGTATGAGAACAAGAAATGTGGTTGAAGGACCGATACGGCGAACCGGAGAGGGGGGGAGTGAATCGGAGCCGATAAAAATTCTTCTCTAAGGAGATGGAAACTCCAACAAGATGAACGCGGCTTCCAACACACTTCTCCAACTCACTACCCAAGTTGGTCAAGCCCACGTAGCCACTGGAGTGCCACTGGACCTAGGAACCAACACACAACCTTCCGACCCGAGAACGCAGCGGAACACCAAACCTCAAGTCTACAGACCAACACCGGTCAGACCGGTGAGCACCACCGGTCAGACCGGTCCCTGCTGGTGAGAGTCGGCAACTTCCACTAAGTGGCTTCACATCGGTCAGGCCGGTGTAACACACCGGTCGGACCGGTCTAAGCCTGAAAGCCCCCAAATCACCAAATAGGCCAACCGACCACCAAACTGGCCTGAACTCGAAACAGCAGCAACACAGGACAACAACGAACACACCCAGACGTTCACCCGAGCAAAAACCCACCAGGGCTCACACCGGTCAGACCGGTCAAGAGCACGGTCAGACCTGTGTAGCACGGGCGGCTCGGGATGAACAAACACCGCGGTCAACTCCCCCAAATCCAAATCTCGATCTCCCGAATCGCTCCACGGACTTGAACAAGACTTTGGGGATATTAGGAACACCTCATGAGGAGTCCATAGCCAAGTTTAATCCCACTAAAACTCGTCCAAAAAGGAGGAATCAAGGAAATCCCGCCAAGAGCCCTTCCAACCCAAGAACTCAAGAAACCCCAAAATCGAGCACCTTTACTCACGAATTTGGGAAGGGAATCACAGCCCAAAGAACCACGAAGGGTTCCCACAAATTTCCCCCATTAAATCCCCAAGAGAAAGGTCCCGAAAACAACCCAAAGAAATCACCAAGAGAGGGCTCCGAAAATCAACACCGAGAACAACCGGGGAAAACACATCCAAACCTTGAGGAACCACGTCGAATCATCTATACATGAAACAAAGGTTCATACAAGGTCTACCAAGCCGCCCGATCATCCATCCCTCTCAACAAGATCTCACCATGAAGCTCTCAAGCTAGTCATATGGAAAACCTAAGGAAAATAGGAAGGAAAATGGGAAAACAAATGAGCTAGGGTTCCAAGAGTTGGCTGCCATCCTCTCACCTCTTGGGTTATATGGAGGCAACCGAATGTCTAAAATGCCCTTTCCTAATAACTAGGGATACAAGCCCCTCAAGGGCGGATTTGGAAGTCTTCATGTCTTCACCATCGGACGGATGCCCGGCGACCGCACCCTCGCGTAGCTTCGACGCAAGCCATGCGATCCCGACGCGTGTCCTCCGCTTCGAAGTCTTCGGACCGCGTCGTCGCACACGGTCGGACCGGTGCTCCTCACCGGTCGACCGGTCCCCACCGTCGGACCGGTCGGACCCACCGCGTCGGACCGGCCCGCGCCGCTGCGGCCTCCGTCTTCGGTTCTTCGGTCTTGGCTTTGTGGATCAACCAAGGAACCGAGTGGTTTTCTGGCGAACCACCGGAAACCCCGCGAATTCGGTGTAGCCTCCGCCAATCTCCACTCATGACTTGGCTCCCACGTAGTCCCAGCTCGACCTTGGTTTTGAGGCTCAACCAAGAAACCGTCCATGACTTCATCTTGCTGTTCATGCCACCATGCGGCCCGTACTTGACCCCCGCCGGCCACCGGGTCCCTCGAACGAAGCCTACTTGTCTTCTCCACACCTGGAGGCCTCACCGGCGACGACCTTTCGCGCTTGTTCTTCACCTGCACCAACACCAGTCAAGCCGCAACCTGCACCTGCAATACTTAGCCAAGAATTAGTCCACACAACGTTGTCAATCACTCATCACACAAGGAAGCGTCCATCCACCGGTCCTCGAACCACACATGGTCCTCAATCTCCCCCTTGATGAGTGCATTGACAACACCCACACGAAAGCAACAAGAGAGAAAAGAAAAAGAAAAGAAACGAACAAAAAGAAACTCCAACAAGCGATCGAAAGCCAAACAAAGGCAAAGAGCAAGATCACTTGAAGAAGACAAGTCTCGGACCCCTTAGGCAAGGGCAACGGCTCGACACATCCGAGACAAAGCAAAGCTCAAGCAAAGAGCGCAAACCACCAAAGCAAAGCTCGAACAACCACAAAGAGCTCCCCCTGCACACATGCAGGCTCCCCCGGAACCAATGCACCCCCCTGGACGAATGCATGCAAGACACCACTTGAAACAGGGCAGCTACAACAACTCAGCCCTGACCGGTCAGACCGGTCAACACCACCGGTCAGATCGGTGTGCAACATGTGAACCACCACTTGAAACAGGGCAGCTACAACAACTCAGCCCTGACCGGTCAGACCGGTCAACACCACCGGTCAGATCGGTGTGCAACATGTGAACAGAACCAGCACTCTGACCGGTCAGACCGGTGACCTCGACCGGTCAGACCGGTGCACAACAGAGCCCAAAAATGGCTCGAAACCACCTGAAAACCTTCTAAATGCGTCCAGTAAGCCATTTCAAGCTCAAACTTCTCCCCCTTGTTGGCAATGCATGAATCAAGCCAAAAATGCAAAAAATTCAACCTAGATCTTCGCAAATAGACAAAATTCAACAAAGAATGCTACACATGTCCAAATGAGCAAGTTAGATACTCTACAGCTTCGTATCGATCTCAACTACATGATCACCAAGTTGCACAACCATTGGACGAAGCTAAAATGGATTTGGGCAATTTTGCAAAAAACTTGCCTCTCATGAGCAAAGTTCTAAACATGATCAAAGCATAATGGCAAAGCCACACAAACTTCATGCTAGGACAGCCATTCTAATCATAAGACCATCACAAACACCGACAAGCACCTCATGTCATGTCAAAGCCACCGAGCCATGTGCCTACTTCTATGTATGAGACTTCTCATTGGTAGGCATCATGCAACAGTTTAGCACCCAAAGCACATTAAATTCAGCACATAAGACATGGGAGCATATTTTCCAAGCATTTTTCATTTCATTTTCAGATTTGTAAATGGTACATGAAATGTCTTTGCGACAAAAAGGAACTTATGCCCCTCCACAAGATAAAACAAGAGGGCTAAACATTCATGATGGCAAATGAGCCTTTGGCCCCATATGATCAATAAACTAGCTATCCAACCACAAAGTAAGCATAGCAAAGCCACTAAAAACATGTCAAGATCATATAAAGGCATTTACACATGAGAGCGCATATACATGACATTTTTCAAAAACATAGCCATCAACCATGGATTATTCATCAAGATCATCAAGAGCTAAGCCAAACTAACCATAGCATACCAAACAAGCTCACAAAGACATATATCTCATTCCATGGTGAACAATGTATATAAGAGAAGCTTTTCCTAACCAATGCATATGATACAAAATGCATGCAATCTAAGATACAAGGATGCCTATACATCATGTTACATATGCCATGCCAAATGCAAGAAATGCACAAAGGAAAGCTATACATATGCTACAAAGAGAGCTCCCACACACCCAACTCAAGAAAACAAACACACACCAAGTTCCCCCCGCAAACGAGTGAAAGTTGCTTGATCTAGGGGTTTGGTGAAAATATCGGCTAGTTGGTCATGTGTGGGTACATGGATCAAAGCTATCTTTCCTTTCTCGACGTTGTCTCTCAGAAAGTGGTACCTCACTTCTATGTGCTTAGTCTTGGAATGGAGCACTGGGTTCTTTGCAACGCTTATGGCACTGGTGCTATCACATTGAAGTGGGACATGGGTATACTCCTCACCAAAGTCACTCATGGTGTAGGTGATCCAAAGGAGCTGAGAGCAACAACTAGCAGCGGCAACATACTCGGCCTCGGTCGTGGATTGAGCAACACTCGACTGCTTGCGGGAAGACCAAGACACCAAAGAAGAACCCAAAAGCGGCAAGTCCCGAAGTGGACTTCCTATCCAACCGACACCGGCAAAATCCGTGTCCGAAAAACCATGAAGCGCCAAAGAAGAGGACGCGGAGTACCAAAGGCCGAAGTCGGGAGTGTGACGCAAGTACACGAAAATTCTCTTCACCGCTTGCCGATGCGAAGTCCTCGGAGACGCTTGAAAACAAGCGCACAGACACACCGAGAACTGTATGTCCGGCCTCGTCGCCGTCAAGTAGAGGAGTGACCCGATCATGCTCCGGTACTCCTTCTGGTCCACGTGTTCACCTTCCTCGTCAGCATCAAGAGCCGTAGTCGTACTCATCGGTGTCGTCATAGCCTTGGAGTCCTCCATCTTGAACTTCCGCACAATGTCCTTGGTGTACTTAGCCTGGTGCACAAATGTTCCTTCCTTTGATTGCTTGATTTGTAGCCCGAGGAAGAACTGCAACTCGCCCATCATGCTCATCTCAAACTCCCTGCTCATATCATCCTCGACTGTGTAGTGCGTTCATCCATGTCGCCAATGATCCTCGAAGCTGGGTGATCCACTTGTACTCGCCGAGGAGGTTCTCGCCTTGATGCTACCTCCCCCTCAACATCAGCTTCTCCTCGTTCTTGATTTGTCGTCGTAGGTGTAGCAGAGGGTCCATCCATCATCGTAGTCGAAGTAGTGGGTACATGTTCAGCCGGGGGCACCACACCACCATCTTCATCCTCTCCGTGTTCATGCTCCTCCTCCTGAAAGATCTCCTCGCCAAGCTCATCATCACCTGCACACTCAAAGACAAGCTGACTACGTGGCTCTGTCTCGTCGAAGGTTACCTCGCAAGTCTCCACGATTTGATTAGTTTCAAGATTGAGCACACGATATGCTCTAGAGTGAGATGCATAACCAAAGAAAATGCCATCGACAGACCTAGCCTCAAACTTATCCAACTTCCTGCCTTTCTTCAGAATGAAACACTTGCAACCAAAGACATGGAAGTGACTCACCTTGGGTGTGCGACCATGTATCAACTCATAGCATGTCTTCTTCTTGTGCACTCTGAGGTATATCCTGTTCGACACATAGCACACGGTTTTCACCGCCTCAGCCCAATACCTCTTCGGAGTCCTATGCTCATCAAGCATCGTCCGAGCCATCTCGCACAAGGTCCTGTTCTTCCTTTCCACAACACCATTCTGGGGAGGCGTATATGGACTCGAAAACTGGTGCTCAAGACCCAAGTCATGGCAAAAGGTTTCAAAACGAGAGTTTCTGAATTCCGAGCCATTATCACTGCGGATAGCTCGTATGGCATCTCCGTGCCTCTCGTTCCTCAACCTCAAGACTAGATCTCGAACAAAACCAAACGTCTCCCCCTTATCCTCGAGAAAGAACACCCAAGCATATCGAGAATAGTCGTCCACCACAACCAGGACATACCACTTCCCACCCGCAGATCGCACACGAGCCGGGCCAACAAGGTCCATATGGAGCGAGCTCGCATGGACGCTCAGTCATCACATCGGTGAGAGGCGGGTGAGAAGAGGCTACCATCTTGGCATGCCTACACGGCGCACAAACCAACTCTTTCTCAAGCCTCAACCGTGGCAATCCTCGGACCAAATTGAGTTTACTCAAGCGAGACAAAAGGTCAAATCTCAAGTGACCCAACTTCCTATGCCACTTCCACAACTCACTCGAAGAACCAGCCAAGAAACAACGCTCCACACCCGAAGACTGAGAAAAATCAGCACGAAACACCTGACCCTCGGGAACGACCATACAGACAAGGTTCCCTCGAGAGTCCAAAATCCGAGAACCACCTGGCCGAAACTACACCTCAAAGCCCTCATCCAACAACTGAGACACAGAAAGCAAATTGTACCCTAGCGATTGAACAAGAGCAACACGCCTCAGAGTGATCTTGTCACTCACTTTGATCTCACCTTCTGAAAGCACACACCCACGCCCATTGTCCCCAAAGGTGATGTACCTCTTCGTCACCACCGGGACGAGACTTGAGAACCACCCCTTGTCTCCGGTCATATGCCTCGAGCAACCGGAGTCAATCAACCAAATGTTCTTCAAGTCTCCCACCTGATATTCAAAAACGCGCACGTGAGCGAACAAACGACTCAGCACTGGGGTTAGTACCAAAAGAGTAAAACCAGTGCCGAGCCATTTGCTCGAAAGTGGGGTTAGCACCAACCAAAGCATCTCTCCTACCAAAGCTACCTCCACGAACACCACCACGGTAACCACCCTGAGGGAACCACCCCTCTCTGCCTGGAGGAGGACCAAAACCACAAAAGAGAACCCGTGGACCGTCCCTCCTCTCCTTCTCAAAGCTACGACTCCTCCCATCCCCGTAGTGAACTCGAGGGGGAGAACACCTAGCAACCTGACCACCTGCAAACTCTCCAGCCCAACCACCAGAACCACGACCTCCGAAACAACCCTCGCACTCCGTACGAGCATGAAACCCAAACCGCCGCTCGTCCTGTGCCCGCACCGTCCGACCGGGTGCCCCACACCGGCCCCGACCGGTGTGACCCGGGCGCAAAGCACCTCCCACGCTCTTCCGCTCTCCCCAAGCCCGAACCTGTCCTCACATTCGCCTTGGCCCCGGGCATCCGCACACGAGGCTCAAGTACACCATCGGAAGGGTGGTACTTGTCCTTGTTAGCCCACTCCTTTGCCATTCTCTCCTCACGCTTCCTCTTGAAGCAAAACTCCTCCTTATGGCCATCTCTCCCACAATAGCCACAATGGAACCTCACAAGCTTAGGCTTAGGCTTGGGATGTGGTCGCTCACTAGGTTTCTCTCCACTCAACTCCTCCACCGGTTTCCCCTCACTAGCCTTCTCACTTTCTTTCCCAAAGAACACTTTCCCCGAAGTGCTCACAAACTTGATAGGCTTTTGTAGATCATTTGTGGGTGTAGGAAACACGGGTGGAGCTGGGGTTGTGTCTAGTCGGTTCCTAAGATGGTTAGGTTTTGGGGGGAAATCATTTTTGTGGTGGGTTTTTGGTGGCTCCGGGATATTCTCTCCACTTCCCTCACCAACCCTGTTTGCCCCAAGTACCTCACCATCCTGCCTCTTAAATGCCTCGATCATCATCCTCAACTGAGGCTCATGACCAGACAACTAACCCATCAACTTCCTCAAGTCATCATTCTCATCCTGCAAACGATCAACATAATGTGCAAGTTCCAAATTTTTCAAGGCATGCATTTCACAGGTAGAGCATGATGTAGGCATGGGTTCCTTCAATTTAGCCTCAAGTGAACTAGTGTAAACATGCATCTCATCAATCTTAGCATGCAAAACAGGGCAATAAGTGCAAGCACCTAGCAAAGCAGGTCTAGATTTAAGCTCAGCCACTTCAACCCTAAGCACATCTAGTTCCTCACACTTGGAGGCATGCTTCTCCTTAAACAAAGCAAGATCAGCAAGGAATATGGAGCAATCAGCACAATAAACCACATCCGAAACAACAGGGCTAGCCTTAAGGGAATCAATCTCAAGCTTGCTATCAAGCACCTGTGTCTCTAGCTCAGCCACTCTAGTCCTAGCATCCTCGAGTGAAGCCCTAAGCTCTTTTCTCATTTTCTTGGCCTCTCTAAGCATGTCATCACGGTTATCAAGCAAAGAGCCAAACCTCTCATTCTCCTGGCGCAAGAAGGAAAGTTCATCACGCACCTCGTCGTCGAACTCAGAGTCCGAGTCGCTCTGTGTGCTCTTCTTGCTGCCGGAGCTCAGCGCCATGGTACAGAAGCCATCTCTCGCGAAGCAGCTCAGCCCGCTCAGGTTCTTGGACGTCTTCTTGTTCTTGCGACGATCACCCTCGTCTTCACTGCTGCTCGAGCTCGAGGTGGAGTACGCGGAACTGGAGTCGACGTCGCTCGCTCCAACCATCGCTCGGGCCTTGCCTCGACTCTCCTTCTTCCTCGATCGTCGATCGTCCTTGTACTTGTTCTTGTGCTTGCTCTTGTGGTCGCGCCTCGACCGGTACTTGCCATCGTTCCTCGGCTTGTGCTTGTAGCCGTCCTTGTTCTCGACCTTCTCCGGGCAGTCGGCGACGAAGTGTCCCGGCTTGCCGCACTGGAAGCACGTCCTCGTGTTCCTCCTCATGTTCACTCGGTTCTCGTGCAGCCTCTCGAACCGCCTCGTCAGGAGCGCCAGCTCGTCCTCTCCAAGCTCGTCGAACTCCTCATCTGGCATAAACATCAAAGAGGAGAAAGAGAACATCCTGGTGGATGGGTTAGAGTTAGCCTTTCCTTTGGAACCACCAACGAGGGCGAGACTATGGGAGTCAGTCGGACCCTCGAGCTTAACAGTCATGCCCCTATCCACCTCAGCCGACTTGAGCTTCGAGAACAGCTCGTTCACCGTCAGAGTGTCATACTTCTCTGACTCCACAATGGCCTCGAACTTTCCGCCCCAAATCGTATGATCCAAAGAGTGTAAGAGCTTGACCGCTCTATCATGATCACCGTACGGGAGCACGTCCACATTGGCCCTCATGTTGTTCACAACCACCGTGAACCTCTGAAACAAGGCATTGATGGACTCACCGGGGAGATGAGTGAAGTTCTCGTACTCTCTCCGGTAGGTCGCATACATCCGTGCCTGAACCTGGGCGTTCCCAACATGAGCCTCCTTCAACACCACCCAAATCCTACAAGCCAAGTGCTCGGCGTGCACCTGATCGAACTCAGGCTGACACAAAGCACGAAACAAGTAGTCGACCGCCTTATTGTTGGCGTCGAATCTGTCCCTCGATCCTGGAGCAAGGAAGTCCATCGGCTGGACATAGCCTGTGTCCACCGTGACATCCCAAAGGATCTGACCCTTTCCGCGGAGAAAAGCACCCATCCGCTTGCTCCACATCTGGTAGTTCTTGCCATCGAAGTGTGGAGGACCCGAACCCCGTTCCTGGTACGCCATCCTTGGATCTTAGACTGGTTAGAGTCAATAAAGACCTGAACCGGCTCTGATACCACTTGAAGGACCGATACGGCGAACCAGAGAGGGGGGGAGTGAATGGGAGCCGATAAAAATTCTTCTCTAAGGAGATGGAAACTCCAACAAGATGAACGCGGCTTGCAACACACTTCTCCAACTCACTACCCAAGTTGGTCAAGCCCACGTAGCCACTGGAGTGCCACTGGACCTAGGAACCAACACACAACCTTCCGACCCGAGAACGCAGCGGAACACCGAACCTCAAGTCTACAGACCAACACCGGTCAGACCGGTGAGCACCACCGGTCAGACCGGTCCCTGCTGGTGAGAGTCGGCAACTTCCACTAAGTAGCTTCACACCGGTCAGGCCGGTGTAACACACCGGTCGGACCGGTCCAAGCCTGAAAGCCCCCAGATCACCAAATAGGCCAACCGACCACCAAACTGACCCAAACTAGAAACAGCAGCAACACAGGACAACAGCGAACACACCCAGACGTTCACTCGAGCAAAAACCCACCAGGGCTTGCACCGGTCAGACCGGTCAAGAGCACCGGTCAGACCGGTGTAGCCTGGGCAGCTCGGGATGAACAACACCCGCGGGTCAACTCCCCCAAATCCAAATCTCGATCTCCCGAATCGCTCCACGGACTTGAACAAGACTTTGGGGATATTAGGAACACCTCATGAGGAGTCCATAGCCAAGTTTAATCCCACTAAAACTCGTCCAAAAAGGAGGAATCAAGGAAATCCCGCCAAGAGCCCTTCCAACCCAAGAACTCAAGAAACCCCAAAATCGAGCACCTTTACTCACGAATTTGGGAAGGGAATCACAGCCCAAAGAACCATGAAGGGTTCCCACAAATTTCCCCCATTAAATCCCCAAGAGAAAGGTCCCGAAAACAACCCAAAGAAATCACCAAGAGAGGGCTCCGAAAATCAACACCGAGAACAACCGAGGAAAACACATCCAAACCTTGAGGAACCACGCCGAATCATCTATACATGAAACAAAGGTTCATACAAGGTCTAGCAAGCCGCCCGATCATCCATCCCTCTCAACAAGATCTCACCATGAAGCTCTCAAGCTAGTCCTATGGAAAACCTAAGGAAAATAGGAAGGAAAATGGGAAAACAAATGAGCTAGGGTTGCAAGAGTTGGCTGCCATCCTCTCACCTCTTGGGTTATATGGAGACAACCGAATGTCTAAAATGCCCTTTCCTAATAACTAGGGATACAAGCCCCTCAAGTGTGGATTTGGAAGTCTTCATGTCTTCACCATCGGACGGATGTCCGGCGACCGCACCCTGCGTAGCCTCGACGCAAGCCATGCGATCCCGACGCGTGTCCTCCGCTTTGAAGTCTCCGGACTGCGTTGTCGCACACCGGTCAGACCGGTGCTCCTCACCGGTCAGACCGGTCCCCACCGGTCAGACCGATCAGACCCACTGGTCAGACCGGTCTGGTGCTGCTGCAGCTCCGTCTTCGGTTCTTCGGTCTTGGCTTTGTGGATCAACCAAGGAACCGAGTGGTTTTCTGGTGAACCACCGAAAACCCCGCGAACTCGGTGTAGCCTCCGCCAATCTCCCCTCATGACTTGGCTCCCATGTAGTCCCGGCTCGACCTTGATTTTGAGGCTCAACCAAGAAACCGTCCATGACTTCATCTTGCTGTTCATGCCACCATGCGGCCCACACTTGACCCCGCTGGCCACCGGGTCCCTCGAACGAAGCCTACTTGTCTTCTCCACACCTGGAGGCCTCACCGGCGACGACCTTTCGCGCTTGTTCTTCACCTGCACCAACACCAGTCAAGACGCAACCTGCACCTGCAATACTTAGCCAAGAATCAGTCCACACAATGTTGTCAATCACTCATCACACAAGGAAGCGACCATCCACCGGTCCTCGAACCACACATGGTCCTCAGTGGTGCACGACATGAAGCAAATGGGTGTCAAGAACTATGACAACCAAGTTAGATACAACACTCCTATCAAGTTCAAGAGCACCCAAACTACAACACAAGCACCACCATCAAAGCCAAACAAGTCAAGCAAAAAGCCCAACCACATGCTTCACAAAATAGCTTTTATGCTGATTATGTGTTGACTTGGAACTACAAGGGTAAGGTGGTTGCCATGTATGTGGGACCCCACACAAAAGGGACAATGATTAAAAGGAGTGTGTGGGTGCCCAAGATTTTTGTGACTAACACTCTAGGACCCAAATCCACTTGGGTACCTAAAACACAAGCATAATTTGTTTTGTAGGCATACTCCTCCGGTGGAACAAAATGGGTGATTGATAGTGGGTGCACAAATCATATGACCGGGGAGAAGAAAATGTTTACATCTTGTGATATGATTGAAAATCCTACGGAAAAGATTTCCTTTGGAGGCAATGGTGGAGGAACGGTTGTTGGTCTTGGTAAAATTGCTATCTCAATCAATCATTCAATTTCCAATGTTTATTTGGTTGAATCTTTGGACTACAACTTGTTGTCCGTTTTCACAACTTTGTGAGATGGGCTACAATTGTTTGTTCACAAATGAGGGTGTGACCGTCTTTAGAAGGGGTGATGACTCCGTTGCCTTTAAGGGTGAACTCAAGGGAAGGCTTTACTTGGTGGATTTTTCATCGGATAAAGCCCAACTTGATACATGCTTATTGGCAAAGTCTAGCTTGAGTTGGCTTTGGCATCGCCGACTAGCTCACGTTGGGATGAATAATCTCAATAAGCTTCTAAAGGTGGAACACATCCTAGGACTAACAAACGTTCATTTTGAGAAAAATAGAATTTGTAGTGCTTGTCAAGCCGGAAAGCAAGTTGGTGCTCCTCATCCCGCCAAGAATGTAGTCACTACCATAAGGCCATTGGAACTACTTCACATGGATATCTTTGGTCCGGTGGCTTATGTTAGCATTGGAGGGAACAGGTATGGATTTGTCATTGTTGATGATTACTCTCGGTACACTTGGGTATTCTTTATGAAAGACAAAAGCAAAGTTCATGAAATATTCAAGAAATTTGCCACAAGAGCCCAAAATGAATTTGATATGAAGATCAAAAGAGTAAGAAGTGACAATGACACCGAGTTCATGAACACCAACATTGAAGAGTATCTTGATGAAGAAGGCATTGGTCATGAGCTCTCCGTCCCATACACTCCACAACAAAATGGGATAGTTGAGAGGAAGAATAGAACTCTCATTGAAGCCGCAAGAACCATGCTTGATGAGTACAAGACTTCGGATAGTTTTTGGGCGGAAACAATCAACACAACTTGTCATGCTATCAACCGTTTGTATCTTCACAAGCTTCGCCACAAGACCGCTTATGAGATCCTAATCGGTAAAAAGCCTAATGTCTCTTACTTTAGAGTTTTTGGTTGTAAGTGCTTCATTCTCAATAAGAAACCCAAAAGCTCTAAGTTTGCATCTAAAGTTGATGAAGGTATCTTTCTTGGTTACGCCTCAAACGCTCATGGCTATCGTGTCCTCAACAAAACCACCGGTTGTGTTGAAGTCACGTGTGAATTGACGTTTGATGAATCTAATGGCTCTCAAGAGGAGGAAGTTGATGAATTATGTGTAGGCAAGGATGTACCTACTGAAAAGGCTATAAGGAGGATGGCCATTGGAGAAATCAAGCCTCAGGAAGAAGATGATGAGGACTGCGAAATTGAAGAAGCAGCAGCTCTGAACCCCGCTGCAAACCCCGGAGTATCCGGAGAAAAACCCGGAGAATCCGGATTTTCCGGAAACTCTGGAGAAAAGTCCGGAAATTCCGGACCTGTTGTTGAAACTTCACAAAGCAGTCAAGAAGCTGAGGATTTGATCCAGGAAGAAGATTCTGACCCACATCCAAGAGTTCGACAAAGTGTTCAACGAGATCATCCCGTTGACAACATTCTTGGAAGCATCCGTAGAGGGGTAACAACTCGTTCAAGATTAGCAAATTTTTGTGAACATTACTCGTTTGTTTCCATGTTGGAACTTCTTAGGGTTGAAGATGCTCTTGGAAATGCCGATTGGGTGATGGCCATGCAAGAAGAGCTCAACAACTTTACTAGGAATGAAGTCTGGTCCTTGGTGGAACGCCCCAAACAAAATGTGATTGGAACCAAGTGGGTGTTTCACAACAAACAAGATGAAGATGGCGTGGTTACAAAGAACAAATCTAGATTGGTGGCAAAGGGATACACTCAAGTAGAAGGGTTAGACTTTGGAGAAACTTATGCACCGGTGGCAAGACTTGAAGCAATTCGTATACTCTTAGCCTTTGCCACCCATCACAACTTCAAGCTACATCAAATGGATGTCAAGAGCGCTTTCTTGAATGGTCCAATCTCCGAAGAAGTCTACGTTGAGCAACCACCAGGCTTTGAAGATCCTCAATTTCCAAACCACGTCTACAAGCTCCATAAGGCGCTCTATGGGCTCAAGCATGCCCCTAGAGCATGGTATGAATGCCTTAGGGAATTTCTCTTAAAGAAAGGCTTTGAAATAGGCAAAGCCGATCCTACTCTCTTCACTCGTAAACAAGGCAATGATTTGTTTTTATGTCAAATATATGTTCATGATATCATATTTGGCTCTACTAATCAAATTTGGGCTGAGGAGTTTAGTAGGATCATGACTAAAAGATTCTAGATGTCTATGATGGGCGAGTTGAAGTTCTTTCTCGGTTTTCAAATCAAGCAACTCAAGGATGGCACATTCATAAGTCAAACCAAGTACACCAATGACATGCTCAAGAAGTTTGACATGAACAATGCCAAGCCCATCAAAACACCTATGCCATCAAATGGACATCTTGATCTAAATGAGGAGCATCGACCAAAAGGTATATCGCTCCATGACTGGTTCTTTGCTTTACCTTTGTGCATCTAAGCCCGATATTATGCTTAGTGTGTGCATGTGTGGTATATCGCTCCATGACTGGTTCTTTGCTTTACCTTTGTGCATCTAAGCCCGATATTATGCTTAGTGTGTGCATGTGTGCAAGATTTCAAGCTAATCCTAAGGAGTGCCATCTAATGGCCGTCAAGAGAATTTTTAGATACTTGGTTCATACTCCTAACCTTGGTTTATGGTATCCTAAGGGCTCCATTTTCGATCTACTTGGCTACTCCGATTTGGATTATGCCGGTTGCAAAGTAGATAGAAAGAGTACATCCGGGACTTGCCAATTACTTGGGAGGTCTTTGGTGTCTTGGATTTCCAAGAAACAAAACTCCATTGCCCTTTCCACCACCGAGGCCGAGTATGTTGCAGCTGGCGCTTGTTGTGCTCAACTACTTTGGATGAGGCTCACCTTGAGAGACGTTGGTTGCAAGTTTAGCAAGGTGCCACTCTTGTGTGACAACGAGAGTGCCATCAAGCTAGCTAACAACCCCGTAAACCACTCAAGAACAAAGCATATAGACATAAGACACCATTTCTTGAGAGACCACGAAGCCAAAGGAGATATCGATTTAAGCCATGTGAGCACCGATAAGCAACTAGCCGATATCTTCACAAAGCCTCTTGATGAACTAAGGTTTTGTGTGTTGAGGAGTGAGCTAAATATCTTGGATTCTCGTAACTTGGCTTGAGATCATGCACATGTTTGAGTGACCTAGTATAGGACTTTTGAAAGCAAAAGATTTGTGAAAAGCTTGTGTTGAATTTGTTTTGAAACATTTGGATCTTTAGAGTACAACATTTTGACTATAGTTCTCATTGTTTGTTTGTGGCTAGTCCAAAGTGTTGATACTGCTCAGGCTCACATATATTACACGTGCAATCTTCCAAATCTCTACAAAATCAAATTCCTTGAAAATCTGCTCGCTAGATTTAGGGGGAGCGGAATCTCCGGGGTCTGTCCGGAAAGTCTGGATTTTCCGGATATTCCGGATCCGGCCCGGAGACTCCGGGTTGTAAAGGTATATATATACCTTTGACCTCGGTGAAAAATTCCCTTTCACCCTTTCACAGTTTCACCGTGCCCTATCTCTCCCCCGTCGCCTCCCTCTTCCCCTCACTTAAGTCCATGGCGATTTCCACCTTCCCACCGGCCAAATCTAGTGAAAGTGAGGGATTGAAGGCTCCAAGGTGTGAAGATCAAGGATCTACTCGAGATTCAAAGGATTCAAGTCCTCTCCCCTCTCTCCCCAAGGTATATTCAAAGGAACTTTCACGATCTACTTCCCTAGAGTAGTCCTTGTAGTATCCTCTTAGGGAATAGGTAGGAAATACTCCATAGAATCTAGATCTGCAATATATCTCAGTTTGGATGGATGAATCTTGCTGCATTGTGAGTTAGGGTTTCGGCTGCGAAACCCAGAAACTCCGGGGTTGAAAAACCCGGACTCTCGGAATTTTCGGAGTTTCCGGACTTTTTCCCGGAGTATCCGGGGTTCACACTGCAAGCCCTAAGTCACAAGTGTAGTGCTTCTCCTCTATTGATAACTACTCACTTCCATATCCTTTTTACCTATCCAGATGGTGAGAGTGAAGGTCAGTCGCGGAAATGAGGAGCCCTCCACCCAAAGGAGGACCAAGGCTAGACACGATCCCGCCGCTTTGCGGGCCGTGCAAGAGGTCTTAGAGCAAGAAGGTTCTCAGCGCAGTTCTAGGCCAAGAAGAGGTGACCCTCCTCCCTCCTATGTCGAAGGGAGTGAAGAAGAGATAGAGGAGGAGGAGGAGAGGACCGAGAGTGATGGTGATGAGGAAGATGAGACATATGAGCAGTCACCCGAGCCTCCTCATCGCCATGGAAAGGGGCCAGCTAAAGAAAGACCTCGCTATAAGCCCCATCCCAAAAAGAGCCATCAAGCCCCTTATGTCCATCAAAGCCGACCTGCTACTCGTGTTCCTCCTAAACATAAGCAAGGAGTAGCAGCTCACATCTGTCCCAAAACCCCTCCTAGGCTCATTCCTACCCTCCCACAAAATGTCCGAGTAGTTGACACTCCCATCAAGCTAAGGGATCCCGGTTCCGTTCTTAGTTTTGCTGAACACATGACTAGGGATTACTCCAGGAACTCTCTAGCAGTGAGGGAGCAAAGAGAAGAAAATGTGTATTTGTATCTCAAGGGAGAAGGGCTAGAGGCAAGGTTTTGGTGTGACTTTCATAGGGATTTTTATCAATCTGTTATCCGGAATCCCAAGCTAGCTACAAAGACATGGCTCCAATTGTGCCAATGAGGTACATTGATTGGAAATACTGTGAAGAGCTAAACAACACCGTGTTCAACTCCGTCATTGACAAGTGCAAGGAAGTTGGACTCTATGATATCGTGGGATTTAGGTATAATTGGAACAAAGAAATTCTTGCTCAATTCCATTACTCCTACTACTACAATCCCCATGACAATACCATCACTTGGACGACTCAAGGAAACAAGTGCACTATTGATTACATGACTTTCTCTAGGATCTTGGGACTTGGCTCTAAGGATGAGAGGCGCTCTCCCGTGCACAATGAGGACAAGTACAAGCCCAAAGAGCTCCCCTTCATGTTTCCTAGCCGAGATTTGGCTATTGAGGGCAAGGCGGACCAACTCAATCCTTACTACTACTATCTCAAGATAGGAGATGCTACAGCCTTGAGATACTATGCTCCAAATCTCCTCAATAGGATGGCACCGGATGAAGAAGGATTTTGTATATTCGACTTCATTTGGAATGAGTTGAGAAGGGCCATGAATGATCCTATGAAGCATCTTCCATATGCCCCCTATCTCATGTACATGATTGAGAGAGTCACAAATGTCTGCTATCCCAAGGATGTTGTCCATGAGACGCTTCGCCACCTCCGTGATCGAGCCAAGAGGCCTCCCAAAGGTCGCAAGTATGTTGGCTCATCTAGTGTAGCTCCTCGCCATGATGATTTGCCCGCTGCACGTTCTTCTCCTACACCTCCCCGTCGGCACCGTGGCTCCATGATAAAGAGGGTGCTTAAGAGCATCTTTAGCATGTGCAAGACAATAGCCACGGAAACTAATGAGAACCGCTGGGACATCATCGAGATCAAGTCTCATCTTGGCCTTCCCACCGATCCCTATCGCGAGCTTTCAGAGTTTGATGACCCTTTTGTGGAGTGGGACGCCCAAGGTGCCCAAGAGGAAGAAGAGGAGGAGGGCAATGATGAAGAAGAAGAGGAGGAAGATGACGACTTCGAGTGACTCAGCTGCTTCACACTTCCTTTTTGGCGCTTGATGCCAAAGGGGGAGTGAACTTATCTATTTATGTGTGTGGAACAATGAACTTGAACTTTATTTTATTTGAATTTGGAACTTGGCTTGTAATAACTTTAATTTTGTATGTGTGAGACTATGTGAGCTTGAGAAATTTTGTTGAGTGCTTGTGGTGATTTACTCTGCTTTTTATATTCTAAGGACAGTTTATGCTAGATTGAAAAACTGTATGAAGTCTGTTTTTTCTGCTGTGCTGAAGCCCGGAGAGTCCGGAAATTTTCCCGAAGTTTCCGGACATTCCGGACCTGGCCCGGAGACTCCGGACCCCTCAGCACCAGAACTCTTTTTCTTCCTTGTTGAGTGCATAATATGTCATGAGCATCTCACTTTTATGTGTCGCACGTCACAAGCACCCCACTGTTGTAATACTCTCTTATTTCTCTTGTTGTGCAAATTTTTGGCCCTAATAGGACCATTGATATTCAAGATCAAAATGCACATATTAAGGGGGAGTATTACGAAAGCTCTTAATATTCATTGTTTATCTCTTATATGACTTAAGTGTGTTGTCATCAATCAGCAAAAAGGGGGAGATTGAAGAGTATCTTGGCCCCCTAAGTGGGTTTTGGTGATTTAATGACACACACCTAAGTAGCTAATGAATTTACCTAGTCCATGAGCAGGTATTAAAATTATGTATGGCATCAAGCACAGTTCGTTGACCATGCAAAAAGGAAAGTGGTGCTCTAAAGGATTCCTAAGAAGGCTTATTTATTTTACATTTTTGAATTTGAGTCCTAGGAATGCCGTACTATCAAGAGGGACAGGAATCATGTCTTCCAAGAGTCGAACAGGTGCTCTAGTTGCTGAAACAAAACCTATGAGAGACACCTTTTCACCAACACGTTCATGGGGATCTTTTCTTGGGTTCTGGCCTTGGAAGGCCGGAGTATCCGGGTTTACCCCGGAGTCTCCGAACTTCCCGGAGTTTCCGGGTTTGCCTCGAATACTCCGGGTCATAAAGCCTCAACGACTATATTCTGGGTGAGGGGGTATAAAATCCCCCTCCACCCCTTCATTTACTCCTCTCCCCTGCCATTTCGTGTTGAACAGTAACAGACATCATTTACTCCCCCTCTTCTCCCTTTGGCTCAAGTTTGGTGACATTTGTAGTGGGATTTAAGAGGGTTTGAGAGCAAGGGCTTGGAGAGTGCTAGTGAGCTGATTTCCCATCTCTAGAGCACCTCGTTCTTCGCTTGGTTGGCAAACTTCGTGTTTGTTACTCTTGGAGCCTTGAGCTCCTAGCCGGCTAGGCGTTGCCTTGGAGCATCCAAAGATTGTGGCAGCCCAAGGAAGTTTGTATCCCCCCGACATTGAGTAAGTAACTCTAGCTTGATCTTTGTGGTCGCTAGAGGGAGGAAAGTGACCTAGGTGTAATGGTCCACCCTTTATGGGTACCTCAACGGAGACGTAGACCTCAAGGTGTGAGGTTGAACTCCGGTAACAAATCCTTGTGTCTCTTGTGCTTCTTCGTCTTGTTGCATGCTTGTTTCTATCTTGAGCACATATTTAGGGTTTGGTGCCGATCTACTTCGTGTTGAGGTTCCTACAAGATTTGAGTGGATAAACAGGCTTGTCTCATCTCAGTGCATAACCTATTTTCACAGATTTACTTTTGAGCAAGTTTAATTTCTGTCGAATTTAATCTCTCCCTAGCAGGCCGGAATATCAGGACATTTTCTCGGATTCTCCGGATTTCCCGGAGTATCCGGAAAATATCCGGAGTCTCCGGACCTGCATTTGACAGCTGGGAAAAAGTTTGTGATTTTCAGGTTCGACTATTCACCCCCCCTCTAGTTGACATCTTGATCCCTTCAGGTGCCAAAGTAAATTCCTTGATGTTTGTTTTTAAATTAAATATTTCTTTAATAGATGTGCACACAATCACCTTAAAGAGAAGGCTAAATGAGCTTTTTGATTATCTTTAAAAGGAGAAATGTTTAATTACTTTTTTTAAGGTGAATATGACCAACCTCACACTCCTTGTTGCTGCTGGTACTGTTTTTTGAATTAAATTGAAATAATTGCACTCCTAATCACTGCATTGCACTCCCCGTGTAGAAGTCCTCAACGGTAGCTATACGCTCGTGCCGGCTGACGAGGACGAGGGAGCGGGAGGAGACGTGCACTACGTGACCATAGAGCAAGACCTGAGCCAAAGTCCGGAAGTTTGTGTGTCTGCTTGTGCTGACGAAGGCAAGCCCCGATTTATTCATTAACCTATGTGTTTCTTTGAACTTCTGAATTTACTTATTGTTATTGTATGTGCATTTACGTTCAGGAGTTGAAATGAAACCCTAGTTGCATAATCCATAAGTACCCATGATCTTTACTAGTGTGTTTAGGTCGCTAGTTGCTATGCTTTAAGGATCCGGTACAAGTCGAGTGATGTTCGTCAGTCGCGATAATAGGATCTCCTTTTTGGAATCACCATATGTTTAAATGGATTGCTCATGTGGTAAGAGCATGGGATTTGGGCTCCGGTCTAATGGCTTCGTTGGCTAAGTGTTTGAAAGTACTAAACAGTTGTTGGAATGGGTACAATAAGCCTAGTACCTAAATGAGGCGGTACGGGGTTTTACTATCACTACTCTTAGGGTTGCGGCCCCGGGCTCGCCACCCGAGTGCATGCGTGAGGCTGGGTGACCTTGGTGTCGTAGCCTAGATAAACCTTCTATTTAAGACTGTGAGCTATTATCCCCAAACCGAGGAATGATGGGAACCGCTTGGTTGTTGAACTCTTGGTGAGGACACCTCCCATGTGTTTAGGTCCACCTTGCAAGGTTATGAATCAATCGATTGTCGGCCACTCACCGTCATCTGAGACTACTTACCCGACCGGCCATGATATCCCTTTATGATGGAACTTTGTGAAGATTATTACTTGATTAATTGTTTGTACAACTTTGGTTGCAATAGTTGCTTATCTAGTAATGATTACTTCTACTAGAACATGAGCTAAAATATGGAAAGTAAGGATTCACTACTTAGCAACTTTTTGGCAAACAAACCCACAAGCCAAAAGCCTTGCATGACTAGAGGTAAAATCTTTCTTTTAGACGGGTAAGTCTTGCTGAGTATTAGTATACTCAGCCTTGCTTTATAAATGTTGCTTACAGGTAATGCATGTGATGTGTGGCCCGGAGAACTTCCACCCGGCTGGGAGCTGGAATGGGTGGATGACGAAGAGTGATTGCATCATGGACATGCCTCCTATGATGTGATCATATCGTTAGTTATCTTCCGCTGTTTTCAATAAACTCTGAACCATTTACTTTCGTGTCCAAGAACTATGTTTGTAATAATGGACCCTACGAGGATGTGATGGTTAATTTGTAAGGCACTCTGGACTCTCCTTCGTGGGAGTTTTAATGCATACGTTCGATCCTTTATGTGATGTCAAGTGATTTACCGGGCATTGACCCGGCAACACTCAATGGGATACTTCTTTATTATCGCATAATGACCAAATGGAGTGGTTTAGGCGATAGTACGAAATTATCTCAGGTAGGGTTGTCACAGTTGGTATCAGAGCATCCGTATGCACCGGAGTGATTAGATTAATACTAATCACATGATTTACAATAAAACTTGCCAAGATTGATTGGATTTTGAAAATCCGTTGGATCATTAAGGAATGATCTAGATCGAGAGGCCCTAGAGGGAATTTTGGGTTCTTTAAGGTGGCATAAGAATCTATGGTGTATTTTGCTAACTTCCAGCACTTTACTTTATGCCAGACTTACTTTATTGCACAACCAAACTAGATGCGCCACGTGTTTAATACGTGTGCTATTCCGCATCACGGGAATTGCGAGGGTTGATGGAGTGATCCATTCCACGGGTCACATCTTCACATCTAGATATGAGTTGTGGTGTCGCCACGTGTCTCATACGTGTGCATTCTGCATGTCGATCATGCGAGGCAAGGATACACTCCATTCAAACGGAGGGTGTCCGAGGTTGGACGCTGTCCATGAAGCGGCTTGACGCATGGATACCGTTTCTATAGTGAACGGTAATGTATGTGGACGCTTTCATGACGTGCTGACACGAAAGGTTCGTTTTCTGCAGGTACACTAACAACGTTCGTAAGTCGTTAAGTGCGAAGCGAGTAGCTCCGACTAGTTATTATAAGGATAGCCGATTATAAGCTTGCCACCGGCACTAACTACGTCTTTTGGATCTAGTTGTGTAAGGTCGTTTAAGATGTGTGCATGCATAACTAAAATCTTGTTGAACCTAAAATTGGTCCCCGGTTGCTTAAATAATTTTTCTAAGTAAATTGGTTGATCTTAGATAAGGTTTTCCTCTCTTTCGAGTGTAAGGAAAATTTCTGGCAGATTCTGTCTCTGTCATTTCTCAATTTTTGTAGCCAAATCTGTAAGGAATCTGACTAGACATCCTTTAGGAAAATTGTCTCTTATCAAGTTGAGCATCCACTGTGAATTTTTTAGGATTTTAGGAATTTTCTGTAGAGAGTTATGCTCAGTTAGTGAGTCTCTGTTCTGCTGTTTTCCAGAGCAGCACCCCCCTGCTAATGAAATCTTTCGAGCATGTTCCAATCCAATCTAGATCTACCTTTGAATACCAAAAGTGTACATAACCTTTTCATGGAGTTGCTGTGAAAATTTGGGAATTTTTGGGGCCCTGGTTTTTATGTTATGAAGTTTTGTTCATACCTACAAGATCTTACCCTTTGCTTGTTGATGTCGATTGATATCTAACGTGTAGTTCCTAATTTTTGTACAGATGGCGCAGCCACCGATCTACGAGATCGACGCGGACGGTACTATTCATATCGATGCCCTTCACTGGGAGGGTTTTCCCCGCATTTTGTGGGAGACCCTCAGTGAGGTGGGCTACGTTACGCCGCCGCTGTACGAGGTGGTCTCTTTTTGGGACCAGGGTGTTCCCTATGCCCGCACGACCGCTACCGTGCTCCCCCACCCCGAGCACCCGGAGTGGGCGGACTTGAGCTTGATGTTCTTTGCTCACCGCGGTGTCGAGTCGGTTGAGTCCGCGGCCATGCAGATCCTCCACACCTTTCGCGAGCAGCACCCGGACGAGGTGATGCTTGCGGCGCTGGGTTTGTTTCCGGCCATGGACCCACTCGACCCTGCTTGGCGAGAGCGTCTCTCGCTCACTGACATGTTGCTCACGACAGACCCTCCAGCGGTTGTTGTGTGCCAGCTTCTGAGGTTCTTGGAGGCGGTGTACAACATGCAGGTGTTTCATCTTTCCACTCAGGGTATGCTCTCAGTTGTGTTGATGGACTCCACAACGCTGAGGGATATCCTCACCCTCGACCTTCAGTACGAGCGACAGACCGTTGCTCACCTCCAGCAGGAGATTGTTACGCTTCAGGATGAGCGTATTCAGTGGCACCAGGAGCGTGCCGAGCTCACGGAGCAGTTGTTCGCCCGAGATCACGCTCTTGAGATGACTCAGGTGCAGCTAGCTCACACTGAGGCCCAACGTTTTGCCTTAGTGCAGAACGTGGTTGAGATGCAGAACCAGGTAGCTGAGATGGAGATAGAGGTAGAGGTGTGGCAGGCGATGGCCCAGCAGGGGCAGCGGCCGCCGATCACACCACCAGCCGCACCTGCCGCTCCAGACGAGCTACAGGGAGTTTCGGGGTTGAGCGAGGACAGTGTTGGTGGTCCCCCACCCGACTCTCCGGACACTAGCGCTGGCCCCGCTGCGGGCTAGTAGTGGTGTTAGCAGTTGTCTTTTGGAGGGAAATCATGTACTCTTAGTTTAGCCTCCTCAGCTAGCTTTTGTTTAAGGGTAGAGGATGCTCAGAGAGTATAATTGTGAAGGGAAACGGGGTGGCTACGCTAGCGCAAAACAAAATTTTCCCCCACGCAAAGCAGAACCGCCGTCGAGAGATCACGGGATTACCACTAGACGCGCAGATGCAGCGGAACCGTCTCGATGTAGACGAACGCGTCGAGGGTAGCGAGCGGTGCGGTTGCTCACGTCCTTCTTGACTTGCACGTGCGGCTCGTCCGATCCAAGTGCTCCAGATGCAGCACCTCCAAGGTATCCACACGTATGGAGAAGGAAGCGACGCACGCCGGACTGCTAGGTCCGCGAGTGCGATGAGGAGAGAGCGTTGGCAGCGCGGCTGCTACTTGAGAAAGTTGTGTCTTTTTAGGAGGGGTGTGGTCCATATTTATTGGGAGGAAAACCCCCCACACCATCATCCATTAGCAATACGGGACTAATAGATGGTGTACCCCTTCCAATACTAATGGGCTTTACAACATTTGTGGCCCATTAGGACTTTTACACCATAATGGATCAAATCCATCTGAGCCCACTAGTGGATCAAATCCAGATTGACTCTAGGGCATATTTCCAACGGTCTCCCACTTGCACTAGAGTCAACTATGCAAGTATATTCATCCTCATTCGGCTTCCAACCCCTTAAGTGTGTGACCCTATAGGTTCACATACACATAGACTTGACCCGAGTACATTACTCGATCAATAGTTGATAGCGGCCTCTAGCAAAACGTGTCAACTCCTATGCATACGTAAAGATCTTATCAGACAAACCATCACAACAATTCATACATGCTATTCCCTTTGCCTCACGATATTTGGTCTAGCTCCAAGCTGACCTCTCTTTCTCGACACTGTGATTCGGATCATCAAAAGGGGGTTAACCCTTAACCCAAAGACGGCCATGCATTTCTTGATCCGATCACTCGAGGGGGCCCAGAGATATCTCTCTCAAGTAGAGGGGCAAATTCTATCTTGATTGACCATGCCTCACAAAGATGCTTCCCGACAAACCCGAAAGTCATCTTTATGACTACCCGATTACGGAGTAGCGGTTGATGGCCCCTAAGTAGGTCAATTCACATCTTGAGTACATGCGACAATCTCAAGTCTAAGGACATAGCGTATACGTTGTGTAAACAGAGAACAAGGTCTCAAATTGGGTCGGTCCAAAACCCCATGTCATACTTGTGCCCACATTATTAGTTATACATCTCCATGTTCATGACTTGTGAAACATAGTCATCAACTAATTCATGTGCTAGTCATTAACTCATACTAGGGACAACTTTTGAATAACCATACAAGTAAAAGAGTTTCACAAACAATTCACATAATTGCCAATCAAATACAAGTCGCCTTTCATGGATATTCAATAAAAGAACCAAGTGACATGGATATAAAGAAATATAATCATCTCTATAATTCCTTATAGGACATATTTCTAACATTCTTCCACTTGCACTTGAGCTAATCTAGAATATATCTAATACCCATAGCTCTCATGTGTGCCTCATGCTTAGGCTGTGGAAGGGGTTTTGTCAAAGGATCTGCAACATTCAAATCTGTGTGCACTTTGCATATCTTGATATCACCTCGTCTAACGATCTCTCGTATCAGATGAAATTTCCGCAGTACATGTTTATTCTTTTGGTGGTTCCTTGGCTCCTTTGCTTGCGCAATAGCCCCATTGTTGTCACAATAAAGATCCAACGGGCTAGAGACACTCGGAAACACACCAAGTTCGAAAGGAACTTCCTTATCCAAACACCCTCCTTTGCGGCTTCCGAAGCCGCGATGTACTCGGCTTCGTTGTAGAATCGCCCACCTTGTCTCTGTTTGGAACTCTTCCGACTCACGGCTCCACCATTTATCGTAAATACGTATCCCGATTGCGACTTTGAATCGTCTTGGTCGGTTTGGAAACTAGCATCGGTGTAACCCGTTACAACGAGCTCCTCCTCACCTCCATAGACTAGGAACATGCCTTTAGTCCTTCTTAAGTACTAAAAAACATTTTTAACCGCCGTCCGTTGACCCTCACCCGGATCGGATTGGTATCCGCTTGTAACACCGTGTGCATACGAAATATCCGGACGTGTACATATCATTGCATACATAATAGATCCGATGGCCGAAGCATACGGTATTCTACTCATGCGTTCCCGCTCATCAGTTGTCGAAGGACACTGAGTCTTGCTAAGATGTATGCCATGTGACATAGGCAAGAACCCTTTCTTTGCCTCTTCCATGTTGAACCTTTTCAACACTTTATCAATGTAAGTGTCTTGGCTTAATCCTATAAGCCTTTTTGATCTATCTCTATAGATTTTGATGCCCAAAATGTATGCCGCCTCACCTAAGTCCTTCATTGAAAAACTATTTTTTAATGAGGTCTTAGCGGCCTCAAGCATAGGAATGTCATTTCCAATCGGTAATATGTCATCCACATATAAGATTAGAAATACTACGAGCTCCCACTTGCCTTCTTGTAAACACAAGGCTCTTCTTCACTCCGAATGAAGCCAAACCCTTTTACCACCTCATCAAAGCGAAGGTTCCAACTCCGAGATGCTTGCTTCAATCCATAAATGGATTTTTGAAGTTTGCACACCTTCCCAGCATTGGTTGGATCAACAAATCCCTCAGGTTGTGTCATATACACATCCTCAGTCAGATTTCCATTTAGGAAAGTCTGTTTTGACATCCATCTCGCCATATCTCATAATCGAAATATGCAGCTATAGCTAGAATGATCCGAATAGATTTAAGCATCGCTACGGGTGAGAATGTCTCGTCGTAGTCAACTCCTTGAACTTGTCGAAAACCTTTTGCAACAAGTCGAGCTTTATGGATGTGAACATTTCCATCCATGTCCCTCTTCTTCTTATAGATCCATTTGCACTCTATGGGTTTAACACCATCTGGCGGGTCAACCAAGTTCTAGACTTGATTGTTATCCATGGAATCTATTTCGGATCTCATGGCACTTTGCCATTTCTCGGAATCTGGGTCCATCATTGCTTCCGCATATGTCATAGGTTCATCATTGTCTAACAACAATATGTCGCGCTCTCCCGCGATCATGAGATTGAGCTTATCGGTTGCGCGACGTGCCCTTTCAGACCTTCGTGGTTGTGGTGGTGCTTCTCTTGCCACGGGCATCTCAACTCGTTCGGCCTACATTAGCATCAATTGTGAAATCTTGCCCAACCGGCTCATCTTGAACTTCTTCAAGATACACCTTCGTCTACATTTTTCTCTTTTAAGAAACTCTTTCTCTAAGAAAACGCCGTTCCGAGCGACAAACACTTTGCCTTCGACCGGTTGTAGAAATAATATCCCAAGGTTTCCTTTGGATATCCCACGAATATGCACTTGTCCGATTTAGGTGTTAATTTATCCGATTGAAGTTTCTTCACATAAACCTCACAACCCCAAATTTTCGTAAAAGACAAACCGGGAGTCTTACCGGTCCACATCTCATATGGTGTCTTAACTACGGACTTAGAAGGTACCCTATTTAAAGTGAAAGCTGCGGTTTCTAGAGCATAACCCCAAAATGACAATGGTAGGTCCGACTGGCTCATCATTGATCGGACCATGTCCAACAAGGTTCGATTACGTCGCTCGGATACACCGTTTCTTTGAGGTGTTCCAGGTGGCGTAAGTTGTGGAACAATTCCGCAACTCTTTAGATGATTGCTAAACTCATGGCTCAAATACTCACCTCCACGATCAGAACGCAAGGTCTTGACTTTCTTGCCACGTTGATTTTCTACTTCACTCTGAAATTCTTTGAACTTTTCAAAAGTTTCAGAATTGTGCTTCATTAAATAGACATAACCATATCTACTTAAATCATCAGTGAACGTTATGAAGTATTGGTATCCACCTCTAGCTGTCGTACTCATTGGTCCGCACACATCCGTATGTATGAGTTAGAGTAAGTCTGAGGCTCTCTCAGGAAAACCTGAGAAAGGCATCTTGGTCATCTTGCCTAGCAAACAAGCTTCACATGTCTCGTAGGATTCAAAATCAAACGAAGTTAAAAGTCCATCGTTATGGAGCTTCTTCACGCGCTTTTCACTGATGTGACCCAAACGACAATGCCATATGTAGGTAGGACTTAAATCATTAGGTCGAGACCTTTTAGCACTTATGTTACAGATAGGTGAATCATCAGGATTTAAAACAAATAAGCCATTCACAATGGATGCACAAGCCACAAACATATTATCCTTAGAGATCACACAACCATTGTTTTCACTCGCAAATGAATAACCATCCTTCATCAAACATGAAGGGGATAAAATGTTTCGACTCAAACTAGGAACAAAATAACAATTATTCAACTCCATAATAAATCCGACGGGAGGTGTAGTTGCATCGTTCCGACGCTCAATGCAAGAACTCTTGCATTATTGCCTACGCGGAAATCAACTTCTCCATGCTTCTACTTCTTATCATTCCTTGCATCGAGTTGCAAATATGAGCAACCGATCCGGTATCAAATACCCAAGAATTAGTATAAGAATCGGCGAGGAAAATATATGTAACATAAACATTAAGTGTACCTAAAGTGGAAGTACCCTTACTTCCATTGCTTTTCATAGAAGCTAAGTACAACTTACAATTTCTTTTCCAGATGACCGATTTTCTTACAATGAAAATATTCAGCCTTGGGGTTTGGACTAGCCTTGGGCGCCGGTTTGGCATTGGGATCTTATCCTTGGCCTTACCTTTCTTCTTCCAAGAATTGCCCTTCCTTTTAGAGATTCGTTTGTTTTGGATCGCCATCACATGACTACTGCCCGTGCTTTTCTTAACGTTATCATCTATTGGTAAGGGGGTGCCTAGAACTCCTTCTCTTTTCTCAGCTCTGAGAACAATTCTCAGATTACGAATCCAATTTGTAAAGTTTGTTCCAGTCAACTTGTCCTTCTCAAGGACCGAATGCAAGGTAAACGATGTGGTGTTGCTAGGTGCCTTTAATCTACAACAGAATAATAAATGCAAAACACTAAGACAATATATCCATGACAGAGTAAAATAAAATTTACTCCCACTAAAATCAATATCCCCACATTGATACTTAGTGATTCAGAATCCACAACTAACAAGTCTACTAGTGAGCTTTTGCGTCACCGCTAGTAAACAAGGTAGATCGGTAAGCAACTCTTTGCTAATCATATCACATATGACTCCCGTTGTTGGGTGACATCTCTATGTCTAGGCTCCCAACCTTTATGCCCCAAAGTCCTTAACCGTTAAGATGACTTTGATAAGCAAACCAACACTTATGCGTGTAAGTATCCGATACAAACCCGTCTAGTCAAGGAAAACTAGTGGCACCCTAATTTCATAGACCCACCACTAATTGTACGAGACGTGGGACGGTGGCAAGTGTTGGGAGGGCATGTTAACTTAAAATTCCAAAGGGATCGTTCTACTCGTAACATCACACGCAAGAAAATAACATTGTCGCATGTAAAAGTAGAACGGTAAGAACGACATTCACACGGTTGTAACACGGTATGGCCTATTGTCGCATGGTGATCTCCATCTCCATTGACCGTACATCATGTTGATCTCCATCTCCATGATCCGTGTGTGCCATCCTCCATGTGATGAGTCCTCCAAGAACTATCTAACGCGTGCTAGTAATGAAAGTTACACAATCGCGTATTAGATCATCACAAATTGGTACGCAGACCATTACATTAATTTTGACAATACACATGGCTCCAGCCGTATTGCCGTACACGTGACACGCAGGTCACGAATAAATTACACACATGCATCACATACACATATAGGCCATACCGATCACAAAACCCGCAAAAAAGATTATCGCAATTCCGACGTCCAAACTTAAAACGCCCGAAAACCCATCTTGCAAGCCGAATTTTGCAAAACTAATTTCGCCGCGACCAGCAAAGCTGGTTAATTACATGTGTAAAATTTTCTGTAGATCAATTTTCATATAGAAAACTTCTTCATCCGAGTTAACCACGAAAAGTTATGGCTGTTTTACCGAACAACATGTTTTCTGGTTTTTCCCGGGCCGTAGAGATCCAATCCGCCACCGCCACGCATCCCATGCGCCGGCACTTGACCTAACTTCGATTCGACCAATCCAATTGATCTCCTTCTCGTTGTGACTGGGTTTACGTGTATCACTTAACTCCGATGGCGGAATTCCGACCGGTAGGAGTAATTCGTTACACGACCATCACGTCAAGAACACGAAGCCGATCAAAAACTTTGATCTACATCTGCATATCTCCATATGCACACATCCCGAATCTAAAACTTAGCAGCTACGGCTCTGGTACCACTGAAGGGAAACGGGGTGGCTACGCTAGCGCAAAACAAAATTTTCCCCGCAAAACAGAACCGCCGCTCGTCGGGAGATCACGGGATTACCACTAGACGCGCAGATGCAGCGGAACCGTCTCGATGTAGACGAACGCGTCGAGGGTAGCAGGAGCGGTGCGGTTGCTCACGTCCTTCTTGACTTGCACGTGCGGCTCGTCCGATCCAAGTGCTCCAGATGCAGCACCTCCAAGGTATCCACACGTACGGAGAAGGAAGCGACGCACGCCGGACTGCTAGGTCCGCGAGTGCGACGAGGAGAGAGCGTTGGCAGCGCGGCTGCTACTTGAGAAAGTTGTGTCTTTTCAGGAGGGGTGTGGTCCATATTTATTGGGAGGAAAACCCCCCACACCATCATCCATTAGCAATACGGGACTAATAGATGGTGTACCCCTTCCAATACTAATGGGCTTTACAACATTTGTGGCCCATTAGGACTTTTACACCATAATGGATCAAATCCATCTGAGCCCACTAGTGGATCAAATCCAGTTGACTCTAGGGCATATTTCCAACAAATTGATGACCTTTTGTTGTACATAAGTTTGTAAGCGATCCAAAGATTCCGCATCATGTAATGCTCGGATGGACCTCTCATGTTGTCATGTTTCAATGAATAAATTAGGGTTGTTGTGATCAAAGTTTCGCCTTGTGCCAAATACCAATCTTGTGTGTTATGTTGTGGAGCTCATGCTCACCAAAATTCACCACCATTGCATAAGCATACCGAGAATTGTAGCGAAAATTGTGCAGTTCGGCCTACTGCCAAAAACAGCTAGGCAGAACCTCGGTGTTGGAATTTTTCGGGCATGTTAACGTTGGAATTGGACCTCGGGTTGAATACCAATGTTGGAGATCATGAAATTTTGCACTTGCTGACAAAAAATGGGAGTTTTTTCTATTTCGGGCAGAGAGTTATGAATTTTCTAGTAACTCAGCTGTGCTGTCCGGTTTTCACCAAATTGATGCTATGAGTTTTCGTTTTGCATATTCTTCTTGTGGATGATGTAAACAAGCTTGTGAATATGTAACTAATGAAAATCTCATGGATTTCAGATGGTGGGACAAACTCTTGCTTCTCCCAATGGTTTTGGTGCAAGTGGGAGTGACGCTCCGCCTCCTCCTCCCAACATGACCATTCAAGAGCAGTTTATGGTTACCCAAACTGAGGTGATGCGGCAACTTTTGCAAACTCAGCAGCAGCTTGCTCAGCAGCTGCAGAATAATCCTCGTGGGTAAAACATCGACGGCCAGCCCCGAGTCACCAAATATGAGCATTTCTATGCCATGAAGCCCCAACTTTTGAAGAGGCCAAGGAGCCACTGGCTGCCGATGCGTGGATCAAGGCTATTGAAGCCAAGTTCTCTGTGTTCACCTTGCCCTGCTCCGAGGAGAGTAATGCCAGCTTCGCTGCCCTACAGCTCCGTGGTGCAGCGTTGATATGGTGGGAGAACTTCAAGACCATGATTCCTGCAGGACATCAAATCACATGGGCTGAATTCAAGCAGGCCTTCAAGGAACATCACATTCCTAAAGGTCTCATGGATAGAAAGATGAAGGAGTTGCTTGCTCTAAATCAAGGCACCGACACGGTGTATGAGTATGCGAAGAAATTCAATGCCTTGTGTCAGTATGGTGGGCATCATGTTGACAACGATGCCAAAAAGATAGAGCGTTTCCGTGATGGGCTACATGGGGATCTCTATGAGAGGCTTAATCTTTATGATCCTAACAATTATCAGGACCTTGTGAACAAGGCCATTTCTCAAGAGGATGCCATGTCCAAAGCCCAGAGGGATAGAAAGAGGCAGGCTGGATTCACTGCTACTGGTGGGTCGGGTAAGAAATTCTACTTTATCAAGAAAGGTACTCAGGGTCCTCCCCAGTCATCTTCAACTGGACACTGGAGGGTGACCCCGTCTCAGAACAAGCCATCTGGGAACTTCCAGTTCCGTAAGGCACAACAGCAGCCATACAAGCCTAGTGCACCCCCAGCCAACAACAACAACAACAGTGCTATCAAGGATCGTCACTGTTATAATTTTGGGCAGCCCGGGCATTACATCAATGAGTGCCCTAAGCCCCGACAGAACAAGCAGGGCGAAAGCTCAGGCTTCCGTCATGGGAACCAAGGCAAGAAGCCCATGGTGCAAGTCAAGCAGGGTAAACTCAACTTCACCACCTTGGCTGACGTCCCAGAGGGAGCAGCAGTGCTGACGGGTACATTCTCTATCCGTGATCATCCCATTAGAATTTTGTTTGATTTTCGAGCAACCCATAGTTTCATTAGTGAAAGTCTAGTGAGCAAGTTGGGATTACATTCTTGTCATACCAAAGATTCTTTCGTCGTAGCCACGGCGGGAGGAAGAATCCTCTCCAATACTATAACCAAAGCTGTCCCTTTGCAGCTTGGCAGCAAAACTTTCTTAACCAACCTGATTCATTTGGGGTTGGGAGGTCTAGATGTGATTCTAGGAATGAATTGGTTGACCCAACATCAAGTTGTTTTGGACATTGCCACTAGGATGATCGAAATCCATTCCCCTACCAGTGGTCATACCACCTTGTATCTACCCAAGGTAGAGGGCACAAATCCTTGTTCCTATGCTGCTGTAACCATCCAACTAGAAGACATTCCAGTAGTGTGCGAATATCCAGATGTCTTTCCCGACGACTTGCCTGGTATGCCACCAGACAGGGACGTCGAATTTGTCATAGAACTTCAGCCAGGCACCGCACCTATATCTAAAAGGCCTTACCGAATGCCACCCAAAGAACTGGCTGAGTTGAAAGTTCAGTTGCAAGAATTGCTTGATAAGGGGTATATCCGCCCAAGTTCTTCTCCTTGGGGAAGCCCCGCTCTTTTTGTGAAGAAGAAAGATGGTAGTTTGCAGATGTGTGTTGACTATCGTCCACTCAATGCGGTGACAATTAAGAATAAATATCCGTTGCCCCGCATTGATGTTCTCTTTGATCAATTGGCTGGTGCCAAGGTCTTTTCCAAAATCGATCTTCGATCAGGCTATCACCATATTAAGATTCGAGCAAGTGACGTACCAAAGACAGCCTTTTCCACCCGATACGGTCTCTATGAATTCCTAGTGATGTCTTTTGGTCTCACCAATGCACCTGCCTATTTCATGTACCTTATGAACTCAGTCTTCATGAATGAACTGGAAAAGTTCGTAGTGGTCTTCATCGATGATATTCTCATTTATTCCAAGAGCAAAGCCAAGCATGCGAAGCATCTTCGTATTGTCTTGCAGCGATTGGGAGATCACAAACTCTATGCCAAATTCTCTAAATGTGAGTTCTGGCTGGATAGTGTGAAGTTATTGGGTCACACTATTTCTAAAGAGGGTATCTCTGTGGATCCTAGCAAAGTGCAGGAGGTCATGGATTGGAAGCCACCCAAGTCGGTACATCAAATCCGTAGTTTTCTGGGTCTAGCAGGCTATTATCGTCGGTTTATTCCGGATTTCTCCAGAATAGCTAAACCCCTGACTGAATTATTGAAGAAGGGTGTCAAGTTTGTGTGGAGTGAGGAGTGTGACCAAGCTTTCCATACCTTGAGAAAACACTTAACCTCAGCTCATGTATTGACTCAACCGGATATGTCGAAACCGTTTGAGGTGTTTTGTGATGCTTCGGGCACTAGTCTTGGTTGCGTACTTATGCAAGAAAACCGAGTCATTGCTTACGCTTCACGAGCACTTCGACCCCATGAGAAGAACTATCCGACTCACGATCTTGAGCTAGCAGCAGTCGTGCATGCCTTAAAACTTTGGCGGCACTACTTGATGGGTAATCACTGCAATATCTACACCGACCACAAAAGTCTCAAATATATTTTCACTCAATCTGATTTAAATATGAGACAAAGAAGATGGTTGGAATTAATCAAGGATTATGATTTGGAAGTCCATTATCATCCCGGCAAGGCTAACCTGGTTGCAGATGCGCTTAGCAGCAAGCATTGCAACTATGTGACGTTAGAGCTGAAGAATGAAACTTTATGCGAAGAAATGAGGAAGCTTAGCTTGGAAGTGGTCGAGCATGGAAAGCTCCATGCTGTCTCGATCGAATCTCCTCTCCATGAGAGAATTGCTATAGCTCAACTCATTGATGAAGAGGTTCAGAAAATCAAACAGAAATTAGAAGAAAAAGACCCCAAGTATGATTGTTTCTAGAGGGATGACAAGGGAGTTGTTTGGTTCGGACAAAGACTAGTGGTACCTCGGGATCAAGACCTAAAGAAGGAAATTTTAGATGAGGCCCATCTCTCTAAGTTCACCATTCACCTCGGAAGTACCAAAATGTACCGAGATCTTAGGGAAAACTTTTGGTTGTCAAATATGAAGGGCGAAATAGCCGAGTATGTATCCAGATGTGATACATGCCAAAGAATCAAGGCTAGTCACCTAAAGATCGCAGGTCAAATGCAACCATTGTCCATTCCTGCATGGAAGTGGGACAGTATCAGCATGGATTTCATTGTCGGATTACCTCTCACACCCCGAAAGCATGATTTCATTTGGGTAATAGTGGACCGACTTACCAAGACCGCTCACTTTATCCCCGTTCACACTACTATTCAGCTGAGCACTACGCGGAAATCTACATTGATCTCGTAGTGTGCTTACACGGTGTTCCCAAGACTATCCTGTCAGATCGAGGCACTCAATTCGTTGCTCGCTTTTGGGCACAAGTGCACGAATCCTTGGGAACCAAGCTAATCCATAGCTCCAACTATCATCCTTAGACTGATGGTCAGACGGAAAGAGTAAATCAAATAGTAGAAGATATGTTGAGAGCTTGTGTCATTCATTTTGACAAATCTTGGGACAAATGCCTAGCTCTAGCAGAGTTTGCTTATAACAATAGTTATCAAGCTAGTTTGAAGATGGCCCCATTTGAAGCCTTGTATGGAAGAAGGTGTCGTACCCCTTTGAATTGGTCACAAGCGGGTGAGCGAACCTTGTTTGGTCCTAAGTTAGTACAAGAAGCCGAAGAGAAAGTGAGTGTGATTAGAGAAAATCTGAGAGCAGCTCAAATGAGGCAAAAGAGTTACCATGATAAAGCTAAAGCTCCCCGAGAGTTTGAAGTTGGTAATTATGTATACCTAAAGGTATCTCCGACCAAAGGCGTACAACGCTTTGGAGTAAAAGGGAAATTGGCTCCACGCTATATTGGTTCTTATGAAGTCACCGAGAAGTTTGGTACGGTTGCCTACCGTATTCGACTTCCCGACCGATTGTCTGCAGTGCACGACGTGTTCCACGTCTCGCAATTGAAGAAGTGTGAGCAAATTCCAGAGGCACAAATAATTGAAGAAACAAATGCAGAAATAGAACCAGATCTATCACTAGCAGAGTATCCAATGAGAGTATTGGATCATAAAGAAAGACAAACTAGGAGACAAAAGGTGAAGATGTACAATATACAATGGAGTCACCACACCGAAGAAGAAGCTACATGGGAGACCGAGCAATTTCTAAACACCAAGTACCCCGACTTTCTTCCAAGTCAATGTCGTGAGTAAATCTTCTTCACATACTTTTGATTTCGAATCTCGGGACGAGATTCCCGTTAATGGGGGTAGGCTGTAACACCCCGTGTTTTTGCTCAGTGGTGTTTTGTGCTAATGACCCTCTTAACACCTCCTTAACCACCCTTGAAGAGTCCTAGGTTGACCCATGGTCAAAACCCTAACTCAAAAACCCTAATGTCCCTTTGACCCCCTAATGCCAGTGTGGACTTTGTGCACGTTCTCCAAATTTCCCTAAACACTTCAAAATCACCCAAAGGGAAAAATGTGCAGAATTTCAACGCACACAACTTTGTTGTTGAGTGGCATTGCTAGTTTGGAGTGTAGGGTGGTGGAAATGGCAAATCAAGGCACTGGTTTACTGTTTATCGGCGCCAAGATTTTGGCCAAGTTGACACGATGTTCCTGCTCGATCCCTTGAATAAAACCCCTACCAACCGCCGAGCTTGCCCCTCCGCCGATCCTCCGAGCCCGGTGACCTGCCTAGCGTCTTCCCTAGGCCACATGGAAGCTTCCCGTGCAGCACGTGTTTGAGCCCAGCCCCTGTCTTCATCGCCGTGTGAGTTCCCGTGGCCGTGCCGCCGCTGCTCCGCCGCCGCCGCTCGCCAGCGACTTCCCCGGCCGACCCTCCTCCACCAATCGTTTACGGGTGAGTCCAATCGACGATCCCTGTAGCTTGTTTGCCTGCCTGTGCTCCACCTCGCCGCCGGCGAGCTTGCCATCGCCGTCAGGACCAAAGGGGGGGACCAAGGGTATTTTTGTGAAAGATTTAAAAGTTCTAGGGTCTTTCGTGCATAAAGATTGTTCCCTGTTTTGTGGTTTGGTCCAGCAACTTGTAAAATCGATTAAAAATTGTAGGAAAATCCAAAAATAGCAAACTCAATTTTGCTGTGCTCAGTGTAAAAAGAACTAACTTTCTCCAGATATGTATATACTTTTGAGTATTAGTTTTTGCTTGGAAAATTAAAAGTAAAATACCTAGATTTGTGTTTCTGCAAAATCCACACAAGCTCTTGAGCTGGATTTTGGATATGCTGTGGGAACTAGTATGATTAGGTTCTGTGCCAAAAGTTGCACAAAGTTACTGAAGGAATCTTTCTGTATAAATTATCTTGTGATATTGTTAAATCTACTTAGATGATTTTTGTAGCTAAAAATATAATTATTTTTGAACCCAACTTCTTGATATTGTCATGTTATATCAAATTGCATCTTTGGTGAATTTACCATGATTTTATCTCTGTTAGAAATATTATTTCCTCATTTATGCTTGTTTTTAATCATAAATATGTATAGCAAGATCCATAAAGGCTATAGGTGTGTTTATTGGTTCTTTAGGCTTGTTTTGGACCAAAGCATGTGTAGGAGGAAGTTTGGTTTCATTTATATTATATTTGATTTAATATGTATTAATCCTCTTTTTGCTAGCTAGAAATGCCTTCAATTTTTGTGTATTTAATTCAGTGGTGCGAAAGTCAATTGCTTGCTGTCCAGAGGTGTGCCTCCTGGTCATTAGGACTAGTAGGTACTGTTGGATAAGTTTGTTATGTATTAGTTGATTAAAAGAGTTCAAACTAGATTAATCTAGTAAAGGAAAATAGGAAAAATACTTTCTCTTGTACATAAGTTAAGGAAATGAGTTAGGAAAGTAAAATGGTGGTGCCAAAGTAAATTCCTTGCTGTTTGTTTTTAAATTAAATATTTCTTTAATAAATGTGCACACAATCACCTTAAAGAGAATGCTAAATGAGCTTTTTGATTATCTTTAAAAGGATAAATGTTTAATTACTTTTCTTAAGGTGAATATGACCAACCTCACACTCCTTGTTGCTGCTGGTACTGTTTTTTTGAATTAAATTGAAATAATTGCACTCCTAATCACTGCATTGCACTCCCCGTGTAGAAGTCCCCGACGGTAGCTATACGTTTGT
The DNA here is from genome assembly GCA_947561735.1 of Cenchrus americanus. Classification (NCBI taxonomy): domain Eukaryota; kingdom Viridiplantae; phylum Streptophyta; class Magnoliopsida; order Poales; family Poaceae; genus Cenchrus; species Cenchrus americanus. The sequence continues at coordinate 78,566,922 of OX387244.1, read as the reverse complement.
GCCGGCTGACGAGGACGAGGGAGCACGAGGAGACGTGCACTACGTGACTGTAGAGCAAGACCCGGGCCAAAGTCCGGAAGTTTGTGTGTCTGATTGTGCTGATGAAGGCAAGCCCCGATTTATTCATTAACCTATGTGTTTCTTTAAACTTCTGAATTTACTTATTGTTATTGTATGTGCATTTACGTTCAGGAGTTGAAATGAAATCCTAGTTGCATAATCCATAAGTACCCATGATCCTTACTAGTGTGTTTAGGTCGCTAGTTGCTATGCTTTAAGGATCCGGTACTAGTCGAGTGATGTTCGTCAGTCGCGAGAATAGGATCTCCTTTTTGGAATCACCATATGTTTAAATGGATTGCTCATGTGGTAAGAGCATGGGATTTGGGCTTCGGTCCAATGGCTTCGTTGGCTAAGTGTTTGAAAGTACTAAACACTTGTCGGAAATGGGTACGATAAGCCTAGTACCTAAATGAGGCGGTACGAGGTTTTACTATCACTACTCTTAGGGTTGCGGCCCCGGGCTCGCCACCCGAGTGCATGTGTGAGGCTGGGTGACCTTGGTGTCGTAGCCCAGATAAACCTTGTATTTAAGATTGTGAGCTATTATCCCCAAACCAAGGAATGACAGGAACCGCTTGGTTGGTGAACTCTTGGTGAGGACACCTCCCGTGTGTTTAGGTCCACCTTGCAAGGTTATGAATCAATCGATTGTCGGTCTCTCACCTTCATCTGAGACTACTTACCCGACTGGCCATGATATCCCTTTATGATGGAACTTTGTGAAGATTATTACTTGATTAATTGTTTGTAAAACTTTGGTTGCAATAGTTGCTTATCTAGTAATGATTACTTCTACTAGAACATGAGCTAAAATATGGAAAGTAAGGATTCACCACTTAGCAGCTTTTTGGCAAACAAACCCACAAGCCAAAAGCCTTGCATGACTAGAGGTAAAGTCTTTCTTTTAGACGGGTAAGTCTTGCTGAGTATTAGTATACTCAGCCTTGCTTTATAAATGTTGTTTCCAGGTAATGCATGTGATGTGTGGCCCGGAGAACTTCCACCCGGCTGGGAGCTGGAATGGGTGGATGACGAAGAGTGATTGCATCATGGACAGGCCTCCTATGATGTGATCGTATCTTTAGTTATCTTCCGCTGTTTTCAATAAACTCTGAACCATTTACTTTCGTGTCCAAGAACTATGTTTGTAATAATGGACCCTACGGGGATGTGATGGTTAATTTGCAAGGCACTCTGGACTCTCCTTCGTGGGAGTTTTAATGCATACGTTCGATCCTCTCTGTGATGTCAAGTGATTTACCGGGTGTTGACCCGACAACACTCAATAAGATACTTCTTTATTATCGCTTAATGACCAAATGGAGTGGTTTAGGCGATAGTACGGAATTATCTCAGGTGGGGTTGTCACACTGCCCCTATTAGACCAACCCTCTCACTGCTAAAGGTTTAATCCATTCATTCCTCTATGGCTACTAGTGTGATAAAAAGAGATTCAATGTACATTCCTCTACTTGTTTATGTTGCACATCTTGAAGTCTGTAAAATCAAGGAAAATTCTACCCCTTTAGGGACGCATTTTGATTCATGCAAATATGCAAATCAATGTTGGCTTGAATAATATTTTCAGAATTAGGAATCCTGTAGGAACTAGTGCTTAAGATACTGATATATGGAGAATTAAGACAGGTGGCTATACGAGTCAGTTAGAATGGATGCTTTTTGTCTAAGGTTTAGTTCAGTTGGTCACTGTGTATCTTTGAGCAAGAATCTTGTCAAGTAGTAAAAGGCACCATGACACAATATTTAAGAACTTTCTAATCTTGTCCTCTTTATGTTTGTAAGATATAAAATATGTATGTACTTGCAGTCCTCCATACATACCGTTTTTAGTATTTTCTATCTCAATTGTCCAGTGACGCCTACTAACGGCAATGTCATCTTTCAGGTCGAGGATTAGATGCCTCAAAAAGCAAGCTATTATAAGTGATTGGATCAACAAGCAATGGACCAGATACTGCTACAAGAATACATTTGATCTGTTGTTTTGCTGTCATGTTATGGTGTAGTCTGGAATTGCTTGTGATTTCTGAGCTTTTCTTGCATTTTGATAAGTCTGGTTGGAAATAAGGCCAGTTAAGTTGGGCTGTGTATTTTTGTTGAATTACTGTGGTTCAATAATTGAGCATGTTGGGCTGATTTTTATATAGGTTGAGTATATATTTCTGAATGGCATGGGTTGCAAAATGGACTTTGTATTTGTAAATGGGCTGCAGTGGGCCGCGATCTTATGGGCTGTGTAGATCTAGGTCGTTATATAATTTTGGCCACGTCAGTGCCACATGGCTGCCACGTTAGCGCCATGTGGCTGCCATGTTAGTGCCATGTGGTCGCCAAGACATCTGCCACGTTGCTGCCATGTCATTTTCCAAGTGGCCTCCATGTCATCAAATGCCACGTTCTCGTCCACATCAGCAACCAACTCATCTCTATAAGTGATGTGGCAAGTTAATCCATGACGGTCACTTTCGTCACAAGATTTTGGGCTGGGTTCACTGGGCTTTACACCAATCTATGACGGTCTGAAAACGTCATGGATTACGTCAATCCATGACGAAAACGTTAATACGTCACGAGAGGTGATTTGTGACGCTCAATCCATGACGAAATGAAATTTCGTCATAGATGTCATTTTATGACGAAAATTGGATGACCCGTGACGAAAATCGACCGTCATAGATCACAAGGTTTTTTTAGTGAACCCGCATATCATTAATCTTGAACACATCCATCCGTCTAACCAGCTCCAGGCAATTGGACCTCGCCACAGCCCACAAACACACTACGCGTAGCTATTTGAGACCCACCACCTATATAAATTATAGCAAAGCCACTCCACCGACATCTTTCTGATCACGTCTAATGGGTGAAGGATATACTTCATCCATTTTAAATTATAGGTCTTTTTCTAGGTACATAACTTTTATTCCTATTGATGTAAATGGCCAACTGTTGTCAAAACTTATGAATATCACCACTTCCTTGACCGCATGCATCTTAAAAATCAACGATGTGATAAATCATCCGCAGAAAATTCACTAGTTTGCGTGGGACTGTAAAGCTATATCGTCGTCGTTGTAGCACGAGTAGCAGGATGTGGTAGAGGCCGTGCTATTTATGAGCCGCATAAAGCACCACATTTTGGTATGACCCAAAACACGACACGGTATGATAATTTCGGACCGTGCTACTGCCAGCACGACACGAATGCGAGGGCCGTGCTGCTGTTAGGATCTCGACACAATAGGTAGCACGACACGACACATATTTTCGGTCGTGCTTGAACTGACATGGCACGAAAATGACCCAATAGGAAATCCATAGGTTACACCATCTTAATAACACCCATTATATGCATTATATAGCATAATATAACTAGTATCATACAAGTATATCACAAAAATTACCTTACATGTTTTAAATTGTGATGATGATCATTTATAACATAATAATATTGTGTTCTCGTATGGTCAAAAGTAGTCATATCGCGAGGGTCGTGCTTGGGTCGTGGCTGTGCTTGGGCCTAATAAATAACTTGTCGTGCCATGCTGACATCTACCAGAAGGTGGATAAGTGTTGCAACTATAAAAAAACATCTAGCCCAAACCCATCTAAGCCGCCAACCCACCAAAGCCACCAACCTACCCCGTTCTGGTCAGTGATGATTCGTTCGTTCAACATTTTCAACTGATTAAGAAATATTTACAAACATTTTTTTAAAAGGTGTCAATATTTTCTGAATCAAAAAATTTTCCGACATTTTCAGGAACGTTGGATCAACACTTTTTCATCCAACATTTTCTAAAACGCTGACAATATTTTTTGTTTAACATTTTCCATCTAACATTTTTGAAAAAATGTTGATACCATTTTTTCTTCAACATTTCCATTTTCAACATTTTTACAAAATGTTGGACCAAACCAACAAGGCGAGTAGCGGGAGGCGCGGCAGCCTGCGAGCACCCGCACCCGCAATCTGGGAGGGGCACGACGAGCCGGCCGTGGCGCACAAGGCCGACCTCGGCGGTCCCATGCCGGCCCGCCGGGCGGCATGGGGCGCATCAGCGGCAGAGGAGGCGCGGGGCGCGTCGGTGCGACAGAGGAGGCGTGGCGGAGCAGGGTCAACACGAGGGTGGTCGTGTCGGGGTAGGGAGGGGAGAGAGGGTGGGGGAGCGAAGTTAGAGTTTAGTTTTGACGAGCCTTGGTGGGCTCTTGATGAGTTTATAGATGATTCATTTCTATTTTCGTGAAGATAAATAGGATTCCCGCGACATGTCTCGTGTGCCTAGAAATCTAAGCACCATACGGCATGCGAGAGGGCCGAGCAGTACCGGCCCCGCGCGGCCCCAACAGCCCTGTTCATTTAGATGGTGGCTAGTGCTGATTTGTTCTGAGAGAAAAAATATTGCTGAATGGTTGCTGATGGCTAATTTGTTCTGAGAGAAAAATACTGCTGGCTGGTGGCTGATAAACCAAACTAATAGGGCGCAAGTCCCATCTCTAGGATGAGTACGTCCGATTTTCGGTAAACAACTTCACGAGCACCGGCGGGTCGATATGAGGCGCTCACGTCAGGTTCCACGCGAGCGCCTGTCGCTCTCTGGTTGCTGCCTGCCGGCCGTGCACATTCCTGGCCGGCTGCGACCTCGTGCAGCTCGCCCGTGGCGCAGAGCTCGTACCGCCAAAGTATAACCTCAAAACATAACACAGAGGGTTTCCCGTAAGAGATGGCTCAGTTTATAAATCTGTGGGAGCTGCTGCAGGAGGTTCAACTCACTGATGCGCCGGACACCATTACCTGGCGATGGACAGAGCATGGCTCTTAGACTGACTCCAGCAATGTGCTGGATCTGCATCTTCAAACCACCCCTATGCAGCAAGGAGAGAGAGGAGAATAGTGTTGCAAAAGGATGAACGCTCCAGCAACATGCGCATCCCCCTCGCGCAATTGCTCTGGCAGTTGACACCCGCGTGCGAGGGGAAGAATCGAGAGAGAGACAGAGAGCGGGTCGAAATCGAAGATGAAGACGGCGGCGGCGGCATTGGGCGTCCGTCGGATGCCGCAAGAGCGCGCCGTCGCCCCGCTCCTTCCGCGCGGAGCCACCGCCGTCCCGCCTCCGGCCGCCGTCACTAGGGGCGTGGGTGGTGGGGCGTCCTCCCCACTCCCGGTCGGCTGCCGCCGCGGGCGGCGAGTCGCCGGCGCCGCAAGAGGGCGACCTCGCCGTCGCCTCACTCCTCCCGCGGAGGTGGCGGCGGCGGCGGCCAACGGGGACGAGGTGGCCGGATCCGGCACCGGCCGGCCGTCTCGCGCGGCTCCTCCAGGCCGGCGTGGAGGCGGAGGCGAGCCGTGCGGCGGCGTTGGCCCCGGTCGCCGCCTCCTCCTCGGCCCGCCTTAGCGCCTCCCGCGTCTCCACGTCGCCGCTATCCGGGGAAGGAGGAGGATGTGAGGATCCGCCGGGAGGAGGTCCGCCGAGTCAACGCGTTGGATCCTGCCGGGAGGAGGTCCAACCCGCCGGATCCCGCCGGGGAGGAGCTCCGCCTGCTTTGTCTGCTGTCGTCTGGTGCCGGCGGGAGGAGAAGGCCGTGTCTCGTGGTGGAGGAGCTGCGCAAGGTGGCGACGAGGTCGAGGTAGGGGGCGACGGGGTGGAGGAAGGAGGGAGGCTACGCCGCGGGGTGGAGCTGTGCCGGTGGGGCCCGCGTCGGTTGGGATGGGGAAAGCCCCCGGTACCCCAGGAATGCAGCACGGCGACCCCTGTGCTGCAAATTGCAGCACTTGTTGCAGCTCCTGCTGGAGCCGCTACAATATGCCTTCGATCTGCATTTTGCAGATGCAGATGCTTATACAGCATCTGCTGGAGACAGTCTTACACAACCAAGTCAGCTTATCTTGCGCAATTCAGAGGATCCTACAGTACTTTCAACTCTACTGCACTCTGGAAGGCCCATACAGAGGGAAAGCACCGTTTATTTGCTTGGCTTCTGATCCAAGAAATATACCTTGCAATCTTGTGTGTGCTTTGCGATCAACTGCCTGAATCTGCTGCACATCTTTGCCTTGATTGTGTTTATGCTAGGCAAGTATGGGAGCTTGTTTTCGTTTGGACAGAGGGCAGGGTTACTGCACCAGCTCGAAACATATCAGTGGAAATGTGGTGGAACTCATCATTGCAGCGGCTACCTCGGAAGGAACAGAGTCAGACTGCTGCTGTTCTCATCTACACGGCTTGGAGCTTGCGGAAGGAAAGGAATAGGAGGGTAAGGGGTTTCCAAGTCACCGGCAACAGTTTTCCAACTCATGCAGCAGGAGATGAAGCTCCGACAGGACCCCTGTGGGGGCTTGAGTTGTTTTTGTCTTAGAAATGTTTCTAACAATGTTTCTAGTTCCATTGAGTAGAGCTCTATTGTTTCATGTAATCACAACAACATTGTAAAAATCTGTTTTCTTCTCCTACTTAAAAGATTTGGCAGTGCTCCTGCCGTTAGTTAAAAAAAGGGTTTCCCGTCTCGTCCAGCGGCTGCTCCCTGCTTTCCCAAATCGCGCGCTCTGCTTGCTCTCTCATGTCGTGGGGGCCGTGCTCCTCGCTGATGATGCCGTCGTACAGCCTGACCCAGTGTTGCTGGCACCTGGGCGGCTTGGCCGTGTGCTGCGCGGCGCCGGCGCACATCTGCGACGAGGCGCCGCGGTGGGTCTCCGCCACGGCCACCGCGTGAGTGAGCGCTCGCCATACTGGGATACTCCCAGAGATCTATGTGTTGGTTGGTGTTAGCTGCTGACACGGGTGTTATGTTAACTTGTTCCCTGCAGAATACTGATGCTTGCTACTGAACAACCATTTTTTTAGATATTGGATAAAAAAAATCTGAAGATGTACACAGCCCATTATTACAGAGTTTAAAAGAACCATCCAAAAAGGGTGAAAAAGCAGTAACGGGCAACAAGCCCCGACTAAGGTAAACGATAAAAATGGTTCCATCCTCTATTAGCAATGTGTAGAGCAACAACTTCTAAATTTATGCTCATGGTGATGAGGGTATCCTTAGCTTGCTCCTTATGCTGCAACAGGGTCCAGAAGCGTAGCCAGTAAGCTCCCTTGAAAATAACCTGCAAAAGCGAATTAAACTTCACCTTTTTAAAAATTATATCATTCCGGCATTTCCAAGTAACCCAGCAAATGGCAGCGACACCAACCCAGATCAGGGGCTTATAGTATTTATGTTGATTATTAAGCCACGTACCAAACATATGACTAATAGATCTAGGTTGGGAAAAATTAGTAGCATAGAAAATAATCCTCCAAATCATTTAGCGGAAGGGCAATCTAAAAACAGGTGCAGAATGGTCTCATTAGAATTACAGCAAACACATTGTTGGCTCCCTTTCCAATTTTTCTTAGCAAGGTTATTTTTTGTCAAAACGACCCCTTCTGAAGAAACCAAAGGAAAATTTTGATCTTTAGAGGTATTTTCCACTCCAGATCTTCCTATGTTGAAAAGGTGGATGAGTATGTATGTCATGTAGATACAACGACCGAACAGTGAAAAAACCACTTTTTGTCAGCCTCCATTTAAAATAGTCTTTATCATCCACCAGAACAACATTAGAGACCCGAGCTACTAGTTGAAGCCAAAGGATCAGGTTGTTACCCACCAAAGACCGCCTGAAAGAGATGTTAAGGGGCCTAGAGGACAAAACCTTAGAAACCGTGACATGCTTATCCCGCGCAATATGGTATAAGGATGAGTATGTATCCTTGAGCGGCTTATCACCTATCCACGTATCATCCCAAAATCTTGTGTTGGTTCCATCTTTAATAACGAAAAACCATTAGACAGAACCTCATCTTTAATACGCATGAGTCCTCTCCAAAAGTGAGAGTCATTAGATTTTGAAGATACTTGCGTGAGGGTTTTGGTTCTCAAATACTTGTTTCTTAGCAAAGATTGCCAGGTCCCTTCAGTCCCTTCAGTGTTCAAAAGGTACACTAACCACTTAGCCAACAGACATTTGTTTTGTAGCTTTAAGTTCAAAATCCCAAGGCCACCTTGATCTTTGGGGCGACATAAGATGTCCCATTTGGCAAGTCTATACTTATGTTTGATAGCAGAGCCTTGCCAAAAAAATCTGGATCTGAAATGACCCAGGTTTTTAAGAACTCCCTTCGGAACTTCAAAGAAGGACATCATGAACATGGGTAAGCTACTTAACACTGAATTCAGCAGAACCAACCTCCCCCATAGGATAGATATTTTGCTTTCCAACACGAGAGCTTTTGCTGAAAGCGTTCTTCGACTTTACTCCATTCGGAATTTAGAGTTGTCTATGGTGCATCGGAATACCTAAATATCTGAAAGGGTAATCTCCTGAATTACAACCAAAGAGAGAAGTATATGAAGCTTCCATCTCTCTGGCCGCACCATAACAGAAGACTTCACTCTTGTGGAAGTTAATCTTGAGCCCCGAAAGCTGCTCAAAAGCACATAAAAGGAGCTTAAGATTTTTAGCTTGCTCAAGGTCATGGTCTAGAAAGATTATGGTGTCGTCTGCATATTGTAAGATAGACAAACCATCATCAACTAGATGGGGAATGACCCCTCTAATTTGCCCATCTGTTTTGGCTCTATTAATGAGCAGGGCTAGCATGTCAGCGACGATGTTAAATAAGATAGGAGACATATGATCCCCTTATCTGAGCCCCCGTTTCGTTTGGAAGTATGGTCCAATGTCATCATTAACTTTGATTCTCACACTCTCTCCCGAAACCATGTTTTGGATCCATCTACACCATTTAGGTGAGAAACCTTTCATGCGTAAAGTCTGCTGGAGAAATGACCACTTAACCTTATCATAGGCCTTTTCAAAGTCAATCTTAAAAATGACTCCATTAGATTTTTTGGTATGAAGATCATGAATGGTCTCGTGTAGAATAACAACACCTTCCATGATATTCCTACCAGGCATGAAGGCAGATTGTGTAGGGCTCACCACCGTCCTTGCTACTTTATTCAGCCTGTTAGTTCCAACTTTAGTAAAAATCTTGAAACTAACGTTGAGGACACAAATCGGTCTATATTGCTGAATCTTAGTGGCATTCTCAATTTTTGGAATTAAAGTAATGCTCCTAAAGTTGAGGCTAAAAAGGTCAAGACTGTCCTTATGGAAATCATGGAACATAGCCATAAGGTCATCTTTAATCACCCCTAGAACACCTGATAGAATTCAGCTGGGAAGCCATCTGGTCCAGGAGACTTGTTATGCTCCATTTGGAAAACCGCCTCTCTCACCTCATTTTCCGTGAAATCCGCAATGAGGATCTCATTTTCCTCATCGGATACTTGTGGAATATCATGAATCTGATCCTCCATCAAGGTGATTTCCGTCTGCTCTGGGAATCCGAACAGATTTTTGTAATAATTCGTGATGTGGCATTTAAGACGGTCAGAACTAACAGCAACACCATTGTCATCCTTGAGCCTATAAATAAGCTGCTTACGGTGTTTGCCATTGGCAACAAGGTGAAAGAACCTTGTATTAGCGTCCCCTTCCATTAGGGTTTTGACCTTAGCTCTTTCATACCACTTAATCTCTTCCTCCCTCAAAAGCAAAACGAGCCACTCTTTAAGATAGTGCTTTAAATCGATTTCATGATCAGAAAGCCTATCAATTTCAGCTTTTTTATCAAGATCCTGCAGTAGGGCCAAAAGAGTATTTTTCTCCTTTTTATAGGAGCCGACCAAATTTGACGCCCAGCCTCTAAGATGCTGCCTAAGTCTACGGATCTTGTACTGCCACCTCTGTAGGGGAGAAGATCCAGAGTATTCTGATCGCCAAATATTTGCAACCATGTCGTAAAAACCCTCCTTTAGGAGCCATCCCCTCTCAAATCGAAAGGGTCTGAATCCGGACTGGTGAGTGGAAGCACCTGTGGACACAACTAGTGGAGTATGATCTGAAATGTTCCGGTCTCTAGCTTCGACCTTGGCCAGGGGGCATTTAACTCCCACTCCATACTAGCTAAAACTCTACCCAGCTTTTCATAAGTCGGATTACCCCCCGCACCCGCCCAAGTAAACTGGCGACCTGTCATGACAATTTCCCTAAAATCAAGGGACTCAATGACAACATTAAAAAGGGAGGGCCATTTAGTATCAAAAACTCCACAACTTTTGTCCTCAGGTTTTCGCATAATATTAAAATCCCCACCAATAAGAAAAGGAAGGTTCTCCTTTGAGCAGGATTAGCGAGTTCAATAAGAAACGCGGCCTTGTTTTGTGATTGTGCCAGTCCATAAATAGAATAAAGGACAAACTTGAAGTCAGTTGACTTGTATCTAAGGGTGAATTTAACATAAAAATCCCCCTCATCGATAGCACCAATATCAAACACACTAAGACCGATTCCCAGCAAGATCCCACCTGATCTGCCATGGGGAGCCATAACGCGCCAAAGAAAATCACGTCCAACACTTAAATTTTTGAGGACATGATCAGGAAAGGACTCACAATCAGTTTCAGAGAGAGCAATAAAATTAATCTGCTCTTCTCTAACTAGTTCAGCCAAAAATCTGTGTTTATCCAAGTCAGCAAGACCTCTGCTATTCCAGAATACCCCTTTCATTTCATAATAATCTTTGAAGGGGTTTTTGGCTTCTTGGGAAGATTGCTAGTTTTTTGTGTCTTGGCTTTATTAAATTTTTTCTTTTGACTGACATTAGAGAGATCTAGAATATGATCATTCTCTGCATCAAACAAGCTCTCGTTTAGGAAACCACCAGCGTGGTTGAGAGCTTCCTGCAGTCTTTCTCCCCTTTCATCATCACTTAATAGATCATTAGCGTTAACATTATTATTTTTGTTAGCGCAGACAACCAATATATCTGCCTCTAAGTTCTTAAGACGAGCGACACCCGAGGTATTTGTGTTGATGGCTAGCCTACCAAGGTTTGAAATAATGCGCGAATCTGAAAAGGTATAAAAGGAATTACCTTCGAGGTTCTTTTTCTTCGCCAGGCGCTCCACCTTGAGTAGGGTATGCTCATCAGCCCTACCCGCGTTCCTGCTGCTCCGACGTAGAGTCCTGGGGGCATCCTTCCCAGCCGTAGGTGCAGGTGCCACCAATCGCCACGGTGCAGCGCTGGTGACCAGGTCGGCCATGTCCCCAACTAGGGTTGCGACCCCCTCGTAAGTGGCCACTGCGGTGACCCCCTTAGCAGGGATCCCGCTGCTCCGGGATGAGTCCTCCTCTGGTGAAGTAGGCGAGGGTGCCAACACCCGCAGCGGCGCTGCGCAGGTGATCAGCTCCGCAGCGGTGTCCTCTGCCTCCACTGCGGCCACCGCCTCAGTAGCAGCGGAGAGGGAGGTGTCCCCCCAGCCGTCGGGGGTAGCCTGTCCAAAGCGGATGCAGCCACCACTGGGACCTCAGTGGTAGTGGAGTGGGAAGCACCCCCTGCCGTGGGGAGAGTCAGCCTGTCCGAAGTGGTCGAGTCCACATCTTCGGACCCCCGTCGTTGGCAAAGGGAGGGGCGGCCCCCAACGGAGACCCGGCCCCTCGTGACAGAATAGGGGTGGGCAGGCCTCCATTCTCCCCCTCAGTGGGGAGTGCCCTAGACTCCGGGTAGAAGAGTGTCGGTGTTCCCCCGGCCGAAGATAGGTGAGTCACACCAGCCTGCTCAAACACACTAGAGATAAAAGGGTGAGGGTTAACAGGGGGTGTCACCAAAGCATTGTACAGCCTCCGCTCTTCATCAGTCAACGGGTTGTAGGCTTTCCACCCCACATGATCCTTCTCCAGCATGACCTTAATGCTAATCTCATCCAACAGCTGCTCGCAAGCCACATCAAGTGCTTCTTGGATCAAAGTAGCCTGCCTGTGAGATTTCCCGCTCTGGGGTGCAGAAGACTGGGGGTTTGCAAAAAAGGCGTCCTTATGACCACCTTGTGGGTCCCGAGCGGGGTTAGCATCCGTCATGTTCCGGTCCCCATCCGCATCATTGCCCTTATCATCATCTGTGAGGAAGTCCTCGTCATCATCCTGATCTGCACCTTTCGATACCTCCTCATCGGGCTTGAAGTAAAGGAGGTATATGCATCCCTTCACACAAACATCAGCAAATTTTGGTATTTTTTATGTCCAAAACAACCACAAGGATCCGTACCTCCCTCGTACGCCGAAGGTGGTGGATGTCCACCTTCTGAGTATCTCCAATCATAGTGCCAACTGCCCACAAAGGAAGGAAGGAACGAAGTGCACGCGTTACCTTGGTGACAGTCACCCAAACCTGATCCAGGACTTTAATTGGCTGAACATCATCAACAAATTCTTCAATCGAGAAGGTACCTTCCTTATTCTTTGTCGTGATAGTGGCAATAGCCACCATACATGTCAGCTCCTCCAAGCTCGGGAAAGGCACAATAAAGCACTTGTGCCCCTCCTCATGCGCCTCCCAGCGCCAAGTGACCGGAACAATCTGTGCCAGTGTAGTCAACAACAGCTGTTGGGAGACTTCACCAGACTCCACCATGATGAGGGCTGTGGCAGGAGAGACATCAGCTGCAACTATGTCATGCTCATTAGCAGCTTGAATATGGAAAAAACCACCATTGTCGTCTGAAGCAGCACAGTACGCCACAGACGGTTTCGGACCACGGAGGAGAGAGCACTGATTGGTGTAGTGGTCATCCATGCAAATCACACACTCCACCGTTCGTTTCCGCTTTCCTTTTCCCCCATATGCTGCTGCAATTTCCGTCTTTGCCCCAACATCAGTGGCGATGGGAACAGCATCCTCGCCGTGACCACGGCGTGGCTGCTCCCGCTCGGCACCAGAGCCGTGCGCACCTCCAACAGCAGCATTGTCCCGCGCACCGCGACCGCGACCGCGACCACGGCCCCCGTCCGGCACCTTGCGCAGCTTGCACCGCGCTCACCCGCCGGCTTGCGGTCGCCGGCCGCCCACCGGTTGGGCGGGCCGCCCCCACGGCCATGCGGCACCCCGCGGCCACACAATTGGTCAGTCCGGTCGCCGGCTATCGGAGGTTGGGCAGCAGCGCCCCGGCCTTTTAACCCTCTGCGGCGAAACCGTCCCCTCCCCGCCATTAGAGCGTCGCGGTAGGGCATGGTGGAGAGGAGGTGCAGCGGGATCGTTGTATTGACCAGGCGCCGGCGGTGTCCGGGATGAGGGACAGGAGCAGGCGTCGGCGTAGTGCTTGGCTGTGTAGACGGCCACAACGCAGAATCTCCTGGCGGCGGCGCACACGAAGGACCAGTAGACAGATACGAATCGGAACCTGGCGGCACCCTACGCGGTGGACCAAGACATGACCCTGGCGCCCCACGCGGTGGACCTGGACACGCCCCTGACTTCGAATTAGTCAGGTCGTGATCCTGCAGGTGGACCGCTACCGGCCCCTCACATTCCAAATTTGGAAGCAGCGGTAGAGACGGATCGTGATCCGCATCCCACGCCGCGGCGGCTCCACGCCCCTCCGCAGACCGTAGCGCCGTCGGCAAGAAGTCCCACAGGGTTGCCGGCGGGGAGGATCTTGCGGGTGGCAAAGGGCCCTTCCACAGAGATTTCCACGGCGGCTTCACCTAGCGCGGCGACGTAGCGGACTCCGGTGTGGCGGCGAGGCCGAATTCCGCGCCAACGACAATACCATCGCGGATGGCGTCGCAGACGGCGCCGGCGAAGACGACACCGCGGGATGGAGCGCCTCTGCGTCGCCTAGATCCTCGCACTCTGACTCGGACTCCGAGTCCCAGAACCGGCCGGACGAAGGGCGAAGAACGGCGGCGGCGGTGAGCATCTCCTCCAAAGAGGATGAATCATGCAAAGGCGGATGAAGATCACTTGTTGTGATGCGATTGTCACCGGCATCGGGCGCGCCGCAGGATCGGGATTTCCTTTCTCCTCCTCATAGTAATCTTTAGAAGATGAGAATAACTTCCATATATAAGTTGGTTCCCTCCACCTTCCACTAGCAAGTTGGCACTAAAGGATTCCACTACTCCCCTATGCACTCATATGTATGGGCCTTTGAGATTTATTTAGAAATTTCTGAATTAATTATTTGGCTAGCCCACATAAATTCCAACAAAGGATAGACCATGGTGCTCGCACTCACCAATAATTCAGTGAGACCGATTCGATATACCTTTGGTGAACTTTGTGCAGATACTCTCAAGATGGTGCTGTACTGTCCAAGGCAGTAATGGTTTATCTCACATTTCAACATTTTATCAGGGTTGGAAGCTTGAGGAAAGCCTTCGACCGTGAATCGACAATTGCCACCTTGGCAATCGTCATCCTAGTTGGTGTTCTGAACTTATGATCCAGCTCAAGCTGTCAAGCTTTGCTTCTTCTTGCAAAGCCAGTCCATGCTCTTAGCCATTCCGGCATTGATCTATATATATATAACCTGCTTCTTCTGATATTTGAAATCAAATGTGATGCTAGGATGTGAGGCAAAGCCTGCTCCATCAAAGGTTTCAGAGCTACAGGGGTCAGTGTCGGGGACAGCCATAGGGGTCTCCTAAATAACCAGAGAAAACCCACTTTCTTTTCGCAAATAACAAAACATAAACGAACTCACCAACGTAAAACGCGACTAAAACAATCGCGGATCGCTAGCAGGGGCCCACGGTCCTGGAGGCCCTAGCGGCCCACCAGAACAGCCGGCCCCAGCTACCCTCGGGAGGAATCCCGCTTCACTCGAGGGGCACAGCACCATGCTAACAAGGTTCCGTCTCGCTCGAGGGCTGGTCGCCCCCTCGGGTGAGTCTCCGCCTCGCTCGAGGGTTGGTCGCCCCCTCGGGTGAGTCTCTGCCTCGCTCGAGGGCCGGTCGCCCCCTCACGTGAGGCTCCGCCTCGCTCGAGGCTCTCACAGTCTCGTCGCCCCCGTACCCACTCCCCCGACCAGGGTGTTTAATGTTTTGACACATGTAGGTGCCCAAGTCAAATACGAATCCGCGCCACGCTCTGACACGCCTCGGAATCATGCCCCGGCGCTGTTCCGCCAACCCTACCGATAAGGTCATCCCCGCCACTGTACGTCACTATGCGGTAAGGCCGGTGTCAGCTCCGTGACACTGTGCTACCCACTCTCGTACGGACTAGGCACCGCACCCTCGAAAAAGGACAGCGGAACCCTCGAAAAGGGAACGAACGTCTGTTCCACGCCCGCCCAGGATGACGTCGTGACGCCGGACCAGTGATGCGCGTCACCTCCGTCACCATCGGTCCTGTGCGACCATCCCTGCCACCGCAACGCCATCCCGAGCACTGCAGCACCATCCCCGACGCTGTGGGAGTATGGGGCGACAAGACGACGCCACGTCGGCTGCTGTGCGCCTTACGCCCCCCGTCAGCTGCACCATCGAGTCAGCGTACGGACGACAACTAAACGAGAAGTTCCTACACCACTACCCTCAAAGCCGCTCCTGGACGAATACAGGGCACGCCACGACGCCTCGCCAGAAGCAAGATTCGCCGGGACAGCCGTCTACTCCACGACGTTGTGTGCCATACCGCTACACATATTTAGCACAGTGCGGCACACCTGTAAACTGCCTCCCCTTGGCCTATAAAAGGAGGAGGCAGTCCCCTTGCCGCAGGGGAGAAGAAAAACGAGCACACCCACACGCTTACCGGTTTCACAACGATATTAGCACTTGCCTCAATCAAAAATCTCTGGGACCTGGAGGCCCGGCCTCCTCTCCCGCCACGCTTGTAGCTCCCCTCTGCAAGCACCACGGTGCAACGCAATATAGTGCCCCGAGCACACAACTATTGAACGTACGGACTCGGCTGGAACCAGGATAAACCTCGCGTCACTAGCTTCTTAGCACCGACCATCGAGAGATAGATCTCAGCGCTCTTACTAGTTAGTGTCAGGACTACTTTCCGCAACGTCAGTTGGCGCGCTAGGTAGGGGGTCGCACGCTGAAGATCAGCTTTCCACCAGCCATCCCGATGGTGATCCGCACCGAGTACCGGTCCCAGAGGTACTCCATGGGCAGCTCATACCCCCTCCCAGTCGGATTCAAAATCCGGTTCGGGAGCCTGAACTTTCAAGCTACAGGGAACGACTACCTCATGCGCATCACCAACCGTAACGAGCTCCACCCGTGGTGGTCGAACGGGCCAGGACCGGTCCCCGTCACGCCCACTGCTGACGCCCCGGCGCCTGCCCAAGCGGACGCTGCGAGCCCTTCCGCACCACGACGCCGACGACGCTCCGGCCGGCGCTCTCGACGGGCGCGGATGGAACGATGTCGAGCCGCGCCGTCGCCTCATAACGCGACACGCCCGTCAGCGAGACAACGTCCGCACCCGCAGGGGAGCGCGCGGCTCCCGAGCCGCGGTTCCCCCACGGGATGCGCAACCACGACAGTGTATGCCTCGTCAGCCAGCACCGACGTGGCGGCGTACGAGGATGTTCCCGGCCACCACCTCATGGCGGTCAGGAACCTCATCGCCTCCACCAACGACGAGTCCTACCACGGCTCCGCCAGCAAGCTACCACCTGCCACTTCGCATGGGTACGCGGAGTGGGACTTCTCCGGTGTGCCGGACCCGGTGATGTTCCAGCGGTTCCTCGATGTCGCGGACTATTGGTTCGGCTACTCCGACGACTCCAGCGCCGGGAGCTACGACCCCGCGCGTGAGTGCCTCGTGGTGGTCGTCGATGACTAAGCCGACGGCACGAACGCGGCAGGGGCTGGCGACGGAGAAGCCCCCCCGGAACTCGGGAGCTAGCGTACCGTAGAACCCAGGTCCGAGCGCACCACCCACCTCGCCGACGCAAGGCGCTGACATCAACGCGCAGCTGGCTCAAGCTCGCGAGCTCGAGGCTAACCTTGCGAAGGAGTACCACGCGGTATGACTGCTTCGCGCCACCATCGCCGGGGAGGCCTCCGCGTGTGGCGTACGAGCGCGTGAGCTAGGCAGGTAGGCCTGCGACCGCATCAACACCGACTTCGACGTCAATAACCCAAACACGCCCCCGCGAGCGAGCCAGAAGCTCATTGCGGTTGTGACGCTGCTGCGAGCCATGCCCGCTCCCTCAACACCCGAGGCGCAGAACCTGCACCGCGAGGCACAGACGCTCATCAAGCAGGCGGCCGTGTAATAGGCTGAAAGCCCGGCGTCTCGCATTCGCCAGCAGGGCAGCGCGCGGGATGACGGCAGCGCGCAAGGCCCGGAGGCGTCAGTTCATGCGGGCGGTACAGCGGGACAACTGGCCAACCAGGGTCGAACGCCGGTCTGGGAGCAAGTCCTTGACACGCACGGACAGGCCCAAGACAGCGACACCCGTAACGTCATCAACGCCCGCCGAACGGGAAACACGGAGTCACGGGCGGTGGTGGGCTACCACCCACGGCGGGGCGGGCGCTATGACAGCTGCGAGGATCACTCACCGACGCCGGAGCCCCCGGGGACCCGCGTGTTTAGCCAGGAGATCCGCACGACGAGCTTCCCTCTGCGCTTCCGCCAACCCACATCGATCGACAAGTACACGGGGGAGACGGACCCCCGTGTGTGGCTCAACGACTATCGCCTGGCATGCCAGCTGGGCGGAGCCACCACTGACGAGGTCATCATCCGCAACCTGCCGCTGCACCTCGCAGACTCGGCGCGGACGTGGCTCGAGCACCTGCCGGCCAGTCAGATCCACAACTGGGACGACTTGGTCTGCACCTTTGTGGGGAACTTCTAGGGCACGTACGTACTCCCCGGGAACTCCTGGGACCTGCGTGCGTGCACCCAGAAGCCCGGCGAGTCACTCCGGGACTTCATACGGCGCTTCTCCAAGCGTTGTACAAAGCTCCCCAGCGTGGCCCAGTTCGAGATCGTGCACGCCTTCCTCGAGGCCACGACCTGCCGGGACCTCGTGCGCAGCCCGCCGGTCGACTCCAACGAGCTATTCGACATCTTCACTAGCTTTGCTTCCGGCGAGGAGGCGGTGGGGGCCATCTTCGATGGCAAGAAAGTCAAGTGCGTGGACGACGTGCCCGCGAAGGGCAGCAAGTCCAAGGAGCCCCAGCAGAAACACAAGCGGGGCAATAAGGGCAAGAAGCCGCGCCGCGAGGCGCGCGCGCAGGGACACGGCGACGACAAGGACGAGGCCCTTTCAGTTGACCTAGCTCGAAAGGGCTCTCGAGCGGCCCCTCAAGGCCCTGGCGTATTCGACGACATGCTAAAGAAGCCCTGCCTGTACCACAAGACGCCAGTCAACCACACCCTCGAACAGTGCGACATGCTCAAGAGGTACTACAGCCGCGCCGCCGCAAAGGATGGCGAGGCCAAGAAGGACGGTGGTGATGGAGACGCCGGTGGCTTCCCAGCAGTGGAGAACGTCTTCCTCATCTTCGGGGGACCAACTGTCGACATGTCCAACAGCCAGCGCAAGCAGGAGCGGCACGAGGTCCTCGACGCTGATAAGGCTCCCCCTCCTTCCTCGACTGGTCGGAGACGCCATCACCTTCAGCCGCAAGGATCACCCGAATCGCATCCCCAATCCGGGCCAGTACCCACTGGTCGTTGACCCGGTCATTGGCAAAGCGCGGTTCTACAAGGTGCTGATGGACGGAGGCAGTAGCCTCAACATCCTCTACGCACACACTTTGCGGCTGCTGGAGATCGGGTTGAACCAGCTGCGGCCCAACACGACGCCGTTCCATGGCGTCGCACCGGGCAAGCGCGTCCAGCTCCTCGGGCAGATCGATCTGCCGGTCTGGTTCGGCGCGCCGGCCAATTTCTGCAAGGAAATGCTCACCTTTGAGGTGGTGGGGTTCAGGGGCGCGTATCACACCATCCTTGGGCGGCCCTGTTACGCCAAGTTCATGGCGGTCCCAAACTACACATACCTCAAGATGAAGATGCCGGGGCCGAACGACGTCATCACCGTGGGCTCGTCGATCGAGCATGCATTCGACTGCGACGTCGAGTGTGTAGAGCATGCTGAGGCACTAGCGCTGAATGAAGCGCTTGTCGTAAGCATGGAGAAGCTGGTCAACGAGGACCTCGACTCCACTGCCAAACACGTCGGCAGCTTCGAGGCTACCGAGCAGACCAAGGAGGTGCCCCTCCCCCCTGCTGCCCCCGAGGGCAAGGCGTTGAGGGTCAGTTCTACCCTCGACCTGAAATAGGAAGTGGTGCTCGTCGACTTTCTCTGCGCCAACACCGACATCTTCACGTGGAGCCCCTCGGATATGCCAGGCATCCCGAGGGAGGTCGCCGAGCACTCCCTTGATATCCTACCTCATTCCCGAGCCGAGCAACAACGGCTGCACCCCTTTGACGGAAAGCGATGCCGGGCGATCGGAGTGGAGCTGCGAAAGCTCCTCGAGGACAGATTCATTAAGGAAGTTTTTCACCCTACGTGGCTAGCTAATCCTGTACTAGTTAAGAAAAAGAACAGGAAGTGGCAGATGTGTGTAGATTACACCAGTTTGAATAAAGCATGTCCCAAAGTTCCTTTTCCTTTGCCACGAATCGATCAAATCGTTGACTCGACTGCAGGGTGTGAACTTTTGTGTTTCCTTGATGCCTATTCCGGGTACCACCAAATAAAGATGAAAGAGTCCGACCAGCTCGCGACTTCATTCATCACGTCGTTCGAAATGTTCTGCTACGTAACGATGCCGTTTGGCCTCCGGAACGCGGGCGCTACATACCAGCGATGTATGCAGCACGTCTTCGGAGACCACATCGGGTGAACCGTTGAGGCTTACGTAGACGACATAGTCAATAAAGTCAGGAAGGCGAACGACCTGGTTAGCGACCTGCGCGTGGCATTCGATTGCCTGCGAGCCAACGGGGTGAAGATGAACCCCGAGAAGTGTGTCTTCGGAGTGCCGCGAGGCATGCTGCTGGGGTACATAGTTTCCCAGTGAAGCATTGAGCCTAACCCCGAGAAGGTCGCGGCCCTCGATCGAATGGGCTCGATTCGAGACCTCAGGGGGGTCCAGAAGGTGCTGGGATGCCTTGCCGCCTTGAGCCACTTCATCTCGCAGCTCGGCGAGAAGGGATTACCCCTCTACCGACTCCTGAAGAAACACAAGCGCTTCTCCTGGACCGTTGAGGCCCAGGAGGCGCTTGACAAACTCAAGGCGACGCTCGCCCACACGCCGATCTTGACGTCTCCCTAGGGCGACAAGCCTCTGTACCTCTACATCCCCGCGACCACTCAGGTGGTCAGCGCCATCATCATGGTGGAGCGTGTAGACGAGGGCACGCTCTACCAGTCCAGAGGCCCGTGTACTACATCAGCGAAGTGCTGTCTGAGACCAAGGCACAGTACCCACAGATTCAGAAGCTGCTCTACGCAATGGTGCTCGCGCGGCGCAAGCTCCGGCACTACTTCGAGGCCCACCCGGTTACGGTGGTCTCCTCGTTCCCGTTGGGGGAGATCATCCATAACCCGTACGCGGCGGGCAGGATCGCCAAGTGGTCAGTGGAATTGATGGGCGAGACGCTCGCCTATGCACCGCACAAGGCAATTAAGTTCCAGATCCTGGCAGATTTCATCGCCGAATGGACGGACACTCAACTGTCGCCGCCGCAAATCCAGGCCAAGTGCTGGACCCTCTAATTCGATGGGTCAGTGATGAAAACAAGGGCAGGCGCGGGCCTGCTCTTCATCTCACCCCATGGGGAGCATATGAGGTACGCAGTACGCCTACATTTCCCCACATCAAACAACATGGCGGAGTACAAGGCCCTTCTTTGCGGCCTCTGAATTGCCATCGAGACAGGCATCAAATGCCTCAATGTCAGGGGGGACTTGCAGCTCGTGATTGACCAAGTCATGAGGAATGCGAGTTGTCACGACAACAAGATGGAGGCCTACTGCAACGTCGTACAAGCCCTCGAGGACAAGTTCTATGGCATCGAGCTCAACCACGTACCCTGCAGTTATAACGAGGAGGCGGACGAACTCGCCAAAATTGCGTCGGGGCGAATCACCGTTCCCCTGAACGTTTTTGCGCGGGACGTCGCCAAACTGTCCGTCAACCTCGAGCTGACACCCTCGAGTAAAGAGGAACCCTCGGGGGCTCCCTCGAATCCAGCGGGTGCGGAGCCCATGAATGAGGACCCCTCGAACGAGGCGTTTGTGCTCTCCTTGCTCGAGGGTTACGACACGGATGAGGCCGACGCCATGGACACAGAGCCAGCCCCCCGCGCGGAGGACTGGCAGGCCAAATACCTTGCCTGGATGGATCGAGGGGAGATCCCCTCGGACCGGTCCGAGGCCAGACGCATCGCCAGGATGGCCAAATTGTTCACCCTCATTGAGGGCAAGCTGTACAAGCGCGCTGCATCAGGCGTCTTGCAGCGGTGCATACCCATCCCCCAGGGGTGCGAGCTCCTCCGAGACATCCACGCGGGCGTGTGTGGCCACCACGCGGCGCCACGCACCCTCGTTGGCAACGCGTTCCGCCAGGGCTTCTACTGGTCTACCGTGGTTGCTGACGCCAGCGAGATCGTGCGCACCTACGAAGGGTGCCAATTCTACGCCTGCAAAACCAACCTCCCAGCACACGCCCTCCAGACGATCCCCATAACAGGGCCTTTTGCCGTGTGGGGGCTGGACATTGTCAGGCCCCTGCGAAAGGCGCCTGGGGGCTACACCCACCTGCTGGTCGCCATTGATAAATTCTCCAAGTGGGTTGAGGTGCGCCCAATCACGAAGCTCAGGGCAGAGCAGGCTGTAACATTCTTCACCGACATCATCCACCGGTTCGTGGTTCCCAACTCCATCATCACTGACAACATGTCCCAGTTCACCGGCAGGAAGTTCCTGGAATTCTGCGACAAGCACCACATCTGCGTGGATTGGGCGGCTGTCGCGCACCCACAGACCAATTGTCAAGTGGAGCGGGCTAACGACATGATTTTGCAAGGCTTCAAGCCCAGAATTTTCGACAGACTGAACAAGTCTGGACGAAAATGGATCCAGGAGCTGCCGACGGTCGTGTGGAGCCTCAGGACCACTCCGAGCAGGGCCACAAGATTCACCTCGTTCTTCCTGGTCTATGGCGCGGAGGCTGTCCTCCCCACGGACCTTGAATATGGGTTGCCCAGAGTCAAGAGCTACTGCGAGGGCACCAACCAGCGAGCCCGCGAGGACTCACTAGACCAATTGGACGAGGCCCGCACTGTGGCCCTGATGCATTCAGCAAGATACCAGCAGGCTCTAAGGCAGTATCAAGCCCGGAAGATACGGCGCCGAGACTTCGACGAAGGGGACCTAGTCCTAAGGCTGCGCCAAGACAATCGAGGTCACCACAAGCTATCACCCCCATGGGAGGGAACCTACGTCATTGTCAAAGTGCTCAAGCCCGGCACCTACAAGCTGGCCAACGAGGACGGCGAGGAACTCACCAACGCTTGGAACATCCAACAACTACGTTGCTTCTACCCTTAGAAAGGATTTCCAAGTTTCTTTTGTTACTTACATACCCAACACCCCAGTTGGCTGTACAAATGTAAATTTCCATCGAATTAATAAAGCTAAAGGGCGACTCGGCTTTCTCCCGAAAACCAAGTCCCCCTTGAGGGCTACTGCGGGGGGCACCCCCCCAAAAGAAATGGTCCCATTTTTTTTGCAAAATTCGCCGCAAATGTGTTAAGTACGTATCGACCCGAACTCTGGGTGAACTTACGCGGGACACGAGTAGCTAGAGGGCGAGGAAGCGCGAGTCGGGGATATCCTACGCCTCCAGCAGGATACGGCCCTTCCCCCCTCGCCGCTTTGCCTACAAGCTGCTTGTGCAAACGAAACCTTCCCAACCAAGGTTCGCCTAAGAATGCTGGGAGGCAGAACAACACAATTGCCAAATAAACAACGAGCACTTCAATTTACAAATATCTAAGTGTTTTAAACTGCAAATGTTTATTACATAGCCACGTGGCTCGAATGCTAACATTAAAAATATAAAGGGCACAAATGCCTAATGGTCTTCAGGCTTGAGGGCCACCTGCCGGGGGAGCGTCCGGGAAGAGGAAGTCCATGAAGTCCTCGGCGAGGATGTCGGTGGTAGAGGCTGCGAGCGCGTCCGCACGGTTCATCGCCACCTCGTCGTCAACACCGGTAGGAACAACGTAGCTCGTGGAAACGGCCTCGAGGTCGACCTGGTAGCGGGAGACCACTACGCCGAGGGCCTTCTAGACACCAGGTGAAGGGCGCGGCGCATGCGTCGGGTAACATGCCTGCCGAGAGCGCGAAGGCGACTCGCCATCAGCTCCCGGCCTGCACCTCGCCCTCTTAGACCCCCTGGCACGCCTCGAGGGCGGCGGCCCGCCGCTCCTCCAGCTCCTGTTGCGAGGAGTTGTAGGCCGTCTGGAGGGATTCTGCCTGGGTCGTTGAATTCCCAAGAGCGTTCTGCGGCCCTGAAAACCATGAACGAAAAACAAAAATTGGGAACGGATCCCAAACAAACCGAACCAACAAGCAAAAGGCAAAAGAGGCGACTCACCTTCGACCTGTTTCTTCTCCGAATCGAGGGCCTTGCGCACGGCCTCGGCCGCCTACTGCAGGCTAAGGACCGTAGCTTCCGGCTCCTCGATGATCTGGCGTAGATCCTCATGGGAGACGCTAAGTTGGTTTAGCTCCCCGTTGAGCCGCGAGACTTCTTCGTCCCGCTGCTTGAGGGTTGCCTGCGCCCCCTCGAGTGCGGCGCGCTCTTGCTGGAGTCAGCCCTGGGCCTCTTCTCGCACCAGACGCTCACGCTCGAGGGCGGCCTGAGCCTCAGCAAGGCCGACCCGCTCCTGCTGAAGCTGAGCCTCCGCCTGCTGGCGCGCGTCCCGCTCCTGCTGAAGCTGATCCTCTGTCATGGCGAGGGAGGCGGTCTTGTCCGCCAGGCTGGTCCTCAGCTGCTCGGCCTCCTTGGCCCTTTCCTCAGCCTGGTTCTGCCAAGACCGTGCTCCCTCGAGGGTTGCACGGTCCTGTTCGAGCTGAGCGTGAATCGAGGCCACCTCCGTCTCCCACTCTGCCGCCACGGTCCGCATCGCGGTCGTGTCCTCGCGTGCCTTCCGCAGCGCCTCGTCCCGCTCTAGGACAGTCGTCCGCACCTTCGCGACTGCGGATGCGTCTTCCACAGCCTGGGCATCCTGCTCCAGGAGCTCATCCCGCATAGCCTGGAGCTGGTACTCCAGCCACCCGTTGTCGGTCCGCAGAGCCTCGACAAGGGCGTAAAGAGCGTCATATTGGTCCCGGTACCAGTTGCGCTCGGAGCTCAGTCGGTCGAGGCGGCCGTACTTCTCCCGGGCTCGACCCTCCAACTCCTGCCACCGGCGGACAAGGCAAGAGAAAAATTGAGTCGGAAGAAGCACGAACGCGGGAGAGACGAGGGGGGAAGAAACTCCAAAATCCAACAGAAAGAACGCGTACCTGGAAAATCCACCACACAGGAGTCCCGTGGATTCGCAACGCCTCGTTCAGCGCATTGTTGAGCGAGGCACTGTGGTCGCGAAACTCTTGCCACAGCGCCTGCTTGGCCCGGGCCTCGTTGAAGTGGGCTGGCGGCGCGCTGGCTTGCTCCTGGTCCCGCTCCGCTCGCGTCACGATGCCATCGGGGGCGGGAGGGCCGGCACGTGACGACGAGGCCTCGGTGCCGTGCACCGGGTACCACGACATCACGCAGCCATCCTCCCGCATCACTAACACCCCTGTCGCGGGCTCGGGGGCTGGCGCGGGCCAGTTCTCCCATTGGCCCCATCCAGGCGGTGGCGCGTCGTCATCGGGGATCTCCACCACTGCCGCCTGACCACCTGCCGCTGGGACAGGCAAAGGTTGGACTGTTGGTGCGGCGGTTGCTGCTGTCATAGCCGTCGTCGCGGCCGTTGCCTCCTGTTGTGGCCCCGTGGCCACGGCCGCGCTGCGCAGTGGCTCGCCCATCGTGCTGCGCTCCCAGCCGCCCGTGGCGCTCTCGATGAGATCTGCCTCGTGGGAATGAAAGCGTCCGACCTGAGCACTTTAGCGGGCATGAGGGTGGGGACGGTAGGCGCCACCCTGCGAACGCGGAGATAAAAAACTGAGCTCCAGCCCCTCAAAACCGAAATGTCCGGAGGAGCGACTGCTTACCTCAAGGTGGAGAAGCCTCGCTTCCTCTTCCTCAAGGGTTCGACAGGTGCTGCTGTGGCGCCCGTCGTCGCCACCGCAACGCTCCCAGACGCTTCCGCGGTGCTTGCCGGTGCCTCCGCGCGCGCGCCGCCTCTTCCACGGACCGCCCAGCGGTGGGCGCTTGCGCGCCCACCACGGGCGCCTGCTCCTTTGCCGCCTCTACGGTTCTTGGTGAGCGGGGCGAGGGATTCCACCTCTCAGGGGGGCCGCCCCCCATCGCTCTCCTCTTCTTCCTCCTCTCCAGATGACGAGTTCTCTGGAGTCGCCAGGGGAGAGAGTCCCTGCTACTCGTGCAGCCGGTACTCTTCGTCACGCTGCCCCTGGCGCTCCCACCGCCGGATTATCTTCTCCTTCTTGCGCGCCGCCCGCTCCTGCTCCCATCGCTGCGCAGCGCGGGCAACCGCTGGGGCTCGGGGCGTGGGCGAATCGGACCGCAAGGCGTCCACAGTTACCCTCTGCTAAAAAAACGACTTTCAAAACCGCACTGGTACGTTGCAAGGGAACGAGAAAGGGATGAAGGCCTATGTTGACGGTGAATTTCTGTCAACCTAGCTATGAGTTTACCTTTAATGTTGGTATTGATTTATTATTCTAACCACTGGAACTACCCCCCCCCCCGTATATAACAGGTTCACTTTTGCATGTCGATTTTGGAGTTCATTGTTTACGCAGGAAATCTACGCTAAAGAGGAGACTTTCGGGATAAGTTCACCAAGCACTTTGGAAGAAGATCATGAAGCCCGACAAGAGTCAAGACATGCGATGAACATGACTCCAACTGACTCGAGGACCGAAGCGTCAACGTGCAAGTCTTCAGGAACTCAACCAGAAAACAGCGAAGCTTGCATAGCAAGGATTCAAGCCTTAACCATGAAGGAAACGACGTCAAAGGCCCACATGCAAGTGCACACAAATAAGGAATCATGCAAGAAGCAACCGGGAAGGAAGATGGACCCGAACCGGCCCAGAAAGGGCCTGGGCCGGCCGGCCTGTTCGGATTGGCCCAGGGGGTTTTTGGCCCGGTTTGGCGCCCCCTTTGCCCTAGGTGATCGTCTATTTATTGCCTCCGCCGCCGTCGGCCGCCACATCGAACGAATCATTCTACCGACGCCATTCACCAGAAAACCGCCGCCGCAAGATGAGGGAGAGAGTTATATGAGCTCGTCGCAAGGATCAACACCGGCGGAGGGAAGGAAGCAAGAGGGGGACTCCAAGCCGCTGGCCTAGGGGTGTTCCCAAGCTTCATCACCGCCATCTTCGTCGACGACGTTCTCCGGAGTCTCCATCACCCCTATGTGCTTCAATCCGTGTAAGATGATGGGGTGATGTCTCTGTTCGTCCCTAAGGTTAGATGGATGCATGATATGTAATCTATACATGAACCTTATGCCGATCAATGCTTTATGGTCTATGTCTTCGCGTATGCTTTGTCTACATATGTTTGCGCAACAAGTGGTCTTAGTAGGGTTTGTGGTAATCGTGGTGATTAGCCTTACCCTATGGATGCTTGGGCATAGATGCGGTTATACGTGAAAGTGTTTGATTACCTTGCGTAGTGACAGTACGATTTAGGGAAAAGGCTTAGCAGCCGCATAATCGCCATGAAACTAGTGTAGGCAACTCCCTTTTCATGTACTAGATGCATGTTCATGTGATCCTAAACCCTAGGGAGGAAACGCTTATCTATCTTAACCTCTCTCTCTTGTGTCCACCCATTACCATCTAGTTTAACCCTAGATTTGTTTGATCAACTTAGATTAACTTAGGTTAGATTGTCTTTACCTTTAGATTAATACCTCTCTCAAAGGTTTTTCATCAACTAGATTAGTACTTGGTTAAGGGCTAGCAATCCCATTGCTCCGCGGATTGACAAGAACCTAGGGAATCCCCGTGGTGAAAAAGGTGTAGGTCCATACGCTTGCGGATCGTAGATGGATACGTCTTTTATCCGTCAACAGCCTACTCACCGTCGGGGCGTCGGGGAGCATAACGAACAACCAGAGGTCGTCGTTACTGTGCCGGCCGGCCTTGAGGCTGATGACGCGCCTCACCCTCGTGGTTGTGTATTGCCGAGGGAGGCGCTTATACAGAAACCGCGAACGCGCCAACGACATAGGGTTGGTCGCCTCGCTTATATCATGAATATGGAGCTCCCTCTCCATGAGGGGGATGATCCGCCGGTGGTGGAGGTTCGCGAGGACTGAAGCCGCCCCCAACCCGGCATCCGCCAGGCTCTTCAACGCGATCAGGAGCGAATCCAACCGTGCCTAGTGTGAGGAGGGAGACACGCCGTGGTGCCAGGAGTCGGCCTTCTCCTTCAGCACCTTGCCGGTGTAGGGGGAGGCCGGCGCCATCGTTACGGAGGTAGAACCACCCCCGCTCCCATTCCGTGTTGTTGGATGTCATCGTGCAGGAGATGTAGAACTCCTTGCGCGAGTCCCACAATGAGATCGACAGGCCGCTGGAGCGCACCGCCTGGCGCACCCGTGCCTCGGGCATGGCAAGTGTGTGCAGCTCCACGCGGAAGAGGTGGACCCAAAGATCCCAGTTCACTGGGATCCCCAGGAACCCATCGCAGACGCCGACGAAGGTGGCCGTCTGCGAGATCGCGTTGGGGGTGAAGTTGTGGAGCTCCACCCCATAGTGGTAGCACAACCCGCACATGAAGCGGCTCACCGGCGCAGCGAACCCGCGCTCGTGATGCCGGATGAAGCTGACGACATAGCTGTACGGCGGGTTGGGCTCCTGATCCATCGCCTGTGGAACGATCCACGCCGGGGGCGACCCCGTCATGTTCGGCGCCAGCTGACCGCCGTTTACAAGCTCGTACAAGGCGAGCACTATCACCCTCGAGTGGCTCCATGACAGCGGATCCAACATCGTGATTGGCTGGGGGAGCCATTGAGGTCGGCGGCGGCACGCGGAGACAAATCGGGCAGTGGGCAAAAACGAAATGGTGCGCAGCTAGGAAGCAAAGGCAACAAGCAAAGGGCAGCGGTGCAAGTGACAAGGTAAGGGGCTTCCCCTCTCCCTCACCTTGGATTTATAGATCCGGGGGAGCCACGCTCCTCGAAAACCGTGCGTCGTGCGCATTAATTGCAGGCGGCTGCATCTGCCTCTGACGGGCGGGACCCCACCACGCCAAAATGGTCTCGCGCGCATGTGCGATCATTACGGCGTGACAACTGAAGAGCTGCGGCGGCCCGTGACATCCGCACCCCACGTCGCCTATTACGCGCGTGGCAGCAACGCCTGAAAAGGCGCGCCTGCCGCGCACGACTGCAGCCACGACTGCGGGCATTTAATGGCCTGGTCCCTTACCGAGTAAGCGTGACACTCACACGGCCCAAGCCCAAGGCACGAAAAACCAGACCCTTGAAGGGTGCGACTACTGACCAGTGGTTTCAAGACCCGCTCGGTGAGAGCATACGCCACAGGTGCCCTCGATTCTAGAGTATTACTGATCAACAGCTCGAGGGCCGGCTCAACCGCGAACCCACGAATCCTGCAGATGCAATCAAGACGGGGGCACCTAGCTGCCACCCTGCAACGACCCTATTGATCAGGGGTTCGAAGCCTGACCTTCAAAGGGTTCGAACAGGCGCCCTAGATCAACAGAGTCAGGGACGATGAGAGCGCGCGCATTCGAGCCTATGCTCAAGCTCACCAGCTCGAGGGCACCCCACATGTTGTGTTCAAGAGCCAACGAGGGCAGCTAGTCGAGGGATCCCATTGAGGAAGAGCTTATGCGCCCCCGTCCCCAGCGAACAGGACCGAGCCCTGCCTAGCAAACCCACGTAAGTGCTTTCATGGATGAGTCGGACCACGAGCCAACCCTTATCGAACGGGGCATGGGCGTCCACTTGAATCACCCAATAACAGCTCAATGAGGAATCTGCAATTCGCGACCCGCTCGATGGGAGTTGTGGAAACCTCACCCTCCGGGGGGGGGGGGGGGGGGGGTGAGGAGACGTATAAACAAGACGGAGAGCACCCTCGATCGCCTCAACTGGGCCCAGGCTCGGGGGCTCGACGCACGGCTACACCTCCTGGAAATGCACCGAACGCAGATGTATGCCAAATACGTGCGCATGGCACCGCCGAGGCTGGCTGGAATATTGCCGATGCCGGCTGAAACTAACACCTAGCACACTGGCAGACCCAGCGAAAACACTGTTGACGGTTAATAGTTGTATCAAAGTTCGTTTAGACTTGCAAGCGGACAAGTCTCCCGTCATAGTCAAGGGACCCTTCTTCCCTCGAGTGGTGAACCCAAGGTATCAAATCCGTGGAACAAATGTGTGACGCAAAAGGTGATCTAGTAATGCCAAGTAACTTCAATCTTCGATAGATAAAACCCTAATGCATCTAATCATAAGAATCAACACAAGAACGAATCTAATCTACTAAAGACCGGAGGTAACAAAGATAGAGGGGGTAGATAAACCGATCTAGAGAGATCGGCTTAAGCCTTTTGTTGAAGTTCCAAGCAAAAGAAGAAGTAGCAAATCAAATCTCATTAGAAGCCTCTTTAAACCGTGGTTTCCCGTCCGACTCCGAAAATGCCCGCCTTTCAGAGCCCCCATTCTATCACAACGCACTCTTATTCATGCGGGTAGTCTAGGGCGAGTCTGAGGACAAGTCAAGTTCTTTCGGAAGATCAGGCGTGCACCTCTAGCCACCGCGGCTACAAGAACACCCTATGTGATCTATATCGAGAATAGATCTAAAATAAGCAAAGACGATCGAAAACGAAGACTTCGGAGAAACACTTAGTCGCTAAGAATCGGATTCAACTTGGTACATCAACTAGTACAATGATTTATGAACAAGATCACCACCGGGATCCTACCTTGATCTTGCTTCTAGCTCCGGGAACTCCGACGTGGTCTTCCTTGCAAGGTTCCCACGTCGGCTAGGGAGACCCTAGTCAACTAGCTCGACCCTCTCCTCTCCGAGATGGTGTCCCTCTCTTCTCTGCTCCTCGGCGGCCGATGACGAATTGATCGATGCGTGGCTCTCAACCCCGGGGCTATAAATAGCCCGAATGGCGGCTAGGTCAAAGGGGGAGGTAACCGGGCCCTGGAATGGGCTGGGCCGACCGGCCTGGGCCCATCCCGGCCCAGATGCCTGCCTCCTTTGCCCTAAGTCGGTTCCCGAGTCTTCTAGATCCTTCCCCCTTCTGCATGTGGGCCCTTGTCGCCAGTTTCTCTCCGAGTTGGACGTAGCTCCTTGTCCCGCAAGATTCGGCACTTTTCTGGGTAGGTCCTCTGAGTTTGTCATCTTCTCGGGTTAGGTCCCTAGGCTTCTTGGAGTCAAGTTTGCTTCATTGCATGACTTGTACCGGGCTTCAAGGTCTTGTCAAGGTGCTTGATGAACTTATCCTGGAAGTCTTGCTTTCACCGTCAAAACCCTGCATAAACACTAAACTCCAAAACCGACATGCACGAATGAACTTGTTATATCAAGGGGGTTAGTACCAATGGATAAAGTATAAAACTCATGTCAACACCGAAGGTAAACTCATAGCTAGGTTTACGGAATTTCACTGTCAACATCTCCCCCATGCTTAAACCTTGCTCGTCCTCGAGTAAGACTTCGATGGATATCATCGTTGCCCTTCATCGTTAAAACCTTGCACTTAATCATACATGAGAAAACATAACGCTCTCAAAATTTTAATTTGTTAAAGTTTCATAATGTACTAGCCTTCATCTCTACGGAGGGTAGATTATTAATTAAGCTTATCCCACAAGTATTAACATGCTCCCAAAGTTCAAGTAGATCTCAGAAATTTTGAAATAAAGAACGAGATGAAAAAGAGCTAAACCAAGTTCACAAATTTAAATCATCTTGCATATTGCTCATGAACTCTCATCTCACTTTGTCTCTCAAGCCTATTCATTCTACTCCTTTCCCTCTCATAACATATATATGTGGTAGGCTTTATATGGAGCTTTTGGGAAAGTTTAGTCCTACCAAGATATTATAAATGAGATGTTGTCAAAACAAGACAAGCTTCTCATGGTCTTATCGAGACTCGTCTAAAAGGTCATTGGAAAATAATGTTAAATCAAGGAAGGGAAAGAGAAAAATACACACACTTGAGATAGGTGGACATGTGCAAATGGCAAAGAGTGATCCCGAGGCACAAAGGAAGTCCTCGTTATCGGATTGCACATGGTTGGAAAATGAGTATGGATCTTTAATCTTGAAGCCTTGAAATTCCTAATGCACTTTAGAGAACCGGGGAGCTCACTTTATTTTATTTTTACACAACTCATATTATTTTTTTCTTTTTCTCATACATATATTTTTCTTTTTCTTTCTTTCTCTTTCTCATCATTCATTTTTTTACTCATAAATTTTTTAAAATTTGCTCCCCTTGAACTCTAAAATTGCATTGTACCTACCTCCTCCCCCATGCTTAGACATTTGCTCGTCCTCGGGCAAAGAGGTGATAGAGATAAGGTAGGTACAGGGAATACTTTTCCTTTGGAGAGATACTTGAAATATTCAATGTTGGCACCGTCTTGCAATCTTCCTTGAATTGATGATCCATCCTCAACGATAGGTTGTGGTCAAGGAGGTAATCACAAAAGATGATATTTGGTTTTAAGGGTGGATATCCGGCGAGGTTAGTGAGATCTCCAATGTGGGGATACACAATGCACGGACACGGATAAGAGACTAGCAATAAGATAGATACGCAAAAACGGAATGACGAGCTTCTTAGTCTCGGGCTAAAGAAATCATGGCCTGCAATAACTCACTCAAAAATAAATCTTGGATAGGTAGAGCAACACACAAGTGATATTCATGACAAGGTTATCATTACTTTTTAAGAATAAAAATCATCTTCAATCTATCTAACCTGAGAGCACATAAAACACTATGGGTCTTTATTTTAATCATAACCTCTGCTGAAGATTAAGCTAGCATTTAGATAAATTCAGATTTGTATCTTAAGAGAGCACTAGCTTTAACATGCATAAATTAATTACAAAGATAAACAAAGCGGCAATTATAATCATATATCATCATGACACAAATTTCATAACTTTTCCAAAGATAAAAACAAGGTGGTGTCTTTATTAATGATGAAAACTAATTGAAGTACATGCTGAAAATAAACTAACACACTTGCTGAAATTTAAATAAAAACTGAAAACACTACGCAAACACAAGTTGAAAATTACAGAAAAAGGGAAAAGAAAAGAAAACTAAAGCTCCTCCTTCTTCCTAATCTTCCGCCGGTGGTTGGTATTGGTAATCTTGGTAGTTGTACCCTTGCTCGTAGTAGGTTTGGACATCCCCTCCAACAAATTGATCCGGCGGTACTACGCCAAGCTCATAAGCAATATTCGCATTGCCTTCACCAAGTTGAGCCGCGTTGGATTGGATGGCTGCGACATTTTGCATGTTTCTCGCAGTGTACCCTCCAATTATGGCCATGCTTTGTTGTGGTTGGGGGTATTGTGCGTAGGGCTCCGCAAAGGTTACGTTGGGCACCACATAATTTTGTGGGGGCATGCCTGGACCACTCCCCCATGCTTGCATCGGTGGCCCTCCGTAATAATTTGGCGGAGTAGGGATTCCTCCGAATGGTGGCACATAGTTTGGTTGTGCACCACCCACTTGCACGGAGGAAGATCCCTCCTCTACAATTCTTCCTCTTTTATTCTTCTTTGCTGGGACAAGGAGTCCCTCCTCCAACCAATCTTCCTTCCCTTGAATGAAAAACCTAAGTCTTGGATCCGGAAGGGGTAGGTTCACCTTGGCCACATGAAAGCCTCCTCTCTCATCTCCACTAATATATTTTTCTTGCTTCAAATAATCAAATCCGAGAGGGGTCCCACGTAAAATATGTTTGGGATTCCTTGTAATCCCCGGCCTTAAGGAGATGACCAACATAGAGAGGTAGCACCCCGAACCAATATCTCCCGATCCCGATGTTGCCTCGCAACACCATCGGTTGATCCTAATGTGTGAGGGGTCTATTGGCTGCTTGGCAATTAAAGCCGAGTAGAGCCAATTCAAGTCTGTGTCGGTCACCTTCGTCTCCCTCATCCTCCCCACAATCCTCTTGCACATCCAAGAGTGGAATACTTGGATAATGGGGTTGCGGATGGAATTGTGTTGTTGGTGGGCTTCTCCGGAGATTAAATTCCAAAATCCGTCCAACATGCCATTCGGCACCTCAACTTTCTCTGGAGCTCCCTTTTGGAACCCAAGTAGCTCCCTAATATACTCGTAGGGAACCACTTGTTGGATTCCCTCCAAACAGAATGATAAACTTTGCACCCCCTCATCATGGATAGGCGCCATAGTCATCAAGATTTCCAAGGCAAACTCCTTGTGGGTGTTTGTCGACACCCCGTTGGAGATATGCACCCATCCAAGGTGCCCCAACATATAATATATATCCGTGCCGAAACCCAATTCATTGAGAGCTTGATCATTGAAATCGACGTTTCCCACAAGCCTCTTCTCAAGGCGAGAGAGTTTCTTCTCCTCCTCCTATGACAATATGATGAAGCCATATGTGGAGTACCGCGAAGTGCATGGAGGAGGCGAGGATGAACGGGTCGATCGATGAGGTGGGACCGGCGGCTCCTCCGTACGCCCTTGAGGTTCGGTTAACTTCATGGACGTGCTCCTTGTAGCTCTCATGCCACCGAGGAGGAGAGTGCCGTTCCTCCTTGGCGGTGTCGTGTCCTCCTCCATGCTCCGAGGAGACTCGGAAACCGAGTGCCTCCTCGAAGACGTCGTCGAAGATGGCTTGGATGACAATGACCCCTTCTTCTTGGTGAAGAGACTTGTGGTTTTCTTCCACATGATTGCAGCACTCTTCTCTCCACTAAAATTCCGGGTTGCAACCGGTAACTAGGCACTTAAAAATTACTTCGGAATGTGGACTTTGAGTGGATTAAGGGTGTGAATTGTTTGAGCTATCAAGCTTGGGAAGGTTGTCTATGTCTATTGTGAAACTTGAGCACACAAACTGAGGAAGGAGAGGGCTACTTGCCTGCAAAAGATGGGAGCCGGGGGGCACCATTTATAGGCCAGGCCGGCCGGCCTGTGCCGACCGGCCTAGGGCGGCTTAGCCCACTGGCTCGGCTCTTTCTCCCAGCACGATCATTTCTCCTCCATGACTTTCTTATCCGCGTGCTCCTCGAGTTGCACCGCCCAAACACTCTCGTCCACTCCTTTTCTTGCATTATTGGTCCTTCCACTTGATGCTTCATGCTTTGAGTCATGTCCATGCTCCCTTGCTCCACTTGCTTCACATGTCACCATGAATTTCCTGCAAAGTTATGCTTGTTGCCCACCCATGCTTGTCCTTTGCATGTGGTCTTGATAAAAGTTGTTGAAAGGGCATCCAATGGTGCATGCATGATTAACTTCAACTAGATTGCCTCCCTCTAATTATGTTTAAGGCTAACAACTCCTCTAATTTCGAAAATTAAAAGATGTTTTCAGAGCTATGGTAAAGCTCAAGAATAAATTTATAGAAGTTTTTAAACCATTAAAAATAAATGTAATTCGAAAATATTTTCCGACTACGTTGATATCGGTCTCACCGGTATAGTTTGCCTTCATTGGTTGAGAGCAAACATTTCCCGGCTTGATCATGGGGGCATAGGTTTAGGTTCTAATTTTGGCTAAATGAGAAAGATTTTGAATAAAATTGAATGAGGCTTGGAAAAATTCTAATCCCAGAGAAATCAAGGATATAGATTTTTAAACCAACAAAAAGTTCAGTTTCTAGGTTCACGCGAGTCCTACCACATGCTGAAATTTAATTAACACCTAGGTACAAGTCGTGACTGTGTTTTTAGCATGAAAAACAAGTCAACCACAACATCATAAAGAGGATGAATGGTTGAGTAAGGTTCTGAATTTATTTGGTTGTGGTTTCTCGAAAAGAAGCAAACAAACACATAGGAGGGTTCATGTAAAGGGTTTATGATCAAACAAAATATTCAACCAAGAATTATATCTCTAATATTGTTCAACCACTTTTAAGTCTAATGTCTTTGTGTAGTAAAATTCAAAACTGAATTAAAAACTCGAAAAACCTGGAATCGGGTTGTCCTCCCGGTAGCTTATTCTTTGACTCGACGAAACGGGTTGCCTCCCGCCTAGCGCTTCGTTTATAGTCCATGGCTAGACTTCTTCACTTGATTACTTCGGATCAACGCTCTTTGCGGGCGTTGCAATCTCGGGTACCCACTTCTGCACTGTCTTGGGCACGGGCTTGTCTTCCGGCTTAGTCATTTTTTTGGTCTTCACAGACGGCTTTTCTTCCTTTGTCTTGACGGATGCAACATCTTCCTTGATTTTCTTCACGTCCTTCTTCTTCGGCTATTTCTTCTTCTCCTGTCTTTCCTTCTTCCTTGGTTCTTCCTTAACAAC
Organism: Cenchrus americanus; assembly: GCA_947561735.1. Taxonomy (NCBI): domain Eukaryota; kingdom Viridiplantae; phylum Streptophyta; class Magnoliopsida; order Poales; family Poaceae; genus Cenchrus; species Cenchrus americanus. Next base: position 78,531,297 of record OX387244.1, on the reverse strand, counting down.
ACGACGATGAGGTGAAACATTTTTAACTTCAATCATATTGCATACCTCGAGGCGTGGTCGAAACTTGAAGGAACTCCTTTCTCCGTAAATGTCGAACATGATCTCCCCTTGCCAACATCAATAGTAGCTCCCACGGTCTTGAGAAAATGCCTCCCAAGGATGAGCGGCGGCTTCTCCCTCTCTCCCATCTCGAGCGCCACGAAGTCGACAGGGATGAAGTGGTGTCCGACCTTCACGGGCACATCTTCGGCGATGCCCAAGGGATAGCGAATGGGGTTATCGCCCAGCTCCAAACACATACCCGTAGGCTCCAACGGTAGGCGTAGCTTCTCGAACACATCTCTTGGCATGACGCTCACACTTGCTCCAAGGTCGCATAACGCCTTCTCAAACTTGAATGAACCAACGGAACATGGAATTGTTGGGCATCCGGGGCCCTTTTGCTTCTCTAGCCTATTAGCAATAGCGGCACTACATTCCTCGAACATCTTGACATGATCTACCCCGAGTGTTGCTATCTCATATTTATTTGAAAGTATGTCTTTAAAGTAACGAGAATATGTAGGTACTTGAAGGGCATCCAATAACGGCATGTTGATGCTAAGTCTACGCACAACCTCCACAAACTTCTCAAAGTGGTTATCAAGTTTACCTCAGAAGTAGTGTGGCTTGAGTTGTGGTATCTTCGTGTCTTCTCTCAGCATCTCAAACTCGGGCTCTTCGGTGACGATCTTCGTAACTTCCTCCTTAGCAAATTCCTCCACCTCGGTGGATGGTTTAGGCTTCCTTGCTCCCGCGGAACGTTCCAGGTCTTCGGTCTCCTTTCCCGAACGTGTTTGAATAGCCTTCGCCGATTCGGGACCTTTAGGTTGTCCCGGAAGCTTCCCTTCATTATTAGTGAGGCGCCTGGCAAGTTGTCCCACTTGCATCTCGAGCATCTTCATCATGTTGAGCACTTGATGGTTGGAGCTTCCGACCTCCGTCACTTTGCTGTCGATGTTTTCCAACACCTTGTCTATGGCCTTGAACTTGGTGACGGTGTCCTTGTTGATCTTAGCTTGCTCGTCCATGAAGTCCTTCAATTGTACATGAAGCGGAACCGAATTCGGAATGGATGAGCTTGCATTAAATTAAGGTCTACCTTGCCCGTAGCGGAAGTTCGGCAATTCTCCCTTCCTCATGTAATCAAGCACCTTGGCTTCCCCCGGACAATCCTTGTGGACATGGCCATACTCTCCGCACTCTTCACATGTGGATCTTACTTCGGCAGCCTTCAAATCTTGAGCCTCTTTCTTTTCTATCTCCATCTTCTCCAACCTCCTCATGAGTGAATCGATCTTGCCTTCAAGTATGTTCTCCTTCTCCACTTGCAGGACTCCTTTGACATTCCCCGTGGGTTGAACTGGAAGTAGACGTCCAGACGACGCCCACGTGTCATTGTCCGCGACCTTCTTGAAAAGAGTGAAAGCTTTGGTCGGCGTAAGCTCGATGATAGATCCTCCCGCCGATGCATCGATGATCGTCCTTGACGCCATGGTGAGTCCTTGATAGAACTTTTGCACGAGGTCCTCCTTTGCGAACTTGTGATGTGGAACCGCCCGAGTGTACTCATTGAAGCGCTCGAATGCCTCCGAGATAGTTTCCGTAGAAAATTGAGCAAAAGTGACAATCTTATTATGCAAGCTTTGAGTTTTACCCGGTGAGTAGTATTCCTTCATGAAGGCCTTCATCAATGCGTTCCAATTTTGCACCGTCTCCGCCGGTTGAGAGTGGAACCATTGCAAATCGAAAAAGCCTTCCCCTCATTTGGTCTTGAGTCACCCCATCCATGTTGAAAGTCTGACATAGCTGAATGAATGCTTGGAGGTGAAGGTTCGGATCCTCTTTACTATTGAAGGGTGAGTGTTGCACCATGCAGATTGTTGAGGTCTTGATCTCGAACGGCCTTCAAATCTATGCAAGGTTCAAGATTGGTAGGTTGATGATGTCCGGGGTGCATAGCTCCCCGATCTTGCGTTCTTGCGGCGGTTATTCACCCATCGGTGGAAGTCGATTCTCCCGAGGACTTTGAGGTGGTGAATGCTTCGGAGATTCCTTCGATCCTTTGTCTTCCAACTTTGAATCTACAAAATCCAGTTTTTTAGCTTGATGTGCTTCGCGTCTCCTTAGCCTGTAAAGTTTTTCTGGATCATCCACAAAATTATTGGGTTTGTTGGAGAGGTAGCCGTCGATCTCCTGTTAGGGTTAGCAATAAACAAAATATGCAAAAACAAAAAGTAAAAACAAATCTAATAAAACTAGGGTTAGACAAACTAGATTAGATTGATTTTGAGGATTGTTAACACCAAAATTTGGTAAGGAGTCTGACTTGTGGGTCCAACTCGGTGAGAAATCCGTCCGACGGAAGTAAGGTTTCTTCGGACGCATTCGGCAGAAAAATCCGCGGTCGGCTATCTGCTTCCTTTCGGCAAGGGAACTGTTGAGTTGATTTTGCGGGATTGTACGGTGACATGGCCCATGCGGAAAGGACGAATGGATGGATAAGCGATCGAGCTTAGAGATAAATTAGGTATCAAATCCATTCGAGGTTGTGCTTGGCAGGGTATAAATATGAACCCTGAATGTATGTAACAGATATACGAAAATCATTCTCAATACAAACCGGCTTTACGCCAAACCCTAGAGTCCATTTGTCGTGTCGTCGAGTTCTTCGAGAGGGTTCATCGATTCGTCGACCTCCGTGAGTACCGGCAACCTTGTATCATATCTAGTATCATGCGGTGGATTTAGATCTGATGCAAGTAGTCTTGTTACCATGCTTAGTGTCATGCGGTAGATTCAAGCTTGGTTCAAGAAGGTTTCTTGTTAGGTCATGAGCCATGCGGTAGGCTAAGATCTAGCTTGAAGCTAGTTATCGGCTCTATTGAATTTTGGCAAGATTCAATAGATTCATTAAGTTACCCTGTGTTGCTTTGAGTTTTTGCTTTATGTTTAAATTCATGTAACACCCTTTTGCCCAATCTAGATTGGTTTGGATCGGCTTTATTTCCTTGGGTGATCCTCATGAGATTCGAGCTCGTACCCATAGCTTCAATGACACGTGGATCACATGCTCTTTGATAGCCGAAGCCGAGTCGATCTAGGTTGTTACGTGTTGCGGGTTCAAGCTTACCAAAGCTTGTATAAATCTTGAAAGAACTGGGTATCACGCGGTAGATGCAGGTTTTTGGGTTGTTTTGGAGCTAATCATCCGGTGGATTAGATTTCAAACCAATCTGATAGATTTACCTTACTTGGTAATGTTCGTTCCTTCTTCATGGACCCCGAATCGGCTGTTCAGCCGTATTCGGTTATGTTCTTCATGAGTAAAACACGTGCATAATTCATTCTTTAAATATTGTATGCTTTTAGCTTTCCATATTTAGATCGTATCATGCGGTGGATAGATCTATTTGTGGAAGGTGGCACGATCCCAAGCAAGTTGTATCATACGGTGGATAGATTCGCTTGGTGTCATACCCGACGGGTTTTAAAGTACCTAGACATGCGGTAGACTAGTGCTTTGGATCTATGCATGCTTGTTTATTACATATTTATGCTCGCGCTTTTACTATATTTATTATTTAATGTTGATCACCACGAGGATCGGTCATGATCTTGCGCACGTGCACCTTTGTCCAAACAAAGACCGATTCGTCGTCATGCTCACGTCATCTATTCGGCTATGTTACTTTTTCCTTTTTAAAGCTCCCGAATAGTTTCAGTTTGCTGGCAGATAGCTTTCTATAGCTATATGTCATCCCATTTGGCTCTGTAGCCGTAAATATGGAACTGTCTGGTACCACCCGGCAAGTTCCAAGCTTTGGAATTTAACTACTTTGTCTTTTGTTAATTTTCAGGGAAAATTGACTGGCACGTCTTGTGATCTCTTCACGTGTGAAGCCAGCTTGTTCGGCTTGCTGTGTGCTTGGCGCTAGGTGCAGATTTTGCGTCAACAAGGATGATCAAAAGTTAGTAGATGCAAAAAGAAAAACTAAAAGAAAATTGAAAATCACAAAAAGCAATAAAAGATCAAATCTTGATCACTTGTTCCCCGGCAATAGCGCTAGAAAAAGGGGCTTGTTGACGGTTAATAGTTGTATCAAAGTTCGTTTAGACTTGCAAGCGGACAAGTCTCCCGTCATAGTCAAGAGACCCTTCTTCCCTCGAGTGGTGAACCTAAGGTATAGAATCCGTGGAAAAAATGTGTGACGCAAAAGGTGATCTAGTAATGCCAAGTAACTTCAATCTTCGATAGATAAAACCCTAATGCATCTAATCATAAGAATCAACACAAGAATGAATCTAATCTACTAAAGACCGGAGGTAACAAAGATAGAGGGGGTAGGTAAACCGATCTAGAGAGATCGGGTTAAGCCTTTTGTTGAAGTTCCAAGCAAAAGAAGAAGTAGCAAATCAAATCTCATTAGAAGCCTCTTTAAACCGTGGTTTCCCGTCCGACTCCGAAAACACCCACCTTTCAGAGCCCCCGTTCTATCACAATGTACTCCTATTCATGCGGATAGTCTAGGGCGAGTCCGAGGACAAGTCGAGTTCTTTCGGAAGATCAGGCGTGCACCTCTAGCCACCGCGTCTACAAGAACACCCTATGTGATCTATCTCGAGAATAGATCTAAAATAAGCAAAGACGATCGAAAACGAAGACTTCGGAGAAACACTTAGTCGCTAAGAATCGGATTCAACTTGATACATCAACTAGTACAATGATTTATGAACAAGATCACCACCGGGATCCTACCTTGATCTTGCTTCTAGCTCCGGGAACTCCGACGTGGTCTTCCTTGCAATGTTCCCACGTCGGCTAAGGAGACCCTAGTCAACTAGTTTGACCCTCTTCTCTCTGAGATGGTGTCCCTCACTTCTCTGCTCCTCGGCGGCAGATGACGAATTGATCGATGCGTGGCTCTCGACCCCGGGGCTATAAATAGCCAGAATGGCGGCTAGGTCAAAGGGGGAGGTAACCGGGCCTTGGAATGGGTTGGGCCGACCGGCCTGGGCCCATCCCGGCCCAGTTGTCTGCCTCCTTTGCCCTACGTCGGTTCCCAAGTCTTCTAGATCCTTCCCCCTTCTGCATGTGGGCCCTTGTCGCCGGTTTCTCTCCGAGTTGGACGTAGCTCCTTGTCCCGCAAGATTCGGCACTTTTCTGGGTAGGTCCTCTGAGTTTGTCATCTTCTCGGGTTAGGTCCCTGGGCTTCTTGGAGTCAAGTTTGCTTCATTGCATGACTTGTACCGGGCTTCAAGGTCGTGTCAAGGTGCTTGATGAACTTATCCCGGAAGTCTTGCTTCCAATGTCAAAACCCTGCATAAACACTAAACTCCAAAACCGACATGACGAATGAACTTGTTATATCAAGGGGGTTAGTACCAATGGATAAAGTATAAAACTCATGTCAACACCGAAGGTAAACTCATGGCTAGGTTGACGGAATTTCACCGTCAACAAAAACCTTGTAGGAGCATCCACGCTCCTGCAAGGCTTCGGGGGCTACATCCGCGGGTGCGCTAGTGCACCTCCACGGAACAACACAACGTCCATGAGGGAAGAATGTCCCATCAGCAAGCGCCAGCCTCTGCGGGATCCTACGGACATCACCACAGAGGCTCGGGGGCTACTGTCAGGGACAGCCATAGGGGTCCCCTAAATAACCAGGAAAACCCACTTTCTTTCGCAAATAACAAAACATAAACGAACTCACCAACGTAAAACACGACTAAAACAATCACGGATCGCTAGCAGGAGCCCACGGTCCAGGAGGACCTAGTGGCCCACCAGAACAACCGGCCCCAGCCACCCTCGGGTGGAACCCCGCTTCGCTCAAGGGGCACAACACCGCGCTAACAAGGTTCCGTCTCGCTCGAGGGCTGGTCGCCCCCTCGGGTGAGTCTCTGCCTCGCTCGAGGGTTGGTCGCCCCCTCAGGTGAGTCTCTGCCTCGCTCGAGGGTCGGCCGCCCCCTCAGGTGAGCCTTTGCCTCGCTCGAGGCTCTCACAGGCTCACCGCCCCCGTACCCGCTCCCCCAACCAGGGCATTTAATGTTCTGACACATGCAGGCGCCCAAGTCAAAGACGAATCCGCGCCACGCCTCTGACACGCCTGGGAATCATGCCCCCGCGCTGTTCCGCCAACCCTATCGGTAAGGTCATCCCCGCCACTGTACAACACTATGTGGTAAGGCCGGTGACAGCTCCGTGACACTATGCTACCCACCGGGTGCCGCACCCTCAATAGAGGACGGCGGAACCCTCAAAAAGGGGACGAACGTCTGTTCCATGCCCGCCCAGGACGACGCCGTGATGCCGGACCAGTGAGGTGCGTCTCCTCCGTCACCATTGGTCGTGTGCGGCCATCCCCACCACCGCAACGCCATCTCGAGCACTGCAGCGCCATCCCCGACGCTGTGGGAGTACGGGGCGACAAGACGCCGCCACGTCGGCTGCTGTACGCCTTACGACCCCCCGTCAGCTGCACCCTCGAGTCAGCGTACGGACGATAACTAAACGAGAAGTTCCTACACCACTACCCTCGAAGCCGCTCCTGGACGGATACATGGCACACCACGACGCCTCGCCAGAAGCAAGATTCACCGGGACGGCCATCTACTCCACGACGTGCGCCATACCGCTACACGTATTTAGCACAGCGCGGCACGCCTGTAAACTGCCTCCCCTTGGCCTATAAAAGGAGGAGGCAGTCCCCTTGCCGCGGGGGGAGAAGAAAAACGAGCACACCCACACGCTCACCGCTTTCACCACGATATTGGCACTTGCCTCAATCAGAAACCTCTGGGGCCTAGAGGCCCGGACTCCTCTCCCGCCACGCTTGTAGCTCCCCTCTGCAAGCACCACGGTGCAACGCAATATAGTGCCTCGAGCACACCACTGCTGGACGTACGACCTCGGCCGGAACCAGGATAAACCTCACGTCACTAGCTGCTTAGCACCGGCCATCGAGAGATAGATCTCAGCGCTCGTACTAATTAGTGTCGGGATTACTTTCCGCGCCGACAGTCAAAGTATCAGAAAGTTGTGTTTTGTGTAATCTGTTAGACAATTGATTGATTTCATTATCCATAGTAAGCTTTGTTATGAACTTTTAACTGCACACAGGATGTGTTATACCTATTCGCAAAAAAGGATGTGTTATACCTATTACCACTAGGCGGGATAGCCATTCTGATCTCTTAACTACCATGAAAAGTTCAAATTGGCTCCTGAGCTATCAAAATGTCCAATTTGATCCTTAATCTTTCAATTCACAATTCAATCTTGTCCCTTGTGTCCAGCTAGGCACGCAAAATGTCTAACATGTCCCTCTCTAATTCCTTTACCTGTTGGCCACTCATGTTACTCAGGGGTGTGTGGCGAGCCACGGTGTGGTGTGGCGTGGCATTCCATGGCCACCAATCAAGTAGCCCGTCAATCTCATTCCATTTTGCCGCGAACCACATGCTACACAATGAGCCATATGCCATAGCAATTACAACAATGAAAATTAAGTTTACAATGTAATCTCTTTGTTCTCTAATAGTTAATTTAAGATCATGTATTTCTTGTTTCACTTTTGAAGGATCGGATGGCGACTAGAGAGGGGGGAGTGAATAGGAGCCGGTAAAAATTCTTCTCAAAGAACCCGGCCTATACCCTAGTCAAATCCCGGTCACACAAAAGCGATGGATCGAATCACACACCAATCGCAAAGACAACAAGGTTATGGATCAACCTCTAGTCTTAGGAACGACTCCTTGAAGCACGAGTGGAAGCACGAAAGAAACGAGAAAGGAATCGAACCAAAGAACAAAGCAGTAAGGCACTGGCGGACTGTCCGGCCAGGCGGGGCGGACTGTCCGCACAGACCGCGCGGACTGTCCGGCAGGGTATCGTGGACTGTCCGCACCCGTGCCGCGGACCGTCCGGCCTTGAGCCGCGGACAGTCCGAAAAAGCAACCAGAACCTCCAGTAGCGAACCCCGAATAACGGACCGTCAGCGAGGAGCACGCGGACTGTCCGCCAGGCAGCCGCGGACTGTCCGCCCGGCTCACGCGGACCGTCCGAAACCTCGCCCAACCAAAACTCGAAATCACAACGGATCGAAAACAAAGGCGAGCAAGAACACGAAGAACACACGAAGAACACGCACGTCGCGGACCGTCTGCCAGGCCCTCCCGGACCGTCCACAAGGCACCGACAGAACCAAAAACTGCTCGACCCCGAAAGTCAACACCGCCAATCCATCACCGGATCTCCCAAACAGTAGCTGTTGAGGCAAGGGTTTGGGGACATGTTAAGCGTCAAACAAGGATGCTATACCCCAAAACTTTTGCCTCCTAACTCCCTAAATCACCGGGAATCGCGGATCCTTTGAACACCACCAAAAACTAGAGCACCGACCGAAAATCCTTGAATCGAAGTGGTTTCCCGGCGTTTGAGGGCACAAGATCAATCACAAAGATGCACAAGACATCCATCCATGTTTCCCTCAAAGAAATCCGGGGAGAAACCAACTCAAATCCGCGGAACCACACCAAGAACAAAGGCACAAAAAACAAGCACGAAAAAGACCACAAAAATCACAACGCCGAATCTTCTATACAAACTAGGAAATATTCACAAGGTCTAGCATGCCGCCCTAGCATCCATCCCTCTCAACAAATCTCTCATGAAGCTCTCATGCTAGCCTAGAGAAAATGGAGAAGAAAATAGTCCAGGAAAAAGAGAAATGGGAGGGGGAAATGAAACCCTAAGTCGCGGAGAGAGAGAGCCATCCACACACACTCATGGCTTATATATCGGGTCCCGCCTAGGGTGGGAAATGACTCGACTACCCCTAACTCAACTACTGGCGATACAACCCACGCAGGGGCATTTATGTAATGTTTGTGGGTCTTGCCATCGGACGGCCACGCCTTCGCCGCACCCCGCGTCCTCCCGACGCAAGCCATGCGATCCTGCCGCGTGTCCTCCGCCTCGAAGCTTCCCGACACGCCCGGATCCCGTCTACGTCGTGTTGGGCCTTCGGACTTGGTTTTGAGGCCCAAACCAAGAAACCGTCCTCTGATGGTTTTGTGGGCAAACCACCAAACCCCGCGTGCTCGGCCCGGCCTCCCGCCAAGCCTCTTGACTCGACCGCCACCGTGCACCGGCTCGATCATCCATGACTTCGTCTTGCTCATCTCGCCACCATGTGGCCCGCACCTAGTCTCGCCGTCCACCGGGTCCCTTGAACCGAGCCTACTTGTCTCTCCATCTCCCAGAGGCCCCTCAAGGCTGAAGACCTTTCGCGCCCGTTCTTCACCTGCAACAACACGAACTAGGCCGCAGCCTACACCTGCGCACTGAGCCAAGAGTCAGTCCAACACCCATTGTCAATCACTCATCATTGAGGAGCGGTCATCCATCGACCACCGGGACGCTCCTGGTCCTCAATCTCCCCCTTGACGAGTGCATTGACAACACACAACGTGAAATGAAATTCAGAGAAAGAAAGAAAGAAGAAAGGAAAACAAAGAAGCTCAACTCATGACCAAAACCAAAGAAAGGCAAAGAAAGGTCACAAGCCGAGCAAAGCACAAACTCCACACTGAAAACAGCAAGAAAGCTCCCCCTGAACAAATGCAAGCTCCCCCTGAACATGTGAATGCAACGGTCCAAATTTTAGATGCATTTTTCTGAATTTTCATTAAGCTCACCTCTTCTCCCCCTTGTTGACAATGTATGAATCAAGGTGAAAATGCAGGAATGTAAGACAAGGCATATAAACATCTACATGAGCTTCTCAAATAGGCCAAATTTAGTGTCAAAGGCTAGAAATGAGACAAAGAGCACACATATGGATCATAGCATAGTCAAAGCATTGCCACAAGTAACATATGGAAATATAGGCATGTGACAAAGCAAATTATCAGATTTGAATAATTATATCAAAAGATGGCTCACTTCAAATGTAAAGGCCTATCCATGTCATATTCTAGCCAAAACACGCATATCATCCAGAGAACATACAAGGATATCAAATTCTCAACAAAAGATCATTGCAAACACCCATAAAGGAAAGCATGTCATGTCAAAGCTCATGAGCCATGTGTCCACTTCGGGGAGACTTATCCACTGGTGAATATCATGCAACATGTTTTGCACCCATGTGTGAAAGATAAAACATTTTAAGCATAAACATGATGGGTGAAGCATTTTTCAAGCATCCACACTTCTTTTCAAGATTAAATCATTTCATGGTACGTGAAGTGCCTTTGCGGCAAAAAGAAGCTTATGCTCCTCTATGAATGCAACATAGGCTAAACATTCACAATGATATCGGCATTTGGCCCAAATGCAAGAAAGAAACATCCAAGCACAATCTAAGCATGAAAGGCACATTTAGACCAAAACGTGACATGGATACACTACTACACATGAGTGGAGCACATTTCATTAAATTTAGTCAAGATTAGCATTTGATTCAAAAAGGGCTATCTCACAACACATATATCTCAAATATTCCAAGAGCATAGCCTCACATAGCCATTTCTCCACACACATGACCAATATCTCACAAGTAGCCAACGAAACGCAAATAAGGCATATGAAAGAAGCTCATCATCCTAAAATGCAATAGGTTACAAATGCAACATGATATATAACAAGATGGCTATCCTACCATGGTTTATACATCAAGCAAAGCATGTATATACATCAAAGGAAACATGGTATGATACATATGGTACAAAAGTAAATCCCCCAAGAATCAACTAGAAAGGGCAACAAACCCCAAGTTCCCCCCGCAAGCGCATAAATGTAGCTTGGTCGAGAGGCTTTGTAAAGATGTCTGCAAGCTGATCTTGGGTAGGGACATGACTCAACACAATGGTCCCTTTCTCCACATTGTCTCTCAAGAAATGATACCTCACTTCTATGTGTTTGGTTCTGCAATGAAGCACTGGGTTTTTCGCTACGCTTATGGCACTGGTGCTATCACAAAGAAGTAGGATCTGGGTTCACTCCTCACCAAAGTCTCTCAAAGTGTATGAAATCCACAACAGCTGAGAACAACAACTCGCGGCTGCAACATACTCTGCCTCGGTGGTAGACTGAGCTACACTAGACTGCTTGCGGGAAGACCACGAAACCAACGAGGACCCAAGAAACTGACAAGAACCAGAAGTAGACTTCCTCTCGACTCGGCAACCAGCAAAATCCGCATCAGAAAAACCATGAAGTGAAAGAGTCGAGGAGGAAGAATACCAAAGGCCAAGACCAGGGGCAGACTGTAGGTACCTGAAGATCCTCTTGACGGCCTGTCGATGTGATGTCCTCGGCGAAGCCTGAAAACGAGCGCACAAACACACACTGAAATGTATGTCTAGCCTCGTCACCGTCAGGTAGAGGAGGGAGCCGATCATGCTCCGGTACTCCCGCTGGTCCACTGGTTTTCTCCGTCCTCATCCGCATCCAAAGTAGCCGTACTCCCCATGGGTGTCGACATAGGCCTCCCATCTTGCATCTGGAACTTCCTCAGCATGTCTTTCTTGTACTTGGTCTGATGTACAAATGTTCCATCCTTCACTTGCTTGATCTGCAACCCGAGAAAGTACTGCAACTCGCCCATCATGCTCATCTTGAATTCCCTGCTCATCTCATCTGCAAACTTGGCAACAAGGTTATGTGACGAGCCACCAAAGACAATACCATCCACGTATATCTGGACAACCAACAAGTCATTCCCATGCTTGAGGAGAAACAAGGTCCTATCCACGGTACCCATCACGAACCCTCTGCTCAACAGAAAACCTCTCAATCTCCCATACCAAGCCCGGGGCGCCCGTTTCAACCCATACGAGCCCTTTTCAACCCGTACACCCCGTGTGGATACTTCTCACTCTCGAACCCCGGTGGCTGCTTCACATACACCTCCTCCTCTATGACCCCATTCAGAAAAGCACTCTTCACATCCATTTGAAACAACTTGAACCCTTTAGCTACGGCAAAGGCTAGAAGGATTCGAATTGCCTCAAGACGGGCCACAGGATCAAAGGCCTCCTCATAGTCAATCCCCTCCTTCTGACTATATCCCTGAGCAACAAGTCTGGACTTGTTCCTCACAACCATTCCATTCTCACCCTCTTTGTTCTTCCAAACCCATTTGGTTCCTATAGGATGACAATTTGGAGGTGGTTCAACTAACTCCCACACTTGGTTCCTCTCAAAATTTTCCAACTCCTCATGCATAGAATTGACCCAGTTTGCATCAGATAAAGCGTGTCCAATGTCCTTGGGCTCAAAGGAGGCAACAAATGCAGCATGAGCGAAATGAGAGAAATTTCTAGACCTTGACGGCATAGTACGTTCGTCGATGTCCCCAATGATCTTCGATAGGGGATGCACTTCTTGAATCCGCCGGGGAGCCTCACGCCTCGAGACTATCTCCCCCTGAACTTCAGCTTCTCTCGCATGGTCCTCTTGTCGCACCGTTGTTGTCCATGAAGTAGACGGTCCACCCTCCGTAGTGGTCGTAGGGGAAGTAGTGGGTACACACTCAGTTTCAGGCGCATGGTTCTCTCCATCATCATCTCCAGCTTCATCCTTCTCCTCTTCAAAGAGGTCCTCAGCCATCTCTTCATCACCTGCACATTCAAAGCCAAGAGAGGTACATGGCATTGTCTCGTCGAAGGTTACCTCGCAAGTCTCCATGATTTTGTTAGTCTCAAGGTTAAGCACCCTATAGGCTCTAGAGTGATTAGCATATCCAAAGAAAATCCCATCACTAGACCTAGCCTCAAACTTGTCGAGTTTTCCCTTCTTAAGAATAAAGCACTTGTAGCCAAAGACTCGGAAATGACTCACCTTGGGTGCCCGACCATGCATCAGCTCATAATAGGTCTTCCTCTTGAAAGCTCGCAATAAAATCCTGTTGGAGACATGACAGGCCGTATTGACCGCCTCAGCCCAATACCTCCTAGGAGTCCTTGCTCATCGAGCATCGTCCTAGCCATCTCACAAAGAGTCCGATTTTTCCTTTCCACGACTCCATTTTGAGGGGGCGCATAAGGGGTCGAATACTGATGCTCAAGACCTAGATCATGACAGAAGGCATCAAAACGAGAGTTCTTGAACTTTGAGCCATTATCACTGCGGATAGCTCGAATGGCATTCCCATGCCTCTCGTTCTTCAACCTCACGGTCAGATTTTGAACAAAACCAAATCTCTCACTTTTGTCCTCCAAGAAAAACACCCAGGCATAGCGAGAGTAATCGTCCACCACAACAAGGACATACCACTTCCCACCCACCGTGCGAAGAAGAGCTGGCCCAACAAGGTCCATATGCAACAGCTCTATCGGACGCTCGGTCATGACATCAGTCAGGGGTGGATGGGGAGTGGCTACCATCTTGCCATGCCTACACGGAGCACAAACCAAATCCTTCTCAAACTTCAACCTAGGCAATCCTCGGACAAGGTCAAGACCACTCAAGCGGGAAACCAAATCAAAGCTCAAGTGACCCAACCGCCTATGCCATTTCCATAAATCGAAGAAGGACCGGCCATCAAACAAACGGCCGGACCCAAAGAACGAGAGAAATCAACCACGAAAATCGACCCTCGGGGATGATCATACAAACAAGATCACCTCGAGAATCCAAGAACGAGACTCACCAGACTTGAAACGCACCTCAAAGCCCTCATCAAGCAACTGAGAAACCGAAAGCAAATTGAAACCCAAAGACTTCACAAGAGCAACCCTCTTCAACGTTACCTTGTCACTCACATGCACCACACCCTCAGAAATTACCCTTCCTCGTCCATTGTCCCCAAATGTGATGTACATCTTTTCCTTCACTAGGGTGAGGCTGGAGAACCACTTCTTGTCTCCGGTCATGTGTCAGGAACATCCGGAGTCGATCAACCAAATGTTCTCCAAGCCTCCTGCCTGTAGTCAGAAACAAGAACGAGAATGAGCCAACGACTCGACACTGGGGTTAGCACAAAGAAAGTTGAACCAGTGTCGAGCCATCTGCTCAAAAGAGGGGTTAGCAAACATCATTCCCTTGCCACCAAACTTCCCATGTCCCATGGAAGGAGTATGAGCACCACGACGGGGAAAACGTGGTCCGTAGTTCCTCTGGAACCCAAAGCTGCGATCATCTCCCTTAAACCCGTATTGAGGACGAGTAGGGGGACGTCCAGCAAAACCACCACGAGCCTGACCAAACCTCTCACCAGCAGGCACACCATCATCTCTCCTATCAAACCTCTCACCACCACCTCTCTATGGGAACCTACCATCCCGAGCTCCAACTCAACCAACACTCCTCACACTTCCCGCACCCCGTTGAAGGCTCAGGAATACCATGAGACTGGGGATACCTCTCCTGGTTTGCTTGCTCCCAAGCAATCCTCTCATCCCTCTTCCTCTTGTAGCAAAACTCTGCTAGATGCCTCTCCTTGCCACAATACTCACACCTGAAGGGGATGGATTTTGGTTTTGGCTCTGGCTTCTCTCTAGGTTTCACACCCTTCTCACTCACAAACTTCACCGGTTTCTGGAAGTCATTTGTTTTAGGTGGGAATTTGGGTGGATCTTGGGTTATGTCAAGCTTGTTGCAAAGGTGGTTGGACTTTGGTGTAAAAGAGTTCTTGGGTGCTTTTGGAAGTGGGACTTGGATGTCTCCGATCACCTCAAACTCGGGGTTAGACTCAACACACTTCTCATACACACTCTCCCCACTGTTTTCTCCCACTTTCTCACCCAACTTCTCAAAACCCAAACCACGACCATCCGCCCTCTTGAACTCCTCAATCATGATTTTCAATTGAGGTTCCTGCCCAGACAACCAACCCAACACCTTCCTCAAATAAACATTCTCCTCATAGATGACATCCAAACAGGAAGTAAGTTCAAGATTGCGCAAAGTAACTTCATCACAGCTAGTGCATGCATTGACAACAGGAGATTTCAAAGAAGCTTCCAAAGTGCTAATGGTAGAACGAGCATCAACAAGCTTAGCATGCATGGTAGGACATGATTTACAAGCACCAAGCAAAGTGGGTCTAGCCTTAAGCTCATCATACTCAGTCCTAAGAGCATCTAGTTTAGCCAAAGTGGAAGCATTCTTCTCATTAAGCAACTTGATCTCATTCAACCATGCATTACATTCAGAACATTCAACATCATCAGAAATGGTAGGAGTAAGTTTCAAAGAGTCATTCTCAAGTTTCAATTCAAGCAATTTAGACTCTAACTCTCCTACTTTCTCACAAGCATTCTCAAGTTGAGCCCTAAGATCTCTCCTCATTTTCTTAGCATCTCTCAACACACTATCACAGTTGTCAATCAAGCTATTCAACCTAGTGATCTCAGCAAGCAAAGAGTCGGGGTCACGATTTAATTCATCCTTCGAGTCAGAGTCATTGTCTTCCTTCTCGCTCTTCTTGCTGCTTGAGCTATGGGCCATGCCACAAAAGCCTTCAAGCGCCACACAGCTCAATCCACTGAGGTTCCGGCTTGCACTCTTCTTGCCCTTGCGCCTCCCGGCGTCTTCATCTTCACTGCTTGAGCTTGACTGCGCGTCGCTTGAGCTTGAGTCAACGTCGCTTGAACCGGCCACCATGGCTCTTGCCTTGTCCTTCTTGTAGCCGCCCTTGCTCGGTCGCCGCTTGTCCTTGTCCTTGCTCTTGGACTTGCTGAAGTGCTTGCCCTTGGAGGAGTACTTGTCTTCACGCCTCGGGTGCGCCTTGTACTCGCTCATCTTGTACTTGTTCTCCTCCGCTTCCGGCACTCGGCGATGAAGTGTCCACGCTTGCCACACTTGTAGCATGTCCCCGAGCTCCGCCTTGCATTCCTCCGGCTCTCATGTAGTCGATCAAACCTCCTTGAGAGCAAGGCCAGCTCCTCCTCGCCCAGCACATCAAACTCCTCATCTGGAATAGACATAAGAGAAGACAAGGAAAACTGTCGACAGGAAGGGTTAGCTTTGCCCTATAATCCGCTCACAAGAGCAAGACTATGATCAGTCGAGCCCTCATGCTTGGATTGCAACTTCCTGTCAACCTCAGCCGACTTGAGCTTAGAAAAGAGATCATCCAATTCAATAGTCAAGTATTGCCCAGACTCCTTGATGGCCTCAACCTTAGCACCCCAAACATTTGGGTCCAAGATATGCAAGAGCTTCAAAGCTTGATCATGCTCGGTATAAGGAAAATCCTCAACATTGGCCTTCATGTTGTTCACGATGGCGGTGAACCTCTGAAACATCGCATCAATGTCCTCATCGGGAAGTTGAGTAAAGTTCTCATATTGCATCCGGTAAGAAACAAAGAGGCGAGCCTTCACATGGTTATCATCACCGTGAGCAACCAACAACTTCTCCCAAATTTGCCAAGCAAGATTCAAATGACGAACACGCTCAAACTCAGGATCACACAAGCTTCGGACCAAGTGATCAACGGCTTTTGCATTTGCCTCATACTTGGCCTTAGCACCGGCATCGGTCACCATAAGAGTATGGATGTTGGCCGGAATAGCATAGGTCTTGTCAAGCACAATGAAATCCAACAACTTGCCACGAAGAAAGATCATCATTCGGGCCGCCCACTTGTGGTAACCCTTCCCATCGAAGTGCGGCGGACCGCCCCGCTCAACGTACGCCATCTTAGGATTCAAAACTTGTCAACGTCACAAAGAATCTGGCACCAAGCTCTGATACCAATTGAAGGATCGGATGGCGACTAGAAAGGGGGGAGTGAATAGGAGCCGGTAAAAATTCTTCTCAAAGAACCCGGCCTATACCCTAGTCAAATCCCGGTCACACACAAGCGATGGATCGAATCACACACCAATCGCCAAGACAACAAGGTTATGGATCAACCTCTAGTCTTAGGAATGACTCCTTGAAGCACGAGCGGAAGCACGAAAGAAACGAGGAAGGAATCGAACCAAAGAACAAAGCAGCCAGGCACTGGCGGACTGTCCGGCCAGGCGGGGCGGACTGTCCGCACGAGCCGCGCGGACCGTCCGGCGAGGTATCGCGGACTGTCCGCACCCGTGCCGCGGACCGTCCGGCCTTGAGCCGAGGACCATCCGAAAAAGCAACCAGAACCTCTAGTAGCGAACCCCGAATAACGGACCATCCGCGGGGAGCACGCGGACTGTCCGCCAGGCACCCGCGGACTGTCCGCCCGGCTCACGCGGACCGTCCGAAACCTCGCCAAA
Organism: Cenchrus americanus; assembly: GCA_947561735.1. Taxonomy (NCBI): domain Eukaryota; kingdom Viridiplantae; phylum Streptophyta; class Magnoliopsida; order Poales; family Poaceae; genus Cenchrus; species Cenchrus americanus. Next base: position 78,514,038 of record OX387244.1, on the reverse strand, counting down.
CCAAAACTCGAAATCACAATGGATCGAAAACAAAGGTGAGCAAGAACACGAAGAACACACACGTCGCGGACCGTCCGCCAGGCCCTTGCGGACCGTCCGCAAGGCACGGACAGAACCAAAAACTGCTCGACCCCGAAAGTCAACACCGCCAATCCATCACCGGATCTCCCAAACGGTAGAAGCTGTTGAGGCAAGGGTTTGGGGACATGTTAAGCATCAAACAAGGATGCTATACCCCAAAACTTTTGCCTCCTAACTCCCTAAATCACCGGGAATCGCGGATCCTTTGAACACCACCAAAAACTAGAGCACCGACCGAAAATCCTTGAATCGAAGTGGTTTCCCGGCTTTTGAAGGCACAAGATCAATCACAAAGATGCACAAGACATCCATCCATGTTTCCCTCAAAGAAATCCAGGGAGAAACCCACTCAAATCCGCGGAACCACACCAAGAACAAAGGCACAAAAAACAAGAACGAAAAAGACCACGGAAATCACAACGCCGAATCTTCTATACAAACCAGGAAAGATTCACAAGGTCTAGCATGCCGCCCTAGCATCCATCCCTCTCAAAAAATCTCTCATGAAGCTCTCATGCTAGCCTAGAGAAAATGGAGAAGAAAATAGTCCAGGAAAAAGAGAAATGGGAGGGGGAAATGTAACCCTAAGTCGCGGAGAGAGAGAGCCATCCACACACACTCATGGCTTATATATCGGGTCCCGCCGGTGTGGGAAATGACTCGACTACCCCTAACTCAACTACTGGCGATACAACCCACGCAGGGGCATTTATGTAATGTTTGTGGGTCTTGCCATCGGACGGCCACGCCTTCGCTGCACCCCGCGTCCTCCCGACGCAAGCCATGTGATCCCGCCGCGTGTCCTCCGCCTCGAAGCTTCCCGACACGCCCGGATCCCGTCTCCGTCATGTTGGGCCTTCGGACTTGGTTTTGAGGCCCAAACCAAGAAACCGTCCTCCGATGGTTTTGTGGGCAAACCACCAAACACCGCGTGCTCGGCCCAGCCTCCCGCCAAGCCTCTTGACTCGACCGCCACCGTGCACCAACTCGATCGTCCATGACTTCGTCTTGCTCGTCTCGCCACCATGTGGCCCGCACCTAGTCCCGCCGTCCACCGGGTCCCTCGAACCGAGCCTACTTGTCTCTCCATCTCCCGGAGGCCCCTCAAGGCTGAAGACCTTTCGCGCCCGTTCTTCACCTGCAACAACACGAACTAGGCCGCAGCCTACACCTGCGCACTGAGCCAAGAGTCAGTTCAACACCCGTTGTCAATCACTCATCACTGAGGAGCGGTCATCCATCAACCACCGAGACGCTCCTGGTCCTCAGCTTTCTGCCGATCGGCATACATATGATCTCTTGTTGGTCCAGCTTGAACAAGTTGTGTCCCATGGAAACAAGGTCTTGGATCACCTTCTTTGCCCTACCTTCAAATTGTTCATCTATCCAATAGTTGAAATCACAGGATTGTTCGAGTTGGGAGCGAGCCAGGATCCTTTTTTTGTATCTAGACCACAAGGGGACGAGATTGAGTTGTGAATTCACTGCATTGGAGTAGGTAAAGGAATTAGAAGGGGCATGCTAGACATTTTGCATGCCCAGCTCACCACAAGTAACGAGATTGAGTTGTAGATTGAAAGATTAAAGGTTAAATTGGATGTTTTGATAATTCAAAGGTTAATATGAACCTTGTCTGATACTTCCTCCGTATCGAAATATTTCTCGCCATTGATTTTTTCACAACTTTGACCGGTTGTCTTATTCAAAAAATTATGCAAGTATCCTCTACTTTGCTTGCTACATGATTTATTATTTTAGGTATTTTAAATTTGACTTATCTTTTTACACATTTGCAATAATTTTTTGAATAAGATGAATGGTCAAAGTTGGAAGAAAAATCAACAATGACAAATATTTCGATACAGAGGGAGTAGTTTAGAGGTCAGAATCGGTGGTTCTCGGATACTCTAGGGCCCAGACATGTTAGAATGGATCCTTTTCCAGTAATGTAACAGCTACTCCCTCTGGATCAAATTTATATTATTTTAACTTTTATATACATATACTACCATTAGCGCATATGGTCAAAGAACTTTGGCACGTCCCATCTTGGCCTAGGCCCATCTTGACCCGGCCTGCATTGGCCCAGTCATGTTGGCGAACCGAATCGTGCCACACATTTGGCCTGGCCCATTTGGCCAACTATAGGGACACCCCTTTCTCATCGGTAGTATGCAGTCCGCGATGATCCCTGCCGTGCCTCCTGCTCTGAATCAACCAACCATCGCGCGCTTGTGCTCTGCTAGTTTAGGACTTGTTCATCTCCATCGGATTAGATCCGACCGGAATTGATAAATATAACAAGAAAATCATGATAGCTACTATAAGGGATTCAGATTTATTCCGGGTTGGAAACCAATTTACTCATAATATAGACAACAAGAGACTCGGAATTAATCTAGCAGTAAAGAGGTGTGGAATCAACCCGACTCTTTGGTTCCTGATTATACTTATCATGATGAGTATATTAGTTCTCGAACAAGGACAAATCTGGGTTATAGTATCTATATTGATTTTTCTATAGTATTTTTCATTTCTGCCCAGATTGAATCTCATCAAAATGAACTAACCCCTCAGATCACGCCACTCACGCGCGTCACTCCCTGGCTCTTGGCCGCTGAATTTGTTTCCTCGGCTGTCGGCTCCTCGTGTGGGAGTCGGCGGTGAAAGCGACGACGGCTGGACGTCGCCCTGTTCGTTTGGCTTATCAGCCACCAGCCAGTAGTACTTTTCTCTCACAACAAACCAGCCACCAGCAATCAGTCAGCAAATCAGCACCAACCATCAGCCACCAACCAAACGAATAGGCCGGCGCATAGTTTGTAACGCCAAAGGGTATTTTACCAGTGGTGCAATGTGACCTCAAAACACGAACGAATCGGAGTGTACTTGGCGGGTTCCTCCCCCCGCTGCTTGCATCTGTGACTGTAGTAGGAGCCTGTTCTTCCTCTGGTCAAAGATGGGTGTGAGGTTCTTTGTTCTGAAGGGAGCATGCGCCTCGCCATCGCAGAGGCCGCCGTTCGCCAGGGGCCTACGGCGCTGGCGCCAAGCCCTTTGGAATGCAACGACCCTGTGCTGCGCGTCAGCGGACCACTGCACCGACGCGTTGCGGTGGTTATCCATCATGGCTGCAGCATGAGTGATGAGCACTATGCTCTCCCCTCCTGTCTCTTCTTCATCCTCCTGATTCTGATCACAGTGACGCGCCTGCATTCGTCCCAAGTCCAAAGGATTAACCCTTTTTGTAACATCCCTGATGTTTATTTTTGCTTATGACATCACCTGGCCTTAATAACCAAGTTTAAGTAGCCTCTAATCATGTTTAACATAGTGAGTCACACTTTTGCACAAAGAACCTTGGTCAACACCCTAATCTGTGGTCAAAGCCCAAATGCTTCTTAAGGCTGGATTAGTTTTCTTGCGCGTTCTCAAAATTTTCCTATAGAACTTCAAAATCGACCAACAGCAAAGTTTCTTAGTTTTTCCGGGAACACATTTCATTCCATTGTTGGCATTTCAAATTCTGAGGTTTAAATGCTCAAAAGCTCAGTCAAAGCCCTGCTGCACAGTTTGACCTTTGCATACAAATCTGTAACTTTGGAGGGGATTATCTCCCAATCCGTTGAGAATTAGACCGACCGGTCTCAACGAAAGATGGAGAGGGCTAACTGTCCTACAACTTTCGTATTTGGCGGTTTTGAACTTTAGTTCAAAATTTTTGAGTCTGAATCGGTCAAAGTGGGGTACATTGAAACGATTGTGGGCTGGAACGCCAGAGCGCGCCCCGCGCGAGACGTCGCCCGTCGGCGCCGCGCCGCGCATTGCGCGGGCCCACATCCGCCCGCCGTCCGTACGCCGTCACCCGGCGAGGGACACGCGTAGGCCATAGTGGCCGGCCCACAGCCCCGCGCCCGCACGCCCGCGCGATCGCGCGCGCGCGCGCCGTCCGCCAAGCCGCGTCGTGTGCGCCGTCGCCGGCCGCCGCGGCCACGCGCCGTGCCCGCGCGCCCGGGGCCCGCCCATCCGCGCCGACCGGCCCCGCATGCACGCCCTTAGGCACCCTCGACGCCCCACGCAACTCCCTCGCGCTCGCATTGCTCGGCACCGAACCGCGCCGCTCCCCCCACGTCCGCGGCGCCGCGCCGAGCTCGCGCGTGCGCCCCCGCCATCCACCGCCTCGCTCGAGCCCAAGCTCCACCCTAGCCTCCACATGCACCCCCGGAATGCTCCCGTGCACGCGCATTGGTCGGCCGACCCGCCAACTCGCCGGCATTGCGGCCGCCGCGGCCGTCCGCCGCACCCCTCGTCGCCGACCATCACCGGAACCGTCTTCCGCCCAATCAACCCCGCCAAACGACTAAGGGTGAGTCCAAACCCCACCCTAGCCGCTTGCTCGCCGGAGTCCGGCCGCCCCTCGCCGCCGGCCAGCCTTGCGCCGCCGCCAGGGACTTGATTGCAATCTTAGTTTTCGATCGGAGGGCCTGTCTGCAAAAAGACATCTATAGATTTAGGGTTAACAAGCTGAACCTTGTAAAATCGATATAAAATCACAGGAAAATCATAAAAATGCAAACTCAACTGTTCTGGAGTCCTTGTGAAGAAACCTAACTTTTCTAGAAAAGAAGTTTTTAAATTTCGGAGTAGTTTTTAAATGATCTTGAATTGATCAGTTTGAGTAAATTTAAAATAACTTGAAATGTATAATTGATCTGCATGTGAATTTTGGATATGTTGTCAATAATAGCATTCCTGACCTTGTGTAGAAAAATGGCACTGAAATCAGGTGTGAAACTTCAGTTATGAATTTATATTGATTTCAGCCTGTTCTCCATTTATGAATTGTTTAGGATTATATGTTAGTCAAATGCCTCTCAACTTTCTCCTGTAGCTTTGCAATGCTCAGTAGTGTGTTTCATAAATCAGAGATGAATTTTAGGCTTGTGTAGAATGCCCTGCTAATTTATGGTTGCTATTTTGAGTTAAATTCAAATCCATATTTCTTCTGCAGCTATGGATGTGATTTTTGGTGTGTGAGCTAAATATGCCCCTATCATGTTGTGTGCCAAGTTACAGCTTCAGATTCTGAGTATCTTGTGCTTTATGATTTATTCATGTTTCTACTAGCTTAAGCTTGATATTTTTGTCATAATTGCTTGGTAATGTTGTTTTGCCTAATTTTGGTCAGAAATATATGTCTTGCTCTCAAGTGCATGCTGGTGAAAATTTGTGATCAGTTTGGGTATATGTTTTTGCCAGAATTAAATTCTTAAGTCAACAAGCTTAACATGGGCCAAATAAAGGGGAAATCAAACTTGTCTCCATGTGCAAATTGAAGTCCAAGCTTGAAACTTGTGAAACCGTATCTGAACAGCCCCAAAAACACTTTAATGAAGTTCACTTAGCTAATGAACTTAGATGTGCACACAATCACCATCAAACAAGAATGAACTTTCACACCCATCCATTGTTCTAGTGAAAAACAGCTAATTGAAACTTGTTAAGGTGAATATGACCAACAAGAACCCCTGAGTTTATCTCTAAATTCAGAACTGAATTCACCTACTTAAAATTGAATACTTGAATCCTAATGCATCTGCATGTTGTATAGAACTTCCTGACGGGAACTACGAGCTGGTGCCTGAGTCTGAAGGAGAACCAGCCGAGGGAGACTTGAATGTGATGGAAGTGCAGCAAGACCTGAACCAAAGTTCGGAGGATCTCACTTCTGACTTGGCCAGCGAAGGCAAGCCCCGGAGCATAACCTACTTTTGTTAAACTCCTGCAACTTTTCCTTTCTTTATGCAATGTCTGTGCATTTACGTTTAGGAGTTGACTTGAAACCTTAGATGCATGATCCTAGGTTCCTATGTTTAAATACTAGCCTGTTAGGTCGCTAGTTGCCATGCTTAGGGCCACGGTAGAAGTCGAGTGATGACCGTCACTCGCGAGCTATAGGTCTCCTATGTTGGAATCATAAGATTGTTGAACTTGCTCATGTGGTAAGAGCATGGGACTGACTCCGGTCAGTGGATGTCTGTGGTTAAGCTTTTGAACGTACTAAGCATTTGTCGGGAATGGGACCGGTAAGCCTAGTACTTTCCCGATCCAGCAAGGGAACTCTCTACCACTACACCCGGGAGAGATCCCCAGATACTAGGCAGTGGTGCGTAGGTGGATCCGGACGGTCAGATACCGTGGCTGGATAACCTTGTACTAGGGACTGTGGACTTGATCCCGAACTGAGGACGGTTGGGAACCGCCTGGTTGGTGTATACCCCACCCCTTTGGTTTTATTTGGCATTTTTGGGGTATGCATTCTCCCGTATGTTTAGGTCCACCTTGCAAGGTTACTAACCGATCGATCGTCGGCCTCTCACCGTTATCTGAGACTGCTTAACCATTCACTCTATGTCCCTTAATGATGGAATTGAGAAAGAACTTGTATACTTGTTAACTTGTATTGTACAACTTTTGCTTGAATTAGTTGGCTAACCTAGTAATGGTTAAAAGAAAAGAATATGAGCTAAAACTTGAAAGTAAGGACATATTCTTTGTTACTTTTCAGCAAAACAAACCACCAGCCATAAAGCCTTGCATGTCTAGAGGGTTGGTGATTTTCCTAATCACCCGACGGGTAAGTCATGCTGAGTAATAGTATACTCAGCCTTGCTTTTATTGCTGATTTTCAAGTGAAGATCTGTGTGATGATGGCTCTCCGTGGCCTGGTTCTCTCCCACCCGATTGGGAATACGAGTGGGAGGATGACAGTGCTTAGTGGCATCACAGATGGCCTCGTGTGATGTTACTTATGTCGTGTAGTGTTTATTTCTCGCCGTGTTTCGAACTCGAACTCGTTTACCTTTATGCAAAAGACTTGGTTTGTAATAATGAACCTGTGAAGGATGTTATGTAATAAATGGTGACTTGTTTGCCTCTGGACTCGCCTTCGTGTGAGTTTGTTGTACAAATGTCGATCCTGTGATGTAAGTGATTTACCAGGTACGACCCGGCAGAGACGACGAGTTACTTCTGTATTATGGCTTAATGGCCCAGAGGAGGGGTTTAGGCGATAATATGGAAGTAATTTGAGCGGTTCTGTCACACTCGGCATCGAGCTTGATTTGTACACCGTAGGTCTTAATACACCCTTAACAACATGTTTTAGAATAAAACTTGCAAGAGTAAGGTGTGTTTTCCAAAGTACGTTAGGGACGCTAAGGATGGTTTAGTCCGAGAGGCCCTAGTGGTTTTTGGGTTTTTCTGGTGGCTAGTTAACTATGGTTTATCTAGACCGACTTCCAAAGACATTACTTTCGGTCAAAATTTACTTTCTTGCACAACCATACTAGTTCATCACGTGTCTTATACGTGGTGGTACCACAGGAAAGTCCTGTGAGGGACTAGTGGGACCTATTCCAATGGGTGCCACGTCGCGTCTGAGTCTCGTCATGTGTCTTATACGTGATGGTACCACGGGAAGTCCGTGAGGGATGAGTGAGGCCTATTCCAAGGGGCACTCACATCGCGTCAGAGTCTTAATTAGGATGCTGTCCATGCAGCAGCTTTATGCATGGATGTCGTTTCTATAGTGAACGGTAATGTATGGGGACGCTTTCATGAGTGCTGGCATGAAAGGTTCGGGATGTTCTATGATTTTCTGCAGGTACGCTAACCGCGAATCGTTAGATCTGGTAACTCCTTGGTTTAGCTCTCGACTAGCTATTATAGGGAGAGATTAATTGCCCTGCCACCGGCACTAACTTCGTGTTGACAAGAAATTGTCTGTGAGGACGCATAGGTGTGCTTGCATCATGTTAAAAATCACAAGTGAACAGCAACTCTACAATTAAAACTTGAAGTCAAGACTTGACCAACAATCTGTCAAAAGACATGTAAGATCCAACTAGATAACTTGTGAATAAGCTGTTGGTCTGGAATTATTTTCTCGATCAATATAACAAGTTTTCCTTCAGAAATCATCTAAGAAAAAGGTCCTAAATCTTCCAAAGAGTATACCATAAAAATTTCATAAAACTTGGTTTAACCAAACTCAAGTTAGGATTTTCTTCCTAAGGTTGTTCTAGCTGTCTTCTAGCAGCAGTTCGGTTCTGAAAGTTTTAGGCCCCCAAAATCTAGTTTCCAGCAAAAGTGCTAGATACAAAAGTTGCTCTAAATCTTGTTGTGGATCTGCTGTGAAAATTCAAGAAGTTTGGGTAAAGGGAGTTGAAGTTATGCTCTGTTTAGTGCAGTGCTGTTGGCTGGAATTTCTGGGTGACAGCAACCTGAACTTGTGGCTTTTTGGCCATTTTCCTTTCGTTTCTGGCTTGACTTTTGAATACCAAACTTGTGTCTTAGTATCTCAGCAAGAATCTGGTGAAATTTTGGAGTTTTTGGCTCAATAGATTTTGAGTTACATGCATTTTTGTGCACTGTGCAGAATCTGTCATTTCTCAACTCACGCTAACTAGTGGGAGTTTTGTGATGCAGATGGCTGGACGGCTTTTCTGGGAGGTTCGTCCGGACGGTTCAGTCCGTACTGACGGGCTGCACCTTGAGGGTTTTTCCCGCATCTTGTGGGATGCCCTCCGCTCGTTTGGGTACCCGACGCCTCCGACATACGAGGCAATGGAGACCTTGTAGCTGGGAGTGCCCCGCTGCCGTGTTCGGGTGTCTGTGCCGCTCCACCCTGACCACCTGGAGTGGGCCGACCTGAGCACGGACGTGGTAAGCGTCCAGTTGCTGGAGATGCTGGAGGTGGCTACTTTGGGAGTGCTTAACTCCTTCTGCGCCTAGCACCCTGACGAGGTGTCCACCTCACTGGTGGGACTGCTACCGGCAGTGGACCCCGAGGACCCCGCGTGGAGGCACCGTATGGGGCACATGGCCGACCTTCTGGCCGGCATGCGCCCACTCGACGTGCTGCAGGAGATGGTGCGGTGCGAGGGTGCGCTGTACCATCTTCAGGCTCTTCGCAGCGCTGCGTCCACTGCGGTGACTGCTAGCGCTCTCGACTCCGCCGTAGAGCTGGGAGTGCGCACCCACCACCTGCGCTCTCTCTCTCTCTCTCTTTTGGCTACATGGACCTTGAGAGGGACCTCGCCGAGGCACGACTTCGGGTTGGACAGCTGGAGGCCCGCGAGGCCAACTGGGTGGCACGTGACGCTCAGTGGGTTAACATCCTCACTGACCGTCTCCACGCCATCGTGGGACTGCAGGAGCAGCGGGAGCAGCAGAGAGAGGAGATGGAGCAGCAGAGAGAGCAGATGAAGCAGCTGAAGGACGAGAGGTTTGTGCACCTCCAGGCACTGATGGATATGGATGGGCAGCTTGAGGCCATGGACCAGGACCTGGAGGCGGCCAACGAGTTGATCCAGAGGTTGCAGCAGCCGGCTCCCCCGCTAGCCCCGGGAGCTATGGAGGGTGACCAGGACGACGCTCAGTCCATGGTGGACGACACCGAGGCTCCGCCGCTGGACCCGATGGTCGAGGGTTCGCCTGCAGCTAGTGCCGCCTCGGGCGGTGATGATACTTACTAGGTGTTGATAGACTAGTGTCCATACTCATACGGGTGGCCTGATTTTGGTCCGTGAATGGGATAGGCTGACGTAGGATGAGTATTCTTTTGGGTAGCCTGATGCTACCATTGACCCCTATGTAACCTAGGGTGAAGACTTGTTGAAAGTTAGGCTAAGGTGTTGTAATTAAGTCTGCTAGTGAATGCTGCGGTCTGAATGCAGCAGTATGTAATGGCTGTTTGAACCTCTTTATGGCATGATATGGGCTGTGAAATGAATAACAAAGTTGTTGGAAATTACTTTGTGTGCATGCTCGTAAAATTTCAGCCTCGTTGCTTCTACGGTTTTGGAGTTACGAATTTTTCTGTAACTGACTGCAGTCTGAAATTCAGATTGGACAGATAAGTGGGACTTTAATTTTTCGGACATGTTAACGTCGAAATTCAGAGTTCGGTTGAATACCAAAGTTGTAGTGAATGAAATTTTTCTGCTACTGACCAAAATTTAGCATCGTTCGATAACTGAGCAGAAAGATATGAATTTTATACGACAGAGTACTTGGTTGTCTTGTTTCTGAAATTTGTGCATGGAGGAAACGCTTTACACATGTTTTTCTTGTTTATGCTCGTATTGGCAAGACTATGGATATGTGGCTAACCTCCATTACCAAATTTTTCAGATGGTGGGAGCAACACGCGGAAATCACCATGGGTTTGGTGAGGCTAGTGGTAGCAATCTGCCACCACCACCTCCCCCACCGAACATGACTCCTATGGAGACCTTCCTCCTTGCTCAAGCTGATATGATGCGCCAGATTCTGCAAAATCAACAGCAGATGAATCAGCGGCGCAATGACCAGTTAGAAGAAGATCCTCGAGTGGCAACCTATGCTCAGTTCTCTGCGCTGAAACCGCCGCTTTTCCACAAGGCGGAGGAACCATTGGAGGCTGATGCTTGGCTGCGTGGTATTGAAGCCAAGTTGGATGTTTTCACCTCGCCATGCTCCGAGGAGAGAAAGGTTAAGTTTGCTGCAATGTATCTCCGTGGTCCGGCACTGCTATGGTGGGATCATTTCAAGATGATGCAGCCAAATGGCCATGAGATCACGTGGGCTGAATTTAAAACCGCATTCAAGAATCACCACATTCCTAAGGGGATGGTGGAGAGGAAGTTAAATGAGCTCTTGAACTTGAGGCGGTGGTTCGACTCGTATATCAAGACGCCCGAAGTTCAACAACCTGTGTCAGTATGGTGACTACTATGTTGATACAGATGCCAAGAAAATGGATCGTTTTCGCAGGGGTCTTGATCCTGAGCTCTATGAAAAGCTGAACCCCATCAAAACCAACAGCTATCATGAGATAGTGGACCTGGCCATATCCCAGGAAGATGCAATGAAGAGGGTGCAGAATGCAAAGAAAAGGAAGGCTGCGTTCAACTCTAACAACGCGCCTAAGCGCCAGTTCCGCATAGTTCGGAAGCCACAACAAAACTTCCAGCGGAACCAACGTTCTGGGCGATGGGTGGCAAAACCTCCTCAAAATCAGCAGCCAGGGAATTTCCGTTCCCCTAATTTTCAGCAGCAGAATGCTAGGCCCAATGCACCCCCACCAGCCCACACCCCCAATGAAGGACGTTGCTACAATTGTGGGAAGCCCGGGCATTTCATGAGTGTCTGTCCTCAACCCAGGCAACAGAATCAAGGACGGGGACAGCCCCAGAACAACAAGGACAAAGGGGAGAAGCAGACCGTGCAAGTCAAGCAGGGTCGTCTTAACTTCACCACGATGGTGGGAATTCCTGAGGGAGCAGCAGTTATGACGGGTACCTTCTCTATCCATGGCAAACCTGTTAAGATTTTGTTTAATTCCGGTGCTACACATAGCTTTATGAACCAAAGTACACAAGTCAACTTGGGTCTAAATGTGCTTCGAGTTAAGAATGAATTTAAGATCGCAACCCCGAGAGGGAAAGTATCCTCCAACACACTAGTCAAGAGTGTCCCGTTGCAGCTAGGTAGCAAGACCTTCCAGACCAATCTCTTAACCTTGGGGTTAGATGGAATAGATGTCATTTTGGGAATGGATTGGATGTCACATCATAAAGTACTCTTGGATATTGCTGAACGAAGGATAGAAATCGCTTCACCCGCTGTAGGTGTCTCAACTCTCTATTTACCTTTGAGGGGATCTGCTGACCCTAGTGCCTATGCCTCGATAGCCACAAGCTTAGAGGAAATCCCAGTGGTATGTGATTACCCGGATGTCTTTCCTGATGATCTGCCGGGCATGCCACCGGATCGGGACATTGAGTTCGTGATTGAGCTACAACCTGGTACGGCACCTATTTCGAAAAGAGCTTACCGTATGCCTCCCAAGGAGCTGGCAAAGCTGAAGACCCAACTTCAGGAGTTATTGGACAAGGGTTTTATCCGCCCGAGTTCTTCTCCTTGGGGATGTCCAGCTCTCTTCGTCAAGAAGAATGACGGTAGCTTGAGACTGTGCGTAGACTACCGCCCTCTCAATGCGGTCACCATCAAAAATAAGTACCCCCTCCCCCGCATTGACGTGCTGTTTGATCAACTGGCTGGAGCTAGAGTCTTCTCCAAAATTGATCTTAGGTCGGGTTATCATCAAATAAAGATTCGGCCTTGTGATATTCCTAAGACTGCCTTCTCCACACGTTATGGACTATATGAATATCTGGTTATGTCCTTCGGTCTCACTAATGCACCTGCCTACTTCATGTACCTCATGAACTCAGTATTTATGACTGAACTGGATAAATTCGTTGTGGTTTTCATCGACGACATCTTGGTCTATTCCAAGAACGAAGAGGAGCATGCGGAACATCTTCGCATTGTTCTTCAACGTTTGAGAGATCATAAGTTTTACGCCAAATTCTCCAAATGCGAATTCTGGTTGGACAGTGTCAAGTTCTTAGGGCACACCGTATCTAATGAATGTATATCCGTAGATCCGAGTAAAGTGCAAGAAGTGATGGAGTGGAGACCGCCAAAGTCCGTCCATCAAATTAGAAGCTTTCTTGGATTGGCTGGGTATTACCGTCGTTTTGTCCCGGATTTTTCTAGAATTGCCAAACCTATGACTGAATTATTGAAGAAAGGAGTCAAATTCGCGTGGGACGAGAAATGTGAGAATGCTTTCCAAACTCTGAAACAGTACCTAACTTCTGCCCCAGTGCTAGCTCAACCTGACAACTCCAAGCCATATGAAGTTTACTGTGATGCCTCGGGCGCAAGTCTGGGTTGTGTCCTTATGCAAGAAAACCGAGTAATTGCCTATGCTTCCCGAGCACTCCGCCCTCACGAGAAGAATTACCCAACTCACGATCTCGAGTTAGCAGCGGTTGTTCATGCCTTGAAAATCTGGAGGCATTATTTAATGGGAACCCGTTGCAATATCTACACCGATCACAAAAGTCTCACATACATCTTTACCCAAGCTGATTTAAATATGCGGCAAAGGAGGTGGTTGGAACTTATTAAGGATTACGATCTTGAAGTGCACTACCACCCCGACAAGGCAAATGTAGTCGCGGATGCTCTCAGTCGTAAGAGTCACTGCTACTGCTTGTCCACCGAATCTTATAGGGATACCTTGTGCAGCGAGCTAAGTAAATTACGCCTGGAAATTGTTCCTCAAGGCATATTGAATACCATCTCGGTAGAATCTGTCTTGTGGGATAAGTTAGTAATGTCTCAAGCTAGGGACGAGGGAATCAAAACCATCAAACAGAGGTTGTCCCAAAATGATCCGAAATACACATGTTTTCGACAAGACAACAATGGTACAATCTGGTTCGGGCAGCGACTAGTTGTTCCGGAAGATCCTACCCTCCGGAAGGAAATTTTGGATGAGGCTCATCTCTCCAAATTCTCAATCCACCCAGGGAGTAGTAAAATGTACCAAGATTTGAAAGGGAATTTCTGGTGGTCCAACATGAAGGTCGACATAGCAAAGTATGTTTCTGAGTGTGACATATGTTCTAGAATCAAGGCAAGCCATTTAAAAACAGCGGGTACTCTCCAACCTTTGCCCATACCTTCTTGGAAGTGGGATGACATCAGCATGGATTTTATTGTGGGATTGCCGCTCACATCCGTAAATCACGATTCTATCCGGGTCGTGGTGGATAGGTTAACCAAAACTGCACACTTCATCGCAGTTAACAGCACCTACTCAGCCAAAGACTATGCAGAGATATATCTTGACCGCGTAGTGCGACTACACGGGATTCCTAAGACCATCATTTCTGATCGAGCTCCGCAATTCAAATCTCATTTTTGGGAACAATTACACGAAAGTTTGGGAACAAAGCTAATCCGTAGCTCCGCCTATCATCCTCAGACGGATGGACAGACGGAGAGAGTCAACCAAATTGTAGAAGACATGCTTCGAGCCTGCATCATTCACTTCGACAAGAGCTGGGACAAATGCTTAGCCTTGGCAGAATTTTCTTATAATAATAGCTATCAAGCTAGCTTGAAGATGGCACCTTTTGAGGCTCTTTATGGGCGAAGATGTCGCACCCCTTTAAACTGGTCGCAAGTAGGAGAGCGAAAGTTCTTTGGACCCAATTTAGTTAAAGAAGCCGAGGAGAGAGTCGAAGTAATAAAAGAAAACTTGAAAGCCGCACAAATGAGACAAAAGAGTTACCATGACATGGGGAAAACTGTAAGGGAATACCAAGTGGGCGAAAAAGTATATTTGAGAGTTTCACCAACAAAAGGGGTACAAAGATTTGGAGTCAAGGGGAAGTTAGCTCCAAGATACATTGGTCCGTATGAAATTACTGAAATTTGTGGACCCGTTGCTTATCGCATTCGCCTACCCGAGCGGTTTGCTGCTATACACAACGTGTTCCACGTGTCTCAATTGAGAAAGTGCGCCCATGAACCTGAACTGAGTTATCAATGAAGCCAACGCATGGATACAACCAGATCTTTCACTAGTGGAACATCCGATGCGGATTCTTGACACAAAGGAGAGGAAGACGCGGAGAAAGTCGATGACCATGTACAAAGTCTTGTGGAGTCATCATACAGAAGAGGAAGCCACATGGGAAACGGAAAACTATCTTAACACTCATTATCCAGGATTTCTACAAGTCCAGAACCGTAAGTGACCTTGCCCCCTAACCCTTGCTTTTAAATTTCGATCTCGGGATGAGATCCTTGTTAAGGGGGGTAGGCTGTAACATCCCTGATGTTTATTTTTGCTTATGACATCACCTGGCCTTAATAACCAAGTTTAAGTAGCCTCTAATCATGTTTAACATAGTGAGTCACACTTTTAAACAAAGAACCTTGGTCAACACCCTAATCTGTGGTCAAAGCCCAAATGCTTCTTAAGGATGGATTAGTTTTCTTGCGCGTTCTCAAAATTTTCCTATAGAACTTCAAAATCGACCAACAGCAAAGTTTCTTAGTTTTTCCGGGAACACATTTCTTTCCATTGTTGGAATTTCAAATTCTGAGGTTTAAATGCTCAAAAGCTCAGTCAAAGCCCTGCTGCACAGTTTGACCTTTGCATACAAATCTGTAACTTTGGAGGGGATTATCTCCCAATCCGTTGAGAATTAGACCGACTGGTCTCAACGAAAGATGGAGAGGGCTAACTGTTCTACAACTTTCGTATTTGGCGGTTTTGAACTTTAGTTCCAAATTTTTGAGTTTGAATCGGTCACAGTGGGGTACATTGAAACGATTGTGGGCTGGAACGC
This sequence comes from Cenchrus americanus, assembly GCA_947561735.1. Lineage (NCBI taxonomy): Eukaryota > Viridiplantae > Streptophyta > Magnoliopsida > Poales > Poaceae > Cenchrus > Cenchrus americanus. The sequence continues at coordinate 78,498,697 of OX387244.1, read as the reverse complement.
CACAGCGCGCCCCGCGCGCGACGTCGCCCGTCGGCGTCGGCGCGCCGGCGCATTGCGCCGGGCCCACATCCGCCCGCCGTCCGTACGCGCGTCACCGCGAGGGACACGCGTAGGCCATAGTGGCCGGGCCCACACGCCCCGCGCCCGCATGCCCGCGCGATCGCGCGCACGCCGCCGTCGGCCAAGCCGCGCCGTGTGCGCCGTCGCCGCCGCCGCGGCCACGAGCCGTGCCCGCGCGCCGGGCCCGCCCATCCGCGCCACCGGCCTCGCATGCACGCCCTTAGGCACCCCCGACGCCCCCACGCAACTCCCCCGCGCTCGCATTGCTCGGGCGCCGAACCGCACCGCTCCCCCGCGTCCGCCGCCGCCGCCGCGCCGAGCTCACCGGTGCGCCCCGCCATCCACCGCCTCTCGCTCGAGCCCAAGCTCCACCCTAGCCTCCACACGCACCCCCGGAACGCTCCCGTGCACGCGCATTGGTCGGCCGACCCGCCAACTCGCCGGCATTGCGGCCGCCGCGGCCGTCCGCCGCACCCCTCGCCGCCGACCATCGCCGAACCGTCTTCCGCCCAACCAACCCCGCCAAACGACCGAGGGTGAGTCCAAACCCCACCCTAGCCGCTTGCTCGCCGGAGTCCGGCCGCCCCTCGCCGCCGGCCAGCCTTGCGCCGCTGCCAGGGACTTGATTGCAATCTTAGTTTTCGATCAGAGGGCCTGTCTGCAAAAAGACATCTATAGATTTAGGGTTAACAAGCTGAACCTTGTAAAATCAATATAAAATCATAGGAAAATCGTAAAAATGCAAACTCAACTGTTCTGGAATTGAAGAAACCTAACTTTTCTAGAAAGGAAGTTTTTAAATTTCTGAGTAGTTTTTAAATGATCTTGAATTGATCAGTTTGAGTAAATTTGAAATAACTTGAAATGTATAATTGATCTGCATGTGAATTTTGGATATGTTGTCAATAATAGCATTCCTGACCTTGTGTAGAAAAATGGCACTGAAATCAGGTGTGAAACTTCAGTTATGAATTTATATTGATTTCAACTTCGTTCTCCATTTATGAATTGTTTAGGATTATATGTTAGTCAAATGCCTTTCAACTTTCTCCTGTAGCTTTGCAATGCTCAGTAGTGTGTTTCATAAATCAGAGATGAATTTTAGGCTTGTGTAAAATGCCCTGCTAATTTATGGTTGCTATTTTGAGTTAAATTCAAATCCATATTTCTTCTGCAGCTATGGATGTGATTTTTGGTGTGTGAGCTAAATATGCCCCTATCATGTTGTGTGCCAAGTTACAGCTTTAGATTCTGAGTATCTTGTGCTTTATGATTTATTCATGTTTCTACTAGCTTAAGCTTGATATTTTTGTCATAATTGCTTGGTAATGTTGTTTTGCCTAATTTTGGTCAGAAATATATGTCTTGCTGTCATGTGCATGCTGGTGAAAATTTGTGATTAGTTTGGGTATATGTTTTTGCCAGAATTAAATTCTTAAGTCAACAAGCTTAACATGGGCCAAATAAAGGGGAAATCAAACTTGTCTCCATGTGCAAATTGAAGTCCAAGCTTGAAACTTGTGAAACCGTATCTGAACAGCCCCAAAAACACTTTAATGAAGTTCACTTAGCTAATGAACTTAGATGTGCACACAATCACCATCAAACAAGAATGAACTTTCACACCCATCCATTGTTCTAGTGAAAACAGCTAATTGAAAACTTGTTAAGGTGAATATGACCAACAAGAACCCCTGAGTTTATCTCTAAATTCAGAACTGAATTCACCTACTTAAAATTGTATACTTGAATCCTAATCATCTGCATGTCGTATAGAACTTCCTGACGGGAACTACGAGCTGGTGCCTGAGTCTGAAGGAGAACCAGCCGAGGGATACTTGAACGTGGTGGAAGTGCAGCAAGACCCGAACCAAAGTTCAGCGGATCTCGCTTCTGACTTGGCCAGCGAAGGCAAGCCCCGGAGCATAACCTACTTTTGTTAAACTCCTGCAACTTTTCCTTTCTTTATGCAATGTCTGTGCATTTACGTTCAAGAGTTGACTTGAAACCTTAGATGCATGATCCTAGGTTCCTATGTTTAAATACTAGCCTGTTAGGTCGCTAGTTGCCATGCTTAGGGCCACGGTAGAAGTCGAGTGATGACCGTCACTCGCGAGCTATAGGTCTCTTATGTTGGAATCATAAGATTTTTGAACTTATCTGCTCATGTGGTAAGAGCATGGGACTGACTCCGGTCAGTGGATGTCTGTGGTTAAGCTTTTGAACATACTAAGCATTTGTCGGGAATGGGACCGGTAAGCCTAGTACTTTCCCGATCCAGCAAGGGAACTCTCTACCACTACACCCGGGAGAGATCCCCAGATACTAGGCAGTGGTGCGTAGGTGGATCCGGACGGTCAGATACCGTGGCTGGATAACCTCGTACCAGGGACTGTGGACTTGATCCCGAACTGAGGACGGTTGGGAACCGCCTGGTTGGTGTATACCCCACCCCTTTGGTTTTATTTGGCATTTTTGGGGTATGCATTCTCCCGTATGTTTAGGTCCACCTTGCAAGGTTACTAACCGATTGATCGTCGGCCTCTCACCATTATCTGAGATTGCTTAACCATTCACTCTATGTCCCTTAATGATGGAATTGAGAAAGAACTTGTATACTTGTTAACTTGTATTGTACAACTTTTGCTTGAATTAGTTGGCTAACCTTGTAATGGTTAAAACAATAGAATATGAGCTAAAACTTGAAAGTAAGGACATATTCTTTGTTACTTTTCAGCAAAACAAACCACCAGCCATAAAGCCTTGCATGTCTAGAGGGTTGGTGATTTTCCTAATCACCCGACGGGTAAGTCTTGCTGAGTATTACTATACTCAGCCTTGCTTTTGTTGCTGATTTTCAGGTGATGATCTGTGTGATGATGGCTCTTCGTGGCCTGGTTCTCTCCCACCCGGTTGGGAATACGAGTGGGAGGATGACAGTGCTTAGTGGCATCACAGATGGCCTCGTGTGATGTTACTTATGTCGTGTAGTGTTTATTTCCGCTGTGTTTCGAACTCGAACCGTTTACCTTTATGCAGAAGACTTGGTTTGTAATAATGAACCTGTGAAGGATGTTATGTAATAAATGGTGACTTGTTTGCCTCTGGACTCGCCTTCGTGTGAGTTTGTTGTACAAATGTCGATCCTGTGATGTAAGTGATTTACCGGGTACGACCCGGTAGAGACGACGAGTTACTTCTGTATTATGGCTTAATGGCCCAGAGGAGGGGTTTCGGCGATAATATGGAAGTAATTTGAGCGGTTCTGTCACACTTTTCATCCTCCTGATTCTGGTCGATTGATGAACATGCGTGTGTGTTGTTCTGGCGCAGGAGGTTGATGGTTTCTACAGGGACGGCCGTCGACAAGTATCTCCTTGTGCCTTTGTTTGTTCTGCAAGCACCTTTGAGCGGCATCGAATGGATGGAGTGAGAGATGCCACAATACATTTGGCAAAAGAAAAATTTCAATTTTGAATACTTGTACTTCTTTTCACCCCTTGTGTTGTGATCCTACTCAAGCGTGTCATCTGACAGCATCCACCTTCAGGAGCCGCGACGGTGCATTGATTGCTTCCGTTATTAGTCTTCTTACTATGCGCTTGTTGTACTGGTTCAATCCAGATAGAGTAACTAATGTTGTTGTCTATGATCTCTCTCTGTAACGAACATGGCCTCATATGCCATTAGCTCGAGTTTGATTTTGGTCAACATGATCATTCGTACTAACCATATTGTTTTAGCATGTCTTTGTAGACACTTCTAGGTCCCAAGGATGCAAGAAAACCACATGCCAAAATGCCAAAACAAATGGTCAAAACCGAGCAAGAAAAGGAAAAGAAAAGACACCGTCGGATGAACCGACGGTATCAATTTAGCAAGCATCGGTGCAATCATCGGATGAGTTGGTACACAGGGTGAAAACCTAGGTACCGTCGGATGAACCGACGGTCCAATTTTTAGTAGCGTCGGACGAGTTGCAGAGGAAGAGCAAGGAAGACAGTAGCACCAGATGATTCGACGGTCTGAGTGGGGACACCGTCAGTCTATCCGACGCTCAGTTTGAATTCATACAGAGACGCGCCAAGACGAAGCCTTCAGCACCGGATGATCTGATGCCTTGGTCAAGATGAAGCGTCGGTCTATCCGACAGTCGAGTGGAAGCTAACAGAGGTGACTTGAGCGCGGAGTCTTCAGCACCAGATGATCCGACGCACCGTCGGTGTATAACGTCGGAGCAGTTGTTTCAGAGAATCTCAACGGCTATGTGACGTGGGAGGGGCACCGGATGAACCGACGCCCTGAAAAATCTAGCATCGGTTCATCCGACGCTACCTTTTCCAGTGGCTGTTAGCCAACAGCTAGTTTGATGCCTTGGGCTATTTATACCCCCTCCACTCACCCATTTGAGGTTGCTGGATTGAGTGGAAGTGCTGAGGAGTTCAAGACACATTAAAGATCATATCCAAACTATCCAAGTGCTTAATTGCTCATCCTTAGACTTGCATATGCTTTGTGTATGTGCTTAGTGCTAGGCTTAGCTTAGAGCTGAGTGAGTGCAAGGTTGTGCCAACCTTGTGAGGTGATTCTTGAGTGAATCCAGTTGTACAAGGTTCACCGGAAGCCTTGGGGCCTAAGTGGCTCACCGGCAATCGTCATCGACCCTCCGGCTTGGTGTGGAGCGGTGAGGACACTTTGTGCGGGAGACGTGGAGACCCCCTTCCTTGGTGGAGAAGCTCCTTAGTGGAGGTGGCATCAAGGTGACCAAGGGAGCTTGACAAGTGCCTAAGTGGCTAGCCTTTGTGGCGAGTCAAGTGGTGCTCTTGGGAGAGACTTGGTGTCCGGGAAGCAATACTCTTGTGTGAGTGCTTCAACGTGGACTAGGGGTGGCTTAGTGCCTACCGATACCATGGGATAAATTGAGTGTCAAGAGTTTGCTTCCTCTCATCCCCTTTACGTTTCCGCATTTACTCTATTGCAATCTTTGCTTGCCTTTACTTTCCTAGAGTAGTATCATGCTAGGATTGGCTATAGGTTGCAAACCTTGTTTTGGGATGGGAGTTGCACACTAGAACAACCCTAGTTGCACATCTAGATAGAATGTTCTAGTTTATCTTTGTGTAAAATTAGTGAAGCCATAGGTTAAGTTTTTAAGTTGCCTAATTCACCCCCTCCCCCTCTTAGGCTAACGAGCATCTGATTCCTTTCAAGTGGTATCAGAGCCGGGACTCATTTCCTTCACAAGGAAACACCAATTCGATTGGTAAATTGTGAAAACTGGCTCATTGGAACGGTTAGGCTTCACCTCCTAGTGAGTTGCTCTATAGAGGAATGAAAGGGGTGGATACCTTAGGTTTGGCTCCACATTTCGATGGCACGGGCTATCATTGGTGGAAGGTTCTCATGGAGGCCTATCTCCAAGCAGAGGACCTTGATGTTTGGAGAGTCACCGATGAGGGCATGAAAAATGGTACTAGGAAGGAAAAGAAATTTGATGTGATTGCTAAGAGTATCATTTTGTCCTCACTATATGTAGGCGTTTTCAATAGAGTTTTTACTTGTGAAAACGCTCATGAGCTATAGAAAACCATCAAGGAGCAAAATGAGGGTTCAAAAGAAGTTGCTAGTGAACGCTACGGTTGTCTCCTTGAGGAATTCAATAGCTTTAAGCAACTTGCTAATGAAAATGTTGAATCCATGTACTCACGCCTAAATGTGCTTGTCAATGAGATCAATGCTTTAGGTGTGAAGGACATCACGTACTTGAACATCAACCGCAAGATCCTTCAAAGTCTCCAGAAGCCCGATTATGACTTGGTGAAGGCAATCATCTACGAGAAGAAGCTCGAAGATTTGAAGCCATCTCATATCTTGAGCAAGATCATGGCACATGAGCTTAAACTCATGCCCAAGTCAAAGAAAGCGCCCCAAGAGAAGCCCCAAAAACCATTCTCTCCAACTACAAGCCACACTCTATCAAGCCAACAAGGGAGGATGTTGAGTAGGATGGCTACTCATGGAAGCTCAAGCGAGGATGATGGTGATGATGGTGACGATGAAGATTCCTCAAGTGATGAAGAGGTTGAATCCATGGCCGAGTACGTGAAGAAGAGCTTCAAGTATGTGAAGAAAGTCAACCTGTACGGCTACAACGTCCACTTGAGAGAAGGGCGTCATCATCAACACATCAAGTTCACTAAGATCGAGCACAAGCCCAAGAAGAAGGTGGTCAAGGAGAGGAGACCAAGGCATAAAGCAACTATTGCCGTCCGTGAGTGGACAAGTGGTGGAGAATCAAGTTATTCTAGCTCAAGTGATGAATCAAGAAAGAACTTCACCACCCGCTTCATGCAAGGTCCTTCATCATCACTACACATGTGCCTTATGGCCAAAGGTATGGAAAGCAATGTAAGTGAAGATGAATCCGATACCACCTCTCTTGATGATCTTGTTGAGCTAGTCCATGAGCAAAAAGGAATTCTTGAGAAACAAGCTAATGAAATTAAAGAACTCAATGCTCTCAATGATCTTAGTGCAACCCTTGCTACAAATTATGAACATTTGTTGTGAAAATTCAAATTGCTTAGCAAGGAGTGTGATGAGCTAAAATCAAAGCTTGAGAGCAATGAGACTAAAACAAATAATTCCTTTGAGCTTGATGAATCATCTATCCCTTGCGCAATTCCTATCTCCAAGGTTGATGCTTCAACTTCTTGCATTGATTTAATTGATGAATATTGCTCACCATCTTGCAATGAGAATGTTCTTGTATAAAAATGTGATTGTCTCATAGGCAAGAAAAATGATGAGCTCAAGCAAGAAGTGAAATGGCTCCGAGAGAGGTTGACAAGCTTGATGGGCAAGGGAAAGAACGATGAAGAACAAGTGGACATCTCTCAAGACATAAAGAGTAAAGTCCAACCTTCTCAAGATAATCGTGATCCCATGGTGAAGAAGCTTGAGAAGGGTGCAACTGTGACTTGCTACAAGTGTCATGGAGAAGGGCACAAGTTCTACAAATGCCCTCAATTTGTCAAGAAGATGGACAAGGGCGAGAAGAAGAAATTGAAGCCCACCATCAAAAACTCCCTCATCTACACCAAGCCCAACCGCAAGAACAAGACCAAGAGAAACACCTATGTCATCAAGAAGAAGGCTAATGGCAAGGTGGTTGCACACAAGGTTGGGAAGATGAAGGAGGGGTTGGAACCAACCCATTTGGGTGCCCAAGGAAGTCATCACCAACATGAAGGGGCCTCAAATGGTTTGGGTTCCAAAGGCCACTTGAAGGCCATGAGTGCGGGGACTTGGGAGGCTTGGCACAATCAAGATGAGAAGATTCAAGCCTAGAAGCCAAGCTTGCAAGTTGGACATGTATTGCCCAAGTTCCCCGGTTGAGGTAATGGAAACTAGTACCTATCTCTTGTATCATTGTAGCTCCATTGCCTTGTTTAGGTTGCATTTGTTGCAATGTTTACATATGGTAGGTTGCTTATGTCATGTGCTAACCCATGAGCAACTTACATGGTTTGATTAGTGTGTAGGAAAGCTACACTTGTTCTTTCATGGTGCATGTTTTCATATATATCTCTCTTTGCATCATGAGCAAACTATAGGGTTAGCTTCCCTTTTGTTGTCATAAACAATGTGCATACATTTGGTTGGTGATTCTAACACTAAATGCACACATTTAGGGGGAGCTCATCCTATGTTTTGGTTATGGGACTAACATTATTTCAAGCTTATCATATGTAGTCCCTTGGCGATGTCGTATGGACCTCCCTGGGCCCACTGCCTCGGTGGGTACCAGGACCGACTACTCGGTGGGCCCCTGGGACTACCCGACTTGTGGTGCACGGTACCTGATGGCGTGAAGCACAAGGACTACGGAGGAGAAGTACTCGGTTAGGAAGCTGTACATGTCCCGCACTGTATGGAAGACTCCTAGACGTACTCGACTAGTACTCTCTCCCTATTCCGACTTGTAACCCTGCCTCCCGGACTATATAAGGCGAGGCAGGGACCCCTCTCTCGATCATCTCATCTTACGCGTACAATTACACCATCTTGTAATCGTACCCAATCAATCCGAGCTACGCAAAGATACAGACGTAGGGTATTACGCACCTCGCGGCCCGAACCTGTCTAAATTGTGAGCCACGTGTCTCTTCCTTCGAGTTACCGATCTCGGCGAGGCCACATTCATCTACTTCGGGTACTCCCCTTAGTAGGTTGCCAGTCTAAAACACCGACAGCTGGCGCGCTAGGTAGGGGCTCTCGCCCGAGCTCACATGGCGAACTCGACGGCTCCTGTCTACTTCAAACCAACCGTCGCCTTCAACCGCGGCGACACCTTCGTTTTCGGCGCTTGGGTCTGCACTGCTGACAGCGCGGGATCCTTCCAGCGCCGCCTCACCATGTCGCCCAACCCGGAGACCGGCTTCGTGACGCTTCCTGAAGTTGTCACAGGCGAACTCGCCGGCAAGTTCGGTGACATTTCGCTCTTCGACCATCATGCTGACTTCGAGCTCGGGTCCGCTTCCAACTCGGACTCGACGTCTCCATGGGCTATCGCATGCGAGCCAGCTTCTCAGCCATCACATGTGGTCCCACCACCCCGTGAGCACTCCACGCGTGGCCCCCGCATCGTCAGCAGGGCCCGCACAGAGGCTCCCCCTTCACGCCGGGCCGGCAAGGAGCCCATACCCGAGTACAACTTGGACTCCGACACCGCCCCGGGCCACGCTTCGGACTCCAACCCCCTATCCGGGTTCTACTCGGACTCCGCATACGAGTTCGACTTCGGGTCGGACCCAGAGGATCCCGAGTCCGAGGACAACACCACTGAGCACCCCTTATCAAGGTCGGCCTCTGGGCTAGTTATGACGTCCACACCCGCCGGGAGATTTGTCTACTGGCCAGACCGCAAGCCCGCGGACCTGGTAAGTGGAGACTCACGCTACGTCGCCTACATCGACTCGCTCCCGTTCCAGGAGGGAACACCGCTTGCCCGAGCTGACTCGTACACCCCAACTGAGGTGGCGAGCTCTGAGTCCAGTCTTGGCACTCCTGATCGCCAAGTCTTCATGGCTGCCGGCGACACGCCAGGCCCTTCAGGGACGGCTCAAGACAAGTACCTTGAAGACATCTCCACAGACGAGCTGTCTGCTGATGCACCTACAGACGAGACCGCCGCTAACAGGGACGCTCGATGTGAGCGTAATAGGAAGCGCAACGAACGGCGCTGGCGTCTCCGAGACAACCTCCCCATCCGCAACCTTGCGGAAGCTCTCGAGGTGGTTGAGAGCAGAGTACACACTACCCCTGAGCAATGCCTCATGTCGATCACAGTGATCGCACGCCAGGCTCAGGGAATACGCGCCGGAGAAGTCATCGCCAAGCTCGCTGAAGACGCTTACTTCATGCGGGTCGACAACAGGGTCAACCAGCCTCCTCCCGCCAGGAACCGCGACAACGAAACTACAAGTCGCAGCGCCGACCTCGGTCGCAACCGTACTCGTGTTGAGCTCCCAGCTCAGCCCAACCGTACTCGTGCAAACGCCGGCGGACCCTCGCAGGGTGGCAACAGCAACCGCGAGGTCGTCCCTCACCGCAACCCTGGGGGCGGCGGCCGTGACCCTGACGGTGGTGGCAGTGACGACGGAAGCTCCAACCACGGAACCAACAGGAGGGCTGGCGGCAGCGGAAGTCGCAGCAGTCGAGACCACGCGAACATCCATGCCTCCGGAGCCTCACAGGGCAGCTACGACACCCGCCAGAAGATTGAGGAGCTGTGGCGGAAGAAGTCAGCCACTGCAGGCGACAACGACGGCTTCCCCGCCTTCTCACCTCGACTTCGCAACTTGCTCCTCCCCGACAAGTTCAAGCCTTTGGGGATCACCAAGTACGACGTGAAGCAGGACCCCATCCAGTGGCTCAGGTGCTACGCCCTCTCCATCGAGAACACTGGCGGCAACAACGACACCAAGTGCCTCTACTTCCCCTTCTGCCTGGACCAAGCCCCACTCACATGGCTCGAGTCGCTGGACAAGCACTCGATCGACAAGTGGGATCGCTGAAGGAGCAGTTCACCAGCAACTTCGCGGGCGCCATGGGCCGCTCGGGTACTCACATGGACCTGGCCATGGTCAAGCAGGAACAAGGCGAGACCCTCCGCAAGTACATGCGCCGCTTCTTCGACAAGCGCGCTACCATAGTCGACGTCACCGACAAGGAGGTCATCGACCTCTTCCAAGACGGCCTCTACCATCGCCGCACCTTTGAAGACTTCAGTCGTCGCCGCCCCAAGTCCATCCCCCACCTCAAGGACATGATTATGTCCTGGGCGGATGAAGAAGACAAGGCCAGCGCCAAGTACGACGCCATCTGTGGCAAGAACAAGCAGAACACGGGCGGTGGAAGTGGCAACAACGGGAACCAAGGCGGTCGCAACAACAACAACTTCTTGGGTCCCAACCGCAAGCGCTAGCCAGACAACACTGTCGCGGCTATCCAGCGCCCTGCGAAGGAGAACTCGAAGAAGAACTTTGGCGGCTTCAAAGACTTGCTAAAGGAGAAGTGCCCGTGGCATCTGGACGGCAATCACACCACCGAGCAGTGCTACCAACTCAGGCGAGCACTCAAGAGTACTCCGGAGCCACCGCACCCTCACAACAAGAAAGGCAAGAAGAAGAATTACGGAGACAACAACGACTTCCAGGAACCCGACAAGACTGTCAACGTCCTCTTCGGCGGACTACCCAGCAGACGGGAGCAAAAGGCTACTCGTTGAGAAGTCATGAGCATTGAACCAGCGGTCCCGACCCCTCTCAGGTGGTCGGAGGTACCCATCACCTTCTCCCGCGCGGATCAATGGACTAGCTTCTCCAAACCAGGGCGGTTCCCTCTCGTCCTGAAGCCAGTGGTCGCGGGCTCCAAGCTCAACAAGGTCCTCATCGACGGAGGAAGCGGGCTCAACGTCCTTTTCACCAAGACCTTGAAGAAGATGAAGCTCGACATCACCCACATGCTCACCAAGAGCAACACGCCTTTCTACGGCATCGACCCCGGTAACGCGGCTATCCCACTGGGCTCAGTGGTCCTGCTAGTTACCTTCGGGGAATCTCGGGACAACTATCGTACCGAGTACATCAAGTTCGAGGTCGCAGACTTCGAGACATCCTACCATGCCATCCTCAGCAGACCGGCCATCGCCAAGTTCATGGCGGTGCCCCACTACACCTACTTGGTACTCAAGATGCCAAGCCCAGCGGGTGTACTCTCTCTCCAAGGGGACTTGAAGATCTCGCACGACTGCGACACCGAAGCCGTGGAGATCGCCTCTACAAATCAAGTACCCAATGTTATGATGGAGGTCTACGCTGCGTCGAAGAAGCTTGCAACAAGTGAACTCGACATTCCTGAGAAGTCTGACAAAGGCAACAAGCCTCAACCAGCTGAGGAGGTTCTAGTCAAGACGATCGACCTCGGGACAGGCGACAGCAGCAAGACCACCACCATCGGGGCCGGCCTTGACCCCAAATAGGAAGACGCGCTCATCAACTTCCTCCGGGCTAACCGCGACATCTTCGCGTGGAAGCCAGCGGACATGCCAGGAGTGCCCAGGGAGTTGATTGAGCACTGCCTCAACGTCGATCCTAAGGCCACCCCTAAGCGACAACACCTCCGACGTTTCGCCGACGACAGACGGGATGCCATCAAGAAGGAACTCACCAAACTACTCGCGGCTGGCTTCATCAGAGAAGTCTTCCATCCTGAGTGGCTTGCCAACCCCATCCTTGTCCGCAAGAAGAACTCGAACGAGTGGAGGATGTGCGTCGACTACACTGATCTCAACAAGCACTGCCCCAAGGACCCTTTCGGGTTGCCGCGGATTGATCAAGTTATCGACTCTACAGCGGGCTGCGACCTGCTCTGCTTCCTCGACTGCTACTCCGGGTACCACCAGATCGCGATCAAGGAAGAAGACCAGGAGAAGACCGCGTCATCACCCCGTTTGGCGCGTACTGCTACACGACCATGTTTTTCGGGTTGAAGAACGCCGGCACCACCTACCAACGAGCTATCCAAGCCTACTTCAAGAGGCAGCTCAACAAGAACGTCGAAGCCTACGTGGATGACGTGGTCGTCAAGACCAGAGACTCCAGTATCCTCATCGACGACCTTGAAAAGACTTTCGCATCCCTGCGCGAGTACCGCTGGAAGCTCAACCCGAACAAGTGCGTCTTCGGCGTACCTTCGAGCAAACTACTCGGCTTCATCATCAGCCAGCGCGGCATCGAAGCCAACCCCGAGAAGATCTCCGCCATCACCAGCATGAAAGCTCCCACGTGCATCAAGGACGTCTAGAAGCTGACCGGGTGCATGGCGGCCCTGAACAGATTCATCTCGAAGCTTGGAGAATGGGGGCTCCCCTTTTTCCAACTACTCAAGCACCAAGGGAAGTTCGTGTGGACCCCAGAGGCGGACCAAGCCCTTGCTCAGCTCAAGGACTTCCTATCGAAGCCACCAGTCCTCATGGCTCCTCGCAAAGGCTAGCAGCTGCTGCTCTACCTCACTGCAACTACTCATGTGGTCAGTACTGCCATCATCGTCGAGCGGCAGGAAGACGGCCACGCCTATCCAGTCCAGCGCCCAGTCTACTTCGTCAGCGAGGTGTTGTCAGAGTCCAAGGCATGCTACCAGCCTGTGCAGAAGCTCCTGTACGTGGTACTCATCACCTCGCGGAAGCTACGACTATACTTCCAGGAGTGCTCGATCTCCGTCGTCACCGACTACCCGCTCGGCGACATTCTGCGGAACCAAGATGCTACTGGAAGAATCTCCAAATTGGCAGTCGAACTCAGCGCCCTCACCATCGACTTCAAGCCATGCACAGCCATCAAGTCGCAAACTCTAGTCGACTTCATGGCAGAGTGGCGGGAGAATCAGCTACCTACTCCAACCGTGCGACCAGAGCATTGGGTGATGTACTTCGACGGCTCACTCAACCTCGAGGGCGCAGGTGCAGGGGTACTCCTGATATCTCCAACGGGCGAACAACTCAAGTACGTCCTGCAGATCTTCTGGAAGGTCTCAAAAAACGAAGCCGAGTACGAAGCTCTCCTACACAGGCTCCGCCTCGCGGCTTCACTGGGCATCAAGCGGCTACTAGTCTACGGCGACTCCGCAGTGGTCATCAACCAAGTCAACAAGTCCTGGGACCGCAACAAGGAGAACATGGACGCCTACTGCCTAGAAGTCCGCAAGCTCGAGAACAAGTTCTATGGTCTTGAGTTCCACCACATCATCCGCGACAACAACGTTGCAGCGGATGTCTTGTCAAACCTCGGTTCTACTCGCGCTCAAGTACCAGCAGGTGTCTTCGTCCACGAGCTTCACGCGCCATCCATCCCGGAGCCGGCGCCACCGACCACTGTCCCAGCGCATCCGCCAGCTGGCCAGGAGGTCATGATGATCGACGCGGACTGGAGGCAACCCTTCATCGACTACCTCAGCAAGCAGAAGGTTCCCTCGAACAAAAACTTGGCCGAGCAGCTCATCCGTCACGCCAAGTCCTACGTTCTCGTCGGGGACAAGCTTTACAAGCGGGGCGCATCTTCTGGAGTACTCATGAAGTGCGTCCCCAGGCAAGAAGGCAAGGACATCTTGGAGGAGATCCACAAGGGCGTCTGCGACAACCACGCGTCTTCTCGTACGCTGGTCAGCAAGGCTTTCCGGCGAGCCTTCTACTGGCCCACAGCTCTGGGCCATGCTAAAGAACTCGTCATAAGGTGACAAGGATGTCAATACTTCGCCAAGCAGCAACACGTCCCAGCCTACAAGCTAGTCACCATACCGCCAACCTAGCCCTTCGCTTGCTGGGGGCTCGACATGATTGGGCCTCTACCAACTGTGCCAGGTGGATTCAACAGAGTATTGGTGGCCATCGACAAGTTCACCAAGTGGATCGAGGTCAAGCCGGTCACATGCCCCAAGGCTGACAGAGTACTCGACTTTCTGGATGAACTCGTGCATCGCTATGGACTACCCCACCGCATCATCACAGACCTGGGCTCCAACTTCAACAATCACCAGTTCTGGGAGTACTGCGAGAACAGCGGGATCGACGTCCGATATGTCTCAGTCGCCCATCCTCGGGCCAACGGACAAGTCGAGCGCGCTAACGGGATGGTGCTCGACGCTCTCAAGAAGCGGCTACACGACGCACTAAAGGAGGCAAGTGGATCAAGGAACTACCCAATGCACTCTGGGGGCTACGTACTCAGCCTTCCAAGACAACGGGGCAATCCCCTTACTTCCTGGTCTACGGCTCCGAAGCAATCCTCCCTGCTGATGTCATATGGAATTCACCAGCAGTGAAGCACTATGACGAAGGCGTCTCTGAAGGCAGCAGACGAGTTGACATCGATGGACTCGAAGAAGCTCGCTGCGCTGCCCTCGTCCAATCAGCAAGGTACCTGGAGGGTATCCGACGCTACCACGATCGCAACGTCAAGGAACGCTCCTTCAACGTTGGCGATCTCGTCCTCCATCTTTTTCATAACACGGAAGGACTACACAAGCTCAGCTCCCCCTGGGAAGGCCCCTTCACCATGGCAAAGGTGATCGGGCCGGGCTCCTACCGCCTCTAGACACTTGAAGGTGAAGATGTCAACAACTCGTGGAACGTCGACCAGCTCTGTCGATTCTACGCCTAGTCTACACTACTACTCCGGGGCTCAAGTATACATGACTACATCAAGACCCCTCCGCCGTAAGCGGCCTCCGGGTCCAGGCATCAGTCTCCGGACTACTCCTTCGCTGTAAGCGGCCTCCGGGTCCAGGCACTAGTCTCTAGACTACTCTTCTCCAGAATCCAGCCCATGCAGCTACCTAAGGATCTTGGGCTACGACGAGCGACAAAGGACTCTAGCAGCGGTCTACTGAGAGACCATGCACTCCTAGATCTAGCCTACACGGCTACTTACGGATCTACTGCTGTAAGCGGCTACTCGCCCTAGCACCACTTAGCCGTAGGCGGCCTCCGGGTCCTGGCGACTACTCTATAACTACGGCCTCGGCCATCCAGGTGTACTTCTTCAGTAATAAAGTTTGATCGTTCATCAACTTCTTTACTGTCTACTTCCCTCAACGGGAGTACTGCCGAGTACGACTACTCGTGACAACTCCACGATGGGACTCCGCAGTCTGAGATCGCGACTACGAGTACTCATTGATGGAACTTCTCTTCATTAATACTTAAACAATTTCATTACAATTGTTTTTGTACATCTACTGCTACAAGCTAACTATTACAGGACTACTGGAGGTTAAGCTTATCGGCGACTTGTTCCGCAATGGGCACCATCTGCTCGAGCAGCTCCGCATACTGCTCGTCTGTACAGTTGGCGGCTAATCCGCCAGCAACTACATCCACGGGCGCCTTCGGGAAGTAGGACTTCATGAAGGCCAGCACCTGGTTCGGGATCAACTTCGCCAGATGCTTCACGTAGGCCGCCAGCCGGCCGGGGGCTTCCTTCAATTGATCCACCAGTGGCGCAATCTTGGGACCGCCAGGGTGAGGCACCAGCAGCCTCGCGATGGGGAGCGCGACTTCTTCAAGCTCCTTCGGTTGGGCCTGCAGCTTCTTGCAGTCCTCGTTCAGCTTCTGCAACGATTTGTAGCAGTTGATGAGGTCACGATCGGAGGCAATACGAAGCTCCATGTGCTTGTCGCACTCGTAGGCAAGCTCCTTATAATCTAACTCGAGTACCTGGCGGGCCTCCTGCTCCCGGTAGAAGAGATTCTTCAGATCTGTCTCTGAAGTCTTCAATTGCTCTATCCGGGTCTCAAGCTCTGCAAACCACAAGGCACAGCGGGTCAGACTACCTCTCGACCTCCAACAAGTACTCAACAAGACAAGTAGTGTACCTTTGTTGTTGTTGCGGAGCGACTTGTTCTTCCGCACTAAGTCGTCGCTCTTCGCCTGCATCTCCTTAATGTCATTGTGGTACTTGGCGAAGGCGGTATCAAGCTTGGACTGCATATTGGCCGCGTGCTTCCGGGACTTCATGACTTGGTCCTCCAGCGCCTCAGCCCGAAGCACCGCGTCGCCGAAGCCTTGAAGCATGCTGGACTTCTCGCGAGACCTCTCCACGACGTCCTGCACAGACAACATATGCCAGATGGGTACTCAACGCTAAAGGATTGACTACTCCAAGAGTTACGACTACTCACCTTCATCCACTGCTCGGCTTGGCGGACCGCCTCCAGATGCCGAGCCACCGTTGTCGGGTCGACCAAGTCGCCCGCCAATAGTTCGACCCCGCCGCGACTACTCGTGGCAGCTTCGGTCATCAGCGCAGAGCGGATGGGCTCCGCATCTTGGATCTCGGGGAGCGAACGACCACCTCCAGAGCAGGTTCTGGCTGCGCGGTGGCCTCCTCTTCCCCGGTCGTCGCGGCGGCCTCTCCGACGGCCACCTCCATCGGCTCGGGGGCTCCTCCAGTAGCCTCTTGAGTTTCTGGTGTCAAGTTCTCCACGGGCACCGCCGCTGGGATATCGCTCCCTTCGGCCTCAGCGCCTGTCAATGAGAAGACAAGTGCATCAGTCATATCTTCATGACTACGACCACTCTCGAAGGTTTTTCGACTTCAGCAGAGTACTCACCTTCAACAATGCTGGCCACGGGCAGCGTAGCCTCGGTGACCGGCGCTTCGGGCTCCGCCTGAGGGGTGGGAGCGGACTCCCCAGTGGGCGGCACAGCTTCCTCCTCCGCCACCACTGCGGCGGGTTCATCCCCCTACCAGGAGAGATCCGTCGATTTCTTGCAGAGTACACAAGTTGGTTGTCAATCAAGTTCGACTACTACATCAAGTACTACTCGGGAAGACTCAATACTTACAGGCTTGACCGGACCACCGTCAAGGTCGGGGCGTCGAGGATGCTGGCGATATCCACCAGCCTAGCCTCGGCGGGCGCCTCCTCTTGCGCCTCTGCGGCCGCTGCCTCTTCTGCAGTAACAGCAGCGGGCGCAGCGCTCTCCCGCGCTTCTGCGGTCACCACTTCTTCCGCAGTAGTAGCTGCGGGCTCCGTGCTCTCTTGAGGAGCAGGGGGCTGGTGCTCCATCTGCGCCAAAAGCTCTTCGACAGTGGGGGTTGGGCTGCGACTCCCAGTGACCTCCCCCACCGTGTCCCACTCGTCTTCATCGCCCTGATCAATGGGCTCCGTAGGCGGCAACTCCTGCAAGCAAGGAAAGTCCATCGTCAACAAGTGAACTCGAGACACGAGTACTCGACTACACTACTCAAGATGACTTACCGCTTGGGGCGTGGTCTCAGAGACCTTTAACTTCTTCACCACGCGCTTGCGAGCGGGGTTGCGCGGCCTCCGCGGCGGCGCCGCCAGACTAGTCTCCAGGCTAGCCGGCTTATCCTGGACAAGAGGGACATGAGGTAGGCCAGGACAGCTGAACCTCGACCGCAGCTGGAAGCGGTCCTGCAGCGTCTCCTCGTCGTCGTCCTCGTCGGACGTGTCCTCCATGACAACGGTGTCGTCTCCTTCGCCGACCTCCCGCCGCTCCTTGGCCTTGGTCTTCCCCTCTTCTGGGATCTCGATTTCCTGAGGGGGCGGCGGCAGCTCGGAGATGAACTTCTTCAAGTCATCCTACAAGAAACAACTCGTCAGTTCGACTACTCTCGCGTAATAAGTACTCGACTGTGGGTGCGGCTACTTACCTCCTTTGGTGGGCGCGCTGCGGAGTACTCCGGTACAGGGCACGCCGTATACGGCGGCATGTCCTTGAAGATCTGCGCCAGCCTATCGACAATGTCGTTGTCGTCGACTTCGTCTCCAGGCATCCGCGACGTGTCGTCATCGCCGGTGTACTCGAACCCCAGGGTGTCGCGAGCCATCAGTGGCTGCACCCTGCGCTTCATGAAGCTGAAGGCCACGTGCTCGGCCCTCAGCCCGGCTTCTCTCAGCGCCTTGATCCGTGCCAACAACTCCGGGAAATGGATCCCTTCTTGCATCGTCGGCTTCGTGTTCCACCACGGGCGATGCTTGAGCTGCTTCCTGCTTGGCTTCGGCAACCCCGGATGGTGGTTCGTGATGTAGAACCACTTGGCCTTCCAGTCCTGGTTGGAGTCGATGAGCTGGTACGAGAGGTACTGCTCGGCGGCGTCCTCCCGCATCTGGATTCCCGCTCCTCCGACTACCCGCAGGTTGCTGGCGCTTGGTTGCAGCTTCACCTGGAAGAACTTCCAGAACAGGATCCAATAGGGCTTGATCCCCAGAAAAGCTTCGCAGAAATGAACGAAGACGGCGGTGTGGAAAATACCGTTGGGGTTGAGGTTGAGGTACTCGTTGTCGTAGTACCCCATGAGCCCCTTGAAGAAGTTGCTCGCCGGGAGCGAGAGCCCGCGAATCGCGCGAACATCGGGATCTCGTCTTCATTCTTCTCCATCGGGTACGGATCCCCGGCGGCGGCCCTCCACATGTCCACCTCCTTCTCCCGGATGAATCCGCTGTTGAGGAGGGCTAGCAGGTCTTCGGCCTTCGCCTTCGACTTCTTCCATTCGCGGTTCGGATCTGGCCGCGGTGGAGACATCGGTGCTGATGTCCCTGCGGCAGATCCGGTGGCTTCGTCATGGCCCCTCTTCTTCCCGCCGGCGGTCTTCGTGGTCTTGGATGGCGATGGCTTCATCCTCCAAGTGCACGGGGTCTTCACGCGCATTCGCTCGGGGGCTACCGCGGTGGCTCTCTCTGGCGGCGCGCTCGGATCTACACTTCAATCAGCGGAGGCGGCGCGCACTGGTGGTGATTTTTGGCCAAGATCTGTTTGGAATGGCTGCGACTGCGTGGGGTGAAAACCCCTAAGGGTTTTGGCTTCTATTTATAAGTCAAAACGACCCTCCAACGGCTAGATGGATAAGTCTGCGCTCGGCTGACTCAGCGGCCGCGCGTGACTCTTCGTATTCAACTAGTCGACGCGCCTCACCTCGGGGGCTCGGCTACTTCTATTCGACTACCTAGGAAGCGACAAGACTCAGGAGCATCTCAGGACACATTCTACAAGATGACCCTTCAATTCGAGAGGAAGTACTCGACTCAAGGCTCGGGGGCTCCGTGCCACGTGTCCTTCGGTTTTTTCTTCGGATTTTTCAGGATATTCTTGCCAAGACTTCAGATGGACCCTCAGCCAGAGCCTATGACTCAACCTAAGGCTGGGGGGCTACTCCATATGGAGTGCGATTTTGCAATCGCACTTCCATATCAGCTTCGGCTTCAAGACAATATGGGCATTTTTTGAAGACCTTCAAGGGCAGCACTCGAGGACGCTTGGGACTACTCGAGGAGACTTCAGGATTGCTCAAACATCAGCTAGAGTACATTCCATCCTCGGGATGCTTCGACTACTCTTGAGGACTTTTGACTTGTAGTACTCGTGGACGCTTGAGGACTACTCGTTGAGGCCGTCAAGACTACTTGAAGCTATCCTTCTCGACTACAAAGTACTCGGGGGCTTGTCGTATGGACCTCCCTGGGCCCACTGCCTCGGTGGGTACCAGGACCGACTACTCGGTGGGCCCCTGGGACTACCCGACTTGCGCTGCACGGTACCTGATGGCGTGAAGCACAAGGACTACGGAGGAGAAGTACTCGGTTAGGAAGTTGTACATGTCCCGCACTGTATGGAAGACTCCTAGACGTACTCGACTAGTACTCTCTCCCTATTCCAACTTGTAACCCTGCCTCCCGGACTATATAAGGCAAGGCAGGGACCCCTCTCTTATCATCTCATCTTACGGCGTACAATTACACCATCTTGTAATCGTACCCAATCAATCCAGAGCTACGCAGCATACAGAACGTAGGGTATTACGCACCTCGCGGCCCGAACCTGTCTAAATTGTGTGCCACGTGTCTCTTCCTTCGAGTTACCGATCTCGGCGAGGCCACATTCATCTACTTCGGGTACTCCCCTTAGTAGGTTGCCGGTCTAAAACACCAACAGGCGACGCGTTCCAGTGCGGTGCTTCATTCTAAGAGAATGCTATTTCACTCTCAATGTGATCTAACATCTCTAAAAGAGTGAATATAGCAATATGAGCTTCATGCTATTGAGTCATGTCCTTGCGAGCTTATGTCTCTATATAAGTTCAAAGGCAATGTACTCATACATTCCTAATCCTTGTGGTACCCCAAGTGTCTTCTATGCAAGCTTCTTTCAAGTGGTGTCACCTAGTGATATCATTTCCAAGTGGCTCATCTCAATGTGGTGCCAAGAAGGTAGAGAGGATAAACCCCCGGAGGTATGCAATGATTAAAAGACTACAAGTGATATCTACAAGTGGTAATGTAACAAGAACCCATTTGTCTTATCTCTTGTCCTTTGAGCTATCTCCTTGCATGATATGCTCTAAGCTTCCTTGTCTTACAAGTTTGTAGTTGTGCACGTGTTTTTCACACCATACTTTTGTGCACACACTTAGGGAGAGCTTAGGTTGTATCATTGAAAGGATCAAGATGTCGACTAGAGGGGGGTGAATAGTCGAACCTGAAAATCACAAACTTTTTCACAGCTATCAAATACAGGTCCGGAGTTTCCAGATATTTTTCTGGATACTCCGGGAAATCCAGAGAATCCGGGAAAATGTCCAGATATTCCGGCCTGTTAGGGAGGAATCAAATTCGACAGAAATTAAACTTGCTCAAATGTAAATCTGTGAAAATAGGTTATGCACTGAGATGAGACAAGCCTGTTTATCCACTCAAATCTTGTAGGAACCTCAACACGAAGTAGATCGGCACCAAACCCGAGATATGTGCTCAAGATAGAAACAAGCATACAACAAGATGAACAAGCACAAGGGAGACAAGGATTTGTTACCGGAGTTCAACCTCACACCTTGAGGTCTACGTCTTTGTTGAGGTACCCACGAAGGGTGGACCTTTACACCTAGGTCACTTTCCTCCCTCTAGCGACCACAAAGATCAAGCTAGAGTTACTTACTCAAAGTCGGGGTGATACAAACTTCCTTGGGCAGCCACAATCTTTGGATGCTCCAAGGCAACGCCTAGCCGGCTAGGAGTTCAAGACTCCAAGAGTAACAAACACGAATTTTGCCAACCAAGCAAAGAACGAGGTGCTCTAGAGATGGGAAATCAGCTCACTAGCACTCTCCAAGCTCTTGCTCTCAAAACCTCTTAAATCCCCACAACAAATTTCACCAAACTTGAGCCAAAGGGAGTAGAGGGGGGGTAAATGAGGTATGTTGAAGTTCAGGTCGAAATGGTAGGACAGACGAGTAAAGAAGGGGTGGAGGGGGCTTTTATACCCCCCTCACCCAGAATATAGGCATTGAGGCTTTAAGACTCGGAGTATCCGGGGTAAACCCGGAAACTCCGGGAAGTCCGGAGACTCCAGGGTAAACCCGGAAACCCGGATACTCCGACCTTCCAAGGTCAGCACCCAAGAAAAGATCCCCGTGAACGTGTTGGTGCAAAAGTGTCTCTCATAGGTTTTGTTTTAGCAACTAGAGCACCTGTTCGACTCTTGGAAGACATAATTTCTGTCCCTCTTGATAGTACGGCATTCCTAGGACTCAAATTCAAAATTATAAAATAAATAAGCCTTCTTAGGAATCCTTTAGAGCACCACTTTCCTTTTTGCATAGTCAACGAATTGTACTTGATGCCATATATAGTTTTAATATATGCTCGTGGACTAGATAAATCATTAGCTACTTAGGTGTGTGTCATTAAATCACCAAAACCCACTTAGGGGGCCAAGATACTCTTCAATCTCCCCCTTTTTGGTGATCGATGACAACACACTTAAGTCATACAAGAGATAAACAGTGAACATTAAAAGCTTTCGTAATACTCCCCCTTAATATGTGCATTTTGATCTTGAATATCAATGGTCCTATTAGGGCCAAAATTTTGCACAACAAGAGAAACAAGAGAGTATTACAACAGTGGGGTGCTTGTGGCGTGCAATAGATAAAAGTGAGATGCTCATGACATATTATGCACTCAACAAGGAAGAAAAAGAAATCTGGTGCTGAGAGGTCCGGAGTCTCCGGGCCAGGTCCGGAATGTCCAGGAAATCCGGAAACTCCGGGAAAATCTTCGGACTCTCCGGGCTTCAGCACAGCAGTGAAAAAACAGACTTCACACAATTTTTCAAACTAGCATAAAATGTCCTTAGAAGGTAAAAACAGAGTAAATCAACACAAGCACACAACCAAATGTCTCAAGCTCACATAGTCTTACACACATACGAATTTAAAGTTATTACAGGCCAAAGTTCCAAATTCAAATACAATAAAGACCAAGTTCATTGTCCACACACATAAATAGATAAGATCACTCCCCCTTTGGCATCAAGCGCCAAAAAGGAAGTGTGGAGCAGCTGGTCACTCGGAGTCATCGTCCTCCTCCTCTTCCTCTTCTTCATTGTCCTCCTCTTCCTCTTGAACATCTTGGGTGTCCCACTCCGCAAAAGGATCATCAAACTCGGGAAGCTCATGGTAGGGATCGGTGGGAAGGCCAAGATGAGACTTGATCTCGATGATGTCCCAGCGGTTCTCATTAGTCTCCGTGGCTATTGTCTTGCACATGCTAAAGATGCTCTTAAGTACCCTCTTGATCATGGAGCCACGGTGCCGACGGGGAGGCCTATGAGAAGAACGTGCAGCGGGCAAATCATCATGGCGAGGAGCTGCACTAGAGGAGCCAACATACTTGCGACCTTTTGGAGGCCTCTTGGCTCGATCACGGAGGTGACGAAGCAGCTCATGGACCACATCCTTGGGATAGCGGACATTTGTGACTCTCTCAATCATGTACATGAGGTAGGGGGCATATGGAAGATGCTTCATGGGATCATTCATGGCCCTTCTCAACTCATTCCAAATGAAGTCAAATATGAAAAATCCTTCCTCATTCGGTTCCATCCTATTTAAGAGATTGGGAGCATAATGCTTCAAAGCGGTGGCATCTCCTATCTTGGGGTCAATAGTGGCACGAAAGAATTGATTGAGATAGTAATAGTAAGGATTGGGTTGATCCGCATTGCCTTCAATAGCCAAATCACGGCTAGGAAACATGAAAGGGAGCTCCTTGGGCTTGTACTTCTCCTCATTGTGCACGGGAGTACACCTTTCATCCTTAGATCCAAGTCCCAAGAGCCTAGAGAAAGTCATGTAGTCGATGGTGCATTTGTTCCCTTGAGTTGTCCATGTGATGGTGTTGTCATGGGGATTGTAATAGTAGGACCAATGGAATTGTGCAAGAATTTCTTTGTTCCAATTATATCTAAATCCCATGATATCATAGAGAACAACCTCCTTGCACTTGTCAATCACGGAGTTGAACACGGTGTTATTGAGTTCTTCATAGTATTTCCAATCGATGTACCTCATTTGCACAATTGGGGCCATGTTTTTTGCAGCTAGCTTGGGATTCCGGATGACGAATTGATAGAAGTCCCTATGAAAATCACACCAAAATCTTGCCTCTAGCCCTTCTCCCTTGAGATACAAGTACACATTGTCCTCCCTTTGCTCCCTCACTGCTAGAGCATTCTTGGAGTAATCCCTTATCATGTGCTCTGCAAAACCAAGGACGTAGCCGGGATCCCTTAGCTTGATAGGAGTGTCAACTACCCAGACGTTTGGTGAGAGGGTAGGGATGAGCCTAGGAGGGGTTTTGGGGCAAATGTGGGCTGCTACTCCTTGCTTGTGCTTGGGAGGAACACGAGTAGTGGCACGACTTTGGTGGACATAGGGGGCTTGGTGGCTCTTTTTGGGGTGAGGCTTGTAGCGAGGCTTTTCTTTTGCTGGCCCCTTGCCATGGCGACGAGGAGGTTCGGGTGACTGCTCATAGGTTTCATCTTCCTCATCACCACCATCACTTTCGGTCCTCTCCTCCTCCTCCTCCTCCTCCTCCTCCTCCTCCTCCTCCTCCTCCTCCTCCTCCTCCTCCTCTATCTCTTCTTCACTCCCTTCAGCATAGGAGGGAGGAGGGTTACCTCTTCTTGGCCTAGAGCTGTGTTGAGATCCTTCTTTCCCTAAGGCCTCTTGCACGGCCCGCAAAGCGGCGAGATCGTGCCTAGCCTTGGTCCTCCTTTGGGTGGAGGGCTCCTCGGTCTCGCGACGGACCTTCACTCTCACCATCTGGATAGGTAAAAGGATATGGAAGTGAGAGGTTATCAATAGAGGAGATGCACAACACTTGTGAATTAGGGTTTTCAGTGTGAACCCCGGATACTCCGGGAAAAAGTCCGGAAACTCCGGAAAGTCCGGAGAGTCCGGGTTTTTCAACCCCGGAGTTTCCGGGTTTCGCAGCTGAAACCCAAACTCACAATGCAGCAAGAATCTTCCATCCAAACTGAGAGATATTGCAGATCTAGAGCCTATGGAGTATTTCCTACCTATTCCCTAAGAGGATACTACAAGGACTACTCTAGGGAAGTAGATCGGGAAAAAGCTCCTTTGAACATACCTTGGGAAGAGAGGGGAGAAGACTTGAATCCTTTGAATCTTGGGTAGATCCTTGATTTCCACACCTTGGAGCCTTCAATCCCTCAATTACACTAGATTTGGCCGGTGGGAAGAGGAAATCGCCCAAGGGCATGGATGGGGAGGAAGGGAGGCAACGGGGAGAGAGAGGGGCGCGGTTAAACTGTAAAAGGATGAATGGGGCCTTTTCACCGTGGTCAAAGGTATTTATACCTTTACAACCCGGAGTCTCTGGGCCAGGTCCGGAATATACGGGAAACCCGGACTTTCCGGACAAACCTCGGAGATTCCGCTCCGCCTGAATCCAGCGAGCAGATTTTCAAGGAATTTGCTTTTGGATAGATTTGGAAGATTGTATATGTAATATATGTGAGCCTGAGCAGTATCAACACTTTGGACTAGCCACAAACAAGCAATAGGAACGATAGTCCAAGTGTTGTACTCTAAAGATCCAAATTTCTCAAAACAAATTCAATGCAAGTTTTTCACAATTCTTTTGCTTTCAAAATTCTACACTAGGTCATTCAAACATATGCATGATCTCAAGCCAAGTTATGAGAATCCAAGATATTTAGCTCACTCCTCAAAGCACAAAACCTTAGTTCATCAAGAGGCTTTGTGAAGATATCGGCTAGTTGCTTATCGGTGCTCACATGGCTTAAAGCGATATCTCCTTTGGCTTCGTGGTCTCTCAAGAAATGGTGTCTTATGTCTATATGCTTTGTTCTTGAGTGGTTTACGGGGTTGTTAGCTAGCTTGATGGCACTCTCGTTGTCACACAAGAGTGGCACCTTGCTAAACTTGCAACCAAAGTCTCTCAAAGTGAGCCTCATCCAAAGTAGTTGAGCACAACAAGCGCCGGCTGCAACGTACTCGGCCTCGGCGGTGGAAAGGGCAACGGAGTTTTGTTTCTTGGAACTCCAAGACACCAAGGACCTCCCAAGAAATTGGCAAGTCCCAGATGTAATCTTTCTATCTACTTTGCAACCGACATAGTCCGAATCGGAGTAGCCAAGTAGATTTAAAGTGGAGCCCTTAGGATACCATAAACCAAGGTTAGGAGTATGAACCAAATATCTAAAAATTCTCTTAACGGACATTAGATGGCACTCCTTAGGATTAGCTTGAAACCTTGCACACATGCACACACTAAGCATAATATCGGGCCTAGATACACAAAGGTAAAGCAAAGAACCAATCATGGAGCGATATACCTTTTGGTCGATGCTTTTGCCTTCCTCATTTAGATCAAGATGTCCATTTGATGGCATAGGTGTTTTGATGGGTTTGGCATTGTTCATGTCAAACTTCTTGAGCATATCATTGGTGTACATGGTTTGACTTATGAATGTGCCATCCTTGAGTTGCTTGATTTGAAAACCGAGAAAGAACTTCAACTCGCCCATCATAGACATCTCAAATCTTTTGGTCATGATCCTACTAAACTCATCAATCCAAGATTGATTAGTAGACCCAAATATGATGTTATCAACATATATTTGACATACAAACAAACATTGCCTTGTTTACGAGTGAAGAGAGTAGGATCGGCTTTGCCTATTTCAAAGCCTTTCTTTAAGAGAAATTCCCTAAGGCATTCATACCATGCTCTAGGGGCTTGCTTGAGCCCATAGAGTGCCTTATGGAGCTTGTAGACGTGGTTAGGAAATTGAGGATCTTCAAAGCCTGGTGGCTGCTCAACATAGACTTCTTCGGAGATTGGACCATTCAAGAAAGCACTCTTGACATCCATTTGATGCAGCTTGAAGTTGTGATGGGTGGCAAAAGCTAAGAGTATACGAATTGCTTCAAGTCTTGCCACCGGTGCATAAGTTTCTCCAAAGTCTAAGCCTTCTACTTGAGTGTATCCTTTTGCCACCAATCTAGCTTTGTTCTTTGTCACCACGCTATCTTCATCTTGTTTGTTGCAAAACACCCACTTGGTTCCAATCACATTTTGTTTGGGGCGTTCCACCAAGGACCAGACTTCATTCCTAGTGAAGTTGTTGAGCTCTTCTTGCATGGCCATCACCCAATCAGCGTCTCCAAGAGCATCTTCAACCCTAAGAGGTTCCAACATGGAAACAAACGAGTAATGTTCACAAAAATTTGCTAATCTTGAACGAGTTGTTACCCCTCTACGGATGCTTCCAAGTATGTTATCAACGGGATGATCTCGTTGAACACTTTGTCGAACTCTTGGATGTGGGTCAGACACTTCTTGTTGGATTAAATCCTCAGTTTCTTGACTGCCTTGCGAGGCTTCAGCAGCAGGTCCGGAATATCCGGACTTATCTCCGGAGTTTCCAGAAATTCCGGAATCTCCGGATTTTTCTCTGGATTCTCCGAGGTTCGCAGCGGGAGGTAGAGCTGCTACTTCTTCAATTTCGCAGTCCTCATCATCTTCTTCCTGAGGCTTGATTTCTCCAATAGCCATCCTTCTTATAGCCTTTTCAGTAGGTACATCCTTGCCTACACACAATTCATCAACTTACTCCTCTTGAGAGCCATTAGATTCATCAAACGTCAAGTCACACGTGACTTCAACACAACCGGTGGTTTTGTTGAGGACACGATAGCCATGAGCATTTGAGGCGTAACCAAGAAAGATACCTTCATCAACTTTAGATGCAAACTTAGAGCTTTTGGTCTTCTTGTTGAGAATGAAGCACTTACAACCAAAAACTCTAAAGTAAGAGACATTAGGCTTTTTACCGATTAGGAGCTCATAAGCGGTCTTGTGGCGAAGCTTGTCAAGATACAAACGGTTGATAGCATGACAAGCCGTGTTGATTGCTTCCGCCCAAAAACTATTCAAAGTCTTGTACTCATCAAGCATGGTTCTTGCGGCTTCAATGAGAGTTCTATTCTTCCTCTCTACTATCCCATTTTGTTGTGGAGTGTATGGGACGGAGAGCTCATGACCAATGCCTTCTTCATCAAGATACTCTTCAATGTTGGTGTTCTTGAACTCGGTGCCATTGTCACTTCTTACTCTTTTGATCTTCATATCAAATTCATTTTGCGCTCTTGTGGCAAACTTATTGAATATTTCATGAACTTTGCTCTTGTCTTTCATAAAGAATACCCAAGTGTACCGAGAGTAATCATCAACAATGACAAATCCATACTTGTTCCCTCCAATGCTAACATAAGCCACCGGACCAAAGATATCCATGTGAAGTAGTTCCAATGGCCTTGTGGTAGTGACTACGTTCTTGGCGGGATGAGGAGCACCAACTTGCTTTCTGGCTTGACAAGCACTACAAATTCTATTTTTCTCAAAATGAACGTTTGTTAGTCCTAGGATGTGTTCCCCCTTTAGAAGCTTATTGAGATTATTCATCCCAACGTGAGCTAGTCGGCGATGCCAAAGCCAACTCAAGCTAGACTTTGCCAATAAGCATGTATCAAGTTGGGCTTTATCCGATGAAAAATCCACTAAGTAAAGCCTTCCCTTGAGTTCACCCTTAAAGGCAACGGAGTCATCGCCCCTTCTAAAGACGGTCACACCCTTATTGGTGAACAAACAATTGTAGCCCATCTCACAAAGTTTTGAAACAGACAACAAGTTTTAGTCCAAAGATTCAACCAAATAAACATCGGAAATTGAATGATTGATTGAGATAGCAATTTTATCAAGACCAACAACCGTTCCTCCACCATTGCCTCCGAAGGCAATTCTTTCCGTAGGATTTTCAATCATATCACAAGATGTAAACTTTTTCTTCTCCCGGTCATATGATTTGTGCACCCACTATCAATCACCCATTTTGTTCCACCGGAGGAGTATGGCTACAAAACAAATTATGCTTGTGTTTTAGGTACCCAAGTTGATTTGGGTCCTAGAGTGTTAGTCACAAGAATCTTGGGCACCCACACATTCCTTTTGATCATTGTCCCTTTTGTGCAGGGTCCCACATACTTGGCAACCACCTTACCCTTATGGTTCCAAGTCAACACATAATCGGCATAAAAGATATTTTGTGAAGCATGTGGTTTGGGCTTTTTGCTTGACTTGTTTGGCTTTGATTGTGGTGCTTGTGTCGTAGTTTGGGTGCTCTTGAACATGATAGGAGTGTTGTATCTAACTTGGTTGTCATAGTTCTTGACACCCATTTGCTTCATGCCGTGCACCACATTTCTTGTTCTCATACCTTTGGTGTGGTGGTTCTTGATGAATGGGATGGGGTCTTTTGTACCTTGTTCTTGCTTACCAAGCCCCTTCCCATCCACAAAGCCAAACTTCTTCATGTAGCTTGACCCAAAGCCTTTGGTGTGGTTTTCAAACTCACCTCTCTTGGGTTCTTTCTTCTTTTCATTAATGAGAGAGTTTGACAACCTAGCAATTTCCTTCTTCATGGCATTCATCTCGGCAACATTAGTAGCACAAGCATTTATATCAATCTTATAACATCTAGAACAACCATTGCTTGTTGATGTTTGAGAGTTAGAGAAAGCATCATTAGATGAAGTTGCAGCATTGTTCTTGAGGTTGTCAAGTTGAACTTCTAATGCTATGAGACTAGTCTTTAAGCTATCAAAGCTCTTTTGAAGTTCAAGCTTTTCACCCTCAAGTTTCTTGCAAGCATCCTTAGCTAGGGATGATTCCCTAGTTAATTCATCTACTATCAACTCATCTTTAGCTAGGGATTTCTTGAGGCTAAGAATTTCTATCTCCTTTTCCTTGAGCGAGTCCTCTTGCAC
Source organism: Cenchrus americanus (assembly GCA_947561735.1). Classification (NCBI taxonomy): domain Eukaryota; kingdom Viridiplantae; phylum Streptophyta; class Magnoliopsida; order Poales; family Poaceae; genus Cenchrus; species Cenchrus americanus. Next base: position 78,469,400 of record OX387244.1, on the reverse strand, counting down.
CTTGAAACCCTTCTTTTCAATTACAAGGGCATCCTCAAGGGCAATGGTTTTCTCCCGCTCAAGTCTAAAGAGTTACCTCTAGGGTCCCATCTCTGTTCTCAATTTCTTTCATTAAAAACATGATTTTCTTTGTTGCCTTTTTACCAAAGCTAGTGATCATTTTTTTCAAAATCAAAATCATTTTCACTATCATCATCTTGGGGCGAGGTGGGAGTGTCTACCTTGGAGCCCCTAGCCATGAGGCAAGTGTGGGTGAACTCATCTTCATCATCGGTGAGATCTTCAAAGAGTGATGACTTGTTGATTGGTTCCCCAATAGATATGGTAGCAAGACTGGCTTCAATGTCGGAGTCGGAGCTATCATCATTTGAATCCCACTCTTCACCCAAATGAGCTTCACCAACTTCCTTCTTGTTCTTGTCAAACTTGTTGGTGTCTCTTCTCCTTACTTTTATATTGGGGCATTCCGCAATGAAATGACCCTCCTTGCCGCACCCAAAGCATGGTCTCTTGGAAGTCCTCTTCGTCTTGATCTTGTCCTTGTCCTTGTTCTTGTTGAAGAAGCCACTCTTCTTGAACATTTTGTTGAACTTCCTCACAAAGAGAGCCATTTGCTCGGGAGTCATGTTCATGTCACTATCTTCATCACTATCTTCCTCGACCACGGTCTTTGAAGTTGATGAGCTTGACCTTTTCTCCTTGCTAGATGCCTTGAGGGCCACTCCCTTGTTCTTCTCAAGTTGTTCATGCATCTTTGACATTTCTTGTGAAAGTTTGGACTCCTTGACGATGATGAGGTGTTCTTCCATTCTTCCAATCACATCCGCCGGAGTGAACTTGTTGAAGCCTCTCTTCTCCCTTATGAGAGTTGGGAGTTGGACATCCCTTGCCATGTAAACGGAGAGAATCTTGTCAACCACTTCTCTTCTTCCCCATCTTGTACTTCCAAGAGATTTGATTCTGTTGATGATCTTGTTCAAACGGTTGTACATATCTTGAGGAGATTCATCATCTTTGATGACAAACCGATTGAGCTCACTTTCTAAGGCTCGAATCCTTCCTTCTCTCACTTGCTTTGTCCCTTCATGGTTGATGAACAAAGTGTCCCACACTTCCTTAGTGGACTTCAATCCATCTACCTTGTCATATTCTTAGGACGTGAGTGAACTCTTGATGATGCATATGGCTTGATAGTTTCTTTGTATCTCATTTGCTTGATCTTGAGTTAGCGTCGCATCACCACTAGGAAAGGTAATACCCCTGTTCACAATAGTCCAAAGTGCGGGATTCACCGCCATCAAATACTCCTCCATCGAGTTCTTCCACTTGAAATAGCCGGTTCCATCAAATTGGGGTATCTTCCCAATGTGGCAGAACCCGATGGATGGTTAAAGGATAAGCGAGAGTAATTGAAAGAGGTTCGAGTATAGTCCCTTGATGGTCGTCGAGCGGAGCGGTTGGACCTTGCATCATCGAACTCCTCATCCTCACTATCGGAGGACTCATCACCACGTCCATGCGCTTGATGACTCGTGCTTGCGCCATGGGTGTTGCCTCCTTGAGGAATGGGAGGCATGCCAACAACATTGTTGACGGGATCACCTTCGGCGAGAGGTAGGGCTTGATCATTTGGATTTGACATCTTCTTAACTCCAAGCGGTTAAGCTTCAAATGTGGAGCACTTGGCTCTAATACCAATTGAAAGGATCAAGATGTCGACTAGAGGGAGGGTGAATAGTCGAACCTGAAAATCACAAACTTTTTCACAGCTGTCAAATACAAGTCCGGAGTTTTCGGATATTTTTCCGGATACTCCGGGAAATCCGAAGAATCCGGGAAAATGTCTGGATATTCCGGCCTGTTAGGGAGGAATCAAATTCGACAGAAATTAAACTTGCTCAAATGTAAATCTGTGAAAATAGGTTATGCACTGAGATGAGACAAGCCTGTTTATCCACTCAAATCTTGTAGGAACCTCAACACGAAGTAGATCGGCACCAAACCCTAGATATGTGCTGAATATAGAAACAAGCACAAGAGACACAAGGATTTGTTACCGGAGTTCAACCTCACACCTTGAGGTCTACGTCTCCGTTGAGGTACCCACGAAGGGTGGACCTTTACACCTAGGTCACTTTCCTCCCTCTAGCGACCACAAAGATCAAGCTAGAGTTACTTACTCAAAGTCGGGGTGATACAAACTTCCTTGGGCAGCCACAATCTTTGGATGCTCCAAGGCAACGCCTAGCTGGCTAGGAGCTCAAGACTCCAAGAGTAACAAACACGAATTTTGCTAACCAAGCGAAGAACGAGGTGCTCTAGAGATGGGAAATCAGCTCACTAGCACTCTCCAAGCTCTTGCTCTCAAAACCTCTTAAATCCCCACAACAAATTTCACCAAACTTGAGCCAAAGGGAGTAGAGGGGGAGTAAATGAGGTCTGTTGAAGTTCAGGTCGAAATAGTAGGAGAGAGGAGTAAAGAAGGGGTGGAGGGGGCTTTTATACCCCCCTCACCCAGAATATAGTTGTTGAGGCTTTAAGACCCGGAGTATCCGGGGTAAACCCGGAAACTCCGGGAAGTCTGGAGACTCCGGGGTAAACCCGGATACTCCGGCCTTCCAAGGTCAGCACCCAAGAAAAGATCCCCGTGAACGTGTTGGTGCAAAGGTGTCTCTCATAGGTTTTATTTTAGCAACTAGAGCACATGTTCGACTCTTGGAAGACATAATTCCTGTCCCTCTTGATAGTACGGCATTCCTAGGACTCAAATTCAAAATTGTAAAATAAATAAGCCTTCTTAGGAATCCTTTAGAGCACCACTTTCCTTTTTGCATAGTCAACGAGCTGTACTTGATGCCATACATAGTTTAATACCTGCTCGTGGACTAGATAAATCATTAGCTACTTAGGTGTGTGTCATTAAATCACCAAAACCCACTTAGGGGGCCAAGATACTCTTCAATCATGCTAGTCTCATGAGCTTGTGATCCACCTTAGTTATTCTCACATGTGATATCTTCATTGATATTATACATATCGATCACGGTTCATGCAGCTTTCTCCCTTGTATTTAACATTTCTCCTTGAGCTATGTTTGCTAGGACTTGCTAGTTTTCTTGGACCCCTTTTGCTTTGGACTTTTTGGAGATTTTATTACAAAGGGGAGAATGTGAGATCAAAGCAAGCTAGTGGTTTAAGCTTACAAGTGGTTTCAAGGATATGAGACCAAAGGGGGAGAATGTGAACATAAGATCAAAAAAGGATGAAGATTGATCTAGGGGGGGTTTGGATGATGGTAAGCATCCAAGTAAGTGTAAGTGGTTCTAATTCTGTCAATATTTGCAAATTTATGCTTGCTTTGGTTGTGTTGTCATAAATCACCAAAAAGGGGGAGATTGTAGAGAACATGGCCTCATATGCCATTAGTTCGAGTATGATTTTGGTGATTCATGACAACATGATCATTGCGACTAACCATATTGTTTTAGCATGTCCTTGTAGACACTTCTAGGTCCCAAGTATGCAAGAAAACCACATGCCAAAATGCCAAAACAAAGGGTCAAAACCGAGCAAGAAAAGAAAACGAAAAGACACCGTCGGATGAACCGACGGTATCATTTAGCAAGCGTCGGTGCAATCGTCGGATGAGTTGGTACACAGGGTGAAAACCTAGGTACCGTCGGATGAACCGACGGTCCAATTTTTAGTAGCGTCGGACGAGTTGCAGAGGAAGAGCAAGGAAGACAGTAGCACCGGATGATTCGACGGTCTGAGTGGGGACACCGTCGGTCTATCTGACGCTCAGTTTGAATTCATACAGAGACGCGCCAAGACGAAGCCTTCAGCACCGGATGATCCGACGCCTTGGTCAAGATGAAGCGTCGGTCTATCCGACGGTCGAGTGGAAGCTAACAGAGGCGACTTGAGCGCGAGGTCTTCGTCACCGGATGATTCGACGCACCGTCAGTGTATAACGTCGGAGCAGTTGTGTCAGAGAATCTCAACGGCTATGTGACATGGGAGGGGCACCGGATGAACCGACGCCCTGAAAAATCTAGCATCGGTTCATCCGACGCTACCTTTTTCAGAGGCCGTTAGCCAACGGCTAGTTTGATGCCTTGGGCTATTTATACCCCCTCCACTCACCCATTTGAGGTTGCTGGATTGAGTGGAAGTGCTGAGGAGTTCAAGACGCATTGAAGATCATATTCAATCCATCCAAGTGCTTAATTGCTCATCCTTAGACTTGCATATGCTTTGTGTATGTGCTTAGTGCTAGGCTTAGCTTAGAGCTGAGTGAGTGCAAGGTTGTGCCAACCTTGTGAGGTGATTCTTGAGTGAATCCAGGTGTACAAGGTTCGCTGGAAGCCTTGGGGCCTAAGTGGCTCACCGGCAATCGTCATCGACCCTCCGGCTTGGTGTGGAGCGGCGAGGACACTTTGTGCGGGGGACGTGGAGACCCCCTTCCTTGGTGGAGAAGCTCCTTAGTGGAGGCGGCATCAAGGTGACCAAGGGAGCTTGACAAGTGCCTAAGTGGCTAGCCTTTGTGGCGAGTCAAGTAGTGCTCTTGGGAGAGACTTGGTGACCGGGAAGCAATACTCTTGTGTGAGTGCTTCAACGTGGACTAGGGGTGGCTTAGTGCCTACCGATGCCACGGGATAAATCGCGTGTCAAGAGTTTGCTTCCTCTCATCCCCTTTACGTTTCCGCATTTACTCTATTGCAATCTTTGTTTGAATTTACTTTCCTAGAGTAGTATCATGCTAGGATTGGCTATAGGTTGCAACCCTTGTTTTGGGATGGGAGTTGCACACTAGAACAACCCTACACATCTAGATAGCATGTTCTAGTTTATCTTTGTGTAAAATTAGTGAAGTCATAGGTTAAATTTTTAAATTGTCTAATTCACTCCCTGCCCCTCTTTCGCGAACAAGCATCCGACCCCCCCCCCCCCCCTCTCGTGTGACTTATCTTTACAAAGTGACAGCAGTTCTTCGAGCCTCCTGATGCAGTCTAATTTCTTCAACTCCAGTGTTTAGCTATACTGTGTGTGATAAGAAGTAAAAATGTTTTTGCGCCTGCATCTTCCTGTTACAGGTGAACTGGGCCTTGCCGTATCAGGCATGGTAATTGTTGCGATAGTCACCACCCCTTTCTAGTATATCACCTTGAGGTACTATTATATCTGCATATTCTACAAGTATGTAAGGTGTTTCATCATAAGTTTGCATTGCTTTTTTTTTTCTGTATTTCGCTTTCGCCATCTGTCCAGCAGTCCAGTCTCAGAACACTATATTACACACGTTCAACAGCAATCTTTTAAGTATAATAAAAAAGGGATTTATTTTCACACATATCTCTTGTAATATTTGGGCAGAGAGTCTCAAGGCCGCGCAATACTGTCATTGGTGATAGCGGTATATCTCGCGTTTCAACATTTTGCCGGGACTGGAAGCTTGAGGAGGGCCTTTGGCCGTGAAGCGATAGTTCCCACCGTGTGCGTTATCCTCATGACAATGATCACCCTCATGCTGGTGTTCTGATCCAGCTCAAGGTTGTGAAGACCTGCTTCTTGTTCTCGTTGCGAAGTGCAGGAGCTACTTCGCAGACGCAGGTCACTACTTGTCGTCTGCACCTTAAAGTAGCAGAACCTTTTTATTTCAGGACACAAGCAAGAGAACAATGTAACGCAAGATCCTGTCGTCAATTATGAGATCCTATCATTACTACTTCGCATTTTTCCTTCCTCAGTCACAATAGAGTAATAATAGATTTTGTTTTTGATTTATTCCCTTCGTATGATTTTGTCCATATTTTCACCAGCTTTTGAGCTAGTAAAGAAGACGAAGTTTACGAGAAAATCGTCAAATATCAGATAGGAACACCGACACGTCTATGTGATACCAACTAGGAAAGGAGGAGCAGTCTGTCGTTCAGCTCAAGAATGGCTCCAGCCGCCCAGAAACAAGCTCGTCAAGGAGTCGTCGTCTTCCTGCTCAGTGCTCACCGAGTTGTCGTCGTCTTCCTGCTCACTCGATGAACCCGGCACCGCATCGCGCCGCAGTAGGCCTCCAAGGCTCCAAGGTCCGAGCGCTGCCTCCAGCGGGCCCACGTCGTCGCATCCTGCTCGCCACGGGTGTGGCCTGTGCTCCGCCACGGTCCGCAATGGCCAGCCGTCGGAAGCACAACGCGGTCGGTGGAGTGCGGGACCACGAGAGAACGTATGTGCGTGTAGGTTGAATCTATTCACATTCAATTCGAATTTCTCGTTGTCAGATTGATCCAACTCCCCATCACCATTAACCATGGCGAGTACGGCCGCAGACTCGGAGGAAGTGCTCGCCTTCACGTAGGGGCTACTCGACTCGCTCCTGAGGACTGCCAGCGGTGGGGCATGGGGTCGTGAGCGCCGCCGGAAAGAGAGGTCGTCACTTATCAGTGGAGGCACGGACGACGGGCCGCACAAACGATGCCGACTACTGGGATGGCACAGGGCGGGGCTTGGCGCCGCCGGACTGGGACTTGGCGCCGCCGAACGACAAAACCTGCTCCTCCTTTCTTAGCGGCTACCATCGGATGTCGAGAGAACAGTGATGCTGCTTTTACCTCTCTCTTACATACTTGCAATAATGATAAAGGATCTAGTTCCAGCGGCAACGGTGAAAGTGCATCTAGGCCCCTAAGTGAATTTTGGTGAATTGAATGACAAAACGATTAAAAGACTAATGTTTTGTCTAAGTTTGTGAGCAGATTTTATTTAGATATTCATGAGCAATTAATGGAGTATTTATTTTTGGATGAATATTATATGGCTCACATTGGAGAAGACAAATATGTGAATGATCCTTATGCAAATTGGTTAATGTCAAGCAATGAGTGGATCTATATTTTGGGGAAATTCTGTGAAGATGAATTACATGCCTCCAAGGAATGTGGTAGCTTGACTAAAAATAAAAGGGATTATACAAAGAGAAATTGGTAATTCTCTCATGTTAAAGTGCAAAGCTTCATGTGGTAATTGAAAGAGAACACAAGGATGTGTGTAAACTTAGCGGTCCTTAAAAGGAAGCTTGCATATTCGTTGTCAGTCAAGAACAAGCATTTGAAGTGGGATTTTCAAATGGAAATTAATTATGGGTGAAGCAAAGTAAAACTCAAAATGGATTGGTAAGTGATGAAGAGATCAACCGAGGTGACTAGGGTGAGGGACTAAGCAATCTTTGGGGTCTTGGCCCGGCCGCCATTAGTGTTTTGCTAAGGTGAAGTTCTAGCATCCGTGGGGTCTCCAAGTATCATATCCTAGCCTTAATTGGGGGAAGCAATGCAACACATCAATAAGTTATGATTGGCAATATAGAGTGACCTAAGGATTAAAGTGAGCACTCTTAGAAAAAAAGGGGGGAAATCCTAAGTCACTAGCTCAAGTATGGATTTGCTCAAGACATCGGCTATGTTAAAAGCCCTCAAGTTGGAATTGTAAAAGTATGGCAAGATTGAAGATCTACAAGCTCAAGTGATCAACTTCGTTTTATATTTATTCTTGAGTTTAGGGATGTCGTACTATCAAAGGGGTGTAACACTAGCTCTAAGACAAAAGATCAAAAGTGTTCATTAGTTGACCTAAGTGAGAATTAGCCTTGAGAGAGTCCTGGAGTAGTCTAACAGACTTTTAACCCAACCTTTGCCATTTCAACTCGTCTTGTAGTGCTTGTAAGAAGATAAAAGGGTTTGTGGGCTCTCTCTGCCCAGGGCGATCTAACCGCCCCAGGGGGGTGATCTAACAGCCCCCGGCAGGCCAACGGCTAGTTTTTCAAACTGGCCGGAGGCAGGCGGTTTAACCGCCCTGACTAGGCGGTCTAACCGCCCTGGCCAGAGCTCTAACGGCTAGTTTTCCTTGTGAGGGGTATAAGTACCCCACGAGCTCCACTTGTTGGGGTGCTGATTCTAGGGCTGCTGAGACTCTCCCTTTGTGAGATTCGCTTTGCAAGCCATATCCTAGTGTTGGGTTGAGAGTTTAAGCCTTTGTGAGTTAGTGTGAGCTAAGCAAGAGCATCCCATACCTTGAGCACTTGTGGTTCGCATTGGAAATCCTTTGAAGCATTTGTTACTCTTGGAGGTTCTCCTCCTAGATGGCTAGGCGTCGCCGGCTAGCTCCCAACGTTGTGGTGAGTAGCGGTAAGTTTGTGAGGGCTGTGATCTTGCCTCTTCGTGGAAAAGATCGCCTTAGTGGAAAGGAGGAAAGTGGTTGAAAGAGACCCGACTTGTTGTGGGAGATTTCCCTTACAAGCTCCTCAATGGAGACGTAGCCATTCCTTGGTGGGCGGTGAACATTAGGAAACAAATCCTCATCTCTCTTTGTGGTTTGCCTCACTGTCGTATGGACCTCCCTGGGCCCACTACCTCGGTGGGTACCAGGACCGACTACTCGGTGGGCCCCTGGGACTGCCCGACTTGCGCTGCACTGCACCTGATGGCGTGAAGCACAAGGACTACAGAGGAGAAGTACTCGGTTAGGAAGCTGTACATGTCCCACACTGTATAGAGGACTCCTAGACGTACTCGACTAGTACTCTCTCCCTAAACCGACTTGTAACCCTGCCTCCCGGGCAATATAAGGCGAGGCAGGGACCCCTCTCTTGATCATCTCATCCCACGGCGTAGGATTGCACCATCTTGTAATCGTACTCAATCAATCCAGAGCTACGCAGCATACAGGACGTAGGGTATTACGCACCTCGCGGCCCGAACCTGTCTAAATTGTGTGCCACGTGTCTCTTCCTTCGAGTTACCGTTCTCGGCGAGGCCACATTCATCTACTTCGAGTACTCCCCTTAGTAGGTTGCCGGTCTAAAACACCGACAGCTGGCACGCCAGGTAGGGGATCTCGCCCGAGATCACATGGCGAACTCAACGGCTCCTGTCTACATCAAGCCAACCGTCGCCTTCAACCGCGGCGACACCTTTGTTTTCGGCGCCTGGGTCTGCACTGCTGACGGCACGGGATCTTTCCAACGCCGCCTCACCATGCCGCCCAACCCGGAGACCGGCTTCGTGACGCTTCCTGAAGTTGTCACGGGCGAACTCGCCGGCAAGTTCGGCGAAATTTCGCTTTTCGACCAACACGCCGACTTCGAGCTGGGATCCGCCTCCAACTCAAACTCGACGTCTCCGTGGGCTATCGCATGCGAGCCGGCTACTCAGCCATCGCACGTGGTTTCACCACCTCGTGAGCGCTCCACGCGTGGCCCTCGCGTCCTCAGCAGGGCCCGCACGGAGGCTCCCTCCTCGCGTCGGGCCGGCAAGGAGCCCGTACCCGAGTACAACTCGGACTCCGACACCGCCCCCGGCCACGCTTCGGACTCCAACCCCCTCTCCGGCTTCTACTCGGACTCCACGTATGAATTCGACTTCAGGTCGGACCTTAAGGATCCTGAGTCCGAGGACAGCACTACTGAGCAGCCCTTATCAGGACCGGCTTCTGAGCTGGTTATAACGTCCACACCTGCCGGGAGATTCGTCTACTGGCCAGATCGCAAGCCCGCCAACCTGATAAGCGGGGACTCATGCTACATCGCCTACCTCGACTCGCTCCCGTTCCAGGAGGGAACACCACTTGCCCGAGCTGACTCGTACACCCCAACTGAGGTGGCGAGCTCTGAGTCCAGTCTTGGCAACCCCGATCGCCAAGTCTTCATGGCTGCCGGCGACACGCCAGGACCTTCAAGACGGCTCAAGACAAGTACCTTGAAGACATCTCCGCAGACGAGCTGTCTGCTAATGCACCTGCAGATGAGACCGACGCCAACAGGGACGCTCGACGTGAGCGTAACAGGAAGCACAACGAACGGCACCGGCGTCTCCGAGACAACCTCCCCATCCGCAACCTCGCCGAAGCTCTCGAGGAGGTCGAGAGCAGAGTACACACTACCCCGGAGCAATGCCTCATGTCGATCACAGCGATCGCACGCCAGGCTCAGGGGATACGTGCTGGAGAAGTCATCGCCAAGCTCGCTGAAGACGCTTACTTCATGCGGGTCGACAACAGGGTCACCCAGCCTCCCCCCGCCAGGAACCGCGACAACGAAGCTACAAGTCGCAGCGCTGACCTCGGCCGCAACCGTACTCGAGCCGAGCTCCCGGCTCAGCCCAACCGTACTCGCGCAAATGCCGGCGGAGCCTCACAGGGTGGCAACAGCAACCATGAGGTCGTCCCTCACCGCACCCCCGGCGGCGGCGGCCGTGACTCGGCGGCGGTGGCAGCGACGGCGGAAGCTCCAACCACGGGGCCAACAGGAGGGCCGGCGGTGGGGGCAGTCGCGGCGGTCGATACCACGCGAACAACCACGCCTCCGGAGCCTCACAGGGCGGCTACGACACCCGCCAGAAGATTGAAAAGCTGCGGCGGAAGAAGTCCACCACTGCAGGCGACAACGACGGCTTCCCCGCCTTCTCCTCTTGACTTCGCAACTTTCTTCTCCCCGACAAGTTCAAGCCTTTGGGGATCACCAAGTACGACGTGAAGCAGGATCCCATCCAGTGGCTCAGGTGCTACGCCCTCTCCATCGAGAACGCTGGCGGCAACAACGACAGCAAGTGCCTCTACTTCCCCTTCTGCCTGGACCAAGCCCCACTCACATGGCTCGAGTCGCTGGACAAGCACTCGATCGACAAGTGGGACCAGCTGAAGGAGCAGTTCACCAGCAACTTCGCGGGCGCCATGGGCCGATCGGGTACTCGCATGGACCTGGCCATGGTCGAGCAGGAACAAGGCGAGACCCTCTGCAAGTACATACGCCGCTTCTTCGATAAGCGCGCCACCGTAGTCGACGTCACCGACAAGGAGGTCATCGACCTCTTCCAAGATGGCCTCTACCATCGCCGCACCTTCGAAGACTTCGGTCGTCGCCGCCCCAAGTCCATCCCCCACCTCAAGGACATGATCACATCCTGGGCGGATGAAGAAGACAAGGCCAATGCCAAGTACGACGCCATTCGTGGCAAGAGCAAGCAGAACACGGGCGGCGACAGCGGCAACAACGGGAACTAGGGCAGTCGCAACAACAACAACTACTCGGGTCCCAACCGCAAGCGCAAGCCAGACAACACTGTCGCGGCTATCCAGGGCCCTGCAAAGGAGAACTCGAAGAAGACCTCAGGCCGCTTCAAAGACTTGCTGAAGGAGAAGTGCCCGTGGCATCTGGACGGCAACCACACCACCGAGCAGTGCTACCAACTCAGGCGAGCACTCAAGAGTACTCCAGAGCCACCGCACCCTCATGACAAGAAAGGCAAGAAGAAGAACGACGGAGGCGACGACGACTTCCAGGAACCCGACAAGACTGTGAACGTCCTCTTCGACGGACTACCCAGCAGACGGGAACAAAAGGCTACCCGTCGAGAAGTCATGAGCATTGAACCAGCGGTTCCGACCCCTCTCAGGTGGTCGGAGGTACCCATTACCTTCTCCCGCGCGGATCAATGGACCAGCTTCTCCGAACTAGGGCGGTTCCCTCTTGTCCTGAAGCCGGTGGTCGCGGGCTCCAGGCTCAACAAGGTCCTCATCAATGGCGGAAGCGGGCTCACGTCCTTTTCACCAAGACCTTGAAGAAGATGAAGCTCGACATCACCCATATGCTCACCAAGAGCACTTCGCCCTTCTACGGCATCGTCCCCGGGAACGCGGCTATCCCACTGGGCTCAGTGGTCCTGGCAGTTACCTTTGGAGAATCTCGGGACAACTACCATACCGAGTACGTCAAGTTCGAAGTCGCGGACTTCGAGACGTCCTACCATGCCATCCTCGGCAGACCGGCTATCGCCAAGTTCATGGCGGTACCCCACTACACCTACTTGGTACTCAAGATGCCAAGCCCAGCAGGTGTACTCTCTCTCCAAGGGGACTTGAAGATCTCGCACGACTGCGACACGGAAGCTGTGGAGATCGCTCCACAAATCAAGTACCCAATGCTATGATGGAAGTCTACATTGCGTCGAAGAAGCTTGCCCCAAGTGAACTCGACATCCCTGAGAAGTCGGACAAAGCCAACAAGCCTCAGCCAGCTGAGGAGGTTCTGGTCAAGACGATCGACCTCGAGACAGGCGACAGCAGCAAGACCACCACCATCGGGGCCAGCCTCGACCCCAAATAGGAAGACGCGCTCATCAACTTCCTCCGGGCTAATCATGACATCTTCGCAAGGAAGCCAGCGGACATGCCAGGAGTGTCTAGGGAGTTGATTGAGCACTGCCTCAACGTCGATCCTAAAGCTACCCCCAAGCGACAACACCTCCGTCGTTTCGCCAACGATGGACGGGATGCCATCAAGAAGGAACTCACCAAACTACTCGGGGCTGGCTTCATCAGAGAAGTCTTCCATCCTGAGTGGCTCGCCAACCCCGTCCTCGTCCGCAAAAGAACTCGAACGAGTGGAGGATGTGCGTCGACTACACCGATCTCAACAAGCACTGCCCCAAGGACCCCTTCGGGTTGCCGCGGATTGATCAAGTCATCGACTCCACGGCGGGGCTGCGACCTACTCTCGCTTCCTCGACCGCTACTCCGGTACCACCGGATCGCGATCAAGGAAGAAGACCGGGAGAAGACCGCGTTCATCACCCCGTTTGGCGCGTCTCGCTACACGACCAAGTCCTTCGGGTTGAAGAACGCCGGCGCCACCTATCAACGAGCTATCTAGGCCTCGCTTCAAGAGGCAACTCAACAAGAACGTCGAAGCCTACGTGGATGACGTGGTCGTCAAGACCGAAACTCCGAGCCCTCATCGGCGATCTTGAAGAGACTTTCGCATCCCTGCGCGAGTACCGCTGGAAGCTCAACCCAAACAAGTGCGTCTTCGGCGTACCTTCGGGCAAACTACTCGGCTTCATCATCAGCCAGCGCGGCATCGAAGCCAATCCCGAGAGGATCTCCACCATCATTAGCATGAAATCTCCCACGTGCATCAAAGACATCCAGAAGCTGACCGGGTGCATTGTGGCACTGAACAGATTCATCTCGAAGCTTGGAGAACGGGGGCTCCCCTTCTTCAAACTACTCAAGCACCAAGAGAAGTTCGTGTGGACTCCAGAGGTGGATCAAGCCCTTGCCCAACTCAAGGACTTCCTATCGAAGCCACCAGTCCTCACGGCTCCTCGCAAAGGCGAGCAGCTACTGCTCTACCTCGCTACGACTACTCATGTGGTCAGTACTGCCATCATCGTTGAGCGGTAGGAAGACGGCCACGTCTATCCAGTCCAGCGCCTAGTCTACTTCGTTAGCGAGGTGCTGTCAGAGTCCAAGGCACGCTACCAGCCAGTACAGAAGCTTCTGTACGCAGTACTCATCACCTCGCGGAAGCTACGACACTACTTCCAGGAGCACTCGATCTCCGTCGTCACTTACTACCCGCTCGGCGATATCCTGCGGAACCAAGATGCTACTGGAATAATCTCCAAGTGGGCAGTCGAGCTCGGCGCCCTCACCATCGACTTCAAGCCACGCACAGCCATCAAGTCGCAGGCACTAGTCGACTTCATGGCGGAGTGGCGGGAGAACCAGCTACCGACTCCAACCGAGCGACCAGAGCATTGGGTGATGTACTTCGACGGCTCACTCAACCTCGAGGGCGCAGGTGCAGGGGTGCTCTTGATCTCCCCAACGGGCGAACAACTCAAGTACGTCCTGCAGATCTTCTGGAAGGTCTCAAACAACGAAGCCGAATACGAAGCTTTACTACACGGGCTCCGCCTGGCGGCTTCACTGAGCATCAAGCGGCTACTAGTTTACGGCGACTCCGCAGTGGTCATCAACCAAGTCAACAAGTCCTGGGACCGCAACAAGGAGAACATGGACGCCTTCTGCCTAGATGTCCACAAGCTCGAGAACAAGTTCTATGGTCTCGAGTTCCACCACATCGTCCGCGACAATAACGTTGTAGCGGACGTCCTGTCGAAGCTTGGCTCTACTCGCGCTCAAGTACCAGCGGGTGTCTTCGTCCACGAGCTTCACGCGCCATCCATCCCAGAGCCGGCGCCACCGACCACTATCCCAGCGCATCCGCCCGCTGGCCAGGAGGTCATGATGATCGACGTGGACTGGAGACAACCCTTCATCGACTACCTCAGCGAGCAGAAGGTTCCCTCGGACAAGAACTTGGCCGAGCAACTCATCCGCCGCGCCAAGACCTACGTCCTTGTCGGAGACAAGCTCTACAGGTGGGGCGCATCTTCCAGAGTACTCATGAAGTGCGTCCCCAGACAAGAAGGCAAGGACATCTTGGAGGAGATCCACAAGGGTGTCTGCGACAACCACGCGTCCTCTTGTACGCTGGTCAGCAAGGCCTTCCGGCGAGCTTTCTACTGGCCCACAGCTCTGGGCGATGCCGAAGAACTCGTCAGAAGGTGCCAAGGGTGCCAGTACTTCGCCAAGCAGCAACACGTCCCAGCCTACAAGCTAGTCACCACACCGCCAACCTGGCCTTTCGCTTGCTGGGGGCTCGACATGATTGGGCCACTGCCAACTGCGCCAGGTGGATTCAACAGAGTATTGGTGGCCATCGGCAAGTTTACCAAGTGGATCGAGGTCAAGCCGGTCACATGCCCCAAGGCTGACAGAGTACTCGACTTCCTGGATGAACTCGTGCATCGATACGGACTACCCCACTGCATCATCACAGACCTGGGCTCCAACTTCAACAACCACCAGTTCTGGGAGTACTGCGAGAACAGCGGGATCGACGTCCGATATGTCTCAGTTGCCCATCCTCGGGCCAACGGACAAGTCGAGCGCGCCAACGGGATGGTGCTCGACGCTCTCAAGAAGCGGCTACACGATGCTGCTAACTCTAAAGGAGGCAAGTGGATCAAGGAACTACCCAATGCACTCTGGGGGCTACGTACTCAGCCCTCCAAGCCAACGGGGCAATCCCCTTACTTCCTGGTCTACGGCTCCGAAGCAATCCTCCCTGCTGATGTCATATGGGATTCACCAGCAGTGGAGCACTACGACGAAGGCGTCTCTGAAGACAGCAGACGAGTTGACATTGACGGGCTCGAAGAAGCTCGTTGCGCCGCCCTCGTCCAATCAGCTAGATACCTGGAGGGTATCTGGCGCTACCACGACCGCAACGTCAAGGAACGCTCCTTCAACGTTGGCGATCTCGTCCTCCGTCGCATCCAGAACACGGAAGGACTACACAAGCTCAGCTCCCCCCTGGAAAGGTCCCTTTACAGTAGCAAAGGTGACCGGGCCGGGCTCCTACCGCCTCCAGACACTTGAAGGCGAAGATGTTAACAACTCGTGGAACGTCGACCAGCTCTGTCGGTTCTACGCCTAGTCTACACGACTACTCTGGGGCTCAAGTCTACGCGACTACATCAAGACCCCTCCGCCGTAAGCAGCCTCCGGGTCCAGGCACTAGTCTCCGGACTACTCCTCTCCAGAATCCAGCCCATGCGGCTACCTACGGATCCTAGGCTGCGACGAGCGACAAAGGACTCTAGCAGCGGTCTACTGAGAGACCATGTACTTCTAGATCTAGCCTATACGGCTACTTACGGATCTACTACTGTAAGTGGCTACTCGCCCTAGCACTACTTAGCCGTAAGCGGCCTCCGGGTCCTGACGACTACTCTGTAACTACGGCCCTGGCCATCCAGGTGTACTTCTTCAGTAATAAAGTTTGATTGTTCATCAACTGCTTTACTATCTACTTCCCTCAACGGGACTACTGTCGAGTACCACTACTCGCAACAACTCCACGATGGGACTCCGCACTCAGAGATCGCGGCAACGAGTACTCATTGATGGAAACTTTTCTTCATTCATACTTAAACAATTACAATTGTTTTTGTACATCTATTGTTACGAGCTAACTATTACAGGACTACTTGAGATTAAGTTTTTCGGCGACTTGATCTGCAATGGGCGCCATCTGCTCCAGCAGCTCCGCATACTGCTCGTCGGTACAGTTGGCGGCTAGTTCACCAGCGACTACGTCTACGGGAGCCTTCGGGAAGTACGACTTCATGAAGGCCAGCACCTGGTTCGGGGTTGACTTCACCAAGTGCTTCACGTAGGCTGCCAGCCGGCTGGGGGCTTCCTTCAACCGATCCACCAGCGGCGCTATATTGGGACCGCCAGGATGAGGCACCAGCAGCCTCGCGATGGGCAGCGCGGCTTCTTCAAGCTCCTTGAGCTGGGCCCGCAGCTTCTCGCAATCCTCGTTCAGTTTGTGCAATGATTTGTAGCAGTTGACGAGGTCACGGTCGGATGCAATACGGAGCTCCATGTGCTTGTCGCACTCGTAAGCAAGCTCCTTATAATCTAACTCCAGTACCTGGCGGGCCTCCTGCCCCGGTAGAAGAGATTCTTCATATCAGTTTCTGAAGTCTTCAGCTACTCTACCCGAGTCTCAAGCTCTGCAAACAACAAGGCACAGTGGGTTAGACTACCTCTCGACCTCCAACAAGTACTCAACAAGACAAGTGGTGTACCTTTGTTCTTGTTGCGAAGCGACTTGTTCTTCCGCACCAAGTTATCGCTCTTCGCCTGCATCTCCTGGATGTCATTATGGTACTTGGCGAAGGCGGTGTCCAGCTTCGACTGCATGGCGACAGTTTGCTTCCGGGACTTCGCGAGTTCTTCTTCCAAAGCTTCCGCCCGACAGCGTCGCCGAAGCCCTGGAGCATGCTGGACTTCTCGCGGGACCTCTCAGCGACGTCCTGCGTAGAAAACATACATTAGATGGGTACTCAACGCTAAAGGATTGACTGCTCAAGAGTTATGACTACTCACCTTCATCCATTGCTCGGCTCGGCGGACCGCCTCCAAGTGCCGAGCCACCGTCGTCGGATCGACCCAAGTCATCCGCCAACAACTCGATCCCGCCACGACTACTCGTAGTGGCTTCGGTCATCAGCGCCGAGCGGATTGGCTCCGCGTCTTGGATCTCCGGTGAGCGGACGACCACCTCCAGAGCGGGTTCTGGTAGCATGGCGACCTCCTCCCCTCCAGTCGTCACGGCGGCTTCCCCGGCGGCCACCTCCATCGGCTCGGAGGCTTCTACGGCTGCCTCCTGAGTTTCCGGTGCCACGTCTTCCACGAGCACCGCCGACGGGATCTCGTTTCCTTCGGCCTCGGCACCTGTCGACAGAAAGACAAGTGTATCAGTCAACATGCGACTACTCTAAAAAGGCACCTCAACCTCAGTAGAGTACTCACCTTCAACTACGCTGGCTTCGAGCAATGTAGCCTCAGCGGCCGGCGCTTCGGACTCCGCCTGAGGGGTGGGAGCGGACTCCTCAGCGAACGGCGCGGTTTCTTCTTCCGCCACTGCTACAGAGGGTTCATCCCCCTCCCAGGACAAATCCGTCGATTTCGTGCAGAGTACACAAGCCGGTCGTCAGTCAAGCACGACTACCACATCAAGTACTACTCGAGAAGAATCACCACTTACAGGCTTGACCGGACTACCGTCACGGTCGAGGCGCCGAGGATGCTGGCGATGTCCACTAGTCCCGCCTCGGCAGGCGCCTCCTCCGCGCGCTCGTGGCCACCGCCTCCCAAGCGGCGCGGCGCGGGGGCTCCGCGCCCCCGACGGCGGCAGAGGGCGGGCGGCACTCCATCTGCTCCAAGAGTTCTTCGACAGTGGGGGGTGGGCTACGACTCCCAGCGGCCTCCCCCACCGTGTCCCACTCGCCTTCGTCGCCCTGCTCAACGGGCTCGGAAGGTGACAACTCCTGCAAGCAAGGAAACTTCATCGTCAACACATGTACTCGAGACACCAGAACTTGACTACACTACTCAAGACAGCTTACCTCTTGGGACGTGGTCTCTGTGACCTTCAGTTTTTTGGCCACTTGCTTGCGGGACGCATTGCGCGGCCTCCTTGGCGATGCGGCCAGACTAGCCTCCAGGCTAGCCGGCCGATTTCGAACGAGAGGCACATGAGGCAAGCCAGGGCGGCTGAACCTCGACCGCAACTGGAAGCGGTCCTGCAATGTCTCTTCGTCGTCGTCCTCATCGGACGTGTCTTCTACGACAACGGTGTCGTCTCCCTCGTTGACTTCACGCCGCTCCTTGGCCTTGGCTTTTCCCTCCTCTGGGACCTCGACCAGCTGAGGAGGTGGCGGCAGCTCGGAGACAAACTTCTTCAAGTCATCCTGCAAGAAACAACTCATCAGTGCGACTACCCACATGGAATGGGTACTCGACTATGGATGCGGCTACTTACCTCCTTTAGTGGGCACGCGGCGGAGTATTCCGGTACGGGGCACGCCGTGTACGGCGGCAGGGCGGCATATCCTTGAAGATCCGGGCCATCCTGTCAACAATATCGTCGTTGTCGACTTCGTCTCCAGCCATCCGCGACGTGTCGTCATCCCCGGTGTACTCGTACCCCAGGGTGTCGCGAGCCATCAGCGGCTGCACCCTGCGCTTCATGAAGCTGAAGGCCATGTGCTCGGCCCTCAGCCCGGCTTCCCTCAACGCCTTGATCCACGCCAACAACTCGGGCAGCTAGATCCCTTCCTGCATCGTCGGCTCCGTGTTCCACCACGGAAGGTGCTTGGGCTGCTTCCTACTCGGCTTCGGCAGCTCCGGATGGTGGTTCGTGACGTATAACCACTTGGCCTTCCAGTCCTGATTGGAGTCTATGAGCTTGTACGAGAGGTACTGCTCGGCGGCGTTCTCCCTCATCTGGATCCCCGCCCCTCCGACTACCCACGGGTTGCTGGCGCTGGGTTGCGGCTTCACCCGGAAGAACTTACGGAACAAGACCCAATGGGGCTTGATCCCCAGAAAAGCTTCACAGAAATGCACGAAGACGACAGTGTGGAAGATACCGTTGGGGTTGAGGTTGAGGTACTCGATGCCGTAGTACCCCATGAGCCCTTTGAAGAAGTCGCTCGCCGGGAGAGAAAGTCGGCGCTCCGCGAACCGCGCGAACATCGGGATCTCATCTGGATTTTTCTCCATGGGGTACGGATCCCCGGCGGCGGCCCTCCACATGTCCACCTCCTTCTCGCGCAGGAAACCACTGTTGAGGAGGGCCAACAAGTCTTCGGTCTTCACCTTGGATTTCTTCCACTCATGGTTTGGATCTGGCCGCGGCGGGGACACCAGCGGTGATGTCCCTGCGGCAGATCCGGTGGCCTCTTCACGGCCCCTCTTCTTTCCGCCGGTGGCTTTGGCAGTCTTCGACGGAGACGGCTTCATCCTCCAAGTGCACGGCGTCTTCACGCGCATTCGCTCGGGGGCTACAACACTGGCTCTCTACGGCAGCGCACTTGGATCTACGCTTCGCTTAGTGGCGGCGGTGTGCTCTGGTGGCGATTTCTAGCCAAGATCTGCTGGGAATGGCTACATCTGCTTGGGGTGAAAAACCCTAAGGGTTTTGGCTTCTATTTATAAGTCAACGCGGCCCTCCAACGGCCGGATGGAAAAGTCTGCGCTCGGCTGACTCAGCGGCCGCGCGCGACCCTTCAACTTCAACTAGTCGACGCGCCTCATCTCGGGGGCTCGGCTACTTCTACTTGACTTCCTGGGAAGCGACAAGACTCAGGAGCATCTCAAGACACATTCTACAAGATGACCCGTCAATTCGAGAGGAAGTACTCGACTCAAGGCTCGGGGGCTCCATGCCACGTGTCCTTCGGTTTTTTCTCCGAATTTTTCGGGATTTTCTTGCCAAAACTTCAGATGGACCCTCAGCCAGAGTCTACAACTCAACCTAAGGCTCGGGGGCTACTCCATATGGAGTGCGATTTTTCAATCGCACTTCCATATCATCTTCGGCTTCAAGACAACATGGGCATTTTTGAAGACCTTCGAGGGCAGTACTCGAGGACGCTTGGGACTACTCGCGAAGACTTCAGGATTGCTCAAGCATCAGCTGGAGTACATTCCAGCCTCGGGATGCTTCGACTACTCTTGAGGACTTTTGACTTGTGGTACTCAGGGACGCTTGAGGACTACTTGTTAAGGCCGTCAACACTACTTGAAGCTATCCTTCTCGACTACAAAGTACTCAGGGGCTTGTCGTATGGACCTCCCTGGGCCCACTACCTCGGTGGTGTCGGTGCGGAATATGGTCCCGACACTAACCAGTAGATAACGCCTAGGTCTATCCCTCAATGGTCGATGCTAAGCAACAAATGACACAAGGTTTTATCCTGGTTCCGGCCGAGGGGGCCGTACGTCCAGCAGAGTTGTGCTCGTGGCACTGTATTGCTCAGCACCGGGGGTGCTTGTAGTGGGGAAAATACAAGCAAGGCGGGAGAGGAATCGTGGCTTTCAAGTCCCTTGGGAGAGTGGCTGGGGATGTTGTGGGAGAATAAGAGAGTGAGTGCACGGTGCGCTGTGTTCCTCTGAATTCGTCCCCCCGCGGCTGGGGGCTCGCCTCCCCTTTTATAGGCTAAGGGGGCGGCGGGTTACATGCACGCCGCGCTACCTAGCTACGTGAGGGAGCATGTCGCGCTACGGTGTAGAGTGGGCGGCCGTCCGGACGATCTTCGGCTGCGATCCGGCCATGATGGCCTACCCGTGCCGAACGGTGGCGGTTCGAGGGGTAGGAGGCGGCGGATGGCGACGGCGTCCTCTCGATAGGCTTCGAGGGGAGGTGCGATGATGGCTGGTACGGGGTACGGAGCGGGCGAACGGCGTTCCTTCCCAATGCGTTCCGCGGCGGCGAGTGGTTCTTTGCGGTGCTCGGGCGTGCGCTGCGGTGTCGGGCGTGCGCCTGCACGCGTGGGTACGGCGGCCGCGCCGTTACAGTGACCGGGATGGCCACCCACCGGCCTAGCGCCCCTCACCTAACCTGCAGGGTCACGTGAAAGTGAATCGAGGGTGCGCCCGGCCCTCTTTCGAGGGTCGGGCGCGTTAGCCGTACAGTAGTGGGCGCGCGGTGTCACGGGATTGACACCGGCCGTACCGCACAGTCCATCCCACAGTGGCGGGGATGGGCTCCTCCCTGGGAAGTTGGTGCGGCGGCACCGGGGCGTGAGCCCAGGGCGCATGATGGCGCCGTCCCGCGGCGTCAGGGCGTTAAATGCCCAAGTACGGGGGCCGGCGCACGCGTGCGGGCGCGCCGTGAGCGTGGCGGGTCCCGCCCGAGGGCGGGGGCGGACCCTCAAGCGAGGCGAGGCCCGCTCGAGGGGGGAGCGAGCCCTCGGCGGGGCGGGGCCGCTCGAGGGAAGGGTCGCCCCTCGAACGGGGCGGAGTTCGTTCGAGGAGGGGGTTGCCCCTCGAACGGGGCGGAGCCCGCTCGAGGGAGGAGCTTGCCCTCGGGCGGGGGCGGAGCACTGCTCGAGGGGTCTTCCCGGACGGGCCGTCTTGGTGGGCCTCCGGAGTTGCACGCATGGGCCATGTCCTGCATGGTTAGTTTCCTGCATGGTTAGGCTTAGCTTATTTCGAAGCAGGGATATGAGTGAGGGTTCCCCCATTGTTTAAGGGGACCCCTAGGGCGGTCCCAGAACGGTAGCCCCAGAGCATCCGCGGGTTTGCCATTGAGGCTCCCGCGGATGCGGGAACCTGCGATAGGACGTTCTTCCCTCCTTGTTTGCGAACGCTTTCGGTGGGGCCGCGTCGGCGGACCCGCGGGTCCCTAGCCCGAAGCCCTGCGGGGAGTGTGGGCTCTCCCGGGGGGGTTAGCCGCGAGCAATTCGGTCGAGAAGGCGTGGCACATATGCCAGCCGGCATCGGCGGTATTTTAGCGGCATCGGGGGTGCACGCTCCCCTGTCCTTGTCTCCGGCGGGTGCAATTTCAAGGAGGTGTGGCCGTGCGTCAAGCCCCCAAGCCTTGGCTGTTCGAGGCGATCGGGTCGAGCACGACGACTTGTTTTTTAACGCGCCCTCGCCGTCCCTCCGCGGGACGGAGGGTGAGGTCTCCACGACTCCCATCGAGCGGGTCGCGAATCGCGGATTCCTCGTCGAGGCGCTAGCGGGTGGTTCAAGTGGACGTCCATGCCCCGTTCGATAAGGGTAGGGCTGCGCGGTCGGAGACACGTCCATGGAAGCGCTTGCGTGGGTTTGCTAGGTGGGGCTCGGTCCCGTTCGCTAGGGACCGGGGGCGTGGAAGCTCTCCCTCGGTGGGATCCCCCCGCTAGGCGCCCTCGGCGGCTCTCGAACACGACATGTGGGGCACCCTCGAGCCGACGGGCTCGAGGAACGGCTCGAATGCGCGTGCCCTCGTCGTCCCTAACTCTGTGATCTGAGGCGCCTGTTCGAACCCGTCGAGGGTCAGGCTTCGAACCTCTGATCAGTAAGGCCGTGCGGGGCCGTGCCTTGGCTAGCCCCGTCTTTTCACGTTTGCGGCCGTCGAGGGGTCTGGGCGTGCCGACCCTCGAGGTGCTGGTTGGTGGCGTGGCGCGGCATGAGTGCTTTCGGTGCCGCTCTATTTCAAGCGTGACCTGGGCGATCCTCTTACGCGCGTGCCTTCTTTTAGAGGGTTGACATTGTCTCGAGTTGGGGGTCATGCCGCTCGAGGGTCCTACGTGGCATGGGTGCCCGTGGCGGTCTGCTCTACGTCGAGCAGGTCCCGGACGACCTTCTCACGCTGATATCTCATCGAGGGTCTCCTTGTTTCGAGTTGAGGGTCATGCCGCTCTAGGGTCCTACGTGGCATGGGTGCCCGCGGCGGTCTGCTCTATATCGAGCAGGTCCCGGACGACCTTCTCACGCTGATGCCCCATCGAGGGTCGCCTTTGTTTCGAGCCGAGGGTTCGCCTCGCTCGAGGGCTCTCCTTGCTTGGCAAGGGGCCCGGGCATTTAATTGCCTTGCGGTCGTGGCCGCGGGTTTGCAGCGCGGGCGCGCCTTTTAAGGCGCTGCAGCCGCGCGCGCGCGCGCGCGTAGTGGGCGGCGGCGCGGGCGGACGTGACGGTTTTGCCTCGGTCGCGGCCGGTCCTCGCCGTAATGATGACCCGCTGCGGTGTTAGAGCCGGCTGCGGTCGTGGTGGGGGCCGTCCCGTCGACGTGATGGAAAGATTCCTGCCGGTTAATGCGGCGGGGCGTCCGCTCGGAGAACTCGCCGGGTGCCCATAAAGCTGCGGGGGAGGAGTGGACGGCGGTTTTTTACCTTGGCACCTTACCACTTTCGGTCCCCGTCCCTTCGCCTTCGCTTCGCTCTCGCCACCGCGCGGTCCCGCGCTTAGAGCTTTTCCTCGTTTCCTTGTCCTCCGCCTTCGCATTCGTTCGTCCCCCCTCATGGCGCCGCCTCGGCTTCCCATTAGGATCTGGAGCCGTACGCACGGGAGAGGTCGACGGTGACCGGCTCGCGCTTGGCGAGTTGGTCGCCGCCGCCGGCCTGTCGGCCAACGAAGAAGGGCGCCGGCGGAGTGGATCGTGCGCGGGGCGACGCACCACGAGCCCAACCCGCCGGGAGGGCTACGTGGTGAGCTTCCTCCCGCTACCACGAGCGCGGCTTCAACGCGCGGCGAGCACATTCATGCGGGCAATGTGCCACTACTACGGGGGTGGAGTTGCATAACTTTGCCCCCAACGCAATCTCGCGGGCGGCCACGTTCGTGGGCGTACGCGAAGAGGCTACATGGGGATCCCGATCAGCGGGATCTCTGCGGGTTCACCTTTCCGCGGGGAGCTCGTCACGCAGCCCACATCGGAGCGAGGGACCCGCCGCGCGGTGCGCGCGGGCGGGATGTCGCCCGGCCTGCGGGGGCGGCTCAAGAATTTCTACATCCCCCGCACCATGACGACGAACAACGCCGGCCGGGAGCGGGGATGGTTTTATGCGCGCAACGCCGAGCCGGCCTTCCCCCCCTATACCGGCCCGGGTGTTCAAGGAGAGGCCCGCCTCCTGGGGCTACGGGGTGTCTACGGCCCAACATCGGGCGCGGCAAGAATCCGTCCTCGCCGCCTGCCGGCCGGGCGGCGAAGGAAGGGCTCGACGCGATGGGCGTCCTCGCCTTCCTCCATCACCGACGGGTCGTGCCTCTGATGCAGAGGCCACTCTGCATCTTCGAGATGACGGAGGCGGCCAACCCCGTCGACCCGGCGAGGTCGCGGATGCTCCCGACGCCGCGCGGAGCGGCCGTACGCGCTCACCGGGCGCGGAGCGCCGTCGACACCCGGACGCCGCCACCCGCGGGTCGGACCCCGTGGGACATCGAGATGCTCCCTATGGGCCGCGGGTGAGTTGGGCTCCCCGATTTCGTATTAGTTCTTGGTCTTGCATTCGTCTCCCCGATCCGCCATTGTCATTTTTGTGCGCGGTGGTGAAGTTCAACATCGCCAAGTCCGTTCCACCCACCCCCGACTCCCGCGCGCGCTCGGCGGGGCGGCGCGGCGGGAGCGGCGCGGGCGCGGGCGGCGCGCAGAGGGAGCACGCCGGGGCGCGCGCAAGCGCGCGCGGCCGGCCGGTCGCGGAGTGCGGCGGCGGGAGGGCGGGGCTCTCCTCCCGGACATCGAGGAACCCTCGTCCTCGGAGCGGGACGAGGGAGGAAGAGTACGAGGGGGAGGGCCCCTCGGACGGGTGGCGGCCGCGCCCCCGTCGCGGATCCGCGCGGCGTCGGGGGCGGTTCGTGCGGGGCGGCGCGTCGGCGCCCGCCGCCGGCCGGTCATTGTCGAGGGCGGCACGCGCGCGGGGGTGCCGGCGCGCGTGCCGCGGAGGCACGCGCGCGGCGGACGTGCTCGCGCGCGCGTCAAGCGTGCCGCACGCGGCGGGGAGCGCGTCCGCGCGGCGGCGTCGTCGTCGAGGGGCGCGTCGGGAGGCGTGCCGCGCGTGGGGGCGGCGTGCCCCCGCGTCTTGCGGCGTCGTCGGGGGGTGCGGCATCGGGCGCGCCCGCGCGCGGGGCGGGCGTGCCGTGCGTGCGGCGGCGCCATCGAGGAGGCGGCGCGGCGGCGCGGCGGCTGCGCGCCGGCCTCGTCGGAGGCCTCGAGGGAAAAGGAAGCGGGCCTTTTCCTCCGCGAGGTGAGGGCTTTGTCTTCCTTTGTTTGGTTTTAGTGTCTTGGTGATTAGATGCTCTAACCCTCGTTCGTGTTTGCGCGGGGTGGTGCCAACCGTTCCTCCTCTTGCAGAAGCTAAGGTCTTTGCCGAGACGGACGCGTCGATCCCCACCCGGCGGCGTTCGTCGAGGGGGGTCGCGCCGGGGACGAGCGCGGCGGCGGGCACGAGCTCTCAAGGCCCCGGCGGGGGCCTCGAGGGCCCCGGCCGGCGGATCGGCCGCCGCGGCGCGGCGGAGGTCGCCGAGGGGCGGCGGCGCCGGTCGCCACGGAGGCGCGGGCCGCGGCGGTGGCTACGGTGGAGGTGCCGCCCGCGGTGGCGGCCCTTTGCGGAGGAGGCGGAGCGGGCGCAACTCTGCGGGAGCGCCGCCGGATGCGGTGGCACGGCGGAGGTGGCGGCGGCGGCGCCACTACGGGCGCCGTGGCCGCGGGGCGCGAGGTGGGGGCGCCGGCGGGAGGCGGAGCGGGCGGCTCCTCCCGCCGGCGGTCTCCGGGCGGAGGTGGTGGAGCTCTCGGATGACTCCCCGCCCGCCTGGGTGGAACCGGTGGGCCGGCGGCCCACGAACTCCCCCGAGCCCCGGGGAGGGGGCCCTCGTGAGGGCGGCACGAGGGTCACATGATAGTGGGGGGCCAAGGGCACGATGCGAGGCCTCGTCCTCCCACGCCGGCCCGCCCCGCCCGGGGGGGGGGGGCCGTGGAGGATCCCCGGCGTTTGCGCGCCCGGAGGGAGCGCGGGAGCTGCGGGGGCGAGCTTCGGGCCACGGCGCCACGCTCAACCGCGTGTTGAACGAGGCGGCGCGGGTCCACTCGCGGCCCGGCCGGCTTGTCTTCCGGGGTGAGCCTCGGTTGCTCGTCCCTCTCCTTTTTCGTTTTCGTGTCTTTGCATTCAAGCCTCGACACTTATGAGATTCGATGTGTGGATGCCGGGGAGCTCGAGCGCGCGTGCTCATGAAAAGTACGGCGCGTTCGACCGGGCGAACGGCCGGGGCCCCGCCGGCTCGGGAGCGATGCGGCGCTTTCGACGCGCTTGCGGATGCTCTCGGGACGCGGACGGTTGGGCGGTGTGCGGGCGATGGCATGGTGCGACGTGCTCCCCGAGAGCTCGGGGCGGGGCACGGCGCGTCACGCGAGCCTCAAGCGGATCCGCGCGGCCCTCGTCGATCGCGACGAGGCGGCGTGGAACGCGCGTGAGGACACGGACAAGACGCGGACGTTGGCCGCCAGGCGGGAGGCGGAGGTGGCTACCGCTCGCGCGCGGAGCTCGGGAGCTCCGCTCGTCGCTCGAGGGGGCACGGGCGCGGCGGCGCGGGCGAGAGCGGGCGCGCGGGTTGGAGCGACGCGCCAAGGAGGCCGACGACACGAGGGCCGCCCTCGACGCCAAGGCCGCGGCTCTCGTCGCCGGCGGGAGCGGCTCCGGCGGGGAGCGCATCGCCGCCGGGGGGGGGCGAGGGGCGGCTCCGGCGGAACGAGCCGCTCTCGTCGATGCCGTGCGGCGCGGGGGAGCGGGAGCGCGTCGCGCGTGAGGCGGCGGAGAAGTCGCTGGAGGAGCGGAACGCCGCGTTATCCAAGGTTGAGGATGATGCGCTCGCGCTCAGCATCGGCCATGCCCGCCCGGGGAGGGCGGCCCTTCGCGGAGCAAGGCGAGACCGTCCAGCGTCTCGAGTTGGCGCTCGAGTCCGCACGCCGCGACCTCGATTTGGAGAGGAAGCAAGTCGAGGGTGAGTCACTTTTCGACTCTGTTGGTTTTTTTGCTTTAGAGGGTATATTTCCCCTCTTCTGATTTCTTGTCGTCTTGTTGACTCCAGGTTTGCGCACTGCCTTGGGGCACGCTGCTGGGCGGGCCGAGGCCCTGCAGGCTTCCTACAACTCCTGCGAGCCGGGGAGGCTGGGGGGGGCGCGGGACGCGGCCCTCGAGACCTGCCGCGTCGTCGAGGAAGGCGAGGCCCGGGCGGCGGCTCGGCCGGCCCGGCCGCTGCGCGCTCTCGGCGGCCATGTCACGGAGCGGATGCGCGGGCGTTGCACACGGGCGTGCGGAAGGCCCTCGGAGTGGTGCGATCCCACTACGAGGTCAACCTCGAGGCGGTGGCGGAGGGCTACATTGTGCCCGAGGGGCGTCGAGGACGAGGTGGCCATGGAGCGCGCGGACGCGCTGCTCGCCGCCGCCGCCGGGTCGCTCGCCGAGGCCTTCGAAGAATTCCTCTTCCCAGACGCCGCCGATGCTGCTGCTCCTCCCGCCTGAAAGTCGTTGGGCGCTAGGCCCATTTTTTGTTTTATGTGTATCAGAATTCTGGCCTCGTGGCCTTTTGTAAATAAACAAGTCGTTTCATGAACATGGGCAGTTGCTTGTAAATGAAATCGTTTGCTTATTACGCTTTTTGTTTCTCCTTCTTCCTGAGTAGGTTCTAGTTAGGGGAGTTCGTTTTTCGCAGGGGGCCCGCTGGGTTGGAGGCGAGAGAGACGGGCCATAGCCACGCGGCGTAGGCTGTCTCTGGCTCGCACGCTCCTTCCCGTGCCGCCGCGCCCCTGTTCGAATCATGGCTCGAGGTTGAAGTAGGAAACAAACTTAGCGCGTGTTGTTACGTTTTTTGCGCGAAAAAATGGGACCATTTGGGGGGGGTGCCCCCCCGCAGTAGCCCCCGAGGGTAACTTGGGTTTCAGGGGAAAGCCGAGTTGCCCTTTTATTAGACTTGGAGTATTTACATAGGTGGCACCAACTGGGGCGTTGGTCATGCGTTTTTACAACAGAAAATACTTGGAAATCCTAGCTAAGGGTAGAAGCGACGTAGCTGTTGGATGTTCCAAGCGTTGGTGAGTTCTTCGCCGTCCTCGTTGGCCAGCTTGTATGTGCCCGGCTTGAGCACCTTCACCACGACGTAGGGTCCCTCCCAAGGGGGCGATAGCTTGTGGCGCCCTCGATTGTCTTGGCGTAGCCTTAGGACCAGATCCCCTTCGCTGAAATCCCTCCGACGTATCTTGCGCGCTTGGTAACGTCGTAGGGACTGTTGATACCTTGCGGAGTGCATCAACGCCACGAGGCGTACTTCGTCTAGCTGGTCCAGCGAGTCCTCGCGGGCTCGCTGGTTAGCATCTTCGTCGTACCCTCGAATCCTGGCCGACCCGTATTCCAGGTCCGTGGGGAGGACGGCCTCCGCACCATGGACTAGGAAAAACGGGGTGAACCCGGTGGCTCTGCTTGGGGTTGTCCTTAGGCTCCACACGACTGCTGGTAGTTCTTGGAGCCATTTTCGGCCAGATTTGTTGAGCTGGTCAAAAATTCGGGGTTTGAGGCCTTGCAGAATCATGCCGTTGGCACGCTCCACCTGGCCGTTGGTCTGTGGGTGTGCCACAGCTGCCCAATCCACGCGGATGTGGAACTTGTCGCAGAACTCCAAAAACTTCCGGCCCGTGAACTGGGACCCATTGTCCGTGATGATGGAGTTTGGCACTCCAAAGCGGTAGACAATGTCGGTGAAGAATGTGACCGCCTGCTCAGCCCTCAAATTCGTAATGGGGCGCACCTCCACCCATTTGGAAAATTTGTCGATCGCGACAAGCAGGTGGGTGAAGCCCCGGGCGCCTTCGCGAGGGGCCCGACGATGTCCAACCCCCACACGGCGAACGGCCATGTTACGGGGGATCGTTTGCGGGCGTGAGCGGGCAAATTGGACTTGCGGGCGTAGAAGCGGCACCCTTCGCAGGTGCGCACTATTTCGCTGGCATCCGCGACCGCGGTAGGCCAGTAGAAGCCCTGGCGGAACGCGTTGCCAACGAGGGTGCGCGGCGCGGCGTGGTGGCCACAGATCCCCGCGTGGATGTCCCGTAGGAGCTCGCGCCCCTCGGGAATGGGTATACTTTGCTGCAGGATGCCTGATGCGGCGCGCTTGTACAGCTCGCCGTCGACGAGGGTGAATGACTTGGCCATCCTGGCGACGCGCCTGGCCGCGGCCCGGTCCGCGGGAAGTTCCCCTCGAGCAATCCAGGCGATGTACTTCTCCCGCCCGGTCCGCACGGGCGGGGCCGGCTCGATGTCCATCGCGACGGCCTCGTGGGAGCCGTACCCCTCGAGAAGGGGAGAGTACGTACGCCTCGTTCGAGGGGTCCTCTTCCATGGGTTCCGCACCCGCCCGGATTCGAGGGAGCCCCCGAGGGTGCGCGTCGCTCGAGGGGTAAGGCTCGAAGGTGACCGAGGGCTGCGCGATGTCGCGCGCGAAACGTTCGGGGGGACGGTGATCCGCCGGACGCGATCTTGGCAAGTTCATCCGCTTCCTCGTTGTACCGGCGGGGTACGTGATTAAGCTCGATGCCGTAGAACTTGTCTTCGAGGGCCCGCACGGCTTTACAGTAGGCCTCCATCTTGTCATCGTGACAGCTCGCGTTCTTCATGACTTGGTCGATCACGAGCTGCGAATCCCCTCGTACGTCGAGGCGCTTGACGCCCAACTCAATGGCGATTTTGAGGCCGCAGAGAAGGGCCTCGTATTCCGCCATATTGTTGGATGCGGGGAAGTGGAGGCGCACTGCGTAGCGCATGTGTTCCCCGAGGGGTGACACGAAGAGCAGGCCCGCACCCGCTCCCGTCTTCATCACCGAGCCGTCGAAGAACAGAGTCCAGCACTCTGCTTGGATCTGAGGGGGCGGCAGCTGCGTGTCCGTCCACTCAGCGACGAAATCGGCTAGGATTTGCGACTTGATGGCCTTGCGCGGGGCGTAGGCGAGCGTCTCGCCCATCAACTCCACGGACCACTTGGCAAGTGCACTGCCGCGTCGGGGTTGCGGATGATCTCTCCTAGCGGGAAGGAGGAGACCACGCGTAACGGGGGTGGGCCTCGAAGTAGTGGCGGAGCTTGCGTCGCGCGAGGACTACCGCGTACAACGGCTTACGGACACGGGGGGTAGCGCGTCTTCGTGTCCGACGGGACTTCGCTCGATGTAGTAGACCGGCCTCCGCACGGGCAAGGCATGCCCTTCCTCCGCGCGCTCCACAACGATCACGGCGGCGACCACACGGGTGGTTGCGGCCACGTAGAGTTGGAGGGGTTCGCCGTCTCGCGGCGGCGTAAGGATTGGGGCGTGCGTTAGAGACGCCTTCAGCTTGTCAAGCGCTTCCTGGGCCTCGGCGGTCCAGGAGAAGCGTTCGTGCTTCTTGAGCAGCCGGTAGAGGGGCAGGCCCTTCTCACCGAGCCTCGAGATGAAGCGGCTTAAGGCGGCGAGGCACCCCAATACCTTCTGCACCTCTTTGAGGTCCCGAATTGGTCCCATTCGTTCGAGGGCCGCGACCTTTTCAGGGTTGGCCTCGATTCCCCGCTGGGAGACGATGTATCCTAGGAGCATGCCCCGCGGCACTCCAAAGACACATTTTTCGGGGTTTAGCTTGACCCCGTTTGCCCGTAGGCGGTCGAACGCGACGCCAAGGTCGTTAACCGGGTCGTCCGCCTTCTCGGGTCTTGACGACGATGTCGTCCACGTAAGCCTCGACCGTCCGCCCGATATGATCCCCAAAAACGTGCGCATGCGGCGGCGATACGTCGCGCGGCGTTTCGAGGCCAAAAGGCATCGTGACGTAACGAACGTCCCGAACGGTGTGATGAACGAAGTCGCGAGTCGGTCGGACTCCTTCATTTTTATTTGGTGATATCCCGAATAGGCATCAAGGAAACAAAGTAGTTCACACCCGTACAGTAGAGTCAACGATTTGATCTATACGTGGCAAAGGAAAAGGAACTTTTGGACATGCTTTATTGAGGACCGGTGTAGTCTATACACATCCTCCACTTCCCATTTTTCTTTTTTACAAGCACGGGATTAGCTAGCCATGTAGGGTGGAACACTTCCTTGATGAATCCGGCCTCGAGGAGCTTCCGCGGCCTCCGCTCCGATCGCCCGTCGCCGCTCTTCGTCGAAGCGGCGCGGCCGCGCGCACGGCGCGAGCGTTAGGCGGGATATCAAGGGAGTGCTCGGCGACCTCCCTCGGGATGCCTGGCATGTCCGAGGGGCTCCACGCGAAGACGTCGGCGTTGGCGCGGAGGAAGTCGACGAGCACTGCTTCCTATTTAGGATCGAGGGTCGAGGCGACCCTCAACGCCTTGCCCTCAGGGGCCGACGGGTCGAGGGGGACCCCTTTGGTTTGCTCGGCGGCCTCGAAGGTGCCGATGTGTTTGGCGGCGGAGGCGAGGTCGTCGTTGACCATCTTCTCCAGCGTGTTCACCAGCGCTTCATCCAGCGCTAGTGCCTCTGCATGTTCCACGCACTCGACGTCGCAGTCGAATGCGTGCTCGATCGACGACCCGACGGTGATGACGCCGTTTGGACCTGGCATCTTCATCTTCAGGTACGTGTAGTTGGGGACCGCCATGAACTTGGCATAGCACGGTCGCCCAAGGATGGCATGGTAGGCCCCTTTGAATCCCACCACTTCGAAGGTGAGGGTTTCCTTGCGAAAATTCTTGGGGGTCCCAAACCAGACGGGCAGATCGATCTGCCCAAGGGGTTGAACACCGCTTGCCGGCGCGATGCCGTGAAACGGCTTCGTCTTGGGCCGCGGCGGGTCCGGACCCAATCCCCATCAGGCGCAGTGTATGCGCGAAGAGGATATTGAGGCTACTGCCTCCGTCCATAAGGACCCTCGAAAACCGGGCGTTCCCAATGATGGGATCGACCACCAGTGGGTACTGGCCCGGGTTCGGGATGCGATTTGGGTGATCATCCCGGCTAAACGTGATGGCGTCCTCCGACCAGTTAAGAAAGGCCGGAGGTGCCCTCTCTGCGGCAAGGACTTCGTGCCGCTCCTTCTTGCGTTGCCGGGTCGACATGTCGACAGTGGGTCCCCCGAAGATGAGGAACACATTTTCGACAGCAGGGAATCCACCCGCGTCGCCGTCGCCCCCATCTTTCTTGGCCTCTGCCTCCTTCGCGGCGGCACGGCCGTAGAACTTCTTGAGCATGTCGCACTGCTCGAGAGTGTGGTTCACGGGGGTCTTGTGGTAGGGGCATGGCTTCTTCATCATGTCGTCAAACACCCCCGGGCCTCGAGGAGCCGGTCGAGGGCCCCGTCGGGCGGGTCAACGGCCGAGGGCCTCGGCGTTGCCGCCGTTGCGCCCCGCTCGCGCGCCTCGCGGCGCGGCTTCTTCCCCTTCTTGCCCCGCTTGTCGTTGCGGCGCGGCTCCTTGGACCCGCCCGCCCTCCGCGGGCGTGTCCTCGGAGCGCTTGCCCTTCTTGCCGTCGAAGATTGCTCCCACGGCCTCCTCTCCGGAGGCGAAGCTGGTGGCAATGTCGAACGGCTCGTTCGAGTCCGTGGGCGGGCTGCGTCCCGGCTCGCGCACAAGGTCCCGCACGTGGTGCCCTCGAGGAACGCGTGCACGATCTCGGACGCGCTACGGCCGGGTAGCTCGTGCAGCGCTTGGAGAAGCGCCGTATGAAATCCCGTAGCGATTCGCCGGGCTCGCGTGCGGGGAGCGCAAATCCCCGGGAATTCCCGGGCGCACGTACGTGCCCGGAAAGTGCCCACGAACGTACGGACTAGATCGTCCCGGTCATGGATGGGCTGGCGGGCAAGTGCTCGAGCCATGTCCGGCCGCGTCGCCCGAGGTGCAGGGGCAAGTTGCGGATAATAACTTCGTCGTTGGTGGCCCCGCCCAGCTGACAGGCTAGGCGGTAATCGTTGAGCCAGACGCGGGGGTCCGTCTCCCCGTTGTATTTGACGATTGTTGAGGGCTGACGGAAGCGCAGGGGGAAC
Organism: Cenchrus americanus; assembly: GCA_947561735.1. NCBI lineage: Eukaryota > Viridiplantae > Streptophyta > Magnoliopsida > Poales > Poaceae > Cenchrus > Cenchrus americanus. The sequence continues at coordinate 78,436,716 of OX387244.1, read as the reverse complement.
GCCGCCGTGCGGATCTCCCGGCTGAACACACGGGTGCCCGGGGGCTCCGGTGTCGGGGAGCGATCCTCACCGCTGTCGTAGCGTCCACCCCTTCGAGGGTGGTAACCCCTAGCCGCTCGCGCGTCCGCCTTGCCGGGTGCGCCTGGCGTTGATGACGTTGCGGGCATCGCCATCCAGCGCCCTGCGCGTGTCGAGGAGCCGTTCCTTGGCCGGCGTGCGCCCTTGGCCAGCGGGTTGACCCACATGTACCGAGGGTTCGCCTCCTGGTGCAGGATCATCACCCCGTGCGTCCCCCTGTTGGCGGATGCGTGAGGCTGAGCTCTCGGCCTGCTGGACGGCCGCTTGCTCAAGGAGGGTCTGCACCTCGCGGTGCATGTCTCGAGCCTCGGGGGTCGAGGGTGCCGGCATGGCGCGTAGCAATGTCGCGACGGCGATGAGCTTTTGGCTCGCCCGTGGTGGAGTATCCACGTTGTCGACGTTGGGGACGGGGTTGAGGCGGTCACGGACCTGTCGGCCCAGCTCCGCGCGCGTTCGCCGCGCGCGGAGGCCTCCCCCGCCATTGAGGCGCGGGAGCGGCCGTGCTCGTCCGTACTCCTCCGCCGGCTTGGCCTCGAGCTCGCGGGCTTGGGCCCGGTGTGCGTCGACGTCGGCCCCGGCGGGAGCGCTCGGCCCCGCGGCCGGGCGCGTGGCGATCCCCGGGCGGGCGTAACTTCCCCGTCTCCGGCGCGCCGCCGCACGGCGGCGTTGGCGGGTCGTTGGTGATGACCGCGCAACATTCCCGCGCGGGGTCGTAGCTCCCGGTCTTGGAGTCGTCGGAGCGACCAAACCGGTAGTCCGTGGCGTCGAGGAAGCGCCCGAACGCGGCCCCGGGTCCGCACGCCGGAGAAGTCCCACTCCGCGTACCCGTGGCGGTTGGCGGGTGGCATCGTGTCGACGGAGCCCGGGGACGACTCATCGCGCTGGCCGAGGTGCCGGGATCCCCGGCGACGAAGACGTGGCGGCCGGGGCGAAACCGGCGCATCGTCGTGCTCACGTTGGCGTTATGAGCCGTCGTGGCGCCACGCGGCCCGATGGGGATGCGCGGTCCCGAGACCGCGCGCGGTCCGCGGGGGCGGCGGCGGCCGTTGTGACCGTGGGCGCACCGCGTTGGGCGGCGGTGCGCTCGGCCTGCCGCCGCTCGGACCGCGCCCGTCGTGAGCGCGGCCCGGAGCGACGACGGCGTCGCGGCGTCGACGGACCCGCGGCCGTCCGTGCCGCGGGCGCTGCGCCGGTGTCGTGCGTGCGGCGAAGACCAGAGCGGACCTGGCCTCGCGCTGCGCGCGAAGTTCCTCACGATTAGTGAGGCGCATGAGATAGCCGTTTCCCGTGGCCTGGAAGTTCAAGTCTCCGAAGCGGATCTCGAACCCGGCCGGGAGAGGGTCCGAGCTACCCATGTTGTAGCGCGTAGAGCGGTACTCGGTGCGAATCACCATGGAGGGAGTTAGTGGAATGACCTCAGGCGCTCGATTGCCCCACGGTGGGCGCCAACTGTCGGTGCGGAATATGGTCCCGACACTAACCAGTAGATAACGCCTAGGTCTATCCCTCAATGGTCGATGCTAAGCAACAAATGACACAAGGTTTTATCCTGGTTCCGGCCGAGGGGGCCGTACGTCCAGCAGAGTTGTGCTCGTGGCCTTTGTATTGCTCAGCACCGGGGGTGCTTGTAGTGGGGCAAATACAAGCAAGGCGGGAGAGGAATCGTGGCTTCCAAGTCCCTTGGGAGAGTGGCTGGGGATGTTGTGGGAGAATAAGAGAGTGAGTGCACGATGCGCTGTGTTCCTCTGAATTCGTCCCCCCGCGGCTGGGGGCTCGCCTCCCCTTTTATAGGCTAAGGGGGCGGCGGGTTACATGCACGCCGCGCTACCTAGCTACGTGAGGGAGCACGTCGCGCTACGGTGTAGAGTGGGCGGCCGTCCGGACGATCTTCGCTGCGATCCGGCCATGATGGCCTACCCCGTACCCGAACAGTGGCGGTTCGAGGGTAGGAGGCGGCAGATGGCGACGGCGTCCTCTGATAGGCTTCGAGGGAGGTGCTGATGATGGCTGGTACGGGGTACAGGGAGCGGGCGAACGGCGTTCCTTCCCAATGCGTTCCGCGGCGGCGGAGTGGTTCTTGCAGTGCTCGGGCGTGCGCCTGCGGTGTCGGGCGTGCGCCTGCACGCGTGGGTACGGCGGCCGCGCGCGTGCGGTGGCCGGGATGGCCACCCACCGGCCTAGCGCCCCTCACCCTAACTGCGGGGTCACGTGAAAGTGAATCGAGGGTGCGCCCGGCCCTCTTTCGAGGGTCGGGCGCGTTAGCCGTACAGTAGTGGGCGCGCGGTGTCACGGGACTGACACCGGCCGTACCGCACAGTCCATCCCACAGTGGCGGGGATGGGCTCCTCCCCGGGAAGTTGGTGCGGCGGCACGGGGCGTGAGCCCAGGGCGCATGATGGCGCCGTCCCGCGGCGTCGGGCGTTAAATGCCCAAGTACGGGGCCGGCGCACGCGTGCGGGCGCGCCGTGAACGTGGCGGGTCCCGCCGAGGGGGCGGGGCGGACCCTCGAGCGAGGCGAGGCCCGCTCGAGGGGGAGCGAGCCCTCGAGCGGGGCGGGGCCGCTCGAGGGAAGGGTCGCCCCTCGAACGGGGCGGAGTTCGTTCGAGGAGGGGGTTGCCCCTCGAACGGGGCGGAGCCCGCTCGAGGAGGAGCTTGCCCTCGGGCGAGGCGGAGCCTGCTCGAGGGGTCTTCCAGACGGGCCGTCTTGGTGGGCCTCCGGAGTTCTGCCGCATGGGCCATGTCCTGCATGGTTAGTTTCCTGCATGGTTAGGCTTAGCTTATTTCGAAGCAGGGATTTGAGTGAGGGTTCCCCCATTGTTTAAGGGGACCCCTAGGGCGGTCCCCGATAGGTGGGTACCAGGACCGACTACTCGGTGGGCCCCTGGGACTACCTGACTTGCGCTCCACGGTACCTGATGGCGTGAAGCACAAGGACTACAGAGGAGAAGTACTCGGTTAGGAAGCTGTACTTGTCCCGCACTGTATAGGAGATTCATAGACGTACTCGACTAGTACTCTCTCCCTATTCCGACTTGTAACCCTGCCTCCCGGACTATATAAGGCGAGGAAGGGATCCCTCTCTTGATCATCTCATCTCACGGCGTAGGATTGCATCATCTTGTAATTGTACCCAATCAATCCAGAGCTACACAGCATACAGGACGTAGGGTATTACGCACCTCGCGGTCCGAACCTGTCTAAATTGTGTGCCATGTGTCTCTTCCTTCGAGTTACCGATCTCGGCGAGTTCACATTCATCTACTTCGGGTACTCCCTTAGTAGGTTGCCGGTCTAAAACACCGACACTCACTTGTTTTGATTTCTAGCATATTTACTTTGCTTTCACTCGATCTACTTGGGTGTGCTTGTCTTTGAGTGCAGGGATCATTACTCTGCTTGTGATCATCTACAGGAGCCACTCAAGAACTTAGGTTCTTGCTAGAAGTTAAGAGAAGCTTTGAGTTGTCCTTTGCAGTTTCACTGGGGAGGCGGTCTAACCGCCCCCTTTGTGCTCAGTGCACCAACCGCCTGGCAGGGGCAATCTAACCGCATGTGCCAGTGAAGCTCAAGTTTCGGGGAAAAAATTTATTTGGTCGTCTCGCCTATTCACCTCCCCTCTATGCTGCATCAAGGTCCTTTCAAGGGGCTTGTGGGTGTGGAAGTTTGCAACAATGGTGCCGACTCATTTGATAGTCGCACGTGGCACGTGGTGGCCCATGATGGCAGTGGTGGCGTCCGCAACAGCCACATGTGTGACAGATGCACATGTGGTTGGTGCCCCTCAGCGGTGGTGCCTCACTTATTTTCTTCCCCGACCCGGATCCACCAAGGGTGGCCTTTCCGTCATCTTCCCGAGTCCCGACCTGATGATAGGGAACGGTGGGCAGACTTGTCGATGTGCTTACGAGTCCGTCAAAATTTTGTAGGGTTCATTGATGCCTCTTGAAGTGTCTGGTGTGAATTGAGGTGCCAATTGTTGGCTATAGACAACTACGGTCGTGCTCGACACCATCAGCAACCCAATGAGACATATTTGTTCTGCTCAGGCGGCTACTGCCATGGCGTGGTGGAAGTTGAGGTGAAAGCCTGGTCGGTGTCACCTGCGGGTGCCACTTGACTTGGAGGCGATTTCGTGTACACTTCTCCAAATATATGGTCATGTTTTTTATCCTCTAGTGAAAACCAATTCTTATACTTGGGCCGACGACGATGACACTACTAGTGTTATGTTCTTCTTAAAGACGTCATCATGGAGATCCATGTTTCAGCATTTATTAGTCGTGCTTGACTGTTGGGGGCAATCTTCCTACATTGCTTTGGAGACTACCTTTTGAGGAACATATTGGCTGTGATTTATTGATGCAGCATGAAAAACACTAGGGAGAATGTCTATTCGATGAGCAAAGTAGTAGAGGCTTTGGATATTTTGTGTAAAAATAAATGGATAAGCAATATTAGACATTGCTTATGCTTATTTTCTCTTTATTTATTTATTTTGTTAATAAGCTATTAAGCTGAAATTTTTTGTAAGAATGTGAATGTGTGGCAGACGAGATATATTTCCATCAATAAAGACAAAAAAATCCGAAGATCTAAACTAAGACAATGACGCGTGGGCCCCGCCCTTCAACCTAGCTCGCGCACTGACCAACCCTAATTTCTCCCCGAGCCCTCGCGCCGCCGCCGTTTTCCACCTACACCCAACCCGATCTAGCCAATTCCTGAGGACGCCTGAGCCACCCCCAGCCGCCGGCGCCGCCGCATCACGATGGGTTTCGACGTGGGCTTCGTCCCCTACAATCCCGATGGGTGGGGTCCTCCGGAGGTCGCCGCCGCGCCGGCGTCCCTGGGCGGGGGCTCCGTGTCCGTCCCCTTCGCCCCTTTCTCCCGCTCCGACAAGCTGGGCCGCATCGCCGACTGGACCCGCAACCCGCCGGGTCCGGGGGCGTTCGCCGCCGCTCGCGACACCGTCTTCGACTTCGCTGGGCTCGAGGACTCCATCGGGCTCGCGTCCGCGGACGACTCCTCCTTCCGCCTCGTCGACGGGAAGCCGCCGCCGCGGCATCCGCGGTTCGGGCCTCGCTGGCGCTTCCAGCAGCGCCCCCAGCTCCCGCAGCGCCGCGACGAGGAGGTCGAGGCCCGGCGCCGCGAGGCCGAGAAGGAGCGCGCCCGCCGGGACCGCCACTGGCAGCAGAACCGCCGCACGCACCACCAGTTCAACCGCGGCGGGCAATCTTCCTCCGCCAAGTCGTCGGTCGACATCCAGCCCGAGTGGTCGGTGAAGGAGCAGATTCCCTTCTCCTCCTTCTCCAAGCTCTCCTTCGCTGTCGCCGACCAGCCTGAGGATCTCTTGGTCTGCGGTGCCGTGGAGTTCTACGATCGCGCCTATGACCGCGTCACCCCCAGGGCGGAGCGCCGCTTGGAGCGCTTTAAGTCGCGCAACTTCTTCAAGGTCACCACCACCGACGATCCGGTCATCCGCCGCCTTGCCGAGAATGACACGGCTACAGTCTTTGCTACCGACACCATCCTGGCTGCGCTCATGTGCGCGCCCCGCAGCATCCAGTCCTGGGACATCGTCATCCAGCGCGTGGGCAACAAGCTGTTCTTTGACAAGCGTGATGGCTCTCAACTTGATCTGCTCACCGTCAACGAAACTGCACAGGAGCCACTCCCTGAGGCCAAGGAAGACATCAACTCTGCACATTCCCTTGCAGTTGAGGCCACATACGTCAACCAGAACTTCTCGCAGCAGGTACTGCTCCGCGATAGTGAGAAGGTCACTTTTGATGAGCCCAACCCGTTTGCCACTGAAGGGGAGGAAGCTGCTTCCGTTGCTTATCGCTACCGCCGCTGGAAGCTTGATGATGAGACCAGCTTGGTTGCTCGCTGTGAGGTTCATGCTGTGAATGTTGATCCACGTGGTGAGCGCCAGTTCCTTACACTCAATGCACTGAATGAGTTTGATCCCAAGGTTACTGGTGTTGACTGGAGGAAGAAGCTTGAGACCCAGCGTGGAGCTGTGCTTGCTACTGAGCTCAAGAACAATGCCAACAAGCTTGCACGTTGGACTGCTCAGGCATTGCTCGCTGGTGCAGACATGATGAAGTTGGGTTATGTTTCGCGTCTTCACCCCCGTGATCACTACAACCATTCCATACTCAGTGTAATTGGGTACAAGCCCAGGGACTTTGCTGCACAGATCAATCTCAACACCGCAAACATGTGGGGAATTGTGAAGTCGATTGTGGATGTCTGCATGAAGCTTGGAGAGGGCAAGTATGTTCTTGTGAAGGACCCAGTGAAACCTCAGGTCCGGCTTTATGAAGTGCCGAATGATGCATTTGAGAATGACTATGTTGAGGAACCACTTCCTGAGGAGGAGCAAGTGCGTCCGTTTTCCGAGGATGTTGATGCTACCGCACAGGAAATGGATGCTGCTGCAGAGGCTGAGGCTACTGGAACAACTGCAGGCGCTGATGGAGATGCTGGGAAGACCAGTGAAGCGGCAGCTGCATGAAGGCAGAGGGCTACAGAGGTCTATTTGGGCCTTGAATAAAGGTAAACTTTGCTAGCTATTTACAATCAAGGACTGCTTGGAAGAGGTTTGAGGTTTCTACTATAAAAAGTTATGCTATTGTCGTTTTGGTGAACCAAACCAGTTCATTATTTATCTATGTTCCGCATGTACCTGTCCTAATTTCTGTTAAATTGGAGCCAACTTGTTGCAATAATGTATTGCGCGTTTAGACATATCATGTAGTCACATTACTGTTTTCCTATGATTTGAGTTTGGGTGATTTATCTGGTTGGCCATACTCAAATATTAGTTTGTGTTAGTGACTGGAATGTTAGATAAATTCATAATGCTGTGTGCGATTCATTGTTTCGTATCTGTCCAAAAGCAACCTAGAAAACATATCTGAACGGTACATTCTTCTCATAGCATTGCATATATTCATCCCATTCCTGGTGAAACTGTGGTCAAACAGATCAGGGCTATGGCTACCGTGCTGTTGCTGACCCAGGGCAAAAGGCTTGCCTGATCGCTGATTAGAAGGTGAATTTTGTTCCCATGTCATTATTGAGACTGAGAATCTGGGGCAGGCAGGCCTTGTTTTCAGTATTGGTTTTGTGGAGATCATCTGTAGATGTTATGCGTTTGTGGGTTGGAAGGAACTGACCTTTTCGTGGATGCTCGATCATTATCTTGTGCTTTGGTTAAAACTTCATCACATGAAGCCATGGTGAGGCCCTGAGAAATTTTCTGCAATGCCCCCCGGTTTTCCGAAGGTATCATAAGTTTGGTATACATGATCACTGCTGGATTATCTAACAGCTGAATTCAACACAGTACAAGCTAACTACGGGTAACTAGGGATAGTGCTGGACCCCTCCTGTTTTCCGTTGGTACAGGCGGAGCAACTATGGGCTGAACGAAAAGAGAGTTTGGGCTGCAAAATGGCTCAAGGGGTGAGGCCCATCTGGAATCGGTTGTGTGTGCGCGCCTTAAGCCCGATCCGTTCGATTTTTTTCAACAGATCCGTTCGTTTTTTTCACACACCTTGCTTTTCCCGGAAATCCTATATAACTTCCGGAAGACTTTTAGCAAACGACCTATAAACCTACCAGCAGCCCACGAAGGCAAACCCTATCTTCTTCTGCCTCTAGTCACACTCGCGCCCCGCAGCCATGGCCGGCGGTCCCTGCGCGCGCGCCGGTCTCCGCCGGCCCGCCACGCCCGCCGCCGCAACCTGCCGTGGCCCCCGCGCCGCCGACGCGAGGAAGAAGAAGCAACGGCTTGCCCGGAGGAAGAAGAGGCAAAAAAAATGTTGGAGTTTTTTTTTCCAAAAAATATTGGAAAAATGTTGGTTCAATTTTTAATGAAAAATGTCGGTTCGACTTTTTTATGAAAAATGTTGCTTCAACCTTTTTTTTTGAAAAATGTTGTAACATTTGTTGGAAAAATGTTACCCCCAACATTTCATAAAAAATGTTGGCAGACAAATGTTGGCAACAATCCCGAAAAATGTTGACAAAAAATTGTTGGCAACAATCCTAAAAATGTTGACGAAAAAATATCGGCAACAATCCCAAAAAATATTGAGGAAAAAAATATTGACAATGTTTATGAAAAATGTTGAAAAATTATAGGCAACTTTTCAGAAAAATGTTGACGAAAAAATGTTGGTACCACCTCAAAAATGTTGACGAACAAAATATGTAACATTTCTATAAAATGATTGAAAAAGTATAAAAAGAGAAAAATGTTGCCCAACATTTTAAAAACTGTTGCAACATTTAAAAAATCTTGACAAAAGATGGTTGCCGAAATCAACATTTCTTAAAAATGTTGGAACATTTATGAAAAATGTTGGAAGAAGCCTCCAGAAAAATATTGACTAAAAAAATGTTGGAACATTTATAAAATGTTGACGAAAAATGTGGGCTACACTCTTAAAAATGTTGACAAAAAAATGTTGACATCACTTAAAAAATATTAAAAAATGTTCGCAACATTTCTAAGAAATGGTTATGAAAAAATACTGACAACCGTTCAAAAAATATTAATAAAAAAATAAAAAAGTCAAAGCACATGGGTTTTTGGGACTTGAATCTGTTAAGTGGGTTGTTTTGGATTTCGTGGGCTTTATAGTTCGCTTGCTTATCCACCTTCCGGTAGGGTAGATAGGAGCCCCCTGCTTTTCCACACTTACGGGGGTTTTCCCCCTCACAACCCACAAATGCATATGGTGTTTTTCCATGTTTTTCGTTGGACTCTCTTGGTCACCATTGCTTACACGTCTACCCTTGATCGAGTCTACTAGCTACGCCGACAACGCATGCCACACCTTGTTCCGGTCGTTCTTCACGACGACGATAAGCAATCCGTTTTGGACTCCCAACTCTCGAAGCCATTGCCCTTTTGACCCCCAAAACCCCACACGCGCATCGAATCCGTTTGGTTCAACTGTTCAAGCCAAGTTGCGTCGCGGAGCAGATCTCGGAAGCTAGCCACGAAAGGAAACCACAAAGGCTCGCGACCGCGACTTACCTTTTGCCGTTCTCTGTTGGCGGACGAGGTTACACGTCGCCGCCTCGCACGCAAGAAACGCGCGCTCCATCACTTTCGTGTGGGTGCGTGGTGGCTTGCATATCCAAACCCGCTCGCATTTTTTGGAGTTTTGACGCGCGCGTTATTGCCCCGCGGCCGCTCGATGGATCGATCATACATTGAGCGCGAGCGCGAGGCGCAGAGGGACGGCAGCGGCACGTACGCCGCCGCGGCCCGGCTTCGATCTCGATCGGCTCGATGATCTCCACGGTGGTTTTCGGGGTCAGAGCGGACGAGCACATCCTCATCATCATCCCGCTGGAGTGGAGGCTGGAGCTTGCGCACGTCGATGGCGTACGTGATCGACCATGTGCCTGGTTTCCCCCCTAGCGAGTTACTACTGTCAGCTACGGATTGCGGTGACGACAGGTGGTTTAGCGCGCGGCTACCGGCGCGTTGGCTTGTGCTTTCGTGCAATCATTCACCCCACCCCCCTGCCTTCCACGTCGCTCGCGCTTCTCGCGGCTTCCGGGTTACTACTACCATCACACATAAATCATGTGCGCCAAAAGACAATCGGTGGCACATTCGCACGGATCGAATGGATAGACTGATGACAGCACAGGTGGATTATTCGTGGAGGCGTGACAAACTGTCAGTCCGAGAGAAAATCGGCGTGGCATTTGCATAGGGAAGGATCTTGTTCTCTGTTGCTGAAAAAGGTGGGCCTCGAATTCTTGGCTAACGAAACACCAAACAGAAGCAGCAGCACGCAGCTGCAAACAAGTGTCCCGTGCAGAATCTCTTTCGCCTGTTAATGCTATAGAACCTGGCAGGAATTTGCAGATAGGAGTCGCCGAGTCGGACAAAATGGCTGGGCCTGCCTTTGCCTGGCTGCAGGAGGAGGGAGGGAGCCCCAGAGACAGAACAGAAGAGCAAGCCCACCCCAACGCATGCCCGCGCCAGCCGCCACCAAACATTTCTGCCACGAATCTAGAAAGGGGGTGAAAGCAATTGCCTTCCCCTGCCGTATTCAATGGGGAATTGGGGATCCATCGATCGGTACGTGTGGCGGCCAGCACGAACACAGAAAGCGTCACTGTTCCTAGGTAGTGTTCCTCTCGGGTCTCGGCCACCGCGGATCATGCAGGCCAGACGATCCCTCCTGGGACAAGAAAGGAAAACGGCAATCCAAGCGTTGCTAGTTGCTGCTTGCCGCCAAACAAGCAGCTACAGAAGCCAGGGTGCTTGCATCCACCGGCAAACAGCCTGTTCGTTTGGCTGGTGGTTGATAGGCGATCTTTGGTGTGTTCGGAGAAAAAAATCTTGTTACCGATTCTTCTTGCATTTGGTTTTGCTGCGAGAAAAAAAAATCTACTTGGTGGGTGATGATAAGCCTAAGCCTTTTTCTAGGCAAGAGAGCTAGGGTGAACGAAATCACAGCACAAAAACAGCAAGGAGTAGAGTAGTAGCTGCAACGGCGAATCTCTAGAGTTCTAGATGTGCTAGCACTCCCCCAAAGGGCAAAAGGCACAACACATCACAAATGGAGCCAAAACCCACCCAGCCGGCCGGCAAGCCGTGGCTCGCCATTAACTTGCCCTTTCCGAGAGAATTTACGTGTAGCTCCATCAGTTCGGCAAACTGGCCCCGCCGCCTGCCGCAGGGTCCAATTCAGCAGGCGACTCCACTCCACAGCCACACCTGGCAAGGCCGGGCGCACGCTGTCCATACAGGCAGGCAAGAGGCGACGGCTTGTGGATAGGCTTGCCGGCCGCGCGCGGCCGATGTGGATGCGGATCCCCATGCCCGTGCTTCACTGCCCTGCGCGAGCCTCTGGCCGACGGACGACCCCCGTCGCTGTCGCCCGCTGCCGTGCGTGCCCGTGCGCGCCGTGACGATAGTTTAAGATGACGAGATGGATGGGGTTTTAATGGTGGTGAAACGCTAGCTAGCCCTCCGTGTTCCAGGATGGATCGATCGATGGAGGATTGGAGGATAGGATAGCTGCCTGAGGTCGATCGGCCGTACGCCTTGGCCTCATTCGTAGGCGCGTGTGCGTATGTTACTCTCCGATAGCCGTTAGGCTGCCGCCACCGGTCACTGTTCCTGAACTGTAACCCATCTACAGTATATATGATGACATTCCTGTCGTCGATTGCGCAGCATTGCCGCCAGGGCACCTACAGCCTCTACACAATCCAAATACCATGGCCCTCGCAGACTCTACAGTTTGTTACTGTACTCAGTTTATATTAGCTGCTTGCAAATTAAAGTAGAATTAATTGCTTAGCCCAGAAGCAACGATGGATCGAGCTGCCATGCTGGTCTGCACCCACCAAGTCGCCGGCCGGCGGCGCCCGATAAGCTAGGCGCGCGGTTGCTTTGTTACGAGCTTTACACATGAGAATCACACACCGGACGACCGAAAGCATGTTGAAAAGCATCTTGCCCAGTAACCGCAATTAGGCCCTTGCCTTTTGGTCCTTTCGATCGATCGACCTGTTGCTTTTCTGATGGGGATCCATTATAATTGCTTGGGGAGTCACTCGGTCCACGCATCCAATAACCATCAGTCCTTTCATCAAAGTTAAGGGGAGGAAAGGGACCGTCGTGCTCTTGGTTCGTGTTCTAGGTACTGGGGGCATGATTGGGTCTTCCAGAAATGGACTCCGTCGTGTGGGCTACTCGATCTCGGCCCCCCATCCAATCATCGCCTGCTGCACGCAGGCCTTGCATGCAGCTGCAGCATGCACTTGCTAGAAAGAGCAAAGAGCTCATCATCTGTCAATGCAAAAAGATGCTGCTGCTGAAACGGTGCTTGCTGCTAGCTTCACACAGGTCGGCATGCATGTAACTGCATACAGTGGGCGCTTGCTGTAACTTGCGCACGGTGGAATTCCACTGCACAACGAGACGGCCGGCGAGAAGTTTCTCGGCTGTGGCTTCCAGCAGTGGATTCCAGCACGTTGTCCCGGCCGCCCTCTCGCTCTTGGCTGTGGCTGTCTCTGGTGGATAACGCCATATAGGAGACACCATCCGGAGGGCGGGCGTTTGGACAACGTCTTGGGATAGGGTGACGGTGATCCACAGGGAGTTTTAATTTCCCCCCTCTTGTGTCCACTGAAAACGTGCTTTGTTACTGTCGGCCGGAGCCCGTGTCTTCGATCTACTCCGTTCGTGCTGGGAGAATTAGCCTCTTGAACTAGTAGTAATTGTTCCAAATACACTATGTAGTATGCACAAACACTGTCACAGTGATGCGTACTGATGGTCACTGCTTCAGTGTCGCTTCACGTCACTCTTGTGTGATATTGCCTACTGCTAAATACTAGTACCATATTATTCTTCAAATGTCAACAGCACCAAGACCAATATACATGTAATTATCAGCATTGTGAAAGGAGCACGCGCAGTAGTTATTGCCTCTCGCATTTATGTCAGCAATATCCGCCAATCACGTCCCTGACAGACAGGGGCGTGCGTGGATTAATTCCTAATTCCACTCTCAATTATTGGATGGAGTTTTGCTGTGCCTAGTAGGACTACCCATGTCCGTGTCATGCTTGCTGAGTTGGGATCCAATTGCCTGCTCATGCTAATTATCTCAAAGTCCTGATGCTCTAATTTGTTGGGAAATTCCAAATCGGTATATGGTCCACCTTCTCTGCTGCCCACCACGGTGTGCATAGCATCTTAGTCGATTCAATTGTAAGTGTTACAACAGCTTTTTTTTACATACACAACTTTTTTTTACGTATGTACCCTGGAAGTTCCCCACAAAGGTGTGGACCAAGTCGTCCCAGTTGTGGATCTGGCTGGCCGGCAGGTGCTCGAGCCACGTCCGCGTCGAGTCTGCGGGATGCAGCGGCAGGTTACGGATGATGACCTCATCGGTGGTGGCCCCGCCCAGCTGGCATGCCAGGTGATAGTCGTTGAGCCACACATAAGGGTCCGTCTCCCCCGTGTACTTGTCGATCGACGTGGGCTGGCGGAAGCGCTGAGGGAAACTCGCCTTGCGGATTTCCCGCCTGAACACGCGGGTCCCCGGGGGTTCCGGCGTCGGTGAGCGATCCTCGCGGCTGTCGTAAAGCCCGCCCCGCCGTGGGTGGTAGCCCACCACCGCTCGCGCCTCCGTGTTGCCCGTTCGGCGGGCGTTGATGACATTGCAGGTGTCGCGGTCCTGGGCCTGTCCGCGCGTGTCAAGGATTCGCTCCCTGACCGGCGTTCGGCCCTGGTTGGCCGGTTGTCCTGCCGCGCCGTCTGCGTGGACAGACGCCTCCCTGCCCTGAGCGATGTCGTCGTCCCGCGCACTGCCTGAGTGGCGCATGCGGGACGCCGAGCTTTCGGCCTGTTGAACGGCCGCTTGCTCGATGAGCGCCTGCGCCTCGCGGTGCAGGTTCCGGGCCTCGGGTGATGATGGTGCGGGCATGACCCGTAACAGCGTTGCGGCTACAATGAGTTTCTGGCTCGCGCGCGGTGGCGTGTTGGGATCGTCGACGTTGAAGTCGGCGTTGATGCGCTCGCGGGCCTGTTTGCCCAGCTCACGCACGCATTCACTGCGCGCGGAGGCTTCCCCAGCAATGGTGGCGCGCAGGAGTCGCACCGCGCGGTACTCCTCCACGAGCTTCACCTCGAGCTCGCGTGCTTGAGCCAGCTGCGCGTTGATGTCGGTGCCACCCGTCGGCGAGGTGGGGGCGCGCTCGGCCCCGGGTTCCGAGGCATGTTCGCCCCTGGGTCCCGGGGGCTCCCCGTCGCCCGCTCCTGCCAAGCTTGCGTCGTCGACCATGTCGCTGACGGCAACCATGAAGCACTCGTGTGCGGGGTCATTGCTACCGGTGTTGGAGTCGACGGAGCAGCCGAACCAGTAGTCCGCAGCGTCAAGGAACCGCTAGAACATCACTAGGTCCGGCACGCTCGAAAAGTCCCACTCCGCGTACCCATGCGAGGTGGTGGGTGGAAGCTCGCTGGCGGAGCCGTGGTAGGACTCGTCGTTGGTGGATGCGATGAGGTTCCTGACCGCCAGGAGGTGGTGGCCGGGAAGATCCTCGTACGCCGCCACGTCGATGCTTGCGGACGAGGCGTACGCTGTCGCAGCATTGCACATCCCAAGGGGGAACCGAGCGCTCCTCCGTGGGTCTTGCCGCCGTCTCGCTAGCGGGTGCATCGCGTTGTGAGGCGACACGCGCAGCCCGACGTCGTTCCATCAGTGCCTGGCGAGAGCGCTGGCCGGAGCGTCGTCGGCGTCGTGGTGCTGAAGGGCCCGTAGCGTCCGCTTGGACGGGCGTCGGGGCGTCAGCAGTGGATGTGGCGGGAACCGATCCTGGCCCGGTCGACCACCACGGGTGAAGCTCGGCGCGGTTGGTGATGCACATGAGGTAGTCGTTCCCTGTGACCTGAAAGTTCAGGCTCCCGAACCGGATTTCAAATCCGACTAGGAGGGGATTCGAGCTGCCCATGGAGTACCTCAGGGACCTGTACTCGGTGCGGATCACCATCGAGATGGCTGGTGGAAAGCTGATCTTCAGCGCAGCGGTCCCCTACCTGGCGCGCTAACTGTCGGTGCGGAAAGTAGTCCCGACACTAACTAGTAAGAGCGTTGAGATCTATCTCTCGATGGCCGGTGCTAAGCAACTAGTGACACGAGGTTTATCCTGGTTCCGGCCGGGGTCGTACGTCCAGCAGTAGTGCGCTCGAGGCGCTATATCTAGCAAGATCTAATACATAACTTTGTGCAATTTTTGGCACAACATCTAGTCATATCCTAACACACAACATATCCAAAATTGGGCTACAGAGAAGTTATGGATTTCAAGTTATGACAGATCTAGGTTTAACACATTTGTATTTTTCATGCTACAACTATTTAGAATCTAGCCATGAGTATATAACAAAAGAGGTGGGATTTATCATCCTAAACCCTACAAAATTGGTTTGGGAATTTTCTGATTTTTCTACGAATTTCTAGGCATTTTACAAAGCCCTGGACTAATCTGTAAGAAAAGCTAGTTAGGTTTCTTCACAACTCAGCCCCGAACTTTTACTCTAAGCACCCTACAAAGATCAAAAGTGTTGCAATTGGGCCCTTGGCCGGGCCGGCGGCGCGGGCATGGCCAATTCCGGCGAGCCGGCGGCGATCCTGGCCGGCAAGCGGCGCGTGGGGGACCACATGCTCACCTAGGGGTGGCAGGGAACCGGAGGGGAGGTGGGGAGTTTGCCGGCGGCGAGCTCCAGCGGCGGTGCCCGCGGCGGCTCGGGGAAAAGTGGCAAGGAGGCGCGGTGCTGGGCAACAAGCGAGCTTTGGAGCTTCACCAGTACCTACTGGAGCTATTAGAGTGGCTGGCCGGCGATGAGCACGGGCGGGAGGAGCTAGCACCGAGCGGCGGCGGCCATGGCGGCGGGGGCTCGGGTGGCGCGCGGAGGGGGCGAGAAAATGCTTTTATAGGCGGCTCGAGGCGTCCGTGGATGACGAGGCGTGACGGCGGTGAGCATCTCCGTGCTACGGCGCTCGGGGGGGCGCGCGTACGGCGGGCGACGCCGCCGTCGGACCGGCGGTCGGCGCGGCGCGCGCGTGCGTACGGCGGTGCGCGACGCCGGGTGCCTCGGGACGGGGCGCGTCGGGGCGCGGGGATCACGGGGTGAGCGGGCCTTGGGCCGTGCGCGGCCTCGGGAGGCGCGAGCGCGGATGCGGGGCCGGCGGCGCGCGGGCGCGCACGACGTCGCGCGCGGCGGCGCTCTGCGCTCCATGTGTTGCTGGTGCCCGGTTCAAAACGATTTTTTTCAAAATTTTCAAACAGAACTGGACCAAGTGATGAATACCAAAGTTGTAGATCTAGCTACCCTTAACAATTTCTACAAAGGCTATATAGGGTTTTTCTGCCTGGATTTGAAGATATTTGAATGCCAACTTTGAATGTCAGCCTGTTTTGGCAAACAGTGAAAACTGCCTTGCAATGGATTTTTCAAGTTTTTCCCCTCAAAATTTGAAATGCCAATCTACATGAAAGTTGTGTCCCTCAACAAGATCTACAACTTTCCTGAAGGTAGAATTTTAAGTGTTTAGGTGAATTTTGGAGAACGTGGCAAAAGTTCCGGCAGACACCTGTGGACACTGGGGTGGCAAGGGGTTTGACCCAACTTTTGACCATGGGTTGGCCCCACAAGTGTGTTTACTATTCATTTAGGGTCACTAGGGTGGGTTAGTGAGTTTTTCGAGGTGAGGGCTCAGGTTGACCTAGGTTTGACCACGGTTGACCAATTGACCGGCTATTACGTTAATGACGGTAATTAAAAACCTGGGGCGTCACAATATGATTCCCAGGCGTGTCAGAGAGACGGCATGGTGTGGATTTGTCTTTGACTTGGGCGTCTACATGTGTCAAAACATTATATGCTCCGGTCGGGGGAGTAGGTACGGGGGCGGCGAGCTCGTGAGTGCCTCGAGCGAGGTGGAGACTCGCTCGAGGGGGCGACTAGCCCTCGAGCGAGACGGAACTCACCCGAGGGGGCGACCAGCCCTTGAGCGAGGCGGAACCTCACCCAAGGGGGCGATCAGCCCTTGAGCGAGGCGGAACCTCGATAGTCTGGAGCTGTGCCCCTCGAGCGAAGCGGAGTTTCGCCCGAGGGTGGCTAGGGCTGACGGTTCTGGTGGGCCGCTGGGGCCGCCAGGACCGTGGGCCTCAGCTACTGAGCTGCGGCTGTCTTGGGTGTGTTTTATGCTTGTGAGTTCGTTTGTGTTTTGCTTTTTGCGAAAGAAAATGGGTTTCCCCCGGTTTTTTAGGGGACCCCTATGACTGTCCCCGACACCGCCCACCTCCCTCACCGCCGAACGCTTGCCCCTTCCTCCCCGCCGAGCCGCCGAACCACAGGGGAGAGGAGGATTAGCGCCGTTGGGGAAGAGTTCGACGACCTCCCTGCTTCGGCCGCTCCTCGCTGCACCTCACCGTGGGCTCGCCTGGCCCCAAACCGCTCCCCTCCACACCTCACCGTGACTCGCCTGGCCCCACCGATCACTCCTTGCTCGCTCCTCCTATTGCCCGCCGGCGACCGAGCTCCTCCACGGCCGATTCAAGCTCCGCCGGTGCCGATTCGACTCCGCTCCTTCCGCCTCATCTAGCTCCTCTTCCGCACGGCGTGCCGCCTCCTTCTCTCGCGCGCAATCGGATCAAGCCCGAGTGCAGTCGGCTCTCTTCTCGCGCGCGGATGCCTTCGAGGAGAGAGGCGATGCAATTTTGCATCCCCTCTCTCCTCCATAGGCAGTTTGCCTTGCCGGATGCCTTGTCTGTTGGAGGCGTTCGCTGGTGTGCACACGCCACACACCATCCACTAGAACCATCTATTTATGACTTCAATTTCACTGATTTTCTGCAACTAATAGCATCCACTCATAAAATATATTAGTCTCTGCGAGTACCACACTACAAAATTCTCACGGTAGAAATGTCGGTGCGGAATGTGGTCCCGACACTAACCAGTAATGAGCGCCAACGTCTATCCCTCAATGGTCGATGCCAAGCAATCAGAGACACAAGGTTTATCCTGGTTCCGGCCGAGGGCCGTACGTCCAGCAGTGATGTGCTCGAGGCACTGTATTGCTCAGCACCGGGGGTGCCTGTAGTGGGGCTGCTACAAGCGAGGCGGGAGAGGAAGCGTGGCCTCCAAGTCCCTAGTGAAGTGGCTGAAGATATTGTGGGAGAATTGGAGAGTAAGTGTGTGATGTCGTGTGATGTTGTCCCTTGTCGTTCTGCCGTGTCTTGTCCCCTGCGGCGGGGGAGTTCGTCTTCCTTTTATAGGCCAAGGAGAGAGCGAATTACATGTATGTCGCACTATTCAGCTACATGGGGAGGTCAGGTGCGCCGCGCCGTAGAGTAGGCGGCCGCCTTGGCGGTCCTTGCCGCGATCTGGCCATCATGGCGTATCTTGTACCTGAACAGTGGCAGCTTCGAGGGTAGGGGCGCTGTGGATGTCCGTGATGTCCTCAGGCGGGCTCGAGGGAGTTGCTGACGTCGATCCGTACGGGGTACAGTGGCAGGTATGGCGGTGTCCCGTTCCCGCACGCTCCACAGCGCCGGAGCTGTTACGACAGTGCCCGGCGTGGGATTGTACGCGCGGGGGCGGCCGCCATGCCGTTAACAGTGGCAGGGATGGCGCCCCGCCGGCCTAACATCTCGACCTAACCCTGCAAAGTCACGGGAAAGCAAATCGAGGGTGCGGCCGGCCCCCCTTCGAGGGCTTGGCGCGTTAGCCGTACAGGAGTAGGCGGCGCGGCGTCACGGGGCTGGCACCGGCCACGTCGCACAGTCCCCCACAGTGGCGGGGATGGGTTCCCTCCTAGGGAGTTGGTGCAACAGGACCGGGGCGTGAGTCCCAGGCGCATGATGGCGCCGCCCCGTCGTTGTCAGAGCATTAAATGCCCGTACCCGCGTATGGGAACGGGCGTGCGCGTGCGGAGCGCCCTCGAGCGAGGCGGAGCCTGCTCGAGGGCGGCGCGGACCCTCGAGCGAGGCAGAGCCCGTTCGAGGTAAGCGCACTCCCTCGAACGGGGCGGAGCCCACCCGAGGGAGGTGTGTGCCCTCGA
Source organism: Cenchrus americanus (assembly GCA_947561735.1). NCBI lineage: Eukaryota > Viridiplantae > Streptophyta > Magnoliopsida > Poales > Poaceae > Cenchrus > Cenchrus americanus. Next base: position 78,418,006 of record OX387244.1, on the reverse strand, counting down.
GCGAGGCGGAGCCTGCTCGAGGGAATCTTTAAGTGGGCCGCCTTGGTGGGCCGTCGGGGCCACCGCGGCGTGGGCCATGCCCCGTGAGCGTGTTTAAGCGAGGCGTGTTTGGCTTTGGCTTTTTGCAGGTTTTAAGTGGGGATTCCCCAGTTGTTTAAGGGGACCCCCAGGGCTGTCCCCGACAAGAAATACATGGAGGATCAATAATTTAAGAGACGTTCTCTCTTTCAACAAAATGAACATGTTTGCATGTATAATAATGTTGTTTGCAAAAGAATGTTGCCATGCAACCTGTTGGGTATTCGAAAAATTCAAACACCCAGACAGAAAGTAGAAAGTGGAAAAAGTGTCACTGTATTCAAGAAAAAGATATCACTACTTTATAAGGGGGCAGGGGCTCTCCTTTTATTGTGCCAGCATGACACTTTTACATTCCGAAATCACCATAGAATATTCGGGATATTCCTCTAACATTATGTACTAAAATGTCTAAAGTAGTCACACCTTCTGCGTGATGCTCTCATTTTATTACACTTTACCCTAGGTTCACACTTAACTTCCTAGCTTCACCGACGCACCATTGATCGGGTCTCATTCTGGAGTTCACCCAAATTCCCGGAATCCAAACAATTCTCATCCCACGTACTTCGCCCATGATGACGTCACTTCCGAGAATGCTTTCGTCACTTCTGGTTATTCTCTCATTTCCTTGTTTCTTTATATTATAGTGACTTGTGTCATCACCCCCTTTGCCTTGTAATCCATCTGAGTGGTTTTCGCACTTCCCACACATTCGCACCCTTAAACATGTGAAGAGATAGAGAAACTTGGGAGACTTCATTCCTCATGAGTGTTAGCCGAAATTCAGAGTTTTGATAACTTTTAACAAGAAATGACGTCACATCATCTAACTACAGAAAAGAGGCAATCTTTGTTGTTCCGAAGTAGGCACAAGTTTAGAAGATGTTTAAAAACAACTATCCATATACTTCGACTCCCCTGGTTTCCTGGAATCCTATTTTACACTAAAACCCTCTGTTAGTCTTATTCTCAGGAATTTGTTTCTAGGAGTTCACCCGATTCTCAACGATTTGTTCCTTCGACGGTTTGAGGGTAATCCAAATTGGTTGATTCCCCAACACAACCATCTTAATGTTTGTACTTTCAAATTTCACATTAAAAATTTGTTTTGAAAACTACCGCAGCAATGTGTGGGGTATCACCTAGTAACCATGGTTCTAACACGATTGCACGAAACTAACATTTTGGGAGGAAATACGAAATTGATACAACTGCCAAGGTGGAAAAGAATAATGGCCATAGATGGAAGTTTTGGTTGACGGTGTACTTAAAAGTTAAATTTTTTGTCCAATGTCTTAATAAAATCCCATTTACAGTCATTTCAACAACGACTTTGGATCGACCGAAAGATGTGAGCTAGGCAGCTATAACCTATGTATGAACGTACTAGATAGCATCGTAGCCTTTTTCTTGTCGCACCGGCCATGAAACATACAAATATCCTCTTTTTTCTGGATACGTGTGTGGAAATTAGCCTCTTTCCTCCACGCAAGGCTTCCCGGCCGTCTGATGCCAAGGACCGAGACTGTCACATCGACACAAATTCGCCTTCATATATATGCTGGTAGTAGCGCAAAACCAACGGCACCCTGATAGCACAGATTAGTACTAGACTACTTGGTTATTATCATCGCAACCATCCCAGCGATCGACGTCGTCCCAGATGGAACCAGCAGCCAAAAAGCAGTTTTTTTCTAAGCATGCAACCCACCAGGAGTACTTACTAGCTACCTCGATCTCGGCCGTCGTCCGCTTCCAGCAATTTGCGCTATGCAAGTTGCCGCCGCCGGGGATCGGTCGCGCACCGTATATATCGCGTCACATCACGTCGCCCGCGGACCGACGGCGAGCGCAGCGTAGCGCCAAAAAAAGAAAAGATCGCGGATGCTCGAGGTCGATCGAGGACAAGGCGGCGAGCCGGCGACTTGCCGGTTGTAGCGTACTCGTACTAGCTTGTCTCAGGATCCGATGCGAACCAAACGGTGAACTACTGCTCGCTCGGGATGGACGACGGGGACGCCACTTTTCGAGCAACAGGGACAGCTTATGCGCCGGCCGGCTTCCTTCTTGCCCCGTTAGCGCCGCTGCTTGCATGCGCCATGTGACGCGTTGGACCGGAGCTTATTGTTGGGTAGGGAGAGAAAAGGAAAAGTTGCTGCGATACCCGGACATCATCACGTGCCAACCTCTAGTTACCGGAAGTATATATATATAACATGTGGTGAACAGTGTGAATTGGTGATCGACCCGCTCACAGTGAAAGAGGTGCCAATAAGCAAGTGGGGTACGTACACGGTAGAGCCAAAACGCGAGCTTTATTTCTGCTAGCTACCACTTGCCGAGAGTGTTCGAGTGGTTCCATGCAAGTACAATTTGCATTTTGTTTTCGTTGGTGTCATGGAAGCCACGACAGGACGCCAAGCTATATATAGCTTGTTACTGCTTTGCTTCGTGGAAGCTACATACTACTCGTAGAAGATTTGCGCATACGAATAGTGCTTTTCAATGGAAAATTATGAAATAAATGGTTCGAGGTGACGAATGAATTAGCAGTTATTTGCCATTACTGCTTCTATGTTTTTTTACTCCTTTTCCACTTGAAATTTCAATGTGTTTCTATATATATCTCTATCCTGCACGAAAAACAACAATGACCTTCGTAGGGAAGTTTGTGTTAAGTTATTTGCAGCATAGGGAATAGTCTAAACACGTCTGTGTATTGTTTTTCCTGTGGAGCAGCACACGCAACAAGCTGCAAGTAGTAATAAATTGACTAGACTGCGTGCAAACTGCGCAAGTCAATAGTAAGGTAGTACGAAGCCGTGTGCGGACCAATGCTTTTCAACTGTCGATCCATAGTTGTAAAAAAAAAAAAAACTGTCGATCCACACGATATATTTCTGTTGCGTGATTACAGGAACACGTCTCGTCAGATGATGACACCGACATGATATGGGAATGCACGAAACCATGAGACGCACACAGGTGTCGAGTAGAGATCGAGCCAACCGAAAATCCATCCATACAAATTGCCGTTTCCATAGCAACTCCAAGAGACTCACTACAAATCACTAGCTAAAATCCTGATTTAGTTATTGTGTAAAATGAAATAGCTAGTAAAAAGTTGATCAAATCCAACAGACTAGCTAAAATCAACTCTTCATATACTCCACCGCTATTGGATCCCGCCTGTCATACTCATGTACGAGGGGATAGCTAGCCAAAGATGGCTAGCGAAGAACCCGGTTTAGCTAGTGGAGGATAGTGAGGACAAGTTTAGCTAGTCTGTTGGATTGAGTTTTTGAAATTTTCCATTTTTTAGCTAGTTAAGTCAAGATAGCTCGTCTCTTGGAGTTACTCTAAATTACCCTTACTAGGTAGAGTGTACATGCCACAAACACACGTATGTAACCATTTGTGTTGTCCGTCGGTTGAGTAGAGCATCGCCAGTCATCGTTGTTTTGTCGTGTTTAATTCATATTGATCCGACTGTGCAACAAGTTAATTCGGCAGTTCAAAAAAGCAGGACAAATTTTAGTTTATGACCAATGAATTTAGCCCCACCAACTTATACGTAGTAATATATAAAAACCTGCACACCCAACAAAACGTGTCAAATGTGTGCTACATGCTGCTACACGCGGGCGAACTTTTTTTTGCGGATCTCTGCACGCCAGAGAACTGCAGAGGTTGAGGTGTGTATATTATATGCAAAAAGGTTGAGGTACCATAAATATGTTCTATATGAAAAAATTCAGCTGAGAATTGGAAATATGGTTGGTACACCAGCTCAGATATGGAGGACCATTTTTTGGGCTTGTGGGTAAATCCGTAAATTATTTTTCTTGAAATGTACTATACCGGGAAATTAAATCCAAGAGAACATGGAATACTTTTTTGCTAAAAGGCCAGTAATTGATTTTATGACAATTATTGTAAAGATACTTTGAGATAAAAATGTCTTCCATGTTCCATTGAACTTAGTTCTTGCGTATTCGTTTTGTAGATATGACCGATAGGAATTTCCACCACCATTTCCCATTCCATCGTGCACGAAAACAACGGTTAGAAAAGTTGAGCAACCAAACAAGAGAGCACAATAACTGTTTAAATGATTGGTCATCTTCAAAAATGTAACATTATTGGGAATTGTCAACTACAACTAGTTTTGTGGAAGGAAAACGACTGGGTAACATTATTGAGTTCTCATTAATACATAGTCATCTGAAGAAAAGGGACCGGAGCCACCCATTTTGAATTCTATGTTAATTGAACGGATGCAATACCAAATGTGTTTCGTCACCAAGTTGTAGCCCTAATAATTGGAAGAAATGTGCACCACATGGAAGAGCCCTTACGTGTATAACCCGTAGATGTTTTGAATACCTGTGCAATATTCTACTACTCTCCCGTTTCAAATTACTTGTCGTTTTGACATTTATAAGTACATTCTTTTTATTATGTATGTAGAAATAAATATATATCTAAATATGAAACAAAATGAATGTAACTAGAAAAGTCAAAACGACAAGTAATTTGAGATGTAAGGAGTAGCTTATAAAGAGACTGTTGTCCATCAATGTTGGAGACCAACCCCTAGCGGTGCAAAGAGCAGTAACCTCGATGATGATCTTGCTCTGCCCCCCGGTAAACTATATGGAAAGAAGAGAGGGAGAGAAGGAAATTAACAACAGCAACAATGCTATACTCTACGTTGCATGATTCAGCGCACATGCCATACACGCAGGGAACGGGAGGCTCCCCACTCATCAACCCTATCCGAGATTCCGAGCTACCGATCCATGGCGTATTATTTTGTTAGAAAGCACTTTGGTAATGGTAGGAGTACCTCGCAATCCCAGATCTACCAACCGATAATTGCGTGACCTTATCATGGCCGGCACGCGCCCCACCACCAATGCGCCGGAAGCTTCCTGCCCCTGCACTGCACAATGGCATGTTTGCATTCTCCGCATCTCCTCCTCCACCTTGCAGGGTTCCTAGCTGATGATGAGTTGATGACAACATGGGAAACGATTTTCTGGGAGGAAGGAAATTGTAACGTAAGTTTATCCAGATCTCCGATCTAGGAATAAAATACTTCGCGCTCGCACATCTCCCATGTGAGCCGCACAGGGAGAGAAAAGGGAAGGGGGATGGGGGAGTGACGAGAAGAGGCGGGCTCTGTGAAAAAGCGCGTCTGGCTCTGACCTGTGACCTGCTCTGCAAGCATGCCGGCGGGGTCTCGCCGCCGCGCACCGACCAGACCGGCCGGCCTGCGCAAACGTCAAGCGCCGACGCAGGCGGGCAGGCAGGATCTCCGCACGGAAACCCAAGGACGCAAGTGGCGGCGCCGCCCTACCCACCACCATCACCTCCCATCCGCCGCCAGAACCAGACCGGCGGCGGTAGGCGCGCACGGCAACCGCTCGCCCACCGAACCCGAAACCACCGCGGCTATGAGCGTGCTTGCGCCGGCTCGGCAAGGAGGCCGGAAATGGAAATCACGGTGGCGATGGCGACGGCCAAGGTGGGGGCAGGGGCAGTCGGACAGGTGGAGCCGCCGGCCCGTGGGGACCCCGTCCGTCCCCATATGGCGGTCCACGGGACGTAGCCCCCACCGGCCACCGCCGCGCCGCTGTCAAAAAAAAGGAAAAGGAAAACGCTGCTACTGTTTTTTTTAACTCAACCGGAGCCGTCACGGAGTCGCTTGTTGGCGAACCGACCAGAGGCTTGGCTCCAGGCTGCAGCCAGGGTCGCTCGCATCGCACTCGCACGGCACGAGGTGGAAGCAGAAGGAGACAGAGCAGGGCAAATGGCTCGGGCTCGTCTGTTTTAACGCAACCGCCCCCCCCCCCCCCCCCCCCCCTACTCTGCGGTGCGGCATCATACCAGAAATCCAACGCCACGCCACCAGCCCACCACAACTCTCTCTCTCTCTCTCTCTCTCTCACCCCTCCACCCTCGCCGCGAGTTGCTCAGTCGCAGCGAGGCGGGCCACAGAGCGGAGCGGGGGCGGGGCGAGCGCTCCGGCTGCGGGCTTCGATCCGGGACGGGAGGGGAGATCGATCTCTCCTCTGCCCCTTCTTGCCTCTATCTCTCTCGCCGTCTCGCGCTCGCGTTCGCGCTCGCTCTCTTTCTCCTGGAGGGGCGTGCGGGCGTCGCATGCGGCGGCGCAGCGGGGCAAATGCGGGTAGCCTCGCGGGCGGAGAAGAGGTGAAAGAGGCGGCGGCGGCGGCGGCCGGGGAGCGATGCAGGCGGCGGACCACCACCAGCAGCAGCTGCAGCAGCAGCAACAACAGCAGCCACAGCACCACCAACGGAGGAAGGTGAGGGGCAGGAGCTCTCGTTTCGTTTCGCCTTCTATCGCCGGTAGGAGGTTTTTTTGGTTTCTTTCTGGCGGGGGGTGGTTGGGGTGCGGGTGGACGCGAGGTCGCCTGGGTTGTTGGCGTCTGGAGATCGGTTGGCCCTGCCCACCTCGCACATACGAATATCACCTCTGAGATCGTTGCGTACGTATATATCTGGGGGGAAAAGAGCCTTCTTTTCCTGAAAACTTCGGTTCCCGGAGGCGCACGAGAACCCGGGAGGATTTGCTCGTGCCATTGCGCGACTTTTCGTCGTCTTTCTTGCCGACGATCGCGTAGAGCTGTTACTGGATTTGAGCTGTGGGTGAGTCGCCAGAGTCCAGGTTCGTGTGTCTGCAGACGACAAATTTTGTTCCTTCTCTGTTGTCTTTGTTTGCTGTTGAATTGCCGGAAGGTTTTCTGTTGGATTTGCAAGTGGATGCTTTTCTCCTCCATAATATCTGAACCCTTCCGGTGTTGGGCGACGACCCCTTTTCCTGCCCTCCAAAGGAAATGGCATCCATTGCAACTTTTCCAACTGTGTCGAATACAAATTGCTCCTTAAAGAACTGGCCAGGCCTTTCCCCCCACCCTGCTAATCCGTGATGCCACGCCAGAAAAAGCTTATTCAGTTGCAACTTAGAGGTATCGCATATGAGGAATTAGATTCGCTGAGTAGTTTGTGTTTATCCTAATCCATTCTGTGGCCTGTCTTGCCTTCTTTTCCTGGGAAGAAAAGGATGTCCAATCATGTTAATTTGTTCCACTGGATTAGCTTACCAACATATTCTATGCCCACTCAGGAAGAATGTTGATTTTTGTGCCCAAAAAAACTCCCTTAAAGACTCATACTTCTGCTGCTAGTACCATTTAGTCTTCAACTCTTGATCAGCCCTGCTCTGCTCATTGCTACTTTTTATGCATCTGATTACATAAACAATCGGAGTCCAGTTGCTGTTAGTGCTATAGTTGCTGTCAGTTGAACACCGGTACGATTCTGCTGTTTTAGCAGTTGTTTCAGTAGGAACTAGGAAGAAAGTATCAGCCTCAGGCTTCACATAGTCTGATGCTGTTTTCTTGTGAACTGTTTCATACTTTCAGTATTCTAGTGATATATCTGCAAAAAATTTTCCTTGTGAACTGTTTCATTGAGTATTCTAGTGATGCTTCCTCAAATCTTGGGATTTGTATCGAGTTATTCTTGTCAGTGTTGTTTCTTACAATTACTGAGGGTGCCATGTATGATCACCCAAGGAACAATTCAAACTTTTTTAATGCTCTTCTTTCTGACCATGGGGGTAAGGTGGGAGATCTGACATTGAGTTTAGTTCTTGAAGCAGATCCTGCATTTCTATTCAGTTGAATTGGGCCTTCTCTTTTAGTCATCGCATGTTCTTTTCTTTTCTTTTCTTATTACTCTTTTTTTTTTGGCCAAACAGTGTTAATTCAGTGTGTTGAACTTTGCTCAGGGTTCATCAGAGATGGACTTCTTCAGCGAATATGGTGATGCTAACAGATACAAAATCCAAGAGGTCATAGGCAAAGGAAGTTATGGTGTTGTTTGCTCAGCTGTTGACCAACATACGGGCAACAAGGTGGCAATCAAGAAAATACATAATATCTTTGAGCACTTATCTGATGCTGCCCGGATCCTTCGTGAGATCAAACTACTTCGGCTATTACGACACCCTGATATAGTTGAGATCAAGCATATAATGTTACCTCCATCAAGGAGGGACTTTAAAGATATCTATGTCGTGTTTGAGCTGATGGATACGGATCTCCACCAAGTCATCAAAGCAAATGATGACTTAACCAGAGAGCATCATCAATTCTTTCTGTATCAGATGCTCCGTGCACTCAAATACATTCATACCGGTATGCTTCTATAAATTGCTGTTTAGCTAGAGTACATTTTTATCTTTAATTCTGTGGTTTTCATCATAATTCTTCACGCATCTAGGGACCATTTCTCTTTAAAAATAGTGGGATAGGTTTTATTTCTGGTTTGTATCGGTCCTTCATTATGCTATGTTAGGAGCATGGAGGATCAGAGTAGTGTGTCCATGAGTATGTATCACTTTGCCAACATGTTAACCAGTGCCCTTATTGTTGATTGTTTCTGTTCTTCCTCTATAGTTTGCACCATTGTATGGATATTTGGACACTTATCTTGTATTTAAGTATATTTGGACAACAGCAGAGGTCAGGAAGTAATTGTACAACTTAAAAACTTTTAGCAGAAACTTTTAGCATTTGTACAACATGAGTATAGTTTTTAAGTATATTTGGACAGCAGAGGGCAGGAAGTAATTGTACAACTTAAAAACTCCAAAGTAATTCTGCATCCACAAACTATACTTTGGAGTTTTTAAGTTGTACAATTACTTCCTGCCCTCTGCTGTCGAACAGTTGAGACCTTATGCTTATTCGCTAGATCCTCCAGAAGTACCAGAACTGATACATGCATGTTTATGTGATTGCAGCTAATGTTTATCATCGTGATCTGAAGCCAAAGAATATATTGGCTAATGCTAACTGTAAACTTAAGATATGTGATTTTGGATTAGCAAGAGTGGCATTCAATGACACTCCTACAACAGTATTCTGGACGGTATGCAGATTTTGGTAGACTAGATTTATGTAACTTTTTTTTAACAGATTACATTCATACTCTGTTTCACAATTTTTTCAGGATTATGTTGCTACAAGATGGTATAGGGCTCCTGAACTGTGCGGATCTTTCTTTTCTAAGGTAACCAGTCTGCACATTAGTACATTACGCTACAGGGCTACTGAGCAGTGCTACTTTCTTTCAGAACATTCGTATGGCAATGGTGAACAAGATGTGTTTTTTCACAATATATGTTGCTCCGCAGCTTATCCTTTTATGCCCAGTTTTCAATAGCTGAACGTGATTTTGCGTCGACCATTCACTTTATCTGATTTCCATATATCTATTTATCAGCCAGCATGTTAATTGCCAAGGGTCGTTCCTTCCAAATTGTTTGTTTAGGGCTGCATTCTTCTGTGTTCGAGAAAAAAACTGCATACTTCTGCATAAGTTAATATTCTAGTTAGCACTGCTACCTTTTAGTAGGTACTCTACATGGTTTTTAAAGCGGCAAGGCGAGGCAAGGCGACACGCCACCGCTCAGTCGCCTAGGCGACTAAGGCGCAAGGCGAGGCGACGCCTTATGTTCTTCCTAGCCTAGAATTTAGTAGTAGTGTGCAGGTAAATACATACCTTGTTGCTGCCATTTGTTGTGCCCATATTCCATCTTGTGCTTTGACTTCTCTTCCCCCAAACTGCAGCCTACACATAATAAGGAGCAAGTCAGCAAAAAGCACTCAACAAAACCCCAAGAAAATGCCACATAAGACATCAAAATATTGCTGATAAATAATTAGCAACAACCAAGTGCGTAAATGACAAATTGACATTAAGCAGGAATAATACAATACTACATCAGTCAGTCTAGCAACCAGCCAACCACAAGCTTAATAGTTAACAAAATAATTTGTGCTTCACTAGTGCACAAAAGTAGCAAAAGCTGAAACACATCTGAGATCTCTCAAATTTTAGTATCCATCATCGAATTCGTCAATGATGTTAGTAGCCTCATCATCTTCTCCATCATTAGAATCAGCTGGAGCATTCTCACAATCGCTGACATTGGCATCATCATGTGGATCTGTTTCTTCTTCCTCCTCCTCCTCTTCTTCTTCAACTACTTGAGCTGCTGCTGAATTTCTTGCACGTCTTGGAAAATTTCGCCCTTGAAGTGCTTGTGATGCACCAACAGCTTCATCCACTTGCTGCCATGTAAGGTCTTGATCACAATCACACCCACGACCACCTTGAATAGGCACATACAATGAGTCTGCCCACTCATTGTCCCAATCAAAATTCTCAAGGACCAAAGGATCAAAGGTTTTCTCCTTTTTCTCTTGCCTCAATCTGAGAAACCTACTTTTCATCTTCCGGTTGTAGGAAACAAACACAATATCATTTAATCTCTTATGCAACAATCGGTTCCTTTTCTTTGTATGGATCTACAAAATTGAAAAATAGCAAACAAAATAAATAATTTGCATACATCAGCATGTTTGTTTTCTATCAATCTTGCTGAAATGAAACTTACAAACTCAAATGTACTCCAATTTCGCTCACAGCCTGATGATGATGCACAAAGACTAACAATACGTCTAGCAAATCTTTGTAACTCGATGGCACGACCACCATATGAGCACCACCAGTCAGCTAGAATAGCAAATATAGGCAATAATTAAGGGCTAGGAATGAAATTTACTTGCTGAAATCAAGAGAAACAAATATAACTTGCTGGAATTAAAATTAAACAAAGCACTTACTAGGATTCATTTTCTCATGGTCCTCCCTTGTGTCACTTGTCAACTTCACAGCATCCTTAAGCAATGGCTCACCAAGCTTATAGGGTGTAGGAGGTATGTAACCCGAACCATACTGTGCGGTGGCCTCAATTGCAATCTGAAATTGCCTTGCTGCTGCTGCGTTGAATGGTATGCCACATTCATAAAACCATAAAGCCCACTGCATGTCCACATAATCCTTTTCCTCCTTGGTCTTTAAGCTAGCCTCCATTGTGGGCTGGCAATTATTTGAATATCTTTCTTCAACCACCTCTTCAGGTGTCCGTCGAAGCATCTCAACAACTGACTTCTTTGCTTTTGGTGCTTCTTTGGGCTTCAATGATGAAGTGAATTGATAAGCTGAACGCCTTTGTTTGGCTGCTGTCCCTGAACTTGGATGATGAATAACTGAGGCTTCATTCTCCACATCTACCACATCCACCGCCTTTGTTGCTTCCTCTTCTTCATCTAGGAACAATGTCCTCTTTCTCTTGTTTTTCTCCAAGTAATCACCCATTTCCTTTCTGATTGCAGTAGTGAGTCTACTACTCTCACACATTTTGGCATCAGCATAACCACCTGCAAGATGTTGTTTCAGCCTTTTGATCCCTCCCTTCTGTGGGATGCCACAAAGAATGCATGTCACCTCATTCTTATCTTGCATGTTTGCCCAGTATCCATACTTCCAGCCTGGATCATTTGACTTTGCCTTCTGAGCTTTATCAGTAGTTGGATCATATTCACCATTGATAGAAGCTGGACTATCAGTGGAAGCCATTGCTTGCACTCTGCACTGCAGTTCAAAGGGAGCAGTATGGCATTACAATAATGAATAATCTGACAAAGGGCCAAACACAAAGTGGCACACCAGCAATAGCACAAAGCACAAGCACATGGAATACAAAGCTGCGGCAGCACACTAGCACTTTGGCATAAATAATTCTATAAACAAAGCACCACATGAATTAGAGCAATTAGCATATAAAATAGAGCATCTAACGTGCACCAGAGCAACCAGCTTCTGAAAAACCGAATAAACAAAGCACAAGTAGACAAGCTAGGCAATCAACCATGCTACAGACAAGGCACAAGCAAACAAAGCTTTGTTTTATATGCACATGCAAGTGCAGACACTACAGACGATGCAATTGCTTCCTTTAAGAGACAGAGCAGGGGAGTAGTGAGAAGGACAGAGGCATACCTCAGTTAGAAGCGCAGGAGAGGTTGGAGACTTGGAGTTCCCAGCCGCCGGACAAGCAGCAGAGACAGAGCAAGGCGGCCGGTGGACAGGCAGGCGCCAGGAGAGGGAAGCGTCGCGTCATGATGGAGGGGAAGCACAGCGCGGGGATGAGCCGCTCCGCGTGCTGGGCGGCGCGCGCGAGATGCGCCGCCGGGAGTCGCCGGCTCGCCGCACGCTGGAGGGGTCGGAGCTGCGCACCAGGAAGGGGAAGGCCTCTTTCTCAATTTCTCAAATCTATCTGAGTCCTATCCCTCTCGAGCCTCGATTTGTTCTCGCGCGGTAGGCGGAGGCGGACGGCGGGAAGGCATGCGTGGGAGCCAGTTCCTTCCCGCGGAAGCGCGATTCGTTCCGCGCGCGAACTATTGCCATCGATTTGTGGGCGCGGGCTCTGTTTTTGCCGCATGAAGCGTCCGCCCACCCGCCTGGAGGACGCCTGGACGCCAATCGGGCCAAGGCGGACGCCTTACGCATGCGTCGCTGGGCGACCCCGACGCCCAGGAAAATTCTCCGCCTGGACGCCTAGGCGTCGCCTAGGCGACGCTTTAAAAACCATGGTACTCTACCTTCATTGGAAATCATAGATAAGCTGCAACATTATTGGACCTAGGTGTGAAAATTAGCATTTACAATTGGTTTACAATATCATGCCCTTCCTTTACGGACTAGTGCTGAGTACAAGCGGCTAATGTTGGGTACGAGCGGCAAATGTTAGTTGTAACTACGTAACATATTAGCTGTGAATTATTTTCTGCTTTATTATTTCCTTCCATTTTGTTTTGTTGAATACAATGATACTTATTTTGTTGTTCTATGCAGTATTCACCAGCTATTGACATATGGAGTATTGGTTGCATTTTTGCGGAGATCTTAACTGGGAAGCCTTTGTTTCCTGGAAAAAATGTGGTCCACCAATTGGATCTGATGACTGATCTCTTGGGTACTCCATCGCTTGATACAGTTTCCAGGGTATGCCTTTTAATGCCTATTCCAAAGTAAATTTTCGAGAACTGTCATGTAATGTTCCTTTGGCTGCTGCAGATTCGCAATGAAAAGGCAAGGAGGTACTTGACTAGCATGAGGAAGAAACAGCCAGTACCATTTTCTGAGAGGTTCCCGAAAGCAGATCCTTCTGCACTCAAACTTTTGCAGAAACTTTTAGCATTTGACCCTAAGGATAGGCCAACTGCTGAAGAGGCAAGTCCTTGAACTGTAGAATCCAAAATCAATATACTATTTGATCAATATACTAGCCATCATAATGCCTTAAAATTCACTCCGATAATATTTGCTTGGTTGCTGATGTACATATTCAGGCATTGGCTGATCCATATTTTAAAGGCCTTGCAAAAGTAGAGAGAGAACCATCATGTCAGCCAATAACAAAAATGGAGTTTGAGTTTGAACGGAAAAAGGTGACCAAAGAGGATGTCAAGGAACTTATATTCCGGGAGATATTGGAGTATCATCCTCAAATCCTCAAGGATTACATGAATGGAACTGAAAAAACAAGCTTTCTATATCCTAGGTATTTATTTGCATGTGAACTATCTACCTTTTCAATTTTCCCTATTTATTCACACCTGCTATGTGCCCATATTTATATCTGAGGTTAATTTTTCCTAATATTTATTATACAGCGCTGTTGACAATTTCCGAAGGCAATTTGCTAACTTGGAGGAAAATGGAGGAAAGAGTGGAGCACACAACCCCCCACCATCAGACAGGAAGCATGTTTCCCTCCCAAGGTGGCAAACTTTCCTCTCCAGTGCGAATAAAATATCTTGGTTTCGATGTAATATTTTCCTAGTTTCTCCCGGGGAGTAAAATGAATGGCTCATAGTTGCATGTTTAAAGGACTGATATTTGATGACCTTGTGATACTCTGAGATTAAAGGGCCAGCAACTTCTTTGCTTGTTTAGACTCTTTGTTTAATTGTTTCTATACTAGTTAAAGATTGCTGTTGGAATTTTCTGCTGACCTTTCATCTGCTACTTGCAGGACTACTACAGTTCATTCTAATCCGATCCCTCCAAATGGAACTTCCCAAGTTCCTCAAAGGATTCCGACAGGTATTTTCTCCCAAGTAACCTTGCAAATTCTTCAGAAGTCAGCAATCTAATATATTTTTATTTTGCAAAAACAATTCCAGCTAGACCAGGAAGAGTGGTTGGCCCCGTAATACCATATGAGAACTTGGCTGTTGTTGATCCTTACAGCCAACGAAGAGTGGCAAGGAATCCAGTACTTCCTCCAGCCACATCTCATCTAGCAGCATACACTTACCACCGGAAGTCTGACAACTCAGACAGAGAGCTCCAACAGGAGCTTGAAAAAGATCGCATGCAGTACCAGCCAGCACAGCGGTTCATGGATGCCAAGGTAGTGCCACAGATGTCTCCTGACTTGAGGTCTTCCTACTACATAACGAAAGGTGTCCCAAAAGCTGATGCTATGGAAAGAGCTGCGTTGCACTCCAGCATGATTCATGGAATTGCCCCCTTTAATAGCATCACAGCTGTAGGTGGAGGCTACAATAAGGTCAATACAGTTCAATATGGAGTTTCTAGGATGTACTAGTTGCAGTTTCATTGGTCATCTCCAAAATCCTCAGCTCAGATGAAGTAATAACATGGCAAAGAGGGAAAAGATGTTGGTGTGGAAGAACTGCATTGCTGGCTCTTTGAGCCGAATATAAAGAGCATGGATCGAGGATCAAGGAGGAAGTGCGATGTCTCATTGAAAATAGATGTCGAGAAAACAACATTCATCATCCTGTCCATTTGGTCCAGCTTGTCAAAAATGGAATGCCGTCACCCAACGAAAATCGGGGAAAAGAAGAAAATGGCTTTTGCCATCAGTATTTGCTGCAGATAAAGAGTACAAGAAGGGGCAGAGAAGATTACAGGGAAATCTGTGTGCTTTGCTAGAAAGGATATGTGTGGGAATAAAGTTAGTGAGCTTCTGTATATACAGTGACTTGATTTATATGTTACTGCTGGTGTAGCAGCTTCTTTAATTCAATGCTGTGGAATTTTTATGTACGTTTAGCTCTGTAATATCATAGTAGCAAAGCGAATTGCCAGGACGGTAGGGCAGTTTAGATTGGGATTTTATTTTTATTTTTTGAAATGAACATTTAGTTTAGACACTAAGCATATTCCTCCCTTCCCTCTATCTGGATTTATTGTCCTTTCGTGATGATCCTAATCCTAAGGTTATGGATCAGTTTGGGGGCTATATTAGGTGTGAAGCAAAACAATGCTTATGTTCCATTTCTTAAAGCATATGAAAGAACATGCTTACCTTATGTTCATATGAAGTTGCAAGAGGCCAAAACCAGATAAATTAGTTCAGGTTTTTGCACCATGACTTACAGCACATTTCAATTTGTGTTTTCTTATTTTCAAAGGACGTCTAACCTGGACATATAGCACGTGTCTAACGTCCTTCCTTTCGCTCGAGGGATTTATTTTAAAGAGGATATCTGGCCCAACGATTTTGTTAGTCAAAAGTATTAGCTATATTTTCTTGTTTGAGACAAGTGCAATATCTTTTTTTTAAGGAACGGGCATAGAGGAGAAAAAAGATGTAGAAGTTGGCTAGCCGGTCAGAAAACAAATTACTCTCGCATAAGGGAGCGTATCAGGTGGAAACCATTCTACTTGTGCAAACTATGCAAACTTCCATCAGGAGCGTTAGATCTAAATCCTAAGGCCACGGAGAGAGGTGGGAAATATTTGCACGTACCCGCCCGCCAACCTCTTTCCCTCATCCCAGTTTTTTTTCAAAACACCCCCTACTCTAATCCCCAGCGGACTCACCTACCGCCGCCGCCCCTGGACCTAGACTCCTCTAGCGCCGCCCCTCCCCTCGACTCTCCGCCCGCCGCCGCCCCTCCACTCCCCCGCGAGCCTCGATCCATGCCGGGCCGCGGCGCGCGCTCGCTCGGCTCTCCGTCACAGCGTTGGCACGCAACGGCCGGCCGGTCACAGCGCCGCTCACAGGAAGGACGACCGCGCGCGTACCGGCTTGCCATCAAACCTGCTGCTGGACGCCGCCCCTGGAGAGTCTCCTCCGCGACAAAATGGCCATCTGCGAGGTCTGACTACTGGATTGTTCCTGACCCTTAGCGCTTATTGTAGTATTAGTTCTCCCCACCGAAGCAGAAGGCAAGCCGCAACAGAATAGGAGGATTGTAATGAACTGTATTGTGTGTAATCCCAGAACAAAAGGCTACAATGGCAATTATGCATCCTATGTAATGATCTTGTTCATGAAAATGAATGGAATGTGTGTATTGATGAATTGTGCAATTCTGTCTTATGCATGAACTGCATTCTCTTCAATGGTAAATGGTAATTTTGCTAGAACTGTATTCATATCTCAGGTTTTCAAAATTTTTATACCGCAATCTAATTTAAGTGCTTTGAAACTACTATTGAATTGCAGGCTGTTGATCCTGTATTCCTATTGCACAAATTTATAAAGGCCTTCAGTGGCTGGACTGCTCATTGCACAAATTTCTCATGTTATGTGCATCAAATTCTACTTTGCCTTTGCCGTAATTTTTGTCAGTTGTTTAAGTGAAACTTCAGTCTATGAATTTCAATTTCAGTCTATCATTTTCTCGGTCTATGAACTTCAGTATATCAATTTTTTAAATGTCATTTGAAGAATATTGTTACAATCAACCTGGTATATCTGGACTTCTCATTGCACATCAAAGTATGTCAATTTCACACACAATTGGAAAAGAGAAACATCATTTTATTAATTTTCATAATGTACACACAAGTTAATACATAGGAGGCACAATTGTCGTTGCCATTGCAACCATTACACAAGTTCATGCACCAGACAGCAGAATTACACAGCCATTACACAAAATTCGCCATGGATGTTCCCATCAGCACATTGTTTGACAACCATGTTGATTGTTACAATGACAACTAGCAGACGATGAACACCCTGTACAAGTCTAGCACGCGACAGAGGAACGTAACCATCTTTTTCTTTGACGGGAGAATTGTCTTCTGCAAAAGAAGATGAGCAGAGACGATGTGTTTTGTCAAAGACTGAGAGTCAGATCAATGCACAAATAGCTAAGAGAAATAATTGGGAAATCCTGGTGAATCAAATCATGCCTTGGCTTGTCAGTACCGGCCTCCTCGGCTTTGGGGCACGCATTCTCCTCCTTGAGATGGTTCAGTTCGGCCTCCAGCTCCACTGTGTATGCTTGCACCGACAACATTTCAGAGCACATCAAATCTGACACTACTCAAAGGCCACGAAATTGACGACGACAAAATGCACACCCCTGCTTCCCCCGTCATCGCTGCGGCGCTGGGAGGGGACAGTGAGCCTGTATGCCGCTCCTGGACTGTGATGCGCACGCGTCGAGTTGGATATCGAGCCAGTATGCGCGTCGGCCGTCCTTCCTGTGAGCGGTGCTGTCTGTGTGCCGGCGCTGTGATGGCGAGCCGGTAGCGAAGCGCCGCGGCCCGGCGTGGATCGAGGCTCGCCAGGAGTGGAGGGGCAGCGACAGGCGGAGAGTCGAGGGGAGGGGCGGCGCTAGAGGAGTCCAGCTCCAGGGGCGGCGGCGGTAGGCGAGTCCGCTAGGGATTAGAGAAGGGGGTACTTTGAAAAAAACGGGATGGGAGAAGGAGGCTGGCGGGCGGGTATGTGCAAATATGTCCCACCTCTCTCTGTGGCCTTAGGATCTAGATCTAGCGCTCCTGATGAAAGTTTGCATAGTTTGCACAAGTGTGTTAGTTTCCACCTGATACGCTCCCCTCGCACAAAAAGGATCGCCAAGCATTTTGCGCCCGTGGCTATCCAAAGTGAGGCCTCAGTCTTGATCCTATTTACATTAGAAGGCACAGAAGACTCTGCAGTCAAAAATGCGGTTGTATTTTTCCTTCCAAATCTCCCAATAGACCAGGAGAGTTATCGAGCGCGATCCTCGCCAATATCAAAGTGACGGTTAAATGCGGTTGTATTTTTCCTTCCAAATCTCCCAATAGACCAGGAGAGTTATCGAGCGCGATCCTCGCGGTTACCCACCGTTCGCTTGATGTGCTGGGCGTCCACTCAATGGGAAGGTCGTGTAGACCTAACCACGTGACCACTTGCCCCCCAGACAAGTGCAATATCATGCTTAGGGTTTAATTCCTTCCACTGAACAAGGTTAGGAGATTTGTTTCTTCATTGGAATTTGAAATTCCTTGCTATAGTCATGATATTCCTTTCGATTAAAATGAGATCCATTTTTTTAAGTTGAGATTCAATTGCAAGTTTGGAAAAATAAAAAAGAAACAACAATGATACAATTTTTACCACAATGATGAAGGAAAAAACTTTTTTTTATCACGCACATGCTTGTTCGTATACCGTTTGTCCATTTCCCTCCAGGAAAACTGGAGAGCAACCACAAGATCGGTCCCCTCGACCTCATAACTCAATTTTTTTGTAAGTCTTTGCACACATGGCAAGAACACATAGAAGAAATATGCAAGGAGACTCACTTTCAGTCTTTCATTTCCATTAACATTACTATGTACAAAGTCAAAAGAACCAAAATTGAGGATATGTACAATTCTAAGAAATTACCCCGTGCTAAGACTCTCCATCCTATGAAACCAGCTTGCTGTAAAGAGAAAAACCAAGTCCCAACTAGTCCTGTTAACATGTCATGTAGTTTTCTGTTCCACTATGTGAGCAAACAAGACTAACCCTAAAACTTATTCAAAAACTTCAGCAACTATCTATTATGTTGCCAAACTTCTTGGCAATGATAGGCCGGACGTCATCCGCGACAGAAAGAGTCTCCAGGAAAGGGATCAACTGAGGTAATGCCTCATCTGCAGGGTTGTTATACCAACTCTCTATTGGTATACCATTGTTCACTTGAAGCTGGAAAACCTGAAGCGCAGAGAATAATTAGATGATTAGTCAAGTTGCACATTACCTTAACAAACCAGTTGCACATGATGCACAACATAGTACTCTAGAGTACTAGACAATTTGAAACACAGCTATCAACCACTATAACTCAATCAATAGCAATTGAATCTATCAAGATTTGAAACACAACTATAAACAACTTCCTTAATCAAAAACAGAAAGCAATGACAAACCTATCATGATATGAAATACAGCTATAAACAACTTCAACTCGATGAAGAACAAGAAGTCACAGTGAATCTATCAATAGCAGTTTTACCTGTGGAGTGTTGTCTATGATGGCAACCTTCGCAAGGTCAACTCCAACAACAGTCAGATCTTTTGTGTAGCTGCTGTCTGTGAATAGACATGACTCCCGGAAAAATCGCTTCGAGAAAAATTTATTCTCTGGATCTAGCATGTCCAGTAACTGGTTTGCATAAACACTTTGGCTGGCTGTGAATATCACTACATCAAACATCTCCACCATCTTTTGGAGGAACATGTCAACATGTGGTCTCTTTTTCACATATACCACATGCTCTTTCATATCACAGAACACAGGAAAAGTGAAATCAGCATCATCACATTGCTCCATAGTTGAATGAACAAGTGTTTCTGCATTAAAAGGAAAGAAGTTTATTATTGACAAGGGTATGAATATGCGCTCATACAAAGTTTTTTTTTTGAAATTAACATACAAAGATTAGCTTCTGCATTGCTCAGCAATTTAGCAACATACCATCCAAATCAAGGACAAGAGTGACCTTCCTGCTCCCTTGCTCTTTTGTTGCAGGAATAGCGTTTGAATTCAACTCAGCAAAATCAACAAGATCTGGTACATCTTCCTCAGATAAGTGCGGGTTAAGCCACTCCAACACATCAGAGTTACTAAAGCACAAATCAACCTCAGGTGAGCATGGCTTATTATCAATACTGGCTTCTGTCACATTCTCAATAAGTGGGAACACGCCACATCTGCTGCTCACGTTCATGAATGCATCATTTGATACAAACTCTTCACATAGTCCAGTATAACTAGGCAGAAGATCAGCCGGATTATCCAGCAAGAAATGAAAATCGTCATCCGGGCTGTAAATATCCAGCAGGCTGCAACACTGATTTGGACCCCAGCTTGCCTCATGATCAATAACAGCACAAAAATTCTGGGCTGAATAACCTACACCTTCACCTGCAAAATCTGTAATAGAAAATAATAAATGAACACACATGCATTAGATTATGGAAAATTTTAACTGACAATAATGTGTTCTTCTGTAATGTAAACATGGACAAGTAGCTTGTAAATCAGGGGAAATGAGCCATGCCCTGGGCTAGTGACCCACTGGACTGGACTCTGCCATTGTTTTCTTTATTTAAAAATGATCCCTGAGTTGATTAATTAACTCCTGATCAGGCAGGTCTTCTCCACAAGTATAGTATGTTTGATGTGCATCACTAACTAAACCTACAAATCTAGAGTATGATCAGCCACGCACAAGCATAAATTTTATGATAAAGAATTCACTTGATGCTGGTGACAAACCTTCAACGCTTCAACCAACTGGTGCACCACGACCAGAAAGAAATCAACCAAAAACGAAAAAATAATTTGACTCATAGACCTCATGCATATGACTTAACTAGATTGGAAATTAAATCTACAGGAGAATAAGACAACAAAGCTCAATTGGCACCTATGGCATAATAACAAACCTTTTGAAGACATAACAGATTCGTTACAACAGCAAAGACAAGTTTTGTCCTAAGCAAGTCGGATAGCCTAAATAACTTGGCTCATTACTTGTCCAATTTTAAAAACCTTGACAGCATTGAATTTTCATATAATCACTAGATGACAGAATCTATAACCTCAAATCGCATATGCTGCATTGATTACAGCATAACTGACAGAACTCATGGGACTGTTCATATCAAATTGAAAGCTACTAAAACTTCTCTTTATAGATCTGTGTTCCCATCTCCATTCGACATTTAAAATATAAAGCCAACATGCAACAACAACAACAACTTAGCCTTTTGTCCCAAGCCAGGTAGGCTAGAGATGAAACCCACAAGAAACAAGGGAAGGAGAAGCACAAGAACACAAAAGCACAAAAAAAGAAAAGATCATGTCTCAGGCACATTGATTGCAAGTCTCCAAAGCCAACATGCATATCAATATATCAAATAGGGGATATGACTACTCCTTACCTTTGTCAACATAATTTACGATATGCAACAGAGACTCATCATCATAATTAGCAGAGGAATCAACCTCTGAGTTTGGTGAAACTACCACTCCAGATGTTGAATCCTGAAATAAAAAAGACAATCTCAGGTTGCAAGGCAAGCTTATATGTAGTTTTGATACCCCAAAACGAAATCAAACAGTACAGTAAACACAATAATAAAGCAATGTACCCGATCTTCAATGTTTACTATAGATCAAACTTCAAACAATACCAAACAAAGGCGATCTCTAATAGCCACATCAATCATTTACACAGAACAAGTTGAAGCTAAAGGCCACGTGATAACAAGCAGCGGGCAATTGCAATAGTTATATTATATCTAAATGAGTTGCAATTGTTTCATACATTATGCATCATCTCCACCCTTTTTCACAGGTTCAATCAACATGGAAATCAAGGTTAGAAACTTAACGAGTTGAGAAATTACTAGTCAGGAGTGAGGACTAGGATGAATAAAATAACTCATGCAATTGTTTCCGGATATAAAATGGTGGATTTATGATTTATTACATCTATTTGGACGGTAATAAAAGAAAATATTCAAAATGTGTAAGGAAACATCTAAGCAACAGTGTGCAACTTACACATCAATTTAGAAATATTGCAAGTGCTATGAAAAATTGATCCTTAAGACCGGATTTATGATTTATTACATCTATTTGGACGGTAATAAAAGAAAATATTCAAAATGTGTAAGGAAACATCTAAGCAACAGTGTGCAACTTACACATCAATTTAGAAATATTGCAAGTGCTATAAAACATTGATCCTTAAGACTGTTGAAAAAATGAGCCCACAAGCATAAACAAAAAAAAGTGATGCAAATCAGTGAACAGTTAATTATCAAAGTGTTCAATATGAGATTAAATATGCTGGAGCACCTTGAACACACCAACGGCTTTCCCTCCATGCAGATCATGCAAGCCCGAAGCTTCCATTACCCTAATATCCTGGTCAGCAAGCTGAATAGTTGGAACCAAATCTGCAGAAAAAAGAGATGCTGTCAATCACATATACACATTAACACATGCTCAATGATATTGCTAAGCTACAGTCACTAACAATGCATGGTGTAAAGTGTAAACATATTTTTTCTAAACTACATGTGAGAAATCAATTCGAAAAGAGCAAATTATCAAATATTATAAAGATTCTTAAGCTATATATTGTGGTCAGTGGTTTCTAAATGTGTAATTAACAATATGCAGTGACTGCACATCGTAAGCATCAAGGAGAGCCAACAAACACTAACCGAAAGGTGAAAAACCAAAACAAGAGAACTTTATGGAAATGAAAAGGCAATTGATAACAGTACCAAGATATATGAACAGCTAGCCTATACACATGCAGTTATCTTCTTTTAGAGAAATAGAATGTCCATGAGATCACTTACCATCTTGAGGAACTTTATCTGACGAGTTCATTACAGCCGACTGCTCCAACTCACTAACATGAAAATGCGAAATTTTCATGGATTTAACTGTCTTAGTGTTGAACTCGTTGGCAAAATCAGTATCTTCGAGCATCCTCTTCATTCTCAGTGCAGGCATCTTGACCACTGAACTTGTTCAGTGAATCAGAACTCTTTGTGTATTCACTGGAAAGTTAGAGAACAGTCAGTTGCATACTTGGGTAAAGACATTTATGCCACTTTTTTTAGCTTTTAAGATAATATTATGTGTCATACCAATATAAATTTATCGTCCAAAATTCCATACAAACAAAGTAATGGCAACATCATTTATGCTGTAAACAGAAGTACAAGTACCACAACCATCTAAACAACAAATACCACATCAAAGTTCTATAACATCCTACATGGCTACATCTACCCACATTTCAATGGCGTAAAACTTGTCCAACACGACCAGTGCCAATTCAGACCAGGGCCAAACATGTGAAAGAATGTAAAAGCAAAATTTACAATAACCTACCCGAAAAGGTGCTGCCTTTAAACAAAGATCTAGCCTTTTCAAACAGTTTCTACTCTTCTATCACATCTTTCTGCAAGTGTCCTGCTGTATACACAAAACCGTCCACTTTTATCAGCTAAAAGCGGTAACTGCAAAACGGCTCAATTAGTACACTAAATTTCAAATATCACACAAATCTAGACACATTAAGCAGAGGTTTATTAGTGTTTTGTTGTGACACATAGAAGGGTACCAGAGACTGCATGTAAGCAACAGGACATCCAGGTAAACTTCCAAGACAATATGTGCTAATTGCAATACAGACAACATATAGTAGCCAGATCTGTAGTGAAACACTACAAAAACAAACAGCAGCAAATAGCCCCAAATTTCCAGGAAATATTCAGTAACAAGGTGAGATGCCGCGAGACCTACACGAGAGAGTAAAATTTGGTAATTTCATGCTAGGAATCATTTCCAACAAATTGCCCCCCAAGACTATTTTCTGAACTGACATCATGAAATTTCTGCGAAGAAGCCCCAAAAGTAACTCGTGTGAACACCTAGATCGCTTCCGTGCCCTAGAAACCCACAAGGTTTCGAGTCAACTAAGAGATTTAGCTCGAAATTACACGCTCCCTACTCCCTACAGCGAACACGGGACAGAGGTCGAAACCAAAGCAACAAGACAAACCAAAGCAACCAAAAGTTCTCCAAGCCGACAAAACCAAACCCCCCAAACTCAGACCCGCCGGCGGGAGCAAGCAAGGATCTCAAGACTCTGAATCCAGCGGACCCCCCCAAAGCAGCCAAAAATTCATATTTCCAACTGAATCGCCATCCCCCCAAACTTCAAATTCACCGAAACAATCACGAAAATTCAAACTCCTACATCAGGAAGAGCGAATCCCCACGGCGTCGCGCCATCGCCCTTCAAAACCCTAAGCACTAAACTACCCCGCTGCACGCCGAACCCCCAACCCAAATTGGACGAATCGAACACAGCTACCGGTTGCTACAGCTTCCCCCATCTAGCCCGACAAAATCAACGGATCATCGAATTCCACACATGGGGGACTCGAAGCTTACCGAAATGATACTCGAGGTCGCAGCAGGTAGCTCTCTCTCCGCTCTCTCTCTCTCTCTCTCTCTGGAGCGGAGGAAGAGAGAGGAGAGGGGGAGGAAAACCTGTGCGCGGAGGCGGAGGGGGGGAGTACCCCCAAATCGCGAGAGGGGAAGAGAATTATGAAGGGTCGGTCTCGAGTTTGGTAGCGCGCTATTGCTCTGTAGTTCCATTCACTCCACCCGCCTCCTAAAATAATCACTGACACGTGGCCCCTCGAAGGTTGAGGGCCCACCGTACATTCTCACGACCCGGCGCCGTGCCCGAGCACCGCGGGTCCGACGGCCTGCGTACGTGCCACACTTCGCTACCCATCCCGTGTACCCTAACTTACGTGTACACTGACTGAGGGTCGGGACCCGCATCACGTGGGTCCCAATGTCAGAGGAACAGACTGCCTAGAGCCGCGTGCGTGAGGGATCGCGGCGGTGAGGGGACTCGCGTGCTGCTACGAGGAGGGCCGACATGTCATTGGGGAAGGGAGGGGGACGAGAGGAGGTTGCGTGTCGGGTTTGGTGAGGGGAAGGGAAGGTCAAGTCAATGCTGGGGTGCACGTGGACGGCCAAGATCGGGTGCCGCGGGGGAGCGGCCTGCATCCGAGCCGTAGATGCTCAGGTGGCCGGGGTCTGAGTCCTCGGTTTGGTCGTCTCGCTCCGCACGGCACCCTGCCGGCGAGGAAACGATAGGTGGTGTGCGTCGCTCCGTTTGGAATGCTGTTTTCTTTGTTAGTCTTTCTTTTTATAAAAGTTTTTCTTTGTTATTTTGAAGTGTCCAGCAAATACAAGCTGCATAGGAGTAGTTTGAAACACCGATATTCATCGTCGTTCAAATTTTGAGCAATGTAGCTTGAAAATGGACTCCAGATGTAGGAGCCTCGCCTTGCAAATGGCGGCAAATAATAGACAGATTGGTTGCAAATGATCATGTGACTCGAAATTTGTGCCATGTAGCCAAAAATCTATCGGAGGACCGTCACGTTGCAAACTTAACTCACGATATTTTGACGCACAAAAGGCCAGCCTATGTAAGGTGTAAACCTCACTCAAACAACGTTTAATAAAGAGCATTATAGTGCACTCGCCAACTATAGTACATTTTCTTTACCACCCTAGACATTAGATCTGTCATTCATGAGAAGTCACTAGTTATTGAGTTGCATGCACCAACCAGTTCAACCCAAAAGCTTAAACTGATGAGGAAAGGTGGGCAATTCACTTATACTCCAACACCCCCCCCCCCCCTCACGTAATTATTTTAATTAACGAGCCAGCCAGGATTCGAACTCGAGACCTCTGGCTCTGGTACCATATTGAGTTGCATGCACCAACCAGTTCAACCCAAAAGCTTA
Organism: Cenchrus americanus; assembly: GCA_947561735.1. Taxonomy (NCBI): domain Eukaryota; kingdom Viridiplantae; phylum Streptophyta; class Magnoliopsida; order Poales; family Poaceae; genus Cenchrus; species Cenchrus americanus. Next base: position 78,392,364 of record OX387244.1, on the reverse strand, counting down.
AGCTGATGAGGAAAGGTGGGCAATTCACTTATACTCCAACACTAGTAATTAGCGCGCGCATGGTGTGCGACTGAACTCAGAGTTGCACAAATTAATTAAGCTATATAGAACAAAGGATAGATATAGCTCATGGTATGAGTATTATCATCTTACATTGACGGTATTAATACATCGGGAACATGAGTTATTTGGCAAAAAAAATATACAATATAAGTATATATAGTTCACATCACATTGACACTGGTAGTACATTCTGAACATGATTCATTGAGGAAATAATTATAGAGTAGGTTACAGAGAGTTCAATGATCGTACATATGCTAGGTTTGTACATGTAGGATTCAGTTTCTAGATGCTCATGTAGTCATACATAGCTCCTGAACCCTTCCATGTTTTGGGGTAATCATCCACGCCCATAGAAGTTGATGTTGCAATGCATTTGAGTCAGAAATGGCCTAACTTCTCCAGTGATCCTGAGGAAAGACTACCATATATATTGTAAGAAAGTAGTGACCTGACAGTGGTGCTGCTAACTCATTGGAGGCGTGATTTGGTAAGGAAATAATTATAGTACAATAGGCGCCACCATTCTATTGCATCTTGTTGAAATATCTCAAGTAAAACCTGCCTTGATACCTACCATAGGTGTATTTTCTTGCATCTCATTGTTTCCACAAAACCAGAAATTAACAATGGAAAAAATCGGAAGCTGCAGCCATACTCATAGATAGTGTTCAGTCATGGAACTTTGATTCACATTGCACAGAATGCCAGAAACAATTATGCCAGAATGCCATACTCATACCTATTGGCCGTGCATAGGTGCTGCTACTTGCTATTGTTTCACATTTCACATAATGCCAGAAAGCACAACAGATTGCTTGTCACTGCTATCAGAAAAGTTAAATCATATATTTTTTGTTGAAGGGGCGCTTTTTTTGAAGGGGCAGTTAAATCATACTGCTTCCGTTCTGAAAAACCTGACGTTTAGGACAAGGTTTGGGTTAAACATTGGGAATCTAAATCATCAATAGCTTTTAATCTGTTAAGTTTGCAGATGTGAAAACTATACGAATAGATGTGTCTTGAAAAATACTTTCATAAAAGTATAGATATATCACTCTTTGATAAATAGTTTTATAATGACAAGAGGTCAAAGTTGTGTTTTTGGAAACATGTCGATGTCCTAAACGTCAGGTTTTTCAGAACGGTGGGAGTATATTGCCAGGGAGAGAGGATCTTGTGCAGAGCTTCATCTCAAATAATCTTGTAATCAGTTGAGTTGGTTCATGATATCTACATTAAAATCAACAGATCAAATGTGGCAACAAAAAAAAAAATCTGCAGGTAACAAATTTCAAGCAACTCGGTTTTCTAAACAGAAGATCAAGAATTATAATTATAATCATTTTTATTTCATTTGAGAGGATGTGGCGGAGTGGCGGGCCTTCCTCAGCTATAACAAATGGTACTAATCTTAGTCCAAGAAATTTAGGATATGGTGAGCTTAATTACAAACCATAAGAAGTCACTGTTGTTTTGTAAATAAATTCAAATATGTGGTTTTTTCCGACTTTCTTTTTTTTGGAGGTGAGTTCAGCATAGAGCACCATGATAAACTGTATTGTTAATATGCTTGAGTTACTTAATCAAAATATATATATTTCATATTCGAGGTAGCATCAGTACCTTGGACAACGTAAGTAACCTTTGGCATACTTCAGCAAGAGGGTCACAGGTTATTATTGGACAAGCAAAACATCAAACACTTGGTGTGCATCTTCCATGGATGGAGACCTTGTGTGCAGCGGGCGTTTGCACGTTTGCCCAAATCGGAGCGGATGCAGCCTCTGGCCTTGCAGCATGCCACGCTCCTAGTCTCTTCAGACACTAGTAATGTGCGCGCGGCTGAATTTGTAAACAAAAATCCAGCTTGGTGAGATCAGCTGGGGAAAACCAAACGGCCCCTAAACAACAAAAAAATCAGGAGCCAAATGTGCCTATTTTTTAGATCGTGTGTCACCAGCTGTGTCTCCAAGTGACACCTTTTCCTGAAATTTTCAGTAAATGATAAGAAGAGCATACAAAGATCGAAAAGTTGAATTGGGAGCTATCAAAGGCCTGAAAAATAAGAACACTCACCTAAGGACGGTTACATGGTCCATGTTTCTTTGTTTGCTACAAAATAACCATCCTCCGGTTCCATATTAGAAGTCGTTTAGGACAGCGATACGGTCACCAAAGCACAACTTTGACTTATCTTTTCTATAAAAATCTTTATTGAAAAGTTATATATGTATATTCTTATGAAAGTAATTTTCAAGACAAATCTATTTATATGATTTTCACATTTTCGAACTCAACGACAAAAAAGTTATTCATGATTTATATTCCCAACGTTTGACTCAAACCTTGTCCAAAACGACTTCTAATAGGGAACCGGAGGTATGTACTTGTGAAACCCAAGACAACAAATAACCATTAGTTAGCATAGTATTATTCCTAGAAGGATATTCATAATTGTTGAATCTCAATTTGACTTTTTCACAACTAGTTCTCTAAACTAAAACTCTTTGAGATCACGCCGGCAACGCCGCACATTAGTTTCTAGTAGTTCTTTATTTCTTAACATGTTGTATAAAGGGCGCTCGTATAAATGCATGTGCATCCACTATCAAAATTATATGCGTGCATACCAGGCCAGCTCTATAAGCAGTTAAGCACTACACAACTAGATGTAAGCATATAGGATCGCATAATAGGAGGGCTCATTTCGACATTACCATTTCTGGACCCAAGATCTTGTCCACCTTTTGGAAGAAAATATTCGACTTATATTCCAGATTCATGCAAACTCCAACATACGAGATCGGAGCTGAGGGAGGGAACATGGTGAGAATGCATGAGTTTGGGGTGGACCTGAACACGTGTCAACATTCCGTGTGCTCCTTTGTGTGGTGGGATGGAGAGAATCCTTTTGGATTTTAAACTGATCTCATTTTCTCTCAAACCATATATGTGTTTTGTATTCCGTTTAAACTACTATATTCTTGATATTAATGTAACACAATGAGATCTACTTTTAAATCAATATTTTAAATGAACTATCTCAATATTTTTAACTAAAAAGTTAGTGAATGTCAAAAATGGTGAGCCAAAAAATGTTGGTGAATGAAAAAAGTTAGTGCATATAAAAAAGTTGAGAAAAAATGTTAGTGAATGTAAAAAAAAAGTTAGAGAAAAATAGTGGTACATATATAAAATGTTGATCAATGTCAAGAATGTTGGTTATTGATAACTTCTTTAGAAAATGTTGATGAACATCAATAAATGTTGGTAAATATCTACATATATTTTTAAAATGTTGTGCATATGTTTAGTATGATCTTTAAAGATACATTTCTTATCTACCTAGGCCGCGCAAAAGAGCCCAATTGGAAGAGAGAGAGAATTGCAGGGCACCATCCAGTCAAATTAGGTAAAAAATGATATGCAAAGCAGTATATTTTTAAAGCGAGCACTTGCAATTGCAAATACGTACAAGACAAGCATACTACAAGAAAACATTATGCTGATGAAAAAAGAGGTTTCAAAGACACAGGAGAATTAGCAAATATCTTTATACAAGAGACGACCCAAAGAACATGTGAGGTCCATTCCGAAATGGCATGCATGCAGATGCACGAATTTTTTATATATTTATATTGTCATGATTTTCGAAAAATAAATGGTCGAATCAAAATTTTCGAGAAATGTACATCTGGCGTTGTACCCCACAGTCGTGGGGCACGACGTTAGGGGTGACGCCAACGGTCGGCTGTACTGGTCGGTGGGGCCAGGTTCCTGGCGCCGTGGGGCACGGCGACAGGATTCCTAGCGTCGTGACCCACGACGGCTAGGAGTCCTAGCGTGTGGCCTATGGCGGCAAGGCCCTCGCGCCGTGGGCCACGGCGGCAGCGCCGCGCCTATATAAGGGGTCGAGCCCCTGCCGCGGGCCCATCCCTTCCTCACTCCTCCCTCACTCCTCCAAACCTTCGGCTTTCAACCCTTCGGGGCACTCTGAGGTATGTTTCTAAATTTATTCCTGTTTAGTTAGCATAGTTAGTTAGTTTAGTTAACTTAGTTTAGTTAAATTTAGTTTAGTTAACTTAGGTTAGTTAAATTGATATAAATTTCATAGAGAATAGTTTAAATTCACATAATTTGTTTTAATTCATTTTAAATTTATGGAAAATGGTTATAATTGACATAATTAGATTAAATTGTTATAAAATTTGTACAAAATTATTTAACTTCACGTAATTTGTTTAAATTGGTTTTAAACTTGTAGGAAATGATTATAATTGACACAATTAGGTTAAATTGCTATAAAATTCGTACGAAATGGTTTAAATTCAAATAATTCATTTAAATTTGTTTTCAACTTTTAGGAAATGGTTATAATTGACATAATTTGATTAAATTTATGTAAAATTCGTATAAAATGGTTTAAATTCACATAATTCGTTTAAATTTGTTTTAAACTTTTAGGAAATGGTTATAATTGACATAATTGGATTACATTGCTATAAAGTTCGTAGAAAATCATTTAAAGTCACAAAATTTGTTTAAATTTGTTTTAAACTTCTAGGAAATGGTTATAATTGACATAATTGGATTAAATTGCTATAATTTAAATTCACATAATTTGTTTAAACTTGTTTTAAACTTCTAGGAAATGGTTATAATTGACATAATTAGGTTAAATTGCTATAAAATTTGCAGAAAATTATTTAAATTCACATAATTCGTTTAAATTTGTTTTAAACTTTGAAGAAATGGTTCTAATTCACATAATTCGCATAATTAGTATAATTGGAAAATTGATTAAATTATGTTTTTTTGCAGTTATGGCTGCATCGCTGGGGTACGTACGGTCAGAGTTGTTCGACGAGGTGGTGGACCGGCAGCACCGCTCGTACGTGTCGGCTGTTCTCGGAGGTCCGCTCGGCACGATACGTTGTCGGACGACCCACATGTTGATGCCGATACACCATCGGTGGATTCCGAAGTACGTAATTCATATTTATTATATATTTCTATTTCTTTACAATAGTAATTGCGTTAAGTAAATTAATATTTTTTCAGGCTACGCGCTGCAGGACTTCTCCCTGTTGCGCGGTTGGTCGAGGGGGACATGCTACGAGCTGAGGTTCCCCGGGCGGAGCGGTTGACGCGGTTCAACTACGACGCCCCGCTGATCGCCGCGTTCATAGACCGGTGGCGACTAGAGACGCACACATTCCACTTCCCTGTCGGCGAGATGACTCTCAGTCTGGAGGACGCCACGATGTTGGGAGGACTGCCGTGTGCTGGCCTGGCAATGGGGCCGGTCGACATCCCCGCGACGTGGCAGGCTGACTTCCTTGCTCGGTTCGCGAACGTTCCTCAGAATGATCGCGCGCCGACGCCGTACGTGCCCTTCGTCGACACCCACGGGCCCACCTAGACTTGGATCCAGCAGTTCAGAGTACATGATTCTAACTCTTATTTTCAACGTTTGTATGCATTTTAAACGAATGTGACGATGGACCTTTGTGTTTGTGCAGGCTGACTACATGGTGGACGATGCCGACGACCAGATGTCAGACAGGTTTTTGGAGGTCTCCTGCTCTGGCTGTTCAGGTGGGTGCTATTCTGCGAGTCAACGGGAGTGTCAGGGGGTGAGACCTGCACAGACCCACAAGGGGGCTACCCAAGCGGTTGTAGGTGGATTGATGGGGGATCAGGACCTAAGAGCGTAAGTGGTAGTTCTTGGATGAACTCGGAACTCGGCGTGTATGACAAGGACGCAAGGAGTTTTGGACTGGTTCAGGCCTCCGGAGAGTAAAACCCTACGTCCAGTGTGGTGGGATTATGTGGAAAGGTCAAGTCCCCTCGAATGGAGCTCTAGGTCGCCTTATATGGCCGACGGGCTAGGGTTTCCATTCGAGGTCGGTGGACCCTCATCGGGGTCGGTTACAGATTTAGGAAGGTCGCCTTCCGTGATTACAGAGAAGATCCCGCGATCCTCGGGTTCTACTGGCGGCGCCGCCGCCGTGATCTAAGGAGAGGCTTGCCCCGCAAGCCTGGCAGGTCACCCGCGATCTGGATAAGGTCGTCCGAGTTCTTCCAAGGTCACTGGGACCGTGGATAAGGTCTTCAAGCCCACTTGCAGGCCGACTGAATTTCTGGCAAGTCGGCTAAGCTTCTGACAGGTCGGACCCACTCGATAGGGACCTCTAGGACCCTAGTCGGTGGGGACCCATGGGTACCCATGTCTCACAAGCCCCGATCGACGTGTCGGCGTAGAGGCAGAAACAAAGTCACGTCGAAGCAGAGCGAAGACGTGACGACGATGAAGTCGCGTAGGGTGCACAGGGATCCAAAGAAGAAAATCCTCCTGGGCGCGGACGAAGACTAACATCAAGTCTCTAGAGAGTAGATCCAGGGGCTTGATGTGAAGACAAAGCGCCATGACTGCCAGAAGAATCCCCGACTTGAACAGGATCAAGCGAAGCCGCCAGACCTTCAAGGAAGGTCGAGATGCTGACCCACAGGAGGTCAAGCAGAGACATACCGGAAGCGCACTTCCAGTAGGTCGAGGTGACGTGAAGGAAATAGGGCGTCGCACAGATGCACTCGTAGGGTAGCCCCCGAGCAATAAGGCGACCAGAAAGGTCGGGTTGATGCTCGAAGAAAGAATCCACAACCTACGGCTTTCTGCTAAGGAAATAGATGCTCTCCTCTTGGAGACCAACAAAACAACGGGAATCTCCACGCAAGAACACTGGGTAACTCAGGTTGTTGTCGCCTACCGACCCACGGGCGCACTGTGTAGGTGCAGAGCCTGTCCCTGTATAGAGATGCCACCGCCACCACTAGAAGACAAAGTCTGAAAGGTGTCATCAGAACTACTGCAGACGTGCCAGAGCTGCCAGTAGCGAAAAAAGACCTCGCGATCCACATGCCAACAGTATCCTGATAAGGCCGCCACCTCACCAATGCAATGGATGACTACCAGTACTGAGCTCTGCTACTATAAATAGACACCCAAGACCCTTCGGCTAGCCAAATCCAGAGAAAGCACCATGACAACTTCAGTTGACAATATAGTCTCGCCCTGGCTTTGTGTGCGTCCACCCGAGTGTAGAGCTGAGGTATCATCCCTTGAAGCTAGAAGAATGCTTGCGAAGTTAGGAGAACTCCACCGACCTGGACACTCGCGCCCGGCGAAGAATCCAGGTGCAGCATGGGGCAGTACATGCCATGACGGGCCTTGCAAGGAGAGGCCTAATATGGTGTTGGAGGTCGTTGTGCTGCACCGAGGGAGGTCGAAGGCGGAGCTGGTTCCATTTGGGATCTTGTGAGAGCACCCTAGCAAAAGATGGGACTCCACAAGAAACCTTCTGGGGCTAGAATAGAGGTGGCTGTGTGGCAGCCACGACCTTGCCGTTGGTGGAGGGCCCCAAAGAGGTCCTAAAGCTAGAAGAAAGCTTGCCAGTGTAGGTTGCGCCGCATACACCATGTAAGGTAGACCGGGACTTGTAACGTGTTTGTATCTTGTAACTTGGCCTTGAGCCGGTCTTTTGTAGCTTTGTAGCTGTTGTATATGAGCATTGAATACCCCCTCATCTCTGTCAATCATTGTGATTGGAGCACCCGAGACAGTAGTGGCGTGGCCAAGGTCTCGACGCTTTTGTGGCGTTACGCCGACCTTAGGAAGGTCATAACACCCGACGTAGGTGCCCGTGACGACCTGGGTTGCCACGAACGCTTGCATAGTGACGCAGCGCAGGGGCGTTAACCCTGGGGTTAGGAGGTCGAAAAATCGACCTGACGGGCACAAAGGCCTCAGCGAAGCGCTGCGAATAGGACCACGGAGGTCGTCAACGGGCAGTAGAGCCACTAACACGGGGTTGTTGATATAGGAGCCGCTGTAGGTCGTAGAGACCCAAAAGGCATGCAGGCAACCGGGCCTAAGGGATCCGAAGTAAACCCTTGTGTTAAGGGGTCGGGGACAACCTTGGGACTGATGGAGTCTGAGCGACCTGAAGCAGGTCGACTGTAGGTCGCTGGCGACCTTGAATGCAAAAGTTGGATTTCTGACATTGGGGGCTTAAAGTGGGGCATAGCGAGTCCACGTCAGCCGAAGCGCCGCATGAACGCTGACGGACGCAGATTCCCACATGGAACTAGCCGTTACTGCCAAGTAGCCGTTAGGCTGAAGAGAGTCGTTGGGCGAAAGATCCGTTGAGGGCGCCAGACCATTGAGTCGCCGAAAACTGCACCGGATAGACCTCAAGGCCCGACCGCCCATTACAGCGCTGGGTCCCGATTATATAAGGTTGCCTCATGGCCCAGGGGGCCTCCACTTGCTTCCATTTCTGCTCACAGCTAGCCGTGCCATGCTCAGAGAAGCGAGAGCGTCACCGAGCTCAGATCTGTGTTGACGGTGAATTTCCATCAACCTAGAGTACTTGTTATACATTGGTTTCGATTATGATTTGCAACTAAACCGCCACTAGGCATACTAATGATGTAACAAGTTCACACTTGCATGTCGATTTTGGAGTTTGTTGTTTACGTAGGAAATCTACGCTAAAGAGGAGACTTTCGGGATAAGTTCACCAAGCACTTTGGAAAAAGATCATGAAGCCCGACAAGAGTCAAGACACGTGATGAACATGACTCCAAATGACCCGAGGACCGAAGCGTCAACGTGCAAGTCTTCAGGGACTCAACCAGAAAACAGCGAAGCTTGCATAGCAAGGATTCAAGCCTTAACCGTGAAGGAAACGACGTCAAAGGCCCACATGCAAGTGCACACAAATAAGGGATCACGCGAGAAGCAACCGGGGAGGAAACCGGGGCCGAACTGGGCCGAAATGGGCCTGGTTTGGCCGACCGGCCCAGCCTACTCCGGGGTTGGTTCGGTGCCCCCTTTGCTCTAGGTGTTCGTCTATTTATTGCCTCCGACGCCGTCGGCTGCCACATCGAACAAATCATCCTACTGACGCCATTGACCAGAACACCGCCGCCGACGGAGAGAAGGAAGCAAGAGGAGGACTCCAAGCCGCTGGCCTAGGGGTGTTCCCAAGCTCCATCGCCGCCATCTTCATCGACGACGTTCTCCGGAGTCTCCATCACCCCTATGTGCTTCAATCCGTGAAAGATGATGGGGTAATGTCTCCGTTCATCCCTAGGGTTAGATGGATGCATGCTATGTGATCGCTACTTGATTCGTGGTTTCAATCTATTGTTTTCATGTTGATGATGCTTTGATGATTAAGGTTAGCTACCGTGTTTTTCGGGCGTATGATATCCGCTACTCCCATAGATTCCATCAACATACCGTGTCCATCATAGGTCTAGTCACGATTACCTTCGCATAGTGACAGTACGAGAGGAGGGAAAGGGCGAAACCGTGGTCACAACCCCCGGTAGATTGGTTTACCACTCTCGTGTAGTAGATGCATACCATGTTATCCTAGATCCTAGGGAGGGAACGCTTATGTTTCTTTATCACTCTCTTGTGTTCACCCTTTACCATCTAGTTTAACCCTATATTTGTTTGATCAACTTAACTTAGATTAACTTAGGTTAGATTGTTTTACCTTTAGATGAATACTCTTTCAAAGGTTTTCCTTTCAACTAGATTAGTACTTGGTTAAGCGCTAGTAATCCCCTTGCTTCGCGGATTGACAAGAACCTTGGGAATCCCGTGGTGAAAAAGGTGTAGGTCCGTACACTTGCGAATCGTAGGTGGATACGAGTTTTATCCGTCAACAAGCTCCTTTTTCTGGCGCCGTTGCCGGGGAGCAAGCTAGTTTGCTACGTTTAATCTAGTATTAATTTTGTTGATTACTAATACCTAACCCTTATCTTCTAGAAAAAAAATCTTTTTTTGTTTTCTTTCAACTTTTCTTGTGCCTAGATGGATTTGTTCACCTCACCATTGGAAGACGAAGAGATGTCGCTAAGGGAGCTAGCAATGCCGTCAATGGAAGACATTGAGATACAAAAATCAGATTTGATGCTTGCTACAACCCACTACGAAGTGAAGCCTGGAATTATCAAGTTAGTGGCGACAAAACCATTTAGAGTATTGGAGGATGACAACCCATATAGACACATTAAGGAATTCATGATGATATGCAACACGGTGCAACAAAAAGGAGTTCCGACCGCTTGGTTCAAGTGGAATCTTTTTCCGTTCTCTCTCGAAGATGAAGCGCGAAGATGGTACACACTTGCGTCCGTTGAAGCAAAAGGAAATTGGGATGAGCTAGTGAAGAAGTTTCTTTTGAAGTTCTTTCCCATAAGCAAGGTCCAAGACTTAAGGAGGCAAGTGCTCACTTTCAAGCAAGGAGAGGATGAAGGAATTGATGAAGCATGGAACCGTTTTAATGAACTACTTGAGTGAGGCCCGAACTTGGGATTTTCCGGTGACTTGATGTTGCATACCTTTTATTTTTCACTAACCCCTAACTCGTCTCGTTTTGTAAGCATGTGTGCAGGAGGTGATATAATGGATAAAACAATTAGTGAAGCCGCACAAATCTTACAAAGGATAAGCAATAGACAAAGAACGCAACGAGATTGGCAAAGATGTTGTCAAGAGGAATAAAACAACAAAAGCAAGCCCAAGGTGCTTGCTGAAATTTCTGAAAAAGATGAACTGGAGGTCAAGAAAGATGAACCGACCATACAAGAAATTAATGATCCACTTCCCAAGGTAAGAGAAGTCATTTCGGATGTTAAAAATGTTGAAACTAACATGAATGTAGGCCAGAGTATGTGGAATGCTAGACCATTGGCAGAGTTCATTCAATCCGGTTGGATTCAAGTCGATTTTGCCCCACTAATCAGCTACCGAAGGAAGGAGGAACGCCGACACGTTGCCAAACTAGTTGAAGATATTTTTGATCAAGAGATGAGTGAAGATTCGATCCGAAAGATATTTGAAGAAGAAAGAGAAGAAGATGATGAAGGATGGATCGATCAATTTGACAACTCAAAGATTTGCAATAAAGGAAGAGAAGAGTACAACTGTGATGAGCCTAGTGACTCAAAGGATAAATGGGAGGAGATAGGACTCAGGCTAGAAGATGAATGGGAAGGGGTTGACATAGATCAAGTACTCCAAGAAGGTCCCTCCCCACAAGGTGATAGCTTGTGTGCTATTGAAGCCTACACACTAACAAATCAAGACATGGAAGTACTCATGGATGAAGAAAAGAGTAAATCAACAATGAGCGATCTTGACGACATGTGGTACATGGAAGATAAAGAAAGCAACATACAAGACTTTGAAGACGAAGATGGGGATGACAATGAAGACTTCAAAGAAGAGACAAATGCAAATGAAGTTGATGGATTACACGTTCCACATGATGAGATGGAGGGGGTGCAAAAAGGTAACAAAGAGACACCTTCACTCGTTGAGATTGATTCTCCTTCAACACCGCTAGATGAACCAAATATCACTCTTGTTGAAAAGGTTCTAAGGCCAAGGTACGTGCTGAAATCTCAAGATATTATTGTTATTGATGTTGATAAATTCAAATACTCATGCTCAACCAATAGTATGAAAGATAGTTTAAATTCTATGCCTTGTTCCAATAATGATCATGTTGATAGGCTAGATTTTCTTGAGAATGTGTTGACGGTGAATTTCTGTCAACCTAGAGTACTTGTTATACATTGGTTTCGATTATGATTTGCAACTAACCCGCCACTAGGCATACTAATGATATAACAAGTTCACACTTGCATGTCGATTTTGGAGTTTGTTGTTTACGCAGAAAATCTACGCTAATGAGGAGACTTTCGGGACAAGTTCACCAAGCACTTTGGAAGAAGATCATGAATCCTGACAAGAGTCAAGACACGCGATGAACATGACTCCAAATGACCCGAGGACCGAAGCGTCAATGTGCAAGTCTTCGTGCAAGTCTTCAGGGACTCAACCAGAAAACAGCGAAGTTTGCATAGCAAGGATTCAAGCCTTAACCGTGAAGGAAACGACGTCAAAGGCCCACATGCAAGTGCACACAAATAAGGGATCACGCGAGAAGCAACCGGGGAGGAAACCGGGGCCGAAACGGGCCGAAATGGGCCTGGGCCGGCCGGCCTGGGCCGACCGTCCCAGCCCATTCCGGGGTCGGTTCGGTGCCCCCTTTGCCCTAGGTGTTTGTCTATTTATTGCCTCCGCCGCCGTCGGCCGCCACATCGAACAAATCATCCTACCGACGCCAATCACCGAAAAAAACCGCCGCCGCAAGATGAGGGAGAGAGTTAGATGAGCTCGTCGCAAGGATCAACGCCGGCGGAGAGAAGGAAGCAAGAGGAGGACTCCAAGCCGCTGGCCTAGGGGTGTTCCCAAGCTCCATCGCCGCCATCTTCATCGACGACGTTCTCCGGAGTCTCCATCACCCCTATGCGCTTCAATCCGTGTAAGATGATGGGGTAATGTCTCCGTTCATCCCTAGGATTAGATGAATACATGCTATGTGATCGCTACTTGATTCGTGGTTTCAATCTATTGTTTTCATGTTGATGATGCTTTGATGATTAAGGTAGGCCACCGTGGTTTTCGGGCGTATGATATCCGCTACTCCCATAGATTCCATCAACATACCGTGTCCATCATAGGTCTAGTCACGAATACCTTCGCGTAGTGACAGTACGAGAGGAGGGAAAGGGCGAAACCGTGGTCACAACCCCCGGTAGATTGGTTTACCGTTTTAATGTAGTAGATGCATACCATGTTATCCTAGATCCTAGGGAGGGAACGCTTATCTTTCTTACTCACTCTCTTGTGTTCACCCCTTTATCATCTAGTTTAACCCTAGATTTGTTTGATCAACTTAACTTAGATTAACTTAGGTTAGATTGTCTTTACTTTTAGATTAATACTCTCTTTAAAGATTTCCTTAGTCAACTAGATTAGTACTTGGTTAAGCGCTAGTAATCCCCTTGCTCCGCGGATTGACAAGAACCTTGGGAATCCTGTGGTGAAAAAGGTGTAGGTCCGTACGCTTGCAGATCGTAGGTGGATACGAGTTTTATCTGTCAACAAGCCCCTTTTTCTGGTGCCGTTGCCGGGGAACAAGCCAGTTTGCTACGTTTAATCTAGTATTAATTTTGTTGATTGCTAACACCTAACCCTTATTTTCTAAAAAAAGAAAAAAAAATCTTTTTTGTTTTTCTTTCTACTTTTCTTGTGCCTAGATGGATTTGTTCACCTCACCATTGGAAGACGAAGAGATGTCGCTAAGGGAGCTAGCAATGCCGTCAATGGAAGACATTGAGATGCAAAAATCAGATTTGACGTTTGCTACAACCCACTATGAAGTGAAGCTTGGGATCATCAAGGTAGTGGTGACAAAACCATTTAGAGGATTGGAGGATGACAACCCATATAGACACATTAAGGAATTCACGATGTTATGCAACACGGTGCAACAAAAAGAAGTTCCGGCCGCTTGGTTCAAGTGGAATCTTTTTCCATTCTCTCTCGAAGATGAAGCGCGAAGATGGTACACACTTGCGTCCGTTGAAGCAAAAGGAAATTGGGATGAGCTAGTGAAGAAGTTTCTTTTGAAGTTCTTTCCCATAAGCAAGGTCCAAGACTTAAGGAGGCAAGTGCTCAATTTCAAGCAAGGAGAGGATGAAGGAATTGATGAAGCATGGGACCGTTTTAATGAACTACTTGAGTGAGGCCCGAACTTGGGATTTTCCGGTGACTTGATGTTGCATACCTTTTATTTTTCACTAACCCCTAACTCGTCTCGTTTTGTAAGCATGTGTGCAGGCGGTGATATAATGGACAAAACAATTAGTGAAGCCGCACAAATCTTACAAAGGATAAGCAATGGACAAAGAACACTACGAGATTGGCAAAGATGTTGTCGAGAGGAGCAAAATGACAAAAGCAAGCCCAAGGTGCTTGCTGAAATTTCTGAAAAAGATGAACCGAAGGTCAAGAAAGATGAACCGACCATACAAGAAAGTGAAGATCCACTTCCCAAGGTAAGAGAGGTCATTTAGGATGTTAAAAATGTTGAAACTAACATGAATGTAGGCCGAAGTATGTGAAATGCTAGACCATTGGCGGAGTTCATTCAATCCGGTTGGGTTCAAGTTGATTTCGCCCCACTAATCAGCTACCGAAAGAAGGAGGAACGCCGACACGTTGCCAAACTAATTGAAGATATATTTGATCAAGAGATGAGTGGAGAGTCGATCCAAAAGATGTTTGAAGAAGAAAGAGAAGAAGGAGATGAAGGATGGATCGACCGGTTTGACAACTCAAAGATTTATGATGAAGGAAGAAAAGAGTACAACCGTGCTGGGCCTAGTGACTCAAAGGATAAACGGGAGGAGATAGGACTCAAGCTAGAAGATGAATGGGAAGGGGTTGACATAGATCAAGTACTCCAAGAAGGCCCCTCCCCACAAGGTGATAGCTTGTGTGCTATTGAAGCCTACACACTAGCAAATCAAGACATGTAAGTACTCAAGGATGAAGGAAAGAGTGAATCAACAATGAGCGATCTTGACGACATGTGGTACGTGGAAGATAAAGAAAGCAACATACAAGTCTTTGAAGATGAAGATCTATTTGATAAAGAAGACTTCAAAGAAGAGATGAATGCATACATAGTTGAAGGACGCAGACCCCGTCGCGTTGGCGGAGTCGCGGCTGCTGCGGGAACTCTTCCCGCGGGAGTACGTGGCTACCCGGGCACGGCGCGCCATCGACCTCTGGGCGGGGCGTTGCGATAACGCGTCCCTGTGGGTGTTCTCCATGCTCCCGGTCGGCCAATTGGTGAGTGAATTTCTTGCTTTCCTTTCTTGTTCTGCTGGTTTTTGGGTCGTCGGCGCGTTCTAAGGCTTTGCTTGATCCCCGCAGATGGTGCGCGTGAACGCCGCGCGGTCCGACCCGCCCACGCCTCGGTCTCGCGCTCGCGCGCGGCGCAACGGCGAGAGCAGGAGCGGGTGGAGCGCAGGAGAGAGCGGAATGCGCGGCGGCAGGAGCGCTGGGAGCGGAGGAGCGAGGAGTTCCGGCTGCGCGAGCAGTAGGGGCTTTCCTCGCCTGGTACAGAGGAGTACTCATCGTCGGACAAGGAAGAGGAGGAAGAAGGGGAAGAGGATAGTGTTGGGGGATACCCGAAAACTTCGGATAACTACCCTAACACGAGTATGAGTTCTCAACACGTTCAAGTACAAAGTTAGAGCGCAAAGAGACTGTGATTCTCTCTGCAAGTAGCACAAGTTCCAAAAAAGTCTGATTCCGTTTACACGTGCCCTCGCGCCCCCTTTTATAGGGAGACGAAGGGACTTTCACATGCCGATAACACCCTCGGGCTCAGGGAATATTCCTAGTGTGAACATATACAAGAATGTCTTTTTCCACCTAACATATTTACAACTCTGCCACTAGTTCACACTCTAAACCCGGACTTTTTGGGACGACAACTTTGACTTTGCTTCTCCCCCTGGTTCGTGAATGCTTTCTCATCAAACTCCCGGACTAGATCTTCAGCAGATTCCCGAATTGGTCCTTACTCCCCCGCTGGTTCGTGGATGTCCACGCGCCTGATCCCCGAACAGGGTCTTCATCAGATTCCCGAATCGGCACTTCTCCGAAGTTCGGGCTATCGTCAGTTGAGATTCCGGGCTTCCGCACGCTTGCGACTTCACCTCTTTGTCGAATCAAGATTCCCGAACTCAGCACATTCGCGAATTCGAGACTTCACAGGTTCCAAGCTCTCGAGAATCGCGAATTCCCTGCTCCTGAAAAACATACTTTGAGAACTTTGTTAAGCTCAACGTTTCGAGGGTGATGGGTTTTCCTGAATTCCCCAACACTAGCCCCTCGGGGAAGCGGGTTGACTCCGATGATCCGATTCCACGAACCTTTCGGAAATTTAGTAAAAAACGTCACCCTCGGAACGTCGGAGGGGACACGCGTCGCCCGGGGAGCCAAAGGCGGTTAAATCGAGGCGCACTTCGCGGAACTACCCCTCCCCCGGCCCTATAAATAGCGGGCTGCTGCTGTTAAAAATTTTTTACTGCTCTCGAGCTTTTCACGATTCGCGCATTTCTCTTTCTTCGCGGAATCTGGTTTTCTGCTAGAAAGCTTGCGAACTCCAGGTCTTGTTCGCGCTCCTCTAAGGTATTCCTTTATCTTTGCTTTGTCGATTCGTTAGTTCGTTGAACTTTGGTGTAGTGATATCGCGATTTCGCGAGTTTTATTCTCGAACATTACCCTTACCTGTCTGAATGTTCGTAATTGTTGGTTAGGTGGCTCGCGTTAAAAGTACAGCTAGGCCCATGACTACCGAAGAGCTCATCGCTGCCGGTCTCCCACTTGACCCAGCTGCTGAAAGCGCGGATCGCGCTACACCGGCCGAAGATTCTGGTTCGCCCAGCGGCTCCCGAAGTCGCAAAGATGGGGAGGTTGGGTCTGATGGTGGCGAAGATGTCGGGGATGTAGACGCCGGTGTCGACGATCTCATCATGCTAAGGACCTCCGGCCCACTGCCGCCTTCGCTCGCCTTCGGAGAATCGAAGGTCACAAGCAACATGATTCGCGAGTACGAGAAGGCCGGATTCTTCTCCCCTGGCGCTGGGCGCGCCCCGCTTGATGAGCTGGTTCCGACTCCCAAGGAGGGAGAGATTGTGGTGTTTCGGGATTTCTTCATCTGTGGATTGAGGTTCCCTTGTGACCCCGTGCTGCCGGCGATTCTTGATGCATTTTCGGTGAAGATCCACCAACTTACTCCGACATCCTTCCTCGAAGTGTTGAAGTTTATTTGGATCTTGAAGACCTTCGGCTGCAGTCCAATCGTCTACGGTTTCACCCGGTTCTACGAGCTTGTGATCATCCCCGAAGTTGTCAAGGGCAACGATGGGCAGTTCTACCACAGTCAGCACGCGTGCTGCACCTTCAATACGCGACGCCAGAACACTCGTCAAGGAATCACTCGAATCCAGATCGCTCCTTGCTGCAAGACCAACCTTACGGACGATTGGAGATCTTACTGGTTTTACTTGAAGGTTGATGAGCCGAAGATGTCGTGCCCGATCGCACCTCTCGCCGCGGTGAATGTAGGGAGATACAACCAACGGGCCGTGGGGATCAGACTGTGAGAATGCATTCTACCTGGCCAGCACAATACTTGGCGGCCGTGACATCATCGAAGAATTCGTCGCCGCCCGGGTCTGGCCTATCTCGAATGGTTGGTCCCCCACTGAGCTCGTACACCATACTGTCAACTGGGCGGACCAGAAGGTGCCTTTCCCGAAATTCGGGATCAAACTCCGCGAAGGCCAGAGCGCCGAGGACTTCATGGACGAAGTGGAGAAAAGGGTGAATGTTATGGTGGGCGAATACACGATGAACGAGTACAAGGCATATAAAGCCCTGGTGAAACATAGGAAGAAGATTAACCGCGTCTTTTCGGAAGTCTGCGGTGACAAATTTTTCAGCTCTCGAGGCCCTGGTCCCAAATTGAAAGTTCCCGCCGTCGCCGTGGCCAGCTGCTCAGCCGCCCCAATCAACGCTCCCTGAATCAGGTCGTCAAAGCGAAGCTCGTCGCCTGCCACCGAGGGAACTTCTTCGGGAGTGAAGCCTTCGAGGACCATATCGCTTGAATCGTCGAAGCGGAAACGAAAAACCTCCGAACCTCAGACTTCGGAAGCTGAACTCCAGGCTGCTTCGGGGGTTGCCCAAATGAGCCGCAAGAAATTGAAGAAGGCTGCAAGGAAGGTTTCTTCCACCGGAGTTCGGCGGGTTCCATCCGCCTTCGACGACGACACCCTCACAGAGACAGATAGCCTTAAAGGTGTTTTCTTCTGGCCAGTACCTAACTTTCGAGACAGTTGTCCCGCTGGTTCCGAAAATGAATTCGTGGATGTTGATTCCTTTTCAGATGCTGCCCCCGAAGTCCGAAAGGAGACATCCCCTGCTGTTGCTGAGAAGTCTGTTGTTGCTGCTGAAGCTGTTGTTCGCACTGAGTCCCCTGCTGCTGCCGAAACCCCTGTTGCTGAGGTCCCTACCACTGACCAAGTCTCCTCCGAATTTGCCCAGGACCTTGAGCGCACTATTCAAAGGGGGGGGGCATCCTACTGAAAATGTTCCTTTGTCGAAGTTCGGGAGGTCGTCCCCGAAGACCAGGCGCCCTCTCCTTCCTTAGCTGCTTTTAACAAAAGCTTTGGTACGTCTCATCGCGGCAAGCTATTGCGTGTTGGTTTCGAGACAAGTGGCGTCGGGGGCAAGACGTCCACGTTTTTAACTCTGTGGAAATCGTCCGCAATTGTTGATGAAACAGGAGAGGAGGCGTCGGAACGACCCGAAGAAGCCGCTCAAGGCTCCGAGAAAAGGCCTCTCTCTATCTCCGAAACTACTCCTTCGCCTCAAGGGAAGACCTCTTCGGATTCGACTAAACAAGTCACCATGCAGCATTTTAGCAAGCAAGGTTCGTTCATTCTCGCTGCCCCTTCATGTTATTCACGATTGTTGAATCTTGGTCTGAGATTTATTCATGGATTTTTCAGAATTCAAGGATCTGTTGCATTCTTACTCTCCCTCAAAGCTTGCATGCTTCCACGAAGATTATACCCTCAAGCATTATATGCTTGGGAAGGTTGCCATAGAGCGGCTCTCTAAACAGGAGAAGATTAACGAACAACTTTCCCAGAAGTCCAAGGGGCTGGAGCGTAACTTTACTCTTGCGCAATCTACGAACCTGGAACTCGAGAGAAAGGTGGCTGAGTTGGAGGAGGCTTTGAAAAGGAGTCACGATGAAAAGAAAATCGCAGAGGCCGCGCTCGAGGAATCCAAGAAAGAGCTTGAGAAAGTTCAAAAATCTCACGAAGATGATCTGAGTGTGATCGAAAAACTTCGGCAAAAACAAGAGCGGGCTACGAAAATCGCCGAAGATCTTCGCATCAATAACGCCAGCCTCGCCAAGTCACTGAGCACAAAGGATCAGAAAATCGTGGATCTTGAGAAGGCGCTGGCAGAACAAGGTGAAGCCTCGAAGAAAAATACTTCGGAAATTCTGGGAAAGCTGAAACTGCTCTATGCTGAGTACCAGAAATCCTTGAATGAGTATGGTGTTCGCCCGGCCCCCTCTCCCGGATGACATTGATATTCCCGATTTCATGGATTGGCTGGAGGATGAGTTCAAGGCTCTTACCGAGGTGATCTCTGGCGCCAGCGACTTCACTGTTGCTTTCTCTGTGGAGAGTATCCTGAAGATCCTTCACGATTATGACTGTGTGGATTTGGCGAAGTTTCGCGCGAACCTCTCTCGATTCCCCAGCGTTACTAGCGACGCGATACTTCGAGCGAACCCCGACGTTGTGGCTATCAAGACGAAGTTCGCAAAGGAGTTCTGGCTGGCTGGCGGGGCGGATATCGTTAAGACCATCGCGCAGGCAAAGCTTGCTGAGGTAGTTTCTTTTGCTCGATTTCGCGACTTATGTTTGTCGCAGATGTTCCAGTTTCTTAAACCTTACTCACTTTTTCCTTCCTTTCTCAGCTGAGGGAAGAGGAGAACCGAGAGGGCACCGCCGCGTCTCCCGAAGGATCGGCCTCCGGCGAGGGTTCGAGCGAAACCGGCGAAGACGGCTCAGATGGCAGCAGCAGCAGCAGTAGCAGCAGTAGCGATGATGGCGACGACGGCGAACAAGTCCCCGAACGGGAGGAGGATTCACCGAAGGTGGATGTCACGAACTGAACGACATGTTCGAACTTTTGGGTGAATTGGAGATTGGTTGTACATTCGTGTGGGTTTGTCAAACTTTTCTGAACAGATGTTTTGTATATTTTAACCTGTGCAGGTCCTGCAAGCTGGGCCTGCGCAGGACGTGCTACCACTGCGAATTCATCGGGATAAAATGTTCGTTAGTGGTGAAGCGTGGCGTCTATTCAAGCGGGCACATCCCGAACAAGATTTTTCCGATTTTTGGCTTGAAGCTTCGCTTAAGTTTTCTATAGGTTGTTTTGACCTCTCCTCGTTCTTCTTACTTCGTAAGAAGGTTCGTTCCGCGCCGTCTACTCCTCCGTCCGCGAAGGTTCCCAAGATGGAGCCCCTTAGCCCCTTAGCCGATGCATCTGACTTCGCCTATGCCAGCGATACGGCTGAAGACAATGTTTGTAAACCGGGTGAAGGATCGGATGGCGACTAGAGAGGGGGGGAGTGAATAGGAGCCGGATAAAAATTCTTCTCAAAGAACCCGGCCTATACCCTAGTCAAAACCCGGTCACACACAAGCGTTGGAACGAATCACACACCAATCGCCAAAACAACGTGTCCTTGAAACACACGCGGAAGCACGAATGAAGGAGGGAGGAATCGAACCAAAAAGCAAAGCGCCGGGCTGCGGCGGACCGTCCGGCCGGGCGGGGGCGGACCGTCCGCGATGGCCGCGCGGACCGTCCGGCAGGTCCCGCGGACCGTCCGTACCCTTGCCGCGGACTATCCGCCCGAGCCGCGGACCGTCCGTTAAAGCGAACGGAACCACCGGAACCGACCCGAGAAAAACGGATCGTCCGCGAAGACCGGCGGACCGTCCGCGCGGGCCACGGACCGTCCGCTACCGGGCTCGGACCGTCCGCAAACCGCCGCAACGAAAAACCAAAACCAAATCGGATCGAAAGCACGGACCGAGGAAGAACACGAAGAACACGCAAAGAACACCGTACACGCGGACCGTCCGCCCGGCCCTCGCGGACCGTCCGCCAAGCACGAACGGAACCGAAAAGCGCTCGACCCCCGAAAGTCAACACTCCCAATCCATCACCGGATCTCCCTAACGATAGAAGTCGTTGAGACAAGAGTTTGGGGACATGTAAAGCGTCAACCAAGGATGCTATACCCCAAAAATTTCGTCTCCTAACTCCCTAAATCATCGGGAATCGCGGATCCTTTGAACACCACCAAAAGCTAGAGCACCGAACGAAAATCCTTGAATCGAAGTGGTTTCCCGGCGTTTGAGGGCACAAGATCAATCACAAAGATGCACTAGACATCCATCCATGTTTCCCTCAAAGAAATCCGGGGAGGAACCCACTCAAATACGCAGAATCACACCAAGAACAAAGGCACCAAAAACAAGCACGAAAATAGCACAAAAAGAGCTCCGAAAAAGCAATAAAAGAAATTCGGGAATAGAAAGATTGGCACAAGATTTAGAGGAAGAAATCACTATGAATATCTTGTCCAATCGATTACAAGCCACTCCTAGAAACCAAATCTAAGATGGCAAAAAGCTCCAATCAAAGAGCCACTCTCTCCTCTCTCCCTCTCCCAAAGCACTCCAAAAATGAAAGAGTACCGCAGCCTCTAGCCCAAGAGTTGGCTGAAAATTCAGCCCCCTCCTCCTATATATAGGCCCTCCGGAAAAGACCGAAGTGCCCCTACACTAGGAGTACAACACAAGCCCTCACAGGGGCATTTTGGTCAACACATGAAGTTCACCATCGGACGGCCGCGCATCCATCAGGCCTTCACGTCCTCCCGACGCAAGCCCCTCGATCATGCTGCGTGTCGCCCGCCTCGAAGCTTCCCGACGCACCCGGATACCGTCTCCGTCACGTCAGGCCCTCGGGCTCGGTTTTGAGGTCCAAACCGAGAAACCCTCCTCCGATGGTTTTGTGGCCAAACCACCAAACCCCGCGTACACGGCCCGACCTCACCACGCCAAGCGTCGAGCCCGCCAAGCCTTTCACCTCCGGCGCCCGGACGGTCTACTCAGTCTTGCCTCGTTCCTTGACTTGGCCACCACCGATGCACCGGCTCCATGTCCACGACTTCGTCTTGCCCGTGTCGCCACCATGTGGCCCGCATCTAGTCCCGCTGTCCACCGGGTCCCTCAAACCGAGCCTACTTGTCTCTCCATCTCCCGGAGGCCCCTCAAGGCTGAAGACCTTTCGTGCCCGTTCTTCACCTGCAACAACACGAACTAGGCCGCAGCCTACACCTGCGCACTAAGCCAAGAGTCAGTCCACACAACGTTGTCAACCACTCCTCACGAGTGCATTGACAACACACCACATAAACACTAAGGTAAATACACAAAATAAAACACACACAACACAACTCAACACTACACACACAAAGCTTCAAACCATCCGGTCAATCACTCATCACACACGAACCAAGGTACTTCTCAACTTGGTTCCTCAATCTCCCCCTTGATGAGTGCATTGACAAAAAAGGTCAAAAAGCAAATAAGAACTCATTCAAGCGCCACAAAGCCTATAAAAAGCAAACAAAAGGCCACTTGAAGTGAGAAGGGATAAAAGCATGCTATGACAAATTCCTCTCGAAACCAAAGCAAGCACAAGGCTAAGCGCAATCGAAGAGACACACTACCAACATGCAACCCCTAAAAGCCATCAAACCAAAGGCTAAACGCAAACGAAGAGACACACTACCAACATGCAACCCCTAAAAGCCATCAAACCAAAATGCTCAACCCAAAGTGCCATAAAACTCTTACCAGAACACTTGTCAACCGCTCATCACCATCAAATCAAGGTTCATATCAACTTGATTTTCCAAATTTCTCCCCCTTGAGGAGCGGATTGACAACATGTGATCACAAAGAAAAGGTTTGAGAGGGCAAAGACCGAACACCTCATCCAAGTGAAAGAAAACCACACAAGAGCAAAGAACAAGGTCACTTGGCATGAGAGAAACCACAAAGGCCAACTCAATGTCTCGGTCCCCAAAGACATGGGCAACGGCTCGACACAACCGAGACAAGAATGCATGATCCCTCAAGAAGAGGCACAAAGGGCTCAACACCAATCATGTGATAATCGAAAACATAAGTCAACCGCCGCTCCTCAAGAAGAGGCAAAGGGGCTCAACACCACCGCACAAGAGCACAAAACTCACAAGCTCCCCCTAAACACATGAACTAGGACAAAAGAGCATACACGGCTCACCCTAAACTCATGAGATAGAGAAAAGAGCACACCAAGCTCACAAGCTCCCCCTAAACACATGCACTAGGGACAAAGAGCATACAAAGCTCACCCTAAACACACGTGATAGAGCAAAAAGCAACCACCAAAGCACAACTCAGGCAAACAAAGGAGACTCACCAAAGCTCCCCCTCCACAAATGCAAGCTCCCCCGAACAAGTGGAGCAAACTCCCAAATTTTAAATGCGGTTTTCCGAATTTTTCATTAAGCTCACCTCTTCTCCCCCTTGTTGACAATGTATGAAGCAAGGTGAAAATGCAGAAATGCAAAACAAAGCATATAAACATCTACATGAGCTTCTCAAATAGGCCAAATTTAGTGACAAAGGCTAGAAATGAGACAAAGAGCACATATATGGATCATAACATAGTCAAAGCATTGCCACAAGTAATATATGGAAATATAGGCATGTGACAAAGTAAATTTTCAGATTTGAATAATTATATCAAAAGATGGCTCACTTCAAATGTAAAGGCCTATCCATGTCACACTTGAGCCACAAACATGCATACCATTCAAAGATCATACAAGGATATCCAATTCTCAACAAAAGATCATTGCAAAGACCCATAAAGCAAAGCATGTCATGTTAAAGCTCATGAGCCATGTGTCCACTTCGGGGAGACTTCTCCACTGGTGAACATCATGCAACATGTTTTGCACCCATGTGTGAAAGATAAGACATTTTAAGCATAAACATGATGGAGGGAGCATTTTTCAAGCATACACACTTCTTTTCAAGATTAATTCATTTCATGGTACATGAAGTGCCTTTGCGGCAAAAAGAAGCTTATGCTCCTCCATGAATGCAACATAGGCTAAACATTCACAATGATATCGGCCTTTGGCCCAAATGCAAGAAAGAGACATCCAAGCACAATCTAAGCATGAAAGGCACATTTAGACCAAAAAGTGACATGGATATACTACTACACATGAGTGGAGCACATTTCATCAAATTTAGTCAAGATTAGCATTTGATTCAAAAAGGCTATCTCACAACACATATATCTCAAATATTCCAAGAGCATAGCCTCACATAGCCATTTCTCCACACACATGACCAATATCTCACAGTAGCCAAAGAAACTCAAATGAGGCATATGGAAGAAGCTCATCATCCTAAAATGCAATATGATACAAATGCAACATAGGTAGATATGTACATCAAAAGGAACATGATATATGACGGAATGCGAGACACAAATGTCAAACCTACCAAAGTCTATACATCATGATATATGATACAAATGCAATGCAGAATGCATAGGGAGACAAGGAACTTGACTTAACACCAATAAAGCTCACGAGGGAACACACCAACCAAGAATCGCTCCAAGCGAGAGAAGAGCCACCAAAGGTCCCAATTGAGTACCATAGAAAAAGTACCAATTGCAAAACCGCAAAGATCCCAATTGAATACCATAGAAGGAATACCAATTTAAGGATCACAAAGAGCGCCGTAAAGCCACAACCCTTCTTGGAATCAAATTCCCTATCAAAAGAAGCCAAGCTCCCCCTCAACCAAGGGCAACTAACAAAGCAAAAGCTAGGAAAAGGAAGAGCAAGGAAAAAATCTAAAACCAACCGAAAAGAGGAACAACAACACAACTCGAAGACAAGACAAGCCCAAAACTCCAAGGAAAGCTCACAACATGCTACACAATGCATTGATAATATCAATTAACATAAATAGAGCATTGTAACATGATTGCACAAATATGAATAAGCATGGGCAAGCATGTATGTCAACAAGGTACAACACTAACCTAACATGATACCAAAGAACAACATGCCAAACAATATACAAGAACTAAACAAAGGCATGATACAAGATCACATGGATCATCCACCAACATATATTACAAAGCTAGCATGACAAGATATACATGGGGGACAAACATGCTAACAGGAAAGGTACCATCGAGCTAGACAAACATGATATGAATGAACAACATGACATATCCGAGCAATCAACCATAAAGCATGACATGATGTTCATAAATAACATCCACCATAAAATCATACAAAGATAGCAATATATATATTCAAGATCACAAAGCTATCATGAACAAGGTGGCTAGCCTACCATGGTTTTCACACAAGCAAGACACAAGTATATACAAGAGAGGACAAGGAGAAAAGAAAACTCACTATACATGTGTACAAAGGCTTTCAAGAGCCATCCAAAGCGGTGTGGAGAACCATCATGTCTCCATTGAGCTCATGTTCTCCAACCACGTCTCCATACCTACACACAAGGAGACAAGAAAGACCGAGCCTTGGATCCCAAAGGGTTAGCAAGCACGTACTTGGGAATCCAAGATTTGGTCACACAAGTAAGTGGTGCACACAAACTATCATGTGGGTTAGCATGATGCAAATGCCGGTTGGAATGAAAAGTCTTTCGAACACCCTTGGAACCATGCCTCAAAGAAGTCACCCGCGAAGACAGTCGAGTGCTACCACAAGCAACAAGGCAAAGATCCTTCGGGGTCGTAGGAGAAGAACCAACACAAGCACCACGGGAAGCATGTCGCGGACCAACACAAGAAACACTAGAAGCATGTCCACGAGCATGGCCTAACCCACTAGAAAGAGTGTCATAAAACCTGTTCGCAAATCGCGCCTTCTTAGGCTCACAAGTGTTCATGCCATGAAAAGGGCTATGAACAACCAAAGGCCTGGAGGCACCTCCTCGCCGTATTCTCCTTGCCCGGCGGTAGCAAAAACTCTCTTGATGCCCATCCTTCCCACAGTGAGAGCAATGGTACAAAGGCCTATCGAGAGGCACGGTCTGAGTGGATGAATCACCATTCTCTTGTAAGTGGGAAGTCCCTTGGGACTTAGAGCATGAAGCATCAACCCCAACATCCAACTTGGTGCCCACATTAGAATCACACGTGCCATGAGAAAGGCTACGTGGCTTCTTAAAAGCTTTGACACGCACACGTCGCTCGTGCTTCACACGGCGAAAGCAAAACTCAATGGTATGCCCATCCTTCTTGCAAAAGGTGCATTGGAACCTCAGCTTGGGAATATGAGTCCCAAATATGTGGGAGGCACCCTTTCCATTCAAATCACCTTGGGCAACACCGGAAGAAGCAACAAGCTTAGGAGTAGCTATGAGAGAGCTATTCAAAGCACTAGCACACTTACCACCATTCAAAGACTCACACTCAAGAGAAGAAGTCGACTCCGGCTTAGAAGAAGCAAATTTAGAAGCATCAACATCGGAGTGACAAGAGAAGTGAGAATCCAAACCCTTGGCACAAAGACTCTTGCACCTTGTGCGCAAAACCTCATTTTGAGACTTGAGGCGCTCACAAGTACCACATGTCATATTTCTCAAATTATTGATTTCTTCTTCAATGCATTTAGCATATGTGGTACGCAAGAGTTCATTTTCTTTCTCAAGGTTGGCACTCATCTCATCATGCTCAACCAACTTAGCGCTCATATCCTCGCGCATCTTTTTCAAAGCCAAAACTTCACTTTCCAAATCAATGCATGAGGTGCAAACGAAATCACATGAACAAGCAACATCATTTACATCTCGCAAAGCATTATCATCATTGCAAGAAGTATGGCAAGCATCCTCAACCAGCAACAAAGAGCACTTGCTACAAGGCATGGATTTTATATCACAAATTTCAGCCCTAGCATGCTCAAGATCATCTACACATGTGGTGTGAGTCAATTTTAATTCATTAATTTCAGCATGCAAAGACTCACAAGAAACACATGGTAAAGAAGCACTTGTCTCTAACAAAGAAATCTTACTCCTAGCCATATCAAGCTCATCATTCAAAACAACACAAGAGTTGCAAGGCATAGAAGCATTGGATTTCAACAAGTCAATTTCAGATTGCAAGTTAGCAAGAGATGATCTCAATTCATCATTCTCAAAATCAAGATTGTCACATGCTCTTCTAAAAGCTTCAACATGCATTTTGCGCCAACTAACTTCATCTTTTAATTTCTCATTTTCAGCACACAAGGCATCGCAAGATTTGCAAGGCAAAGAAGCTTTGAAATTTAACACCTTGATTTCAGATTTCAAGCATGCAATGGAAGCAATCAAAGCATCATTTTCAGCATGCATGGTGTTACAAGAAGTGCAAGAATTCAAAGCACGAGACCTCCAATGAGCCATACCACATTTCAACCTAATAAGAGAGCATTTCATCTTCTCATTCTTCCTACGCAAGGCATCACACAAATCTATGTTTCTCCTATGCAAGTCTCCACAATCACGCTCGCAATCATCCAACCTATTGCATAGGATCAAGATAGCTTTGGCAAGTGTACCTTGGTTCATGCCTCCTAGCTTGTGGTAGAACTCGCCTTTCTTGATGTCACCATCTCGATAGTCCTCGATGAGAGATATCATCTCCTCCACTCCGGCTTCCGCCTCAACCGCCATACTTCTCCTTCTCAAAGAACCACAAGGAGAAGAACTTGGTGCCATTCTTGATAGTACCGGTTAGGATTAGCCGAAAGCAAACTCGAGGAACAAGCAACGATGCAAAGAAAGCACTCAAAATGCCTCAATTCTCTAACAAGTACTGACGAGTTCAAAAGCAAAGGATCTTATCTTTTTCCCAAAATTTTACCACTGAACAAGGAGCACCAAAGATAGAGGCACAAAAAAATTTCAGCTCAAAATAAGGTGAAATGAGGTCTAGAGAAAATCCAGAAGAAACAAGACAAAGCCGCGAGAGACTTAAATGAGGATTTTCAATTATCTTCTTGATTTTTTCTGAATTTTTGAAGACCCCAAAATGATATTTGGATCACCTACAAATGGAGTCACGAAACCGCTGTAAAAATTTGAGCCAAAACGGAGCACCGAGCGAAAAGTTATGCCCGTTTTACTGAAGGTATCTCAAGTTATGGTTTTCCAAGGGCACAACTCCAAATCGTCGGACTCAAAACGTGCAAACCAAGGTCGCAAGCAAAAGCACCTCTTTCCTCTAGTCACCTTATGGATTCAAGACTTGTTAGAGCCAAAAGAATCCACAACCGGCTCTGATACCAATTGAAGGATCGGATGGCGACTAGAGAGGGGGGAGTGAATAGGAGCCGGATAAAAATTCTTCTCAAAGAACCCATCCTATACCCTAGTCAAAACCCGGTCACACACAAGCGTTGGAACGAATCACACACCAATCGCCAAAACAACGAGTCCTTGAAACACACGCGGAAGCACGAATGAAGGAGGGAGGAATCAAACCAAAAAGCAAAGCAGCCAGGCTCTGGCGGACCGTCCGGGCGGGCGGGGGGGTCGTCCGCGATGGCCGCGCGGACCGTCCGGGCAGGTCCCGGGATCGTCCGTACCCTTGCCGCGGACCGTCCGGCCCCGAGCCGCGGACCGTCCGTTAAAGCGAACGGAACCACCGTAACCGACCCGAGAAAAACGGACCGTCCGCGAAGACCGGGCGGACCGTCCGCGCGGGCCACGGACCGTCCGCTACTGAAGCTCGGACCGTCCGCAAACCGGCTGCAACGAAAAACCAAAACCAAATCGGATCGAAAGCACAGCCGAGGAAGAACACGAAGAACACGCAAAGAACACTGTACACGCGGACCGTCCGCCTGGCCCTCGCGGACCGTCCGCCAAGCACGAACAGAACTGAAAACTGCTCGACCCCGAAAGTCAACACTCCCAATCCATCACCGGATCTCCCTAACGATAGAAGCTGTTGAGACAAGAGTTTGGGGACATGTAAAGTGTCAACCAAGGATGCTATACCCCAAAAATTTCGTCTCCTAACTCCCTAAATCATCGGGAATCGCGGATCCTTTGAACACCACCAAAAGCTAGAGCACCGAGCGAAAATCCTTGAATCGAAGTGGTTTTCCGGTGTTTGAGGGCACAAGATCAGTCACAAAGATGCACTAGACATCCATCCATGTTTCCCTCAAAGAAATCCGGGGAGGAACCCACTCAAATCCGCAGAATCACACCAAGAACAAAGGCACCAAAAACAAGCACGAAAATAGCACAAAAAGAGCTCCGAAAAAGCAATAAAAGAAATTCGGGAATAGAAAGATTGGCACAAGATTTAGAGGAAGAAATCACTATGAATATCTTGTCCAATCGATTACAAGCCACTCCTAGAAACCAAATCTAAGATGGCAAAAAGCTCCAATCAAAGAGCCACTCTCTCCTCTCTCCCTCTCTCCCAAAGCACTCCAAAAATGAAAGAGTACCGCAGCCTCTAGCCCAAGAGTTGGCTGAAAATTCAGCCCCCTCCTCCTATATATAGGCCCTCCGAAAAGACCGAAGTGCCCCTACACTAGGAGTACAACACAAGCCCTCACAGGGGCATTTTGGTCAACACATGAAGTTCACCATCGGACGGCCGCGCATCCATCAGGCCTTCACGTCCTCCCGACGCAAGCCCCTCGATCATGCTTGCGTGTCGCCCGCCTCGAAGCTTCCCGACGCACCGGATACGCGTCTCCGTCACGTCAGGCCCTCGGGCTCGGTTTTGAGGTCCAAACCGAGAAACCCTCCTCCGATGGTTTTGTGGCCAAACCACCAAACCCCGCGTACACGGCCCGACCTCACCACGCCAAGCGTCGAGCCCGCCAAGCCTTTCACCTCCGGCGCCCGGACGGTCTACTCAGTCTTGCCTCGTTCCTTGACTTGGCCACCACCGATGCACCGGCTCCATGTCCACGACTTCGTCTTGCCCGTGTCGCCACCATGTGGCCCGCACCTAGTCCCGCTGTCCACCGGGTCCCTCGAACCGAGCCTACTTGTCTCTCCATCTCCCGGAGGCCCCTCAAGGCTGAAGACCTTTCGTGCCCGTTCTTCCCCGCAACAACACGAACTAGGCCGCAGCCTACACCTGCACACTAAGCCAAGAGTCAGTCCACACAACGTTGTCAACCACTCCTCACGAGTGCATTGACAACACACCACATAAACACTAAGGTAAATACACAAAATAAAACACACACAACACAACTCAACACTACACACACAAAGCTTCAAACCATCCGGTCAATCACTCATCACACACGAACCAAGGTACTTCTCAACTTGGTTCCTCACCGGGACATGTTGTTGAGCTTTCATTTTGAGTTTTACACCAAGTGTTGTAATTATCGAAGAACTGTTCGGAAGTTTTTATGCGAATAAGGCAATGAATATGTTTTTTCTTTGAAAAAACGTCACCCTCCCCCACCTTGCCGTTTCGCATGAAAACTAGATTGCATGTTCACGAATCTTACTATTCACGAACTTCTTTAGCACATCTTTAGGAGAAGTCTTCGTCAATTTTTGAAAATTTCGACCGTCGTTGTGCAAGTCGACAAAATTTGTTTTTCGAATTTTGTGGACTTGCCCCGACCGGCAGACTTGCCTCGGTTGAAATTGCGACCCTGAGTTGCTTCAACCAAGATTTTTCTGCGAACGTTCGATGGAGCCCCTTGTCCTTTTCTTATAATGATGATACCTGAAAAAATTTTCAACAATCTGAACTGAGTGAGAATACATAGGCGAACCCTTAGACATTCGTTTTCTCGAAATTATCATGCGAACTTTCTGGTGGGAATCCCTTCGTGGATGGGATTTTTCTAGGCCACAACTTGTTGTTGTCTCGGGCCTTTTCGGTGGGAATCCCTCGATGGATGGGATTTTTCTAGGCCACAACTTGTTGTTGTCTCGGGCCTTTTTGGTGGGAATCCCTTGATGGATGAGATTTTGGCTATCAGGAAGCCCTTTTCACGAACTTTTTCTTTTTTCAAGATGGAATTTCGGCTATCACGGAGCCTTTCTCACGAACTTTTTCTTTTTTCACGATGGAATCTCGGCTATCACGGTGCCTTTCTCACGAACTTTTTCTTTTTTCACGATGGATTTTCGGCTATCACGGAGCCTTTCTCACGAACTTTTTTCTTTTTTCACGATGGAATCTCAGCTATCACGGAGCCTTTCTCACGAACCTTTTCTTTTTTCACGATGGAATCTCGGCTATCACGAAGCCTTTCTCGCGAACTTTTTTCTTTTTTCACGATGGAATTTCGGCTATCACGGAGCCTTTCTCACGAACTTTTTCTTTTTTCACGATGGAATTCTCGAGACACGAGACACAAAACATGCAATTTGGGGGAGGACTCTTTTCATATATATATATATCAGAAAGAGTATTTACATAGGATCCGCCTCGTTAAAAACCTTGCCTCTTGATTTAGAGCCCCCTTTGCAAGGCAAAGAGTACGGTCCTTCTTATTCTGGTACGACTAAGAGAAATAAAACTGATTTTTTGATCCGAGATCACTTATAGACACGTGATTCGGGTTTTTATTTTCCTAAAGTTCAAACTTACGAAAATCGAAAAACTGCTACCCGCTACATCTATCTACAACTAGGGTTTTCATGGATAATACCTTTTTAGGCTATCGACATTCCACGAATACGGCAACTCTTCGCCGACCGCTCCATCAGGCGAAAAGCCCCTGGCATATTTGTTTCCTTGGCGATGTAAGGCCCTTCCCATGACTCATGAAGTTTTCCGGGTTCTCCCAATTTTTCTTTCTTTTCAAGACAAGATCACCAGCTTTGATGTCCTTTCGGACCACCTTTTTGTCCCTCCATGCCCTTGTCTCTCTGCGGTACTTCTCAATATTTTCTCTCGCTTCAAGGATTGTCAGCTCTATCATGTCTTTTTCCACCTTCTTATCAATTTCCTCTATCTCTTTTCCCTTCAGGACTCTCATGCTTTCATTTCTGATCTCCTCCGGTGTCATAGCCTCGGTCCCGAAAAGTAGGCGAAAGGGCGTGAAACCTGTTGCCCTTGAAACCGTGGTGTTGTGAGACCAGATCACCTTCGGGAGTTCATCCACCCACTTTCCCTTTTTCTGATCGAACAAACACTTCTTGATTCCCGAAAAAATCAAGCCATTGGCTCTTTCGACTGCACCATTGGATTGTGGATGATATACTCGATGAAAACTTCGTCGTGTGCCTAAGATTCTGCAAGTATTCTTTGAAGGTGTAGCGATCCAAACCGTTTGCCATTGTCAACCGTCGGTTCTCTAGGAACTCCGAACCTGCAGACTATGTTCTGCCAAAAGAATTTCTGAACTGTTGCTGCTGTGATGTTCGCGAGTGGTTTTGCCTCTACCCACTTCGTGAAATAATCGACCGCTACAGCCGCAAATCGGCGGTTGCCCCGAGGCTGGCCGGCAACGGGCCTACTAGGTCCAATCCCCATCTCTGCAAAGGCCAAGTTGGAGGGATTAAGTGAAGCGGCATTGAAGGCGGTCCTCGCCGATTTCCGTCTTCCCGCATGCTTCACACCGCCGAACTAACATCTTGGCGTCGATGTTTATGGTGGGCCAATAGAATCCTCGCTTTATCGCCTTACCGGCCAAAGCCCCGGTGCCTATGTGTGCCCCACATAATCCGTGAATTTCTTTCAGAAGTTCGCGACCTTTTTCGGAGGTGATGCAACGCAGCCAAGGCTCAGTGACTCCTGACTTGTATAATTCTCCATTTACTACTGTATAGCCCCGAGCCCTTTGCTTCAATCTTTTTTCCTCCAATTCATCTTGTGGTTCGTAATGTCCCCTCAGATAGGCCATTATTTCTGCTCTCCAGTCTAGAATTTCCACCATATTCATGATTTGAGTTCTTGAATCTTTGATGGAGGGTTCTCTGATGATTTCAAAGAACACGTCCGGTGGTAGCTCTTGATTTCGAGGTCGCCGCCTTCACCGCTTATCCGCCTCATTGTTATCATCCCTTGGGATATGCTGGACTGAATACCCTTTGAAATGTCTTTCCATTTCTCTGACTTTTTCAAGATATTTCATGAGAACTGGATTCCTGGCCTCGCTTTCCTTCTCAATATGTTCCTGGATCACTTTCGAATCCGTTCTGATTATGAATGTCTGCTGCCCCAAGGCTTTCATTTTTCTCAACGCCAGCAGTAGAGCTTCATACTCCGTTGTGTTGTTCGTGGAGTGTTCATTGTTCGCAAATACGAGCCGCGCTGCATATCTTATGACCACGCCCGTCGGGGACGTTACAACAGCCGAAATTCCGACCCCCTTGTAACACCATGCTCCATCACACTACACTATCCAAGGTTCGGGCATATTTTCCTCAAGATTCTGAGTAGGTGAGGTCCAGTCCACGACAAAATCTGCCAGAACTTGCGACTTTATTACACTTCTTCTCTCGAAATCCACCACATATTCGGAGAGTTCAGCACCCCACTTGATGATTCGGGTGGATGCCTCCCTATTTGCGAACAAGTCACTTAACGGTTGGTTGGTGATAACTCTTATTCTGTGGCCTTCGAAGTAATGTCTTAGCTTTCTTGCTGCCATGATGACCGCATACACGATCTTTTCCAGTTCGGAATAGAAAACCTTGGAACCAGACAATGCTTCAGAGGCGAAGTATACAGGAATTTGCCTGAGCTTTCCTTCTTCTTCCTTTTCCTGTACCAGCACTGCACTTACTGCCGAATTTGATGCAGACACGTACAACAGAAGCGGCGATTTTGGCTCGAGAGGACAGAGCTTGGTCATGTTGGACAAGTAGTCCTTCAGTTCGCGAAAGGCCCGCTTCCGAGGTTCGGACCACCGGAATTTCTTGGCACTTCGAGAACTTTGAAGAATGGCAAACTTCTTCTCGCGGCTCTGGGGATGAATCGTTGAGGGCGACCACTCTCCCCGTCAACTTCGAACATCTTTCACCGAGATTGGCTCTTGCATTTCCATCAGAGCCTTTATCTTGTCAGGGTTTGCTTCAATGCCTTTCGTTGAAACTAGGCATCCAAGAACTTTCCCTTTGTGAATGCCGAACACACATTTTTCTGGATTTAGCTTCAAGTTTGCTGCCCTCATGTTCGCGAATGTTTCGCCAAATCACCGATATGGTCTCTTCTCTCGAACACTTTTGACAACTATGTCATCCACATATGCCGAATGTTTCTCCGAATCTATTTGGTGCGGTACTATTGCTATCATTCTCAAAAACGTGCATCCCGCATTCTTGACCCCTCCGGCATTCTTACAAAACAAAATGTTCCGAAAGGAGTGATGAAACTTGTCTTCTCTTCGTCCTCTTTGCGAACTGCGATCCGATGATACCCGAGAGAACATGTCCGGGAGCGAAAGCATCTCACCGTTGGTCGCATCATCCACGATTTTGTCTATCCTTTCCAAGGGAAAATCGTCCTTCTTGCACGCCTTGTTCGGATCCGTGAAATCCACACACATTCTCCATTTGCCATTTTTCTTCTTGGTCGGCACGGTGTTGGCTAACGGACTGGGTACTTGACCTCTCTGATTACCTGGGCGTCCTACAACCTCTGAATTTCTGCTTCTACTGCTTTGACCTTTTCGTCAGACATTTTCCGAAGTTTTTGCTTCTTGGGTGGTATCTTGTCATCCGTTTCGAGGGCATGTTCGATTATGTCTCTGTCAACACCTTGCAAGTCCTTGGCTGACCATGCGAAAACATCCTTGTTTCTATTCAGGAATCGTATGAGTTCATCATCCTCTTCGGCGCTGAGGTTCGCCCCTATTATGACTGCTCTGTCGGGCATGTCATCCAAATACACTTTCTTTGTTTCATCTTCTGCGGCTATGCTATTTTTCTCTTTGTCCTGCTTAGGCTCTTCATAGGTTTCCTTCCTCTCTTCGTTGCTTTCGGTGGTACACATTCGTTTGGCCGGGCGTGTGGCCCTTTTCTATGTTCCCGGCCTCCGCTCGATTGCCGAACACCGTGATAACCCCTTTGGGCGCAGGCATCTTCATGCATAGGAACCTGTTGCCTTATGACAAGATCAAACTTGTTCATGAAACCTCTCGCCGAAGATCGCAAGGTACGAGTGATATATGTCAACTACATCAAAGGTGAGGTTCTCCGTTCTGGCATTCTCAAGATCTCTGAAAGAAACTGGGAGTGAAATTTTTCCCACCGGCTTGATGGGCTTTCCTCCGAACCCCTGCAGTGGGTACTCTGGTGGATCCAACATGTCCGGCTCGGTGTTCATTTTCTCGATTGTTTTCAGGAACAGGATGTCCGCCGAACTCCCGTTGTCAACCAGGATTTTTCCTATGACCCACCCAGCAATATTGACTTCGATCACCATGGCGTCATTGTGAATCGCGGATTTCAACCTGAAATCTTCTTCTGTAAAGGTGATTGGCACCTTCGCCCACTCCGGGCGGGCAGCTGGGCCATCGTTGATGATGGTATTCACAGATCTGAAGTAATTGCTTCGCTGCTTCTTTGTTTCGAATTCCACAGCAGATCCGCCTGTGATTGGCATGATAGTCCCGAACGATGGTAGTGCCTTAGAGTTCTAAGGTCCCGAACTTGACTGAGGCCTTGATGAGCTTTCTGGGGGCGGTGGCAAGATTTCCCAAATGGGCTGTGGTTGCTGGATTGATTGTATCGCTTGTGACTGAGGGAAGAATTGCTGCGATGGCTGCCATGCTGATTGTGGTTGTGGGAATTGCTGAACTGGTGCAGAGCTTGACTGTGGGTTTGCGAACTGCGGTTGCCAAAAGTTCGGCCGAAACTGGCTTGGCATCGAGGATGCAATGCTCATCAGTGCTTTCTCTTGTTGGATTCTTGCCATGTTCTTCTTTGTCTCTGGGCACCCTTCGGTGTTGTGGCCTCTTCCATGATACTGGCAGTAGAAGTGAGGATCTCTTGGGTTGTGATTCGGGAGTCCTGGGGTTCCTCTTCCTCTCCCCCTTCCTCTGGGACTGAATCCTCCCCTGGCGCTTGGCCTGCTATCTTGCTGTGGCTGAGAGTTTCCAACATTGTTCACGTTTCGTGGATACTGGGGTGGTGCTCGCCAGGTCATATCTCTGTTGCCCTGTCTTGCCTCGTTCCGTTCGGCTACCCTCTTGCGGTGATCATCATCAGACAGAATGTAATCTTCTAATTCCCGAAATAGTTCTTCAACTGTCTCAGGCTTCTTTCTTGTGAGGTGAGAAGCCGTTGGCCCCGGGGTGAGACCTTTGATCAGTGCCTTGATCGTTGTCTTGTCATCGGCGTCGGGGAATGCGAGACCTCGTTGCATGAACCTTCTCACGAAGTTCCGCAAGTGGTTCTCTCGTCCTTCGCTTGCGGTTGTACGGATCCGAGGCTTCGTCGTTGTGTCATGGAACATCCGAAATGCTTGCATGAACTTTGTTTTGAGATCTACCCGAGTTTCGTAGATCGAGTGTGGAGGCAGCGAAGTGAGTACCAATTCGATGCGGTCCTTCGCAAGCTATGATGAAGGATTTGGCCGGTGCGACATCATCTCCTCCCGCCGAGTTCACGACCGACTCGTATCTCATGAGAAGCCGCTCGGGAGTTTCCGAAGCCGTTGTACTTGGGAAGAGAGACGAGGCTTGAACTTCGGCGGCCAAGGTGCCGTTTGCGGCCCTATTGACGACGGCGATTCGGAATCCACGAAGTGTGAGACTCCGTTTCCCGCGAAAAAGTTTTCTTTCGGGGGATTCTCTTGCGGGTGCGGGGGTTCGCTGCGGTGTTTCTTGCCACAGGGAGCTGTTCTCTTGTTCTTTCATTCCGTCGATTTCTCTCTGTATTGCTTGTATCTGCTCTTTTGCTTTGTTCAGCTGCTCTAGCTTTTCGGAGATTTTCCTCTTTGCCTGCAACTGAGCTGCGAACTTTTCCTTGTCTTTCTGCAGCTGCTGTATCTTTTAGTGAACCATGGCTAGCTGTCTGTCTATGGCATCATCGTCATCATCAACATTCTCGAACTCTTGCTGTTCAGCAGGTTGTTCTTGGATGTGAGCTGTCTTTTCTGCTCTTGCCTTCATGAGGGCTTCGAGCTTTTCTCTTCGTTCTTGGTCTGTTACGTTTGAGGATTCAGGAACAAAC
This sequence comes from Cenchrus americanus, assembly GCA_947561735.1. Classification (NCBI taxonomy): domain Eukaryota; kingdom Viridiplantae; phylum Streptophyta; class Magnoliopsida; order Poales; family Poaceae; genus Cenchrus; species Cenchrus americanus. Next base: position 78,355,455 of record OX387244.1, on the reverse strand, counting down.
GAGGTTTCATTCCCTTGAGTAGGAAGGCGATCATCCTGGTTTGCCTGTGCTGGAGCATTCTTCTTGGATTTCTTTTGAGGTGGCATCGTGAGTTTCTTTTTCGGCTGGAACACGGTGGGCGCCAATGTTGGGGGATACCCGAAAACTTCGGATAACTACCCTAACACGAGTATGAGTTCTCAACATGTTCAAGTACAAAGTTAGAGCGCAAAGAGACTGTGATTCTCTCTGCAAGTAGCACAAGTTCCAAAAAAGTCTGAATCCGTTTACACGTGCCCTCGCGCCCCCTTTTATAGGGAGACGAAGGGACTTTCACATGCCGATAACACCCTCGGGCTCAGGGAATATTCCTAGTGTGAACATATACAAGAATGTCTTTTTCCACCTAACATATTTACAACTCTACCACTAGTTCACACTCTAAACCCGGACTTTTTGGGACGACAACTTTGACTTTGCTTCTCCCCTGGTTCGTGAATGCTTTCTTATCAAACTCCCGGACTAGATCTTCAGCAGATTCCCGAATTGGTCCTTACTCCCCCGCTGGTTCGTGGATGTCCACGCGCCTGATCCCCGAACAGGGTCTTCATCAGATTCCCGAATCGGCAGTTCTCCGAAGTTCGGGCTATCGTCAGTTGAGATTCCGGGCTTCCGCACGCTTGCGACTTCACCTCTTTGTCGAATCAAGATTCCCGAACTCAGCACATTCGCGAATTCGAGACTTCACAGGTTCCAGGCTCTCGAGAATCGCGAATTCACTGCTCCTGAAAAACATACTTTGAGAACTTTGTTAAGCTCAACGTTTCGAGGGTGACGGGTTTTCCTGAATTCCCCAACATATAGGGGGCAGGTTCTCCCCGACAGGTGGGAGCCTGCACCCCCGTCACCGGAGCCGACTCCGGTGGCGAGAGAACCATCGCCCGCCACCGGGCGGTCTACGACGGAGGCCGCACGGGCCGCGGAGGTGCCGGTGCGCGCCACCGAGGCGCCCGTGCGCGCGGCGGAGGCGCCCGTGCACGCGGTGGAGCCCGCGTGCGTGGCGGGAGGCAGGGGCCCGGAGGTGCGGCGGTGGCCGTGCCGGCCGCGCCCGCGACGTCAGCGGGGACCTCGAGGAAGAGGAAGCGGGCCTTCTCCTCCTTGAGGTAAAGAGTTGCCTTTCGAGGGGCAGTGTGCCGGATGGGCGGGAATGTGACGCTCTGTTCTTGTGTTTGCAGGGTGACGCCAACCGTGCCCCCCTCGCGCCAGCCAAGGTGCTGAGGGCGGACACGTCCGTCCCAACTAGGCGGGGCTCGTCGAGGGTGTCGCGAGCAGCCGTAGGCACGGCGGCGACGGCGAGCGGGCCCCGCAAGGCGCGGCCGAGCCTCATGGCCGCGGCCGGCAACGGCATTGCGCGGAGCGCGGCAAGCGGGCGCGGAGGTGCGGCGAGGAGCCCGCCGTGGCCGAGGGGCGGCCGGTGGCGGAGGTAAAGGCGGCGGCGCCGGTCGCCGTGGCGCAACCGGCGACGTCGGCCGCGAGGCGCGTCCGCGCCGCCCGCGGCCGCCGAGGCGCGGCCGGAGACGGCGGTCGCGGTGGCGCGGCGCGGGACCCCACGGCCACGGTGGCGCGGCAGGAGCCCGCGGCCACGGTGGCGCGGCAAGGGCCCGCCTTGCCGCACGGCGGCTCCGGACGACGGCGCCCCGGAGATCCCCGACGATAAGGTCCCCCGCCCCCGGTGGGACCGGTGGGCAAGCCCGCCCGCACCGGCCCCGAGCCCCGGGCGGGGGCGCTCGTGAGGAGGTGTGCGGCCACATGGTGGTCGCGAGCTCGGGGCACCGGCGCCGAGGCCTCTTCGTCTCGCGCGGCGCGCCCGCTTCGAGCGACCCAGCGGCGAGCCTGGGGCAGCGGAAGGAGCGTGTCGACGCGCCGCCCCCTTACTTCGCCGACGCGCAAGAGGAGCAACATCTGTGGGAGGAGCTCCGCGGCCACGACGCTTCGCTCAACCGGGCGCTAAACGAGGCGCTGTGGATCCATGGGTGCCCGGCGTGGCGTGTCTTCAAGGTGCGTCGACGTTCGTTAACTTGTCGCCTTCTTCCTTCCTTTGTTGTTTTCGCGTTTGTCTTTGCGGTGCGGCACTCATGGATTTTTGTCTGCTGGTGGCAGGAGCTAGAGCTCCGCGCCCGCGACAGGTACGGCGCCCTCGACCAGATGAGCGCTGAGCTCCGCCAGCTCTAGGAGCAGCGCGACGCTCTCGACGCCCTCGCCGAGGCCCTGAGCACCCGGGATGGCTGGTTGGCATACCGGGCGGAGGCTCTGCGCGACCAGCTTTTGGAGCTGGAGGGGCAATCCACGGCGTGCCCCTCTGCCGTTCAGCGGGTTCGCACGGCCCTCATCGACCGGGACGAGGCGCTGCAGCAGGCGAGAGGGGACCTGGAGAGGGCGCGCACCGTGGCGGCTGACTGGGAGGCAGAGGTGGTCTCCATCCGGGCTCAGCACCGGCGGTCCACGCGGAGCTCGAGGAGGGCGCGGTCCCGGCGAAGCCGGGGCGAGGAGAGGGCGAGGGAGGCCGAGCAGAAGGCCAAGGAGGCCGAAGAGTTGAAGGCCTCCCTCGCCACCAAGGTCGCCGCGGTCGTCGCAGCGGAGGAGCAGCTCCGGCAGTAGCGTGCCGCCCGCCAGGAGGCCGAGGGTCAGCTTCAGCAGGAGTAGGCCGCCCTCGTCGATGCCCGGGCAGCGCTCGAGCAGGAGCATGCTGCTCTCGAGAGGGCGCAGGTGTCGCTGAAGGAGCCGGAGGACGAGGTCTCGAAGCTCGACGGGGAGCTGATCGCCCTCAGCATCTCGAACGAGGATCAGCTCCGGACCCTCGAGGAGCAGAGCGCCACGGTCGTCAGCTTGCAGCAGGCGGTCGAGGGCGGACGCCAAGCTCTCGAAGGGGAGAGGAAGCAGGTTGAAGGTGAGTTGCCGTTTTGTTCCTTTGTTTTGTTGATCTTCCCTTCGGAGGTTTGTTCTCTTCTTGATTTCCTTTGCTCGTGGTGTCCAGGCCTGCGGACCGCGCTGGGGCGTGTGACCGATCGGGCCGAGACGTTGCAGGCGGCCTATGACTCCTCCGAGCGGGAGCTGGTAGAGCTGCGCGCTGCCGCCCTCGAGACCTGCCAGGCAGTCGAGGAGGGCGAGGCGCGCGTTGGAAGCTCGCTGGCAAGCCGTATGCGCGCCCTTGGCGGGCATGTCTCGAGGTGCATGCGCCGCGCGCTTCACTTGGGCGTCCAGAAGGCTCTCGGTGTGGTGCGATCCCACTACGAGGTGAACTTCGAGGCTGTGGCGTCATGCTACGTCGTCCCGGAGGGCGTTTAGGACGAGGTGGCGATGGAGCAAGTGGACGCTCTTGGTGCTGATGCCGCCGGGGCGCTGACCGAGGACTTTATGGAGTTCTTGTTCCCGGACGCTGCTGATGCTGACGCACCTCAAGCCTGAAGACCGCTGGGCACTTGGCCCTTTTTTGTTCAAATGTTAGTATCTGGGCCATGTGGCCGTGTAAATGAACAAGTAAACTCTTGAAATGTATTGAGCACTTGTAAATTTAAGTAGTGTTTCTTGTTTCGCTTATTGCGCTGTTCCGTTTTTCCTTTGCTTGGGTGAATTTTGGTTGGGGGAGTTCGATTTCGTGAGTAGCCTGCTGGGCCGGAGGCAAGAGAGAAGGGCCGTATCCTTGCGGAGGCGTAGGCTTTCTCTGACTCGCGCGTCCTTTCCGCTTGGCCACCCGCGCCCCGCCTGAATCCGTTCGAGGCTAAGGTCGAATCGTACTTAGCGTGCTTGCGAGTTAATTTTTTTGCGAAAAAATGGGACCATCTTTGGGGGGGGGGGGATGCCCCCCCGCAGTAGCCCTCGAGGGTGACTTGGTTTTCTGGGGAAAGCCAAGTTGCCTTTTAGCTTTATTAACTTGCTGTTATTTACATTCATGTTGCCAACTAGGGTGTTGAGCATGTAATTTACAACAAAAGACTTGGAAATCCTAGCTAAGGGTAGAAGCGACGTAGCTGCTGGATGTTCCAAGCGTTGGTGAGTTCCTCGCCGTCCTCGTTGGCCAGCTTGTACGTGCCGGGCTTGAGCACCTTCACCACGACGTAGGGTCCCTCCCATGGGGGCGACAACTTGTGGCGGCCTCGATTGTCTTGGCGTAGTCTTAGGACGAGGCCCCCTCGCTGAAGTCTCATCGCCGCACCTTTCGGGCTTAATAGCGTCTTAGGGACTGCTGGTACCTCGCGGAGTGCATTAGGGCCACGAGGCGTTCCTCATCCAACTGGTCCAGCGAATCCTCGCGGGCTCGTTGATTGGCACCTTCGTCGTAGCCCCGGACTCTGGGCGACCCGTATTCCAAGTCCGTGGGGAGGACGGCCTCTGCGCCATGGACCAGGAAAAATGGGGTGAACCCGATGGCCTGCTAGGGGTGGTCCTGAGGCTCCACACAACTACCGGCAGCTCCTGGAGCCATTTCCGACCAGACTTGTTCAGCTGGTCGAAAATTCTGGGCTTGAGGCCTTGTAGAATCATGCTGTTGGCACGCTCCACTTGGCCGTTGGTCTGTGGGTGCGCCACGGCTGCCTAGTCCATGCGGATGTGGAACTTATTGCAGAATTCCAGGAACTTCCTGCCTGTGAATTGGGACCCGTTGTCGGTGATGATGGAGTTGGGCACTCCGAAGCGGTAGACGATGTCGGTGAAGAACGTCACCGCCTGCTCCGCCCTGAGATTCGTGATGTGGCGTACTTCCACCCACTTGGAGAACTTGTCGATTACGACCAACAGGTGGGTGTAGCCCCCGGGCACCTTCCTCAAGGACCCGATGATGTCTAGCCCCCACACGGCGAAAGGCCACGTGATGGGGATGGTCTGCAGGACGTGCGCGGGGAGATTGGACTTGCGAGCATAAAATTGGCACCCTTCGCAGGTGCGCACGATCTCGCTGGCATTGGCGACCACGGTGGGCCAGTAAAAGCCCTGGTGGAACGCATTTCCCACAAGGGTGCGGGGTGCGGCGTGGTGTCCGCATACGCCCGCGTGTATATCCCGGAGGAGCTCGCGCCCCTGGGGGATGGGCACGCATCGCTGCAGGATGCCGGAGGCGGCGCGCTTGTACAGCTCACCGTCGACGAGAGTGAAGGACTTGGCCATCCTGGCAATGCGCCTGGCCTCGGACCGGTCCGAGGGGAGTTCCCCTCGGTCCATCCAGGCGATATACTTGTCGCGCCAGTCCGCCTCGCTGGGGGCTGATTCGACGTCCATGGCTTCGGCCTCGTCGGCGCCGTATCCCTCGAGGAGGGAGAGCACGTACGCCTCGTTTGAGGGGTCCTCGTCCATGGGCTCTACGCCCGCTGGATTCGAGGGAGCCCCCGAGGGTTCCGTGCAGTTCGAGGGGTGCGGCTTGAGGTTGACGGACGGCTGGGCGACATCCCGAGCGAAGATGTTCGGGGGGACAGTGATCCACCCCGACGCGATCTTGGTGAGCTCGTCCGCCTCCTCGTTATACCGGCGGGGCACGTGGTTGAGCTCGATGCCGTAGAATTTGTCCTCGAGGGCCCGCACGACCTTGCAGTACGCCTCCAGCTTATCGTCGTGGCGCTTGCGTTTTTCATGACCTGGTCGATCACGAGCTGCGAGTCCCCCCACACATCGAGGCGTTTTATGCCTATCTCGATGGCGATCTTGAGGCCACAAAGCAGGGCCTCGTACTCAGCCATGTTGTTCGATGCGGGGAAGTGAAGGCGCACAGCGTACCGCATGTGCTCCCCGAGGGGTGAGATGAAGAGCAGGCCCGCACCCGCACCTGTCTTCATCACCGAGCCGTCGAAGTACAGGGTCCAGCATTCAGCTTGGATCTGTGGCGGCGGCAATTGCGTGTCCGTCCACTCGGCTACGAAATCTGCCGAGATTTGGGACTTGATGGCCTTGCGCGGGGCGTAGGCGAGCATTTCATCCATCAGCTCCATCGACCACTTGGCAATCCTGCCCGCTGCGTCCGGGTTACGGATGATTTCCCCCAACGGAAAGGAGGAAACCACCGTGACCGGGTGAGCCTCGAAGTAGTGGCGGAGTTTGCGTCGCGCGAGAACCCTTGCGTGAGCGCCTTCGGACTTGCGGGTAGCGTGTCTTGGTGTCGGACAAGACTTCGCTGATGTAGTACACTGGCCGCTGAACTGGCAATGCGTGCCCCTCCTCCGCGTGCTCCACCACGATGACGGCGCTAACCACCTGGGTGGTCGCAGCCACGTAGAGGTACAGAGGCTCGCTGTCTTGCGGCGGTGTGAGGATTGGGGCGTGGGTAAGGGACGCCTTTAGCTTATCAGGCGCCTCCTGGGCCTCGACGGTCCAGGAGAAACGCTCATGCTTCTTGAGGAGCCGGTAGAGGGGCAAGCCCTTCTCGCCGAGCCGCGAGATGAAGCGGCTCAAGGCGGCAAGGCACCCAGCACCCTTTGGACCCCCTTAAGGTCCCGAATCAGACCCATTCGTTCGAGGGCTGCAACCTTTTTAGGGTTGGCCTCGATGCCTCGCTGGGAGACGATGTATCCTAATAGCATGCCTCGCGGCACGCCAAAGACACATTTTTCGGGGTTTAATTTCACCCCGTTGGCCCGTAGGTAGCCGAACGCGATGCGAAGGTCGCTAACCAGGTCGTCCGCCTTCCTGGTTTTTACGACTATATCATCTATGTACGCCTCAACGGTTCGCCCGATGTGGTCTCCGAAGACGTGCTGCCGAACGACATCATTACGTAGCAGTACATCCCGAACGGCGTGATGAACGAAATCGCGAGCTGGTCGGACTCCTTCATTTTTATTTGGTGGTACCCGGAATAGGCGTCAAGGAAACAGAGCAGTTGCACCCAGCGGTCGAATCAACGATCTGATCGATACACGGCAAAGGAAAAGGAACTTTAGGACATGCTTTATTAAGACAAGTGTAGTCTACACACATCCGCCACTTCCCATTCTTTTTCTTTACCAATACAGGATTAGCTAGCCAAGTGGGGTGGAACACTTCCTTGATGAACCCAGCCTCGAGGAGCTTCTGCAGCTCCACTCCGATTGCCCTGCGCCGCTCCTCGTCGAAGCGACGCAGCCGTTGCTGCACGGCGCGGGAGTGAGGGAGGATGTCAAGGGAGTGCTCGATGACCTCCCTCGGGATGCCTGGCATGTCCGAGGGGCTCCACGCGAAGATGTCGGCGTTGGCGTGGAGAAAGTCGACGAGCACCACTTCTCATTTCGGGTCGAGGGTAGAACTGACCCTCAACGCCTTGCCCTCAGGGGCAGCAGGGTCAAGAGGCACCTCCTTGGTCTGCTCAGCGGCCTCGAAGCTGCCAGCGTGCTTCGCGGCGGAGTCGAGGTCTTCTTTGACCATCTTCTCCATGTTGGCGACGAGCGCTTCGTCCAGCGCCAGTGCCTCGGCGTGTTCCACGCACTCGATGTCGCAGTCGAATGCGTGCTCGATGGATGAGCCCACGGTGATGACGCAGTTGGGCCCCGACATCTTCATCTTGAGGTAGGTGTAGTTGGGGACCGCCATGAACTTGGCATAGCAGGGTCACCCGAGTATGGCATGGTACGCGCCCCTGAATCTCACCACCTCGAAGGTGAGTGTCTCCTTGCGGTAGTTGTCCGGTGTGCCGAACCAGACTGGCAGGTCGATCTGCCCGAGGGGCTGGACGCGCTTGCCCGGCGCGACGCCATGAAACGACGTCGTGCTGGGCTGCAGCTGATCCAATCTGATCCCCAGCAGGCGCAGCATGTGCGCGTAGAGGATGTTGAGGCTGCTGCCTCCGTCCATCAGGACCTTCGAGAACCACGCGTTCTCGATGACTGGGTCGACCACCAGCGGGTACTGACCCGGGTTGGGGATGCAGTTCGGGTGATCCTCGCGGCTGAACGTGATGGTGTCCTCCGACCAGTCAAGGAAGGAGGGAGGCGCCTTCTCTGCGGCGAGAACCTCGTGCCGCTCATGCTTGTGCTGGCGGCTGGACATGTCGACGGTTGGCCCCCCGAAGATGAGGAAGACGTTCTCCATGGCGGGGAAGCCCCCGGCGTCGCCGTCACCCCTGTCCTTCTTGGCCTCGTCGTCCTTCGCGGTGGCACGGCCGTAGAACCGCTTGAGCATATCACACTGCTCGAGGGTGTGGTTGACCGGCGTTTTGTGGTAGGAACATGGCTTCTTTAGCATGTCGTCGAAAACTCCCGGGCCTCGAGGGACCGGTCGAGGGCCCCGTTGAGCCGGGTCAACAGCAAGACCTTCGCCGCCGTCGTCGTCGTGCCCCTGCTCGCGCGCCTTGCAGTGCGGCTTCTTTCCCTTCTTGCCCCGCTTGTTATTTTGGCGGGGCTCCTTGGACTTGCTGCCCTCTGCGGGCGCGTCGTCCACGCGTTTGCCCTTCTTGCCGTCGAAGATCGCCCCCACCGCCTCTTCGCCTGAGGCAAAGCTGGTGGCGATGTCGAACAGCTCATTCGAGTCGACCGGCGGGCTGCGCCCGAGCTCGTGCACAAGATCCCGGCAAGTTGTGCCCTCGAGGAAGGCGTGCACGATTTCGGACTGCGCCACGCTTGGGAGCTCCGTACAGTGCTTGGAGAAGCGCCGTATGAAGTCCCGGAGCGACTTGCCGGGCTTCTGGGTGCAAGAGCGCAGGTCCCAGGAGTTCCCAGGGCGCACGTACATGCCCTGGAAATTTCCCACAAACGTGCGGACCAGGTCATCCCAGTTGTGGATCTTGCTGGTCGGCAGGTGCTCGAGCCACGTCCGCGCCGAGTCGGCGAGGTGCAGGGGGAGGTTGCGGATGATAACCTCGTCGCTGGTGGCCCCGCCTAGCTGACACGCTAGACGGTAGTCGTTGAGCCACACATGGGGGTCCGTCTCCCCGTTGTACTTGCCGATCGTCGTGGGCTGGCGGAAGCGCTGGGGGAAGTTCGCCGTACGGATTTCTCGGCTGAACACGCGGGTTCCTGGGGGCTCCGGCGTCGGTGAGCGGTCCTCCCCGCTTTCGTAGCGTCCACCTTGTCGAGGGTGGTAGCCCGCTGCCGCCCGTGCCTCTGTGTTACTCGTTCGCCGGGCGTTGATGACGTTACGGGCGTCACCATCTTGGGCTCGCCCGCGTGTGTCGAGGAGCCGTTCCTTGGCCGGTGTGCACCCCGGGTTGGCAGGGCGCTCAGCTACGCCGCCCGCGTGCACCGAGGGCTCGGGGCCTTGTGCACCCCCATTGTCCCGCACGCTCCCCTGTTGGTGGATGCGGGACGCTGAGCTTTCGGCCTGTTGGACGGCCGCTTGCTCGATGAGCGCTTGCGCCTTGCGGTGCAGGTTCCGCGCTTCGGGCGTCGAGGGGGCGGGCATGGCCCGCAGCAGTGTCGCGGTAGCAATGAGCTTCTAGCTTGCTCGTGGGGGCGTGTCCGGATTGTCGATGTTGAAGTCGGCGTTGGTGCGATCGCGAGCTTGTCTGCCCAACTCGCGCGCGCGTTTGCCGCGCGCTGAGGCTTCTCCCGCGATAGAGGCGCGAAGCAACCACATCGTGTTGTACTCTTCCGCCAGCTTGGCCTCGAGCTCGCGTGCTTGGGCCAGCTGTGCATTGATGTCGGCCCCCCTCGGTGGTGAGGGGAGGGGCGTTTGGCCCTGCAGCCAGGCACGATCCAGTTCCCAGAGCAGGAGGAACCTCTCCGTCGCTGACACCTGCCACGTCGACAGCGTTTGCTGGGTCGTTGGCGATTACGACGCAGCACTCCCGCGCGGGGTCGTAGCTCCCGGCGCTGGAGTCGTCGGAGTAGCCGAACCCGATGGTACGCGGTGTCGAGGAACCGCCCGAACATCCTTCGGGTCCGCACGCGGGGAGAAGTCCCACTCCGCGTATCCATGCGAGGTGGCGGGTGGCAGCTCGTCGATGGAGCCTAGGGATGTTTCGTCGCCGGCGGAGGCGCTAGGGTCCCTGGCAACCAGGATGTGGCGGCCAGGGGGAACCCTGCGCAGCGTCGTGTTGGCGTTGGCGACGTATGCCGCCGTGGCGCCGCGCGGTACCGATAGGGAAGCGCGGTCGAGACCGAGCGCTCCCCGCCGGGCGGCGGCCGGCTGTCTCGCCGGTGGGCGCGTCGCGTTGCGAGGCGACGCACCCGGCATGCCATCGCTCCGTCCGGCGCTCGCGCGCGGAGCGACGGCCGCGGCCGGGCGGACCGGCACGGCGCCGCGCGCGGAGTTCCTCACAGTTAGTGAGGCGCATGAGGTAGCCGTTCCCCGTAGCCTGAAAGTTCAGGCCCGCGAACCGGATTTCGAATCCGACCGGGAGGGGGTCCGAGCTGCCCATGGAGTAACGCTGACCACGGTACTCGGTGTGAATCACCATCGAGAGAGCTTGGTGACGAGTTGATCTTCAGTGCGCAGAGCCGCACGGTGGACGCCAACTGTCGGTGCGGAATGTAGTCCCGACACTAACTAGTAATAAGCGCTGAGATCTGCCTCTCGATGGTCGGTGCTAAGAAAGTAAGGACACTTGGTTTATCCTGGTTCCGACCGGGGCCGTACGTCCAGTAGGGGTGTGCTCAAGGCACTATGTTGCTTCGCACCAGGGTGCCTGTAGTGGGGGTGGCTACAAGCGAGGCGGGAGAGGAGGCGCGGCCTCCAAGTCCCAAGAGGAGTGATTGAGGCGAGTGCCAATATCGTGGGGGAGGCGGAGAGCGTGTGAACGATCGCTATCCGTTGTCCCGTGTCCCCACGGCGGGGGGGGGGGGGGGGAATCGCCTCCCTTTTATAGGCTAAGGAGAGGGCGATTTACAGGCATGCCGCACTATTTGGCTACGGGTGATGGTATGGCGTACAGTGCCGGGGAATTGATGGTTGTCCTGGCGAATCTTGCTCTAGTCATGGCGTCGTGGCGTGCCCTGTGCTTGAACAGGGGCGACCTCGAGGGTGGAGGCGTGGTGGTTGACCGAGGCGTCTCCAGGCGGGCTCGAAGGAGCCGTTGACGATGATCCGTATGGGGTGCAGTGGCAGGCGTGGCGGCGTCCCGTCCCCGTGTGCTCAACAGCGTCGGAGTAGTTGTAGCAGTGCGTGGAGTGGCGCAGCAGGGGCGGGGATGGCTGCACAGGATTGACAGCGACGGGGATGGCGCTCCCGCCGGCCTGACGTCATGGTTTGACCCCGCGGGGTCACGAGAAGAGGGTTCGAGGGTGCGGCCGGCCCCCTTCGAGGGCGCGGCGCGTTAGCTGTACTAGAGTGGGCGGCACAGTGTCACGGAGCTGACATCGGCCTCATCGCACAGTCCCCCACAGTGGCGGGGATGGGCTCCCCCTAGGGAGTTGGCGGAACAGCGCTGGGGCGTGATTCCCAGGCGCGTAGTGGCGCAGGTCTACCGTGTCAGAGCATTAAATGCCCGTACATGGGTGCGGGAGCAGGTGCGCTCGTGAGCCCTCGAACGAGGCGGACCCTGTTCGAGGGAGGTGGGGACCCTCGAGCAAGGCGGACCCTGCTCGAGGGAGGTGGGAACCCTCGAGCGAGGCGGACCTCACTCGAGAGCGGTGTGAGCCCTCGAGCGAGGCGGACCTCGCTCGAGGGGGCGTTTTGTTGGGCCGCTTCGGTGGGCCGCGGGGGCCGCCATGACGTGGATCGCGTTGTGTGTATGTTTTGTGTTAGGCCCGTGGTTGGGTTTGCGTTTTGCGTTTTTTGCAGGTTTTAAGCAGGATCCCCCCGGGTATTAGGGGACCCTCGTGGCTGTCCCCGACAGTAGCCCCCGAGCATCTGCGGGTGTACTGGTTAGGTTCCCGCAGATGCTGGAGCCTACTGATAGGACGCTCTTCCCTCCCGGTTGCAAATGTCTTTCCGTGGGGCCGCGTCAGCGGACCCGCGGGTCTAGCCCCCGAAGCCCTACAGGAGTGTGAGTGCTCCTGCAGGGGTTTTCTCGCGGAATTTCATTAGCGGCGTGGTACGTGTCTCAACCGGCATCGGCGATGTCTCAGCCGGCTTCGGTGACGCACGCACAACTGATGTCTTTCGCGTTCGGTGCATTCCAGGAGGTGTAGCCGCGCGTTGAGCCCTCGAGCCTGGGCCCATTCGAGGCGATCGGGGCGAGCTCTTCGTCTTGTTTTAAACGTGCCCTCGTCGTCCCTTCGCGGGACGGAGGGTGAGGTCTCCACAACCCCCATCGATCGGGTCGCGGATTGCGGATTCCTCGTCGAGCTGTTAGCGGGTGGTTCAAGTGGACGCCCATGCCCCGTTCGATAAGGGTAGGCTCGTGGTCCGGAGACTCGTCCATTGAAGCGCTTGCGCGGGTTTGCTAGGTGGGGCTCGGTCCCGTTCGCTAGGGACCGAGGGCGTGGAAGCTCTCCCTCGGTTGGATCCCCCCGGCTAGCTGCCCTCGCTGGCTCTCGAACACGACATGTGGGGCGCCCTCGAGCCGGCGGGCTCGAGGAAAGGCTCGAATGCGCACGCCCTCATCATCCCTGACTCTGGTGATCGGGGGCACCTGTTCGAACCCTTCGAGGGTCAGGCTTCGAACCCCTGATCAGTAGGGCCGTGCGAGGTAGCACCTGAGTGCTCCCGTCTTTTCGCATCTGCGCATTTCGAGGGTTCTCAGCCGCGCTGGCCCTCGAACCGCTGATCAGTAAACTTCGTAGATCGAGGGCACCTGTGGTGCCTGTTTACTTCGAACAGGCTTCGAGGCCACTGGTCGGTAATTGCACCCTTCGAGGGTCGGTTTTATCTGAGCCAGGGGCTCGGGCCGCTTGAGGGTCTTCCTTACTTGGTAAGGGGACCGGGCCATTTAATGCCGCGGTCGCGGGCGTAGTCGGGCGCCGCGGGCGCGCCTTTTCAGGCGCCGCGGCCACACACGTAGTGGGCGGAGTGGGCAGGCAGATGTGACCGCCTGCCGCGGCCCTCCGGTTACCGCGCCGTGATGATGGCGCGCGTGCAGTCGTGCGGCCACCGCAGTCGTGGTGTGCCTCGCTCGTCAGTGACGGAAAATTTCACCTGCAGTTAATGCGTACGGGACGTGCGCTCTGGAGAGCACGCCTCGTGGATCTATAAATCCGATGGGGAGAGGAGAGGCGGTTTTTTACCTTCGCAATTAGCGTTTGCCATCCTTGCCTCTCGCGCTTCTGCCCCCGTGCTTCTCTTGCTTTTGCACCTTTGCTCTAGAGCTGTTCTTGCTTCTCGTTCCTCGTTCCCCCACCCATTCGTATGTCTCCCCAACAGCCCATCACCGTCATCGATCCGCCGGCATGGGAGCGCTCGACGGCGACGACGCTGTCTCTGAATCTGCTGGTGGCCGGCGGCTAGCTGGCGGCGAATGTGGATGGGCAGCCCGCGGAGTGGATCGTGCCGTCGGAGAGGGACCGAGTTCCCAACCCACCGTTCGGCTACGTCGTTAGCTTCGTCCGCTTCCACGAGCGCGGCTTCGCGGCGCCGGCGAGCCGCTTCATGTGGGGTCTGTGCTACCACTACGGCGTGGAGCTGCACAACTTCACGCCGAACGCGATCTCGCAGGCGGCCACGTTCGTCGGTGTTTGCGAAGGCTTCCTGGGGATCCCGGTAAATTGGGATCTCTGGGTCCACCTCTTCCGCGCGGAATTGCATACGCTGTCCACGTCGGAGCCGAGGACTCGCCGCGCGGCGCGCGCCGGCGGCTTGTTGCTCGCGTTGCGGAGCTCGCGTAGGGAGGAGTACATCCTCTGCACGATGACCTCCAACAACGTGGACTTGGAGCGGGGGTGGTTCTACCTCCGCAACGCCGACCCCGGCCTCCCCCCTACATCGACAAAGTGCTGAGGGAGAAGGCCATCTCCTGGCACCACGGGGTGTCTCCGCCCTCGCACCAGGAGCGGCTGGACTCGCTCGTGGCCGCGTTGAAGCACCTGGCGGACCGCGGGCTGACCGCGGGGTGAGTCCTCGCCAACCTCCACCACCGACGGATCGTCCCCCTGATGGAGAGGCGGCTCCGCATCTTCGAGATGGACGAGGACGCGGACCCCGTCGCGTTGGCGGAGTCGCGGCTGCTGCGGGGACTCTTCCCGCGGGAGTACGCGGCTACCTGGGCGCGGCGCGCCATCGACTTTAGGGCGGGGCGTTGCGATAACGCGTCCCTGTGGGCGTTCGCCATGCTCCCAGTCGGCCAATTTGTGAGTGAATTTCTTGCTTTCCTTTCTTGTTCTGCTGGTTTTTGGGTCGTCAGCGCGTTTTAAGGCTTTGCCTGATCCCTGCAGATGGTGTGCGTGAACGCCGTGCGGTCCGACCCGCCCACACCTCGGTCTCACGCGCGTGCACGGCGCAACGGCGAGAGCCGGAGCGGGTGGAGCGCAGGAGAGAGCAGAATGCGTGGCGGCAGGAGCGCAGGGAGCGGAGGAGCGAGGAGTTCCGGCTGCGCGAGCAGCAGGGGCTTTCCTCTCCCGGGACAGAGGAGTACTCGTCGTCAGACGAGGAAGAGGAGGAAGAAGGGGAAGAGGATAGGGGGCAGGTTCTCCCCGACAGGTGGGAGCCTGCACCCCCGTCACCGGAGCCGACTCCAGTGGCGAGAGAACCATCGCCCGGGGCGGGCGCAGGGGCGCCCGCCGCCGGGCGGTCTACGACGGAGGCGGCACGTGCGCGGAGGTGCCGGCGCGAGCCACGGAGGCGCCCGTGCGCGCGGCGGGGCACCGTGCACGCGGCGAGCCCGCGCGCGTGGTGGAGGTGACAGGACCGCCGCGCCGGCCGAGCCCGCGACGTCAGCGGGGACCTCGAGGAAGAGGAAGCGGGCCTTCTCCTCCTTGAGGTAAGGAGTTGCCTTTCGAGGGGCCGTGTGCCGGATGGGCGGGAATGTGACGCTCTGTTCTTGTGTTTGCAGGGTGACGCCAACTGTGCCCCCCTCACGCCAGCCAAGGTGCTGAGGGAGGACGCGTCCTTCCCAACTAGGCGGCGCTCGTCGAGGGCGTCGCGGGCGGCCGTAGTCACAGTGATGACGACGAGCGGGACCCCGCAAGGCGCGGCCGCGGCCTCGGGGCCGCGGCCGGCAACCGGAGTTGCGGAGCCGCGGCAAGCGGCGGCGGAGGTGCGGCAGGAGCCCACCGTGGCCGAGGCGCGGCCGGTGGTGGAGGTACGGTGGCGGCGCCGGTCGGCGTGGCGCGGCCGGCGACGTCGGCCACGGAGGCGCGTGCGGCGCCCGCGGCCGCCGAGGCGCGGGCGGAGACGGCGGTCGCGGTGGCGCGGGGCAGAGCCCGCGGCCACGGTGGCGCGGAGAGGAGCCCGCGGCCACGGTGGCGCGGCAAGGCCCGCCTTCGCCGGCGGCTCCGGGGCAACGGCGGTGGAGATCCCCGACGACGAGGTCCCCCCCGCCGGGTGGGACTAGTGGGCAAGCCCGCCCGCACCGCCCCCGAGCCCGAGGCGGGGGGCGCTCGTGAGGAGGTGTGCTTGGCCACATGGTGGCCGCGAGCTCGGGGCACGGCGCCGAGGCCTCTTCGTCTTGCGCGGTTGCCCCCGCTTCGAGCGACCCGGCGGCGAGCACAGGGCGGGGCGGGCGGAGCGCGTCGACGCACCACCCCCTCACTTCGCCGACGCGCAAGAGGAGCAGCAGCTGTGGGTGGAACTCCGCGGCCACGACGCTTCGCTCAACCGGGCGCTAAACGAGGTGCTGCAGATCCATGGCGTCCCGGTGTGGCGTGTCTTCCAGGTGCGTCGATGTTTGTTAACTTGTCGCCTTCTTTCTTGTTCTGTCGTTTTCGCGTTTGTCTTTGCGGTGCGGCACTCATGGATTTTTGTCTGCTGGTGGTAGGAGCTAGAGCTCCGCGCCTGCGACAGGTACGACGCCCTCGACCAGATGAGCGCTGAGCTCCGCCAGCTCCGGGAGCAGCGTGACGCTCTCGACGCCCTTGCCGAGGCCCTAAGGACCCGGGATGGCTGGTTGGCGTACCGGGCGGAGGCCCTGCGCGACCAGCTCTTGGAGCTGGAGGGGCAATCCACGGCGCACCCCTCTGCCGTTGAGCGGGTTCGCACGGCGCTCATCGACCGGGATGAGTCGCGCGGCCAGGCGAGAGGGGGACACGGGAGAGGGCGCGCACCGTGGCGGCGGACTGGGAGGCGGAGGTGGTCTCCGTCTGCGCTCGGCACGGCGAGGTCCGCGCGGAGCTCAAGGAGGCGCAGTCCCGACAAAGCCAGGCCGAGGAGAGGGCGAGGGAGGCCGAGCAGAAGGCCAAGGAGGCCGAAGAGTTGAAGGCCGCCCTTGCCGCCAAGGTCGCCGCGGTCGTCGCAGCGGAGGAGCAGCTCCGGCAGGAGCGTGCCGCCCGCAAGGAGGCCGAGGGTCAGCTTCAGCAGGAGTGGGCCGCCCTCGTCGATGCCAGGGCGGCGCTCGAGCAGGAGCATGATGCTCTCGAGAGGGCGCAGGTGTCGCTGAAGGAGCGGGAGGACGAGGTCTCGAAGCTCGACGGGGAGCTGATCGCCCTCAGCATCTCGAACGCGGATCAGCGCCGGACCCTCGAGGAGCAGAGCGCCACGGTCGTCAGCTTGCAGCAGGCGGTCGAGGGCGGACGCCAAGCTCTCGAGGGGGAGAGGAAGCAGGTTGAAGGTGAGTTGCCGTTTCGTTCCTTTGTTTTGTTGATCTTCCCTTCGGGGGTTTGTTCTCTTCTTGATTTCCTTTGCTCGTGGTGTCCAGGCCTGCAGA
Organism: Cenchrus americanus; assembly: GCA_947561735.1. Taxonomy (NCBI): domain Eukaryota; kingdom Viridiplantae; phylum Streptophyta; class Magnoliopsida; order Poales; family Poaceae; genus Cenchrus; species Cenchrus americanus. Next base: position 78,338,846 of record OX387244.1, on the reverse strand, counting down.
CCACGCTGGGGCGTGTGACCGATCGGGCCGAGACGGTTCAAGCGACCTACGACTCCTCCGAGCGGGAGCTGGTAGAGCTACGCGCTGCCGCCTTCGAGACCTGCCAGGCAGTCGAGGAGGGCGAGGCGCGCGCTGGAAGCTCGCTGGCAAGTCGTCTGCGCGCCCTTGGCGGGCACGTCTCGAGGCGCATGCGCCGCGCGCTTCACTTGGGCGTCCAGAAGGCTCTCGGCGTGGTGCGATCCCACTACGAGGTGAGATTCGAGGCTGTGGCGTCAGGCTACGTCATCCCAAAGGGCGTCGAGGACGAGCTGGCGATGGAGCAAGTGGACGCGCTTGCCGCTGATGCCGCCGAGGCGCTCACCGAGGACTTCATTGAGTTCTTGTTCCCGGACGCTGCTGATGCTGACGCACCTCAAGCGTGAAGACCGCTGGGCACTTGGCCCTTTTTTGTTCAAATGTTAGTATCTAGGCCATGTGGCCGTGTAAATGAACAAGTAAACTCTTGAAATGTATTGAGCACTTGTAAATTTAAGTAGTGTTTCTTGTTTCGCTTATTACGCTGTTCTGTTTTTCCTTTGCTTGGGTGAATTCAGGTTGGAAAGTTCGATTTCGTGAGTAACCCGCTGGGCCGGAGGCAAGAGAGAAGGGTCGTATCCTCGCGGAGGCGTAGGCTTTCTCTAACTCGCGCGTCCTTTTCTCTTGGCCACCCGCGCCCCGCCTGAATCCGTTCGAGGATAAGGTCGAATCGTACTTAGCGCGCTTGCGATTTAAATTTTTTGTGAAAAAATGGGACCATTTTTTTGGGGGGGGGATGCCCCTCGCAGTAGCCCCCGAGGGTGACTTGGTTTTCTGGGGAAAGCCAAGTTGCCCTTTAGCTTTATTAACTTGCTGTTATTTACATTCATGCTGCCAACTAGGGTGTTGAGAATGTAATTTACAACAAAAGACTTGGAAATCCTAGCTAAGGGTAGAAGCGACGTAGCTGCTGGATGTTCCAAGCGTTGGTGAGTTCCTCGCTGTCCTCGTTGGCCAGCTTGTACGTGCCGGGCTTGAGCACCTTCACCACGATGTAGGGTCCCTCCCATGGGGGCGACAACTTGTGGCGGCCTCGATTGTCTTGGCGTAGTATTAGGACGAGGTCCCCCTCGCTGAAGTCTCGCCGCCGCACTTTTCGGGCTTGATAGCGTCTTAGCGACTGCTGGTACCTCGCGGAGTGCATTAGGGCCACGAGGCGTGCCTCATCCAACTGGTCCAGCGAGTCCTCGCGGGCTCGCTGGTTGGCACCTTCGTCGTAGCCCCAGACTCTGGGCGACCCGTATTCCAAGTCCGTGGGGAGGACGGCCTCCGCGCCATGGACCAGGAAAAATGGAGTGAACCCGGTGGCCCTGCTTGGGGTGGTCCTGAGGCTCCACACAACCGCCGACAGCTCTTGGAGCCATTTCCGACCAAACTTGTTCAGCTGGTCAAAAATTCTGGGCTTGAGGCCTTGTAGAATCTTGCCGTTGACACGATCCACTTGGCCGTTGGTCTGTGGGTGCGTCACGGCTGCCTAGTCCACGCGGATGTGGAACTTATCGCAGAATTCGAGGAACTTCCTGCCTGTGAATTGGGACCCGTTGTCGGTGATGATGGAGTTGGGCACTCCGAAGCGGTAGATGATGTCGGTGAAGAACGTCACCGCCTGCTCCGCCCTGAGATTCTTGATGGGGCGTACTTCCACCCACTTGGAGAACTTGTCGATTGCGACCAACAGGTGGGTGTAGCCCCCGGGCACCTTCCACAAGGGCGCGATGATGTCCAGCCCCACACGGCGAAAGGCCACGCGATGGGGATGGTCTGCAGGACGTGCGCGGGGAGATTGGACTTGCGAGCGTAAAATTGGCACCCTTCACAGGTGCGCACGATCTCGCTAGCATCGGCGACCGCGGTGGGTCTGTAAAAGCCCTGGCGGAACGTATTGCCCACGAGGGTGCGAGGTGCGGCGTGGTGGCCGCATACGCCCGCGTGTATATCCCGGAGGAGCTCGCGCCCCTAGGGGATGGGCACGCATCGCTGTAGGATGCCGGAGGCGGCACGCTTCTACAGCTCGCCGTCGATGAGAGTGAAGGACTAGGCCATCCTGGCGATGCGCCTGGCCTCGGACCGGTCCGAGGGGAGTTCCCCTCGGTCCATCCAGGCGATATACTTGTCGCGCCTGTCCGCCTCGCTGGGGGCTGATTCGACGTCCATGGCTTCGGCCTTGTCGGCGCCGTACCCCTCGAGGAGGGAGAGCACGTACGCCTCGTTCGAGGGGTCCTCGTCCATGGGCTCTGCGCCCGCTGGATTCGAGGGAGCCCCCGAGGGTTCCGTGTGGTTCGAGGGGTGCGGCTCGAGGTTGACGGACGGCTGGGCGACATCCCGAGCGAAGACGTTCGGGGGGACAGTGATCCACCCCGACGCGATCTTGGTGAGCTCGTCCGCCTCCTCGTTATACCGGCGGGGCACGTGGTTGAGCTCGATGCCGTAGAATTTGTCCTCGAGGGCCCGCACGGCCTTGCAGTACGCCTCCATCTTATCGTCGTGGCGCTTGCGTTTTTCATGACCTGGTCGATCACGAGCTGCGAGTCCCCCCACACATCGAGGCGTTTTATGCCTATCTCGATGGCGATCTTGAGGCCACAAAGCAGGGCCTCGTACTCAGCCATGTTGTTCGATGCGGGGAAGTGAAGGCGCACAGCGTACCGCATGTGCTCCCCGAGGGGTGAGATGAAGAGCAGGCCCGCACCCGCACCTGTCTTCATCACCGAGCCGTTGAAGTACAGGGTCCAACATTCAGCCTGGATCTGTGGCGGCGGCAATTGCGTGTCCGTCCACTCGGCTACGAAATCTGCTGAGATTTGGGACTTGATGGCCTTGCGCGGGGCATAGGCGAGCGTTTCACCCATCAGCTCCACCGACCACTTGGCAATCCTGCTCGCTGTGACCGGGTGAGCCTCGAAGTAGTGGCGGAGTTTGCGTCGCGCGAGAACCACTGCATAAAGCAGCTTCTGGACTTGCGGGTAGCGTGTCTTGGTGTCGGACAAGACTTCGCTGATGTAGTACACCGGCCGCTGAACTGGCAATGCGTGCCCCTCCTCCTTGCGCTCCACCACGATGACGGCGCTGACCACCTGGGTGGTCGCAGCCACGTAGAGGTACAGAGGCTCGCTGTCTTGCGGCGGTGTGAGGATTGGGGCGTGGGTAACGGACGCCTTTAGCTTATCAAGCGCCTCTTGGGCCCCGACGGTCCAGGAGAAACACTCCTGCTTCTTGAGGAGCCTGTAGAGGGGCAAGCCCTTCTCGCCGAGCCGCGAGATGAAGCGGCTCAAGGCGGCAAGGCACCCCAGCACCCTTTGGACCCCCTTAAGGTCCCAAATCGGACCCATTCGTTCGAGGGCTGTAACCTTTTCGGGGTTGGCCTCGATGCCTCGCTGGGAGACGATGTATCCTAATAGCATGCATCGCGGCGCGCCAAAGACACATTTTTCGGGGTTTAACTTCACCCCGTTGGCCCGTAGGCAGCCGAACGCGATGAGAAGGTCGCTAACCAGGTCGTCAGCCTTCCTGTTTTTTACGACTATATCATCTACGTACGCCTCAACGGTTCGCCCGATGTGGTCTCCGAAGACGTGCTGCATACATCGCCGGTATGTTGCGCCCGCGTTTTGGAGGCCGAACGGCATCGTTACGTAACAGTACACCCCGAACGACGTGATGAACGAAGTCGCGAGCTGGTCGGACTCCTTCATTTTTATTTGGTGGTACTCGGAATAGGCGTCAAGGAAACAGAGCAGTTCGCACCCAGCGGTCGAATCAACGATCTGATCGATACGCAGCAAAGGAAAAGGAACTTTAGGACATGCTTTATTAAGACTAGTGTAGTCTACACACATCCGCCACTTCCCATTCTTTTTCTTTACCAATACAGGATTAGCTAGCCAAGTGGGGTGGAACACTTCCTTGATGAACCCAGCCTCGAGGAGCTTCCGCAGCTCCACTCCGATTGCCCGACGCCGCTCCTCGTCGAAGTGACGCAACCGTTGCTGCACGGCGCGGGAGTGAGGTAGGATCTCAAGGGATTGATCGGCGACCTCCCTCGGGATGCCTAGCATGTCCGAGGGGCTCCACGCGAAGATGTCGACATTGGTGCGGAGAAAGTCGACGAGCACCACTTCTCATTTCGGGTCGAGGGTAGAACTGACCCTCAACGCCTTGCCCTCGGGGGCAGCAGGGTCGAGGGGCACCTCCTTGGTCTGCTCAGCGGCCTCGAAGCTACCGGCATGCTTCGCGGCAGAGTCGAGGTCTTCGTTGACCATCTTCTCCATGTTGGCGACGAGCGCTTCATCCAGCGCCAGTGCCTCGGCGTGTTCCACGCACTCGACGTCGCAGTCGAATGCGTGCTCGATGGATGAGCCCACGGTGATGACGCCGTTGGGCCCCGACATCTTCATCTTGAGGTAGGTGTAGTTGGGGATCGCCATGAACTTGGCGTAGCAGGGTCGCCCGAGTATGGCGTGGTACGCGCCCCTTAATCCCACCACCTCGAAGGTGAGTGTCTCCTTGCGGTAGTTGTCCAGCGTGCCGAACCAGACTGGCAGGTCGATATGCCCGAGAGGCTGGACGCGCTTGCCCGGCGCGACGCCATGGAACGGCGTCATGCTGGGCCGCAGCTGATCCAACCCGATCCCCAGCAGGCGCAGCGTGTGCGCATAGAGGATGTTGAGGCTACTGCCTCCGTCCATCAGGAGCTTCGAGAACCGCGCGTTCCCTATGACTTGGTCGACCACCAGCGGGTACTGACCCGGGTTGGGGATGCGGTTCGGGTGATCCTCGCGGCTGAACGTGATGGCGTCCTCCGACCAGTCGAGGAAGGAGGGAGGCCCCTTCTCTGTGGCGAGAACCTCGTGCCGCTCACGCTTGCGCTGGCGGCTGGACATGTCGACGGTTGGCCCCTCGAAGATGAGGAAGACGTTCTCCACGGCGGGGAAGCCGCCGGCGTCGTCGTCACCCCCGTTCTTCTTGGCCTCGTCGTCCTTCGCGGCGGCGTGGCCATAGAACCGCTTGAGCATATCGCACTGCTCGAGGGTGTGGTTGACCGGCGTTTTGTGGTAGGGACATGGCTTCTTTAGCATGTCGTTGAAAACTCCCGGGCCTCGAGGGGCCGGTCGAGGGCCCCGTCGTGCCGGGTCAACAGCAAGAGCTTCGCCGTCGTCGTCGTCGTGCCCCTGCTCGCGCGCCTCGCGGCGTGGCTTCTTTCCCTTCTTGCCCCGCTTGTTCTTTTGGCGGGGCTCCTTGGACTTGCTGCCCTCTGTGGGCGCGTCGTCCACACATTTGCCCTTTTGCCGTCGAAGATCGCCCCCACCGCCTCTTCACCTGAGGCAAAGCTGGTGGCGATGTCGAACAGCTCGTTCGAGTCGACCGGCGTGGCGGCGTCCCGTCCCCGCGTGCTCAACAGTGTCGGAGTAGTTGTAGCAGTGCGTGGCGTGGCGCAGCAGGGGCGGGGATGGCCGCACAGGATTGACAGCGACGGGTATGGCGCTCCCGCCGGCCTGACTTCATGGTTTGACCCCGCGGGGTCACGAGAAGAGGGTTCAAGGGTGCGGCCGGCCCCCCTTCGAGGGCGCGGCGTGTTAGCCGTACTAGAGTGGGCGGCACAGTGTCACGGAGCTGACACCGGCCTCGTCGCACAATCCCCCACAGTGGCGGGGATGGGCTTCCCTTAGGGAGTTGGCGGAACAGCGCCGGGGCGTGATTCCCAGGCGCGTAGTGGCGCAGCTCTGCCGTGTCAAAGCATTAAATTCCCATACATGCGTGTGGGAGCAGGTGCGCTCGTGAGGGACCCTCGAGCGAGGCGGACCTCACTCGAGGGAGGTGTGAGCCCTCGAACGAGGCGGACCCTGTTCGAGGGAGGCGGGGACCCTCGAGCGAGGCGGACCTCACTCGAGGGAGGCGGGAACCCTCGAGCGAGGCGGACCTCACTCGAGAGTGGTGTGAGCCCTCGAGCGAGGCGGACCTCGCTCGAGGGGGCGTTTTGCTGGGCCGCTTCGGTGGGCCGCGGGGGCCGCCACGACGTGGATCGCGTTGTGTGTATGTTTTGTGTTAGGCCCGTGGTTGGGTTTGCGTTTTGCGTTTTTTGCAGGTTTTAAGCAGGATCCCCCCTGGTTTTTTAGGGGACCCTCGTGGCTGTCCCTGACAGATGGCCGGCGCCCGTTGGCCGCGAGGATCTCTGAAGATCGCTTGCGGAACTTTGAGCCGGCGTCTCCAGCAATTCCAGGGGTGCTAGTGTCTTTCTTGCCATCGTGGTCAAACTGGTTGACCAAGGCCTCCTCCGTGTCGATCAACTTGCTGACGACCTCCATGAGCGGTGCGACCGTCGTGGCGCCAGACTCGTGGATCTTCTTAAAGACCTTGCGGTCCCTGAGACCTTTTGAAACGACCCGGTTTTCCGCGAATGGAACCCCGAATCTTAGCACCTCGGTGGTAGTCCCAGGAGGGCTACCACGTGCAATCCCTGTCTCAGCGATGCCAAATTCCATACAGAAAGATAAAAACAGTAAAGTAGAGTACAACATTTATTTTATTACATTAATCAGAGTACATCTCTTCGGCACATGCGGGTACAAGTCCAACGGGGCCTGAATCAAACATAAATAAAACGTCTAGCAAGCGGCTCCATGAAAGCGCGGGAAACTCCATATCCGCAGGGCGGCTCAAGTGTAGGAAGAGCTCTAGTCCACCCAACCGTCGTTGTCGAAGTCGTAGTCCGGCTCTGCGTCAGAGTCACCAGGGTCTACCCGATAAGCGGGTAGGTCATGTCAGCTTCCCAACAAAGAGGCAAAAGCGGTGTATATTCTACTATGCATGAGATAACCCTATTCTGGCTGTAGAAAGCTTAAGCAAAGCAGCATTGCAACGTACAAGGTAAGCAGAATATAGCTAGGAGGTCCACACCTCGGGGAAGCTTCCGCTTCCGAGGTCCACACCTCAGGGGTCCACACCCCGCTCAAGGAATACCACACCAAAACACCGGATCTCAACCACGATCCAGATCCCAACTCTCTTCTGTGATGTGGGGCCCACCGGCTCCTATCCCCACATCTCAACGGCCGAAGCCGGGCTCACACACTCGGGGGAGAGAAGAAGCACAAGAGAAGTGTATCTAGTCAGGTGAGAGATCGAACGACTGTCCATAACCAGTGGACACGGACTATAGCTATAGGTTTAACACTCTGCAGAGGTTGTACAACTGTACCCGCCCGAATAGGTCCGGAACCGGCCGTCACCGATGTCCGATCCTACCATACGGCTGAAGCCCAAGTAAGTGGATAGTACCCTCCTGCGTCTCCGAGCCTGGCCCAGCCTCCGCGGCAGAGCTCATACTACCCGCGAGAGGTCCCTCGAAGCTGTGGAACCCTTCCCCGGCCTCGCCAGGGCAAAGTCTACTAAGGAGGGAAAGACCACTCCCGACACGATCACACCGATCCTCCTGCAGGAGGGGTGCTATCCACTACAAGTCTCACCCCGCACCCCGCCCAATACAAGGCGGGCGGTCTGTACGTAAATAGTCATTCGAAACAAGGTCAACTGACGATCGGTCCTTAAGGGGCCGAGAGCGAGCACTCATCAACTCCATCCCACACGACACGACCCTCGGGTAAGAGGCCAGATCGCATCTTCCCCCGGCAGTCGTTCACAAGTAACCAAGCGGCTCGCTCCTGCCAACACACAGCAAGGAGATACGCACCCAGAATGCACGCTAGAAACACACCGAGATACCCACATCTCAGCCCAAGCCCAGAGTACCATCCATAATCAAGCAACAAAAGTATGAATAGTTGAGGTAAGGGACTAGCTAGGGGTCTGTAGCTAGTCTCGCAGGTAGTAGAACAAGGAACCAGGATTTAACAAAGCATCAAGGCATGGCTATTTAACGGGTTAAGCAATTCATCAGATCAATGCAATAAAGTAAAGCACTAGCAGCTATTAACAACATGGGATCTATATGGTTGGGAGTGACATGACACCTTCGTTGCCGTTGAAGCAGTCGCTGTCTGGAGCAGTGTACTCGGGGTCCTCCACGTCCTCCTGGTCGAAGCTCGGGTCTGCGGCACGAGATTCGACGCGAAAATAAGATAACGGTGCACATCTAAGCAATAACTCCAAATAAGAACGAATTTAGAAGATCCAAATGAACCCAAACTACCTACAATCAGCAAGGTTTCGCAAATACGGATTTATAGAAATTAGTTTTGTATTTTTTCGAGCTCCCTAGAATTAGTTATGAATTTTTAAAGATTAAAAACATTTTCTGGAATTTTTAAACAGAAAAGAAAAGGGATTTTCAGAAAATATGCTGCTGACGTCAGCATGACGTCAGCGCTCCAGGGTTTAACAGGCTGCAAAGGCCAGAACCGCCGCTGGGCCGTGGGCGGCCCGGCCGGACCTGGTTCGGCTGGGATCTGGGTTGTTGGCCCAACAAAAGAGCTAGGTAGTACAGCCCACCAAAACTTCGGAAGTCCGTTTTTCCACCTCTGACTTCCTCCCGCGCTGGGCCGTCGGCCTGTTAGGGAAGCTAACTGGGCTAAGAGCCCAGGCCAGCTGGCGGCCCAACTCCTAGGTTAGCACGCACAGGTGATCCTCGCACACCAGGTGTTCGTCAAAATGCCAAACAGCGCGGCATCACCGCTGCGCGGCGCGTCGCCGGCGCCGGCCCGCGGGCGGCAAGCGCCCCGTCTTCACCACGCCCGGGTCGAAGCGCACGACACGGCTCGGCATCGGGGTGTGCCGGCCGGGACGAGCGCTCGCATCCGTGGCCTTGCGCGCGGCGGGCGCGCGTCGTCCCCGTGGCCGGGCACGATGCCCCCGCCGCCGGCGCGTCACGGCGCGACGGTCCCAAAATCCCACCCGCAAGAAACCACGGGTCGAAGCCCAGGTACAACCACACGTGCCCTCGCGCGTCCCGGCCCCGTTCGCACGGCGCGGCCGCCCGGGTAACCGGGCGCGCGCGCGGCGACACGGCGGCGCTCTTGCCCCCCGCACGAAAAGCATGGCGCGAAGGCCGGCACACAAGCACGGTCCTCGTGTGGCGCCGGCGGGCCGGGGGCATGAGAGGCCCGAGAGCTCCGCACGTGCGCGACACGGCGATCTCCCGCGGCACGACGGCCGGCATCCAGGCATGGCGGCTCGACGGTGCTCCCCAACGCCATCGGCGCAAAACAGAGGAAAGCTCAAGGAGGAGGGAAGGAGATAAGGTGGCCGCGGTGTTGCTCACTTCGGGGTGGCGGTGGAGTCGTGGCCGGCTCGGTGGAGAGATTTACGACGACGAAGTAGTGGTTCACGCCGGTGGTCGCCGCCTCGGCTCCTGCTCCTTGACCCCGGCTGGTGCACGTCCTCCCTCTTCTGGCGCGGCACGGCGTTCCTTGGCGGTGAAGATGTCCTTGCCCCCGGTCCGGTCCTCGGCTCCTCCCTCGTCCGACGCGACGCAGGCGGGGCGGCGCCCGTTCCTTCCCCAACGGTGTGGCGCGGCGGCGGCGCGCCCGCCTTCTCCCTCGATTCGGTGCAGGTGGGCGTGGCGGAAGAGGAAACCCCAAGCGGGGGGGGGGGGGAAGTGGCTGTGCCTCCGTGCCCACCGGTCCGCCCCCTTTTGAAACGCCGCCGCGAGCAGCTCGAGGGGAAAAGCCCTCTATGCCCTTGGCCCGCCGGCCGGCGGCGGGTGGCGCTCGCGGTGGAGCTCGCTCCGCCTCGGGTGCTCGTTGGGGAGGGGCGGGGGCGTCAAATCCCTTTTCCCCCCGGTCGCCTCCCATCCCCGCGCGCGCGCGGTCCTTGGCGTGCGTGCCGGCCGGGCGGCCCGGCCGCGCTCCACCTCCGCGCGAGCTAGTGGGGCGGGACCGGTGGCGCTGCCCCGGCTGGTTCGGTGAGCTGGCGCGGTGGATGGGGATAAGAGAGAGCTGACGCCCGGGGTCCACGCGACAGAGAAAGAGTAGAGAAGAGGGGCTGCGCGGGTTAAAGGGGCCGAAAGGGAATGTGGGCTGGGCCGGCTGCCGAGCATTGGTAGAAGGATGCAGCCCAGCTCACTGGTTGGGAAATTTGCAAATTAAAGGTTTAGACTTTGGGCTTGGGTTTGAAAAAGAGTTTGAATTTGATTCCCACTCCAATTCAAACTTCACTCATTTGAACTCCAGAGAACCAGAGAAAAACCAACTCACATATTTTACCATATTTTAAATATATGTTTTATAAATGGGATATTTGGTGGAGAATTTAGAGAAGGGCTAGCAATTTGGTTCAAAAATTGATAGCACTCACATCCAAGCAAAAAGTTTTAAATTTTCGTAAAATTTACACACCTAAATTCCTGGGTTGTTACATTCTCCCCCACCACCGAGAATCTCGTCCTCGAGATTTAGTCCTCGACCTCCTCTGTGAAGAAGTGAGGGTACTCTTTCCTGAGATCAGCCTCCTTCTCCCATGTTGCTTCTCGCTCTGTATGGTTGCTCCACAACACTCTACAGAAAGGAATAGTTGATCTCCTTGTCTCCTTGACAGCTCGGTCCAAGATTTTCTCAGGATACTCTGCATACTCAAGGTTATCTTGCAGATCAAGCAACTCCATGGGCACTTGCTTAGCCTCCACTGCCTTCTCGCTCTTCTTCAGCTGTGACACGTGAAACACTGGGTGAACTCCTGCCATTGTCTCGGGTAGTGTAAGCTGGTAAGCTAAACTCCCAATCCTTCGGGTGATAGGGTACGGTCCCACGTACCTCGGTGCAAGCTTTCCCTTCACTAAGAACCTTTTAGTTCCTCAAAGCGGTGAGACTTTCAAGTACACACGGCCGCCAACTGCAAAAGTCAACTCTCTCCTTCTTTTGTTGGCATAGCTCTTTTGACGGCTTTGAGCGATCTTCAGGTTCTCACGAACTTTCTCCACTTTCTCCTCTGCTTCTTCAATGATTGCTGGCCCAAACAGTGCCCGTTCTCCCACCTCTGACCAAGCTAGTGGGGTCCTGCACTTCCGCCCGTAAAGGGCCTCAAAGGGTGCCATCCGGAGACTTGCTTGAAAGCTGTTGTTGTACGAGAACTCGGCAAACGGCAAACTGCTCTCCCAGTCGGTGCCATAGGTGAGTGCACACGCTCGTAGCATATCCTCCAACACCTGGTTGACCCTCTCTGTCTGACCATCTGTCTGTGGGTGAAAAGCTGTGCTGTAGCTGAGAGTGGTGCCCATAAGCTTGTGGAAGCTCTGCCAGAACTTGGAGACAAACTGTGGCCCTCGATCAGATACAATACTTCTGGGTGCCCCGTGCAGCCTGAGTATGTGCTCTACGTACAGTTCTGCCAACTTCTCGGTTGCGTACCGGGTCTTCACCGGCACAAAGTGAGCCACTTTGGTCAGCCTGTCCACTATGACCCAAATCGAGTCGTTTCCTTTTGGTGTTCGAGGGAGTCCCACCACAAAGTCCATGGAAATGTCCTCCCACTTCCAAACTGGAATAGCCAACGGCTTCAACAAACCAGCAGGTTTCTGATGTTCAATCTTTACTCTGCTACAGGTGTCGCAACAGGCCACGTAGTGTGCTATATCCTTCTTCATGTCCTTCCACCAGTACCTGATCTTCAGATCTCTGTACATCTTGGTGCTGCCCGGGTGAATCGAGTACCTCGAGTCGTGAGCTTCCCTCATGATCTGCTCCCGGAGTGCCTTGTCTTGTGGTACATAGATCCGTTCTTTCAACCACACAGTGCCCTGTTCATCTACCCGGTAGTCCTCTGCTTTACCCTGTTTCATCAGTTCTCGCAGAACTTTGATTTCTGCACACATCTTCTGGGCTGTACGGATTCGTTCCTCCAGGTCATAGGTCACTTGCATCACGTTGACTTGGCCTTGGTCTACCATTTCAATTCTCAGCTTCTCTAACTCCTCATGCAGGGCAGGTTGCTCTTCTTTTACCATGAGGTTGTTGCAATATGTTTTCCGGCTTAGTGCATCTGCCACGACGTTAGCTTTGCCTGGGTGGTAGTTGATCTCGATGTCGTAGTCCTTGATCAGCTCCAGCCATCACCTCTGCCTCATGTTCAACTCTGTCTGTGTAAGGAAGTACTTCAGGCTCTTGTGGTCGGAAAACAGTTCACATTTGTTCCCAATCAGGTAGTGTCTCCAGATCTTGAGCGCATGCACAACAGCTGCCAGCTCCAAGTCGTGTGTCGGGTAGTTTTCCTCGTGTTTCTTCAGCTGCCTGGAAGCATAAGCCACAACTTTCCATACCTGCATCAGCACACATCCGAGTCCTTGCTTTGAAGCGTCACAGTAGACCACGAAATCTTTCTTGATATCTGGCAAGGTAAGCACTGGGGCTGTGGTGAGTCTCGTTTTCAGCTCCTGGAAGCTCTTCTCACACGCTTCTGACCACTCGAACTTTGTGTTGTTCTTGAGCAACTCTGTCATCGGCTTGGCGATCTTGGAAAAGTTCTCAATGAACCTCCGGTAGTAACCTGCCAACCCTAGGAAGCTTCTGACATCTATCACGTTTAACGGCTGCTCCCACTTGGTCACTGACTCAACCTTGGACGGGTCCACGGCTATCCCCTCTGCTGACAACACATGTCCCAAGAACGCGACCTTCTCCATCCAGAACTCGCACTTGCTGAACTTGGCGTACAGTTTCTGCTGCCTCAACCTCTGTAGCACGACCCTCAGGTGCTCCTCGTGCTCCTCTGTGGTCTCAGAGTAGATCAGGATATCGTCGATAAACACCACTACAAACCTGTCCAACTCTTCCATGAAGACCTTGTTCATCAAGTTCATGAAGTAAGCAGGGGCGTTGGTCAGCCCGAAAGAAACCACCACGAACTCGTACAAGCCGTAACGTGTGGTGAAGGCTGTCTTGGGAATATCCTGCTCTCGGATCTTCATCTGGTGGTAACCTGACCTCAAGTCGATCTTGGAGAAGAACCTTGCCTTTTTGAGCCTATCCAGCAGGTCCTCGATTCTGGGTAGCGGGTACTTGTTCTTGATTGTCATCGAGTTGAGCGTGCGGTAGTCAATGCACATCCTCTTTGTGCCGTCTTTCTTCTCCACGAAGAGCACTGGTGAACCCCACGGTGAGGCACTCGACCGAACAAACCCTTGCTCGAGCAGCTTCTTGAGCTGTTTCTTCAACTCGTCCAGCTCGTCTGACGACATCCGGTACGGACTCTTTGCAACGGGCCCCACCCCTGGCATCAACTCAATCACGAACTCCACGTCCCGGTCTGGGGGTAACTCCGTAAGCTCCTCTGGGAACACGTCCGGAAACTCGCGGACCACTGGGATTTCTTCAATCTCTTTCCCACTCATGTTGCACATCATCGTAGCAGCCTTCGGACTCTGCGGCTCAATTCGCACTATAGTTCCATTGGGGTGTTCTAGCTGTATCACTCTGGGGTTGCAAGAGACTATCCCGTTGTGCTTTGCCAACCAATCCATCCCTAAGATCACATCTATCCCGGTAGACTCCAACACTGTCAAGTCTGCCGTGAACTGTTGCCCTTCAAACATCATCCTCACTCCCCTGCACTCTAACGTACTCCTCTTCTCTCCTAGCGGAGAGCTAGTCAAGATAGGCCTTGGTCGAGGCTTAGTTGGTAAAGACCTTTCTTTAGCAAACTTGGTAGAAATATACGAAAACTGAGCTCCAGTATCGAACAAAATAGTTGCCAAAACTGAGTCAACAAGGAACTCACCAAGTGTGACGTCGGGTGCGGCTGCTGCATCCTCGGCGGTGAGGTGGTTCAGACGGCCTCGTGTAGCTGGCGGCTGAGCAGTCCTCTGCTATGTACGGGGTGGCTGTCCTCCTGGTGCTGGTGGCTTGGCTGGGGTCTGGTACTGAGAGCTGCGGTTCTGACTCCCTGGTGGCGCCTGCTGTGGACACTCAAACGACTTGTGCCCAACCTGACGGCAGTTGAAGCAAGTCACCTTGGATCTGTCTCCTGACTGTGGTGGTGGCCTCGGTTTCCAGCTGTTCTAACCTCCACTCCCGCCTGGGTGAGCTCTGCTCTGCGGCTGAGACTGAGAGACGTGGTGCCTCTGCTGTGACTGGTGGCCCTGAGCGTAACCTGTCCGCTGCCTCTGAGGTGGTCCTGTGCGGCCTGCCTGATCTGTGCGCTTGGACTTGCTTCCACGAACCTCCATGTACTCAAGCCTTGACCTCTCCACGATCAGTGCCTTGTCGATAATGGAGCGAAGTGTCGGGCAGTCGTGTGCGGACAAGTGGTGTGCCATCCCCTTGTGCAGCCCCTTTCTGAACCAGTAGACCTTCTTCTTCTCTGTGTCGGTGTCGTCTGGCACGTACCTCATCAGCTCCTGGTAGCGGTTGGCGTACTCCTGCACTGACATGTTTCCCATCTTGAGGTGCCTGAACTCGTCAGCCTTCCTGTCCATCACTGCATCTGGGATGTGGTGACTCCTGAAGGCCTCCACAAACTCGTCCCACCCGATGTGCATCGGGTCCCGTGCGAGTCACGGTAGGCTGTCCCACCACGCACCGGCCGTGCCAACCGACCGGTGCGCGGCCACGGTCACACACTCCTCCTCTCGTAAGCTCGGTCGGCTCCGGCCTTCTTCTCAATCTCACGTAGCCAGTTGTCTGCGTCCATCGGGTCTGCTGAGTGGTCGAAGGTAGGCGGTCGCAGCTTGTTGAAGTTCTCAACCTTCTTCTGGAAACCGTCTGGCGCGTTGCGGTGCTGACCCCTGTGGTTGTTGTTGTTGTTGTTCTGAGCTAGCATCTGGGTGATCGTCTGCATCAGCTGAGTCTGTACTGCCATCACGTCGGCCAAGTTTGGGGGAGGTGGCGGTGGTGGCACCTCGTGTCCCTGAGCCTGGCCTGCTCCTCCCTCGGGCTGGGGTACCTGCTCGTGCTCGAGCTCCTGCTCCTGAGCTCCCTCGTCGTTGTGCGTGGCTCCTCGTCCGCCAACTCGGCCTCCTCGGCCTACGCGGCCTGCCAGGCCTCCGCGGAGCCCGCCTCGTGGCGTGTGACCTCCACGGCGTCCGCGGCCTCTCGCTCCCGCTGGGTTAGGGGCATCCTCCCCTCCGTCGTCCCCAGCGACCTCCTCGAAACGGGCCAAGAGTCGCCCGGACCTCCTTGCTCCCGACATCTGTTCCAGTTGCAAGAGTCAGTAGTGGTAGGGAGAATATATCTATTAAGGTTATTAACTATAAAGGAGTAATCCTGCTAACAGTCAAAGAATTCATACAGACATAAAGAAGCATGAAATCCGAAAGAAACCATGAAGATCCATGTCACTCAATCAATGCCACCATACAAAAGGGGGGGTGCACCTCGAGGTTTACTCCAACGACCTTCGAGGGTACACGGCAACACATCACGCTAACGCATGGTACATCATGGGGTAGCTACTACGGGCATAACAACATGAGCGATAACATTACATCTAACTCATTACAACGACTCAGAATCTACTGATAGATCTCTACTCCCATCACGGGGTACACTGCGGTGCCTCAGGGCTGGAGTCTGGTGGAACCGAGTAGAACGGCGGTGAGTGTGTCCCTGGGTATCCCGACACCCTGATCGCCGGTCCTCCGTAGTAGTCACGGGTATCCTGAAGAGCGCGGTCCATCTCTGCGGTGTCCTGAGAACCACTCGGGTACGGGCGCACACGTGGTAGGAGCGTCGGGGGTAGCTCGAAGGTCTCTGTCCTCAGTCGTGGCCTCTTCTTGGGTGGTAGCTGCGCGGAGAGCTCCTCCAACTCTCTCAGCCTCTGCTGGTCGGAACGCTCCCAGGCCGTGCGGGTCCTGGCTGCTCGGTCTCTCTCCTCGTAGACCAGTCCACCGAGGTAGCACAAGTGGTGGTAGTTGTGTCGACTCGCCTCCTGAAGATCCCACACCTTGACTTGATAGTCACTGCCGCAGCCTCCAACCGACTCCAACCGGTCCCTCGCCTCGCAAGCCTCACTCGTCCTCACGCGTGGCCTCCACCGTAGCCGGTGCAACTCCCTGCTCTGCTCTCACCGTGCCTCCGGTGTAGCGATCCTCCCGGCGTCCCTCTCGGTGCCGGGCCGTGGCCGCCGCCGGTCCAAGGGCGTACCCGCCTCTCCGTTCCTCTCGTGCGACTCCTCCAACCTGGTCGAGCAAATCCTCTCTCTCCATCTCCGGGTCCCCGAACTCGCCGCGGGGTATCATCCCACTTCCACCGAAGGTACGCGATCTCACCGTCCGCCGGAAAAGCGCCCGGTCCCGAGCCGGGGATGCACTGTCTGGCTGCGTGCATCTTCTTGTCCTCCTCCACAGAAGTCATCTCAAGGTACCGCGCTCGGTCGCTCGTGTCCCAGCGACCCAGGTCGTAGATCCCTGCCGGAAGCACGCTGAACGGGGTGTCCTTGAGCTTCTCCTTGAGCTGAACACAAACCATCTTGAGAGCTCTGCGTGCGCCAGTCTGGTGTGCCTCCGTGGTCGAACTCTCGAAACAGTGCACCTTAACCTCCTTGAACTCTGGCACCCGTGGGTTTGCCGGCACCGTAACGGTCAGGAAAGTGGGTGTCTGCTCCCTGTGCCCCATGGTCCTCCCCTTGTAGCTGTCTCGGTCGGTCCCTACTCCAGCTGCCTCCAGGCACTCCCTCAGCAAGCGACAGAAGCCTCCGTAGCTCTTGCCATCCGACTCCAAAGAAATCCACGCTTCCTCCGCCATCTGCACATCGTTGTTAGAGCGTAGTTAGTAAGGTAGTTAGTGAAAGTTAATCAAGGTAAAGCATATATATAAGTATAGTTATATACATACGGAAGCCAAGGGGTTTATATAAAGTTTCAAGGTTCAAAAACGGCTTCCTATACTATCGACCATTCCTGGGGCTCGTCCTACAGTCAAGCATGGCTCTGGTACCAACTGAAACGACCCGGTTTTCCGCGAACGGAACCCCGAATCTTAGCACCTCGGTGGTAGTCCCAGGAGGGCTACCACGTGCAATCCCTGTCTCAGCGATGCCAAATTCCATACAGAAAGATAAAAACAGTAAAGTAGAGTACAACATTTATTTTATTACATTAATCAGAGTACATCTCTTCGGCACATGCCGGGTACAAGTCCAACGGGACTGAATCAAACATAAATAAAACGTCTAGCAGCGGCTCCATGAAAGCGCGGGAAACTCCATATCCGCAGGCAGCTCAAGTGTAGGAAGAGCTCTAGTCCACCCAACCGTCGTTGTCGAAGTCGTAGTCCGGCTCTCGTCGCAGTCACCGTGGTCTACCCGATAAGCGGGTAGGTCATGTCAGCTTCCCAACAAAGAGGCAAAAGCGGTGTATATTCTACTATGCATGAGATAACCCTATTCTGGCTGTGGAAAGCTTAAGCAAAGCAGCATTGCAACGTACAAGGTAAGCAGAATATAGCTAGGAGGTCCACACCTCGGGGAAGCTTCCGCTTCCGAGGTCCACACCTCAGGGGTCCACACCCCGCTCAAGAAATACCACACCAAAACACCGGATCTCAACCACGATCCAGATCCCAACTCTCTTCTGTGATGTGGGGCCCGCCGGCTCCTATCCCCACATCTCAACGGCCGAAGCCGGGCTCACACACTCGGGGGAGAGAAGAAGCACAAGAGAAGTGTATCTAGTCAGGTGAGAGATCGAAAGACTGTCCATAACCAGTGGACACGGATTATAGCTATAGGTTTAACACTCTGCAGAGGTTGTACAACTGTACCCGCCCGAATAGGTCCGGAACCGGCCGTCACCGATGTCCGATCCTACCATACGGCTGAAGCCCAAGTAAGTGGATAGTACCCTCCTGCGTCTCCGAGCCCGGCCCGGCCTCCGCGGCGAGCTCATACTACCCGCGAGAGGTCCCTCGAAGCCGTGGAACCCTTCCCCGCCTCGCCGGGCAAAGTCTACTAAGGAGGGAAAGACCACTCCCGACACGATCACACCGATCCTCCTGCAGGAGGGGTGCTATCCACTACAAGTCTCACCCCGCACCCCCGCCCAATACAAGGCGGGCGGTCTGTACGTAAATAGTCATTCGAAACAAGGTCAACTGACGATCGGTCCTTAAGGGGCCGAGAGCGAGCACTCATCAACTCCATCCCACACGACACGACCCTCGGGTAAGAGGCCAGATCGCATCTTCCCCCGGCAGTCGTTCACAAGTAACCAAGCGGCTCGCTCCCGCCAACACACAGCAAGGAGATACGCACCCAGAACGCACGCTAGAAACACACCGAGATACCCACATCTCAGCCCAAGCCCAGAGTGCCATCCATAATCAAGCAACAAAAGTATGGATAGTTGAGGTAAGGGACTAGCTAGGGGTCTGTAGCTAGTCCCGCAGGTAGTAGAACAAGGAAACAAGATTTAACAAAGCATCAAGGCATGGCTATTTAACGGGTTATGCAATTCATCAGATCAATGCAATAAAGTAAAGCACTAGCAGCTATTAACAACATGGGATCTATATGGTTGGGAGTGACATGACACCTTCGTTGTCGTTGAAGCAGTCGCTGTCTGGAGCAGTGTACTCGGGGTCCTCCACGTCCTCCTGGTCGAAGCTCGGGTCTGCGGCACGAGATTCGACGCGAAAATAAGATAACGGTGCACATCTAAGCAATAACTCCAAATAAGAACGAATTTAGAAGATCCAAATGAACCCAAACTACCTACAATCAGCAAGGTTTCGCAAATATGGATTTATAGAAATTAGTTTTGTATTTTTCTGAGCTCCCTAGAATTAGTTATGAATTTTTAAAGATTAAAAACATTTTCTGGAATTTTTAAACAGAAAAGAAAAGGGATTTTCAGAAAATATGCTGCTGACGTCAGCATGACGTCAGCGCTCCAGGGTTTAACAGGCTGCAAAGGCCAGAACCGCCGCTGGGCCGTGGGCGGCCCGGCCGGACCCGGTTCGGGCCGGGATCGGGTTGTTGGCCCAACAAAAGAGCTAGGTAGTACCACCCCACCAAAACTTCGAAGTCCGTTTTTCCACCTCCGACTTCCTCCCGCGCCGGGCCGTCGGCCGTTAGGGAAGCTAACTCGGGCTAAGAGCCCGGAGCCGCACTGGCGGCCCAACTCCTAGGTTAGCACGCACGGGTGATCCTCGCACACCGAGTGTGTTCGTCAAAATGCCAAACGAGCGCGGCATCACCGGCCGCGCGGCGGCGCGTCGCCGGCGCCGGCCCGCGGGCGGCAAGCGCCCGGTCTTCACCACGCCCGGGTCGAAGCGCACGACACGGCTCGGCACCGGGGTGTGCCGCCGGACGAGCGCTCGCATCCGTGGCCTTGCGCGCGGCGGGCGGCGCGTCGTCCCGTAGCCGGGCACGATGCCCCCCGCCGCCGGCGCGTCACGGCGCGACGGTCCCAAAATCCCACCCGCAAGAAACCACGGGTCGAAGCCCGGTACAACCACACGTGCCCCGCGCGTCCCGGCCGTTCGCACGGCGCGGCCGCCGGTAACCGGTGCGCGCGCGCGCGGCGACACGGCGGCGCTCTTGCCCCCGCACGGAAAGCATGGCGCGAAGGCCGCACACAAGCACGGTCCTCGTGTGGCGCCGGCGGGCCCGGGGGCATGAGAGGCCCGAGAGCTCCGCACGTGCGCGACACGGCAGTCCTGCGGCACGACGGCCGGCATCCAGGCATGGCGGCTCGACGACGCTCCCCAACGCCGTCGGCGCAAAACAGAGGAAAGCTCAAGGAGGAGGGAAGGAGATAAGGTGGCCGTGGTGTTGCTCACTTCGGGGCGGCGGTGGAGTCGTGGCCGGCTCGGTGGAGAGATGTACGACGGCGAAGTAGTGGTTCACGCTGGTGGTCGCCGCCTCGGCTCCTGCTCCTTGTCCCCGGCTGGTGCACGTCCTCCCTCTTCTGGCGCGGCACGGCGTTCCTTGGCGGTGAAGATGTCCTTGCCCCCGGTCCGGTCCTCGGCTCCTCCCTCGTCCGGCGCGACGCGGCGGCGGCGCGCCCGTTCCTTCCCCAACGGCGTGGCGCGGCGGCGGCGCGCCCGCCTTCTCCCTCGATTCGGTGCAGGTGGGCGTGGAGGAAGAGGAAACCCCAAGCGGGGGGGGGGGGGGGGAATTGGCTCTGCCTCCGTGCCCACCGGTCCGCCCCCTTTTGAAACGCCGCCGCGAGCAGCTCGAGGGGAAAAGCCCTCTATGCCCTTGGCCCGCCGCCGGGCGGGGCAGGTGGCGCTCGCGGTGGAGCTCTGGCCTGCCTCGGGTGCTCGTTGGGGAGGGGCAGTGGCGTCAAATCCCTTTTCCCCCGGTCGCCTCCCATCCCGCGCGCGCGCACGGTCCTTAGCGTGCGTGCCGGCCGGGCGGCCGGCCGCGCTCCACCCCCGCGCGAGCCGGTGGGGCGGGACCGGCGGCGCCCCGGGCTGGTTCGGTGAGCTGGCGCGGTGGATGGGGATAAGAGAGAGCTGACGCCCGGGGTCCACGCGACAGAGAAAGAGTAGAGAATAGGGGCTGCGCGGGTTAAAGGGGCCGAAAGGGAATGTGGGCTGGGCCGTCTGCCGAGCATTGGTAGAAGGATGCGGCCCAGCTCACTGGTTGGGAAATTTGCAAATTAAAGGTTTAGACTTTGAGCTTGGGTTTGAAAAAGAGTTTGAATTTGATTCCCACTCCAATTCAAACTTCACTCATTTGAACTCCAGAGAACCAGAGAAAAACCAACTCACATATTTTACCATATTTTAAATATATGTTTTATAAATGGGATAATTTGGTGGAGAATTTAGAGAAGGGCTAGCAATTTGGTTCAAAAATTGATAGCACTCACATCCAAGCAAAAAGTTTTAAATTTTCGCAAAATTTACACACCTAAATTCCTGGGTTGTTACACCTTTCTTGTAGCTGTCGACGACCTGGTCGTCCCGAACGCCGACACAGGTGTTGCGGTTCTCGAAGAACCGGTTGGTGTAGTCCCGTAGCCGCTCGCCAGGCTTCATGGTCACCCTCCCGAGGTTGAAGGCATTGCCGGGGCGATTGTACGTCGCCTGGAAGTTCGACGTGAAGGCCTGGGACAGGTCAGCCCACAACGTGATGCTACCCGTCGGGAGGTTGTTGAGGCAGAGCGACGGTGCGTCGCCCATCACCAGCGGGAAGTAAGGCACCATGTGGTCGAAGTTGCCGCCTGCCACTTTGATCGTGATGTAGTAGGTCGACAGCCAGATGTTGGGGTCAGAGCGACCGTCGTACTTCTGTATGTTGGGCTTGAAATTGTCGGGGTACGCGACCGACCGGAGACGTGGCGCCAACGCAGGGAAGGCAACAAGAGCCATGTCGTCGCCACAGTTGCCGACCTGAGCCGCATCATCGTCCTGCACCGCAGCCACGACCTCAGATCTAGGCTGCCGTGCGGGATTACGGACCGGACCCTCATGGTGGCCGTAGTCTTTCTCGTACTGGGTGCGTTGCCGGTTCTCGACGTCGTGGCGTTCGCGCTCCATGATCCGGTGGACGCCGCCTGGGGGACCGTACTCACGGTCGTAGTCGAGGCGATGTTGGAGCTCCCGCTCCTCGCGCTCGCGATGACGTTGGTCGATGTAGCCGTGGGCGTCACGACCACGTCGGTTCTTGTCGAGGTTGGCACGTAAATCGGCGGCTGGAGCAGCTCTCGCTCCAGGCTGGTTGACCTCCTCCTGGATCGTGGGGAGCCTGCTATGCGTAGTCCGATTAGATCGGCTGTGCGAGTGCTGGCTTGATGTAGATGCAACCGACTTGGACGCCGCGCTCTTCTCCTCCACCAGAGCAGTGGCGACCCGGACGTGCGCCATGGCTGCTTCAACATCAGGCGAAGGATTGGCCTGCTGAAGACATGCCAACGCTGCGCCTAGGTTGGCCTGGGGGTTGTTGAATGTCGGTAGGCCCGCCTCTTCGAACTCGAGATGCATGTCGCGGGCACACAGGGGTGCTGCTTGGCGCTGCTCCTCCGCCCGCCAGTGGGCGCGGTTTGTGTTGCCCTGGATCCGACGTGCTTCCTCGGAATCCGTCGCGCTGACCCGCAGTGGGTTGTTAGCTAAGACCACCAGAACGCGCCGCCGGGTAGATCCCTAGTTGTTGGGGGAGATGCAGATCCGGGCCTTTTGAAACTCGCCACCGTCCGGAGACGTGGGAGCTTGCGTAGCGCGCGCGACGTCGCACTCCTGATCGATCTTCCTCCGCAGCCGACAGCCATGGAGCATGTGCCATGCACCCATGTGGTAGATTCACGGTATGTCGAGAGGGTCACGACGTGCGTGAGGTTCGACCTTGAGGTCGCTAGCTAGTTGCTGCCATCCAGATTGGATCTGGATCGACTTTGCCGCCTGATGCTGGTATATGTCGCTGGAAGGCCGCAGGCCGAGCGGGAAGGTCTTGCGGTGCGACGCATCGTGCGTTGAGCGCTGAGCTCATTCGCAAATCTGGAGGGTTTCCTCCATCATGTCGATGACGCGCTCCATCCCCTGGACAAGGTCATAGGGTTTGGGCGGGTGGGTCTTCGACTTTCGGCAGGAGCTGGGGGCGACGCCAGACGTCACGGGGATCTTCACGGAGGCCGTTGGTTAGGTCGCCGCCATCAGCGTGGTCGAGGTCGCCGTGAAGGAACGAAAGCAGATCTCCACGAGGTCGGCGAGGATGTCCGCCATGCTCGTCGGGAAAACAACGCCAGATCGGCCGCCATGCTACACAGCGAGTTCCTGATCTCCCCTACCTGGCGCGCCAACTGTCAAGGGGTGAGACCTGCACAGATCCGCAAGGGGGCTACCCAAGCGGTTGTAGGTGGATTGATGGGGGGATCAGGACCTAAGAGTGTAAGCGGTAGTTCTTTGATGAACTCGGAACTCGGCGAGTATGGCAAGGACACAAGGGGTTTTAGACTGGTTCAGGCCTCCGGAGAGTAAAACCCTACGTCCAGTGTGGTGGGATTATGTGGAAAGGTCAAGTCCCCTCGAATGGAGCTCTAGGCCGCCTTATATGGCCGGCGGGCCAGGGTTTCCATTCGAGGTTGGTGGACCCTCATCGGGGTCGGTTACAGATTTAGGAAGGTCGCCTTCCATGATTACAGAGAAGATCCTGCGATCCTCGGGTTCTACTGGCGGCGCCGCCGCCGTGATCTAAGGAGAGGCTTGCCTTGCAAGCCTGGCTGGTCGCCAGCGATCTGGATAAGGTCGTCCGAGGTCTTCCAAGGTCGTCGGGACTGTGGATAAGGTCTTTAGGCCCACTTGCAGGTCGGCTGAACTTCTGGCAGGTCGGCTGAGCTTCTGGCAGGTCGGGCCCACTCGATAGGGACCTCTAGGACCCTGGTCGATGGGGACCCATGGGTACCCATGTCTCACAGAGAGACTCCGTGTCGCAGTGCATGATCCCCTAGGCTCAGAGGATCACCGATGCACCCCTCGAGCAGATGCTCCAGATCAGTTGGGGTAGCGCTGTTCTGGCAGCTGCCTACAGGGGGCTGTGTTCGGCAGTGACGAGGCCGATGAGTAGGGAGGCGATCCTCCTGGGGTGCCCTCTCCTGCTGCAGATGTGGATCCACGAGCGGTTCGACATTGGTCGGCCCAAGACAGACCTCTCGGAGTACGAGCCGCTGGCCGACGGCGCTGACCAGCGGACTTCCCCACCATGGGTTCTCTATGGTGTCTCCGGAAGGTAATGATCTCCCTTTACGTGATTCTTCGTGTTATGAGTTATGTAGTTCGATTCACTTAACTTTTCTTGTTCTTTGCAGCACTTTTGGGTTGGGGAGCAGCCGAAGAAGGCATACAAGGACTTCGTCGGTCAAATCGATAGGATGGTCGATACCCAGGTCCGGTGGACACTGTACGCTCCTGCCATGGTCGCTGCCCGCGCACCACAGGGGCTCTCGTCCCTGTGCTCCCGAGACCAGGCGTACTGGATGACGAGGCGACGACTGGTCTTCGACATCTACGTCGAGGAGTACGCCACCCACTGGGTGATGAGGCAGTTCGGCCTCTACCATGGTGCGCCAGTACCCGCTACGTCACGTCTGCCGCCTACAGTGCATAGGTGAGCTACCATTTGACGGTTCTATGTATTTTCCGTTACAAATATTCAGTTGACAATAATTTTATGTTTCATGTTTGTCAGGGGGTGAGACTTTGATAGATCCGCAAGGGGGCTACCCAAGCGGTTGTAGGTTGATTGATGGGGGATTGGGACCTAAGAGCGTAGGTGGTAGTTCGCGGATGGAACTCGGAAATCTCGGCGAGACACGAGGGACACCGCGATTTATACTAGTTCGGGCCTCCGGAGAGTAAAACCCTACATCCAGTTCGGTATTGGAATTATGTGGAGAGTCATCTACCCCCGAGGAGGGAGTCGACGACGTGCCCTTGAGGGGCGCCCGAGGCCGCCTTATATTGGCTGGCGTGCCTTGGTTACAAGTTGGTTTCCATCTATCCTACTCGGTTACAACATGGAAAGCTTATCCGAGCTGGACTATCTTGTCTTGTACACCAAGCTGTCTTCACGTCTTTGGGCCCACAAGTCAGGTCGGGCAGGGTCCACGGACAGGTCGGCGGGTCTTCTGGTAGGTCGGGCCCGCCTGTCGGGGACGGCTAAGACCCTGGTCGGTGGGGACCCATGGGTACCCATGTCTCACAAGCCCCTGATCGACGTGTAGACGAAGCGGTGGAGACAAAGTCACGTCGAAGCGAAGCGGTGACATGGTGTCTGTTAACACCAAAATTTGGTAAAGAGTCTGACCTGTGGGTCCAGCTCGGTCAGGAGTCCGTCTCGTGGAAGGGAAGGATTTTTCAGATGTATTCGGCAAAGAAGTCTGCGGTCGGTTATCTGCTCCCGTTCGGCAAAAGAACAGTAGAGCTGATTTTGCGGGATTGAACGATGACGTGGCTCAAGCAGGGAGAACGAATGGATGGATAGGCGATCAAGCTTAGAGATAAGTTAGGCAACGAATCCATTCGAGATTGTACTTGGCAGGGTATAAATATGAGCCCTGAATGTATGTAATGGACACAATCATTCTTCAATACACACCGGCCTTACGCCAAACCCTAGAGTCCTTTTGTCGTGTCGTCGAGTTCTTCGAGAGGGTTCATCGATCCGTCGACCTCCGTGAGTACCGCAACCTTGTATCATGTCTAGTATCATGCGGTGGATTTAGATCGATGCAAGTAGTCTTATTACCATGCTTCGTGTCATGCGGTAGATTCAAGCTTGGTTCAAGAGGGTTTCTTGTTAGGTCATGAGCCATGCGGTAGGCTAAGATCTAGCTCGAAGCTAGTTATCGGCTCTATTGGATTTTGGCAAGATCCAATAGATTCATTAAGTTACCCTGTGTTACTTCGAGTTTTTACTTTATGTTTAGATTCATGTAACACCTTTGCCCAATCTAGATGGGTTTGGATCGGCTTACCTCTTTTATGATCATTGTTCGAGCGGATCTCATGTTTGAACACGTGAATCTTGTGCTTTCCGATAGCCGAAACCGAATCGATCTAGGTTGTTACGTGTTGCGGGTTCAAGCTTGCCAATGTCGGTATAAATCTTGAAAGAATCGAGTATCATGCGGTAGATGCAGGTTTTTGGGTTGCTTTAGAGCTAGTCATCCGGTGGATTAGATTTCGAATCAATCTGATAGATTTATTCACTTGGTAATGTTTGTTCCTTCTCCATGGACCCCGAATCGGCTGTTCAGCCGTATTCGGTTATGTTTCCTCACGAGTAGAACACGTGCGTAATTCGTACTCTAAATAATGTGTGCTTTTAGCTTTCCATATTTAGATTGTATCATGCGGTGGATAGATCTATTTGTGGAAAGTGGTACGGTCTTCATGCAAATTGTATCATGCGGTGGATAGATTTGTTTGATATCGTACCCGACAGGTTTTAGAGTACCTAGACATGCGGTAGACTAGTGCTTTGGATCTATGCATGCTTGTTTATTACATGATTATGTTCGTGCTTTACTTTATTCATTTATTTAACGTTGGTTATCATGGGATCGGTCATAACATCGTGTGCATGCATCTTTGACCAAACAAAGACCGATTGCCGTCATGCTTACGTCATTCATTCGGCAGTATTGATTTTTCTCTTATTAAGTTCCCGAATGGTTTCAGTTCATTGGCAAATAGCTTTTCCATAGCTATGTGTCATCCCATGTGGCCTCTTAGCCGTAAATATGGAACTGTCTGGTACCACCCGGCAAGTTCCAAGTCTTGGTATTTAACTGCTTTATCTTTTGTTAATTTTCAGGAAAAATTGACTGGCACGTCATCGTTACTCTTTGCGCGTGTGAAGCCAGCTTGTTCAGCTTGCTGTGTGTTTGGCGATAGGTGCACTTTTTGCGTCAACACACTTTTTGGCACGCCCAGTGGGACCACAGCCGAATAGATCAAGATGCCCGAGATCGCGGACATCATGGACATCAACCTTGAAGACCTCTCTCCCGAGCAGCGGCAGCAACTCCAGGACGCCATGGACCAGTTTCTGCAGAAATGTCTGCTGTCCTTCAAGAAAAATAGAAGTGGCGTCCCGTACTTGAAGAACGAGATGCCCGGTGGTGTTGTCGCGGGGGAGAGCGATGCCACGATTCAGCGGGAGAAAGAGGAGTGCATGCGAGTATTCCAGAATCCGCAGACTACATGTTGAGCAAGCACAACAAAGCTTTCCTCGGTGCGCTCCAGCAGATGATGGTGGCCGTCTTTGGCCCGGGCATGGAACAAGCATTCGGAAGAAAGCGCCCGTCCAGGGGGGCACTGTGGAGCTGGGCGAATCAAGCTCTCAACCGCCACTACGAAGCCAGCCAGTGCAGCCTCCTCCTCAGAGCGCTGGAAGTCAAGCTTTCCAGCCTCCTCCACAGGGCGCTGGGAAACAGCCAGTTCAGCCTCCACTGCAGGCCTCAGGGGGACAGCCAAATCAGCCACCACGCGAGGGCGGCAAGACAGCCAACCCTGTGCAACAGCCGAATCCGTACCAGCCCACGTACGGAGATGTGGCAT
The DNA here is from genome assembly GCA_947561735.1 of Cenchrus americanus. Classification (NCBI taxonomy): domain Eukaryota; kingdom Viridiplantae; phylum Streptophyta; class Magnoliopsida; order Poales; family Poaceae; genus Cenchrus; species Cenchrus americanus. Next base: position 78,311,886 of record OX387244.1, on the reverse strand, counting down.
TCGGCTCGCCTGGGGCCCCGTTCGCTTCCGGTCAGAGGATCGCTCCGGCGAGCAACTGGTTGCAGAGAAACCTGTACGGCGGAGGCTACCACGAGGTGGGAAACTACGGGGCATTTGACGCCTTCCCACATCCAGGGTACGCGCCAGCTGCGGGCGCGCAAGAGGACGACGCCCTGGCGCGGAAGATGGCCGAGTTGATGCAAAATCAGTTCGGCCTCAAGCCAAAAACGCAGGGACCCGCCTATAAGCCACCGTTCCCAGAATGGTACTACAACGTGCTCCTGCCGCCAAGGGTGAAGCCCCCGACGGAATTCACGAAGTTTTCAGGGCAGGACGACACAAGCACGGTAGAGCACATCGCTCGTTACCTCATGCATCTTGGGGAATGCTCAGCTGAGGAAACATTCAGGGTCCGCTACTTCCCCGCGTCACTAACAGGTCCAGCATTCCAGTGGTTCTCGTCCCTGCCCCCTGAGTCAGTTTGCAGATGGAAGGACCTGGAGCGGAAATTTCACACTCACTATTTCAGCGGCAGCTCGGAGAAGAAGCTGATCGACCTTGCTACCATGAAGCAGAGGCATAGCGAGACGTCACTGGAATTTCTCAGGAGATTCAGGGAGGTTAAAGGCATGTGCTTCTCGCTTAACTTGCCAGATGACCAGTTGGCTGACATGGCCGTCGCTGGGATGCTGCCGGCCGTACGCGAGAAATTGTTCGGGATGGAGTTCGAGAACCTGGGCCAGCTATCACAGAAGCTATCACTGATGAGCAACCAGGCGTACGGCTTCAAGAAGGATGCCAAGTTTGGCAAGCAGCATGATGTTGCTGACATCTACAACCAGTTCTTAGACAAAGCTGACCTGGTCGAAGACTCTGATGACGAACTGGATGTGGCCGCGGCAGAGATCATGTGGGGAAAGGAGCCTTTGACGATGAATCAGCGCTGGGTCAAGCAGACCAAGGGCACCTACGATTTTGATATCACAAAGGCTGACAAATTGTTTGAGCTCCTAGTAAAGGAAGGCCGAATCAAGCTGCCTGAGGGGCATTCTATGCTTCGGCCCGATGGAGTTAAAGGAAAACGTTACTGAGGCTTCCACGACAGGGATTCGCACTCCATCAATGATTGCAGGGTCTTCAGGATGAGGATCCAGAAAGCCATCCAGGAGGGTCACCTCAAGTTCGACAACAAAATGAAGTTGGATGGCCACCCCTTCCCTCAAAACATGGTGGGCTTTTCTGTTAACGTGATAACGACCGAGGAGAAGGGGAAGGTCAAGGTCTTGACCTCAGCCAGGGCTAGACAAGATGGAGCGGTAGACCCAGAATGCCAAGTGACTCTGGAATAGGTGTATGGTGAGGCTCCCCGCATTCTCAGGAGTCACATAGAAATCGGGGAGTCATCCAGAGCTAAGCCCAGGGTGACCACGCGCATCCTCCTGAACAAGTGGCAGCGCCAGATGGAGAAGGAGCGACACCAGAAGTGCAGAGCTGAGGAGGAGAGGCGTAGAGCTGAAGAAGAAGCGCGCAGAAGAGACCAGGAGCAATACACGCGCGAGCAGGAGCGCGCGCACTGGGGATTTGCCTTCTTCAGGCATTGCTGGAATGAGGGTTTGAAGCTGCCGACGTTGAAGAACTGTTCTGAATGCAGTGACAAATATTTTGAGTACAAGCAGGAGACTGCCAATCGCCGATCCGTCCACGAGAGAATTGGAAGGATCCACCCTAATGGGGATCGGCGCCAAAAAATTGAAGTCATTGATCATCCTAGGAAGCGGCAAGCTGACCTCAGGTGGGCTGATCAAGAGGAGGATGAAGATGACTACATCTGGCAAAAGGGGCAATGGTGCCCGCCCGGCCTGAGGAGAAGCCAGAAGAGACGGGTCCAGCGCTTGAGGAACCGCAAGTTGAGGCAGGCTGGGATCCAGACAAGGCAGGTGTGGCGCCCCAAAGATCAACCCGAAGGATCAAAGCGTTCGGCTCCAACATGCATGGTATACTTTCTGCCGAACGAGTTCATGGCTCCTGCTAACCGGAGTTGTGCAAGAGGAAGCGGCCCTAGATGATGAACAAAGCCGAGGGGATGATGGCACAACTGGTGCTGGCCAAGCAGGCAATCTTCGACAAACCGGCCAAGAATCGACATATGAGGCCGCTGTACTTGAGAGGATATGTCAATGGCAAGCCATTGACAAAGATGTTCGTCGACGGTGGAGCGGCAGTCAACGTAATGCCGTACACCACCTTCAGAAAACTTGGCATGGGCCCGAGCGATCTGACACCTAAAAGTATAATCCTGAATGACTTCGCTGGGAACCCTTCAGATACCAAGGGATGCGCTCACGTGGATTTGATGATCGGATCCAAGACGCTGCTCACTACCTTCTTTGTCATCGAAGGAAAGGGGGCCTACAACCTGCTGCTTGGGCGGGACTGGATTCATGCCAACTGTTGTGTCCCGTCCACCATGCATCAACAGCTTATCCAGTGGGTGGACGATGAGATTGAGGTCGTCCAGGCAGATGACTCCGTGAGCGTGGCGAACATGGAACCAACTTTTTGGGAGTACAAAGGTATTGATTGCTTCTCAGGGAAAGACTGGGGAGAAGGTCCTGTTGAACCTGTCAGCAGTGATCAACAGCCGATTCAAGCAGTCGGCTCTTATAGCAATTTTTAATGGAGAACCCCGTAGACGGCACTGATGGCAAGTTGGGGCGAGGATTCATGTCGGCTGAAAAATTAGAAGAGGTTGACATTGGAAACGGTGATAAGCCAAGGCCGACATTCATCAGCGCAGACTTGCAGCCAGACTTCAGGGGAGAATAAATTAAGCTTCTCAAGGAATACAAGGATTGCTTCGCCTGGGATTATTCGGAGATGCCTAGATTGGATCGTTCTATCGTCGAGCATCGGTTGCCAATCAAATCTGGTTTCAAACCATATAAGCAACCGCCCCGGAAGATCTACAAGGATGAAGTATTGGCCGATGTGAAGAAGGAAATCGAAAGATTACTTGATGCAAACTTCGTTCGGCCATGCAGATACGCGGAGTGGATCTCCAACATTGTCCCTGTGTACAAGAAGAATGGAAAAATGAGGGTCTGCATAGATTTCAGGGACCTGAACAGAGCTACTCCGATGGATGGTTACCCAATGCCTATTGCCGATTTGTTGATTGACGCCGCAGCTGGACACAAAGTCATCAGTTTCATGGATGGTAATGCGGGTTACAACCAAATCTTCATGGCAATAGAGGACATATCAAAGACGGCCTTTAGATGTCCTGGTCATATAGGCCTGTTTGAATGGATAGTCATGACATTTGGGTTAAAGAATGCCGGTGCAACTTATCAACGAGCCATGAATTATATTTTTCACGAGTTGATCGGCAAAGTTGTGGAAATCTACATTGATGATGTGGTAATCAAGTCCCTGAGTCATGACACGCATTTGGAAGATGTGAAGAGGACCTTGGAGTGCACCCGGAAGCACGGTTTAAAGATGAATCCAAACAAGTGCGCTTTTGGGGTATCAGCTGGAGAATTCTTGGGGTTTTTGGTCCACGGAGGAGGAATTGAAGTTGGCAAAAAGAGCATGAAGGCCATTGATGAAGTCGTTCCTCCAACTAACCTCAAGGAGTTGCAATCACTGCTCGGCAAGATTAATTTCGTAAGAAGATTCATATCAAATTTGTCACAGAAGGTCTTGCCATTCTCTCCGCTGTTGAAGTTAAAGAAAGATCAGAACTTCACCTGGGGCGACGAACAACAAAAGGCTTTCGATGAGATCAAGCAGTACACGAAGGAGCCACCGCGTCGGTCCCTCCTCGACTGGACAAGCCTTTCAAGTTGTACGTGGCGGCCGATACCCAAACCATTGGATCGGCCCTTATTCAAGAATTTGAAGGAAAGGAGCGGGTAGTAGCATATCTTAGCCGAAAATTACTTGATTCTGAAACCAGGTATTCGGCTGTAGAGAAGCTGTGTCTTTGCGTGTACTACTCGTGTACAAAGTTTCGGCACTACCTGTTGAATGCCGAATGCACTGTGCATTTCAAGTTTGATGTGATAAAACATATGTTATCTATGCCAATTTTGAACGGCAGGATTGGCAAGTGGATTTTGGCTTTATCAGAGTTCGAGTTGAAGTTCGAGTCGGCAAAGGCCATCAAAGGTCAGATCATTGCCGATTTTATAACTGAACATCGCGATCCGTCAATTAATTTACTTGAAATTACCCCCTGGGCTTTATTTTTTGATGGATCGTCATGCGGTAAAGGTGGGGGAGTAGGGATCCTACTAATTTCACCTAGGGGTGAGATGTTTGAATTCGCCATCCCTATACAGCCCACTGCTACAAACAACCAGGCCGAATACGAGGCATTACTTCGAGGGCTTCACTATTTGAGAGAAGCTGGGGCCGTTTTAGTTGAAGTTTATGGAGATTCAGAGCTGGTGATCAAGCAATTGAACGGCCAATACGAGTGCAAAAGCGAAGCGCTGAGGAGTTACTACGAAGAATGCAGGGAAATCTTGAAGGGCTTCCCGTTGGTAACTCTGCAGCACATTCCTAGGGAGCATAACGAAGAAGCAAACAGGCTAGCTCAAAGCGCCTTTGGATACAAAGAGAGTCAAGAAGCGTTTGCTGCAGAAGTATGTGCACTGGGGACGGATCTTGCCGAAGATGATTGGAGGAAAGAGATCGTTGATTACTTGAAGGATCCATCCCGCAAGGTCTCTAGGAAGCTCAGGTACAAGGCCATAAAGTTCGTTCTTCTGAATGATAACTTATTCTATAAATCATTAGATGGGGTATTGCTACGATGCCTGGGTCCAGAAGAGGCCAAGAACATGATGAGCGAAGTGCACGATGGGATATATGGAGCACACCAGTCGGCCTACCGTATGAAATGGGTTATTAGACAAGCTGGGTGTTTTTGGCCGACGATGTTAGAGGATTGCTTTGAGTATTACAAGGGGTGTCAAGATTGCCAAAGGTTCGGAAATATTCAAAGAGTCCCCGCGTCAGCATTGAATCCCATCATCAAGCCATGGCCATTCAGGGGCTGGGGAATAGACTTGATTGGCCAAATTAATCCACCATCTAGCAAGGGGCATAAGTTCGTGCTTTTGGCTACAGATTATTTTACTAAATGGGTTGAGGTGATCCCACTGAAGAAGGTGACATCAGAAAACATGGTTGAATTTGTCAAAGAGCACATCATCTATCGGTTTGGAATCCCTCAGACTATCACCACTGATCAAGGGGCACAATTCGTGTCACTGGAGTTCAGAGAGTTTGCCGAAAGCATGGGGATTAAATTGTTTAACTCTTCTCCTTATTATGCCCAAGCTAATGGTCAAGCAGAGGCTTCTAACAAAATCATGATCAAGCTGATACAAAAGAAGATCGACCAGAAGCCAAGAAGGTGGCATTCGGTACTCAGTGAGGCACTGTGGGCTTACCGAATGGCCCCCCATGGAGCTACAAAAACTTCTCCTTACGAGTTGGTTTATGGGCACCACGCGGTTTTACCTTGGGAGATGCAATCAGATTCAAGGAGAGTGATGTTACAGAAAGATTTGGGCTCCAAAGATTACAGTGGCCTAATGATGGATGAGCTAGAGGATTTGCACATGATCCGTCTTAGAGCCTTGGAAAACATCGAGAAAAACAAGCTGCGGGTTGCCAAGTGCTACAACAAGAGGGTAAAAGTAAGGCAATTTGCAGAAAGCGATTTGGTTTGGAAAGCGCTATTGCCGATTGGGACTAAATACAGTGAATTCAGCAAATGGTCCCCTAACTGGGAAGGACCTTTTCGTGTGGTCAGATGCGTACCTGGTAATGCATATATATTGAAAACTTTGCTAGGAGAAGAATTTTCTGCTGCAATAAATGGAAGATATCTGAAGAAATATTATCCTAGCATTGAGATCGATCGATGATTACACACATCTAACACAGGGACAGCCGGCGCTCAAGAACGAGGCCGCCTTCAGAACAAAAAATCCATAAACAAAAGAAATGGCCAGTGCCTAGATGCATTGCCCTTAGCACAAAAATCATATTACAACTGCTTCTTGCAGGTTTACATCTAACAACCCTGATGGTCAGATCTTCAAGGAGGTGGGAAGCAGAAGGCGTGGAGAAAGAAGCGAAAGTATGATTCAATCTTTTCTTTGCTTCTTCGTCGCTCCCTCTTCACTGTTCCAGGACCACCGTGACGGCAACTTGGAACGCATGGGGGTGACCATGGTTCGCGGCCTCCACCAAGCTGTCCCAGGCCATCTTCAGGTTGTTGTACCTGTCAGAGACATCTAAAACGGAGGAATCGATGTTAGGGGCAAGAAATCCGAATGCGGGCATGAGGTCAAGAACAGGTCAGAAACATTTACCCCCTACTAGTGCTTCCAGAGCCATGCGACGCTCGCGTTCGGCTTGGCAACGGGCGGTGATGTCCCTGAGGCTGTGCTCCAGGTGCCGAACGTGGCGGCGCAGTTGATGGCTGGTCCTCTGCTCAGGCGTGGCATCCTCTGCTTCGAGGGAGGAATCGGAGGAGATGTACTCAGGCACATCTTCAGTCCCGATGATTTCTTCAGGGAGCAAATCAAGGTTGAAAGAGGAAAAGAAGAAAACATGAAGCACGGGATCATATGGAGAACGAGGAACAAATCAAGAAAGAACTCACCTTCGAATCGTACGCTTCTTCGATGAGCTGCTCTCCTGGGGTTGCTTGCCCTTGTCCATGGCCTTGGGGTTTTTTCCTCTAGAGACAGGGGAAGAAATGAGAAATGATGGATGAGTGTGCGGGTGGATTTGCAGGGCATCTCAGCAGGCTCTTTTATTGACCGAAGGGGTGCATTGGGAGTGATGACCGGCCAGTACGCACTGTTGGAATACCAAACGGCAGGGTTTTTCTCTCCAAGTACAAAGGGTTTTTGCTTGAACAGTGCTCGTGGATTGCCGAATCGGGATCTTCTGTGGATTTTGCGCCAAGGGGGAACTGTTCTCGCGCGTTCGGCTCAAGATAGTTCCCGGATGCATTCAAGGAAAAATAAGAATCATGGATGCAAGTGCGAGGCGAATTCATAACAGAACAAACACAGAATTCAAAAGTTCTTATTTATTGCCGATGATCAAACATCCCTAATACAATCTAGTCGAAAAGCCTGTTCAGTATAGATTGGGGATGAGTGATTTCGGCAATGGCGTCGCCTTGGCCATCGAGGCGCTCCAGGATGAGCTCGATCTCGTCGATGTCCTCCGGCGCGCCGCCCCGGAAGCCGCACGGCCTGGTGGAGTAGTCGACGCCCGTATGCGTCGCCATGGCAGCCAGGCCCAAGGTGGTGCCCAAACGAACGCCATGGGTCGCCACCTCGTCGACGCGGTGCTCCACCGCGGCAAGGCGCTCCGCCGGCGTGTCACCGCGGGCATTCACCTTATCGGCCAGCTGCTCCACCAGCACCTTCAACTGGTTGAGCTCGGCATCGCGGGCTGCAAGAAAAAGGGAATTAGCATCAAAAGCCGGGTTGGATCAAAGATTCGATTACAGAGCGGTACCGTCAATGGTTTCCAGCAGCTGTTTGCGCTGGTCCTCCCACTCAAGCTCGGCTATGCCCGCTTTCTTGGAGACGTCCTCCCGCCCGCGTCGGGCCGTCTCCAGCTCCTCCCTGAAGCGGAGAGCGTCTTCTTCCCCGTAGGGCACGGGGGAGTGACCGTCGGACTCCGAGGAGTCGTCTGGAAGAGGTTGATTGGCCGGCGCAGGAGACGGATTCCACTGAATCAACCTGAAAGGGAGATGATCGTCAGAACAAGAAAAGATCAAAAGTTGAAGCAAAGAAGAGGAATCGACGATCATTGCCTCCGGCGCGCGTTGGCGCCGCTCCCCTCTGCCTCGTCGGAGGCGCGGCGGCGGTTGAGGCGGCGCACCATGTTGGTTTGGGATGTGCACTGTTTGAAAAGAGGAAGGCGTTGACACCGTTTGACCAAAAGTGGCAAGCTGCTATCAAAAGGTCTTCATTTTTGGGGGTCTCGGCCAAGGATAACTCCAAGCATTGAGCAATGCGGAGGGTATCCCAGTTTTTGGTCAATCCGCTCTTATCTGCGAGGATCCTCCGGTACCGAGTTCTCCAACCTGCGATTGGAGGTAAAGGCCAGTTCTTGAAAGCGTCTTGCCACTAAGGAGGTGGGGACAGAGCCGCTTTGAAAGGGATCCTCTGAGATTCAGCCGCGATGAAATCTTGAGGGTCAGAGTTCCCCACAGGACCAAGATAATAGGATCTTGAATTGGCCCCGGTGCGAATCAAAAGCTCAGTGGAAGGCTCCTGAGGAAGGCGGAAACGAAATCTCAGGTAAAATTGAAAACCTAAATGCCGAATGAAGCTTACGGGAGGAGGATTTACCTGAGCATCTTGGTTTTGAGTCGCCATTGAAGACTTGAGCTTAGGACAAGGAGATCTAGGGTTTGAATCTAGACGAAGATTCCGACGGATTGAGAAGGAAGAAGAACAGGTGTTGACAGATTTGAGTTGAGCTATTCGTGGCTGGAGTCAATTGCGGAACAAAATTACTTTTGTCCCGCAATTGAAGGGGCATATGTTAACACCAAAATTTGGTAAGGAGTCCGACTCCGTGGGTCCCGGCTCGGTCGAGAGTCCGTCTCGTGGAAGGGAAGGATTTTTCAGATGTATTCGGCAAAGAAGTCTGCGGTCGGCTATCTGCTCCCGTTCGGCAAAGGAACAGTAGAGCTGATTTTGCGGGATTGAACGATGACGTGGCTCAAGCAGGGAGGCGAATGGATGGATAGGCGATCAAGCTTAGAGATAAGTTAGGCAACGAATCCATTCGAGATTGTACTTGGCAGGGTATAAATATGAGCCCTGAATGTATGTAATGGACACAATCATTCTTCAATACACACCGGCCTTACGCCAAACCCTAGAGTCCTTTTGTCGTGTCGTCGAGTTCTTCGAGAGGGTTCATCGATCCGTCGACCTCCGTGAGTACCGCAACCTTGTATCATGTCTAGTATCATGCGGTGGATTTAGATCGATGCAAGTAGTCTTGTTACCATGCTTCGTGTCATGCGGTAGATTCAAGCTTGGTTCAAGAGGGTTTCTTGTTAGGTCATGAGCCATGCGGTAGGCTAAGATCTAGCTCGAAGCTAGTTATCGGCTCTATTGGATTTTGGCAAGATCCAATAGATTCATTAAGTTACCCTGTGTTACTTCGAGTTTTTACTTTATGTTTAGATTCATGTAACACCTTTGCCCAATCTAGATGGGTTTGGATCGGCTTACCTCTTTTATGATCATTGTTCGAGCGGATCTCATGTTTGAACACGTGGATCTTGTGCTTTCCGATAGCCGAAACCGAATCGATCTAGGTTGTTACGTGTTGCGGGTTCAAGCTTGCCAATGTCGGTATAAATCTTGAAAGAACCGAGTATCATGCGGTAGATGCAGGTTTTTGGGTTGCTTTAGAGCTAGTCATCCGGTGGATTAGATTTCGAATCAATCTGATAGATTTATTCACTTGGTAATGTTCGTTCCTTCTCCATGGACCCCGAATCGGCTGTTCAGCCGTATTCGGTTATGTTTCCTCACAAGTAGAACACGTGCGTAATTCGTGCTCTAAATAATGTGTGCTTTTAGCTTTCCATATTTAGATTGAATCATGCGGTGGATAGATCTATTTGTGGAAAGTGGTACGGTCTTCATGCAAATTGTATCATGCGGTGGATAGATTTGTTTGATATCGTACCCGACGGGTTTTAGAGTACCTAGACATGCGGTAGACTAGTGCTTTGGATCTATGCATGCTTGTTTATTACATGATTATGTTCGTGCTTTACTTTATTCATTTATTTAACGTTGGTTATCATGGGATCGGTCATAACATCGTGTGCATGCATCTTTGACCAAACAAAGACCGATTGCCGTCATGCTTACGTCATTCATTCGGCAGTATTGATTTTTCTCTTATTAAGTTCCCGAATGGTTTCAGTTCATTGGCAAATAGCTTTTCCATAGCTATGTGTCATCCCATGTGGCCTCTTAGCCGTAAATATGGAACTGTCTGGTACCACCCGGCAAGTTCCAAGTCTTGGTATTTAACTGCTTTATCTTTTGTTAATTTTCAGGAAAAATTGACTGGCACGTCATCGTTACTCTTTGCGCGTGTGAAGCCAGCTTGTTCGGCTTGTTGTGTGTTTGGCGATAGGTGCACTTTTTGCGTCAACAGTGTCGATGAAGCCGCATAGGGTGCACGGGGATCAAAAAAAGAAAATCCTCCTGAGCGCGTACGAAGGCGAACATCAAGTCTCTAGAGAGTAGGTCCAGGGGCTTGAGGTGAAGAAAAGGTGCTGTCATTGCCTGAAGAACCGCCGACCTGACCGGAATCAGGTGAAGCCAACACACCTTCAAGGAACGTCTAAACGCTGACCAAAGGGAGGTCGAGCGGAGATGTGACGGAAGCGTGCTTCCAGTAGGTCGAGGCGACATGGAGAAAAGAGGGTGTCGCATAGACGCACTTGTAGAGTAGCCTCCGAGCAGTAAGGCGACCTAGAAGGTCGGGTTGATGCTCGAAGAATAAGTCCGCGACCTACGACCTTCTGCTGAAGTGGATGACGACGGAGACATCGGAAGGTCCGTAGACCTACAGCGGGCGACGACGGAGACGTCGGAAGGTCCGTAGACCTATAGCGGGCGATGAGGGAGATGCCGAGAGGTCCGTAGACCTACAGCAGGCGACAACAGAGACGTCGGGAGGTCCGTAGACCTAGAGACGACGACGACGGAGCTACCGGGAGGTCCGTAGACCTACAGCAGGGCGATGACAGAGCCGCCGAGAGGTCCGAAGACCTGCAAAAGGCGACGACGGAGCCACCGGAAGGCCCGTAGACCTACAACAGGGCGATGACAGAGCCGCCGAGAGGTTCGAAGACCTACAGAAGGCGACGACGGAGACGCCGGGAGGTCCGTAGGCCTAGAGACCGCGACGATGGAGCTACCGGGAGGTCCGTAGACCTACAGCGGGGCAACGACAAAGCCGCTGAGAGGTCTGAAGACCTGCAGAAGGCAACAACGGAGACACCAGGAGGTCCGTAGACCTAGAGACGGCGACGACGGAGCCACCGGGAGGTCCGTAGACCTATAGCAGGATGACGACAAAGCCGCTGAGAGGTCCGAAGACATGCAGAAGGCGACGAAGGAGACGTCGGGAGGTCCGTAGACCTAGAGACGGCGACGACAGAGCCACCGGGAGGTCCGTAGACCTACAGCAGGGCGACGACAAAGCCGCCGAGAGGTCCGAAGACCTGCAGAAGGCGACGACGGAGACGCCGGGAGGTCCGTAGACCTAGAGACAGCGACGATGGAGCCACCGGGAGGTCCGTAGACCTACAGCAGGGCGACGACAGAGCCGCCGAGAGGTCCGAAGACCTGCAGAAGGCGACGGCGGAGACGTCGGGAGGTCCGTAGACCTAGAGACGGCGACGATGGAGCCACCGGGAGGTCCGTAGACCTACAACAGGGCGACGACAGAGCCGCCAAGAGGTCCGAAGACCTGCAGAATGCGACGACAGAGATGTCGGGAGGTCTGTAGACCTACAACAAGGGACGAAGGAAACGTCAGGAGGTCCGTAGACCTACCACGAGTGACGAGGGAAACGTCGGGGTGTCTGTAGACCTATAGCAAGCGACGAGCCCTCCGAGTGTGAAAGCTGGATGAGTCGTGGAAGCGCCGAATTGCCTCACGCCGCGAGGTAGAGAGGTCCGCTAGGCAACAGGAGACACATCCATAGGTCAGAAGTACTCCGTAAGCTGGACAAGGAGCTGGACCTGTGAAACAAAATAGATGCAAAGACATTGTATTAATCCGTAAATATAATAAAAATTTGGCCTGGGCCTAAGACAAGCTTGCAATTGGTTTTGTTTGATAAAGCATTCCCCTCATTGTGCCAGCATAAATTATGCGAACTCAAATGCTATGAAGCTACTAAACGTGTCCCCTCCACTAACCCAACTCAGTGGAGGAACGGCTTACCGACTGCACGGCTCAGCGTGGAGGCTTAGGTGCAGCCGACGTGCGGAGGGGGGCCTTGGACCTAAGGTCTCGCAACCACACGACTTAAGAATTTGCATAATGAGTAAAGGTCATTTAAAGGAAGAACACACATAAGTTTATTAAGTCACTCAGGTCTGACGACCCTAAATTGGCAAAGCCAAGCCCCCGAGCGTGTTGAGGTTGGCTACGCGAAGCCTCCGAACATGTCGAAGGGGGAGGAAAAATAAGGCAGGAAAAAGTATGTAAAGCAGGTCGGTGAAAGTCACGAAGACCGAGGTGATCGCCGTAATAAATTAAAGCTGTAAAATATTTAATTAAAAATAACACTTAGCTTGTGTGTAGCCGAGGTCGGAGGTTGACGTGGCGAGCTTGAGACTCCGAATAGGTCGGCAATGAGTCGTTGAAGGTCGCAACAGTGAAGGTGCGCCGAGCTTTGAAGACGTCGAAGAGATCACTGGCATGCGCGTGATGACGTAGGAGGTCGCCGCGACAAGTTGTAGTCGTGCCGTGGTGCCGGGTGTTCGAGGACGTCGGCGCGCGACCTGGGGTCGTACCGACTTGTCGAGGTAGCCGACGAGAGCTGGAGCTGTGCCGAGCTCGAGATGCCACTAGAGGTCGCCGAACAGTGTTGTGCACAACGAACAGGTCGGAGGAGCGGGCGATGTTGCACTATGCCGAGTTGATGAGATGCTTGCCGCAGGTCGTCGTGATCATTGCGTGCGAACCAAGGGACGCGTCACGCATGCACGTATATGCCAAGAAGTAACAAAGCAAATAAAAGAAATATAATCTTCTTTAGCATCCGTAACTAATAAAGGAATCTAAAATAGAATATCTTATAATTAATAGACGGAAGAGAAAATAGCTCCCTGTTTTGTTGTCGTGTACGTCATGGACACACAGACGTAGCTGATTCGAGATGCCGCCGCCGACCTTGATTTTGGCAACTATCCATGAAGATTGATCCGCCTTGGTTGCTTGTGCACGGAGACCTGAGTCCTCCTGTCATCGATTTGCATCGACCTCCCAAAAATATTTTGGGGCGCCGCTGACATCGCAAATAGATCAGAGGTCTTTCACGCCGTCGCCGAAGATGACGCTGGGTCGGGCCACCATGCTGCACAGCAAGTTCCTGATCTGCCCTACCTGGCGCGCCAACTGTCAGGGGGTGAGACCTGGACAGATCCGCAAGGGGGCAACCCAAGCGGTTGTAGGTTGATTAATGGGGGATCGGGACCTAAGAGCGTAGGTGGTAGTTCGCGGATGGAACTCAGAAATCTCGGCGAGACACGAGAGACACAGCGATTTATACTGGTTCGGGCCTCCGGAGAGTAACCCTACATCCAGTTCGGTATTGGAATTATGTGGAGAGTCATCTGCCCCCGAGGAGGGAGTCGACGACGTGCCCTTGAGGGGCGCCCCAGGCCGCCTTATATTAGCTGGCGTGCCTTGGGTTACAAGTTGGTTTCCATCTATCCTACTCGGTTACAACATGGAAAGCTTATCCGAGCTGGACTATCTTGTCTTGTACACCAAGCTGTCTTCACGTCTTTGGGCCCACAAGTTAGGTCGGGCAGGGTCCACGGACAGGTCGGCGGGTCTTCTGGTAGGTCGGGCCCTCCTATCGGGGACGGCTGAGACCCTGGTCGATGGGGACCCATGGGTACCCATGTCTCATAATGTTCTATGCTACGTGGACGCGTAAGGGTGTGCCTGCGGCGACGTCGTTCGTCGACATGCTGCAGCTGTACGTGGCAGAGTGGGCGTCCGCGGCGCACGAGCAGAATGTCATCACCGAGCACCGCCTTCACGATGGCGCCTCCTGGGTAGCGTACCTTCAGTGGTACCTACCGAAGACGCGGACGCGGGTGACATACGTGCATGCTACCCTGCCACCGCCACCTATCCCGGACCACGACATGGTCCTGCCGGACGCGACGTACCCGGTGCACGGAGACCAGACCGTCGACACAGCGGTAAGCTACGATACTGCAAACATATTACATTCATATGACTTTTCATTATAACATGTGTTTTTAATTTTGTGCGCAGCACAACGTGCTGGCTGAGGTCGTGCGGCTCGCATCGACCGCGATGGGGCAGTGCTTCTCATGGGGCCTCAGGAGCATCAGAGCAAGTACAAGAGCATCATCGCTGCTGCCATGAGGTACTCCGCCGTCGTGAATTATGTCGGGGCCGTAGAGATTCCTCTCCTTCCGCGCCACCCAGCGTCGTCCTCGAGCTCCGCCTCGACAGCGGCTTCGCAGCCGACGCCTACCGCCTTTGCCGGCGGCTTCTCGGCTCCGAGGGCACAACAACACCTACAGGCACAGGGCCCGCACACCTACGTACAACGACGGTTTGCTCCCCCGGCGCAGGTACTTTCATTAGACCTTATTTTTCAACTAATGCACGCAATTATTGTGCGTTTGTGATTATACAATATTCTAATCATACAGGGCGACTGCCGCCTTTTCCGACTGTCGGGCTTCGAAAGTAGGAGCCGCCGCCGATCTATCCGCTAGGAGGTTACAGACCGCCAACCTTTCAGTTTCCGGCGATAGATATTCCTTCGTCGTCCACTCCGCCTATGTTCCAGCCTACTTTCGACATGACCACCGAGGAGCACCTGGGCAGGGATGAGTTTGGGTACGGTGACATTCTCGCGACCATGGATGCCGCCCCGCAGCAGGCCGAGGAGGTTGGCGCGTCACAGTTGACACATCCACCACCGGTTTTGACTCAGCCGTCACAGTTGACCCCGGCGGAGCGACCACGGGCAGCGGAGCGACACCGATCGGCGGAGCGACACCAGCGGGCGGCGGAGCGACACCGGCGAGTTGAGCGACGCCGGATGTTGCAGGCTCGTCGCAGGCGGCCATGGCGATACTGTCTCCCGACCACCTAGGACCGCGGGTGGTCAGGGCACCTGACCCCTAGATGTACGACAGTGACCACACCTGGGCTGGCGCTAGAGCTGCTAGGGGGAAGAGGAGCCGACTACTTTTACCATGATTTTGTATAAACTATTTCCACCTACTTGTTGATTAGGATATTCCCTTGTGATTTTGCTTACACTTATCAGTTTGTCGTTTTTAAAAAAGTTAAAAGTGCTTAAAAAATGAAAAACTAAAAAAATAAAAAAAGGCCCTAACGTCGTCTGACACGGTGTTAGGGACCTACCGCGTACCGCTCGGCGGCAGGGTCCCGGCGCCGTGCCACCCCACCCTGTCGCCGGAACTAGGCTCCTGCCGCCGTGCCCCACGGCGGCAGGGACTTAACGTCGTGGGGTACGGCGGCAGGAGCCTACCGCCGTGGGGTACAGCGCCAGATGTACATTTCTCGAAAATTTTAATTCAAACTTTATTTTTCGAAAATCATGACAAAATAAATATATAAAAAAATTCCAGATGCACTCGCTCACAGCCGGAGGAGCATTCTCATTACAGAAACATGCTCATACATTTCAGCATTTTCTATCTAACCTAATTAATCAGAGATGCTGAATACTCCAGGGCATTCAGCTTTTCAAGATAGCATTCCGGTGATAAAGGCACGACCGCACAACTGACCTTGCAACCTTCATCCGCAATGCACAGTACCCGCTAACTTTACGGTATGCTGTATCACATGATCTGAGGTTAGGACTGAAAGCAGCGGGATAGCTGATCTTGCGGACCTTATCATTCCCAAGTGTTACCTTAATCTCAAGCTTCTGGCCCTCTTCCTTCAATACAGCCAGCACAGAGCCCATTGTCATATCACAAAAACTGAACTTTGGAATGAAAGTAGCATGGGGTGGTTGGTCTTGCCGGTCTTTTCATCACCCAGTAACACCCTAATCTCAAGCTTCTGACACTCTTGCTTTGACACAGCCAATACATGATTCCTCAAAGGAACAGAATCCTCTTCCTCTCCAAGAAGGGCACCACCCAATACGCCATCGAAAAGAACTACCTTGCCAAACATTTCATTGATAGCAACTACTTTCACATGAAGATTCTTAACTGGCCTACCAGTTATGCCAATGCCAACTACAGCTTCGACTGCTTGATCGATTACTGCATATGTAACCTTAGTTACACCATCTCTTCCACGAACCAGATCAGTGAATATAGGAAAAAGTCTATATAACCCCATGAACTATGAGCACCCGGACACATAACCCCCCGAACTACAAAAATTGGCCCCGTGCACACTAAACTATTGAAAACCGGACATTTCACCCCCTAAGCTGGTTTTGCAAGCCGGTTTTGCCACCATGGACGCCATGCTGTCCGGTTTCGCCACGCTGGCACCTTTAGGCTGCCTATTGGCCTTGGCCCGATGCAGCAGAAGTCGAAGTGGTGAACGGCCCAGATAAGCCCATACAAGGGCGTGCGACTGTTCAACGTCTTTCCCTGTCGCCGCCAGTCTCGTTATCTCCGCGGTTGCTCACCTCCTTGGCAGCAGCGAAGTGGGCGGCGCGCGGATGATCATCGACACCTAGGGTAGTACGGTCTGCAGCAAGAATGACGAGGTGAGTCCTCACTACTCCATGGTCGGTTTGGTTTTCGCAGTCCGCATCTGGTTTGAACAGGGTTGTGTGATTTGGGGTTTTGGGTGGGATTTCTGTCGAAGAAGAAATCAGATATTAAAAATGGGTTAATCGAGTTTATAGGCATGAGTGATGACTTTTTGTGAAATGATGCATGGATTTTTTCGCGAGTGAATGATGCATGGATTTGTGCTGAAAAAATTGACTTGTATGCTGTTGAAATGACAGGATGGATGATTTGGATTTCTTGCCAATAAGGTTTCACTTCGAAGGGGGATTTTCCTATGTTGGAGAGCATTTGCAGTATGTTGGAGGCAGTATTGGGATGTCACATGTTGAAATAGACAAGATTTCTTTACCTGAGATCATGGGGCACCTAGAAGATCATGTGAGAAGAACTGATGTTATGCGTTTGCACTGGTTGAGGCCTGGGAAATTGCTTGCTAATGGACTGATGTTGTTGTTTGACGATGTGTCATGCCAAGCAATGGCTAATCACCTAACTGACAGTGGAGTAGCAGAAATATATGTTGAGGAAGTTGTTGTGGGCACAAACAGTGGTTTCCATGATGAAGCAGACCATGCAGTTGAGGACAAAGACTTGAAATCATTGAGGCAAGTCCACAGGACTCCTTCAAAACCAATTCAGTCAGCTAGTACATCAGCAACACATGGTCAGGATGGAGATGATAATTCTGAAGAAGGTGAAGACCCTGAAGAAATATTAGTTGGAGAAAATAGTGACACATCAGATGAGGAATATCATCAGCCTACTGATGAGGATAGCTCAGGAGAAGATGAGGAGGCAATTCAGATGAGAGAATTTGCCAAGGAAGTGAGGAAGAATATCAAGGCAAAGAAGCTTGGAGTTCATGGTAGCCAGATTGGAAAGATGACTGCAGAAGATTTAGTACAAGAAGAGTGCAACTTGGAAGATGAAGGAGAAGGAGATTTTGGGTCCAGTGATGAATACTCATATGGAGAGAATAGTGAAGGTGAAGCTGAGAGGTGGAAGAGCATGGAGAACAAATATGATAGCAAAGCTCCAGTGCCAAGATGCAGCAGGCAGTTTAAGAAGGCATTGGTGAAATATGGATTGAGAACAAATAGGCATATTTTGTTTCCAAAGGATGAGAAAAACAGGGTGAGGGCAATTTGCTCCTGGGAAGGATGCAAGTGGCTTATATATGGTTCCAAGACAAGTAGATCAGAGTGGTTTAAGGTGGTCACATTTGTAGATGACCACAGTTGCCCACCCAGGAGGGATAACAAGTTAGTTACATCCCCAAGAATTGCTAAGAGGTACTTTCAAGAAATAACAGATAACCCCACATGGAAAGTTGGCCTGATCAAGAAAGCTGTGTTAAGGGACATGCTAGCTGATGTGTCCTATGCAAAGTGTAAGAGAGCCAAGTCAATAGTGTTGAAGGCTGCACTAGATTCAATGAAGGGGGAATATTCTAGAGTGTATGACTATCAACTAGAGCTCTTAAGGAGCAACCCTGGCAGTACTGTTGTGGTGTGTCTGAATTCAGATATAGTGGATAAAAAAGTGTATGAGATGTTCTATGTCTGCCTTGATGCATGCAAAAAGGGTTTCCTTGTAGGATGCAGGAGGGTGATTGGGTTGGATGGTTGCTGGTTTAAGGGAGCATGCAATGGTGAGTTGCTATGTGCCATTGGGTGGGATGCCAACAATCAAATGTATCCTATTACATGGGCAGCAGTTGAGAAGGAAACATATGACTCTTGGTATTGGTTTCTTGGGATGTTACAGAAGGATCTAAACATCAATGAAGGGGGTGAAGGCTGGGTTATAATTTCTGATCAACAAAAGGGACTTCTCAAAAGTGTTGCTGAATTGATTTCCAATGCTGAGCATAGAATGTGTGCTAGGCACATCTACGCAAATTGGAGGAAGATTTATACTGATAAAGAGCTGCAAAAGAAATATGGTGGAGGGTTGCAAAAGCACCTTGCAAGATCCTCTTCAACTATAATAGGGCCCTGCTTGCTCAGGATACTCCTCAAGGAGCAAAGGACATGCTCAATACTATACCAGAAAACTATTGCAGGGCTTTCTTGAAGCTTGGGTCCAATTGTGACTCAATTGACAACAACATGTGTGAGAGTTTCAACCACTCCATCATTGATGCCAGATTCTATCCAGTTATCTCCATGAATGAGGCTATAAGGCGCAAGGTAATGGTAATGATTCAAGAGAATAGGGACAAGGTATCCAAGTGGACAGGGACAATTTTCCCAAACATTTTTAAGAAGTTGAAGATTAACATTGTAAGGTCTGGTAAATGCCATGTGCTTTGGAATGGACAAGATGGATTTGAAGTGCAAGAGAGGGAAGACAGGAGGTACACAGTCAATCTAGAAGAGAGAACATGCACATGCAGGTACTGGCAACTCTTAGGCCTGCCATGCTGCCATGCAATTAGCTCAATCTACATGGCATCAAAGAATCTAGATGATTACATTGCACCATGTTTCTCCATATCTGAATACATGAAGACATATCGACATTGCTTACAACCAGTCCAAGGGCCTGAAAATTGGCCAATTTCAGACATGCCAAAGCCTCTTCCTCCATCTTATGTCAAGATGCCAGGGAGGCCAAAGACATAGAGGAGGAGGGAGCCAGGAGAAGCTCCAAAGGGAACTAAGATGAGCAGAGTTGGTGTGAAGATGACATGCAGGTTGTGCCAGAAAGATACTCATAACTCGAGGAGATGTCCCCTCAATCCAGAGGCTGGGAAAAAGAAAAATGCCTATATCAGGAGAGATGTTGCTAAGTAGAAGAAGAAGCAAAGAGAAGAATCTGCCAGTTCTGCTCCTACTAAGCCAAGAAATGCAACAAAAGCTGCTGGTAGGAAGAGGAAGGAAAGAGATCCCATTGTAAGTTTTACTGGTATTTTTCTGTTTCATTTGCAAAATGTGCATTACTTAACCATATTTTATTCTTAATTGGTTTCTAGTGTGATGTGGGCACACAACAAAGTCAGGCAGCAGCAAGGAGGGAACAACAAACTTCTTGGGCAGCTGGTGATGCTGGAGGAAGTAGCAGTCAACTTGGGGGGAACACCAATCAGTTTGGTGATGCTGGAGGGAGCATCGATCAGTTTGGAAGAAGCACCACTCAGCTTGGGCAGCATAATTTTAAGACTGGCAGATTGGGTTGGCTGCTGTTTGGAAACAATGTCTGAAAAAAGTGATGACCACTCATCTTTCGTGAAGTGATTTGTACTGAACATCTTTTGGGATGACTATTTGTAGGCTCATTTATGGTTGAGCATATCACTGAACATGCAGCATGTCAAGACAGTTTCTGGTGGTTTAGGTAGTTTTTAGTGGCTGTTTATAATTGCTTGTCTCTTTGCTATTTATTTGTACATTGAGCTCTGAAATTTGGTTCACGAATATATGTATGAGATGAGATGCTGCTGGACAGCCACTACAAAAGTTTCAAACGTGAATGTATCATGTGCTAGACGGCCGCAATGCTAAAAAGAATGAAAAAGTTGTTGGACCGCCGCTCGTCCCTTGAATGGGCCTAGTATTTGGGCTCCGTCGGTCTCAACAGGCAGCCTAAAGGCGCCAGTGTGGCGAAACCGGATAGCGTGGCATCCATGGTGGCAAAACCGGCTTGCAAAACCAGCCTAGGGGGTGAAATGTCCGGTTTTCGATAGTTTAGTGTGCACAGAGCCAATTTTTGTAGTTCGGGGGGTTATGTGTCCGGGTGCTCATAGTTCAGGGGGTTATATAGACTTTTTCCGTGAATATACCAGGTCTTGGCTCTAGACCCTGCCATGAGATAACACCTCTGCCAACCTCTTTCTCTTCTGAGCATTCTGAATCTTTTGTACTGAGATCTACATACATGTCTAGTTCATCACGGATCTGGAAGATGCGGCTGGACATGCCAGTTTTATGTAGCCCATTTGATATTTTCGTATCCGAGAATCAACAAATTCTACCCCACATTTTTGACAAAATCTTTCGTCTTCGTTTTCAGCTACGCTCGCTCAAGAATTTCCACAAGCACAAATTCCGTTTTTTATGGGTCCAAAGATTCTTTCACAAAACAATCCATCTTTTTCTGGTTTATCGGTTTTATAATGAAAAGTGGAGGGCCTTGTGACTTCGCCAACGACTTCCCCATTAGGTAGGATTTTTTTAGCCCAAGCCCTTATTTGTTGAGGGGAAACGGGTCCAATTTGAAGTTGTTTATGTTTATATTGGTCAATCATAAAATAGAAATAAGAAAAGAATTTATATTTATTTCGATCAAACACCCTCCCTATTAACCTGGAAGTTCTTCTCAGATAAGGGGGGGGTTGTTAATTCACAAGCAAACAGAAACAAATATTCAAATAATGTGCAGATGAACTCAAAAATCCTGGATTTGGATCAATCTTTGTACCCCGCTAAACACGATGAATGCACACCCGACAAGAGGGCCGTCACATGGGCAATCTGGAGCAATGGCAGAGGAACAACCCTGCAAAAATGTTGATGTACTATATGCCTCCCCAGCCTCATTCCAGCCAATTGCCCAATTTTTTTAATTAAGGAAATGAGTTCTAGCCTCGACGGTAATAAAAACCGTCTACAACCAAGTTACAAACCGGGCAGCACTAAAACTGCAAGAGTAAACACTCTCCCCGACACTAAGGATCAAAACAAAGGTCCAAACCACAAAACAGTATTACGCCGAACAAGGACGCAAGATAAACACAGGAACACACAAAGTATCTCACAAACATCAAAGACTAGTCCTCAATGCGCCTAAGAGCATTCCATCCAGACCCATGAAAGAATGCCAGGGCGACGGACTCCAACATAAGACATCCAGCCTTCAAAATGTTTCTCCCCTCTTCTTTAGAGAAGATAGACCAACTTCTGATCCAGAAAACTCCCCTAAAGATCACCTGCAAAATAGATATACATTGTGATTTATTAAAAATCAGATCATTCCTACTGATCCAAATATCCCAACATAGAGCTGCCATTCCAATCAAAACAAGGTTCCTTTGCTCTTTCGAAAATCTTCTAAGCCAATGACCAAAAAGGTGTTGCACATCAATGGGTTTGTTAATCCCAAACGCAAAGGCAACACATCCCCACACAAGCTTAGCCATAGGACAATCGAAAAAGAGGTGTTGGACAGTTTCCTGCTGCGCGCAAAAGAAACACTTTGTACACCCCTTCCACCTTCGCTTCACTAAGTTATCTTTAGTAAGTACCACCCCATTTTTAAGAAACCAAAGGAAGATTTTAATCTTCAAAGGTATCTTGGCTTTCCAAGCCCAACAGTTAGCCCGTGCCCCTGTACTCAAAATTATGCCATTATACAAGTTCTTAACCGAGAACGTCTTATTGGTCGTCCAAAGGAAATAATCCTTGTGCTCCGTAAGAGTCACCGTCATGACCTTGCCCACAAGATCAAGCCAATCCTCCCAATTCTCTCCCACTAGTGCACATCTAAATGAGACGTTCAGTGGAGTGGTACTTAGTACCTGGGCCACAGACATATTTTTCCTCCTGAGAATTCTATAAAGATTAGGATACACGGACATCAAGGGATCCTTCCCTAACCACGAGTCTTCCCAGAATCTAGCCTGAGTACCATCATGAACCTTAAACCTACCCCTCTGGAGCACTAGATCTTTAACCTCCATTAAACCTGACCAGAAATGGGAGTCCCCGACCTTTTTGACCACTTGTGAAAGCGTTTTCCCTTTTAGATACTTCTTCTTGAGGATTTGTTGCCATAAACCATCCTCATTCAGCAGCTTGATAACCCATTTACTAAGCAAGCACTTGTTCTGGATATCCAGGTCAATGATGCCCATCCCCCCCCCCACACTTATAGGTTTATGAAGAATCGACCACCTAGCTAGCCTATACTTCTTCTTGTGCTCATCACATTGCCAGGAAAATCTGGATCTGTAATAGTCTAGCTTTTCCAAAACACCTTTAGGTATTCTGAAGAAGGACAACAAATACATCGGTAAACTAGACAATACCGAGTTAATGAGCACTAATCGCCCCCTGAAGGACAAGAGTTTACCTTTCCAACTACTAAGCTTTTTTGAAATCTCTCTTCAACTACTCTCCAATCCCTATTAGAAAGTCTACTAGGACTCATAGGAATGCCCAAGTACCTAAAGGAACCCCCCTCCTTACAACCAAGCAGCTCCACATACTCCGCAACTCTCTCCTTAGTCTCCCCAAATGGGTAAAGTTCGCTTTTGTGAAAATTGATCTTGAGCCCAAAAAGCCTTTCAAAGGCATTGAGCACCACCCTCAATCCCCTGGCCTTCGCCAGACCATCCTCCAAAAAAAGGATTGTGTCATCCGCATACTGTAAGATCGAGAGACCGTCCTCCACTAAGTGAGGCACAAGTCCATCAATGAAACCCAATCTTTTAGACCTCTCGATTAACACTGCCAACATGTCTGCAATGATGTTGAACAGGACGAGGGAAAGAGGGTCACCTTGCCTTAAGCCCTTCTTAGTTTGGAAGAAACAGCCTTGCTCACCATTTACGTGCACACACACACTCCCTTTCGAGACAACCTTCTCCATCCACTGACACAAAACAGTAGGGAAGCCTCTCATCCTAAGAACTTGCAACAAAAACTCCCAGTTAACCTTATCATAGGCTTTCTCAACGTCTAGCTTCAGAATAATGCCATTCTGCTTCCTCCTCTTCAATTCATGTATGGTCTCATGCAAGACCACCACCCCATCCAAAATATACCTTCCAGGCAAAAATGCCGATTGCGAAGGTTTTGTAATCCTACATGCCACCGACGTGAGTGTGTTTGCAAAGACCTTTGTAAAGATCTTAAAGCTAACATTAAGCATGCAAATGGACCTATACTGCTGTATTTTCTTTACTTCCTTCTCTTTAGGTGACAAAGTAATTATTCCAAAGTTGAGACAAAACAGAGGTAAATTCCCGTTATGAAAGTCTCGGAACATGGCCATTAGTTTATCTTTTATGGGACTCCAAAAAACTTGATAGAACTCAGCCAGGAAACCATCAGGTCCCGGTGCCTTATTATGTTTCATTTGGAAAATAGCATCTCAGACTTCCTTTTCCGAAAACTCCTCTATAAGCCCCTCACTCTCCTCCCTGGTGACTTGAGGAATATCCTCCACCGATGACTCATTGAGTGATAGTCTGCCCCTATCCGGACAGCCAAAAAGCTTTTTGTAATAATTCATGATGTAACACTTAAGTTGCTCATCCCCTTCTACTATTCCATCCTCTTGTTCAAGTCGGAAGATTCTAGTCTTCCTCCTTTTTCCGTTAGCTACCATGTGAAAATACTTTGTGTTGCTATCTCCCTTTAAAATTTTGGTGGTCTTAGCCCTTTGAAACCACTTTAGCTCTTCCTCTCTTAGTAACTGTGTGTGTCTCACACGAACGCTTTGTTTCAAATCCCATTCTTGCTGACTTAGCAGCTGGGACTCCGCCTTCTTGTCCAACTCCTTAACCTTCCTTAATAGCTCATGTTTTTCCTTTTTATAAGCTCCATTCATATTTTTAGCCCATCCTCTCAAAAATTGCCTTAGCCTTCTGATCTTATTTTGCCAGCGTTGCATCGGTGAGTTACCCTTTCTCTCTTTGGTCCAAACCTCTGAAACCATCTCAAAGAACCCCTCCTTCAGCAACCAGCCCAACTCAAACTTAAACGAAGGCTACTTCTTGAGCTTGACTCCATCTCCTGTACTCAGCAAGAGAGGGGTATGGTCAGAGATGTCCCTATTAAGGGCCTCCACGGTCGCAAGAGGGAAATTCTGCTCCTACTCCGTGCTAACTAGCACTCTGTCCAACTTCTCATATGTAGGTACCCTACGAGAATTAGCCCAAGTAAACTTCCGACCCGATAATTCGATCTCCCTCAGATCCAGGCTATCAATGACTGCATTAAACAAAAAAGGCCATCTCACTTCAAATCTGTTATTGTTCTTTTCATTACTATTTCGAATGATATTAAAATCTCCCCCGACGCATAGCGGTAACTTCTTATGACTACATGACTGAACTAGCTCGGTAAGGAAAGATTCCTTGAATTCTGGTTGAGCTACCCCGTACACAGCTACTAGAACCATTTGAAATCACTCTCCTTATCTCTCACTCTGAATTTCACAAAAAACTCACTGTCATCAATACTACCAACATCCAACACATCTAGATTCACACCCAGAAGGATGCCCCCGGAACGCCCACGGGGCGCCGTCCAGTGCCACACTAGAATTACTTAGTGTGTCTTGGGAGAACTCTTTCTTGCCCGTCTCCAAAAGAGCAATAAATGCTAGATCTTGCTCCTTGGAGGTCTCACTTAGAAATCTTGTTTTAGCCAAGTCACTAAGACCTCTGCTATTCCAAAAGATTCCTTTCATTTTGCACCCTTGTTAGAGAAAAAAGCCCTCCTAAATTTGCAAGTTCTTCTTAAACACGACTTAGCGTGAAACTTGCCTTTCCGGGTGTTGTTATCAAGTTCACCATTTACGGGGAAGCTTGATTCATCAAAGATCTCCTCCATCAGTTCACCACACAAGCTTTTTAAAGCTTTCCCTTCAATTTCCTCCACACTCATCCTCACTCTCAAAACCTCCCCAACCCTCATCGCAAACCACCCCCCTACTACCCCCAATCCTGACACCAGCACATCATCCAGAATATTATCTTTTCTAAACTAGAATCACCTAAGTTGAACCCTAGTTGTTGCAAGCAATTCATCGCTAGATCTCTATTAACAGAATAAAAAGGAGCAGAAGAGGGAATACCTTCAGAAAACTTCAGGTTCCTCCTGGCCACCCTCCCCTCAGCTTTAGCCAAGGTGTGCTCGTCCCTGGACCGTTGAAGCCTCGGACTCGCTCTGACCTGCCGTCTTGGTGGCCTCCGGAACCCCCTCAGCCTCCAAAAGTCTCCCCTCCATCTCCACCTCTTTACCCTTCCCAACCAACTCTCCCTCCTCCAAACTCTCCACCTCCTGCACCTCCTCATCTGCCTCTCCCATCACCTTATCAGCCAACTCCTCAATCACCGCCTTAGCAGCCTTGTCTAAAATCTCATCTGCCCTTGCCTTCAAAAAGGCCTCAAACTCATCCCTCGACATGTTCTGCACCTGCTCCTTCCACGAAACAAACACATCCTCGCCCCCCTTAGCCTTCTCAACCACCCCTCACCATCTTTGCTCCCCTCACCCTTCTTCTACTTCTTAGCCATCCTCTCCGAACTCTCAACCTCAGCCTGCCAGCCCCCACCAACACAACCCGCCCCATCAAACTCCTCCACCTCCACAGGCCACTCAACTTCCGCCTCCTCACCATTCCCATGGAAGCCCCTCTTCTCCACCTCAAACTCTAACTCAAAGTAGTGGTCGCCAATCACCACATCGAGCTGCATCGGAATCAGACCCGGGTTGAGGACCGCCACAAGCACACGACCAAACTCTCTCTTACTGGTAGCCTCCATGTCAACGATCTGTGTGGAGCCAAGCATAGACCCCACAGCCCACAGGTCTAGGAACTCACATAGCTCCCTCCTCGGCCCATACACCCGAATCCACACCTTCAGCAACAAAAGCCCACCTCTTTCTCCCTTCATTCCTCAAACTTCAATCTCGCTCCAGTAGGGATACCACCCCCCCTCAAATCAGCACCCCCAAAAGCCACCGCCCTCTGCAACTCCAGCTTCGATGGGAACTTAGCCAGAAAAGAGTTCTCCTCATGAGCATTAAGCTCCCAAGTCCACTTCCCTGGGAATAACCTCTCAAGATGCCTCTTCACCTCCTCCATCGGAACACTACCCCCCTCAACTGCAATGCTCACCATCCTCGAGTCCTTCTTAGCTCTAGGTAGTGGCGGCCTCGGAATGTGGTAGAAACCCAGACCATGTACCACATAGCCAACTACATGCGCCACGGGTCTCGACATCTTCAGAATGGGACACTTATGATTAACATGATCATTGAGCTTATCACACAGCACACAGTAAATCTCCGCCTTGCATGTCGTAGCGAAATGCCCTTTCTTGGTACAGCGAGAGCACCAAACCCCGGCCGTGTCCCCTGCTTGATCCATGTCGCCCCCACCTCCTTCATCACCACATCCTCACCATCAGACTTTGTTATTGAACTCTCACCATCTCCTCATCCCTGTGACCAACATGAGCACCAACCTCCAAAGCCTCCTTACTGTAATGCCTCACTTCATCCCATGCTCCCACCCTCCCTTGACCTTGCAAGCTGCTGCCACCACGACCTCCACGGCAGCGCGCGCCACGGCCATGAAAGCCCCACGCCCCCAACAGAGCCACCACCACCTATTTCTTCAGAGAACAGCACTCCACAACCACCAAAACCGCCATCCCGGCCTCCAAAGTCTCTGCCTTGCTGCTGCAGCCGAGGCCCAGGACCCCGCGCGCTCCCCTCCTGGAATGGCACGCGCCACCAGCCTCCTGCCCATCGCGCGGCACAAAGCCGCAACCACGCGGCCAGGATGCCATTGCCTCCGACCTTGAACTGCCTCACGGCGCACCAAACCGACCACAGCCCGGCCGAGAAGCCTCCTCGACCGCCGTCACTCTCTCCACCGCCGGCATGCACCGAACCGCCAACGCAGTCGAAGGGTCGCGGTTCCTGGGAGGCGGGGCGATTGGAATTCCCTGACCCAGAAACAGTCGCCCAAGGGCAGGCATACACCTAAACCCTTGGCGAAACTGACCTGGGCCCATTTCGTCACCAGCCCCCAACACAGCCCTGTGCTGATCACGCAGCCCACCCCGCACGGGCAGGCTGGCCCACTCGCACCGCAGTGCCCGTACCACATCCGGCCCATTAAGGCCCACCGGGACGAGCGTCGGGCCACTGAAATTTGAAACTGGATCTGGGGATGCCATCTTCCCCGGTGTCGGCGCACCATCTGGCCAACTGTCTAGTGAAATAAGACTTGCGGCCTGCTGGCAGCACCATCTGGCCAAATCAACCATACAAAGAAGCAGTGTCGCGCCACATTGGCCAAAGCAGGAACCATAACTAACCAAGGTTTCAAAAAGCGCCAGGTGCTAAGCGAGTGATGACCCTCCAACTAAAGCTTAAGCATGCTTAGACGCACCTAAGCATTTCCTACGTGTCTACAGTGATTAGCACTTAAGCAGAGAATATGTGTGGAATAGAAAAGGCAAGATACAAAGCTAAATGAAAAAAGAAAGGAAGAAAGAAGACCAGCATATAAATTCGGGGCCTGCGCACTTGTGCAGCCCACAACTAAAACCCGCCACAGCTACTTTGTCTAATAAGTAACAGCGCACAACACATCCAAGCCATACACGCACACACATCGACCACATACTGCCATTCGCCACACACGCCTGCAGGCTCGCACACAGCCACACGGATCAGCCACACCCACTGCAGAAGCGCTCTCCGCTCTTTGGATTCAGTGGCCGCGCTACTCTCGAAATCTCGAGGCAGCTCTTTACTTTCACCCCATAACTTTGATTTCATATTTTATTTGTAGTGACTTTAATTTTCTAAAAGCAGCTTAACAGATGAAAACGATAAAATAATACTCTGTTTATTTTCACATGTCACATTAGGTTTGTCCTAAGTTAAATTCGTTCAACTTTGACCACGTTTATCAGCCTGTTCGTTCGGCTTATCAGCCACCAGCCAGCAGTACTTTTCTCTCAGAACAAACCAGCCACCAACAATTAGAACAAATCAGCACCAGCCATCAGCCACCAGCCAAACGAACAGGCTGTATAGATGTTAACCACCCAAAAGGCAAAGGTTACACTGTATTCCCAAGTTCAACCTTTTACTAAATGTGTCAAATGACTAGCAATTCCGGCATAAACAACAAGAATCATCCTTTTTCTCTTTGTTCAACCTCACTGAAATTTTAGTGTTTCGTACATCCAATTATATTATTCAAGTTGCACCCAAAAGTTCTGTAGCGAACATGGCCTCATATGCCATTAGTTCGAGTTTAATTTTGGAAATTCATGACAACATGATCATTAGGACTAACCATATTGTTTTAGCATGTCTTTGTAGACACCTCTAGGCCCCAAGGATGCAAGAAAACCACATGCCAAAATGCCAAAACAAAGGGTCAAAACCGAGCAAGAAAAGGAAAAGAAAAGACACCGTCGGATGAACCGACGGTATCAACTTAACAAGTGTCGGTGCAATCGTCGGACGAGTTGGTACACAGGGTGAAACCCTAAGTACCGTCGGATGAACCGACGGTCCTTTATTTAGTAGCGTCGGACAAGTTGCAGAGGAAGAGCAGCGAAGACAGTAGCACCGGATGATCCGACAGTCTGAGTGAGGACACGTTGGTCTATATGATGTTCAGTTTCAATTCATAAGGAGACACGCCAAGATGAAGCCTTCAACACCGGATGATCCGACGCCTTGGTCAAGTGAAGCGTCGGTCTATCCGACGGTCGCGTGGAAGCTAACAGAGGCGACTTGGGCACGAAGTCTTCAGCACCTGATGATCTGACGCACCGTCGGTGCATAGCATCGGAGCAGTTGTGTCAGAGAACCTCAAAGGCTATGTGACGTGGGAGGGGCACCGGATGAACTGACGCCCTGAAAAGCTTAGCATCAGATCATTCGACGGTACCTTTTTCAGCGGCTTTTAGCCAACGGCTAGTTTGATGCTTTGGGCTATTTATACCCCCTCCACTCACCCATTTGAGGTTGCTGGATTGTGTGGAAGTGCAGAGGAGTTCAAGACACATTGAAGATCATATCCAATCCATCCAAGTGCTTAATTGATCATCCTTAGACTTGCATATGCTTTGTGTATGTGCTTAGTGCTAGGCTTAGCTTAGAGCTGAGTGAGTGCAAGGTTGTGCCAACCTTGTGAGGTGATTCTTGAGTGAATCCAGTTGTACAAGGTTTGAC
Source organism: Cenchrus americanus (assembly GCA_947561735.1). Lineage (NCBI taxonomy): Eukaryota > Viridiplantae > Streptophyta > Magnoliopsida > Poales > Poaceae > Cenchrus > Cenchrus americanus. Next base: position 78,282,332 of record OX387244.1, on the reverse strand, counting down.
GGAAGCCTTGGGGCCTAAGTGGCTCACCGACAATCGTCATCGACCCTCCGGCTTGGTGTGGAGCGGCGAGGACGCTTTGTGCGGGGGACGTGGAGACCCCCTTCCTTGGTGGAGAAGCTCCTTAGTGGAGGCGGCATCAAGGTGACCAAGGGAGCTTGACAAGTGTCTAAGTGGCTAGCCTTTGTGGCGTGTCAAGTGATGCTCTTGGGAGAGACTTGGTGGCCGGGAAGCAATACTCTTGTGTGAGTGCTTCAACGTGGACTAGGGGTGGCTTAGTGCTTACCGATACCACGGGATAAATCGCGTGTCAAGAGTTTGATTCCTCTCATCCCCTTTACGTTTCCGCATTTACTCTATTGCAATCTTTGCTTGCCTTTACTTTCCTAGAGCAGTATCATGCTAGGATTGTCTATAGGTTGCAAACCTTGTTTTGGGATGGGAGTTTCACACTAGAACAACCTTAGTTGCACATATAGATAGTATGTTCTAGTTTACTTTTGTGTAAAATTAGTGAAGCCATAGGATAATGTTTTAGATTGCCTAATTCACCCCTTCCCCCTCTTAGGCTACGAGCATCCGATTCCTTACAAGTGGTATCAGAGCCGGGACACACTTCCTTCAAAAGGAAACACCAATTCGTTTGGTAAATTGTGAAAACCGGCTCATTGGAACGGTTAGGCTTCACCGCCTAGTGAGTTGCTCTATAGAGGAATGAAAGGGGTGGATACCATAGGTTTGGCTCCACATTTCGATGGCACGGGCTATCCTCGGTGAAAGGTTCTCATGGAGGCCTATCTCCAAGCAAAGGACATTGATGTTTGGAGAGTCACCGATGAGGGCATGAAAAATGGTACTAGGAAGGAAAAGCAATTTGATGTGATTGCTAAAAGTATCATTTTGACCTCACTAGATGTAGGCGTTTTCAATAGAGTTTTTACTTGTGAAAATGCTCATGAGCTATGGAAAACCATCAAGGAGCAAAATGAGGGTTCAAAAGAAGTTGCTAATGAATGCTACGGTTGTCTCCTTGAGGAATTCAATATCTTTAAGCAACTTGCTAATGAAAATGCCGAATCTATGTACTCATGCCTAAATGTGCTTGTCAATGAGATCAATGCTTAGGTGTGAAGGACATCACGGACTTGAACATCAACCGCAAGATCCTTCAAAGTCTTCGGAAGCCCGATTATGACTTAGTGAAGGCAATCATCTACGAGAAGAAGCTCGAAGATTTGAAGCCATCTCATATCTTGAGCAAAATCATGGCACATGAGCTTCAACTCATGCCCAAGTCAAAGAAGGCGCCCCAAGAAAAGTCCCAAGAACCATCCTCTCTAACTACAAGCCATGCTCTTTCAAGCCAACAAGAGAAGATGTTGAGTAGGATGGCTACTCATGGAAGCTCAAGCGAGGATGATGGTGATGATGGTGACGATGGAGATTCCTCAAGTGATGAAGAGGTTGAATCCATGGTGGCCGAGTACGTGAAGAAGATCTTCAAGTATGTGAAGAAAGTCAACATGTACGGCTACAACGTCCACTTGAGAGAAGGGTGTCATCATCAACACATCAAGTTCACCAAGATCGAGCACAAGCCCAAGAAGAAGGTGGTCAAGGAAAGGAGACCAAGGCAAAAAGCAACTATCGCTGTCCGTGAGTGGACAAGTGATGGAGAATCAAGTTCTTCTAGCTCAAGCGATGAATCAAGAAAGAACTTCACCACTCGCTTCATGCATGGTCCCTCATCACCACCACACATGTGCCTTATGGCCCAAGGTATGGAAAGCAATGTAAGTGATGATGAATCCGACAACACCTCTCTTGATGATCTTGTTGAGCTAGTCCATGAGCAAAAAGGAATTCTTGAGAAACAAGCTAATGAAATTAAAGAACTCAATGCTCTCAATGATCTTAGTGCAACCCTTGCTACAAATTATGAACATTTGTTATGCAAATTCAAATTGCTTAGCAAGGAGTGTGATGAGCTAAAATCTAAGCTTGCGAGCAATGAGATTAAAACAAGTAATTCCTTTGAGCTTGATGAATCATCTATCCCTTGTGTAATTCCTATCTCCAAGGTAGATGCTTCAACTTCTTGCATTGATTTAATTGATGAATCTTGCTCACCATCTTGCAATGAGAATGTTGCTGTAGAAAAATGTGATTGTCTCATAGGCAAGAAAAATGATGAGCTCAAGCAAGAAGTAAAATGGCTCCGAGAGAGGTTGGCAAGCTTGATGGGCAAGGGCAAGAACGATGAAGAACAAGTGGACATCTCTCAAGACATGAAGAGCAAAGTACAACCTTATCAAGATAACCGTGATTCCATGGTGAAGAATCTTGAGAAGGGTGCAACCGTGACTTGCTACAAGTGTCATGGAGAAGGGCACAAGTTCTACAAATGCCCTCAATTCGTCAAGAAGATGGACAAGGGCACAAAGAAGAAATTGAAGCCCACCATCAAGAGCTCCCTCATCTACACCAAGCCCAACCGCAAGAACAAGACCAAGAGCAACACCTACGTCATCAAGAAGAAGGCAAATGGCAAGGTGGTTGCACACAAGGTTGGGAAGATGAAAAAAGAGCGGGGTTGGAACCAACCCATTTGGGTGCCTAAGGAAGTCATCACCAATATGAAGGGGCCTCAAATGGTTTGGGTTCCGAAGGCCACTTGAAGGCCTTGAGAGCGGGGACTTGGGAGGCTTGGCACAATCAAGATGAGAAGATTCAAGCCTATAAGCCAAGCTTGCAAGTTGGACATCTGTTGCCCAAGTTCCCCGGTTGAGGTAATGAAAACTAGAACTTATCTCTTGTATCATTGTAGCTCCATTGCCTTGTTTAGGTTGCATTTGTTGCAATATTTACATATGGTAGGTTGCTTGTGTCATGTGCTAACCCATGAACAATCTACATGGTTTGATTAGTGTGTAGAAAAGCTACACTTGTTCTTTCATGGTGCATGTTTTCATATATATCTCTTTGCATAATGAGTAAGCTATAGGGTTAGCTTCCCTTTTGTTGTCATAAACAATATGCATACATTTGGTTGGTGATTCAAACACTAAATGAACACATTTAGGGGGAGCTCATCCTATGGTTTGGTTGTGGGACTAACATTGTTTCAAGCTTATCTTGTGTAGTCCCTTGGCGACGCATTCCGGTGCGGTGCTTCATTCTAAGAGAATGCTATTTCACTCTCAATGTGATCTAACATCTCTAAAATAGTGAATATAGCACTATGAGCTTCATGCTATTGAGTCATGTCTTTGCGAGCTTATGTCTCTATATAAGTTCAAAGGCAATGTACTCATACATTCCTAATCCTTGTGGTACCCCAAGTGTCTTCTATGCAGGCTTCTTTCAAGTGGTGTCACCTAGTGATATCATCTCCAAGAGGCCCATCTCAATGTAGTGCCAACAAGGTAAAGAGGATCACCCCCCGGAGGTATGCAAAGATCAAAAGCCTACAAGTGATATCTACAAGTGGTAATGTAACAAGAACCCATTTGTCTTATCGCTTGTCCTTTAAGCTACCTCCTTGCATGATATGCTCTAAGCTTCCTTGTCTTTCAAATTTGTAGTTGTGCACTTGTTTCTCACTACCTTTGTCTTACAAGTGGTATCCTTTTGTGCACACACTTAGGGGGAGCTTAGTTTGTATCATGCTAGTCTCATGAGCTTGTGATCCACCTTAGTTATTCTCACATGCAGTATCTTCATTGATATCATACATATGGATCATGGCTCATGCGGTTTTTTCCCTTGCATTTAACATTTCTCCTTTGAGCTATGTTTGCTAGGTCTTACTAGTTCCTTGGACCATTTTGCTTTGGACTCTTTGGAGATTTTATTACAAAGGGGGAGAATGTGAGACCAAAACAAGCTTGTGGCTTAAGCTTACAAGTGGTTTCAAGGATATGAGACCAAAGGGGGAGAATGTGAACATAAGATCAAAAAGGGGGAAGGTTGATCTAGGGGGAATTTGGATGATGGTAAGCATCCAAGAAAGTGTAAGTGGTTCCAATTCTGTCAATATTTGCAAATTTATGCTTGCTTTGGTTGTGTTGTCATAAATCACCAAAAAGGGGGAGATTGTAGCGAACATGGCCTCATATGCCATTAGTTCGAGTTTGATTTTGGTGATTCATGACAACATGATCATTAGGACTAACCATATAGTTTTAGCATGTCTTTGTAGACACCTCTAGGTCCCAAGGATGCAAGAAAACCACATGCCAAAATGCCAAAACAAAGGGTCAAAACCGAGCAAGAAAAGGAAAAGAAAAGACACCGTCAGATGAACTGACGGTATCAATTTAACAAGCGTCGGTGCAATCGTCGGACGAGTTGGTACATAGGGTGAAACCCTTAGTACCGTCAGATGAACCAACGGTCCTTTATTTAGTAGCGTCGGACGAGTTGCAGAGGAAGAGCATCGAAGACAGTAGCACCGGATGATCCGACGGTCTAAGTGAGGACACCGTCGGTCTATCCGACGCTCAGTTTGAATTCATAAGGAGACGCGCCAAGACGAAGCCTTCAGCACCGGATGATCCGACGCCTTGGTTAAGGTGAAGCGTCGGTCTATCTAACGGTCGCTTGGAAGCTAACAGAGGCGACTTGGGCGCGGAGTCTTCAGCACCGGATGATCCGACGCACCGTCGGTGCATAGCATCAGAGCAGTTGTGTCAGAGAACCTCAACGGCTATGTGACGTGGGAGGGGCACCAGATGAACCGACACCCTGAAAAGCTTAGCATCGGATCATCCGACGGTACCTTTTTCAGCAGCTTTTAGCCAACGGCTAGTTTGATGCCTTGGACTATTGATACCCCCTCCACTCACCCATTTGAGGTTGCTGGATTGTGTGGAAGTGCAGAGGAGTTCAAGACACATTGAAGATCATATCCAATCCATCCAAGTGCTTAATTGCTCATCCTTAGACTTGCATATGTTTTGTGTATGTGCTTAGAGCTAGGCTGAGCTTAGAGCTGAGTGAGTGCAAGGTTGTGCCAACCTTGTGAGGTGATTCTTGAGTGAATCCAGTTGTACAAGGTTCGCCGGAAGCCTGGGGCCTAAGTGGCTCACCGGCAATCGTCATCGACCCTCCGGCTTGGTGTGGAGCGGCGATGACACTTTGTGCGGGGGACGTGGAGACCCCCTTCCTTGGTGGAGAAGCTCCTTAGTGGAGGCGGCATCAAGGTGACCAAGGGAGCTTGACAAGTGCCTAAGTGGCTAGCCTTTGTGGCGTGTCAAGTGGTGCTCTTGGGAGAGACTTGGTGGCCGGGAAGCAATACTCTTGTGTGAGTGCTTCAACGTGGACTAGGGGTGGCTTAGTGCTTACCGATACCACGGGATAAATCGCGTGTCAAGAGTTTGATTCCTCTCATCCCCTTTACGTTTCCGCATTTACTCTATTGCAATCTTTGCTTGCCTTTACTTTCCTAGAGCAGTATCATGCTAGGATTGGCTATAGGTTGCAAACCTTGTTTTGGGATGGGAGTTTCACACTAGAACAACCTTAGTTGCACATATAGATAGTATGTTCTAGTTTACTTTTGTGTAAAATTAGTGAAGCCATAGGATAAGGTTTTAGATTGCCTAATTCACCCCTTCCCCTCGCTACGAGCATCCGTTTCCTTACAAGTTCGAGTTCAAAATAATGCAGAGCCGTAAAGCAGAAAATAAAATGCTAATAAACAATCTCATTGTAGAAAAATTAATTCACAATCCCTATGAAAGGCAGGTCACAGAACATTATGACTGTCAGTGTCAAGTTACAAAAGGTAAATGCTTGAGGGAAAACTTGTCTGAATGTCTGGTGAAAGCAATATAAATGGAAACGAACATACCCTCACAGACAAAAAAAAAATGTAATTTATGGTTACCTTTTCATCAAGAATCTCACAATCATTGCTCTCTCTGTTAAAAAAAAGATAAAAATTCGAGCTGATAGTTCACACCCAATATTTTACCAAACAGATATTTTCCACCGCCTTCAATAATTTTCACAGAAACCAGCTGAACAAGAAAACCCATCTGTGACCATTCACCCTCCTCAAAATATGTAAAAAGAGATCGGCGCGGAACACCTGATGTAAGGGAAAGTAAGAGAAACATGAGGGTGTGATTTAAGTTAGATGGCAAGTAGTTCCCTATAAGTAAGCTGAAAATAACAAAAATGGGAGCTCATCAGCAAATGATTTAATTAAAATAATGTGATTTAGAAATGCGAGGCTGGTAATGAACCTGACCATAAGCCATATCACATGATTAGTCATTTCTGTCCAAATTTCCCCTCTTGCTGTTTCACTTATTTGAGAATGAGAGGTTGTACCGGACTGATTTAATGCAGATCAATCAACTATTTTGTTTATAAAGAACTACAGATATAGTCACTATCAATAGGATGCCTGAATCAGCCAGATCCAAGAATGCAAGGCGCACGATACAGTATGACTTACTGCATTTATATTGCCTTGCTGCCCAGTCGATCTCGTCTTGATCACCAGGCTGTCGTGTCATGGACACCACGCGGATACCATAAGCATCATAGTGGCCTTCAATCTCCTCGTCATCATAGTCCGCAGCAGCATCTGTCACAAGCTCACTAGCTTCCGGGTTGTCATTAGGCTTGCCACGATTTTCATCCTTGTATGGCTCCTCCTCTTCAACAGCATGAGTCATATCTTCCTCAGCATCAACCAACCTGAGGCAGCTGATGACGGTCCTTTGCCGTTTCTGCTCCCTCGCCTCCACAAGATCCCTGTTTTTTTTGACAGGGGGCTTATATATTAAAATTAGCAGCAAGATGCTGCAAGAACAAATACAGAGCTCAAGGTACAAAGCGGAGTGCCAAAGAAAGAGGCCACCCTTGACAGTGAGCAGAATTAGTACAAAGTAAAGGAGAAGAGGGTTGAAAGGAGAGGAGGCTATGGAGAGCTCTCCTTGCAAGAGAATCCGCCATCAAGTTGTGAGCTCTGGAATCTTGATGATCTGGTAGGAGTTGATCCGAGTAGACTGAACAAAGTGAGTAAAAGGCTTGATCCTCCAATCAGGAGGGTTAGAAGAATCAGGCCCATTAAGACAGTCAACTAAAAGTTGAGTGTCAGAGTAAAAATTTACGTGTTGTAAATTCATGTTCCTGCATATATAAATAGCTAGAGCTAGGGCTGCCGATTCAGCCATTAACACCGAGGAGGAAACCTGCAGAAAAGCCTTGATGAAAATAGCAAAAGGTGGATTAATATCGGTATTGACTATGAAGATCCCAAGTCCTGCAGGCTTGTGTGAGCTGTTGTGAGAATCTGTAGTAGTAGCTGCATCTACATAACATCTGTAACCCTGATAATTAGGCGTGGAGATAAGCAGGAGGGCTGCAGTAGTGTTATGAACATCATTATGCCAAGCCTGAGAGTTTGTTGTGAAATGTGAATGAGCAGCATGAAGAACCTGCATAAAAGTCCAAACCTTTCTTTGAAATCTATGATCATTTCTAGCTTTCCAGATGTACCAAAGTATAAGAAGAGTATAAATCAGGTTATGGTCTGTGATTGTTAGAGGTAAAATATGCGGAAGGATTTGCTGGATGCCATCAGCGTGAGGGTCTATTTGATGTGCTATTGGAGGCAGAGGGGCATGATTCCAGGCCTGGTGGGGTAAAGTGCAGAGGAAAAACAGGTGGGAGTCATTCTCAATAAGACCACAGGAAGTGCAGTGACGGTCAATGTGGGAAACAAAGCGGCCGACTCTATCAGCTGTAGGAAGGGCTTGTCTGAAGAGACGCCAAGCAAAGGTTTTGAGAAGAGGGGGCATGGTTTTGATTTTCCGATCCGTGTTATCAAGGTCACGCAGATGCTGTTTCTTAAACCTAAAAGAAGCGGGAAATTTCTTTGATTAACTTTACATCACTGGATTTGTAGTATAACCTAAGCGAAATTTCTTGAAGTGTGAGCAATTAAACTCTGCTGTTCCGAGTAAAATTAAAGACGGAAACTGCAGCGTTACCTACGGGAGGCGTGGCGGCGGCCTGGACTTGTAGTGTCGCGACTTGAGGTCAGCGGCGAGAACGCTCGCTAGAAGCGAATCTGCCGGCCAAGAAGCCCGGGAGGAGCGACGGCATCTAGAGCTCGGAGTTGGGATGATCTTCTGGCCTTTGGGGGTAACGTTCGGGAGTTGGTTCGAGTCGACCGGACAGGCAAGAGAGAATATTCGGCAATACGTACGCCATTACCGTATTCATTCATCTGGTTCAAAGAAAAAATCCGGTTTAGCACGTCAGGCCCGTCTTAGGGTCATAGACATTAAATATGGTGTCAAATATGCAAAAGAGATGACATGATATAATATTTAATAGGAGAGAGAAAATCGGGCCGGCGCATAGTCCTAGGAATGGCACCGCATGACCCTCTCATTGAGTCATGTTGACACAATTTTTTAGCATAATTGACCAAACAACATGCATCAATTAAATATTTATAGGAACATATACAATTGTGCTATGACCTTGTGCACTGAGAGATGATGTGTCATCCCACAAACCAATATAATAAAGATGATGTGTCACTCTTGAAAACTCCCCTATGACCTCTTCCACTGAGACTGGCCTCACAAACTACCCGTCAGTCCGTCACATCAATCTTTGAACACTAATTTGGAGAATTAAATTAGATTAATGGCAAAACATATTTCACAACCCCTAACTTAATTTTCGAAACGAATCTAACGAGCTTACTTATGTCATGATTGGACAACGTCATACTACGGTAATCAATCTCTAATGACAGCTTAATTAGACTTAATTGATTCGTCCGGCTCATTCGTGTAATTATTTTTGTAAAGTTTACGTCTAATACTCTCATAAACCTTGAAAGAGGACTCAAAAGTTTCATCTCACGAACTAAACGGGAACATCTTTTAACAATACTATTTCTATACTATAAAAACATAAAGAATTAACAACAATTCTCACTCGAGTTTAAGGCTACTCATGTATCGCAAGAGCCCCATATGTCAATCAGCCCAGGTTCACCCATTTTGGACGACAAAAAGGCGCGACCACAAAGACCACCCAATTCTAAAATGTTTCCGTCGAAAACCACTATTTTTTCCACTCACCCCATTCTTACCCAACCGCGCGTACCCACCCGACCCGCCCCGGTCAATTAAGGTTGTTGTTTCCCTTCTTCATTATTTTTTCAAATGTCGGAGGCAATCACGATTGTTGTTTCCTTTGTTTATTTTTTTTCAAATGTCGGAGGCAATCACGACTGTTGTTTTCTTTGATCATTCTTTTTCTAAGGAAAGACAAATTGATTGACATTATTGATGACATAACTCAAAAGGAAATACTCAAGAACTCAAAAGGAAAGAGATATTGATGTACAAAGTAAAGGAAAATTGATTGATGTGATTGATGACACATAAAAAAAGGAAAAAACAAGGAAAGAATCACTACGTGATTAGATGAACTAAGGAAAGAATTATTGCGTCATTTTGTCAATGGTAGTCACGCCATTCATAAAAAGTCAGCAAGGAAAGGGAAACACAAGGAAAGATCAAATAAGGAAAGAATCAATGTGTGATTAGATCGACGACATTCAAATATAATTAGATGTATGTCATTTATATGTAACTGATGTTTCGAGTCCTTAACTATTTACTTTTGAGTTCAATATCCTCAATCACGCCAATCAATATTCCTTCCTTTTTTACACCGCATGTTTCCTATAAAACTCAATTCCCACATGAAGAAAAATATTATTGTAGAGGCACGACTTCTCAGATGCAGTACTGTCGAGGACAACCATAAGTGTCCCCTAACAACGAGGGAAAACAACCCATTTTAAAATAATAACAAACTAATAAACAAACCTACAAACCGCAAAGCACACCTCGCGTAGTCGCGGCCCAGGGCAGAAAACGGCCCACGACCCAAAAAAAGTCCCTGCGTGTCGTATAGACCTCCCTGGGCCCACCACCTCGGTGGGTACCAGGACCGACTACTCGGTGGGCCCCTGGGACTACCCGGCTTGTGCCACACGGCACCTGATGGCGTGAGGCACAAGGACTACGGTGGAGAAGTACTCGGATAGGAAGCTATACATACCTTGTACTGTGTAGAGAACTCCTAGACGTACACGACTAGTATTCTCTCCCTAAACCAACCTGTAACCCTGCCTCCCAGACTGTATAAGGCGAGGCAGAGACCTTCTCTCTTATTACGCACCATCTTGTAATCACATCCAATCAATCCAGAGCTACGCAGCATACAGGACGTAGGGTATTACGCACCTCGCGGCCCGAACCTGTCTAAATTGTGTGCCACGTGTCTCTTCCTTTGAGTTACTGATCTCGGTGAGGCCACATTCATCTACCTCGGGTACTCCCCTTGGTAGGTTGCCGGTCTAAAACACCGACAATTGGCGCGCCAGGTAGGGGATCTCGCCGAAGACCATATGGCGAACTCGACGACTTCAATCTTCATCAAGCCAATTGTCGCCTTCGGCTCCTGGGTCTGCACTGCTGACGGCGCCGGATCCTTCCAACGCCGCGTCACCATGCCGCCCAACCCGAAGACCGGGCTCGTGACGCTTCCCAAAGTAGTCACGGGCGATCTCGCCAGGAAATTCGGCGAAATTTCGCTCTACAACCAGCACGCCGACTTCGAGCTTGGATCCGACTCCAACTCGAACTCGACCTCACCATGGGCCATCGCATGCGAGCCGGCTATCGAGCCATAATGTGCAGACTCCCCACTACATGAGCACTTCCCATACGGCCTCTGCATCGCTAGCAAGGCCCACGCGAAGGCTCTTTCCGCGCGCCGGGCTGGGAAGGAGATCATCTCCGAGTACAACTCGGACTCCAACCCCGTCTTTGTGTATGACTCGGACTCCAACCCTATCTCCGGCTACTGCTCGGACTCCTCCTACGAGTTCGACTTCGGGGCGGACCCTGATGAGCCCGAGTCCGAAGACTACACGACTGAGCAACCGCTGTCAGGACCTGCCTCCGGCCTGGTTATAACATCTACACCCGCCGGCAGATTCGTCTACTGGCCAGACCGCAAGCCCGCAGACCTGACAGACGAGAACTCACGTTGCTGTGACAACGCGCCCAGGAAAATATCGTACTATCGCCTAAACCAATCCACTTTGGTCATTAAGCGATAATAAAGTATCATCCTGTCGTTAGTTGCCGGGTTAACGCCCAGTAAATCACTTGAATAGCAATAAGGATCGAATATATGCATTAAAACTCACTCGAAGGCGAGTCCAGAGATACAACAACATTAATATCCAAATTCGTACCCCGAGGGGCTTAATTATTACAAACCACAATTTTTGCCATAAGGAAATAGTTCAGAGTTTTGAAAACAACGGAATTTAAACGAACGGGAAGCAAAGACACCACGGGAGGCCATCCATGATGCTCTCAGTAGTTGTCCTCCACCCACTCCAGCTCCCAGCCGGGCGGGATCTCTCCGGGCCACACATCACCGAAAGCATTACCTGGATCAACGTATCATAGCAAGGCTGAGTACACTAATACTCAGCAAGTCTTACCCGTCGGTGATAACTACTTCACCAATTCTAGACCATGAAAGGCTTTTTGGCTACTGGTTGCTTTTGCTGAAAAGTAACAAAGAGTAGGTACTTACTTTCAAGATTTTAGCACAAGTTCTAGTAGGTTTAATCTTTACTACATTAGCCAACTAGTACAAACAAGGTTGTACAACACAATTAATCAAGCATAATATTCATCAACTTCCATCATGAGGGATCTCATGACTAGTGGAGTAAGTAGTCTCAGATAACGGTGAGAGGCCGACAATCGATTGATTTAACCTTGCAAGGTGGATCTAAACACACGGTAGGCTGCCCCCGCGAGGACAACTTTCCCAGGCCGTTTCCAAAAATCCTCGGGTCGGGATCGAATCTTACATTCTTTGGTGCAGGCTATCCGGCATACCCCGCGAGATACCCGGAGTCACCATACACCACCGGTAGCTAGCCGTGAGAGTGAATCCCAAGAGTAGTAATAGTAGGATCCCTCGCCGCCTCATTAAGGTAATAGGCTTACCGGTCCCATACCCGACATGTGCTTAGTACGTTCAAACACTTAACCCACATAACCACTAGACCGGAGCTCAAATCCCATGCTCTTACCACATGAGCAATCCAATTAAGGATAATATTGTGATTCCTATCTAGGAACCTATTCTCGCGAGTGAGGTCATCACCCGACTTGTAACGGTCCTATAGCTTAGCAGCTATCGACCTATCATACTAGTAAGGACAAGGTACCTAGGGATCATGCATCTAGGGTTCCATTCAACTCCTGAACTTAAATGCACAATCATCCATAGATAATTAAATAAAGAATTTGAAAACTAGGTTAGATGCACCGGAGCTTGCCTTCGTCATCTAGGTTAGATGCACCCTCGTGGTCGTCAAGCACTTCCACGTACTACAGCGAAGCTTCCGCTCCTCCTTCCTCGGTTTCCGGGACAAGGGAGTAATCTCCGTCCGGAAGATCTACTCGGAATGCAATGCAAGTTTAGGTGATGTGATAGTTTGTTGTCTTATCCAACTCCTGTTGGTCATATTCACCTTAACAAGTATCTAGATAGTACATCGCTTAGAGAAAGGTTATTGGTTATATACGAGTTATTCCTTTATTGCCTATTTGAATAAATGTTTCGCTGTACTTGGTATTTCATTTGAAGGCTTTAATCTTTTCCTTCTCACTAGCAAGGGTATGAAAAATATTCTTATTCATGAATTAATTTCTTATCAGCAGTGATATTTAATTATCTTTTAGTTAATTTAGGCAATACTTCCAAAAAGGAAAAAGAATTAAATAGGGGCTTCCCTTTATTTAATTTCTCTTTAATATTAAAAGGGGCTTTTAAGCTTTTATTGAGAAATAAATTACCAAAAATTAAAGAAGTGTTTCTTAAGCATATTAGCACCTATCCTGGTCCACTGGACCCACATGTAAGTGTTGGATGCTAGGAAATTAAATACTATTGAAAATAACAAAGGCTAGCTAGTGATTCAAATTAAACGCATACAAAAATAAATAAGCATCAAAATGATCCAAACTTTCTCATGCATGCTCTCTGGTCCTAAACAAGCCTAACGAACCAGCATGTTCACCTAGAAACCCTACTGATCTTAGTTCATTAATTTACAAAGGGAAACATGCACAAATTAATAATAAATATTTCTGTCAACCCAAAAACCATGATTAATTCACCAGATGGGTGTTTGACATAACGAGAGAGTGTGCTCAAGTTGAGCACAAAAACATAAATATATTTAGCTAGAAAAATCATCTAGGCAGTTTCTGCAGAAATTGAAAACAATTTACTTAGCAAGATTCACTTCATAACTTTATGCAATTTTTGTCACAGGAGCTACTCCTCACAAGATACACAACATATCCAAAATTTAGGTACAGAGGAGCTGTAGATTTAAAGTTATGATAGATTTAGGTTTTTCACATTTGTATTTTTCTTGTTAAAAATATTTAGAATCAAGCCCTGTGAGAATAACAAAAGTTGTGGGATTTCGCTCCCTGAACCCAACAAAATTGGTTTGGCATTTTTCTGAATTTTCTACAATTTTCTAGGGATTTTCTAGTGCACTAGACTGACTTGTAAGAAAACTTAGATAGGTTTCAAAGCAACCAGGTCCTAACTTTTACACAGAACACCCTAAACAGATTGAAATCAATGCAATCCGGCCCTTGGCCGGGGAGGGCGGTGTGGCACCGGCCAATTCGGCGGCCGGCGGCGCTCCCGGCCGGGCAAGCTGCGGGGCTCGACTAGATGCTCACCTAGGAGCGGTGGGTAGCCGGCGTTGGGGCGGAGGGGTGGCCGGCGAGGGGGGTTCGACGGCGGCCGGCGGCGGTGGCCGCCGCGGCTCGGGGAACACGGCTAGGAGGGCGGTGAGCTGGGCAATAAGCGAGCTGGGGAGGTGTATTGGGCCTAAGGAAGCGACCGGGGCAGTTGGTCGACGGTGGGCGTGAGCGGGGAGGTGAACTCCAGGCGGCGGCGGCAATGGCGGTGGTGCGACTCGGGGTGGCGCGCGGAGGGGGAACGACCGACTTTTATAGGTGGCTCGGGGTGTCCGTGGATGACGGCGGTGACGGCGAAGATACCCCGCCGTGCTTCGCGGGGCTCGGGCGCGCGCGCGTGCGGCGGCGACACCGCCGACGGTCCGGTGGTCCGCGGCGTGCGTGCGCGTACGGCGGCGCGGACTCGAGGCCTCGGGCGGGGGAGCGCGTCGGGGGTGCGGGCGGCTCGGGCGGGGGAACATGCCTTGGGCGGCGCGCGGCCTCGGGAGGCGCGAGCGCGGACGCCGGCGGCGTCGGCGGCGGCCGGCGACGCGCGCGCGCGCGGGCGCGCGACGTCGCGGCGTGCCGACGTTCTGCCTGATTTGTTTTGCTGGTGCTGATTTTGAAATGAAATTACTCCAAATTTTTGTATACAACTTGATCAAGTGATGAATACAAAAGTTGTAGATCTAGCTACCCTTAACAACTTCTACAAAGGCTATATAGGGTTTTTCTTCACAGATTTTGAATTATTTGAATGCCAACATTGAATGTCAGCCTGTCTTTGCAAACAGTGAATTCTGTCTTGCAACTGATTTTCCAAGCTTTTCCCCTCAAAATTTGAAATGCCAATCTATATGAAAGTTGTGTCCCTCATCAAGATGGACAACTTTCATAAAGGTAGAATTTTAAGTGTTTAGGTGAATTTTGGAGGACGCGGCAAAAGTTCCGGCAGACACCTATGGACACTAGGGTGGCAAGGGGGTTTGACCAAGCCTTTGACCATGGGTTGGCCCCACAAGTGTTTTTACTATTCAAAGGGGGTCACTAGGGTAGGTTAGTGAGTTTTTCGAGGTGAGGGCCTAGGTTGACCGTGATTTGACCACTGTTGACTACTTTGACTGGCTATTAGGGTTAATTAAAAACCTAGGGTGTCACAGCCTAGCCCCATTAAACGGAATCTCGTCCCGAGATTAGATTTGACAACGAAGGGATGGGGAGAAGAACTCACGGTTTCGAGATTGTAGGAAGCTCGGATACTTAGTGTTGAGATAGTCTTCCGTCTCCCACGTTGCTTCTTCTTCCGTGTGATGACTCCATTGGATCTTGTACATCCGTACGGTCTGCCTCGGGTCTTTCACTCTTTTTGGTCTAGTACTTTCAATGGGTGCTCGACGAGTGAGAAATCCGGCTCAATCCAAGCATTAGCTTCTGCGATAACCTCATTCTGCGGCACAGGCGTTCCCTTCTACAATTGAGTCACGTGAAACACATTGTGGACTGCGGAAAATCGTTCCGGCAACTGGATACGATAAGCCACTGGCCCACATACTTCTATAACCTCATAGGGTCCAATGTAGCGCGGAGCTAACTTTCCCTTGACTCCGAACCTTTGCACACCTTTGGTGGGGGACACCTTCAAATACACATAATCTCCCACTTCAAAGTGTCGAGGCGCGGTTCCCTTGTCATGGTAACTCTTTTGCCTCATCTGTGCCATCTTCAAATTCTCTCTTATCACTTGCACTCTTTCTTCGGCATCTTTAACTAAACCCGGGCCAAAGAGTGTCCTCTCTCCGACCTCTGACCAATTTAGCGGAGTGCGGCATCTACATCCGTAAAGAGCATCGAACGGTGCCATTTTCAAGCTGGCTTGATAGCTATTGTTCTAGGAGAACTCTGCCAAAGATAAACACTTGTCCCAACTCTTGTCAAAGTGCAAGATGCTGGCTCGTAGCATATCTTCCAAAATCTGATTTATCCTTTCCGTCTGACCATCGGTCTGCGGATGATAACTGGAACTACGGATTAGCTTGGTTCCCAAATACTCATGTAATTGCTCCCAAAAACGAGCTACAAACTGAGTTCCTCTGTCAGAGTTTATAGTCTTTGGGATTCCATGCAAATGAACTATGTGATCCATGTACAACTCTGCATATTGCTGCACGGAATAAGTGGTGTGCACGGCAATGAAGTGAGCGGTCTTGGTGAGTCTGTCTACGATTACCCAAATAGAATCTTTCTTTCTAGCTATTAGGGGTAAACCCACAATGAAATCCATACTAATATCGTCCCACTTCCACATGGGTATCGACAGGGGTTGGAGTACACCTGCCGATTTCAAATGGCTTGCTTTCATCCGGTTGCAAGTATCACACTCGGCTACATACTTGGCTATATCCACCTTCATATTGGACCACCAGAAGTTCCGTTTCAGATCTTGGTACATCTTGGTACTACCGGGATGAATAGAAAATTTGGACTTATGAGCCTCATCTAGGATGATCTTCTTAATTTCCGGATCAACGGGGACCACTAGACATTTCCCAAACCAGACCACATCCTGGTGATCTTTCTGGAAACAAGTGTACTTGGGATCTCCCTCTGCTAGTTTCTGCTTGATGGTTTGAATGTCTTCATCATTGCGCTGAGCAGTGACAATTCTATCATAAAGATCGGACTCTGCCGTCAAGGCATAGAGACTTCCTTGCGGTACCACTTCTAAGTTGAGCCTTCTCATCTCTTCACATAATGGTTCACTAACTGGCTCCAACTCTAGGTGGTTGCAGTGATCTTTGCGGCTAAGAGCATCCACAACAACATTTGCTTTGCCGGGGTGATAGTGCACTTTTAGATCATAATACTTAATCAACTCAAGCCATCTTCTCTGTCTCATATTCAACTCTGACTGAGTGAAGATGTATTTGAGACTCTTGTGATCAGTGAAGATATTGCAACGATTACCCATTAGGTAATGCCTCCATATCTTGAGAGCATGGACAACAACATCTAACTCAAGATCATGGGTAGGATAATTGAGCTCATGAGGTCGAAGTGCTCGTGAAGCATAGGCGATGGCTCGGCCTTCTTGCATAAGGACACAGCCGAGACCCGTGCCTGATGCGTCACAGAAGACTTCAAACGGTTTGGAATTATCCGGTTGCACTAGCACTGGGGCTGAAGTTAGATGTTGCCTCAGGGTGTGGAAAGCTTTCTCACATGCTTCGTTCCACATGAACTTCACTCCTTTCTTGAGTAGTTCGGTCATAGGCTTTGTGATTCTAGAGAAGTCAGGAATGAATCGACGGTAGTATCCCGCCAATCCTAGGAAACTGCGGATTTGGTGGACGGACTTGGGTGGTTTCCAATCCATCACCTCTTGAACTTTCTAGGGTCTACGGAGATACCATCATGGGAAATGGTGTGCCCTAAGAATTTTACACTTTTCAACACGAATTCACATTTGGAGAACTTAGCATAAAGCTTATGATCTCGCAAACGCTGAAGTACAACTCGGAGGTGTTTGGCATGTTCTTTCTCGCTTCTGGAATAGATGAGAATATCATCGATAAAGACCACGACAAATTTGTCGAGCTCTGTCATGAACACAGAGTTCATGAGGTACATGAAGTAGGCTCGGGCATTTGTGAGACCAAAAGACATTACCAAGAACTCGTAAAGACCATAACGAGTGGAGAAAGCGGTTTTAGGAATGTCGCACGGTCGAATTTTGATTTGGTGATAACCAGAATGAAGGTCAATCTTAGAGAAGACTTTGGCTCCAGCCAATTGATCAAAAAGAACATCGATTCGGGGAAGAGGGTATTTGTTCTTGATGGTGACTGCATTGAGCGGTCGGTAATCTACACACGTTCTCAAGCTACCATCTTTCTTCTTGACAAAGAGAGCAGGGCAACCCCAAGGAGAAGTGCTCGGGCGAATATAACCCTTATCTAACAATTCTTGGAGTTGAGTTTTCAGTTCGGCTAACTCTTTGGGTGGCATGCGATAAGGTCTTTTGGAAATGGGTGCGGTACCGGGCTGGAGTTCGATCACAAACTTGACATCTCTATCTGGTGGCATACCCGGCAACTCATCAGGAAAGACATCCGGATACTCGCACACTACTGGAATTTCATCAAGAGGGGAGATAATGGTCACATAGGCACAAGAATCAGTATCGTCCTTGAAAGGTAGGTACAAGGTAGTGTGCCCGACCGTAGGAGAATTGATCTCTATGACCCTATCTGATATATCTAGAACCACCTTATGTTTATTCATCCATTCCATACCCAAGATAACATCCATGCTTCCCAAATTGATGGTTATGAGATTAGATCGAATAACCTTACTTCCTAGCCTTAAGGGAACTCCAAAGGTTACTAGGTGAGAAGTGATGTTTCCACCTGGTGTGGTAATTTTATAAGCTGATTTGGTTTGCATTCCTTTTAGACCCAATTTGTCTAGTAGATTCTCACTTGTGAAACTGTGGGTGGCTCCCGAATCAAACAAAATCTTAACAGGAGTGTTGTTGATAGAGAATGTACCTGTGAGCACTGAAGCTCCCTCTGGGATATCGCTCATGGCGGTGAAGTTCAGCTTGCCCTGGCGTACTTGCACCATAGGCTTCTTAGCCGGAGTGGCAATGTTCACCGACGTTGCGAGGAGGTGCATTAGGCTTTGGAGCCTGCTGCTGAGCATTGTGGAACTGGAAGTTCCCTGTGGGCTTGCTCTGAGGTCGCTTCATCGTCCAGGGTCCAGTTGAAGATTGCTGGGATGGGCCTGGAACGTTCTTCTTCACAAAGCGAAACTTTTTGCCCATTCCGCTTCCCGAGGTGAAACCAGGCATCCTCTTCTTGTCCCCATGAGCCTTCTTCATAGCGTCCTCTTGGGAGATAGCCTTGTTTACTAGCTCATGAAAGTTCGCGGGCTCGAGCAGGTTCAGACGCTCGTACAATTTGCCATCTAGCCCGTCGCGGAACCTCTCCATCTTCTTGGCATCAGTATCAACGTGGTGTCCGCCATACTGGCACAGGCTGTTAAACTTCTGAGCATAGCGATGAACTGTGTCAGATCCCTGTCTGAGGGCCAACAACTCCCTCATCTTCCTATCCATCAATCCCTTGGGAATGTGGTGGCTCTTGAAGGCTTGCTTGAACTCATCCCAAGTTATAGCGTGCCCTCGCTGCATCGACTTGAAATGGTCCCACCACATCAAAGCTTCTCCTCGCAGTTGCAGCGCTGCGAAGTTAGCTTTGTTCTCCTCGGAGCAAGGTAGCACAAAGGCAGAGAATTTTGCCTCTATGGCCTTGATCCAAGCCTCAGCTTCCAGGGGGTCTTCTGCTTTAGCGAAGGTTGGCGGCTTCATTGCGATGAACTGGGCATACGTGGTGACCTGATTAGGCCCCTCGTGGTTGACCCTGCGGGGCGGCCCTCGGTTCATCTGGCCGGGCGATCTCTGCTTTGCGTACGCGGGATGCGGCGCAGCACCTCAGTTTGGGTGGCCATGAAGGCCTCCGACAGCGTCATGGGCGGTGGTGGCGGCAAGTCGCCGCTACCGTTCGCTCCGAAACCGTTGGGCGAGTTGCGCGTGGTTCCCACCATCTGAAATGCGAGTCTTATTAGTTACGTACTCAAAAGCTTATTCCAAAATGACGACAAGCATGATCATACATAACCACAACTCATTAGCATTTATATGATGAGGGCAGCAACAGTCGAGAAGTATCACGTAGCCACAAAGATTCATAGAATCATTCTTCAACACGGTTAGGGATGCAATCACCTGAATAACATGAGCCCACATTCACTCTCGGACAATTACTGTCACTTCGGGTACCAACGAAGGTGGTATACGAACGAGTACTTAAACGTTGGGCAAACGAGTGATGCCCCTAGAAATGCTTTGGTTTACCAACGCTTATGCAAATTGTAAGGTTTGACAAGCATGAATATTGCATCGATTTATCCAAGAATCGGTAATCATACGTGATAAAACTTCAATTTCTGAATGACAAAGAATTTCAATTAAAACGCTCATGCATAAGCATTCATTATTACCACAAGATGGAACAAGTCCAAAGACGTTACAACGCTCGATTTTGAAAACAACATGACATGACAAGGTTACAAGCAGTGACTTGGCACGAAGACGTGCTAACAAGTTAACTACTCTAACACCTTGAAGATAACTCAATAGGATCGACATCCTTCTTATTCTTGTTGTCGGCAACCTAGTTACCCACCGAAGCACCACTGTACGTAGGCGACGCTGGTGGAGTCGGCAACGGTGGTCCTTCATGGCTCGTCTGATCCAGACCAGACAAATCCTGCTGCTCCTTTGGGTGTGCCTGTACTGGGGGCAGTGGCTGTAAGGCCACTATAGCCTGCAAGGCTGCCACCTGCTGCTGCATATCAGTAATGTTCTGAAGTAGCGTCAACCTCTCAATCTCATGAGCATCTGCATTCTCCTCTAGAGTATGGTTCTCTGCCTCCAGATCTACAATCCTCTGCAGGCGGTTGCCTCTCTCTAGCTCTAACTGGAATCTCCTAGCACGCAGCCTGTCATTCCCCTGCTGCACCTGAGTAAGTGTAAAGTTCAGCTGCTGGTGTGCTACTGATAGCTGCTGCTAATCACGCCCAGATGCCTCCAAACGCTGCCCAATAATCGCTGCGGTGTTATAGCGCAGCCCCTGAAGTGTGAAAACCACGTTCAGACAGCGAGCTAGCGTCTTAGTAACATCCAACGGCTCTGCTAGTGTCAACAGCTCCCGTAGGTGATCCATACGGTCCAACCATGCCGAGTCGTGAGGACTCACAGCAGGAAACAATCCAAACGGAGAGAGAGCTAC
This sequence comes from Cenchrus americanus, assembly GCA_947561735.1. Taxonomy (NCBI): domain Eukaryota; kingdom Viridiplantae; phylum Streptophyta; class Magnoliopsida; order Poales; family Poaceae; genus Cenchrus; species Cenchrus americanus. Next base: position 78,261,637 of record OX387244.1, on the reverse strand, counting down.
CACAGTGGGGTTGTGGTCACAGAAGTCCGTCAACACTCTAAGGGCGGCTGACTCAACGGCCTCATGGGTAATAAATCCCCAGTAGATAAAACTCATGTCGAACCAGTCGGCGTGGTCTAGGTGTGGTAGAACAGTAACAATCACTCTGCAACGGGGAACGCCATAGCACTCGAACTCACACCTCATAAGTCAGTGGTGTGAGGTAGCCTGCGGCGCTGAGTGCTTCCCACGCAAGGCGTGGAAAACCCTCCCAGTGCAACCCGTTGGTACGGATCGTACCGTCAGCGTCGAACTCGTGAAACACGGGGAAAGCCATCTGTACAAAAATGTAACACATGTCAGGTCTCAAAGAGAATGGCATGTCAAACGGTGAAGTTCTGGCAGCTGTGAATAAAAATTCATAACCAAAAATCCAGAAACCTCAAATCTTTCCCAAGTTTTCCCGGTTCTACAAAAGTTCTTTAACACATATTAAATTTTTAAGGTTGAGCTCGAACAAGGAAAACAAGGTGGACGATACAAGACCTAGATGTGCCTAGGAAGTGTAAACCAACCCAAAAGGAACTAGATTGAGACCTGCGGTTACAAGTTAACTTGTTAAGGAGCAACTGTTTTTAACAATTTGGTTTAATTAACCTAGCACAAGGTAAACAACTTTTCAAAATTTCGGCAGCATGACAACTAGGTATGAGAGGTACTTTAGCTTATAAAAAGCACACACTAGCAAAATCTTCCTTAGAGAGCATATAGAAATTCAGTTTTCAGGTTCATTTTAGTTGTTTTGATTTTTATCATGCATGCAAGATGTCCTATCCGACCTCACATGGCAATCAAGCCAAAAATCGGAGTTAGTGCCGGTGGCAAGGCTTTTATTCATCTCTCCCTATAATATCTAATCGAGAGCTATACGGTACTCGCTTAACAACTAACGAAGCGCTGTTATGTACCTGCAGAAAACGAACCTTTCGTGCCAGCACGTCACGAAAGCGTCCACATACATTACCGTTCACTATAGAAACAACATCCATGCGTTAAGCCGCTGCATGGACAGCGTCCAACCTCAGACACCCTCCATTTGAATGGAGTGTATCCTTGCCTCGCATGAGCGACATGCGGAATGCACACGTATGAAACACACGGCGACACTCAACTCATAAACAGACGCGAAGATGGGATCCGTGGAATGGATCACTCCATCAACCCTCACAATTCCCGTGATGCGGAACAGCACACGTATAAAACACGTGGCTCATCTAGTTTGGTTGTGCAAGAAAGTAAGTCTGACCTAAAGTAATGTGCTGGGAGTTAGCAAAATAAACCATAAGTTAAATAAGCCACCTGAAGGAGAACCACAGCAAACACTAAGCTACCATATGAAACCACAAAGGCCAACTCAATGTCTCGGTCCCCTGCTCCCTCCTTCGCTCCTCCACGGCTAAGGCGGCACGATGGGAATCAAGCTAAGCTCTCTCCCCTCTCGCATTTCTTCGGTTGAATTCTCTCGGGTGGTTTTCTGGTCTTCTTCGTGGTTTTCTCGTCGTCGGCTCTGGTTGATTGGGTTTTCTTCGCTTTTCGGCCTTCTTGCTTTCCCTGCTCATGGATTACATTCGGAGCAAGCTTGATTTTGGTATTGGCAAGGCGTTTGAGCATGATGTTCACCGCAAGACTGGAAGGTTTATTCACTCTTTCTCTCGGTCGTCAAGGGGTTTCCACCTTCTGGCAACTTTCAGAAGATATCTTTTCCAGCTCAATGAGGAGTCGGTTGCCCTGGTTCTCCAGTCTTGTCTGGGTGGACTTGCAAACTCTTTTCAGGTCTCCTATCAAAGTCACAATCACTATCGGTTCACTGTTTCGTGCAAGGCGGTGGGTTTTGCCATTTACAATCTGCGCAGATTCATTGGTGATTCTTTTGATGTTTATTTCCATCTCTGGAGCAATGGGGCCCCTCACTGGGAACGTGAGAAAAGGCTTTGGGAGGATGAAGAAGCCAAGCAATGGACTAATGTTCTCTCAAAATGTCAAAAAAGAGGGGGTTTCAGGTCTTCTTCGTCCTCTAAGTGTCCCCGTAAAAGAGTTCGTTTTGCTGAGAAATTAGTTCAAGACTCTCCAGTTATCAAATCAAAACCTTCTGGTCTCCCTCAATTCGTCAAAATTGGGAGTCTGGAAGTTAAACTTCCATGCTCTTCCTTTGAACCACCTCAGATTTGTGGTGTTCTTAGAAAATCTCTTGACGAAGCTTCATCGGTTCAGGTTCAAAGGGGTCAGGCTACTGATGTGCATGGGGAAACTCAACGGATTTCTGTTCAGCAGAGCTCTCAAAATTTCCCTATTCCCAAAGGTCCTCATTCTCCTTCGTCTGCCTCGTTTAATTCCTTTCTCGGAGAGATTAATCGGTTCCGGCGCTTGGGGGGCTGTGCGCGATGTCTTGATTTAAGTCACTCAGGAAGTAATTGCACCTGTCTTCCAAAGTGTGCTGCGTGCTTTAAAAGGGGCCACAAATTTAAATTCTGCCGAACTAGAAGCAGGCCAAGGGTGTTCTGGAAGCCCAAAGCGCGCGTGTGCCAGCCTGGCCCAATCTCTCAAGCGTCGGATGTAGAAGATCAAGGGTCGGGGCTCTACAGTGTTTCTCCCCCAAATTCGCCTACTCCAGAAAACCCCAACTCCTGCTCTGCGTCTCCCGCCTCGGAAGCTGCGCCTCTTCCCTGCAATCCTTCCTCCCAGGACGCTCCGCCGGAGAAGGAAATGGCGAACTTTGTTGTTGATCCCGCTCCATTCGTTCTTGAGGGTTTGGAGCTTGAGGATTGGGCGCGCCCCGCCCGCGGCCGGATTGTCATCAACGGCAACCCGTCGCGTCACCATGACGAGTACGCCATCGTCTCCCTCGCTCCCCCTCCCCCGCCGGACCTCCTTCATGAGGCCATGGAAGAAGTCGTTGCTTTTCTGGAAGAGGAGCAGCACGCGGTCATTCGCTCCTGCTGTCTGTCGCCCTTGGGGTTGTGTCTGGTTCAGTTTTCTTCCTCGTTGGAAAGGCAAGTCATGATCAGTCGCAGTCCCATGCAGCTTGATATCCAGTGTGAGATCGTGATTGTTGAACACGATTGGGGGATTAATTTTCGCAGCTGCCCATTCACTCGTACGTGTTGGATTATGTTTCTGGCTTTCCCCTTGGATTTTCAGACTAGAGAAATTATTTCGCAGGCCGTGGGGCTTTTTGGTTCAGTGATTAATTGGATTGACAATGCCAGGTGCCGTTCTCGCCTGGTCCTCAGATGCAAGGTCACTCTTGTTAGTAGAATCCCCAGAAGCATTATTATCAGTGAAGGAAATCCCATGGGGGATCATGGGCATAGTTGGACGGTTCCTGTTTTTGTTTTGAACAATGCTCAAAATGATGTTCTGGCTGGGGATGAAGACCCGGTCCCAGGGAATGGGAACCCTTATCCTGTGCATCTTCAGCAGAATGTGAACAATGGCAATGGCAATCCGATCCCTGGGTTCTTTGAGGCTGTCCAGGACTTAGATGAAGTTCAGCATGCAAATGTGGATCATGGTTGGGAGCTTCCCCCCCCTCCCCCGCCCGTTGTCAATCTTGACGGGTGGGCCCAGTGGCCAGAGCCCCAGGCTGAAGGAATTGATGAAAATGAGCTGCATTTGGTTAATGAGTTAGCTGACGTGGCGGTTGCTAATGCTATTGCTGATGGTATGATGCAACACCCTGAAGTGCCCCAAGATAGCCACTCGGTAAGCAGTGAGGTTCAGGCTTTCTTCAGAGCTCAGGGAGCCCCTGTCACGCTTGAGCTCCCTGTTCCTGATAGTTCCTCCGCTCTCAGAGTTGTCCCAATTGAAAGGGGCAATGATATTGCTTTTGAAGATGACAGTGCTATCAGGCAGTTGGCTGCAAGAGTTGGCATTCATCAGTGCTTTGGGCCCTCCCCTTCAGTGGCCATGCTTGTCCAAGACCTTGCTGCTCATGCTCAGCTGCTTCTGGCCTCCTTGCCAATGAAGGAACCTCTTCCTGCTCAGTCCTGGAATTTTGTCCAGGCCTCCTCTATTGCTGACACATGGTTTTTCTGTGTGGACAATCCTGCGTGGGGAAACAATGCTGAAGCCTCTTCATCTAAGGGAGCCAGAATGCCAAGATTGACACTCATTAGTTCCCCTCACTCAGCCAACTCCCCCAATAAGCTGGACGTCCTTGAGCGCAGCAATAATCTGGAGTCAACAAATCAAATGAACCATGATCAGGCTGCATTTGATGGCCGTGTGGTGGACATGGATCTTGACTCCCCCACCTGTCCTCACTCTGAAGTTATTTCAAGCCCCCCTACTGCCAAAAGGAGAAGAGGAAGGCCTCGCACTCCCATTGTTGATGATGAGGTCCGGCGGAGTGCCAGGCTCAGAAATGTAAAAGCCCAGGCACATATTCAGCTTGATGAGGAACCAAGGAGAAGAAAGGGTGCCACCAAAAAATCTGTGTCTTTCTCTTCGGTTGCTAACCTGAAGAATGCCATTGTCAGCTGTGCCCTTGATGATGCCCTGGTGGAGTTTGAAGTTGCTCCTCTCCAAGCTTCAACTTTAGCTGAGCTTGGCTCCTCCTTCTGTGGCATTCCTCCTGCAGAGGTGAGCCCTGCCACCTTGCTTCCTGAAGACGAAGAACAATGATCAAAGCTATTTTCAGTCTCTGGTGGTTCTTTACCTGCTTTTGTTCGGGGGGATATTTTGAACATGACTGTAACTTAGTGTCTTCTTTTTGGCTGGTGAACTATGGGCTTTCTGCTATGTCTCCCTGTGGTGGCTGTGCCCCGCGGCCTTTTAGCTTTTGCTTTTTCTTCTGTTTACAATGAATTATCGTTCTTGGAATATTTTGTGTTGGAATATCCGTGGGTTAAATGACAGGGATAAGTGGCATTCCATCAGAAACAAAATTGAGGAAAGTTGTGCTAATATTTTCTGCCTGCAAGAAACGAAAAAAGAATCCATTGATTTACAGTTTATTCGCCAATTTGCCCCAAAAGATTTGATAAGTTTGACTTCGACCCCTCTGTACGGGGCTTCTGGGGGAATTCTTGTCTGCTGGGCCTCCAATCATTTCTCAGGTAGCACTGTTGAAAAGCACCCTTTCGCATTGAGTCTCAAAATGCAGTCCATTCAATCTAGAATTTCCTGGAATCTTGTGGTGGTTTATGGCCCCTGTAGGCAGCCTGCTAGAGACCATTTTGTCCAATGGCTTCTTAATCTGCAAATTGAGGATGAAGAGCTCTGGATGCTCTTAGGGGACTTTAACTTCTATAGATATGCTGAGAACCGCAATAGAGCTGGGGGTAATTTTCAAGACACGATAATCTTCAATAATATCATCAGTCACTTGGGCCTTATTGAGCTGCCTTTGAAGGGTAGAAGCTATACCTGGAGTAACATGCAGTGCCCCCCTTCCGGAGCAAATTGATTGGTTTTTCACTTCGTTGCCCGGATTGGTATCTTTCCTTTTTCGGTGGTCCTTCCCCTTGCTAGGATTACCTCGGATCATCCGCCCGTAGAGTCCGGATTGGCACTAACATCCCTAAGGCTAATATTTTTAGATTTGAGAATTTACGGCGTCGGCATCCCGCCGTTTGGAGCAGATTAAATCCGTTTGGGTCTCTCCCGTCAGGGTACACAACAGTGCTCATGTCATCAGTGCTAAATTCAAGCTTCTCCGAAGATCTCTCAAGCTTTGGTCCAGGAATCTCTCCAACCTATCTAGGCTTATTGCAAACTGCAATATGACAATTGCTTTCTTTGATAGATTGGAAAAAATCAGGCCTCTGTGCTCCAGCGAACTGAATTTCAGGATCATCCTCAAGGAGCACATCAGCTCTCTTTTAAGAATGCAAAACCAATACTGGAAGCAAAGATTCACTCAGAGGGTCATGCAATTTGGGGATGAGAACACCAAATTCTTTCACTCCATGGCCACTGAGAGATACAGGAAAAACGCCATTTCTCAACTGATTGATGGATCTGGAAGGGTTGTCCAGGATCATGGGGAATTAAGCTCCATCCTTTGGCAGGAATTCAAAAGGAGATTGGGGTCCTCGATGGGGGTGTCCATGCAATTTGATCTTCAGGATTTAGTTCAGAGCCATCCTAATCTTGAGGCTTTATGCCTTCCCTTCTCCAATAAGGAAATTGATGAGATTATCCTTGATTTACCTTCTGATAAGGCCCCTGGCCCTGATGGGTTCAACAATTTGTTCTTCAAGAAATCCTGGCATATCATTAGAGGCGACATGTACAAGCTCTGTCATGACTTTTTTCATCATCAGGCTGACCTTAAGAGTCTCAATCACTCCTTTATCACCTTGGTTCCCAAAAAGGATAATCCTGAATCTGTGAATGATTTTAGGCCAATCTCTCTGCTCAACTCATCCATTAAGCTCATTTCAAAACTGCTTGCCAACAGGTTGCAGACTATTGCTGTAAAGATTGTTCATCAAAACCAATATGGTTTCATCAAAGGGAGAACTATTCAAGACTGCCTTGGCCGGGCTTTTGAATTTCTTCACCAGTGTCATCACTCTCGAAGGGAGATTATTATCTTGAAGTTGGACTTTGAAAAAGCATTTGATCTGGTGGAGCACTCCATTATTCTAGAGATGCTTCATGCTAAAGGCTTCCCTCCAAAGTGGTTGAAGTGGGTTGAGGAGCTGTTGTCCACTGCTACTTCCTCAGTTCTTCTCAATGGCACTGCTGGTAAAGATTTTAAATGTTCCAAAGGGGTTAGGCAGGGAGATCCCCTCTCCCCTCTTCTCTTTGCTATTCTTCGCCGACCTCCTTCAATATGTCATCAACAGAGAGTATCTCCTTGGCAATCTTCTGCCCCCTTTCCCCCAAAGGTCTGATGCTCCCTTCCCTATTGTTCAATATGCTGATGACACCATCTTGGTCATGCAAGCTAATGAGGATCAGTTGGTCCTCCTTAAAAGAATTCTTCACAGCATTACCCTCTCTAGTGGCCTTGTGGTAAACTATCATAAATCCTGTCTAGTTCCAATTAATGTTTCTCCTGAGAAAGCTTCCTCTCTGGCTCAGACTTTTGGGTGTGTTGTGGGCTCCTTCCCATTTACTTACCTTGGTCTCCCACTGGGCCTGGCCAAGCCCCAAGTGAAAGATTATGCTCCTCTAATCTGCAGAATTGAAAGAAAGAGCTGTCGGCTTCTACTCGGTTTCTCTCATATGCCTGGGAGGTTGCGGCTAGTCAACTCGGTCATCTCCTCGCTCCCCACTTATTACATGTGTTCTCCGAAGCTCCCCCCCGACTGTCATTGAGATCATAGATAAACACAGGAAGAACTGTCTCTGGAGAGGCAAGGATTTCAATAGTAAAAAGTACAATCTAGCCGCTTGGGATCTGGTCAGGAAGCCCAAAAACAAAGGTGGGCTTGGTGTTATCAACTTGAGCATTCAGAATGACGCTCTTCTTCTCAAGCAGCTGCACAAATTCTATAGCAAGGCAGATATTCAGTGGGTTACTCTCGTCTGGCAGAAATACTACAACAACACTGTTCCCCATCTGACAAGAGAGAAGGGCTCCTTCTGGTGGAAAGACATCTTTCGACTTCACACTCAATTCAGGGGTGTTGCCATTTGCAATCCTTTCCAGGGGGACACTGTCAGTTTCTGGGAGGATATTATAGATGGGGTAATTCATTCAGAAAAGTTTTGTCATCTCTTGCCTTTTGCCAGGGACCCTTCCATTTCCCTGTTTGCGCTGAGGACGACTGCCAACTTGCTGAGCTGTTTCAGAATTCCCATGTCCAGGGCTGCTCACAATGAGTTCCTGGAATTACAGGCCTTTCTCAACTCTCTCCCTCCCATCAGCCCTGGCTCCAAGGACTCCTGGCACCTTATTTGGGGGCAGCGTAAGTTTCTGAGTAGCCACTTCCATCAGTATCAATTTAGAGAGCTCAGGCCCAGTAGAGCCATTCTTGACATCTTGGAAACCAAATGCATCCCTAGGATCAAGTTTTTTGCCTGGCTGCTGAAGGACCGATAAGGCGACCAGAGAGGGGGGGAGTGAATGGGAGCCGATAAAAATTCTTCTCGAGGGAGATTGGAACTCCGACAAGACGAACTAGCTCGGTCGAACCCCCGAAATCACACGCTCCGCACTTCTACCTCCCGTTTGCCAAAACCACGTAGCCACCGGAGTGCTGCGGGTCCTAGGAACAAACTCTACAAGCAACCACAACACACACACAGCACCGACGGCGGAAACAACTCGAAAGCCGGCTAACCGGAGGGGGCGGTTAGACCGGGTATAGGGGGCGGTTAGACCGCCTCCACACGGCAACCAAGAAATCCTCCGAAACGCCTCTTCCGAGCACCAAAACACACCACGGTTTCACCAACGAGAGATCTCTGGTCAAGGCCATGCTAGCTACCAGAAAATCTTGGCGAAAACCAAAACTTCACCCAAGGGCCTAGGGGCGGTTAGACCGACTACCGGGGCGGTCTAACCTCCTGTACCCGGCAACGAACTCCAACCAAGAACACCTAGCAAAGCGCACGAGAACGACCCCAAATTTCACCCGGACACTCCTCCGATCAAGGCGAACGAACTCACGAGAGGAAAATCCGGCGAAACAAAACTTTGACCGGAAACACCCGGGCGGTTAGACCGCCCCTGCGAGCGGTTAGACCGCCCCTTCCCGAACGAGGAACCCGCGGGTCAAACCTCAACTTCCTTGCGCTCAATCTCCCGAATCACTCCACGGATTGCGGCCAAACTTCGGGGGATAGCTGGGTTACCTCCGGGCAACCTCTACCTCAAAGGAATCGACCCGAAACGCTCACAATCAAGAGGAATCGAAGAAATCGCTTCTCTAGGTCAAGAACTCGCCCAACTCGAAAAACCACCAAATCGAGTCCGATTCAAAGGGGATTTGGGGGCAAAGTCACCAGCCAAAGAGGCACAAGAACCTCATACGTGACACCCACCAAAAACCCAAGAAATCGTTCTCAAAACACCGCCAAAAAGAGCTCCGAAAATCAACATCAAAGAGACGGGAAAACCACCATCAAGAACCACGCCGAACCTTCTATACATGCCATGAATGGTTCGTACAAGGTCTAGTTTGCCACCCAAACATCCATCCCTCTCTCTAGATCTCACATGAAGCTCTCAAACTAGCCTTCTAAAAACCTAGGGAAAATAGAGAACGAAAATGGAAAAACGAAATGAGCTAGGGTTCCAAGAGTTGGGCGCCAACCTCTCACCTCTTGGGTTATATAGGCGGCAACCGAATGTCTAAAATGCCCCTCTCTACTAACTAGGGATACATGCCCCTCAAGGGCGGATTTGGAATTCTTGATGTCTTCACCATCGGACGGATGCCGGCGACCGCACCCTGCGTAGCCTCGACGCACGCCTTGCGATCCCGACGCGTGTCCTCCGCTTCGAAGCTTCTCGGCGCCGGCGGCCGGGCGGTCGGACCGCCCCCCACGGGCGGTTAGGCCGGCCCGGTGGATCCGACCGGCCCCGGGCGGTGCGGCCGCCCCTCTCGGGCGGTTGAACCGGCCCGGGTGGCCGCACCTCCTCGTCGAGTCTTCGGCCTCGGTTTTGTGGCTCAGCGAGTAACCCGGTGGTTTTACGGTGAACCACCGCAAACCCCCGCGAACTCGGTGTAGCCTCCGCCAATCTCCACTCATGACTCGGCTCCCACGTAGTCCCGGCTCGACCTTGGTTTTGAGGCTCTACCAAGAAACCGTCCACGACTTCATCTTCTTGTTCATGCCACCATGCGGCCCGCACTTGACCCCCGCCGGCCACCGGGTCCCTCGAACGAAGCCTACTTGTCTTCTCCACACCGGAGGCCTCACCGGCAACGACCTTTCGCGCTTGTTCTTCACCTGCACCAACACGAGTCAAGCCGCAACCTGCACCTGCAATACTTAGCCAAGAATCAGTCCACACAACGTTGTCAATCACTCATCACACAAGGAAGCGACCATCCACCGGTCCTCGAACCACACATGGTCCTCAATCTCCCCCTTGATGAGTGCATTGACAACACACTCACATGAAGTAACATAAGAGAAGAGGAAAAGAAAAAAAACAAAATAAAAGGAAACCCCAACAAGCGATCGAAAGCCAAAGAAAGGCAAAGAGCAAGATCACTTGAAGAAGACAAGTCTCGGACCCCTTAGGCAAGGGCAACGGCTCGACACATCCGAGACAAAACGCAGCTCAAGCAAAGAGCGCAAACCACCAAAGCAAAACTCGAACACCACAAAGAGCTCCCCCTGCACAAATGCAAGCTCCCCACGAGCCACAAGACACTCCCCCCGAACACATGCATCAATGCAACTCGGGAATGCAACAAAGAGCAAAAACCTGCTCACACCGCCCCGGGCGGTTAGACCGCCTCTGCGCGACTTGACCGCACGGGGGGCGGTTAGACCGCCCAAAGAGACCGGCCCCGCACCAAACTGCTCAAAAGCTGCGCCGAAACAATTGGAACACCTTCCAAACACTCCCGAGTGCCCAAAACATGCACAAACTTCTCCCCCTTGTTGACAATGCATGAATCAAGGCAAAATGCGAAAACTTGCAACATATAGCTTCTCGAATATACAAAATTCATCACAAGGAGCTACACAAGTCCAAATGAGCAAGTTAGATACTCGACAGGTTTGTAAGGACCTTAACTACGTGATCACCAAGTTTCACAACCATTGGACAAGGCTAAAAAGGATTTTAGTAATTTTGCGAAAAGTTACTCCCTCACAAGCAAATACCTAAACATGAGCAAAACATATCAAAATGGCAAAGCCACTCAAACTTCATGCTAGGACAGCCATTCTAATCACAAGACCATCATAAACACCCAAAAGCACCTCATGTCATGTCAAAGCCACCGAGCCATGTGCCTACTTCTATGTATGAGACTTCTCATTGGTAGGCATCATGCAACGGTTTAGCACCCAAAGCAGATTAATTTCAGCACATATGACATGGGAACATATTTTCCAAGCATTTTTCATTTCATTTTCAGATTTGTAAATGGTACATGAAATGTCTTTGCGACAAAAAGGAACTTATGCCCCTCCACAAGATTAAGCAAGAGGGCTAAACATTCATGATGGCAAGCGAGCCTTTGGCTCCATATGATCAATAAACTAGCTATCCAACCACAAAGTAAGCATAGCAAAGCCACTAAAACATGTCAAGATCATATAGAGGCATTTACGCATGAGAGAGCATGTATATGACATTTTTCAAAAATTAGCCATCAACCATGGATCATTCAACAAGATCATCAAGAGCTAAGCCAAACTAACCATAGCATACCAAACAAGCTCACAAGAACATATATAGCAACCCATGGTAAACAATGTATATAGGAGAAGCTTTTCCTATCCAATGCATATGATACAAAATGCATGCAATCTAAGATACAAGGATGCCTATACATCAGTTACATATGCCATGCCAAATGCAAGAAATGCACAAAGGAAAGCTATACATATGCTACAAACCGGCTCCTCGAGGGGAGGCAAAACGGGCTCGACACCACCGGCAAAAGAAAGCCCCCACACACCCATCTCAAGAAATTAAACATACACCAAGTTCCCCCCGCAAACGAGTGAAAGTTGCTTGATCTAGGGGTTTGGTGAAAATATCGGCTAGTTGGTCATGTGTGGGTACATGGATCAAGGCTATCTTCCCTTTCTCAACGTTGTCTCTCAGGAAATGATACCTCACTTCTATGTGTTTGGTTTTGGAATGGAGCAACGGGTTCTTTGCAACGCTTATGGCACCGGTGCTATCACATTGAAGTGGGACATGGGTATACTCCTCACCAAAGTCACTCATGGTGTAGGTGATCCAAAGGAGCCGAGAGCAACAACTAGCGGTGGCAACATACTCGGCTTCGGTCGTGGATTGAGCAACACTCGGACCGCTTACGAGAAGACCAAGACACTAACGAAGAACCCAAAAGCGGCAAGTCCCGGAAGTGGACTTCCTATCCAACCGACACCGGCAAAGTCCGCGTACGAAAAGCCATGAAGCGCCAAAGAAGAGGACGCGGAGTACCAAAGGCCGAAGTCGGGAGTGTGACGCAAGTACCCGAAAATTCGCTTCACCGCTTGCCGATGCGAAGTCCTCGGAGACGCTTGAAAACGAGCGCACGGACACACCGAGAAGCGTATGTCCGGCCTCGTCGCCGTCAAGTAGAGGAGTGACCCGATCATGCTCCGGTACTCCTTCGGTCCACGTGTTCACCTTCCTCGTCCGCATCAAGAGCCGTAGTCGTACTCATCGGCGTCGTCATAGCCTTGGAGTCCTCCATCTCGAATTTCCTCACAATGTCCTTGGTGTACTTAGCTTGGTGCACAAATGTTCCTTCCTTTGATTGCTTGATTTGTAGCCCGAGGAAGAACTGCAACTCACCCATCATACTCATCTCGAACTCCCTGCTCATATCATCTGCAAACCTCGCAACAAGAGAGTTAGACGAGCCACCAAAGACAATATCATCCACGTACACCTGCACAATCAGGATATCTCCGCCCTGCCTCAGCAAAAACAAGGTCTGATCGACCTTCCCAATTTCAAAACCTCTCTCAAACAAGAACCCCCTCAACCTGCCATACCAAGCTCTAGGCGCCTGCTTCAACCCATACAGCGCCTTCCTCAACTTGTACACCGGTGGGGGGTACTTCTCACTCTCAAACCCCGGAGGGTTGTCTCACATACACTTCTTCCTCCAACACTCCATTCAGAAAAGCACTCTTCACATCCATTTGGTGCAACTTGAACCCTTTAGCCACGAGAAAAGGCTAGAAGGATCCTAATCGCCTCCAAACGGGCTACGGGAGCAAAGGTCTCCTCGTAGTCGATCCCCTCCTTCGGCCCGAACCCCCGAGCAACAAGTCTCGACTTGTTCCTCACAACCTCACCCTTCTCTCCCTCTTTGTTTTTCCACACCCACTTTGTACCAATCGGCTTACACCACGGGGGAGGGTCAACCAACTCCCACACACGATTCCTCTCAAAGTTCTCCAACTCCTCATGCATCGAGTTAACCCAATTGTGATCGGATAGTGCGTGTCCAATGTCTTTGGGCTCAAAAGAAGCAACAAACGCAGCATGAGCAAAATGGGAATTGTTTCGAACCCTCGACCGTGTAGTGCGTTCATTCATGTCGCCGATGATCCTCGAAGGCGGGTGATCCACTTGAACTTGTCGGGGAGGTTCTCGCCTCGAAGCTACCTCCCCCTCAACATCGGCTTCTCCTCGTTCTTGATTTGTCGTCGTAGGTGTAGCGAGAGGGTCCATCCATCATCGTAGTCGAAGTAGTGGGTACATGTCCGGCCGGGGGCACCTTTGCACCGCCATCTTCATCATCACCATGTTCATGCTCCTCCTCCGAAAGATCTCCTCGCCAAGCTCATCATCACCTGCACACTCAAAGACAAGCTGACTACGTGGCTGTCTCGTCGAAGGTTACCTCGCAAGTCTCCACGATTTGGTTAGTTTCAAGATTGAGCACACGATATGCTCTAGAATGAGATGCATAACCAAAGAAAATGCCATCGACAGACCTAGCCTCAAACTTATCCAACTTCCTGCCTTTCTTGAGAATGAAACACTTGCAACCAAAGACATGGAAGTGACTCACTTTGGGTGTGCGACCATGCATCAACTCATAGCATGTCTTCTTCTTGTGCACTCTGAGATATATTCTGTTCGAAACATAGCACGCGGTATTCACCGCCTCAGCCCAATACCTCCTCGGAGTCCTATGCTCATCAAGCATCGTCGAGCCATCTCGCACAAGGTCCTGTTCTTCCTTTCCACAACACCATTCGAGGAGGCGTATACGGACTCGAAAAGCGGGTGCTCAAGACCTAAGTCATGACAAAAGGTTTCAAAACGAGAGTTCCGAATTCCGAGCCATTATCCTTTGCGGATAGCTCGTATGGCATCTCCGTGCCTCTCGTTTCTCAACCTCAAGACTAGATCTCGAACAAAACCAAACGTCTCCCCCTTCTCCTCAAGAAAGAACACCCATGCATACCGAGAAAAGTCGTCCACCACAACAAGGACATACCACTTCCCACCCGCGAGATCGCACACGAGCCGGGCCAACAAGGTCCATATGGAGCGGCTCGCATGGACGCTCGGTCATCACATCGGTGAGAGGCGGGTGAGAAGAGGCCACCATCTTGGCATGCCTACACGGAGCACAAACCAACTCTTTCTCAAGCCTCAAACGTGGCAATCCTCGGACTAAATTGAGTTTACTCAAGCGAGACGGAAGGTCAAAGCTCAAGTGACCCAACTTCCTATGCCACTTCCACAACTCACTCGAAGAACCGGCCAAGAAACAACGCTCAACACCCGAAGGCGAGAAAAATCGGCACGAAACACACGACCCTCGGGAACGACCATACAAACAAGGTCCCCTCGAGAATCCACAATCCGAGAACCACCGAGGCCGAAACAACACCTCAAAACCCTCATCCAACAACCGAGACACGAAAGCAAATTGTACCCCGGCGATTGAACAAGAGCAACACGCCTCGAGTGATCTTGTCACTCACTTTTATCTCACCTTACGAAAGCACACGCCCACGCCCATTGTCCCCAAAAGTGATGTACCTCTTCGTCACCACGGGACGAGACTTGAGAACCACCCCCTGTCTCCGGTCATATGCCTCGAACAACCGGAGTCAATCAACCAAATGTTCTTCAAGTCTCCCACCGAAATTCAAAAACAAGCACGTGAGCGAACAAACGACTCGGCCTTGGGGTTAGTACCAAAGGAGGAAAACCGATCTTGCGAGCCATTTGCTCGAAAGTGGGGTTAGCACCAACCAAAGCATCTCTCCTACCAAAGCTACCTCCACGAACACCACCACGATAACCACTCCGAGGGAACCACCCCTCCTTGCACGGAGGAGGACCAAAACCACGGAAGACAACCCGTGGAACGTCCCTCCTCTCCTTCTCAAAGCTACGACTCCTCCCATCCCCGTAGTGACCTCGAGGGGGAGAATGCCTAGCAAGCCGACCACCTGCTTTGTCTCTCCGGACCAACCACCGGCAACTCCACCTCCGGACACCGAAACCTCTCGACTCACCACCTCGAAAACCACTCCGCCCGAGTGCGGGGGGCGGGTTAAACCGCCTAGCCGGGCCGGTCTAACCGCCCCCCTTTGGGGCGGGCCGGTCCCCGACCGCCTAGCCGGGCCGGTCTGACCGCCCCCTCCAGAACGGCTCCTCGGCTGCGGGAACTCGCATCTCCCCATGCCGGAACACTTCTCACCACAGCCTTACCCCCGGGCGGTGGCATACGAGGCTTAGGTACACCATGGGAGGGGTTGTACCTATCCTTGTTCGCCCACTCCTTTGCCATCCTCTCTTCCCGCTTCCTCTTGAAGCAAAACTCATCCTTGTGACCCTCCTTCCCACAATGGCCACAACGGAACCTCACAAGCTTAGGTTTTGGCTTGGATTGGGGCTGCTCGCTTGGTTTCTCTCCACTCAACTCCTCCACCGATTTCTCCTCACTTGCCTTCTCTCTCACTTTCCCAAAGAACACTTTCCCCGAAGTGCTCACAAACTTGATGGGCTTTTGGAGATCATTTGTGGGTGTAGGAAATATAGGTGGAGGCTGGGGTTGTGTCTAGTCGGTTCCTAAGATGGTTGGGTTTTGGAGGGAAATCATTTTTGTGGTGGGTTTTTGGTGGCTCGGGATATTCTCTCCACTTCCTTCACCAACCTTGTTTGCCCCAAGCCCCTCACCATCTTGCCTCTTAAAGGCCTCGATCATCATCCTCAACTGAGGCTCGTGACCGGACAACCAACCCATTAACTTCCTCAAATCATCATTCTCATCCTGCAAACGATCAACATAATGTGCAAGCTCCAAATTTTTCAATGCATGCATTTCACAAGTAGAGCAGGATGTAGGCATGGGTTCCTTCAATTTAGCCTCGAGCGAACTAGTGTAAGCATGCAACTCATCAATCTTAGCATGCAAAACAGGGCAAGAAGTGCAAGCACCTAGCAAAGCGAGGTCTAGACTTAAGCTCGGCCACTTCAACCCTAAGCACATCTAGTTCCTCACACTTGGAGGCATGCTTCTCCTTAAACAAAGCAAGATCGGCAAGGAATATGGAGCAATCGGCACAATCATTTTCATCGGCAACAACGGGGCTAGCCTTAAGCGAATCAATCTCAAGCTTGCTATCAAGCTTCTGTGTCTCTAGCTCGGCCACTCTAGTCCTAGCATCCTCGAGTGAAGCCCTAAGCTCTTTCCTCATTTTCTTGGCCTCTCTAAGCATGTCATCACGGTTATCAAGCAAAGAGCCAAGCCTCTCATTCTCTGGCGCAAGAAGGGAAGTTCATCACGCACCTCGTCGTCGGACTCAGAGTCCGAGTCGCTCTGTGTGCTCTTCTTGCTGCCGGAGCTCAGCGCCATGGTACAGAAGCCGTCTCTCGCGAAGCAGCTCAGCCCGCTCAGGTTCTTGGACGACCTCTTGTTCTTGCGACGATCTCCCTCGTCGTCGGCTGGCCGCTCGAGCTCGAGGTGGAGTACGCGGGCCTGGAGTCGACGTCGCTCGCTCCAACCATCGCTCGGGCCTTGCCTCGGCCCTCTTTCTTCCTCGATCGTCGCTCGTCCTTGTACTTGTTCTTGTGCTTGCTCTTGTGGTCGCGCCTCGAACGGTACTTGTCGTCGTTCTTCCTCGGCTTGTGCTTGTAGCTGTCCTTGCTCTCGGCCTTCTCCGGGCAGTCGGCGACGAAGTGTCCCGGCTTGCCGCCTTTGGAACGAGTCCTCGTGTTCCTCCTCATGTTCACGCGGTTCTCGTGCAGCCTCTCGAACCGCCTCGTCAACAGCGCCAGCTCGTCCTCTCCAAGGTCATCAAACTCCTCATGCGGCATAGACATCAAAGAGGAAAACGAGAACATCCTGGTGGATGGGTTAGAGTTAGTCTTTCCTTTGGAACCACCAACGAGGGCAAGACTATGGGAGTCAGTTGGTCCCTCGAGCTTGGCAGTCATGCCCCTATCCACCTCAGCCGACTTGAGCTTCGAGAACGACTCGTTCACCGTCGAGTATCGTACCTCTCCGAGCTCGACTATAGCCTCGAACTTTCCGCCCCATATCGTACGATCCAAAGAGTGTAAGAGCTTGACCGCTCTATCATGATCATCGTACGGGAGCACGTCCACATTGGCCCTCATGTTGTTCACAACCACCGTGAACCTGCGGAACAAGGCATCGATGGACTCACTAGGGAGATGAGTGAAGTTCTCGTACTCTCTCGGTAGGTCGCATACAACCGTGCTCGAACACAGGCGTTCCCAACATGAGCCTCCTTCAACACCGCCCAAATCCTACAAGCCAAGTGCTCGGTGTGCACCCGATCGAACTCGGGGCGACACAAAGCACGAAACAAGTAGTCGACCGCCTTATTGTTGGCGTCGAATCTATCCCTCGACAACGGAGCGAGGAAATCCATCGAGCGCTGGACATATCCTGTGTCCCCGTGACATCCCACGAGTCGACCCTTTCCGCGGAGGAACGCACCCATCCGCTTGCTCCACATACGGTAGTTCTTGCCATCGAAGTGTGGAGGACCCGAACCCCGTTCCGGTACGCCATCCTTGGATCTTAGGCGGTTAGAGTCAACAAAGACCCGAACCGGCTCTGATACCACTTGAAGGATCGATAAGGCGACCAGAGAGGGGGGGAGTGAATGGGAGCCGATAAAAATTCTTCTCGAGGGAGATTGGAACTCCGACAAGACGAACTAGCTCGGTCGAACCCCCGAAATCACACGCTCCGCACTTCTACCTCCCGTTTGCCAAAACCACGTAGCCGACCGGAGTGCTGCGGGTCCTAGGAACAAACTCTACCGGCAACCACAACACACACACGGCACGACCGGCGGAAACAACTCGAAAGCCGGCTAACCGGAGGGGCGGTTAGACCGGGTATAGGGGGCGGTTAGACCGCCTCCACACGGCAACCAAGAAATCCTCCGAAACGCCTCTTGCGAGCACCAAAACACACCAAGGTTTCACCAACGAGAGATATCTGGTCAAGGCCATGCTAGCTACCGAGAAAATCTTGGCGAAAACCAAAACTTCACCCAAGGGCCTAGGGGCGGTTAGACCGGCTACACCGGGGCGGTCTAACCTCCTGTACCCGGCAACGAACTCCAACCAAGAACACCTAGCAAGCGCACGAGAACGACCCCAAATTTCACCCGGACACTCCTCGATCAAGGCGAACGAACTCACGAGAGGAAAATCCGGCGAAACAAAACTTTGACCGGAAACACCCGGGCGGTTAGACCGCCCCTTGCGGGCGGTTAGACCGCCCCTTCCCGAAACGGGGAACCCGCGGGTCAAACCTCAACTTCCTTGCGCTCAATCTCCCGAATCACTCCACGGATTGCGGCCAAACTTCGGGGATAGGTGGGTTACCTCACGGGCAACCTCTACCTCAAAGGAATCGACCCGAAACGCTCACAATCAAGAGGAATCGAAGAAATCGCTTCTCTAGGTCAAGAACTCGCCCAACTCGAAAAACCACCAAATCGAGTCCGATTCAAAGGGGATTTGGGGGCAAAGTCACCAGCCAAAGAGGCACAAGAACCTCATACGTGACACCCACCAAAAACCCCAAGAAATCGTTCTCAAAACACCGCCAAAAAGAGCTCCGAAGATCAACATCAAAGAGACGGGAAAACCACCATCAAGAACCACACCGAACCTTCTATACATGCCATGAATGGTTCGTACAAGGTCTAGTTTGCCACCCAAACATCCATCCCTCTCTCTAGATCTCACATGAAGCTCTCAAACTAGCCTTCTAAAAAACCTAGGGAAAATAGAGAACGAAAATGGAAAAACGAAATGAGCTAGGGTTCCAAGAGATGGGCTGCCAACCTCTCACCTCTTGGGTTATATAGGCGGCAACCGAATGTCTAAAATGCCCCTCTCTACTAACTAGGGATACATGCCCCTCAAGGGCGGATTTGGAATTCTTGATGTCTTCACCATCGGACGGATGCCGGCGACCGCACCCTGCGTAGCCTCGACGCACGCCTTGCGATCCCGACGCGTGTCCTCCGCTTCGAAGCTTCTCGGCGCGGCGGCCGGGCGGTCGGACCGCCCCCCACGGGCGGTTAGGCCGGCCCGGTGGATCCGGCCGGCCCCGGGCGGTCGGCCGCCCCTCCGGGCGGTTGAGCCGGCCCGGGTGGCCGCACCTCCTCGTCGAGTCTTCGGCCTCGGTTTTGTGGCTCAACCGAGTAACCCGGTGGTTTACGGTGAACCCCGCAAACCCCGCGAACTCGGTGTAGCCTCCGCCAATCTCCACTCATGACTCGGCTCCCACGTAGTCCCGGCTCGACCTTGGTTTTGAGGCTCTACCAAGAAACCGTCCACGACTTCATCTTCTTGTTCATGCCACCATGCGGCCCGCACTTGACCCCCCCGGCCACCGGGTCCCTCCAACGAAGCCTACTTGTCTTCTCCACACACGGAGGCCTCACCGGCAACGACCTTTCGCGCTTGTTCTTCACCTGCACCAACACGAGTCAAGCCGCAACCTGCACCTGCAATACTTAGCCAAGAATCAGTCCACACAACGTTGTCAATCACTCATCACACAAGGAAGCGACCATCCACCGGTCCTCGAACCACACATGGTCCTCAGCTGCTTCTCAATGATAGGTTGAATACAAGAAATATTTTGAGAAGAAAGAGGAAAGTGTTGGATGATGGTTACAACTGTGTCCTGTGCCATAACAACGAGGAAGAAACTGTGTCTCATCTCTTCTTCAGCTGCCCTGCTGCTGTTAATAGATGGTTCGTCTTGGGTATTGTTTGGGGGGCAAATTTTAGCGTTCACCAGAAAATCTTGCAGGCCGGGGCTGTTTCTGGGCTTCCTTTCTTCATGGAGATCTTTTTGATTGGTGCTTGGTGTATCTGGACGCAGAGAAATGAAGTCATTTTTGATGGCAAGCCCCCTCACCTCGAGGCCTGGAGGCAAATTTTAAGGCACTGGTTCTGGAGCATTTTTGCCGTTTCAAGCCAAGTCTTCATCCTTCGATCAAAACTGGCTTAGTACTCTTTAGCTTCTCTTGTATTGCTGCTCTGATGTTGTTTCTGCTGTTGTACCTCTCTTTGCTTGTCCTCCCCTAGTTGCCTAACCTCTGGTTGGGCAGGGCGTATGTCCCTTCTCTTTGTAAGTTAACCTTTGTTTCTTCTGTTAATATATGTTTCCTGTTGCCGGGGGGCATTGCCCCACGGTTTTGTTGTTCAAAAAAAATAAGCCACCTGAAAGAACCCAAAATTCCCTCTAGGGCCTCTTGGTCTAGTTTAGCCTTAGCGGACCAACGTATTTTAGAAAATCAGACAATCTTGGCATATTTTATTCAAAAACCAGTGATTAAGGTTATTAATTAATCTCTGGTGCATATAAGCTACGATGCCAATCGCGACAACCCGCCCGGGGAAAATACCGTACTATCGCCTAAACCAATCCACTTTGGTCATTAAGCGATAATAAAGTATCATCCTGTCGTTAGTTGCCGGGTTAACGCCCGGTAAATCACTTGAATAGCAACAAGGATCGAATATATGCATTAAAACTCACTCGAAGGCGAGTCCAGAGATACAACAACATTAATATCCAAATTCGTACCCCGAGGGGCTTAATTATTACAAACCACAGTTTTTGCCATAAGGAAATAGTTCAGAGTTTTGAAAACAGTGGAATTTAAACGAACGGGAAGCAAAGACACCACGGGAGGCCATCCATGATGCTCTCAGTAGTCGTCCTCCACCCACTCCAGCTCCCAGCCGGGCGGGATCTCTTCGGGCCACACATCACCGAAAGCATTACCTAGATCAACGTATCATAGCAAGGCTGAGTACACTAATACTCAGCAAGTCTTACCCGTCGGTGATAACTACTTCACCAATTCTAGACCATGAAAGGCTTTTTGGCTACTGGGTTGCTTTTGCTGAAAAGTAACAAAGAGTAGGTCCTTACTTTCAAGATTTTAGCACAAGTTCTAGTAGGTTTAATCTTTACTACATTAGCCAACTAGTACAAACAAGGTTGTACAACACAATTAATCAAGCATAATATTCATCAACTTCCATCATTAGGGATCTCATGACTAGTGGAGTAAGTAGTCTTAGATAACGGTGAGAGGCCGACAATCGATTGATTTAACCTTGCAAGGTGGATCTAAACACACGGTAGGCTGCCCCCGCGAGGACAACTTTGCCAGGCCATTTCCAAAAATCCTTAGGTCGGGATCGAATCTTACAGTCTTTGGTGCAGGCTATCCGGCATACCCCGCGAGATACCCGGAGTCACCATACACCACCGGTAGCTAGCCGTGAGAGCGAATCCCAAGAGTAGTAATAGTAGGATCCCTCGCCGCCTCATTAAGGTACTAGGCTTACCGGTCCCATACCCGACATGTGCTTAGTACGTTCAAACACTTAACCCACATAACCACTGGACCGGAGCCTAAATCCCATGCTTTTACCACATGAGCAATCCAATTAAGGATAATATTGTGATTCCTATCTAGGAACCTATTCTCGCGAGTGAGGTCATCACCCGACTTGTAACAGTCCTATAGCTTAGCAGCTATCGACCTATCATACTAGTAAGGACAAGGTACCTAGGGATCATGCATCTAGGGTTCCATTCAACTCCTGAACTTAAATGCACAATCATCCATAGATAATTGAATAAAGAATTTGAAAACTAGGTTAGATGCACCGGAGCTTGCCTTCGTCAGCTAGGTTAGATGCACCCTCGTGGTCGTCGAGCACTTCCACGTACTGCAGCGAAGCTTCCGCTCCTCCTTCCTCGGTTTCCGGGACAAGGGAGTAATCTCCGTCCGGAAGATCTACACGGAATGCAATGCAAGTTTAGGTGATGTGATAGTTTGTTGTCTTATCCAACTCCTGTTGGTCATATTCACCTTAACAAGTATCTAGATAGTACATCTCTTTGAGAAAGGTTATTGGTTATATACGAGTTATTCCTTTATTGCCTATTTGAATAAATGTTTCCTTGTACTTGGTATTTCATGTGAAGGCTTTAATCTTTTCCTTCTCACTAGCAAGGGTATGAATAATATTTTTATTCATGAATTAATTTCTTATCAGCAGTGATATTTAATTATCTTTTAATTAATTTAGGCAATACTTCCAAAAAGGAAAAAGAATTAAATAGGGGGCTTCCCTTTATTTAATTTCTCTTTAATATTAAAAGGGGCTTTTAAGCTTTTATTAAGCAATAAATTACCAAAAATCAAAGAAGTGTTTCTTAAGCATATTAGCACCTATCCTGGTCCACTGGACCCACATGTAAGTGTTGGATGCTAGGAAATTAAATACTATTGAAACTAACAAAGGCTAGCTAGTGATTCAAATTAAACGCATACAAAAATAAATAAGCATCAAAATGATCCAAACTTTCTCATGCATGCTCTCTGGTCCTAAACAAGCCTAAAGAACCAGCATGTTCACCTAGAAACCCTACTGATCTTAGTTCATTAATTTACAAAGGAAAACATGCAAAATTAAGAATAAATATTTCTGTCAACCCAAAAGTCATGATTAATTCACCAGATGGGTTTTCTGACATAACGAGACAGTGTCCTCAAGCTGAGCACAAAACATAAATATATTTAGCTAGAACAATCATCTAGGCAGTTTCTGCAGAAATGGAAAACAATTTATTTAGCAAGATTCTCTTCATAACTTTGTGCAATTTTTGGCATAGGAGCTAGTCCTAACAAGATACACAACATATCCAAAGTTTGGGTACAGAGGATCTATAGATTTAAAGTTATGACATATTTAGTTTTTTCACATTTGTATTTTTCGTGTTAAAAATATTTAGAATCAAGCCATGTGAGAATAAAAAAGTTGTGGGATTTCCTTCCCTGAACCCAACAAAATTGGTTTGTCATTTTTCTGAATTTTTGACAATTTTCTAGGGATTTTCTAGTGCACTAGACTGACTTGTAAGCAAACTTAGATAGGTTTCAGAGCAACCAGGTCCTAACTTTTACACAAAATACCCTAAACAGATTGAAATCAATGCAATCCGGCCCTTTGCCGTGGAGGGCGGCGCGGCACCGGCCAACTCCGGCGAGCCGGCGGCGCTCCCGCCGGGCAAGCTGCTGGGCTCGACTAGATGCTCACCTAGGAGCGGTGGGTAGCCGGCGTTGGGGCGGAGGGGCAGCCTGATTTGTTTTGCTGGTGCTAATTTTGAAATGAAATTACTCCAAATTTTTGTATAGAAGTTGACCAAGTGATGAATACAAAAGTTGTAGATCTAGCTACCCTTAACAACTTCTACAAAGGCTATATAGGGTTTTTTTTCACAGATTTTGAATTATTTGAATGCCAACATTGAATGTCAGCCTGTCTTTGCAAACAGTGAATTCTGTCTTGCAACTGATTTTCCAAGCTTTTCCCCTCAAAATTTGAAATGCCAATCTACATGAAAGTTGTGTCCCTCATCAAGATGGACAACTTTCATAAAGGTAGAATTTTAAGTGTTTAGGTGAATTTTGGAGAGCGCGGCAAAAGTTCCGGCACACACCTATGGACACTAGGGTGGCAAGGGGGTTTGACCAAGCCTTTGACCATGGGTTGGCCCCACAAGTGTTTTTACTATTCAAAGGGGGTCACTAGGGTAGGTTAGTGAGTTTTTCGAGGTGAGGGCCCAGGTTGACCGTGATTTGACCACTGTTGACTACTTTGACCGGCTATTAGGGTTAATTAAAAACCTGGGGCATCACAGTTGCGTCTCCTACCTCGACTCACTTCCCTTCCAGGAGGGAGCACTGCTAGCTCTAGCTGAGGAGCACACTCCAACAGAGGTGGCAACCAGCGACTCCAGCCTCGGCTCTCCAGACCGGCAAGTCTTCATGACTACCAACGAGACGCTTGGACCCTCAGTGACACTTCCTGACCGATATCTCAAGGATATCTCACCAGACGAGTTGTCTGCCAATGCACCCGCAGACGAGACCGACGCCAACAGGGACGCCTGACGTGAACGCAACAGAAAGCGGAACGAACGGCGCCGACGTCTCCGCGAGTCCCTACCCATCCGGAACCTCGCGGAGGCCCTCGACCAAGTCAAAAACCAGGTGCACACTACCCCAGAGTAATGCCTCATGTCTATCACCACGATAGCACGTCAGGCTCAGGGGGCAAGCTCGCGGAGGACGCTTACTTCATGCAAGTTGACAACAGAGTCACTCATGTGCCCCCCGTCAGGAATCGCCAGCAGGACAATGAAGCCACAAGTCGTAGTGCGGACATCGGTCGCAACCATACTCGAGGGGAGCTACCGGCTAACCCTAACCGTACCCGGGCATCGACCGATGGGCCCTCTCATGGTGGCAACAGCGCCGGCGGCAACCGTGAGATCATTCCTCATCGTGATCCTGGTGGCAGAGGCAGTGACGGCGGGAGCTCCAACCACGGGGCTGGCATGAGAGCCGGGGGCGGAGGCGACCGCGGCTGCCGAGGCCACGCGAACAGCCACGCCTCCGGCACTTCACGTGGCGGCTTCGACGCTCGCCAAAAAATCGAAGAACTACGACGCAAGAAGTCCTCCACGGCAGGCAACAACGACGGCTTCCCCGCCTTCTCTGCACGGCTTCGCAATCTACTTCTCCCGGAGAAATTCAAACCTCTGGGGATCACCAAGTACGACGCGAAGCAAGATCCAGTACAGTGGCTCAGATGCTACGCCCTCTCCATCGAAAACGCTGGTGGCAATAACGACACGAAGTGCCTCTACTTCCCCTTCTGCCTGGATCAAGCTCCGCTTACATGGCTCGAGTCACTTGAGAAGTACTCGATCGACAAGTGGGACCAGCTCAAGGAACAGTTCACCAGCAACTTCGCGGGCGCTATGGGCCGCTCCGGTACTCGCATGGACCTGGCAATGGTGAAGCAAGAATAGGGCGAGACCCTTCGCAAGTACATGCGGCTCTTCTTCAACAAGCGCGCCACCGTAGTCGACGTCACCGACAAGGAGGTCATCGACCTCTTCCAAGACGGTCTCTACCACTGTCGCACCTTCGAAGACTTCCTGGGCGGATGTAGAAGACAAGGCTAACGCCAAGTACGACGCCTCCGTGGCAAGAGCAAGAAGAACACGGGCGGCAACAGCAAAAACAACGGGAACCAAGGCGGTCGCAGCAACAACTACTCGGGTCCCAATCACAAGCGCAAGCCAGACAACACTGTCGCGGCTATCCAGCGCCCTGCGAAAGACAACTCAAAGAAGACCTCCGGCGGCTTCAAGGACTTGCTGAAAGAGAAGTGCCCGTGGCATCTGGACGGCAACCACACCACCGAGCAGTGCTACCAACTCCGGCGAGCACTCAAGGACACTCCAGAGCCACGGCACCCTCACGACAAGAAAGGCAAGAAAAAGACCGACGAAGGCAACGACGACTTACAGGAACCCGACAAGACGGTGAACATCCTCTTCGGCGGACTACCCAACCTACGAGCTCAGAAGGCCACCCGATGAGAAGTCTTGAGCATTGAACCAGCGGTCCCGACCCCTCTCCGGTGGTCGGAGGTACCCATTACCTTCTCCCGCACGGATCAATGGACAAGCTTCTCTGAACCAGGACGGTTTCCACTCGTCCTGAAGCCGGTAGTCGAGGGCTCCAGACTCAACAAGGTCCTCATCGACGGTGGAAGCGGGCTCAATGTCCTTTTCACCAAGACCTTGAAGAAGATGAAGCTCGACATCACCCACATGCTCACTAAGAGCACTTCGCCTTTCTACGGCATTGTCCCTGGGAACGCGGCTATCCCACTGGGCTAAGTGGTCCTGCCAGTTACCTTTGGGGAGACAAGGGAAAACTACCGCACCGAGTACATCAAGTTCGAAGTCGCGAACTTTGAGAATTCCTACCATGCCATTGTCGGCAGACCAGCTATCGCCAAGTTCATGGCGGTACCTCACTACACGTACTTGGTACTCAAGATGCCAAGTCCGGCCGGTGTACTCTCGCTGCAAGGGGACTTGAAGATATCCTTTGACTGCGACACAGAAGCTGTGGAACTCGCAGCCACGAATCAAGTACCCAACGCAATGATGGAGATCTACGCTGCATCCAAGAAGCTTGCCCCAAGTGAACTCGACATCCCAGAGAAGTCGGACAACGCCAACAAGCCTCAGCCAGCTGAGGAGGTTCAAGTCAAGATGATCAACCTCGGGACAGGCGACAGCAGCAAGACCACCACCATCGGGTCGGGCCTCGACCCGAAATAGGAAGACGCGCTCGTCAGCTTCCTCCGGGCTAACCGAGACATCTTCGCGTGGAAACCAGCGGACATGCCAGGGGTGCCTAGGAATCTGATCGAGCATTCACTCAACATCGACCCTAAAGCTACCCCAAAGCGACAACACCTCTGCCGCTTCACTGACGACAGACGGTATGCCATCAAGAAGGAACTCGCCAAACTACTCGCGACTGGCTTAATCAGAGAAGTCTTCCATCCTGAGTGGCTTGCTAACCCCGTCCTCGTCCGCAAAAAGAACTCGAACGAGTGGAGGATGTGCGTCGACTACACCGACCTCAACAAGCACTTCCTCAAGGACCCCTTCGGGTTGCTGCGGATAGACCAAGTCATTGACTCCACGGCGAGCCGCGACTCGCTCTCGCTTCCTCGGATCGCTACTCCGGGTACCACCAGATCGCAATCAGGGAAGAAGACCAGGAGAAGACCGCGTTCATCACCCCGTTTGGCGCATACTGCTACACGACCATGTCCTTCGGGTTGAAGAACACCGGCACTACCTACCAGCGAGCTATCCAGGCCTGTTTCAAAAGGCAGCTCAACAAGAACGTCGAAGCCTATGTGGATGACATGGTCGTCAAGACCAGAAACTCCGACACGCTCATCGCCGATCTTGAAGAGACTTTCGCATCCTTGCGAGAGTACCACTGGAAGCTCAACCCGAACAAGTGCGTCTTCGGCGTACCGTCGGGCAAACTACTCGGCTTCATCATCAGCCATCGCGGCATCGAAGCCAATCCCGAGAAGATCTCCGCCATCACTAGCATGAAAGCTCCCACGTGCATCAAAGACATGCATAAGCTGACCGGGTGCATGGCGGCCCTGAACAGATTCATCTCGAAGCTTGGAGAATGGGGCTCCCCTTCTTCAAATTACTCAAGCATCAAGAGAAGTTCGCGTGGACTCCAGAGGCAGACCAAGCCCTTGCTAAGCTCAAGAAATTCTTATCCAAGCCACCAGTCCTCACGGCTCCTCGCAAAAAGGAGCAGCTACTGCTCTACCTCGCTGCGACTACTCACGTGGTCAGTACTGCCATCGTCGTCGAGCGGCAGGAAGACGGCCACGCCTACCCAATCCAGCGACCAGTCTACTTCGTCAGCAAGGTCCTGTC
Source organism: Cenchrus americanus (assembly GCA_947561735.1). Lineage (NCBI taxonomy): Eukaryota > Viridiplantae > Streptophyta > Magnoliopsida > Poales > Poaceae > Cenchrus > Cenchrus americanus. The sequence goes on along the minus strand of OX387244.1, from coordinate 78,234,143 downwards.
AGAATCCAAGGAACGCTATCAACCAGTACAGAAGCTACTGTATGCAGTGCTCATCACCTCGCGGAAGCTACGGCACTACTTCCAAGAGTACTCGATCTCCATCATCACCGACTACCCGTTCGGCGACATCTTGCGGAACCAAGATGCTACTGGAAGGATCTCGAAGTGGGCAGTCGAACTCGGCGCCCTCAACATCGACTTCAAGCCACGAACAGCCATCAAGTCACAGGCACTAGTCGACTTCATGGCGGAGTGGCGGGAAAATCAGCTACCTACTCCAACTGAGCGCCCAGAGCATTGGGTGATGTACTTCGACAGCTCGCTCAATCTTGAAAGCGCAGGTGCAGGGGTACTCCTGATCACCCCAACGGGCGAACAACTCAAGTACGTCCTGCAGATCTTTTGGAAGATCTCAAACAACGAAGCCGAGTACGAAGCTCTATTACACGAGCTCCGCCTCGCGGCTTCACTGGGCATCAAGCGGCTACTAGTCTATGGTGACTCCGCAGTGGTCATCAACCAAGTCAACAAGTCCTGGGACCTCAACAAGGAGAACATGGATGCCTACTGCCTAGAAGTCCGCAAGCTCGAGAACAAGTTCTACGGTCTCGAGTTCCATCACGTCGTCCAGGACAACAATGTTGCAGCAGACGCCCTGTCGAAGCTTGGTTCTACTCGCGCTCAAGTACCAGCGGGTGTCTTCGTCCACGAGCTTCACGCGCCATCCATCCCGGAGCCGGCGCCACCGATCACTGATCCAGCACATCCCCGACTAGCCAGGAGGTCATGATGATAGACGTGGACTGGCGGCAACCCTTCATCGACTACATCCGCGAGCAGAAGGTTCCCTCGGACAAGAACTTGGACGAGCAACTCATCTGCCGCGCCAAGTCCTACGTTCTAGTCGGAGACAAGCTCTACAGGCGGGGCGCATCTTCCGGAGTACTCATGAAGTGCGTCCCCCGAGAAGAAGGCAAGGGCATCTTGGAGCAGATCCACAAAGGCGTCTGCGGCAACCACGCGTCCTCACACACGCTGGTCAGCAAGGCCTTCCGACGAGCTTTCTACTGGCCCACAGCTCTGGGCGATGCCGAAGTACTCGTCAGAAGGTGTCAAGGGTGTCAATACTTCGCCAAGCAACAACACGTCCCGGCCTACAAGCTAGTCACCATACCGCCAACCTGGCCTTTCGCCTGCTCGGGACTCAACATGATTGGGCCTCTCCCGACTACGCCAGGTGGATTCAATAGAGTCTTGGTGGCCATCGACAAGTTCACCAAGTGGATCGAGGTAAGGCCGGTCACATGCCCCAAGGCCGACAGAGTACTCGACTTCTTGGATGAACTCGTGCATCTCTACGGACTACCCCACCGCATCATCACAGACCTGGGCTCCAACTTCAACAATCACCAGTTCTGGGAGTACTGCGAGAACAGCGGGATCGATGTCCGATATGTCTCAGTTGCCCATCCTCGGGCCAATGGACAAGTTGAGCGCGCCAATGGGATGGTACTCGACGCTCTCAAGAAGCGACTGCACGATGTTGCTAATTCAAAAGGAGGCAAGTGTATCAAGGAACTACCCAATGCACTCTGGGGGCTACGTACTCAACCCTCTAAGCCAACGGGACAATCGCCATACTTCCTGGTCTACGGCTCCGAAGCAATCCTCCCTGCCGACGTCATGTGGGATTCACCAGCAGTAGAGCAATACAACGAAGGCATATCTGAAGATAGCAGACGAGTTGATATCGATGGACTCGAGGAAGCTCGCTGCGCCGCCCTCGTCCAATCAGCAAGGTACCTTGAGGGTATCCGGCGCTTCCATGATCGCAACATCAAGGAACACTCCTTCAACGGTGGTGATCTCGTCCTCCGCCGCATCTAGAACACGGAAGGACTGCACAAACTCAGCTCGCCTTGGGAAGGTCCCTTCACAGTTTCAAAGGTGACCGGACCAGGCTCCTACTGCCTCCAGACCCTCCTACTGCCTCCTCAGCTCTGTCGATTCTACGCCTAGTCTCACGACTACCCTGGGGGCTCAAGTCTGCACGACTACTCCAAGACCCCTTCACTGTAAGCGGCCTCCGGGTCCAGGCACTAGTCTCCGGACTACTCTACTCCAAGATCCAGTGTTCACGACTACTAAAGGATCTCGGGCTGCTCAGAGCGACAAAGGACTCTAGCAGCGGTCTATCAAGAGACCATGTACTCCTAGATCCAGCCTATACGGCTACTAATGGATCTACTGCTGTAAGCGGCCTCCGGGTTTAGGCACTAGTCTCCAGACTACTCTACTCCAAGATCCAGCGTTCACGGCTACTAACGGATCTCGGGCTGCTCAGAGCGACAAAGGACTCTAGCAGCGGTCTATCAAGAGAGAATGTACTCCTAGATCCAGCCTATACGCTACTAACGGATCTACTGCTGTAAGTGGCCACGCGCCCAAGCACCACTTAGCCGTAGGCGGCCTCCGAGTCCTGGCGACTACACTTGTAAAACGGCTCTGGCCATCCAGGTGTACTTCTTTCAGTAATAAAGTTTGATTATCTATCAACTAACTTATTGTGTCTCCCTTAACGGGCCTACTGGCGAGTACCACTACTCGTGACAACGAGTACTCATTTATGAAAGTTTTTCATACTTAAACAAGTTCAATACAACTTTGTTTATACACAACTATTGCTACAAGCTAACCCTACAGGACTACTGGAGGTTCAGCTTTCCGGTGACTTGTTCAGCTATTGGCGCCATCTGCTCCAGGAGCTCCGCGTACTGCTCATCAGTACAGTTGGCGGCTAGTCCACCCGCGACTACGTCCACCGGAGCCTTGGGGAAGTACGACTTCATGTACGCCAAGATTTGATTGGGGATGGACTTCGCCAGATGCTTGATGTACGTCGCCAGACGACCAGGAGCTTCTCTCAGCCGGTCCACCAACAGAACTATCTTCGGCCCGCCCGGATGAGGCACCAGTAGCCTCGCAATGGGAAGTGCGGCTTCTTCAAGTTCTTTTAGCTGGGCCCGCAACTTCTCGCAGTCTTCGTTCAACTTCTGCAGGGATTTGTAGCAGTTGACGAGGTCACGATCCAAGGCAATGCGGAGCTCCATGTGCTTATTGCACTTGTAAGCCAACTGCTTATAATCATATTGAAGTACCTCGCAGGCCTCCTTCTCCCAGTAGAAGAGGTTCTTCATGTCAACTCCTGAGGCCTTCAGTTGCTCGACCCGGGTCTCAAGCTCTGCAATCAAGCAAGGCGGGGTTAGACCACTGCAAGGTACTTTCAATGGGTACTCGACAAGACAGTAGCGTACCTTTGTTCTTGTTGCGCAGCGACTTGTTCTTGCGCACCAGCTCGTCGCTCTTCGCCTGCATGTCCTGGACTTCATTATGGTACTGGGCGAAGGCGCCGTCAAGCTTCGACTGAAGCATGGTGGAGTGCTTCTGAGCCTTCGCGTCCTTCTCCAATGCTTCCGCTCGGAGCACTGTATCACCGTATCCTTGGAGCGTCTCAAGTTTCTGTTGGGATCTCTCCACGACATCCTGCAGCAGGCAACAACTATTATTCGGGTACTCATCACTTATGGAAGATCGACCATCCAAGGGTACTGATATCTTACCTTCATCCACTACTCGGCCCGGCGCATCGCCTCCAAGTTGCGCGCTACCACCGCCGGGTCAACAAGATCGTCCGCCAGAAGCTCGATCCCACCACGACTAGTTGTGGCGATCCCGGACATCGGCGCCGAACGGATTGGCTCCGCATCTAGAATCTCTGGCGAACGGACGACTACTTCCAGGTTTGATCCTGGCAGTACCTCATCGCGCTCCTTTCCGGCCATCGTGGGGGCTCCTCCGCTGGCTACCTCCGCCGGCTTGGGGGCTGCTCCGGCGGCCTCTTGGATCTCCGACACCACGCCTTCAACGGGCACAGCCTCGGGGATGGTGCTTCCCTCGGCTTCGGCCCCTATCAACAGAAGACATATGGTTTAGTCTCCCTCGGCAGCACAACTACTCCTTGAGGAAGACTGCGTCTGCGCAGTGTACTCACCTTCTACAATGCTGGCCTCCGGCAGTGTAGCCTCTACGGCCGGCGCCACGGTCTTTGCTTGGGGGATGGGAGCGGACTCCTCGGCGGCTGGCGTGGAACCTTCTTCCGCCACCGCCGTGCTGGGTTCATCCCCCTCCTAGGACAAGTCTGTGGATTTCCTGCACAGTACACAATGGGTTGTCAACTAAGTACGACTACCAAACTACATGTACTACTGTTGACGGTTAATAATTGTATCAAAGTTTGTTCGTGACTCGCAAGCGTACAAGTCTCCCGTCGTAGTCAAGGGACCCTTCTTCCCTCGAGTGGTGAACCCAAGGTATCGAATCCGTGGAACAAATGTGTGACGCAAGACTTAATCTATTAAAGCCAAATAACTTCAATCTTCAATAAAGAACCTAATGCATCTAAGTAAAAGACACAAAACAGATCTAATCTACTAAAAACCGGAGAAAACAAAGTAAGATTGGGTAGATAAACCGATCTAGAGGGATCGGGGTAAGCCTTTTGTTGAAGTTCCAAGCAAGAGAAGAAGTAGCAAATCGAATCTTAATAAAAGCCTCTTTAAATCGTGGTTTCCCGTCCAAATCCGAAAACATCCGCCTTTCGAGACCCCCGTTCGTCACAACGTATCCCTATTCATGCGGGGAGCTTAGGGCGAGTCAAAAGACAAGTCGAGATTCTTTCGGAAGATCCGGCGTGTACCTCTAGCCACCGCGGCTACAAGAACACCCTATGTAATCTATCGTACGAATAGAATTGGAATAAGCAAAGCCGATCGAAAAACGAAATCTTCGAGGAAACACTTGATCGCTAAGAAAAGATTCAACTTGATAATTCAACTATGACAATGATACATAGACAAGATCACCACCGGGATCCTTCCTTGATCTTGCTTCTAGCTCCGGGAACTCCGACGTGGTCTTCCATGCAAGGTTCCCACGTCGGCTAGGGAAACCCTAGTCAACTAGCTCGACCCTCTCCTCTCCGACATGGTGTCCCTCTCTTCTCTGCTCCTCGGCGGCCGAAGACGAAATCCTCCCTCCGTGGCTCTCGGTCAGGGGACTATAAATAGCACGATTGGCGGCTAGGGCAAAGGAGGACGGATTTGGGCCCAAAATGGGCCTGGGCCGACCGGATCGGGGCCGGCCGGCCCGGGCCCATTTAGGCCCGGCCCCGTGGGCTCCTTTGCCCCACGTCGGTTCCCTTGCTTCCCGGATGTTTCCCCCTTTCGCATGTAGGTCCATGTCGTCGGTTTCTCTCCGAATTGGACTCAACTCCTTGTCTTGCAAGATTCGACGCACTTTTTCGGTCGGGTCCCCGGAGTCCGTCGTCTTCTCGGATCAAGTCCCCGCTTCTTGGAGTTAAGTTTGCTTCATTGCATGACTTGTTCGGGGCTTCAAGGTCTTGTCATGAGGTTCTTGATGAACTTATCCCGAAAGTCTTGCATTCAACACTAAATCCCCGCATAAACATTAAACTCCAAAACCGACATGCACACGTGAACTTGTTATACCACGGGGGTTAGTACCAATGGATAAGGTATAAAACTCATGCCAACACCGAAGGTAAACTCATGGCTAGGTTGACGGATTTTCACCGTCAACATCTCCCCCATGCTTAAACCTTGCTCGTCCTCGAGTAAGCCTTCGATGGATATCATCATTGCCAAACAATGTTTAAACTTTGCACTTGATCATACATGAGAAAACATAATGCCCTCAAAATTTTAATTCATTAAAGTTCCATAATGTACTAGCCTTCATCTCTACGGAGGGTAGATTCTTATTAAGCTTATCCCACAAGTATTAACATGCTCACAAAGTTTTAAATAGATCTCAGAATTTTTGAAATGAAGATCGAGATAAAGAAAAACTAAACCAAATTCACAAATTTAAATCATCTCGTGTATTGCTCATAAACTCTCATCTCACTTGTCTCTCAAGCCTATATATTCTACTCCTTTCCCTCTCATATATATGTGGTAGGCTTTATATGGAGCTTTGGGAAAGTTTAGTCCTAACAAGATTTTATAAATGAGGTGTTGTCAAAACAAGACAAGCTTCTCATGGTCTTACCGAGACTCGTCAAAAAGGTCATTGGAAAATAATGTTAATCAAGGAGGGGAAAGAGAAAAATACACACACTTTTAGATGAGTGGACATGTGCAAATGGCAAAGAGTGATCCCGAGGCACAAAGGAAGTCCTCGTTATCGGATTGCACATGGTTGGAAAAATGAGAATGGATCTTTTTAACTTGAAGCCTTGAATGCACTTTTAGAGAGCCGGGGAGTTTACTTTACGCACATATATTTTTTCTCTTTCTCATATTTCTCATTCTTTTCTTTCTTTCATTCATTCATTTTTTTCTTGTCATATATTCAGTCCATGACTTTCACAACGAAGTTTTGATTTTTTATACCTTGAAAGTCATAAGTATCACTGGATTTTTTTTTCTTTCATCATTTTTTTAAAAAAATATTCCCCTTTGAACTCTAAAATTGCACCGTACCTACCTCCTCCCCCATTCTTAAACGTTGCTCGTCCTCGAGCAAAGAGGCGAAAAATAAGGTAGGTACCGGAATATTTTTCCTTGGAGAGATACTTGAAATCTTCAACGTTGGCACCGTCTTGCGATCTTCCTTGAATTGATGATCCATTCTTAACGATAGGTTGTGGTCAAGGAGGTAATCACAAAAAAATGATATTTGGTTTAAGGGTGGATACCCGGCGAAGTTTGTGAGATCACCGATGCGGGGATACACAATGCACGGATAAAAGGCTAGCAAAAAGTTAGATACGCAAAAATGGAATGACCAGCTTCTTAGTCTCGGGCCAGAGAAATCATGGCCTGCAATAACGCACTCAAAAATAAATCTTGTACACTAAGGTTTATGCACTCAAATATATATAAGGCTTTGGATAGGTTGAGCAACACACAAGTGATATTTGTGACAAGGTTAGCAATATTTTTGAGCATAAAAGGCATCTTTAATCTATTCATAACTTGAGAGCACATAAAACACTATGGGTCTTTATTTTAATCATGACCTCCGCTGAAAATTAAGCTAGCATTTAAATAAATTCAGATCTGTATTTTTAAGAGAGCACTAGCTTAAACATGCATAAATCGATTACAAAGATGAACAAAGCTGCAATTTTAATCATATATCATCATGGCACGAATTTTGTAACTTTTCCAATGATAAAATCAAGGTGGTGTCTTTATTAATGGTGACATCAAGTTGAAATACATACTGAAAATAAACAAACATGCTTGCTGAAAATTAAATAAAAACAGAAAATACTACGCAAACACACATAAGCAAAAGCTGAAAATTACAGAGAAAAAGAAAAGAAAAGAAAACTAAAGTTCCTAAATCTTCTAGTCCTCCGCCAGTGGTTGATGTTGATGATCTTGATAATAATACCCTTGCTCATAATATGGTTGGACACTTCCTCCGACGAATTGATTTGGCTCCACAAGGTGAAGGCGTCCAAGTTCAAAGGCAATATTTGCGTTGCCTTCACCAAGTTGAGCTGCGTTAGCTTGGATGGCTGCGATGTTTTGAGCGTTTCTTGCAGCATACCCTCCAATTATGGCCATGCTTTGTTGTGGATGGGGATGATGAGCGTAGGACTCCGCGAAGTTAGCGTTGGGCACAACATAATTTGGTGGGGGTACCGGTGCACCACCCCCCCCATGCTTGCTCTTGTGGCCCTCCGTAATAACTTGGCGGAGGAGGGACCCCGCCGAATGGTTGCACATTGGGTTGTGCTCCACTCGCTTGTGCGGAGGATGTTCCCTACTCTACGATTCTTCCTCTCTTGTTCTTCCTTGCAGGGACAAGTAGTCCCTCTTCCAACCAATCTTCTCTCCCTTTATTGAAAAGCCTAAGCCTCTCGTTGGGAAGAGGTAGGTTCACAATGGCCAACCGATAACCTCCTCTCTCATCTCCACTAATGTATTTGCCTTGCCGCAAATATTCAATGCCGAGAGAGGTACCTCGCAAAAGGTGGTCGGGGTTTCTTGCGATCCCCGGCCGCAAGGAAAAGGCCAACATGGAGAGGTAACACCCCGAACCAATATTACCCGCCCCCGATGTTGCTTCACAACACCAACGGTTGATCATGAGGTAAGAGGGGTCTATTGGCTGCCTGGCAATTAAAGCCGAGTATAACCAATTCAACTCCGTGTCGGTCACCTTTGTTTCCTTCATCCTCCCCAATATCCTCTTGCACATCCAAGAGTGAAATATCCGGATAATGGGGTTGCGGATGCAATTGCGTTGTTGATGGGCTTCTCCGGAGATCATGTTCCAAAATCCCGCTAACATGCCGGGTGGCACGTCAACTTTCTCCGGAGCTCCCTTGTGGAATCCAAGCAGCTCCCTAACGTGCTCGTAGGGAACCTCTTGTTGGACTCCCTCCAAACGGAATGACAAGCTTTGCACCCCATCATCATCAACGATGGATGCAATAGTCATCAAAATTTCCAAGGCGAACCCCAAATGGGTGCCCACCGATACTCCGTTGGAGAACTGCACCCATCCGAGGTGCCCCAACATATAGTATATGTCGGTGCCAAAACCCAAGGTGTAGAGTGCTTGGTCGTCGAACTCGACGTTGGGCACAAGCCTCTTCTCAAGATTAGAGAGCCTCTCCTCCTCCTCCGCCGACAAGATGATGAAGCCGTACGAAGAGTATGTCGGGGTGTAAGGAGGTGGCGCGGTTGAGCGAGTCGATCGTCGTGGTGGCGCGGGCTGCTCCTCCGTGTGCCCACGAGGTTCGGTAAACCTCATGGAAGTTCTTCTTGCAGCCCTCATACCACCAAGGAGGAGAGCATCGTTCCTTCTCGGTGGTGTCGTATCCGTCTCCATGCTCCGGGGAGACTCGGAAACCAAGTGCCTCCTCGAAGACGTGGTTGATGACGGCTTGGACGACGACGAACTCTTCTTCTTGGAGAAGAGACTTGTGGTCTTCTTCCACATGGTTGTTGCACTCTTTTCTTCAACTAAAATTCCGGGTTGCAACCGGTAACTAGGCACTTAAACTCTTTGCTTCGGATGTGGACTTTGAGTGGATTAAGGATGTGGATTTTTTTTGAGCTATCAAGCTTGGGAAGGTTGGCTATGTCTACGGAGGTTTTGAGCACACAAACTTGAACACACAAACAAAGGAAGGAGAGGGAAGCTTGCTGCAGAGAAAACGGGAGCCGGGGGGCTCCTTATGTAGGTGAGGCCGGCCTCGGTGCTCCTCCCCGTCTCGTCTTTCTTCCAAGCACGATCATTTCACCTCTCGCAACTTTCCCCGCCCGCGTGCTCCACGAGTTGCACCGCCCAAACGCTCTCGTCCACTATTGGTCCTTCCACTTGATGCTTCATGTTTTGGGTCATGTCCATGCTCCCTAGCTCCACTTGCTTCACATGCCACCATGAGATTCCTGCAAAGTTGATGCTTGCTGCCCACCATGCTTGTCCTTTGCATGTGGAATTGGTGAAAGTTGATGAAAGGGATTCCAATGGTGCATGCATGATTGCTAGATTGCCTCCATTAAGGTGTGTTTAAGGTTAAGCACTCCTCTAATTCGAAATTTAAAATATTTTTCAGAGCCATGCAAGAGCTCCAACATAATTTTAGAGAAGTTTTTAAACCATTAAAAACAAATATAAGTCAAAAATATTTTTTTTATTACGTCGATTTTGGTCTCACCGGTATAGTTTGCCTTCATCGGTTGAGAGCAGACTTTTCCCGGCTTGATCAAGGGGGCATAGGTTTAGGTTCTAATTTTGGCTAAATAAGAAAGATTTTGAATAAAACAAAATTAGAATAGGCTTACTAAAATTCTAATCCTAGAGAAACCAAGGATAAAGATTTTTAAAACCAACCAAAAGCTTTGATTTCTAGGTTCACGCGAGTCCTACCACGTGCTGAATTTTATTAACACTTAAACATAAATCGTGGCTCTACTCGTGTGGTTTTAGCATGAAAAATAAGTCAACCTCAGCACCATAATGGGGGTGAAAGGTTGAGCTAAGGTTCTGAAATTATTTGGTTAAGGGTTTCTCGAAAAGAAAAGAATCAAACAAGCACATAGGAGGGTTCATGCAAAGGGTTTATGATAAAGCAAACATTCAATCAAGAATTATGTCTCTAATATTGTTCAACCACTTCTAAGTCTAATGTCTTTGCGTAATAAAACTCAAAAACTAAATTATTAAAAAGACTCGAAAAACCTGGAATCGGGTTGTCCTCCCGGTAGCTTATTCTTGACTCGACGAAACGGGTTGCCTCCCGCCTAGCGCTTCGTTTATAGTCTATAGCTAGACTTCTTCACTTGATTACTCCGGATCAACGCTCTTTGCGGGCGTTGCAATCTTGGGTAACCATTTTGGCTTAGTCATTTTTTTGGTCTTCACAGGCTGGCTTTGTCCTTTGGTCTTGACGGATGCAACAACTTCCTTGTGGCTCGGCATCTCGAACTCCGGTCCTTCGGTCGTGATCTTCATGGTCTCTAGTGTGATCCTTCATCTCTCCCGAATGAGCTTGAGTGGCCTTCGCCGTCTTGGGACCTTGGAGTTGTCTCGGATATTCTTCTTCGTTACCCATCGGGCGCCCGGCAAGCTGTCCCACTTGCGTCTAGCATCTTCATCACGACGAACACTTCACGTATAGAGCTTCCGACCTCCGTCACCTTGCCATCTAAATTCTTCAATATTTTCTCCATAGCCTCGAACTAAGTGACGGCGTCCTTGTTGATCTTAGCTTGCTCGTCCATCAAGTCCTTGAATTGTGCACAAAGAGAAACCAAAACTTGAATCGACGAACTTGCATTAAATCGGGGTTACCTTGGACATGGTCATACTCCACACACTCCTTGCATGAGGATCTTGCTTCGGCGGCCTTTAGGTGTTGAGCTTCTTTCTCCATCTCCATCTTCTCCATCCTCCTCTTAAGTAAACCGATATGCCACTCAAGGAATCCGACTCGTATGCATTCGGCTCTCGCAATCGTCGTGCGGATAGTTGAGACTTTGATCTTGAACGGCCTCCCGCGTCTTGAAGGTTTATGATAGGTAGATCAACGATGTCGGGGTGCGCAGCGCTCCGGTGGTTGAGGTTGATCTTCCTTTGCACTTGGAGGTGGTGATTCCCTTGGAGATTTCGACGGTCCTTCGACTTCAACTTTTGAATCTAGGGTTTCCACCCCTTTAGCTTGTGTTGCATGTCACCTTTGCCGTAAAGTTTTCCCGGATCATCCACAAAAAAGCTTGGGTTTCTTGGAGAGGTAGCCAACCATCTCCTAGGTTAGGGTTAGCAATAAGCAAAGTATGCAAAAACTAGAAAGGAAAAATAAATCTATGAAAACTAGGGTTAGACAAACTAGATTAGATGTAATTTGAGGATGGTCAAAGTTTAGTAGATGCAAAAAGAAAGACAAAAAGAAAACTGAAAATTACGAAAAGGCAATAAAAAACCAAATCTTGATCACTTGTTCCCCGGCAACGGCGCCAGAAAAAGGGGGCTTGTTGACGGTTAATAATTGTATCAAAGTTCGTTCGTGACTCGCAAGCGTACAAGTCTCCCGTCGTAGTCAAGGGACCCTTCTTCCCTCGAGTGGTGAACCCAAGGTATCGAATCCGTGGAACAAATGTGTGACGCAAGACTTAATCTATTAAAGCCAAATAACTTCAATCTTCAATAAAGAACCTAATGCATCTAAGTAAAAGACACAAAACAGATCTAATCTACTAAAAACCGGAGAAAACAAAGTAAGATTGGGTAGATAAACCGATCTAGAGGGATCGGGGTAAGCCTTTTGTTGAAGTTCCAAGCAAGAGAAGAAGTAGCAAATCGAATCTTAATAAAAGCCTCTTTAAATCGTGGTTTCCCGTCCAAATCCGAAAACATCCGCCTTTCGAGACCCCCATTCCGTCACAACGTATCCCTATTCATGCTTCGGGAGCTTAGGGGCGAGTCAAAAGACAAGTCGAGATTCTTTCGGAAGATCCGGCGTGTACCTCTAGCCACCGCGGCTACAAGAACACCCTATGTAATCTATCGTACGAATAGAATTGGAATAAGCAAAGCCGATCGAAAAACGAAATCTTCGAGGAAACACTTGATCGCTAAGAAAAGATTCAACTTGATAATTCAACTATGACAATGATACATACACAAGATCACCACCGGGATCCTTCCTTGATCTTGCTTCTAGCTCGGGAACTCCGACGTGGTCTTCCATGCAAGGTTCCCACGTCGGCTAGGGAAACCCTAGTCAACTAGCTCGACCCTCTCCTCTCCGACATGGTGTCCCTCTCTTCTCTGCTCCTCGGCGGCCGAAGACGAAATCCTCCCTCCGTGGCTCTCGGTCAGGGGACTATAAATAGCACGATTGGCGGCTAGGGCAAAGGAGGACGGATTTGGGCCCAAAATGGGCCTGGGCCGACCGGACTGGGCCGGCCGGCCTGGGCCCATTTAGGCCCAGCCCGTGGGCTCCTTTGCCCCACGTCGGTTCCCTTGCTTCCTGGATGTTTCCCCCTTCGCATGTAGGTCCATGTCGTCGGTTTCTCTCCGAATTGGACTCAACTCCTTGTCTTGCAAGATTCGGCACTTTTCCGGTCGTGCACCGGAGTCCGTCGTCTTCTCGGATCAAGTCCCCGGCTTCTTGGAGTTAAGTTTGCTTCATTGCATGACTTGTTCGGGGCTTCAAGGTCTTGTCATGAGGTGCTTGATGAACTTATCCCGAAAGTCTTGCATTCAACACTAAATCCCTGCATAAACATTAAACTCCAAAACCGACATGCACACGTGAACTTGTTATACCACGGGGGTTAGTACCAATGGATAAGGTATAAAACTCATGCCAACACCGAAGGTAAACTCATGGCTAGGTTGACGGATTTTCACCGTCAACAACTACTCAGGAAAGATCTTCACTTTCAAGCTCGACCGGACTACTGTCACGGTTGGGGCGCCAAGTATGCTGGCGATGTCGACAAGTCCAGCTTCAGCGTGCGCCTCTTCTTCGGCTTGAGTTGCCGCTAACTCTTCAGCAGCAGGAGTTGTGGCCGGTTCCGTCCTGTTTTCGACGACTGACGCCTGAGGCTCGACTACTATTGTCGATCGATGTGTCAATCATGACACGAGCTCTTCCATGGTGGGGGCCGGGCTGCGGCTTCTTCCAGCTGGCTCCCCCACCGTCTCCCAGTCGCCTTCGTTCCCTTGCTCTACGGGGTCGGAAGGCGAAATCTCCTGCAAGCAACAGAATTTTGTTGTCAGCATACACAACATTGAAAGACAAGTACTCGACTACTCTACTCGAGGAGTTTACCTCTTGAGACGTAGTCTCAGTCACCTTCAGCTTCTTGGCAACGCGCTTGCGTGCCACGTTGCGCGGCCTCCTCGGCAGCGCAGGCAAACTAGCCTCCAAACCAGTCGGAGGATCTTGGATGAGAGGAACATTGGGCAGTCCAGGGCGGCTGAACCTCGACCGCAGCTGGAACCGCTCCTGAAGTGTTTCCTCGTCATCTTCATCTGATGTGTCTTCAATGATGACGGTGTCGTCACATTCGCCGACTTCTCGGCGCTCCTTGGCCTTGCCCTTCCTCTCCTCTGGGATTTCCACAAGTCGGGGAGGCGAAGCCGGCTCAGAGACAAACTTTACTATGTCATCCTGCAACAAGCACATTGGGTGAGCACGACTACTACTACATAATCAGTACTCGTACACTGAGTGCGGCTACTGACCTCGTTCGGTGGATGAGCGGCGGAGTACTCGGGGACCGGACAGGGCGTGTACGCCGACATGTCCTTGAAGATCCTGCACAGCCTATCGATGATGTCGTCATCATCAATCTCACCGCCGGGCATCCGCGACGAGTCGCCCTCGCCGGTGTATTGGTAGCCGAGGGTGTCGCGAGCCATCAGCGGCTGCACCCTCCTCTTCATAAAGCTGAAGGCCACGTGCTCGGCCCTCAGGCCGGCTTCCCTCAAAGCCTTGATCCTCACCAGCAGCTCGGGTAGCTGGATACCCTCCTACATCGTCGGCTCCGTATTCCACCAGGGCCGGTGCTTCGGCAGCTTTGGGTGGTGGTTGGTGACGTAGAACCACTTCGACTTCCAGTCCTGGTTGGAGTCGATCAACTTGTACGCCAGGTACTGCTCGGCGGCGTCCTCGCGCATCTGGATGCCGGCCCCTCCAACTACTCGCGGCTCGTTGGCGCTCGGCTGGGGCTTCACGCAGAAGAACTTCCGGAACAGTACCCAGTGGGGCTTGATCCCCAAGAACGCCTCGCAAAATTGGATGAAGACAGAAGTGTGGAAGATGCCGTTGGGGTTGAGATTGAGGTACTCGATACCATAATACTCCAGAAGCCCCTTGAAGAAGTTGCTTGCTGGGAGGGCCAACCCGCGCTCCACGAATCGCGTGAACATCAGGATCTCATCCGGATTCTTCTCTATCGGGTATGGATCTCCCGCGGCGGCTCCCCACATGTCAACCTCCTTTTCCCAGAGAAATCCGCAGTTCAGCAGCGCCAACAGGTCCTCAGTCTTCGCCTTCGATTTCTTCCACTCCTTGTTGGGATTTGGACGCGGGGGAGACACCGACAGTGTTGACCCTCCGGCGGATACAGCAGCTTCCTCCCGGGATCTCTTCTTCCCGCCGGCGGTCTTCATGCTCTTGGATGGTGAGGGCTTCATTCTCCGAGTACAACGGGTTTTCACTCGCATTCGCTCGGGGGCTGTGGCAGTGGCTACCGGCGAAGGGGCGCTTGGATCTACGATCTCCACTGAGGTGGTAGTGCGCACTGGCGGCGGATTCTTAGCGAGACCTGTTACGAATGGCTGCAAGCGTGGGGGTGAAAAACCCTAAGGATTTTGGCTCCTATTTATAAGTCAACAGGTGGTTTCGCAATGGCCGGATGGATATGTTTCAAAGTGGCTGACTCAGTGGCAGCGCCTGACCCTTCAACTTCCAGTAGTCGATGCGCCTTATCTCGGGGGCTCGGCTACATCTAATCAACTCCCTGGGTAGTGACAAGATTCAAGAGCAACTCAGGACACATTCTACATACAAGATGACCCTTCAATTCGAGCTGAAGTACTTGACTCAAGGCTCAGGGGCTCCGTTCCACGTGTCCTTCGGTTTTTTCTCCAGATTTTGCGAGATAATCTTACCAGAACTTCAGATTGACCCTCAGCCAGAGTCTACGACTCAACCTAAGGCTCGGGGGCTACTCCATATGGAGTGTGATTTTGCAATCGCACTTCCATATAAACTTCGGCTTCAAGACAACACGAGTATTGTTGAAGACCTTCAAGGGCAGAACTCGAGGATGCTTGGGGACTACTCGAGAAGGCTTCAGGATTACTCAAGGATCAGCTGGAGTACCTTCCAGCCTCGGGATGCTTCAAATATTCTTGAGGACTTTCGACTTGTAGAACTCGAGGGCGCTTGAGGGCTACTCGTCGAGGCCGTCAAGACTACTCGAAGCTATCCTGCTCGACTACAAAGTACTCGGGGCCTTGTCGTATGGACCTCCCTGGGCCCACCACCTCAGTGGGTACCAGGAACGACTACTCGGTGGGCCCCTGGGACTACCCGGCTTGTGCCAAACGGCACCTGATGGCATGAGGCGCAAGGACCACGGTGGAGAAGTACTCAGATAGAAAGCTATACATACCTTGTACTGTGTAGAGGACTCCTAGACGTACACGACTAGTACTCTCTCCCTAAACCGACCTGTAACCCTGCCTCCCGGACTATATAAGGTGAGGCAGGGACCCTTCTCTCTCATTACGCATCATCTTGTAATCACATCCAATCCATCCAGAGCTACACAACATACAAGACGTAGGGTATTACGCACCTCGCGGCCCGAACCTGTCTAAATTGTGTGCCACGTGTCTCTTCCTTCGAGTTACCGATCTCGGCGAGGCCACATTCATCTACCTCAGGTACTCCCCTTGGTAAGTTGCCGGTCTAAAACACCGACACTGCGGCCCATCAATGGGCCGGCCATGGTGCCCCTTGGGTGAGTCTCCGTCTCGCTCGAGGGGCAAACGCCCCCTCGGGCAAAACCCCGCTTCGCTCGATGGCTTGACACCCCCTCAGGCGAACCTCCACCTCGCTCGAGGGACTCAGACCCCCCGAGCGAGTCTCCGCCTCGCTCGATACTACCCTAGACCCATGACACTGCGCCTGCTCCCTCGACCAGAGCATTAAATGCCTTGGCATGTCACAGGAGCCCGAGTCAAAGGTGAATCCCAGCCACGCCGGCCCTCTTACACCGCCAGGGAATCGTATCCCGACACTGTTCGACCAACCTGCGCTGTGTGGCCATCCCTGACACTGTGCGGGTGTTGTGCGGGAAGGCCGGTGTCATTCAACGACACTGTGCCGCCCACTCCCGTACCTCCTCCACGCCGCCCCCTTGAAAGAGGAAGGCGGCACCCTAGAGAGGGGTACGGTCACCTGCTCTGCACTCGCCGGGGACGACGTCGTGATGTAACGCTGGTGGGGCACGTCTCCCCTGTGGCGCGGCCATCCCCGTCACTGTGCGACGCTGTGCGGCATGGTCAGCAACTGCCCAGTGGCACTGTACCACCCACTCCGGTACAGCCGGCGCACCGCACCCTCGAAAAAGGACGGCGGAACCCTCAAAGGGATGACGCACGACTACTCCGCACCCGCACGGGACAACGCCGTGACGTCAGGCCAGTGGGAGCTGTCGCCTCCGTCGCCATCAGCCCTGTGCGACCATCCCCGCCACCGCGACGCCATCCCGACCATTGCATCACCATACCCGACGATGTGGAAGCATGCGGCGATAGGACATCGGCACGCCCGCTACTGTGCCTCGCACGGCCTCATGTCAACGGCACCCTCGAATCCTCACACGGACGGCCCTCAAATGAGCAACCTCTACGCCACCCCCCTCGAAGCCACTCTTGGATACGCACAAGACACGCCATGACGCCCTGCCAGAAGCGGGATTCGCCAGGACAACCATCTACTCCATGGTATTGTACCCCATGCCTCCATACGTAGCTAGAATAGTGTGGCATGCTTGTAAACTGTTTCCTCCTTGGCCTATAAAAGGAGGGGCAGCCCCCTAGCCACGAGGGGACGACGGATAGCAATCATCTGCACGCTTTCCGCCTTCACCACGATATTGGCACTTGCCTCAATCTGTACCTCTGGGATCTGGAGGCCCGACCTTCTCTCCCGCCTCGCTTGTAGCCCCCCTCTACGAGCACCATGGTGCAACGCAATATAGTGCCCCGAGCACACCACTGATGGACGTACGGCCCTCTGCCGGAACCAGGATAAAAACCAGTGTCACTAGTTGCTTAGCACCGGCCATTGAGAGATAGATCTCAGCGCTTCTTACTAGTTAGTGTCGGGACTACTTTCCGCACCGACAGTTGGCGCGCCAGGTTGGGGAAACGTGCGCTGAAGATCAGCTCCCACCAGCCATCTCGATGGTGATTCGCACCGAGTACCGGGGCCAGAGGTACTCCATGGGTAGCGCGTACCCCCTCCCAGTCGGGTTCTAAATCCGATTCGGGAGACTGAACTTTCAGGCCACAGGGAACGGCTACCTCAGGTGCATCACCAACCGCGACGAGCTTCGCTTGCGACGGTCGACCGGGCCAGGACCGTTCCCCGTCGCGCCTGCTGCTGACGCCCCGGTGCCCGCCCAAGCGGATGCGCGGGCCGTCGGCACCTCGACATCGTTGACGCTCGGTCGGCGCTCCCGACGAGCGCGGACGGAACGACGACGGGCGCGCGCGTCGCCTCGCAACGCGACGCGATCGGCCGACGAGACGGCAACCGCTCCAACGGGGGGCGTGCGGTTTCGGGCCACGGTTCCCCCTCGACTTGCGCGGCGCCGCGATGGCGCGCGCCTCGTTCGCCGCCGCCGATGTGGCGGCCCGCGAGAGTCGTCCCGGCCGCCGCGTCCCGGCGGCTGGGAACCTCACCGCCACCACCGACGACGAGAAGTACCACGGCTCCATCAGCGAGCTGCCACCCGCCACTTCGCACAGGTATGCGAGGTGGGACTTCTCCGGCGTGCCAAACCCAGTGATGTTCCAGTGGTTCCTCGACGCCACGGGCTACTGGTTCGACTACTCCGACAACTCCAGCGTCGGGAGCTACGATCCCGCGCGGGAGTGCTTCGTCGTGCTCGCCAACGGCCAGGCAAACGCCGCAAAAGCAACGGAAGCTGGCGACGGAGAGGTTCCCCCCAACCCGGGAACTGGACCGCCGAGGGGTGCTGACATCAACGCACAGATGGCCCAAGCGCGCGAGCTCGAGGCCAAACTCGCGGAGGAGTACCGCGAGGTGCGGCTACTTCGCGCCTCCATCACCGGGGAAGCCTCCGCGCACGGCGAGCGTGCGCGCGAGCTGGGCAAGCAAGCCCGCGAGCGCATCAACGCCGCCATCGACATCGACAACCCAGGCACGCCCTCGCGAGCAAGCCAAAAGCTCATCACTGCCGCGACACTACTGCGGGCCATGCCCGCCCCCTCAACGCCCAAGGCGCGAAACCTGCACTGCGAGGCGCAGGCGCTCATCGAGCAAGCGGCCGTGTAGCAGGCCGAGAGCTTGGCGTCCCGTGTCTGCCAGCAGGTGAGCGCACGGGACAACGGGGGTGCGCAAGGCCTTGAGGCGTCAGTTCACGCGGGCGGCACGGCGGGGAAGCCCGCCAACCAAGGCCGCACGCCAGTCAAGGAGTGGATCCTTGACACGCGCGGGCAGGCCCAAGACGGCGACGCTCGCAACGTCATCAATGCCTGGCGGACGGTCAACACGGAGACGCGGGCAGCGGCAGGCTACCATCCGCGGTGGGGTGGGTGCTACGACAGCTGAGAGGACCGCTCGCCGACGCCGGAGCCCCCGGGGACCCGCGTGTTCAGCCGGGAGATCCGCACGGTGAGCTTTCCTCAACGCTTCTGCCAGCCCACGTCGATCGACAAGTACACGGGAGAGACGGACCCCGTGTATGGCTCAACGACTATCGCCTGGCGTGCCAGCTGGGCGGAGCCACCACCGACGAGGTCATCATCCGCAACCTACCGCTACACCTCGCCGACTCCGCGCGGACGTGGCTCGAACATCTGCCGGCCAGCCAGATCCACAACTGGGACGATCTAGTCCGCACCTTCGTGGGGAACTACTAGGGGACGTACGTGCGCCCTGGCAACTCCTGGGACCTGCGCGCGTGCACCCAGAAGCCCAGCGAGTCGCTCCAGGACTTAATACGGCGCTTCTCCAAGCGTTGCACGGAGCTCCCGAGCGTGGCCCAGTCCGAGATCTCACATGCCTTCCTCGAGGGCACGACCTGCCGGGACCTCGTGCATGAGCTCGGGCGCAGCCCGCCAGTCGACTCCAATGAGCTGTTCGACATCGCCACCAGCTTCGCCTCTGAAGAGAAGGAGGCGGGGGCCATCTTCGACGGGAAGAAGGGCAAGCGCGTGGACGACGCGCCCGCGGAAGGCAGCAAGTCCAAGGAGCCCCAGCAGAAGCACAAGCCGGGCAAGAAAGGTAAGAAGCTGCGCCGCGAGGCGCGCGCGCAGGGGCGCGACGACAACGGGGACAAGGCCCTCGCTATTGACCCAGCTCGAAGGGGCCCTCGAGCGGCCCCTTGAGGCCCCAGCGTATTCAACGACATGCTAAAGAAGGCCTGTCCGTACCACAAGACGCCGGTCAACCACACCCTCGAGCAGTGTGACCTGCTCAAAAGATACTACAGCTGCGCCACCGCGAAGGATGGCGAGGCCAAGAAGGATGGGGGTGACAGCGACTCTGGTGGCTTCCCTGTGATGGAAAACGTTTTCCTCATCTTCGGGCGGCCGACCGTGGACATCTCCAACAGCCAGCGCAAGCAGAGCGGCACGAGGTCCTCGCCGTAGAGAAGGCTCCTCCTTCCTTCTGCGACTGGTTGGAGGACGCCATCACCTTCATCCGCGAAGATCACTCGAACCGCATCCCCAACCTGAGCCAGTACCCGCTGGTGGTCGACCCTGTCATTGGGAACGCCCGGTTCTCCAAGGTGCTGATGGACAGAGGCAGCAGCCTCAACATCCTCTACGCGCACACTCTGCGCTTGCTGGGGATCGGGTTGGACCAGCTGCGGCCCAGCACGACGCCATTCCATGGCGTCGCGCCGGGCAAGCGCGTCCAGCCCCTCGGGCAGATCGACCTGCCTGTTTGGTTCGGCATGCCAGACAACTTCCGCAAGGAGACCCTCACCTTCGAGGTGGTGGGGTTCAAGGGTGCGTACCACGCCATTCTCGGGCGGTCATGCTACGCCAAGTTCATGGCGGTCCCGAACTACACCTACCTCAAGATGAAGATGTCAGGACCCAAAGGCGTCATCACCGTGGGCTCGTCGATCGAGCACGCGTTCGACTGCGATGTCGAGTGCGTGGAGCACGCCGAGGCGCTAGCGCTGGATGAAGCGCTCGTGGAGAATCTGGAGAAGCTGGTCAACAAGGACCTCGACTCCACCGCCAAGCACGCCGGCAGCTTCGAGGCTGCTGAGCAAACCAAAGAGGTGCCCCTCGACCCTGCTGCCCCCGAGGGCAAGGCGTTGAGGGTCAATTCCACCCTCGACCCAAAATAGGATATGGTGCACGTCGACTTCCTCCACACCAACGCCGACATCTTTGCGTGGAGCCCCTCGGATATGCCAGGCATCCCGAGGGAGGTCGCCGAGCACTCCCTTGATATCCTACTGTTGACGGTTAATAGTTGTATCAAAGTTCGTTTAGACTTGCAAGCGCACAAGTCTCCCATCGTAGTCAAGGGACCCTTCTTCCCTTGAGTGGTGAACCCAAGGTATCGAATCCGTGGAACAAATGTGTGACGCAAAAGATGATCTAGTAAAGCCAAGTAACTTCAATCTTCGGTAAAGAGAAACCCTAATGCATCTAGATAAAAAACACAAAACTAATCTAATCTACTAAAGACCTGAGGCAACAAAGATAGATAGGGTAGATAAACCGATCTAGAGAGATCGGGTTAAGCCTTTTGTTGAAGTTCCAAGCAAGAGAAGAAGTAGCAAATCGAATCTTATTAAAAGCCTCTTTAAATCGTGGTTTCCCATCCGACTCTGAAAACGCCCGCCTTTCGGAACCCCCGTTCTGTCACAACATATTCCTATTCATGCGGGTAGTCTAGGGAGAGTCCAAGGACAAGTCGAGTTCTTTCGGAAGATCCGGCGTGTACCTCTAGCCACCGCGGCTACAAGAACACCCTATGTGATCTATCTCGAGAATAGATCTAGAATAAGCAAAGCCGATCGAAAAACGAAATCATCGAAGAAACGCTTGATCACTAGAAATCGATTCAACTTGATAATTCAACTAGTACAATGATACATAAACAAGATCACCACCGGGATCATACCTTGATCTTGCTTCAGCTCCGGGAACTCCGACGTGGTCTTCCTTGCAAGGTTCCCACGTCGGCTAGGGAGACCCTAGTCAACTAGCTCGACCCTCTCCTCTCCGGGATGGTGTCCCTCTCTTCTCTGCTCCTCGGCGGCCGATGACGAATTGATTGATGCGTGGCTCTCGATCCCGGGGCTATAAATAGCCCGAATGGCGGCTAGGTCAAAGGAGGGGGAAAATGGGCCCTGGACTGGGCTGGGCCGGTCGGCATGGGCCCATCCAGGCCCAGTTCCCCGCCTCCTTCGCGTGGCGTCGGTTCCCGAGTCTTCTAGATCCTTCCCCCTTCTGCATGTAGGCCCTTGTCGTCAGTTTCTCTCCGAGTTGGACTTAGCTCCTTGTCTCGCAAGATTCGGCACTTTTCTGGTTAGGTCCTTGGAGTTTGTCGTCTTCTCGGGTTAAGTCCTTGGCTTCTTGGAGTCAAGTTTGCTTCATTGCGTGACTTGTACGGGGCTTCAAGGTCTTGTCACAAGGTGCTTGATGAACTTATCCCGAAAGTCTTGCTTTCAACGCTAAGACCCTGCATAAACACTAAACTCCAAAACCGACATGCACAAATGAACTTGTTATACCACGGGGGTTAGTACCAATGGATAAGGTATACAACTTATGCCAACACCTAAGGTAAACTCATGGCTAGGTTGACGGATTTTCATCGTCAACATCTCCCCCATGCTTAAACCTTGCTCGTCCTCGAGTAAGCCTTCGATGGATATCATCATCGCCCTTCATTGTTTAAACCTTGCACTTGATCATACATGAGAAAACATAATGCTCTCGAAATTTTAATTCGTTAAAGTTCCATACTGTACTAGCCTTCATCTCTACAGAGGGTAGATTCTTAATTAAGCTTATCCCACAAGTATAAACATGCTCCCAAAATTTAAATAGATCTCAGAACTTTTGAAATTAAAGAACTAGATGAAAAAGAACTAAACCAAGTTCACAAATTTAAATCACCTTGCATATTGCTCATGAACTCTCATCTCATCTTGTCCCTCAAGCCTATATATTCTACTCCTTTCCCTCTCATAACATATATGTGTGGTAGGCTTTACATGGAGCTTTTTGGGAAAGTTTAGTCCTACAAGATATTATAAATGAGATGTTGTCAAAATAAGACAAGCTTCTTATGGTCTTACCAAGACTCGTCAAAAAGGTCATTAGAAAATAATGTTATATCAAGGAGGGGAAAGAGAAAAATACACACACTTGAGATGGGTGGACATGTGCAAATGGCAAAAAGTGATCCCGAGGCTCAAAAGAAGTCCTCGTTATCGGATTGCACATGGTTGGAAAATGAGTATGGATCTTTTAATCTTGAAGCCTGGAAATTCCTAATGCACTTTAGAGAACCAGGGAGTTCACTTTATTTTTATTTTTACACATACTCATATTTTTTCTTTTTCTCATATATATATATATATATATTTCTTTCTTTCTTTTGAATTTTTTTATTTGCTCCCCCTTGAACTCTAAAATTGCATCGTACCTACCTCCTCCCCCATGCTTAGACGTTGCTCGTCCTCGGGCATAGAGGCGATAAATAAGGTAGGTACCGGAAATACTTTCCTTTGGAGAGATACTTGAGATCTTTAATCGTGGCACCGTATTGCAATCTTCCTTGAATTGATGATCCATCCTCAATGATAGGTTGTGGTCAAGGAGGTAATCACAAAATATGATATTTTGTTTTAAGGGTGGATATCCGGCGAGGTTTGTGAGATCTCCGATGTGGGGATACACAATGCACGGATAAAAGGCTAGCAAAAAGATAGATACGCAAAAACGGAATGACCAGCCTCTTAGTCTCGGGCCAGAGAAATCATGGCCTGCGATAACTCACTCAAAAATAAATCTTGTACACTAAGGTTTATGCACTCAAATCTATAATAGGCTCTGGATAGGTTGAGCAACACACAAGCGATATTCATGACAAGGTTAGCGATATTTTTGGCCATAAAAACCATCTTAATCTATCCATAACTTGAGAGCACATAAAATACTATGGGTCTTTATTTTAATCATAACCTCCTCTAAAGATTAAGCTAGCATTTAGATAAATTCACATTCGTATTTTAAGAGAGCACTAGCTTTAACATGCATAAATCAATTACAAAGATAAACAAAGCGGCAGTTATAATCATATATCATCATGGCACAAATTTTGTAACTTTTCCAATGGTGTAAAAAAGGTGGTGTCTTTATTAACGATGAAAACAAACTGAAATACATGCTGAAAATAAACTAACACACTTGCTGAAATTTAAATGAAAACTGAAAATACTACGCAAACACAAGCAAACAAAAGCTGAAAATTACAGAAAAAGGGAAAGAAAAGAAAACTGAAGTTCCTCCTTCCTAATCCTCTGCCGGTGGTTGGTGTTGATAATCTTGGTAGTTGTACCCTTGCTCGTAGTAGGGTTGGACATCCCCTCCAACGAATTGATCCGGCTGCACTAGGTGAAGGCGCCCAAGCTCATAGGCAATATTTGCATTGCCCTCACCAAGTTGAGCCGTGTTGGATTGGATGGTTGCGACGTTTTGCATGTTTCTCGCAACATACCCTCCAATTATGGCCATGCTTTGTTGTGGTTGGGGATATTGTGCATAGGGCTCCGCGAAGGTTACGTTGGGCACCACATAATTTGGTGGGGGCACCGGTGCACCACCCCACATGCTTGCATTTGTGGCCCTCCGTAATAACTTCGCGGAGTGGGGATCCTGCCGAATGGTGGCACATAGTTAGGTTGTGCACCACCTGCTTGTGCGGAGGAAGATCCCTCCTCTACAATTCTTCCTCTTTTATTTTTCTTTGTCGGGACAAGGAGTCCCTCCTCCAACCAATCCTCATTCCCTTGAATGAAAAGCCTAAGCCTTGCGTCTGGAAGGGGTAGGTTCACCTTGGCCACATGAAAGCCTCCTCTCTCATCTCCACTAATATATTTTCCTTGTTTCAAATACTCAAAACCGAGAGGGGTTCCACGTAAAAGATGTTCGGGATTCCTCGTAATCCCCGACCTTAAGGAGATGGCCAACATAGAGAGATAGCACCCCGAACCAATATCTCCTGATCCCGATGTTGCCTCGCAACACCATCGGTTGATCATGAGGTATGAGGGGCTATTGGCTGCTTGGCAATTAAAGCCGAGTAGAGCTAATTCAACTCCGTATCGGTCACCTTCGTCTCCCTCATCCTCCCAATAATCCTCTTACACATCCAAGAGTGGAATACTTGGATAATGGGGTTGCGGATGGAATTGCGTTGTTGGTGGGCTTCTCCGGAGATTAAATTCCAAAATCCATCTAACAAGCCGTCCGGCACGTCGACTTTCTCCGGAGCTCCCTTTTGGAACCCAAGTAGCTCCCTAACATACTTGTAGGGAACCACTTGTTGGATTCCCTCCAAACGGAATGATAAACTTTGCACCCCCTCATCAAGGATAGGCGCTATAGTCATCAAGATTTCCAAGGCAAACTCCTTGTGGGTGTTTGCCGACACCCCGTTGGAGAATTGCACCCATCCAAGGTGCCCCAACATTTAATATATGTCCGTGCCGAAACCCAAATAGTTGAGTGCTTGATCGTCGAAATCGACGTTTGCCACAAGCCTCTTCTCAAAACGAGAGAGTTTCTTCTCCTGCTCCTCCGACAATATGATGAAGCTATATGTGGAATACCGCGGAGTGTATGGAGGTGTTGCGGATGAACGGGTCGATCGACGAGGTGGGACGGGCGGCTCCTCCGTACGCCCTTGAGGTTTGGTAAACCTCATGGACGTGCTCCTTGTTCCCTCATGCCACCAAGGAGGAGAGTGTCATTCCTCCTTGGCGGTGCTGTGTCCTCCTCCATGCTCCGAGGAGACTCGAAAACCGAGTGCCTCCTGGAAGACGTCATTGAATACGGCTTGGATGACGATGACCCCTTCTTCTTAGTGAAGAGACTTGTGGTTTTCTTCCACATGATTGCAACACTCTTCTCTCCACTAAAATTCCGGGTTGCAACCGGTAGCTAGGCACTTAAAAACTTACTTCGGAATGTGGACTTCGAGTGGATTAAGGGTGTGTATTGTTTGAGCTATCAAGCTTGGGAAGGTTGGCTATGTCTACGGTGGTTCTGGGCAAAAAAACTTGAGCACACAAACTGAGGAAGGAGAGGGATGCTTGCCAGCAGAAGACGGGAGTCGGGGGGCTCCTTTTGTAGGGGAGGCCGGTCGGCCTGGGCCGACCGGCCTGGGTGGCCGCGTGCCTCCCCAGGGCTCCATTTTCCTCCAGCACGATCATTTCTCCTTCGTGACTTTCTTGCCCGCGTGCTCCACGAGTTGCACCGCCCAAACGCTCTCGTCCACTCCTTTTCTTGCATTATTGGTCCTTCCACTTGATGCTTCATGCTTTGAGTCATGTCCATGCTCCCTTGCTCCACTTGCTTCACATGTCACCATGAATTTCCTGCAAAGTCATGCTTGCTGCCCACCCATGCTTGTCCTTTGCATGTGGTTTTGATGAAAGTTGATGAAAGGGCATCCAATGGTGCATGCATGATTAACTTTAACTAGATTGCCTCCCTCTAAGGGCTTGTTCTCTTCCGTGGGATTCAATCCAGCCAGAATAATAAATGTATGAAGAAAATTATGATATGGACTCGGATTTATTCTAGATCAAAAATTAATTTACCAATCATGATAGGTAGAACAAGAGCCGTAGAGCCGGATTGGTTCCACACCTCTTGACTATTGGATTGATTCCGAGCCTTTTGGTGTACCTATCATGAGCAAATTAAATTTTCGACCCGGAATAAATCCGGATCTCTTATAGTAACTAACATGATTTTTTTGTTGTATTTATCCATTCCGATCGGTATTGATCCCGTGGAAACGAATGAGGCTTAAGTATGTTTAAGGCTAAGCACTCCTATAATTTCGAAAATTAAAAACATTTTCAGAGCTATGGAAGAGCTCAAACATAAATTTAGAGAAGTTTTTAAACCATTAAAAACAAATGTAAGTCGAAAATATTTTCTGACTATATTGATATCGGTCTCACTGGTATAGTTTGCCTTCATTGGTTGAGAGCAAACTTTTCCCGGCTTGATCATGGGGGCCTAGGTTTAGGTTCTAATTTTGGCTAAATGAGAGAGATTTTGAATACAATAAAATTAAATGAGGCTTAGAAAAATTCTAATCTTAGAGAAACCAAGGGTATAAATTTTTAAACCAACCAAAAGTTTAGTTTCTATGATAACGCGAGTCCTACCACGTGCTGAAATTTAATTAACACCTTAGTATAAGTCGTGGCTCTACTCGTGTGTTTTTAGCATGAAAAACAAGTCAACCACAACATCATAATGAGGATGAATGGTTGAGTTAGGTTCTGAATTTATTTGGTTGTGGTTTCTCGAAAAGAAACAAACACACACATAGGAGGGTTCATGTAAAGGGTTTATGATCAAGCAAAATATTCAACCAAGAATTATGTCTCTAATATTGTTCAACCACTTCTAAGTCTAATGTCTTTGCGTAATAAAATTCAAAACTGAATTAAAAAGACTCGAAAAACCTAGAATCGGGTTGTCCTCCCGGTAGCTTATTCTTGACTTTGACGAAACGGGTTGCTTCCCGCCTAGCACTTCGTTTATAGTCCATAGCTAGACTTCTTCACTTGATTACTTTGGATAAACGCTCTTTGTGGGCGTTGCAATCTTGGGTACCCACTTCCGCACCATCTTGGGCATGGGCTTATCTTCTGACTTAGTCATTTTTTTGGTCTTCACGGGCGGCTTTTCTTCCTTTGTCTTGACGGATGCAACATCTTCCTTGACTTTCTTCACGTCCTTCTTCTTCGACTCTTTCTTCTTTTTCAGCTCTTCCTTCTTCCTTGGTTCTTCCTTAACAACGCGATGATGAGGTGGAACATCTTTAACTTCAATCATATTGCATGCCTTGAGTCGTGGTCGGAACTTGAAGGAACTCCTTTCTCCGTTAATATCGAACATGATCTCCCCCTTGCCAACATCAATAGTAGCTCCCACAGTCTTGAGGAAAGGCCTCCCAAGGATGAGCAGTGGCTTCTCCCTCTCTCCCATCTCAAGCACCACGAAGTCGACGGGGATGAAGTGGTGTCCGACCTTCACGGGTACATCTTCGGTAATGCCCAAGGGATAGCGAATGGAGTTATCTCCCAACTCCAAACACATACCCATAGGCTCCAACGGTAGGCGTAGCTTCTCGAACACATCTCTTGGCATGACGCTCACACTTGCTCCAAGGTCGCACAACGCCTTCTCGAAATTGAATGAACCAACGGAACATGGAATTGTAGGGCATCCGGGGTCCTTTTGCTTCTCTAGCCCATTAGCAATAGCGGCACTACACTCCTCGGACATCTTGACATGATCTACCCTGAGTGTTGCTATCTCATATTTATTTGCAAGTATGTCTTTAAAGTAACGAGAATATGTAGGTACTTGTATGGCATCTAATAATGGCATGTTGATTCTAAGTCTACGCACAACTTCCACAAACTTCTCAAAGCGGTTGTCAAGTTTACCTCAGAAGTAGCGTGTCTTGAGTTGTGGTATCCTCGTGTCTTCTTCCGGCATCTTAAACTCGGGTTCTTCGGTGACGATCCCCGTAACCTTCTCCTTAGCAATTCCCTCCGCCTCAGCGGATGGTTTAGGCTTCCTTGCTCCCGCGGGACGTTCTGGATCTTCGGTCTCCTTTCTCGAACGTGTTTGAATGGCCTTCGCCAATTCGGGACCTTTAGGTTGTCCCGGAAGCTTCCCTTCATCATTAGTGAGGCGCCCGACAAGTTGTCCCACTTGCGTCTCGAGCATCTTCATCATGTTGAGCACTTGATGGTTGGAGCTCCTGACCTCCATCACTTTGCTATCGATGTTCTCCAACACCTTATCTATGGTCTTGAACTTGGTGACAGTGTCCTTGTTGATCTTGGCTTACTCGTCCATGAATTCCTTCAACTGTATACGAAGCGGAACCGAATTCGGAATGGATGAGCTTGCATTAAATTGAGGTCTACCTTGCCCGTAGCGGAAGTTCGGCAATTCTCCCTTCCTCATGTAGTCGAGCACTTTAGCTTCCTCCAGACAATCTTTGTGGACATGGCCATACTCTCTGCATTCTTCGCATGTGGATCTTGCTTCGGCGGCCTTCAAGTCTTGAGCCTCTTTCTTTTCTATCTCCATCTTCTCCAACCTCCTCATGAGTGAATCAATCTTGCCTTCAAGTATGTTCTCCTTCTCCACTTGCAAGACTCCTTTGACGTTTCCCGTGGGTTGAACCTGATGTAGGCGTCCGGATGACGCCCACGTGTTATTATCCGCGACCTTCTTGAATAGAGTGAAAGCTTCCGTCGGTGTAAGCTCGATGATAGATCCTCCCGCCGATGCATCGATGATCGTCCTTGACGCCATGGTGAGTCCTTGATAGAACTTTTGCACGAGGTCTTCCTTCGGGAACTTGTGATGTGGAACCGCCCGAGTGTACTCATTGAAGCACTCGAATGCGTCCGAGATAGTTTCCATAGGATATTGAACAAAGGTGGCAATCTTATTACGCAAACTTTGAGTTTTACCCGGCGAGTAGTATTCCTTCATGAAAGCCTTCATCAACGTGTTCCAATTTTGCACCGTCTCCGTTGGTTGAGAGTGGAACCATTGCAAAGCCTTCCCGAGTAGCGAGAACGGAAAAAGCCTTGCCCTCATTTGATCTTGAGTCACCCCATCCATGTTGATAGTTTGACATAGTTGAATGAATGCTTGGAGGTGAAGGTTTGGATCCTCTTTATCGGTGAAGGTTGAATGTTGCACCATGCGGATGGTTGAGGTCTTGATCTCGAACGGTCTTCCGATCTCCTCAAGATTCAAGATTGGTAGGTCAATGATGTCCGGAGTGCATAGCTCCCCAATCTTGTGCTCTTGCGGTTGGTCACCCATCAGTGGAAGTCGATTCTCCCAAGGACTTTGAGGTGGTGAATTCTTCGGAGATTCCTTCGATCCTTTGTCTTCCGACTTCGAATCTACAAAATCCAGCTTTTTAGCCTTATGTGCTTCGCGTCTCCTTAGCCTGTAAAGTTTTTCTAGATCATCCACAAAATTATCGGGTTTGATGGAGAGGTAGCCATCCATCTCCTGTTAGGGTTAGCAATAAACAAAATATGGAAAAACTAGAAAGTAAAAAACAAATCTATGAAAACTAGTGTTAGGCGAACTAGATTAGATTTATTTTGAGGATGATCAAAGTTTAGTAGATGCAAAAAGAAAAGCTTAAAGAAAACTGAAAATCACAAAAAAGCAATAAAAGATCAAATCTTGATCACTTGTTCCCTGGCAACGGCGCCAGAAAAAGGGGCTTGTTGACGGTTAATAGTTGTATCAAAGTTCGTTTAGACTTGCAAGCGGACAAGTCTCCCGTCATAGTCAAGGGACCCTTCTTCCCTCGAGTGGTGAACCCAAGATATCAAATCCGTGGAACAAATGTGTGACGCAAAAGATGATCTAGTAAAGCCAAGTAACTTCAATCTTCAGTAAAGAGAAACCCTAATGCATCTACATAAAGAACACAAAACTAATTTAATCTACTAAAGACCGGAGGTAACAAACATAGATAGGGTAGATAAACCGATCTAGAGAGATCGGGTTAAGCCTTTTGTTGAAGTTCCAAGCAAGAGAAGAAGTAGCAAATCGAATCTTATTAAAAGCCTCTTTAAATCGTGGTTTCCCGTCCGACTCCGAAAATGCCTGCTTTCGGAACCCCCGTTCTGTCACAACGTATTCCTATTCATGCGGGTAGTCTAGGGCGAGTCCAAGGACAAGTCGAGTTCTTTCGGAAGATCTGGCGTGTACCTCTAGCCACTGCGGCTACAAGAACACCCTATGTGATCTATCTCGAGAATAGATCTAGAATAAGCAAAGCCGATCGAAAAACGAAATCATCGAAGAAACGCTTGATCGCTAGAAATCTATTCAACTTGATAATTCAACTAGTACAATGATACATAAACAAGATCACCACCGGGATCATACCTTGATCTTGCTTCTAGCTCCGGGAACTCCGACGTGGTCTTCCTTGCAAGGTTCCCACGTCGGCTAGGGAGACCCTAGTCAACTAGCTCGACCCTCTCCTCTCCGGGATGGTGTCCCTCTCTTCTCTGCTCCTCGGCGGCTGATGACGAATTGATTGATGCGTGGCTCTCGATCCCGGGGCTATAAATAGCCCGAATGGTGGCTAGGTCAAAGGAGGGGGCAATCGGCCTGGGCCCATCCAGGCCCAGTTCCCCTCCTTCACGTGGCGTCGGTTCCCGAGTCTTCTAGATCCTTCCCCCTTCTGCATGTAGGCCCTTGTCGTCAGTTTCTCTCCGAGTTGGACGTAGCTCCTTGTCTCGCAAGATTCGGCACTTTTCTGGTTAGGTCGTTGGAGTTTGTCATCTTCTCGGTTTAAGTCCCTGGCTTCTTGGAGTCAAGTTTGCTTCATTGCGTGACTTGTATGGGGATTAAAGGTCTTGTCACAAGGTGCTTGATGAACTTATCCCAAAAGTCTTGCTTTCAATGCTAAGACCCTACATAAACACTAAGCTCCAAAACCGACATGCACAAGTGAACTTGTTATACCACGGGGGTTAGTACCAATGGATAAGGTATAAAACTTATGCCAACACCGAAGGTAAACTCATGGCTAGGTTGACGGATTTTCACCGTCAACACATACCCGACGCAGTGGAAGCATGCTGCGACAGGACATCGCCACGCCCGCCACTGTGCCTCGTACGGCCTCATGTCAACGGCACCCTCGTATCCTCACGCGGACGGCCCTCAAACGAGCAACCTTTACGCCACCCCCCTCGAAGCCACGCCTGGACACGCACATGACACGCCATGACACCCTGCCAGAAGCGGGATTCGCCAGGACAACTGTCTACTCCATGGCACTGTACGCCATGCCTCCATACGTAGCTAGAATAGTGTGGCATGCTTGTAAACGGTTTCCTCCTTGGCCTATAAAAGGAGGGGCAGTCCCCTAGCCACGAGGGGACGACGGATAGCAATCATCTGCACACTTTCCGCCTTCACCACGATATTGGCACTTGCCTCAATCAATACCTCTGGGACCTGGAGGCCCGACCTCCTCTCCCACCTCGCTTGTAGCCCCCCCTCTACGAGCACCACGGTGCAACGCAATATAGTGCCCCGAGCACACCACTGTTGGACGTACGACCCTCGGCTGGAACCAGGATAAAAACCAGTGTCACTAGTTGCTTAGCACCGGCCATCGAGAGATAGATCTCAGTGCTTCTTACTAGTTAGTGTTGGGACTACTTTCCGCACTACCGAGCTCCCGAGCGTGGCTCAATCCGAGATCGTGCACACCTTCCTCGAGGGCACGACCTACCGAGACCTCGTGCGCGAGCTCGGGCGGAGCCCGCCGGTCGACTCCAATGAGTTGTTCGTCATCGCCACTAGCTTCGCTTCCGGAGAGGAGGCAGTGGGGGCCATTTTCGACAGCAAGAAGGGCAAGCGCACAGACAACACGCCCGCGGAGGGCAGCAAGTCCAAGGAACCCCAACAAAAGCATATTCAGGGCAAGAAAGGCAAGAAGCCCCGCCGCGACGCTCACGCGCAGGGGCGCAATGAGGACGAGGACGAGGCCCTCGCGGTCGACCCAGCCCGCAAGGGCCCTCGAGTGACCCCTTGAGGCCCCGGTGTGTTTGACGACATGCTGAAGAAGTCGTGCCCGTACCACAAGACCCCGGTCAACCACACCCTCGAGCAATGCGACATGCTCAGGAAATATTACAGTCGCGTCTCCGCGAAGGAGGACGAGGCCAAGGAGGATGGTGGTGATGGGGTGGAGAACATCTTCCTCATCTTCGGGGGGCCAACGGTAGACATGTCCAAAAGCCAA
Source organism: Cenchrus americanus (assembly GCA_947561735.1). Taxonomy (NCBI): domain Eukaryota; kingdom Viridiplantae; phylum Streptophyta; class Magnoliopsida; order Poales; family Poaceae; genus Cenchrus; species Cenchrus americanus. The sequence goes on along the minus strand of OX387244.1, from coordinate 78,201,715 downwards.
CGCAAGCGGGAACGGAACAAGGTCCTTGCTGCGGAGAGGGATCCTCCTTCCTTCCTCAATTGGTCAGAGGATGCCATCACCTTCAGCCGCGAGGATCACCCAAACCTCATCCCCAACACGGGCCAGTACCCGCTGGTCATCGATCCTGTCATCGGCAATGTGAGGTTCTCCAAGGTGCTGATTGAAGGACCGATACGGCGAACCAGAGAGGGGGGGAGTGAATGGGAGCCGATAAAAATTCTTCTCAAAGGAGATGAACACTCCAACAAGACGAACGCGGCTTCCAACACACGTCTCCGACTCACTACCAAGGTTGGTCAAGCCCACGTAGCCACTAGAGTGCCACTGGACCAAGGAACCAACACACCACCTTCCGACTCGAGAAACGCAGCGGAAAAACCAAACCTCGAGTCTACAGACCCACACCGGTCAGACCGGTGAGCACCACCGGTCGACCGGTCCCTGCGAGTGAAACCGAGCAACTTCCACTAAGTGGCTCTACACCGGTCGAGCCGGTGAGACACACCGGTCGACCGATGGCAGCCCGAAAGCCCCCAAGACACCAAACGAGCCAACCGACCACCCAACGGACCCAAACTCGAAACAAGAAGCAACACGGGACAACAAGGAACACACCAAGACGTTCACCCGAGCAAAAACCCACAAGGGCTTGCACCGGTCGGACCGGCCAAGAGCACCGGTCGACCGGTGTAGCACGGGCGACTCGGGATGAACAAGACCCGCGGTCAACTCCCCCAAATCCAAATCTCGATCTCCCGAATCGCTCCACGGACTTGAACAAGACTTTGGGGATATCATGAACACCTCATGAGGAGTTCATAGCCAAGTTTAATCCCACCAAAACTCGTCCAAAAAGGAGGAATCGAAGAAATCCCGCCGAAAGCACTTCCAACCCAAGAACTCAAGCAAACCCCAAAATCGAGCACTTTTACTCATGGATTTGGGAGGGGAATCACGGCCCAAAGAACCACGAAGGGTTCCCACAAATTTCCCCCATCAAATCCCCAAGAGAAAAGCCCCGAAAACACCCCAAAGAAATCACGAAGAGAGGGCTCCGAAAATCACCACCAAGAACAACCGGGGAAAACACATCCAAACCTTGAGAAACCACGCCGAATCATCTATACATGAAACAAAGGTTCGTACAAGGTCTAGCAAGCCGCCCGATCATCCATCCCTCTCTACAAGATCTCTCCGTGAAGCTCTCTTGCTAGTCCTAAGGAAAACCTAGAGAAAATAGGTGGAAAATAGGAAAACTAATGAGCTAGGGTTCCAAGAGTTGGCTGCCATCCTCTCACCTCTTGGGTTATATGGAGGCAACCGAATGTCTAAAATGCCCTTCTCTAACAACTAGGGATACAAGCCCCTCAAGGGCGGATTTGGAATTCTTGATGTCTTCACCATCGGACGGATGCCGGCGACCGCACCCTGCGTAGCCTCGACGCAAGCCATGCGATCCCGACGCGTGTCCTCCGCTTCGAAGATTCCGGACTGCGTCGTCGCACACCGGTCAGACCGGTGCTCCTCACCGGTCGGGGACCGGTCCCCACCGGCCGGACCGGCCCGGTGCCGCCGCACCTCCGTCTTCGGTTCTCGGTCTTGGCTTTGTGGATCAACCAAGGAACCCAGTGGTTTTCTGGTGAACCACCGGAAACCCCGCGAACTCGGTGTAGCCTCCGCCAATCTCCACTCATGACTTGGCTCCCACATAGTCCCGGCTCGACCTTGGTTTTGAGGCTCAACCAAGAAACCGTCCACGACTTCATCTTGCTATTCATGCCACCATGCGGTCCGCACTTGACCCCGCCGGCCACCGGTCCCTCGAACGAAGCCTACTTTTCTTCTCCACACCGGAGGCCTCACCGCGACGACCTTTCGCGCTTGTTCTTCACCCGCACCAACACGAGTCAAGCCGCAACCCGCACCCGCAATACTTAGCCAAGAATCAGTCCACACAACGTTGTCAATCACTCATCACACAAGGAAGCGACCATCCACCGGTCCTCGAACCACACATGGTCCTCAATCTCCCCCTTGATGAGTGCATTGACAACACCCACACGAAAGTAACAAGAGAGAAAAGAAAAGAAAAAGAAACGAACAAAAAGAACCTCCAACAAGCGATCGAAAGCCAAACAAAGGCAAAGGGCAAGATCACTTGACGAAGACAAGTCTCGGACCCCTTAGGCAAGGGCAACGGCTCGACACATCCGAGACAAAGCAAATCTCAAGCAAAGAGCACAAACCACCGAAACAAAGCTCGAAAACTCACAAAGAGCTCCCCCTGCACACATGCAAGCTCCCCCTGAACCAATGCAACTCCCCCGGACGAATGCATGCAAGAAACCACATGAAACAGACGGTACTGCAAAGCACTTTCGGCTCACACCGGTCGGACCGGTCATCACCACGGTCGGGCCGACCGGTGCCTAACATGTGTACGGGACCAAAGCACTCACACCGGTCGGACCGGTGCTCATCACCGGTCGGACCGGTGTACAACGAAGAGCCCGAAATGGCTCGAAACCACTCGAAAACCTTCTAAACGCGTCCAACAAGCCATTTCAAGCTCAAACTTCTCCCCCTTGTTGGCAATGCATGAATCAAGCCAAAAATGCAAAACTTTCAACCTAGAGCTTCTCAAATAGACAAAATTCAACAAAGAATGCTACACATGTCCAAATGAGCAAGTTAGATACTCTACGGCTTCGTATCGATCTCAACTACATGATCACCAAGTTTCACAACCATTGGACAAAGCTAAAATGGAGTTTGGCAATTTTGCGAAAAACTTGCCTCTCATGAGCAAAGTCCTAAACATGATCAAAGCATATCAAAATGGCAAAGCCACACAAACTTCATGCCAGGACAGCCATTCTAATCATAAGACCATCACAAACACCCACAAGCACCTCATGTCATGTCAAAGCCACCGAGCCATGTGCCTACTTCTATGTATGAGACTTCTCATTGGTAGGCATCATGCAACGGTTTAGCACCCAAAGCAAATTAAATTCAGCACGTATGACATGGGAGCACATTTCCAAGCATTTTTCATTTCATTTTCAGATTTGTAAATGGTACATGAAATGTCTTTGCGACAAAAAGGAACTTATGCTCCTCCACAAGATAAATCTAGAGGGCTAAACATTCATGATGGCAAATGAGCCTTTGGCCCCATATGATCAATAAACTAGCCATCCAACCACAAATTAAGCATAGCAAGGTCACAAAGACATGTCAAGAGCATGTAAAGGCATTTACACATGAGAGAGCGTACATGAGACATTTTTCAAAAGCATAGCTATCAACCATGGATTATTCATCAAGATCATCAAGAGCTAAGCCAAACTAACCGTAGCATACCAAACAAGCTCACAAAGACAAATATCTCATTCCATGGTGAACAATGTATATGAGAGAAGCTTTTCCTAACCAATGCATATGATACAAAATGCATGCAATCTAAGATACAAGGATGCCTATACATCATGTTACATATGCCATGCCAAATGCAAGAAATGCACAAAGGAAAGCTATACATATGCTACAAGCCGGCTCCTCGAGGGGAGACAAAACGGGCTCGACACCACCGGCAAAAGAGAGCTCCCACACACCCAACTCAGGAAATCAAACACACACCAAGTTCCCCCCGCAAACGAGTGAAAGTTGCTTGATCTAGGGGTTTGGTGAAAATATCGGCTAGTTGGTCATGAGTGGGTACATGGATCAAAGCTATCTTTCCTTTCTCGACATTGTCTCTCAGAAAATGATACCTCACTTCTATGTGTTTTGTTTTGGAATGAAGCACTGGGTTCTTTGCAACGCTTATGGCACTGGTGCTATCACATTGAAGTGGGACATGGGTATACTCCTCACCAAAGTTGCTCATGGTATAGGTGATCCAAAGGAGCTGAGAGCAACAACTAGCAGCGGCAACATACTCGGCCTCGGTCGTGGATTGAGCAACACTCGACTGCTTACGGGAAGACCAAGACACCAACGAAGAACCCAAAAACTGGCAAGTCCCAGAAGTGGACTTCCTATCCAACCGACACCCGGCAAAATCCGCGTCTCAAAAACCATGAAGCGCCAAAGAAGAGGACGCGGAGTACCAAAGGCCGAAGTCGGGAGTGTGACGCAAGTACCTGAAAATTCTCTTCACCGCTTGCCGATGCGAAGTCCTCGGAGACGCTTGAAAACGAGCGCACGGACACACCGAGAAGCGTATGTCCCGGCCTCATCGCCGTCAAGTAGAGGAGTGACCCGATCATGCTCGGTACTCCTTCCGGTCCACGTGTTCACCTTCCTCGTCCGCATCAAGAGCCGTAGTCCTACTCATCGGCGTCGTCATAGCCTTGGAGTCCTCCATCTTGAACTTCCTCACAATGTCCTTGGTGTACTTAGCCCGGTGCACAAATGTTGCTTCCTTTGATTGCTTGATTTGTAGCCCGAGGAAGAACCGCAACTCACCCATCATGCTCATCTCGAACTCCCTGCTCATATCATCCGCAAACCTCGCAACAAGAGAGTTAGACGAGCCACCAAAGACAATATCATCCACGTACACCCGCACAATCGGGATATCTCTCGCCCCGCCTCGGCAAAAACAAGGTCGATCGACCTTCCCCATCTCAAAACCTCTCTCAAATAAGAACCCCCTCAACCTGGCCATACCAAGCTCTAGGCGCCTGCTTCAGCCCATACAGCGCCTTCCTCAACTTGTACACCCGGTGGGGGTACTTCTCACTCTCAAACCCCGAAGGCTGCCTCACATACACTTCTTCCTCCAACACACCATTCAGAAAAGCACTCTTCACATCCATTTGGTGCAACTTGAACCCTTTAGCCACAAAAAAGGCTAGAAGGATCCTAATCGCCTCCAAACGGGCTACGGGAGCAAAGGTCTCCTCGTAGTCAATCCCCTCCTTCGATCGAACCCCCCGAGCAACAAGTCTCGACTTGTTCCTCACAACCTCACCCTTCTCTCCCTCTTTGTTTTTCCACACCCACTTTGTACCAATCGGCTTACACCCTGGGGGAGGGTCAACCAACTCCCACACCTGATTCCTCTCAAAGTTCTCCAGCTCCTCATGCATCGAGTTAACCCAATTGTGATCAAATAGTGCGTGTCCAATGTCTTTGGGCTCGAAAGAAGCAACAAACGCAGCATGAGCAAAATGGGAATTGTTTCGAACCCTCGACCGTGTAGTGCGTTCATTCATGTCGCCGATGATCCTCGAAGCTGGGTGATCCACTTGAACTCGCCGGGGAGGTTCTCTCCTCGAAGCTACCTCCCCCTCAACATCAGCTTCTCCTCGTTCTTGATTTGTCGTCGTAGGTGTAGCAGAGGGTCCATCCATCATCGTAGTCGAAGTAGTAGGTACATGTTCAGCCGGGGGCACCGCACCGCCATCCTCATCATCACCATGTTCATGCTCCTCCTCCCGAAAGATCTCCTCGCCAAGCTCATCATCACCTCGCACACTCAAAGACAAGCCGACTACGTGGCTCGTCTCGTCGAAGGTTACCTCGCAAGTCTCCACGATTTGGTTAGTTTCAAGATTGAGCACACGATATGCTCTAGAATGAGATGCATAACCAAAGAAAATGCCATCGACGAGACCTAGCCTCAAACTTATCCAACTTCCTCGCCTTTCTTCGAATGAAACACTTGCAACCAAAGACATGGAAGTGACTCACCTTGGGTGTGCGGCCATGCATCAACTCATAGCATGTCTTCTTCTTGTGCACTCGAGGTATATCCTGTTCGACACATAGCATGCGGTATTCACCGCCTCACCCCAATACCTCCTCGGAGTCCTATGCTCATCAAGCATCGTCCGAGCCATCTCGCACAAGGTCCCGTTCTTCCTTTCCACAACACCATTCGGGGAGGCGTATACGGACTCGAAAGCGGGTGCTCAAGACCCAAGTCATGACAAAAGGTTTCAAAACGAGAGTTCCCGAATTCCGAGCCATTATCCTGCGGATAGCTCGTATGGCATCTCCGTGCCTCTCGTTCCTCAACCTCAAGACTAGATCTCGAACAAAACCAAACGTCTCCCCCTTATCCTCGAGAAAGAACACCCACGCATACCGAGAATAGTCGTCCACCACAACAAGGACATACCACTTCCTACCGCGAGATCGCACACGAGCCGGGCCAACAAGGTCCATATGGAGCGGCTCGCATGGACGCTCAGTCATCACATCGGTGAGAGGCGGGTGAGAAGAGGCCACCATCTTGGCATGCCTACACGGAGCACAAACCAACTCTTTCTCAAACCTCAAACGTGGCAATCCTCGGACCAAATTGAGTTTACTCAAGCGAGACAAAAGGTCAAAGCTCAAGTGACCCAACTTCCTATGCCACTTCCACAACTCACTCGAAGAACCAGCCAAGAAACAACGCTCCACACCCGAAGACTGAGAAAAATCAGCACGAAACACCTGACCCTCGGGAACGACCATACAAACAAGGTCCCCTCGAGAGTCCACAATCCGAGAACCACCAGGCCGAAACAACACCTCAAAACCCTCATCCAACAACTGGGACACAGAAAGCAAATTGTACCCCAGCGATTGAACAAGAGCAACACGCCTCAGAGTGATCTTGTCACTCACTTTTATCTCACCTTCTGAAAGCACACGCCCACGCCCATTGTCCCCGAAAGTGATGTACCTCTTCGTCACCACTGGGACGAGACTTGAGAACCACCCCCTGTCTCCGGTCATATGCCTCGAGCAACCGGAGTCAATCAACCAAATGTTCTTCAAGTCTCCCACCTGAAAATCAAAAATAGGCACGTGAGCAAACAAACGACTCAAAGATCGGGGTTAGTACCAAAAGAGGAAAACCGATGCCGAGCCATTTGCTCGAAAGTGGGGTTAGCACCAACCAAAGCATCTCTCTTACCAAAGCTACCTCCACGAACACCACCACGGTAACCACCCCGAGGGAACCACCCCCTCTCTACCCGGAGGAGGACCAAAACCACGCAAGAAAGCCCGTGGAACGTCCTTCCTCTCCAACTCAACGCCACGACTCCTCCAATCCCCGTATTGAGCACGAGGAGGAGAACGCCTAGCAAAGCCGACCACCGCACCCTTTCCAGCCCAACCACCAGAGCCACGACCACCAGAAACAACCCTCGCACCTGCACGAGCTCGAAACCCGAACATCCGTCCGTCCGTGCCTGCACCGGTCTGACCGGTGCCCCACACCGGTCTGACCGGTGTGACCTGGACAGCAGCACCACCTGCAGCCTTCTTCTTTCCCCAAGCCCGAACTGTCCTCACAATCGCCTTGCCCCTGGGCATCTGCATACGAGGCTCAAGTACACCATCGGAAGGGTGGTACTTGTCCTTGTTAGCCCAATCCTTCTTCATTCTCTCCTCTCGCTTCCTCTTGAAGCAAAACTCCTCCTTATGGCCATCTCTCCCACAATAGCCACAATGGAACCTCACAAGCTTAGGCTTTGGCTTGGGACGTGGCTGCTCACTTGGTTTCTCTCCACACAAATCCTCCACCGGTTTCTCACCACTAGCCTTCTCACTCTCCTTCCCAAAGAACACTTTCCCCGAAGTGCTCACAAACTTGATAGGCTTTTGTAGGTCATTTGTGGGTGTAGGAAACACGGGTGGAGCTGGGGTTGTGTCTAGCCGATTCCTTAGATGGTTAGGTTTTGGTGGGAACTCATTCTTGTGGTGGGTTTTTGGTGGCTCCGGGATATTCTCTCCACTTCCCTCACCAACCTTGTTTGCTCCAAGCCCCTCACCATCTTGCCTCTTAAAGGCCTAGATCATCATCCTCAAGCGAGGCTCGTGACCGGACAACCAACCCATCAACTTCCTCAAATCATCATTCTCATCCCGCAAACGATCAACATAATGTGCAAGCTCCAAATTTTTCAATGCATGCATTTCACGAGTAGAGCAAGATGTAGGCATGGGTTCCTTCAATTTAGCCTCGAGCGAACTAGTGTAAGCATGCATCTCATCAATCTTAGCATGCAAAACGGGGCAAGAAGTGCAAGCACCTAGCAAAGCGAGTCTAGACTTAAGCTCGACCACTTCAACCCTAAGCACATCTAGTTCCTCACACTTGGAGGCATGCTTCTCCTTGAACAAAGCAAGATCGGCAAGGAATATAGAGCAATCAACACAATCATTCTCATCGAAACAACGGGGCTAGCCTTAAGCGAATCAATCTCAAGCTTGCTATCAAGCACCTGTGTCTCTAGCTCGGCCACTCTAGTCCTAGCATCCTCGAGTGAAGCCCTAAGCTCTTTCCTCATTTTCTTGGCCTCTCTAAGCATGTCATCACGGTTATCAAGCAAAGAGCCAAGCCTCTCATTCTCCTGGCGCAAGAAGGGAAGTTCATCACGCACCTCGTCGTCGGACTCAGAGTCCGAGTCGCTCTGTGTGCTCTTCTTGCTGCCGGAGCTCAGCGCCATGGTGCAGAAGCCATCTCTCGCGAAGCAGCTCAGCCCGCTCAGGTTCTTGGACGACTTCTTGCTCTTGCGGCGATCTCCCTCGTCTTCGCTGCTGCTCGAGCTCGAGGTGGAGTACGCGGAACTGGAGTCGACGTCGCTCGCTCCAACCATCGCTCGGGCCTTGCCTCGGCCCTCCTTCTTCCTCGACCGCCGCTCGTCCTTGTACTTGTTCTTGTGCTTGCTCTTGTGGTCGCGCCTTGAACGGTACTTGCCATCGTTCATCCTCGGCTTGTGCTTGTAGCCGTCCTTGTTCTCGGCCTTCTCGGGCGGTCGGCGACGAAGTGTCCCGGCTTGCCGCACCGGAAGCAAGTCCTCGTGTTCCTCCTCATGTTCACACGGTTCTCGTGCGGCCTCTCGAACCGCCTCGTCAACAGCGCCAGCTCGTCCTCTCCAAGGTCATCAAACTCCTCATCTGGCATAGACATCAAAGAGGAAAACGAGAACATCCTGGTGGATGGGTTAGAGTTAGTCTTTCCTTTGGAACCACCAACGAGGGCAAGACTATGGGGATCAGTCGGTCCCTCGAGCTTGGCAGTCATGCCCCTATCCACCTCAGCCGACTTGAGCTTCGAGAAAAGCTCGTTCACCGTCAGAGTATCATACCTCTCCGACTCAACTATGGCCTTGAACTTTCCGCCCCATATCGTACGATCCAAAGAGTGTAAGAGCTTGACCGCTCTATCATGATCATCGTACGGGAGCACGTCCACATTGGCCCTCATGTTGTTCACAACCACCGTGAACCTCTGAAACAAGGCATCGATGGACTCACCGGGGAGATGAGTGAAGTTCTCGTACTCTCTCCGGTAGGTCGCATACAACCGTGCCCGAACACTCGGGCGTTCCCAACATGAGCCTCCTTCAACACCGCCCAAATCCTACAAGCCAAGTGCTCGGTGTGCACCCGATCGAACTCGGGCCGACACAACGCACGAAACAAGTAGTCGACCGCCTTATTGTTGGCGTCGAATCCGTCCCTCGACCCCGGAGCAAGGAAATCCATCGGTGGACATAGCCTGTGTCCACCGTGACATCCCAAAGCGGTCGACCCTTTCCGCGGAGGAACGCACCCATCCGCTTGCTCCACATCCGGTAGTTCTTGCCATCGAAGTGTGGAGGACCCGAACCCCGTTCTCGGTACGCCATCCTTGGATCTTAGGCGGTTAGAGTCAACAAAGACCCGAACCGGCTGCGATACCACTTGAAGGACCGATACGGCGAACGCGGGAGGGAGGGGGGGGGAGTGAATGGGAGCCGATAAAAATTCTTCTCGAAGGAGATGAACACTCCAACAAGACGAACGCGGCTTCCAACACACGTCTCCGACTCACTACCAAGGTTGGTCAAGCCCACGTAGCCACTAGAGTGCCACTGGACCAAGGAACCAACACACCACCTTCCGACCCGAGAAACGCAGCGGAAAAACCAAACCTCGAGTCTACAGACCCACACCGGTCAGACCGGTGAGCACCACTGGTCAGACCGGTCCCTGCAGGTGAAACTGAGCAACTTCCACTAAGTGGCTCTACACCGGTCAGACCGGTGAGACACACCGGTCAGACCGATGGCAGCCTGAAAGCCCCCAAGACACCAAACAGGCCAACCGACCACCCAACGGACCCAAACTCGAAACGAGCGGCAACACGGGACAACAAGGAACACACCAAGACGTTCACCCGAGCAAAAACCCACAAGGGCTTGCACCGGTCGGACCGGTCAAGAGCACCGGTCGACCGGTGTAGCTCGGGCGACTCGGGATGAACAAGACCCGCGGGTCAACTCCCCCAAATCCAAATCTCGATCTCCCGAATCGCTCCACGGACTTGAACAAGACTTTGGGGATATCATGAACACCTCATGAGGAGTTCATAGCCAAGTTTAATCCCACCAAAACTCGTCCAAAAAGGAGGAATCGAAGAAATCCCGCCGAAAGCACTTCCAACCCAAGAACTCAAGCAAACCCCAAAATCGAGCACTTTTACTCACGGATTTGGGAGGGGAATCACAACCCAAAGAACCACGAAGGGTTCCCACAAATTTCCCCCATCAAATCCCCAAGAGAAAAGCCCCGAAAACACCCCAAAGAAATCACGAAGAGAGGGCTCCGAAAATCACCACCAAGAACAACCGGGGAAAACACATCCAAACCTTGAGAAACCACGCCGAATCATCTATACATGAAACAAAGGTTCGTACAAGGTCTAGCAAGCCGCCCGATCATCCATCCCTCTCTACAAGATCTCTCCGTGAAGCTCTCTTGCTAGTCCTAAGGAAAACCTAGAGAAAATAGGTGGAAAATAGGAAAACTAATGAACTAGGGTTCCAAGAGTTGGCTGCCATCCTCTCACCTCTTGGGTTATATGGAGGCAACCGAATGTCTAAAATGCCCTTCTCTAACAACTAGGGATACAAGCCCCTCAAGGGCGGATTTGGAATTCTTGATGTCTTCACCATCGGACGGATGCCGGCGACCGCACCCTGCGTAGCCTCGACGCAAGCCATGCGATCCCGACGCGTGTCCTCCGCTTCGAAGATTCCGGACCGCATCGTCGCACACCGGTCGACCGGTGCTCCTCACCGGTCGGGACCGGTCCCCACCGGCGGACCGGTCCGGTGCTGCTTGCACCTCCGTCTTCGGTTCTCCGGTCTTGGCTTTGTGGATCAACCAAGGAACCCGGTGGTTTTACGGTGAACCACCGGAAACCCCGCGAACTCGGTGTAGCCTCCGCCAATCTCCACTCATGACTTGGCTCCCACGTAGTCCCGGCTAGACCTTGGTTTTGAGGCTCAACCAAGAAACCGTCCACGACTTCATCTTGCTATTCATGCCACCATGCGGCCCGCACTTGACCCCCGCTGGCCACCGGGTCCCTCGAACGAAGCCTACTTGTCTTCTCCACACCTGGAGGCCTCACAGGCGACGACCTTTCGCGCTTGTTCTTCACCTGCACCAACACGAGTCAAGCCGCAACCTGCACCTGCAATACTTAGCCAAGAATCAGTCCACACAACGTTGTCAATCACTCATCACACAAGGAAGCGACCATCCACCGGTCCTCGAACCACACATGGTCCTCACTGATGGACGGCGGCAGCAGCCTCAACATCCTCTACGCACAAACCCTACGGCTGATGGGGATCGGGTTGGACCAGCTGCGGCCCAACACGACACCGTCCCATGGTGTCGCGCTGGGCAAGCGCGTCTAGACCCTTGGGCAGATCGATCTGCCATTCTGGTTTGGCACACCGGACAATTTTCTCAAGGAGACCCTCACCTTCGAGGTGGTGGGGTTCCGGGGTGCGTACCACGCCATCCTTGGGTGTCCGTGCTACGCCAAGTTCATGGCGGTCCCGAATTACACTTACCTCAAGATGAAGATGTCGGGGCCAAAAGGCGTCATCACCGTGGGCTCATCGATCGAGCACGCATTCGACTATGATGTCGAGTGCGTTGAGCACGTCGAGGCCCTGGCGCTCGACGAGAAGCTTGTCGCGGACCTGAAGAAGCTGGCCAACGAGGGCCTTGACTCCTCCGCCAAGTACGTGGGTTGTTTGAGGCTGTCGAGCAGATGAAGGAGGTGCCCCTCGACCCTGCTTCCCCAGAGGGCAAGGCGTCGAGGATCATTTCCACCCTCGACCCAAAATAGGAAGTGGTGCTTGTCGACTTCCTCCACACCAACGCCGACATCTTCGCGTGGAGCCCCTCGGACATGCCAGGCATCCCGAGGGAGGTCGACGAGCACTCCCTTGACATCCTACCTCACTCCCAAGCCGTGCAATAGTGGCTGCAGCGCTTCGAAGAAGAAAGGCGTCGAGCGATCGGAGTGGAGCTGCAGAAGCTCCTTGAGGCCAGATTCATCAAGAACGTATTCCACCCTACGTGGCTAGCCAATCTTGTACTAGTTAAGAAAAAGAATGGGAAGTGGAGGATGTGTGTAGATTATACCGGTTTGAATAAAGCATGTCCCAAAGTTCCCTTTTCTTTGCCACGAATCGATCAAATTGTAGATTCTACTGCGGGGTACAAACTTTTATATTTCCTTGATGCCTATTCCGGGTACCACCAAATAAAGATGAAGGAGTCTGATCAACTCGCGACCTCCTTCATCACATTGTTCGGCATGTTTTGCTATGTAACAATGCCTTTTGGTCTCTGAAACGTGGGCGCTACGTACCCGCGATGTATGTAGCACGTTTCGGGGACCACATCGGGCAGACCGTTGAGGCATACGTAGATGACATTGTCGTCAAAACCAGGAAGGAGGACGACCTGGTCAATGATCCACGCATCGCGTTTGACTGCTGGCGAGCCAACGAGGTGAAGTTAAACCCAGAGAAGTGTGTCTTTGGGGTGCCGCGCAGCATGCTGCTGGGGTACATTGTCACCCAGCGGAGCATCGAGCCCAACCCCGAGAAAGTCTCTGCCCTCGACCGGATGGGTCCGATTTGAGACCTCAAGGGGTGCAGAAGGTGTTGGGTTGCCTGGCCGCCTTGAGTCGCTTCATCTCGCGGCTTGGCGAGAAGGGACTGCCCCTCTACCGACTCTTGAAGAAGCACGAGCGCTTCTCTTGGACCGTCGAGGACCAGGAGGCGCTCGACAAGCTAAAGACGACGCTCGCCCACGTGTCGATCCTCACACCGCCCCAAGGCAGCGAGCCTCTGTACCTCTACGTTGCGGCGACCACCCAGGTGGTCAGCACAGTCATCGTCGTGGAGCGTATGGAGGAAGGTCACACCCTACCAGTCCAAAGGCTGGTGTACTACATCAGCGAAGTGGTGTCCGAAACCAAGGAGCGGTATCCCTCGATCCAGAAGCTGCTCTACGCGGTGGTGCTCGCGCGGCACAAGCTGCGCCAATACTTCGAGGCCCACCCAGTTACTGTGGTCTCCTCATTTCCGTTGGGGGAGATTATCCGCAACCCGGACGCTGCGGGCAGGATCGCAAAATGGTCAGTAGAGCTCATGGGTGAGACACTCACCCACGCGCCGTGCAAGGCAATCAAGTCCCAGATCCTCACGGATTTCGTCGTTGAGTGGACGGACACGCAGCCGCCCCTGTTGCAGATACAGGCCGAGTGTTGGACCCTCTACTTCGATGGGTCGGTGACGAAAACCGAGGCAGGCGCGGGCCTGCTCTTCATCTCACCCCTCGAGGAGCACATGAGATACGCTGTGCGTCTGCACTTCCCCACCTCGAACAACATGGCGGAGTACGAGGCCCTCCTCTGCGGCCTCCGAATCGCCATCGAAACTGGCATCAAGTGCCTCGACATTAGGGGAGACTCGCAGCTCATAATCGATCAGGTCATGGAGAATGCGAGTTTTCATGACGAGAAGATGGAAGCTAACTGCAACGCTGTGCGCGCCCTCGAGGACTAGTTCTACGGCATCGAGCTCAACCACATCCCCCGCAAGTACAATGAGGAGGCGGACGAGGTCACGAAGATCGCGTCAGGGCGAATCACGGTTCCCCTGAACGTTTTCACGCGAGATGTCGCCAAGCCGTCCGTCGACCTCGGTCCGGCACCCTCGAATCAGGGGGAACCCTCGGGTGCTCCCTCTAGTCGAGCGGGTGTGAAACCCTTGGACGAGGGCCCCTCGAACGAGGCGTTCGTGCTCTCCTTGCTCGAGGGGTACGACGCAGGTGAAGCCGAGGCCATGGAAATAGAGACGCCCCCTCCCCCACGCGAAGGATTGGGGGCCAAGTACCTCGCCTGGATCGATCGAGGGGCCTCCCCTCGGATCGGACCAAGGCTAGGCGCATCTCCAGGAAAGCCAAGTCCTTTACCGTGATCGACAGCGAGCTGTACAAGCGCGCCGCATCTGGGGTGCTGCAGTGATGCATCCCCATCCCCCACGGCCGGGAACTCAATCGAGACATCCATGTAGACGTGTGTGGCCACCACGCGGCGCCGCGCACTGTCACACCCGGCCCAATTTGGATGGCCCATGAGTAGCCCATGAGCGCTGGTGCGCGTGTTTAGTGCCACATTGCTAGTTGAGCAAGGGTGGAGCCAACTTATAAGCCTTTGTCCACCAGCCATACCACCCTCGGGTTAACCCTTTTACATGAAGCGAGGACGAAAGTGTAAGCAGGGTGATATGTGTACGTGTGCTCGCCCCTACGGAAGGGTTGGGCGGTGCGGCTTTGGTGTGAGGGCTGTTACAAATGGTATCAGAGCCGACCCTCGTGGTTGCGCGTACGGGTCAGTGTTCAGACATAGGGCGCATGGCACGTGTGGGCCTGAGATGGGACACACCATGGCATATGGGTCGGCACTGGACGTACGGTCGTGTGCTAAGAGGGAAAGTTCCTAGACATTTGCTCGAGTCAGTGTGCGGACCTATGCATGCGCGTGTGGGCCTAGGATGGGGCACACGGCATGGTGTATGGGTCGGCACTGGATGGGTGAGTTGGACCGACAAGGACATCGGGTTCTTTGAGGGGGATGAATGTCACACCCGGCCCAATTTAGATGGACCATGAGTGGCCCATGATCGCTGGTGCGCGTGTTTAGTGCCACATTGCTAGTTGAGCAAGGGTGGAGCCAACTTATAAGCCTTTGTCCACCAGCCACACCACCCTCGGGTTAACCATTTTACATGAAGCGAGGACGAAAGTGTAAGCAGGGTGTATGTGTACGTGTGCTTGCCCCTACGGAAGGGCTGGGCGGTGCGGCTTTGGTGGGTGGGGTGTTATCCTCGTGGGCAACGCGTTCCGCCAGGGCTTCTATTTGCCCACCGCGGTCGCTGATGCCAACAAGGTCGTGCGCACCTGCGAGGGATGCCAATTTTATGCACGCAAGACCAATCTCCCAGCTCATGCCCAGTAGACCATACCCGTCACATGGTCATTCGCCGTATGGGGATTGGACATCGTCGGGCCCCTGCAAAAGGCGCTCGAGGGCTATACCCACCTGCTGGTTGCAGTGGACAAATTTTCCAAATGGATCGAGGCACGACCGATTACTAATCTTAGAGCAGAGCAGGTCGTGTCCTTTTTCATGGACATCATCCACCGGTTTGGGGTGCTGAACTCCATCATCACCGACAATGGCTCCCAATTTACTGGCAGAAAGTTCCTGGAGTTTTGCAATGACCACCACATCCGCATGGACTGGGTGTCCTTTGCACATCCACAGACCAATGGCCAAGTGGAATGTGCCAATGGCATGATTCTACAAGGCCTCAAGCTCAGGATCTTCGACAGATTGAACAAGTCTGGCCGGAAATGGCTTTAGGAGTTGTCGTCGGTCATTTGGAGCCTCAGAACCACTCCAAGTAGAGCCACGGGATTCACGCCGTTTTCCTAGTCTATGTTGCACAGGCCGTTCTCCCCACGGACTTGGAATACAGATCGCCCAAGACAAAGGGCTACGACAAAAGTTCAAACCAACGAGCTCGCGAAGACTCGTTGGATCAGATAGACGAAGCCCGAGACGTGGCCATGATGCATTCGGCAAGATACCAGTAGGAGCTAAGGCGGTACCAAGCCCAAAAGATCTGGCGCTGAGACTTCAACGAGGGCGACCTAGTCCTAAGGCTGCGCCAAGACAATCGAGGCCGCCACAAGCTGTCACCACCATGGGAGGGGCCCTACGTTGTCATCGAGGTGCTCAAGCCCGGCACGTACAATCTGGCGAACGAGCAAGGCGAACTCCTCACCAACGCTTGGAAAATACAATAGCTACGTCACTTTTACCCTTAGAAAGGATTTCTAACCCTTTTTGCACATAACCCGACGCCCCAGTCGGCTGTAAACATGTAAATTTTCTAATAAATAAAATCAAGGGTGACTCGGCTTTCTCAAAGGATCTTGTTGTTGCATAGAGGGGGGTGAATAGGCGAATCTGCACACTTATAAAAATTCAACCCACTGTTAGTACTGAAACCGGTCTGACCGGTTTCCATAGAGGTGGGTGAATAGGTGAATCTGCACACTTATAAAAATTCAACCCACTGTTAGTACTGAAACCGGTCAGACCGGTTTCCAAAACCGGTCAGACCGGTTTTACACAGACAGAACCGACAATATGTAAATCCCCTCTACGAGTTCTAGCACAAACCAAACTTGGTGTGGGACTTCCACAGGGGTTTCCAATAGTACCAACAAAGTCCCTGCACACAGCACGAGCACACCAAAGTAGATCAAAGCGGAAGCACAAGATATATGCTAGAAAGAGAGATAAATCAACAAGCAAGATATATATGAAGTAAAAGCACAATTAACACAAGGATTTATCCCGTGGTTCAGCTCGGCACAAAGGCTTGCTTACGTCCACGTTGTTGAGGTATCCACACAAGGATAGACTCGCCACACAAGGCTTGCCCTTTCCCTCGGTCTCAAGCCAAGAGAACGAACTCTTGAGATGAGAAGGTTTCCACTAGTTTCACAGGGGTAATACAAACTTCTTAGAGCTTCCACAATCTCGGATTGGAGCTTCCAAGCGACCTCTAGCCGTCTAGGAGCAAATGCTCCAAGAGTAAAAGATGCTTCAATGATCTTCAACGAAATCAGCAGGTGCTCAAGTGTGGGATGCTCACTAGGCTTCTCAAAGCTCTCTAAAGCTCTCACTAGTCACTCTCTTAACCCAACTCAAGGATATGACACTAGAGGCTTAAATCTCACTTAGAGAGGTTGGGGAGAGCTTTGCTATGGTTCAGGAAGGTGTTAGGAGTGAAGAGAACCAGCAGCCCCTCAAAGAGGAGCTCATGGGTATAAATACCCACCTCACTCAAAAATAGTCGTTAATCTGTCAGACAAAACCGGTCAGACCGGTTTGCCAAACCGGTCAGACCGGTTTTCAAACCAACTAGCCGTTGGACGGTGTTAGTGCCCAAAACGGTCAGACCGGTTTCCAAAACCGGTCAGACCAGTTTAGGCCAGAGAGCTCAACTAAGGTTTTGATCTCACGGGTTAGTCTCTCTAGGTTTCACTTGAGCACTTTTTGATGTTTGTTGTCCAACCAATGATTCATCCCTCTTGATAGTACGGCATACCTAAACTCAAGATAAAAGATAAATCCTAATAAATCCACTTGAGCTTGAACCTCCAAGGTATGCCGGTAATTGATCTTCAATGATTTGAGGGCTTCCAATAATGTGTACCGACTGAGCACATATTGTAGATGAATAAATATATATAAGTGCTTGAGCATGTCCACCTTGAGCTAGTGACTTAGAATTCTTCCATAGAGTAGAGATCAATCACTTTGAGTTCTTAAGCCACTCCGATTTATCAATCATGACATTAGATGCAATTTATCACTTTCCTCGGTAGACTTGGATATAATACTTCGAGATCCTAGATGCTCTCAACTTCACCCTAGCCACTTCCCTTATGGTCGCTATCCATAGCCTTAGCTTAGTTCCTCGTTTTAGCCATCTTGATCTCTTCATCACTTATCCTTGCCACAATTGAGTCAAGCCTTGCACCATAGAGATAAAACCATTTGAGATGCCACTCAATTTTTTGTCCTTTGATTGATATCAATTATTCTTGCTTTTGCAAGCTTTCAATTGTAGGTCCAAAGTAATATAGATAACCAAATGACCTTTGCCAAAACCCAACTCGAAGTCTTGCAAATATCTTCTTTTAACAAGTCGATAGCCTTCATGAAGTATAAGAGTGAAAACCATTTGATATTGAACTTGGTAAACTTATTGTCTAGATCATCAAGTTCCATCTTGTAGCAATAGTGAAATCCCTTGATGTTTTTCTTGACAAAGCTCACAACGTTGGTCATCAAGCTCTATCATGTGTCAATGGTGAAATCCTCGATGCCATATTCAACTTTGATTTAATTCTCCCATTATTATATCACAAGCTTCTCCTTACTTCATAATGTGCTTTGCTCAACATAGAAAAGTCAACCAATCATCACATATAATCATGCCTCTATATTTGCTTTTCTTTAGCTTAGGATTACTTGTTGTATGTCTAATGAAACGTCCGATGGGAAGAATATCCTATCTTTATCATGGCATTCACTCTTAGCAAGCTTATAATTATTCCAAGTATATTGTCATGATCCACCCTTGTCTTATTTCCAATATGAGCCAAATGCATGAATTTACACATAAATATCATTTATCAATAATCAATGACCTGCTCACATGCTTCACAACAGTGTTAGTTTTTAATCAAGTTGTCACTTAATTCACCAAAACCCACTTAGGGCTTAATTGCACTTACAATCTCCCCCTTTTTGGTGATTGATGACAACCTTGATTAAAGCTTTCAAAAGAATTGAAAATGAAGCTCATAGGAACTAAGATTTAGGTAAATCTCCCCCTCAATGTGTGCAATGAATGGAATTCAAAAATTTGGCCTAAAAATGCCAATTTGCACATATTTTAAGAAAGACATGGAGCTCCCCCTAAATCTCAGCAAAGTGGGGTGCAACAAGTGTGTGTGACAAGATAAAATAAGTGTGTGATGCGTATGACATGAGTTAACACAACCGAGAGACAAAACACAAAGAAGTGTGTGCTGTCTGGGGCAAAACCGGTTTCACCCAGTCAGCCCCACAACACGGAAAAAACTCAGAAACAGACTCATTCACCAGACAATCATGCATCACAGACTACCATTAAGTCACTTAGAAACATTTAAAGTACAATACACACATTGTAGCACACAATATAAGAGTTCTCAAGTCCAACACATAGATAAGGTTCAACAGATAATTATTACATATCCAAATCTCTCAACAAGTCTCTAAGATAGAAGATAACTGGATACATAGGAGCTTAGGATTGCTCAGTAGAAACCGGTCAGACCGGTTTCACCACTACAGCACAAGACAGATAAGCTTTAATCGACTATTCTTCTCCCCCTTTTTCATCCATCACTAAAAACTTGGAGAAGAGGTGCTGCTGAGCATCACTGACCACCATACTCCGGAGGAGCACCGCCATATGGAGGAGGGTAGTTTAAGAGAGAAATTGAATTTTAGAACTTGAGAAAGAATGGTAGCTGCAAATGAAAAAGAAATTGAACCACATCTTACCATCAATGTTGCCGAAGAGAGACTGATAAGCTTGAGATACAACACTTTGTCCACTAGTGGGAGGTCCCATAGGAGGAGGTGGAGTGTTAGGAACTTGATAACCATAGTGATGAGCATATTGTTGAAAATAACCCTCGGAGCCTAGTTGTGCTACCATGCTATCCACTGAAGGAATCTCGGGCTCCTCCGTCTCGGGAGAGGGTGGAGATCTAGGAGGCTCAAATCCTTGGTGATTATGTAAAAGCTTGAGAGTGTCCTTCATTTGCTTCCTCTCTCTCCTAGACCTCTGCTACTCAACCAACACATCCCTCTTGCTCTTACACATAGAAGTGAAAAAGTTCAAGAGCTTACGAATGGGAGAGGGTGGCTTATCTCTTGGCTGACTGCTGCTGCCAGCCCCAAACCGGTCAGGCCAGTTTCTCAAACGGGTCAGACCGGTTTGGCCCTGACTAGAGGCAACAGCTGGCTGATCCTGCTGTTGTCCTTCCCCTTCCTCCATCATCTCGTCGCACCTTCCAGGTGAAGGTAACCTCATCCTTTTGGGTACGGGGACCTTGAAAGGCTCATGCTTTGAATCCTTTAGAAATTTTCGTTTATGTACGGTGCACATCCACACAACCTCTGGGGGCTCTCGCTAATAGACTTGATTTCCTCCCAAATAAAGTCACTCATAGAGAATGAAAGTCCAGGAGGCCTCATGTGAATGAGCAAGTCCTTAGCAAAGTTAGAAATATCTGCCGGGTTTCCTCCCCTAGGTGTGAGGGTCAAGCGAAACATACGGTTCAGCACACTGTAATAGGAATAAAGTCCTGCTGCAAAACCCGCATTGGCTTGCTTGTCCCTAGGATACATGAACTTCATCGGAAACGGCTCCATAGGATGAGTGCCTCGGTGAATGCAAGGAAGAGACAAATCTGACAGACTAAGTCCAAGGAATCTAGCAAAGTTAGTGAAGGTGACACTGTATCTAGTCCCCTCGGTCATCTAATGCATTTCCTAGCACTCTCGTGTTCCTCAAATGCAACGATGGCATAGAACTGAGCAATTACCTCTGTGTTCCAACTGTGCCTGAAACCCATCAGAGGCTTGATCCTTAGAGAAGTGCAAACATCTATGATATCTCTGAAAACGGCATTGTTTGCCCTCTCTATGTAGGCCCAATCTATCCACCGAGCCTCTGCAATTATGCCTTTCTTCTTAGCTATGATGGCGGTGGAATAGAAGTCCTGCTGAAAGAAAGTGTGAAACCGATAATCTATCCCACTAGCCATATCCTTAGGCTCACCATAGGGCCATTCCCTTCTCTTCCTCCTAGCTGCCTCTGTCTTACCCATGCCAAGGTAATTCACAATCCGATGAGAGCTGGGATTGACTGGCCTACAGATCTCAAGCATCACCTCATCTTCTTCTTCTTCTTCAACACCTCTTTCCCTTCCCCCAAAATCTTCCTCTTCATCATCATCGTGTCATCATCATCTGCTGGTCCTTTCCCGTGCCTGAACAACATTCTGTAATTCTCTTCACTCTCATTATCATCACTAGACGTCTCATGCCCCTCTTCTTCTTCTTCTTCAACGATCTCGTCCACAGCGGGTTGAGATGCCCTAGAAGTCCTAGGCCTTAAGATAGGCCCACTGGAGGCACCGGATGCCTCGATCGGACCGGAAACGCCTTCGGGCTCATCAACCCTCTTTTTCTTCTTCGACCGAGTGTAGGTCTTAGAGAAGTCCGACATGTTGTTCCTGACCATGATAAAGTTGCAAAGCATGTATAAGGAACATAAGAATTGATTTGGGACTGAACGAGAAATGAATTTGAAGAATCTAAGGAAAATCAGGGTTTCTATCCAGGCAAAACCGGTCAGACCGGTTTCAGAAACCGGTCAGACCGGTTTCGTCGGCTAAAACCCTAGATTAAGGAATTTGAAATGTAGCCATTCAAATTGATTCAAAACTTAAAGATAGCTTCCTGGGCATACTAGTTGATGATTGCTCAAAGTAAGATATGCATGGAGCTAAGAGATCGGGCAAAGAGAACTTTTGAATACCTTGAGAGGATGGGATAAGATGATTAAACCTCCAAAAACGGTCTCCAATCCGGTTAGGCTGAAGATTAGCACCTCTAGCCCTTAATCTCCAAAGGGGAAAGCTTCTCTTTGAGTCAATCTCAAGAAACCATGGTGAGAGAGTGAGAGGAGAGTATGGGGCGCGGGTTGAGGAAGAGGACCACAGGCTTGGTCTGGTGAGGATGAAGTGGGGATGGATAAGGAATATTCCAACCGAGATACCCTTTAAGGGGTGGCCCCGGGGTAAAACGGGTCAGACCGGTTTCAGAAACCGGTCAGACGGGTTTCCCTCAGGAAACCAACAGAAGATAGAGTTTGAGATATTGAAGCTCGAATTGAGAACTAATATGAGAGATATGTTCAAGATGAGTCCAGTTACTAGTTCTTTTGATGAAACCTGAAGCTTCAAATCTTTATCCAAAACCCCTTTTTCTCCGAGAGAGGTGATTAAGAAAAAGATAAGATATTGAAAGGATTTTGCTCTCTTTTTCTTTTAAGACGAATCTAGTGAGCTGAGAAGATAAAGCAATAAACTTTGGTCACTAGATAATTCCCTTAGATAGATGTTTCCATTTAGGTTCAAAACCTCCTTGATACTTCCAAGAAACTTAGAGAGAAATAGATATGAAGAATATGTTGGACTTTAAGAAAATCTCACCACTTGTGACTAGCCATCAATCAAACACGGCTAACTATAGTCACATGTGGGTCGATCGGGTCATGAGGACCAAAAACCAAATATTTTCAAAATTCACATAAGTTCTATCATGCTAGTTAAATTTTTCAAAGATCTAATCCTATGTCACTCAAACATGTGGCTAAACATGATTTAGTACCTCATTAGTATATTTAACTCATGCCTCTCACATTACAACAAGCATTTGACATAAAGTCAATTTAAAGGTAGGCATCAATTAAATATCCAATTTGGCACCCACTAGAGACCGTGAATAGACCACATGCTTAGAAAATGCACACCCTAGCATGAATAAAACCTAGATGATAAAGGTAGAAAAGGAAATGAGTGTGAATCATACCTTTGCCTCTAGCTAATCACATCTTCACATTGGCGAATTGTGATTTCCCTTGACTTGTGCATTACCAAGTTAGTTCCAAGTTCTAGCTCTCATTTTGATGAACCTTTATACACAACATGAGAGAGACACTTAAGTAGCACAAGTACTAGTTTCAATCCTTGGTGACCTTTTGGGTTAGAGAGACAAGAGATTCACTAAAAATTGAAACCTCACAATATAGATCAAATTCCCTTTGTTTATGGAGCACATGAATTAATGTGAACGATTAGGGTCACATGCACCATTCTGACAATTAAGTCCAACTCGAGGAATTTAAACTATATTATGGTGAGTAGCTATGCTTACGGTTAGTTTCATAATCCAAAGAAAAAGATTTGCTCAATAATACCCCTTTGGATTCAAGAATCATAGCATACTCCGTGGATAGAGAAACGAGCTCTCAATTTGAGACTACAAGAGATCACTAGATGAAAGCATTAGTCTCAAAGCCACAAATTGTAGAGTGATCTCCCCCTAGATAGGTGCATCATGAATTTGAATTGCATGAAACGAGCACTCGGTCAAATTAATGAACTAGGAGAGGTCACTTCACAATTTGCCCTAGGCACAAAAGAAAAGTAATTTACGAATATTGAAATTGTGCCAAGAGTACTTACTACCACCAAGACAGTGTGTGTATGATGCTTAATCAGAAGCTGAGGATATATGTTTGAAATTCTTGGGCTAATCTTGAAGTTCAATAAAAAGTCAAACTGCACTGGGCCAGAACCGGTCAGACTGGTTTGGCAAACCGGTCAGACCGGTTTTGCCAGTCAGTTCAACCACCACTTCTTCAAGACTCCATCAGCTCCTGATGCAGGCATATCTTCATGAGTTTTTAATTCTTGACAATCACTTTGATTCTGGAGGCTTTATAGATCTGAACTTCCAAAAACTCGGAACCTCCGAAGATTTTCCCGGAGGTTGGGTTCCTGCACCAATCCTCGGAACCTCTGGAGAATTTCCTGAAACCTCCGAGGTCTGTACCACCAGAAACACAGGGATGTGTGTGGCCCTTGGAGTTTGTGTTAAAGCTTGGAATTTTTCTTCATCTTCTCATATGCTTCAACTTGGTCTAACATCACCTATGGACAACCACTTGATTGACTTACAATTTTGGCTTCTCATTTGAATCCTACACAAATTAAACCAAAATGCTCTACTAGAGAGCGGTTACAAGAATCATATGGAAAGAGGAGCATATTTGTACAACAAAGTACTTAGTCAAGCCAAGTCCACAAAACCAAAGCCTTGAGCACAAGTAACCACTTAGGATCAAATGACTAAGATGAAAGATGAATCTTATGTTACCGAGATGTCATTGGAGTAGAAAACGAGAGTTTATACTTGATGCTTGGCATTATTCTAGTTTATTGACCTTCTCTTGAGTTTTGCCAAGCCTCCAATGCATCTCCATACTCCTGCAATTCTAGCAAGCTCTTTTTGGTACCCAAGCCATGTTGGGTCCTTTAAGGTTAGTCACAATAGATTTAGGGATCCAAATGGCTCTTATGCTAGTTTGAGGTGAACTAATCACTATAGTAGCATAAATATTATTCTTGTCATCCCTAAGTCTAGAGAATGCATAATTGACAAGTTTTGACTTAGGAATGTTACCATTTGGACACTCATTACTCTCATGTCCCTTTGACCGACAAGTGTAACAAAGACGGCTTTTGATCTTTCTTGATGAGGCCTTGCACTTGTTTTTGCTCACTTGCTACTTCTTGATCTGAAGGCTTGCTGTAGAGGCTTGATTGTGCTTGATATGCACTTGAGGCGCCATTGTTGCCAAAACCGGTCTAACCGGTTTCCCAAACCGATCGAACTGGGTTTGGTACGAACAAACACCCGGTTACTTGTGGACAATCACCAATGAAGTGTCCATGTTGCTTGCATTTGTAGCATATCCTTCTCCTTAGCTTCCCTTGCCTTTTCTTGTTGTTTTTGAGCTGAGGAGAGCACATCGATGCATAGTGCCCCATTTTTGAGCACTTGAAGCATTTTATGTGATCAAGCTCCTTTTTCTTGATTTCTTGAGCCTTGTGATTTTTGCCTTGCTTCTTCGGTCGAAAGGTTGAGCTAGTGCGGTTTGAACCCTTCTCAAGCTTCTTCACCATGTTGTCACGGTTATCTTGACAAGGTTGCACTTGACTCTTTCCCTTCAACTTACTCAAGTCACCTTTAAGCCTTTCGACCTCTTGCATGAGTTGATCATTTTCTTTCACAATGAGGTCATCACAAGTCTCTACAAATACATGCTCAATGCAAGATTGGCTTGCTTGAGAACAACAAGGTTTAGTACAAGACAATTCAATATTGACGTGTGAGCAAGTGCATGTGTGTGAGAGAGGTTGAGTGGATTTTACCGATGAGAGCACAACCTCATGAACCATTTCTAGACAAGTATATGATTCTACAAGCATTTCATGAGAGCATTCAAGCTCTTTGTGATGTGCTTGCAAAGCCATATGCTCGCTAGTGAGCTTTTCAAGCTTTTCGTTGAGCACCTTCTTTTCTTGCTCCAAAGATGCTACACATGTAGATGGGTTAGTAGCACAAGCAACTTTGTTAAGCAAGACATCATATTTATTGACCAAGGTAGAGTGAGAGAGTTTGAAGGCTTCAAGTTTTTGAGTCAAAGTCTTTATGATGTCAACTTGATCTTCAACTCTCTTTGTCATTTGGTTGTCCTTGGTTTCCTTGCTCTTCTTGGCCATCAAGCACTTGTGATCATCAACACTGAGAGTTGAGGATCTAGAAACTGTCGATGTTTTTCTTGATTGCCTTCTTGAACACTTGCTGCTTCTAGTTGTGTTCATCCTGTGAAAACCGGTCAGACCAGTTTTGGAAACCGGTCAGACCAGTTTTGGAAACCGGTTGGACCAGTTTCCCCACAGGGTCACCCGACTTGCTTTTCTTGTCTTCTTGATCCTCGAGTGTGGTCACTATAGCATCAGTGTGTGCTCTAGAGGTAGAGCACCCTTCTGAAGGCACATTTGCACATTGATCCTCACGATTTGACGGCTTGTCATGCTCAAACCCCAAATCTTCATTTTGGCCTTTGATTTCTCTTTTCTCATCACACTTGGCCGAGATGTGATCATGAGTACATGAAGATGAGTGGTTTGACACTGTGGCTTCACTTTGCATGCTTGCTCTTTGATCTTGATCTTCACATTTGGGCATATCGTAGAGATCTTGAACAATTTCCCAAATGTCATGTGCATCGATTATGTCGTCACAAATCAATTCCTGCACATCACAACTCAAGGTACTATGAATGTAATTAGTAACTTCAGCGTTGAGTTGCCAACATTCTAACTCCTTTCTAGATAAGTCCGACAAGTCAAAGTTGTCTACTCTAGTGCAAGGAGAAAGAATACTAGCAACTACAACCTGCTCAGCATGTGGACCAAAGGTCCTAATTTCACTAAGTACATGAGCTGACCAAGAATCAAAATTTGAGCCACCTAAAGTTAATGGCTCAAAAGATACCTCATTTGTTGTTGACATCTTTTCTCCAAGCGGTTAAGCTCGAATCGGAGAACCTTGCTTTGATACCAATTGAAAGGATCTTGATGTTGCCTAGAGGGGGGTGAATAGTTGAATCTGCACACTTATAAAAATTCAACCCACTGTCAGTACTGAAACCGGTCAGACCGGTTTCCAAAACTGGTCGGACCGGTTTTACACAAACAGAATCGACAATATGTAAATCCCCTCGACGAGTTCTAGCACAAACCAAACTTGGTGTGGGACTTCCACAGGGGTTTCCAATAGTACCAACAAAGTCCCTGCACACAGCACGAGCACACCAAAGTAGATCGAAGCGGAAGCACAAGATATATGCTAGAAAGAAAGATAAATCAACAAGCAAGATATATATGAAGTAAAAGCACAATTAACACAAGGATTTATCCTGTGGTTCAGCTCGCCACAAAGGCTTGCTTACGTCCACATTGTTGAGGTATCCACACAAGGATAGACTCGCCACACAAGGCTAGCCCTTTCCCTCGGTCTCAAGTCAAGAGAACGAACTCTTGAGATGAGAAGGTTTCCACTAGTTTCACAGGGGTAATACAAACTTCTTGGAGCTTCCACAATCCCGGATTAGAGCTTCCAAGCGACCTCTAGCCGTCTAGGAGCAAATTCTTCAAGAGTAAAAGATGCTTCAATGATCTTCAACGAAATCAGCAGGTGCTCAAGTGTGGGATTCTCACTAGGCTTCTCAAAGCTCTCTAAAGCTCTCACTAGTCACTCTCTTAACCCAACTCAAGGATATGACACTAGAGGCTTAAATCTCACTTAGAGAGGTTGGGGGGAGCTTTGCTATGGTTCAGGAAGGTGTTAGGAGTGAAGAGAACCAGCAGCCCCTTAAAGAGGAGCTCATGGGTATAAATACCCACCTCACTCAAAACTAGTCGTTAGTCTGTCGGTTTGCCAAACAGGTTAGACCGGTTTTCAAACCAACTAGCCGTTGGACGGTGTCAGTGCCCAAACTGGTCAGACCGGTTTCCAAAACCGGTCAGGCCGGTTTTGGCCAGAGAGCTCAACTAAGGTTTTGATCTCACGGGTTAGTCTCTCTAGGTTTCACTTGAGCACTTTTTGATGTTTGTTGTCCAACCAATGATTCATCCCTCTTGATAGTACGGCATACCTAAACTCAAGATAAAAGATAAACCCTAATTAATCCACTTGAGCTTGAACCTCCAAGGTACGCCGGTAATTGATCTTCAAGATTTGAGGGCTTCCAATAATGTGTACCGACTGAGCACATGTTGTAGATGAATAAATATATACAAGTGCTTGAGTATGTCCACCTTGAGCTAGTGACTTAGAATTCTTCCATAGAGTAGAGATCAATCACTTTGAGTTCTTAAGCCACTCTGATTTATCAATCATGACATTAGATGCAATTTATCACTTTTCTCGGTAGACTTGGATATAATACTTCGAGATCCTAGATGCTCTCAACTTCACCCTAGCCACTTCGCTTATGGTCGCTATCCATAGCCTTAGCTTAGTTCCTCGTTTTAGCCATCTTGATCTCTTCATCACTTATCCTTGCCACAATTGAGTCAAGCCTTGCACCATAGAGATAAAACCATTTGAGATGCCACTCAATTTGTTTGTCCTTTGATTGATATCAATTATTCTTGCTTTTGCAAGCTTTCAATTGTAGGTCCAAAGTAATATAGATAACCAAATGACCTTTGCCAAAACCCAACTCGAAGTCTTGCAAATATCTTCTTTTAACAATTCAATAACCTTCATGAAGTATAAGAGTGAAAACCATTTGATATTGAACTTGGTAAACTTATTGTCTAGATCATCAAGTTCCATCTTGTAGCAATAGTGAAATCCCTTGATGTTTTTCTTGACAAAGCTCACAACGTTGGTCATCAAGCTCTGTCATGTGTCAATGGTGAAATCCCTCGATGCCATATTCAACTTTGATTTAATTCTCCCATTATTATATCACAAGCTTCTCCTTACTTCATAATGTGCTTTGCCCAACATAGAAAAGCCAACCAATCATCACATATAATCATGCCTCTATATTTGCTTTTCTTTAGCTTAGGATTACTTGTTGTATGTCTAATGAAACGTCCGATGGGAAGAATATCCTATCTTTATCATGGCATTCACTCTTAGCAAGCTTATAATTATTCCAAGTATCTTGTCATGATCCACCCTTGTCTTATTTCCAATATGAGCCAAATGCATGAATTTACACATAAATATCATTTATCAATAATCAATGACCTGCTCACATGCTTCACAAGAGTGTTAGTGTTTTAATCAAGTTGTCACTTAATTCACCAAAACCCACTTAGGGCTTGATTGCACTTACACTTCCCCCCAAGTCCCCCTCGGGGGCTACTGCGGGGGGTATCCCCCCTAAAAATGGTCCCATTTTTCGCAAAAAGCTCTACTCCAAAAGCGCCAAGTATGTCTCAACCTTGAAGTTTGGGCAAAATCACGCAGGACGCGAGCGGCCAAAAGGCAAAGACGCGTGAGTCATGGATAGCACACGCCTCCAGTAGGATACGGCCCTTCCCCCTCACCACTTTGCCTACAAGCTGCTCGTGAAAATGAACGATTCCAGCCAAAATTCGCCCAAGCAAAAGGAAAAGACAGGACAACACAGTCACAGAAACGATACGACATTTAATTTACAAACACTTCAAGTAAATTGTATTTATTACATGAGCTGCATGACCCGAATTCTGACCAAAATCTAAGGGCCTGAGCGCCCAACTACTCTCAGGGCTCGAGGGGTCCGGCGGGAGGAGCGTCTGGAAGAGAATCTCCATGAAGTCATCGGCGAGGATGTCGGTGGCAGGGGCAGCAAGCGCGTCCAGGTGGTTCGCTTTGGCCTCCGCACCATCATCGTCAAGACCGTCGGGGATGATATAGCCCATGGCCAGCGCCATGAGGTTGACCCGGTAATGTGATTGCACCACGCCGAGGGTCTTCTGGATCCCCAAGCGGAGCACACCACGCATACGCCGGGCGACATGGCCGCCCAAGGCACGAAGGCGACTCGCCACAGAGCTACCGGCTTGCCCGTTGTCGTCCTCAACGCTCTCGCACGCCTCGAGG
Source organism: Cenchrus americanus (assembly GCA_947561735.1). Lineage (NCBI taxonomy): Eukaryota > Viridiplantae > Streptophyta > Magnoliopsida > Poales > Poaceae > Cenchrus > Cenchrus americanus. The sequence continues at coordinate 78,172,434 of OX387244.1, read as the reverse complement.
GCCGCATCCCGCAGAGCCTCCAGTTCCTACTGAGAGGAGTTGTAGGCCGTCTGGAGCGCCTCTGCCTATGTCGCCGACGTCCTGAGAGCCATCCGCAGGCCTGAAAACGAAAAAAACAAATGGGTTGAAAGCGAATCTCGACGAATCCGAGCAGCAAGCGAAAAATCGAGAGGGGCAACTTACCCTCGACCTGCTTCTTCTCCATCTCGAGGGCCGCGTGCGCGGTCTCGGCCGCTTGCTGCAGCTCGAGGATAGTGGCATCCTTCTCCTCGCCAGCCTGCCATAGCTCCTTGTACGACACGCCCTCCTGGACCGCCCTCCTGGACCAGTTCCCCGGTGAGCCGCATGATCTTTGCGTCCCGGAGCTTGAGCGTGGCCCGCGCCTCCTCTAGCGTGGTGTGCTCCCGTTGGAGTTGGCCTTGCGCCTCCTCCTGAGCTGAGTGCTCACGCTAGAGGGCGGTTCGACCCTCGTTGAGGGCGGACCGCTCCTGCTGGAGCTGGTTCTCTGCCTGCTCACGCGCGCTCTGCTCCTGGCAAAAGTAGCTCCTCTACCACGGCGAGCGAGGTGACATTCTCCTGCAGGTCAGCACCCAGCTTCTCGGCCTCCTTGGCCTTCTGTTCGGCCTGAGCCTACCAGGATCATGCCCCTTTGAGGGTGGCGTGGTCTTGTTGGAGCTAAGTATGTGCTGTGGCAAGGGCGGTCTCCGCCGCCACTGCGGTCCGCGCCTCGGCCAGGGCGGCACGCGCCTTTTGCAGCTCACCGTTCGCCATCGCCAGCACCTCATCCTTCTCCAGAAGTGCGGTCTTCACCCGATCGACCGCGGTGGTGCCCTCCGCCGTCAAGGCACACAGGTGCAGGAGAGCGTCTTGCACGGCCCATAGCCGGTATTCCAACCAACCATTGTCCGTCTGCAGAGCTTCCACGAAGGCATCGAGGGCCTCATATTTCCCCCGGTACCAGTCGAGATCCGAGCTCAACTGGGAGAGGCGGTCATACTTCTCACGCGCCCGACCCTGCAGCTCCTGCGAGCAGCAGCCAAAGAGCGGGGAGAAGAGTCAGACCACGAAACACTCAGACAAGAGAGAGATGAGGAACAAGCCTCAAATCAAGCGAAAAACACTTACCTCAAAGAGCCGGAACGATGGGCCCCTGTGGATCCACAGCGCCTCAGTCGGGGAGTTGTTAATAGAGGCGTCATGATCACGGAACTCCTGCCACAGTGCCTGCTCGGCCTGGGCTTCGTCGAGCAGGGCGCGTGGCACCCCGGAGCAACACAGCCCCTACTCTGGCTGCGAGGCAGTGATGTCGGCCGCGGGCGGCACGGCGTGGGACATCGACGCCTCAGCGTCGTGCGCCAGTCGCTGCGACATCACACAGCCGTTGGAGCGCACCACCAGCACCTCGTGCACACGCTCGGGGATTGGCTCCGATGACATCCTCGACCGGCCCCTCCTAAGGGCGGAATAGACAGTAGGGGCCCCGCCGTCTCGTGGCCCTCGGTGGACCGACTCCCCGAACGAGCTCGCCTGCGCCCTTGGTGAGGGTCGTGGGGGACCAGCACCCGCGAGGCTGCCGCCACCGCCTCTTCCTATTGCGGCCTTGCGGCCGCGGCTGTGGTGCGTGACGGCTCGCCCACTGCCGCCACGCTGGCCGCCACCCGCGGCGCCCTCTCCGAGCGCTGTCATGTCGTCGAGGACATCCTCAAATTCAGCACCTTGATAGGCGCAAGGTCGGGGACAGCCAGCAACCCCCTGACAACGAAAGAAAGGGAAGGGTGAGCAGCTGCCCCTCGAAATTGAGAGCGTGTGGGAAAGAGTGCTACTCACCTCAAACTGGAGAAGCCCCGCTTCCTCTTCCTTGAGGGCTGGGGGCACCTCCACCGCGTCCGCTGGCGCTTCCGTGGTGCCCGCAGGCACCTCCACCGATAACCCGGTGGAGGGCGGCTCCGCGCCTACCTCAGGGATCAATTCCACGGCCGCTCCCTCGGCCCGTGAGGATGGGGGCGCGGGTTCCCACCTATTAGAGTCGGTCCGCTCCCAGTCACTCTCCTCCTCCTTGCCCGACGACGAATTCACCAAGTCTAGCGGAGGGGAGAGCCCTTGCTGCTCACGCAGCCGGTACTCCTCGTTGTACTGCTCCAGGCGCTCTCGCCACCTAATTCTCCTCTCCTTCGCGAGGGCCGCCCTCTCCCGCTCCCTCTGCTGCGCGGTGCGGCCGGCGGCATGAGATCGAGGAGTCGGCGGATCTGATTGGGCGACGTGCACCCTCACTAGCCGTAGGTGGAGACTGTCAGGACGAATCAAAAATGCGAAACAAGAACCCAAAGGGGAAAGGAAAACTGCGCTCACCGACGAACGACCAAAGGTCGTCGTCGCTGTGCGGCACCGCCTTGAGGTTGATCGCGCGCCTCGCCCGTGTAGCCGCGTACCCTCGGGGGAGGCGCTCCTGCATCAGCCGCGAGCGCGCCAGCGACGTGGGGTTGGCCGCATCACTCATCTCGAAGATGCGGAGCTCCCTCTCCATGAGGGGGATGATCCGCTGGTGGTGGAAGTTGGCGATGATCGAAGCCACCCCCAGCCCGGCATCCGCCAGTTGGCGCTGGCCGGTGGTGAGGGACTCCAGCCTCCGCTGCCTCGAAGCGAGCGACACGCCATGGAACCAGGCATCAGGCTTCACCATCAGCACCTTCCCGGTGTATGGCAGGAGGCCAACGCTGTCGTTGCGGAGGTAGAACCACCCCTTCTCCCAATCCGCATTGTTGGAAGTCATGGTGCACAGCGGGTATAGCTCCTTACGTGTGTCCCACAGCACAAGTGTGAGGCCACCGACGTGAACCGCATGGCGCGTTCCCTTCTCGCCCGTGGCGAGGGTGTGGAGCTCACCGCGGAAGAGGTGGACCCAGAGGTCCTAGTTCGCCAGGACCCCCAGAAATCCCTCGCAGACGGCGATGAAGAAAGCAGCCTACGAGATGGCGTTAGGGGCTGAGTACCAGGAGCGTCCCAGTGGTCGATGGATGACCGCTCCTCAGTGATGAGTGATTGACAAAGGGTGTTGGACTGACTCTTGGCTTAGTGCGCAGGTGTAGGCTGCGGCCTAGTTTGTGTTGTTGCAGGTGAAGAACGGGCGCGAAAGGTCTTCAGCCTTGAGGGGCCTCCGGGAGATGGAGAGACAAGTAGGCTCGGTTCGAGGGACCCGGTGGACGGCGGGACTGGGTGCGGGCCACATGGTGGTGACACGAGCAAGACGAAGTCATGGACAGATGAGCCGGTGCACGGTGGCGGTCGAGTCAAGTGGTTTGGCGGGAGGCCGGACCGAGCACGCGGGGTTTGGTGGTTTGCCCACAAAACCACCGGCGGACGGTTTCTTGGTTTGGGCCTCAAAACCAAGTCCGAGGGCCCAACACGACGGAGACGGGATCCGGGCGTGTCGGGAAGCTTCGAGGCGGAGGACACGCAACGGGATCGCACAGCTTGCGTCGGGGGGACGCGGGGTGCGGCAAAGGCGTGGCCGTCCGATGGCAAGACTCACAAACATTACCTAAATGCCCCTACGTGGGTTGTATCGCCAGTAGTTAAGTTAGGGGTAGTCGAGTCATTTACCACTCCGGCGGGACCTGATATATAAGCCATGAGTGTGTGTGGATGGCTCTCTCTCTCCGTGACTTAGGGTTTCATTTCCTCCCTCCCATTTCTCATTTTCATAGCTATTTTTCTTCCATTTTCTCTAGGCTAGCATGAGAGCTTCATGAGAGATTTTTTGAGAGGGATGGATGCTAGGGCGGCATGCTAGACCTTGTGAATCTTTCCTGGTTTGTATAGAAGATTCGGAGTTGTCTTTTTCGTGGCCTTTTTGTACTTGTTTTCGTGCCTTTGTTCCCGGTGTGTTTCCGCGAATTTGAGTGGGTTTCTCCCCGGATTTCTTTGAGGGAAACATGGATAGATGTCTCGTGCATCTTTGTGATTGATCTTGTGCCCTCAAACGCCGGGAAACCACTTCGATTCGTGAGTTTTCGTTCGGTGCTCTAGCTTTCGGTGGTGCTCAAAGGATTCGTGATTCCCGGTGATTTAGGGAGTTAGGAGGCAAGATTTTTGGGCTATAGCATCCTTGTGTGACGCTTTTCAAGTCCCCAAACCCTTGTCTCCACAGCTTCAACCGTTTGGGAAATCCGATGATGATTTGGGGGAGTTGACCTTCGAGGTCGAGCAGTTTTCTGCTCTGTCCGTGCGGCGCGGACGGTCCGCGGGTGGCGTGTTCGTCGCGTGTTCGTCGTGTTCTTGCGCGTCCTTGCTTTCGATCCGGTTTGGCTTTTGGTTTTTGTTGCAGCTGGTTTGCGGACGGTCCGAGCTTGAGTAGCGGACGGTCCGTGACCCACGCGGACGGTCCGCCCGGCCTTGGCGGACGGTCCGTTTTTCTCGGGTCGCTTCTGTTGGTTCTGTGTGCTTTAACGGACGGTCCGCGACGTAGGGCCGGACAGTCCGCAGGGTTGGCGCGGACGGTCCACGGCATCAGGCCAGACGGTCCGCGAGGCCAGTGCGGACGGTCCGCCCTCTCTGGTCGGACGGTCCGCCGCAGCTCGTGCGCTTTGCCTCTTGGTTCGATTCCTCCCCTTCTTCTTTCGTGCTTCCGCGTGTGCTTCAAGGAATCGTTCCTAAGGCTAGAGGTTGATCCATAACCTCGTGGTCTTGGCGATTGGTGTGTGATTCGATCCATCGCTCGTGTGTGACCGGGGTTTGACTAGGGTATAGGCCGGGTTCTTTGGGAAGAATTTTTACCGGCTCCTATTCACTCCCCCCCCTCTCTAGTCGCCATCTGATCCTTCAATTGGCATCAGAGCTTGGTGCCGGATTCTTTTCGACTTTGACAAGTCTCGAATCCTAAGATGGCGTACGTTGAGCGGGGCGGTCCGCCGCACTTCGATGGCAAGGGTTACCACAAGTGGGCGGCTCGTATGATGATCTTTCTTCGTGGCAAGTTGTTGGATTTCATTGTGCTTGACAAGACCTATGCTATTCCGGTCAACATCCATACTCTTATGGTGACCGATGCCAGTGCTAAGGCCAAGTATGAGGCTAATGCAAAAGCCGTTGATCACTTAGTCCGGAGCTTGTGTGATCCAGAGTTTGAGCGTGTTCGCCATTTGAATCTTGCTTGGCAAATTTGGGAGAAGTTGTTGGTTGCTCACGATGGTGATAACCATGTGAAGGCTCGCCTCTTTGTTTCTTACCGGATGCAATATGAGAATTTCACTCCACTTCCCGGTGAGGACATTGATGCGATGTTTCAGAGGTTCACCGCCATCGTGAACAACATGAAAGCTAATGTTGAGGATTTCCTTACACCGAGCATGATCAGGCTTTGAAGCTCTTGCATGTCTTGGACCCAAATGTTTGGGGTGCTAAGGTTGAGGCCATCAAGGAGTCCGGGCATTATTTGACTATTGAGTTGGATGACCTCTTTTCTAAGCTCAAGTCGGCTGAGGTTGAAAGGAAGTTGCAATCCAAGCATGAGGGCTCGACTGACCATAGTCTTGCTCTTGTGGGCGGATCAAAGGGCAAATCTAACCCTTCCTGTCGACAGTTTTCCTTGCCTTCTCTTATGTCCATTCCAGATGAGGAGTTTGATGTGCTGGGTGAGGAGGAGCTGGCCTTGCTCTCAAGGAGGTTTGATCGACTACACGAGAGTCGGAGGAATGCAAGGCGGAGCTCAGGGACGTGCTACAAGTGTGGCAAGCGTGGCCACTTCATCGCCGAGTGCCCGGAAGCGGAGGAGAACAAGTACAAGGTGAACGAGTACAAGGCGCACCCGAGGCGTGAAGACAAGTACTCCTCCAAGGGCAAGCACTTCAACAAGTCCAAGAGCAAGGACAAGGACAAGCGGCGACCGAGCAAGAGCGGCTACAAGAAGAACAAGGCAAGAGCGATGGTGGCCGGTGCGAGCGATGTTGACTCAAGCTCAAGCGAGGAGCAGTCAAGCTCAAGCAGCGAAGATGAAGACGCCGGGAGGCGCAATGGCAAGAAGAGTGCAAGCCGGAACCTCAGCGGGTTGAGCTGTGTGGCGCTTGAGGGCTTTTGTGGCATGGCCCATAGCTCAAGCAGCAAGAAGAGCGAGAAGGAAGACAGCGACTCCGACTCGGAGGATGAGGTAAACCGTGACCCCGACTCTTTGCTTGCTGAGATTGCTAGGTTGAATGGCTTGATTGACAACCGTGATAGTGTGCTAAGAGATGCCAAAAAGATGAGGAAAGATCTTAGGGCTCAACTTGAGAATGCTAGTGAGAAAATAGGAGAGCTAGAGTCGAAATTGCTTGAATTGAAACTTGAGAATGACTCTTTGAAACTTGCTCCTACTACTCCTGATGATGTTGAATGTGTTGAGTGTGATGCATGGTTGAATGAGATCAAGTTGCTTAATGAGAAGAATGCTTCCACTTTGGCTAAACTAGATGCTCTTAGGACTGAATATGATGAGCTTAAGGCTAGACCCACTTTGCTTGGTGCTTGTAAATCATGTCCTACTATGCATGCTAAGCTTGTTGATGCTCGTTCTACTATTAGCTCTTTGGAAGCTTCTTTGAAATCTCCTGTTGTCAATGCATGCACTAGGCGTGATGAAGTTACTTTGCGCAATCTTGAACTTACTTCCCATTTGGATGTCATCTATGAGGAGAATGACTATTTGAGGAAGGTGTTGGGTTGGTTGTACGGGCGGGAACCTCAATTGAGAATCATGATTGAGGAGTTCAAGAGAGCTGATGGTCGTGGTTTGGGTTTTGAGAAGTTGGGTGAGAAAGTGGGAGAGAACAGTGGGGAGAGTGTGTATGAGAAGTGTGTTGAGTCTAACCCCGAGTTTGAGGTGATCGGAGAGATCCAAGTCCCACTTCCAAAAGCACCCAAAAACTCTTTCACACCAAAGCCCAACCACCTTTGCAACAAGCTTGACACAACCCAAGATCCACCCAAATTCCCACCTAAGACAAATGACTTCCAGAAACCGGTGAAGTTTGTGGGTGAGAAGGGTGAGAAGCCTAGAGAGAAGCCAGAGCCAAAACCAAAACCCATCCCCTTCAGGTGTGAGTATTGTGGCAAGGAGAGGCATCTTGCAGAGTTTTGCTACAAGAGGAAGAGGGATGAGAGGCTTGCTAGGGAGCAAGCGAACCAGGACAGGTATCGCCAGCCTCATGGTATTCCTGAGCCTAGAGTGCCACTTCCACGGGGTGTGGGAAGTGTGAAGAGTGTTGGTAGAGTTGGGGCTCAGAATGGTAGGTTTGTGAGGAGAGATGATGGTGTGCGTGCTGGTGAGAGGTTTGGTCGGGATCGTGGTGGTTTTGCTGGACGTCCTCCTACTCGTCCTCAATACGGGTTTAGGGGAGATGATCGCAGCTTTGGGTTCCAGAGGAACTACGGACCAAGTTTTCCCCCTCGTGGTGCTCGTACTCCTTCCATGGGACATGGGAAGTTTGGTGGCAAGGGAATGATGTTTGCTAACCCCTCTTTTGAGCAGATGGCTCGACACTGGTTTAACTTTCTTTGTGCTAACCCCAGTGTCGAGTCGCTAGCTCACTCTCGTTCTTGTTTCTGACTACAGGCAGGAGGCTTGGAGAACATTTGGTTGATCGACTCCGGGTGTTCTCGACACATGACCGGGGATAAGAAGTGGTTCTTCAGCCTCACCCCAGTGAAGGAAAAGATGTACATCACATTTTGGGACAATGGACGAGGAAGGGTGATGTCTGAGGGTGTTGTGCATGTGAGTGACAAGGTAACGTTGAAGAGAGTGGCTCTTGTGAAGTCTTTGGGTTTCAATTTTCTTTCGGTTTCTCAGTTGCTTGATGAGGGTTTTGAGGTGCGTTTCAAGTCTGGCGAGTCTCGTTTGCTTGATTCTCAAGGTGATCTTGTCTGTATGATCATCCCCGAGGGTCAGATTTTCAGGGCCGATTTCTCTCGTTCTTTGGGTCCTCGCTTTCGCCGTTTGATGGCCGGTCCTTCTTCGATTTGTGGAAATGGCATAGGCGGTTGGGACACTTGAGCTTTGATTTGATTTCCCGCTTGAGTGGTCTTGACCTTGTCCGAGGATTGCCGAGGTTGAAGCTTGAGAAGGATTTGGTTTGTGCTCCTTGTAGGCATGGCAAGATGGTAGCCACTCCCCATCCACCCCTGACTGATGTCATGACCGAGCGTCCGACAGAGCTGTTGCATATGGACCTTGTTGGGCTAGCTCGAGTTCGCTAGGTGGGTGGGAAGTGGTATGTCCTTGTTGTGGTGGACGATTACTCTCGCTATGCCTGGGTGTTTTTCTTGGAAGATAAGAGTGAGACATTTGGTTTTGTTCGAGATCTGATCGTGAGGTTGAAAAACGAGAGGCATGGGAATGCTATTCGAGCTATCCGCAGTGATAATGGCTCAGAGTTCAAGAACTCTCGTTTTGATGCCTTTTGTCGTGATCTGGGTCTTGAACATCAGTATTCGACCCCTTATGTGCCCCCTCAAAATGGAGTCGTGGAAAGGAAAAATCGGACTCTTTGTGAGATGGCTAGGACGATGCTCGATGAGCACAGGACTCCTAGGAGGTATTGGGCTGAGGCGGTCAATACGGCTTGTCATGTTTCCAACGAGATTTTATTGCGAGCTTCAAGAAGAAGACTCGTTATGAGCTTATGCATGGTCGGGCACCCAAGGTGAGTCATTTCCGAGTCTTTGGTCGCAAGTGCTTTATTCTTAAGAAGGGAAAACTCGACAAGTTTGAGGCTAGGTCTAGTGATGGTATTTTCTTTGGATATGCTAACCACTCTAGAGCCTATAGGGTGCTTAACCTTGAGACTAACAAAATCATGGAGACTTGCGAGGTGACCTTCGACGAGACAATGCCATGTACCTCTCTTGGTTTTGAATGTGCAGGTGATGAGGAGATGGCCGAGGACCTCTTTGAAGAGGAGAAGGATGAAGCTGGAGATGATGATGGGGAAAACCATGTGCCTGAAGCTGAGTGTGTACCCACTACTTCCCCTACGACCACTATGGAGCATGGACCGTCTACTTCATGGACAACGACGGTGCAACAAGAGGACCAGGCGAGAGAAGCTGAAGTTGAGGGGGAGGTAGTCTCGAGGCGTGAGGCTCCCCGGCAGATTCAAGAAGTGCATCCCTCATCGAAGATCATTGGGAACATCGACGAACGCACTACACGGTCGAGGTCCAGGAATTCCTCTCATTTTGCTCATGCTGCTTTTGTTGCCACCTTTGAGCCCAAGGACATTGGACATGCTTTATTTGATGCAAACTGGGTCAATTCTATGCATGAGGAGTTGGAAAACTTTGAGAGGAACCAGGTGTGGGAGTAAGTTGAACCACCTCCAAATTGCCATCCCATAGGAACCAAGTGGGTTTGGAAGAACAAAGAGGGAGAGAATGGGATGGTTGTGAGGAACAAGTCCAGACGTGTTGCTCAGGGGCTTAGTCAGAAGGAGGGGATCGACTATGAGGAGACCTTTGCTCCTGTGGCCCGTCTTGAGGCAATTCGGATCCTTCTAGCCTTTGCCGTGGCTAAAGGGTTCAAGTTGTTTCAGATGGACGTGAAGAGTGCTTTTCTGAATGGGGTCATAGAGGAGGAGGTGTATGTGAAGCGGCCACCGGGGTTTGAGAGCGAGTTGTACCCACACGGGGTATACGGGTTGAAAAGGGCTCGTATGGGTTGAAACAGGCGCCCCGTGCGTGGTATGGGAGATTGAGAGGTTTTCTTTTGAGCAGAGGGTTTGTGATGGGTACCGTGGATAGGACCTTGTTTCTCCTCAAGCATGGAAATGTCTTGTTGATTGTTCAGATATACGTGGATGATATTGTCTTTGGTGGCTCGTCACATAACCTTGTTGCCAAGTTTGCAGATGAGATGAGCAGGGAGTTCGAGATGAGCATGATGGGCGAGTTGCAGTATTTTCTCGGGGCCGCGAGATCAAGCAAGTGAAGGATGGAACGTTCGTGCACCGGACCAAGTACACGAAAGACATGCGAGGAAGTTCCGGATGCAAGATGTGAAGCCGATGTCGACTCCCATGGGGAGTACGGCCACTTTGGATGCGGATGAGGACGGAGAACCGGTGGACCGGCGGGAGTACGGGAGCATGATCGGCTCCCTCCTCTACTTGACGGCGACGAGGCCGGACATACGGTTCGGCGTGTGTCCGTGCGCTCGTTTTCGGGCTTCGCCGAGGACATCACATCGACGGGCCGTCAAGAGGATTTTCGTGTACCTACGATCCGCCCTCGGTCTTGGCCTTTGGTATTCGTCCTCCTCGACTCTTTCTTTTCATGGTTTTTCCGATGCGGATTTTGCTGGTTGTCGAGTCGAGAGGAAGTCTACTTCTGGTACTTGCCAGTTTCTTGGGTCTTCGTTGGTCTCATGGTCTTCCCGCAAGCAGTCTAGTGTAGCTCAGTCTACCACAGAGGCAGAGTATGTTGCTGCCGCGAGTTGTTGTTCCCAGCTGTTGTGGATTTCGTACACTTTGAGAGACTTTGGTGAGGAGTGCACCCAGATCCCACTTCTTTGTGATAGCACCAGTGCCATAAGCATAGCCAAAAACCCAGTGCTTCACTCCAGAACCAAACACATAGAAGTGAGGTATCATTTCTTGAGGGACAATGTGGAAAAAGGAACCATTGTGTTGAGCCATGTCCCTACCCAAGATCAGCTTGCAGACATTTTCACAAAGCCTCTCGACCAAGCTACATTTGTGCGCTTGCGGGGGAACTTGGGGTTTGTTGCCCTTTCTAGTTGATTCTTGGGGGATTTTCTTTTTGTATCATATGTATCATACCATGTTTACTTTGATGTATATACATGCTTTGCTTGATGTATAAACCATGGTAGGATAGCCATCTTGTCATATATCAAGTTGCATTTGTATCATATTGCATTCTACGATGATGAGCTTCTTTCATATGCCATATTTGAGTTTCTTTGGCTATTTGTGAGTTATTGGTTATATGTGTGGAGAAATGGTGATGTGAGGCTATGCTCTTGGAATATTTGAGATATATGTGTGGTGAGATAGCCTCTTTTGAAATAAATGCTAATCTTGACTAATTTTTGATGAAATATGCTCCACTCGTGTGTAGTTGTGTATCCATGTCACAGTTTGGTCTAGATGTGCTTTTCATGCTTAGATTGTGCTTGGATGCCTTGTTCTTGCATTTGGGCCAAAGGCCGAATATCATGGTGAATGTTTAGCCTATGTTGCATTCATGGGGGAGCATAAGCTTCTTTTTGCCGCAAAGGCACTTCATGTACCATAAAATGAAATAATCTTGAAAAGAAGTGTGTATGCTTGAAAAATGCTCCATCCATCATGTTTATGCTTAAAATGTCTTATCTTTCACATATGGGTGCAAAACATGTTGCATGATGTTCACCAGTGGAGAAGTCTCCCCGAAGTGGACACATGGCTCATGAGCTTTGACATGACATGCTTTGCTTTATGGGTGTTTGCCATGATCTTTTGCTGAGAATTTGCTATCCTCGTATGATCTTTGAATGGTATGCATGTTTGTGGCTCAAGTGTGACATGGATAGGCTTTTACATGTGAAGCGAGTCTTCTTTTGGTAAAACTGCTTAAATCTGAAAATTTTGCTTTGTCACATGCTTGTATTTCATATATTACTTGTGGCAATGCTTTGACTATGCTATGATTCATATGTGTGATCTTTGTCTCATTTTTAGCCTTTGACACTAGATTTGGCCTATTTGAGAAGCTCATGTAGATGTTTATATGCTTTGCTTTGCATTTCTGCATTTTCACCTTGATTCATACATTGTCAACAAGGGGGAGAAGAGGTGAGCTTAATGAAAATTCAGAAGAGGTGAGCTGAAATTTGGAAGTTTGCATTCACATGTTCAGGGGGAGCTTGCATTTGTTCAGGGGGAGCTTTCCTGCTGTTTTCGATGAGGAGTTTGTGCTTTGCTTGGCTTGTGACCTTTCTTTGCCTTTCTTCGGTTTTGGTCATGAGTTGAGCTTCCTTGTTTTTCTTTCTTCTTCCTTTCTCTTTTTCTCTGATTTTCATTTCGCGTTATGTGTTGTCAATGCACTCATCAAGGGGGAGATTGAGGACCAGGAGCGTCCCAGTGGTCGATGGATGACCGCTTCTCAGTGATGAGTGATTGACAACGGCTGTTGGACTGACTCTTGGCTTAGTGCGCAGGTGTAGGCTGCGGCCTAGTTCGTATTGTTGCAGGTGAAGAACGGGCGCGAAAGGTCTTTAGCCTTGAGGGGCCTCCGGGAGATGGAGAGACAAGTAGGCTCGGTTCGAGGGACCGGTGGACGGCGGGATCGGGTGCGGGCCACATGGTGGCGACACGAGCAAGACGAAGTCATGGACAGATGAGCCGGTGCACGGTGGCGGTCGAGTCAAGTGGTTTGGCGGGAGGCCGGGGACCGAGCACGCGGGGTTTGGTGGTTTGCCCACAAAACCACCGGCGGACGGTTTCTTGGTTTGGGCCTCAAAACCAAGTCCGAGGGCCCAACACGACGGAGACGGGATCCGGGCGTGTCGGGAAGCTTCGAGGGCGGAGGACACGCGGCGGGATCACACGGCTTGCGTCGGGAGGACGCGGGGTGCGGCAAAGGCGTGGCCGTCCGATGGCAAGACTCACAAACATTACCTAAATGCCCCTACGTGGGTTGTATCGCCAGTAGTTAAGTTAGGGGTAGTCGAGTCATTTACCACTCCGGCGGGACCTGATATATAAGCCATGAGTGTGTGTGGATGGCTCTCTCTCTCCGTGACTTAGGGTTTCATTTCCTCCCTCCCATTTCTCATTTTCGTAGCTATTTTTCTTCCATTTTCTCTAGGCTAGCATGAGAGCTTCATGAGAGATTTTTTGAGAGGGATGGATGCTAGGGCGGCATGCTAGACCTTGTGAATCTTTCTTGGTTTGTATAGAAGATTCGGAGTTGTCTTTTCGTGGCCTTTTTGTACTTGTTTTCGTGCCTTTGTTCCCGGTGTGTTTCCGCGGATTTGAGTGGGTTTCTCCCCGGATTTCTTTGAGGGAAACATGGATAGATGTCTCGTGCATCTTTGTGATTGATCTTGTGCCCTCAAACGCCGGGAAACCACTTCGATTCGTGAGTTTTCGTTCGGTGCTCTAGCTTTCGGTGGTGCTCAAAGGATTCGTGATTCCCGGTGATTTAGGGAGTTAGGAGGCAAGATTTTTGGGCTATAGCATCCTTGTGTGACGCTTTTCAAGTCCCCAAACGCTTGTCTCCACAGCTTCAACCGTTTGGGAAATCCGATGATGATTTGGGGGAGTTGACCTTCGAGGTCGAGCAGTTTTCTGCTCTGTCCGTGCAGCGCGGACGGTCCGCGGGGTGGTCGCGGACGGTCCGCGGGTGGTGTGTTCGTCGTGTTCTTGCGCGTCCTTGCTTTCGATCCGGTTTGGCTTTTGGTTTTTGTTGCAGCTGGTTTGCAGACGGTCCGAGCTTGAGTAGCGGACGGTCCGTGACCCACGCGGACGGTCCGCCCGGCCTTGGCGGACGGTCCGTTTTTCTCGGGTCGCTTCTGTTGGTTCTGTGTGCTTTAACGGACGGTCCGCGACGTAGGGCCGGACGGTCCGCGGAGGTTGGCGCGGACGGTCCACGGCATCAGGCCAGACGGTCCGCGAGGCCAGTGCGGACGGTCCGCCCCTCCTGGCCGGACGGTCCGCTAGAGCCTGTGCGCTTTGCCTCTTGGTTCGATTCCTCCCCTTCTTCTTTCGTGCTTCCGCGTGTGCTTCAAGGAATCGTGCCTAAGGCTAGAGGTTGATCCATAACCTCGTGGTCTTGGCGATTGGTGTGTGATTCGATCCATCGCTCGTGTGTGACCGGGGTTTGACTAGGGTATAGGTCGGGTTCTTTGGGAAGAATTTTTACCGGCTCCTATTCACTCCCCCCCCCCCCCCTCTCTAGTCGCCATCTGATCCTTCAGGGGCGAAGTTGTGGAGCTCCACCCCGTAATGGTGGTACAGCCCACTCATGAACCGGCCCGTCGGGGCAGTGAAGCCGCGCTCATGCAGGCGGACGAAGCTGACGACATAGCCGTGCGGGGGGTTAGGCTCCCTCTCCGTCACCAGCGGGACCATCCACGCCGGGTACGGGCCGTCGCCGGCCGGCAGCAACTGCCCTCCTTTCACCAGCTCGTTCAGCGCCAGCGGTGTCACCGTCGACCGCCTGAATCTGAGGAGGGGCCATGGGTGACAAGAGCGGGAGCAAAGATTGCGACAACAGAGCAAGGAGCGCGAGCGGATCCTGAGCAGTGGAGCGCGCGGTCGAGAGGAAGATGAGCTGCGGGGACGACTAATGCGAGTGGCAAGGTAAGACTCCACCTCTGCCTCTCCCCCATGATTTATAGATATAGGGGAGCAACACCCACGAAAACTCCGCGCGTAGCGCCCATTAATGCGGGCGGCGGCCTACGTCGCTGACCTACGGGCCCAGCCGCGCTGAAACGGTCGTGCGCAAGCACGCACTATCATTAAGGCGCGATAATCGAAGAGGTGCGGCGCCCCATAACGTCCGCCCTCCACGTCGCCACACCACCTGCGAAGCGCCACCTGAAAAGGCACGCCCACTACTCACGAATGTGGCCACGACCGCGGTCATTAAATGGTTGGGTTCCTTACAGAGTAAGGATAACCCCCCACGCGATCGGGTCCAAACGCTCGAGGAATTGACCCTCTAAGGGTGCAATCGACACCCCGATCTAAAACAGGCGAAGCCAAGCCTCATTCAACGAACTCGAGCGCCGGCCCCTCGAGCACCGTGTTTACTGATCAGCAGATCTATGCTCTACCCGTCGAAGACAGGCACCGCGGATGCCCTCGATTCGGGGGACTACTGATCAGTGACTAGAGGGTCGATTCGACCGCGACCCCACGAGTCCCACAGATCAAACCAAGATGGGGGGCACCTCACTGCCACCCCACAAAGGTCCTACTAATCAGGGGTTCAAAGCGTGACCCTCGAAGGGTTCGAACAGGGGCCTCAGATTGACAGAGTGAGGGACGACCAGGGCGCGCGCATTCGAGCCTGACCTCGAGCTCACGAGCTCAGGGCGCCCCAGTGTTCATGTTCAAGGCCAACGAGGGCAGTTGGTCAAGGGATCCCATCGAGGGAGAGCTTTCGCGCCCTTAGTCCCAATCGAACGGGGCCGAGCCCTTCCTAGCACACCCGCGCAAAGTGCTCTTATGGACGTGTCTCTGGACCACGAGCCGACCCTTATCGAACGGGGCACGGAAGTCCACTTGAACCACCCGTTAGTAGCTCGACGAGGGACCATGATTCGCGACCCGCACGATGGGAGTCGTGGACACCTCACCCCTCTGACTTGCGGAAGGGCGGCGAAGGGGCGTATGGACAAGTCGGAGAGCTTGCCCCGATCGCCTTGAGTGGGCCCAGGCTCGGGGGCTCGGCGCACGGCTACACCTCCTGGACATGCACCGAATGTAGGCAAATGCTGATACGTGCGCATGGCACCGCTGAGGTCGGCTGAAACAAACACCTTGCACACTAGCAGCACGCTATAAAAAACCTTGCAGTAGTGTACACACTCCTTGAAGGCTTCGGGGGCTACACCCGTGGGTGCGCTAGCTGTTAACACCAAAAATTGGTACAGGAAAGGGACTAACTTGTGGACCAAGTTTGGTAAAGAAATGCCATTAGACAGGAAAATCTCCTCAAAGGATTCGGTAAAGATACTTGCGGTCGTCAGTACGCCATCATTCGGCAGAAGGACTATTTGCGCTTAAAAAAGGAAGCTTTCAGGAATACATGATGACGTGGCTTGGATATAAGGAAGGGACGAATTGATGACGGGTGCGAGATGGACATTGGCACCGGAGCATTAATTTAGGTATTAAATGTTGTACTCGTAGTCGATCAGGGGTCGTGTTAGGACAAGGGTATAAATATAAACCCTTGGTGTGTGTAATAGGGATCGAACATCTACACAACAAAACCGGCCCGGTGCCAACCTTCGAGTCCTTTAGTCGAGTCGTCGAGTTCTTTGAGAGGAGCCATCGATCCGTCGACCTCCGTAAGTACTGGCAACCTTGTATCATGTCTAGTATCATGCGGTGGATTTAGACCGTGATGCAAGTAGTCTTGTTACCTTGCTTAGTATCATGCGGTGGATTTATGCTTGGTTCAAGAGGGTTTCCTGTTAGATCATGAGCCATGTGGTAGGCTAAGATCTAGCTCGAAGCTAGTTATTGGCTCTATTAGATTTGGCAAGATCTAATAGATTCATTAAGTTACCACGTGTTGTTTTGGATTTTGCTTTATGTTTAATTCATGTAACACTCTTTTGCCCAATCTAGATCGATTAGTTTCGGCTCTATCTCTTTGACATCCATGTGATGTGCTTTCAAATCTTTGGTTTATTGTAAAAGGATCAAGTGCTTTCGATAGCCGAATTTAGATCAATCTAGATTGTCACGTGTTGCGGGTTCAAGCTTGTTGACTTTTCAAATGTTTGTTCCTTCTTCACGGAACCCGGATCGGCTGTACGGCCGTATTCGGCAATTCTACCACAAGTGAAACGTGGTCATAAGTTTGTTTTAAATAATGTATGCTTTTAGCTTCCATATTTAGATTGTACCATGCGGTGGATTAATCTACTTGTGGTTGGTGGCATGGTTTTAAACAAGTCGTATCATGCGGTGGATTAACTTGTTTGGTGTCACTCTCGACGGGTTTGAAAGTACCAAGACATGCGGTAGACTAGTGCTTTTGGCCTATGCATGCTTGTTTACTTCATATTTATAATCATGTTTTCACCTTATTTATTTTTATTGTGTTTTATCCTCAAAAGTCGGTCATAACCACGTGCGAGCAATGCTGTTTAAACAAAGACCGATCTTTTGTCATGCTTACATCATGCATTCGGCTATATCATGGTTTTATGTTTTAAAGCTCCCGAATGATATTTAAATTGCTGACAGATAGCTTATTGTAGCTATATGTCATTTTAATTGGCTCCCTAGCCGTAAATACGGAACTGTCTGGTACCACCCGGCAAGTTCCAGGTTTTATCTAACTACTTTTCATCCTTTGTCAGTTTCAGGAAAATTGACTGGCACGCTTCGGATCCAGCACGTGTGTTAAGCCAGCTTCGTTCGGCTTGCTGTGAGCTTGGCTCGAGGTGCTGAATTTGCGTCAACACACTTTTTGGCACGCACGGTGGGACAATCTAGATCGAGATGCCTCATATTCATGATGTTATGGACGTCACCATGGATGACCTGTCTCCAGAGTAGCAAATACGATTGATGGATGCCATTGACCAATTTCAGCAGAAGTGCCTAATGTCATTTGGCAAAAACAGAATAGGTGTGCCATATCTTAAATCTGACATGCCAAGGGTTCTACTACCAGGAGAACCTGACACCACTTCTGCTAAAGAGAAACAGGAAACTCTGAATGCAGTTCGGCAAACTATGGAAAACATAATGGCCAAACACCATACTGCTTTCTTGAGTATGTTCAAACAAATGATGGTTGGAGTCTTTGGCCCAGGCATGGAAAGGATGCTTGGTCGAGTATCACCTCAAGGATCTACTGTAGAGGTAGGAGAAACGAGTGCTGCTGTCAATAGCCAACCAGCTCGAGATGCAAGTGCTCAGCCGCCTCTGCAAAGTATGGGAAGTCAACCTATCCAGCCGCCTCCGCAAAGCACGGGAGGTCAGCCAATTCAGTCGCCCCTGCAAAGCACTGGGGGTCGTCCAGTCCAGCAGCAAAACCCTTATCAGGCAACGCCCAATAGGCCTACTTATGGAGACTTGGCATTCGGTTCGTCTGGAGTTCCACCTGGTTCTACTTACAGAATAGCCCCAGCAAAAAATAGGCTACAGAAGAACATGTTTGGAGAAGGGTATTCGGAATTCATGGATTACGGTGCCATTGATGCTTTCCCAAATCCTAGATATGGTATGGCTGCGGGAATGCCTACTGGGCCTACTGGAAGGCCAGAAGATCAAGACACTAACGTTGATCTTATGATGCAGAAAATGGCCGATGTATTACAAAATCAATTTGGCCTGAAACCCAAGGTTCAAGGGCAAGTATATACACCTCCTTTCCCAGAATGGTACAATAGGGTGGCTTTGCTACACAGGGTGAAACCTCATGCAGATTTCACAAAGTTTTCTGGGCAAGATGATACCAGCACTATGGAATACATACCCCGATATTTGATGCAGCTTGGGGAAGCTTCAGCTGATGAAGCATTCAGGATCAGATACTTTCCCTTATCACTAACAGGCCCGGCCTTTACATGGTTCGCTTCTTTGCCTGCTCAATCAATCTGTTCCTGGAAGGATTTGGAACAGAAGTTCCATGCTCATTACTTTATTGGCAGTAATGAGAAAAAGCTAATTGATCTAACCACCCTGAGACAGAGGCATAATGAAACACCCATGGAGTTTCTCAGAAGATTCAGAGAGACTAAAAGCATGTGCTTCTCTTTGAATCTACCAGATGATCAATTGGCTGATATGGCTGTAGCGGGTATGTTGCCAGCTATTCGGGAAAAACTATTCGGCATGGAGTTCGACAATCATGGCCAACTGTCACACATATTGTCATTAATGAGCAACCAAGCTTATGGCTTCAAGAAAGGCTCTAGGTTTGCCAAACACAGTGATTTAGCTGACATCTACAACCAATTCCTCGAAAGAGCTGATCAAGGAGAGGAATTTGATGATGAAGAGGAAATAGCTGCAGCTGAAATGGTGTGGGGCAAAGAATCGTTAACAGTGAACCAGAGATGGGTAAAGAAAGCCAAGGGCACATATGACTTTGATGTGACCAAGGCTGATAAGCTCTTTGAGTTCCTTGTAAAGGAAGGCCGAATCAAGTTGCCAGAAGGGCATTCTATGCTTCGGCCTGATGGAGTTAAAGAGAAAAGATATTGCGGGTTTCACGACAGGAATTCTCACTCCATCAATGATTGCAGGGTTTTCAAGATGAGGATTCAAAAGGCTATCCAAGAAGGTCATTTGAAGTTTGACAATAAAATGAAGTTGGATGGCAACCCTTTTTCCTCAAAACATGATTGGGTTTTCGGTCAACATGGTGACCGCTGAGGAAAAAGGAAAAGTGAAGGTTTTAACTTCAGCAAGGGCAAAGCAGGATGGATCAGTTGATCCTGCTCAACAAGTAACAGTGGAACAAATCCACAAAGAAGTGCCTCGCATCCTGAAAAGCCAAATTGAGGTAGGGGAATCCTCCAAATCCAAGCCCAGGGTGACTTCGCGTATTCTCCTTAACAAGTGGCAGCGTCAGCAAGAGAAAGAACGCTACCAGAAACAAAAATACGAGGAGGAGAAACGAAGGTTTGAAGAAGAAATCCACATGAGAGAACGAGAAGAGCATGCACGAGAGCAAGAGCGTGCGCATTGGGGATGTGCGTTCTTCAGGCACTGCTGGAATGAGGGTTTGAAGCTCCCCACGTTGAACAATTGTCCTGAATGCAGTGACAAATACACTGAGTATAGGCGGGATACTGTCAATCGCCGATCCGTCCATGAAAGAATTGGAAGGATACATCCCAGTGACGGTCGGCGCGTAAAAATAAATGAAGTTGATGATCACCCAAGGAAAAGATATGCTAATCATAAGTGGGTTGATCATGAAGAGCAAGAGCGTGAATATGTCTGGCAGGAAGGACAATGGTGCCCACCTGGCTTGAGGAGAAGCCAAAAGAGAAGAGGTCAGCGCTTGAGAAATCAGGAGTTGAAACAAGCAGGGATCAAGAGGAAACAGGTGTGGCGTCCAAAGGATAAGCCTGATGGATCTGGTCGTTCAGCTCCTACATGCATGGTATGCTTCTTGCCGAATGAATTCATGGATCCAGCTAATCAGGTTGTGTAGGAAGAAACGTCGCCAGACATTGATGAGGCTGAGCAACTTGGGCTGATGGCACAGCTAGTGTTGGCCAAGCAAGCAACCTTTGACAAGCCAACCAAGAATCGGCATATGAGACCGTTGTACTTGAGAGGCTATGTCAATGGGAAACCATTGACCAAGATGCTCGTTGATGGTGGAGCTGCGGTCAATGTGATGACATACACCACGTTCAGGAAGCTTGGCATGGGCCCTGGGGATTTGACGCCAACTAGTTCTGAATGATTTTGCTGGGAATCCTTCAGATACCAAGGGTTGTGTGCATGTGGACCTAATGATCGGGTCTAAGACTTTGCTCACGACCTTCTTTGTCATTGAGGGCAAAGGGGCATATAGCTTACTGCTCGGACAGGACTGGATCCATGCAAATTGCTACATTCCATCTACCATGCATCAACAGCTTGTTCAATGGGTGGATGATGATATAGAAGAAGCAGATGATTCAGTGAGCGTGGCTAACGTGGAACCAGCCTTCTGGGAGTATCAAGGTATAGATTGCTTCTCAGGCAAGGACTAGGGTGAAGGTCCTGTTGAACCAGTCAGCAGTGATCAACAGCTAATTCAAGTAGTCGGCTCTTATAGCAATTTTTAATGGATAATCCAATTGATGGAACTGATGGAAAGTTAGGACGTGGATTCATGTCGGTTGACAAATTGGAAGAAATTGATTTTGGAGATGGTGATAAGCCAAGGCCGACATTTATCAGTGCTAACTTAGATTCAAGTTTCAGAGAAGAGTTGATCAAGCTCTTGAAAGAATATAAAGATTGCTTCGCTTGGGATTATTCGGAGATGCCTAGTTTGGATCGTTCCATTGTTGAGCATCGGTTGCCAATCAAGCCTGGTTTCAAACCTTACAAGCAACCTCACCGAAAGATTTACAAGGATGAAGTATTGGTCGACGTGAAAAAAGAAGTTGAAAGATTGATCAAAGCAAATTTCATTCGGCCATGCAGATATGCGGACTGGATTTCTAATATTGTCCCTGTTTACAAGAAAAACGGAAAAATGAGGGTTTGCATAGACTTTAGAGATCTGAACAGAGCTACGCCTATGGATGGATATCCAATGCCTGTTGCTGATTTGTTGGTTGATGCCGCTGCTGGACATAAAGTTATTAGTTTCATGGATGGCAATGCAGGGTACAATCAAATTTTTATGGCAATAAAAGATATATCAAAGACAGCCTTCAGATATCCTGGACACATAGGCCTTTTTGAGTGGATTATCATGATGTTTGGTTTGAAAAATGCCGGTGCAACTTATCAAAGAGCCATGAATTATATTTTTCATGAGTTGATCGGTAAAATTGTTGAGATATACATTGATGATGTCGTGATCAAGTCTTTAGATCATGAATCACACTTGATTGATGTGAGGAAAACTCTAGAGTGCACCTGTAAACATGGGCTTAAGATGAACCCGAACAAGTGTGCCTTTGGGGTTTCAGCTGGAGAGTTCTTGGGATTTTTGGTGCATGAGGGAGGAATAGAAGTTGGCAAGAAAAGCATGAAAGCTATTGATGAAGTTGTTCCTCCAACCAATCTCAAGGAATTGCAATCACTGCTTGGCAAGATCAATTTCGTGAGAAGGTTTATTTCAAATTTGTCACAAAAGGTGTTGCCTTTCTCTCCACTGTTGAGGATCAAGAAGGATCAGAAGTTTGTGTGGGGTGACGAACAACAAAAGGCTTTCGATGAAATCAAGCAGTATATGAAGGAACCACCAATATTGGTGCCTCCACAATTAAACAAGCCTTTCAAGTTGTACGTGGCGGCCGATACCCAAACTATTGGATCGGCCCTCATACAAGAATTTGAGGGAAAGGAACGGATAGTCATGTACCTTAGCCGAAAATTACTCGATCCCGAAACAAGATATTCGGCTGCGGAGAAGCTTTGCCTGTGTGTTTATTACTCCTGTACAAAGTTTCGGCACTATTTGTTGAATGCCGAATGCGTTGTATATTAGAAGTTTGATGTAATTAAGCACGTGTTATCTATGCCAATTTTGAATGGAAGGATTAGCAAATGGATTTTAGCTTTGTCTGAGTTTGAATTGAAGTTTGAATTGGCAAAAGCTGTTAAAGGTCAGATTATTGCTGATTTCATTATTGAACATCATGATCCATCGATTGATCTACTTGAAATTACTCCTTTGGCTTTATTCTTTGATGGATCCTCATGTGTCAAGGGTGGTGGAGTAGGAATTTTATTAATTTCACCCAGAGGTGAGATGTTTGAATTTGCTATCCCTATTCGGCCCACTGTCACAAATAATCAAGCTGAATATGAAGCACTGCTTAGAGGGCTTCAATATTTGAAAGAAGCAAAGGCTATTTCAGTTGAAATTTATGGAGATTCAGAGCTAGTTATAAAACAATTGAATGGCCAATATGAATGTAGAAATGATATCCTGAGGAATTACTACGAGGAATGCAAGGAAATCTTGAAAAGTTTTCAGTTAGTGATTCTACAACATATTCCAAGGGAACACAATGAAGAGGCAAACAGGTTGGCTCAAAGTGCTTTGGGTTATAGAGAAAACCAAGAAGTGTTTGCCAAAGATGTGTGTGCTTTCGGGAGTGATTTAGCAGAAGATGATTGGAGAAAAGAAATTGTTGATTATCTGGAAAATCCATCCCGAAAGGTTTCTAGGAAGCTTAGGTATAAAGCTATAAAGTTTGTTCTTCTTGATGGACGCTTGTTTTACAAATCATTAGATGGGGTGTTGCTACAATGCCTGGGTCAAGAAGAAGCAAAGAAAATGATGAGAGAAGTGCATGATGGGCTGTGTGGAGCACATCAATCGGCTTACCGAATGAAGTGGGTTATCAGGCACACTGGATGTTATTGGCCGACGATGTTGGCAGATTGCTTTGAGTATTACAAAGGGTGTCAAGATTGTCAGAAGTTTGGGAATATCCAAAGAGTTCCAGCATCATCTTTGAATCCTATTATCAAGCCATGGCCATTCAGAGGATGGGGTATAGATTTGATTGGCCAAATAAATCCTCCATCTAGCAAGGGGAATAAGTTTGTGATTTTAGCGATAGATTATTTCACTAAATGGGTTGAGGCAATTCCACTGAAGGAAGTGACATCAGAAAATATGGTTGAATTTGTTAAAGAGCACATCATCTACAGATTTGGAATTCCTCAAACAATTACAACTGATCAAGGAGCTCAATTCACATCTTCAGAGTTCAGGGAGTTTGTTGAAAGCATGGGAATCAAATTATTGAATTCTTCTCCTTATTATGCCCAAGCTAATGGTCAGGCAGAGGCTTCTAACAAAATCATGATCAAGATTATACAAAAGAAGATTGATCAAAAGCCAAAAAGGTGGCATTCGGTACTCAATGAAGCCTTGTGCGCTTACCGAATGGCCCCTCATGGAGCCACAAAAACATCTCCTTATGAGTTGGTTTATGGGCATCACGTTGTTTTGCCCTGGGAAATACAATCAGATTCAAGGAGAGTGGTTTTGCAAAAAGATTTAAGTTCCAAAGATTACAGTGGCTTAATGATGGATGAGTTAGAAGATTTGCATAAGATTCGTCTTAGGGCTTTGGAAAACATTGAGAAGAACAAGATGCGAGTTGCTAAATATTACAACAAGAAAGTAAAAGTTAAGCAATTTGCAGAAGGAGATTTGGTTTGGAAAGTGCTATTGCCGATTGGGACTAAGTATAGTACGTTCGGCAAATGGTCCCCGAATTGGGAAGGGCCTTTTCAGGTAGTTAGATGTACACCTGGAAATGCATATATCTTGAAAACTTTACTAGGAGAAGAGTTTACTGCTGCTATAAATGGGAGATACTTGAAGAAATACTATCCTAGTATTGAAGTTGATCGTTGATTACAAGCACCAGGGTTACGAACATCAGAAACAGCTGTCATTCGTGAAAGAAGCCGCCTTCAGAACAAAATCCTAACAAAGGAGATGGCCAATACTGAAGTGTATTGCCCTTAGCACAAAAAATGTTCTACATTACAAACGTTTTTTGCAGGATTTTTTGGCACCCGGCTACCTAAGATTACAAGAAGGTGGGAAGCAGAAGGCCTGGAGGAAGAAGCGAAAGTATGCTTCATTTCCTTAATTCCGCGTCTTTCCTCTTAAGTTCTTCCCTCTTCAGTTGTTTCAGAACCACTGTGGCGGCAACGTGGAAGCTTCGAGGGTTGCCATGACTTACAGCTTCCATCAGAATATCCCAGGAAGCCTTCAAGTTGTTGTACCTGTCAAAGACATCTGAAGAAAGGAACAGTTTGTTGAAAATGGGATCTGAGACCTAAACATGAAAATCAAATGATGGTGAAGATCTTACCTCCTACCAACGCCTCCAAGCTCATGCAGCGTTCGCGTTCGGCACTGCAGCGGGCGGTAATGTCCCGCAGGTTGTGTTCTAGATGCCGAATGCTACGGCGCAGTTGGTGGTTGATCTTCTGTTCCGACGTAGTGTCTTCTTCTTCAGCAGAGGAATCAGAGAGGATGTACCCGGGAACCTCTTCAGTTCCAAAGATCTCCTCTGGGAGCAAGTCAAGGTTGGAATGAAGAAGGATAAACCATGAAATTGCAATCGAGAGCAAAAGAAGGGATTGAAGGAAAACTTACTCTCGAATGGTGTGTTTCTTTGTTGGAGCGCTGCTCTCCTCGATTGGCTTTTTCCCCTTGTCTGCCATGTCTTTGGGGGTTCCTTTGGAGGAGCAGGGAGAGAAGACGTGAAGTGATGGAAGTGTATGCGAGTGGATTTGCAGAGCACCAAGGGGGCTATTTTTATAGCTGTGAGAACGCATTGGGAGTGATGACTGGTTGGCGTACATTAATGGGAATACCAAACGGCAGGGTTTTCTCCCCGAATGCGAAGGGTTTTTCTTGAACAGTGTTCATGGATGAATGAGGATTTTCTGCAGATTCTATGCCAAGGGACAAGAGTTGTGCGTGTTCGGCTTGAATAAAGTTCCTGAATGCGTTCGAAACAGTAGAGTTCACATGAAAAATCAAAGGAAATCATCACAATACAAGTGCAGGGGATAAAATTTCATTATTTATTGTCGGAATTCCACCATCCCTAGTACAAACTAATCGAAAAGTCTATTTAGCACAGACTGAGGATGAATGGAGTCGGCAATGGCGTCGCCGTGGCCGTCGAGACGCTCCAGGATGACCTCGATGTCATCAATGTCCTCCGGCGCACCGCCATGGAAGCCGCGCAGCTGCGTGGAGTAGTCGACGCCGGTGTGCGTCGCCATGGCGGCCAGGCCTAGGGTGGTGCCCAGACGAATGCCGTGGAGGGCCACCTCGTCGACGCAGTCTTCCACCGCGGCAATGCGGGCTGCCGGCGTGTCCCCGGGGGCGTTCACCTTGTCCTCCAGCTTCTTCACCAGCGTCTTCAGCCAGTTGAGCTCGGCGTCGCGGTCTGCGGCAATGCGCAGCAATGGCGGTTAGTTCAGAGCTTGAGTTAAAATTAAAACAAATCACGAGATTCACCGTCGATGGTCTCCAGCAGCTGCTTGCGCTGGTGCTCCCATTCGAGCTCGGCGATTCCGGCCTTCTTGGAGACATCTCCCAGCTCGTGCCGGGTTTCATCGCGCTCCGCCTTGAACCTGTGGGCGTCGCGATCACTATAGTGCGAGCTGGGGAGGGAGAATAGTTGTACGACCCCGAGGAGTCGTCTGGCATGTCCAGAGTCGTGGCCGGCGCTAGAGCGGGGTTCCACTGGATGAGCCTGAAAACACGAAGAGGATCGTCAAAAACAAAAGGAAATCTATAAAAGTTGTGGAGAAATTGACGATCACCACCTCCGGCGAGCGCCAGCGCGGCTCCCTTCGGCTTCGTCGCTGGCCCGGCGCCTGTTGCTGCTGCCTGCCATCGAGCTTTTGGGAGTACTAGTGCTAAAGAAGGGAAGTTTAGATTGGCAAAGGCTCGAAGGCAGAAGACTTGGTGAAAGGCTAGGGGCACCCGTGGTTCTTATTTATGGGACTGGCAAAGAGATCGTGGCCGGAGATCGTGGTGCATATCCCGAGAAATTTGGGAGGTGGAGAGATTTCCTTAACCGAATCATCGTCGGGTCGTTTGGAATTCAAGCTGAGTCATATTCGGTTTGACTGGTTGAAATTCGGTTGAGTTGCGGTCGGATCGCAATTTGGGTCTAATACCGTTTAGCCAGAATTGTCGAATGAATCGTCTAAAGTTGCTCGCAAGGCGAGACAGAAAATGGAAAGTAAAGTTCATGGTGAACAAAATTACAAGGACAATGAATCATTCGGCTACAAATTGTTTGATACAATCACAATTTCAAATACTTTGAGATTACACTGGAAGCATCTGATATCATTTTGCTCATGTTCTCCAGCAGTTTCTGGTCAGCTTCCTGGGTGTTAGACAGAGCGGAGAGCTCTGTCTTGAGCTGGTTTGATTCAATCAGGGCTGTTGTAGCTCCCTTTTGGATTTTCTCTGTTAATCCAGGAAGTTCGGCTATCTTTTTCTTATCAGCCTCGATTTCAGCTGACAAGTTCTTCAATTCAGCTTCCAGTGCAGCTTTCCTGGCAACCTTCAACTCAAGGCGAGTGCGCGGTTCGCCCGACAATTCCTTGTTGTTTTGGATCTGAGCCTGTGAATCTTTCACGAATTGCTTGGCTTTGGCTCTCTTTTGTTCAAGGATTGGTCGGGAGGATTGATTCTTCAAAGCTCGCCTCACGGCTGCAAAGTGATTGTCCGCTGTGAGATAGGCTCCAAGGAGGCTTTGATATCATCGGGGAGCTCTTAGTTGATAGATTCAAGCACTTCCTCTAGAAGATCAACATCCCTGACTTGATCCTGGATATCCCTTTGCAACAAAGAGAGGATTTCTTTTAGCTTTGCCTAGTTTTCCTCTGACAAAACTTGACCAGAAGATGCCTCATCTCCTTTTTCGGCAGTTAAATCATCCACGGTAAAAGAAAAGCTTGGTGGTGATGCAGCCTAGTCCTGAAAAGAAAGAATTGCCGAATTAGGGATGGTTTATTAAATAAAAGGGGCAAACATTTATGCTTACCTCATTCCTGGCCTCCTGAATTAGAGAAGTTCCAGGCTCAAGAGGAGGTTCCTGGATGGTCAGTTGAGGAGAAGTTTGAGGGGTCCCTGGTAAAGCTGGAGCTTCTAACTGAGGAGAAGCTGGTGGAGTCCTTGGTAGGTTTGAAGCTTTTGGCTGAAGAGAAGATGGATCCATCCTTGGTGAAACTGGAATTTCTACTTGAGAGAGGGATGGTTGAATCCCTGGTGAAGTTGAAGCTTCTGCTTGAGGAGAAGATGGTTGGATCCTTGGTGAAATTGGATTTGAAGCATGTTGAGGAGAAGAACTCCCCACAGTTTGATTCACCAATGTTTCCTCTGCAAACAGCAAGTAGAGGGTAAATGCTAATGAAAAGAATGGTCTTTAAAAGGAAGGAAAATGGTGAAGACCTTACCAGCAGATGGGGCATTGGCAGATTCTATGGTGATTGGTGGTTGCTGAACTCTGGTCTGAAATTATACAAGATAAAATTATCAGAATGAAGAGTGGTTTATGCTCAGGAGGGAAAAGATGTTAACCTCAATAAGAACTCTTTTGGATGTTCTTTTCTTCTTGGCAGCTGGAGGAGCAACCAGGGATGGAGCTTTCCTCTTATCAGGGGCTGGACTGATAAGAGTTGGGTCTGATGTAGCATATCTGGACATCAGTTGAGCCAAGGTGGTGGAATTAAATCCCAAAGTAGAGATTGGGCCTGCAACATTGTAAGAAATTGTTCTAGCACAAGGGGCAGGCACTGTATTCTGCAAAAAGTGGCAAAGGATCATGATTAGTAAAGAAAGACATGCTTGAGAAAAGGGGAAATAGGTACATTACCTCTGAAATTGGCTGGAAGTCAGGCATTAGCTCAAGGCAAAGAGAATGTACTGGTTCATTGAAGATGTGATCATGGAATTCTTGCCACCAGGAAGTAAAGGAGGGATGAGTTATTGATGTTGGTACAAAGGGCCAAGGTGCATA
This sequence comes from Cenchrus americanus, assembly GCA_947561735.1. NCBI lineage: Eukaryota > Viridiplantae > Streptophyta > Magnoliopsida > Poales > Poaceae > Cenchrus > Cenchrus americanus. Next base: position 78,144,497 of record OX387244.1, on the reverse strand, counting down.
TACAGTTGGACTGCACTGATACTCAAAGACTCTTCTGGCTTGCAGGTTTTCCTTAATTTCCTCTCTGGGTTTGAGGAATTCATGAAGGAATAGCCTTGGGGGCACTTGGCCACATCTTAGTTGTCGGGCCATCATGTTTGGTTAATAGTATTCAAAGGTGCTCTGATTTGGCCTTCCTCCACTGAATTCTGCAGGCAGGATGCATGGATGGATGAAGATGTTGAAAATTTCTATGGATTTTACATCATTACATCCAGTCTCAAAATTGAATTCATAAGGGAGAGTCAAGTTATCATTGTTCAGATAAAGAAGCCAAAGGGGATTGGTGAAACCTTTGAAGAAAATCTCAAAGAGTTGGCTGATGTTCTGGTCGATGGATATGGTTGAGGCAGCTTCTCCATAAGTTTGGCAACCTTTGGTGATCTGAACTTCCCCTTCCTTATAGTTGGATGAAGAAAAATGCTGGTTGTTGAGATTAATACCAACGACCTGGTGCATGTATAGCTGCAGCCACATTTGAACAAACCACCAGAGGCCATTAACACAAGAGATCTTCTGGCTGGTGTGCATCAAGTAGGTGGTCTGATGAAGCATGTGGTATACACTCCCTAGGAGGTACTTTCCAAGGGGAATGGGATTACCAGTAGCCAAGTCTTCAGCCATTATAATATGGTTTAGGGTTGGCTCATTGGCTTTGCCATAGAAGATGAATCTGCATAGCCACATGTTCAGAAAGGCCCTGTACTCAACTTCAGACAAAGAGCCATCAGACATATGTTTTTGGATATACATCTTATATCCAACTCCTGTTTTCACTCCTTTTTGCCTGGAGAAGCCTTTGTATTTGTAAGGATACACAGATCCTGTGATATCAAGGCCGGTCATCAAATATACATCGGCCAGAGTAGGAGACATTGGTCCATGACCAAAGAGGAAAGCATTGACACCATTTGACCAAAAATGACAGGCTGCAATCAAAAGATTCTCATTTTTGGGGGTTTCAGCCAAGGATAATTCCAAGCACTGGGCAATGCGAAGGTTGTCCCAATTGCTGGTTTTAGCACTATCATCATCAAGCATCCTTTTATACCAGTTTCTCCAACCTGCAATTGGAGGCAGGGGCCAGTCCTTGAAGGTATCCTGCCATTCATGGGGTCTCGACAAAGCTGCTTTGAAGGGGATCCTCTGAGATCCGGCTTCAATAAACTCGAGAGGGTCAGAGGTTCCCACGGGCCGGAGGAAGTAGGATGGTGATTTGTCCTCAGTGGGAATCAAAATCTCGGCGGCTAGAGCCTATCAAGAACAAGAGAAGGCAAAAGAGAAATTCTAAGATGGAAATCGAAAAGTAATACTGAATGGACCTTAAGGGGATGAGATTTACCTGGAGAGCTTGGTCTTGGTCCGCCATTTGAAGATTTGAGCTTGAGGGATTGATGAACTAGGGTTTGGATCTGAGCGAAGACTCCAACGGATTGCAAGAGGAAAGAACGGGTGTTGAACAGATTTAGCTCGGAGACGTTGAGCATTTACAGTCAATTTCGAAATAAAATCACTTTTATCCCGTAATTGAAGGGGCATATGTTAACACCAAACATTGGTACAGGAAAGGGACTGACTTGTGGGCCGAGTTTGGATTGTATCATGCGGTGGATTAATCTACTTGTGGTTGGTGGCATGGTTTTAAACAAGTCGTATCATGCGGTGGATTAACTTGTTTGGTGTCACGCTCGACGGGTTTGAAAGTACCAAGACAAGCGGTAGACTAGTGCTTTTGGCCTATGCATGCTTGTTTACTTCATATTTATAATCATGTTTTCACCTTATTTATTTTTATTGTGTTTTATCCTCAAAAGTCGGTCATAACCACGTGCGAGCGATGTTGTTTAAACAAAGACCGATCTTTTGTAATGCTTACATCATGCATTCGGCTATATTCTGGTTTCATGTTTTAAAGCTCCCGGATGATATTTAAATTGCTGACAAATAGCTTATTGTAGCTATATGTCATTTTAATTGGCTCCCTAGCCGTAAATACGGAACTGTCTGGTATCATTCGGCAAGTTCCAGGTTTTGTCTAACTAATTTTCATCCTTTGTCAGTTTCAGAAAAATTAACTGGCATGCTTCGGATCCGGCACGGGTGTTAAGCTAGCTTCGTTCGGCTTGCTATGTGCTTGGCGCGAGGTGCTGAATTTACGTCAACACTAGCGCGCCCCCACAAAATGACACAGCAACTAGGAGGGAAGAAAGTCCCATCCAGAAGCTCCAACCTTTGTGGGTTTCTAACGGATAGCGTTGCAAAGTCTCGGGGGCTACTGTCGGGTATAGCCATAAGGGTCCCCTAACGACGGGGGAAAACAACCCATTTTAAAATAATAACAAACTAACAAACAAACCCAGAAACCGCAAAGCACACCTCCCGTAGTCGCGACCCAGGGCAGAAAAGGGCCCACGGCCAAAAAAAAGTCCCGGCGGCCCATCAAAGGGTTGGCCCCGACGCCCCTTGGGCGAGTCTCCGTCTCGCTCGAGGGGCAGACGCCCCCCTCGGGCAAAACCCCGCTTCACTCGAGGTCTTGATGCCCCCTCCGGTGAACCTCCGTCTCGCTCGAGGGCTTGACGCCCCCTCGGGCGAACCTTCGCCTAGCTCGAGGGTGTGACACCCCCTCGGGCGAACCTCCGCCTCGCTCGAGGGACCCGGACCCCCCGAGCGAGTCTCCGCCTCGTTCTAGACTGCCCTAGACTCACGACACCGCGCTTGCTCCCACGACCGGAGCATTAAATGTCTGGCGTGCCACAAGCACCCCAGTCAAAGGTGAATCCCCACCAAGTCGGCCCTCTGACACCGCAAGGGAATCATATCCTGACACTATTCGACCAACCCGACTGTGTCGCCATCCCCGGCGTTGTGCGGGTGTTGTGCGGGAAGTCCGGTGTCATTCGACGACACTGTGCCGCCCACTCTCGTACCTCCTCCACGCCGCCCCCCTCGAAAGAGGACGGCGGCACCCTCGAGAGGGGTACGGTCACCTGCTCTGCACCCACCGGGGACGACGTCGTGACGTAAGGCCGGCGGGGCACGTCTCCCCTGTCGCCTCCGGCCCTGTGCGGCCATCCCCACCGCTGTGCCGCCATCCCAGGCACTGCAGTGTCATCCCCAACACTGTGGGAACCCAGATCGACGGGGCATCACCACGCCCGCCGTTGTGCGGCCTCCGATCTTCCATCAGCCGAGCCCTCGAATCGGCGTACGGACGGCGACCCAGCAAGAGCTCGAGCACTACTACCATTGAAGCCACCCCTGGACGGGCACAGGACTCACCACGACACCTGTCAGAGGCAAGATTCATCAGGACGACTGTCAATTCCACGACACTGTGCGCCATGCCGCCGCATGTAGCATTTAAAGCCGCGCGGCATGACTGTAAACCACCTCCCCTTGGCCTATAAAAGGAGGAGGCGGTCCCTGCCCGCGGGAGGACGACGGAAGCTGATAACTCGTTTTTCCGCCTTCATCCACGATATTGGCACTTTGCCTCAATCAACCCTCAGGGGGACCTAGAGGCTCCTCCTCCTCTCCCGCCCCGCTTGTAGCTCCCCTCTACGAGCACCATGCTGCCACATAATACAGCGCCACGAGCGCACCCCTGCTGGACGTACGGCCCACGGCCGAAACCAGGATAAACCCCGTGTCATTGTGTTGTTTAGCACCGGCCATCGAGAGACCGATCTCAGCACTCTACTAGTTAGTGTCGGGACTACTTTCCGCACTGACAAGTACCCATGTAAGTTGATGTGTTCTTCATTTCAATCTACCGCTTGCATCAATTTTGTTATTGTTATTTGGCGTGGTTCCATCGATTTTGTTTATCTATCTATCTATCTATATATCTATCTATCTATCTATCTATCTATCTATCTATCTATCTATCTATTGTATATTGTCATGTTGATTAAACAAATTTTATTCTAGGTTCCAAACACAATATCTCAACGTGCACCTAAGAGGAAATGTGAAACTGACAAGAACCAAGGTAATGTTTGTGCAATTGCTACCATTTTGAGTCTTTTGATTTTTAATCCTGAAATGAAATTCATGCAAAATTTGGTTGACATATTTGCAGCTTTTCATATGTTGTTTTACTATTTTTAATACTTATGTTCATGAATTTTCTCTCATCTCATTATTCATCAAGTTTACAATGATTTTTTTTTGTAAAATAGGTTTTCAATCTATTGCCAGAAGATCAGTTGGAATCCCGGTATCAGATTTGTTAATACTTTTATTCATGTATTTTCCCTTACTCTCGTTTCGACAAAGTCCACGCTGATGTTTTTTTAGAAATAGTTTCTTCATGTGTTGCCGAAAGATCACCTGGAACACGAGTATTTTTGTTTTGTTTTGTTTAGTAGAAAAATAGGTTTTTCATCTTTTCATTTTATTTTATTTTTTTTTATTTGTGGGTGTCGCACGGGTGGTACATCTGCTAGTTTAGTGATAATATTAGGAATAATAAACAATTTGAGATACGTTTTAATAGTTGCTTTTTCATGTTGCAACTATTATTTTCACGTGTTTCGCAAATGATTGTTGCATGAAACATAGTGTTCATATCGTGGTGAGAATTTTCTACCCCATAGTCGAACGACTTAAGCAGATTGGTAGGAACCGACGGTATATTATGTAGTGTGCCTGGTCGCGGGTGCGAGCACGAGCTGGTCGGTCGGCGACTGGCGAGCTTGAGGAGGAGGAAACCGATCGCCACCCGTCATTGTCGGGAGAGGAGAGGAGCCGGAAGAGGGAAAGGAAGAGGATGTTGGGGAGAAGGAGCCGGCAGTGAGGACGGGCTCAAGAATGAGGAAACCGGCCACCGTTGTTGTCGGAAGAGATGAGGAAAGGGGCCGAGAGAGGGAGAGCCGGAGAGGCAGAGGATGATGGAGAGAGGTGGGAAGAAGGGGAGAGTAGGGATAACGCATGAATCTCCTACGTCGGTGTGGGGGTATTTTGCGAGTGGAGGGATGGAGAGTCTGTTGGAGTGAGTAGCCTAGCATGAAGAGAGGTTTTATAGATACTCAAATGAAAAGCCAATAGAGAGCTAATTTTGATTATTTCTGTTGAAGCTGCTTTAAATCTCTAACACAAATCTTAAATGTTGATAGATAGATATATAAAAAATGGAAAGAGGTGTAGCATCTCCACCGTCCGCAGTTCCGATAATCCGAAACAATGAGGGATGCATCGATCCCGGATTGAACAGTAAGCAGAAAAGAAATCATAACATCTCGAATCTTGAAGAGATTTTCACCACTAAAAATTGATTAGCTATTATATTTAGTAATTCCACGACTGCAACCATCTCTTCTGCCTCCAAATTTTAAAATAAACATATTTGAATCTTAATAAGCAAAATATTACCAAACTCCAACATGAATATTTTTGCAATCTTATTTGTATTTCATCTTTATTATTTTTACTTTTTGTTCGCTAGTCAACCGTTACTCTTTCGGTCTTTCTTTCTATTGTGCGACGGGACTGCATCATCATCATCACATAGCTGGCGTCGGCGCACCTCCTGTCCCCACGGCGTGCATCACGGTGGGGGAGAAAGGGAAACAGAGTTGTTCGGCTGGGGCCCGCGTGGCAGTGAAACAAGCAAGGGGGTAGGTGGAAAGCAGGCTGGCGGGCTGAAAGGCAAGGTGGGCCGGCGGTTCGTGCAGGCCGGCGGTGAAAGAAGGATAAGGCCCAAAACTGATTTATGGATTTTTCCTATTATCCTTTCACCTTAACTCCTATTAAACTATGATTCAAATTTGAATTAGAATTCCAATTTGAATCCCACACAAATAAGATCCAAAATGAATCCAAGAAACTCCAAGGTTCTCACACTAGCAATTTATAATTCCTAAAATTTATTATTTTACTCAAAATAAATCTAGAAAATCAGGGAAGGATAAAAGAAGACATCCTTATATTTTAATTAAGCACTCAACTTCAAAGAGAAATTTTGAAATCCACATTTTTTGCATCGCTAACATTCTGGAGAAATTCCAGGATGTTACAAACACCATGCCCCAGATCAGTTGGGGCAACTCTGTTCTTGCGGGCACGTACAGGGGCCTGTGCTCGGGGGTGTTGAAGGGTCGTTCGGCGGAGGCGATCCTTCTCGGTTGTCCTCTCCTTCTTTAGCTCTGGTGCCATGAGAGATTTACGATTGTTTGGCCAGTCGTCCCCCTCTACGCGTACGAGCCTCTGCCAGAGGGCCACGACATGCGCGACCGTTTCACCATGGGCTCGTTGTGGTGGCTCCGGACGGTAATTTCTTACCTTTCACTTTCAGTTTGTCATTACAGTTTGTCTCGTTTGTTCAATCCACATTAAGGATTTACATTTGGTTTGTATGCGGACCTCGTACGCCCACGACCAGACGAAGAGGGCGTACAAGGACTTCGTCGGTCAGTTTGACGCTCTCACGGACGCGGACGTCACGTGAACGCCTTACTCAGAGGAGGCAGTCGCGACCCGCGCACCACAAGGACTCTCAGGCTCTCGGCTTTGTGCTTCTGAGACTAGCACTACTAGATGACGAGGATGTCGTTGATGTTCGACATGTACGTGGAGGAGTACGCCGTCCACATGGTGCTGAGGCAGTTCGGCCGCTACCAGGAGTGGCCTGTGCCTGTGGTGCACATTGTTCCTAGCGCCCACCATAGGTGAGTTATCGTCAATTTTTAAATGATTTTAGACACTCAAAAATATGTTTAGTTCGTCATAGGTGGTCTCGAAGGGGAGTTGCGGGGCGTGTTTCTTGGGTTCAGGCCGTACATGGACGGTTGGGCTGCCACGTCGGAGTACGTCGTCACAGAGGACCGGCCCCACGATGACACGGCGTGGGAGGGTACATCCAGTGGTACACCCCGAGGACTGGGTCATGTGTGATGTACGTCCCACCACAGCCACTAGCGTCGGTTCCGGACGCGATGAGGGCGATCGTTCCTAGTGTTCCGTACCCGGTGCGATGAGATCGGCACTACAACGCGGCGGTGAGTTTGAAAATGCAACTAATTTTTCTTATGGTACTTTACATTTTAACATTTACTAATAATTTCTTTTGCAGTTCGACGTGATTGCGGACCTCTCAGGTATTATAGGGGAGTCGAAGGCGAGGCTGAACTTCTTGTCACACCAGGAGATCGAGCAGACGTTCGACAAGATGCTTGCCATCACCACGAGGTTCCTTGTCGCGGTCAACTACCGCGGCAACCCGGCTCTACCCCTGTTTCCACGGTACCCCCCAGTCGTTCCCACACGGGGCCGTCGTCCTCGTCGCAGCCACCCTACCCAGTGCGCCCTCCGGTGCATCCTCCCTTGAGGATGTCTCCTCTAGGGGGCCCTTCTCTCAGAGGTCCTGCACCAGGACTAGCACCACGAGGACCTGCACCAGGACCAGCACTAGTAGAAGTAGCAGCAGCAGCACGAGCAACACCACTGGTTCCTTCCTCGTCCACTGGCGTTGTTCTTCAATCAGGTAATGACCACAACTCTATCTCAAACCATATACAAATACTAGATTGTATTAATTATGATACGTGATTTAATAATACTATTTGCTCCAGCTTACGTCGGCAACGGCAACACCCCTGACTCCACCCTAGAGGACCAGGCGGGAGGGTCCGGGTTCGGGTTCGACGACTTGGACTTCGACTTCGACTTCTTGCACGGTTTGCCACCGCAGGACGAGCTCGGAGGGTCGTAGCTAGGAGGCGCGCCACCCACGTGGACACAGGAGGGAGCAGGGACACAACCAGGAGGCTCGCAGCTGCCAGGCGCGACCAGTGGTACGCAACCAGGAGGGTCGCAGCTGCCAGGCGCGAGCGGTGGGGCGCAGCCGTCTCCAGGAGGGTTGCCAGGGTCGTCCCACGAGGTTGCGGCGGCGGCGATGGCGACACACAGCTGACTGCTGATGCTAGGCGTCGACAGATCCACCCACGTGACCCGTTGATGTACCCTCGCGAGCAAACGCACGCCACAGTCCGAGCTGACAGGCTGCTCAAGAAGACAAGACGATGCTAGATTAGGTCGCATATTATTTGTACAGGAGCACTGTTATATGTGATCACAACTATGTTTTAGTGTGTCACTTTGCTTTTCTATATTACCACCTAGTTTTCTTTGTCATACAGTTAAAAAATAGAAAATAAATCGTTAAATTGAAAAAACAACCCGTCGAAAAGCAACCGCGGCGGTACGGTAGGCAGTAGGTTCGAGATAGAGTATTATTGAAGTCGAGAAGCAACTGTCGTGGACCACGACAGTTGGTGGTGGATGTCGCGCTTATATAAAGGGCGACAGAACCAATCGTCCTGCCCGACCCTACCACCGCCTTCCTCTCCCCACGTGCTGCTCCTCCCTCTTAGGTAAGTTTCCTATCTTTATTTATTTTATGTAATTAGTTAAATTAGTTTAGAATAGTGTAATTAGTTAAATTAGTTATGATTTTGTGTAATAGTAACTAGAGATGTCTACTGTTGCCGCCAGAGGGGGTGAGGATGGTAATGGTGGTGGTGATCCGAAGGGGGAAAACACAAATGCGGCACCTGATCCGAAGAAAATGAGCACACTCGAAAGAGGCATGCTTCGTCATTTGCAAGGAGTAACTGCAGATGACATTGCAAGAGGAGAGGAACCTCCTTGGGGTGCTCTTTATGCTCCACCAGACATACATCATTATTTGCAAAGAAAAACTGCAGATACCATTGCAAGAGGAGAGGAACCTCCTTATGGTGGTCTTTATGCTCCGGGTGGTCTTTATGCTCCACCAGCAGACCCATGTGTTGCTAATGTACCAGCTAAAAAATCTACCAGGAAAGAAAACCTTCGTCGTCAGATGGCAAGAATGGCTGAAGTTTGTCAATTTTTTAAATGTTGTAGTCTTTCACGTAGTGCTGTAATATTTGAATTGGATCCTATTGTGATTGTGTTGTAATAATTGAACCAGCAGTCCTTAATTTCCCTTCCTTAATATTCCTACTAGATTTAATAAAGTCTTACCAAAAAATTGAAATGATCCTAACCAATATATATGGCCCTTGGCGGTTGGACCTAGCCGTTGTGGCCCACGACGGTTACGTCCAACCTGCCTGGCCCATGGCGGTTGGGTCTAGCTGTCGTGGCCCACGGCGGTTACATCCAACCACTGTGGAGGTTCCCCAACCGCCGTGTGGACGGCCACCGATCGCCGTAGGCCACGACGGTTGGAGTGTAAACGTCGTGGCGTACGGCGGGTGTGGCTAACCGCCGTACACCGTGGCGGCTGATGTATATTTTTAATAAACTTCAAAACAGCTGTATAAATTTGCAAAATGATTTAAAAATAAAAAAATCTCTACCCCTCGTGCTCTGCTCACGCTCCATCCCACGCGAACTAAGCAAGGGTTCGGCTCCTGCGATCGTCGTCGGTGAGCGAGTGCACCCATTTGGATCCTACGAACCTCTAAAGTCGGGGGCGTGTACGTCTACCTCTACCAATAAGATTGGTCACGCTAGCTCTCGTCACTGCAACGACGCCACCATTCACCTCGTCAAGAACAAGAAACAAAGGTGGTGCTAAAGGTGAGATTTTTATCACTATATACCACATTTTGTGCCTTGATGTTGAGTATTTAGGTTCTTTGGGTTGCTCTCAAGTAATTATCACTAGTTCCTGAAACTTAACATCCTTAGTTCCCACTACTGATTCTCACTCTTTGTCTCTCTCCCTCACTAATCTCACATGAACAGAGCCAGGTGCAACTCCTTTGGCGATCGGCGCTAGCGAGCGCGTGCGCTTCCAAGGTTGTGCCCCAGTGGTCCTCAAAATCTGACGACCTAGCCCTGCAGCCGATTCACAGTATCAACCCTATTATTCTACCACACACCACCAAAAACAATGGGCGTGATTGGAGAAATAGCCTAGAGCTATTTTGAGGGCTAAAGTTTAGCTAAAAAATAGCTCTTTAGTGAAATAGCCCTTGAGCTGATTGGATCCAAGGGCTATTTGAGCTAATCTTACCTCCTCTCTCTTACCCCTCTCTCCCTTGCCCTTAGAAAAAATAGCCCAATTAGCATGTATTTGGGGGATAATTTTTTGAGTGAGCTAGTTGCAAATAGCCCTAAAATAGTCCACATGTTTGGTTGCTATTTGAGCTATTTAAGCTAAAAAAGGGTGGGCTAAAAAATAGCTCATGGATTCAAACACCCCCAATGAACTCAAAGGTGAGATTTTTTCATCCTAAATCGCAAGCAATTCATTCAATTTGAGGATCCAATTTATTTAGTGCATCTCCAGTGGATTTTCTTTCGAAAAATTGTGTATTTGTGATGCACACACTCATTCTTCAATTTTAAAAGCAGTGCACGAATTTTTCGTTTTTATCTCTGTATGGATGACAGACTAATAATTTGAAGTAAATATGGATTTGTGGCTACTCAATTGAAATGTTCAGTAGTATAGCATGCAGGAGTCCTTTCTTGTAGCTATATCCAGTTGGATACTAACTTCTTGTGATAAATTTTAGTTAGTCATTTTGCTAAGATAAATTCGAGGATAACTAGAACTAACTGGATTTTTGGGTGCTCCTTTGAAATAATGTGCATGAATTGGCTGATTGACAATTATTTGGATAACTTTAATGCTAATTACACCCACAATTGTAATGTGTAGGCATCTGCGAGAAGGGCAAAGAAAACCGGTGTCATTCATAGGTTCTTGGAGGTGCACTTCCCTAACTCTTCCGTTGTTTAACTTATGTCTTTCATGTGCAAATGTATAGTCGCTTTGCGAAAAGAGTAAATTCATCTAAAAACAACTTATCTAACATGCAGGAAAAACCAGAATTACACCTAAATCTTGACTCACCAAATTTTAGTGAAGGGATGTAGTGTACATTTATAGAAGAAATGGTGAAGACAGTGGTATCCGTTAAAACAGCGCATGGGGTGCCCAGTTTACCCCCAACAAGGCAACAACCTATAGATATGAGGTGGTTCCCGTCAGACTAACAACCTTTGGAATTTCAATAGTAGCAGCAATAAGGCGTGATGACCTGTATTTTCTCGGATTCCAGACTATGGATGAAAGATGGTTTGCGTGTAAATTAGTTGATACACCTGCAGATGAGGACAAGGATGTTAAAGGAAAGGGAAAATACAAGTATGATGAGTTTCAAAGGCCCTTTGTTGTAGGTGCAAATGATGCACTTTTTTGGGTCTTACAATTCTTTGTTGGGCCTTATAATGAATAGCTTCAAGTTTTCAGTGGGAGGTTCAAGGCTGGCATCAAAGTCCTTGGAAACACCAGAAGTACAGATGTGCTCGATAATAAGAACACCCAATTTTTACACTCATTTGCTCATGTTTGTCTTTTTATCCCAGAGTGTTGTCGATTCCTCATTACTGGTGACCAGTTTATTGCCTTAGCAAATGATCCATATTGAGAGCTTGCATTTTCTGCTTTCGTTCACAAACTTTGTCATTGGAGCAAAGCTTCTTACTCTATTCAGCATGACAGTGATGATGAAGCCGCTGAGAAAGCTTCTCGACTGCGGGTGATGAAATTTGAACTGCCACGAGCAGAACTCTGATGATGGCATGCGTGGTTTTGTACTTTTGTGTCAGCATGAGATGCCGCAGTGGCTCGACACTACTACTTCCACAACATTAATGCTCATTGAGTTGTCTCCTAATCCTCTACGTTCCATTTATATACACCATTTTACTTATTGGGACATGATCCGAGTGTAATGGATAGATGATATATTGCTATTAACGTGTGTTCTTCTATTATGATATCATGGTATAATCGTATGGAACTTTTTGATTTGATGGAGTATGTGTCCGCACCCAAATTTGGCACAAGGCTGATCAGGCTGACGCGGTCTGACCGGTGGGGTGTCTTGTAGCCGATCTGGCAACGGCCACACCGGTCTGACCGGTGGGCCTGACCGGTCTGACCGGTGGACCCCGAGTCCGAGTAGAATTGTGGAGTCCTTGCGAATTTCGAGTTGTAAAAGGATTTGTCGGTGCGGAATGTGATCCCGACACTAACCAGTGATAAGCGCCAAGGTCTATCCCTCAATGGTCGATGCTAAGCAATAAGAGACACAAAGTTTATCTGGTTCCGGCCGAGGGGCCGTACGTCCAGCACTGGCGTGCTCGAGGCACTATATTGCTCAGCACCGGGGTGCCTGTAGTGGGGCTGCTACAAGCAAGGCGGGAGAGGAAGCGTAGCTTCCAAGTCCCTGGTGAAGTGGCTGAAGATATTGTGGGAAAATTGGAGAGCAAGTGCGTGATGTGCCGAGTGTTGTTCTTCTATCTTGTCCCGTGCGGCGGGGGAGTTCGTCTCCCTTTTATAGACCAAGGAGTGAGCGAATTACATGTATGCCGCGCTATTTAGCTACATGGGGAAGCGTGGTGTGTTGCGCCATAGAGTAGGCGGCCGCCTTGACGGTCCTTGCCGCGATCTGGCCATCATGGTGTATCTTGTACCCGAACAGTGGTAGCCTTGAGGGTAGGAGTGCAGCGATCGGCCGTGATGTCCCCAGGCGGGCTCGAGGGGGTTGCTGACGTCGACCCGTACGGGATACAGGGGCCGGCATGGCGGCGTCCCGTTTCCGCACGCTCCACAGCGCCGGAGCTGTTACCACAGTGCCCAGCGTGGGGTTGTACGCGCGGGGGCGGCCACCATGCCGCTAACAGTGGCAGGGATGGTGCCCCGCCGGCCTAACGTTTTGACCTAACCCTGCAAAGTCACGGGAAAGTAAATCGAGGTTACGGCCGGCCCCCCTTCGAGGGCTCGGCGCGTTAGCCGTACCGGAGTAGGCGGCGCGACGTCACGGGACTGGCGCCGGCCACGTCGCACAGTCCCCCACAGTGGCGGGGATGGGTTCCCTCCTAGGGAGTTGTTGCAACAGAACCGGGCGCGAGTCCCAGGCGCATGATGGTGCCGCCCCGCCGTTGTCAGAACATTAAATGCCCATACCCGAGTACGGGAACGGGCGTGCGCGTGCGGAGCGCCCTCGAGCGAGGCAGAGCCTGCTCGTGGGCAGCGCGGACCCTCGAGCGAGGCGGAGCCTGCTCGAGGTAAGCGCACCCCCTCGAACGGGGCGGAGCCCACCCGAGGGAGGCGTGTGCCCTCGAGCGAGACGGAGCCTGCTCGAGGGGACCTTTAAGTGGGCCGCTTTGGTGGGCCGTCAGGGCCACCGTGGCGTGGGCCATGCCCTGCGTGTTTAAGCGAGGCGCGTTTGGCTTTGGCTTGTTGCGGGTTTCAAGTGGGGATTCCCCAGTTGTTTAAGGGGACCCCTAGGGCTGTCCCCGACAGTAGCCCCCGAGCATCTGCGGGTTCGCCGGCAAGGCTCCCGCAGATACTGGAGCCTACTGATAGGACGTCCTTCCCTCCTGTCTTGCGAACGCTTTCCGTGGGGCCGCGTCAGCGGACCCGCGGGTCTAGCCCCCGAAGCCCTGCAGGAGCGCGGGCGCTCCTGTAGGGGTTTTGCCGCGAGACTTGGTCAGAGGGCGTGGTACATGTTTCAACCGGCGTCGGCAATGTTTCAGCTGGCTTCGGTGACGCACGCGCTGCTGGCACTATCTGCGGCGGGTGCAATCCAGGAGGTGTAGCCGTGCGTCGAGCCCCCGAGCCTGGGCCCGTTCGAGGCGATCGGGTAGTGCTCTACGACTTGTTTTTTAACGCGCCCTCGCCGTCCTTCCGCGGGACGGAGGGTGAGGTTTCCGCAACCCCCATCGGTCGGGTCGCGGATTGCGGATTCCTCGTTGAGCTGTTAGTGGGTGGTTTGAGTGGACGCCCATGCCCCGTTCGATAAGGGTAGGCTGCGTGGTCCAGAGACACGTCCATTAAAGCGCTTGCATGGGTTTGCTAGGTGGGGCTCGGTCCCGTCGCTAGGGACCGAGGGCGCAGAAGCTCTCCCTCGGTGGGATCCCCCGGCTAGCTGCCCTCGCTGGCTCTCGAACACGACATGTGGGGCACCCTCGAGCCGGCGGGCTCGAGGAACGGCTCGAATGCGCGTGCCCTCGTCGTCCCTGACTCTGGTGATCTGGGGCGCCTGTTCGAACCCGTCGAGGGTCAGGCTTCGAACCTCTGATCAGTAGGGCCGTGCGGGGTGGCGCCTAGGCGGCCCCGTCTTTGCATCTGCGAATCCTCGAGGGTCCCTGACCGTGTCAGCCCTCGAGGCGCTGATCAGTAGAATGGTGCGGGGTGGCGGCTAAGCGCTCCCGTCTTGGCATCTGCGAATCCTCGAGGGTCCCTGACCCTGTCAGCCCTCGAGGCGCTGATCAGTAAAATGGTGCGGGGTGGCGGCTAAGCGCTCCCGTCTTGGCATCTGCGAATCCTCGAGGGTCCTGACCGCGTCAGCCCTCGGGGCGCTGATCAGTAAAATGGTGCGGCATCGGTACCTGCGGTGCCTGTTTCGTCTCAAACGGGCCCCGAGGTGACTGTCCCACGCCTGCACCCTTTCGAGGGTTGAATTTTTCTGAGCCAGGGGCTCGTGCCGCTCGAGGGTCCTCCTTACTTGGTAAGGGGCCGGGCCATTTAATGCTTCGCAGTCGAGGCTGCGGTTTCGCGTCGCGAGCGCGCCTTTTTAGGTGCCGCGGCCGCGCGCGTAGTGGGCGGCGTGGGCAGGCGGACGTGACCGCCTGCCACGGCCCTCCCGATTCTATGCCGTGATGATTTGCCCGTCAGCGGTGGCGTGGCCGCCGTGGTCGTGGTGGGGCCCGCCCGTCAGCGAGAAAAGATTCCCCTGCAGTTAATGCGCGCGGGACGTGCGCTCCGGAGAGCACGCCCACGGCTTATAAATCTGAGGAGAGGGAAAACGACGGTTTTTACCTTAGCGTTTCGCCATCCTCGCTCCTTGGGCTCTAGCCCCCGAGCCGTTCTAGCCACAGTGCCATTTCGTCTTCCTTCCTGTTCTTCGTTCCCGGCTTCCTTGCCTTTCCACATGGCGCCTCTTCCACCTCTCGTCATCGTTGACCCGTACGTGTGGGAGCGCTCCACGGTGACGCGGCTGGCCCTAGGCGACCTGGTGTCCGCCGGCCAGCTGGCGGTGAACGAGGAGGGCCGGCCGGCCGAATGGATCGTGCCGCCGGCTGGGGACCACACGCCCAACCTACCGAGCGGCTACGTGGTGAGCTTCACCCGCTTCCACGAGCGCGGCTTCGCAGCGCCGGCGAGTCGCTTCATGCAGGGGCTCTGCCACCATTACGGCGTGGAGTTGCACAACTTCGCGCCGAACGCGATTTCGCAGGCGGCCACGTTCGTGGGCATTTGCGAGGGGTATCTAGGGATCCCAGTGAATTGGGATCTCTGGATACACCTCTTTCCGCGCGGAGCTGTTCACGCAGCCGGCGACGGAGCAGAGGACCCGCCGCGCGGTGCACGTCGGTGGCATGTCGCTCGCCTTGCGGGCGTAGTACAAGGACGACTACATCCCTTGTACCATGACGACCAACAACGCCGGCTGGGAGCGGGGGTGGTTCTACCTTCGCAACGCCGAGCCCGGCCTCCCCCCTTACACCGGCCTGGTGCTCCGAGAGAGGCCCGACTCCTAGAGCCACGGCGTGTCCCCGCCTTCGCATCGGAGGCGGTTGGACTCGCTCCTGGCCGCGCTGCGGAACCCGGCGGCGCGCGGGCTGACCACGGCGACCGTCCTCGCCTTCCTCCACCACCGGCGGGTCGTCCCCCTGATGGAGAGGCCGCTCCGCACCTTCGATGACGGAGACGGCGAACCCCGTCGCGCTGGCGAGGTCGCGGATGCTTCCGAGCCCCCTCCTGCGGGAGTACGCAGCCACACGGGTGCGGAGCGCCGTCGACACCCGGTCCCTGCGCAGCGACCGGTCCTTGTGGGACCTCGAGATGCTCTCCACCGGCCCGCTGGTGAGTAGATTTCTTGGTTCTGTTCTTGATTTTGCTGATGTTTCAGGTCTTTGATGCGCCTCGATGTTTCGCTCGCAGATGGTGAGCCAGAGCGCCGCGAAGTCTGATCCGCCCACTCCCCATTCTCGCGCGCTTGGTCGAGCGTCGCAGCAGTGGGAGCGGGAGCGGGCGGCGCGCAAGGAGCGCGCGAAGCGACACCGCAAGCGTCGCGAGCGCCAGAACGAAGAGTACTGGCTGCGCGAGCAGCAGGGGCTCTCTTCCTCGGGGACCGAGGAGTACTCGTTCTCGGAAGAAGTAGAGGAGGAAGAGGCGGGGGCGGTGGCCTCCCCCGACGAGGGTGGGAGCTCGCTCCCCGCCGCCGGGAGCCGGCCCGGCGGCAAGAGCGGCATCGCCCGGGGCGGGTGCGGAGGTGCCCGCCGCCGGTGCAATCGATGACGGGGGAGCGGCGTGGGCCGCGGAGGCGCCGGCGCGCGCCGCGAGGTGCACGTGGCAAGCGCGCCCGCGCGTGGGGCGGGGCCCTGCGCACGCGGCGGGGAGACGGCCGGAGGCGCGGCGGCGGCCGCGGCGGCCGCGCCGGCCGCACCGGCGTCATCCATCGGGGCCTCGAGGAAGAGGAAGCGCGCCTTCTCCTCTTCGAGGTAAGGGGCTTGCTCTTTTGCGGGGTCGCGTTTCTGACAACTAGGGGCCTAACTGTTTGCTTGTGTTTACGCAGGGTGGTGCCGACCGTGCCTCCCCTCGCACCGGCCAAGGTGTTGAGGGCGGACGCATCTGTTCCCACCCGGCGGCGCTCATCGAGGGCGCCGCGGGCGGAGGCGAGTGCGGCGGCCGCGGCGGTCGAGGGCTCGCGAGGCGCGTGCGAGGCCCCGAGGCCGCGGCCGGCGGATCGGTCGCCGCGCGCGCGGCCGGCGGGCGTCGAGGAGCGGCGGGCGCTCGTCGTGGCGGAGGCGCGGCCCGCGGCGCCGACCGTGGTGGGGACGCGACCTGCGCGGCGCCGGCCGTGGCGGAGGCGCGGCCGCGGCGCCGGCCGTGGTGGAGGCGCGGCCGCGGTGCCGGCCGAGGAGGGCGATCCGGCTCCCGTGGTGGAGGCGCGGCCGCGGCGCCGGCCGTGGTGGAGGCGGTCCGCGGCGCGGCCGTGGTGGAGGCGCGGCCGCGGTGCCGGCCGAGGAGGGCGATCCTCCGGCGCCCGTGGTCGCGGAGGCGCGGCCGGAAGCGGTGGCCGCGGCGCGCGCGGCGAGAGCCTGCGGCCACGGAGGCGCGGGCGGAGGCGTCGACGGAGGCGACGCGGGGGCGGCACCCGCCGGCGGCTCCCGGCGGCGGTGGTGGAGATCTTGGACGACGACTCCCCGCCGCCGGATGGGACCGGTGGGTGAGCTTCCCCACGCCGTCCCCCGAGTCCCGAGAGGGGGCCATCGTGCGGCGGCGGGAGGGCCACATGGTGGCGAGGAGGCCGAGGGCACGGTCCCGAGGCCTTGTCTTCCCGCGGCGGCCGCTCCGCCCCGAGAGAGGGGCTCGTTAGCGACCCGCCCGCGTTCGCCAACGCCCAGGGGGAGCAGGAGCTATGGGGAGAGCTCCGCAACCACGGCGACGCGCTCGACCGAGCGTTGAACGAGGCGCTGAGGATCCACGGCGGCCCCGCGTGGCGCGTCTTCCAGGTGGGGCGCCGTTGCTTGTTTCTTTCTTTTTCTCGTTTCTGCGCGCGACCCTTGCAGCATGATGCTTACAGGTTTTGACTTGTTGGTGACAGGAGCTCGAGCTCCACGCCCACGACAAGTACGGCGCCTTTGACCAGGTGAGCGCCGAGCTCCGCCAGCTCCGGGAGCGGTGCGATGCCTTCGACGCGCTCGCCGACGCCCTGAGGACTCCGGACGGGCGGGTCGTCATACCGGGCCATGGCCCCCGCGCGATCGGCTCCATGAGAGCGCAAGGCAGGACCCGGCGCACCCCTCCACCCTCGAGCGGGTTTGCACAGCCCTCATCGACCGGGATGAGGCGCCGCGGCAGCGCGGGCGGACCTGGAGAAGACGCGCACCCTGGCGGCCAACTAGGAGGCGGAGGTGGCCGGCGTCCGCAACGACAACCTGGAGCTCCACTCGTTGCTCCGGGGGCGCGAGCTCGGCGAGCCGGGGGCCGAGGAGCCGGGCGCGCGCGCTCGAGCGAAGGCCAAGGAGGCCGACGATCTGAAGGCCGCCCTCGACACCAAGGTCGCGGCGCTCGCCGTCGCGGAGGACCGGCTCCTACGGGGAGCGTACCGCCCGCCGGGGGCCGAGGGGCAGCTCCAGTAGGAGCGGGCTGCCCTTGCCGACGCCCGGTCGGCACTGGAGCAGGAGCGCGTCACTCGCGAGGCGGCGCAGAAGTCGCTGGAGGAGCGGAACACCGAGTTCTCGAAGCTCGAGGGCGAGCTGATGGTGCTCGGTATCACGAGCGCGAGCCAGGAGCTGGCCCTCCAGGAGCAAGGCGAGACCCTCAAGGGCCTTGAGCAAGGGCGGTCGGGGGGCCGGCGCCGCGCCCTCGAGGTGGAGAGGAAGCAAGTCGAAGGTAAGTCGCTGTTTGACTCCTGTTTTGCTGGTTTTCTCTTAAAGGGTTCACCCCCTTTTCTAATCCCTTTCTTGCCGGGCAACTTCAGGCTTGCGCACTGCGCTGGGGCACGCGGCCGAGCGGGCTGAGGCACTGCAGACCTCCTACAACTCCTCTGAGTAGGAGCTGCTGGAGTTGCGCACCGCAGCCCTCGAGACCTGCCAGGCCGTAGAGGAGGGCGAGGTGCAGGCTGGTAGCTCGCTGGCCAGTCGCCTACTCGCCCTCGGCGGGCACGTCACCGGGCGTATGCGCCGGGCGCTGCATCTTGGCGTCCAGAAGGCCCTCGGGGTGGTGCGATCTCATTACGAGGTCAACTTCGAGGCGCTGGCGTAGGGCTACGTCATCCCCGAGGGCGTCGAGGACGAGGTGGCGATGGAGCGCATGGATGCGTTAGCCGCCAACGCCACCGGGGCGCTTGCCGAGGCCTTCGAGGAGTTTCTCTTCCCAGATGCCGCTGATGCCGCCGCTCCTCCAGCCTGAAGACAGCCGGGCACTAGGCCCTTTTTGTTTATGTATTAGTGTGCGGGCCATGTGGCCTTGTAAATAAACATGTCACCTTTCTTCAAACATTTGTGAAAGTGAAATGATGTCTTTTACTTCGTCGCGCTTTTTTGTTTCTACTTCTTCCTGAGTAAATTCTAGTTAGGGAAGTTCGATTTTCGCGGGTGGCATGCTGAGTTGGAGGCAAGAGAGAAGGGCCGTATCCTCGCGGAGGCGTAGGCTATCTCTGGCTCGCGCGTCCTTTCCGCTAGGCTGCCTGCGCCCTATTTGAATTTTGCTCAAGGCCGAAGTGAAAACATGCTTAGCGCGCGTGAGTTGTTTCTTTTTTGCGAGAAAATGGGACCATTTGGGGGGGGATGCCCCCCGTAGTAGCCCCCGAGGGTAACTTGGGTTTCAGGGGAAAGCCGAGTTGCCCTTTTTATTAAACTGATGATGTTTACATGGTTGTCACCAACTGGGGTGCTGGTTACGTGGTTTACAACAAAAGACTTGGAAATCCTAGCTAGGGATAGAAGCGATGTAGCTGTTGGATGTTCCAAGCATTGGTGAGTTCTTCGCCGTCCTCGTTGGCCAGCTTGTACGTGCCGGGCTTGCGCACTTTCACTACGACGTAGGGCCCCTCCCGCGGAGGTGATAGCTTGTGGCGTCCTCGGTTGTCTTGGCGTAGCCTTAGGACCAAATCCCCTTCGCTGAAGTCCCGCCGGCGTATCTTCCGTGCTTGGTAGCGCCTGAGGGACTGTTGATATCTTGCGGAGTGCATTAAGGCCACGAGGCGTGCTTCGTCCAGCTGGTCCAGTGAGTCCTTGCGGGCTCGCTGGTTGGCGTCCTCGTCGTAGCCTCGAACCCTGGGTGACCCGTACTCTAAGTCCGTGGGGAGGACGGCCTCTGCGCCATGGACTAGAAAAAACGGGGTGAACCCGATGGCTCTGCTTGGGGTGGTCCTTAGGCTCCACACGACCGCTGGTAACTCCTGTAGCCATTTCCGACCAGACTTATTTAGCTGGTCGAAAATTCTGGGCTTAAGGCCTTGTAGGATCATGTCGTTGGCACGCTCTACTTGGCCGTTAGTCTGTGGGTGTGCCACAACTGCCCAATCCACACGGATGTGGAATTTGTCGCAGAACTCCAGGAATTTCCTGCCCGTGAACTGGGACCCGTTGTCGGTGATGATGGAGTTTGGCACTCCAAAACGATGGATGATATCGGTGAAGAACGTCACCGCTTGCTCTACCCTGAGATTCGTAATGGGGCGCACTTCTACCCACTTGGAAAACTTGTCGATCGCAACCAACAGGTGAGTGAAGCCCCCGGGCGCCTTCCGCAGGGGCCCGACGATGTCCAGTCCCCACACGGCGAAAGGCCATGTTATGGGGATGGTCTGCAGGACGTGAGCAGGGAGGTTGGATTTGCGGGCGTAGAACTAGCACCCTTCGCAAGTGCGCACGATCTCGCTGGCATCCGCGACCGCGGTAGGCCAGTAAAAGCCTTGACGGAATGCGTTGCCAACGAGGGTGCGGGGTGCGGCGTGATGGCCACAGATCCCCGCGTGGATGTCCCGCAGGAGCTCGCACCCCTCGGGGATGGGCACGCACCGCCGCGAGATGCGGAGGCGCGCGCTTGTACGCCTCGCCGTCGACGAGGGCGAAGGACTTGGCCATCCTGGCGATGCGCCTGGCCTCGGCACGGTCCGAGGGGAGTTCCCCTCGAGCCATCCAGGCGACATACTTGTCGCGCCAATCTGCCTTGACGGGGGCTGGCTCGATATCCATTACATCGGCCTCGTAGGCGCCATACCCCTCGAGGAGGGAGAGCACGTACGCCTCGTTCGAGGGGTCCTCGTCCATGGGCTCCGCGCCTGCTGGATTCGAGGGAGCCCCCGAGGGTTCCGCGTGGCTCGAGGGGTGAGGCTCGAAGGTGACGGAGGGCTGGGCGATGTCCCGGGCGAAAACATTCGGGGGGACGGTGCACCTGCGTTTTGGAGGCCGAACGGCATCGTGACGTAGCAAAACATCCCGAACGGCGTGATGAATGAAGTCGCGAGCTGATCGGACTCCTTCATCTTTATTTGGTGATACCCGGAGTAGGCATCAAGGAAGCAAAGTAGCTCACACCCAGCTGTTGAATCAACAATTTGATCGATGCGTGGCAAAGGAAAGGGAACTTTTGGACATGCTTTATTAAGACTAGTGTAGTCTATACACATCCGCCATTTCCCATTCTTTTTCTTTACAAGTACAGGATTTGCTAGCCACGTAGGGTGGAATACTTCCTTGATGAACCCGGCCTCGAGAAGCTTCCGCAGCTCCGCTCCGATCGCCCGCCGCCGCTCCTCGTCGAAGCGGCGGAGCCATTGCTGCACGGCACGGGAATGAGGCAAGATGTCAAGGGAGTGCTCGGCGACCTCCCTCGGGATGCCTGGCATATCCGAGGGGCTCCATGCGAAGATGTCGACGTTGGCGCGGAGGAAGTCGACGAGCACCACTTCCTATTTCGGGTCGAGGGTGGAGCTGACCCTCAACGCCTTGCCCTCGGGGGCAGCAGGATCGAGGGGCACCTCCTTGGTCTGCTCTGCGGCCTCGAAGTTGCCGGCGTGCTTGGTGGTGAAGTCGAGGTCCTCGTTGACCATCTTCTCCAAGGTGGTCACCAGCGCTTCATCCAGCGCCAGCGCTTCCGCGTGCTCTACGCACTCGACGTCGCAGTCGAACGCGTGCTTGATGGACGAGCCCACGGTGATGACGCCGTTCGGTCCCGGCATCTTCATCTTGAGGTAGGTGTAGTTGTGGACTGCCATGAACTTGGCGTAGCAGGGCCGCCCAAGTATGGCGTGATAGGCGCCCCGGAACCCCACCACCTCGAAGGTGAGCGTTTCCTTGCGGAAATTCTTCGAGGTGCCGAACCAAACCAGCAGGTCAATCTGCCCGAGGGGCTGGACGCGCTTGCCTGGCGCGACGCCATGGAACGGCGTCGTGCTGGGCCGCGGCCCGGTCCGCCCCAATCCCCGGCGGGCGCGGCGGCGTATGCGCGTAGAGGATGTTGAGGTTGCCGCCTCCGTCCATCAGGACTTTTGAGAACCGCGCGTTCCCAATGATCGGGTCGACCACCAGTGGGTATTGACCCGGGTTGGGGATGCGGTTCGGGTGGTCTTCACGGCTGAAGGTGATGGCGTCCTCCGACCAGTCGAGGAAGGAGGGAGGCGCCTTCTCCGCGGCGAGGACCTCGTGCCGCTCCCGCTTGCGCTGGCGGCTCGACATGTCGACGGTTGGTCCCCCGAAGATGAGGAACACGTTCTCCACGGCGGGGAAGCCGCTGGCGTCGCCATCTCCTCTGTCCTTCTTGGCTTCCGCGTCTTTCGCGGCGGCGCGACCGTAGAACTTCTTGAGCATGTCGCATTGCTCAAGGGTGTGGTTTACTTGGGTCTTGTGGTATGGACATGGCTTTTTCAGCATGTCATCGAACACCCCCGGACCTCGAGGGGCCGGTCGATGTCCTCGTCGAGCCGGGTCAACAGCAAGGGCCTCGGCGTCATCGCCGTCTCGCCCCTGCTCGCGCGCCTCGCGGCGCGGCTTCTTCCCTTTCTTGCCCCGCTTGTCCTTTCGGTGGGGCTCCCTGGACTTGCTGCCTTCCGCGGGCGCGTTGTCCGAGCGCTTGCCCTTCTTGCCGTCGAAAATTGCCCCCACGGCCTCTTCTCCTGAGGCGAGCTGGTGGCGATGTCGAACAGCTCGTTTGAGACCGCAGGCGGGCTGCGCCCCAGCTCCCGCACGAGATCCCGGCACGTGGTGCCCTCGAGGAAGGTGTGCACAATCTCGGATTGCACTACGCTTGGGAGCTCCGTGCAGCGCTTGGAGAAGCGCCATATGAAGTCCCAGAGCGACTCGCCGGGCTTCTGGGTGCAGGAGCGCAGGTCTCAGGAATTCCCAGGGCGCACGCACGTGCCCTGGAAGTTGCCCACGAACGTGCGGACCAGATCATCCCAGTTGTGGATCTAGCTGGCGGGCAGGTGCTCGAGCCACGTCCGGGGCGAATCGCCGAGGTGTAGGGGCAGATTGCAGATGATGACCTCGTCGCTGGTGGCCCCGCCCAGCTGGCATGCCAGATGGTAATCATTGAGACACACGCGGGGATCTGTCTCCCCGTTGTACTTGACGATGGTGGTGGGCTGGCGGAAGCGCTGGGGGAAGGCCGCCGCGCGGATTTCCCGGCTGAACACACGGGTCCCTGGGGGCTCCGACGTCGGAGAGCGGTCCTCATCGCTATCGTAGCGTCCACCCCGTCGAGGGTGGTAGCCTGCCGCCGCTCGCGCATCCGCCTTGCTCGTACGCCGAGCATTGATGACGTTACGGGCGTCGCCGTCTAGTGCCTTGCGCGTGACGAGGAGCCGCTCCTTGGCCGGCGTGCGTCCCGGGTTGGCGGGTCGCCCCGCCGCTTCACCTGCATGGACCGAGGGTTCGCCCCCTGCGCGGCCCCGTCGCCTCGTGCGTCCCCCTATTGGCGGATGCGTGACGCCGAGCTCTCGGCCTGTTGGACGTCCGCCTGCTCGATGAGTGCCTGCACCTCGCGGTGCAGGTTTCGCGCCTCGGGTGTTGAGGGGGCCGACATGGCCCGCAGCAGCGTTGCCGCGGCGATAAGCTTCTGGCTCGCCCGTGGAGGCGTGTCCGGGTTATCGACGTTGAAGTCAGTGTTGATGCAGTCGCGGGCCTGTTTGCCCAGCTCCCGCGTGCGTTCGCCGCACGCGGAGGCTTCCCCGGCCCATGGAGGCGCGGAGCGCCCGCACCGTCCGATACTCCTCCGCCGCCTTGGCCTCGAGCTCGCGAGCCCGGGCTAACCGCGCGTCGACGTCAACCCCGGCGAGGGGTGCTCGGCCCTGCGGTCGGGCGCGGAGCAATCCCCGGGGCGGGCGTGACCTCCCCGTCGCCGGCGCCCGCTGCACCGGTGGCGTTTGCTGGGTCGTTGGCGATGACGACGCAGCATTCCCACGCGGGGTCGTAGCTCCCGTGCCGGGAATCGTCGGAGCAGGGCCCGAACCGCAGTCCGTGGCGTCAAGAAAACGCCTGAACATCACTGGGTCCGGCACGCCGGAGAAGTCCCATTCCGCGTACCCATGGAGGTTGGCGGGTGGCAACGTGTCAAGGGAGCCCAGGGACGACTCGTCGCCAGCGGAGGCGCCAGGGTCCTTGGCGATGAAGACGTGACGGCCAGGGGGAACCCTGCGCATCGCGGTGTTGACGTTGGCGTTGTAGGCCGTCGTGGCACCGCTCAGACCGATGGGGAAGCGCGGTCCGGAGACCGTGCGTTGCCCCACCGGGGCGGTGGTTGCTGTGCTGACGGGTGCGCCGCGCCGGGGAGGCGCGCGTTCGGCCTTGCCGCCGCTCGGGACCGCGCCCGTCGTGAACGCCGGCCGGAGCGGCGGCGACGCCGTGGCGCCGACGGCCCGCAGCATCCGTGCCTCGCCGGTGTCCGCGCCGTGGCGCGCGAGCAGCGGGGACCGGGGCGGACCCGGCCTGGCGCCGCGCACGGAGCTCCTCACGGTTGGTGAGGCGCATCAGGTAGCCGTTCCCCGTAGCCTGAAAGTTCAGGCCCCCGAACCGGATTTCAAACCCGGCGGGGAGGGGGTCCGAGCTGCCCATGGAGTAGCGCGTGCCGCGGTACTCGGTGCGAATCACCATGGAGGGAGTTGACGGTGGATTGACCTTAGGCGCTTGATGCCCCACGGTGGGCGCCAACTGTCGGTGCGGAATGTGGTCCCGACACTAACCAGTGATAAGCGCCAAGGTCTATCCCTCAATGGTCGATGCTAAGTGTTGGGGAATTCAGGAAAACCCGTCACCCTCGAAACGTCGAGTTTAACAGAATTCTCGAAGCATGTCTTTCAGGAGCAGGAAATTCGCGATTCTCGGAAGTCTGGGACCTGCGGAGTCTCGAATTCGCGAATGTGCAGAGTTCGGGAATCTTGATTCGGTGAAGAGGCGGAGTCATGAACATGCGGAAGCCCGGAATCTCGATCGTTGATGGTCCGAACTTCGGAGATTTGCCGATTCGGGAATCCGATGAAGACTCGTTCGGGACTCGGGCGCAAGGACACGCACGAACCCTGCCGGGAAGCAAGAGCCACTTCGGGAATCTGTAGAAGACCTAGTTCAGGAACTTCGGGCGAAGACATTCACGAATCACGGGAGAAGCAAAGTCAAAGTTGTAGTCCCAAAAAGTCCGGGTTTAGAGTGTGAACTAGTGGCAGACCTGTAAATGTGAGAAGGGGGAAAAGACATTCTTGTGTGTGTTCACATTAGGAATATTCTCCGAGCCCGAGGGTGTTATCAGAATGTAAAAGTCCCTTCGTCTCCCTATAAAAGGGGGCGCGAGAGCACGTGTAAACGGATTCAGACTTTTTTGGGACTTGTGCTACTTGCAGGAGGGGTTTCAGTCTCTTTGTGCCCTAACTGTGCTATTGAACGTGTTTTGAACTTTCACTTGTGTTGGGGTAGTATTCCGAATTTTTCGGGTACCCCCAACACTAAGCAATCAGAGACACAAAGTTTATCCTGGTTTCGGCCGAGGGGTCGTACGTCCAGCAGTGGCGTGCTCGAGGCACTATATTGCTCAGCACCGGGGTGCCTGTAGTGGGGCTGCTACAAGCAAGACGGGAGAGGAAGCGTAGCTTCCAAGTCCCTGGTGAAGTGGCTGAAGATATTGTGGGAGAATTGGAGAGCAAGTGCGTGATGTGTCGAGTGTTGTTCTTCTATCTTGTCCCGTGCGGCGGGGGAGTTCGTCTCCCTTTTATAGACCAAGGAGAGAGCGAATTACATGTATGCCGCGCTATTTAGCTACATGGGGAAGCGTGGTGTGTTGCGCCATAGAGTAGGCGGCCGCCTTGACGGTCCTTGCCGCGATCTGGCCATCATGGCGTATCTTGTACCCGAACAGTGGTAGCCTCGAGGGTAGGAGTGCAGCGGTCGGCCGTGATGTCCCCAGGCGGGCTCGAGGGGGTTGCTGACGTCGACCCGTACGGGATACAGGGGCCGGCATGGCGGCGTCCCGTTTCCGCACGCTCCACGGCGCGGAGGCCGTTACCACAGTGCCCGGCGTGGGGTTGTACGCGCGGGGGCGGCCACCATGCCGCTAACAGTGGCAGGGATGGCGCCCCGCCGGCCTAACACCTTGACCTAACCCTGCAAAGTCACGGGAAAGTAAATCGAGGGTGCGGCCGGCCCCCCTTCGAGGGCTCGGCACGTTAGCCATACCGGAGTAGGCGGCGCGGCGTCACGGGACTGGCGTCGGCCACGTCGCACAGTCCCCCACAGTGACGGGGATGGGTTCCCTCCTAGGGAGTTGTTGCAACAGAGCCGGGGCGCGAGTCCCAGGCGCATGATGGCGCCGCCCCGCCGTTGTCAGAACATTAAATGCTCGTACCCGCGTACGGGAACGGGCGTGCGCGTGCGGAGCGCCCTCGAGCGAGGCGGAGCCTGCTCGTGGGCAGCGCGGACCCTCGAGCGAGGCGGAGCCTGCTCGAGGTAAGCGCACCCCCTCGAACGTGGCGGAGCCCACCCGAGGGAGGCGTGTGCCCTCGAGCGAGACGGAGCCTGCTCGAGGGGACCTTTAAGTGGGCCGCTTTGGTGGGTCGTCAGGGACACCGTGGCGTGGGCCATGCCCTGCGTGTTTAAGCGAGGCGCGTTTGGCTTTGGCTTGTTGCGGGTTTTAAGTGGGGATTCCCCAGTTGTTTAAGGGGACCCTTAGGGCTGTCCCCGACTGGATTCCTTGCGGGGCAAGACCTCCCCACCCTATAAATATAAAGGGTCACGGCCGTTTGAGGTGGCATCACCCAATCGATCATTACTTTTTACAACTTTTATCTCTCAAACCCTAGCTTTTCCAACCTTGTGCTTTCCTTGTTTGTCTCGACGACGATCAGGGACGTTCTGAGTGGCCTTGCCGACCTCAGAGCAACCCTAGGCGCGCCACCTCCGACGGGGTCCCTCCCGAGGCGGCGATCTTAGGTTTTCACCGTGCCTCTGCATACACCGGTCAGACCGGTGCCCCTGACCGGTCAGACCGGTCCGGGCAGGAGCTCGGCGAGTTCAGCTTTTCGACGTTCCGCGCGATCTAACGCTCGCGTGTGTTGACCAGAAAAGTGTCAACAGTATGAATCCTCATATGTACTCCTAGTAAATACCATTTTTTCTTGAAGTTCTGAACCAAGTGAGATAGAAGAATCTCATACAGTTGATAGTGTCCACTCAACAATTGCAGCCAAATTCTCCAAGTTTAGGACAGCTGAGACGAGTGGACATAGATTATGAATGCAGAAGAAGATAGAGAGGTTCTAAAGGTTGCAGAAGCACTAGTGATAGAAGGGTAAAAACTCCAGGGAGAATCCGACGAGCAAGAGGGAAGAGCCAGGTAGCTGATGAACAGGTCGTTACGTGATACTTGACATTTACACGCTAAATGTTTGCTATTGATACTACATTAATAAGGCCCTTTAGCTAAATATGAAACTTGGATTATGAATACCCATCCTTGGATTGTTGAAGCTTCCTCTTGTGTCTTCTTTTAGTTTTATTTAGTTTTTTAGTGCACATAACCTTTTATTTATGATGATGATGGCATCAATAAATTTGATGGTATATACTAAGTACTCAGTTACATTACCGCAATTGCAGTTTTTTTTGGTCATCATCCATTTCAAACAAAACCGGCCATCACAAGTTTCAAGTATGGACAGGAAAACACTTTTAAAAAAAACGGAAATGCTTCCGTCCGGGCGTCCGACGCGTCCGGATGCCCGGACGTCTTCGTTCCTAGGCCATCGCGAGAATAAAAAAAACCGCAGCCCCCGCACGAGGCATGAGTAACGAGCCGTGCGCCCTCCGCCGCTTCCCTGCCCTCCGCCACCACCGCCGCCGGATCTCCCTCCTCCGGTCACCTCCGCCCGAACCGAGCCCCGATCTGTGATCCCAGTTGCTCCACCTTTTCATTCCTCCCGGTTTCGCCTCCTCCCGTGGTGTGTGCGCGGAGATCAGGCACACGCCGCTGGCGCCGCTCGTCGTGGTCGGGGGCGCCCACCGCCTCCCCGCCGCGTGATTCGCGAGCTCATCGACGACGAGGACCCCTCTCCGCTACTCGCCTCCCTTCCTCCCCCGCGAGCTCACCCGCGTGTGGGGCTGCCGCTTCCCGCGGTCCTCGTCGGCGGCGCAGCCGCCGCTCCCCGGCGGCCGGGCGCGCGCGGCGCTCATGCGACACCTCTACACGGAGCTCGCCGACGGCCGGGCGGAGCCCCCCGCGGCCGAGCACGGGAGCTCACCGGCGGTGCGGGGCGCCGCTCACGCAGTCAGGGCGAAGGTCGGAGGAGCTCCGGGCGGCGGTCATGGTGGGCCAAACCGGTAAGGTCTGGCATGTTGTAAGTCTATGATCCGTGTGTTTGAGATGTTTCAGAAGAATGTTGCAAGTGTTAAAAGCGAATATTGCAAAAGTAGACCTTGATGTTGTGATGTTGTAACTATTTCAGACACATGTTGCATGTGTGTAATCTGGATGTTGCAAAAGTAGATCTAGATGCTTCCGTGTTGTGGATGTGATTCCCGATGTTGCAACTATTTGTTTTCAAATGTTGCGTATGTTGCAACTCTTTTTTAGCATATTTTTTATGTTGCAAACATTAATTTTAGATGTTGTGGATGCTGAGTCTCGATGTTGCAGACATGTGTTGTTGGGTGTTGCAAATATTTTTTTCAATGTTGCAGACGTTGCGTTTCGATGTTGCAAACACGTGGTGTTGGGTGTTGTGTTGAGGAGAAGGGGAAGAGGCTCCTGATGTTGGATGTTGCACGCAACACGGGTCGCAACATGGTCGCAATATAGTCGCAACATGGTCGCAACATGGGGGAGGGTAGAAGAAAGACTCCTGATGTTGGATGTTGCAAGCAACCACGCTCGCAACATTTTCGTACACATTCGCAACACGCTCGCAACATTCATCCGGTAGTCTTTACATCTAACGGCTGACGATTGAGGATCCTAAGATCTAACGGTCACGGACCCGTCCGACACGCTAGCGCCCGGATCGGACGTCCGGGCGCTAGCAGTGAAAAAAAAATAAAAGCATTTATACCTGACTGGGATTATGATCACAATTCGTTTGGATAACTACCCACTCTCCGTTTATCCAAAAAAGTTTGTCAGCCTAGTCAGCATCGGCATCGGCTGACCCTTTTTTGTCTACTTCACGACTCCATCGTTTTCTCTACTCGATCGACACAACCCGACAATGGCTCGATCGGCGGTGCGCCTCCCTCACGCCGGCCCAACGCCGGCCACCGCCTTCCTCTCAGGCTCCAACCCCAGACCCGCCCACCTCCCCTTCTCCAAGCGCAACCCCACATCCCTCTCCGCCGCCGCCAATGCCCCCATCGTCGTCGTTGGCTCCGCTAACGCTGACATTTACGTTGAGGTCAACCGTCTCCCGCTCGTCGGCGAGACCGTAGCGGCCCACGCGGGGCGGAGCCTCGCGGGCGGGAAGGGCGCCAACCAGGCGGCCTGCGGCGGGCGGCTCGCGCTGGGACCCACCTATCTCGTGGCGCGCGTGGGGGACGACGCCAACGGGCGGCTCCTCGAGGGAGCGCTGGCCGACGCCGGCGGGGTCCGCACCGACCGCGTCGCGCGCGCGCCCGACGCGCCCTCGGGGCACGCCGTCGTCATGCTCATGCCCGACGGCCAGAACTCAATCATCATCGTCGGCGGCGCCAACATGGAGGGCTGGGCGGCGGGGATCGGCGCGGAGGACCTGGAATTGATCCAAAAGGCAGGCGTGCTGCTGCTGCAGAGGGAGATACCCGACTGGGTCAACGTGCAGGCTGCCCAGGTGCTTTAGTCCTGCTATCTCTCGGATTGCTTTGGAACATAATCGGTACCCGTTTGGTGACTTTCATCGCATAGATCAGAGGTTGTAGTAATTCATACTTAGCTTCATTCTGTTTGGATTCGTAAAGAGGCAAGGGTTTGATAAAATGTTAAAACTGTTTGTAAGGTTAAATGCTTTTGAGTTAGTTTCTGAAATTTGGGAGAGAAGATAGTATTTTTAGCACAGTTAAGTGTTGTTTAGTCAATGCAAGTAAATTGCTAATACTATATAGCTTGGTAACGCTTTTGGCAACAACATTGAGAGAAAGGGTCGGGTTCTATTCTTTTTACTCAACTTTATGTTGGATGGAACCATGAAACAACGACAAAGCCTATTAGCTCTCAAGCGGGCGACCTAGCGATGAAACGCCAACAGAACCACTCATAAAGGGGATAAATGCTTTTGGTGACTTTCATCATTTCCACAGAAATGATAATGTTCATTATCTGCTTGCGAGTAGGTTGGTTGCCTTTTCATTTAGTATTTGCAATTTGGGGACATGAATAATACGGAGTAGGCCTTTTTAGCAGAACTAGACATCGTTTAGTCAATATAAGGGCATTTGCCAATGGCAGTGTTTTTCGCAATATTAATGGGCGGACATTTCATTGCATTTCTTTGGATACAGATATATCAATTTTTATAGTGATCTCCTCAGATAGTTACCACATTAATCTACATTTATTAGGTTGAATTGTGGATGTTCTGATTTTCAATTTGGTATGAGAGGTTTGAAGGGGATAACACTTAATTGTAATATAGCCTTATAGAGAAGAAAATAAACATTTGGTTCATGAGGTGCTCACTGCTCACTGTTCAAGCGCACCTTGTTCTCCAGTGAATTTACTTCACACTTTATTGACAGTCATATTTCTAGTCTTGCTTTGTATCTAACAGTTTGGTAAAAAATAACAGATTGGCCATACATTGATGTTGATCATGTTGTGCTTATGGTAACAAATTGTTTAGAGTTCAGTAGTAATACCTTATATGTTGCTGTTTGTGAAATGACTATTGTATATTATCTTATATGTTCGTGTATATTCAGACTGTCATTGGGCCTGGTTTAGTTTTTTTCTTTATGTTCAATATTGACAACAGCATCTTTGAGTTTTTACTCCCATGTTATTGTCTTTGCAATGTATTTATGGCCTCAATCTTTTTTTCTCACCTTGATGACCGCCAGAGCAGATTTCTCTATTTATTTTGTATGCTTAGCCAGCCAGGAGGACCTCTGTGTCCTCTTTGATGACTGCATCTCTTCAACCTAGTTACATATAGTTCAACTTTGTTGACGGCATTGCCATCCACAATCTCTTTCCTCAGGGGTAAATGTTGATTCATTCAACATCTGTCTCCCACACTTCAGTTGGAACAAACAAATGTTTTTAGCTCTAGCAACTGCACCTTAATTAGATATTAATTCGAAACTTTCAGACTCCCAAGCATTTTGTCATTGATGAAATATATAATAAATGTACATGACGTATTAGCTGGTATTAGTATTTAGGAAAATGATGCATGTCCTTTATGATTCCTGTACCATTAAGTGTGTGCTTGGCTGCTTGCGCTGTGATAGTGGGGCCCACTGCCTTGGTATGACTATTGTTGGATGGGAGTTGGACATGGCGGTCGTATGCATAGCAGTGTCGGGCATCTCATGACTTGTAGACACCACTTTTTATGATGAAAGTCATCAAGATACTTTTGCTAGATGCATATGTTTTGTCAGAAATAAACAGCAGGAAGAGATCTACTGGTGCAGATATATGCATATATTTTAAAAAAACTTATATCTAGAGTCTAGAGCATGCTTTCCTGCACATGTACAGTGAGCTAATCTCTTTACACACCGCAATATGTGCTTTGGTCTCATTTCAGCAATTCAAGGAAGATTAACATCCTTGAGGTTCTGTTTGGTTCAGTCACCTATTATCTGAATGTCATTGTTATGAACTGCGATGCGAGGGGAAGGTGATTGGAGGATTTGGGGCTGATTTGTGGAGAATTAGGCTGCAGAGCTACAGTACCCGTGGTGCTACAGTACCCGCGGGTACCGTTCTCGCCCAGGGTTGTGGCGGCGGCTAGGGTTGGAGGGGCGCAGGGAATGCCGGCCGCGGGGTTTCGCCCACGGCCGGCAAGAGAGAAGGGTTTTCCCTCTAATCTCTTGCTTGATTAAATTGATACATCTCCTCTCTTTAAATAGAGAGGATTACTTGACCCCTAAGCAAGGACTCGATCTTATCCCTAAACTTAACCCTAACGGGCCTCTCGGCCCATTAAACCCTTGACACCTGACATTACCCCGCTGTCGGGGACAGCCACGAGGGTCCCCTAAATAACTAGGGAAAACCCGCTTACATTCGTAAAAAACAAACGCAAAACGAACCTAAAAACACGCGCAAAACAAACCCATGGACCCACGGCCCACGAGACAATCTGCCTAGCCACCCTCGGGCGAAACTCCGCTTCGCTCGAGGGGTACGGCGCCGCACCGGCACAACTTCGCCTCGCTCGAGGGCCGATCCCCCCCCCCCCCCCCCCCCGGTGAGATTCCGCCTCGCTCGAGGGTCGGACGCCCCCTCAAGCGGGATTCCGTCTCGCTCGGGGGCTGGACGCCCCCTCGAGCGAGACCCCGTCTCGATCAAGAGCCGAGCACCCCCTCGAGCAAGTTTCCGTCTCGCTCGAGGGCATCACGGGCCCGCCGCCTCCATACCTGCTCCCCGGCAGGGGCATTTAATGCACTGACATTTGCAGGCGCCCAAGTCAAAGGCGAATCCACACCACTACGCGCCTGAGAATCACGCCCCGGCACTGCTCCGCCAACTCCCCTGGCGAAGCCATCCCCGCCACTATGCAACGCTGTGCGGCGGGGTCAGCAACAACCCCGTGGCACTGTGCCACCCACTCCCGTACGGCCGACGTGCCGCACCCTCGAAAAAGGACGACGGAGCCCTCGAAGGGAAGACTAACAACTACGCCACGTCCGTGCAAGGACAACGCCGTGACGTCGGGCCGGCGGGACCGGTCACCTCCGTCGCCATCGGCCCTGTACGACCATCCCCGCCGTCCCCGGCACCATCCCGGCCACTGCATCACCACCCCCGATGCTGTGGAAGCGTGCGGCGACGGGACGACGCCACGCCGGCTACTGTATCCCTGTACGGCGTCACGTCAACGGCACCCTCGAATCCTCACATGGGCGGTCGCTGAACAGGAGACCTCTACACTGCCACCCTCGAAGCCGCTCCTGGACGCGCACGGGACGCGCCATGACGCCCCGCCAGAGGCAAGATTCGCCAGGACGGCCGTCTAGTCCGTGATGCTGTACACCATACCTCTACACGTAGGCGAAATAGTGCGGCACGCTTGTAAACTGCCGCCTCCTTGGCCTATAAAAGGAGGGCTAGTCCCCTAGCCGCGAGGGACGACGGACAGCAACCACTTACACGCTTTCCGCCTTCACCACGATATTGGCACTTGCCTCAATCAGTACCTCTGGGACCTGGAGGCCTGACCTCCTCTCCCGCCTCGCTTGTAGCCCCCCTCTACGAGCACCACGGTGCGACGCAATATAGTGCCCCGAGCACACCCCTGCTGGACGTACGGCCCCCGGCCGGAACCAGGATAAAACCCAGTGTCACTAGTTGCTTAGCATCGGTCATCGAGAGATAGATCTCAGCGCTTCTTACTAGTTAGTGTCGAGACTACTTTCCGCACCGACACCCGCCCTTTTTCGAGCAGCTCGTCCTCGAGCTGCAGCATGGACACCTTGACAATGACTCGACTCCACACAAACCTATGACCTAAAAATAAGCCTTTTACATCTCGGCTTATTTGATTATTCTTAATCTAAAATACACTCCGACTTTTTATTGTGTGACTCCCCGACGGTAAGCACCATCCGCATGACGAAGTTGCATGTGTACGACCACCTGGATCCCATGGAGTCCATCTGAACGAGAGGGGCGTAGGGGCATAACCACTTAGAAGCAGTCGCGACAAAGACCAACGAAGACGTCCTCGCGGTGGTCGGAGATGGAAGCTGAGGCACTAGGTAGTGCGTCCCCGCTGGCGACAAGGAGGAACACACCTCCCCTACCACCATCCCCGCAGAGTTGGAGTACGCCGTCTACGGGAAAGACACCATGCGCACCCTTGGACACATCAACGGATCGGCACAGTTGGCCATCGAGCGAGTCGAGGTCGCATCCCTCTGCATCGAAGGCGAAGGCAACCATCGCCAAGGCTGCCTCCCGATCCCGCATCTGCTTGTGCGCCTTTTGTAGCCGCCGTCGCGCTAGGAAGCCGCGTGCTGCAGCCTGCAGCCGCACTGCCGCAGACACCTGTCGAGTAAGC
Organism: Cenchrus americanus; assembly: GCA_947561735.1. Taxonomy (NCBI): domain Eukaryota; kingdom Viridiplantae; phylum Streptophyta; class Magnoliopsida; order Poales; family Poaceae; genus Cenchrus; species Cenchrus americanus. The sequence continues at coordinate 78,110,256 of OX387244.1, read as the reverse complement.
ATCTTCTCCGCCGTCTCCATTGCGAATGGTCCTGTGGACGACATCGGGAGTGCTTTCGCTGATGAGGCAGGGAGGGACGCACGCGGCGGCGGCTGCCCGCCCCTCAGGAGCTCGCACAACAGCGCCAACTCCTCGTGAATCCCGCGGATGGCAGCGTCGTGGTCGAGGAGCATCCGCATCACCTCCTCGGGTGAGAAGGCGTGGGGGAAGCGGAGGAGGGTCCGGCGGCACTGCGGAGAACAGGGCAGACGCAGCCCAGGGATGTGCGCCGACAACGTAGAATTCAGCCATGGTCTCTGATACCAGATTGTTATGAATTGCGATGCGAGGGGAAGGTGATTGGAGGATTTGGGACTGATTTGTGGAAATTAAGGCCGCTGCGCTACAGTACCACGTGCTACAGTACTCACGGTACTGTTCGCGTGGAGTGGCTGAGAGAAAGAGGGGCTAGGGTTGCAGAAGCGCTAGGAACGCCGGCCGCGGGGCTCCGCCCACGGCCGGCAAGGGAGAAGGGTTTTCCCTCTAATCTCTCGCTTGATTAAATTGATACATCTCCTCTCTTTAAATAGAGAGGATTACTTGACCCCTAAGCAAGGACTCGATCTTATCCCTAAACCTAACCCTAACGGGCCTCTCGGCCCATTAAACCCTTGACACCTGACAGTCATCTTGTGTTAACATCTTTGCAACGTAAGACTCGGTCTATCATCAGAATAAACTTAATATTTATCATATTTTGCTCCTGTTCTACATTTCTAATATTAGCATGTACTAGAAACCCAAACTTTTTCCTGAATAGGAAATTCAAAAACCTGTCTCTATGTCTGCTAAGTGTGCAACGGCCAATTACTAATATATAATTTTATTTGCCAGGCTGCAAAAAGTGCCGGTGTGCCTGTTATCATGGATGCTGGTGGAATGGATGCTCCTGTCCCTGGAGAACTACTCAGACTCGTTGACATTTTCAGTCCAAATGAAACAGAATTAGCACGTTTGACTGGTCTACCCACTGAATCATTTGAACAGATCAGCCAAGCTGCAGTACAATGCCACAAAATGGTGAGATGTCTGAATTTTATTTGCTTAATGTGGTTTATGAAGATTTCCTTTGTATTCAAGTGTAGCTTCTAATTTTAGTACTCCTTTCATTACCATTTTGTATATGTACATGTGTATCATGTATGGCTTGTATGACTGACAATGGTGTATGCATGTTTTCATGGGCATCGATTGTAAATATAGATTAATGTTTGCAAGATTGATTCTGAACATTATGTGGATTTGTTACATTTATGAAAACTCTATTGGTCGTATTTAATGAATGCATGGGAATCAAGGTTTCCAGTGATACATGGGTGCTAACAATCATGGTTCAGTACGATCTTCTGACCGCTTTTCCCATTTGCACTATCTAGGTGGCCTAGAGCTTTTGCACAGCATCTGGTCATGAAATTGCCAGCTGTTCATATTCAAATTTGGAATGCATAATGCATGTGCTCTGAACTTCTGAATCACGAGGTTCTTTAGTCTGATATGCTTTGTAACTAGACTGCTGGGCATAGCTGTAAATATAAATATAATAAATGGTAAATAAGATCTTGGTGTAAAAACAGAATTGTGAAGGCTCGCAATTTTAGTGCTAGAATTGATCTAGTTTGAACATATGAAAGCACCATATGTTGAGAAATACGTCTTTCTGTTGGTATATCACCGCCTTAGCTTTTGTTAATAGAATCGGACATGCTGGTGTCAGTTGTTACTATGCATCTAGCCTTCAATAGCATTTGCCTATTCCACTTTATAAGCTGCTAATGTATGGACTTAGTCCTTCAACTGCATATTTTCTTGTTAATTGCTTCATGTCATCATGACTTTTTATATCTTTACTATAACTTGTTCAAGTTAAATGTATTCAGAGTCCAGAGGCGAGCACTTCTTTTGTTTTAAGCATCCTGTCAGAGACACAAGTGTTTACAGGGATTCAGTTCACCTGCCGAAGTTGTGATCACCTTAAGCGGATTAAGACACCATCGGTCTTTTCCTTGTGCAGGGCGTGAAAGAAGTACTAGTAAAGCTTGGATCACAAGGATCTGCTTTGTTTGTTGAGGGGGAGGAGCCAATCAGACAGCCGATTATTCCTGCCACAGAAGTTATTGATACCACGGGGGCTGGTGACACTTTCACCTCAGCTTTTGCTGTAGCTCTGGTTGAGGGGAAGCCCAAGGAGGAGTGCATGAGATTTGCTGGTACGAGAAGCACACCCTCTTCGATATTTGATCGGTCGGTTTGCTGATGGTTCAATTAATAAGACTTTTTATTTTCTTGAATCCCAGCTGCTGCTGCCTCTTTGTGTGTTCGAGTGAAGGGGGCTATACCCAGCATGCCTGACAGAAATTCAGTGATGAAGCTGCTGGAATCTGTGCAAGTCGAATAGCTGCAGACTGCGTCGATGGTTCAAAGTCGACCTCATTCATCAGCAATAATGTGAGCACCTTCATCCTGCTTGACAACTCCTCTGGTGCACATTTGATGGTAGTACAGAAAAACAAGATAAAAACAGCAGTACAGCACTGCCTCTATGTACCTCGCTACCGAAATAGAAACACTGATTGCTAAGTTGTAGTCTTTTGTCAGGTTTATTATAGCCTTTCCTGTTTTGAGCCATTCATATACTATTTTCCACACAATGCCAATTCCCCCGTCGGCCTAAATCATACTGCTCGCGATCCCATCAAACCGCCCAATACTGCACCCAACCCAATACTGAGTGAATTTCCGTGGAAGCATGTCAGTTTCAGTATCCATTTGTTGGGAAACACTGCTGGTGCAGTGAGGGAGGTTAGTGGGACGTCCTTTTCCGCCTCCAAATCTAACCATCACCTACATCTATCATCATTGCAGGGCCCTTTCTCCAGTACGCGGAATTCGTGGGATCCATGAACCCTCTCGCCGCCCCTTCACGTGCGTGCTCCCCCCGGATAATGCGAGGTTGATCTCCAAACGGAAACGCATTTCCCGGTGCCGCCCGTGGTATACTACTTGTAGTAGTAGTAGTAGTATATAGGAAACAAAAATAAGGAACGACGTCGTCGTGTATGCCCATGGCCACACGACCGTTTCCAATTCAACATCCTCCTGGTTTTGTGAACGCCATGAACAGTTTCACACTGCGTTTCCCCCTGGACCTTGTCTCTGGCGCAAGTCAATGCGCGGCGATCTCAATCCGTTCCCGTCGATTTCACAGTCACCACCGGCCGTCGTGTCTCGCCGCGGATCAACCAACCGCCCGTTCTGCCGCCCGGCTCGCGTAATCTGACCCGTGAAAAGGTCGTCCCTGACGCCTGTCGCCGCCCGAGGGAGCAGCGGCGCACGGCCGGCTCGATCCGTCGCTCGGGCAGGTCGTCACCAGGATCCCCCGTAAAGAAGCTGTGGCTTCGCTCGCGACGCGATCGTTCGGTAGCTTCGCTCCGTCGTGGTACGACGCCGGCGGCCGGCGGGTGCTCCCTCCCCCATCGCGGCCGGCCGCCGAAGATTTGAATCCGGCGACTGTTGTGACGGAGCCATCGCACGGCCGCGCGCAATTAAAGCCCCCGACGGGTACCACCGCCACCATGCTTCCGCTGTGCCCGCCGCGCGACAGCATCCTCCGGGGGGCTCTGGGCGTCTGGCGCGCAGCGGCCACTTTGAGTCTTTCGCAAGGCTGAAAGCTCCTGATCGGTTTATTTGAGGGCGATTCGGTTTCCTGCTGCAGCGCCGCGCCACGATCTGATCGGTGCGTTGAACCGGCCGGCAGTGCGATCGGCGACGTCGCTGTCGCAGATGGCTTAGCAATCCAGCTTCCTCCGAACACCATCCATGGGCTCCGATTGATTTGTTAATTGCCCGCGGTCACGTCGCACCGATATCTATTTATGGAACCCGTGGCCACGACGGATACGTGTAGGCGCGGCTAAGCTACTTGGCTTGGCTTTGCTAGGCCAGAGGTCGTGTACGTGCTCGCAGCGACAGGCAACGGCGTGCGTGTGGCCGTGAGCGTGACAGGCGCGGGCCGCATACCTCTCCCTCTCTCTCTCGCTACCTATCTGACCCCGACCTGGCCGGTCAAGCAAGAGAGCTTCCATGGCATAGCAGCCGGGCGGGAGGAGGAGGAGGAGGAGGGTTCAGAGATGGACGTGTGCGCGATCGAGCGGATCGCTGGTGCATGCCCTTCAGGAGTTATAGCGGTGGGCTTGACCTGCTGCGTGGCTTGCGTTCAAAGTCATGGGTCGAGCTGCTATTTTGTTGCAACTGCCTGCTAATTAAATCGTCGACGCGACACGACTGCCACCGCCGGTGTTAAATTTAAAGGGCGAGCTTAAACGTACCTTTCGTTCCGTTGAAAATATCTTAATAAAGCTTTATTTATTTGCCCACAGGATGTACACCAATCCAAAATAGTGCCGTTACTGCGTGCGTGCGTGCGTGCGTGCCCTTGATCAGGAGTACTGAGCTGAACTGCACATCTATCCGTGGTAGCACTGCACATGCCGGTACTCATGTCATCAGGTTAGCTAGCGAGGCAAACCACAGTGCAGAACAGGAAGGCACAGAAAGAGCAATTGGGTGGAACCCATTATCAGGAAGGAGGACACGGTAGTAGGAGTACTCAGAATTTTTGTAGTAGGAGTACCATCCTAGCCCAACAAGTCATAGAAAATTGGCAGAATATACCGTTTTCTTCCAAAGCATTAAGTGGCCAAAAATACCAAACCACAAAGCAATAAATAAATAAATAAATAAAGTATTCGCAAGAGAGAGGTCGATAGGTGTGGTCTCCATTATTGAATATTTCCTTCATTTATTATTGCAGCCTTGACGTACACGTACGTACATGTACATATTCCGCGTGGACTTTGAACACGGGTCTACGCCGGAGTATTTAATCTGCTTATATACCTTAATTACATTTTTTTGGTGACGGAGAGGAAAAGAGACGCGCGGCGCGGGGGCGGGGGGCGTACGGTACCTCGCTCGCTCGATGGGCTGGGCCGGGGCAGCACGCCGCGACCAGCGAGCGGGGTGTGCACACCTCGCGCTGTGCCTTTTAATGCTTTTGACCTTCTAGTAGTCCGGCTCCGGTAGCTATCAGCAGCAGCCCCCCCAATGGCCATGTTGCTTGCGTCCCCGGACTTCCAACCATGTCGCTCATCCTCCATCTCTCATATCTCCACGTCCGACGCCTTTACCCATCACCGTCACTTTGTAATTCCCTCCAACCAAAAGGCAAGTAAAGGTTGTGTTCTCTTGACAAACTCTACTCAAATCCACTACTCATTCCATTACATCCTCGCCACTTTTTATTCAAACTAAATATACCTCAAATGCAAATATCCACTATTAACTATCTTTTACTCATCACATCCTCTCTCATAGGTCATAGCATGCGGCTCAATGCATTATTCTCTCGTCCCATCTTCACCACTTTTTTCAAACTAAACACCTCCAAACTTTCACTATTCATCTCACCAAATTTTCCAAAAAAAAACAAACAAACAAACTCCCTCCCCAAATTTCTAAAGCCTAAACAAACAATAATCTTTATGAAGCACGGGGGGAGTATCACACTAAAGAATCGAATAATCCAGCTACAATAATACATATTTACCCAACTAATAATTAATAAAGGCAAGTTGGTAATATTACACACGCATAATAAAGAGAGAGCAGAGACACATCATTCAGACAAACAGGAACAGTGTGCGATCCCATGTAGATGGTGGACCTCTCTCCGGCCGAGAAGATGATCGAGTTGCTGTTGCACCGGCCAGTACAAAAAGGTACGTACGAATTTCGAACGAACGAGCCAAAAGGCATGATGATAAAGCTACATGCAGCAAAGGCTTAAAGCTCTACTCCACTCGACAAGAACGTGTCAAGCTTGGCTGATCGATCAATGAAGGGTCCATCAGGACGCCTGATTAGTGCTGCTATACTGGTAAAACAAAGGCAGCTAGCTGTACGTACGTAGTATATATATATAACCAAAATTGCCCTGCTTGCTTGACGATTCCCCGGTCCTCCTCTGAAAGTACAGTCGCGCGCACTGTGGAAGGAGCATCTGGTGGATAGCTTTTGCCTCGCACCAATTAATGGGATGGTCACCAAAGTAGATTTGCTCTTGATCAAGAGCCGGGAGCCTTTAATTAAACAAAGGTGAATTCTGTCACATGTGTGTTCAATGTTATCCTTCCCTGACTGGTTTGACGAAGTAAATACGTACGTTTATCCACATAAGAAATGTTTGTTACATATCCAGAGCAAAATTAATATAAGCAGTGAAATTTGAAGCTGGAATATTGGAACTTTTTTGTTAAGATTATACTACTACTAATATAATGTTCTACAATTCACACGCTTTATGCAAATTTAATTCGGCTCAGTTTGAAGATGATGAGTCTCTATAGCAATTGTGGTGTGCTAATTAATAGAAACTAAAGCTTCATATTAGATACTATGTCAACATTATTATCTCTAAAGTGTATCGATTTGGACTTTGGAGTTAATTTAGTGTTGTTTTCAGTTGAGTAAAATAAAAGATCTTATTAGAGCTATTTTATAGGGGATATATATATATGGGTCATGATGGTTCGTGAAAGGCATGAAGTAGTCAATCTTGGGGGAAATGGATATTATGCATTTGGAGACAAAAATAGGCCACAACATGCATGTCATCACACCTATTTGACCTACTCCCATGTACACCCGAAATCTACTCCATCCGTCCCAAAAAGAATGACGTTTTAGTATTCAAAATTTGTCTCAAAAAGAATGACATTTTACTTAATTTGGCATGTTTGCATGTGCATGTAGGCATGCAACAATCAATTAGCACCTAATATGACAAATAAATAGGGGCAATCGAGGTCATTTGACCTTCTTAATAATCTGTCCTAAAATTCCTAGAATGACATTCTTTTTGGGACAGAGGGAGTATGTCATATTTCATGCTGCATGCTGTTTGACCGGTGCAAACAACATCTCTCCTCCTTGCATCATACCAAAAAAAGTTCTGGAATTATTATATATAATTCGGGTGACCCAAATAGTAGAACGAAAGAGCAGAATTTAGTGACTGCTAGCTTCACATCACAGTACACAGCTTGCGCGAGAGAACGAGCGGTACGCATCATTGAACAGTAAGGAGATCGAGTATGCATGATGTAAAAGGTCCCAGACCCAAACATCTCGATCTATTCTCTACCATGTTCAGAATTAGGCGTACGTTTCTCTGGCTATTAGCTCCTACCTTTCTCGCTATTTCAGTCACAATTCTAGCAAAAACACACACTACAGACCGTGCTTGTGACACGACGATGAATCGATCGATCGTTCTCTCGATCTGGTGGCGCGCGCTTGAATTGAAAGAGTACGTGCAGGCCCGTCCAAATCCCTCTGGATCAATCATATACGCTGGCGGCGCACAGCCATTCTAGTTCTAGGTAGGCAGGTTCACATCACTATATATGCATGGGTAGGACTAGTACTAGCTCTTGGAACGACCTGACCGCTGCCACTAGCTAGTACTTGCACGCGAAATAAAACAAGGAGCAAAATGACGCTGGCTGCTTTTTTTTCCTTAACAACTCTCACTTTGTACCAACCACACGAACAGAACGATCCCATATCATGCATGACGAATAGCTAATTGACACCATCTATTCATGCATCAGTACATGCATTTTCCTGCCATCAAGAGGCGATTAAGGAGCTAGGACGTACATCGGTCGATGCACGATTATCATCTGGCAAATTTGAAGAAATTAAAAGGCTTGATGTAATTTGTCGATCTGCATGGCCTCTGGTTGAGCAATGAGACTACCAATAAACATGTGCCCAGATGTAGTAGATATAGTGTCGTCGTATTAATGGAGATGGATGAGAGGAGGAATGCAAAGAGGAGCTAGAGCATAAAATTATCATAGCCCATGGCCAGAGCTGCAGCAGCATATAGCTAGAGTGCAATGCACGAGCTGTTGGTTGATTAGGTACATGTACAAGAACCGCTAGTACTACCAGCAAGGACTAGCTGGATGATCATAGAAATGGTACGAGACCAGGCGCCAGAAAACCTCTGTAGCGGCATGTGTCTCGCAGCACAGGAGGGAGGGAGGAAGAAAAAAATCAAGAACCGATCCATCTCGATCATATAACTAGAGGAGTAAATCGGCGAAAAAAGAAGAGGGGAATTAAAGATGTTAAGCATTAACAAGAACCAAATTAAGTACTACTATCTCTTATCTAGCCTTCTTCTCCCATTAGCTTGCCTGTGGCGGTGGTGGTGATACCATCAATGCATTCAGGACTGCATGTTGCCGCCGCCGTTGCTGTGGACGAACGGTGGCGGCGGCAGCATGTCCTGAAGGAGCCCGAAGTCCTGCGCCATGAAGTGCTGCATCTGGAGCGACGAGGGAGACGACGAGGCGGCGGTGCTCATCGGGCCGCTCATGCCGCGGGACGACGAGAGGCCTATCGCCGGCGGCACGGTGCCGTGGTGGGCGCCGCGGGGCGGCAGGAGGCCCAGCGCGTCGAGGACGCCGGCCCGCCCGAACGGCGTCGGCGCGCCCATCTGCGGCAGCGGCGGCGGCGGCGGGTAGGCGCCGCCGAGGTGGTGGTGGCCGCCAACGCCGGCGTGGTGGTGGTGGTGCAGCTGCGCGGCGAGGAGGTGGGTGCTGCCACGGAGCGTGGCCGGGATGGGGTGCGTGTGCTTGCCCTCGTACGTGGTGATCACCACCGCCGGGTCCTGGAACGACCGCTCCACCCGCTTCTTTACGGGGCACTTCTGCGTCGTGCACCGGTAGTAGCTCCTGCAGCCGTTTGCGTGTGCACACACACTCCATTATTAGACCATGTCTCTAGCTACCATTCAGGTGCAGTGCAGGTAGAGATGAACAAGTGTATACTACTACACAAATACGTGCATGAATCAAACACAAATGTGTAACACCACATACATACCTTGGGTACGGGCTGTTCTTGACGGCCTTCTGGCCGTACTTGCGCCACCGGTAGCCGTCCTCGAGGTGGTCGACCTCGCTCTTGGTCATGAAGGCGAACCGCGGCTGCCGCTGCCGCTTCTCGCCCTTGGCCTTGGCCTGCTTCCCGGCCGCCGCGCTGCAAAACAGCAACCAAATCCCATTCCCATCAGCTCCTCTCCCATCATCCGCCGGCCGCGCGCCGGTCAGCACGGAAAGTGATCGGCGCGGATTTCGTTCATACTACGATTGCGAGCCGTGTTCAAACGCGGTTGTTGGCGAGCTCTTGGCAGCCTAGCTAACTGGGCGTGCGAATCAGCGATGCTAGAGTAGTGCACATGGTTTTAGCAGGTTCACACTGCTGTGTCCCGCACACCCCCCTTTTCTCTGCTCGCGCGCACTTTTTCCGCCTCTCTGCGGCCGATTTGTACCGGTCGAGCTCGTGCCATTTGCTAGATTGCTTGCACCAGAAAGGGAGCTGGGCAAATAATCCCTATAGTTGAGGGGGAGGAATATCTCTTGGCCTGCAAGAGGGGCTGCAGCCTGCAGCAGCTTTTAGACCGGACCGTTCAGAAGAGATCTCTGGGGTTTTTTTGGGGTATGATCTTTGGTAAAAAGAGATGAACCAAAAGAGTAAAAAGAGGGGAGCCATAAACGAACAAAAAGATAAATAAATTCAGGGTGCATATCTTTTGGGCCAAGTGGAAGAAGATGCATGTTCATTCTAGGCGTAGCATGAAATCCATAAAGCAAAAGGGAAAGAGGAAGAGGGGTATGCAGGTAGCAGATTCTGCTAGCTATATAATGGAGTAACTGACAGACTTTTTTTTGCGCTCCGTATTTGTTTTCTTATGACATGCGAGTGTGAAACCCTAGCCCAGGTTCACACCTTCGCCTTGCGGCTACCTTAAAAAAAGAACCAAGAACAAAAGGAAGGAACAAAGAATTAATAGAAGAGGAATCGATGACTGGATGACCAGCAGGCGAAGCAAGGGAGCAGAATCTTGAGCCACAGGAGCTGACGCCTAATAATCGTGATGCGGGATCACCTATAAGCACTAGATAGATATAGGATAGGTTCCGATTAGCCGAAAGATCTATCGAGAAGCTGCAGAAAGGCTAGAACGAAGGTTCGCAAGATTTGCAAGGCAAAGCGCGCGGCAGCAGTAATCTCAAGAAAATCGACGCGCAAGCTAGAATTCCAACTCACCCTTTCTTGCTCTTGTCAGCGTCGTCGTCCTCCCCCTTGCCGAGCTCCTTGCTCTCCTCCCCTTCTTCCCCTTCCTCCTTCTTGAGCGAGTCCTCCTCCGTCCCGGCGCCGAAGCCGCTGCCTGCGACGCTTCCTCCCCCGCCGCCGCCGCCCGCCGCCTCGCTGGAGGACGACGACATGGACGACGTGGTGTTGGGCGTGACTGGCGCCGTGCCGCCCCCGCTGGGCGTGGGCGTGGGCGCGCCGCCGAAGAAGCCGCCTCCTCCCCCGCCGCCCGTGTCCACCACCAGCATCTCCCTCTTGACCACATCGTCGCCCGGCACCGGCAGCTCCAGCGCGCGGCACAGCAGGTCGTAGTCCATCATCCCGCCCGCGCCGGCCGGCGCGCTCGCGTGCAGGTAGTCCGCGAACCACGACGCCGCCGCCGGCGCCTGCTGCTGCTGCTGCTGCGCCATCATCGTCATCTCCCCCGGCGCCGGCCGCTGCGCGAACAGCGACGCCAGCTCGTCGTGGAAGTGGAACTCTCCCGACGACATGATGTGGGGCGCCGTGCTAGCTGCTGCTGCTGCTTCTTGGCGCTCGCTCACTTATCAAGGGCGAGGAGGAGGGAGCCAGCAGGGAGGGAGGTGAGGGATCAAGATGGCCAGGGGATCGGATGATGGAATGGGAAGGAAGCGAGCGTATACGGCTATATGGGGGGCGCAGTGAACGAAAGGGATTGGGGTGGTGTGTTTTGTGTGTAGGTGAGGTGTGTGCGCCGAAGAGAGCGCAGCGCGGCTATAACTAGGTGTGCGTAGCGAGCTCATGCGCGTACAGATATACTGCTAGACTTTTTTTTTTTGATATACTGCTAGAGGTTGATGGAGAGAGATTGATGGTTGGGTGGGAGTTTTTTTTTGTTGTTGTTTTTCCTTCTCTCTTACCAGCTGCTTTTGGGGTTGGCTTTTTATTTAATTGATCCAGCTTTTGTGACAGAAACTACTAGTAGTACTAATTGATTAGGCCCAAACGACATGTCCATTTCCCCCTCATCCCTCCCCTGGAGTTATGCGCTTGTTTCCATCGCAAGATACAGCAATTATCGGTGGGTTAGACTTAGACCCCCCTCTCTCTCTCTCTCTCTCTCTCTCTCTCTCTCTCAAGATAGACCAGTGTGCCTGAGCAGTGGTAAATAATGCAGGGATTAGCAGCAGAAGCAACAGTAATGGCGCGGCCACGGTCACGGGCGCTGGCCGTGAGTCAGCGGGCGCGGCACCGGCGGCAACCGGTCACGTCGGGTCAAACGGCCGCGCGCCGCGGTCAGACCGTTCACACCGACACGTGGCGGTGGCCGGTTTGACCGGGCCCAACCCCGGCGCGGCTGGTGGGCCAGCCTGCCCCTCCCCCCTTGACGCCAGCGTGACGCCGCCACCCCGCCTCCGTGTCCCCCCGTCCGATCCCCGGCCGACGGCCCCGCCCCCGCTGCGCCGCCGGTGGCCGGGGGATGCGACGCGACGTGCCTGCAATCGCAAGGCGAGACGCGCATAACATGTGCATGTGCGGCGCGGGGAGGCGGGGAGGAAGGCAGGCAGAGGCAGTCGCATCGCGGGGGTCCGTTTGGTCCTCCCTACTCCGGTATAGTCCGGTCAAGGCGTCTGGACGGCGGGGGGCCGCAAGGGTTTCCTTCCGCGCTGGCGACGTCAGGGGGCATCGGGAAAAAGGGATCCGTTCTTCGTTTCTGGAAGGAGATTTGTGTAGTAGTAGTAGGGAGTGGGCTCTCGTCGTACTACCACAGCAGCAGCAGCAAATCCAATCATGGAAAAGGCGTCGCGGTGACAGGGGACCTATTCGGTCAGGGTCTGGCAGCGGGGGGATTTTATTTCGAGCACGAACAATCATGGAAAAGTGCGCGAAACGCATGTCTGAGCGACCCATCTGCCTCCTTTTTCTCTTTTGTTGCGCCCCCGCATTCAAATGTTTTGGTGCGTGGCAGGGAAGAAGGGAGAGCATGTGGACTGGACGCATGCAATGCACAGTGGCAGCAGTAGGCGAATGCATTGCCTGCCATTCTGGGATAGAGAATTCCTACTCCTAGTGACCCATAAAGTTTCGAGCCGCTCGCTCGTCTGTCGTCGTAGGTCCTCCTGGCCGCAGCAGAGCCGAACTGTTGCCATCTACAGCGCTGGTACGACCGGCCCAGCGTGCGTGCATGGCCTCTCCACTTCTCCAGTCCGATCCGGAGAGACGCGAGAGATGGAAGGAAAGCGCGCGCGCGGTGACATGGTAGAAAACGTGCCTTTCGGGGGCCTTTGGGTACTGTACGTGCGCACAGAGTTACGCCGCGTACGTACGCCGTCCGTTCCCCCGTCGGAGAATTCGATCGAGTCAAAAAGCCTCTCCGATCCGATCCAAAAGAATCACGTGTTACCCTACCTTCCAAGAAACGGAGTAGTTGCTAGCCAGCTCGTGCGTCGTCGGTCGCTCCTTGTTCGTTCGTGTCGCCTCATCAACGCGCCGAGCACGAGCGCACCGCCAATGCCAACGGCGCAGGCCCCCCCGCCAGCTATCTGCTGCACGCGGCGCTCGATCAACCGCCGCCTGCCGGGCTGCCGGCGGTGTGAAACGCGGAGCACCGCCGGGCGCCGCCGCCGAGTCAGGCGCAGGCCCGAGCGCGCGTGGCCTCGGCGTCCCAGAAAACAAATACTACTACAAAACCGTGTCCTCCCAACCGCCCAACGCCCCGCAGGCGCGTCTGGATGCGCCCGGCCGGTGCCGCGCCGTGCGCCGTGTGATCGCGGATCGGGGGCAGGCCGGCGATGCGATGTGAGTGTGTGATCACGTGAGTGCCGCGCGCGCTCGACCGATCGAGCGCGCCGGCCGGGCGTGTACGAGTACGAGCACCTGCTGTTCACGCGCGCGACCGGCTGGGGTGTGGGCGCGGGGGCGACGCTCGATCGGCCGACCAGCGTACGTGCCGGCTCCGGATCTGGGGCAGCCGGCCGGTGCGGATCGGCAGCGCGCGCGCGCGGCCCTGCCTGCCGATGGCGCCTGCGGCGCGCGCGCATTTAAGGCGCGGGCGGCTGGTGACGGCCTGACGGGGCAGGGAGCGGAAGGGTGGTTTGGTGGGTGCGCGGCTGCTTTTTGTCTCGGAAAGCCCGGTCCAGCCGGGGACGGCGACGTCGTGCCGCTGGTCGGTCCCTGGTCGCGGGGTCCAACCGTTACCGTACGCGACCCATCCACTGGCCTGGCCGGCCGCTACTGCTGCTGCTGCTCCGTGCGCGCGCGGCAACTCCTGCGCCGTCGATTCCGTAGATCGATCCGCATCTATCCACCGGTCCACCCCCATCTACGTGCGTACGTATACGTACGGCGGGGGGTGTTCCGTGCGTATTGAATTCGTCGCTCATCAATTGGACGTTCGGTGTGCGCTTTTGGTTGTTTTCTGAGTACACCTACAGTAGACGTACATAACACGGGCGTGGTGCTGACAAAACTCTGATCGGCCGGGCTAGTAGCGATATAACGGTGGACCTTAATATGGATCACGTTCTGGCGAATTTGACCGTACGACCTCCAATCTACACCACGCACAGTTTAATTGCGATCATCATTGTTAGTAAAAAAACAATTGCCATGCGTGAAAATATAAACTAACCACACTTCTGGCTAATGCGGCGAAGAATACTCACAGTGCACCCGAAAATATAAGATGACCTGAACAACCGAAAGATCAGAGAACCGATCGTGCTTAATTAGCTTGATAGTGTATATATATATATCACTTACACATGTACTCCAGCAGATATATATATCTAGCTTCACGTGTAGCTTCTGCCTTGGGAAAAGGCCAAACCAACAAGATGCAGAAGGGAGTCGGTACAAGTTTGGCATGGGAACAGCGCGGGGGTTGAAACCACATCGACCCCTGGTCTAAACTGGGGTGCTTATAAGCCGACTATAGCCAAGGCGCCACGCCATCTAGAGAAGACCGAGCTGACATGCATGGATATGGATGGGGTAGCTAGCTGGTGGTATAGGATCGAAGTAGCTGCGAAAGCATGATTCCCGATCACCGCCATCGCATCGTGTGTGTCCACTACTCCAACGCTGCTCCGGTCCATGGAAAAAAGGCCATTAATTCTTAGACGAGCCCTGGCGTGCGTGACTGCATGTAGCCTCTATTTTGGACTAGAAAGCAGCCGCTTGTAGTATGTTCCGCCTAAGAAAAGTAGTAGCATGACGCAGGGGCACCCCAGCTCCGAAACGACCTTGGATCTTGTAGTGAACAGCAAGTAGTCCAGGCTTAATTGTATTGGTTTTTTTACTAATTTTGTTATGCCCATCTTAAAACAGTCGTAGTAGTAGTTGTTGTCGTCGTTTCTGCAATCTCAAACATTTAATACGATGTTTTTTTATGCGAATTACACAATACATCGGAGACAGTCACAATGCACGCACACTCATCCCTATGAATATACGCACGCAACTTACACAATACATCGGAGACACTCACAATGCACGCACACTCATCCTCAAGACTGACGAAGTCACCACAAGCGCCTTGCTGTCGACGGGAACGTCGCCTACCACTGAAAGCACAAACGCCGTTAAATCCTGAGAAATTCGCTCCCACGAGGAGTCGAACCCAGGACCTAAGGTGCTACCGGTGCTCTTGTAACCACTAGACTACATACCCTTTCGCATTTAATCCGATGTTCAATCTAGATATATCACCACATACTAGCTCCTTTAGTCACAAATCCATGGATTGTACTGTTAACCAAAGACCTGAACAGTGTAGATATATTATCCTTCATTTAAAAGAAATCCACACAAGGGGGATCGGAGCCGCATTTATGGAGGTAGGAGGGATGTCACTATTATCCGGTAGATGCTTTGACAACTGAAGTTAAACTTGGGGGAAACGTCCAAACCCAAGGTCAAAATCGCAAATCTGAAGGGCCTACAGATTATCATACGATATTATGATCCTAGGGGAGCACATAGCTAATTAACCCGTCAACGGAGGAGGCCGAGAATAGAAGAAACTAACTGCTAATCAACGTACGTATCCTATGCTCATCAGCCTTTCAAACGAGACGACGACGACGACGCCTCCAAAGCAAGCAAGCAAGCAATGCAAGTTGGCCCGGGTCCAATCCTTTTATAAATCTCTCTCTCGGTCCATCGCTCTGCAGCGCGCGCCCCTGCGACATGTGAATGTGACTCATGTTACTGTCCCAGCGACCTAATCCCTCTCATGGTTTGACTTGTTCCAAAGTCCTCTTCTGGCTAGCTAGTCTTAAACATATTACTCTATTGAATAATTAACAATCTGATCGACGATGTGGTATCATTCTTGGAAGAAAATTAAATTATTGTAGAGATTGTCGAATCTAGAGCGAGTTAGAAAACGTCGGATCCGCCTGTTTCTTTAGATCGATCGTCTCACCTGCTCCACATCTATCGATTGTCGCTGGACCGGCCGGACGGGCGGCGACTGCGGAGAATCTGCGCGTTTGAAAATGCTTGCGTCGCCGGCCAGGGAGACACGGCGTTCCGGCGTACATCATCACGTACGTACGAAAGATTCCATTCCGGTGCACTGCATCTGCATCTGCATCTGCATCTGCATGCATGCGCGCCAATCGAGCGGCTGTGCTTAATTGATTTGTTTTCTTGCTGTTGCGCGCTGTGGATTCGATCATCAAACAAGCTGCCACACCACACACCAATTCCACGGCGACATCGTCGAGACCTCCAAGTCCGGCCGGCCTGCTCCGTCCCATGACCAGCGGAACGCAGCATCGACCGGCGCGCGCGGGTAGCAGCCCCCGGCCGCCGCAAGTCCCTATCGGCGGCGCGCTCCCGCCCGTCGACGTCGCCATCGACCGACACATCCGTCCGTCCGTCACGCATTCTCGCGGCGCGCGAGCGCCGGGCGGACCACACCACCCGAGCGCGGAGCCGCGCGGACACGCCCCCGCGCCGCGCGCCGCAGACGCCTCCGGCCCACCACCGCTAGCTACTAGTACCTCCGGCCCACTGGGTACACATTGCCTTTGCTCTCGCTCGCTCGCTGCGCTCGCCACGGCTATCGCGTGATGACATGCGCGGCGGGGGTACGCAAGCGGCCGGCCGGTGACGACGACGCCGGCTGCGTTGGGCCGCCGCTGATTGATCCATCATATCGATCGGGGTGTCGTCGGATCGGAGTGAACGACACACGTGGTTCTCCCGGACGACGCCGCGCGCCAGCAATGCGCCGTCAATTCCACCAGTCTTGCACACAGCCAGGCAGACACCGACCGTGACATGCGCCGAACGCCGTACGTACCCCTCCAAAAGATCACCTACCAAGTACTCCACGTCTCCACCACACGATGAGTTCGATCATGTGTGTATCTCGCGCGACGAAATCAGCTTAGCGCACGCAGCCGATCGAGAGATATGGCTAGCGCTAGACTGATGCCACTACTAGCAGTCACTCCTCCTGCTAGAGAGCACCACTAAGAATCTCGAGATGTCGAGATTAAACTACGCTTTTCATGCGCACGATGCTAATTTGCATGGTTTGAGCAACGACGCTCTCAGTCGTCTCCATCGGAATGAGTAGCCGGCCGGCCGGCACCCAGAGCCAACTTATTCTGTGCTATTAGCTAGCTTTCTCTCACATGTGAAAGGAGGTACGTGCACGCAACATATCTTTGCCGTGGCATGGCTGCAGGCTAGCTACGAGCCTACGAGAGTGATCGAGCAGTGATCAAGTGGCTAGTTACCTGCTAGTAGGTCGCCAAACTCGTAGCCCTAGCTAGCTATCTAGCTGCTGGGGGGTACGGTAGGCGATCCGGCCGGCAAAGCATCCCCAATCAACTCTAACCCTTGTACTTACTCGGGTGAAAGTGAGGCAGGAAGGCGGCACCAAACAGTACGGTGTCGATCCGTAGCTTGGTCCGTCACGTACTGCCATGTATGTGAGCGAGCTACAATAGCCTCGGTCCCACGCTGCTCGTATTATTCTAGTACTGTATTTTGTGTCTTGGTTTTCTTGTTAGGTGTTTGGTTAATGGGCTAGCTAATGGTGCTTCATTGCCGATGCCGAGCTCGTAGATCGTGGGAGGACTTGAATTTGATGCTTGCACGGCATGGAACAACCACGGCGTGGGATCGAATTGAATAGTTTATTATTGCATATGGACTTGACTTGATCTGGCTAGCTATAGACAGGCTCACAGACCTAACAAAAACCGCCCGTCATCGATGGAGTCAAACGCTGCCCTTGGACCGCCAACATCTTCAGCTTGGACCAGCATGACGTTGATCTCCCATGAGCATGACGTACGCCGCCGTGTAGGGCACTGCTGGTTTAACGGTAAATAGTAGCACTGGTACATGCCTGCAGGGCCATCCAGTTTTCCACGCCTAGTAGTTTGTTTTAACACAAAAAAAATCCATATAACTACGCGTTAGCTAGCAATTAATTCTGGCGAGAGGGTATTATGTAGTCTAGTGATTACAAGAGCCTCAGTAGCACCTCAAAGTCCCGGAGTTTGACTAGCTAACATTCCCGTCGACGGTGAGGCGTATGTGGTGACCTCGTCAATTCTGAGGATTTGTGGATCTAGTTTTCGAAGATGCTCCTAAGAGAAGGACTTACGCGTGAGTATTTATAAGGATGAATGTATACGCGCTAGCTGTGAGTGTCTCTATTGTGGTATTTCGAAAAAATAGCCATTAATTCTACTTCCTGCTGAAAAAATACAACCCATAAATATAACAAAGCTTTTTGGTCATCTTGAACCTTTTTCTTGATGCAAGAGTCAATTCATATATCCTGCAGATATGTGTCAGCTGTCCGCGATCGAACAGTGTTCGTGCGATAACGATTAACAGCAGCCAGACATTAGTCTTACGGCCCTCCGATCCTTTTCCAAATGAAACGAGCACGTTTTCATCCCGTCAAAAGAATCCAAAACTCCTCCGAAAAGCTGAAAGCTGAAATGTCTCGGTTTCGCCATGCATGCCTCTCGCTTTTCCGACTAGATCACCCACCCAGCCAGCCACCAAATTGACCGGCCGGGTCGTAATCCTGACCATGGCCTGTAGTTCTTTTGCTCTGAATCTCTGATGGCCACGGGCAAAGCCAAAGCGAAGGCAAAGGGAAGGGAAGGATTGCATGCTGCCATGCAATGCAAGTGGAGAGGTCTCATAGGCCGCGGGAGAACCCCCTCGTTTCCATGCCCCCCACTCAGATAAGATGGCGTGGAAAAAGGATGCCCATGGGCAACTTTCCTTTACGTTTTATCCTGAAAGTGATGTGATCATCTGGGTTCGAGTTGGGAGTTGGAACTGCTGTTCACTCATGCCTGCGCTCCCTTTATTTTTAGGCTCTCAGCTTTTGGCACAGCATTTATCCGGATCTCCTTTCCCGGCTTCTGGTTCATACTACGTTGTACGCCACAGTGCCAAACAATATGGAACACAGGATGCTTTGCTAAGCTAGCACCAACGAAGCTTAATTATTAATTAGATTACTAAGATCATGTGAGTGCTTTATCTGATCTGGTCAAACAAGTCACGGAACGTGCATGGTCCAAGGGGGGGGCGCAAGGGGCAAAATTCTGTGGCGACCCACAGCCACTTGCCTCGTTTGTTTACTTGCTCCCTTTGGACCAGCAGCCAATCGACGGGGAAAGTCTTTCAATCAGGTTCAACGTCATGTGATGAGATCGGCCTGTCTTTGCTGCTTTAGAAAAACCCTCTGATCCATCCATCCTATAATCTGTGACGGCAGATTGGCATTTCAGTTACATCAGGTATAATACATGCAAATGTACCGGCCAGATGCTCCTTCCTCTGTTGGAGCCTTCAGCCTCGGAGGGTACCTAATAAACCTGCAACCTACTATACTACTTTATTAGTTTTCATAATTCTTCCTTATAAAAGATATAGCATGGCACCTTTGACGATATCCCTTTATATAAATTCTAGAAAGGGAAGGCACATAAATGTTTCCTCCTTGCATGATCATTTGAATTCATCAGTTGTACAAAAGTGACCATGGTTTACCGAGTAAAAAAGGTAAACTTAACTTGAAAGATGCTTCTTCCTAGCTGTCCCTTCTTTCCCAAAAAAAAAAGAAGAGAAGAATGGTTCTTTCGAACAAGAGTACTGGTGCTTGTCAAAGATCGTTACAGGACTACAGGAGTGGACTGACCACTGACCATGAGCTAGCCTGGCGGAGGTTTGTTGTCTTGGGGCCCTTTTGACTTGCACTCCTGCTGCTGAGTCCTGGACCGGTTGGGGTAGATCGAGGGGAGGCAGTGTTTTTATATATTTTTATACACATGTAGTAAGCCCTCTGTTTCTTTAAAAGATAGTAATAATAATCCGGTCTCTTCTTCCTCTTCTGGCGCCACGAGAATCTTCTCCCAAAAATCTCATTCGGGTCCGTTCACACCTCTCCAGTCTCCAGTCTCCACTTGGGGCTCGGGCTTGGGGGACCCTCTACCTCTAGCGCCAATGATTACTAGTAGTACCTTTGATGAGCTCACAATCAGAGGTTTGGGATGGGAGAATACCGGCACAGTGACAATTCCTTTTGGTTGGATGCCTCGCATCCTTTTTTGCTATATAAACCTCAGCCTCTCGGCGATAAGGAAAGGGCCCTCCGTCCTATTCTACATATGATGAGCGAACTTTGCTCGTGCACAGTGCGCGCGCTACTACCATGCATGAGCCATTCTGACGACGTGTCGTGGGTGACACAACCACGTACACAACACAACGTTATCGTGATCGAAGCACGGAGGAGCAGTTCATTGTACGTACGTGCAACAACAACAGGAAGTCTATGGCTTGCTTGATTAGCCATCTGTTCCAACTTCAAACCAACAGGTACAGGCGTTGTGGCACATCCATCCAGTAGTCGGACATGATCACACGACGGCAGGAAGCGAGGAACAACACAACATCCTGTTCGATCTGCCGCCGCCCACTGGCACTGATAGATCCCATCGGCCATCAGCCATCTCGCGCTGACGACCGGACTTTTACCAGCGTCCGGTCGCCGTCAAAAGCGACCGCGGTGATACGGAAACCACCTGCCATCGCTCCGAAATCCTCCCCCAAAAACCTTTCTCGTACCAACCATCCACCCCACCCCCAGCTCGTCATTGGAGACCCGCACGTCGAGCTCCGGCCGGAAACCAGGAACCCCCGGCCAAAGCCCTGGTTCACACACTCCACTCGTTGACCCGCGCAACGAACAGCGCGGCGCTCGCGGGCCAAGGGGGCCGGGGGCGCCGGTGCGGTGCTTGGGCGGCGGCGGCGGCGGCTGCCTGAACCGCGTGCGTGCATTGTAGCGTGCCCTGCGTGCTCGCCGCGCCGCGCACCGGGGCGCCAGCCGCCAGGCACGCAGCGTGGCCGCGGCGCCTGGACGGGCGCGAAAGCGCGTCCTGGGGCGGCGGGATACGAGAGTGAGCGACTGAGCGTGTACGCACTGCGGACGCGGCGGGCACATGACGTTGCCGGCCGGCTGCGGCTGCAGGCTGCGGATCGATGCGCTAGCTGCTGTTCCATCGCGTCAGGGCGCGCAATGCCATGGCTACGCGCAGCCACGCGACGCCTGCGGCCACTGCCTGCGCGCGGGGGCAGGACGGGCGATCGAGGCGAAGATGTCAACGCCCCGGCCCCGCGCGGGCGAGCTCTCGGATCTCGATCGGCGGTGGCCCGTTGGAGCGTAGCGTAGCGTCCGCTAGCTAGGCCGCGGTCGACGCCCCGTCCGTGCGAACAAACAAAACGAGATGGTCAGAGTCAGAGGGAAGGAGATGTCTGTCAGGCGGCCTGAGATTCGCCGGCGTCTGAGTTGGTGCCCGCGTGATTCGTGGTGGCGCCCATGATTCTGCCTGCTCGCTCGCTCGCCTGCGGCTGCAGCATCGGTGTGTCCGCAGCCGCGGTTGTAAAAGCATATCCCGTCGATCGAGCCGTCGGATCCATCTCACCAAAGCCCACGGCGGCGGCGGCTGCTGCTGCTCGTGGACTGCACCATACGAGTAGTTTATATATTTTTGTTTCCTCTAATCGATGGGTATGGGCAACACGGGATATACTGCATTCTGGGGATGGAGATCGAAGTTGCAGCGCACAAAGTCAAACGCCCGAGCATTTTAGGCCATGTCGCGCTTTTGTCTGGCGCGTGGAATTCCCAAGTTGTAGCCGGCATTTCGAGGAAAACAGGAAACTGGTTGTCGTGCGCAGGGAGGTCGGTGTTTCACTGTTCTGAATGGGCAAGATGGCAAGTTAAAGAAACGGAGCGCTGGTTGTTACGGCGGCGATTCCGGTTTTGGCTTTCAGTTTAGGAAACGAAGTGCCTCTTTCATGGACACCTTAAAAGAAAGTTTCAGTTTCATGTGTGTGCAGTGTGTTGCGAAAAAAAATCGGTGCACTTGATCTGTTTCGGTGTCTAGCTGTTACAGTTAGAAAACCTTAGAGTCCAACTCTGGCGTGTTCATATTTCAAAAAAAAAAACTCGGGTGCGTTTGGCCCTGGAAGTTTGTACCTGAAGCATGTCGAGCGAACAGTGTCAGCAAAAAGAAAAGAAACAGTCAAAGAAAATCAATATTAATGAGGCCAGAGCCCAGAGGTCCAAATTAGTCAGCCCTACAAGGAAAGCAGGAATACGGGCCCATAAAGAAGCGGTAGAGAAATTCTCTGAAAGATGAAAACAAAAGAGAACCAAAAGGGGGAAGAACATTCTAATACCGAGACAGAGCGAACACGCATCATCCCTGTAGCAGTGTAGTAGCGCAAAATAGCGTATCTGACCCACCTAAAAAAGCGTATCTGACGGCAGGTTAACAGAGAAGAAGCATTGCATTTTTTTTTTTAAAAAAAGAAACATTGTAATATCTTCTCCAACACTAGGGCATAACCGGAAGCAGACAGAGCTTTTTGCTACATAGGTAACAGATGTTCATCATGCCATGTCCTCTCTCATCAGTCCACTGTCCACAAGCAAACAGTGACGAACTCAAACATATACAGAGATACGCCGGCATACGTCAGCTACAAAAGTCGCATGAATATTAGCAACACTTTGCAGTTGCAGAAACACACACAAAGGTTACTGAGGGATTGCATGTCCTCTCTCATCAGTCCACTGTCCACAAGCAAACAGTGACGAACTCAAACATATACAGAGATACGCCGGCATACGTCACCTACAAAAGTCGCATGAATATTAGCAACACTTTGCAGTTGCAGAAACACACACAAAGGTTACTGAGGGATTGGGATTTAGTGGAGGATGGTAAGTCAACAAGATTGGGATTTAAAGCAGTGTGTCCATGAGAGACTCACGCAGTTACTGAGGGAGGAAGAGGTAAAGTGGTTCCAAAGGGCTAAGACAACCAGAATTTTAAAGGGAGATAGTAACACAAAGTATTTTCACATGGTTGCTAATGGGAAGAGGAGGAAGACTAGAATCTTCCGACTTGAGCAAGATGATGAAATTGTAGAAGGGGAGGAGCAACTTAGGTCTTACATCACGAATTATTACAAAAATCTCTTTGGTTGCCCGGTTGGGGGTGGGCTTTCCCTCAATGCGTCTTCGGTGGAGGATATCCCTCAAGTCACCGGGGAGGAGAGTGGGAGGATTATTGAAGAGTTTTCGGAAAAGGAGATCAGAGACGCTATTTTTCAGATGAAGCATAATAGGGCGCCGGGACCTGATGGGGTTCCGGCTGAGTTCAATCAAGTTTTTTGGAGTCTCATAATAGATGACCTAATGGCCATGTTTCGAGACTTCCATAGAGGGAATTTGCCTCTATTTCTTTAAAACTTTGGAATAATAACGCTGCTACCTAAAGAGAAGGAAGTAAAGAGAATACAACAATATAGGCCCATATGCATGCTTAATGTTAGCTTTAAGATCTTTACAAAGGTCTTGGCAAACAGGCTCACGTCGGTGGCTTGTAGGATTACAATGCCTTCGCAATCGGCTTTTTTTGCCTGAAAGGTATATTTTGGATGGGGTGGTGGTCCTGCATGACACCATACATGAACTGAAAAGGAGAAAGCAAAACGGAGTTATTCCCAAACTAGACTTTGAGAAAGCCTACGATAAGGTTAACTGGGATTTTTTGTTGCAAGTTCTTAGGATGAGGGGCTTTCCTACTGTTTGGTGTCAGTGGATGGAGAAGGTTGTTTCGAAAGGGAGTGTGTGTGTGCAGGTGAATGGTGAGCAAGGCGGTTTCTTCCAAACTAAAAAAGGGTTAAGGCAGGGTGACCCTCTTTCCCCCATCTTGTTCAACATCGTTGCAGATATGCTAGTGGTGTTAATCGAGAGGTCTAAAAGATTGGGTTTCTTTGACGGACTTGTACCTCACTTAGTGGAGGATGGTCTCTCAATTTTACAGTATGCGGATGGCACGATCCTCTTTTTGGAGGATGATCTGATGAAGGCCATGGAGACTGGTGCTTAATGCCTTTGAAAGGCTTTCTGGGCTCAAAATCAATTTTCACAAGAGCGAGCTTTACCCGTTTGGGGAGACAAAGGAGAGAGTGGAGGAGTATGTGGAGCTGTTTGGTTGTAGAGAGGGGATGTTTCCTTTTAGATACTTGGGCATCCCTATGAGTACTAGTAGACTCTCTAACAGAGATTGGAGAATAGTAGAAGAGAGGTTTCAAAAAAAGCTTTTTTTAGAATGGTTTCAAAAAAAAGCTTAGTAGTTGGAAAGGTAAGCTCTTGTCCTATGGGGGGCGTTTAGTGCTTATCAACTCAGTGTTGTCCAGTTTCCCATGTTCATGTTGTCTTTCTTCAGAATACCTAAAGGTGTTTTGGAAAGGCTGGACTATTATAGATCTAGATTTTTCTGGCAATGTGATGAGCACAAGAAGAAGTACAGGCTTGCCAAATGGTCGATTCTTCATAAACCTATAAGTGTGGGGGGAATGGGCATTATTGACCTGGATATTCAGAACAAATGCTTGCTAAGTAAGTGGGTCATCAAGTTGTTGAATGAGGATGGTCTATGGCAACAAATTCTCAGAAAAAAGTACTTAAAGGGGAAAACTCTCTCACAAGTGGTCAAAAAGGCCGGGGATTCACATTTCTGGTCGGGCCTAATGGAGGTCAAAGATTTAGTAATCTCAAGGGGTAGGTTTAAAGTTCAGGATGGCACCCAGGCTAGGTTCTGGGAGTACCCGTGGTTGGGGAAAGTTCCCTTGATGTCGGTGTATCCTAATATTTATAGAATTGTCAGGAGGAAGAATGTGTCAGTGGCCCAGGTAGTAAGTACCACTCCATTGAACATCTCTTTTAGACGTGCACAAGTGGGAGAGCTTTGGGAGGATTGGCTTGATCTAGTAGGCAAGGTCATGGAAGTGTCTCTTACGGAGCACAGGGACTGTTTCCTTTGGACGACCAATAAGACGTTCTCGGTCAAGAATTTGTATAATGACATAATTTTAAGGGCGGGAGCACGGGTTAATTGTTGGGCTTGGAAAGCTAAGTTGCCGTTGAAGATTAAAATTTTCCTATGGTTTCTTAACAATGGGGTGGTTCTCACTAAAGATAACTTAGTGAAGCGAAGGTGGAAGGGGTGTACGAAGTGTGGCTTTTGTGCGCAGCAAGAAACAGTCCAACACCTCTTTTCGATTGCCCTATGGCTAGGCTTGTGTGGGGTTGCGTTGCCGTTGCTTTTGGAATTAACAAACCCACTAGTGTGCAATTGGTCCTTGGCTTAGAAGTTTTTCGAAGAAGCAAAGGAACCTTGTTGTGATTGGAGTGGCAGCCCTATGTTGGGCTATCTGGATTAGTAGGAATGATTTGGTTTTTAACAAATCACAGTATGTATCTATTTTGCAGGTGGTCTTTAGGGGAGTTTTCTGGATCAGAAGTTGGACTATCCTTTCTAAAGATGATGGGAGAAACAGTTTGAAGGCTGGAGGCCTTCTGTTGGAGTCCGTCGCTCTGGCGTTCTTTCATGGGTCCGGATTGAACACTCTTAAGCGAATTGTGAACTAGTCGTTGTTGTTTTGTTTTGTTTTGGGTATCCCCGTGGTTGTCTTTCATCCGTATTAGGCGTCTTGCTGTTTTGTGGTTGGACCTTTGTTGCGGTCCCTAGGGTCAGGGAGAGTATTTGCTCTTGCAGTTTGAGTGCTGCTCGGTTGTGTAACTTGGCTGTAGATGGTTCTGATCACCGTCGAGGCCGGAACTTGCTTCCTTAATCTAAAAAAAGAAACACACACAACCGCAACCACCAGAGTAGCATTGCTGTATACGCCTCCAGTAATCCAATCAACTAGAACATTAAGCGCGCGTTGCGCGCCCTATCCTAAACAAAATGATGACCATCGAAGAAGACATGAAAACATCACTGTACAAAGCGTACGAGAGCAACAAATACACTCCAAAATTCCTAACAGGGCAATCTCCGTTTCGCATAACGTGTCAGTACAATCCTTTAAGGTTTTAAGTGTCAACATTGCTGAGCACAAAAGTTTTGTCAATTACATAGTTTCCAATACATCTAGATGTTCGACACAAGCTCTGAATGGATCAAGCAGCAAGCAATATGCTTGAATGAGCCTTATACTGAATACTTTGGTTTGCCAACAATCCTTCCTTCCTTATCAGGCAGTCAGACACCAATATTACTTAACACTGCGACATAAACAGTACGATAAAAAAATCCCACAGCCATGGATTTCGTTGTTGAGGATGCGGTCATCGCCACCAACCTTCGTGTATACGAGCGCATGTGAGAAAGGAGGGAGTCGAAGCGGGTAGGATAGCGGGGAGCCGGAGACACAACCATATCCGCCGCCTCCCCGACCCTTCTCCCCGCCACCGGCGTCCGTGGCCCTTACCTGCACCGGATCTGAGGAAGGGAGGCTGCGGGAAGGAGAGGGAGAGAGAGGGGTGGTAGAGGCTCAGATCCCGCAGGTCCGAGCCGACGGCCGCGCATCCACCCACCGGTCGGGGTTGCACCGCACCGAGCTCTGCTGGGGAATTGGAGGGAAGGCTGCGGCGGCAAAGAGCAGGGAGGGAGACGGCGGTGGTGGGGAGGAGGAGAGCAAGCGAAAGGGTGGCGGCGGGGAAGGGGAGGGGAGGGAGGGGAGTGAGGTTAGGGTTCGAGCGCCGGGATGGGGTGGGGGGTATTAGGCTGGGGTTGGAGTGGTGGGAGGGGGCGTTCGTAAAAATGGCCAGGAGTGTGTTTGCAAAATGACAATCTCCGCTTCTTCGTGTAGAAATAAAGTTTAGACCGAGGGTGTTTGTGAAACTATTTTGAACGCGTCTACTGTGCGTTATGGATATCCTTGGTCGTTTAGTGATTTCGTGCAAAATGGAGGGTTTTTTTCGCAAAGTGGCCGAAATGGCGGCTGAGCGACACCCCCGGGAACGCGGGCGAGGAAGGGGGGTGAGCTTTTAATAAAAGAGATGTGGGCGATGCTCGATTCTCTGTCAGAAGAGGAAGGAAACACACATGACCGCAACCATCAGAATGGCATTGCTGTATGCCTCCAATAATCCAATCAATGTCAAGGCGATGTTCAATTCTTTGTCAGACAAAGGATTGTCAGACAACAGCATTTTTTTTTGCATGGGACAACAGCAGAATTCACTGGAAGCTAACGCAGAAAACCTAGCAGGCTGCTAGCACGAGGTAAGCGGCTACGCCTGCCGCTTGCTCCTTCAATTGTTTTTCTTTCAAATTATTTCAAAAAAAAAGAGTGCAAACTCTATCTTAATAATCAATTACAGGCCACGCAGATTAGATAAAGACTTAATATGACATCACACCCATCCCATTCCCCAAGCTATGAATTCCGGCAAAAGGGACAAAGCAGTGAGATGCAAGGAGTGAAAACGGCAGATCAACAAGGTTAGGTTTACACCAATAAAAGATGAAAGAAAGTGAGATGAAATGTGGAAAGGCCAAAACGAAGGCTAGAGCATATTTTCTTTTTTATTTCAAAGCTGACTAGAGCACACCAGCCACCTACATTAACAATAAGAGTTTCATAATTCAGACGTCCAAGGATCCTAAGAGGGTTTCCCAGATTTGGAGTATGGTTGAAAGATATTGAAAAGGGGCTCAGGAAGAGACAAAAAAAAACACTTAATGAAACCATCTCAGATTAAATATTAAGCTAATTGCAAATGCCAAGTTCAACAAATCAGCAGGCCACCATTTTTTCCAGATCAAACTACTAAAATTTCAGATGGGAGTTGAAGTAATAGCAACAGGAGCACGAGGTAATTCGGGTCAACAGTTGAAGTAATCAGAACAGCAAACAACCCTATCGTGCTTATTCTTTTTTTTTTTTGCATTCCGGTCATCGACTTTCTGTTTTTCTTTGCTTTGATGTACTGTACGACCATATAACTGATGTATATATAGTAATTGTACTTACGATAGATGGTATTCATCCCTGCTAAACGACACTTTTCAACCATTTATCATCTTAAAGCACGGGAAAAAATATATTCAACAATATTCAGCAGTCATACTCTTCTCTAATATATGAAATTGCCACATTCTTGGGCCAGTTCGATAAAAAAAACTTCCAACCACGAGGGACGAGACAAGCATAGTGATATTTAGTGCAAGATACAATAATAGTGATCAAGATCATGGCACACTGCATAAGATGATGGGAAAGACAATAAATGAGTAACCCAACTTTTTTTCAGGCGTGCCAACAGTGAAGGTCATAAAACACAGAGAATAACATTGTCAATGATTTAACACATTATGTATTTATGTAACAACTGACAAACCATAGTGAGTTTGCATATCATAAGGGAACCATCAGACATGGCGTAACAATTCACCAGGTTGCCAAAAGTTGACATGCTGCAGGCAAGAAGGCATCCTATCCTCAAGATGTCCATAAAATCAGTGGAACTCTTCAGAAACCTGTTCCAAAATCCTGAAAAGAGAAATTTTAACACGTTTAGTACATCAGATTGTGACAGAAAATACAACACTTTAGCATTAAAATAAACCCAAAGGTAATTCTTAAAAAATGAAAAACAAGAGTAAACAAGAAAAACAATTCGTAAACAAGCAACCCCCTTCAGAAGGAATCCTGCAAAATACAAAAAAAAAGAGTGAAAATTCAATAAATATCATCACAGATGTAACAGTAACACCACAAAGTCAATTACAAGCTTTAACTTGAATACCATCCAGTTAATTTCACATGAATACAAATGATGATACATGGACATAGACACCCAGCCTGCCAATTCATTTCAACGTCAGACCCTCCCCCTTCGCAACCAAAACAAAGAACAGATAAAAAGTGCAGAAAAAACACGTCAGCACAGAATTACTGCTACCCAGGACAAGGAAGATGTTGTCAAAACTGCTATTTAAGTCCATAATTTGACACCCGTGTATAATTAAACACCATGCCCCATAGTCATCTCAGGGTCTAACAGCATGTGCATCAGGAAGATGATTATTTATCAAGGGACGCAGTACAGGATGATGAAACACTTTGCAAAAAAGAGAGCTTAAAGAATCATTAGAGAGAGGGCATTTAGAGAAATTGTGGAACGGAAACACGAAGAAGAAAATTAAAGGAAGAATTCGGATAGTGCATAGATGAATAAAGGCTTTGCTACTATAACAATAAACACTTAAACAACAAATGCATCTAAACCTAAGACATTTATAACTAAAAGAAGATATAAGAATAATTACTGCACAATGTAAGTTGGGACTATGAAATAGGCAACACTTACATTGATCATACAAACACTGCCAGCTCAGGTCGGCTGAAAATATTATCTCCATCATCCTCCAAGGCAGGATAAGCAGCAACAAGTGCATCTTGTGCACCAATATACAGTGAGTTGTAAATCTTCCAGTAAACTTCACGCACTTTCCTTGCTGGATGGAAAAGGCCTTGGAGACAATAGTTCAAAATCACAGCAGCACCTAATGCGACTCTCATCCCTTCAATTGCCTCCAGAACAGCATTTATGACATGGGGAGATGTCTCAAATATGTTGGGCCAGACAAAGTTAAGCAAATGGACAAGAGCATCCTCACAACCCAGGCCAGCCACACCTAGAGCGATGTGCTTAGCAGCAGATGCAGCAGTCTGCCGGTGAACAAGATCTCTGTCCATGAGAGCATCTTGGAGCAAGGGACTGACAGCATATATGTAATCTTTGCCCATCTCACCAATATACTCAAAGAGGAAAGAGAGAGACTTCAATACACCATTCTGGACATTGAGCTCTGGGACACGATATTCATTCATGAGAGCAGGTAGAACTGTGTAAGGTGAGCAGGTTTCAGCAACAATAGCAATTGCTACAGTAGTACAAACACGGTTCTGCCGCTCCTGCACCTTCAAGTTATTCAACAGAGTGGCTAACACATCCTGTGGCCCAATAGCCTTCGCAATATAACCAAATGTGTTCACAGTGGCTCTCCTAATACCCTTCTTGTGAGCTTTCAACATTTCTAGCAGCTCGAAACAAATTCTCATCCACTCTCTTGCAGGAACAAATTCAGCTCCACGATCAGCAATTCGGCCAACAAGATCAATGCAGTTCTCTTGAACCTTCTCATGCCTGTTCTTCAAGATTGGGGTCAGGCGAGGAAGAAGATCCTTGATTGGGGGAGTCATTTTAGTCATACCAATGACATTCACAATAGCCTTCAAAGCTCCAAGAATTGAACCCAGAACTTCAGGGTACTCCTCTCCTAAATACTCGTAAAGCACAACACCCAGGTGACCCATGAGCTGCTCCTCCTGACCCTTCATGACAATGGCTATCCTTGAGATCAGATCAGCCGCTTGCTGCCTAACTTTTGCACTTTTGTTGTTCAACCTCCACTTGATAGTACCACAAATCTGAGGAAGGTAAGGCTTAACTCTCTGTCCAAGTGCATTAACCACAACCCCAAAACCATTAAGCATGACATTTGCATCATCACTTGTTTGCTCTTGAAAAGCGTACAGGATACCATCAATGAGAAGCTCCTCCAGACGAGCATCAACATCTGAAACACCCAAGTTGGCCACCACTTTCTCAATTGTCTCCATTACCATTCTCCTGTAGGGCTCACTTTCATCTTTCAGATCCTCAACAATCCTCCCAACAATATTTGCAACTCCAATCTTGTTTGCCATCTCCACTGTAGTTTCCACAAGCTCCTTATAGTTCCTACGGTCTAGAGCCATTCTTCTAACCCAGAAATGACTGAAGAACTTTGGAAGGATGTCATTCCTGATATAGTCAGCCTCCACACCCTCTGTACTCACACACTGTTTTACAACCTTGAGAACAATCTTCTTCATCTCTTCATCTGGTGATTGAAACTCCCTAATGAGGACCTCCATCACCCCCTTTGTGTAGTAACTAGCATACCCAGCATCCATAAGAGGTATGATGAAACCAATGGCCTTCAGGAAGGCGGCAAGAACCTTTCCACGGTGAGATTTGATACCCTTCCACAAAGGCCTCAATATAGTATCAAAACTTTCTATACCATAGGGTGCAGCAGCCTCAGCAAGTGCAGCAAGAGAAAGAGCAGTAATTGTCCGTACTTTCTGGTTTTCATCAGTCAGACCAAGCTCAATGATCTCAACTAGTGACTTGAGATGTGGCAGAACAGCACAACCCATGAGAATAGCAATCTGCTGGACTACTTTGATACCAGTGTGCCGAGCCTGCCAAGACTTCTTACTCTGACAGACAGCCTTCAAGAACGGCAAGAGGGCTGGGATACCCAAAGCTGAAGCCACCACACTGAATGCCCTAGCTGTAGTATTTCTCACATACTCATCGATGTTATCAATATCTGGTCGCATTGAAGCAATCATAGTGGCAAGGCCAGCAGCTTTGCTAAGATTCGAGATAATCTCCCTTCCCTCCACACGAGCATAATAGTCTTCATCAATCAGCAATGGCTCAATAACCACAAGAATTTTATGCACAAATGGACGGACCAGCTCATCCAGCTTATACAGCACCCTATCAATGACCTTAACAAGAAGGTGCCTCTCCTGATCCTCTAGTGTTGGTTGCATGAGCAAAGGAAGGATTTTGTTAAACAGTGGGCCCGCACCAAATTCCTGGGCTTTGTCCGTCAGCTGACGAAGTGCTGTTTTGCGCTGTTGGGGCGTGCCATTCTTCACCTTGAGCAGCAGTTTCATGATTTTTCTCTCCTTCAGCTCCTCTGGAGATAGCTGCTCCTCCCCATCCTCGTTCAGCAATGTTCCGAAGTACTGGTAATCCTCTGTCTTCATGAGCGGTAATCCACCAACTTCCTTGGCCACATCAAACTGTTGCCCACGATTCTCCTCAGGAATAGCATATAGTGGTGTCCCCAGGGGCGTTGGCGTAGCAAGTAGCTTCCTTGCTGGAGTCCGTATGGGCTGGTAAGAAGCTGGGGGTTCAAGAATCTTGTACCCCACCGGTGGGAACATGGAGTCAAGCTCCTCATCAGTCAGAGGCATGTTCCTCTCCTCCATGTCGCGCTCATACCGCTTCAGGTGGTAATGCTCTGGGGTGATCAGACCACGAGCAATCTGGCTAGGCATCGGTGTGGCAAGGTTATCTGCACCAAACGGTGTAGGTCCAGGAGTATAACCTGCAGGGGTTGCAACATCACCAATGAAACCAGGAGTTGTGCTTTCCATACTCGGTGTCTCATCCCACCTTGATCGCTTGTTCTTGGGCGTTGGTGTGGCAAGCCCACCAGGCAGCTTCGGAGTAGCATCCCAAGCCCCAGACGGAGTTGAGCCACCAGCTGCAGGGGTTGCGTCCGCATCAGTCATCCTCCCCGGAGTTGGTGTCTCATCCCACCTGTTCCTTCTCACCGAGGGTGTGGCATCTCCAACACGTCCAGGGGTGGCATCCCAATGCCCAATGCCATGAGTCGCGTCAGGTGCATCCCAGTCCGACGAGGACGTCTTTGCCTTCTTGGCTCCGGCAGCAACATCACCATCCTGCGACTGATCCCACCTGTTGCGCCGCTTCGTTACGGCGGCGGCGGGCCGCTCGGGCGCAGCCTTCTTCTCCTTCCCTTTCTCCTCCTCCTTCCTCTTCTTATCCATCTCCCGCAGCAGGCCCTCCTTCTTCCTCTGCAGCGCTGCATCGCGCATGACATCGGCGTAGGTCCGCACGGCGGGGTCCGGGGTGTCCTCCCCGGCAGCGAACGGGTCGTGGCGCTCCGGCGAGATGATTTGGTTGAGACGGCGACGCCGGTAGTCGTCCTCGCGGTCGAGGATGCGCTGAGACTTCTTCGGCGGCCCGTCGGCCCCGTCCTCGTCGGGGGCGCGCGGGAGCTCGGCCGCGGTGATGGCGTGGCCCGTGTAGGACGGTAGGCGGCGCGGCGCTGGGTTGGCCTCGTCCTCCGCAGCGTCGTCCTCTGCCGCCGGGATGGAGGTTTCGTAGCCGGCGAAGCGGTTGGGGTCGGAACCGCCGCTGCCGCCGCCGCCGCCGTAGATGTCGGTGTCGAAGGTGACCGCGGACACGCCCAGTCGCGCTCCGGCCTCGAGCGCCGCTTCCATCTGACGGCGCTCCTCCTTCGTCCGCGCGATCTCCGCTTCGATCGCGTCCATGGCGGCGGCGAGTGCTGCCGTGCTGGGGCTAGGGCTTGGCGCGAGGCGGAGGCGGCGAGGCGAGATTGGGGGGAAAGCTTGGCGCCTTCACTTGGTTGGGGGAAAAACGATCTCGGACGTTTATGGGACAAACCAGTTGCCGACTTAATCCGGGACCGACTGATTTTGGAACCGACCTGAGCACGAGCAGAAGAGGGTGGTGTCCGGCTCGCACGAATCTCAAACAGTGTGAAGTTGCGACCCCTTCCTACGTTTTTCTTCAATTTTACGGAAATAAAATAATCGGATGCAACAGTGGTAGAAATAGCCTCGAACCGCTGTTTTGGATTCCGGCCGCTGTTTGAAACGACAGTTGGGACCTACCGCCGTTTCAACTGGCGGTAAGGACCTGCCACCGTTTCAACTGGCGGTAGAATTGTAACAGTGGCGGCAGGTTGGCACGCAGCTACCGTCAGTTGAAACGGCGGTTTCTTTAAACCTACCGCCTTTTGAAGCGGCGGTAGGTGTTGTTTTTTGTTTTTTCTTCTTTTTCTTACTGTTTTTTTGTTTTTTGTTTTTTCTCAATACTATAAATGCAAAATAACAGGAAATTGAATACGAAATACATAAAATAGTTAGAACAAACAATGTAATGTACACGACAAGTGTAAAAAAAAACAAATCTAAATACGATCACGCTTCGTCGGTCGTGGCGGGCCCTGGTGCTCCTTCCTCCTCGCCGCTGCAGCCGCCCTCGGTGCAACCCTCGTGTGGTGGGTCGGGTATGTGAGGGGGTCGCCTGGATGGCGATCGCGTCCTTCGACCGCCGGCTCGGGGGCGGTGTCGCACTGTCGCTAAGGGAGCCCCTGAGTCCGATGTGACACCCCCCTCCGGTCGCTGCCTGTGGAGTCGCCGAGCCCGACGGGACGGCCCCCCTCCGGTCACTGCTTGTGGAGTCGCCGAGCCCGACGGGGCGCCCCCCTCCTGTCTATAATTTCTAAAGTATTTTTCTATAATTTCTAAACTATTTCTAGATTTTTCTAAACTATTTCTAGGATTTCTAAATTATTTATACCTTATTTACTAAATATACGAGGAAAGTATTGGAAACATACCTCATGGACACCGAAGAAGGCCACCGAGGAGGAAAAGAAGAGGAGAAGGGGAGAGGGGCAGCCGTGAAAGGACTTTGATGTCGCCTAGAGCGGGGTTGAATAGGCGAGACGACCAATTTAAACTTTTCGTCCCCGAAAACTTGAGCTGACAGTGTCTACCGGTCGGACCGGTAGTGGTTACCGATCAGACCGGTCCCTCACTAAGCTTCACAGGATGCACCGGTCAGACCGGTGTAGCACAAAGCACTTGCAAAAATAATTTCAAGCACCTCTTGACTTCTAGCACGAACCACACTGGGTGAGTGGCCTTTGTAGATGATCACAAGTAAGGTAATGAGCCCTGCACACACAAGCAGCACACCCAAGTAGATCGAAGCGGAAGCAATTCAAATATACTAGAAAAACAACTTAGTAAAATATGCTAGAAAAACAACTTAGAGAGGTAAACCACACGAAGAAGTAAGGATTTGTTTCCCGAAGTTCACCGCCCACTAAGTAACGGCTACGTGTCCGTTGAGGAGCTTGTTAGGGACACTTCCCACAACAAGCCGGGTCTCTTTCAACCACTTTCCTCCTTTCTACTAAGGGGATCTTTTCCAAAAAAGGCAAGATCACAACCCTTACAAACTTCCCGCTGCTCACCACAACCTTGGGAGCTACCCGGCGATGCCTAGCCGTCTAGGAGGCAAACCTCTAAGAGTAACAAACGCTTCAAAACTTGTAGACATGAAACCAAAGTGCTCAAGCTATGAGAATGCTCTTGTTAACTCACAAAGGCTCTCTTGAGCTCACTCTCTCAACCCAACACAAAGGATATGGCTTGAATCCACAAATCTCACAAAGAGGGGGTTGAGGAGAGCCACTAAGGCTTAGGGATTGCAAGAAATGACTTGGGACCTCAGCAATAGCACTAGAAATAGCAACCTTCAACTGAAGAAGGTTTGGGGTATTTATCAAAAGAGAAAACTAGTCCTTAGCCCTCGGGTGACACTGGTCAGACCGGTGCCCTACACCGGTCAGATCGGTGTTTGAAAAACTAGCCATTGGGGCTAGCGGCACCGGTCAGGCCCGAGTCACCCCCAAAACCCTTTACATGAATCTAACACTTCATCACAGAGATGAAATGGCTCAGGTTAGGTTAGGAGGGTTTGTTAGTGTGACAACCCCACCCGAGATAATTCCGTACTATCGCCTAAACCACTCCATTTGGTCATTAGGCGATAATAAAGAATCATCCCGTTGAGTGTTGCCGGGTTAACGCCCGGTAAATCACTTGACAACACAGAGAGGATCGAACGTATGCATTAAAACCCCCACGAAGGAGAGTCCAGAGTGCCTTACAAACTAACATCAAATCCCCGTAGGGTCCATTATTACAAACATAGTTCTTTGACGTGAAAGTAAATAGTTCAGAGTTTATTAAAAACAGCGGAGATAGCTAAATGGTACGATCACATCATAGGAGGCCTATCCATGATGCAATCACTCCTCGTCATCCACCCATTCCAGCTCCCAGCCGGGTGGAAGCTCTCCGAGCCACACATCACATGCGTTACCTGGAAACAACATTTATAAAGCAAGGTTGAGTATACTAATACTCAGCAAGACTTACCCGTCTAAAGGAAAGACTTTACCTCTAATCATGCAAGGCTTTTGGCTAGTGGGTTTGTTTAACATAAAGCTACTAAGTAGTGAATCCTTACTTTCACATTTTAGCTCAAGTTCTAGTAGAAGTAATAATTACTAGATAAGCAACTATTGCAATCAAAGTTGTACAAACAATTAATCAAAGTAATAATCTTCACAAAGTTCCATCATAAAGGGATATCATGGCCAGTAGATTAAGTAGTCTCAGATAACGGTGAGAGGCCGACAATCGATTGATTCAAACCTTGCAAGGTGGACCTAAACACACGGGAGGTGCCCTCACTAAGAGTTCACCAACCAGGCGGTTCCCGTCACTCCTCGGATTGGGATCAGATGCTACAGTCTTCAGTACGAGGTTTACTGGGCTACGCCACTAAGGTCACCCAGCCTCACACAAGTACTCGGGGAGCAAGCCCGGGGCCGCAACCCTAAGAGTAGTAGTGCAAAGTTCCCGCACCGTCGCATTTAGGTACTAGGCTTACCGTGCCCATTTCCGGCAAGTGTTTAGTACTTTCAAACACTTAACCAATGAAGCCATTGGACCGGAGCCCAAATTCCATGCTCTTACCACATGAGCAATCCATTTAATCAATAAGGTGATTCCATCAAGGAGATCCTACTCTCACGACTGACGAACATCACTCGACTTGTACTGGATCCTTAGAGCATAGCCACTAGCGTTCTATCATGCTAGTAAAAGATCATAGGTACTTAGGAATCATGAACTAGGGTTTCAATCAACTCCTGAACGTAAATGCACATAATTAACAAAGATAAATTCAGAAGTTTAAATGAAACACATAGGTTAATGATTGAACCGGGGCTTGCCTTCGTCAGCACAAGCAGACACACAAACTTCCGAACTTTGGTCCGGGTCTTACTCTACGGTCACGTAGTGCACGTCTCCTCCTGCTCCCTCGTCCTCGTCAATCGGCACGAGCGTGTAGCTACCGTCGGGGATTTCTACACGGGGAATGCAATGCGGTGATTAGGAGGGTGATTAATTTAATTTAATCAACAAACAATAGCAAACAGCCACTAGGAGTATGTGGTTGGCCATATTCACCTTAACAAAAGTATTTAAACAATTTTCCTTTTAAAAGATAATCAACAAGCTTATTTAGTCTTCTCTTTAAGGTGATTGTGTGCACATCTATAAAAGAATTTTTACTTTAAAAACAAACAGCAAGGAAAAGTTACTTTTATGCCACACATTACTTTCCTAACTCATTTATATAACTCACGCATGAAGGGATTTGTTTTTCCTATTTTTCCTTTACTATATTAATCTAGTTTGCACCCTTTTATAATCAACTAATCACACTTCAAACTTGCCCCAACAGTGCCCACTGATCCTAATGACCAGAAGACACTCCTTTGGACAGCAAGCAACTAGTTTGCACTACTGAATTTTAATGCACATAATAAAGGCATTTCTAGCTAGCATTTAAAGGATTAATACATATAAAAATAAATACAACAGCAATGAGACCAAACTTTCTCCTACACATGCTTTGGCCTAAAACAAGCCCAAGGAACCTTATAAATACATCTATAGCTATTATAGATCTTGACATATACATTTATGATTAAAAACAAGAATAAATTAAGAAATAATATTTCTAACAGAGATAAAATCAGGATAAATTCACCAGGGGTGCATTTTGGTATAACATGACAATGGCCAGAAGTTGGGCTCAATAATAATTATATTTTAAGCTACAAAAATCATCTAGGCAGATTTGTCAATATCACAAGATAATTTCTATAAAAAGATTCCTTCAGTAACTTTGTGCAATTGTTGGCACAGGACCTACAAATGCTAGTCTCCACAACATATCAAAAATCCAGCTCAAGATCATGTATGGATTTTACAGAAATACAGATCTAGGTATTTCACATTTCAATTTTTCAAGCAAAAACTAAAGCTCAAAAGTACATGCTTTGGAAAAGTTGTAGTTCCAGTTACACAGAGCATAACAAAATTTGGTTTGCAATTTTGGATTTTTCTGTGATTTGTTATGGATTTTACAAGTTGCAGGCAAAACACTCAAAAGGGTAAGAAACCTTTTTGCGAGCAGGCCCCTGGACAGTTTCCCACCTTCACAGATCTACCCTCGGATTGCACAAAACACCCTGGAAGTTTCGGGGGCCTCGCAATGTGGTCCTCGGGCTAAGGGGCAACGCGGCCGGCGGTCCTGGCCGGGGAAGGGGCGGGGAAGGTTCTAGGGGTCGTGAACGACCGACTTGTGGCTCGAGTTTGGGTCGAAAAGCCGCCGGCCAGGGGGAACGCCGTGGCTTGGCGGTTCCGGCTGCTGCGACAGGGGGGCGCCGGCGAGGGGACGGCCTGGGCGACCCAGACGTGGCTCGGGGGTTTCAATGAGTCCTAGAGGAGGGCTAGGAGGGGGTAACGTCGCTGGGACGGTGGCAGAAATAGCTCGACGCGATGGCTAGCTATGGCAGAGCGGCGGTTCGGTGGCCGGCAATGCCACGCGAGTGGAGCTCGGGTCCTTATAAAGGCAGCGGTTTGGAAGGCGGTTCGCGCACGCCAATGCGACGCCGAAGTCGCGGCATGGGCGCGCAGTACGACGTCGACGTGCGGTGGTGTACGACGGCAACTCCAGTGGACGGGCGGCGGCACGGTCGGTGCGGCCCGGCCATGGCGTACGCGGCGCGTGGCGCAAGGGTAGTGGGGAAGGAAGGCGGTGCGGCGCAAGGGAGTCCACGACGCGCGGACCGGCGGACCAAGGCCGACCTCGGCGTGCGGGCCCAGCAGAAGCACGCGGCGACGCACGACGCCGGCGCGCGCTCTGGAGCGCCAGGAGCCAAAACAGTTCGAACTGGCGCGCTTTGACCCTGTTTTTCTCCAAAAAAATGAACTGCAGTAGACAAACACTTGAATACCAAAGTTGTAGATCTCTTGATCCTCTACAACTAGGGCGTATGGCCTTTTTCTCAACCATTTGTGCACAAATTGCAAGCAAAGTTTGCTGTTTTCTGGGCGCCTGTGAATAGTAACTCTGGGCGTTGACTTGAGTTTTTCACCTATTTAGGCTTCAAATCTCAAATGCCACTCAACATGAAAGTTGTGTCCCTCGACAACACACACAACTTTTACATTGGGAGATTTTGAAGTGTTTAGGTGAAATTTGGAGAACGCGGCAAAAGTTCCGGGCGACATAGGAGGGTCAAA
Source organism: Cenchrus americanus (assembly GCA_947561735.1). Lineage (NCBI taxonomy): Eukaryota > Viridiplantae > Streptophyta > Magnoliopsida > Poales > Poaceae > Cenchrus > Cenchrus americanus. The sequence goes on along the minus strand of OX387244.1, from coordinate 78,071,523 downwards.
GGGTGTTCAAGGGGTTTGACTGGGGTTTTGACCACACCTTGACCACTAGTTGACCAAGGGGTGTCATTAGGGTTTGTTGGTGAGGTTTTCGAGGTGATGGCACAGGTTGACCATCGTTTGACCAAAGTCAACTCGGTTGACCGGATCATTAGGGTTAATGAACCCGACTGAAAACTTGGGGCGTCACAGCCTACCCCCCTTAAACGGAATCTCGTCCCGAGATTTGACAACAAGATTAAAGCAACACCTTCTAATGAGTCAAAGGTTACAAGGGTGGACGATATACTTGTGTATACTTCTCGGCAGCGAGAATTCATATGGGCAAAAGATACATGGTGCTCTCCCCACTACCTCGACGCAGTTCATGAGGAAGCGGACGATGAATGTATACATGGAAAACTAAAAGAAGACAAACTCCACCCGCGCTGCAGAGGTACATCGCTACAAGTGTCCAGCGGAGGGACTCGAACATCTCCACGAACTGAGGCATGGTCGGCGATGCAGGCTGAGGTTCTTCTCTCAGTCTTCTTCCGAGCTTCTTCTAGAGGTTGTCGACGAAGACGGCGAAACAGCTTGCTCGGCGAGTGGGCGGAGCAATGGCCGAGATGGGCTAGTGGCGGGTTGGCCAGAAACTAGCCGGAGGGGAAAACAAGAGTGGCGGCGTTGTCGAGCTTGAAAACAGGTGAGACTTGGCACTGGCAACACCGCGGGAGGGCTTCCCTTTTATACCTCAATGGAAACGCAACGGTCATCCCAACCGACTGAGGTAGGGACTAGCGGAGCGATCCGGCAATGGCCACACGGGGCTCGATAATAGTCGGTCCGTGAGGTCTCGGCGACGTGATCGTGGCCGCGGGAAAAGAGATGGCAGGGAGACGCTACGGTGTCGTACCATCATGGCACTGAAAAGGATGGGGTCCAACGATCGGAAGAACTGACCGTGACGGCGAGATTGTAACAAGGAGAATTTGGCAAAAGATTTTATCAATCCCTCGTTTGCTTGTTTCATGATTCTTGGGATTTGGAGGGTATGATCAACGAATCATGGATTGATAAGTAATGAAGGACTCTCATGCCTTGACTTCTCGAGAACCTGGATTGCTCTCGAAAAACTTTGCTCAATCTTCCTTAACTTAGCCGATTGATTTGATCACATGTTAGGAGAGCTTTGAGATTAGGCGGGAGAAACCAAGTTGACAAAGGTGATTACCAAAAGAGATTTATATGAAGAAAGGGAAGGCTAGTAAACAAATATTCACTAAATTTGTTTACTAAGATTTCTGGATTAATCTTGAAAAGCAACAATGATGCAAGAATAGATCAAAGGTTCTACCCTTAGAAGTCCAAGGTTAGTTGCTCATGGCAACAATAAAGGATGGTAAGGTCATAAGGAGCGATTGCACAGAGTTGTTTATGGATAGCAATGAGAATGACTTGAAAGGAAGGGTTGGTACAGCAATGTCGGAAGATACTTGCTCACATACTATTTAGTTGGTGAGTTCTGCTGGCAACATTCCTTATGTTACCGGTGCAACCATGGAGTGGTGCACATGCTAATGCTCATGTTGTGGTTGTAGGATCTAGGATACCGACTAGAGAGGGGGGTGAATAGGCGGTTTAAAAACTAAAACCACAACACTAGAGAAATTTAATTAGAACCACAAGGAGAAATAAATCTCTACCTACTCTATTCCTATGTTGGGGGTTTTGCGGCCTAGGGTGACAAGATAAACAACAACCTCTAGAAATAGAATGCTCAAAGTAAAGTGCTTGAAAGGAAATTGAGGAAAGAGATAACCAAGCACAAGAGACGAATTTTATCCCGTGGTATCGATGACTTGCTTGGTCACCCCTAATCCACGTTGAGGTGGATTCAATGTTCAACCGCTCCTCTATCAAGACACCACTTGATCTTGAGTGGTTAGAACAAGAGAACCACTCCACACCTCGATTCCACTAGAGTTGCTCTTTACCGCTCCGGTGAGGTGAGCACAATACCTCTCACAACACGAAATCCGGAGCCACGCACAATCTTCTTGCGAGCTTCAACGGATTCTTCCACCACCAAGCCGTCTAGGAAGCGGCAACTTCCAAGAGTAACAAATCAACCACTTGCTTGATGATTCCCAAGTGCCACAAAGATCAAAACCTTGATGCAATGCACTAGAAACTCTCAATCTCACAAAGAATACCACCACTAAGTCAAGTGAGTGAGAGAGAGGAGAGGGAGAGCCCTACAAGGGAGTATGAACCTTTCAAAGTGCCAAGAGAGGCTCTCCAACCCCGGGCTTGGAGTATAAATACTCCCCCTTCCCGTTACTAGCCGTTAGGAACAAAACGCGTGCCTCGCGGACTGTCCGCGATGCCCTCGCGAACTGTCCGCGTTTGAATTCCAACGGTAAAAATGAAAAGTCAACGGCTGGGGGACTGCCCGTTGGGCCGGGCGGACCGTCCGCTCGGGCCACGCGGACCGTCCGCACGGGGCCACGCGGACCGTCCGCCCGGGCCATGCGGACTGTCCGCGGGCGGGCCGCGGACCGTCCCCCCTGTCCACCGAGCAGCACCCCGTTCTGTAACGAATAACGGACCGTCCGCAGCACCTCGCGGACCGTCCGCCTGGTCCCCGCAGACCGTCCGCCCGGAAGCGCATTTTCTCGAAATCTTTTGCCAAAAACTCAGGTATTAAATAAAAATCAACAACCCACGAACCGTCCGCCCCAAGGGCCCGGACTGTCCGCCAGATACCTGAAAACTTGTTTTTCTTATGATTTTCAATGAAACCCTTTTTACCAATAGAAACCGCCACTCATCTAAATGCAACGCATGCAAATATTTGATCCAAGTGGCACTATGGAAAGTCAAGCCAATGAAATTGATCCCTCTTGATAGTACGGCTATCTATCCTATTAACCCGGTCATATAACATCCTCTAATCACCTTATGACTGGTAAAAAATAAAACCCTATCTTTTACCATTGCCTTGAGCCCTTTCCAACACAAGTCATCCAAGACCTTCTCATGTATACCACATGATCTCATCATTTTACCGGACTAACTTATTTTTATAACTCAAATAAAATTGTTAGTCCATAATGATTGTCATTAATTACCAAAACACGAATTAGGGGCCTAGATGCCTTCAATCTCCCCCTTTTTGGTAATTGATGACAACCATTTAAAGGAGTGATATAAGAAAGGTTTTGTGTTTTGTAATCACTTACTCTTCTCAAATAAATTCAATAAATAGATAGAGTGAATGTCTCCAAAACAAGAATATAGAGAGAACTCCCCCTACATATGTGCATGTAATTTCCATTTGATTTTTACCCATATGCATAAACATAATAAATTTTGACGGAGTTTCCCTACAAAATAGAGATCAAGGCAACAACCACATATATATATCCAAAGAGATTAAGGAAGGGTTAGCTTCAAAAACTACTACGTGAACTAGAACAAGCCATAAGATAAACCAAAACAAGATCATAATTATAGAACATCACAAGATAGCCACAAGTTCTAGTTCTCAATCACATCACACACCAAAACGTAAGTCTCACAAAATTATTACAAGCCAAACGAAGGTCATGCAAAACCGAAATTAAACATGTAGATGCAATGCAAGAGAGTTCCAAATTCATGCAAGCAAAGTGAGCTCCCCCTAAAGATCACACACTCCTCCAAATCTCTCTCCCCCTTTGGCATCAAATACCAAAAGGGCCTAGTCATCCTGAGGCGGCGGCGGAGGAGGATAGAATGGTGGAGGGGGACAGAACTGTGGTGGAGGAGCTGGAGCTGAATAGTAATGATAAAAATGATCTCTAAAGTCTCCAAAAGCTGTGTTCAGGGCATGAACATCGTGCTGAAGCTGAGTCTGCTGATCGTGTAGCTGCTGATACTGCTCTGAGGTGGACATCTGAGAGAATCTATCATTGAGGGCACTGAGGTCATTCTGAAGATCAGTCTGCATATCACCCAACCGCTGCATCATGGGGTCATGCATAGTATTATAGACATGATGACCAAAGGTATCCAGACTAGTATCAATCTGATGCTGAAAATTCTGCTGCATAGTCTGAAAAGTATCAGTCATCTGCTGTCCATATGCCTCAAAGTGAGATTGAAACCCCGACTGCATTTGCTGAAACTGAGAGTTCATTGACTGTTGAATATTAGCAAAATAGGAATCAAAATATCCAGCAGGAGGCTCCCACTGTGGCTGCATGGGAGGAACTGGAGGAGGAGGAGGAGGAGGAGGCATAGCATAAGCACCCTCATCAATATTAACATGGCCCATGTTGCCAACATTTGCATTTTCATCATCACCTCCATGAGCCTCAATATTTTCTGCCTCTGCTTCCTGTCCATAGGGTGTCAATGGCTTGTTCAAAAAGGCTTTAGCATTGTAAAATGGACGATAAAGTTCATGCTTCACATCACATAACCCATTGAACCTCGTCTTGATCTTGATCAATGACATAATATAGGGAGCGAAATAAATACTATCTCGAACATGACGCTTCTTGCAAATCATTTGATCAAGAATAAGCTTCACAACATTAAATCTAGTTCCATTCATAACATAATCAATCACATTCCAATAATGTTCCTGGACTTTATCCTTATTACCACTTTTAGGCATAAAAGTGTGCCTAATGATGTTGTTGATGGCAGCCGGATGGTGTCTAAGTCCTGCTGCTAGCCAGTTCATTATAGTTGCATTAGGGGTTCCAAGCTCATAGAATACAGCTGTATCTTCAAGAATATCCTCGTTATAAACATCAACACCCTCGCTAAAATACTCATAGTTAAGATGATTAGCAGCTGCAAATTCTGCAAATGTGGCCTCATACTCACTCTTACCAGTCATCCACCTCATTTTCTTTCCTATGAAATCCATTTCATAAGTTGCATAGAATTGTCTAACTATTGTATCATTCCAGTCACATCTATGCTGAAGAAATGGTTTTAACCCCAAAGATTCAAGTTTCGTTGCCACCCCAGCAAGGATAGGTTTTTGAGAGAAAACTGTGCACTCCATCAAACTACCGAAAATGCTTGTTCTTGCACAAGAGTGTGGAAGAATAAATTGTGGGTGTCGCGAGGTTGATTATAAGCATTTTCATTTCGAGCAATAGCAAACTCTCTTTGTGTCCACTGCCTTCTAGGAGCTGTGTAATTAACCACATCAATGATTTCAACATTATTACCTCCCCCTTGATTTATCTCATCTTCATCCACTATGAATGAGGCACTTGCCGCTTCATCGGCCGGATTAAAGTCGCTGTCATTTGGATTGTCGGGTTCCTCTTCTTCCTCAGAGGTATCATCTTTTCTCCGCCTCTTCGATGTCCCAACATCCTTGCCCTTCTTCTTTGATGTGCCCTTTTTGGTCACCTTTCTAGTGAGTGAAGCTATAGCCTTGCGAGCACTGTCAAAAACCATATGTTTCAATGAGTATTAACAGTAGGAAGCAATTTGAAGTGAGCATGAAACCCCATTCGAGAAGCCACTGGACATGGGAGCCGCTGCCGGGGCCGCGCGGACCGTCCGCGCAGAGGCGGCGGACCGTCCGCCCGGTCCGGGATGGTGGGCGCCCATGAACAGTGGGTCCAATTCTTTCCAACCTCATAACTTGATCAAAAACCAAAATTTCTTTACCAAAATTTTGCCACAACATCACATTGATATCCCAAACACATTCACCAAGCCAAAAACTTGAAATCATGGACGAATTTTAGATCACACATCCAAACCCTAACCACCTCTTTGCTCAAAATCCGAGAGATATAATGAGAGATACGAAAAAAATACCCGTATGACATGGTGGAGAACCTCGTGGAGAGTCCGGGGATGTGCTCGGACGGTCCGGGGAGTGCCCCAAACGAAATCCCTAAGGGGGAGCCATTTTCTTTGAGTGGGAGCAAGAAGGAGAGAAAGAAGAGGAGAGGGTCGGGTTTGGGAAAGGAGAAGGGATGGCTGCTTGACTACATCCCGCGGCCGCGAGGCGCGCGGACGGTCCGGACCCCAAGCGCAGACTGTCCGTTATTGCTTCCAGAACGACCAGAGATGCACCTCCTTTCCACGAGCCACGCGAACGGTCCGCGCTGCCCGGGCGGACAGTCCGCCAGGAGCAGACGGATGGTCCGCCCTGTTGCTGTGGACGGTCCGACCTCCTTTTTAATTTCAGCGTGAAATAACTTGAGATAAAGATTTCAAGGATATCTTTTGGGATCATTGCTCAAAATTAATGAAGGAAAAATATTGAATGATGCAATGAACCGAGTAATGCTAGAAAAAATATGCAAAAGGAAAGCTTCATAAGAAAATTAAGAATAAAAAGCAAGAGATGAGCTAGAAATAAATAAGAGAGATAGACAAAAGCATATGGATAAACACATTTCTCAAGCCACATTTGAGATGTCAATCACATTTAGCTCATTTCTCAATTTGCAAAACCGAGACTCATCCAAAGGCTTGGTAAAAATATCCGCCAATTGATCATCCGTGCTTACTCCATCAATCTTGATATCTCCTTTACTCACATGATCTCTAAGAAAATGGTGCCGGATGTCAATATGCTTGGTTCTAGAGTGTTGAACTGGATTGTTTGCAATCTTGATAGCACTTTCATTGTCACATAAGAGAGGAATTTCCTTGAATTTCACACCATAATCAAGAAGTGTTTGCTTCATCGATAGCAATTGAGCACAACAACTCCCCGCCGAGATATATTCCGCTTCGGCGGTTGAAAGAGTCATTGAATTTTGCTTCTTAGATGACCAAGAAACAAGTGACCGTCCAAGCAATTGGCAACCTCCGGAAGTGCTCTTCCTATCAACTTTGCAACCGGCATAATCCGAGTCCGAAAAGCCTACTAACTCAAATTGAGCACCCTTTGGATACCAAAGACCAATGTTAGGAGAATACTTCAAATATCTCAAGATCCGCTTTACGGCGGTCAAATGACATTCTTTAGGAGCAGCTTGAAATCTAGCACACATGCACATACTAAACATGATGTCGGGCCTAGATGCGGTAAGATAAAGCAAACTACCAATCATGGACCTATAAAGCTTAAGATCAACCGGTTTACCTCCCTCATCAAGATCAAGATGTCCATTAGTAGCCATAGGAGTTTTGATGGGTTTTGCATCTTCCATGCCAAATTTCTTTAAGATGTCCCTCACATATTTAGATTGGCAAACAAAAGTGCCTTCCTTCAATTGTTTGATTTGAAGACCAAGGAAGAAACTCAATTCACCAATCATAGACATTTCAAATTCCCTAGACATCATTTCTCCAAATTCTTTACAAAAATCTTCATTTGTTGAACCAAAGATGATATCTTCAACATAAATTTGACAGATAAAGATGTCGTTTCCAATTTTCTTGGTGAACAATGTAGTATCAACCTTTCCAATTTTAAATCCATTTGAAAGAAGAAAGTCCCGAAGCCTTTCATACCAAGCACGAGGGTCTTGTTTCAACCCATATAATGCCTTAGAGAGCTTGTACACATGATTAGGCTTTGTGGGATCTTCAAAACCGGGAGGTTGTTCAACATATACTAGTTCACTAATTTTCCCATTCAAGAAAGCACTTTTGACATCCATTTGATATAACTTGATGTTGCGAGAACAAGCATAAGCAAGCAAGATTCTTATGGCCTCAAGTCTAGCTACGGGAGCAAAGGTTTCATCAAAATCCAACCCCTCTACTTGAGTATAACCTTGAGCAACTAATCTCGACTTGTTCTTCACAACAATACCATCTTCATTTTCTTTGTTTCGGAAGACCCATTTAGTACCAATAACATTATGATTCTTGGGTCTTTCAACCAACTCCCAAACTTCATTTCTAGTGAAATTATTTAATTCTTCTTGCATGGAAATAACCCAATCCGGATCATTAAGTGCTTCATCTACACGCTTAGGCTCATGGAAAGAAACAAAAGAGTAATGTTGACAAAAAGAAGCAACACGAGATCGAGTTTGAACACCCTTACTAATGTCACCCATGATTTGATCAATAGGGTGATCTTTCGCGACTTGATGATGAATTCTTGGTTGATCAATTGGTTCTTGAGTTGATGGAGAAGGTGTAGTCATATGGGCCATTTGATCATCTTCTTGAGGTGAGTCATTGTTACTTGAGTTACCATTTTGTTGATCATGATCATTTATTGTGGAAGTAGATGGGTTGACTTCAATAGATATCGATGGATCTTCATCATCGTCTTCTTCTCTAGGCATGATATCCCCAATGGCCATAGTCTTCATTGCTTTGCTTAATTCTTCACCTCTCACATCATCTAAATTCTCTTTTTCATCTTGAGAGCCCAAAGTTTCATCAAATTGCACATCATATGCCTCCTCAACAAATCCTTTAGACTTGTTGTATACTCTATAGGCTTTGGAATTTGAAGAATATCCAAGAAGAAATCCCTCATCACACTTGCTTTGAAATTTAGACAACCGAGATCCTTTCCTCAAGATATAGCACTTGCAACCAAAAACCCGGAAATATGAAATATTTGACTTCCTTCCATTTAGAAGTTCATAAGGTGTTTTGTTGAAGAATCTATGACAATATAGCCTATTAGAGGCATGGCAAGCGGTGTTGATAGCTTCGGCCCAAAAAGAATCCGAAACTTTGTACTCATCTAGCATTGATCTTGCCATCTCAATCAAGGTCCTATTCTTCCTCTCGACTACACCATTTTGTTCCGGTGTATATGTAGTTGAAAACTCATGCTTGATTCCTTTCTCATCATAAAACTCTTCAACATTTGTGTTCTTGAACTCACTACCATTGTCACTTCTAACTTTCTTCAACTTTATCTCAAATTCATTTTTGGCTCTTCTCACAAATGACTTGAAAATATCACAAGTGATAGCTTTGTCATGAAGAAAGAATACCCATGTGTATCTTGAATAATCATCCACAATTACAAGACAATAGGTATTGCCACCAATGCTTCTATAGGTAGTAGGACCAAATAAATCCATATGTAGTAATTCCAATGGTCTTGTGGTTGACATAGTACTCTTGTTAGGATGTGAGTTGGAAACTTGCTTTCCGGCTTGACAAGCACTACATAATTTATCTTTCTCAAATTTTACATCTTTCAAGCCAAGAACTAAGTCATGTTTCACCAATCGGTTGAGTTGTTTCATACCAACATGGCCAAGTCTTCTATGCCATAACCAACCCATAGAGGCCTTTGAGAATAAGCAAGTAGTCAAATTTGCCTTTTTTGATGAGAAATCCACTAGATATAAGCTCTCATGACGAAAGCCCTTAAAAATAGAATCTTTCCCATCAAGTGAGGTAACCTCAAAATCATTGCTAGTGAAAGTACATTTATAGCCATTGTCACAAAGTTGAGCAATAGATAGCAAATTGAAATTGAGAGAATCAACTAGTAAGACATTAGAGAGATTATAGTCTTTAGAGATAGGTATTTCACCAATGCCTTTTACACCTCCCTTGCTATCATCTCCAAAAGTGATGTTATCAAAATCGGAAATGTCTTCATCAAGATGAGAGAATATTTTTCTTTCGCCGGTCATGTGGTTTGTACAACCACTATCAATTACCCAATGTCTTCCTCCGGCTTTATAGTTCACCTACAAAAGAAATTACTTTGTTTTAGGTACCCAATTTTCTTGGGTCCTTCAATGTTAGTGACCAAAATTTTAGGCACCCAAATAGATTTCTTTTTACTACTACCGAGAGAACAACCAACATATTTAGCACAAACAACTCCCTTAGAATCTTTCTTAAGAATATATATGAAGGATCCAAGGATATGGTCTTCTTGCTCTTGCATTGGTGATCCACATCAACCCTTGTCTTGCACTTAAGGCACATCTTAATCTTTTCTTCTTCCTCAAAGGAAACATTTGAATTTACAAAGATACTTTCCTTAGGAATGAAAGCCTCTTTTCCTTTCTTGGGCAAGTAACCAAGTGCATCTTTATTTAAGGTGAATTTTTGATTTGTCCAAATATGATTAAACCGAACATGACTTCCAAAATACCGTGCAAGATCATTAGATAAGCACTCAATCTCCTTCTTCAAAGATTCATTTTCCAATAATAGAGAGTCATAAGACATATCCTCAGTAATGCAAGAGCTAGTGCTTGTGCTACAAGATGGGTTAGATGAACAAAGAGGAGCATTCAATATATTACATTCAACACCCATACTCATTTTCCCTTTGACTTCTTGTGCAAGGAGAGAGTTGTGAGCTTCCTTAAGCTTCTCATGCTCATCTTTAAGAGTTTCCCAAGAAATGTTAAGTGTTTCATGGGAAGTCTTTAGATTTTCATGAGTAGTCTTTAGCTCCTCAAAAGAATTTTGAAGTGAAATATTTTTCAACTCTGAATCCTTCAACTTTGATCTCTCCAAGCGCAATTCGTCATCAGACTTAATAATCATGGCGACAAGATCATCATAAGATAAAGCATTATCATCATTATCACTATCACAATCATCATCATCATCGTCGATTATTACCTTAGATTCACCTTTTGCCATGAGACAATATGGCTTGGAAAAGAGAGAAGGCGCTTCCTTGATAGCAACCCCGGCAAGTCCTCTTAAAGGCTTGTCATCATCTTCTTCATCGGAGCTTGCATCGGAATCCCACTCAACAAAATATGCTTGGCCATTCTTCTCCTTCTTGTAATATTTATTCCTCTTAGGTACACTCTTCTTGTCTTTCTTCTTGCCATATTTGTCTTCTTTCTTGTTTGGACAATTAATTGAGATATGTCCAATTTCACCACAATTGAAGCAATCTTTTCCTTCAAAAGGATTCTTCTTTGAAGATTGCCCCATCTTGCCAAACTTCTTCTTCTTCATGATTCTTCTAAGTCCCTTTACAATAAGAGCCATTTCTTCATCGGAGTCAATATCTTGGTTCTCATCATCATTTTCCTCTTGAGCAGCCTTGGCCTTGAGAGCAATATTTTTCTTCTCTTCATTAATTGATTGGCCTTGAACTTCCTTTTGTGATTGCTTGAATAGATCATGAGTTTGCACTTCACCAAGCACCTTCGTAGGAGTCATCTTACTCAAATCACTCCTCACAAGCAAGGTCACAATTGTCTCATATTTTGCCGGAAGGCACCTAAGGAACTTGTGAGAGAAATCTTTGTTTGATACATCAAAATCAAGACACTTGAGTTCATTCACTATATCATTCAACCGGTTGAACATGGTTGAAACATCTTCATCCTTCTTCATGGTGAACTCATTGAACTTTCCCTTGTACACATAAAGTTTTGCTTCCTTAACCGTAGATGTTCCCTCGTAAATTTCCATAAGCTTCTCCCATATCTCATTTGCCTTCTCAAGTCCCTTCACTCTATTGAATTCACTAAGAGCAAGAGCATTGTAAAGTACACTCAAAGCTCTATCATTGAGTTTTTCATTTTTATCATCTTGATTCGTCTTATTCTTAGAATCCAAAATAACATATCCTTCCATTACAATCTTCCATAATTATCTTCCCAAGGCCTTAAAGTGAACCTCCATTCTTTTCTTCCAATAGTCATAATTGTTCCCATCAAAGACCGGTGGCTTCCCAACATGAAACTTATCTTCCTCACCCATTTATCCCACTCCGAGATGGTTAAATCTCTCAAACAAGGAGTCCTCGGCTCTGATACCACTTGTAGGATCTAGGATACCGACTAGAGGGGAGTGAATAGGCGGTTTAAAAACTAAAACCACAACACTAGAGAAATTTAATTAGAACCACAAGGAGAAATAAATCTCTACCTACTCTATTCCTATGTTGGGGGTTTTGCGACCTAGGGTGATAAGATAAACAACAACCTCTAGAAATAAAATGCTCAAAGTAAAGTGCTTGAAAGGAAATTGAGGAAAGAGATAACTAAGCACAAGAGACGAATTTTATCCCGTGGTATCGATGACTTGCCGGTCACCCCTAATCCACGTTGAGGTGGATTCAATGTTCAACCGCTCCTCTATCAAGACACCACTTGATCTTGAGCCGGTTAGAACAAGAGAACCACTCCACACCTCGATTCCACTAGAGTTGCTCTTTACCGCTCCGGTGAGGTGAGCACAATACCTCTCACAACACGAAATCCGGAGCCACGCACAATCTTCTTGCGAGCTTCAACGGATTCTTCCACCACCAAGCCGTCTAGGAAGCGGCAACTTCCAAGAGTAACAAATCAACCACTTGCTTGATGATTCCCCAGTGCCACAAAGATCAAAACCTTGATGCAATGCACTAAAAACTCTCAATCTCACAAAGAATACCACCACTAAGTCAAGTGAGTGAGAGAGAGGAGAGGGAGAGCTCTACAAGGGAGTATGAACCTTTCAAAGTGCCAAGAGAGGCTCTCCAACCCCGGGCTTGGAGTATAAATACTCCCCCTTCCCGTTACTAGACGTTAGGAACAAAACGCGTGCCTCGCGGACTGTCCGCGATGCCCTCGCGGACTGTCCGCGTTTGAATTCCAACGGTAAAAACGAAAATTCAACGGCTGGGGGACTGCCCGTTGGGCCGGGCGGACCGTCCGCTCGGGCCACGCGGACCGTCCGCACGGGCCACGCGGACCGTCCGCACTGGGCCACGCGGACCGTCCGCGGGCGGGCCGCGGACCGTCCGCCCTGTCCACCGAGCAGCACCCCGATCTGTAACGAATAACGGACCGTCCGCGGCACCTCGCGGACCGTCTGCCTGGTCCCTGCGGACCGTCCGCCCGGAAGCGCATTTTCTCGAAATCTTTTGCCAAAAACTCATATTAAAAATCAACAACCCACGGACCGTCCGCCCCAAGGGCCCGGACTGTCCGCCAGATACCTGAAAACTTGTTTTTCTTATGATTTTCAATGAAACCCTTTTTACCAAGAGAAACCGCCACTGATCTAAATGCAACGCATGCAAATTTTTGATCCAAGTGGCACTATGGAAAGTCAAGCCAATGAAATTGATCCCTCTTGATAGTACGGCTATCTATCCTATTAACCCGGTCATATAACATCCTCTAATCACCTTATGACTGGTAAAAAATAAAACCCTATCTTTTACCTTTGACTTGAGCCCTTTCCAACACAAGTCATCCAAGACCTTCTCATGTATACCACATGATCTCATCATTTTACCGGACTAACCTATTTTTATAACTCAAATAAAATTGTTAGTCCATAATGATTGTCATTAACTACCAAAACACGAATTAGGGGCCTAGATGCCTTCAGTGGTGCATAGAGTGTGATGCACATACAGATGAGCACATGATGCTTTTGTAAATGAACATATGGTGCACTTGCTGAAAGGACCTTGATGTCGCCTAGAGGGAGGTGAATAGGCGTGACGACAAAATAAAACTCTCCCCCCAAACACTTGAGCTGACAGTGCTCCACCGGTCAGACCGGTGGTGGTGACCGGTCAGACCGGTCAAGCACTGGACTTCACAGGTGATACCGGTCAGACCAGTGCGCCTCACCGGTCAGACCAGTGTGGTACAGAACACCTGCAAAAACCACTTCAAGCACCTCTTGACTTCTAGCACGAACTGAACTTGGTGTGTGGCCTTTGTAGATGAACACAAGCAGGGTAATTATCCCTGCACACACAAGTAGCACACCCAAGTAGATCGAAGCGGAAGCAAATGTAATATGCTAGAAAAACAACTTAGAGAGTCAAACCACACGAAGAATCAAGGATTTGTTTCCCGAAGTTCACCACCCACTAAGGAATTGCTACGTCTCCGTTGAGGATCTTGTAAGGGACAATTCCCACAACAAGCCGGGTCTCTTTCAACCACTTTCCTCCTTTCCACTAAGGGGACCTTTTCACGAAGAGGCAAGATCGCAGCCCTTACAAACTTCCCGCTGCTCACCACAACCTTGGGAGCTAGCCGGCGACACCTAGCCGTCTAGGAGGCAAGCCTCCAAGAGTAACAAACGCTTCAAAGCTTGTAGACGCGAAACCAAAGTGCTCAAGCTATGGAAATACTCCTGTTAGCTCACTAGGTCACTCTTAAGCTCACTTTCTCAACCCAACACAAAGAATATGGCTTGAATCCACAAATCTCACACAGAGAGGGTTGGGGAGAGCCACTAAGGCTTAGAGCTAGTTAGAAATAGCTTGGGACCTCAGCAAACTCACTAGAAACAACAACCCTCACTTGAAGAAGGTTTGGGGTATTTATACCCCTCAAAAGAGAAAACTAGCCGTTGGTCCCCGGGTGGCACCGGTCAGGCCGGTGTTTGAAAAACTAGCCGTTGGGCTAGCGGCACCGGTCGGACCGGTGCCTCCGACCGGTCAGGCCTGAGATACCCCTAAAACCTTTTCTAAGAGACTAGCACTTCATCACCAAGATGAAATGACTCAGGTTAGGTTAGGAGGGTTTGTTAGCACACTCTAAGGCTAGACCTCACTTAGGTCAACTAATGAGCACTTTGACTTGGTCAACTCGCTAAGTTGCATCCCTCTTGATAGTACGACATACCTATACTCAAGAAAGAATGAAAACACTTTTGATCTCTTGAGCTTGAACACTTTCAATCTTGCCATACTTGATCAATTATCCACTTGAGGGCTTTCAACATAGACTTTGACTTGAGCACGTCCATATTTGAGCTAGTGACTTAGAATCTTTCCATATAGCATAGGAATGCACACTTGGATCCATGGTCACTCCATATTGCCAATCTTAACAAGTTGATGACTCGCAATGCTTCCCTCGGTTAAGGTTTGAATATGATACTTGAAGACCCCACGGATGCTAGAACTTCACCTTAGCAAAACACTAATGGCGGCTTAGCTACGGCCCCAAAGATTGCTTAGTCCCTCACCCTAGACATCTTGGTTGATCTCTTCATCACTTATCCAATCCACTTTGAGTTCCACTTTGCTTCATACACAATTAACCTTTTATTTGAAAATCCCGCTTCAAATGCTTGATCTTGATTGACAACGGATGTGCAAGCTTCCAATTTAGAACCATAGTGTGAACACT
This sequence comes from Cenchrus americanus, assembly GCA_947561735.1. Classification (NCBI taxonomy): domain Eukaryota; kingdom Viridiplantae; phylum Streptophyta; class Magnoliopsida; order Poales; family Poaceae; genus Cenchrus; species Cenchrus americanus. Next base: position 78,056,509 of record OX387244.1, on the reverse strand, counting down.
TATTATTATGTTCTCTTCCGATAAACACATGAATTCTTGCACCATATGCTTGTTTTTGTCAATGTGAGCCATAAAATTCATCCACATTTAAGTACTTCAATGGTTGCTCATGAATATATAAATAAAACCTGCTCACAATCTTAGACAAATTCATTAGTCCTTTAATCGCCTTGTCATTCAATTCACCAAAATCCACTTAGGGGCCTAAATGCACTTTCACTTGCCATAATGCATAGTGAGAAATGCACATGTTCATGGGATATGATGCTCGTGATGCTTGTTAGCATGACTTGTTTACCCATGCAGTTAGCTGGCAACAAGGGAATAACATAGAGTGGAGAACATGGATTTGCGGTGAGTTGCATGCTCCCAACCAAGATATCTGGCGCGCCCCTAGTGGTAATCACATGGCTGCAGCACACATGATGCACTAGGTTCCGTCGCGGCACCTTTGGTCATGGAATAACAATCTCAACAGTCATAAGGAGGATAGAGGAGAAAGGTTGAAAGCTTCAATGTGTATGCATGTTAGTCTATCCGAGGTTTACAAATGCACATGCTATGTAATGCATTTCCATGCCCATGAATTATTAAATTAAGAGTGCAACCCATGCCTGACATGATGATGCTCAAAGTCTGCCATCAAAACTTAACCCCTTTCTATTCATGTTTTATGCGTTCATAAAGTTGTGAGCAAGATCAAGATGAAGACGTTCAAGATTGCAAGATGAAACACGATTGAGACAAGGATGTCGCTAGCAAGGGTAGCTTTGGGCATCAAGAGGCATAAACATTACCATCAAAAGTCCACGGGGGTTGTTCACGAACAACAATTGACGGCAAGTCATAGAGATAGATGTTCTCAAATAGAAACAATACCCATGAAGTTATGCTTACCTTGCTTCACTTGAATATTTGGCTTCTGGTTATGATGACTCTTATTTGCTTTGGAGCCTTGCCTCTATGGATATGGCTTGTTCTGCCTAGGGTTCGGGCATGTATTAGCGTAATGCCCGGGTTGTCTACAATTGTAGCAAATGCGGGGCGGGAGTTCTTTAGCCTTCGAAGCTTGTTGACCTGGCTTTTTGCCGTTATCGTCCCTTTGTTTGCCCTTGCGAGGACAAAATTCCTTGCAGGTAATTCCCCACTCACTCAAATCCATTTAAGGAAATGCTCACTTGCGGTTCCGGCTCTTCCCTTCTTCCTTTGTAAGGTCCATTAGTAGTTTCGATGGTGGTAGTAGAGAATTAGAGGTGTTGAGTGGACTCTTCTTCATATGATCCGCCAACAAATTGCATAAGCGGGCCTGCTCAACCACGGACGTAAATAACGCCTGGGAGAGACCATCAGTTAAACTAGTTTGAGGTAACACTTGATAACGATCCTGAAGGATATTGTCCATGATATGGCTTAACACTGAGTTTTGCTCTTCCAACATCTTGATTGCATCCGCAATGGTCGGGGTGAACAAGACGCATAGGGTTGAGGTTTCTCCGGATCTTTTCCGGTGGAGTTCATGGTCTGAGCGACCAAATTTGGCCCATCTGGATTGGCACCAAGGGGAGATTGCTGCTGCAGCATCTGGACGAGCTGCTGCTACGTCTGAAGCATTTGGCACAACATTCCCTTTTGAGCAGCCGTGCATGCATCTACCATTGTCCTGGGTGGTGGCGGTAAGTCGCTACCACTACTCGACGCACCAAAACCATCTGGGGAGCTGCATGTCGGTCCCACCATCTAAAATAATTGAGCTTCCATTAAATACACATTCATAAGCTTGTTTTCACAAGCAGAACATGTACGACGAAAAACTCAATTGGAACCAAAGTTCGACTCGGGCAACACAAGATTCCAGGATTAAGAATTTCATGCGCTCAGCTCAAGACTACGAGGATTCATGACTCAAATTTGCAGACTAATGCAGGGGTTTGGAGCAACTTGATATCCAACTTGGAATCAAAAGCTAAGGTTATCACGCGTGGAAGAATTTGGTACGGGGGTCTTATTCTGGCGGTGGGGAACAAAAATTCCCAACTCAAACACAAGAGTCCCAAAATTTTCCCAAATTTCTCCAGCAACTCAGTGACATAATTATGCACACTTTTGGTATTCAAAGGTAGATCTAGATTGAATTAGAATATGCTCGAAAAATTGCATTTGCAGAGGAATGCTACTCTGAAAAACAGCAGAACAGAGACTCCCTAAACTGAGCATAACTCTCTGTAGAAAATTTATAAAATCTTGAGAAATTCACAGTAGATGCTCAATTTAATAAGAAACAACTTTCCTAAAGGGTGTCTAGTCAGATTCCTTACAGATTTGGCTACAAAAATTGAGAAATGACAGCAACAGAAACTGCCAGAAATTTCCTACGATCAAAAGAGAGGAAAACTTTATCTAAGATCAAGCATTTACCCTAGAAAAATTATTCAAGCAAGCAAGGACCAATTTTAGGTTCAACAGGATTTTAATTATGAATGCACACGTCTTAAACGACCTCACACAACTGGACCCAAAAAGATGTAGTTAGTGTCGGTGGCAAGCTTATAATCGGCTCTCCTTATAATAACTAGTCGGAGCTACTCGATTCGCACTTAACGACTTACGAACATTGTTAGTGTACTTGCAGAAAACGAACCTTTCATGCCAGCACGTCACGAAAGTGTCCACATACATTACCGTTCACTATAGAAACGGTATCCATGCGTCAAGCCGCTGCATGGACAGCATCCGACCTCGGACACCCTCCGTTGAATGGAGTGTATCCTTGCCTCGCATGATCGACATGCGGAATGCACACGTATGATAAACGTGACGACCTCACAACTCATTACTAGACGCGAAGATCCGTGGAATGGATCACTCCATCAACCCTCGCAATTCCCGTGATGCGGAACAGCACACGTATGAAACACGTGGTTCATCTAGTTTGGTTGTGCAAGAAAGTAAGTCTGACATAAAGTAAGGTGCTGGAAGTTAGCAAAATACACCATAGATTCTTATGCCACCTTAAGGAACCCAAAATTCCCTCTAGGGCCTCTCGATCTAGATCATTCCTTAAGGATCCAACGAATTTTCAAAATCCAATCAATCTTGGCAAGTTTTATTGTAAATCACGTGGTTACTATTAATCTAATCACTCAGGTGCATACGGATGCTCTGGTACCAACTGTGACAACTCCACCCGAGATAATTCTGTACTATCGCCTAAACCACTCCATTTGGTCATTAAGCGATAATAAAGAATCATCCCGTTGAGTGTTGCCGGGTTAACACCCGGTAAATCACTTGGAAACACAGAGAGGATCGAACGTATGCACTAAAACCCCCACGAAGGAGAGTCCAGAGTGCCTTACAAACTAACATCAAATCCCCGTAGGGTCCATTATTACAAACATAGTTCTTTGACGTGAAAGTAAATAGTTCATAGTTTATTAAAAACAGCGGAGATAGCTAAACGGTACGATCACATCATAGGAGGCATGTCCATGATGCAATCACTCCTCGTCATCCACCCATTCCAGCTCCCAGCCGGGTGGAAGCTCTCCGGGCCACACATCACATGCGTTACCTGGAAACAACATTTATAAAGCAAGGTTGAGTATACTAATACTCAGCAAGACTTACCCGTCTAAAGGAAAGACTTTACCTCTAATCATGCAAGGCTTTTGGCTTGTGGGTTTGTTTGCCAAAAAGCTACTAAGTAGTGAATCCTTACTTTCACATTTTAGCTCAAGTTCTAGTAGAAGTAATAATTACTAGATAAGCAACTATTGCAATCAAAGTTGTACAAACAATTAATCAAAGTAATAATCTTCACAAAGTTCCATCATAAAGGGATATCATGGCCAGTAGATTAAGTAGTCTCAGATAACGGTGAGAGGCCGACAATCGATTGATTCAAACCTTGCAAGGTGGACCTAAACACACGGGAGGTGCCCTCACTAAGAGTTCACCAACCAGGTGGTTCCCGTCACTCCTCGGATTGGGATCAGATGCTATAGTCTTCAGTACGAGGTAGTGCAAAGTTCCCGCACCGTCTCATTTAGGTACTAGGCTTACCGTGCCCATTTTCGGTAAGTGTTTAGTACTTTCAAACACTTAACCAACAAAGCCATTGGACTGGAGCCCAAATCCCATGCTCTTACCACATGAGCAATCCATTTAATCAATAAGGTGATTCCATCAAGGAGATCCTACTCTCGCGAGTGACGAACATCACTCGACTTGTACCGGATCCTTAGAGCATAGCCACTAGTGTGCTATCATGCTAGTAAAAGATCATAGGTACTTAGGAATCATGCAACTAGGTTTCAATCAACTCATGAACGTAAATGCACATAATTAACAAAGATATATTCAGAAGTTTAAATGAAACACATAGGTTAATGATTGAACCGGGGCTTGCCTTCGTCAGCACAAGCAGACACACAAACTTCCGAACTTTGGTCCGGGTCTTGCTCTACGGTCACGTAGTGCACGTCTCCTCCTGCTCCCTCGTCCTCGTCAACCTGCACGAGCGTGTAGCTACCGTCGCGGATTTCTACACGGGGAATGCAATGCAGTGATTAGGAGGGTGATTAATTTAATTTAATTAACAAACAGTAGCAAACAACCATTAGGAGTATATGGTTGGCCATATTCACCTTAACAAAAGTATTTAAACAAATTTTCTTTTAAAAGATAATCAACAAGCTTATTAGTCTTCTCTTTAAGGTGATTGTGTGCACATCTATAAAAGAATTTTTACTTTAAAAACAAACAACAATGAAAAGTTACTTTTATGCCACACATTACTTTCCTAACTCATTTATATAACTCATGCATGAAGGGATTTGTTTTTCCTATTTTTCCTTTACTAGATTAATCTAGTTTGCACCCTTTTAATCAACTAATCTTCACTTAAAACTTGCCCCAACAGTGCCCACTGGTCCTAATGACCAGGAGACACTCCTTTGGACAGCAAGCAACTAGTTTACACTACTGAATTTTAATGCACATAATAAAGGCATTTCTAGCTAGCAGTTAAAGGATTAATACATATAAAAATAAATACAACAACAATGAGACCAAACTTTCTCCTACACATGCTTTGGCCTAAGACAAGCCCAAGGAACCAACAAATACACCTATAGATATTATAGATCTTGACATATACATTTATGATTAAAAACAAGCATAAATTAAGAAATAATATTTCTCATAGAGATAAAATCAGGATAAATTCACCAGGGGTGCATTTTGGTGTAACATGACAATAGGCAGAAGTTGGGCTCAAGAATAATTATATTTTAACTACAAAAATCATCTAGGAAGATTTGTTAATATCACAAGATAATTTCTATAAAAAGATTCCCTTAGAAACTTTGTGCAATTTTTTTGGCACAGGACCTACACATGCTAGTCTCCACAACATATCCAAAATCCAGCTCAAGATCATGTATGGATTTTGCAGAAACACAGATCTAAGTATTTCACATTTCATTTTTTTCAAGCAAAAACTAAATCTCAAAAGTATATACAAGCTTTGGAAAAGTTGTAGTTCTAGTTACACAGAGCACAACAAAATTAGGTTTGCAATTTTTGGATTTTTCTGTGATTTGTTATGGATTTTACAAGTTGCAGGCAAAACACTCAAAAGGGTAAGAAATCTTTTTGCGAGCAGGCCCCTGGACAGTTTCCCACCTTCACAGATCTACCCTCGGATTGCACAAAACACCCTGGATGTTTCCGGGGCCTCGCAATGTGGTCCTCGGGCTAAGGGGCGGTGCGGCCGGCCAAAATCCGACGACCTCGCCGGCGGTCCTGGTCGGGGAAGGGGCTGGGAAGGTTCTAGGGGTAGTGAACGACCGACTTGTGGCTCGAGTTTGGGTCGGAAAGCCGCCGGCCAGGGGGAATGCCGCGGCTTGGCGGTTCCGAAAGGACCTTGATGCCGCCTAGAGGGGGGGGTGAATAGGCGCGATGACCAAATAAAACCCTTTTTCCCCGAAAAACTTGAGCTTAACTAGCCAAGGCGGTTAGACCGCCCGTACCGGCGGTTAGACCGCCCCCGGTGTGCGAGAACCACAAGGGGCGGTTAGACCGGGTTTGGGGGCGGTTAGACCGCCTTCCGAGTAAACCCGCAAAACAACTCAAGTCTTCTCTTGACTTCTAGCACGAACCGAAATTCTTGAGTAGCTCCCGTAGATGGTCACGAGCGGGGTAATGATCCCGCACTCAAAGACAACCACACCCAAGTAGATCGAGCGGAAGCAAAGTAAATGTGCTAGAGATCAACACAAGTGAGGCAAACCACAAAGGAGAGACGAGGATTTGTTTCCCGAAGTTCACCGCCCACAAAGGAACGGCTACGTCTCCGTTGAGGAGCTTGTAAGGGAATTCTCCCACAACAAGCCGGGTCTCTTTCAACCGCTTTCCTCACTTCCACTAAGGTGATCTTTTTCACCAAGAGGCAAGATCACGGCCCTTACAAACTTGCCGTCGCTCACCACAACCTTGGGAGCTATCCGGCGACGCCTAGCCGTCTAGGAGGCAAACCTCCAAGAGTAACAAATGCTTCAAAGGCTTTCCGACGAGAATCACAAGTGCTCAAGCTATGGGTTGCTCTTGCTCGGCTCACACAAGCTCACAAAGGCTTAAACTCTCAACCCAACACAAAGATATTTCTTGAATAGCTAATCTCACAAAGAGAGAGTTGGGGAGATATTTCTTTGGCTTTGGCTTATGAAAAACGAGCGGGGGGAAGCACCTCGGCAACCCTAGAATCGGCGGCCCCAACAAGTGGAGCTCGTGGGGTACTTATACCCCTCACAAGGAAAACTAGCCGTTAGTTCTCGGACGAAGGCGGTTAGACCGCACGGTTAGGGCGGTTAGACCGCCCCCCAACGGTCGGTTGAAAACTAGCCGTTGGGTCGCTAGGGGCGGTTAGACCGCCCCCTTGGGCGGTTAGACCGCCCGGCAGAGAGAGCCCCAAAACCCTTTTCTCTTCTCACAAGCTCTTCAACATGAGTTGAAAAGTCAAAGGCTAGGGTTATAGGTTTGTTAGACTACTCGGAGACTCTCTCAAGGCTTGTTCTCGCTTAGGTCAACTAATGAGCACTTTTGATCTTTTGTCTTAGAGCTAATGTTGCATCCCTCTTGATAGTACGGCATACCTAAACCCAAGAATAAATATAAAAACCGGTTGATCGCTTGAGTTGGTAGATCTTCAATCTTGTCGTACTTTTGTAAATCCATTGAGAGGGCTTTTAACATAGCCGACGTCTTGAGCAACTTCATACTTGAGCTAGTGACTTAGGATTTTCCCTTTTTTGCATGAGAGTGAGCACTTTAGTCCTTAAGTCACTCCATATTGTCAATCGTAACATTTTGTCATGTTGCAACGCTTTCCTCGGTTAAGGCTTGAATATGATACTTGAAGACCCCACGGATGCTAGAACTTCACCCTAGCAAAAACACTAATGGCGGCCGGGCCAAGACCCCAAAGATTGCTTAGTCCCTCACCCTAGACATCTCGGTTGGTCTCTTCATCACTTATCCAATCCACCTTGAGTTCCACTTTGCTTTACATGCAATTAACCTTCATTTGAAAATCCCGCTTCAAATGCTTGATCTTGATTGACAACGGATATACAAGCTTCCATTTTTAGAACCATAAAAAGTATACTCATCATCTTGTTCTCTTTTAATAAACTCATGAAGCCTTGCACCAAATACTTATCTTTGTAGATGTGAGCCACAAAATACATCCATATATAAAATACTTCAAAAGTAGCTCATGAATATATAATGAAAACCTGCTCACGATCTTAAACAAAAACATTAGTCCTTTAATCGCCTTGTCATTCAATTCACCAAAATCCACTTAGGGGCCTAGATGCACTTTCAATCTCCCCCTTTTTGGTGATTGATGACAACTCGATTAAAGCTTACAAATAAAACAATAAAGCGCATTTAGACTCTTATATATAGCTAGAGCTCCCCCTTAATTTGTGCTTTGAGTTAGATTTCAAAAAGTTGGCCTCAAATGCCAATAGCACAAATTTGGAAGAAAAGGCGTGTGAGCTCCCCCTATATCTAGGAGTCAGTGGAGTGCAACATGTGTGAGCGACAAAAATAAAATCCATGATGCATATGGCATGGCAATCACTCAACAAAGTGAAGTGTATGCTGTTTGGGCGGGGCGGTCGGACGGGGGTTGCGGGCCGGTTAGACCGCCTCCCCCATTCGGCTTACAAAAACATTCATCAACCAAGCTATGCATCACAAACTATCACAAATGTCACTTAAGATACATAAAGAAGTTCTTCACACTCAGTAGCACTCATACAAATACTCAAGTCCATAAGATAGGGTAGAGATTCAATTAATACAAGCCACTCACTCTCAACTCCTGGGGGCAGGGCGGTTAGACCGCCTGCCGGGGGCGGTTAGACCGCCCCACACAGAGTAGCTACAAACACAAGGCTTTAATCCATCTCTTCTCCCCCTTTGTCATCAAACATCCATAAAGGGCCTGGAGAAGAAATCTTTACTGTCAAATTACTGCTGCTGCCACTGATCCCACGTTTCGCCTCCGGTGCTTGGATTTGCAACTAGGCACCCACAAAATAGAAGCTAGGATAAGAAAGAGATAAAAATGGATGGATTTCAGAAATAAAGACAAGAGTGAACTATCCATACCATAGGAAGTGGCAGGCTGATCAAAGAATTCATGTGAGACACGTGCCGCCCACTCATCAGTCGATGGAGGAGGAAACCATGGAGGTGGGGCAGTAGTGTCATCAACAAACATCGCATCAAAACCAGTAGGGTGTGGAGGAGGAGGAGCCGAGGAGGAAGATGCACCAATGTCGATCCAAAGTTGCTCCCATGCGATTGTAAAGATCGAGTTGAGAAAAGCATTCACCCTATCATCCACGGAGGGTATCTCAACCTGCGGAGGGTATGGTGAGATGGGAGACCTAGGTGGCGACAACCGGCCCGATTATGAAGAGCTTTCATTGTATCCCTCATCTTCTTATTCTTCTTCCTTTCATCTTGCTGAGCAACTTCAATGTCTCTCTCGTGTTTTGCACATACCAAGGAAGATGCGATCGGTTTGCGAAGAGGCGATGTGTGCTTCTTCTCCTCCTGCCGGGGGCGGTTGGGCCGCCCACGGGGGGCGGTGAACCGCCCCCGGTGCGGTATGCCTCCCGGCCGCGCGGCGCCTCCCTTTCTTCAAAAATTTCTTGCTCCTCTTGCATATCGTCTGTGGAGAGGGCACCCTCCTTTGTCCTCTCGGGTTTAGGTTGCAACGGACGATGCTTTGTGTCACTTGGATAAGCTCTTTGTGTTACTTTCTTGATGATGTAGCTAATGTAGGGGCCATAGCTACATAACCTTTGTGGATTTTCGGGATGAGTTCTTTATTTCTTGCCACAAAAAGTCACCAACATGAAATGCCGGCTCACCGGGCTTCATAGCCACCATCAAGTTCCTCCGAAAAGCGGTGATGTACGAGGTGTTGCCATCCCTAGGAGTGAGCGTTTTTCGAATAGACGGTTGAGGATGGAGTAGTATGTGTATAGGCCCTTCACATGTCCCCAAGTTGTCCCTTGCATTTACGGGATACATAAATGCCATCCTTTTTGCCTCAAGCGGACCCTCATCATGAAGAAATCTAGCAAACCCATCATCGGGTAACTTCGAACGAGTGAGAAAGTTTGAGAATGAGAGGTGGTGACTCTCACCCTCAGTCATCCAAAACATGGCTCTGTCACTCCGCCCATCCTCTTTTGGCACATAGCCAAAATACCTTTGTCGCATAAAATTGGGCAATGAGTTCTTTATTCCAATGCTGCTTGAATCCCATGAGGGCCTTAATCCCTTTAGCCTCACAAGCCTGAATTACCTCATCAAAGATCGGATTATTCTTCCTCTCCATAAACTCCCAATCCACATACTGAGCATCATTAGTGATTTTTGATTTTCTGCCAGTGATGATAGCTGTGGTGTAGTAGTCCTGCTGAAAGATGGTACGAAACACGTAGTACGTAGCGAGACCTCTCCTCATTAGGCGGGTTAGTCCTTCTCAAGTTCACTACGGTGTACGCCATCCCCGCCGATAATAATCAACGGGCCCTTTGTAGGAAGGATAGTTAGGCTCTGCGATGTATGGCACCTTGCCAAGCGCTGCCGACCACCTTCTTTGCTCTTCTTCCTCATCCTCTTCCTCATCACCGTCATCATTGCTATCATTTCCTCCACCGCAACTCCCGATTTCTCGGTCGAGCTCAAAGTTGAGAGAGGGATCCTCAACATCATCATCACTACTCTCCACCCCGTCACTCATCTCAATATCATCCCCATAGTAGACGAGGAGGTGGTGGCGGTCCTCTTGGTCTCAAATTAACGCTAGGACCGGAGGATGGTCCGGCCTCACCACTACCTCTTTTCTTCCTTTTCCGAACACACCGCACCCTTTGGCATTCTTGCTTGTTCCTGGATCACAAGATGTGAAAAAGCGAGTGTGTGAGATACCGGGAACAAGATTGGCTTGAATGAGCGTCGAGGCTCGGCGGTCCGAGCAATTGGCACAAAGCGGCCGGGCGGTTAAACCGCCCCGGGGGGCGGTTAGACCGCCCCGCTAGTTTTGAGCCAATGGCTTCTTTCGGCCAAACACAGGCAACACGGATATTGAATAGGCGATTCTTGTTCATGAGACGACTCTAAAGTGATTGAGGATTCAAGTACATGCGAGAGATCAACAAATGGCTCACTAATGCGCGGGGCGGTTAGACCGCCCTGCGGGGGCGGTTAGACCGCCCCCGCGACCAACCAAAAAGAGTTCATGACAATGTACTAAAGGAAATGGAACCAAACTTTAGGAATGTCTTCTAGGGGTTGCCGGGATATGTTCTACCCAAGGATATTCAAAACTACTCATGGAGTTGATAGATCGGGTAAAAACAAGATTTGAATACCTTTGGAGAGATGAAACCGGGATGAAATCCAAAGAACCGGGTGGGGAGCCGGTTCAGCCGCCTATAGGGGAGTGCTTTCCACGGATTGGATTTGATTTTTAGGGGTGGAAACATGAAATCTCCATGGGAGGGTGTGAGAGCTTGAGGAGGAAGAAGGAGTTGAACCCCTGGTCGAAAATGACATGTTCCGGTCGTTGGAGAGAGATAGGAGTGAGAGGATAGGGTTGAGGGGGTGAAGAGTCACGGGTTGGGTAAAAACGAAAGACCCGTGGGACCGGTCCTAGCCGGGTATGGGACCCGATTAGACCGCCCCCCCCCCCCCCCCCCGGCGGGCGGGGACGGTTAGACCGCCTCCGCACCGGTTGAACCGCCCTCCAGAAAAATTGTTCCAGAGACGCCATATCGGTAATACCGACGTGGTGTCGGAAGTACCGAGAAATTCCGGCATTTTGTACAGAGAGCCCTTATCGGTAGTTCCGCCCTAGGGTCGGTAGCTCCGGAAATCACCTTTTTCAGCAATAGTGGTTTTGATCCTTTATTTCCATGGAATGTTTGGATGAAAGATATAGAGTAGAGTTTGATCCAACATTCACTAGACTTAGAGGAGTTTGAGATAATCCAAATAAGTCATATTCTTGATTCTTCCAAAAGATTTTGTGAGAGAGATAAAGATATGGATCTAGGGATAATATGGACTTGAGTAAAATATCACCACTTGTGACTAGCCATCAAACAAACACGGAGAACTATAGTCACAAATGGATCAATAGGGTCACAAAGACCAAGAACCAAGTATATTTTAAAAATAAGCACACTTCCTACTCATGCTAGTTTTTTTTTTTTTTTTTGAGAAATCTATCCTATTTCACAAAGTGCATGCATCCACCTCAAATGAATGGCTTTTCAAGAATATTTGACTCATACCTCCATCCTCGAGACACAAAGACGAGTGATTGAAAGATATCAACCAAATATCTAGAGTAGCCCACAAGGATTCATTTGAGGCAATTACAAGCTAAATGAGGCACACTAGCATGGTATTATGGCCTAGATGCATTTCGGTAAACAAATGAGTTCATGATGACATACCTTTGCATTTAGACCACTTGAATTTGTGCATAAATAATGTTTGTGAACAAATAGCTTACTTGATTATTTGAGATTTATCGATGGAGTCAAGCGCTCGCTTAAGATGCACAAACGTATGAGACTACAAGTTTACTAGAAGAAATTGTTAGTCCCACAAGAGACACAACCTTTGAAGTAAACTCCCCCTTGATTAGTGCGTAGAGAATTTTGAATTTCTCAGACTTAGCACATATTTCAATAAAGAATAAGGGAGATTGCTACAAAGGCATGTCTTTGGCATAAAATGGTTTACAATAATCAAATATGCCGATGGTCTCATTACCACTGCCTTGTAATCACCAAAATGTCGACGATCTCGCTCCAAGTCGGGTTACCGGGCATAGGTGCCGGGTCACCCGCCACACTCCGAGAGGCGCATCGGGTCACCCCTTGCCACCGGTGCGGGTCACCCGCGAAACACATCTCGCGGGGGCTAGGCGGTTAGACCGCCCCCCGGGGCGGTTAGACCGCCCTACTCTTCCTTGATCGTTTTGATGATCTTTTAGCTCTAGATTCTTGATAAGCCTCTATTTTACCCGTAATACACCTGCAAAGCTTATAAAAACAAGTGCTCTTTTATAGAGCCATTAGGAGCATCGAATGGCATGAGACAATGAAATCATTGAAAGTGTCAAGGTCACTTCCTCATGCTTCACAAACCTAGGTCTAGTGATTCATGAGTGTTCACAAAGGACTAAGAGTGACCAAGGCACGGCTCAAGTACTAGTTATCGAGATTGCATTGGGCGAGTGATGCTCTCTTGCTAGTCCGTCTCATGGCAAGTTATCAAGTAGCTAATTGTTTCTCCATTGCCATGACTTCAAAGCAACTCGATTAACCTACAAGCTCGGCAAGCACCTTTTGGTACCCAACGCTTGTTGGGTCCTACAAGATTAGTCACAATGTGCTTTGGAACCCATATGGCCCTTGTCTTGACTTGAGGTGAACAAATCAACCTCATAGTACAAATGTCCACCTTGTCATTCCTAAGCTTATGAAGATCATAATGGACAAGGTTGGATTGAGGAGTGTTACCATTCGGGCGAGTTATTGCCCAAGTGACCCTTCTTACGACATGTGTAGCAAATGCGGCCTTTGGGACTTCGGGCTTGGGATCCACTTGCTTGTCTTGTCTTGGCTTGCATAGCGACTTCTTGCTTGAAGGGTGTACTTTCTTCTCATCGCTGCATTTGTGCACCGGACCCGGTTTAACCGCCCCGGGGTGGCGGTTAGACCGCCCCGGTCCGTGCACCTATCTTGTTTGCAATCCATGACCAAATGACCCTTCTCTTTACATATATAGCACAATCTCCCTCGGTTGATTTTCTTTTCTTCTTGGAGATTGTTTCTTGAGCCTTGAGCTTGGTGGGGCGATGTGGAGTGTCATGCCCCGTTTTCTTTGCTTGAATGTTGCCTTTGATTGTCTTGATATGTTGTTGTTGGGGAGTTGAACTTGTGACGGTTGAACCCTTCTCAAGCTTCTTCACCATGTTGTCACGGTTATCTTGAGAAGGTTGCACTTGGCTCTCTTTCTTCAACACATGCAAGTCTCATTTAAGTTTTTCAACTTCTTGCTTGAGTTCATCATTTTCTCGGGCAATGAGGTCATCACGGGTTTCTACAAATACATGCTCAATACTAGATTGGCTTGCTTGAATACAACAAGGTTTAGTACAAGCAAATTCATTATTGACAAGTGAGCATGTGCAAATGGGTGTGAGAGGTTGTAGATGTTTTACCGATGAGAGGACAACCTCATGAGCAATTTCTAGTGAGGCATATGAATCCACAAGTTTCTCATGTGAACACTTAAGTTCTTTGTGAGTTGCTTGCAAAGTCATATGCTCACTAGTGAGCTTTGCTAGTTGAGCTTCTAGTACATCATTAGCTTCTTCTTCAATCTTTGTTCTAGACGAGAAAGATTTGATATCATGATCATATTTGTTAGCCAACAATTCATACTTACAAACCAAGGAAGCAAGTTCGGATTTGATAAGATCAAGTTCTTTTGACGAAGATCTTGAATCTTCGATCTTTTGACTCTTTGCACCCTTGGCCGCCTCTTTTTCTTGCTTTTCTTCTTTGCCACGAGACAAGCGCCTTCAACGCGAGAAGGTTGAGGTTTCTCTTTGGGGGCGGTTAGACCGCCCCTCGGGGGCGGTTCAACCGCCTCCTCCGGAGAGACTCTTCTTTCGCTTCTCTTGTCTCCTTCTTGCTTGAAAGTTGATGTTTGATGTTCAGTGGTTGTTGTAGAGGTTGTAGGGCACATCTCCACTAGTTCATCATCATCCTCACTCTCAACCTCATCCCATTTGATGTGTGCTATCCCAAATAGCAATTTCCAAATGAGATGAGCATCCTTGCTAATTCCTTTACTTGTTAGAATGAGATGCTTTAGTTCACTACATACACAACTACACAAAAGGTTAGTAACAACGGCATTGAGTCGCTTCTTCTCCAATTCCGTTGGTAAGACACAAGTCTCATCCTCACGGAAGGATACTCGCAACCATAATGCCCTCAGCGGTGGGACCCAAAACCTTAAGTGCAATGAGAACATTGGAATGCCAAGAAGAGTAGTTTGAGCCATCAAAAGCTAGAGGCTCAAACGGTACCTCACAAGTAGTCGACATCGAAAAACTCCGAGCGGTTAAGCTCGAATCGGAGCACCAAGCTCTGATACCAATTGAAAGGACCTTGATGCCGCCTAGAGGGGGGTGAATAGGCGCGATGACCAAATAAAACCCTTTTTTCTGAAAAACTTGAGCTTAACTGGCCAAGGCGGTTAGACCGCCCGTACCAGGCGGTTAGACCGCCCCTGATGTGCAGAACCACAAGGGGGCGGTTAGGACCGGGTTTGGGGGCGGTTAGACCGCCTTCCGAGTAAACCTGCAAAACAACTCAAGTCTTCTCTTGACTTCTAGCACGAGCGAAATTCTTGAGTAGCTCCTGTAGATGGTCACGAGCGAGGGTAATGATCCCGCACTCAAAGACAACCACACCCAAGTAGATCGAGCGGAAGCAAAGTAAATGTGCTAGAGATCAACACAAGTGAGGCAAACCACAAAGGAGAGACGAGGATTTGTTTCCGAAGTTCACCGCCCACAAAGGAACGACTACGTCTCCGTTGAGGAGCTTGTAAGGGAATTCTCCCACAACAAGCCGGGTCTCTTTCAACCGCTTTCCTCACTTCCACTAAGGTGATCTTTTTCACCAAGAGGCAAGATCACAGCCCTTACAAACTTGCCGTTGCTCACCACAACCTTGGGAGCTATCCGGCGACGCCTAGCCGTCTAGGAGGCAAACCTCCAAGAGTAACAAATGCTCCAAAGGCTTTCCGACGAGAATCACAAGTGCTCAAGCTATGGGTTGCTCTTGCTCAGCTCACACAAGCTCACAAAGGCTTAAACTCTCAACCCAACACAAAGATATTTCTTGAATAGCTAATCTCACAAAGAGAGAGTTGGGGAGATATTTCTTTGGCTTTGGCTTATGAAAAAACGACGGGGGAAGCACCTCGGCAACCCTAGAATCGGCAGCCCCAACAAGTGGAGCTCGTGGGGTACTTATACCCCTCACAAGGAAAACTAGCCGTTAGTTCTCGGACGAAGGCGGTTAGGCCGCTCGGTTAGGGCGGTTAGACCGCCCCCCCCAACGGTCGGTTGAAAACTAGCCGTTGGGTCGCTAGGGGCGGTTAGACCGCCCCCCTTGGGCGGTTAGACCGCCCCGGCAAGAGAGAGCCCCAAAACCCTTTTCTCTTCTCACAAGCTCTTCAACATGAGTTGAAAAGTCAAAGGCCGGGTTATAGGTTTGTTAGACTACTCGAGAGACTCTCTCAAGGCTTGTTCTCGCTTAGGTCAACTAATGAGCACTTTTGATCTTTTGTCTTAGAGCTAATGTTGCATCCCTCTTGATAGTACGGCATACCTAAACCCAAGAATAAATATAAAAACCGGTTGATCGCTTGAGTTGGTAGATCTTCAATCTTGTCGTACTTTTGTAAATCCATTGAGAGGGCTTTTAACATAGCCGACGTCTTGAGCAACTTCATACTTGAGCTAGTGACTTAGGATTTTCCCTTTTTTGCATGAGAGTGAGCACTTTAGTCCTTAAGTCACTCCATATTGTCAATCGTAACATTTTGTCATGTTGCAACGCTTTCCTCGGTTAAGGCTTGAATATGATACTTGAAGACCCCACGGATGCTAGAACTTCACCCTAGCAAAAACACTAATGGCGGCCGGGCCAAGACCCCAAAGATTGCTTAGTCCCTCACCCTAGACATCTCGGTTGGTCTCTTCATCACTTATCCAATCCACCTTGAGTTCCACTTTGCTTTACATGCAATTAACCTTCATTTGAAAATCCCGCTTCAAATGCTTGATCTTGATTGACAACGGATATACAAGCTTCCATTTTTAGAACCATAAAAAGTATACTCATCATCTTGTTCTCTTTTAATAAACTCATGAAGCCTTGCACCAAATACTTATCTTTGTAGATGTGAGCCACAAAATACATCCATATATAAAATACTTCAAAAGTAGCTCATGAATATATAATGAAAACCTGCTCACGATCTTAAACAAAAACATTAGTCCTTTAATCGCCTTGTCATTCAATTCACCAAAATCCACTTAGGGGCCTAGATGCACTTTCGGGTTCCGCTGCTGCGACACGGGGGCACCGGCGAGGGGACAGCCTGGGCGACCCAGACGTGGCTCGAGGGTTTCAATGAGTCCTAGAGGAGGGCTAGGAGGGGGTAACATCGCTGGGACGGCGGCAGGAATAGCTCGACGCTTGGCCAGCTATGGCAGAGCGGTGGTTCGGTGGCCGGCAATGTCGCGCGAGTGGAGCTCGGGTCCTTATAAAGGCAGCGGTTTGGAAGGCGGTTCGCACACGCCAATGAGACGCCGAAGTCGCGGCATGGGCGCGCGGTACAACGACGATGTGCGGTGGTGTACGGCGGCAACTCTAGTGGACGGGCAACGGCACGGTCGGCGCGGCCTGGTCATGGCGCACGGGGCGCGTGGCGCAAGGGGAGTGGGGAAGGAAGGCGGTGCAACGCAAGGGTCCACGGCGCACGGACCAGCGGACCACGGCCGGCCTCGGCGTGCGGGCCCCGGCGAGAACCGTGCGGCGACGCGCGACGCCGGCGCGCGCTCTAGAGCGCGAGGAGCCAAAACAGTTCGAACTGGCGCGCTTTGACCCTGTTTTTCTCCAAAAAAATGAACTGTAGTGGACAAACACTTGCATACCAAAGTTGTAGATCTCTTGATCCTCTACAACTTTTACAAAGGGCGTATGGCCTTTTTCTCAACCATTTGTGCACAAATTGCAAGCAAAGTTTGCTGTTTTCTGGGCGCCTGTGAATAGTAACCCTGGGTGTCGACTTGAGTTTTTCACCTATTTAGGCTTCAAATCTCAAATGCCACTCAACATGAAAGTTGTGTCCCTCGACAACACACACAACTTTTACATTGGGAGATTTTGAAGTGTTTAGGTGAAATTTGGAGAACGCGGCAAAAGTTCCGGGCGACATAGGAGGGTCAAAGGGTGTTCAAGGGGTTTGACTGGGGTTTTGACCACACCTTGACCACTAGTTGACCAAGGGGTGTCATTAGGGTTTGTTGGTGAGGTTTTCGAGGTGATGGCCCAGGTTGACCGTCGTTTGACCAAAGTCAACTCGGTTGACCGGATCATTAGGGTTAATGAACCTGGCTGAAAACCTGGGGTGTCACAGTTAGTACACTCTAAGGCTCTCAAGATCACAAATATGAAATGGCTCAGGTTAGGTTAGGTTAGGAGGGTTTGTTAGTACACTCTAAGGCTTTCAAGGCTAGATCTCACTTATGTCAACTAATGAGCACTTTGACTTGGTCGACTCGCTAATGTTGCATCCCTCTTCATAGTAAGGCATACCTATACTCAAGAACAAATAAAAACACTTTGTTGATCTCTTGAGCTTGAATGTCTTCAATCTTTCCATACTTGATTAGTGTCCACCTGAGGGCTTTCAACATAGCTTATGACTTGAGCACGTCCATACTTGAGCTAATGACTTAAGATCTTTTCATCTAGCATAGGAATGCACACTTGGATCCAAAAGTCACTCCATATTACCTATATTAACATGTTGATGACTTGCATTGCTTCCCACAGTTAAGGTTTGGATATGATACTTGGACACCTCACGGATGCTAGAACTTTACCTTAGCTAAACACTAATGGCGGCTTAGCTATGGCTGTCGGTGTTTAAACCTTTCGACCTCCATGGGAGGTACCCGCAACAAGGTAGAAGGTGAGGATCGCCATGATCTGGAACCCGAAGGTCTGCGCGAGGACACAAGACACAAGATTTATACAGGTTCGGGTAGCCGGAGTAGCTACCCTACGTCCTGTTTGGGGTAGTATTGCGCCCGCACTTGGTGTTGTTCCCGGAGGGATTGTGGATGATCGGCTAGGTACCGGCCCTCCTTTATATAGTCCGGGGGGCGGGAACCTAGTCGGTTACAAGGCGGAGTCCTAGTAGGATTACACGGAGCGAGTCCTAGTAGGAGTACGGGGGGAATTCTAGTAGGAGTCCGTCTTCTACTCTTCCTCCTTCCTTGCATGAGTACCGGGGTGTATGCCCGACAAGCCCCCGAGCACGTTGGAGTCGAGAGTAGTAGTTCGAGTAGTCTTGAAGCCTCTTCGAGTAGTTCTTGAGCGTCCTCGAGTACTGCTTGGATAAGTCTTCAATAGTACTTGAACTGCCACGAGGCTGGAAGGTGGTCCAGCTCATCAGTCTTGAAGTCAAGATTGTATGGAAGTGCGGTTGCAAAATCGCACTCCATATGGAGTAGCCCCCGAACCTTAGGTTGATTTGTAGACTCTGGCTGAGGGTCAATCTTGGTTCTGCTTCCGTCTTGAAAAAATCAACTGATGGGTGTAGCCTAGTAGCCCCCGAGCCTTGGAACGATTGAAGAATCAGTCCGAGGGTCTTCAGTGTTTGCGGAAGTCATCATTTGAGTACTCTTGTAGCGTTCAGCCCCCGAGCTCATCGCAAGGTGAGCCATAGGAGCCACGTCGAGTAGTTGTTGGTGCCGAGCCCCCGAGCTATAGAGCTAGTAGAGACTACTCGAGTTGTTGTCGAGTAGTGATTTGGTGCGTAGCCCTCGAGTTTGGGAACTAGCCGCGCTGGTGGAGGTACGCGGAGCGTACTGGAAGTCGTCGCCGAAGCTTGACCTGAAAGTAGAGATGCGTACATTATGTAGCATTTTTGTAGAAATTGAATCTACAAATGACAAATACAAATATGAATATAGATGTAAATGTCATGTGTCATGCTCTTGTTGTGGTCGTTAGGCGTCGAGTAGTTAGCCTGATGCGGTTTAGCGCCCAGTCTCTTTGGTCATTGTTTAGCCATAGCCGCTGGGGGCGTGGAGGCATGACAGGAGAACTGTTTTAAGCGCCCGGTCTCTGAGGAGCCTGTTTAGCCGTAGTCGCTGGGGACGTGGAGGCATGACAGGAGAGCCGAGACTTTGCGCGGATCAAGGCGTGTGCTACTGGAGCGAGACCATTAAGAGGTAAACGAAAGTAGTCGGCGAGGCGGCAAGAGAGAGCGTGTTTGCTCGTTGTTCCGCATGGCGGAGAGCAGGATTGTGCAGTGCCTCCTCAGGGTGTGGCTGTTGTGCGCCTCCGGCACTCAGTACACGAAACGTCGTGGCAAGAGCCTCCTAATTTGGTGTACCAAGCCTGTGACAGTCAGTCAACGCTCCCCAAGGAATAGCTGGCACGGTGTAGCTCTGCTGGCAGGTAGCCGTCGAGAGGCTTACACGAAGTAGTCTTCAGCGTTGGTTCCTGTATGCGGAAAACAAGACGAAGAAAAAATAATTATTGAAATAAGTGACTTAGCTTGATTCGTGGACGAGTGTCGACGAAGCCGTGGCGGTCGGTGATGGAGCCGCGACGGTTGGAGATGAAGTCGAGGTTGTAGCCATGGTATGTCCGGACTAGTTGTTGATGCCGCGGGAGCCGTCCTCGACTAGTTTTCTAGTTGAAACTAGTCGAGATAAGTAGTCGAGTAGTCGTACATCGAGTCGATGCGGCCGGATGTCAATGTAGTCGTGCCCTCTTGTGTGCATCAAGTGAAGGTCTTCAAGCGTCCTGGTACGCCTTGTGTGCACGTAGAGAAAAGAGCCAAAGTTGATCTTTACGTGCATGCATCACGAGATGCTTTTCTCTGACTCTTGTTTTCAAAAGTCCACAAGTGGGACGCCGCCACAAGGTCTGGAGCTTGAGTTTGATACGGATTGGATCAAGAAGCCACGAACTCGTCAACTGCTCGGACTCCAACTCGGCGACTACACATCCGCACCAGGACAACTCACGAAACCAAACCAGTCATGCAGAGCCAGCCAAATCCGTCTTGGACTTAATATCGACGCAGCGAATCATCAATTAGTTGGTGAAGATGCAGTGTCGAGTAGATTGATTTTTTTGCTAGATGGAGTCCTTCGAATCCGCCGATGATCGTGACGATCGCCCCACGGTGGGCGCCAGCTATCGGTGTTTAAACCTTTCGACCTCCATGGGAGGTACCCGCAGCAAGGTAGAAGGTGAGGATCGCCATGATCTGGAACCCGAAGGTCTGCGCGAGGACACAAGACACAAGATTTATACGGAGTTCGGGTAGCGGAGTAGCTACCCTACGTCCTGTTTGGGGTAGTATTGCGCCCTGCGCTTGGTGTTGTTCCCCGGAGGGATTGTGGATGATCGGCTAGGTACCCGGCCCTCCTTTATATAGTCCAGGGGGCGGGAACCTAGTCGGTTACAAGGCTGGAGTCCTAGTAGGATTACACAGAGCGAGTCCTAGTAGGAGTACAGGGGAATTCTAGTAGGGGTCTGTCTTCTACTCTTCCTCCTTCCTTGCATGAGTACCCGGGGTGTATGCCCGACAATGGCCCCAAAGATTGCTTAGTCCCTCAATCTAAACATCTCGGTTGATCTCTTCATCACTTATCCAATCCACTTTTGAGTTCCGCTTTGCTTCATACATAATTAATCTTCATTTGAAAAACCCTTTCAAATGCTTGATCTTGATTGACAACGAATTTGCAAGCTTCCAAATTAGAACCATAATGTGTACACTCATCTTGTGTCCTCTTTCAGTAAACACATGAAGTCTTGCACTTGACTTAGAGAATTACCATCATCTCTTTTATGACTTATATAGTATTCACACATGATGCATTAATAATTTATTTTCGTACTTTGGATAATCTATTTGCGTACTTTGGAATTAAATAGATAATAAATATTGTGGGATGTCCATAGGATACTATTCTTTTGGCACCTAATGTGTTTTCCTCATCTTGAGAAATTCACTATAATGGTGTAAATTTTATTGCCCGCAGCAACGCACGGGCACGATCCTAGTTAGTATATAAATTGTAGAAATAGTTTAGAAAATTTAGAAATATTTAGAAATAACAGAAATAGTTTAGAGAATTTAGAAATAGTTGAAAATGTAGAAAATTTAGAAATAGCTTAGAAATTAGTTTAGAATTATTATAAATAGTGTGAAATTCTTAGAAAATAGCTAGATTATTTAGAAATTGCTGGAAATTGTTAGAAATTTTAGAAATTGCTGTAAATTCGTGAAAATTCTTGCAAATTTAGAAACTCTTGGAATTTTCAAGAAATTCTTGGAAATTGTTGAAA
Organism: Cenchrus americanus; assembly: GCA_947561735.1. Classification (NCBI taxonomy): domain Eukaryota; kingdom Viridiplantae; phylum Streptophyta; class Magnoliopsida; order Poales; family Poaceae; genus Cenchrus; species Cenchrus americanus. The sequence continues at coordinate 78,034,712 of OX387244.1, read as the reverse complement.
ATTACCATAAAATCTTAGAAATTTTTGTAATTTTATGAAAATTACTAGAAGTTGCCTTAAATTCATAGAAACATTTGTAAATTGTTAGTAATTTGTATAATTTGTATAACTTCCTTAAAAATTACTATAAATTCTTAGAAATTGCTAGAAGTTACCGAAAATTACTAGAAATTGTTACAAAATTCTATAAGCTCCTATATTTTGTTGGAAATTACTTTAAATTCTTAGAAATTGTGGTAAATTCCATGAAATTGATAGAAATTGAAAAGATATTGCTTAATAATGCTAGAATTGTTAGCAATTTCAAATAAATGTTCCTAGAAATTGTTCTTATAAATTACTTTAACTTTTTCAGGTATGGGTCAGCCGCCGTTTGACTAAGTGCGTCCTGAGTTGTTGGAGGAGGCGATGGAGATGAAACACCACTCGTATCGGTCAACCGTTATGTGAGAGACGCTCTGCACTCTACGTGTCAGGACTTCCCGCTTGTTGATGCCCACACACCAGCTCCGGATCCCTAAGTACGTAAATCATTTTTGAAAAATTACTTATCTTTGTTTTCAATCATATTTGTATTTAATAAATTGTATTATGTTGGATTTTGTGTTTCAGGCTACGCGCGACAGGACTACTACCTCCCGTGTGGATTTAGATTTAGTTGTGTTTTTTTACAACGGTACTTGATCATTATCGTCTATAAACTTTTTACTTGTTGTTTTATTTTAATCGGGTTTTTATATGCAATGGGTTATTTTAATTTCTATTTTTATATGGTTGCTCTTGTCGGGGACATCCCTAGGGGTCCCCTAAACAACCGGGGAAAACCCACCTCATCTCGTAAAAAACGCACACACAACACGATCACAACCTTGGTGGCCCCCGTGGCCCACCAGAGCGGCTAGGCTAAGCGCCCCCTCGGGCGAGGTCCGCCTCGCTCGAGGGCTGAGCGTCCCCTCGGGCGAGGTCCGCCTCGCTCGAGGGTCCCCCGCGCACACGGCACCCCCGCACCTGCTCGCACGTCTGAGCCATTTAATGCTCTGACACCTGCAGGTCTGCGCCACAACCCCAACGCGCCTGGGAATCACGCCCCGGCGCTGTTCCACCAACTCCCTGGGCAAGACCATCCCCGCCACTGTACGACACTGTGCAAAGAGGCCGGTGTCAGCTCTGTGGCACTGCGCCGCCTACTTTTGTACGGCTAACACGTCGAGCCCTCGAAGGAGGATGGCGGAACCCTCGAAGGGGGACAAATGCTTTTTCTATGTCTACACAGGACTACGTTGTGACGTCAGGCCGGCGGGGACGGTCTTCTCCGTCGCTATCAGCCCTGTGCGGCCATCCCCGCCACTGCAACGCCACTACAGCGCCACTCCGGGCACTGCAGTTCCATCCCCAACGTTGTTAAGGCGCGCGGGGACAGGACATCGCCACGCCCGCCACTGTGCCTCGTACGACCTCCCGTCAACGCCACACTCGAGCCGGCCCGCGGGCAACGGCCGGACGAGCAACCTCTACGCCACCACCCTCGAAGTCGCTCCTGTACGGGCACAGGACTCGCCACGACGCCCCAACGGGAGCAAGATTCGCTGGGACGGTCGTCAACTCCGCGGCACAGCACGCCATGCCTTCACACATAGGAGAATAGTGTGGCACGCCTGTAAACTGCTCTCTCCTTAGCCTATAAAAGGAGGGGCAGTCCCCCAGCCGCAAGGGACGGACACGGAGACGGACAACGCACACTCGCACGCCTTCCGCCTTCACCCCGATATTGGCACTTGCCTCAATCAGTACCTCTGGGACCTGGAGGACCAGCCTCCTCTCCCGCCTCGCTTGTAACACCCCTCTGCAAGCACTACGGTGCAACGCAATACAGTGCCCCGAGCACATCCCTGCTGGACGTACGGCCCCGGCCGGAACCAGGATAAACCTCGTGTCACCCAGTTGCTTAGCACTGGCCGTCAACCTCTTACTAGTTAGTGTCAGGACTACTTTCCGCGCCGACAGCTCTAATTTAATTTTCATTATGGAAATGAAAGAATACTTTATCAGCCAGCCGCCCTACCATACGGCGTTTGGACCTCATCGCCGTACCATACGACGATTGTCCCTATCGCCACTCAGGCGCCGGAAACGCCATAGTCGGAGTCATACCGCTACGTGACATGGCGTTTGGAACCTAACGCCCTGTAGTACGATGGTTAGGATCCTACCACCATATGTACTACATTTGGATCCTACCGCCATATGACACGAAAGCAGGTGTATAGATCTGATAAATTTGTTTAGAAGCATTTATTTATGAAAGTTAAAGAAAAAATATATAAAAAATCGATTTGAGGCCTGAAAGAAACGAAACTTGCATTGTGGTGTATGCGTGGGCTGGGCTAACACACGTTTTCAGACAGGCCGATTATCCAAAGATAAAAAGATAGAATTGTGGGGCTGCTTGGTTTCAGCCACCGGCAGCCTTGCCACATGCGCCACAGACACACCCAGTGTGGCTCGCCTTGCACATATGTGGCGGCTAAAATCACCGCCACATGCTACACTCGCCACACCACAAAACGACGAGCTGCGGGAAGAAAACGACGAGAGCACAGATTTGTGGCAGCCACTAGAAAAAGCTGAAGCAAATAGCTGCCTAGTATATGTGGCTTGCCGAACTTTAAGCAGGCGAAGTGCGGCCGGAACCAAGCAGTTCCATAAAACTACATGCCCAAATGCAGGAAACACATACAGTAGACAGTACACGGGAGACGCCCAGTTCCTCACCAACACTGTAGTAGTATTCTGCAGAACAACGTCAAATCAGAGAAGACAGGAAGAACAATGGTCATCATCTCCAGCGCAGGGTTCGCCGCGTGCGCTGTGACCTTTGACATCGGCATGGCATCTTTAATAGACGAAACCTGGGTTCATTCCGCGGGCGGGCAGCAGGTCCACGTCGCCCGTTAAGCTACTGACCGTTCGACCTGGCAAATTTGGAGCATGGGTCGTTCGATCGGCTCCGCGCGAGCCACTCGTCGCCCGTTAGGCTGCGGACCCGAACATTCGCGAACCCGCTCTTCCCTTCCGCGCCTCCCTCCGTTGGTCGCTGCCCTCCGCCGTCCCGCACCTTCGGTCTCTCCTTCGTCCTCCCCCGCTCCCGATTTACAAATCCCCCACCCATCTCCGCCTGATTTGGCAGCTGGAGCTCGCGGAGAGGAGCTGGGCGGTGGACGCAGTTGGTGGAGGGTGTGCGAGCGGCCCTCACGGAGGCCTCTCGAGCCCTGCAGATGGGTTAACAGTAGATAAGAGGGATCACGCGTCTGGGGCCTGGCGGCGCACGCGACCAGGGCGTCGGGGTTGTGATAGTGCTGGCGCCTGGCGGCGCAAGAGGACAGGGTCGCGAGGCACAGAGCGGCGCCGTTCGCCTGCCTTGCCGCCAAGCCAGCTCCAACTCTCGCCAACCGCCCAACTCCGGCCATCACGGCAGCAGACTGGGGCACCACGCGGGCTACCGTTCTCGCATCACTCAGCAAACTCCCACTGCGGAAGCAAGCTGCGCTCAGGGGAGCATTTATTCTGTCCTGTTCTTCGCTAATTATCTAATCACAAGCGGAACAAAAAGAACTAAAGCAACGAGAGTTTCTTACTGAATTTACAACATGCTAATTTCTTAAAGATGCATTTTACTGGACAATGTAAGATCCTAAGGTACAATAACTCATGTGCTAATCCGCTAACGTAATATGTCTTCCTCTAGGATGAAGAATACTAAAAAACACTGATGACCTCTAGTACATTTTTATCAGGTTATACAGAGTTCACACACACATCCCACGCGTGCTGGGAACTCCAGCTTACAGAAAAGCACAAGCACGACCCTCTCCGGCCAAACAAAAGACAGAGGAACTCCAACTTACAGGTTGCGTACTTATTATGTAGTATATATATACAATGTTGCACCATTATTAAAGCTGATAAAAAAAACTATCCTCTGAATCTGGACATTGCCTCTCTGTTTCCTACCACACTACCTGCAATCAGGTTATGAGTGCCTGTACAAATTCTCAAATGCTCATGCCCTACTTTTTTTAAAAAAAAAGGAAGCCCATGTCCTACGTTCCGAGGAAGGGTTGGATCACGCTTCCACTATTGAGCAATTGTCTTCAAATGTAGCTGAGTAATATATGTCACATTGTTTCTCACCCGGGTGGGCTATCCATTCGTAGTTAAATATGGCTATTGGCAGTACACAAAGTACAATCTATTGTATTACTATTTCATAACTTTTAATTTGTAAACTGTGTTGATTTGTCACGATATTCATACTTAGATCCAACATATCTTTGTCTCGCTTGAATATGTTAAGCAAGAAACACCGATGACTGGTCCGATCCAAAAGTTAGTGCGGCAACGCCGCAACCACATTTTCTAGTATATTCGATTCGACAGGTCGGTTCCATAGAGACCTTTTGCTCGTCGCGTTGGTTTCGCTCTCAGCTGCAGCTGGTGATGCTGCAGCAGCAACGAAGTGCACTGAAACGAACGGTTGTGCTCCGCGCCTAGGATGGCACGAGCGCTCCCGGTCCGGCAGACCAAAGCGCGACGCGCGCATCGCGTATCGTTCGCCGCGTTTTCGACTTCTGAAAATTCCGTTCGGGAAGCTGCCTGCACTCGTGGCGGTATTACCGCAGCCACGAGCCCTGAGGAGGAAGCTGGCCGTTGAGCGCACGTCCGGTTTGACCCCACGATCGACGAGGTCCGCCGAGAAGGCCGAGATTCTTGAGGGCGAATCGCGCACGGCTGCACGAGTGATCCGAGTCCGCGTTCAAATGATTGCGTCGGACCGCTGGTTCGCGGTCGAATTGACCCTTCTTTGCTTTGCTTCCAGAACCTTGGGTCCTCGGCTGCCCTTGCTCTAAAAATTTTTTCTGGCTACCGTTGATTAGTTGGCGGCTAACTTTGGCTCCAAGTTATCGGTTGGGAGTGTCGGGCATCATGTTGCCATCATCTGAATAAGGAACAGCGTTTTTTCCCAATCACTCAACTAAGATTTTGTTTGGATCCAGCAACAAAATTTGAGCTAACTAAATATAACTCAGCTAAAATTTAGATTGCTAAAGATTCTTTTAGCTGGAGGCCTGGAGCTAAACTAGTGAAAGATCAAATTTACCATTCACCTCCCTCGCGAAAAAAATTACAAAATGTGGATCCAAACATCCACAACTAAGTTAGTTCTGGATAAACTTTTTTTTTCTTTGGGGATCCAAACGAGATCTGATAATTTATTATTTTGCATTGCCTGTTCGTCCGGCCACCTAGCTCTCCACCAATAAGGAATTAAACACACTGATTTGAGGACACCTTTTGTTACTATATGGTTTATCATTATTATGGAGTAGAAGAAGGCCGTTTAATTTGCAGCGTGCCTTGTATGTTTGCAGTTGTTGTCTTCCACTGGGCGCTGCAATGACAACGATCTTCCGTATCGTCGTGGACTGCAATTATATATCCGCGCCTCGTGACCGTTAGCGGGGCGAGCATGAGCTAATGAAAAACCACACCGTGACTAATTTACTTCCTTGCAGAGTACGTATTAATTTTCTCATGCGTAACACCACCTCTGCGCTAGTCAGTTTCCAGAGAGAATTCCATATATGTCACTGAGATCCTTTGTGTGTCATTAAAAAATTAGCACATCCTCTCAATATCATTTGTTTTAAAATTTTCATTTCCTCTATGCCATTGTTGTCAAGAAACACTAACAGATGGACACTTTTTTCGTCCTCTATGCGCCATCGTTTTTATTTTTTTCATCTCCTATATACCATTGCCGTCATCCTTGCTTTGTAGCCTGGTCTTCGTGTGGCCGCCTTCTCCCTCACCCAGTCACCCTCTTGTAAAATCCAATGCACCGCCAAGGTGCTGTAAAACGTTTGAGCTTTTATTTGCTCCTTCAATTAGGTTCAACTGAGCGATCTCCGTCCACCGTTGATGCCTAAAAAATTGTCCTTGTCGTCACTGAGTTTTTGATAGAAAATTTAAAACTATAACATTGAGATTATGCTTTAATTTTTAATGGCATATGAGGCATAGACTGAATTTTCTCCTGTTTTTAAGCGTACGTTCGTGAAGCGATGGAGAAGGATCCAGTGGTGCAGTCATGCAGAGCGGTAGAGTCCCCTGTTCGGCTGTTCCGCTGTTGGCCCGCACCTCGCACAAAAACACACGGACGGAGCACACACCATTCCTCACAATCGTTGGCTCCAGCTGCCGTCTCGTACGTCCATCACAACACAGCGCATGGTGCCCGTCGTCGGTCCAAAAGTCCGAGCTGAAAGAGACGTTGGCGTCGTGCCAGTGATTTTCAGCAGCTCCTTCGGGGGACGGACAGTGCTGCTAGTAGCTAGCTGCGTGATTGATGAATCGGAGACGGGTACTTCTCGTGTGTCGTCGTGCATTCATGCGGCTAGCTAGCCATGTGACCGGCCCTCGCTTCATGCCCATCGACCGGACGCGAGTTTTGTGCGCGCGCGGCACTACTCGTGGTCGTGGCCGTGCCCGTCGACCTGTTTGGGGCCCGACCGAGATTGCCGCCGCCCAGCTGCACAGGTTTAATGATCGCACACCGGTTGCCGGCGTGCAGGTGTAACGAACTTCCAGCGCTGCGCTGGCCGCTGGGCAGCGGTCTCAATCATGAAAGACCCTGTACACGTTGTTGCTAAGTGCTACTCGAAAAATAACTTCCACCGCGGGAGTAACTTGTTAAAATAATGCTAATTGCCTCCGTTTTGCTTTACCGGTCGTGGTACCCCCACAGATTTTCAGCCCGTTCGGTTGGCTGGTGGCTGATGGTAGTCTTTGGTTTGCATCACGGAGAAAATCTTCTTTGGATAGTTCTTGGTTGCTCGGTTTGTTACGAGAGAAAATCTTGTTGGTGGTGGTGATAAAAGCTAAGCGAACAGGGCGTTTGCCGGCCGAAGCAGAGAGCCATGGGCATGGCAAGACAACCGCCCACAAAACACAGGTGTGTTGAGCAGTTGAGCCTCGAGCCCTTGACCAGCGGTTCTCGTTGCTGCTCGAGGCCACCAACCAACTGCCTTTCTTGACCATGAAGCATTTGTACGTAGTACTACTTGTAGAATTGCAGTCAAGGGATTTAAAATTTCGAACCGGCCGCACTCCCTCTGCAATCCATAGAAAAACTACGACAAAAAAGTGGGCAAAGAACGGAGCCACTTGGGGTGTGCATCATCCCAGCCAGTTGAGCTCCAGCCCGGCGGCATCGCTGCCCAGCCGGCGCTCGTGCCGGCGAATCGTCGATCGAACACCTGTAAAAAGAAAAAAGAAACTTCCGCTGGCTGCTACCTGACTTTCTGCACTCGCCAAGTGCTGCACGCCCTGTTTCGTTCAGATGCGTCCTCACGTCCCTTTTCCGCATCACGCAAACGGAACCGAGAGAAGAAAAAAGGCCAACGAAAAATAAATCAAACACGATGTAAAGGTGTAGAACCACACGACTTTCAGACCTCTTTTGATTCGATCTTGACGGCCAGTGATAATATTCGATTAAAGATTTGTCTTTTCAAAATGTTCGGTTTGAAACTCTTCCCTTCTCGAAGGAGGTTTTGTTTTCACGGGATGTTGTTTGTTTAGCTCCTGGAAGGTCACGAATTTATGCCTCCCAGAGAGTTACTGCACGTACACACGACTATATGATATAGGAGTAGTATCTCCATGAGAAGTACGTATTGGTCGATCCGTTTTGCCGTCGCGATACCAACGGTTCGAAACCAAGCCAGCGACATGCCAATACACGATGAGCTGTATTCCTTGTAGAGTTGTAGGACACCCACAAGGAGCGGAGCACGTATAAACCCCTGCCCCAGGGTGCAAAGTGCAAACCGCCGCCGCGAGAGCAGAGGACTCCGGGCGCTCGGCGCGAAACCGGTTTCCTTTATAACCCAGTCGTGACGTCCTCGGTCTGCGCACGGCCCGCCCGTCGTCCACCCCCCCTACAGGCTGCACCGCCGCGCACGCACGTCGCCCCTCCCTCCCACGTCTCCCGTGTCCCGTCAAAGAATCTCCTTCACCGACGGCTCCTCCAACTCCCGACTTCTTCCCGGCGGCCATGGCCATGGCCGTGCACCATCATCATCATCAGATGGACATAGCGCCGGCCGAGAGCACCTCCCCGGCTGCTGCTGCCGCCGCCGGCGACGCGGCGGTGCGTCAGCGCAGGGGATGGCTCCGGCGGATGTACTCTCCCGTGGGCGTCGCCGAGCGCGAGCAGGGGGCGGCCGCCGCCGCGGACGACGACGGCGCGGCGCGGAAGCCGCGGCGGGGCGGGTGGCTGCGCCGGCTGGTGCCGACGGAGCACGCGCTGCGGCGGCGGTGGAAGCTGCTGAGCGGCGCGCCGTCGAGGCTGGCGGCCGGGCTCCCGCGGTGGAAGCGCATGCCGGGGCGGCTGTCGTCCGTCGGCGGCGGCGGCTGCGCGTCGGGGCTGCTCGACGACGCCGCGTTCCGCGTCATGTACGTGGTGGAGGCCGTCGTGCTCGGCCTCGCGCTCTCCTGCTTCTTCTGCTGCTGCGGCTGCCAGATATGATTCGCACGCGCACGCGCGCCGCCGCCGCCGCCGCGCTTCTTGCTCATCGCCTTCTTCCGATCCGCTCGCCGATGGGTGGGCATGTAATTTTCGCCTGATCTCTTTCTAATTATTGTTTGCTGTTCTCGTTACGGTGTATAAAGTTTCGCGTCCTTGGAATCTCCAATCGCGTCATCGATTTGCTTTTCATACATGCGTCTCGAACTTCTTGGATGAAAAAGAACACGGCGGCGTGGCCCGCGCGTTGCTTCCGGCGATCGCGCACGGCCGGACCTGCTTGCATTACGCGTCCGACATTTGCCGAGGCGGCGCCGCCGACTGCGATGTTCTTGCCGATCACCATGGCCTGATGCGTGCGCCGCCGTTACAGTGGAAATCTCTGCAATTGACAGCGGGGAAATTTTTCAGCACTAAGTATTTCGTTAGTAAGAATTACATACAGGGTTTAATTTTTTCAACATTTTTTTAGATTGTCTGATATTTACAATATCTGACACTGTCTGAAATACTTCTTTTCTCGTGCATTTCTGTCTGAAATACTTCTTTTCTCGTGCATTTGTCCTTGTAGGAAAGACAATAGTGAAACATATGGTTTCGCAGAATGTGTAACCTATATCATCTATATTTCATAAGTTTAACAAAATAAAATCGATCTATTTACGGTGGGTTGGGGCATGTGTCCTCTTAGTCTTGATCCCCATTTATCCCTTATATCCTCTTAGTATTTCTCGCTCTCTTTGATGCTAGCGGGTCTGTCTTCCTCACTCTCTTCGATGCTAGCGGGCTCAACCACGACCGGTTGTGGGTGGAGTGGTTGGCGATGAGATCGCCGTTGGTTAGGGTTTACAGAGATCATGGAGATGGCGTTTCATTGTTCTCCATCTATACAAGAGGAGGGGGTGGGGACGATCGAGGACCAGCGATGGTGTAGGGTCCAAATGAATTTGTAGAGTGATGTGTCCATCAAATCAAATGTGTAGAATCTATATCACATACTTTCATAAGTTTAACATAACAAAATTGATCTATTTATGATGGTGGGGGCATATGTCCTTTTAGTTTTAAACATCATATATTCCTTATTTTTAATATAAACTAGATTAAATTTCAACCCTTAACTATGGGTTTTGCTAAGCCTCAAGCCCTCAACTATACCCTGAGTCATACAAATTATACCTTAGTCTCGTACAAAGCATAATTATGGTGGCCATTGGCCAATATTGAATCACTAAAGGTCAATGAAACATACGTGGAAGCGATGGGACATTCTAATTGATGATAACGAAAGATTGGTCAACAGAAACATTGAAGCTACTCCTTTTTTTATTAGTCGTGTCATAAAATTTCATAATTTTGTTAGAAAAGAATCAAACTTTTTCTAATGTTTCAATGTTAATATCTTCATGTTCCTAAACGATTTGCTAGAAGAAAAATATTTTATAGATCCATATATCTTGATTTTTTTGAATCATATATAAATCATTGATACAAATATAAATATGTACCCAACTATAATCAAATAATTATGAGGGAGCAATAGGGATAACAGTACTAAACCCACCTGTCCAGCAAAAAAAAAGTCGTCTATATTATTTTGTAAATTTGCTGAGTTGTGTCAAATATAATTCGAAAACCTTGACATATGTTAGAAACAACTTAACCTAGGGTGCACACAAGTGGCTTCAAAGAAAGCCGGATTGCAGTTTAGATGATCTGGGGATTGTAAGGTGGGGTTAAGGACATAGTTTTAACTAGGTGATTCCCCACATGTTGTTGTGAGATTTGAGAGAACTTTTCGATAAACTATAAGCTATAGGTAATTACTCGAGACTCCAAATAAATGGGAAGGGAGCCCGTCGGGCAACGACACGAAATATCCAAATATCGTGATACGGACCAGTTTCACATTCGTGACGAATTATTGAATGAGATCTGGTGGGTGTGCATGCATGATGCATCTCTTCGTTGCCTAGGTGCAGGCAGTTATGCAAGGGGAAACCGAGGAACTGATGACGTGGATAGTTGAGAGAATGGGTGCTTCTATATAGTTTTTTATGATAATTCAAACCTTTTCAATTCTTGAAGGCCAAAGTCGAAACGTTAAACGTATGCCAAAGGCACGAAATGTTAAACTTGAATAAATAAATATCATTTCTATTTTATATGGGGGATTGTAATCATTATAGGGATGTTATGCCAGAGTTAATATCGACTAGAGAAAACCTCAAGTGTGGCCCAAGATATATTGATCCATACTCACTCTATATTGGCATTAGAAAACATTTTTCGCTGTGACACGGTCTTCAAAACATAACTTTTGACTTGTTTTTTATAAAAAATATATTTATTCAAAAATGATATATGTATACTTTTATGAAAATATAATTCAAGACAATTCTATCGTATGATTTTCACATTTTCAAACTCAATAACTTAAAAACTATTCATGTATTATGATCCTAATAATGTTTGACCTAAATCTTGTCTTAAACTTCTTTTAATACCAGACCTAAATCTTGTCTTAAACGTCTTTTAATACCAATACGGAGGGAGTATACTGCTTTCTCTTTCACCATGTTTGTCTTCACCGTCCCGTCCGCCGCCTTTCATGAATTGACCGACGAAGTCATTCTGACTTCTACCGTGCTCGAGAACAAAAAAGCGCATCCCTCCCGTGATATTTGTAAACCCGGGCCGAGCGCCTTATCACAACCGTCCTTTACCATGATGTTGCGAATCAAATCTGCAGGAACGGAGGAACCAGTAGTTTACAAATCCACGTCGTTTTCTCCCGTGCTCTACCGAAATATCGGTTAAGATATCCTGCTGCAGCAGTGGCAGTGCAGTCCACATCGCGGCACGCCGGCACCTGAAAATCTGATCGAGGCGAGGAACTCCCCAGCTTGGCTCTTGTTCAGCTACGCATGGGCCCCAAGCCCCCAATCCCATGGCCTCTTGCTCGTCAGTTCCCTTTCCAACACCGTGCGCGGGGAGAGGAGAGGAGGCTAGAAGGATAACAAGCGTACGATCGGCAGCAACGGAACCGAAGGAGCTGGGTCGTCTGGTCGAGCGTACGGGAAAACTAGGCCGGCCGCTGCCCGCTGGGCAACCAAAACAGCCTGCGGGCCGGGCGGCAAGCGCGGTGGCGCGGTGCCCTCTGCCAAGGCACGGCCGCAGAAAGGGCAAACCACGGGGCTCCACCGGCGCCGTCCAGCCATAGCCGAATTGGCACGCCGCTCCTGCTAGGAGGGAAATTAAAAGCAGAAACCACAAACTAGAGTGTTCTTCACCACGATCGGTAAACACGGCCTCACCGGTGGTAGACGGGTAGTCTTTTTTTTTAATACGCAGGACGGCGAATTCAGGATTCCAAGCTAGGGTGGGTCTAGAGTCAGTTTTTTTTCCGTTCATCTAGAGTAGCAATAGTGGTTGGAGGAATAAATTCGGACTTTTGTGTGAGTTCACGAATGTTACATATCTGATTTCATAATTAGATGATCGAATTTTTTCTTTTAGAACAGTTGAGGGAGCAAACCAGATATTTTTAGAGAAAAAAATCAAAAGATGGTTTTCATGGCCCACCCCGCCCACCCTTTCGATGCGTCACTGCACAAGAGAGTTGTGTATCATCTCTACTACTAAAAAGAATGAAAGTAAGACAATTTCATCGGTTCACCTTTGCCCGTCCACCTCCGCGCCTTCACCCCGCACACTCGCCCCCCCCCCCCCCCCCCCCCCAAAACATTTTTTCCGCCGTGATCACCCGCCCCCTCACGGTCTCACCTTACTTTAGAGGCTCACGCCGCCACCCATCGATCTGCCGCCGCCTACCCCGTCGATCTGCCTGGAGGACGCCCAGCTATCCGTCCCTGCCCGGATCGGTGTGCCCAGCAGGCGGATCTTGTGGTGTGGAGGTTATCAAGAGATCGGCGGTGAGGCGATAGGTCGCCGCCACCTCCTAACCCGTCGACCCGCCGCCGCCATCGTCGAGGTCAAGCCAGTGCTACATCTGCCGTGCCTTCTGCCTCACCGTCGTCGTCACGAGGCAGCAGACCGCCGGCGTCGGCCAGCCGCGGGAGGTCGACGAGGCCCTCCTACCCCCATCGACCCGCCGCCGCCATCATGTTGTCGTGATCGTTCCCGCATCCACACGCTGCCGCCGTCGCCTCCGCCAGGTAACTTTATTGTCTGAAAACAACGTGCAGCGTAATACAGATGCCTGTTCCATCATAGTAGACGACATGGCGTGAGTTGATTTATATGTTGATGATGCAGAGAGGGTAAAATAGGGAAACAAGTCGTTTTGAATTCTTTAGGCTAAGACAAATGACATGATGCAAGCAAGCCTCATCAACAAGCCATAGTAGCGTAGACCCTGACGCTTCTTGTATGAAATAGAACTGAAGCATACATGACATCTCATATTCATTCATCAATATTTTAGGAGCACACATTTCCAATATATGATACATGTTGCTCGACCTCCTGCTGGACAGGAAGGAATTCAGGCATTGGCTGATTCACAGATGATTTTGGATATATATACCTAATAGTACAAACAGGAATAATGCAGAGAGGGCTAAACATGAATATTCCAATGTGGTTATGTACTGCACAGGAACACATGGACATAGTTTATTCAAGTAATTTGGCCAAAATTATTCCCTACGGATTTGCCTAAATTACCATATGAGCCTTGTGACATCATGATGCGGCTAACTTTGCAAATAACTTATTTGCCAATAGAGACATCTAAGGAAATAGATAAGCTCAACCTACTATATTCTGCTTCACCTAAGCAATTAACTGAAACACATCCATTTCATTTAGTCCCCACCTTCCGGGTGCCATATTGGTTTTTGTAATTTTCATACATCATGGTAATCTCCAGTTTACTGCTACTCCGAGCACTACCTGCAGTACTACTGGGAAAAAGCAACAATTCTTTTGCACTACCACAGAAGAAAGTGAATGGTTTGCACTACAGTAGCATAGCAGCAGCACCTTACTGAAGGCTTGGACATTACTAACTTGTATTTGCTTGTAGTTGCTCGATAAGTAGGTGGCTCCATTGCACACAATGATTACATTGGAAAAAATGTGCATGGTGTATAATTCATGGTTTACGAGTTCATTTTCTGCAGTCAGTTTCACTGTGAAGATGGATCCCTCGGAAGCAGGCGATAGCTCTACTCCTTTTTGCAGATATCACAAACACTACAAACCAAGGTTCGCACTTCCACTTTTTAGCATTGAAGCAACTCGGTATATTTATATGGTGTGATCTGGACGGGTTTTGGATGTGTTGCCAGTGCTCTTGGACCGTAAAGAAATAAAGAGGCAAAAGGACAAGGAGCGATATGCATCAATGTCAAGAGAACAAAAGTATGAGCTCAATAGGAAGGCCCGTGAGAGGCGCGTGGAGAAAAAAGACGTGATCAGGAAATCAAATGTGAGGAAGGTACATGTATGGATGAAAATGCACCAAATGGGTCATAGGACCAACGTATTGTTTCCGTTTTGGAGTTCATGCTGCCTATTCTGTGTGGAGTCCATGCTAAGTGCGATTGAATTTCCAGAATTGTTCTTTGTGCCATTCTGTGATTCCTTCCGCTCGGGGCCCGTTGTGCAGCCCCATGGAAATTGGATCCGTCTCTTGGGCTGCTTGCCCCGATCGATGTGCATCGGGCGCCTCTTCTTTTTGTGGTGCGAGGGGCCTGGGACGAACATGCCGGCACCATCGTGCTAACGAAGATACCAGGGCCGCATGGGGTGAGATCGATTTGGATTGATTGGTCCTCTTTCTCAAGTAAGCTCCTTCACTTTTGTTCGTTAGGCTGTTTTCTTATGCGGTGGGAGTACTAACAGCTGTAGTGTTTTCCCTTTTTTTAATTTGTGTTGTTTAATATGGCACCTGATTTTCATATGGGATGGGGCGAGGTGATGGTGAATACGTGGTGAATTTGTACAATCCTTTGGCTCACTTAGGTATTTGTATCAGTGCAGAGAAATATGATGATGTCGACTCCTGTGAGGAACTGGTTGATTGAGGAATAACAACATACTACTATGGAATGATGTGACCTCGGGTATGATGCAAAACTCTCTCTTTCCCTTTTATTAGTTTGGATCACAATTTGATAGTGTCTTTGTATATGTTGATTTCATTTACATCCATGAGATGCTCCATAGGATGGAGGTTAGTTCCTCTGAATTTCTACTTCAGATTGAGTTACTTGTATGCAAGATTGATGTATTACGTTTGTACTGATTATCTTCAGCTTATGCTATTACAAGTTCAACTAGAACAAAGTACACTAGCATGTATTGTGCAGATGCCAAATAAATACAACCGCTCCGGGTGTTCTTTTGTTTGGGTTCTCAGGTTTGTGGCTAATAAAATCTTAGTAATCACCTTATATAAATTTTTGTTTTGGTCATACTGACTGCTTCAAAAGCCATCAAATTATTTATCTCCCACTTTCGCCTATCAACTATAGATTATTTAACAAGAAAATGCTATATCTGTTCATGACTGAAAAAGTTTCTATATAAATTGAAAATTATTAAGGTTGCACGATTGAGTTAAACTTGCTACGAATCTACGTCACCCTTGCCATCGATGACCCTGATTATTCAAGTAATTAATCATTTATCCTCTTTAGTTCATATATATACCATGATTGATATTGTTTAGTCCAGATTGACTGAATTGAAAGGCCAACCAGCAGGCAATAACCTACAAAAGTGCCTGATTGTATCTCTCGGAGTTGCAAAAGGTATATCGAAATAAAGAATAAAAAACATTTTTTTGTCATTGTTTACAATGTGTAGGTGATCAGATAAAAGCTCAACATGTTACACCGAGTAAGGAGGAAGCTTGTTGGTTGACAGTGCGTTATACTACAATAGCACGTTTCCCAATTTAAAACAGTTGAGGACATGTAGTATGTCCTGCTGCATTTTCTTTTATGTACAATGTTCGCTACTCTAATCTATAATCTTGAAGACATTTTGTTTAATGCTCCTGAAAGTGAGAGAAGGGCTTTAGAAGTTCTTCATTTGCAAGAGCATTTTTTCTATTTCAGAGGAGCAACTGATATAAATTGTTGATTTATTATCCCTCAATAAGTAAAATTTGTCATATGTTTTTGTTCTGTATTAAGTGATGTACAAACTAGAACTGTGATTGGTATCTTGATGCTGAAACTAAGATTTATTTCATTTTTATTTTTATTCCTACTCAGTTCAGGTAATTATGAAATTTTCCTTACACCCAAACCACCTACAATTATTCATCTGGTCACAGGGAGATCAATATGTTTCACTTTTGGCTTTGTAGTCCTCTACGCAAGGCAAGGTGCTCGTGCTGCACAATGAGATTTAGGTTATTGAGAGGGATCATTGTGCATACCAAGAGATCATTAGCCACATTTCCCTTTGCTCCATCAAAGATACCAAGAAGGTAAATAGCATGGCCATTGTTGTTTTGTATGACTATTAAGCCAGATACTACCCTAGTAACTGATTTACACTTTGAATAGTTTAAACAAATGGTATATCCCATCGTAGCCTTGCCATTTCCATGGTTTGAACAGAGCAAGTGATACTTAGAGTTACTATGTGAATGTAGGCATTTGCACTTATCATTCGATGCATTTGCACTTATCAATCTTGTCAATGATGTTTCCCTGATTGAACTAATATTTTCCCATGTAATTCCGAAGCTTTCTTCATATGGTTCTTGACGGACTTGTGTAATTAACAGGGTTAAAAATTTGCATTTGTCTCTATTAGTATCCTCAGTTCTTCTGGCTCTAGAACAGCACAACCTGACAATATATGACATGTGAAGCTTTGTATGAATGTGAGTCCTTTTTCACCTTTTTAATTACATTGGAATATATTACTACATTATTCTTGCCGTAGGAATCCCTAAGTTCAATAGTAACTGCACATACATCTCATAAAGAAATGCATTATTTTATCTTTCAACCTCGTTAGTTATCTGTTTATTTGACACATTTTTTGTGTTTTTAGGCAAGTTTGATCATATATCAAACTTTAAAAGTAGAGGGAATGTGAGTCATGCATTTGCAATTTTTTTGACCTGATGACCACAAGTTTGGGTTGAACTGGACAGCATGGTATCTTTCCTGGTGACCACAAGTTGAGCTCACAAGTGACAGCAGACCATTTGTGGTTCCATGTAAATCATACGTACATAATCTGGTCAATAATGTTTATATTGGAGATGTTGGTGGCTGTGTGTTGTTAGTTCTGGGAGAAGCAGAGTGCTCCAGTTGCTTTTACCTGATTGTTGAGTTGACATGTACCTCATGTATATAATTGAATATGTTAGTATGCCACGCCTGGTGGATCGATATTTTTGGACTTTGTTATGGTTCTATGTTTGTGATCCATTGACCACGATATTTTGCATATGGAGATTCACGACATCAAGACTGTTACCATTAGGCCTATACGCTCACAATATAGTATGTGTTGCTGATGGTGTGGAACTTTTGTTGTTGCACTGTGAATAAAAGACAATTGGATTAGTATGCAAAGTCGGACCCAAAGAACAAGTTTATATGTATACTCATTGCAAAGTCTCTTTTCTTCACATTGCTTATGGTTTTACTCATTCAAGGGTTTTGTCAATTAAAATGTTGTATTGGATTTGGCTGAAACCTCGTAGAAACATAATGCATATGTCCATGAAATAAATGCCTTCTGTTTGTGAGTTTTTACAAAAAATATTTCACTCAATCAAGTTTGATGGTTATATATGAAATTTATTTTGCCTGTAGCAACGCACGGGCACATTCCTAGTTATATTAAAAGAATGAAATAGTTTGTAACAACAATGTGTAACCGGCTAGGCGCATGCCAAACTCACCCACCACATATTACAAGAAAGTGTGACCATGGGTGGACACAAGGAAGTGTGAGTGCTGCTACTACTCTCTAAACAAACAACCTAGTTGTGGGGATGCAGCTCAGACGATGAGCAGTCCCTCCCAGGGATGGAGTTGGGCAAAGGCCACCCAAGCCATGGCCTTAGACGCAGCCCAAAAACGCCTTGTACCCAGGTATTTTTTTCTTAGCCCAAGTTGGATTATGGCCCAGTAAAACAGCCGGACTCCTTTCCCTTCAGTCACTCGCGTCGCCGCCCCAAGCCCAGGTCACGCAGGCAGCGTCGCACTCCCCTCTCCATCCCCTCGCCCCCTCACGTCGCAGTGCAAACCTAGCGCTAGCGGCGGGCGACGCACCGCGCGGCGGCGCGGCGGGCGGGCGGGCGGCGCCGCGGCGGCGTCGGCCGGCGCGGCGCGCGGCACGACGACGGCGGGCGGGCGACGCTTGGCGGCACCGGCGCGGACCCGGCGGGGCGGTCGGCGGCGCCGCGCGCAAAGCCGCAAGCAAGCGACGGGCGCCGGGCGGGCGTCGGTGTCCGAGCTCGAGCCACCTTCGGTGGCTCACCGGTGTGACAGAACCGCCCAAAATAGTTCCGTATTATCGCCTAAGCTCGTCCACGTGGCCGTTAAGCAATAATAAAGAACTATTTTGTCGCTTCCGCCGGTAAAGCCCGTAAATCACATACAACGAGATCGCCGATATGCGCTAAGCCCACACGAAGGCGGGACCAGAGTACAACATTACATTACATTAAAGGTTCACAAGTTCAACATTATTACAAACCAGGTTTTTAGTACATAAAAGTAAAAGTGATTCAGAGTTTAAACAGCGGAAAGTAAACTAACGTGTGATACACATAGGAGGCCATCCATGCATATCACTCATCATCATCGTTCTCCCATTCAACCTCCCATCCCTCTGGAATGACACCAGGCCAGAGAGGATTACCTGAAATCAACAAATTAAGCAAGGCTGAGTACTAATACTCAAAGCAAGACTTACCCGACAAAAATAAAGTAAGACTAGACATGCAAGACTTTTTGGCTTGTGGGTTTGTTTTGCCAAAAGCGACTAAGAGTTGATCCTTACTCTCATGTTTTAGCTCAAGTTCTAGTATGTTAACCATTCTATGTGAGCACCGCACTAAACAAGCATGTTGTGCAAACAATATTAAACGAGGTAACAATATTAATCCAAAATGTTCCATAATAAACATGGGGTAGCCGGTGGTCAAGCCGACTCGGATAACGGCGAGTGACCGACGATCGATCGATTTATATCCTTGCAAGGTAAACCCAAGATACACGGAAGAAGGTAGACCAAGTGCGTGTCTACCCCAACCAAGGCGGTTCCCAACATCCCACAGTTTAGGATCGACGCTACAAACTGCGGTACACGGTTATCCGGAGGGTCTAACCCGACCGGTCCGGACTCACACACTATACCACGGGTAGCTAGCCGGAGACACATCCCAAGCGGGTAGCTAGAAAGATCCCGCCCCGGTTCGGAAGGTACTAGGCTTACCGGTCCCATTCCCGCAAGTACTTGGTACGTTCAATAGCTTAGGACCAGCACCATGCTACTCGGTCGAGACCGAACCCATTGCTCTTACCACATGAGCGAGTCAATTTAACCAACTTATGATTCCAACATAAGCATCCTATATCTCGCGAGCAATGAGTCATTACTCGACTTCTACCGTGATCTTAGAGCATGGCACTAGCGTTCCTAACATACTAGTAAAAGAGCATAGGAGTCCTAAGGATCATGCAACTAGGTTTCAAAACAACTCCTGAAACTTAAATGCACAAAGTAAAGCATTAAAGTGCTGAAAAGTAAAGGACATGATTTTAATTTAAAACATGGGTTAGATGAAACCGGTGCTTGCCTTCCTCAGACTCGGTTCCTACACTAGCCTTTGGCTCTTCTGGACTTTGGTCCAGGTCTTGCTGCACACCAAGCTGGTTCAGCTCACCATCAACAGTCCCGTCTCCCTCCTGGGCGAGTGTGTACGTACCGTCGGGGAGATCTACACGTTTACATGCACATGCAGTAGATTAAAGTTAATCTTGATGGTGATTGTGTGCACATCTAAGCAATTCAAGTTATTTAACTTCACCAAACAGCAAGGGGGATGTGAATAAATATTAAAAACAAAACCAAACATGATTTTACCATTTAGCACATTTAATTTCCATTTCTTTCTTTAATTATTTAAAACAAGCCTTTCAACCATAAATCAAAATTAAATCAAGAACACTTCCAATGAACCTAATCTTTTGCACACAGCAACATATGCTTAGTTTAAGCTTGCACACCAAAATTTGGCCTAAGATCATTTATAAATTAATTTATACGAAAAAGACAAATTTCAGCCTAGTAAATCAACATTAATTCATATAAAAAGATTTAATAAACTTTTTGATCTCAACTTTCTCCTACAGGTCAAGTATGCCAAAAATGAGCTTCTGACCAAGGCATGGTTGCAAATTCAATTTATTTTTCAGATTTTGAATTTAAGCTCCTACACAAGATTAAATTCAAAACACCAAGCAAACAATTCTCTAAAATCACATCCATCACACCAGGGGTACTAATCATCAAGTCAAAGCCCTAGGGTGCACTTGTGCTCAAAGAAAAGTTCATTAAAGGTGCTATAAAAAGCATCAAACTTATTCTAGCATAAAGCTTAAATAAATCATAACTGAAAATATATACATCAAAACCCTGCAAATTTTTGTCACAGATCTAGACATGATATAAAGAGCAACATATCCAAAATTCAAGTTCATAGCATGTGTATATTTTAAATCACACCAAAAACACTCCAAACTGAGTTTGAATTTTTAATTCAAAAACTGTGCAGAAAAACCCTATACATGCTTTCTAGAAAAGGTAGATTTCTTCACCACGAAACCAACAAAATTGGTTTTGCATTTTTCTGATTTTTCTACGATTTTTAATGATTTTTCAAAGGTTCAGCCTGGACACCCTAGATCTGAAAACTGATTTCTTACGAACAGGTCCCTGGGTTTTGCGTTCCAGCCCCTAGAAAGACCTCAGACCTCGCAATGTGGTCCAGATCGCGGACAGGGATGAAGATGGCCGGAATCCGGCGAGGGGAAGGCCGTTCTTGGCCGGGAAAGGGTGGGGGAAGGGTCGTTGCTCACCTAGGGTTCCATTCCGATGGTTGGATGGGTCGTAGGAGGAGCCGGAGGTGGTCCTCGGCGGCTCGGTGGATCTGAAGACCGCCACTGCTCCTGCTCCGGTGAACTGAGCGCCGGCTGGGGCAAGGGACGGCAGAGGGAGCTCCAGAGGGTTCAAGGGGAGCACGTGGATGGTGGCGGAATCGAGCCGGAGGCGGAGCACCTTGCCGGCGACAATGATGGCGCACGACGGCGGACGAAACTACACAGTCTGCTCTGCTCGACTTGCAAAGAAAGGAGGGGAGAACGAAGAGGCATCGGGCCTATCTGTGCCAGCACTGGCGGCCTACTCGCCTTGGCCGCATGCATGCAGGGCGCGATAGGGCACGTCGCCAGGCCGCGTGTCCGTGTGCGCGCATGCAGGCGGACAGGCAGGCACGACAGCTGGCCGATTTTTTTAAGAGGGGCAAACATGTATGGTGTACAACAATTTTGTGAAATCAAAACAACACATCTAGAGATCACTAAAAAGCATGAAACTTTTTAGATAGATTCTATAAATCATAAGTAACCCATTTTGCTTGGATCTGGCATCATAACTATTGTAGATTTGAGATGAAAATTCTTCCCGGAATGATACTTTGGAGATTTTGAGTAAGCTGTTTGGCATCAAGATGATCTCTAAAAATTCAAAAGAAGATACCTAAATGCATGTTGGAAGAAGTACTAATTGATCAAGTGTTGAGATTTTGACCAAGGATTCTTTTGCAAAGTTGATCAAAACTAAGCTAAGTATGTTTTGGGACTAACTACACTTGATTAACATAACTAATTAAGGTACTTAGCTTCTTAAACATCTGGGATGTTACAACTGGCTCCCTAAATCGATCAGTAAGTCAGCTACTCACTTTTGTTTGGAAATTGGAATTTCCATTCCCCAATCCACATGAGGTAGGATAGTGTAGAATGGAGAATTGGAGATTGAATCAAGAATTGATATTATTTATCTACTGGTTTGTATATTATTTACCACCTCGTGGCTCTAGTCCAAGCGGTATACAGGTATGTTTCATATCCAATTGTCATTTTTTTTATTCAATCATGTTTTGCATATTTTTTATCCAATTCATCAAATTTATTTGTTTGGTTGTTTCCATGTGTAGGTTCGGGTATCCTTCCTTCTGTGATGTCTGTGATATGCGGGGAATCGACGATGAATCAGACCGACAGTAGTTAGGTATTCATTTTTATCAAGTTTGTTATGCTAATGTGTCTTAAATTGTGATGTATTGGTCTAAATCGTGCATTTTAAGCACTTCTATAGATATATGAACTATCGCTATCCCGAGGCTTACTGCCATTTGCCTTCCGCAAGGGGAAAGTGTTATCTTGTTTGCATAACCACTTGACAAGCCGGCGTTGAAGACTCTATTGAGCTCACTAGCCTCCATGCAAAAGCGTCGCATGAGTAGGACTTTGTCGCGACAGGCGATCGGAATCTTAGCAGCTTGTTGTTGGCAAACCTTGAGTTGCTGTGCTTGGGGGTGTCAGATGGGGTCGGCTGCACAGCCAAACGGATTGGGGCCTTAAAAAGGGGAGAGGTCCTCTTCTTCTTAATCATGTCAAAGAAGCGGCCTAGGCGTTCTGCACAGAAAGCAGGCGAGGCAGGCACAACGTTGTCACCGTTTGTTGTGTCGTCTTGGGCCGTTGGTGGGCTCGCCTGAACCATAGCTGTAGCCGATGGTGGGAAACAACTATGTCCAGCACCGACCCAGCTGTCCTTGGTGGAGGAGCCGAGAGGCCAATCTCCCACCCGAGCAGCATTGGATCAGAGGCCCCATCCATGGGTGTGGCCCGCTGCAACGGGAAGCGGGAAGCAGACAATGACGGCATCCAATTGTGGCGGTGGTGGTACAGAGCGACCTGGCGGCGGGGAAGGTGTCAGCCCGACGGCAATGAAGATTCAAAATCTGGATGATGCTGGAGACACACATCTACTCATATCGAACAGAGTTTGTTCGGCAGATCTTAAAATAAATTTTATTGATTTGTATGAATGATTTGTTTGATAGAAAAATAGGTAAGAACAAGAAACTCAATGGTCAGAAAAAAAAAACATCTGGTAGCCGTTTGTATGAAAAGCACCATTTATTAAATTTCTATTGCTGCACATGAAATCGAATATATACAGATTCCAAAGAATTATACAGATATTCACAGCTAGTTTCAGAGCACGCGTGTTGTGCGTATATACGCGGGAGGATCACGTCAGCGATGATCTGCAAATACAATCACACAAGCTACGGGGACTTCTGCTGTACAGCGTTGATACCATTCCCTGTTACAACTGGCCTCTCCGGCCGGCTTCCAACGCGTCCAGCTCGTGGCTCCTGGGAGCTCCTATTCCTGTGGGTAGATGCCTCCGGCTCTCCTCCTGCTCGGTGATGAACCTGAAGTGGGCGTGCGGCCACGAACCTGCCATCACACAGTGAGGGCACGCGTTTATTAGTTTGCCCGGTCGGCTAGATATAGAACCATTATTGTGCTGAAATTTCAGGATTCTGCAGCATTTTGCATATAGGGATCGTTATGGTGCTGCATTGTCTTGTAGAATTCGCCGTGTTTTCAGAGTTCAATCAGATGTCTTGTTGTAGTTTTAGCCGTTTTTTTCTTTCTTCCCGTCAGGTGCCGACTGCGCTGAGGCAAAGGGGAAATGAAGTTTACCTTTCTCGTCTGACGGGGCTGGGAAGAACTGGAGATAGCAAACTGAAGCAACCACCAATCCTACATGAACATGACAGTTGACAGACCCGTCACATCAGCACCAAGGAAAGACGATCAATGGACTTTCAGAGAGCAGTGTGGTTCCAGAAACACTAACCGAGGACGCCCCCGGCGCAGACATCTTGCCAGTGGTGCCAGTAGTCGTCCACCCGCGAGATGGCAACCATTACCGCCAAGAGCAGAGGCAGGAGGACGACGCAGAGCTTGGCAACGTGCCCCCGTCGGTCGAACACGGTGATCTTCCCGGCGAGGTACCATGACAGGAACCCCAGGCCGGCAAATGACCCTGATGACACGGAACACGAAAATGTTGATTAGCCATTATTGCACACGAGCAAGGGACTACTCCAAAGTACTCCAGCCGTTCCAAAATGTGATCGTTTTGACTATTTTAGATCGACACTGCCTTCTAGATTAAATTTTTACCGTCCATTTATCATACACTATATTATTTATAATTATAAATTATAATTATTGAAAAGTAGATTTGATTACGATTATAACAATTCTAAATTTATGTTACAAAAAACAAAAAAATATTGGCTAAATATATCATATATATATCATAATTTATTGCTCAATGTCCCTTCCATTGCCAGTGATGCCTCAATGTGCAGATCGCCTTTATCTGTGGCCGCAAGTTTTCTTGTAGTCTCAGACTATCCACACCCTTTTGTACAATAGGAATCCATTATAATGTAATAGGTATTGTGTTTCGTCTAGAAAAAATTTCAAAATATTCCTTAACCTGAATACAATTTGGAGTTGTGTTCACCATAAGATCACTCTTATTATAATTCTGTGAGCATCTTATATTTCATAAGAATTGGTGGTTATATAGTAGGGACCATTTTATCCAACTTTCTAGCATTGGGGTGGCTTGTTAATTACTTTAAATGCTTGGCTATAGGATGTTCTTTTATTGTCAGTATAAACATGTAATTTCGCCTGATTCTTCAGATTCTTATAATGTGTTGACATCGTTCCAGTAAAGAGAATGGTATCCACTGGTTGATACGTCAAGTTTGATTTGTGACTCACATGAGGTGTGGCCACTCGGGAAGCTCTTGTGGCCTTCCTTGATCACGCTTGGATCGCCGTGGCATATCACTCCAGTGGTGATGCTGTCATAAACCTAGTACACATATGAAATCCACGTAAGCCGAATCACTTTGGGTGGAAATGAGTGCATTTTCAGTGGGAAGCGGCAGCTTGCAATCGAGGTCAGACTTTGTTACCGCTTTTCCGTCGGGGAAGCAGCGCCAGAAGAAGTTTGGGCGCGGCCGGCCAACGGCGTCCTTGATCGCGTCGGTCAGGACCCCGGTTATCACCACGGCAAAGAGGATACCTGCTCCGGCGATCATGCATTATGCCGTAATACAACGAGCACTATTACTTCTCTGCCCAATACAATGAGCACTGTAACAAAAGAGGCAGTGACAATGTACACATTGACCCTGAAAGAAAATGAAGTTACCAAGAATCGCATGGTGCAGATCGTACACGTTCCTCCGCCTGATGTAGACCATGAGGAAGATGACCACGGGCCCAATGACGGAAATGACCTGCATATACATTCACGGTGGCAAATAAAATAACACGATTAGGCCACCGTCCGTCCTTAATTTACCGGAGATGCTAAGCATATCTTGACGAGAAATTGCGAGGAAAGAGATCGAGGTGAGAGATGATTCGTCGCCGCACGCACCGGCACGGCCCAGACGGGGACGGTGTTGGCCTTCATGGGGTATCTGAGGTCGGCCATCATGCCGGCGCCCACGAAGCGGTGGAACGGCTCGACGAGGTTGAGCCCCGCGTCGACGGCAACCAGGAGGAGCAGCGCGATCCAGTCGCACACGTGCGACCGCAGCAGCCTCGGCACCGTCGGGAAAGCGCACGGCCCCGCGGCGGCGGCGCCGCCCGAGCTCGTCGTCGAGCCCCACATTGCCTCGTTCGACGCCGCCATCGCCGCCGCCGATGCGCTCCCTCCGATCTGGCAATACCGAGCGCAACCGAAAGTCACCGGCGGGTTGCTGGTCCTCTTCTTCTCCTGTTCTTGCTGGCGGTGGCGGCGGATCGATCTGTAATCTGTTGTTGGGATACTCGGCATCGTCATGCCGTTTTTTATAGGACTCGAGACATGAGCATCGCATTGGTGGGTTGAAACGCGATGGTGTGGCAGGCGCGGCCATGCATGCGTATTATTATTTTGAGGGGGGTTGCTGGGAACTTTCTCTTCAGTTTTTTTTTTAAAGAAAGTCTCTTCACCTTCATTAAAAGCCTGAGGCCTATTGATAGCACCTTGCCGGTGGTGCCTGCATGTTAGTGCCGAGTTGTGAGTTGGCTAGGCACCGCGTGAGCGACGCGTTGCGGCCGTGTTCCAGGCGCGTGGCCACCACACGTCCACGTGAGTATATACGGTACGATAAGAACATGTGAGTGCTCAGGAATGGTGAAGCCATTTCAGGGCATTGACTTGACCCCTCCCGAGTCTTCTCACGGTCAAGAGGGTCGTTTCAAATATTTGGAAAAAGTTGTTGTTTCAAACTCAAAAGCGTGCAAGTTCCAACCATTGCTCGGCTGGTAACGGCTCACATGTAGTTCCGCGTAACGCTTCTATAGCGTCGATGTGCTGCCGAGTAAAAATTAAAAACACATAATGAAATGTTTGCGTTCCGCGTAACGCTTCTATAGCTTCGATGTGCTGCCGAGTAAAAATAAAAAAAAGAAAAAACATAATGAAATGTTTGATTAGGTATTGTAGGGCTTTCCCTCCTTCGAAAAGGAGGAGCCCTTCCAGAAATTCTCAGAGGCCCAGAGGGCCTAAGAGGGGGTTTGGAAATAGTTTTCAACCAGCAATTGACGCGCCTCGGTATGACCTCACTAGCTGCGTCATTGCCCCAAGCGCAAAGATGGTTTCTCTCCGTGCCCCGGCCCCTCCTCTTATTCCCCAGTCCCTCCCGCGCCCCGTCCTCGCTAGCCGATGTGGTACAATTTGTTCGACGAAACACCATCATCTCGCAACAATTTATTTGTTGGGCTTCCGCGCTGCAATCGAAAAGCCCAGTAAGTGCCATGGATGGGCTGGTATTGCCTCCGGCCCAATGACA
The DNA here is from genome assembly GCA_947561735.1 of Cenchrus americanus. NCBI lineage: Eukaryota > Viridiplantae > Streptophyta > Magnoliopsida > Poales > Poaceae > Cenchrus > Cenchrus americanus. The sequence goes on along the minus strand of OX387244.1, from coordinate 78,008,163 downwards.
GGATGAGCGCTCAGGGGGCCAGTCCTCTTCTCCTTCTCGCCGACCTTTCATCTGGCTCTGCCTCTCCTCCTCCCGTTTCCTTCCTCTGGCGGCCGTTCTCCACTCCTCGAGCTACAAACCTCGCGTAAACCCCCAGCCCCCCGCGGCGCGTAGGAGAAGAGGATTCGCCTCCGCGGCGGGATGAAGACGAGGTCGCAGACGGAGCCGAAGCCCCTCAAGACGGTGGCGCTGGCGCCCAGGCCCGGCAGCCCCAAGCGGAGGCCGAGGCCGAAGCCGAAGCCGGAGGGGAAGGGCGACCCCCGCGCGCCCAAGAAGCCCCCCACCGCTTTCTTCTACTTCATGTATGTTCCCCGCTCCGTCCGCATCTCGTCCCTTGACTCCCTTCCCTTCTGTATCTGCTTCGTGTCGCTGCTCTGCCCGCGGCTTCAGGGATAGACTGGTTCGCGGTCTTAGGGGATTTCTTGAAAGCTGACAGTATGGCGATTTTGTGCAGTTCTTACCTCTCAGTAAAACCTAAGTGTTTGCTAGTGCTATGTGTTTGTTCGCTACCCTCTGATGAACCTCGTCATTGTAGCTCACTGCTTGTCCAATCAGGGTTTTTTTTTTGTAAACATTTAATTGCTTGGTTGGAGTTAGCCTCTTAGCCATAGATTGCCTAGAGGCAGGTTTTAGTTTTTGAGATTCCACCTCCCAGCTTCAAATATTCAGAGCTGACATCATAGGATAGTACCAGATTAGTGGCATTCACCTATGGCACCATTTCAGATGGACACCACGTCTTTCTGATGTGAAGAACATCTCACTTGCCATAGCAATCGGCCTTTTACACAATTATACTTAGTCCAAAGTCTACTGGGAGCTGGTCGGCCTTATCACTAATTTATAAATAAAATCATATATGTTGTTACTCAGCATATTAGTTTTAAATTGCTGCTGTAGATAACAGCAATAATTACATTTGATTTGTTTTACCTAAATTCTTTATGCTGCATCCATTCACCTCCATTGAAAATATTGCTTGCTCCTAAGGTTTCTCACATATCTTTAGGTGTAACACAAATGCAGAAGTTCCTTCTGTTGTTTGTCTTTGTGTGCTATGCCAATTTTTAATGAAGCTGTATGTTGTGTTGAAGGGAGGATTTCCGGAAGACTTATAAGCAGGAAAATCCAAGCGTAAAGTCAATGCAGGAAGTAAGCTTCCATCACTTTAATGTTGGATCTTTAAGCTCTGTAGTCTTGTAGTAATATATATCTTGCACTGCAGATAGGGAAGGCATGTGGTGAAAAATGGAACACAATGGCGTTTGAGGTCAGTATTTCAACCTTACAACCGGAGAGTTGTGTTGCAATAGTTATTAACCCTGGATGCTGCTTGCTGATGTAAATTGGTAGTTTCTACCACCATGGTGGTGCATAACTGCATATTTGAACAATGTGGAATGTGTTTCGCATATACCTTTTCTTTGATAAACCACAGTACTTGTGGATCAGAAAATCTCTTAATTATATTTAATTTAGTTCATATCCATTTTAAAGAACATAAGCTACTGCCTCCTGTTTTTTGTCCCTTGAACGGTGAAGAAGCAATTTACTTTAGCACCCATCCCTTATGTAAATTATTTCTTGCCTATAGGTCAAGTTGATGTAGAACTAATTTTCTTTGTTTAGTTTGCTCTAGCTGTAGCAAATTCATTATTGCGTTATACTTTAGAGAAAAAGAAGGGACATGTTGGCTATGCCACGGTTGCTGTTATTTTGTATTAGTCTGGTGTATAGTTTCTCGTTCCTGTCTCAGTATTTGAGCTCCCCACTTGTGTGAGCAGACATTGTTTACTTAACCTTGCTTTGGTGCAATCCAAGCTATTCTCTTAATGTGCATGATAGCAATAGCAAACCACAAGGAAAACAAAAACAATATGATTGTTTTTTTCGGTAAGCAAAAAGGCAGAAAGCTCTGCCTTTCATTTTTGGTAGAAAGAAAGTACAAGGACAACAATGCTATACCTTGGCCCGGATACACTGCAACTATGAGCCGTATGATTCTATTAATATAAAGATAATAATGTATGAATTCTTTGAAGCCAAAAATATTGAGTGCTCCTATATGGATGAAATTTGTCTTTTAGAAAATATTTAGTTTTCACATGATTCATTTGCAGGAAAAGGTGAAGTATTATGATATAGCTACTGAGAAACGTGCAGAATTTGAGACGGCGATGATTGAATATAACAAGAAAAAGGTGTGTATTGCACCTGTTTTTTTCTTGCACAATCTTTTTTGTTCCCTCTATTTCTTATATGAAATCATGATCATCTTCTATATCCTCTTGTTTGTTTTATTTTTCCATCAGGAAAGCGGAGAAATATTTGAAAATTCAGATTCGGAGTAGAGCCAAGATTTTGCTATTCCGATTTCGGATGGTTCACCCTTACTGGTTGAACCAATCAATTGTATATTACAGAACTCTGATTTGTAATGGAATTTGTAGATGCTAGTAGGATCTTCGTTTATTGTATCATTTGTATTTAACTGACACCAAGTCACTGGTGGTTCTTGTCTGGACAGAATTTGCCAACTGTTTGATTCGCTCACACTTCACAATAAAAATAGAATACCTGTTGATTATTTGACCTGGACTAAAACTTATACAAAAATCTGAGCTACCTTATCACAGTCACAGCTTGATCTTTAATCTTGGGTTGGTCGTGATCGTCTTGAGGTGTCCTTGAGTTCTTCCTTTAGAAGAAAAAAAAGACAATATGATTGATGACTTGATTTTGAGGGTAATTATGTTATATTTTTATTCAATAAGACCATTCGACAAAGACTCCGTGGCCCAATGGATAAGGCGCTGGTCTACGGAACCAGAGATTCTGGGTTCGATCCCCAGCGGAGTCGTTTTTTTTTTACTTCGTTTTCTTCTGATCTTATTGTTTTGGGGGCGATTCGTTGTCGTTGCCAACCCAAAGGCTGGTGCCAAATCCGAAGCAAACTAACCCTCCAAACTCCAATGGACGCGCCCGTATCCCAACTCACGCGTGCACTCAAGCCTGCGAGCGGCCGGACATGTTCAGTCGATGTCAACACAGGAGATGCACACCATGTGCTCGGTGATTTGCTTATGAGAGCTGATGTTAAACCCCTTGGCCCTTGCAGTGTGCAGTGTACTTATCATATTGTACTTCAGGTTGCCGGAGGTGACAGAGTATAGCAACAAGTGTAAATGAAGCGTTTGATTAAGTGCTACTTGAAAATCCAGCTTGAGTATCACCAGGTTCAAGCACTTTATCTGCAGCACAATGTATCAAACGCCTGTGTTTGCTTCTGCTATTGCTGTGGCTGCCGGTGCACAGCCAAGCAGCACCGCTGAACGGCTGCACAACTTGAGCACGCTTTTGTCAAAAGTTGGCTGCCGGCTGGCTTCACTTGAACTGCTACCGGCTTGCTGCCGTGGAGCACGGCTGGCTAATGCAGCTGCAGCCGTAGCTTCGTCCAGCTCCACTGTTCAGTTAAATTCCACTCTCCTTGTTATTCCAATAATTAACTCGTGTGTTGGAAAATTCTCCTGTTTCGCTCCTTCTAAATGTTCCACCAGAAGTACAGGATTAAACCATCAAATGCGGGGTTTTGTTTCTTATCAAAAGTACGGCACATATGCTTCCACCATCCGTTCATGGTTTGTGGTGATGTAGCTAAGAGGTCTTGTCTTCCCAGTTGAATTGTCAATTGTGTGATTGTGTCCACACATCACGGGTGAACGGACAGTGAAAACAGAGATTTGTGGGCGTTTCAGGAGCAGACTTGCGTAAGGGCTGCATATAATTTGGAGAAACTAGAAAGAAATTCATGGCTTTGGCAAATGGACGAGCACTATTTTCTTCAACAAAGTCAAGCAGAGATGTTTTGCCACAATCTGTACATTCAGGCTTAACTGCAATTGATCCAAACAGGAAAGGGATGTGGGCCTGACTGGTCCAAACAAAGTCTACAGTAGTTCAGCAAGGTCAGCGACAAACGGCAGGTGCAATTTCTCTGCACTTGTTTTATCGAGAATTTTCCACACGGTGTATCGCCACAAAGTGACATACTAGCTAGATTTTTTTTTTGTGTTTGTTACCCAAAAAGTATAATCGGAGGTTTCCAAGAAAACACCCCGGTGACGTCAGCAGTAAACAAAGCAATCATTTTTGTTCAGTCGCGTTAAGTGATGTGATGGTTACTAGCACTGGTGCGAATAAGCTGCAGTACTTAATTAATGAGAACGCCGGAAGTGGAAATTATTTCTGAATATAGAAAATGCTTGCACATTGCACTAGTATATGATCAAAAGAACACGCGTTAGATGGAGACAGGGACTGAACAAGTACAAGAAACAACACAACACTTGCAACGGGATGCGCAGGAACTTATCAACAATGGAGTAAACGAGCGAGGTCGAGATCAAGTGACAAGCGCCGCGGCCGGCAGCTCACATCCAGTCCCCGCCGGGACGAAGGCAGTAGGGCCGCCCGAGACTCTTGCAGCAATCTTTCTCCGCTTGCTTGTAATCCAAGCTCAGTGAAAGATACGCATGCGACGCGATCCGGACGCGGCTCACCAATTTTCCACACGGCATCGCTCATCGTTGCATCACTGAGCTTGCTACTTAAAGAGCTCCGAGGCTCGGAGCTTCCGAGAAAACATCCCAAAATACCCGCGCTCCGATACAGCAGGGTGATGTCGCTTGAGGTTGAGGGAAGCCCTGACCGGCGAGCTCCGGCGCCGGCCATCGCTCCGGCTGGAGTCGGCGCTGTAGCCGTCGAGGCCAACTTCCTCTGGGAGCTGCGCAAGTACGTGCTGCTGCAGGCAACGCTCGCGGCAAGCGTCACCTACTCGGCGGGGCTGAGCCCGCCGGGCGGGTTCTGGGACGACAACGACGGCGAGAACCTCGCCGGCGACCCCGTGCTCCTGGTCACCTACCCTCGCCGCTACAAGGTCTTCTTCTACTTCAACGCCACCGCCTTCATTGCGTCCATTGTCACCGTCAACCTCCTCCTTGTCCACTCGCTCAGCCGCCGCCGCTGGTGGCTCCGCGCACTCCAGGCCGCCATGATACTGAACCAGTTTGGCCTCATGGGGGCCTACGCAGCCGGCAGCTGTAGGGAGGTAGCCATGTCCACGTATGTACTGGCTCTTGTCGCCATGGTCTCCTCCTACATCTGCGCCCATGTCCTGCTCTTCGCGTTGTGTGCCTTGAGGACACATGACGACGGCAAGAGCGTGGCGCCCGACGCACCAGAAACGGTGGAGCGTGCGCGCAAGGACCTGCTAATCTTTGCGACTCTGGTGGCGACTGTAGCATACCAAAGCGGGCTGAGCACACCTGGGGGGTTCTTGTCGTACAGCCAGGGTGACGGACCCCTAGCCGGCGACCCCATGCTCCGCGGTCACCATCCGGACCGCTTCATGGCGTTCTTCTACTTCAACACCACAGCATTCGTGGCGTCTCTGGTCGTCATCATGCTCCTCATGAGCAGGACCGTGACCCGCCACGGCTTCCAGTCATGCGCCCTCTGGGTGTGCACAGGTGCAGCTCTGATTGGCCTCACAGGCGCCTTCTCCGCTGGAAGCAGCCGAAGCATCAAGACTTCAGTCTATGTCATTTTATTGGTCGCCGCTATTCTCCTCTACATCGGCCTTCAGATTCTGGTGTTCTTGTGCAAGCCTGTGGAGAATTGGGTTCATAATCTCCAAGAAACATTGCAAAAATGTCTGAAATTTAATCAAATTGAGCCGCAAGACCTCCAGGTTCGTGCAGTACCTGTTCTGCAAGTTAATGCTGAAGCTGATCAGCTTCTCAACAAGTCTCGCATGTACCTTCTTCTGCTCGGGATTCTTTCAGCAGGTGTCACATACCAGGCGGGGTTGAATCCTCCTGGTGGCTTCTGGCAAACAAATGCTACCGATGGTCTGCGTCACTATCTTGCCGGTGACCCGGTCCTTCACATCACATATCCTCGGAGATATCTGGCTTTCTTCTACTGCAATGCCACATCCTTTGTTGCGTCACTGGTTATCCTGATCCTTCTCCTCAGCAACATATTCAGCACCCAAGGAATCAAGTACTGTGCATTGCAGGTCGCCATGATCCTGGACCTTCTTGGGCTGATTGGTGCCTATGCTGCCGCAAGTTGCAGGCAAGTGTCAAAATCCGTGTACGTCTCAGTGCTTGTTATTCCAGTGTTCCTTTATGTTGGCATCCACATCATGGTGTTCATGCTAGAAGTCTTCCCACATTGTGCAACATGGAGAAAAATGGTGAGGGACAAGCTGGAGCAATCTGTGCCCAAATGGCTCAAGAAGTTGTTTGAGCTACCAACCGAGGAAGATGAGGACACAAAATGGAAATTAGAGAAGACTCGCAAGCTTCTGCTGCTCCTTGCCATTCTTGCAGCAAGCCTCACGTACCAGGCAGGCATGAGTCCCCCAGGAAGCTTTTGGCAAGAGAACAAGACAGGCCATGTAGTTGGCAACCCAGTACTCAGTGACAACTACCGACGTCGCTACCTGGCTTTCTTCTACTGCAATGCAACTGCATTCATTGCATCTCTGGCCATCATCATGCTACTGGTGAACAGGAAACTTTCAGCAAGAGGAATACAGACCTACGCGCTGCAAGTTTGCGTGATTCTAGACCTGATCGGGCTTATGGGTGCGTTTGCTGCCGGGAGCTCCAGGAAGGTATCAACATCCATATACATCTTCATCCTGGTCTTTGCAGTTCTAGTTTTCATTGCACTCCAAGTTATTCTGGTTGTGTCAGAATCAGTTCAGGGTCTCATGCAGAGACTTCTATCCTTGTTCGGCATGATTGAGGAAGAAGTTGGTGACATATTGCCACATACAGCCATCGGAGAGGTGCGGGATCTCTGGGATGAAAAGTTGCCCAAATACTTGTTGCTACTTGCTGCACTTGCAGCGGCTGTCACATATGAAGCCGCACTGAGCCCACCTGGTGGCCTTTGGGATTATGGACGAACTGGCCACATAGCTGGTGATCCAGTTCTTCGGAGCATCCATCCACGCCGATACAAGGTCTTCTTCTACTGCAATGCAACTTCCTTCATGGCATCTTTGGTGATTATGGTCTTACTCCTGATCAAGCGAGTAAGCAGAGCACAACCAGCCATCTTGGCACTGCACACCGCCATGATACTAAACTTGTTTGGCCTGATGGGTGCATATGCTGCCGGGAGCTGCAGGAGAGTGAGGACCTCCGCTTACATCTTGGCATTGGTCATTGGGGTTTCTGTCTACATTGTTGTTCTCGTTTTTGTGTCCATAGGTTTCGCGAAATGGCTGAAAGGAGTCATAGATAAGCTAGTGGAACGAATGATCTGGTGCTTCTCTCCAGAAGATTTGTAAAACCTGACACCATGAGCATAAAAGGGGTTAGGTCACAAATGTGAGCGTCGGACTTTGTACATTCTTTTTGGAACTTTGTTATGCTTCCAAATCAAACTAACAATATTTTCTTACGCATTGTTGTAATTCGATTAGATGATTTGTGTCCTTTCTTGGAAATGAGCCTAGCTTGATTATGGAAAGTCTGATGTAGTGAGTTTCCTTTAGGTCAAGTTAGACTGTGTTTTTCCCATCCCCTTTCAAAATTTAACCTTCTAGGCGTTCTCATTTTCTTTTCTACTAGTATCATTTTCAGGGAAAAGGTGTATGTTATGTGAGGAGAAAATTGCAAATTTAGTACTCCAAACATTGTGCTTCGCGGTTTTGCCATTTCTAACATGGACTTCGCAAAAATAGGTCTCGAAACGTTGTCCTCTTGCAAACCATGCCATTAGGTGTATTTCCCCTCTTTTATAGTAAAAAATACATGTATTTACCACCTGAAAGGACCGTTTTGCCCTCTTCTTTTTTCCCCTCACATTCCGGTCCAGACGTCCGTCACTTGGCTGCCTAGCCGAAGCTCGTTTTAGGCCTCTGGCCCTGGCCTGTTCGCAGGCTGGCTTCCAACCGTGGCTGGCAGCCTGGCTACCGCCCGTGGCTGGTTGCCTGGCTGCCGGCCGTGGCTGGTTGGCCTCCCGTGGTTCCGCGGCTGCCATAGGTGCCTTCACATCTTCACATGAGTATGATAAATAAATAAATAAATAAATATAAATAGACACAAATGAACAGGAATAAATCAATCTCCAACCACAAATAATTTCATGTGTAAGCACAAATAAAGAACATCTCCCAAAATGAGTTAAGCTCACAAATCCACAAAAATGTGTAGGAGTAACCGTTGTCTCTTCCCTCAAGCCTAAAAGTTCACTCATATGATCTTCATTAATAAGCTCAATACAACCTTCGTCATCATGTGTCTCCACAATCCGTAAACTATCCCAATCCACTAATTCTAAATTTTTCACGTGATCTACTTGTGAAAGTGGATAAATAATTCGTCATCAAAGCGAAACGTCAAGTAAAATGAAATGGAGGGAGTAACACTTTGACCATTTGTTTATCATATATCATATCTTTTATGATTACAAATTTATAATTATGATAGCATATTTGATGACGAATTCAATCATATAAAATTTACATCATTAAAATAAAAAAAGTCGATGAGCTTGCTGAGAAAATTGCAAATTTGAGACTCCAAACGTTGCGCTTCGCGGTTTTGCCATAGCTAACATCGACTTCGCAGAAATGGGCCTTGAAACGTTGCTCTATTGCAAATCATGCCATTATGCGTATTTCCCTTATTTTATAATCAAAATACATGTATTTGGTAATTGAAAAAACTATTTTGTCCTCTTTTATTCTTTTCCCCTCCGGAGTACAGACCTCCTCACGAGTTCAGGAGATCTCCGAGTCCACAATTTCCTAACGAGTCCAGACGAAACCTTCGTTGCAGCGTACGAAAGGTTCGTATCTCGCTGTCGCCGAACCCGAAGACAGAGCCCTCATCGCAGCAATGGAGGCCGGCACCCCACCGCCCGACGCCCCTCCGCTCGAGACAGCGTCGTGCGCAGCTCTTCCCCGCCGCCGCGCCGCGCGCCCCCCGATGCCTCTTCGCCCGGCGCCGTTTCGTCCGACGCCTCGCCGCCCGGCCGCACCGCGCCGCCCGGCGTTGCTCCGCGCACCGCCGTTTCACAAGGCACGGCGCCGCCGGCGTCTCTCGCTCGGCGCTCGCCGCACCCGACGCCGCGCTACCCGGGGCCGAAGCTCGATCGTCCCCCGTGCCGCGGCGCCCAACCGGGACCGACCGCCGAGCAAGTCTTGGTCGCGCTCGCCGCCCGGGACCGACGGCCGAGGTCGTCCCCGGCCGCGCTCACCGCCCGGGCGTGGGCGCACCCGCCGCCCGGAGCGTGTTTGCGCTCGCCGGCCACCGGCCGGCGTGGTAGCACCGGCCGCCTAGAGCGTGGCCGCGCTCACCGGCCAGGAAGTAGTCGCGCCGAGCGCCCAGAGCGTGGCCGCGCTAGCCAGCCAGGGAATAGTCGCGCCGACCACTGAGAGCGTGGCCGTGCAGGCCACGGATGGCTTGACCGCCCCGGACGTCGAGGGGTTCTGGCCGTGATGGACGTCGAGGGTCTGGCCGCGCACGAGCCATTGTCTTGGCGAGAACTTTGCTGCCTATCGCTCCTCCTCCGACGGTAGAGTACGATGTTCCTGATGTTGATGTGCAAAGGTAATGACTTCAATCATCTCTATTATGTTATTTGTGCGTACAACACTTCAGTCAATTTTATTAAAAATGATTTTGCTTCTTTAGGTCACAAGTAGATCTCGTGAAAATTTAGAATTAGTGGATTGGGATAGGTTACGGATTGTGGAGACACATGATGACGGAGGTCGTATTGAGCTTATAGTGAAGATCATATGAGTGAACTTTTAGGCTCGAGGGAAGAGACAACAGTTGCTCCTACACATTTTTGTGGATTTGTGAGCTTAACTCATTTTTGTGAGATGTTCTTTATTTGTGCTTATACATGAAATTATTTGTGGTTGGAGATTGATTTATTTCTGTTCATTTGTGTCTATTTATATATTTATATATATATACTCCCTCCGGTTTGTTAAATGAAGTCGTTTTGGACATGATTTCAGTCAAACATTGGGAATATAAATCATGAATAACTTTTAAGTCATTGAGTTTGGAAATGTGAAAACTACATGAATAGATTTGTCTTGCAAAATACTTTCATAAAAGTATACATATGTCAGTTTTTAACAAATATTTTTATAGAAAGAAGTAGTCAAAGTTGTACTTTGGAGACCGTGTCGCTGTCCTAAACGACTTCATTTACCAAACCGGAGGGAGTATATATTTATTTATCATCCTCATGTGAAGGCACCTATGGCACCTGTGGAACCGCGGGAGGCCAACCAGGCACGGGCGGTAGCCAGGCAGCCAGCCACGGTTGGCAGGTAGCCAGGCAGCCAGCCACAGTTGGCAGCCAGCCTGCGAACAGGCCACGGCCAGAGGCCTAAAAGGAGCGCCGGCTAGGCAGCCAAGCGAGGGACGTCTGGACCGGAATGTGAGGGGGAAAAGGAAGAGGGCAAAACGGTCCTTTCGAGTGGTAAATACATATATTTTTATTATAAAAGATGGGAAATACACCTAATGACATGGTCTGCAAGAGGACAACGTTTCGAGACTTATTTTTGCGAAATCCATATTAGAAATGGCAAAATCGCGACACAATGTTTGGAGTACTAAATTTGCAATTTTCTTAGAGCTTGCTACAGCCAAAGGCCAAAGCCTTCTCAGCTACTACAGCCTCACACCTGCGGCGCGGCCGGCGGCGGCGCATAGAGCGACCTGAGCTGGCGGTCGATGAGCTTGCTGTGGTTGAGCGCCACCTGCAGCTCGACGTCGTCGGCCCACCACTGCTGCAGCCCGTGCGCGTCCAGGAACTTGGTCGGCCCCTTGGACACCATCACCATCCTCGCCAGCCCCGCCCCGCCCGTGCCCCCTCCCGCCGTCACCGTGTTACTGCTCCCTCCTCCGCCATCTCCTCTGGCCGTCACCGTCGCCGTCCCGGCCGTCGCGTCGGTGTAGTAGCAGCAGATGTAGTCGTTAGTGTTGATGTACAGGTGCGGCAGCCACTTGGCCGTCCCGGCGCGCTCCAGCGTCTTCGGCGCCTCGCCGCCGCCGCCAGCGTCCGCCGCGGGCTGGGCAGCCGCGGCGGAGCCCACGTAAGGCAGCCACGAGCGCACACGGCCCCACATCTCGCCGGCCGTCTCGGCGAACCCCCTGAGGCTCGTGGCCAGCGACACGGACGGCGGGTTGAAGACGTGGCACTCCACGAACACGCCCTCCTTTGCCAGCGCCTTGCCCACCTGAAGCGCGAAACCGGCGCCCAGCGAGTGTCCCCCCACGCACACGCCCCGGGCGCCGTGCCTGCGCGCCGCGGCGCGCAGCGCGGACAGCGCCCCCGCGAAGCGCACGGAGCCCTTGAGGCTGTCCCAGGCGAGGAACCGGAGGTCGTCCGTGACGTCGCGCCGGAACGTGGCCCCGCTCAGCAGCGTGCCCCGGAGCGCCACGATGGCGGCCGGCGCGCCGGCGGGGCGGAACGGCGCGTAGCCGGCGAGCAGGGCCTGGCGGTCCCACTCGAGCACGGCGCCGTAGATGGAGCCGTCGCGCTCGTCGACGAGCGTCTGGGAGAGGCGGTACATGAAGTGGCGCCACCACTGCGGCGCCAGGGCCGTGCGCTCGTCGCGCTTGTCCTGCCGGTCCAGCTCCAGCAGGTACACCCCCTGGATGAAGCACGCGATCACCATCCGCCGGTAGTTGGGGTCCTTCCTGCGTGCATGCAGTGAACAGAATGTGACGCACAGCTCTGTAGCGAGCTTCGCGGAAACGAAGGTGACAGCAAGCAAGCAACTGACCAACTTGAACGGAGGAGATCCCACCAGCTGGGAGACGACAGGTGCCGTGGGCCGTACACATGGAACTCGAACTGATTCGCCGTAGGCACGGCCGCGCCGGCTTTCTGGCCTGGCGACGAACTGGCCATTGTTCTCCGGTGAGGTCCTGCTCCTGCGGGGGCGGGGGGGGGGGGGGGGGGGGGGGGGGGGGGGGGCGGCGGGAATAGTTTGGAGGCGGGATGGTATGGCGCTAAGCCGACTCCAGGCAAAGAACTGTTGGCACCAAATTGGAGAAAGAATCACAGAAAGCGCGAATGAACTTTCTATCCTTTGGTTACTTTAAACCATCATCGGTCATTCGGGTCCTATCCAACCAAAGGGAATATGGAACCTGTTTCTTCATCCTCTCGTTCTCCTCTACTTTACCAAGTTATTTGCACAACTATCTGTCTACTAGAATTTAACGGCTATGCGAGTCTACAACATTCACCCACTGTTACTTCCGCCGTCCCAAATTATAACACTTTTTCAAAGTCAAATTATTTCAACTTTGACCAACAATAACTTCTAAAATAATTTAGTATAAATAGAAATGATTGCATATTCCGATACTTGGCTTCATGGTAAATCGACCTAAATCATTTTTATGTTATTAGTATTTATAACTATTTTGCTATTCACTGTCAAAGTTGAAAAAGTCTAAAGGAAAAAGTCAATATCACCCCTCACCTATGGGTTGGATTACATAACCCCCAACCTATTAAACAGTCTATATCACCCCTGAACTTTGCAAAACGGGTCCAATTACCCCTATAACAGTTTTGAAAAATCATAGTAAATCACAGAAAAATCATAAAATGAAAAATCCAATTGTGTTAAGACTAAAAATGAGTAGATCTACACAGTGAACATATAATATTGTATACTTTAGTATATTTTTATACAGCTACGAAGAAAAGCATGGATCCAAAGCTACACACAAAAAATTGTACTAAAGCATTCCATATTATATGTTCATTGGGTAAATCTACTCATTTGAAATCTAACACAATTTGATTTTCCACATTTTATGAATTTTCTGTGATTTACTCTAATCCAACCCTCATAGGTGAGGGGGTGATATAGACTTTTTCAAAAGTCTAAATGAAGCTATATTTTGGGATACATGGAGTAGATGGAGACACACCAAACGACAAACGCAATGGGAATATGCTCTAAAAATAACCAAACATATAATAATTGGAATAAAGCTGAAGAAATATGGACAGATGCCATTGCCTAGAATTGTGTACAACAATATTCTGCAGGACCAACTGTACATACAAACATCACTTCCCGAGTTTGACTTCACCGGATCAAATAAACACTTGTGAAGCATGTTCTGTCAGTTGCATGGTTTACTGCAGCTGCTACTTGTAACTTGTAAAGTTGTAAGAAATGTGAGTACAACATACACTAGCTAGCTGGTAGGTCATCACTGGCTGAAGAGGCCTGCTTTTCAGCAATCAACTTCTCCAGTCGTTTCTTGAGGTAAGCTTGCTTCAGTTTCTCTCTACGAGCAGCATCCTGCTCTTGTCGTCGAGATCTCACTGTTGAAGCCTTCTGCCTTGCCTCACTTACTTCCTCATGAACCTCCCTGCAGATGTAACATGGTGCAAATTAATCAAAAGGGCTGGTGACACACCATTGTCCAACGAGGGAAATGCCGAGTGAAATCGTAGCGATAAAGTCGAGAAGTTTAGTTATATATTGATATCACCTGGTGGCAATGAAGTTCACTATAAGTGACTGAACATAAAAGATAGTGGTACACAACAAGCTAACACCCAAAATCTCATATTGAAAGCTCAATTCATATTCACTATGCTGTCAATGATCAACATATGCACCAAATACTCAATTCATATCTCGCAATGACATGTGTTAGGAATATAGTATCATTTCTTTACTTTTTCATTATTCATCTCATAGAGAAGCTAATTTACTTTGACTTCCAGAGAATCAATAACCGCAAAAATGAGAGTGCATTATACAATATAACTTGGTAAAAGTGTCAGCACAATCAATGCCAATAGAAACCAGTACTCCGTACCTCACAAAGCGCTTGTGTTCATCTCTGTCGATTGTAGTGCCTGCTCGACCAAGGCCCGCCGGTTTGGCATCTGGCATAGAATGTTCATGATCATTTACTGGCTCCACACCATCAGAGGCTCTGTGGTTATTCTCTGGCATCTGAGGCTCATAGACACGATCAAAACTTTTTTGGAAGAAATCCACACAGTATTTCTCCTTGTCTTCTTCATCAGGTATCTCTCCTCTGGATAATTTCTCGTACAACTCTGCTTTCTTTTCTAGAGCAGCATAGCTTGCAGAACCATCTTTCACGGCTTTAAGCTCCAACTTATCTCTGTGACAGAAAAAAACACACACACAGAGGAGACAACAGTTCTGGTCAATACTCAAAACTAGACTAGATAGCATGCATGCACAAGAAAAGAATCAGGAAAACAGTTGAACAGAAACCATAACATATGGAAATATTGTATAAGCAGTCAAATAACTGGACTTGTGGTTAACGGAAATTGTTAACTGCAAACTTGCAAAGTACTATCTCCATCATTAATTATATGGCATTTAGGACAAGAAAATTAGTTAAAAAATGAACTAACTAGCTTGTCCTAAAAGGCATATATTTAAGGACGGAGGGAGTACCAAATAAAATTGTAGGCATCAGTTAATTAATTGGCCTGGAGCAAGAAAATAGATATGAAATTTTTAAGAAAAAAAGTTGACATTTCATTCCACCTCTCATTAATTCAATTCAACATTTTCCGAAAGAAACTAAACCATGTTGTTTGGGATAAACCAGAGTCCCACAACATGGCTAAAAAGTGTTCTCTTCTCATTCAATAAGCAATGTGAATCACATTCCCTGATATCATGATGTTGCAAAAGGTGATCAGCTCATTTGTCACCTGACCGTCCTATTGGATTACAAATGGACAAGGTAACACCATCCAATACTGATATGAATATATGATGAAAGATTAATTTTCCTAGTTCCCTACATTCATTACATCAACAAATACTGTTAAGCAAAACACAACCAAATCTTGCAAAAACTTTACCGCGCTAAAGCCCTCACGGACATAAGTTAGGACTTAGCAAAAGGATATAACTAGAGCTATTTGTACCCAATCTTTTACCAAAGCTCTTTATATTAGCCATCTAGGGCATTAGATTTTATCAAGGGCACGGCAGGCTCATCAGTTCCACAAAAAATTACAAGAAAATGGAAATGCAACAGTGATTATTTGCGTGTCCAAAGAGCTGAGGAAACATACTTGTGGGCCCGGGCGTCAACGCCTGAGTTTTTAGCCCCAAGAGGATCTGAGGGCGCGGAGCGTGCTTTGGCGCGGCGGAACTCCCCGCCGGAAGCGGCGGCTGCGGTGGCGCCGGGGGCGGTGGGGTTGCGGGCCTCCTCCTGGGTGCGGTAGAGCTGGGCCTTGAGGTCCAGGATGGAGGCGGCGCCCACGCCCTCGATGGCCTTGTGCTTCTTCGGCATCACCGCCGACTCCGTCAGCCACCCCAGCGACTCCATCCGCCGCTCCATCGAGGCGCCCTGCTTCTCCGGGGGCTGAACCTGTGGCTGTGTCTGTGGCTGCGTCGCGCCCGAGGACGACGGCGCGGTCGCTGCCGGAGACGACATCGCGGCGGCGGTGGCCGTGTCGGGAGAGGAGGAGAAAGATCGGTGGGGAAAGAGAAAGAGAGGAGGAAAGGTCGGCGTGGGCAGTGGGCTGGGCTTAAAGGCTTTTGGGAAGGCTGTGCCGTGTAAGCAGGCCGCGAGGCCCGTGCTCTATTGGCCCAGGTCACGTCGGTAAAAAAACAACCGCTTCCTCCACCTTCGCCTCCTGCCGACGGCGGGGGCGGCGCGCGGGATGTAGGGGAGGGGTCGGGGGGGAGAGAAAGGTGGGTTAGGGTTTGAGAGTGGTGAGATGGCTGTGAATTGTTGCATGAATCTCAAACACTAGAAACCGTGTAGGGTCTGTATTCCGTCGTGGTATTGCAGTTGATGCAGATTTTGTTTCATGAATGGATAATATATTTGGAAGGTAATTGTGCCGTGTCTTTTTCGTATGCGTGACATGGTTTGCAATATGTTGTCGCGTGCGATGTATAGAGCTATTGTACCTTTTCGCTATGTTTATTGTGAAGAAAAGCCGTGAGAAGTACTTATTAAGGAGGTAGTATCAAAGGTAATAGTTGATTTGATACATGCACACAGGTGTAAGCTACTTGGTGTGACACTTTGTTCTCTTGCAAGAAAACATGCACGCATGGTTATTTAAATGAATTTAGGCTATGTGTTGACTTATGCAAAAATTGGAGGCCTTTTTCATGGAAAGCTCAGGTCTTTGAACGCATTGTTGAAAAATGCATGAGTTTTTTGTCAAATTGTGAGTGGAAAGTAGTTTTTTTTAAAGTTTGTGGGTCTTTCTGTAAAAATCTATGGACTGAGGGTTCAATTTCATGAAGTTGAGGGTCTAGTTTGTGGTAAAACATGAGACTCATCTGTCGATTTCGTTTGCAGAAAATATGGGACTCATATGTGGATTGTGTGTTAATGTTTGAAAATATAGGGTCTTCTCATGCAAATGTAATACGCTGATTTATGAAAGAGGTTTTTCTAGAAAGATCGGTGTTTTGGAGCAGTTGTTATTGTGAGTTTATTGAGAATTTGTGGGTGCAAAGCATATTTTTAAAAGCTTAGGGGCTTTTTTTGTAAAATAACGTGGATCACAGATATGATTTTCGCTAAGAGGAAGTTTTTTTTGCAAAATTATGTGAACTGTGGGCGCGATTTCCGCTACGTGGAAGGGCTTTCTGCAAAGTTATGTGGAAAGATTAAGGTTTAGACCAATTGTTGCGTAGTATAGGGTTGTTTTCGTAAAAAATATGCGTGAAAAGCAGGTGTGCCTAAAGTGTTAGAGATTTTTTTTCATAAAATTTTATGGTGTTGGGCACTACTTTTGCTAATTTTAAGGGGGTTTTCTACATTTTTTTTGGAAATGTTGGGTTTTGGATCGATTCTGTGAATTGTGGGGTCTTTTCGTAACAAATTGGATGGAAGATATATTTTCCCAAAAGCTTAGGGGTCCCTTCCTAAAATTAGTTTGTGGTAAAACATGAGACTCATATGTCGATTTCGTTTGCAGAAAATATGGGACTCATATGTGGATTGTGTGTTAATGTTTGAAAATATAGGGTCTTCTCTTGCAAATGTAATACGTTGATTTGTGAAAGAGGTTTTTCTAGAAAGATCGGCGTTTTGGAGCAGTTGTTATTGTGAGTTTTTTGAGAATTTGTGGGTGCAAAGCATATTTTTAAAAGCTTAGGGGCTTTTTTGTAAAATTACGTGGATCACGAGTATGATTTTCGCTAAGAGGAAGGGTTTTTTTGCAAAGTTATGTGAACCGTGGGCACGATTTCCGCTACGTGGAAGGGCTTTCTGCAAAGTTATGTGGAAAGATTAAGGTTTAGACCAATTGTTGCGTAGTATAGGGTTGTTTTCATAAAAAATATGTGTGAAAACCATGTGTGCCTGAAGTGTTAGAGATTTTTTCATAAAATTTTATGGTGTTGGGCACTGCTTTTACTAATTTGAAGGGGGTTTTCTACATTTTTCGGAAATGTTGGGTTTTGGATCGATTTCTGTGAATTGTGGGGTTTTTTCGTAAAAAATTGGATGGAAGATATATTTTCCCAAAAGCTTAGGGGTCCCTTCCTAAAATTTTATGGACTGAAGACACGATTTTTGGTAAGTGGAAGGGCTTTACTGCAAAATATCCGTTCCTCGGCCAATCCAAGCCATCCACTCGGCCGATCCGACGGCTAAGAGAGGCTTGCGACGTGGCCACTCTCCTTAGCTTTTTTTTAGATTGCCAGGTTTCGTTAGGAAGAGATTGGAAGTCCATATGGAGAAAAACTTCTAGAAACTATATACTCCCTCCGTCCCAAAATAAATGCAATTGTAGCATTTAAATTTTGTTCCACAAAGAATGCAACTTTGACTAGTTAACCACAAAAGACAAGAGCCTCTAGAAGTTTCTTACACAAAAGACAAGCCAATAACTAGATCTTTCCAATAAAAGGCAAGGGGCAATTTGATCATTTTACATCCACATTGGTTTGCGTGCTCAGTCATGAAATTGAATCTATTTTGGGACGGAGGGAGTAGAATTTCCGGGAAAGGTCGGCGTGGGCAGTGGGCTGGGCATCAAGGCTTTTATAAAGGCCGTGAAAGCAGGCCGCGAGGCCCGTGTTCTATTGGCCCAGGTCCACGTCGGTAAAAAACAACCACCACATACACATATAATTTTTTTATATCTAATTTGTCATGATTTTCGAAAAATAAATGGTCGAATCAAAATTTTCGAGAAATGTACATCTGGCGTCGTGGCCCACGGTGGCAGGCTCCTGCCGCCGAGGGGCACGACAGCGCAGCTCCGGTTCCGGCGCCAGGGCGGGGCGGCGCAGCGCCAGGATCCCGCCGGCAGTAGGTCTGTACCGCCGTGCCACACGGCAGCAGGGGTTTTTCTTTAGTTTTTCATTTTTAAAAAAACTTTTAGCCTTTTTAAAAACGATAAACTAATAAGTGCAAGCATAATCATAAGGGAATATCCTAATCAACGATGAAGGAATAGTCACAAGGGAATAGTTTATACATAATCACAAGGGAAAAGTTTATGCAAAATCATAGTACTACAACTGAATGCGCCGGCCCCTCTTCCCCCTAACAGCTCTAGCGCCAGCCCAGATGTGGTCCCGGTCGTACGTATAGTGGTCAGGTGACCTGACGACCCGCGGTCCTGGCTGGTCGTGGACGGTGTCGCCATGGCCACCTGCGACGAGTCTGTAGTATCCGGTTTCGCTCCGCCGGCCGGTGACGCTCCGCCGCCCGTCGGGGTCGCTCCGTTGGCCGTGGTCGCTCCGCCGGCCGCGAACTGTGACGGTTGAGTCAAAACCGGTGGTGTTTGTGTCAACTGTGACGTGCCAAGCTCGTCGGCCTGCTGCGGGGCGCCATCCATGGTCGCGAGAATGGCGCCGTACCCAAACTCATCCCAGGCCAGCTGGTCCTGGGTGCCCGTGTCGAAAGCACTAGGCTGCGCCTGGAACATAGGCGGAGTGGATGACGAAGGAATATCTGTCGCCGGAAACTGAAACGCCGGCGGTGTGGAACCACCTCCTAGCATATACATCAGCGGCGGCTCCTGCAGTCGAGGCCCGGCTGTCGGAAAAGGCGGCGGTCGCCCTGTACGATTAGAATATAGTATAATGACAAACCCACAATAATTGTGTGCATTAGTTGAAAATAAGGTCTATTGAAAATACCTGCGCCTGGTGGAGCAAACGGCCGCTGCATGTAGGCGTGCGGGCCCTGCGCCTATGGGTGCTGTTGTACCCTTGGAGCTGAGAACCCGCCGGCAAAGGTAGCAGGCGTCAGCTGCGAAGCCGCTGTCGAGGCGGAGCTCGAGGACAACGGTGGGTGGCGCGGAAGGAGAGGAATCTCTACGGTCCCGGAGTAGTTCACGACGGCGGAGTACCTCATGGCCGCAGCGAGAATCCTCTCGTACGTGCTCTGGTGCTCCTGAGGCCCCCAGGAGAAGCATTGCCCGATCACGGCCGATGCGAGCCGCACGACCTCAGCCAGCACGTCGTGCTGTGCATAAAATTAGAAACACATGTTTTAATGAAAAGTCATATGAATGTAATATGGTTGCAGTATCGTAGCTTACCGATGTGTTGGTGGTCTGGCTCGGCGCACCGGGTAGGTCGCGTCCGGCAGGACCCTGTCGTGGTCCAGGGCAGGTGACGGTGTTGGGGTAGCGGCACATACGTCACCCGTGTCCGCGTCCTCGGTAGGTACCACTGAAGGTACGCTACCCAGGCGGCGGCGGCGTGAAGGCGGTGCTCGATGACGACGTTTTGCTCGTGTTCCGCGGACGCCCACTCTGCCACGTAAGGCTGCAGCCTGTCGGCGAACGACGTCGCCGCAGGCACACCCTTACGCGTCCACCTAGCATAGAACATGAAACATAAAATCATTGGCAACTGAATATTTGTAACGGAAAATACTTAGAACTGTCAAATGGTAGCTCACCTGTGCGCGGTAGGCGGCAGACGTGGCACAACGGGTACTGGCGCGGCCTAGAAGAGGCTGAACTGCCTCATCACCCAGTGGATGGCGTACTCCTCGACGTAGACGTCAAAGACTAGTCGTCGCCTCGTCATCCAGTAGGCCTGGTCTCGGGAGCACAGGGACGAGAGCCCCTGTGGTGCGCGGGCAGCGACCATGGCAGGAGCGTACGACGTCCACCGGACCTGGGCATCGACCATCCGGTCGATCTGACAAACGAAGTCCTTGTAGGCCTTCTTCGATTGCTTTCGAGCCCAAACGTGCTGTAAAGAACGAGAAAAGTTAAGTGAATTGAACTACTGAAGTCATAACGCGAAGAATCACGTAAAGGGAGGTCACTACCTTCCAGCGACACCATAGAGAACCCATGGTGGGGATGTCCGCTGGGTCGGTGCCGCCGGCTCGTACTCTGAGAGGTCCGTCCTGGGCCGACAGATGTCGAACCGCTCGTGGATCCACATCTGGAGCAGGAGAGGGCACCCTAGGAGGATCGCCTCCCTACTCGTCGGCCTCGTCACTGCCGAACACAGCCCCCCCGTACATAGCCGCGGAACAACGCCGCCCCGCCCGATGCGGGGCATCTGCTCGAGGGGTGCGTCTGCAATCCTTTGAGCCCAGGGGATCATGCACCGCGACACGGAGTCTCCCGCTGACTCGCAAAACAGCACCCACCCGAACAGCCAGAGTAGGTAGACCTCCAAAAACCTGTTGGACGTCTGGTCGTCGTCATCGTCCGCCATGTAGCCAACCTGCACACACAAAGGTCCGCCGTCAAATTTGTTTAAAATGCATACAAATGTTGAAAATAAGAGTTAGAATCACGTACGCTGAACTGCTGGATCCAAGTCCAAGTGGGCCCATGGGTGTCGATGAAGGGCAGGTACGGCGCCGGCGCGCGATCATTCTGAGGAATGTTCGCGAACCGAGCAAGGAAGTCAGCCACGTCGAGTAGTTGTTGTTGTTAAGCTCCCGAGCTTGAGAGCGAACGAAGTCTACTAGAGTTGTTCTCGAGTAGTAATTTGAGTGCAGCCCCCGAGCTGGAGAGATTCCGAGTAGTAATTTGGCATTAAGCCATGGAGCTTGAGAAGTAGCCGTGCCGTCAGAGCGGACTTTAGGTGCGACCAAAGTTGACTTTACATGCCGGCAGTGCGGACTTTAGAATGCGACTTAAAAACCGAAGTCGACTTTGTGCCGCGCGGAGCGGACTTTGAGATGCGACTTGAAAACCGAAGTCGACTTTGTGATGCCGCGTGGAGCAGACTTTGAGTTGCGACTGAAGAAGTCAACTTTAGATTGTCGCGTAAAGCGGACTTTAGATGCAACTACAATAGTCGACTTTGCACCACACGGGTGATTTAAGATGAAAAAACGAAAAGCACTTTCCGGAAAGCCAAAGCGAATAAAAAATCAGAGAAAACGAATAGTGTTGCCACCGGAGCAGGCTTAAGATTGCGACCAATGTCATCTTGTGCCACCGGAGTGGGCTTGGGTGCGACCGTTAGCGTCGACTTGTGCCACCGGAGTGGGCTTAAGTACCTGAGCCATGGATTTCAGACCCAAGGTACGATTGTCGCCAGAGCGGGCTTGAAGGTGCGACCGAAGTCGACTTGTGTACTGGGGCCATGGATTTCAGACTCAAGGCACGGTCGCCACCGTAGTGGACTTGAAGGTGCGACCGAAGTCGACTTGTGTACCTGGGCCATGGATTTCAGACCCAAGGTACGGAGCTCGAGTACTTAGGGTACTTGGACCCATGGTACAGAGCGTGAAGACCACGTGCAGCTAGGTTCCATCGTTTCCAGGACCCGAGGGCCACTTACAGCTAGGTTCCATCGAAGCTTACACACGTAGTATGCCATCGAAGCAGGCGAAGATGCGACCGGAGTCGACTTTACATTGCCGCACGGAGCGGACTTTAGAATGCGACTTTAGAAGTCGACTTTAGATTGCTGTGCATAGCGGACTTTAGAACCTGCCTCCTTGGGATAGCCCCCGAGTTGATGAAGTAGGCTCGTGGTGACTTGATTGATATACCCCAAGAGTAGTCAGTAGAGTGTAGCTCCCGTGAAAACCCGCCGAGAAGCATACACAAATGAGTAGTCAGCAAGTAGTCCTACATGATGAGGAGAACAAGCCAAGAAAAGAAAACAGTAATCATTTAAATAAATGACTTAGCTGTTGCTGCCTGGACAGACTGTTGATGAAGTCGTGGTGGTCGGCGATTGAGCCGCGATGGTTGTTGCTGAAGTTGACTAGTCAGAGTTGATTCCGACTAGTCGTTTGGGGGCGTGACTCTCGTTCTCGACTAGTTTGGAAAACTAGTCGAGATGAATGGTCGACGTGATGCGACCGAAAGACGACGTCGTGGCGGCGCGCGACATACTCGAAGTAGAGCCAGTGTTGCCGCGAGACAAGTAGTCACGACGCACGGCGTGGATGAAGTAGAGCCAGCGTGGCCGCAAGACGAAGTCGCGGCGCACGGGGTAGTCGACGATGAGTCGCGTGACGGGCCGCGCGACGTGCCGAGGCACCCGGACGAGCGGCGTAGGAGAAGTAGTCGACGACGAGCGGCGCAACGAGCCACGCGATGAGCCGCGCGACGTGCCGAGGAACCGCGCCGCGCGGCGTAGGCGAAGTAGTCGACGACAAGCGATGAGCCGCACGACGTGTCGAGGCACCCGGACGCGCGGCGTAGGTGAAGTAGTCGACGACGAGCCCGCACGAGGCGGAGTAGTCGGCGACGACCGCGCGACGTGCCGAGGCACCCGGACGCGCGGCGGAGGCGAAGTAGTCGACGACTAGCGGCGCGACGAGCCGCATGACGAGCCGCGCGACGTGCCGAGGCACCCGGGACGCGCGGCGGAGGCGACTTAGTCGACGACGAGCTCGCGCAAGGCGAGTAGTCGATGACGAGCGGCGCGACGAGCCGCATGACGAGCCGCGCGACGTGCCGAGGCTCCCGGCGCGCGGCGGAGGCGAAGTAGTCGACGACGAGCCCGTGCGAGGTGGAGTAGTCGACGACGAGCGACGCGACGAGCCACGTGACGAGCCGCGCGACGTGCCGAGGCACCCGACGCGTGGCGGAAGCGAAGTAGTCGACGACAAGCGATGAGCCGCGCAACGTGCCGAGGCACCCGGACGCGCGGCGTAGGCGAAGTAGTCGACGACAAGCCTGCGCGAGGCGGAGTAGTCGACGACGAGCGCGCGCGACGTGCCGAGGCACCCGGGACGCGCGGCCGAGGCGAAGTAGTCGACAACGAGCCTGCGCGAGGCGGAGTTGTCGACAACGAGCCTGCGCGAGGCGGAGTAGTCGACGACGAGCGGCGCGACGAGCCGCGTGACGAGCCGTGCGACTTGCCGAGGCACTCGGACGCGCGGCGGGAGGCGAAGTAGTCGACGACGAGCGGCGCGACGAGCCGCATGACGAGCCGCGCGACATGCCGAGGCACCCGGACGCGCGGCGGAGGCGAAGTAGTCGACGACGAGCCTGCGCGAGGCGGAGTAGTCGACGACGAGCGGCGCGACGAGCCGCATGACGAGCCGCGCGACGTGCCGAGGCACACGGACGCGCGGCGGAGGCGAAGTAGTCAACGACGAGCCTGCGCGAGGCGGAGTTGTCGACGACGAGCCTGCGCGAGGCGGAGTAGTCGACAATGAGCGGCGCGACGAGCCGCGTGACGAGCCGCGCGACGTGCCGAGGCAACCGGAAGCGCCGTGTAGGAAAATTGATTCCGCTTTGACAAGAGCAAGGCGACTTGCTTCAATGGATCTCAGCGAGTCGACGAGTAGATTGATCTTGTTGACGAGGGTCCTTCGAATTCGCCCGGTGGTGATGATCACCCCTACCTGGCGCGCCAGCTGTCGGTGTTTTAGACCGTCAAACCTACCAAGGGGGTACCTGAGGTAGTAGATTGTGAGGTGAGGATCGTGATCGGGAGACCGAGAACTCGAAGGTGTGCGCAAGGACACGGGACACAAGATTTATACAGGTTCGGGCTGCCAAGGTGGCGAACCCTACGCCCTGTTTGGGGGATCAAGTATGGCGCCCTGCGCTTGGTGTTGGTTGAGATCAGGTGCCCGGCTAGGTACCCGACCCTCCTTTATATAGTCCAGGGGGCGGGTTCCTAGTCGGTTACAAGGCAGGAGTCCTAGTAGGATTACACGGAATGTGTCCTAGTAGGATTACAGGGGAATTCTAGTAGGAGTACATCTTTTTCCTTCCTTGCATGAGTACCCGCGGAGTATGCCCGACACCTGCCACATCGCGGGGATGTCGATCGGCCCCATCGCCTCGCCAGCACACGACAGTCCTCCCAACATTGCGGCGTCCTCCAGACAGAGAGTCATCTCGCTGACGGGGAAGTGGAACGTGTGCGTCTCTGGTCGCCACTGGTCCATGAACGCGGCGATCAGCGGGGCGTCGTAGTTGAACCGTGTCAACCGCTCCGCCCGGGGAACCTCAGCTCGTATCTTGTCCCCCTCGACCAACCGCGCAACATGGAGAAGTCCTGCAACGCGTAGCCTAAAAAATACTAATTTACTTCACACAATTACTATTGTAAAGAAACAGAAATAAATAATAATATGAATTACGTACTTCGGAATCCACCGCGGGTGTATCGGCAGCAACATGCGGGTCGTTCGACAACGTATCGTGTCGAGCAGACCACCGATAACAGCCGACACGTACGAGCAGTGGTGCCAGTCCACCACCTCATCGAACAACTCCGGTCGTACGTACTCCAGCGGTGCAGCCATAACTGCAAAAAACATACTGTAATCAATTTTCCAATTATACTAGTTTTCCTAGAAGTTTTAAACAAATTTAAATGAATTATGTGAATTTAAATAATTTTCTACGATTTTTATAGCAATTTAATCCAATTATGTCAATTATAACCATTTCATAGAAGTTTAAAACAAATTTAGACGAATTATGTGAATTTAAATAATTTCCTACGAATTTTATAGCAATTTAATCCAATTATGTCAATTATAACTATTTCCTAGAAGTTTAAAACAAATTTAAACTAATTATGTGAATTTAAATAATTTCCTGCAACTTTTATACCAATTTAATCAATTATGTCAATTATAACCATTTCCTAGAAGTTTAAAACAAAGTTAAACAAAACATTTAAATAATTTCCAACGAATTTTATAGCAATTTAATCAAATTATATCAATTATAACCATTTCCATACAAATTTAAAATAAATTAAAACAAATTATGTGAATTTAAATTATTTTTACGAATTTTATAGCAATTTAATCAATTTATGTCAATTATGACTATTTTTCCACTAATTTAAATTGAATTCAAACAAATTATGTGAATTTAAACATACCTAAGTTAACTAAACTAAATTTAACTAAACTAGGTTAACTAAAATAAATTTCTAAACTAAACTAATTTAACTAAACTAACTAACTAATCTAAGTTAAATAAACTAACTAACTAAACTGAACTAAAAAATATACCTTAGAAGTGCTCCAAAGAGGTTGAAAGTCGAAAGTTTGGAGGGAGGAGTGAGTGGTCGGCGGCAGGGGCTCGACCCCTTATATAGGCTGGCTCCTGCCGCCGTGGGCTACGACGCTAGGGATCCTGCCGCCGTGGGCCACGACGCTAGGGCTCCTGCCGCCAGTGGCCACGTCGGCAGGAGCCTGACCCCACCGGCCAGTACTGCCGACCGTTGGCGTCTCCCCTAACGTCGTACGCCAAATGCAGTGGGCCACGACGCCAAATATACATTTGTCGAAAATTTTGATTCGACCATTTATTTTTCGAAAATCGTGACAAATTAAATATAAAAAAATTCTGCACATGAACAGGCTCGTTGTTCGTTCTCTCTCAAAAAAAAAAAAAAACACAGAATATCGTGGGCCCGCCCATCCGCTAGATCCAACGAAGCTGGAACAACATGTGGTGCGCTGCGACCGTGCCAACGCGCTTCGCTGGGGAACCCCTCGCCGGCCGCGCCATTCTGTGGTGGAGACGGGCGGCACCACCGGCGACGCAAAAAAGGGAGAATTTGATTTGAAATAGCCCTCAACGAACTGAGTAGAATACTCTTTCTACTGCCTTCGGCGCTCGGCCCCTTCCTCTCCACCTCCGCGGCAAGTCGGCAACCTAGATGCGCCTGCGAACATCGATCGATCCATTCGTCTCCATGGCGTGCAGCTTCTCCCCTTCCTCCGCCACGAGGCTCCAGGCCATGGATGCGGCGGTGGCGGCGGGCGTGAAGAGCGGCAGGGTCCCCCTCAAGACCTCCGTCTTCCCCGCGCAGAGGTCGCTCGGCTGCTGCAGGGCGACCGCGCGGCAGGAAGGCGCCAACGCGACGCAGGAGCCTAGGGTCGCAGGTACCACTCCGCATTCGCTACTCGACTTGTCACTTTAATTGGAGAGATTTGTGCTTAGGATGCTCTGCACGAAAAAGTATTGCTTATATGTCTGATTGAAGTGCTTCCTTCCTTTATATGCACCGATCATGACAGCTTCAATATCAAGTTGTTCCCTCTGGAGAGAGCAATTGAAACTGCGCGCACCTAGTTGTGTGTTCATATCATGTTCAGTAATTTCTTGATTCTTGAACAAGGTGGTCACTGGTCATTAGCCATACAGAAATGAAATAACATATACAATGTTTTCAATTATAGGAACTCTAGAAAAATGTTTTCAGTTGTAGGATTTTCCCCTTTTAAGAAAAAAATGAATGCAAACCCATTCCCTTGACCATTTAAAACTAAATTTCGGATGAAACGCGGAAATGCCCATTCCCAAGCGTCAGATATTTGAAGTGTGATTACTGCAGCTTCTTACTAATGTCAGGTGTTTCAAGTATGACTATTTTCCATTTTGATTTACTAAATGAAATGGCTAATGGTATGTTGTGTTTTGAAGTTTCTTCGGCCCGTACACAGTTGGACCTCCTGGAACAGCTGACGTCCCCTACACTTGATGGCATTGCTGGTAAGTATATGTTTTCACAGATTTCGCTGTCATGCCTGATCCAAATGACTCTTACTAGAACTAAGAAACGTTTCATCAGGCCTAGAGAATGGTACACTCCCTGAACTCCGTCAGGGCGCAACTATCCGCGAGCAGCTGTCAGCGCTGGCCAATGGTAAGGTTGACGAGTTCACCCTCCCATTGGGCAAGAAGCTGAAGGAAGGCCTGAAGCGACTCAACCGTATGACGGTGTCACAGAGGAGGAACATCAAGAGGCAGGCCATGCTTACCCAGGTCAGTGGACGGAATGACTCGGTGTTCTTTGCGACTGTTGGGGCATTTGTGCTCGTCCCACCTTTCGCCATTCTAGCTATTGCTGTCCTAACTGGTTATATCGAGCTCTTGCCTTGAACATGAAGACGCAGGCAGGTTCTTTAAACTGTAATATCCAGACTTTTGTATAGGACGATGCTTTTGCTCTGCAGTAGAACTGTGTATATATACATAGTAGCAATTTGTATATGGGGTAAGCAGGTTTTGTGTTCAAGGTTGCAAGGACTTGATGTGGCATAGATTTAGCACAAGAAACATCTATGGATCGATATGAACTCAACGAGGAATATTTACAGAGTACTGAATACAAACAGAAATTATAATAGTGGTGTATTTACATGTATATTGAAAAAAAAGGTTATGTGTGCAAATTTATAAGATGATCTCTTCTAATATTTAGACCTGTGTAATGCTGCATATCGATGCTAGTTTCTGACGAACTCGGAAAAAAATGTGTGTGCTCAATCGCTCATAGAACACATCATTAGAACATAGATACTAAGCACAATCCTGAACATTTGACCCTTGAAGATATGCTAGTATCTACAGATGTCTGCTATCGACAAACTGTTATAACGGTTGATCTAACCAAAACACAAAAGGTGATTGCAAGATGCAGCACCAGAGGCTGCAATCCTGAATCTGCATTCTCAACTCAACTGTAAAAGCTGTACAATATTCTGGAATGCACACTCCATGTTCTAAAAAACGTCACACCTCTCATAGCAAACAAGTTACCAAACCATTAGCAACATTACTACCTTCTTCAGCAAACTTCACAGCACCTCGCCTGATATCCAACATTGTCATTCCATTTGCAGATCTCATTCTTGCACCAAAGCTAGCTCTTTCCGGAGGGTAGTCGGATAGGTTCGTCGGTTATCTGTAGGCCTTAGCTGCTCAACGGAGGCATGCCCTTGCTTCATCATGTAGCTCCATCTATCTATCATGAGGTAGGAGAAAGCCAGCAAGATGATCTCAACGGTGAGGAGGCCAGTCCAGAGCCTCACGCTCTTGGTGGTTCTCTCATGGTAGGTATGAAGGCCAATGTAAACGTTCACGATGCCCGTGGCGCAGATTGCGATTCCGAGGAACCAATGGAAGAAGTACCATAGACTCCTCACCTTTACACCTCTGCAGAAATGAGATTTGATATGGATTAGGTTCTTCTGTAGAAAATATTGAAAAATTGCTTTCATGCATATGGAAAAGTTGTATCTTCAACCTTTCTGGCCTGAAGAAACCGATAATTGGCTGAAGCCACATGACTCCATACAGTGCCAATCCTACTCTTTGGTGACTGTTACTGAATGAGTTTTCAAAATTCATCAAGGACAGTACCGCACCGCCTGTTGCAAGGAGGACAGCTGCAACCTGCAAACTCAATTGAGCACATGAGGAACACTAGCAGAAGCATTGGTAAAAGAATGTTGTCTCACGCACAAGATGCAAGCAGACCTGTGAAATGACATGGCAATAGAAGAGGAGTCGAATGCATCCGCCGTTACGGGATTTGCTTGACACCCTGACTAGTATTATCCCTAATGGCATCAAGAAACCGAACGAAGTCCAATGGAACAATGCGTGTAGCTTGAGCTGAAATGATACTTTGGGTGCCATCTGAAAAAAAACAAGAATATATCTGCAATCAGTAGTGTAACACTATTAGTGAAAACCATACAACATATGAATCAACAAAGACCAAGTACAATTCAGAACTAACAGTCTAAATAAAAAAAATCTCAAAATGGATTCAGTAAAATAACTCTGATTACCTCCAAAGGATTCCCGGTCTTGTTGTGGCTCTGATTGAGAGTCTCCAGGGAGTTCGATGCGCCATCGGACGGCACAAGAAGAGAAAGAATCACGAAGCTTGTGCACGCAAGGAGCAGCCTTCTCCCAGACGCTAGCATTTGTGTCAGCAAGACAGCAACAAGCACGCAGAACTAACCTCCCTAAGCCGGAGAAGGATCGACGGACTCTGAACAATGGCAGCGGCAAACACAACTATCTCTCCCTTCCACACTCACTCATATGCTGCCTCAAACTTCTGAACTTCAGAATCAGAAGCATCCTTTCTTCTAAACTTCTTAAACGCCCCTTTACCTCACAAAGACACCGAATCTCAAGGACGGGGTAAACAAAACTGTGACCAGTCTGAAGATGAACAATGAGATCGTCGTCAGAAGCAACAGCTAACGGGATATGGAGCACGCGGTTCTAGATAATGCCCTGTGGTTTGTGGGAGGTTTCGTTGGTATGATGATCATGGAAGCACCCCTTTTGCTTGGTGCTTCGCAATATATTATGGCGCCCTCCGGTAGCTCTGCGTGGGGGGAGGGACCGACCGGGTGGCGGAGGCGAAATGAGAGGAGGGAGGAGGCCTTTTGAGCGCATTTCGCCGAGCTTTTTTACAGCTCCCCGGGTTGTGATGGTGGTGGTGTGGTGGTGGGGCGACCAGGAGAGGCCTTTTCCCGTGTGGTAGTCCGGCTCCGGCAACGGTGGTGCGGTATGCGTCAAGGAGCTGATTGCTCTCTCTCCTTGTGTGCGCCTCCAGCTGAAACGCAGGGTATTCGTTTGGTTGTGGTGGCTGGTGGGTTGCTGGGTGCCTGGGTGCTCACCGCTCAAGTGCTTCCCAGCTGCTGGCGGCTCCGGCCGGTACCCGTCGGTGCCAGCGGGCCAACGGGGAACTGGACCTGCCACTGTACGTGCCGTTGCTCCTCTCACCAACTCCCCGTGTCCCATACTCCCATCTTGCCTGATCTCTTGTGCTCGTGCATGGGGACTTCTCCAGATACCCTCCTGGCTAGCTAGGATACGACTCACATCGATCTGGAGTTGCTATCACTTTGGTTCATGTGATTTTTGGCTGCAAAGGGGATCTGAAGAAAGGAGAGAAAACAACAGATTGACAGGGCTCGGCAGATTTGTTGCATGGCGTAAGAGGGCGCCAAAGCTAGTTTGTTGCTAATGGGAAGTTCAGTTAGCGAGTCCTTGTCTGAACCTGGAGAATTTCCTTTTTTCCCCCAGAATCTACACACATGGATCGCTTCCGTCGTTTGTCTGGGCGCTACGCCGCTACGTTACCGTACTTGTTGAACTGCATACAACATATGATGGTTAGCACATTAGTATGTTGTATGTATTTCTTGCTGCAGCAAAATGGGGCATTATCATGGTGCCTGTGGGAAGTGGTAACTGTACTGACAAAATGATTCGGTCAAAGATATCATATCTGAATCGAGTACTTACCGTTAGTGATTGGGTTAACAACTGATTGTTCTTAACGGTTACTCATCGTAGCATGCTGAAACCTAGACTGGTCTAGGTCACATCATTCTGCGCCATCTGCTGAATTTCATGAGGTTTTGGGAGTATCTTGCATTCAGATCGAGGGCGCAACATGACTGCAAACTGTGCATTCTCTCCAAGCATTGCAAAGTGACAGGTGAATTCCTACAACCACCATACACATGCATAGAGGGAACACGCACCTTCTTGTTATTATAAATTTAAAATGTTTAATCAAACTGGACCATGCCGTCCTTTCTCTCCAAATATTTAAGCTGGAGATTGCCAATGATGAGCTTTTAGATGGAGATAAAGCGCTATCGGCAGCAATTAGACAACACGCTCATCATGACTCGCCATTTTGTACTCTTAAACACTCATAATTTTCCCAACTTTGCCCCTAGCCGTGTGGCATAACCCGACAGAGGATACTGATGAATAATAATGAGATAATGTTCGACAAATCCTGTCACACGGTGTCGAAATTATACGCTCACGAGCAGACCAGAACAGCAAATGGCAGAGGCATGCTACGAGTATTTCATACTTGTGCAGCAGTCTTACTCATTAGATCCTGCAGTCATGGACCAGCTCTCTGTCTGTGTCTGTCCACGGAAATCCAGTGAGGAGACCGGTGGAAAAGGTTAGAGATACACATGGCAGCCTTTGGTCCCATGCCACACCATCATGTATCCATGTTGCTGCTGCGCATGGCCCTTCTCCTCAGCTCCAACACTGAGTCTGATCAGCAGTTCAGCTTCAGGCATTCAGCACCACTGAGTTCTACCACCAGTTGCTCCAATTTTTGAAGGATAAATAATGCTGAAATGTGCAATCTTGCAGTATGGTGTACACAAACAGAGGCAGTTGATACCAACATGTAGTTGCAGAACTCATCAGAAACTGATACAGTTGAGATGAGCCCAACTTGTCGTTGCAGGCACTGATGCATCATCCTCCACCGACGGTCGATCACCTACACCTACTTACTTTCTTGGAATATAAGCCAGTAAGTAGCCACGCAGCGAGCTAAGCAGCTCAAGGTTTTCTGAAATGCAGTTCGTTCGAAGCATAATGATGGCTGCAGAGCTCTCCTTTCCAACAACCGTAATTCACCAATTATCTGATGATCTCCACTGGAATTCCTTCGATTCGTGCTGGGGTCATTGGCTAGAATAAACTTCCCAGTGAGTGGCCCAAACCGGGGTGCAGGATCGCATCAGTGCCCCTGATTAGCCTGTGGATTGGTTTTTGCTGATAACTGGTATGTGATGTTCCTACGTGGGAAGATTGTTCATGTGGAACCCATGGGGAAAATATACCAATTTGGAAAGCTTATTCCTACTGAGGCTGACAGCAGGTGTTGCCTCTGAGCCTGTGACCACTCGTCTGCATAAATGTGCTTTTACGTTCCAATTTGTATGATCTTTTTACGCAGTCTGCCCAAATTAACTCATTTTTACAAATAGAAGTAGCTTAGGCATGCCTTGAAAGTACAGTGGATCTGTGATTTGGAGCATTTTGGTCAAGCTTGCAATGAAGTATACTAGATGCTATATATAGTGAGACTGATAGTGAACATGAATCATGCATGTCACTTGCAATACTTTGTTGTCTGTTTTTCTTTCTTAGCAGTTGCATAAAAGAAATGAAGTCACGCTTTTCTTTCTTTATTACGTTACCAGATTTTATTTAAGCACGTAATCAGTTGTGCTGATGGCATATCCTTGTATGGTGCACCTAATTATTTCCCAACGGAAACACGCCTTTTTTCTGGGCATCTTTTTTCACTATATCATTTGTTTCTTTTGTGAGTTTGTCCAATAGATAAGCACACAATAATGCAATGTTTAGTGTATCTTTTGCATGAAGTGACAAAACACCCGTTCAGGAAAAGGAGCGCTTCATTTTGCTTTGTCCCTACACCAAGGAAAAGGGGAAGAAAAAAGATCACAAAGAATTCGTTAGGGGGTACGAGATGTTTCCTTTCATAAATCTATTTGGCACTGCTTCGCAGAAAAAAACCCCTACCAACTATGGTTTCTAGTCTTCTAGAAGCCAGATTAACCTCGGAAGAAATACTAATTTGTTTCTAAAATACTTCAAAGTAAAAATATAGAGAAGTTCCTGAACCTTAAAAAAAAACACACTACAAACAACCCTAACACAAATGTGTTGAGTGCTACTCCCTCCGTCCTATATCACTATTCCTTTTGCTTTTCTAAATACGTAACTTTTGCTACGTGCATAGATATGTATTATATCTAGATGCATATAAAAGATATGTATCTAGAAATGTCAAAATAAATAACAATTTAGGACGGATGGAGTATGGTATAGTGACTAGTGAAGTTGAAACTTCAAAGGTCCAGTTAGCTGAGACGCTTGCTTGCAAGTTCCATCGATTCAGTTGCTAACGAGTATCACCCTTTTGTCATTGCGTCAGTTGACCTTTTGCTCTGCAGATCCCAAGATGTCGAAGCGATTTGATATGCCAACAACCGGTGCTTAATTTCCTCTATATATGAAAGGGAAAGCAAAAGGCACTCGAAAGCATATCTATCCATGTTGTACTGGTTTTTGTGGACTCAGACACCAATCACCGGCCTATTCAAACACACAAACCCCTCTGCGGATATGATCATGAAAGAAAATATGTAGATGGCCTGATGTGCCCCCCCCCCCCCCGGGTCAGGAAGAGCAAGTCTGATGATCATGTGCCGTCGGTGACGATTTTTTTGGGAAACATTATTGGCATTCTTTTCACAAAGAACGCGAGGATAATTGACTTTGGCATTGCTACACCGGCCGAACTGACTGAACTTCTATATGAGGTGCTACTTGGCTCCTCTCCTCCTCCAATATTTTCTTCCTAACAAGCGTCCTCGAACATTGTAGTCACCAGATCAGTGGGCTTCTTGCCCCTGTTGATTCTAAAAAAACTTTTATATGTATACTATGTTCACCTCATTCGACCAAGTCTTAGTTTGCATGTGTTTTTTCCAAAAATAAAATAGTTTGCACGTGTTTTTTTCCAAACAAATAAAATAGGACTTAGTTTATTTGTGTAACACCCTGCCCAACCCTTATGAGGGGTGAGGCACGCGTACACATAACACTCTGCTTACACTTTTGTCCTCGTTGCCCACATGTGTCATAGCCCGCACACAAGGTCGGCTCTGATACCATCTGTAACCCCGCCCACCAAAGTTGCACCGCCCAGCCCTAACACTTTGCTTACACTTTCATCTTCGCTTCGTGTAAAAGGATTAACCCGAGGGTGTTTGGTTGGTGGACAAAAACTTATAAGTTGGCTCCATCTTTGCTCAACTAGCAATGTGACACTAAACACGCGCACCTGCGCTCATGGACCACCCATGGGCCATCTAAATTAGGCCATGTGTACAATTTGTGAGGCGTAACTAATCGTGTATATAGATGATTTACCTTCGAGGTTTGTATATCATACTATTCAACTTACTTACATTATCAAAAGTGACTGCGCATGATCCTCTATGGATCCCATGATGCCACTAGTGCCCTGTTTGTCTGGCTTATCAGTCATCAGCATCAGTACATTTCTCTCAGAACAAACCAGCCACCGGCAATCAGTCAATAGTACTTTTCTCTCAAAACAAATCAGCACCAGCCACCAGCCAAACCAACATACTACAATTGTTGATTTTCTTTAGATAAAAAAGGAATGAGCTCTCCGGCTCTCCTTTAATATAATTAAGGTAGATCAGATGATATCATGTACACACTACATACGAATCTAACGAGCCATTCCACGACCTCTACCTTAATTTTCGAGATGAATCTTTTTTTTGTGGAACAGCTGCTTCATTCATTCAATGGCATGATTACAATCATCCCGCAGGATTTGCAGGAGAAAACTCAGAGGTACATTCGCCCAAACTTCAAACAAACTAGAAGCAGCAAACTGAGCACACACATGAGCAGCCCTATTAGTTGTGAGTCTAGCGTACATCACCAAGAAGGAAGCAAAAGAGGAAGCTAGATCTTGTATGTCTTGGAGTATTGGCGCAAATTCAGACCTTTGTGTTGCCCTATGATTCCAAAGGTTAACAAGCTCCAAAGAATCTGTCTCCATAATTACCGGTCCTGACGTGACCGAATGTATCATTTGTACTCCTGCACATAGAGCTTCAACTTTTGAAGAAAGAGCAGACGCTATGCTCGTGAGCCGCCTAGTGATGGCCATCAGGAATTCACCTCCCTCATTCCGATCAACAGCCCCCCAGCACCAATGTTGCTCGCCTCTACAAAGGCACCATCAACATTTACCTTCACACAATTGGAAGGAGGTCGTTGCCAGCTTTGTAGTACATGTTCCCTCTGACCTTCAACTTCTACATGGCCAGGTATGAGTTGAAAATAGGTCTCTAAAGCCCAATCAATTGCCGCCTTCATCTCAATGGGGGACTTGCCATGTAGACGGTCATTTCTCGATCGCCAAATGGACCACATCCCACATAATATGATTGCCCTGTCCATCTCCTTGCAAGTTCCATCCTCCAACAACGCTGAAGCCCATGTATCAAGGTGCAGGTCTGGGAGCCTGACACCAAATAGCTCACGTAGCTTGCTCCGAAACATTCTTGCATATGTACACTCAAACAATGCATGGAAGGTCGTCTCAGCACTAGCTCCACAAGTTTCACAGATATTAAGCGGGTCAACATGCCTCCAGTGGAGATTAGCCCTGCTAGGAATATAATCATTAATAAGGCGCCGCCAGAACACTTTGATTTTTGGAGGGATCTTGCACTTCCACAACTTCTTCCATCTAGGATCATTGGAATAGTTTGAGTAGGATGCATTCCCTCTTATACACGCACGTTGTTGAGCTTCCGCTACAGCCAACAACCTGTACCCCGACTTGACTGTGTATAGGCCATGACGTTCACCAGACCATGCCCACATATCAGCCATAGGTCGCCCAAGAGGAATCCGTTGGGTTGCTTCAACATCTAGGGGAACCAAATTGCGTACTAGTGCTTCTTGGTCCCATGTTCTTCCCTTTGTAGTCAACATATCACTGACACATTCAGCATCAACCCCTTCCTTCTGAGAGAGAGGTTTCAAGCCCACTCCTCCTGGTAACCACTGATCTCGCCAAATATTTGTTGTCAAGCCATCACCAATGTGTCATATACATCACAGTTGAAGAACCTTTCGTCCTGCCAAAATGGCACGCCATGTATGGGAGGCATGCTTCTTCTTAGTAGCTGACATAAAATCGCCATTGTGGTAGTAGTTTCCTTTAAGCACCCACCCACAAAGCGACCCTGGAGTAGTCATAAGTCTCCAACCTTGTTTGCCCAACATTGCCAAGTTGAAGAGCATTGTGTCACAGAACCCTATTCCTCCTTGAGATTTTGGTATACACATATCCGGCCAGTTCCTCCAATGCAGTCCACGCTTATCTATACCACTACTCCACCAGTAATTAGAAGTAGCCGATGTAATCTTCTAGGATGTCGACGGTTCAAGAACAGAACAGCTCATCGAATATGTAGGTATATCTTGTGCCACCGACTTTATGAGAGTCTCCCGGGCTGCACAGCTAAGCTTCTTCTCACCCCATCCATTCATAAGTCCCCGGATTTTGGTTGGGATGCCTTAAAATGCTTCCTTAGTGCGTCTTCCAACTGCTGTTGGTAAGCCCAAATATTTCTCACTCAAGGCCTCATTCTAAATACCGGTGACCCGCTTCACCATCTCCTTGTCCGAGTCTCCACAATTCTCACTATAGAATATAGCCGATTTTGCCATGTTCACCCTTTGTCCAGAACCCCTCTGGTAAATGTCAAGGATATCCATTAGTCACTGCCCACCTCTTTCAGAAGCATGTGTAAACAACAGACAATCATCAGAAAACAACAAATGGGATATCCATGGGCAATGTACCCCCACTCGGATTCCTTTGGCAAGCATAGGTGTACAAATGGCCCATGGGCCGGCGGCACGGCCCACGACACGACGTTTTGGCACGACCCATGGGCGGCACGACACGACCGGCAGCGTGCTCGTGCCGGCACGACACGAAGGGCCGTGCGGGTCATGGGCCGCCGGCCTGGACCATGACGCGACCTTGGCACGGTACGGCCAGCACGGTGCCGGCACGACCACACCTCGCCTCCTCTCCTTGCATCCCCACCGCCATACCGCATCTCCTTCGCCTCCGCCCGCATCTTCTCCACCTCACCTCCTCTCCTCTCCTTCCACGACCGGCGCACTCCCTCTCCTTCCACGGCCGCGCACCGAGCTTGCATGCGTGCACCGTGGCCCGTGGGCGGCACGGCACGGGTAAACGGCCCATGTGCCGTGTCATGGGCTGAAGGCCTGGCCCATAGCACGGTCTGGCACGACACGGCACGGTCGGCACGGCGGCACAGCGCGGCACGTCACGTACACCCATTAGGATTTTCACTAGATTAACTATGCCACAAGTGAAGATCGTAGGGATGTCCTAGTTTGTTGGCATAGGGTGAGTATTCCCGACCGTCACCTCGGGGGTACTTTGTGCATTATAGTTATTTTGCAGGCATGATGAATCACTCCCATGAGTTCGTGATAAAAGCTGAAATCAAGATCATCAACACCTCCAAAATCCCAAAGGGAGCACTGCTGTTTTCATCAAGATTAAGCACATGTTCAGAGATGTACAAAAGGGAAAAATTGGATATTCAAGCGGTCCATTAAGTCTACTTTCCAATGCATAAAGAATCAACACTTTAGGAGACCTGTGCAAGAAGCTACAACCAAATCTTTGGGTGTCACACATCTGAATCAGCCTGGGACAGCTTGCACCAACAAAGTAAAAAGGGCGTAACTCTCTTGTTCGGAGTCCGATCGGGATGAATGACCACTCATTGGAAAGATAATTTCAATCACTTTGCAATGGAGCCATTATTCAGTGCATACTCAGTTCTGGAAGTAGAAGAAAAACTCGTGGAAGATGAACCAGCGGTAAGGGACAACATGGAAGGAGGAGAAGATGAGATGAGAAACATTTGGGAGCAAGACTCATGGCAAAGGGCGAACATTGAAGGAAGAACAAAGGCAACAATGTGATGATGATCTCCTCGCATGGCGGTAGGACTTCAAGAATTTTAAGATGGTTCATCATCTTCCGTGCCTAGCAACATGCTAAGCATGGGGAAGACTTGGTGGACGAAAGAAGACCGCATGGAGTTCAAGGATCACGGTTGCTACGGATGCCGATCTTCTTTCTTCCATGCTTGGCACAATGCTTAAGCATGGGGGAGGGTGTGCTACATCATGAACATCAAAGGACGGTAACAATTCCTCAATCCTCTCTTTGTCCTTGTCTTTCTAAATGCTTGTATATTTGTATATGCCTTCAACAACCTTAGATGCAACTTTTGTATGTCTCTCTCGTTAAATAACATGGCTTATAGGAGTACAACCTAGTTTTAGTTTTTGTTTATTGTCATCACCTTGTGCTCACCATGATGAAATAATTTTGGCTTGATCTTGCTTGTTGATATATGATGACCGTTGCCACTTTGTTTAAACTTTGTGCTTGTTTGTGTATGATTAAGCTATTGCTCTCTCTAATACAAATCTGAAATTAATTAAATACTAGCTTAATCTTTTGTGGAGGTCATGATAAAAATAAAGATCCATGGTTTCTTTTATGCTCTCAACTTTGGATGGGTCGAAGAACATATTACTTTTTGCTAAAAGTTATGCTAACCTTGTCATTAATACCTCTTGCATTTTGCTCTATCCATCCAAAGCCTTATATATTGAGTGCAACCATAGATTACAAGAGTTATTGTTGGGTGAATTGATTCAAGGCTTGATTCTTTGGCTCATGACTAAGAAGCTGGTCATTCCGTGTTTTGCGTAACTTATCTTTTGGTAGCCTATTCTATCCGTGCATTGTGAGCTCCCACATCGGAAGCTTTGCAAATCTCACCGGATATCCACCCTTTAAACCAACATCATCTTTTGTGTTAACCTCCTTGACCTACCTACCTATCACTTGAGTATGGAGACGACATGTCACAAGAAGGTGCTTCAAAGGGAAGATTCAAGTTCCCTCTCATCAAGACATCCGGTACCTACCTTAACACCACTTCCTCTTTGCTCGGGGACGAGCAAACATCTAAGCATGGGGGAGGAGGTAGGTACTATGCAAATTAGAGTTCTAGGGGAGATAAAAGACGAAAGATGGAGATATGCATGACGAGGCTAGCAACAAAAGAAAAAAAATGAATAAGATAAGAGGACGAAACAAAAAAAATTCAAAGTACCTCACATGGCAAAAAGAAAAAAAGAAGGAAAAAAGGAGGAAAATAAGAAAAAGAAAAAGGAAAAAATAGAGTAATGATAATCTCCCCCGGTTCTCTAGTCGCTTAAGGATTTTCCAAGGACTTCAAGATCAAGACCATACTCATTTTTCCAACCATGTGCAATCTGATAACGAGGACTTCGTTGGGGCCTCGGGATCATTCTTTGCCATTTGCACATGTCCACCTATCTAAAAGTGTGAGTTCTTTCTCTTCCCCCTTCTTGTGAACATTATTTTTCCAACGACCTTTTTGATGAGTCATGATAAGTCCATGAGAAGCTTGCCTTGTTTTGATAATAGTCTCAACTTTACCATCTTGGTAGGATAAAAACTTTCTTATGAGCTCCAAATATAACCCTTCCACCTAAAAATATGAGAGGGAAAGGATATAGATCAAGTAGGCTTGAGAGTGTTGTGAGATGAGAGAGTTCATGAGCAAGATGCAAGAAGGTTTAAATTTTTGTACTTGGTTTAGCTCTTTTATTCACTTCGTTCTTCACTTCAAAGGTTTCTAAGACCTATTCGAATTTTATGGAGCATGATTGATTACTTGTGGAAAGAGCTTAAATTATATCTACCCTCAATAGAGATGAAAGCTAGTTACATTATGGAATTTTAACAAATAAACTTGGAGAGCATTATGCTTTCTCATGTGTGATCGAGTGCAGGGTATGCACAATGAAAGGCAATGCTGATATCCATTGAAAACTTACTCGATGACGATCAAGGTTTAAGCATGGGGGAGATGTTGACGGTGAATTTCCGTCAACCTAGAGTACTTGTTATACATTGGTTTTGATTATGATTTGCAACTAACCCGCCACTAGGCATACTAATGATGTAACAAGTTCACACTTGCATGTCAATTTTGGAGTTTGCTATTTACGCAGGAAATCTACGCTAAAGAGAAGACCTTCAGGATAAGTTCATCAAGCACTTCAAGAGAAGATCATGAAGCCCGTCACAAGTCAAGACACGCGATGAACATGACTCCAAATGACCCGAGGACCGAAGCGTCAACGTGCAAGTCTTCATGGACTCAACCAGAAAACAGCGAAGCTTGCATAGCAAGGATTCAAGCCTTAACCGTGAAGGAAACGACGCCAAAGGCCCACATGCAAGTGCACACAAATAAGGGATCACGCGAGAAGCAACCGGGGAGGAAACCGGGGCCGAACCGGGCCGAATTGGGCCTGGGCTGGCCGGCCTGGGCCGACCGGCCTAGCCCACTCCGGGCCCGGTTCGCGTCCCCCTTTTGCCCTAGGTGCTTGTCTATAAATTGTCTCTGCC
The DNA here is from genome assembly GCA_947561735.1 of Cenchrus americanus. Taxonomy (NCBI): domain Eukaryota; kingdom Viridiplantae; phylum Streptophyta; class Magnoliopsida; order Poales; family Poaceae; genus Cenchrus; species Cenchrus americanus. The sequence continues at coordinate 77,967,899 of OX387244.1, read as the reverse complement.
TCCGCCGGCCGCCACAACCATCCTTTCATCAGAGAGCCGCCGAGACGAAGGAGAAGCACCGGGAGGAGGCCGTCGGCTGCCGCGAGTCCTCGAGTTGCCTAGGAGATGGCTTAGGCCGTGCCCTAGCCGCCATGGTTGGCCCTGTGTGGTGAAGCCATGGCGGAGTTCCGGAGCCGCGACTTGAATTCGTCAAGTTGTTTGTACCTTCAACATTCGGTGATGTAATCATATTGTAACATCCTTGAATTTGCATGTATGTAAAAATTAGAGATTTCAAAAACTTGCCGTGAATTTGTGTGCTCGCGAAATCGAATAAGGATGTCTTCCGTTTTTCCTTCCCTGGTTCCTAGATTTAATTTAATACGACCAATAATTGTAGGACTTATAAAGATGCTAGAGTGAGAAGTTGGATTGTTCATTTGATTTTTACTTGGGTTTTCACTTGGGTGGATTCAAATTTGAATTGAAATTCAAATTTGAATCAATTTAAAAGCCTTAAGGAATTAGAAAAGAGTTACTATACATAGCAGGCCGCCAACCTCCAATCCAGCCTAGCCCCGCTTCCGGCCCAGCTGCGGCCCAACAACTCGCCCCGCCATCGCCACCTACCGCGCACGCCACCCGGCCACCGGCAAGCGGGCCCCGCTCACCGCGTCACCCGCCCCGCGATGACGTCGCCGCGTCATCCCCTACCTTTGTTGCTTTGGCCGACGACCAAAGCCAAAGGAGGGCGCGCCGCCCGCGGGCCTCGCCGTCGCGGCGTGCCGCGCGCTCCCGCGGCGCATCTCGTCCGTCCGCGTGTCCCACCGCCGCGCGCCACTACTTAAGCCGCCGCCGCGCCTCGGGGGAAAGTCCCAACCCTAGCCGCCTTGGGGAGTTGCTCCCCTGCCTAACCATCGACCCGCCGGAGGAGAAGGGAGTGTAGGGGGGGAGAAGGAGGAGTGGAGCCGCTCGTGGAAGAAGCCGTCCGCCGCGAAGACCGGAGCCGCCCGTCGGAGGAGCCGGACCCGCTGTCGACAAGAACGCCTACATCCTCTACTTCCCCTTCCTCCTTGACGTCACGCCGCCACCTTCCTCTTCTTCCTCCTCGCCGGCGAGCCGCACCACCACTCTACACCGACGCCTGCACTACGGCCCGTGGCCACCGAGGTGAGGACGACCTCTTCCCTCCCCATGTGGATGCCCCGGCCTTCAGGCCAAGGTGGAACGCACTGTTGCCCCGCGCCGCCGCTGGTGATGCCGGCCTTCGAGCCAGGCTGGGATGCCATTTTCTGCAGGTGCCGCTGCCCTCGTCGACGCGCGCACCGCCCGCCTAGCTTTTCCTCCCTTGCCGTAGGACGCTGCGACCGTCCGTCGCCGCCGCGCCGTGTCGAGAGCGCCGCGTCGCGTTCGCGACGCGTGCGTGCCCGCGTGCGTGCGCCCGTGCGGGCCACGGCGCTCGCAAGCGTGCACCCCGGCACGCGTGCGCCACGGCCGTGAGGGCAAGGCCGGGCCTTGGGCCCCTTTTTCGTGCCCCGCCGTGATCACCGAGCCCGCCGTGCTCGCCGCGCCGCCGCCGCGCACGGGATGGCCGTGTTGCCGTGGTCTTGAACGCGCGCACGGTCGCCGAGAGGGTAGCACGTCGCGTTCGAGACGCCCCTAAACACCACGCCGTACACCGTCACGTACACGCCGGCCAACCGCGGACGCCGCGCACGCCGCCGCCCATGGCGTCGAGTCGGGCTCCGCCGCGAACCCCCGCCACGTCGCCCCTATCGCGGCCAACCTCTCCACCGGCCGAGGAGGTCACCTTGCGCGCGCGCGCTCATCCCCGCGCGCGCCGTCGCACACGCGCGCGCACCGGTTTGGGTCCCCGACCGCCGCCACGGCGCCGACGCCGCCGCGCCCACGCCGGTGACGGCCTCGCGCGACGGTCGCCACCCTAATCTTGCGCCCCTTTCGAGCCCAGCAGCCTGGGGAGTCACTTGTAGTTTCCTGTGTTGGCCAGTCGCCCAGGCGCCGTGGGACTCGCCGCCGGTGAGGTCCTCCCGCGCCGCCGTCTCCCTCTCCTGCGCATTTCATCGAACACTTGGGGGCACGATTGGTTTCACTGTTTGGAGTTGTGTACCGGTGACCACATGCGGGCGTGGCCACAGTAGATCCGCCGGGATCCGCTGCGGCTAGGCCGTCCTCAGCTCGGCCACACGCCGGCCCACACCGCGCCAGGCCGCACGGTTTCCCTCGGGATCGCCTGCGGCCACCAATGACGGGCCAGCCACGCGCGGGCCGCGGGAGGGCTGACCGCATCGGATCCGGGTCTGGAGGGATCCGGTGCGGTTGAGCCGTTTTAAAAGGGGTTAACGAATTTTAAATTCCAGAAAATGCATTTTCTCTTTGAAAAACCATAGTAAATCCAATTTAACTCCGAAAATTGAGAAACCTCTTCCAGAAAATTTCTAAAATCTTAAACTCCGGGATGGGTTGGTGTTTGCTCTCTTTTGGTTCTTCAATGCTCTTATTTGGATTTAAGTTGCTTTAGGACCGCTATTTATTTTCTTTTTCTTTCGCGCTATTAGGAGCAGCAGGAGCCGGAGAGCTGAGCCAGGAGTACGACTATGCCGACGACTTCGCTGCGGAGGACTACCCGACCCCAGGTTCACGCCCGACTGATTCTGAAATACCCATTAGGCATTGCTAAGTAGTATTGCTAGTGCTTTACTTTAATGTACGCATGTTGATGAACCTTGCACTGCCTCTTTGTTTACCCTGTCCTTGATTGTCCTACTACTGTATATATATGTTTATGTGAGCGTATGTATACGCCGAGCTTCGCGATGCATGTGTTGGGATGGGAGTAGTGGTTCTTGGCGTGTGTGGGGTAAAAACCGGCAGGAGAAGGCGTTTTGGGTACTTTGGCGGGGGTGAGCTCGAAACAACCGATCTGGGATCGGGGATAGGGGTGCACTCCTCAGTGCATCCCTCCTGTTACGGCTTTCGGAGCCTAGGTGTTGGGGTTTTACGTGCGCTTGGAGGACATGAGCTCGCCCCAGTCTGAAACCGAGTGGATGAACTTGTTTATAGGACATCGTGCACACCACCCCGCCGAGAGTGGGGATAGGGCCGTGTTGAGCTCGGCAAGTGCGGAACCATACCTGCTTAGGATGGATAGCGGGGTATCAGTGGGGGAGCGGTGGAGGTGAGACCACCCTCTCAGAGCGACTCCCGTGTGGCCACACGGGAGCATTTCACAGTTCCGGTGTAGTCCCTTCCGAGGGGCGGCAGCTTTGAGGGCCGGATGCAGGATGGGTTCGTAACTACTGAGAGTTCACCGGTAGGATGGGCTCGGTCGGCCGTACACCGGCCGGGTACCATTCCGGGATGGGTACAGGTGTACACACTCTGCAGAGTTGTTCGATCTATAGCTATAGTCGCGTCCTCGGTCATGGACACTGCCTAGAAGACTTACTTGATCCTCATGTTTTGGGATTTCTACCTTCCCCCTATAGGTGAGAGTGTGGTGAGCCGTGGTTACCGCCGGCTAGAGGAGAGAGGCTCCATCTACCTCGTCGATCCGGTTGTAACCATTGAGGTGCGAGGAGAGAAAGTTATCGCACCGACCCTAGACAGGAGTAGGAGGTGGTGACGGGTCTTCTGGGTGACCAGGTGGATCCGAGCTGTGTTGAGAGACTTGGGTTTCGGGATATTGATGGAGATACCTTGTTTTTACTCGTCGTCGTCGCTTAGGAAACCTCGCGCTTCCTTGTCTACTCTCTTTTCCATTTAGATGTTAGGCCACTTAAAGCTGCATACGGTTGGTGACGTGGACCTATCCCACTCCTTGGGGATAGACTTTGGGTGTGCAGGGTACGAGTCCGAGTTCGACTGCAACGCCGACGGATGGTACGACTGAGGGATACGTCGCTTCGCTCGAGTTCGCCTGTGGCGGGAAGAATAAAGGTGGAGACCCTTCTGAGAAGATAGCTACCGTTGCGTAGAATTTTCACTCTGATTCAGCCAAGAGGCTTGTAATGATGTACTCCATAATGGACTTGTAATAAATTCATGTACTATTAACTTTATGTGATGCAATGTATGACTTTGTGTATCTATCTGTGAGACGTTCTGTACGCAATAGCCACTGATCCAGGGACTATCGCGATGGTACAGGGATTCGGGTTTTCTAGGAAAATCCGGGGTTTTACACATATCTTGTCATACTTTGATCTACTACGAGTTATGCTTATTCATATGTGTAGCTACCATATGCCTTTAGTAGGACTAGATCGAATCATGGTGACTAGTCTTGTCTTGCGGATACACCGTAGTAGTGCACGGACCTAGGTTGGTGCTCGGTGATGAATATCCTCGCATAGTGACAGTACGAGAGAGGAGAAAGCGGCGAGTGAACGTGCATCGGACCACTCCATATCGGGTTACTCCATATCGAGTGTAATCCTTATCATAGTATAGGTTTAGATTGGTTTATCACCTTGGCCGGAACAGCAACAAGAAGACGATAGGCTAGGTTTACCTTTGATTTGCTTACCTTTATGGCTAGGTGGATGTGATCCATACATCCCTTCATGTTTGTATGATTACCTTTATGCAATCAATGCTTCACATAGGGTTAGACCGGTAGGTTAGATAGAGAACCTTAGTGGTTTGCTTCCGATCCTTGGATTGACAAATCTAGGGAGGACCCTTCCTTGGTGAAAAAGGCACCAAGTCACCCGTAGGCTTGCGGTGAACTTGAGCACGGTTTTACATCGTCAACAGTGGCCACCTATATTAGCAAGGTATTGTGGTCCCACATTCTTCAACAAACATGAGAAACCTTCAGCACATAGTAAGAACAAAAAGGGTGACAAAGGGTCGCCTTGACGAATTCCTCTAGTAGGTGCAAAAGGTTCTGAAAGCTTCCCATTAACCTTCACCCGGAATGTAACTGACTGAACACATCTCATAATCAAATCCACCAAGTTGTTATGGAAACCTAAACTCAATAGAATGGACCGAAGATAGCACCATTCAACATGGTCATAAGCTTTCATCATATCCAATTTGACTGCATATGCACCGGTTTGCCCCTGTTTGCGCTTCAAATAGTGTATGCACTCATATGCCGCAAGTACATTGTCCGTTATTAATCTCCCCGACACAAAAGCAGATTGCTCCTCTGATATAATCTCATCCAGGATAACTCTAAGCCTATTTGCAATAACTTTGGAACATATTTTGTAGAGTACATTGCATAAAGAGATAGGCCTAAATTGAATAAGATCTTGTGCATTTCTCACCTTCGGAATTAGCACTAGTATAGTGTTGTTCACCACCATTTGCATCTCTCCCCCATTAAAGAAAGCTAGCACCAATGTAGATATGTCGTTGCCGATGAGGTCCAATGGTGTTGATAGAATCCGGATGTAAAGCCGTCCGACCCCGAGGATTTGTTAGGGTGCATCATAAAAACCGCTTTCTTCACTTCGTCATGAGAGAAATCCAACATGAGGGCCTCATTGATCATGTCATTCACTTTCCTCGGCACATGCTATGCGACTAGCTCCGGCTCCGTATGTTCCTGTGCTGTGAATAAATCATGGTAGAACCCCACCTCCATCGCCTCCAGCTCTTCCTTTACTTCACACAACGAGCCATCATTCCTATAAAGGGCTGAAATTATGTTTGTTCTTGCCCATTGTCTTGCCTTTGCTTGGAAGAAGCCAGTGTTACGACTCCCTTCATGCAGCCACTGCACTCTAGAATGTTGCTTCTCCATGGTCTCTTCCCGAGCTAGGAGTTCGGCTAGCCGCAACATGATCCGCCTCTCCTCGGTCGCTGGACCATTTCTGATGGTGCAGCCACGTACAACCTCCAATTGTTTCCTCAACCGTTGCAGCTCTCCTCTGACCGAGCCAAACTCCTCCTTGTTCCACCTAGCCATGGTCGATTGCATATGGCCAAGACTATTATGAACCTCTTGTAGATTGTCACACCGTCCAATCCATGCCCCTTCTACCACATCATTGTACCGATGGTGACGCTGCCACATATTTTCATAGTGAAAGAGCTTCCCTCCAGCACCATGAGAGCCTCCCGCTCGTGCCACATGCACATAGAGAGCACAGTGATCAGATTCTGCCATCTGAACATGGGTGACAGTGGAAAGCCCAAACAACTGCAGCCAAGCATCATCTGCTAGCCCACGATCTAGTCTCACTTTAACATTATGTGCCCCTTCTCTACGGTTGTCCCATGTATATGGCAACCCCTTATATCTCATGTCAGTGAAGCCACAATATGACACTGTATCATGAAAGCCATCCATGTACCATTCTTCTCTATCATTTCCACCCATCTGCTCCTTAGTGTGCAAAATCTCATTAAAGTCACCTACGCAAAGCCAAGGAAGATCTGCTTGATTTCTGAGAAATCGCAACATAAGCCACGACTCTCTCCTCCTTTCCCTCGCTGGTTCACCATAAAACCCTGTGAAACGCCACTAAATGTCATTCTCCTCCATGATTGTGACGCCCCAGGTTTTTAATTACCGTCATTAACGCTAATGACCGGATCTGCCGAGTCAAATCAGTCAAACACCGGTCAAACCTAGGTCAACCTGGGTCATCACCCGAAAACCTCGCCAACAAACTCTATTGAACCCCTTGACCAAGCCTACACACACCCGTAGTCAACCCTTGGTCAAAGACACGGTCAAACCCCGCTTGACCGTTGACGTCAGCGGATGTCGACCGGAACTTTTGCCGCGTTCCCCAAAATCCACCTAAACACTTCAAAGTCTACCTTTATGAAAGTTGTCCATCGTATTGAGGGACACAACTTTCATGTAGATTGGCATTTCAAATTGTGGGTGGAAAATTGTGAAAAACCCCTTGCAAGACAGATTTTCCTGTTTTCCAGAACAGGCCGACATTCAATGTTGGCACGACGTTCCTGCAAAATCCGTTGAGAAAAACACTATATGGCCTTTTTGAAAGTTGAAGAGGGTGTTTAGATCTACAACTTTCCTATTCACCGCTCAGTGCACTTTTATTCAACTTTTTGGAGATCTAAGCGTTCAAACAGGGGCAGTCCGCGTCCATTCCGGCGACGTCGCGCCGCGCCGCGACACCGCGCGCGCGCGCGCGCGCCCGCGCCGCGCCCTTTGCTGCGCCGTACCGCGACCCATGCCCCGAGGCACGTCGCCCGAGGCCGCGCCGCGTCCCGAGGCCATGCTCCCCCCCAAGGCGGGCGCGCACGTCGAGCGCCTAGGGCCCCGCGCCGCCCACGCCGCGTCCCGAGGCCGGCACGCGCGGCCGGACGCGCCGTCCGCCGCCGTACCCGCCCGCCCGCGCCGCCCCATGCCGCCGCCCGCCCGCGCGTCACCTTAAGAGCCGCCACGGCCTCCCCGCGATGCGCGGACCCCCCGGCAGCCCGACCGAGCCGCACGGCCCTCCCCGTCGCGCCGCAACGCGCGCCGGCGTCCTTGGGACCGCCGCGGCGAGCTCCGGTCTCCCGCCAACCGCGCGCTATTTCAACCACCTCGTCACCTCCCCTAGCACCTACGGAGGCTTACCTTGCCGCGCTTCGCCTTGGGCCGGCACCGGCCGCGCTAGAACCGGGCGTGCAGCACCGGCCGCCGGCCGCCGCCGCCGAGCACCCCACCGCCGGTCACCTTCACCCTCAAATCCGGTGCAAATCAAACCCTAGTGATCCCCTAACCCTCCTCCGCCCCTTCCCCGGTCCAGAGCTGCGCCGGCCTCGCCGGAATCGGCAAGCCCGCGCCGGCCAACCGCCGGAGGGACTGCATTGCGAACCTTCCATTCTTTCCAGGGCCCTTTTTGCAAGAAGGTAACTCCAATAGTAAATCCAAATTGCTGATTCTTGTAAATTGCGTAGAAAATCACAGAAAATTCAGAAAAATGCGAAACCAATTTTGTTGGATCCTTGGTGATTTATACTACAACTTTTGTTATTCTAGCCTGAGCTAATTTCTTTTAATTTTTGCATGAAAAATACAAATGTGAAAAACCTAGATCTGCAATATCTCCAAAACCATAATCCTCTGTAGCTACTTTTTGGATATGTTGTGTGTTAGGTCATGGCTAGCTCCTATGCCAAAAATGGCACAAAGTTATCATGTAAATCTTTTTATAAAAATGTTTTTCTATCTCTGACAGAACTGCATAAATGATTTTTCATGTTAAATATATTTATGGTTTTGACCCCAACTTGTGCACACTGTCTTGTAATACCAAAAGGCACATCTTGTGAATAAATCATGAATTTTGGATTAACAGAAGTAATTATTCTTGATTTATGCATGTTTTCCTTTGTAAATTAATATACCAAGTTCAGTAGAGATTCCATGCAAACATGTGGGTTCTCCAGGCTTGTTTAGGACCAGAGAGCATCCACAAGAAATTTTGGATCATTTTGATGCCTAATTATTTTTATATGCATTTAAATTGAATCACTAGTTAACCTTGTTATTTTCCCATAACATTTAATTCCCTAGCCTCCAACACTCACATGAGGGTCCAATGGACCAGTATAGATGCTAGTAGGCTTAAAAAAACACTACTTTAATTTTTGGTAATTTAATTGCTTAATAAAGAGCTTAAAAGCCCTTTTTCTATTAAAGGGAAATTAAATAAAGAAAAGCCCTTATTTAATTCTTTTTCCATTTTGAAAATATTATCTAATTCAATTAAAAGATAATTAATTCTAGATGCTGATAAGAAATTAATTCAAGGATAAAAATATCATTTATTTCTTTACTTGTGAAAGGAAAATGATTAAAAGCTTTCACATGAAATGACAAGTATAAAGAAACCTTTATTCAATTGTGCAATAAAGAGAAATCACCCAACCACCCATGTAACTTAAGTGTGGTTGCAAATCATGTTAAAAAGGTTAAATGTACCTACCCACTACTGTTGATGAAATTAAATTAAATTATTTACATATATATGTACACAGTCACCATCAAAAAGAATAATTAATAAAGAATGCATATTGTTCCTTTATGGAAGAGTATGCTGAATGTATTCTTATCTAGGTGAATGTGCCCAACAAATACAACCCTTGATTGTCAAAATGGTTAGTAAGTGATCAAAGTGAAAACCGTCGAATAAATCTTGCATTTGCATCTTCGTGTAGATCTTTCCGCCAGTAGACGTACGCTCGTGCCGGAAGGAGGAGACGAAGGTGTCGACCAAGAGCTGTCGTGCGTAAACGTAGCTCAAGACCTGGACCCAAGTCCAGAAGGGCCCAAGGCCAACTTTGCCAGTGAAGGCAAGCCCCGGATCATTAACCCCGCCTTTTAAAATTATGCAATTATGTTTGTTATGATTGTGCATTTACGTTTCAGGAATTGATTGGAAACCCTAGATGCATGATCCCTAGGTACCTATGCTCTATCACTAGTATGCTAGGTCGATAGCTGCCATGCTATAGGACCGATAGAAGTCGAGTGATGTTCGTCACTCGCGAGAATAGGTTCCTAGATAGGAATCACAAGATATCCTTAATTGGATTGCTCATGTGGTAAGAGCATGGGATTGGGCTCCGGTCCAGTGGGTATGTGGGCTAAGCTTTTGAACGTACCAAGCATATGCCGGGAATGGGACCGGTAATCCTAGTACCTTAATGAGGCGGCACGGGATCTTACTATTACTACTCTTGAGAATCTCCTCACCGGCTAGCTACCGGAAAGGGTGGTGTATGGTGACTCCGGGTATCTCGCGGGGTATGCCGGATAGCCTGCACCAGGGACTGTAAGATTTGATCCCAACCCGAGGATTTATGGGGACGGCCTGGGGAGTTGTCCTCGCGGGGCAACCGACCATGTGTTTGGGTCTACCTTGCAAGGTTTAAATCAATCGATTGTCGGCCTCTCACCGTTATCCGAGACTGCTTATTCTACTGGCCATGATATCCCATAATGATGGAACTTGAGAAATATGGTTGTATGAATTAATTGCTTGTCCAATTCTTGATTGGATTAGATGGCACATTTAGAAATGGTAATCAACTAGAACTTGTGCTAAAAGATTGAAAGTAAGGATCCACTCTTAGTGGTTTTCCAGCAAAAGAAACTCCACCGGCCAAAAGCCTTTCATGTCTAGAGTTTGGTGATGTAGTCATCACCCGACGGTTAAGTCTTGCTGAGTATTAGTATACTCAGCCTTGCTTTAAAACTGTTGTTGCAGGTGTGATTGATCAGAAGGGCGACGACAAGTAAGGACATCACGGATGGCCTCCTGTGATGTTCACCGTTGTGCTAGTTTAAATTATTTCCGCTGTATTTCCGAACTCTGAATCTTTACTCCATGTCATGAACAATGGTTTGTAATAAATTATGTTAACTCGTGTTGTACTCTGGACTCGCCTCCGCGTGAGTTTTAATGCATGTGTCGATCCTCTATTCGATGTCCAAGTGATTTACCGGGCGTTAACCCGGCAACCAACGACAGGATGATACTTTACTATTGCTTAATGACCAAAGTGGATCGGTCTTAGGCGTTAGTACGGTATTTTCCTGGGCGGGTTGTCACAATGATCCACACATCAATATGGTATTTGGAGTGAGATTTAGATCAACCACAACCTCATTTTTCCACAAAAGAACCAGACCACCACTCAGTCCAGATGAGCTCACTCCTATTGCGTTCTGGAAGCCTAGTCACCATCTCAACTAATTTGATCGTTGGCGACACATTTTTGTTTCTGACAGGAAGAGCATTGTGGAGTGATAACAGTCCGCTATGCAGCGCATTTCTCGAACTGTCGCAGCCTCCCCGCAACCACGACAGTTCAAACTTATGAGACTCATTGTGCCCGGCGAGGGCTGCCCTCCGCAGCCGCCGCTGAACTTGCAGTTGTAGATGAAACTCTTTGTTTCTTCGGCAGTTCCTCCTAATTCTTCACACTACCATCACTAGTCTCCGACAGCTTAGCTAAGCGTGCCTGCACCGTACCACTAGGGACAACCCCTCTGCAACTCGAGAAGCTGGCGTATCTATGATCACATCATCATCATGTCCCTTAGTTTTGCGCTTCTTGACATAGACTCTCCTAAGAATCGACACCAGTTGTTGTTGATTAGGCACTACCACCTTTCCCTTTCCATCACCAGATTCTGAGCCACGGTATCTCCCTACATCTTTCTCTGATACTTTCCTTTTTGCGGAGACAGTGTCCCCATCCCGGAGTCTTCAGCTCTTGACGGTGCGCTACTCCTCCCCTTTGGCCCCCGACGTTGGCTGATGTTCGGGGATGATGCATTACCAAAAGTTTCTGCAGCAGCATGTGCCAAACTCTGAATTTTCTTCTTCTTGTCCTCTGACACCCTCAATGCCACATCATACGGTAGTTTGCCAAGTTCATTTTATGGTGCAGGCATTGCACAAGCAAGATCTCCATGATCCAACACACCACAAGAATGACAGAAAAAAGGTAGCTTCTCATACTGCAAATCATACCATTCAGGAGGATTTTCCCTGTCTGTCTTGAGAAAAACTCCCCTCCTAAGAGGTTTAGCAAGTTCCACTGACACTCTTGCACAGAGGAAGGCGCCACTCGCTTTACCATCTTCATCAACATCCAGCTTCTTGCAACACCAACTAGGTTCATGGCCCTGATGCCACGCCACCATCCAACCCAATGGCAAGTTCTGAATACGAACCCAAAGGTCTATATTGTCAAAGACAATCTGCGAGGGCACTAGCATGTTGTCATAATCGCGAAGGATAACTGCATTCTTACCAACAAGCCACGAAGATCCCTCTAGTGCCCTCTCCATAGTGAATTTATCGCCGAACTCAGCGATGAACAGGTTGTTCACTTTCTCTCCAATCGAACAGATCTTCAGTCTGTGAGGATTTCCCCACGCCAGCGTCATGGCTCCCTTGATTGTAGTCGCATGGACCGTCGTCGGGGACAGAACCTTCCCAACGACTGCCCATTGTGCCACCTCAGGTGCAGCTTCGTCCTCACCGTCACTAAGCACGACAGACGCCCCCTCCTCCTCCGTGAGGTTCATCCGTCGCATCATCTCTGCCACTCCAAGATCCGCTTTAGTTTCCACACCCGCAGACTCCTGGCCAGAGCTCCGATCTTCACCCGATCTCGTCGACATTGTGTTGACGGTGAAATTCCGTGAACCTAGCCATGAGTTTACCTTTGGTGTTGGCTTGAGTTTTACACCTTATCCATTGGTACTAACCCCCTTGGTATAACAAGTTCATTCGTGCATGTCAGTTTTGGAGTTTAGTGTTTATGCGGGGTTTTAGTGTTGAAAGCAAGACTTCCGGGATAAGTTCATCAAGCACCTTGTGACAAGACCTTGAAGCTCGGTACAAGTCATGCAATGAAGCAAACATGACTCCAAGAAGCCCAGGGACTAAACCTGAGAAGATGACAAACTCCGAGGACCCAGTAAGAAAAGTGCCGAATCTTGCGGGACAAGGAGCTTCATCCAATTCGAAGAGAAACTGACGACAAGGGCCCACATGCAGAAGGGGGAAGGATCTAGAAGACTCAGGAACTGACACCGGGCGGAGGGGGCGGCTAACTGGGCTGAAGTGGGCCCAGGCTGGCCGACCCAGCCCATTTCGGGGCCCAGTCAGCCCCCTTTGACCTAGACACCATTCGGGCTATTTATAGCCCCGAGGCCAAGAGCCACGCATCAACTCATTCGTCATCGGCTGCCGAGGAGCAGAGAAGAGAGGGACACCATCTCGGAGAGGAGAGGGTCAAGCTAGTTGACTAGGATCTTCCTAGCCGACGTGGGAACCTTGCAAGCAAGACCACGTTGGAGTTCCCGGAGCTAGAAGCAAGATCAAGGTAGGATCCCGGTGGTGATCTTGATTCATGTATCATGTACTATGTTGAATTATCAAGTTGCAATCCGATTTCTAGCGATCAAGTGTTTCTCCTACGTCTTTGATTTCGATCGGCTTTCTTTATCTTAAGATCTATTCTCGAGATAGATCACCGAGGATATTCTTGTAGCCGTGGTGGCTAGTGGTGCACACCTGACCTTCCGAAAGCTTTCAACTTGTCCTTGGACTCGCCCTAGACTAACCCGCACAAATAGGGGTGCGTTGTGACAGAACGGTGGCTCCAAAAGGCGGGCGTTTTCGGAGTCGGACGGGAAACCGTAGTTTAAAGAGGCTTTTAATGAGATTGAACTTGCTACTTCTTCTTTTGCTCGGAACTTCAACAAAGGCTTGATCCAATCTCTCTAGATTGGTTTATCTACCCCCCTCTATCTCTTGCTACCTCCTGTCTTTAATAGATTAGATTCGTTCTTGTGATGTTCTTTAAGATTAGATGCACAGGTTTCACCTCTTGAAGATCTAAGTTTCTCAGCTTTAATAGATCAACTCTTGCATCACGCATTGTTCCACGGATTCGATACCTTGGGTTCACCACTCGAGGGAAGAAGGGTCCCTTGACTACGACGGGAGACTTGTCCGCTTGCAAGTCTACTTGAAGTTCAATACGATTATACACCGTCAACAAGCCCCTTTTTCTGGCGCCGTTGCCGGGGAACAAGTGATCAAGATTCGATCTTTTATTGCTTTTTGTGTAATTTCCAGTTTTATTTTGGTTTTTCTTTTTGCATATACTAACTTTTGATCATCCTCAAAATCAATCTAATCTAGTTTGTATAACCCTAGTTTTCTTAGATTTGTTTTTTACTTTTTTTTGTATATTTTGTTTATAGCTAACCCTAACAGGATATGGACGGCTACTTCTCCAACAAACCCGATAATTTTGTGGATGATCCAGAAAAACTTTATAGGCTAAGGAGACGCGAAGCACAACAAGCTAAGAAGCTGGATTTTGTAGATTCGAAGTCAGAAGACGAAGGATCGTTGGAATCTCCGAAGAATTCACCACCTCAAAGTCCTCGGGAGAATCGACTTCCACCGATGGGAGAACAACCGCAAGAACGTAAGATCGGGGAGCTATGCACCCCGGACATCATCGACCTACCAATCTTGAACCTCGCGGAGATCGGAAGACCGTTCGAGATCAAGACCTCAACAATCCACATGGTGCAACATTCACCCTTCACTGGTAAAGAAGACCCGAACCTTCACCTCCAAGCGTTCATTCAACTATGTCAGACTTTCAACATGGACGGGGTGACTCAAGATCAAATGAGGGCAAGGCTTCCGTTCTCTCTACTCGGGAAGGCTTTGCAATGGTTCCACTCTCAACCGGCGGAGATGGTGCAAAATTGGAATGCGTTGATGAGGGCCTTCATGAAGGAATACTACTCACCGGGTAAAACTCAAAGCTTGTGTAATAAGATTGCCACTTTTGCTCAATATCCTACGGAAACTATCTCAGAGACATTCGAGCGCTTCAATGAGTACACTCGGGCGGTTCCACATCACAAGTTCCTGAAGGAGGACCTCGTGCAAAAGTTCTACCAAGGACTCACCATGGCATCAAGGATGATCGTCGATGCTTCGGCGAGAGGATCGATCATAGAGATTACACCGACCGAAGCTTTCACTCTATTCAAGAAGGTCGCGGACAATAATATGTTGGCATCATCTGGACGCTTACTTCCGTTTCAACCCACGGGGAACGTCAAAGGAGTCTTGCAAGGGGAGAAGGAAGACATACTCGAAGGCAAGATCGATTCACTTATGCGGAGGTTGGAGAAGATGGTGATAGAAAAGAAAGAGACTCAAGATGTAAAGGCTGCCGAAGCAAGATCCACATGTGAAGAGTGCGGAGAATATGGCCATGTCTACAAGGATTGTTCGGAGGAATCCAAGGTGCTCGACTACATGAGGAAGGGAGATTTGCCGAACTTCCGCTACGGGCAAGGTAGACCTCAATTTAATGCAAGCTCATCCATTCCAAATTCGGTTCCGCTTCGTATACAATTGAAGGACTTCATGGACGAGCAAGCTAAGATCAACAAGGACACCATCACCAAGTTCAAGGCCATAAACAAAGTGTTGGAGAACATCGATAGCAAAGTGATGTAGGTCGGAAGCTCCAATCATCAAGTGCTCAACATGCTGAAGATGCTCGAGACGCAAGTGGGACAACTTGCCGGGCGCCTATCCACTAATGAAGGGAAGCTTCCGGAACAACCTAAAGGTCCCGAAACGGCGAAGGCTATTCAAACTCGTTCGGGGAAGGAGACCGAAGATCCGGAAGATTCCGTGGGAGCAAGGAAGCCTAAACCATCCGCCGAGGCGGAGGAATTTGCTAAGGAGGAAGTTACGGAGATCGTCACCGAAGAGCCCGAGTTTGAGATGCCAGGAGAAGACACGAAGATACCATAACTCAAGCCATGCTACTTTCGAGGTAAACTTGATAATCACTTTGAGAAGTTTGTGGAAGTTGTGCGTAGACTTAGCATCAACATGCCGTTATTGGACGCCCTTCAAGTTCCTACATATTCTCGTTACTTCAAAGATATCCTTGCAAATAAATATGAGATAGCAACACTCGGGGTAGATCATGTCAAGATGTCCGAGCAATGTAGTGCCGCTATTGCTAATGGACTAGAGAAGCAAAAAAACCCCGGATGCCCGACAATTCCATGTTCCGTTGGTTCGTTCAAGTTCGAGAAGGCATTATGCGACCTTGGAGCAAGTGTGAGCGTCATGCCAAGGGATGTGTCGAGAAGCTACGCCTACCATTGGAGCCTACGGGTATGTGCTTGGAGTTGGGTGATAACTCCATTCGCTATCCCTTGGGCATCACCGAAGATGTGCCCGTGAAGGTCGGACACCACTTCATCCCCTTTGACTTCATGGTACTCAAGATGGGAGAGAGGAATAAGCCACCACTCATCCTTGGGAGGCCGTTCCTCAAGACCGTGGGAGCTACTATTGGTGTTGGTAAGGGGAAGATCATGTTCGACATTAACGGAGAAAGGAGTTCCTTCAAGTTTCGACCACGCCTCGAGGTATGCAATATGATTGAAGTTAAATATGTTCCACCTCATCGTCGTGTTGTTAAGGAAGAAACAAGGAAGAAGGAAGAGCCAAAGAAGAAGATCCAAGAAGTTGTTGCATCCGTCAAGACAAAAGGAACAAAAGCCGCATGTGAAGACCAAAAAGATGACTAAGCCGGAGAATAAGTCCGTGCCCAAGATGGTGTGGAAGTGGGTACCCAAGATTGCTACGCCCGCAAAGAGCGTTGATCCGAAGTAATCAAGTGAAGAAGTCTAGCCATGGACTATAAACGAAGCGCTAGGCGGGAGGCAACCCGTTTCGTCGAGTCAAGAATAAGCTACCGGGAGGACAACCCAATTCCAAGTTTTTCGAGTCTTTTCAAGTAATTTAGTTTTGAATTTTACTATGCAAAGACATTAGACTTAGAAGTGGTTGAACAATATTAGAGACATAATTCTTGGTTGAATATTTTGCTTGATCATAAACCCTTTACATGAACCATCCTATATGAATGTTTGCTTCTTTTAGAGAAACCAAAACCACATAAATTCATAACCTAACTCAACCATTCATCCTCTTTATGATGTTGTGGTTGAATTATTTTACATGCTAAAAACACACGAGTAGAGCCACGACTTGTACCTAGATGTTATTTAAATTTCATCACGTGGTAGGACTCGCGTGAACCTAGAAACTTAACTTTTGGTTGGTTTAAAAATCTAAATCCTTGGTTTCTCTAAGATTAGATTTTTTTCTAAGCCTCATTTAATTTTATTTCATTCAAAATCTCTCTCATATAGCCAAAATTAGAACCTAAACCTATGCCCCCATGATCAAGCCGGGGAAAGTTTGCTCTCAACTAATGAAGGCAAACAATACCGGTGAGACCAATATAAATGTAGTCGGAAAATATTTTCGACTTACATTTGTTTTTAATGGTTTAAAAAAACCTCTCTAAATTTATGCTTGAGCTCTCCCATATGTCTGAAATTATTTTTAATTTTCGAAATTAGAGGAGTGCTTAGCCTTAAGACATGCTTAGAGGGAGGCAATCTAGTTAAGCAAATCATGCATGCACCATGATGCATCATTGGATGCCCTTTCAACAACTTTCATCAAGACCACATGCAAAGGACAAGCATGGGTGGGCAGCAAGCATTGTTTTGCAGGAAATTCATGGTGGCATGTGAAGCAAGGGAGCATGGACATGACTCAAAGCAAAGGCATCAAGTGGAAGGACCAATAATGCAAGCAAAGGAGTGGATGAGAGAGTTTGGGTGGTGCAACTAGTGGAGCACGTGGGCACGAAAGTCACAAAGGGGAGATCATCACGCTGGAGGAAAGATGCACCAGGGGAGGCACGAGGCCACCCAGGCCGGTCGGCCCAGGCCGGCCGGCCTCCCCTATAAACTGCACCCCCTGATGCTCGTCTTCTGCAGGCAAGCAACTCTTCCCTTCCCCTATTTGTGTGCTCAAAGTTTTCAGTCCAGAACCACCATAGACTTAGTCATCCTTCCCAAGTTTGTTTGCTCAAACAAATCACACCCTTAACCCACTCAAAGTCCATGCTCCCAAGTAATTCTTGAAGTGCTTTATTACCGGTTAAAACCCCAGAATTATATTAGAGGGAAGAGTGCTGCAATCATGTGGAAGAAAACCACAAGTCTCTTCACCAAGAAGAAAGGGTCGTCATCGTCCAAGCCATCTTCGACGACATCTTCGATGAGGCACTCGGTTTCCGAGTCTCCTCGGAGCATGGAGGAGGACACAACACCGCCAAGGAGGAACGACACTCTCCTCCTTGATGGCATGAGGGCTACAAGGAGCTCGTCCATGAGGTTTACCGAACCTCAAGGGCGTATGGAGGAGCCGCCTGCCCACCTCGTTGATCGACCCGTTCATCCGCTCCACCTCCATACACTCCGTGGTACTCCGCATATGGCTTCATCATCTTGTCGGAGGAGGAGGAGAAGAAACTCTCTCGTCTTGAGAAGAGGCTTGTGGCAAACATCGATTTCGACGATCAAGCTCTCAACTAATTGGGTTTTGGCATAGACATATATTATATGTTGGGGCACCTTGGATGGGTGCAATTCTCCAACGGGGTGTCAGCAAATACCCATAAGGAGTTTGCCTTGGAAATTTTGATGACTATGGCGCCTATCCTTGAGGAGGGGGTGTCGAGTTTATCATTCTGATTGGAGGGAATTCAGCAAGTGGTTCCCTATGAGCATATTAGGGAGCTTCTTGGTTTCCAAAAGGGAGCTCCGAAGAAAGTTGACGTGCCAGAAGGCATGTTGGATGGATTTTGGAATTTAATCTTTGGGGAAGCCCACCAACAACAAAATCCGGAACCCCATCATCCAAGTATTCCACTCATGGATGTGTAAAAGGATTTTGGGGAGGATGAGGGAGACGAAGGTGACCAATACAGAGTTGAATTGGCTTTACTCGGCCTTAATTGCCAGGTAGCCAATAGACCCTCATACCTTATGATCAACTGATGGTGTTGTGAGGCAACATCGGGATCAGGAGATATTGGTTCGGGGTGCTACCTCTCCATGTTGGCCATCTCCTTAAGGCCAGGAATTCCAAGAAATCCCGAACATGTTCTACTCGGGACCTCTCTCAGATTTGAATACTTGAAGCAAGGAAAATACATAAGTGGAGATGAGAGAGGAGGCTTTAATGTGGCCAAAGTGAACTTACCTCTTCCGGATCCAAGACTAAGACTCTTCATTCAAGGGAAGGAAGATTGGTTGGAGGAAGGATTCCTTGTGCCGGCAAGGAAGAATAAAAGAAGAAGAATTGTAGGGGAGGGATCCTCCTCGGCGCAAGAGGGTGGTGCACAACAAAACTATGTGCCACCGTTTGGAGGAATCCCCACACCGCCAAGTTATTACAAAGGGCCATCAATGCAAGCATGGGGGAGTGGTGCAGCTGTGCCCCCACAAAATTATGTGGTGCCAACGTAACCTTTGCGGAGCCCTATGCACAATACCCCTGTGACAACCCCACCCGAGATAATTCCGTACTATCGCCTAAACCACTCCATTTGGTCATTAAGCGATAATAAAGAATCATCCTGTTGAGTGTTGCCGGGTTAACGCCCGGTAAATCACTTGACAACACAGAGAGGATCGAACGTATGCATTAAAACCCCCACGAAGGAGAGTCCAGAGCGCCTCACAACTTAACCATCAAATCCCCGTAGGGTCCATTATTACAAACATAGTTCTTTGACATGAAAGTAAATAGTTCAGAGTTTATTGAAAACAGCGGAAGATAACTAAACGATACGATCACATCATAGGAGGCCTGTCCATGATGCAATCACTCCTTGTCATCCACCCATTCCAGCTCCCAGCCGGGTGGAAGTTCTCCGGGCCACACATCACATGCATTACCTGGAAACAACATTTATAAAGCAAGGCTGAGTATACTAATACTCAGCAAGACTTACCCGTCTAAAAGAAAGTCTTTACCTCTAATCATGCATGGCTTTTGGCTTGTGGGTTTGTTTGCCAAAAAGCTACGAAGTAGTGAATCCTTAGTTTCACATTTTAGCTCAAGTTCTAGTAGAAGTTATCATTACTAGATAAGCAACTGTTGCAATCAAGGTGGTACAAACAATTAATCAAAGTAATGATCTTCACAAAGTTCCATCATAAAGGGATATCATGGCCAGCCAGGTAAGTAGTCTCAGATAATGATGAGAGGCCGACAATAGATTGATTCAAAACCTTGCAAGGTGGACCTAAACACACGGGAGGTGCCCTCACTAAGAGTCCACCAACCAAGCGGTTCCCGTCATTCTTCGGTTTGGGGATAATAGCTCACAGTCTTAAGTACAAGGTTTATCTGGGCTACGCCACTAAGGTCACCCAGCCTCACACATGCACTCGGGTGGCGAGCCCGGGGCTGCAACCCTAAGAGTAGTGATAGTAAAACCCCGTACCGCCTCATTTAGGTACTAGGCTTACCGTGCCCATTTCCGACAAGTGTTTAGTACTTTCAAACACTTAACCAACAAAGCCATTGGACCGGAGCCCAAATCCCATGCTCTTACCACATGAGCAATCCATTTATACATATGGTGATTCCATAAAGGAGATCCTATTCTCGCGAGTGAAGAACATCACTCGACTTGTACCGTATCCTTATAGCATAGCAACTAGCGTAACCATATGCTAGTAAAAACAATCAAAAGGGGTACTTGAGGATAGTGCATCTAAGTTTCCATTCAACTCCTGAACGTAAATGCACATAGTAATTCAAGAGAGAACATGAGAAACTTTAAAAGTAAAACATAGGTGAATGTTAAACCGGGGCTTGCCTTCGTCAGCACAAGCAGACATACAACCTTTCGGACTTTGGTCCGGGTCTTGCTGTACGGTCACGTAGTGCGCGTCTCCTCCTGCTCCCTCGTCCTCGTCAGCCGACACGAGCGTATAGCTACCGTCGGGGACTTCTACACGGGGAATGCAATGCAGTGATTAGGAGGGTGATTAATTCAATTTAATTCAAAAACAGTACCAAACAGCCACATTTAGCATGCGGTTGGCCATATTCACCTTAACAAAAAGAATTTAAACACTTTCCCTTTAAGAGATAATCAAAAATCTTATTTAGTCTTCTCTTTAAGGTGATTGTGTGCACATCTATAAAAGAATATGTACCTTAAATACAAACAGCAAGGAAAAGTTACTTTTATGCCACAAATTACTTTCCTAACTCATTTACTTAACTCATGCATGAAGGGATTTGTTTTTCCTATTTTTCCTTCACTAGATTAATCTAGTTTGCACCCTTTTAATCAACCAATCACACTTCAAACTTGCCCAACAGTGCCCACTGGTCCTAATGACCAGAAACACTCCTTTGGACAGCAAGCAACTAGTTTTGCACCACTGAATTTAAATGCACATAAATAAAGGCATTTCTCGCTAGCATTTAAAGGATTAATACATATAAAAATAAATACAACAGCAATGAGACCAAACTTTCTCCTACACATGCTTTGGCCTAAAACAAGCCCAAGGAACCAACAAATACACCTATAGCTATTATAGATCTTGACATATACATTTATGATTAAAAACAAGCATAAATTAAGAAATAATATTTCTAACAGAGATAAAATCAGGATAAATTCACCAGAGGTGCATTTTGGTATAACATGACAATAGCCAGAAGTTGGGCTCAAGAATAATTATATTTTAAGCTACAAAAATCATCTAGGCAGATTTTCCACTATCACAAGATAATTTGTATAAAAACATTCCTACAGTAACTTTGTGCAACTTTTGGTGTGGTGAACAAACATGACATAGAGTATAACATATCCAAAGTTCAACTCATGGATCCAAGTAGATTAGGAGCTATGGCACAAATAGGTTCCACTGTTTTCTATTTATTATTCAAAATATATAAGTCAAAAGTATACCGAGTCTTTCTAGGAAAGGTAGTGTTCATCACAACGCATCCATTAAAATTGGTTTCATAATTTTCTGATTTTTTATGAATTCCTACGGATTTTACAAGTTGCAGGCAAATTCAACTAGGGGTTGAAGAATCAATATGCACGAAACCCCCTGGAACTTTCAAAACTATTATGGATAAGCCCCTAGTTAGCAGAAAAGACCCTGGAACTAAAAGAGGTCAAGCAATTGGGCCCTTGGGCTCCACCGCGGGGTTCGCCGGCGCAATTCCGGCGAACGGCGGCCGGAGGGGGACGGGACAGGGCTCGGTCGTGACCAGTGACTCACAGCCGTGGGACGTGTGGACATGGACGGGGCTCCGGCGATGGCCGGCGGCGACGCGAGGCTCGGTGGCCCGCGGCCGCGCTTGCTCCGGTGAACTGAGTGCGAAAGCACACGTGCGTGCGGGCTGGGCAGCTCCACTAGTACCTAACCAACAGCCGTGAGTGCTCAGGGGTGAAGGAGGAGGAGGCGCGGTGCAAAAGCGCTGTGGCGGCAGCAATGGCGACGGCGGAGCTCGGCGGCGGGTGTGCGCGTGCGATGCAGAGGCCGGGGAGGTCTACTTATAGTCGGGGAAGGTCGGTGCACGGTCGGTGAGGTCACGCCGGTGACATAAGCACGCGTGGAGAGGCCGCGGCATGGTTGGCAACGTGCGTCGCCTCGGTGGCCAATGGCGCGCTGTGGGCGGTGCGCCGGTCCGGTGGATTGGCGCCACCTGGCGCCATCCACTTGCCACGGACGTCACGGGGGAGTTCACGCCGACGCGGTGCGGCGACCGGCGGTCACCCCGGTGCCTCGGCGTGTGCGCTCGACACGGGTACGACGCGTACAATGGCGCGCCGACGTGACCGCACGCAACGTCGCGGCAGAGCACGCTCCGGCGTTCCCAGGGCAAATTCAATTTGCTGAACGGTTTTCAAACGCGATTTACTTTAAATTTTGAAACTAAACTATACCTTTCACCAAATAGCAAAGATGCAGTTCAAGTATCCCTCTTCAAGATTCACAAAGGCCGATAGGTGTTTTACTCAAAGGATTTGGCAAAATCTGCATGCCAACTTGGCACTTTTCTTAGCGCCGATGAACAGGGACATTGCTCGTTCAAACGCATTTTCACCAAGATTTACTTCGAATTTCAAATGCCAATCAACAACAAAGTTGTTTGCCTTGAGAAAATGCACAACTTTGGTATTTGGAGATTTGGAAGTGTTTAAGGAAAATTTTGTGGAACATGGCAAAGTTCTCACTGGCTCCAAGGTTCAAGGGGTTCTCTAGGGTTTATGGGTTAGGGTTTGCATCCATGTGTGTACCCAATGGGTCTAGGAGGGTAATTATGGTTTGACACACTTAATTGTGGTCAAGAAAAGATTAATCACATCATTAACACTAGATTAAAACACAGGGTGTTACAGCCTACCCCCTTAACAGGAATCTCATCCCGAGATTCGAAATCAAGAGTAAGTGAGGGGAGTTCACTTACGAGTTTGACATGGAAGAAAATCAGGGTACTTGGTGTTTAAAAATTGCTCGGTCTCCCATGTAGCTTCCTCTTCTTCAGTGTGGTGACTCCATTGTATCTTGTACATCTTCACCTTTTGTCTCCTAGTTTGTCTCTCTTTCTGATCCGATACTCTCATTGGATACTCTGCTAGGGATAGATCCGGTTCTATTTCTGCATTTGTCTCCTCAATTATTTGTGCTTCCGGAATCTGCTCACACTTCTTTAGTTGTGAGACGTGAAACACGTCGTGCACTGCAGATAGTCGGTCCGGAAGTCGAATACGGTAGGCAACCGTACCAAACTTTTTGGTGACTTCATAAGGGCCAATATAGTGTGGAGCTAATTTCCCTTTTACTCTAAGGCGTTGCACGCCTTTGGTTGGAGATACCTTTAGGTATACATAATTACCGACTTCAAACTTTCGGGGAGCTTTAGCTTTGTCATGATAACTCTTTTGTCTCATCTGAGCTGCTCTCAAATTTTCTCTAATCACACTCACTTTTCTTCGGCTTCTTGTACTAGCTTGGGGCCAAATAAGGTTCTTTCACCCGCTTGCGACCAATTCAAAGGGGTACGACACATTCTTCCATACAAGGCTTCAAACGGGGCCATCTTCAAACTAGCTTGGTAACTATTGTTATAAGCAAACTCTGCTAGGGCTAGGCATATTTCCCGAGACTTGTCAAAATGAATGATGCAAGCTATCAACATGTCTTCCACAATTTGGTTCACTCTTTCCGTCTGACCATCGGTCTGGGGGTGATATCTAGAACTATGGATTAGCTTGGTTCCTAAAGATTCATGCACTTGTGCCCAAAAGCGAGCAACAAACTGAGTACCTCGATTTGACAAAATAGTCTTTGGAACACCGTGCAAGCGCACTACGAGATCAACATAGATTTCCGCATAGCGCTCGACTGAATAGGTAGTGTGAACAGGAATGAAGTGAGCGGTCTTGGTAAGTTGGTCCACTATTACCCAAATGGAATCATGCTTCCGGGGCGTGAGAGGTAACCCGACAATGAAATCCATGCTTATATCATCCCACTTCCATGCAGGAATGGACAATGGTTGCATTTGGCCTGCGGTCTTTAGGTGACTAGCCTTGATCCTTTGACATGTATCACAATCGGACACATACTCGGCTATTTCACCCTTCATATTTGACCACCAAAAGTTTTCCCTAAGGTCTCGGTACATTTTGGTACTTCCTGGATAAATGGTGAATTTAGAGAGATGGGCTTCATCCAAAATCTCCTTCTTTAAGTCCCGATCCCTAGGTATCACTAATCTTTGCCCGAACCAAACAACTCCCTTGTCATCCCTTCGGAAACAATCATACTTGGGGTCTCTTTCTTCTAACTTCTGTTTGATTTTCTGAACCTCTTCATCGACGAGTTGAGCCATAGCAATTCTCTCATGGAGAGGAGATTCAATCGAGACAGAAAAAAGATTTCCATGCTTGACCAATTCCAAGTTAAGCTTCCTCATTTCTTCACATAATGCCTCATCATACGGCTCTAACGTCACATAGTTGCAATGTTTGCGGCTAAGCGCATCTGCAACCACGTTAGCTTTGCCGGCATGGGCGTAGCTACAGGGTATGCCGGGTGGGCCACGGCATACCCTGTAGATTTTGACCCATCAGCAATACAACCCAAACATGCCTTCGTCTGACTTTTGGTTTCCGCATCGGCCTCCTGCAATTTCGCCCAGTGCCCGTCCGCCAATCCCTGTCGCTCCGATGCCCGTTCGCCGTTCGGCCACGGACAGCCACCGCCATCCGTCCAGTCTAGACGTCCGGCGCCCCCGCGCGCGGCGGCATCGCGCGCCGTCGTGATCCGCGGCAGACCGGCAGTGGACCTGCTATCTGCTAGTGGAGGTACGGGACTACAATGCACACGCCAACACCAATTCAATCAGTGGTATGCTTCTAACTAAACAAATATTGATGCATCTTGATGTTCATTTCAAAAAAACAAATATTGATACATCTTGTTTTTTATATGTAGAATTGCTAATTGAATTATGAAGAGGAATGAAGACATCGTATCTCTTTTCCAAAAGCATACAGCAAAGCAGGCTAAACACGAAGTAGCGTGGTAATCATCTTCAAATTATATTATAAAGGTGTGGGGAACTTTTTTCTGCATAATTTGGACTATTTCTATTATATTGTGGGTAACTTCTTAGCTCAAGTATTGAATTTATGATTTGATATGTTCATTTTGATAATTTATAAATTGCTTACTGAATTATGTATTATATATGAATTGTACCGTTAATATATTGGTAGAACCGAATTGTATATATGGAATTTTGTTGTGTGGCATACCCTGTGGCAAAATCCTAGCTACGCCACTGTTTGCCGGGATGATAATGGACTTCCAAATCATAATCCTTTATCAATTCCAACCACCTTCTTTGCCTCATATTCAGATCGGACTGAGTGAAAATATACCTGAGACTCTTGTGATCCGTGTAGATGTTGCAGCGATTACCCATCAAGTAATGCCGCCAAAGTTTTAAGGTATGCACGACTGCTGCTAGCTCAAGATCATGAGTAGGATAATTCTTCTCATGAGGCCGAAGTGCCCGTGAGGCATAGGCAATGACTCGGTTTTCTTGCATAAGCACGCAACCAAGACCAGTGCCCGAAGCATCACAAAACACCTCAAACGGTTTGGACATATCTGGCTGTGTCAATACAGGAGCTGAAGTTAAGTGTCCCCTCAAGGTATGGAAGGCTTTATCACACTCCTGACTCCACACAAACTTGACAACTTTCTTCAATAGTTCAGTCATGGGTTTAGCTATTCGGGAGAAATCCTGAATAAACCGACGGTAATAGCCTGCTAGACCCAGAAAACTGCAGATTTGATGTACCGACTTGGTTGGCTTCCAATCCATGACCTCCTGCACTTTGCTAGGATCCATGGAGATACCATCCCTGGAAATAGTGTGACCCAAGAATTTCACACTATCCAGCCAGAATTCACATTTAGAGAATTTGGCATAGAGTTTGTGATCTCTCAATCGCTGCAAGACAATACGAAGATGCTTCACATGCTCGGCTTCGCTCTTGGAATAAATGAGAATATCATCGATGAAGACCACTACGAACTTATCCAATTCATTCATGAAGACTGAGTTCATTAGGTACATGAAATAGGCAGGTGCGTTCGTGAGACCAAAAGACATCACCAGAAATTCATAAAGGTTGTATCTGGTGGAAAAGGCTGTCTTTGGAACGTCACTTGCTCGAATCTTGATTTGATGATAGCCCGATCGAAGATCGATCTTGGAAAAGACTTTGGCACCAGCCAATTGATCAAAGAGAACATCAATGCGGGGTAACGGATATTTATTTTTGATTGTCACCGCATTGAGTGGACGATAGTCAACACACATCCGCAAACTACCATCTTTCTTTTTCACAAAAAGAGCGGGACTCCCTCAAGGAGAAGAACTTGGGCGGATATACCCTTTATCAAGCAATTCTTGCAATTGATTCTTCAACTCGGCTAGCTCTTTGGGTGGCATTCGGTAAGGCCTTTTAGATATAGGTGCGGTACCTGGCTGAAGCTCTATGACAAATTCGACATCCCTGTCCGGTGGCATACCAGGCAAGTCATCGGGAAAGACATTTGGATACTCACACACTACTGGAATGTTTTCTAGTTGGACGACTATGACAGTATAGGAACAAGGATTTATGCCTTCTGCCTTGGGCAAGTACAAGGTGGTGTGACCACTGCTGGGGAATGGATTTCTACCATCCTTGTGGCAATGTCCAAGACAACTTGATGTTGGGTCAACCAATTCATCCCTAGAATTACATCTAGACCTCCCAATCCCAAATGAACCGGGTTGGTTAAGAAGGTTTTGCTACCAAGCTGCAAAGGTACAACTTTAGTTAAAGTGTTGGAGGGGATTCTTCCTCCTGCCGTGGCTACTACGAAAGATTCTTTGGTATGACAAGAATGTAACCCCAGCTTGCTCACTAGACTTTCACTTATGAAACTATGGGTTGCTCCAGAATCAAACAAAATTTCAACGGGGTGATCACGGATAGAGAATGTACCCTTTAGCACTGCTGCTCCCTCTGGAATGTCAACCATGGTGGTGAAGTTGAGTTTGCCCTGCTTGACTTGCACCACGGGTTTCTTGCCTTGGTTCCCATGACAGAAACCTGAGCCTTCACCTTGTTTGTTTGGCCTGGGTTTGGGGCACTCATTGATATAATGCCCCGGCTGCCCACACTTATAGCAGCGACGGTCCTTGGTAGCACTGTTGCTATTGTTGTTGGCTGGGGGTGCACTAGGCTTGTATGGCTGCTGCTGTGCCTTATGGAACTGGAAATTTCCAGATGGCTTGTTTTGAGATGGGGTCACCCTCCAGTGTCCACTTGAAGATGACTGGGTAGGACCCTGAGTACCCTTCTTGACAAAGCAGAATTTCTTGCCCGACCCACCAGTAGCGGTGAATCTATCCTGCCTCTTCCTATCCTTTTGGGCTTTTGATATGGCATCCTCTTGAGAAATAGCCTTGTTCACAAGGTCCTGATAACTGTTAGGCTCATAAAGATTAAGCCTCTCATAGAGATCCCCATGTAGCCCATCACGGAAATGCTCTATCTTCTTGGCATCGTTGTCAACGTGATGCCCACCATACTGACACAAGGCATTGAACTTCTTAGCATACTCATACACCATGTCAGAACCTTGCTTTAGAGCAAGCAACTCCTTCATCTTTCTATCCATGAGACCTTTAGGAATGTGATGGTCCTTGAAGGCCTGCTTGAATTCAGCCCACGTGATTTGATGTCCCGCGGGAATCATGGTCTTGAAATTCTCCCACCATATCAACGCTGCACCATGGAGTTGGAGGGCAGCGAAGCTGGCCTTACGCTCTTCTGAGCAGGGCAAGGTGAACACAAAGAACTTGGCCTCAATGGCCCTGATCCACGCATCAACAGCCAGTGGCTCCTTGGCCTCTTCGAAAGTCGGGGGCTTCATGGCATAGAAATGCTCATATTTGGCGACTCGAGGCTGGCTGTCGATGTTTTCCCCACGTGGATTGTTCTGCAGCCGCTGAGCAAGCTACTGCTGCGTTTGCAAGAGCTGCCACATCACCTCAGTTTGGGTGACCATAAATTGCTCTTGAATGGTCATGTTGGGAGGAGGAGGCGGAGCGTCACTCCCACTTGCACCAAAACCATTGGGAGAAGCACGAGTTTGTCCCACCATCTGAAATTCATGAGGTTTTCATTAGCCACATATTCACAAGCTTGTTTATAACATCCACAAGAAGAATATGCAAAACGAAAACTCATAACATTAATTTGGTGAACGACGGACAGCGGAGCGGAGTTGCTATAAAATTCATAACTCTGACCCTAATAGGAAAAACTCCCGTTTGGTCAACAAGTGCAGAATTTAATGAGCTCCAACATTGGTATTCAACCCGAGGTCCAATTCCAACGTTAACATGCCCGAAAAATTCCAACACCGAGGTTCTGCCTAGCTGTTTTTGCTGGAGGCCGAACTGCACACTTTCCGCCGTGGTTCGCGGTACGCTTATGCAATTGGGGTGAATTTTGGTGAGCGTGATCTCCACAACATCCCACACAACTTTGGTAGTCAATATAAGATGGAATTTTGATCGCAACAACCCTAAAGCATTCATTAAGAAATGACACATAAAGTGTTCATCCAAGCATTACACGATGCGAAGTCTTAAGATCACCAACATACTTATGTACAACAAAAGATCATCACCCGTACTCTCCGAGCAGCCTTGACCCTTACACAAAAGCTAGCTGAGAAGGCTAAACTAAGAGTACATGATATCCTTCCAAAGACAACTACTAGACCACTAATAGCCCGCAGCGGAGCCAGCGCTCGTATCCGGAGAATCAGGTGGTGGACCACCCACGCTGTCCTCGCTCAAGCCTGAAACTCCCTGTAGCTCGTCCGAAGCGGCAGGCGCAGCTGGTGGTGCAATCGGCGGCTGCTGCCCCTGGTGGGCCATCGCCTGCCACACCTCCACCTCTATCTCCATCTCAGCCACCTGGTTCTGCATCTCCGCCATGTTCTGCACCAAGGCAAAATGCTGGGCCTCTGTGTGAGCTAGCTGCACCTGAGTCATCTCGAGAGCGTGGTCTCGGGCGTACAGCTGCTCTGTGAGCTCGGCACGCTCCTGGTGCCACTGGATATGCTCGTCCTGAAGCGCAACAATCTCCTCCTGGAGGTGAGCAACGGTCTTTCGCTCGTACTGAAGGTCAAGGGTGAGGATATCCCTCATCGCTGTGGAGTCCATCAACACAACTGAGAGCATACCCTGAGTGGAAAGACGAAACACCTGCATGTTGTACACCGCCTCCAACAACCTCAGAAGCTGGCGCACAACAACCTCTGGAGGGTCCGTCGTGAGCAACACGTCGGTGAGCGAGATACGCTCACGCCAAGCCGGGTCGAGTGGGTCCATGGCCGGGAACAACCCCAGTGTAGTGAGCATCACCTCGTCCGGGTGCTGCTCGCAGAAGGTGTGGAGGATCCGCATGGCCGCGACCTCAACCGACTCGACACCGCGGTGAGCAAAGAACATCATGCTCAAGTCCGCCCACTCCGGGTGCTCGGGGTGGGGTAACACGGTAGCGTTCGTGGGGGCGTAGGGAACACCCTGGTCCCAAAAAGAGACCACCTCGTACAGCGGCGGCGTAGTGTAGCCCACCTCACTGAGGGTCTCCCACAAGATGAGGGGAAAACCCTCCCAGTGAAGGGCATCGGTACGAATGGTACCGTCCGCGTCGATCTCGTAAATCGGTGGCTGCGCCATCTGTACAAAAATTAGGGACTACACGTTAGACATCAATCGACATCAACACGAGCAAAAGGGTAAAATCTGGTAGGTATGAACAAAAATTCATAACATAAAAACTAGGGCCCCAAAAATCCCCAAATTTATACAACAACTCAGTGGCCTAATTATGCACACTTTTGATATTCAAAGGTAGATCTAGATTGGATTGGAACATGTTCGAAAAATTTCATTTGCAGAGGGATGCTGCTCTGAAAAACAGCAGAACAGAGACTCACTAAACTGAGCATAACTCTCTGCAGAAAATTTCTAAAATCCTGAGAAATTCACAGTAGATGCTCAATTTGAGAAGAAACAACTTTCCTAAAGGTTGTCGAGTCAGATTCCTTACAGATTTGGCTACAAAAATTGAGGAATGCCAGAGACAGAATCTGCCAGAATTTCCTAAGATCAAAAGAGAGGAAAACCTTATCTAAGATCAATCAATTTCCCTAGAAAAAAATTATTCAAGCAAGAACTAACAAATTTTAGGTTCAACAAGATTTTAATCATGCATGCACGCGTCTCAAACGACATCACACACATGGATCCAAAAAGACGTAGTTAGTGCCGATGGCAAGCTTATAATCGGCTCTCCTTATAATAACTAGTCGGAGCTACTCGACTCGCACTTAACGGCTTACGAATCGTTGTTAGTGTACCTGCAGAAAAAGAACCTTCCGTGCCAGCACGTCATGGAAGCGTCCACATACATTACCGTTCACTATAGAAACGGTATCCATGCGTCAAGCCGCTGCATGGACAGCGTCCAACCTCGGACACCCTCCGTTTGAATGGAGTGTATCCTTGCCTCGCATGATCGACATGCGGAATGCACACATATGATAAACGTGGCGACACCACAAGTCATAACTAGACGCGAAGGTGGGATCCGTGGAATGGATCACTCCATCAACCCTCGCAATTCCCGTGATGCGGAACAACACACGTATTAAACACGTGGCTCAACTAGTTTGTTTGTGCAATAAAGTAAGTCTGACATAAGATAAAGTGCTGGAAGTTAGCCAAATAAACCATAGATTCTTATGCCACCTTAAGAACACAAAATTCCCTCTAGGGCCTCTCGATCTAGATCATTCCTTAACGATCCAACGGATTTTCAAAATCCAAACCATCTTACAAGTTTTATTGTAAATCATGTGATTAGCATTAATCTAATCACTCCAGTGCATACGGATGCTCTGATACCAACTGTGACAACCCCACCCGAGATAATTCCGTACTATCGCCTAAACCACTCCATTTGGTCATTAAGCGATAATAAAGAATCATCCCGTTGAGTGTTGCCGGGTTAACGCCCGGTAAATCACTTGACAACATAGAGAGGATCGAACGTATGCATTAAAACCCCCACGAAGGAGAGTCCAGAGTGCCTCACAACTTAACCATCAAATCCCCGTAGGGTCCATTATTATAAACATAGTTCTTTGACATGAAAGTAAGTAGTTTAGAGTTTATTGAAAACAACGGAAGATAACTAAACGATACGATCACATCATAGGAGGCCTGTCCATGATGCAATCACTCCTCGTCATCCACCCATTCCAGCTCCCAGCCGGGTGGAAGTTCTCCGGGCCACACATCACATGCCTTACCTGGAAACAGGTAAGGCATGTGATGTGTGGCCCAATCAGCCCCCCTTGACCTAGCCTCCATTCGGGCTATTTATAGTCCCGAGGCCAAGAGCCACGCATCAACCCATTTGTCATTGGCCGCTGAGGAGCAGAGAAGAGAGGGACACCATCTCGGAGAGGAGAGGGTCGAGCTAGTTGACTAGGATCTTCCTAGCCGACGTGGGAACCTTGCAAGGAAGACCACATCAGAGTTCCCAGAGCTAGAAGCAAGATCAAGCTAGGATCCGGTGGTGATCTTGATTCATGTATCATGTACTATGTTGAATTATCAAGTTGCAATCCGATTTCTAGCGATCAAGTGTTTCTCCTACGTCTTTGATTTCGATCGACTTTCCTTATCTTATGATCTATTCTCGAGATAGATCACCGAGGATGTTCTTGTAGCCGTGGTGGCTAGAGGTGCATGCCTGACCTTCCGAAAGATTTTAACTTGTCCTTGGACTCGCCCTAGACTAACCTGCACAAATAGGGGTGCGTTGTGACAGAACGGTGGCTCCAAAAGGCGGGCGTTTTCGGAGTCGGACGGGAAACCGTAGTTTAAAGAGGCTTTTAATGAGATTGAACTTGCTATTTCTTCTTTTGCTCGGAACTTCAACAAAGGCTTGATCCAATCTCTCTAGATTGGTTTATCTATCCCCCTCTATCTCTTGCTACCTCCGGTCTTTAATATATTAGATTCGTTCTTGTGATGTTCTTTAAGATTAGATGCATAGGTTTCACCTCTTGAAGATCTAAGTTTCTCGTCTTTAATAGATCAACTCTTGCATCAGGCATTGTTTCACGGATTTGATACCTTGAGTTCACCACTCGAGGGAAGAAGGGTCCCTTGACTACGACGGGAGACTTGTCCACTTGCAAGTCTACTTGAAGTTTAATACGATTATACACCGTCAACACATCGCGAGATAGCTGATGAAGAAAAAACGGTGTCACGCTAACTTGCGGACAACAGCGATCCCAAAACTAGGGTTCCTAAGCGGCTGGTCCCTAGGGAACTGTTTGGTCGACGACGCTAAGAACGGCTAACCGGCGATCTGCGTGGCGCTGGGGATTAGAAAGGATCACCGACAATGCAGGCACAAATCTCGAGGATGGGGATCGATGCCATGGTTGGAATCGCGAAGCCAAATTAGGACATGTTCGCTATCGCCACAGGAATCGCCTCTCGCGTCGCCTCGGCAACCGTCAATTTTAGAGACGAATCTAACGAGACAACGTTGTGTTACCGTAAACAATCTCTAATGACGAACTAATTAGACTTAATGGATTCGGCTTGCGATTTCCCAGTTCATTAGTGTAATTATTTTTGTAAACAATCTACGCTCAATACATCTAATAGACCTTGAAAAACACCTAAAAGTTTAATGCCGCGAACTAAACATGCAAAGTCGGTAGTATCTAGAAAATCTACCATCTCTTGCACGGTCCCTGAGCTACAATGCTCTAGCTAATCAGATTGTTCCCCGTTTTTTTAACAAGAGATTGTTCTCCTTGAGCTGCTTTTTCCGTTACATGACTGATTGTGATTTCTACTCGTGTCAAATAATGGTCTGCATGAAGAACGGGGCACGTCAAAAGCCTAGTCCAAAGCTAGAGCAACTCCAACCGACTCCATGAATACATGAATTTCTTTAATCTTTTTTTAATTTAATATTTTAAAAATATTTCCCCTCGAACTAAATTTTCAAGAAGTAGACATTTTGGTTGCGCTACGCCGTCTGACGTGACTCGTAACCAAATACATCTAGTTAGCTATTTTTTTTAAAAAATGAGAAAATTCTCTTCCAACAAACTCGTGATCCCGAGCGGCTCGCCATCTGGATCAGGAAAATGGAGCCTTCGCAGATGTATGTTCTCAGAGTCATCTATCTCCAACCGTTGAATCCGAAATCGACGGCATCCGGGGCATCTGGGCACCCCTGACATCTGGGGCATCTCAGGAATCTCTGAAATCCGGTGCATCTGTACCGTCGGAAGGAGAAAATGGACGGCTGAAGATAGATGTTGCTGAGAACGTGTGTTCTCTTCTGCATTTTCAGCGTTCGCTCGTCATCTTTGACGAGGCCACACGCTCGGAATATCGCCGCCCCTCCCGCGTGGGGCTGCCAGATTCCCGCCCGTGTCCCTTCTATGCCGTGAGCAACTGCTCCCGCGCACAGGTCTGTAGAAGTGGTCACCGGTCACCCCGTCGTTATCTCGATTGGCCTCCACCTTCACGCGGGCAAGGCAGCCCGTCAGGGCAAGCAAGGAAGCGAGCGGACCTGTGAGAGCTCGAGGAAGGACGCGTCAGGGTCGAGCAGGCGGTCGATGCGGTCCTGCCGAAGTGGAGGCGCGGGAGCGTTCGGAGGTGTCCTTGACGCAGGTAACCTCTAGCAGCAATTCATCTGCTTATTCCTTTCACTGTCCAATCAAATCAGCAGGTGGAAGCAACTCTAGCTATTCCCTGCTCCAATCAAAGCCACAACCGTCGTACAATGGAGTTACAAGCAACAAGGGGTTTTCTCCACCACCAAAGCCACGAACCAGATGTAGAGCTCAGATAGCGCCGCTAGTAGCCTGACGCTTCCACGTTGTCCGACTGCTGCGACATCGAGCACCGCGACGCCGTTTAGGCAGAACTCAAAGCACCGCCGGGAATCGCCCTGTTCGTTTGGCTTATCAGCCACCGGTAGCTGATTTTCTCTCGGAACAAGCCGTGCCACCGGCCAACCAACAATACTTTTCTCCCGAAACAATCAAAGTACATGGGTACCGCCCAAGCGAACAGTGGTAATCTTCGACGCGGACGGGAGACAGGAGGAAGAAGACCTGCAATCAGGATGACATGTAGGGGCCACCTAAGTACTGTAGTATTCAAGATGAAGTTTGATTTGACTAGTCTGTTGGAATTGATGGCAATTTGAAGAGTGAATATATACTAAAAAGAGTGAGTTTTTTTTTGAAAAGTGAGTTTTTTAACTTTCTCACTCAATTCGGACTCGCCTTACCTCTCACGTCGGACCCACTTGTCATTTATTTGGAGTGGATAGGGTGAAAGACCCATAGAATTGCAATTTGGAGAGTTTTTCCATCAAAAACGAATTATTTTTCCCAAGGCACCCGCCCCTATCCGCATTGGGCTCATTTTTCTTTCCCAATCCTCTTCCCCTGTCGCTGCCCACCCCGTACGGAAGAAAAAAAAATCCTTCTCGCCTCCTTGCGCTATGCCAAGCTCGCCGTCAAGGCCACCACCATCGCCGACATCCCGCGCCTCATCTTCCAGGCCCTCGCTGTTGCAACCTCCGAACGCCCTGGAGGCTGCTACCTCGACATCCCCTCCATCGTCCTCCACCAAACCATCCCTGAATCCAAGGCCGTGAATTTCATAGTTGTTGCCGCTGCCGATTCAGCCGCGTCCAATCCTTCCCCGCCCAAACACAAGTCCCTAGATGAAGGCATCCAGAAAGTTGTCGACCCGCTCCATCGTGCGGTGCGACCTCTTAGTGATTGGGAAGGGCGCGGCGTATGTGCGCGCGAAGGAGACCATCCAAAAGCTGGTGGACACCACAGACATCCCCTTTCTCCCGACGCCCATGGCGAAGGGAGTCATGCCTAACTCGCATCCCCTCTCCACCACGACGGCGCGATTGCTCGCCATCGGCCAATGCGATGTGGCTCTAGTCGTCGGTGCCAGGCTGAATTGGTTGCTTCACTTTGGCGAGCTGCCCAAATGGTCGAAGAATGTCAAGTCCATACTCGTGGTTGTCGTGGACGTCTGTGAGGAGGAAATTGAGCCCCGGAAGCCACATGTGCGGATTGTTGTTGACACATGTTATCTATGAATTTTATCCCCCACAATTATTGGAAAAATGGCTAAAATATAATTAGATCACCTTATTAGGGTTTATATTGACAATTTCCATGAGTTTTGGTGAATCTATGAATCTACAGGGACTATTCAGAAAATATGCAAAGAAACCACTCTAGAAGACTCCAGAAGGCTCCGGAACTTAACGTGACTTAGCACCCAAGAAAGAAGCATCTAGAAGAAGCGACAGACCACCTAGCCGAAGTGGGCCCTGAGGGGCCCACCCCAGAACGATGAGCCTGGTGGTGGGGCCGGTCAGTCCCCCCGGGTCCTGAACCGCTTAATCTTCTGGAATATTCCTCCGCCGCCTCCTAAGATCAATGTAAACCACATGTTTAGGTCGGTTTGATCCTACGACGCACGTCTACCCCTCAGGACTATATAAGCAGCCCCTCTGCCCCCTGGCAGAGGTGAATCTAAAATTTATCTGGATCAAGTCATCAAGTCAGAGATCTTACGCCCTAGAAACACCATATAGCAGAGTAGCTAGCTAGTCTAGATCTAGGAGGAGGCAAGGCTTTTACTTGGTTCCTGATCGTCTAGAGGCTGATCGAGATACTGATCTAGCTTCGCTCTTGTAAGTTCTTATCTAGTTCCTTACATTTGTTATATAGACATATGTTCTTATCAATGATTATATTCGACATTATATGCTTTGGTGTTTATTATGATTACATGTTTAGCATAGTTGATTTGCCTTTATATTCATGTATGGAGTCGTATAGCCCTCACCTAGATCATTTGTTAACATGGGTGAATGGTAAAGACAATGTAAGCGTGGTTCTTATATTGTATTTATCTACGATTGCACCCTATATGCCGAGTCGTGTGGTAGATCGTGGTGGTGACAGTACTATTGAGTCCTTCACAGTCCACCCCCCATGTATAGGACTAGTGGAGCCTTATACTGTTTGGGTTGTTTCAAGTTTCGGCCTTGATCCTCCTGGATAATCTCCCCATGCATTAATATAATAGTTCTTCCATGATTGATAAATGTTAGCACTAATCATAGTTTGCATCGATATATAGTTTAGAGTTATGGAGGAGTATCCTCTCTAGCTAGACTTTGCTATGTTTCTCTTGCTATAATGACACTTTCTACCTGCTCATGATGTTATGACTTGAACAATGCTATCATTATCTATATTTTATGTGACTTACCCCTGTTTATAGCAATTGATATATTTTTGCCACTCTACATTATGGATTAGAAAGACTTCTTTCCCTATGGTAGAATATAAATACGATACCTGGTTTTACTCCTGGTTAAAATGCTACAATGGTATATACATATTTGTGTGCTTGCGGATACCCTGTTTATATATATCTTCTTTCCTAGAGATCCAAGGCATATGTAAGAGTACCATATCCATGCGTTTTTAGGCACACCTGTCAGGGCTGCAACCTTTATCGAGTGTGCTATGAATCTTGTCGGAATTCACCTTTTAGTTTATATGGAAGCAACATCTGATATACACTTAGCATCATGTTAAGATATACCTTTGCATTTCTGGTGCCGCTGATAGAGATGGATCTTATATCCGTTTCTAGTCGATGACGTTAGCAATGTCAACAAGCATTTTTGGCGCTGTTGTCGGGGAAAGAAAGTCTATAGCCTAGATGAAAAAGTTTCAGTAATAGCATGCATGCATCTCTCACACATAATGTATCGAGAATCCAAATAATCATTGCTTAAACAGGCTTACCCTTGTTCTTTCCACTTTTGTCTATCTTATTTCAGGGTAATTTATGAATAAGAATCTTCTGGAAAACTTCGTTTCAAATCCAGAGAAAATCTTAAGGAAGGCAAGTTCAAAGCTTAGGTCTCCTGATTCTCAGCCCACGACTTCTGCCTTGGGAGATTCAGTAGAGCGAAGCTTAACACCCACGTTTGAAGTAATGGCAAACAAGTCCCTACGTGAATACTCTGCACCCACCCCGGACAACATTCGTACTGGTCCGACAGTCGCTGCAGGAGATGCTGCTTTTGAGCTCAAGCCTACACTGATCAACATGGTACAAGCTAGCCAATTTTGTGGAAAAGCTCATGAAGATGCCAACAAACACCTTCAAAATTTCTTGGAGATATGTAGCACCTTCACGATCAAAGATGTTCCAAGTGATGCAGTCCTACTTTGTTTATTCCCATTCTTACTATTGGGGCGAGCGAAGCAATGGTTTTACTCCAACAAAGATAAATTGACAACTTAGACATTGTGTTCTACTGCCTTTCTGGCAAAGTTCTTTCTTATAGGCAAAACCAATGCCTTACAGGGGAAAATTTCGAGTTTCCAGCAGCAACACGAGGAATCTGTTCTTGAAGCATGGGAGCTCTTTCAAGACTACATTTTAGATTGCCCACATCATGGAATAGAAAACTGGTTGCTCTTACAGACCTTCTACCACGGGCTCTCTACCAACACCCGTGAAATGATGGATGCTGCAGCTGGAGGTGATTTCCTGCCCCTTACACTTACTCAAGCTACTAACCTTGTGGAAAAGATGGCATCCAATCAAGCTTGGAATGAGGAATGTCAACCCTGCAAGAAAGAAAGAGGAATGCACCAACTCAAGGAGGTAGACATGTTGTCTGCCAAAATGGATTTACTGATGAAGAGGCTGGAAGACAAAGCCCCTGAGAAGAAGGAAGTCATGCAACTCTTCGAATCCCGCATGACCTGTGAAAAGTGTGGAAACACTGGATACTCAGGGAGTCAATACCCTCAGATGGAGGAGGATGTGAACTACATCAACAACAACAACCAATATCGTTCCCAACAGAATCAAGGATGGACTCAGCAGAGGACCAACTACCCAGGTAACTATTTAGGTAATTATCAAGGTAATAATTCTTCCAATAATTTCTCACCTTTAAGAGACTTAGTCCAAAACTAGGGTAGAATTATGGATAATCTATCTAAGAAGTTAGATTCCAATGATAAAATGCTCGAAACTATTAGTAATAAAATGGAAAGTTTTTCTTCTGCCATCAATAACCAACATAGCTTTAATAAAATGCTAGAATCTCATATTTCTTAGCTGGCATCATTTATTCCACGGCTAACCCAGGTAAGATTCCGGGCCAGCCGGAAGAATTAGAATCTGCAAATCTTGTCGATATCTATTCTGCGGATCTTTGTTAAAGTAAGAAAGAAGAAGGCCCAAGATGGACTGACTGGGGAATGCCTGCCAAAAGAGGAGATCTAGGAAGGCCCGTCATCACCATCACTATTGGAGCCTACACCTTCAAGAATGCACTTTGTGACTTTGGGTCTAGCGTCAACATAATGCCTAAGGTAATATATAAGAAAATCAATGGTTCACCTTTATTGTATACAACCATGTGCTTGCAACTTGCAGACCTGTCACTATGCCATCCCGAGGGCATCCTAGACAACGTATGTTTGGGGGTAGGACGCTCCTACGTGGCTGCCGACTTCGTTGTTGTCGAGACTGGGGGAAGTGAGAACTCTCCAATCATTTTGGGATGTCCTTTCCTTGCCACAGCCAAAGCCATCATCTACGCTGACGCTGCTAAGATTACCTTCACCATCAATGGGAGGAAGGAGAGCTTCAATTGCAAGAACAAGATCTTAAAAGCTCATGCACACCCTCGATATCCTTACCCTCAAGAACACGAGCCAGTTGTTGAGGAGAAGAGAAGAGATAGAAGGAGGAATAAGAAGAATAATAAACCTCAACCGCATGTGAAGGAAGTTTGAATGATCAACACGATTCAATCAGAGAATAAGAACTTGTTCCCTTCACCATTACTGCAAAAGCTTGAAGACCCTGAGTTCCATCAATCCACTGCTCCATCAATCAATGGAACTTCCAGCGAGTTGTCTGCGACACGGGATCAGGCATCAACCTAATGTCTAAGGTAACCTACGAATTAATATATGGTGACCTGCCTTTGTACTCCACATATATAATGTTGCAGATGGCGGATCAATCACAACGGTTCCCGGAAGGAATTGCACGAGATGTACCTGTCAAGATAAAGGACAACTATGTCCTGACTGACTTTTTAGTCATAGACATGGGAGATGAGCAAGATCCTCCCATCATGCTTGGAAGACCGTTCCTGAACACAACAAGAGCAATCATCTACATTGGGATTGGCGAGATCCACTTCCAGTTCAGAACTGAAAAGATACACTACTACTTCAATATGTATACTAATCCTGAGCAGCCCAAGAAGAGCAAGACGCGGAGACACCTTTAGAAATTACAACGCAAGGAACACAAAGTTGACGGAT
This sequence comes from Cenchrus americanus, assembly GCA_947561735.1. NCBI lineage: Eukaryota > Viridiplantae > Streptophyta > Magnoliopsida > Poales > Poaceae > Cenchrus > Cenchrus americanus. The sequence continues at coordinate 77,928,376 of OX387244.1, read as the reverse complement.
GTTAAGAACATTGAAGAAGAGATTAAGGAGAAGTCCGCTCAGCTTTTACCAACCCAGTATTCTGAACTTGTTACTCAAGAAAGGTCTCCACTGAAGAAACAAGTTTGGAGGAATAAAGATCAAAGTACACCTACAATAAATTATCGGGTTGGTTCATATTGGTCCAAAACCATGTAAAATAATCAAATTCGTATATTTATAAGTATGTGCATATTGATCCAAGAACTTGTGTAAAATACTTAGTTTAATGTAATAACTTGGCAAATTGGTGCACCTATAGTCCAAAATTACAAATGATAATGTATTAGACAAATAAAGTAGCATTCAAATTTTCTTCCAACTAATGGTATTTTTTGTCAATTAAAGTTGCTAATTTTGAATCAAATGTATATACATTACTTATTTTTTATTAGTTAAATTGAATCAAGTTTTCGAGTTACGCCATTAGATTACCGAGAGACTAAAGTTCATAAGACACCATATGACCTTTTGTTTCTTCTACACCTTTACTCATGTATTCAACAACTTCAGAGAAGCATGCTTATTTTCATTATTTTAGTTCATTTTGTCTTTCAACTAGTACATGATACTTTAAAAATATTTATGTCAAACACTTATAGATTATTAATTGTTAGTACGAGTTACCATATCCTATTACTAGCTGAACAAAAATAATATAATCAAATTTGAAATTATTATTGAATATGAAATTAAACATATTTCTAATAAAATTTAATATTGGTATAAAAATTGATAACAAAGACATAACATCGAAGGTTTTAGTCTTGAATATTTTTTTACCATCACAACACAAATATCAATTGTCAAATAATGCACAATAACTTGTTTTGAGGCAAGTATACTCTAGTATGGTATTGGAAAATATGTTATTTGTGATAATTTTAGACTGTAGATACATCAAATGTGCACTAAGTTAAGCATTTTAAAAGTTCATGGACCAATTTGCACCCACCTATCAAGTTATTGTATGAGATCGATCATTTTATAAGTTGTTGGACTAATCCGCACGCACCTTATTGTATTAAATTGAGCATATTACAAGTTATTGGACTAATTTACACTCACTTTACAAGTGGTTGTATGGTGAACGCAATTTACTCAAAAATTAATAACATTTAATTTTGAGAGGAACTCTTAGAGCATCTCCAAGAGACTAGATAAATTCTACTCTTTATATTTTCATTTAGCTATGACTAGTAACGTGTATGTGCGACACGCAAGTGATTTTGAAAAAAACAAATATTAGATGCATGCTATATATTCACCGAGCATAAATAATACTTAAAAATTAGTTAGTTTGATATAGTAGGTAATTTTTTCGACCTATATAAAATGGCACCACATGTTTATACTTCAAATATTAGTTAGTTTGGTACCTGGTTCATCTAAACTGAATCTATCCGATCAAATTATTTTGATGACTGTCAGCCTGACCTCAAGCACTTCCTATCAAAATTGTGAAATTAATCCTTTTGTATTATACAACATCAAGATTGCATTGTCAACCCAAGATCACAGGCTCAAACAAACTTGGTAAAAATGGGAGTATCCTTCAATATAAATAAATTTAGTTAAATTTCACAGTTTTCCTAGCGACATAAAGCTTTTTTTTCAATTGAGCCATTTATAAAGTGGAAAAGTCACAAATAAAATTTTTTATTATCCTTTTTAACAACTCTTTCCATTCTTTTGATCATTGAAGTACGCACATTAAAGTGTTTGGTGGTATTGAGACCTCCTTTACTTGATACATGATATATAGTTTTTTTAACAACTATACATGATCTAGAGTCGGTAATTCCAGAACCTAGCAATCTCTTTAGGGCATAATGTTCATTGTGCCTTGGTTTAATGAACTTGTAGTAGTCAAAGATATACTTTTTATCTCTTAATGATATTTTCTGCACAAATAGAATAGTCAAAGATTAATTTCTGCACAAGCACAACCCTACCAACATCCATGGTATTTGCCCCTTCCGACACCACCACTGGAGCCGGGCTCCCCTCGGCAAGGATAACATCTCGGATTATCCACGGTGATGTCATGAAATTGAAGGGCACAACATACTTTGCTACATGTGCCTCCATCTTAATTATGAACATTGTCCTTGGCCTTCCTGGTGATTGCTTCAACCCACGGATGCGACCTTGTCAAGCAGAATGGATCATCTTTGATCTCCTTAATGATAAGTCAACTACCCTCGTGACATCCCCAACAATTGTTGACATTGCTAACGTCATCGACTAGAAATGGATATAAGATCCATCTCTATCGACGGCACCAGAAATGCAAAAGTATATCTTAACATGATGCTTAGTGTATATCAGATGTTGCTTTCAGCTAAAAGCTTTCAGCTAAAAGGTGAAATCCGACACGATTCATAACACACTCCATAAAGGTTGTAAGCCCTGACGGTGTGCCTGAAAACGCATGGATATGCTACTCTTACACATGCCTTGGACCTCTATGAAAGAAGATATATATAAATAGGGCCGACGGCCCGTGCCCCAGCAGACCCAATTTGTTGGCGTGCGGGCCAAGCTTCAAGGATGGGCCTTTGCACTGGCCCTTCCTCTCACGTGCTAGGCCCACGTGCTAATTGGACTGGCGCAACTCCTCTTCTATCGCTGGGGAATTTTTTATATTTATTTTATTACGATTTTGCAAAAATATATGGTCTGCCACAAATTTTGCAAAAATATACATTTGCTGCCGTGGCCCACGACGTCAGGGACATAACGCCGTGGCCCACGGCAGTAGGAGCCGCCAGGAGTGGGCCCTTAGCGTGGGCCAGACTTGGCACCACACTCCACGGCGTTAAGCTCCTAGCGCTATGGGCCACAACGTTAGGTCCTAGCGCCGTGCGCCACAGCGGCAGCAGGCCTGTTAGCATTGTGGGCCACGACGCTAGGGTCTGGCTGCCTATATAACACCGAAATTCAGCCGAAAATGTCATAATAATTGGAAAAAGAAAAGAGAGGGGGAAGAGGAGAAGGGAGTGAAGAGGAGGCGGTGAAGGTGTAAAGCTCTGCCGATTTTTCGTCTCGTTAGAGGTAATACTCTGAAACTTAATAGTTTTAGTGTAGATGTGCTTAGTAGATATATAGTTTTAGTGTAGATCTGCTCAGTAAATACATAGTTTTAGTGTAGACCTGCTTAGTAAATACATAGTTTAGTGTAGATCTATTTAGTAAAATTATAATTGTAGTGTAGATCTACTTAGAAAACTTATAGTTGTAGTGTAGATCTGAGTAGATATATTTTGTAGTGGCAGATCCACTTGTTTATAGCGTTTATTTTTCATGCTGTCAGACATGTCAGATGATCTTAGTGTCAAGTTGTATTTCGGTAATGGGCAGATTAGATTTGGTGAACATGGAGTTGACTTGTCAGAATTTGATTCGGTTGACCATGTGATTAAAAGAGCAGCCTCAAGAACTTAGGGGTCCATTACCCAGTTTTTTTAGGGCATTTCACGAAGATGCAGAGCAACATGACTAGTCCATTATGGCTCTAATCAACAGGAGTGAGTCATTATATTGGGAGCTTATGCCACTTCAAGGCACTGAACATTGGAGTAGTTATATCAAAACAACATGTGATATTGGTTTGCCTGTGATGTTGTCACACCCGATTTTACAAGGAAAACCGAATGCATCTCATATGTGCATCAGGATCAGAATTATACACACATGATAGACAAAAGAGTGTAATACCATAACTGTAATCAAACGTACTAGAGTTTAACCGATACATTATTCGTTTATTACACTCAGGCGGTGGACACAAAGGTCCGAGAACAAACGATAACTAAACGAGCAACTTCATCTTCAACTTCCACATGCACATGACTGGGGGATTCGCAAGCCTTAGAACTCCTTGAAGTCGCTCCAGTACTCCTCACCGTTGTTCTCCGCTGAACAGTGGTAAGCAAGGGTGAGCACTCTTATGGTTGGAGCTCAGTAAGTGGGGGAAACATTCAAGGCTACCAAGGATAGGCTATGGTTTACAGCGGTTAGCATTTTATAAGTTGGTCAAATTTTAGTTAACAACACATAGTTACTAGATGTATGTTCATACCAACCCACTTAAACATTTAGGAAACCATCTCTAAACAAAACCCCACAAGATCCACGATTTACGTCCATCTTTAAGTTTGATTATCATGTGAGGGTCCAAGCCGCTCTTGGCCATGAGCATGGCTGATCGATCAGTTTTAACTCTGTAGAGGTTGTACACTTTACCCACAGTTCATGTTCCCCATATTGCCCGGGTTAGCTAGACCCTTAAACACTTCCGAGATGAGTGGCTAGGGGTCCACTACGAAGCCTTTACAAAGGAAAGCAGAAAACCCAACAGCCCGCGACAGTTACAGCAGCGGAGCAGACCATAACCCTCCCTAATGGCCAGCACCTTAGCAAAGGCTGCTACCCCAAAAGAACCGGGCTATACCCCTTCAACTCCGGCCCCCTGTGACCCTCTCGGAAAAAGGCTATCAGATAATTCCACTCTCCTAATTAATTGGCTAAGCCAGAGCCATGTGGGCCGTGGTTGTACTGTTATCTTGGGTGGTTCTCCATGTTCCGTTTAAGATTATTTGATCTTGTCTTTAAACACAACCAGCATTTCCTAAACATGGAAAACTATAACATACAAACCATTGTAACTAGCCCAAGTTTAGCAACTAAGCAATTATCTACCCAAAACATTTGTTAAACAGGGTTGATCAAGGTAACAGGGGTGAAACATCTAGTCATGTCCTTAAAAAGGTGTTTTCCCATCAATTTAATGCATATCAACAGATAAAAGTAAGCATTGTGTAAGCATGCAGTTATATAGGTTCAAAAAGAATATGCAAAGGAAGAAAATCCACTTACCTTCCTCTACAAACTAATTATCTTCTTCTTGGTAGACAGGCTCTTCCTGATCGTCTCCAATGGGGTGCTCAGACGAAACATGCATGATATCTACGCACAAGCATATACAAACAAACAATAAATAAAACAGTACACCAAATAACAAAATTTGAAAACATGCTGTCTAAAAGATTCTACTCGCTGAGACGATCATTTCGGTATATAAAACGCTAAAAACGGAGTTAAAACATCAAAGATATGATTAAAACAAGTTACATGGACTTTTTTTTGTAAGAAATCTAAGCATACAAGACTAAATGAAAGAAACCAGGGACTAAAACATAAATTTATATAAAAACAGAGGGGTTTATATGTAAAAGGAAATGGAAAGGGCATCTGTTAAAAGAATCTAGAGTAGATAGGGGCTTGATCATAAAAATCAGGACTTATTTGTGGGGGTTCTTATAGGTGGAAGGACTGGCATGTAGAAACAAGAAAGTCCAGGGGCTCTTAAACAAAACTGCCAGCGCTGACCGTTACCCACATTCTTGACCCGCGACAGGGCTGGATCTGAGCCATGGATCGTTGATCCGACGGCCGCGATGGCGGTGGTCCGCGCGGTGAGCCCGGCTCACGGGTCTACGGTGGACCAAGTTGAAGGGGTATCCGGCGCGGCCCTAGATCGTGCTGTGGGGTGCTAAAACATGCAAGGATGCGTTCTACACGTTGCTGGAGTGCTCGCGAACACAACCGTGCAAAAAGAGTGGCGGTTCCGGCGACCTGGACGGCCTACACGAAAGGAGGTGGTGCGGGTCTCGCCGGCGTGCGGGCGCCGGTGCTACGGTGCGCGTGCAGGACAAAGGATGGCGGGATGAGGTTGCTCACCACACAGAGACGGTCCAAAGGTGTTCACGAGCGAGGAAGAAGTGACAGTGACGAGAATCAGTGACAGGGGCGAGCTCGGGCGGCGCACCGACGGCGGAAGGCAGGGCGCGACTCGGTTCGGAGACAAGGGACGGATTCCTGGTACAGGGGAGGCACGGATGAGCACTGAGCGCAAAGGAGAAGAAAGAAGGAAGGCGAGGGGAAAGCTTCACCGGCGACGAGCTTCGAGTAGCCGGCGATGTCCCGGTGGCAGATCTCCAAAGGGCGACGGCGCATGCACAAGGATGGGGGGTGCAGAGTGTGAGCAGGTGCGAAAGGGACGGGTTAGAGATGACGCCCGACTTTTATACAGACAGAGAGGGGAGAAGGGGAAGCGAGGAAGGGGGTGGCGGCCGGCGCACTTGCCATTGATGGTCGGCAGTGCTGCGGCAAAAAGAACGAAGGGAAAGGGGAAACAGAAAGGATTTGGAGGCGAAACAGGTGTGGGGATTATGGCTCTTGATTGAAGCCCACGGATGGAGGGGGAAGCGGAGGAGGTGCGGGGCAAGGTGGTGTCCCGGTCGGCGCCGGCTGAACAGAGAAAAGGAAGGGGGCAGGAGGAAGAAGAAGCGCCGACAGGTGGGACCGCCCTGTCAGCGACACAAGGAAAAAGAAAAAGAGAGGCGGCAGGCGGGCTGCCCCAGAAGAAAGAAGATGGGCCGGTGGGCCGCTGCGGGCTGAAAGAGAGGTGAGGTCTTTTCTTTTTTTTCTCTCTCTCTTTTTCAAACTCTTTTAATTCAAACCTTTTAAACTCAAAACCATTCAAAACTTTTTCAAACTTTTTCACAAATTTTGTAAACTTTTCAAACCCCACACAAGCAACCAAAAACCATGCATAGCCAAATAATGATGCACAAACACTTGTTACCTCTAAATTAATTAAATTAAATACTTTAGAGCTCAATTTAATTATCAAGGCAAATTTAAATCCTTAAAACTATAACAACATGTTGCTTAGGTGAATTTTAGTGATGTAATTTTAGGGTGTCACAAATCCTAGCCCCTTAAAGAGAATCTCGTTCCGAGATTCAGAAGATTTAGAGAACAGTTGAGGAAAATCTTCCTTGAGTTCATCCTCTCTTTCCCAGGTTGCCTTTTCCTCTGTATGATGACTCCACTGTACCTTAAACATCCTAATGACCTTGCTCCTAGTAACCCTTTCCGAAGTATCCAAGATCTTGATAGGATATTCCTTGTAAGTCAAATATTTTCCCATTTCTATGTCTTCCAGTAGTACTGGTTCTATTCTGACCTCACTCGTACATTTCTTTACTGTGATACGTGAAACACATCATGTACTCTTGATGTCGGTGCGGAAAGTAGTCCCGACACTAACTAGTACGAGCACTGAGATCTATCTCTCGATGGCCGGTGATAAGCAACTAGATGACACGAGTTTTATCCTGGTTCCAGCCAGGGCCGTACGTCCAGCAGGGGTGTGCTCGAGGCACTATATTGCGCTGCACCGTGTGCTTGCAGAGGGGGGCTACAAGCGTGGCGGGAGAGGAGGCAGTACCTCCAGGTCCCTGAGGTTTGTGATTGAGGCGAGATGCCAATATCGTGGTGAAGGCGGAAAACGTGTAAGTGTGCGCTCTCTGTCGTCCCCCCGCGGCCAAGGAACCGCCTCCTCCTTTTATAGGCCAAGGGTAGGTGGTTTACAATTGTGCCGCACAGTTCTAACTACGTGTGGCGGAATGGTGTACAGCGCCACGGAGTGGATGGCCGTCCTGGCGAATCTTGCTCTCGTCGTACGTCATGGTGATTCCTGTTCCCGCCCAGGAGCGGCTTCAAGGGTGGCCGTGTGGGAGCTTCTCATTCGGTCACCGTCCGTACGCTGGCCCAAGGGTTCAGCTGACGGGAGGCCGTAGGGTGCACAACAGCGGGCGTGACGATGTCTTGTTGTCCCGGGTTCCCACAGCGCTGGGGATGGTGCAGCAGCGCACGGGATGGTGGCACAGCGGCGGGGATGGCTGCACAGGGCCGACAGTGATAGAGGAGACGCTCTCCACTGGTCTGATGTCACGGTGTTGTCCCGTGTGGGCACAGGATGGATGTCTGTGCCCTTTTCGAGGGTTCCGCCGTCCTCTTTCGAGGGTGCGGCGCGCCGGCCGTACGAGAATGGGTGGTGCAGCGTCACGGAGTTGACACTGGCCTTACCGCACAGCGCCGTACAGTGACGGGAATGGCCTCACGAGGAGGGTTGGTGGAACAGCGCTGGGATATGATTCCCAGACGATGTCAGAGGGCCGGCGTGGCGGAGATTCGCCCTTGACCTGGGCGCCCATAGCGTGTCAGAGCATTTAATGCTCTGGTCAGGGGAGTGGGCAAAGGGGTGGCAGACCCACGGGAGCCTCGAGCGAGGCGGAGTCCCGCCCGAGGGTGCGTCCAGCCCTCGAGCGAAGCGGAGTCCCGCCCAAGGGGGCATCCAGCCCTCGAGCGAGGCGGAGTTTCGCCCGAGGGGGCGTCCGACCCTCGAGCGAGGCAGAGTTTCGCCCGAGGGGGCGTCCAGCCCTCGAGCGAGGCGGAGTTTTGCCCGAGGGGTGCCGGGGCCGGCCGCTTGCTGGGCCGCTGAGTTTGCCTGGGTCGTGGGCTCCTGTTGCCGGGCCGTGATCGTATGAGGTGTAATTTGTGATTCGTGAGTTCGTTTTGTGTTTTTATTATTTTGCGAAGAAAGGGGTTTCTTCTGGTTATTAGGGGACCCTTATGGTTGTCCCCGACAGTAGCCCCCGAGCCTCTGCGGTGGTATCTGTTAGGAACCCGTAGAGGCTGATGCTTGCTGATGGGATGTTCTTCCCTCCTGGTTGCTGTGCCGTTCCGTGGGGGCGCGCTAGCGCTCCCGCGGGTGTAGCCCTCGAAGCCTTGCAGGAGTGTGGGTACTCCTGCAAGGGTTTTTCACAGGTTTGCCAATGCGTGAGGTGTTGGTTTCAACCGTCATAGGCAATATTTCAGCCGGCCTCGACGGTGCCATGCGCATGCATCAGCATTCATCTGCGTTCGGTACATACCCAGGAGGTGTAGCCGTGCGTCAAGCCCCGAGCCTGGGCCCATGCGAGGCGATCGGGGCGTGCTCTTCGCCTTGTTCTTACGCCCCTTCGTCGTCCCTTCGCGGGATAGAGGGGTGAGGTGTCCACGACTCCCATCGAGCGGGTCGCGCATCATGGGTTTTTCGTTGAGCTGTTATCGGGTGGTTCAAGTGGACGTCCGTGCCCCGTTCGATAAGGGTCGGCTCGTGGTCTGGAGACAGATCCATGAAAGCGCTCACGCGGGTGTGCTAGGCAGGGCTCGGTCTCATTCGCTGGTGACCGAAGGCGCGGAAGCTCTCCCTTGATGGGATCCCTCGACTAGCTACCCTCATTGGCTCTTGAACACGACATGTGGGGCGCCCTCATGCTGGTGGGCTTGAGGATAGGCTCGAATGCACGCGCCCTGGTCATCCCTGACTTAGTCGATCTAGGGCGCCTGTTCGAACCCTTCGAGGGTCAGGCTTCGAACCCCTGATCAGTAGGGCCGTTGTGGGGAGGCGGCTAGGCCCCCCGTATTGTTTACGTATGCAGGATGCAAAAGGTTGTGGCCGAGCCAACCCTCGAGCTGCTAATTAGTAATCCTCTGAGTCTAAGGGCATCTGTGGCGCCCACCTTCGACAAGTGGGACTTATCACCACTGATCAGTAATCACACCCTTCGAGGGTCTGACTTTTCGAGCCCTTGGCTCGAGCCGTGCGGGGTTACCCTTACTCGGTAAGGAACCGAACCATTAAATGGCCATAGTCGTGGCAGCGGTCGTGCGCAGCGGGCGCGCCTTTTCAGGCAGCGGAGCCGCAAGCGTAGTGGACGATGTGGGGGCGGACATGATGGGGCATCGCGGCCCCTCGGTTACCGCGCCGTAATGATTGAGCATGCGCGCACACCCGGCCATTTCGGCGCGGTGGGGCCCGTCTGTCAGCGGCAGGCGAGGTCGCCTGCAGTTAATGCGCACGGCGCGTGAGGTTTCGGGAGCGCGGCTCCCCCAGATCTATAAATCGCGAGAGAGGGAGGGGTGAATCCCTTACCTCGTCACTTAGCATCTGTTGCCTCTGCCTCTCGCTTCTTATTTCCGACCGCGCGCCTCCTTGTCCTCGCACCTGTTCATTTCATTCACGTGCCGCCGACTCCCTTGCTTCAGCTCTTGCCTGCAATGGCTCCACCTCAGCCAATCGTAGTGCTGGACCCCTTGCCTTGGCCCCGTTCGATGGTGACACCATTGGCTCTGAACGAGCTAGTCAACGGCGGGCCGCTGGCGCCAAACGTGGAGGGGGCACCCCCGGCGTGGATCGTTCCACCGGTGATGGACCTGGAACCCAACCCGCCGTATGGCTACGTTGTCAGCTTCATCAGGCTCCACGAGTGTGGCTTCACCGCACCGGCGAGCCGCTTCATGCGGGTGCTGTGCTACCACTATGGGGTGGAGCTCCACAACTTCGCCCCTAACGTGATTTCGCAGGCGGTCACCTTTGTCGGTGTTTGTGAGGGGTTCCTGGGGATCTCGGTGAAGTGGGACCTCTGGATCCACGTGTTCCGCACGGAGCTGCACACCCTTGCCACGGGCGAAACACGGGTGCATCGGGCAGTGCGTGTAGGCAGTCTGACATTCGCGTTGCGGGACTCACGCAAGGAGTTGTACCCACCGTGCACGTGACATCCAAAAACTCGGAGTGGGAGAGGGGTGGTTCTACCTCCGTAATGACGGCACCGGCCTCCCTCCTACACCGACAAGATGCTGAAGGAGAAGACCTATGCCTGGCACCATGGAGTATCGCCTTCCTCGTGCCAGCAGCGGCTGGAATTGCTCACCGATGCGCTGCAGAGCCTAGCGGATGCTGGTTTGGGGGCGGCCTCAATCCTTGCCAATCTCCACCACCGGCGGATCGTCCCCCTCATAGAGAGGGAGCTCTGCATCTATGAGATGAGCGACGCGGCCAACCCGACGGCGTTGGCGCGTTCGCAGCTGCTGCACGAACGCTTTCTTCGGGAACGCGCGATTAGCCTCAGGTCCGTGCCGAACGGCAATGACGACCATTGGTCGTTCATCATGCTCCCTGACGCCCCGGCGGTGAGTGGGCTTCCCCTTCCCTTTCGGTCTTTCGCGATGCATTGGTGTGGTCTTAATGGTTGTTATCAGCAGAGGGTGACCGTGGACGCAACGCGATCAGATCCGCCGACGCCCCGGGCCCAGGCGGCCGCCGCGCCCGTGCGGCGACGGGGAATAGGAGCGAGGGCGGCGCGCGCGAAGGATAGGAGAATCAGGCGGTGGGAGCGCCGGGAGCAGCAGACCGAGGAGTACCGGCTGCAGAGGACGCCAACAAACTCATCGTCGAAGGAGGAGGAGGAGAAGGAGGAGGAGGAGGAGAGCAACGGGGGGCAAGCCCCCCTGAGAGGTGGAATCCCCCACCCCCATCGCCACGGGCCCCAGAGCAAGCACCCGTGGTGGGTGCGGACACCCGCCACCGGGCCATCATTGGAGGAGCCCGCAAGCGCCGCGGGGGCGCCGGCGAGCGCTACGGCGGCGCCGGCGGGCGCCACAGCAGCGCCCCCCGAACCCTCGAGGAAGAGGGAGCGGGGCTTCTCCAATTTGAGGTAAGTAGTACTTTCCCCGTGTGCCCTTGATTTCGAGGGGCCTGGTGCTCATCCTTGTGTTTTCTCATTCACAGGGTGACGCCGATCGTCCCCGCCCTCGCACCTGCCAAGGCCCTTAGGTCGGATACGTTTGTGCCGACGAGGCGGCATTCGTCGAGGGCGCCATGGGCTGCGGGAAGCGCCGCAGGGATGAGTGAGCCGCCACATTGCACGGCTGTGGCCACGGGGCCGCAATAGAAAATGGTGGCGGCGACGGCCACAACGGCGGCGACCGCAGTGACGTCGGCATCGCCAGCGCTTGCCCCCACCGTGGGCGACCGTGTGGCCGTGGTGGACGTTCCCGACGATGACGCCCCACCCCACCGGTGGGGCCAATGGGAGAACTGGCCCGCACCAGCCCCCGAGCCTGCGGTGGGGGTGTTGGTGATGCGGGAGGACGGCTACGTGATGCCGCGACGCCCGGTGCACGGTGCCGAGGCCTCATCGTCACGCGTTGTCCTGCCCGCCACTCACGCCGTCGTCGCGCGCACAGAGCAGGAGCGGGGTCACGTCGACGAGCCGCCAGCCCATTTCGACGAGGCCTAGGCCGAGCAGGTGCTGTGGCAGGAGTTCCGAGACCACGTCACCTCAGCTCAACAACACACTGAACGAAGCGCTGTGGGTCCATAGGGGTCCCTTTTGGCGGATTTTCCAGGTGCGTGTTTTCGCCAGATTCGAGGTTGGCTCCCTTATCCCCTTTGCGCCTGCGCGTTTTCTGACTTTGCGTTCCCTTGCGCCTTGTCTCCTGGCGACAGGAGCTGGAGGGCTGAGCTCATGAGAGGTACAACCACCTCGCTCAACTGAGCTCTGAGCGCGACTGGCACCAGGAGCACGTATGACTTCCTCAACGCCCTCGTGGAGGCCTTGTGGACCGACAATGGGTGGCTGGAGTACCGGTTGCAGATGGTGCAGGACGAGCTCCTGAACCAGGGCGCCCAGGCTGTGGCAGACGCCTCTGCGGTTGACAAGGTGACGTCGGCGCTTCTAGAGCGGGATGAGGCGCTGCGGAAGGCGCGCGAGGACTTGGCCGCAATGCAGACTGTGGCGACGGTGTGGGAGATAGAGCTTGCTTCGACTCGGGCCCAGCTCCAACAGGACCGCGCAACCCTTGAGGCACGCAGTCTTGGCAGAACCAGTCTGAGGAGAAGGCCAAGGAGGCCGAGCAGCTGAGGGCCGACCTAGCAGACAAGGTTGCCTTGCTCGCCGTGATGAAGGAGCGGCTCCAGCAGGAGCGAAGCGCACGCCAACCGGTGGAAACTCGGCTTCAGCAGGAGCAGTCCGCCCTCGAGGAGGCCCGAGCCACCCTCGAGCGCGAGCGCATGGCACGGGAGGAGGCACAGGGCCAACTCTAGCGGGAGTGCGCCGCGCTCGAGAAGGCGCAGGCGACCCTCAAGCTCCGGGACGAGGAGGTCACACGGCTCAACGGGGAGCTAGCCTAGTTGAGCGTGTCCTACGAGGATCAACGCCAGGCCGGCAAGGAGAAGGTTGCTACGATCCTTGACAGGTGGTTGAGGCCGCGCGCGCCACCCTCGAAACGGAGAGGAAGCAGGTTGAGGGTGAGTCGCTTTTCCTGTCTTTCACCTGTGGGCTTGGCTCTTTTGGGATCCGCTCCCAACTTGGTTTGCGTCTTGGTTTTCAGGCCTGTGGATGGCTCTCGAAAAATCGGCTACCCAGGCGCAGGCCATCTAGAAGGCCTATAACTCTTCTCAGCAAGAGCTGGAGGAGCTGCAGGCCGCCGCCCTCGAGGCGTTCCAGGGGATCGAGGAAGGCGAGGCGCAGGTCGGGAGCTCCGTGGCGAGTCATCTCCACGCTCTAGGTGGGCACGTCACTCAGCGCATGCACCGCGCACTCCACCCGAGGGTCCAGAAAGCCCTCAGCGTGTTGGTGTTGCACTACCGGGTGAACCTCGGGGCGATGGCTACGGGCTACGTCGTCCCCGTCGACGTCGACGACGAGGTGGAGATGAACCGCGTGGACACGCTCGCCACTCCTTCCGCCAACATCCTTGCGGAGGACTTCATGGATTTTCTATTTCCAGATGCTCCTCCGGCTGGTGGCCCTGAGCCCTGAAAACAGTTGGGCGTTCGTGCCCTTTATGCTTTTTTGTGTTAGAATTCGAGCCACACGGCTGTGTGTAATAAACATTTTCTGCTTGAAACATTTGGATGTTTGTAAATTGAAGTACTTGTTATTTATTTCAATAGCTATGTTGTTCTGCCTCTCCCTCTTTTTTATGTGAATTTTAGCCAGAAAGATTTTGTTGACGCAAAACGTGCACCTAGCGCCAAACACACAGCAAGCCGAACAAGCTGGCTTCACACGCGCAAAGAATCACGAGACGTGCCAGTCAATTTTTCCTGAAAATTAACAAAAGACAAAGCAGTTAGATACCAAAGCTTGGAACTTGCCGGGTGGTACCAGACAGTTCCATATTTACGGCTACAAAGCCAGATGGGATGACACATAGCTATAGAAAGCTATCTGCCAATAAACTGAAAGCCATTCGGGAGCTTGTAAAAGGAAAAGTAACATAGCCGAATGGATGACGTAAGCATGACGGCGATCGGTCTTTGTTTGAGCAAAGATGCACATGCACGAAGCCATGACCGATCCCCATGATGATTAACATTAAATAAATGAATAAAGTAAAGCACGAGCATAAACATGTAATAAACAAGTATGCATAGATCCAAAGCACTAGTCTACCGCATGTCTAGGTACTTTGAAACCCGTCGGGTACGATGTCAAACAAATCTATCCACCGCATGATACAACTTGCATGAAATCGTACCACTTTCCACAAGTGGATCTATCCACCGCATGATACAATCCAAATATGGAAAGCTAAAAGCATACATTATTTAAAGCATGAATTACACACGTGTTCTACTCGTGAAGAAACATAACCGAATACGGCTGAACAGCCGATTCGAGGTCCATGAAGAAGGAACAAACATTACCAAGTGAATAAATCTACCAGATTGGTTTGAAATCTAATCCACCGGATGACTAGCTTCAAAGCAACCCAAAAACCTGCATCTACCGCATGATACTCAGTTCTTTCAAGATTTATATCAACATTGGCAAGCTTGAACCCACAACACGTAACAACCTAGATCGATCCGGTTTCGGCTATCGGAAAGCACGTGATCCACGTGTTGAAGCACGAATTCTATTCGCATAAGGATCACAAGAGGGACAAAGCCGATCCAAACCCATCTAGATTGGGCAAAGGATGTTACATGAATTTAAACATAAAGTAAAAACTCAAAGCAACACGGGGTAACTTAATGAATCTATTGGATCTTGCCAAAATCCAATAGAGCCGATAACTAGCTTCAAGCTGGATCTTAGCCTACCGCATGGCTCATGACCTAACAAGAAACCCTCTTGAACCAAGCTTGAATCTACCGCATGACACGAAGCATGGTAACAAGACTACTTGCATCAGATCTAAATCCACCGCATGATACTAGACATGATACAAGGTTGCCGGTACTCACAGAGGTCGACGGATCGATGAACCCTCTCGAAGAACTCGACGACACAACAAATGGACTCTAGGGTTTGGCGTAAGGCCGGTTTGTATTGAAGAATGATTGTGTTCGTTACATACATTCAGGGCTCATATTTATACCCTGCCAAGTACAACCTCGAATGGATTTGTCGCCTAACTTATCTCTAAGCTTGATCGCCTATCTATCCATTCGTCCTTCCTGCTTGAGCCACGTCACCGTCCAATCCCGCAAAATCAGCTCTACTGTTCCTTTGCCGAACGGAAGCAGATAGCCGACCACAGATCTCTTTGTCGAATATATCTGAGAAAAACCTTCCTTCCGCTATACGGACTCCTCATTGAGCTGGACCCACAAGTCAGACTCCTTACCAAATTTTGGTGTTAACACATGCCCCTTCAATTGCGGGATAAAAGTGATTTTGTTCCGCAATTGACCCCAGCCACGAACATTTTGAAATCGAATCTGTCAACACCTGTTCTTCGCTCTTCACAATCCGCCGGAATCCTCATCTAGATCCAAACCCTAGATCCCCTTGTTCTAAGCTCAGATCCCCAATGGCGGCTCAAAACCAAGCTGCTCAGGTAAATCCTCCTCCCGTAAGCTTCATTCGGCACTTAGGTTTTCAATTTTACCTGAGATTTCTTTTCCGCTTTCCTTCAGGAGCCTTCCACTGAACTTTTGATCCGCACCGAGGCCAATTCAAGATCCTATTACCTTGGTCCCGTGGGAAACTCTGATCCTCGAGATTTCATCGCGGCTGAATCTCAAAGGATCCCTTTCAAAGCGGCTCTGTCCCCACCTCCTCGGTGGCAAGATGCTTTCAAGAACTGGCCCTTGCCTCCAATCGCAGGCTGGAAAAATTGGTACCGGAGGATCCTTGCAGACAAGAGTGACAAGACCCAAAACTGGGATACCCTCCGTATTGCTTAGTGCCTGGAGTTATCTTTGGCCGAGACCCCCAAGAATGAAGACCTCCTGATAGCAGCTTGTCATTTTTGGTCAAACGGTGTCAATGCCTTCCTCTTTGGCCACGACCCGATGTCTCCAACTCTGGCCGATGTGTATATGATCACCGGCCTTGACATTACAGGATCCGTTCAACCCTGGGATTTCAGAAGTTCCTCACGGCAAACAGGAGTGAAACCAGGGAGCGGATACAAGAACTACATCTTGAACCACATGAAGGACAATCCCCTTGGTGAAATTGAATACAGAGCATTCCTGAACATGTGGCTATGCAGGTTCGTCTTCTGTGGTAAAGCCAATGAGCCTACCCTGAATCACATTGCAATGGCTTCTCACTTGGTCAGTGGCAACCGCCTCCCCCTTTGGAAATTCCTCCTAGGCAGTGTGTATCATATGCTTCATCAAACCGTCACCCAGATGTACACTAGCCAGAGGATAGCATGTGTCAACGGTCCCTGGTGGTTTGTTCAAATGTGGCTGCAACTACACATGCATCAGATCGTTGGTGTTGATTTGAACACCCGGCTCTTCCCTTCATCCAATCACCCTGAAGGGGAACCCCAAGCCACCAGAAGATGCCAGAATTATGGAGAAGCTGCTTCAACCGTTCTTGTCCAGCGGGATATCAGCCAGCTTTTTGAGTTATTCTTTAAAGGTTTCCAAAACCCTCTCTGGCTCCCTTATCTGGACAATGATACTTTGATCTTCCCCTGTGAATTCTCTTTTGAAACCGAACGCCAAGATGGGAGATTCCTAGAGATTCTCAACATCATAATCCGCCCAAGCATGCTGCCGGCTGAATTCAATGGAGGAAGGCTGACCCATAGCACTTATGAATATTATCAGCCCAACATAATGGCTCGGCAACTTGGGTGTGGCCAGATGCCCCCAAGACTGTTTCTGCATGAATTCCTCAAGCCTAGAGAGGAAATCAAAGAACTCATGCACAGTAGCAGAGTCTTCCATTATGTGTGTAGTCCTACTGTCTACACCTGGTCTTTTGTACCCACAACAATGGCTCACTCCACCTTCAATTCCTGGTGGCAAAAATTCCATGATCATATCTTCAGTGAGCCTGTACACTCGTTCTGTGCAGAGTTGATGCCTGATTTTCAGCCAACTTCAGAGGTAATATGATTAACCATTGAATCAGACATATCCTCTTTCAATCGTGATTCTGACCTTACTTCTCTTACCCACAGAACACAGTGCCTGCCCCTCGAACCAGAAATATTGCCTACAATGCCGTAGGCCCGATCTCATCACTGGGATTCAGGTCCCCAACCCTGGCTCAGCTAATGGCCAGGTTTGCCACAACAGACCCAAGCCTTTCCAGCCTTGCTGCTGATAGGAGGCAAGGTTTGTCTCTAATAGCTCCCCCAAATGCCAAGAGGAGAAGAACTGTCAAGAAAGTCCTTGTTGAGGTAAAAATCTTTCTTTTCTTGATCATAAGATTACTCTGTTCCTGATAAATCATATCTTGTGCATTTTCAGACCAGAGCCCAACAATCTTTAGTTCCAGAATCTGCCAATGCCCCATCCACTGGTATGACCTTTACTGTCCTCTTCCTTGAGGATGAACACTGGCATTTATCTTTTAATTTGGCACTTGCAGAAAAAACAATGGAAGAACAACTTGTGGACGTCCTAGTGTCACAACAAGCAAGGTCACCCAGGGCTGAGTTACCTGTCCCAGTGGAAATTTCATCTTCATCAGGGACTCAATCACCCTCTGCAGAAGCAATGAATTCTCCAGAGATGAATCTCCCAATCCAGCCAAAACCATCAAGTTCTCCAAGGGCACAATCACCTGCTGGTCATGCAGAGACACCAACCCCAACAGAGGTGAACCCATCTCCTCTTCAGCCAGAAGCCCCTGAGTTGCCAGCAACTGCATCAGCACCTTCTCACTTAGAAGCTTCAGCTCTACCTGGAACACCTCCTTCACCAGTGGTTACTTCTGAACAAAGTCCTGTCCCAGCTCAAGAAATCAGACATGAGGTATTCATTTGCACTTAACTCTGCTACCTTTACTTTCAGCACTCCTAACTCGGCAATACTGCTTTCTTAGGATCAGGCCCCATCATCATCGAATCTGTCAATGGGGAACAATCCAGTTGCCGAGGCGATGGAAGAAATGCATCAAACCCTGTCAGAGGAAGTGCTAGAAAAGCTCAGGGAGATCTTCGCCTAGCTGGAAAAGGATGCACAAGATCAGTTCAAAGATCTCGATCACTTTGAAGAAATGCTCGAGTCTATTAGCTAAGAACTTCCTGAGGACATCAGTGCTTCTCTTGCATCTATCTGTGGCCTGGAGATCCACTACGTGCCCATAAGGCAGGCTTTGAGGAAGGTGCGCTCCCGCCCGGCTATTGAAAAGAAGAGAGCCAATGCTGAACAAGCCATGAACGGGGCACAATCTCAGACCGAGAGCCACAAAGATACATTGGCCAATCTGTAAGCTTCTTGTGATTTGAAAATTGCCAGGAAAGCTGCTCTGGAGGCAGAACTGAGAAGCCTGTTAGCTGAGATAGAGGCCGATAACAGGAAAATAGCCGAGCTCCCTGAATTGATAGAGAAGACCCAAGAGGAAGCAAAATCGGCTATGGCCAAGATGGAACAATGCGATGCAGAGCTTACCACCTTGTCTAGCGCTCAGAAAGATTGTCAGGAGCGGTTGTTTAATTTTCGCCAAGCAACATCAAATGTCCGTAGTGTGATTGCGAAATACTTGAACATTTAAACGCTTCAATTGATGTATAACCAAATTGGTCGCTCTTGTAATATCTGTTCTTGCAATTTTATTTCCTTTTCCTTCTGCGCATCTTCGAATGTAACACTGAACGGCCCATTCGGCAAAGAAATGCCAACACCCGAATGGCACCTTGACTCCTCTCAGCCGAGCCAGTCAACTGAATGTGACTCAGCCTAGAACTCCAAGCGACCCGCTGGTGGGCTGGCCAAGGAAACCTTTCCACCTTCCGATTTTCTTAGGATATGCGCCACGTTCCAGAGCCACGACTTGAGGCCACGATCTGTCTTGCCAGGCCTATAAATGAAACCGTAGGTGCCCCTAGCTCTCCACCAAGCCTTTTAGCTCTCGAATCTTTGCCAATCTCAACTCTTCTTCTTTCCAAACAGTGCATATCCCAGAGCAGCATGGTGCGCCGCCTCAACCGACGCCGCGCCTCTGATGAGGCGGAGGGGAGCAGCGCCAATGCGCGCCAGAGGCAATGATCGTCGATTCCTCTTCTTTGATTCATCTTTGATCTCCTCTTTTTTTGACGATCATCTCCTTTTCAGGTTGATTCAGTGGAATCCGTCTCCTGCGCCGGCCAATCAGCCCCTTCCGGGTGACTCCTCGGAGTCCGACGGCCACTCCCCCGTGCCCTACGGGGAACTCGACGCTCTCCGCTTCAAGGCGGAACTGGAGATAGCCCAGCGCGAGCTGGAGGACGTCTCCAAGAAGGCGGGCATAGCCGAGCTGGAGTGGGAGGACCAGCGCAAACAGCTGCTGGAAACCATCGACGGTACAGCTCTGAAATCAATTTTTGATCCAACCCGGCTTTTGATGCTAATCTCCTTTCTTCTTGCACCTTGCAGCCCGCGATGCCGAGCTCAACCAGCTGAAGACGCTGGTGGAGCAGCTGGCTGACAAGGTGAACGCCCGCTGTCGGGGACAGCCCTAGGGGTCCCCTTAAACAATGGGGAAAACCTCACTTAAAACCCGCAACGAAACCCAAATACGTTAAGCCTAACCATGCAGGTGCCTAACCATGCAGGACATGGCCCACAGGGACTCCGACGGCCCATCGAGGCAGCCCGCGTAAGGATCCCCTCGAACAGACTCCGCCTCGTTCGAGGATGCACGCTCCCTTCGGGCGGGCATCGCCCCGCTCGAGGGGCAGCACCCCCTTCGGGCGGGCGTCACCCCGCTCGAGGGGCAGCACTTCCCTCGAGCGAGCTCCGCCTCGCTCGAGGGTACGCCCCGCCCTCGGTCGGGGTCCGCCACACTCGAGGGTGCCCCTCACGCGTGCGCCGGCCCCGTACACGGGCATTTAACGCCCTGACGCTGTAGGACGGCGCCATCATGCGCCCGGGGCTCGCACCCCGGTGCCACCGCACCAACTCCCCAGGGAGGAGCCCATCCCCGCCACTGTGGGAGGGAACTATGCAGTGCGGCCGGTGTCAGTCCCGTGACACCGTGCGCACGCCCTAGTACGGCTAACGCGCCGAGCCCTCGAAAGGGGGCCGGCGCACCCTCGATTCACTTTCTTGTGACCCTACAGGGTTAGGTGGAGGCGCTAGGCCGGTGGACTGCCATCCCCGCCACTGTAACGGCGTGGCCGCCGTACCCACGCGTGCAGGCGCACGCCGGGCCCTGTAGCGACGACTCCAGCCCCGTGAAGCGCGTCGGGAAGGAACGCCGTTCTGCCTACTCCTGTACGCCGTACGGGCCCGCGTCGCACCTCCCTCGAGCCTATCAGAAGACATCACCGCCATTCGCTGCTCTCCTACCCTCGAACCGCCACTGTTCGGGTACAAGTCAGGCCATGATGACCAGATCGCTGCAAGGATCGCCCGGACGGCCGCCCACTCTACAGCATAGCACGTCGTGCTTCTCCACGTAGCTAGATAGCGCGGCATGCATGTAATTCGCCTCCCCCTTGATCTATAAAAGGGGGACGAACCCCCTAGCCGCGGAGGGGAGGAGATAACGCACCCATACAGACTCATCTCGACAAGAGCACGCCGTGCACTCACTCTCTTATTCTCCCACAACATCTTCGGCCACTCCACTAGGGACTTGGAAGCCACGCTTCCTCTCCCGCCTTGCTTGTAGCAGCCCCACTACGAGCACCCCGGTCTGCTGAGCAATATAGTGCCGTGAGCACACCCCTGCTGGACGTACGGCCCCCTCGGCCGGAACCAGGATAAAAACCCTGCGTCACTTGTTGCTTAGCATCGACCATTGAGGGATAGACCTCGGAGCTATCTACCGGTTAGTGTCGGGACCATATTCCGCACCGATAGTTGGCGCCCACCGTGGGGCAAACGAGCGCCTAAGGTCATTCCGTCAACTCCCTCCATGGTGATTCGCACTGAGTACCGTGCTACACGCTACTGCATGGGTAGCTCGGACCCCCTCCCAGCCGGGTTCGAAATCCGCTTCGGGGACCTGAACTTTCAGGCCACGGGGAACGGCTATCTCATGCGCCTCACCAACCGTGAGGAGCTCCGCGCGCGCCGCCGGGCCGATCGGCTTTGGCCCCCGCCGCGCGCACCACCACGGCGCGGGCGCCCGCAGCATGGATGCCGCGGGCCCGTCGGCGCCACGACGCCACCGTCGCTGCGGGCATCGTTCGCGTCGGGTGCGCCCACCATAACGACCGCCACCGCCCGGCGGGACAGCGCGCGGTCTCCGGACCGCGCATCCCCATCGGGCTGCGTGGCGCCACGACAGCCTACAATGCCAACGTCAACACGACGATGCGCAGGGTTCCGCCTGGCCGCCACGTCTTCGTCGCCAGGGACCCCGGCGCCTCAGCAGGGGACGAGTCATCCCTGGGCTCCGTCGACACGATGCCACCCGCCAACCGCCACGGATACGCGGAGTGGGACTTCTCCGGCGTGCCAGACCCAGTCGCGTTCCGGCGTTTCCTCGACGCCGCGGACTACTGGTTTGGCTGCTCCGACGACTCCAGCACAGGGAGCTACGACCCCGCGCGGGAGTGCTGCGCCGTCATCACCAACGACCCGGCCAACGCCGCCGGTGCGGGGGGCGCCGGAGACGGGGAAGTCACACCTGCCCCAGGGATCGCCGCGCGCTTGGCCGCAGAGCCAAGCGCTCCTGCTGGGGCCGACGCCGACGCACAGCTAGCCCAAGCCCGCGAGCTCGAGGCCAAGCTGGCGGAGGAATACCGAACGGTGCGATTGCTCCGCGCCTCAATGGCAGGGGAAGCCTCTGCGCGCGGCGAACGCGCGCGGGAGCTGGGCCGACAGGTCCGCGACCGCATCAACACCGCCCCCAACGTCGAAAACGCGGACGTGCCCCCACGGGCGAGCCAGAAGCTCGTCGCCGCCGCGACGCTGCTGCGGGCTATGCCAGCACCCTCAACCCCCGAGGCTCGAGACATGAACCGCGAGGTGCAAACTCTCATCGAGCAAGCGGCCGTCCAGCAGGCCGAGAGCTCGGCCTCACGCATCCGCCAACAGGGGGATGCGCAGGGCGATGAAGCTGCACCGGGAGGCGAACCCTCGGTGCACGCGGGGGGACCAGCGGGGCGACCCACCGAGCAAGGGCGCACGCCGGCCAAGGAGCGACTCCTTGACGCGCGCAGGGCGCTGGATGGCGACGCTCGCAACGTCATCAACGCCAGGCGCACTAGCAAGGCGGACGCACGAGCGGCAAAGGGCTACCACCCTCGACGGGGTGGGCGCTACGACAGCGGTGACGACCGCTCCCCGACGCCGGAGCCCCTAGGCACCCGCGTGTTCAGCCGGGAGATCCGTGCGGCAGCGTTCCCCCAACGCTTCCGCCAACCCTCGACGATCGTCAAATACAACGGGGAGACGGACCCCGCGTGTGGCTCAACGACTACCGCTTGGCTTGCCAGCTGGGCGGGGCCACCAGCGACGAGGTCATCATCCGCAACCTCGCCCCTACACCTTGGCGATGCGGCCGGGACATGGCTCGAGCACCGCCCGCCGGCCCAGATCCATAACTGGGACGACCTAGTCCACACGTTCGTGGGCAACTTCCAGGGCACATACGTGCGCCCTGGGAACTCATGGGACCTGCGCTCCTGCACGCAGAAGCCCGGCGAGTCGCTGCGGGACTTCATACGGCGCTTCTCCAAGCGCTGCACGGAGCTCCCCAGCGTGGCGCAGTCCGAAATCGTGCATGCCTTCCTCGAGGGCACCACGTGCCGGGATCTCGTGCGGTAGCTGGGACGCAGCCCGCCTGCGGACTCCAACGAGCTGTTCGACATCGCCACCAGCTTCGCCTCCGGGGAGGAGGCTGTGGGGGCGATCTTCGACGGCAAAAAGGGCAAGCGCTCCGAGGACGCGCCCGCGGAGGGCAGCAAGTCCAAAGAGCCGCACCGCAACGACAAGCGGGGCAAGAAGGGGAAAAAGCCGCGCCGCGAGGCGCGCGAGCAGGGGCGCGACGGCGGCAACGCCGAGGCCCTCGCTGTCGACCCGGCTCGACGGGGCCCTCGACCGGCCCCTCGAGGCCCGGGGGTGTTCGATGACATGCTGAAGAAGCCATGTCCCTACCATAAAACCCCAGTGCATCACACCCTTGAGCAGTGCGACATGCTCAAGAAATTCTACGGTCGTGCCGCCGCGAAGGAGGCAGAGGCCAAGAAAGACGAAGGCGATGGCGACGCGAGCGGCTTCCCCGCCGTCGAAAATGTGTTCCTCATCTTTGGGGGACCAACTGTCGACATGTCGACACGCCAACGCAAGAAGGAGCGGCATGAAGTCCTCGCCGCTGAGAGGGCGCCTCCGTCCTTCCTCAATTGGTCGGAGGACGCCATCACGTTCAGCCGGGAGGACCACCCAAACCGCGTCCCCAACCCGGGCCAGTACCCGCTGGTGGTTGACCCCATCATTGGGAACGCCCGGTTCTCAAAGGTCCTCATGGACGGAGGCAGCAGCCTCAACATCCTCTACGCGCATACGCTGCGCCTAATGGGGATCGGGTTGGACCAGCTGCGGCCCAGCACGAAGCCGTTCCACGGCATCGCGCCCGGCAAGCAGGTTCAACCCCTCGGGCAGATCGACTTGCCGGTCTGGTTTGGCACCCCTAAGAACTTCCGCAAGGAGACCCTCACCTTCGAGGTGGTGGGGTTCAAAGGGGCCTACCATGCTATACTTGGGCGACCCTGCTATGCCAAATTCATGGCGGTCCCCAATTATACCTATCTAAAGATGAAGATGCCCGGCCCGAACGGCGTCATCACCGTCGGCTCGTCGATCGAGCACGCGTTCGACTGCGATGTCGAATGCGTGGAGCACGCAGAGGCACTGGCGCTGGATGAAGCGCTGGTGAACACGCTGGAGAAGATGGTCAACGAAGACCTCGACTCCGCTGCCAAACACGCTGGCACCTTCGAGGCCGCGGAGCAGACCAAGGGGGTCCCCCTCGACCCTTCGGCCCCCGAGGGCAAGGCGTTGAGGGTCAGCTCCACCCTCGACCCCAAATAGGAAGTGGTGCTCGTCGACTTCCTCCGCGCCAACGCCGACATCTTCGCGTGGAGCCCCTCGGACATGCCAGGCATCCCGAGGGGAAGTCGCCGAGCACTCCCTTGACATCCCGCCAAACGCTCGCGCCGTGCGCAACGGCTCCGCCGCTTCGACGAGGAGCGGCGACGGGCGATCGGAGCGGAGCCGCGAAAGCTTCTCGAGGCCGGATTCATCAAGGAGGTGTTCCACCCAACATGGCTAGCAAACCCCGTGCTTGTAAAGAAAAAAGAATGGGAAGTGGCGGATGTGTATAGACTACACTAGTCTCAATAAAGCATGTCCTAAAGTTCCTTTTCCTTTGCCACGCATTGATCAAATCGTTGACTCAACAAACCGGGTGCGAACCGCTTCGTTTCCTTGACGCTTATTCCGGGTACCACCAGATAAAGATGAAAGAGTCCGACCAGCTCGCGACCTCGTTCATCACACCGTTCGGGACGTTCTGCTACGTCACGATGCCATTTGGCCTCAGAAACGCGGGTGCAACATATCAGCGTTGCATGCAGCACGTTTTTGGGGATCACATCGGGTGGACGGTCGAAGCGTACGTGGACGACATTGTCGTGAAGACCAGTAAGGCGGACGACCTGGTTGGCGACCTTGGCGTCGCGTTCGACTGCCTACGGGCCAATGGGGTCAAGTTGAACCCCGAAAAATGTGTCTTTGGAGTGCCGCGAGGCATGCTCCTCGGGTACATCGTCTCCCAGCGGGGAATCAAGGCCAACCCTGAAAAGGTCGCGGCCCTCGAACGGATGGGTCCGATCCGGGACCTCAAGGGGGTGCAGAAGGTGTTGGGGTGCCTTGCCGCCTTGAGCCGCTTCATCTCGCGGCTCGGTGAGAAGGGCCTGCCCCTCTACCGCCTACTCAAGAAGCACGAGCGCTTCTCCTGGACCACCGAGGCCCAGGATGCGCTCGACAAGCTAAAGGCGTCTCTGACGCACGCCCCGATCCTCACGCCGCCGCAGGACGGCGAGCCCCTGCAGCTCTACGTGGCCGCGACCACCCAGGTGGTGAGCGCAGTAATCGTTGTGGAGTGCACGGAAGAAGGGCACGCTTTGCCTGTGCAGCGGCCAGTCTACTACATCAGCGAGGTCCTCTCGGACACGAAGACGCGCTACCCCCAGGTCCAGAAGTTGCTGTACGCAGTAGTTCTTGCGCGGCGCAAACTCCGCCACTACTTCGAGGCCCACCCGGTCACGGTGGTTTCCTCCTTTCCACTAGGAGAAATCATCCGCAACCCCGACGCCGCGGGCAGGATCGCCAAGTGGTCCGTGAGCTGATGGGCGAGACGCTCGCCTACGCCCCGCGCAAGGCTGTCATGTCCCAAATCTTGGCGGATTTCGTCGCCAAATGGACGGACACGCAGCTGCCGCAGCCACAAATCCAAGCGGAGTGCTGGACTCTGTTCTTCGACGGCTCGGTGATGAAAACGGGGGCGGGCGCGGGCCTGCTCTTCGTGTCACCCCTCGGGGAACACATGCGGTACGCGGTGCGCCTCCACTTCCCTGCGTCTAACAACATGGCCGAATACGAGGCCCTCCTCTGCGGCCTCAAAATCGCCATTGAGTTAGGCGTCAAGCGCCTCGACGTAAGAGGCGACTCGCAGCTCGTGATTGATCAAGTCATGAAGAACGCGAGCTGTCACGACGACAAGATGGAGGCCTACTGCAAGGCCGTGCGAGCCCTCGAGGACAAGTTCTACGGCATCGAGCTCAACCATGTGCCCCGCAGGTACAACGAAGAGGCGGATGAGCTCGCCAAGATCGCGTCCGGGCGGATCACCGTCCCCCCAAACGTTTTCGCACGCGACATCGCTCAACCCTCGGTCGCCTTCGAGCCCTACCCCTCGAATCACAACGAACCCTCGGGGGCTCCCTCGAATCCAGCGGGTGCGGAGCCCATGGACGAGGACCCCTCGAACGAGGCGTACGTGCTCTCCCTTCTCGAGGGGTACGGCTCCCACGAGGCCGACGTGATGGACATCGAGCCGGCCATCGTCCAGGCGGACTGGCGGGAGAAATACATTGCCTGGATCGCTCGAGGGGAACTCCCCGCGGACCGGGCCGCGGCTAGGCGCATCACTAGAATGGCTAAGTCTTTTGCCCTCATCGAAGGCGAACTGTATAAGTGCGCCGCCTCCGGCATCCTACAGCGATGTGTGCCCATTCCCGAGGGGCGCGAGCTCCTGCGGGACATCCACGCGGGGATCTGTGGCCACCACGCCGCGCCCCGCACCCTCGTCGGCAACGCGTTCCGCCAGGGCTTTTACTGGCCCACCACGGTCGCGGACGCCAGCGAGATCGTGCGCACTTGCGAGGGGTGCCAGTTCTACGCCCGCAAGTCCAACTTACCCGCCCATGCCCTACAGACCATCCCCGTAACATGGCCGTTCGCCGTGTGGGGGCTGGACATCGTCGGGCCCCTGCGGAAGGCGCCCGGGGGCTTCACCCACTTGTTGGTCGCGATCGACAAGTTCTCCAAGTGGGTGGAGGTGCGCCCCATCACGAATCTAAGCGCAGAACAGGCGGTGACATTCTTCACCGACATCGTCTACCGCTTCGGAGTGTCGAACTCCATCATCACCGACAATGGATCCCAATTCACGGGCAAGAAGTTCTTGGAGTTCTGCGACAAGTTCCACATCCGTGTGGATTGGGCAGCTGTGGCGCACCCACAGACCAACGGCCAAGTGGAACGTGCCAATGGCATGATCTTACAAGGCCTAAAGCCCAGAATTTTCGACCGGCTGAACAAATGCGGGCGGAAATGGCTCCAAGAACTACCGGCGGTTGTGTGGAGCCTAAGGACCACCCCCGAGCGAGCCACCGGGTTCACCCCGTTTTTCTTAGTCCACGGCGCGGAGGCCGTCCTCCCCACGGATTTAGAATACGGGTCGCCCAAGGTTCGAGGCTATAACGAGGATGCTAACCAACGAGCCCGCGAGGACTCGTTGGACCAGCTGGACGAAGTGCGCCTCGTGGCCTTGATGCATTCCGCGAGGTACCAGCAGTCCCTCAGGCGCTATCAAGCACGCAAGATACGCCGGCGGGATTTCAGCGAAGGGGAGCTGGTCCTAAGGCTACGCCAAGACAACCGAGGGCGCCACAAGCTATCGCCCCCATGGGAGGGACCCTACGTCGTGGTGAAGGTACTCAAGCCCGGCACATACAAGTTGGCCAACGAGGACGGTGAAGAGCTCACCAACGCTTGGAACATCCAACAGCTACGTCGCTTCTACCCTTAGCTAGGATTTCCAAGTATTTTTGTTGTAAAACCGCACGGCCAACGCCCCAGTTGGCTACAACTATGTAAAAGCTTTAAGGGCAACTCGGCTTTCCCCTGAAACCCAAGTTACCCTCGGGGGCTACTGCGGGGGGCATCCCCCCCAAAATGGCCCCATTTTTTCGCGCAAAAAACACAACAACCCACACGCGCTAAGTTTGTTTCCTACTTCAACCTCGAGCCACGATTCGAACAGGGCGCAGGCGGCACAGCGGAAGGAGCGTGCGAGCCAGAGATAGCCTACGCCGCGTGGATATGGCCCTTCTCTCTCGCCTCCAACCCAGCGGGCCCCCTGCGAAAATCGAACTCCCCTAACTAGAATCTACTCAGGAAGAAGGAGAAACAAAAAGCGTGATAAACAAACGACTTCATTTACAGCAAATGCTCATGTTCATGAAACAACTTGTTTATTTACAAAAGGCCACGAGGCCAGAATACTGATACACATAAACAAAAAACGGGCCTAGCGCCCAACTGCTTTCAGGCGGGAGGGGCAGCAGCATCAGCGACGTCCGGGAAGAGGAATTCCTCGAAGGCCTCAGCGAGCGACCCGGCGGCGTCGGCAGCGAGCGCATCCACACGCTCCATGGCCACCTCGTCCTCTACGCCCTCGGGAACGATGTAGCCTTCCGCCAGCGCCTCGAAGTTAACCTCGTAGTGGGATCGCACCACTCCGAGGGCGTTCTGGACGCCCAGCTGCAGCGCCCGGCGCATCCGCTCGGTGACATGGCCACCAAGGGCGCGCAGGGGCTGGCTAGCGAGCCGCCGCCGCGCCTCGCCCTCCTCGACGGCGCGGCAGGTCTCGAGGGCCGCATCGCGCAGCTCCCGCAACTCCTGCTCGGAGGAGTTGTAGGAGGCCTGCAGCGCCTCGGCCCGCTCAGCCGCGTGCCCCAGGGCAGTGCGCAAGCCTGGGAACACCAAGGCAAGAAATAAATCAGAAAAAGGGGACGCGAGTTCCCAAACCAAAAACCAACAAGACAAGAGTCAGTCAGTGGCTCACCTTCGACTTGCTTCCTCTCCATCTCGAGGTCGCGGCGCGCGGCCTCGACCGTCAGCTCGAGGCACTCGACGGTCTCGCCCTGCTCCCGGAGGGACAACTCCTGATTGGCGTTGGTGATGCTGAGCATAATCACCCCGCCCTCGGCCTTGGAGAGCTTGGCGTCCCGATCCGCTAAGGTCTTCTGCGTCACCTCGTGGGCGGCGCGCTCCTGCTCCAGCGCGACACGGACGTCGGTGAGGGCGGCCTGCCCCTGCTGGAGCCGCTCATCAGCCCCTTGGCGGGCGGTGCTCTCTTGCAAGAGCCGCTCTTCAGCGACGACGAGGGCCGCGGCCTTGGCGTCGAGGGCGGCCTTCGGGTCGTCGGCCTCCTTGGCCCGCCGCTCCCGGCTCGCGCGCCCGCTCCTCGGCCCGGCGCCGCCGCGCCCGCGCCCCCTCAAGCGATGAGCGAAGCTCCCGGCTTCGACACGGACGGTCGCCACCTCCGCCTCCCGGTTAGCGGCCGCCGTCCGCGTCTTCTCCAAGTCCTCGCGCGCGTGCCACGGCGCCTCATCACGATCGATGAGGGCCGCGCGCACCCGCTCGAGGCTCGAGCGGCGCGCCGTGTCCCGCCTCGAGCCCTCGGGCGGCTCGTCGAGCCGGGCCGGGGCCCGTACGCTAGCCGCCTATCCGGGGGGACCTGAGAGCGTCGGCAAGCGCGTCGAAAGCGCTGCACCGCTCCCGGAGCTGGTGGACTTCGGCGTTCACCCGGTCGAACGCATCATACTTGTCGTGGGCGCGACGCTCGAGCTCCTGGCAACCACAGAATCAAAACCCATAAGTGCCGTGACACGAAGGCAGCATGCACAAACGAAAGAAAGGAGAGAACAAGCAACCACGGCTAACCTGGAAGACGAGCCACGCCGGGCCGCCGTGGACCCGCAGCGCCTCGTTCAGCGCGCGGTTGAGCGTAGCGCCGTGGCTCCGGAGCTCGTCCCGTAGCTCTCGCTCCACCCGAGCGTCGGCAAACGCCGGGGGTCATCGACGGCCCCCTCCACCGGGCGGGGCGGCGGGCGCGGGAGGACGAGGCCTCGGCGCCGTGTCCTCGACCCCCCACCACTAGGTGACCCTCGCGCCGCCTCACGAGGGCCCCCTCCTGGGGCTCGGTGGAGTTCGTGGGCCAGCTGGCCCACTAGTCCCACCCAGGCGGCGGGGAGTCGTCCGAGACCTCCACCACCTCCGCCGCGAACGCCGGCGGGCGCCGCCGCTCGTGCCGCCCTCCGCCGGCGCCTCCACTCGCGCTTCCGCGGCCGTGGGCGCCGGATGCGGCGCCACGGCCACCACCTCCCGGCCGCGCCCGCAGCCCACGGGCGCCGCGGGTTGCTCCCGCTCCGCCTCCTCCACGCAACGCCCCCGCGCGGCCGCGCCTCCACCACCGCCGGGCCGCCGCGGCCGCACCCCCACGACGGCCGCGCCGGCCGCTCCTCGGCCGACCGCCGACCGCGCCGCGGCGGGGCGATCCGTTGGCCGAGGCCTCGGGGCCCCGCCCGCGCCCTCGCGAGCTCTCGCCCGCCGCCGCCGTGCTCGTCCCCGCTCGCGGCGCCCTCGACGAGTGCCGCGGGGTGGGGATGGACGCGTCCGTCCTCAGCACCTTGGCAGGTGCGAGAGGAGGCACGGTTGGCACCACCCTGCGCAGTCACGAACGGAGGGTTAGGACGCCTGATCATCAACAAATCAAACCGAGCGAAGGATCGAACCCGTTACCTCGAGGAGGAAAAGGCGCGCTTCCTCTTCCTCGAAGCCTCAGCGGATAAGGCCGGCGCGACCGGCGCCCGCCGCCGCCGCGTCTCCGCCGCCGCCGCCGTGCGCGTGGGCGCGCCCGCCCCGCTTGCGGTCGCGCCCGATGTCGCGCCTCCCAACGCGCGCCGCGCGCGCACGTGCACGCTCGCCCCGCGTGCGGGTGCCCCGCCGCCGCGCTCCCCGACGACGTCGCCGCGCGCGTGGATGCGCTCCCCCCCGCGCGCGGGCACACTCGATGCGCGCGCGCCGCGCGCTCGCCGTGCGCGCCCCCGACGAGCGCGCCGGGCGCCCTCCGCGGTGCGCGCCGCCCTCGATGTCGATGGCCGGCGGCGGGCGGCGCCGTTGCGCCCGCCCGGGGCGATGCCGCCCTCGCCGCCGCCGGCTCCGGCGAAGGGGGCGCAGTCGCCACCGTCGAGGGACCCTCCCCCTCGCCCTCTTCCTCTTCGTCCTCCTCCGAGGACGAGAACTCCTCGGTCCCCCGGGGAAGAGAGCCCCGCCTCTTCGCGCCGACGGTACTCCGCGGCCCGCCGATCGCGACGCGCTTGACGTCGCCTCGCGTGCTCCCTCTTGCGCGCCTCCTGCTCCTGCTGCCGCTGCTGCGCCGCCCGGCCCAACGCGCGAGAGTCGGGGGTAGGCGGAATGGACTTGGCGACGGTAAAAGTCACCAGCTGTACACAGGAGCAACAAGGGCGCGTCAGGAGGCAAAGGCAACACAAAGAACTAAAACGAAATCAAGAACCAAACTCACGAGCGGGCCGGTGGGAAGCATCTCGAGGTCCCACGGGGTCCGACCAGCAGGCATCGGCGGCGTCCGGGTGTCGACGGCGCTCCGCGCCCGGGTGAGCGCATATGGCCGCTCGAGGGGCGTCGAGAGCATCCGCGACCTCGCCGTGTCGATGGGGTTGGCCGCCTCGTCATCTCGAAGATGCAGAGCGGCCTCTCCATCAAGGGCACGACCCGCCTATGATGGAGGAAGGCGAGGACGCCCACCGCCCTCGGCCCCCATCGTCGCCGGCGCCGGCAGCCGCGGCCAAGACCGACTCCTGCCGTGCCCGATGCTGGGGCGTGGACACCCCGTAGCCCCAGGAGTCAGGCCTCTCCTTGAACACCCGGCCGGTGTAGGGGGGAAGGCCGGGCTCGGCGTTGCGAAGATAAAACCATCCCCGCTCCCAGCCGGCGTTGTTCGTCGTCATGGTGCAGAGGATGTAGACGCTCTTGAATTGCCCCCGCAGGGCAAGCGACATCCCGCCGGCGCGCACCGCGCGGCGGGTCCTTGGCTCCGTCGTGGGCTGCGTGACGAGCTCCGCGCGGAAAAGGTGTACCCAGAGCTCCCAATTGACTGGGTTCCCCAGGTACCCTTCGCAAACGCCGACGAACGTAGCCGCCTGCAAAATCTCGTTGGGGGCGAAGTTGTGCAGCTCCACTCCGTAGTGGTGGCACATCGCCCGCATAAAACGGCTCGCCGGTGCGTTGAAGCCCCGCTCGTGGTAGCGGATGAAGCTGACCACATAGCCCTCCGGCGGGTTGGGCGCACGGTCCGCCGCCGGCGGCACTATCCACTCCGCCGGACGTCCGTCTTCATTGGCCGCCAGCTGGCCGGCGGCGACTAGCTCGCCAAGGGCCAGCCGCGTCACCGTCGACCTCTCCCAGGCATACGGCTCCAGGATCGTGAGGGGAAGCTGAGGCGGCGCCATGAGGAAGGACGAAGGAATGCGAGGACAGAGGACAAGGAACGGAAGAAAAGCTCTAACGGCGACACCGTGCGGTGGCAAGAGCGAGGCGAAGACGAAGGGGCGTGGGACT
Source organism: Cenchrus americanus (assembly GCA_947561735.1). NCBI lineage: Eukaryota > Viridiplantae > Streptophyta > Magnoliopsida > Poales > Poaceae > Cenchrus > Cenchrus americanus. The sequence continues at coordinate 77,896,329 of OX387244.1, read as the reverse complement.
GAAAATGGTGAGGCGTCAAGGTAAAAAACCGCCGTCTCCTCCACCCCTCAGATTTATAAGCCGACGAGGCGAGCTCTCCGGAGCGGATGCCCCGCTCGCATTAACTGCAGGGAATCTTCCCTTCACGCCGACGGGCGGGCCCCACCACGACTGCAGCGGCCACATCACTGCAGGCGGGCCATCATCACGGCAGAGACCCGCAGGGATCGAGGCAAAGCCGTCACGTCCACCTGCCACGCCGCCCACTACGCGCGCGCGCGCGGCCGCGACGCCTAAAAAGACGCGCCCGCGCTGCAAAAACCGCAGCCTCGACTGCGAGGCATTTAGTGATCGGGTCCCTTGCCAAGCAAGGAGAACCCTCGAGCGGGGCGAACCCCTGGCTCGAGACAAGGGCAACCCTCGATGGGATATCAACGTGAGAAGGCCGCCCGGGACCTGCTTGATGTAAAGCAGGCACCACGGGCGCCCATGCCACGTAAAACCCTCGAGCGGCACGAGCCCTCGACTCAAAACGAGAACAGCCCTCGATGGGATATCGGCGCGAGAAGGTCGCCCGGGACCTGCTTGATGTAAAGCAGGCACCGCGGGTACCCATGCCGCGTAAAATCCTCGAGCGGCACGAGCCCCCGGCTCGAGACAACATCAGCGCTCTAAAGAGGGCACGCGCGTAAGAGGGTCGCCCAGGGCCTGCTTGAAGTAAAGCAGGCACCGCAAGCACCCATGCCGCGCTGTGCCACCAACCAGCACCTCGAGGGCTGGCTCGCCCAGACCCCTCGACGGCCGCAAATGTGAAAAGACGGGGCCGCCCAGGCGCCACCCCGCACGGCCCTACTGATCAGAGGTCCGAAGCCTGACCCTCGACGGGTCCGAACGAGCGCCACGGATCGCGAGTTAGGGACGACGAGGGCACGCGCATTCGAGCCGTTCCTCGAGCCCATCGGCTCGAGGGTGCCTCACATGTCGTGTTCGAGAGCCGCCGAGGCGCAGCAGTCGGGGGGATCCCACCGAGGGAGAGCTTTCGCGCCCTCGGTCCCTATCGAACGGGACCGAGCCCCACCTAGCAAACCCACGCAAGCGCTTTCATGGACGTGTCTCCGACCGCGCAGCCCTACCCTTATCGAATGGGGCATGGACGTCCACTTGAACCACCCGCTAGCGCCTCGACGAGGAATCCGCAATCCGCGACCCGCTCGATGGGGGTTGCGGAAACCTCACCCTCCGTCCCGCGGAGGGACGGCGAGGGCGCGTTAAAAGACAAGTCGCCAAGCTCTACCCGATCGCCTCGAACGGGCCAAGGCTCGGGGGCTCGGCGCACGGCTACACCTCCTTGAAATTGCACCCGCCGGAGACAGTGCCAGCAGTGCGTGCACCCCCGAAGCCGGCTGAAATACCGCCGATGCCGGTTGGCATATGTGCCATGCCCTCTGACCAAAATTCTCGCGGTTAACCCCTGCAGGAGTACCCACACTCCTGCAGGGCTTCGGGGGCTAGACCCGCGGGTCCGCTGACGCGGCCCCACGGAAAGCGTTCGCGAACAAGGAGGGAAGAACGTCCTATCGCAGGTTCCGCACCGCGGGAGCCTCAATGGCAAACCCACAGATGCTCGGGGGCTACTGTCGGGGACAGCCCTAGGGGTCCCCTTAAACAATGGGGAAAACCTCACTTAAAACCCGCAACGAAACCCAAATACGTTAAGCCTAACCATGCAGGTGCCTAACCATGCAGGACACAGCCCACAGGGACTCCGACGGCCCATCGAGGCAGCCCGCGTAAGGATCCCCTCGAACAGGCTCCGCCTCGTTCGAGGAAGCACGCTCCCTTCGGGCGGGCATCGCCCCGCTCGAGGGGCAGCACTCCCTTCAGGCGGGCATCACCCCGCTCGAGGGGCAGCACTTCCCTCGAGCGAGCTCCGCCTCGCTCGAGGGTACGCCCCGCCCTCTCGTCGGGGTCCGCCACGCTCGAGGGTGCCCCTCACGCGTGCGCCGGCCCCGTACACGGGCATTTAACGCCCTGACGCCGCAGGACGGCGCCATCATGCGCCCGGGGCTCGCACCCCGGTGCCGCCGCACCAACTCCCCAGGGAGAAGCCCATCCCCGCCACTGTGGGGAAGGACTGTGCAGTGCGGCCGGTGTCAGTCCCGTGACACCGTGCGCACGCCCCAGTACGGCTAACGCGTCGAGCCCTCGAAAGAGGGCCGGCGCACCCTAGATTCACTTTCTTGTGACCCTACAGAGTTAGGTGGAGGCGCTAGGCCGGTGGACTGCCATCCCCGCCACTGTAACGGCGTGGCCGCCGTACCCGCGCGTGCGGTGCGCACGCCGGGCCCTGTAGCGACGACTCCAGCCCCGTGAAGCGCGTCGGGAAGGAACGCCGTTCGCCTACTCCTGTACGCCGTACGGTGCCCGCGCGTCGCACCTCCCTCGAGCCTATCAGAAGACATCACCGCCATTCGCTGCTCTCCTACCCTCGAACCGCCACTGTTCGGGTACAAGTCAGGCCATGATGACCAGATCGCTGCAAGGATCGCCCGGACGGCCGCCCACTCTACAGCATAGCACGTCGTGCTTCTCCACGTAGCTAGATAGCGCGGCATGCATGTAATTCGCCTCCCCCTTGATCTATAAAAGGGGGACGAACCCCCCAGCCGCGGGGGAGAGATAGAACGCACCCATACAGACTCATCTCGACAAGAGCACGCCGTGCACTCACTCTCTTATTCTCCCACAACATCTTCAGCCACTCCACTAGGGACTTGGAAGCCACGCTTCCTGTAACAACCCAGGAATCTAGGTGTGTGAATTTTGCGAAAAATTTAAAACTTTTTGTTTGCTTTGGAGTGCTATCAATTTTTGAGCCAAATTGCTAGCCACTCACCAACTTCTCCACTAATATATCCTAATTATAAAAATTATATTTAAAATATGGTATAACAAGTGAGTTGGATCTTCTTTGATTTATTTGAAGTTCATTTGAGTGTTGTTTGAATCGATTGGCAATCAAATTCAAACCCCTTTCTCAAACCCTTAATCAAACTCAATTGTTTTAAAAGGCAAAGAGCATCTAGGAGCAAAGTGGGCCGTTTTCTCCTATTTCTCGCGTTGCACCGGCCCGGCCCACGACCGAACCGGCCCAACCAACCCACACCGCGCCCGCCTCCTTAGCCCTCTCCTTCACCCGCCGACCGGTGGTCCCAAGGCATGTCGGCTTTATCCTTTCCTTCTCACCAACCGGGCAAGCCGGCCCGGCCCCACCCGTGCTCGCGCCGCCGCCGGCCCCGCCGCACCCCGCCGCGCGGCGCGGGCGCGGCCGAGCCGCCGGCCGGCGCGCACGCCGAGGGGGCCGGGCGAGCGCGCGAACCGAGCCGAGGGTCGGTGAGGGGAAAACCCCTTTATACCCCTGTACCTTTCCCCAGTGGCAACGTGAGAGAGGTGAGAGGACCGCCGCCGCCTCGGATGCCAAGCCGGGGAAGGGTACCGCCGGGTTTTCGCCTAAGCCTCGCGTCGTCGTGGTTTCAAAAGGGGGGGAAGAGGAGAGCCAGAGCCAACCGCCCCGCTACCAACCCACTTGGGGTTTTTCCCCCTTTCGAGAGCCGCCACCGGGGGAGGAAGGAGAAGGGGGAGCCGGGGAAGAGGAGGCGAGGTGGGAGTCCGACGCGCGCCGCCGCCGGTGCGCTGCTGCGGAGGAGGAACGTGTTCGTGAAGGGCCGGACGAGGAGGAAGGCGACGTTCGTGTGCGGAGTGGAGCCGTACCGGTGCAGAGGGACGCACGCCGCCGTGTACGCCGACGCCGCACCGCCAAGCCTGCTACGCCTTCACCGCCGACCCACGGTGAGCACCGTGGTCTTCCCTCTTTTCTCCTCGCGCTGTTCGCGTTTTTTACGCCGCTCGTGGGTGTGCCGTCGAGCCGCCGGTGCCGGGCGCGCCGCGCCGCCGTCTCCCCAAGGACGACGCCGCGCCGTGCTCTGCCGGTAAAGTCCAGGGGCGAGGCAACCCCAAGCCGTGCGCACCGGATGAGCCAGTCAGGGCGGAAGCTTTGGGCTGCCCTGCTGGGGAGTTAAGGAGCTCGTACCCGTGTCGCGCCGCGCCGTCGAGTCTGGATGCCCGCGCGCGTCGCGTTTCTGGTTTGTTGTTTTGGCAGTGACGCCGTTCTGGAGGAGTTCAGGGGAAACACGGTGGCGGAGCCAGCGCACCCCAGCGCTGAACCCGGGCCGTGATCCATCGCCTTTGCCAGGAGTTTGCGAGGGAGCCGGCCAGGCCGGGGAATCAGGACCCTGCCGACGCCGTGCTGTTCCTGGGCGAGCCGCCGGGGGAGAACGGGGCTTGTGCTGTGACCCGGCCTTCGTGCCGAGGGTTATCTGATGCAGGTGATGGTGCGCGCGGGCGCCGGCCGGCCGCACCCAGAGGGCGCGCCATGGCCGCGGTCCCGCCGCACGGTGAGCTTCGCGTGCAGGCATCCCGCGCCGCCAGCCTTTCTGTGATGCACCGGCCTTGAGCCGTGATCGCGTTCGTGTGTAGGAGTGTGTGCAAGTAAACCAGCCGGCCGCACCCCAGCGCGCCGTGGCGGGGAACTCGTGGGGTGGATGCCAGAGCGCCGGCGACGCGCCGCGCGTCCGCCGCGCCCTGGGGCTTTTCGTCGAGCGCTTGGAGGGCGTAGGGTGCTGCGCCAGTAGGCGGGTTAATCGGGCCGCTAGCCAAGTTTGGGCCCTAAGCCCAGTTGACCTTTAGTAGGCCGCCGGCCCAGCATAGGTTAGGGAGCCAGGGGGGGGGGGCTTTCCGAACTTTGGAGGCTGACCCCGGCTGGGCCTTAGCTTCTGGGCTGAGTAGGCCAGAATCCAACCCGAGCAGAACCCAGTCCGCTGGGCCGCCCACGGTCCAGCCGAGCTTTAGGCTTAGTCGCAGCCCGTCAGACCGAGACCGCTGACGTCATGCTGACGTCAGCCATGTTTTTCTGAAAAACCTATTTTCCTTCTGTTTAAAAATTCCGTAAAAATGTTTTTGACCTTTAAAAATTAGTAAGAAATTCTAGAGTGCTCAGAAAAATACAAAACTAATTTCTATAAATCCGTATTTGCAAAACCTTGCTGATTGTAGGTAGTTCGGGCTCTTTTGGATTTTCTAAATTGGATTTTATTTGGAGTTATTGCTTAGATGTGCACCGTTATCTTATTTTCGCGTCGAATCTCGTGCCGCAGACCCGAGCTTCGACCAGGAGGACGTGGAGGACCCCGAGTACACAACACCGGGATAGCAATCGCTTCAACGGCACAGAAGGTGTCATGTCACTCCCAACCATATAGATCCTATGTTGATATTTAGCTGCTAGTGCTTTACTTTAATGCATTGTTCTGATGAATTGCATAACCCGTTTACTAGCCGTGCCTTGATGTTTATCATAACCTGTTCCTTGTTCTACTACCTACGGGACTAGCTACAGACCCCTAGCTAGTCCCATACTTCAACTATCCATACTTTTGTTGCTTGATTATGGATGGTGCTCTGGGTTTGAGCTGAGATGTGGGTATCTCGGTGTGATTCTAGCGTGTGTTCTGGGTTGTGTACCCCTTGCCGTGTTTTGGCGGGAGCGAGCCGCTGGTTACTTGTGAACGGCTGCCGAGGGAAGATGCGATCGGCCTCTTACCCGAGGGTCGTGTCGTGTGGGATGGAGATGTTGAGTGCTCGCTCTCGGCCCCTTAAGGACCGATCGTCGCTGACCTTGTTTCGAATGACTACTTTCGTACGTACCGCCCGCCTTGTATTGGGCGGGGGTGCGGGGTGAGACTTGTAGTGGATAGCACCCCTCCCCGCCGGGAGGATCGGTGTGATCGTGTCGGGAGTGGTCTGTCCCTCCTTAGTAGACTTTGCCCTGGCGAGGCCGGGGAAGGGTTCCACAGCTTCGAGGGACCTCTCGCGGGTAGTATGAGCTCTGCCGCGGAGGCTGGGCCAGGCTCGGAGATGCAGAAGGGTACTATCCACTTACTTGGGCTTCAGCCGTATGGTAGGGCCGGACACCGGTGACGGCCGGTTCCGGACCTATTCGGGCGGGTACAGTTGTACAACCTCTGCAGAGTGTTAAACCTATAGCTATAGTCCGTGTCCACTGGTTATGGACAGTCTTTCGATCTCTCACCTGACTAGACATACTTCTCTTGTGCTTCTTCTCTCCCCCGAGTGTGTGAGCCCGGCTTCGGCCGTTGAGATGTGGGGATAGGAGCCGGTGGGCCCCACATCGCAGAAGAGAGATGGGTTCTGGATCGTGGTTGTGATCCGGTGCTTTGGAGTGGTGATCCTTGAGCGGGGTGTGGACCCCTGAGGTGTGGACCTTGGAAGCGGAAGCTTTCCCGAGGTGTGGACCTCCTTGCTTTATTCTGCTTACCTTGAATGTTGCACTGCTGCTTTGCTTAAGCTTTCTACAGCCAGATTAGGGATACCTCATGCATAGTAGAATATACACCGCTTTTGCCTCTTTGTTGGGAAGCTGACATGACCTACCCGCTTATCGGGTAGACCCCCGGTGACTCGACGCGAGCCAGACTACGACTTCGACAACGACGGGCCGGGTGGACCGAGCTCTTCCTACACTTGAGCCGCCCGCGGATATGGAGTTTCCCGCGCTTACTTGGAGCCGCTCGCTAGACGATTTATTTCGTTTGATTCGATCCCGATGGACTTGTACCCGGCATGTGCCGAAGAGATGTACTCTGATTAATGTAATAAAATAAATGATGTACTCTATTCTTTGTTTTTACTTTTCTGTATGGATTTTTGGAATCGCTGAGACAGGGATTGCACGTGGTAGCCTCCTGGGACTACCACCGAGGTGCTAAGATTCGGGGATCCGTTCGCGGAAATCCGGGTCGTTTCAGTTGGTACCAGAGCCATGCTTGACTGTAGGACGAGCCCCAGGAATGGTCGATAGTACAGGAAGCCGTTTCCGAACCTTGAAACTTTATATAAACCCCTTGGCTTCCGTATGTATATAACTATACTTATATGCATTACCTTGATTAACTTTCACTAACTGCCTTACTAACTACGCTCTAACAACGTTGTGCAGATGGCGGAGACGACGTGGGTTACCTTGGAGTCGGACGGCAAGAGCTACGGAGGCTTCTGCCACCTGCTGAGGGAGTGCCTGGAGGGCGCAGGAGTGGAGACCGACGGTGTCAGCTACAGGGGGAGGGCCATGGGGCACTTGGAGCAGACTCCCACGTACCTGACCGTCACGGTACCAGCAGACCCACGGGTGCCAGAGTTTGAGGAGGTAGTGGTGTACTGCTTCGAGAGCTCGGTCACGGAGGCGCACCAGACCGGTGCACGCAGGGCTCTCAAGAAGGTTTGTGACCTGCTCAGAGAGAGGCTGAAGGACACACCGTTCAGGGTACTTCCGGCAGAGATCTTCGACCACGGTCGCTGGGACTCGAGTGACCGAGCACGGTACCAGGAGGTGACTCCAGTGGACGGGGAGGACCAGGCGATGCTCGCGGCCAGGCGGTGCATCCTGGCCCAGGACCAGGCACTGTTCTGGGCGGACGGAGAGACACTGTACCTTCGGTGGAGGTGTGACGTTGCCCTGCGGCAGGTTCGGGACTTGGAGGAGGACAGAGAGGACTTACTGGACGAGCTGGAGGCAGCACACGAGAGGAATGGAGAGCTAGTACAGCTGGGACTGGCAGCGGCCGCAGCCAGCACTGAGAGAGACTCCTGGAGGATCGCTACGTTGGAGGCACGGTTGAGGGCAGAGCGGGAGGCTCACCGGGCTTCGGTGGAGGCCGCGCGAGAGGATCGAGTGAGGCTGGCAGAGGCTCGAGACCAGGTGGAGTCGATCGGAGCCGCAGCAGTCGACTACCGTGTCCGTGTGTGGGACCTACGGAAGGAGGCGAGCCGACACAACTACCACCACATGTGTTACCTGGGAGGACTGGTCTACGAGGAGAGGGACCGGGCAGACAGGACCCGCGCGGCCTGGGAGCGCTCCGACCAGCAGAGGCTGGCAGAGCTGGAGGCGCTTTCCGCACAGCTACCACCTAAGAAGAGGCCCAGACTGAGGATGGAGACTTTCGAGCTTCCCCCGACGCTCCTACCACGAGTGCGGCCGTACCCGAGTGGTTCGCAGGACACGGCGGAGATGGATCGTGCTCTACAGGACACTTGTGACTACTACGGGGGACCGGCGATCAGGGTGCCGGTTACCCAGAGTCCACTCACCGCCGTTCTACTCGGCTCCACAGACACCGCTCCGAGACACCTCGCAGTATTCAAGTGATGGGAGTAGAGATCTTGTAGCGTATTCGGAGTAGGTGTAATGAGTTAGATGTAATGCTACCGTTCATGTGACATGCCTGTAGTAGCTACCCCATGATGTACCATGCGTTAGCAGGATGTGTTGCCGTGTACCCTCGAAGGTCGTAGGAGTAAACCTCGAGGTGCACCTCTTTTGTATGGTGGCATTGATTGAGTGACATGGATCTTCATGGTTTCATTCGGATTTCATGCTTCTTAATGTCTGTCTGAAATTTTGTGATTGTTAGCAGGATTACTCCATTATAGTTTAAAACCTGATTAAATACATTCTCCCTACCGCTACTAACTCTTGCAACTGGAACAGATGTCGGGAGCAAGGAGGTCCGGGCGACTCCTGGCCCGTTTCGAGGAGGTCGCTGGGGACGACGGAGGGGAGGATGCCCCTAACCCAGCAGGAGCGAGAGGCCGCGGACGTCGTGGAGGTCACGCGCCACGAGGCGGGCTCCGCGGAGGCCGAGTAGGCCGAGTCGGCGGTCGAGGAGCCGCGCGCGACGACGAGGGAGCTCGGAGAGCGAGGAGCTCGAGCACGAGCAGTACCCCGCCCGAGGGAGGAGCGAGGCCGGGCTCGGTGGACACGAGGTGCCACCACCGCCACCTCCCCCGAACTTGGCCGACGTGATGGCGGTGCAAACACAAACCGATGCGTACGATCACTCGTATGCTAGCCCGTAACAACAACAACAACAACAACCCTAGGGGCCGAACCGCTACGCGCCGAGGGTTTCCGAAGAAGGTTGAGAACTTCAACAAGCCGCGACCGCCTACCTTCGACCACTCGGCCGGACCCGATGGATGCGGATAACCGGTTGCGTGAGATCGAGAAGAAGCCGGAGCCGACCGAGCTTACCGAGGAGGAGTGTGTGATCGTGGCGGCGCACCGCACCGATCGGCACGGCCCGGGCGTGGTGGGACAACATCGTGACTCGCACCGGACCCGTTGCACATCGGGTGGGACGAGTTCGTGGAGGCCTTCAGAGTCACCACATCCCGTACGCAAGTGATGGATAGGAAGGCTGACGAGTTCAGGCACCTCAAGATGGGAAACATGTCGGCACAGAGTACGCCAACCGCTACCAGGAGCTGATGAGGTACGTGCCGAAGACACCGACACAAAGAAGAAGAAGGTCTACCGGTTCGTAAAGGGGCCGCACAAGGGTATGGCACACCACTTGTCCGCGCACGACTGCCCGACACTTCGCTCCATTATCGACAAGGCCCCGATAGTGGAGAGGTCAAGGCTTGAGTACATGGAGGTTCGTGGGAGCAAGTCCAAGCGCTCGGACCGAGCAGACGTTCGTGACCACCTCGAGGCAGAGGCACGAAGCTACGCACGAGGCCACCGGACTCGGCAGAGGCACCACGCCTCTCGGCCCCGCCCACAGAGCGAGCCCACCCGGGTGGGGGTGGAGGTCGAAGCAGCGGAAGCCGAGGCCACCACCGGCGGCGGACGCATCCAAGGTGACGTGCTTCAACCGCCGTCGGGTGGGGCATAAGTCGTTTGAGTGTCCCCGCAGGTACCACCAGGGAGTCGAGCCGCAAAGACTCGTTCTAGACCCCGGCCAAGCCACCAAGCCACCGGAGAGGACGCCCACCTCGTACACGCGAGAGGTCCGCTCGCCCGCCGCCCACTCGGGGCCGACCGAACCACCTCACCGTCGAGGATGCAAGCAACGCGCACCCGACGTCACACTTGGTGAGTTCCTTGTTGACTCAGTTTTGGCTACTGTTTTGTTTGATACTGGAGCTCAGTTTTCGTATATTTCTACCAAGTTTGCTAAAGAAAGGTCTTTACCAACTAAGCCTCGACCAAGTCCTATCTTGACTAGCTCTCCGCTAGGAGAGAAGAGGAGTACGTTAGAGTGCAGGGGAGTGAGGATGGTGTTTGAGGGGCTACCGTTCACGGCAGACTTGACAGTTTTGGAGTCTACCGGGATAGACGTGATCTTAGGGATGGATTGGTTGGCAAAGCACAACGGGATAGTTTCTTGCAACCCCAGAGTGATTCAGCTTGAACACCCCAGCGGAACTACAGTGCGGATTGAGCCACAGAGTCCGAAGGTTGCTACGATGATGTGCAACATGAGTGGGAAAGAGATTGAAGAAATCCCAGTGGTCCGTGAGTTTCCGGACGTGTTCCCAGAGGAGCTTACGGAGTTACCCCCAGACCGAGACGTGGAGTTCGTGATTGAGCTGATGCCAGGGGCGGGGCCCGTTGCTAAGAGTCCGTATAGGATGTCGTCCGACGAGCTGGACGAGTTGAAGAAACAGCTCAAGAAGTTGCTCGAGCAAGGGTTTGTTCGGCCGAGTGCCTCACCGTGGGGTTCACCGTTGCTCTTCGTGGAGAAGAAAGACGCGTACGAAGAGGATGTGCATTGACTACCGCACGCTCAACTCGATGACAATCAAGAACAAGTACCCACTGCCCAGAATCGAGGATTTGCTGGATAGACTCAAAAAGGCAAGGTTCTTCTCCAAGATCGATTTGAGGTCAGGCTACCACCAGATGAAGATCCGGGAGCAGGACATACCCAAGACAGCCTTCACCACACGCTACGGCCTGTACGAGTTCGTGGTGGTTTCCTTTGGGCTGACCAACGCCCCTGCTTACTTCATGAACTTGATGAACAAGGTCTTCATGGAAGAGTTGGACAGATTTGTAGTGGTGTCTATCGATGATATCCTGATCTACTCTGAGACCACTGAGGAGCACGAGGAGCACCTGAGAGTTGTGCTAGAGAGGCCGAGGCAAAGCAGAACCGTACGCCAAATTCGGCAAGTGCGAGTTCGGGATGGAGAAGGTCGCTTTCTTGGGACACGTGTTGTCGGCGAGAGGGGATAGCCGTGGATCCGTCCAAGGTTGAATCGGTGACCAAGTGGGAGCAGCCGTTAAACGTGACAGATGTCAGAAGCTTCCTTGGGTTGGCAGGTTACTACCGGAGGTTCATTGAGAACTTTTCCAAGATCGCAAAGCCAATGACAGAGTTGCTCAAGAACAACACAAAGTTCGAGTGGTCAGAAGCGTGTGAGAAGAGCTTTCAAGAGCCGAAAAAGAGACTCACCACGGCCCCCGTGCTTACCTTGCCGTACATCAAGAAAGACTTTGTGGTCTACCGTGACGCTTCAAAGCAAGGACTCGGTTGTGTGCCGATGCAGAAGGGAAAGTTGTGGCTTATGCTTCCGGACACCTGAAGAAACATGAGGAAAACTACCCGACACACGACTTGGAGTCGGCGCTTGTTGTGCATGCGCTCAAAATCCTGGAGACACTACCCGATAGGGAACAAGTGTGAACCGTTTTCCGACCACAAGAGCCCGAAGTACTTCTTTACACGTACCGAGCCGAACATGAGGCAGAGACGGTGGTTAGAGCCGATCAAGGACTACGACGTCGAGATCAACTACCACCTGTGCAAAGCTAACGTCGTGGCGTATGCACCGAGCCGAAAACATACTGCAACAACCTCATGGTGGAAGAAGAGCAACCTGCTTTGCATGAAGAGCTGGAGAAGCTGAGAATCGAGATCGTGGACCAAGGCCAAGCCAACGTTATGCAAGTGACCTACAACCTGGAGGAGCGAATCCGTACAGCCCAGAGGGAGTGTGCAGAAATCAAAGTGCTGAGAGAACTAATGAAGCAGGCAAAGCGAGTAAGACTACCGGGTTGATGAACAGGGCACTGTGTGGCTGAAAGAACGGATCTGTGTACCACAAGACAAGGCACTCCGAGAGCAGATCATGAGAGAAGCTCACGACTCGAGGTACTCGATTCACCCGGGCAGCACCAAGATGTACAGAGATCTGAAGGTCAGGTACTGGTGGAAGGACATGAAGAAGGATATTGCACACTACGTGGCCTGTTGCGACACCTGTAGCAGAGTAAAGATTGAACATCAGAAACCTGCTGGTTTGTTGAAGCCGTTGGATATCCCAGTGTGGAAGTGGGAGGACATTTCCATGGACTTTGTGGTGGGACTCCCTAGAACACCAAGAGGAAACGACTCAGTTTGGGTCATAGTGGACAGGCTGACTAAAGTGGCTCACTTTGTGCCGTGAAGACCAGGTATGCAACCGAGAAGTTGGCAGAGCTGTTCGTAGAACACATACTCAGATTACACGGGGCACCCAGAAGTATCGTGTCTGATCGAGGGCCACAGTTTGTCTCCAAGTTTTGGCAGAGCTTCCACAAGCTTATGGGCACCACTCTCAGCTACAGCACAGCTTTTCACCCACAGACCGACGGGCAGACAGAGAGAGTCAACCAGGTCCTGGAGGACATGCTACGAGCTTGTGCACTCACCTATGGTACTGACTGGGAGAGCAGTTTGCCGTTCGCAGAGTTCTCGTACAACAACAAACTTTCAAGCAAGTCTCCGGGATGGCACCCTTTGAGGCACTTTACGGTCGAAAGTGCAGGACCCCGCTAGCTTGGTCAGAGGTTGGAGAGCGAGCTCTGTTCGGACCAGCAATCATTGAGGAAGCAAGAGGAGAAAGTTGAGAAAGTTCGTGAGAACCCGAAAATCGCTCGTAGTCGTCGAAGAGCTATGCGTACAAGAGAAGGAGAGAGTTGACCTTTGCGGCTTGGCGACCGAGTGTACTTGAAAGTCTCACCGCTCCGAGGAACTAAGAGGTTCTTGGTGAAAGGAAAGCTTGCACCGAGGTACGTGGGACCGTACCCTATCACCCGAAGGATTGGGAGTTTGGCCTACCGCCTTGCACTACCCGAGACAATGGCGGGAGTTCACCCGTTGTTCCACGTGTCACACTCGAAGAAGAGTGAGAAGGCAGGTGGAGGCAAAGCAAGTGCCCATGGAGTTGCTTGACTTGCAAGACAACCCGGAATATACGAATATCCCGAGAAAATCTTGGACAGAGCGGTCAAGGAAACGAGGAGGACTACCATTCCCTTCTGTAAAGTGTTGTGGAGCAACCATACCGAGCGAGAGGCAACATGGGAGAAGGAAGCCGATCTCAGGAAGGAGTACCCTCACTTGTTCACGGAGGAGGACGAGGACTAAATCTCGAGGACGAGATTCTCGGTGGTGGGGGAGAATGTAACAACCCAGGAATCTAGGTGTGTGAATTTTGCGAAAAATTTAAAACTTTTTGTTTGCTTTGGAGTGCTATCAATTTTTGAGCCAAATTGCTAGCCACTCACCAACTTCTCCACTAATATATCCTAATTATAAAAATTATATTTAAAATATGGTATAACAAGTGAGTTGGATCTTCTTTGATTTATTTGAAGTTCATTTGAGTGTTGTTTGAATCTGATTGGCAATCAAATTCAAACCCCTTTCTCAAACCCTTAATCAAACTCAATTGTTTTAAAAGGCAAAGAGCATCTAGGAGCAAGGGCCGTTTTCTCCTATTTCTCGCGTTGCACCAGCCCAGCCCACGACCAGAACCGGCCCAACCAACCCACACCGCGGCTGCCTCCTTAGCCCTCTCCTTCGCCCCGCCGACCGGTGGTCCCAAAGCATGTCGCTTTATCCTTTCCTTCTCACCAACCGGGCAAGCCGGCCCACCCCACCCGTGCTCGCGCCGCCGCCGGTCCCGCCGCACCCGCCGCGCGGCGCGGGCGCGGCCGAGCCGCCGGCCGGCGCGCACGCCGAGGGGGCCAGGCGAGCGCGCGAACCGAGCCAGGTCAGTGAGGGGAAAACCCCTTTATACCCCCCGTACCTTTCCCCGGGGGCAACGTGAGAGAGGTGAGAGGACCGCCGCCGCCTCGGATGCCAAGCCGGGGAAGGGTACCGCCGGGTTTTCGCCTAAGCCTCGCGTCGTCGTGGTTTCAAAAGGGGGGGAAGAGGAGAGCCAGAGCCAACCGCCCCGCTACCAACCCACTTGGGGTTTCCCCCTTTCGAGAGCCGCCACCGGGGGAGGAAGGAGAAGGGGGAGCCGGGGAAGAGGAGGCGAGGTGGGAGTCCGACGCGCGCCGCCGCCGTGCGCCGCGCTGCGGAGGAGGAACGTGTTCGTGAAGGGCCGGTCGAGGAGGAAGGCGACGTTCGTGTGCGGAGTGGAGCCGGACCGGAGCAGAGGGACGCACGCCGCCGTGTACGCCGACGCCGCACCGCCAAGCCTGCTACGCCTTCACCGCCGACCCACGGTGAGCACCGTGGTCTTCCCTCTTTTCTCCTCGCGCTGTTCGCGTTTTTTACGCTGCCTGTGGGTGTGCCGTCGAGCCGCCAGTGCCTGGGCGCGCCGCGCCGCCGTCTCCCCAAGGACGACGCCGCGCCGTGCTCTGCCGGTAAAGTCCAGGGGCGAGGCAACCCCAAGCCGTGCGCACCGGATGAGCCAGTCAGGGCGGAAGCTTTGGGCTGCCCTGCTGGGGAGTTAAGGAGCTCGTACCCGTGTCGCGCCGCGCCGTCGAGTCTGGATGCCCGCGCGCGTCGCGTTTCTGGTTTGTTGTTTTGGCAGTGACGCCGTTCTGGAGGAGTTCAGGGGAAACACGGTGGCGGGAGCCGCCGCACCCCGCCGAACCCGGCCGTGATCCATCGCCTTTGCCAGGAGTTTGCGAGGGAGCCGCCGTGCCGGGGAATCGAGGACCCCCGCCGACGCCGTGTCGTTCCCCGGGCGAGCCGCCGGGGAGAACGGGGGCTTGTGCCGTGACCCGGCCTTCGTGCCGAGGGTTATCCGATGCGTGTGATGGTGCGCGCGGGCGCCGGCCGGCCGCACCCGGGCGCGCCATGGCCGCGGTCCCGCCGCACGGTGAGCTTCGCGTGCGTGCATCCCGCGCCGCCGCACCTTTCGTGATGCACCGGCCTTGAGCCGTGATCGCGTTCTCGGGTGTAGGAGTGTGTGCAAGTAAACCGGCCCGGCCGCACCCCGGCCGCGCCGTGGCGGGGAACTCGTGGGGTGGATGCCGCAGCGCCGGCGACGCGCCGCGCGTCCGCCGCGCCCGGGGCTTTTCGTCGAGCGCTTGGAGGGCGTAGGGTGCCGCGCCGCAGACGGGTTAATCGGGCCGCTAGCCAAGTTTGGGCCCCAAGCCCGCTGACCTTTAGTAGGCCGCCGGCCCGCGCATAGGTTAGGGGAGCCGGGGGGGGGGGGCTTTCCGAACTTTGGAGGCCGACCCCGCCGGGCCTTAGCTTCTGGGCTGAGTAGGCCATAATCCAACCCGAGCAGAACCCAGTCCGCTGGGCCGCCCACGGTCCGGCCCGAGCTTTAGGCCTAGTCGCGGCCGTCGTAGCCGAGACCGCTGACGTCATGCTGACGTCAGCCATGTTTTTCTGAAAAACCTATTTTCCTTCTGTTTAAAAATTCCGTAAAAATGTTTTTGACCTTTAAAAATTAGTAAGAAATTCTAGAGTGCTCGAAAAATACAAAACTAATTTCTATAAATCCGTATTTGCAAAACCTTGCCGATTGTAGGTAGTTCGGGCTCTTTTGGATTTTCTAAATTGGATTTTATTTGGAGTTATTGCTTAGATGTGCACCGTTATCTTATTTTCGCGTCGAATCTCGTGCCGCGTACCCGAGCTTCGACTCGGAGAGGACGTGGAGGACCCCGAGTACACAAGACCGGACAAAGAATCGCTTCAACGGCACAGAAGGTGTCATGTCACTCCCAACCATATAGATCCTATGTTGATATTTAGCTGCTAGTGCTTTACTTTAATGCATTGTTCTGATGAATTGCATAACCCGTTTACTAGCCGTGCCTTGATGTTTATCATAACCTGTTCCTTGTTCTACTACCGCGCGGACTAGCTACGTACCCCTAGCTAGTCCCATACTTCAACTATCCATACTTTTGTTGCTTGATTATGGATGGTGCTCTGGGTTTGAGCCGAGATGTGGGTATCTCGGTGTGATTCTAGCGTGTGTTCTGGGTTGAGTCCCCCTTGCGGTGTTTTGGCGGGAGCGAGCCGCTGGTTACTTGTGAACGGCTGCCGAGGGAAGATGCGATTCGGCCTCTTACCCGAGGGTCGTGTCGTGTGGGATGGAGATGTTGAGTGCTCGCTCTCGGCCCCTTAAGGACCGATCGTCGCTGACCTTGTTTCGAATGACTACTTTCGTACGTACCGCCCGCCTTGTATTGGGCGGGGGTGCGGGGTGAGACTTGTAGTGGATAGCACCCCTCCCGCCGGAGGATCGGTGTGATCGTGTCGGGAGTGGTCTCGTCCCTCCTTAGTAGACTTTGCCCCGGCGAGGCCGGGGAAGGGTTCCCACGCCTTCGAGAGACCTCTCGCGGGTAGTATGAGCTCTACCGCGGAGGCCGGGCCGTGCTCGGAGATGCAGAAGGGTACTATCCACTTACTTGGGCTTCGCCCGTATGGTAGGGCCGGACACCGGTGACGGCCGGTTCGACCTATTCGGGCGGGGTACGCTTGTACAACCTCTCGTAGAGTGTTAAACCTATAGCTATAGTCCGTGTCCACCGGTTATGGACAGCCTTTCGATCTCTCACCTGACTAGACATACTTCTCTTGTGCTTCTTCTCTCCCCCCGAGTGTGTGAGCCCGGCTTCGGCCGTTGAGATGTGGGGATAGGAGCCGGTGGGCCCCACATCGCAGAAGAGAGATGGGTTTCGGATCGTGGTTGTGATCCGGTGCTTTGGAGTGGTGATCCTTGAGCGGGGTGTGGACCCCTGAGGTGTGGACCTCGGAAGCGGAAGCTTTCCCGAGGTGTGGACCTCCTTGCTTTATTCTGCTTACCTTGAATGTTGCACTGCTGCTTTGCTTAAGCTTTCTACGACCGCATTAGGGATACCTCATGCATAGTAGAATATACACCGCTTTTGCCTCTTTGTTGGGAAGCTGACATGACCTACCCGCTTATCGGGTAGACCCTGGTGACTCGACGCAGCAGACTACGACTTCGACAACGACGGCTGGGTGGACTGAGCTCTTCCTACACTTGAGCTGCCTGCGGATATGGAGTTTCCCGCGCTTACTTGGAGCCGCTGCTAGACGATTTATTTCTGTTTGATTCAGTCCTGATGGACTTGTACCCGGCATGTGCCGAAGAGATGTACTCTGATTAATGTAATAAAATAAATGATGTACTCTATTCTTTGTTTTTACTTTTCTGTATGGATTTTTGGAATCGCTGAGACAGGGATTGCACGTGGTAGCCTCCTGGGACTACCACCGAGGTGCTAAGATTCGGGGATCCGTTCGCGGAAATCCGGGTCGTTTCACTTCCTCTCCCGCCTTGCTTGTAGCAGCCCCACTACAGGCACCCCCGGTGCTGAGTAATATAGTGCCGTGAGCACACCCCTGCTGGACGTACGGCCCCCTCGGCCGGAACCAGGATAAAAACCCTACGTCACTTGTTGCTTAGCATCGACCATTGAGGGATAGACCTCCGCGCTATCTACTGGTTAGTGTCGGGACCATATTCCGCACTGACACCCGCGGTGACACGCCGGCGGAGCGCCTTGCTGCGGTGGAGCACCGCGTTGATGAGGTGGCCACCCATGGCGTTCGCTTGGGCACCACCCTGGGCCTGGCTGCCATGGCGACGCACACGGACGTCGACTACTCCACCAGGCTGCGCGGCTTCCGGGGCGGCACGCCAGAAGACATCGAGGAGATTGAGCTCATCTTGGAGCGCCTCGATGGCCACGGCGACGCCATTGCCGAAATCACTCATCCCCAATCTGTGCTGAACAGGCTTTTCGACTAGATTGTATTAGGCATGTTTGAACATTGGCAATAAATAAAGAACTTTTGAATTCTGTGCTTGCACTGTGATGATTCCTTTACATTTGCATCCGTGAATCTTGTTTTTCCTTAAACGTATCCGGGAACTGTCTTGAGCCGAATACGCGAGAACAGATGCCCTTTGGCGCAAAATCCACAAAAGATCCCTGAATCGGCAATCCGTAAGCACTGTTCAAGCAAAAAACCCTTCGCATTCGGGAAGAAAACCCTGCCGTTTGGTATTCCAATAGTGTGTACTGGCCGGTCATCACTCCCAATGCGCCCCTTCGGTCAATAAAATGGCCTGCTAAGATGCCCTGCAAATCCACTCGCACACTCATCCATCACTTCTCATCTCCTCCCCTGTCTCTAGAGGAAAAAACCCCAAGGCCATGGACAAGGGCAAGCAACCCCAGGAGAGCAACCCTCCAAAGAAACGCACGATTCGAAGGTGAGTTTTCCCTTGATTTACCTCCTATTTCTCACATGATCTTGCGCTTTACCTTCTCTTCTTTTCCCCTTTCAGCCTTGATTTGCTTCCTAAAGAAATCATCGGGACCGAAGACGTGCCCGAGTACATCTCCTCCGATTCCTCCCTCGAAGCAGAGGACGCCACGCCTGAACAGAGGACCAGCCATCAACTGCGCCGCCGCGTTCGGCACCTGGAGCATGGCCTCAGGGACATCTCCGCCCGTTGCCAAGCCGAACGCGAGCGTCGCATGGCTCTGGAGGCACTAGTAGGGGGTAAATGTTGCTGACTTCTTCTTGACTTTGTGCCTACATCTGGATTTCTTACCCCTAACATCCATTCTTCTGTTTTAGATGTCTCTGACAGGTACAACAACCTGAAAGAGGCCTGGGACAGCTTGGTGGAAGCCGCAAATCATGGTCACCCCCGTGCATTCCAAGTTGCCGTCACGGTGGTCCTGGAACAACTGAAGAGGGAGCAGCCGGAGAAGAAGCAAAGAAAAGATTGATTCATACTTTCGCTTCCTCCTCCACGCCTTCTGCTTCCCACCTCCTTGAGGTCCTAATCACCAGGGTTGTTGGATGTAAACCTGCAAGAAGCAGTTGTAATGTAGTTTTGTGCTAAGGGCAATGCATCTAGGCACTGGCCATTTCTTCTGTTTGTGAATTTTGTTCTAAAGGCGGCCCCGTTCTTGAGCGCCGGCCGTTTCTGCGTCAGATGTGTGTAATCCCACTGCTGGTGATTATCGATCGATCTCAATACTACGATAATATTTCTTCAGATATCTTCCATTTGTTGCGGCGGAAAATTCTTCTCCTAGTAAAGTTTTCAATATGTATGCATTACCAGGGACGCATCTGACCACACGAAAGGGCCCTTCCCAGTTAGGGGACCATTTGCCGAATTCGCTATTTTTAGTTCCAATCGGCAATAGCGCTTTCCAAACCAAATCGCCTTCTGCAAACTGCCTGGCTTTTACTTTCTTGTTATAGTACTTGGCAACCCGCAGCTTGTTCTTCTCGATGTTCTCCAGGGCTCTAAGACGGATCATGTGTAAATCCTCTAGCTCATCCATCATTAGGCCACTGTAATCCTTGGAGCTCAAATCTTTCTGTAACACAACCCTCCTTGAATCTGACTGCATCTCCCAAGGTACAACTGCATGATGTCCATAAACCAATTCGTAAGGAGAGGTCTTTGTAGCTCCATGGGGGGCCATTCGGTAAGCCCACAGTGCCTCACTGAGTACCGAATGCCACCTTCTTGACTTCTGGTCGATCTTCTTTTGTATCAGCTTGATCATGATCTTATTAGAAGCCTCCGCTTGACCATTAGCTTGGGCATAATAGGGAGAAGAGTTAAACAATTTGATCCCCATGCTTTCGGCAAACTCCCTGAACTCTAGGGACACGAATTGGGCCCCTTGATCAGTTGTAATTGTCCGAGGGATTCCAAACCGATAGATGATGTGCTCCTTGACAAATTCAACCATGTTTTCCGACGTCACCTTCTTCAATGGGATCGCCTCAACCCATTTAGTGAAATAATCCGTAGCCAAAAGCATGAACTTATGCCCCTTACTAGATGGTGGATTAATCTGGCCAATCAAGTCTATACCCCAGCCCTTGAATGGCCATGGCTTGATGATGGGATTCAATGCTGATGCGGGGACTCTTTGAATATTTCCAAATCTCTGGCAATCTTGACATCCCTTGTAATACTCAAAGCAATCCTCTAATATCGTCGGCCAAAAGCACCCAGCTTGTCTGATAACCCATTTCATGTGGTAGGCCGATTGGTGTGCTCCACATATCCCATCGTGCACTTCGCTCATCATGTTCTTGGCTTCTTCTGGACCCAGGCATCATAACAATACCCCATCTAATAATTTATAGAAGAAATTGTCATCCAGAAGAACGAATTTTATGGCTTTGTACCTGAGCTTCCTAGAGACCTTTCGGGATGGATCCTTCAAGTAATCAACGATTTCTTTTCTCCAATCATCTTCTGCAAGATCCGTCCCAAAGGCACATACCCTCGCAAAGCAAATGCTTCTTGACTCTCCTTGTAACCAGAGGCGCTTTGAGCCAGCCGTTTGCTTCTTCATTATGTTCCCTAGGAATATGTCAGAGAGTCACCAACGGGAAGCTCTTCAAGATTTCCCTGCATTCTTCGTAGTAACTCCTCAGCGCTTCACTTTTGCATTCGTATTGGCCGTTAAATTGCTTGATTACCAACTCTGAGTCTCCATAAACTTCAACTGAAACGGCCCCAGCTTCTCTCAAATATTGAAGCCCTCGAAGCAGTGCCTCGTACTCGGCCTGATTGTTTGTAACAGTGGGCTGTATAGGGATGGCAAATTCAAACATCTCACCCCGAGGCGTAATTAGTAGGATCCCTACTCCCCCACCTTTACCACATGATGATCCATCAAAAAATAAAGCCCAAGGGGTAATCTCAAGCAAATCAATTGACGGATCGCGATGTTTAGTTATAAAATCGGCAATGATCTGTCCCTTGATAGCCTTTGCTGAATTCGAACCTTAACTCAAACTCTGATAAGGCCAAGATCCATTTGCCAATCCTGCCATTCAACATTGGCATAGATAACATATGTTTTATTACATCGAACTTGGAGTACACAGTGCATTCGGCATTCAACAAGTAGTGCCGAAACTTTGTACACGAGTAGTATACGCACAGGCACAGCTTCTCCGTAGCTGAATACCTGGTCTCAGGATCAAGTAGTTTTCGGCTAAGATATGCTACTACCCGCTCCTTCCCTTCGAATTCTTGAATAAGGGCCGATCCAATGGTTTGGGTATCGGCTGCCACGTACAACTTGAAAGGCTTATCCAGCTGAGGAGGGACCAGCACTTGTGGCTCCTTCATGTACTGCTTGATCTCATCGAAAGCCTTTTGTTGTTCGTCGCCCCATGTGAACTTCTGATCTTTCTTTAGCTTCAGCAGTGGAGAGAATGGCAAAACTTTCTGTGACAAATTTGAAATGAATCTTCTCACGAAATTGATTTTGCCGAGCGGTGATTGTAACTCCTTGAGATTAGTTGGAGGAACAACTTTATCGATGGCCTTCATGCTCTTCTTGCCAACTTCAATTCCCCCTTCGTGGACTAAAAATCCCAAGAACTCTCCAGCTGATACCCCAAAAGTGCACTTGTTTGGATTCATCTTTAAACCATGCTTCCGGGTGCACTCCAAGGTCTTTTTCACATCTTCCAAATGTGTGTCATGACTTAAGGACTTGATTACCACATCATCAATGTAGATTTCCACAACTTTGCCGATCAACTCGTGAAAAATGTAACTCATGGCTCGCTGATAAGTTGCACCGGCATTTTTTAACCCAAATGTCATGACTATCCATTCGAACAGGCCTATATGACCAGGACATCTGAAGGCCGTCTTTGATATGTCTTCTATTGCCATGAATATTTGGTTGTATCCCGCATTGCCATCCATGAAACTGATCACTTTGTGTCCGGCTGCGGCGTCAATCAACAAATCGGCAATAGGCATGGGGTAACCATCCATCGGAGTAGCTCTGTTTAGGTCCCTGAAATCTATGCAGACCCTCATCTTTCCATTCTTCTTGTAAACAGGGACAATGTTAGAAATCCACTCCGCATATCTGCATGGCCGAATGAAGTTTGCATCAAGTAATCTTTCAACTTCTTTCTTCACATCGGCAATACTTCATCCTTGTAGATTTTCCGGGGTGGTTGCTTGTATGGCTTGAAACCAGATTTGATTGGCAACCGATGCTCAACGATAGAACGATCCAGTCCAGGCATCTCCGAATAATCCCAGGCGAAGCAATCTTTGTATTCCTTGAGCAGCTTGATTAATTCCTCCCTGAAGTCTAGCTGCAAGTTTGCGCTGATGAACGTCGGCCTTGGTTTGTCACCGCTTCCGATGTCAACCTCTTCTGATTTATCAGCCGACATAAACCCTCGCCCCAACTTTCCATTAGTGCCATCTACGGGGTTCTCCATTAAAAGTTACTATAAGAGCCGACTGCTTGAATCGGCTGTTGATCGCTGCTGACAGGTTCAACAGGACCTTCTCCCCAGTCTTTCCCTGAGAAACAGTCAATGCCTTGATACTCCCAGAAAGCTGATTCCATGTTTGCGACACTCACGGAGTCATCTGCTTGGACAGCCTCGATATCATCATCCACCCACTAGATGAGCTGTTGGTGCATGGTAGATGGGACGCAGCAATTGGCATGAATCCAATCCCGTCCAAGCAGTAGGCTGTAGGCCCCTTTACCTTCGATAACAAAGAAGGTCGTGAGCAGTGTCTTGGACCCGATCATCAGATCCACGTGAGCGCATCCCTTGGTGTCTGAAGGATTTCCAGCGAAATCGTTCAGTATTATACTTGTAGGCGTCAGATCATTGGGGCCCATGCCAAGTTTCCTGAAGGTGGTGTACGACATTACGTTGACTGCCGCTCCCCAGTCGACAAACATCTTGGTCAATGGCTTGCCATTGACGTATCCTCTCAAGTACAGCGGCCTCATGTGTCGATTTTTGGCCGGTTTGTCGAAGATTTCCTGCTTGGCCAGCACCAGCTGCGCCATCATGCCCTCGATCTGCTCATCATCTAGGGACGCTTCCTCCTGCACAACCTGATTAGCGGGAGCCATGAATTCGTTCGGCGCGTAAAATATACCATGCATGTTGGAGCCGAACGCCTTGACCCTTCAAAGTTGATCCTTTGGACGCCGGACACCGCTTGGTCCGGATCCCGCCCGCCTCGCTCACGGTTCCTCAAGCGTTGAACCCGTCTCTTCGACTCTTCCGTAGGCCGGGCGGGCACCATTGCCCCTTCTCGCCGTATGTACTCGTCTCGTCCTCTTCTTGATCGCCCCACCTTAAATCGGCCTTGTCGTTTCCTAGGATGATCAATGATTTCAATTTTTTGGCGCCGATCCTCGTCGTGGTGGATCCTTCCAATTCTCTCATGGACGGATCGGTGATCGCGCCTCCTCGCCCGTACTCAAAATATCCGCCACCGCACTCGGGCGCTCCTCGCCGTGGGCGCTTCAAACCCTCGTTCCAACAAGGCTCCTCGAAGAATGCACATCCCCAGTGCGCGCGCTCCTGCTCGCGCGTGTATTGCTCCAGGTCCCTTCTGTGCGCCTCTTCTTCAGCTCTGCGCTTCTCCTCCTCGTATCTGCGCTTCTGGTAACGCTCCTTTTCCATCTGGCATTGCCACTTGTTGAGGAGGATACGCGTGGTCACCTTGGGCTTGGCTTTGGACGATTCCCCGATTTCGATGTGGCTCTTGAGAATGCGGGGGGCTTCACCATGCATCTGCTCCAAAGTTACTTGACGCCCGGTCCACCGTTCCATCCCCGCCTAGCCCTCGGGCCGAGGTCAAGACTTTGACCTTTCCCTTCTCCCTCACCGTCACCATGTTGACAGAGAAGCCCACCATGTTCTGAGGGAAGGGGTGGCCATCCAGCTTCATCTTGTTATCAAATTTGAGGTGTCCTTCCTGGATGGCTTTCTGGATCCTCATCCTGAAGACCCGGCAGTCGTTGATGGAGTGCGAGTTCCTGTCGTGAAAGCCGCAATAACGCTTCTCCTTTACCCCGTCGGGCCGAAGCATGGAATGCCCTTCAGGCAATCTGATTCGGCCTTCCTTCACTAGGAGCTCAAACAGCTTGTCAGCCTTTGTGATGTCGAAATCGTAGGTGCCCTTGGTCTGTTTGACCCAGCGTTGATTCATCGTTAATGGCTCTTTCCCCCACATGATTTCGGCTGCGGCCACGTCCAGCCCATCATCGAATCCTCAATCAGGTCGGCCTTGTCCAAGAACCGGTTGTAGATGTCCGCCACGTCATGCTGCTTGCCAAACCCGGCATCCTTCTTGAAGCCATACGCCGGTTGCTCATTAACGATGCCTTTTGAGACACCGTCCCTGTGTTTTCAAACTCCATGCCGAAGGCCACGCACCGCCATGCAGAAGATCCCGGCAACGGCCATGTCGGCCAAATGGTCATCTGGCAAGTTGAGCGAAAAGCACATGCCCTTAACTTCTCTGAACCTCCTGAGAAATTCCAGCGGCGTCTCGCTGTGCCTCTGCTTCAGGGTGGCAAGGTCGATCAACTTCTTCTCTGAGCTGCCGCTGGAATAGTGGGCGTGGAATTTCCGTTCCAGGTCTTTCCATCTGCTAACTGACTCAGGGGGCAAGGACGAAAACCACTGGAACGCCGGGCCCGTAAGTGACGCGGGGAAGTAGCGGACCCTGAATGCTTCCTCAGCTGAGCATTCTCCGAGCTGCATCAGGTAACGAGCAATGTGCTCCACCGTGCTTGTGTCGTCTTGCCCGGAAAATTTCGTGAACTCCGTCGGAGGTTTCACCCTTGGCGGAAGGAGCACGTTGAAGTACCATTCTGGGAACGACGGCTTGTAGGCAGGTCCCTGCATTTTTGGCTTGAGGCCGAACTGATTTTGCATCAACTCGGCCATCTTCCGTGCCAGGGCGTCGTCCTCTTGTGCGCCTGCAGCTGGCGCGTAACCTGGATGCGGGAAAGCGTCAATGGCTCCATAGTTTCCCACCTCGTGGTAGACTCCGCCGTATAGGTTCCTCTCGTTGCCCGCTGTTTGCCGAGCAATCCCGTGGCCGGAGGCAAGCGGGGCCCCGTGCGAGCCGAATGCTAGGTCCCCCGCACGTGGGCCGGCACGGTTCGGCCGTTGCACGGGTTGTCCCGTGCCGCCCGCGGTGGTGGCCGGATTGGTTGCCCTCCCGAGGCCCGCAGTGGGGGCCGAATCGGCCGACCCCAACGACCCCCGCGGAGGAGGCCGGAACGCTTGACTCCCGGGCCGCTCCGAGGAGGAGGCCGGATCGGCCGGCTCCGTAATGGTGGTTGAGAGCTTGACTCGCCCGGCTCCACGGTGCCCCCTTGGACCGGGTGCCTTGCCGAATGCCTCGCTCCATGCCCGGGCCAAAGAGACGCCCACCATCATTTGCCGGAACGCACCAAGGAAGGCTTTGTGGTGCTTGCTCAAAATGTAGTCCCGCATTCCCGGAATGCTTGCATGCACTCCTCTCTCTCCCCGCCGGGTCGTGGCGTCGCTCTCCCCCGGCGCAATACCCCGGGCATCTCATTCTTCGTGCACGGACGCCACTTCTGTTCTTCTTGAAGGACAGCAGAAATTTCTGCTTGAACTGGTCCACGGCGTCCTGGAGCTGCTGCCGTTGTTCAGGAGAGAGGTCCTCAATGTTGACGTCCATGATATCCGCGATTTCAGGCATCTTGATTTTTTCGGCTGTTGGTCCCACTGGGCATGCCAAAAAGTGTGTTGACGCAAAACGTGCACCTAGCGCCAAACACACAGCAAGCCGAACAAGCTGGCTTCACACGCGCAAAGAATCACGAGACGTGCCAGCCAATTTTTCCTGAAAATTAACAAAAGACAAAGCAGTTAGATACCAAAGGTTGGAACTTCCGGTGGTACCAGCATGCTTCCATATTTACGGCTACAAAGCCAGATGGGATGACACATAGCTATAGAAAGCTATCTGCCAATAAACTGAAAGCCATTCGGGAGCTTGTAAAAGGAAAAGTAACATAGCCGAATGGATGACGTAAGCATGACGGCGATCGGTCTTTGTTTGAGCAAAGATGCACATGCATGAAGCCATGACCGATCCCCATGATGATTAACATTAAATAAATGAATAAAGTAAAGCGCGAGCATAAACATGTAATAAACAAGTATGCATAGATCCAAAGCACTAGTCTACCGCATGTCTAGGTACTTTGAAACCCGTCGGGTACGATGTCAAACAAATCTATCCACCGCATGATACAACTTGCATGAAATCGTACCACTTTCCACAAGTGGATCTATCCACCGCATGATACAATCCAAATATGGAAAGCTAAAAGCATACATTATTTAAAGCATGAATTACACACGTGTTCTACTCGTGAAGAAACATAACCGAATACGGCTGAACAGCCGATTCGGGGTCTATGAAGAAGGAACAAACATTACCAAGCGAATAAATCTATCAGATTGGTTTGAAATCTAATCCACCGGATGACTAGCTTCAAAGCAACCCAAAAACCTGCATCTACCGCATGATACTCAGTTCTTTCAAGATTTATATCAACATTGGCAAGCTTGAACCCACAACACGTAACAACCTAGATCGATCCGGTTTCGGCTATCGGAAAGCACGTGATCCACGTGTTGAAGCACGAATTCTATTCGCATAAGGATCACAAGAGGGACAAAGCCGATCCAAACCCATCTAGATTGGGCAAAGGATGTTACATGAATTTAAACATAAAGTAAAAACTCAAAGCAACACGGGGTAACTTAATGAATCTATTGGATCTTGCCAAAATCCAATAGAGCCGATAACTAGCTTCAAGCTAGATCTTAGCCTACCGCATGGCTCATGACCTAACAAGAAACCCTCTTGAACCAAGCTTGAATCTACCGCATGACACGAAGCATGGTAACAAGACTACTTGCATCGATCTAAATCCACCGCATGATACTAGACATGATACAAGGTTGCCGGTACTCACGGAGGTCGACGGATCGATGAACCCTCTCGAAGAACTCGACGACACGACAAATGGACTCTAGGGTTTGGCGTAAGGCCGGTTTGTATTGAAGAATGATTGTGTTCGTTACATACATTCGGTGGCTCATATTTATACCCTGCCAAGTACAACCTCGAATGGATTTGTTGCCTAACTTATCTTTAAGCTTGATCGCCTATCCATCCATTCGTCCTTCCTGCTTGAGCCACGTCACCGTCCAATCCCGCAAAATCAGCTCTACTGTTCCTTTGCCGAACGGAAGCAGATAGCCGACCGCAGATCTCTTTGCCGAATATATCTGAGAAAATCCTTCCTTCCGCTATACGGACTCCTCATTGAGCTGGACCCACAAGTCAGACTCCTTACCAAATTTTGGTGTTAACAGATTTCATTTGCACGAGTAGCTTGTAGGCAAGGCGACGAGTGGGAGGGGCTGTATCCTGCTGGAGGCGTGGGCTATCCCCGACTCGCGCTTCTTCGCCCTTTGGCCGCTCGCGTCCCGCGTAAATTCACCCAAAGTTTGGGTCAAAACATACTTAGCGTATTTGCAGTGAATTTTTTGCGAAAAAATGGGACTGTTTTTTTGGGGGAAGCCCCCCCCTCGTAGTAGCCCCCGAGGGGGACTTGGTTTTCGGGGGAAAGCTGAGTCGCCCTTTTAACTTTTATTTCACGATGAGATTTACAATTGTACAACCAACTGGGGTGTTGGGTATGTAAGCAATGTAAAAAGGCTTGGAAATCCTTCCTAAGGGTAGAAGCAACGTAGCTGTTGGATGTTCCAAGCGTTGGTGAGTTCCTCGCCGTCCTCGTTCGCTAGCTTCTAGGTGCCGGACTTGAGCACTTTGACGACGATGTAGGGTCCCTCCCATGGGGGCGATATCTTATGGCGGTCTCGATTGTCTTGGCGCAGTCTTAGGACTAGGTCCCCCTCATTGAAGTCTCAGCGCCGTATCTTCGATCTTGGTACCGCGTCAGCGCCTGCTGTTACCTTGCTGAGTGCATCAGGGCCACGGTGCGGGCTTCGTCCAATTGGTCCAATGAGTCCTCGCGGGCTCGCAGGTTGGCGTTTTCATCATAGCCCTTGACTCTAGGCGACTCGTACTCCAAGTCCATGGAGAGGACTGCCTCCGCGCCGTAGACCAGGAAGAACGAGGTGAATCTCGTGGCTTTGCTCGGGGTGGTCCTGAGGCTCCAAACGACTGCCGGCAGCTCCTGGAGCCATTTTCGGCCAGACTTGTTCAGCCTGTCGAATATCCTGGGCTTGAGGCCTTGTAAGATCATGTCGTTGGCACGCTCCACCTGACCATTAGTCTGTGGGTGTGCGACGGCTGCCCAGTCCACGCGGATGTGGTATTTGTTGCAAAATTCCAGGAATTTCCTGCCAGTAAATTGGGACCCGTTGTCGGTGATGATGGAATTTGGCACTTCGAACCGGTGGATGATGTAAGTGAAGAACAACACGGCTTGCTCTACCCTGAGGTTTGTGATTGGGCGCACTTCGACCCATTTAGAGAACTTGTCTATGGCGACCAGCAAGTGAGTGTATCGCCCGGGCACCTTTCGCAAGGGCCCGACGATGTCCAGCCCCCACATGACGAGAGGCCATGTGACGGGAATCATTTGGAGGGCGTGAGCTGGAAGATTAGTCTTGCGGGCGTAGAACTAGCACCCTTCACAGATACGTACAACCTCTTAGCATCAGCGACCGCAGTGGGCCAGTAAAAGCCTTGGCGGAACGTGTTGCCCATGAGGGTGCGCGGTGCCACGTGATGGCCGTATACACCCGCATGGATGTCCCGGATGAGCTCACGACCTTGGGGGATTGGGATGCACCGCTGCAGGATGTCGGACGCGGCGCGCTTGTACAGCTCGCCGTCGATGATGGTGAATGACTTCGCCATCCTAGCGATGCGCCTGGCCTCGGACCGGTCCGGGGGAAGTTCCCCTCAATCCAACCAAACGAGGTATTTGGTCCGCCAATCCTCCTCGCAGGGGGCTGGATCTGTTTCCATGTCCTCGACCTCATCCACACTGTAGCCCTCGAGCTGGGAGAGCACAAATGCCTCATTCGAGGGGTCCTCGTCCATAGGCTCTGCGCCCGCTGGATTCGAGGGAGCCCCCGAGGGTTCCTCCTGGCTTGAAGGTGATGATTCGAGGTTGACGGACGGTTTCGTGACGTCTCGTGCAAAAACATTCGGGGGAACGGTGATTCATCCCGACGCAATTTTGGCGAGTTCGTTCGCCTCCTTGTTGTACCTGCGGGGGACGTGATTGAGCTCGATGCCATAGAACTTGTCCTCGAGGATGCACACGGCGTTGCAATAGGCCTCCATCTTATCATCATGGTAGCTCGCGTTCTTCATGACTTGGTCAATCACGAGCTGCGAGTCTCCCCTGACGTCGAGGTGTTTGATGCCTGTCTCGATGGCAATTCGAAGGCCAAAAAGGAGGGCCTCGTACTCTGCCATGTTGTTGGACGCGGGGAAATGCAGGCGTACCGCGTACCTCATATGTTCCCCGAGGGGTGAGATGAAGAGCAGGCCCGCGCCTGCCCCATTCTTCATCACTGACCCGTCGAAGTAGAGGGTCCAGCACTTGGCCTGGATTTGCAGCGGTGGCAGCTGCGTATCCATCCACTCGGCGACGAAATCCGCCAGGATCTGGGACTTTATCGCCTTGCGCGGCGCGTAGGCGAGCGTCTCGCCCCTGAGTTCCACAAACCACTTGGCAATTCTACCCGCCGCGTCCGGGTTATGGAGGATCTCCCCCAACGGGAACGAGGAGACCACTGTAAAACCCCGGATTTTCATAGAAAACCCGAATCCCTGTACCATCGCGATAGTCCCTGGATCAGTGGCTATCGCGTACAGAACGTCTCACAGACAGATACACAAAGTCATACATCGCATCACATAAAGTTAATAGTACATTAATTTATTACATGTCCATAATGGAGTACATCAATACAAGCCTCTTGGCTGAATCAGAGTGAAAATTCTACGCAACGGTAGCTATCTTCTCAGAAGGGTCTCCATCTTTATTCTTCCCGCCACAGCAACTCGAGCGAAGCGACGTATCCCTCGCCGTACCATCCGTCGGCGTTGCGCCGAAGTCGGACTCGTACCCCGCACACCCAAAGTCTATCCCCAAGGAGCGGGATAGGTCCACGTCACCAACCGTATGCAGCTTTAAGTGGCCTAACATCTAAAGGGAAAAGAGAGTAGACAAGGATTCTACTGTGGTTTCCTAAGCAAAGCAAAGAAAGATAGTATAAACAAGGTATCTCCATCAATATCCCAAAACCCAAGTCTCTCAACACAACCCGATCCAACCGGTCACCCGGAAGACCCGTCACCAGCCTCCTACTCCCGTCTAGGGGCGATGCGAGAACTTCCTCTCCTCGCATCTCAATGATTACAACCGGATCGACGAGGTAGATGGAGCCTCTCTCCTCTAGCCGGCTATAACCACGGCTCACCACACTCTCACCTATAGGGGAAGGTAGAAATCCCAAAACATGAGGATCAAGTACGTCTTCTAGGCAGTGTCCATGACCGAGGACGCGGCTATAGCTATAGATCGAACGACTCTGCAGAGCGTGTACACCGTACCCATCCCGAATGGTACCCGCGGTGTACGGCCGACCGAGCCCATCCTACCGGCGAACTCTCGGTAGTTACGTACCCACCCCCGCATCCGGCCCTCAAAGCGGTCCTCTCCGCAAGGGAAGACAAAGACCGAACCGTGAAATGCTCCCGTGTGGCCACACGGGAGACGCTCCGAGAGGGTGGTCTCACCTCCACCGCTCCCCCCACGTATACCCTCTATCCTTCCTAGGGGTATGGTTCCGCACTTGCCGAGCTCAACTCGGCCCTATCCCCACTCTCGGCGGGGTGGTGTGTACGATGTCCTATAAACAAGTTGATCCACTCGATTTCGCACGGGCGAGCTCATGTCCTCCAAGCGCACGAAAAACCCCAACACCTAGGCTCCGAAAAACGTAACAGAGGGATGCACCGAGGAGTGCACCCCTATCCCCGATCCCGCATCGGTTGTTTCGAGCTCACCCCCGCCAAAGTACCCAAAACGCCTTCTCCCCGCCGGCTTTTATCCCACACACGCCAAGAACCACTATTCCCATCCCAACACATGCATCGCGAAGCTCGCGCGCACATACACGCCCACATAAACATATATAGTAGTAGTAGGACAATCAAGGACGGGGGTAAATAAAGAGGCAAGTGCAAGGTTCATCATCATGCATACATAAAGTAAAGCGCTAGCAACACTACTCAAGCAATGCCTAATGGGTAGTTCGAATCGACGGCGTGAACCTGGGGTCGGGTAGTCCTCCGCGGCGAAGTCGTCGGCGTAGTCGTACTCCTGACTCAGCTCTCCGGCTCCTCCTGCTCCTAGTAGCGCGAAAGAGAAAATAAACAGCGGTCCTATGGCAACTTAAATCCAAACAAGAGCAATTAAGATCCAAAACGGGAACAATCACTATCCCAACCCGTAGTTTGAGATTTTAGAAATTTTCTGGAAAAGGTTTCGTAATTTTTGGAGATAAAATGGATTTACTATGATTTTTCAAAGAGAAAATGCATTTTCGTATTAGAAATACGTTTTTCCCTTTAAAACACCCCCGCCCACACCGGATCCGCCGAAACCGGATCCGCCGCGGCCGCTCCCCGCGCGCCCGCATGTGGCTGAGCTCCCAGTGGGCGCCGCACGCGATCCCGTGAGGGGATCGTGCGGCTCCGCGCGATGTGGGCCGGCATGTGGCTGCGACTGGGTTGGTCCAGCCACAGCGGATCCCGGCGAGTAGGCTGCGGCCACGCCGCTGTGTGGCCTCCGGTGCAACCCTCCGGTCAGGGATCTAAATCCGCCCCCTCCCTAAGTGTTCGACGGAAGGCCTGGGAGAGGGACGCGGCGGCGCGGTACGGCGTTGCGCGCGCGGCGTGCTCCACGGCGGCTAGGGCGGTTGGTCGCCAAGGCGCCACGGCTCTTCCTCGAGCCGATGGGCTCGGTGGGCGTCGCCCGGCCTAGGGGCGCCGCGCGCGGCCGTCGCCGGCGTGGGGTGCGCGCGCGCGCGGGGGGACGGGCGCGCCGGAAAGTCCCGCTTGGGCGAGGGGGTGCGGCGGTGTGAGGGGGACGGCGTGCGCGTGGTCGTGGGCGGTCGGGCACGGGCGTCCACCGCGGCCAAGGGATCGGGCGTGCCTCTCCCCCCCCTACGCGACGCGCACACGGGGCCCTCGGCCACAACGAGGCCGCGGCGCGCGAACCGGCCCTAACGCGGCGGCGGCGTCCTACGAGAGAGGAAGGGCCAAGGCTCGAAACGGGCACCCGAGGACCGACGCGTGCGCATGCCGGGGTGCACGGCGACGCGGTGCGTCGGGTCCGCGGCGTCACGCGCGAACGCAAGCACGAACGCGAGCTCGAACGCGGCACGAACACGATCGCGAACGCGAACGGCTCGGAGCACACGGCGACCAACGGCGACACGGGATGGCTAGGCCTAGAATGCGGCGCGCGTCGGTGAAGGCGGCGGCACCCGCACGAAAAATCCCGGGGCTTGGCTCGAAGGCCGCCCTCACCGGCGGCGCGCGCGGCGCGCGCGCAAAGACGTTCCTCCCCGGCGCGAAGGCGGGGGGCATCCACGAGCGACGGAGGCGGGTGCCCTCACCTAGGTGGCCACGGCCGAAGTGAAGGCGCGTCGGTGAAGGATGGTGATGCGCAGACGAGGAGGGAGGCGGAGCCGGGTAGAGGTGGCGTGCGGCACGGGCGGCGCGGCGTCGAGGAGGAAGAGGAAGCGAGAGGACGTAGGCGTTCACCGCGGCTCCGACTTCTCCTCGTAGGCGCTCCGGCGCCGCGGGTACGGCTCCGCGGTGGCGGCGCCGCTCCCGGCCTTCTTCTCCTCCTCTTCTCCCCTTCTCCTCCTCCGCGGGTAGGTGGGTAGGGGATCGATTCCCCCGGCGGCTAGGGTTTGGGGGTTTCCGCATGCGGAGGCGGCGGCCTCTTATAGCGGCGGAGCGCGGGGGCACGTGGACCCGGCGCCGAGGGCGATGGGAGGCCGCGGGGGCGCGTCGCGACCGGCGCCATGACCGCGCGCGCCCCGCCCCTTTCCCTTTCGACGCCGCCAAAGAGGAAAGGAGGAGGGTGACGACGCCGACGTCGGCATGACGCAAGTGGGGCCCACCGGCGGGCCGGCTCGGCGCGCGGCGGGGTAGGTGGACAGCGCGGGCGCGGCTGGCTGGGCCGCCACTGGGCTGAAAACGGAGCTGGGCTAAAAGTGAGGTTGGCGGCCCATGTGCAATAGTGTAGCATGCCAAATTTTCTTAGGCCTCAAATGGATTCAAATTTGAATTCCAACTCAAATTTGAATTCACCCCAAATAAAACCCAAATAAAACTTCAATTGAAGAACCAAATTTCCACACTAGCAGGTTATAAACCCTAAAAGCATCGTCGAAGCCAAAACCAAATCTAGGAATTGTGGGGAAAGAAACAGGAAGACAACCTTATTCGATTTACGAGCACTCCATTTCAATTCAAGTTTTTGAAATTCGACATTTGAATGCAAGTCAAAACTAGGGATGTTACAGAACTCCCCCCCTCACAAGAATCTCGTCCCCGAGATTAGGAAGTTACCTCCGCTTCGAAGAGATGAGGGTATTTCTCCCTCAACGCTGACTCCTTCTCCCACGTAGCTTCGCGCTCGGAGTGATTACTGCATAGCACCTTGCAGAAGCGCGTGGTGGTGTTCCGGGTCGACTTCTCCGCCCAGTCCAGGATCCAAACCGGGTACTCCAAGTACTCTAGGGTTTCCTGGACGTCGAGCGCCTGAGCAGGCACTCTCTTCTCGACGACCACACACTTCCGAAGTTGGGAAACATGGAACACCGGGTGGACTCCCGCGAGCTCCGGAGGTAGCTCGAGTTTGTAAGCCACCTTTCCGACCTTACTCACAATAGGGTAGGGCCCAACGTACCTAGGAGACAGCTTCCCCCTGATGTGGAACCTCTTCGTACCCCGGAGGGGCGACACCTTCAAGTAGACGTGATCCTCCACTTCAAACGAGACGTCCTTCCGTTTTGCGTCGGCATAGCTCTTCTGCCTGCTCTGAGCTATCTTCAGGTTCTCCCGTACCTTGGCGACGTTTTCCTCGGCCTCAACAATAGTGGCGGGACCGAAAAAGGTTCGCTCCCCCACCTCGGACCACATCAACGGTGTCCTACACTTCCTGCCATACAGGGCTTCGAACGGAGCCATCTTCAAGCTGGCCTGGTAGCCGTTGTTGTAAGAGAACTCGGCATATGACAAAGCTCTTTTCCCGGTCCGATCCATAGGTCGGCACACAAGCTCTCAGCAAGTCTTCTAGTACCTCGATTTACCCTCTCGTCCGTCCGTCGCTCCGTGGGTGGAACGCCGTGCCGTAGTTCGGCCGGGTGCCCATAGAAGCGTGTAAGCTCTTCCGGAAGCGAGCGGTGAACGCGGGGCCCCTCGGTCGACACAATGCTCCTCGGAGCCCCATGAAGCTTCGGGATGTTGTCTACATACGATTCGCAAGTCGGCTTACGCGGTAGTCCGTCCTAAGCGGTAAGAAATGTGCTACCTTGGTCGCCCGATCAACAATCACCCATATGGAGTCATGCCCTTTCGCGTGCGCGGCAACCCCACAATGAAGTCCATACCGATATCATCCCACTTCCACGTGGGTATCTCGAGCGGTTGCGGCGGCCGGCGAGCCTCGCGGTGTTCGGCCTTCACTCGCCGACACGTGTCACATCGAGCGACGTATTCAAGCAATGTCTTCCCTCATCTTTTCCCACCAAAACCGTACCTTCGGGTCTTTGTACATCTTGGTACATCCGGGGTGGATCGAGTACCGAGAGTCGTGGGCCTCCTTAAGGATCGAGTCCCGAATCTCCTTGTTCTGAGGCACGCAGATGCGGTCCTTCAGCCACAGTGTACCCTGTTCGTCGAGACGATAGTCAGCTGCTTTGCCATCCTCCATCGGGCGTTTTACCTCTTGGATCTCCGGACACTCCTTCCGAGCTTGGCGGATCCGGTCTTCGAGTGTGTATTTTACCCGCAACCGGTTCAACCGCCCCTCCTCCACAATTTCTAAGCTCGGCTTTTCCGGCTCTTCATGCAAGGTCGGTCGTTCCTCTCGCACCATCGGATTGTTGCGGTAGTGCTTGCGGCTCGGAGCGTCGGCCACGACGTTCGCCTTACCAGGGTGGTAGTGAATGCTCAGGTCGTAGTCCTTGATCAGCTCTAGCCATCTCCTTTGCCTCAGGTTCAACTCCGACTGGGTGAAGATATACTTCAGACTCTTGTGATCCGTGTAGATGTCGCACTTGTTCCCTATCAGATAGTGCCTCCATATCTTCAACGCATGAATGACAGCGGCTAGCTCGAGGTCGTGTGTAGGGTAGTTCTCCTCATGCTTCCTTAGCTGTCGTGAAGCGTAGGCCACTACTTTGCCTCCTTGCATCAACACGCAGCCAAGTCCTTGCCTCGGCGCGTCGCAGTACACCACGAAATCCTTGCTCGCGTCGGGCAGGGTCAGGACCGGGGTAGTGGTGAGACGGGTTTTGAGCTCCTGGAAACTGGCCTCACACTTGTCCGACCACACATACGGCATGTTTCTCTTCAACAGCTCTGTCATGGGCTTGGCGATCTTGGAGAAATTCTCGATAAACCGGCGGTAGTACCCGGCCAAACCGAGAAAGCTGCGAATCTCTGTCACGGACTTCGGTGACTGCCACTTGGACACGGCCTCGATCTTGCTCGGATCTACTGCAACTCCTTTAGCTGACAACACATGACCCAGAAACGCGACTTCCTCCATCCAGAACTCACACTTGCTGAACTTGGCGTACAGCGATGTCTTTGTCCGAGCTTCCCCGGTACGATCCTCGGGTGCTCCTCGTGCTCTTCGTCGTGCGGGAGTAGACCGGTATATCATCAATGAAGACGACGACACACTTGTCCAACTCATCCATGAAGACCTTGTTCATCATGTTCATGAAGTATGCTTGGGGGCATTGGTCGGGCCAAACGACACGACCGTGTACTCATATTGCCCATACGGGTCACGAATGCCGTCTTGTGGATGTCCTCCGGCGGATCTTCATCCGGTGATAACCCGACCGGAGATCAATCTTCTCGAAGTACTTGGCTTGCCTCAGCTGATCCATCAAATCATCAATTCTGGGCAGTGGGTACTTGTTCTTGATGGTCACCGCGTTCAGGGCGCGGTAGTCGACGCACAGACGTTGCGTCCCATCCTTCTTTGGCACGAATAGTGCCGGTGAACCCCAGGGTGAGGCACTCGGCCGGATGAACCCTTTCTCGAGTAGCGAGTCTAGCTCTGCCTTCAGCAGTTTCAGCTCAACCTCCGCCATACGGTACGGACTCTGGGCTATCGGCGCCGTTCCCGGCACCAGGTTGATCACGAACTCCACATCACGATCAGGAGGCAACCCGGCAACTCCTCCCGGAAACACATCCTCATACTCACGGACCACGGTACATCCGATATGGCCTTCGTGTGAAGGTCGTATACGACCGGTATGTCTCGAGACTTCATTGGCTCGAAGGTCACCCTTGTCCCGTCGGGGTGCGGTAGTGTCACCGGTCTCGGTGAAGTGGAGATGACACCTTTGTGGGCAGTGATCCAATCCATTCCCAGTATCACGTCGATACCATGGGATGGCAGCACGGTAAGATCCCCATAGAATGTGTGGCCTTGGATGACCACTTCCACTCCTTTGCACAGCAGGGTGCATCGGATATCCCCGAGCGGAGAGCTCGTGATGATGGGCATAGTTCGGGTGGTTGTAGGGAGGGAAAGTTTACTCACGAACCGAGAGGTGATATAAGACCCGGTGGCACCGGTGTCAAAGAGAACCAGAGCAGAAGTACCACAAACCAAAAACTTACCGATCACGACGTCGGGGGCATCGGCAGCCTCCTCCTCAGTGAGGTGGTTCAGCCTCCCACGGCCGGCGGCCGGGGGCGGTGCGGCCTGAGAAGGTCGGCCTCCTGGAGCAGGTGCCCGCGCGGGGGTAGCAGCAGCCTTCTTGTCGGGGCACTCGAAGGACTTGTGGCCCGGCTTGCCACACGCGAAGCGGTGACGGTGAAACCTCTGCCCGGCGGCCGCGCGGTGCTCGGTGGAGCACGGGTGTAGCCTCCAATCTGGCGGGGATAGCGGGGTTCCTCCCCTCCGGGGGGAACGGGCTACGTCCACTACCTCCGAAGCCACGCCCGGTGGTTGTGCCACGGGCGGTAGCTCCCCCTCGGCATGTTGCTGCGTCCGCTTCTCGGCTTACGGAAGGATCGGTCGGGGCCGATCCCGATCTCCCATCCTCTTCTTGCCCCTCATGCGTTCCTCGTGGCCCCTCCTCTCGTCCTCGACCGCGATGGCGCGGTTGACGAAATGGCGCAGGGACTTGTGCTCACTCGCCTTCAGTGCTTGGCGAAGGCCGTGGTGAAGGCCTCGCGGGGAACCGAACCGCGCTTCTCGGTCGGTGTTGGTGTCGTCGGGGGCGTACCGCATCATCTTCATGAAGTGACGCTCGTACTCCTCGACCCTCATCGCACCCCGAGTCATGGTGCGGAACTCCCCGCGCCTTACGGACCGGCGGCTCGTCGGGGAAGGTGCGCTCGCGGAACGCCTCGCGGAACTCCGGCCGGGGTGATGAATGCCGGGTTCGGGTGGGTGGCGGGGTGTAGTTGTCCCACCACGCCTTGGCGAGGACCCCTCCACCGGTGCGCGGCGATAGCGACACACTCCTCGTCGGAGCGAGACGGTGAGGTCGAGCTTGGTCTCGATCACCCTCGGCCGGTCGTCGGCCTCGAGTGGGTCGTCCGAGTAGGCGAAGGTGGGGGCCTTCGGGCGGATGAACCTCTCGATCTTCCGCGTGAGGTCCTCGTCCGCGGAGCGACGCGGTTCCCACCGTTGCCACGGTGCTCCATGGCCTCCGCCATCCTCTCGCATCGACGCGAGTCCGGAGTGCCATCACTTCCACCGGGTTAGGTGGGGGTGGTGGTGGCCGTTCCGCTCGGGGCCGGCCTTGCGCGGCCGCTCCTTGCCCAACCTCGGCCTCGGGGTTCTCGGGGCGGCGGTGGCGGTGCCCCGTCACCTCGGGCCCTAGCCCCCAAGGCTCCTCCACGCAGGGGTGGACGGCCACGGCCACGGCCGCGTCCACGCCCCAGCTGGGCTTCTTCCTCAGCAGCTGCCTCCTCGAGGCGAGCTATCAGCCGGTTGGAGCGGCGGATCGACATCCTTCTGAAAACATAAGGGAAAAGAAAGAGTTTACGCACGTCACTCACCAACTCACACATGAGTCTTAAGCATTCAAGAAAATAGTTCTAATTATAACCTACACTCAAGTAGAAGAAGCATTAAGACGCAAATAACATCACTAAGATCCAAGCACACAGCAAACATGATTATTACACTTGCTCCCCTGAGGCTGACTCGGACACCTTGGGGTAGCAAAGAACAAGTCAACGATCTAATACATCGGTACAATCTCAAAAGGGTAGTGTCTACATGGTGTGGCATGACTCTCTTCATGCACGGAACATGCTCGCGGCCGCATGGAACATCTCATGGAAACTACTAGCATAGAACACTACTCTAGGTCATGCCTCCCCGCTCGGCTCTCTACTCCGTGCGTGCCCGCCGGTACGTGACGGGGTAGCGGTCCCTCGGTGGGGTAGTCCGGCGGGAAGATCCAGGGACACCAAGGCGTGAGCCTCTCGAACCTCCTCGGTCTCGACGGGGGTCGGCAGACGGGCCATCGGGCACAGGTGGAGCTTGAGGCGTGACTGGTGCAGCTCGAAGGTCTCGGTGCGAATCTCTCGCTGAGACTCGGGGGGTAGCTCTCCGTTGAGCTCGAAGAGCTCGTCCACGCGAAGCGAGTCGGCGTCCTCCCAAGTCCTCCTCAGTCTCTCGGCCTTGTCCCTCAGGTAGACGGCCGTGCGTGTGAGCCACGCGATGTTGGCGACGTTGTCCGCTCGGCTCTTCTCCAGCTTCTCCACCTTGAGCCGCTCACACCCGAGCAGGTGAGCACGCACCGTGAGCGAGGTCGTCCTTGCGCTCGAGCTTGTCCTTCGGCCGTTCGACTCGGCTGTCGGCTTTGCGTAGGTCCTCCTTGGCGTGCAGCATCTCCTCCCTGGTGTCCACCCTCTCCCTCTCGGACTGCAGCAGGACAGCGGTCGTGCGGTCGAGGCTCAACTCGAGCTGGCGAACACGGTGGCGTAGAGCGGTGTTCTCCCCTCTCCCAGCTCGGCGCAGCGGGGCTGGTACTGGAGCGCGTCGATGGTGGCGTCCCTGACCTGGCCGTAGAGGGTACGTGACTCGTCCTCCAGTCGGCGCGCGTACTTGTCGAGGTCGACCAAGTAGCTGGCGGTCTCCACCAAGGTCTCGTCGGTCTCGCGGAAGGGAGCAGCGTCGACGTCGTCCGGATCCCCTCGTACGAAGGAACTCCATCCACGAGCGGTGCGAGGCGCCGGTAGTCCGGGCGGCGGCCCGAAGAGTCCCGGTCTCGAAGGAGGCGCGGTGCGTGCGAGTAGGCAGCCCGGGGCTCGGCGGCGGGGGCGACGTCGAGCGCGGTCGCGACGGTGAGAGCAGCGGCCGAGCGCGGACCTCTCCCTTGAACCCGGGAGACTCGGGTGAGGGAGCACGGCCGACCGTGCGAGCACCATCCGCCCCGGTCACGGCGGGTACGTACTCGGCGCGGTACGTGACGTAGGTCGGAGGGACTCCAAGCCTGAGAAGGGCCCTCTCCATCCAGTGGCAGATCGCCCCGCACGTCTCGGGGGTGATCTCCGCGACCTGGTGCTCCATCCCTGTGAAACGCAAGAAATTTCTGTCAGCGCAGGTGAGTAAGAAATTTTCAAAGAGGGAACGAGTTTTATAACATAGCTCAAGGGTATAACTATAAAGGTAGAGCGTATAGAGTCCTATCTCTATCGACCTTTCCTAGGGATACGTGCTACGGTCAAGCATGGCTCTGGTACCACCTGTAAAACCCCGAATTTTCATAGAAAACCCGAATCCCTGTACCATCGCGATAGTCCCTGGATCAGTGGCTATCGCGTACAGAACGTCTCACAAACGGATACACAAAGTCATACATCGCATCACATAAAGTTAATAGTACATTAATTTATTACATGTCCATAATGGAGTACATCAATACAAGCCTCTTGGCTGAATCGAGTGAAAATTCTACGCAACGGTAGCTATCTTCTCGAAGGGTCTCCATCTTTATTCTTCCCGCCACAGCAACTCGAGCGAAGCGACGTATCCCTCGTCGTACCATCCGTCGGCGTTGCGGTCGAAGTCGGACTCGTACCCCGCACACCCAAAGTCTATCCCCAAGGAGCGGGATAGGTCCACGTCACCAACCGTATGCGGCTTTAAGTGGCCTAACATCTAAAGGGAAAAGAGAGTAGACAAGGATTCGCTGTGGTTTCCTAGCGATGCAGCAAGAAACATAGTATAAACAAGGTATCTCCATCAATATCCCAAAACCCAAGTCTCTCAACACAACCCGGATCCAACTGGTCACCCAGAAGACCCGTCACCAGCTCCTACTCCTGTCTAGGGGCGATGCGAGAACTTCCTCTCCTCGCATCTCAATGATTACAACCGGATCGACGAGGTAGATGGAGCCTCTCTCCTCTAGCCGGCTATAACCACGGCTCACCACACTCTCACCTATAGGGGAAGGTAGAAATCCCAAAACATGAGGATCAAGTACGTCTTCTAGGCAGTGTCCATGACCGAGGACGCGGCTATAGCTATAGATCGAACGACTGCGCAGCGTGTACACCCGTACCCATCCGGAATGGTACCGGCCGGTGTACGGCCGACCGAGCCCATCCTACCGGCGAACTCTCGGTAGTTACGTACCCACCCTGCATCCGGCCCTCAAAGCGGTCCTCTCCGCGGGGAAGACAAAGACCGGAACTGTGAAATGCTCCCGTGTGGCCACACGGGAGACGCTCTGAGAGGGTGGTCTCACCTCCACCGCTCCCCCACAGATACCCTCTATCCTTCCTAAGCAGGTATGGTTCCGCACTTGCCGAGCTCAACTCGGCCCTATCCCCACTCTCGGCGGGGTGGTGTGTACGATGTCCTATAAACAAGTTGATCCACTCGATTTCAGACCGGGGCGAGCTCATGTCCTCCAAGCGCACGAAAAACCCCAACACCTAGGCTCCGAAAAACGTAACAGGAGGGATGCACTGAGGAGTGCACCCCTATCCCCGATCCCAGATCGGTTGTTTCGAGCTCACCCCCGCCAAAGTACCCAAAACGCCTTCTCCTGCCGGTTTTTATCCCACACACGCCAAGAACCACTATTCCCATCCCAACACATGCATCGCGAAGCTCGGCGCACATACACGCCCACATAAACATATATAGTAGTAGTAGGACAATCAAGGACAGGGTAAATAAAGAGGCATTGCAAGGTTCATCATCATGCATACATAAAGTAAAGCGCTAGCAATACTACTCGACAATGCCTAATGGGTAGTTCGGAATCGGTCGGGCGTGAACACGGGGTCGGGTAGTCCTCCGCGGCGAAGTCGTCGGCGTAGTCGTACTCCTGACTCAGCTCTCCGGCTCCTCCTGCTCCTAGTAGCGCGAAAGAGAAAATAAACAGCGGTCCTATGGCAACTTAAATCCAAACAAGAGCAATTAAGATCCAAAACGGGAACAATCACTATCCCAACCCGTAGTTTGAGATTTTAGAAATTTTCTGGAAAAGGTTTCGTAATTTTTGGAGATAAAATGGATTTACTATGATTTTTCAAAGAGAAAATGCATTTTCAGTATTAGAAATACGTTTTTTCCCTTTAAAACACCCCAGCCACACCGGATCCGCCGAAACCGGATCCGCTGCGGCCGGCTCCCTGCGGCCCGCATGTGGCTGAGCTCCCAGTGGGCGCTGCACGCGATCCCGTGAGGGGATCGTGCGGCTCCGCGCGATGTGGGCCGGCATGTGGCTGCGACTGGGTTGGTCCAGCCACAGAGGATCCCGGCGAGTAGGCTGCGGCCACGCCGCTGTGTGGCCTCCGGTGCAACCCTCCGGTCAGGGATCTAAATCCGCCCCCTCCCTAAGTGTTCGACGGAAGGCCTGGGAGAGGGACGCGGCGGCGCGGTACGGCGTTGCCGGCGGCGTGCTCCACGGCGGCTAGGGCGGTTGGTCAGCAAGGCGCCTACGGTTCTTCCTCGAGCTGATGGGCTCGGTGGGCGTCAGTTCGGCCTAGGGGCGTCGCGCGCGGTCGTCGCCGCGTGGGGTGCGGCGGCGCGCGCGGTGACGGCGCGCCGGAAAGTCCCGCTTGGGCGGGGGTGCGGCGGTGTGAGGGGGGACGGCGTGCGCGTGGTCGGGGGCGGTCGGGTACGGGCGTCCGCGGCGGCCAAGGGATCGGGCGTGCCTCTCCCCCCTACGCGACGGCACACGGGGCCCTCGGCCACAACGAGGCCGCGGCGGCGCGAACCGGCCTAACGCGGCGGTGGCGTCCTACGAGAGAGGAAGGGCCAAGGCTCAAACGGGCACCCGAGACCGAGCGCGTGCGCGTGCCGGGGTGCACGGCGACGCGGTGCGTCGGGTCTGCGGCGTCACGCGCGAACGCAAGCACGAACGAGAGCTCGAACGCGGGCACGAACACGATCGCGAATGCGAACGGCTCGGAGCACACGGCGACCAACGGCGACACGGGATGGCTAGGCCTAGAATGCGGCGCGCGTCGGTGAAGGCAGCGGCACCTGCACGAAAAATCCCAGCTTGGCTCGAAGGCCAGCCTCACCAGCGGCGGCGCGGCGCACAGCACGTTCCTCCCTGGCGCGAAGGCCGGGGGCATCCACGAGCGACGGGAGGCGGGTGCCCTCACCTAGGTGGCCACGGGCCGAAGTGAAGGCGCGTCGGTGAAGGATGGTGATGCAGAGACGAGGAGGGAGGCGGCGCTGGTAGAGGTGGCGGTGCGGTACGGCGGCGCGGCGTCGAGGAGGAAGAGGAAGCAGAGGACGTTGGCGTTCACGGCGGCTCCGGCTTCTCCTCGTAGGCAGCTCCGGCGTCGCGGGTACGGCTCCGCGGTGGCGGCGCCGCTCCCAGCTTCTTCTCCTCCTCTTCTCCCTTCTCTCCTCCGGCTGCGGGTAGGTGGGTAGGGGATCGATTCCCCCGGGCGGCTAGGGTTTGGGGGTTTCCAGATGCGGCGGCGGCGGCCTCTTATAGCGGCGGAGCGCGGGGGGCACGTGGACGGCGCTGAGGCGATGGGAGGCCGCGGGGGGGCTTCGCGACGGCGCCATGGACCGGCGTGCCCCGCCCCTTTCCCTTTCGACGCCGCGGCAAAAGAGGAAAGGAGGAGGGGTGATGACGCCGACGTCGGCATGACGCAAGTGGGGCCCACCCGGCGCGGCTCGGCGCGGCGGGGTAGGTGGACGGGGCGCGGCGCGCGGGCCGGGGCCGCCACGCGGGGCCGAAAACGGAGGCTGGGCCAAAAGTGAGGTTGGCGGCCCATGTGCAATAGTGTAGCATGCCAATTTTTCTTAGGCCTCAAATGGATTCAAATTTGAATTCCAACTCAAATTTGAATTCACCCCAAATAAAACCCAAATAAAACTTCAATTGAAGAACCAAATTTCCACACTAGCAGGTTATAAACCCTAAAAGCATCGTCGAAGCCAAAACCAAATCTAGGAATTGTGGGGAAAGAAATAGGAAGACAACCTTATTCGATTTACGAGCACTCCATTTCAATTCAAGTTTTTGAAATTCGACATTTGAATGCAAGTCAAAACTAGTGATGTTACCAC
Organism: Cenchrus americanus; assembly: GCA_947561735.1. NCBI lineage: Eukaryota > Viridiplantae > Streptophyta > Magnoliopsida > Poales > Poaceae > Cenchrus > Cenchrus americanus. Next base: position 77,852,483 of record OX387244.1, on the reverse strand, counting down.
CACTGTGACCGGGTGGGCCTCGAAGTAGTGCCGCAGCTTGCGCCGTGCGAGAACTACAACATAGAGCAACTTCTGGATCTGCGGGTATCGTGCCTTAGTCTCGGATAACACTTCGCTGATGTAGTATACGGTCCTTTGGACTGGTAGGGTGTGCCCTTCCTCCGTACGCTCTACCAAGATGATTGTGCTGACCACCTGGGTGGTTGCGGCAACGTAGACGTACAGAGGCTTGCCATTCTGGGGTGGAGTGAGGATCGACGCATGGGTGAGCGTCGCCTTGAGTTTGTCAAGCGCCTCCTGGGCCTCGACGGTCCAGGAGAAACGCTCGTGCTTCTTTAGGAGCCAGTAGAGGGGCAAGCCATTTTCGCCGAGTCGCGAGATGAAACGGCTCAAGGCGACAAGGCACCCCAACACCTTCTGGACCACCTTAAGGTCCCGAATCGGGCCCATCCGGTCGTGGGCTGCGACTTTCTCGGGGTTGGGTTCGATGCCCCGCTGGGATGATATACCCTAACAACATGCCGCGCGGCACCCTGAAGACGCATTTTTCGGGGTTCAGTTTCACCCTGTTGGCCCGCAGGCAGTCGAATGCAATGCGCAAGTCATTAACTAGGTCGTCCGCCTTCCTGGTCTTTACGACTATGTCGTTTACATAGGCCTCAACAGTCCTCTCGATGTGGTCTCCAAAGACGTGCTACATACATCGCTAGTACGTGGCGCCTGCATTTCGGAGGCCAAACGACATCATTACGTAGCAAAACATTCCAAACAGCGTGATGAAGGAAGTCGCGAGCTGGTCGGACTCCTTCATCTTTATTTGGGGGTACCTGGAATAGGCATCAAGGAAACATAAAAGCTCACACCCCGCAGTTGAGTCAACGATCTGCTCGATTCGTGGCAAAGGAAAAGGAACTTTGGGACATGCTTTATTCAAACTAGTGTAATCTACACACATCCTCCACTTCTCATTCTTTTTCTTAACTACTACAGGATTAGCTAGCCACGTAGGGTGAAAGACTTCCTTGATGAATCTGGCCTCGAGGAGCTTCCGCAGCTCCACTCCGATCGCTCGGCGCCGCTCGGCGCCGCTCTTCGTCCAAGCGCCGCAGCCGTTGTTGCACGGCTCGGGAGTGAGGTAGGATGTCAAGGGAGTGCTCGGCGACCTCCCTCGGGATGCCTAGCATATTCGAGAGGCTCCACGCAAAGATGTCGGCGTTAGCGCGGAGAAAGTCGATGAGCACCACTTCCTATTTTTGGTTGAGGGTGGAACTAACCCTCAACGCTTTGCCCTCAGGGCGTAGCAGGGTCGACGGGCACCTCCTTGGTCTGCTCGGCAGCCTCGAAGCTACCACCGTGCTTGGTGGAGGAGTCGAGGTCCTCGTTGACCAGCTTCTCCAGGTTCACGACGAGCGTCTTGTCAAGCGCCAGCACCTCAACGTGCTCCACACACTCAACGTCACAGTCGAATGCGTGCTCGATCGACGAGCCCACAGAGATGACACCTTTTGGTCCCAGCATCTTCATCTTGAGGTACGTGTAGTTCGGGACCGCCATGAACTTGGCGTAGCACAGCCGCCCAAGGATGGCATGGTATGCGCCCCTGAACCCCACCACCTCGAATGTGAGCATTTACTTGCGGAAATTGTACGATGTGCCGAACCAAACCGGCAGATCGATCTGGCCGAGGGGCTGGACGCGCTTGCCTGGCGCGACACCATGGAACGGTGTCGTGCTGGGCTGCAGCTGGTCCAACCCGATCCCCATCAGCTGTAGGGTGTGTGCATATAGGATGTTGAGGCTGCTGCCTCCGTCCATTAGCACTTTGGAGAACCGCGAGTTGCCGATGACCGGGTCGACAACCAGCGGGTACTGGCCTGGGTTGGGATGCGGTTCGGGTGATCCTCACGGCTGAAGGTGATGGCGTCCTTCGACCAGTCGAAGAAGGAGGGGGAGCCTTCTCCGCAGCAAGAACTTCGTACCGCTGCCTCTTGCGCTGGCTGTTGGACATGTCCATGGTCGGTCCCCCGAAGATGAGGAAGACGCTCTCCACCGCCGGGAAGCCGCCGGCGTCTCGGCCACCACCGTCCTTCTTAGCCTCGCCATCCTTCGCACCAGCGTGGCTGTAGTACTTCTTGAGCATGTCGCATTGCTCGAGGGTGTGGTTGACTGGAGTCTTGTGATACAGATATGGCTTCTTCAGCATGTCGTCAAACACGCCAGGGCCTTGAGGGGCTGCTCAAGGGCCCTTTCGGGCCGGGTCAACTGCGAGGGCCTCGTCCCCGTCATTGTCGTGCCCCTGCGCGCGTGCCTTGTGGCAAGGCTTCTTGCCTTTCTCGCCCTGCTTGTACTTCTGCTGGGGCTCCTTGGACTTGCTGCCCTCCGTGGGTGTGTCATCCACGCGCTTGTTGTTCTTGCCGTCGAAGATGGCCCCCACCGCCTCTTAGCCGGAAGCGAAATTGGTGGCGATGTTGAACAGCTCGTTGGAGTCGACTGGTGGGCTTCGCCCAAGCTCACGCACGAGGTCCCGGTAGGTCATGGCCTCGAGGAAGGCATGCACGATCTTAGACTGAGCTATGCTCGGGAGCTCAGTGCAGCGCTTGGAGAAGCGTCGTATGAAGTCCCGGAGCGACTCGCCGGGCTTCTAGGTGCACGCTCGCAGGTCCCAGGAGTTCCCGGGGTGCACGAACGTGCGAACTAGGTCGTCCCAGTTGTGGATCCGACTGGGCGGCAAGTGCTCGAGCCACGTCTGAGCCGAGTCCGCGAGGTGCACTGGCAGGTTGCGGATGATGACCTTGTCGGTGGTGGCGCCGCCCAGCTGGCACGCCAGGTGATAATCATTGAGCCATACTCGAGGGTCCGTCTCCCCTGTGTACTTGTCGATCGAGGTGGGTTGGTGGAAGCGTTGAGGAAATCTCGCTATGAGGATCTCCCGGCTGAACATGCGGGTCCCCGGAGGTTCCGGCGTCGGTGAGCGGTCCTCACGACTGTCGTACGCCAGCCCCGCCGGGGGTGGTAGCCCACCGCTACCCGTGCCTCTGCGTTGCCCGTTCGGTGGGCGTTGATGACATTGCGGGCGTCACCGTCCTGATCCCGTCCGCGCGTATCAAGGATCCGCTCCCTGACTGGCGTTCGGCCCTGGTTGGCCGGTTGCCCCGCCGCGCCATCTGCGTGGATGCCTCTTGGCCCTGAGCACCGTCGTCGTCCCGCGTGCTCCTTGATGGCGTATGTGGGACGCTGAGCTTTTGGACTGTTGTACGGCCGCCTGCTCGATGAGCGCTTGCGTCTCGCAGTTTAGGTTTCGTACCTCAGGCGTCGAAGGTGCAGGCATGGCCCGGAGCAGCATCACGGCTGCGATTAGCTTCTAGCTCACGCGCGGTGGCGTGTTTGGGTCGTCGACATTGAAGTCGGCGTTAATGCTCTCGCGGGCCTGTTTGCCTAGCTCGCCCACACGTTCACCGCGTGCGGAGGCTTCTCCAGTGATGGTGGCGCGCAGTAGTCGTATCGCGCGATACTCTTCCGCAAGTTTCGCTTCGATCTCGCACGCTTGAGCCAGCTGTGCGTTGATGTTGGTGCCTCCCACTAGCGAGGCAGGGCGCGCTAGGCCATGGGTTCCGGGGCGCGCTCGTCCCTGGGTCCGGGGGGTTTTCTCCATCGCCAGCCCCTACCACATTTGTGTCGTCGACCACGTCGCCGATGGCGACCATGAAGCACTCGCGCGTGGGATCATAGCTACCGGCGCTGGAGGTGTTGGAGTAGCTGAACCAGTAGTCTACGGCGTCGAGGAACCGCTGGAACATCACTGGGTCTGGCACACCAGAGAAATCCCACTACGCGTACCCATGCGAGGTCGCGTGGGGGCAACTCACTAGCGAAGGCGTGGTACGACTCGTCGTTGGTGGTGGAGATGAGGTTTCGGACTGCCAGCGGGTGGTGGCCGGGGAGTTCCTCATACGCCGCCACGTGTGTGCTAGCAGACGAAGCATAGGCTGCCGCGGCATTGCGCATCCCGTGGGGAAACCGCGGCCCGAGAGCCTCGTGCTCCCCCGCGGGTGTCGCCGTCATCCCGCTGGCAGGTGCATTACGTTGTGCCGCAGCGTGCGAGGCCCAACGTCGTTCTATTCGTGCCTGGCGCGAGCGCTGGCTAGAATGCCGTCGGCGTCGAGGTGCTGAAGGGCCCGCAGCGTCCGCGTGTGGGCGCTGGAGCATCAGCAGCGGGCGCGGCAGGATGCCGGTCCTGGCCCGGTCGACCGCCACGGGTGGAGCTCGTCGCAGTTGGTGATGCGCATGAGGTAGCCGTTCCCCGTGGCCTAGAAATTCAGGCTCCCGAACCGGATTTCGAATCCGGCTGGGAAGGGGTCCGAGCTGCCCATGGAGTACCTCTGGGACCTGTACTCAGTGCGGATTACCATCTAGATGGCTGGTGGAAAGCTGATCTTCAGCGCGAAGTCCCCTACCTGGCGCGCCAACTGTCGGTGCGGAAAGTAGTCTCGACACTAACTAGTACGAGCACTGAGATCTATCTCTCGATGGCTGGTGCTAAGCAACTAGGTGACACGAGTTTTATCCTGGTTCTGGCCGGGGCCGTACGTCCAGCAGGGGTGTGCTCGAGGCACTGTATTGCACTGCACCATGTGCTTGCAGAGGGGGCTACAAGCGTGGCAGGAGAAGAGGCAGTACCTCTAGGTCCCTGAGGTTTGTGATTGAGGCGAGATGCCAATATCGTGGTGAAGGCGGAAAACGTGTAAGTGTGCGCTCTCCGTCATCCCCCCGCGACCAGGGGACCGCCTCCTCCTTTTATAGGCCAAGGGGGGCGGTTTACAATCGTGACGCACAGTTCTAACTACGTGTGGCAGAATGGTGTACAGCACCACGGAGTGGATGGCCGTCCTGGCGAATCTTGCTCCCGTCGGGCGTCATGGTGAGTCCTGTTCCCGCCCAGGAGCGGCTTCGAGGGTGGCCATGTGGAAGCTTCCCATTCGGTCACCGTCCGTACGCTGGCCCGAGGGTTCAGCTGACGGAAGGCCGTAGGGTGCACAACAGTGGGCGTGGCGATGTCTTGTCGTCCTGGGTTCCCACAGCACCGGGGATGGTGCTGCAGCGCACGGGATGGTGGCACAGCGGCGGGGATGGTTACACCGGGCCGTCGGTGATGGAGGAGACGCGCTCCACTGGTTTGACGTCACGGTGTTGTCCCGTGTGGGCGCAGGATGGATGTCTGTGCCCTTTTCGAGGGTTCCACCGTCCTCTTTCGTGGGTGTGGCGTGCCGGACATACAGGAGTGGGTGGTGAAGCATCACTGAGTTGACACTAGCCTTACCGCACAGCGTCGTACAGTTACGGGGATGGCCTCACGAGGAGGGTTGGCGGAACAACGCCGGGATATGATTCCCAGGCGATGTCAGAGGGTCGGTGTGGCGAGAATTCGCCCTTGACCTGGGCGCCTGCGGCGTGTCAGAGCATTTAATGCTCCGGTCGGGGGAGTGGGCGCTGGGGCAGTGGACCCACGGGAGCCTCGAGCGAGGCGGAGTCCCACCCGAGGGGGCGTCCAGTCCTCGAGCGAGGCAGAGTTTCGCTCGAGGGGGTGTCCGACCCTTGAGCGAGGCAGAGTTTCACCCGAGGGGGCGTTTCAGCCCTCGAGCGCGGTGGAGTTTTGATGTTGCGGCGCCGGGTCCCTCGAGCGAGGTGGAGTTTCGCCCGAGGGGTCCCGGGGCCGGCCGCTTGCTGGGCCGCTGAGGTTTCCTGGGCCATGGGCTCCTGCTGTCGGGCCATGATCGTCTGAGGTGTAATTTGTGATTCGTGAGTTCATTTTGCGTTTTTATTATTTTGCAAAGAAAGGGTTTTCTTCCTGGTTATTAGGGGGCCCTTATGGCTGTCCCCGACACCTGACAACTGTGCTGGCAACTCCAACTGGTAGGCTTCTTCTGCTCTTCTTTCCACTATCTTGAAAGGACCTATGAACCGAGGTGATAACTTCCCTCAGACATTGAACCTTCGCAGTCCACGAATAGGCGACACTCTGAGGTATGCATAGTCGCCTACTTCCAAAACCACTTCTCTTCTTCAAGGATCAACATAACTCTTCTGGCATGACTGTGTAACTTTGAGATTCTCTCTAATGATCTAAACTTGTCTTTCTGCTTCCCTTATGTTGTCCGATCCAAAGAGTTGACTCTCTCCAGTCTGGTTCCAAAACAAGGGTGTTCTGCACTTTCTTCCATACAAAGCTTCAAATGGTGCCATCTTGATGTTGGACTGATAGCTGTTGTTATAAGCAAATTCTGCATAAGGCAAACTCTTATCCCTTCTACCACTATTCTTCAATGCACAAACTCTCAACATGTCCTCAAGAATCTGATTTGTTATTTCTTTTTGTCCATCTGTCTGAGGATGATATGCTGAACTGAAATTTAGCTTTGTATCCATTGATTCATGTATCTTCTGCCAAAACCGTGAAGTGCACTAAGTGCCCCGATCTGACACTATCTTCTTCGGTACCCCATGTCAACACACTATCCTTGAATTATATAACTCTGCCAACTTGACTCCTGTATAAGTCGTCTTTACTGGAATAAAGTGTGCTACCTTGGTTAATCTATCCACAATAACCCATATAGAATCATACCCATCACGAGTAGAAGTAATCCCACTAAGAAATCCATAACAATCTCTTCCCACTTCCACTCAGGTATCTTTAAAGGTTGAAGCAGTCCTGTTGGTCTTTGATACTCAGCTTTCACTCTTTGACATGTGTCACACAAAGCTACATGAGCTGCTACATCCTTTTTCATCCCATACCACCAATATCTTTGTTTTAAATCCTGATACATCTTAGTACTTCCAGGATGAATAGAGTAAGCTGAATCGTGTGCTTCTTTCAAAATAGTTTCTCGCAGCTCCTTGATCTCAGGTACACAGATTCTGTTCTTGAACCACACAGTTCCTTGCTCATCTTCCCTGAATTTTTGGAACTTTACCCATCTTTATCAGCTTCTTATACTCTACAATCTTCTCATCAGCCAATTGCCCTCTTCTAATATCCTTCTCAAGGGTCGACTCAATTTCCAGTGTCAAAGTTTCACTTTGAGCAACTATTACCAAGTTAAGTTGTGCCATCTCCCAACATAACTCCTGAGGTAACAAGTGCCCTATCAGCATGTTAGTCTGACTCTTCCGACTCAAAGCATCTGCTACCACATTTGCTTTACCAGGATGATACTGAATATCCAGATTGTAATCCTTGATTAACTCCAACCATCTTCTTTGCCTTAGATTAAGATCCTTCTGTGTAAAGATGTACTTCAGACTCTTATGATCGGTGAAAATCTGACACTTATTCTCAATCATATAATGCCTCCAGATTTTCAAAGCATGAACAACTGCTGGTAGCTCAAGATCATGTGTAGGATAATTCTGCTCATGTTTCCTTAACTGCCTTGAAGCATATGCTACTACCTTCCCTTCCTGCATCAACACACAACCCAAACCTTGCTGAGAAGCATCACAATACACATCAAACCCTTTGTGTATATCTGGCATTATCAACACAGGAGTTGTAGTCAATCTTTTCTTTAATTCCTCAAAACTAGCTTGACACTTTTCATCCCACTTAAACTCCTTACCCTTCTCAAGTAGAGTTGTAAGGGGTTTCACAATCTTAGAGAATCCCTCGATGAATCTACAATAATATCCTACAAGTCCAAGGAAGCTTCTGATCTCCGGTACATTATTAGGCAGACTCCAGTTCAACACATCTCGAACCTTACTTAGATCCACTGCAATTCCTCCATTAGTGATAATGTGTCCGAGAAAGGAGACCTCCTTCAACCAGAAATCACACTTGCTGAACTTGGCATACATCTGATGTTCACGGAGCTTCTGTAACACAAGCCTCAAGTGTTCTTCATGTTCTTCCTCACTCCGAGAGAATACCAGAATATCATCAATGAATACCACAACAAACGTATCAAGATACTCTATGAATACCTTATTCATTAAGTACATGAAGTACACTGGAGCGTTGGTCAAGCCAAAAGACATCATGGTGAACTCATATAACCCATATCTAGATGTGAATGCTGTCATTGGTATATCCTCCACTCAGATTTTCAACTGATGGTAACCTGATCTAAGATCTATCTTAGAGAAAACTTTTGCTCCCATCATCTGATCAAACAAATCCTCAATCTGGGGAAAATGGTATTTGTTCTTGATATTAACCTCATTAAGAGATCGATAGTCTATACACAATCTCCTAGATCCATCCTTCTTATCAACAAAGAGTGTGGGGGCTCCCAATGGTGAAGAACTAGGACGGATAAACCCTTTACTAAGTAGTTCCTCTATTTGTTTCTTTAATTCAGCTAAGTCTTTAACATCCATTCTATAAGGTCTTTTTGATATAGAAGAAGTACCAGGTATAAGTTCAATACTAAATTCAATGTCACGGTCAGGTGGCATACCTGGCAGATCTTCCGGAAATACATCAGGGAATTCACTCACTACTCTTATATCCTCCAAGGCCTTGTCTTCTACTGAATTCACAGTACCACTGTTGGATGAGGGTGTACCCACATACTCTATTCTCTCCCCTTGTGGACTGGTCAACAATACTGACTTCTTTCAACACTGAATAACTCCATCACAACTTCTTAACCAATCCATCATTAGAATGACATCTATCCCCCATGATCTTAAGACTACCAGATTAGCAAGAAAGTCTACTCCCATGATATTAATCTTTACTTGTGGGCATATATAACCAGTTTTCATTTCTCCTCCTGGGGAGCTAACTATCAGTGGATTCTTCATAGAACTCATAGATAAGTTCTGTTTTGTCACAAATTGATCAGTTATGAAAGAATGTGATGCTCCTGAATCAAACAATACTGTAGTGGGTATAGAGTTGACGAGAAACGTACCAAATACCACGCCGGAGTCATTCTGAGCTTGCTCCACAGATACATGATTAACCCAGCCACGAACATAGTTCTGCTAGCCTCTCTTGCTAGGAGTTTGTGGAGTGCGAGGCTGTGAAGATGGCTGCCCAGACCTGTGACTATTATCCCTCTGAGGGGTCTGCACTGCTCTCGTAGGACAGTTGTTAGCAGAGTGTCCCAGCTCTCCACACTTGAAACACCCATTGGGCTGAACAGGGGTAGTGTTCCTAACAGGTGCCCCAGAGCCATTTTTGGAACGACTCTGCTGAGGAGTAGGAGCTCAGGGTGTCTGAGGGTTAAAACCCTGTGGTTGAAACGAGCGCTGCAGCTGCAAGTTCTGTGGATACCTTCCTCCTTGTCCACCAGCACGATACTGGGATGGACTCTGTTGTGAACTGAAGTGAGGACGAGTGTTACTGCTTGACTACCCATGTGATTGGAACTTGTGTTTCTGCTCGCCCAGTTCCTTCCTCTTGCTCTCCAGTCCAATTGCCTTGTTCAACAGTATCTGGAAATACGGAAAGGTGTGACTCTGCAGTTGATAGTTGAGAGGCCCAATCAACCCATCCAGAAACCTTTCCTGCCTCTTAAGATCAGTGTTCACTTCATCTGGTGCATAACAGGACAGATGAGTGAACTTGTCCAAGTACTCAGTAACTGACATGCTTCCCTGCCTCAGTGCCAAGAACTCCTGCTTAAGCTTGATTACCCCTGAGGGGATGTGATAAGTACGGAAGTTGTCCCAGAACTCCTGCCAAGTGATGTTGTGCCTGTTGGGATGTCCAGTTGCATATGCATCCTACCAATCTCCAGCCTGTCCAACAAGTCTACCAGCAGCATACAAAACCATCTCCCTATCAGTGCACTGAATGATCTCCAGCTTCTTGGTAATCGTCTTCAACTAATCATCTGCATCCAGCGGGTCAGTTGAATGAGAGTAAGTAGGATGATTGTGGCTCATGAATTTCTTATGCTTGTCCCTGGGCAGTAGAGGAGTTGGCTGTGGTGGTTGGTTTTGCTGAGCCTGCATGTTCTGAACAGTGTTGGTGAGATTCTGGATCAGCTGCATCTGTGCTTCAAAGAACTGCTGCATTGTCGGATCCATTGCTTGATTGACCGGTGGGGGTGGTGCCTGATTCTGTTGATTAGCAAAATGAGCACGGATCACAGGCGGTACGTCTTGACCTCCTCCGGACCTGGTGTTTACCATCTGATCGTTAGAAAAATATATTTTATAGAGGTGTATTGAATTGATGCATAAGAAGATAAACTCAAAATGATAAAGCAACACGGACTTCCAACTAGGACAGATTCTGTTGACCTCAATGAATCAGGTGTAACTCTCTGTATTATTATTCAAAAATCTTGATTCTTTACCATATTGTGAAGTGCAAAATTATGAAACTATTCCAGCTGGAATCATCTCAATTGGAGGTCTACAACTCGAGATAAAATTCAAACAATGCAGATGTGTCAGCAGAAATTACAGATTCTAACGTGCTCAATACTTTGTGCATAACTCCCAGAATACATAATGTATAATATTGAATTTTTGACAGAAACTCATCCTAAAAATTTGTGAACTAACCCAGTTGGTTTCATATCAATCGGAGCTCTGTAGCTCGAGATAAAATTAAAACATTAGTTCTATGTCAAATAATTGCGAGAACAAATTTGCATCATTCTAAACTTGCATGAGAGATAAAATAGAAGACAACCAGATTTGGACCCAAACTAACTTTATTTAACTTAATGGTTTCTTGTTGTATAGTGGCCATAACTCCACCATACAACTCACACAAACAAAATCCAAATCAAACATGTGTTCAAGCAACAACTATTATTACAAGCATTCGTCCTCACAGGAACGGTCTATCGAAACATAAAAGGGTAAAGGCAGGCATCCTAAGATCCTAGCCAAGATGGGTCGTAGCTTCTGGAGTGCCGTAACGGAGCTTCATGTGTGGAGGAGAGGCTGTGGTGCTGTATGGCATTGCTTCCTGAGGTGGCCGCTGACCAGCAAGTTATGCTTCCAGACGAGCAATCCTAGCCTGAGCAGTCTGCAGTTCCTCATGGTACCTATCTTGCTCAGCTGTAGCACCTTCAAGATCAGTGTTTAGTGCAGCAGTCACCCGAGCCAGGATGTCAATACAGTTATCTCCTCCATCAGGTACTATGGTCTCCTCAGAGCCACTCACGCGACGAGGAATGTGGCGGAACTCAGACCCATGCAGAAGATCACGTTAAGCATTGCAAAGCGACCAGAGAGCCCTCCTAGCTGCATCATTAACCGCAGCCTCATCAATGGAGAAGTGAGCGGTGCTATGATGTGATGAGCGGTTCCTCCACCCATTGGTGTCAATTAGAGGAACACGGATGCAAACACGGCTTGTGTAGTAATCTCTCATTCCAGACTCACTTAAATACTTGGTGACATAGAGTGTCTTCATAGTGTACCCAGGTGCTGCAGTACCTCCTGCAGTAAGATACAGAACTGGCTATTCTCATTTTTCAGTGGTGTGCTTGTGGTACTCAGCCCCACAATAGTGAGGATCGTCATCCTCTTCCTCCTCAGGATCTTCAACATCATTGTTGTTGTCTTCATCATCCTCACCACTGTCATCGATCGAGTCATCTGGATTTCCACCCATAGCATTGGATGCAGGGGCAACTGGCGCAGGTGGTGCATCTTCTGCTGATTCAGGTGCCGGTGGAATCACAATGTCACCATCTGCATCAGCCTCCAAGACAGTACCATCATACAGCTGTGGCTGCTCAACTGGATCCTCCTTCTGCACTTCTTCAGGGTCTTCTTCAACCTCAGCTTCCGGCTGCACTTCTTCCAGATTCTCTTCAATTTCAGCCTCTGGTTGCACCTCTCCGGGGTCCTCCTCAACCACAACCTCTGGCTGATGACGAGGAGCCAGCTGTCCACGAGGGAAACGACCACCAGTGCTCTTGCGGGGAGTTTGATAAGTCCCGACCATCTGATAAAACAAAAATGAACCTAGTATAGAATAAATCAAAATGATAAAGTTTTATTAATAAGCAAGAATAAATTATATTTTTATGCGTAAATAAGACAATTTGAAGCATGACATGGCTTTCTAGAACATGAATCCTTAATTTCGATCATTCTAGCTAAGGTTGCAACCTACAGTCATTACGGCTCTGATACCACTTTGTCACACCCGATTTTACAAGGAAAACTGAATGCATCTCATATGTGCGGCAGGATCAGAATTACACACACATGATAGACGAAAGAGTGTAATACCATAACTGTAATCAAACGTACTAGAGTTTAACAGATACAATATTCATTTATTACACTCAGACGGTGGACACGAAGGTCCGAAAACAAACGATAACTAAACAAGCAACTTCATCTTCAACTTCCACAGGCACGTGACTGGGGGATCCGCAAGCCTTAGAACTCCTTGAAGTCGCTCCAGTACTCCTCACCGTTGTTCTCCTCTGAACAGTGGTAAGCAAGGGTGAGCACTCTTATGGTTGGAGCTCAGCAAGTGGGGGAAACATGCAAGGCTACCAAGGATAGGCTATGGTTTACAACGGTTAGCATTTTATAAGTTGGTCAAATTTTAGTTAACAACACCTAGTTACTAGATGTAAGTTCATACCAACTCACTTAAACATTTAGGAAAACATCTCTAACCAAAACCCCACAAGATCCACGATTTGCATCCATCTTTAAGTTTGATTATCATGTGAGGGTCCAAGCTGCTCTTGACCGTGAGCACGGCTGATCAATCAGTTTTAACTCTGTAGAGGTTGTACACTTTACCCACAATTCGTGTTCCCCATATTTCTTGGGTTAGCTAGACCCTTAAACACTTCCGAGGTGAGTGTCTAGGGGTTCACTACGAAGCCTTTACAAAGGAAAGTACAAAACCCAACAACCCGTGACAGTTACAGTAGCGGAGCGGACCATATAATGGTCAGCACCTTAGCAAAGGCTGCTACCCCAAAAGAACCAGGCTATACCCCTTCAACTCTGGCCCCCTGTGCCCCTCTCGGAAAAAGGCTATCAGATAATTCCACTCTCCTAATTAATTGGCTAAGCCAGAGCCATGTAGACTGTGGTTGTACTGTTATCTTGGGTGGTTCTCCATGTTCCGTTTAAGATTATTTGATCTTGTCTTTAAACACAACCAACATTTCATAAACATGGAAAACTATAACATAAAAACCATTGTAACCAGCCCAAGTTTAGCAACTAATCTACCCAAAACATTTGTTAAATGGGGTTGATCAAGGTAACAGGGGTGAAACATCTAGTCATGTCCTTAAAAAGGTGTTTTCCCATCAATTTAATGCATAGCAACAGATAAAAGTAAACATTGTGTAAGCATGCAGTTATATAGGTTCAAAAAGAATATGCAAAGGGAGAAAATCCACTTGCCTTCCTCTACAAACTGATTATCTTCTTTGTAGACAGGCTCTTCCTGATCGTCTCCAATGGGGTGCTCAGACGAAATAGGCATGATATCTACACACAAGCATATACAAACAAACAATAAATAAAATAGTACACCAAATAGTAACAAAATTTGAAAACACGTTGTCTAAAAGATTCTACTCGCTGAGACGATCATTTCGGTATATAAAATGCTAAAACGGAGTTAAAACATGAAAGATATGATTTAAACAAGTTACAGGACTTTTCTGTAAGAAAACTGTTGACGGTTAAAATATGTATCAAGTTTCATTTGGACTCGCAAACGTACAAGTCCACCGTCGTAGCCAAGGGACCCTTCTCCCCTTAAGTGTGAACCCAAGGTATCGAATCCGTGGAACAATGTGAACGCAAGATCCAATCTAATAAGCGGAAAAGCTTTGATCTCAAGAGGTTGTTTTTGCATCTAATCTACTAGATCATCATCAAGACTCATCTAGCCTACCGCACACCGGAGGTAGCAAGAGAAAGAGAGGGGAGAACCAATCTAGAGATTGGATCGGGTCTTTTGTTGAAGTTCCAAAGTAAAGAAGAATGTAGCAAAACGAATCTCATTGAAAGCATGGCTCTCGTTCCGACTCCGAGGACGCCTGTTTTTCTCCTTTACCACACTGTAACTACAGGGGATAATCTTACGGGTTGGTACTACTCGGTGAGTTCAAGAAGAACAAGTTGAAAACGTTTGGAAGATCGAGTATGCACCTCTAGCCACCATGGCTACAAGAACATCCTATGCAATCTACCCACGAGAGATCAAGGAGGAAAACACCCAAACGAAGACAAAATCACAACGAAAGCACTTGATGCTAAGAATCAGATTCAATCTACTAATTCAACATAGAAGTAATACATGGACAAGATCACCACCAGGATCCTACCTTGATCTTGATCCTAGCTCCTAGAACTCCGACGTGGTCTTCCATGCAAGGTTCCCACACCGGCTAGGGGAACCCTAGTCAACCATCTCGACCCTCTCCTCTACGGGATGGTGTCCTTCTCTTCTCTGCTCCTCGGCGACGGATGACGAATGTCTTTCCGTGTGGCTCTCGACCAGGGGACTATAAATAGCCTGAGAGGCGGCTAGGCCAAAGGGGGCACCGAACCGGGCCCGGAATGGGCTGGGGCGGTCGGCCCAGGCTGGCCGGCCCAGGCCCGATTTGGCCCCGGTTTCTTCCCCGGTTGCTTCTCACACGATTCCTTATTTGTGTGCACTTTCATGTGGGCCTTTGACGTCGTTCCCTTCACGGTTAAGGCTTGAATCTTGCTATCCAAGCTTCGTCGTTTCATGGTTGAGTCCCTGAAGATTTTCATGTTGACACTTCGGTCCTCGGGTCATTTGGAGTCATGTTCACCGCGTGTCTTGACTCTTGTCGGGCTTCATGATCTTCTTCCAAAGTGCTTGATGAACTTATCCCGAAAGTCTCCTCTTTAGCGTAGATTTCCTACGTAAACAATAAACTCCAAAATCGACATGCAAGAGTGAACTTGTTATATACAGGGGTTAGTTCTAGTGGTTAGAATAATAAATCAATGCCAACATTAAAGGTAAACTCATGGCTAGGTTGACGGAAATTCACCGTCAACATCTCCCCCATGCTTAAACCTTGCTCGTCCTCGAGTAAGCCCTTTAATGAATATCAGCGTTGCCTTTCATTGCTTTATACCCTGCACTTGATCATACACAAGAAAACATAATGCTCTCAAGAATTTAATTATTAAATTTTCATAATGTACTAGCCTTCATCCTTATGGAGGGTTGATATTAATTTAAGCACTTTCCACAAGTAGTTACCTCATGCTCCCAAATTTCAAATGAATCTTATAAATTTTGAATAAGAGTGAGATGAAGAAAAAGAGCTAAACCAAGTTCAAAAATTAACTTCCTTGCATCTTGCTCTTGTACTATCATCTCATCTTGTCTCTCAAAGCCTATTCATTCTACTCCTTTCCTCTCTCAAAATATATAGTGGAGGGCTTTATGTGGAGCTATATGGGAAAAGTTTAGTCCTACCAAGATATTATAAACGAGATGTTGTCAGAAAAAGACAAGCTTCTCATGGTCTTACCGAGACTCGTCAAAAAGGTCATTGGAAAATAATGTATATCAAGGAGGGGAACAGGAAAATACACACACTTTGAGATAGGTGGACATGTGCAAATGGGAAAGAGTGATCTCGAGGCACAAAGGAAGTCCTCGTTATCGGATTGCACATGGTTGGAAAGATGAGTTTGGATCTTAAATCTTGAAACTTTTGAGATTCCTAATGCACTTTAGAGAACCGGGGAGTTCACTTTATTTTATTTTTATAAACTCATATATTTTTTGCATACATATTTTTTTATCTTTTTTTCTTTTATTTATACTCATTTTTCTTGTTTTCTTCTTTCATCATTTTTTTTATTTGCTCCCCTTGAACTCTAAATTGCATTGTACCTACTTCCTCCCCCATGCTTAGACGTTTGCTCGTCCTCGGGCAAAGAGATGATAGAGATAAGAGGTACTAGAAATATTTTTCCTTTGGAGAGATACTTGAAATCTTCAACCTTGGCACCATCTTGCAGCGATCTTCCTTGAATTGACGATCCGTACTCATACGATAGGTTGTGGTCAAGGAGGTAAACATAAAAGATGATATTTTTTATTTTAAGGGTGGATATCCGGCGAGGTTTGTGAAATCTCTGATGTGAGGATACACAATGCACGGATAGAAAGGCTAGCAAAAAGATAGATACGCAAAAACGGAAAGATATATATGGCTTTGGATAGGTAGAGCAAAATGTAAGTAGCATTAATGACAATGTTAGCATACATATTTTTAAGAACAAATCATCTTTAACTCATCCAAAATTGAGAGCATGAAAATAACACTATGGGTCTTATTTTTATCATAACCTCCACAAAAGATTAAGCTAGCATTTAATTAATTTAAGATTCATATTAAAGAGAGCATTAGCTTAATCATGCATAAAACAAGTACAAAAGTTGGGCAAAGTGGCAACTTTTCATCATATATTATCATGGCATCAACTTAATATTTTTACCAAAGGTTGATCAAGGTGGGAAACTTTATTCATGGTGATCTTAAACTAACTCCACTATTATCACACATGCTGAAAATAACTCTACTATTATCACACATGCTGAAAACAAATAAAAACAGAAAATGCTACACATATATAAAGTTGCACAAAAGCTGAAAATAAAGAAAAGGAAAAGGAGAAAATCAAACCGAATTTGAAAGCATTATTATTTCCTTTTCTTCCTCCTTCCTTTATTTTCCGGTGGTTGATATTGATGATCCGACGCGTTGTATCCTTGCTTGTATTGTGATTGCACCGGTCCTCCTCTAAATTGCTCCAATGGTGAAGACGAGCGATTTTATAGGCGATGTTTGCGGTCCCTTCTTCTTGCATTTGTTGGATGGGGCGCCATGAAAACTTCGTGAGGAACATGTATGGTGGAGGATGTGGTGGCGTGGCTGCCCCACTCCCCCATGCTTGCATTTGACATACTTCCTTCATATGGTGGTGGCATTGGAATCCTTCCATGGTTGTTTATTAGCTTCATGCGCAGCCCCTCCTTCACCTTGGGCTACGGAGGATGATCCTTCTTCAACAATTCTTCTTTTTTATTCTTCTTTGCCGGCACAAGAAACCCTTCCTCTAACCAATTTTTGTCTCCCTTTAACAAATAAATTCAGCCCCATGTTGGAAAGAGGAACGTCAACTTGCACCCTCTCATCTCCACTTTCCTTGCTTCATGTACTCGATCCCAAAGAAATCCCGACAAGGAAAAAGTTTGGGTTCCTTGTAATCTTCTCTCGAAATCATTCCCCAAAAGTCCTCCTAACATTTTTTTGGACATCAACTTTCTCTGGGCTTCCTTCTTGTAACTGAGTAGTTCTCCAATATATCCACAAGGAACTAGTTGTTTTTCATCTTCAAGGCGAAATGAGAGGCACGACACTCCTTCATCGATTACCGGTGCTAATGTCATAAGAATTTCTGAATCAAGCTCCTTGTGATATACGCACCAACTCCATAAAGAATCGCACCCATCCAAGGTTGCTCAAGATTTGAGTAGAATCCAACACTTGGAGCGTGTTGTCATCGAAGTCAAATTTTGGCACAAGCCTCTTCTCAAGACGAACACGCCCCTCCTCCTCCTCCTCCGTCTTTATGATGAATTTATTGGAACACCTCAGAGTGTATGGTGGTGGAGCGGATGAACGAGTTGAGCATCATGGTGGAACGGGTGGCTCTTTTGTGTGTCCTCGCAGTTCGGTGTACCGCATGGATGAACTTCGTGTACTCCTCATGCCACCAAGGGGCAGCGTGTTGCTCCTCGGTGGTGCCACTCCTCCATGCTTCGGAGACACTCGGGGACCGAATGCCTCTCGAAGAGCTCGATGATGGCGCCTTCGATGATCGTGTCTTCTTGGTGAAGAAATTGGTGGCCATCTTCCATATTGTTGTTGCACTAAATCACAACGAGTGCACCGGGGGTTGCTTGCCGGTGGGAAAAACACACAAGGGAAGTATATGGAGGGTGAAGTTTATTATGGTGAATTCTCTTTATTATTATTGTTGGAGGGTGGTGAGTGAGGTGCACAAGTTAGGATGGATATTAGCCCCGTAGGCTTTATGGATTCTTGAACATGCAACCGCCTATCAAGGTGAAGCTAAACTAATTTATTGAGGTGTGAACATAAGGCCACTTTAGCTAAACCTACAAAAGATATGTTGATGGGATCTACGGGAGCAGCGGACCCATACTCCCATTAAGCATGGTAGCTAGCTGAACGTCCCCTCATCAGAGGTGACTAAATGTGACACAAATACCAGTCCCAGGAGGCTAGTAACACATTTATTACAACAGGTGGTTCATTACCTTAGAGCACGTCGAGGTTGTGGGCACGGAAGCGCCACTGCCACGAGAAGCAACATAAGAACTACTACCCAAACTACGATAGTAAAGGCTTCTAAAGCCTCATCAGAGTCTAGCACCATGGAAGCTTCCTGTGGAGACGTTGAATCCATAGGCACAGGCTGGGTGTAGGACGGCAACCTACTCGGCGTCTTCGGAGACGAAGTCGGGATCCTCCTCTGAAAAACAGTTAATTAAGCAAGGGTGAGTACATACGTACTCAACAAGTTTAACCACACCCACGGAGGGGCTTATAAGCAGATCATGCATAGGATATATCAAGGATCAGGTTAAGGTTTATTTGCAAACACATTTACTCATGCAAGGGTTCGTTTTCGAAAAGGTTTTCGCAAACAATTTTTATAACCCAAGTAACTCAGTTTTTTTGAGAAAACCCAATTAGAAACTACCGGACTCCCCGTCTGCAGTAGTCCAGGAACACAGCCACACACTTTTCCAGAAAACAACTCACGCCATTAAAACATCCCAAACCCACACACTAGTTTTGTGACCACACCGTGACTCGTCCAATATCGTGGACACCGCTATTCAAATAGGTTTTACACTCTGCAGAGGTTGTACATCTTTACCCACAAGGAGGGTACCGCCACACGAACACCTTAGTGCCGGAGCGGATCCTATCAAAGTCATTACCCACCTTAGCTAACCCTACGAGCCACCACGGAAGCAACCAAGGGGTTATCTCACATAACCAGGGCGTACCTCACAAAGATCGTACCCCTACTTGATCTCCTGTTGCTCACCCGCACTCCTGATGGCAAGTAGATTAACTAGTGGGATTTATGCTAAGCCGTTACCACATACAACAGTCGAGTGGTTGTACGATAATTGGGCCAGGTGAGATGTCACGCAACCCGGCCTTTAACGACAAGATGAACATCTCCAACACGCTCAACCACAAAGGTATGAGCTCACCCATACTCCTGACACACACGTCCATCCCGTCCACCCAGTTCTTTACTCAGTTTCCCTAATATCCCATTCCTCATTTTTAAAACACTCACACCATTTTAAGGAAATCATTTAGGCCAACACAAGGTTCAATCATAGCAATCAAGGGTGGCTATCCTACCAGGTTTTTGCAGTAAGATAATATGCAATTTGTAAAATGGGTATATGGTTGTGTTTATAAAACTGGGACCAAAGCATGCATCAAAGGATGAGATTGAACTTGTCGTCTTCAAAGTCCTCGGGGAGTTCTTGCTCGCGGTTCCGGACCTCGGGCTCCTGCTCGCAGTACTCGGCTCCCAGCTCCCGCTCGCGGTACTGCTCCTCGTTCACTTCGTCGGTTATAGCGCGCACACAAGCAAGCATGCAATCAATACAAGCACACAAAATTTACCGGCTGAGCTCGAGGGAATAAATAAATAGATAGATAGTGAGGGAGTAAATATTATTTATGGATACATGGCTCGGCGGAATTAATCCCAGAAAAGATGTGGCAAAGTTCGGGATTAAGAGCTAGAACCGTTCATACAATGACAAATTAAAGAGGGAGGAAAAATAGTTGGAATTGCTAGAATATGATTTTAGAGGATTTTAGGAATAAGGATCGATTGAATCGGAGTTGGGATGGCCGAGATATAGCTGTGTAAAATATTGGCTGTTGATTAAATTCTGAAAATAGATTAACCTAAGTGGACTAGTTTGTACGTGATTGATCAGAAAGGATTAGGGCCTTTCGACTAGTACATGGGCCGGTGTGGGTGTTTATTTATGAGCTGACTAAAGTGGAGAAAACAGGGAATGGGCTTGTAGTCCAATGGTCGGACGGTCCAATGGGACGCTACCCAACAGGGTTCAAATCTTAGTACTCGCACCTTTTCCTGTATTTATTCCAGGATTTTCCGTCGTGGATCTCAAAAAAGAAGTAGAGAAAACAGAGATGGTAGAGAGATGGACGGGCACGGGAACAGAACAGGGACGTCGTCCCGACGAGGGCGACCTTTCTCTGCGCAAGAACAGAGGAGGGAGCTGGGCGGCTCCGGTGGTGGCCTTGCGAGGCAAGGGAGAGTGTGCGTGGTGCAGTGGAGAGCGAGGGGGTCTCTTTATAGCTGCGGGAAGGCGGTTCGGCCGGTCGGAGGGATGCACACGCGGAGCTCGTGCGCCTGCAATGGCGGTTCGGCCGGTGTGTCCTTGGCGGAATAATTGCGTTGTTGCGACCTTGCTGTTGGATGCGACTCGTCGGGCAGCGGCGTTGACGAGACGTGAGCGGCAGCAGCGCTGACGGGCCGGAGTTAAGGCGGCCTGCAGCTCGACGGCAGCGGCGCACTGGTGGCCGGCGGTGGTGTGCTTGTGCGGCCTTGCGCGTGGAACGCGTGACGGCGCAGGCGACGAGGTCGCGGCCTGGTCGGGCACGCGCAGCTTGGCGCGGCGAGCAGCTCGGTGGGGTGATGGGATGGCACAACGGGTTCGGCGGCAGCAGCTTGGCGCGGTGCTGCTGGCATGGAGCTTGCAGGCGAAGCTGTGCGTCGCGTATGCCATCATGCTGCTGCATTGCTATTGCCATCGCGTGTGTGCCTGTTGTTGTTGTTGCTCTGTTGCTTTGCATGTACGTCAGTAGTGTATACGATGCATGTTGCATGCTACTGGCACATGGCAAGGGAGGTGCAAGCTTGTGCACGAGAGCACATTGGCAGGTTGCGGATAGATAGAGATAACAAGGATTAAGAGGAAACACTGACATTGTTTTGGAGAGGCAAAAGAACTAAAGAGAGATTGAGCTCTGCGAGGGATAAAAAGGAATTGGGCGCAAATGATTAAAAGATTTTGAAAACATTTTAGCGAGTGATTTAATAGGTGATTTAACTGGAGAAATTTTAGGAAGAATTGGGAAAAAAGGAAGAAAAGATTCTAGTGGGATTTTCCGGGTTTTCGAGCACCGACGCGACGTTGAGCGATTCCCGGGTCGGTGGTGATTGCGAGGCCGGCGAATTCAGGGCGCTCGCCCGGGATGTGGGCCGGAGAGATTCCCGGTGTCGGGCGACCGCCGAGGTGGCTCGGGTTAAAAAGGGGAAAACAGAAACGATGACCGGTGTTTGGGAATTGAACGAGCTCAGCGGAACAGATTTTGAAAAAACACGCGTGATTTAGCAGGTGATTTATTAGGAATTAAAAATGTGGGTGTTACACTAGCCTTAGGCATCAAAACATTATCAACATAAATGAAATAAAAGATCCGCCTATTACATAACAAGATCCTACAACACCATGGAACTCAAAATTTTTTCTATGTTATTTCTGAAACTTATGGGCTAAGAACTCAAGAACACAAACTAATAAATGCATAAATTACTTACCTGGCGAAGGGGAGCACCGGGGGCTTATCTTTCTCTGAGATGCTTCTTGCTCCCTTCTTTCCTTGTGTCCACGTGATCCATGAGATTCCATTGCCCGAACCGTTCACAACCACACCTTTGCTTGCGTGATTAATCTTCCACCTCCATTGTTTTACTTCACATCTTGTTCCCTTGCCTCTTGTGCTTCCACCAATTCCTACAAAACAAGGCCCTTGCTTCCCCCATGCTTGTCCTTTTCATGTGCCCAAGATGCCAAATGGTGGACACGTGATGCATCTTGAGGCACAATACGTTAATCAAGCTCAAAAACCTCCCTTGATCACGTTTAGATGCTAATCACTCCTCTAATTTTGAAACCTTAAAAGTTAACTCAGCACTAGCGATGAGTACAAATATATCATTAGAGGAGCTTTTAGGCATCAAAACCAATTATAAAATTTATTCTGGTTACATCGGGATCGATTGCTTTCATTAATTGATATCAAGTTCCTCTGGCATGACCGTGGGGGAATAGGTTTTGGTTCTAATTTTGGCCAAACACAAGAGAGATATTTTGAATAAAAATAAAATCAATGGGGCTTAGAAAAATTCTAAATCTAGAGAAACCGGTGGATGTCAAGTTGAATGAAACCAAAAATCAAGTTCCTTAGGTTCACACAAATCCTACCATGCATCAAAGATTAAAAACATTGAAGAACATAGCAAGGCTCTACTCGTGTGTTTTTAACATGTAAAACAAGTCAACCTTAACACCATGGAGAGGATGAAAGGTTGGGGTAGGTGCTGAATTTTTGGTACTAGTTTCTCTAAAAGATGCAAACAAAACTTGGGATGGCTCAAGTCATCGGTTTATGATCAATATAAAATTCAAATAAAATGGCCGAGCAATTATAATGCCTCTAAAAATTATTCAACCACATATAAATTTATAATGTGTAATGCATAGCAAATTCTAAGACCAACTTACTTGAAAAACTTGAAAATTCTTCGGGTTGCCCTCTCGGTAGCTTGACTCTTCAACGGGTTGTCCTCCCGGTAGCTTATTCTTGACTCGACGAACGGGTTGCCTCCCGCAAGCGCTTCATTTATAGTCTATAGCTAGACTTCTTCTCTTTTTTTACTTCGAATCAACACTCTTTGTGGACGTTGCAATCTTGGGGACCCCACTTCTACACCATCCTTGTCTTCGGTGTAGGTTTATTCTTCGGCTTAGTCATCTTTTTGGCCTTTGCAAGCGAGCATTGTTTCTTGGTCCTGACGGATGCAACAACTTTTGTGTCTTCTTTGCTTCATTCTCCCTTGACTCCTCCCTTCCGTTGTGATGATGAGGTAGAATATATTTAACATGAATCGTGTTGCATACCTCGAATCATGGATGACTTGAATGCACTCCTGTGACAACCCCATCCAAGATAATTCCGTACTATCGCCTAAACCACTCCTTTTGGTCATTAAGCGATAATAAAGAATCATCTCGTTGAGTGTTGTCGGGTTAACGCCTGGTAAATCACTTGTCAACACAGAGAGGATCGAACGTATGCATTAAAACTCCCACAAAGGAGAGTCCAGAGTGCCTTACAAATTAGCATCAAATACCCGTAGGGTCCATTATTACAAACATAGTTCTTTGGTATGGAAGTAAATAGTTCAGAGTTTATTGAAAACAGCGGAAGATAACTAAACAATACGACCACATCATAGGAGGCATGTCCATGATGCAATCACTCCTCGTCATCCACCCATTCCAGCTCCCAACCGGGTGGAAGTTCTCCGGGCCACACATCACATGCATTACCTGGAAACAACATTTATAAAGCAAGGCTGAGTATACTGATACTCAACAAGACTTACCCGTCTGAAAGAAAGACATTACCTCTAAATATGCAAGGCTTTTGGCTAGTGGGTTTGTTTGCCAAAAAGCTACTAAGTAGTGAATCCTTACTTTCACATTTTAGCTCATGTTCTAGTAGAAGTAATCATTACTAGATAAGCATCTATTGCAATCAAAGTTGTACAAACAATTAATCAATAATAATCTTCACAAAGTTCCATCATAAAGGGATATCATGGCTAGTAGATTAAGCAGTCTCGGATAACGGTGAGAGGCCGACAATCGATTTATTCAAAACCTTGCAAGGCGGACCTAAGCACACGGGAGGTGCCCTCACCAAGAGTTCACCAACCAGACGGTTCCCGTCAATCCTCAGATTGGGATCAGATGCTATAGTCTCAAGTACGAGGTTTACTGGGCTACGCCACCAAGGTCACCCAGCCTCACGCAAGTACTCGGGTGGCGAGCCCGGGGCCGCAACCCTAAGTTTAGTAGCGCAAAGTTCCCACACCGTCTCATTTAGGTACTAGGCTTATCGTACCCATTTCCGACAAGTTCTTAGTACTTTCAAACACTTAACCAACGAAGCCTTGGACCAGAGCCCAATCCCATGCTCTTACCACGTGAGCAATCCATTTATACACTATGGTGAGTCCAAAAAGGAGATCCTATTCTCGCGAGTGACGAACATCACTCGACTTGTACTGGATTCTTAAAGCATAGCAACTAGTGACCTAACACGCTAGTAAAAGATCATGGTACTTAGGGATCATGCAACTAAGGTTTCAATTCAACTCCTGAACGTAAATGCACATAAAATAGCAATAATAAATTCAGAACTTGAAAGTAAACACATGGGTTAAATGATTAAACCGGGGTTGCCTTCGTCAGCACAAGCAACCAGACAACCTTCCGGACTTTGGTCCGGGTCTTGCTCTACGGTCACGTAGTGCACGTCTCCTCCTGCTCCCTCGTCCTCGTCAGTCGGTACGAGCGTATAGCTACCGTCGGGGACTTCTACATGGGGAATGCAATGCAGTGATTAGGAGGGTGATTAATTTATTTAAGTAACAAACAGTAGCAAACAACCACAAGAATTCTATGGTTGGTCATATTCACCTTAACAAAAGCATTTAAACATTTACTCATTTAAGGTAAACACAAAAGACTATATAACACTCTCATGATGGTGATTGTGTACATATATAAAAGAACATTTACTTTAAATGCAAGTTAGCAAGGAAAGTTACTTTTATGCCACAAATTACTTGCCTATCTCATTTATATAACTTATGCACCAAGAATTGGGTTTTCCTATTTTTTCCCTCACTAGATTAATCTAGTTTGCAACCTTTTAATCAACCAATCACACTTCAACCTTGCCCAACAGTACCCACTGGTCCTACTGACCAGGAAACACCTAATTGGATAGCAATCACAAGTTTGAACCATTGCAAACATAAATGCACACAAATAAAGGCATTTCTAGCTAGCATTTAAAGGATTAATGCAAATAAAAATAAATGTAACAGCAATGAGGCTAAACTTTCTCCTACACATGCTCTGGCCTAAAACAAGCCCAAGAAACCAACAAACACACTTGTAGCTATTATGGATTTTGATATACACATTTATGAGTAAAAACAAGCATAAATTAAGAAATAATAATTCTAAAAGGGATAAATCAGGGTAAATTCACCAGAGGTGCATTTTGGCATAACATGACAATATCCAGAAGTAGGGATAAAAATAATTATATTTGAAGCTAAAAATCATCTAGGCAGATTTGTCAATAACACAAGATAATTTATTTAAAAAGATTCCTTTAGTAACTTTGTACAAATTTTGGCACGGGACCTACACATGCTAGTATCCACAACATATCCAAAATCCAACTCAAGATCATGAATGTATTTTGCAGAAACACAGATCTAGGTATTTCACATTTCTATTTTTCAAGCAAAAACTAAAGCTCAAAAGTATATACATGCTTTGCAAAAGTGGTAGTTCTAGTTACACAGAGCACAACAAAATTGGATTTGCTATTTTGGATTTTTCTACAAATTGATATGGAATTTACAAGGTTCAGCACCTTCACCCTAGATCTACAAGAGACAGTTTACAAAAAGGTCCTCGGATTTCGCGGATAGGCCCCCAGGATGAAAACTTAGATTGCAATGCAGTCCCTAGACGCGGCCAGTGGCGGAGATGGCTGGAATCCGGCGAAGGAAAGGCCGGGCTTGGCCGGTAAAGAGGCTAGGGGTGATGTAGGATCACCTAGGGTTCCATTCCGAGCTTTGGAGGGAACGGAGGAGGTGCTGGCGGTGGTCCATGGCGGCGTCGTGGTTGTGCGGCCGCAGGAGTTTCGTCTCCGGCGAAAAGGGTGTCGTGAAAGGCGGGCTGAAGGGCCAGGGAGGTGTGGTGGAGTCTTGGCGCGGCTATGGTTCCCTTCTACAGCCAGGAGGTGGTTCGGGAATGGGAGCTCGCCATGGAGCTTGGGCGGACAGCAAATGCGGAGTGACGGCTGTTTGTGCGTGTGCGCGCGTGAAAACTCCACGAGCTCGCCTTTTATCAGCGGCCGAGGCAATGCCAAGGGAGCAAGGCAGCATGGCGACGTGCAGGGTAGAGTACGGTGACATGCACGGCTGGTACGGCGGCGACGTGAGTGGGTGGGCGGCAGCATAGTCGGCGCGACGCCACCCGTGCGCGCGTGGCGCGTGGCGCGTGGCGCAAGGGGGAGAGGGCCGGGAAGGTGGTTCGGCGGGGGTCCATCGTCGACAACGCGCGGTCCGGCGGACGGTAGCCGGTCTCGGTGTCGGGCCCGGCCCGGGGGTGCGGGTGCGTGGTCCGGCAGCTGCGGCGCGCGACGTCGCGCAGGAGCGCGTTCCGGCGTGGAAACATTCCGGGGTTGCCTTGTTCAACTGCTGTTTCTCCAAAAAGTTGAACTGAAGTGCACCAAGGTTTGAATAGGAAATTTGTAGATCTAGCATCCCTGTACAACTTCTACAAAGGGCGTATGGGGTTTTTCTCAACCATTTTTGCACAAATTACATGCCAAGATGCAGATTTTTCTGGGCGCCTGTGAATAGTAACTACAAGCGTTGACCAAGCTTTTTCACGCATTTTCACTCCAAATCTCAAATGCCACTCAACATGAAAAGTTGTGTTCCTCGACAAAATACACAACTTTTACATTGGGAGAATTTGAAGTGTTTAGGTGAAATTTGGAGAACGTGACAAAAGTTCCGGGCGACATAGGAGGGTCAAAGGGTGTTCAAGGAGTTTGACTAGGGTTTTGACCAAACCTTGACCATTAGTCGACCAAGGGATGTCATTAGGGGTGGTTGGTGATGTTTTCGAGGTGATGGCCTAGGTTGACCGTCATTTGACCAAAGTCAACTCGGTTGACCGGATTTTTGGGGTTAAAAACCCGGCTGAAAACCTGGGGCGTCACAACTCCTCACGCCATCGATGTCGAACATGACCTCCCCCTTGCCGATGTTGATTGTTCTAACGGTCTTGAGGAACGATCTCCCTAGGATGAGAGGCGATGAGGTTGATCTCCTCTTGATCTTGGAGGTGGAGTTTCTCTTTGGAGATTCCAACGCGCTTCGGCCTCTGCTTTTAGATCTTGTGTTGCACGTCACCTTTGCCTGCAAAATTTTTCTAGACCATCCACAAAGTATATGTTTTTTTGTTGGAGATGTAGTCGTCCATCTCCGGTTAGGGTTAGCAATAAACAAAATGTATACAAAAGCTAAAAAGAAAACTATGGCTTAGCAAAACCCTAGATTGATTTTTTTTGTTTTGAGGATGATAGAAATAAAGAGATGCAAAAGAAAAATCAAGAGAAAAACAAAAAATATTCACAAACGCAAACTAGATTGAATATTGATTACTTGCTCCCCGACAACGGCGCCAGAAAAAGGGGCTTGTTGACGGTTAAAATATGTATCAAGTTTCGTTTGGACTCGCAAGCATACAAGTCCACCGTCGTAGCCAAGGGACCCTTCTTCCCTTAAGTGTGAACCCAAGGTATCGAATCCGTGGAACAATGTCTAAAGCAAGATCCAATCTAATAAGCGGAAAAGCTTTGATCTCAAGAGGTTGTTTTTGCATCCAATCTACTAGATCATCATCAAGACTCATCTAGCCTACCGCACACCGGAGGTAGCAAGAGAAAGAGAGGGGAGAACCAATCTAGAGATTGGATCGGGTCTTTTGTTGAAGTTCCAAAGTAAAGAAGAATGTAGCAAAACGAATCTCATTGAAAGCATGGCTCTCGTTCCGACTCCGAGGACACCCATTTTTCTCCTTTACCGTACTGTCACTACGGGGGATAATCTTACGGGTTGGTACTAATCGGCGAGTTCAAGAAGAACAAGATGAAAATGTTTGGTAGATCGGGTATGCACCTCTAGCCACCATGGATACAAGAACATCATATGCAATCTACCCGCGGGATAGATCAAGGAGGAAAACACCCAAACGAAGACAATCACAACAAAAGCACTTGATGCTAAGAATCGGATTCAATCTACTAATTCAACATAGAAGTAATACATGGACATGATCACCACCGGGATCCTACCTTGATCTTGATCCTAGCTCTTGGAACTCCAACGTGGTCTTCCATGCAAGGTTCCCACGCCGGCTAGGGGAACCCTAGTCAACCATCTCGACCCTCTCCTCTCCGGGATGGTGTCCTTCTCTTCTCTGCTCCTCGGCGGCGGATGACGAATGTCTTTCCGCGTGGCTCTCGACCAGGAGACTATAAATAGCCTGAGAGGCAGCTAGGTCAAAGGGGGCACTGAATCGGGCCCGGAATGGGCTGGGCCGGTCGGACCAGGCCGGCCGACTCAGGCCCGGTTCGGCCCCGGTTTCTTCCCCGGTTGCTTCTCGCGCGATTCCTTATTTGTGTGCACTTGCATGTGGGCCTTTGACGTCGTTCCCTTCACGGTTAAGGCTTGAATCTTGCTATCCAAGCTTCGTCATTTCATGGTTGAGTCCCTGAAGATTTTCATGTTGACACTTCGGTCCTCGGGTCATTTGGAGTCATGTTCATCGCGTGTCTTGACTCTTGTCGGGCTTCATGATCTTCTTCCAAAGTGCTTGATGAACTTATCCCGAAAGTCTCCTCTTTAGCGTAGATTTCCTGCGTAAATAATAAACTCCAAAATCGACATGCAAGAGTGAACTTGTTATATACGGGGGGTTAGTTCTAGTCGTTAGAATAATAAATCAATGCCAACATTAAAGGTAAACTCATGGCTAGGTTGACAGAAATTCACCGTCAACAAAAACTAAGCCTACAGGACTAATATGAAAGAAACTAGGGACTAAAACATAATTTTATATAAAAATAGAGGGGTTTTTATGTAAAAGGAAATGGAAAGTACCTCTATTAAAAGAATCTAGAGTAGATAGGGGCTTGATCATAAAAATCAGGACTTATTTGTGAGGGTTCTTATAAGTGAAAGGACCGGCATGTAAGAACAAGAAAGTCCAGGGGCTCTAAACAAAATGCCAGCGTTGACCGTTACCCACGGGTTTGACCCGTGGCAGGGCTGGATCTGAGCTGTGGATCGTTGATCCGACGGCCGCGGTGGTGGTGGTCCGCGCCGTGAGCCCGGCTCACGGGTCTACACTGGACCAAGCTGAAGGGGTATCCCCTTGATTTGATTAACGCTGTAGATCGGAGATCCAACGGTCCTGGATGCGTGTAAGCGAGAGGTGGTGGCGGGCTCACCAGAGTGCGGCGGCGCGCGGCGGAGGGCTCGCCGGCGCGGCCCTAGATCATGCTGTGGGGCACTAAAACATGTAAGGATCCGTTCTACATGTTGCTGGAGTGCTTGCGAACACAACCGTGCAGAAAGAGCGGCGTTTTCGGCGACCTCGACGACCTACACCGAAAGGGGGCGATGCGGGTTTCGCCAGCGTGCAGGCGCTGGTGCTACGGTGCGCATGAAGGACAAAGGTTGGCGGGATGAGGTTGCTCACCACACAGAGATGGACCGAAGGTGTTCACGGGCGAGGAAGAAGTGACGGCGACGAGAATCAGCAGCGGCGGTGAGCTCAGGCGGTGCACCGACGGCGGAAAGTAGGGCGCGGCTCGGTCTGGTGACGAGGGACGGATTCCTGGTACAGGGGAGGCACAGATGAGTGTCGAGTGCAAAGGAGAAGAAAGAAGAAAGGCGAGGGGAAAGCTTCACCGGTGACGAGCTTCGAGCGGCCTGCGATGTCCCGGTGGTGGAGCTCCAAAGGGCGACAACGCGTGCGCAAGGATGGGGGTGCAGAATGTGAGCAGGTGCGAAAGGGACGGGTTGGAGATGACGCCCGGCTTTTATACAAACAGAGGGGAGAAGGGGAAGCGAGGAAGGGGGGTGGCGCACTTGCCATTGATGGTCGGCGGTGCTACGGCAAAAAGAAGGAAGGGAAAGGGGAAATGGAAAGGATTTGGAGGGGAAACGGTCTTGGGGATTACGGCTCTTGATTGAAGCCCACGGATGGAAGGGGGAAGCGGAGGAGGCGCGGGGCTAGGTGGTGTCCCGGTCGGTGCCGGCTGAACAGAGGAAAGGAAGGGGGGCGGGAGGAAGAAGAAGCGCCAACAGGTGGGACCGCCCTGTCAGCGACACAAGGAAAAAGAAAAGGAGAGACGGCACACGGGCTACCGCGGAAGAAAGAAGATGGGCCAGTGGGCCGCTGCGGGTTGAAAGAGAGGTGAGGTCTTTTCTTTTTTTCTCTTTTTTCAAACTCTTTTAATTCAAACCTTTTAAACTCAAAACCATTCAAAACTTTTTCAAAATTTTTCACAAAATTTTGTAAACTTTTCAAACCCCACACAAGCAACCAAAAATCATGCATAGCCAAATAATGATGCACAAACACTTGTTGTCTCTAAATTAATTAAATTAAATAATTTAGAGCTCAATTTAATTATAAAGGCAAATTTAAACCCATAAAACTATAACAACATGTTGCTTACGTGAATTTTAGTGATGGAATTTTAGGGTGTCACAGATGTTGTTTATCCAAGTTGTTCATAAGGCTGGGTCTAGTAGTCAAGTGCATGAGGAGGTTAGTGCTGCTCACCAGGGTGAGGCTGAACTACAAGCAGGAGATGGTCCTGCAACTGAGCCACAACACGAATGAGATGGTGGTTCCGGTGACGAAGAAGGAGATGGTCACACACACTTTGAGGGTGCAATTGACGAGGGGGAAGTTAATGAAGAACTACTTAGGTGGTACGAAATGGAGGCCAATGGGGATGAACGTGGGTTGGAAGAGGACTCCTCAGATGATGAGGATGACCCGCTTGTTCCAATAGATTGGGACAATTACAATTTCTCACAGCTATCTGTCAATCCTGGTGAGAATGTGGCCTGGTGTGACAACCCCATCTGAGATAATTCCGTACTATCGCCTAAACCACTCCATTTGGTCATTAAGCGATAATAAAGAAATATCCCGTTGAGTGTTGTCGGGTTTACACCTGGTAAATCACTTGGAAACACAGAGAGGATTGAACGTATGCATTAAACTCCCACGAAGGAGAGTCCAGAGTGCCTTACACAGTAATACTAATCTCCCCGTAGGGTCCAATTATTACAAACCATTATTTTTGACCTAAACGTAAGTCATTCAGAGTTTTATAAAAACAGCGGAAGTAATAATAATGATACATCACGACATCACCAGAGGCCATCTGTGATGCCATTACTCAGCGTCCTCATCCACCCATTCCAGCTCCCAGCCGGGTGGGATCTCACTGGGCAAAACAACTTCACTTGAAAACAACGATTTAAGCAAGGCTGAGTATACTAATACTCAGCAAGACTTACTCGTCTAAAAGAAAGACTTTTTCCTCTAGTCATGCAAGGCTTTTGGCTAGTGGGTTTGTTTGCCAAAAAGCAACTAGGATCATGGATCCTTACTTTCAATATTTTAGCTCAATTTCTAGTGAGATTATCATTACTAAAATGAGCTACTAATACATTCAAGATTTGTACAATACAATTAGTTCATGCAGAAGATTTCACATAGTTCCATCATTACGGGATATCATGGCCAGCTGATTAAGCAGTCTCAGATAATGGTGAGAGGCCGACAATCGATTGATTTATAACCCTTGCAAGGTAAACCTAAACACACGGAGCGGTGCCCCACAGAGCTGACACCGACCAAACGGTTCCCAAAAATTCTCGGGTTGGGATGATAGCCTACAGTCCCGGGTACAGGGCTATCTGGAATGCCCCACACAGTACATCCAGCCTCACACATGTACCCTCCTCCCTGTTGCAAGCCGGGCAGGAGACGAATCTAGAGTAGTGGTAGATGTAGTAGTAGTAAAATCTCGTACCGTCTCATTAAGGTACTAGGCTTACCGGTCCCATTCCCGACAAGTGCTTAGTACATTTAAAAGCTTAGCCCACGAAGCCACTGGACCAGAGCCCAAATCCCATGCTCTTACCACATGAGCAGTTCATTTAAACATAGGGTGATTCCATAAAGAAGATCCTATTCTCGCGAGTGACGAACATCACTCGACTTTTACTGGGTCTTTAGAGCAGAGCATCTAACGACCTAGCATACTAGTAAAAGAACATATGCACCTAGGAATCATGCAACTAGGGTTTCATCCATTTCCTGAACGTAAATGCACAGAGAATAACATAGATAGTTGCATAAATTTACATAAGACATGGGTTAATGATAAAACTGGGGCTTGCCTTCGTTAGCACAAGCGGTTAGACAATCTCCCGGACTTTGGCCCGGGTCTTGCTCTATGGCGACGTAGTGTACGCCTCCTCCGGCTCCCTCGTTCACGTCTTCCGATACGAGCGTGTAACTACCGTCAGGAACTTCTACATGCAGTATACAAATGCAAGACTTAAGTTGCAATTTGGATTTAATTAACTTCAAACAAATTATGACAACCAAGAGGTGCATGTTTGAACACATTCACCTAGATAGTAATACATTCAGCATACTCTTCCTATAAAGGGACAAAATGCAATGCTGTATTTTCTAGGCTTTTAACGGTGACTGTGTACATATATATACATATATAAATAAATTAATTTAATTCACATCATAAAACAGTAACAACAGCTACAAGTTGGATAGGGTTGGTCATATTCACTTTAAGAAAGTATTTAAACATTTCTTCCTCTGAGGATAATCAAAAAGCCTATTTATCCTTTCCTAAAATATGCTTGTGTGCACACTTATTTGAGAATATTTAATTTTAAATACAAACAGTAAGGAAACCTTACTTTTGTTCCTCAGTTTCATCTTCCTGCTCATTTATTTTCTTATGCACCTGGGGATGAAATTTTTCCCATTGTTCCTTTATTAGATTTATCTAGTTTGACTCTTTTGTAACCAATTAAAGGCATATCAAACCTGTTTAATAGCACCTTCTGGTCCTAATGACCAGGAGCACTTTCTTGGACAGCAAGGAAACGATTTATGCACCACTGAATTTAATGTACAACATTTAAAGGCATTACTAATTAGCAAATAAGGGAATAATGCATATTAAAATAATTACAACAGAAATGAGTCCAAACTTTCTCTCACACATGCTTTGGTCCAAAACAAGCTTAAAGATCTAACAAACACACATATAGCCTTTATGAAACATGCTACACCTATTTATGATTAAAAACAAGCATAATTGAGGAAATAATATTTCTAACAGAGATAAAATCATGGTAAATTCACCAAGGATGTATTTTGATACAACATGACAGTAGCCAGAAGTTGGGCTCAAAAATAGTTATATTAGGACCTACAAAAATCATCTAGGCAGATTTATCAATTTCACAAAATGATTTTTATAAAAAGATTTCTTCAGTAACTTTGTGCAAGTTTTGGCACAGAACCTAGACATACTAGTACTCACAACATAACCCAAACTCAGCTCAAGATCAGTTGTAGGTTTTTACAGAATCACAGATCTAGGTATTTTACATTTCTATTTTTCAAGCAAAAACTATAGCTCAAAAGTATATACATGTTTGGAGAAAGTTGTAGTTTTAGGTACACAAGGCACAGCAAAATAGAGTTTGTTATTTTTCGATTTTTCTACAATTTTTAATCAATTTTACAAGTTCCAGCTAAAACATATCAAAGAGTATAGAATCTTTTAGCACTCGGGTCCCTGGAAGTTTTAAACTCTTCACAACCATACCCTCGATTCCTCACCCTTGCACCCGGTGGTGAAGGTGGGCTCACCGGCGGCGAGGTGAGGCTCGGCAGGCAAATAAGCAAAGGGGATAAGCAATTGGGCTCACCCTCCTCTGATTGGAGGCGGTGGATTGACTGGGGGTGTTGCCGGCGAGTGGCGGCGGCGGACCGGTGGTGGCGCGGCCGCGGGCACCCGAATTCCGGCGAGGACAGGGGCGGAACTGGTCAACGTGCGGCACGGGCAGCTTCACTGGGACCTAGGGGATGTGCTGAGACGGTTGGTTGGCTCGGGAATCACGCGAGGAGCAGAACTCGTCGATGGCTGCCCGGCGGCGGCCGCAGGGACACTGGCTCCGGTGAGCCGGCGGCTCGGGCAGGCCAACAAACGAGCGCAAGAGCTACTGGGGGTCCTAGTGGAGTGAGGCGCAGCACGCGTTTGCAAAGAAAAGCAGGCGGGGATGGAGTTCACCGTGAGGGCTCCTATGGCGGACGGCGGCGGCTTGGTGCTCGCGCAGGGAGAAGACCGGCCGGCTTTATAGCCCAGCTCGAGGCAGTTGAGTGTTGCCTTGCACACCAAGGTGAGAGGCGAGGTAGTACAAGCACGGCATGGTCGGGGTACGGCGGGATGGCCGGTGACGCACAGCGGCCAATTGCCAACCGAGGGCGGCGTTGCGCGCGTACGGCGGCGACGCCGTTGGGTGGCCGACGCGGCGGGCGTGAGCACATGGCGCACGGGGGAGAGGGTCGGGATGGCGGTTCGACGTGGGCGGCCCAACGGCGCACGGACCGGCGGGTGTTAGGGCCGCCTCGGCGTTCGGGCCCAAGGGGTGGTCGCGGTGAGCGCGCGCGACGCAGCGCAGGGCGACGCGACGTCGTGCGGTGCGGCGCTCCGGCTCAAAACAGTTCCAAGTACCCTACTTTGAATTGGATTTTCTCAAATTTTTCAAATAAAACTACACCAAGGTTTGACTACCAACCTTGCTCACCACACTACCCTCTACCAGTTTTGCAAAGGCTCTAGGGGTTTAGATCAAAGGATTTGTCATAAACTGCAGGGAAAACTTACAAAAATCTCGGCCCCGGTGAAAAGTGAAAGCAGACGTTGACTTGCATTTTTCACCAATTTACACTTCAAACCAGCGATGCCACTCAACATGAAAGTTGTGTCCCCCAACAAAAAATACCAATTTTGTATTGGGAGAATTTGAAGTGTTTAGGAAAAATTTGGAGAACGCGACAAAAGTTCTGGCTGACATTGATGGATCAACAAGGAGTCAAAGGTTTTTGAGTGGGGTTTTGACCAAGGTGGACTATGGTTGGCCAAAAGGTGTCATTAGGGATTGTCGATGATGTTTTCGAGGTGATGACCCAGGTGGACTGTCGTTTGACCAAAGTCAACACGGTTGACTGGACGACTAGGGTTAATTAACCCGGCCGAAAACCTGGGGCGTCACAGCCTACCCCACTTAAACAGAATCTCGTCCCGAGATTCGACAACAAGAGTAGAGCAACGCTTTCTAACAAGATAAGGGTTACAAGATGGGAATATGTACTCGCTTACATTTCTAGGTAGCGAGAATTCTTATAGGGAAAAAGATACAGGGTGCTCTCTTCACCGCTTCATCGCAGTTCATGAGGAAGAGGACGATGGATATGTACATGGAAAACTAAAAAAAGACAAACTCCGTCGACTAAGCAGAGGTACATCGCTACAAGCGTCCAGCGGAGGGACTCAAACATCTCCACGAACTGAGGCATGGTCGACGATGGAGTTGGGGTTCTTCCTTCGGTCTTTTTCGAGCTTCTTCTGGAGGTGGTCGATGAAGACGACTAACCAGCTTGTTCGGCGAGTGGGCAGAGCAACGGCAGAGATGGACTAGTAGCGGGTTGGCCAAAACTAGCCGGAGGGAAAATAAGAGTGGCGACACTGTCGAGCTCGAAGGTAGGCGAGACTTGGCAATGGCAACACCGCGGAAGGGTTTCTCCTTTTTATAGCCCACGGAACGCAACGGTCATCCCAACCGACTGAGGTAGGGACTAGCAGAGCGATCCGGCGGTTGCCACATGGGGCTCGATACCGGTCGGCCCGTGAGGTCTCGACGACGTGATCGTGGTCGCGGGAAAAGAGATGGCAGGGCGACGCTACGGCGTCGTACCATCATGGCACTGAAACGAATGGGGTCCAACTATCCGAAGATCTAACCGTGATTTCTCAAGAAATCTTTGATCCTACTCCTTTCAACTTATCCGATTGATTGGTGTGAATCTTGGGAATTTCGGTGGAAAGACTGAGTTGAGGAAGAGATGATTACCTTAAAGATTTCTATGAAGAAAGGGAAGGCTAGTAAACAAATGTGTCATTATATTTGTTCACCAAAATTTCTGGGTTTAGTTCTTAAAGCAACTAAAAGTGAGGATGGAGTAAGCATCCATCGTCAAGAGTGACAGTAAGGAAACACGCTCTCGGATAGAAGGGTTACCCATGAAGTTAAGCTGACCTTGCTTCACTTGAATTATGGGCTTCTTGTCGTGATTGCCCTTAGCTACCCCGGGGTTCGGAGTCTGCTGCTCGGTCTTGATCCTCCTAGGGTTTGGGCACTCATTGGCATAATGCCCGGGTTGCCTACAATTGTAGCAAACACGGGGTTGAAATTCCTTTGGCTTGAATACTTGTGGTTGAGCCTGACGGTAGTAAAAATTTCCCGAAGGCTTAGGCTGAGATGGAGTCATTCTCCAATGGCCTGATGCGGATGATTGGGAAGAACCATGCGCATTCTTCTTGACGAAATGAAATTTCTTGCCCGATCCAATTCCCGAAGCAAATTCATTATGCCTCTTCTTCTCCTTCTGTACCTTCATCATGGCATCCTCTTGCGAGGTAGCTTTGTTCACTAACTCATGATAGCTATTTGGCTCTAATAGGTTTAGTCTTTCATACAATTCACTCCTAAGACCATCACGAAAACGTTTCATCTTTTTGGCATCGGTGTCCACGTGATGTTCTCCATATTGGCAAAGGCTATTAAACTTCTGTGCATACTGATACACAGTGTCATCACCTTGCTTAAGAGCAAGCAACTCTTTCATTTTTCTAACCATGAGTCCTTTTGGGATGTGGTGGCCCTTGAAATCTCTCTTGAATTCCGTCCAAGTAACTTCATGTCCAGCAGGTTGCGTGATCTTAAAGTGCTCCCACCACATTAAGGCTTCTCCACGAAGCTGCAAAGCTGCAAATCTAGCCTTGTGCTCCTCGGAACAAGGTAAGACAAATGCAGAGAATTTGGCCTCAATGGCCCTAACCCATGCATCTGCATCAAGGGGTTCTTCTGCTTTGGTGAAAGTTGGGGGCTTCATTCCTATAAACTGGGAATAGGTGGTAACCATTTGTGGTCCATCGTGATTAGCTCCCATTGGGGGTCTCTGGTGCATCTGTTGCGCGATTTGCTGTTGCGTCTGCAAAATCTGGTGCAACACTTCGGTCTGAGCGGCCATGAAAGTCTCCACCGGCGTCATGGGTGGCGGCGGTGGTAGATCACCATCACCCGACGCGTCAAAACCGTTGGGGGTGCTACGTGTCTATCCGACCATCTGAAAATTTGAGTTCTCATTAAACACATATTCGTAAGCTTGCTCATATAAAATTAACAGGTAGAATATGTACGACGAAAACTCATTCAAGGCAAACTTTCGGAATCGGACAGCACGACGGTCATAAGCATAAAATTCATAAATCCTTGCTTATACACCGAAAAATTCTCATTTTTGGTCAGTGGATGTATGATTTCATTGAGGACCATGTGTGGTTCGAGGACCGGTGGATGGTCGCTTCCTTGTGTGATGAGTGATTGACAATGTTGTGTGGACTGATTCTTGGCTAAGTATTGCAGGTGCAGGTTGCGGCTTGACTGGTGTTGGTGCAGGTGAAGAACAAGCGCGAAAGGTCGTCGCCGGTGAGGCCTCCAGGTGTGGAGAAGACAAGTAGGCTTCGTTCGAGGGACCCGGTGGCCAGCGGGGTCAAGTGCGGGCCGCATGGTGGCATGAACAGCAAGATGAAGTCGTGGACGGGTTCTTGGTTGAGCCTCAAAACCAAGGTCGAGCCGGGACTACGTGGGAGCCGAGTCATGAGTGGCGATTGGCGGAGGCTACACCGAGTTCGCGGAGTTTCCGGTGGTTCACCAGAAAACCACTAGGCTCCTTGGTTGATCCACAAAGCCAAGACCGAAGAACTGAAGACGGTGCTGCAGTAGTGCCAGACCGGTTTGACCGGTGGGTCTGACCGGTGTGCGACGACGCAGTCCGGAAACTTCGAAGCGGAGGACACGCGTCGGGATCGCAAGGCTTGCGTCGAGGCTAAGCAGGTTGCGATCGTCGGGCATCCATCCGATGGAGAAAGCTTGAAGATTTCCAAAACCACCCTTGAGGGGCTTGTATCCCTAGTTATTAGGAAAGGGTATTTTAGACTTTCGGTTGCCTCCATATAACCCAAGAGGTGAGAAGATGGCAGATAAGCCTTGGAACCCTAGTTCATTTGCTTTCCTATTTTCCCTTCCTATTTTCTTAGGATTTCCATAGGACTAGCTTGAGAGCTTCATGGTGAGATCTTGTGAGAGGGTTGGATGATCGGGCGGCAAGCTAGACCTTGTAAGAACCTTTGTTGCATGTATAGATGATTCGGCGTGGTTCGTCAAGGTTTGGATGTGTTGTTCCCGGTTGTTCTTGGTGGTGATTTTCAGAGCCCTCTCTTGGTGATTTCTTTGGGTTGTTTTCGGGACCTTTCTGTGACAACCCGCCCAGGAAAATACTGTACTATCGCCTAAACCAATCCACTTTGGTCATTAAGCGATAATAAAGTATCATCCTGTCGTTAGTTGTCGGGTTAACGCCCGGTAAATCACTTGGAAAGCAACAAGGATCAAATATATGCATTAAAACTCACTCGAAGGCGAGTCCAGAGATATAACAACATTAAAATCCAAATTCGTACCCCGAAGGGCTTAATTATTACAAACCATGGTTTTTGCCATGATGAAATAGTTCAGAGTTTTCGAAAGCAGCGGAAATAAACTAACGGAAGCGAAGACACCACGGGAGGCCATCAATGATGCTTTCAGTAGTCGTCCTCCACCCACTCCAGCTCCCAGCCGGGCGGGATCTCTCCGGGCCACACATCACCGAAAGCATTACCTGGATCAACACATTATAGCAAGGCTGAGTATACTAATACTCAGCAAGTCTTACCCGTCGGTGATAACTACTTCACCAATTCTAGACCATGAAAGGCTTTTTGGCTACTGGGTTGCTTTTGCTAAAAAGTAACAAAGAGTAGGTCCTTACTTTCAAGATTTTAGCACAAGTTCTAGTAGGTCTAATCTTTACTACATTAGCCAACTAGTACAAACAAAGTTGTACAATACAATTAATCAAACATAATATTCATCATCTTCCATCATTAGGGATCTCATGACTAGTGGAGTAAGTAGTCTCAGATAACGGTGAGAGGCCGACAATCGATTGATTTAAACCTTGCAAGGTAGACCCAAACACACGGTAGGCTGCCCCCGAAAGGACAACTTTCCCAGGCCGTTTCCAAAAAATCCTCGGGTCGGGGTGAAAGGCCACAGTCTTTGGTGCAGGCTATCCGGAATACCCCGCGAGATACCCGGAATCACCATACACCACCGGTAGCTAGCCGTGAGACAGACCCCAAGAGTAGTGACAGTTCCATCCCTAGCCGTCTCACTAAGGTACTAGGCTTACCGGTCCCATACCCGACATGTGCTTAGTACGTTCAAACACTTAACCCACATAACCACTGGACCAGGGCCCAGATCCCATGCTCTTACCACGTGAGCAATCCATTTAAGGATAAATTGTGATTCCTATCTAGGAACCTATTCTCGCGAGTGAGGTCATCACTCGACTTGTATCGGTCCTATAGCTTAGCGGCTATCGACCTATCATACTAGTAAGGACAAAGGTACCTAGGGATCATGCATCTAGGGTTTCATTCAACTCCTGAACGTAAATGCACCATCATCCATAGATAATTGAATAAAGAATTTGAAAGCTAGGTTAGATGCACCGGAGCTTGCCTTCGTCAGCTAGGTTAGCCTGGGCACCCTCGGTGTCGAGCACTTCCACGTACTGCAGTGAATCTTCCGCTCCTCCTTCCTCGGTTTCCGGGACAAGTGAGTAATCACCGTCCGGAAGATCTACACGGAATGCAATGCAAGGTTCAGGTGGTGTGATAGGTCGTTATCTTGCCCAACTCTTGTTGGTCATATTCACCTTAACAAGCATCTAGATAGTGTTTCTCTTTTAGGAAGGTTATTAGTCGTACATGGGTTACTCTTTTATTGTTCATTTGAATAAAGGTTTTTATTATACTTGTTATTTCATGTGAAGGCTTTAATCCCTTTCCTTTCACAAGCAAAGGTATGAATAATATTTTTATTCATGAATTAATTTCTTATCAGCAAGGATAATTAATTATCTTTTAGTTAAATTAGATAATACTTTCAAAAAAAGAAAAAGAATTAAATAGGGGTTTTCCTTTATTTATTTTCCCTTTAATATAAAAAGGGGCTTTTAAGCTTTTATTAAGCAATTAAATTACCAAAAATTAAAGAAGTGTTTATTATGCATATCAGCACCTATACTGGTCCATTGGACCCACATGTAAGTGTTGGATGCTAGGAAATTAAATACTATTGAAAATAACAAAGGCTAGCTAATGTTTCAATTTAAATGCATACAAAAATAAATAAGCCTCAAAATGATCCAAACTTTCTCATGCATGCTCTCTGGTCCTAAACAAGCCTAAAGAACCAGCATATTCACCTAGAAACCCTACTGATCTTAGCTCATTAATTTACAAAGGAAAACATGCATCAATTAAGAATAAATATTTCTGGTAAGCCAAAAATCATGGTTAATTCACAAGATGTGCATTTTGGCATCACATAACAGTGTGCACAAGTTGAGCTCAAAAACATAATTATATTTAGCAAGAAAAATCATCTAGGCAGTTTCTGTAGAAATGGAAAACAATTTATTTAACAAGATCCACTTCATAACTTTGTGCACTTTTTGGCACAGGAGCTAGTCATGACCTAACACACAACATATCCAAAATTGGGATACAGAGGAGTTCTAGATTTAAAGTTATGACAGATCTAGGATTTTCACATTTGTATTTTTCCTGTTAAAAACATTTAGAATCAGCCCGTGTGAAAATAACAAAAGTTGTGGGATTTCTCTCCCTGAACCCAACAAAATTGGTTTGGCAGTTTTCTAATTTTTCTACAAATTTGTAGGGATTTTCTAGTGCGCTGGACTGAACTGTAAGAAAACCTAGATAGAGTTCTTTACACCCAGGCCCTGAATCTAGCACAAAACACCCTAGAACAATTCGAAGTATTGCAATACGGCCCTTGGCCGGGGGGCGGCGCGGGCACGGCCCGGCGGAGCCGCCGGCCGGGTGAGCGGCCGGGCTCGGCCGAAGCTCACCTAGGGAGGCTGTCGGTGGCCGGAGTGGAGGCGGAGGGACGGCCGGCGGCGGGTCTTGGTGGCGGCCGGCGGCGATGGCCGCGGCGGCTCGGGGAAATCCGGCGAGGAGGTGGAATGCTGGGCAATTGGCGAGCGCGCGAGCTACACTAGAGCCTAGAGGAGCTACCGGAGTAGTTGGCCGGCGGCGAGCACGGGCCGAAGCGCGAGCTCGGGCGGCGGACGGCAATGGCGGTGGGTGGCTCGGTATGGCGCGCGGGGGACACGAGGAGGGGCTTAAATAGGCCGGGGAGGGCGCTCGTGGTGACGATGGCGTGACGGCGGAGATACCCGCCGTACCACGGCGGCTCGGGCGACGCGCGTACGGCGGCGACGCCGCCGACGAACCGCCGGTCCGCGCGCGCGCGCGCGCGTGCGGCGACGCGGCTCGAGGGCGCCTCGGGGCGGGGGGGGTGTTGGGGCGCGGGTCGGCTCGGGTAGCGTATGCCTCGGGCGGCGCTAGGCCTCGGGCAAAGCACGGGCGCGGACGTCGAGGGCGGCCGCCGGCGGCGGCCGGCGACACGCGGCGGCGGGCGCGCGACGTCGCGGCGCACCGGCGCTCGGCCCTGTTTTTATTTCCTGGTGCCCTGTTTGAAATTGAATTGCTCCAATTTTTTTATAAAAGTCGACCAAGTGATGAATACCAAAGTTGTAGATCTAGTGACCCT
The DNA here is from genome assembly GCA_947561735.1 of Cenchrus americanus. Taxonomy (NCBI): domain Eukaryota; kingdom Viridiplantae; phylum Streptophyta; class Magnoliopsida; order Poales; family Poaceae; genus Cenchrus; species Cenchrus americanus. Next base: position 77,810,588 of record OX387244.1, on the reverse strand, counting down.
TAACATTTTCTACAAAGGCTATATGGGGTTTTTCTGCACAGAATTTGAATTGCAAGGATGCCAACCTTGAATGCCAGCATGGTTTTGCAAACAGTGAAACCTGCCTTGCAACTTAATTTTCAAGTTTTTCCCTTCAAAATTTGAAATGCCAATCTACATGAAAGTTGTGTCCCTCATCAAGATGGACAACTTTCATAAAGGTAGAATTTTAAGTGTTTAGGTGAATTTTGGAGAACGCGGCAAAAGTTCCGGCAAACACCTGTGGACACTGGGGTGGCAAGGAGTTTGAGCAATCCTTTGACCATGGGTTGGCCCCACAAGTTTGTTTGCTAGTCAAATAGGGTCACTAGGGTGGGTTAGTGAGTTTTTCGAGGTGAGGGCCCAGGTTGACCGTGGTTTGACCACTGCTGACTATTTGACCGGCTATTAAAGCTAATTAAAAACCTGGGGCGTCACAGCCTACCCCCCTTAAACGGAATCTCGTCCCGAGATTTGATTTGATAATGAAGAGATGGGGAGAAGAACTCACGATTTCGAGATTGTAGGAAGCCCGGGTACTTAGTGTTAAGATAGTCCTCCGTCTCCCACGTTGCTTCTTCCTCCGTGTGATGACTCCATTGGATCTTGTACATTCGTACGGTCTGCCTTCGGGTCTTTCGCTCTTTTTGGTCTAGTACTTTCAATGGGTGCTCGACGAGTGAGAAATCCGGCTCAATCCAAGCATGAGCTTCTGTGATGATTTCATTCTCCGGCACAGGCATTCCCTTCTTCAATTGAGTTACATGAAACACATTGTGAACTGCGGAAAACCGTTATGGCAATTGGATACGGTAAGCCACGGGTCCACATACTTCTATAACTTCATATGGTCCAATGTAGCGCGGGGCTAACTTTCCCTTGACTCCAAACCTTTGCACACCTTTCGTGGGGGACACTTTCAAATATACGTAATCTCCCACTTCAAAGTGTCGAGGTGCGGTTCCCTTGTTATGGTAACTCTTTTGCCTCATCTGTGCCATCTTTAAATTCTCTCTTTGTCGTATGGACCTCCCTGGGCCCACTACCTCGGTGGGTACCAGGACCGACTACTCGGTGGGCCCCTGGGACTACCCGGCTTGTGCTACACGGCACCTGAAGGCGTGGAGCACAAGGACTACACAGGAGTAGTACTCGGTTAGGGAGCTGTACATGTTCCGCACTGTATAGAGGACTCCTAGACGTACTCGATGTTGTGAGGAAAGCCGCAGCTCTCGCACACGAACAATGAAGGGAAACAAAAGCTCAAGAACCAAAACCAAAACACAGAACAAAGGACAGCCAAAGGCTCTTTTGACGATAGTTGATTTCTCAAAAGTCGATCCCCTTTACAAGTGTCAGTTCGTCTCCTTTTATAGGGAGGCGGGCGGACTTTTACATTTCTGAGAACACCCTCGTGTAAAACGAATCAAAACAGAATGTGCTAGGCTATCTTCGGGTAATCTCCAATTGGGTCTCCACGTAATCGGCGCTTCATGATGTCACGCCGCAAATCGCGGCGCCTTTCCAGCTCTTATCACGTGCGCTTGTCGGGGTGAAAAACCCCCCCGAGCCCTTTGGAGATCTCCCTTTCGCCTAGCCTTCTTCGTTACCTGAAACGAAAACAATACTCAAGTTTAAACTGGTTAAGTGTTAGGAACGACGAAACCCCCTGTGCGAAAACCAGGCCGAGGCTCCCGGAGTGAACAATATTCGCCCCGGAGGTTTCGTCTCGGAATAAGCTGTCAAGCGAGACTTCGACACCCTGTGCCATGTCGGGATTCGTTTGATGGCTTCGTTGGCGACGAAGGGTGCCACCAAAATGCAACGCCCGAAGGGTGGAAATGGAATCCGCCGTTTACGGGGTTTTTGCCGCCGCACCCTTCGCATGGCCGCTCTCTATTTTTTAGGTATACGGAAGGCTTGATTCCGAATCCCCCCAACGAAGCCCCCTCGATGGCGAAGCGCTTGCCTTGATTGCAAACCCGAGCCGGCGAAACCCGGGATCGAGAATCGAGGCGGAAGAAAACGTCTTCCCAGGCGGCGGTTCCCGAGGGTCTCACTGGAAATACCTAAACTGCCCTCAGACTACTGTTTTTTACCGTTGAGTTTGAAATTTTTGACCGTTGGGTTTTACTGCCTATAAATAGTCAGGGGCCGCCGCCGGTGCAACCCCTCCTGCGTTCCCAGCCTCATTTTTCCCTCGCGGCTTTTGCTTGCTGTTTTCGCCCGCTTCCGCGAATCGCTTCGGCCGGAAGCCCCACCAATTGTGAGGTTAGTTTTGCTTCTGCTTTTCACACGCACTTTCATTCTTCGGTTTCCAGCACTGCGCGCTTGAGTCTATGTTTCTGAGGAAACTTAGTTGTTTGTGTCAGGCGTTCTTGCGAAAACATGGAGGACGAAGGATCGTCGTCGAATCGTGGAAAACAGATTGCGCCGGAAGTTGAGGAGGCTGCCGCGACCTCCTCCATCTCGACGTCTAGCTCGGAGTCTGGTAAGATTTCTAGTTTGGATTGGTCTGCCAGCTCTCGTGAGAGTGGTAGTACCTCATATTCTTCTAGTAGCGATGAAAATAGTGGTTCGGATGGGAGTTATGTCGAAATAATGCCTAGCGACACAGATGTTGGAAAACGTGTGCTTGTGGACGTGGAGGAGGGCGAAATAGGAGTGGAGACTGATGCAGCTATGGAAGAGTCTGAAGGGAAACGGCTGGGGCGAAAGCCCGGACTTGTTATATTGGTCGATCCTTGATGACTCAGGCTGATTTGGATGCCTTGCGGTTAGAAGGATGCTTCGAGCCCGGGGTGTGTCGGTTGCCTGGAAAAGAAACCACGCCGAAACCCCGGAAAAATGAAAGTGTGGTGTTTCGGGATTTTTTCACTGCAGGCCTTCGGTTGCCGGTATCCAAGAAGTTTGCGGATATTTTGGCGGCCTATGGCGTTCAAATTCATCAACTGATGCCCAATTCTATCCCTCAAGTGCTGAAGTTTTTGTGGGCATGCCGGACCTTCGCCGGGGATAATGATGTCGAAACCTTCGTTCGACATTTTGAGATTCATTGGGCCAGAAGGCTTGTGAAGGTTGATGACGAGGACAAAGAAGCTCAATATGGCTGTTGTACCTTTCAGACCCGTCGCCTGGCCAAGAATCAGGCTCCGGTGGAGCTGGCTCCGGCATACAAGAACAAATGGGCTAACCGATGGACTTCGTATTGGTTTTATGTTCCCATTGAAGTGATTGGTCGGAATTCGAAGCAAGAAGAGGTGACAACATACGATTTGGCTAGCCGCATGGTCGATCTAGAGGTTGAACTGTCGCCGGAGTTGACGAAGGCCAGCCGGTCCTCAGCAAGTACAATGGCATTTTATCAGGCAACGCGTGTGATCACTACGCGCGATGCCCTGGAAGAATTTGTGGCTGCCGATGTCTGGCCGTGCCAGCCCCGATGGGGGTCATGGGCATTCAAGATGCAATGGCTGCCTGGGCTTGATGATGATGTACGAAGCCCCATCTTCAATGTCAAACGACCGAAGGATGTGACCGACGAAGAAATCGTTGCCGAAGTGGAGAGGAAAGTTGTACAGATGATAGGGAATTTTACCCACAAGGAGTGGGAGTGCGCCCAGAGGATTTTGAAGCATCAGGGCCGTGTTAATCGAGTTTTTGATGAGATGGGCGTGACGTATTCCCCTCGTCCGGTGCCTCCGACGGCCGGCAAGAAAATGCAGCCTCCAGGCAATATTGGGTCTGAGGCCGTCGAGACCTCACGAAAGGTCAAGTTAGGCAAGACCAGCTCAGTTGTTGAGAATGCCGTGAAGAGTAGTAAAGCCCAACATATCTTGGCCAAGCGGAAGGCGGACGCTGCAAAAGCAACCCTGCCACCGCTTGCAGAAAAGTCTACGAAGTTGTTGAAGGTTAATGAGACCCTGGCCCGTCGCAAGGTTGAGGCGGCGAAAGTGGCCGCGGCCGAGAGAGAGAAGAAAAAGACGCAAGACCCCGCCGTCCCCGGAGAGGCGGACAAGGGATTAGTCTTGAGGAAGAGACCGCTGGACGCTGTTGAGAAGGTGAAGCAGCTTGCGGTTAAGGAGAAAGAGCCTGAAGATGCCGAGGCTTCCGCTAAGAGAGCGCGGGTTGATCCAGTTGCTGAAACTGACGAGGATGTCGATATTTTGACGACACCTCAAATTCAACCTTGTACCAAGTACCCTCCGAAAGGATCAGCGCAGAAGTTGGCTGAGGGGCCTTCGCAAGTGGGTCTGACCGATGCAGAAGAGTTGGAGGCGCGGGAGGCGAGAGGCAGGCGCGTAGCTGAGCTAATCCAAAAGGATATTGCCATGGCCGAGGCGGCTCCGAAAGAGCGTGTGGCCGGTCTTGTGGATGTCGTGGATGAGTCAGAATCACTTTGCTATATTGATGACGACACCATTCGATCAGAAAAAGGACCAGATGTGTCGCTGCCGCAGCCCCAATGTGAAGCTGCGATGAATTTGAACGAAGGCTCTGGTGCGAAAGCTCTAAATCTGATTGACCTGGATGCTTCGGAAGTTGAAGCTTCGGCAGCACACATATCTCGTTCACCTCCACCGGTGTCACGGGATTTTGACCCGGCGACAGCGAAACCTACTGAGGCTACCGCGCCGGAGAAATTGACGGCGCCCGAAAGTCTCCAGCCCGAAGATGCTGGTACGACGCTTTTACTCAGGAGCGAAATTTTGTGTTCTTTCTTTCTATCATGCGTTTTGTTTGCTTACGCTTTATGCTTTCCCATTATCCTTGGCAGCGAAAACTTTGGTCACCCTGAGCATTAAAGACCGGGAGAAAGAGGTCTCCCAGAACGAGGCAGATCCTTCCGCATCAAGGTCAAGTCTCGCGTCAATGCTGGGGGATCCTGGTATGAAATTTCGCTTATCGTTTTGCTTTTTGATTTTTGACTTTGTGCCTTCGTCGTGCTGGCAGTGTGAAGGATATACGCTAGATAACGTGGTTGTTGATCACCTTGCAGATTTTGAACGTACCTTGGAGGATTTAAGCGCTGATGATCTAATGAAGGTTGTGCGTGCTTATCTTTCAAGAGGAATCGTCGCTTGCCAGAAGGGCTTCGAAAAGGCTGCGTCGGAAGCAAAGGCCTCTGTCGACAAGCAAAAGGTGTTGGAGGACGAGAATCGACGCTTGAAAGAGGAGAATGAGAAGTTAAGACGCGATGCCAGTGAGCAGGCGAATCAACGCGCCAAGCAGCAAGAAGCTCTGGACGCTTTGAAGAGAGAACTTGAGTTGAGTGTGAAATGCTATGAAGAGTGTCGTCAGGAATTGAAGGATATGGTGGTGCAATACGATGCGCAGAACATCTTGCTGGCGGCCAATGCCGACCTCATTGCAGAGTTGAAGAAGGTGAAAGGCGAGCTTGAGGATACTCTAGAGAAGAACGAGGCTTACTGCCACCAATGGGGCGCGTTGCGACTGAGTATCGTCGAGCTTTGGAAAGTTTCGGTGCCGAGGCCCAGGATTTCAAGATTACCGACAACATCTCGAGTTTTGTAGAGTGGTTGCATAGCGAATTGAAACTTTTGCCCGATACCATGAGCAAGATTGGGGACTATGGGGCAGCTACCTGCTCTGAGATGCTGCTGAATCTTCTCGAGCGACAAGGTTGTGAACACTTCAAAGCTTTTGGAAGCCGAGGCTTCGCTTTTCCTTCACCCGACGACGCTCCAGCCCCAAGTAAGACGGTTGATCTGATAAATAAGATCATCCTTCGCAACTTCTGGGCCAAAAGCGGGCGAGCGCACGCTCGAAAGAAGGCTGTGGATCGCTTGGCAAAGGTAGGTCTTTTTGGTTCATTTCAAGTACGATCGTCTTTGCTAATCAATTGCTTACGATGATTGTTAATGCTTTCTTACTTCTCACAGCTCCATTTTGGGCAGGCAAAACAAGCTTTGGAGCTTCGAGAGCATCGCGCGACCCACGGTCCTGAGGCAACTTTAGGGCCTTATGGACCCCCTAGGGATTGGCCACCTAAAGCAAATGACGATGCCCCTGAGCAGACAGTCCCTGGAGCCCCTGTTCGCGAAGCACCTCAAGACGAAAGCGTTCAGGTGGATCCTGTTACCGGAGAGGCGTTGGCTCCCCTACGGCTCTGAATCGGCGAGTTAGTGCTTTTGGATGAAAACTAGGAGTGGCGTGCCAGACACTTAAACATTTGAAGTTTGAAATGTAAACTTGTATACGACGATGGGGTGCTGTAAATGTCGCTCGTGATTTTTGTCGTACTAAGGTCCCCGAACTTTTAGGGCTGAAGTTATTGCCGCTTTCGAGTTATAGCTTTCGGAAGAAAACGTCTTCCCCCCCTTCGGAAGCGGGGATAACTTCAGCTCGCCCATTTTGCTTAGGATTGTTACATTATCGAAGTTTTGGACCTCTTGGTCTGTTGGACGTTGCGCGATGCTACGTGTTGAATTTTTCTCGTTTTCCCTTACGGCTTTTTGTTAGGAGCGAATAAAACTAGCCTGCGACGCGACGCCTAGGCGTGGAACGTGTCGAAGGACTAGAAGCCGATTTGAATTTGTCAAATTTTACAGCTTTCGAGCTGTTTTTTGACGAGGCGTTCACTCGCGTTTTCGGAACATGTTCTTCCTTGGAAATCCCAGCTACCGGGTTGTATCGATTCAAGACTGAATCGCTTTAGAACATCCTTCATGGACGGCTGTCGAGAGGACAAAGCTCTCTTTAAGAAATTGATTCTTGTGAATCGTTTCGACTGCACCACTTGTGGGTGGGCTACTAATGGGTAGCACTTTGATGCTCTCGCTTTCGGAGAGGGCTATTTTGGAATAGCACTTCAATTCATCCTCTTTTGGGATGGGCTATCTTGAGATAGCACTTTAAATTTTGCGAAAGGAACACAACAAAATTTTAGGGAGGAAGTATTTCATTGACTTGGAAATAAATTTTACATCAAGGCTGCCTCGTTAAAAACCTCACGCTCTAGAGTGGAGTCCTCCCTATGTGAGGAAAAGAGTACCCGCCTTGTTATTGAATTTAAAGTGCGAAAATAAAGACTAGAAAGATGTAAAACTAAGCTGAATCCTCCACACTTATAGTTCCGTGCGAAAGGCTCCTACTAAAGGTAGACTACGGAAAGAACTTACACAAGTTGTCCACATTCCACGAATGAGGCAACTCCACACCTGCTTCATCTTTGAGACGAAAGGCTCCATCTCGAACCGAGCTTGAAACTACGTAGGGTCCCTCCCAGGCAAACTGGAATTTACCTACGGCGTCGGCATTCTTCTTTCTTTTCAGGACGAAGTCTCCCACTTTGATGTTTTTGAGGGATACTTTCTTGTTCCTCCATCTCCTGGTTTCCTCTTGGTACTTCAACAGGTTCTGAACTGCGTCAAGCCTGTCGATTTCCACTAAATCTTTATCGGCCTCTTCACTCTCGCGAGAGCTACCGGCCAAAACTCTGGTGCTTTCATTGGTGAGTTCTTCGGGGCACATCGCTTCGGCCCCATACAACAGTCTGAATGGCGTGAACTTGGTTGTTCTCGATTTCGTAGTGTTATGCGACCAGATGACTCTCGAGAGCTCATCCGCACATTTCCCTTTCTTCTGCTCAAAGAGGCATTTTTAATGGCAGAGAAAATTTGCTCATTGGCCCTTTCCACAGCGCCGTTGGATTGGGGATGATACACGGATGCGAAGCATAGCTTCGTCCCAATTGAACGACAGTATTCCCTGAAATCTTGACAATCGAATTGCTTTCCATTGTCGACAGTGAGCTCTTTGGGTACCCCAAATCTGCAAATGATTTGCTGCCAGAAGAATTTCCTGATAGTGGCTGAGGTGATGGTAGCGAGAGGTCTTGCCTCGATCCATTTTGTGAAGTACTCGACTGCTACCACTACGAACTTGAAGTTACCCTGGGCAGTGGGAAGCGGCTCGACGATGTCCATTCCCCAGCGCTGCAACGGCCAGGTAGGTGTGATGAGCTGCGATGGCGCGCCAGGCCTTCGCTGATGCTTTGCCGCGAACTGGCATGCCTTGCAAGTTTTGACGATGTGTTCCGCGTCTTTTATGGTCATTGGCCAATAGAAACCTTGCCTGAAAGCTTTTCCAGCCAATGCTCTCGCCGCAATGTGCGAGCCGCACATCCCTCCATGGATTTCTCTCATGAGCTCGATGCCTTGATCTTGAGAAATGCATTTGAGCAGTGGTGCACATACGCCCAGCTTGAACAAGACATCGTCCTTAAGGATGTAACCCTTGGCCCTTGCCTGCATTCTTTTGAGGTCGTGGGTTTCGACGGGTTCATAGTGCCCGCGAAGGAAGGCAATTATGGGGGCTCTCCAGTCCAGGCTTGCAATTGCGTTGATGGTGCTGAGCGGCTGCTTGTCTGGCTTTGTGGACGGAGCGGTTAAGACTTCGAAAAATACGTCTGGGGGCATCGCCTCCCCCCTTGCGGCTTTCTTTGCAAGCTCGTCGGCTTCGCCGTTGTATTTTCTGGGCAGATGCTCGATAGTGAATCCCCGAAAGTGCCTTTCCATTTTGTGCACCTCCGCTAGGTACTTGACCAGCTCCGGCTCCTTGGCCTCACTTTCCTTTTCCACATGGTCTTTGATGACCTTGGCATCGCACTTGACTAGGAATTTACTGGCCCCCAGAGCTCTTACTTTGCGAAGGCCTAGCAGCAAGGCTTCGTATTCAGTGGTGTTGTTGGTGCATCTGTCTGATGGGTCCTTGTAATCTAACTTGGCGGCGTATCTTAGCTTGATACCCTTCGGAGAGGTGATAATGGCTGCAATGCCAGCACCCTTGCGCCCCCAGGCTCCGTCACATCTGATTTCCCAAATTGGCACTAGCTCTTCGTCAGCAGTGACGTTGCTAGGTGAGGTACAATCTACGATGAAGTCTGCTAAGACTTGGGATTTGATTGTCGACCTCTTTCTGAAATCAATTGTGTATTCTGATAACTCGGTTGCCCATTTGGCAATTCTGGATGAAGCCTCCTTGTTGATGAACAGATCGTTCAGAGGTTGATCTGTGAGCACTGTGACTTTGTGGGCCTCGAAATAATGCCTGAGCTTTCGCGTGGTCATGATTACGGCGTAAGCAATTTTCTCTAGCTCTGAGTAGTGTAATTTTGACCCTGTCAGGGCTTCGGAGACAAAATAGACCGGGGATTGGAGTTTGCCTTTTTCAGTTTCGACCTCTCGGACCAGAGCAACGCTGACTACGGCCTTTGAAGCGGCTACGTAAAGGAGTAGCAGCTCCGAGGGCGAAGGTGGGGACAAGGTTGTCATCTTTTCGATGTAGTCCTTGAGCTCGACGAAAGCCTTGCTTTGCTCGGGGCCCCATTCGATTGCGCCCTTGCCTTTTAGTGCCTTGAAGAATGGAAGGCTTCGCTCTGCGGACATTGAAATGAATCTGTTTAAGGCTGCTACTCGGCCGTTCAATTTCTGGATGTCTTTCTTCGTTTTAGGCTCCTCCATTTCCCTAATTGCTTTGATCTTGTCGGGGTTGGCTTCGATTCTTTTAGCGGAGATGAGGCACCCCAGAATCTTTCCTTTCGTAACCCCGAACACACATTTGTCCGGGTTTAGCTTCAAGCCGGCCCTCCTCATGTTGGCGAAGGTTTCGGCCAGATCATTTACGTGGCTGGCCCTGTCGGAGCTTTTCACGATGAGGTCATCGACATAGGCCTGAATGTTTTTGCCGATCTGTGGCTTGAATACTGTTCCGGTCATTCTGGTGAACGTTGAGCCAGCATTTTTCAACCCCTCTGGCATGCGAACGAAGCAGAAGGTTCCGAAGGGTGTGATAAAACTGGTTTTCTCCTCGTCCTCTTTCGCCATCCAACACTGATGGTAACCGGAGAAACAATCCAACAGGGACATGATCGCGGCATTGGCTGCAGAGTCCACCACCTGATCCATTCGAGGCAATGGATAGTTATCTTTTGGCGTTGCTTTGTTGAGATCGGTGAAATCGATGCACATGCGCCATTTGCCGTTCTTTTTCTTGACCGGCACAGTGTTGGCCAGCCATTTGGGGTACATGACTTCGCGGATGACGGTGGCGTCAAGCAGCCTTTGGACCTCTGACTTGACGGCCACCACCTTGTCGTCAGACATCTTTCTCAACTTATGTTTGCGTGGCTTGACCGATGGGTCGATGTTCAATTTGTGCTCGATGAAGCTTCAGTCAACGCCTGTGAGATCTTTGGCGAACCATGCGAACACATCCTTGTTCTTCTGGAGGAAAAGAACTAGACTTGCTTCCTCATCAGCCGATAGATCCGAGCCGATGACGACGGCCTGATCGAGGACCATCGCGTCCAAAGGAACTCGCTTGGTTTCGCGTCCGGGCCGGATGTTGATTTTTTCTCTGTTCGCCTTCGGCCGCTTTTCTACCCCGTTGCATTCGACCGCTTCGTCGAGGGCGTGCACGTTTCGCCGCCCGGGGTACGGCCTCTTTCTAGGTTGCGGCCATCGTTTTGATGACCCCATATTGTGATGACCCCCAGCGTCGCTGGGATTTTGATGCATAGAAATGCTTGGTGGATGACTGCCTCAAACTTGTTGAGGAACCCTCTGCCTAAGATGCCATTGTATGGATAGTACATTTCCACAACGTCGAAGGATAAATACTCGGTTCTGGCGTTTTGGACTGTGCCGAAAGATACAGGGAGGACCACCTTGCCCAATGCGTGAATGACGCGCCCTCCGAAGCCATACAGAGGTGTGTCTGGTGGTTGCAGCAAATCTCTATTGAGCCCCATCTTGTCAAAGGCATCGGCAAAAATGATGTCTGCTGATGAACCATTGTCCACCAACAGTTTTCCCAGAGTCCAGCTCGCTATATTGGCTTCTATCACAAGAGCGTCGTTGTGAGGGAAACCTTGCAACCTCACGTCCTCCTCCGAGAAGGTGATCGGAATGTGAGACCACCTTGTTTTTTCAACTCTTCCCTCCACACGGATGTTTCGCACCTCACGAAAGTAGTGTTTTCGTTCCTTCTTGGTTTCGAATTCCAGGGTGGAGCCCCCTGAAATAGGCATTATGGTACCGACAGATGGCAAGGGGTCGCTCTGGCCCTCGAGCTTGGCTGGGAGCGGCGGAGCTGAGGGACCTTTGTAAGGAGGGGGTGGGGGAGGGATAGGATGTTGCTCGACGGGCCTGCGCTCGATGTTTTGAGCTTGGAAAGTTTGTGATTGCCAAGGCGGAAGCGCGGGGGTAGCTGGGAGGCGACGGTTGGTATTGAGGTGGTTGGAATGGGTTTGCGAAAGAGTTTCTCCCAAAGCTAGGATTTTGCCGTGCCGGAGCGAGAATGGTTTACGGCACTCGCTCTCTCTTTTTCCTTCCTCTCTTCTTCGAGGATAGCTTCGAATCTTTTCTTGTCTGGGCAGTAGTTTGAGCTATGGTCATCGTTTTCCTTGTGGAAAATGCAATACCATTTTCTTTTCTCGTTATGGCCTCGGCCTCTGCCTCGACCTCTACCCCTGCCTCCACCTCTTCCGCCCCTGTGGCCTCCTCCCTGATTGGAGTGAGGGGGACTAGGGGGGCTTGGGACCAGGCTCTGTGAATCAACCTGCGGGCAAGGATTTTCTTGGGTGTTTTCGCCATCCAGGCCGAAAACGCCCCGAGGATTGATATGAGAGGTGTTTCTGGGATTGGGCCATTCCCTCTCGCTGGGTTGATTGGCTTTCGCAGACTTTTTCTGCTGGGATTGCTCTTCCATGCACATTCTAAAGTCATTGTCTGAGCGACAATACTTCTCGAATTCTTCGTAGAGGCGCTGGATAGTTTTGGGCCTTTCGCGCATGAGATGCGAGCGAAACTGACCGGCTCTTAAACCCACGATGGCAGCGTTGATGGCGACAGCGTCGAAGACATTTGGTGCCTGGGCTCTTAAGTGCACAAATCTTCTGAAGTAGTTTTGAAGGGGTTCCTTGTCCTTCTGCTTACAGGAGAAAAGGTCACTCTCTGTAAGTTCTGGACGCTGGAAACCTTGAAAGTTTGAGAGGATTCGCTGTTTCAGATCATCCCATCCGTGAATCACGCCTGGGCTTAACAGAGAATACCACTGTGCTGCCGCGTCATCAGCGGCGATGATGAAAGATTTCACCAGTACGGAGTCGTCACCGCCGGCCGAAAGAATGGCGGCTTCGTAGCTCATTAGAAATTTCCTTGGGTCAGACTGGCCCGAGAATCTAGGCAGTGGAACTGGCCTGTAAGTTTGCGGCCATGGAGTGATTTGAATCTCTTGAGACAAGGGGGATTTGGGGTCCCATGGTCTCGTGCGAATGGTGTGAATGTCTTGGTGCGAGGGACCAGATTCAAAAGGGCTCGCAAAGGGGTTGCGGCTGAAGGTGGTGTGCGGAGGGGGCTGGGTGAAAAACTCGGTGCGCTCATTGAAATTGGGTTGGCTAGGAACTGTGTATTCTGGTGAAGGTTGGGTGAAGCTTAAGGATTGCTTTGCTTTTAGAGCGCTCAGTTCTTCCTTTAAGCTAGCGATTTCTGCTTTCTGTTTTTGAATCTCTGCTTCGTGCTGTATTGCCAGGAGTCGTTTCTTGGTTCTGGCCAATTCCTCAGCCTCCTTGCGCAGTTTGGCCAGCTCCGCCTCCTGCGTTGGGTTGGGGTCTGGGAGCGCCTCTCCCTGGGTGAGCATAGCTGAGAGATTGGGCTCCTCATCCAAGGAGGACGACGCCCCTTTGGTGGAATTGACGGTGGTTCTCTTCTTCCTTGTGTACATTCTGGGTTTGATACTCGAGCCAAACACAAACGGTGGGCGCCAATTGTTGTGGGGAAAGCCGCAGCTCTCGCACACGAACAATGAAGGGAAACAAAAGCTCAAGAACCAAAACCAAAACACAGAACAAAGGACAGCCAAAGGCTCTTTTCACGATAGTTGATTTCTCAAAAGTCGATCCCCTTTACAAGTGCCGGTCCGTCTCCTTTTATAGGGAGGCGGGCGGACTTTTACATTTCCGAGAACACCCTCGTGTAAAATGAATCAAAACAGAATGTGCTAGGCTATCTTCGGGTAATCTCCAATTGGGTCTCCACATAATCGGCGCTTCATGATGTCACGCCGCAAATCGCGGCGCCTTTCCAGCTCTTATCACGTGCACTTGTCGGGGTGAAAAACCCCCCCGAGCCCTTTGGAGATCTCCCTTTCACCTAGCCTTCTTCGTTACCTGAAACGAAAACAATACTCAAGTTTAAACTGGTTAAATGTTAGGAACGACGAACCCCCCTGTGCGAAAACCAGGCCGAGGCTCCCGGAGTGAACAATATTCGCCCCGGAGGTTTCGTCTCGGAATAAGCTGTCAAGCGAGACTTCGACACCCTGTGCCATGCTGGATTCGTTTGATGGCTTCGTTGGCAACGAAGGGTGCCAGCCAAAACGCAACGCCCGGAGGGTGGAAATGGAATCCGCTGTTTCTGGGGTTTTGCTGCCGGCACCCTTCGCATGGCCGCTCTCTATTTTTTAGGTATACGGAAGGCTTGATTCCGAATCCCCCCAACACTCGACTAGTACTCTCTCCCTACTCCGACTTGTAACCCTGCCTCCCGGACTATATAAGGCGAGGCAGGGACCGATCTCTATCATCCAATCTCCTCTCATACAACCCACGGCGCACTATTGCACCATCTTGTAATCGTGCCCTATCAATCCAGAGCTACGCAGCATACAGGACGTAGGGTATTACGCACCTCGCGGCCCGAACCTGTCTAAATTGTGTGCCACGTGTCTCTTCCTTCGAGTTACCGATCTCGGCGAGTCACATTCATCTACTTCGGGTACTCCCCGTAGTAGGTTGCCGGTCTAAAACACCGACAGCTGGCGCGCCAGGTAGGGGCTCTCGCTCGGGATCACATGGCGAACTCGACGGCTTCTGTCCACTTCAAACCAACTGTCGCCTTCAACCGCGGCGACACCTTCGTGTTCGGCGCCTGGGTCTGCACTGCTGATGGCGCGGGCTCCTTCCAGCGCCGCCTGACCATGCAGCCCAACCCGAAGACAGGCTTCGTGACGCTTCCTGAAGTTGTCACAGGTGAACTCGCCGGCAAGTTCGGCGAAATTTCACTCTTCAACCACCACGCTGACTTCGAGCTCGAGTCTGTCTCCGACCCGAACTCGACGTCGCCATGGGCCATCGCACACGAGCTGGCTGCTCAGCCATCGCAGGTGGTCCCCTCACCACGCGAGCACTCCGCGCGTGGCCCCCGCATCCTCGCCGGGCCCGCACGGGGCTCCCCACTTCGCGCCGGCCGGCAAGGAGCCCGTACCCGAGTACGGATCGGACTCCGACACCGCCCCCGATCGCGCTCCGACCCCGCCCCTCTCTGCGAGTTCTACTCAAACCCGACTACGAGTTCGACTTCGGGTCGGACCCTGAGGAGCCCGAGTCCGAAGACAACTCCACTGAGCTCCCCTTGTCAGGGCCAGCCTCTGGGCTGGTTATAAAATCCACGCCGACCGGGAGATACGTCTACTGGCCAGACCGCAAGCCTGCTGACCTGGTGAAGGGAGACTCACGCTACGTCGCCTACATTGACTCGCTACCGTTCCAGGAGGGAACACCGCTAGCCCGGGCTGACTCAAACACACCAACTGAGGTGGCACCCTCTGAGTCCAGCCTTGGCACCCCTGATCGCCAAGTCTTCATGGCTGCTGGCAACACCCCAGGGCCTTCAGGCACGGCTTAGGACAAGTACCTGGAAGACATCTCCTCCGACGAGCTCTCTGCTGATGCTCCACCCAACGAGACTCCGGCAGACAGAGACGCTCGACGTGAACGCAACCGGAAGCGCAACGAACGTCGTCGACGCCTCCGCGACAACCTCCCCATCCGCAACCTTGCGGAAGCTCTCGAGGCGGTCGAGAGCAGAGTACACACCACCCCTGAGCAATGCCTCATGTCGATCACAGCGATCGCACGTCGGGGCTCGGGGCATACGCGCCGGAGAGGTCATCGCCAAGCTCGGCCGAAGACGCCTACTTCATGCGGGTCGACAACGAAGTCAACCGGCCTCCTCCCGGCTAAACCCCGCGACAACGAAGCTACTAGTCGCAGCGCCAACAACGGTCCCAACTGTACTCGAGCTGACCTCCCAGCCGAGTCCAACCGTCGTCGCTCCAACGCCGGTGGACCTTCACAGCAAGACAACGGCAACCGAGAAGTTGTTCCCCACCGCGCTCCGGCCGGTGGCGGCGGCAACGATCCCGACGGCGGCGGCGGCCGACGGCGGCAGCTCCAACCATGGGGCCAAGAGGAGAGCTGGAGGTGGCGGCAGTCGCGGCGGCCGAGGCCACGCGAATAGCCACGCCTCCGGCACCTCACACGGCGGGTACGACACTCGCCGAGAAGATTGAGGAGCTGCGGCGGAAGAAGTCGACCACTGCCGCTGAAGGCGACGGCTTCCCCGCCTTCTCACCTCGACTTCGCAACTTGCTCCTCCCCGACAAGTTCAAGCCTTTGGGGATCACCAAGTACGATGCGAAGCAGATCCCATCCGGTGGCTCCGATGCTACGCCCTCTCCATCGAGAACGGCGGCGGCAACAAGCGACACCAAGTGCCTCTACTTCCCCTTCTCGCCCGGACCAAGCACCACTCACATGGCTCGAGTCGCCGGACAAGCACTCGATCGACAAGTGGGACCGACCGAAGGAGCAGTTCACAAGTAACTTCGCGGGCGCCATGGGCCGATCGGGTACTCGCATGGACCTGGCCATGATCAAGCAGGAACAGGGCGAGACCCTCCGCAAGTACATGTGCCGCTTTTTCGACAAGCGCGCTACCGTCGTCGACGTCACCGACAAGGAGGTCATCGATCTCTTCCAGGACGGCCTCTACCACCGCCGCACCTTTGAAGACTTCGGTCGTCGCCGTCCCAGGTCCATCCCCCCACCTCAAGGACATGATCACGTCCTGGGCGGATGAAGAGGACAAGGCCAACGCCAAGTACGACGCCATCCGCGGCAAGTCCAAGCAGAACCAGGGCGGTGGCAGCGGCAGCAATGCAAACCAAGGCGGCCGCAACAATAACAACAACAGCAACTACTCGGGTCCCAACCGCAAGCGCAAGCCAGACAACACTGTCGCGACTATCCAGCACCCTGCGAAAGGGAAATCGAAGAAGAACTCTGGCGGTTTCAAAGACCTGCTAAAGGAGAAGTGCCCGTGGCATCCAAACGGCAACCACACTACCGAGCAGTGCTACCAACTCAGGCATGCACTCAAGGATACACCGGAGCCACCGCACCCTCACGACCAAAAGGGCAAGAAGAAGGACGGCGACAACAACGACTTCCAAGAACCCGAGAAGACCGTCAACGTCCTCTTCGGCGGACTGCCCAGCAGGCGGGAGCAGAAGGCTACCCGTCGCGAAGTAATGTCCATTGAGCCAGCGGTCCCGACCCCTCTCAGGTGGTCGGAGGTACACATCACCTTCTCCCGCGTGGATCAATGGATCAGCTTCTCCGAACCAGGACGGTTCCCCCTCGTCCTGAAGCCAACGGTGGCGGGCTCCAAGCTCAACAAGGTGCTCATCGACGGTGGAAGTGGGCTCAACATCCTCTTCACCAAGACCTTGAAAAAAATGAAGCTCGACATCACCCCCATGCTCACCAAGAGCAGCACGCCCTTCTACGGCATCGTCCCCGGCAACGCGGCTATTCCACTGGGCTCAGTGGTCCTGCCAGTTACCTTCGGGGCGTCTCGGGACAACTACCGTACCGAGTACATCAAGTTCGAGGTCGCGGACTTCGAGACCTCTTACCACGCCATCCTCGGCAGGCCGGCCATCGCCAAGTTCATGGCGGTGCCCCACTACACCTACTTGGTACTCAAAATGCCAAGCCCAGCCGGTGTACTCTCCCTCCAAGGAGACTTGAAGATCTCCCACGACTGCGACACAGAAGCCGTGGAGATCGTCTCTACAAACCAAGTACCCAACGCGATGATGGAGGTCTACGCCTCGTCGAAGAAGCTTGCTACAAGTGAACTCGACATCCCAGAGAAGTCTGACAGCACCAACAAGCCTCAGCCACCTGAGAAGGTACTCGTCAAGACGGTCGACCTCGGAACAGGCGACCCCAGCAAGACCACCACCATCGGGGCTGGCCTCGACCCCAAATAGGAAGACGCGCTCATCAGCTTTCTTCGGGCTAACCGTGACATCTTCGCGTGGAAGCCAGCGGACATGCCAGGAGTGCCCAGGGAGCTGATCGAGCACTGCCTCAACGTCGATCCTAAGGCCACCCCCAAGCGAAAACACCTCCGACGCTTTGCCGACGACTGGCGGGACGCCATCAAGAAGGAGCTCGCCAAGCTACTCGCAGCCGGCTTCATCAGAGAAGTTTTCCATCCTGAGTGGCTCGCCAACCCTGTCCTCGTCCGCATGAAGAACTCGAACGAGTGGAGGATGTGCGTCGACTACACCGACCTCAACAAGCACTGCCCCAAGGACCCCTTCGGGTTGCCGCGGATTGATCAAGTTATCGACTCCACGGCGGGCCGCGACCGCTCCGCTTCCTCGATCGCTACTCCGGTACCACCGGATCGCAATCAAGGAGGAAGACCGAGGAGAAGACCGCGTTCATCACCCCCGTTTGGCGCGCTTCGCTACACGACCATGTCCTTCGGGTTGAAGAACGCCGGCGCTACCTACCAACGAGCTATCTAGGCTTGCTTCAAGAGACAGCTCAACAAGAACGTCGAGGCCTACGTGGATGACGTGGTTGTCAAGACCAGGGACTCCAGTACCCTTATCGACGACCTTGAAGAGACCTTCGCATCACTACGCGAGTACCGCTGGAAGCTCAACCCGAACAAGTGCGTCTTCAGCGTCCCTTTCGGGCAAACTACTTGGCTTCATCATCAGCCAGCGAGGCATCGAAGACAACCCCGAGAAGATCTCCGCCATCACCAACATGAAAGCTCCCACGAGCATCGAAGACGTCCAGAAGTTGACGGGGTGCATGGCGGCGCTGAAAAGATTCATCTCGAGGCTAGGAGAACGGGGCCTCCCCTTCTTCAAACTACTCAAGCATCACGAGAAGTTCGTGTGGACTCCAGAGGTGGATCAAGCCCTTGCCCAGCTCAAGGACTTCCTATCAAAGCCACCGATCCTCACGGCTCCTCACAAGGGCGAGCGCCCTCGCTCTACCTAGCTGCGACTACTCACGTGGTCAGTACTACCATCGTTGTTGAGCGACGGGGAAGACGCCCACGCCTACCGGTCCGGGCGCCCAGTCTACTTCATCAGCGAGGTCCTATCAGAGTCCAAGGCTCGCTATCAGCCCGTGCAGAAGCTCCTGTACGCTCTACTCATCACCTCGCGGAAGCTACGACACTACTTCCAGGAGTACTCGGTCTCCGTCGTCACCGACTACCCGCTTGGCGACATCCTGCGGAACCAAGATGCTACCGAAAGAATCTCCAAGTGGGTCGTCGAGCTCGGTGCCCTCACCATCGACTTCAAGCCATGCACAGCCATCAAGTCGCAGGCACTAGTCGACTTCATGGCGGAGTGGCGGGAGAACCAGCTACCTACTCCCACCGTGCGACCAGAGCACTGGGTGATGTACTTCGACGGCTCACTCAACCTCGAGGGCGCGAGGTGCGGGGGTACTCCCGATCTCTCCAACGGGCGAACAACTCAAGTACGTCCCGGATCTTCCGGAAGGTCTCAAACAACGAAGCCGAGTACGAAGCCCTCCTACACGGGCTCCGCCTCGCGGCTTCACTGGGCATCAAGCGGCTACTAGTCTACGGCGACTCCGCAGTGGTCATCAACCAAGTCAACAAGTCTTGGGACCGCAACAAGGAGAACATGGACGCCTACTGCCTAGAAGTCCGCAAGCTCGAGAACAAGTTCTATGGTCTCGAGTTCCATCACATCGTCCGCGACAACAACGTTGCGGCGGACGTCCTCTCGAAGCTTGGATCCACCCGCGCTCAAGTGCCAGTGAGTGTCTTTGTCCACGAGCTTCACGCGCCATCCATCCCAGAGCTGGCGCCACCGACCACTGTCCCAGCCCATCCACCAGCTGGGCAGGAGGTCATGATGATCAACGTGGACTGGAGGCAACCCTTCATCGACTACCTCTGCGAGCAGAAGGTCCCCTCCGACAAGAACGCGGCCGAGCAACTCGTCCGCCGCGCCAAGTCCTACGTCCTCGTCGGAGACAAGCTTTACAAGCGGGGCGCATCTTCTGGAGTACTCATGAAGTGTGTCCCTCGTGATGAAGGCAAGGACATCTTGGAGGAGATCCACAAGGGCGTCTGCGGCAACCACGCGTCCTCACGCACGCTGGTCAGCAAAGCCTTCCGGCGAGCCTTCTATTGGCCCACAGCCCTGGGCGACGCCGAAGAACTCGTCAGAAAGTGCCAAGGATGCCAGTACTTCGCCAAGCAGCAACACGTCCCAGCCTACAAGCTAGTCACCATACCGCCAACCTGGCCCTTTGCTTGCTGGGGGCTCGACATGATTGGGCCACTGCCAACTTGGCCAGGAGGCTTCAACGGGGTGCGGTGGCTATCGACAAGTTCACCAAGTGGATCGAGGTCAAGCCGGTCACATGCCCCAAGGCCGACGAGTACTCGACTTCTGGATGAACTCGTACACCGCTACGGGCTACCCCACCGCATCATCACGGACACCGGGCTCCAATTTCAACAACCACCGCCCGGGAGTACCGCGAGAACGAGCGGGATCGACGTCCGATACGTCTCGGTTGCCCATCCACGGGCCAACGGACAAGTCGAGCGCGCCAATGGGATGGTGCTCGACGCTCTCAAGAAGCGGCTACACGACGGCTGCTAACTCCAAAGGGGGCAAGTGGATCGGGGAACAACCCAACGCACTGCGGGGGCGCGGACTCAACCATCCAAGCCAACGGGGCAATCCCCCTACTTCTGGTCTACGGCTCCGAAGCCATCCTCCCCGCCGACGTCATATGGAACTCGCCGGCGGTGGAGCACTACGACGAAGGCGTCTCGGAAGACGACAGACGAGTTGATATCGACAGCCCTCGAAGAAGCTCGGCCGCGCCGCCCTCGTCCAATCAGCAAGGTACCTGGAGGGTATCCGACGCTACCATGATCGCAACGTCAAGGAACGTTCCTTCAACGTTGGAGATCTTGTCCTCCGCCGTATCCAAAACACGGAAGGACTTCACAAGCTCAGCTCCCCCTGGGAAGGTCCCTTCACCGTGGCAAAGGTGACCGGGCCGGGCTCCTATCGCCTCCAAACACTTGAAGGCGAAGACATCAACAACTCGTGGAACGTCGACCAGCTCTGTCGATTCTACGCCTAGTCTACACGACTAATCTGGGGTTCAAGTCTACACGACTACATCAACACCCCCTGGCCGTAAGCGACCCCCCGGGTCCTGGCTCCAGTCTCCGGACTTCTCCTCTCCAGGATCCAGCCCGTGCGGCTACTTACGGACCCTGGGCTGCCACGAGCGTCAAGGACTCTAGCAGCGGTCTACTAAGAGACCACACTCCAAGATCCAGCCTGCACGGCTACCTACGGATCTACGATTCAGCCTACACGGCTACCTACGGATCAACTGCTATAAGCGGCTACCCGCTCCAGCGCTACTCAGCTGTAAGCGGCCTCCGGGTCCAAGCGACTACCCTGTAACTACGGCCCTGGCCATCCAGGTGTACTTCTTCAGTAATAAAGATTGATCGTTTTTCAACTTCTTTACTGCCTACTCCCTACAACGGGACTACTAAAGTCGAGTACTACTACTCGGCTCGGACTCCACGATGGGCGCTCCGCACTCTGAGATCGTGACTACGAGTACTCATTGCTGGAAAATTTTCTTTCATTGATACTTGAACAATTCATTACAATTGTTTTTCCTGTACAACCATGGCTACTAGCTACCTATTATAGGGCTACTGGAGGTTCAGCTTCTCAGCTACCTGCTCCGCGATGGGAGCCATCTGCTCCAGCAGCTCTGCATACTGCTCATTAGAGCAGTTGGCGACTACCCCGCCGGCGACTACCTCCACTGGGGCCTTCGGGAAGTACGACTTCATGAAGGCCAAGACTTGTCTTGGGATCGACCTGGCCATGTGCTTCACGTAGGCGGCCGGCGGCTCGGAGCTTCCTTGGAGGCGATCCACCGGAGGTGCGATCTTGGGGCCGCCGGGTGCGGCACCGGGAGTCTTGCGATCGGCGGTGCGGCTTCTTCCAACTCCTTCAACGCGGGCCCGCAATGCCTCACGGCCTTCGTTCAACTACGCAAGGATTTGTAGCGATTGACGAGATCTCTCGTCGAAGCAATCCGAAGCTCCATATGCTTCTCGCACTCGAAGGCGAGTTCTTTGTAGTCGAGCTCGAGTACCTGGCGGGCTTCTTGCTCCCGGTAGAAGAGGTTCTTCATGCTCATCTCCGAGGCCTTCAGCTGCTCCACCTGGCCCTCAAGCTCTGCAACACGACAACAGCACAGCGGGTCAAGGACTTTTCGACCTCCAACAAGTACCCGACCAGTTCAGCGGTGTACCTTTGTTCTTGTTGCGGAGGCCCTTATTCTTCCGCACCAAGTTGTCGCCCTTCGCCTGCAACTCTTGGACGTCGTTGTGGTATTTGGCGAAGGCAGCGTCGAGCTTCGACTGCATGGCAGCCGCGTGCTTCCGCGACTTCACAAGTTGCTCTTCTAGCGCCTCGGCTCGGAGCACCGTGTCGCCATAGCCCTGCAGCAGGTTCGACTTGTCGCGGGACCACTCCGCAACGTCCTGCACAAGACAACTCAAGTCACAAAAGAGTACTCAACGACAAAGGATTGGGTACTCAAAGGCTACGGCTACTTACCTTCATCCACTGCTCGGCTTGACGGATCGCCTCCAGATGCTTGGCTACCGTCGCCGGCTCGATGAGATCGTCCGCGAGCAGCTCTATTCCACCACGACTACTCGCGGCGGCCTCCGTCATCGGCGCAGAGCGGATGGGTTCTGCATCCTGGATCTCGGGGGAGCGGATAGCCACCTCCAGAGCAACCTCTGGCGACGTGGTGACCGCCTCTCCCCCGGCGGTCTTCTCGACGACCTCCTCCATGGGCTCGGGGGCTCCTTCCGCAGCCTCCAGGGCCTCTGGTGTCAACCTCTGCATCGGCACTCCTGCAGGGATGTCACCACCTTCAGCGCCTGTCAAAGAGAGACAAGTGCATCAGTGCCTACGACTACTTCTCGTGGAGCCCTGTAGCTTCAAGAAGGGTACTCACCTTCGACAACGCTGGCTTCCGGCAACGACGCCTCGACAGCCGGAGGCTCGGGCACTGCTTGGGGAGCGGGAGCGGCCTCCTCGGCGGGCGGCGCGACTTCTTCCGCCACCGCTGATGAGGGCTCATCCCCCTCCCAGGACAGATCCGTGGATTTCCTGCAGAAGCACACATAGACGGTCATCAGTCAACATCGACTACTGCAACCAGTACTACTCGTAAGGCTGCGGTACTTACAAGTTCGACCGGACAATTGTCACGACCGGAGCACCGAGGATGCTGGCGATGTCGACCAGTCCACCCTCGGCGGGCGCCTCCTCCTGCGCTCCTGCGGCTACCGCCTCCTCCACGGCAGTGGCGGCCGGCGCAGCGGTCTCCTGCGCTCCTGAGGCCATCACCTCTTCAATGGCGGCGGCCACGGGTCCTGTGCTCCCTTGTGGAGCAGGGGGCTGGCGCTCCAGCTGCGCCAAGATGTCCTCAACAGTGGGGGCTAGACTACGGCTTCCAGCTGGCTCCCCCACCGTGTCCCACACGCCCTCGTCGCCCTCTTCGACGGGCTCCGCTGGCGGCACCTCCTGCATACAAGGAAGACTACTCGTCAGCAAACGTACTCGTACAGCGGGTACTCGACTACTCTGTTCAAGACAACTTACCTCCTGAGGCGTGGTCTCTGAGACCTTCAGCTTCTTCGTCACCCGCTTCCTGGCGGGGTTGCGCGGCTTCCGTGGCGGCGCAGCTAGGCTAGCCTCCAGGCTAGCCGGGGGGTCTTGTACCAGAGGAACGTGAGGCAAGCCCGGGCGGCTAAACCTCGACCGCAGCTGGAAGCGGTCCTGCAATGTATCCTCGTCTTCGTCGTCGTCGTCGGAAGTATCCTCCACGACGACAGTGTCGTCGCCTTCACCGACCTCTCGGCGCTCCTTCGCCTTCCCCTCCATCGGGATCTCGATTCCGCTCGGAGGTGGCTGTGGCTCGGAGATGAACTTCTTCACGTCATCTTGTGCAAGACACAAGACGTTAGCAACTCTACTTCAAGTAATCACTACTCGACTGGGGTAGTACGACTACTCACCTCCTTCGGCGGGCGCGCGGCGGAGTACTCCTGGACAGGGCACGCCATGTAGGGCGGCATGTCTTTGAAGATCCGTGACAACCTCTCGATGATGTCGTTGTCGTCCAGCTCGCCTCCCGGCATCCGCGATGCGTCGTCGTCGCCGGTGTACTCGAAGCCTAGGGTCTCCCGAGCCATCAACGGCTGGATCCTTCGCTTCATGAAACTGAAGGCCACGTTCTCGGCCCTCAGTCCCGCCTCCCTGAGCACATTGTTGCGTGCTAGCAGCTCGGGGAGCTGGATCTCTTCTTGCATGGTGGGCTCCGTGTTCCACCATTCACGATGCCTGGGCCGCCGTCCGCTTGGCTTCGGCAGGCCAGGGTGATGGTTCGTGATGTAGAACCACCTGGTCTTCCAATCTGTGTTGGAGTCGACAAGTTTGTATGCCAGATATTGCTCCGCGGCGTCCTCCCTCAGCTGGATGCCGGCTCCTCCGACTACCCTGGGGTTGGTGGCACTTGGTTGCGGCTTGACGCGGAAGAACTTCCGGAAAAGCACCCAATGCGGCTTGATTCCGAGGAAGGCTTCGCAAAAGTGCATGAAGACCGCCGTGTGGAAGATGTTGTTGGGGTTCAGGTTCAGGTACTCGATCCCGTATACCCGAGCAGCCCCTTGAAGAAATCGCTGGCCGGGAGCGCAAGACCGCGCTCCACGAACCGCGCGAACATTGGGATCTCGTCTTCGGCCTTCTCCATCGGATATGGATCTCCAGCGGCGGATCTCCACATGTCGACTTCCTTCTCCCTGATGAACCCACTGTTCAGGAGGGTCAGCAGATCCTCCGTCTTCACTTTGGACTTCTTCCACTCGCGGCTGGGATCAGCCCGCGGTGGAGACATGGGCGGCGCTGCTCCGGTGGCTGCCGCGGCGGCCTCTTCGCGGCCCCTCTTCTTCCCGGCGGCCTTGGACGTCTTGGACGGTGACGGCTTCATCCTCCAAGTGCAGGGCGTCTTCACTCGCATCCGCTCGGGGGCTACCCTAAAAGATTTGGGTGGCGGCGCACTTGAATCTACTACGGCGGCAGCAGGCGCTGGGAGTGGATTCGCTTCAGATGCAAACGGAATGGCTGCAGCTCGAATGGGTGAAAAACCCTGAGGGTTTTGGCTTCTATTTATAAGCCACACCGCCTCCGCAACGGGCGGCTGGATAAGTCCACGTGCGGCTGACTCAGCGGCTGTGCGTGACCTTTCGCATTCTACTAGTCGACGCGCCTCACCTCGGGGGCTCGGCTACTTCTACTCGACTACCTGGGAAGCGGCTAGTCTCAAGAGCATCTCAGGACACATTCTTCAAGAAGACCCTTCAATTCGAGAGGAAGTACTCGACTCAAGGCTTGGGGGCTCCGTGCCACGTGTCCTTCGGTTTTTTCTCTCCGGATTTTTCGGGATTTTCTTGCCAAGACTTCAGATGGACCCTCAGCCAGAGCCCATGGCTCAACCTAAGGCTCGGGGGCTACTCCATATGGAGTGCGATTTTGCAATCGCACCTCCATATCAGCTCCGGCTTCAAGACAAAACAGGCAGTTTTTGAAGACCTTCGAAGGCAGTCTTCGAGGACGCTTGGTACTACTCGAGAAGACTTCAAGATTGCTCAAACATCAGCTGGAGTACATTCCAACCTCGAGATGCTTCGACTACTCTTGAGGACTTTTGACTTGTAGCACTCAGGGACGCTTGAGGACTACTCGTTAAGGCTATCAAGACTACTTGAAGCTATCCTTCTCGACTACAAAGTACTCGGGGGCTTGTCGTATGGACCTCCCTGGGCCCACTACCTCGGTGGGTACCAGGACCGACTACTCGGTGGGCCCCTGGGACTACCGGCTTGCGCTACACGGCACCCGAAGGCGTGGAGCACAAGGACTACACGAGAGTAGTACTCGGTTAGGGAGAGCCGTACATGTTCCGCATCGTATAGAGGACTCCTAGACGTACTCGACTAGTACTCTCTCCCTACTCCGACTTGTAACCCCGCCTCCCGACTATATAAGACGAGGCGGTGGACCGATCTCTATCATCCAATCTCCTCTCATACAACCCACGGCGCACTATTGCACCATCTTGTAATCGTGCCCTATCAATCCAGAGCTACGCAGCATACAGGACGTAGGGTATTACGCACCTCGCGGCCCGAACTTGTCTAAATTGTGTGCCACGTGTCTCTTCCTTCGAGTTACCGATCTCGGCGAGTCACATTCATCTACTTCGGGTACTCCCCGTAGTAGCTTGCCGGTCTAAAACACCGACACTCTTATCACTTGCACTCTTTCTTCGGCCTCTTTAACTAATTCCGGACCAAAGAGTGTTCTCTCTCCGGCCTCTGACCAATTCAGCAGAGTGCGGCATCTACGTCCGTAAAGAGAATCGAACGGCGCCATTTTCAAACTGGCTTGATAGCTGTTATTGTAGGAGAACTCTGCCAAGGACAAACACTTGTCCCAACTCTTATCAAAGTGCAAGATGCTTGCTCTCAACATATCTTCCAAAATCTGATTTGTTCTTTCCGTCTGACCATCGGTCTGCGAATGATAACTGGAACTGCGGATCAGCTGGGTTCCCAAACACTCATGCAATTGCTCCCAAAAACGAGCTACAAACTGAGTCCCTCTATCAGATATTATAGTCTTTGGGATTCCATGCAAACGAACTATGTGATCCATGTACAACTCTGCATATTGTTGTACGGAGTAAGTGGTGTGCACGGAAATGAAGTGAGCTGTCTTGGTGAGTCTGTCTACGATTACCCAAATAGAGTCTTTCTTTCTAGCTGTTAGGGGTAAACCCACAATGAAATCCATACTAATATCGTCCCACTTCCACATAGGTATCGACAGGGGTTGGAGTACACCGGCCGATTTCAAATGACTTGCTTTCATTCGGTGGCAAGTATCGCACTCGGCTACATACTTGGCTACATCCACCTTCATATTGGACCACCAAAAGTTCTGTTTCAGATCTTGGTACATCTTGGTACTACCGGGATGAATAGAGAATTTGGACATGTGAGCCTCATCTAGAATGATTTTCTTAATTTCCGGGTCAACGGGGACCACTAGACATTTCCCAAACCAGACCACATCCTGGTGATCCTTCTGGAAACAAGTGTACTTGGGGTCTCCCTCTGCTAGTTTCTGTTTGATGGTTTGAATGTCTTCATCATTACGCTGAGCAGTGACAATTCTGTCATAAAGATCGGACTCTGCCGTCAAGGCATAAAGAATTCCTCGCGGTACCAATTCTAAGTTGAGCCTTCTCATCTCTTCACACAACGGTTCACTAACTGGCTCCAACTCTAGGTGGCTGCAATGATCTTTGCAGCTAAGAGCATCCGCAACAACATTTGCCTTGCCGGGGTGATAGTGCACTTCTAGATCATAATCCTTAATCAATTCAAGCCATCTTCTCTGTCTCATATTCAATTCTGACTGGGTGAAGATGTATTTCAGGCTCTTGTGATCAGTGAAGATATTGCAACGATTACCCATTAGATAATGCCTACATATCTTGAGGGCATGGACAACAGCAGCTAACTCAAGATCATGGTTAGGGTAATTGAGCTCATGAGGTCGAAGTTCCCGTGAAGCATAGGCAATGACTCGGCCATCTTGCATAAGGACACAGACGAGACCCGTGCCTGATGCGTCACAGAAGACTTCAAACGGTTTGGAATTATCCGGTTGCACTAGCACTGGGGCTGAAGTTAGATGTTGCCTCAGGGTGTGGAAAGCTTTCTCACATGCTTCGCTCCACACGAATTTCACTCCTTTCTTGAGTAATTCGGTCATGGGTTTTGCGATTCTAGAAAAGTCAGGAATGAATCGACGGTAATACCCCGCCAACCCTAGGAAATTGCGGATTTGGTGTACGGACTTGGGTGGTTTCCACTCCATCACCTCTTGGACTTTGCCAGGATCGACGGAGATACCATCATGGGAAATGGTGTGCCCTAAGAATTTCACACTTTTCAACCAGAATTCGCATTTGGAGAACTTAGCATAAAGCTTGTGATCTCGCAAACGCTGAAGGACAACTCGGAGATGTTTGGCGTGTTCTTTCTCGCTTTTGGAATAGATGAGAATATCATCGATAAAGACCACGACGAATTTATCGAGCTCTGTCATGAACACGGAGTTCATGAGATACATGAAGTAGGCTGGGGCATTTGTGAGTCCGAAAGACATTACCAAGAACTCGTAAAGACCGTAACGAGTGGAAAAGGCGGTTTTAGGAATGTCGCAAGGTCGAATCTTGATTTGGTGATAACCAGAACGAAGGTCAATCTTAGAGAAGACTTTGGCACCAGCCAATTGATCAAAAAGAACATCAATTCGGGGAAGCGGGTATTTGTTTTTGATGGTGACTGCATTGAGCGGTCGGTAATCTACGCACATTCTCAAGCTACCATCTTTCTTCTTGACAAAGAGAGCAGGGCAACCCCAAGGAGAAGAACTTGGGCGAATATAACCCTTATCTAACAATTCTTGGAATTGGGTTTTTAGTTCGGCTAACTCTTTGGGTGGCATGTGATAAGGTCTCTTGGAAATGGGTGCGGTACCGGGCTGGAGTTCGATCACAAACTCGACATCTCTATCTGGTGGCATACCAGGCAACTCATCAAGAAAGACATCCGGATACTCGCACACTACTGGAATTTCATCAAGAAGGGAGATAATGGTCACATAGGCACAAGAATCGGTACCGTCCTTGAAAGGTAGGTACAAGGTAGTGTACCCGACCGTAGGAGAATTGATCTCTACGACCCTATCTGATATATCTAGAATCACCTTATGTTGATTCATCCATTCCATACCCAAGATCATGTCCATACCAACCAAGTTTATGACGATAAGGTTTGTTGGAATGACCTTACTACCTAAACCCAAACTTACTCCACGGATTAAGATATTAGAGGTAATTTGCCCTCCGAGAGTAATTATCTTATAAGCGGAAGTGGTATGAGAACCCTTCAAACCCAATTTGCTTATTAGTCTTTCACTAATGAAACTATGGGTAGCTCCTGAATCAAATAAAATCTTAATAGGAGTGTCGTTGATAGAGAATGTACCTGTGAGCACTGAAGCTCCTTCTGGGATGTCACTCATGGCGGTGAAGTTTAGCTTGCCCTGGCGTACTTGAACCATGGGCTTCTTGGCCGGAGTGGCAGGCTTGTTTCCTGCACCCTGATTCTGTGGGTTGGGCTTGATCTGCCTGGGTTTGGGACACTCATTGATGTAATGCCCAGGCTGGCCACAGTTGTAGCAACGACGATCACCAATGTTGCGAGGAGGTGCATTAGGCTTTGGAGCCTGCTGCTGAGCGTTGCGGAACTGGAAGTTCCCTGTGGGTTTGCTCTGAGGTGGCTTCATCGTCCAGCGTCCAGTTAAAGATTGCTGGAATGGGCTGGGAGCATTCTTCTTCACGAAGCGAAACTTCTTGCCCGTTCCGCTGCCCGGGGTGAAACCAGACATCCTCTTCTTGTCCCCGTGGGCTTTCTTCATAGCATCTTCTTGGGAGATAGCCTTGTTCACTGGCTCATGAAAGTTTGCAGGCTCGAGTAGGTTCAGACGCTCATACAATTTGCCATCAAGCCCGTCACAGAACCTTTCCATCTTCTTTGCATCAGTATCAACGTGATGCCCTCCATATTGGCACAAGCTATTGAACTTCTGAGCATAGCGATACACCGTGTCAGATCCCTGTCTGAGGGCCAACAGCTCCCTCATCTTCCTATCCATCAGTCCCTTGGGAATGTGGTGGCTCTTGAAAGCTTGTTTGAACTCATCCCAAGTCACAGCGTGCCCTCGCTGCATTGACTTGAAATGGTCCCACCACATCAAAGCTTCTCCTCGCAGTTGCAACGCTGCGAAGTTAGCTTTGTTCTCCTCAGAGCAAGGCAAAGACAAAGGCGAGAGAATTTTGCCTCTATGGCCTTGATCCAAGCCTCGCCTTCCGGGGGGTCTCTCGCTTTAGCGAAGGTCAGCGGCTTCATAGCGATGAACTGGGCATACGTGGTGACTTGATTAGGCCCCTCGTGGTTGGCCCCGTGTGGCGGCCCTCGGCTCATCCGCCGGGCGATCCGTCGGCGCGTCTGCAGGATCTGGCGTAGCACTTCGGTTTGGGTGGCCATGAAGGCCTCCGACGGCGTCATGGGCGGGGGTGGCGGCAAGTCACCGCTACCACTTGCTCCGAAACCGTTGGGCGAGCTGCTCGTGGTTCCCACCATCTGAAATGCGAGCCTTATTAGTTACATAATCAAAAGCTAACTCCAAAGTGATGACAAGCATGATCATACATAACCACAACTCATTAGCATTAAAATGATGAGGACAGCAACAGTCTAACAAATATTCCATAGCCACCAGGACTCATAGAATCGTTCTTTATCATGGTTAGGAATGCGAGCTCTCGAGTGCGCGGACCACATTCACCCTTGGACAATTACTGTCACAACGGGTACCAACGAAGGTGGTAGACGAACGAGCACTTAATTACTGGCAACGTGTGAATCTCCTAGAATGCTTTGGTTTACCAACGCTTTTAGGTGAAATTACAAATTTGATAAGCGTGGTCATTTGCAATGATTTATCCACGAAATTGGGTAATCATACGCAAGAAAACTTCAATTTCTGAATGACAAACGAATTTCACTTGAAGCACACATGCTTAAGCATTCATTATTACAATAAGATAGAACAAGTCCAAGGACATTACAACTCTCGAATTTTGAAAACAACATGGCATGACACGATACAAGCAGTTACTCGGCACGAAAACATGCTAACAAGCCAACTACTCTAACATCTCAAAGATAACTCGATAGGATCGACATCCTTCTTATTCCTGTTGTCGGCAACCTAGTTGCCCACTGAAGCACCACTGTACGTAGGCGAAGTTGGGGGAGTCGGCAACGGTGGTCCTGCCTGGCTCGTCTGATCCAGACCGGACAAACCCTGCTGCTCCTCCTGGTGTGCATGTACTGGGGGCAGTGGTTGTAAGGCCACTATAGCCTGCAAGGCTGCCACCTGTACCCCGGCCTCCCCCACCTACTGCTGCATATCAGCAATGTTCTGAAGTAGCGTCAACCTTTCAATCTCATGCACATCGGCATTCTCCTCTAGTGTATGATTCTCTGCCTCCAGATCTACAATCCTCTGCAGGTGGTCGCCTCTCTGTAGCTCTAACTGGAATCTCCTAGCACGCAGCCTGTCATTCTCCTGCTGCACCTGAGTAAGCGTAAAGTTCAGCAGCTGGTGTGCTGCTGATAGCTGCTGCCAATCATGCCTAGATGCCTCCAAACGCTGCCCAATAATCGCTGCGGTATTATAGTGCAGCCCCTGGAGTGTGAAGACCACGTTCAGACAGCGAGCTAGCGTCTGAGTAACATCCAATGGCTCTGCTAGTGTCAACAGCTCCTGTAGGTGATCCATACGGTCCAACCATGCTGGGTCGTGAGGACTCACAGCAGGAAACAATCCAAACGGAGAGAGAGCTACCACTGTGGGGTTGTGGTCACAGAAGTCCGTCAGCACTCTGAGGGCGGCTGACTCGACGGCCTCGTGAGTGATAAATCCCCAGTAGATAAAGCTCAAGTCGAACCAGTCGGCGTGGTCCAGGTCTGGCAGAACAGTGATGATCACTCTGCAACGGGGGACGCCATAGCGCTCAAACTCGGACACCTCGTAAGTCGGTGGTGTGAGGTAGCCAGCAGCGCTGAGTGCTTCCCACGCAAGGCGTGGAAAACCCTCCCAGTGCAACCCGTTGGTACGGATCGTACCGTCAGCGTCGAACTCGTGAAACACGGGGAAAGCCATCTGTACAAAAATGTAACTCATGTCAGATCTCAAAGAGAATGGCATGTCAAATGGTGAAGCTCTGGCAGCTGTGAATAAAAATTCATAACCAAAAATCCAGAAACCTCAAAACTTTCCCAAGTTTTCCCGGTTCAAAATATTTTTTTTCAACACCTAATTAAATTTTAAGGTTGAGCATCGAACAAGGAACAAGGTGGATGGTCCTAAACCTAGATGTGCCTAGGAAAGTGTAAACCAACCCAAAAGGAACTAGGATTAAGACTTGCTATTCCAAGATCACTAGTTAAGGAGCAACTGTCTTTAACAATTGGTTTAATTAACCTAGCACAAGGTAAACAAACTTTTCAAAATTTCGGCAGCATGATAGCTAGGTATGAGAGGTACTCTAGTTTATAAAAAAAAAAGCACACACTAGCAAAATCTTCCGTAGAGAGCATATAGAAGTTCGGTTTTGGGGTCCATTTTAGTTGTTTCGATTTTTAGTATGCATGCAAGACATCCTATCCGACCTCACATGGCAATTAAGCCAAAAATCGAAGTTAGTGCCGGTGGCAAGGCTTTTATTCGTCTCTCCCTATAATATCTAGTCGAGAGCTATACGGTACTCGCTTAACAACTAACGAAGCGCTGTTATGTATGAAGGACCGAATCGGTGAACCAGAGAGGGGGGAGTGAATGGGAGCCGATAAAAATTCTATTCAAGAATTCGGCCTATGAACCCAATTTCACTAGTGCACCTCCGCAAGCTTCTCTTGCCAAGTTCACGTAGCCACTGGAGTGCTACTGAACCTAGGAGCAAGACCCAACCAACAGCCTCAACACACACACAGCGGAACCACACACGACACGGCCGTCGGCAGCCCCAAACCGTCGGGGCCGGTTTCTGAAACCGGTCAGACCGCTTCTGTTGGACTTAGCCTCACGCGGGCAGGGGAAACCGGTCAGACCGGCTTGGCAAACCGGTCAGACCGATTTTGTCCAAAAACTCCCCCAAAGACCCCAAACGCCTCAAAAGCCTATTCACATCTGAATAAGCGAAGGCATGGAGCAGCAAAGACTTCCTTGCTCAAAAACCTTTCTCGACAGCCCACAGAGCGAAACCGGTCAGACCAGTTTGGGAAATCGGTCAGGCCGGTTTTTGCCTGGACAGTCGGGAAGAACACAGCCCGCGGGTCAACTCCCCCAAATCCAAACCTCGATCTCCCGAATCGCTCCACGGACTTGAACAAGACTTTGGGGATATTAGGAACACCTCATGAGGAGTCCATAGCCAAGTTTAATCCCACCAAAACTCGTCCAAAAAGGAGGAATCAAGGAAATCCCGCCAAGGGCACCTCCAACCCAAGAACTCAAGAAATCCCAAAATTGAGCACCTTTACTCACGAATTTGGGAGGGGAATCACAGCCCAAAGAACCACGAAGGGTTCCCACAAATTTCCCCCATCAAATCCCCAAGAGAAAGGTCCTGAAAACAACCCAAAGAAATCACCAAGAGAGGGCTCCGAAAATCACCACCAAGAACAACCGGGGAAAACACATCCAAACCTTGAGGAACCACGCCGAATCATCTATACATGAAACAAAGGTTCATACAAGGTCTAGCAAGCCGCCCGATCATCCATCCCTCTCAACAAGATCTCACCATGAAGCTCTCTTGCTAGTCCTATGGAAAACCTAAGGAAAATAGGAAGGAAAATGGGAAAACAAATGAGCTAGGGTTCCAAGAGTTGGCTGCCATCCTCTCACCTCTTGGGTTATATGGAGGCAACCGAATGTCTAAAATACCCTTTCCTAATAACTAGGGATACAAGCCCCTCAAGGGCGGATTTGGAAGTCTTCATGGCTTCACCATCGGACGGATGCCCGACGACCGCACCCTGCATAGCCTCGACGCAAGCCATGCGATCCCGACGCGTGTCCTCCGCCCTCGGAAGCTTCCGCGCCCTCGCGACCCCAAACCGGTCGGGACCGGTTCTCCAAACCGGTCGGGCCGGTTTTGGCCGAGCGCCCACGCCGGTCTTCGGCCTCGGCTTTGTGGCTCGGCCCGAGTAACCCGGTGATTTTCTCGGTGAACCACCGCAACCCCCGCGAACTTGATGTAGCCTCCGCCAATCACCACTCATGACTTGGCTCCCATGAAGTCCCGGCCGACCTTGGTTTTGTGGCTCAACCAAGAAACCGTCCACCGACTTCATCTTGTCGTTCTTGCCACCATGCGGCCCGTACTCGACCCCCGCCGGCACCGGGTCCCTCGAACGAAGCCTACTTGTCTTCTCCACACCTGGAGACCTCACCGGAAACGCCCTTTCCCTTTGTTCCTCCCCCTGACCAACACAAGTCAAGCCGCAACCTGCACCTGCAATACTTAGCTAAGAATCAGTCCACACAACGTTGTCAATCACTCATCACACAAGGAAGCGACCATCCACCCGTCCTCGAACCACACATGGTCCTCAATCTCTCCCTTGATGAGTGCATTGACAACACACACATTTGGTAAATAAAGAGAAAAAGAAAACAGAAAAGAAACAGAAAGAAAAACTCCAACAAGCGATCGAAAGCCGAGAAAAGCAAAGAACGAGATTACTTGAAGAGGACAAGTCTCGGACCCCTTAGGCAAGGGCAACGGCTCGACACATCCGAGACAAAAACCATGCTCAAGCAAAGAGCACAAACCACCAAAGCACACAAGAGCTCCCCCTGCACATATGCAAGCTCCCCCTGATCAAGTGCCAACTCTGGGCACAAACCGGTCAGACCGGTTCCCATAACCGGTCAGGCCGGTTCCACCAAGAGCTCCCCCTGCACATATGCAAGCTCCCCCTGATCAAGTGCCAACTCTGGGCACAAACCGGTCAGACCGGTTCCCATAACCGGTCAGGCCGGTTCCACCAAAACCGGTCAGACCGGTTTCCAAAACCGGTCAGGCCGATTTCACACAGCAGACCACACCCCCAAAAGCCAAAAATGCAAAAGAAATGCACAAGCTCCCCCTTGACACTTGGGATAGGTTCCAGGGATACAAAGCAACTTTTCTCCACCTTCCTTTCTCCCCCTTGTTGCCAATGCATGAATCAAGGCACAAATGCAATCTAGAGCTTCTCAAGTATACAAAATTCATCACAAGATGCTACACATGTCAAAATGAGCAAGTTAGATACTCTACAGGTTCGTAAAGACCTCAACTACAGGTTCACCAAGTTTCACAACCATTGGACAAGGCTAAAAAGGATTTGAGTAATTTTGTGAAAAGTTACTCTCTCACAAGCAAAAACCTAAACATGAGCAAAACATATCAAAATGGCAAAGCCACTCAAACTTCATGCTAGGACAACCATTCTAATCATAAGACCATCATAAACACCAACAAGCACCTCATGTCATGTCAAAGCCAC
Source organism: Cenchrus americanus (assembly GCA_947561735.1). Lineage (NCBI taxonomy): Eukaryota > Viridiplantae > Streptophyta > Magnoliopsida > Poales > Poaceae > Cenchrus > Cenchrus americanus. The sequence continues at coordinate 77,776,017 of OX387244.1, read as the reverse complement.
CGAGCCATGTGCCTACTTCTATGTATGACTTCTCATTGGTAGGCATCATGCAATGGTTTAGCACCCAAAGCAAATTAGTTTCAGCACATATGACATGGGAACATATTTTCCAAGCATTTTTCATTTCATTTTCAGATTTGTAAATGGTACATGAAATGTCTTTGCGACAAAAAGGAACTTATGCCCCTCCACAAGATGAAGCAAGAGGGCTAAACATTCATGATGGCAAATGAGCCTTTGGCCCCATATGATCAATAAACTAGCTATCCAACCACAAATTAAGCATAGCAAAGCCACTAAAACATGTCAAGATCATATAAAGGCATTTACACATGAGAGAGCATACATGTGACATTTTCAAAAACATAGCTATCAACCATGGATTATTCATCAAGATCATCAAAAGCTAAGCCAAACTAACCATAACATACCAAACAAGCTCACAAAGACATATATCTCATTCCATGGTGAACAATGTATATGAGAGAAGCTTTTCCTAACCGATGCATATGATACAAAATGCATGCAATCTAAGATACAAGGATGCCTATACATCATGTTACATATGCCATGCCAAATGCAAGAAATGCACAAAGGAAACTATACTTATGCTACAAAGGAGCTCCCACACACCCAACTCAAGAAATCAAACACACACCAAGTTCCCCCCGCAAACGAGTGAAAGTTGCTTGATCTAAGGGCTTGGTGAAAATATCGGCTAGTTGGTCATGTGTGGGTACATGGATCAAAGCTATCTTCCCTTTCTCTACATTGTCTCTCAGAAAATGATACCTCACTTCTATGTGCTTGGTTTTGGAGTGGAGCACTGGATTCTTTGCAACGCTTATGGCACTGGTGCTATCACATTGAAGTGGGACATGGGTATACTCCTCACCAAAGTCACTCATAGTGTATGAAATCCAAAGGAGCTGAGAGCAACAACTAGCAGCGGCAACATACTCGGCCTCGGTAGTGGATTGAGCAACACTCGATTGCTTGCGGGAAGACCAAGACACCAAAGAAGAACCCAAAAAGTGTCAAGTCCCAGAAGTGGACTTCCTATCCAACCGACACCCGGCAAAATCCGCGTCTGAAAAGCCATGAAGCGCCAAAGAAGAGGACGCGGAGTACCAAAGGCCGAAGTCGGGAGTGTGACGCAAGTACCTGAAAATTCGCTTCACCGCTTGCCGATGCGAAGTCCTCGGAGACGCTTGAAACACCGAGAACTGTATGTCCGGCCTCGTCGCCATCAAGTAGAGGAGTGACCCGATCATGCTCCGATACTCCTTCTGGTCCACGTGTTCACCTTCCTCGTCCGCATCAAGAGCTGTAGTCGTACTCATCGGCGTCGTCATAGCCTTGGAATCCTCTATCTTGAACTTCCTCACAATGTCCTTGGTGTACTTAGCCTGGTGCACAAATGTTCCTTCCCTTGATTGCTTGATTTGTAGCCCGAGGAAGAACTGCAACTCGCCCATCATGCTCATCTCATCTGCAAACCTTGCAACAAGGGAGTTAGACGAGCCACCAAAGACAATATCATCCACGTACACCTGCACAATCAGGATATCTCTCGCCCCGCTCAAGGAAAAACAAGGTCCGATCGACCTTCCCCCATCTCAAAACCTCTCAAACAAGAACCCCCTCAACCTCGCCATACCAAGCTCTGGGCGCCCGCTTCAACCCATACAACCGCCTTCCTCAACTTGTACACCCGGTGGGGGTACTTCTCACTCTCAAACCCCGGAGGTTGCCTCACATACACTTCTTCCTCCAACACACCATTCAGAAAAGCACTCTTCACATCCATTTGGTGCAACTTGAACCCTTTAGCCACGGAAAAAGCTAGAAGGATCCTAATGGCCTCCAAACGGGCTACGGGAGCAAAGGTCTCCTCGTAGTCAATCTCCTCCTTCTGACTGAACCCCTGAGCAACAAGTCTCGACTTGTTCCTCACAACCTCACCTTTCTCGCCCTCTTTGTTTTTCCACACCCACTTTGTACCAATCGGCTTACACCCTGGGGGAGGGTCAACCAACTCCCACACCTGATTCCTCTCAAAGTTCTCCAACTCCTCATGCAACGAATTAACCCAATTGTGATCAGATAGTGCGTGTCCAATGTCTTTGGGCTCAAAAGTAGCAACAAACGCAGCATGAGCGAAATGGGAATTGTTTTGAACCCTCGACCGTGTAGTGCGTTCATTCATGTCGCCGATGATCCTCGAAGCTGGGTGGTCCACTTGTACTCGCCGGGGAGGTTCTCGCCTCGATGCTACCTCCCCCTCAACATCAGCTTCTCCTCGTTCTTGATTTGTTGTCGTAGGTGTAGTAGAGGGTCCGTCCATCATCGTAGTCGAAGTAGTGGGTACATGTTCAGCTGGGGGCACCGCACCGCCATCTTCATCCTCTTCATGTTCATGCTCCTCCTCCTGAAAGATCTCCTCGCCAAGCTCATCATCACCTGCACACTCAAAGACAAGCTGACTACGTGGCTCTGTCTCGTCGAAGGTTACCTCGCAAGTCTCCACGATTTGGTTAGTTTCAAGATTGAGCACACGATATGCTCTAGAGTGAGATGCATAACCAAAGAAAATACCATCGACAGACCTAGCCTCAAACTTATCCAACTTCCTGCCTTTCTTCAGAATGAAACACTTGCAACCAAAGTCATGGAAGTGACTCACCTTGGGTGTGCGACCATGCATCAACTCATAGCATGTTTTCTTCTTGTGCACTCTGAGGTATATCCTATTCGACACATAGCACGCGGTATTCACCGCCTCAGCCTAATACCTCCTCGGAGTCCTATGCTCATCAAGCATCGTTCGAGCCATCTCGCACAAGGTCCTGTTCTTCCTTTCCACAACACCATTCTCTCCTCTCGCTTCCTCTTGAAGCAAAACTCATCTTTATGGCCATCTATCCCACAATAGCCACAATGAAACCTCACAAGCTTAGTTTTGGGCTTGGATTGGGGCTGCTCACATGGTTTCTCTCCACTCAACTCCTCCACCAATTTCTCCCCACTAGCCTTCTCACTCACTTTCCCAAAGAACACTTTCCCGGAAGTGCTCACAAACTTGATAGGCTTTTGGAGATCATTTGTGGGTGTAGGAAATATGAGTGGAGCTGGGGTTGTGTCTAGTCGGTTCCTAAGATGGTTGGGTTTTGGAGGGAAATCATTTTTGTGGTGGATTTTTGGTGGCTCTGGGATATTCTCTCCACTTCCCTCACCAACCTTGTTTGCCCCAAGTACCTCACCATCCTGCCTCTTAAATGCCTCGATCATCATCCTCAACTGAGGCTCGTGACCAGACAACCAACCCATCAACTTCCTCAAGTCATCATTCTCATCCTGCAAACGATCAACATAATGTGCAAGTTCCAAATTTTTCAAGGCATGCATTTCACAGGTAGAGCATGATGTAGGCATGGGTTCCTTCAATTTAGCCTCAAGTGAACTAGTGTAAGCATGCATCTCATCAATCTTAGCATGCAAAACAGGGCAAGAAGTGCAAGCACCTAGCAAAGCAGGTCTAGACTTAAGCTCAGCCACTTCAACCCTAAGCACATCTAGTTCCTCACATTTGGAGGCATGCTTCTCCTTAAACAAAGCAAGATCAGCAAGGAATATGGAGCAATCAGCACAATCAACCTCATCCGAAACAACAGGGCTAGCCTTAAGGGAATCAATCTCAAGCTTGCTATCAAGCACCTGTGTCTCTAGCTCGCCCACTCTAGTCCTAGCATCCTCGAGTGAAGCCCTAAGCTCTTTTCTCATTTTCTTGGCCTCTCTAAGCATGTCATCACGGTTATCAAGCAAAGAGCCAAGCCTCTCATTTTCCTGGCGCAAGAAGGAAAGTTCATCACGCACCTCATCGTCGGACTCAGAGTCCGAGTCGCTCGCTCTTCATGCTGCCGGAGCTCAGCGCCATGGTGCAGAAGCCGTCTCTCACGAAGCAGCTCAGCCCGCTCAGGTTCTTGGACGACTTCTTGTTCTTGCAACAATCACCTTTGTCTTCACTGCTGCTCGAGCTCGAGGTGGATTACGCGGAACTGGAGTCGACGTCGCTCGCTCCCACCATCGCTCGGGCCTTGCCTCGGCTCTCCTTCTTCCTCGATCGTCGCTCGTCCTTGTACTTGTTCTTGTGCTTGCTCTTGTGGTCGCGCCTCGAACGGTACTTGTCGTCCATCCTCGGCTTGTGCTTGTAGCCGTCCTTGTTCTCCGCCTTCTCCAGGAAGTCGGCGACGAAGTGTCCCGGCTTGCCGCACTGGAAGCATGTTCTCGTGTTCCTCCTCATGTTCACGCGGTTCTCGTGCATCCTCTCGAACCGCCTCGTCAGGAGCGCCAGCTCGGCCTCTCCAAGCTCGTCGAACTCCTCATCTGGCATAGACATCAAAGAGGAGAAAGAGAACATCCTGGTGGATGGGTTAGAGTTAGCCTTTCCTTTCGAACCACCAACGAGGGCAAGACTATGGGAATCGCCGGTCCCTCGAGCTTGGCGATCATGCCCCTATCCACCTCACCGACTTGAGCTTTGAGAACAGCTCGTTCACCGTCAGAGTGTCATACTTCTCCGACTCCACAATGGCCTCGAACTTTCCGCCCCAAATCGTACGATCCAAAGAGTGTAAGAGCTTGACCGCTCTATCATGATCATTGTACGGGAGCACGTCCACATCGGCCCTCATGTTGTTCACAACCACCGTGAACCTCTGAAACAAGGCATCGATGGACTCACCGGGAAGATGAGTGAAGTTCTCGTACTCTCTCCGGTAGGTCGCATACATCCGTGCCTCGAACTCCGGGCATTCCCAACATGAGCCTCCTTCAACACCGCCCAAATCCTACAAGCCAAGTGCTCGGTGTGCACCCGATCGAACTCGGCCGACACAAAGCACGAAACAAGTAGTCGACCGCCTTATTGTTGGCGTCGAATCTGTCCCTCGATCCTGGAGCGAGGAAGTCCATCGGCTGGACATAGCCTCTGTCCACCGTGACATCCCAAAGGATCTGACCCTTTCCGTGGAGGAACGCACCCATCCGCTTACTCCACATCTGGTAGTTCTTTCCATCGAAGTGTGGAGGACCCGAACCCCGTTCCTGGTACGCCATCCTTGGATCTTAGACTGGTTAGAGTCAACAAAGACCCGAACCGGCTCTGATACCACTTGAAGGACCGAATCGGCGAACCAGAGAGGGGGGAGTGAATGGGAGCCGATAAAAATTCTATTAAAGAATTCGGCCTATGAACCCAATTTCACTAGTGCACCTCCACAAGCTTCTCTTGCCAAGTTCACGTAGCTACTGGAGTGCACTGAACCTAGGAGCAAGACCCAACCAACAGCCTCAACACACACGCAGCGGAACCACACACGACACACCGTCGCCGGCAGCCCAAACCGGCCGACCGCTTCGTTGGACTTAGCCTCACGCAAGTGGGGAAACCGGGTCGCACGGCTTGGCAAACCTACGTACCGATTTTGTCCAGAAACTCCCCAAAGACCCCAAACGCCTCAAAAGCCTTTCCACATCTGAATAAACGAAGGCATGGAGCAGAAAAGACTTCCTTGCTCAAAAACCTTTCTCGACAGCCCACAGAGCGAAACCGGTCAGGCCAGTTTTTGCCTGGACAGTCGGGAAGAACACAGCCCGCGGGTCAACTCCCCCAAATCCAAACCTCGATCTCCCGAATCGCTCCACGGACTTGAACAAGACTTTGGGGATATTAGGAACACCTCATGAGGAGTCCATAGCCAAGTTTAATCCCACCAAAACTCGTCCAAAAAGGAGGAATCAAGGAAATCCCGCCAAGGGCACCTCCAACCCAAGAAATCAAGAAATCCCAAAATGGAGCACCTTTACTCACGAATTTGGGAGGGGAATCACAGCCCAAAGAACCACGAAGGATTCCCACAAATTTCCCCCATCAAATCCCCAAGAGAAAGGTCCCGAAAACAACCCAAAGAAATCACCAAGAGACGGCTCCGAAAATCACCACCAAGAACAACCGGGGAAAACACATCCAAACCTTGAGGAACCACGCCGAATCATCTATACATCAAACAAAGGTTCATACAAGGTCTAGCAAGCCGCCCGATCATCCATCCCTCTCAACAAGATCTCACCATGAAGCTCTCTTGCTAGTCCTATGGAAAACCTAAGGAAAATAGGAAGGAAAATGGGAAAACAAATGAGCTAGGGTTCCAAGAGTTGGCGCCATCCTCTCACCTCTTGGGTTATATGGAGGCAACCGAAAGTCTAAAATGCCCTTTCCTAATAACTAGGGATACAAGCCCCTCAAGGGCGGATTTGGAAGTCTTCATGTCTTCACCATCGGACGGATGCCCGACGACCGCACCCCCGAGTAGCCTCGACGCAAGCCATGCGATCCCGACGCGTGTCCTCCGCCTCGAAGCTTCCGCGCCCGCGACCCCAAACCGGCCGGACCGGTTCTCCAAACCGGTCGGGCCGGTTTTGGCGGGGACGCCCACGCCCGGCCTTCGGCCTCGCTTTGTGGCTCGCCCGAGTAACCCGTGATTTTCTCGGTGAACCACCGCAAACCCCGCGAGCTTGATGTAGCCTCCGCCAATCACCACTCAGACTTGGCTCCCATGAAGTCCCGGCTCGACCTTGGTTTTGTGGCTCAACCAAGAAACCGTCCACCGACTTCATCTTGCTGTTCTTGCCACCATGCGGCCCGCACTCGACCCCGCTGGCCACTGGGTCCCTCGAACGAAGCCTACTTGTCTTCTCCACACCTGGAGACCTCACCGGCAACGACCTTTCGCGCTTGTTCTTCACCTGCACCAACACAAGTCAAGCCGTAACCTGCACCTGCAATAGTTAGCCAAGAATCAGTCCACACAACGTTGTCAATCACTCATCACACAAGGAAGCGACCATCCACCGGTCCTCGAACCACACATGGTCCTCAATGTACCTGCAGAAAACGAACCTTTCGTGCCAGCACGTCACGAAAGCGTCTACATATATTACCGTTCACTATAGAAACGGCATCCATGCGTTAAGCCGCTGCATGGACATCGTCCAACCTCGGACACCCTCTGTTTGAATGGAGTGTATCCTTGCCTCGCATGAGCGACATGCGGAATGCACACGTATGAAACACGTGGTGACACACAACTCATAAACAGACGCGAAGATGGGATCCGTGGAATGGATCACTCCATCAACCCTCGCAATTCCCGTGATGCAGCACAGCACACGTATAAAACACGTGGCTCATCTAGTTTGGTTGTGCAAGAAAGTAAGTCTGACATAAAGTAATGTGCTGTAAGTTAGCAAAATAAACCATAAGTTAATTAAGCCACCTGAAAGAACCCAAAATTCCCTCTAGGGCCTCTCGGTCTAGTTTATCCTTAGCGGACCAACGTATTTTGGAAAATCAGACAATCTTGGCAACTTTTATTCAAAAATCAGTGATTAAGTTTATTAATTAATATCTGGTGCATATAAGCTCTGATGCCAACTGTGACAACCCGCCCAGGAAAATACCGTACTATCGCCTAAGACCGATCCACTTGGGTCATTAAGCAATAATAAAGTATCATCCTGTCGTTAGTTGCCGGGTTAACGCCCGGTAAATCACTTGAAAAGCAACAAGGATCGAATATATGCATGAAAACCCACTCGAAGGCGAGTCCAGAGACACAATAACATTAATATCCGAATTCGTGCCCCGAAAGAGTTTAATTATTACAAACCACAGTTTTTGCCATGCCGAAATAGTTCAGAGTTTTGAAAGCAGCGGAAATAAACTAGCGGAAACGAAGGCACCACGGAAGGCCATCCATGATGCTTTCAGTAGTCGTCCTCCACCCACTCCAGCTCCAGCCGGACGGGATCTCTCCGGGCCACACATCACTGAATGCATTACCTGGATCAACATATTATAGCAAGGCTGAGTATACTAATACTCAGCAAGACTTACCCGTCGGTGATAACTACTTCACCAATTCTAGACCATGAAAGGCTTTTTGGCTATTGGGTTGCTTTTGCTAAAAAGTAACAAAGAGTAGTTCCTTACTTTCAAGATTTTAGCACAAGTTCTAGTAGGTCTAATCTTTACTACATAAGCCAACTAGTACAAACAAAGTTGTACAATACAATTAATCAAACATAATATTCATCATCTTCCATCATTAGGGATCTCATGACTAGTGGAGTAAGTAGTCTCAGATAACGGTGAGAGGCCGACAATCGATTAATTTAAACCTTGCAAGATAGAACCAAACACACGGTAGGTTGCCCCCAAAAGGACAACTTTCCCAGGCCGTTTCCAAAAATCCTCGGGTCGGGATGAAAGGCCACAGTCTTTGGTGCAGGCTCTCCAGAATACCCCGCGAGATACATGGAATCACCATACACCACCGGTAGCTAGCCGTGAGACAGACCCCAAGAGTAGTGACAGTTCCATCCCTAGTCGTCTCATTAATATACTAGGCTTACCGGTCCCATACCCGACATGTGCTTAGTACGTTGAAACACTTAACTCACATAACCAGAGAGCTTGAGACCCGGGTGGAGCAGTTGAGGATCTCAGAGACAGATATGAAGAACCTCTTCTACCGGGAGCAGGAGGCCCGCCAGGTACTCGAGCTTGACTATAGGGAACTTGCCTTCGAGTGCGACAAGCACATGGAGCTTCGGATTGCTTCTGATCATGATCTCGTCAACTGCTACAAATCGTTGCGTGCCGAACGAAGATTGCGAGGCGCCGCGGGCCCACCGAAGGAACTCGAAGAAGCCGCGCTTCCGATCACAAGGCTCTTGGTGCCTCATCCTGGCGGCCCCAAGATCGTGCCGCTCGTGGATCGCTCGTGGAAGCCCCCCCGGCCGGGCGACTTATGTGAAGCATCTGGCGAGGTTGATCCCGAAGCAAGTGCTGGCCTTCATGAAGTCTTACTTCCCGAAGGCGCCCGTGGAAGTAGTCGCTGGCGGGGTAGCCGCCAACTGTACAGATGAGTAGTACGCGGAGCTGCTGGAGCAGATGGCGCCCATTGCGGAGCAGGTTGCCGAGAAGCTCAACCTCCAATAGCCCTGTAGTAGTTAGCTCACAGTAGTATGTGTACAAAAACATTTGCAATGTAATTGTTCAAGTGTTAATGAAAGAAAAGTTCCATCAATGAGTACTCGTAGTCACGGTCTTAGAGTGCGGAGCCCCATCGTGGAGTTGGTGCGAGTAGTCGTACTCGGCAGTAGTCCCGTTGAGGGAGGTAGAAAGTAAAGAAGTTGATGATCGATCAAACTTTCTTACTGAAGAAGTACACCTGGATGGCCAAGGCCGTAGTTACAGAGTAGTCGCCTGGACCCGGAGGCCGCTTACAGCTAAGTGGTGCTAGGGCGAGTAGCCGCTGGCGCAAAGAGATCCGCAAGTAGCCGTGTAGGCTGGATCTTGGAGTACGTGGTCTCTTAGTAGACTGCTGCTAGATTCCTTTGTCGCTCATCGCAGCCCAGGATCCGTAGGTAGCCGCGCGGGCCGGATCCCGGAGAGGAGTAGTCCGAGATCGGGAGCCGGGACCCGGAGGTCGCTACGGCAGAGGGGTGTTGATGTAGTCGTGTAGACTTGAACCCCGGAGTAGTCGTGTAGACTAGGCGTAGAACCGACAGTAGCCGGTCGACGTTCCACGAGTTGTTGATGTCTTCACCTTCAAGTGTCCGGAGGCGGTAGCGGGGCCCGCCCGGGCCACCTTTGCCACGGTGAAGGGACCTTCCCAGGGGGAGCTGAGCTTGTGTAGTCCTTCCCTGTTCTGGATACGACGGAGGACGAGATCACCAACGTTGAAGGAGCGTTCCTTGACGTTGCGATCGTGGTAGCGTCGGATACCCTCCAGGTACCTTGCTGATTGGACGAGGGCCGCGCAGCGAGCTTCTTCGAGGCTGTCGATGTCAACTCGTCTGCTGTCTTCAAAGACGCCTTCGTCGTAATGCTCCACTGCTGGTGAATTCCATATGACATCGGCAGGGAGGATTGCTTCGGAGCCGTAGACCAGGAAGTAAGGGGATTGCCCCGTTGGCTTGGAGGGCTGAGTACGTAGCCCCCAGAGTGCGTTGGGTAGTTCCTTGATCCACTTGCCTCCTTTGGAGTTAGCAGCATCGTGTAGCCGCTTCTTGAGAGCGTCGAGCACCATCCCATTGGCGCGCTCGACTTGTCCGTTGGCCCGGGGATGGGCAACTGAGACGTATCGGACGTTGATCCCGCTGTTCTCGGAGTACTCCCAGAACTGGTGGTTGTTGAAATTGGAGCCCAGATCTGTGATGATGCGGTGGGGTAGTCCGTACCGATGCACGAGTTCATCCAGGAAGTCGAGTACTCTGTCAGCCTTGGGGCATGTGACCGGCTTGACCTCGATCCACTTGGTGAACTTGTCGATGGACACCAATACTCTGTTGAAACCACCTGGCGCAGTTGGCAGTGGCCCAATCATGTCGAGCCCCCAGCAGGCGAAGGGCCAAGTTGGCGGTATGGTGACTAGCTTGTAGGATGGGATGTGTTGCTGCTTGGCGAAGTACTGGCATCCTTGGCACCTTCTGACGAGTTCTTCAAAGATCGCCCGTGGCCGTGGGGCCGCAGGAAAGCTCGCCGAAGGCCTTGCCGACCGCCGTGCGTGAAGACGCGTGGTTGCCGCACGCCCTTGTGGATCTCCTCCAAGATGTCCTTGCCTTCTTGCCGAGGGACGCACTTCATGAGTACTCCGGAAGATGCGCCCCGCTTGTAAAGCTTGTCTCCGACGAGGACGTAGGACTTGGCGCGGCGGATGAGCTGCTCGGCCGAGTTCTTGTCGGAGGGAACCTTCTGCTCGCTGAGGTAGTCGATCATCATGACCTCCTATCCAGCTGGTGGGTGCGCTAGGACAGTGGTCGGTGGCGCTGGCTCCGGGATGGATGGCGCGTGAAGCTCGTGAACGAAGACACCCGCTGGTACTTGAGCGCGCGTGGATCCAAGCTTCGAGAGGACGTCCGCTGCAACGTTGTTGTCACGGACGATGTGGTGGAACTCGAGACCGTAGAACTTGTTCTCGAGCTTGCGGACTTCTAAGCAGTAGGCGTCCATGTTCTCCTTGTTGCGGTCACAGGACTTGTTGACTTGGATGATGACCACTGCGGAGTCGCCGTAGACTAGTAGCCACTTGATGCCCAGTGAAGCCGCGAGGCGGAGCCCGTGTAGGAGAGCTTCGTACTCGGCTTCGTTGTTTGAGACCTTCCAGAAGATCTGCAGGACGTACTTGAGTTGTTCGCCCGTTGGAGAGATCAGGAGTACCCCTGCACCTGCGCCCTCAAGGTTGAGTGAGCCGTCGAAGTACATCACCCAATGCTCTGGTCGCACGGTTGGAGTAGGTAGCTGGTTCTCCCGCCACTCCGCCATGAAGTCGACTAGCGCCTGCGACTTGATGGTTGTGCATGGCTTGAAGTCGATGGTGAGGGCGCTGAGCTCGACTGCCCACTTGGAGATTCTTCCAGTAGCATCTTGGTTCCGCAGGATGTCGCCGAGCGGGTAGTCGGTGACGACGGAGATCGAGTACTCCTGGAAGTAGTGTCGCAGCTTCCGCGAGGTGATGAGTACTGTGTACAGGAGCTTCTGTACAGGCTGATAGCGTGCCTTGGACTCTGATAGGACCTCGCTGGCGAAGTAGACTGGGCGCTGGACTGGGTAGGTGTGGCCGTCTTCCTGCCGCTCGACGATGATGGCAGTACTGACCACGTGAGTAGTCGCAGCGAGGTAGAGCAATAGCTGCTCGCCCTTGCGAGGAGCCGTGAGGACCGGCGTCTTCGATAGGAAGTCCTTGAGCTGGGCAAGGGCTTGATCCGCCTCTGGAGTCCACACGAACTTCTCTTGGTGCTTGAGTAGTTTGAAGAAGGGGAGCCCCCGCTCTCCAAGCTTCGAGATAAATCTGTTCAGTGCCGCCATGCACCCGGTCAGCTTCTGGACGTATTTGATGCACGTGAAAGCTTTCATGCTGGTGATGGCGGAGATCTTCTCGGGGTTGGCTTCGATGTTGCGCTGGCTGATGATGAAGCCGAGTAGTTTGCCCGAAGGTACGCCGAAGACGCACTTGTTCGGGTTGAGCTTAAGGCGGTACTCGCGCAGAGATGCGAAAGTCTCTTCAAGGTCGTCGATGAGGGTACTGGAGTTTCTGGTCTTGACGACCATGTCATCCACGTAGGCTTCGACGTTCTTGTTGAGTTGCCTCTTGAAGCTGGCCTGGATAGCTCGTTGGTAGGTGGCGCCGGCGTTCTTCAACCCGAAGGACATGGTCGTGTAGCAGTACGCGCCAAACGGGGTGATGAACGCGGTCTTCTCCTGGTCTTCTTCCTTGATCGCGATCTGGTGGTACCCGAGTAGCGGCCGAGGAAGCAGAGCGGTGTCGCAGCCCCCACCATGGAGTCGATGACTTGGTCAATCCGCGGCAACCCGAAGGGGTCCTTGGGGGGCGGCTTGTTGAGGTTGGTGTAGTCGACGCACATCCTCCACTCGTTCGAGTTCTTCTTGCGGACGAGGACTGGGTTGGCGAGCCACTCAGGATGGAAGACTTCTCTGATGAAGCCAGCCGCGAGTAGTTTGGCGAGTTCCTTCTTGATGGCGTCCCGTCTGTCGTCGGCAAAGCGTCGGAGGTGTTGTCGCTTGCGGGAGGCCTTAGGATCGACGTTGAGGCAATGCTCGATCAACTCCCTGGGCACTCCTGGCATGTCCGCTGGCTTCCACGCGAAGATGTCGCGGTTAGCCCGGAAAAAGTTGATGAGTGCGTCTTCCTATTTGGGGTCGAGGCCGGCCCCGATGGTGGTGGTCTTGCTGGGGTCACCTGTTCCGAGGTCGATCGTCTTGACAAGAACCTCCTCAGGTGGCTGAGGCTTGTTGGCACTGTCAGACTTCTCCGGGATGTCGAGTTCGCTTGTAGCAAGCTTTTTCGACACGGCATAGACCTCCATCATCGCGTTGGGTACTTGATTCGTTGAGGCGATCTCCACGGCTTCTGTGTCGCAGTTGTGGGAGATCTTCAAGTCCCCTTGGAGAGAGAGTACACCCGCTGGGCTTGGCATCTTGAGTACCAAGTAGGTGTAGTGGGGCACCGCCATGAACTTGGCGATGGTCGGTCTGCCAAGGATGGCGTGGTAGGAAGTCTCGAAGTCCGCGACCTCGAACTTGATGTACTCGGTACGGTAGTTGTCCCGAGATTCCCCGAAGGTAACCGGGCAGACCACTGAGCCCAGTGGGATAGCCGCGTTACCGGGGACGATGCCGTAGAAGGGTGTGTTGCTCTTGGTGAGCATGTGGGTGATGTCGAGGTTCATCTTCTTCAAGGTCTTGGTGAAAAGGATGTTGAGCCCGCTTCCACCATCGATGAGGACCTTGTTGAGCTTGGAGCCCGCAACCACTGGCTTCAGGATGAGGGGGAACCGTCCTGGTTCGGAGAAGCTGGTCCATTGATCCACGCGGGAGAAGATAATGGGTACCTCCGACCACCTGAGTGGGGTCGGGACCGCTGGTTCAATGCTCATGACTTCTCGACGGGTAGCCTTTTGCTCCCGCCTGCTGGGTAGTCCGCCGAAGAGGACGTTGACGATCTTGTCGGGTTCCTGGAAGTCGTTGTTATCTCCGTCATTTTTCTTCTTGCCCTTTTTGTCGTGAGGGTGTGGTGGCTCTGGAGTACTCTTGAGTGCGTGCCTGAGCTGGTAGCACTGCTCGGTAGTGTGGTTGCCGTTCAGATGCCACGGGCACTTCTCCTTCAACAGGTCTTTGAAGCCTCCGGAGTTCTTTTTCGAGTTCTCCTTCGCAGGGCGCTGGATAGCCGCGACAGTGTTGTCTGGCTTGCGCTTGCGGGTGGGACCCGAGTAGTTGTTGCTGTTGTTGTTGTGACCGCCCTGGTTCCCGTTGTTGCCGCTGCCGCCGCCCGCGTTCTGCTTGTTCTTGCCACGGATGGCGTCGTACTTGGCGTTGGCCTTGTCTTCTTCATCCGCCCAGGATGTGATCATGTCCTTGAGGTGGGGGATGGACTTGGGGCGGCGACGATCGAAGTCTTCAAAGGTGCGGCGGTGGTAGAGGCCGTCTTGGAAGAGGTCGATGACCTCCTTGTCGGTGACGTCGACTACGGTAGCGCGCTTGTCGAAGAAGCGGCGCATGTACTTGCGAGGGTCTCGCCTTGTTCTCGCTTGACCATGGCCGTGTCCATGCGAGTACCCGATCGGCCCATGGCGCCCGCGAAGTTGCCGGTGAACCGCTCCTTCGACTCGGTCCCACTTGTCGATCGAGTGCTTGTCCAGCGACTCGAGCCATGTGAGTGGAGCTTGGTCTAGGCAGAAGGGGAAGTAGAGGCACTTGGTGTCGTTGTTGCCGCCAGCATTCTCGATGGAGAGGGTGTAGCACCTGAGCCACTGGATGGGGTCCTGCTTCACGTCGTACTTGGTGATCCCCAAAGGCTTGAACTTGTCGTGGAGGAGCAAGTTGCGAAGTCGAGGTGAGAAGGCGGGGAAGCCGTCGTTGTCGCCCTCGCAAGGGTCGACTTCTTCCACCACAGCCTCCTCAACCTCTCGGCGGGCGTCGTAGCCGCCCCGTGAGGCACCGCAGGCGTGGTCGTTCGCGTGGCCACGGCCGGCCGCGACCGCCGCCGCCGCCGCCCTCCCTCGTCGGCTCCATGGTTGGAGCCTCCGCCGCCGCCGCCGCCGCCGTCGGGGTCGCGGCCGCCGCCGCCGGCAGGAGCGTGGTGAGGGACGACGTCGCGGTTGCTCTTGCCACCTTGTGGAGGTCCGTCGGCGTTCGAGCGAGTGCGGTTGGGCTGAGCGGGAAGCTCAGCTCGAGTACGGTTGGGACCATTGTTGGCGCTGTGACTTGTAGCTTCGTTGTCGCGGTGCCTGGCGGGAGGAGGTTGGTTGACCCTGTTGTCGACCCGCATGAAGTAGGCATCTTCAGCGAGCTTGGCGATGACCTCTCCAGCGCGTATGCCCTGAGCCTAACATGCGATCGCTGTGATCGACATGAGGCATTGCTCAGGGGTAGTGTGTACTCTGCTCTCGACTACTTCGAGAGCTTCCGCGAGGTTGCAGATAGGGAGGTTGTCTCGGAGAGGCTGGCGCCGTTCGCTGCGTTTCCTGTTACGCTCACGTCGAGCATCTCTGTCGACGGGGGTCTCGCTTGCCGGTGCATCGGCAGACAGCTCGTCGGAGGAGATGTCTTCAAGGTACTTGTCTTGAGCCGTCCCTGAAGGTCCTGGGGTGTCACCGGCGGCCATGAAGACTTGGCGGTCAGGGGTGCCAAGGCTAGACTCAGAAACCGCCACCTCAGTTGGGGTGTTCGAGTCAGCTCGGGCAAGTGGTGTTCCCTCCCGGAACGGTAGCGAGTCGATATAGGCGACGTAGCGTGAGTCCCCGTTTATCAGGTCAGCAGGCTTGCGGTCTGGCCAGTAGACGAATCTCCCGGCCGGTGTGGATGTTATAACCAGCCCAGAGGCCGGCCCTGATAAGGGATGCTCAGTAGAGTTGTCTTCGGACTCAGACTCCTCTGGGTCCGACCCGAAGTCGAACTCGTATGCGGAATTCGAGTAGAACTCGGAGAGGGGGTTGGAGTCCGAAGCGTGGCCAGGGGCAGTGTCGGAGTCCGAGTTGTACTCGGGTACGGGCTCCTTGCCGGCCCGGCGCGAAGAGGGAGCCTCTGTGCGGGACCGGCTGCGGATGCGGGGACCACGCGCGGAGCGCTCACGGGGTGAGGGGACCACCTGCGATGGCTGAGCAGCCGGCTCGCATGCGATGGCCCATGGAGACGTCGAGTTCGAATTGGGAGCGGACTCAAGCTCGAAGTCAACGTGGTGGTTGAAGAGCGAAATTTCGCCGAACTTGCCGGCGAGTTCGCCTGTGACAACCTCTGGAAGTGTCATGAAGCCGGTCTTCGGGTTGGGCGGCATGGTGAGGCAGCGCTGGAAGGATCCCGCGCCGTCGGCAGTGCAGACCCAGGCGCCAAACACGAAGGTGTCGCCGCGGTTGAAGGCGACGGTTGGCTTGAAGTAGACAGGAGCCGTCAAGTTCGCCATGTGATCTCAAGCGAGATCCCCTACCTGGCGCGCCAGCTGTCGGTGTTTTAGACCGGCAACCTACTAAGGGGAGTACCCGAAGTAGATGAATGTGGCCTCGCTGAGATCGGTAACTCGAAGGAAGAGACACGCGACACACAATTTAGACAGGTTCGGGCCGCGAGGTGCGTAATACCCCACGTCCTGTATGCTGCGTAGCTCTGGATTGATTGGGCACGATTACAGGATGGCGTAATTGTGCGCCGTAAGATGAGATTGCATGAGATTGGATGCTAGAGAAAGGTCCCTGCCTCGCCTTATATAGTCCGGGAGGCAGGGTTATAAGTCGGAGTAGGGAGAGAGTACTAGTCGAGTACGTCTAGAAGTCTTCCATACAGTGCGGGACATGTACAGCTTCCTAACCGAGTACTTCTCCTCCGTAGTCCTTGTGCTCCACGCCATCAGGTGTCGTGTAGCGCAAGCCGGGTAGTCCCAGGGGCCCACGGAGTAGTCGGTCCTGGTACCCACCGAGGTAGTGGGCCCAGGGAGGTCCATACGACAATATTCTCTACAGATTTGGCTACAAAAATTGAGAAGTGACAGAGACAGAATCTGCCAGAATTTTCCTAAATTCCAAAGAGAGGAAAACCTTATCTAAGATCAAGCAATCTCCCTAGAAAAATTATTCAAACAATTGGGAACCAATTTTAGGTTTATCAAGATTTTAATTATGCATGCACACGCCTTAAACGACCTTACCACTAGATCCAAAAGACGTAGTTAGTGCCGGTGGCAAGCTTATAATTGGCTCTCCTTATAATAACTAGTCGGAGCTATTCGATTCGCACTTAACGATTTACGAGAGTGGTTAGTGTACCTGCAGAAAACGAACCTTTTGTGCCAGCACGTCACGAAAGCGTCCACATACAGTACCGTTCACTTATAGAAACGGTATCCATGCGTCAAGCTGCTGCATGGACAACGTCCAACCTCGGACACCCTCCGTTTGAATGGAGTGTATCCTTGCCTCGCATGATCGACATGTGGAATGCACACGTATGAAACACGTGGCGACACCACAACTCATATCTAGATGCGAAGATGGGATCCATGGAAGGGGTCACTCCATCAACCCTCGCAATTCCCGTGATGCGGAACAGCACACGTATGAAACACCTGGCTCATCTAGTTTGGTTGTGCAATAAAGTAAGTCTGACATAAGATAAAGTGCTGGAAGTTAGCAAAATAAACTGTAGATTCTTATGCCACCTTAAAGAACCCAAAATTCCCTCTAGGGCCTCTCCATCTAGATCATTCCTTAACGATCCAACGGATTTTCAAAATCCAAACAATCTGGGCAAGTTTTATTGTAAACCATGTGATTAATATTAATCTAATCACTCCGGTGCATTCGGTCGCTCTGATACCAGCTGTGACAACCCCATCCGAGATAATTCTGTACTATCGCCTAAACCACTCCATTTGGTCATTAAGCGATAATAAAGAAATATCTCGTTGAGTGTTGCCGGGTTTACACCCGGTAAATCACTTGGAAACACAGAGAGGATCGAACATATGCATTAAAGTCCCACGAAGGAGAGTCCAGTGTGCCTTACACATTAATACTAATCTCCCCGTAGGGTCCAATTATTACAAACCATTATTTTTGACATAAACGTAAGTCATTCAGAGTTTTCTAAAAACAGCGGAAGTACTAATAACGATACATCACGACATCACCAGAGGCCATCTGTGATGCCATTACTCAGCGTCCTCATCCATCCATTCCAGCTCCCAGCCGGGTGGGATCTCACCGGGCCAAACAACTTCACCTGAAAACAACGATTTAAGCAAGGCTGAGTATACTAATACTCAGCAAGACTTACCCGTCTAAAAGAAAGACTTTTTCCTCTAGTCATGCAAGGCTTTTGGCTAGTGGGTTTGTTTGCCAAAAAGCAACTAGGATCATGGATCCTTACTTTCAATATTTTAGCTCAATTTCTAGTGAGATTATCATTACTAAAATGAGCTACTAATGCATTCAAGATTTGTACAATACAATTAGTTCACGCAGAAGATTTCACATAGTTCCATCATTACGGGATATCATGGCCACCGATTAAGCAAGATCCCGTATATTGGTGAGAGGCCGACAATCGATTGATTTATAACCCTTGCAAGGTAAACCTAAACACAAGGAGCGGTGCCCCACAGAGCTGACACCGACCAAACGGTTCCCAAAAATTCTCGGGTTGGGATGATACATGATAGCCTACAGTCCCGAGTACAGGGCTATCTAGAATGCCCCACACAGTACATCCAGCCTCACACATGTACCCTCCTCCCGGTTGCAAGCCGGGCAGGAGACGAATCGAGAGTAGTAGTAGTAGTAAAATCCTGTACCGTCTCATTAAGGTACTAAGCTTACCGGTCGCATTCCCGACAAGTGCTTAGTACATTCAAAAGCTTAGCCCACGAAGCCACTGGACCGGAGCCCAAATCCCATGCTCTTACCACATGAGCAGTTCATTTAAACATAGGGTGATTCCATAAAGAAGATCCTATTCTCGCGAGTGACGAACATCACTCGACTTTTACCGGGTCCTTAGAGCATAGCATCTAACGACCTAGCGTACTAGTAAAAGAACATAGGCACTTAGGAATCATGCAACTAGGGTTTCATCCATTTCCTGAACGTAAATGCACATAGGATAACATAGATAGTTGCATAAATTTAAATAAGACATGGGTTAATGATAAAACCGGGGCTTGCCTTCGTTAGCACAAGCAGTTAGACAATCTCCCGGACTTTGGCCCGGGTCTTGCTCTATGGCGACGTAGTGTACGCCTCCTCCTCCGTCTCCCTCGTTCACGTCTTCCGATACGAGCATGTAACTACCGTCGGGAACTTCTACACGGAGGATGCAAATGCAAGACTTAAGTGGCAATTTGGATTTAATTAACTTCAAACAACTTATGACGACCAAGAGGTGCATGTTTGAACACATTCACCTAGATAGTAATACATTCAGCATACTCTTCTTATAAAGGGACAAAATGCAATGCTGTATTTTCTAGGCTTTTAACGGTGACTGTGTACATATATATACATATATAAATAAATAAATAAATTTAATTCACATCATACAACAGTAACAACAGCTACAAGTTGGATAGGGTTGGTCATATTCACTTTAAGAAAGTATTTAAACATTTCTTCCTCTGAGGATAATCAAAAAGCCTATTTATCCTTTCCTTTAATATGCTTGTGTGCACACTTATTTGAGAATATTTAATTTTGAATACAAACAGTAAGGAAACCTTACTTTTGTTCCTCGGTTTCATCTTCCTACTCATTTATTTTCTTATGCACCTGGGGATGAAATTTTTCCCATTGTTCCTTTATTAGATTTATCTAGTTTGACTCTTTTGTAACCAATTAAAGGCATATCAAACCTGTTTAACAGCACCTTCTGGTCCTAATGACCAGGAGCACTTTCTTGGACAGCAAGGAAACGATTTATGCACCACTGAATTTAATGTACAACATTTAAAGGCATTACTAATTAGCAAATAAGGGAATAATGCATATTAAAATAATTACAACAGAAATGAGTCCAAACTTTCTCTCACACATGCTTTGGTCCAAAACAAGCTTAAAGAACTAACAAACACACATATAGCCTTTATGAAACATGCTACACCTATTTATGATTAAAAACAAGCATAATTGAGGAAATAATATTTCTAACAGAGATAAATCATGGTAAATTCACCAAGGATTTATTTTGATACAACATGACAGTAGCCAGAAGTTGGGCTCAAAAATAGTTATATTTGGAGCTACAAAAATCATCTAGGCAGATTTATCAATTTCACAAAATGATTTTTATAAAAAGATTTCTTCAGTAACTTTGTGCAAGTTTTGGCACAAAACCTAGACATACTAGTACTCACAACATAACCCAAACTCAGCTCAAGATCAGTTGTAGGTTTTACAGAATCACAGAGCTAGGTATTTTACATTTCTATTTTTCAAGCAAAAACTATAGCTCAAAAGTATATACATGTTTGGAGAAAGTTGTAGTTTTAGATACACAGAGCACAAAAAAATTGAGTTCGCTATTTTTCGATTTTTCTACGATTTTTAATCAATTTTACAAGTTCCAGCTAAAACATATCAAAGAGTATAGAATCTTTTAGCACTCGGGTCCCTGGAAGTTTTAAACTCTTCACAATTATACCCTCGATTCCTCACCCTTGCACCCGGCGACGAAGGTGGGCTCGCCGGCGGTGAGGTGAGGCTCGACAGGCAAATAAGCGAAGGGGATAAGCAATTGGGCTCACCCTCCTCCGATTGGCGGCGGTGGATTGACTGGGGGTGTCGCCGCCGGCGGCGGCGGACCGGTGGTGGCGCGGCCGCGGGCACCCGAATTCCGGCGAGGACAGGGGCGGAACTGGTCAACGTGTGGCACGGGCAGCTTCACTGGGACCTAGGGGATGTGCTGAGACGGTTGGTTGGCTCGGGAATCACGCGGGGAGCAGAACTCATCGATGGTTGCCCGGCGGCGGCCGCAGGGACACTGGCTCCGGTGAGCCGGCGGCTCGGGCAGGCCAACAAGCGAGCGCAGGAGCTACTGGGGGTCCTAGTGGAGTGAGGCGCAGCACGCATTTGCGAAGAAAAGCAGACGAGGATGGCATTCACCGTGAGGGCTCCTATGGCGGACGGCGGCGGCTCGGTGCTCGCGCGGGGAGAAGACCGGTCGGCTTTATAGCCCAGCTCGAGGTGGTTGAGTGTTGCCTTGCACACCAAGGCGAGGGGCGAGGCAGTACAAGCACGGCATGGTCGGGGTACGACGGGATGGCCGGCGACGCACAGCGGCCAATTGCCAACCGGGGCGGCGGCCGCGCGCGTACGGCGGAGACGCTCGTTGGGTGGCCGCACGACGGGGCGTGAGCACGTGGCGCACAGGGAGAGGGTCGAGATGGCGGTTCGACACGGGGGACCCCACGGCGCACGGACCGGCGGGTGTTAGGTCGCCTCGCCGTTCGGGCCCAAGGGGTGGTCGCGGTGAGCGCGCACGACGCGGCGCGCGCGACGCGACGTCGTGCGGTGCGACGCTCCGGCTCAAACAGTTCCAAGTACCCTACTTTGAATTGGATTTTCTCAAATTTTCCAAACAAAACCGCACCAAGGTTTGACTACCAACCTTGCTCACCACACTACCCTCTACCAGTTTTGCAAAGGCTCTAGGGGTTTAGATCAAAGGATTTGGCATAAACTGCAGGGAAAACTGACAGAAATCTCGACCCCGGTGAACAGTGAAAGCAGACGTTGACTTGCATTTTTCACCAATTTACACTTCAAACCACGATGTCACTCAACATGAAAGTTGTGTCCCCCAACAAAACACACCACTTTTGTATTGGTAGAATTTGAAGTGTTTAGGGAAAATTTGGAGAACGCGACAAAAGTTTCGGCTGACATTGATGGATCAACAAGGAGTCAAAGGTTTTTGAGTGGGGTTTTGACCAAGGTGGACTATGGTTGGTCAAAATTAAGGTGTCATTAGGGATTGTCGATGATGTTTTCGAGGTGATGACCCAGCTGGACTGTCGTTTGACTAAAGTCAACACGGTTGACTGGACGACTAGGGTTAATTAACCCGGCCGAAAACCTGGGGCGTCACACCTAGGAGTATAGAGAAAATGCAGTTTCCATTGGTGCCATGTATAAGAGTGCAGGAGAGGTGAAGGATGCAGTGAAGAGGTGGTCCACCCTTACTCTGCAGAGAGAGTTCAACAAATTTTGATAAGGGAGGTGTGAGGCATGAGATAATGACAACAAATTTTGTTGAGGTCTACAACGTTGTTTTGCGTGGTGCTAGAGCTCAATCTCTTGTTGGTATCATTGAGTTCTTCTTGTACCGCACAATAAAGTACTTTCTTGACCGTGCTAATGCAGCACATGCAGCAATGCAGGACCCTCAGAAGGTGTAGTCAACATGGATGACTAAGTACTTGAACAAAAAACAGAAGGCTGCTCTCTGTCACAGAGCTTACCCACAACCTCTACGTCGTGATCCTGGCGATGAAGTGCAGTGGAAATATCAGATAAGTTGTCAGTCCAAATCACAAAAGTCAAATGGTGAAATAATAATACAGAAAACAGTTATTGAGAATCATATACATGCTCATGCTCTTGCCAGAAGTCACTGCTGCTACACTACCACTGCTCACATGTGATCGTTGCATGCCTTGCAACAAAGAATCAACATTTGGGCCGCTACGTGCCTAAATACTTTCTGAAGAAAACTATTCTAGACACTTGGAACCACACTATTGAGGGTTACCTGCATCTTAGAACTTTCACTCAAGACCCCAAAGACAGTGTGTTGTACATACCAAATCCAGATCCAACCATGTGTCAAGGTGTCGGTCGACGCAAGAAGAGGATTAGGAACAACATGGATGAGGCTGAAGTTGGACCTCAGGGGCAGATATGCTCCAAGTGCAACAATCCTGGACACTCCTACAAGAAATGCACCGAATCATCTTACTTTTCCACTCCCACTTCTACACCACCTGCAGCTAGTGCACGTGGACGTTGTTCCAGTCACTACAACGAAGGAATGCAGTGACCGTACTTGTTTGTGCTACCGCGTTGTAATAATTGAACTACTTATGTATGTTGGCGTCTTGTAATATTTGAACAATTTTATCTTGCAAGGTCTTGTAATATTTGAACTTATGCATGTTATCATGTTGTAATAATTGAACTACCTTTTCATCTGCTTGCTGTTTTATTCTTGCCGTCGAATTTCTTATCATATCCTTTTATGTTTTGTTCTCTAATTTCAAATGAAACATGTAATGAATTATCATATTTATCATCTATTTTTGTAGGCTTTCAATGGCTCCAACGGGTCTTGAGTTGGATTTGGAGTTGCTCACCAGTAGGAAGGACAAGGTTCCGGTGCCAAAGGGGATCCACACTCCTATGTGCTACTGCGGTGACAACTGTAAGCTTGTCAAGTGCAACGTTCTCGGGTACTGCTATGGGATGAGGTTCTTCATGTGCGAGAACTACGAGCATGACCCCCTCCCACCATGTCGCAATGTTAGACCAAAAGTAAGAACTAACTGCATTACTAAATAAATATCATACCATTGCTATTTTATTATGTGCTAACTTGTCTTTGAAAAAAGACTCCACCTCCTCTCTGTGATTTTATGCAGTGGCTAGATTGTGAGCAGTCTGTCGGTGTTTTGGACCGGCAACCTACTACGGGGAGTACCCGAAGTAGATGAATGTGACTCGCCGAGATCGGTAACTCGAAGGAAGAGGCACGTGGCACACAATTTAGACAGGTTCGGGCCGCGAGGTGCGTAATACCCTACGTCCTGTATGCTGCGTAGCTCTGGATTGATAGGGCACGATTACAGGATGGTGCAATAGTGCGCCGTGAGTTGAGATTGGATGAGGTGATCCTGAGATCGGTCCCTGCCTCGCCTTATATAGTCCGGGAGGCAGGGTTACAAGTCGGAGTAGGGAAAGAGTACTAGTCGAGTACGTCTAGGAGACCTCTACACAGTGCGGAACGTGTACAGAGTCCTAACCGAGTACTACTCCTGTGTTGTCCTTGTGCTCCACGCCTTCAGGTGCCGTGTAGCGCAAGCCGGGTAGTCCTAGGGGCCCACCGAGTAGTCGGTCCTGGTACCCACCGAGGTAGTGGGCCCAGGGAGGTCCATACGACAAGCCCCCGAGTACTTTGTAGTCGAGAAGGATAGCTTCAAGTAGTCTTGAAGGCCTTAACAAGTAGTCCTCAAGCGTCCCTGAGTGCTACAAGTCAAAAGTCCTCAAGAGTAGTCGAAGCATCCCGAGGCTGGAATGTACTCCACTCGATGTTTGAGCAATCTTGAAGTCTTCTCGAGTAGTCCCAAGCGTCCTTGAAATCTGCCTTCGAAGGTCTTCAAAAATGCCTGCCTTGTCTTGAAGCCGGAGCCGTCAAGAAGATGCGATTTGCAGAACCGTCATCCACGTGTAGTAGCCCCCGAGCCTCGAGCCGCGGGCTCTGGCTGAGGATCTATCCGAAGTCTCGGCGAGAAAATCCCGAAAAAATCCGGAGAGAAAAAACCGAAGGACACGTGGCACGGAGCCCCCGAGCCTTGAGTCGAGTACTTCCACTCGAATTGAAGGGTCTTCTTGAAGAATGTGTCCTGAGATGCTCTTGAGACTAGCCGCGTCCCAGGTAGTCGAGTAGAACTAGCCGAGCCCCCGAGATGAGGCGCGTCGACTAGTAGAATACGAAGAGTCACGCGCAGCCGCTGAGTCAGCCGCGCGTGGACTTACTCAGCCGCCCGTTACGGAGGCGTTTTGGCTTATAAATACAAGCCGAAACCCTTAGGGTTTTCACTTAAGTGAGCCGCAGTCATTCGCCACTTGAATCGTGAAGTAAATCCACTCCAGCGAGCACTGCCGCCGTAGTAGATCCGAGCGCATCGCCACCCGAAAGCTGTAGGGTAGCCCCCGAGCGGATGCGAGTGAAGACTCCCTGTTCTTGGAGGATGAAGCCGTCCCCGTCGAAGACGTCGAAAGCCGGCGGGAAGAAGAGGAGCCATGCAGAGGTTGCCGCGGCCGGCACCGGAGCGGCGCCGCCCACGTCTCCACCGCGCGCTGACCCA
This sequence comes from Cenchrus americanus, assembly GCA_947561735.1. Taxonomy (NCBI): domain Eukaryota; kingdom Viridiplantae; phylum Streptophyta; class Magnoliopsida; order Poales; family Poaceae; genus Cenchrus; species Cenchrus americanus. Next base: position 77,751,307 of record OX387244.1, on the reverse strand, counting down.
AGCCGCGAGTGGAAAAAATCGAAGGTGAAAACCGAAGACTTGCTGACCCTGTTGAACAGCGGGTTCATCAGGGAGAAGCGATCGACATGTGGAGATCCGCCGCAGAGATCCCTATCCAATGGAGAAGGCACAGGACGAGATCCCGATGTTCTCGCGCTTCGTGGAGCGCGGTCTTGCGCTCCCGCCGAGTGACTTCTTCAAGGGGCTTCTCGTGTACTATGGCATCGAGTACCTCAACTTGAACCCCAACGGTATCTTCCACACTTCCGTCTTCGTCCACTCTCGCGAAGCTTTCTTGGGAATCAAACCGCACCGGGATTCTCTTCCGGAAGTTTTTCCGCGTGAAGCCGCAGCCCCCGCCTCCAACCCCGCAGTAGCTCGGAGGGGCCGGGATCCACCGAGGGAGGATGCCGCGGAGCAGTACCTGGCGTACAAGCTCGTGGACTCCAACACCGACTGGAAGACGAGGTGGTTCTACATCACGAACCACCATCCCGAGCTACCGAAGCCGAGCGGGCGGCAGCCCAGGCACCAAGAGTGGTGGAACACGGAGCCCACCATGCAGGAGGGGCTCCAGCTCCCGGAGTTGCTAGCACGCATCAAGACTCTGCGGGATGCGGGACTGAGGGCCGAACACGTGGCCTTCAGCTTCATGAAGCGCCGGATCCAGCCGCTGATGGCGAGGGATACGATGGGCTTCGAGTACACCGGCGACGACGACACGTCGCGGATGCCGGGGGGCGAAATTGAGGACAACGACATCATCGAGAGGTTGTCGAGGATCTTCAAGGACATGCCGGAGTACACGGCGTGCCCTGTCGAGGAGTACTCCGCCGCGCGCCCGCCCAACGAGGTAAGTAGCCGTACCCCCTCGTCGAGTAGTAGGCACTTGTAGCAGAGTTGCTGACGCTTTTGTGTCTTTTGCGCAGGATGATGTGAAGTGGTTTGTCTCCGAGCCGCAGCCACCACCGAGCGGAATTGAGATCCCAACGGTGGAGAAGGTGAAGGAGCGCCGAGTAGTCGGAGACGACGACGATCCCGTCATCGTGGAGGATACCTCCGATGACGAAGAAGACGAGGAGACGCCGGCAGACCGCTTCCACCGCGGTCGAGGTTTAGCCGTCCGGCTTGCCTCATGTACCTCTCATCCAAGACCCTCCCGCTAGCTCCGGAGGCTAGCCTTGCCGCGCCGCCGAGGAAGCCGCGCAACCCCGCCAAGAAGCGGGTAGCAAAGAAGATGAAGGTCTCGCAGACCACGCCTCCAGCAGGTAAGTCATCTTAAGCAAAGTAGTCGAGTACCCAAGTGATCGAGTACGGTGCCGACGAGTAGTCGTCCTTGTGTGCGGGGAGAGGCCGCCACCGCAGCCCGTGGAGGAAGGCGATGAGGGCATGTGGCCCACAGGTGGGGGAACCGGCCGGAAGCCGAAGTCCGGGCCCCCACCGGCCGAAGAACTTCGGCGCGCCCGGAGCGCGCCCCCCCGCCCCGTAAGGGGAGCGAGTACCCGCGACCGCCGCCGTTGAAGAGGTGGAAGCCGCGAGGGGCGCGTAAAACTTCGCGCCGACCGCCGCCGCCGTGGAGGAGGCGGTAGTCGGAGAGGCGGAGGAAGAAACGCCCGCCGAGGGTGGACTGGTTGATATCACCAGCATCCTCGGTGCTCCGGCCGTGACTATCGTCCGGTCGAACTTGTAAGTAACATACCTTCATGAGTAGTACTTATTGTAGTAGTCGATTTTATCTGACGATCCTCTGTAGATACTTGTGCAGAAAATCCACGGACTTGAGCTGGGACGGAGAGGAGCCCACGGCGACGGGAGGGCAGAAGGCCGCGCCGCCCGTCGAGGAGCCCGCTCCAGAAGCCCAAGCCGCGACCGAGCCCCCAGCTGCCGAAGCGCCGCTGCCAGAGGCGGTCGTAGTCGAAGGTGAGTACTCCTCCTGAAGCTATATAGCCCCAAAAAGAGTAGTCGTAGATACTGATGCGCGTGTTCCTTGGTGACAGGCGCCGAAGGAGGTGACATCCCTACAGGGGGTGCCCATGCAGGAGTTGACACCAGAAGCCCCAGAGGCTGTGGTAGGAGCCCCCGAGCCCATGGGGGAAACCGTCGAGAAGTCCGCCGAGGGAGAGGCGACTACCACGTCGCCAGGGGTTGCCCCGGAGGTGGCGATCCGATCTCCCGAGATCCAAGACGCGGAGCCTATCCGCTCGGCGCCAATGACGGAGGCTACGTCGAGTAGCCGTGGCGGGGATTGAGTCGCTTGCCGACGATCTCGTCGAGCCGGCGGTGTTGGCGCAAAGCATCCGGAGGCGATGCGGCGAGCCGAACAGTGGATGAAGGTACGTGGCCGTTGCCTCCCTAGTAGTCAGCCCTGAGTACTCTGCTTGACTTGAACTTGTCTTGTGCAGGACGTCGCGGAGCGATCCCGCGAGAAGTCAAATCTACTGCAAGGCTACGGCGACACTGTACTGCGAGCTGAAGCCTTGGAGGAGCAGCTCATGAAGTCGAGGAAGCACGCGGCCGCCATGCAGTCGAAGCTGGACGCCGCCTTCGCCAAGTACCACAACGATGTGATGGACTTGCAGGCGAAGGGCGATGAGCTGGTGCGGAAGAACAAAGGCCTCCGCAACAAGAATAAAGGTATGGCTCTTGACTTGTCGGGTACTTGTTGGGAGTCATCAAGCTCGACCCGTTGTTGTGTTCCGTGTTGCGTAACTCGAAGGCCGGGTGGAGCGACCGAAAGGCTCGGAGGTCGCATGAAGAATCTCTTCTACCGGGAGCAAGAAGCCCGCCGTGTACTTGAACTCGACTACAAGGAGCTGGCCTTCGAGTGCGAGAAGCACATGGAGTTGCGAATTGCATCTGATAGAGACCTCGTCAATTGCTACAAATCTTTGCGTGAAGTTGAACGAAGACCGCGAGGCGCTCCGGCCCGGGCCGAAGGACCTTGAAGAGGCCGCCCTCCCGATCGCGAGGCTCTTGGTGCCGCACCCGGCGGCCCCAAGATCGCTCCGTTGGCGGATCGACTTCGTGAGGCGCCAAGCCGGGCCGGCCGCCTACGTGAAGCACATGGCCAAGTCAATCCCGGCAGTGGCCGGCCTTCATGAAGTCGTACTTCCCGAAGGCCCCGGTGGAGGTAGTCGCCGGCGGGGTAGCCGCCAACTGCTCGGATGAGCAGTACGCAGAGTTGCTGGAGCAGATGGCTCCCATCGCGGAGCAGGTAGCCGATAAGTTGAACCTCCAGTAGCCCTGCATAGATAGCTAGTAGCCGTAGTTGTATAGGAAACAGTTGTAATGAACTTTTTCATATATCAATGAAATGTGATGTTCCATCAATGAGTACTCGTAACCGCGATCTCAGAGTGCGGAGCGCCCATCGTGGAGTAGGTGCGAGTAGTAGTACTCGGCTTAGTGGTCCCGTAGCAGGAGTAGACAAGAAAGAAGTTGATGAACAATCAAACTTTATTACCGAAGAAGCACACCCGGGTGGCCGGTGGCCGTAGTTACAAGGAGTCGCTCGGACCCGAAGGCCGCTTACATACCGAGTGGTACCGGAGCGGGTAGCCGCTTACAAGTGAGTGATCCGTAGGTAGCCGTGTAGGCCGGATCGCGCATCCGTAAGTAGCCGTGCAGGTGGCCGGATCTTGGAGTGTGGTCTCTTGGTAGACCGCCGCTAGAGTCCTTGATGCTCGTTGCGCCCCGTGGTCCGTAGGTAGCCGCACGGGGCCGGACTCCGGAGGGAGAGTAGTCCGAGACTCGAGGCCGGGACCCGAGGGTCGCCCGCGGCAAGGGGAGTTGATGAAGTCGTGTAGACATGAACCCCGAGTAGTCGTGTAGACTAGGCGTAGAATCGACAGAGCCGGTCGACGTTCCACGAGTTGTTGACTTCTTCGCCTTCAAGTGTTTGGAGGCGGTAGGAGCCCGGCCCTGGCCACCTTGGCCACGGTGAAGGGTCCTTCCCGGTGGGGAGCCGAGCTTGTGAAGTCCCTCCGTGTTCGGGATACGGCGGAGGACAAGATCTCCAACGTTGAAGGAGCGTTCCTTGACGTTGCGATCGTGGTAGCGTCGGATACCCTCCGGGTACCTTGCCGATTGGACGAGGGCGGCGCGGCGGCTTCTTCGAGGTCGTCGATATCAACTCGTCCGTCGTCCTCCGAGACGCCTTCGTCGTAGTGCTCCACCGCCGGCGAGTTCCATATGACGTCTGGGCAGGGAGGACGGCTTCGCAGCCATAGACCGGGGAAGTAGGGGGATTGCCCCGTTGGCTTGGATGGTTGAGTCCGCAGCCCCCAGAGTGCGTTGGGTAGTTCCTTGATCCACTTGCCCCCTTTTAAGTTAGCAGCGTCGTGTAGCCGCTTCTTGAGGGCGTCGAGCACCATCCCATTGGCGCGCTCGACTTGTCCGTTGGCCCGTGGATGGGCGACGGAGACGTATCTGACGTCGATCCCGCCGTTCTCGCGTACTCCCCGCAACCGGTGGTTGTTGAAGTTGGACCCCGTGTCCGTGATGATGCGGTGGGGTAGCCCGTAGCGGTGCACGAGTTCATCCAGAAGTCGAGTACTCGTCGCCTTTGGGGCATGTGACCGGCTTGACTTCGATCCACTTGGTGAACTTGTCGATAGCCACCAGCACCCCGTTGAATCCTCCCCGGCGCGGTTGGCGCGTGGCCCAATCATGTCGAGCCCCCGGCAGGGCAAAGGGCCGGGTTGGCGGTATGGTGACTAGCTTGTAGGCGGGGACGTGTTGCCGCTTGGCGAAGAACCGACATCCTTGGCACCTTCGACGAGTTCTTCGGCATCGCCCGTGGCCGTGGGGCCGTAGAAGGCTCGCCGAAGGCCTTGCCGACCGGCGTGCGGGAGGACGCGTGGTTGCCGCGACGCCCTTGTGGATCTCCTCCAAGATGTCCTTGCCTTCTTCGCGAGGGACGCACTTCATGAGTACTCCGGACGACGCGCCTCGCTTGTAAAGCTTGTCGCCGACGAGGACGTAAGACTTGGCGCGGCGGACGAGTTGTTCGGGCCGCGTTCTTGCTCGGAGGGGACCTTCTCGCTCGCCGAGGTAGTCGATGAAGGGTTGCCTCCGGTCCACGTCGATCATCATGACCTCCCCGCCCACTGGTTGGTTAGCCGGGACGAAGGTCGGTGGCGCCGGCTCCGGATGGATGGCGCGTGAAGCTCATGGACGAAGACGCCCGCGGGTACTTGGGCGCGGGTGGATCCGAGCTTCGAGAGGACGTCCGCTGCAACGTTGTTGTCGCGGACGATGTGATGGAACTCGAGACCATAGAATTTGTTCTCGAGCTTGCGGACTTCTAGGCAGTAGGCGTTCATGTTCTCCTTGTTGCGGTCCCAGGACTTGTTGACTTGGTTGATGACCACTACGGAGTCGCCGTAGACTAGTAGCCGCTTGATGCCAAGTGAAGCCGCAAGGCGGAGCCCGTGTAGGAGAGCTTCGTACTCGGCTTCATTGTTCGAGACCTTCCAGAAGATCTGCAGGACGTACTTTAGTTGTTCGCCCGTTGGAGAAATCAGGAGCACTCCTGCGCCTGCGCCCTCGAGGTTGAGTGAGCCGTCAAAGTACATCACCCAATGCTCCGGTCGCACAGGGGGAGCAGGGTAGCCGGTTCTCCCGCCACTCGCCATGAAGTCGACTAGAGCTTGCGACTTGATGGCCGTGCGTGGCTTGAAGTCGATGGTGAGGGCGCCGAGCTCGACAGCCCCATTTAGAGATCCTTCCGGTGGCGTCCGGGTTCCTCGGGATGTCGCCGAGCGGGTAGTCGGTGACGACGGAGACCGAGTACTCCCGGAAGTAGTGTCGTAGCTTCCGCGAGGTAATGAGTAGAGCGTACGAAGCTTCGCACGGGGCCGGTAGCGAGCCTTGGACTCGATAGAACCTCGCCGACGAAGTAGACCGGGCGCCGGACCGGTAGGTGTGGCCGTCTTCCTCGCCGCTCGACAACGATGGCAAGATGCGACCACGTGAGTAGTCGCAGCAAGGTAGAGCAAGAGGGCCGCTCGCCCTTGTAGGGAGCCGTGAGGACCGGCGGCTTCGACAGAAGTCCTTGAGCCGGGGCAAGGGCTTGGTCCGCCTCTGCAGCCCACACGAACTTCTCGTGGTGCTTGAGTAGTTTGAAGAAGGGGAGACCCCGTTCTCCTAGCTTCGAGATGAATCTGCTCAATGCCGCCATGCACCCCGTCGCCTTCGGACGTCCTTGATGCTCGTGGGAGCTTTCATGCCGGTGATGGCGGAGATCTTCTCGGGGTTGGCTTCGATGCCGCGCCGGGCCGATGATGAAGCCGAGTAGTTTACCCGAAGGTACGCCGAAGACGCACTTGTTCGGGTTGAGCTTCCGAGCGGTACTCGCGTAGTGATGCGAAGGTCCGTTCAAGGTCGTCGATGAGGGTACCGGAGTCCCCTGGTTTTGACAACCACGTCATCCACGTAGGCCTCGACGTTCTTGTTGAGTTGCCGATTGAAGCAAGGCCCGGATGGCCCGTTGATAGGTGGCGCCGGCGTTCTTCGGCCCGAATGACATGGTCGTGTAGCGATGACGCGCCAAACGGGGTAATGAACGCGGTCTTCTCTCGGTCCTCTTCCTTGATTGCGATCCGGTGGTACCGGGAGTAGCGGTCGAGGAAGCAGAAGCAGTCGCGGCCCGCCGTGGAGTCGATGACTTGATCAATCCGCGGCAACCCGAAGGGGTCCTTGGGGGCGGTGCTTGTTGAGGTCGGTGTAGTCGACACACATCCTCCACTCGTTCGAGTTCTTCTTGCGGACGAGGACGGGGTTGGCGAGCCACTCGAGATGGAAGACTTCTCTCGATGAAGCCGGCAGGCGAGTAGCTTGGCGAGCTCCTTCTTGATGGCGTCCCGTCCGTCGTCGGCGAAGCGTCGGAGGTGCCGTCGCTTGGGGGTGGCCTTTTGGTCGACGTTGAGGCAGTGCTCGATCGCCCTCCCCGGGCACTCCCGGCATGTCCGTCGGCTTCCACGCGAAGATGTCGCGGTTAGCCCGAAGGAAGCCGATGAGCGCGTCTTCCTATTTGGGGTCGAGGCCGGCCCCGATGGTGGTGGTCTTGGTGGGGGTCGCCCGTTCCGAGGTCGACCGACTTGGACGAGTACCTCCTCGGTGTGGCCGAGGCTTGTTGGCGCCCGTCGACTTCTCTGGGATGTCGAGTTCGCTTGTGGCAAGCTTCTTCGACGCGGCGTAGACCTCCATCATTGGGGTGGGTGCTTGATTTGTTGAAGCGATCACCACGGCCTCTGTATCGCAGTCGTGAGAGATCTTCAAGTCCCCTTGGAGGGAGAGTACGCCAGCTGGACTTGGCATTTTGAGTACCAAGTATGTGTAGTGGGGCACCGCCATGAACTTGGCGATGGCCGGTCTGCCGAGGATGGCATGGTAGGAAGTCTCGATATCCGCGACCTCGAACTTGATGTACTCGGTGCGGTAGTTGTCGCGAGACGCCCCGAAGGTAACTGGCAGTACCACTGAGCCTAGTGGGATAGCCGTGTTGCCTGGGACGATGCCGTAGAAAGGCATGTCGCTCTTGTCGAGCATGGGGGTGACGTCAAGGTTCATCTTCTTCGAGTCTTGGTGAAGAGGACGTTGAGCCCGCTCCCGCCGTCGATGAGCACCTTGTTGAGCTTAGAGCCCGCCATCGTTGGTTTCGGGGACGAGAGGGAAACGTCCCGGTTCGGAGAAGCGGGTCCATTGGTCCGCGCGGGAGAAGGTGATGGGTGTCTCCGACCACCCGAGAGGGGTCATAACCGCCGGTTCAATGGACATCACTTCACCGCAAGTAGCCTTCGCTCCCGCCCGTCGGGTAGTCCGCCGAAGAGGACGTTGACGGTCTTCTCGGGTTCTTGGAAGTCGTCGCCGTCCTTCTTCTTGTTCTTCCGATCGTGAGGGTGCGGTGGCTCCGGCGTATCCTTGAGTGCATGCCCGAGCCGGTAGCACGCGCTCGGTAGTGTGGTTGCCGTTCGGGTGCCACGGGCACTTCTCCTTCGAGCAGGTCTTTGAACCCGCCGAATTCTTCTTCGAGTTCCCTTTCGGAGGGCGCCGGATAGCCGCGACGGTATTGTCTGGCTTGCGCTTGCGGTTGGAACCCGAGAAGTTGTTGTTGTTGTTGTTGTTGTTGCGGCCGCCTTGGTTTGGATTGCCGCGCCGCCGCCGCCCGGTTCTCGCTTGGACTTGCCGCGGATGGCGTCGTACTTGGCGTTGGCCATGTCCTCTTCATCCGCCCAGGACGTGATCATGTCCTTGAGGTGGGGAATGGACCGGGGGCGGCGACGACCGAAGTCTTCGAAGGTGCGGCGATGGTAGAGGCCGTCCTGGAAGAGGTCGATGACCTCCTTGTCGGTGACGTCCACGACGGTAGCGCGCTTGTCGAAAAAGCGGCGCATGTACTTGCGGAGGGTCTCGCCTTGTTCCCGCTTGATCATGGCGAGGTCCATGCGAGTACCCGAACCCGCCCATGGCGCCCGCGAAGTTGCTTGTGAACCTGTTCCTTCACCGGTCCCACTTGTCGATTGAGTGCTTGTCCGGGGCGACTCGAGCCACGTGAGTGGGGCTTGGTCCGTGCGTAAGGGGAAGTAGAGGCACTTGGTGTCGCCGTTGCCGCCGCCGTTCTCGATGGAGAGAGCGTAGCATCGGAGCCACCGGATAGGATCCGCTTCGCGTCGTACTTGGTGATCCCCAAAGGCTTGAACTTGTCGGGGGAGGAGCAGGTTGCGAAGCCGGGTGAGAAAGCGTGGAAGCCGTCGCCTTCGGCCAGCGGTCGTCGACTTCTTTTGCCGTAATTCGTCGATTCTCTCGACGAGCATCGTACCCGCCCGAGAGGCGCCGAGGCGTGGCCGTGCGCGTGGCCGCGGCCGCCGCGCCGCCGCCGCCTCCGGCCTTTCTTGTTGGCCCCGTGGTTGGAGCCGCCGCCGCCGCCGCCGCCGCCGTCGGGGTCGTTGCCGCCGCCACCGGCCGGGCACCGGTTGGGGGCGACTTCCGTTGCCGTTGTCTTGCCGTGAGGGTCCGCCGGCGGTGGAGCGTCGACGGTTTGGATCGACTCGGGATGTCGCCCCGAGTACGGCTAGGACCGGGGTCAACACCGCGACTAGTAGCTTCGTTGTCGCGAGGCTTAGCCGGGAGAGGTTGGCCGACTCTCTTGTCTACCCGCATGAAGTAGGCTTCTTCGGGGCGAGCTTGGCGATGACCTCCCCGGCTCGTATGCCCCGAGCTCCGGCGTGCGATCGTTGTGATCGACATGAGGCATTGCTCGAGAGTGGTGTGGACTCGCTCCTCAACCGCCCTCGAGAGCTTCCGCAAGGTTGCGGATGGGAAGGTTGTCTCTGAGCCGCCGGCGTCGTTCGTTGCGCTTCCTGTTACGTTCGCGCGCCGGCGTCCCCGTTGGCGTCGGTCTCGTCCGCGGGGGCATCGGCGGACGGCTCGTTCGCGGAGATGTCCTCCAAGTACTTGTCTGCGGCCGTGCTCGAGGTTCCCGGGTGTCGCCGGCAGCCATGAAGACTTGACGATCGGGGGTACCCAAGCTTGGCTCGAAGGTGCCACCTCGGCTGGTGTGTTTGAGTCGGCGGGCTAGTGGTGTTCCCTTCCGGAACGGTAGCGAGTCGATGTAGGCGACGTAGCGTGAGTCCTCCTTTGTCGGCTCGGCGGGCTTGCGGTCCGGCCGCAGACGTATCTTCCGGCCGGCGTCGATCTTATAACCGGCCCCGCAGGCCGGCCCCGACAAGGGAAGCTCGGAGGAGTCATCTTCGGACTCGGGCTCCTCGTGTCCGACCCGAAGTCGAACTCGTAGTCCGGGTTCGAGTAGAACTCGGGAGAGAGGGTCGGGAGTCCGAGACGCGGCCGGGGGACGGCGTCGGAGTCCGAGTTGTACTCGGTTACGGGCTCCTTGCCGCCCGGCGTGGTGTAGAAGCCTCCGTGCGGGCCCGCCGGGAACGCGAGGGCCACGCGCGGAGCGCCGGCGTGGAGAGGGGGCCGCCCGCGATGGCCGAGGAGCCGGCTCGCATGCGATGGCCCATGGCGACGTCGGGTTCGAGTTGGAGACGGACTCGAGCTCGAAGTCGCCGTGGAGGTTGGAAAGCGAAATTTCGCCGAACTTGCCGGCGAGCTTGCCCGTGACAACTTCGGGAAGCGTCACGAGGCCCGTCCTGAGTCGGGTTGCATGATCAAGCGGCGCCGGGAAGGAGCCCGCGCCATCGCCAGCGTGCACCCGTGCGCCGAAGACGAAGGTGTCGCCGCGGTTGAAGGCGACGGTTGGCTTGATGTGAACGGAAGCCGTCGAGTTCGCCATGTGATCTCGAGCGAGAGCCCCTACCCGGCGCGCCACTGTCGGTGTTTTGGACCAAGCAACCTACTACGGGGAGTACCCGAAGTAGATGAATGTGACTCGCCGAGATCGGTAACTCGAAGGAAGAGGCACGTGGCACACAATTTAGACAAGTTCGGGCCGCGAGATGCGTAATACCCTACGTCCCGTATGCCGCGTAGCTCGAATTGATAGGGCACGATTACGAGGATGGTGCAATAGTGCGCCGTGAGTTGAGATTGGATGAGGTGATCCCGAGATCGGTCCCCGCCTCGCCTTATATAGTCCGGGAGGCGGGGGTTACAAGTCGGAGTAGGGAAAGAGTACTAGTCGAGTACGTCTAGGAGACCTCTACACAGTGCGGAACGTGTACAGAGTCCTAACCGAGTACTACTCCTGTGTTGTCCTTGTGCTCCACGCCTTCAGGTGCCGTGTAGCGCAAGCCGGGTAGTCCCAGGGGCTCACCGAGTAGTCGGTCCTGGTACCCACCGAGGTAGTGGGCCCAGGGAGGTCCATACGACACAGTCCGAACAAGACAAGCGTTACGTCGAGGAGACGGGTCATTCAGCACGAGAGAGGTGGCAAGGGATGGTTGAGGCAGAAAAACAAGGAAAAAACGTAAGGAGCAGCAAGAGGAAATTCGTATTCGGTGGGAGATCAAAGAACATGAAGCGGTCGCGGCCCGTGAAGCAGATAGAGAGAGGAAGAGGGAGAGAGCTCGCCGGGTTAAAGAAGCTGGGCCGGATGCTATGAGGAAGAGAAAATAACCCTGTTGTACCCAGGAGACGTAGAGTACTCCACACCAAGTGCTACTATATCCATAAAAAATTATGATTTCATTTTATATTCTCTAGATTCGGGTTGTATCTTTAAGAACTTGATTTAAGATAAATTTCAGATGCAAACAGTAAAACTCGTACTAGGTTGTGTTTTCTGTGAACTGCTCCAAGTATTGAACACATAGGGTGTGTTTTCTGTGAGTCACTGCACCAAACAGTGTACCTAGTACTAGGCTGTGTTTCCTCTGAGTCACTGGCCGTTTTCTTGCCCCAGATCGAATGGCCCACCATCCGGTCTGCGCATACATATATGTGAGCACTCTTCTCCAGTCTCATTTGACAACACAACAAGCAACAATGAGTTCCTGGACTGGGGCTGATGATAATGACTCCATCGGTCCAGCACTGAGCAAGATCCAGAGTTCAACACCAATTTTCCAGTCTTAGACAAGAGAGATTTCAAATCCATGCGTGATGTTAGAAAGTACACACCAAATCAAAAGGTGAACTGGCCAAGGTGTGCACACGGTGAGTTCTGTGTGATGCAGGTTTATCAGGGATGGGACAACTCTAGTCGCCGCTTCCGGCGTTGCTCACGAGCATGGGTAGGCAAAACTCCATGACCTCTGTCCTTCATCATTTTATGATTTACTAATGTAATCACAGTTTCTGCAGTACTCCGAACAACCAGATAATTGCGGTTTCGTGCAATGGGTGGACCCCCAGCTATTCACCCGTATCAAGAGTACATCAACTACCTCGAGGATGTTGTCATCTTCAACCGATGCAAGAACTTGCGTCGGCATTGGCTTCTCCAGATCCGACATCTGCCAACGGCGACGACGGACCGGTGACCGGACCAATGGTGGTGAAGACGAACACCGGCTGTGAGGACGAGTACTGCTGTTGTCCGTGCCACGAAAAGAAGGACAACACTCCACCAGCAACTCCACCCTCGCCACCATCTGATCCAACTCCACTCCCGTCGGGGTACTACATGCCCTCCCAGCACTCCGGCGGGTCTATGATGTCTGGGTTCTCCGGGTATTATTCGTACAACTAGAATTGTTGTAATATTAAGTCCCCTAAGGCACGTTAGGACTAGCAAGAGAGGCACAAAATTAGGGTAATTGTGTCGCACGTGCCATTGCAAATGTTGTAATCGTTTATCTAAATTCGTCGTTAAGTATTAATGGTTCATCGTTTTATCAATCTTTCAACAATTCAAACTTAAAAAATAAAAAAAATCCTGCCGCCGCAGCCCACGGCGACAAGGAACAGCTAACCACAGCGTTAGCTCAGCGCCACGCTGACGCCGGGTACGTAACGCCGTGGCCCGCGGCGTTAAGAGTATAGGCCCACTCCTGACGGCTCCTATCGCCGTGGGTCACGGCGTTATGTCCCTACCGCCGTGAGCCACGGCGGCAGATGTATATTTTTGCAAAATTTGACGGACTATATATTTTTACAAAATCACCATAAAATAAATATTAAAAAATGCTCGCTGGGCTCGTCTTGCCGATGCGCCCGGTCCCACTCGTCAGCGTCCAACTCGTCGTAACTCGACCCTCCCACAGTCCATCTTCCCTAAGCCCGGCCGCTCGCGCGCGATCCGGCCGCGCTCCCGCCTCGCCTCGCCTCGCCGCCGGCGACCAACCTCCCAACCCGCCACGCGATGTCCTCCTCCGTCTCCGTCGCGGCGGAGTGGGACCTCCTCTCCGACCGCTTCTACCGCCGCCTCACGCTCTACTCCCCTCTGCCATGGTCCACCCCGGCGCCCAGCTCCACCGCCTCCTCCTCCGGCGTCGGCGGTGCCGTGATCGGCCGCCTCGACCTCTCCACCCACATCGTTGCGGCCGCTCCCTTCGGCGGCCCGATCGCCGCCGTACGTGACGACTCTAAGATCGTGCAGCTCCACTCCGAGCCCTCCCGCCGCCGCCTCCTCCTCTTCTCCTCCTCGGGCTACCCCATCGCCTCAGCGCCCTGGCCGCCCATGCTTCCCCGCCTCCACTCGCTCGCCTTCTCCAGCTCCCTCAGCCTCCTCGGCCTCCTCTCAGATGGCTCTCTCCTCCGCTTCCGCCTCCCCGATCTGCAACCCAGCCCAAGCTCCAGCCCCGTGCCCCTACTCCCGCCAGCCTCTGGCGGCGTCGCTGACGCTGTATTCTGGGGCGGCGGTGTAGCCATCCTCACGGAGGACAACCATGTCGTGGTCGCCACGGACATTGAGGCCGACGATCCACACCCCCGTGACCTTGCTGACCCAGGCGTCGGTGATGAGGAGCATGTTCTGTGCATGGCCGTGGTGGAACCACAATTTGTCATGTCAGGGAGCCCAGAGGTGCTGCTTGCGGTTGGCGACCGGGTAGTCGCGGTAGATGAGGACGGCGTGCAGGTGCTTGGGGAGGAGCTGGAAATTGGACCTGTGCAGAAGATGGCAGTGTCACCCAACGGAAAGCTTCTTGCAGCATTTGCACATGATGGGCGCCTGCTCGTAATTCCCACTGATTTCTCCAGGATCATATTCGAGTATGAGTGCGATGTAAGTTTTATAGCTCTGCTGACTGCTTGTCCAAGCCTATATTCTCTGCTTTTGTTGGGCTTTATGCATGAATGAGCAAATACTTTGGAAACAGATAGTTCATCAAGATATTTGGACCAGTTTGGAGTTTGAACTGAATAGATAGGGAATGCATTTTCCCTGCATAAGAATTGCACTTAATGTGTTAAACTTTTCTTTTCTAATATATGTTCTGCTATGCTGTGTCTGAGAAGCAACAGTGTATATCTATTATTGAAGGGTCACCAATGGACAGTAAGCAGATAGCTGTGTCTATGGTCACAGTTTGTTTAATCGCGAATATGGGAAGCACTTAAATTTTCGGTTGTGTTTCTCGACCTCTGCTTCAGAAGGTGTCTATGATGAACAGTGCCATAGGCGTTCAATTATAAATAGTTCCATAGTTGTTCAGTACTAGGCTCACACCTAGGATCTAATATCAGCCTAACAACAGAATAATATAGCTGTATTTGGGACTAAAATTATACTTTTAAAGTTTTATTTATCTTTTGTCCTAGCTTAACATTTGGAACTTGATTTATGTATTTTAAGCAATAGAGAAAGAGTTATGAAATACTGCTCTAGGTATGAATGCTTGTGGCATTTTATGTTTTACTGCGTGCATTATTTTAATAAACTGTTCATTAGTTAACTTTTTTTTCTTTTCTTTTGGTTATCCCATAGTCAGCATTGCCACCGGAACAAATAGCTTGGTGTGGACTGGACAGCGTACTCCTCTACTGGCCTGAAGTGCTTTTGATGGTCGGTCCAAACGGAGATCCTGTGCAGTATAATTATGATGAACCCATAAAACTCATTCCTGAGTGTGATGGTGTAAGGATCCTCTCAAACTCGAGTATGGAATTTCTCCATCGAGTACCGGACTGTACTACATTAATTTTCGGCATTGGAAGCATGTCTCCAGCAGCATTATTGTATGATGCTCGCGATCACTATGACAGGCAAAGTGCTAAGGTACCGTTAGCAATCCATGGGACTTTTGTAGCTCCGTTTCACATGTGGATAAATTCTGAATGAAGTACATCATTTTATTGTTGTAGCTTGTTTGTCTTGCAGTACTAGTATTCAGTTATACCAGTTGCTAGCTTAGTGATCAGGACCTTTGGGCTTTGGCATAGTTTTGTCCACTAAATACATGTTGTCTGAGCTAGATTGAGATCCAAGGCTAAGTTGTTTTACATGTGCACAAGAAGTTGGGAAAGGCCTGTGTTGCTAATTTTTATTATGAAGACAATGTTTGCACAAAAATATGGATTGCCAACTGGGTGGCCTTGAGGGCAGCTCCCACATAAACTGTTAAGCAAATCGTGAAATGATTCCTTAAGTAAACTGCCAATGAACCATTGTCAAGATAATCTATTCATTGTTCAGTTCTATCAACTTATATCGTTGAAGTTGGTTTTCTGTGGTAGACCACAGTATGTGCAGCCCTTAGTAGTATGGCAAGATCGCCAAGAAAGGAGGTGGGCGTTCCAAGTGTGGTCTGTTGATGCACTAAAGATGTGCTCTTATATTCTAAATTTCTAATCTGTTTTGCTGGTCGGGTCTGTAGTATCAGAGTTTTGTTGCACAAGTTAGTTGGTAGCAATGCAGATGGTGGTGATTATACAACATTAACTATTCTACCTTTAACATGTTTTCTTATGCTTCATGTTATGGCTCTCTACACATGCTTCATGCGAATTATATCAAAGTTTATTAACATCTAAAGTAGACTAGTACCACTTATCTCATATCTTGAAAACCAGAAATGGGACATTAACAATAATCCCCACACTTGCAGGCTTATGACAACTATCAGTTAATATCATCTTCATTACCTGAGGCAATTGAGGCTTGCATTGATGCTGCTGGTCATGAGTTTGATGTTTCACGCCAACGCACATTGCTAAGAGCTGCTACTTATGGCCTAGCTTTCTGCAGGTTGTTTTTTCCTGCTTTTAGGATGCTATATTTGCGCACTTTACTGCTACTGTTTTTTTGATTATTTGTAAGTAATCATGTTTTTTTTCCTTTTATACCTTTACTAATCTTATGGAGATGAAACCCAAAAGAATCCCGCTGGGGCGTAACCCTCTTAGCGACGCACCATGCCGGAACCCGGGTATGGTGTTAAATGTGCAAGGGCCGGGCCGTCACCCCCGTGACGCGTCGTGTCGTGATCTGGGCACGGTGTCAAGTGAGCAAAGATCGGGTCGCCACATCCTTAGTGGCGCGCCACATCGGCGCCCGGGTGTGGTGCAAAATGAGCAAGGGTCTTCACACCGGCCGACGGGTGCGAAGGGTAAGGAAGCTAGTCGACCCAACTAGGATTCGTATAGGTAGGCCGGAACGTAGGGTCTCTTACGGGTAAGTTAAGAGAGTTAGTCGATGCTTGCGATTAGGAGGCGGGTAAATATTCTATGCGTTCGGGAGACCAAATGGAAGGGCCGAGAAGGCGAAAGAAGTGGAGAATACCGGCTTCAAACTTTGGTACACGGGGACAACATCGGGTAGGAATGGTGTAGGTATCTTGATCGATAGGAGCCTTAAGGATGGGGTTGTTGATGTCGGGAGGCAAGGTGGACCGGGATTATCCTTGTTCGGGTGGTAGTTGGTGATTCGGCTGCGAACGTGATCGGTGCTTATGCACCTCGGGTAGGTCTTAGCGAGAGCATCAAGAGGCGTTTTGGGAAGATCCGGATAGCATGGTTAGTACCGTGCCGTCGGTGAGAAACTCTTCATAGGAGGAGACCTCAACGGCCATGTGGGTGCGACTAATGTGGGATGGGAGCGGGTGCATGGGGGGTTCGGGTATGGTAGTAGGAATCAAGAGGGGGAGGATGTCCTGAACTTCGCATTAGCCTACGACCTATTGATATCGAACACCCTCTTTAGGAAGAGGGAATCCCATCTAGTGACTTTTCGTAGTGGTCAACACTCTAGCCAGATCGACTTTATTCTTGCAAGGAGGGAGGATAGACGTGCGTGCTTAGACTGTAGGGTGTTTTTCGGGGGAGTGTGTTGTCCCTCAACACAAGCTTGTGGTGGCGGATTTTCGCTTTCGGGTACGTGTCCTCCGGGACAAACGAGCCAAGATTGCAAGAACGAAGTGGTGGAAACTTAGAGGAGAAGAAGCGCAAAGGTTTAAGGAGAGGATGCTAGTCGAGGGGCCTTGGGAGGAAGGCGAAGATGCGGAAGACACGTGGCTAAAGATGGCAACATGTGTTCGGAAGGTGGCTTCGGAAGTGTTTGGTGTGAGCAAGGGAGGCAAACGGGAAGTGAAAGACACCGGTGGTGGAATGACGAGGTGCAAAGGACTATCAAGGAGAAGAAAGAGTGTTACAAGCGCCTCCATCATGACAAGAGTGCAGCCAACATTGAGGGATATAAAATAGCAAAGAGGGCCGCAAAGCGAGCGGTGAGTGTAGCAAAAGGTCGGGCGTATGATGACCTTTACCGGCGGCTAGGCACGAAGGAAGGGGAGAAGGACATCTATAGGTTGGCTAAGATCCGAGAGAGGAAGACAAGGGACATCAACCAAATCAAATGCATCAAGGACGGAACAAATCGACTTCGGTGAAGGATGAGGAAATCAAGGACGGATGGAGAGAGTACTTCGACAAGCCGTTTAATGGAGAGAATGAGGATCCTACCCTTGAGTTGGATGATTCATTTGATGATACCAACGGACGCTTTGTGAGGAGAATTCAAGAGGCGAGAGACCGCGAGAGGCCTTGAAGAGGATGACGGGAGGCAAGGCATTGGGACCGATGGTATCCCCATTGAGGTGTGGAGATGCTCGGGTGCCGAGCGGTAGTTTGGTTAACTAAGCTTTTTAACCTTATCTTTCGGTCAAACAAGATGCCTAAAGAATGGAGGAGAAGCATATTAGTACCGATCTTCAAGAACAAGGGAGACGTTCGAGTTGTACGAACTACGCGTGGAATTAAGTTGATGAGCCATACGATGAAGCTGCGGGGAGAGGGTTATCGAGCATCGCCTAAGAAGAGGGACGAGTGTGACCCAAAATCGGTTTGGGTTCATGCCCGGTAGGTCGACCATGGAGGCGATTTTCTTAATACGCCAATTGATGGAGAGATATAGGGAGCGAGAAGAAGGACTTGCACATGGTATTTATTGACCTCGAGAAGGCATACGACAAAGTGCCGAGACACGTCATGTGGTGGGCACCGGAGAAGCACAAGGTCCCAACTAAGTATGTTAACCTCATCAAGGATATGTACGGGGATGTGGTGACGTGTGTCCGGACATGCGATGGCGATACTAGTGATTTCCCAATTAAAATAGGACTACATCAAGGGTCGGCGTTGAGCCCTTATCTATTTGCTTTGGTGATGGATGAGGTCACAAGGGACATTCAAGGTGATATCCCCCGGTGTATGCTCTTTGCCGATGATGTGGTGCTAGTTGATGAGAGTAGGGCGGGGGTAAATAGGAAGTTAGAGCGTGGAGGCATACGTTAGAATCGAAAGGGTTTAGACTTAGTAGGACCAAGACCGAGTACATGAGGTGCGACTTTAGCGGTACGACGCGTGAGGAGGGAGACGTCACCCTTGATGGGCAAGTGGTGACCAAGAAGGATACTTTTCGGTATTTAGGTTCGATACTACGGAAGGATGGCGACATCGACGAAGATGTTAGGCATAGAATTTCTTTGGTTGGTTGAAATGGCGTCAAGCCTACGGTGTCCTCTCGTGACAAAAGGGTGCCTCGAAGCTAAAAGGTAAGTTTTATAGGACGGTGATTCGCCCGGCGATGTTATACGGTGCGGAGTGTTGGCCTACAAAAAGGCGACATGTCCAAGAATTGAGTGTGGCGGAGATGCGTATGTTGCGTTGGGTTTGTGGGCACACGAGGAGGGATAGAGTACGGAACGATGATATTCGGGACGGGGGTCGGGGTGGCGCCAATTGAGGAGAAACTGATCCAGCATCGGTTGAGATGGTTTGGACATGTCCAACGAAGGCCTCCTGAGGCTCCGGTGCGTAGTGGGGTCCTAAAGCGGGACGACAATGTGAAGAAAGTTAGAGGTCGACCTAAACTGACCTGGGATGAGTCAGTTAAGAGAGACCTTAGGGAGTGGAATATCTCCAAGGACTTAGCTTCGGATAGGGGCGCTTGGAGACTTGCCATCAACGTTCCTGAGCCATGACTTCTTCTACGTGTCTTTATGTTGATGGTACCTTTGGGTTTCATATCTAGCCTACCCCGACTTGCTTGGGACAAAAGGCTAAGTTGTTGTTGTTGTTGTATACCTTTACTAATCTTAAGATGTTGATTGGAGAATAAGTTGTATCCTTGACTAGTACACAATTTAAATTTCAACTGGATTTGAATATAGTATACTGTTTCTTTCGAGTTTCTGTTTTTATGGTAGCATGTAGAATAATACCCATGCAACAGATAACTAGTGTCTGTACTCTCCAAGTTTGTATGAATGGATGGGATCACTGGATCAGGTCATGGTGTACCAGTTAATAGTGATAGTTATGTTAAAGCTTGTTCTCCAGTATATAATTTTTCTAGTACAATTTAGTTCAGTGATGGTCGCGGTTAAGCCCCGCTTCATTAAGCCCAAGAATTGGCTGATTGTGGAACTACGGTAAACAGCTTAGCTTCTTAACTGGAGTAAAAGTGTTACATAAGCACTTTTGTGAATTCCAGCTCCTACTTACCACTTACCAAAATTATGCAATTTATTCCTTACAAGACTCCCAGATGACATTCCCAATTTCAGACAGTGGGAACTTGGGCTAGGCCCTGAATAGGCGCAGACAAAGCAAGTGATGGTAGATAAATTTCTTTTTTTGAACAGAGTTGCAACATTAGTTGAGGTGTAAAAGAGCTGGACATTCATATGAGAACATAGCTGAGTACTTAGCTTTTGCTTCTAAATGTGGGGGGACACTTTGTGTGTCAGGGATACCAATTGCTTTCTCCTCCACAATATAAGCTTCTCCACTTACCAATTTTTTCTTATTGTCTACCTGGTAGCTTGCTTATTCATTCACATTGTGTGACTAATTGAACAAATTAGCTCAAATAGACCGTAGATGACATGACTCGTTCTGACCCCAACTTTGTTGATCAGACCATATGCTACCTGGCTAACAACAATTTCTGTTATATTGTGTCATGTGTTCTAAGTACGACTGTATTTTTATACATTACTGTCAGTGCCGCATCTTGCAACATTGTAGTGCTATAGTTCAATTTGTTTATTTCACCAAACTTTCAAATTAAACTAAACAGTATCTTTGGTCATTACTTTTACTCGTGATATTTTTTGGGTAGTTCCATTCCTCTTCATAGAATACTTTATTTCAGGCCATATGCTTTCCTGGCTAACAATTTCTGTTACACTGCGTGTCATGTGTTCTAAGTACGACTGTATTTTTATACATTACTGCTGGTACTGCATCTTGCAACATTGTAGTGTTATAGTACAATTTGTTTATTTCACCAAACTTTCAAATTAAACTAAACAGTATCTTTGTCATTACTTTTACTCATGATATTTTTTAGGTAGTGCCATTCCTCTTTATAGAATACTTATTTTCTGATATTTGAACTTGGCATTGATACCCAGTTGGCTTTGGCAGTCGTTTTCCACATGAACGCTTTCAAGAAATGTGTAAAATGTTGCGAGTTCTAAATTCTGTACGTGATCCTGTGATTGGGATGCCACTGACCATTCAGCAATACAAGGTTTGTGTTACCCTCCAGATTCTTTAATGAACCTTATATTACCACTGATAACTTTTATGTCTTAATATGGTAATTTTTTCTGTTGTTTTAGTTGCTTACCGCACCAGTGCTCATTGGACGTCTCATTAATGCTAATCAGCACCTTTTGGCACTTCGCATTTCTGAGTACCTTAACCTGAATCCGGTAACCCCCCTATTTCTTTTCTTCATGATTTATTATATGTAAAAACTGCTTTGTTGCGTGCAAGAGCACTGTGCCTTTGCCTTCCGCGATAATCTAGAAGCACAAGTTGTCCACTGTTAGGTTCCAAGCATTACATAATCTTGTTCTAAATTATTTTTCATGTGCAACAAAATTACTTTCAGATAATTTAAAACATTTACTCCTAGTTGTTATGAGAGTGACGTGTGCATTGCTTTTCCCTACATTTTACTTGATAAAGTAATATCATTTGGATTTACACCTCAAACCTTTTATAGGAGGTTGTCATAATGCATTGGGCATGTGAGAAGATTACGGCATCAACATCTCTTCCAGACACAGTCCTTCTGGAGGGCTTGCTTGATAAGGTTTGTGTTTACGATAGTCAGGCTTACACTTGATACTTTTACCTGATAAATGCATATGCTACTGCAGGTCTTCAGTTATGTCTCCTTGCTTTACATCATTGCATGTTCTTTCTATCGCAGCTCAGGTTATGTAAAGGGATATCATATGCTGCAGTGGCAGCTCATGCCGATAACTGTGGCCGGCGGAGGTTGGCTGCAATGCTTGTTGATCATGAGTCACAATCCTCAAAGCAGGCAAGTGTTCTTTTGTGCTGGTGACTCAGGTAGATATGATGCAACTGATTGATTGAGGAGTGGGGCAATCCCCAGTAAACGAAAATGAAAAGAAACTAAGTGAAGAATATAGTTTTGTCATAATTATGTCCTAAATATATAGGCGTTGAGGTATTTTTTGGTACACATCAGCGAAATTGTCTAGATATACTGTGAAGTGTCTTTCTGGTTTGCAGTAGGAAGTGGTAACCTGATTAGGATGTGGAAATTGAACTAATTTCTGATATATGAGAACCTTCTGTAGAATTTCTTATGCTCAATTAGGTTGATGATATGCTTGCCTTCTATCCGAGTGAGATTTTATGGCTTCTGAGCCTGTGATAGCTTTAGCTGGTTTTATATCTTCGTAGATGCTAATAGGCCATGACTCCGCAAGATATGCTATATCTTTAGTAGTTACAGGAAATCTAGCATGCTTAAATAACAAAAACAAAGTGAAAGAGTTACTGTGTATCTAGTAGGAAAGGATGCACATTTAAAATCATCTGATTCGTTTCGCCTCCACAGATTCCTTTGTTGCTAAGCATTGATGAACAAGACAGAGCATTATCAAAAGCAATTGAAAGTGGTGATACTGATCTTGTGTACCTTGTGTTATTCGATATCTGGCAGAAGGTAGCTATAGAGAAGGTAAATCTCAATATTCTTTTAAGGTACAGCTGTTAGTAAATTTTTCAAAGTATGAATGATTGCTAACTTGTAAGTTTTATTCTTGTGAAACTATAAACTTTGGTAAGCATAACTGAAAGTGCTCCCTATCAAGTTTGTATAAGTGTTAATGTTCTGTGATAATTATACATTTTACAGAAAGCTCCTTTGGAATTTTTTGGTGTAATTAATGCGAGGCCTGTGGCTAGAGATTTGTTTATGGCATATGCAAGGTGATGCATCTTTCCTCTATACGTTGCTACTTCAACTGTATACATGTGTTTCCATGTAGTTTAAAATCTCTAGTTTGCTTGCAGACATTCAAAGCATGAAGAGTTGAAGGACTTCTTTTTATCGACTGGGAGACTTCAAGTAGGTTGCATATACAGTAATCTACCAGTTCTTTTATCTGATTCTTTAACACATGAATGCTGTCCACATTATTTGCAAATGAAAAGTCAATTTTACTCCCCTCACCAATCCACTTTGTCCGCTTAACCCCCCGAACAAAATTTAGGCTCACTTTACTCCCTCAAACTTTTCAGTCAGTCTAATCTACCCCCTAACTAGATTTCTCTTTTTTGTTCCTTCATGTACAAGTTGAGTTTTAGTTTCAAATTTTATTAGTTGACTAATAACATGGTGCCCTACGTTAGAAAAATGCATTAGAAAGATTTCATTATTATTTTCCATACAGTTTTGTATATCTAAGATCAATTTCGTATTAATGTTCTTAAACCATGAAAATAACCATAAAAATCATTAGTATAATTTTCAAATGTAAGCCATTGTGATGCTCACAAAATCTGAACTTAAAATTCAACTTATACATGGAGAAATAAAAAATAAAAAGCTAATTAGGGGGTAGATTGTGTCAACTGAAATAGCTTGGGGGAGTAAATTGAGCCTAAATTTTGGTTAAGGGGTAAGTGGACAAAGTGAATATGTGAGGGGAGTAAAATGGGCTTTTTCCTTTGCAAATCAGTAGTGTTCTATTCTGCCACTTTATTGTACACTTTAGCGACTGTGTTAAATACACCACCCAGATACATTTAATACATCATAAATGCAGGATTTACTAAATTTAATTTACTTTTGCATTTCATTTTGCCTAAGCTATTGAGAACAATTGCAGGATGCCGCCTTTCTTTTGTTGAAGGAATCGAGAGAATTGGAAAAGAATCCCATGGCAAGCAAGGGATCTCATCTCCAGCATGTGAGGCCAATTGAGCAGGCCCATAGGCTTTTTGCTGAGACAAAGGAACATGTTTTTGAATCCAAAGCTTCTGAAGAGCATGCGAAATTGCTAAGGTATTTTAGGATGTGATGTAGCACTAAATTTGTCATTGAGGATACTAATGCTTCTTTCCTGGCATTCAAATGATGAAGAATTTACAACAATTTGGTTTTTAGCAAGGTTAATGGCTTAAATAAAAATCATGTGATGCAACTTAAAACTGTGATGGTATTGCCTGTCTTAAAGCTTATGTGATATTTTGCTGATCAATCTAGTGAGCATGAAACATCTATTTTCTCTTCTCTTCAGGTTATTCTGTCACTTTTCAGCTCACAAACCTTAGTCATGCAACTTCATGCATAAAAATTAGTCTCTGAGTAACCTACAACTAACTACTGCTTATTGTTCTATTAAGACTGTGTTCTTCATTGTTTTCTTAGCGAATAAGGCAAGGTAGGTCCATATAGATTGAACTTCATCATGAAAATACGGAGATGTGGCTGTGATTTACTGAACTCCTTGCTGTAGATCTAGGGTGAAAACTATGTGCAGACTCATGCTCAACAGTTGTCTTAGTCACTCTTTATTTCTTTTCATTCCAGATCACAGCATGAACTGGAAGTTTCCACAAAGCAGGCGATATTTGTGGGTTCTAGTGTTAGTGATACAATCAAAACCTGTATTGCAATGGGAAATGAGCGAGCTGCACTCAAAGTGAAGTCAGAATTCAAGGTATTAAGATGACCTGGAAACATATGGACCTGTTGCATTAAAATTGTTTTTTAGTCTTTCTGATGGCCCTGTTTCTGCACAGGTTCCTGATAAGAGGTGGTACTGGCTTAAAACATGTGCTTTAGCTACAGTTGGAAACTGGGATGCTTTGGAAAAGTTTGCAAGAGAGAGAAGACCACCAGGAGGTGAGTTTGTACATATGACGTTTCATGAAAGTTGAGCTTAAACTGAATTGGTATTTAAATTCATACTTCTTTTATGGGTGGCAGCAATTTCATCATTACACTACACAAAAAATTCCTTCTTGCAAAGTAGCACTTTATGCCAACTAGATGCCCCCCCCCCCCCCCCTCCTTTTGTTCTGCTTAAAAGTTGAAGCCTGATCTGAACCAAGTAGCAATGATGTAAACATTAACTTCTCAGTTCTCAACTTTGGCTAAATTTACTTAAGAAAATGGCCTCACATTGTCCATGCTTTGTTTGAATATGGTAAATCAACGATGTTGCATAGTATAAGTCTCCATTTTCAACTTACAGGCTACAAACCTTTCGTGGAAGCATGCATTGATGCTGGTCAAAAAACTGAAGCTCTCAAATATATTCCAAAGCTAACAGATCCTCGTGAAAGATCTGAGGTATATTTTATTTTGCATGTTATCTCCAGAGAATGCATATAAAGTTTATTTAAGAAGCTGTTGCTGTTTTTTCCCTGCATCATATTTATTTTAGCTGGCTTTAAACTTAAAAGTAAATGAGAGGACAGCAAACATTTGCTCCCTCCATCCCAAAATATAGCTACATGCCTACATTGAGGTTATAATGTAAAAATAATGGTATAAGATTCATTGTGAAACAAAGTAATGTAACATGTAGTTTTTTTTTTTTTGCTATTTGAAATAATTTTTTAGAGATATTGTTAATCAAAAATAAAATTTGACTCGGGACAGACCTAAGCTATATTTTGGGATGGAGTGGCTGATAGCACGAACATTAAGCTCCATACTTGCCTTCTCTATGTAAAAATCTATGGCGAATATGCCTAAGAATAGGAAATTGCTTAGCAACATTGATGTTGACTGATTGCAGTAGATGGTAGATCAGCCGATCAGGTAAAGAATACGATGAAATAGAAGATTCCCATGTAGTCTCCCAGTTCACTTTGAAATAGAAAAAGATTTCATTGGTATGACTTTGAGAAGATATAACGACTTGTGATTACTTTTTTGTGTAGGCATATGCACGGATGGGTATGGCAAAGGAAGCTGCAGATGCAGCCTCACAGGCTAAGGACAGTGACGAGCTATTTGGCCGCCTGAAGATTACACTCGCACAGAACAGTGCTGCCGCCTCCATTTTTGATACGTTGCGGGATCGGCTTTCTTTTCAAGGGGCATATTGAGCTGAATGATTGTGTATGTGTTGTAGGTCCAGCCTTTCGTTTATCCATTTATTTATTTTTTGCCTTGTGTTGTTGTGTGAAAAAATTGACCTCAGTGTGTATACATGTCCATAGAGATTGCATAACCGAGCCCCCCAACAGCAAAAGCACGTGTACATCAGTGACAAAATTCGTTCTTTTTAAGCGACAAATTTCAGATTTCGAATGGGTTGTGAGCTACTTGTACAAAAAATTGACCTTAGTGTGAATGCATGAATTTCCATAGAGATTGCACAAGAAAAGCTACCCAACATGTTTTGGAAAATTGCGCATGCCTACCACCAGCTTCTCACGATGCTAATGATCAACAGAACGAAAAGACTTGGAAATAATACAGAGCCTCCACACAGATCACCAGTACCACTTAAGTCTGCCAACTACTCAATACTCAAATGGTTCACCAAGCACGTTTCAAAACGAGATGAATCATCAAACCGCTGAGGTCTTAAGCACATCAAAACTTAAAACACACAAATTACGACTCTTATGCTCCCAAACACTGACCACAGCACAAGAACAGCTGAATCACATGAACAAGTTCGGCCTCGACGCCTTGAACGTGGTCTTCAGCTTCCTGGTTGGGGGCCTGACCTTGCGGGCGACGAGGGGGAACTTGATCTTAGAGTTGTGGAACTGCTTGGTGTTGTCCCTCTTGCACAGCTTGAAGTCGACCGTGGCGGTCTTGATGATCTGGATGCAGGGCGCCCTCACGCGGTGGCGAGAAGCCATCTCATTGTACATCTGCTCCACTGCACCGTTCAGGGTGGTGTCACGGTACTCCTTGTACATGTTGTGGTAGCCGGTTCTGCTCTGGTAGCGCAGCCAGATGCCAAAGTTCTTGATTGTAGTCGGGTTATGCTCAAAGATCTGAAACAACATACAGAACTTCATGAGTGACAACACAAAGAACACCAATTTGTGGAACATTGCCTAACAAGGACAAAATAACAAACATAATGTCAATGTGAAATCACACACTCAGGCAATAACCCACTGGAGCTGCCAGCCATCCGGGATAATCTCAATAACACATTCCACAGTGCAGAAAAGCCATAAAGTAAATAAAAACAACTTAGGGAAACAGCAATATAGGTGACATGGAGACAAGACTGCTCATTTTCTGAGATCATGGCACTAGTTTGTGTGCAACATTTTCATTGTATTAGAGGCAACAATCAGAAATACCAATACACAACTAGCTGGTAGTGGATTAAACAGATCCGAAAACAAAACAAATTTGGTGATACAACAACAGATTAAACAATTGCAACCATAGTGGCAAACACAACAGCTCAGTACATTGTAAGTATGTCAGCCAACAGCAGTGCTCAGCTACAATCTCAAGACAAACTTCCACTCATAATATATCACTTACTAAAGGTATTAATATTGGATAGCAGGACTCGGGAAAATTGCATCCATACACAAATTGTTTGAAGCAGCAATAGAATGTCAAGGTTCACGTGGAGCAATCTTATGTGCTAAAAAAATGGCGAGCCTATCGCAGAAGCAGGCGTACCTCGTTGATGGCGAGGACCTGGCCGTTGCTCTTCTTAACCTTCTTGAGCTTCCTCAGGAAGTACCTGCACACGGGCAACAGCCGGAGTTTAGGTGACAAAACTCAGATCGAAGACGAACGACAAGCTTCCACAACAAATCTGCAGCAAGCGCGGAGATTACGGCTCACCAGAACTTGCTCTTGGCGCGGACCTCGTTGGTGGCCCAGAGTTTCATGCGGTAGATCTTGGGGTGCTCATCGCCGGGCGTCGGCAGCGCGCGCCCCACCACCTGGTACTGATGGAACTGCACGAGCGCGAAAGCGGAGATTCAATCAAACGCACGGATGAAATTAGAACTGCCGCCGTCGTAGGGAAGGAGCAGGCGAGGACTCACCCTGAAGGCCACCATTTCCGCGAGCTCGTCGAAACCCTAGCCCTAACCTAGCCTACGGAGGCGAGAAGGAGGGCGAGGGGAGGCGGCGGCGGGCAAAGACGGCGCCCGTGGGTGTGAGAGGAGCGTTTATAGGTGGCGAGTTTGGTTGTAAACCCTAATGGGCCCTAGTACGCTGAGTTTTTTTATCGGCTGGCCTTCTTTCAGGAATCATGTTTGGGCTTCCGCTTCTATTAATAAGGCCCATACCTTTTGCTCCTGAAGCGACGTGGAGCTGCTGATTTGCTTCCGCCGCCCTCTATTATTTCCCACGCGTTTTTTTTTTCCAGGTTGATCACATTCACAGCTCAACGCAGAGCAAGCAATAGGAGTACAAGAACCTGCGAGGGTGACTTACGAAACATGCGACGGTAGCACGACGTACTTTGGTTAACGTCCAGGTCAGATGACAACTGTCGGTGCGGAATATGGTCCCGACACTAACCAGTAGATAGCGCCGAGGTCTATCCCTCAATGATCGATGCTAAGCAACAAGTGACACAGGGTTTTTATCCTGGTTCCGGCCGAGGGGGTCGTACGTCCAGCAGGGGTGTGCTCACGGCACTATATTGCTCAAGACACGGGGTGCTCGTAGTGGGGCTGCTACAAGCGACGCGGGAGAGGAAGCGTGGCTTCCAAGTCCCTAGTAGAGTGGCTGAAGATGTTGTGGGAGAATAAGAGAGTGAGTGCACAGCGTATGTCAAGGGCTCTTGGTCTGTGTCGGCTCTTGGTCTGTGTCCTTGAGCGTGTCGCTGTTCTGTGTCCCCTCTCCCCCTGCGGCTGGGGGGTTCGTCCCCCTTTTATAGATCAAGGGGGAGGCGAATTACATGCATGCCGCGCTATCTAGCTACGTGAAGAAGTGCGACGTGCTACGTTGCAGAGTGGGCGGCTGTCCGGGCGATCCTTGCAGCGATCTGGTCATCATGGCCTGACTTGTACCCGAACAGTGGCGGTTCGAGGGTAGGAGAGCAGCGGATGGCGGTGATGTCCTCTGATAGGCTCGAGGGAGGTGTCGACGCGAGCCCGTACGGCGTACAGGAGTAGGCGAACGGCGTTCCTTCCCGACGCGCTTCACGGGGCCGGAGTCGTTGCTACGGGGCCGGCGTGCGCCGCACGCGCGCGGGTACGGTGGCCACGCCGTTACAGTGGCGGGGATGGCAGTCCACCGGCCTAGCGCCTCCACCTAACCCTGTAGGGTCACGAGAAAGTACATCGAGGGTGCGCCGGCCCCCTTTCGAGGGCTCGGCGTGTTAGCCGTACTGGGGCGTGCGCACGGTGTCACGGGACTGACACCGGCCGCACTGCACAGTCCCCTCCCACAGTGGCGGGGATGGGCTCCTCACCGGGGAGTTGGTGCGGCGGCACGGGGTGCGAGCCCGGGCGCATGATGGCGCCGGCCCCGCGGCGTCGGGCGTTAAATGCCCGTGTACGGGGCCGGCGCACGCGTGGGGGGCACCCTCGAGCGTGGCGGACCCCCGCCGAGGGCGGGCGTACCCTCGAGCGAGGCGGAGCCCGCTCGAGGGAAGTGTTGCCCCTCGAGCGAGGCGACGCCCGCCCGAAGGGAGCGCGCGCGTGCGAAGGAAGTGCTGCCCCTCGAGCGGGGCGATGCCCGCCCGAAGGGAGCGCGCGTCCTCGAACGAGGCGGAGCCTGTTCGAGGGGATCCTTACGTGGGCCGCCTCGATGGGCCGTCGGAGTCCCTGTGGGCTGTGTCCTGCATGGTTAGGCACCTGCGTGGTTAGGCTTAACGTATTTGGGTTTCGTTGCGGGTTTTAAGCGAGGTTTTCCCCATTGTTTAAGGGGACCCCTAGGGCTGTCCCCGACAACAACGTTAATCCAGAAATCCAGGCAAATATATTAACATAATTGTATCAACATAACTTTACATCAAATAATTAATGTGAGAATACATCGATGCCACTTAATTTTACAAATGTGCGGTCAGAAAACAAATGTGCCGCCCTATCATTTCTACGCACACATGTACAACCCAGGGTGTCCCGGACAACTCAACTCAACGAAGTAGGCAAATGATGAACATTTACTGAGCAGACCCCTGACCATCAAAGGCGTTTCCAGTCCTCACCACACATCAGCTCCTTTCGTGGCACCAAGCAGCACAGCAATTGCAGCAAGAGAGGCCTGTTTGTGGCACAAAAAAGTTTGGAGGCAGAATTAGCTCAACCTTTGTACGTCCATTTGCAGTTGAATAAACAGAACAATACCATACAATGATCTAAACATTACAGAATCAAGTAATAACTTCTCCCTCCGCTCCAAATTGTAGGTTGTTTTTACTTTTCTAGGTGCATAGTTTTTGCTATGCACATAGATATATAGTATATGTCTAGATGCATAATAATATCTATGAACTTAGAAAAGCCAAAACAACCTATAATTAGGAATGGAGGGAGTACTGTTTTTACCATATCAGTGCAGTGACTACCTAAATTTGTGTTGCTTAGGATCATATAATTGTTCTTATTTGAACTGGCAGATGCTTCCATCATAATATCCTATTAATGAGATATCAAAGGCTACCTTAAAATATATTTTCCTTCGTAACATTTTATAAATACAAGGGTGACGCACAATTAGTCAACAAGCTACACTAAGTTGATTTATTTTAATATCCTTCTCCTATATCCTTATAGGGTGAACTTAAATATCAGAATGTCTTTGTGGCAAGTGCGTGAAAAACTGCAAGTTAAAATTGATATTGCATCTTCAGTTTCACAAACAAGTGATTATGTTCTTGGCCAGCAATCCGCAAGGGGGGAAATATTATAGCTGAAGGGAACTTAAAAGTGCTGAGCAATGATTTGCTGGAAAAGACTTACAGCAATGGTGCATGCAACGTATCCTGGTTTCTCCCTGTGATCATGTACTCGAACAAAGATCAGAACAAAAGCTCCAACATACCATGGAATGGCAGCAAGGAAGAATCCAATTATAAACCTTTACCAAACAACACCACATCAGTTCCTCAAGAGTTCAATATGAATTCAGAAATGATGCAAGATGATACATGTTCAGAGAAACTTACAGAAACCAACCCATGCCAAGGCCACAACAAGGAAGACGCCGCATTCTCACAGGCCTCCCTTCAGCAACAGGTATATAACCTAAAGAACACCAAACCGTGAAATCATTTAACCAAGTCAGGTCAGAGTCCCACTTTATTTATTCATCTTATATCTTCTGCCATTGAACATCATAAATGTGAATTATTGATTTACTCATGTTAGTAGCGCTCAGTATTGTTAAAGAACCATTTCCGTGTACAGTGGCGGACAGAATTTAACTTGAGGCCTAGGGCCACTCCATGGGCCAGTTCGTGAATAAATGTTGGGCTGCTTTGCTACAGTGATCTACAGTGTGGAGAATTCCGGCCCACGCCTAGGGCCATGGCCCGGGTGGCCCTAGGCCTCTATCCGCCACTGTCCGTGTAGATATTTATTTCATTATTTGTAGAGTTGAATTAGTTTGTCACAGAGACACTCATGTATACCTTAGTTGAACTTATATTGCATACCAAAATCAACTATCCTGGGTCTAATTGTTTGTTCCAGAATATAAAATCTCCTTCTCATTGTAATAACATGAGAGAAAATTATATAACTTGAGATTCTCTTCAGCTCCATGAACCAGGGTTTTAAAAAAACGTTCGCTACCGGCTGGAAACCCACGGTAACCGGTGATACCGGACCGGCCCGGTAGCACAACCGGCCGGGTTTTTTTTTACCCCTGACCAGACCTAAAAAAATCCCCACCTTGGTAAACCGGTCTGTTTTACCGGTTTATTGGTCCGGTTTTTTTGACGCGGCAAACCGGAGCGGTTGCGGTTATGTGAACCCTGCCATGAACTACAGATCTCTATCAACCACTAATTTTGGCATGAGAACAACAATAACATTCAAGTTGGAGTGGAAAAACGATGCAGAAGGAATTGCTGATTCAGATGCAAATGTAGACAGCAGGGTAGGATACAACCAAAACTAAAGCAGTTTTGAGTTTGCATTGTAAAGCCAGAAAAAAATCTACGTGATCATAGAGCATTGTAATAACATGTCACCACATCAGTATATACAGAATTATGTAGGTGAGGAAATTTTATTATATCATGCATAAGGTTCATCCTAGTTAACCCATTTCTAAATTATTATAAAGACGTTGCTCTGCATAGAGCAGAGCCAACAAAGGCTTCATCCATCTGATTTCTCCAACGGCTTGACAATTGCACTTAATCCATCTTGATCGATCCAATCAAACGAATGAACCGAAAGAAGCACAGAATTAGAATCATAGATGCGACAAGGATCCGCCGTACCTTGCACGGCCTGGTAACCCTGGGCGTAGTACGGCGCGGCCGCCGAGTAAGGCTGCTGCGGCGGAGGCGGGTAGACCGCGTACGACGCAGGCGGCGGCTGCGGGTAGTGCTGCATCCCTGGCGGCGGCGCCGGCTGGGGGAACCCGACCGCAGGCTGCGGGAACTCACCGGAGCCGCCCGACGGGGAACCGAAGGTGCCGTACTGGTGCTGCGGCGGCGCCGACGGCGGGTACCCGTAGGAGGCGGAGGACGTGTCCGCCCCACGGGACTTCCCATCGGCGTTCGGCATCTCGGCGCCCATGACTGGCTCTCGCGGCGGCAAAGGGTTTGTTAGAGCATCTCCAGCGGAAGCCTCCAAATTGAGGCCTCCAAACCTCATTTACATGTCCAACTCTAAAAAATAGATAGCCTGTTCGGTTGGTGGTCTTGATGGTAGTCTTTGGTTTCTTCGAGAGAAGAATGCTTCGGTTGCTTGTGGCTGGTTTGTTTCGAGAGAGAAATCTTTTTTTGGTGGTGATAAGATAAGCGTAACAGGGCTAGAGGCCCAAAATGCATCTCAACTCAAAGAAGAATTAACGGGACCTCTATTTTGATGTGGACCCGTCTTGTCATACAAAGAGGAAAAGGTAAATAAAAAAGGAAAAATAATAAACATGTTGGGATCACATTTTTGAGAGGGGGGAGTAGAGGGCCTCCAATAATGGAGGCTTGGAAGGGAGATTTGGAGGGGCGCAAAAAATGGAGGGGGCCATTTAGGCCCCCTTGGAGATGAATTTTTACACCAAACCTCCAAATTTTGGAGTAGAGGCTCATATGGAGGCCCCCGCTGGAGATGCTCTTAGAGTTGGGAAATTGCCGAGGGGGCGCGAAGAGAGGAGGAGGAGGGCGTCCACGAGCAGGAAGGCGATCGAGGGTTTGATTAGCTCAGCGCGCGTTGCTGTTTGCTAACGAGACAGCCTGGACCTCTCTGTTTGCCTTTTTTTAGATGGTCTATTTGTCAGTTTGTAGAGCCAGATCTCATTGGAGTTTTGACTTTTTGACAGCTAACTAAGAGCAACTCAGCAGCGACATGCAAATTAAGCCTTCAAAACCATTTTGCATGCCCAACTTAAAAGTAGAGGGCCTTCAAATTATTACCTTAACTCCAGCAGGAAATCAATTCAGCCCTCTATTTTGTTGTGGAGCCCATCTGTCAGTTGTATTCCAATCTTGTGGTCAACTCCAGCAGCGACGCGGAGGACCCTCCCCACCATCAACCTCCCCGCCCGTACTCCTCCCCAGCGGCCGCGCCGGCCAACCGACCGACCGACCAGCACCTCCCCGACGAGCGAGGCCTCCCCGACGCGACGCGGCGTCCCCCGGCGAGGACGGGGGGCGCCGGGGGCGCAGGCGTGCGGCGGCGTCGGCCGGACGCGGGCCGCGGGGCGGGCGCGGAGCGTGCGTGGGGGGAGGGAGGAGGGGAAAGGTGGGTGGGAGGTGGAGGAGGGGGTCGTGGAGCGAGGCGAGCGCGTCCAGCCACCATGGGTCCGTTGTCGCCATTAGCACGCCACCAAGATCCGCGAAGGGCACCGCCGCAGGTCGCCGGATATGGACAGGCCCGACCGCGCCGAGGTGAACCCACCCGCACCCTCCTCCTCCGGACTCCAGAGCTCAGTGTCACCGACCCCAGCTTCTTGCTACTTGTCGGCCCGGCGCGGGCGGCGAGGTTCTCGGGGCTGCTGCTGAACACGTTGAGGTGGTGGCCTGGCGGAGCGCGAGGTGGCGGGGGCCGGGTGACGCGGCGACTTCGGAGCGAGTGCGGCGCGGCACGGCCAAGAGTTCGATCCACGGCGTCCTCGGCGCAAAGCACCTCGCCACCGACGGGGTGGTGAGTGACCTCGCCGACGTGGAGGCCGCGGACGCCGACTCCTCGGCGGCGGCGGCGCGTTGACGACATCGGGCGGGCCGGGTGGTCCAGGTCGGGGGGTTGGTCTGGGGGAGGGAGAGGAAAAAGAAAAAATGGTGGGTCCCACGTTTGGAGGGGGCAATGGAGGGCCTCCAAGAATGGAGGGTGGGAGGGGGATTTGAAGGAGTATGCAAAATGGAGGTCTGTTTGGAGGTCTTGCTGGAGATGATTTTTTTCACCAAACCTTCAAATTTTGGAGTAGAGGGCCATATGGAGGCCTCCACTGGAGTTGCTCTAAAACGTGCGGCATGAGAAGCAGGTGATCAGCACAGTTTTTTTCCTCCCTCGGAGAATGGAGAATGAAAAGGATTACGCAGGCGAGACTCTCTTTGCTAAAAGTTGTTTTTGTACATGGAAATCTTGGAGAGTTTGCCAATCCTGCTCAAAGTCATAAACCTGTTTTTCTGCATAGAGTTTGTTTGGCAGAGCTTCAGCAGATTTGTTGTGAGATGTGTGCTGATTTGTACGACAGATTTACGTGAGAAAACTACTGCAAAAGAAACCACCTTAGCATCTAAGGTAGTTATAACAGGCTGGAACGTGACATCATCGGATACCTTCAGCACACGTTATGTTCAGCCTAGGTCCATTTTTTCACACCTTGGCAGAGAGCTTCCACACGTATATGTTTTCTACTTCAGTGTTGTTCTCATTGATCAAATCGAACATTAGTACAAAGATGAGAGACAAATTGGCATCATTTATCATTAGTGTTGCTCTCATTGATCCCATCAAACAATAGTGCCTTGCAAGTTACAACCACGGGGCACGGGCCACATCATCCATTGACTAAATTATTTTCTCGTAATATTACAGGCTGCTGCAAACAAATTATTTATTGTACAACTGAGCTGCAAGCCTCTCGTGGTGATCCTTTGTTCGTAGACAACCCGAAGCTGGCACTGTGGCTTCGAATGGAACAGCTCATATCTTCGGTGGTCGATCCTGGATGCCGCAGACCAAATTGGCGGGTACAGCTACATCTATCATCTTTGGGTAAGACAGGTTCAGGTCTGCCAAGATGGGAGTAATGGTAAGTTTCATTTAGCTCAAAAGAAAAAGGATTTGTTTGACAAGCAAAGCGGGTATGTCAGAAGGAACGTGGGTATTCAGTATGAAAAAAAAGCTACATATCCATTGCGAGCGCTTACTATCCATGATTGTCTTGAAAGTTTCCTGCATAAAAATAAAACAAAATACATTTAGAAACAAATGCTGATAGGTGCAGTTTAAGAATTTCCTTTTAAGAATTTCAGACTGAGCATCAACTAGCAATTACCTTATCTTTCGTTAGTCGGGCATTATAGGCGACCTCCTCTTCAACAGTACTAACCTGCAAATAACACGTTCAAGTGACTGGTAGCATGGCTGGCAAACTTCAAGATACATAGTGCACTACTTACTGTGAAACCTTTGTAGTCATGGGCAGGATATAGCAGGGTATCCATTGGCAGTGTGAAAATCTGATCAGGAGTACATAGTTTCAGTTAGTTAACCTTCATATTTTGTTGCCCTAAAAAAACCTTCATATTTTGTCTTAAATTGATCCGATACAAGATTTTGCACGCTTGCCTGTGAATGCACTGACTGATACAGCAGATCAGCGCTTCCTCCCTGTGACACCACAGAATAAATGCAAACTATCAGAAATCCACACATTTAAGGCTAACAAAATGTCTCTAGCACGACTTCTGAACTTTGCCTGCAACTGCAAAGCATTTCCATAGTTCCACTTGTTGGATTAAATAACAGATTGCCCGTCTATCACTAAAATTAGCCATATTATCATTGTCATTTCCATGTCAGAAAACTAGCACTAAATGTTTGTTTTCCTTAAGCTTTAAATGCTGAAAAGCAACAAGTCCTTTACTTTCCTATTTTATAGGTTGTGAAGACCAAACACTGTAAACATGGTAACCAGTAACAAACTACCATATTACCTGGAAGTCTGTCCTTCCACATGCTCGGATAATCAACGCATCACCAGTAAAAGCCATCCTTGGTAAAGGTTGACCATCACCATCACCTGTTATGTAAGTCACACAGCCAGCAGTATGCCCAGGAGTAGCTCGCACCTGAAAAGGAATGTCATTTCTGCTTAAAACTCCATATCTACAGATTTCATTAAGATAAATTCTTTAAAGGCAATCATTTGAAAGTAGTTTATGCCCGACACAAGGTTGTTTATTCTATTTCATACCATAACAGCTTCTGTTATGGAGATCAATCAGCGTGTGAAGATAAAGCAGTTGCAAAAATGAACATCAATCAAAATATGAAACATTATGTAAAAAAGGGCCTCAGAGCAGTACATTAACCAAACCAACCATATATAACAAACGGCTTTTATGAATTATAAGCCAACTGGATTACATGAAAGAATGCTTCCAGGAATCCAGGATTCCAGGTCCAGGTTTCTTGTATTTAAAGGCAATACAGTATAGCATTAATCGAAAGTTATCAATTGCAATTTCCATATTTACAGAAGAAACAATTTTCAAAGTTCTTGATTCAGGATCAGCACTATTGATCAATTAAGTTCAATAAAACTGAAGAACTTAAAAGAACTAGTTGAATTATCCTCCACGGAGATGAGCCTTTTAGTATCGAAATGCTGGTGTATTTGAAAGCACAAAAACTATATGCTTATGTATATGTACAAAAGGGCGGCCTAGTGCAAGTGGTAGTGCTTGCCGCCTGTGAACCGAGAGGTCACAGGTTCGAGCGGTGACCTTTACACATTGCACGATGTATGGGAAAGACCTCCCGCTAATAACCTCCCCTAGACCCCGCACAGTGCGGAAGCCTATGGCACTGGTACGTCCTTTTATATGTACTAAATGAATAAAACAGCTCAGAGTAAAGTAGTTTGTTGGAATGTGACTACCTCAAGGAAAAGGTTCCCAAAGTGTATTTTGTCCCCATGATCAACAAAATGATCTGCTTTGGCTCCACTAGCTCTTGAAATAACAGACTTAACTCCTGGTAGCTTAGTCTGCAAGTTCATATTATTAGCTGACCACGTATTGCCCAAGAGCACAGACCTGTTGCCATGAAAAGGAAAACGTATTGAAATATTTGCAGAAGAACTGCTGCTTACTTTTATTAATCCTGTTCCAGTGACATGATCAGCATGCACATGAGTATTCATAGCATACACGAGCTT
The DNA here is from genome assembly GCA_947561735.1 of Cenchrus americanus. Lineage (NCBI taxonomy): Eukaryota > Viridiplantae > Streptophyta > Magnoliopsida > Poales > Poaceae > Cenchrus > Cenchrus americanus. Next base: position 77,714,664 of record OX387244.1, on the reverse strand, counting down.
CAAGCCCAATTCCTTGATAAGATTAAGATCTCTGTCTACTGTTCTGTCGACAGGATCAATCAACTGGACATGGAGAATCAAACAGATTAGATGAGAACATGGGATTGACCAAATGTATGTATTTATATATCAACCAAGGACGGAGCGCTACTACAGCTCAAAGCTGAGTCAGTGATTGCTATTAGTTTAGTGATACTTAATTACTTGTGTGGTGTACCCTTTAAAAATCTCAGAAATTTTGACTTGTAATTCCTGGTAGAGAAGTACACACGCATCAAAGATATTTTAAGGTGAACAAAAAAAAGAAAAGGGGGAAATGTTTTTGCTTTTATTTGCTTCGGTCAATACAATCCTGAAAATCCAGGACGATTTCAAGCTTGTCTGTCAGATTATAACATATAAGATGTAGACGTGGACCATGAAAGCTAAGTACTGAAATCAGCCATTTGACATACAGTTTAAAGTCAGACACTGCTCCAAAATTACTGAATTGATGTGGTCCAATTAAACAAACTGAAGTGATTTGCATAATTTATCAAAGCTGTAAATTCTGAATTGACAACAGAAATTACCAACATTGATTGCAACATATTCGTGTGGGTGGTCTAAAAATCACCAAACAATCTTTACGGCCACAAATTACAAGCAGGGTTTACTAGTAGTTGCACAGTTCAGAGGTAAATCAGTTAATCCTGCTGCAGGTTTGTTCACTGATTCTGATTGCACACCTTATGTTCGCGTCTACATTCTGATTCAAGTCAAGGCAAATAGTAACAGTAACAGTCAGGTTACTGATTGGCCATCCGATTAACCTACAGAGCAAACTGCAAATCCATTCCTACCAAAGTGAACTACCCAGCAGCCAATGCCAATCCAATTTTAATCGCCAAACTAGCCAGAACCCCTGAAACTGAATGCCCAGCGCACCCAACCAGACAAATCCCAACACAGGATTGGAAGAGCAGCTGGACTCACCACGGCGGGCCTGTCGGGATCGGCGACGTCGGCGAGGAGGTAGGTGTACGTTGAGCTCTCCTTCTCGAACAGCTGCCTGAAGAGCAGCCTCCTGTCGGCGCCGGACCCGGTGCTGTACGCCGCCGCCATCGCGAGAGCCGGCGCTAGCGACGCGCGCCGCGAGATGTGTCGGGCAGCGCGAGGCAATCTGGCTGCGGCGGCCAATCGCGGGATCAGGCGAAACGGAAGAACCATTGTCCCCACGGCCCGCCTGGCTATATAGGGAGGAGGAGGAGGAGGAGGAAGGCGAGAGCAGGCGGCAGGGACCGGCTCGCGCGCGGCTCCTATCGCTGTGCTTGGACGGGGTCGTCGACCTCGTGGGTGGCGTGGTTGTTGCGAATTGGGAGTAAAGAATTCGAGCGGGGGCGAATGGGCGGCGGTGCGAGCAAGGGGTTACGGCGGGTTTAGCAAGTCCGCCGGCGCGGAGGTCAGGCGGAGACGCCGGGAGAGGGCAGAAACCGCGGCTGAAGGAGCCGACTGGAGATTACGTGAGGAGTCGGCGGCGGGGACGTCTTCGGCGCCGCACACTAACGAGGTTTTCCTGCCGGCTTCAGTTAGCGAGTTCGCTATCCATATATGCTATCCATATATACAGTGTTCATTCAGCATTCAGCTTGTTCAGATTCAGACCTCTAGAGTTCAAATTTTTGCACAGAATCTTTTTTGAAACTATTTTTCTATACACGCGGTCGAGAGTTAGAATTACAAATTTTAGGTGCAGATTGGATTGGAGTATGGGTTACGAAAAAAGAAATACTGCAGGAGCATGTCGTCCCTGTAGCACGGTTTGTTCTTGCTGCAGCTGTGCATTCCTCTCTGCTTTGGGTCCGACAAACCATGCTGTGGTCTGTGGAAGGTAGTGATCGGTGGTGACGTCATGCATTACATATCGCGAGAAAGGATACCGGAGAGTAGTTCTGGAACACCCAATAATCAAGAGCCATAAACTTTTTCTAGAAAAAAAGGGGGAGGCGTGGGTGCGGCCATGTTGATCTATCGCTCCCGAATCCCGATCTGACGGTGACGAGGTCTTTTTCGATCATCACCTGACTGACAGGGCAACAAACATGAATGCCAGTGGATCAGCTTCGCTATCTGATCAAGCTTAGCCGAGTAAGCACGCACTCGTTCAGGTGGATACCAGCAGTGCGGAAAAGAAAAGATCGTGGGTAGTAGTATATGAGCATTCAGCTGTCAGCAACGCGGTACGCAGTTACAAGTTCTGTACACTGCACTTGGACAGTTTCTTTTGGTGTGGGTCGGCTCGAGCCGATTGGCAGGCACACAAGCATGCGCCTGCGATGCCATCATCTATTTCCGTGAGAGGAACCTTGAAGCCAGAAAACCAAATCTTCAGGGCCATCACGGCGTCAGCACACTACCTAATCCTTCTCTGTCTGAATAGTACGTTTATTTGATTGCTTTCTACAGTAACTAGTAAAAATGCCCGTGCGTTGCTACGGGCGGACTTCAAATACACAAAAATTCATGTATAATATTTGTACATTTGTAGTTATGTTATAAATTAAACACATACAAATGTCTCTTTTATATTACATCGCCTATTTTGTAAGCACCTCTGTATACACAATATTTGTTGTGTATGTCTCGCTTGTGCTTTTATTTTTTTGCTTCTTTTTATTTTGTTCCTTGTCTCCTTTTCCTTTCTTTTTCTTCTTCTTTTCCTCATCTTGTTTCTTATCTTCATCTTCTTCTTCTTTCGTCAGTATCCTTATGTTCTTTGATGCGGTGGCTCTAGAAAGTGCGACGTATAGTTGACCATGAGAGAAAACTGGTTCGGGCAAATAGACACCTACATTTGGTATTGTTTGTCCTTGTGCTTTGTTGATTGTCATGGCAAAACTTAGTCTTACCGGGAATTGTTTTCTCTTAAAACGGAACGGGAACATCTCATCATCAGATGGGCATAGCGGGATTGGGGGTAAGAAAACTCGTGTTCCAGAATGTTGTCCTAGCACAATCTCTGCATCGATTGCATTTTTCTGGAATCCTCGTACCACCAACCTGGTGCCATTGCATAGTCCATTAGCTGGGTCAATATTCCTGAGCAGTATGATTGGACAGTTAATTTTGAGTTTTAGCATATGTGGAGGTAGTCCATTTGGGGTAAGTGTGTTTAGGAACTCTGGGGGATAGTAATTATGAGGGTCATCTTCTGCAGAATCAAAACTGTGGTAGATCATTTCCTCTCCTTGGAATCGTTCGATCATCTTTAGATTGATGCGGTCTACACACTCATTGCGTGTTGATAATATTGCTCTTGATGTGATGTAATTTGGATCGGTTAGGCTAGTGTTGTCCATTTGATAGATGTTGTCGATGAGTGTATCGAGACCCGAATCACCCGTCTTGTGTTGAACACAAATATTTTTGGGTAGGCATATCTCGCCATTATCATTTGTCTCCTCAGTGCCATTGCCAATCCGTAGCAGGTATTTTGCAAACCATGGGTCATTTTGAGCCCTCATGTTTCGCACGAGCTTTAAGTGATGCATGCAATCCCAGAGTTCGGACCTGCGCAATGAGGCATCAACTATTTGGGATCTTGTACCTTTTCGGACAACAGGTAGAACTTGTCTAAAATCTCCCCCAAATACGATTGTTTTCCCGCCGAACGGAATGTTTGGTTCGTCCATTATGTCCCGCATGCTTTTGTCTAGTGCTTCAACTGTTTGTCTTTTAGTCATCCCAAATGATTAGTGATGTTGCTTGAAGTAGCTTTGCTGTTCCACTTTGTTTTGTGAATGAACAAATAGATCCGTCATCTATTTTTAGTGGTATCTTAAACCGTGAGTGAGCTGTCCTTCCTCCAGGCATTATCGATGCTGCCACACCGGTATTCTTCGTTGCTAGAGCTATTTTTCCTTGTCCGCGAACGGTCGCTAGTAGTGCCTTGTATAGAAAAGTTTTTCCCGTGCCTCCTGGGCCATCTACGAAGAATAGCCCTCCTCCATCACGGTCCACTGCGGTAAGGATTTGATCATAGGCTGCTCTTTGCTCATCATTTAGGCGTTTATGCAAGTCCATGTCTTCCGGGTCCACCTCAATGTTGTTTTCCTCGGTTATCTCTCTAGGTATGTTGTTTGTTATGTCATTTTGCTCGTCAATTTTACGGAAGAGGAAATGATTCTATATCCTTTCCCATTGATTGAAACATATCCCTAATATTCATTAATACCTTTTGTTCGACCGTACGTGCGTTTTTGCAGTTTCTTTTATAGTCTTCAGCCATTGCCTCAAGGTGATTATTCCATAGTGTACGGACATCATGAGGCTCGCAAAACACAAGGATCGTTGCAAATAACCTTCTTAGCGAGGAGGGCATTCGAAACAACTCTGCTTCTGTTAGACATTCATCTAATGTGTTGTCTGCCTCGATTAGTCCCCTCTTCTCTGCATCTTCACGAAAGGATGGCATTATTTGGTTATCAATTCTTCGTAGATCTTCATAGCATGTTGCTCCTGTCACGTGGTTTAGTAGAACTCGTAGAAAGTATCGTTCTCCTTCTGCTGGATGGGCGGAGACCATCCTACCAACCTGGAATATTTTTTTTCTTTTTCCTCTTTTGCCAAAACTTGCCCTTGATCTGCCAAGTATAGTGTTCAGGAAAATCATGGTATAGGATGGTTCGTGCTCTCTCGTCTATTTTGTTAGCTTCAAAATACGCAGTCAACATTGACTTCTCAACACCATCACGATCGATAATTTCTTTGATCTCTTTTTTCCCAGGGTATGAAACCATGTGCATGTTTGGGAGATGAAGCTGTAGTTGCATGACAGGAGGATTAGTCTTGCTTAGTTCGAACCCATATATCCTCCAAAGTGCCTCTGGTGGTGTTACCCAACGTGCGTCTCTGTATTGTTTGATTTCATCGATGTCTACATTCTCGCTTGTCTCATTTACACATACAGACGCGCGGTCATGTCCCTTGTAGATGTATTTGTATAGGTACTTGACTGCCTTTATGCTTGAGCATACCTCAACATTTATATGACAGTTGAACATCCGCAAGAGGTAAGGGTTGTAAGGAACAACCCACCTATTATCTAGTGTGTGTCCTCGTACTGTTTCATTGCGGCCATCATCACGTCGCCGATACAATGGGTAGGAGTCCTTGCCTTGAATGGTAGTAGTGTTAAATGGCCTTGGATAATAATTCCTGCATGATTTTCGATTTTTCATGCATGGACAATTCTTGTTTAATGTACCGCAAGGACCATGCACCATATGTTTGACTACCATTTTGTATAACTCTGGGTACTTTTGTTTGTTTGGGAGCTCCGCGGAGATTAGTCGATCATCTTGCTTCCGGACAAGTTAGCTTGTATTTTCCGTTCATGATGAGCAAAAAGTGAGCGTGAGGTAAACCTCTCTTTTGGAACTCTACCACATAAGTATAGGCCTTCACCACGCCAAGGATGTGCTCTTCAAACAACTGCTTTTACATTTCTTCTAGTTTTGCTCTGAAAACACGAACAACGAGATCAGGGCGATCTTGGGGTGTTTGATGTGACTTTAGTTCATTCTTGATCTCTTCCCAGTTGGGGTTGCATGTCATTGTGAGGAATATGTCCGGTTTTCCATATTTTCGAACTAAGGCCATGGCATCTAGGTACCGCCGTAGCTTGTCTCGGGGACCTCCGATAAATGATGAAGCTAAAACAGTTCGTTTTCCAACATTATCTCCCTTGTTCTCTCCAGCTTGAACGCTATCCAAAAGTCCCTGGTATAGATCCGCTCTTATTTCTTTTTGATGGTTCCATATATAGTCTAGCCTGGAGCTCTCAATCTTGATGTATGTATCTACGACAAACTGCTGGAAAAGACGTCCGCCATACAGTATTGGGTTGAAGATGCTTGGCCGCGTGTGAAATTTGTAGCAGTAGTATTCTCTCATGGTTACCCACATTCTCGCCGCCCGAACCGCATGAATATTAGAAGTTTGTGTCATATGTTACAACAAACTATAGAATAATATTTAGAATAATCTGCATATATATCTGTAAAATAGTAAAATTTTAATAATAATAATATTGAAAATAATAACCTGGGTTTTTTTCTTTATCACTATAATTAGCACGAGCTTTTGTCATATCTTCTGTAGTAATTCCGATCTTTGGTATATCAGCATGCCAACCAAGTTCACCTCTTGGAAAGAATAGGGGATAGGATAACGGATCGTAGCAACCATGATATGATCGAATGCTTTTTATCTCGTTGTTGTTTCCATGTAGTATTACATTCCTGTCAAAACTTTTCCTCTGTTCATTTCCTTCAACCCAAACTGCAGCTACCTCTGAAGTGATTGGTGCATTGTATGTCCTTTGGTCCAATCTTTGATCAAGGTTAAGCATCACTCGGTAGTCTTCAAGGTTTTCTTCTTGTCCCAAACTTCTAAACTGTTCAGAGTATGGATTGTCACGTAGAATGTTGGTCATAGTGTCGATGACATTTTTGTCTTCCTCGTACATTTCCTTGCGGCAATGACGATACCGGTGCTCTAGGCTCGGATCATCATCATAGAAGTAGAGTTCCAAATGCTTAGGAACTGATCCATCTTTAGCAAATGACCATATGTTGTGATAGATTTGACCATGAGCTCTGAAGGTGTAAATACCTGTTTTTTTCATGGTAGTTGTATCTCTGTCGAGCCGACAGTAAAGAGAAGTAAATGAGAAATGTCCGTTGAAAAACCTTATATTCTTTCGAAAATGTATTGCATCAGAATCACTCTCGTCCAGAGTCTCATGAGTTGAGGTGGTGTCTCTTGATTAGCCAGTATGATGTGTCCATTTCGGCAACACAGACCCATAGATTCGTGCTCGAATTTCTTTGCATCACAAAACACACAGTTTTCCATTGGTTCTAGGATGTGTGTGTTTTCTGGTATGTTGCTATAGACGAGGTCATACGGATCAGTGATGTTATAATCCTCTGTAGTGGTTCTCTCATCATCATTGTTATCGACCTCCATATCTTCTTCCCATTCTAAATTGATTTGTAGGATGATTATAAATTAGAGAAATACTAAGTTATGTTGGGAGAGAATATATTTGAAAGTTGTTGAACGTACCTTGACCGAAAATCATGTTATCTTCCTCGTCAATGTCATCTTCAAATGTGACTCCTTCGTCTGTGTAGAAAAGTGTGTTAGTTACTTTTTGTAATTCTTTACAATATAAATGCACTTGATTATCTTACCATCTTCATCATCACTGATTAATGAGTGGGATGGTGCCTTTTCATCTTTGTTAGTTGGAGACATCCAAGAGAGTTTTTCTGTTCATGAAATACGGTTAATTTATAATGCAAGTGTAGTTTGTATCTGAATGTGAGTTTCATACTACAGTTTAGATTATTACCTTCTTCAAGTCCTTCTGGCTTCTTTTTAATTTCTTGGTCACTGGTGGCAATGCTCATGAAACACTTTTCTTCTAGTGGTGTAGAATCTGTTCTCATCGTTGTAGCTATGATTTTTCTGTTACGACGGGCTAGCAATGCTTTTCTTTCTCCTGGCGTTATCTGCTTCCTCTTTCTTACATCTAGAGCAGGTGGCTTAACAATGGTTGATTTATCTGTTGTGACATACACAGGGTTCTCCATTGCGATTGAATCTTTGCTTGGAGTTTCACGTCGCAGTGCACGGTAAGCACCAATTTGTTCCATCCTTGCTTTTTTTGGTCTGGTTGCATATTTGCATAATTTTCCCTTTCCCGTATGCACTTCTTTTGGAGTCTTTCTTGCTTTTTGTTATCAGAATCTGTACTTTTCTTTTTTTGTCGATATGCTTCACGATGCTTGCTTAGTTTTTCTTGCTTTTCTTGATCAGCTTCTTGTTTATGTGTTGAATCTTTACTTGACCTTTTCTGTTGATAGGCTTCACGACGTTTTTTTAGTTTTTCCTGCTTTTCTTGATCACTCATCTGTGCATATCTTTCTCTATCTCTTTTCCTTTTTCTTCCTTTTTATCCAAGAGTTGGGATGCCGATTCAATTGACATGCCTGTGTTCAAATTTGTGTACAAGTATGAGCTGTTAATATTTAAGACCATATGTAGAAATGTAGAATGAACACATAATAAAAATGCATAGACCTTATATAATGGTTTACCAGGGATTTGTGTAGGTGCAGAAGGATTTGCTGATACTTGGTCTGACATAGCTACCACTTGTGAAGCACAAAGGAAGAGCTACTCCAGAATTGTATTTGTATATACGATGTTGTTTGACAATCATCAATAGATTGAATAGACAATGATTTTTGTTGGTCCCAAAATTGATGTATGTTGTGACCTTTGCATATTCTTAAATAAGGATCTGTATAGCAAGCTCGTTTCGTCTACGGACTCATGTCCTATTAGGATATGTGGTCATCCGTCTGGCAAATAGCCTAGAACACCGGTAGTATTGTAGTCGGATTCATAGTGGCCGATTTGGACAGTTCGTATTAGAAAGAGCAACTGTATTGTAGATGTATTCGTAATCCGATTCGTAAAGGATGTCTTGTAGGCGTATTCGTAGTGGCTGATTTTGCCGTGCGGAGCTCTGTTTCATGCTGACGCGTCAAAGACTCAAAGGTATGACGAACGCTTACACTATTTGTGTAACTATACATGACCATCATCCGGTTAATTAAGGCCATTATGGGTTCAAAAGAAAAGAGGTTTAGTTTCAATCTTTTAGTGTATTAAGCTGCATACATAACGAGAGAAACCAAAATCTGATCAACACATGCAGTATCAAAGAAACCATTTCGTCAAAACATAATTGTACACCAGCTATATAGATATGAGATGAAATTTGTTTCCTTACAAAGCCCTAACTAAATATATATATCTAGAACAAATGTAGAGTAGGGAATCTGCACAACCAGACTGCAAAAGAGAGGAACAGAGCTACCTCCAACAATTTCTTTATTACAAACTTTGTAATATTATAAGTAAAAAGTACAATTGTTAGCACCGTCTTAACATGATCTCAATTTTCATCTGTTCTCTTCCCTAGCAAAACTATTTATAATTTTGAGAAGCCTTGATACAATTAAGGAAGTCTTGAACACCGGCCGGCATGGTGTCTTCACATTCATTGTCTTTGTACGTCAATAATTGTGCCAAAATTTGCTCTCTTAGTTCGTAGCCATCCTGCACATGCATAGTAAGATAAAAAATAATATTAACATCATATGCATGTAAGTAATAAATAATAATTTTTAAATGCTCATGATATATCTTACCATTAAAACTGGCAAGTGTAGTTTTGCATCTTTCCATACGAACATGAAGTAGCAAACAAGAAAACCAGATAGTTCCCTGATATGATCAGTAAGAACATCAGTCATTTATAACATATATGTGGCATATGTTGAACTGAACTAAACTGTTTTGTTGTGCTGAGGTCTTAAAAGAAAGCTTGCCTGTTTTGAATTGGAACATCAGGTAAGATTATCTGACGCCATAGGAAAATGTCATCATTCCATTTGGACCTAGGGCACGCTTTTGAAATGGCTTTCGGTAAGTACTCAGCTAGCCACAAAAGCTTTTTCACGTATTTTGCATTCGGGTTGTATTGGTAAATGGGATCGAGCGGAGTAGGATCTAAAATATAAACAGTTCTTGTATCTTGGTCTAGTATGACAAGATTGAAGGCACCATTGGGTTCTAGTATTGGTATAAGAATCTGCAAAAGGTTAGTTGTTAGAACAACAAGAACAACAGTGCTTATAGGAGCATAAGAATCTGGAAAAAGGCTTGACATAGGAAGTGATCTTACCAATTTGCAGCTTGAAACATTATAGTTAATACCAGGCCAGCTATGAAAAGATTTTGCTAATTGTTCAACATCTAACTTCTTACGGAAGTTGGGGTGTCGTCCAAAATCAGTAATTCTCTAGGATATATCAAACAAGATTTCAGAAACATGAGCAAAAGATAATGAATACATGCATATACATACATATATGAGAAGAACATATACCCAAAATTGTATGTCTAGATAATGCTTTGATATCGACCCTCTGTTTTTTTTCACCATTTGGATGTCATCTGACATGAATTTGCGAACGACCAAATTGAAACAATCATGGTCCATGGGCAGATCTTCCTTTAAAATTTCTTGAAGTTTCTTCACAGTTAAGCTAATGGGATATGGCTTTGAGTTTCGCACCCATACTTTTCTGTCAATCAATCATTAAGAAAATGAAATAATTTAGTATTGTACCATTTATAAAAATGCTTTAGGCAGTAAATTAATAAATTTTAAGTTGCTTACTCCAATGTCTTTGCACAAGTAATTGATTTGATATAGTCGCAAAGGCCACCAATCAACTCATTTGCACTCATCTTAGACAGAACTAACATTAGTGACTCATATTTTGTTTCCTCTGGTAATGGTTCTGATGCTTTGGTTTCTTGTTGACCATCTAGATTTTCTAACTTTGAAACATCATTGGAATTAGTAGCTTCAGTAGCATGAATTTGTGTTGAACTTGCTGTGTTTGTTTTCCAACATAATAGGATGCCAGCTAACTTGAACCTAAAATGACCGATATCTTCTGCATGACATTAGTTAAAATTAGCATATATATACATATAAAATTAGCATTTAATCTACTTCATTTTCCCTTTTAGATAAAAAAAACACAAACCTGTATAATAGGATGAGATAATGTCTCCCCAGTCCAATATTCCATGAACTTAAGCATGAACAGACCACAAGACGAGCTGTGTTGTTATAAGAACATTTATCAGTAATAATGCAAATAAGAAAACAAACAATATTATATATGCATAAATATATTTTAATCTAACCTGTCCTTTTGTATTGGCACATGTAGTTGTTCTGTGACTGTCCATGCAGTAATCTGGAGATCTTTCCAATTATGGCTCACCAAATTTTGTTGTTTTTCAATAATGTTCAAATGGTTGTGTAGTCCTTGCAACTATAAGGTATAAGTAGTATCAGTTATAATTTATAGTAACAGTAAAGGATCAATTTATATTTTCTTACATAAAGGGGTATGAATGATATAGTAACTAACCGTAGCAGCTAGGTCACCTCTGTTTAACTCCCAGCATAGCGAATCGAGCACTTGAATCTCACGCTTTTGTGTATTTATCACAGCTAAATACCAATGTGTGTCTTTGATATTTATTGGAATTAGAACCTATACATGAAGGCAGTACTAAGTTAATGAAATATGTATAACTACAAACCATAATTCTATCTATCAATCTTATATAACATGTCAATTTATATTTTTATATATATATGTATACACACAAAGAGACATAAGCGTCACCATTTGATACTCCAGGTAGCTTCTCACTATCTTTGTAATGCAATTACCATCTCCATTTAATCCAAGGTTTCCATCTCTTTTTAGCATTTCGGAAATAAAGGGATTCTCAAAGTAAAACTTTACATCATCCCTAATCTGTAGATGTTCTTGATCCTTTATACAACATATATATGCGCTGATCACCTGTAAAGATTAAGTGACAAGATTTGTTACATAAGAAAAATATTAATGAGCAGAAATCATTTACTTGAAAGTTTATTTACTTACATCATCATTCAAGAATATGTTTGGATCCAACAGACACAACAATTGAGCTTGTGTAACAAATATGTCACTGATCTTTACCAGTAAATCAGTTGACAAAGATGTTTCTATTGTTATTTGAGAACAGTAATCTAGGTCGTTCATTGCATAATCTGCAAATATATAATAGGTAAGATATATATATATATATATATATATATATTATAGTAATGTAAGATGAAAAGAACATAGTGAATGAAAGATTATCAGAATGTACCTTGTGGCAAATAGTCATATGTTCGATCTACTTTGAATAGTTCATTTTGCACTGGTTTCTTGTCAATGTCATCATCAAATAGAACTCCCATCTGTTTGTTATCTGATCCAAAGTCACTCAATTCAGAACAACTTACTTTCTCAACATCACTTGATTCCTCAACATTATAAGAATCCATTGTCTGGAAAAAAAGGAAATAAAAAACATAGTCAAACGAATGACCAATCTACTAATCAATTAACGAATAGCAAAATAACTAACTGGAGATGATTCCGTGATGGTTGGTAGCAGAGATGACTTTGATGGCTCACAGACATTCATCTGTTTATCCAATTCAAAGTCACTTAATTCGGGGTCACAATCAGTCGTCTGTTTATCAAATTCAAAACCAATTGATGATGCAGGGACAAAATCAGTTGTCTTTTTATCAGATTCAAAATCCATTGATTCGGAACTTTTTGCTTTTTTAAAGGGACGAGTCTCTAAATCATCAACATTGAATGATTCATCAATGTTATGAGGATCCATTTTCTGCAAATACTACAAAAAAATATTGTATCAGTCCAGTAACAGTAAAGGTTGCTCATATAACATTTCAACAAATTCACATACCTTGTGTGCAGGTCGTCGATAATAAGAAGTTGAACACAGCAGCAGTCTCGTCGATGTAGGGGATCAATGCGCGTGTTGCTAAGCAATCTCGTCGATGTTGAGGAGGTCTGCGCGTGTTGCTGAGCAATCTCGTCGACGTCGAGGAGGTCCTGGCACAAACACGTCGGAGATGTTCCGATTGCGACTTCCAGATGTCACCAAAGACGATCCTCCCCCAGCTATTTATACAGGTGCAGCAAAAGAACGTGACCTCGATTCTGATCCGAGTTGGCGAAGACATTGATCCCTACACGACCGGCCTCGGTTTGGATCTGAGGTGGCGTCGACCTTGATTCCAAATCGGAGAGGCCTCAGTTTCGATCTGAGGTGGCGTTGACCTTGATTCCAAATCGGTGAGGACTTCTGCAACATTGAGGGGCCACCATCACCAGCTGCAGGTACGAGTGCCATGGCAGCCGCCATTGCGATGGTATAGAGGCAGGGAAGGGGATACTCCCTCCGTCCCAAAATAAATGTACTTAGAGGACCGGGCTCGAAAATCAATGTAAGTGTGAAATTACAAAAATACCCCTACAAAATATCCATCCAACCTGCAGTCTTGCCCCCTCTTCCTCCCCATGCTAGTGTCTGCCGCCGCCCCCTCCTCCCTCCATCGCCTCCCCATCGCCGGTGTCTGCCTGCCGCTGTCTCCTACCTCTTCCCGATGCCGTCGCTGCCTCCTCTTTCCTCCCTTACCCGGTGCGGTGGCTTGGCTCCACGGGCTCGCATGGTGCTGTTCTCCGCAGTGGGCCCTCCTCCGTCACTCGCGGCCTCCTCCCCGCGCCCGCGCCGCCTACGAGCACTTTCTCTCCTTGGGCACCAGTCGCCACCCCGCCTGCCGCCATGGATGCGCGCGGGGAGGACCTCACCGGGGCGGGGAGATCGAGGATGAGAGGTCGGAGAAGGGAGGAGGTCGACTGCAACGGATGGAGAGGAGGGTTGCGTGGCGTCGGCTCGCTCGTAGTCGCACCGGAGGGGGATGCAGATCCACCCTGCGGCCGGCTGCGGGGGCAGCGAGGCCCTGTTGCGCCTCCGCATCTCGACCTCCTGTCCAAGGCGGTGGCGACGCGGGCCAGCGACGCGAACCGAGAGAGGGGGTGCGGCGATTGGAAGTTGGAATGCGAGCAGTGCTTGATTGATTGGTTTTTGGAGTAGTAGTGCGAAAACGGGAGAAACGCCTCGAAGGAACCAGGCTCCCCAGTTGTCGACTTCCATTTTTAATTGAGTTTTTTAATTATTAATAAATGGCCAACTGCTGCTCTCTTTAATAATAGGTAAGAAATTATAAATTGGCCCACACGTCAATGTAATAAAGTTGGACCAAACCAAAAAGTGGGCAGAAGCGGTTCTCTCTTTAATAATAGGTAAGATTTGTATGATCTGAATGGGCCTTTTTCCTAAAAGGAGATCTCACCTGGCCCAAGAGCTAATAATGTTGTTGTGACTCAGACCCAGAAGTTGGGCTGTGTGTGTGTTTGTAGGTCGTCTTGGGCCGAATACTTTTCTCGTGCCACACGTGTGCTCAAGAATTAGGCCCCCTTTCGAACAAAGGAAAAGGAGGATTTGGATCCTATAGGAAATTTTCCTTTGAAGGCCTTTGGAACAATACCAATCCTATGAAATTCCTAAGGATTGCCTTGTTCCATAAGAATTTTGGACGAAATCTAACAAGAGGTTCAACCTCTTGGAAACTTTCCTTTGTCTATCTCTCTCTAGACAATCCTATGATTTTCCTATGTTGTATCCAAACATCACAATTAGAAAGTTTCCTACATTCTCATTCCTATAGGATTGCAATTGACAACCAACTCAAATCCTACATTTTTCCTATTGCTATGTTTTGAGAATCCTTTGTTCCAAAGGAGCCCTTACATGTGAAGGAAGAAGCATGAACGAACTCAGGACATGTTTGTTTTCATCAAAAAACGAAAACAAACATGCATATTTGTCTCCCTGGGTTCCACCACAATCAATACACTAAGGCCTCCTTTGGAATGGAGGTTTCACAAAGGAATTTTGTAGGATTGAGAATCCTAAGGATTATTTCCTATAGCTCCCTTTGGAACACAGGAAAGGAAAGGAAACAATCCTATGGAATGCTTTCCTATGGCTTGATTTCGTAGGAAAATAAACAAGAGGTCGGACCTCTTGGAAACAATCCTGAGTTCAAATTTGCTGGTAGCTTCTTGTGTTTTCACGTGGTGTTTGTTTCCAAAGGGCATCCTTATCTTTTCCTATGTTTTTATTCCCATAGGATTGCACATGCATGCCATCTCAAATCCTATGTTTTTCCTATTCCTACATTTTTCCTATCCTGTGTACCAAAGAGGCCCTAAGAATGCACAATTTGACAGAGAGGATTGCGAGGAAGAAGAGATAAGTACTACGGCACACACGTAAGTTTGAGAAAGATCCCATAATCCACGGTCTAGAGGTTATCGAACAACCCTTCATCTTTTTGTGCACGATCCATGTACAGAATCAAAGGGTGTGTCTAGAACTCAAATGCTTGAGATTAAAGTTTTCACCAATCACTTTTTTATCCACCGTAGATCTTGGATCCCACGGTATTTTTTTTCTATACTACACAGAAAAGTGATTGATTTTTACTCTTTCACCAGTCACTTTGTGTTACCGTGTGTTTTTCAGCAAAAAACGATTGAAAATATATTCAATCTCAATCACTTTCTTAAAACAGTACAAACCCGGCTCGTTACACGTCAAACCCGTTAAACATTTTTTTAACAGCACTTGCTATTTTTTTGGCCAAAAACCTTACATCTTTTTGTCTTCTTGGGCTAAAAAAAGACTTCTTGATGGGCTTTAGGAGACAGACCCAAAATAAAATTTAACCTCCGGCTTCTTGTGATGGAGATTCCAAATTGTGGTTCTCTTTGCTGAATTCTTCATGACCTTTGCCGTTGATCTCAAAAAAGGATGAGTATGTGAATTTGCTACACGAGAAGACAATTACTGATCTTTGCCTTGATCTTTGCTGAATTCTTCATGACCTTTGCCTTGATCTCAAAAAAAGAGCCCAATAAAGCTATGTTCCATGTCTTTTTTTACATAGAGGGAAAATTATTCCTGGGCAACAAATGCACATTTTTCCTTTTCCTTTGCGGACTAAAAAAATCTGACAAAAACAAAACAAAATGATACAAATAATCTTTGGCTTGACAACAAGATCCCAAATCTCCAATGCGAAAGGAAAAGAAAATCGAACTTTGTATATTTGAAAGATAATACCTAGCAACACATCATTGTATTCGTGTCAGTCCAATTCACATGAATAATTGAAGAGAGAAAAAGCAGGCTTTGACGTGAGTCAAATATATGCTAGGATACAGAGAGATGAATCTATGTATATTTGGCCATACATGTGAACTGTGTTTCTTAATCATACAGAATAAAAAACTAAATGATTTGAATAGAATTTCCTACTTCTTAGGCATTCAGAATAAACTCACAAGCACCAGGCTATCCTAGAGCTATGTACATTGAGAAACAAAATAGAAAAATGAATGATTCTATACTAGAAACATAAGAATGATAACTAGAACTTAATGTGGTGGGCTCAATTAAAAAATGTAAAAAATATTGTGATTTAGGGAATAAAAACTTCGATTTTTCTAATTTGAAATATAAAGATCTATATATGTGGAAGCTTTCAAAACTATAATACTCCATACACACATGATAAAAAAATATTGAAGAAACAGGGAAATTTCAAAAATGGAGCTAAACATAGTTAGACTTGTGTGACTGAACAAACGCATGGAAAATGCAAGTTTTGTTGGCCACTATGCTATAGCAAGCAGAAAGTGCAATCTCCCTCCCCCATGTAATGAACACAAAAATGTAAGTATGTAACACTAGGTCATGGAACATGTTAGAGTATATTTACACAAACTATGTCTCTCTACCTTTTCCTGCCCTTTCCCCTCCCCTATGAAGCACTAGTCTATGCAAGCAACAACTACTCGAATCTGTAAAAATCCTATAGATTGCCAAAATCGGCTAACCTCGACTAGAAAACTAGCAATAGTATAGCAAAAACTTCTGGAGAAACAATCCCCCAAAAAATTGAACCCTAAGAAAGCAATATGAATCTAAACCCAAATGAGTTGGCAACACAAAACACAAAGCCGACACTGGCAGCTTGAGTACCACCAGGTAGGTAGGCACCCTTATCGACGCAACCAAACTAACAAGCATTGAGAGTCAAAAAAGAGAGGGGTGGACCTTAATCCAAATTAATGAGATGAGGGCCAAGAAATTCAAATACAGTGCAATAGAGCTTCAGTTTGAATTTTAGATGTTATCCTACAATGTTGCTTTGTACTGCAGTTGCAGAGTTGGTAATTCAATTCATATACTTAAACACACCAAATTGACGAGTGACAAATTGAGTAACAAATTTACCAAAATTTGTAATGCTTTTATTCTTAAGGTGCATGACCTCTGCATATTCTACTAGCCCGTCAGTCCTGTTCAATTGAGGAATCATGAGGCATCTTGTAACAAATCCTGCAGAATTCCACCATTGAAACATCAACAACATAACAAAAAATTTCGATCCTAAAATTTTTAAGAAACAATATGCAGCTAAACAAAACAGACTTCCGTCCTGTATGTCTAGCATAATTAATCAAGAAAAAGTGGAACCCTAAACCATCGCGGATACTAACAACAGTGGAAGAAGTTTTGTAATCAGACATATTTGCAAAAAAGATACTATGAAAAATAAATAAAGAGATAATGGAATTAGCTATAAATGATATATCTATATCTCCAGATAATTGATAGTTTCAAAACTATTTAAAAGCCACAAACAGAGAATTCACAATTTCATATTTTGCTAAAAGAAATTTAGCTACACTTTGATAACAAAAAAATGATATATTTATGGAAATATATTTATGTTGTTCAAGTTGTAGCCGGTCGAAGTAAATATATCGAAGGAAAAAATTATAAAAACTAATGTTTATCGAAGGAAAACACATGAGTATTTCTTGAAAAAACATAAGTATTTCTTAAGAAAATACAAGTATTTATTAAAACACACAAGTATTTCTTAAAACATAGGTATAAAATAAATTCTAACATAGGAAAAAGATAAACTTAGTCTAGGAAAAAGACAGTCGGTTAAAGTAAACATGCTCATGTTGTTTTTCAGTTGATAAGGAGTAAAATAGCTGATTAACATGGTTAAGAACCTAAATAAAACATCAAAGTGTACACAATTTTATACCCTAAAAACATGACTTATTCTTGGTTTCTAAAAAGAAAGGGACAACTGACAGAAGTTGTCTTTCCACATATACACTCAGTTTTATCTTCCCTACTAGTTATATAGCTACATTATAATGCTAGAAATAGTAGATTGTTGCTAGTTCAATGGAAGACAATGCCTATAGAAATAAAATTGGCAGTTGCAGCATCCTTTGTTGAGCACAATTCCTTCAATCACCAAAACATAAAAAAGTAGAAAGTAGATGCTAAAAAGTAATGTTGCAACCATCTGCATGAATATTTACCTTTTCCATGTAAGATACCCTCTGCCCCAATTCAGAGATCCGTTCTTTGCTTTGCCTCAAAGAGCTAGAAGATTCACAAACCCCTCTGTCAAGATGAAACATAAAGTTATGTCAGGGTATGTATTCTAATCTTGTTTTTCATATCATGAGTTAAAACAAAAAGGAATATTACCTGTGTGATCGAAATCTAGTGGGTGTAGAGAAAGTGATCAAAAGCAACCTAAAAATCAAATGTTTCATAATAACAAATTTGCCAATGTGTTATCAGATCTAATTAAAAGGAAATTAGCAATAAAGACTTGTGGTAGTGATAAGTTACAATCTAAAAATTCTTATTTCTAAAAAATATATAGAAATGTAGGGCCTATGAAACTGAATATTTGTAGGCAAAATGCAACAACAAAAAGTTAAGTAATGTAGCATTTGGCTCATTTCATCGCCAGAGATCATGGAAAACAGTAATATAGTATAATAAGCTGCATGAAAAAATAAGCATCATGCACTAGAAAATATGCACCATTTTTGCACTACCCATTACAACAATTGGTAGTAAGCTACATCAACAAATCATTTAATATAATATTTTTAAATAGGAAGCATATTAACAAATGACCCAAAACGATAAAGGTAACCTTAACACATACAACAAAATACACAAAAAAGTAAATGTGTATATAGTATATACCTAACTGAATAAGGTTTAATCATTTGTATTCTGACGCGCAAGGTGCAGGCTCGTCAAAATTTATATTAAAAATGTGTGTTTAGTGAACAAGTACTTCAATGTCACTTGAAAGATTAAATTACTTACTATCTGGTAAGTACACATGTGAGTACCTCATCAGCTTACTTAATTTTTTTTTGCGAAAGAGGATCAGCTTACTTAAATTTGAAAAGGTTGCTCACATGAAAAAGCAGATTTGTTGTGTCTACTTATTGGCACACAATTGTGGTGTGCTAAAAATTTAGGGGTTTCTTTTGGTACTACACACAGGGACCTCCTCAGGTTTCTTGCGAAATATATGTACTTGCTGATATTTCAAACAGAAAAAAGTGGGTGTCACTGGTATTAAAACTTGCTGCTAATTACAAAAAACACACAGAAACCAAAAAGGCTACACGAGTTTTATTTTTTGTGAAAAGAGTTTCCATATAGATATAGGTTAGCCCAAGAGTTTGCACATAGGGGTGAGGGAAAATGGCGAGGGGGGGGGCATTCATTTGCAATATATGATGGCAATATTTGCTGACGTGCAGGAGTTGCCTCGATGCATTTCTATATACTAGGAACCATGCACAAAGAAGCAAAAAGAATTTAGATAAAAAACCACATAATAGCAGTAGATTCGAGTGGAGGTATGAGGCCTAAAATACCCTATTGTATTAGAAAAAACAAATTGATAGTCTAGAAAGCTAGTAAAAAGTGCAAAAGAGCTCGTGAAAATGGTGTAGGAGGGTGAAAAAAAACCCAAAAAAACATCTGCCTGTGTATCCACTAGAGGGCGCAGGAAAGGGATTTGCCTCGAAAATCTAGGAGATTGATTTGGGGGAAAATAAAGAGTCACAGTCGAACTGGATGGATCAGAAAAAGTAGTGCCTAGTTACTTACACAAACACTACAAGATGGAATATTAGGTGGGTAAGCTAATGAGCGGCAGGGGATTCAAAGATCGATAGATTGATTTAACACAAAGAAATGGGGAGAAATTACCTCCATGAACCCTACAGGCGTACCTCAGGGAGAAAGATGATGACCGGTGCGAGGAAACAAATCCATCGACAGGATCGCCGCAAACCGTTGGGAGAGGGTTGGAGTTCGCCAGACACCAAATCGCCGCCAACCACGTTGCCTCCTACCCGAAAGCTCGCCTTTTAACACCCTCACCTCCGGGACCAAAGAAGTTCGTCGATGGGGTCTCCACCACCGCATATGTTGAAAAGAGGCATGCCCCCCTGCGCCACCCCTTCCTCGATCGCTGTCCCGCGTCCCCACCCGAATCGCCTCCGTCGCCTCCCATCGCGAGGAACACGAAGAGGAGAGGAGTGGGGATGGAAATGAGGGAGGCGATAAGGTTCACTGGTGTTTCCAGCTGTCGCTCCCAGGTGCGGGTTTGGCGTCTTTGCGGGTTGGTGATCCGAGTTGCGACGTGTGAATGAGTTGCGGACTGAGAAGTGTCGTGAGCCATTGAGATGGGATCTAGCGGTACACGAAAAAGTGATTGAAGAAACACCAAATCTCAAGCATTTGATGTGCAGCAAATCTAGAATCAAATCTCCTACCTTCCTATTTTCTTTCATCATGAGAAACGAAACTGCCCTCGGATCGATACGATGGATTGCGAGATGCAACCTTCAAGTACGGCGGATAGTACAAGGCATGATTCGTGCAAAGACCCACGCAGTCAGCCATCCGTGTCCATATCTCTCGTACCCATACCCCCACAGTCGTCGACAGTCAGACCACGCCCACAGTTTCCAATTCCCGGCCACTGCACTGCACTGGGGAAAAAATCTTGTTGCTGGTACTCCACTGCACTCGACGGTGTACGCAGGTAGTTAGGCTGCGTTCGTAGTAGATACGTTGTATACGCAGCATCACCTCTGTAAAAATTGGGCCAAGACTACTGAGCACGCACAGTCAACTACGGTACTAGTGACCTAGTGTCTACCGTGGTTTATCCTATTGCGGCCGGTTTCCTCCCCTTCACGGGAGCGCAGTATCGCCCGGATGCGGCCAACCTCGCCACCGCCGCACCCACATGCGCCCGCCTTCCACTGTTTGTCCGCACACCTGCAAACAAGGCCCCCCTTTCCCTCGCTTGTCTCCGCTCGCGCGTCGACGCCGCTACCTGCTGCGGGATAAGACGGCATTGTCGCTCGCCCTGGACCCTTGCTGCCGTGGTGCGTGCTTGTGCTTCGTTTCTTCGTCCAGCACGCGCGCACACCCACACTTCCTCTCCGCGCCGTAGCGAGCTGCTAGCTAGAGGGATAACAGTAGTAGCGCGATGATGGATTCCTCTAGAGGCACCCGCCGCATCATCCGCCGTCGCGTCACCTTGTTCCTCCTCCTGCTCGTCGTCGCGTCGTCGTCCCTCGTCGGGACGTCGCGCGCCAGGGAGGCGCAGCCGCTGCCGACGGTGGTGGCGGTGGCAGGCGGCGGCGGGAGCAGGAGGGCGCCGGAGCGGCACGGGCTGTCGCTGGACTTCTACGCCAAGACGTGCCCCGCGGTCGACCAGATCGTCGCCGGCGTCACCACCGCCCGGTACAGGGACTTCCCCGCCGCCGGGCCCGCCGTGCTCCGCCTCTTCCACCACGACTGCTTCGTCGAAGTACGTCACGTCGTACTGTAGCCGACAGTAGTTTCAGAACAACATACACGGTCTCGCATTGCGTGACGATAATTGCCATTATTGCCTGCAGATTGATTCTGATGATGTGAATTCGTGCAGGGCTGCGACGCGTCCATCCTGATCGCGCCGACGGCGGCGGCGGCGGTCGGGAGTGCGGCGGCGCCGCCCGCGGTGGAGCGCGACATGGAGGAGAACAAGAACCTGCCGCAGGAGGCGTTCGACACGGTGGAGCTGGCCAAGGCCGCCGTGGAGAGCAAGTGCCCCGGCGTCGTCTCCTGCGCCGACGTTCTCGCTCTCGCCGCCCGGGACTACGTCCAGCTGGTACGTGTGGTATTCTGCGGTTATATACCTACGCAAGCGCCAGGAGCTAGCCTGCTTGGGCTCCGGCGACGGCGAGACTGTTTGAGTTGAGCAACGTACAGTATTATGCAACCGAAAGCCGGAGCAGGAGTCCGAGGCTGTGAGCCTTGGAATTCCGGCGAGAGAAAGCGACGTGCGTGCAGCGTGGCTCTCTCTGGCGAGGAGCAGCCGCGCGCTGGCACCTTGCAACTGCCAGTTAAAGTTGGTAGGAGTGCATTGCCATTGCCAAGTTAGGACCAGAGGCAGAGCGAGGTTTACCTGCTTTGGTATGCTTTTTTTGCGCTGCATGCTGAAAAAGGCGCAGCTGGCCAACTGCACCGTGCCTGGTGGCCGGCGTGTGGGAAAAAGTCATCGTTAGGAATGGAGCGTGTGTTCTCATTAAGCACAGGCGGACCGGCCGATCAGGAGCGCTTATCACGATTACTGTGAAGATAAATACACACTGCGTGCTCATCATAGTAACCTTTCAGCCAGGTTCTGCAACTGCCAATCTGCCATAGTGGCCATCATCATTCATCGTAGTAGTAGGGTAGTAGCAGTACTCGCTGACTCTCTCTTGGTCGGTGATCTATCGCCAGCAGGCAGCAGGGCTTGTGGCATGTGCCTATGCACAATGCAAGCAGATTATTAGCACGATCGATGGCTTTTAATTCACGCCACGTAAACGGCAATTTAACTGGCAGGAGTAGTACCGCCTCTGAACCATTCTTAATTTGTTGATTTTGCCTTGTCTGAACAATTACCTGTTAGTCACTACTCCGTACTAGCTAGGGAGACAAAGTGTCAGCCTCAACACGGCTAACCTTTAGTCTAAAAAAAAACACGGCTAACCACATTTGGGCTAACCTTGGAGATTCGCCACTCCAGGTTCTGCAACTGCCAATCTGCCATAGTGGCCATCATCATTCATCGTAGTAGTAGGGTAGTAGCAGT
Source organism: Cenchrus americanus (assembly GCA_947561735.1). Lineage (NCBI taxonomy): Eukaryota > Viridiplantae > Streptophyta > Magnoliopsida > Poales > Poaceae > Cenchrus > Cenchrus americanus. Next base: position 77,691,977 of record OX387244.1, on the reverse strand, counting down.
ACTCGCTGACTCTCTCTTGGTCGGTGATCTATCGCCAGCAGGCAGCAGGGCTTGTGGCATGTGCCTATGCACAATGCAAGCAGATTATTAGCACGATCGATGGCTTTTAATTCACGCCACGTAAACGGCAATTTAACTGGCAGGAGTAGTACCGCCTCTGAACCATTCTTAATTTGTTGATTTTGCCTTGTCTGAACAATTACCTGTTAGTCACTACTCCGTACTAGCTAGGGAGACAAAGTGTCAGCCTCAACACGGCTAACCTTTAGTCTAAAAAAAAACACGGCTAACCACATTTGGGCTAACCTTGGAGATTCGCCACTCTCTTGGATCCTGGTCGCAAGCTAGCTAGGCTGCCTCAGCCGTGCGTGTCAAGGCCACCTGATTCGGTGCTGCAACGAGTGATTTAGGGCCACATGCTTCCACGGCAATGACCTAACCATCACAGTTCACAGGTAACTGACACTTGATAGGCGGTCTTGGCCGTGTCCATCAGCCTCTGAGCAAGTCAAGTGTCGTCTTCTTCCCTGGAGCAGTCCCTACCTCGCAATAGTCAAGGCGTCCAACCTGGCTCTCTCGCTTTGTTGTGCAGCACGGGCGACCGTCTCTGGAATCGGCCCGCGCATCTTTCCGGACCACGTTGCCTTGCTAGGTCCTAACATAGGAAAATGCACAATCTTACAGCAGTACTACAGCAAAAATGAAACCTACGGCTCATACTTTTTGTTCATTTTTTCTCTCATTTTTCTCTCGGTTGTTTCTAGTTGTGCTATGTTTTTTTTTACCTTTTTTCACTTGTTTGTTCTCCTCTTCTAATAAAAATTCGGCAAAACTCTTGCCTTCCTTTAAAAAAAAGAAAAAAAACATTTCCCAAAATTTATTTTCAGTCTAAAAAGAGAGTGGCGATTGGATCTAGTTCGTTGGCCCAACAATAAGAGCCCATCACACAATTCGAATCACCTTCTTTCCGCTGGCTCTTATTAACGCAGGCTGGTGGGCCTTACTACCCAGTGAAGCAGGGCCGGAAGGACAGCAAGGTGTCCCTGGCGGGGAAAGTCCGCGGCAGCCTGCCGCGCGCCAACTCGACGGTGGACGAGCTCCTCCGCGTGTTCGCCGGCAAGGGCCTGGGCGCGGCGGACCTGGTGGCGCTCTCCGGCGCGCACACCGTCGGCTTCGCACACTGCGTCCACGTGCTGGGCCGCATCTACGACTACCGCGGCACGCGGCGGGCGGACCCGCTCATGGACGCCCGCCTCGTGAAGGCGCTCCGCATGTCGTGCCCGTCCTCGGGCGGCAGCGCCCGCGTGGTGGTGCCCTTCGACGTGAGCACCCCGTTCCAGTTCGACCACGCCTACTACGCCAACCTGCAGGCGAGGCTGGGCCTGCTGGGGTCGGACCAGGCGCTGTCCCAGGACCCGCGCACCGCGCCCATGGTGCAGGAGCTCGCCGGCAACAAGACGCGCTTCTTCCAGGCGTTCGTGGCCAGCATGGACCGGATGGGCTCCATCAGGATCAAGAAGGGCAGGAAGGGGGAGGTCAGGAGAGTCTGCAGCCAGCACCTGCTTGCAGTCTGATCGATCGCCACCGATCGTCGCCGTCCCCGGCTTGCTTGTCTCAGACGATCCGTATGTACGTCGCCGGTCAGTGTCAGTCGACCAGCGAGTGGCAGCATGCATATACAGGGGAAAGATAGCTCGCGTCTGTGGAGCTCCGGTCCCTCTGCATTGCGTGATCATTAGTGCTTACATAGTTCAGAGCAGCTATCTTTGCTGTATTTTGTGCAGTTTAGAAAGTAGCTTTTCAGTTTTTGTGTCGCGTGTTCGTGCAAGAAATGCAGGTGTCTAGGCAAGGCCTCTTTCTTTGGCCGGGTGCTTTCGCTTTTGGCGTTTTCTCCTTGGGACTTAGGTGTGCCAGTTAATTTGTAGTACGAGCACGCATGATGCGTGAGTGAGTGTGTGGCATTCCATTTGTACGAACAAATGCCATAATAACTAGATCGTGCCCGAGCGCTGCTACGGAAAAAAAATATTTAAACCAAAAGATTTTGAATTAACGTGGTTATAATTGTACGAACCAACATCTTGTTATTATATTATGTAAAACTGAAAAACAACATCTTGTTATTATACATTACATATGCTTATTCTTTGAGCACGCTGTTTGCCATGCATGATGCAAGGTGCATAGGGCTATTGCGCTGCACGCTCTCAACATTGTCACCTTGATCTAGTACAAAATGTTGGGCTTGTCCATGCAGCGGGCAAAAAGGCATAGTATGACTTCAAGAAAAAAAAGAAAAATGCAAGAAAAGGATGAATCAACATAATTCTTTTGGCATCCTTTTTGCAAAAAGGAAAAGGAGTTCCATGGCTTTCCCTTTACCTCTGTAATTAATGGTCAGCACTTAAAAGCATAGGATGACTGTCGTATGGACCTCCCTGGGCCCACTACCTCGGTGGGTACCAGGACCGACTACTCGGTCGGCCCCTGGGACTACCTGACTTGCGCTGCACGGTACCTGATGGCGTGAAGCACAAGGACTACAGAGGAGAAGTACTCGGTTAGGAAGCTGTACATGTCCCGCACTGTATAGAAGACTCCTATACGTACTCGACTAGTACTCTCTCCCTATTCCGACTTGTAACCCTGCCTCCCGACTATATAAGGCGAGGCGGGGACCCCTCTCTCGATCATCTCATCTCACGGCGTAAGATTGCATCATCTTGTAATCGTACCCAATCAATCCGTAGCTACGCAAAGCATACGAGACGTAGGGTATTACGCACCTCGCGGCCCGAACCTCGTCTAAATTGTGTGCCACGTGTCTCTTCCATCGAGTTACCGATCTCGGCGAGGCCACATTCATCTACTTCGGGTACTCCCCTTAGTAGGTTGTCGGTCTAAAACACCGACACCGGCGCGCGTGTAGGGGATCTCGCCCGAGATCACATGGCGAACTCGACGGCTCCTGTCTACATCAAGCCAACCGCCGCCTTCAACCGCGACGACACCTTCGTCTTCGCGCGCACGGGTCCGCACCGGCCGACGGCGCCGGATCCTTCCAACGCCGCCTCACCATGCCGCCCAACCCGGAGACCCGCTTCGTGACGCTTCCCCGAAGTAGTCACGGGCGAACTCGCCGCAAGTTCGGCGAAATTTCGCTTTTCGATCAACACGCCGACTTCGAACTCGGATCCGCTTCCAACTCGAACTCGACGTCTCCGTGGGCCGCCGTGTGCGAGCGCGGCCGCTCGCCCATCGCATGCGGTCCCCCCACCCCGCGAGCGCTCCACGCGTGGCCCCCGCAACCTCTGCAGGGCCCGCACGGAGGCTCCCTCCACGCGCTGGGCCGGCAAGGAACCCGTACCCGAGTATAACTCGGACTCCGACACCACCCCCGGCCACGCTTCGGACTCCAATCCCCTCTCCGGCTTCTACTCGGACTCCGCATACGAGTTCGACTTCGGGTCGGACCCTGAGGACACCGAGTCCGAAGAAAACACCACTGAGCAACCCTTGTCAGGGCCGACTTCCGGGCTGGTTATAACGTCCACACCGGCCGGGAGATTCGTCTACTGGCCAGACCGCAAGCCCGCCGACCTGATAAGTGGGGATTCACGCTACGTTGCCTACCTCGACTCGCTCCCGTTCCAGGAGGGAACACCACTTACACGAGCTGACTCGTACACTCCAACTGAGGTGGCGAGCTCCGACTCCAGCCTTGGCAACCCCGATCGCCAAGTCTTCATGGCTGCCGGCGACATGCCAGGACCTTCGGGGACGACCACTGACAAGTACCTTGAAGACATCTCCGCAGACGAGCTGTCTGCAGAGGCTCCCGCGGACGAGACCGACGCCAGCAGGGACGCTCGACGTGAGCACAACCGAAGACAGAACGAACGGCGCCGGCGTCTCCGGGACAGCTTACCCATCCGCAACCTCGCGGAGGCCCTCGAACAAGTCGAGAGCCGGGTACACACCACCCCTGAGCAATGTCTCATGTCGATCACAGCGATCGCACGCCAAGCTCGGGGGATACGCGCCGGAGAAGTCATCGCCAAGCTCGGCCGAAGACGCCTACTTCATGCGGGTCGACAACGAGGTCAACCGGCCTCCTCCCGCCAGGAACCGAGACAACGAAGCTACAAGTCGTAGCGCCGACCTCGCCGCAACCGTACTCGAGCCGAGCCGCCGGCTCGCCCCAACCGTACTCGTGCGAACGCCGGCGGACCCTCACGGGGTGGCAACAAGAACGCGGGGAGATCATCCCTCACCGCGGCCCCCCGGCGGCGACGGCCGTGACCCTGGCGACGGTGGCAGCGAAGGCAGAAGCTCCAACCACGGGGCCAACATGAGGGCCGGCGGAGGGGGCAGTCGCGGCGGTCGAGACCACGCGAACAGCCACGCCTCCGGAGCCTCACAGTAGGGCGGCTACGACGCCCGCCAGAAGATCAAAGAGCTGCGGCGGAAGAAGTCCGCCACCGCAGGCGACAACGACGGCTTCCCCGCCTTCTCCCCTCGGCTTCGCAACTTGCTCCTCCCCTAAAAGTTCAAACCTCTGGGGATCACCAAGTACGATGCGAAGCAGGATCCCATCCAGTGGCTCAGGTGCTATGCCCTCTCCATCGAGAACGCTGACGGCAACAACGACACCAAGTGCCTCTACTTCCCCTTCTGCCTAGACCAAGCTCCACTCACATGGCTCGAGTCGCTGGACAAGCACTCGATCGACAAGTGGGACCAGCTGAAGGATGAAAGGACCTTGTGATGCCTAGAGGGGGGGTGAATAGGATCACTTCAAATTTCTGAAACAAAAAGCAGCGGATTAAAAACCCCTGTCAGTACTACCGACGTGGTGTCGGTTCTACCGACGGGGTCGGTACTACCGGTACCAGGTCGGTACTACCGACAGGTAGAAATAACCTAAAACGAAATTTGAATTCTGTGCGGTTTCTAGCAATTCTACTTGAATCAAAGTTTAAGTTTAGATGCTAAGAACCACCTGCAACCACAGAAATGAGATGGATAGCAACCAAATGATAGATCGGGCTAAAACAAGTTCTAGGGTTAGTTAGAAACAAAGAAATACAAGCAAGCAAAAGAGACACAGGAATTAATCCGAAGTTCACACCCACAAAGGATGCTACGTCTCCGTTGAGAATCCCACAAAGGGAGGGCTGTCACCAAGAGCCTCTTTTCCTCTTCCAACCCCCACAAAGGAAGATTGGTGCTCACTAAGATTTCTCCACGAAGGAGAGGGCAATACAAACGATCCCAGGTGCACCACACCAAGAGGGCACTCGCGGGCGACACCTAACCGTCTAGAAGCAAGCTTCAAGAGTAACAAATGCAAAACAACAACCCGGAGATGCTTCAAGTGCTCTTGAGAAGGGGAAGAACGATGGGGCTCTCAAAGCTTGGTCACACTTCACTAGAAATCACCTCTCTTCTCAAGCCCTAGCTCAAGGGAACCAAGGATTAGCTCTAGAGGAGGAGAGGGAGGTGGAGTGAATGCTCAAGGAAGTGTTTGTCCCGTGGTTGGTCGCAATGAGTGAGGAGGGAGAAGAGGGGTTAAATACTAGGGGCCGAAAACTAGCCGTTACTCGTGCAAAGTCGTATAACCCCGGTACTACCGACATGGTGCTCGGTACTACCGAGGGGGTGCTTTTTCCGAAGAAAAACAAAGACGGACACGGTAGTACCGACACAGGGTCGGTAGTACCGGCCCCCTGGCTAAAATATGCCAGAGAACGCATATCGGTATACCGGCCCTGCGCCGGTGCTACCGATGGGCGTTGGTCGGTAGTACCGACAGGGTGTCGGTACAACCGGCCCAGCCTGAGATTTTGAGGAAAGAAAGCATATGTGCACGTGTCAACCCTCAACACTTCTCACTCACTTGGATTACCTTCTAGAGCACTTTTAGCATCTCTTGGTTATTGAATTGCATCTCCCTTTATAGTACGGTGTTTCCTATACTCAAATTCAAAAGAAAAAGTAAATTAAGCCTTGATTCGAGTAGAAATCATTGTCTTGAAATTGGGTGCCTTCCTTTGATCAACTATAAGAATTTTATTCATTTAAGACCTGCACACATCTTGTCAAAGCATTAAATACCTCAAATCGTGCTTGTCATTATCACCAAAATAATTAGGGGCCAAGATGCACTTTCAATCTCCCCCTTTTTGGTGATTGATGACAACCACAATTTGTTTATAAAAAGATGTGTGGATTTGATGGATTTGAAAATAAAACTCCCCCTAAATGTGTGCTTCAACTTTTATGAAGGTCTCAAATGCCCATCACACATTTAGAAGATTTTTCATTCTCAAATTACATACACAAGTGCATGAGTGTGATATATAACCCGTGATGCATATGTCATGGTATACAAAACAATAGAAGTGAGAAATAACAAGCATCACAAATAGATAACCAAGGTTCCTCACATCACAAGCACAACTTAAGTCTTACAAATTTAAACGAGTTCTAGGTTCTTAAGTTCTTCACCAAGCATTACACCCCATGAAACCACACATAGTCCTTACATGTCCACAAATACAAGGATAGATAGATAGATAAATGAAGATGCAAGCCCACACCACACATGAGTAAATTGTGAGCTCACTCCCCCTTTGGCATCAAGCGCCAAAAAGAGGAGGCCCTTCAATCATCGTAGTCATGTGGAGAGTGGGCAGCCGGAGGAGAGTCGTCGTCGTCGTCCTCACCACCACCAAAGTCCTCGTCGTCGATGTCGGCCGGAGGGGCTCCATACATCATGGAGGCGTCGCCGTAGATCTCCCAAGGGTTGTAGAAGTTTGGTGGAGGAGGAAAGTCCATGGGCTCGCGGACGGGAGAGTGCTCAATGTTGTGTTGAGTGAGCAAGGACTTTTGACGCGTCTCAAGCTTGAGGAGCTGCTCATCAACATGCTGCCTATGGGCACGAATTTCTTGTGCATTGTGTCGTCCCACATTGAAGCAAGCAAAAAGACCTTGAGAGAGGAAGTTGAAGATGCTCTTTTTCTTGCCGGGGGGGACGGTGCCTCTAGATGCGGATGGCCCACGAGAGGAGGAGGGTGGCTCAAAAGAAGATGGGCCACGGAGGAGGAGCCACCTGCGGTAGAAGGACGAGGAGGGGCATGCTTGCCCAACTTGAGGAGCCTCTCGATGTTGCCTTTGTTGGGCTTGTACCAAGAATGGGTCTTGTCGGGTAGGATGTCAACTCCCGCCACCTCACAAATCATCTTAAAGATCCAAGGGGCATATTGGCAGCTCTTGTTAGCGGACACGGAGCACACAATGATTTCTTCCCAAATGAAGTTGAATATACTAAAGTCTTCCTTGTCCGGTGCCATCCTCACTAGGATCTCTTTTGCCACATTTGAGATATTGGTGTTGTCACCTATCTTGGGAGTGAGAGTGTAGCGAAAGAGTTGATTTAGCATCCGATAGACTGGCTTCATCCCATGAGTTGTACCAAATTCCACCTTGCCATATGCCGAGTCATACATGAATGCCATCTCACTGTCAAGAGGGAATTCTCCACCATGCAACTTTGGACGAGCAAGATCCTCCTCACTGAAGCCAAGAATCTGAGCAAAACGCTCATAAGATACGGAGAGGGGCTTGCCTTGAAGAAGCCAATGGAAGGTCCGGGTCTCACGGCGGATGTAGAGATTGGCATAGAATTGGGCGACCACTTCCTCATTCCAATCATAGTTGATAGACATCACATTGGTCATCCCTTTGGCATGGCATATATCAATAGCATCATTTACAACCGAAATCTCAAGTGACCTAAGGAGATCCCAATTGATTGATTTCATATCAATAGTCATGTGATCCTTGCTGAGAATGACTGACTCATACCAATCGGCATTAAACTTGAGCCAAAAACGAATGTACGCATCAAACTCCTTTTGCCATAGAGCTGGGTCGGAGTACCTCTCCTTGTAGACATTGTGGGAGCCTCTTGTGTAGTCCACCATCCTCACAATCCCCATTTGAGTGGCTGGACGAGGAGGTCTTGATGGCCAAAGGATGAACGAGGAGAGAGTTTCCAAGGAGATGTCCTCATAGTCACCATAATGGTCATCGGGTTGGTGTGCTTGCTTGGTACGGGCACGATGACCTTGGCCCGTGGACTGGCGAGGGGGCAAGGGGGAGGGTTGGTACGTCCACGACCACGAGGAGCTTGAGAGCTAGCTCCCCCTTTCCTCTTCCTTTGAGCGAGAGGAACTTCGTCTTCATCGGAGCCTTCACGCACAACTTTCTTGCCAGCGCGACCCATCTGGAGAATTAGCAAGAATGTATAAGATTGGAGTGTTGAGTATGGGAAGGAATGGCTCAACCTAAAGGGGGGAATCAGGTTTAACCGCCCCCCATCGGTACTACCGACATGGTGTCGGTACTACCGATGGGGGTCGGGCTTTGGTGAAAAAAACTTGAATCCGGGGTTTTAGCCAACAAGAAGCTACCAAAACATGAACACAAGTTCTATGGGGGTAAAGATGATGATTCCCTAAAGCATTGCCTTTAGAAACAACTACATTGAGAGATCGATCCACGGAGATTTTGAATGAATACCTTGAGAAGCTTCCCGCGCGAATCGACGAACTTCCGGCGAGGAACGGATGTTCCGGAGGGTGGAGAATCTAAGGATGTGGGCTAGAATCACTTTTCACGGTTGGGTAGTGAGATCCCCTCACGGATTTGAGAGGAGGGAGAGGTAGGGCGCTGCAACGGTTGGGAGAAAAGACTTGAACCCTAGCCCCCGGTCGCGGGGTTTATATAGCCCTGCGGGTTTTATCGGTAGTACCGACGGGGTGTCGGTACTACGGGGTCCCCTAAAATTGAGACAGAAAGGTCTTATCGGTATACCGCCCCGTGGTCGGTTCTGGGGGGGGGGGGGGGTTCGGTAGTACCGACACGGGGTCGGTTGTACCGGGGATTGCCGGAAATTCAAACGAGAGAACTCATATCGGTACTACCGACCTTGTGTCGGTTGTACCCCGTGGATTGAGAAGATTTTGGAAATATTTTGGATCTAGATAGAGATCTTGGGTAGAGAGGAATATGGACATGTAGAGAACTCATAGGAGTTGGTGACTAGTCACAAGCAATCACTCAAAGCTATAGTCACCACCCACTATGTAAAAATCCAATGTTTTGTAAAACACACACAAAGAAGTTAAAAATAAAATGTTTTGCTTCCTATCTAGGCAACAAGCAAGTTTATGTGCAAAAGATCAAGCCAAGTTACGAGAATCTAAGATGTTTAGCTCACTCCTCAAAGCACAAAACCTTTGCTCGTCTAGAGGCTTAGTGAAAATGTCGGCAAGTTGCTTTTCGGTGCAAACATGCCGTAAAGCAATGTCACCCTTAGCCTCATGATCCCTTAAGAAGTGATGTCTAATGTCTATGTGCTTTGTTCTAGAGTGTTGGACAGATTGTTCGCTAGCTTGATAGCACTCTCGTTGTCACACAAGAGTGGAATCTTACTAAACTTGCAACCATAATCACTCAACGTTTGCTTCATCCACAAGAGTTGTGCACAACAAGCACCGCCGCCACATATTCAAACTTTCGGCCGTGGATAAAGCAACCGAATTTTGCTTCTTTGAGCTCCACGACACCAAAGACCTACCAAGAAATTGGCAAGTCCCGAGTAGTGCTCTTTCGATCTACTTTGCAACCGGCATAATCCGAATCGGAGTAGCCAAGTAGATCAAAAGTGGAACCTTTGGGATACCACAAGCCTAGGTTAGGAGTATGAACTAAATATCTAAAGATCCTCTTAACGACCATTAGATGGCACTCCTTAGGATTGGCTTGAAATCTTGCACACATGCACACACTAAGCATTATATCGGGCCTAGATGCACAAAGGTAAAGGAGGGAGCCAATCATGGAACGGAATACCTTTTGGTCGACCGACTTCCCTTCTTCATTGAGATCAAGATGTCCATTTAATGCCATGGGTGTTTTGATGGGCTTGGAATCGGCCATGTCAAACCTCTTGAGCATATCTTTCACATACTTGGTTTGACATAAGAAAGTCCCTTCCTTCATTTGCTTGATTTGAAACCCAAGAAAGAACTTCAATTCTCCCATCATAGACATCTCAAATCTCTTGGTCATGATCCTACTAAATTCTTCACAAAATTTATCATTAGTAGACCCAAAAATGATATCATCGACATAAATTTGACAAACGAAAATATCTTTTCCATTTCTTTGAATGAAGACAAGAGAATCGGCTTTGCCTATCTCAAAGCCGTTCTTGAGAAGAAAATCCTTAAGGCATTCATACCATGCTCTAGGAGCTTGCTTAAGCCCGTAGAGCGCCTTATGGAGCTTGTACACATGATTTGGAAACCTTGAGTCTTCAAAGCCCGGTGGTTGATCCACATACACTTCTTCTTGGAGAGGTCCATTCAAGAAAGCACTCTTCACATCCATTTGATGAAGCTTGAAATCATGATGAGTAGCATAGGCTAAAAGAATACGGATTGACTCGAGCCTTGCAACCGTGCATAAGTCTCTCCAAAATCTAAGCCTTCAACTTGCGTGTAACCCTTGCCAACAAGCCTTGCCTTGTTCTTTGTGACGACACCAAATTCATCTTGCTTGTTCCTAAAAACCCATTTGGTGCCGATCACATTTTGCTTGGGTCTTGGTACCAACTCCCAAACTTCATTTCTCTTGAAGTTGTTCAATTCTTCCTCCATGGAAATAATCCAATCCGGATCCTCAAGAGCTTGTTCCACACTAAGAGGTTCCAAAGAGGAAACAAACGAGTAAAATGCACAAAAATTTGACAATCTAGATCGAGTTGTTACCCCTCTTTGGATACTTCCAAGAATGTTGTCGACGGGATGATCCCGTTGAACCATTTGATGTACTCTTGGATGTGGCTCTTGAGATTGACGTTGAATAGGTCCATCATCATCATCTTCATCTTGCGGTGTATCCTCTTGAGCTTCATCACTTAGTTCTCCCCCTTGATCAAAGCCCCGTCCATGATCGTCACCTTGAACTTGACTCTCATCTTGTTGAACTTGAGAACTAGGTGGCTCCACTCTTGTTGATGATGATGGATCATGAGTGCTTGTGTCAACCGGAGCTTGTGCTTGAACTTCCCGAGGCATCACTTCACCGGTCCCCATCCTAAAGATGGATATGCTTGGGGGATCTTCATCATCTACAAGGTTTTCACTAACTTGCTCTCGTTGAGAGCCGTTGGATTCATCAAATTTCACGTCTACCGTGGTCTCAACACAACCGGTGGTTTTGTTGAAGACACGATAGGCATGCTCGTTAGTTCCATAACCAAGTAGAAAACCTTCATCAACCTTGGATGCAAACTTTGAGGCTTTGGGTTTCTTGTTAAGTATGAAACACTTACACCCAAAGACCCTAAAGTAATGCACGCTAGGTTTCTTACCGGTGATGATTTCGTAGGGAGTCTTGTTCAAGTACTTGTGGAGGTAGAGGCGGTTGGCGACGTGGCATGCGGTGTTGATGGCTTCCGCCCAAAATGAGTCCGGGGTCTTGTACTCATCAAGCATTGTCCTTGCCGCTTCTATCAACGTGCAATTCTTCCTCTCAACAATGCCATTTTGTTGAGGTGTATATGGAGCGGAGAGTTCATGCTTGATGCCTTCTTCATCTAGGAACTCTTCAACTTGTGTGTTCCTAAACTCCGAGCCGTTGTCACTTCTTATGTTCTTGACCTTGAGCTCGAACTCATTTTGAACTCTTCTAATGAACTTCTTCACAATTCCCTTTGCCTCACTTTTATCTTGCAAAAAGAATACCCAAGTGAAACGGGAAAAGTCATCAACAATTACTAAACCATATTTATTACCACCGATGCTTATGTAGGCAATTGGCCCAAATAAATCCATGTGTAGCAACTTCAATGGTCTTATGGGATGGCGGCCACCGGTTGGCGAGGGCGAAGAAGCGACTGGCGACTCCCGGCGGCGGTTCCGTGGACAAAGCTCATCACCATGGGGGCGGTGCTTTTCTCGTGGAAAAGAAGGATAAGAGCATGAGGATGTGTGTGGACTGTCGCTCGGCTAAAGGAACGAGTCCTTTATTAAAGCAAGTACCCTCTTCCCAGAATAGATGACTTTTGTTTGACCAGGCGGAGAGGAGCCAAGTATTTCTCGAAGGTGGATCTAAGATCGAGTACCACCGGCTCAAGATCGGGGAAAGTGACATCCCCAAGAGGCACTTGCTTTGTCCTCGCTATGGGCAATATGAGTTCACGGTGATGTCCTTTGGACTAACGATGCCCGAACGTCGCTGTGAACCTCATGAATAAGGTGTTCATGGAGGAATTGGACCGGTTGTGGTGGTCTTCATTGACGACATACTTGTTTACTCCAGAAGTGTGGAGGAGCATGAACAACATCTTCGAGTGGTGCGGGAAAATTGAGGGCACACAAGCTATACGCCAAGTTCGACAAGTGTGAATTTTGGCTAGAGAAAGATATCCTTCCTTGGGCACATTCGTGCCCGAGAAGGAGTAGCGCGGAGCCGGAAAGTTGGGGCAGTCTCCAAGCGGCGACAGCAGCCAACGTGAGGTGAGATCGGGGAGTTTCTAGGTTTAGCGGTGCTACGGGAGGTTTATCGAGGGATTCTCACGAATCGCAGGCCCATGGCAGGAGAACGCTCGAAAAGTTTAAGCTGGGGCAGGGCATAACGAGAAGTTTCCAAGAGTTGAAGAAGAGGGTTGACCCACGAGCGGTGCGACCTGCCGGACATTCAACGGGACTTTGTCGTATGTTGCGACGCCTCTGAGCAAGGGTTGGGATGTGTGCTCATGCAAGACGGGGAAGGTAGTGGCGTACGCCTCACGCCCGGCTCAAACCCCATGGCCAATTTATCCCACCCATGATCTGGGTTGCGGCCGTGGTGCATATACTGAAAATGCGGAGACACTATCGATCGGGAATAAGTGTGAAATCTACACGGACACGAGTCTAAAGTACATCTTCACCGGCCTGAAGGCCGGGGCCTAAGGCGGAGAGAGTGGCTGAGGCTAGTCGAGGACACAGCACAGAAATTCACTACCACCCAGGAAAAGCCAGCGTGGTAGCTAATGCTCTGGGCGGAAAACCTACGAGAAGGCGACACCAAAAATTTTCCGGTTGCAAGAGGAGATGGCCGACTCCGCCGGCCCACCTTCGTCCCCAAGGCTACGTCATGGTGAGTGTTCGGCCTACCCTAGAGGAAAAGGTCCAGGAAGGCCCAAAGAGGCAGGTGAAGATGCGATGAGGATCCGCAAGCATACGGAGAGAACAAGGCCCCCGACTTCGGGGGTAGATGACGAGGCACACGTGGTACAAGAAGCAGGATATCCGTGCCGAAAGGTGGAGATTTCCGACGGACCATCATGGATGAGGCACATCGACATACTCCATTCACCGGGATCCACCAAGATGTACATGGACTTAAAAGCGAGAAGTATTGGTGGAACGGAATGAAGGCGAACACGTGCACGGTTCGTCGCCTTTGTGACACTTGTCGAAGGATCAAGCGAGACATCGAACGCGGAGATGGCTGCCCGGCCGCACTGCACGTCCGTTGTGGAAGTGGGGATGAGATAGGTATGGACTTCGTAGTAGGGTTGCGAGGACACAAGGGACATGACTCCATATGGAGTGATCGTGGACCGACTCACGTCGCTCACTTTCTACCGAAGTACGGACCACGTATGGTGGAGAAAAGTTGGCGGAAACTCTACATAGAGAATGTTGTGAAGTACATGGAGTGCCCGGCGAATAGTTTCGAACGGAGGACCCGGAAGTTCACCTCTAGGTTGCGGAAAAGCACACTTTCAAAGGCCATGGGCACCAAGTTGGGCTTCGGCTCGGCGTACCACCCACGGACGGACGGACGGACGAAAGGGTGAATCAAGTTACGGAAGATATGTTGAGGCTTTGCGTCTATACCTATGGCAAAGATTGGGAGCGAGCCTACGTATGCCGAATTTTCCTACAACAACGGCTACCAAGCAAGCACAGAATGTCGCCATTCGAAGCGCTATACGGGAGAAAATGCGAACACCCACGATGTGGTCGGAAGTAGGAGAGCGTGCCCTGGTTGGAGCCGCACTCATAAAGGAAGCCGAGGAGCGCGTAGGCGATATTCGAAAAGTTGGCGTCGCCGGTCCGACGAGCTGCGCGGACAAGAAAAGGCGTGAAGCAAGCTTCAACCCGGGAGACCGTCTACCTCAGGGTTTCACCCATCGGGGGACTCGGAGATTTCAAGTACACGGGAAGTTGGCCCCTCGGTACATCGGCCCATATAAAGTGATCAAGGAAGTCGGAGCGATGTAGCGTATCGGTTGGAGCTACCGAGGAAATGACGGATGTACACCCGGTGTTCACATCTCCCGGCTACGCCGTGTTTGAAGGTTCTGGAAGAAAAACGAGTACGGTGGAGACCATCGATCTACGAGCGGAGACCTTGGGTACCGGGGGGGTGCCGTCAAGATCTTAGACACGTGGTCAAGCGAACAGAACGGCCGTGCGGGTGTGCGAGAGTCCAATGGAGTAGACACGGGGTGGAAGAAGCTACGTGGGAGCGAGAGGATGCACTAAGGAAGGAATTCCCCACCTATTCGAGACTTAGCCAAATCTCGAGGACGAGATTCATTTTAAGTGGGGTAGGTTTGTAACGCCGCGTTTTTTAGCTCTAAATAAATCACCTATTAAATCATGCGTAATTTCAAAAACCGATCCGCGAGCTCGGTTGCCGGTCCGTCCTAGCCTTGCTCTCTCTCTCTCTCTCTCGCTCTCTCCCCCGGCGCGCGTGCGCACTTTCGCGGCACGCACCACGGCTCGCACCCCTGCGCGCGCCTTTCCAACGCGCGGTCGGCCACGGCCCGGGAATCCGCGCACGCGCGGTCCGTAGGAGTGCAGTCGAAATCTCGCCATCATCGCCGGCCCAAAAATCACGTCGGCACCGAGGAAAATGGAAAACCCCGCAAAACCCTCCCCTTAATTCCCTAACAATTTTTTTTTTCCTAATTTCTAAAAATTTTCCAATCTCTTCCCTATTTTTTTCCATTTTCCTTTTCTTCCTTCCCTCTCTTTCTTCCTTTTCTTTCCCTTTTCCTTTTTCTTTTTCTTTTTCTTTTCCTTCTTTCCTTTCTTCTC
Source organism: Cenchrus americanus (assembly GCA_947561735.1). Classification (NCBI taxonomy): domain Eukaryota; kingdom Viridiplantae; phylum Streptophyta; class Magnoliopsida; order Poales; family Poaceae; genus Cenchrus; species Cenchrus americanus. The sequence goes on along the minus strand of OX387244.1, from coordinate 77,676,804 downwards.
TCTTCTTCCTCTGGCCTCATGCGCGCACCTTCCCCCTCCCGTAGCCGAGACGGGAGCCAGCAGCCACGCCCGGGCCATTTCGCGCACAGTGACGGGTTGGCCTTCTGCCCGGGGCCGCGGCAGCCGTGCCGGGCCACGGCAGGCTCCCCATCCTCCAACAAGTCACCTCGCGCGGCGCCCGCGCGCCCATCCGTCGCGCGCGGGGCGAGCGAGAGCGAGGACGACGCGCGACCGACCGGCGGCCACCACCTCCCGGCCACGCCACCACGGGCCCCGCGGCGGGCCACACGCGCGGCCGCCGGGCGGTCCGCGCGCGGCCCGGCTGATCATGGCAAGGTCCATGCGAGTACCGGAACGGCCCATGGCGCCGCGAAGTTGCTCGTGAACTTCTCCTTCACCGGTCCCACTTGTCGATCGAGTGCTTGTCCGGCGACTCGAGCCATGTGAGTGGAGCTTGGTCCGGACGAAGGGGAAGTAGATGCATTTGGTGTCGTTGTTGCCGCCAGCGTTCTCGATGGAGAGGGCGTAGCATCGGAGCCACCGGATGGGATCCGTCGCGTCGTACTTGGTGATCCCCAAAGGCCCGAACTTGTCGGGGAGGAGCAGGTTGCGAAGCCGGGGTGAGAAGGCGGGGAAGCCGTCGCCTTCGGCCGGCGCGGTCGACTTCCTCGCCGCAACTCCTCGATCTTCCGGCGAGCATCGTACCCGCCATGAGAGGCACGGAGGCGTGGGCGTTCGCGTGGCCACGGCCGCGCGGTCCGCCGCCGCCTCCAGCTCTCCTGTTGGCCCCGTGGTTGGAGCTGCCGCCGTCGCTGCCGCCGCCGTCGGGGTCGTTGCCGCCGCCACCGGCCGGAGCGTGGTGGGGAACGACTTCTCGGTTGCCTTGGTCCTGCCGTGAAGGTCCGCCGGTGTTGGAGCGGCGGCGGTTTGGATCAGCTGAGAGGTCAGCTCGAGTACGGTTGGGGCCAGGGTCGGCGCTGCGACTAGTAGCTTCGTTGTCGCGGGGTTTAGTTGGGAGAGGTTGGTTGACTCTGTTGTCGACCCGCATGAAGTAGGCTTTTTCAGCGAGCTTGGCGATGACCTCTCCAGCGCGTATGCCCTGAGCCTGACGTGCGATCGTTGTGATCGACATGAGACATTGCTCAGGGGTGGTGTGTACTCTGCTCTCGACCGCCTCGAGAGCTTCCGCAAGGTTGCGGATGGGGAGGTTGTCTCCGAGCCGCCGGCGTCGTTCGCGCGCTTCTGTTGCGTTCGCGTCGAGCGTCCCCGGTGGCGGCGGTCTCGTACGCGCAGGTGCGTTGGCGGACGACTCGTCCGTGGAGATGTCCTCCGGTACCGTCCTCGACCGTACCACGAGGGCCACGGGGTGTCGCGGCGGCCATGAAGACTTGGCGATCGGGGGTACCCAAGGCCGGGCTCGAGAGGGTGCCACCTCGGTTGGTGTGTTGGAGTCAGCCTGGGCCAGTGGTGTTCCCTCCTGGAACGGCAGTGAGTCGATGTAGGCGACGTAGCGCGAGTCCTCGTTTGTCAGGTCAGCAGGCTTGTGGTCAGGCCAGTAGACGTATCTCCCGGTCGGCGTGGATTTTATAACCAGCCCCGAAGCTGGCCCTGACAAGGGAAGCTCAGTAGGGTCGTCCTCGGACTCGGAGTCCTCAGGGTACGACCCGAAGTCGAACTCGTAGTCCGGGTTCGAGTAGAACTCGGAGAGAGGACTGGAGTCCGAAGCGAGGTTGGGGACGGCGTCGGAGTCCGAGTTGTGCTCGGGCACGGGCTCCTTGCCGGCCCGGCGTGGAGTAGGAGCCTCCGTGCGGGCCGGGCCGGGGACGCGGGGGCCACGCGCGGAGGCCGGCGTGGTGAAGGGGCCGCTGCGATGGCCGAGCGGCCGGCTCGCATGCGATGGCCCATGGCGACGTCGGGTTCGAGTTGGAGACGGACTCGAGCTCGAAGTCCGCGTGGATGTTGGAGAGCGAAATGTCGCCGAACTTGCCTGGCGAGTTCGCCCGTGACAACTTCGGGAAGCATCACAAAGCTTTGTCCTCAAGTCGGGCCGCATGATCGAGCGGCGGAAGGAGCCCGCGCCATCGGCGGTGCGGACCCGGCGCCGAAGACGAAGGTGTCGCCACGGTTGAAGGCGACGGTTGGCTTGATGTGGACGAAAGCCGTCGAGTTCGCCATGTGATCTCGAGCGAGAGCCCCTACCCGGCGCGCCGGTGTCGGTGTTTTAGGACCAGGCAACCTACTACGGGGAGTACCCGAAGTAGATGAATGTGACTCGCCGAGATCGGTAACTCGAAGGAAGAGACACGTGGCACACAATTTAGACGAAGGTTCGAGCCGCGAGGTGCGTAATACCCTACGTCCTGTATGCTTTGCGTAGCTACGGATTGATAGGGCACGATTACAAGATGGTGCCATAGTGCGCCGTGGGTTGTATGAGATGAGATTGGATGAAGGGATCGGTCCTCGCCTCGCCTTATATAGTCGGGAGGCAGGGTTACAAGTCGGAGTAGGGAGAGAGTACTAGTCGAGTACGTCTAGGAGTCCTCTATACAGTGCGGAACATGTACAGCTCCCTAACCGAGTACTACTCCTGTGTAGTCCTTGTGCTCCACGTCTTCAGATGCCGTGTAGCGCAAGCCGGGTAGTCCCAGGGGCCCACCGAGTAGTCGGTCCTGGTACCCACCGAGGTAGTGGGCCCAGGGAGGTCCATACGACACTTAGGACCCTAGAACTTTTGAAAGTCTTACAATCAGGCCCTTGGTTCCCCCCCTTTTGGACCCGACGGCGATTGCGAGCTCGCCGGCGGCGAGGTGGGGCACGTCCAGGAAAACATGCGACGGGGAACTGCGATTGGGCTCACCCGTGATCGACTGGTGGCAGTGGATTGGCCGGGGAGGTCGCCGGCGAGCGGCGGCGGCGACGCGTAGCGGGTGCGGCCGCGGGAGCTCGGACGGTGGTGCGGCAAGGGGCGCTCGCTCAACAATGTGCTGCACCGAGAGCTTCCATGCGGCCTAGGGAAGAAGCTAGGCGGGTCACCGGCCGCGGAGGATCGGCGGAGGGGCGAGCTCGACGGTGGCGGTCGGCGGCGGCCGCGGGAGCTCGGGCTCCAGTGATCGTGGGGCTCGACTTGATCAACAAGTGGCTCGGGGAGCTCTTGTGATGCACGAGGAAGAGTTTAGGAGCTTGTGTGGGTGAGGGCGTCGGCGGGAAGGAGGTTCGCACTGGCGGCGCCAATGGCGGACGACGAGGCTCGGTGGCGGGCGCGCGTGCGCGCGAGGGAGCGGCCGGGAGCGGGTTTTTTAGGTGCGGGACGTCGGTTAGGGGCCGGGGAGGTCACGACGACGACTCGCGCACGCGTGGAGAGGTCGCGGGATGGCCGGCGACGTGTGCGCTCCGGCCCGACGATGGCGCGCCACGGGCGGTGCGGCCGGCCGATGGATCGACGCCACGCCGGCGCGGCCCTTGCCACGGACGGCACGGGTGAGCTCCCGCCGGCGCGGCGCGGTGACCAACGGTCACTCCGCGCCTCGGTGTACGCGCCCGACGCGGGTATGGCGCGTACGGCGGCTTGCCGACGTGGCCGTGCACGACGTCGCGGCAGGGCGCGTCTCGGCGTTCCAGGGCGTTTGTATTTTGCTGAAGCAGTTTTCAAATTAAATTTTCTCTGGATTTTCAAACTAAAGTGCACCTTATGGTCTATGGCAAAGTTGAAGATCACACATCCCTCTACAACTTTCACAAAAGTTGGTAGGGGTTTTATTCAAGGAATCGAGCAGGAACATCATGCCAAGTTGGCCAAATTCTCGGCGCCGATGAATAGTGAAGGAGTGCCTTGTTTAGCCATTTTCACCACCCTACACTCCAAACTAGCAATGCCACTCAACAGCAAGGTTGTGTGCCTTGAAATTCTGCACATTTTTCCCTATTGGTGATTTTGAAGTGTTTAGGAAAATTTTGGAGAACGTGCTCAAAGTCTACACTAGCACTAGGGGGTCAAAGGAACATTAGGGTTTTTGAGTTAGGGTTTTGACCATGAGTCAACCTAGGACTCTTCAAGGGTGGTTAAGGAGGTGTTAAGAGGGTCATTAGCACAAATCACCACTGAGCAAAAACACGGGGTGTTACAACACCTTATCACGGTATTGGCTGCAGCACCTTACCACGGTATTGTCGTCGCTGGGTGCCGCAACGAACGCGGGAGGAAGCCTTAGTGGTAGCGGAGTCGACGGCGGCCCAGAGTGCGGTGGAGTCGAGGTCGCTATCGTCCATGGTGGAGGGAGACCGTGCGGTTTTGTGCTGTTGCCGTCGAGGAGGCCGCCATCGCCACCGGGTCTCCTTCGCCTGGTCGACGGCGCAAGCGACGACATGGAAGTGGCGGCTTGAAGGGTGGCCAGGGAGTGGAGGACGAATGACGATGGACGATGGCGGCGGTTAGGGTTTGAGCCACGAGGGATTCGGAGGCGCGGAGGCTAAGAACAAACGCAAGATTGGGTGCGACGAGTAATTGGGGGAGGGCGCGGAGAAGGAGGGCGCAGCGTGCGGGGCGGACGCGAGATTGAGGGAGAGTAGGGCAGACGGGCGCGCTGCGGGGGCGGACGCGAGGAGGAGGCAGCCGGTAGCGGAACTCGGGGAAGAAAAAACGGAGGTGGCGGCTACGCGGTGCTGGGAGGAGTGCGGCGGCAGATCTCGAGGGGGAAACAGAGCGGTTTGCAGTGGGGATGTAGGAGGGTGCCGAACTGCGTGCGGATGGGAGGTAGATGCGCGGAGCGGGGCGTTTGGAGCGGGCCGCGGGGAGGCACGCGCGGAGCGGGGCGTCTGAGGGCCGTGGGGAGGCAGATTCACGGAAGGGAGGCAGACGCACAGCGAATGACGCATCAAGTTTTTGTCTTACTTTCATTCTTTTTAGGAGTAGAGAGTAGAGATTGCAGGGTGCTGAGCAGAGAGTACGTGTGTGCAATGATCTCTCTCTTTGTCGGCTTCTGCAAACAATCGATCCATGCTTGTCAAAGTGACTTGTCGAGTTGAGAGCATTGTTCCCTTACTACTTTTTCAAAATACATTTTTTTTCAACTTTGACCGACCGTAACTCTTAAAATAATTAATTTTAAATAGAGAAGATTACATATTTTGATAGTTGGTTCCATGATAAGTCTACCAACATCATTTTTAGATATTATTACCATTTATGATTGTTTTATTATTCACTGTCAATGTTCAAAAAGTTTGACATTGAAAGAATCTAAACGAAGTTATATAGCTATATTATGGGACAGAGGGAGTACTCTCATAACACTTTTTCCGTCCCAAACACAATTCCCGAGCGAGTACGTTTAAGCATCGAGGAGTAGATCATGAACACATGATTTGTCGAGTTCAGAGTACTATTCCCTCCGTCCCCCAAATACCATTTGTTTAGAAAATTTTAGACAAACTAGTAATTGTGAAAGTGGTCATACTACCTATAATTATTCTATTTGTTTTTTCCTAATTCTAAATAAACGCGGTGCATTGAAACCAAAGGAAAAAACACCAATTGGTTATTTATTTGGATCCATGCACTTTTTTTTAATTACGACAAGAGTTACTTTAATTGGTTTGGTTTCACTACAAGCTAAATGAACACAAAGACAAAATTTGAAAGCTAAGTTAACACTTTTGTGGGACGGGAGGAGTACATCATAAACATCTTGTGACAACCCGCCGGAGAAAATACTGTACTATCACCTAAACTAATCCACTTTGGTCATTAAGCGATAATAAAGTATCATCCCGTCGTACGTTGCCGGGTCAAGCCCGGTGAAATCACTTACATAGCAACAAAAGATCGAGAATATGTATTAAAACTCACACGAAGGTGAGTCCAGAATACATTACATAAATTAAATCCAAACTTGCCCCGAAGGGTTTGGTTATTACAAACCAAAGTACTTGACATGATAAAAGATGTTCAGAGTTCAAAAACAGCAGAAATCAACTAAGTGGTACGATAAGCATCACAGGCGACCACCCATGATGCCTTCACTCATCGTCATCCACCCATTCCAGCTCCCATCCGGGTGGAATCTCTCCAGGCCACACATCACTAAAAGCATTACCTGAAATCAACAAATTATAGCAAGGCTGAGTATACTAATACTCAACAAGTCTTACCCGTCGGGTGATAAATACATCACCAAACTCTAGACATGAGAGACTTTTTGGCCAGTGGGTTATTATGCTGAAAAGCAACAAAGACTAGGTCCTTACTTTCAATTTTTAGCTCAAGTTCTAGTTAATTACCATTTCTAAATGAGCAAGCTATTGCAAGCATAAGTTGTGCAATACAATTAATCAGACATCAATATTGATAATATTCCATCATAAGGGATATCATGGCCAGTTGGTTAAGTAGTCTCAGATAACAGCGAGAGTCCGACAACCGATTGATTTATAACCTTGCAAGGTGGACCTAAACACACGGAAGAGTGTCCTCACAAAGAGTTCATCAACCAGGCGGTTCCCAGAAACCCTCGGTTCGGGATAAAAGATCACAGTCCTTGGCACAAGGCTATGTGGTACACCTCACACTAGCGTCCAGCTTCACACATGCACCACCGGTAGCTAGCCGTGGGACGCATCCCAAGATTAGTGACAATAAAATCCCTTACTGCCTTATTAAGGTAATAGGATTACCGGTCCCATTCCCGACAAGTGCTTAGTACGTTCAAACACTTAACCCACAAAAACCATTGGACCAGAGCCCAAATCCCATGCTCTTACAACATGAGCAATCCATTTATAAAGATCTTATGATTCCAACATAAGAACCTATTCTCGCGAGTGACGAACATCACTCGACTTTTACCGAGTCCTATAGCATAGCAACTATCGACCTAGCATACTAGTAAAAGAGCATAGGTAACTAGGAATCGTGCATCTAGGGTTTCATTTCAACTCATGAACGTAAATGCACAAACATTCATAGATAGTTGCATAATTTCAAAATTACTTAGGTTAATGCTCCGGTGCTTGCCTTCGCCAGCAACGCTAGCCTAGGGTTCCTCAGTGTCCTGGTTCACCTCCACACAGTGTAGCTCCCCGTCAGATCCTCCCTCTTCAACTTCCACCACGAGCGAGTAGTTACCGTCGGGAAGTTCTACGCAGGATGCATATGCAACATTTAATGGGGTGGAATTAATTAAACAAAAAGCTATGCAACACATACAAACACAGAGTGTATGATTGGCCATATTCACCTTGACAAACACATATTTAGCATATTCTTTCTATTAAAGGAATGTCATGTGGTGCTTTAATATTTATTCTTTTTGATAGTGACTGTGTACATATTTATACAAATAAATTAATTTAATTCACAAAAACAACAAGGGTGGTTCTCAGCTCCTAATCATGCTCCACAACACATCCATAGGGTCACTAAGTGTGGCAGGGGTGGTTTTTCTCATTTAAACCTATTATGGAGCTTATTTGGCCTTAATGTTCTTAACCATAAATTAAATCATAAAATATAGTGAGTGGTGTTTCTGAAGCTCTATAGACCTAAATGAAGCCATTGAGAAAGATTTCACATTTATATGAGCTATGCATTCATTATACCAAAAATGACAATTTCTAGCTACCGAAACAAGACAAATGCATATAAAATAAATAAATAAACAACTTTTGGAGCCAAACCTGCTCCCACATCATCTCTGTCCTAAAACTAGGCTGTGCACCCAAAAAGTATAACAAGGGCTATTCTAGATTTTGAACAAGGCAATTATATTTAAATCTAAGCATAAAACAAGAATAAATACTTCTGACAGTCCTAAAATCATTATAAATTCGAAAAGGTGCATCTAGTCATTTTAAGACTATAGCCATAAACGGGGCACAAAACTTGTTGATGGGGAATTTCCGTCAACCTAGAGTACTTGTTATGCATTGGTTTCGATTATGATTTGCAACTAACCCGCCACTATGCACACTAATGATATAACAAGTTCAACTTCGTATGTGCATTTGGAAGTGTTGTGTTTTTGCAGGAAAACATGGACAAAAGGGACAGAGTCACAACAAGTTGAAAGGAGCAAATAAGGAGTTCCATTCGTGTTCGAGTGCAAGGAGAAATCACTTCCAAATGTGGCAAGGACCAAGGTGCTATGACGGATCATCCCCCAAAACTAAGAAGTAAAGTTCGGACTTTATGCGAGAAGACCCCTATCTTGATTGCGGGGATGACGACCTCAAAATGACACAAATCAAGGGGGCTAAGTCCAAAATGTGAAGATGAGCCGCGGGGAGGAAGACGGGCATGAACCGGCCTAGAAAGGGCCTGGGCCAACCGGCCCAGTCGGACCGGCCCAGGGGCTTTCTGGCCCAGTTCGCGACGCCCTTTGACCTAGGTGTTTCTCTACAAATTACATCTGCCTTCATCGGCCGCCACATCGATCAATCATTCTACCGACGCCATTCACCAGAAAACCGCCGCCGCAAGATGAGGGAGAGTTGGATGAGCTCGTCGCAAGGATCAACATCAGCAGAGGGAAGGAAGCAAGAGGAGGACTCTAAGCTCCTGGCCTAGGGGTGTTCCCAAGCTTCATCGCCGCCATCTTCATCGACGACGTTCTCCGGAGTCTCCATCACCCCTATGTGCTTAAATCCATGTAAGATGATGGGGTAATGTCTTTGTTCGTCCCTAGGGTTAGATGGATGCATGATATGTAATCTTTACATGAATCTTATGCCAATTAATGCTTTATGGTCTATGTCTTCGTGTATGCTTTGTTTACTTATGTTTGCGCAACATGTGGTCTTAGTAGGGTTTGCGGTAATCACGGTGATTAGCTTAACCCTATGGATGCTTAGGTATAGATGCGATTATACGTGAAAGTGTTTGATTACCTTGCGTAGTGACAGTACTGTCGGTGCGGAATATGGTCCCGACACTAACCAGTAGATAGCGCCGAGGTCTATCCCTCAATGGTCGATGCTAAGCAACAAGCAACACAGGGTTTTTATCCTGGTTCCGGCCGAGGGGGCCATACGTCCAGCAGGGGTGTGCTCACGGCACTATATTGCTCAGCCGGGGTGCTCGTAGTGGGGTCACATACAAGCGAGGCGGGAGAGGAAGCGTGGCTTCCAAGTCCCTAGTGGAGTGGCTGAAGATGTTGTGGGAGAATAAGAGAGTGAGTGCACGGCGTGCTCTTGTCGGGATGAGCCTGTATGGGTGCGTTCTATCCCCCTCCCGCGGCTGGGGGGTTCGTCCCCCTTTTATAGATCAAGGGGGAGGCGAATTACATGCATGCCGCGCTATCTAGCTACGTGGAGAAGCACGACGTGCTATGCTGTAGAGTGGGCGGCCGTCCGGGCGATCCTTGTAGCGATCTGGTCATCATGGCCTGACTTGTACCCGAACAGTGGCGGTTCGAGGGTAGGAGAGCAGCGAATGGCGGTGATGTCCTCTGATAGGCTCGAGGGAGGTGCTGACGCAGGCCTGTACGGAGTACAGGAGTAGGCAGAACGGCGTTCCTTCCCGACGCGCTTCACGGGGCTGGAGTCGTTGCTACAGGGCCTGGCGTGCGCCTGCACGCGTAGGTACGGCGTCCGCGCCGTTACAGTGGCGGGGATGGCAGTCCACCGGCCTAGCGCCTCCACCTAACCCTGTAGGGTCACAAGAAAGTGCATCGAGGGTGCGCCGGCCCCCTTTCGAGGGCTCGGCGCGTTAGCCGTACTGGGGCGTGCGCACGTTGTCACGGGACTGACACCGGCCGCACTGCACAGTCCCCTCCCACAGTGGCGGGGATGGGCTCCTCCCTGGGGAGTTGGTGCGGCGGCACCGGGGTGCGAGCTCCGGCGCATGATGGCGTCGTCCGCGGCGTCGGGGCGTTAAATGCCCGTGTACGGGGGCCGGCGCATGCGTGAGGGGCACCCTCGAGCGTGGCGGACCCCGGCCGAGGGCGGGCGTGCCCTCGAGCGAGGCGGAGCCCGCTCGAGGGAAGTGCTGCCCCTCGAGCAGGGCGAAGCCCGCCCGAAGGGAGCGCGCACCCTCGAACGAGGCGGAGCCTGTTCGAGGGGATCCTTACGTGGGCCGCCTCGATGGGCCGTCGGAATCCCTGTGGGCTGCGTCCTGCATGGTTAGGCACCTGCATGGTTAGGCTCGACGTGTTTTGGGTTTCGTTGCGGGTTTTAAGTGAGGTTTTCCCCATTGTTTAAGGGGACCCCTTGGGCTGTCCCCGACAGTAGCCCCCGAGCATCTGTGGGTTTGCCATTGAGGCTCCCGCAGATGCTGGAACCTACTGATAGGACGTTCTTCCCTCCTTGTTCTGCGAACGCTTTCCGTGGGGCCGCGTCAGCGGACCCGCGGGTCTAGCCCCCGAAGCCCTGCAGGAGTGTGGGTGCTCCTGCAGGGGTTAACCGCGAGAATTTTGGTCAGAGGGCGTGGCACATATGCCAACCGGCATCGGCGGTATTTCAGCCGGCTTCGGGGGTGCACGCACTGCTGGCACTGTCTCCGGCGGGTGCAATTTCAAGGAGGTGTAGCCGTGCGCCAAGCCCCCGAGCCTTGGCCCGTTCGAGGCGATCGGGTAGAGCTTGGCGACTTGTTTTTTAACGCGCCCTCGCCGTCCCTCCGCGGGATGGAGGGTGAGGTTTCCGCAACCCCCATCGAGCGGGTCGCGGATTGCGGATTCCTCGTCGAGCTGCTAGCGGGTGGTTCAAGTGGACATCCATGCCCCGTTCGATAAGGGTAGGCTGCGCGGTCCGGAGACACGTCCATGGAAGTGCTTGCGTGGGTTTGCTAGGTGGGGCTCGGTCCCGTTCGATAGGGACCGAGGGCGCGGAAGCTCTCCCTCGGTGGGATCCCTCCGGCTAGCTGCCCTCGCTGGCTCTCGAACACGACATGTGGGGCACCCTTGAGCCGACGAGCTCGAGGAACGGCTCGAATGCGCGTGCCCTCTTCGTCCCTAACTCTGCGATCTGTGGCGCCTGTTCGAACCCGTCGAGGGTCAGGCTTCGAACCTCTGATCAGTAGGGCCGTGCGGGGTGGTGCCTGGGCGGCCCCGTCTTTTCGCGTTTGCGGCCGTCGAGGGGTCTGGGCGAGCCAGCCCTCGAGGCGCCGGTTGGTAGCACGGCGCGGCATGGGTGCTTGCGGTGCCCCGCTTACTTCAAGCAGACCCTGGGCGACCCTCTCGCGCGCGTGCCCTCTTTAGAGGGTTGATGTTGTCTCGAGCCGGGGGCTCGTGCCGCTCGAGGGTTTTACGCGGCATGGGTACTCGCGGTGCCTGCTTTACATCAAGCGGGTCCCGGGCGGCCTTCTCGCGTCGATGTCCCATCGAGGGCTGTTTTCGTTTTGAGCCGAGGGCTCGTGCCGCTCGAGGGTTTTACGCGGCATGAGTGCCCGCGGTGCCTGCTTTACATCAAGCAGGTCCCGGGCGACCCTCTCGCGCCGATATCCCATCGAGGGCTGTTCTCGTTTTGAGTCGAGGGCTCGTGCCGCTCGAGGGTTTTACGCGGCATGAGTGCCCGCGGTGCCTGCTTTACATCAAGCAGGTCCCGGGCGACCCTCTCGCGCCGATATCCCATCGGGGGCTTTTCTCGTTTTGAGTCGAGGGCTCGCGCCGCTCGAGGGTTTTACGTGGCATGGGTACCCGTGGTGCCTGCTTTACATCAAGCAGGTCCCGGGCGGCCTTCTCACGTCGATATCCCATCGAGGGTTGCCCTTGTCTCGAGCCAGGGGTTCGCCCCGCTCGAGGGTTCTCCTTGCTTGGCAAGGGACCCGATCATTAAATGCCTCGCAGTCGAGGCTGCGGTTTTTGCAGCGCGGGCGCATCTTTTTAGGCGCTGCGGCCGCGCGCGCGTAGTGGGCGGCGTGGCAGGTGGACGTGACAGCTTCACCTCGATCCCTGCGGGTCTCCGCCGTGATGATGGCTCGCCTGCAGTGATGTGGCCGCTGCAGTCGTGGTGGGGCCCGTCCGTCGGTGTGAAGGGAAGATTCCCTGCAGTTAATGCGAGCGGGGCATCCGCTCCGGAGAGCTCGCCCCGTCGGCTTATAAATCTGAGGGGTGGAGGAGACGGCGGTTTTTTACCTTGACGCCTCACCATTTTCAGTCCCCCGCCGCTTCGTCTTCTCCTCGCTCTTGCCACCGCGCGGTGTCGCCGTTAGAGCTTTTCTTCCGTTCCTTGTCCTCCGTCCTCGCATTCCTTCGTCCTTCCTCATGGCGCCGCCTCAGCTTCCCCTTACGATCCTGGAGCCGTATGCCTGGGAGAGGTCGACGGTGACGCTGCTGGCCCTTGGCGAGCTGGTCGCCGCCGGCCAGCTGTCGGCCAATGAAGATGGACGCCCGGCGGAGTGGATAGTGCCGCCGGCGGCGGACCGTGCGCCCAACCCGCCGGAGGGCTATGTGGTCAGCTTTATCCGCTACCACGAGCGGGGCTTCAACGCACCGGCGAGCCGCTTCATGCGGGCGATGTGCCACCACTACGGAGTGGAGCCGCACAACTTCGCCCCCAACGCTATTTCGCGCAGCGGCTACGTTCGTCGGCGTGCGTGAAGGGTACCCGGGGGATCCCGGTCAATTGGGAGCTGCGGGTACACCTTTTCCGCGCGGAGCTCTTCACGCAGCCCCACGACGGAAGCCAAGGACCCCGCCGCGCGGTGCGCGCGGCGGGATGTCGCTTGCCCCCGCGGGAGCAATTCAAGAACGTCTACATCCCCCGCACCATGACGACGAACAACGCCGGCCGGGGAGCGGGGATGGTTTTATCTGCACAACGCCGAGCCCGGCCTTCCCCCCTACACCGGCCGGGTGTTCAAGGAGAGGCCTGACTCCTGGGGCTACGGGGTGTCCACGGCCCAGCATCGGGCGCGGCAGAGTCGGTCCTGGCCGCGGCTGCAGCGCCTGGCGATGATGGGGCTGAACGCGATGGGCGTCCTCGCCTTCCTCCATCATAGGCGGGTCGTGCCCTTGATGGAGAGGCCGCTCCGCATCTTCGAGATGACGAGAGGCGGCCAACCCCGTCGACTTGGCGAGGTCGCGGATGCTCCCGACGCCCCTCGAGCGGCCATATGCGCTCACCCGGGCGCGGAGCGCCGTCGACACCCGGACGCCGCCGATGCCTGCGGGTCGGACCCCGTGGGACCTCGAGATGCTCCCCACCGGCCCGTTGGTGAGCGTAGTTTTTGATTTCGTTTTTAGTTCTTTGTGTTGTCTTTGCCTCCTGACGCGCCCTTGTTGCTCCTGTGTGCAGCTGGTGAACTTCACCATCGCCAAGTCCGTTCCGCCCACCCCCGACTCCCGCGCGCTTGGCCGGGCGGCGCGGCGGCGGCGGCGGGGAGCGAGGGCGGCGCGCAAGAGGGAGCACGCGAGGCGACGTCAAGCGCGTCGCGATCGGCGGGCCGCGGAGTACGGCGGCGCGAAGAGGCGGGGCTCTCCTCCCCGGGGACCGAAGAGTGCTCGTCCTCGGAGGAGGACGAAGAGGAAGAGGCCGAGGGGGAGGGCCCCCTCGACGGTGGCGGCCGCGCCCCGTCCCGGAGCCGGCGCCGGCGGCGAGGGCGGAATCGCCCGGGGTGGGCGCGGCGGCGCGCCCGCCGCCGTGCCATCGACATCGAGGGCGGCGTGTGCCGCGGGGGCGCCGCGCGCGCTCGTCGGGGGCGCGCACGGCGCGCGCGCCGCGCGCGCGCATCGAGCGTGCTCGCGCGCGGGGAAGCGCGTCCGCGCGCGCGGCGACGTCGTCGGGGAGCGCGGCGGCGGGCGCACCCGCACGCGAGGCGAGCGTACCGCGCGCGCGCGGCGCGCGCGTCGGGGAGGCGCGACATCGGGCGCGACCGCGCGCGGGGCGGGCGCGCCCACGCGCGTGGCGGCGCGCCGTCGGGGAGACGCGGCGGCGGGCGCGCGGCCGCGCCGGCCTCATCCGCCGAGGCTTCGAGGAAGAGGAAGCGTGCCTTTTTCCTCCTCGAGGTACGGGGCTCGATGCTTCGCTCGGTTTAACTAGTTGATGATTAGGCGTTCTAACCCTCCGTTCGCGCCCCGCGCGGGTGGCGCCAACCGTGCCTCCTCTCGCACCGCCAAGGTGCCGAGGACGGACGCGTCCGTCCCCACCCGCCGGCGCTCGCCGAGGGCGCCGCGGGCGGGGACAAGCACGGCGGCGGCGGGCGAGAGCTCGCGAGGGCGCGGGCCGGGGCCCCCGAGGCCTCGGCCACCGGATCGGCCCGCCGCGGCGCGGTCGGCGGTCGCCGAGGAGCGGCCGGCGCCGGCCGTCGTGGGGGGTGCGGGGGCCGCGGCGGCCGGCGGTGGTGGAGGTGCGGCCCGCGGGGGCCGCGTCGTAGAGGAGGCGGAGCGGGAGCAACCCGCGGCGCCCGTGGCTGCGCAGGCGGCCGAGAGGTGGTGGCCGTGGCGCCGTGCCGGCGCCCGCGGCCGCGGAGACGCGGGCGGAGGCGCCGGTGGAGGCGGCACAAGCGGCGGCGCCCGCCGGCGTCCCGCAAGCGGAGGTGGTGGAGGTCTCGGACGACTCCCCACCGCCCGGGTGGGATCGGTGGGCCGGCCCGGCCCACGAAGCCCCCCCGAGCCCCGGGAGGGGGCCCTCGTGAGGGCGGCGCGAGGGTCACCCGGTGGTGGGGGGTCGAGGACACGGCGCCGAGGCCTCGTCCTCCCGCGCCGGCCGCCCGCCGGGTGGAGGGGGCCGTCGATGATCCCCCCGCGTTTGCCGACGCCGGGGGGGGAGCAGGAGCTGCGGGGCGAGCTCGGAGCCACGGCGCTACGCTCAACCGCGCGCCGAACGAGGCGGCGCGGGTCCATGGCGGCCGGCATGGCTCGTCTTCCAGGTTAGCCGTGGTTGCTTGTTCTCTCTTTTCTTTCGTTTGTGTATGCTGCCTTCGTGTCGCGGCGCTTATGGGTTCTGATTCTGTGGTTGCCAGGAGCTCGAGCGTCGCGCCCACGACAAGTACGATGCGTTCGACCGGGTGAACGCCGAGGTCCACCAGCTCCGGGAGCGGTGCAGCGCTTTCGACGCACTTGCCGACGCTCTCAGGTCCCCGGACACCGGGCCGGCGCACGGCACCGGCGCCCGGCTCGACGAGCCGCCCGAGGGCTCGAGGCGAGACACGGCGCGCCGCTCGAGCCTCGAGCGGGTGCGCGCAGCCCCTCGTCGATCGTGATGAGGCGCCGTGGCACGCGCGTGAGGACTTGGAGAAGACGCGGACGCGCGGCCGCTAACCGGGAGGCGGAGGTGGCGACCGTCCGTGCCGAAGCCCGGGAGCTTCGCTCGTCGCTTGAGGGGGCGCAGCGCGGCGGTGCCGGCCGAGGAGCGGGCGAGCGAGGGCCGGGGAGCGCCGGGCCAAGGAGGCCGACGACCCGAAGGCCGCCCTCGACGCCAAGGCCGCGGCCCTCGTCGTCGGCCGAGGAGCGGCTCCCGCAAGAGAGCACCGCCGCCAAGGGGCTGAGGAGCGGCTCCAGCAGCAGCAGGCCGCCCTCACCGATGCCCGTGCGGCGCTGGAGCAGGAGCGCGCCGCCCACGAGGTGACACAGAAGTCCTTGGCGGATCGGGACGCCAAGCTCTCTAATGCCGAGGGCGAGGTGATTATGCTCAGCATCACCAACGCCAATCAGGAGATGTCCCTCCGGGAGCAGGGCGAGACCGTCGAGCGCCTCGAGCTGACGGTCGAGGCCGTGCGCCGCGACCTCGAGATGGAGAGGAAGCAAGTCGAAGGTGAGTCACAGTCTGACTCTCGTCTTGTTGGTTTTTCGATTGGGAACTCGCATTCCCTTTTTCTGATTTCTTTCTTGCCTTGGTGTTCCCAGGCTTGCGCACCGCCTGGGGCACTCAGCTGAGCGGGCCGAGGCGGCGCGGAGCCTCCTACAACTCCTCCGAGCAGGGGCCGCGGGAGGCCGCGCGACGCGGCCCTCGAGACCGCCGCGCCGTCGAGGAGGGTGAGGCGCGGGCGGCGCTCGCCGGCCGGCCGCCCGCGCGCCCTTGGTGGCCATGTCACCGAGCGGATGCGTCGGGCGGCGCGGCCGGGCGTCCGAAGGCCCTCGGAGTGGTGCGATCCCACTACGAGGTTAACTTCGAGGCGGCGGCGGAGGGCTACATCGTTCCCGAGGGCGTCGAGGACGAGGTGGCCATGGAGCGTGTGGATGCGCTCGGCGCCGACGCCGCCGGGGTCGCTCGCCGAAGCCTTCGAGGAGTTCCTCTTCCGGACGTCGGCGATGCTTCGCTCCTCCCGCCCGAAAGCGGTTGGGCGCTAGGCCCGTTTTTTGATGTGTATCAATATCCCGGCCTCGTGGCCTTTTGTAAATAAACAAGTTGTTTCATGAACATGAGCATTTGCCGTAAATGAAGTCGTTTGTTTATCACGCTTTTTGTTTCTCCTTCTTCCGAGTAGATTCTAGTTAGGGGAGTTCGATTCTCGCGGGGGGGCCCGCTGGGTTGGAGGCGAGAGAGAAGGGCCATATCCACGCGGCGTAGGCTATCTCTGGCTCGCACGCTCCTTCCGCTGTGCCGCCTGCGCCCTGTTCGAATCGTGGCTCGAGGTTGAAGTAGGAAACAAACTTAGCGCGTGTGGGTTGTTGTGTTTTTTTTTGCGCGAAAAAATGGGACTGTTTTGGGGGGAGATGCCCCCCGCAGTAGCCCCCGAGGGTAACTTGGGTTTCAGGGGAAAGCCGAGTTGCCCTTTTTATTGAGCTTAAATCTTTTACATAGTTGTAGCCAACTAGGGCGTTGGCCGTGCGGTTTTTACAACAAAAATACTTGGAAATCCTAGCTAAGGGTAGAAGCGACGTAGCTGTTGGATGCTCCAAGCGTTGGTGAGCTCTTCACCGTCCTCATTGGCCAACTTGTATGTGCCGGGCTTGAGTACCTTCACCACGACGTAGGGTCCCTCCCATGGGGGCGATAGCTTGTGGCGCCCTCGGTTGTCTTGGCGTAGCCTTAGGACCAGGTCTCCTTCACTGAAATCCCGCCGGCGTATCTTGCGTGCTTGATAGCGCCTGAGGGACTGCTGGTACCTCGCGGAATGCATCAAGGCTACGAGGCGCGCTTCGTCCAGCTGGTCCAACGAGTCCTCGCGGGCTCGGTTGTTAGCATCCTCGTTATAGCCTCGAACCTTGGGCGACCCGTATTCTAAATCCGTGGGGAGGACGGCCTCCGCGCCGTGGACTAGGAAAAACGGGGTGAACCCGGTGGCTCGCTCGGGGGTGGTCCTTAGGCTCCACACAACCGCTGGTAGTTCTTGGAGCCATTTCCGCCCGCATTTGTTCAGGCGGTCGAAAATTCCGGGCTTTAGACCTTGTAAGATCATGCCATTGGCACGTTCCACTTGGCCGTTGGTGCGTGGGTGCGCCACGGTTGCCCAATCCACACGGATGTGGAACTTGTCGCGAGAACTCCAAGAACTTCTTGCCCGTGAATTGGGATCCATTGTCGGTGATGATGGAGTTTGGCACTCCAAAGCGGTAGACGATGTCGGTGAAGAATGTCACCGCCCTGCTCCGCCCTTAGATTCGTGATGGGGCGCGCCTCCACCCACTTGGAGAACTTGTCGATCGCGACCAACAAGTGGGTGAAGCCCCCGGCGCCTTCTCGCGGGGGCCGACGATGTCCGGCCCCCACACGGCGAACGGCCATGTTACGGGGGATGGTACGTAGGGCATGGGCGGGCAAGTTGGACTTGCGGGCGTAGAAGCGGCACCCCTTGCGGGTGCGCACGATCTCGGCGGCGTCCGCGACCGCGGTGGGCCGATAAAAGCCCCGGCGGAACGCGTTGCCGACGAGGGTGCGGGGGCGCGGCATGATGGCCACGGATCCCCGCGTGGATGTCCCGCGGGGAGCTCGCGCCCCTCGGGAATGGGCACGCATCGCCGTAGGATGCCGGGAGGCGGCGCGGCGGTACGGCTCGCCGTCGACGAGGGCAAAAGACTTAGCCATCCTAGCGATGCGCCTAGCCGCGGCCCGGTCCCCGGGGAGTTCCCCTCGAGCGATCCAGGCAATGTATTTCTCCCGCCAGTCCGTCTGGACGGGGGCCGGTTCGATGTCCATTACGTCGGCCTCGTGGGAGCCGTACCCCTCGAGAAGGGAGAGCACGTACGCCTCGTTCGAGGGGTCCTCGTCCATGGGCTCCGCACCCGCTGGGTTCGAGGGAGCCCCCGAGGGTTCGTTGTGATTCAAGGGGTAGGGCTCGAAAGCGACCGAGGGCTGAGCGACGTCACGCGTGAAAACGTTCGGGGGGACGGTGATCCGCCCGGATGCGATCTTGGCGAGCTCGTCCGCCTCTTCGTTGTACCTTCGGGGCACATGGTTGAGCTCGATGCCGTAGAACTTGTCCTCGAGGGCTCGCACGGCCTTGCAGTAGGCCTCCATCTTGTCGTCGTGGCAGCTCGCGTTCTTCATGACTTGATCAATCACGAGCTGCGAGTCGCCCCTTACGTCGAGGCGTTTGACGCCTAACTCAATGGCGATTTTGAGGCCGCGAGAGGAGGGCCTCGTATTCGGCCATGTTGTTAGACGCGGGGGAAGTGGAGGCGCACCGTGTACCGCATGTGTTTCCCGAGGGGTGACACGAAGAGCGAGCCCGCGCCCGCCCCCGTTTTCATCATCGAGCCGTCGAAGAACGAGAGTCCGGCCTCCGCTTGGATTTGTGGCGGCGGGCGGTGCGTGTCCGTCCATTCGGCGACGAAATCCCGGCAAGATTTGGGACTTGACGGCCTTGCGCGGGGCGTAGGCGAGCGTCTCGCCCATCAGCTCCACGGACCACTTGGCGATCCTGCCCGCGGCGTCGGGGTTGCGGATGATTTCTCCTAGTGGGAAGGAGGAAACCACCGTGACGGGGGTGGGCCTCGAAGTAGTGGCGGAGTTTGCGCCGCGCGAGAACCCCTTGCGTACGGCAACTTCGGACACGGGGGGTAGCGCGTCTTCGTGTCCGAGAGGACCTCGCTGATGTAGTAGACTGGCCGCTGCACAGGCAAGGCATGCCCTTCCTCCGTGCGCTCCACAACGATCACGGCGCTCACCACCTGGGTGGTCGCGGCCACGTAGAGCTGCAGGGGCTCGCGCGTCCGCGGCGGCGTGAGGATCGGGGCGTGCGTCAGAGACGCCTTCAGCTTGTCGAGCGCATCCTGGGCCTCGGTGGTCTAGGAGAAGCGCTCGTGCTTCTTGAGTAGGCGGTAGAGGGGCAGGCCCTTCTCACCGAGCCGCGAGATGAAGCGGCTCAAGGCGGCAAGGCACCACAACACCTTCTGCACCCCTTGAGGTCCCGGATCGGACCCATCCGTTCGAGGGCCGCGACCTTTTCAGGGTTGGCCTCGATTCCCCGCTGGGAGACGATGTATCCCAGGAGCATGCCTCGCGGCACTCCAAAGACACATTTTTCGGGGTTTAATTTGACCCCATTGGCCCGTAGGCAGTTGAACGCGACGCCAAGGTCGCCAACCAGGTTGTCCGCCTTCCTGGTCTTTACGACGATGTCGTCCACGTACGCTTCAACCGTCCGCCCGATGTGATCCCCAAAAACGTGCTGCATGCAACGCTGATATGTTGCACCCGCGTTTCTGAGGCCAAATGGCATCGTGACGTAGCAGAACGTCCCGAACGGTGTGATGAACGAGGTCGCGAGCTGGTCGGACTCTTTCATCTTTATCTGGTGGTACCCGGAATAGGCATCAAGGAAATAGAGTAGTTCGCACCCAGCTGTTGAGTCAACGATTTGATCAATGCGTGGCAAAGGAAAAGGAACTTTAGGACATGCTTTATTGAGACTAGTGTAGTCTATACACATCCGCCACTTCCAATTTTTTTTCTTTACAAGCACGGGGTTTGCTAGCCACGTTGGGTGGAACACTTCCTTGATGAATCCGGCCTCGAGAAGCTTTCGCAGCTCCGCTCCGATTGCCCGTCGCCGCTCCTCGTCGAAGCGGCGGAGCGCGTGCGTACGGCGCGAGCATTTGGCAGGATGTCAAGGGAGTGCTCGGCGACTTCCCTCGGGATGCTTGGCATGTCCGAGGGGCTCCACGCGAAGATGTCGGCGTTGGCGCGGAGGAAGTCGACGAGCACCACTTCCTATTTGGGGTCGAGGGTGGAGCTGACCCTCAACACCTTGCCCTCGGGGGTTGAAGGGTCGAGGGGGACTCCCTTGGTCTGCTCCGCAGCCTCGAAGGTGCCAGCGTGTTTGGCAGCGGAGTCGAGGTCTCCGTTGACCATCTTCTCCAGCGTGTTCACCAGCGCTTCATCCAGCGCCAGTGCCTCTGCGTGCTCCACGCATTCGACATCGCAGTCGAACGCGTGCTCGATCGACGAGCCGACGGTGATGATGCCGTTCGGGCCGGGCATCTTCATCTTTAGGTAGGTATAATTGGGGACCGCCATGAATTTGGCGTAACAGGGTCGCCCAAGTATAGCATGGTAGGCCCCTTTGAACCCCACCACCTCGAAGGTGAGGGTCTCCTTGCGGAAGTTCTTAGGGGGTGCCAAACCGGACCGGCAAGTCGATCCGCCCGAGGGGTTGAACACCGCTTGCCGGGCGCGATGCGCGTGGAACGGCTTCGTGCTTCGGGCCGCGCTCGGGTCCAATCCGATCCCCATCGGGCGCGGCGTATGCGCGTAGAGGATGTTGAGGCTGCTGCCTCCGTCCATGAGGACCTTCGAGAACCGGGCGTTCCCGATGATGGGGTCAACCACCAGCGGGTACTGGCCCGGGTTGGGGACGCGGTTTGGGTGGTCCTCCCGGCTGAATGTTATGGCATCCTCCGACCAATTGAGGAAGGACGGAGGCGCCCTCTCAGCGGCGAGGACTTCGTGCCGCTCCTTCTTGCGTTGGCGTGTCGACATGTCGACGGTTGGCCCCCCGAAGATGAGGAACACATTTTCGACGTCGGGGAAGCCGCCCGTGTCGCCATCGCCTCCGTCTTTCTTGGCCTCTGCCTCCTTCGCGGCGGCACGGCCGTAGAATTTCTTGAGCATGTCGCACTGCTCAAGGGTGTGGTGTACTGGGGTTTTGTGGTAGGGACATGGCTTCTTCGGGAAGCACGTCATCGAACACCCCGGGCCTCGAGGGGGCCGGTCGAGGGCCCCGTCGAGCCGGGTCGACGGCGAGGGCCTCGGCGTTGCCGCCGTCGCGCCCCCGCTCGCGCGCCTCGCGGCGCGGCTTTTTCCCCTTCTTGCCCCGCTTGTCGTTGCGGTGCGGCTCCTTGGACTTGCTGCCCTCCGCGAGCGCGTCCCTCGGAGCGCTTGCCCTTCTTGCCGTCGAAGATCGCCCCCACGGCCTCCTCCCGGAGGCGGGGCCGGTGGCGATGTCGAACAGCTCGTTGGAGTCCGCAGGCGGGCTGCGTCCCAGCTCCCGCACGAGGTCCCGGCACGTGGTGCCCTCGAGGAAGGCATGCACAATCTCGGACTGCGCCACGCTGGGGAGCTCCGTGCAGCGCTTGGAGAAGCGCCATATGAAGTCCCGCGGCGACTCGCCGGGCCTCGCGTGCGGGGAGCGCGAGTCCCATGAGTTCCCGGGCGCACGTAGGTGCCCCGGAAGTTGCCCACGAACGTGTGGACCGGAGTCGTCCCGGTTGTGGATGCGGGCCGGCGGGCGGTGCTCGAGCCATGTCCGGCCGCATCGCCAAGGTGTAGGGGCGGGTTGCGGATGATGACCTCGTCGGCGGGTGGCCCCGCCCACCGGCAAGCCAAGCGGTAGTCGTTGAGCCACACGCGGGGGTCGCGTCTCCCCGTTGTACTTGACGATCGTCGAGGGTTGGCGGAAGCGTTGGGGGAACGCCGCCGCACGGATCTCCCGGCCGAACACACGGGTGCATGGGGGCTCGGCGTCGGGGGAGCGGTCCTCGCCGGCCGTCGTAGCGCCCACCCCGTCGAGGGTGGTAGCCCCTTGCCGCTCGTGCGTCCGCCTTCTTGGCCGGTGCGCCCGGCGTTGATGACGTTGCGAGCGTCGCCATCCAGCGCCCTGCGCGCGTCAAGGAGTCACTCCTTGGCCGGCGTGCGCCCTTGCTCGGTGGGTCGTCCTGCTGGTCCCCGTGCGTGCACCGAGGGTTCGCCTCCCGGTGCAGCTTCATCGCCCCGCGCATCCCCCTGTTGGCGGATGCGTGAGGCCGAGCTCTCGGCCTGCTGGACGGCCGCTTGCTCGATGAGAGTTTGCACCTCGCGGTGCATGTCTCGAGCCTCGGGGGTCGAGGGTGCTGGCATAGCCTGCAGCAGCGTCGCGGCGGCGACGAGCTTCTGGCTCGCCCGCGGGGGCACGTTCGCGTTTTCGACGTTGGGGACGGTGTTGATGCGGTCGCGGACTGTCGGCCCGGCTCCCGCGCGCGTTCGCCGCGCGCGCGAGGCTTCCCCCGCCATTGAGGCGCGGAGCGCCCGCACCGGTCGGTATTCCTCCGCCGGCTTGGCCTCGAGCTCGCGGGCTTGGGCAAGGCGTGCGTCGGCGTCGGCCTCGGCGGGGAGCGCTCGGCCCCGCGGCCAAGCGCGCGGCGATCCACAGGGGCGGGTGTGACTTCCCCATCTCGCGCGCCGCCGCACCGGCGGCGTTGGGCCGGGTCGTTGGTGATGACGGCACGGCCACCCCGCGCGGGGTCGTAGCTCCCCCGTCCGGGAGTCGTCGGAGCGACCAAACCGGTAGTCCGCGGCGTCGAGGAAACGCCGGAACGCGACCGGGTCCGCACGCCGGAGAAGTCCCACTCCGCGTATCCGTGGCGGTTGGCGGGTGGCATCGTGTCGACGGAGCCCAGGGATGACTCATCGCTGGCCGAGGCGCCGGGGTCCCTGGCGACGAAGACGTGGCGGCCAGGCGGAACCCTGCGCATCGTCGTGTTGACGTTGGCGTTGTAGGTCGTCGTAGCGCCACGCGGCCCGATGGGGATGCGCGGTCCGCAGAGCGCGTGCTTCGCCCCGCCGGGGGCGGTGGCGGTCGTGATGGTCGGCGCACCGCGCCGGGCGGCGCGCGCTCGCCCTACCGCCGTTCGGACCGCTCCGCGCGACGCGAACGCCGCCGGAGCGACGGTGGCGTCGTGGGCGGCGGGGCCCGCGCATCCGTGCTCGCGGGAGCTCGCGCCGTGGTGGCGCACGTGGCGGGGGCCAAAGCCGCCACGGCCCGGCGCGCGCGCGCGGAGCTCCTCACGGTTGGTGAGGCGCATGAGATAGCCGTTCCCCGTGGCCTGAAAGTTCAGGTCCCCGAAGCGGATTTCGAACCCGGCTGGGAGGGGGTCCGAGCTACCCATGCTGTAGCGCGTAGCACGGTACTCAGTGCGGATCACCATGGAGGGAGTTGGTGGAATGACCTTAGGCGCTCGCGTGCCCCGCGGTGGGCGCCAACTGTCGGTGCGGAATATGGTCCCGACACTAACCAGTAGATAGCGCCGAGGTCTATCCCTCAATGGTCGATGCTAAGCAACAAGCGACACAGGGTTTTATCCCGGTTCCCGCCGAGGGGGCCGTACGTCCGACGGGGGTGTGCTCACGGCACTATATTG
The DNA here is from genome assembly GCA_947561735.1 of Cenchrus americanus. Taxonomy (NCBI): domain Eukaryota; kingdom Viridiplantae; phylum Streptophyta; class Magnoliopsida; order Poales; family Poaceae; genus Cenchrus; species Cenchrus americanus. Next base: position 77,653,375 of record OX387244.1, on the reverse strand, counting down.
CTCAGCACCGGGGGTGCCTGTAGTGGGGCTGCTACAAGCGAGGCGGGAGAGGAAGCGTGGCTTCCAAGTCCCTAGTGGAGTGGCTGAAGATGTTGTGGGAGAATAAGAGAGTGAGTGCACGGCGTGCTCTTGTCGGGATGAGCCTGTATGGGTGCGTTCTATCCCCCCTCCGCGGGCGGGGGGTTCGTCCCCCTTTTATAGATCAAGGGGGAGGCGAATTACATGCATGTCGCGCTATCTAGCTACGTGGAGAAGCACGACGTGCTATCTCTGTAGAGTGGGCGGCCGTCGCGGCGATCCTTGTAGCGATCCGGTCATCATGGCTCGACTTGTACCCGAACGGTGGCGGTTCGAGGGTAGGAGAGCGACGAATGGTGGTGATGTCCTGCGATAGGCTCGAGGGAGGTGCTGACGCAAGCCTGTACGGAGTACAGGAGTAGGCAGAACGGCGTTCCTTCCCGACGCGCTTCACGGGGCTGGAGTCGTTGCTACAGGGCCTGGCGTGCGCCTGCACGCGTAGGTACGGCGTCCGCGCCGTTACAGTGGCGGGGATGGCAGTCCACCGGCCTAGCGCCTCCACCTAACCCTGTAGGGTCACAAGAAAGTGCATCGAGGGTGCGCCGGCCCCCTTTCGAGGGCTCGGCGCGTTAGCCGACCTGGGGCGTGCGCACGTTGTCACGGGACGACACCGGCCGCAGCGCACGGTCCCCCTCCCACGGTGGCGGGGATGGGCTCCTCCCCGGGGAGTTGGTGCGGCGGCACCGGGGTGCGAGCCCGGGCGCATGATGGCGCCGTCCGCGGCGTCGGGCGTTAAATGCCCGTGTACGGGGGCCGGCGCATGCGTGAGGGGCACCCTCGAGCGTGGCGGACCCGGCCGAGGGCGGGCGTGCCCTCGAGCGAGGCGGAGCCCACTCGAGGGAAGTGCGCCCCTCGAGCGGGGCGAAGCCCGCCCGAAGGGAGCGCGCACCCTCGAACGAGGCGGAGCCTGTTCGAGGGGATCCTTACGTGGGCCGCCTCGATGGGCCGTCGGAGTCCCTGTGGGCTGCGTCCTGCATGGTTAGGCACCTGCATGGTTAGGCTCGACGTGTTTTGGGTTTCGTTGCGGGTTTTAAGTGAGGTTTTCCCCATTGTTTAAGGGGACCCCTTGGGCTGTCCCCGACAAGTACGGTGGAGGGAAAAGGCTTAGCGGCCGCATAACCTCCATGAAGCTAGTGAAGGCAACACCCTTTTCATGTAGTAGATGAATGTTCATGAGATCCTAAACCCTAGGGAGGGAACGCTTATCTATCTTAATCTCTCTCTTGTGTCCACCCTTTGCCATCTAGCTTAACCTTAGATTCAATGTTAGATTAACATAGGTTAGATTGTCTTTACCTTTAGATTAATACCACTCTCAAAGGTTTTCCATCAACTAGACTAGTACTTGGTTAAGCGCTAGCAATCCCCTTGCTTCGCGGATTGACAAGAACCTTGGGGTCACCCCATGGTGAAAAAGGTGTAGGTCTGTACACTTGCGGATCGAAGGTTGTTACGTGTTTCAATCGTCAACAAGCCCCTTTTTCTGGCGTCGTTACCGGGGAGCAAGCCAGTTTGCTACGTTTAATCTTGTATTAGTTTTGTTGATTACTAACACCTAACCCTTATTTTCTAGAAAAGTTCTTTTGTTTCATTTTTTTGCTATTTTCTTGTTCCTAGATGCATTTGTTCACATCACCATTGGAAGACGAAGAGATGTCGCTAAGGGAGCTAGCAATGTTGTCAATGGAGGACATTGAGATGCAAAAATCAGATTTGGCGCTTGCTACAACCAACTAGGAAGTGAAGCCTAGAATCATCAACTTAGTGGAGACAAACCCCTTTAGAGGATTGGAGGATGACAACCCATATAGATACATTAAGGAATTCACAATGATATGCAACACGGTGCAACAAGAAGGAGTTCTGACCGCTTGGTTCAAGTGGAATCTTTTTCGTTCTTTCTCAAAGATGAAGCGTGAAGATGGTACACACTTGCGTCCGTTGAAGCAAAAGGAAATTGGGATGAGCTAGTGAAGAAGTTTCTTTTGAAGTTCTTTCCCATAAGCAAGGTCCAAGACTTAAGGAGGCAAGTGCTCACTTTCAAGCAAGGAGAAGATGAAGGAATTGATGAAGCTTGGGACCGTTTTAATGGACTACTTGAGCAAGGCCCGAACTTGGGATTTTTCGGTGACTTGATGTTGCATACCTTTTATTTTTTTTTACTAACCCCTAACTCTGCTAGTTTTGTAAGTGTGTGTGCGGGCGGTGATTTAATGGATAAAACAATTAGTGAAGCTGCACAAATCTTACAAATGATAAGCAATGGAAAAAGAACACAACGAGGTTGGCAAAGACATTATCGGGAGGAGCAAAATGACAATAGCAAGCCCGAGGTGCTTGCTGAAATTTCTGAAAAAGATGAACTAGAGGTCAAGGAAGATGAACCGACCAAACAAGAAATTGAAGATCCACTTCCCAAGGTAAGAGAAGTGAGGACCATGTGTGGTTCGAGGACCGGTGGATGGTCGCTTCCTTGTGTGATGAGTGATTGACAACGTTGTGTGGACTGATTCTTGGCTAAGTATTGCAGGTGCAGGTTGCGGCTTGACTCGTGTTGGTGCAGGTGAAGAACAAGCGAGAAAGGTCGTTGCCGGTGAGGCCTCCGGAGTGTGGAGAAGACAAGTAGGCTTCGTTCGAGGGACCCGGTGGCCAGTGGGGTCAAGTGCGGGCCGCATGGTGGCATGAACAGCAAGATGAAGTCGTGGACGGTTTCTTGGTAGATCCTCAAAACCAAGGGCGAGCCGGAACTACGTGGGAGCCGAGTCATGAATGGAGATTGGCGGAGGCTACACCGAGTTCGCGGGGTTTGCAGTGGTTCACCAGAAAACCACTGGGTTACTCGGTTGAGCCACAAAACCGAGGCCGAAGACTCGACGAGGAGGTGCGGCCACCCAGGCCGGTTCAACCGCCCAGGAGGGGCGGTCAGACCGCCTGGGGCCGGTCAGATCCCCCGGGCCGGTCTAACCGCCCAAGGGGAGCGGTCTGACCGCCCTGGCCGCCGGCGCCGAGAAGCTTCGAAGCGGAGGACACGCGTCGGGATCGCAAGGCTTGCGTCGAGGCTACACAGGGTGCGGTTGCCGGGCATCCGTCCGATGGTGAAGACATCAAGAATTCCAAATCCGCCCTTGAGGGGCATGTATCCCTAGTTATTAGTGAAGAGTAGTTTAGTCTTTTGGGTGCCTCCATATATACTCATTAGATGGGTGGATGGCAGCCAACTCTTGCAACCCTAGCTCATTTGTTTTTCCATTTTCGTTCTCCATTTTCATTAGGGTTTTAGAAGGCTAGATTGAGAGCTTCATGTGAGATCTAGAGAGAGGGATGGATGTTTGGGTGGCAAGATAGACCTTGTACGAACCTTTCATGGCATGTATAGAAGGTTTGGCATTGTTCATCATGGTGGTTTTCCCGTCTCCTTTGTGTTGATTTTCGGAGCTCTTTTGGCGGTGTTTTGAGGACGATTTCTTGGGGTTTTTGGTGGGTGTCACGTATGAGGTTCTTGTGCCTCTTTGGCTGGTGACTTTGCCCCCAAATCCCCTTTGAATCGGACTCAATTTGGTGGTTTCTCGAGTTGGGCGAGTTCTTGACCTAGAGAAGCGATTTCTTCGATTCCTCTTGATTGTGAGCGTTTCGGGTCGATTCCTTTGAGGTAGAGGTTGCCCAGGAGGTAACCCAGCTATTCCCGAAGTTTGGCTGCAATCCGTGGAGAGATTCGGGAGATCGGGCGCGAGGAAGTGGAGGTTTGACCCGCGGGTTCGTTTTCTAGAAGGGGCGGTCTAACCGCCTGCAGGGGGCGGTCTAACCGCCCTGGGTGTCTCCGGGTCAAAGTTTTGTTTCACCGGATTTTCCTCTGTGAGTTTGTTCGCCTTGATCAGAGGAGTGTTTGGGTGAAATTTGGGGTCGTTCTCGTGCAGTTTGCTAGGTGTTCTTGGTTGGAGTTCGTTGCTGGGTACAGGAGGTTAGACCGCCCCAGGTAGCCGGTCTAACCGCCCCTAGGCCCTTGGGTGAAGTTTTGGTTTTCGCCAAGATTTTTTGGTAGCTAGCATGGCCTTGACCGGAGATCTTTGTTGGTGAAACCGAGGTGAGTTTTGGTGCTCGGAAGAGGCGTTTCGGAGGATTTCTTGGTTACCGGGTGGAGGCGGTCTAAACGCCCCCTATACCGGTCTAGAGCCCCCCTCCGGTTAGCGCGTCTTTCAAGTTGTTTCCTTGTCGTTCTTTGCGTGTGTGTTGTGGTTCTTTGGTAGAGTTTGTTCCTAGGACTAGTAGCACTCCAGTGGCTACGTGGTTTTGGCAAACGGGAGGTTGAAGTGCGGAGCGTGTGATTTCGGGGGTTCGACCGAGCTAGCTCATCTTGTCGGAGTTTCAATCTCCCTCAAGAAGAATTTTTATCGGCTCCCATTCACTCCCCCCCTCTCTGGTCGCCTTATCGGTCCTTCAAGAAGTCATTTTAGATATTAAAAATATTGAAACTAACATGAATGTAGGCCGAAGTATGGGGAATGCTAGACCATTGGCGGATTTCAATCAATCCGGTTGGATTGAAGTTGATTTTGCCCCACTAATCAAATACCGAAAGAAGGAGGAACACCGACACGTTGCCAAACTAGTTGAGGATATACTTGATCAAGAATTGAGTGGAGAATCGATCCAAAAGATATTTGAAGAAGAAAGAGAAGAAGATGATGAAGGATGGATCGATCAATTTGACAACTCGAAGATTTGCAATGAAGGAAGAGAGGAGTACAACTGTGATGGGCCTAGTGACTCGAAGGATAAATGGGAGAAGATAGTACTCAAGCTAGAAGATGAATGGGAAGGAGTTGACATAGAACAAATACTCCAAGAAGGCCCCTCCCCACTAGATTATAGCTTTTGTGCTATTGAAGCCTACACACTAGCAAATCAAGACATGGAAGCACTCGAGGATGAAGAAAAGAGTGAATCAACGATGAGCGTTCTTGACGACATGTGGTACATGGGATATAAAGAAAGCAACATACAAGACTTTGAAGATGAAGATTTGGTTGATAATGAAGACTTCAAAGAAGAGATGAATGCGTACATAATTGATGGATTACATGTTCCACATGATGATATGGAGGGGATGCAAAAAGGTAACAAAGAGACACCTTCACTCGTTGAGATTGGTTCGCCTTCAACACCGCTAGATGAACCAAATATCACTCTTGTTGAAAAAGCTCTAAGGCCAAGGTATGCACTGAAATCTCAAGATATTATTGATATTGATGATGTCAAATACTCATGCTCAACCAATAGAATAAATGCTAGTTTAAATTATATGCCTTGTGACAATAATGATAATGTTGATAGGCTAGATTTTGTTGAGAATGATGATGAGACAATGTTTATGTTTGAACCATTTAATTCTATGCCTAAAGAACCTTTGAATAATGTTGAACTAAGTGCTTTGCATGAAACATATGCTTCTTTTGTTTACACCTTGACTTGTTGCTACAATTCGCATGTGGTGTCAATTATGGACGAGTGTGTTTACAATAAGTTTTGTAAATCTCGATCATGCTTTGCGCTTGGTCAAGCTAATGATCTTAAAGAAGCACATATCGAGAAAGGCCCGATTTTAACTAACCATGTAGACAAGGCTCGAATAATGAAAAGAGAAGTCATGCCTAAAGAGTTGCAAGATAAATCATCAACCTCTCCAAATCCCGCGATGGATGTTGTTGTCTTCATCAATTTGAGAGCTTGTTCAGAGGTGTACAAATGAAGAAAATGAGATATTCAGAAGCTCCATCAAGTTTCCATTCCAACGCATCAAGAACCAACGAATTTGAAGACCCGTGGAAGGAGTTATGGAGAAAACATTGAGCGTTGCGCGTTCTGAAATTTCAGGACAGATTTCATCTCCGAAGTAAAACGTACGTAACTCTCTTGTACGGAGTCCGATTTGGGCAAATAAAGACTCGTTGGAAAGGATTTTTGTGCACTGTGCAATGGAGTAGAGCTTGGGTATACTTTCTGTTATGGATATTAAAGAAAAATTCATGGAGTGAAGGCAGCACCGAAGGGTGATAAAGGAAATAGAGATGAAGCAAAAGGATGCCTTGGGCAAGTCTTCTATAAGTGATCAAGCACAACATGGGAGTTAAATTAAAGCTGCATTGGTACCTTTTCTCCTTGCATGAAGGGCCATGGCTATGTGACGAAAAGAAGGTATGTGAGAAAGTCGAGCTCTATGACTTTAAATGAAGCGCTTTTCGGGAGGCAACCCGTTTCTTTATGTTTTTATTCCTTTTCTAGAGAGAATAAAGAATGGCACCATCTTATGATGATCTAAGTTAAGTTTTCTTTTTAGAATCACCATCATGTTCATACTCATATTTATTTATTTGCATGCATTGCATTTTGTTATCAACAAGATGCTTCTTTGCGTATACATGTTTTGCACATAGTTGGCTTGGTTGTTATATATACTTAATGATGTATGCTTCAGTTTCCATGTTAATGCTTCTAGGGCATTTTTATTTTTGCAATCTTGTGTAAATGTGGTGTTTAAACATGATTGCGGATCATCATCGTTAAGTTCAATAAACCTTGCTAGCTTTTAATATGTTTTCATGTTGCATTGGTTAGTTTATAAGCTTTGGAATGCGCTTAATTTTTCTTGTGCTATAAGAGTTACTGATCTAGGGATAGACATGGTGTTTTAACCCTAGATTTATCAACCTTTATGGCTATGGAGAAATTCGGCAACCTAGTTGTAAACATGGTGTTTAGAACTAGGTGAAAACATTGTCTTTGTTTATATGTTTTCCTATCATGTGCATACACACCTTGCACCACGCACACTCATTAGGTTTTTATTTCTCATTAGACTATTTAAGCCACAAATTAAAAATATTAGGAGGTATTGTTGGATTGTTGGCAATTCTATCTACTCCCAACCGTCACCTTGGGGGTAGAATATGCGCTTAAAACGTCTTACAGGCAAGACAAAGATTCTCACTAAAAGGAAATTGAAGGATGAATAAGATAAAAATGCTTTGTCTTCTTCAATGCCTAGCAAAATGCTAGGCATAGGGGAGACCCTGAATCTTCAACACGGAAGTGCAACATGACGCTCTAGAAGATAGAATGATCAAGATCATTAACATCTTCGGGTCAATGCGCAAGAAGCCACCGATCTCATCCAAATTTTGCGTGGTCTCGAAGGGAAAACACTGAATATTTTTGGATATTTAGAAGCCCCATGAATTTATGATTCCAACTAATCAAGAATCAAGACAATAGGAGGTTCCTACAAGCGGTTATGCCCGAATCATCAAGTGCAACACGTCCTGAAATCAGTTTTGGACAGCACGTAGTGCTGAAGTACAACGGACATAGCTCCCTTGTTTGAACTCCGTTTTCAATGAATGACCACACGTTGGAAAGGTAATTTCATAAACTTTTCAATAGAGCTATATTTCGATATATGTCCTGTTTTGTACAGATGGGAAATCTATGAAAAAGAGACAGCAAGGAGATGATGAGAATAAGAAAGAGGAGATGGTGATGACAACATTGAAGAGAAGGGCGACCAGTGGCTCCATTAAGCATACGATCAAATTCAAAAGTTTAGGAGCATTGATAAATCAAGACAAAAGCAAAGCCGCATCGATACATGGAGATGTCAGAAGAAGGCAACAAAGAACTACAAAAGATGGTAACACCTCCATGGACCTTCTCTTTACCTAATATAAATGCTTGTAAGTATGCCTTCAACCTTATTAGGTGCAACATTTTGTTTTTCTCTTCCAACAATAACATGGCTACTAGGAGGACAACCTAGGTATCTTTTTATTTTCAGTAGATATACATGACCATGTGTTCACCTCGATGTTTTATATTGCCTATGCTTACGGAAAAATGATGAAAGTTGCCACTTTGTTGTACCTACATGAAGTTATACATGTCTTGGCTAATTGCTCTTTTATTTGTGGAGGTGAAATGACTATGCTTTAGACCCACATACATATATTTGCTCTTTGATTTAAGTTTATGGATAGCCGGATATATATATATATGTTCTATGATAACAAAACCCGTAGATTGCAAACATATGTTTTGATGAGTTGGATTAGGATTGATTTCTATGGTTCGAGACTAAGAAGCTGGTCATTCCTTTGTGTAACTTTTTCATGCTAGCCTTTTTTGTCCATGCATTGTGGGTTTTCACATCGAAAATTTCACAAACTTCGCTGGGCATCCACCCTAAACCAAAAACATCTTTTTGTGATCACCTCCTTGTCCACAACCCAATTTGAGTATGGAGCAAAATTCTCGATGGAGATTAAATATTCCGCAAGATTATGTAATTTATGATTACTTTAGCAATCATTTCCCCCCTCTTTTATGCTCGAGGATGAGCATTGTTCAAGCACGGGGGAGGAGTCATTGCATCACCTCTGACATATGCTATGTAAGTATTATGTTGCAAAAGTTTCGAGGAGCAAAAACATGAAAATGAAAAAAATGATGAGAAGAAAAGAAAAGTAAGGAAAAAAGGAAGAATAAAGAAAAAAAGAAGAAAGAAAGAGAGAAAAATGAAAAGGAAATAAAATAGAAGTAAAAAAATAAAGATGCTCCTCGGTTCTTTTTGCTTCATAAGTTCTCAAGTGCCTTGATGACAAATTCATACTCAAATCTTCCAACCATGTGCAATCTGATAACGAGGACTTGACTCATGCCTCGGGATCATCCATTTGCCACTTGCACATGTCCACCTATCTAAATGTGTGTGTTTCATCCATCTCTCTTTCCAACATTTATTTTCCATGGCATTTTTGACGAGTCTCGGTAATTCCAATAGATCTCTCTCTTAATTCAGCAATATTTCGGATATATGTTTTGCTAGGATTGTTTTTAAACTTCCAAGCTCCACATAAGCCTTCCTCTATCACATGTGAGTAGAATAGGTTGAAAATAATCTAGTATAGGCTTGAGTGACTTGATGAGATGAGTGTTTCTATGAGCTTTTGCAAGAGATTTTCACTTATGTTGGATATGTATCTTTTTGAAAATTCTTCCATGTAACAAGGTAATGGTTTGAAGTTTGCTTAAGTTTGAGAGCATCGTGTTTATTAAATGTGGGTTCTTTATTGTTAGTCTATCTTCCATAATGAAAAAGAAGCCGGTCACAACTTGAACTTTAAAAAATAAATTTTTAAGAGAGAGCAATTTGCCTCGTCATGAATGACTAAGTGCAGGGACAACATTGGAAGGCAATGCTGATTTCCCTTTTAAGCAAGGATTACTTACTCGAGAACGAGCAAGGTTTAATCATGGGGGAGATGTTGACGGTGAATTTTCGTCAACCTAGAGTACTTGTTATGCATTGGTTATTACGATTATGATTTGCAACTAACCCGCCACTAGGCACACTAATGATATAACAAATTCAACTTCGTATGTGCATTTGGAAGTGTTGTGTTTTTGCAGGAAAACATGGACAAAAGGGATGAAGTCACAACAAGTTCAAAGGAGCAAATGAGGAGTTCCGTTCGTGTTCGAGTGCAAGGAGAAATCACTTCCAAAGGTGGCAAGGACCAAGGTGCTATGACAGATCATCCCTGAGGACTAAGACATAAAGTTCGGACTTCATGCGAGAAGACCCCCTATCTTGATCGCGGGGATGATGACCTCAAAATGACACAGATCAAGGGGGCTAAGTCCAAAATGTGAAGATGAGCCACGGGGAGGAAGATGGGCCCGAACCGGCTCAGAAAGGGCTTAGGCCGGTCGGCCCAGTCGGATCGGCCCAGGGGCTTTCTGGCCCAGTTCGTGACGCCCTTTGACCTAGGTGTTTCTCTATAAATTGCCTCTTCCTCCGTCGGCCGCCACATCGATCCAATCATTCTACTGATGCCATTCACCAAAAAACCACCGCCGCAAGATGAGGGAGAGAGTTGGATGAGCTCGTCGCAAGGATCAATGTCGGCGGAGGGAAGGAAGCAAGAGGAGGACTCCAAGCTGCTGGCCTAGGGGTGTTCCCAAGCTTCATCGCTGCCATCTTCATCGACGACGTTCTCCGGAGTCTCCATCACCCCTATGTGTTTCAATCCGTGTAAGATGATGGGGTAATGTCTCCGTTCGTCCCTAGGGTTAGATGGATGCATGATATGTAATCTATACATGAATCTTATGTCAATCAATGCCTTCTGGTCTATGTCTTTGTGTATGCTTTGTTTACATACATTTGTGCAACATGCTTATCTATAGATGCGGTTATACGTGAAAGTGTTTGATTACCTTGCGTAGTGACAGTACAGTGGAGGGAAAAGGCTTAGCGGCCGCATAACTGCCATGAAGCTAGTGAAGGCAACACCCTTTTCATGTAGTAGATGAATGTTCATGAGATCCTAAACCCTAGGGAGGGAACGCTTATCTATCTTAATCTCTCTCTTGTGTCCACCCTTTACCATCTAGCTTAACCTTAGATTCAATCTTAGATTAACATAGGTTAGATTGTCTTTACCTTTAGATTAATACCACTCTCAAAGGTTTTCCATCATCTAGACTAGTACTTGGTTAAGCGCTAGCAATCCCCTTGCTCCGCGGATTGACAAGAACCTTGGGGTCACCCCGTGGTGAAAAAGGTGTAGGTCCGTACGCTTGCGGATCCAAGGTTGTTACGTGTTTAAACCATCAACAAAACTCTATATATATTTAGCTACAAAAATCAATAAGGCAGATATAACATCAATGCAAAATAAATCATATTAAAAGATCTACTTAGTAACTTTGTACAATGTTTGGTCCAAAGTCTAAACATGACATATCTAGAAACATATCCAAAATTCAGCTCCATATCTTATCTTGATTTTTAACTACAGCAAAAGTAGGTCAAACTGAGTTTGAATTTTAATTCAAAAACTACCAATCAAAAGTATGGTCATGCTTCGTAAAAGTTGTAGATCTAGTCACAATGAAACCAACAAAATTGGTTTGACATTTTTCTGATTTTTCTAAGATTTCCAACATATTTTCTAAGATGTTGGACCTAAGTCAAAAGAAACTAAGAATCTACTTGCACTAAGGCCCTTTCAAAGAATCTTTCTTCACAACCATACCCTCAGATCTTTCACCAGGGACCATACACATTTTTGGGGTTCACAACCGTTCCCTCCCGACGGGGGAGAGCTCCCCGGCGGCGAGGGACGACCGGAGCTGGGCAACAAGTGGCACGAGGTGGCGTTTGAGCTCACCAGGAGTCGATTGGTGGTGGTGGATTGGCCGGAGAGGACGCCGGTGAGCAGCGGCGGCGCGACCGCGGTGGAGCACCCGTCTCGGTGCAAAATCCGGCGAGGGGAGCGGCGAAGCTACTAGGACCTAGAGGAGAGGCTCGAGGGTCTAGCTGGCGGTGGGAGCTGGCGGAAGAGCGAGCTCGCTGCGGCGGTGGTAATAGCGGCTCGACGGAGCGTGCGTGCGCTTCGTTTGGGGACTCCATTTTATACACGACCGAGCGAGGTAGGGCAACCGAAGCCTTCTCCTTGAAGGCACTTACGCGGGAGGAGAGGTCCGGAGGCGGCGGAGTCGTGTTGGCTGCCGGTTGGCCGACCGGGGCGCGACGGGGCTCGGTGGCAATGCGCCCGTCACATCCACGTGGCGGGAGAATCCCTCCTCGAGCAATTCGGTCGGGGGCGAGGGCGCGTGATGATGCGGTCCCGTCCTCGCTAGACTGTGGGTCGGGGGTCCGGACGTCAAGGGGCGGTGGTGCGCCGGTTGCCATGTGGCGACGTGCGTGCTGAGCGCGAGGGCGCGGTCCAGAGCGCCAGAATGCCGTTTCAATTTGGTTTACCCCATTTTTATTGAACCAAACTCCAAAAATTCTAATAGAAGTTCAATTTCGCCCAAAACAAGACTTGTAGAGGAACTGCAGGAGAACAATTTTCGTACAGGTCGACCTATGTTTTGATCAACGGTTTGAGCATAAACTGCTGGCAAATTTGTTGTCTTTCATGGCTCGGTAACAATGCAGATGTTGGCGTTGACCGAGTTTTAGCACGTCATCCACTCAAAATTTAAAATGCTGCCAATTATAAAAAGTGTGTTCCTCAAAAAGATGCACAACTTTTATATTGGCCTTTTTTTAGTGTTTAAATGAAATTCAAAGAACGCAGCAAAAGTTCTAGAACAGGTTCGAAAGCACTAGGGAATTTGACCACGTTGACTAGGGTTTTGACCATGCTAATGATGGTTGACTTAGTTAAGAAGGTAATTAGCACTAATTAAACACCTTGGTTTTACACACCCTCCTTACATCAAAATGATGCTCGAGAAAAAATTGGGAGCATTAAATCCTAACCGACGATCCAACTTCAAAATACATCAGAGCAAGTACATTGGTACACGTCAGCGGTCCCATAGGTCTTCTCATGCAATGTCACGTAAGATTTTTGACGATGTGGAAGGGAGAGAGTGAGAAGAGAGAAAGAGGTCGTTGTTTCGCGAAACAATCACCTCATGAGCGAAACAACCACTTTATGAGACAACTTCACAACTACTCCTTCACAAGTATCGTATTAGTTATTGTTGCCATGCAACTCATAATATTTCTTTTTTACATGCACATATTAAGGGATTTATTGCTCTACCAGATGACACAACTCATTGTACAAGTGCTCTGTTGAATCGACCCACGTGTCAATGCATGAGATGACCTATCAGACGACACCAATGCAGTTGCCCTCAAACCTTGCCTCACTCACTTCTATAAGAGTGTATTTTGTTTTCATCCTCAATCTACACAAGAGGTCTGAGTTAGATACCATAAAGTTGCATCGAGTTACATGAAAGCTTGCCACAAGCCTCACCTGCACAACACATTTTTCCTGTTCCAAGCCTACCTACATAATCACTTTTTTTATTCCACCACTCACCGCACATGTTTTGCACCATAGTGTACACAGATTCAATTTGAAACGTTACCATTTAAGATGAGTTAATAATTTGTAAATACTTTTTCATTTATTTCTTAATATTGTTGCTATGTTTTTTTACAAAGACCACATATATTATATTAAAGTAGCAAGATTACATCAAAGGCCCTCATGAAAGAAGGAAGATAAATCAAAGACCCTAAAACTAATTCCAGAGCCACTGCCGGGGAGCAGGTCGCCGGTGAACTGCAGCAGTGGCGTCACAGACGCATGATGCAGTGGTGCGGGAGAGCCTCATCAAGCGTAGGCTTGTAGTGGTTGAAGATGCCGTTCAGGGGGAACATTACCGAAGACCCAAGGATGTGGTAGAAGCTGGCGTCGGCAGGCAAGAAATCGTCATCTTCAGCGCCGGTGGGTGGCTTGCTGCCAAGTCGGTGGCGGAGGAACTTGGGGGGACTTGAAGCTGGATGAAGCGGTGCTGCTTGGTAGAGGTTCATGGCGAAGACATAGGTGGAGGTTGGAGCATCTTGATGCGTTTGACAACACTGAACTCGACGCGGGTGACGAGATCGTCGGAACAACCACCAAAGATACACTGGAGTCAACTCCACCCAAAGAGGATACAGCTTCGGAGGAGATAGATTCCAGAGGCAGCAACGGAAAAGGTCACAAGAGCGTATCGATGTGTTCAACAAAGCCAAAAGCGCAGATCTGCGAGAAAAAACCGACGCGTTGAACATCTTCAACCTCACCATATCCCAGGGGAAGGCATGGGAATCAGAACAGCCATCATCAGATCCGAGGGAGGACACCGACACGTTTAACAACTTCAGTCGCCAGGCCCCAGAGGGAGACGTGGGAATCAGAACAACCATCAGCGCACAAGAGCAGACAAGGCAAACAGAACAACCATCGAGCAGCAATCACCTTCTCTAGATTTTGCAAAAGGGGAATCAAATCCAGAGGAGAGGAACTGACCTTAGCGCCAGCAACCTGATAGGTGGTAGGAGGGGCGAGGTGGATCTGCAGAGGGGGTGGCGAAGCGAAGGAGGCCGGATCTAGGATGTGGGGGAAAGGCGAAACAAAGGAGACGATGGAGAGAACCGAACCACGGGAGAGGGAAGGGAATTTATTTAGACATACCATGGCTACAACCTCGACGAAGGCGGCAGGAACTGCGGCAGCAGTTACAGAGATGACGGCGAACAATGCAAAAGCCAGGGGAGCACTCATCATGAGCCTCCTAGAGGAACTGTACATGGAGAAGGGGGGGTTTCCCTCCCCACACCGACGCGAGCGCTGGAGCAAGTTGGAAGGGGCCAGTGGAGGCAGAGAGCGGTGGCAAGCAGGAGAGAGATCGGTGGAGACTGGAATTGAAGGCGGCGACGGCGAGATCTAAAAAGGAGTAAGTACTACAAAGAGCTGGTACTACACGCGAGAGCTCGGATTTCTTGTTGCTAAGTTGAGTATAGGTGATGTACCCTACACTAAAGGCAATGCTCACACTCATAAATTATCAAACTATGGAACATCGTGATAATGAAAGTAATATTTGGACATAGTAACGCCTGATGTAACATTGTAGTTTTACGGTTGTACCAATTTGCACAACGGTTCATTGCTAACATGTTACACTAATTTTTGATGTTGCGTGGGTTGTATGAGTACTCACGTGAACAAAAGCATTAAAGGATCCATGGGACTACGGGAGCAACCATTAGAAAAAACAAAATCAGCAGTAAAAAGGTAATGACAAAATTGGTGTTTCTGCTAAATTGCTCTTTTGGTTATTGTCCTAGAGAATCTAATTGGGTGGTGCATGCTTTGGCAGCGCTGGGTTGTAAGAGTCCCCAAGGTGCCGCCAAGTGTGGGATGGTACGCCGTCTGGTGTTGAGGACTTGGTGGCTAGTGATCTCACTGAGCTCGTGAGTTAATGGAATCCCATTTCCATTTTAAAAAAGAGAACTTTAAAAAGGAGGAAATTGATGTATCCAATGATCCGGAGTCGAGCTCTAGCAGCTTCGATGCGGTTGTACCACACTACGGGTCGTGTCACCCTCACACCGCGGGATGTTCAAAGCCCTGGGCTAGCGACTGCGCATGGCACCACCTGGTGCTGGATCTAGCGGTTTTGCTTCTCCCGTTGGAGCCACGACGGTGGGACGACATGCCCACCTCGTCGCCAGTGTAGATGAAATAGAAGAGAGAGAAGAGGAGGAGACAGTATTCAAATGCGAGAGAGGGTAGATGCTCTATTTTGTAGATGCAGAACCTCAGTACAGAACTGAAATACAAACTCCTCCCCTGGAATGCAATACACACATCATACATTATTACACACCGACAGAACATAATGCGAGTTCTCATATATTCGATTCGCATCGGCGGAACTTCATTCATATAGACGGTTCCCAGCTTTCTCAATTTTTTTTTTTTTGAAAAAACAGCATGAACGCTGCTATATAAGGAGAAACATACGAAGTTTTACATATTGTGATTACATGAACAACGTGATTTCGAAGAAGCAATAACCTGGTCGGTGCAGTGCAGCATTGCAAGTGAGCCAACTAGTCAAGAAAGGTCGCGCATCCTGATAGGGTGGTCAAGATGGCAAACACGCACTTCCACCCCGTGCAGTTCCAGGAAGGAGGTCGAGGATCGAAAAGCCAAGTGACCCCGACATGGCACCAATGGTCACGGGCCACATCGATCAACCCACCGACTGAGACTGAGAGCCCCTTTGGGAGGGCTCCATCGGCGGCTTCAGGAGCGGCTCCGGCCGGAGCCCCGCGAATCGCGCTCTCTACCTCTCTGGAGCCGAATTGCCCGGACGGAGCCACAAAACCGTGGCTTCGCCCGGCTCCGCCTGGCTCCACGCGGTGGTTTGTCGGTCGCCCCGGGCGAGCGAGCCGCGGCGCCGGCGGGGGCCGGAGGAGGCGCGGCGGGCCGGCGGGAAGATGCGTGGCCGACGACGGGAAGATGCGTGGCCGACGGCGGGAGGTGGCGCGGCGCCGGCCGGCCGGGACGAGGCGCGGCCTTGGCGGGAGGGAGGAGGCGCGGCGGGCCGGTGGGAGGAGGCGCGGCACCGGCCGGACGAGGTGCGGCCTTGGCGGGCGGGAGGAGGCGCGGCGGGCCGGCGGGAGGAGGCGCGGTTGGCCGACGGGAGGAGCGCGGCACCAACGAGTGGGAGGAAGCGCGGCGTCGGCCGGCGGAGGAGGGGCAGCGACGGGACCGGCGTGAGCCTCCACGGGTGAATGGATAAGGGGTGAGGAGGAAGAAAGAAAATAGAGGAGAAAAGGAAAAAAAGACAGGGACAATTTAGACCTTTTACGATCTCAATCCAACCGGTGAATCCGTTTTGCCAAACGTTTTTCAAAACGCCTCTAATTTTATTAGAGGAACCGCCCCACTAGAGAAGTCAGAGCCGGAGTCGTTTTATGTGGAGCCGGAGGCCTCCCAAACGGGCGCTCAGAGAGACCCTCCAATGAGTGCGAGTGAGGGAGAGACACCAGCCACCCCGTCGCCAGGCTCGGCCCCGGTGGCGGTCACTCCGTCCGCTGCTCCTGGGACGCCTTGCCCTGGGAGTGGCGAGGCCGTGGATCTTAGCTTCCATGGGAGTCCGTCGAGCTCAAGCCCTGCGCCGCGACATGTCAAGTCCAAGGAGGAGAAGGGTAAAGTTGTTGCTGCTGTTGAGGGCGGCAGGGAGGTGAGGCCTGGTGGTTCTTGCCCGGGCGGGGCTGGAACCACTGGATCTTTCAAGGATGCGCTCCTGCGGCCTCGAACCTTCAAGCCGAGGTTCCCGGAGAGGCAAGGCTGGGTCTACTGCTTCTGTGTGGTCTCGTCTTGGGGCCAGCAGTCACATTCATGGCCGAGCCGGTGGAAAGCTGCCATCGAGTTCGGGGAGTTCTTTACTGGAGGCGCTCAAAGTTAAGGCTGGGAGGGGCTGCTTCAACTGTTTCGCTGCCGGCCACCGCATTGATGCCTGCAGAGACCCGCCGCGGTGCCTCTTGTGCTTTCGCTTTGGGCATAAGGCGCGTTCCTGCGAAGGCCTTCTGGTCTTGCTGCTGGTTCAGCTCGTCGCGGATTTGCTCCCGCGGCTCCTGCTTCTTGCGCCGCGCCTGCTGCTCCTGCCTCTTGCGCCTTCGCTGCTGCTTCTACGCCCACCGCTTCTACACCCACCGTGGCTGCTGCACCTGCCTGTTGTGCTGCGCCTTCCTCCACCACTGCTGCTGCTCCTGCTTGCTCACCGGCGACGGAGACGTGCATGGCGTCCCTTGACCCCTTCCCCCGTCGGGTTGCGCCTGCACTGCGCCCGGACCACGTTCGTGCGGGGGTGCCGCGCACTGAGCTTGTTCGCGAGGCTGAGCGGGATCTCGAGATCTTCTCGCTGCTCGTCGTGCCACTCAATGTGCCTGCTCGGCTGGACACGGCGGTGCTCCGGATGGAGGCGGCCAGGCTTCTTCGAGTCCCAAGGTTCAAGCTGGAGGTGTTCAGGCAGAAGGGTTCCACTTTCCTGCTGCGGTTCGAGGAGAAGCACGAGCGGGACTCCGGCCTGCGGTTGGGGTTCCTTGAGTTTGGTTACTTCAGGTTCTGCCTCATGCCTTGGACGCATCATGTCTGCGCGAGCTCGGTGTCCAGGTTGCTTTACCATGTTCGTTTGTGCATTGAGGGGGTGCCGGCGCACCTGCGCCATGCCGGCGCGCTCGTCAACTTGTTTTCGCCGTCTACTTTCATTGATGACGAGGTTTGCGAGATGGAGAAGCCAGAGGACGAAGAATGTGCGAGGGTCTGGCTTTGGACGTCTACTCCGGATGACATTGCCATTACTGGTACTTTGCTTGCTGAGGAGCCGGTGGTGCTGCCGGTGGAGCATTTTGCTGATGCTGGGGCTCATCTTGTGGAGCCAGGGATGCCTTATGGTGCTTTGAGGGTGGATGCTGCGCAGGCTCTGGACTACGATGTGATCATCCATGTTGATCGAGTGATAGATTATACCCCGCTGCCGGACAGTCCGCAACATCGGAGCATGGATAGTGATACCAGTGGGCTTCCTGATGAGGAACTGGAGGAGGAGTGGCCGGTCAAGCATTCCTTTGTTTGGAGGTTAGGGGAGCCGGATAGGCGCCCGGTGCCAGAGCGACGGCGGGTTCCTGTGCATGAGAGGCTTGGCGGTCGTGGACGAGATAGGTCTCCGCCGCGTGGTGGGGGCACTCGTGGTGCTGGTCCTGCCGGTCGCGGGTACATGCAGATGCCGCCATCAGGCATGCACGATGTCCCCGGCCTGCTTGATCGAGGTGGAGGAGGAGGTGTTGTCGGTGGAGGAGGTTGCCGCCATGGAGGAGGTGGACGTCAGTTTCAAAGGAGAAACTCCGGCAGCGCCTTTGACAGATTGGGGCGAGTTCCCGCTTGTGTGCCGCTTGGAAATGTTTTTGACCGGTTGGAGGGTACGCGGAGATCTGGTGGCGTGTTTGAGGGCTCCGGTGGCCAGACGGCGGCCGCCATTGACAACGGTGGGGTGCTTGGCCTGGCTAGGCGGCCGGCGCGGCTAAGCGGCCGGCGAACAGTGCTGCTCCTGGCAACTGGGTGTGGCGGGCCAAGGGTAATGCTCAGGGTCAGCAGTTCGTGATGGACCAATTGGGGCTGCTCAGTGACCAAGATCGGGGGGCAGAAGCGGACAGTTGCCAGTTTCGTGAAAGTCAGATGATGCAGACTCTCAGAGTGGACCCAATGGTGGAAGAGAGTGCCCCGCGCCCTGGTTCTGTGCACGGCGGGCCCATACCGCTGCAGCGCTCGGTGGAGCCAACTGCAACCATTGGGGCTCTGCGTGTGTCTGGAGAGCCGAGCGGAGGGGGCATGCAGCGACAGGTGCAGGTGCACACCGTGGAGATGAGTGACTTTGAGCAGGACACTAGCTTGGCACCTTCCGGTTCGCTGGCTGCTCCGCCTCTGGAGGTCGCCCGTGTGTCGGCTTCTCCGCCGGCACGATCTGTTAGCAGGGATCAACGGGAGGAAGCCGAGGCATTGGCTGCTGTGGATGGCGTGCCTACGACAGTACTTGACAAGGAGGGGCACCTACGCTCTGCGGTGGTCCAAGGTGATACGACGATGTTGTTGGGGGGTCAGTGAGGACGCTGCCTTTTGATCTGAATGAAGAAGTGAGTTTTTTACAGGGTGAGAAGGAGTTTGTGAACAATGGGCTGGTTGGGCCGGAACCTGAAGCGTTTGCGCCAGAAGCAGACATGGAGGTGACACCGGCTGCTGAGAAGGGTGGTCCATGTGGTTTTGTTGCTGGCAGGCCAGATGGGCCGGTGGACTCGCTGGTCACCAGGCCAATCCTGACCGCAGCGAATGCGAGGTTGAACAAAGATAGTGCTGATAGTGCTGGTTCCAGATGTCTGGGTCGCGGGCTGCCAATGTTCGCCGTTCCTTTGCGCAAGTCGTTGCTCTGCAACCCTCCAGTTAAGCAAAAGTGTCCTACTCAGAAGAAGAACTACGCTGCCGCTCCAGTCGGTGCAGCTAAAGTGGCAAGGAAGAATGTCAAGTTGATGAACAAGGGTCTGCAGGGGCTGCCTGTGGAAGAAAAGGCGACTAACCTCCTTCTCTCGGCTTCTGGTTTGCCGGTGGATAACGAAGAAACAATTGCTTCCTCACTCCTGATGTTTGGGGAGCAGTTTGTGAATCCGCTTCGGGCGGAGCTGGCAGGGAGCATGAGAGTTACCTTGGGCCTTCCGGTGGATGGCGTCTTGGGTGCTGGCTGCCTGGACGCTCTTGTGGCTGATGCTGATGCTGATGAGGACTAGGCAGCTCGTTGTGCTGCATGGGGGCGGTGCTCTCGCGAGAGCACGTGTATCTTTTATTTTAATGCATTACTTCGGGTTTCAGAGTTCGGCTGCAGTCCCAGCCGGTGTTGTCGTTGCTTTAGTTGTGGCCTTTGCCTGGTGGTTCTCGCATTGTCTGTGTTCTGGACTGCAGCATCAATTGTTCAGGTGCTGTTGTGCTGATGTCTGTTCGGAGTTTATGCTTTTTAGGTGGAGTTGGTGGGAACGCCGTTGTTTTTCCAATGATTAAGCAGCATTGCATTTTGTTAAACTGGAATGTACGGGGACTTAACAGTCGGGCCAGGCGAGATGTGGTCTGCAATCTGGTGAGGGATACAAAGGCGAACATTGTCACCTTGCAGGAAACGAAATTGGCCTACTTTGATGCACAAATTGTCAGAGAAACTCTTGGTGACCGTTTTGCTACAAATTTTATATTCCTTTCAACTGTTGGTACCTGTGGGGGAATTTTATTGGCAGTGGATGAGGCTTTGTACAGTATTACTAACTGGGAGATTGGCGTTCATACTGCAACTGCAATGCTGACGACTTCCTCTGGGGAAATCTGGTGCATCACGGCTGTTTATGGGCCACAGGAAGATAATGCCAAACTTCAGTTTTTGGGGGAGATCAGGTGGCTGCAGCACAGTGTTACTGATAGATGGCTTATCATTGGAGACTTCAATATGATTTTGCAGGAAGCCGATAAGAGCAATTCCAACCTTAACATGCGTCTCATGGGGCCTTTCGTGCCGTGGTTAATGATCTCCAGTGGAAGGAGTTGCCTTTGAGGGGAAGGAAATTCACATGGTCTAACAATCATACTCAGACAAGAATTGACCGGGCTTTTTGTACTGCTGGATGGGACCTCATGATGCCCAGTGTTTGTCTCCAAGCCTTATCTTCCAGGGTCTCGGACCACTGTCCTTTACTTATTGCCGGTCAGCCTACAGTGAAGAAGTACAAAGGGTTCAGATTTGAGGCATTTTGGCCTAAGCTGCCTGGTTTTGTGGAGGTAGTGCAGGAGGTGTGGTCGAGGGACACCAACATTTTCAATCCTTTTCTGAACCTCCATGTTAAATTGCAGCGCGTGAGTAAAGCGCTAAGGGTATGGGCAAGAGGAACTATTGGGAACAACAAGGTGCTTCTCTGTGCTACAGCCAAGCTTATTGGTATATTTGACGTGGTGCAAGAATTCAGGCAACTGTCACCACTAGAGATCAGGTTGCGTAGAGATCTTAAGAATCGGTTTTTGGGGTTGACTGCTGTGGAGAACCTTAGGGCCAAACAATCATCGAGGCTGACTGCTATTCGTGCGGTTGAAGCAAATCACAAGCTCTTCTTTATTCAGGCAAATGGGCGCCGTCGGAAGAACACTGTCCACTCTTTAAGTTCAGGTTCTGGAGTGTTGTTCACGCAAGAGGAAATGGAGGCTGAGGTGTTTACTCACTTTCAGACTCATTTTGGGAGACCGCCGCCTAGGGAGTTTACTTTAAATTGGGAAGAGATCAATTTGCCTCGACGGGAGCTTGACCATCTTGAAGATCCTTTCACAGAAGAAGAAGTGATGGCAGTCATACAGGAAATTGTTGGGGATAAAGCCCCTGGTCCAGACGGGTATATTGGCATTTTCTTCAAGCGGTGTTGGGGAATCATCAAGGCTGATATTTTACAGGCTTTCCATTTCTTCTTTACTCAGCATGACCAGCACCTTCAACCCCTCAACACGGCACATATTGTTTTGCTCCCCAAGAAGATGGATGCCCAACTAATTAGTGACTTCAGGCCCATCAGTTTGACACATAGCATTGCCAAACTTTTCTCCAAGTGCATGGCACGTCGTCTGTCGCCTGAACTTACACATCTTGTCTCCAGGGCGCAGAGCGCCTTCATTAAGCGGAGGAGTATACAGGACAATTTTCTTTACACCCAAAACCTTGTGAGAGCCTTGTATCGTTCTAAGGAGCCGGGTTTGTTTCTCAAGCTTGACATTGCCAAGGCGTTTGATAGTGTGCAGTGGGATTTCCTCATGGAGGTGTTGGAACAATATGGATTTGGGACCAGGTGGCGCGGATGGACCTCGGCATTGTTAGCGTCAGCTTCTACGGCAGTGTTACTGAATGGAGGAAGGGGAGCTTGGTTTCAACATTTCAGAGGGTTGCGACAGGGTGATCCACTTTCACCAATGTTGTTTATTTTGGCTATGGAACCTCTCCATCGTCTACTACACATAGCTGCTGCTTCTGGTGATTTGACTCCGATTAACTCAAGAGCAGCCACACTAAGAGCCAGCCTCTATGCGGACGATGCCGCGGTTTTTCTTAAACCAGTCAGGGAAGATGTGGCTGTTGTGGCCCGGATTTTGCAGACCTTTGGCCACACCTCAGGTCTTGTGACTAACCAAGCGAAGTGTGTTGTCTATCCCATCAGGTGTGATAATTTCAATGTGGAAGAAATAATGGAGAATTTCCAATGCCCCATAGAAGCATTCCCTTGCAAATACCTGGGGTTACCTTTGCATTTCAGAGCTCTTAAGAGAGTGGAGGTGCAGCCTCTCATAGATAAGATGGCAAACAGGCTCCCGAACTGGAAGGGGCGACTCCTGAATCGCGCTGGCAGGTTGAAGTTGTTAAACACAGTTCTCTCCAGCATGCCAACTTATTTCCTCTCAATGTTTGCTCCATCCAAGTGGTTGCTAAACAAAGTGGACAGGATCAGACGAGGCTTTTTATGGAGAGGTTCGGAAGCAGTTAGTGGTGGCCATTGCTTAGTCCGCTGGGAGAATGTGCAAAAGCTCAAGGATGTGGGTGGACTGGGGGTACTGGATCTTGAAAGGTTCAGTAGAGCTCTTCGTCAGCGTTGGTTGTGGTTCGAGTGGTGTGATGCTGAGCGTCCTTGGGTTGGGTTTGATGTTCCTTGCAATGACGCCGACAGACAATTATTCAGGGCAAGCACAAGAGTTACCTTGGGTGATGGGAAAAAGGCTCAATTCTGGAACTCCTCCTTGTTGGATGGTCATGCACCCAGAGATCTGGCACCCAGACTTTTCAAGCTTGCTTGGAGGAAAAATAATATTGTTGCAGATGATCTACAAAACTCAAACTGGACCAGAGGTTTATGGAGAATGACCACTGTTGAGGAAATGGTAGAATTTGTGAACCTGTGGGGGTTGCTGCAGGATGTGCATTTGACTGATGGGGTGGATTCCATCTCTTGGCGATGGACTTCGCATGGGGTTTACACTGCGAAGTCGGCCTATATTACACAATTCAGAGGGTCCTTCTGTTCCTTTGATACTAAGGCAATATGGAGGGCGCAGGCAGAAGGGAAACATAAGTTGTTTACATGGTTACTCATCCAGTGCAAAATCCTTACTGCGGACTGTCTAATTGCAAGGAATTGGCCCTGTAATCTAGCGTGTACCCTTTGTGACCAAGATTGGGAGACAGCTACTCATCTGTGCTTGCATTGCGTGTTCGCAAGAGAAGTCTGGGACTTGGTCTCGAGGTGGATCGGTGGAGGGATTGTGCAGGTACCGACACTGAATGTTTCGATGGAAGCTTGGTGGAACTCATCAACGCAGAACTTACCAAGGAACATCAAGCGAGCTGTGCAGGGCATTCTCATGTACACTACTTGGCATCTATGGAAGGAGAGGAATAGAAGGATTTTTCAGGGTTCTGCGGCTTCACCGGTTGCAGTTTTCCAGCTACTGAAAGAAGAGTTCAGGCTTAGGCGGCAAGCCTGTGGAGGAGATGCGCTGATAGTAGTTTAGATTTGGTTCTTTGCTGCTTAAGTGGAGTTTGTTCAGTTTTTTCTGTAACAGCAACTTTGTAATCTTTGTTTGTTCCCCTCTTCTTAAATGACAGGCAGCGCTCCTGCCAAAGTGCCAAGTTTTCAAAAAAAAAAAAGACCCTCCAAGCCAAGGGGACGACGGCCCCGACCCGAGCGAGTAATGGAAAAGCTACTACAGCTAGGGCGCAAAATCAACTGGAGGGAGCACACGCACACGCACGCACACGCCCCCTCCCCTCCCCCTGCGCCGCGCGTAGGAAGGCAGGCGGATAGCGCCCTGTGGCCGTAGCTAGCCCCGGCCCTAGCGATGATGTGAAGTCCCGTCGGCAGATCCTACGTTTTGCCTCCCTGCTGGCTGGATATCTCCGTCCGCCGGCCACGGGCAGCAGCAGTCGGGCACGAGCGCGCGCGCACGCACGCACGCACGCGCCCTGCGTCCCCGTGCCATGACTCTGACCGCTGCCGTGTTGACCACAACGCCAGACCGGACCTGCTTGCTTGACGAGAGAGAGAGAGGGGGGCAGGGGTCAAAGAAGGTAGGCAAAGGGCGGGCGTCCGGCTGGTCTGCCGACGCCGGATGGGAAGGACAGTCATGTCCTGTGCTACGACAATCGTAGGCGCCGCGCAGCAGATGGATAGGACATACTACTCCGTAGGGTAGGGCTCTGTGTTGGGCTCTTCGGCTCCGGTGGTTCGCCTTCTCTGCTCTGTGCTCTCTCTTTTCTGCGCCCTCGTGTGTGCAGCAGGCAGCAGCGCTGTCTGGCTTTCTGGCCACCCGCGGCGGCAGGGGCGGGGGGCCCTGGTCTGGCTGCTCCCCTGCGGCACGGGAGCGGACTGCCCGCACGTAACCTTCTTGTGTATCGTGTCCCCCGCCCATGCGCGCGCGCGCGCCACAGTGCCAAACAGCGTCCGCACAGTAGCGCGGTGCAGGAGCGCCCGACCTCAGGGAAAGACCGGCCGAGGGAAAAAGCGCGATGCCGGCCGAGGGAAAAAGCGCGATGCGTGCTGGTGTGCCCGGCGCTCCGGCTCCGGCCGTGCGCTTGCCTCTGCGCCGCGCGGCCAGCGACACGCCGCCGGTGCAGGTAGTCGTCCTCTGGTCCCCAATTCCCCATCTCCCCGACGCCTCTGGGTGGAATATAATCTGTCCGAGTGTCTGCCTGTCTGGCCCCGCGCCATCCATGCTTGATTTTCTGGATAACTTGCGTCGTCTTGGCACAACGGCGCACCTGCTTGCCACCCCCCCCCCCCCCCCCCCCCGCTTCTGTTAAGAACAGCGCAAAGAACCCATCAATGCAATGCTGTCCCCTTTTAAAGGTTGTTAGCTAAGGGATTCCGGTTTCCAAGCGACCCAACAAGCAGAACGGAGGAGGCAGTGCAACCTGCATGCGCACAGCGAGCGCATTCAGTGAGTTTGCTATAGCATTTGCATGTCACGTTTCTGCACATCCACGATCCTACTACACAATGATATCTACATCAGCAAATCAGTGTCCCCGTAATTTGGAATGTGCTACTTCGCCCGTGTTTAAATGCATCCCAAAAAGTTTTCGGGAAAGAAAATCTCGTATGCATAGTCAGCCTCCCTCCGGCCAGGCTCTGAGCATGCAGAGTGTCGTTGTTTGGTTGCGTGGACATCCAGAGTCGGGCTAAAGAGAGCAAACGTTTGGTTGCTTGTACGAGATAAGTCACATGAGATAAAAATATTATAAAATTGTGAGACATGGGTACCCCTGGGTCCCCACCGACCATGCTCACGGCCGTCCCCGACAAGTGGGTCCGGCCTACTAGAAGACCTGCCGACCACTCAGTGGGCCCAACCGACCTAGTTGGTGACCCACACGACCTCCTGAAGACCTTCCAGAAGATTCCCCAGACGACCTCATTTGCCACGACCTCAAGACTTGGCACACAAGAGAAGATCTCGGTGGATTATGACCAAAGCAGATCGACAGGATATGGCAAGATGTGTAACGTAGATTTAGGTCTCCTGGTTGTAACCGACCAGGAGTCTGGGAACCGACCTCATCCGCTGGCCAATATAAGGCGGACGAGGCGATCCCCTTTGTAACATCATCATCTCGACCAACCCTCAAGCAATCTACACCGACAACTGGACATAGGGTATTACTCTCCGGAGGCCCGAACCAGTATAAACTCGTCGTGTTCTCTGTGTTCCGCGTACTCGTGTGCGACCTTCGAGTTCTTAGCCTTAGTCTCCTCCCCGCCGAACAACTAAACCACAGGGATTAACACCCCCGTGGGCTGTCCAGATCTCACCATCTGACAGTTGGCGCGCCAGGTAGGGGCTGAGTCAAAGTTCTTCGTGCAACTCGATGGCTTCGACCAACGGCGCCACCTTCCCGGAGAGCATGGCGAACTTCCTCGCCAACCCTGTCGACATCTGCTTCGGATCGATGCCGACGACATCCACCGTTCCAGCCGCCTGCCTCGTCATCGAAGGCAACGCGGTCTCCAGCAACCAACAGATCGAAACAGATCTGTCGAAGAAACCCCACCCACCCACTCCTAGCGACCTTATCGCTGGGATCGATCGTGTCGGGGGATACGATCTCTGATACAATCAAAATCTGTGAGCACGCCAAGCGTCCTTGCACGTCTCCTTCAACCTCCAGCATGCCTCTCGGCCTGCGCAATGCTGCCCGCGTAGCATCACGCTACATGAAGCGCAAGATCCAGATCGAATCTGGACTCTGTCATCAAGATCGTGGAAGCTGCAGGAATCACTTCGATGAGCCCTGCCCTATCCACGAAAACCCCAAGCACACCGCACGCCAGTGCCGTGTTCTCAAGAAGTTTCGACGACCTCTTACCGCGGCTCATCGCCGCCAGTTGAACCAAGAATCGTCTCCAGACCGCCTCGCGTTCCAGGTCGCTCACACAACAATCTCCCCGAATTATCCGGGAGAAGAATTCGAGACCCCAGATCGCCAGATCTTGGTCGTCTCTGCAGATGTACCACCGCAAGATGGAGAGACAGATGCGCAGCGTCAGGAGTGAGAAAACGCCAACGCCGCCCGAGTTGTGCGACGACAATAAGAGATCGCGATCGCTGCCCCAGCTGCAGGCCTTCCACCGGCCAACGCCGGACAGGTCAACGCCAACCCCGAGCAACAAGCGCTCGTGGTACCAGTAGCTCCACAGGAGCGACGCCACGACGACCCACCTCGATCCAACAGACTACGTGTGCGAGATCTCCTCAGGGACTTCGAGCGCGACAGACATGAAGTCTACAACTCACCACAAACCAACTTGGGAGCTGCCCTTGTTGTCCTAAACCACCTCGAAGATTCTCCAGCAATCCGGCGCCTTCAGGCCAATGTCCGCGTTGCAGCCGTTCAGATTGAAAAAAGAGGTCCGGGATACAACAGATCCACGGCAAGTTCCTATTCCAGAAGCAGATCAGAGCGTCCTCGACAACGACGTCGAAGCCAGGGTCCTTTTGACCCGGTGGCTGAAGAAGGGAGAGGTGAAAACGAAGTGATGCAGCCGGCCAATCCTGCTGCTAACGCTGCAGCCAACGCTCCAGCCAACCCAGCGGCTAATGCTGGCAACGCCGCCAACAATGCAGCCAACGCTGCCAACATCCAGGGGAACCCCGCCCCGAATCCAAGACGCAATGCAGGAGCTCATCCTCCTCCGGCCAGCCTGATCAAGCAGAAGGAAGCTGCATGAGCCGAGCCTGGCGATGCAGAAATGGTCATTTCTGACGTTTCTGGGGATGCAGGCAATCAAACGCCGCTCGCCTGCACCCCGTGGGCCTGGTTGGCCCAGAAACGCGAACCAAACACACCCTAAATGAAGTCTATTTGTAAAACCTTTTCACACATGGGTGTAACATTACATGATGAATCAAATGAGCATAATTAATTTAATAATTTGCTACAGTAATGCTATTAACCATCTTCTAGTCATGTGGTCAGAACCCTCATTAGACTCCTCTTGGAAATTTACCTAGGGGTGCGAAGGTAGTTTTGTAAACTGCATTTATTTAACACCGTTAATTGTTGGTCAAAATTGCATTTGTTACCCAAAATTTTTTACGTAAACACGAGCTTCATTCCTGTTACGGGAGATTGTCTGATTTTCATTTATCAACCCCCTCCCTCTCGCCGCCGGAGGGCCCTGCCGGATGCCACGTGTGGCCCTGGGAAGGCGGCGGCGGGGTGCTTTTCATCTCCCGTGCGCTGATCCGATCGGGGGCACCAAGCCATGGCGGCGAGCTCGCGCTGGCACGGTACGAGGCGGCGACCCGGGTTGCCACCAGCCACCACCTTTATTCTTCGCACATCGTCCCCTCCTATCTTCCACTGCGACCGTCGCGCCCTTCCATTGCTGCCTTTTCTCTCGCGAGATTTAGATCTCGACAGTGGCATCGACCTGGGGCTGCGACCGGCGGCCTCCTT
Source organism: Cenchrus americanus (assembly GCA_947561735.1). NCBI lineage: Eukaryota > Viridiplantae > Streptophyta > Magnoliopsida > Poales > Poaceae > Cenchrus > Cenchrus americanus. Next base: position 77,625,361 of record OX387244.1, on the reverse strand, counting down.
TGGTCGTGTGGTGTGGCTTTGCAGTAGGTGAGGTCGGGGTGCGGCGGTGACTAGACCTGAGCATTTCACGGGCCGAGCCGTGTCGGGTTTGGGTCCAGTCGAAAAAAAACTCGGGTTTTTCGTGCTGAGAAAATCCTACCCATGACTGTCCATGGGACGTGTTGGGACTCAACTTTCGGGCCGGGCTCGGGCCGGGCCCGGGCTTGGGCGGGTCGCTTGCGCATTTTATAGTGTAAAATAACTAAAAACAACATTTCGGGCCGGGCTCGGGCCAATTTTTTTTGCGAGCTTCAAGATCTCTGCCCATGCCCGTCTAGTAAGGTTCGTGGGCGGGCCTAGCGCGGGCTGTTCCGGGCTAAAAATGCTCAGGTATAGCGGTGACCGCCCCCTTGGCTGACTGTAGCGACGACTCTTCAGGCGGTAGTCACAACCCGTGCAGCAACGGCTTCAGGCGGGCATCGCATCGCACAGCGGCCGGCTCCGCACCTCTGCAGATGCTGCATACTGGCGACGTCTGTGGTGTTGTTGTTCTGTCGGTTGGTGGTGTTCGAGATGTGGAATGCGCCGACGAAAGCTTTGGGGCTGTTGGATCGGCTCGGTGACAGTGACGCTCTTGGGCGCCACTCCCCTCCTTGGAGGCGTCGCTCTGGCGGTATTTTTCCATGTCCAGGGCTTGGTCATTCTTCATGTTTGTTGCTCTACCCCGGTGGTAGTCGCCAGGATCTGGTGAGCTCGATTGCTCTGCTCCTTACTTCTTCTTCACCATGTCTTCTTGGTGGAATGCGGCTGCATTCGTCAATGTTTCTCCCTCCTATGGGGCTTCCTTCCCCCACAGGGCGTTGGAGGGGCCTTGGCTCTTTGGCAAATTGAGAAGATAGTCCCGATTCTAGTTTTATGTGGGCGGCCTTGTGTACCTCCGCCACGGGATTGCCTCGACAACGTCAGTGGAGCACAACAGTTGCCTGCAATATTGACTATGCTTTGGTGTCATTTGGTTTGTAGTGGGTGGGTGTTTTTGTGTTTGGTTTGTGTTGTCCTTCATGTGTTTCTTCACGTGTTTGAAGTCGGGTTAGCGAGGCCACAGAGCTCGTTCTCTTTAGACGATTTCCACCTTTCATGCTTTCTCACCTTCTCCCTTGATGGGCGTTGGAGGGCATCAACAATAGTGGCGATCAGACGGCCATGATGTGTGGAAGTTTCCCTCACCTTGGTTAGATGAAGACAGGAGTTGAAGTTCACAAAATATATGGTGCGAATTCGGTAAGTAAGTAGCTTAGTGCTTGAGCAAACTAGTTTTTTGGTTGATTTTCCTCATGTTGGGCTTGAAGCTCCAATGTTCCCTTGTAGCATCACATGTACTATTTCTCTTTTCGGCTTTGCCGATCTCATGTTGTTCTCATTGGCTCACTGAGATGATCGCCTCTCGGGGTTATTTGTGAACTCATTGTAATCACCCTTTGTCGGGGTCATTTCGATCAATGAAAGTAGGTGGGGATCCCTCCCCCTGAATTTGTTCGAAAAAAATCCTACATTACAAAATACTACCTTCGTTTCTGTTTTTTTTAAATCGAAATCTCTCAAAGTTTGAGCAGATTTATACAATAAAGTAGTAACGTTAATAAGTACATTAAATATATCAGATTTTCTTTGCATCAAATGCTTGAGATTTGATGTTTTCTCAATCACTTTTTTTGCACCGCAAGATCTCCTCCCAACGGCTCACGATGCTTCCTTGTGTATTGTCTTGTTTTCCTTGGGTCCGCCAGCTGCACTCACACCCGCGCCCGGATCTATTACCTGCACCCGTTGCCGGAGTTATGTGGGGAGGAGAAATAGAGAATTTGAGATAGCTGAGGAAAGTTTAGAACTGCAGGATCATTGATTACATATAATCTGAGTTGAGATTTGCCTCGATTACAATGTTGAAGCAAAGTAGTCTTAATTTTGTTATGCTTATATCCTATTAACAATTTACTTTATAACAATTGTATCATATATGTTGTCAGTTTGTGATGTCTTTTATACTGTTTTTAATTATCTTCTCAATGATGTAAAGGTGATATATCTTGCTGAAGATGATCTTAGTTGAAATGCTTTTTACAAACTAAACTAGCTGTAGTGCGACTCCAATGATGTTTTTAGGTTAATTTTTAAGCACTTATTTTTGTGAATTTTCTCTTTTGGTGTAAGCTTTCTCTCTTTTTTGACATTCATAGCCAGGTAATTTATTTATGCACATTTTAAACAACATTTGTCTAGAAATAATTTAGTTCTTGAATATTTTTCAGTTTGGCACAACCCTGTCCATCTATTGCTATAGTGGGGCCGACGTTAGAGATGATGGAACTCAGTCGCCATCTGTCTTGGAGCCCATACATTTGAAACTCGAGACATTGACTGGTTAGTGAAGCACCGTCGTCCAATTGACCCACCTGAAACATGTTCATTTCTGGAACATTAATTGCACAAAAACGATATATAACACTAATTGAATTGCTTTTTCAAGTTGTACTACTCCACACCAAATGACATTTAGCCAAATGTTTCTCCCTTTCTAGTTTCTATCAATTCTCATTTTCCAGCTACCAAATTATTTTTTGAGAAAAAACCACTAGTGCTATGCTGCTGAGTTGATGTTGACAATAGCAGAAAGGGATTTTTTATAGTAGAAATAATCTAAATAATACATGATCTCATATATTTTTCAAGGGAAACTACCCACTCCACCCTTGTTGCGGCATCTAAAAAACATGTCCCTTCATGCATCACCACAGTGATGTTTTTCCTGAAAGTTTTGTTTACATATAATGCGAAGAACTGTGTTGGGTGAACCGATTTTTTGGAATTTATATTACCCATCACCAGATAACATGAAGTACTATTTTTTATTTCCTGCACAAATTTTGGTATGTCTAATGTTAAATTGTCTACACCACATAGAGGGATTATGTTTTCTGCACATAATGTTTGGTTTGGTCAAGTTTGTATTTCACAAATTACATAATGGGATCATGTATATTCTTTTCTATCAACTCACATTTTTTTCACATGATAGTTGTTTCATAGTTATGTTAGAAATAAAGAACAATCACGTTTTTGGGATCATTTTTTCAGGAGAGTAGTCAACTATAATTTTTCTTGATAGCACCTTCCTCTATCTTTTTATGTTTCAATGTAAAACTTGATCGTAATTTGAACTTCAACACAACATTTTGAACAAAGAACAGTTCCAAAGCATCTACCATAAGCGTGCTTTTTCATTCTGAAATTTTTTATTTGCCAAATCCAGACAGTACACTCATTTACACTTTGTGATCTATGAATTTCAAAACAGGGAAAGCTGAAAGAATTGGACCTACAAGATACAACATCTGGGCACTGGTTTTTCTGGTGACAAGTGGAAAAGGAAGAAAGTGCAACCGATCTTGCGAAGCATCCGGATCTAATGAGGTCTTTTTGGAACAACATAAAAAAACACTGGTTTTTTGCTATGGTTGAAATCTAGTTTCCCGCTCCCTGTTTTTTATGGCCTTTAAAACCTATATATTGTTTTTTGCCCACCCAAAGTGTACAGGCCGTTGGAAAAAAAATTTGACCTTAAGGAGCATACGTTTAATGAATCGTTAAAAGGCTGAAATGGGCTGGGTTTTCTCCTGTTATCGGAAATTGTTTGAGATTGAAAAGATTTCAATCAATTTTTTCTGGAAAACACAAAGTGGAGAAAAAGTGATGGAGGAAAAAAAATCAATCACTTTTCTCTTTAGTTCAGGGAAAAGCACGGTTGGATGATAGATCAATGGCTGAAAATAAAGTGATTGAGAGAAACCTTAGTCTCAAGCATTTGACGTCTAGACACACCATAAATATATTTTCATAGTATATGATCATAAATCTTGTAATTTCCTCTACAATTTTGGTCAAACATAAAATGGTTTGGCACTCCAAGACAATTGGAATGACCTACAATTTGAAACAAATGGAGTAGCTAATTGGTGCGGGGAGATAATGATAAATTTAACCAACTTTAGAATGTGCTACTTTTTTCATCTTCCAATTTCATTTTTTTGGAAGGGAAGAGCTTTACTTATAATAAATTAACAATTCATGTTTAGGTGGTATTTAGTTTGTCAAATTTGTGCGAATGAATAGTGCATTGGGGGTGGAGAGTTGTGAAAAAGTGCACGATGACATGAGACGTGTTGTAAGAGAAATACACGACTCTGACGGGTGAATAGTGAACGTGAATCAAAATTGGAGAAACTTGTAGGCCTTGGTGTGCAGGCCAAAACACCCTAACAAATACAAATCAGAGGAGAGTTAGTTATATATGATACTAATCTACCCACTTCATTATTTGCACTTCATTTGGTAATTCGGGACGAGATGTTCAATATCACAAGTGTTATTTACTTGAAGGATGTGATTATTAAGCGAAAGCAAACATTCAGTATGAATTTTCTTAATATGGAGCTCTTGTTCCTTGAAACACCGAGGGCCCTAAATTTAATTATATTCCTGCCCCTAATTAGTAGTATGTTTTAATATTTGTTCCAATAAAGCCTGCTAAACACGTTTTTCTGTTCGTTTTGCTGCACAAACCAGATAATGCTCCATCAAGATCATATGCGTGAAGAACTTTACACGTAGTCTACTACTGCAAGCTTGCATTGGCTTAACATTTCCTTGAAATGCTGGTACAGTACTCACTAGTAATAATACTTGCAGAGATGTACACCAACATACGATCAAGGCCGCATGAACATCTACGTAATGTTCTTTACTGCCTTCCTAGCGTGCTGCAGTGCACGCAAGACGCAACAGAACATAACATAAGCGCCTAGATAATAATCGGTGCACGCACACGCCGCAGTGCAGGTTTCCTGATATTACCCTTAAATCACTTGTCACACGAACATATATAGAGTACTTGTAATATAGGAGCGAGGCCTTTGAACGAACAGCACCGTCGGGAACGCTTTGCCACGCTTCGGGCCCGGTGTTCTTTATACCAGCACGTAGTAGAAGGCGCCATGCTGCAGCGGCTGCACGGTGCAGCCCGACGTGTCGACGGGGACGTGCTCGAGGTCGAGGCCGCGCTCGCCGGCGCAGCGGAGCAGCACGGCCGCCTCGCCGAACTGCGCCCACACGTCGAGCCTCGTGGCCGCGACGCTGTGCGCCACGCTCCTGCCCGTGATGCTGTCCGTGATGCACAGCGCCGCGACGCCGCCGCTCTCCTGCGCATGCTCCGCCACCGCCGCCGCGGCAACGGCGACAACAGGCGCGCCAGCGGCGGCGGCGGCGGTGGTGGTGGCCCCGGCGCCGAGGGCCCTGTCCGCTGCTAGTCCTGCAAGCATGCGTCCATGTAAAGAGACAGTCAAACAAACGGGGAACCGGCGCGGTAGTAGTAACTGCGGCGAAGAAGTTATTGACAGTGGCCCGTGAATTCAGAAATCGAAGGCGTTTGAGGAAACCCAAGTAAAATGACACAGTCCAGTCCAATGCATGTGTGCATATGGAGTATGAACACTTTGAACAGAGCCGGCCTTGAATTGCCATGCACACGCACGCTCACTCTACTAAAGACGCCCTGTAGTGTGAAAGGAACTTTTGCTTGGACCGCGAGCGGCAAAAAATTTTGACCACCGTCACCTCATCAATCTTTTCAAGAACGTCCTAGGCATGCAAAATTTACCATCTTCTATCCTTTTCCTACGGAGAGAAGCTACCATGACAAGACCTCACAGAAGGTGGCTCAATTTATTGCCACTTGCATTTGCCTTTTCAATGTTTTCAAGATCATACAATTCAGGTCATTTCATCAGTACTGGACAAGTTTACACTGATCAAGCAATATCTGTGTTTGCAGGGATCAAAACTGGAATCATGCTATAAACCTCATGCCTTTTGTTCCCCCCAACTCTAGTCGTTTCATGAACATGTCGACTGATGCAAGAACAACACGCGTGCAGAAGATGGACAGGCCTCGTTACGTCCAGCGTTGCATTGCATCTACATGAGATATGATAATATGATATGATGTTTTGTCACCATGAAATAGTTCACATCTTCGAAACATCCTTTCTATAGATCACGAACTTTTGTTCCTCATGGGGAGAACAACTCGCAAATTTTGGTCTTTTCTAAAGCTTCGCGCTTACAAACTGACAAATTTCAGCAACTTTTATCATATATGCATCCGGGAAAGTGATGCATGAAAAAGGCTGTGACAAGATTGAACATATCTACAAGAGATTTTACATGGCCTAATCTTCCCTGATTGCCACATGCATCCCTTTAGGGATACAAACACTGACAGTACAGTGCTCTTTTGCGTTGGGATCAGTAAGACGTGATTGGAGCTAGCCTTTTATCAAAGGAAATTTGTGCAATCCCACGCGAACAAGCATGCAGATTGGACGTCCTCCTAGTCATAGCTAGTGGCAGCAATGTACACTACAGTAATTTTTAAATTCAAACGAACCTGAAAGAGGGACACAATATACTACTACTCCTGATCATCTGACAGCCCTAATTCATACAAACACAATCCATGCATATGATGAGATATAATACGTACTGAGCACAAAAAGAGGAAGAGGAGAACAGACTCCAATGGTGCTCCAAGAGTGATCGAATTCACATACCTTGCAGTTGCATGAGATCGTAGTTGGCGACGACGCTATTAGGAGCAGCACTGCTTGCAGGCAAGCTTGTCAACCCAGCCGTAGTCGCGGTGGCAGCCACGCACGCCACGGTGACACCGGCGTCCGGCGTCGTTCCTGCATCAGTGGCCGCGTCCACGGCCGTGCTGTCGTCGCCGAAGCAGTACTGAAGCAAGCCTAGCTTCGTGGCGTCCTCGTGCGCCACCTCCCTGGCTGGCGCCGCGTCGGTGTTCTTGCCGAGCTGATGATGATCGGCGCCGCTACCGGGACAGTACTGCCCGAGCCCCGCGCCCCAGCCGGCGCAGGTTCTTTGGTCGGTGATGGCCGGCCCTGTCACCTCGTTGCACAGCCCGAGGAATGCTCCAGCGGGCAACGCCGGAGGCGGCTGCTGTTGCACGGGCGCAGGAACGTGCATGTACTGACCCCCGAGAATGGCGGCGAGCTCGGCGGCCGACAGGCAGCAGCCCTGCGGCCACGGCTGGAAGATGGGCTCCTCGGAGGCCACGAGGTCATGCACCTTGTGCGCAGGCGCCGAGGCCGGCGGCGCCACGGGCTGGCCCTGGTAGTACATCTGTGGGCACGCGGCGGCGAGCGGGCCGAGCAGGTCCATGGCCGCGGTGGGAGACATCGCCTGCGCCGCGCGCTTGGCGGTCGGCCTGCTGGACCCGGAGGAGCGGTCGGAGGAGGACGAGGACGAGGAAGTGGGCGCCGCCTGCGGCACGGGAGAGGCGAGCAGCTGGACCTGCTGCGTCGCCGTGAGGAGCTGCGGCGGCGCCGGGGGCGGCGGGACCGGCGTGACGGCGGCGGCGCGGGCCGGCACGCGCGTGGGGCACGGGCGCGCGGCGCCCGCGGCGCACAGCTTGTTCTTGGAGCGGGACTTGCGGTTCTGGAACCAGTAGAAGACGTTGGCGTCGCCGACCTGGCCGTACTCCTGCAGGCGCATGCGGATGCGCGGGATCTCGTCGCGCGGTGGGTTGATCATGCCGGAGTTGAAGATGGCCTCCAGGATCCGGATCTGCTCCGGCCGCGGGTTCCACCGCGGCTTCGGATCCGGGGTCCGCTCCTCTGCCCCTGCGTAAATCACACGGGCACAACACAAAACATCCGAATCTGAAATCAGGCAATTCCCTCTGGATCTTGACCCCCCCCCCCCCCCCCCCCCCCCGCAATAAGCAGCAAAACCCTACCCCCGAACTCCTACTGCCATGCAAGTAAGGCTGCAACAGGATCATGCATGCACAACACACAGCTCCATCGTCGATGGGCGCCACGATGGCGCGTACCTGCGTAGCCTGAGGAGGTGTGCTTGTTGAGGCAGGAGCCGCCGGTGTTGGCGGTGTTGCTGCCGCCGCCGCCGCCGGAGAGGAGGGACGACGGCGGCGAGCCGCTGATGTCAGGCTGCGCCTGCCACGGCTCGGCGGCGTGCTTTGACCTGAACATGCTCGGCCAGTGCCTGTTGTTGAAGGACGCGGCCATGGCAACCGATCGCGCCGCCTTGCTCGATCAGATCTGCTTGAAGGCAAGCTCACGACACGACGGCGGGAGAGAGTGTGTGCTTGGCGGCGGCTAGGGATTCTCTCTTTGCTACTACTCGTGCGCCTGAAAGCTGCCGCTATATGCGGAGGATTCAACAGGTACCTAGCGAGAGGATCACTAGTGTGGCTTTGGCTTGGCTTCCTATGCTACCGTGTGCCGTCGCTATGGTCTCGCTGGTGGCTGATGCCTCTTATAATGAGCCGCACACCTACTACTGCCGCCCCCCCCCCCCCCCCGGGTCTCGCTCGATCGCCGAAGTGTGGCCGCGCAATGAATGGTCTCCCAGTTCTACTGGCCGATCGAAGCCGCGCTCCCCGCTGCCCCTCCCTGCTGCTTGGAGATGCGCGCGCGCGCGCGCGTGGTGTGAGTTGTGACCGCGCGCCTGACCGGGCCCCGGCACGTCGCGTTGCACCGGGAGGGAAGCTGGGACGACGACCGGGCGAGAGCTCGTCCCCCGCTGGTGCCGGACGACGACGACGGGTGGTGCACCGTGCCGGAGGGTACGCGTCGTACACGCGCGGATAGGCGACCCGCGCTCCCCTACCGCTACTGCCAGGCAAGGGAGACGTACACGGAAGGGCCCCCCTCGCCCGAGACGCGACGGGCGGCCCCCGCCGCTGCTCTGCGTCCCTGACACCTGCACGGGTGCACCGCACATGAGGAGAGGAACCGGGGGAAAATGTACGTGACCGCACAGCGCACTAGCACGGTGGACAGCCAACTGAAATTTGCTGTACAGTTTTTGAGCGGACGTTTGGAGTAGTGTTGGACGCTAGCAGGTTAGGTTCATGTCGATCCACACGTCAGTGGGATATTGAATGTATTCAGCCTGTTCGGTTGGCTGGTGGGGTGCATTTAGTCTTGGTTTGTTCGGAGAGAAAATCTTCTTGGTGGTTCTTGATGGCTGGTTTGTTGTGAGAGAAAAGTACTGCTGGCTGGTGGCTGATAAGCCAAGCGAACACGGCGATTGTTGCCTACTACTGTAGCACGTTGCCACAGGACGCTTACGGACGGACGGAGACGGATTTCAGTAAATGCTGTGTACTACTCTGCTAGTATAGTGTATTGCCACCACCAAGGGAGGCAAAGCAAGGGTTGCATACTGCATGCATGCATCTTCTCTTGAGAGTTTCAGTCCAAGAACAAGGATCGGAGTACATGCACCATATGCCTGTCATAATCCTTCACGGATTACTGGCTGGCCTCGGTATCCATTCAAACAAGGTTGAATAATCAGTTCAGAAAGGCTTTGGATGCCGGTTCCCTCCCACTTCTCTGTTCGGAAAGGCCACTCACGACGTGCCAAATGTTACCACAACAGCTTTCTCTGCCCGTTTCCCAGCTTTCCCCCAAGCGAATTTGGATTTTGGAAACCGGAGGCACCACACACACAGGCAGCACAATTTACTGCTCCTACCCGTCGTCTTATCCGGTCAAAAGAGCCACGCAGCAGAGTTAATGCCAGTGGATGTGGAGCTGTGGACTGGCATTCGCTGCTGCCTGCACGGCCAGCTTCCTTTTCTTTCTTCAGTTCTTGTGTGTTTGTGAGCAAGAAGAGAGACGATGCATATGGTTCCCTTCTTCTTTCTTTGCAATTGTGACGTGGCATTGAATGCGTGGGGGATCCAAATGCTAGAAAGGAGTGAAGAGAGCGGAGGATTATTCTAGCCGCGGAGTGTGTTTATGATGGAGAAGGTTGTTGCGTGGAGTAAATACTCCCTCCGGTTTGGTAAATGAAGTCGTTTAGGACAGCGACACGGTCTCCAAAATACAACTTTGACTTCTTCTTTTTATAAAAATATTTGTTAAAAACTAACATATGTATACTTTCATATATACTTTTATGAAAGTACTTTGCAAGACAAATCTATCCATGTAGTTTTCACATTTCCAAACTTAATGACTTAAAAGTTATTCATGATTTATATTCTCAATGTTTGACTCAAATCATGTCCAAAACGACTTCATTTACTAAACCGAGGGAGTATAGCGTACAAAAAGGCCGGCCGGGGAGGCGATGATGCGTGTGCGTGTACGCAGCACTGTACGTACGTGTACGCCGCATGCATCCATGCATAGCGCAGGCAAAGAAAACGTACCCAAGGAAGACGACGACAACGGTCGCGGGGGCCCGGCCCCGGCTCGCCGGCAGCGCTGAGGTGAGAATTTCTGGTCCAAGGCAGTAATGGCATTGCTGCATTTTGCCATCTGCTGGTGACGGGGGAGGACTGGAGGTTCATTGATGAGCTAGGTGGATTGACTCGAGAGAACCGGCGTTCTGCACCTTGAGCTCCTTGGACTCGAAAGTGTTCTAGTAGAGTGTTAAGTTTGGTCTATTTCACGTCATGTCACTCATGTCACATCGAATGACAAGGTACCATTTAGAAGGACTAAACATAATTTAATTATATACTAATTGCATATAAGTATTGAGTTTTTTCAAAGATGAATCTAATAAACCTAATTAATCCATGTTTATCACATAGTACCGTAGCATCACATTGTCTATTCATGATCTAATTATTAGTCTTAATAGATCCGCCTCACTTAATATTCTAGAATTATGAAATTCGTTTTATCGTTTATCTACATTTAATACGTCTAATTAGCCTCCTAACATCCGATGAGACCGGATTTATACTAATTACTGCAGGAAGCAAACAGAGTCCCAGTGTACCTCTGAGGAGGAAGAGATTAAGGGGCATGTTTAAAAAGAATTTTGAGGATAGAGCTTAAAATGTGGCAAGCTAAATCACATAATCTATCTCTTCACATCTTGTTAATAGAAATCCAAGTTAAACAGATTGAACCAAATGCAACACAATAACCAAATCATCGGAATGTCTCGCATTTCAAGATGAGCCTTCGATTTGTGCTTCGAGAGTTTGGTTTCTGCGGAAGATGACAATATATCTGCTAGTAGTTGTGCAATGGTTTTGACTTTTGAGTAGACATGTAAAGAAGTTTATCAGATCATTTCAGGCCAAAAAATTGTGCATATGAATATTCCATGGGCACCGCCACCTCGAGTTTACACTAGTACAGTACTCAACATCAATGACCAAACGGTTTGGTCACGGTACATGCAAAATTGGTCACGGAACACTTTTTTATGACCAACTTATGACCAAATTGAATTGGTCACAGAAGCTCCATCACATTTGGTCTACCATGACCAATCGGTCATTTTGGTCATAGAAGTGGAACTTTTCCATGACCAACACGTTTTTCGTCATAGAAGTGTATTTCTTCTATGACCAAGCCAAATGGTCACGAAATTGGTCACAGAAGGGGATGCCACATGGCACGGCCCATGCTGATGTGGCAAGGCGCGTGCTGACATGGATATGATGACGTGGCTCTTTGACACAGCGCCACGTGTTGCGCTGCGATTTGTCCACGTGTCGAGCTCTGAATGGTCCACGTGTCGCACTCTAGTTTGTCCACGTTTTGGTCCACATGGACGATGACGTGGCTGCCTACGTGTACAATGACGTGGCTTCCTACATAGACGATGACATGGCAGTTGATGTGGCAATGATGACGTCACCCCCACATACACAATTCATAGATGAGCCTAAATGGCCAATTATTTCACTGATTCACTTTTTTATTCGAGCTCATCCAGAAATAATAAAAATTCAAAATCGCCAAATTTAAACCCACTTATTTCAACAAATTACATAGCCCAGATCACATACATGCTCACAACAAGACAATATAATATCCGATAAATCTCAAAAAAATAGAGATTCGACATCTCATGTTACATTTAGAATCACATCACCATATAGTTGATTACATTATGCTTTCATCTTGCATCCACTAGACCTCTTCGTCAATAACCTGCAGTCAAAATATAATACTCGGTGCTAATGCATTATAGTAACATCAACTATACATGAAAATTTTTACTTTGACCACACCATATTTAAAAAAACAACACCAGAAAATTACTCATTGTGCCTCATTTGTATTCAAATAGTAGCATACAATGTTCAAGGAGCAATACAACAGCAGTACTAAATGGCATGTGCAAAAGTATATAAACTGGCACCCTTACACAGCCCTAAATAACTATCTGGATCTCCTATACACTTCACTTGGGTTCAAATAATCATGCTAGTCCTGGAACAGTAAAAGCGTTATCAAGTACAGACACCAGCAAGCATAACTACATGCTTAAGGTTCATTTTTCAATTTCAATAGAACTATTAGACATCTATATAAACTAGCATTGCTATAATATATACATAGATGAACATACATTGTGCTGGTAAAAAAACTGCCATCTGCCATATCTACAGTCTATCATCTGAAGCTAACATAGGAGGCACAGGAAATCAATTATCTCCAGATGATTATAACATAACATCTGAATTTTACAAGATCTAAAATCACTGCCTATGTAACAGGGAGATATAAATTATGGGAACATCAGAAGGGCAATAAAAAAATCCTTTAGTCAACAAACAGACTGCACAAATACATTCTGTTATCTCTCATCCCATGTGACAAACACCAGCAAAGATTTCAATGATGACTGCATGGGTAGCCACCCTTCATGAAACTATCAACAGGGGATTTAGAAATATACAAGCACATCAGTGGTCCCATGTGACAAAACAGGATACAGAAAATGCTACTCCGTTAGTGCCAGTCCTATAATTGAGTGCATTTACTTAATATTCGGCGGTTCCCCAAAGATATAATAGGCGACACTCCAAGTAACACGGCGTCAACTTCCTAGCCTCCTATATAAATCAGTAACTATGAAAAGTAGAAGCCATTGTGGCTAAAGTTATCGAGCAAGCAAGCAAAAACATCGCAGTTAAGCGGTGACGGTAAAAATGACCTACAATAGATTAACGGTGCGATTACGGTTTGACTGGAACTGCCAAAACTCATCTCAATTTAAGAGAACTACATAACTGGTCGTGCCTACTCAAATTTTAGCACTGTGATTCAACTTTGACATAAGAAGGCAACACTAGAATCGAAACTAGAAGTCACTAAAGCCACAGTTAACCAATAAGCAAGCAAGAAAACCATCAGTAACTATTTGGTTACAGTAAAATTTTCCCACGACATATTAGCAATAGCGATTCTGACTTAACGAGAACTATACCAAAACTAAAATCAATATACACAAGGCAGGATAGAGCTGGTCCCCGTTCAATTTTCAGTAGCACACTTTGACTTTCACTAAGGAGGAGGCAACACTAACAAGAGCTAAACAAGAAGCTATACGTCATAGCTAAGCTCACAGAACTAACAAGGCTCCAAACCAACAACTCTAATGTAAGGCTGTTTAACACCAACAGCACCCTTCTGGCTGCAAAGTGAATCCAACACCATTATTAGTCACGTACTTGACCCAGTTCGGATAAATAAACAGACAAAATAAGCTTCAGATTCATCATACTTAGCAGATGCAGATGCTTGGTAGACACTGTAGATGCCAACAACAGTTAATCTAGTCCCCGGAACAATGGTCTAAACAAGGTGCCTATCTACGAAAGTAGCATGTTCCTAGGAAGCTCGCCGGTAGGACCATCCTAGCAAAAAGGAGATCTTCATCGGTCACATCTTCTTTAACGACAAGCAAAACACTACAAATCGGGATCCTCTTGCTTTGACTCAACTACGATCTGCAAGGATGAATAGCAACTAACCTCAGGATTCTCTTGCAACTTGAGGGTCTGGAGATCAACATACTTGCTCTTATCAGGGACTGCAATCCAGGGGTCCAGAGGGCAAGGCTCTTCTCCAGGCTAAGGGTAAACAATCACAGACATATATAACTGTCAGAAAATAACCATTAACGATAAAACAATAGTCTGAACGAGTCTGTCTAGATGTTATTTTCTGTTGTAAGATTGTTTTGGAGCAGATTGTGAATGTTAATTGTGCCTGATGTGTTAGAGACAGATCGAGGCGGCCGGAGCCGGACGCGAGCCTCTGAGAGCACGGATCGGGGGGGGGGGGGAGATCCGGGAGTGGATCGAGGCCAGGCGCTAGATCCGACTAGGGGTGGGGGAGACTAGGGTTTTGACCTGGGTACTTACGTCGCTGGGCGCGCGGAGACGTACCCCGAGGCGTGCGTGCGGGCCGGAGCAGGAGAGGAGCCTTCAGCGCCCCGCGGCGGGAGCGGGAACGGGGGGGGAAGCGCGGCCGCGGACCCGATCGGCGGCGCGTGGAGGTGGAGGCGGCGGCGGCGGCGGCGGAGGGGACGCGGAGGAGGCGGTCAAAGCCGGTGGCCGAGCGTCTTTCGCGTCGGCGGCGACCTTGCCTCCCGCGGCTTCCTCTCCCTCTCGCCTTCGTGGCGGCCTCCGGTGCCGGCGGATCCGGCGCGCGGGGGGGCGGAGCCGGCGGATCCGGCGCGGAGGGGGCGGAGCCGGAGAGTGCGACACGGAGGAGGAGCGCGACACGGAGGAGGGGGCGGAGCTAGAGAGTGCGACGCGGAGGAGGAGCGCAACACGGAGGAGGGGGCGGAGCTGGAGAGCGCGACGCGAGGCGGCAGAGGTTGGCGGCCATGGCTTGGCTTCGTGTTTCCCTGCAGTGGAGGAGACGCTGGAAAGGAGGAGGCGGCAGTGGAGGTGTGCGGCTGGGTGGGGAGCAATGGTTTGGAGGTAGGGTTTCGACTGGTAAGGGTATTATATACTAAGGAAACACGACCAGAACCATTGGATCCACGATCGACGGCCGTAAAGAGTTGGGCTATTTGGGCCACATGGGCTTCTCTGCTTATCATTTTTCTTTTTCTTTTTTCTTTTTGTTGCACAATTGTGAAATAACACAACAATAATTATCTTATGCATACAAATATATTTTTTATATATTAAAATAATGATAATAACAGTATGGATACAAGTTTTCATCTAGGAGTTTCAAGATTTTTCGAGTGGATTTGCTATTTTCTATCATTTAAATGAATTTCTACGTGTTTACCGAAAGTAATTCAAAATTGACCTATATGTGCATCTAATAAGTTTAAAAAATTCAAAAAAAATATATATTTAGGCGCCTATGGTCCATTCTAGGCCACATCTAGAAGATTGACGAAAAATTCAATTGGCTTGTAGGAAATTCCAAACTTCTACTAGTTACCTTGTTATAAAATAATGATAATAATAAATAAAACTTATCAAAAAATTATGTAAATTGGCACAGTATCATTTTATCAATGTACAAGCTTGACAAAAAAAGTTTCATAAGATTTTGTGAAAATTGGAGTATACATTGTTCATAAACTAGCTAGATCATCACATTGTTTCATACAACTCAACTTAAACTTCAAAGTTTGTACACACTCAAATACTTTCTTACTCATGGGCACCTCAAATTTGGATGAAACCTTGTGTTGACCATAACATTAGAGAATATTAAATTATATTAGCAATTATTATGGAAAAACATGTTTTTTATATTCTCTTTTTAGTTGGAAAAGATATGTTGTATGAAAAGCAATCAAGAAATAGTAATTAAGATACAAACAAATGGCACTGAGTAAAACATCTCGATTTTAGAAAAAAATAGGAAAAAGAATCAACCGATTTGGAGTTCGTATGAGGGAGAAAGACTAGTTACAATTTTTAATCCGAGGACAAAAAGAGAAATCGGTCCTTCTTCATGAACACGTGACGAACTGAACACGTGACGAACTGGAATGAACTGATCGATTTTTCTTTTTTTCCTTGGATTAAAACTTGTAACTAGTCGTTCTCCCTCATACGAACTCCAAATGAGGTGATTCTTCTTCCCAAAAATTTTTAAAATCATGATTTATCAATTTATGGTGTTGGATTCAATCATTTCTTCATGCAACAAAACATGAGCAATTCAAATTTTAAAATCCAAGTTTGACTCGGTCAAAACTCAGTCAAACGAAACACGAATTGAATTCGGATGAAAATCTTTTGAACACAAAAGTTTCATAACTTGTCGAGACTAACAAACTTTGTGTAGGTCAAATTTCCATTTGAGTAAGTGGTGATATTATGTAGTTCAAATATAACAAGCCACTCACATAGTTTAAGGAACTATGTGAGTGACTTGTTATATTTGGACTACATAGCACTCAACTTTTTTGAAATGACTTGAGATTTTTTTTGTAGTCATTTGTAGCAAAAATACGGTCCCTCACAAGAAATTTCATTTTTTTGGACAATTATTTTAATTTTTATAATTTTTTCGTGTTGTGTGAGACAAAATATGGTGAATTATACATTGAAAACTCTATAATTATGCAGCGACCTCCACATGTATTTGTTTCCTAGGACACAAGGGCATGAGAAATGGTACTAAGAAGGAAAAACAATTTGATGTGATTGCTAAGAGTAACATTTTGTCCTCACTATATGTATGCGTTTTCAATAGAGTTTTTAATTATGAAATGCTCATGAGCTATTGTCACCCTCTGAAATTTCCAATTTCAGGATGTGAATAGAAATAATAATTAAATAACGATTTTCTCATAATTTTAAAAAATTTTCCAACATTTATTTTTCTTTATAGGGAATATAGTATAGGAAAAATCCATTGTTTGATTTTCTAAATTGAATAAAAAGTTATGTGTGTTGCATTCATGCCGATGCATCTAGTGGTTCTTGAGTGCAAAAGGTTTAAAAAAATGCGTTTGGGAGCTGTCCTAATTTTCCAGAGAATTTTCCGGATTTTTCTAGAACTTATTCTCAATTTCCTTGAGCTATTTCTATTTATTAGAAGGCTCTAAAATCTATTTCATGAGCTCCAAATGTTTTATTTGGATTGTTCATGTCTTAATCTATCTCTAGGAATTTTCCTGGAATTTTTTTGATTTTTCGAGTATTTTTCGTGCTCTAAAAACATTTTCTGGTGTTTACTGGTATTGTTTTCGCATTGAAAAATAAATTCGAAAAAAACTATCCTACTGGAACGGGCTGAGCCCGAAGGCCCGACCCGCTCAGCCCGCTCGGCCCGCCCGCCAAGCCCATCGGGGCCCGGCCACATGCAGCAGATTCGTCTCACCCCTCACTCGTCAACTGTGACCAAATTCAACAATTCGTCACTGTTGAATTAACTACTATGACCAAATTTGTATATCGTCATAGAAAGAATAATCTTCTATGACCAAATATATTTTTCGCCACTGCAAAGAGAACTTCTATGACCAAACAGGAAATCGTCACTAGGTAATGGTCATAGATGATAGCATTTGTACTAGTGTTAAGACTGGGCTCAAGCTTCGAAACTCGGTCCATCCCGATCCTCACTCTCTCAAGCAGCGGTCTTGGCGACCTTCCTTCTCCTCTAAGCTTCCCCCTCTCCGCCTTCCGTTTGGGTCCCTCCCTTCCTCCCCTCTGGCGACCTCGCCGGCGGCGAGAAAGGGTAGGGAACCCCCTTCTTTATAGATCTACTATTTCCTAGTATAGTTGTTGGCCTTATGGCGTTTACCCTTCGTGGTTTGTGCTACCTTGGAGTCGCCGCCGTCGCTGCCGTCGTTGCCGTTGGCTTCCTCGTCGTCGCCGATGTCGTCTTCATTCCGGTATGCTTAAATAAACTAGCTCCCCTTCATCACCCTGCAGATCTCTCCCCCGCTCCTCCATCTCCGCCTCCTCCACTCCACCATCGAGATCTGCAGCGCACCTATCCACCACCACCGACGTCGCCACCCGCCTCGAACCCCCCGATGCGGCCTCCAAGTTTGCAGATCCAAGCTCCTCCTCCCGGACATCTCGACATCAGGCGTGAGCTTCTTGAGTTCGTCCCCCCTGGGTCTTGGCGTTGGGCTCCTTCAACTACCACCGGCGACGAAAACCAAACCATCTTTCGGTCGTTCGGCGTGATCTTCAACAGGCTCCGCCGTCCCTACAACCGACGCTCTATGCGCGGCCTCTCCATCCAGTGCATGCGTCTGTGACGCCTCTGCGACCTCCCGCCGACGTGCTCGTCGTCGCCTACGCCTTCTCTGTTGTGATGTTTATCCGGTCAAAGGACCTCTTTGTAATTCGGCCTTTTTTGAAGGTCCCATCAGTAATGTTGCCGCATAATATATAAAGTGGTTGTTGTCAAAAAAACTCGGTCCATTATTTAGAATAAAATAAGTGCAATTAATTATCTAAGCAAGCTCAGACCAATTGTTTCAAGTCTAGTTTGCATTGACTATGCCAGGCTATGCAGTTAGTATTTGCATGCCAAAATCCATCAGGCTTGGGCTCAGTCCGGGTAGAGACTAAAATGCTCATGTTTAGTTTTAGGTTCGTTTAAGAACATGAGGAGGTGGATCATACACGCAGGAGCTACGTGAGGAAATGAGGGTGGCATAGAAAAAAGTAGAGTGTATTATATAGTCTAGGAAAAATATTAGCTATAGATCGTGGTGGATGCACATTGGTGGAGGTCATGATTGGGAATGATATTGTGTGCGTGTGTGTGTTGGGGGTGGGGTGGCTCTCAGGTAGATGGTAGAGTTGAGTAAAGGCATCAAATAGGGGGCGGAGTGAAAATGAGTGAGTTTGGATTGAGGCCCCATATGGATCAAATGATTTTCACAAAAAAAATTTGGAGGAATGCATTCTAAAGGGAGGGAACCACATATTTGCGTTTGGAACAAAGGAAAGCTGAGTTCGGTTTTGGAGGAAAGGAAACCATCGATGTGCAAAACATAGGAAATAAAACATCTACACTGACCCAAGGAAAACATTTTCGCTGGCTCTTACAACGGGCCTCCTGCTAATGCTTCCTTTGTCCATGTCTCCACCATTGCGCCATGGTTTGAGCCTAGAGAAATTTTTTGAGCACTAACCTTTCCATAGATCTACTCGATTTGTCAGATAGACAACTATGCTAATATGAAGTGAGTGGCAATGCGTGAGATATGGTGGGGAGGGGTCAATTTAATTGCTTGTTGTAGAGATTACAGCTAGACGATGAAGATTTGCCCGAAGATTTCTTTGTACAGGAGAGAGAGGAGGACGGGGAATGGTTATTGTGAGGGGTGAAGGTAGACGAAAATGACGTGACCCTTTTTGATCAAAGGAAAAATTGCATAAAATCAAAGTTGAGTACATAGTCATGTGAGACATAACACTCTCTAAGAAAATAAAATTACATTGAAGAACAATCAAGTACTGACTTCATCTTCATTGTACTCATGCATCATGCAGCTTCAAATCTCAATCTCAAACATGTATAAAGATTCATATAGAAGTCCGCAAAGGCATACATACTCAACAAACAGTCTAAGAACAAGTGCCTAAAGAATGACGACCAACATTCTTGTGTGATGGATCGAGCGAAATCTTCTTCTTCCTTCTTGTATCTTCCTTATTCCTCTTTCTATCACTGAAGAAGGAGAGAGATTGATCCCAATCTACCCAACTCAAGACTGATCAACATCAGCACGAGGGGGATAATCCCCCCCACCCCAAACCTTTCATCGTGATTGGATCTAACCACAACAAAGTAGAGAAGAGGCTGGAGAAAATGATGTGGCTCTGGTTGGAGTATATAAAATATCTATATCGGTGGGCCACATAGGGTAGCTGCCAAGATGAGTATTTTGCATATAAATGACAAACTAAATGAAAGCTGCATATTGTTCTAAAAATAAATGACTTTTGTGTATGATTTTTTGATTTTGTAATTCTTTTCATAGTATGATTCATGTATATTAAATCCTACGTCCCAAACAACCATCTTCATCTCATTCTTTTGTTTTTCATTAGGAAAATTTGCCACAGACGCTACATGCCATTCTCGTGTTTTCTTTCTTTCTTGCATTTTCTATTCCTTCGTTCTAAACAGGCACTGAGATGTGATACCTTAATATTAAATGGTGGGATTGATTCAAATGTTTAAACTTTCAAAGAACTAGAATCATATGCAATCAACACACCCATGAAAATTGACCAACCCTCACTATTGGAAAACAAAATTTCCTTGTGTGTACGATAATTTCTGAATACACATAGGAAATTTGCATTTCTTGTCAGATTAAAAAAACTCGAGGAATAACCAAGACTGACAAGAAAGTACACAACCAATAGAAGGAAAATAAAAAATGACAGACAAATTTTATTTCCCTATTATCGTATCCATGTCGAAAATTTGCCTATCATATTTACCTATTGGTTTTGCATTTTTCAGCCAATTTTTATGATTTTCCCGTCGTTATATGAACCATCAAGTAAATTCCAGTTTCCAGTAGTGCCTGACTATAAAATCCTTTCAAGCAATGATTGATTTTATCTTATACGTTGTTTCAAAGATGGTACGATGGAGGTTTATATATACCCAGGTTGTTCATGGTCTCTTGTTTTTATGTTTTTGAAGTTGTGAATCCAAAACCACCATCATGATGTGAAACATATACCTTACCAAGGGAATATTTTTATATGCCACTTGGAAAATTAATGATCTCTGATATGCTATTGATGTGTCTATTACTTGTGGGACCATCCATAATCATTGTCAATAATAAGATATGAAAGATTTTTTGAGTTTTTATCCGTGACATAGGAGTAATTATCCTTACTAAAATGCAACGAACCACTTGTTTTGTGTTGGCAAGTCGTTGTTGAAAGGAAATGAGAAAAGACCAATAATGCAAGACAAGAGAAATCGAACTTCCTAAATGATGAGGACATCACCACGCTGGATACACATACGCCATGTCCTTCCCCAAGCTACACGTTATCTCCAACTCAACTGAATCAGCCGACATCCCTATATGATTTCGACGATGTCTCCCTTGTCTGACATCAAAATGAGGTGTATAAGGATGCGTTAGAAAGAGGACGACGATGCTGTCGTTTTGGTTCTGGTTCAAACTCTAAAAGGTTTGTGGATAATGTCATGTGACCACAAAAAGTTGTCATGTCACCTTCTTTTGGGCTAACTTGGCCTTGTATCGAGTTGGGCCTCCGGTTGGGCACCCGCCTAGGTTTTGTTTGAGTTTGACTTTTCCTTTGATTCGAGGAACAGGCTATCTTCATATCCACTGTAACGTCTTTTTCTATGAATCAAGGCCTTGCTCTTATTCATCACCACTGTGTCGATTAGTCCTTGAACCTCTTTGTCTTTTGCTTCAATTCATATTTGCAATTATCAGATTGTGGGCTTTACTTTCTTTCTTGTGTTCTCGATTCGCTTGTAGGGAAAAACTTTCATGACGAGGTTAATCAAATTGTGCTTGGTTGATGACTAACGGAGTAGTGGTGTGGCAGTTGCTTGGTCGAATCGTGATGATTCAAAGTCGGATCGTGAACATCGAGGCCACAACAGTTGAGTTTATCTCTGCTACCTCTCGAAAGATCAGGCCGGCGTCTCTCATCACTAAAATTGTACAGAACTTGTGTGGCTACATATACGTTTGTCAAGTACAGTACTAGCTAACACTTGAGTCATAGAGTTAGGATAAAGCTAAAGGTCACCCGAGCATTTCTGCTGCCTTCAGCACCCGAATTTGTGTCTGTTTGATCGTGGTCTGTCTGTCATCCGTGTCCGTGTGATGCTCTGCTCTATATCGGTGGCTCTTTTGTTTTCTTTTGTTGCTGACAGGTCTGAACCCACATGTAAGTGACAAGCTATTTGATGAGTTCAATCAGCAGGTCGTTCCCTTTCATTTTCCTTGTACCTGTGGCTAGAGCGAAGCAACAAGGTGGGGTTCAAGGCCACTGTCGACTGACAATGAGGACGCGGCCACAGAGACGGAGGCGTCCTCCTCAACCAAGGGCGATGACGAGGACTCACCATTCGAGCTGGACGTGCTCAGCGACTTGGGCACAGCTTGTACTACGTGAGCTTGCAGGGGCTGTCCGTGGAGACGCCGGTGTCAGACGACGTGTCGTGCTACGACGACCCCGACAACGGTGTCGCTGTCGTGCCACTCTAGAGGTACTGATACCTCCCAATCTACTTATTCTTCATTGATTTGACCCGAATCGCTTGTCCTCGGTTGGTTGTAAACCTTGATAGATCTGTTTTTAGTGAGATTTTTTTTCCTAGTAATGATTTCCAGCAGTCTCATGTATTTTTGCATCATTCGTGTGTCTAGCCTTTTGATTTGCTTTTCTGCTCGGTTTTTCATTCGAAATGTGGCTTAATTTGTGATTGGTCATCTGTATAGTATGGTCACAAAACATTTTGCTGGGTATTTCGAGCTCGATGTCCTCACCTTCTCTACTTTTTAGAAAGACAACCTTCTTGGTATTTTGGAGTAGCTAAATAACTGGGTTTTAATTTAAGTTTGGATTTGCTTGTCCTCAGTTATATATGTCGATATGTTTAGTGCATACTTTGATTTGTTGGATTTCAGTTTGATATTTTGTTTTGTTTTGTAAGAAATCTACTTGTCTTTTTTCTCTTCTAACCATTTCATTCTTATTTTGTTATCATCTGTGAACAACAATCCTCCTGAAGATGCGCAGTCTAGTGGTTGGAAGCTGGAGTTTAATCTCCTTTTTAAAATATGGGCACACATACATGAGTTCTCACAGAACCAACACATTTGTACTGCAAAATCCCTTGTTCCTCACTATAGATGGATAATCTATTTGTTGTTACTTCTTATGACTTACTCTTTGATGTGGAGTGCTGGTTTGTTGATTAGCAAATTATGTTGTTCGGAAGATATGCATGGTGAACTAACATGGGTAATCCACCTACCTGACTGAGTGACTGGTCAACATCAAACTATCAATTTAGGCAGTACATAGTTGGATATAAGATGCCCATTTTGCTTTATTTGTTCCTGTAGCGAAAATGCATGGCTTGTTATAGGTTTTGATGCAGATCAAATTATCACGTCCAAAATTGGTGCCATTTGTTAGTTGAAATACTAACTTTGTTTCTCAGATCTCTTATGTATTTAGCATTGTAGTGTGAATATGGTCAGATGTTTCAGTTTATTATCTATTGTCGTTAATTTAGTTAAATATTTCACATGAACACAAGTTAGTACTGGTTATGTTCATGTTCACCTTTATCTTATGTGGGTTTGCAATATTTCCTAAACTTTGAACTCTAATCCTTTTCTGAATTTTGTACATTTGTCATTTGTAGCATTTCCCTGTCACCCAAAATTATGAAAATCTTTAGTACCCAACTGCTATTTGATTTTCATATTTTTGCTTAGCATCTATAGAATTTAGTTAAACCTTGCTAGGTATCATTTGCCTATCTCAAAGTTTTAGAAGCAAGAGATGCGTCATATGCTGATAGAGATAGAAACAATGCATGATTTTTTGGGAAAAGCTACATATTGCTCGAGCATTTCTCGTGGCTTCGTCACTCGAATTTGCTAATGTCCGATGGTTGTTTCATTGTTTGTATCCTGTCTCCTGTCTGATTTTGGCAGGTGGGTGTATCGTATGCTTGTATTTTTTACAGTACTCTGGCAGTGTCTGCTTGTGTCCGCTCCATTTTTTTGGAACCATGCCTCGACGAGAACCAAGCCATTTCTCTTCCAAAGATAGGAAAAATTGTTGAACATGAACCTAATGAGATAGGCATACACTTTAAATGTGAATCGCATTTTGCAAAATTCTCTCAGTTGCGTGCCTTCTTTTCAGCTATATTGGCACCACATTTTCCAAGTGAACATGATATGATATTGTGTTCCCAAATGTTCCAGAGCAACCCCTCGACAACAAGTTTGTCCTATTTTTCTTGCATGTTAACTATTTTGACCATAATACTAGTCTGATCAATATTTACACCAACGATATATTTTATTTACGTTACCATCATTACTGTAAATTCTATAAGTTTGACATGTAAAAGGGAGGTAGTTTTTCTTTGGATTTCTGAAATTTGTCTTTGCATTTGAGGGGTTTACAGTAACTTGTTTAAAGGGAAATTTGTTTTGAAAGAATCTGTTATCTGACTGACTATAGAAAATATTTGATAAGTTGTTCCCTTTTCTGATTTTGTTCTTACATCTACTGTTTGAATGTTTCTTAATCTTTTCTATTTATATGTTATCCAAATTTAAATTTCATAGAGTCCATTCCGAAATCTATGCTATGATGTTCCTAAAGCAATGTGTCACCTAATATTTACATCACCGGTAGCTTCAATTTACATCACCACCGTCATTGTAATTCTACAAATTTGTATGTGATTGCGGTATTCATTTTTTTATTTTAAAAATTTGTATATGCATTTGAGGGGTTCCACTGTCAAAAAAATTGTTATCTGACTAACTACAAAAAATATTTGATTAGTTGTTATCCCTTTCTGAGTTTGTTCTTACATCTTTGTATGAATGTTTCTTAATATTTTTATTTTATATGCATCCAAATTTAATTTTTATAGAGTCGTCTCCGGAATCTATGATATGATGTCCCTTGATCAACTTAGTCATATCAATTGTAGCATCGTTTTTAGTTCATAAGTCTTGCCCTCAACTGCAGGGAGACAATCAACACTTGTTGCAGTACTTCCAATTTTTCAAGCAACTACATGAAAAATTTAGCAATAAAGTCCTATTGTTATGAACACAGTATAGTAAATCTGAATTTGTTTTCAACTGTAGGGTAGCATATGACTACAATTGTGTCTTGGAACAATATATCACTGCATTTGTCTTCTTCATATTACATATCCTAATTTTTGACATATAGTTGTTCTTTCAATTCATTTCCTCATCATACAGACACAACCTTATCCTTTGTGGTTTGACTTCCTTTCTTCATTTTTCTTCTTAGCAGCCCCCTTTAGAACTAGTACACAGTTCGTTCCTTAGAGAGCTTTGTTGGACACAACAATCTATCCTTGTTCAAGGTTGATGTTGACAGAGTAAGTAGGTTTGGATTTATCCTCTCTCCAGATAATAATACTGCAGAGAAGATTCATGCACTCTATTGAAGTTGGGCAAGAGAAGAGTGTTAAGTATCTGTCCTGAGGATCGCAACCAACACCTAAGGGTTTGCAAGTGGGTCTGAATATATCTTATCAAGAACAGATTAGATAGCATCCAAATATACTCTATTATCCACTTTAATATGTATGTAGTAAGTTCATGTTTCTGTTGTCTGAATCTAAATATGATGAACTCTGGGTAATATATAGAGTTAACAAGATGCATCATTTTCTTTTGTTTTGTGTAATATGCAACATAGCGAGTTAACAAGGGCATCATCTCTATGCAGTATGGGAATGATGGTTTATGAACAACTTTAAGTATGGCTGAATATTTATGAACCTCGTTAAGTATTGTAGTAATGGTGCCTTTATGTTTGTGTTTTTTAAGAAATTTTTGTAGTCATTGTATTTCTATTAGAGATGATGCATTCTACTTTTATTTTTTCCATGTCATTACTATAAACTTTAAATCCTTATACAAGTAATTGCCTAAATCAACATCCGTTATAATGTTTACACTATATTAGTCACTTAGTTACAACAGTAGAGTCACTGTAAAATAATTGTCTATCTGTTGTGATTTTAAATCCTATTACCTTTTTACATTTTTTAGTTTGTGGGTTTCCACTATCCCAAAACTATTTGTTATTTAGCTAAGATAGAAAAAGTTTCAATTCGGGTCTATTTGTATGTTGTTTCTTCATATGAGGGGTTTCTTCTGTTTATTTCTCTCACCCTTAGGTGCGAGCATATTATTTTGTGGCTGATCAACTTGTCCATAGTATGCTTTGCACACATACAAATTTAAATGTTTACATTTCCTGTTTTAGTAAATTCTACTCTGGCTATTAGTTTTTGTACTCAAGTTATATATTTGTTTTACTTGTCATTAAATTTGCTTCTTATAGTTCATTTGATAGTTACACTCTCATGGTCCTTTTTCAATGATTAGCACCCAATATTTACAGTTCTATTACGTTTGATTTACATTATTATTGTCACTATAAATTCCATTAGCTTGACATGTAAAAAATAGTGGTAGTTTATTTTTTCTTTTTCTGATATTTGATTATGCATTTGAGGGGTTTCTACTGCTCCCATAAATTTTGTTGTTTGACAGTTTATAATACAAATATGTTTAGTTATTTTATGTCTTTTGTGTTGGTCTTACTTCTATTTGTTTATCTCTTCCTTTTGCAAAATCAATAGAGCAGGTAGAGGTAGAGCTCTTGTATGACCACTTCCTGTCGTTTATGAGGACAATGCTTTAAGTAGAGTACAATGGCAGTATGCACTATCGTGTATGGTATTAGTAGCAATAGTGTAGTAGGTAGTTCTACTCATTTCCTATTGTACTTAGGCTGACATTCTACTGAGTAATATAGGCTAGCAGCTGCAGCTGCTTTCAGTTCAGTGCCACCATAGTGATCAGAATGTTCTTTGTGTGTGCATGCTTTGCTTCTGCCGTTCAACCTCTAGCTGATGAGTGTGTGCGATATGTGAGGGAGGGCCTCACCTTGGGCATTCCCAACACTCACTTCTTTCTTTTACTTGTGATTAAATTGGTTTTTCTTATAGATCATTCCAGAATTATACTCTCATGTTTCTCTACCAATGATTACCTCCTAGTACTTAGGGCAAGTACAACAGTGTAGACAATTACTGTCTATTTGACACAAACAGACAACTTAAACAGACAACTTGTACAATGAGCTGTCTATTTGGCTGTCTACAAGTTGTTTAATTCATCCTTTGACATACAAATCATGGTGATATAGTGTATACTTGATCTTGTAGCCATTGTGTTGCATACGTGAGATAATGCACAATACATTCAAACAATTCACGTGACTCATAAAATAAGAATGAATAATATATATACGCTGAAGCTTTCCGGCCCGGGCCGTCGACACGACGGCCTAGTGCATCCGCAGCTCTCCGCTGTTGAGACGTATCCGCCTTGAGCATTTCTCGCACCACCGCTGCCCCATTCTTCTCCGGCTGCTTCATGGTGTTGCCTAGTAGGGTTTGGTTTGCTGCGAGATTAAGGGCCATGGGGATTTATTTGAGGAAGATGAGTACGGTGGAGAAAATATGGTAGGCTTCTTTGGCGTGCGCGCTCGCGCTGTGCGCAGCGGATCCATGCCGCCATCGACAACCCGCAACAACAGCTACAACACGCGACAGGAACAGGCAATTTGCATCGGAGGACGAGCGGCTGCCGTAGCCGAACGAGATGCCAGCTCCTCTCTCTTTCTTCAGTTAATGTCCTGATTTTGCATCGAACTGAGCAAAAAGACGGGTGTCGTCTCTCCGTTGTACTTGCCCTTATAGTTCTAGTATGTTTCATTTACTTTGGTACTATCACGGTAAATTCCATTATTTGACATGTAAAAAATAGTAGTTTTTTCATATCTGAAATTTTGAATTTGCGTCTGTCCCAAATTTCTTTTTGTTATTTGGCAATTATAGAAAAAATTGTTAAGTTGTTCTATGCCTTTTGATTTGGTTCTTACATCTATCTTTTACTTGTTATTTAATATGTATATTTAATTTGTATTTTCCTATAGTTCATTTCAGAATTAAATCCCATGTTAATGGTAAGCACCTAATATTTACAGTCGATTAGAATTTATTTACATTATTATCATCATTGTAAATCCCATTTGTATGTCATGTAAAAAAGGTGATAGTTTATTTTTCTGTATCTGAAATTTGAATCTACATTTGAGGGGTTTCCGTTGTCCCCAAATTTTCTATTATATGACAGACTACTCCATCACTCGAAATTTTGTCGGGTGATAGATTTGTTTATTAGTTGGGAATCGATTTGTGGTGGTGGATGTAGCATTCAGTTCTGTTTTGATTGTGTAAGCCTTGAGCATTATGCTGCATCAAGTTTGTCTACATGGATGGATATGCACGCTTGATTAGTTTGAATGTTGTCTCTTATTGTTTGTCTGGTAGTTTTCGTTTGGATGTTCTTAATATATTATGATTATGTGAGGAACAACATATTAATGATTACCTAATGAGTATTTGTATATGATGGTTGGTGAATGAGACTGTGCAGACTCTAATGGTTATTCTGTATCTTATTTATTATTTGTGTCAAAATTGTGTTATTTATCTATGCAAGTCCGCTCCATCCCTACTACCTTTGTCTCTTGTGATTTTTTTTCTCAACCGTGTGCCTGGTGATTCAATAGACAATTTGCTTTTACCAATTTTTCCTTTTTCCAGAAACAATAGCCATCTGATCCTAGTTATTTGTTATATGTTTTATTTCAACCACTAGATCTTAATCTGATGGTTGAAAATTTTGTGTGCTAGTCCCCTGGTCAACACTCGATTTTTTAGGCTGCCAAATTTGTGTGTTTGAGCAATGCAAATTGCCCAAGTAATAGATCCAAACAAAAGACTTAAGTTCGAGATAGACAGATCCAAGTTAAGATGCGAAGGGGGGCTCAAGCCCCCATATCCAGTCTCAACACTTCAACAGATAGAGCGCTCCAATAATATCAAATTAATTATCTTCACCGAGCATATACAATTGGGGACAGTTTTATTTCAACATTTTACTTAGCCTTTGCATAAAAAATATGTAATATACTATGTGATTATATTAAAATAAAAACATAGTGCAGTCGTTTCAATTTATGTTCCAAGCCAAGGCCCAAGGGGGGAGACCTGTTTTTACCTCTTCCGCGCTCCAACTTCTCACCACCCTTCTCTCCACTCTCCTCCCTCCGTCCCTCCCTCGCTCGGTCGCCCCCATCTCCGTGCTCCGGACACGGGAGTTCACGACCGGCCCTTCTCCCCCGCCCGTTGCGTCGCCGCCGTGGAAGAATGTGACAACCCCACCCGAGATAATTCCGCACTATCGCCTAAAACACTCAATTTGGTCATTAAGTGATAATAAAGAAGCATCCCGTTGAGTGTTGCCGGGTTTACACCCGGTAAATCACTTGGAAACACAGAGAGGATCGAGCGTATGCATTAAAACTCCCACCAAGGAGAGTCCGAAGTGCCTTACAAATTAACATCAAATCCCCTTAGGGTCCATTATTACAAACATAGTTCTTTGACACAAAAGTAAATGGTTCAGAGTTTATTGAAATCAGCGGAAGATAGCTAAACGATACGATCACATCATAGGAGGCATGTCCATGATGCAATCACTCTTCGTCATCCACCCATTCCAGCTCCCAGCCGGGTGGAAGTTCTCCGGGCCACACATCAGATGCATTACCTGGAACAACATTTATAAAGCAAGGCTGAGTATACTAATACTCAGCAAGACTTACCCGTCTAAAAGAAAGACTTTACCTCTAGTCATGTAAGGCTTTTGGCTAGTGGGTTTGTTTGCCAAAAAGCTACTAAGTAGTGAATCCTTACTTTCACATTTTAGCTCAAGTTCTAGTAGAAGTAATGATTACTAGATAAGCAACTATTGCAACCAAAGTTATACAAACAATTAATCAAAGTAATAATCTTCACAAAGTTCCATCGTAAAGGGATACAATGGCCAGTCGGGTAAGTAGTCTTAGATGACGGTGAGAGGCCGACAATCGATTGATTCATAACCTTGCAAGGTGGACCTAAACACACGGAAGGTGCCCTCACTAAGAGTTCACCAACCAGGCGGTTCCCGTCATTCTTCGGTTTGGGGATAATAGCTCACAGTCTTAAGTACAAGGTTTATCTGGGTTACGACACTAAAGTCACCCAGCCTCACGCATGCACTCGGGTGGCGAGCCCGGGGCCGCAACCCTAAGAGTAGTGATAGTAAAACCCCGTACCGCCTCATTTAGGTACTAGGCTTACCGTACCCATTTCCGACAAGTGTTTAGTACTTTCAAACACTTAGCCAACGAAGCCATTGGACCGGAGCCCAAATCCCATGCTCTTACCACATGAGCAATCTATTTAATCAATATGATGATTCCAAAAAGATCATATTCTCGCGAGTGACGAACATCACTCGACTTGTACCGGATCCATAAGCATAGCAACTAGCGACCTAATCATGCTAGTAACAGAACATAGGCACCTAGGGATCATGCAACTAGGGTTTGATCCAATTCCTGAACGTAAATGCACATAAGATATAGCAAGAAGTAATTTCAGAAGTTTAAAGAAACACATAGGTTAATGAATAAACTGGGGCTTGCCTTCGTCAGTACAAGCAGACACATACACTTCCGGACTTTGGTCCGAGTCTTGCTCTATGGTCACGTAGTGCACGTCTCCTCCAGCTCCCTCGTCCTCGTCAGTCGGCACAAGCGTATAGCTACCGTCGGGGACTTTTACACAGGGAATGCATTGCAGTGATTAGGAGTGTAATTATTTTAAATTAATTCAAAAACAGTAGCAAACAGCTGCAAGGATTATACGGTTGGCCATATTCACCTTAACAAAAGTATTTAAACATTTTCCTTTTAAAAGAATAGTCAAAAATCCATTTAGCCTACTCTTTAAGGTGATTGTGTGCACATCTATTAAAGAAATATTTTATTTACAAACAAACAGCAAGGGAATTACTTTCCTTGCACCAATTTACTTTTCCTAACACTTCTTCTTAAATCATGCACTAGAGAGAGTGATTTTCCCTATTTTCCCTTTTCTAGATTAATCTAGTTTGAGCTCTTTTGCATAGCTAAAACATAACAAAGTGATCCAGCAGCACTCATTGGTCCTACTGACCAAGAGGCATACCCCTGGACAGCAAGCCAAAGGTTTTGCACCACTGAATTTCATACACCACTTTATAGCATTTCTAGTTAGCATAAAAGGACATAAATGCATATCAAAATAAATATGACAGAGATGAGTCCCAACTTTCACCTACACATACTCTGGGCCAAAACAAGCTTAAAGAACTAACAAATACACATATAGCCCTTATGAAACATGCTACACATATTTATGATAAAAAACAAGCATAAATGAGGAAATAATATTTCTAACACATATAAAATCATGGTAAATTCACCAAAGATGCTTGTTAACGCAACACGACTATAGCCAGAAGTTGGGCTCAAAAATAATTATATATCCAGCTACAAAAATCATCTAGGAAGATTTACCAATATCACAAAATAATCTATTCAGGAAGATCTCTACAGTAACTTTGTGCAAAGTTTGGCACAGAACCTAGGCATACTAGTTACCACATCATATCCAAAATCCAGCTCAAGAGCTTGTGTGGATTTTGCAGAAACACAAATCTAAGCATTTTACATTTCTATTTTTCAAGCAAAAACTATAAATCAAAAGTATATACTCATTTGGAGAAAGTTGTAGTTCTTGTTATACTGAGGACGGCAAAATTGGGTGTGTTATTTTTGGATTTTTTTTATGATTTTTAATCGATTTTACAAGGTGCTGGACTAATTCACAAAACAGGGAACAATCTTTTTGCACTGCGAACCCTAGAACTTTTAAAATCTTCACACAAATACCCTCGGTTCCTCCCCCCTCGGGCCCGACGGCGGTGGCAGGCTTGCCGGCGGCGAGGTGGAGCGCGGCCACGCAAACAAGCGACAGGGATCGTCGATTGGACTCACCCGCGATCGATTGGTGGCGGTGGACCGGCCGGGGAGGTCACCTGCGAGCGGCGGCGGCGGAGCGGCGTCGCGCGCGCCCGCGGGAACCTGGACGGCGGTGAGGGAAGGGCCTGGGCTCAACCACGTGCTGCACAGGGAGCTTCTATATGATCCAGGGAAGGCGCTAGACAGGTCACCGTGCTTGGAGAAGCGACGGAGGGGCGAGCTCGACGGCGGCGGTCCGACGGCGGCCGCGGAAACTCGGGTTCCGGCGAGTGTGTGGCTCGACTTGATCAACAAGCGGCTCGGGGAGGTGTTGTGGTGCACAAGGAAGAGCTTAAGCGCTTGGGTGAGAGAGGATGGTGACCGGACGAGGGTTCACACCGAGCGGCGTCAATGGCGGATGGCGGCGGCTCGGGTGGAAACGCGTGCGCGCGAGGGACGGCCGGGGCTGGCTTATAAGCGCGCAGGAGGTCGGTTGGGGTAGGTAGGGACGTGTCGGTGCCACTTGCACGCGTAGGGAGGCCGAGGGCATGGCCGGCGACGTGCGCCGCTCGGCGGCCAATGGCGCGCCACGGACGGTGCGCCGGCCGGCGGATCGGCCGCCACCCGGCCCGGCCCTCTTGCCACGGACGGCACGCGTGAGTGCTCGCCGGCGCCGCACGGTGACCGGCGGTCACACCGGCGCCTCGGCGTGCGCGCCCGAAGCGGGTACGGCGCGTACGGCGGTGGCCGACGTGGCCGCGCACGACGTCGCGCCCGAACGCGCCCCGACGTTCCCGGTGCTGATTTTATTTCCCTGATCAGTTTTCAAAATTGTTTTTCTCCAATTTTTCAAACTAAACTGCATCTTAGGGTCTGAAGCAAAGTTGAAGATCAAACATCCCTCTACAACTTTCACAAAGACTTGTGGGGGTTTTGTTCAAGAATTCGAGCAGGAACGCCATGCCAACTTGACCCAATTCTCGACGCCCGTGAACAGGAACATGACACCTTCCAAGGCATTTTCACCAAGAATTCCTCCAAATTTCTAATGCCAATCAAGAACAAATTTGTGTGCCTCGACATTCTGCACATTTTTCCTTTTGGGTGGTTTTGAAGTGTTTAGGGAAATTTTGGAGAACGTGCCAAAGTTCTAGAATGGCAACAAGGGTCAAAGGGGATAAAGGGGTTTTGAGTTAGGGCTTTGACCAAGGGTTGACCTAATGTCCTCAAGGGTAGTTAGAGGAGTGATTAAGTGGGTCATTAGCACAATTTGTCACTAAGCAAAAACACAAGGTGTTACAGCCTACCCCCCTTAACGGGAATCTCGTCCCGAGATTCGAATGAGGAGTACGTGAGAAAAGTTCACTTACGAGCTTGACTCCGAAGAAAGTCGGGGTACTTGGTGTTGAGAAACTGCTAGGTCTCCCATGTAGCTTCTTCTTCTGTGTGGTGGCTTCATTGTATCTTGTACATCTTCACTTTTTGTCTCCTAGTTTGCCTTTCTTTATGATCCAATACCCTCATTGGATATTCTGCTAGGGATAGATCTGGTTCTGTTTCCGCATTGGTCTCTTCAATTATTTGTGCCTCTGGGACTTGCTCACACTTCTTCAATTGCGAGGCATGAAACACGTCGTGCACTGCAGACAATTGGTCGGGGAGTTGAATACGGTAGGCAACCGTTCCAAACTTCTCGGTGACTTCATAAGGACCAATATAGCGTGGAGCTAATTTCCCTCTTACTCTAAAGCGTTGTACGCCCTTGGTTGGAGATACCTTTAGGTATACATAATTACCAACTTCAAACTCTCGGGGAGCTTTAGCTTTATCATGGTAGCTCTTTTGCCTCATCTGAGCTGCTCTCAGATTTTCTCTAATAACACTCACTTTTTCTTCGGCTTCTTGTACTAGCTTAGGACCAAACAAGGTTCTCTCACCCGCTTGTGACCAATTCAAAGGGGTGCGACACCTTCGTCCATACAAGGCTTCAAACGGGGCCATCTTCAGACTAGCTTGATAACTATTGTTGTAAGCAAACTCTGCTAGAGCTAGGCATTTGTCCCAAGATTTGTCAAAATGAATGACACAAGCTCTCAACGTATCTTCTACTACTTGATTTACTCTTTCCGTCTGACCATCAATCTGAGGATGATAACTGGAGCTATGGATTAGCTTGGTTCCCAAGGATTCGTGCACTTGTGCCCAAAAGTGAGCAACGAATTGAGTGCCTCAATCTAACAGGATAGTCTTGGGGACACCATGTAAGCACACTACAAGGTCAATATAGATTTCTACGTAGCGCTCAGCTGAGTAAGTGGTGTGAACGGGGATAAAGTGAGCGGTCTTGGTAAGCCGGTCCACTATTACCCAAATGGAATCATGCTTCCGGGGCGTGAGTGGTAGTCCGACAATGAAATCCATACTGATATCGTCCCACTTCCATGCAGGAATGGACAATGGTTGCATTTGACCTGCGGTCTTTAGGTGACTAGCCTTGATTCTTTGGCATGTATCACAACTGGACACATACTCGGCTATTTCACCCTTCATATTTGACCACCAAAAGTTTTCCCTAAGATCTCGGTACATTTTGGTACTTCCGGGGTGAATGGTGAACTTAGAGAGATGAGCCTCATCTAAAATTTCCTTCCTTAAGTCTTGATCCCGAGGTACCACAAATCTTTGTCCGAACCAAACGACTCCCTTGTCATCCTTTCGGAACGTACTTGGGGTCTCCTTCTAATTTCTGTTTGATTTTTTGAACCTCTTCATCATTGAGTTGAGATATAGCAATTCCCTCATGGAGAGGAGATTCAATCAAGACAATGTGAAGCTTGCCATGCTCGACCACTTCCAAGCTAAGCTTCCTCATTTCTTCACATAAAGCTTCATCTTTGGCTCTAACGTCACATAGTTGCAATGCTTGCGGCTAAGCGCATCTGCCACTACGTTAGCCTTGCCGGGATGATAATGGACTTCCAAATCATAATCCTTGATTAATTCTAACCATCTTCTTTGCCTCATATTCAAGTCAGACTGAGTGAAAATATACTTGAGACTCTTGTGATCGGTGTAGATATTGCAGTGATTACCCATCAAGTAGTGCCGCCAAAGCTTCAAGGCATGCACGACTGCTGCTAACTCAAGATCATGAGTCGGATAGTTCTTCTCATGAGGTCGAAGTGCCCATGAGGCATAGGCAATGACTCGGTTTTCTTGCATAAGCACACAACCAAGACCAGTGCTCGAAGCGTCACAAAACACCTCAAACGGTTTGGACATATCTGGTGGAGTCAATACGGGAGCTGAGGTTAAGTGTTTCCTCAAGGTGTGAAAGGCTTGGTCACACTCCTCACTCCACACAAATTTGACACCCTTCTTCAGAAGTTCAGTCATGGGTTTAGCTATTCTGGAGAAATCCGAAATAAACCGACGATAATAGCCTGCTAAACCCAGAAAGCTACGGATTTGATGTACTGATTTGGGTGGTTTCCAATCCATGACCTCCTGCACTTTGCTAGGATCCACGGAGATACCATCCTTGGAAATAGTGTGACCCAAAAATTTCACACTATCCATCCAGAATTCACATTTAGAGAATTTGGCATAGAGTTTGTGATCTCTCAACCGTTGCAAGACAATACGAAGATGCTTCGCATGCTCGGCTTTGCTTTTAGAATATATGAGAATATCATCGATGAAGACCACCACAAACTTGTCCAGTTCATTCATGAAAATTGAGTTCATAAGGTACATGAAGTAGGCAGGTGCATTGGTGAGACCAAAAGACATCACTAGGAATTCATAGAGACCGTATCTGGTGGAAAAGGCTGTCTTTGGTACATCACTTGCCCGAATTTTGATTTGATGATAGCCAGATCGAAGATCAATCTTGGAAAAGACTTTGGCACCAGCCAATTGATCAAAGAGAACATCAATACAGGGCAACGGATATTTATTCTTAATTGTCACCGCATTGAGTGGACGATAGTCAATGCACATCTGCAAACTACCATCTTTCTTTTTCACAAACAGAGCGGGACTTCCCCAAGGAGAAGAACTTGGGCGGATATATCCCTTATCAAGCAATTCTTGCAACTGAACTTTCAACTCTGCCAGTTCTTTGGGTGGCATTCGGTAGGGCCTTTTAGATATCGGTGAGGTACCTGGCTGAAGTTCTATGACAAATTCGACGTCCCTGTCTGGTGGCATACCAGGCAAGTCGTCGGGAAACACGTCGGGATACTCGCACACTACTAGAATATCTTCTAGTTGGATGGCTACGGCAGCATAGGAACAAGAATTGGTGCCTTCCACCTTGGGTAGGTACAAGATAGTATGACCACTGGTAGGGGAATGGATTTCAATCATTCTAGTGGCAATATCCAAGACAACTTGGTGCTGGGTCAACCAGTTCATTCCTAGAATCACATCTATACCTCCCAATCCCAAATGAATTAGGTTGGTTAAGAAGGTTTTGTTACCGAGCTGCAAAGGAACAACTTTGGTTATAGTGTTGGAAAGGATTCTCCCTCCTGCCGTGGCTACCACGAAAGAATCTTTAGTATGACAAGCATGTGATCCCAACTTGCTTACTAGACTTTCACTGATGAAACTATGAGTTGCTCTAGAATCAAGCAATATTCTAACAGGGTGATCACGGATAGAGAATGTACCCATCAGCACTGCTGCTCCCTCTGGGACGTTAGCCATGGTGGTGAAGTTGAGTTTACCCTGCTTGACTTGCACCACGGGCTTCTTGACTTGGTGTCCCTGACGGAAGCCTGAGCTTTGGCCCTGCTTGTTCTGCTTGGGCTTAGGGCACTCATTGGCGTAGTGTCCGGGTTGCCCACAATTATAGCAGCGGCGATCCTTGGTAGCACTGTTGTTGTTGTTGTTGTTAGCTGGGGGTGCACTCGGCTTGAATGGCTGCTGCTGTGCCTTACGGAACTGGAAGTTCCCAGACGGCTTGTTCTGAGACGGGGTCACCCTCCAGTGTCCAGTTGAAGATGACTGGGGAGGACCCTGAGTACCTCTCTTGATGAAACGGAATCTCTTGCCTGACCCACCAGTAGCGGTGAATCCGGCCTGCCTCTTTCTGTCCCTCTGGGCTTTGGACATGGCATCTTCTTGAGAAATGGCCTTGTTCACAAGGTCCTGATAGTTGTTAGGCTCATAAAGATTAAGCCTCTCATAGAGATCCCCGTGTAGACCATCACGGAAATGCTCTATCTTCTTGGCATCATTGTCCACATGATGCCCACCATACTGACACAAGGCATTGAATTTCTTTGCATACTCATACACCGTGTCAGATCCTTGCTTTAGAGCAAGCAACTCCTTCATTTTCCTATCCATGAGACCCTTAGGAATGTGATGTTCCTTGAAGGCCTGCTTGAATTCAACCCAAGTGATCTGATGTCTGGCGGGAATCATGGAATTGAAGTTCTCCCACCATATCAATGCTGCACCACGGAGCTAGAGAGCAGCGAAGCTGGCCTTTCGCTCCTCGGAGCAGGGCAAGGTGAACACAAAGAACTTGGCTTCAATAGCCTTGATCCACGCATCAGCAGCCAGTGGCTCTTTGGCCTCTTCAAAAGTCGGGGGTTTCATGGCATAGAAATGCTCATATTTAGTGACTCGAGGCTGGCCGTCGATGTTTCCCCACGAGGGTTATTCTGCAGCTGCTGAGCAAGCTTTTGCTGCGTTTGCAAGAGCTACCGCATCACCTCAGTCTGAGTGACCATAAACTGCTCCTGAATGGCCATGTTGGGAGGAGGAGGCGGAGCGTCACTCCCGCTTGCACCAAAACCATTGGGAGAAACACGAGTTTGTCCCACCATCTGAAATCCATGAGATTTTCATTAGTCACATATTCGCAAGCTTGTTTATATTATCCACAAGAAGAATATGCAAAATGAAACTCATAGCATCAATTTGGTGAAAACTGGACAGCACAGCGGAGTTACTAGAAAATTTATAACTCTCTGCCCGTAACAGCAAAAACTCCCATTTTTGGTCAGCAAGTGCAAAATTTCTTGAGCTCCAACATTGGTATTCAACCCGAGGTCTAATCCCAACGTTAACATGCCCGAAAAATTCCAACACCGAGGTTCTGCCTAGCTGTTTTTGCTGTAGGCCGAACTGCACCATTTTCGCTACAATTCTCGGTATGCTTATGCAATGGTGGTAAATTTCGGTGAGCATGATCTCCACAACATAACACACAAGGTTGGTATTCAACACAAGGCGAGATTTTGATCACAACAACCCTAAATTATTCATTAAAGCATGACAACACGAGATGTCCACCTAAGCATTACATGATGCGGAGTCTTGGAACCGCTTACACACTTATGTACATCAAAAGGTCATCCAACATACTCTCTGAGCAGCCTCTACCCTTACACAAAAGCTGGCTGAGGAGGCTAAACTAAGAGTACATGATCATCCTCTAAAGACAACTGCTAAAACCACTAGTAGCCTGCAGCGGAGCCAGTACTAGTGTCCGGAGAGTCGGGTGGTGGACTACCAACACTGTCCTCGCTCAAGCCTGAAACTCCCTGTAGCTCGTCTGGAGCGGCAGGTGCGGCCGGTGGTGCGATCAGCGGCCGCCGACCCCCGCCGGGCCATCGCCTGCCACACCTCTACCTCTATCTCCATCTCAGCTACCTGGTTCTGCATCTCCATCACGTTCTGCACTAAGGCAAAACGCTAGGCCTCAGTGTGAGCTAGCTGCACCTGAGTCGTCTCAAGAGCGTGCTCTCGGGCAAACAACTGCTCCGTGAGCTCAGCATACTCCTGGTGCCACTGAATGCGCTCGTCCTGAAGCGTAACGATCTCCTGCTGGAGGTGAGCAATGGTCTGGCGCTCGTACTAAAGGTCAAGGGTAAGGATATCCCTCATCGTTGTGGAGTCCATCAACACAACGGAGAGCATACCCTGAGTGGAAAGACGAAACACCTGCATGTTGTACACCGCCTCCAAGAACCTCAGAAGCTGGCGCACAACAACCGCTGGAGGGTCTGCCGTGAGTAACACGTCGGCGAGCGAGATACGCTCACGCCAAGCTGGGTCGAGGGGGTCCATAGCCGGGAACAAACCCACGTCTGGGTGCTGCTCACAAAAGGTGTGAAGGATCCGCATGGCCGCGGACTCAACCGACTCAACACCGCGGTGAGCAAAGAACACCATGCTCAAGTCCGCCCACTCCGGGTGCTCGGGGTGAGGAAGCACCGTAGCGGTCGTGCGGGCGTAGGGAACACCCTGGTCCCAAAAAGAGACCACCTCGTACAGCGGCGGCGTAACGTAGCCCACCTCACTGAGAGTCTCCCACAAGATACGGGGAAAACCCTCCCAGTGAAGGGCATCGGTACGAATCATACCATCCGTGTCGATCTCGTAGATCGGTGGCTGCGCCATCTGTACAAAAGAATTGGGAACTACACGCTAGATACCAATCGACATCAACGAGCAATAGGGTAAATCTGGTAGGTATGAACAAAAATTCATAACATAAAAACCAGGGCCTCAAAATTCCCAATTTTTCACAACAACTTAATGACATGATTATGCACACTTTTGGTATTCAAAGGTAAATCTAAATTGGATTGGAACACGCTCGGAAAATTTCTTTTGCGGAAGGGTGCTGTTCTGAAAAACAGCAGAACAGAGACTCGCTAAACTGAGCATAACTCTCTACATAAAATTCCTAAAATCCTGAAAACTTCACAGTGGATGCTCAACTTGATAAGAAATAACTTTCCTAAAGGATGTCTAGTCAGATTCCTTACAGATTTGACTACAAAAATTGAGAAATGACAGAGACAGAATCTGCCAGGATTTTCCTAAATTCAAAAGAGAGGAAAACCTTACCTAAGATCAAGCAATTCACCCTAGAGAAATTATTCAAGCAATTGGGAACCAATTTTAGGTTTATCAAGATTTTAATTATGCATGCACACGCCTTAAACGACCTTACAACTAGATCCAAAAGACGTAGTTAGTGCCGGTGGCAAGCTTATAATCGCTCTCCTTATAATATCTAGTCGAAACTACTCGATTCGCACTTAACGATTCACGAACGTAGTTAGTGTACCTGCAGAAAACGAACCTTTCGTGCCAGCGTCACGAAAGCGTCCACATACAGTACCGTTCACTTATAGAAACGGTATCCATGCGTCAAGCCGCTGCATGGACAACGTCCAACCTCGGAAACCCTCCGTTTGAATGGAGTGTATCCTTGCCTCGCATGATCGACATGCGGAATGCACACGTATGAAACACGTGGCGACACCACAACTCATATATAGACGAGAAGATGGGATCCGTGGAATGGATCACTCCATCAACCCTCGCAATTCTCGTGATGCGGAAAAGCACACGTATGAAACACGTGGCTCATCTAGTTTGGTTGTGCAATAAAGTAAGTCTGACATAAGATAAAGTGCTGGAAGTTAGCAAATAAACCATAGATTCTTATGCCACCTTAAAGAATCCAAAAATTCCCTCTAGGGCCTCTCGATCTAGATCATTCCTTAACGATCCAACGGGTTTTCAAAATCCAATCAATCTTGGCAAGTTTTATTGTAAACCATGTGACTAGTATTAAGCTAATCACTCTGGTGCATTCGTTCGCTCTGATACCAGCTGTGACAACCCCACCCGAGATAATTCCGTACTATCGCCTAAACCACTCCATTTGGTCATTAAGCGATAATAAAGAAGCATCTCGTTGAGTGTTGCCGGGTTTACACCCGGTAAATCACTTGGAAACACAGAGAGGATCGAGCGTATGCATTAAAACTTCCACGAAGGAGAGTCCGGAGTGCCTTACAAATTAACATCAAATCCCCTTAGGGTCCATTATTACAAACATAGTTCTTTGACACGAAAGTAAATGGTTTAGAGTTTATTGAAATCAGCGGAAGATAGCTAAACGATACGATCACATCATAGGAGGCATGTCCATGATGCAATCACTCTTCGTCATCCACCCATTCCAGCTCCCAGTCGGGTGGAAGTTCTCTGGGCCACACATCAGATGCATTACCTGGAACAACATTTATAAATCAAGGTTGAGTATACTAATACTCAGCAAGACTTACCCGTCTAAAAGAAAGACTTTACCTCTAGTCATGCAAGGCTTTTGGCTAGTGGGTTTGTTTGCCAAAAAGCTACTAAGTAGTGAATCCTTACTTTCACATTTTAGCTCAAGTTCTAGTAGAAGTAATCATTACTAGATAAGCAACTATTGCAACCAAAGTTATACAAACAATTAATAAAAGTAATAATCTTCACAAAGTTCCATCATAAAGGGATATCATGGCCAGTCGGGTAAGTAGTCTCAGATGACGGTGAAAGGCCGACAATCGATTGATTCATAACCTTGCAAGGTGGACCTAAACACACGGAAGGTGCCCTAACTAAGAGTTCACCAACCAGGTGGTTCCCGACATTCTTCGGTATGGGGATAATAGCTCACAGTCTTAAGTACAAGGTTTATCTGGGTTACGCCACTAAGGTCACCCAGCCTCACGCATGCACTCGGGTGGCGAGCCCGGGGCCGCAACCCTAAGAGTAGTGATAGCAAAACCCCGTACCACCTCATTTAGGTACTAGGCTTACCTTACCCATTTCCGACAAGTGTTTAGTACTTTCAAACACTTAGCCAACGAAGCCATTGGACCGGAGCCCAAATCCCATGCTCTTACCACATGAGCAATCCATTTAATCAATATGA
Source organism: Cenchrus americanus (assembly GCA_947561735.1). Taxonomy (NCBI): domain Eukaryota; kingdom Viridiplantae; phylum Streptophyta; class Magnoliopsida; order Poales; family Poaceae; genus Cenchrus; species Cenchrus americanus. Next base: position 77,584,040 of record OX387244.1, on the reverse strand, counting down.
TGATTCCATAAAGAAGATCCTATTCTCGCGAGTGACGAACATCACTCGACTTGTACCGGATCCTTAAGCATAGCAACTAGCGACCTAATCATGCTAGTAACAGAACATAGGCACCTAGGGATCATGCAACTAGGGTTTCATCCAATTCCTGAACGTAAATGCACATAAGATAGCAAGAAGTAATTTCAGAAGTTTAAAGAAACACATAGGTTAATGAATAAACCGGGGCTTGCCTTCGTCAGTACAAGCAGACACACACACTTTCGGACTTTGGTCTGGGTCTTGCTCTACGGTCACGTAGTGCACGTCTCCTCCAGCTCCCTCGTCCTCGTCAGCCGGCACAAGCGTATAGCTACCGTCGGGGACATCTACACGGGGAATGCATTGCAGTGATTAGGAGTGTAATTATTTTAAATTAATTCAAAAACAGTAGCAAACAGCTGCAAGGATTATACGGTTGACCATATTCACCTTAACAAAAGTATTTAAACATTTTCCTTTTAAAAGAATAGTCAAAAATCCATTTATCCTACTCTTTAAGGTGATTGTGTGCACATCTATTAAAGAAATATTTTATTCACAAACAAACAGCAAGGGAATTACTTTCCTTGCACCAATTTACTTTTCCTAACACTTCTTAAATCATGCACTAGAGAGAGTGATTTTCCCTATTTTCCCTTTTCTAGATTAATCTAGTTTGAGCTCTTTTGCATAGCTAAAACATAACAAAGTGATCCAGCAGCACTCATTGGTCCTACTGACAAAGAGGCATACCCCTGGACAGTAAGCCAAAGGTTTTGCACCACTGAATTTCATACACCACTTTATAGCATTTCTAGCTAGCATAAAAGGACATAAATGCATATCAAAATAAATATGACAGAGATGAGTCCCAACTTTCACCTACACATACTATGGGCCAAAACAAGCTTAAAGAACTAACAAATACACATATAGCCCTTATGAAACATGCTACGCATATTTATGATAAAAAACAAGCATAAATGAGGAAATAATATTTCTAACAGATATAAAATCATGGTAATTTCACCAAAGATGCTTGTTAACACAAAAAGACTATAGCCAGAAGTTGGTCTCAAAAATAATTATATATCCAGCTACAAAAATCATCTAGGAAGATTTATCAATATCACAAAATAATTTATTCAGGAAGGTCCCTACAGTAACTTTGTGCAAATTTTGGCACAGAACCTAGGCATACTAGTTACCACATCATATCCAAAATCCAGCTCAAGAGCTTGTGTGGATTTTGCAGAAACACAAATCTAAGCATTTTACATTTCTATTTTTCAAGCGAAAACTATACCTCAAAAGTATATACTCATTTGGAGAAAGTTGTAGTTCTTGTTACACTGAGCACGGAAAAATTGGTTTGCTATTTTTGGATTTTTCTACGATTTTTAATCGATTTTACAATGTGCTGGACTAATTCACAAAACAGGGAACAATCTTTTTTCACTGCGAACCCTAGAACTTTTAAAATCTTCACACAAATACCCTCGGTTCCTCCCCCCTCGGGCCCGACAGTGTTGGCAGGCTCGCCGGCGGCGAGGTGGAGCGCGGCCACGCAAACAAGCGACAGGGATCGTCGATTAGACTCACCCGTGGTCGATTGGTGGCGGTGGACCGGCCGGGGAGGTCACCGGCGAGCGGCGGCGGCGGGGCGGAGCGGCGGCGCGCCCGCGGGAACCCGGATGGCGGTGAGGGAAGGGCCTGGGCTCAACCACGTGTTGCACGGGGAGCTTCTATGTGATCCAGGGAAGGCGCTAGACAGGTCACCGGGCTTGGAGAAGCGACGGAGGGGCGAGCTCGACGGTGGCGGTCCGGCGGCGGCCGCGGGAACTCGGGTTCCGGCGAGTGTGTGGCTCAACTTGATCAACAAGCGGCTCGGGGAGGTGTTGTGGTGCACAAGGAAGAGCTTAAGCGCTTGGGTGAGAGAGGACAGTGGCCGGACGAGGGTTCACACCGAGCGGCGTCAATGGCGGACGGCGGCGGCTCGGGTGTAAACGCGTGCGCGCGAGGGACGGCCGGGGCTGGCTTATAAGCGCGGGGGAGGTCGATTGGGGTAGGTAGGGACGTGCCTGTGCCACTTGCACGCGTAGGGAGGCCAAGGGCATGGCCGGCGACGTGCGCCGGTCCGGCGGCCAATGGCGCGCCACGGACGGTGCGCCGGCCGGCGGATCGGCCGCCACCCGGCCCGGCCTCTTGCCACGAACGACACGCGTGAGTGCTCGGCGACGTTGCACGGTGACCGGCGGTCACACCGGCGCCTCGGCGTGTGCGCCCGAAGCGGGTACGACGCATATGGCGGTGGCCGACGTGGCCGCGCACGACGTCGCGCCCGAACGCGCCCCTTCCCGGTGCTGATTGTATTTTTCTGATCAGTTTTCAAAATTTCTTTTCTCTAATTTTTAAAACTAAACTGCATCTTAGGGTCTGAAGCAAAGTTGAAGATCAAACATCCCACTACAACTTTCACACAAACTTGTGGGGGTTTTGTTTAAGAATTCGAGCAGGAACGCCATGCCAACTTGACCCAATTCTCGGCGCCCGTGAACAGGAACAGGACACCTTCCAAGGCATTTTTCACCAAGAATTCCTCCGAAATTCAAATGCCAATCAACAGCAAAGTTGTGTGCCTCGACATTCTGCACATTTTTCCTTTTGGGTGGTTTTGAAGTGTTTAGGGAAATTTTGGAGAACCTGCCGAAGTTCTAGAATGGCAACAAGGGTCAAAGGGGATAAAGGGGTTTTGAGTTAGGGCTTTGACCAAGGGTTGACCTAATGTCCTCAAGGGTAGTTAGAGGAGTGATTAAGTGGGTCATTAGCACAATTTGTCACTGAGCAAAAACACGGGGTGTTACAAAGAATAACGGGCCGGTCGGGTGCGTGCGGCACGGTCCCTCCCGATCTCATGCTAGAAGTTCACGTCACGGCCAGCATTGCTGCGGCCAATTCTAAAATAGAGTAGCTCGTCCTGTGCAGTACAAGATCCGAGCTCGTGCGCGTGTTTGTTTGTGTCCGCTGATGGATCCGTGGCACGGAAACCTTCGTTTTGGCGGTATCGCGCCATGCTTTCGAGCTCGAGGCCTCTAGTTTTCTAGCTCGGCCCTTTAACTGGACTGGCTAGCTAGCTGACGGGTGAGTTAGCTAGGGAGATCGATCGATCGATCGATTAAACAAACCGCAGGGCGTGTCGACTTGCTACTGACCGACTTTTTAGCGTGTCTCGCTCGTGCCTCGCCCATCATTCAATATCATGCATGAAGAGTTGACGGATGACGAGATCGATGGTAGGCACCTGCTGATAGAGTCTACGGATCATCTAGGAGTAGATCAGGTGGGTACTTCCTCTCTGTCCAACACATACCTTAAGCTTCCTCGTAGAGCGGCCATCACCGGTTCCGTGGTGAAGTCTGCACAGGGGCAGCGACTGTCGGAGTAGGGGCGACGACAGGGTCCTGTGCTGACGCCGGTGAGGCTTCCCATCGCTTCAGCACGACCCTTTGGGACGGTTAGGGTTTGTGGAGTCGGGGCTACAGTGGCGGCGGCGAACCTCGTTGTCTGAGCCCGTGGCCCCCACTCCTTCTTATAGTGTTGCGCGACAGGGGCCCACCAGCCTTCTAATGGGCTGGGCGTCCCCGATCCGGACGCGAGTCAAGGGCCCAATGGGCCGTTGGGCCCATTGGTGGAGAGATCAATCCAACATTCTACCCCTTGATCTCACCATATACTTTTAACTTCTTTTTTCATTCCATTACAGATCAATGTATAGAGCATGTTTTATCGTCACGGTCAATCTCGTTTCTGTCAATCCCTGATAGACTCAACAGCTACCATACACATCTCTGTACTGAACCAAATTCTTTAAACTTGGGCCCTTTATCATCCGAAATCTTAAACTATGACATAAACCCATGTTGCACATGTGTTCTCTAAGCGCACTGGGTGATATACTTTTTGTAAGAGGATCCTCAAGCACTTGATTGTCTCTTATATGCGCAATATGCTTAATATGATTTCGGACTTACTCCTTTACAACATATAACTTTGTGTCAATGTGTTTGGCAACACACTTGACTTGTTGTCATAGGAGTGAACTACTTTAATGGTTATTGCTGTTGACAACCATTATCAACTCCGAGTACAGGTTCCATTAACTATTTTGCCTGTCCCTCAGCCTCGTATCATGCTATACCACCGTATCATGCTATACCACAACCTTGCATCACATTGATGACAATTGTGTTAACCCTTTGGAGCATTTCCACACAAAAACTCCAAGTGTGAAAGTTAGCGACAATTGTGGATTTCGCTACCCATTTCACAAATTATCTTTGTACTCACAACCTTTTGAGAGCACTTGATCTTTTTAAACTTAGCATGAGGCTGATACACTTAATTCCATTCCAGTGATCTATAACTGGATTGGACATTGCCAAAACAACTCGGATATACAAACTATGTCAAGGTAACTTCTATCTTTTCCATTCATTAGGCTTCCAACAGCTGAAGCATATGGTACCATATTCTTTTAATCCATTCCATATTGATACTTGGAACATAAAAGTTCCCAAAATCATTACCCTTGACAATAAGAATAGGCGAAGGTTTACTCGCATGCATACTATGTTTCTTTGCAACTTTCTAAGTATGCCTCTTGCGATAGTCCTAATACCCCTTTTGTTTTATCTCGGTGAATCTCGATCCTTATAACTGAGAGACATTCATCGAGAATTTCCTTTTGATCTTTGAGGACAAACCTCTTCTTCTTTTACAATAGATTGACATTACTGTTGCCATGTAAGATGTCAATCACATATGCACTATTAGGAAATTAATTTCCCATTCTATAACATTGTTCAAATGTTGTCCTCTTATTCACTTTTAAAACCCAAAACCAAATCCTTTATCTTTGAATGTTATCATTCATAAATGATTTATTTAAGCAGCATTCCTTTTCTTCTTTTACTTACATGACAAAACTCTTAGGTTGTGCCATGAAATATTTTCATCCGTTGTAAGCCACAAATTCATTGTAGTCCTTTCATTCTCTTCGCACAAGTACTTTTGATCTAAGATGCGCTTTGTGTGTTTACATATTCTCTTTGGAGTCACGTTACGACTTGTAGACTCATTACAGCCTACTGTGTTGGCTCCATTGAGAATCACTTACGAGTCCCAAGTTTCCACGAGATTCATCAGTTCAACTTTCAATAAACAAGCGCTTCTTTTAACACATGAGATTGAATAAACCTCAATGTGAACTTTTCTATATTGCAAACTTTGCAACCATCAGACTTTTAACTCTTTGAGACCTACTAGAGATCTCAACCTCTGGCACATTGTGTGCCTAAACTGTGACAACCCGCCCAGGAAAATACCGTACTATCGCCTAAGACCGATCCACTTTGGTCATCAAGCAATAGTAAAGTATCTTCCTGTCGTTGGTTGCCGGGTTAACGCCCGATAAATCACTTGGACATCGAACAGAGGATCGGAACATGCATTAAAATTCACGCGAAGGTGAGTCCAGAGTACAACATAGATTAGAATATCTTAGTACAACCATTGTTCCTGACATGGAGTAAAGGTTCAGAGTTCGAAAATACAGCGGAAATGATTTAAACTAGCGCAACGGTGAACATCACAGGAGGCCATCCATGATGTCCTTACTTGTCGTCACCCTTCCGATCAATCATACCTGCAACCACAGTTTTAAAGCAAGGCTGAGTATACTAATACTCAGCAAGACTTAACCGTCAGGTGATGACTACATCACCAACCTCTAGACATGAAAGGCTTTTGGCCGGTGGAGTTTCTTTTGCTAAACAGCTGCTAAAAGTAGATCCTTACTTTCAATCTTTTAGCACAAGTTCTAGTTGATTACCATATCTAAGTGTGCCAACTAATTCAATCAAGAATTGGACAAGCAATTAATTCATCCAACCATATTCCTCGAGTTCCATCATTATGGGATATCATGGCCGATTGATTAAGCGAGTCTCGGATAACGGTGAGAGGCCGACAATCGATTGATTTAAACCTTGCAAGGTAGACCCAAACACACGGTAGGCGCCCCCGCAAGGACAACTTTCCCGCACCGTCCCCAAAAATCCCCGGTCGGGATGAAAGGCCACAGCCTTTGGTGCAGCTATCCGCATACCCCGCGAGATACCCGGAGTCACCATACACCACCGGTAGCTAGCCGTGAGAGCGAATCCCAAGGGTAGTGACAGTTCCATCCCTAGCCGTCTCATTAAGGTACTAGGCTTACCGGTCCCATTCTCGGCAAATGTTTGGTACGTTCAAAAGCTTAGCCCACATGACCACTGGACCGGGGCCCAATCCCATGCTCTTACCACATGAGCAATCCATTTAAGGATATCTTATGATTCCTATCTAGGAACCTATTCTCGCGAGTGACGAACATCACTCGACTTCTACCGGTCCTATAGCATAGCAGCTATCGACCTAGCATGCTAGTAATAGAGCATAGGTACCTAGGGATCATGCATCTAGGGTTTCAAATCAACTCCTGAAACGTAAATGCACAATAATAGCAAACATAATTGCATAATTTTAAAAGACGGGGTTAATGATCCGGGGCTTGCCTTCGCTGGCAAGGTTGGCCTTGGGCCCTTCTGGACTTGAGTCCAGGTCTTGAGCTACGTTCATGCTCGGCAGCTCTTTGTCGGCACCTTCGTCTCCTCCTTCCGGCACGAGCGTACGTCTACTGGCGGAAAGATCTACACGAGGATGCAAATGCAAGATTTATTCGATGGTTTTTACTTTAATTACTTACAAACCATATTGACAATCAAGGGGTGTATTTGCTGGGCACATTCACCTAGATAAGAATACATTCAGCATACTCTTCCATAAAGGAACAATATGCAACTCTTTATTAATTATTCTTTTTGATGGTGATTGTGTACATATATATGTAAATAATTTAATTTAAATTCACCAACAGTAGTGGGTAGGTATATTTAACCTTTTTAACATGATTTGCAACCATCCTCAAGTTAACATGGGTGGTTTGGTGATTTCTCTTTTAGGGAGGTTATTGGTTGTACATGGTTCATTCTTTTATTGCACAATTGAATAAAGGTTTCTTTGTACTTGTCATTTCATGTGAAAGCTTTAATCCTTTTCCTTTCACAAGCAAAGATATGAATAATATTTTTATCCTTGAATTAATTCCTTATCAGCAATGAGAATTAATTATCTTTTAATTAAATTAGATAATACTTTAAAAAAAGGAAAAAGAATTAAATTAGGGCTTTTCTTTATTTAATTTCTCTTTAATATTAAAAGGGCTTTTAAGCTTTTTATTAAGCAATTAAATTACCAAAACTTAAAGGAGTGTTTCTTAAGCCTACTAGCACCTATACTGGTCCATTGGGCCCACATGTAGGTGTTGGATGCTAGGAAATTAAATATTATGGAAAATATCAAAGGCTAGCTAGTGATTCCATTTAAATGCATACAAAAATAAGTAAGCATCAAAATGCTCCCAACCTTCTTGTGCATGCTCTCTCGATCCTAAACAAGTCTAAAGAACCAAAGATATACACCTAGGAACTTCACTGAACTTGGTTTATTAATTTACAAAGGAAAACATGCATAAATCAAGAATAATTATTTCTGTTAATCCAAAAATCATGATTAATTCACAAGATGTGCATTTTGACATTACAAGACAGTGTGCACAAGTTTAGCTCAAAACATAAATATATTTAGCAAGAAAAATCATTTATGCAGATCTGCCAGAAATGGAAAAACATTTTTAGAAACAGATTTCCATCATAACGTTGTGCAATTTTTGGCGTAGGAGCTAGTCATGACCTAACACACAACATATCCAAAAATTGGCTACAGAGGATTTATGGTTTTTGAGATATTGTAGATCTAGGGTTTTCACATTTGTATTTTTCATGCAAAAACTAAAAGGAATTAGCTCAGGCCAGAATAACAAAAGTTGTAGGATAATTCACAACGGATCCAACAAAATTGGTTTTGCATTTTTTTTGATTTTTCTGTGATTTTCTACGCAATTTACAAGAATTAGCAACTCACTTTTACTATTTCAGTTGCGCTTTTGCAGGGAGGCCCTCGGAAATATCTTTGTTTTCGCAATGTGGCCCCTGGGCGCGGTGCAGCGGCGGTCCGGCGGCAATTCCGGCCGGGGATCGCCGGGGTCTGTAACACCCTAAAAATTCCATCACTAAAATATTATAGCAACAAATGGCTAGGTTTAAAAATTCCTTAAGGACATAAATAAACCATTAAACAAATTGGCTTTTAAATAAATAAACATCACTAAAATAATTTAGAGAAAATAAGTGCTTGTGCATCATGATTTGAATGCATGGATTTTTGTTTGATTTGAGTTTGAATGTTTGAAAAATGAATTTGAAAGAAATTTGAAAAAAAAAGACAAACTCTTCTCTCCCTCTCTCTCTCTCTCCCTTTCTAGCCCAGCCCGCAAGACCCCGGTGCCGGGCCGGCCTTTCTTCTTCCCCGCGCGTGCAAACCGGCCCAGCGGCCCAACCCGCCTCCACCACCGGCCCAGCACAGCCCCCCCCTTCCCTTTTCTTTTCGTCGCGGCCGGCCGACGGGTGGGACCCGGCCGTCGTGGCCGTCCCCAACCTCTCGGCCGGGTCGCCCACGCCGCATCCCGCGCGCCGCCGGCCGTACGGCCGGATCCATCAATCCCCCCGCCATCAAAACCTTGTAATTGAGCGCAGTGATGCCCCTCCTTCATTTCCCCTCTCTTAATTCGGGCGTTATCCTTCTTTAACCCCCCTCACCCCTTAACTCCTATTCAAACCGTGGCCATCAATGGCCATGGCCGCCGTGAACCGCCCTCCCGCGCCCCTCACCCCCTATATAAACCCCCCCCAAGGCACCCCCGCTACCCCCCCTTCGCTTCACACCGAGTCCCAACGCCCTCCCGTGCCTTAGCCTCTTGCGCCGCCGCCGTGCACCGAGCGCCGCCGCGCCATCGCCGCCGCCCGAGTCCGTCCGTCGCCGCGGTAAAGCCCCCCGTACCCCCTCAATCGTTTCCTCTTCGCGCGTACGAGCTAACCGGCGCATCGGATCGAACCCGTAGGCCCTCAAGCACCCCAGCGCACTCGCCGCCGTCGCCGCCCGTGGAGTTCGGTCGCCGGAGTTGATCCGCGCCGTCGCCGCTTCTCCATCCACCCCGTCCGCCGAGCACCTACCCGCCGTAAGGATCCCATCCCCGCCCTTCTTTTTGCTTGCGCCCGATCATAGTGCCGCCGCCGCTTGGCCGCCGCCGCCGTCCGCCCCCATGGACGCCCGCCTCGGCCGTCGCCTTTATCCACCCGTGCAAGCACGCGTTTGAGTTCGCAATGTTCTCGCCTTCGCCTAGATGTCTTTTGCGCGCGTTTTCGTGGCCGGGAACCCCGTGTGGACGTCGCCGGCGACCTAGCCGCCGCGCGCGCGCCGCCGCCGGCGGCGCGGCGCGCGCCCCCGGCGCACGCGTGCGTGGATGGCCATTGGATCGGCCATCCACGGCTCAGATCCCCTGGGCCCCCGCGGGTCAAACCTTAAGTAACGGTCAACCCGAGAGCTTTTTGCTAAAGAGACCCCCAACTCTATTGCAATCGCAAGCCGGTCCTCCCACCTTTAAAGATCCTTACATTTCAGTCCTGAATTTTGTATTTAAGCCCCTGTTTTTATTAAATCTTTGCTCGAGGTCCGAACAGCCCTTTTAGAGTTTAAACCTTCGTTTTTAAATTTATTTAAGTTTTAGCCCCCGTATTCTTGCCGTTAGGCCCCCGAATAATTTAGTTTATCGCAGCTTAGTCCTTAAACCTTGTTTTTAGCATAACTTCTCCGTTATAGCTCCGTTTTTAGCGTTCTAGTAGTCCTTTCGATCGTCTCAGCGAGCCCGTCGTTTTAGTAGCATGTTTTTAGTCTTTAGGATTGTTTGGTGATCTGTTTTATTTATTGTATGCTTTATGTGTGCATCGTAGATATCGTGCCTGTTTCATCTGAGCCACCTCTCGGGGACGATCAGGAGCAGTTGTTCGAAGAAGAAGAAGTTTTTACCGTAGTTGAGGAAGGCAAGTGGTCTTCTCCCCCGCATGTTCTCTTTTTGTCCTATATAATTGCATTACAAATTAATGTTTACTTTATGTTATCATTGCATTAAATTGACGGGAAACCTTTTTAAGGACTTACCTAGATCTTTTACCCTGATCCTTGGCCTAGCCCTTTTAAATGAAGTTTTGGGTAGAAAACGCTAGTTGCTTAACATGGGTTGGTTAAAAAGGGGTCTTTTATGGAAAATGATACATGGCTTGTGGTTAATGTTTTGGGTAATGCAAGAACACCGATTTAATCGGAACATGGAGAACCACCCAAGAAAACATGCGCAACCACAGTGTTACATGGCTCTGACCTTAGCCGAATAATTAGGTATGTGATCGTACTAGTGGCCCTTTTCCGAAAGGAGCGGGAGGGGGATCCGGTTGCGGGGGTATAGCTCGGCCCTTTTGGGGTAGTAGCCTTTGCTAAGGTGCTGACCACTAGGGAGGGTTATGGTCCGCCCTGATCCGTAACTATGCGGGTCGTTAGTCTTTTGCATGCCTTTGTAAAGGCTTTGTAGCGTCCCTATGCAATCACACCTCGGAAGTGTGGTATGGTGCTTGGCCGCATCGCATGGTTGGGTTTAAAGTTCTTCGGAGCTTTTACGCGAGCCGTGGGTAAAGTGTGCAAACCTCTGCGAGTGTAAACCGATCGATCGGCCCGTGCTCACGGTCATGAGCGGCTTGGACCCTCACATGATTAACAAACTTAAAGATGAGGCAAATCGTGGTTGGTGAAGCTCGTGGAGCTTGGGTTGTTTTGGCATTTAAGTTTCTCTTAAGTGGGTTGGTACGAACTTACACCTAGTAACTAGGAGTTCTTTAATTAAAACTTGGTCAACATTAAAATGCTAACCGCTGCAGAACCTTAGCCCATCCTTGATAGCCTTGCATTTTTCCCCCACTTGCTGAGCTCCAACCATAAGTGTGCTCAGCCCTTGCCTATCGCCGTTCGGAGGAGAACTTTGGAGGGGAGTTCTACGATGACTTCGATGAGCCGTGAGGCTTGCGGACCCCCGGTCAAGTGCTCGTGGGAGCGGAAGACGAGGACTCGACGAGTAGTTATCGTTTTCCGTTGTTAGAGACCTTCGAGTCTCCCCGCATGAGTGTAATAAGAGGTTAAACTTTGAAATACGTTTGTAAACTGTTTATGGTATTTCACTCATTTTTGTCTATCATATGTGTGTGAACTGATCCTGGCGCACATATTAGATGCACTTGGTTCCTCTTCGGAAATCAGGTGTGACAGAGTGGTATCAGAGCAGTCTGACTGTAGGAACGCAGCCTTAGTTAGAAATGGACGAATTTTAAGGATTCATGTTCTAGATCATTCCGTCATCCTTCAAAACCACCTTATTTTCGCATAAAAATCTAATTTGTTCTTGTTCTTTTGTTGAAAATTTTGCATCATTTTGATTTTCTCTATGCTGAGTTCAGTCTTTTCTTAACAGATGGCCAGGTCACGTCTTACTGCCCGCAAGAGCATCGGTGGTCGCCTTCCTTCGGACGCTTAGCTCCACGCTATCCGGTAGTCCCGGAGGAGGCACAAGCGAGAGGAGGCATAGCGAGGAGGTTGGCGATTACCCGTACGATTTACCGGGAGCGGTTGAGCGAGGATATCGAGCAAAGACAAAGCATGAGGAAAATGATGAAGAAGATCCAGAGGAGATAGTGTTTGAGGAGGATGGGACCGAGGAACATCCCCACGCCTATATGACGGGGTTTTTCTGGAGGTTAATGAAGATGGAGATATAATATTCCCACCAGAGGTAGAAGCTGAACCAGAACCGGATGTGGCAGGAGGAGAAGAGCTCGATCGAATGTGCGCAGGGAATGATCCGGATGACTCGGGATAATTCAAGCAGCAGTGAAGAAAGTTCCAGCGAAGAAGATGATGAAAGTGAAGAAGAAGAGGAAGAGGTGGACATAGAAGGATTAGAGGATGACAACAGTGCTGTGGGAAATGGAGAAGATAACAATGGTGATCAGAATGAGAACAACAACAACAATGAAAATGAAGAACAGCAAGGTGATGCGCATAGGTACCACAGGGCAGAGTATCATGAACACACATACCTCGGCCCGGACGCTCCGTTCTGTGAGCTATTGGAGGAGCTGTTACAGGAGATAGAATATGCAGTGAGACCGTTGTACATCACCAGACACTATGTGGAGCCGGGGATGAGAGATTATTACACCACAGAGGTCCATGTCAGGGTTGCTACTGCACAGGCAGGAAGATGGAGGACCCGTACCATTCACCCCTGCACAGCACACTTTGCCTCAGAAGCAGCTGCTATCAATGATGCCGCCAGAAGAGCACTGTGGTCCATCAGCAACACGTTCCGCGATCGCTTAGAAGGCACGGACTTCAGATTCGTCCCCAGCAGAGTCAGTGGTACAGAGAACACCGTAATACCTATGGGGGACTTCCGAGATAGCCGTGTTGACATCCTTGCCAGAGTGACAGCAGCTCTTAACACAGACCTGGAGGGAGCGACAGCGGAGTTGGATAGGACACATCAGGAGCTACAGAATGCACAGGCGAGGATAGCCCACTGGAGGCTCGGGGCAGGGACAGCGCCACCGACGAGCGAAGCATCTTGTCCTTCCCGTTCTCCTCCCCGCAAAAGGCTTCGATACGGCACTCCAGCAGCTACCACTAGTCTACAGTGGAATAGGAATTAGGATATCCACCATCTTTTTCTTTTTTTTCCGGTAGACGTTCCTGCGAGGACGAACGATTGTAATAAAGTTGTTGAGTGAACCATGTTTGATTTGGATCTTTGCTTGAGTGAGTTGTATTGTGGAGTGATGACCACAAATGCAACAAGAAAAATCATGTTAAGTTAATGGTTAGTTGGGGTTCAATTCCAAATTGTCTTCTACCTTACTTATCCAACCAAATCAATCGTGCAAAATCTGTCCGCGCAGTTCCTTGACAGCGCAGCAATGTTTTTATCATAACTCAAGCTACCGAACTCCGATTGACCTAAAACCAGTTGGGTTGGTTCACAAATTTTGTGGATCAACCTCTGTCCAAAATTCAGCATCAAAGGATTAATACACAGCGAGTTATAAACAGAACAATGAGGCTAACAGAATCTGTAAAACCGTGCTACCACAGCTGCGGTGTTCGAATTTTAACTCAAGATGTGGATCTCCAAATGGGATAAAACCAGTGGGGTTAGTTTCAGAAATGGGTTTTACACGGCCTGGGAAAAGTTTATAATTTTTGAAGAAGGGTACCATGGGATATAACTGTTTTATCGGAATCAACCAAATCTGTCACGTAAAGGAAAATCTCGTCGTTTCCTTAATTCCAACTCACTTCTTTACACAACAGTTTGATAATCTTATCTCGAAATATCTTTCTCTAACAATCAGATGGTAAACACCAGGTCAGGAGGAGGACAGGACGTCCCGCCGTGGTTCGGGCACACATAGCCAATCAACAAAACCCGGTGCCACCTCCCCCGCTCAATTCCGCAATGGATCCCGCTACCCGGCAATTTTTCGGCCGCCCGGATGCAGCTAATTCGGAACCTTACCGCCGCAAAGTGCGGAACTTACAAGCTCGGCAGAATCGGCCCTGAGCACCACCCCCACCACCACCACCCGCTCCGAGAGATAAGCACAAGGAGTTTATGAGCCACCACCCTCCCACCTACTCTCACTCAACCGATCCGCTAGATGCCGATGATTGGTTGAAAACCATTACCAAGAAGTTGGAGAGGGCTCAATGCAATGACCGAGAAATGGTCCTTTATGCTTCCGACGCTTGGAAGGACAGGCATCGATTGGTGGGATGCCTACACGCCGCCCATCCCGCACCTAACACCATCACATGGCACAGCGGTTCCGAGATGCTTTTCGCGCTCACCACATCCCCGACGGGGTGTTAAAGCTTAAGCGAGAGAGAGTTCCTTGCTCGAAACAGGGCAATATGTTTGTAAATGAATACCCGGACAAGTTCACTCGCTTGTCTCGCTATGCTCCCGACGAGGTCAACACGGACCCAAAAAGGCGGGGAGCGCTTTCTTGATGGGTTGATTGGACCACCGAACTACCCGGCTCCGCAGCCATACCTTCCCGGATTTCGCCACTCGTTAAACAAGGCGATTGGCCTAGAGAACAAGCGCGAGAGCTTGGGGAGCAGAAACGCAAGTTTCAATCCCGTGGTCGATCCCCCAGCCCATACTCGCCCCCGCTACGGCCTACCATCAAAATACACCATTCCGCTCGCGGGAGGGCGGGGGTGGTAAGCACCCCCGAATATGCGGCAGCGTTCCTTCCAGCAGCCTCAACGGTTCAACCCGCAAACCCCACGCACACCAAACTTTCAGCAGAACCGTCCAGCTCCTACCCCGGGCGCACCGGCAAGAAACACCACACCAGTGCAGCCCAACGGATGCTTCAAATGTGGCGAGTTGGGGCATTATGCTAATAACTGCCCTAAGCGTGGAATGCAGACTCCCCGCAGGAGTAATATTCGTAAAGTGGGACAAGTCATCAACTCCAAAGACGCCCCGGAAGTGCGGGCACTCCAGCAACAAAGCTCAAGCAAAATTATGTGCGTAGTAGGGTGCACAACATGACCGTGGAGCAGGCACAAGACGCTTCGGGGTTGTACTTGGTACGTTCCCTATCGATTCCGTACCGCTGCGGTATTATTTGATTCGGGAGCTACGCATTCATTCATTACCGATCGTTCGTAGCAAGGCATAATATGCCCGTGAGTCCGATGAAGAAACCTTTGCTTGTTAGTTCACCCGGCGGTGATATGAAAGCCGACCATCCGTGCCCCCAAGTAAACCTTAAAATCATGGGGATAGACTTTCCATCTAACTGGGTAGTCCTCAAATCTCGGGGCATAGATGTAATCCTAGGGATGGATTGGTTAAGAAAGTATGATGGGGTTATCCAAAGGTGCGGGAGAAATCGGTTCATTTGACCGACCCACAAGGGGACAGAATAGAATTTATCGCAACACCGTCACCTACCGGGAAGGAGTTAGTGAATTCAATGAAAGGAAAAGTGTTGGAAGATATTAAGGTGGTGAATGAGTATCCGGATGTATTCCTCGATGACTCGCGGTGTATGCCACCCGACCGAGACATTGAATTCAGTATCGAACTCTTACCTGGTACTGCTCCTATATCCAAAAGACCGTATAGAATGGATGTCAAAGATTTGGCGTAATTAAAGAAACAAATAGAGGAATTGTTAAGTAAAGGGTTTATCCGTCCTAGTTCATCACCATGGGGAGCCCCCACACTCTTCGTAGATAAAAAGGATGGATCTAGGAGGATGTGTGTAGACTATCGATCTCTCAATGAGGTCACCATCAAAAATAAATATCCTTTACCCGGATAGAGGATCCGTTCGATCAAATGAGAGGAGCGAAAGTTTTCTCTAAGATAGATCTCGCGATCCGGCTACCATCAGCTGAAGATCCGTATGGAGGACATTCCTAAAACAGCTTTCACATCGAGATATGGACTATATGAGTTCACCGTGATGTCCTTTGGATTGACCAACGCCCCAGCATACTTCATGTATCTGATGAACAAGGTTTTCATGGAGTATCTTGATGGGTTTGTGGTAGTATTCATAGATGATATCTTAGTTTTCTCTCAGAATGAGGTGGAACATGAGGGACACTTGAGACTGGTATTGCAGAAACTTCGAGAGCATCAGTTATACGCCAAGTTCAGCAAGTGTGATTTTTGGCTGAAAGAGGTCTCGTTTCTTGGGCATATCATCACGGACGGAGGAATTGTCGTAGACCCAAGTAAAGTTCGAGATGTGCTAAATTGGACTCCACCTAGAAATGTATCGTAAATCGGGGAGTTTCCTCGGTTTGGCGGGGTACTACCGACGATTTATAGAGGGATTCTCGAGAATCGTAAAACCACTCACTTCTTTGTTGGAGAAAGGAAAGGAGTTTAAGTGGGGTGACAAGTGTCAAGCTAGCTTTGAAGAACTAAAGAAGAAATCGACCACCGCACCAAGATCGATAATGCCCGATATACACAAAGGATTTGATGTGTATTGTGACGCGTCGAGGCAAGGACTAGGATGTGTTCGATGCGGAGAAGGAAAGGTGGTAGCGTATGCTTCTAGGCAACTAAGGAAGCATGAACAAAACTACCCTACGCATGATCCGGAGTTAGCGCCTATAGTGCACGCACTGAAGATTTGGAGACACTATATGATTGGAAACAAGTGTCAGATATTCACGGACCACAAAAGCCTGAAGTACATCTTCACCCAGAGAGATCTCAATCTCAGACAACGAAGATGGTTAGAGCTGATTAAGGACTACGATTTGGACATACAGTATCATCCAGGGAAGGCCAATGTGGTGGCAGATGCCTTGAGCCGTAAGAGCCAAGCAAACATGTTAGTAGCCCGATTAATGCCTCAAGAACTGTGTTGGGAAATGGCACAACTCAATCTGGGGATAGCTGCACCGAGCGAAAGTATGACATTAGAAATGGAGTCAACTCTTGAACAGGAGATTAGAAAAGGGCAATTGGATGATGAAAAGATTAAGGGGTATAAGAAATTGATTGAACAAGGCAAGGTTCCAGAATTCAGAGAGGATGAACAGGGAACCATTTGGTTTAAGAACAGGATCTGCGTACCAGAAATCAAACATCTTCGTGAGTCCATATTGAAAGAAGCACACGATTCAGCCCTCTCTATACATCCAGGAAGTACCAAGATGTACCAAGACCTAAAGCAGAAATATTGGTGGTACGGTATGAAGAAAGATGTTGCAGCTCATGTAGCACTATGCGACATATGCCAAAGAGTAAAAGCAGAGCATCAAAGGCCAGCAGGGTTACTACAACCACTACAAGTACCTGAATGGAAGTGGGAAGAGATTAGTATGGATTTTATAGTAGGATTACCACGTACACGAGATGGATACGATTCGATATGGGTTATAGTGGACAGATTAACCAAAGTTGCACACTTCATACCGGTAAAGACCACATATTCGGGAACAAAGTTAGCGAGAATTATACATATCAAAGATAGTCCGTCTACATGGGGTACCGAAGAAGATAGTATCGATCGAGGCACTCGGTTCACGTCCCGATTTCGCAGAAATTACATGAGTGTATGGATACGAAGTTAAATTTCAGCTCGGCATATCATCCACAGACAGATGGTCAAACAGAAAGAACGAATCAAATCCTAGAGGATATGTTAAGGGCATGTGCCTTGAAACATGGTGGAAGTTGGGATAAAAGCTTGCCATACGCAGAGTTCGCATACAACAATAGTTATCAGAGTAGTCTTAAGATGGCAACGTTTGAAGCTCGTATGGAAGGAAGTGCGAACGCCACCGTTCGGAACCGGACGGGGGAAAGTCGGCTCTTTGGTCCGTAAATAATAAAAGAGGCGTAAAGACAAGTGGAGATAATTCGGGAAAATCTCAAGATTGCTCAATCCAGACAAAAGAGTTATGCAGACCCTAAGAGAAGAGAAGTGATATTTGAAGTCGGGGATTATGCATATCTGAGAGTGTCACCTATCCGAGGCCTTCGAAGGTTTAATATCAGAGGGAAGTTATCGCCCCGCTTTATCGGACCTTTTCAAGTTTTGGAAAGACGTGGCGAAGTAGCTTATCGGTTGGAGTTACCGGAACGTTTGGTAGGAGTCCATGATGTGTTCCATGTTTCTCAATTGAAAAAGTGTACGAGTGAGGTCAGAGTAGAACATTTACCATTGGAAGAACTTGAGGTAAAGGATGACCTAACATACAAGGAACACCCGGTTAAAATCTTGGATACCTCCGAAAGGGCTACTCGCAGTAAGGTCATTAGGATGTGCAAAGTACAATGGAGTCACCATTCAGAGGAGGAAGCTACCTGGGAAAGAGAGGACGAACTTAAGGAAGAATTCCCTCAGCTGTTCTCTAATCTTCCTGAATCTCGGGACGAGATTCTCTTTAAGGGGGTAGGATTTGTAACACCCTAAAAATTCCATCACTAAAATATTATAGCAACAAATGGCTAGGTTTAAAAATTCCTTAAGAACATAAATAAACCATTAAACAAATTGGCTTTTAAATAAATAAACATCACTAAAATAATTTAGAGAAAATAAGTGCTTGTGCATCATGGTTTGAATGCATGGATTTTTGTTTGATTGGAGTTTGAATGTTTGAAAAATGAATTTGAAAGAATTTTGAAAAAAAAAAGACAAACTCTTCTCTCCCTCTCTCTCTCTCTCTCCCTTTCTAGCCCGGCCCCGCAAGACCCCGTGCCGGCCGGCCTTTCTTCTTTCCCGCGCGTGCAAAACGGCCCGGCGGCCCAACCCGCCTCCACCACCGCCCCGGCCACGCCCCCCCCCCCCCTTCCCTTTTCTTTTCGTCGCGGCCGCCGACGGGTGGGACCCGCCGTCGGGCCGTCCCCAACCTCTCGGCCGGTCGGCCACGCCGCATCCCGCGCGCGCCCGGCCGTTACCGGCCGGATCCATCAATCCCCCGCCATCAAAACCTTGTAATTGAGCGCAAGGATGCCCCTCCTTCATTTCCCCTCTCTTAATTCGGGCGTTATCCTTCTTTAACCCCCCTCCCCCTTAACTCCTATTCAAACCGTGGCCATCAATGGCCATGGCCGCCGTGAACCACCTCCCGGCGCCCCTCGCCCCTATATAAACCCCCCCCAAGGCACCCCCGCTACCCCCCTTCGCTTCACACCGAGTCCCAACGCCCTCCCGTGCCTTAGCCTCTTGCGCCGCCGCCGTGCACCGAGCGCCGCCGCGCCATCACCGCCGCCCGAGTCCGTCCGTCGCCGCCGTAAAGCCCCCCGTACCCCCTCAATCGTTTCCTCTTCGCGCGTACGAGCTAACCGGCGCATCGGATCGAACCTGTAGGCCCTCAAGCACCCCAGGCGCAGCTCGCCGTCGCCGCCCGTGGAGTTCGGTCGCCGGAGTTGATCTGCGCCGTCGCCGCTTCTCCATCCACCCCCGTCCGCCGGAGCACCTACCCGCCGTAAGGATCCCATCCCCGCCCTTCTTTTTGCTTGCGCCCGATCATAGTGCCGCCGCCGCTGGCCGCCGCCGCCGTCCGCCCCCATGGACGCCCGCCTCGGCCGTCGCCTTTATCCACCCGTGCAAGCACGCGTTTGAGTTCGCAATGTTCTCGCCTTCGCCTAGATGTCTTTTGTGCGCGTTTTCGTGGCCGGGAACCCCGTGTGGACGTCGCCGGCGACCTAGCCGCCGCGCGCCGCCGCGCGCGCCGCCGCCGCGCGGCGCGCGCCCCCGGCGCACGCGTGCGTGGATGGCCATTGGATCGGCCATCCACGGCTCAGATCCCCTGGGCCCCCGCGGGTCAAACCTTAAGTAACGGTCAACCCGAGAGCTTTTTGCTAAAGAGACCCCCAACTCTATTGCAATCGCAAGCCGGTCCTCCCACCTTTAAAGATCCTTACATTTCAGTCCTGAATTTTGTATTTAAGCCCCTGTTTTTATTAAATCTTTGCTCAGAGGTCCAGAACAGCCCTTTTAGAGTTTAAACCTTCTGTTTTTAAATTTATTTAAGTTTTAGCCCCTGTATTCTTGCTGTTAGGCCCCTGAATAATTTAGTTTATCGCAGTTTAGTCCTTAAACCTTGTTTTTAGCATAACTTCTCCGTTATAGCTCCGTTTTTAGCGTTCTAGTAGTCCTTTCGATCGTCTCAGCGAGCCCGTCGTTTTAGTAGCATGTTTTTAGTCTTTAGGATTGTTTGGTGATCTGTTTTATTTATTGTATGCTTTATGTGTGCATCGTAGATATCGTGCTCGTTTCATCCGAGCCACCTCTCGGGGACGATCGGGAGCAGATTGTTCGAAGAAGAAGAAGTTTTTACCGTAGTTGAGGAAGGCAAGTGGTCTTCTCCCCCTGCATGTTCTCTTTTTGTCCTATATAATTGCATTACAAATTAATGTTTACTTTATGTTATCATTGCATTAAATTGACGGGAAACCTTTTTAAGGACTTACCTAGATCTTTTACCCTGATCCTTGGCCTAGCCCTTTTAAATGAAGTTTTGGGTAGAAAACGCTAGTTGCTTAACATGGGTTGGTTAAAAAGGGGTCTTTTATGGAAAATGATACATGGCTTGTGGTTAATGTTTTGGGTAATGCAAGAACACCGATTTAATCGGAACATGGAGAACCACCCAAGAAAACATGCGCAACCACAGTGTTACATGGCTCTGACCTTAGCCGAATAATTAGGTATGTGATCGTACTAGTGGCCCTTTTCCGAAAGGAGCGAGAGGGGGGATCGGGTTGCGGGGGTATAGCTCGGCCCTTTTGGGGTAGTAGCCTTTGCTAAGGTGCCGACCACTAGGGAGGGTTATGGTCCGCCCGATCCGTAACTATGCGGGTCGTTAGTCTTTTGCATGCCTTTGTAAAGGCTTCGTAGCGTCCCTATGCAATCACACCTCGGAAGTGTGGTATGGTGCTTGGCCAGCATCGCATGGTTGGGTTTAAAGTTCTTCGGAGCTTTTACGCGAGCTGTGGGTAAAGTGTGCAAACCTCTGCAGAGTGTAAAACTGATCGATCAGCCGTGCTCACGGTCATGAGCGGCTTGGACCCTCACATGATTAACAAACTTAAAGATGAGGCAAATCGTGGTTGGTGAAGCTCGTGGAGCTTGGGTTGTTTTGGCATTTAAGTTTCTCTTAAGTGGGTTGGTACGAACTTACACCTAGTAACTAGGAGTTCTTTAATTAAAACTTGGTCAACATTAAAATGCTAACCGCTGCAGAACCTTAGCCCATCCTTGATAGCCTTGCATTTTTCCCCCACTTGCTGAGCTCCAACCATAAGTGTGCTCAGCCTTGCCTATCGCTGTTTAGAGGAGAACTTTGGAGGGGAGTTCTACGATGACTTCGATGAGCTGTGAGGCTTGCGGACCCCCAGTCAAGTGCCTGTGGGAGCGGAAGACGAGGACTCGACGAGTAGTTATCGTTTTCCGTTGTTAGAGACCTTCGAGTCTCCCCGCATGAGTGTAATAAGAGGTTAAACTTTGAAATACGTTTGTAAACTGTTTATGGTATTTCACTCATTTTTGTCTATCATATGTGTGTGAACTGATCCTGGCGCACATATGAGATGCACTTGGTTCCTCTTCGGAAATCAGGTGTGACAGGGTCCGGCCGGGGGATGGTAGGGGAGTGGTCTAGGGACTCTAGGGGCTCGATTTGGGTAGTCGTTTGGCCCTTGGAGGCGGCCGGCGCGCGGCGCACCAGCGGCCAGTGGCGGCGGCCGCCGCGGGTGGTGCCGTGGCGCGGCGGGCGCCGGCTGCTAGCTTGGCGAGGCACGGTGGGTGTCCTAGGGGTCGGTGACTATGCCTGCGTGCATGGCTTGGTGGCGGATGGCTTGGAGGGAGGAGCTCGCCGGAGCGCGCCATGGAGAACGAAGGCGTGCGACGGACGGCTCGGACTCAGGCGCGCAGGGGGGAACCGGCCTTATAGGCGACGAGCACTCATGGGGGGGGGGGGGGGTCAGGCCTCGCGGTAGGCGTCCTCGGCCACGTGAACCCGTGCGTACGGCGGCCGCCCTCGGCCGGCGCGCCCGGCGACGCGGCCGACGGACCGCCGGGTCGAGCGCGGTTTGCACGGGCGGCGCGGGGCACAAGGCACCTCGGCATGCGCGCGGCATGGGGAAGGGGTCCACGGCCTAGGAAGGCGCGCCTCGGGAAGGAGCAGCGAGGCCGGAAGCCGAGGTGGTAGGACGTGGCGCGCGTGCGCGGGAGCGCGAGAGCGCCGCGCGACGTCGCGTTCCGGCCTAGAATTTTTTCGGACTAGCCCTGTTCAAGCGAGGTTTTCTCCAAAAATTTGAATAAAAGTGCACCAAGTGATGAATAGGAAAGTTGTAGATCTAACTACCCTCTACAACTTTCGTAAAGGCCGTCTAGTGTTTTTCTCAACGGATTTTGCAGGAACGTCGTGCCAACATTGAATGTCGGCCTGTTCTGGAAAACAGGAGGTACTGTCAGTCGATCGAGCTTTTCACCAATTTCCACTCAAAGTTTGAAATGCCAATCTGCATGAAAGTTGTGTCCCTCAGCAAGATGGACAACTTTCATAAAGGTATATTTTGAAGTGTTTAGGTGAATTTTGGAGAACGCGGCAAAAGTTCCGGACGACATTCGCTGACGTCAACGGTTAAGCCGTTTTTGACCGTGTCTTTGGCCAAGGGTCCACCACGGGTGTGTGTAGGCTTGGCCAAGGGGTTCATTAGGGTTCATTGGCGAGGTTTTCGGGTGATGACCCAGGTTGACCTAGGTTTGACCGGGGTTTGACTGGTTTGACTCGGCGGATCCGGTCATTAGCGTTAATGACGGTAATTAAAAACCTGGGGCGTCACATAAACTTTTGGTACGTCTACCATAAGAGGGCTGCAACAGCTCTCCCCATGCACAACAGCAAGTTTCAGTGGCTCCTGAAGGACAGGTTCCATGTCATCTACGATGTTGTTGTCACGAGTACAGAGAGAAATAGCTACTGAATCATCAGAGCGGGCATTTATACCCACTTCTCCTCGAAGTCAATTTCTCGAGCCACCATGCTCCCCCTGATTGCTCTCATATTCCAAGAAGACAAAGTGTCTCGTTAGAATTAAAAGAACCTTTTCTGTTATCTGAATTGCCAACAAATGGCTCTTCAGATCAGCCTTTTCTTTCATCTGGATGGCCAACTAAATGGCTCCCCCAGATCTTACCATATCTATTATAAATAATAGAGTATTTTAAACTTTCTCATTTTGGTTTTGTACTTTCACCATTTAGGTCACACCGCTATCATCCTATCGAACTTATAAAAGTCCAGGATTTTAGCAGCTATTCCTTTTCTTTAGGGGTATCACATTTATGACTGTCATACTCCCCCAGACAATCACATTTAGATCACACTCTAGATGCATACAATGCATTACTTTCTTGAAGTATAGGGGATTTTCTCCTTTCTCTCTTTTCTCCCCCTCGAAATGTGGCAAACTTTCTTGTCACAATTTCGAAACCATTCAAAACTAATATTAGTGAGGAAACTTGAGAACACTTTCAATTACTTCCTTTATCTGCATGATTATATCATACAAAAACAAGGGTATTACTTAACTCATGTATGGGAGTACATTTTTCATCATTTCACTTAAATAACTCAACAAAGTTCTTTATTTCAATGCTTTTCAAAACTCAAGCAACTCTAGCTTGTGTATCGTTCTTTATCTTTAGGTTCACATATTACTTTTGATTCTATTTAAACTCATAAGTGCTCAATGACTACAGTACGATATGTACAAACAGTATTAGAATAGCACAGGAGCTACTCCAAAAATTCTCTTTCCCAGTGTGGGATACACAATAAGCACATGAGTCATTATATCTTTCTCCCGCCATGCAGGATTAGTCCTTTGACAAAACTTTTCCCACCATATAAGATTGTCTAACATAAGCATTATGCCAACTTTAGCCAATCATGCGGTTATTTTCTCAGAGCCTTTCCCGTCATGCGAGTATTATTATGATCTTTTCTCGTCGTGCGAGAGTATCACAAACTTTCCTCTCCATTCAGGTAATAACCTGAAAGGGACATGCATTCAGGTAATATCTGAGAAACTTTACTTTTGAAAGACATTCTTTTAAAGAGAACATAGTCCCTCACATTATGTCCTTCTTTCTTTGTCATCTCCTGAGCCACAAGTGCTCAGCTCACTTTTCTTAATGCTTTCATGAATGAAAACATAAAGATCTTTTCTCTGAGAAAATTTTCAATAATAATCCAAACTTTAAGCTTATGAAGCTTTTAAAACTTTATGTTCTATTCTATATCACCGTTGGGCAGAAAATAGAATACAACATTTCTCATCTGTATTAATTCCAAGTCACCATCAACTGAATTAGAATTAATATATCATATCACAATATTGTCATCATCAACGTTGGTCAGAAAATGACAACATCAGGAACTTTACATTTAGAAATAATACTTATCATAAGTATTTCTAAAATATCCTCTGTGTCTATAATTGAGTAGAGACATAAACTTTGAACAAAAAAATTGGCAATCAAAACCAATGCAACTTTATCTGAACTTTATGCAGCGGAAGCTGACTTTAACTTTAACGTGGATACAACCCACAGGAAAACTTTTCAAACTGTTCTTTCAATTAAATCTTCTTGTTGGTTCCAATTTAATTGAGAGATAAGTATCACTGTACAACAGAAACAAGAAATGAAAAAGGAAAACTACATTTCTTGATCTCTAAGTTCTCTGAACATTGATCACTTTGATGCAAATATCAGCGACTTTAACTTTATATATAAGACACATTTTCATTATAATATTGTTATCATCAACGTTGGTCAGAAAATAACAATACCATAATTAACTTTAAATGAATATGTTTCTACTCCACTAATTAAATTTTCTCGTTGGTTCCAATTTAATTAGAGGGTAAAACTTTTACTTTACAGCGGAAAACTTTTATTTCTTTCAGAAGCAATCACACTTCTAAAATTTTCTCTATACCGGTAAACTCTCTAAACAATTTATCCCGTTGGTTCAAAATTGAATAGAGGTAAAACCTTAACAAACTTGCCAAAACTTGACAAAATTTCCAAAACTCTACCTTAAAATAAATATTCCATCAGAATAATCTTTTCTTTCTCCATGATTTTCTCTACTCATCTTTTCCTTTAATTTAATCTCCAAATTAAATTATAGGAGTAACAATTCAAACTTTGCAGAGGAAAACATGAATAAAATTCATGAAAATATATACTATTCAGAAGCATTATATTACATTTCAATCTCTACACAAATATCTCGTTGGTTCAATTTGAGTAGAAATCAAAAATATACATAATTCATCAATATATGCTTCTGAAACTGGGTAAAACAATTAACAAACATTACTGTTTGCAACTTCACATTTGGCCCACGAGTGAATACCGGCCTGTGGCCATTTCCACTCGTCCTAATGGGCCCGCGGTCCAGCAACCGACGAGCAGGCCGCCAAATTGGCCTAGCTCCCACCCGTTTGGGCCAAAAGGGAGCCCAGTTACCGTCGGCTCCTATCGGCTGTCGATCTCCTCTGATCAGCATCGGACGGCTGGCCGGCCGTTTCGTGGGAACAAAAACCGTCGGCTGCCAGCCTGGAACCCTAGTCCTTTCTTTCTTTCTCCTCGGTACTCTTGCAACGCAGTGTTGCGGCGGTGGGGCGGTGCGGTCTGTGGCCAGCGCGCTCGGCGGCGACGAGGAGCAGTGCCCCCTGGCACGCGACCGAGACCATCTCTCCCCGCTCGTTTTCTCTGCTCTTTATTTCCCCTTCCCCTTCTTCCCTAGCACCCGCATACGCGAGATCCAGATAGAGAAGCATCCACGGCAGCCAGAGAGGTGGGTGGTGGCGCCGCCGAGAGTCCTCTCGCCGGCGAGCGCGTTCCCCACGAGGGAGAGTGCGCCGCCGTCGAGCGGTTTCACCGCGGTGCCTTTGCCCCTGTCCCTCGCACCGGCCAGTGGCGGAGGTCCGGTGAGCGCGTGACTCACTGTCATTCCACGCGAGCATCAAGGAGACGCCGGCGGTGGTGGTTCCGATGGCGGAGATAGGTCCCACGGTAGGTCCTTCTCCCCCCGGTCCTTTGCATCTTTGCTTTTTTTAGATCTAGGGTTAGGGTTACGGTTTTGCACTGTAAAATCGATTCGAGATCGATTTCTCATTCCTTTCTTTTCCCAACTCTGTCTACTCACTAGAACCGGCTCTGGTACCATTGATAGAGTCTACGGATCATCTAGGAGTAGATCAGGTGGGTACTGCCTCTCTGTCCAACACATACCTTGAGCTTCCTCGTAGAGCGGCCATCACTGGTTCCCTGGTGAAGTTCGCACAGGAGCAGTGACGGTCGGAGTAGGTGCGACGACAGGGTCCTGTGCTGACGCCGGTGAGGCTTCCCATCGCTTCAGCACGACCCTCTGGGACGGTTAGGGTTTGTGGAGTCGGGGCTACACTGGCGGCGGCGAACCTCGTTGTCTGAGCCCGTGGCCCCCACTCCCTCTTATAGTGCTGCGCGACAGGGGCCCACCAGCCTTCTAATGGGCTGGGCGTCCCCGATCCGGACACGAGTCAAGGGCCCAATGGGCCGTTGGGCCCATTGGTGGAGAGATCAATCCAACACCTGGGTCACTGCATGCATGGCCACATGGGTCGTGGCGTGTCCTTTTTCTCCGATGAACAGGTTTAGATCAATAACGTCCCGTGATCCTTGTTTGTTTGTAGAGTTTACGGCGTACGCGGAGCATTTGCTCAATTTTTTTTTGAGTGAGCATTTGCTCAAATTTTGCGGAGAGGCATACGGTGCCGCTGGGAGGGAATGCCGCTTTGGTTTCTCCCCCTTAACTTTGAACCATCCAGTTCAATGAACACCTGTCCTAACCATACGAACAAGGGACTCCATCAAGCACCATCCACCGGTTCCCCCAACCCATTATTTCTTTTTCTCTCAAAACAAATCAAAACCAACCACCACCAACCACCCAACCGAACAAGACATCATACACTACATCACCATCCACTAGGACCATCTATTTATGTTTTTCATCGATTTTTTTGTGACAATAGCATCTGCGTGCACATAATTTATTAGTCTTTGCAAGTACCACGCTATGAATTTTTTATAGTAGATATACATTAAGGATCAATCATTTAAGAGTTGTTCTCATGTTTTCATGTATATTGCCATTTGCAAAGGGGTGTTGCCATGAAATCATCTTAGTGTTTCTACTTTCAAATTACACCTTAAAATTTTGTTTTAAAAAATTCCTATATCAACACGTGAGACGTGAGGTGTTATCTAGTTTATATATTAAAAGGTATTGAACATATATATATATATATATATATATATAATATAAATGTGCTTAAACATGCCTTCACCGTGGCCCGATGGGCCAACCCACGGGCCTAAAGATGATTTCAAATGAAAAAAAGTAACTACAAAGTTGTAGTCTCAACGAAAACTACAATTTTCATATAAAACTTATCCCCACTAAGTTCATACAAAAAATTATGATTTTTTTGAAGACTATCGTTTGGAACGGCGGCTGGAATGGTACAATACTCGCAGGGGTTTACTGTAGCAACCGCCGGTTAAAACGGTGGTTTGGGCACTGTAGCACACAACCACTACTAGAAATGGCGGTTGGGTGCTACAGTGCCCCAATCACCATTGTAAACGACGTCAGTGGTATATTTTTGACATACAATAGGTTTTTTATTTTTGAAAAATCATGAAAAATGTATTAAAACTTTTTTGGTTGCATCAGACCGGGGGGGTGGCGGTTGCCTGGACTCCGGGTTTGGGCTCACACGACAGCAATTCAACAAGAAGCCCCACCCATAGGGCTTCTAAAATGGCCTTCCTAATAGTAGCCCAACTAACTCATGTTGGACCAAAGCCCATCTGAGGAGGCCTAAAATGGTAAAGAAGTGGCTGCGTGGGGGAAATCTATATCTTCTGAAAGGTTGGAAGAGATTGAAACTTTCAATGTTTGAGATTTGTGCAACCAACCACAACCCTTGGATCCCACCACCAAACCCTTACCTCCTTCTCTCTCCTTCACCTGCCACCGGAATCTGCCCTGCCCTGCCCTTTAACATCTGGCCGCGCCGAGCTAAACCGAGCCAAACTCATAAACGAGCCGAGTTAAGTCACGAGTCTCGAGCTTATATGCCAGCCTTAGCACCACCGTGCACTGGCGGAAGAAACAAGTTGCATCCTGGCCTCCTCGGTAACCTCCTTAACTAGTGCCTTCTAGTCCCCTCAAGGTTCTCCGTCACTAGCTCGGCAGCGAGCCACCCAGCGGCTTTGAAGACGACGACTTCAAACCCGTTGACGCCAGTTTCAACATCTTGCCGGCGATATGCTCTCCGACGGCGGCTCCGAATCTAGATCTAGGGATTTTAATTGACTTCTTTCTCGAGGGTCTGGATGTAACTTTGCTGCTTTAATATAATATATACATGTGATATTTGTAAAAAAACTAGTGCGATTCGCTCGGACCTTTTTGGAATTGAGAATGCATGCTCGATGTCGCTAGTAGTACCTCTCAACTCAAGCCCGGCAGGCCGTCGTCCGTCGGGCAGCTACTCCCTCCGTCCCACAATATAAGGACTTGAAGCATTCAAATTTCAGAAACAACAGTGAAGGAAAATGACCTATATACCTCTCATTTTACACTACCCACCAACTCTTCACTCACTTACCAACCTCATTTAATTTTATCTTTCCCCTCCAAATACTTATAGACCTAATAATATTATAGGACGGAGGGACTACGACATGAAGACCAACCAGCGTGCCGTGCACATGCGTACGCACCTGCCGGGTCAGCGCGACGGAGCCAGCAGCGAGACCGAGACAACGCCTCGTCATCGGCTCGGCTGTGTCGTTGCACGGCTCGGCTCCGGGCTCCAACCTCCTCCCGCGCCGCCCGCAACCGCAAGTCCGCAAGCAACAAAGGGGGCGTTTGGTTTGTTGCTGAGCCTAGCCTGGCTCGCATATCAGAGCCAGGCTCATGGTGGTGGCTTGTGTGAGGAAATGGTGGTTCGATTGGTTGCTTTTGTTTATGTCGAAATGTTTGAGATGGAAGTTGTTTGGTTGGGCATGCGATAACATGTTGCATGAGATGAAAAATTGAAAATAATTATCATAACAATATTTATTTTATATGAATGTAGTTTAATATCTCTTAATTTGCCTTATCAAGTCTTAATCAAATTTAAAAAACACTAATATTAATTAATATATACTAATCACATACTAATATAATCGTTAGCCACTAACCAACTTGCACGCAGCCAGCCTGGCCCGTGGGAAACGGAATTGAAACTTGTTTCCCGGGATCCAGGCGGTGCATGCACTTTTGCATGTGGCTGGACAGGCTCAGGCCTTCAACCGGGCAACCAATCAGCCAAAAGCTGCATCTGGCCAGCCTGGTCGAGCCTTGTACAGGCAACCAAACGGGCCCAAAACAGAGCCGCGCAACCGCGGCGACCTCGTCCCCTGCCCTGCCCTGCCCTGCTCTGCTCGCCCCCCCTCCTCTTCCCCGTAGCAGCGCAGCCGCATCCCACCAAAAAGAAGAAACGCGCCGCGCCGCGCCGCACCGCGTTGCCCAGCGCCGCGTCCGCGGTTTATATGATTGGGGCGGGTGCAGAGGGAGGCCCGCGCCGCGCTGCTGCTCCTGCTCCTGCTATTTAGAGGCCCCGCACCGTCGCGCGGGAATCGGGAGCGATCGAATAGTATCAATCTATCGACGAAACGAAACCAATCC
The DNA here is from genome assembly GCA_947561735.1 of Cenchrus americanus. NCBI lineage: Eukaryota > Viridiplantae > Streptophyta > Magnoliopsida > Poales > Poaceae > Cenchrus > Cenchrus americanus. The sequence continues at coordinate 77,554,562 of OX387244.1, read as the reverse complement.
AATCCAATCATTCCATCGACCGACCAATCGTTCGAGGTCGAGGAGAGCGCCCTGACGTCTCCGGGTTGCGGGAGGAAGGAAGAGGGAGAGGCGGAGATGGCAGGGGGTTACCGCACGGAGGAGGAGTACGACTACCTGTTCAAGGTGGTGCTGATCGGGGACAGCGGCGTCGGCAAGTCCAACCTCCTGTCGCGGTTCGCCAGGGACGAGTTCAGCCTCGAGACCAGGTCCACCATCGGCGTCGAGTTCGCCACCAAGACCGTCCAGGTCGATGACAAGCTCGTCAAGGCGCAGATGTGGGACACCGCCGGCCAGGAGAGGTACAGTGCACCCCCTCCCTCCGTCTCTGCTCTTGCTGCGTGCTGTTCTTGGATTCCTGCCTGCGCCATTTTCAGGTCTAATAATAACCTATCTAAATTAGATTGATATAAATGGACGGGGGCTGATTAGCGTAACTGACGACACGAGCCGTGTACACGGAGATGCTTCTGAATCCCCTTCCAAATGTGAAAAAACAAACCCCTGAATCCGAATGGCTCGTTGGCGATTATTGTTTGATACTGAGGGCCTGACTAAGGGATTGATGTGCATAGCGCTCGAACTCATGTTGAAGTAAACCTTAGCACACAACTCATCCGTCCATCACGATTCACGAGCACAAGAAGAAGCACGCCTTTTCTTGATCATTTTATCACATTTTCCACGGCAGATAGCTAACTTTACGTGCATTTCGGTAGCGTGTCATTTCAATGTCCTTGCACCGTGCAGCATCAGCAGCCTCTCTGATCCCCTCATCCATCTTTGCGTGCCATGCGCTTCTCCAGGTACCGCGCCATCACGAGCGCATACTACCGCGGCGCGGTGGGCGCGCTGGTGGTGTACGACGTGACCCGCCGCGTGACGTTCGAGAACGCGGAGCGGTGGCTCCGGGAGCTGCGGGACCACACGGACGCCAACATCGTGGTCATGCTGGTGGGCAACAAGGCCGACCTGCGCCACCTCCGCGCCGTCTCGCCCGAGGACGCCGCCGCCTTCGCGGAGCGCCACGGCACCTTCTCAATGGAGACGTCGGCGCTGGACGCCACCAACGTGGAGCGCGCCTTCGCCGAGGTGCTCCGCCAGATCTACCACGTCGTCAGCCGGAACGCGCTCGACATCGGGGAGGACCCGGCCGCGCCGCCCAGGGGCAAGACCATCGACGTCGGCGCCTCCAAGGACGAGGTCTCGCCCGTGAACACGGGCGGGTGCTGCTCGGCTTGACACCCTGGTCAAACGAAGAAACGCTTTGCTGTTTCTGGTTAAGGAAGACAAAACGTGATGACAATCTTTTCTTGACAGTGTCAAGCGGTTGGGGTGGTTGAGGGCTCGACATTGACACCATGTTTTTGAGAGGGCAGCATGTTGTTTTACAACCTTGCAATCGCTGTCCTCGTCGTGTATTCATCAGCCCATTTGATTGATACGGTAGCAATGTATAATTATATGACAGGTTATGACTTTTAAAAATATGTCATGCAGATATATTGACAATGGGTATTTGCAGTGATTTTCACCGATTTGAAATGACCATGCCGACAAGTGCACGCTTAAACTTAAAGCATTTATGGATGGCCAACATTCAACTGCAGGAAAACTCTCTATCCTCAGTGGATGCCGCCAACATCACTTGTCCAGATCGATAAGGATCTTTTGGTGCCGTCAAGTTCTAAAAAAAATGTACAGGGTGATCCATGTTCTATTAGTTTCATCAAAGTTAACAATAGATACAAGGCTGCCTAGCAATGCCATTAGCGAAGCTTTTGTTTCCCCGGTTCGCCTTATCATACACAAGGGATGCGAACTGAGCAGTTTAAAATATTCTACATTTGGAGAAAAATGATAAATGTTATGGCTGTACAGTTTCAGGAAGCTGAGTTACTCCCGATCACAACAAAGTGAACAGCAAATACAGGTAGCACCATTGTCTACCACTTCTTATATACAAAATTTGAGCTGAACGTTTGTCGAAGCAAATAACTAACAGGCTTTATTCATTCCTGCTCATTGTCCATGTCTTCGGTTGGCAGACAATGCTGTTGTCTTGCAGATGGGGCATAAGTTCTTCACCATCAGCCACTGCTTCACGCACTCTGCGTGGTAACTGTGACCACAGTCAAGCGTGCCAATGCAATCTTTAACCTGGTACTCCTCCTGCGAGATGCATCAAGCAAACTTTCTTTTACAACACAGATTGGGGAGTAACAAAGTACATCTACACTGGTGCTGCTGTAATGTCGACGTGAAATAGAATGAAAAATACCCGCAAAGAAAGAAATAGAATGATAGATAGATGGTTGAGTATTCATTCAGCTGAAAATCGAGTTGCTGCGATGTTAACAAATTATAGTGAAAGAGAAGGACCTGGCATATAATGCAAGCATCATTCTCTATAGAAGATTTAGATGGCTGATCAGACATGCTGGATGTTCCTGGAACATATAAGCTAGTCCTCAATTTATCTACAATGTGGTTTTTTGTCAAACCAGTATTCACATCTCCAATCTGCTCTTCTAGTGCTAAAAGCTCCTGTAGTGAAAAAAAATGATGTCAGGTAGTAGCTTAATTTGTGATGTTAATCTACAGAAGAGTCAGCATTCAATACCTCATAAGTCATGCTGTCTATATCTAGCCGCATATCTCTATGCTCATCTACAGAATTTGGCACTTCATACAATCTTGAAAAATCCATCATAGTGGCATGCTGCTCAGACAAACAAAATAACCATATGAGCTACATGTGCAGTTAATATACAAGCTTAACAAAAACAAACGCGCTACAGTTGTAGTGCTGAAATATTTCTGCCTCTGGTTACTGTGCATCCATGTAGCCAAGACATATGTTCAGCTATTACATAGTATTAATGACAGAAACAAGTTACACGATAATATAAATCAGAAGGGTATGTCATTAGATTGAATGATTACTATGTTAACAAGGTAAACCTACATGTATTTATCACCTACTATAACGGCAGGTAGCCAAAAAGCTAACTTGCCAGAATAAAGTATAGTGTTAGTTACCTCAGGTGGTAGAATCCTTATACTCCGGTGGTTAACTGGATTTGCCAGAAACGGATGTTGTGGAAGCCCAAAAGTACGCTCAGAACTGGAGAATAGAACTGGAATTCGTGGACCTATGTGGAGACGATTTCCAGAATAATTAACACCACCATGCAATACACCATTATTGTGGCATTGTTGGTAAGGGACTTGCATTTGAGTGTGATCAAGCAGATTATGAGCTTGCATGCCATGCATCGCATGCTGGGGGAAATACGGTACAGGTCCCCTACAAACAGCTGAAGGACCATTCTGATATTCATGGAACCCTCCATTTGTCATTTCTGTTGCTCCTGAATGAGCAAATCTGCCTGCTGAAAGCAAAACATTTCAAACCATATCACTCCAGTAAAGAACTAACAAAACCATTTTCCTAGTAACCTGGCTTGTGCTTCTACAACTCTACTAACAAATGAAGCCAATCCACTATTAGTTCAGTAATCAGGTACACATGGCAACAGTTTTATATGTACAATATTGATTCTATCACAGAAAATTGAAAAAATATTTTGAAGATGTTCTCATGATAAAAAACTGGCAATCATTCCGTGCACCCCTTAGTTACCTTGAACATTAGTAGTTGCATTGATGTATTCCCACTGGGGAACTCCATCAGCAATACCATTTGCAGGCTGGGACATCCATGAATGACCAGTGTGAGTTGTTGGAAATGTATAGTTTACACGATGTGCTTGTTCTGGATGAACAGCCATTGAGTTCAATCCATTACTTCCAGTTATGGAAGATCCTTCCAAGGACGGCCAGTTGTTGCGGTTGTGATATTCTGATGGGTTGAATGGTGCAACATTAGAGGAAACATTTGATTCAAAAGAAGGATCCCAAGGCCTAAGCATAGGATTCTGAGGTGCATGAGAAGACGAGCTTGAGCTTGCAAATCCACTAACAAAATGGTAGCTTCCCGCGACTGCAGCATTTTTCCTTTTAATATGTCCTCTAGCACTTTCACCAGTACTGTCAGTTCTGCTACTCTCATCCATATTTCCTGACACTGGGTTCAAAGGCAACGGTTGACTCCCCGATACAAAGCTCTGAGCATGAGAAGCATATCTGTTCATTGATGTTGATGCCAAGCTGGGATTATACATTGTTGATGTGAAGACAAAACCAGAATCAACACCTAAATTCGGGGGTGGGTTATGAACAGGCTGATGCTGATGATTTATGCTCGCGTCATAATAACTTTGCATATCAGAGAGACCAATGTTCGTCGCATTTCCCACAACTCTGACAGCATATTGTGCACCTTGCTCGGATATCTCACTACCATTGCCTCCACGAGTTTGCCCTCTCTCAGATGCAAGATCAAGGACTTGGGGAGTGCATACCATATTTCGAAATGCCATAACGCTAATTATTATTTCCCTGGCCTCAGGAAATAGCTAAGGCAGACTAAGTCAACAACTATGCTTTATCATCACCTCTACCTGATACCATATAAAAAAACAAGGCAGGTTAAATAAAGTTAACAGACTCAAATATTACTACAAAGCAACAAAGTTGTAGGGTTTAGGAATTTGCAAGGTAAGGGACATGAAAATATCACTAGTCTATAAATAAGCAAGCATAGAACATTGACAGGTAAAGACAGCCTTATCGGTGGCATGTCATAGATCAGTGCCCCTTATATATTGATATTACAGTTATACAGCTCAAGTTTAAGACATACAGCTGATGGTGTAGTTCACGTTCACCCAACAATACCAAATAAACAGATGCAGCTTCTCCAAATCAAGCACATTCACCCAACAATAAGTTGGTTCTTAATGTCGATATTTTCTTCATCATAAAGAAGCAATTCAAATTAACTATATTCTTCTCAAGTCATACATTCACAAGGAATAATGATAATAAAATCTTAAGTAGCCTAGCACAACATAGTCCATATGCAACACATCTAGCGAATGCAGTCAAAGTTGAGGATTGCCTCCGGGGACTTTAAAAAATGCAGCATTGCATCATTTGTAGCATTTGCATGATGTTTCCCACAACTCTTGAACCAAAAAGTGTAACGATCATGATATTATGTCAATATCAAATCTGCAAAGATAATCAAAATAACTTGCCAAAAAAAAAAAAGAAACAACATTCATAGACGGATGCATCAATTTTACACATCAACCAGAAAGAGTGGGGATGCCAAAGACCATTGCCCTGTAGCAGTTGCTCCCTCATTTCTCATCACAACCACATGATTAAAAGCTGCAATACATGCCTGCTGGTTTACACATTCAGTTCAAAATTGTTACTTTTGCAAGCAGTTATTTGGTGTTTTATCTGTAAGGTAGGAGAAAGAGGGAGGATTATCTTTATGTGAAAGTGTGATGCTCGTAAAAAAGAGAACCATTTTTGTTCGCAAGTACAAGTAAACTTACTTTTCATAGAATAGCAACCCAGTCAATTGTGCATGCAACTAATGACATTCAACAATGCTCATAATCAAGCATGCTCAGCCACTATATGCATGAGCCATGCAAGCACTGTTACTTCCTAAATGCACTAAAACTGCACAACAGCATCATAATCCCAAATTTAAACTTCCATTCAAGGTATGTTTAATTTAGTTAGTTTATCAAACCCTAAAAGGACTGTGTTCAAAACAATGTCAATATGATGGGCTAAGGCGCCAATCGAATAATGGAGGCCTCTAGAGGTAACGCCGCATAGCAGAACCTTAAGGTGCCACGATAATGTAAGGAGAGGTAGGGAGTGGCGGATCTAACCAGGGTTTTAATTACCGGTGGGAACCGGCCGGAAAATCGCGGTTACCGGTCATACCGGCCCGGATTGGTAGCGGTACCATCCGGTTCCTACCGGTCAAATTCAAAAAATTCAAAATTTCAAAAAAATAAAAAATTCTAGAAAATTTCCTAAAAATACTTTGAGCCGGTAATGTGAACCCTCGATCTAACATGAGAAAAGTGCAGTTAAAAGGGACTTGAAAGTGTTGAATATACCCAGAGAATTGCCAATCAATAAGATTATAGAAGCGTGTGGAAATCAGCAATAAATGTGCCCAAATCATGAACCAACCTTTAGGTTCGAACAAAGGCTTACCGCCCAGCTTAATGAAAGCGTATCACAACAGTTTTACAAATGATAAAAAAACAGCTGTGGCACCAGCTAGAGCTACATGCACACAGAAGTAAGATTTGGAGCGGACCCCTAGTAACATTACTACTGTTAATGCTTTTTTTTCAAATGTACATATTTTTTATTGTTGAAGTTTTTTCCTTGTTGCATTATTGCTGGTGGCTCCTGTTAGGTTTCATCTCTAGCATACCCCAACTAGCTTGGGACTAAAGGCTTTGTTGTTGTGGTGGTGGTGGTTTATCAAACCCCGACAAAGTCCTAGAAATCTAGTATTCCTGGTGATTTAAACCTGAGCACAATTTTTTTTGTATTCATTAAATTAAAAAAAGAGGTAAACTCCAAAAAGGATACAATTAAGCTGTTTTTTTGTCTCTGCATACACTTATCAATTTTGTTTCTCTACGCAACACTCTTCATTAAGTACCTCAATCAAACACTAACTGCTGCTACAGAGATCAGTGTACCGAAAGACATGACAAACTAGTGTCTGTTGAAAATTTTCCATTATTAACTTTTTATCAGTTGCAACTTTATAAAATCAACTACTCAAGCAACATCAGAGGAGTATGCAAACCATGCGAGCACGCCCATCTCAGTCATACAAGTTGATGATCCTTTTTACGCATATAGTGGCAGTGTTAACATCATTGCGAATAGATAATAACTGCTGCAGAAAGAACCCAAATAGTCTTATTACAGCTATATTTTCAAGCCAACCCAGCCAATTCTGTGACCTACCTTTCTTGTAAGACACCAATTCTTCAAACTAGTGTTTGTTTTATTGCTTTCCACGTATTTCTTGATGTATTGACAAAAAATGCATAGAATTGACTGTTCAAAACATGAATGCAATGCCACCAAAATGTTACAAGGAAAACTCCAAAAGCCATGCAGGTTCATAATATTCAAACTATCAACTACCATAGAAAAAACAAAAAAAAATGCGGAAACCTATTTCTCCCGACTGAAACTGATATTTAGAATTTTTTAATAAAAAATGGTTCCTACATTTGAAATAATAATTTAAAAACTGTGAAAGCACCAGCACTTTAGAATTGGAACAAATATAGCAATACAGGCTAGCTAAGCACTAAATAAATTTAAGCTCTAGTAGTTTTTGCCTTGCGATTAATGTCAACTGAAATGAGATCAGATCAAATAGAGTGTTTGTTCATACAATAAATCTTTATTCTATGACACCAAAAAGATTAAAAAAACAAATGGTTGCATGGTTAAAGCAACATTCCATCATCCAAGATTAGTTGTTGTTTCAGTCTTGCCAAAACAAAAAGGGATATAACAAAAAAAAAGCCTGTTTTAATGGTAAAGACATTCACTATTCCATACTAGTTGAGATTATTTCAGTTTCACAGTATCACCATAGGTTCCACATAATAAATAGCAACCAAGTATTACTACAGTGTAACAGGCAAACGGAGTGAATGAGATTGACAGTTCTTCTGTACATGTGGATTTAAGATGAAAACGTTGGGAGTTGGGAATTTCATGTTAGAACATGGCAGAAATTTAAATCTAAAAACAATATATAGATGGTTTTATAATACTTTCACAAAGTTAATTGCATCAACAAGCAGAATGAATTGCAAGGTAGCACTCCTGGAAAGTAGATGAAGATAAATATACAATAAGCACACCGGCAATGGCAATCACAACCTCATAAGGTGCATGTGATACATTTTATTCACCATACTATCTTATTAATCAATCCATTGTTATACAGATCATTCTACGCACAAGTGGCTACCTATGCTCTGATTTCCAATGCCAAATATGTAAGGATGGTGGAAGCTACGACAATTAAGAGTGCCAGTAATTCAATGCGAAAACATACTTTTCCATTTTGAGCTTAATTACTGTTTAATCATTCCACAGTGCAAAATAAATAGATAATTTAACATATGTATGCCAGCACTTATGCCAACAGAGTCAATGGTCTAACAGAACAGACAAGTCAAATCTATATTTAAAAATCTACAAAGTGAAGCACTACAGCAGTTCAAAACCAAAAGCCCATCTAACTATCTAAGCAAACATTTGCACCAAATAAAGCAATTTGCATTTTTAAAATCTCATTGGTCGACTAAAATTGTATTAAAAACGGTCACCGTTATCACAACTACAGCCAGTAGCAAACCAGAGGCTCTAATCACAGAAACACACAAAAAGAACCTCAGGGTGTAACTCTAGAGGCATATGAATCATCTCTCTAGTACACTAGTTGTAACTTTTAGAGATGGAACAAGTGCGAACTTCACCTGTCAAAAGGTATCATATTTCCACAACCAAACAGCTACCCACCACACAAGTTCACAACTGCAACATCCCAAACCCCACCAAAGACTAAACCACACCAAAAACTGCTGGAAAGTAGTCCCTATTCCGTTTATAATCAGTATCTTCACCAAAGAAAGTTCATCTCCAACTAACTCACAATAAGCTCAGCATACCTGACTCAAACTAACAAGAGGCCCACATTTCCCATTCTCTGCATTAATCACAAGCATGCATGAGCTTCCATCTAAGCAGCAGCGAATACACAGCAAAAGGACATAATTTACACACTAACCGCACAGCTAAGCCTACCAAAAATAAATGCTAACAGGTCTGAGCAAAGTTCTCCACGCCAACCGAACCCACATGTAGACAAAGCAGACATACCAGGCGGATTCAACGCTTTCTAAAGTTTAGCCACTAACCAGAGAAGGAAACGACCACACACAATCCCGAGCTGAACTAGCCGAATGCTCGTCCTGCGGTATCCTTATACGATTATGCTCTCACAGTCCCACCTCCCGCGTCCAATTACCGACGCAATTCGCGGGAAGGGCCGTACAGGGCACTCAAATCGCACGCTCCCCCCGAATCCAATTCCTTCCCCCGCACTCCGCCCACTCGCGCATGGCCGGCGCCCAAGTAGGCAGATACCTTCGCGCCCACCCAAAGGCAATCGAGCGAGACCGAGCAAATCGCGGGGGGGAAACCGGGAGAAAATGCGGGGAATTCGCAGATCGTCACCTCGGGAAGCACGCGATCCGATCGGCGAGGTGGGAGAAGGGAGCGAGCCACAGCCGACCGGCCGCCGGCGGAATCTGTGGTGGGTGGCGCCTCGCCTCGGGAATCGCGCGCTGCTGAGGGGTGGAGGGAGAGGAGCGATCGCCCGCCGCGGTGGGGCGAGCGGAGGGCGATCGGCGGGTGGGAGGGGGGAAGGGGATCGGGGGGCGGAACTTGGCACCGGGAGGGTGGGGAGTGTATTTATAAGCTCGAGACGCTTTTTTTAGAGAGAGAGGAGAAGAGTGGTGGTAGAGGAAGGGGGGGGGGGGGGGGGGGCGCGAGAGGACGAGGAGCAAGAGGCCCTGGTTTCTATCGGTTTTGAGGCACACGGGGATATAGGCCCGTTTGGTACAGCTTCATTAGTAGCTTCACGAGCAGCTTCACAACTTCAATAGCCAAACAACTAACTCTCTGCTTAACTATCTGGTCAGCTTCTCGGAAAACTCACTCTCACAGAGTTAAGCACATGGTGAAGCTGCAAAAACATGGCTCTCCCCCCTGCTCATGAAGTTGCTCATCATCGCAAAGCTCTTTTTTATCCGGCTGCTCCCTTTAAAATGCTTTTTTCTATGCGTGAGAGAGAACGACGGCGAGGGAGTGTTTGCGACGACAATCGCCCAATTTCTTTGTATATGTTGTGTGGCTGCATTGTTGCACAGTATTTTCGACTTATTTCCTCTCACAATCAATCCGCTATTTCTTCTTGCGCACAATTTTTCTCTCAAAATAAATCTGTCGGCTTTTATTGAATAAGAGCAGCCAAACACAGTCAGTCATGTGCTTGTCACGTGCTTTATTGCGCAATTGTTAATTGCTTCTCCATCCGTTAAAAATTGTATATTTGACTTTTTTTACGTGTGTATATTTTTTTCCGCATTCACGTACGTGTGGATGTATAATAATATCTATGAATTAAAAAATTTGATATTGTGTATCTATCTTGAGTCAATAATCAAAGCTTGTAGATGTGGTTGATGATAACAACTCGGAGCTAACGGCCCTGTTCGTTTGGCTTATCAGCCACCAGCCAGCAGTACTTTTTCTCTCAGAACAAACCAGCACCAGCCATCAGCCACCAGCCAAACGAACAGGCTGGGTTGGGGAGCTCACCTTTCCCTTCCCCTTCCTCCAATCCCCCCTCTTCTTCTCCCTCTTTTTGTCGGGGACAGTCATAGGGGTCCCCTAGTAAACGGGGCAAAACTCATTTTCTTTCGTAAATAACGAAACAAATAAACTCACAAACTGTAAATTGCACCCCACGCAATCACGGCCTAGTGACAGGGGCCCACGGCCCTGGCAACCTCCGCGGCCCACCAAAACGGTCGGCCCGGCACCCCTCGGGCGAAACTCCGCTTCGCTCGAGGGGCACAGCGTCGTACCACTGAAACTCCGCCTCGCTCGAGGGCTAGACGCCCCCTCGGGGAAAACTCCGCCTCGCTCGAGGGCTGGACGCCCCTCGAGCGGGACTCCGCCTCGCTCGAGGCTCTCGCGGGCCCGTCGCTCCCGCACCCGCTCCCCCGACCGGAGCATTAAATGTTCTGACACAACGCAGATGCCCGGGTCAAAGACGAATTCCCACCACGTCGACCCACTGACACCACTTGGGAATCAAATCCCGGCGATGTTTCGCCAACCCTCCTGGTGAGGCCATCCCCGCCACTGTACGGCACTGTGCGGTAAGGCCAATGTCAGCTCCGTGACACTATGCCACCCACTCTCGTGCGGCCCGCGCGCCGCACTCTCGAAAGAGGACGCCAGCACCCTCGAAAAGGGTACGAACACCTGCCTTGCGCCCGCACGGGACGACGCCGTGACGTCGGACCAGTGAGGTGCTTCTCCTCCGTCGCCATCGGCCCTGTGCGGCCATCCCCGCCGCTACGCCACCATCCCGAGCACTGCAGCACCATCCCCAGCGCTGTGGGAACCCAGGACGACAAGACGTCGCCACGCCCGCCGCTATACGACCTCCAACCTTTCGTCAGCCCAACCCTCGAGCTGGCGTACGGACGACGACCAAACAAGAGGTTTCCACAGTGCCACCCTCGAAGCCGCTCCTAGACGAACGAATACAGGGTCCTCCGCAACACCCCGTCAGGAGCAAGATTCGCCAGGATAGCCGTCTACTCCGTGGCACTGTACACCATACCACCGCATGTAGCTAAAACTGTGCGGCACGATTGTAAACTGCATCCCCTTGGCCTAAAACAGGAGGAGGCAGTCCCTCGGCCGCCGGGGGACGACGGGTAGCGCACACTTACACGCTTTCCGCCTTCACCACGATATTGGCATCTCGCCTCAATCAAACCTCAGGGACCTGGAGGAACCGCCTCCTCTCTCGCCTTGCTTGTAGCTCCCCTCTACAAGAACCACGGTGCAGAGCAATACAATGCCTCGAGCACGCCCCTGCTGGACGTACGGCCCCGACCGGAACTAGGATAAAACTCGTGTCACTTAGTTGCCTAGCACCGACCATCGAGAGATAGATCTCAGCGTTCGTACTAGTCGGTGTTGGGACTACTTTCCGTACCGACAGTTGGCGCGCCAGGTAGGGGGGCTGCGCTGAAGATCAGCTTTCCACCAGCCGTCTCGATGGTGATCCGCACCGAGTACAGATCCCAGAGGTACTCCATGGGCAGCTCGGACCCCCTCCCAGCCGGATTCGAAATCTGGTTCGAGAGCCTGAACTTCCAGGCCACGGGGAACGACTACCTCATGCGCATCACCAACCGTGTCGAGCTTCACCTGTGGCGGTCGACCGGGCCAGGACCGGTTCCCGTCACACCTGTTGCTAATGCTCCAGCGCCCGCTTAGGCGGACGCTGCGGGCCCTTCAGTACCTCGACGCTGACGGCGTTCCGGCCAGCGCTCGCGCCAGGCATGAATGGAATGACGTCGGGCCGCGCGCGTCACCTCACAACGCGACGCACCTGCCAGCGAGATGACGGCGGCCCCCACGGGGGAGTGCGTGGCTCCCGAGCCGCGGTTCCCCCACGGGATGCGCAACGCCGCGACAGCCTACGCCTCGTCCGCTAGCACCGACGTGGAGGCGTACGAGGACTTGCCTGGCCACCACCTCCTGGCGGTCAGGAACCTCATCGCCACAACCAACGACGAGCCGTACCACGACTCCGCCAGCGAACTACCCCCCGCGACCTCGCATGGGTATGCGGAGTGGGACTTCTCCGGTGTGCCGGACCCGGTGATGTTCCAGCAGTTCCTCGACACCGTGGATTACTGGTTCGGCTGCTCCAACGACTCTAGCACCTGGAGCTATGACCCCGCACGTGAGTGCTTCGTGGTGGTCGTCGACGATTAGGCTGACGGCACGAACGTGGCAGGGGCTGGTGACGGAGAAGCCTCCCAAAACACGGGGGCAAGCGTACCTCGGAACCCGGGGCCAAGTGCCCCTCCCACTTCGCCGGTGAGGGGCGTCGACATCAATGCGCAGCTGGCCCAGGCGCGCGAGCTCGAGGCAAAGCTCGCGGAAGAGTATCACGCGGTGCGACTACTTCGCGCCTCCATTGCTGGAGAGGCTTCCGCGCGCGGCAAACGCTTGCGCGAGCTGGGAAAGTAGGCCCGCGAGCGTCTCAACACCGACTTCAATATCGACGATCCAAACACGCCTCCGTGCGCGAGTCAGAAGCTCATCGCAGCCGCAACGTTGCTAAGGGCCATGCCCGCTCCCTCGACGCCCGAGGCGCGGAACATGCACCGCGAGGCGCAGGCGCTCATCGAGCAAGCGGCTGTGCAACAGACCGAAAGCTCGGCGTCCCGCATACGCCAGCGGGGCGGCGCGCGGGCGGCGGCGGCGCGCGCGGGCCCGGGAAGCGTCTGTTCACGCAGGCGGCGCGACGGCGCAGGCAGCTAACCAGGGCTGAACACCGGTCAGGGAGCGGATTCTTGATACGCGCGGACAGGCTCAGGACAGCGACGCCCGCAACGTCATCAACGCCCGCCGAACGGGCAATGCAGAGGCATGGGCAGCGGCAGGCTACCACCCCCGGCAGGGCAGACGTTACGACAGCCGCGAGGATCGCTTGCTGACGCCGGAGCCACCAGGGACCCGTGTGTTCAGCCGGTAGATCCGCACGTGAGCTTCCCTCAGCGCTTCTGCCAGTCACCACGATCGACAAATACACGGGGGAGACGGACCCTCGTGTGTGGCTCAACGATTACCGCTTGGCATGCCAGCTGGGCGGCGCCACCACCGACGAGGTCATCATCCGCAACCTGCCGCTGCACCTCGCAGACTCAGCCCGGACGTGTCTCGAACACCTGCCACCCAACCAGATCCACAACTGGGATGACCTGGTGCGCACGTTCATAGGGAACTTCCAGGGCACATACGTGCGCCCTGGGAACTCCTGGGACCTGCGGACGTGCACCCAGAAGCCCGACGAGTCGCTCTTGGACTTCATACGGTGCTTCTCCAAGCGATGTACTGAGCTCCCAAGCGTAGCCCAGTCCGAGATCGTGCACGCCTTCCTCGAGGGCACGACCTGCCGGGACCTCGTGCGCGAGCTCGGGCGCAGCCCTCCGGTCGACTCCAACGAGTTGTTCGACATCGCCACCAGCTTTGCCTCCGGTGAGGAGGTGGTGGGGGCCATCTTTGATGGCAAGAAAGGCAAGCGTGTGGATGACACGCCCACGGAGGGCGGCAAATCCAAGGAGCCCCAGCAAAAGCACAAGCGGGGCAAGAAGGGAAAGAAGCCCCGCCGCGAGGCGCGCGCAGTGGCACGGCGACGACGGGGACGAGGCCCTCGCAATTGACCCGGCCCGAAAGGGCCCTCGAGCGGCCCGTCGAGGCCCTGGCGTGTTCGACGACATGCTGAAGAAACCGTGTGTTAACACCAAAATTTGGTAAGGAGTCTAACTAGTGGGTCCAACTCGGTGAAAAAATCCGTCCGGCGGAAGGAAGGTTCCTTCAGATGCATTCGGCAGAAAAATCCGCGGTCGGCTATCTGCTTCCGTTCGGCAAGGAAACTGTTGAGCTGATTTTGCGGGATTGTGTGGTGACGTGGCCCGAGCGGAAAGGACGAATGGGTGGATAAGCGATCGAGCTTAGAGATAAATTAGGTATCAAATCCATTCGAGGTCGTGCTTGGCAGGGCATAAATATGGACCCTGAATGTATGTAACAGAGATACAAAATCATTCTCAATACAAACCGGCTTCACGCCAAACCCTAGAGTCCATTCGTCGTGTCGTCGAGTTCTTCGAGAGGGTTCATCGATCCGTCGACCTCCGTGAGTACCGGCAACCTTGTATCATATCTAGTATCATGCGGTGGATTTAGATCTGATGCAAGTAGTCTTGTTACCATGCTTAGTGTCATGCGGTAGATTCAAGCTTGGTTCAAGAAGGTTTTTTGTTAGGTCATGAGCCATGCGGTAGGCTAAGATCTAGCTTGAAGCTAGTTATCGGCTCTATTGAATTGTGGCAAGATTCAATAGATTCATTAAGTTACCCTGTGTTGCTTTGAGTTTTTGCTTTATGTTTAAATTCATGTAACACCTTTTTTGCCCAATCTAGATGGGTTTGGATCGGCTTTATCCCTTTTGATGATCCTTATGCGAATCAAGTTCGTGCTTTTGGCTAAATTAACATGTGGATCACGTGTTCTTTGATAGCCGAAACCGAATCGATCTAGGTTGTTACGTGTTGCGGGTTCAAGCTTGCCAAGGCTTGTATAAATCTTGAAAGAACTGGGTATCACGCGGTAGATGCAGGTTTTTGGGTTGTTTTGGAGCTGATCATCCGGTGGATTAGATTTCAAACCAATCTGATAGATTTATCTTACTTGGTAATGTTCGTTCCTTCTTCATGGACCCCGAATCGGCTGTTCAGCCATGTTCGGTTATGTTCTTCATGAGTAAAACACGTGCATAATTTATGCTTTAAATATTGTATGCTTTTAGCTTTCCATATTTAGATCATATCATGCGGTGGATAGATCTATTTGTGGAAGGTGGCATGATCCCAAGCAAGTTGTATCATGCGGTGGATAGATTCGCTTGGTGTCGTACCCGACGGGTTTTAAAGTACCTAGACATGCGGTAGACTAGTGCTTTGGGTCTATGCATGCTTATTTATTACATATTTATGCTCGCGATTTTACCTCATTTATTATTTAATGTTGATCACCACGGGGATCGGTCAGGGTCTTGCGCACGTGCATCTCTGTCCAAACAAAGATCGATTCGTCGTCATGCTTACGTCATCTATTCGGCTATGTTACTTTTTCCTTTTAAAAGCTCCCGAATAGTTTCAGTTTGCTGGCAGATAGCTTTCTATAGCTATATGTCATCTCATTTGGCTCTATAGTCGTAAATATGGAACTGTCTGGTACCACCCGACAAGTTCCAAGCTTTGGAATTTAACTACTCTGTCTTTTGTCAATTTTCAGGGAAAATTGACTGGCACGTCTTGTGATCTCTTCACGTGTGAAGCCAGCTTGTTCGGCTTGTTGTGTGCTTGGCACTAGGTGCAGATTTTGCGTCAACACACTTTTTGGCACGCCCAGTGGGACAACAGCCGAAAATCAAGATGCCTGACATCGGGGATATCATGGATGTCAACGTCGAAGACCTCTCTCCGGAACAGCGGCAACAGCTACAGGATGCCGTGGATCAATTCCAACAGAAGTGTTTGCTGTCATTCAAGAAGAACAGGAGCGGCGTCCCATACTCAAAAAATGAGATGCCCAGGGTGTTGTTGCCAGGAGAGAGTGACGCTACAACCCAACAGGAGAGGGAGAAATGCATGCAAGCGTTCCGAGATACCGCAGACCACGTCTTAAGCAGGCACCACAGAGCTTTCTTGGGTGCGTTCAAACAAATGATGGTGGCTGTCTTCGGTCCAAGCATGGAGCAGGTGTTCAATAAAACACCCTTTCAAGGAGGCACCATGGAGATGGGGGAGTCCAGTTCTCAACCGCCATTCCAGAGCCAGCCAGCCCAGCCTCCTCCGCAGAGCGTCAGGAGCCAAGCCTTCCAGCCTCCTCCACAAGGTGCCGGGAGGTCGGCCGATTCGGCCCCCCCACCGCAGCCGCAGGAGGGCGACCAGTCCAGCCACCACCACAGGGCAGCGTGGCTCAACCTGTGCAACAGCCGAACCCGTACCAGCCCACGTACGGGGAGCTAGCATTCGGCTCGCCTGGAGCCCCGCTTGCTTCCGGCTACAGGATTGCCCCAGCCAGCAACAGGCTGCAGAGGAATTTGTACGGCGGAGGCTACCACGAGGTGGGGAACTACGGAGCCATCGATGCTCTCCCGAATCCGGGTTACGGACCAGCTACGGGCACGCAGGAGGATGATATCCTGGCGCAGAAGATGGCCGACTTGATGCAGAATCAATTCGGCCTCAAACCAAAAATGCAAGGACCTGCCTACACGCCTCCGTTCCCGGAGTGGTATTATAACGTGATCTTGCCGCCAAGAGTGAAGCCTCCGACGGAATTTACAAAGTTTTCCGGGCAGGATGACACGAGCACGGTGGAGCATATTGCTCGCTACCTGATGCAGCTTGGAGAGTGCTCATCTGAAGAGGCGTTCAGAGTCAGGTACTTCCCCATGTCACTGACGGGCGCGGCGTTCCAATGGTTTTCGTCTTTGCCCCCTCAATCAGTTAGCACATGGAAGGAGCTGGAACGGAAATTCCATGCCCACTATTTCAGCGGCAACACGGAAAAGTAGCTGATCGACCTCGCTACCCTGAAGCAGAGACACAGTGAGACGCCCTTGGAGTTCCTCAGGAGGTTCAGGGAAGTCAAGGGCATGTGTTTTTCACTAAATCTGCCAGATGACCAGTTGGCTGACATGGCCGTTGCCGGGATGCTGCCGGCTGTGCGTGAAAAGCTGTTCGACATGGAATTCGAAAACCTGGGTCAACTGTCCCAAAAGCTATCGTTGATGAGCAACCAAGCCTACGGTTTCAAGAAAGATGCCAGGTTCGGCAAACAGCACGACGTGGCGGATATCTACAATCAGTTTCTGGATAAAGCCGACCAAACGGAAGACTCTGATGATGACCAGGATGTGGCTGCGGCCGAAATCATGTGGGGGAAGGAACCGTTGACCATGAACCAGCGCTGGGTCAAACAGACCAAAGGCACCTACGATTTCGACATCACTAAAGCTGATAAGCTGTTTGAGCTCCTGGTGAAGGAAGGCCGAATCAAATTGCCTGAAGGGCATTCCATGCTTCGGCCCGATGGAGTAAAGGAGAAACGTTACTGTGGCTTCCATGACAGGAACTCGCACTCCATCAACGACTGCAGGGTCTTCAGGATGAGGACCCAGAAAGCTATCCAGGAGGGACACCTCAAGTTTGATAACAAGATGAAACTGGACGTCCACCCTTTTCCTCAGAACATGATAAGCTTTTCCGTCAACATGGCGACGGCCGAATAGAAGGGCAAGGTCAAGGTCTTGACTTCAGACAGAGCAAGGCGGGATGGAGCAGTAGACCCTGAACGTCAAGTAACCTTGGAGCATGTGCATGGTGAAGCCCCCCGCGTTCTCAAGAGCCATGTCGAGATCGGGGAATCATCCAGAGCCAAACCCAGGGTGACCACGCGCATCCTCCTCAATAAGTGGCAGCGCCAGCTGGAAAAAGAGCGCTACCAGAAACGAAAGCACGAGGAGGAGAGGCGCAGGGCCGAAGAGGAAGCACACAGGAGAGATCTAGAGCAATATACGCGCGAGCAGGAGCGCACGCACTGGGGGTGTGCATTCTTCAGGCACTGCTGGAACGAAGGGTTGAAACTCCCCACGCCGAGAAATCGCCCTGAATGCAGCGACAGGTATTTTGAGTATAGGCAGGAGAGTGCCAATCGCCGATCCGTCCATGAAAGGATTGGAAGGATACATCCTAGCGAGGATCGGCGTCAAAAAATTGAAATCATTGATCATCCCAGGAAGAGACAAGCTGATTTGAGGTGGGCTGATCAGGAGGAAGACGAGGACGAGTACATCTGGCAAAAGGGGCAATGGTGCCCGCCTGGCCTAAGAAAGAGTCAGAAAAGGAGGGTTCAACGCTTGAGGAACCGTGAACCGAGGCAGCGAGGATCCGGACAAGACAGGTGTGGCGTCCAAAGGATAAACCCGAAGGGTCAAACCGTTCGGCTCCAGCGTGCATGGTATATTTTCTGCCGAATGAATTTATGGCTCCTGCTAATCAGGTTGTGCAGGAAGAGGCGTCCCTGGACGATGAACAGCTTGAGGGACTAATGGCGCAACTAGTGCTAGCCAAGCAAGCCGTCTTCGACAAACCGGCCAAAAATCGACACATGAGGACGCTATACTTGAAGGGATATGTCAATGGCAAGCCATTGACCAAGATGTTTGTCGACGGTGGAGCGGCGGTCAATGTAATGCCGTACACCACTTTCAGGAAGCTTGTCATGGGCCCTGGCGATCTGACACCTACAAGCATAATTGTGACGCCCCAGGTTTTTAATTACTGTCATTAACGCTAATGACCGGATCAGCCGGGTCAAACCAGTCAAACCTCGGTCAAACCTAGGTCAACCTGGGTCATCACCCGAAAACCTCGCCAACGAACTCTAATGAACCCCTTGACCAAGCCTACACACACCCGTAGTCGACCCTTTGTCAAAGACACGGTCAAAACCGGCATGACCGTCGACGCCAGCGAATGTCGTCCGGAACTTTTGCCGCGTTCCCCAAAATGCACCTAAACACTTAAAAATCTACCTTTATGAAAGTTGTCCATCTTGTTGAAGGACACAACTTTCATGTAGATTGACATTTAAAATTTTGGGTGGAAATTGGTGAAACACTTGATCGACTCACAGTACCCCCTGTTTTCCAGAACAGGCCGGCATTCAATATTGGCACGACGTTCCTGCAAAATCCGTTGAGAAAAACACTATATGACCTTTTTGAAAGTTGTAGAGGGTAGTTAGATCTACAACTTTCCTATTCATTACCTTGTGCACTTTTATTCAATTTTTTGGAGAAAACTTATTTTGAACAGGGGCACTCTGCAGTTCCAGCCGCCGCCGACGCCGGCCGTGCGCGACGTCGCGCGCAAGCGCGCGCGCGGGCGCCGCGCCGCCGGCGCCGCCCCGCGCCCCTCCCTCCGCCGTACCTCGATCCACGCGCCGCCCCGCGTCTTCCCAACGCTCCGCGCCGTCCCAAGGTACACGCACGCCGAGGAGGCACCCCCCGCCGCACCCTAGGACGCCGCGCCGCCGTACGAGCATCGGTTTGCCCCGCGTCCGTCCGCCGTCGCCCGTCCGCGCGTTCCCGAGGTGCCCCGAGCATCCGACGGCCCGCCGGTCCTAGGCACGCGCCTCCGCGTGGCATATATAGGCCGCCATCTCCCCGTGCGCGCGTCCCCGCCCCGGACCGAGCCGCCGCCGACGCGCAGCCGCGCCGCCGCGGTGAACTCTCCGCTCCGGCCGGCCGCTTGTAATTCCAGCACCTCCTCCACGTTCCTTGACACCTACCACGGCCTCACCGGTGTGCCGTCCCCGCCGCCGAGCCGCCCACCACGCCGGACCCGCTGTTCCGCCGCCGACCGCCGGCCGCCGCCGCCGAGCGCCCCCATCGCCGGCCACCCCTCACCAAACCGTGCCCCAAACCAAACCCTAGACTCCCTAGGACCCTCCTCCGCCCCTTCCCCGCCCGGAAACCGCGCCGGCCTCGCCGGACCCTCCGGCAGCCCGCGCCGGCCGGCCGCCCCGAGGGCCACATTGCAAAACAGTGAATCTTTCCAGGGCCTTATTTGCAAAAAGGTAACTCCCATAGTTAAACAGATTTGCTGAATCTTGAAAATTGTGTAGAAAATCACAGAAACTTCAGAAAAATGTGAAACCAATTTTGTTGGATTTGTGATAAATTATTCTATAACTCTTGTTATTCTGGACTGAGCTAATTCCTTTTAGTTTTTGCATGAAAAATACAAATGTGAAAACCCTAGATCTGCAATATCTCAAAAACCGTAAATCCTCTGTAGCCAATTTTTGGGTATGTTGTGTGTTAGGTCATAGCTAGCTTGTATGCCAAACATTGCACAAAGTTATCATGTAAATCGTTTTATAAAAATATTTTTCTATTTCTGGCAGAACTGCATAATTGATTTTTCTTGTTAAATATATTCAAGTTCTTGAGCCCAACTTGTGCACACTGTCTTGTAATACCAAAATTCACACCTTGTGAATTAACCATGATTTTTGGATTAACATAAATAATTATTCTTGAATTATGGATGTTTTCCTTTGTAAATTAATAAACCAAGATCAGTAGAGTTTCCATGTGAATGTGCTGGTTCTTTAGGCTTGCTTAGGATCAGAGAGCATGCACAAGAAAGTTTGGATCATTTTGATGCTTATTTATTTTTATATGCATTTAAATGGAACCACTAGCTAGTCCTTTAGTATTTTCTAAAACATTTAATTTCCTAGCATCCAACACTCACATGTGGGTCCAATGGACCAGTATAGGTGCTAGTAGGCTTAAGAAACACTACTTTAATTTTTTGGTAATTTAATTGCTTAATAAAAAGCTTAAAAAGCCCTTTTTAATATTAAAGAGAAATTAAATAAAGAAAAGCCCCTAGTTAATTCTTTTCCTTTTTGAAAGTATTATCTAATTTAAATTAAAAGATAATTAATTCTCATTGCTGATAAGGAATTAATTCACGGATAAAAATATTATTCATATCTTTGCTTGAGAAAAGAAAAGGATTAAAGCTTTCACATGAAATGACAAGTACAAGAAACCTATATTCAATTGTGCAATAAAAGAATAACCCATGTACCACCAATAACCTTCCTAAAAAAAATCACCAAACCACCCATGTTAACCTGAGTGTGGTTGCACATCAGGTTAAAAAGGTTAAATATACCTACCCACTACTGTTGGTGAATTTAAATTAAATTATTTACATATATATGTACACAATCACCATCAAAAAGAATAATTAAGAAGGAGTTGCATATTGTTCCTTTACAGAAGAGTATGCTGAATGTATTCTTATCTAGGTGAATGTGCCCAACAAGGACACCCCTGGGCTGTCTTCTATTGTTTGTGGTTAATTAAATTAAAAATCGTCAAATGAATCTTGCATGTGCATCTTCGTGTAGATCTTTCCGCCAGTAGACGTACGCTCGTGCCGGAAGGAGGAGACGAAGGTGTCGACAAAGAGCTGCCGAGCGTGAACGTAGCTAAAGACCTGGACCCAAGTCCAGAAGGGCCCAAGGCCAACCTTGCCATCGAAGGCAAGCCCCGGATCATTAACCCCGTCTTTTAAAATTATGCAATTATGGTTGCTGTGATTGTGCATTTACGTTTCAGGAATTGATTTGAATCCCTAGATGCATGATCCCTAGGTACCTATGCTCTATCACTAGTATGCTAGGTCGATAGCTGCTATGCTATAGGACCGATAGAAGTCGAGTGATGTTCGTCACTCGCAAGAATAGGTTCCTAGATAGGAATCATAAGATATCCTTATATGGATTGCTCATGTGGTAAGAGCATGGGATTGGGCTCCGGTCCAGTGGGCATGTGGGCTAAGCTTTTGAACGTACTAAGCACATGCCGGTTATGGGGCCGGTAAGCCTAGTATCTTAATGAGGCGGCACGGGATCCTACCGTTACTACTCTTGAGAAATCTCCTTACCGGCTAGCTACCGGGAAGGGTGGTGTATGGTGACTCCGGGTATCTCGCGGGGTATGCCGGATAGCCTGCACCAGGGACTGTAAGATTCGATCCCAACCCGAAGATTTATGGGGACGGCCTGGGAAGTTGTCCTCGCGGGGACATCCTACCGTGTGTTTGGGTCTACCTTGCAAGGTTTAAATCAATCGATTGTCGGCCTCTCACCGTTATCCGAGACTGCTTAATCAACTGGCCATGATATCCCATAATGATGGAACTCGAGAAATATTGTTGTATGAATTAATTGCTTGTCCAATTCTTGATTGAATTAGTTGGCACATGTAGAAATGGTAATCAACTAGAACTTGTGCTAAAATATTGAAAGTAAGGACCTACTCTTAGTAGCTTTCCAGCAAAAGAAACTCCACCGGCCAAAAGCCTCTCATGTCTAGAGGTTGGTGATGTAGCTATCACCCGGCGGTTAAGTCTTGCTGAGTATTAGTATACTCAACCTTGCTTTAAAAACTGTTGTTGCAGGTATGATTGATCGGAAGGGTGACGACAAGTAAGGACATCACGGATGGCCTCCTGTGATGTTCACCGTTGCGCTAGATTAAATTATTTCCGCTGTATTTTCAAACTCTGAACCTTTACTCCTTTGCAGGAACAATGGTTTGTAATAAAATGTTTAATTCATGTTGTACTCTGGACTTGCCTTCGTGTGAGTTTTAATGCATGTGTCGATCCTCTGTTCGATGTCCAAGTGATTTACCGGGCGTTAACCCGGCAACCAACGACAGGATGATACTTTACTATGGCTTAATGACCAAAGTGGATCGGTCTTAGGCGATAGTACGGTATTTTCCGGGCGGGTTGTCACACTCGGTATCAGAGCAACTGCATGCACCAGAGTTTAATTAACAACTCTAATCACATGATTTTCGAATAAAATTTGCCAAGATTGTTTGAATTGCAAAACACGTTGGTCCGTTAAGGATAAACTAGACCGAGAGGCCCTAGAGGGAATTTTTGGTTTCTTTTAGGTGGCTTATTAATCTATGGTTTATTTTGCTAACTCCCAGCACATTACTTTATGTCAGACTTACCTTCTTGCACAACCATATTAGTTCATCACGTTTTGCCATACGTGGTGGTACCACAGGGAAGTCATGTGAGGGACTAGTGGGACCTATTCCAATGGGTGTCACGTCGCGTCTGAGTCTCGTCACGTTTTGCCATACGTGATGGTACCACGGGAAAGTCCGTGAGGGATGAGTGAGGCCTATTCCAATGGGCACTCACGTCGCGTCAGAGTCTTAAATATGACGCTGTTCATGCAGTGGCTTAACGCATGGATGCCGTTTCTATAGTGAACGGTAATGTATGTGGACGCTTTCATGAGTGCTGGCATGAAAGGTTCGTTGGGTTCTGTGATCTTCTGCAGGTACACTAACCTCGTTGCGTAAGTCCGCTAAGTAAGCATCGACTAGATCTCGACTAGTTATTATAAGGAGATACGTGTATGTGCCATGCCACCGGCGCTAACTTCGAATTTTGGCTTGAATGCCATTGTGAGGACGAATAGGACGTCTTGCATCATGTTAAAAGTCATGAAAGAACCTAAACTGAACTCACGTCTGTTTCCATGCCCTCTGAAGCAAATAGTGATAGCGTGTTTTGTTCTGTTTAGCCTCTTTAGGTGTAGAAGTGTTGTCAAGCATAAATTTAATAAAATTGTTGCTTAAATTGCTGTTCTTGTCCAAGAACCTTTCGTCTAGGTGATCTTAACCTAGGCCGCTTCAATCTAATCCATTTTCCGCTCGTCAAAGTTCATGATCATACCTTGGTCTACCGCAAGTTATGCTTGGTAGCCAACCCTTGTCTTGACATTCCCCTAGAACCTTCGAAACCTTGCTTGGTTAAGCACCTTTCTAGTTCCCTAGCTCAACCTTGAGTACCCAACTTAAGTTTCATAACCTTGCTAGGCTGCTACGCAAAAATTGAGAAGTGTTGGACTCTGGTTCAAGTTAGGAAGTCGGATTCCGATTGCCAGACCCTGTACCATTTGGTATGCCTGCTCGTTCGAGTCCAACATACGTTGGAGCTTAGTATGCACAATTACCCCACACCTTAACCCCTACCCGTATTCGTGGATCGAGTTACCTTTGTACACTCGCACCCGACCGATTCTCACTTTTGTCGTTATGTCCAGATGAACAACGCTGGCTCTACGTCGGTTGATGTGGAATCATGGACTCTCGTGAACTACCTCAAGGAGGGTGGTTTTCCTGCACTTTTGTGGGACACCCTGAAGGACTTTGGGTACACCACTTATCCAGAGTACTCGACACGTGATGTCATGACCACATGCCAACTCCTTCGTTGTGAAGTGAAGGTGAAGATTTCAACATGCCCGACCAATCCTGCTTGGGATGAGTGGGAATGTACGGCCCACGGAAGAAACTTGTCCGACACGGTGCAGAAGGCTGCTCTCGAAGCACTCACAACTTTCTGTGGAAAGCACCCTGCCGAGATAGCCAACTCTGCAGCTAAAGTCATTCCGGTACCCGAGCGACACATTGCACCGGGTGGTGAACGAGAAACTATCCTTCCGGCCTAGAGCAACTCTCACTATAGTCCTGACCTTGTCACCTCAGTCCGCTTCTCAGAAGCCATGTACGACACCTACCAACGGATGGTGGGAGAAAGCGTATTCTATAGACATCATATCTATAGATACAAAGTTAAGGAACTGGAGTGTTCAGCTCAAGCGTTGAAGGAAGCCCGAGCAATGATCGCTACTCTCAAAAAGGAAAGACGAAAGGATAAGGCCAAGATACAAGAGTTAACGGAGATCATCCATGAGCAAAATTTCTTGTTGCAGCATAACGATCAGTATATGCTTGAACTAGAAAATCAATTGGAAGCTCTAGCCGTTCCACCCCCAGAACCTGTCATTCCTGAACCAGCGCAAGAAGAAGAGGTTGAAGATATCCAGGGTGAATTTGGAATTGAGTCTGGACCCAAGTCACCGTAGTCCTTCAGCGTGGAGGATTCCACCCTTGGAAGTTGGTCCGTCAGGAATAAGATCCAGGTCGTGAGAATCCAGTGTTGTGAGAAATCCTAGTGTACCATGACCACTTTGGTCAACTATCGCTGTCAGTTGGACTAGGAACCTTGTCATTGCAACTAGTCTGTATTGTAATTCCAAATGTTGTTTGGTAATTCTGAAAACCCTCGTCAATGTACTGCCTTGATTAAACATCTCTTTCCGTAATGATCGTTGTAAGCCATTATTTATGCTAGTCATGATGAATCAAGTTCTGTGCCCCACAAATTTCGTGTTAATTAAAGATCTAATCAATTCCTAAGTCCGGAACTTGTTTCTTTTGGTCTTGCTCAAACCTTGCGATTTAAATTAAAATGTTGCTTTCGAGCATGCGCTGCATAGCATATGCATTTGGGAAGCATGGGTATACTAACGTGCATTCGCATGAAACTCCGTACCCCTACTCTACCTCTCTTGATTGGTGACAATGTTATTCCATAACCAAAGGTGCCGCGACGGAACCTAGGGTATCGTGTGTGCTGCAGCCATACGACTGCCACTAGGAGCGCGCTAGGTATCTTGGTTGTGAGACAGCAACTCGTCACACCGATCCTCTCCCTACTATTAATTGCCCTCCCAATCATCAACGCATATGGGTAACCGAGTCATGCTAACGTGCATCATGAGCACCATACAACACAAGCGTATGCATTGCATCAACTTTGAAAAGTATTGCACTTTCAAAACAACGAGTTGTCAAAACCTCAAAATTTGCGAAATAAGTAAAGGTGTGAGCAAGATTATTCTTTGAAGTTCCCACTTGAAGTCATCTTTCGTACAGGAGATTATGGAACTCTGTCATTAGCTTCCTTCCTTTGTAATGGTCTATTGGAAATCTCTATCGAATTGGTCCCTTGCCAGGAAGTCCGACGACCTTGTAGCATCGATTCCTTTTCCGCTAGCCAAGTGGAAACAGTAGAAGTAGAAACTTTTCTCTCGAGTAGTCAAGGTTCTCGAATAGTCAACATGGAGAAGTCATCCATCGTGTATTCGTTCTTGGCCCGTGCTCATAACCCTCAAGTCCTCAGAATCGAGCAAGGAAGTACACCCAGGATCGACCAAAGCTTTAGGACACACTCCTCTTTGTTGCTATCGCAAACACAAAGCGTTGTACACTGAGCTTTTCTCGTTGCTCCCCATCACGGCCAATTATTTAGACCATTGAGCCCCATCGTCATCAGGGTCACGACCATACGATGCCATGACATCGCTCTATCATCAATTTCCGCAACCGTATTCACGACGCCGAGATCGCGTGAGCTGACCTTATCGAGCTCCGTGTTGCCTACTCCAGATGCCCGACTGGGTCAACTGACCGTTACAGCCCCGCATCGGCTATAAAATGGAACCTTTTACTCGAACCGCCGATACGAAAGCCCCATCTCCATCAGAGATCGGCATTATCACTGTTCTTGTTCTTCTCCTAGCTAGCTTGTCTACTTGCCACCAAAGCATATCTCCCAGCCACTTCGATCTTCCCGAGCAAACTGTTCTCCGTCTTCATTTCCAACGTCAAGAAGAAGCTCGGATTAGACCGAAAGCAGAAATCAATCCAAGCTGCCACCCATGACTCCGTCTTCGGAAGAGCACAAGTCATTTCGCTGGACATTGTTAGGGATGTACCTCTGTATCGTAGGAGGATTATGTCTGCTATTAGCTGTGCATATGCACATTCGTCGTCCGCTTCCTCACGAACGGCGATGAGGCAGTGAGGAAAAGCACCTTGTACCTTTTTGTTCCATCTGCATCCCCGATCATGGGATGTGTGTAGACAGAGCTTTACCAATTCGATATTGTGATTGTTGGGATGTCTGGTTTGCATTGCTTACCGTGAACGAGTCTCGTAGAATATGTTCGAATTATAAGCTTATGGGTGAGATTCCGAACATGTACCAATTAGGAACTTAAGATTTTCAGATGTTCCGACCGGTATGGAATAACCCCTATGGTTTTGATGCATCAGGTAGTGGTGATCTTACGCTACCGCCGCCCACGATGTTGACCGAAGCTTTCGTAGCAGCACATACCGAGGTGTTGCGCCAACTCCTGCAAACGCAGCAACGGATGGCTCAGCAACTACCGCAGATGCCACCGTTACAACAGAAGGTTCAACCTTCCAAGCCCTGTTCACCCGAAGTACCTACCCAGAGTGACATAAACGCCATTGCAGGCGCAACTCGACTGTTAGAAGGGCAGAATTCCATGCTGAATCAGATGGTGTACGATATCATTCAAGGACGTTATGGGAAACCATATCAGAATAGTTTGGCAGACAGTCTCTCCCAGTCCTTATCTGCCTCTATGGTCAAACAGGCCCGTTTGTTCAATCTGTTGAAGGAGTATGTTAATCAAGACCAACCCCAAGCCTCCGACTCCATATTACCACCTTCTCGACTACCGATGGATCTTAGGACAGAAGAGAGGGCAACTAAAAGCAGTAAACAAGAACTTTCTGAGATAGATGTAAGTGAGTGGGAAATTACCTGTACGGAGACTTGACTGCGTGAAGGCAAACGAAGCGGTAACCCTAGCAAGGCCACTCAACTCCCCGCTAGTACAACACCTTCGCGAACCACGAAGAAGGCAAAGAAAAAGGAGAGGAAGAGGCTCCGCCTTATCAAGGAAACCCAGCAACCGATCTCCAAACCCAAAGATCTTCCTCCCCGTTTGTGCTACAAATGTAGACAGCCCGAGCATTTTGCCAATGAGTGCCTGAACCCCAGCACGCCGAAGCCCCCGGCGGGGAGCGTAACCCCGGATCTGCTATCAACAACAACAGGCCAAGCCCTCAAGTGGAGCAAAGCCAACTGAATTTCGTAGGTAAAACTTCTATACAGAACCATTTCCTCGCTCCCTTTGTAATTTCGAATCTCGGGACGAGATTCTTCTTAAGGGGGGTAGGCTGTGACGCCCCAGGTTTTTAATTACCGTCATTAACGCTAATGAACGGATCAGCCGGGTCAAACCAGTCAAACCTCGGTCAAACCTAGGTCAACCTGGGTCATCACCCGAAAACCTCGCCAACGAACTCTAATGAACCCCTTGACCAAGCCTACACACACCCGTAGTCGACCCTTGGTCAAAGACACGGTCAAAACCGGCTTGACCGTCGACGCCAGCGAATGTCGTCCGGAACTTTTGCCGCGTTCCCCAAAATTCACCTAAACACTTAAAAATCTACCTTTATGAAAGTTGTCCATCTTGTTGAGGGACACAACTTTCATGTAGATTGGCATTTCAAATTTTGGGTGGAAATTGGTGAAAAACTTGATCGACTGACAGTACCCCCTGTTTTCCAGAACAGGCCGGCATTCAATATTGGCACGACGTTCCTGCAAAATCCGTTGAGAAAAACACTATATGGCCTTTTTGAAAGTTGTAGAGGGTAGTTAGATCTACAACTTTCCTATTCATTGCCTTGTGCACTTTAATTCAATTTTTTGGAGAAAACTTATTTTGAACAGGGGCACTCTGCAGTTCCAACCGGCCGACGCCGGGCCGTGCGCGACGTCGCGCGCCGTGCTCGCGTGGGCGCCGCGCCGGCCGCGCCGCCGCGCCGCCCCCGCGCCCCTCCCTCCGCCGTACCTCGATCCACGCGCAGCCCCGCGTCTTCCCAAAGCTCCGCGTCGTCCCAAGGTACACGCACGCCGAGGAGGCACCCCCTGTCGCACCCTAGGACGCCGCGCCGCCGTACGAGCATCGGTTCGCCCCGCGGTCCGTCCGCCGTCGCCCGTCCGCGTGTTCCCGAGGTGCCCCGAGCATCCGACGGCCCGCTGGTCCTAGGCACGTGCCTCCACGTGGCATATATAGGCCGCCATCTCCCTGTGCGCGCGTCGCGCGCCGGACCGAGCCGCCGCCGACGCGCAGCCGCGCCGCCGCGGTGAACTCTCTGCTCCGCCGCCGCTTGTAATTCCAAGCACCTCCTCCACGTTCCTTGACACCTACCACGGCTCACCGCGTGCCGTCCCCGCCGCCGAGCCGCCCACCGCGCCGGACCTGCTCGTTCCCGCCGCCGACCGCCTTGCCCGCCGCCGCCGAGCGCCCCCATCGCCGGCCACCCCTCACCAAACCGGTGCCCCAAACCAAACCCTAGACTCCCTAGGACCCCCCTCCGCCCCTTCCCCCGGCCGGAAACCGCGCCGGCCTCGCCGGATTCCGGCAGCCCGCGCCGCCCGGCCGCCCCGAGGGCCACATTGCAAAACAGTGAATCTTTCCAGGGCCTTATTTGCAAAAAGGTAACTCCCATAGTTAAACAGATTTGCTGAATCTTGAAAATTGTGTAGAAAATCACAAAAATTCAGAAAAATGCGAAACTAATTTTGATGGATTCGTGATGAATTATTCTACAACTTTTGTTATTCTGGCCTGAGCTAATTCCTTTTGATTTTTGCATGAAAAATACAAATGTGAAAACCCTAGATCTGCAATATCTCAAAAATAGTAAATCCTCTGTAGCCAATTTTTGGGTATGTTGTGTGTTAGGACATAGCTAGCTCCTATGCCAAAACTTGCACAAAGTTATCATGTAAATCGTTTTATAAAAATATTTTTCTATTTCTGGCAGAACTGCATAATTGATTTTTCTTGTTAAATATATTCAAGTTCTTGAGGCCAACTTGTGCACACTGTCTTGTAATACCAAAATGCACGCCTTGTGAATTAACCATGATTTTTGGATTAACATAAATAATTATTCTTGAATTATGGATGTTTTCCTTTGTAAATTAATAAACCAAGATCAGTAGAGTTTCCATGTGAATGTGCTGATTCTTTAGGCTTGCTTAGGACCAGAGAGAATGCACAAGAAAGTTTGGATCATTTTGATGCTTATTTATTTTTATATGCATTTAAATGGAACCACTAGCTAGTCCTTTAGTATTTTCTAAAACATTTAATTTCCT
Source organism: Cenchrus americanus (assembly GCA_947561735.1). Taxonomy (NCBI): domain Eukaryota; kingdom Viridiplantae; phylum Streptophyta; class Magnoliopsida; order Poales; family Poaceae; genus Cenchrus; species Cenchrus americanus. Next base: position 77,524,641 of record OX387244.1, on the reverse strand, counting down.
AGCATCCAACACTCACATATGGGTCCAATGGACCAGTATAGGTGCTAGTAGGCTTAAGAAACACTACTTTAATTTTTTGGTAATTTAATTGCTTAATAAAAATCTTAAAAAGCCCTTTTTAATATTAAAGAGAAATTAAATAAAGAAAAGCCCCTAGTTAATTCTTTTCCTTTTTGAAAGTATTATCTAATTTAAATTAAAAGATAATTAATTCTCATTGCTGATAAGGAATTAATTCACGGATAAAAATATTATTCATATCTTTGCTTGAGAAAAGAAAAGGATTAAAGCTTTCACATGAAATGACAAGTACAAGAAACCTATATTCAATTGTGCAATAAAAGAATAACCCATGTACCACCAATAACCTTCCTAAAAAATCACCAAACCACCCATGTTAACTTGAGTGTGGTTGCACATCAGGTTAAAAAGGTTAAATATACCTACCCACTACTGTTGGTGAATTTAAATTAAATTATTTACATATATATGTACACAATCACCATCAAAAAGAATAATTAATAAGGAGTTGCATATTGTTCCTTTACAGAAGAGTATGCTGAATGTATTCTTATCTAGGTGAATGTGCCCAACAAGGACACCCCTGGGTTGTCTTCTATTGTTTGTGGTTAATTAAATTAAAAATCGTCAAATGAATCTTGCATGTGTATCTTCGTGTAGATCTTTCCGCCAGTAGACGTACGCTCGTGCCGGAAGGAGGAGACGAAGGTGTCGACAAAGAGCTGCCGAGCGTGAACGTAGCTAAAGACCTGGACCCAAGTCCAGAAGGGCCCAAGACCTTGCCATCGAAGGCAAGCCCCGGATCATTAACCCCGTCTTTTAAAATTATGCAATTATGGTTGCTGTGATTGTGCATTTACGTTTCAGGAATTGATTTGAAACCCTAGATGCATGATCCCTAGGTACCTATGCTCTATCACTAGTATGCTAGGTCGATAGCTGCTATGCTATAGGACCGATAGAAGTCGAGTGATGTTCGTCACTCGCAAGAATAGGTTCCTAGATAGGAATCATAAGATATCCTTATATGGATTGCTCATGTGGTAAGAGCATGGGATTGGGCTCCGGTCCAGTGGGCATGTGGGCTAAGCTTTTGAACGTACTAAGCACGTGCCGGTTATGGGGCCGGTAAGCCTAGTACCTTAATGAGGCGGCACGGGATCCTACCGTTACTACTCTTGAGAAATCTCCTTACCGGCTAGCTACCGGGAAGGGTGGTGTATGGTGACTTCGGGTATCTCGCGGGGTATGCCGGATAGCCCGCACCAGGGATCGTAAGATTCGATCCCAACCCAAAGATTTATGGGAACGGCTCGGGAAGTTGTCCTCGTGGGGACAAACCCTACCGTGTGTTTGGGTCTACCTTGCAAGGTTTAAATCAATCGATTGTCGGCCTCTCACCGTTATCCGAGACTGCTTAATCAACTGGCCATGATATCCCATAATGATGGAACTCGAGAAATATTGTTGTATGAATTAATTGCTTGTCCAATTCTTGATTGAATTAGTTGGCACATGTAGAAATGGTAATCAACTAGAACTTGTGCTAAAATATTGAAAGTAAGGACCTACTCTTAGTAGCTTTCCAGCAAAAGAAACTCCACCGGCCAAAAGCCTCTCATGTCTAGAGGTTGGTGATGTAGCTATCACCCGACGGTTAAGTCTTGCTGAGTATTAGTATACTCAGCCTTGCTTTAAAAACTGTTGTTGCAGGTATGATTGATCGGAAGGGTGACGACAAGTAAGGACATCACGGATGGCCTCCTGTGATGTTCACCGTTGCGCTAGATTAAATTATTTCCGCTGTATTTTCAAACTCTGAACCTTTACTCCTTTGCAGGAACAATGGTTTGTAATAAAATGTTTAATTCATGTTGTACTCTGGACTTGCCTTCGCGTGAGTTTTAATGCATGTGTCGATCCTCTGTTCGATGTCCAAGTGATTTACCGGGCGTTAACCCGGCAACCAACGACAGGATGATACTTTACTATGGCTTAATGACCAAAGTGGATCGGTCTTAGGCGATAGTACGATATTTTCCTGGGCGGGTTGTCACAATAATACTGAACGATTTCGCCGGGAATCCCTCAGACACCAGGGGATGCGCCCACGTGGATCTGATGATCGGGTCCAAAACACTGCTCACAACCTTTTTCGTCATCGAAGGTAAAGGAGCCTACAGCCTACTGCTTGGACGGGACTGGATTCACGCCAACTGCTGCGTCCCATCTACCATGCATCAGCAGCTCATCCAATGGGTAGATGATGATATTGAGGTGGTCCAAGCAGATGACTCCGTGAGCGTTGCAAATATGGAATCAACTTTCTAGGAGTATCAAGGCATTAATTGTTTCTCAGGAAAAGACTGGGGAGAAGGTCCTGTTGAGCCTGTCAGCAGCGATCAACAGCCGATTCAAGCAGTCGGCTCTTATAGCAATTTTTAATGGATAACCCCGTCGATGGTACTGATGGCAAATTGGGGCGAGGATTCATGTCGGCCGATAAATTAGAGGAAGTTGACATTGGAAGCGGTGACAAACCAAGGCCGACATTCATCAGCGCAAACTTGCAATCAGACTTCAGGGAGGAGTTAATCAAGTTGCTTAAGGAATATAAAGATTGCTTCGCCTGGGATTATTCGGAGATGCCCGGACTAGACCGTTCCATTGTTGAGCATCGGTTGCCAATCAAATCTGGTTTTAAACCATACAAGCAACCACCCCGGAAAATCTACAAGGATGAGGTATTGGCCGATGTGAAGAAAGAAGTTGAAAGATTACTTGATGCAAATTTCGTTTGGCCATGCAGATATGCGGAGTGGATCTCTAATATTGTCCCTGTCTACAGGAAGAATGGAAAGATGAGGGTCTGCATAGATTTCAGGGATTTGAACAGAGCTACTCCGATGGATGGTTACCCCATGCCTGTTGCCGATTTGTTGGTTGACGTCGCTGCTGGGCACAAAGTTATCAGTTTCATGGATGGCAATGCGGGATACAACCAAATTTTTATGGCAATAGAAGATATATCAAAGACGGCCTTTAGATGTCCTGGTCATATAGGCCTGTTTGAATGGATAGTCATGACATTTGGGTTGAAAAATGCCGGTGCAACTTATCAGCGAGCCATGAATTACATCTTTCACGAGTTGATCGGCAAAGTTGTTGAAATTTACATTGATGATGTCGTGATCAAGTCCCTAAGTCATGACACACATTTGGAAGATGTGAAAAAGACCTTGGAATGCACCCGAAAGCATGGTCTGAAGATGAATCCAAACAAGTGCGCTTTTTGGGTATCAACTGGAGAGTTCTTGGGATTTTTAGTCCACGAAGGGGGGATTGAAGTTGGCAAGAAAAGCATGAAGGCCATTGATGAAGTTTTCCCTCCAACTAATCTCAAGGAGTTGCAATCACTGCTCGGCAAAATTAATTTCGTAAGGAGATTCATCTCAAATCTGACACAGAAGGTTTTGCCGTTTTCTCCATTGCTGAAACTTAAGAAAGATCAGAAGTTCACGTGGGTGACGAACAACAAAAGTCTTTTGACGAGATCAAGCAGTACATGAAGGAGCCACCAGTACTGGTCCCTCCTCAGTTGGATAAGCCTTTCATGTTGTACGTGGTGACCGATACCCAAACCATTGGATGGGCCCTTATTCAAGAATTCGAAGGAAAGGAGCGCGTAGTAGCATATCTTAGCCGAAAGTTACTTGATCCTGAGACCAGGTATTCGGCTGCAGAGAAGCTGTGCCTATGCGTGTACTACTCGTGTACAAAGTTTCGACACTACTTGTTGAATGCCGAATGTGTTGTATATTCTAAGTTCAATGTAATAAAACACATGTTATCTATGCCAATTTTGAACGGCATGATTGGCAAATGGATCCTGGCTTTATCAGAGTTCGAGTTAAAGTTCGAATCGGCAAAAGCTATTAAAGGTCAGATCATTGCCGATTTTATAACTGAACATCGCGATCCATCAATTGATTTGCTTGAAATTACTCCTTGGGCTTTATTTTTTGATGGGTCATCATGTGGCAAAGGTGGGGGAGTAGGGATTCTGTTGATTTCGCCTAGAGGTGAGATGTTTGAGTTTGCCATCCCTATACAGCCCACTGTTACAAACAATCAGGCTGAGTACGAGGCATTGCTTCGGGGGCTTCAATATTTGAGAGAAGCCGGGGCCGTTTCGGTTGAGGTTTATGGAGATTCAGAGTTGGTGATCAAGCAATTGAACGGCCAATATGAATGTAAAAGTGAAGCGCTGAGGAGTTACTACGAAGAATGCAGGGAGATCTTGAAGACCTTTCCGTTGGTTACTCTACAACATATTTCTAGGGAACATAACGAAGAAGCGAACAGGTTGGCTCAGAGCGCCTCTGGTTATAAAGAGAGTCAAGAAGCGTTTGCTACAAACATATGTGCACTGGGAACGGATCTTGCGGATGATGATTGGAGAAAAGAGATCGTTGACTATTTGAAAGATCCATCCCGAAAGGTCTCTAGGAAGCTCAGGTACAAGGCCATAAAATTCGTTCTTCTAGATGATAATTTGTTTTACAAATCATTAGATGGGGTATTGTTACGATGCCTGGGTCCAGAAGAAGCCAAAAGGATGATGGGTGAAGTGCATGATGGGATATGTGGAGCACACCAATCGGCCTACCGCATGAAATGGGTTATCAGGCAAGCTGGGTGCTTTTGGCCGACGATATTAGAGGATTGCTTTGAGTATTACAAGGGATGTCAAGACTGCCAGAGGTTTGGAAATATTCAAAGGGTCCCCGCATCAGCGTTAAACCCCATTATCAAGCCATGGCCATTCAGGGGCTGGGGTATAGACTTGATTGGCCAGATTAATCCACCATCCAGCAAGGGGCATAAATTCGTGCTTTTGGCTACAGACTATTTTACTAAATGGGTTGAGGCGATTCCACTAAAGAAGGTGACGTCAGAGAACATGGTTGAATTTGTCAAGGAACACATCATCTATCGGTTTGGAATCCCTCAGACAATCACAACTGATCAAGGAGCCCAATTCGTGTCCTTGGAGTTCAGAGAATTTGCCGAAAGCATGGGAATCAAATTGTTTAATTCTTCTCCTTATTATGCCCAAGCTAATGGTCAGGCAGAGGCTTCTAATAAGATCATGATCAAGCTTATACAAAAGAAGATCGACCAGAAGCCAAGGAGGTGGCATTCGGTACTCAGCGAAGCACTATGGGCTTACCGAATGGCCCCTCATGGAGCTACAAAAACATCTCCTTATGAATTGGTTTATGGACACCATGCGGTTCTACCTTGGGAAATGCAATCAGATTCCAGGAGAGTTGTTTTATAGAAAGATTTTAGCTCCAAAGATTACAACGGCTTAATGATGGATGAGTTAGAAGATTTGCACATGATCCGTCTTAGGGCCCTGGAAAATATCGAAAAGAACAAGATGCGGGTTGCCAAGTATTATAACAAGAAAGTAAAAGTTAGGCAATTCGCAGAAGGAGATTTGGTTTGGAAAGCGTTACTGCCGATTGGAACCAAATACAGTGAATTCGGCAAATGGTCCCCTAACTGGGAGGGACCCTTTCGCGTGGTCAGATGCGTCCCTGGTAATGCATACATGTTGAAAACTTTACTGGGAGAAGAATTTTTCGCTGCAATAAATGGGAGATATTTGAAGAAATATTATCCTAGTATTGAAATCAATCGGTGATCACCAGCAGTGGGATTACATGCACCTGATACAGGAATAGCCGGCGCTCAGGAACGAGGCCGCCTTTAGAACAAAATTTCTCAAATAGAAGGAATGGCCAGTGCCTAGATGCATTGCCCTTAGCACAAAACTACATTACAACTGCTTCTTGCAGGTTTTAATCCAACAACCCTGGTGATCAGGACTTCGAGGAGGCGGGAAGCAGAAGGCCTGGAGGAAGAAGCGAAAGTATGATTGAATATTTTCTTGGCTTCTTCGGCTGCTCCCTCTTCAGTTGCTCCAGGACCACCGTGACGGCAACTTGGAATGCATGGGGGTGACCATGATTTGCTGCCTCCACCAAGCTGTCCCAAGCCGCTTTCAGGTTGTTGTACCTATCAGAGACATCTGAGATAGAGGAGTGGTTATTAGGGGCAAAGATCCAGATGTGAACGCGAAGTCAAGAAGGAGTTAGAAACACTTACCTCTCACTAATGCCTCCAAAGCCATGCGACGCTCGTGCTCGGCCTGGCAACGAGCGGTGATGTCCCTGAGGTCATGCTTCAGGTGCCGAAGGCGGCGGCGCAGTTGATGGCTAGTCCTCTGCTCGAGCGTGGCATCCTCTGCTTCGAGGGAAGAATCAGAGGAGATGTACTCAGGCATGTCTTCGGTCCCGATGATTTCCTCAGGAAGCAGATCGAGGCTGAAGGAGGAAAGGTAGAAAGGAGGTAAAGCGCGAGATTATATGAGAAAACAAAAAGGAAATCAAGGGAAAACTCACTCTCGAATCGTGCGCTTCTTCGGGGTGCTGCCCTCCTGGGGTTGCTTGCCTTTGTCCATGGCCTTGGGGTTTTTTCCTCTGGCAACAGAGGAGGAGATGAGAAGTGATGGATGAGTGTGCGAGTGGATTTGCAGGGCATCTCACCAGACTATTTTATTGACTGAGGGAGTGCGTTGGGAGTGATGACCGGCCGGCGTGCACTGTTGGAATACCAAGCGGCAGGGTTTTCTTCCCGAATGCGAAGGGTTTTCATTTGAACAGCACTTACGGATTGCCGATTCGAGGATCTTCTGCGGATTTTGCGCCAAGGGGCATCTGTTTTCGCATGTTCGGCTCAAGTGAGTTCCCGAATACGTTTAAGAAAAAACAAGATTCACGGATGCAAACATAGGGAAATCATCATAGTGCAAGCACAAGAATCAAAAGTTCTTTATTTATTGCCGATATCAAACATCCCTAATACAATCTAATCAAAGAGCCTGTTTAACACAGACTGAGGATGAGTGAGTTCGGCAATGGCGTCGCCGTGGCCATCGAGGCGCTCCAAGATGATCTCGATCTCCTCGATGTCTTCTAGCGCGCCGCCCCGGAAGCCACGCGGCCTGGTGGAGTAGTCGACGTCAGTGTGCGTCGCCATGGCGGCCAGGCCCAAAGTGGTGCCCAAGCGGATGCCATGGGTGGCCACTTCGTCCACGCAGTGCCCCACTGCAGCAAGGCGCTCCACCGGCGTATCTCCGCGGGCATTCACCTTGTCGGCCAATTGCTCCACCAGCATCTTCAGCTGATTGAGGTCGGCGTCACGGGCTGCAAAGTGCAAGAAAAAGGGTGATTAGCATCAAGAGCCGGATTGGATTAAAGAGCGGTTTCGGAGCCGTACCATCGATGGTCTCCAGTAGCTGCTTGCGCTGGTCTTCCTACTCCAATTCGGCTATGCCAGCCTTTTTGGAGACATCTTCCAGCTCGCGCTGGGCCACCTCCAGCTCCGCCTTGAAGCGGAGAGCATCAAGTTCCCCGTAGGGCACGGGGGAGTAATGGTCGGACTCCGAGGAGTCATCCAGCAGGGGCTGACCGGCCGGTGCAGAGGATGGATTCCATTGAATCAACCTGAAACGAGGGTGATCGTCAAAAACAAAAGGGATCAAAGTCGAATCGTAAAAGGAAAAGTTGACGATTATTGCCTCCGGCGGGTACTGGCGTGACTCCCCTCCGCCTCGTCAGCGGCGCGGCGCCGGTTGTTCTTTGCTCGCCATGCTTCTGGGATTTGCGCTGGTTGGAAAAAGAAGACTTGAGATTGGCGAAGATTTGAGAGCTAAAGGCTTGGTGGAGAGCTGGGGGCACCTACGGTTTTCATTTATAGGCCTGGCAAGACAGGTCGTGGCCTCAGGTCGTGGCTCTGGATCGGGGCGCATATCCCAAGAAAATTGGAAGGTGGAGAGGTTTCCTTGACCAATCCGCCGTCGGGTAGTTTGGAGTTCTAGGCTGAGTCATATTCGGTTGATTGGCTCGGCTGAAAGGAGTCAAAGTGCCGTTCGGGTATTGGCACTTCTTTACCGAATGGGTCGTTCAACGTTGCAGTTAAGGACGTACAGAGGAAAAGAGGAATAAAATTGCAAGAGCAAATGTTACAAGAGCGACCAGTTCGGTTACACATCGATCGAAACATCTAGATGTTCAAATATTTCGCAATTACATTGGAGGCATTCGATGTTGCTTGGCGAAAGTTTGTTGACAGATAAAAGACGTATCCCTCTACGATCCGCAAGCGTACGGACCCCACACCTTTTTCACCACGGGATTCCCAAGGTTCTTGTCAATCCGCGGAGCAAGGGGATTACAAGCGTTCGATCAACAACGACACACTAGCTACTAAAACCCTAACTACTATTATACTAGAAAACAACTAAACTACACTAGAGAGAATGATAAACGATCAAGGTAGAAGACACTCGCCCACGGGTCTACGATACTAGAGCATGCAATCGCTTAAAAACATGAAAAACCAATCTAATCTATCGGGGGTTGTGACCACGGTTTCGCCCTTTCCCTCCTCTCGTACATCGTCACTACGCGAAGGTATTCATGACTAGACCTTTGATGGACACGGCGCATTGAATGGATCCAAGGAAGCATTGAGGCCTTACTCCCTTTACGGCATGGTTGCAAACCTTAAGCATTAAAGTATATTCAACACAAGATGATAGATAGATAATCCGACAAAGTGCGATTACATCTCAATATCGATTACAACCCATGGACGAATGAGAAGATTACCCCATCAAGGTGCTGATCATGGCACCGTTGATCATGGTTTCCCTTCCGCCGGTGTCTTCCTTCTTCTCCACGAGAGGGTGCTTCCTTCGAGGTGGTTGATCTCCCGCCGGAGATCCTCCTCCTCTCTCTCTAGCTTGTGGATGGCCTTCTGGTGCGAATGACTCCTCTCTCGGTGTTGGCAGCGCCTCGAGGGTTTTAGGGTTGAAGATCCTTCGAGGGCAAGGAAAACGGGACCGAACCGGTGCCGGAAGTGGGCTGGGCCGGCCGGCCTGGGCCGGCCGCCTGAGCCCACTCGGCCCGGTTCGGTCGCCCCTTTTGCTCCGTGGGTCCTCGTGCACTTATGTACTTTGCCCCCTCCACTTGCATGATTTTGATGCTTGTTATCCTCGCGTCCAAGATGGAGGCTCTCTTTGCATGAAGTTTGATCTTTTACGCTTCAATCCCCGGGGGTGTTCCTCGTAGCACTTCGGTCCTCGCCACCATTGGAAGTGATTTCAGCAAGCTCATGAACACGAACAAGACTCCATGAATGCTCCTTTGAACTTGTTGCGAATCCGTCCTTTATGCCCATGTTTTCCTACATAAACACAACACTTCCAAATGCATGCACAAAGATGAACTTGTTATATGATTAGTGTGCCTAGTGGCGGGTTAGTTCCATAATCAAATCCAATCCAAAGTGTAATGAACATGCTAGGTGCACCAAAATACACCGTCAACATCTCCCCCACACTTAGCTCTTGCTCGTCCTCGAGCAAGTACTCGTAAAAGAATTTCGTCCAAGGTGTTGTAATCATGTACCACTTATCCTTCTTCACAAGTTAGTCAATCCCTTCATCTTTAATACATAAACACAAAGTAATGATAATCAAACATAAACATGGGCGTTTAGAATTTTTACCACGTCAAGATTTACCCCACAACTCAAACCCTTCACTTGAAGTCTTCAATTTCAGCCATGCTTACTCCTTTGCTTCTATCGGAGGGTTTTTATGGTTTTCAAAACAAAAATTCCTGCAATAAGTATTAGACAAAAAACCTTTCTCCAAGCTCTCTCAAGTCACTCATATGAAGTGGCTATCCTAACCAAGTTTTATAAAACTCTCACCTCCCATTAGTCTCTCATATATCATGTAAAGTGGAGCTATAGGTAGGGCTAGCGCAATCATCACAAGTATTGTCAAACTAAGAACTTCCTCTAATGGTTGTCTACCTTTCAAAGCCAATGATCATGAGAATTAACCGTATGTAGGGATATCAAGGATGAGAAGATTTAGAATGGTGGACATGTGCAAGGGCAAAAGAAAATTGTGACTACAAGGCACCGATGATGTCCTCGTTGTCGGATTGCACATGGTTGGAAATAGAGTAAAAGTTTCGTCTCACAATCAACGTGACATCCTTCCTTACACTTTATTTTTTTCTTTTCTTTCACTTGATCCATCCCTCTCATATCTTCATTGCTACCTCATCTTTTCCTCTTTTTCTTTTTCTTCTTTCATTCACATATGATTTTTCTTTCTTTCTTTCTTTCTTTTCCATACACATACTTTTTCTCTTTATTTTTCTCTCTCTTGACAACTTTTCAAAGCTTTCAATTCTCTCTTTCCTTGCATGCATACAATCTGAATTTTTAAATAAATCATGCTAGAGACGAGACGAAACTTTGAAAATAGGTTGTGCTCAAGGAATACGATGTACAAAAGAGATGTATAGGGTTGGGTATGGAATCCAGTGATAATCATGACTTTCGTTGTGAAAGTCATGTACTGAATATATGACGAGGCTAGCAACAAAAGATAAGCACAAGGACATGATCATTGCTTGAAATTAAAACTCACCAAGAGAGAAGGGTCCTAGCCTAACTCATCATGCTAATCACACTTATGGTGGAGCGAAAAAAATAAACTTGGCTTTGGATAGGAATTTTTTTCTTACTCTCAACTTGGAAAAAGAGGTTTTGCTAACCTTTATTACAAGGGTTTTAAGATAATTTTCAGAACTGAAATCCTCCAATTTTCAGCATCGAACATAGCACAACTAACATGTGAAGCTCAAGATCGAAGTGCGGTATGGGTACTTTAAGTAGTAGCGATTCCACTAAGCACCACGGTAAACGATTTTCAAACCACATACTTGTGTTCATATATCAAGAATCGAAGATTAAACAAACAAGTAAATAAAGATAAGCAATACATAAAACACAAAGATATATATAAAGACTCTTTTTATTTGGTTTTCTTGACTCAACACTAATTTAAGACACTTGCAAAAATTTTAAAACAGACTCGAAAACTCAAGACTCATTAAAACACTAAGACTCTCACACGAAGATTAAACCGAACCTAAAATTGAAGTTCAAAAGCTAAGGCTAGCGAGCTAGCTCTCCCCCACACTTAAAATATACGACGTCCTCGTCGTATCTTACAAAAATCCTAAGGGGAAAACTAGATCTAGTGGTACTTCAAGCAAGTTTTGCACCACTTGCCTCTCATGTTTCCAACCATGCCGAAGAGTTTGCGCACGTTGCGGTTAAGGAACTTGTAGTCATCTTCAACTACGCGCTCCAAGTCCTCCATACGCGTTGCTTCATCGCTTCCATGGCTTGGAGACATTCGTCGGCCGACGTGTAGAGATCCGCGATGGATTGACGGCAAACTCGACAACACACCGGATGCAATCCGAAGGGGTCGTTGTCGCCATAATCTCCACCGTTGTCACCACCGTCGTTGCCACCTCCATTGTTGTTGCCTTCGCCACCGTCGTTGCCGTCGCCGTTGGGGCCTTCGGGAGTCCTTTCATTGGGTCGCTCATCCCAATCATCATCATCTCTACCGGCGGCCGCCCACGAGCTCGGGCTACGATCGTCGGAGTAGTCGCTATCCCCATAATCCTTAGGCTCTGGCGACACCTCCTTGTAATCCTTGCGCTTGATGCCTTGGAGGCGTGCCGACCTTCGGACGGGTGTAGGGACCTTCTCTCCTTCGACGGGGTTGCGAGATGCAAGAGCTCCGGTCGGGACACGTCCTCCGCAACGGATGCGTGCGGTCCTCTTGACGGGTAGCTTGAGCTCGCATCGCATCGCCTCCTCCATCGATGGCTTCTTGGCTTCTTGCTTCAACTCTAAGCTTCTTGGAGGCACAATGGCTGCTACAAGGGTGCAACACATTGCTTGAAAGGTTTGATTCTCGAGCTCCCAATTCGGCCAAATAAATAGTCCTGAGAGAAAAGCCCTGGGAACCTTATTCTCCTTTTTTACACTTCCCTTAAAATTTTCCGACCAAACAAGGAAGTCAAAAAGGAGCAATTCGAACGAAATTCGGCGTCATCGGGCGTTGGGCCCCTCTGGGCCGGTCCGCCTGGGCCGGCCGGCCCACCCCCGCCTCGGGGGCCGGGCCGGTCCGGGTTTTTGCACACCGCCCTATCTTTTCCTCCTTAGCCCATGGGAAAAAGTTGGCCCAGTAAATCTTCGCGAAAAACTCCAGAAAACTAAAAGAAAAATTATTTACAGAAGTTGATGCCTTGTTTTTCGTCCTAGGCGGGACGTTCGGGCTCTTCCTCCATGGTGAAGACGTCAACATGGTGAAGGGGCACGACATCGGGTTCGTAGTAAACCTTAAGCCGCTGACCATTCACCACAAATTGATCGCCGTTTATATCCATGATGGTTACTGCTCCGTTGGAGAACACCGAATGCACAACATAAGGTCCGTCCCACTTGCTTTGCAATTTCCCCTTTCCGAAGGTTTTAAACCTCGAATTGTAGAGGAGGACCTTATCTCCTTCTTTAAATTCTTTTTTCTTCAATCTTTTATCATACCACCTTTTGATTCTCTCTTTGTATATGCTTGCGTTTTCATAAGCTTTCAACCTCAACTCCTCTAGCTCGCTTATTTGAATTCTTCGTTTCACCACCGCGACATCGAGATCAAGGTTCATCTCTTTAATCGCCCAACGGGCTTTATGTTCCAACTCAACCGGAAGGTGGCAAGCTTTTCCATAGACGAATTGATAAGGGGTCATACCTATCGGTGTTTTAAACGCCGTTCGATAAGCCCATAAAGCTCCGTCTAATTTCTTTGACCAATCCTTGCCTCCCTTCTCTATGGTCTTGTTGAGTATGCTTTTTAATTGCCTATTTGACGTCTCCGCTTGTCCGTTGGTTTGTGGGTGATAGGCCGTGGAGACCCTATGCTCAATTCCCAACTTGGACAAGCACTTTTTGAAGTTCTTCCTGGTGAAATGAGTTCCTCCATCACTTATCAAGATTCTCGGTGTACCGAAACGGGGAAAAATCACGTTCTTGATCATAGTGATGGACTCCTCCGTGGAAGCTTTACGACATGGTATAGCCTCTACCCACTTGGATACATAATCAACCATAACAAGTATATACTCGAATCCAAATGAGTTTTTAAAAGGCCCCATGAAGTCTATGCCCCATACATCGAATATGTCGATTTGTAAGTTGTATTTCAAAGGCATAGAATTTCTTTGAGAGATGTTTCCGGTTCTTTGGCATTCGGGGCATGATGCAACATATCGTTTAGTATCTTCATGCATCTCCGACCAATAGAATCCGCTCGACCATACTTTTGCTTCGGTTCGAAAATGGCTATAGTGTCCACCGTACTCCGCCGAGTGGCACTTCCTTAGAATCTCAACCCTCTCTTCTCTTGGCACACATCTTCTCATCACTCCATCATTGCCAAGTTTGAAGAGGTATGGTGCATCCCAAAAATATTTCTTACTTTCGAGATTATCTTCCTTTGAGTGTTTTTATCTAGATGATCGAGGGGCATCTTTCGAATTGCTCGAATGATGTCGATCATCCAAGTGTCTTTATCAAGCACTCTATAGAGGTGGTCATCTCTCATCTTATCTTCTATGGGCTCTTTATCATCTTGTCCACGATTCATCCTAGACAAATGATCGGCCACAACATTCTCCACCCCCTTTTTATCACGAATTTCAACATCAAACTCTTGGAGAAGAAGGATCCAACGAATCAAACGTGGTTTAGCTTCCTTCTTAGCCAAGAGATACTTGATGGCTGCGTGATCGGTGTAAACAATGACTTTCGAGTTCACGATGTAAGATCTGAATTTTTCGAAAGCGAATACCACCGCTAGCAACTCTTTTTCCGTAGTGGCGTAATTTAATTGTGCCCCACTAAGTGTTTTGCTAGCGTAGTAAACGGCGTGAACTCGGCCTTCCTTTCTTTGACCCAAGACCGCGCCTACGGCGTAGTCACTTGCGTCACACATGATCTCGAAAGGTTGGCTCCAATCTGGAGGTTGGATGATGGGAGCACTCACCAACGCATTTTTCAAGGTCCGGAATGCCGCTAGGCACTTCTCATCAAAGTCGAAAGCCACATCCTTTTGAAGAAGGTGCGTTAAAGGCTTAGTGATCTTCGAGAAGTCCTTTATAAATCTTCTATAGAATCCGCATGGCCTAGAAAGCTCCTTAAGGACTTAACATCCGTAGGAGGTGGGAGTTGCTCAACCGTCTCTACCTTAGCCTTGTCCACTTCAATTCCTCTCTCGGATATAACATGTCCTAGCACTATGCCTTGCTTAACCATGAAGTGGCACTTTTCCCAATTTAAAACCAAATCTACCTCCGCACACCTTGTAAGGACCTTTTCTAAGTTTGCTAAGCAATCCATGAACGTCTTCCCGTAAACGGAAAAATCATCCATAAACACTTCAACAATTTCTTCGATGAATTCCGAAAATACGGCCATCATGCAACGTTGAAAAGAGGCCGGAGCGTTGCATAGGCCGAAGGGCATCCTCCTATATGCAAACGTTCCGTAAGGACACGTAAACGTTGTCTTATGTTGATCTTCGGGTGAATGGGAATTTGCATGAACCCCGAGTATCCATCGAGAAAGCAAAAATAAGCGTGGTTTGCTAACCTCTCGAGCATCTCGTCTATGAACGGTAGGGGGAAGTGATCTTTCTTCGTCGCTTTGTTAAGCTTACGGTAATCGATACACATCCGCCACCCGGTCACGGTTCTTTGCGGTATCAACTCGTTCTTCTCATTCTTCACCACGGTCAAACCTCCCTTCTTTGGTACACAATGTACGGGCTCACCCATTCGCTATGCGGAACCGGTAGATGATTCCGGCATCAAGTAACTTGATAACCTCTTTCTTTACTACCTCTCGCATGGCATGGGTTAGCCTCCTTTGGTGGTCCACTACGGGCTTACATTGATCTTCCATTGGTATACGATGAGTGCAAAAGGCTGGGCTAATACCTTTGAGATCATTTATCGAATATCCAATCACCTTCCTATGTTTTTTTAATAAAATCAGCAACGCTTCATTTTCTTCGGGACTCAACTCGTCGCTCACAATGACTGGATAAGTTTTGTCTGGGCCCAAAAATTCATATTTTAATCCCTTGGGCAAAGGTTTAAGGTCTACCTCGGGCACTTGTGGCTCCTCGGGTTTGATTTCTCCTATGTCTTCGAATTTCTCTTCCTCCACACTACCATCATGCGGCTCTAAGCCTTTTGTTGCTTCCTCTAGTTCTTCATCTTGTTGATTACTAATTTGATTTTCCATTGCTCTTTGCAGCAGGTCTCTAAAGGTTTCAACAAAACAAAGACTATCTATCTCTTCTACTTCTTC
Organism: Cenchrus americanus; assembly: GCA_947561735.1. Classification (NCBI taxonomy): domain Eukaryota; kingdom Viridiplantae; phylum Streptophyta; class Magnoliopsida; order Poales; family Poaceae; genus Cenchrus; species Cenchrus americanus. The sequence continues at coordinate 77,509,230 of OX387244.1, read as the reverse complement.
ATCTTCGGGAGGAAAAGGTGTAAGGTGTTTAGAAGCACGAAGAAAGTTATATGTGTACTTTGTTCTATTAAGGTTCATTGTTACTTTGCCTTCTCCGGCATCTAACACGGCATCAACCAACTTAAGAAAAGGCCTACCTAAGATTATATGATCAGAATTACTATGGTAAGCATCAATAACAAAGAAATCGGTTGGTATATAGTTTCTAGAGATTTTTACTTTCATGTTGCAAGCAATACCTAGAGGTTTGATAGTTCTACCATCTCAAATAATTAATTTCGTTGATGTTGGAGCTAAGTCTAGGTTGTGGTATTGAACTTTATTGTAAATTTTAGAAGATAAAACACTTACTTGGGCTCCGATGTCGCATAAAGCTTTGCATTGAACTCCGTTGATCTCGCAACTCAAGTGTGGCGTCATCTTCTCTTCTTCTTCGGATCCTATCGAGTAAATTTCAGCGAGGCGAGCGTATGGTGATACTTCGGGCTTGATCCCCATGATTCTCTTCACCTCGGCAATATGTTCGGATCCACCACGTCATCTCCAAAGAGCTTTTCAAAAATCTCACCTAGGTGGTTTCGAGGTCGTATGAATTTTTAGCTTTCTTTTCCGGTGGGAAATCCACTTCCAATGCTCTTGCCATTCCCTTTTGATTAGGGAACGGTCTTCTCTTGTCGAATACTTCTCCGTAATCAATAGGAACCCAATCCATTGGTTCGAACTCCCTTAGTGGCTTCGCGCTTGACATGCTTCTCTTGTTCGTCTCATTTGGTGTGGCGAAGTCGACGCTTGGTGTAGTTCTTGACTTGATGTGTTCTTGTTCAAGCTTTTCCATGATTGGTTCCTCTTTTGTGACTTCCGGGGTTGCCTCTTTAGAAAAATCAGCAAGCTTCTTCTTCCTTGAATTGTATTCGGCTCTTCCGCAAGTCTTGTTTCCCAATCTCTTCGCATGGCGGCCGCTTTACTAACTTTTTGTAGAAGTTGGGCGGCTTCCGTGAGTGTTTTCTCCATGAGATCCCCACACCGCACACATTTCGACGTGTCGCATGCAACTAGGGGTTAGGGAAAAGAAAAATGTATGCAAGAGTATGTCACTTAGGTGAAGCCGAGTTTTGGCCCTTGTTCGATTAATTCATTAAACCTATCCCGGGCTTGGTCTATCCCTTCCTCTTCTCCTTGCATGAAAGTGATCACTTGCCTCCTTAGATGTTGAACCTTGCTAATTGGAAAGAACTTCTCGCAAAACTTCTTTGTCAACTTGTTCCAATTGCCTTCAACTTCAAAGGACGCAACCGAATACCATGTCTTTGCTTTGCTGGCAAGTGAGTAGGGAAAGAGATTCCGTTTGAACCATTCATAGGGAACTCCTTCTTGACGCACCGTGTTGCATATTGTCGTGAAATCCCTTATGTGTCTATATGGATTCTCCGTAACCATCCCTTCAAATGGGTTTTCCGCCACCATCTTGATGATCTTGGATTTAATTTCATACTTGGTCGCTTCGAGCTTCGAATCCGACTCTTGTACTTTTATGTCTTCACATCGAGGGCTAGCGTAATCCCTTAATGATTTCTCCGGTTCTTCCACGGGTTGATTAACGAACTCCATCTAGACAATAAGATAAAAACAAAAAAAAACAAAAACGAAACAAGTGTTTTTCTAGATAATATATGTTAGATAAAGCAAACATAAGATAAACTAAAATATAAAACTAAGTTAGATGCAAATCAAACGATGTAAACTAACTTGCTCCCCGGCAACGGCGCCAGAAAAAGGGGCTTGTTGACGGATAAAAGACATATCCCTCTACGATCCGCAAGCGTACGGACCCCACACCATTTTCACCACGGGATTCCCAAGGTTCTTGTCAATCCGCGGAGCAAGGGGATTACAAGCGTTCGATCAACAACGACACACTAGCTACTAAAACCCTAACTACTATTATACTAGAAAACAAATAAACTACACTAGAGAGAATGATAAACGATCAAGGTAGAAGACACTCGCCCACGGGTCTACGATACTAGAGCATGCAATCGCTTAAAAACATGAAAAACCAATCTAATCTATCGGGGTTGTGACCACGGTTTCGCCCTTTCCCTCCTCTCGTACTGTCACTACGCGAAGGTATTCATGACTAGACCTTTGATGGACACGGCGCATTGAATGGATCCAAGGAAGCATTGAGGCCTTACTCCCTTTACGGCATGGTTGCAAACCTTAAGCATTAAAGTATATTCAACACAAGATGATAGATAGATAATCCGACAAAGTGCGATTACATCTCAATATCGATTACAACCCATGGACGAATGAGAAGATTACCCCATCAAGGTGCCGATCATGGCACCGTTGATCATGGTTTCCCTTCCGCCGGTGTCTTCCTTCTTCTCCACGAGAGGGTGCTTCCTTCGAGGTGGTTGATCTCCCGCCGGAGATCCTCCTCCTCTCTCTCTAGCTTGTGGATGGCCTTCTGGTGCGAATGACTCCTCTCTCGGTGTTGGCGGCGCCTCGGAGGTTTTAGGGTTGAAGATCCTTCGAGGGCAAGGAAAACGGGACCGAACCGGTGCCGGAAGTGGGCTGGGCCGGCCGGCCCAGGCCCAATTCGGCCCAGTTCAATCACCCCTTTTGCTCCGTGGGTCCTCGTGCACTTATGTACGTTGCCTCCTCCACTTGCATGATTTTGATGCTGTTATCCTCGCGTCCAAGATGGAGGCTCTCTTTGCATGAAGTTTGATCTTTTACGCTTCAATCCCCGGGGGTGTTCCTCGTAGCACTTCGGTCCTCGCCACCATTGGAAGTGATTTCAGCAAGCTCATGAACACGACCAAGACTCCATGAATGCTCCTTTGAACTTGTTGCGAATTCGTCCTTTATGTCCATGTTTTCCTACATAAACACAACACTTCCAAATGCATGCACAAAGATGAACTTGTTATATGATTAGTGTGCCTAGTGGCGGGTTAGTTCCATAATCAAATCCAAACCAAAGTGTAATGAACATGCTAGGTGCACCAAAATACACCGTCAACAAAGTTCTCCATCCGTTCTTGATAATCTTTCTGGGCGTCGGACAGGATGGTGAGTTCTGCATTACATTGATTCACCTCAGCTATGGACGATGTTGCTTCCTCTTGGATCTTCTCTATCAATCCAGGGAGTTCGGCTATTTTCTTGTCATCGGCTTCTATTTCAACTGACAGGCTTCTCAGTTCTACCTCCAATGCGGCTTTTCTGGCGATCTTCAATTCACGAGCAGCTTGCAGATTGGCCAATATCTCTTTGTGACTCTCAGTCTGAGATTGTGCTCCCTTCACGGCTTGTTCAGCTTTGGCCCTCTTCTGTTCAACAGCTGGGCGGGAAGACACCTTTCTCAGAGCTCGTCTTATGGGCACGTAATGAATTTCCAGTCCGGAGATGGATTCAAGTGAGGCATTGATATCCTCAGGGAGTTCTCGGCTGATGGGTTCAAGCATTTCTTCAAAGTGATCAAGATCTTTGAATTGATCTCGTGCATCTCTTTGCAGCCAGATGAAAATTTCCTTGAGTTTTTCTTGCGCTATCTCTGACAAAGTTTGAGGCACTCCTTCCCTTGTCTCGACAACTGGATTGTTCCCCATTGATGGGTTTGATGATGACGGAGCCTGATCCTGAGAGAGCAATATTGCCGAGTCAGGAGTATTGGAAGTAAAGGATAACAAGATTAGGTGCAAATGTTTACCTCATGCCTGACTTTCTGAACCAGAGCAGGATTTTGTTCAGGGGCGACCCCTGGAATCACTGGTGAAGGGGATGTTCCAGGCGAAGCTGAAGCTTCTGTGTGAGAGGGTGCTGATGCAGTTTCTGGCAATTCGGGAGCTTCTGGTTGGAGAGGAAATGGGTTCACCTCTGCTAAGGTTGATGTTTCTGCCTGGCCAATGGGTGATTGAGCCCTTGAAGGAATTGATGGCTCCGGTTGGATGGGGAAATCTACCTCTGGAGAGGTTGGTGTTTCTGTCTGAGCAGGGGGTGATTGAGTCCCTGAGGAAGATAAGATCTCTACTTGGGCAGATGGCTCAGCCCTGGGTGGACTTGCATGCTGAAAGACGGGGACATCCACAAGTTGATCCTCCATTGCTTCCTCTACAAAATGCCAGATTAAGAATGAATGCCAGTGTTCATCCTTGAGGGAAAGAGAGATAAAAGTCATACCAGTGGGTGGAGCATTGATAGCTTCTGAAGCTGCGGATTGTTGGGTTCTAGTCTGAAATTGCATAGAAAGGGATTTATCAGAAAAGAGTAATCCTGTGATCAAGAGAGAAGAAATTTTACCTCAACAAGGACTTTCTTGATGGTTCTTCTCCTCTTAGCATTTGGAGGTGCAATCAGAGACAAGCCTTGCCTCCTGTCAGCAGTAATGCTGGACAGAGTTGGATCTGTTGTGGCATATCTAGCCATTAATTGAGCCAGGGTTGGTGATCTAAATCCTAGTGCTGAGATTGGGCCTACTGCATTGTAAGCAATCTCCCTGGCTAGAGGGGCAGGCATTGTGTTCTGTGGGCAAAGGAAAAAAATTAACATCAGGATTGGAGGAAGAAATGTTTGATTTGAGGAAAAGGATAATCATGTTACCTCTGAAGTTGGCTGAAAATCAGGCATCAGCTCTATACAAAATAAGTGAGCAGGCTCACTGAAAATGTGATCATGGAATTCTTGCCACCAGGAGTTAAAATAGGGGTGAGCTACTGTTGTAGGTGTAAAGGGCCAGGTGTAAACAGTTGGATTGCATTCATACTGAAAAACCCTGCTGGTTTGAGTAAGTTCTTTGATTTCCTCTCGGGGCTTGAGAAATTCATGCAAAAATAGCCTTGGGGGCATCTGGCCACATCCAAGTTGTCGAGCCATCATGTTGGGCTGATAGTATTCATAAGTACTGTGGTTCAGCCTCCCTCCACTGAATTCAGCTGGCAGAATGCATGGGTGGATGATGATGTTAAGGATTTCCAGAAATCTTCCATCTTGGCGATCAGTTTCAAAGGAGAACTCACAAGGGAGAGTTAAATTGTCATTGTCCAAATAAGGGAGCCAAAGAGGATTTTGGAAACCTTTGAAGAAGAGCTCGAAGAGCTGGCTGACATTCTGCTTGATGAGAACAGTTGAAGTATCTTCTCCATAGGTGTGGCATCCTCTGGTGACTTGGAGTTCCCCTTCATGATAATTGGATGAAGGGAAGAGCCGGGTGTTCAGGTCAATGCCAACAATCTGGTGCATGTGCAGTTGTAGCCACATTTGTACAAACCACCAAGGACCATTGACACATGCTATCATCTGGCTGGTGTACATTTTGGTGACAGTTTGATGAAGCATGTGGTACACACTGCCCAGGAGGTATTTCCCAAGAGGAAGGCGATTACCATTGGCTAAGTGTGAAGCCATTGCAATGTGATTCAGGGTAGGCTCATTGGATTTGCCACAGAAGATGAACCTGCACAGCCACATGTTCAGGAACGCCCTGTATTCGACTTCACCAAGGGGGCCATCCTTCATATGATTCTGGATATAATTTTTGTATCCGCTCCCTGGTTTAACCCCTGTTTGTCTTGTGGAACCTTTGAAATCCCAGGGGCGAACAGATCCTGTAATATCAAGGCCGGTAATCATGTATACATCGGACAGAGTTGGGGACATTGGGCCGTGACCAAAAAGGAAGGCGTTGACGCCATTTGACCAGAAGTGGCAAGCTGCTATCAAGAGGTCTTCGTTTTTGGGGGTCTCGGCCAAAGACAACTCCAGGCATTGAGCAATGCGGAGGGTATCCCAGTTTTGGGTCCTGGCACTCTTATCCGCAAGAATTCTTTGGTACCAATTTTTCCGGCCGCAATTGGGGGCAAGGGCCGTTCTTGAAAGAATCCTGCCATTGGGGAGGCTTGGTTAGAGCCGCTTTGAAGGGGATCCTTTGGGATTCAGCTGCGATAAATTCGCGAGGATCAGAAGCTCCCACAGGACCAAGGAAGTAGGATCTTGAATTGGCCTCAGTACAGATTAAAAGCTCGGTGGAGAGCTCCTGAGGGAAAGCGGAAGAAGAAATCCCAGGTGAAAATTGAAAATCTAAATGCCGAATGAAGCTTATGGCGGAGGAATTTACCTGAGTAGCTTGATTTTGAGCCGCCATTGGGGATTTGAGCTCAGAAGAGGTGATCTAGGGTTTGGATCTAGATGAAGACTCCGGCGGATTGCGAAGAGAGAGAACGGGTGTTGAACAGATTTGATTTGAAGACGTTGGTGGCTGGAGTCAATTCCGGAATAAAATCATTTTTATCCCGTAATTGAAGGGGCATGTGTTAACACCAAAATTTGGTAAGGAGTCTGACTAGTGGGTCCAACTCGGTGAAAAAATCCGTCCGGCGGAAGGAAGGTTCCTTCAGATGCATTCGGCAGAAAAATCCGCGGTCGGCTATCTGCTTCTGTTCGGCAAGGAAACTGTTGAGCTGATTTTGCGGGATTGTGTGGTGACGTGGCCCGAGCGGAAAGGACGAATGGGTGGATAAGCGATCGAGCTTAGAGATAAATTAGGTGTCAAATCCATTCGAGGTCGTGCTTGGCAGGGTATAAATATGGACCCTGAATGTATGTAACAGAGATACAAAAATCATTCTCAATACAAACCGGCTTTACCCCAAACCCTAGAGTCCATTCGTCGTGTCGTCGAGTTCTTCGAGATGGTTCATCGATCCGTCGATCTCCGTGAGTACCGGCAACCTTGTATCATATCTAGTATCATGCGGTTGATTTAGATCTGATGCAAGTAGTCTTGTTACCATGCTTAGTGTCATGCGGTAGATTCAAGCTTGGTTCAAGAAGGTTTCTTGTTAGGTCATGAGCCATGCGGTAGGCTAAGATCTAGCTTGAAGCTAGTTATCGGCTCTATTGAATTGTGGCAAGATTCAATAGATTCATTAAGTTACCCTGTGTTGCTTTGAGTTTTTGCTTTATGTTTAAATTCATGTAACACCTTTTTGCCCAATCTAGATGGGTTTGGATCGACTTTATCCCTTTTGATGATCCTTATGCGAATCAAGTTCGTGCTTTTGGCTAAATTAACACGTGGATCACATGTTCTTTGATAGCCGAAACCGAATCGATCTAGGTTGTTACGTGTTGCGGGTTCAAGCTTGCCAAGGCTTGTATAAATCTTGAAAGAACTGGGTATCACGCGGTAGATGCAGGTTTTTGGGTTGTTTTGGAGCTGATCATCCGGTGGATTAGATTTCAAACCAATCTGATAGATTTATCTTATTTGGTAATGTTCGTTCCTTCTTCATGGACCCCGAATCGGCTGTTCAGCCGTGTTCGGTTATGTTCTTCATGAGTAGAACACGTGCATAATTTATGCTTTAAATATTGTATGCTTTTAGCTTTCCATATTTAGATCGTATCATGCGGTGGATAGATCTATTTGTGGAAGGTGGCACGATCCCAAGCAAGTTGTATCATGCGGTGGATAGATTCGCTTGGTGTCGTACCCGACGGGTTTTAAAGTACCTAGACAAGCGGTAGACTAGTGCTTTGGATCTATGCATGCTTATTTATTACATATTTATGCTCGCGCTTTTACCTCATTTATTATTTAATGTTGATCACCACGGGGATCGGTCACGGTCTTGCGCACGTGCATCTCTGTCCAAACAAAGATCGATCCGTCGTCATGCTTACGTCATCTATTCGGCTATGTTACTTTTTCCTTTTAAAAGCTCCCAAATAGTTTCAGTTTGCTGGCAGATAGCTTTCTATAGCTATATGTCATCTCATTTGGCTCTATAGCCGTAAATATGGAACTGTCTGGTACCACCCGGCAAGTTCCAAGCTTTGGAATTTAACTACTCTGTCTTTTGTCAATTTTCAGGGAAAATTGACTGGAACGTCTTGTGATCTCTTCACGTGTGAAGCCATCTTGTTCGGCTTGTTGTGTTCTTGGCACTAGGTGCAGATTTTGCGTCAACACCGTGCCCATACCACAAGACACCGGTCAACCACACCCTCGAGCAGTGCGATATGCTCAAGAAATACTACAGCCGCGCCGCCGCGAAGGATGGCGAGGCCAAGAAGGACAGTGGTGACAGGGACGCCGGTGGCTTCCCGGCGGTGGAGAACGTCTTCCTCATCTTCGGGGGACCGATCGTGGACATGTCCAACAGCCAGCGCAAGTGGGAGCAACACGAGGTCCTCGCTGCGAAGAAGGCTCCCCCTCCTTCCATGACTGGTCGGGGGACGCCATCACCTTCAGCCGCGAGTATCACCCGAACCGCATCCCCAATCCGGGCCAGTACCCGCTGGTCGTCGATCTGGTCATCAGCAACACGCAGATCTCCAAGGTGTTGATAGACGGAGGCAACAGCCTCAACATCCTCTGCGCGCATACCTTGCGGCTGATGGGGATCGGGTTGGACCAACTGCGGCCCAGCACGACGCCGTTCCATGGCGTCGCGCCAGGCAAGCACGTCCAACCCCTCGAGCAGATCGATCTGCTGGTTTGGTTCGGCACGCCGGACAATTTCCACAAGGAAACGCTCAGCTTCGAGGTGGTGGGGTTCAGGGGCGCATACCACGCCATCCTTGGGCGGCCGTGTTACGCCAAGTTCATAGCGGTCCCGAACTATACGTACCTCAAGATGAAGATGTCGGGACCAAAATGCGTCATCACCGTGGGCTCATCGATTGAGCACGCATTCGACTGCGACGTCGAGTGCGTGGAGCACGCTGAGGCGCTGGCGCTTGACGAGGTGCTCGTCGCGAACATGGAGAAGTTGGTCAACGAGGACCTCGACTCTTCTGCCAAGCACGTGGGCAGCTTCGACGCTGTGAGCAGACCAAGGAGGTGCCCCTCGACCCTGATGCCCCCGAGGGCAAGGCGTTGAGGGTCAGTTCCACCCTCGACCTGAAATAGGAAGCGGTGCTCATCGACTTTCTCCGTGCCAACGCCGACATCTTTGCGTGGAGCCCCTCGGACATGCCAAGCATCCCGAGGGAGGTCGCCGAGCACTCCCTTGATATCCTACCTCACTCCTGAGCCGTGCAACAACGGCTGCGCCGCTTTGACGAAGAGTGACACCGGGCGATCGGAGTGGAGCTGCGGAAGCTCCTCGAGGCCAGATTCATCAAGGAAGTCTTTCACCCTACGTGGATAGCTAATCCTGTACTAGTTAAGAAAAAGAATGGGAAGTGGAGGATGTGTGTAGATTTCACCAGTTTGAATAAAGCATGTCCCAAAGTTCCTTTTCCTTTGCCACGAATCGATCAAATTATTGACTCAACTGCAGGGTGTGAGCTTTTATGTTTCCTTGATGCCTATTCCGGGTACCACCAAATAAAGATAAAAGAGTCCGACCAACTCGTGACTTCCTTCATCACGTCGTTTGGGATGTTCTACTACGTGACGATGCCATTTGGCCTCCAAAATGCGGGCGCTACATACCGGCGATGTATGCAACACGCCTTTGGAGACCACATCGGGCGGACCGTTGAGGCTTACGTTGACGACATAGTCGTGAAGACCAGGAAGGCGGATGACCTGGTTAATGACCTGCACGTCACATTCGACTGCTTGCGGGCCAACAGGGTGAAACTGAACCTCGAAAAGTGTGTCTTCGGGGTGCCGCGCGGCATGCTTTTAGGGTACATCGTCTCCCAGCGAGGCATCGAGTCCAACCCTGAGAAGGTCGTGACCCTCGATCGAATGGGCCCGATTCATGACCTCAAGGGGGTCCAGAAGGTGTTGGGGTGCCTTGCCGCCTTAAGCCGCTTCATCTCGCGGCTCGACGAAAAGGGCTTGCCCCTCTACCGGCTCCTGAAGAAGCACGAGCGCTTCTCCTGGACCGTCGAGGCCCAGGAGGCGCTGGACAAACTCAAGGCGACGCTCGCCCACGTGCCAATCCTAATACCACTCCAGGGAGGCAAGCCTCTGTACCTCTACGTCGCCGCGACCACCCAGGTGGTCAGCGCGGTCATCGTAGTGGAGCGCACGGAGGAAGGACACTCCTTACCGGTCCAAAGGCCGGTGTATTACATCAGCGAGGTGCTGTCCGAGACCAAGGCACGATACCCACAGATCCAGAAGCTCCTCTATGCGGTGGTGCTCGCGTGGTGCAAGCTCCGGCACTACTTCGAGGCCCACCCAGTCACGGTGGTCTCTTCATTCCCGTTGGGGGAGATCATTCATAACCCGGACGCGGCGGACGGGATCGCCAAGTGGTCTGTGGAACTCATGGGCGAGACGCTCGCCTACACGCTGCGCAAGGCGATCAAGTCCCAGATCCTGGCAGATTTCGTCATCGAGTGGACAGATACACAGCTGCCGCCGCTGCAAATTCAGACCGAATGCTGGACCCTCTACTTCGACGGGACGGTGATGAAGACAGGGGCAGGCGCGAGCCTACTTTTCGTCTCACCCCTCGAGGAACACATGGGGTATGCAGTATGCGTGCATTTCCCCGCGTCAACCAACATGGCAGAGTACGAGGCCCTTCTTTGCAGCCTCCGAATAGCCATCGAGATAGGCATCAAACACCTCGACGTCAGGGGAGACTCGCAACTCGTGATTGACCAAGTCATGAAGAATGCGAGTTGCCACGATGACAAGATGGAGGCCTACTGCAACGCTGTACGAGCCCTTGAGGACAGGTTCTACGACATCGAGCTCAATCTTGTCCCCTGCAGGTACAACGAGGATGCGAACGAACTCACCGAAATTGCGTCGGGGCGAATCACCGTTCCCCCGAACGTTTTTGCGTGGGACGTCGCGAAACCGTCTGTCAACCTCGAATCAACACCCTCAAGCCAGGAGGAGCCCTCGGGGGCTCCCTCGAATCCAGCGGGCGCGGAGCCTATGGATGAGGACCCCTCGAACGAGGCGTTTGTGCTCTCCCTGCTCGAGGGCTACGGTGAAGACGAGGCCAAGGCCATAGACACAGAGCTAGCCCCCCCCGCGCGCGTGGAGGATTGGCGGGCCAAATACTTTGCCTGGATGGGTCGAGGGGAACTACCCCCGGATCAGTCTGAGACTAGGCGCATCGCTAGGATAGCCAAGTCGTTTACCGTCATCGACAGTGAGCTGTACAAGCGCGCCGCGTCCGGCATCTTGCAGCGGTGCATCCCCATCACCCAAGGGCGCGAGCTCCTCCGAGACATCCACGTAGGCGTGTGTCGCCACCACGCGGTGCCGCGTACCCTCGTGGGTAATGCGTTCCACCAAGGCTTCTACTGGCCCACCGCGGTCGCTGACACCAACGAGGTCGTACGCACCTGCGAGGGGTGCCAGTTCTACACCCGCAAGACCAATCTCCCAGCTCATGCCCTCCAAACGATTCCCATCATGTGGCCTTTCGCCGTGTGGGGGCTGGACATCGTCGGGCCCTTGCGAAAGGCACCCGGGGGCTACGCTCACCTACTGGTCACCGTGGATAAGTTCTCCAAATGGATCGAGGCACGCCCAATCACGAACCTCAGGGCGGAACAAGCCGTGCCGTTCTTCACTGACATCAACCACCGGTTCGGGGTACCGAATTCCATCATCACCGACAACGGGTCCCAATTTACCGTCAGAAAGTTCCTGGAGTTCTGCGACAAGCACCACATCCGCATGGACTGGGCAGCCATGCACATCCACAGACCAATGGTCAGGTGGAATGTGCCAACGACATGATCCTGCAAGGCCTCAAGCCTAGGACATTCGACAGGATGAACAAGTCTGGCTGAAAATGGCTCCAGGAGCTGCCAGCAGTCGTTTGGAGCCTTAGGACCACCCCGAGCAGGGCAACAGGATTCACCTCGTTCTTCCTGGTCTATGGTGCAGAGGCTATCGTCCCCACAGACTTGGAGTACGGGTCGCCCAGAGTCAAGGGCTATGACGAGGGTGCCAACCAGCGAGCCCGCGAGGACTCACTGGCACTGAGGCGGTACCAAGCCCGGAAAATATGGCGCCGAGATTTCGAGGAAGGGGACCTAATCCTAAGACTGCACCAAGACAATCGATGCCGCCACAAGCTATCGCCACTATGGGAGGGACCCTACGTCGTCGTCAAAGTGCTCAAGCCCGGCACCTACAAGCTGGCGAACGAGGACGGAGAGGAAGTCACAAATGCTTAGAACATCCAACAGCTACGTCGCTTCTACCCTTAGAAAGGATTTCCAAGTCTTTTTTCGTTATTTACATACCCAACACCCAGTTGGTTGTACAAATGTAAATCTCATCGATTAATAAAGTAAAAGGGCGACTCGGCTTTCCCCTGAAAACCAAGTCCCCCTCGGGGGCTACTGCAGGGGCATCCCCCCCCCCAAAAAAAAATGGTCCCATTTTTTCGTAAAAAATTTCATCGCAAATGCGCCAAGTATGTCTTGACCCAAACTTTGGGTGAAGTTACGCGGGTCGCGAGCAGCCAAGGGCAAAGATGCGTGAGTCGGGGATAGCCCATGCCTCCGGCAGGATACGGCTCTTCCTTCTCGCCGCTTTGCCTATAAGCTACTCATGCGAATGAAATCTTTCCAGCAAAAACTCGCCCAAGAAGGTGGAAGAGACAGAACAACACAGGCCGTTGAAATAAAAAGCGAGCATTTCAACTTACAAACATTCAAAAGTATTAAACAAAAAATGTTTATTACATATAGCCGCGTGGCTCGAATTCTAACATAAAAAGCTTAAAGGGCACAAATGCCCAGCTGTTTTCAGGGCTCTAGGCCGCCAGCCGGAGGATCATCTGGGAATAGAAAGTCCATGAAGTCCTCAGCGAGGATGTTGGCAGCGGGAGTGGTGAGCGTGTCCACGCGGTTCATCTCCACCTCGTCATCGACGCCGACGGGGACGACGTAGCCCGTGGAGATGGCCTCGAGGTCGACCCGGTAGTGGGAAACCACCACGCCAAGGGCTTTTTGGACCCCCAGGTGAAGGGCATGGTACATACGCTGGGTGACGTGCCTGCTGAGGGCGCGGAGACGACTCGCCATGGAGCTCCCGACCTGTGCTTCGCCTTCTTCAATCCCCTGGCACGTCTTGAGGGTAGCGACCTGCAGCTCCTCGAGCTCCTGCTGGGAAGAGTTGTAGGCCGTCTGTACGGCCTGTGCCTGGGTCGCTGAATTCCCGAGAGCCACCCTCAGGCCTAAAAACCAAGACACAGATCAAGTTGGGAGCATATCCCAAATGAATCAAGCCAGCGGGTGAAAGGTGGGAAAGGCGACTCACCCTCGACTTGTTTCTTCTCTGTCTCGAGGGCTGCGCGCACGGCCTCAGCTGCCTGCTGCAGGTTGAGGATCGCAGCATCCTTCTCCTCACCAGCCTGGCGCTGATCCTCATAGGATACGCTCAACTAGGCCAGCTCCCCGTTGAGCCGCGTGACTTCCTCGTCCCAGAGCTTGAGGGTCGCCTATGCCTCCTCAAGCGCGGCACGCTCCCGCTGGAGTTGGTCCTGCGCCTCCTTGAAAGTGCATCTTGGCCCCTAATTGTTTTGGTGATAGTGACAAGCACAATTTGTGGTATTTAATGCTTGATCAAGATTTGTGCTGGACTTAAGTGAATGAAACTCATGGTTTTGACCAAAGGAAGGCCCCCAACTCCAAGTCGATGTTTTCATCTCGAATCAAGGCTTGATTTAGTTTTGATTTTGAATTTGAGTATAGGAAACACCGTACTATAAAGGGGGATGCAAATTGATAGCCAAGAGATGCCAAAAGTGCTCTAGGAGATAACCCAAGTGAGTGAGAAGAGCTTTGTTGACGGTTAATAATTGTATCAAAGTTCGTTCGTGACTCGCAAGCGTACAAGTCTCCCGTCGTAGTCAAGGGACCCTTCTTCCCTCGAGTGGTGAACCCAAGGTATCGAATCCGTGGAACAAATGTGTGACGCAAGACTTAATCTATTAAAGCCAAATAACTGCAATCTTCAATAAAGAACCAAATACATCTAAGTAAAAGACACAAAACGAATCTAATCTACTAAAAACCGGAGAAAACAAAGTAAGATTGGGTAGATAAACCGATCTAGAGGGATCGGGGTAAGCCTTTTGTTGAAGTTCCAAGCAAGAGAAGAAGTAGCAAATCGAATCTTAATAAAAGCCTCTTTAAATCGTGGTTTCCCGTCCAAATCCGAAAACATCCGCCTTTCGAGACCCCCGTTCGTCACAACGTATCCCTATTCATGCGGGGAGCTTAGGGCGAGTCAAAAGACAAGTCGAGATTCTTTCGGAAGATCCGGCGTGTACCTCTAGCCACCGCGGCTACAAGAACACCCTATGTAATCTATCTCGAGAATAGAATTGGAATAAGCAAAGCCGATCGAAAAACGAAATCTTCGAGGAAACACTTGATCGCTGGGAAAAGATTCAACTTGATAATTCAACTATAACAATGATACATACACAAGATCACCACCGGGATCCTTCCTTGATCTTGCTTCTAGCTCTCGGGAACTCCGACGTGGTCTTCCTTGCAAGGTTCCCACGTCGGCTAGGGAAACCCTAGTCAACTAGCTCGACCCTCTCCTCTCCTAGATGGTGTCCCTCTCTTCTCTCGCTTCTCGGCGGCCGAAGACGAAATCTTCTCTGCGTGGCTCTCGGTCAGGGGACTATAAATAGCCCGATTGGCGGCTAGGGCAAAGGGCGACGGTTTTGGGCCCTAAATGGGCTCGGGCCGACCGGACCGGGCCGGCCGGCCCGGGCCCATTTAGGCCCGGCCCCCCGCGGGCTCCTTTGCCCGAGGTCGGTTCCCTTGCTTCCGGATGTTTCCCCCTTCGCATACGGGTCCATGTCGTCGGTTTCTCTCCGAATTGGACTCAACTCCTTGTCTTGGAAGATTCGACGCACTTTTCCGGTCGGGTCCCCGGAGTATGTCGTCTTCTCGGATCAAGTCCCCGGCTTCTTGGAGTTAATATTGCTTCATTGCATGACTTGTTCAGGACTTCAAAGTCTTGTCATGAGGTGCTTGATGAACTTATCCCAAAAGTCTTGCATTCAACGCTAAATCCCCGCATAAACATTAAACTCCAAAAACGACATGCACACGTGAACTTGTTATACCACGGGGGTTAGTACCAATGGATAAAGTATAAAACTCATGCCAACACCGAAGGTAAACTCATGGCTAGGTTGACGGATTTTCACCGTCAACATCTCCCCCATGCTTAAACCTTGCTCGTCCTCGAGTAAGCCTTCGATGGATATCATCATTGCTAAACAATGTTTAAACTTTGCACTTGATTACACATGAGAAAACATAATGCTCTCAAAATTCTAATTCATTAAAGTTCCATAATGTACTAGCCTTCATCTCTACGGAGGGTAGATTCTTATTAAGCTTATCCCACAAGTATTAACATGCTCACAAAGTTTTAAATGGATCTCAGAATTTTTGAAATGAAGAACGAGATAAGAAAAGCTAAACCAAATTCACAAATTTAAATCATCTCGTGTATTGCTCATAAACTCTCATCTTGTCTCTCAAGCCTATATATTCTACTCCTTTCCCTCTCATAAATATGTGGTAGGCTTTATATGGAGCTTTGGGAAAGTTTAGTCCTAACAAGATTTTATAAATGAGGTGTTGTCAAAACAAGACAAGCTTCTCATGGTCTTACCGAGACTCGTCAAAAAGGTCATTGGAAAATAATGTTAAATCAAGGAGGGGAAAGAGAAAAATACACACACTTTAGATGAGTGGACATGTGCAAATGGCAAAGAGTGATCCCAAGGCACAAAAGAAGTCCTCGTTATCGGATTGCACATGGTTGGAAAATGAGAATGGATCTTTTTATCTTGAAGCCTTGAATGCACTCTTAGAGAACCGGGGAGTTCACTTTACGCACAAATATATTTTTTTTCTTATATTTCTCATTCTTTTCTTTCTTTCATTCATTCATCTTTTTTTTTTCTTTCCTCGTCATTTATTCAGTCCATGACTTTCACAACGAAGTTTTGATTTTTTATACCTTGAAAGTCATGAATATCACTGGATTTTTTTCTTTCATCATTATATATATATTTTTTAAAAATACTCCCTTTTGAACTCTAAAACTGCACCGTACCTACCTCCTCCCCCATGCTTAGACGTTGCTCGTCCTCGAGCAAAGAGGCGAAAAATAAGGTAGGTACCGGAGATATTTTTCCTTGGATAGATACTTGAAATCTTCAACGTTGGCACCGTCTTGCGATCTTCCTTGAATTGATGATCCATTCTCAACGATAGGTTGTGGTCAAGGAGGTAATCACAAAAAGATGATATTTGGTTTAAGGGAGGATATCCGGCGAAGTTTGTGAGATCACCGATGCGGGGATACACAATGCACGGATAAAAGGCTAGCAAAAAGATAGATACGCAAAAACGGAATGACCAACTTCTTAGTCTCGGGCCAGAGAAATCATGGCCTGCAATAACTCACTCAAAAATAAATCTTGTACACTAAGGTTCATGCACTCAAATATATATAAGGCTTTGGATAGGTTGAGCAACACACAAGTGATATTTGTGACAAGGTTAGCAATATTTTTGAGCATAAAAGACATCTTCAATCTATTCATAACTTGAGAGCACATAAAACACTATGGGTCTTTATTTTAACCATAACCTCCGCTGAAAATTAAGCTAGCATTTAAATAAATTCAGATCTGCATTTTTAAGAGAGCACTAGCTTAAACATGCATAAATCAACTACAAAGATGAACAAAGCTGCAATTTTAATCATACATCATCATGGCACGAATTTTGTAACTTTTCCAATGATATAATCAAGGTGGTGACTTTATTAATGGTGATATCAAGTTGAAATACACACTGAAAATAAATAAACATGCTTGCTGAAATTTAAATAAAAACAGAAAAATACTACGCAAACACACATAAGCAAAAGCTGAAAATTACAGAGAAAAAGAAAAGAAAAGAAAACTAAAGTTCCTAAATCTTCTAGTCCTCCGCCGGTGGTTGATGTTGGTAGTCTTGATAATAATACCCTTGCTCATAATATGGTTGAACGCTTCCTCCGTCGAATTGATTTGGCTCCACAAGGTGAAGGCGTCCAAGTTCAAATGCAATATTTGCGTTGCCTTCACCGAGTTGGGCTGCGTTGGATTGGATGGCTGCGATGTTTTGAGCATTTCTTGCAGCATACCCTCCAATAATGGCCATGCTTTGTTGTGGTTGGGGATGATGAGCGTAGGACTCCGCGAAGTTAGCGTTGGGCACAACATAATTTTGTGGGGGTACCGGTGCACCACCCCCCATGCTTGTTGTTGAGACCCTCCGTAATAACTTGGCGGAGGAGGAACTCCGCCGAATGGTTGCACATGGGTTGTGCTCCACTCGCTTGTGCGGAGGATGTTCCCTCCTCTACGATTCTTCCTCTTTTGTTCTTCCTTGCAGGGACAAGTAGTCCCTCTTCCAACCAATCTTCCCTTCCTTCGGTGAAAAGCCTAAGCCTCTCATTCGGAAGGGGTAGGTTCACTATGGCCAACCGATAACCTCCTCTCTCATCTCCACTAATGGATTTGCCTTGCCGCAAATACTCAAAACCGAGAGAGGTACCACGCAAAAGGTGAGCGGGGTTTCTTGCGATCCCCGGTCGCAAGGAAAAGGCCAACATGGAGAGGTAACACCCCGAACCAATATCACCAGCCCCCGATGTTGCTTCACAACACCAACGGTTGATCATGAGGTAAGAGGGGTCAATTGGCTGCCGGCAATTAAAGCCGAGTATAGCCAATTCAATTCCGTGTCGGTCACCTTTGTTTCCCTCATCCTCCCCAATACCCTCTTGCACATCCAAGAGTGAAATATCCGGATAATGGGGTTGCGGATGCTTTTGCGTTGTTGATGGGCTTCTCCGGAGATCATGCCCCAAAATTCCGCCAACATGCCGGGAGGCACGTCAACTTTCTCCGGAGCTCCCTTGTGGAATCCAAGCAGCTCCCTAACGTGCTCGTAGGGAACCACTTGCTCGATTCCCTCCAACCGGAATGACAAGCTTTGCACCCCATCATCATCAACGATGGGTGCAATAGTCATTAAAATTTCCAAGGCGTAACCCAAGTGGGTATCCACCGATATTCCGTTGGAGAACCGAACCCACCCGAGGTGCCCCAACATGTAGTATATGTCGGTGCGAAAACCCAAGGTGTGGAGTGCTTGGTCGTCGAACTCGACGTTTGGCACAAGCCTCTTCTCAAGATTTGCGAGCCTATCCTCCTCCTCCGCCGACAAGATGATGAAGCCGTACGAAGATTGTGTCGGGGTGTAAGGAGGTGGTGCGGTTGAGCGAGTCGATCGTCGTGGTGGCGCGGGCTGCTCCTCCGTGTGCCCACGAGGTTCGGTGAACCTCATGGAAGTGCTTCTCGCAGCTCTCATACCACCAAGGAGGAGAGCGTCGTTCCTCCTCGGTGGTGCCGTGTCCGTCTCCATGCTCGGGGAGACTCGGAAACCGAGTGCCTCCTCGAAGACGTGGTTGATGACGGCTTGGATGACGACGAACTCTTCTTCTTGGAGAAGAGACTTGTGGTCTTCTTCCACATGGTTGCTGCACTCTTTCTTCAACTAAAAATCCGGGTTGCAACCGGTAAACTAGGCACTTAAACTCTTTGCTTCGGATGTGGACTTTGAGTGGATTTAAGGATGTGGGTTTTTCTTGAGCTATCAAGCTTGGGATGGTTGGCTAAGTCTACGGAGGTTCTGAGCACACAAACTTGAACACACTAACAAAGGAAGGAGAGGGAAGCTTGCCTGCAGAAGACGGGCACCGGGGGACGCCTTTTATAGGGCAGGCCGGCCGGCTCGGGCCGGCCGGCCCGGGGTCTCCCACCTCCTCCTCGGCGCGTCTTTCTCCCGGCCACGATCATTTCGCCTCCGCAACTTTCCCCGCCCACGTGCTCCACGAGTTGCACCGCCCAAACGCTCTCGTCCACTCCTTTTCTTGAATTATTGGTCCTCCCACTTGATGCTCCATGCTTTGGGTCATGTCCATGCTCCCTAGCTCCACTTGCTTCACATGCCACCATGGAAATCCTGCAAAGTTGATGCTTGCTGCCCACCATGCTTGTCCTTTGCATGTGGAATTGGTGAAAGTTGATAAAAGGGAATCCAATGGTGCATGCATGATTAATTCAAACTTGATTGCCTCCATTTAGGTGTGTTTAAGGTTAAGCACTCCTCTAATTCGAATTTTAAAATATTTTTCAGAGCCATGCAAGAGCTCAAGCATAATTTTAGAGAAGTTTTTAAACCATTAAAAACAAATGTAAGTCGAAAATATTTTTCGACTACGTCGATTTTGGTCTTACCGGTATAGTTTGCTTTCATCGGTTGAGAGCGAACGTTTTCCCGGCTTGATCATGGGGGCATAGGTTTAGGTTCTAATTTTGGCTAAATAAGAAAGATTTTGAATAGAACAAAATTAGAATAGGCTTAGAAAAATTCTAATCCTAGAGAAACCAAGGATAGAGATTTTTAAAACCAACCAAAAGCTTCGATTTCTAGGTTCACGCGAGTCCTACCACGTGCTGAATTTTTATAACACTTGAATATAAATCGTGGCTCTACTCGTGTGGTTTTAGCATGAAAAATAAGCCAACCTCAGTACCATAATGAGGGTGAAAGGTTGAGCTAAGGTTCTGAAATTATTTGGTTGAGGGGTTTCTCGAAAAGAAAAGAATCAAACAAGCACATAGGAAGGTTCATGCAAAGGGTTTATGATAAAGCAAACATTCAATCAAGAATTATGTCTCTAATATTGTTCAACCACTTCTAAGTCTAATGTCTTTGCGTAATAAAACTCAAAAACTAAATTATTAAAAATACTCGAAAAACCTGGAATCGGGTTGTCCTCCCGTAGCTTATTCTTGACTTGACTTGACGAAACGGGTTGCCTCCCGCCTAGCGCTTCGTTTATAGTCTATAGCTAGACTTCTTCACTTGATTACTCCGGATCAACGCTCTTTGCGGGCGTTGCAATCTTGGGTACCCACTTCCGCACCATCTTGGGCGCGGGCTTGACTTCCGGCTTAGTTGGCTTGGTCATTTTTTTGGTCTTCACAGGCGGCTTCTCTTCCTTTTTCTTGACGGATGCAACACCTTCTTTGATTTTCGTTACGTTCATTTTTTTCGGCTCCTTCTTCTTTTTCAGCCCCTCCGTTTGTTTTGGTTCTCCCTTCACTCCAATCATGTTGCATGCCTCAATCCTTGGATGGAACTTGAAGGAACTCCTTTCTCCGTTGATATCGAACATGATCTCCCCCTTGCCAACATCAATAGTTGCTCCCACGGTCTTGAGGAACGGCCTCCCTAGGATGAGCGGCGGCTTCTCCCTCTCTCCCATCTCGAGCACAACGAAGTCGACGGGGATGAAGTGGTGTCCAATCTTCACGGGTACATCTTCGGCAATGCCCAAGGGATAGCGAATGGAGTTGTCCCCCAACTCCAAACATATTCCCGTAGGCTCCATCGGTAGGCGTAGCTTCTCGAACACATCCCTCGGCATGACACTCACACTAGCTCCAAGGTCGCATAACGCCTTCTCGAAGTTGAAAGAACCAACCGAACATGGAATTGTAGGGCACCGGGGTCTTTTTGCTTCTCTAGCCCATAAGCAATAGCGCACTACACTCCTCGAACATTTTGACATGATCTACCCCGAGTGTTGCTATCTCATATTTATTTGCAAGTATATCTTTAAAGTAACGAGAATATGTAGGTACTTGTAGGGCATCTAGTAATGGCATGTTGATGCTAAGTCTACGCACAACTTCCACGAACTTCTCAAAGTGGTTGTCAAGTTTACCTCGGAAGTAGCGTGGCTTGAGTTGCGGTATCCTCGTGTCATCTTCCGGCATCTCGAATTCGGGTTCCTCGGTGACGATCCCCGTAACCTTCTCTTTAGCAGCTCCTTCCACCTCGGTGGACGGTTTAAGCTTCCTTGCTCCCGCGGAACGTTCCGGATCTTCGGTCTCCTTCCCCGAACGTGTTTGAATGGCCTTCGCCGATTCGGGACATTTGGGTTGTCCGGAAGCTTCCCTTCATCATTAGTGAGGCGCCCCGCAAGTTGTCCAACTTGCGTCTCGAGCATCTTCATCATGTTGAGCACTTGATGATTGGAACTTCCGACCTCTGTCACTTTGCTATCGATGTTCTCCAACACCTTGTCTATGGTCTTGAACTTGGTGACGGTGTCCTTGTTGATCTTAGCTTTCTCATCCATGAACTCCTTCAATTGTATCCGAAGTGGAACCGCGTTAGGAATAGATGAGCTTGCATTAAATTGAGGCCTACCTTGCCCGTAGCGGAAGTTCGGCAATTCTCCCTTCCTCATGTAGTCGAGCACTTTGGCTTCCTCCGGACAATCTTTGCGGACATGGCCATACTCTCCACATTCTTCGCATGTGGACCTTGCTTCGGCGGCCTTCAAGTCTTGAGCCTCTTTCTTTTCTATCTCCATCTTCTCCAACCTCCTCATGAGCGAGTCGATCTTGCCTTCAAGTATGTCTTCTTTCTCCACTTGCAAGACTCCTTTGACGTTCCCCATGGGTTGAGCCGGGTGTAGGCGCCCGGACGACGCCCACGTATCATTATCTGCGACCTTCTTGAATAACGTGAAAGCTTCCGTCGGTGTAAGCTCGATGATGGATCCTCCCGCTGATGCATCGATGATCGTCCTCGACGCCATGGTGAGTCCTTGATAGAATTTTTGCACGAGGTCTTCTTTCGGGAACTTGTGATGTGGAACCGCCCGGGTGTACTCGTTGAAGCGCTCGAATGCCTCCGAGATAGTTTCTGTAGGATATTGAACAAAGGTGGCAATCTTATTACGCAAACTTTGAGTTTTACCCGGTGAGTAGTATTCCTTCATGAAAGCCTTCATCAACGTGTTCCAATTTTGCACCGTCTCCGCCGGTTGAGAGTGGAACCATTGCAAAGCCTTCCCGAGTAGTGAAAACGGAAAAAGCCTTGCCCTCATTTGATCTTGAGTCACCCCATCCATGTTGAAAGTCTGACATAGTTGAATGAATGCTTGGAGGTGAAGGTTCGGATCCTCTTTGCCGGTGAAGGGTGAATGTTGCACCATGCGGATTGTTGAGGTCTTGATCTCGAACGGTCTTCCGATCTCCTCGAGGTTCAAGATTGGTAGGTCGATGATGTCCGGGGTGCATAGCTCCCCAATCTTGCGTTCTTCGGTGGTTGGTCACCCATTGGTGGAAGTCGATTCTCCCGCGGACTTTGAGGTGGTGAATTCTCCGGAGATTCCTGCGATCCTTTGTCTTCCGACTCCGAATCTACAAAATCCGGCTTTTTAGCTTGATGTGCTTCGCGTCTCCTTAGCCACGTAAAGTTTTTTCTGGATCATCCACAAAATTATTGGGTTTGTTGGAGAGGTAGCCGTCCATCTCCTGTTAGGGTTAGCAATAAACAAAGTATGCAAAAAAAACTAGAAAACAAAACAAATCTGTAAAGACTAGAGTTAGACAAACTAGATTAGATGTATTTTGGGGATGATCGAAGCTTAGTAGATGCAAAAATAAAATAAAATCAGTACTGAAAATTACAAAAAAAAGCAATAAAAAATCAAATCTTGATCACTTGTTCCCCGGCAACGGCGCCAGAAAAAGGGGCTTGTTGACGGTTAATAATTGTATCAAAGTTCGTTCGTGACTCGCAAGCGTACAAGTCTCCTGTCGTAGTCAAGGGACCCTTCTTCCCTCGAGTGGTGAACCCAAGGTATCGAATCCGTGGAACAAATGTGTGACGCAAGACTTAATCTATTAAAGCCAAATAACTGCAATCTTCAATAAAGAACCAAATACATCTAAGTAAAAGACACAAAACGAATCTAATCTACTAAAAACCGGAGAAAACAAAGTAAGATTGGGTAGATAAACCGATCTAGAGGGATCGGGGTAAGCCTTTTGTTGAAGTTCCAAGCAAGAGAAGAAGTAGCAAATCGAATCTTAATAAAAGCCTCTTTAAATCGTGGTTTCCCGTCCAAATCCGAAAACATCCGCCTTTCGAGACCCCCGTTCGTCACAACGTATCCCTATTCATGCGGGGAGCTTAGGGCGAGTCAAAAGACAAGTCGAGATTCTTTCGGAAGATCCGGCGTGTACCTCTAGCCACCGCGGCTACAAGAACACCCTATGTAATCTATCTCGAGAATAGAATTGGAATAAGCAAAGCCGATTGAAAAACGAAATCTTCGAGGAAACACTTGATCGCTGGGAAAAGATTCAACTTGATAATTCAACTATAACAATGATACATACACAAGATCACCACCGGGATCCTTCCTTGATCTTGCTTCTAGCTCGGGAACTCCGACGTGGTCTTCCTTGCAATGTTCCCACGTCGGCTAGGGAAACCCTAGTCAACTAGCTCGACCCTCTCCTCTCCTAGATGGTGTCCCTCTCTTCTCTGCTTCTCGGCGGCCGAAGACGAAATCTTCTCTCGCGTGGCTCTCGGTCGGGGGACTATAAATAGCCCGATTGGCGGCTAGGGGCAAAGGGCGACGGTTTTGGGCCCTAAATGGGCTCGGGCCGGCCGGGCCGGGCCGGCCGGCCCGGGCCCATTTAGGCCCGGCCCGCGGGCTCCTTTGCCCGAGGTCGGTTCCCTTGCTTCCTGGATGTTTCCCCCTTCGCATACGGGTCCATGTCGTCGGTTTCTCTCCGAATTGGACTCAACTCCTTGTCTTGGAAGATTCAGCACTTTTCTGGTCAGGTCCCTGGAGTATGTCGTCTTCTCGGATCAAGTCCCCGGCTTCTTGGAGTTAATATTGCTTCATTGCATGACTTGTTCAGGACTTCAAAGTCTTGTCATGAGGTGCTTGATGAACTTATCCCAAAAGTCTTGCATTCAACGCTAAATCCCTGCATAAACATTAAACTCCAAAAACGACATGCACACGTGAACTTGTTATACCACGGGGGTTAGTACCAATGGATAAAGTATAAAACTCATGCCAACACCGAAGGTAAACTCATGGCTAGGTTGACGGATTTTCACCGTCAACAAGCTTAGAGTTGACACGTGCACTTTTGCTAATCTTATCTCAAACTCTCAGCCATTGTTAGTAGTAACGACACCGGGTCGGTAGTACAGATATGGCTTCACTGGCGAGTTTTAGCCAGGGGGTCGGTAGTACCGACCTAGTGTCGGAACTACCGATATGGCCTCACAGTTGGGTTTCTAGGAAACCCCTCGGTAGTACCGACACCGTGACGGTAGTACCGACACCGTGTCGGTAGTACCGACACCGTGTCGGTAGTACTGAGGATACCCGACTCAGCACAGTAATGGCCAGTTTTTGAGTTGTAGTATAAAAACCCCCTTCTCCCTCCTCACTCATTGCTAACCAACCACGAGACAAACACCATTTTGAGCATTCACTCCACCTCTCCCCTCTCCTCTAGAGCCAATCTTTGATTCCCTTGAGCTAGAGTTTGAGTGGAGAAGTGATTCATAGTGAGGATTGCACAAGCTTTGAGAGCCCCATCGTTACTCCCTTTCTCAAGAGCACTTGAAGCATCTCCGGGTTTTTCAATTCGCATTTGTTACTCTTGAAGCTTGCTTCTAGACGGTTAGGCGTCACCCGTTGAGTGCCCTCTTTGTGTGGTGCACCCGGGATCGTTTGTATTACCCTCTCCTTGGTGGAGAATTCTTAGTGAGCACCAATCTTCCTTTGTGGGGGTTGGAAGAGGAAAAGAGGGTCTTGGTGATAGCCCTCTCTTTGCGGGATCTTCAACGGAGACGTAGCATCCTTTGTGGGTGTGAACTTCAGATTAAATCTTCGTGTCTCCATTTGCTTGCTTGAATTCTTTGTTTCTCACTAACCCTAGAACTTGTTTTAGCCCGATCTATAAATTGGTTGCCTTTCAACTCATCTCTGTGGTTGCAGGTGGTTCTTAGCCTCTAAACTAAGACTTTGATTCAAATAGAATTGCTAGAATCACTGCTGAATTCAAATTTCGTTTTAGTCAACTCAATTCTGTCGGTAGTACCAACCTGGTACTGGAAGTACCGACCACCTCGGTAGTTCCGGCACTACGTCGGTAGTACCGACAGATCTTTTAACCGCTGCATTTGTTTCAAAAATTTGAAGTCATCCTATTCACCCCCTCTAGGCATCACAAGGTCCTTTTAACTGGTATCAGAGCCTAATCCCTTGATTTAGTCTTAACCACTAAGGGATCAAGATGTCGGAGATTGGAAGCAACCCAACCGCCGAAGAAATTGTCGCGAAAGAAGCTCAAGAGAGAGAGCTCAAGGAAGCCCAAGTCGGTGACCTCATAGGCAAGGCTCCAAGTCGTACACCATCCAACGTTGAGAGCTCCGACGACTCTTCATCCGACTCCGACTCGGACTCCGACTCAAGTGCTGAAGATGTCAAGGAAGGTGATGATCCGGCAAAGAAGGCGACAATGAAGAGAAGAAAGGCTAAGAAGAAGAAGAAGGCCAAGAAGATGGCAAAGAAGCTCCTCAAGAAGATGACCAAGAAGGAGCAAGCCAAGTACACTCACTCCGACTTCTATGAAGTGCCCCACAACTACGGGAAAATTCCGGGCAACAACTCTAACGATAAATTCTATTCCGTGCATTTGGGAAAGCCTCCTCATTTCGATGGGAAGGACTATCCCAAATGGGCTTATGACATGCAAATGCACCTTTACGGGCTTCACCCTTCTCTTTGGAAGATTGTGGTTGTAGGTGTGACAATTCCTGCCGAAGGAGAAGCCCTCACAATTGAGCATGAGCAAGACATTCACCACAATGTGCAAGCTACAAGAGTCATCACGAGATCCTTGTGTGCACAAGAATTCAATAAGGTGCGGAACATCCAAATCGCCAAGGTGATTTGGGACACACTCAAGGAAGCACATGAGGGAACCGAACATGTGAGACAAGGAAAGATGGACCTAATCAACGGAGAGCTTGAGCTATTCTTCATGAAGGATGGAGACACCGTACAAGAGACGATGTATGATAGGCTCATGGTACTTGTCTCGGATATTAGAGCTCTTGGAAGTAAAGATTGGGATGATTCAAAGATCACAAAGAAGTTGCTAAGAGCTTTTGCCCCTAAGGACAAGAACTTGACGCAAATGATAAGAAGGGATCCAAGATACCCAACAATGACTCCCACTCAACTTCTTGAAGAAATATTGCATCAAGAACTTGTTGATCAAGATGTAGAGAAGTCTCTAACCTTGAAGATGGGCAAGAGTCTAGCCCTCAAATCTAGATCTAGTGAAGTGGTTGAAGAAAAGCCCAAGCCCCCCAAGAGTAAGAAGGAAGACACTAGCGATGAAGGGAGCACGGATGAAGAAACTGCCTTTGCTATAAGAAAATACAAGAAATTATTAAAGTTAAGAGCATCAAGAAAGGTGGTGATGAAAGAAAGAAGAAGTCACAAAGAAAATGCTATGAGTGTGGAGAGTATGGAAACTTTATTACCGAGTGTCCCAAGAACAAGAACAAGAATGAGGAAGAGAAGAAATACAAGGAGAAGAGCAAGGAATACAAGAACAAGTACCAAGGGCGTGCACATGTGGGTCAACAATGGGACTCAAGTGATGAAGATGAGGAACCAAAGAAACAAGGCATGGCAACCGTCGCCATGGCACAAGGGTCATCTTCACCACGCCTCTTCAACAACCTCACCGACGATGAGGATCACTCTCACTTTTGCC
The DNA here is from genome assembly GCA_947561735.1 of Cenchrus americanus. Taxonomy (NCBI): domain Eukaryota; kingdom Viridiplantae; phylum Streptophyta; class Magnoliopsida; order Poales; family Poaceae; genus Cenchrus; species Cenchrus americanus. Next base: position 77,482,558 of record OX387244.1, on the reverse strand, counting down.
TCATGGCAAGGGGGAGCAAGGTACAAGAAACTATCACCTCATCTTCTCCAACCTCATCTTCATCCACACCTAGTAGCAACCTAGAAAACATAGATGAGGAAAACGAAATGGAAGCTAACATGATAAAGAACTTTGGTAAAAATGGTCATAAAGAAATTAAGAAGCTTTTGGACAAATTAGAGAAAAAGAAGGAGATTCTTCATGAGCAAGAAGACTTGCTTATCCTTTAAAAGGAAAGAAACCCTGCTCTAGAGAAATCTCTTGCCGAGGAGAAGGCTAAGGTGGAGAAGTTGGCCAATGATTCCAACAAGAGGATGTCAAAGGATTATACCTTAGCAAATGAATCTCTAGCTTCCCTAAAGGCCACTCATATCGAGCTTCAATCAAGTCTCTCATGCTTGACGGAGAAATACAAGACTCTTGAAGCTAACTATAGTAGTCTTTGGGAAAGCACTAAAGCCACTCCGTCGGCAATATTGGACTCTAGTGCATCCACTAGCAAAAGTTGTTCTATTTGCTCTAACATTGATATAAATGCTCTCAAGACTAACCATGCAAGTCTTGAAGAGAAAATTAAGAGCAAGGACAAGGAAATTGCCCGATTGAACATGTTGATTACTCAAGGCAACATTGGTGCCAAGTCGATACCTAAGGTAGTTGACAAGCAAGGACTTGGGCATCGCAAGAACAATAAGGCCAATGGTAGAGCGGTGGTGAAAGGGCATGAGATTCCCTTGTGGAACAAGGGTGGCTACCTCAACACTATTATGGATATTGCCCATGGAGTCACCACTTCTACCACAACCAAGGACATGCCAAAGATAGTGAACACCACAAAAGGAAGTGGTGGGGTTAACACTCCACCAAAGGCATCGAGGAATGTGGTTGAACACAAGCCCTCTTGTCGGTGCGGAATATGGTCCCGACACTAACCAGTAGATAACGCCTAGGTCTATCCCTCAATGGTCGATGCTAAGCAACAAATGACACAAGGTTTTATCCTGGTTCCGGCCGAGGGGGGCGTACGTCCAGCAGGGTTGTGCTCGTGGCACTATATTGCTCAGCACCGGGGGTGCTTGTAGTGGGGCAAATACAAGCAAGGCGGGAGAGGAATCGTGGCTTCCAAGTCCCTGGGTGAGTGGCTGGAGATGTTGTGGGAGAATAAGAGAGTGAGTGCACGGTGCCCTGTGTTCCTCTGAATTCGTCCCCCCGCGGCTGGGGGCTCGCCTCCCCCTTTTATAGGCCAAGGGGGCGACGGGTTACATGCACGCCACGCTACCTAGCTACGTGAGGGAGCACGTCGCGCTACGGTGTAGAGTGGGCGGCCGTCCGGACGATCTTCGCTGCGATCCGGCCATGATGCCCTACCCGTGCACCGAACGGTGGCGGTTCGAGGGTAGGAGGCGGCAGATGGCGATGGCGTCCTCTGATAGGCTTCGAGGGGAGGTGCGATGATGGGCGGTACGGGGTACGGGGAGCGGACGAACGGCGTTCCTTCCCAATGCGTTCCGCGGCGGCGGAGTGGTTCTTTGCGGTGCTCGGGTGTGCGCCTGCGGTGTCACGCGTGTGCCTGCACGCGTGGGTACGGCGGCCGCGCGCGTGCAGTGGCCGGGATGGCCATCCACCGGCCTAGCACCCCTCACCTAACCTGCAGGGTCACGTGAAAGTGAATCGAGGGTGCGCCCGGCCCTCTTTCGAGGGTCGGGTGCGTTAGCCGTACGGTAGTGGGCGCGCGGTGTCACGGGACTGACACCGGCCGTACCGCACAGTCCATCCCACAGTGGCGGGGATGGGCTCCTCCCTGGGGAGTTGGTGCGGCGGCACCGGGGCGTGAGCCCAGGGCGCATGATGGCGCCGCCCTGCGGCGTCAGGGCGTTAAATGCCTAAGTACGGGGCCAGCGCACGCGTGCGGCCGCGCCGTGAGCGTGGCGGGCCCCGGCCGAGGGCGGAGCGGACCCTCGAGCGAGACGGGACTCGCTCGAGGGGGGAGCGTGCCCTCGAGCGGGACGGGACCACTCGAAGGAAGGGTTGCCCCTCGAACGGGGCGGAGTCCGTTCGAGGAGGAGCGTGTCATCGAGCGAGGCGGGAGCTCGCTCGAGGGGTCTTCTAGACGGGCTGTCTTGGTGGGCCTCCGGAGTCCTGCTACATAGGCCATGTCCTGCACGATTAGTTTCCTGCATGGTTAGGCTCAGCGTGTTTTGATACCGGGGTTAAGTGAGGATTCCCCGTCGTTTAAGGGGGACCCCTAGGGCGGTCCCCGACAGTAGCCCCCGAGCATCTGCGGGTTTGCCATTGAGGCTCCCGCAGATGCTGGAACCTACTGATAGGACGTTCTTCCCTCCTTGTTTGCGAACGCTTTCCGAGGGGCCGCGTCAGCTGTCGGTGGGCGCCAACTGTCGGTGCGGAATATGGTCCCGACACTAACCAGTAGATAACGCCTAGGTCTATCCCTCAATGGTCGATGCTAAGCAACAAATGACACAAGGTTTTATCCTGGTTCCGGCCGAGGGGGCCGTACGTCCAGCAGGGTTGTGCTCGTGGCACTATATTGCTCAGCACCGGGGGTGCTTGTAGTGGGGCAAATACAAGCAAGGCGGGAGAGGAATCGTGGCTTCCAAGTCCCTGGGTGAGTGGCTGGAGATGTTGTGGGAGAATAAGAGAGTGAGTGCACGGTGCGCTGTGTTCCTCTGAATTCGTCCCCCGCGGCTGGGGGCTCGCCTCCCCCTTTTATAGGCCAAGGGGGCGACGGGTTACATGCACGCCGCGCTACCTAGCTACGTGAGGGAGCACGTCGCGCTACGGTGTAGAGTGGGCGGCCGTCGGACGATCTTCGCCGCGATCCGGCCATGATGCCCTACCCCGTACCGAACAGTGGCGGTTCGAGGGTAGGAGGCGGCAGATGGCGATGGCGTCCTCTGATAGGCTTCGAGGGAGGTGCGATGATGGGCGGTACGGGGTACGGGAGCGGGGCGAACGGCGTTCCTTCCCAATGCGTTCCGCGGCGGCGGAGTGGTTCTTTGCAGTGCTCGGGTGTGCGCCTGCGGTGTCACGCGTGCGCCTGCACGCGTGGGTACGGCGGCCGCGCCGTTACAGTGGCCGGGATGGCCATCCACCGCCTAGCACCCCTCACCTAACTGCGGGGTCACGTGAAAGTGAATCGAGGGTGCGCCCGGCCCTCTTTCGAGGGTCGGGTGCGTTAGCCGTACGGTAGTGGGCGCGCGGTGTCACGGGACTGACACCGGCCGTACCGCACAGTCCATCCCACAGTGGCGGGGATGGGCTCCTCCCATGGGGAGTTGGTGCGGCGGCACCGGGCGTGAGCCCGGGCGCATGATGGCGCCGCCTGCGGCGTCGGGGCGTTAAATGCCTAAGTACGGGGCCGGCGCACGCGTGCGGGCGCGCCGTGAGCGTGGCGGGCCCCAGCCGAGGGCGGAGCGGACCCTCGAGCGAGACGGGACTCGCTCGAGGGGGAGCGTGCCCTCGAGCGGGACGGGACCGCTCGAAGGAAGGGTTGCCCCTCGAACGGGGCGGAGTCCGTTCGAGGAGGAGCGTGTCCTCGAGCGAGGCGGAGCCTGCTCGAGGGGTCTTCTAGACGGGCTGTCTTGGTGGGCCTCCGGAGTCCTGCTACATAGGCCATGTCCTGCACGATTAGTTTCCTGCATGGTTAGGCTCAGCGTGTTTTGATACCGGGGTTAAGTGAGGATTCCCCGTCGTTTAAGGGGACCCCTAGGGCGGTCCCCGACAGTAGCCCCCGAGCATCTGCGGGTTTGCCATTGAGGCTCCCGCAGATGCTGGAACCTACTGATAGGACGTTCTTCCCTCCTTGTTTGCGAACGCTTTCCGAGGGGCCGCGTCAGCGGACCCGCGGGTCTAGCTCCCGAAGCCCTGCAGGAGTGTGGGCTCTCCTGCAGGGGTTAACCGCGAGCAATTCGGTCAGAAAGGCGTGGCACATATGCCTACCGGCATCGGCGGTATTTCAGCCGGCATCGGGGGTGCACGCTCCCCTGTCACTGTCTCCGGCGGGTGCAATTTCAAGGAGGTGTAGCCGCGCGTCAAGCCCCGAGCCTTGGCCCGTTCGAGGCGATCGGGTCGAGCCTGACGACTTGTTTTTTATCGCGCCCTCGCCGTCCCTCCGCGGGACGGAGGGTGAGGTTTCCACGACTCCCATCGAGCGGGTCGCGAATCGCGGATTCCTCATCGAGGCGCTAGCGGGTGGTTCAAGTGGACGTCCATGCCCCGTTCGATAAGGGTAGGCCGCGCGGTCGGAGACACGTCCATGGAAGCGCTTGCGTGGGTTTGCTAGGTGGGGCTCGGTCCCGTTCGCTAGGGGACCGAGGGCGCGGAAGCTCTCCCTCGGTGGGATCCCCCGGCTAGGCCGCCCTCGGCGGCTCTCGAACACGACATGTGGGGCACCCTCGAGCCGACGGGCTCGAGGAACGGCTCGAATGCGCGTGCCCTCGTCGTCCCCAACTCGTGATGCGGGGCGCCGTTCGAACCCGTCGAGGGTCGGGCTTCGAACCTCGATCGGTAAGGCCGTGCGGGGCCATGCTTGGACAGCCCCGTCTTTTCATGTTTGCGGCGTCGAGGGGTGCGGGGCGTGCCGACCCTCGAGGTGCTTGTTGGCGGCACGGCGCGGCATGAGTGCTTTCGGTGTCGCTCTATTTCAAGCGTGACCTCGGGCGATCCTCTTACGCGCGTGCCTTTTTTTTAGAGGGTTGAACATTGTCTCGAACGGGAGGGTCATGCCGCTCGAGGGCTTCACGTGGCATGGGTGCCCCGCCACGGTTGCACGCTCTACGTCGAGCGAGGTCCGGCGGCCTTCTCACGCTAACATCCCGTCGAGGGTCGCCTTTGTTTCGAGTCGAGGGTCGCTACCCTCCGAGGGTTCTACGTGGCATGGGTGCCCACATCGATTTGCACTGCTCTACGTCGAGCGAGGTCCGGGGCGACCTTCCTCACGCGGATATACGGTGACGGTGAAAATCCGTCAACCTAGCCATGAGTTTACCTTCGGTGTTGGCATGTTTTGTATCTTATTCATTGGTACTAACCCGGGGGGTGGTACTAACAAGTTCACTTGTGCATGTCGGTTTTGGAGTTATGTGTTTACGTAGGGTTTTAACGTTGAAAGCAAGACTTAGGGATAAGTTCATTAAGCACCTCATGACAAGACCTTGAAGCCAGGTACAAGTCAAGCAATGAAGTGAACATGACTCCAAGAGCCCAAGGACCAAACTAGAAGATGATAAACTCCGAGGAGTGAACCGAAAGGAAAATCTTGAATCTTGCAAGACAAGGAGTTGAGTCCAATTCGGAGAAAACCGACGTCAAGGGCCCACATGCAAAAGGGAGAACATCCCACAGAAGACGTGGGAAGCAACACTAGGGCGAAACGGGCGCGAGATGGGCCCGAATTGGGCCCGGAGCCGGTCGGCCCCGAGCCGGCCGGCCCGGCCCAATTCGGGGCCCAATCGGCCTCTCCTTTGACCCTGGTGGCTATGGGGCTATAAATAGCCCCCAGGCAGAGAGCCACGCAGAACGGAAGTCGTAAATCCCCGCCGCCCAGGGCAGGAAGAAGCTTGAGGACACCAACTTGAAGATGAGGGTCGTGCTAGTTGTCTAGGGTTTCCCTAGCCGACGTGGGAACCTTGGAAGACCACGTCGGAGCTGGGAGCGAGGATCAAGATCGGAGGGCCCCGGTGGTGATCTTGTTCATGTAATCATTCTTGGTGAAGTTTGTAAGTGAATTCGATTTCTAGCGATCAAGTGCCTTCTCGATGATTTTGTTTTCTTCTTGGTTTTGCTTCTTCTCGATCTAGTTTGCAGCTAGATTACATAGGGTGCTCTTGTAGCCGCGGTGGCTAGAGGTGCATACCGGACCGGCCAGACGATTTCAACTTGTTCCTCGAACTCGCCTAAGCTCCCCGCATGAATAGGGATACGTTGTGACGAACGGGGGTCTCGAAAGGCGGGGATGTTTTCGGAGTCGGATGGGAAGGCCCACGGTTAGATGCTTTTAATGAAGGTCGCTTTGCTATCTTCATCTATCTTGTTTGGAGCTACAACATAAGCTTGATCTAGATTCTCTAGATTGGTTATCTCTTGCTTTCTCTTGTTACCTCTTTAGTAGGTTAGATTAGATTCGTTTTCTTTATGAGTTAGTAGATAGATGCAACTTGTCTTCATTAGATAGCTTTACCTTGCTTTACTAGATTGAATCCTTGCGTTGCACATTGTTCCACGGATTCGATACCTTGGGTTCACCACTCGAGGGAAGAAGGGTCCCTTGACTACGACGGGAGACTTGTCCGCTTGCAGAGTCATAAACGAACTTTGATACAGCTTCATGCTTGATCAACAAGCCCCCTTTTACGGCGCCGTTGCGGGGGAACAAGCAATCAAGATCCGATCTAGTATCGCTTATCTTTCAGTTTTCTTTTTTATTTTCTTTTGCATCCCTTATGTTTGATCATCACGAAAAGAAAAAAAAAAGGAGTCTAATCTAGTTTTTGATGAACCCTAATTTTTCTTTTGTTAGATTTTATGTATCACTAACCCTAACGGAGATGGTTGGCTACCTCTCAAGAAACCCAAAACTTTTTTGTGGATGATCCGGGAAAACTTTACGGGCAAAGGTGACATGCAACACAAGCTAAAAGGGTGGAAACCTAGATTCAAAGTTGAAGTCGAAGGACCGTCGAAATCTCCAAGGGAATCACCACCTCCAAGTCAAGACGCCGGAAGGCCATTCAAGATCAAGAGGAGGATGGAGAAAGATGGAGATGGAGAAAGAAGCTCAACAACTAAAGGCTGCCAAAAGGCAAAGATCCCACATGCGAAGTGTTCATCATGATGAAGATGCTAGAGACGCAAGTGGGACAACTTGCCGGGCGCCCGATGGGCGACAAAGAAGAATATCCGAGACAACTCCAAGGTCCCAAGACGGCGAAGGCTACTCAAGCTCATTCGGGAGAGATGAAGGATCACACTAGAGACTATGAAGATCCGTAGGAAGGACCGGAGTTCGAGATGCGAGCCACAAGGAAGATGTTGCATCCGTCAAGACCAAAGGACAAAGCCGGCTGACGAAGACCAAAAAATTGACTAAGCCAAAGTGGGTACCCAAGATTGCAACGCCCGCAAGAGCGTTGATCCGGAGTAATCAAATTGAAGAAGTCTAGCCATGGACTACTAAACGAGCGCTAGGCGGGGAGAAACCCGTTTCGTCGAGTCAAGAATAAGCTACCGGGAGGACAACCCGATTCCAGGTTTTTCGAGTCTTTTTAATAATTCAGTTTTGAATTTTACTACGCAAAACCTTAGACTTAGAATGGTTGAATAATATTAGAGACATATTTCTTGGTTGAATATTTTGCTTGATCATAAACCCTTTACATGAACCATCCTATGTGATTGTTTGCTTCTTTTTCGAGAAACCACAACCAAAAAAAAAATTTCAGAACCTAACTCAACCCCTTCACCCTCATTATGGTGCTGTGGTTGACTTGTTTCATGCTAAAAACACACGAGTAGAGCCACGACTTATATCTAGATGTTATTAAAAATTTCAGCACGTGGTAGGACTCGCGTGAACCTAGAAACTTGATTTTTGGTTGGTTTAAAAATCCATATCTTTGGTTTCTCTAAGATTAGAATTTTTCTAAGCCTCACTTAATTCTATTTCATTCAAATCTCTCTCATCTAATCAAAATTAGGACCTAAACCTATGCCCCCATGATCCAAACAGGAAAAGCTTGCTCTCAACCAATGAAGGCAAACTATCTCGGTGAGACCGAAATCCCGACGTAATAAAAAAATATTTTCGACTTGCATTTGTTTTTAATGGTTTAAAAACTTCTCTAAAATTATGTTCGAGCTCTTGCATGGCTCTGAAAAATATTTTTAAAAATTTCAGAAACCAGAGAAGTGCTTAGCCTTAAAAGGAGGCAATCTAGTTAACCTAACCATGCATGCACCATGATACATCACGGGATGCCCCTCCAACATATTTAAACCACATGCAAAAGTACAAGCATGGAGACGTAAGGCTTTGTTTTGTAGGAATATCATGGATGCATGTGAGGCAAAAGGGGAGTATGGAAGTGAGTCAAACGAAAGCATCAAGTGGAAGGAGCAATAATGCAAGCGAAGGGTGGACGGAACGTCGGGAAGGTGTACGCGATCACGAAGCAGCATGGATGCACTAGAAGAAGGCAAGGAGCCAAGAGGAGGAGAGAGGTAAGTCTTTCATCCCAACTCTTTGTTCGTGTGCTCTGGATTTGTAGGCCGGAACCACCTTAGACTTAGCCATCCACGCGTTTGTTTCGTGCAACAAATCACATCCTTAATCCACTCAAAGTCCGGACTCCAAAATAATATTTGTGTACCTTGTTCTCGGGTGAAAACCCGGATATACATATTTCTGAGGGAGAGTGCTGCAATCATGGAAGAAAACTACAAGCCTTTGCACCGAAGAAGAAGAGGATCATGGTAAGTCTAAGCCATCATCGACAACCTTTTCAAGGAGGCACTCGTTTCGAGTTTCCTCGTGGTATGGAGGAGGACACGGCACCGCCGAGAGAGGAATCCACACTCTTTTCCTTAGTGGCATGAGGGCTACACGAAAATTGTTTTATTAGGTTTGCAAACTTCAATAACATATGGAGGAGCCGCCCGTCCAACCTCACCACTTGTGCGATCATCACTCCCACCTCCGCCTTTCCCGGGTATTAGAGGTATGTCATCATGACGGAGGAGGAGAAGAAGCTCGCTCGCCTTAAGTAGAGGCTTGTAGCGAACGTCGACATCGACGACCAAGCTCTCCACATATTGGGTTTCACACGGGACACGGTGCAATTCTCTAGCGGAGTGTCGGCAAACACCCACAAGAAGTTCGCCTAGGAAATTTTCATGACCATGGCGTATACCCTTGATGAAGGAGTGCTGAGTCTCTCATTCCGTTGGAGGGAGCCCACAAGAAGTGGAGAGAAGGAAGACACGCGTCGGAAGGGTAACCTTGATCAGTGATGCTATTTCTAGCACCTTGATGGGGTAATCTCCTTTCATCCATGGGTTGCAATCGATCTTGAGATGTAATCACACTTTGTTGGATTATCTATCTATCATCTTGTGTTGAAAATACTTTAATGTAGAGCTAGCAACCATGCCATAAAAGGGAGCTTATAGAGCCTCAATGCTTCCTTGGATCCATTCAACACAATCCCCGATAGATTAGATTGGTTTTCATGTTCGAAATGATTGCATGTTCTAGTATCGTAGACCCATGGGCGAGTGTCTCCTATTTTCAAAAGGGAGCTCCGGAACAAGTATGTGCATAAAGGCACATGGGAAGGCTTTTGGAGTATGATCACGGGAAGAGACCATCGACGAAGAAATACTATCCGGAACCCATTATCCCAGTGTGTCACTTTTGTGCAAATGGATTTTTGGGAGAACAAGAGAGACAAAGATAACCAACACGGAGTTGAATTGGCTTTACTCGGCTTTGATTGCCAAGTGGCCAATAGACCCCACTCACCTATGATCAACTAGGTGGTGTTGTTAAGCAACATCGAGTTCGGGACATTGGTTCGGTGTTGCCTCTCCATATTGGCTATCTCTTTAAAACCGGGTATTACAAGGAACCCAAATCATCTCCTACCGGGACTTCCCTAGGAATATATGAAGAAAGGAAAATATAAGAGTGAAGATGAGAGAGGAGAACACAAGTGGCCTGAGGCGGGTGCCCCTTCGGATTGAAGATTAAGACTTTTCTTGAGGGGAAGAACATCGGTTAGAGGAAGGACTTCTTGTGCGGTGAAGAGAAAATAACAAAGAGAAGGATCATAGGAGAAGGATCTTCCACGACCCAAGAAGGAGGTGCACAACAAAAATTATGTCCCACCATTGAGAGGAACCGTGACGCGGGTTACTACGATGGTGTACCAATGCAAGCATGGGGGAGTGGTGCAGCCATACCCCCACCATTTTTGCGGTGCTCAACGTAGCCTTTGCGGAGCCATTTGCACACCTTCCTCAACCACAACAAAATGGAGCCACCATTGGAGGATACGCTGCAAGGAACATGCAAATTATTGCAGCCATCCAAACCAATGCCAGCAATGGTGAAGGAAATGCAAACGTCGCTTATATACTTGGACACCTTCACCTAGCACCATTGAGACAATTCATAGGAGGAGAGGCGCATTCCTATTCCAAGTAAAGGTACAACAACCAAGGCCCATCAATATCAACCACCGGCGGAAGATTAGAGAGAGGAGGAGCTTTAGTTATCTTTCCTTTACCCCTTTTCTTTAATTTTCAGCTTGTTTGTATGCGTAGTGTTTTCAGTTTTTTTTATTTAAATTTTAGAAAGTGTGTTAGTTTAATTTTTTTTTTCAGCATGTATCTTAGTGTTTATTTTCATCATGAATAATGTCGCCACCAAGTTTTTACCTTTGGTAAGGTTACAAAGTTTGTGCCATGATGATATATGATTATAATTGCCGCTTTGTTTATCTTTGTAATTGATTTATGCATGTTTGAACTAGTGCTCTCTTAAAAATACAAATCTGAAATTATCTAAATGCTAGCTTAATCTTGATGGAGGTTATGATTAAAATAAAGACCCATAGTGTTTTATGTGCTCTCAAGTTATGAATAGATTAAAGATGTCTTTTATGCTCAAAAATATTGCTAACCTTGTCATAAATATCGCTTGTGTGTTGCTCAACCTATCCGAGCCTTATATATATTTGAGTGCATAAACCTTAGTGTACAAGATTTGTTTAGGTGAGTTATTGCAGGCCATGATTTCTACGGCCGAGACTAAGCTGGTCATTCCGTTTTTGCGTATCTATCTTTTTGCTAGCCTTTTATCTAGTGCATTGTGTATCCCGCATCGGAGATCTGGCTCGCCGGATATCCACCCTTAAACCAAATATCATTTTTTGTGATTACCTCCTTGACCACAACCTATCGTTGAGAATGGATCATCAATTCAAGGAAGATCGCAAGACGGTACCAACGTTGAAGATTTCAAGTATCTCTCCAAGGAAAAATATTCCGGTACCTACCTTATTTTATGCTCTTTGCTCGAGGACGAGCAACGTCTAAGCATGGGGGAGGAGGTAGGTACGGTGCAGTTTTAGAGTTCAAGGGGAATATTTTAAAAAAAAAGAAATGATGATGATGAAAAAAAATCGGTGATACTCATGACTTTCAAGGTATAAAAATCAAAGCTTCGTTGTGGAAGTCTTGGGCTGAATATATGACGAGGAAAAAATGAATGAATGAAAGAAAAGAAAAGAATAGAAATATGAGAAAGGAAAAAATGTACGTAAGTAAATTCCCCTAGCTCTCTAAAAGTGCATTCAAAACCTGAAGTTAAAGATCATTCTCATTTTCCAACCATGTGCAATCCAAATGCGGGGACTTCCTTTGTGCCTGGGATACTCTTTTGCCATTTGCACATGTCCACTCATCTAAAAGTGTGTGTATTTTTCTCTTTCCCCTCCTTGATTCAACATTATTTTCCAATGACCTTTTTGACGAGTCTCGGTAAGACCATGAGAAGCTTGTCTTGTTTTGACAACACCTCATTTATAAAATCTTGTTAGGACTAAACTTTCCCAAAGCTCCATATAAAGCCTACCACACATATATGTTATGAGAGGGAAAGGAGTAGAATATATAGGCATGAGAGACAAGTGAGATGAGAGTTCATGAGCAACATGCAAGGTGATTTAAATTTGTGAATTTGGTTTTTAGCTCTTTTCTTTATCTTGTTCTTTATTTCTAAAATACGAGGTCCATTTAAACTTGGTGAGCATGTTAATACTTGTGGGATAAGCTTAATAAGAATCTACCCTCAGTAGAGGTGAAGGCTAGTACATTATGGAACTGAATTAAACTTTTGAGAGCATTATGTTTTTTTTCATGTATGATCAAGTGCAAGGTTTAAACATTGATGGGCAATGATGATATCCATCGAGCTTACTCGAGGACGAGCAAGGTTTAAGCATGGGGGAGATGTTGACGGTGAAAATCGTCAACCTAGCCATCGGTTGCATCGGTGTTGGCATGACTTTTGTATCTTATTCATTGGTACTAACCCCGGAAGTGAGTATAACAAGTTCACTTGTGCATGTCGGTTTTGGAGTTATGTGTTTACGCGGGGGGTTTTAACGTTGAAAGCAGACTTCGGGATAAGTTCATTAAACGCACCTCATGACAAGACCTTGAGCCGATACAAGTCAGAAAACGATGAAGTGAACATGACTCCAGAGGCAAGGACCAAGCACAGAAGATGAGTAAACTCCAGGAAGTGAACCGGAGAAGTCTTGAATCTTGCAAGACAAGGAGTTGAGTCCAATTCGGAGAGAAACCGGCGTCAAGGGCCCACATGCAAAAGGGGAGAACATCTAGAGAAGCGTGGGAAGCAACAAGGCGAGCGGACGCGAGATGGGCCGGGTGGGCCCGGGCCGGTGGCGAACCGGCGGCCCGGCCCAATTCGGGCCCAATCGGCCTCTCCTTTGACCTAATTGCTTCTCGAGCTATAAATAGCCCCACGACCGAGAGCCACGCGAACGGAGTCGTAATCCGCCGCCGGGCAGAGGCGGGGACACCAACTTGAAGATGAGGGTCGTGCTAGTTGTCTAGGGTTTCCCTAGCCGACGTGGGAACCTTGCATGGAAGACCACGTCGGAGCTCGGAGCGAGGATCAAGATCGAGGAGGGCCCCGGTGGTGATCTTGTTCATTTAATCATTCATGGTGAAGTTTGTAAGTGAGTCCCAGTTTCTAGCGATCAAGTGCCTTCTCGATGATTTTTGTTTTCTTCTTCGGTTTGCTTCTTCTACGATCTAGTTTGCGGCTAGATTACATAGAATGTCTTGCCCGCGGTGGCTAGAGGTGCACTCTTAGGACCGGCCAAGTGATTTCAACTTGTTCTGTCGAACTCGCCCTAAGCTCACCGCATGAATGAGGATACGTTGTGACGAACGGGGGTCTCGAAAGGCGGATGTTTTCGGAGTCGGATGGGAAGGCCACGATTTAAAGATGCTTTTAATGAGATTCGCTTTGCTATCTTCATCTATCTTGTTTGGAGCTACAACATAAGCTTGATCCTGAATTCTACAGATTGGATATCTCTTGCTTTCTCTTGTTACCTCTTTAGTAGGTTAGATTAGATTCGTTTTCTTTATGAGTTAGTAGATAGATACAGCACGCTTCATTAGATAGCTTTTTACCTTGCTTTACTAGATTGAATCCTTCGTTGCACATTTGTTCCACGGATTCGATACCTTGGGTTCACCACTCGAGGAAGAAGGGTCCTTGACTACGACGGGAGACTTGTCCCGCTTGCAAGTCATAAACGAACTTTGATACAACTATTAACCGTCAACAATATCCCGTCGAGGGTCGCCTTTGTTTTGAGCCGAGGGTTCGCCTCGCTCGAGGGCTCTCCTTGCTTGGCAAGGGGCCCGGGCATTTAATTGCCTTGCGGTCGTGGCCGCGGTTTTGCAGCGCGGGCGGCGCCACCCAAGAGCGCTGCGGCCGCGGCGCGCGTAGTGGGGGGCGGCGGCTGGCGGGCGGACGTGGCGGTTTGCCTCGGTCGCGGCCGGTCCTCGCCGTAATGATGACCCGCCTTTGCGGTGTTAGAACGCTGCGGTCGTGGTGGGGCCCGCCGTCGCGCGATGGAAAGATTCCTGCACGGTTAATGCGCAGGCGGGCGTACGCTCGGAGAACTCGCCGTCGCACATGCGCGCTGCCGGAGAGGAGTGGACGGCGGTTTCGGCACCTTGCCACTTTCGGTCCCGAATCCCTTCGCCTTCGTCTTGCTCTTGCCCGCACGCGGTCTCGCGCCGGCTTTTCCTGCGTTTCCTTGTCCTCCGCCCCTATTCGCCTTCCGTCCTCTCCATGGCGCCGCCTCGACCTCCCCTTGGGATCTTGGAGCGTGCGCACAGGAGAGGTCCACGGTGACCCGGCTCGCCTTGGGCGAGCCTGGTGTGTCGCCGGCTGCGCGGCCAACGAAGAAGAGGGCGTCCGTGGGTGGATCATGCGCCGTCGGCGGCCTGCTGACCCAACCCCGGGAGGGCTACGTGGGCGGCCTCCGCTACCACGGCGCGGCTTCAACGCGCGGGCAAGCACATTCATGCGGGCAATGTGCCACTACTACGGGGTGAGTTGCATAACTTCGCCCCCAACGCAATCTCGCGGGCGGCCGTGGGCGTGCGCGAGTACTGGGGATCCGGTCAGCGGGATCTGCAGGTACCTCTTCCGCGGGGAGCTCTTCACGCGGCCTACGACGGGCAGGACCCGCCGCGCGTGCGCGCGGGCGGGATGTCGCTTACTGCGGGGGCAATTCAAGAACGTCTACATCTGCACCATGACGACGAACAACGCGGGTGGGAGCGGGGGATGGTTTTATCTGCGCAACGGCGAGCCGGCCTTCCCCTACACGGCCGGGTGTTCAAGGAGAGGCCCGCCTCCTGGGGCTACGGGGTGCCCACACCCCGACGCCGGGCGCGACGGAGTCCGTCCTCACATACACGCGGTGGCGAGGGACGCGGGCTGAACGCGATGGCGTCCTGCCTTCCTTCATCACCGGCGGATCGTGCCGTTGATGCGGAGGCCCTCTTGCATCTTCGGGGATGACGGAGGCGGCCCGCCCCGTGCGACACGGCGGGCGCGGATGCTCCCGACGCCGGCCCCCGGAGCGACGTACGCGCTGCTTAGGAGCGCGGAGCGCCGTCGACACCCGGACGCCGCCACACCAGGGTCGGACTCTCGTGGGGTTGTCAGATGCTCCCTACGGGCCCGCGGGTGAGTTGGGTTCTGATTTCGTTTTAGTTCTTGGTGGCGCTTTCGTCTCCACGATCCGCCATTGTTACTCTTGTGCGCGGTGAGTGAGTTGCGCGGCCGCAGAATCCGTTCCACCCACCCCCGACTCCGTGCGCTCGGCGGGGGCGGCGCGGCGGGGCGGCGGGAGCGGGCGGCGCGCAGAGGGAGCACGCCGGGGCGTCGCTGACGCGCGCGACCAGCGGTCGCGGATGCGGCCCCGGCGTGGGGGAGGCTGAGGGCTCGGCCCTCCCCGGATGTCGAGGAGCCCTCGTCCTCGGAGCGAGGACGAGAAGGAGGATTACGGGGAGGGCCCCTCGGACGGGTGGCGACCGCGCCCGTCCCCGTGGGAACCCGCGGCGTCGAGGGGGGCGGCTTCGTCTGGGGTGGGGGCGCCGCCGGCGCCCGCCGCGGCCTCCGTCTTCGGGGGCGGCGCGCGCCGCGGGGGTGCGGCGCGCGCCACGGACGCGCGCGGCAAGCGTGCTGCGCGAGGGGCCAGCGATGCCCGCACGCGCGGCCGTCGTCGGGGAGCGCGGCCGGCCGCGCGCGTGCGCGCGGGCGAGCGTGCTTTCGCGTGCGCGCGCGCGCGCCCCCACGGAGGTGCGGCGTCGGTCGCGCCGGCGCACGAAGGGCCGCACCGCCCCGCGGACGAGCGACGCCGTCGGGGGGCGCGGCCGCGGGCGCGCGCGCACCGGCCTCTTTCGCGAGAGAGCGAGAAGAACGGAGCCTTTCCTCGCCGAGGTAAGGAACTTTGTCTTCCTTCGTTTGGTTTTTTAGTTTTGTGGTGATTAGATGCTCTAACCCTCGTTCGTGTACGCGCGGGCGGTGCCAACCGTTCCTCCTCTCTTGCACCGGCCAAGGTGCGCCCCGAGGACGGACGCGTCGATCCCCCACCGGCGGCGTTCGTCGAGGGGGTCGACGCCGGGGAACAAGCGCGGCGGCGGAGCACGAGTTCGCAAGGCCCGAGTGGGGCCTCGAGGCCCGGCCGGCGGATCAGCCGCGGCGCAGCCGAGGGTCGCGGGGCGGCCGGCCAGCCGCCGCGGAGGCACGGGCCGTAGAGGCGGCCACGGAGAGAGGGCAGAGCGCGGTGGCGACCCCGCGCCGCGGAGGAGGGTGGAGCGGGCGCAACTTGCGGGCGCCTGGGATGCGGCGGCACGGCGGGAGGGCGACGGCCATGGCACCACAACGGGCGCCGTGGCTGCGGGCGCGGTGGAGGTGCGGCGGAGGCGGCAAGCGGCTCCGCCGTGGTCCCGAGGGCGGAGGTGGTGGAGCTCTCGGATGACTCCCGCCACACAGGTGAACCGATGGGCCGGCCCCGGCGCGAACTCCCCCGAGCCCCGGAGGGGCCCTGCGGGCGCGCGAGGGTCACGGTGGTGGGGGTCGAGGGCAGCACGGTGCCGAGGCCTCGTCCTCCCACGCCGGCCGCCCCGCCCAGGTGGGGGGGGGCCGTGGAGGATCCCCCTGCGTTCGCCGGCCGCCGGGGGAGCGGAGGCTGCAGGGCGAGCTCCGGAGCCACGGCGCCACGCTCAACCGTGCGTTGAACGAGGCGGCTAACGGGTCCACGGCGGCCGAGCACGGCTCGTCTTCCAGGTGAGCTACGGTTGCTCATCTCTCTTCCTTTTTTGTTTTCGTGCGCTGCATTCAAGCCTTAGCACTTACGAGATTTGATGTGTGGACGCCAGGAGCTCGAGCGTCGCGCCCACGACAAATACGATCGGTCGATCGAGTGAGCAGCGAGACGCCGGCTACGGGAGCGATGCGGCGCTTTCGACGCGCTTGCGGACGCTCTCAGGACACCGGATGGCGGCTAGCGTGCGGCGATGGGCGTGGGTGCGACGAGCTCCCGGAGAGCTCGGGCGGGGACGGCGCGCCGGTCGAGCCTCCGGCGGATCCGCGCGACCCTCGTTGATCGTGACGAGGCGCTATGTAATGCGCGCGCGAGGGGATCTGGATAAGACGCGGACGGCGGCGCCAGGCGGGAGGCGGAGGTGGCCACCGCTCGCGCCGAGCGAGAGCTCCGCCGTCGCTCGGCGCGGGCGCTGCACCGCCGAGCCGAGCGGGCGCGCGGGCGGAGCGGCCCCGCGCCAAGGAGAGCGCGGCACGAAGGCCGCCCTCGACGCCAAGGGGCGCGGCCCTCGTCGTCGGCCCGAGGAGCGACTCCGGCGGGGAGCGCGTCGCCCCGCCGAGGGCTGAGGGCGGCTCCGGCGGGGACGAGGGCACCCGCACAGCGACGCCGGCGGCGGCCCGGAAGCGGGGAGCGCGTTGTCGCGAAGCGGCGGAGAAGTCGGCCCGGAGGGCGGAACGCATTCTCCAAGGTTGAGGATGAGCGCTCACGCTCGGCATCAGCAGCGCCAGCCGGGGAGCTGACCCTCGCCCGAGCAAGGCGAGGCCGTCCGAGCGTCTCGGCGGCACTCGAGTCCCAGCGCGCCGCGACCTCGACCGGAGAGGAAGCAAGTCGAGGTGAGGCTTTTTGACTCTGTTTGTTGGTTTTTTGCTTTGGGGGTTCGCTTCTCCCTTTACGGTCTCCTGTCGTCTTGTTGGTTCCAGGCTTGCGCACGGCCTTAGGGCAGCGCGGCTGGCACCGGGCGGGCCGAGGCCTGCGGGCTTCTACAACTCCCTCGAGCAGGAGGCTGCCCGAGGAGCTGCATGACGCGGCCCTCGAGACTTGCCGCGTCGTGAGGAAGGCGAGGAGCTCGGTCGGCAGCTCGGCGGCCGGCGCTGCGCCCTAGGCGGCCACGTCACGGAGCGGATGCACCGGGCATTGCACCTAGGCGTCGAGAGGCCCTCGGAGTGGTGCGATCACTGGGGTCAACCTCGGGGGGCGGTCGGCGGAGGCTACATCGTGCCGAGGGCGTCGAGGACGAGGTGGCCATGGAGCGGACGCGCTGCTGCGCGCCGCGGGTCGCTCGCGGGAGCCTTCGAAGAATTCCTCTTCCGAACGCCGGCGGTGGTGCTGCTCCACTCGCACACGAAAGCATGCGGGGCGCCTAGGCCCGTTTTTGTTTTATGTATCAGAATTCTGGCCTCGTGGCCTTTTGTAAATAGTTTCAGTCGTTTTACGAACATGAGCGATTGCTTGTAAGGAAGTTGTTTGCTTATTACGCCTTTTGTTTCTCCTTCTTCCTGAGTAGATTCTAGTTAGGGGAGTTCGTTTTTCGCAAGGGGCCCGCTGGGTTCTGGAGCGGGGGGGCGGGCCATAGCCACACGGCGTGAAATTTGTCCCCTGCGCTCGCACGCTCCTTCATTTGTGCCACAACACTGATCGAATCATGGCTCGAGGTTGAAGTAGGAAACAAACTTAGCGATGTTGTTACGTTTTTTGCGCGAAAAATGGGACTATTTGGGGGGGGGGGTGCCCCCCGCGGTAACTTGAGGGTAACTTGGGTTTCAGGGGAAAGCCGAGTTGCCCTTTTATTAGACTTGGAGTGTTTACATAGGTGACACCAACTGGGGTGTTGGCCATGCGTTTTTTCAACAGAAAATACTTGGAAATCTAGCTAAGGGTAGAAGCGACGTAGGCTGTTGGATGTTCCAAGCGTTAGAGTAAGTTCTTCGCCGTCCTCGTTGGCCAGCTTGTACGTGCCGAGTTTGAGCACCTTCATCACGGCAGGGTCCCTCCATGGGGGCGATAGCTTGTGGCGCCCTCGGTTGTCTTGGCGTAGCCGCAGGACCAAGTCCCCCTCGCCCGGAAATCCCTCCCGACGTATCTTGCGTGCTTGGTAGCGTCGTAGGGACTTGTCGACTACCTTGCGGGTGGCTCCGCGCCACGAGGCGTACTTCGTCTGGGCGGTCCCGGCCGAGTCCTCGCGGGCCTCCATTTCGGATTGGCCTCTTCGTCGTAGCCTCGAATGCGGGCGACCCATATTCTAGGTCGAAGTAGGAGGACGGCCTCCGCGCCATGGACCGGGAAAAACGGGGTGAACCCGGTGGCTGCGCAGGGTTGTCCTTAGGCACTCCACACGGCTGTTTGGTAGTTCTTGGAGCACATTTTCGGCAGTTGAGGGCGGTCAAAAATTCCGGGAGCTTGAGGCCTTGTAGAATCATGCGGGTTGGCACGCTCCCGCAGTGCCGTTTGAGTCTGTGGGTGTGCCACGGTGCCCGATCCCACGCGGATGTTGGAACTTGTCGCGAGAACTCCAAAAACTTCGACCCCGTGAGCGGGACCCATTGTCCGTGATGATGGAGTTTGACGCCTCCAAAGCGGTGAACGATGTCGGTGAAGAACGTGACCGCCTGCTGAGCCCTCAGAGTGGGCGATGGGGCGCACCTCCACCCATTTGGAAAAGGGGTCGCCGATATGGCGAAGCCGGTAGGTGGGTGAAGCCCCGGGCTCCTTCCGCCGGGCAGAAGCCCGATCGCCCCCACCGGCGCGGCGGCCATGTTACGGGGATTGTTTGGCAGGGCGGCGGTGGGGTGGACTTGCGGGCGTGCGTGACACCCTTCGCGGTGCGCCTGATTTCGGCCCGGCATCGCGACCGCGGTGGGCGGTCGTACAGCGAACGCGTTGCCAACGAAGGGTGCGCGGCGCGGCGTGGTGGCCGCAGATCCCCGCGTGGATGTCCCGTAGGAGCTCGCGCCCCTCGGAGATGGGTATGCGTGGCTGGAGGATGCCGCGCGGCGCGCTTGTATAGCTCACCGTCGACGAGGGCGAATGACAGCCATCTAGCGATGCGCACAGCCGCGACCGGTCGCGGGAAGTTCCCCCTCGAGCAATCCGAGCGATGTACTTCTCCCGCCGGTCACTTTGGACGGTGGCCGACTCGATGTCCATTGCGACGACCTCGTGGGAGCCGTACCCCTCGAAGGGAGAGCACGTACGCCTCGTTCGGTCCCTCTTCCATGGGTTCCGCACCCGGCCCGGGTTCGAGGGAGCCCCAGGGTCGCCGTCGCTCGAGGGGTAGGGCTCGGTGGCCAGGGGCACGCGATGTCGCGCGCGAAAACGTTCGGGGGGAACGGTGATCCGCCGGATGCTATTTTGCCCGGCTCGTGCAGCTTCCTCGTTGTCTCGGCGGGGTACATGATTAAGCTCGATGCCGTAGAACTTGTCTTCGAGGGCCCACACGGCTTTACGGTAAGCCTCCATCTTGTCGTCGTGGCGCTCGCGTTCTTCATGACTTGATCGATCACGAGCTGCAGATCCCCCTCGTACGTCGAGGCGCTTGACGCCCAACTCAGCTAGCGATTTTGAGGCCGCGAGAGGGGGGCCTCGTATTCCGCCATATTGTTGGACGGGGAAGTGGAGGCGCAACGCGTGGCGCATGTGTTCCCCGAGGGGGTGACACGAAGAGCGGCCCGCGCCCGCTCTGTCTTCATCCAGGAGCCGTCGAACGAGAGTCCGACACTGCGCGAGATGCGAGGGCGGCGGCTGCGTGTCCAGTCCACTCGGCGGCCAATCGGCTAAGATGCACGATTTGATGGCCTTGAGCGGAGCGTGGCGGCGTCTCGCCCATCAACTCCACGGACCACTTGGCAATTCTGCACCGCCGCGTCGGGGTTGCGAATGATCTCCCTAGCGGGGAAGGAGGGACCACGTAACGGGGGTGGGCCTCGGGGGGGGGTGGCGGAGCTTGCGCCGCGCGGGGACTCTTTGCGTCTGGCCGGCGCTTACGGGCACAGGGGGTGGCGGCGTGTGGCGCGCGACGGGACTTCGGCCCCGTGTAGTAGACCGGCCTGCGCACGGGCAAGGCATGCCCTTTCCTCGTGCGCTCCACAAAGATCACGGCGGCAGCCACACGGGTGGTTGCGGCCACGTGGGAAGTTGGAGGGTTCGCCGTCTCGCGGCGGCGTAGAGATTGGGGGCGTGCGTCGGGGAGACGCCCGGTTGTCGAGCGCTTCCTGGGCCTCGGCGGTCCAAGAGAAGCGCTAGGTGGCTAGCCGAGTGGCCCGGTAGAGGGCAGGCCCTTCTCAGGAGCCTCGAGACGAAGCGGCTTAAGGCGGCGAGGCACCCGCGCTGCACTCCCTTGAGGGTCCCGGGTGGACCCATTCGCTCCAGGGCCGCAACCTTTTCAGGGTTGGCCTCGATCCCCCACTGGGAGACGATGTGCCTAGGAGCACGCGGCACTCCAAAAGACATTTTCCGGGTTGAGCTTCGACCCCGGATTGGCCGCAGGCAGCTGAACGCGATGCCAAGATCGCTAACCGAGTCGTCGCCTTCTCGGGTGTGACGACGATGTCGTCCGTAAGCCTCGACGGGTCCCCGCCCAGGTATGGTCCCCCAAAAACGTCTTGCATGCGGCGGAAGTATGTTGCGCCGCGTTTACGAGGCCAAAAGGCATCGTGACGTAACAGAACGTCCCGAATGGTGTGATGAACGAAGTCGCGGCTGGTCGGACTCCTTCATTTTATTTGGTGATATCTAGAATAGGCATCAAGGAAACGAGTAGTTCACACCCATTTGTTGAATCAACGATTTAGAATATACGTGGCAAAGGAAAAGAACTTTTGGACATGCTTTATTGAGGCCGGGTGTAGTCTATACACATCCTCCACTTCCATTTTTCTTTTACAAGCACGAGTTAGCTAGCCATGTAGGGTGGAACACTTCCTTGATGAATCCGGCCTCGAGGAGCTTCCGCGGCTCCGCTCGATTGCCGTCGCCGCTCCTCGTCGAAGCGGCGCGGCCCGCAGCTCGCGCACGACGCGAGCATTAGGCGAGGATATCAAGGAGTGCTCGGCGACCTCTCTCGGGATGCACAGCATGTGGAGGGGCTCCACGCGAAGACGTCGGCGTTGGCGCGGAGGGGGAAGTCGACGAACGCGCGCCTGTTGGGATAGGGTCGAGCTGACCCTCAACGCCTTGCCCTCGGGGGCCGACGGGTCGAGGGGGACCCCTTTGGTTTGCTGGCGGCCTCGAAGGTGCCCGATGTGTTTGGTGGCGGAGGGGCGAGGTCGTCGTTGACCATCTTCTCCTCGTGTGTTCACCGGCGCTTCATCCGGCGCTGGGTGCGCATGTTCCACGCACTCGCGTCGCGGTCGAATGCGTGCTCGATCGATGACCCGACGGTGATGACGCCGTTTGGACCTGGCATCTTCATCTTCGAAGGTACGTGTAGTTGGGGACCGCCATGAACTTAGCATAGCATGGTCGCCCAAGGATAGCATGGTAAGCCCCTTTGAATCCTACCACCTCGAAGGTGAGGGTTTCCTTAGAAATTTCTTGGGGGTCCCAGCTGAACCGGCGGATGGTCGCAGGGGTTGAACACCTTTAGGGCGCGATGGCGTGAAGCCGGCTTCGTGGCGGGCCGCAGCTGGTCCGGCCAATCCCCATCGAGCGCAATGTATGCGCGAAAGAGGATATTGAGGCTACGCACTCCGTCCATAAGGACCTTCGAAAAGGCGTTCCCAATGATGGGATCGACCACCGGTCGTGCGGCCGGGTTCGGGATGCGGTTTGGGTGATCATCTAGGCTAAAGGTGATGGCATCCTTCGACCGAGTTGAGAAAGGCCGGAGGTGCCCTCTGCGGCGAGGACTTGGGTCGCTCCTTCTTCTTGACTAGGGTCGACATGTCGACGAGTAGGTCCCCCCAAAGATGAGGAACACATTTTTCGACGACGACCACACACGTCGCCGTCGCCTCCATCCTTCTTGGCCTGCCTCCTTCGCGGCGGCACAGCCATAGAACTTCTGTGAGCATGTCGCCTTGCTCAAGAGTGTGTGTTTCACGGGGGTCTTGTGGTAGGGCATGGCTTCTTCATCTGTCTGTCGTCGAACACCCCGGGCCTCGAGGAGCCGGTCGAGGGCCCCGTCGAGCCGGGTCGACAGCGAGGGCCTCGGCGTTGCCGCCGTTGCGCCCCTGCTCGCGCGCCTCGCGGCGCGCGGCCTTCCCCTTCTTGCCCCGTTTGTCGTTGCGGCGCGGCTCCTTGGACCCGGCGCACCTCGCGAGGCGTGTCCTCGGAGCGCTTGCCCTTCTTGCCGTCGAAGATTGCTCCCACGGCCTCCTCTCCGGAGGCGAAGCTGGTGGCAATGTCGAACGGCCCTCGTTTGAGTCCGTGGAGGGCGGGGCTGCGTCCCAGCTCGCGCACAAGGTCCCGGCACGTGGTGCCCTCGAGGAACGCGTGCACGATCTCGGACTGTGCCACGGCAGGTAGCTCGCGATGCCGGCGCGGAGGAAAGCGCCGTATGAAGTCCCGTAGTGATTCGCCGACCTGCGTGCAGGAGCACGGATCCCAGGAGTTCCCAGGGCGCACGTACGTGCCCTGGAAGTTGCCCACGAACGTACGGACTAGATCGTCCCGAGTCCGCGGAGTACGGGGCCCCGGCGGGCGAAGGTGCTCGAGCCATGTCCGGGCCGCGTCGCCCAAATGCAGGGGCAAGTTGCGGATGATTACTTCGTCGTTGGTGGCCCCGCCCAGCTGACAGGCCAGGCGGTAATCGTTGAGCCAGCCACGAGGGTCCGTCTCTCCGTTGTATTTGGCAGTCGTCGAGGGCGCGCGGAAGCGGGAACGCGCCGTGCGGATCTCCCCGGCCCCTGGTGCCTACCGGGTGCCGGGGGCCTCGGTGTGGAGACGATCACCACCGCTGTCTGCGCGTCCACCCCTTCGAGGGTGGGCGCCCCTAGCCGCTCGCGCGTCCGCAGCAGCCGGTGCTGGCGTTGATGGCCGTTGCGGGCAGCCGCCATCCCGGCGCCACGCGTGTCGAGGAGCGGTGCCCGGCGGCGTGCGTCCTGGTCAGCGGGTTGACCCACGTTGCCAGGGTTCGCCTCCTGGTGCAGGATCATCACCCCGTGCGTCCCCCTGTTGGCGGATGCGTGGTCGGGCTCTCGGCCTGGCGGACGGCCCGCTTGTTCAAGGAGGTACGCACCTCGCGGTGCCTGTCTCGACCTCGGGGGTCGAGTGCCGGCATGGCGCGTAGCAACGTCGCGGCGGCGATGAGCTTTTGGCTCGCCCGTGGTGGCGTATCCGCGTTGTCGACGTTGGGGACGGGGTTCGAGGGGCGGTCCGCCGGACACCGTCGGCCCGGCTCGCGCGGGTCGCCGCGCGCGGACCCTCCCCGCCATCGAGGGCGCGGAGCGGCCGCCGCGTCCGGTACTCCCTCCGCCCGGCAGCCTCGAGCTCATTGGCTTGGGCCCGGGCGTGCGTCGACGTCGGCCCCGGCGGGGACGCTCGGCCCGCGGCCGGGCGGTGGCGATCCACAGGGCTGACATTAATTACATGAATTAATCAAGGTTAATTACCTTCTAAGCATGTTTGACATGATTGGACACACTTTTTTACTTTCAAAAGACCTCGGTCAACCTCTCAAATCACGGTCAAACCCTAGATCTACTTTAAAGGCTGAAATTGGTTTTCTTGCGCGTTCTCCAAATTTCACTATAGAAGTTCAAAATCTGCCAATACGAAAGTTGTTTGTTATTTCCGGGGACACATTTTTCGTAATTAGCGGGACATTCCAATTTTGAGCGCAAATGGGCCAAAAATCGAGTTTACTACGGCGGGAACAATAGACGAGCCGTGGAAAATCTGCAACTTCGGTTGGCGTTCACGAGCAAACCATTGATCAAAACATATGTCACCCTCGGGAAAGTTGTAGATCTACGAGCTCCTGTACAAATTTGCTTTTGGGAGATTTTTCACTTAGTTGACGATTTGTGGAGTTTTGCAATTTCGAAAAGAGCTAAATGGAATAGGGTTGGGTGGCGTCGACGTCCTCGCGCTCTAGGCGCCGCGCACTTGCTCTACGGTCGCCCGGCGGAGTCCACGTGGCGGCCACGGACCCGGTCGGCGTCCGGACGGCCTCGGCGGCTTCGCGGTGGACGCGCGCCTTGGGCTCCCCTCCGCGGTGGTCCCCGGTGCACGGCGTCTACGTGCATGCCGCGCGGCGCAGCGCCACGCGCCGCCCGCGCGAGCGCGCGCGACTCGCGCGCACGCCCCCGGCCCCGGGCGGCCGCGCCCTCCTACGACTCGCCTCGAGCTCGTCGCGCACGTCGTCCACGTCCCAAGCCGTCGCCTGATCCCTGCGATCGCTGGCCGTCGCCAGCCTCTCCGCTCTCCGGCCGAGTCACCGTCGTGTTCCCTCCTCGCGCCACGGCCGAACCCGCCCTCGCGCCGAGCCAACGCCAGCGGGTGCCCCACGGACCTTCCCTAGCCTCTTCAGAGCAGCGTGGCCATGCGCCGCGCCGCGGTGGCCGCCCCCCGGGGCGGCAGCGAGCCGCGGCGGCGCATCAGCGACGCGCCGCCGTCGCTCGCCGGCTCGGCTGGCCGGCCGTGAGGCCCCCAGGCGCGGGTTGGGCCTAAAGCCAGCCCCAGGGGCCGCCCCCCGGCCAAGGCCGGCCGGGCGCCGCCGGTGAGCTAGGGGCTGCCAGGACTACATTGCGAAAGAGAAACTCTTCCAGAGGAGATTTTGTAAAGTTCAGGGGACCAGTTTGTAAAGGTGAAATTTAGGGATTCGGCAGTACCTTCGAAAAATCATTAAAAATCGTAGAAAAATCAGAAAAATGCAAAACCAATTTTGTTGGGTTCGTTGTGAAGAAATCTACCTTTTCTAGAAAACATGTATAGGGTTTTTCTGCACAGTTTTTGAATTAAAAATTCAAACTCAGTTTGGAGTGTTTTTAGTGTGATTTAAAATCTACACATGCTATGAACTTGAATTTTGGATATGTTGTTCCTTATATCATGTCTAGATCTGTGACAAAAATTTGCATGATTTGGATGTATATATTTTCAGTTATGATTTTTGTAAGCTTTATGCTAGAATAAGTTTGATGCTTTTTATAGCACCTTTAATGAACTTTTCTTTGAGCACAAGTGCACCCTAGGGATTTGAATTGATGATTAGTACCCCTGGTGTGATGGATGTGATTTTAGGGGATTGTTTGCTTGGTGTTTTGGATTTAACCTTGTGTAGGAGCTTAAATTCAAAATCTGAAAAATAAATTGATTTTGCAACCATGTCTTGGTCAGAAACTCATTTTTGGCATACTTGACCTGTAGGAGAAAGTTGGGATCAAAAAGTTTATTAAATCTTTTTATATGATGAATGTTGATTTACTAGGCTGAAATTTGTCTTTTACGTATAAATTAATTTATAAATGATCTTAGGCCAAATTTTGGTGTGAAGGGTTAAATTAATTATATATTGCTGTGTGCAAAAGATTAGGCTCATTGGAAGTGTTTTTGATTTAATTTGGATTTATGCTTGAAAGGTTTGTTGTAAATAATTAAAGAAAGAAATGGAAATTAAATGTGCTAAATGGTAAAAAATCATGTTTGGTTCTGTTTTAATATTTAAACACACCCCCTTTGCTGTTTAGTAAAGTTAAGTAACTTAAATTGCTTAGCTGTGCACACAATCACCATCAAGGTTAACTTTAATATACTTGCATGTGCATGTAAACGTGTAGATCTCCCCGACGGTGCGTACACACTCGCCCGGGAGGAAGCAGGGATTTGTTGATGGTGAGCTGAACTGGCAATGGTGTGCAGCATAGACCTGGACCAGAATCGCAGAAGACCCAAAAGGCTAGTATAGGAGCATAGAAGTCGAGGAAGGCAAGCACGGTTTCATCTTATCCATGTTTTAAATTAAACTCATGTCCTTTACTATTTCAGTACTTATTGCTTTACTTTGTGCATTTAAGATTCGGGGAGTTGCTTTGAAACCTAGATGCATGATCCTTAGGACTCCTATGCTCTTTTACTAGTATGTTAGGAAGCTAGTGCCATACTCTAGGATCACGGTAGAAGTCGAGTAATGACTCATTACTCGCGAGATATAGGATGCTTATGTTGGAATCATAAGTTGGTTAAATTGGCTCGCTCATGTAGTAAGAGCAATCGGTTCGGTCTCGGCTTAGGAGCCTGCCCGTCTTGGTCCTAAGCTATTGAACGTACGAAGTACTTGCGGGAATGGGGCCGGTAAGCCTAATGCCTCCACGAGCCGGGGCGGGATCTTTCTAGCTACCAGCTTGGGATGTGTCTCGGGCTTGCTTCCCGTGGTATAGTGTGTGAGTCCGGACCCCGTCGGGTTAGACCCTCCGGTATAGCTGAGTGTACCGAGTTTGTAGCGTACGATCCCAAAGGCGAATGGGATGTTGGGAGCCACTTCAGTCGGGGGAGACCCTTGCATTTGCTTTTATTTGAATTCTTGGGGTCTACTTCCTCAGGTGTATCTTGGGTTTACCTTGCAAGGATATAAATCGATCGATCGTCGGTCACTCGCCGTTATACGAGTCGGCTTGACCACTGGCTACCCCATGTTTATTTATGGAACATTTGGATTAATATTGTTACTGTTTAATATTGTTTTCGCATCATGCTTGTTTAGTACGGTTTTCACCTAGATCGATTAACATCTCTAGAATGCGAGTTAAAACTTGAAAATAAGGATCCACTTTTAGTTGCTTTTGGCAAATCAAACCCACAAGCCAAAAAGCCTTGCATGTCTAGTTTTTGCTTTATTTTTTTGTCGGGTAAGTCTTCTTGAGTATTAGTACTCGGCCTAGCGGAATTTGTTGATTTCGGGTAATCCTCTCTGGCCTGGTGTTATTCCAGAGGGATGGGAGGTCGAATGGGAGAACGATGATGATGAGTGATATGCATGGATGGCCTCGTATGTGTATCACGCGTTAGTTTATCTTCCGTTGTTTAAGCTGCGAACCATGTTTACTTTTATGTACTAAAAACCTGGTTTGTAATAATGGTAAACTTGTGAACCTTTTATGTAATGTGATGTTGTACTCTGGTCCCGCCTTCGTGTGGGCTTAGCGCATATCGGCCCGATCTGTTGTATCGTGATCTCGGGCTTTACCGGCGGAAGCGACGATAGTTCTTTATTTTGCTTAATGGCCCCGTGGGCCAGCTCAGGCGATAATACGGAACTATTTTGGGCGGTCTCATCACTTGTTGGTACCGAGCGATGATATGCACGGGTAATTAAAATACCTTAACAAACTTGTTTTTGGAGATAAAATTTACCAAGATTAATAATCTTGCTAAAGGAATAGGGCGGTAAGGTTAAATCTAGTCCGAAATTCCCTAGAGGGAATTTTTGGGTTCTTTCGGGTGGCTAGTATTCTATGGTGTATTTAGTCGACTTCTGAGCCCATTTATTCTGTCAAAACTTACTTTCATGCACAACCATACTAGTTCGGCACGTTTTGCCATACTGGTGGTACCACAGGGAAGTCCTGTGAGGGACTAGTGAGACCTATTCCAGATGGGTGTCACGTCTCGTACGAGTCTCGTCACGTTTTGCCATACGTGATGGTACCACGGGAAAGTCCGTGAGGGATGAGTGAGGCCTATTCCAATGGGCACTCCGTCGCGTCGAAGTCTTAAATAGGACGCTGTCCATGCGGCGGCTTTACGCATGGATACGTTTCTATAAGCGACGGTAATGAATGTGGACGCTTTTGTGAGTGCCTTGGCACAAAAGGTCTTGGATATACGATGATTTTTCGCAGGTACGCTAACCACGGTTGTTAGGTACGGTAATTAAGAAACGAATAGCTTCCGGCTAGTTATTATAGGGAGAGACGTTTATATATGCCCTGCTTACAGGCACTAACTTAGTTTTTAAGCTTAAAAAGCTTTGTGAGGAAGTTTAGGACGTTTTCTGCATCATGTAAAAGCTATCAAACCAAAAATGAACTTAAAACATGTGTCTTTTGGTCTTTAATTAAATTGTTTTTCTTAAGGATCAATCATGCTAGGTTGATGCTATGATGTGTGATTAAGCGAAAGTTAACTAGCTGCTGTCCAAGTATTCCTAAGGATTATCTAGAAAATTTCTGGCTAGGTGTTCTTTAGGAAATTGTTCATCACCTGGTTAAGTTTGCTCCCTGAATTTTCTCATGATTTTAGGAGGTTCAAAAAACTGAAGTTAGGATCAAAATGACTAGCCTAGGTCTTGCTGAAATGCTGTCAAAATTCTGAGTTAGGCTGAAAACTCGAATCTTTACTTATAGTTCCCAGAAGCAGAATTTGACCTGAGAATCTACAGCAAAAATGTTCATTATCTAGCATAGATCATGCTGTAAAAATTTCATGGTAATTGGGTACTCATGTATTGAGTTATGGTCTTTTTAGTGAAGCTCTGCCCTCCTGAAATTCTGGGCAACAGCACTCTGAAAATGAACATTTTTCACCCTTTTCAATCTGAATTAGTTCGACCTTTGAATACCAAAAATGTGAGTTATAACATTGTCAGAGTTGCTCTCAAAAATTTGGAATTTTTTGGGGTACTGGTTTTGCAGTTATGAATTTTTGTTTCAGAACTGCCAGTTTTGCCATATTGCATGTTAAGCTCATATTTTTGGGTTCTAACATGTGTTTGTAATTATTTTACGGATGGCTGCCCCTGGGTTTGTTGCGGTGGGCGCCGGTGGCACGTTTGCCTGCTTTTGGTTTGCGGTGGGAGGGCTTCACACGCATTGCGTGGAGAGCCTTGACGGCTATCGGCTACACCACCCCTCCCTTCTACGAGGGGGTGGAGTACGAGGAGTGGGGTGTACAGAGGCTGCGAGTTCGAGTGATCTGTGCTCCCCCCCCGGGCCACCCAGAGTGGGCAGCATGGAGCTCCCTCGTTTCCGCGGCTTGCCCGGCGCAGTCGGTCTGCGGCCTTGATGGTGCTCCACGCTCTTTCCACCCACGAGGCCGCGAGAGATGCTTCGGACACCCGTTGGGGGTTGGCTCTAGCCTTGGACCCCAACGATCGGGTGTGGCTAGCCGGGATGGCTAATATAGCCACACTTCTCGAGATCTGTGCCACCCTACGACACGGTGGAGACTTTGGGTACGTGCTTGAGAGCTTTGTACGCTCTACGGGACCTTCGCCAGGGTTATCGCGGATGACTTGGCTAGTCGTCTCATAGGAGCTACTTGGTATATCTCACAGGTTGTCGGCCTTTACACGAGCGGTATGTTAAGTACACCCGAGTACGTACGGTGTGTTGCGGCCTTCGGGATCGGATACGGCGGTTCCGGGGAGCGAGGCACACCGGTTTCGTTTGGGCGAGGTGACCACATGCGGCGGGTCCGGACTTGCGGGGGCAGGCGGCGAGCTGCGCGAGTTCTTGGGTCGGTTGACGGGGATTCTTTGAGAGGCTTGTGCACGTTGAGCACATCCAGGACTTGCGGGGAGCGGGGTTGGGGATCTCGAGCTCGATGTACGGGCTTTGGAGGGTGTTGTGCTTATGCTCCGGCGGTTGCACCACCCACCGGCTATTGTGGATGATGAGCGGATGGAGATGCGAGTTGGACCCGAGAGGAGGTTCGGGACGTTCCTGGGTCGATTAGAGGAGCTAGGTGCTCTATTCTTCCATGTCGCGGGGAAACTCTCCATAGTTTGTACATAGGGCCTAGATCTTAGTTGTTGTAGTAGGAAAACTTGACATGTACTCTTGTTAGCCCTTTTGGTTGGATTTTGGTGCTAGGCTGACTTAGAGTATTCTTTTGTGTAGCTAGAAGCTACATAGTGACCCCCATGTAATGGTGATCCACCAAATTTTGTGATGTCTGTAATTATGGTGGAAAAACACCTTCCCGGCAGCAATCTGCCTAAGAAATGAAATGGAGAAAGTTATGGTCATTTCTGGATTTTGCAATGACTACCAAAGTTGTTTGAAATTTTATAATGGTCATGCTCACCAAAATTCAGCATTTTTGCATGTGTAGTTTGAGAAATATCGAATTTTTAGTAAGTTGCTGGCTGCTGTCCAAACTGCTAGACAGAACCTTGAAAACTGAATTTTTCGACCCCTTTAAAAGATGAATCCGATCTGGAGTTGAATACCAAAGTTGAAGCTTATAAAATTCTACACATGCTGACCAAATTTTATGAATTTTTGGACTTACGTACAGAGAGTTATGATTTATTTACTCAGAAGCTGTGATGCGTCCGAATTCCGAAAATTTCTATAAGTACGAATTTTCGTATGCATATTCTTCTTGTATTCTTTTAAGCAAGCTTTGAATATGTATCTAATGAAAGTTCAACTTTTCGGATGTACGATAACACACGGGGAATAACTCTCGGGGTGCGGGAGGCGGTGGGGATGCTCCTCTTCCCCCACCTCCACCCATGACACCCGCGGGAGCTTTCATCGGCTGCGCGAGACGAGTGTTGAGCCAAATTTTGGGGGGGGGGGGGGGGGGGGGCGGACTCGGCAGCAAATTGCATGGAGGTTGCAGCGGCCTGTGCACAATCAAGGCCATGTTCGGGAGGGGCCTAATGCGGTCATGTCCTTTGAAAAATTCGGGGCAATGAGGCCACCTCTCTTCACCAAGGCGAGAGGAGCCCCTGAGGGCGATGCTTTCATCGGGGCCCTAGAGGCCATGTTTTCCATCTTCACAACGCCTGCTCGGAAGAACTTAAGGCGAGGCTTCGCTGCTTCGGCAAGCGGGGGGTGAAGCTTTAATCTGGTGGGAGCATTTCAAGTCTATGCGGCCACGGGGTCCCCAAATTACTTGGGCGAGAATTCAAGAAAGCATTTAAAGAGCATCACATTCCCAAGGGTCTTGTTGATAGGAAGATGAGAGAGCTAATGAATCTCAAGTAAGGCTACGACTCGATCTATCGATATGCTCGAAAATTTAATAGTCTCCGTCGATATGGGGACTATCATGTTGATGTCGATAAGAAAAAGATGGAGCGATTCAGTGAAGGGCTTGATGGAGAGCTCTATGAGAGGTTGGACTTAATCAAGGCGAAAGCTATCTTCGAATTTGATAGTGAACTTGGCCATCTCTCGGGAGGACGCCATGAAGAGGGCTCAACGAGGATAGAAAGAGGAAGTTCAATCAAGCTTCGAACAGTGGCCAAGGCAAGAGATTTAAATTTGTGAAGAAGAATGTGCGGGGTGCCCCCGGCCATCTTCGAATGGACGCCGGGTGATGAGGCAATCTCGATCTCAGCGGTCCGGCGGCTTTGGCTATCGCAACACTCGGCCAGACAGCTCCTAGACCTAGTGCACCCCCACCACACGCATCAATGATGATCGCGGTTGCTATAGTCTGCGGACGGCCGGGGCACTATGCTAACAAGTGCACACGCCCTCGGCAAGCAACATCGGCAAAGTCGGGGGCAAGGTTCTAAAGTTTGGAAATCAAGGAAAGAAACAAAGCGTACAAGTAAAGCAAGGCCGTTTAAGCTTCACCACGGTGGTTGATGCGCGGAGGGAGCACCCGGTCTTGACGGGTACATTTTCTATCCGTGGTCGTCCGAGTTATTATATTATTTGATTACAGTGCTACTCATAGCTTTATTAATGTGAAAACTTAGTGAGAAATTTGGACTTGAAGTGGTGTCATACTAAGCGAGGCCTATATGATTGCCCCACCAGGTGGAAAGGTTGCTTCAAATCAAGTAGCCTTAAGCGTACCACTTGAGCTAGGTAGCAAAACTTTTCTAGCTAATGCAGTCATATTGTACCTAGGAGGGGTAGATGTTATCTTAGGCATGAATTGGATGACTCGGCACAAAGTTGTCCTGGATATTTACGAAAGGATGTTAGAAATCAACTCACCTTTGGTCGGAAATTCAATTCTTTACCTTCCCCCAACAAGCCATAAAGGCTCATGTGTGTATGCGGCCATAACTACTCAACTCGAGGATATTCCGGTAGTATGTGAGTACATGGATGTCTTTCTCGATGAATTGCATGGTTTGCCACCGAGACGAGAGATGTTGAGTTTGTCATTGAGCTACGACCCAGCCTAGCTCCTATTTATAAGCGATCCTATAGAATGCCACCCAAAGAACTTGCTTTGAATTAAAGAAACAACTTCAAGAGTTGCTTGATAAGGGCTACATCCGCCCGGCTCTTCTCCTTGGGGCTGTCTGCCCTCTTTGTGAAAAAGAAAGATGGTAGCACGAGGTTGTGTGTGTGGACTCACAGGCCTCTCAATGCGGTGACTATCAAAAAAAAATATCCATTGCCCCGCATTGACGTGCTATTTGACCGAGTTAGGCCCGGAGCTAAGGTCTTCTCAAAGATCGATCTTCGGTCCGGTTATCATCAAATTAAAATTCGGCCTAGTGATATTCCCAAGACGGCTTTCTCTACTCGCTATGGCCTATATGAATTCTTGGTTATGTCTTTCGGTCTTACAAATGCACGGCCTACTTCATGTATCTTATGAATTCCGTGTTTATGACGGAGTTGGATAAATTCGTCGTGGTTTTCATTGACGACATACTTATTTATTCCAAGAATGCGGAAGAACATGCGGAACATCTTCGCATTGTACTACAACGCTTGCGAGAACATAAACTCTCATGCTAAATTCTCCAAGTGTGAGTTTTGAGTTGGATAGTGTTAAATTTACGGGGCACACTATTTCCGGCGAAGGCATATCTGTCGATCAAGCAAAGTGCAAGAGGTTATGGATTGGCAACCTCCTAAATCAGCTCATCAAATCCTTGACTTTCTAGGCTTGGTTTGGTTATTATCGCGTTTTATTCGGATTTCTCTAGAATTGCTAAACCTATGAGTAGAGTTGCTAAAGAAAGGAGTGAAATTTGTGTGGAGTGAGGCTTGTGATAAAGCTTTCCAAAAACTAAGAGAACATTTAACTTCGGCCCGGTGCTAGCGCGGCTTGAGATAATTCAAAGCAGAGTATGAAGTTTATTGTGATGCTTCGAGCACGGGTCTTGATTTGTGTTCTTATGCAAGACAATCGGGTTATTGCACATGCCTCACGAGCGCTTCGCCCTCATGAAAAGAATTATCCCACACATGACTTAGAGCTAGCGGCGGTTGTTCATGCATTGAAAATATGGAGGCATTACCTTATGGGGACCCGCTAGCAATATCTTTGCTCGACCACAAAAGCCTCAAATACATTTTCACTCAATCCGATTTAAATATGAGGCAAAGAAGATGGTTAGAGTTAATCAAAGATTATGATCTAGAGGTTCATTACCATCCTGGAAAGGCGAATGTAGTTGCGGATCCTCTAAGCAGCAAGGCTCCATTGCAATTACTTTATCGATGGAACCTTACGGTGACACTCGTGCGAGGATTTGAGGAGGCTAAACTTGGAGATTGTTGAACAAGGAAGCCTAAATGCTCTTTACGCGAGTCTAACCTATTTGATAGAATTGTTAAGGCTCAACTTCGGGATGAGGGTATTCTCTTAATTAAACAAAAATTGCTAGAAAAGGATCCTAAACATAATTGCTTAGGAAGGATGAGAAAGATATAATGCTGGTTTGGGCAACGCCTTGTTGTCCCGGATAATTGGGAGTTGAAAAAGGAAATCTTTGATGAGGGTCATCTCTCTAAATTCTCTATCCATCAGGGAGTAGTAAAATGTATCAAGACTTAAAGGAAAATTTTTGGTGGTCCAATATGAAGGTGGACATTGTCAAATATGTGTCCGAATGCGATACTTGTCAAAGAATTAAAGCAAGTCACTTGAAACCATCCGGTACTCTTCAACCCCTACCCATACCTTCATGGAAGTGGGATGACATAAGTATGGACTTTGTGTCCGGATTGCCACTCACATCTAGGAAACATGATTCCATCTGGGTTATCGTTGACAGATTGACAAAAACAGCTCACTTTATTCCAGTCCGCACTACATATGATGCCAAGGATTATGCAAGTCTTTATATTGAGCACATTGTTCGCTTGCATGGTGTTCCTAAAACCATCATTTCCGATAGGGGATCTCTCTTTGTGGCACGTTTTTGGGAACAACTACATAAGTCACTTGGCACGAAAATCATACATAGTTACGCATCGTCCTCGGACGATGAGTCGAGCCCGAAAGGGTAAACCGATTCTAGAGGACATGTTGCGAGCATGCGTGATTCATTTTGATAAGAGTTGGGACAGTGTCTCGCCTGCTTGAATTTTCTTACAATAACAATTATCAAGCAAGCTTGAAAATGGCACATTTTGAGGCTCTTTATGGACGAAGATGTCGTACTCCCTTGAATTGGTCACAGACAGGGAGAGAAATTCTTTGGTCCGGCCTTAGTTGAGGATCTTTGAAGAAAAAGTGAGGGTAATCAAAGAAAACTTGAGAATTGTGCAGAAAGACAAAAGAGTCATTATGACAAGGGAAAGGCACCTAGAGAATACAAAGTTGGTGACTTTGTGTACTTAAAAGTGTCGCCAACCAAGGGTGTCGAAAGGTTCGGTGTGAAGGGAAAGCTAGCTCCTCGCTACATTGGCCCTTATGAGATCATTCTGAGTACGTAGACCGATGGCATACCGTATTCGGCCTTGACCGAACGATTCTCTACTTAGTGCACAATGTGTTTCATGTATCACAATTGAGGAAGTGTGCACGTGAGCCAGGCTAGAGAAGTTATTGAAGAAGCTAATGCTTGGATTGAGCCAGGATCTCTCTGTTGTGGAACATCCTTTGAGAATTCTTGATGTAAAAGAAAGAAAACCTCGAAGACGATGCAGCAAAGATGTATAAAAAATCCAATGGAGTCATCATACGTAGAAGAAGCTGCATGGGAAGCCAGACATTATCTGATAGAGGATTATCAGGGTTTTCTTGAATCAAGGCAAAATAAGTTCTTTCCCCTACTTCCATCTTGTAAATTCTAAATCTCGGGATGAGATTTCTTTTAAGGGGTAAGGTTGTAACATCCACGATGTTTACTTGTGCTAATGACATTAATTACATGAATTAATCAAGGTTAATTACCTTCCTAAGCATGTTTGACATGATTAGGACACACTTTTACACAAGGACCCTGGTCAACATCTCAAACCACGGTCAAACCCCAGATCTACTTTAAAGGCATTTTGAAATGATTTTCTTGCGCGTTCTCCAAATTTCACTATAGAAGTTCAAAATCCGCCAATCTGAAAGTTGTTCGTTATTCCGGGGAACACATTTTTCGTAATTGGCGGACATTCCAATTTTGAGCGCAAATGGGCCAAAAATCGAGTTTCTTTACTATGTGCGAACGGTAGGCGAGTCCGTCGAAAATCTCTGACTTCGGTTGGCGTTCTGGGCAAACCATTGATCAAAACATATGTCACCCTTCGGGACGGTTTGTAGATCTACGGCTCCTCTCTGACTTTGCCTTTGGGAGATTTTTCACTTAGTTGACGATTTGTGGAGTTTTGCAATTTCGAAAAGGGCTAAATGGAATAAAGTTGATTCCCACGTCGACGTTCTCGCGCTTACGGGCGTCGCGCACGCCTACGTTCTGCCCCGGCGAGTCCACGTGGCGAGCACGGGCCGGTCCCGACGTACGGGAGGCGGCCTCGGCGGCCTCGCGGTGGGCCTGCGCGCGGGTGGGCCCTCGGGTGGGGGTCCCAGGTGCAGCCGCGTCTACGTGCATGCGCGCGGGGCGCAGCCGCCACGCGCGGCCGCCCAGCGAGCGCGGCGGCGGCTCGCGCGCATGTCGACCGGTGGCCGCGCCCCGCCTACGACTCGTAGTGTGCATGTATGGTTAGGTTAACTAGATTGCCTCCCTCTAAGCATGCTTTAATGCTAAGTACTCCTCTAATTTTGAAAATAAAAAATAAAATCAGAGCTATTAAATATAAATTTAGAGAAGTTTTTAAAGCATTAAAAATAAATGTAAGTCGAAAATATTTCCCGACTACTTTTATGTTGGTCTCAACGGTATCGTTTGCCTTCATTAGTTGAGAGCAAACTTTTCCCGGCTTGATCATGGGGGCATAGGTTTAGGTTCTAATTTTGATTAGATGAGAGAGATTTTGAATAAAATAAAATTAAATGAGGCTTAGAAAAATTCTAACTCTAGAGAAACCAAGGATATGGATATTTAAATCAACCAAAAGTCAAGTTTCTAGGTTCACACGAGTCCTACCACGTGCTGAAATTTAAATAACATCTAGATACAAGTCGTGGCTCTACTCGTGTGTTTTTAGCATGAAAAACAAGTCAACCAGAACATCATAAAGAGGATGAATGGTTGAGTTGGGTTCTGAATTTTTTTTGGTTGCGGTTTCTCGAATAGAAGCAAACAATCACATAGGATGGTTCATGTAAAGGGTTTATGATCAAGCAAAATATTCAACCAAGAATTATGAATCTAATATTATTCAACCATTCTAAGTCTAATGTCTTGCATAGTAAAATTAAAAACTAAATTACTTGAAAAGACTCGAAAAACCTGGAATCGGGTTGTCCTCCCGGTAGCTTATTCTTGACTCAACGAAACGGGTTGCCTCCCACCTAGCGCTTCGTTTATAGTCCATGGCTAGACTTCTTCACTTAATTACTTCGGATCAATGCTCTTTGCGGGCGTTGCAATCTTGGGTACCCACTTTCGCACCATCTTGGGCACGGGCTTATCTTCGGCTTAGTCATATTTTTGGTCTTCACAGACTGGCTTTGTCTTTTGGTCTTGACGGATGCAACAACTTTCTTCATGTAATGGCTCGACATCTCAAACTCTGGCCTTTTCTTTTGAGGATGATCAAAGTTAAGAGATGCAAAAGAAAATCAAAAGAAAAACTGAAAAATAAGCGATACTAGATTAGAACTTGATTGCTTGTTCACCGGCAACAGCACCAGAAAAAGGGGCTTGTTGACGGTTAATAGTTGTATCAAAGTTCGTTTAGACTTGCAAGCGGACAAGTCTCCTGTCGTAGTCAAGGGACCCTTCTTCCCTCGAGTGGTGAACCCAAGGTATTGAATCCGTGGAACAGTGTGCAACGCAAGGATTCAATCTAGTAAAGCAAGGAAAGCTATCTAATGAAGAACCAAATTGCATCTAATCTACTAACTCATATAGGAAACACATCTAATCTAATCTATTAAAGAGGTAGCAAGAGAAAGCAAGAGATAACCGATCTAGAGAGTCTAGATCATGCTTATGTTGTAGCTCCAAACAAGATAGATGAAGATAGAAAAGCAAATCTCATTAAAAGCATCTTTAAACCGTGGCCTCTGGTCCGATTCTGAAAACGCCCGCCTTTCGGAACTCCCGTTCTGTCACAACGTATTCCTATTCATGCGGGTAGTCTAGAGCGAGTTCGATAAGAACAAGTTGAAATCACTTGGTCGGTCCGGTATGCACCTCTAGCCACCGCGGCTACAAGAGCACCCTAAGCAATCTATCTTAAGTATAGATTGGGAAGAAGCAAAACCAAGAAGAAAACAAAATCATCGAGAAGGCACTTGATCACTAGAAATCGGATTCACTATAAAAACTTCACCATGAATGATTACATGAACAAGATCACCACCAGGATCCTACCTCGATCTTGATCCTTGCTCCGGAGCTCTGACGTGGTCTTCCATGCAAGGTTCCCACGTCGGCTAGGGAGACCCTAGACAACTAGCACGACCCTCATCTCCGAGATGGTGTCCCTCAAGCTTCTCTGCTCCCGGCGGCGGATGACGAATTGATTGATGCGTGGCTCTCAGTCAGGGGGCTATAAATAGCCTGAGATGCATCTAGGTCAAAGGGGGGCGACTGGGCCTCTAAATGGGCTGGGCCGGCCGGCCTGGACCCACTTCGGCCCAGTTTGTGGCCTCCTTCGCCCGGTGTTGCTTCCCGAGTCTTCTATATCCTCCCCCTTCTGCATGTGGGCCTTTGTCGTCAGTTTCTCTCCGAATTGGATGAAGTTCCTTGTCTCGCAAGATTTGGCACTTTTCTGGCTAGGTCCTTGGAGTTTGTCATCTTCTAGGGCTTGGTCCTTGGGCTTCTTGGAGTCGTGTTCACTTCATTGCTTGACTTGTACCGGGCTTCAAGGTCTTGTCATGAGGTGCTTAATGAACTTATCCCGAAAGTCTTGTTTTCAATGCTAAAACCCTGCATAAACACTAAACTCCAAAACCGACATGCACAAGTGAACTTGTTATACCACGGGGGTTAGTACTAATGGATAAAATACAAAAGTCATGCCAACACCGAAGGTAAACTCATGGCTAGGTTGACGGAATTGCACCATCGACACTCATCTCGTAGATGCAGAGCGCCCTCTCCATGAGGGGGACGATTCGCCGGTTGTGGAGGTTGGCGAGGACCGAAGCAGCCCCCAACCCGGCGTCCGCCAGGCTCCACAGCGCGTCGGTGAGTGACTCCAGCCGCTGCTGGTGCGGGGAGGGTGATACGCCGTGGTGCCAGGCGTCGGACTTCTCCTTCAACACCTTGCCGGTGTAGGGGGGAGGCCGGCGCCGTCGCTGTGGTGGTAGAACCACCCCCGCTCCCACTCCGCGTTGTTGGATGTCATTGTGCACGGCGGGTACAACTCTCTGCGCAAGTCCCGCAACGCGAACGTCAAGCCGCCGGCACGCACCGCCCGACGCACCCATGTCTCGCCCGTGGAGAGAGTGTGCAGCTCCGCACGGAATAGGTGCACCCAGAGATCCCAATTCACGGGGATCCCTAGGAACCCCTTGCAGACTCGACGAAGGTGGCCGCCTGCGAGATCGTGTTGGGGGCGAAGTTGTGGAGCTCCACCCTGTAGTGGTAGCACAGCCCTCGCATGAAGCGGCTTGTTGGCGTGGAAAAGCCGCGCTAATGGTGCCTGATGAAGCTGACGACATAGCCGTACGACGGGTTGGGCTCCCGGTCTGTCGTCGGTGGAACGATCCGCGCCGGAGGTGCCCCTTCCACATTCAGCGCCAGCAGGCCGCCATTGACTAGCTCGTGCAGAGCAAATGGTGTCACCATTGAACGGGGCCAGGCCGCGGGGTCTAGCACTACGATTGGCTGAGGCGGAGC
Source organism: Cenchrus americanus (assembly GCA_947561735.1). Classification (NCBI taxonomy): domain Eukaryota; kingdom Viridiplantae; phylum Streptophyta; class Magnoliopsida; order Poales; family Poaceae; genus Cenchrus; species Cenchrus americanus. Next base: position 77,443,096 of record OX387244.1, on the reverse strand, counting down.
CATTGCAGGAGGGAGGTGAATCGAGGGCGATGGCGGCGTGAGAACGAAGCGAACCTTGGCGAAGACAAGGAGGCGCGCAACCAAGAAAGGAAAACAAGAAGCAGGGGCCGCAGATGCTAAGTGGCGATGTAAAGGATTCGCCCCTCCCTCTCTTGTGATTTATAGATCTGGGGGAGCAGCGCTCCCAAAACCGCGCGCGCCGCGCGCATTACGCTACGACGATTTCGTGCGCCGCGGCGAGGTGGGCCCACCGCGCCGAAACAGCCATGCGCGCGTGCGCGGTCATTACGGCGCGGCAACCGAAGGGCTGCTGTGCCTCGTCATGTTCGTCCCCCCACGTCGCCCACTACACGCGCGGTCCCACCGCTTGAAAAGGCGCGCCCGCCGCGCACGATCACAGCCACAACTGTGGGCATTTAATGGTCTAGTCCCTTACCGAGTAAGCGTGACCCCTGCACGGCCCGAGCCAAGGGCTCGAAAAAACAGACCCTCGAAGGCTGCGAGTACTGACCAGTGGCCTCAAGTCCCCCTCGACGAGAGTGGGCACCACAGGTGCCCTCGAATCTAGAGGATTACTGATCAGCCGCTCGAGGGCTAGCTCAGCCGCGAACCCACGAATCCTGTAGATGTAACCAAGATGGGGGCACCTAGCTGCAACCCCGCAATGGCCCTACTGATTAGGGGTTCAAAGCCTAACCCTCAAAGGGTTCGAACAGGCGCCCCAGATCGACAGAGTCAGGGACGACCAGGGCACGCGCATTCGAGCTTATCCTCGAGCCCGCCAGCTCGAGGGTGCCCCACATGTCGTGTTCAAGAGCCAACGAGGGCAGCTAGTCGAGGGATCCCATCGAGGGAGAGCTTTCGCGCCCTCGGTCCCTAGCGAACGGGACTGAGCCCTACCTAGCACACCCGCGTAAGCGCTTTCATGGACGTGTCTCTGGACCACGAGCCGACCCTTATCGAACGGGGCATGAACGTCCACTTGAACCACCCGATAACAGCTCAATGAGGAACCCGCAATTCGCGACCCGCTCGATGGGAGTTGTGGATGCCTCACCCATCTGTCCTGCGGAGGGACGGCGAAGGGGCGTGTGAACAAGACGGAGAGCACCCCTCGATCGCCTCGACTGGGCCTAGGCTTGGGGCCTCGACGCACGGCTACACCTCCTGGATATGCACCGAATGCAGACATGTGCCCAATACGTGCGCATGGCACCGCCGAGGCCGGCTGAAACATTGCCGACGTCGGCTGAAACTAACACCTCGCACATCGGCAGACTCTGCGAAAAAACCTTGCAGGAGCACCCACGCTTCTGCAAGGCTTCGGGGGCTACACCTGTGGGTGCGCTAGAGCGCCCCCACGGAAGAGCACATCAACCAGGAGGGAAGAGTGTCCCATCAGCAAGCATCAACCTCTGCGGGTTCCTAACGGATACCACCGCAGAGGCTCGGGGGCTACTATCGGGGACAGCCATAGGCCCCCCTAGTAACCGGGGGGAACCCATTTTCTTTCGCAAATAATGAAACACAAATAAATTCACAAACTGTAAATTGCACCCCACGCAATCACGGCCTGGTGACAGGGGCCCACGGCCCTGGCAACCTCCGCGGCCCACCAAAATGATCGGCCCAGCACCCCTTGGGCGAAACTCCGCTTCGCTCGAGGGGCACAACGCCGTACCACCGAAACTCCGCCTCGCTCGAGGGCTGGACGACCCCTCGGGCGAAACTTCGCCTCGCTCGAGGGCTAGATGCCCCTCAGGCGAAACTCTGCCTTGCTTGAGGGCTGGACGCCCCCTCGGGCGGACTCCGCCTCGCTCGAGGCTCTCGCGGGCCCGTCTCTCCCGCACCCGCTCCCCCAACCGGAGCATTAAATGTTTTGACACAACGCAGACGCCCGGGTCAAAGACGAATCCCCACCACGCCGGCCCACTGACACCACCTGGGAATCATATCTCAACGTTGTTTCGCCAACCCTCTTGGTGAGGCCATCCCCGCCACTGTACGGCACTGTGCAGTAAGGCCAATGTCAGCTCTGTGACACTGTGTCACCCACTCTCGTGCGGCCCGCGCGCCGCACCCTCGAAAGAGGATGCCAGCACCCTCGAAAAGGGTACGAATGCCTGCCTCGCGCCCGCACGGGATGACGCCGTGACGTCGGACCAGTGAGGTGCGTCTCCTCCATCGCCATCGGCCCTGTGCGGCCACCCCCATCGCTACGCCACCATCCCGAGCACTGCAGCACCATCCCCAGCGCTGTGGGAACCCAGGACGACGAGACATCACCACGCCCGCCGCTGTGCGACCTCCAGCCTTCCGTCAGCCCAACCCTCGAGCTGGCGTACGGACGACGACCAAACAAGAGGTTTCCACGGTGCCACCCTCGAAGCTTCTCCTGGACAAATGAATACAGGGTCCTCCGCAACACCCCGCCAGGAGCAAGATTCGCCAGGACAGTCGTCTACTCCGTGGCACTGTACACCATACCGCTGCACGTAGCTAAAACTTTGCGGCACGATTGTAAACTGTCTCCCCTTGGCCTATAAAAGGAGGAGGCAGTCCCCCGGCCGCCGGGGGATGATGGGTAGCGCACACTTACACGCTTTCCACCTTCACCATGATATTGGCATCTCGCCTCAATCAAACCTCAGGGACCTGGAGGAACCGCCTCCTCTCCCGCCTTGCTTGTAGCTCCCCTCTGCAAGCACCATGGTGTAGAGCAATACAGTGCCTCGAGCATGCCCCTGCTGGACGTACGGCCCCGGCCGAAACCAGGATAAAACTCGTGTCACTTAGTTGCCTAGCACTGGCCATCGAGAGATAGATCTCAGCGCTCGTACTAGATAGTGTTGGGACTACTTTCCGCACCGACACTTTTTTCCTCTCTTCTCCCTCCTTCTCCCTGTTGTTTTCAATGGAACGCACGGCGGTAGGAGGGGCTCGAGTCCCCTCGCCACACCAGCTACCTCTGTGCCTGGATGATAATGATGATTTGTAACACCCTAACTTTATTAAAAAAATTGGCTTTATTAAAATTTGCTAGCAACCATTTATTTGCTTAAGGAATATAAGGTTGTTTTATTTATTTTTAGGCATTTAAAACTTTTCTAAAATAAAGTTAATGAAATATAGGAATTATTTGTGGCATTCATGCTGGTGCATTATTTTTGGTTGCTAGAGTTCAAATTCAAATTTGAATTCTTATTGGTTTGAAGCCTTTTCCCAAAATCCCAAAACCCAAAACCTTTTACCCTTAACCCCTACCCCTTAACCCTTTCTAGCCCGGCCCGGCGAACGGCAACGGCTAGCCGGCCCGCGCGGCCCGCACAGCGCGCGCCAACCCCGCGGCCCGGCGGCCGCCGGCCCGGCTGCGCCTTCCGCCCGCCGGCCACCGCGCCCCCGCCTCCGCGCCCCCCGTGCCGCCCGACGGGTGGGGCCCCCTTGTCATCCCCGTCCCCGCGTCGGCTCCGCCCGGACTCCGCCGCCGCCGAGTCCGAGCGCGGCACGCTCCCTCCTCCGCGTGACCCGCACGCCAAGAAGCCCCACCTGGGCTATTTAAGCCGCCGCCGCCTCCCCGGACGCCCTACCCGAGATGCCGCCGCTCCTTGCGCCCCCGCCCGCGAACCCTAGCCCGAGATCGCCGCCGCCGTCGTCGATTCCTCGGTTCCGCCGTCCTTCCGCCGCCAAGGAGCCGCTCCGGAGCCGCGCAAGAAGGTGAGCGAGCGCACCCGTGCTACCCGCCGTCGTTCCCATGCACCCTACCGCCCGTGCGACCTCGCCGGAGTCCGCGCACCGCGCCGCCGCGTCTCCGCCCTAGCCGCCGCTGAAACGACTCGGATTTCCGCGAACGGAATCCCGAATCTTAGCACCTCGGTGGTAGTCCCAGGAGGCTACCACGTGCAATCCCCGTCTCAGCGATTCCAAAATCCATACAGAAAGATAGAGCAATAAAGTAGAGTACAACATTTATTTTATTACATTAATCAGAGTACATCTCTTCGGCACATGCCGGGTACAAGTCCATCAGGACTGAATCAAACAGAAATAAATCGTCAAACAGCGGCTCCATGAAAGCGCGGGAACTCCATATCCGCAGGCAGCTCAAGTGTAGGAAGAGCTCTAGTCCACCCAGCCGTCGTTGTCGAAGTCGTAGTCCCGCTCCGCGTCGAGTCACCGGGGTCTACCCGATAAGCGGGTAGGTCATGTCGGCTTCCCAACAAAGAGGCAAAAGCGGTGTATATTCTACTATGCATGAGATAACCCTAGTCCGGGTCGTAGAAAGCTTAAGCAAAGCAACGGTGCAACATACAAGGTAAGCGAGTAGCGAGGAGGTCCACACCTCGGGGGAAGCTTCCGCTTCCGAGGTCCACACCTCGGGGGTCCACACCCCGCTCAAGGAATACCACACCAAAGCACCGGATCTCAACCACGATCCGGAACCCAACTCTCATCCGCGATGTGGGGCCCACCGGCTCCTATCCCCACATCTCAACGGCCAAAGCCGGCTCACACACCTCGGGGGAGAGAAGAAGCACAAGAGAAGAGTAGCTAGTCGGGTGAGAGATCGAAAGACCGTCCATAACCGGTGGACACGGACTATAGCTATAGGTTTAACACTGCGCGAGGTTGTACAACCGTACCCGCCCGAATAGGTCCGGAACCGGCCGTCACCGATGTCCGACCCTACCATACGGGCCGAAGCCCAAGTAAGTGGATAGTACCCTTCTCGCATCTCCGAGCCTGGCCCGGCCTCGCGGCGAGCTCATACTACCCGCGAGAGGTCCCTCGAAGCCGTGGAACCCTTCCCCGGCCTCGCCGGGGCAAAGTCTACTAAGGAGGGAAAGACCACTCCCGACACGATCACACCGATCCTCCAACGGGAGGGGGTGCTATCCACTACAAGTCTCACCCCGCACCCCCGCCCAAAACAAGGCGGGCGGTCTGTACGAAAATAGTCATCCGAAACAAGGTCAACTGACGATCGGTCCTTAAGGGGCCGAGAGCGAGCACTCAACATCTCCATCCCACACGACACGACCCTTGGGTAAGAGGCCAGATCGCATCTACCCTCGGCAGCCGTTCACAAGTAACCAGCGGCTCGCTCCCGCCAAAACACAGCAAGGGGGTACGCAACCCAGAACGCACGCTAGAATCACACCGAGATCCCCACATCTCAGCTCAAACCCAGAGCACCATCCATAATCAAACAACAAAAGGATGGATAGTTGAAGTAAGGGACTAGCTAGGGGTCTGTAGCTAGTCCCGCAGGTGGAAGATCAAGGAAACAGGGTATAACAAAGCATCAAGGCATGGCTAATAATCGGGTTATGCAATTCATCAGATCAATGCATTAAAGTAAAGCACTAGCAGCTACAAAGCAACATAGGATCTATATGGTTGGGAGTGACATGACACCTTCGTTGCCGTTGAAGCGATCGGCGTCCGGAACAGTGTACTCGGGGTCCTCCACGTCCTCCTGGTCGAAGCTCGGGTCTGTGGCACGAGATTCGACGCGAAAATAAGATAACGGTGCACATCTAAGCAATAACTCCAAATAAAATCCAATTTAGAAGATCCAAATGATCCCAAACTACCTACAATCAGCAAGGTTTCGCAAATACGGATTTATAGAAATTAGTTTTGTATTTTTCTGAGCTTCCTAGAATTTATTACTAATTTTTAAAGATTAAATACATTTTCTGGAATTTTTAAACAGAAGAGAAAAGGAGTTTTCAAAAAAAGGGGCTGCTGACGTCAGCATGACGTCAGCGCCACACAGTTGACAGGCTGAAGAGGGCCTTAAGCGCTGCTGGGCCGTGGGCGGCCCAGCGTCTCGCTTCGGCCCGCGAGTTGGTTTCGGCCCAAACGGCCTGCGCATCACAGCCTAATAGAGGAGGTAGCAGAAGTCCGGATTTCACCCTCCGGCTCTCTAATCCGCGTTGGGCCGGCGGCCTGCTACCCGCTAGCTGGGCTTAGAGCCCAGTTCTGGCCGGCGGCCCGCTGCTCCCTCACAACCCAAAACTGCCCGTCGCCCACCAGGTGGTCGACGAAATGCCCTGGGAAGACGCCACGCGCGCGCGCGCGGCGCGCGCGCCCGCGTGTCGTCCCCCGCCGGTGGCGAGGCCGTGGCCATGGCGCGCGTGGGTGCGGCCGGCCGGCTCTCGCGCTCACCAGCCCCTGCAACACAGGTCCTCGGCTCGAAGGCCGGCTCACAGCACAAGACACGGTCCACTGCGGCAGCTCGCCCAGAGATGGCGCGGCGTCGACGGGATCCCCTGCATCCCGGCCGGACTGGCTCCCTAGCAAGCTCTTGACACGGCGGTTGGACACGGCCCGGCTCTCGACGCTGGGGTGCGCCGGCTCCGTCACCGTGATCCACCCGACCAACACCAGAACGGCGCCACGGCCAAAACAAGAACCCGAGGAGACGCGACGCGCGCGCGCTCGGCCCCCCGGCTCGACGGCGCGGCGCGACGCGGGAACGTGCTCCCTACTTCCCACCCGCACAAAGCCACGGGTCGATGCCCGGATCTCACACACGCCGGCGCGTCCGGCCCGTCCGCCGGCGCGGCCGCCCGGTAGCCGCTGCGCGCCGCGCCGCGACACGGCGACGCCCACGTTCCTGCACAAGCAGTCCGGCGCGAAGGCCAGCACGCGCACGGTCCAACGACGATGCGCCTCGACGCCGCGGCAACACAGGAAAGACCAAGGGGAGAAGAGTGAAAGGGGGCTGCGGTGCTCACGAGGGGTCGACGGTGTAGTCGTGGCCGGCCTGCCGGAGACGTGGCGTCGGTGTTCCGGCGTGAAGGCGTTCCGGCGAGGTAGACGCTCCCTGGTGGTGCGGGTGTTCACGTCGTCGCGCTTCTCCCCTGGCTCGACGTCGTTGTCCGTGCTCCCGCCGCTCCTGGTTCCCGGCTCCTTCCCCTCCTGGTGCGGCGCAGCAGCGATGCTTCTCCTTCCCGGCGCGACGCCTTTCCCCCAACGGCGCGGCGCAGCAGCGGCGCGCCCGCTCTCTCCTTCCACTCCGGGCACGCAGCCGAGCAGAGGTAGAGGAAACCCCAATAGGGGTGGTTAGCCTTGCCCCCAGCCCACACTGCCTCCTCCCCTTTTGAATCCGCGCCGCGGGGCCTCGAGGGGGAAATCCCTCCGTTACCCTTGGCTCGCCGCCGCCCCGGGGCAGGTGGCGCCTGCGGTGGAATCCCGGCCCGCCTCGGATGCGCAAGGATAGGGGCAGTGGCGTCCTTTGCCTTTTTCCCCGGTCGCCTCCCGTCACGCGCGCGCGCGCGCGCCGCCCTTGGCGTGCGTGCCGGCCCGGGCGGCTCGGCCGCGCGCGCCACCCCGCGCGGGCGGCGTGGTTGGACCGGCGGCGCTGCACGCCTGGCTCGGCTGACCGGCGCGGTGGTCAAAGAGATAAGGGAAAGAAAGGGGGAAGAAAGGGAGCTGTCGAACGGGGCCCACGCGGCAGTGAAAGAGAAGGGGAAAGGGGGTGCGGCGTGGGTTAATGGGCCGAAAGGCTCCTTGGGTTGGGCCGCTGCATCGCAAGGTGAAAAGAATTCGGCCCAAAGTCCTTAGCTGCCCTTTACCTTTTAACACAGATTTATTTGGTCTAGGATTTGAAACATAGTTTGAATTTGATCCCCTTTCAAATTCAAACTTCACTCAATTGAACTCCAAGAAAACCAATGAAAAACCAAATCACAAATTATACCATAATTTAAATATAAGTTTTATAAATAGGATAAATTAGTGGAGAATTTGGTGAGAGGCTAGCAATTTTGGCTCAAAATTTGATAGCACTCCAATGCAAACAAAAGTTTTAAATTTTCGCAAAATTTTCACACCTAATTTCCTGGGTTGTTACATTCTCCCCCACCACCGAGAATCTCGTCCTCGAGATTTAGTCCTCGACCTCCTCCATGAACAAGTGAGGGTACTCTTTCCTGAGGTCAGCTTCCTTCTCCCATGTTGCCTCTCGCTCTGTATGGTTGCTCCACAACACTTTACAGAAAGGAATGGTAGTTCTCCTCGTTTCCTTGACAGCTCTGTCCAAGATTTTCTCAGGATATTCTGTATACTCCAGGTTGTCTTGTAAATCAAGCAACTCCATGGGCACTTGCTTTGCCTCCACTGCCTTCTCGCTCTTCTTCAGCTGTGACACGTGAAACACTGGGTGAACTCCTGCCATTGTTTCGGGTAGTGCAAGCTGGTAGGCCAAACTCCCAATCCTACAGGTGATAGGGTACGGTCCCACGTACCTCGGTGCAAGCTTTCCCTTCACCAGGAACCTCTTAGTTCCTCGGAGCGGTGAGACTTTCAAGTACACTTTGTCGCCAACTGCAAAGGTCAACTCTCTCCTTCTCTTGTCGGCATAGCTCTTCTTACGACTTTGGGCGATTTTCAGGTTCTCACGAACTTTCTCAACTTTTTCCTCTGCTTCCTCAATGATAGCTGGCCCAAACAGAGCTCGCTCTCCAACCTCTGACCAAGCTAGCGGGGTCCTGCACTTTCGACCGTAAAGTGCCTCAAAGGGTGCCATCCCAGGAGACTTGCTTGAAAGTTTGTTGTTGTACGAGAACTCGCAAACGGCAAGCTGCTCTCCCAATCGGTACCATAGGTGAGTGCACAAGCTCGTAGCATGTCCTCCGGGACCCGGTTAACCCTCTCCGTCCGACCATCCGTCCGTGGGTGAAAAGTTGTCTTGTAGGCGAGGGTGGTGCCCATAAGCTTGTGGAAGCTCGCCAAAACTTGGAGACAAACTGTGGTCCTCGATCAGAGACAATACTTCTGGGTGCCCCGTGCAGCCTGAGTATGTGCTCTACGTACAGTTCTGCCAACTTCTCGGTTGCATACCGGGTCTTCACCGGCACAAAGTGAGCCACTTTGGTCAGCCTGTCCACTATGACCCAAACCGAGTCATTTCCTTTTGGTGTTCTAGGAAGTCCCACCACAAAGTCCATGGAAATGTCCTCCCACTTCCACACTGGAATATCCAACGGCTTCAACAAACCCGGCGGGTTTCGATGTTCAATCTTTACTCTGCTACAGGTGTCGCAACAGGCCACGTAGTGTGCTATATCCTTCTTCATGTCCTTCCACCAGTACCTGATCTTCAGATCTCTGTACATCTTGGTCTTTGCCGGGTGAATCGAGTACCTCGAGTCGTGAGCTTCTCTCATGATCTGCTCCCGGAGTGCCTTGTCTTGTGGAACACAGATCCGTTCTTTCAACCACACAGTGCCCTGTTCATCAACCCGGTAGTCCTCTGCTTTGCCCTGCTTCATTAGTTCTCGCAGCACTTTGGTTTCTGCACACTCCCTCTGGGCTGTTCGGATTTGCTCCTCCAGGTCATAGGTCACTTGCATCACGTTGACTTGACCTTGGTCTACAATCTCGATTCTCAGCTTCTCTAGCTCTTCATGCAGGGTGGGTTGCTCTTCTTTTACCATGAGGTTGTTGCAATATGTTTTCCGGCTCAGTGCATCTGCCACGACGTTAGCTTTGCCTGGGTGGTAGTTGATCTCGACGTCGTAGTCCTTGATCGGCTCTAACCACCGTCTCTCGCCTCATGTTCGGCTCGGTACGTAGTAAAGAAGTACTTCGGGCTCTTGTGGTCGGAAAACGGTTCACACTTGTTCCCTATCGGGTAGTGTCTCCGCAGATTTTGAGCGCATGCACAACGTTGCCGACTCCAAGTCGTGTGTCGGGTAGTTTTCCTCGTGTTTCTTCAGCTGCCTAGAAGCATAAGCCACAACTTTCCCTTCCCGCATCGGCACACAACCAAGTCCTTGCTTTGAAGCGTCACAGTAGACCACAAAGTCTTTCTTGATGTCCGGCAAGGTAAGCACTGGGGCTGTGGTGAGTCTCTTCTTCAGCTCTTGAAAGCTCTTCTCACACGCTTCTGACCACTCGAACTTTGTGTTGTTCTTGAGCAATTCTGTCATTGGCTTTGCGATCTTGGAAAAGTTCTCAATGAACCTCCGGTAGTAACCTGCCAACCCAAGGAAGCTCCTGACATCTGTCATGTTTAACGGCTGCTCCCACTTGGTCACTGACTCAACCTTGGACGAATCCACGGCTATCCCCTCCGCTGACAACACGTGTCCCAAGAACGCGACCTTCTCCATCCAGAACTCGCACTTGCTGAACTTAGCGTACAGTTCTGCTTCCCTCGGCCTCTCTAGCACGACTCTCAGGTGCTCCTCGTGCTCCTCAGTGGTCTCAGAGTAGATCAAGATATCATCGATAAACACCACTACAAACCTGTCCAACTCTTCCATGAAAACCTTGTTCATCAAGTTCATGAAGTAAGCAGGGGCGTTGGTCAGCCCGAAGGAAACCACCACGAACTCGTACAAGCCGTAACGTGTGGTGAAGGCTGTCTTGGGAATATCCTGTTCTCGGATCTTCATCTGGTGGTAACCTGACCTCAAGTCGATCTTGGAGAAGAACCTTGCCTTTTTGAGTCTATCCAGCAAATCCTCAATTCTGGGTAGTGGGTACTTGTTCTTGATTGTCATCGAGTTGAGCGTGCGGTAGTCAATGCACATCCTCTTTGTGCCGTCCTTCTTCTCCACGAAGAGCACTGGTGAACCCCACGGTGAGGCACTCGGCCGAACAAACCCTTGCTCGAGCAACTTATTGAGCTGTTTCTTCAACTCGTCCAGCTCATCGGACGACATCCTGTACGGACTCTTTGCAACGGGCCCCGCCCCTGGCATCAACTCAATCACGAACTCCACGTCCCGGTGCGGGGGTAACTCCGTAAGCTCCTCCCGGGAACACGTCCGGAAACTCACGGACCACTGGGATCTCTTCAATCTCTTTCCCACTCATGTTGCACATCATCGTAGCAACCTTCGGACTCTGTGGCTCAATCCGCACTGTAGTTCCGCTGGGGTGTTCAAGCTGTATCACTCTGGGGTTGCAAGAGACTATCCCGTTGTGCTTTGCCAACCAATCCATCCCTAGGATCACGTCTATCCCGGTAGACTCCAAAACTGTCAAGTCTGCCGTGAACGGTAGTCCCTCAAACACCATCCTCACTCCCCTGCACTCTAACGTACTCCTCTTCTCTCCTAGCGGAGAGCTAGTCAAGATAGGCCTTGGTTGAGGCTTAGTCGGTAAAGACCTTTCTTTAGCAAATTTGGTAGAAATATACGAAAACTGAGCTCCAGTATCGAACAAAACAGTAGCCAAAACTGAGTCAACTAGGAACTCACCAAGTGTGACGTCGGGTGCGGCTGCTGCATCCTCGGCGGTGAGGTGGTTCAAACGGCCTCGAGTAGCTGGCGGCTGAGCAGTCCTCTGCTGAGTACGGGGTGGCTGTCCTCCTGGTGCTGGTGGCTTGGTTGGGGTCTGGAACTGAGCGCTGCGGTTCTGACTCCCTGGTGGCACCTGCTGTGGACACTCAAACGACTTGTGCCCAATCTGACGGCAGTTGAAGCAAGTCACCTTGGATCTGTCTGCTGACTGCGGTGGTGGCCTCGGTTTCCAGCATTCGACCTCCACTCCCCGCACGGGTTGGCTCTCGCTGCGGGCCGAGACCGAGAGGCGTGGTGCCTCTCGCCGTGATCGGGTGGCCACCGAGTGTAACTTTGTCCTCTCGCCTCGAGGTGGTCTCGTGCGTCTGCCCGGACCGAGCGCTTGGACTTGCTTCCACGAACCTCCATGTACTCAAGCCTTGACCTCTCCACGATCGGTGCGTTGTCGATAATGGAGCGAAGTGTCGGGCGGTCGTGCGCGGACAAGTGGTGTGCCATCCCCTTGTGCGGTCCCTTTCGAACCGGTAGACCTTCTCGCTTCTCTCGTGTCGGTGTCTTCGGCACGTACCTCATCGGCTCTGGTAGCGGTTGGCGTACTCTCCGCACCGACATGTTTCCCATCTTGAGGTGCCCGAACTCGTCGGCCTTCCCGTCCATCACCGCATCCGGAATGTGGTGACTCTCGAAGGCCTCCACGAACTCGTCCCACCCGATGTGCAACGGGTCCCGGTGCGAGTCACGATGCCGTCCCACCACGCACTGGCTGTGCCGATCAGCTGGTGCGCTGCCACGGTCACACACTCCTCCTCGGTAAGCTCGGTCAGCTCCAGCTTCTTCTCGATCTCACGTAGCCAGTTGTCTGCGTCCATCGGGTCTGCTGAGTGGTCGAAGGTAGGCGGTCGCAGCTTGTTGAAGTTCTCAACCTTCTTCTGGAAACCCTCTGGCGCGTAGCGGTTCTGACCCCTAGGGTTGTTGTTGTTGTTGTTCTGCGCTAGCATCTGGGTGATCGTCTGCATCAGCTGAGTCTGTACTGCCATCACGTCGGCCAAGTTCGGGGGAGGTGGCGGTGGTGGCACCTCGTGTCCCTGAGCCTGGCCTGCTCCTCCCTCGGGCTGGGGTACTCGCTCGTGCTCGAGTTCTCGCTCCCCGAGCTCCCTCGCCGTCGCGCGCGGCTCCTCGACCGCCGACTCGGCCTCCTCGGCCTCCGTGGAGCCCGCCTCGTGGCGCGTGACCTCCACGACGTCCGCGACCTCTCGCTCCCCGCCGGGTTAGGGGCATCCTCTCCTCCGTCGTCCCCCGGCGACCTCCTCGAAACGGGCCAGGAGTCGCCCGGACCTCCTTGCTCCCGACATCTGTTCCAGTTGCAAGAGTTAGTAGTGGTAGGGAGAATGTATTTAATCAGGTTATTAACTATAATGGAGTAATCCTGTTAACAATCAAAGAATTTCATACAATCATAAAGAAGCATGAACTCCGAGAAAATCCATGAAGATCCATATCACTCAATCAATGCCACCATACAAAAGGGGTGCACCTCGAGGTTTACTCCAACGACCTTCGAGGGTACACGGCAACACATCCTGCTAACGCATGGTACATCATGGGGTAGCTACTACAGGCATGTCACATGAGCGGTAGCATTACATCTAACTCATTACATCTACTCAGAATCTGCTACAAGATCTCTACTCCCATCACTGAGTACTCTGTGGTGCCTCGGAGGCGGTGTCCGGTGGAACCGAGTAGAACGGCGGTGAGTGGACTCCTGGGTAACCCGGCACCCTGATCGCCGGTCCCCCGTAGTAGTCACGAGTATCCTGGAGAGCACGATCCATCTCCGCTGTGTCCTGCGAACCACTCGGGTACGGCCGCACTCGTGGTAGGAGCGTCGGGGGAAGCTCGAAAGTCTCTGTCCTCAGTCTGGGCCTCTTCTTGGGTGGTAGGCGTGCGGAGAGCGCCTCCGGCTGCGCCGGCCTCTCGCCGGGTCGGAACGCTCCCGGGCCGCGCGGGTCTGTCTCGCTCGGTCTCTCTCCTCGTAGACCAGTCCACCAAGGTAACACATGTGGTGGTAGTTGTGTCGACTCGCCTCCTGCAGATCCCACACCTTAACCTCGATAGTCGGTGCGCGCGGCTCCGATCGACTCCACCCGGTCCCGAGCCTGCGCGGCCACACTCTGTCCTCTCGCGCGGCCCCCACCGAAGCCCGGTGTGACTCCCGCTCTGCCCTCAACCGTGCCTCCAAAGTAGCGATCCTCCGGGCATCCCTCTCAGTGCTGGCTGCGGCCGCTGCCAGTCCAAGCTGCACTAACTCCCCGTTCCTCACGTGCGACGCCTCCAACTCGTCCAGTATGTCCTCTCTCTCCAGCTCCAAGTCCCGAACTCGCTGCATGGCATCGTCACACCTCCACCGAAGGTACGCGGTCTCTCCGTCCGCCCAGTACAGCGCCTGGTCCTGAGCCAGGATGCACCGCCGCGGCGCCGAGCATCCTCTCGGTCCTCCTCCACCGAAGTCACCTCCGGTGCCGCGCACGGTCGCCCGAGTCCCGGCAGCCGGGTCGTAGATCTCTGTCGGAAGCACACCGAACGGAGTGTCCTTAAGCCTCTCCCTGAGCTGAGCACAAACCTTCTTGAGAGCCCTGCGTGCGCCAGTCTGGTGTGCCTCCGTGACCGAACTCTCGAAACAGTGCATCTCAATCTCCTTGAACTCTGGCACCCGTGGGTCTGCCGGCACCGTGACGGCCAAGAAGGTGGGGGTCTGCTCCAAGTACCCCATGGCTCTCCCCTTGTAGCTGACTCCGTCGGTCCCCACTCCAGCTGCCTCCAGGCACTCTCTCAGCAAGCGGCAGAAGCCTCCGTAGCTCTTGCCGTCCGACTCCAAGGGAACCCACGTCGTCTCCGCCATCTGCACAACGTTGTTAGAGCGTAGTTAGTAAGGTTGTTAGTGAAAGTTAAGCAAGGTAATGCATATATATATAAGTATAGTTATATACATACGGAAGCCAAGGAGTTTATATAAAGTTTCAAGGTTCAGAAACGGCTTCCTATGCTATCGACCATTCCTGGGGCTCGTCCTACAGTCAAGCATGGCTCTGGTACCAACTGAAACGAACCGGATTTCCGCGAACGGAATCCCGAATCTTAGCACCTCGGTGGTAGTCCCAGGAGGCTACCACGTGCAATCCCCGTCTCAGCGATTCCAAAATCCATACAGAAAGATAGAGCAATAAAGTAGAGTACAACATTTATTTTATTACATTAATCAGAGTACATCTCTTCGGCACATGCCGGGTACAAGTCCATCGGGGACCGAATCAAACAGAAATAAATCGTCTAACAGCGGCTCCATGAAAGCGCGGGAACTCCATATCCGCGAGCGGCTCAAGTGTAGGAAGAGCTCTAGTCCACCCGGTCGTCGTTGTCGAAGTCGTAGTCCGGCTCGCGTCGAGTCACCGGGGGTCTACCCGATAAGCGGGTAGGTCATGTCAGCTTCCCAACAAAGAGGCAAAAGCGGTGTATATTCTACTATGCATGAGATAACCCTAGTACGGTCGTAGAAAGCTTAAGCAAAGCAGCAGTGCAACATACAAGGTAAGCAGAGTAGCGAGGAGGTCCACACCTCGGGGAAGCTTCCGCTTCCGAGGTCCACACCTCAGGGGTCCACACCCCGCTCAAGGAATACCACACCAAAGCACCGGATCTCAACCACGATCCAGAACCCAACTCTCATCTGCGATGTGGGGCCCACCGGCTCCTATCCCCACATCTCAACGGCCAAAGCCGGGCTCACACACTCGGGGGAGAGAAGAAGCACAAGAGAAGAGTAGCTAGTCAGGTGAGAGATCGAAAGACTGTCCATAACCAGTGGACACGGACTATAGCTATAGGTTTAACACTGCGCAGGTTGTACAACCGTACCCGCCCGAATAGGTCGGAACCGGCCGTCACCGGTGTCCGACCCTACCATACGGCCGAAGCCCAAGTAAGTGGATAGTACCCTTCGCATCTCCAAGCCCGGCCCGGCCTCCGCGGCGAGCTCATACTACCCGCGAGAGGTCCCTCGAAGCCGTGGAACCCTTCCCGGCCTCGCCAGGGCAAAGTCTACTAAGGAGGGAAAGACCACTCCCGACACGATCACACCGATCCTCCAACAGGAGGGGTGCTATCCACTACAAGTCTCACCCCGCACCCCCGCCCAAAACAAGGCGGGCGGTCTGTACGAAAATAGTCATCCGAAACAAGGTCAACTGACGATCGGTCCTTAAGGGGCCGAGAGCGAGCACTCAACATCTCCATCCCACACGAAACGACCCTTGGGTAAGAGGCCAGATCGCATCTACCCTCGGCAGCCGTTCACAAGTAACCAGCGGCTCGCTCCCGCCAAAACACAGCAAGGGGGTACGCAACCCAGAACGCACGCTAGAATCACACCGAGATCCCCACATCTCAGCTCAAACCCAGAGCACCATCCATAATCAAACAATAAAAGTATGGATAGTTGAAGTAAGGGACTAGCTAGGGGTCTGTAGCTAGTCCCGCAGGTAGAAGATCAAGGAAACAGGGTATAACAAAGCATCAAGGCATGGCTAATAACCGGGTTATGCAATTCATCAGATCAATGCATTAAAGTAAAGCACTAGCAGCTACAAAGCAACATAGGATCTATATGGTTGGGAGTGACATGACACCTTCGTTGCCGTTGAAGCGATCCGGCCCGTCCGGAGCGATGTACTCGGGGTCCTCCACGTCCTCTGGTCGAAGCTCGGGTCCGTGGCACGAGATTCGACGCGAAAATAAGATAATGGTGCACATCTAAGCAATAACTCCAAATAAAATCCAATTTAGAAGATCCAAATGATCCCAAACTACCTACAATCAGCAAGGTTTCGCAAATACGGATTTATAGAAATTAGTTTTGTATTTTTCTGAGCTTCCTAGAATTTATTACTAATTTTTAAAGATTAAATACATTTTCTGGAATTTTTAAACAGAAGAGAAAAGGAGTTTTCAAAAAAAAAGGGGTTGCTGACGTCAGCATGACGTCAGCGCCACACAGTTGACAGGCTGAAGAGGGCCTTAAGCGCTGCTGGGCCGTGGGCGGCCCAGCGTCTCGCTTCGGCCCGCGAGTTGGTTTCGGCCCAAACGGCCTGCGCATCACAGCCTAATAGAGGAGGCAGCAGAAGTCCGGATTTCACCCTCCGGCTCTCTAATCCGCGTTGGGCCGGCGGCCTGCTACCCGCTAGCTGGGCTTAGAGCCCACCGTTCGGCCGGCGGCCCGCTGCTCCCTCACAACCCAACACTGCCCGTCGCCCACCAGGTGGTCGACGAAATGCCCTGGGAAGACGCCACGCGAGCGACGCGGCGCGGCGCGCCTCGCGTGTCGTCCCCGTCGGTGGCGAGGCCGTGGCCATGGCGCGCGTGGGTGCGGCCGGCCGGCTCTCGCGCTCACCGGCCCCCCCGCAACACGGGTCCTCGACTCGAAGGCCGGCTCACGGCACAAGACACGGTCCACTGCGGCAGCTCGCCCAGAGATGGCGCGGCGTCGACGGGATCCCCTGCATCCCGGCCGGACTGGCTCCCTAGCAAGCTCTTGACACGGCGGTTGGACACGGCCCGGCTCTCGACGCTGGGGTGCGCCGGCTCCGACACCGTGATCCACCCGACCAACACCAGAACGGCGCCACGGCCAAAACAAGAACCCAGAGACGCGACGCGCGCTCGGCCCCCCCGAGCTCGACGGCGCGGCGCGACGCGGGAACGTGCTCCCTACTTCCCACCTCGCACAAAGCCACGGGTCGATGCCGGATCTCACACACGCCCGGGCGCGTCCCGGCCCCGTCCGCCCGGCGCGGCCGCCCGGTAACCGGTGCGTCCGCGCCGCGACACGGCGACGCCCACGTTCTGCACAAGCAGTCCGGCGCGAAGGCCAGCACGCGCACGGTCCAACGACGACGCGCCTCGACGCCGCGGCAACATAGGAAAGACCAAGGGGAGAAGAGTGAAAGGGGGCTGCGGTGCTCACGAGGGGTCAACGGTGTAGTCGTGGCCGGCTGCGCCGGAGACGTGGCGTCGGTGTTCCGGCGTGAAGGCGTTCCGGCGAGGTAGACGCTCCCTGGTGGTGCGGGTGTTCACGTCGTCGCGCTTCTCCCCTGGCTCGACGTCGTTGTCCGTGCTCCCGCCGCTCCTGGTTCCCGGCTCCTTCCCCTCCTGGTGCGGCGCAGCAGCGATGCTTCTCCTTCCCGGCGCGACGCCTTTCCCCCAACGGCGCGGCGCAGCAGCGGCGCGCCCGCTCTCTCCTTCCACTCCGGGCACGCAGCCGAGCAGAGGTAGAGGAAACCCCAATAGGGGTGGTTAGCCTTGCCCCCAGCCCACACTGCCTCCTCCCCTTTTGAATCCGCGCCGCGGGGCCTCGAGGGGGAAATCCCTCCGTTACCCTTGGCTCGCCGCCGCCCGGGGCGGTGGCGCCGCGGTGGAATCCCGGCCCACCTCGGATGCGCAAGGATAGGGGCGGTGGCGTCCTTTGCCTTTTTCCCCCGGTCGCCTCCCCGTCACGCGCGCGCGCGCGCCGGCCCCTTGGCGTGCGTGCCGGCCGGGCGGCTCGGCCGCGCGCGCCACCCCGCGCGGGCCGGCGTGGTTGGACCGGCGGTCTGCCGCGCGCCCGGCTCGGGCGACCGGCGCGGTGGTCAAAGAGATAAGGGAAAGAAAGGGGGAAGAAAGGGAGCTGTCGAACGGGGCCCACGCGGCAGTGAAAGAGAAGGGGAAAGGGGGTGCGGCGTGGGTTAATGGGCCGAAAGGCTCCTTGGGTTGGGCCGCTGCATCGCAAGGTGAAAAGAATTCGGCCCAAAGTCCTTAGCCGCCCTTTACCTTTTAACACGGATTTATTTGGTCTAGGATTTGAAACATAGTTTGAATTTGATCCCCTTTCAAATTCAAACTTCACTCAATTGAACTCCAAGAAAACCAATGAAAAACCAACTCACAAATTATACCATAATTTAAATATAAGTTTTATAAATAGGATAAATTAGTGGAGAATTTGGTGAGAGGCTAGCAATTTTGGCTCAAAATTTGATAGCACTCCAATGCAAACAAAAGTTTTAAATTTTCGCAAAATTTTCACACCTAATTTCCTGGGTTGTTACAGCCGCCCTAGGTCGGCTCGCCGTGTCGCGTGCTTCGTGTAGGTGCTGCCCGCGCGCTAAACCGAGCCCCCTAGCTCGTTTTGGCCTAGCGTCGGCGAGTCCGCCGCCCAGCGCCGCCGCAGCCGCTCGTCGCCGGCTCAGCACCGCCGCCCCGCCGCTTGCAGTCGTCCCTGGTCGTTAGATCTAGATCTAACGCGCAGCAGCTAACCACCGCACCGCAAGCGACCACAGCCATCAGATCTAGATCCAACGGATCTAGATCGGGTCAACTCGAGTCAGCCGGTCAAACCACCGCCAGCCCTGGCAGTTTTGCAGAAAAGCCCCTGAGTTTCTTATAATTACAAAAATACCCTTCCACCTTATGAGTTTTCTTACAGTTTAGTCCTTTTTCTTTATTTTAGCCCAAAACCTTCTCAAATCATTACAGATTAGCCCCTATACCTTCCCGAAGCCATAACTTAGTCGTTTTAGCTCCGATTTTAGTGTTCTTTATGTCCACGCGTTCGTCTCGAAGCGTAGATTAGTTTTATGCTACTGTTTAGATCTGTTTGATCTGTTTGGTGACTGTTTCTTATTTATTCCTATTGTATGCTTGTATGTGATGATTGTGGACCGTAGAGAGTGATTCGTTCGAGGGATTTGAAGATCAAGTCGAGCAAGAGTTTGAGCAGCAAGGCTTTGTTGAAGGCAAGTATTCCTTGATGCATGCCCGCTTGTCCTACATAACATGCATTTAAATTCACTGTTTTTACTTTTTCGCTTGCATTAATTTGATGGGAACCTATTAAGGATCATGCCTAGCTTTTTACTACCTTTACCTTGATACCGGGAATTAATTTAATCTTGAGGTAGTTATTGCTTAGCATGCTCAACTGGGTTTTGGTATTAATCAACTTGGTTACCTTTTGTTATTCTATGTTCCGTTTATGATCTTTACTTTTACAAGACCACTTTAATATGTTAATCGGAACATGGAGAACCACCCAAGAAAACAGTACAACCACAAGAACTAATGGGCAATGGTCTTGGCTGATTAATTAGGAACTTTAGCTTGGGATGGTCTTACCTGGTAAGGACAAGGGATCGGCGGTACTGTGGGGAATGGACTCGCTCTAGCAGGGGGTTGGGTGAGTTATTCTTTTATGGTGGGGTATCGACCTGCTAGGGGACTTTATACCTTGCTAACTGATCCGGACCTTGTGGGTCATAACTTGCTAGGGAACCTTTGTAAAGGCCATGTAGCGTCCCTATGCAATCACACCTCGGAAGTGTGATATGGTGTCTTGCAAACACCGCATGGTTGGGTCCAAAGTTCTTCGAGCTTTTACGGCGCTTGTGGGTAAAGATGTACAACCTCTCGCAGTGTTAAACTAATCGATTAGCCGTGCTCACGGTCAAGAGCGGCCTGGACACTCACATGATTAAATTATTGAACTTTAATGTTTAAATTGTTGTTTTATTCTTTATTTATGATGTTTATATCTTATTAATTGGGTCGGTATGAACTTACACCTTTAGTAATCAGGTTGCTAATAAAACTTGACCAACTAAAATGCTAAAGTGCTTGAAATCTTAGCCATCCACCATATGGCCTTGCATGTTATGTTGTTTTCCCTTGCTGAGTACGAAATGTGCTCACGCTTGTTTATTCTCTTGCATCTACAATACCCGGATTGGCTGCTCAGACTGGGAGAACTTTGAAGACGTCCTAGGAGATTTCCAGGAGTTCTAGGTGTGCGTAGTCTTCAGTCAGCTGCTTGTGGAGGCATTTTTGTCCGCTGCGAGAACTCGTTTATTTAAGTTTCGTTTAAGACTATGGTTTGTAATAACTCTTTATTCGTGTGGCACTGTATTTGGTATTCATAATGTCTAAGCGTGTGTGTAACTTGATCCTGGCGCACACGTGATCAATGCATTCGGTTTTGCCTTTAAAACCGGGTGTGACAGAGTGGTACCAGAGCTGTGTTGACTGTAGGAACGCTAGCCTAGATAGTAATGGTCGAATTAAGGATTTTATACTCATAGAAGCTTTCTCTTACATGCTTGCTTTATTCTTACTAACCTTACTCTTGCCTTTTTGCTTCACTCTTGAGCTGTCTGCATTCTTTATCTTGTGCTTGCTTTAGCTCTCGTCCTTTTTGCCTTACCATCTTTCTCATTCTGCACTACACTACAGATGGTTCGTAGCTTGGAGATCTCTCAGGCTGGAGCAGTCCATCAGTATGCTCCACAGGAACAGTACCATGATTTGCATGATGGAGATACAGATGAGGAGATTGAGATGGAGCCTGCACCTGTGGTTTTCCCTAACCTTATCATGGTGCCTGACGATGAGGAAGATCCGGAGGAGATGATCCCAGAGGAGGATGAGCTAGCTGAACAACCAAACCTAGAGGAGCAAGCGCCAGAAGAAGATGAGGATCACTCGGATCAAGAGATGGAAGAACAAGAGCAAGAGGAGGAAGATGTGGAAGCGATCTGGGAAGTGTACCACTACAAAGCTGATGGAGTAGGTATTCCCATGGCAGACCACCTGAGGGCAATGGCACTTCGCCTGGGCTATGATAAAGCCCCTGTCTACCATTGTGAGCTGTGGACTCATCCGTGGTTCGAGCCCCATTGGGAGGTTGCTGCCATCTTGGAGGAGTACATTCCATGCCGTGGAGTGAAGGAGGTGTCCAAGCATCATGACGTGGCTCACGGGACTACTATGGATGCTTGGATAGCGAGGTCGGCTCGGAGGGCGCTCTATGTGCTCTCTCACAAGGAGCGAGACGGAGTTGGAGGATACCCACCGCCGTTACACACCTTTCGGAGCAAGTGGGGAAGCCAAGACTTACATCGCCCCAGACCCGGCCTATGAAGGGACGCTCAACAATGTCCGGAGTCTACTTGCCGTGTGAACACCGCATTGGATGATGCCAACAACACACTATATGCGGCACGAGCAGATTTTCACTCGGAGACGCAGAGGCGTGCCCTAGAAGCAGCACTTCTGAACAGGGAGCAGCCAGAAGCCCATGAAGCCACAGAAGGATGTACCTCCCCGTCACCTAAGAGGCCACACTACGACTCCCCTGACGCTCGCATAGATGCCATGACAGAAGATAGTCCTTAGGTTTAAGATTAAGGGATAGGATCTCTTTGTAATCGCTAGTAGACGATCGGTAAAATGTGTTTAGTTTAGAGGTGTGGTTGAATGCTTGATTTTGTGCTTAATGTATGAGTTGGATTTGTGGTTGAGTGCAATGTGTTGTGAAGTGATGACCACAACAACATTGGTTTAGTAGTAGGTTTGTGGGGGTTAACTTTCAGTCTCAATCAGTTATCTATCTTAATCCTTTTGTCCCTTTAAGTTTTCCCTTAATGCAAATTCGAGATTCCAAAAATCTGATCGCACAGTTTCCTGAGTCAGCAGTACTGTTTTAATTTTATCTCGAGCTACAGAACTCCGATTGCAGTAAAACCAATTGGAAAAGTTCAAGAATTTTGTGACTGATTTTCTGTGAAAAATTCAGAATATTTGGATGGATAACCAGAGAGTTATAACTGAAACATTACAGCCTCACGAATCTGTTAAACACTGCTGACCTACCTGACTTGTTTATTGTATAACCAGAGCTACACAACTCCGATTGAAGTGATTCCAGTTGGAGTAGTTTCGTAATTTCATTACCTTTTATCAGTCCAAAATCCATAATTTTTGGTTACCCACACTGAGAGCTATGCCTGATTGTTTGGAGTCAACAGAATCTGTCTTATCTGAACATCATTGCTATCTTAACTTCCTAAGTTTAACCCTTGGTGCAATCATCTAAAATAATGTCCCTAACACTCAGATGGTGAACACCAGGTCAGGATCAGGTGTTGATCAGCCAGCGGGAAGAGCACCCCAGCCAGCACAAATGGATCCCGCTATGCAGCAGTTCCTGGAGGCACGGACCCGGCTCCTCCCGAACTTGACCACCACCGTGACAAACTTGCAAGCTCGAGTCAACAATCCACCGGTGCCGCCACCCGCGCCTCGCAACAAGCACCGGGAGTTTATGAGTCACCACCTTCCCCGTGTTTACTCACGCCGCTGATCCACTAGAAGCTGAAGATTGGCTAAAGACAATACGCGATGCTCACTACTCGTCGGTGTGACGACAGAGAGAAGGTCTCGTATGCTTTGCGGGACGACTTCAAGGATGCAGCCGCTTGGTGGGATGCGTATTCTGCCGCTCATGCCGCCCCAGACACCATCACTTGGGAGGAGTTTACCACCAACTTCAGAAGCCATCACATACCCTCTGGAGTTATGAAGATCAAGAAGAAGGAGTTCCTTTCTCTGAAGCAGGGAGGAATGTCAGTAGCTGAGTATAGAGACAAGTTCACTGAGTCTGTCTCGCTATGCGACCGAGGAGGTTGCTGAAGATAGGAAGAAGCGGAGCTGTTTTTGGATGGGTTAGCCGGTTCGCTGCGGTACCGATCACCGATGTCCTACCCTTTCCCCAACTTTCGGCGGCTAGTTGATGCCGCCATCCGCTTGGAGCACAAGCGCAAGGAGCTCGGGAGAGCGAAGAGGAAGGCCGCCGGCTCCGGGCGGTTGGGAGTGCGTCTCGCCCGCGCTTCAACCCACCGCCGAACACCCCGTTCCGCTTTGGGGGACCGGGTGGAAACTTTGGGCGAGTGGCGGTCCCGGCGTCCTCGCTCGGCCAGGTTCCGACGCCGCTGCTCGGCCAGTTTCGGCGTCATGTTCCTCGGACTCCCCGCCCGGTTTCCCGGCGAGTCGGCGAGAGAGCCCCGCTTGGCACACCCGTAAGGACCGTGGCACCGCCCAATCCTCGCCACCACTACTTGCTTCAAGTGCGGAGAGCTTGGTCACTATGCCAATGCTTGCCCAAAGAGGAACCCTCCACACACCCCCGACAGAACCCGGCCCGCGACAAGGAGCGGAAGCCAAACCCCGCGTCTAACAAAGGACAACGAGCTATGCACAAGGCAAGGCGATGCACGTTGATGCCGAAGTCGCCCGGAGAACCCCGCAGTAGTGCTCGGTATGTTTCTAGTCAACTCTACTCCCGCCTCGCCTTTGTTTGATTCTCGGAGCATCCCATTCTTTCATTACATCCCGGTTCGTAGCTCAACATAATCTACCTATCGGTCCCATGTCTCGCCACATGTTAGTTACCTCACCTGGGGGAATTGAAAGCTATCTATAAATGTGATAACGTCCATCTCAAGATTGTGGGCAGAGATTTCCGTGCCAACCTTATAATCTTGGATTCAAAGGGGATCGATGTGATATTGGGAATGGGATGGTTGACCGCGTGTGATGCGGTGATTCAGTGTGCTAAGAGGTCAATCCTTCTTACAAGTCCAGCTGGTGAAAGATTTGAGTTTGCAGCAGATCCCGCACCATCAAATGCCAGTGCCGTGAATAAGCTTGACGGAGCAGCCTTGGAAGACATACGAGTAGTGTGCGATTATCCTGATGTGTTTCCCGAGGAGTTGCCAGGTATGCCCCCTGACCGAGATGTTGAGTTCGTTATTGATCTTTTACCTGGTACTGCCCCTATCTCTAAGCGCCCATATAGAATGTCTAGTGATCAGTTACAAGAACTTAAAGCTCAGATTAAAGAATTATTGGGTAAAGGATTCATCCGTGCTAGTTCATCACCCTGGGGAGCACCCGTTATCTTTGTGGGTAAGAAAGATGGCACACAGAGGATGTGTGTTGATTACAGGTCCCTTAATGATGTTACCATCAAGAACAAGTATCCTCTGCCATGTACTGAAGATTTGTTTGATCAGATGAGAGGAGCTAAAGTGTTTTCTAAGATCGATCTGCGATCCGGTTATCATCAGTTGAAGATTAGTCCTTCAGATATTCCTAAGACAGCTTTTACTACCGTACGGATGTATGAGTACACGGTTATGTCTTTTGGGTTAACCAATGCACCCGCGTACTTTATGTACTTGATGAACAAGATCTTTATGGAGTATCTGGACAAGTTCGTTGTGGTATTCATTGATGACATTTTGATCTACTCCAAGAATGAGGAGGACCATGAGGAGCATTTGAGACTTGTGTTGCAGAAGCTGAGAGAGCATGAGTTATATGCGAAGTTCAGCAAGTGTGAGTTCTGGCTCAAGGAAGTGTCTTTTCTAGGTCATATCATCACCAACGGAGGTATTGCAGTGGATCCCAGCAAGGTTAGTGATGTATTGAAGTGGGAAGCCCCTCGTACAGTGTCTGAGATTCGGAGTTTCCTTGGACTTGCTGGTTACTATCGTCGGTTTATTGAAGGATTCTCCAAGATTGTGAAGCCTCTCACTACGTTGCTAGAGAAGGAAAGGGAGTTTAAATGGACCCGTGCATGTCAGTCCAGTTTTGAAGAGTTAAAGAAGCGGTTAACCACAGCACCTGTTCTAGTAATGCCTGATCTACGGAAGAGTTTTGACATATATTGTGATGCATCTCGACAAGGTCTAGGATGTGTGTTGATGCAAGAAGGTCATGTTATAGCCTATGCATCTCGTCAGTTGAGGAAGCATGAGTTGAACTATCCTATGCATGATCTTGAGTTAGCAGCAGTGGTTCATGCATTGAAGATTTGGAGACACTACATTATGGGAACTAAGTGTCAGATCTATACTGATCACAAGAGTCTGAAGTATATCTTCACTCAGAAGGATCTTAATCTAAGACAGTGTCGTTGGTTAGAATTGATCAAGGACTATGATCTAGAGATTCATTATCATCCGGGTAAAGCGAATCTGGTTGCTGATGCTTTGAGTCGGAAGGGCCACACTAACATGGCTATGACCATTCAGTTTCCTGACGAGTTGGTAAAAGAGTTTGAAAGGCTCAACTTGAAAGTGGTTGCGCATGCAGAAGGAGTGACTTTGGAAGTACAGTCCACTCTGGAGCAAGAGATACGTAAATGGCAGCTAGAGGATGTTGGAATACAAAAGATTAAAGAGAGTATGCAACAAGGAGAAGCCCCAGATTTCACAGAAGATGAGCAAGGAACCGTGTGGTTTAAGAACCGGTTGTGTGTACCAGAGACAGGAGATCTCAGAGAGAAGATCTTGAGAGAAGCTCACGACTCCGCTTATTCTATCCATCCAGGCAGTACTAAGATGTACCGGGATCTCAAGCAGAGGTATTGGTGGTACGGTATGAAGAGAGACGTGGCCGCTCATGTGGCTTTGTGTGACACTTGCCACCGGGTTAAGGCTGAACATCGAGACCCGCCGGTTTGCTTCAACCATTGAAGGTGCCTGAGTGGAAGTGGGAAGAGATCGGAATGGACTTCATAGTGGGTTTACCCCGAACCCGAGATGGTTATGATTCGATTTGGGTTATCGTGGATCGTTTGACTAAGGTAGCTCACTTCATTCCGGTAAAGACTACTTATACGGGAGCTAAGTTGGCGAACTATACATGTCCGGGATTGTGTGTTTACATGGTGTACCAAAGAAGATCGTGTCAGACAGAGGTACTCAGTTTACTTCTCGTTTCTGGGGGAAGTTGCATGAATCCCTGGATACTAAGCTAAATTTCAGCTCAGCTTATCATCCACAGACAGATGGACAGACAGAGAGAACCAATCAGATCCTAGAAGACATGCTGAGAGCATGTGCGCTTAAGCATGGTTGTAGTTGGGATAAGAGCTTGTCGTATGCTGAATTCTCTTACAACAACAGCTACCAAGCTAGTCTCAAAATGTCACCCTTTGAGGCCCTGTATGGAAGGAAGTGTAGAACCCCGTTATATTGGAGTGAGACGGGCGAAAGGCGATTATTTGGGGCGAGATATCATCGGAGAAGCGAGAGAAACAAGTTCAGATCATCAGAGAAAATTTGAGGATTGCTCAGTCTAGACAGAAAAGTTATGCAGACGGCAAACGAAGGGATGTGGTCTTTCAGGAAGGCGATTATGTGTACCTAAAGGTGTCACCTATCAGAGGTTTGCGTCGATTTAGAGTTAAAGGAAAGTTGTCACCTCGGTTTATTGGACCTTTCAAGATCCTTGAGAGAGTGGGAGAAGTGGCTTACAGATTGGAGTTGCCAGTCCAGCTAGCTGATGTGCATGATGTATTCCATATCTCTCAGTTAAAGAAGGGTTTTGGTCCTCATGACAAAGAGCCGTTACCCTTGGATGATCTAAACGTCAAAGAGGATCTCACCATTGTTGAACACCCTATTCGGATACTGGAAACCATGACAAGGGTCACCAGGAATAGTGTGATTAAGATGTGCAAAGTACAGTGGAGTAATCATGCAGAGGATGAGGCAACATGGGAAAGAGAGGATGAGCTGAAAGCAGAATTTCCAGATCTTTTTCCCAATCTGTCCGAATCTCGAGGACGAGATTCTTCTTAAGGGGGGTAGGATTTGTAACACCCTAACTTTATTAAAAAAATTGGCTTTATTAAAATTTGCTAGCAACCATTTATTTGCTTAAGGAATATAAGGTTGTTTTATTTATTTTTAGGCATTAAAAACTTTTCTAAAATAAAGTTAATGAAATATAGGAATCATTTGTGGCATTCATGCTGGTGCATTATTTTTGGTTGCTGGAGTTCAAATTCAAATTTGAATTCTTTTTGGTTTGAAGCCTTTTCCCAAAATCCCTAAAATCCCAAAACCTTTTACCCTTAACCCCTACCCCTTAACCCTTTCTAGCCCGACCCGGCGGGGAACGAGCGGCTAGCCGGCCGCGCGGCCCGCCCGGTGCGGCCAACCCCGCGGCCCGGCGGCCGCCCGGCCCGGGCCCCCGGCCTTCCGCCCGCCGGCTCCGCCCGCCGCCCGCCTCCGCGCCCGTGCCGCCGACGGGTGGGGCCCCCTTGTCATCCCCGTCCCCGCGTCGGCTCCGCCCGGACTCCGCCGCCGCCGAGTCCGAGCGCGGCACGCTCCCTCCTCCGCGTGACCCGCACGCCAAGAAGCCCCACCTCGGGCTATTTAAGCCGCCGCCGCCTCCCCGGACGCCCTACCCGAGACGCCGCCGCCCCTTGCGCCCCCGCCCGCGAACCCTAGCCCGAGATCGCCGCCGCCGCCGTCGATTCCTCGGTTCCGCCGTCCTTCGCCGCCAAGGAGCCGCTCCGGAGCCGCGCAAGGAGGTGAGCGCGCGCGCCGTGCTACCCGCCGTCGTTCCCGGTGCACCCTACCACCCGCGCGACCTCGCCGAGTCCGCGCCCGCGCCGCCGCGTCGACCGCCCGCACCGCCGCGTCTCCGCCCTAGCCGCCGCCCGAGGTCGGCTCGCCGTGTCGCGTGCTTCGTGTAGGTGCGCCCGCGCGCTAAACCGAGCCCCCTTAGCTCGTTTTGGCCTAGCGTCGGCGAGTCCGCCGCCCGCCGCCGCCGCGGCCGCTCGTCGCCGGCTCAGCACCGCCGCCCCGCCGCTTGCAGTCGTCCCTGGCCGTTAGATCTAGATCTAACGCGCAGCAGCTAAGCCACCGCACCGCAAGCGACCACAGCCATCAGATCTAGATCCAACGGATCTAGATCGGGTCAACTCGAGTCAGCCGGTCAAACCGCCGCCAGCCCTGGCAGTTTTGCAGAAAAGCCCCTGAGTTTCTTATAATTACAAAAATACCCTTCCACCTTATGAGTTTTCTTACAGTTTAGTCCTTTTTCTTTATTTTAGCCCAAAACCTTTTCAAATCTTTACAGATTAGCCCCTATACCTTCCCGAAGCCATAACTTAGTCGTTTTAGCTCCGATTTTAGTGTTCTTTATGTCCACGTGTTCGTCTCGAAGCGTAGATTAGTTTAATGCTACTGTTTAGATCTGTTTGATCTGTTTGGTGACTGTTTCTTATTTATTCCTATTGTATGCTTGTATGTGATGATTGTGGACCGTAGAGAGTGATTCGTTCGAGGGATTTGAAGATCAAGTCGAGCAAGAGTTTGAGCAGCAAGGCTTTGTTGAAGGCAAGTATTCCTTGATGCATGCCCGCTTGTCCTACATAACATGCATTTAAATTCACTGTTTTTACTTTTCCGCTTGCATTAATTTGATGGGAACCTATTAAGGATCATGCCCAGCTTTTTACTACCTTTACCTTGATACCGGGAATTAATTTAATCTTGAGGTAGTTATTGCTTAGCATGCTCAACAGGGTTTTGGTATTAATCAACTTGGTTACCTTTTGTTATTCTATGTTCCGTTTATGATCTTTACTTTTACAAGACCACTTTAATATGTTAATCGGAACATGGAGAACCACCCAGGAAAACAGTACAACCACAAGAACTAATGGGCAATGGTCTTGGCTGATTAATTAGGAACTTTAGCTTGGGATGGTCTTACCTGGTAAGGACAAGGGATCGGCGGTACGTGGGGAATGGACTCGCTCTAGCAGGGGGTTGGGTGAGTTATTCTTTTATGGTGGGGTATCGACCCTGCTAGGGGACTTTATACCTTGCTAATCGATCCGGACCTTGTGGGTCATAACTTGCTAGGGAACCTTTGTAAAGGCCATGTAGCGTCCCTATGCAATCACACCTCGGAAGTGTGATATGGTGTCTTGCAAACACCGCATGGTTGGGTCCAAAGTTCTTCGGAGCTTTTACGCTGCTTGTGGGTAAAGATGTACAACCTCTGCAGAGTGTTAAACTAATCGATTAGCCGTGCTCACGGTCAAGAGCGGCCTGGACACTCACATGATTAAATTATGGAACTTTAATGTTTAAATTTTTGTTTTATTCTTTATTTATGATGTTTATATCTTATTAATTGGGTTGGTATGAACTTACACCTTTAGTAATCAGGTTGCTAATAAAACTTGACCAACTAAAATGCTAAAGTGCTTGAAATCTTAGCCATCCACCATATGGCCTTGCATGTTATGTTGTTTTCCCTTGCTGAGTACGAAATGTTCTCACGCTTGTTTATTCTCTTGCATCTACAATACCGGATTGGCTGCTCGGTGACCGGGGAGAACTTTGAAGACGTCCCGGAGATTTCCGGGAGTTCTAGGTGTGCGTAGTCTTCGGTCGGTACACTTTGTGGAGGCATTTTTGTCCGCCGCGAGAACTCGTTTATTTAAGTTTCGTTTAAGACTATGGTTTGTAATAACTCTTTATTCGTGTGGCACTGTATTTGGTATTCATAATGTCTAAGCGTGTGTGTAACTTGATCCTGGCGCACACGTGATCAATGCATTCGGTTTTGCCTTTAAAACCGGGTGTGACATGATTTTCATCTAGTGTCATTCTATTTGTATTTCATCACATTTGAAGTAACTGAAATGAGACGATAGAATGACATCTTTCTCAGTGTACAATACCCCTCTGGCTAGTGACGTTTCATATGAGAAAGTAACATGCAAATCCAATATCTTGTCTAGAAGGTAGGAGTTTTACTAAAAGGCTTAAGAATAATGGTTATGATTCATTGGTCACTTTTCCATCTATCAAATAACTTAATAAATTACCAAAATGACCATAATGAACTTAACTTTGTTCACTGTTAGAGCATTCTAAGAGACTCTTTATATCTTTCCTAACTTACACGAATAGAGATTTTGGTGAAAAAACAACACCCCCAATAGCATTTCAATTGGATATCCAAATATAGGTATCATTTATTCAGGATTTCTCACTGGTCAAGATAGAGAACGAGGGTGACTCTCTAAACTGTCACATGATAAAAAAAGTTGGTGGATAGTATAAGAGCATCTTCAACATAATCTCCACTTTTGACTCTCTATTTACTTCTCTATAAAGATTCTACTTCATATTGAGCAACTCACTCCAACAAACTCTTCATCTATCACTCTCAGCTACATTCAACTCTCACTCTCCACACACTAACCCATAAGTCCCACACGCCATCCCACACTTGGCAAGCCAGTTTAGCTAGTCGGATTGGCTAGCCAAATTTGGCTAATGAGGGGGGCAATTTGGAAAGCTGGATGGCTGGGTGAGTTGGATAGCTAGTGTGTTGGAGAGATATTTGGTGTTGAGTAGCCAAAATTTAGCTTGGCAAGACATTTAACTAGTCCCTTGTATATGCTTTAAAGGTATAGAAAATGGTTTTTACTCAAGCTACTCTCCAAATGATTATTTAGAGAGTAGATTTTAGAAAAGACTCTTGAAGATGCTCATAGTTCATTGGATCTAGATTCTCACTTGGGATGGATGAACTTGAAAGTTTAAGAACACAAATACTCACTTTAAGAGGCCATAGATGTACTCTCTCTATTCCAAATTGTAGATAGTTTTGGCTTTTCTAAATTCATAGATGTTGATATGCACCTAGGTACACCACTATGTCGAGATACATAGCAGAATCTATGAACTAAAAATTCAAAACAACATACATTTTGGAATAGAGAGAATATATAAGAACCTCAGAAAGAACGAACCCTAAAGTACACTTTATTCTTAAGAGATTCATTCCGCATCTACCCAAAGTAGCAGACATTTAATTGCTATTGTGCCACTGAGCAATCATGGTTTTCCTGAATAGATTCTAATTTGTGACCAGGATAACTCCGTTTTACATTTACCCTTTGTATGCTAAATGTTACAACATTGAACAGATAGTTAAAGGGAAAGGGAATAGAATATGATAAATGACTACCCATCAATGTTGATTTATTGTATATCCGATTCAGTTTGGTAGTTTTAGGTTGGCCCTCATCCAAGGCCATGTGATTAGAGACTACCTATCATTATTAGTTTATTGGTTTGTGTTGTCCTCCACATCTCATTGAATAAGTTGAACCAACACAACATCCACCTAATTTTCCACTCATCTTGAAAACTACGATATTCCGGCACTTAAAATGTCCACCAAATTAAAACTTGAGAATAAATTATCAATCATTACATCAATTAGCATGATAGGTATTCATCCTTCTCCATAGATTGTCCTCTCGTGCTTAGGTCAGTCACCTTGGTGCGAAACTTTATCGCACTATATCAATGCTATTATTAATGCAGTTATGTCACCTTTTCAATGAAATGAAATTGTCACTCTCAATAGTGCATTGATTCATTGCACAATTTTATAGATAGTTTGGAGCTTATTTTTTTCATAAAGTTATGATCAAATGTGTCTTGCAATGAAATTATAACATCCTCAATGCATGTTTCATTGAGTTTCATGGACGTGGTAACGACATCTACTAGGCTTCTTGGAGATGAAACTCCTTTATCCTCTCTCTCTCCTCACAATTAGGTTGCTAAGTCAACAAAATTGCTGATGTGTCATATAATTTAATGCTAATAAACCTCCCATAAAACTCCACTAAGACTAGCCTTATCATAGGATTGATCATTTTCATATGTCTTGTGACGATAGGCACTAATTGTATGGGTAAATAACCAATTAATTCCTTGACTTGCCTTAATAAAAAAAGCCTATGTATTTGATCTAATTTGTTGTCTTTTTCCATCTCTCTTTCATCTTTCTATAAATCCTAGAAACCCTTATGGTCATGTTTTTAGACGAATGGATCGGAGTAGTACATATTTTTTGCACTTTGATTTGATTTGTTGTAATCTTGAAGACGATTTGATTTGATTTGTGCATTGATGTCACATTAGAAGGCAATTTTACAATGAAAAAGTAGAAGTGTCCTTTGATCTAGCATAGTGGTCATGGAGTTAAGATACCACTTTAGCTTTGCCTTAAAATAAAGTAGAATATTGGTTTTAAAAAAAGTGTAATATTGAACCATTTAGTCCCATGACAACAATGTGAGAATCAAACCAGAAACACACTTGGTGAGCGATCTCAACTAGAGACTCTACCAAGCTACTACCATGTTCTCCATAGCAACATAAAACTGTAAATGATAATCTTTTTCTTAGTGTGAATCTTTAATAATTTGATCTCACAGTAATTAGCTATTGTTTTTTATGCAATGGTGTCAATAGAATTTGATGTATGCATATTACGTTCAATACTCAGTTTTTTTGCATTTTAGATAAAGGAAATATTTTTTATTTGCATAGGTTAGATATAACTTAATTGATGTTGATGTATTGTGATTATTTCATGTTTTTTGAAAGATGCAGGTCTGATTATGTATCGTTCCGCATGAAAATTGATTCATTGGCGATAGGTAGACTTTAGATGCATGTGCCTGTTTAGATTGGCAAATACCGAATAGACATTCCGTCACATCAAACTATTCACTCATCACATCTTCTTTCTATACACGCAGCCTAATGCAACAGTTTCCCACAACTTTCCATTCAAAATTATTATTCTAGCACTATTCATATACGCAAAATTTCAATCTAAACACGCCCTGGCAAAATGATGAATATAGTTTAAGCCACATAATGCCTACCTCTTTCACTTATGGCATTAGTTGCCTTCTCTTTTGATATGTCTTAGATGTATAAATTTGGGTCACATGATTTTCAATGGGTTTCTATAGTTACAAAACCGTTTTAAAACAACAGCACGTGTAAGAAATAAAGTTGAAGAGCAAACAAATGGCATGAGCCACCCAGTCAGCCTTGCTGTGGTTTTCCTATTTTGTGTCCAATACTATTTTTTTATCAAAAGACATGTATCCAGATTCAATAATATATCATGCCTAGTTTGTGTGACGATTGACTAGTGGAGTGGCTCCAGGCTACAGACTCCACAACTAAGCATAAGGCTCCACGACTATTCTATTCGTTTCAAATTGTAAGTCGTTTCATTTTTTTAGAAAGTCAAAGCATCTCAAATTTAATCGAATTTATACAATAAAATAGTAAGATACCGTACAAATACCATTAGTTTCTTCAATAAATATATTTTCATAGTATTTTCAGTCCGTGCTATAAATCTTTGTGATTCTCTCATAATTTTAATCAAATATAAAATAAGTTAACTCTCCAGTAAAATTAGAATGATGGCCCGCCAAAAAAAAGTAAAATTAGAATGACTTACAATTTGAAAGATGAAGTATATACACCTAGGTACTCTATTAGAACCTAATAAAAATTAGAGCAGGTGGGCGTACCACTTTTATCTAGCACTAGTGTCGAAGTTACAGCAAGAGCGTCCAAAAAGCGCCCCTCGTCAGCGGTGTCGGCACATGGCCGCCCGTCTCGAGCGCTCACATGACACATCACACAGAAGCGCGAGCCCAGCAGCCATCGTGAAGCACAAATCATCAATCTCGTGGTGAAAGTCACATGCTTCCTTCTGTCTCGCTTTTAAAGCAACCCCAAGGGGCTTGCTCGCGTCAAAGCCTCAAAGGACAGAGCGAAAACAAACGACCTCGTGCAACCATTATTATTTATTAGAAAATGAAATTATATGGTCCTGGTAACCATGTGCGGAGGGGCTGGACCGAAGAATCTCGCCAAACCATCTGAAATCGACTTCACACCATACTCGGATCTCCGGTGTTATGTAATTCAAACAGAAAAGTATGCCTCATGCAGTCATGAAGACGCAAAGACGAGTGATATGCCTCTGACAAAAATTTTGTTGTCGAAGGATGTAATTGATGAGTATTGTTTCCTTATATGGGATGATAAATTATTGTTCTGGGTGAAATTTTGAGCGGTTGTGACTCGATAAATACGAGTCGCTGCCTCGCTGGGTAATAATATGGCCATGTTTGGATCTACAGGTAGAATTAGTTTTAGTTAGTTGGAGCTCAACTAGCCACAAAGTATCTACTCCTTCCGTCCTATAAAAAAGTGCAATCCTAGCTTCTGAAAAAATCACACAAAGAATGCAATTCTAGAAGATCTAATTACCTTTCTAATTAAGTGGTCAGATCTGATTTGCATAACAAAACTTACTGCATTTGGCAAACAAATGAGGGTATTAGAGTCTTTTCAATCCTCCACTAATCTGTCTAAAAAAACTAAAATGCACTCTTTTATGGGACGGAGGGAGTAAACATAATAGCTAGGTTGAGCTAGTTTGCATCTAACCCACCCAAAAAACTATACCACCCAAGAGGTGTTTATTGGGGTTAGTTCATATTGGGTTCAGCAAAAAGTGATTTTTCTCTCTCCCTCCACCCACACCTAATGATTGAAAAGTACATTTAATGTCATTCTAGCCCGTTCATCCAAACACCTCTAGAGCTAGAGTTAGTTAGGGCTAGAGTTAGAGGTAGAAACTAGCTCTAACTCTAACCCTGCTGGAGTATCCAAACAGGGCTTATAAGAGCAACTCTACCAGCTTGAGTAAATTTGATCCCCTATTTAAAGTTATTGGGGGTGGAGTAAAAATATTTTCATCCCTAAAACACAATTTGCTACAGCAGTTTCCCTATTCTCCTTCCCAACTCGTGGGTACCACCACGCCCATCTTCTCCTTCCCCTACCTCCCACCGCTACTGCACTACTAACTCGCCTGCGCCTCCCCCGGCCTCCCGTCGCTGGCCCGTCCCTGGCCCCCGCCGCACGCCCGCCCGTCAGTAACGTCGCCATCGGGTGCGGCCACGACAACGAGGGCCTCTTCGTCGGCACCGCGGGTCTCCTCGCCCTCGGCAGGGGTCCGCTCTCGTTCCCGTCCCAGATCTCCGCCTCCACCTTCTCCTACTGCCTCGTGGACCACGACTCCACCGCCGCGTCCACGCTCCAGTTCGGTGGCACCGCCGCCGAAGCCGACACCATCACGACACCGCTCCACCACAGCCTGCGCACAAGCACCTTCTACTACATCGCCATGACGGGGATCTCCGTGGGCAGTCAGGTGCTGTCCATCCGACCCGCCGCCTTCGCCATGGACGCCACCTCAGGGTTGGGCGGTGTCATCGTCGACTCGGGCACCGCCGTCACCAGGCTCCAGTCCGCTGCCTACGCGGCGCTCCGCAACACGTTCGCCCGGGGCACGCCGATGCTGCCCAGGACCTCCAGGGTGTCGCGTCCACGAACAGCTCGTCGGCAGGGAGCATGGTGGCGGACTGTGACGCCCCAGGTTTTTAATTAACGTCATTAACGCTAATGACCGAATCAGCCGAGTCAAACCGTCCGACAGTGGTCAAACCTAGGTCAACCTGGGTCATCACCTCGAAAACCTCGCCAATGAACCCTATTGAACCCCTTGACCAAGTCTATACCCACCCGTGGTCAACCCTTGGTCAAAGACACGGTCAAACCCGGCTCAACCATTGACATCAGCGAATGTCGTCCGGAACTTTTGCCACGTTCTCCAAATTTCACCTAAACACTTCAAAATCTACCTTTATGAAAGTTGTCCATCTTGTTGAGGGACACAACTTTCATGTAGATTGGCATTTCAAATTTTGAACGGAAAAGGGTGAAAAACTTGGTCAACTGGCAGTACCTCCTGTTCACAGGGACATGGCGGCATTCAAAGTTGGCAAGACGTTCCTGCAAAATCCGTTGAGAAAAACACCCTACGACCTTTGTGAAAGTTGTAGAGGGTAGTGAGATCTACAACTTCTCTGTTCACACTTTGGTGCACTTCTATTTCAAAATCGAGAGGAAATCGCAGACGAACAAGGGCACAGTGAAACGTTTGGCGCCAGAGCGCGACGTCACGCCGCGTCGCCCGCGCCGCCCGCGCCGCACGCGCCGCGCCCCGCCACCTCGGCGTCCGGGCCGCGCCCGCACCTTCCCGAGGCGCGCACGCCTTCCCCGGACACTCGCGCACCGAGGCGCGTGGGAATCCACCCTGCCGCGCGTCACGCCAGTCGCACGCCTTGGACCGCCGGTCCATTGACTGTCCCTGTGCGTGCGCGCCTTCCGAGACAAAGCCGTGCTCTGATTGGTCCTCGTCAGCCGCAAGATTAGCCACCCATCGCCTATTTAAGGCAGCTGAGCCACCCCACGCACGCCCGCACCCGCGCCGGCCTGCACCGCGAACTGCCACCGCGTCGCCATGGCCGCCCACGGTGAACTTCCCCCTCCATGCCACCGGACCGCAATTCGTGCACGCACTCGCCACCACGACCCTCTACCGCAGCCCCCGCAGCCACGGATTGCTCGGCGGGACCGGCATCCTCGCGGGATGCCGGCCGCGGCGGCGGCCGCCGCCCCCTCCGTCGGCCGCGCTCGCCGCCAGTCTCCCCACCCTCAACTACGGCTCCAATCAACCCTAGGTGAGCCCTAGCCTCTTCCCCAACTACTTCCCGACCACTTCCCTCACCGGAGTCGCCGGAATTCAGCCTTCCCGCGCCGCCCTCCATGTCCAGGGGCCACATTGCAAGGGGTTAAATCTTTTCAGGGGCCTCAGCGCAAAACTGTAACTTCAATAGTGTACCCTTTTGGCTGAAACTTGTAAAATTTGTAGAAAATTGTAGAAAATTCAGACAATTGCAAAACCAATTTTGTTGAATTCATGGTGGAAAATAATACAACTTTTGTTATTCTCACAAGTTCTGAGTCTGGATATTTTTAACATGAAAAATAGGAATGTGAATAACCTAGATCTACCATAACTCAAAAACTATAAATCCTCTGCATCCAAATTTTGGATATGTTGTGTACCTTATCATGAATGGATCCTGTGCCGAAAATTGCACAAAGTTATGAAGTAAATATTTTTATATAAATTGTTTTCCTATTATGCAGAATCTTCCTAGATGATTTTTATAGCTAAAAATATTTATGTTTTTGTGCCCAACTTGTGCATGCTGTCTTGTTATGTCAAAACACACCTCTGGTGAATTAATCAAGATTTTTGGTTTACCAGAAATAATTATTCTTAATTTGAGCATGATTTCCTTTGTAAATTTGTGAAGCAAGATCAGTAGAGTTTCTAGGTGTACTTGCTGGTTCTTTAGGCTTGTTTAGGACCAGAGAGTATGCATGAGAAAGTTTGGATCATTTTGGTGCTTATTTATTTTTGGTATGCATTTAATGTGAATCACTAGCTAGTCTTTGTTATATTCCAAGGTATTTAATTTCCTAGCTTCAAGTCCTTACTTGTGGGTCCAGTGGGCCAGTATAGGTGTTGTTATGCCTAAGAAGCACTTCTGTAACTTTTTAGTGATTATTGCTTAATAAAAAGGTTTAAAGCCTTTTTAAAGATTAAAGAACAATTAAATAAAGAAAATCCCTTTTTAATTCTTTTCCCTTTTTGGAAAATATTACCTAACTTAATTAAAGGCTAAGACAACACCCTTGCTGATAAGGAATTAATTTATGAATAAAAAAATCTTGTTCACACCCTTGCTAGGGAGAGGAAAAGGATTAAACCTTCACATAAAATAACAAGTACAAAAGAAACTTTGAGTCAAATGTGCAATAAAAGAATGAATCATGTATAACTAATAACCTTCCTAAAAGAGATGTACTATCTAGATACTTGTTAAGGTGAACATGACCAACAAGAGTTGGATAAGATAACAAACTATCACATCACCTGAACCTTGCATTGCATTCCGTGTAGATCTTCCGGACGGTGACTACTCCCTCGTCCCGGAATCCGAGGAAGGAGGAGCAGAAGGTTCGCTGCAGTACGTGGAAATGCTCAACGACACTGAGGGTGCCCAGGCTAACCTAGCTGACGAAGGCAAGCTCCGGTGCATCTAACCTAGTTTTCAAATTCTTTATTCAATTATCTATGGATGATTGTGCATTTAAGTTCAGGAGTTGAATGGAACCCTAGATGCATGATCCCTGGGTACCTTTGTCCTTACTAGTATGGTAGGTCGATAGCTGCTAAGCTATAGGACCGTTACAAGTCAGGTGATGACCTCACTCGCGAGAATAGGTTCCTAGATAGGAATCACAATATATCCTTAATTGGATTGCTCATGTGGTAAGACCGTGGGATTTGGACTCCGGTCCAATGGCTATTGTGGGTTAAGTGTTTGAACGTACTAAGCACTTGTCGGGAATGGAACCGGTAAGCCTAGTACCTTAATGAGGCGGCGAGGGATCCTACTATTACTACTCTTGGGATTCATCTCACGGCTAGCTACCGGTGGTGTACGGTGACTCCGGGTGCCTCGCGGGGTATGCCGGATAGCCTGCACCAAAGACTGTAAGATTCGATCCCGACCCGAGGATTTTTGGGAACTGCTTCGGAAGTTGTCCTTGCGGGGGCAGCCTACCGTGTGTTTAGGTCTACCTTGCAAGGTTTAAATCAATCGATTGTCGGCCTCTCACCGTTATCTGAGACTACTTACTCCACTGGCCATGAGATCCCTAATGATGGAAGTTGATGAATACTATGCTTGATTAATTGTATTGTACAACTTTGTCTGTACTAGTTGGCTAATGTAGTAAAGATTAAACCCACTAGAACTTGTGCTAAAATCTTGAAAGTAAGGACATACTCTTTGTTACTTTTTAGCAAAAGCAACCCAGTGGCCAAAAAGCCTTTCATGTCTAGAGTTGGTGAAGTAGATATCACCGACGGGTAAGTTTTGCTGACTATTAGTATACTCAGCCTTGCTATAATGTGTTGATCCAGGTAATGCTTTCGGTGATGTGTGGCCCGGAGAGATCCCGCCCGGCTGGGAGCTGGAGTGGGTGGAGGACGACTCCTGAGAGCATCATGGATGGCCTCCCGTGGTGTTGGCGCTTCCCGTTAGTTTAATTCCGCTGTTTCAAAACTCTGAACTACTTCTTTATGGCAAAAACTTCGGTTTGTAATAATTAAACCCTTCGGGGTACGAATTTGGATGTTAATGATGATGTATCTCTGGACTCGCGTTCGAGTGAGTTTTAATGCATATATTTCGATCCTTGTTGCTATTCAAGTGATTTACCGGGCATTAACCCGGCGACTAACGACAGGATGATACTTTATTATCGCTTAATGACCAAAGTGGATTGGTTTAGGCGATAGTACGGTATTTTCCTGGGTGGGTTGTCACATGGACCCACCGAGGCTGAACTCAAACTCGATGAAGTCCTTGGAGATTGTCGGCTCCGGTGTGGCGGTCGCAGCGGCAACAACACAGAGACGGGCTCCATGTCCACCTACGCAGCGTCGTGGCTAAAGGACACGCGCGGGCCGAGCCACCCGTACAGCATGGCGGCAGCGGGTGCGAGGTTACTGGCGACGGCGGAGGTC
Source organism: Cenchrus americanus (assembly GCA_947561735.1). Classification (NCBI taxonomy): domain Eukaryota; kingdom Viridiplantae; phylum Streptophyta; class Magnoliopsida; order Poales; family Poaceae; genus Cenchrus; species Cenchrus americanus. Next base: position 77,403,737 of record OX387244.1, on the reverse strand, counting down.
ATGACTGTGGCAGCGAAAGCTACGCGCATCAAAGTCTGAGTTCGACGACTCGCTCGACAACTCCATCAACTCGCTCAGCAAGCTCAAGCTGTCCGGCAACCTGGCCGCCGCGTACACCCTCGACACGTTCTTCAAGACCGCCACGGACAAGAAGGGTCCGCGCCGCCGCACGTGCAGGCGAAGCCATCTCCGGCGCTGCGGTCGAAGGCAGCCGCGAAGCACGCATTCGTGGCGAGCTTCTTCGCGGGGGCATTGGCGGTGAAGGCGGCGTATGCGCAGCTATAGCTGGCGCCAGGGGCGGAGCCAGAAATCCACCATAGGGGGGCAAAGTCATAGGCTTACCGTTTACCGATCTTATAATCATAGTCACATATTAGCATTTTAGTTAACTGATGCAAAGAAACACTAATTTCTAAGCAGATTGCAAGCACTTGTTGAGCTCTAATTTGAAAAGATAGCTTTAATACATGAACTAATGAATACTAATAAGTAGATAATGGGAGATTAGCACGCATGAACTAATGAATACTAAGTAGACTAGCAGCTTGTTGGGGGGTGCCAGGCCCCCCTCAGCCCCCCTCCCTCCGCCCCTGGCTGGCGCAACACCCCTACGACGCCGAGGCCATCCAGGCGGCGGACGCCGGCCTTGTGGCGTGTCGACATGCAAGGGCGGGCGGTTCGCCATCGACCTGACGGCGGCACAGCGGTTCGGGCGAAGCGGGTCGCCTAGGCGCTACCCCCGTGGGAGTGCCCAATGGGTCCCACATAAGTAGGGGATGGAGGAGAGATCCCTCTATAGACGGGATGGAGAGAGATGTTTAGTCAATAGAGAAAAAAAGAAGGGCTATAGAGAATTGCTGGAGAGAGTTTTTGAGTATTTCATCCTTTATATAATTTTTTTCTATTGGGAGGGGATAAGGAAGTTTCATGATCCGGTTCCGGGGGTATATTCCGCAATCCGCATTTTAGGCCAGACCGCAGGAATCTTCCCTTTAGATTCTTTCTTGGCGCTAGACGAGCCGACACCAACAGACTCTGAAGAAAACCCTTGCCGCCGCGACCTAAATACGGTGGCTTCTATATTTGCAGTGTTTCACTTTTTTCACAATATTTTACTCTATAACAAATCAATCGCTTTCCTTGTGGAATATTTTCTATCACTGCAAATCAACCGTACAAATTAGCAAAAGCAGCCGAACAGAATTGACGGTCAAACCAAACAGGGGCAGTGCAGCCGAGCAATAAAAACCACTAATCGATACAGAAAAGCAAAAACAAAAAAATCAGGCACAACCACAGCAGTAGCATGCTGCGCATAATCGAAAGCTGTGTACAATGGTCTGACCATTGTACACAACAGCCTGACAAAATGCTTGCCAGCAGACATGACAGTTTCAGAGTCGCATCAGGTGAAATAAATTATAATCCCTTAAAACACAATTCTAACATAATAGTAATCTCCAACACACTGAGCATAAAATGGTACCAGCAAACAGTCTGACGACTTACCTGATAATGTCTGCCACTGCCTTAACCCACCTTGAACGAACTCACCCTTGCTTTTCCTCCCTTTCGCGGTTCCACCGCTCAATCTTAATCTTAGCCCTGCGCTCCTCTGTTCTCCTTGAGGGGTTGTTTGTGAATTAGTGGAATGAACGGGAATGAAGTGCATTGGGGTGGAGGAATTTCCACTATAAGTCAAAATTTTCCAAAATTCCCTTCAATCCTCTTCTATCCACTTGAATCCTCCATTTCCCAAACAAGCCCTGACCGTGCTTCTTGCACGCGTGGGAGGGGGGCTGCCACCATACCTGCGCCTCCCTCCATCACCGTACCTTTCATGCCTGCTGCCTCCACCCCTATGGCCAACGCCACCGCCACGATGGTAGTCATCACGGCCATGGCCACGCCCACCACCACCACGATACTCATCACGGACACAACCACCACCACTGTGGTAATCATCTCGGTCACGACGCTCCCTCATGTGAACTGGGCTAGGGCTGCGGCTCCTTCCCCTATGTGGCCTCCTGTAACGCCCAAAGAGCTTTTTCCCGAGAATGTTGTTTAGCATCTTGCAGCCCTGGCTCGGTCTATCCGAGCCGCTCATCTGTCCTCGACTCCTGTGAACATTTGTCTCATCCCAGCATATGCTCATATATTCGGAGTAAAAAACTCTTCGTATGCGTCTGAGTGCTCAGGTTAAAGGTGGGTAAAGCTGACAGATGCACTCACTTTTGACCGTTCGACGCAAGTACACGCTAAAAGGTATCTGAACCCATGGTTCTATACACCGGGCTTCACCTGCCATCTTGGCCCACCATTCTTTTACGTTGATATTTTTTATAGCGATCATGCACTCTTCCAATTTAACGAGAAATAATAGAATAGAATAAAAATAAAGCATATCTACCTTTTTAGTTATCCGTTCACGGGTTGTTCGCCTTGGTTGTTCACCGCCGGTACCGACTGTTCAGCACTGGTACCGGCTCAGATCACTTCACGTGGTACCGGCTCAGATCACTTCGCGTACAAAGCTCATCCACACACACAAATTATCACTTCATGTACAAATCTCTATCCACATGCAAATGATACCATTGTTTATCATTACACAAGCCTTCTTAAATATCTTAATTTTGAGTTTATAAACGATCGCCTAGCTACTCGGCGGAGCCACTCCGGCACCTGAGTTCACCGCATGAACGGGGAAAACCAATAGATAGAGGAAGAAAGGGAAGAAAAAACCACAATAGGTGGGGAAATCAGGTTCCTGGAGTAAAGAAAAAGGTAAAAGAAAATAAAGAAAAATGGAGACAACGCAAGAAGCTAGCGCGGTGTGCAGGCGCATGACGACGACCACAATTCAAGCGCGTGACGCTCGCCGGACAGCTTACGCGGCCGTGCACGTCCAACCACGACGAGCCAGCACCACTCCCTATGTCCAGCCGCCTTGAGAATGTTGTCCCCGCACGCCGGGCGCGGAACACCTCCTGAGCGGCATGGCGGTGGTGTACTGCGTGCCGGACGTCGCGGAGCTCTGCACCCCTTGCGAGCCTGCGCCGCCCTAGACACACCGGAGCCGACGCCGCAGCCTGCACCAATCCGGCAGGCGAGCACGCCGTCCATGCCACGTCGGGGATGGCGTCGTTGCAGCGCCCTTGCGACGTCGTCGGTGCCAGCGGATGTCGGTGTTTTAGACCGGCAACCTACCAAGGGGAGTACCCGAGGTAGATGAACGTGGCCTCGCCGAGATCGGTAACTCGAAGGAAGAGACACGTGGCACACAATGTAGACAGGTTCGGGCCGCGAGGTGCGTAATACCCTACGTCATGTATGTTGTGTAGCTCCGGATTGATTGGGTGTGTTTACATGATGATGCGTATATCTGAGAGAGAGGGGTCCCTACCTCGCCTTATATAGCCCGGGAGGAAGGGTTACAAGTTGGTTTGAGGAGAGAGTACTAGTCGGGTACGGCTAGGAGTTCTCTACATAGTACAAGACATGTATAGCTTCCTATCCGAGTACTTCTCCACCGCAGTCCTTGCGCCTCACGCCATCAGGTGCCGTGTGGCACAAGCTGAGTAGTCCCAGGGCCCACCGAGTAGTCGGTCCTGGTACCCACCGAGGTAGTGGGCCCAGGGAGGTCCATACGACAAGCCCCCGAGTACTTTGTAGTCGAGTAGGATAGTTTCGAGTAGTCTTGATGACCTTGACGAGTAGTCCTCAAGCACCCCCGAGTACTACAAGCCAAAAGTCCTCAGGAGTACTTGAAGCATCCCGAGGCTGTAAGGTACTCCATCTGATCCTCGAGTAGTCTTGAGGTCTTCTCGAGTAGTTCTCAAGCGTCCTCGAGTTCTCCTCTTGAATGTCTTTAATAATACTCGCTTTGTCTTGAAGAGGGAAACATATGGAAAATGTGATTCGAAGAATCGTATTCCATATGGAATGTAGCCCCCGAGCCTTAGGTCGAATCGTAGATTCAAGCTGAGGGTCAATCTGAAGTTCTGCCAAGATTATCCCGCGAAATCCAGAGAAAAAACCGAAGGACACGTGGCACCGAGCCCCCGAGCCTTGAGTCGAGTACTTCCTCTCGAATTGAAGGGTCATCTTGATTGTAGAATGTGTCCTGAGTTGCTCTGGAATCTTGTCATCACCCAGGGAATTGAGTAGACGTAGCCGAGCCCCTGAGATAGAGCGCGTCGACTACTGGAAGATGAAAAGTCAGACGGCCGCCGCTGAGTCAGCGACCAATACTTATCCATCTGGTCGTTGCAGCGCCGCCGGTTGGCTTATAAATAGAGGCCGAAACCCTTAGGGTTTTCCATCCCTCGCATTTGCAACCATTTCAAACAGATCTAGCCAAGAGTCCCACTGCCGCTGCGTTGCACTCTATAGATCCACGCGCTCCGCCGCTGTCTGCCTCCAGAGAAGCCCCCGAGCGGATGCGAGTGAAAACCCGGTGCATTTGGAGGATGAAGTCTTCCCTGTTGAAGAGCATGAAGACTGGCGCCGGGAAGAAGAGATCTCGCGATGAGGCGGCTGGATCCGCCCAGGGGTCAACGCCGCTGACCTCTTCCCCGCGCCTGAATCTAAACAAAGAGTGGAAGAAGTCCAAGGCGAAGACTGAAGACTTGCTGGCACTGGTGAACAGCGGTTTCCTCTGGGAAAAGGAGATGGACATGTGGCGCGCCGCCGCGGGAGACCCGTACCCGATGGAGAAGAACCCCGACGAGATCCTGATGTTCACCCGGTTCGTGGAGCGCGGGTTGGCCCTCCCGGCGAGCGACTTCTTCAAGGGCCTCCTTAAGTACTACGGTATCGAGTACTTGAACTTGAACCCTAACGAGATTTTTCACGTCTCCGTCTTTGTCCATTTCCGCAAGGCCTTCATGGGGATCAAGCCCCACTGGGTCTTGTTTCGGAAGTTCTCCCGCTTGAAGCCGCAGCCGAGCGCCAACGACCCAAGAGTAGTCGGAGGAGCCGGCATCCAGATGCGCGAGGACGCCGCCGAGAAGTACTTGTTGTACAAGCTCATTGAATCCAACCAAGACTGGAAGTCGAAATGGTTCTACATCACCAACCACCACCCGGAGCTGCCGAAGCCGAGCGGGAAGCAGCCGAAGCATCGGCCCTGGTGGAACACGGAGCCGACGATGTAGGAGGGTATTCAACTACCCAGCTGCTGCAGATAATCAAGGCTTTGAGAGAAGCCGGAATGAGGGCCGAACACGTGGCCTTCAGCTTCATGAAGAGGAGGGTACAACCGCTGATGGCGCGCGATACCCTCGGGTACCAATATACGGGCGATGACGACACGTCGAGGATGCCCGGTAATGAAGTCGATGATGACGACATCGTCGAGAGACTGGGTAGGATCTTCGAAGATATGCCATCATACACACCCTGCCCAGTCCCCGAGTACTCCGCAGCTCGTCTGCCAAGCAAGGTTGGTAATCGAACTTTTGTCTTTGAGTACTCATTGTGTTGTAGCAGTCAAGCTCACCCAAACTGTTTGATGCAGGATGACCTGACGATTGTCTCCGACCCAGCTTCCCCTCTTCGACTTGTGGATATTCCAGAGGAGGGCAAGGGCAAAGGCAAGGAGCGCCGTGAAGTCGGCGAGGGTGACGACACCGTCACCATTGAAGATACGTCCGATGAGGAGGACGGGGAGACGCTTCAGGAGCGGTTCCAGCTGCGGTTCCGGTTCAGCCGTCCTGGACTGCCCAATGTGCCCCTCATCGATGATCCACTGACTAGCCTGGAGGCTAGTCTCCCTGCGCCGCTAAGGAAGCCGTGCAATGTGGCACGCAAGCACGTCGCCAAGAAATTGAAGGTCACCGAGACTACGTCTCAAGAGGTAAGCTCCTCGAGTAGAGTAGTCGAGCACTTGTCTTTGCAATATTGTGTATGCTGACAATTGAATTCTGAGTGCTTGCAGGAGATTCCATCATCCGACCCTATTGACCAAGGGGAAGGAGACGACTGGGAGACGGTGGGCGAGCCGGCTAAGAGAAGCCGCGGCCCAGCCCCCACCGTAGAAGAACTTGTGTCACAGATGACACAACGGTCGACTAGAGTTGTCGAGCCGCAGGCGCCGGCCATGGAGAGCAGGCCAGAACCAAGCGCGGCTACTGGTGCCGAAGATCTAGTAGCGGCTCAAGCCGAAGAAGAGGTGCCCACCGAAGCCGGGCTTGTAGACATCGCCAGCATACTTGGCGCTCCGACCGTGACTGTCGTCCGATCTAGCTTGTAAGTGAAAACCTTTCCCGAGTAGTACTTGTAAATTGGTAGTCTTACTTGGTTGATCACCAATTTTGTATTGTGCAGGAAATCGACTGACTTTTCCTGGGAAGGAGATGAGCCCAGCACGGCGGCGGCTGAAGAAGTCTCCGCACCTGCTGCCGAGGAGTCCGCTCCCCTTCCTCAGGCCGAGACCGTGACGCCGGTCGCGGAGGCTACACTGCCGGAAGCCAGCGTAGTAGAAGGTGAGTACACTGCGGTAATGCAGTCTTCCTCGAGTAGTAGTCAGAGCCCCCGGGGAACTGATTCCTTTTGTCTTATGTTGACAGGGGTAGAAGTCGAGGAAAGCACCATCCCCGAGGCTGTGCCGGTTGAAGGCGTTGTGCCGGAAGCTGAGGTGACCACAGGAGCGGCAACCGAGCCGGCGGAGACAGCAGCCCCCGGGGTGGGTGAAGAGGTGCGTGGCGATTCACTGCCAGAGGCGAGCCTGGAGGTAGTCGTCCGCTCATCGGAAATCCAAGACACGGAGCCGATCCGTTCGGTGCCGATGTCCGAGGCCGCCACGAATAGTCGTGATGGACTCGAGCTTCTGGCGGATGACCTTATCAGCCCGGAGATGGTAGCCCGCAATTTGGAGTCAATGCGGCGGACCGAGCAATGGATGAAGGTACGTAACAATACCATTGAGTAGTCGAAATCTTCTAGATTTGAGTACCCAAATAATAATTGTTGCCTTCTGCAGGATATCGTGGAGAGATCCTGACAGAAGTCCGATATGCTCCAGGGGTATGGCGATACGGTGCTCCGGGCAGAGACGTTGGAGAAAGAACTCGTTAAGTCCAGGAAGCATTCTGCCATGCTCCAGTCCAAGCTTGATGGCGCCTTCGCCTAGTACCACAATGAAGTACAAGATATGCAGACGAAGAGCGATGAGCTGGTCCGCAAGAACAAGTCGCTGCGCCAAAAGAACAAAGGTATGCTGATGTCATCTTGTCGAGTACTTATTGCGGGTACCCTGTAGTAGTCTGACATCTCCCTTTGAGTTGTTTGCAGATCTTGAGGCTCGAGTGGAACAGCTGAAGGCATCAAAAGTCGATATGAAGAATCTCTTCTACTGAGAGAAGGATGCCCGCGAGGTACTTGAGTACGATTATAAGCAGCTGGCCCATGCGTGTAATATGCACATGGAGCTTCGGATCGCCTTGGATCGTGACCTTGTCAACTGCTATAAATCTCTGCAGAAGCTGAATGAAGACTGCGAGAAGTTGCGGGGGCAGCTCAAGGAACTTGAAGAAGCCGCGCTCCCCGTTGCGAGGTTGCTGGTGCCACACCCGAGCGGGCCGAAGATAGCCCCTCTAGTTGACCGGCTGAAGGAAGCCCCCGGACGCCTGGCTACATATGTCAAGCATTTGGCGAAGTCCATCCTGAACCAAGTCTTGGCGTTCATGAAGTCATACTTCCCCAAGGCTCTGGTGGAGGTAGTCGTGGGTGGACTAGCCGCCAATTGCACAGATGAGCAGTACACCGAGCTTCTGGAGCAGATGGCACCGATTGCGGAGCAAGTTGCCAAGAAGCTGAACCTCCAGTAGTTAGCCTGTAGGATTAGCTTGTAGCAGCAGTTGTATATAAACAAAGTTGTAATGAACTTGGTTGAGTATTAATGAAAAAACTTCCATCGAATGAGTACTTGTTGTCGCGATGTTGTATGCGGAGTGCCCATCTGTGGAGTTGTCGCGAGTAGTAGTACTTGGTAGTAGACCCATTGAGGGAGACACAGTAAATAAGTTGAAGCAAGAGTCGAACTTTATTACTGAGAAAATACACCTGGATGGCCAGGGTCGTTTACAAGTGAAGTCGCCAGGACCCGGAGGCCGCCTACAGCTAGAGTAGTGCTAGGGCGTATAGCCGCTTACAACAGTAGATCCGTTAGTATCTGTATAGACTGGATCTTAAAGTACATGGTCTCTTGATAAACCGCTGCTAGAGTCCTTGACGCTCTAAGCAGCCCGAGTTCCGTTAGTAGCCGCTAACGCTGGATCTCGGAGTAGAGTAGCCCAGAAACTAGTGCCTGGAACCGAAGGCCGCTTGCAGCGAAGGGCTCGGGAGTAGTCGTGTAGACTTGAGCCTCCAGAGTAGTCGAGAGACTACGCGTAGAACTGACAGAGTTGGTCGACGTTCCATGAGTTACTGATGTCTTCACCTTCAAGTGTCTGGAGGTGATACGAGCCTGGTCCGGTCACCTTTGCAACTGTGAAGGGACCTTCCCATGACGAGCTGAGCTTGTGTAGTCCTTCCGTGTTCTAGATGCGGCAGAGGACGAGATCGCCAATGTTGAAGGAGCGTTCCTTGACGTTGCGATCGTGGTAGCATCGGATACCTTCTAGGTACCTTGCTGACTGGACGAGGGCAGCGCAGCAAGCTTCTTCGAGTCCATCGATGTCAACTCGTCTACTATCTTCGGATATGCCTTCGTCGTACTGCTCTACTGCTGGTGACTCCCACATGACGTCGGTGGGTAGAATAGCTTCAGAGCCGTAGACCAGGAAATAGGCTATCTCGTTGACTTGGTGGGTTGAGTACGCAGCCCCCAGATAGCATTGGGCAGCTCCTTGATCCACTTTCCTCCTTTTGTGTTAGCAGCGTCGTGCAGTCGCTTCTTGAGAGCGTCGAGTACCATCCCGTTGGTGCGCTCAACTTGTCCATTGGCCCGTGGATGGGCGACTGAGACATACCGGACGTCGATCCTTTTGTTCTCGCAGTACTCCCAGAACTGGTGATTGTTGAAGTTGGAGCCCTGGTCTGTGATGATGCGATGGGGTAGTCCGTAGCGATGCACGAGTTCATCCAAGAAGTCGAGTACCCTGTCGGCCTTGGGACAGGTGACCGGTTTGACTTTGATCCACTTCGTGAACTTGTCGATGGCCACCAGAACTCTATTGAATCCTCTTGGCGCAGTTGGAAGAGGCCTAATCATGTCGAGCCTCCAGCAGGCGAAATGCCAGGTTGGTGGTATGGTAACTAGCTTGTAGGCCGGGACGTGTTGTTGCTTGGCGAAGTACTGGCACCCTTGGCACCTTCTGACGAGTTCCTCGACATCACCCAGAGCTGTGGGCCAGTAGAAAGCTCGTCGGAAGGCCTTGCTGACCAGCGTATGTGAAGATGCGTGGTTGCCGCAGTCGTGTTTGCATATCTCCTCCAAGATGTCCTTGCCTTCTTCTCGGGGAACACACTTCATGAGTACTCCAGAAGTGGTGCCCCGCCTGTATAGCTTGTCCCTGACTAGGACGTAGGACTTGGTCCGGCGGATGAGCTGCTCGACCAAGTTTTTGTCCGATGGAACCTTCTGCTCGCGGATGTAGTTGATGAAGGCTTGTCGCCAGTCCACGTCGATCATCATGACCTCCTGGCCAGCTGGCGGATGCGCTAGATCAGTGGTCGTAGGCACCGGCTCCGGGATGGAGCGTGAAGCTCGTGGACGAAGACACCCGCTGGTACTAGAGCGCGAGTAGAACCAAGCTTCGATAGGACGTCCGCTGCAACGTTGTTGTCGCAGACGACATGATGGAACTCGGGACCATAGAACTTGTTCTCGAGCTTGCAGACTTCTAGGAAGTAGGCGTCCATGTTCTCCTTGTTGCGTTCCCAAGACTTGTTGACTTGGTTGATGACCACTGCAGAGTCGTCGTAGACTACTAGTCGCTTGATACCTAGGGAAGCTGCGAGGCGGAGCCCGTGTAGTAGAGCTTCGTACTCGGCTTCGTTGTTTGAGACCTTCCAAAAGATCTGCAGGACGTACTTGAGTTGTTCGCCCGTTGGAGAGATCAGTAGTACCCCTGCACCGGCGCCTTCGAGCTTGAGCGAGCCGTCGAAGTACATCACCCAATGCTCTGGTCGCTCGGTTGGAGTTGGTAGCTGATTCTCCCGCCATTCTGTCATGAAGTCGACTAGTGCTTGCGACTTGATGGCTGTTCGTGGCTTGAAGTCGATGTTGAGGGCGCCAAATTCGACTACCCACTTGGAGATTCTTCCAGTAGCATCTTGGTTCCGCAGGATGTCACCGAGCGGGTAGTCGGTGATGACGGAGATCGAGTACTCCTGGAAGTAGTGTCGTAGCTTCCGCGAGGTGATGAGCACTGCATATAGTAGCTTCTGCACTGGTTGGTAGTGTGCTTTAGACTCCGACAGGACCTCTCTGACGAAGTAGACTGGTCGCTGGACTGGGTAGGCGTGGCCGTCTTCCTGCCGCTCGATAACGATGGCAGAACTGACCACGTGAGTAGTCGCAGCGAGGTAGAGCAGTAGCTGCTCCTTTTTGCGAGGAGCCGTGAGGACTGGCGGCTTGGATAGGAAATCCTTAAGCTGAGCAAGAGCTTGATCTACCTCTGGAGTCCACACGAACTTCTCTTGATGCATGAGTAGTTTGAAGAAGGGTAGCCCCCATTCTCCAAGTTTCGAGATGAATCTGTTCAAGGCCGCCATGCACCCGTTAAGCTTCTGGACATCTTTGATGCAGGTGGGAGCTCTCATATTGGTGATGGTGGAGATCTTCTAGGGGTTGGCTTTGATGCCGCGATGGCTGATGATGAAGTCGAGTAGCTTTCTCGACGGTACGCCGAAGACACACTTGTTCGGGTTGAGCTTCCAGCGGTACTCTCGCAAGGATGCGAAAGTCTCTTCAAGGTCGGCGATGAGCATGTCAGAGTTTCTGGTCTTGACGACCACGTCATCCATGTAGGCTTCGACGTTCTTGTTGAGCTGTCTCTTGAAACAGGCCTAGATAGCTCGCTGGTAGGTGGCACCGGCGTTCTTCAGCCCGAACGACATGGTCACGTAGCAGTAGGCGCCGAACGGGGTGATGAATGCGGTCTTCTCCTGGTCTTCTTCTTTGATAGCAATCTGGTGGTACCCGGAGTAGCAGTCGAGGAAGCAGAGCAGGTCGCAGCCCGCCGTGGAGTCGATGACTTGATCTATCTGTGGCAACCCGAAGGGGTCCTTGGGGCAGTGCTTGTTGAGGTCGGTGTAGTCGACGCACATCGTCCACTCGTTGGAGTTCTTCTTGTGGAAAAGGACGGGGTTGGCGAGCCACTCAAGATGGAAGACTTCTCTGACGAAGCCAGCCACGAGTAGTTTGGCGAGTTTCTTCTTGATGGCATCCCGTCGGTCGTCGGTGAAGCGGCATAGGTGTTGTCATTTCGGGGTAGCTTTAGGGTCGACGTTGAGTGAGTGCTCGATCAGATTCCTGGGCACCCCTGGCATGTCCGCTGGTTCCAGGCGAAGATGTCTCGGTTAGCCCAAAGGAAGCTGACGAGCGCGTCTTCCTATTTCGGGTCAAGGCTCGCCCAGATCATGGTGGTCTTGCTGTTGTCGGCTGTCCCAAGATCGATTGCCTTGACTTGCACTTCCTCAGAGGGCTGAGGCTTGTTGGCCTTGTCTGACTTCTCTAGGATGTCAAGTTCACTTGGGGCAAGCTTCTTTGATGCAACATAGATTTCCATCATGGCGTTGGGTACTTGATTGGTAGCTGCAAGTTCCACAGCTTCTGTGTCGCAGTCGAAGGATATCTTCAAGTCCCCTTGTAGCGAGAGTACACCGGCCGGACTTGGCATCTTGAGTACCAAGTATGTGTAGTGGGGTACCGCCATGAACTTGGCGATAGCTGGTCTACCGAGGATGGCATGGTAGGAAGTCTCGAAGTCCGCGACTTCGAATTTGACGTACTCGGTGCGGTAGTTTTCTCTGGTTTCTCCGAAGGTAACTGGCAGGACCACTGAGCCCAGTGGAATAGCCACATTCCCGAGGACGATGCCGTAGAAAGGCGATGTGCTCTTGGTGAGCACGTGAGTGATGTGGAGCTTCATCTTCTTCAAGGTCTTGGTGAAAAGGACGTTAAGCCCACTCCCACCGTCGATGAGTACCTTGTTGAGTCTGGAGCCCGCGACTACCGACTTCAGGACGAGAGAAAACCGCCCTGGTTCGGAGAAGCTTGTCCATTGATCCGCGTGGGAGAAGGTGATAGGTACCTCCGACCACCAGAGAGGGGTCGGAACCGCTCGTTCAATGTTTAAGACTTCCCGTCGAGTGGCCTTCTGAGATCGTTTGGTGGGTAGTCCGCCGAAGAGGACATTCACCATCTTGTCGGGTTCTTGGAAGTCACCGTTGCCTTCGTCGACTTTTTTCTTGCCTTTCTTGTCGTGAGGAGGCCATGGGTCTGGAGAGTCCTTGAGTGCTCGTCGGAGTTGGTAGCACTGCTCGGTAGTGTGGTTGCCCTCTAGGTGCCACGGGCACTTCTCTTTCAGCAAGCCTTTGAAGCCGCCGGAGGTCTTCTTCGAGTTGTCTTTCGCAGGGCGCTGGATAGCCGCAACTGTGTTGTCTGGCTTGCTCTTGAGATTAGGACCCGAGTAGTTGTTGTTGTGACCGCCTTGATCCCGGTTGTTGTTGTTGCTGCCGCCCGCATTTTGCTTGCTCTTGCCGCGAATGGTGTCGTACTTAGCGTTCGCCTTGTCATTGAGGACCAGGAGCGTCCCAATGGTCGATGGATGACCACTCCTCAGTGATGAGTGATTGACAACGGGTGTTGGACTGACTCTTGGCTTAGTGCGCAGGTGTAGGCTGCGGCCTAGTTCGTGTTGTTGCAGGTGAAGAACGGGCGCGAAAGGTCTTCAGCCTTGAGGGGCCTCCGGGAGATGGAGAGAAAAGTAGGCTCGGTTCGAGGGACCCGGTGGACAGCGGGACTGGGTGCGGGCCACATGGTGGCGACACGAGCAAGACGAAGTCATGGACAGACGAGCCGGTGCACGGTGGCGGTCAAGTCAAGTGGTTTGGCGGGAGGCCGGATCGAGCACGCGGGGTTTGGTGGTTTGCCCACAAAACCATCAGCGGACGGTTTCTTGGTTTGGGCCTCAAAACCAAGTCCGAGGGCCCAACACGACGGAGACGGGATCCGGGCGTGTCGGGAAGCTTCGAGGCGGAGGACACGCGGCGGGATCGCATGGCTTGCGTCGGGAGGACGCGGGGTGCGGCAAAGGCGTGGCCGTTCGATGGGAAGACCCACAGACATTACCTAAATGCCCCTACGTGGGTTGTATCGCCAGTAGTTATGTTAGGGGTAGTCGAGTCATTTACCGCTCCGGCGGGACCTGATATATAAGCCATGAGTGTGTGTGGATGGCCATCTCTCTCCGCGACTTAGGGTTTCATTTCCTCCCTTCTCTTTCTCATTTTCGTAGCTATTTTTCTTCCATTTTCTCTAGGCTAGCATGAGAGATTCATGAGAGATTTGTTGAGAGGGATGGATGCTAGGGCGGCATGCTAGACCTTGTGAATCTTTCCTGGTTTGTATAGAAGATTCGGGGTTGTGTTTTCGTGGCCTTTTTGTGCTTGTTTTCATGCCTTTGTTCCCGGTTCGATTCCACGGATTTGAGTGGGTTTCTCCCCGGATTTCTTTGAGGGAAACATGGATAGATGTCTTGTGCATCTTTGTGCTTGATCTTGTGCCCTCAAACGCCGGGAAACCACTTCGATTCGTGAGTTTTCGTTCGGTGCTCTAGCTTTTGGTGGTGCTCAAAGGATTCGCGATTCCCGGTGATTTAGGGAGTTAGGAGGCAAGATTTTTGGGCTATAGCATCCTTGTGTGACGCTTTTCAAGTCCCCAAACCCTTGTCTCCATAGCTTCAACCGTTTGGGAAATCCGATGATGATTTGGGGGAGTTGACTTTCGGGGTCGGGCCGTTTCTCTCTGTCCGCACTCTGCGGACGACGTCCGCGGGGTGCCGCGGACGAGTCCCGCGCGGCTAGGGTTCGTCGCGTGTTCATCGTGTTCTTGCGCGCCTTTGTTTTCGATCCGTTTTGGTTTTTGGTTTTTGTTGCAGCCGGTTTGCGGACGGTCCGGGCTTGAGTAGCGGACGGTCCGCGGGCGGCGCGGACGGTCCGCCCGGCCTCGGCGGACGGTCCGTTTTTCTCGGGTCGCTTCGGTGTTCCCGTGTGCTTTAACGGACGGTCCGCGGTGTAGGGTCGGACGATCCGCGGGGTTGGCGCGGACGGTCCGCGAGAGCAGCCGGGGACGGTCCGCGAGGCCTACGCGGACGGTCCGCCCCTCCTGGCCGGACGGACCGCCAGAGCCTGTGTGCTTTGCTTCTTGGTTCGATTCCTTCCCCCCTTTTCTAGTGCTTCCGCGTGTGCTTCTAGGAATCGTTCCTAAGGCTAGAGGTTGATCCATAACCTCGTGGTCTTGGCGATTGGTGCGTGATTCGATCCAACGCTTGTGTGTGACCGGGTTTTGACTAGGGTATAGGCCGGGTTCTTTGAGAAGAATTTTTACCGGCTCCTATTCACTCCCCCCCTCTCTAGTAGCCATCCGATTCTTCAATTGGTATCAGAGCTTGGTGCCGGATTCTTTGCGACTTTGACAAGTCTCGAATCCTAAGATGGCGTACGTTGAGCGGGGCGGTCCGCCGCACTTCGATGGCAAGGGTTACCACAAGTGGGCGGCTCGTATGATGATCTTTCTTCGTGGGAAGCTGTTGGATTTCATTGTGCTTGACAAGACCTATGCTATTCCGGTCAACATCCATACTCTTATGGTGACCGATGACGGTGCTAAGGCCAAGTATGAGGCTAATGCAAAAGCCGTTGATCACTTGGTCCGGAGCTTGTGTGATCCTGAGTTTGAGCGTGTTCGCCATTTGAATCTTGCTTGGCAAATTTGGGAGAAGTTGTTGGTTGCTCACGGTGGTGATAACCATGTGAAGGCTCGCCTCTTTGTCTCTTACCGGATGCAATATGAGAATTTCACTCCACTTCCCGGTGAGGACATTGATGCGATGTTTCAGAGGTTCACCGCCATCGTGAACAACATGAAAGCTAATGTTGAGGATTTTCCCTACACCGAGCATGATCAGGCTTTGAAGCTCTTGCATGTCTTGGACCCAAATGTTTGGGGTGCTAAGGTTGAGGCCATCAAGGAGTCTGGGCAGTATTTGACTATTGAGTTGGATGACCTCTTTTCTAAGCTCAAGTCGGCTGAGGTTGACAGGGAGTTGCAATCCAAGCATGAGGGCTCGACTGATCATAGTCTTGCTCTTGTGGGCGGATCAAAGGGCAAATCTAACCCTTCCTGTCGACAGTTTTCCTTGTCTTCTCTTATGTCCATTCCAGATGAGGAGTTTGATGTGCTGGGCGAGGAGGAGCTGGCTTTGCTCTCAAGGAGGTTTGATCGACTGCACGAGAGTCGGAGGAATGCAAGGCGGAGCTCAGGGACATGCTACAAGTGTGGTAAGCGTGGCCACTTCATCGCCGAGTGCCCGGAAGCGGAGGAGAACAAGTACAAGGTGAACGAGTACAAGGCGCACCCGAGGCGTGAAGACAAGTACTCCTCCAAGGGCAAGCACTTCAGCAAGTCCAAGAGCAAGGACAAGGACAAGCGGCGACCGAGCAAGAGCAGCTACAAGAAGAACAAGGCAAGAGCGATGGTGGCCGGTGCGAGCGACGTTGACTCAAGCTCAAGCGAGGAGCAGTCAAGCTCAAGCAGTGAAGATGAAGACGCCGGGAGGCGCAAGGGCAAGAAGAGTGCAAGCCGGAACCACAGCGGGCTAAGCTGTGTGGCGCTTGAGGGCTTTTGTGGCATGGCCCATAGCTCAAGCAGCAAGAAGAGCGAGAAGGAAGACAGCGACTCCGACTCCGAGGATGAGGTAAATCGTGACCCCGACTCTTTGCTTGCTGAGATTGCTAGGTTGAATGGCTTGCTTGACAACCGCGATAGTGTGCTTAGAGATGCCAAAAAGATGAGAAAAGATCTTAGGGCACAACTTGAGAATGCTAGTGAGAAAGTAGGAGAGTTAGAGTCAAAATTGCTTGAATTGAAACTTGAGAATGACTCTTTGAAACTTGCTCCTACTACTCCTGATGATGTTGAATGTGTTGAGTGTGATGCATGGTTGAATGAGATCAAACTGCTTAATGAGAAGAATGCTTCTACTTTGGCTCAACTAGATGCTCTTAGGACTGAATATGATGAGCTTAAGGCTAGACCTACATTGCTTGGTGCTTGCAAATCATGTCCTACTATGCATGCTAAGCTTGTTGATGCTCGTTCTACCATTAGTTCTTTGGAAGCATCTTTGAAATCTCCTGTTGCAAATGCATGCACGAGCTGTGATGAAGTTACTTTGCGCAATCTTGAACTCACTTCCCGGTTGGATGTCATCTATGAGGAGAATGACTATTTGAGGAAGGTGTTGGGTTGGTTGTCCAGGCGGGAACCTCAATTGAAAATCATGATTGAGGAGTTCAAGAGAGCCGATGGTCGTGGTTTGGGTTTTGAGAAGTTGGGTGAGAAAGTGGGAGAGAACAAAGGGGGAGAGTGTGTATGAGAAGTGTGTTGAGTCTAACCCCAAGTTTGAGGTGATCGAAGACATCCAAGTCCCACTTCCAAAAGCACCCAAGAACTCTTTCACACCAAAGCCCAACCACCTTTGCAACAAGCTTGACACAACCCAAGATCCACCCAAATTCCCACCTAAGACAAATGATCTCAAGAAACTTGTGAAGTTTGTGGGTGAGAAGGGTGTGAAGCCTAGTGAGAAGCCAGAGCCAAAACCAAAACCCATCCCCTTCAGGTGTGAGTATTGTGGCAAGGAGAGGCACCTTGCAGAGTTTTGCTACAAGAGGAAGAGGGATGAGAGGCTTGCTAGGGAGCAAGCAAACCAGGACAGGTATCGCCAGCCTCATGGCATTCCTGAGCCTAATGTGCCACTTCCACGGGGTGTGGGAAGTATGAGGAGTGTTGGCAGGTTCCCACAGAGAGGTGGCGGTGAGAGATTTGTCAGGAGAGATGATGGTGTGCGTGCTGGTGAGAGGTTTGGTCGGGCTCGTGGTGGTTTTGCTGGACGTCCTCCTACTCGTCCTCAGTACGGGTTCAGGGGAGATGATCACAGCTTTGGGTTCCAGAGGAACTACGGACCACGTTTTCCCCCTCGTGGTGCTCGTACTCCTCCCATGGGACATGGGAAGTTTGGTGGCAAGGGAGCGATGTTTGCTAACCCCTCTTTTGAGCAGATGGCTCGACACTGGTTTAACTTTCTTTGTGCTAACCCCAGTGTCGAGTCGCTAGCTCACTCTCGTTCTTCTTTCTGACTACAGGCAGGAGGCTTGGAGGACATTTGGTTGATCGACTCCGGGTGTTCTCGACACATGACTGGAGATAAGAAGTGGTTCTCCAGCCTCACCCCAGTGAAGGAAAAGATGTACATCACATTTGGGGATAATGGACGAGGAAGGGTCTTTGTTCGAGGGTGTTGTGCATGTGAGTGACAAGGTAACGTTGAAGAGAGTGGCTCTTGTGAAGTCTTTGGGTTTCAATTTGCTTTCGGTTTCTTAGTTGCTTGATGAGGGTTTTGAGGTGCGTTTCAAGTCTGGCGAGTCTCGTTTGCTTGATTCTCGAGGTGATCTTGTCTGTATGATCATCCCCGAGGGTCAGATTTTCAGGGCTGATTTCTCTCGTTCTTTGGGTCTCGCTCGCCTGTTTGATGGCCGGTCCTTCTTCTGATTTGTGGAAATGGCATAGGCGGTTGGGACACTTGAGCTTTGATTTGGTTTCCCGCTTGAGTGGTCTTGACCTTGTCCGAGGATTGCCGAGGTTGAAGCTTGGGAAGGATTTGGTTTGTGCTCCTTGTAGGCATGGTAAGATGGTAGCCACTCCCCATCCACCCCTGACCGATGTCATGACCGAGCGTCCGACGTAGCCGTTGCATATGGACCTTGTTGGGCCGGCTCGAGTTCGCTCGGTGGGTGGGAAGTGGTATGTCCTTGTTGTGGTGGACGATTACTCTCGCTATGCCCGGGTGTTCTTCTTGGAGGATAAGAGTGAGACATTTGGTTTTGTTCGAGATCCGATCGTGAGGTTGAAAAACGAGAGGCATGGGAATGCTATTCGAGCTATCCGCAAGGATAATGGCTCGAGTTCAAGAACTCTCGTTTTGATGCCTTTTGTCGTGATCTAGGTCTTGAACATCGGTATTCGACCCCTTATGTGCCCCCTCAAAATGGAGTTGTGGAAAGGAAAAATCGGACTCTTTGTGAGATGGCTAGGACGATGCTCGATGAGCACGGGACTCCTAGGAGGTATTGGGCCGAGGCGGTCAATACAAACTTGTCATGTTTCCAACAGGATTTTATTGCGAGCTTTCAAGAAGAAGACCTGTTATGAGCTGATGCATGGTCGGGCACCCAAGGTGAGTCATTTCCGAGTCTTTGGCTGCAAGTGCTTTATTCTAAAGAAGGGAAAACTCGACAAGTTTGAGGCTAGGTCTAGTGATGGTATTTTCTTTGGATATGCTAACCACTCTAGAGCCTATAGGGTGCTTAACCTTGAGACTAACAAAATCATGGAGACTTGCGAGGTAACCTTCGACGAGACAATGCCATGTACCTCTCTTGGCTTTGAATGTGCAGGTGATGAAGAGATGGCCGAGGACCTCTTTGAAGAGGAGAAGGATGAAGCTGGAGATGATGATGGGGAGAACCACGCGCCTGAAGCTGAGTGTGTACCCACTACTTCCCCTACGACCACTATGGAGCATGGACCGTCTACTTCATGGACAACGACGGTGCAACAAGAAGATCAGGCGAGAGAAGCTGAAGTTGAGGGGGAGGTAGTCTCGAGGCGTGAGGCTCCCTAGCGGATTCAAGAAGTGCATCCCCTGTCGAAGATCATTGGGAATATCGACGAACGCACTACACGGTCGAGGTCCAGGAATTCCTCTCATTTTGCTCATGCTGCTTTTGTTGCTACTTTTGAGCCCAAGGACATTGGACATGCTTTATCCGATGCAACCGGGTCAATTCTATGCATGAGGAGTTGGAAAACTTTGAGAGGAACCGAGTGTGGGAGTTAGTTGAACCACCTCCAAATTGCCATCCCATAGGAACCAAGTGGGTGTGGAAGAACAAAGAGGGAGAGAATGGGATGGTTGTGAGGAACAAGTCCAGACTTGTTGCTCGGGGGTTTAGTCGAAGGAGGGGATCGACTATGAGGAGACCTTTGCTCCCGTGGCCCGTCTCTTGAGGCAATTCGGATCCTTCTAGCCTTTGCCGTGGCTAAAGGGTTCAAGTTGTTTCAGATGGACGTGAAGAGTGCTTTTCTGAATGGGGTCATAGAGGAGGAGGTGTATGTGAAGCGACCTCCCCGGGTTTGAGAGCGAGCCGTACCCACACGGGGTGTACGGGTTGAAAAGGGCTCGTATGGGTTGAAACGGGCGCCCCGTGCTTGGTATGGGAGATTGAGAGGTTTTCTGTTGAGCAGAGGGTTTGTGATGGGTACCGTGGATAGGACTTTGTTTCTCCTCAAGCATGGAAAGGACTTGTTGATTGTTCAGATATACGTGGATGATATTGTCTTTGGTGGCTCGTCACATAACCTTGTTGCCAAGTTTGCAGATGAGATGAGCAAGGAGTTCGAGATGAGCATGATGGGCGAGTTGCAGTATTTTCTCGGACTGCAGATCAAGCAAGTGAAGGATGGAACATTCGTGCACCAGACCAAGTACACAAAAGACATGCTGAGGAAGTTCCAGATGCAAGATGTGAAGCCGATGTCGACTCCCATGGGGAGTACGACCACTTTGGATGCGGATGAGGATGGAGAACCAGTGGACCAGCGGGAGTACAGGAGCATGATCGGCTCCCTCCTCTACTTCACGGCGACGAGGCCAGACATACAGTTCAGCGTGTGTCTGTGTGCTCGTTTTCAGGCTTCGCCGAGGACATCACATCGACAGGCCGTCAAGAGGATTTTCAGGTACCTACAGTCTGCCCCTGGTCTTGGCCTTTGGTATTCTTCCTCCTAGACTCTTTCTCTTCATGGTTTTTCCGATGCGGATTTTGCTGGATGTCGAGTCGAGAGGAAGTCTACTTCTGGTACTTGCCAGTTTCTTGGTTCTTCGTTGGTCTCATGGTCTTCCCGCAAGCAGTCTAGTGTAGCTCAGTCTACCACCGAGGCGGAATATGTTGCTGCCGCGAGTTGTTGTTCCCAGCTGTTGTGGATTTCATACACTTTGAGAGACTTTGGTGAGGAGTGCACCCAGATCCCACTTCTTTGTGATAGCACCAGTGCCATAAGCGTAGCCAAAAACCCAGTGCTTCACTCCGGAACCAAACACATAGAAGTGAGGTATCATTTCTTGAGGGACAATGTGGAGAAAGGAACCATTGTGTTGAGCCATGTCCCTACCCAAGATCAGCTTGCAGACATTTTCACAAAGCCTCTCGACCAAGCTACATTTGTGCGC
Organism: Cenchrus americanus; assembly: GCA_947561735.1. Classification (NCBI taxonomy): domain Eukaryota; kingdom Viridiplantae; phylum Streptophyta; class Magnoliopsida; order Poales; family Poaceae; genus Cenchrus; species Cenchrus americanus. Next base: position 77,383,209 of record OX387244.1, on the reverse strand, counting down.
TTGCGGGGGGAACTTGGGGTTTGTTGCCCTTTCTAGTTGACTCTTGGGGTATTTCCTTTGTGTATCATATGTATCATACCATGTTTACTTTGATGTATATACATGCTTTGCTTGATGTATAAACCATGGTAGGATAGCCATCTTGTCATATATCATGTTGCATTTGTATCATTTTGCATTTTAGGATGATGAGCTTCTTTCATATGCCATGTTTGAGTTTCTTTGGCTACTTGTGAGATTTTTGTCATATGTGTGGAGAAATGGTGATGTGAGGCTATGCTCTTGGAATATTTGAGATATATGTGTGGTGAGATAGCCCTTTTTGAAATAAATGCTAATCTTGACTAATTTTTGATGAAATATGCTCCACTCATGTGTAGTTGTGTATCCATGTCACAGTTTGGTCTAAATGTGCTTTTCATGCTTAGATTGTGCTTGGATGCCTTGTTCTAGCATTTGGGCCAAAGGCTGAATATCATTGTGATTGTTTAGCCTATGTTGCATTCATGGGGGAGCATAAGCTTCTTTTTGCCGCAAAGGCACTTCATGTACCATGAAATGAATTAATCTTGAAAAGAAGTGCATAATGCTTGAAAAATGCTCCATCCATCATGTCTATGTTTAAAATGTCTTATCTTTCACATATGGGTGCAAAACATGTTGCATCATGTTCACCAGTGGAGAAGTCTCCCCGAAGTGGACACATGGCTCATGAGCTTTGACATGACATGCTTTGCTTTATGGGTGTTTGCCATGATCTTTTGCTGAGAATTTGATATCCTTGTATGATCTTTGAGTGGTATGCATGTTTGTGGCTCAAGTGTGACATGGATAGGCTTTTACATGTGAAGCGAGTCCTCTTTCGGTAAAATTGCTTAAATCTGAAAATTCTACTTTGTCACATGCTTGTATTTTCATATATTACTTGTGGCAATGCTTTGACTATGCTATGATCCATTTGTGTGATCTTTGTCTCATTTTTAGCCTTTGACACTAGATTTGGCCTATTTGAGAAGCTCATGTAGATGTTTATATGCTTTGCTTTGCATTTCTGCATTTTCACCTTGATTCATACATTGTCAACAAGGGGGAGAAGAGGTGAGCTTAATGAAAATTCGAAAGAGGTGAGCTAAAATTTGGAAGTTTGCATCCACATGTTCAGGGGGAGCTTGCATTTGTTCAGGGGGAGCTTTCTTGCTGTTTTCGGTGTGGATTTTGTGCTTTGCTTGGCTTGTGACCTTTCTTTGCCTTTCTTTGGTTTTGGTCATGAGTTGAGCTTCTTTGTTTTTCTTTCTTCTTTCTTTCTCTTTTTCTCTGAATTTCATTTCGTGTTGTGTGTTGTCAATGCACTCATCAAGGGGGAGATTGAGGACCAGGAGCGTCCCGAGGGTCGATGGATGACCGCTCCTCGGTGATGAGTGATTGACAACGGGTGTTGGACCGACTCTTGGCTTAGTGCGGCCGGTGTAGGCCGCGGCCTAGTTCGTGTTGTTGCGGTGAAGAACGAGCGCGAAAGGTCTTCGGCCTTGAGGGGCCTCCGGGAGATGGAGAGACAAGTAGGCTCGGTTCGAGGGACCGGTGGACGGCGGGGCCCGGTGCGGGCCACATGGTGGCGACACGAGCAAGACGAAGTCATGGACGGACGAGCGGTGCACGGTGGCGGTCAAGTCAAGTGGTTTGGCGGGAGGCCGGACCGAGCACGCGGGGTTTGGTGGTTTGCCCACAAAACCATCGGCGGACGGTTTCTTGGTTTGGGCCTCAAAACCAAGTCCGAGGGCCCAACACGACGGAGACGGGATCCGGGCGTGTCGGGAAGCTTCGAGGCGGAGGACACGCGGCGGGATCGCATGGCTTGCGTCGGGAGGACGCGGGGTGTGGCAAAGGCGTGGCCGTCCGATGGGAAGACCCACAGACATTACCTAAATGCCCCTACGTGGGTTGTATCGCCAGTAGTTATGTTAGGGGTAGTCGAGTCATTTACCACTCCGGCGGGACCTGATATATAAGCCATGAGTGTGTGTGGATGGCCATCTCTCTCCGCGACTTAGGGTTTCATTTCCTCCCTCCTCTTTTTCATTTTTGTAGCTATTTTTCTTCCATTTTCTCTAGGCTAGCATGAGAGCTTCATGAGAGATTTGTTGAGAGGGATGGATGCTAGGGCGGCATGCTAGACCTTGTGAATCTTTCCTGGTTTGTATAGAAGATTCGGGGTTGTGTTTTCGTGGCCTTTTTGTGCTTGTTTTCGTGCCTTTGTTCCCGGTTCGATTCCGCGGATTTGAGTGGGTTTCTCCCCGGATTTCTTTGAGGGAAACATGGATAGATGTCTTGTGCATCTTTGTGCTTGATCTTGTGCCCTCAAACGCCGGGAAACCACTTCGATTCGTGAGTTTTCGTTCGGTGCTCTAGCTTTTGGTGGTGCTCAAAGGATTCGCGATTCCCGGTGATTTAGGGAGTTAGGAGGCAAGATTTTTGGGCTATAGCATCCTTGTGTGACGCTTTTCAAGTCCCCAAACCCTTGTCTCCATAGCTTCAACCGTTTGGGAAATCCGATGATGATTTGGGGGAGTTGACTTTCGGGGTCGGGCTGTTTCTGCTCTGTCCGCACTCGGCGCGACGATCCGCGGGGTGCGGCGGACAGTCCGCGCGGCTAGGGTTCGTCGCGTGTTCGTCGTGTTCTTGCGCGCCTTTGTTTTCGATCCGTTTTGGTTTTTGGTTTTTGTTGCAGCCAGTTTGCGGACGGTCCGGGCTTGAGTAGCGGACGGTCCGCGGGCGGCGCGGACGGCTCCGCCCGGCCTCGGCGGACGGTCCGTTTTTCTCGGGTCGCTTCGGTGTTCCGTGTGCTTTAACGGACGGTCCGCGGTGTAGGGCCGGACGTCCGCGGGGTTGGCGCGGACGGTCCGCGAGAGCAGCCGGACGGTCCGCGAGGCCTACGCGGACGGTCCGCCCCTCCTGGCCGGACGGTCCGCCAGAGCCTGTGTGCTTTGCTTCTTGGTTCAATTCCTTCCCCCCTTTTCTAGTGCTTCTGCGTGTGCTTCTAGGAATCATTCCTAAGGCTAGAGGTTGATCCATAACCTCGTGGTCTTGGCGATTGGTGCGTGATTCGATCCAACGCTTGTGTGTGACCGGGTTTTGACTAGGGTATAGGCCGGGTTCTTTGAGAAGAATTTTTACCGGCTCCTATTCACTCCCCCCCTCTCTAGTCGCCATCCGATCCTTCAGTCTTCTTCGTCGGCCCATGAAGTAATCATGTCTTTGAGCTTGGTAATGGAGCTCAGGCGGCGGCGACCGAAGTCTTTGAAGGTGCGATGGTGGTAGAGACCGTATTGGAAAAGGTCAATGACTTCCTTGTCGGTAACATCGACTACAGTGGCGCGCTTGTTGAAAAAGCGCCGCATGTACTTGCGGAAGGTCTCGCCCTGTTCCTGCTTCACCATGGCCAGGTCCATGCGAGTATCCGAGCGTCCCATGGCACCCGTGAAGTTGCTGGTGAACTGCTCATTGAGCCGGTCCCACTTATCGATCGAGTACTTCTCGAGAGACTCGAGCCATGTAAGTGGAGCTTGGTCCAGACAGAAAGGGAAGTAGAGGCACTTTGTGTCATTGTTGGCACCAGCGTTCTCGATGGAGATGGCGTAGCATCTGAGCCCCTGTACTGGATCTTGCTTCGCATCGTACATGGTGATCCCCAGAGGCTTGAATTTCTCTGGGAGTAGCAGATTGCGAAGTCGAGCAGAGAAGGCGGGGAAGTCGTCGTTCTCGCCTGCCGTGGAGGATTTATTGCGTCGAATTTCTTCAATACTGCGGCGAGCGTCGTAGCCGCCACGTGAAACACCGGTGATGTGGATATCTGCGTGGCCTCAGCCTCTGCGGTCGCCTCCACCACCGGCTCTCCTTCCAGCCCCGTGTGAGGAGCTCCCGCCGCCGCTGCCTCCGCCGCCGGCGTCGCCATGAGCCACGACGGCGCGACTGCCGCCAGCGCCACCGGCACTGTGACCGCCCTGAGAAGGTCCTCCAGCAGATGCCCTAGTGCGGTTGGGGTTCTGCGGTAGCTCTCCTCGAGTGCAGTTGCGTTCGTTGTCGGCCGGACTGCGGCTTGTGGCTTCATGGTCGGCTTCACGAGTTCTGAGGGGAGGCAGCTGAGTGACTTTGTTGTCGACTCTCATGAAGTAGGCGTCCTCCGCGAGCTTGGCGATGACTTCTCCCGGACGCATCCCTTGAGCCTGACGTGCTATCGTAGTGATAGACATGAGGCACTGTTCAGGGGTAGTATGCACTCAGCTTTCGACTTGGTTAAGCGCCTCTGTGAGGTTCCGTATGGGGAGTCTCTCACGGAGACATCGACACCGTTCGTTACGCTTCCTGTTACGCTCACGTCGGGCGTTCTTGTTGTCGCTGATTTCGTCTGCGGGTGCATTGGCAGACAACTCGTCTGCTGAGATATCTTCTAGGTAACGGTTAGGTCGTGTTCCTGAAGGTCCCGGCGTCTCATTGGTAGTTGTTAACACCATAAATTGGTACAGGGAAGAGACTGACCTATGGGCCGAGTTTGGTAGGAGAGCACCATTCGGCAGAAGGTTTTCTTCAAAGCATTTGGTAAAGGCGTCTGCGGTCGCGAGTACGTCATCATTCGGCAGAGGAGTTGTTCCACAGTTGAAAGAGGAAAGCATTCGGGAACGCGTGATGACGTGGATTGAATATAAAGAAGGGACGAATTGATGACGGGTACGTGACGGACATGACGCCATGATATTAATTTTAGGCAATAAATGTTGTAATCGTGGTCGACTAGAAGTCGTGTTAGAGCCAGGGTATAAATATAAACCCTTAGTGTTTACAATAGGGATCGAACAATTTCACAACAAACCGGCCCCATGCCAACTTTCGAGTCCTTTTAGTCGAGTCGTCGAGTTCTTCGAGAGGAGCCATCGATCCGTCGACCTCCGTAAGTACCGGCAACCTTGTATCATGCGGTGGATTTAGACCGTGATGCAAGTAGTCTTGTTACCATGCTTAGTTTCCTTGTTCAAGAAGGTTTCCTTGTTGGATCATGAGTCATGCGGTAGGCTAAGATCTAGCTTGGAGCTAGTTATCGACTCTATTAGATTTGGCAAGATCTAATAGATTCATCAAGTTACCATGTGTTGCTTTGAATTTTGCTCTTATGTTTAATTCATGTAACACTCTTATTGCCCAATTTAGATTGACTAGATTCGGCTCTATCTTGTTTGTGATCCACGTGTTGCACGCTCAAATCTTTGGCTCAACGTGGCGAACGGGTCATGTGCTCTTTAATAGCCGAATTCGAATCAATCTAAGTTGTCACGTGTTGCAGGTTCAAGCTTGTTAATCTAGCATAGTTTGTACATTTTCCGCGGAACCCGAATCGGCTTTACAGCTGTATTCGGCAATCCCATCACGAGCGAAACATGTTCATGAGTTTGTTTTAAAATAATGTATGCTTTTAGCCTTCCATGTTTAGATTGTATCATGCGGTGGATTGATCTATTCTTGGTTGGTAGTGTGATTTCAAACAAGTTGTATCATGCGGTGGATTAACTTGTTTGGTGTCATGCTCAACGGGTTTGAAAGTACCTAGACATGCGGTAGACTAGTGCTTTTGATCTATGTATGCTTGTTGACTGTGAGCTTATGATTAGGCTTTGTTTTTATTTATTTTATTATGATTTATCCTTGATGATCGGTCATGGTTACGTGCTGCAATGTTGTTTAAATGAAGACCGATTTTCATCATGCTTACGTCATACATTCGGCTATACCTTGTTTACATGTTTATCAGTTCCCGAATGATGTACGAATTGTTGACACATAGCTTGTTTGTAGCTATATGTCGTTCTAACTGGCTTTATAGCCGCAAATACGGAACTGTCTGGTACCACCCGGCAAGTTCCAGGTTTTATCTAACCTTTTTCATCCTTTGTCAGTTTCAGGGAAAATTGACTGGCACGCTTCCGGATTCTGACGCCCAGGACATGTTTGTGAAGCCAGCTCATTCGGCTTGCTGTGTGCTTGGCGTGAGGTGCTGATTTTACGTCAACACACTTTTTGGCACGCCCGGTAGGACCCTCAAATTGATCAAGATGCCTGACATCCAAGATGTCCTGGATGTCACCTTCAGTGAACTGTCTTCAGAACAACAACTACTACTGAAAGAAGCTGTGGAGCAATTTCAGCAGAAGTGTTTGATGTCGTTTTCCAAGAATAGGAGTGGTGTGCCATTCCTCAAGTCAGATATGCCAAGAGTTCTGATGCCAGGAGAAACTGATGCCACAGCTGCTGTAGAGAAGCAAGAAGCTTTTGGCATGATACAACAAGCTATGGAAGACACAATGGCGAGACACAACGCTGCATTTTTAAACAACTTTCGGCAGATGATGGTTGGTGTCTTTGGCCCAAGCGTGGACAAAAATTTTGAACAAGGTGAATCAAGTGCTGCTGCTGCTGCTGGTCAACCACCTCGTCAAGATGCAAGTGTTCAGCCACCTCAGCAAAGTATGAGTGTTCAGCCGACTCAACACGTGGATAGTCAACCAATTCGGCAGAACCTTCATCAAGCAGTACCAAATCCACGCACATATGGAGAAATGACATTCGGTACTGCTGGAGTTCAACCTGCCTCTGCCTACAGGATAGCCCCAACAAGTAACAGGTTGCAAAGGAACATGTACGACAACGGGCATTCGAAGTTCATGGACTACAGTGCTATTGATGCTCTCCCGAATCCTGGATATGGTGGTGCTACAGGGATGCCTGCTAGGGGGCCAGGGAATCAGGACGCCAATGTTGATTTCTTGGTGCAGAGAATGACCGATGTGCTACAAAATCAATTCAGTCTAAAACCCAAGATCCAAGGACACGTGTATACACCTCCCTTCTCAGAATGGTACCACAGGTGGCATTACCAAATAGGGTTAAAGTTCCCACAGAGTTCACCAAGTTTTCAGGACAAGATGATACCACTACTATGGAACATATAGCTCGGTACCTAATGCAGCTTGGGGAAGCTTCTGCTGATGAGGCCTTCAGAATTAGATATTTCCCTCTGTCATTGACAGAGCGTTTACATGGTTCACTTCTCTACCTGCTCACTCAATCTGCTCTTGGAAGGATTTGGAGCAAAAGTTTCATGCTCATTATTTCACTGGCAGTAATGAGAAAAAGCTAATTTATCTGACTACCTTGAGGCAGAGGAACAATGAAACACCAAATGGAGTTCCTCAGGAGATTCAGAGAAACAAAAAGCATGTGCTTCTCTCTGAACATACCAGATGATCAATTGGGTGGTATGGCTGTAGCAGGAATGTTGCCAGCCATTCGGGAGAAGCTATTCGGGATGGAATTCGACGACCTTGGCCAGTTGTCACACCGGCTGTCATTGATGAGCAAACAAGCATATGGCTTCAAGAAAGACTCCGATTTGTCAAGCACAATGATATAGCTGACATCTAGAATCAATTCCTCGAAAGGGCAGATTAAGGAGATGAATATGATGATGAAGAGGAAATAGCTACAGCAGAAATAGTATGGGGCAAAGAGCCATTGACAGTAAATCAAAGGTGGATCAAGCAAGCTAAAGGCACCTATGATTTTGATGTAACCAAGGCAGATAAGCTCTTTGAATTCCTCGTGAAAGAAGGCCGAATCAAGTTGCCAGAAGGGCATTCTATGCTTCGGACTGATGGAGTGAAAGAAAAGAGGTACTGTGGATTTCATGACAGAAATTCTCATTCCATCAATGAATGCAGGGTCTTTAGAATAAGAATTCAAAAAGCTATCCAAGAAGGTCATCTAAAGTTTGATAATAAGATGAAATTGGATGGTAATCCTTTTCCTCAGAACATGATTGGGTTCTCAGTCAGCATGGTGAATGCTGTTGAAGAGAAAGGAAAAGTGAAAGTTTTGACTTCGGCAAATGCGAACCAGGATGGCTCAGTTGATCCCGCTCGACAAGTAACATTTGAACATATCCATAAGGGAGAGCCTCGTTTTCTGAAAAGTCAAATTGAAGTAGGTGAATCCTCTAAACCCAGAGTGACTTCACGTATTCTCCTCAATAAATGGCAGCGTCAGCAAGAGAAAGAGTGCTACCAGAAGCATAAGTACGAGGAGGAGAAGCGGAGATATGAGGAAGAGATGTGCAGGAAGGAACAAGAAGAATATATGCGAGAGCAAGAGCGTGCACATTGGGGATGTGCCTTCTTCAGGCACTGCTGGAACGAAGGTTTAAAGCTTCCCACACAGAATAACTTTCCCGAATGCAGCGACAAGTATACCGAATAAAGGCAAGACATTTCCAATCGCCGATCCGTCCATGAAAGAATTGGAAGGGTGCATCCTAGTGATGGTCAGCGTTTAAACATAAAAAGGATTGATGATCAACCAAAGAAAAGATATGCTGATCACAGGTGGGTTGATCATGAAGAAGAAGAAGACAAGGGTATGTCAGGCAAAAAGGACAGTGGTGCCCACCTGGTTTGAGGAGAAGCCAAAAGAGAAGGGTTCAGCGCTTGGGGAATCAGGAACTGAAGCAGGCAGGGATTAAGAGGAAACGAGTGTGGCGCCCAAAAGACAAACCTGATGGATCTGGTCGTTCAGCTCCTGCATGCATGGAATGCTTCCTGCCGAATGAATTCATGGCTCCAGCTAATCAAATTGTGCAGGAGGAAGTATTGCCACACATGGATGAGGCCGAGCAATTTGGACTCATGGCACAATTAGTGTTGGCCAAGCAAGCTACTTTTGATAAGCCAGCCAAGAATCGACACATGAGACCACTGTACTTAAGAGGGTATGTCAACGGGAAGCCATTGACCAATATGTTTGTTGTTGGTGGAGCTGCTGTCAATGTAATGTCGTACACTACATTCAGAAAGCTTGGCATGGGCCCTGGAGATTTGACGCCAACAAGCATAGTTCTGAATGATTTTGCTGAAAATTCTTCAGACACCAAGGGCTGTGTGCATGTGGATTTTATGATTGGATCTAAGACTCTGCTTACAACCTTCTTTGTCATTGAAGGCAAAGGGGCATATAGCTTGCTGCTTGGAAGAGATTGGATCCATGCGAACTGCTGCATTCCATCTACTATGCATCAACAGCTTGTTCAATGGGTAGATGATGACATAGAAGTTGTCCAAGCAGATGATTCGGTAAGCGTGGCTAACGTGGAACCAACCTTCTGGGAGTATCAAGGCATAGATTGCTTCTCAGCAAGGACTGGGGTGAAGGTCCTGTTGAACCAGTCAGCAGTGATCAACAGCCGATTCAAGCAGTCGGCTCTTATAGTAATTTTTAATGGAGAATCCAATTGATGGGACTGATGGAAAGTTAGGACGTGGATTTATGTCGGCTGATAAATTGGAAGAAGTAGACATTAGAGATGGTGACAAGCCAAGGCCGACATTTATCAGTGCTAACTTGGATTCAAGTTTCAGAGAAGAGTTGATTAAGCTACTAAAATAATATAAAGATTGCTTCGCTTGGGATTATTCGGAGATGCCAGGTTTGGATCGTTCCATTGTTGAGCATCGGTTGCCAATCAAGCCTGGTTATAAACCTTACAAGCAACCTCCCTCAAAGATCTATAAGGATGAAGTATTGGTCGACGTAAAAAAAGAGGTTGAGAGATTAATAGAAGCAAATTTCATTCGGCCATGCAGATATGCAGAGTGGATCTCTAATATTGTTCCTGTTTACAAGAAAAATGGAAGATGAGGGTTTGCATAGACTTTAGAGATCTAAACAGGGCTACATCCATGGATGGATATCCAATGCCTATTGCTGACTTGTTGGTTGATGCTGCTGCTGGACATAAAGTTATCAGCTTCATGGATGGCAATGCAGGGTACAATCAGATTTTTATGGCAGTGGAAGATGTAGCAAAGACAGCCTTCAGATGTCCTGGACATATAGGGCTATCTGAGTGGATTGTCATGACATTTGGGTTGAAAAATGCTGGTGCAACTTATCAAAGTGCTATGAGTTATATTTTTCACGAGTTGATCGGCAAAATTGTGGAGATATATATTGATGATGTTGTGATCAAGTCATTGGATCATGAATCACATTTGGATGATGTGAGGAAAACTCTAGAATGCACTAGAAAACATGGACTTAAGATGAACCCGAACAAGTGTGCTTTTGGAGTTTCGGCTGGAGAGTCGTTGGGATTTTTGGTGCATGAAGGAGGAATAGAAGTTGGCAAGAAGAGCATGAAACCTATTGATGAAGTTGTTCCTCCAACTAATCTCAAGGAATTGCAGTCATTACTTGGCAAGATCAATTTAGTGAGAAGATTCATATCAAATTTGTCACAAAAGGTGTTGCCTTTTTCTCCTCTGTTGAGAATCAAAAAGGATCAGAAGTTTGTATGGGGTGACGAACAACAGAAGGCTTTCAATGAGATCAAGGAATATATGAAGGAACCATCAGTGTTGCTACCTCCACAATTGAACAAGCATTTTAAGTTGTACGTGGCGGCCGATGCCCAAACCATTGGATCAGCCCTCATACAAGAATTTGAGGGAAAGGAAAGAGTAGTTGCATACCTTAGCCGAAAATTGCTTGATCCCGAAACAAGATATTCGGCTGCAGAGAAGCTTTGCTTATGTGTTTATTACTCATGAACAAAGTTTCGGCACTATTTGTTGAATGCTGAATGCATTGTATATTCAAATTTTGATGTAATTAAACACATGTTGTCTATGCCAATTTTGAATGGAAGGATTGGCAAGTGGATTTTAGCCTTGTCTGAGTTTGAATTAAGGTTTGAGTCGGCAAAAGCTGTTAAAGGACATATTATTGCTGATTTCATTACCGAACATCGTGATTCATCAATTAATTTACTTGAGATTACTCATTGGGCTTTATTTTTTTATGGATCTTCGTGTGGCAAAGGTGGTGGAGTAGGTATTTTATTAATTTCACCCAGGGGAGAAATGTTTGAGTTTGCTATTCCTATTCAACCTACTGTCACAAATAACTAAGCTGAGTATGAAGCGTTGCTCAGAGGGCTTCAATACTTGAAAGAGGCAAAGGCTATTTCAGTTGAGATTTTTGGAGATTCAGAGCTAGTTATAAAACAATTGAATGGCCAATATGAATGCAGAAATGATATCCTGAGGAATTACTACGAGGAGTGCAAAGAGATCCTAAAAAGCTTTTAGTTAGTAATTCTGCAACATATTCCTAGGGAAAACAATGGAGAGGCAAACAGATTAGCTCAAAGTGCTTCAGGTCATAGAGAGAATCAAGAAGTGTTTGCCACCGATGTATATGCTTTTGGGGTGATCTAGCAGAAGATGATTAGAGAAAAGAAATTGCTGATTAATTGGAGAATCCATCGCAAAAGGTCTCTAGGAAGCTCAGGTATAAAGCTATAAAGTTTGTTCTTCTTGATGAACATTTGTATTATAAATCCTTGGATGGGGTGTTGCTACAATTCCTGGGTCAAGAAGAAGCAAAGAAAATGATGAGTGAAGTGCATGATGGGCTGTGTGGAGCGCATCAGTCGGCTTACTGAATGAAGTGGGTCATTAGGAAAACTGGATGTTATTGGTCGACAATGCTGGAAGATTGCTTTGAATATTACAAGGGGTGTCAGGATTGTCAGAAGTTTGGAAATATTCAGAGAGTTCCAGCATCAGCTCTAAATCCAATTATCAAGCCATGGCCATTCAGAGGATGGGGAATAGATTTGATTGGCCAAATAAATCCTCCATCTAGCAAGGGGTATAAGTTTGTGCTTTTAGCAACAGATTATTTCACTAAAGGGGTTGAGGCAATTCCATTGAAGAAAGTGACATCAGAAAATATGATTGAGTTTGTCAAAGAGCATATCATTTACTGATTTGGAATTCCTCAGACAATTACAACCGATCAAGGGACTCAGTTTACATCTTCGGAGTTCAGAGATTTTGCTGAAAGTATGGGGATCAAATTATTAAATTATTCTCCTTATTATGCTCAAGCTAATGGTCAGGCAGAGGCCTGTAACAAGATCATGATCAAGATTATACAGAAGAAGATTGATCAGAAGCCAAAAAGGTGGCATTCAGTACTCAATGAAGCCTTATGGGCTTACCGAATGGCTCCTCATGGGGCTACACAGACATCTCCTTATGAGTTAGTTTATGGACATCATGCTATCTTGCCATGGGAGATACAGTCAGACTCGAGGAGAGTAATATTGCAAAAAGATTTAAGTTCCAAGGATTACAATGACTTAATGATGGACAAATTAGAAGACTTGCATATGATTCGTCTTAGGGCCTTGGAGAATATTGAGAAAAACAAAATGCGAGTTGCTAAGTACTATAACAAGAAGGTAAAGGTCAAGCAATTTGCAGAAGGAGATTTGGTTTGGAAAGCGTTGCCAATTGGGACTAAGTATAGTGCATTCGGCAAGTGGTCCCCGAATTGGGAAGGTCCTTTTCGGGTGGTTAGGTGTACACCTGGTGAGGACCAGGAGCGTCCCAGTGGTCGATGGATGACCGCTCCTCAGTGATGAGTGATTGACAACGGGTGTTGGACTGACTCTTGGCTTAGTGCGCAGGTGTAGGCTGCGGCCTAGTTCGTGTTGTTGCAGGTGAAGAATGGGCTTGAAAGGTCTTCAGCCTTGAGGGGCCTCCGGGAGATGGAGAGACAAGTAGGCCCGGTTCGAGGGACCCGGTGGACAGCGGGACTGGGTGCGGGCCACATGGTGGCGACACGAGCAAGACGAAGTCATGGACAATCGAGCCGGTGCACGGTGGCGGTCAAGTCAAGTGGTTTGGTGGGAGGCCGGACCGAGCACGCGGGGTTTGGTGGTTTGCCCACAAAACCATCGGCGGACGGTTTCTTGGTTTGGGCCTCAAAACCAAGTCCGAGGGCCCAACACGACGGAGACGGGATCCGGGCGTGTCGGGAAGCTTCGAGGCGGAGGACACGCGGCGGGATCGCATGGCTTGCGTCGGGAGGACGCGGGGGTGCGGCAAAGGCGTGGCCGTCCGATGGCAAGACCCACAAACATTACCTAAATGCCCCTACGTGGGTTGTATCGCCAGTAGTTATGTTAGGGGTAGTCGAGTCATTTACCACTCCGGCGGGACCTGATATATAAGCCATGAGTGTGTGTGGATGGCGCTCCCTCCCCGGGACTTAGGGTTTCATTTGCTCCCTCCTCTTTCTCATTTTCGTAGCTATTTTTCCTTCTATTTTCTCTAGGCTAGCATGAGAGCTTCATGAGAGATTTGTTGAGAGGGATGGATGCTAGGGCGGCATGCTAGACCTTGTGAATCTTTCCTGGTTTGTATAGAAGATTCGGGGTTGTTTTTCGTGGCTTTTTGTGCTTGTTTTCGTGCCTTTGTTCCCGGTGTGATTCCGCGAATTTAAGTTGGTTTCTCCCCGGATTTCTTTGAGGGAAACATGGATGGATGCCTTGCGCACCTTTGGTGATGATCTTGACCCCTCAAACGCCGGATTTGGCCTTCGATTCGTTGACTTTTGGATGAACCCTAGGTCTTTGTGTTCTTGGCAAGGATTTGCGATTCCGGGAGTTGTAGGGAGTTTGAGACCATAATTTTTGGGGCATAACCTCTCCTTGGGGTGTTCATCATCTCCCCAAAATTTCGTCTCAAGACTCCAAGTGGTATGGGAGATCCTTTGATCTAAAGTTTGGGGCGATTTCGCGGGCAGTTTTCGGGGTCGTCCGGGTGATCCGGTCACACTGTGCCGGTGACCCGAAGGGGGTAGGTTGACCGGTCACTTGTGCCCGGTGACCCGTGCGGCTCGTAGGGCTCGGGGTGACCCGGTCACTTGTGCCTGGTTGACCCGTAGGTCTCGACCTTCTTAGTTGTTGCTCAAGTTCTTTCGTGCTTGCTTCTGCTTTGCTTCCTAGCCTTTCAAGCCTTGTTCCTAAGGTATCGAGAGAGGGTTGTGTGTGCTTCCGCTTGTTCGTGTCTGACTCTCGGAGTTGCGATTGGGATATAGGCCGAGTTCTTTCGAGAAAGAATTTTTATCGGCTCCCATTCACTCCCCCCCTCTCTGGTCGCCAATTCGGTCCTTCACCTGGAAATGCGTACATCTTGAAAACTTTGCTAGGAGAAGAATTCACTGCTGCTATAAATGGGAGGTACTTGAAGAAATATTATCCTAGTATTGAAGTTGATCATTGATTGCTGTTACAAGCATCAGAAGCACGGAAATAGCCGGCATTCGGGAAGAAGCCGCCTTCAGAACAAAAAATTCAGACAAAGGGAAAATGGCCAATACTAAAGTGTGTTGCCCTTAGCACAATGAAATATATTTTTTGCATCACTGATGTTCTTGCAGGTTCTTTTGTTAACAACACAGCTGCCTAAGATTACAAAAGAAGGCCTGGGGGAAGAAGCGAAAGTAGCTTCATTTCTTTGGTTCAGCGCTTTTCCTCTTGAGCTCGTCCTTCTTCAGTCGCTCCATGACCACCGTGAAGGCGACGCGGAAACCTTGGGGCTGGCGTGTTCTGCAGCTTCCATTAAGTTGTTCTAAGCAGCCTTCAGGTTGTTGTACCTGTCAGTCATATCTGAAGAAGAAGGACGGATTATCATCAGACACGGGATCTAGACTTGAACATGAGATTCAAATGAGGATAAAGATCTCACCGCCTATCACCACTTCCAAGTTCATGCGGCGTTCGCGTTCGGCACAACAACGGGCGGTGATATCTCGTAGATCGTGTTCTAAATGCCGAATGTGACGACGCAGTTGGTGGTTGGTCCTCTGTTCAGGCGTGGCGTCTTCTTCTTCAGCCGAGGAGTCGAAGAGGATGTACTCAGGGGTTTTTTCAGTGCCGAAAATATCCTCCGGCAACAGGTTGAAGCTGAGATCAGAGAAAGATGAGTCACGAGATTACAATCAAGATCAAGAGAAAGGAATGAGAAGAAGAGATTACTCTCGGACGGTTCGCTTCTTTGATGGGAAGTTGTTCTCCTCGAGTGGTTTTCCCCCTTGTCCGCCATGGCCTTGGGGATTTTTTCTGGAGGAGGACGAGAGGGAGTGAAATGATGGAAGTGTGTGCGAGTGGATTTGCAAAGCACCGGAGAGGCTATTTTATTAGCAGTAGAGGTGCATTGGGAGTGATGACTGACTGGCGTGTATTGATGAGAATACCAAACGACGGGGGTTTTCCTTGGACGCGAAGGGTTTTTTCGTCAAAACAATGTTCATGGTTCCCGAATGAGGATTTTCTGCGGATTCTACGCCAAGGAGCAAGTGTTTGTGTGTGTTCGGCTAGAGGAAAGGTCCCCAAATGCGTTCAAAACAGTGAAGATTCGTATGCACAAATTAAAGAAGTCATCACAAAACGAATACAAAAGATAGATTTTCATTTTTATTGCCGAAATTCCATAACCCCTAGTACTAACTAATCAAACAGCCTGTTCAGAACAGACTGGGGGTGGATGGAATCGGCAATGGCGATGTCGTGGCCATCGAGGCGCTCTATAGTGGCCTCAATGTCGTCGACGTCCTCCGGCGCGCCACCGTAGAAGCCACGCGGCCGCGTAGAGTAGTCGACGTCGGTGTGCGTCGACATGGCGGCCAGGCCCAAGGTAGTGCCCAGGAGGACGCCATGAAGGGCCACCTCATCGACACGACCTTCCACCGCGCCAAGGCGAGCTTCCGGTGTGTCTCCAAGAGCGTTCACCTTGTTCGCCAGCTTCTCAACCAGCGCCTTCAGCCGATTGAGCTCGGCATCGCGATCTGCGGAGGTCACATAGCAACGACGGTTAGTTCAAGATTAAATTTAAACTGGGCGAATTGCAAGACTCACCGTCGATGGCCTCGAGCAGTTGTTTGCGTTGATGCTCCCACTCGAGCTCGACAATCCCGGCCTATTTGGAGATGACCTCCAACTCGTGCCGAGTTGCGTCGCGTTCTTCCTTGAATCTGCGGGCGTCGTGGTCGGAATAGCGCGAGTTCCCGCTGGGAGTCCTGGAGGAGTAAGAGCAGCTAGACGACCCCGAAGAGTCGCTCGCCATGGCCGGAGTTGTAGCTGGAGCGGGGGCGGGATTCCACCGGATGAGCCTGAAAACACAAAGAAAATCGTCAGGGATGAAAAAAGGATCTAAAAGAGGGTTGTGAAGAAGCCGACGATCACCACCTCCGACGAGCGCCGACACGGCTCCCTTCGGCCTCGTCGTTGGCCGAATGCCTGTTGCTGCTATTTGCCATGGAGTTCTTGGGAGTACTAGTACTGGAAACAGAGAGCTTGGGTTGGCAAAAGCTTGGAAGGTGGAGGATTTGGTGAAAGGCTAGGGGCACCCGAGGTTCTTATTTATGGGACTGGCGAAGAGATCATGGCCGGAGATCGTGGCGCATAAGAAATTTGAGAAGTGGAGAGACTCTCTCGACCGAACCATCGCCGAGTCGTTTGGGATTCATGCTGAGTCATATTCGGTTTGACTGGTTGAAATTCGACTGTGTTGCGGTCGGGTCGTTTTTCAAGTATGACACTGTTATGATCAGAATTGCCGAATGAATCATCTAGAAGCTACTCGTCAAGATAAGGCAAGGCAAAAATGGAAAATAAAGATTGACAGAGAGCCAAACTATAGAATTGATGAAGCATTCGGTTACAAATTGTTTGTTACAATTATACACCCAAGTATTTTGAGATTACATTGGTGACATCTGATATGATTTTGTTGATATCCTCCAACATATTTCTGATCAGTCTCTTGGGTTTTGGACAGAGCAGAGAGCTTTGTCTTGATTTGCCTTGCTGCATTCAAGGCTGCTAAAGCTTCCTTTCGATTTTTTTTCGTTGATTCGGGAAGTTCAGCCATCTTCTTCTCATCGGCTTCAATCTCAGCTGTCAGTTTTCTCAGCTCAGCCTCTAGTGCAGCCTTTCTGGTTTTCTTCAGCTCGAGTGCAGGCTGTAATTTGGCTAGCAATTCCTTATTGTGCTGAATTTGAGCATGCAAATCTTTCACGGATTGCTTGGCCATAGCTCTCCTTTGTTTCAGAGCTGGTTGGGAAGATAGGTTCTTCAAAGCCTATTTTACTGCTACGAAGTGGTTATCCAGTTGGGAAACAGGTTCTAGAGAAGCCTTGATATCAGCAGGGAGATCTTGATCGATAAATTCAAGTGCTTCTCTTATAAGATCAGCATCCCTGACTTGGTCTTGAACATCCCTTTGCAGCAAGGAGAGAATTTCCTTCAACTTTGCTTGATTTTCCTCTGATAAGGCTTGGCTAGAAGATGCTTCATCTCCTTTTTTGGCAACCAAATCATCCACAACAAAGGAGTAACTGGGTGATGATACATTTTCCTCCTGCAAAGAAGTTTTTGCCGAATTAGTGATGATCTATTAGATGAAAATAGAAAAGTGGATGTTCATGCTTACATCATTCCTAGCTTCCCGAATGGGGGAAGGAAGTTTTTCAGGCTCAAGGGAAGATTCTTGTATATCTGGCTGAAGAGAAACTGGATTGTTTCTTGGTGAAGCTGAGACTTCTTTTTGAGGAGAAGATGGTTGAATCCTTAGTGAGGCTGGAGTTGAATCATGATGAGGAGAAGAACTCCCCACAGTTTGGCTCACCAAAGTTTCTTCTGCAATTAGCAAGTAGAGGATAAGTGCCAATGAAGAAAAAATGATTGGAGAATAAGATGGTGAAAATTTTACCTGTAGATGAAGCATTGGAAGAATCTGTAATGACCACTGGTTGTTGAGTTTTGGTCTGAAATCAAGCAAAGATGAAGATGAGCAGAATAATGAATGACATTGTGTTCAGGAAGGGAAGGTGTTCTGACCTGAATAAGTAGTTTTTTGCTTGTTCTTTTCTTCTTGACAGCTGGAGAAGCAATCAGAGATGGATCTTTCCTTTTGTCAGAGGCTGGCCTGATGAAAATTGGATCTAGTGTGGCATATCTAGACATCAGTTGTGCCAGAGTAGGAGATCGACATCCCAAAGCAGCGATTGGGCCTTCGATATTATAGGAGATTGTCCTGGCAAGTGGGGTAGGTACTATATCTTGCAGAAAATGACAGAATCATAATCAGTAAAGGGGAGTATGATTGAAAACAGATGTAAGAAAGGGAGATGAACATATTACCTTTGAAGTTGGTTGAAAGTCAGGCATTAGTTCAAGACAGAGAGGATGTACTGGCACATTAAAGATATGATCATGAAGTTCTTGCCACCAAGCAATGAAAGAAGGATGAGCAAGTGTTATTGGCACAAAGGGCTTGGGTGCATAGAAGGTCGTGCTGCACTTATACTCAAAAATCCTTCTTGCTTGCAAGGATTCCTTGATATCCTCTCTAGGCTTGAGGAATTCATGGAGGAACAGCCTTGGGGGCACTTGGCCGCATCCTAGTTGCCTGGCCATCATGTTTGGCTGGTAGTACTCAAAAGTAGTCTGAACCAGTCTTCCCCCACAGAATTCTGTTGGCAGGATGCATGGATGAATGAAAGCATTGAAGATTGCTATAGAATGTACATCATTGCATCCAGTTTCAAAACTAAACTCACAAGGAAGAGTCAAGTTGGCATTGTCCAGATATGGAAACCAAAGAGGGTTGGAAAAACCTCTGAAGAAGAGCTCAAATAGTTGGCCAATGCCTTTGTTGATAGACACAGTGGAAGCAACTTCTCCATAGGTTTGGTAGCCTTTGGTACTCTGGGTTTCTCCTTCCTTGTAGTTGGTTGAAGGGAAGTGCCGATTGTTGAGGTCAATGACAACAATCTGGTGCATATACAATTGCAGCCACATCTGAACAAACCACCAAGGGCCATTAACACAGGGGATCTTTTGGCTGGTGTGCATCAGATAGTTGGTTTGATGAAGCATATGGTAGACACTTCCTAGAAGGTACTTCTCGAGGGGAATAGAGGTACCAGCAGCCAGGTCTTCGGCCATCACAATGTGGTTCAAGGTTGGCTCATTGGCTTTGCCACAAAAGATAAATCTGCATAACCACATGTTCAAGAAAGCTCTGTATTCAACATCGGTCAGGGGGGCATCAGACATATAGTTTTGGATATATCTCTTGTATCCAACTCCTGTTTTCACTCTAGTTTTCTTGGAGGAGCCCCTGTACTTGTGTGGATACACAGTTCCTGTAACTCTCAGGCCGGTTATCATGTACACATCGGCCAAAGTGGGGGACATTGGCCCATGGTCGAAAAGGAAGGCATTTGCGCCGTTAGACCAAAAGTGGGAAGCTGCAATTAAGAGGCTCTCATTTTTGGGTATTTCGGCCAGAGACAATTCTAAACAATGAGAAATGTGAAGGATGTCCCAATTGTTTTTCTCGGGCTGTCATCATCAAGCATCCTCTTGTACCAGTTTCTCCAGCCTGCAATTGGGGGTAGGGGCCAGTTCTTGAAAGCGTCCTGCCACTCATGGGGTTTCGACAGTGATTTCTTGAAGGGAATCCTCTGGGATTCGACTGCAATGAACTCAGAAGGATCGGAGATTCCTACGGGCCGAAATAAGATGTTGATTGATCCTCGACAGGAATCAAGATTTCGGCAGCTAGAGCCTATCAAGAACAAGAGAGGGCAAAAGAAAAATTTGAGATGAGATTCGAGAAAGGTAATACCGAATGAGCTTGAGGAGGATAAGATTTAACTGAAGAGCTTGGTCCTGATTCGCCATTTGAGGATTGAAGCTTGAAAAGTTGATGAACTAGGGTTTGGATCTGGGCGAAGGCTCCAACAGTTTGAAGGAGGAAAGAACAGGTGTTGAACAGATTCGGCCTGAGGACTTTGAGCATTTATGGCCAATTCCGGAATAAAATCATCCTTTATCTCGTAATTGAAGGTGCATATGTTAACACCAAAAATTGGTACAGGGAAGAGACTGACCTGTGGGCCGATGGTAGAAGAGCACCATTCGGCAGAAGGTCTTCCTAAAAGCATTCGGTAAAGGCGTCTGCGGTCGGGAGTACGTCATCATTCGGCAGAAGAGCTGTTCCACGGTTGAAAGAGGAAAGCATTCTGGAACGCGTGATGACGTGGATTGAATATAAAGAAGGGACAAATTGATGACGGGTACGTGACAGACATGACGCCATGATATTAATTTTAGGCAATAAATGTTGTAATCATGGTCGACTAGGAGTCGTGTTAGAGCCAGGGTATAAATATAAACCCTTAGTGTTTGTAATAGGGTTCGAACAATTTCACAACAAACCGGCGCCGTGCCAACTTTCGAGTCCTTTTAGTCGAGTCGTCGAGTTCTTTGAGAGGAGCCATCGATCCGTCGACCTCCGTAAGTACTGGCAACCTTGTATCATGTCTAGTATCATGTGGTGGATTTAGACCGTGATGCAAGTAGTCTTGTTACCATGCTTAGTATCATGCGGTGGATTTAAGCTTGGTTCAAGAAGGTTTCCTTGTTGGATCATGAGTCATGTGGTAGGCTAAGATCTAGCTTGGAGCTAGTTATCGACTCTATTAGATTTGGCAAGATCTAATAGATTCATCAAGTTACTGTGTGTTGCTTTGAATTTTGCTCATATGTTTAATTCATGTAACACTCTTATTGCCCAATTTAGATTGACTAGATTCGGTTTTATCTTGTTTGTGATCCACGTGTTGCACGCTCAAATCTTTGGCTCGACGTGGCGAACGGGTCATGTGCTCTTTAATAGCTGAATTCAAATCAATCTAAGTTGTCACGTGTTGCGGGTTCAAGCTTGCTAATCTAGCATAGTTTGTTCCTTTTCCGCGGAACCCGAATCGGCTGTACAGCTGTATTCGGCAATCCCATCACGAGCGAAACATGTTCATGAGCTTGTTTTAAAAGAATGTATGCTTTTAGCCTTCCATGTTTAGATTGTATCATGCGGTGGATTGATCTATTCTTGGTTTGTGGTGTGATTTCAAACAAGTTGTATCATGCAGTGGATTAACTTGTTCGGTGTCATGCTCGACGGGTTTGAAAGTACCTAGACATGTGGTAGACTAGTGCTTTTGATCTATGCATGCTTGTTTACTGTGAGCTTATGATCAGGCTTCGTTTTTATTTATTTTATTATGATTTATCCTTGATGATCGGTCATGGATACGTGCTGCAATGTTGTTTAAATATTGACCGATTTTCATCATGCTTACGTCATACATTCGGCTATACCTTGTTTACATATTTATCAGTTCCCGAATGATGTACGAATTGTTGACAGATAGCTTATTTGTAGTTATATGTCGTTCTAACTGGCTTTATAGCCGTAAATACGGAACTGTCTGGTACCACCCGACAAGTTCCAGGTTTTATCTAACCTTTTTCATCCTTTGTCAGTTTCAGGGAAAATTGACTGGCACGCTTCCAGATTCTGATGCCCGGGCCACGTGTGTGAAGCCAACTAATTCGGCTTGTTGTGTGCTTGGCGTGAGGTGCTGATTTTAAAAGGCACATTCTAAAAGCCAAGTGTCGTTGCTCATTTTACTTTAAGATATGACTACGATCCTATGTACTAAGAGTCCAAGACATTCTAAAAGGCACAAGGCTGAACCTAGCACCTAATCACCACTTACGTACACAGATTAAAAAAGAAGTGTTTGCACCATATCTATCACAGACAATCAACCATAAGCAAGAGCTGCTGATTGCAAGATGCTGGCATAATTATGAAACAAGGTACGTGATTGCTTCAACGATAAGTTTGAATCGGCGAAAAAAGCAACATTGGTTTTCTGGAAACAATGAAAACAGTCCTGACCATTTCCTAATAATATTCACACCAAAATTTAATTTCCATGCCACTGATTAAGATGGTTTACCAATCGAAGTAAGGTGCAAGAGAACCATACAGGAAAATCTGCTAGGTGAAAACAAGTTAATGCCCTAAGGATGAAAGGTGCACAGACAACTTAACTGGCAAGATATTACACCTTAGCATAGTTTACAGCAACACATCAAAACTATGTCTCCATGATTTCCCCCCTGCCAAGCCAACGAGGTAACTAAACCTATAAACTTCTCCCTTGTTCAGGGGCGGACCCATTTTAGGACATGGGTTTGAAGAATACATGGTCAGATCAAATATAAATAGCACACATCAGGGTTTGGGGGTTCGATTCCACACCGCGGGAAGGAAAGGGGATAACTGGGCGTACGTGTCGGTTGTTCATCGCGGGCGCCCGACGAAGGCCACAAAAGTCCTCGCAGTAGCGGCTCGCCTTGTCGTCGCCGCTAGGAAATAAGGTCGACACGGTGGACCGGAGAAAGGGAAAATTATCCGCTCCGAAACGAAAGCCAGAGTCCAGGCCCGCGGAGGAGGGGCTTCAGCTGCGAAGCGCACGTGGGCGCTAGGGAGGAGGGGGAGGGCGGCTCGGCTAGTCGGCTGGTCGGGGTTGAAGAAGACGGACTGCTGTGGCGGCGGCGGCGGCGGCGGCGGTGGCGGCGTCGGTTTTCTGGGCACCTTTTTTTTAAAGTCGGCGTCGGGGGAACGAACTTTAGGATTGGAGCTCCTGTATAACTTCCAGAAGTCACCTAACCATCTGAAGTATAAAGCTTATAAAGCTCATGAAGGCTCAACAAATAGTCTACATAGCCGATTCAAGTCCCTCAATATCCACCCAAGCGTTTTGATTTTTTTATTTTTTAATTATTTTTTGAACTGCTGTATATATTTTTTCATCAACATTTTTTGAAAATGTTGCGAACTTTTTTCAACATTTTTTAAGTGTTGTCAATATATTTTTGTCAGCATTTTTAGGAGTGTAGCCCACATTTTTCGTCAACATTTTACGGAAGTGTTGCCAACATTTTTTCTCATCAACATTTTTCGACAGTGTGCAAATATTTTTTTCTCATCACCATTTTTTGGAAGTGTTACCAAAATTTTTTCGTCAACATTTTCCGAAAGTGTTGCCAATATTTTTTTCTCAATACTTTTTCGGAAGTTTGCCAACATTTTTCTCATCAATATTTTTTGGAGTGTTAACAACGTTTTTTATTAACATTTTTCGGAAGTGTTGCCAACATTTTTTCGTCAACATTTTTAGGAGTGTACCTACATTTTTTTCGTCAACATTTTTCAGAAATGTTGCCAATATTTTTTCGTCAACATTTTTCGAAAGCGTGTTTAAAAAATGTTATTGATATTTTTTAAAATCTAATGTTACAACATTTTTCGACGAAAATGTTGAACCAACATTTTTCGTAAAAATTCCAACCAACATTTCCCAGGAAGAGTTGTATCAACATTTTTTAAAGAAAACATTAGATTCAACATTTTTCCAAAACGTTTCATCAACTATTTTCATGAAAAATGTTTATCAACATTTTTTCCAAATGTTCAACGTTTTTCAGAAAAAAACTATTTTTCCACCTCTGGCCCGCTGGCCAGCGGCAGCTCGGTGCACCGGCGCGCGACGGTTGGGCGGGCGCGCGCGCGCGGGCACGTGGGCGCGCGAGGAGCGCGGGTGGCGCGCCGGTCCTCCCGGCGGCGCACGGGCGAGCACGGGGAGTGCGGCGTCGCGGCCGGCGAGGGCGCGGCTTCACGGGGCCGGTCGGATCACCGGGAGAGCGCGGCGGTGGGGCGGGGAGGCCACGGCGGAGTGGATCCGGCCGGGTATCACCGGCGCACGCGCGGTCGGGGGCCTCTCCGGTGGTCACCGGCGGCGGCGCGTGGGCTTGGTGGCTGGCGGCGGTGGGATCGGGGTGAGGGAGCCAGGAGAGAGGAAGGTGGGTTAGGGTTTCACGTGGTGATCCAATGGCTGCTTTTGATCGCACGAATCTCAAACATTGGAAGATGGTTTGAAAAAACTTCCGGAAGGTATATAGGATTCCCGGCGGAAGGGTGCTTGGGCTGGAGCTGGGCCTTTTGTTGGGCCGACTTGGAAGAGACCCGCGGGCCACCAAACAACGGGGTCGAACAATCTCAGTCCGCACGTGTCCAGCGGTCTCCTTGGCAACTCCTACCTAGAATTTTTTATATTTTTTTAATCATTTTGTAAAAATATATGACGGTTTCAAAATTTTACAGTTTTGACAACCATTCGTCATGGTCCATGGCGGCCGCCGTGGCCCACGGTGGTTTCAGATCTAACCGTCGTGGGCCACAACGGTGGAAGACGGCGGCTGTAGTGTCCCCATGGTGGCAGGAAGCCGCCTTGCAACCACCGTGGGCCACGGCGGTTGCATGTGGCCAACCGCCGTGGGCCACGACAGTTACTTTTTTATATATTAAGGATAGAAAGCACACATTTGCAATGGCATGTACGGTGCTAGGACCCTAACGAAGCACCTTACGTACTGATAACATGCCTTAGGGAATTTAGAAATTTCATTGCAACATTCCTAATGGACCTAGTTGTACGAGAACTGCCCGGAGCGCATAGAGTCGCTGGAGTGTTGCGACGTCATGTAGTACCCCGGTGGGGTGGAGGTGGTGAAGGTAGAGGGGACCAATCTTTCTTGTGGCATTCACAAGTGCAGGTCGAACATTTGCCGCACCGGTCTTCTCCAGAGTTAGACGCTAGATCTGGAGAAGCCAATGCCTCTGACAGCTCCCACTTCAGGTTGTAGATGACAACGTCCTCGAGGTAGTCGATGTACTGTTGATAGGGATAAATAGCTGGTGGATCCACCCATTGCGAGAAATCGTAGTTCTCTGCTTGGGTGGAGTACTGCAAAAGGCAAGAAAACGTTACCAAACGAAAGAAAGATGATGAGAAAATTTTTGGACATTGCTTACCCATGCATATGGGTAGTGCCAGAAGCGACGACCGTAGTTGTTCCATCACTGGTAAACTTGCATCACGCAGAACTCACCGTGTGAACACCTAGGCCACAACACCGTTTGCTTCGGTGCGTAGCTTCTAACATCATGCACCAATCTGAAGTCACTCTTTCCTTTCAGTGCGAAATTGACTTCGAAATCTTTTGATTGTTGATGCCACGACTCAGGACCGAAACCGTGTCCATCTCCACTCCACGAAGCCATTGTTGAGTGCTGCGAGAAGAAGGCAATGGATTGAATGGTGGTATATATAGAAGGTGGCTGGCTAGGTGGTGGGCCCTTCGATCCTTGAGAAGGGAAATGAAGCAATGACTTGGAGAAAACACACCCTAGTACTAGGGCACTATCGCTTTATGGGCCAGACGATCCGTGGGAGGGGAATGTGTCAGTGACTCAGAGGAAACACAACGACTCTGCATATTACAGTGACTATAACGAAACACACATAACGGATAAAACAAACTCTAATGCAGTTTGATTAATGTTCTTAAGGATATAAACCACCGAGGACCCGAGTTGATGATGTCATGAAATCCGACTTTGATACAGTCCAACTAATATTATAGGTCTACTGAGTAGAACGGGGGTATTTCCCCTTCCTGATGGCATCCGGCCCAGCTGCCTTGGCCCAGCGAGCCCTCTCCCTCTTCCTCTTTTTGTTGGCTTCATGGGCCTGGGCCTCTTCATGTTCTCTCATCTCCTGACAATGGCATTTCCTTCTGCTCCTCCTTCTTTTTTTCCTCTCTCTTTTCCCACTTAACCATGCGCAACCACCTCTCCCTTGCATCACGGGCTTCTCCGTCGACGTTGCTCTTGTCGAAGTCGGACTGCTCGGTATCTAGCCACTACATGAAATCACAAAGAGGAGGTGGGGTCTTTTTCCAAAGACATGTTAGCAAATATTAAATCACAAATGACAAATGAATAATTGAGAAATGTAGTAAGTCTTTACTTTGGCTCTAAGGTTACGGTCGAATGGCTGGATCGGGTCGTGTGCATAGTTAGTGCACATGAAGAACCTCATCCCGTAGGTGTACCCCAAAACCTTGCACCTAACAAGCTTGCAATTGTCACTGTAGAAGCACAAAGGAGTGTTGATCCCTTGTGGCACCTCGACATTGTCCTTCCTCTTCATGAGGAAGTCCAAGTCTAACTCAGGACCTGAGGAAGCCATTGCAAACCTGCAAAACAAGATGAGAACAATCAAAGGCAAAAAATAATATAACTGAATTCGGCATAAATTATTAAAAAAAGAATAGAACAATCACTAGCAAAATAATACAAATAGAAGTTCAATTATTACAATATTGTACCATGCATAAGTTCATACAACAAATATAGTTCAAATATTACAAATTCCAAAATTAAATGCCCTAACATTACAAGCAATTGTGATCATCTAAATCCTGCATTGGTCCTACAACCACGTCCGCATCCGCGTCCACGTCCAGATGGGGGTTGGGATGGCCTTGAAGTTGCTAATGAGCCCACACTAGCCGTAGGTGGTGCGTTGCAAGCATAATTTGTGGTTGTGCACCTCTTGTATGTGTGCCCCATGTGGAGGCACTTGTAGCACATCACTACTGCAGGTCCAGCTTCTGCTTCATCCATGTTGTTCCTAATCCTCTTCTTCTTCCGTCTTCCAACACCTTGGCACAACTGAGGATCTGGATTCGGTATGTGCACAACATTTTCTTTGGGGTTCTCAATAAAAGAACCGTACACGAGGTAACCTTGAATTGTTCAATTCTAAATGTTCCGAACAGTTTTCTTTCTATAGTACCATGGCATGTACCTATGGAAGCTGAATTGTTGCAGTTCATAGCATACAGCAACCACATTTGAGCAGGGGATGTGTAGTAGCAGTGGCTTCCGGCATGTACATCTGCATATTTGGTTGCCAACTTCAGCAACTTGAAATGTCTATTCACGCAGCTGGCCTAGGCGCATTTTCCCTTCACACTCAACCTCATAGCTCCACATAATTTCATTATCATCAGACTGGTGCAAAGGTTGTGTTGTGACCTTGTGTTTAAGTGCTTTGTCCCGAGCCTTGGTCAGATACTCAGTCATTTTTGTGCAATATCTCATTTGAGGGTTCCTCATAACCTCATTGAGGACCATGTGTGGTTCGAGGACCGGTGGATGGTCGCTTCCTTGTGTGATGAGTGATTGACAACGTTGTGTGGACTGATTCTTGGCTAAGTATTGCAGGTGCAGGTTGCGGCTTGACTCGTGTTGGTGCAGGTGAAGAACAAGCGCGAAAGGTCGTCGCTGGTGAGGCCTCCAGGTGTGGAGAAGACAAGTAGGCTTCGTTCGAGGGACCCGATGGCCAGCGGGGTCAAGTGCGGGCCGCATGGTGACATGAATAGCAAGATGAAGTCGTGGACGGTTTCTTGGTAGAGCCTCAAAACCAAGGACGAGCTGGGACTACGTGGGAGCCAAGTCATGAGTGAGATTGGCGGAGGCTACATCGAGTTCACGGGGTTTGCAGTGGTTCACCAGAAAACCACTACGCTACTCGGTTGAGCCACAAAACCGAGGCCGAAGACTCGACGAAGAGGTGCGGCCACCCAGGCCGGTTCAACCGCCCAGAAGGGGCGTTCAGACCGCCTGGGCCGCTCAGATTGCCCGGGCCGGTCTAACCGCCCAGGGGGGCGGTCTGACTGCTCTGGTCGCTGGCGCCGAGATGCTTCGAAGCGGAGGACACGCGTCGGGATCGTAAGGCTTGCGTCGAGGTCGCCGGGCATCCGTCCGATGAAGAAAATCTGAAGACTTCCAAATTCTCCCTTGAGGGGCATGTATCCCTAGTTATTAGGTAAGGGTAGTTTAGTCTATTGGGTGCCTCCATATATACTCTTTGAGGGGATGGATGGCAGCCAACTATTGGAACCCTAGCTCATTTGTTTTTCCATTTTCGTTCTTATTTTCCCTTAGTTTTTCCTAGGACTAGCTTAAGAGCTTCATTGTGATTTAGAGAGAGGGATGGATGTTTGGGTGGCAAGCTAGACCTTGTACGAACCTTCATGGTATGTATAGATGGTTCGGCGTTGTTCCTCAAGGTGGTGAAGTGTTCTTCCCGTCCTTCTTTGTGGTGACTTTCGGCGTTCTTTGTTCGCGGAGTTTTGACGACGATTTCTTGGGGTTTTTGGTGGGTGTCACTTATGAGGATCTTGTGCCTCTTTGGCTGGAGACTTTGCCCCCAAATCTCTCTTGAATCAGACTCGATTTGGTGGTTTTTCGAGTTGGGCAAGTTCTTGACCTAGAGAAGTGATTTCTTTGATTCCTCTTGATTGTGGGTGTTTCGGGTCGATTCCTTTGAGGTAGAGGTTGCCCATGAGGTAACCCAGCTATTCCGAAGTCTTGCTGCAATCCGTGGAGTGTTTTGGGAGATCGGGCGCGAGGAAGTTGAGGGTTGACCCGCGGGTTGGCTTTCTGGAAGGGGCGGTCTAACTGCCTGGAGGGGGCGGTCTAACCGCCCTGGGCCTTCCAGGTTGAAGTTCTATTTCGCCGGACTTTCCTCTGTGAGTTTGTTCGCCTTGATCAGAGGAGCGTCTAGGTGAAATTTCGGGTCGTTCTCGTGCCGTTTGCTAGGAGTTCTTGTTTGGAGTTCGTTGCTGGGTACAGGAGGTTAGACTGCCCCTGGTAGCCGGTCTAACCGCCCCTAGGCCCTTGTGTGGAGTTTTGGTTTTCGCCAAGATTTTCTGGTACCTAGCATGGCCCTGACCAGAGATCTGTGTTGGTGAAACCGTGGTGCGTTTTGGTGCTCGGAAGAGGTGTTTCGGAGGATTTCTTGGTTGCCTGGTGGAGGCGGTCTAACCGCTACCCATACCTGATCTAACCGCCCCCTCTGGACAGTCGGCTTTCGAGTTGTTTCCGCTGTCGTGGGTGTGTGTGTGTTGAGGTTGCTGGTAGTGTTTGTTCCTAGGACCAGTAGCACTCTAGTGGCTACGTGGTTTTGGCAAACGGAAGGTTGAAGTGCGGAGCGTGTGATTTTGGGGGTCCAACCGAGCGAGTTCATCTTGTCGGAGTTTCAATCTCCTTCGAGAAGAATTTTTATCGGCTCCCATTCACTCCCCCCTCTCTGGTCGCCTAATCGGTCCTTCAAGTGGTATCAGAGCCGGTTCGGGTCATTATTGACTCTAACTAGTCTAATATCCAAGGATGGCATACCAGGAACGGGGTTCGGGTCCTCCACACTTCGATGGCAAGAACTACCAGATGTGGAGTAAGCGGATGGATGTGTTTCTCCGCGGAAACGGTCAGATTCTTTGGGATGTCATGGTGGACACAGGATATGTCCAGCCGATGGACTTCCTCACTCCAGGTTCGAGGGACAGATTCGATGCCAACAATAAGGCGGTCGACTACTTGTTTCATGCTTTGTGTCAGCCTGAGTTCCATCGGGTGCACACCAAGCACTTGGCTTGTAGAATTTGGATGGTGCTGAAGGAGGCTCATGTTGGGAATGCCCAGGTTCAGCCACAGATGTATGCGACCTACCGGAGAGAGTACGAGAACTTCACTCATCTCCCCGGTGAGTCCATCGATGCCTTGTTTCAGAGGTTCACGGTGGTTGTGAACAACATGAGGGCCAATGTGGACGTGCTCCCGTACGATGATCATGATAGAGCGGTCAAGCTCTTACACTCTTTGGATCGTACAATATGGGGCAGAAAGTTCGAGGCCATTGTGGAGTCAGAGAAGTATGACACTCTGACGATGAACGAGCTGTTCTCGAAGCTCAATTCAGCTGAGGTGGATAGGGGCATGACTGCCAAGCTCGAGGGTCCAACTGACTCCCATAGTCTTGCCATCGTTGGTGGTTCGAAAAGAAAGGCTAACACTAACCCATCCTCTCTTTGTCCTCTTTGATGTCTATGCCAGATGAGGAGTTCGATGTGCTTGGAGAGGATGAGCTGGCGCTCCTGACGAGGCGGTTCGAGAGGCTGCAAGAGAACCGAGTGAACATGAGGAGGAACACGAGGACATGCTTCCAGTGCGGCAAGCCAGGACACTTCGTCGCCGACTGCCCGGAGAAGGTCGAGAACAAGGACAGCTACAAGCACAAGTCGAGGAAGGATGGCAAGTACTGGTCGAGGCGCGACCACAAGAGCAAGTACAAGAACAAGCACAAGGACGAGCGACGATCGAGGAAGAAGGAGAGCCGAGGCAAGGCCCGAGCAATGGTTGGAGTGAGCAACGTCGACTCCAGTTCCGCGTACTCCACCTCGAGCTCGAGTAGCGGTGAAGACGAAGGTGATCGTTGCAAGAGCAAGAAGTCGTCCAAGAACCTGAGCGGGCTGAGCTGCTTCGCTAGAGACGGCTTCTGCATAATGGCGCTGAGCTCCGGCAGCAAGAAGAGCACACAGAGCAACTCGGACTCTGAGTCCGACGACGAGGTGCGTGATGAGCTTCCCTTCTTGCGCCAGGAGAATGAGAGGCTTGGTACTTTGCTTGATAATCGTGATGACATGCTTAGAGAGGCAAAGAAAATGAGAAAAGAGCTTAGGGCTTCACTCGAGGATGCTAGGACTAGAGTGGCTGAGCTAGAAACACATGTGCTTGATAGCAAGCTTGAGATTGATTCCCTTAAGGCTAGCCCTGTTGTTTCTGATGAGGTTGATTGTGCTGATTGCTCCATCTTTCTTGCTGATCTTGCTTTGTTCAAGAAAAAGCATGCCTCCAAGTGTGAGGAACTAGATGTGCTTAGGGTTGAAGTGGCTGAGCTTAAGTCTAGACCTGCTTTGCTAGGTGCTTGGACTTCTTGCCCTGTTTTGCATGCTAAGATTGATGAGATGCATGTGTACACTAGTTCTCTTGAGGCTAAGCTGAAGGAACCCATTCCTACATCATGCTCTGTTGACGGTTAATAATTGTATCAAAGTTCGTTCGTGACTCGCAAGCGTACAAGTCTCCCGTCGTAGTCAAGGGACCCTTCTTCCCTCGAGTGGTGCACCCAAGGTATCGAATCCGTGGAACAAATGTGTGACGCAAGACTTAATCTATTAAAGCCAAATAACTGCAATCTTCAATAAAGAACCTAATGCATCTAAGTAAAAGACACAAAACGAATCTAATCTACTAAAAACCGGAGAAAACAAAGTAAGATTGGGTAGATAAACCGATCTAGAGGGATCGGGGTAAGCCTTTTGTTGAAGTTCCAAGCAAGAGAAGAAGTAGCAAATCGAATCTTAATAAAAACCTCTTTAAATCGTGGTTTCCCGTCCAAATCCGAAAACATCCGCCTTTCGAGACCCCCGTTCTGTCACAACGTATCCCTATTCATGCGGGGAGCTTAGGGCGAGTCAAAAGACAAGTCGAGATTCTTTCGGAAGATCCGGCGTGCACCTCAAGCCACCGCGGCTACAAGAACACCCTATGTAATCTATCTCGAGAATAGAATTGGAATAAACAAAGCCGATCGAAAAACGAAATCTTCGAGGAAACACTTGATCGCTGGGAAAAGATTCAACTTGATAATTCAACTATAACAATGATACATACACAAGATCACCACTGGGATCCTTCCTTGATCTTGCTTCTAGCTCCGGGAACTCCGACGTGGTCTTCCGTGCAAGGTTACCACGTCGGCTAGGGGAACCCTAGTCAACTAGCTCGACCCTCTCCTCTCCTAGATGGTGTCCCTCTCTTCTCTGCTTCTCGGCGGCCGAAGACGAAATCTTCTCTCGCGTGGCTCTCGGTCGGGGGACTATAAATAGCCCGATTGGCGGCTAGGGCAAAGGAGGACGGATTTGGGCCCTAAATGGGCTCGGGCCGACCGGACCCGGGCCGGCCGGCTGGGCCCATTTAGGCCCGGCCCGTGGGCTCCTTTGCCCGAGGTCGGTTCCCTTGCTTCTGGATGCTTCCCCCTTCGCATGTAGGTCCATGTCGTCGGTTTCTCTCCGAATTGGACTCAACTCCTTGTCTTGCAAGATTCGGCACTTTTACGGTCGGGTCCCCGGAGTCCGTCGTCTTCTCGGATCAAGTCCCCGGCTTCTTGGAGTTAATTTTACTTCATTGCATGACTTGTTCGGGACTTTAAGGTCTTGTCATGAGGTGCTTGATGAACTTATCCCGAAAGTCTTGCATTCAACGCTAAAACCACCGCATAAACATTAAACTCCAAAACCGACATGCACACGTGAACTTGTTATACCACGGGGGTTAGTACCAATGGATAAGGTATAAAACTCATGCCAACACCGAAGGTAAACTCATGGCTAGGTTGACGGATTTTCACCGTCAACATCTCCCCCATGCTTAAACCTTGCTCGTCCTCGAGTAAGCCTTCGATGGATATCATCATTGCTAAACAATGTTTAAACTTTGCACTTGATTACACATGAGAAAACATAATGCTCTCAAAATTTTAATTCATTAAAGTTCCATAATGTGCTAGCCTTCATCTCTACGGAGGGTAGATTCTTATTAAGCTTATCCCACAAGTATTAACATGCTCACAAAGTTTTAAATAGATCTCAGAATTTTTGAAATAAAGAACGAGATAAAGAAAAGCTAAACCAAGTTCACAAATTTAAATCTTATCGTGTATTGCTCATGAACTCTCATCTCACTTGTCTCTCAAACCTATATATTCTACTCCTTTCCCTCTCATATACATGTGGTAGGCTTTATATGGAGCTTTGGGAAAGTTTAGTCCTAACAAGATTTTATAAATGAGGTGTTGTCAAAACAAGACAAGCTTCTCATGGTCTTACCGAGACTCGTCAAAAAGGTCATTGGAAAATAATGTTAAATCAAGGAGGGGAAAGAGAAAAATACACACACTTTTAGATAGGTGGACATGTGCAAATGGCAAAGAGTGATCCCGAGGCACAAAGGAAGTCCTCGTTATCGGATTGCACATGGTTGGAAGATGAGAATGGATCTTTTTAACTTGAAGCCTTGAATGCACTTTTTAGAGAGCTAGGGAATTTACTTTATGCACATTTTTTTTTCTTTCTCATATTTCTCATTCTTTTCTTTCTTTCATTCATTCATTTTTTCCCTCGTCATATATTCAGCCCATGACTTCCACAACGAAGTTTTGATTTTTTTATACCTTGAAAGTCATGAGTATCGCTGGATTTTTTTTCTTTCATCATCATTTTTTTTAAAATATTCCCCTTTGAACTCTAAAACTGCACCGTACCTACCTCCTCCCCCATGCTTAGACGTTGCTCGTCCTCGAGCAAAGAGGCGAAAAATAAGGTAGGTACCGGAATATTTTTCCTTGGAGAGATACTTGAAATCTTCAACGTTGGCACCGTCTTGCGATCTTCCTTGAATTGATGATCCATTCTCAACAATAGGTTGTGGTCAAGGAGGTAATCACAAAAAGATGATATTTGGTTTAAGGGTGGATATCCGGCGAAGTTTGTGAGATCACCGATGCGGGTATACACAATGCACGGATAAAAGGCTAGCAAAAAGATAGATACGCAAAAATGGAATGACCAGCTTCTTAGTCTCGGGCCAGAGAAATCATGGCCTGCAATAACTCACTCAAAAATAAAACTTGTACACTAAGGTTTATGCACTCAAATATATATAAGGCTTTGGATAGGTTGAGCAACACACAAGTGATATTTGTGACAAGGTTAGCAATATTTTTGAGCATAAAAGACATCTTTAATCTATTCATAACTTGAGAGCACATAAAACACTATGGGTCTTTATTTTAATCATGACCTCCGCTGAAAATTAAGCTAGCATTTAAATAAATTCAGATCTGTATTTTTAAGAGAGCACTAGCTTAAACATGCATAAATCAATTACAAAGATGAACAAAGCTGCAATTTTAATCATATATCATCATAGCACGAATTTTGTAACTTTTCCAATGATAAAATCAAGGTGGTGTCTTTATTAATGGTGACATCAAGTTGAAATACATACTGAAAATAAACAAACATGCTTGCTGAAATTCAAATAAAAAAAACAGAAAATACTACGCAAACACACATAAGCAAAAGCTGAAAATTACAGAGAAAAAGAAAAGAAAAGAAAACTAAAGTTCCTAAATCTTCTAGTCCTCCGCCGGTGGTTGATGTTGATAGTCTTGATAATAATACCCTTGCTCATAATATGGTTGAACGCTTCCTCCGTCGAATTGATTTGGCTCCACAAGGTGAAGGCGTCCAAGTTCAAATGCAATATTTGCGTTGCCTTCACCGAGTTGGGCTGCGTTGGATTGGATGGCTGCGATGTTTTGAGCATTTCTTGCAGCATACCCTCCAATAATGGCCATGCTTTGTTGTGGTTGGGGATGATGAGCGTAGGACTCCGCGAAGTTAGCGTTGGGCACAACATAATTTTGTGGGGGTACCGGTGGACCACCCCCCCATGCTTGTCCTTGTGACCCCCCGTAATAACTTGGCGGAGGAGGAACCCCGCCGAATGGTTGCACATTGGGTTGTGCTCCACTCGCTTGCGCGGAGGATGTTCCCTCCTCTACGATTCTTCCTCTTTTGTTCTTCCTTGCAGGGACAAGTAGTCCCTCTTCCAACCAATCTTCCCTTCTTTCGGTGAAAAGCCTAAGCCTCTCATTTGGAAGGGGTAGGTTTACAATGGCCAATCGATAACCTCCTCTCTCATCTCCACTAATGTATTTGCCTTGCCGCAAATACTCAAAACCGAGAGAGGTACCACGCAAAAGGTGAGCGGGGTTTCTTGCGATCCCCGGTCGCAAGGAAAAGGCCAACATGGAGAGGTAACACCCCGAACCAATATTACCCGCCCCCGATGTTGCTTCACAACACCAACGGTTGATCATGAGGTAAGAGGGGTCAATTGGCTGCTCGGCAATTAAAGCCGAGTATAGCCAATTCAACTCCGTGTCGGTCACCTTTGTTTCCTTCATCCTCCCCAATACCCTCTTGCACATCCAAGAGTGAAATATCCGGATAATGGGGTTGCGGATGCAATTGCGTTGTTGATGGGCTTCTCCGGAGATCATGTTCCAAAATCCCGTCAACATGCCGGGTGGCACGTCAACTTTCTCCGGAGCTCCCTTGTGGAATCCGAGCAGCTCCCTAACGTGCTCGTAGGGAACCACTTGCTTGATTCCCTCCAACCGGAATGACAAGCTTTGCACCCCATCATCGTCAACGATGGGTGCAATAGTCATCAAAATTTCCAAGGCGTAACCCAAATGGGTGTCCACCGATATTCCGTTGGAGAACTGCACCCATCCGAGGTGCCCCAACATATAGTATATGTCGGTGTAAAAACCCAAGGTGTAGAGTGCTTGGTCGTCGAACTCGACGTTTGGCACAAGCCTCTTCTCAAGATTGGCGAGCCTCTCCTCCTCCGTTGCCGACAAGATGATGAAGCCGTACGAAGATTGTGTCGGGGTGTAAGGAGGTGGTGCGGTTGAGCGAGTCGATCGTCGTGGTGGCGCGGGCTGCTCCTCTGTGTGCCCACGAGGTTCGGTGAACCTCATGGAAGTGCTTCTCGCAGCCCTCATACCACCAAGGAGGAGAGCATCATTCCTCCTCGGTGGTGCCATGTCCGTCTCCATGCTCCGGGGAGACTCGGAAACCGAGTGCCTCCTCGAAGACGTGGTTGATGACGGCTTGGACGACGATGAACTCTTCTTCTTAGAGAAGAGACTTGTGGTCTTCTTCCACATGGTTGCTGCACTCTTTCTTCAACTAAAATTCCGGGTTGCAACCGGTAAACTAGGCACTTAAACTCTTTGCTTCGGATGTGGACTTTGAGTGGATTAAGGATGTGGATTTTTCTTGAGCTATCAAGCTTGGGATGGTTGGCTAAGTCTACGGAGGTTCGAGCACACAAACTTGAACACACAAACAAGGGAAGGAGAGGGAAGCTTGCTGCGAGAAAACGGGCGCCGGGGGGCTCCTTATATAGGGCGGGCCGGCCGGCTGGGCCGGCCGGCCCGGGGCTCCTCCGGCTCCTCCTCGGCGTGTCTTTCTCCCGGCCACGATCATTTCGCCTCTGCAACTTTCCCCGCCCGCGTGCTCCACGAGTTGCACCGCCCAAACGCTCTCGTCCACTCCTTTTCTTGAATTATTGGTCCTCCCACTTGATGCTCCATGCTTTGGGTCATGTCCATGCTCCCTAGCTCCACTTGCTTCACATGCCACCATGAAAATCCTGCAAAGTTGATGCTTGCTGCCCACCATGCTTGTCCTTTGCATGTGGAATTGGTGAAAGTTGATAAAAGGGAATCCAATGGTGCATGCATGATTAATTCAAACTAGTTGCCTCCATTTAGGTGTGTTTAAGGTTAAGCACTCCTCTAATTCGAAATTTAAAATATTTTTCAGAGCCATGCAAGAGCTCAAGCATAATTTTAGAGAAGTTTTTAAACCATTAAAAACAAATGTAAGTCGAAAATATTTTTCGACTACGTCGATTTTGGTCCGACCGGTAAAGTTTGCTTTCATCGGTTGAGAGCGAACGTTTTCCCGGCTTGATCATGGGGGCATAGGTTTAGGTTCTAATTTTGGCTAAATAAGAAAGATTTTGTATAAAACAAAATTAGAATAGGCTTAGAAAAATTCTAATCCTAGAGAAACCAAGGATAAAGATTTTTAAAACCAACCAAAAGCTTTGATTTCTAGGTTCACGCGAGTCCTACCACGTGCTGAATTTTTATAACACTTGAATATAAATCGTGGCTCTACTCGTGTGGTTTTATCATGAAAAATAAGCCAACCTCAGCACCATAATGAAGGTGAAAGGTTGAGTTAAGGTTCTGAAATTATTTGGTTGAGGGGTTTCTCGAAAAGAAAAGAATCAAACAAGCACATAGAAGGGTTCATGCAAAGGGTTTATGATAAAGCAAACATTCAATCAAGAATTATGTCTCTAATATTGTTCAACCACTTCTAAGTCTAATGTCTTTGCGTAATAAAACTCAAAAACTAAATTATTAAAAATACTCGAAAAACCTGGAATCGGGTTGTCCTCCCGTAGCTTATTCTTGACTTGACTTGACGAAACGGGTTGCCTCCCGCCTAGCGCTTCGTTTATAGTCTATAGCTAGACTTCTTCACTTGATTACTCCGGATCAACGCTCTTTGCGGGCGTTGCAATCTTGGGTACCCACTTCCGCACCATCTTGGGCGCGGGCTTGACTTCCGGCTTAGTTGGCTTAGTCATTTTTTTTGGTCTTCACAGGCGGCTTCTCTTCCTTTGTCTTGACGGATGCAACACCTTCTTTGATTTTCGTTACGTTCATTTTTTTCGGCTCCTTCTTCTTTTTCAGCCCCTCCGTTTGTTTTGGTTCTCCCTTCACTCCAATCATGTTGCATGCCTCAATCCTTGGACGGAACTTGAAGGAACTCCTTTCTCCATTGATATCGAACATGATCTCCCCCTTGCCAACATCAATAGTTGCTCCCACGGTCTTGAGGAACGGCCTCCCAAGGATGAGCGGCGGCTTCTCCCTCTCTCCCATCTCGAGCACAACGAAGTCGACGGGGATGAAGTGGTGTCCAATCTTCACGGGTACATCTTCAGCGATGCCCAAGGGATAGCGAATGGAGTTGTCTCCCAACTCCAAACATATTCCCGTAGGCTCCATCGGTAGGCGTAGCTTCTCGAACACATCCCTCGGCATGACACTGACACTAGCTCCAAGGTCGCATAACGCCTTCTCGAAGTTGAAAGAACCAACTGAACATGGAATTGTAGGGCACCCGGGGTCTTTTTGCTTCTCTAGCCCATAAGCAATAGCTGCACTACACTCCTCGGACATTTTGACATGATCTACCCCAAGCGTTGCTATCTCATATTTATTTGCAAGTATATCTTTAAAGTAACGAGAATATGTAGGTACTTGTAGGGCATCTAGTAATGGCATGTTGATGCTAAGTCTACGCACAACTTCCACAAACTTCTCAAAGTGGTTGTCAAGTTTACCTCGGAAGTAGCGTGGCTTGAGTTGCGGTATCCTCGTGTCATCTTCCGGCATCTCGAATTCGGGTTCCTCGGTGACGATCCCCGTAACCTTCTCTTTAGCGACTCCTTCCACCTCGGTGGACGGTTTAAGCTTCCTTGCTCCCGCGGAACGTTCCGGATCTTCGGTCTCCTTCCCCGAACGTGTTTGAATGGCCTTCGCCGATTCGGGACATTTGGGTTGTCCCGGAAGCTTCCCTTCATCATTAGTGAGGCGCCCCGCAAGTTGTCCAACTTGCGTCTCGAGCATCTTCATCATGTTGAGCACTTGATGATTGGAACTTCCGACCTCCGTCACTTTGCTATCGATGTTCTCCAACAACTTGTCTATGGTCTTGAACTTGGTGACGGTGTCCTTGTTGATCTTAGCTTGCTCATCCATGAACTCCTTCAATTGTATCCGAAGCGGAACCGCGTTAGGAATAGATGAGCTTGCATTAAATTGAGGCCTACCTTGCCCGTAGCGGAAGTTCGGCAATGCTCCCTTTCTCATGTAGTCGAGCACTTTGGCTTCCTCCGGACAATCTTTGCGGACATGGCCATACTCTCCACATTCTTCGCATGTGGACCTTGCTTCGGCGGCCTTCAAGTCTTGAGCCTCTTTCTTTTCTATCTCCATCTTCTCCAACCTCCTCATGAGCGAGTCGATCTTGCCTTCAAGTATGTCTTCCTTCTCCACTTGCAAGACTCCCTTGACGTTCCCCATGGGTTGAGCGGGGTGTAGGCGCCGGATGATGCCCACGTGTCATTATCCGCGACCTTCTTGAATAGCGTGAAAGCTTCCGTCGGTGTAAGCTCGATGATAGATCCTCCCGCCGATGCATCGATGATCGTTCTTGACGCCATGGTGAGTCCTTGATAGAACTTTTGCACGAGGTCTTCTTTCGGGAACTTGTGATGTGGAACCGCCGGTGTACTCGTTGAAGCGCTCGAATGCCTCCGAGATAGTTTACGTAGGATATTGAACAAAGGTGGCAATCTTATTACGCAAGCTTTGAGTTTTACCGGTGAGTAGTATTCCTTCATGAAAGCCTTCATCAACGTGTTCCAATTTTGCACCGTCTCCGCCGGTTGAGAGTGGAACCATTGCAAAGCCTTCCCGAGTAGTGAAAACGGAAAAAGCCTTGCCCTCATTTGATCTTGAGTCACCCCATCCATGTTGAAAGTCGACATAGTTGAATGAATGCTTGGAGGTGAAGGTTCGGATCCTCTTTGCCGGTGAAGGGTGAATGTTGCACCATGCGGATTGTTGAGGTCTTGATCTCGAACGGTCTTCCGATCTCCTCGAGGTTCAAGATTGGTAGGTCGATGATGTCTGGGGTGCATAGCTCCCCAATCTTGCGTTCTTCCGGTGGTTGGTCACCCATTGGTGGAAGTCGGTTCTCCCGCGGACTTTGAGGTGGTGAATTCTCCGGAGATTCCTGCGATCCTTTGTCTTCCGACTCCGAATCTACAAAATCCGGCTTTTTAGCTTGATGTGCTTCACGTCTCCTTAGCACTGTAAAGCTTTTCCGGATCATCCACAAAATTATTGGGTTTGTTGGAGAGGTAGCCGTCCATCTCTGATTTAGGGTTAGCAATAAACAAAGTATGCAAAAAAAAACTAGAAAACAAAACAAATCTATAAAGACTAGAGTTAGACAAACTAGATTAGATGTATTTTGAGGATGATCAAAATTTAGTAGATGCAAAAATAAAACAAAATCAGTACTGAAAATTACAAAAAAAAAGCAATAAAAAATCAAATCTTGATCACTTGTTCCCCGGCAACGGCGCCAGAAAAAGGGGCTTGTTGACGGTTAATAATTGTATCAAAGTTCGTTCGTGACTCGCAAGCGTACAAGTCTCCCGTCGTAGTCAAGGGACCCTTCTTCCCTCGAGTGGTGCACCCAAGGTATCGAATCCGTGGAACAAATGTGTGACGCAAGACTTAATCTATTAAAGCCAAATAACTGCAATCTTCAATAAAGAACCTAATGCATCTAAGTAAAAGACACAAAACGAATCTAATCTACTAAAAACCGGAGAAAACAAAGTAAGATTGGGTAGATAAACCGATCTAGAGGGATCGGGGTAAGCCTTTTGTTGAAGTTCCAAGCAAGAGAAGAAGTAGCAAATCGAATCTTAATAAAAGCCTCTTTAAATCGTGGTTTCCCGTCCAAATCCGAAAACATCCGCCTTTCGAGACCCCCGTTCTGTCACAACGTATCCCTATTCATGCGGGGAGCTTAGGGCGAGTCAAAAGACAAGTCGAGATTCTTTCGGAAGATCCGGCGTGTACCTCTAGCCACCGCGGCTACAAGAACACCCTATGTAATCTATCTCGAGAATAGAATTGGAATAAACAAAGCCGATCGAAAAACGAAATCTTCGAGGAAACACTTGATCGGCGGGAAAAGATTCAACTTGATAATTCAACTATAACAATGATACATACACAAGATCACCACCGGGATCCTTCCTTGATCTTGCTTCTAGCTCCGGGAACTCCGACGTGGTCTTCCGTGCAAGGTTCCCACGTCGGCTAGGGGAACCCTAGTCAACTAGCTCGACCCTCTCCTCTCCTAGATGGTGTCCCTCTCTTCTCTGCTTCTCGGCGGCCGAAGACGAAATCTTCTCTGCGTGGCTCTCGGTCAGGGGACTATAAATAGCCCGATTGGCGGCTAGGGCAAAGGAGGACGGATTTGGGCCCTAAATGGGCACAGGCCGACCGGACCCCGGGCCGGCCGGCACGGGGCCCATTTAGGCCCCGGCCCGTGGGCTCCTTTGCCCGAGGTCGGTTCCCTTGCTTCTGGATGCTTCCCCCCTTCTGCATGTAGGTCCATGTCGTCGGTTTCTCTCCGAATTGGACTCAACTCCTTGTCTTGCAAGATTCGGCACTTTTACGGTCGGGTCCACGGAGTCCGTCGTCTTCTCGGATCAAGTCCCCGGCTTCTTGGAGTTAATTTTACTTCATTGCATGACTTGTTCGGGACTTTAAGGTCTTGTCATGAGGTGCTTGATGAACTTATCCCGAAAGTCTTGCATTCAACGCTAAAACCCTGCATAAACATTAAACTCCAAAACCGACATGCACACGTGAACTTGTTATACCACGGGGGTTAGTACCAATGGATAAGGTATAAAACTCATGCCAACACCGAAGGTAAACTCATGGCTAGGTTGACGGATTTTCACCATCAACATGCTCTACCTGTCAAATGCATGCATTGAAAAATTTGGAACTTGCACACTATGTTGATCGTTTGCAGGATGAGAATGATGACTTGAGGAAGTTGATGGGTTGGTTGTCTGGTCATGAGCCTCAGTTGAGGATGATGATCGAGGCATTTAAGAGGCAGGATGGTGAGGGACTTGGGGCAAACAAGGTTGGTGAGGGAAGTGGAGAGAATATCCCAGAGCCACCAAAAAACCCACCACAAGAATGATTTCACTCCAAAACCTAACCATCTTAGGAACCGACTAGACACAACCCCAGCTCCACGCGTGTTTCCTACACCTACAAATGATCTCCAAAAGCCTATCAAGTTTGTGAGCACTTCGGGGAAAGTGTTCTTTGGGAAAGAGAGTGAGAAGGCTAGTGAGGAGAAATCGGTGGAGAAGTTGAGTGGAGAGAAACCAAGTGAGCAGCCCCAATCCAAGCCTAAACCTAAACTTGTGAGGTTCCATTGTGGCTATTGTGGGAAAGAGGGTCACAAGGATGAGTTTTGCTTCACGAGGAAGCGTGAGGAAAGGATGGCAAAGGAGTGGGCGAACAAGGATAGGTACAACCCTTCCCATGGTGTACCTAAGCCTCGTATGCCACTGCCCAGGGGTAAAGCTGTGGTGAGAAGTGTTTCGGCATGGGGAGATGCGAGTTCCCGCAGCCGAGGAGGCTGATGCAGAGGGCGGTCGAGGCCCAGGCACGGCTAGGCGATCGGACCGGCCACCCGCCCGGAGGGAGCGGTTAGACCGGCCTGGCTAGGCGGTTCACCCCCCCCCCCCCCCCCTAGAATTCGGGCGGAGTGGATTTCGAGGTGGTGAGTCGAGATGTTTCAGATCTGGAGATAGTGGTGCTGGTGGTTGGTCTGGAGAGTCAGCAGGTGGTCAGTTTGCTAGGCATTCTCCCCCTCGAGTTCACTACGGGGATGGGAGGAGTCGTAGATTTGAGAAGGAGAGGAGGGACGGTCCACGGGCCTTCTTTCGTGGTTTTGGTCCTCCTCCAGGCAGCGAGGGTTGGTTTCCTCGGAGTGGTTACCAAGGTGGTGTTCATGGTGGTAGTTTTGGTAGGAAAGATGGTTTGTTGTGTGCTAACCCCACTTTCGAGCAAATGGCTCGGCACTGGTTTTACTCTTTTGGTACTAACCCCAGTGCTGAGTCGTTTGTTCACTCACATGCTCGTTTTTGAATTTCAGGTGGGAGACTTGAAGAACATTTGGTTGATTGACTCTGGTTGCTCGAGGCATATGACCGGAGACAGGGGTGGTTCTCAAGTCTCGTCCCGGTGGTGACGAAGAGGTACATCACTTTTGGGGACAATGGGTGAGGGCGTGTGCTTTCAGAAGGTGAGATTAAGGTGAGTGACAAGATCACTCTGAGGCGTGTTGCTCTTGTTCAATCGCTGGGGTACAATCTGCTTTCTGTGTCCCAGTTGTTGGATGAGGGATTTGAGGTGTTGTTTCGGCCAGGTGGTTCTTGAATTTTGGACTCTCGAGGGGACCTTTTTTGTATGGTCGTTCCCGAGGGTCAGGTGTTTCGTGCTGATTTTTCTCAGTCTTCGGGTGTGGAGCGTTGTTTCTTGGCTGGTTCTTCGAGTGAGTTGTGGAAGTGGCATAGGAAGTTGGGTCACTTGAGCTTTGACCTTTTGTCGCGCTTGAGTAAACTCAATTCGGTCCGAGGATTGCCACGGTTGAGGCTTGAGAAAGAGTTGGTTTGTGCGCCGTGTAGGCATGCCAAGATGGTAGCCTCTTCTCACCCGCCTCTCACCGATGTGATGACTGAGCGTCCATGCGAGCTGCTCCATATGGACCTTGTTTGCCCAGCTCGTGTGCGATCTGCGGGTGGGAAGTGGTATGTCCTTGTTGTGGTGGACGAGTACTCTCAGTATGCGTGGGTGTTCTTTCTCGAGGATAAGGGGGAGCCGTTTGGTTTTGTTCGAGATCTAGTCTTGAGGTTGAGGATCGAGAGGCACGGAGATGCCATACGAGCTATCCGCAGTGATAATGGCTCGGAATTTAGAAACTCTCGTTTTGAAACCTTTTGCCATGACTTGGGTCTTGAGCACCAGTTTTCGAGTCCGTATACGCCTCCCCATAATGGCGTGGTGGAAAGGAAGAACAGGACCTTGTGTGAGATGACTCGGACGATGCTTGATGAGCATAGGACTCCGAGGAGGTCTTGGGCTGAGGCGGTGAATACCGTGTGCTATGTGTCAAACAGGATCTACCTCAGAGTGCACAAGAAGAAAACATGCTATGAGTTGATGCATGGTCGCACACCCAAGGTGAGTCACTTCCATGTCTTTGGTTGCAAATGCTTTATTCTGAAGAAAGGCAAGAAGTTGGATAAGTTTGAGGCTAGGTCTGTCGATGGTATTTTCTTTGGTTATGCATCTCATTCTAGAGCATATCGTGTGCTCCATCTTGAAACTAACCAAATCGGAGACTTGCGAGGTAACCTTCGATGAGACACAGCCACATAGTCAGCTTGTCTTTGAGTGTGCAGGTGATGATGAACTTGGCGAGGAGATCTTTCAGGAGGAGGAG
Source organism: Cenchrus americanus (assembly GCA_947561735.1). Taxonomy (NCBI): domain Eukaryota; kingdom Viridiplantae; phylum Streptophyta; class Magnoliopsida; order Poales; family Poaceae; genus Cenchrus; species Cenchrus americanus. The sequence goes on along the minus strand of OX387244.1, from coordinate 77,339,801 downwards.
CATGAACATGGAGATGATGAAGATGGCGGTGCGGTTGTCGGTGTTTTAGACCGGCAAACCTACCAAGGGGGTACCCGAGGTAGTAGATTGTGCGGTGGGGATCGTGATCGGGAGACCGAGAACTCGAAGGTATGCGCAAGGACACGGGACACAAGATTTATACAGGTTCGGGTTGCCAAGGTGGAGAACCCTACGTCCTGTTTGGGGTATCAAGTATGGCGCCCTGCGCTTGGTGTTGGTTGAGATTAGGTGCTCGGCTAGGTACCCGGCCCTCCTTTATATAGTCCAGGGGGCGGGTTCCTAGTCGGTTACAAGGCAGTAGTCCTAGTAGGATTACACGGAACGAGTCCTAGAAGGATTACAGGGGGATTCTAATAGGAGTCCGTCTTTTTCCTTCCTTGCATGAGTACCCGGGGTCTATGCCCGACAAGCCCCCGAGCACGTTGGAGTCGAGAGTAGTAGTTCGAGTAGTCTTGAAGCCTCTTCGAGTAGTTCTTGAGCGTCCTCGAGTACGCTTGGGGAAGTCTTCAATAGTACTTGAACTGCCGCGAAGGCTGGAAGGTGGTCCAGCTCATCAGTCTTGAAGTCGAGATTATATGGAAGTGCGATTGCAAAATCGCACTCCATATGGAGTAGCCCCCGAGCCTTAGGTTGAGTTGCAGACTCTAGCTGAGGGTCAATCTTGATTCCGAATCTTCCGTCTTGAAAAATTTTGAATGATGGGTGTAGCATAGCAGCCCCCGAGCCTTGAAATGATTAGGTAATCAATCCAAGGGTCTTCAGTGTTCGCGAAAGCCATCATCTGAGTACTCTTGCAGCGTGTAAGCCCCGAGATAAGAGAGTTGTATGAGCCACGTCGAGTAGTGATTGGTGAGGAGCCCCCGAGCTTGAGAGCGAGCGAAGCATGCTGAAGTTATCTTCAAGTAGCCCCCGAGCTGGAGAGATTCCAAGTAGTAGTTTGGCGTCGAGCCGTGGAGCATCAGAAGTAGTCGTGCCGTCAGAGCGGACTTTAAATACGACTGAAGATGACTTTAGATGCCGGCAGTGCGGACTTTAGAATGCGACTTAAAAACCGAAGTCAACTTTATAATGCCGCGTGGAGCGGACTTTTGAGTTGCGACTTAAAAACCGAAGTCGACTTTAGATTGCCACGTAAAGCGGACTTTGATATGCGACTTTAGAAGTCGACTTTAAGATGCCGCGCGGAACGGACTTTGAGATGCGACTACAATAGTCGACTTTGTGCCACACGGGGTGGACTTAAGATGCAAAAAACGAAAAGCACTTTCCGGAAAGCCAAAGCGAATGAAAAATCAGAGAAAACGAGTAGTTTTGCCGCCGGAGCGTGCTTAAGAATGCGACCGAAGTCGGCTTGTGCCACCGGAGTGGGCTTGAATGCGACCGTTAGCGTCGACTTGTGCCACCGGAGTGGGCTTGAGTACCTGAGCCATGGATTTCAGACCCAAGGTACAGTTGCCGCCAGAGCGGGTTTGAGGGTGCGACCGGAGTCGGCTTCAGGGTGCGACCGGAGTCGGCTTGCGTACCCGGGCCATGGATTTCAGACCCAAGGTACGGAACGCGAGTACTTAGGGTACTTGGACCCATGGTACAGAGCGTGAAGACCACGTGCAGCTAGGTTCCATCGTCGCCAGGACCCGAGGGCCGCTTACAGCTAGGTTCCATCGAAGCTTACACACGTAGTATGCCATCGAAGCAGGCGAAGATGCGACCAGAGTCGACTTTAAGTTGCCACACGGAGCGGACTTTAGAATGCGACTTTAGAAGTCAACTTTAGATTGCCGCGCGTAGCGGACTTTAGAAGCTGCTTCCTAGGGATGGCCCCCGAGTCGATGAAGTAGACTCGTGGTGACTTGATTGATATACCCCAAGAGTAGCCAGCAGAGTGTAGCTCCCGTGAAAACCCGCCGAGAAGCATACACAAATGAGTAGTCGGCAAGTAGTCCTACATGATGAGGAGAACAAGAGAACAATAATCATTTAAATAAATGACTTAGCTGTTGCAGCTTGGGCAGACTGATGATGAAGCCGTGGCGGTCGGTGATGGAGCCGCGACGGTTGTTGTTAAAGTTGACTAGTCAGAGTTGATTCCGACTAGATGTTGGGGGCGTGACTGTCGTTCTTGACTAGTTTGGAAAACTAGTCGAGATGAATGGTCAACGCGATGCGACCGGAAGACGACGTCGTGGCAGCGTGCGGCGTACTCGAAGTAGAGCCAGTGTTGCCGTGAGACAAGTAGTCGCGACGCACAGCGTGGCTGAAGTAGAGCCAGTGTGGCCGCGAGAGGAAGTTGTGGCGCACGGAGTAGTCGACGACGAACCCCGTGACGGGCCGCGTGACGTGCCGAGGCACCCGGACGTGCGGCGTAGGCGTAGTAGTCGATGACGAGTGGCGCGACGAGCCACGCGACGTGCCGAGGCACCTGGCCGCGCGGCGTAGGCGAAGTAGTCGACGACAAGCGATGAGCCGCGCGACATGCCGAGGCACCTAGACGCGCGGCGTAGGCAAAGTAATCGACGACGAGCCGCGCAACGATCCACGAGACGAGCCGAGCGACGTGCCGAGGCACCCAGACGCACGGCATAGGCGAAGTAATCGACGACGAGCCGTGCGACGATCCGCGAGACGAGGCGCGCGACGTGCCGAGGCACCCAGACGCGCGGCGGAGGTGAAGTAGTCGACGACGAGCTGCGCGAGGCGGACTAGTCGACTACGAGCCGCGCGGCGGTTCGCGAGACGAGCCGCGCGACGTGCCGAGGCACCCGGACGCGCGGCGGAGGTGAAGTAGTAGACGACGAGCTCGCGCGAGGCGGAGTAGTCGACGACGAGTGGCGCGACGAGCCGCGCGACGAGCCGAGGCACCCGGACGCGCGGCGTAGTCGAGGTAGATCGCTGCAGCCGGGAGAGTGGAGACGAGTACTCGTGGTGCACAACGAGGTTGACGTAGAGCGCGTGCAGCCGGAGACAAGTAGTCGCGGCGCACGACGAGGTCGACATAGAGCACGTGCGGCCGGAGACGAGTAGTCGTGGCGCACGGTGAGGTCGACGTAGAGCGCGTGCAGCCGGAGATGAGTAGTCGCGGCGCACGGCGAGGTGGTGGTACCCACTACTTCGACTATGGTGGTGGACGGACCCTCTCCTACACCTACGATGACAAATCAAGAACGAGGAGAAGCTGATGTTGAGGGGGAGGTAGCATCGTGGCGAGAACCTCCCCGGCGAGTTCAAGTGGATCACCCAGCTTCGAGGATCATCGGCGACATGAATGAACGCACTACACGGTCGAGGGTTCGAAACAATTCTCATTTCGCTCATGCTGCATTTGTTGCTACTTTTGAGCCCAAAGACATTGGACACGCACTATCTGATCACAATTGGGTTAATTCGATCCATGAGGAGTTGGAGAACTTTGAGAGGAATCAGGTTTGGGAGTTGGTTGACCCTCCCCCAGGGTGTAAGCCGATTGGTACAAAGTGGGTGTGGAAGAACAAAGAGGGAGAGAAAGGTGAGGTTGTGAGAAACAAGTCGAGGCTTGTTGCCTAGGGGTTCAATCAGAAGGAGGGGATCGACTACGAGGAGACCTTTGCTCCCGTAGCCCGTTTGGAGGCGATTAGAATCCTTCTAGCCTTTTCCGTGGCTAAAGGGTTCAAGTTGCACCAAATGGATGTGAAGAGTGCTTTTCTGAATGGTATGTTGGAGGAAGAAGTGTATGTGAGGCAGCCTCCGAGGTTTGAGAGTGAGAAGTACCCCCACCGGGTGTACAAGTTGAGGAAGGCGATGTATGGGTTGAAGCAGGCGCCTAGAGCTTGGTATGGTAGGTTGAGGAGGTTCTTGTTTGAGAGAGGTTTTGAGATGGGGAAGGTCGATCGGACCTTGTTTCTTCTGAGGCAGGGCAGAGATATCCTGATTGTGTAGGTGTACGTGGATGATATTGTCTTTGGTGGCTCGTCTAACTCTCTTGTTGCAAGGTTTGCAGAGGATATGAGCAGGGAATTTGAGATGAGCATGACGGGTGAGTTGCAGTTCTTCCTCGGGCTACAAATCAAGCAATCAAAGGAAGGAACATTTGTGCACCAAGCTAAGTACACCAAGGACATTGTGCAGAAGTTCAAGATGGAGGATTCCAAGGCTATGACGACGCCGATGAGTACGACTACAGCTCTCGATGCCGACGAGGAAGGTGAACACGTGGACCAGAAGGTGTACCGAAGCATGATCGGGTCACTCCTCTTTTTGACGGCCACGAGGCCGGACATCCAGTTCTCGGTGTGTTTGTGTGCTCGTTTTCAAGCGTCTCCGAGGACTTCGCATCGGCAAGCGGTGAAGCGAATTTTCAGGTACTTGCGTCACACTCCCGACTTCGGCCTTTGGTACTCCGCGTCCTCTTCTTTGGCGCTTCATGGTTTTTCAGACGCGGATTTTGTCGGGTGTCGGTTGGATAGGAAGTCCACTTCTGGGACTTGCCAGTTTTTAGGTTCTTCTTTGGTGTCTTGGTCTTCCCGCAAACAGTCGAGTGTTGCTCAATCCACTACCGAGGCCGAGTATGTTGCCGCTGCTAGTTGTTGCTCTCAGCCCCTTTGGATTTCATACACCATGAGTGACTTTGGTGAGGAGTATACCCATGTTCCACTTCAATGTGATAGCACCAGTGTCATAAGTGTTGCAAAGAACCCAGTGCTCCATTCCAAAACCAAGCACATAGAAGTGAGGTACCATTTTCTGAGAGACAACGTAGAGAAGGGAAAGATAGCTTTGATACATGTACCCACACATGACCAACTAGCCGATATTTTCACCAAGCCCCTAGATCAAGCAACTTTCACTCGTTTGCGGGGGGGACTTGGTGTGTGTTTGATTTCCTGAGTTGAGTGTGTGGGAACTCCTTTGTAGTATATGTATAGTTTTCTTTGTGCATTTCTTGCTTTTGGCATGGCATATGTAACATCATGTATAGGCATCCTTGTATCTTAGATTGCATGCATTTTGTATCATATGCATTGGATAGGAAAAGCTTCTCCTATATACATTGTTCACCATGGGATGCTATATTTGTCTTTGTGAGCTTGTTTGGTATGCTATGGTTAGTTTGGCTTAGCTCTTGATAATCTTGATGAATAATCCATGGTTGATGGCTATGTTTTTTTTTTAAAATGTCACATATATGCTCTCTCATGTGTAAATGCCTTTACATGATCTTGACATGTTTTAGTGGCTTTGCTATGCTCAATTTGTGGTTGGATAGCTAGTTTATTGATCATATGGGGCCAAAGGCTCATTTGCCATCATGAATGTTTAGCCCTCTTGCTTTATCTTATGGAGGGGCATAAGTTCCTTTTTGTCGCAAAGACATTTCATGTACCAATTATGAATCTGAAAATGAAATGTAAAATGCTTGGAAAATGTGCTCCCATGTCATATGTGCTGAATGTAATTTGCTTTGGGTGCTAAACCGTTGCATGATGTCTACCAATGAGAAGTCTCATACATAGAAGTAGGCACATTGCTCGGTGGCTTTGACATGACATGAGGTGCTTGTGGGTGTTTGTGATGGTCTTATGATTAGAATGGTCGTCCAATCATGAAGTTTGTGTGGCTTTTCCATTTTGACATGTTTTGCTTATGTTTAGGTTTTTGCTTATGAGAGAGTAACTTTTCGCAAAATTACTCAAATCCTATTTAGCCTTGTCCAATGATTGTGCAACTTGGTGATCATGTAGTTAAGGTCTTTACGAACTTGTAGAGTATCTAACTTGCTCATTTGGACTTGTGTAGCCTCTTGTGATGAATTTTGTATATTTGAGAAGCTATATGTTGAAACTTTTTGCTTTTTGCCTTGATTCATGCATTGTCAACAAGGGGGAGAAGTTTGTGCATGCTTTGGGCACCTGGGAGTGTTTGGAAGGTGTTCAAATTGGTTTAGGAAAATTTTGAGCAGTTCGGTGCAGGGCCGGTCTCTTGGGGCGGTCTAACCGCCCCCAGGCGGTCTGTTGAGGTGCAGGCGGTCTAACCGCCCTGTGAAGGAGGTCTAACCGCCCTGGGCTTGGTGAGCAGATTTTTCCTCTTTGCTGCATTCCCGTGTTGCATTGCTGCATTGGTTCAGGGGGAGTGTGCTTTGGCTCAGGGGGAGCTCTTTGAGGTGTTCGAGCTTTGGTTTGATGATTTGCGCTCTTTGTTTGAGCATGGTTTTGTCTCAGATGTGTCGAGCCGTTGCCCTTGCCTAAGGGGTCCGAGACTTGTCTTCTTCAAGTGATCTTGCTCTTCGCCTTTCTTTGGCTTTCGATCGCTTGTTGAGGTTTCTTTATATTTGTTTCTTTTCTTTTTCCTTTCTCTTGTGTTACTTCATGTGGGTGTTGTCAATGCACTCATCAAGGGGGAGATTGAGGACCATGTGTGGTTCGAGGACCGGTGGATGGTCGCTTCCTTGTGTGATGAGTGATTGACAACATTGTGTGGACTGATTCTTGGCTAAGTATTGCAGGTGCAGGTTGCGGCTTGACTCGTGTTGGTGCAGGTGAAGAACAAGCGCGAAAGGTCGTCGCCGGTGAGGCCTCCAGGTGTGGAGAAGACAAGTAGGCTTCGTTCGAGGGACCCGGTGGCCAGCGGGGTCAAGTGCGGGCCGCATGGTGGCATGAACAGCAAGATGAAGTCGTGGACGGTTTCTTGGTAGAGCCTCAAAACCAAGGACAAGCCGGGACTACGTGGGAGCCAAGTCATGAGTGAGATTGGCAGAGGCTACACCGAGTTCGCGGGGTTTGCAGTGGTTCACCAGAAAACCACTGGGCTACTCGGTTGAGCCACAAAACCGAGGTCGAAGACTCGACGAGGAGGTGTGGCCACCCAGGCCGGTTCAACCGCCTAGGAGGGGTGGTCAGACCGCCTGGGCCGGTCGGTTGCCCGGCCGGTCCTAACCGCCCGGGGGGCGGTCGACCGCCACGGTCGCTGGCGCCGAGATGCTTCGAAGCGGAGGACACGCGTCGGGATCGCAAGGCTTGCGTCAAGGCTAAGCAGGTTGCGGTCGCCGGGCATCTGTCCGATGAAGAAAATCTGAAGACTTCCAAATTCGCCCTTGAGGGGCATGTATCCCTAGTTATTAGGTAAGGGTAGTTTAGTCTTTTGGGTGCCTCCATATATACTCTTTGAGGGGATGGATGGCAGCCAACTCTTGGAACCCTAGCTCATTTGTTTTTCCATTTTCGTTCTTATTTTCCCTTAGGTTTTCCTAGGACTAGCTTGAGAGCTTCATGTGAGATTTAGAGAGAAGGATGGATGTTTGGGTAGCAAGCTAGACCTTGTACGAACCTTCATGGTATGTATAGATGGTTCGGCGTTGTTCCTCAAGGTGGTGAAGTGTTCTTCCCGTCCTTCTTTGTGGTGATTTTCGGAGTTCTTTGTTGGCGGAGTTTTGGCTACGATTTCTTGGGGTTTTTGGTGGGTGTCATGTATGAGGATCTTGTGCCTCTTTGGCTGGTGACTTTGCCCCCAAATCTCTCTTGAATCGGACTCAATTTGGTGTTCGAGTTGGGCGAGTTCTTGACCTAGAGAAGCGATTTCTTCGATTCCTCTTGATTGTGGGCGTTTCGGGTCGATTCCTTTGAGGTAGAGGTTGCCCAGGAGGTAACCCAGCTATTCCCGAAGTCTCGCTGCAATCCGTGGAGTGATTTGGGAGATCGGGCACGAGGAAGTTGAGGGTTGACCCGCGGGTTGGCTTTCTGGAAGGGGCGGTCTAACCGCCTGGAGGGGGCGGTCTAACCGCCCTGGGCCTTCCAGGACGAAGTTCTGTTTCGCTGGATTTTCCTCTGTGAGTTTGTTCGCCTTGATCAGAGGAGCGTTTAGGTGAAATTTCGGGTCGTTCTCATGTCGTTTGCTAGGAGTTCTTGTTTGGAGTTCGTTGCTAGGTACAGGAGGTTAGACCGCCCCTGGTAGCCGGTCTAACCGCCCCTAGGCCCTTGGGTGGAGTTTTGGTTTTCGCCAAGATTTTCTGGTAGCTAGAATGGCCCTGACCAGAAATCTCTGTTGGTGAAACCGTGGTGCGTTTTGGTGCTCGGAAGAGGTGTTTCGGAGGATTTCTTGGTTGCCTGGTGGAGGCAGTCTAACCGCCCCCATACCCTGTCTAACCGCCCCCTGCGGACGTCGGCTTTCAAGTTGTTTCCGCTGTCGTGGGTGCGTGTGTGTTGAGGTTGCTGGTAGTGTTTGTTCCTAGGACCAGTAGCACTCCAGTGGCTACATGGTTTTGGCAAACAGAAGGTTGAAGTGCGGAGCGTGTGATTTTGGGGGTCCGACCGAGCGAGTTCATCTTGTCGGAGTTTCAATCTCCTTCGAGAAGAATTTTTATCGGCTCCCATTCACTCCCCCCTCTCTGGTCACCTAATCGGTCCTTCACTCATCTGCTATCTGGCTCCTAGTGTGAAAGTACAACATGGTACGTTACATAAAGAACTCAAAGATGCCAACTAGAGGAAGAGGTCTTGCACCGCGGAGCACACAGTTGTAAGACTCAACAAAATTAGTGGTCTTTATTCCATGTCTTGCTCCGCCCTCGTCAAACATGAGACACTACTTCTCCTTAGGCTCATTCTGAATCCACTGGTTGAAAGTCTTCACAGCATGCCCTCTTCTGCGCCTGACTTGAGAGCCATCTAATCTCACATCCTCGAGAGAAATTGGCTCCTCTCCAGGTTCGGGATTCATTGGCCTCTTTGCTATCTCCTCTGATGCCTTGTTTGTCAGCTCATCTAATTTCTTCCGGATGGCATCAAACTTCTTCTGCTGAGTCTGCTCACACAACCACTCAAACCATTTAGCCAGGGTCTTGTTCTTGAACTGGCTGTGGAAGTTTGCTTTCATGTTCCAAACGCACCACCTGCTCTTAACATCTGGCCATAATGGAGCTCTGTATCGCTCTGTTGTGCCCTCTTTCATGTCATTGATTGCTTGCAAAATACCTTTGTGTCTATCGTGTATCACACACACATTCTGCACAGCCTGGACCACCATGTTCTTCAACCTCTCAAGGAACCATTACCAACTATCACCGTTCTCTGTGACAACCCCACCCGAGATAATTCCGTACTATCACCTAAACCACTCCATTTGGTCATTAAGCGATAACAAAAAATCATCCCATTGAGTGTTGTCGGGTTTACGCCCGGTAAATCACTTGAAAACACAGAGAGGATCGAACGTATGCATTAAAACTCCCACGAAGGAGAAGCTAGAGTGCCTTTCAAATTAATACCAAATTCCCCGTAGGGTCCATTATTACAAACCATGGTTCTTGACATGAAAGTAAAAGGTTCAGAGTTTATTAAAACAGCAGAAATACTAATAACGATACGAAAAGACATCACAAGAGGCCATCTGTGATGCCATCACTCAGCATCATCATCCACCCATTCCAGCTCCCAGCCGGGTAGAATCTCACCAGGCCAAACAACTTCACTTGAAAACAACGATTTAAGCAAGGCTGAGTATACTAATACTCAACAAGACTTACCCGACAAAAGTTACCTCTAGACATGTAGGGCTTTTGGCTTGTGGGTTTGTTTTGCCAAAAAGCAACTAGGATTGGATCCTTACTTTCAATATTCTAGCTCAGATTCTAGTAAAATTACTATTACTATAATGAGCAACTAAGGCAAACAAGAACTGTACAATACAATTAATTCACGCACAAGATTTCACATAGTTCCATCATTAAGGGATATGATGGCCAGTTGAATAAGCAGTCTCAGATAACAGTGAGAGGCCAACAATCGATTGATTCAATCCTTGCAAGGTAGACCTAAACACACGGAGTGGTGCCCCAACAGAGCCGACACCGACCAAACTGTTCCCAAAAATCCTCGGCTTGGGATAATAGCTTACAGTCCCGGGTACAAGGCTATCTGGCATGCCCCACCTAGTACACCCAGCCTCACACATGTACCCTCCTCCCGGTTGCAAGCTGGGTAGGAGACAACTCAAGAGTAGTAATAGTAAAATCTTGTACCGTCTCATTAAGGTACTAGGCTTACCGGTCCCATTCCCGCCAAGTGCTTAGTACGTTCAAAAGCTTAGCCCACGAAGCCACTAGACTAGAGCCCAAATCCCATGCTCTTACCACATGAGCAATCCATTTAATAATAGGGTGATTCCATAAAGGAGATCCTATTCTCACGAGTGACGAACAACATCGACTTTTACTGGGTCCTTAGAGCATAGCATCTAACGACCTAGCATACTAGTAAAAGAACATAGGCACCTAGGGATCATGCAACTAGGGTTTCATTCAACTCCTAAACGTAAATGCACATAGAATAACAAGGATAGTTGGATAATTTAAATAAATCATGGGTTAATGATAAACCGGGGCTTGCCTTCGTTGGCAATGCTGGCCTTTGGCCCTTCTGGACTTTGGTCCATGTCTTGCTCTACGGTGACGTAGTGCACGTCTCCTCCTGCTCCCTCGTCCTCGTCAGCCGGCACAAGTGTGTAGCTACCGTTGGTGACTTCTACACGGAGGATGCAAATTCAAGACTTAATTGACAATTAGATTTAATTTATTACAAAACAACACATGACAACCATGGGGTGCATGGCTGACCGCATTCTCCTAGATAATAATGCATTCAGCATACTCTTCCTATAAAGGAACAATATGCGATGCTTTATTATCTAAACTTTTTAATAGTGACTGTGTACATATATATATGTAAACAATTTTAATTTAATTACCACAACCAACAAAGGGGTTGGTTATGAACTTGTTAGCAAGTTCCACAACACAAACACAAGGTCCTTATGTGTGGAGTGTGATTTTCCTATTTAATTTCATTATTAAACCTAAAATGGCTTCTCCACTTTATTCACAAAATAAATTATAAAACACCAAGAGTGGTGTTCCCTAAGCTCATTAAGTCCAATACAAGCCACTGATCACACATGCACACTTACTTAAGCTATACAAATTAAATAAAATAAGTATAGCATTGCTATTTATCCCAATCAAGATTAATGCATATAAAAATAAATAAAGCACTTTTGGACCCAAACTTTCCCTCACTGTTTCTCTGGTCCAAAACAAGGATAGGCATCCAACATATTCATCTTGGGCTATTATAGAACTGGAGATATGCAATTACTTATAAAACTAAGCATAAATCAAGAATAAATCTTTCTAGCCGAGATAAAATCATGGTAAATTCACCATAGGTGTATTTCATCATAAAAAGACAATAGCCAGAAGTTGGGCACAAAAATAAAGTTATTTTAAGCTATAAAATTCATCTAGGCAGATTCATCAATAACACAAGATAAATCATATAAAAAGTTTTACTCAAAAATTTTCTGCAATTGTTGGTGTGGTGACAAAACATGGCCTGAAGCACAACATATCCAAAAATCAAGTATTGAACACATGTAGATTTTACAGTACAACAGCTCTAGGGTAAATGCACTTCAATTTTTCATGCAAAAACCATCACACAAAAGTATATACAACCTTTACAAAAGTTGTAGCACTCTTCACAAGGAAACTGGAAAAATTGGTTTCACATTTTTCTGATTTTTTGTGAATTTCTATGAAATTTACAAGTTCTGGCCAAAACAACTAAGAAGGAACAATCTATTTACACCCCGGTCCTTGGTAACTTTTCTGGAATCACACATATACCCTTGCTTCTAACAACTGGGTCCCTGCAAGAATGAAATCAAGCACAGGGGTCCCCGGCAGCGCAGGGGAGCTCGCAGCCGGCGAGGGACGGCCGGTCCTGGTCAACAAGCGGCCCAGGCAAGCGTGCAGGCTCACCTCAGGTCTATTGGTGACAAATTTGGGATCGCGGTCACCTTTGGCGAGCACCGACGGCGGCGCAGCGGCGGCGCGTCCGTGGCTGCTTGAAATCCGGCAGGCAGGAAGGTGGTGCTAGGTAACTTGTGCAAGTAGCGGCTCTAGGGAGTCCTGGGGAAGGGGTTTGCTGCTTTGGGTGGCTGCTAAAATGGCTGGAGCACGGAGTTCACCAAGGTGGCATCAATGGCGGCGTGGTGGCTCAGTCACGCGCGAAGGAGGGGCTCGATCGGCTTTTATAGCTGAGCGCCTCGTGGTGGACACGTTTCATGCGCATCAAGGCAGCGGGGGTCGCGGTATGGGACGCGGCATGGGCGGTGGGGGCAGCGGTGAAGTGCGCGTGCGAGGCTAGGGTACGACGGTGACGTCGTTGGCTGGGCGGCATGGGTCGGTTCGTTCGGCCCGTGGGCGTGCGGCGCGTGGCGATTGGGCACCGGGCGCGAGAAGTCGGTGCGGGGCGAGGGGCGGCGGTCGGGGGGGTGCACCGACGTTCGTGCCCGTGGGTCGGCGGCGGGCCGACACGGCTAGACGCGCGCGCGCGACGTCTTGCGTGGGCGCGAGCCGGCGCGGTGCCAGATCAGTTTAACACAGTTTGGAATTCAATTAACCCCGTTTGAACAGTGTAAACTCCAAATTTCGCTACAGAAGTGGACCAAGGCATAAATAGCAAATTTGTAGATCTTCTATTCCTCTACAACTTCTACAAAGGGCGTATGGTGTTTTTCTCAACCATTTCTGCACAATTTGCATGCCAACTTGCAGAATTTCTGGGCGTCGGTGAACAGTGTTAGCTGGCATTGACCAAGCTTTTTCACACATTCACATCAAATCTTGAATGCTACCCAACATGAAAGTTGTGTCCCTCAACAAACTGCACAACTTCTATATTGGGAGACTTTGAAGTGTTTAGGTGAAATTTGGAGAACGCGGCAAAAGTTCCGGGTGACAGAGAAGGTCAAAGGGGTTTTAGGGGGTTTTGACTAGGGTTTGACCATTCTTGACCAAGGGTTGACCAAGGTGGGTCACTAGGGGTTGTTGGTGATGTTTACGAGGTGATGGCCCAGGTTGGCCATCGTTTGACAAAAATCAACTCGTTTGACCTGATCGTTACGGTTAATAAACCCGGATGGAAACCTGGGGCGTCACAGCCTACTCCCCTTAAACAGAATCTCGTCCCGAGATTTGACAACAAGATTAGAGCAAATTCTTCCAACGAGGCAAAGGTTACAAAGGTGGAAGATATACCCGCTTACACTTCTCGACAACGAGAATTCAGATAGGGCAAAAGATACATGGTGCTCTCCTCACTGCCTCATCGCAGTTCATGAGGAAGCGGGCGATGAATGTGCACATGAAAAACTAAGAGCAGACAGATTCCGCTGGTGATGCAGAGATACATTGCTACAAGCGTCCAGCGGAGGGACTCGAACATATCCAAGGACGGAGTCATGGTCAGATGCAGGCTGGGGATCTTCTCTCGGTCTTCTTCCGAGATTCTTCTGGAGATTGTCAATGAAGGAGGGACAGGTTGCTCTGCGAGGTGGCGGAGCAACGATAGAGATGGGTTGGTGGCGGGTTGGCCAAAAACAAGCTGGAGGGGAAACAAAGAGCGGTGGTGCTGTCGAGCTCAAAAGGTGGGCAAGACTTGGCAATGGCGACACCACGGAGGGGGCTTCCCTTTTATACCTCAACAGAAATGCAACGGTCATCCCAACCGACTGAGGTAGGGACTAGCGAAGCGATCCGGCGGTGGCAACACGGGGCTCGATAATGGTCGGCCCGTGAGGCCTCGGCGACGTGATCGTGGTCACGGGAAAAAAGATTGTAACATACCAGAAATTTGATTATTTGACCATGTGTGAATTTTCGCAAAAATTTAAAACTTTTTGTTTGAACTTGTGTGCTACCAAATTTGATCCCAATTTGCAAGCTTCTCATCCTAAATTCTCTATAAAATAAAACCATGTAAAAATTATTTTCAAATTATGGTATAAATGTGAGTTGGAGTTTCTTGTATTTTATTTTGGATCTTCAAATTGAGTGAAGTTTGAATTTGAATTGCATTCAACTTCAAACCTTATACAAATACAAAGTTACTTTAAATAAAAACCAAACCTATTTTCAAACTCTAACTCCTATCTAACACAGCCTGCTAACTACCTCAGGCCAGCCCACCTATCTTTAGTGCGCAGCCCAACATCGTGGCCCACGAGCTGGCCCATCAAGCCGGCCCAAAAACCGCAGCCGCCTAGCCCAACAACCTTTCCCTCCACACTCTCTCACCGCCAGGCGGAACCCGCACAACAGTTGTCCCTGTTGACCCTTCTTCCTCCTTCCGTACCACATCCTCCACACACCGCACGCGTGAGCGCTCGCGAAGGGACGGCCGGTGCCACGCTGGCACGCACGCCAAGCCACGCAGGAGCCCTAGCCCCCAGCCTCGTGTGCTCCGCCCAGGGAAATACCCCATCTACCCTTGTGCCACACCCTAGCAACCCTAGGCGCAGGCCGCTCGATTACGACCGCGTCGTACCATGGCTCGAGCGCCATGGATGCCCGCGGGGCAAAATTGGCTCTCGCGCTGCATCCGCCGCCACCTTATAAGCCCGTGTCGCACTCCTTCTCCCTGTGCCCACTGCAGCTATAGGGATTCCCCCAAAACCGCTGCTGCCAGGGCCTTACTCCCCTGCGAAGCCGCTTCTCTGCTCATTTCTTTGTGTCGCCGCCCCTCTGCTCTTTGCCTTGTGCCGCGCCATGGAGAGACCGCCGCACACCGGGGTAGGCGCAACCGCGCCCAGAGGAGGGCGAGTCGAGGCCACCACCGGCCCGGAGTCATTGAGGACCGCGACGCCAAGGCCCAGTGCCTCTGGTTCCTCTGCTCCAAGCACTATCGGCACTGTTCGTCAACCCCGAACCCGCACCGCGTCATCACTGACCGGGAACAACGTCGTCACTGTGCCTTCATCTTCACCACGAGCTGTTGCTACTTTTCACAAGGGAGCCACACACCGCTGTCCTGGAGCTGCGACAGAGCACCATGTCTCCAATGCCGAGAGCGTCGACACCAAGCGGGAGATGTCGTCGTCCACCTCGGGCCGCCCACATCTTCACCACCAGCGTCACCCTGTAGCCACCGCTGCCGGGGGCATCGCAACCTCGCCAACAAGCCAAATGCCATCGAGCTCTTGACGCTGCTGAACGTCGCCCTTGCCGCCGGGAACATCTGCACCCTTGTCATGCCCACCATCTATTGACGAAATACCTGACCGGCCTTCGAGCCGCTTATTCCTAGTCGTGGCCATGCCACACGCGCCACCGCCGCAACTTGCCGTCGCCTTGTGTTGCCGACCTTCGAGTCGTGCATTTTCTTGCGGGTACCGCTCGTCGTCGCCTACCGCTTATCACCTTGGCTGAGATGGACCGAGAAGTGGTGGCCCAGCCATTGTTTTTTTCCGTTCGTTGTTGCCATGCAACGTGTGCTGCTTTGTTGCTCTCTACTTCGCTTTCCCCACACCACCGCATCTACCCTCTGTGCTTGCTGGTCAACAAGTCGCCGGGCGTTGTGTGGGCCTTAGGACGCTAGTGCCCCGCGCACGCAGTGAACATGTCGTGGACATGGGACGCTGTGGACATGCACATGTGAGCGACCTCGTCGCCCAGACAAGCCAGGGACCTTTTTCACCCCTTCTTGCGTCTGCTTTGCTACAATCCGCATACCCGCTATCACCCTACTTTGCTTTGTGCTGCGAAGCGTGTTTCGCACCATGTGCTCGTAACTAATATGTCGTGCGTGATGGACGACCGTGCCGTGAGCAGAGGCCTCTACTTCACACACGGCAACCCTGAGTTACAACCTAGTTACTTCGCCATGGTCAACACCGCATCGCCAGCACATGCCTCGCTGCGCTCTTCAGCACACCTTACCCCATCACCACCCAATATCGATCGCAAGTTGACCCATTCATCTCTTTTGAGCTGTCGCCACATATCTTGGCATGGTAATGCCTTTTCTAATATCTTTGCTTCACTCTGCTATCATCATCCTTTGCGCTACTGTTTTGATCATCCGAGAGCTAAACCTGGCAAGCGTTAATCTCAGCCTCTTTGCTTTCCTACTTGTAAGCTTGGTCACCTAAGATCTTAGTCGTGAGAGCCATAAACTATCTTTGAACTAACTCTTGATCCTACCATGTTTTCTAGTATATAAAACTAGTTGCTAAAACTACTTTTGTTTTAAAACCAATTGCTTTATATTCATTAATAAAACTAGTGCTGCTTGGAGTTTATTTGAATCTTTTAAATTGGTTCTTATTGATGTTTTTGCATTAGATGAATGCTCATTATTTATTTCCGCGTCGCATCTCGTGTAGACCTGTGTTCTTGTTTGAAGACCCGTGTTGCAACGACTGAGGAGACGCGACTACCCCGACTTTGCCCGAGAGGACGCTCAACCTCTACTACTCTACGACGACTACCGCGCAGGTGTCATGTCACTCCCAACCATGTAGAACCCATGCATGCTATTAGTTGCTAGTGCTATATTTATGTTACTTGATTTGTTGGATTGCATAGCCATTTGTTTAGCCACGCCTTGATATTTGATATATCATGTTTCCTTGCTTTACCTACCTCGGGACTAGCTACAGACCCCTAGCTAGTCCCATATACACACTATCCATACTTTTGTTGCTTGATTATGGATGGTACTCTGGGCTTGGACTGATATGTGGGAGATCTTGGTGTGTTCTAGAGTGCGTTCTGGGTGCGTACCTCCTTGACATGTTTTGGTGGGAGCGAGCCTTTTTGGTTACTTGTGAACGCCTGTCTTGGGAAGATGCGATCCGGCCTCTTACCCGAGCAGCGTGTCGGATGGGATGGAGATGGGGAGTGCTCGCTCTCGGCCCTTAAGGACCGATCGTCAGTTGACCTTGCTTCAATGGACTTTTACCGTACAAACCGCCTGCCTTGTATTGGGCGGGGATGCGGGGTGAGACTCGTAGTCGATAGCACCCTGCCTGTAGGCGGATCGGTGTGATCATGATGGGAGACGGCGTTCCTCCTTAGAAGACTTCGCCTCGGCGAGACCGGGGAAGGGTTCCACAGCTTCGAGGGACCCCTCGCTGGCAGTATGAGCTCTACAGCAAGGGCTGCGCCAGACTAGGAGACGCAGGAGGGTACTATCCACTTACTGGGACTCCAGCCGTATGGTAGGCTTTGGGACGGCGACCACCGTTTTCGGCTCTATTCGGGCGGGTACAGTTGTACAACCTCTGCAGAGTGTTAAACCTATAGCTATAGTCTGTGTCCACTAGTTATGGACAGTCCTCTGATCTCTCACCTGGCTAGACTCTTTTCTTGTGCTTCTTTTCTCCTCTGAGTGAGTGAGCCCGGCCTGAGGCCGTTGAGATGTGGGGATAGGAGCAAGTGGGCCCCACATCACAGATGAGAGTTGGGAGCTGGATCGCGGGTGTGATTCAGTGCTTTGGTGTGGACTTCTCTTGTTGAGGGGTGTGGACCCCCGAGGTGTGGACCTCAGAGGTGTGGACCTCCCGGAGGTGTGGACCTCGTTGCTTATTCTGCATACCTTGATTGTTGCTTCCGCGCTGCTGCATGCATAGCTTTCTACAGCCAAATGTAGGTTTTATCCATGCATATTAGACTCAACCTCCGCTTTTGCTCTTTGTTGGGAAGCTGACATGACCTACCCGCTTATCGGGTAGATGCTAGCGTTTCAGACTTGGTAACCGTCTACGACTACAACTTCAACGACGAAGGTGTGAAGACTAGAGTTGGTCCTATGCTCGAGTTTGACTGTGGAGCTGGAGACGCTTCGCTTCGATAGATCTGCTACGTAGGTGTTTTACCTTTCTTGATTCAGTCCTTGTTGGACTTGTACCCGGCTTGTGCCGAAGAGTTGTACTCTGATGTTGTAATAATATATTGTAATGTCTCTTATATTCCTGTGTTGTATGGATTTGTACCGCTTGAGACAGGGATTGCACGTGATAGCCGCTTTCTGGGACTATCACAGTGGTGCAAAGAGTCAAGTTTCCGTTTGTGGAAATACGGTTCGTTTCAGGTGGTATCGGATCTATACTTGACCGTAGGACAAGCCCTAGCAATGGCCGATAGTTTAGGATAGCCTGAACAACCTTGATTGAGTATATACTCCTTGACTCTTATATAAACCCCTTGAAATCCACTATTACATCCTTGATTTCTCACTAACTGACTCACTAACAACCCCTCTACATGATTGGTGACCTAAGGAGAACAACTCATGTCACATGCTTGCAACTCTACGGAACGACGCCTGATACAAGGGAAAGACAACTACGACAGTGACAGCTATGAAGATGGAGTACGGGGACGAGATGAAGCTGAATCTATAGGACTCGATTGGATTATCCCTGGTGACTCATCAGTGTCATGTTATGTCAACACAGTTGTCTCTACTTTGGAACTCAATCCATCGAAGAATGATTAGACTGCCCTGTGATACATGAAGTCTACATACAGATGGATCTACAACAACAGGATGCACCCTTCCACCTTTTGCTCGGAACGAAGCTTGGATGACACCAGGTGCCTACTCCGAGGATAATGAGGAGTAAAAACTTCAACTTCAAACATGCCAACACAAGAAACTGGTGGTCTACTATGTGGAACTAGCAGACATTAGCTCAGATGTAGGAGACGGAGACTCCTGAGATGCCCGTAGCTTAGCTGCTGGATGAAGACCCAAAGACTCGAAGCGATAAAGGTAGTCGAGTCGCAGAGAATTAAGATATTAGAACAAGTTGTAGACACATGAGGCAACCAATGGATTGAACGATCAAGTTAACACCAGCTTACAAGCGAGCATCACATACTCGGAATAACAGCTGGATAATTGACCCTATGGACTTCCCCCTCGGCAAACAATATGAAACTTGGATGCTCTGCCAGGGTCAACGATTGGAATAAGATGAATGAATGAGGAACAAGGGGCATGGATAAAGCAATAAACATAGAGTACCCCCTTTCTTCCATGGACAAAGCCATGAGAGCCAGCATGAAGAAGAGTTTCACCAACTTACTTCAGAAAGATCAGTGCCGAAACACCAGATGGCATGCATTATTTCAAGTGTTGTATAACTAACATTAGGAAAAGTCCCTCAAGTGCCCACGATATACTAGTATGCTTACGTTGGTGTAACCTCGAAGGTCTTAGGAGTCAGCCTCGAGGTACACATTTGTTTTGGTGCATTGCTTGAGTGATTGGATCTTCTCGATCTTATGGTTGTTTTGCTTCTTCATGATTGTGTGAAATTGTATTCAGTGCTTATGCTTGCTAGATCTTTAGATGGCTCCTTTAGAGACCTTAGCTCCCCATCCTGCAAGATCAAGCTAACAGAGCGAAGATCGATGTGCTCAAGCCAACTTAACAAGGTCAAACTTTAGAAGACATGAAGGATTTCTTGCAACCTCGGCCAATCAGATCAATACTTTGGATGAGATATCCTAAGGACATTGGACTCAAGTTCATAAACCAGAAAATGAGTACCTTAAGAATTCGCAACTTTCGAAGCTCGGAAGTGCATGTACCTTTATGGAAGCATATATTGGTTAAGATCAATTGAGTACCCTAAGATGTTTATGACACATTTTGGATAATTTTAGTCGGAACTCAATTATCGGATAAAAATTAAGTACTCCATATGGAACAACAATCAATACGAGAAGTTTTATTCGAGTAGTTTAGCTTCCGCGAGGTACCTTATGAACAAGTTGACCTATGTGGAGACTCGAAGAAACATGGTAACCTCATATCTTGGTAATGGATCCATCGATGAGAACGATTAACATATCAGAAGACAACCCAAGGTATCGAGGGAGTGGATATAAGCGCATCGAACTCTCCACAAATGGATCATCACACATGTTATATGGAATTGCGCCCCTGACCATGTATTCGGAAGTAACGAATCCATGTGTAAGGGATCACCCCTAAGTAGCTAGTACCTTAACCTGAAAGGTATTGCTAAGGTTTTGGGATTTGATTCGGATGACTAAACTCAAAGGATACAAGGTTTGTACTACACGGGTAGTCATCCTAGGGTCATTCTTACTGGATTAATCCCTCTTACGCCTCTAGGTAGTTGACTTGTAATTACTGAGGAAGCAGTAAACAGCTACGCACCACAAGATGTGCTTTTGGAATAGGATACCTGAAGGGTATCTAAAAGAATCATGAGGTCGATAATTGGAGTAAGATGTGAAGATCAGTCGATCCAACTTTTAGAATAAACAAGTAACGAAGAAACTCTACGAGGCACTACCTTTTGGATCAGTGGGAAGGAGAATTTCTCTGACAACTACTGGACTCAAGTGATCAGTTCGACCTCGCAGTGGAACCTACCACCCTATTGGAAAAAAAGTAATAAGAGGTTGTGAGCAAAAGTGAGGAAAATTGCTCACCTAAACGGGTGACATTATTTGGAATTCTTGAATAAGCATGGCAAGCCATGAAGCTATGACTATTTCCAGGATACCTAAAGTGAGAATACCATCATGAGGAGTCAAAGGGATTGTAAAGGATCATGGTCTACACTAAAGTTGCCCAAGTGAACCGATCCTTCCTCAAGTTATGATAATTACGGACGTTTTGGGGAATAAATTAAGCTTTGATGGTATTCCTAAGAGTTAACATCAACCATGTATCCTGAGTTTGTTGAATGTGCATGAGCAAAATGGAAGTGACCTCACGAGAATATCCATCAGAAGAAATCGGAACCAAGGTTACTAGTGTGAGATTTCGGATGGACAAAGTCACTCACACAGATGAGGGTGTTGCAGATGACCCCTCTTAACGTGGACAATCATGAATGGGAAGTAACCATTCATAGTGTTCATGACCAGAAGTTTATCGGACATGTTCGATAACGCCAGTACCCTAACGAGAATAGTAGCAGGTGTGCTAAGCCAACAAAAGGATTACAACCTGGGTGGTATACGAAGTTGGTGAGGATTGTTGGACCCTCAGAAGAAGGAAGTTGGAAGGAAGTTATGTTCACCCAGGATCAGCTAGTTGCTGAGAGTGCCCGCCATAAGAGGTGTGATTGCACCAATACTTTGGGAAAAACCAGGATATCTACCCATGGATCAAGAGATGACATTATACATCTTCAACAATCCCAAATGGATATGGCTTCTAGAAGATTCATTGGATCAACTAGGAAAACCGAGAGAATGTACGACTCCCTCATATGGAAGGAAGTGGGAGAATCGTGCCTATTTGGATTAAAAGTACTTAACGGATGTCATGAGAGTATGATCAATCTAATAGGCAATGATTTTGGAATAAGTTAATTGATACAAAGAATGTGACCTCAAACGCGAGGATTGGAATAATATGAGAATGTCGCAATCTACTAAGCCTAAGTGACACGGCTAGATGAGATGAACTAAGATAAGGGGAATCTAGCCTATAGTTAGAATTTCTCACGTATTTGAACTAGAGAATAATCTTGGGATATATATGGATGATATTCCGAGTCTTATGGAAGCTATCGACAGAGAACATATAATACCACTCGACATTGGAGGCCCCCGTCGGGAAACCAGATATGTTGAGACTAAGTACCCGTGGAACCTTGGAATAAACATGTCGTCACGTCATCAACATACCAGAAGGCATATTGAAGTGAAGACCCTCACCACAGCTGGTATGAGCTTAATCTTGAGGACGAGATTCTCGTGGGGGGGGGGGGGTAGAATGTAACATACCAGAAATTTGATTGTTTTCCCATGTGTGATTTTTTGCAAAAATTTAAAACTTTTTGTTTGAACTTGTGTGCTACCAAAGTTGATCCCAATTTGGTAGCTTCTCATCCTAAATTCTCTATAAAATAAAACCATGTAAAAATTATTTTCAAATTATGGTATTAAATGTGAGTTGGAGTTTCTTGGATTTTATTTTGGATCTTCAAATTGAGTGAAGTTTGAATTTGAATTGCATTCAACTTCAAACCTTATACGAATACAAAGTTACTTTATATAAAAACCAAACCTATTTTCAAACTCTAACTCCTATCTAACCCAGCCTGCTAACTACCTCAGGCCAGCCCACCTATCTATAGTGCGCAGCCCAACATCGTGGCCCACGAGCTGGCCCATCAAGCCGGCCCAAAAATCACAGCCGCCTAGCCCAACAACCTTTCCCTCCACACTCTCTCACCACCAGGCGGGACCCACACGACAGTTGTCCCTGTTGATCCTTCTTCCTCCTTCCGTACCGCATCCCCCACGCACCGCGCGCGTGAGCGTTTGCGATGGGATGGCCGGCGCCACGCTGGCACGCACGCCGAGCCGCGCGGGAGCCCTAGCCCCCAGCCTCGTGCGCTCCGCCCAGGGAAATACCCCATCTACCCTTGTGCCACACCCCTGCAACCCTAGGCGCGGGACGCTCGATTGCGACCGTGTCGCCACCATGGCTCGAGCGCCATGGATGCCCGCGGGGCAAAATTGGCCCTCGCGCTGCATCCGCCGCCGCCTTATAAGGCCGTGTCGCACTCCTTCTCCCTGTGCCCACCGCAGCTATGGGGACCCCCCCCCCCCCCCCCCCCCCAAAACCGCCGCCGCCAGGGCCTTACTCCCCTGCGAAGCCGCTTCTCTGCTCACTGCTCTGTGTCGCTGCCCCTCTGCTCTTTGCCTTGTGCCGCGCCGTGGAGAGACCGTCGCACGCCGGGGTAGGCGCAACCGCGCCCAGAGCAGGGCGAGCCGAGGCCACCACCGGCCCGAAGTCATGAGGACCGTGGCGCCAAGGCCCAGCGCCTCTGGTTCCTCTGCTCCAAGCACTATCGGCGCCGTTCGTCAACCCCGAACCCACACCGCGCCATCGCTGACCGGGAACAACGTTGTCACCGTGCCTTCATCTTCACCACGAGCTGCTGCTGCTGTTCACAAGGGAGCCACACGCCGCTGTCCTGGAGCTGCGACAGAGCACCATGTCTCCGACGCCGAGAGCGTCGACACCGAGCGGGAGATGTCGTCGTCCACCTCGGCCGGCCACATCTTCACCACCAGCACCGCTCTGTAGCCACCGCTGCCGGGGGCATCGCAACCTCACCAACAAGCCGAAGGCCATCGAGCTCTGGACGTTGCTGAACGTCGCCCTTGCCGCCGGGAACGTCTGCACCAAGTTGATGAAGCCGCCGAGGGGGCACCAACGACACCACTACACCATGGAGGACGTCCACAACAGCACCCCTGCAGACGGGGTCCCAGAACTGCTAGTCTTCATGCCGAGCACCACCATGACCTTCACCCTGCCTCTGCTCAGACCCGCACGGTGAGCAACATCAGTAGCTTTGGCCTTGCCCTGTACGTGTTCGATCAAATGTATGAGCGAGCCTTTGAGCCCTGCTTTCTCCTTTTTGATGTCTCTGCATTGCCGGCCATTGTGTCATGATCATCTCCTGCAAGTCACGACTAGCTGCATAGCCCAAGGTTGCAGCCTATCCTTCCTATGCCTGCAACCTGTTCGATCTTATGCCTGAACCACAAGTTATTGCCGTTCCGCTTCCTCTTCACCAAGCGTGGGACCACGACGCCGTGCACGACTATGAGACCCAGCACGGAGCCCTGAAGGTCTCCACCGAGTTCCCATGGACATCCACGCCATCTTTATGCTTCTCTTTCATCCATCCGTCCACCTCGCCCACGACGAGTTCGACGGAATGTCCTTCCTGTCCCGTAGGTCAGCCATCCAACCAAACCATCTCCTTTTACCCTACCTTACCTACCTGTGGTGACAACCCTCATGATGTGATTAATCATGTATACCATAGAACATTAGCAACCATAGTTTATTTGTTGAATACATACCCTTGTCATGCCCTCCATCTATTTGACGAAATACCTGACCGGCCTTCGAGCCGCTTATTCCTAGTCGTGGCCATGCCACACGCGCCACCGCCGCAACTCGTCATCGCCTTGTGTTGTCGACCTTCGAGTCGTGCATTTTCTTGCGAGTGTCGCTCGTCGTTGCTTGCCGCTTATCACCTTGGCTGAGATGGACCGAGAAGTGGTGTCCCAGCCATTGTCTTTTTCCGGTAGTTGTTGCCATGCAACGCATGCCGCTTTGTTGCTCTCTACTTCGCTTTCCCCACACCACCGCATCTACCCTCTGTGCTTGCTGGTCAACAAGTCGTTGGGCGTTGCGCGGGCCCTGGGACGCTAGTGCCCCGTGCACGCGGTGAACATGTCCTGGACATGGGACGCTGTGGACATGCACGTGTGAGCAACCTCGTCGCCCAGACAAGCCAGGGACCTTTGTCACCCCTTCTTGCGCCTGCTTTGCTACAATCTGCATACCCGCTATCGCCCTACTTTGCTTTGTGCTGCGAAGCGTGTTCCACACCATGTGCTCATAACTAATATGCCGCATGTGATGGACGGCCGTGCCGTGAGCAGAGGCCTGTGCTTCACACACGGCAACCCCACGTTGCAACCTAGTTACTTTGCCATGGTCAACACCGCATCGCCAGCACATGCCTCGCTACGCTCTTCAGCACACTTTACCCCATCACCACCCAATATCGATCGCAAGTTGACCCATTCATCTCTTTTGAGCTGTCGCCGCATATCTTGGCATGGTAATGCCTTTTCTAATATCTTTGCTTCACTCTGCTATCATCATCCTTTGCGCTACTGCTTTGATCATCCGAGAGCTAAACCTGGCAAGCGTTAATCTCAGCCTCTTCGCTTTCCTGCTTGTAAGCTTGGTCACCTAAGATCTTAGCCGTGAGACCCATAAACTAAGTTTGAACTAACTCTTGATCCTACTATGTTTTCTAGTATATAAAACTAGTTGCTAAAACTACTTTTGTTTTAAAACTAATTGCTTTATATTCATTAATTAAACCAATGCTGCTTGTATTTACTCTGGAGTTTATTTGGATCTTCTAAATTGGTTATTATTGATGTTTTTGCATTACATGAATGCTCGTTATTTATTTCCGCGTCGCATCTCGTGTAGGCTTGTGTTCTTGTTTGAAGACCCGTGCTGCAACGACTGAGGAGACGCGACTACCCCGACTTTGCCCGAGAGGACGCTCAACCTCTACTACTCTACGACGACTACCGCGCAGGTGTCATGTCACTCCCAACCATGTAGAACCCATGCATGCTATTAGTTGCTAGTGCTATATTTATGTTACTTGATTTGTTGGATTGCACAGCCATTTGTTTAGCCATGCCTTGATATTTGATATATCCTGTTTCCTTGCTTTACCTACCTCGGGACTAGATACAGACCCCTAGCTAGTCCCATATACACACTATCCATACTTTTGTTGCTTGATTATGGATGGTACTCTGGGCTTGGACTGAGATGTGGGAGATCTTGGTGTGTTCTAGCGTGCGTTCTGGGTGCGTACCTCCTTGACGTGTTTTGGCGGGAGCGAGCCTTTTTGGTTAGTGAACGCCTGTCTCGGGAAGATGCGATCTGGCCTCTTACCCGAGCGGCGTGTCGGATGGGATGGAGATGGGGAGTGCTCGCTCTCGGCCCTTAAGGACTGATCGTCAGTTGACCTTGCTTGAGTGGACTTTTACCGTACAAACCGCCCGCCTTGTATTGGGCGGGATTGTGGGGTGAGACTCGTAGTGGATAGCACCCTGCCTGTAGGCGGATCGGTGTGATCATGATGGGAGACGGCGTTCCTCCTTAGAAGACTTCGCCCCGGCGAGACCGAGGAAGGGTTCCACAGCTTCGAGGGACCCCTCGCTGGCAGTATGAGCTCTACAGCAGGGGCTGCGCCAGACTCGGAGATGCAGGAGGGTACTATCCACTTACTTGGACTCCGGCCATATGGTAGGGTTTGGGACGGCGGCCACCGTTTCCGGCTCTATTCGGGCGGGTACAGTTGTACAACCTCTGCAGAGTGTTAAACCTATATCTATAGTCTATGTCCACTGGTTATGGACAGTCCTTTGATCTCTCATCTGGCTAGACTCTTTTCTTGTGCTTCTTTTCTCCCCTGAGTGAGTGAGCCCGGCCTGAGGCCGTTGAGATGTGGGGATAGGAGCAGGTGGGCCCCACATCGCAGATGAGAGTTCGGAGCTAGATCGCGGGTGTGATTCAGTGCTTTGGTGTGGACTTCCCTTGTTGAGGGGTGTGGACCCCAGAGGTGTGGACCTCCCGAAGGGCTTAGAGGTGTGGACCTCCCGGAGGTGTAGACCTCGTTGCTTATTCTGCATACCTTGATTGTTGCTTCCGCGCTGCTGCATGCATAGCTTTTTACAGCCAAATGTAGGTTTTATCCATGCATATTAGACTCAACCTCCGCTTTTGCTCTTTGTTGGGAAGCTGACATGACCTACCCGCTTTTCAGGTAGATGCTGGCATTTCAGACTTGGTAACCGTCTACGACTACAACTTCAACGACGAAGGTGTGAAGACTAGAGCTGGTCCTATGCTCGAGTTTGCCTGTGGAGCTGGAGACGCTTCGCTGCGATAGATCCGCTGCGTAGGTGTTTTACCTTTCTTGATTCAGTCCTTGTTGGACTTGTACCCGGCTTGTGCCGAAGAGTTGTACTCTGATGTTGTAATAATATATTGTAATGTCTCTTATATTCCCGTGTTGTATGGATTTGTACCACTTGAGGCAGGGATTGCACGTGATAGCCGCTTCCTGGGACTATCACAGGGGTGCAAAGAGTCGAGTTTCCATTTGCGGAAATACGTTTCTTTTCAGAGATGGCAGGGCGACACTACGACGTCGTACCATAGTGGCACTGAAAGGATGGGGTCCAACAGTCTGAAGAACTGACCGTGATTGCTCAGGAAAAACTCTGATCCTACTCCTTCAACCTAGCCGGTTGATTGATTTGAATCTAAGAGAGTTTTGAGGTTAGGCGGAAAAGACCAAGTTGAGAAAGTGATTACCAAAAGAGATTTCTATGAAGAAAGGAAAGCTAGTAAACAATACTTGCTAAATTTGTTCACCAAGATTCCTGAAATCAATTCTTGAAAAGCAACTAAGATGTGAGGGGGAGTAAAGTTCCAACATCAAAAGTCCACAGTAAGGAGAAAAGTTACCCGTGAAGTTAAGCTGGCCTTGCTTCACTTGAATCGTGGGCTTCTTGTCACGATTGCCCTTAGCTACTCCGGGGTTCTGATTCTGCTGCTCGGGCTTGTTCTTCCTAGGGTTTGGGCACTCATTGGCATAATGCCCTGGTTGCCTACAATTGTAGCAAATGTGGGGTGGAAGTTCCTTTGGCTTGGAGGCTTGTGGCTGGGCCTGACGGTACTGAAAATTTCCCAAAGGCTTATGCTGGGACGGAGTCACTCTCTAATGGCCTGATGCGGATGATTGGGAAGAACCATGCGCATTCTTCTTAACGAAATGGAATTTCGTGCCCGATCCATCTCCCGAAGCAAAGTCATTGTGTCTCTTCTTCTCCTTCTGTACCTTCATCATGGCATCCTCTTGAGAGATAGCTTTGTTCACTAACTCATGATAATTGTTGGGCTTTAGTAGGTTTAGCCTTTCATACAAATCACTCTTAAGGCCATCACGGAAACGTCCCATCTTTTTAGCATCAGTGTCCACGTGATGTTCTCCATACTAGCAGAGGTTGTTAAACTTCTGTGTGTACTCATACACAATGTCATCACCTTGCTTAACAGCAAGCAACTCTTTCATCTTTCTAACCATGAGTCATTTTGAGATGTGGTGATCCTTGAAAGCTTGCTTGAATTCAGTCCAAGTAACTTCATGTCCAGCAGGTTGCATGGACTTAAAGTGCTCCCACCACATTAAAGCTTCTCCACGAAGCTGCAAGGTTGCAAAGGTAGCCTTGCGCTCCTCAGAACAACGTAGGACAAATGCAGAGAATTTTGCCTCAATGGCCCTAACCCACACGTCAGCATCAAGGGGATCTTCTGCTTTAGTGAAAGTTGGGGGCTTCATCCCGACAAACTGGGAGTAGGTGGTAACCATCTGCGGTCCATCATGATTAGCTCCCATTGGAGGTCTCTGCTGCATCTGTTGGGCGATTTGCTGTTGCGTCTGTAAAATCTGGTGCAACACTTTGGTTTGGGTGGCCATGAAAGTCTCCACCGGCGTCATGGGTGGTGGCGGTGGTAGATCACCACTGCCCGACGCGTCAAAACCGTTGGGGGTGCTACGTGTCGATCCGACCATCTGAAAAGTTGAGTTCTCATTAAACACATATTCATAAGCTTTCTCACATAAATCAACAAGTAGAATATGCACGACGAAAACTCATTCATGGCAAACTTTTGGAATCGGACAGCACGACGGTCATAAGCATAAAATTCATAAATCCTTGCTTATACACCAAAAAATTCTCATTTTTTGGTCAGTGGATGTAGGATTTCATAAGCTCCGATGTTGGTATTCAACTCCGAGTCAATTTCCAACATTATCATGCCCGAAAAATTCCGTCACCGAGGTTCTGCCTAGCTGTTTTCACAGAAGGCCGAGGTGCACAAAAATTGCCATAACTCTCGGCACGTATATGCAAACATGATAAATTTTGGTGAGCATGATCTCCACAACATTTCACACAACTTGGTATTCAACACAAGGTCCAAAGTTGATCACAACCAACGTCATTACATGATTCATCCTACAACAACACTCATACAACTCATCACTTTATTGAAAGCATAACCAACATCAACTGATTAACAATCTAGCCTAGGTTCACTCAAGGTGAAGCAAGTCCAGACTCCTCCCCAGATTCTCCTTGGATCTCCTCGAGATCTTGTTCCTCTTTGGGTTCAGGAATGGCAGGTTAAGGAGGTGGAGCTGCTACAGCTTCTAGTTGATTCTCTAGTTCCAACATATATTGGTCATTATACTGCAACATGAAATTCTTCTCATGAATGACTTCACTCAATTCTCATATTTTTGCTTTATCCTTGCGTCTTTTCTTCTTGAGATGGGCTATAATTGCTCGAGCTTCCTTCAACTCTTGGGTGATAGCTTCCGCACCATTAACTTGTTGCCTATAAACTTGGTGTTTATAGGACATGCTTTCTCCGACCATCACTTGATAGGTGTCGTACATAGCTTTGGAGAAACGGACTGAGGTGACAAGTTTAGGATTATAGTGAGGATTGCCTTGAGCGGCGAGAAAAGCTTCGCACTCGATCCCATGTCCGGAATGCTGCTTAGGTAAAGGAATAACCTTGAATGCAGTGCTGGCTACCAAATCCGTGTGCTTCTCACAAGAAGTGAGTGCTTCCAAAGCAGCCTTTTGCACGGTGTCAGCCAAGTTCAACCCTTGTGCCTTCACCTCCCACTCTTCCCAAGTAGGATGTGTCAGACATACGGGGATCTTCACCTTCACTTCCCAACGAAGGAGTTGGCCTGTGGTCATGAGCTCACACGTCGAGTACTCCGGATACGCGGTGTACCCAAAAGTCCTTTAGGGTGTCCCACAAAAGTGCAGGAAAACCACCCTCCTCGAGGCAGTTCAAGTGAGTCCACACCTGCGCATCAACGGTCATGGATCCGGAGGCAGACATATGGGATAAGTGACAAATGTCAGAACCAGATGCGATCACGTGCACAAGGACAGATTCTCACAACTATAAAAGATGGTTGCATACACAGACCACTACTAAAGTTTCAAGCTTTACACAAGACTTCAGTGAGCAAAAGGAAATAGTTTGATCCTCATGTGGCTAAAATTTTGGTAGCCATTAGCACAAGGTGCAAAGATATGCCAGAACTCGAAATGAGTACGCATAAAATCATGGCGTAAGTTCGGAGGTCGTGAATCCAAAATTCATAACTCAAAACCTATGACCCCCAAAAATTCCAAATTTTGGTAGCAACTCAGTGAGATTATGAGGCACCTTTTTGGTATTCAAAAGTTGACCTAAAAAGGTTTGGAAGATGCTCAACTTAGACAAGGTTGAGAGTAGTTCCTGGAAAAAGACAGCATGGCAAAGGTTCACTATTTTGGGCATAACTTGAGATCTGTAGAAGCTATGACCATGAATTTTTGCGAGCGAAAACTCGATCAGATAAGGAGCAACTTTGATAAATATCACCTGGTCTAAATCTTTCTAGAACAGGGAGCAAAAATCAAGCAACCAGCCACACTGAAAATTTTGGACAGCAACACATCTAGATAAGAGGGGCTATACAAGAAAACACACACTAGCAAAATCTCACCTAGAGAGCACACAAAACAGGTGTAGGGTTCAGTTTTAAGTTGTCATGATTTTTAACATGATGCACGACGTCCTATGCGTCCTCACAAGGCAGTTAAGCCAAAACTCGAAGTTAATGCCGGTGGCAAGGCTTATAATCGACTCTTCTTATAATAACTAGTCGGAGCTACTCGATTTGCCCTTAGCAACTTATGAACGTTGTTAGTGTACCTGCAGAAAAGAACCTTCCGTGCCAGCACGTCACGAAAGCATCCACATATATTACCGTTCACTATAGAAACGATATCCATGCATCAAGCCGCTGCATGGACAGTGTCCAACCTCACACACCCACCGTTTGAATCACTAGTAGGAATATGATCATCTGTGACGTTTTTCTTGTGATGCTGCTAATTTTGATCACATAATGGTATGTATTCCATGAAGAAATGTCTGTTTTCGTCATAAGTTGCAAGTGACGATGATTTGAATGATAGAATAATGACGAAAATGAATTTTTCGTCACAAAACAGCAAAAGGAAAACGTCATAGATTATGTTTTGGTACGGCGTATGGTTATGATGAAATGGTTTGGTCACACATTATATTTGATATCTTCATAATTTATTTGCATCGTCTGGCACATTTAATGATGAAACAAATTGGTCACAATTTAGGTTTGTACTTGACGGTGTGGGCGCGTGGGAAAAATATGGCAGTCGGCCCACTTTCTCCACACCTGATTAGGCCCATTTTTCTGCACTTAACTATCGTTAATTGTAAATGGCAAAAAAGTGCTCCTGTGGAGATTTGAACCAAGGACCAGAGGGTTCGCAAGTAATAGATGTACCACTGGACTACTCATTGTAAGTTGTTTAGAGTTTGCATTGTATCTATTTGTACATAATAATTGAAATTGGGGCCACATCGTGACATGTTAATGGGCCGATCCAGGTCGTGATTGTGTAGAGTCCCAGTACGATTCATTTTTTGTCGAGGTTGCCTGCTCTCGTACGTGAAAGGGGGCGGCGGCAGGTGCCCTATCGCTGGTGGCATCGAGCGCGCGAGACGAGGGCAGAGGCGACAGACCGGCGTCCGGCGTGATCAGAAGGGCGGCAGCGGTTGCAAAGGTTGGATGTTTTTCATGTTTGAATAACTTGGAGAGATATGCAGATGGGTTCGAAAGTTTAATTCGTATGTGCATCGGTGTATTGAATTTCTTGATCCTCAAACTAAGATGCAAAGTTTTGTTTATCAATTACTTGTTGTAATTTGCACTTTTTGTATTGTGTTAAGTTTAATCTCTGTTTGGGTATTTTTAAATTAATTGTTATGTTTTTGAAGACAGATGGATAGAAGCTGGATATTTGGGAAACAATTCACATCTGCATATTTGAAAGGAATTGAAGAGTTTATGGAATTTGTTAGAGCAAGATACGCACAAGACATCGAGATACGTTGTCCTTGCCGCAATTGTCTAAATCAAAGGGTGCGACCCCAAAATGATGTTGAAAACCACATACACATCTTTGGAATGTCTGCTACATATACCAGATGGATTCATCATGGGGAGCCTGCAGATAGTGCTGAAGTTCAGAATACAGAGCACTAGGATGTGGAAGGTGATCATGACTATAAGATACATGTGGATGTGGACGATGATGGTCATCTTGATGAGGATCTTGGAGTACCAGAGATGATTGAAGATCTGTATGCTCAAGCAGAGGCTGATGGAGAATAGCCAAGGTTTGCAAGAGTGCTTGAGGATGCGAAGAAGGCACTTAGCCCGGGATCTAGGCATTCCAAATTCTCTTTTATGGTGAGGATGTTGTATATCAAGTCTCGTTATCGAATCAGCAATGCAGGATTTTCAATGATGATGAACTTGATCTCATCAGGATACCCTAAGAGTGAGTTGCCAAATTCTTATGATGAGGCGAAGAAATACCTTTGAGAGTTGGGCCTTGGATACGAAAACATACATGTGTGCAAGAATAATTGTGTGTTGTTTCGGGATTCAAAAACAACCAAGTATGCGAAGTTGAATGTGTGCCCTGTTGACGCAAAAAGTGCACTCAACGCCAAACACACAGCAAGCCGAACAAAGCTGGCTTCACACGCGCAGAGAGCGAAAGACGTGCCAGTCAATTTTTCCTGAAAATTAACAAAAGATAAAGCAGTTAAATACCAAAGCTTGTAACTTGCCGGTGGTACCGCAGGCGTTCCATATTTACGGCTAAGAAGCCAAACGAGATGACACATAGCTATAGGGAGCTATCTGCCAACGAACTACAACCATTCGGGAAACCGCAAAGGGAAAAAGCAACACTGCCGAATGGATGACGTGAGCATGACGGCGATCGGCCTTTGTTTAAATAAGAGTGCGTACACACGAGGCCATGACCGATCCTCAATGAAAATTAGCATTAAATAAGTAAATAAAGCAAAGCATGAACATGATCATGTATTAAACAAGTATGCATAGATCC
Organism: Cenchrus americanus; assembly: GCA_947561735.1. NCBI lineage: Eukaryota > Viridiplantae > Streptophyta > Magnoliopsida > Poales > Poaceae > Cenchrus > Cenchrus americanus. Next base: position 77,307,298 of record OX387244.1, on the reverse strand, counting down.
AAAGCACTAGTCTACCGCATGTCTAGTTACTTTAAAACCCGTCGAGTACGATATCAAGCAAATCTATCCACCGCATGATACAACTTGCATGAAAAACCGTACCACTTTCTACAAATAGATCTATCCACCGCATGATACAATCTAAATATGGAAATGCTAAAAGCATACATTATTCAAAGCATGAATAACGCACGTGTTCTACTCGTGAAGAAACATAACCGAATACGGCTGAACAGCCGATTCGGGGTCCATGAAGAAGGAACAAACATTACCAAGCGAATAAATCTATCTGATTGATTTGGGTATCTAATCCACCGGATGATTAGCTCCAAAGCAACCCAAAAACCTGCATCTACCGCATGATACCCGGCTCTTTCAAGATTTATACGAACATTAGCAAGCTTGAACCCGCAACACGTAACAACCTAGATCGATTCGGTTTCGGCTATGGGAAAGCATAAGATCCACGTGTTAAAATATGAAATCTACTCGAACAAGGATCATAAAAGAGATAAAGCCGATCCAAACCCATCTAGATTGGGCAAAGGTGTGCTAAATGAATTAAAACATAAAGTAAAAACTCAAGATAACACGGGGTAACTTAATGAATCTATCGGATCTTGCCAAAATCCAATAGAGCCGATAACTAGCTTCAAATTAGATCTTAGCCTACCGCATGACTCATGATCTAACAGGAAACCCTCTTGAACCAAGCTTGAATCTATCGCATGACACGAAGCATGGTAACAAGACTACTTGCATCAGATCTAAATCCACCGCATGATACTAGACATGATACAAGGTTGCCGGTACTCACGGAGGTCGACGGATCGATTAGCCCTCTCGAAGAACTCGACGACACGACAAGGACTCTAGGGTTTGGCGTAAGGCCGGTGTGTATTGAAGAATGATTGATTGTTTTTTTACATACATTCAGGGGTCATATTTATACCCTGTGGAGTACAACTTCGAATGGATTCGTTGCCTAACTTATCTCTAAGCTTGATCGCCTATCCATCCATTCGTCTCCCCTGATTGAGCCACGTCACCATCCAATCCCGCAAAATCAGCTCTACTATTCCTTTGCCGAACCGGAGCAGATAGCCGACCGCAGATCTCTTTGCCGAATATCTCTGAAAAGACCCTTCCTTCCGCCAGACGGACTCTTTATCGAACCGGACCCACGAGTCAGACTCCTTACCAAATTTTGGTGTTAACACATGCCCCTTCAATTGTGGGATAAAAGTAATTTTGTTCCACAATTGACTCCGACCACGAATCTTCGGATCAAATCCGTCAACACCCGTTCTTCGCAATCCGCCGAATCTTCATCCGCATCCAACCCTAAATCCTCTCGCTCCGAGCTCAAACTTCCAATGGCACCTCAAAACCAAGATGCTCGTGTAAACTCATCCCCCGTAAGCTTCGTTCGGCATTTAGGTTTTCAATTTTACCTGAGATTTCCTTTTCCGCTTCCCTTCCAGGAGCCCTCTACTGAGCTTTTGATCCGCACCGAGGCCAATTCGAGATCTTATTATCTTGGTCCTGTGGGGAACTCTGACCCTCGAGATTTCATCGCAGCTGGATCTCAGAGAATCCCCTTCAAAGCAGCTCTGTCTCCACCGCCTCAATGGCAAGACGCTTTCAAGAACTGGCCTTTACCTCCAATTGCAGGCTGGAAAACCTGGTATCGGAGGATTCTCGCAGACAAGAGTGGATTGACCAACCCCGGACACCCTCCGTATCTCCCGAAGTGCTCGGAGTTATCCGTGGCCGAGACCCCTAAGAACGAAGACCTCCCCGATAGCCGCCCGCCACTTCGGTCAAATGGCGTCAACGCCTTCCTCTTTGGCCACGACCCAATGTCTCCTACCTTGGCCGATGTATACATGATCACCGGCCTTGACATCACAGGGTCTGTTCAGCCTTGGAACTTCAAAAATTCCTCACGGCAAACAGGGGTGAAGCCAGGGAACGGATACAAAAATTACATCTTGAAACACATGAAAGACAATCCCCTGGGTGCCGTTGAATACAGAGCATTTCTGAATATGTGGCTGTGTAGATTTGTCTTCTGTGGTAAAGCCAACGAGCCTACCCTGAACCACATCGCAATGGCGTCCCATTTGGCCAGTGGCAACCGCCTTCCTCTGGGAAAATTCTTCTTGGGCAGTGTATATCATATGCTTCACCAGACTGTCACCCAGATGTATACCAGCCAAAGGATAGCGTGTGTCAACGGCCCTTGGTGGTTTATTCAAATGTGGCTGCAGCTCCACATGCATCAGATCATTGGTGTCGATTTGAACTCCAGGTTCTTCCCCTTATCCAATCACCCTGAAGGAGAGCCCCAAGCTACCAGAGGATGTCAGAATTACGGAGAAGCGGCTTCAACTGTTCTTGTTCAACGAGACATCGGCCCGGCCCTCTTCGAGTTATTCTTCAAAGGTTTCCCCAATCCTCTTTGGCTGCCTTATCTGGATAATGACACCTTGACCTTCCCTGTTGAATTTTCCTTTGAACCCGGCCGTCAAGATGGGAGATTCTTATAGATCCTCAACATCATAATCCGTCCATGCATACTGTCGGCTGAGTTCAATGGAGGAAGGCTGAATGCTAGCACTTATGAATATTATCAGCCCAATGTAATGGCCAGGCAAATTGGATGTGGACAGATGCCCCCAAGGCTATTTCTGCATGAATTCCTTAAGCCTAGGGAGGAAATCAAAGAGAGCATGCACAGCAGTAGGGTCTTCCAATATGTGTGTAGTCCTACTATCTACACCTGTCCTTTCGTGCCCACAGTCATAGCTCATCCCACCTTTAACTCTTGGTGGCAAGAACTCCATGATCACATCTTCAGTGAGCCCGTACATGTGTTCTGTGCAGAGTTGATGCCTGATTTCCTGCCAACTTCAGAGGTAACATAATGAATCTTTGGATCAGACATCTCTCCTCTCAATTATGATTCTGACCTCACTCTTTTGATTCCACAGAACACAGTGCCTGCCCCTCGAGCCAGGAACATCACCTACAATCTTGCAGGCCCAATCTCAGCACTGGGATTCAAGTCAACAACTCTGGCTCAGTTAATGGCCAGGTTTGCTAAAACAGACCCCAGCCTTTCTAGCCTTGCTGCTGACAGGAGGGAAGGTTTATCTCTGGTTGCTCCTCCAACTGCCAAGAGGAGGAGAACTATCAAGAAAATCCTTGTTGAGGTAAAAATTTTTACCTTCTTGACCCCAAGATTACTCTGTTCCTGATAAATTATCTCTTTGTGCATTCTCAGACCAGAGCTCAAAGAACCTTCAGGTGCGAACCCGCCAATGCCCCATCCACAGGTATGACCTTTATTGTCCTCTTTTAAGGATGAACACTGGCATTTACCCTTGTGACTTGATATTTGCAGAAGAAACAGTGGAAGAACAACTGGTTGATGTTCCAGTGGCTCAACAAGAAAGTCCATCCAGGGTTGAATTGCCTATCCCTGTGGAGATCTCATCTTCATCACCTTCTCGCGAAGCAATAAATTCTCCGAGAGATGAGTCTCCCAATCCAAACGAGCCATCAAGTCCTCCAAGGGCACAATCACCTGTTGGTCATGCAGACAACAATCCCAACAGAGGTAGACCCTACTCCTCATCAGCCAGAAACCCACGAGCTACCAGCAGCTGCATCGACACCTCCCAGCTCGGAAGCTTCAGCTCTACCTGGAGCACCTCCTTCACCTGTGATTGCCCCTGCTCAAGAAACCAGCCATGAGGTATCCATCTGCACTTAACTCTGCTACCTCCACGTTTAGCACTCTTAACTCGGCAATACTGCTCCTCAGGATCAGGCTCTATCATTATCAAGCCCGCCGTCAGAGAGCAATCCAGGTGCCGAGGTGATGGAAAGAGTACACCACCTCTCCGTCGATGAAGTGTTATCAAGGCTTAAAGAAATAGTTGCCTGGCTAGAAAGGGATGCACAAGATCAGTTCAAAGATCTTGATCACTTCGAGGAGATGTTTGAATCCATCAGCCAAGAACTTCCTGAAGACATCAGAACTCCTCTATCATCTATCTATGGCTTAGACACCCTTTATGCACCCATAAAGCATGCTTTGAGGAAATTGCGCTCCGGCCCGGCTATTGAAAAGAAGAAAGCCGATGCTGAACATGCCATGACCGGGGCACAATCCCGAGCAGAGAGCCACAAGGATACATTGGCTAACCTGCAGGCTTCTTATGATCCGAAAATTGCCGGAAAGCCGCTCTAGAAGCAGAATCGAGAAGCCCGTCGGCGGAGATAGAGGCGACAAGGAGAAAATAGCCGAGCTCCCCGGATTGATAGAAAAGACCCAAGCGGAAGCAAAATCGGCTATCACCAAGATAAAGCAATGCGATGCGTAACTCATCGACTTGTCGGGTACTCAAAAAGATTGCCAGGAGCTGCTGGACAATTTTCGTCTGACAACATCCAATGCTCGTGGTGTGATTGCAAAACATCTGAACATTTGAATGCCCTTATTGATGTATAACCGAATTGGTCGTTCTTGTAATATTGTCTTGCAATTTGTTTCCTTTCTTCTGCGCACCTTCAAATATAATGTTGAACGATCCATTCGGCAAAGAAACGCTAACTCCCGAATGGCACTTTGATTTTCTTTAGCCGAACCAATCAACTGAACGCGGCTCAGCCTAGAACTCCAAGCGACCCGTCGGCGGGTTGGCCAAGGAAACCTTTCCACCTTCCGATTTTCTTGGGATATGCGCCACGATCCAACACCACGACTCGAAGCCACGATTCATCTTGCCAGGCCTATAAATGCAACCATAGGTGCCCCTAGCTCTCCACCAGGCCTTCTAGCTCTCGAATCTTTGCCAACCTTAGCCCTTTTGCAAACAGTGCATATCCCAAACCATTATGGTGCGCCGCCTCAACCGCCGCCGCGCCTCCGATGAGGCAGAGGGGAGCGCGCCAACGCGCGCCGGAGGGCAATGATCGTCGATTCCTCCTCTTTGATTCGGCTTCGATCTTCTTCTTGCCTTGACGATCATCCCTTTTTCGCATTGATTCGGTGGAATCCGTCTCCCGCGCCGGCCAATCAACCCCTTCCGGACGACTCTTCGGAGTCCGATGGCCACTCCCCCGTGCCGTACGGGGAAGTCGATGCCCTCCGCTTCAAGGAGGAGCTGGAGGCGTCCCGGCGTGAGTTAGAGGACGTCTCCAAGAAGGCGGGCGTAGCCGAGCTGGAATGGGAGGACCAGCGCAAACAACTGCTGGAAGCCATCGACGGTACGGCTCTGAAAGTGATTCTTGATCCAGCCCGGCTTTTGATGCTAATCTTTTTTGCTTGCTCTTTGCAGCCCGCGACGCTGAGCTCAACCAGCTAAAGGCGCTGGTAGAGCAGCTGGCCGAGAAGGTGAATGCCCGCGGCGACACGCCGGCGGAGCGCCTTGCCGCGGTGGAGCACCGCGTCGACGAGGTGGCCACCCATGGCGTTCGTCTGGGCACCACCTTGGGCCTGGCTGCCATGGCGACGCATACGGACGTCAACTACTCCACCAGGCCGCGCGGCTTCCGGGGCGGCGCGCCGGAGGACATTGACGAGATCGAGCTCATGCTGGAGCGCCTCGACGGCCACGGTGACGCCATTGCCGAAATTACTCATCCCCAATCTGTGTTGAACAGACTCTTCGACTAGATTGTATTAGGGATGTGTAAATATCGGCAATAAATGAAGAGCTTTTGAATTCTGTGCTTGTTTTGTGATGATTCTTTTTGCACTTTGCATCCGTGAATCTTGTTTTCTTTGAATGCATCCGGGAACTATCTTGAGCCGAATGCGCGAGAACAACCGCCCCTTGGCGCAAAATCCACGAAGATCCCGATTCGGCAATCCATAAACACCGTTCAAGCAAAACCCCTCGCACTTGGGAGAAAACCCTGCCGTTTGGTATTCCAACAGTGTGTACTAGCCGGTCATCACTCCCAATGCACCCCTTCGGTCAATAAAATAGCCTGCCGGGATGCCCTGCAAATCCACTCGCACACTCATCCATCATTTCTCATCTCCTCCCCGACCTTAGAGGAGAAAACCCCAAAGCCATGGACAAGGGCAAGCCCAGGAGAGCATCTCATCAAAGAAGCACACGATTCGGGAGTGAGTTCTCCCTTGATCTACTCCTCGTTCTTCCGCATAATCTCGTGCTTCATGTTCTCCTTTTTTTTTCTTTTTCAGTCTTGATTTGCTCCTTGAAGAGATCATTGGGACCGAAGATGTGCCGGAGTACATTTCCTCCGATTCCTCCCTCGAGGCAGAGGAGGCCACGCCTGAACAGAAGGCCAACCATCAGCTGCGCCGCCGCGTTCGGCATCTGGAGCACGGTCTCGTGGACATCACCGCCCATTGCCAAGCCGAGCGCGAGCGTCGCATGGCTCTGGAAGCACTAGTAGGGGGTAAACGCTTCTGACTTCTTTATGCTTGCATCTGGATTTCTTGCCCCTAACCTTGACTCCTCTGCTTCAGATGTCTCTGACAGGTACAACAACCTGAAAACGGCCTGGGATAGCTTGGTAGAGGCCGCCAACCATGGTCACCCCCGTGCGTTCCAAGTTGCCGTCACGGTGGTCCTGGAACAACTGAAGAAGGAGCAGCCGAAGAAGTAAAGAAAAGATCGAATCATACTTTCGCTTCTTCCTCCACGCCTTCTGCTTCCCACCTCTTTGGGGATCTGACCATCAGGGTTGTTAGATGTAATCCTGCAAGAAGCAGTTGTAATGTAGTTTTCGTGCTAAGGGCAATGCATCTAGACATTGGCCATTTCTCCTGTTCATGGATTTTTTGTTCTGGAGGCGGCCTCATTCTTGAGTGCCGGCTATCTGTGCCAGATGTGTGCAATCACCGATCGATCTCAATGCTAGGATAATATTTCTTCAGATATCTTCCATTTATTGCAGCGGAAAATTCTTCTCCTAGCAAAGTTTTCAATATATATGCATTACCAGGGACGCATCTGACCACACGAAAAGGTCCTTCCCAGTTAGGGGACCATTTGCCGAATTCGCTGTATTTAGTTCCAATCGGCAATAATGCTTTCCACACTAGATCGCCTTCTGCAAATTGTCTTACTTTTACCTTCTTATTGTAGTACTTGGCAATCGGCAGTTTGTTTTTCTCGATGTTTTCCAGGGCTCTAAGACGGATCATATGTAAATCTTCCAGCTCGTCCATCATTAGGCCACTGTAATCTTTGGAGCTTAAATCCTTCGCAAAGACCACTCTCCTTGAATCCGATTGCATCTCCCAAGGCAAACCTTGCGTGATGCCCGTAAACCAACTCGTAAGGAGAAGTCTTTGTGGCTCCATGGGGGGCCATTCGGTAAGCCCACAAGTGCTTCGCCGAGAACCGAATGCCACCTTCTTGGCTTCTGATCGATCTTCTTTTGTATCAACTTGATCATGATCTTATTAGAAGCCTCTCGCTTGACCATTAGCCCGGGCATAATAGGGAGAGGAATTAAACAATTTGATCCCCATGCTTTCGGCAAATTCTCTCGAACTCCAAAGTGACACGAATTGTGCCCCTTGATCGCTGGTAATTGTCCGAGGGATTCCAAATCGGTAGATGATGTGCTCCTTGACGAACTCAATCATGTTTTCTCGACGTCACCTTCTTCGAAGGGGATCGCCTCAACCCATTTAGTGAAATAATCCGTAGCCAAAAGCACGAACTTATGCCCCTTGCTAGATGGTGGATTAATTTGGCCAATCAAGTCGATGCCCCAACCTCTGAATGGCCATGGCTTGATGATGGGATTCAATGCTGATGCAGGGACCCTTTGAATATTCCCAAACCTTTGGCAATCCTGACATCCCTTGTAATACTCAAAGCAGTCCTCTAATATCGTCACCAAAAGCATCCAACCTTGTCTAATAACCCACTTCATACGGTAGGCCGATTGGTGCGCTCCACATATCCCATCATGCACTTCGCTCATCATATTCTTGGCTTCTTCTCGGACCCGTGCATCGTAGTAATACCCCATCCAACGATTTATAGAATAAATTATCATCCGAAGAACGAACTTTATGGCCTTGTACCCGAGCTTCCTAGAAACTTTACGGAAGGATCTTTCAAGTAATCAACGATCTCTTTCCTCCAATCATCTCCCGCAAGATCCGCCCCTAGTGCACACACTTCCCGCAAAGAAACGCTTCTTGACTCTCTTTGTAACCGAAGCGCTCCGAGCTAACCCGTTTGCTTCTTCGTTATGTTCTCTAGGAATGTGCTTCGTAGGGTTACCAATGGGAAGCTTTTCAAGATTTCCCTGCACTCTTCGTAGTAACTCCTCAGCGCTTCACTTTTGCATTCATATTGGCCGTTCAATTGCTTGATTACCAGCTCTGAATCTCCATAAACTTCAACCGAAACGACCCCTGCTTCTTTCAAGTACTGAAGCCCTCGAAGTAATGCCTCGTATTCTCGCTTGATTATTTGTGACAAAGGCGTATATAGGGATGGCGAATTCGAACATCTCACCTCTAGGCGAAATCGTAGGATCCCTACTCCCCCACCTTTACCACATGATGATCCATCAAAAAACAAAGCCCAAGGGGTGATCTCAAGCAAATCAATTGACGGATCGCGATGTTCAGTTATGAAATCGGCAATGATTTGACCTTTGATGGCTTTTGCCGATTCGAACTTCAACTCAAACTCTGATAAAGCTAAAATCCACTTGCCAATCCTGCCGTTCAAAATTGGCATAGATAACATATGTTTTATCACATCAAACTTGGAATATACAAGGCATTCGGCATTCAACAGGTAGTGCCGAAACTTTGTACACGAGTAGTACACGCAAAGGCACAGTTTTTCTACAACCGAATACCTGGTTTCAGGATCAAGTAGTTTTCGGCTAAGATAAGCTACTACCCGCTCCTTTCCTTCAAATTCTTGAATAAGGGCCGATCCAATGGTTTGGGTATCGGCCGCCACGTACAACTTGAAAGGCTTGTCCAACTGGGGAGGAACCATTACTGGTGGCTCCTTCATGTATTGCTTGATCTCATCGAAAGCCTTTTGTTGTTCGTCGCCCCAAATAAACTTCTGATCTTTCTTTATCTTTAACAGCGGAGAAAACGGCAAGACCTTCTGTGACAAATTTGATATGAATCTTCTTACGAAATTGATTTTGCCGAGCAGAGGATCGCAACTCCTTGAGGTTAGTTGGAGGAACAACTTCATCAATGGCCTTCATGCTCTTTTTGCCAACCTCAATCCCTCCTTCGTGGACCAAAAACCCCAAGAATTCTCCAAATTGAAACCCCAAAAGCGCATTTGTTTGGATTCATCTTCAAGCCGTGTTTCCGGGTGCACTCCAAGGTCCTTTTCACATCTTCCAAATGGGTGTCATGACTTAGGGACTTGATTACCACATCATCAATGTAGATCTCCACAATCTTGCCGATCAACTCATGAAAAATGTAATTCATGGCTCGCTGATAGGTTGCACCGGCATTTTTTAATCCAAATGTCATGACGATCCACTCGAATAGGCCTATATGACCGGGGCATCTAAAGGCCGTCTTTGAAATATCTTCTATTGCCATGAAGATCTGATTGTATCCCGCATTACCATCCATGAAGCTGATCACCTTGTGTCCAGCGGCGGCGTCAATCAACAAATCGGCAATAGGCATCGGGTATCCATCCATCGAAGTAGCTCTGTTTAGGTCCCTGAAATCTATGCAAACCCTCATTTTTCCATTCTTCTTGTATACAGGGACGATGTTAGATATCCACTCCGCATATCTGCATGGCCGAACAAAGTTCGCATCAAGTAATCTTTCAACTTCCTTCTTCACATCGGCCAATACTTCATCCCTGTAGATTTTCCGAGGTGGTTGCTTGTATGGTTTGAAACCAGGATTGATTGGCAACCGATGCTCGACGATGGAGCGATCCAATCCAGGCATCTCCGAATAATCCCAAGCGAAGCAATCCTTGTATTCTTTGAGAAGCTCAACCAAATTCCCCCTGAAGTCTGGTTGCAAATTTGCGCTGATGAACATCGGCCTTGGCTTGTCACCGCTTCCAATGTCAACTTCTTCCAGTTTATCAGCCGACATGAATCCTCACCCCAATTTGCCATCAGTGCCATCTACGGGGTTCTCCATTAAAAATTGCTATAAGAGCCGACTGCTTGAATCGGCTGTTGATCACTGCTGACAGGTTCAACAGAACCTTCTCCCCAGTCTTTCCCTGAGAAACAATCGATGCCTTGGTATTCCCGCAAGGCCGGTTCCATGTTGGCCACGCTCACGGAGTCATCTCGCTTGGACGACCTCGATCTCATCGTCCACCCACCGGATAAGTCGTTGATGCATGGTGGATGGGACGCAGCAGCTTAGCATGAATCCAAGCACGCCCAAGCAAAGGCCGTAGGCTCCTTTGCCTTCGATGACAAAGAAGGTGGTGAGCAGCGTCTTGGACCCGATCATCAAGTCCACGTGAGCGCATCCCTTGGTGTCCGAGGGGTTCCCGGCGAAATCGTTCAAGATGATGCTTGTAGGCGTCAAATCGCTCGGGCCCATGCCAAGCTTCCTGAAGGTGGTGTACGGCATTACGTTGACTGCCGCTCCACCGTCGACGAACATCTTGGTCAATGGCTTGCCATTGACGTATCCCCTCAAGTACGGTGGCCTCATATGACGATTCTTGGCCGGCTTGTCGAAGATGGCCTTCTTGGCCGCACCCGCCTTGTGCCATCATCCCCTCGGTCCGCTCATCATCGAAGGAAGCTTCCTCCCCGCATAACCCGGTTAGCAGGAGCCATGAACTCGTTCGGCAGAAAGTATACCATGCATATAGGAGCCGAACGCTCCGATCCCTCCGGTTGGTCCTTGGGGCGCCACACCTGCCTCGTCTGGATCCCGGCCTGCCTCATCTCGCGGTTCCTCAAGCGCTGGACCCGTCTCTTCTGGCTTCTCCTCAGGCCGGGCGGGCACCATTGCCCCTTCTGCCAGACATAGTCATCTTCATCCTCCTCTTGATCGGCCCATCTGAGGTCAGCTCGACGCTTCCTGGGATGATCGATGACTTCAATTTTTTGGCGCCGATCCCCGTTAGGGTGGATCCTTCCAATTCTCTCGTGGACGGATCGGCGATTGCGCTTCTCCGCCCGTACTCAACATACCCGTCACCGCATTCCGGACGCTTCTTCGGCGTGGGCAACTTTAAACCCTCATTCCAAAGAATGCCCCGAAGAAGGCGCATCCCCAGTGCACGCGCTCCTGCTCGCGCGTATACTGCTCCTGGTCCCTTCTGCGCGCCTCTTCTTCGGCTCTGCGTTGCTCCTCCTCGTAGCGCCTCTTCTGGTAGCGCTCTTTCTCAATCTGGCGCTGCCACTTGTTGAGGAGGATGCGCGATGTCACCCTGGGCTTGGCTCTGGATGACTCCCCAATTTCGATGTGACTCTTAAGAATACGGGGGCGTCACCTTGCATCTGTTCCAGAGTCACTTGGCGCTCTCGGGTCCACCGCTCCACCTTGTCTAGACCCGGGCCGAGGTCAAGACCTTGACTTTTCCCTTCTCCTCGGCGCTTATCGCATTGACGTAAAAGCCCACCATGCTCTGAGGAAAGGGGTGGCCATCCAGCTTCATTTTGTTGTCGAACTTGAGGTGACCTTCCTGGATAGCCTTTTGGATCTTCATCCTGAAGACCCTGCAATCATTGATGGAGTGTGAATCCCTATCGTGGAAACCACAGTAACGTTTTGCTTTAACTCCATCGGGCCGAAGCATGGAATGCCCCTCGGGCAGCTTGATTCGGCCTTCTTTCACTAAGAGCTCAAACAATTTATCAGCTTTCGTGATATCAAAATCATAAGTTCCCTTGGTCTGCTTGACCCAGCGCTGATTCATTGTCAAAGGCTCCTTCCCCCACATGATCTCTGCTGCGGCTACATCCAATTCATCATCGAATCTTCGAACGATCGGCCTTGTCCAAGAATCGGTTGTAGACGTCGCCGACGTCATGCCGCTTGCCAAATTTGGCGTCCTTCTTAAAGCCATACGCCCGATTGCTCATCAATGATAGCTTCGTGATAGCCGACCCGCATTCTCAAACTCCATCCCGAACAACTTTTCGCGTACGGCCGTAGCATCCCGAGACAGCCATGTCGCCCACCCGGTCATCCGGCAAGTTAAGCGAGAAGCACATGCCTTTGACCTCCCCGAACCTCCCGGAGAAACTCTAGTGGTGTCTCGCTATGCCTCTGCTTCATAGTCGCAAGGTCAATCAGCTTCTTCTCCGAGCTGCCGCTGAAGTAATGAGCGTGGAATTTCCGCTCCAAGTCCTTCCATCTGGCAACTGATTCAGGGGGCAGGGACGAGAACCACTGAAACGCTGGACCTGTCAGCGATGCGGCGAAGTAGCGGACCCTGAAAGTCTCCTCAGCCGAACACTCCCCGAGCTGCATGAGGTAACGAGCAATGTGCTCGACCGTGCTCGTGTCGTCTTGCCCCGAAAATTTTGTGAACTCCGTTGGCGGCTTCACCCTTGGCGGCAAGAGCACATTGTAGTACCATTCTGGGAATGGCGGCTTATAGGCGGGTCCTTGCATTTTTGGCTTGAGGCCGAACTGATTTTGCATCAATTCGGCCATTTTCCGCGCCAGGGCGTCATCCTTCTGCGCGCCCACAGCTGGCGCGTATCCTGGATGTGGGAAAGCATCAAACGCCCCGTAGTTCCCCACCTCATGATAGCCACCGCCGTACAAGTTTCTCTGCAGCCAGTTAGTCGCCGGAGCAATCCTCCGGCCGAAGTGAGCGGGGCGCCCGGTCGAGCCGAATGCTAAGTCTCCGTACGTGGGCCGGCACAGATTCGGCCGTTGCACGGTGCTGACCCGTGCCGTCGCGGTGGTGGCCGGCTTGGCCGTCCCCGAGGCCCGCAAGGGAGGTTGAACCGACCGTTTCCCGCCGGCCTATGGCGGAGGGCCGGAAAGCTTGACTTCCGGGCCGCTTTGGGGAGGAGGCCGCACCGGCGGGCTCCGAAGTGGCGGCCGAGAGCTTGATTCGCCCGGGGCCCACGGTGCCCCCCCGGACGGGTGCTTTGCCGAACGCTTGTTCCATGCCGGGGCCGAAGACGCCCACCATCATCTCGCCGGAGCGCACCGAGGAAAGCCTTGTTGTGCTTGCTAAGCATGTAATCCGCGGATTCCCGGAACACCCGCATGCACTCCTCCTTTTCCTCCGCCGGGGATGTGGTATCACTCTCCCCCGGCGGCAATACCCCCGGGCATCTCGTTCTTTAGATACGGGACGCCGCTTCTATTCTTTTTGAACGACAGCAGACACTTCTGCTGAAACTGGTCCACGACGTCTTGGAGTTGCTGCCGCTGCTCTGGAGAAAGGTCTTCTTGGTTGACATCCATGAGGTCTGCAATTTCAGGCATCTTGAATCTATTCAGCTGTTGGTCCCACCGGGCGTGCCAAAAAGTGTGTTGACGCAAAAAGTGCACTCAACGCCAAACACACAAAGAAGCCGAACAAAGTCAGCTTCACACACGCAGAGAGAGCGAAAGACGTGCCGCCAATTTTTCCCGAAAATTAACAAAAGATAAAGCAAGCTTAAATACCAAAGCTTGGAACTTGCCGGTGGTACCAGACAGTTCCATATTTACGGCTAAGAAGCCAAACGAGATGACACATAGCTATAGGGAGCTATCTGCCAACGAACTACAACCATTCGGGAAACCGCAAAGGGAAAAAGCAACACTGCCGAATGGATGACGTGAGCATGACGGCGATTGGCCTTTGTTTAAATAAGAGTGCGTACACACGAGGCCATGACCGATCCTCAATGAAAATTAGCATTAAATAAGTAAATAAAGCAAAGCACGAACATGATCATGTATTAAACAAGTATGCATAGATCCAAAGCACTAGTCTACCGCATGTCTAGTTACTTTAAAACCCGTCGAGTACGATATCAAGCAAATCTATCCACCGCATGATACAACTTGCATGAAAAACCGTACCACTTTCTACAAATAGATCTATCCACCGCATGATACAATCTAAATATGGAAATGCTAAAAGCATACATTATTCAAAGCATGAATAACGCACGTGTTCTACTCGTGAGGAAACATAACCGAATACGACTGAACAGCCGATTCGGGGTCCATGAAGAAGGAACAAACATTACCAAGCGAATAAATCTATCAGATTGATTTGGGAATCTAATCCACCGGATGATTAGCTCCAAAGCAACCCAAAAACCTGCATCTACCGCATGATACCCGGCTCTTTCAAGATTTATACGAACATTAGCAAGCTTGAACCCGCAACACGTAACAACCTAGATCGATTCGGTTTCGGCTATGGGAAAGCATAAGATCCACGTGTTAAAATATGAAATCTACTCGAACAAGGATCATAAAAGAGATAAAGCCGATCCAAACCCATCTAGATTGGGCAAAGGTGTGCTACATGAATTAAAACATAAAGTAAAACTCAAGATAACACGGGGTAACTTAATGAATCTATCGGATCTTGCCAAAATCCAATAGAGCCGATAACTAGCTTCAAGCTAGATCTTAGCCTACCGCATGACTCATGATGTAACAAGAAACCCTCTTGAACCAAGCTTGAATCTACCGCATGACACGAAGCATGGTAACAAGACTACTTGCATCAGATCTAAATCCACCGCATGATACTAGACATGATACAAGGTTGCCGGTACTCACGGAGGTCGACGGATCGATTAGCCCTCTCGAAGAACTCGACGACACGACAAGGACTCTAGGGTTTGGCGTAAGGCCGGTGTGTATTGAAGAATGATTGATTGTTTTTTACATACATTCAGGGGTCATATTTATACCCTGTTGAGTACAACTTCGAATGGATTCGTTACCTAACTTATCTCTAAGCTTGATCGCCTATCCATCCATTCGTCTCCCCTGATTGAGCCACGTCACCGTCCAATCCCGCAAAATCAGCTCTACTGTTCCTTTGCCGAACCGGAGCAGATAGCCGACCGCAGATCTATTTGCCGAATATCTCTGAAAAGACCCTTCCTTCCGCCAGACGGACTCTTTATCGAACCGGACCCACGAGTCAGACTCCTTACCAAATTTTGGTGTTAACATGCCCAATATGCAAGGAGTCTAGATGGAAAGATGAAACTGGGACCAAGCAGGTTCCACATAAGGTACTGAGGCATTTTCCACTGTTGCCAAGGTTGAAGAGAATATATGCTTCAAAGCGTACTTCTGAGGAAACTCGATGGCACATGAAAGTAAGGACGCTAGTGGAGAATGCAATGAGCCATCCAACTGATGGGGAAGCATGGAAGTACTTTGACAGTAAGGAAAAATTCTTTGCATCTGATCCAAGGAACTTGAGGCTTGCCTTAGCTACAGATGGGTTCAATCCATTTGGCAACATGAGTACCCAAGACGAGATGTGGCCGGTGCTTCTGACTCCACTGAATCTCCCAACCTGGGAATGTGTTAATCCTGCAAATTGCTTTATGTCTTTACTCATCCCAGGGCCAAAATCTCTAGGAAAGGATTTTGATGTGCTCCTTGAGCCCTTAATTGAAGAACTGCTAGAGCTATGGAAGGGTATAAGTGAAGGACCGATTAGGCGACCAGAGAGGGGGGGAGTGAATGGGAGCCGATAAAAATTCTTCTCGAGGGAGATTGAAACTCCGACAAGACGAACTAGCTCGGTCGAACCCCCGAAATCACACGCTCCGCACTTCTACCTCCCGTTTGCCGAAACCACGTAGCCACTAGAGTGCTACTGGTCCTAGGAACAAACTCTACCAGCAACCACAACACACACGCAGCACCAACAGCGGAAACAACTCGAAAGCCGGCTAACCAGAGGGGGGCGGTTAGACTGGGTATAGGGGGCGGTTAGACCGCATCCACCTGGCAACCAAGAATTCCTCCGAAACGCCTCTTCCGAGCACCAAAACTCACCACGGTTTCACCAACAGAGATCTCTCGGTCAAGGCCATGCTAGCTACCGTAAAATCTTGGCGAAAACCAAAACTTCACCCAAGGGCCTAGGGGCGGTTAGACCGGCTACCCGGGGCGGTCTAACCTCCCGTACCTAGCAACGAACCCCGACCAAGAACACCTAGCAAACAAGACGAGAACGACCCCAAATTTCACCCGGACACTCCTCCGATCAAGGCAAACAAACTCACGAGAGGAAAATCCGGCGAAACAAAACTTTGACCCGAAACACCCCGGCGGTTAGACCGCCCCCGCAGGCGGTTAGACCGCCCCTTCCGTAAAAACGAACCCGCGGGTCAAACCTCAACTTCCTCGCGCCGGATCTCCCGAATCACTCCACGGATTGCAGCCAAACTTCGGGAATAGCTGGGTCACCTCCTGGGCAACCTCTACCTCAAAGGAATCGACCCGAAACGCTCACAATCAAGAGGAATCTAAGAAATCGCATCTCTAGGTCAAGAACTCTCCCAACTCGAGAAACCACCAAATCGAGTCCGATTCAAAGGGGATTTGGGGGCAAAGTCACCAGCCAAAGAGGCACAAGAACCTCATACGTGACACCCACCAAAAACCCCAAGAAATCGTCCTCAAAACACCGCCAAAAAGAGCTCCGAAAATCAACACCAAAGAGACAGGAAAACCACCATGATGAACAACGCCAAACCTTCTATACATGCCATGAATGGTTCGTACAAGGTCTAGCTTGCCACCCAAACATCCATCCCTCTCTCTAGATCTCACATGAAGCTCTCAAGCTAGCCTTCTAAAATCCTAAGGAAAATAGAGAACGAAAATGGAAAAACCAAATGAGCTAGGGTTCCAAGAGTTGGCTGCCATCCACCCCTCTAATGAGTATATATGAAGGCACCCAAAAGACTAAACTACCCTTCACTAATAACTAGGGATACATGCCCCTCAAGGGCGGATTTGGAATTCTTGATGTCTTCACCATCGGACGGATGCCCGGTGACCGCACCCAGCGTAGCCTCGACGCAAGCCTTGCGATCCCGACGCGTGTCCTCCGCTTCGAAGCTTCTCGGCGCCGGCGGCCGTGGCGGTCGGCCGCCCCCACGGGCGGTTAGACCGGCCCGGTGGATCGACCGGCCCCGGGCGGTCCGACCGCCCCTCCCGGGCGGTTGAACCGGCCCGGGTGGCCGCACCTCCTCGTCGAGTCTTCGGCCTCGCTTTGTGGCTCAACCGAGTAACCCAGTGGTTTTCTGGTGAACCACTGCAAACCCCGCGAACTCGGTGTAGCCTCCGCCAATCTCCACTCATGACTCGGCTCCCACGAAGTCCCGGCTCGACCTTGGTTTTGAGGCTCTACCAAGAAACCGTCCACGACTTCATCTTGTTGTTCATGCCACCATGCGGCCCGCACTTGACCCCGCTGGCCACCGGGTCCCTCGAACGAAGCCTACTTGTCTTCTCCACACCTGGAGGCCTCACCGGCAACGACCTTTCGCGCTTGTTCTTCACCTGCACCAACACGAGTCAAGCCGCAACCTGCACCTGCAATACTTAGCCAAGAATCAGTCCACACAACGTTGTCAATCACTCATCACACAAGGAAGCGACCATCCACCGGTACTCGAACCACACATGGTCCTCAATCTCCCCCTTGATGAGTGCATTGACAACACACTCACATGAAGTAACACAAGAGAAAAGGAAAAGAAAAGAAACAAAATAAAAAGAAACCCCAACAAGCGATCGAAAGCCAAAGAAAGGCAAAAAGCAAGATCACTTGAAGAAGACAAGTCTCGGACCCCTTAGGCAAGGGCAACGGCTCGACACATCCGAGACAAAACACAGCTCAAGCAAAGAGCGCAAACCACCAAAGCAAAACTCGAACACCACAAAGAGCTCCCCCTGCACATGTGCAAGCTCCCCCAGAGCCACAAGACACTCCCCCCGAACACATGCAACGAATGCAACTCGGGAATGCAACAAAGAGCAAAAACTTGCTCACACGCCCAGGGCGGTTAGGACCGCCCGCCAGGGGCGGTTAGACCGCCTCTGCGTGAACCGACCGCCCGGGGGCGGTTAGACCGCCCCAAGAGACCGGTCCCGCACCAAACTCGCTCAAAATTTGCCCGAAACAATTGGAACACCTTCCAAACACTCCCGTGTGCCCAAAACATGCACAAACTTCTCCCCCTTGTTGACAATGCATGAATCAAGGCAAAATGCAAAAACTTTCAACATATAGCTTCTCGAATATACAAAATTCATCACAAGGAGCTACACAAGTCCAAATGAGCAAGTTAGATACTCGACAGTTCGTAATGACCTTAACTACGTGATCACCAAGTTTCACAACCATTGGACAAGGCTAAAAAAGATTTGAGTAATTTTGCGAAAAGTTACTCTCTCACAAGCAAATACCTAAACATGAGCAAAACATATCAAAATGGCAAAGCCACTCAAACTTCATGCTAGGACAGCCATTCTAATCATAAGACCATCATAAACACCCAAAAGCACCTAATGTCATGTCAAAGCCACCGAGCCATGTGCCTACTTCTATGGATGAGACTTCTCATTGGTAGGCATCATGCAACGGTTTAGCACCCAAAGCAAATTAAATTCAGCACATATGACATGGGAGCATATTTTCCAAGCATTTTTCATTTCCTTTTCAGATTTATGATTGGTACATGAAATGTCTTTGCGACAAAAAGGAACTTATGCCCCTCCACAAGATTAAGCAAGAGGGCTAAACATTCATGATGGCAAATGAGCCTTTGGCCCCATATGATCAATAAACTAGCTATCCAACCACAAAGTAAGCATAGCAAAGCCACTAAAACATGTCAAGATCATATATAGGCATTTACGCATGAGAGAGCATGTATATGATATTTTTCAAAAAATAGCCATCAACCATGGATCATTCATCAAGATCATCAAGAGCTAAGCCAAACTAACCGTAGCATATCAAACAAGCTCACAAGAACATATATAGCAACCCATGGTAAACATTTTATATAGGAGAAGCTTTTCCTATCCGATGCATATGATACAAAATGCATGCAATCTAAGATACAAGGATGCCTATACATCATGTTACATATGCAATGCCAAATGCAAGGAATGCACAAAAGAAAGCTATACATATGCTACAAACCGGCTTCTCGAGGGGAGGCAAAACGGGCTCGACACCACCAGCAAAAGAGAGCCCCCACACACCCAACTCAAGAAATCAAACACACACCAAGTTCCCCCCGCAAACGAGTGAAAGTTGCTTGATCTAGGGGTTTGGTGAAAATATCGGCTAGTTGGTCATGTGTGGGTACATGGATCAAAGCTATCTTCCCTTTCTCTACGTTGTCTCTCGGGAAATGATACCTCACTTCTACGTGTTTGTTTTTGGAATGGAGCACCGGGTTCTTTGCAACGCTTATGGCACCGGTGCTATCACATTGAAGTGGGACATGGGTATACTCCTCACCAAAGTCACTCATGGTGTAGGTGATCCAAAGGAGCCGAGAGCAACAACTAGCGGCGGCAACATACTCAGCCTCGGTCATGGATTGAGCAACACTCGACTGCTTACGAGAAGACCAAGACACCAACGAAGAACCCAAAAACTGGCAAGTCCCAGAAGTGGACTTCCTATCCAACCGACACCCGGCAAAATCCGCGTCTGAAAAGCCATGAAGCGCCAAAGATGAGGACGCGGAGTACCAAAGGCCGAAGTCGGGAGTGTGACGCAAGTACCTGAAAATTCTCTTCACTGCTTGTCGATGCGAAGTCCTCGGAGACGCTTGAAAACGAGCGCACAGACACACTGAGAACTGTATGTCCGGCCTCGTCGCCGTCAAGTAGAGGAGTGACCCGATCATGCTCCGGTACTCCTTCTGGTCCACGTGTTCACCTTCCTCGTCCGCATCAAGAGCCGTAGTCGTACTCATCGGCGTCGTCATAGCCTTGGAGTCCTCCATCTTGAACTTCCTCACAATGTCCTTGGTGTACTTAGCTCGGTGCACAAATGTTCCTTCCTTTGATTGCTTGATTTGTAGCCCGAGGAAGAACTCGCAACTCACCCATCATGCTCATCTCGAACTCCCCGCTCATATCATCCGCAAACCTTGCAACAAGAGAGTTAGACGAGCCACCAAAGACAATGTCATCCACGTACACCCCGCACAATCGGGATATCTCTCGCCCGCCTCGACAAAAACAAGGTCCGATCGACCTTCCCCATCTCAAAACCTCTCTCAAACAAGAACCCCCTCAACCTCGCCATACCAAGCTCTAGGCGCCCGCTTCAACCCATACGCCGCCTTCCTCAACTTGTACACCCTTGGGGGTACTTCTCACTCTCAAACCCCGAGGTCGTCTCACATACACTTCTTCCTCCAACACTCCATTCGAAAAGCACTCTTCACATCCATTTGGTGCAACTTGAACCCTTTAGCCACGAGAAAAGGCTAGAAGGATCCTAATCGCATCCAAACGGGCTACGGAGCAAAGGTCTCCTCGTAGTCAATCCCCTCTTCCCGATCGAACCCTTGAGCAACAAGTCTCGACTTGTTCCTCACAACCTCACCCTTCTCTCCCTCTTTGTTTTTCCACACCCACTTTGTACTAATCGGCTTACACCCTGGGGGAGGGTCAACCAACTCCCACACCTGATTCCTCTCAAAGTTCTCCAACTCCTCATGCATCGAATTAACCCAATTGTGATCAGATAGTGCGTGTCCAATGTCTTTGGGCTCGAAAGAAGCAACAAACGCAGCATGAGCAAAATGGGAATTGTTTCGAACCCTCGACCGTGTAGTGCGTTCATTCATGTCGCCGATGATCCTCGAAGCCGGGTGATCCACTTGAACTCGCCGGGGAGGTTCTCGCCTCGAAGCTACCTCCCCCTCAACATCGGCCTTCTCCTCGTTCTTGATTTGTCGTCGTAGGTGTAGCAGAGGGTCCATCCATCATCGTAGTCGAAGTAGTGGGTACGTGTTCAGCGGGGGCACCGCACCGCCATCTTCATCATCACCATGTTCATGCTCCTCCTCCCCGAAAGATCTCCTCGCCAAGCTCATCATCACCCGCACACTCAAAGACAAGCCGACTACGTGGCTCGTCTCGTCGAAGGTCACCTCGCAAGTCTCCACGATTTGATTAGTTTCAAGATTGAGCACACGATATGCTCTAGAATGAGATGCATAACCAAAGAAAATGCCATCGACGGACCTAGCCTCAAACTTATCCAACTTCCTCGCCCTTCTTCGAATAAAACACTTGCAACCAAAGACATGGAAGTGACTCACTTTGGGTGTGCGACCATGCATCAACTCATAGCATGTCTTCTTCTTGTGCACTCGAGGTATATTCCGTTCGACACATAGCACGCGGTATTCACCGCCTCGCCCCAATACCTCCTCGAGTCCTATGCTCATCAAGCATCGTCCGAGCCATCTCGCACAAGGTCCTGTTCTTCCTTTCCACAACACCATTCTGAGGAGGCGTATACGGACTCGAAAACTGGTGCTCAAGACCCAAGTCATGACAAAAGGTTTCAAAACGAGAGTTCCTGAATTCCGAGCCATTATCACTGCGGATAGCTCGTATGACATCTCCGTGCCTCTCGTTCCTCAACCTCAAGACTAGATCTCGAACAAAACCAAACGTCTCCCCCTTATCCTCGAGAAAGAACACCCAAGCATACCGAGAATAGTCGTCCACCACAACAAGGACATACCACTTCCCACCCGCAGATCGCACACGAGCTGGGCCAACAAGGTCCATATGGAGCAGCTCGCATGGACGCTCAGTCATCACATCGGTGAGAGGCGGGTGAGAAGAGGCCACCATCTTGGCATGCCTACACGGAGCACAAACCAACTCTTTCTCAAGCCTACACCGTGGCAATCCTCGGACCAAATTGAGTTTACTCAAGCGAGACAAAAGGTCAAAGCTCAAGTGACCCAACTTCCTATGCCACCTCCACAACTCACTCGAAGAAACAACCAAGAAACAACGCTCCACACCCGAAGACTGAGAAAAATCAGCACAAAACACCTGACCCTCGGGAACGACCATACAAACAAGGTCCCCTCGAGAGTCCACAATCCGAGAACCACCTGGCCGAAACAACACCTCAAAGCCCTCATCCAACAACTGAGACACGTAAAGCAAATTGTACCCCGCGAATGAACAAGAGCAACATGCCTCGCAGTGATCTTGTCACTCACTTTTATCTCACCTTCGAAAGCACACGCCCACGCCCATTGTCCCCAAAGGTGATGTACCTCTTCGTCACCACCGGGACGAGACTTGAGAACCACCCCCTGTCTCCGGTCATATGCCTCAAGCAACCGGAGTCAATCAACCAAATGTTCTTCAAGTCTCCCACCTGAAATTCAAAAACAAGCACGTGAGCGAACAAACGACTCGACATCGGGGTTAGTACCAAAGGAGGAAAACCAAGTTGCCGAGCCATTTGCTCGAAAGTGGGGTTAGCACACATCAAGCCATCTTTCCTACCATAACTACCACCACGAACACCACCTCGGTAACCACTCCGAGGGAACCACCCCACACTGCCTGGAGGAGGACCAAAACCACGGAAGACAACTCGTGGAACGTCCCTCCTCTCCTTCTCAAAGCTACGACTCCTCCCATCCCCGTAGTGACCTCGAGGGGGAGAATGCCTAGCAAACTGAATACATGCTGTCTCTCCAGACCAACCACCAGCAACTCCACCTCCAGACCTGAAACCTCTCGACTCACCACCTCGAAAACCACTCCGCCCAGGACTGGGGGGCGGTTAAACCGCCTAGCCAGGCCGGTCTAACCGCCCCCCTCCGGGCCGGGCCGGCCCGACCGCCTAGCCGGGCCGGTGGCCCGACCGCCCCTCCCGAACGGCTCCTCGGCCGCGGGAACTCGCATCTCCCCATGCCGGAACACTTCTCACCACGGCCTTACCCCCCGGGTAGTGGCATACGAGGCTTAGGTACACCATGGGAAGGGTTGTACCTATCCTTGTTCACCCACTCCTTTGCCATCCTCTCTTCCCTCTTCCTCTTGAAGCAAAACTCATCCTTGTGACCCTCTTTCCCACAATGGCCACAACGGAACCTCACAAGCTTGGGTTTAGGCTTGGATTGGGGCTGCTCGCTTGGTTTCTCTCCACTCAACTCCTCCACCGATTTCTCCTCACTTGCCTTCTCTCTCACTTTCCCAAAGAACACTTTCCCCGAAGTGCTCACAAACTTGATAGGCTTTTGGAGATCATTTGTGGGTGTAGGAAATATAGGTGGAGCTGGGGTTGTGTCTAGTCGGTTCCTAAGATGGTTGGGTTTTGGAGGGAAATCATTTTTGTGGTGGGTTTTTGGTGGCTCCGGGATATTCTCTCCACTTCCCTCACCAACCTTGTTTGCCCCAAGCCCCTCACCATCTTGCCTCTTAAAGGCCTCGATCATCATCCTCAACTGAGGCTCATGACCGGACAACCAACCCATCAACTTCCTCAAATCATCATTCTCATCCTGCAAGCGATCAACATAATGTGCAAGCTCCAAATTTTTCAATGCATGCATTTCACAGGTAGAGCAAGATGTAGGCATGGGTTCCTTCAATTTAGCCTCGAGCGAACTAGTGTAAGCATGCATCTCATCAATCTTAGCATGCAAAACGGGGCAAGAAGTGCAAGCACCTAGCAAAGCGAGTCTAGACTTAAGCTCGGCCCACTTTAACCCTAAGCACATCTAGTTCCTCACACTTGGAGGCATGCTTCTCCTTAAACAAAGCAAGATCGGCAAGGAATATGGAGCAATCAAAGCACAATCATTCTCATCGAAACAACGGGGCTAGCCTTAAGCGAATCAATCTCAAGCTTGCTATCAAGCACCCGTGTCTCTAGCTCGGCCACTCTAGTCCTAGCATCCTCGAGTGAAGCCCTAAGCTCTTTCCTCATTTTCTTGGCCTCTCTAAGCATGTCATCACGGTTATCAAGCAAAGAGCCAAGCCTCTCATTCTCCTGGTGCAAGAAGGGAAGTTCATCACGCACCTCGTCGTCGGACTCGCAGTCCGAGTCGCTCCGTGTGCTCTTCTTGCCGCCGGAGCTCGCGCGCCATGGTGCAGAAGCCATCTCTCGCGAAGCAGCTCAGCCCGCTCAGGTTCTTGGACGACTTCTTGTTCTTGCGGCGATCTCCCTCGTCTTCACTGCTGCTCGAGCTCGAGGTGGAGTACGCGGAACTGGAGTCGACGTCGCTCGCTCCAACCATCGCTCGGGCCTTGCCTCGGGCCTCCTTCTTCCTCGATCGTCGCTCGCCCTTGTACTTGTTCTTGTGCTTGCTCTTGTGGTCGCGCCTCGAACGGTACTTACAATCGTTCATCCTCGGCTTGTGCTTGTAGCTGTCCTTGCTCTCGGCCTTCTCCGGGTAGTCGGCGACGAAGTGTCCCGGCTTGCCGCACCGGGAAGCGTGTCCTCGTGTTCCTCCTCATGTTCACGCGGTTCTCGTGCAGCCTCTCGAACCGCCTCGTCAACAGCGCCAGCTCGTCCTTTCCAAGGTCATCAAACTCCTCATCTGGCATAGACATCAAAGAGGAAAACGAGAACATCCTGGTGGATGGGTTAGAATTAGTCTTTCCTTTGGAACCACCAACGAGGGCAAGACTATGGGAGTCAGTCGGTCCCTCGAGCTAGGCAGTCATGCCCCTATCCACCTCAGCCGACTTGAGCTTCGAGAACAGCTCGTTCACCATCAGAGTATCATACCTCTCCGACTCGACTATGGCCTCGAACTTTCCGCCCCATATCGTACGATCCAAAGAGTGTAAGAGCTTGACCGCTCTATCATGATCATCGTACGGGAGCACGTCCACATTGGCCCTCATGTTGTTCACCACCACCGTGAACCTCGGAAACAAGGCATCGATGGACTCACCGGGGAGATGAGTGAAGTTCTCGTACTCTCTCCGGTAGGTCGCATACATCCGTGCCCGAACACCGGGCGTTCCCAACATGAGCCTCCTTCAACACCGCCCAAATCCTACAAGCCAAGTGCTCGGTGTGCACCCGATCGAACTCGGCCGACACAAAGCACGAAACAAGTAGTCGACCGCCTTATTGTTGGCGTCGAATCCGTCCCTCGACCCCGGAGCAAGGAAATCCATCGGCCGGACATAGCCCTGTGTCCACCGTGACATCCCAAAGCGGTCGACCCTTTCCGCGGAGGAACGCACCCATCCGCTTGCTCCACATCCGGTAGTTCTTGCCATCGAAGTGTGGAGGACCCGAACCCCCGTTCCCGGTACGCCATCCTTGGATCTTAGACCGGTTAGAGTCAACAAAGACCCGAACCGGCTCGATACCACTTGAAGGACCGATTAGGCGACCGAGAGAGGGGGGGGAGTGAATGGGAGCCGATAAAAATTCTTCTCGAGGGAAATTGAAACTCCGACAAGACGAACTAGCCTCGGTCGAACCCCCGAAATCACACGCTCCGCACTTCTACCTCCCGTTTGCCGAAACCACGTAGCCACCGGAGTGCTACCGGTCCTAGGAACAAACTCTACCAAAGCAACCACAACACACACGCAAGACCGACACCGGAAACAACTCGAAAGTCGGCTAACCGGAGGGGGGCGGTTAGACCGGGTATAGGGGGCGGTTAGACCGCCTCCACCCGGCAACCAAGAATTCCTCCGAAACGCCTCTTCCGAGCACCAAAACTCACCACGGTTTCACCAACAGAGATCTCTCGGTCAAGGCCATGCTAGCTACCGAGAAAATCTTGGCGAAAACCAAAACTTCACCCAAGGGCCTAGGGGCGGTTAGACCGGTTACCGGGGCGGTCTAACCTCCCGTACCCGCAAACGAACCCCCGACCAAGAACACCTAGCAAACAAAGCACGAGAACGACCCCAAATTTCACCCGGACACTCCTCTGATCAAGACGAACAAACTCACAGAGGAAAATCCGGCGAAACAAAACTTTGACCCGGAAACACCCCGGGCGGTTAGACCGCCCCCTGTAGGCGGTTAGACCGCCCCTTCCAGAAAACGAACCCGCGGGTCAAATCTCAACTTCCTCACGCCGGATCTCCCGAATCACTCCACGGATTGCAGCCAAACTTCGGGAATAGCTGGGTTACCTCCTGGGCAACCTCTACCTCAAAGGAATCGACCCGAAACGCTCACAATCAAGAGGAATCGAAGAAATCGCATCTCTAGGTCAAGAACTCACCCAACTCGAGAAACCACCAAATCGAGTCCGATTCAAAGGGGATTTGGGGGCAAAGTCACCAGCCAAAGAGGCACAAGAACCTCATACATGACACCCACCAAAAACCCCAAGAAATCGTCCTCAAAACACCGCCAAAAAGAGCTCCGAAAATCAACACCAAAGAGACAGGAAAACCACCATGATGAACAACGCCAAACCTTCTATACATGCCATGAATGGTTCGTACAAGGTCTAGCTTGCCACCCAAACATCCATCCCTCTCTCTAGATCTCACATGAAGCTCTCAAGCTAGCCTTCTAAAATCCTAAGGAAAATAGAGAACGAAAATGGAAAAACCAAATGAGCTAGGGTTCCAAGAGTTGGCTGCCATCCACCCCTCTAATGAGTATATATGAAGGCACCCAAAAGACTAAACTACCCTTCACTAATAACTAGGGATACATGCCCCTCAAGGGCGGATTTGGAATTCTTGATGTCTTCACCATCGGACGGATGCCCGGCGACCGCACCCAGTGTAGCCTCGATGCAAGCCTTGCGATCCCGACGCGTGTCCTCCGCTTCGAAGCTTCTCGGCGCCGGCGGCCAGGGCGGTCAGACCGCCCCCCCTGGGCGGTTAGACCGGCCCGGTGGATCTGACCGGCCCCAGGCGGTCTGACCGCCCCTCCTGGGCGGTTGAACCGGCCTGGGTGGCCGCACCTCCTCGTCGAGTCTTCGGCCTCGGTTTTGTGGCTCAACCGAGTAACCCAGTGGTTTTCTGGTGAACCACTGCAAACCCCGCGAACTCGGTGTAGCCTCCGCCAATCTCCACTCATGACTCGGCTCCCACGAAGTCCCGGCTCGACCTTGGTTTTGAGGCTCTACCAAGAAACCGTCCACGACTTCATCTTGCTGGTTCATGCCACCATGCGGCCCGCACTTGACCCCCGCCGGCCACCGGGTCCCTCGAACGAAGCCTACTTGTCTTCTCCACACCTGGAGGCCTCACCGGCAACGACCTTTCGCGCTTGTTCTTCACCTGCACCAACACGAGTCAAGCCACAACCTGCACCTACAATACTTAGCCAAGAATCAGTCCACACAACGTTGTCAATCACTCATCACACAAGGAAGCGACCATCCACCGGTCCTCGAACCACACATGGTCCTCAATAAGTACCTATGATGCATGTACTGGTAGGAAGTTTGACCTTCGTGCTGCTGTGCTATGGTGTATACATGATTACCCTGCGTTGAGCACGCTGTTTGGTCGAACAACAAAAGGGTATTATGCATGTATTTACTGCGACAAGGATCCTCTGTCTCGGTCAATAAGGAATAAGATATGTTACATTGGACATCGTCGATACCTTCCAAAGTCACATGCATGGCGGAGAAGCTTGGCTTTCGATGATAAGCATGAAAACCGAGATGCACCACAGAAGTTCACTTTGGGTGAGGTCCTAGACGAGCTAGATAAGGTGAAATACGTCAGGCCAGGGAAGCCAGCGAATGAAACTCAAAACACTGGAAGAAAAAGGAAGCGTGATGTGGGTCCAAAGATTTATAGCCACAAGTCTGTGTTGTGGAGGTTGCCTTATTGGATACATTTGAAGCTTCCACATAATCTTGATTTCATGCACATAGAGAAAAACGTGTGTGAAAACATTCTATGCACATTACTAAATGTGCCTGGCAAGACCAAGGACACACATAATGCTAGGCTAGATTTGTATGATATGGGCATCAGACATCATTTGCACTTACAGGAGAAAGGGAACAACTCAGTCAGTGCTCCACACGCTCCTTATGTGTTGGGGAAGCAGCAAAGGGTCGAATTTTGCAAGTTTCTCAAAGGTATCAAGTTTCCTGATGGATATGCTGCTAACCTAGCAAGGTACATAAGTGAAGATGGTGCGAGGGTGGTTGGAAAGCTCAAGACACATTCTTGCCACATACTCCTTCAAAGAATCATTCTTGCTAGACTAAGAGGATTGGTGTCGAAGGATGTGTATGAAGCAATAGCTGAGCTCGGGACCTTTTTTAGGGAGCTATGTAGTAGAAATATAAGGATTGATGTTGTCAAATGGCTAAAAGAACAGATTCCATTGATCTTATGAAAGCTTGAGAAACTCTTTCCCCCTGCCTTCTTTGATGTCATGGTTCACTTGTGTGTCCATCTACCTGACGAGGCACTGCTAAGAGGTCCTGTTCAATACGGTTGGATGTACCCAATAGAAAGACGCTTGGGCACTTTGAAGAATTTTGTAAGGAACAGGGCCAAGCCAGAAGGATCAATTGCTGAGGCATATGTGGCAAGTGACACCTTGACATTTTGTTCTAGGTACATGGAGGATATGGACAATAGATTCAACTCGGAGGATGATAGTGGTGGAGAGGTACCATTGCCTGATGACATCTCTATTTTTCAGCATGGTGTTACTCTTGTTGGAGGCAATAGGGCCCAGTACATTGAAGATGATCTAATGGACAAGTTAGTTTGGTATGTGCTACATAATTGTGAAGAAGCTGATGAATATAAGGAGTAAGTATGATTTTTAAGACTTGCTGATTTGTTACTTAATTTTAAAAAATTTAATTTAAATAAACTTGCCTTTGCAG
The DNA here is from genome assembly GCA_947561735.1 of Cenchrus americanus. NCBI lineage: Eukaryota > Viridiplantae > Streptophyta > Magnoliopsida > Poales > Poaceae > Cenchrus > Cenchrus americanus. The sequence continues at coordinate 77,278,477 of OX387244.1, read as the reverse complement.
GTTGTACAGAGACGAGCTGTTGCAGCAAGGTGCACAACAAAATAATGTTGATAAAATGATTGAGCAAGGATTTGCCAAGTGGTTCAGGCACCACGTTAGTAACTGCAACTATTTAGATATTAAGTGGATACATATTTTTGCTAATGATTATTTTTGTTGCAATAGACTGAGCACCAACGCAAGGAGAATCTAGAGTCGGTTAGCGAAGGATTGTGGGCACTGTCTTGTGGACCATGTCTACGAGTTAAGTTTTCTGCAGCTTGCAAGATTAATGGTGTTCGGTATAGCATAGCGGATCGCGAAAAGTTCCTGCAGACACAAAATAGTGGTGTCATGACTCCAGGTGAACATAATAACAACATTATAGATTTTTATGGAGAACTTCAAGAGGTGATTGAGTTGTTGTATAACTTGAATCTTCAAATTTGTCGAACTGTGGTTATATTTCGATGCAATTGGTACAACCAAGAAGGCAGGGGGAAAGGCCTTCAAGATGACGGACATTTCAAATCCATCAATGTGCAGTCATTATGGTACAAGACAGATCCTTTCATCCTATCTTCTCAAGCAAAAAAGATATTTTACATTCAAGACACATCTTTAGGTAAAGATTGGCGAGTTGTGCAGAAGTTTGAACATAGAAACATTTATGATGTGGCAGAAAAAGATGAGGGCAGCCATGATGTGCATCAGGACGATTACCATTCTGATACTGAGCATGTGGTGCAAGAAGGTGGCGATGACGTGCCATTACGAAATATTCAAGGTGGGGAAGCCACTATAATTGAAGGCAATTTGCAAGAATTAATAAGAAACAAGAAGGAAGTTGCAATTATTGATGTCGATAGCGAGGATGAGGAGGATGAGACAGTGCTGCAATACTGTAGTGACGATCCCAACGATAACAACGATGACATGTCTCCAGATGACGAAGATGAAGATTTCTAGTTTGAATATATGTTTTTCCAAACCATATATGTCTCCACATGAAGATGACATGTCTCATCAGTTTAGAGATATCAAAACTTAGTTACAATAGTATAGATTGGTGATTACTGTTATCTCAATAAAAAGTATACCAGATTGACTACCACAAATGATACTTTAACGTGCCATTACCAAATATTTATAGGGCATGTACATGCCAGCAGATGAAAGTTACTTGTCTTGTTGCCACATAAGGCACTACTAACTAGGCACATTGCACTGACCATATGTATTTACAAGCTAAAGCAAGCAAGGCACAAAATCGTCTTGCCTTCCAGCCTGCTACGACACAACTAAGTTAATGTCTTCCATCACTCACAAAAGCAAAAGCATGCAACCATATAGGTTCATTCTTGACATGCATGCAGTTCTACTAGTTTCATCACATGGCCATATAGATTAGCCAAACTTTCAAAAGATTACAGACAGCGGCAGCTTTGACATTTAACCATCACTCTTCTGGAATGCACTTCGTCTTCTTCTTTGCCTTGTCAGCAGCAGCTTTGAGAGCAGCCTTGAGTCTGGTGTACCTATTCTTCTCCCTGTTCAGCTAAACCTCCAACAGCATCACGTTCTCCTGTGAAGTCCCCAGCTCCTTCTGTAACTCCCAGAAGTCCAGCCCGTTATGAAAATGAGCACTCGTTAAGGCCTAAATGATCTCAAATCGATTATCTCAAAACCGTCAACGAGCGGTAAACTCACCTTCTTCTCCTTCCCTTTCCACCGCCGCACCGGGTTCACATAAGTTTCCCCGCTTGATTCTTCGATTGTAGACTCGGCGGTGCCAGCGCTACTAGAAGCACTCACTAGGTACCGGGTTTTCATGCAGACCTTCTTCCTGTGGCGTTCGCTGACTCTCAGAGTGCGCTCTGCGGCCTTGGTGGAGAGCCCCCCCGCGTGCGGTGGCCTGAAAATTAAGTGAATCACAATTCATTTGCACAAGTGCTGATGAATAAATGCCAATTCAGTTATGCCAGTTTCAGTGTGAAGATTAAACAACAAATATATAGACAGTGAGTACTCCAACTAAAAAAGATTTAAAGAATCCAGTCAAAATTAAAATATATGCCATATATAGTCACTGAGTAGTTCAACTAAAAAGATTTAAAGATATGCCATTTATAGTCACTGAGTAGTTCAACTTAAGAATTTTAAAGATATGCCATATGCCAATTTGAATTCATATAAGCATAACATATGGATATCTGTAAATAGCATAATTTGAGCATATGGATATCTGTAAATAGCATAATTTAAGCATATGGATATCTGAAAATAGCATATATATGTCCATCAGCATATGGATATTTGAAAATAGCACAATTTCTGACCAAGAGCAAGCAATTTATTCTAAGGGCATGCATATATATATATATATATATATATATATATATATATATATATATATATATATATATACCGGTGCATTGTAAACCATACTGATCAAATTACAAATCACAATTTTCCAGTGGCACATAAGTTAGTACTACATTCAACGAAATTAGGATTGAACCGAACCCCCCCCCCCCCCTCCCACAAGCTTTACTGAAATCCCCCACAAGCTTAATTGAAAATCCCCCTCAAGATTCTTAGGGCATGCATATATCCAGTGGCGCATAGATTAGTACAAAAATCAAGAAAATTAGGGAAATGCAAAATCAGAGAGTAATTGAACTTATAAACGATGAACATCTTCTGATTGAATTAAAAAACCCCTAAACAGTGACAGGGCGAGAAATTCAACCTTAGGTTTTGCAGATGGGAATGCTGATCCCCCGGCACGATTCAGATTGGGAGCGATCCTTTCGAAGCCTGGTGGGACGTCAGGAACGACGTCGGCGGAGGCGGCGGAGGCTCGGCGCACCACCACGCCATGGGAAGCGCGGGTGAACCTCCCGGTCCTCGGGTCCCGCTTCTGGTTACTCGCACGCTCCGACTGCTCCCGGTTCTTCACCGCCTTCGTCATCTTCCAATCGCCGGTGACTGCGGCGGCGCAAGGGGCAGAGGTGGTGGTGGCGCAAGGGGCAGAGATGGCGGTGGCGGAAGGGGAAGTGGAGAAGACGAGGAAGCGTGACGATTTGGGGGACGATTTGGGGGAAACCGTCGTGGTGACTGCTATATTGATCTGCACAGCAAGGCGGCACTTTATGGTGTTAAATAAAATGCATCTTCACATCGAACGAATACACCTTCGTAGCCCACTGGTAACGCGCTCTTATTGTTAGTCCACAGCTCCCGGGTTCGAACCCTGTGGGAGCTTTTTTTTAACTTTTCATATAAACATTTTTTAACTTGTTTTGATATTAACATTTTATTTCATTTGTTTTCTACTTTTTTAGTAGGTGACCATGGCAGTAATATAACTGTAATAATTTCCTGAACGAGTAACTAAAGATCCCACTCATTAGACTAAAGTCTCCCTTTCACACATTGAGTATATGTGAGGCATGCATACTACGACCAATGTGCCTATGCAAGGGACGTCTCCACATGTGAGATATGTGCATCACAAGTATCTCGACATCATGTGAAACTATCAGAGCGTGTTATTGGAGGTAAACAAGGAGGTTTCGTGCAATTGTGCAATTTTCAGAGCATTTTTACCTATTATCTTAAATTTTTGATGATTTAATAAAGAATAAATGTGAAAATTACCAAACCATGATAGAAAAATGTAAAAACTTGCAAGGAGACACCAATTTGGTGTGGAGTCATGCCAAAATAATATTCAATTCATTATACCAAAGTGGCGGTGCACGGTGCTACAATGGAATACATGCCCCACTACGACCAATGTGCCTATGCAAGGGACGTCTCCACATGTGAGATATGTGCATCACAAGTATCTCGAAATCATGTGAAACTATCAGAGCGTGTTATTGGAGGTAAGCAAGGAGGTGTTGACGACAAAAAATATAAAGAAATAGAAGCAACTGATGTTTAAAAAAGGAACAAAGTCAAAAAAATTTGAGCCCCATAGGAATCGAACCAGCGACCCAAGGGTTCCAGTAAATGGGCCTTACCACTGCGCTACTCGAGGATGTTCGTTCAATAATCAAAATAGGTTTATATGATTCGAGTAACTGACACTTCGGCGGCAACGCGGGAGGAATTGCGCCAAAACTTTTCGGCACCATTCTTTCACGAAAAAAAGGCGGACTTATTTACATGCCTCCCCCACTACTCGTCAAACCTCCCCACTTCCTATTCCCATCTATTCGACACCTCCCCTGGAACCACAGAAGTCGTCGCCGCCACAACACCCATCACCGGTGACGAGGTGCTCCCTCACCCCAGGTTGGTAGTTTCCAGGCCGCGACGCTTCAACCTAACCCTTTCTCTCAATGCCCCACCTACCTAAATCTTCCCATCAACCACTCAGTCACATCAACGAAACCCTAACCACAGCCGCCGGCGATGAGTATCTCCGTCAAGAACACGATTTGAATTCATGCCGCCCCCCAATCCCTCTCTCTCACGTACATTTCTCTACCCATCCACCTCCTTTTGTTCCCCGACCTAACCCAAAGCTCATCTGCAGATTTCAATGGTGGAAACAAGGGGGCAAAAGAGGAACGCGCCTGCAGGTCTGTCAAAAAATTCAACTATATTTCTGAGAGTAGATCTATGTTGACGGTGTATTTTGGTGCACCTAGAATGTTCATTACACTTTGGTTTGGATTTGATTATGGAACTAACCCGCCACTAGGCACACTAATCATATAACAAGTTCATCTTTGTGCATGCATTTGGAAGTGTTGTGTTTATGTAGGAAAACATGGACATAAAGAACGGATTCGCAACAAGTTCAAAGGAGCATTTACGGAGTCTTGTTCGTGTCTCACTTCCAATGGTGGCGAGGACCGAAGTGCTACGAGGAACACCCCCGGGGATTGAAGCGTAAAAGGTCGAACTTAATGCGAAGAGAACCTCCATCTTGGACGCGAGGATAACAGCATCAAAATCATGCAAGTGGAGGGGGCAAAGTACTTAAGTGCATGAGGACCCACGGAGCAAAAGGGGCGACCGAACCGGGCCAAATTGGGCCTGGGCCGGCCGGCCCAGCCCAGTTCCGGCACCGGTTCGGTCCCGTTTTCCTCGAAGGATCTTCAACCCTAAAAGCCCCGAGGCGCCGCCAACACCGAGGAGAGGAGTCATTCGCACCAGAAGGCCATCCACAAGCTAGAGAGAGAGGAGGAGGATCTCCGGCGAGAGATCAACCAACTCGAAGGAAGCACCCTCTCGTGGAGAAGAAGGAAGACACCGGCGGAAGGGAAACCATGATCAACGGTGCCATGATCAGCACCTTGATGGGGTAATCTTCTCATTCGTCCATGGGTTGTAATCGATCTTGAGATGTAATCGCACTTTGTCGGATTATCTATCTATCATCTTGTGTTGAATATACTTTAATGCTTAAGGTTAGCTACCATGCCGTACAGGGAGTAAGGCCCCAATGCTTCCTTGGATCCATTCAATACGCCGTGTCCATCAAAGGTCTAGTCATGAATACCTTCGCGTAGTGACAGTACGAGAGAAGGGAAAGGGCGAAACCGTGGTCACAACCCTGATAGATTAGATTGGTTTTCATGTCTTTAAGCGATTGCATGCTCTAGTATCATAGACCCGTGGGCGAGTGTCTTCTATCTTGATATCTCAATCGTTCTCTAGTGTAGTTTAGTTGTTTTCTAGCATAATAGTAAGTTAGGGTTTTAGTAGCTAGTGTGTCGTTGTTGATCGAACGCTTGTAATCCCCTTGCTCCACGAATTGACAAGAACCTTGGGAATCCCGTGGTGAAAAAGGTGTGGGGTCCATACGCTTGCGGATCGTAGAGGGATACGTCTTTTATCTGTCAACAAGTCCCTTTTTCTGGCACCGTTGTCGGGGAGCAAGTTAGTTTACATCGTTTGATTTTCATCTAACTTAGTTTTATATTTAGTTTACCTTTTGTTTGCTTTATCTAACATTTATTATCTAGAAAAACACTTGTTTCGTTTTTGTTTTTGTTTTTGTTTTTATCTTATTGTCTAGATGGCGTTCGTTAATCAACCCGTGGAAGAACCGGAGAAATCACTAAGGGATTACGCTAGCCCTCGATGTGATGACATAAAAGTACAAGAGTCGGATTCGAAGCTCGAAGCGACCAAGTATGAGATTAAATCCAAGATCATCAAGATGGTGGCGGCGAACCCATTTGAAGGGATGGTTACGGAGAACCCATATAGACACATAAGGGATTTCACGACAATATGCAACACGGTGCGTCAAGAAGGAGTTCCCGATGAATGGTTCAAATGGAATCTCTTTCCCTACTCACTTGCCGGCAAAGCAAAGACATGGTATTCGGTTGCGTCCTTTGAAGTTGAAGGCAATTGGAACAAGTTGACAAAGAAGTTTTGTGAGAAGTTCTTTCCAATTAGCAAGGTTCAACATCTAAGGAGGCAAGTGATCACTTTCGTGCAAGGAGAAGAGGAAGGGATAGACCAAGCCTGGGATAGGTTTAATGGATTGATCGAACAAGGACCAAAACTCGGCTTCACCGGTGACGTACTCTTGCATACATTTTTCTTTTCCCTAACCCCTAGTTGCATGCAACACGTCGAAATGTGTGCGGTGGGGATCTCATGGAGAAAACACTCACGGAAGCCGCCCAACTTCTACAAAAAGTTAGTAAAGCGGGCGCCATGCGAAGAGATTGGGAAACAAGACTTGCGGAAGAGCCGGAATACAATTCAAGGAAGAAGAAGCTTGCTGATTTTTCTAAAGAGGCAACCCCGGAAGTCACAAAAGAGGAGCCAATCATGGAAAAGCTTGAAAAAGAACACATCAAGTCAAGAACTACAGCAAGCGTCGACTTCGCCACACCAAATGAGACCAACAAGAGAAGCATGTCAAGCGCGAAGCCACTAAGGGAGTTCGAACCAATGGATTGGGTTCCTATTGATTACGGAGAAGTATTCTACAAGAGAAGACCGTTCCGGTAATGGCAAGAGCATTGGAAGTGGATTTCCCACCGGAGAAGAAAGCTGAAAATTCATACGACCTTGAAACCACCGGTGAGATTTTTCAAAAGCTCTTTGGAGATGACGTGGTGGATCCGGAACATATTGCCGAGGCGAAGAGAATCATGGGGATCAAGCCCGAAGCATCACCATACGCTCGCCTCGCTGAAATTTACTCGATAGGATCCGAAGAAGAAGAGAAGATGACACCACACTTGAGTTGCGAGATCAACGGAGTTCAATGCAAAGCTTTATGCGACATCGGAGCCCAAGTAAGTGTTCTATCTTCTAAAATTTACGATAAAGTTCAAGACCACAACCTGGACTTAGCTTCAACATCAACGAAATTAATTATGGGAGATGTTAGAACTATCAAACCTCTAGGTATTGCTTGCAACATGAAAGTAAAAATCTCTAGAAACTATATACCAACCGATTTCTTTGTTATTGATGCTTACCATAGTAATCATGATCATATAATCTTAGGTAGGCCTTTTCTTAAGTTGGTTGATGCCGTGTTAGATGCCGGAGAAGGCAAAGTAACAATGAACCTTAATGGAACAAAGTACACATATAACTTTCTTCGTGCTTCTAAACACCTTACACCTTGTCCTCCCGAGGATGAAGAAGTAGAAGAGATAGATAGTCTTTGTTTTGTTGAAACCCTTAGAGACCCGCTGCAAAGAGCAATGGAAAATCAAATTAGTAATCAACAAGATGGAGAACTAGAGGAAGCAACAAAAGGCTTAGAGCCGCATGATGGTAGTGTGGAGGAAGAGAAATTCGAAGACATAGGAGAAATCAAACCCGAGGAGCCACAAGTGCCCGAGGTAGACCTTAAACCTTTGCCCAAGGGATTAAAATATGAATTTTTGGGCCCAGACAAAACTTATCCAGTCATTGTGAGCGACGAGTTGAGTCCTGAAAAAATGAAGCGTTGCTGATTTTATTAAAAAACATAGGAAGGTGATTGGATATTCGATTAATGATCTCAAAGGTATTAGCCCAGCCTTTTGCACTCATCGTATGCCAATGGAAGACCAATGTAAGCCCGTAGTGGACCACCAAAGGAGGCTAACCCATGCCATGTGAGAGGTAGTAAAGAAAGAGGTTATCAAGTTACTTGATGCCGGAATCATCTACCCGGTTCCGCATAGCGAGTGGGTGAGCCCGGTACATTGTGTACCGAAGAAAGGAGGTTTGACCGTGGTGAAGAATGAGAAGAACGAGTTGATACCGCAAAGAACCGTGACCGGGTGGCGGATGTGTATCGATTATCATAAGCTTAACAAAGCGACGAAGAAAGATCACTTCCCCCTACCGTTCATAGACGAGATGCTCGAGAGGTTAGCAAACCACGCTTATTTTTGCTTTCTCGATGGATACTCGGGGTTCATGCAAATTCCCATTCACCCGGAAGATCAACATAAGACAACGTTTACGTGCCCTTACGGAACGTTTGCATATAGGAGGATGCCCTTCGGCCTATGCAACGCTCCGGCATCTTTTCAACGTTGCATGATGGCCGTGTTTTCGGAATTCATCGAAGAAATTGTTGAAGTGTTTATGGATGATTTTTCTGTTTACGGGAAGACGTTCATGGATTGCTTAGCAAACTTAGAAAAGGTCCTTACAAGGTGTGCGGAGGTAGATTTGGTATTAAATTGGGAAAAGTGCCACTTCATGGTCAAGCGAGGCATAGTGCTCGGACATGTTATATCCGAGAGAGGAATTGAAGTGGACAAGGCTAAGGTAGAGACGGTTGAGCAACTCCCACCTCCTACGGATGTTAAGTCCTTAAGGAGCTTTTTAGGCCATGCCAGATTCTATAGAAGATTTATAAAAGACTTCTCGAAGATCACTAAGCCTTTAACGCATCTTCTTCAAAAGGATGTGGCTTTCGACTTTGATGAGAAGTGCCTAGCGGCATTCCGGACCTTGGAAAATGCGTTGGTGAGTGCTCCCATCATCCAACCTCTGGATTGGAGCCAACCTTTCGAGATCATGTGTGACGCAAGTGACTACGCCGTAGGCGCGGTCTTGGGTCAAAGAAAGGAAGGCCGAGTTCACACCGTTTACTATGCTAGCAAAACTCTTAGTGGGGCACAATTAAATTATGCCACTACGGAAAAGGAGTTGCTAGCGGTGGTATTCACTTGCGAAAAATTCAGATCTTACATCGTGAACTCGAAGGTCATTGTTTACACCGATCACGCAGCCATCAAGTATCTCTTGGCTAAGAAGGAAGCTAAACCACGTTTGATTTGTTGGATCCTTCTTCTCCAAGAGTTTGATGTTGAAATTCGTGATAAAAAGGGGGTGGAAAATGTTGTGGTCGATCATTTGTCTAGGATGAATCGTGGACAAGATGATAAAGAGCCCATAGAAGATAAGATGAGAGATGACCACCTCTATAGAGTGCTCGATAAAGATACTTGGATGATCGACATCATTCGAGCAATTCGAAAGATGCCCCTCGATCATCTAGATAAAAACACTCAAAAGAAGATAATCTCCGAAAGTAAGAAATATTTTTGGGATGCACCATACCTCTTCAAGCTTGGCAATGATGGAGTGATGAGAAGATGTGTGCCAAGGGAAGAGAGGGTTGAGATTCTAAGGAAGTGCCACTCGGCGGAGTACGGTGGGCACTATAGCCATTTTCGAACCCAAGCAAAAGTATGGTTGAGTGGATTCTATTGGCCGGAGATGCATGAAGATACTAAAAGATATGTTGCATCATGCCCCGAATGCCAAAGAACCGGAAACATCTCTCAGAGAAATTCTATGCCTTTGAAATACAACTTACAAATCGACATATTCGATGTATGGGGCATAGACTTCATGGGGCCTTTTAAAAACTCATTTGGATTCGAGTACATCCTAGTCATGGTTGATTATGTATCCAAGTGGGTAGAGGCAATACCATGTCGTAAAGCTTCCACGGAGGAGTCCATTACTATGATCAAGAACGTGATTTTTCCCCGTTTCGGTACACCGAGAATCTTGATAAGTGATGGAGGAACTCATTTCACCGGGAAGAATTTCAAAAAGTGCTTGTCCAAGTTGGGAATTGAGCATAGGGTCTCTATGGCCTATCACCCACAAACCAACGGACAAGCGGAGACGTCAAATAGGCAATTAAAAAGCATACTCAACAAAACCGTAGAGAAGGGAGGCAAGGATTGGTCAAAGAAAATAGACGGAGCTTTATGGGCTTATCGAACGGCGTTTAAAACACCGATAGGTATGACCCCTTATCAATTCGTTTATGGGAAAGCTTGCCACCTTCCGGTTGAGTTGGAACATAAAGCCTATTGGGCAACTAAAGAGATGAACCTTGATCTCGATGCCGCGGTGGTGAAACGAAGAATTCAAATAAGCGAGCTAGAGGAGTTGAGGTTGAAAGCATATGAAAACGCAAGCATATACAAGGATAGAATCAAAAGGTGGTATGATAAAAGATTAAAGAAAAAAGAATTTAAAGAAGGAGATAAGGTCCTCCTCTACAATTCGAGGTTTAAAAGCTTCGGAAAGGGGAAATTGCAAAGCAAGTGGGACGAACCTTATGTTGTGCATTTGGTGTTCTCCAACGGAGCGGTAACCATTATGGATATAAACGGCGATCAATTTGTGGTGAATGGACAGCGGCTTAAGGTTTACTACGAACCCGACGTCGTGCCCCTTCACCATGTTGACGTCTTCACCATGGAGGAAGAGCCCGAACGTCCCGCCTAGGACGGAAAACAAGGCATGAATTTCTGTAAATAGTTTTTTCTTTTAGTTTTCTGGAGTTTTTCGCGAAGATTTACTGGGCCAACTTTTTCCCATGGGCTAAGGAAGGAAAAATAGGGCGGTGTGCAAAAAACCGGACCGGCCCGGCCCCCGAGGGGGGTGGGCCGGCCGGCCCGAGCCGACCGGCCCCCGAGGGTTCCGGCGGCCGATGACGCCGAATTTCACTCGAATTGCTCCTTTTTGACTTCCTTGTTTGGTCGAAAAATTTTAAGGGAAGTGTAAAAAAGGAAAAAAAAGATTCCCCGGGGCTTTTCCCTCAGGACTATTTATTTGGCCGAATTGGGAGCTCGAGGATCAAACCTTTCAAACAATATTTTGCACCCTTGTAGCAGCCATTGTGCCTCCAAGGAGCTTAGAGTTGAAGCTAGAAGCCGAGAAGCCATCGATGGAGGAGGCGATGCGATGCAAGCTCAAGCTACCCGTCAAGAGGACCGCACGCATCCGTTGCGGAGGGCGTGTCCCAACCGGAGCTCTTGCATCTTGCAACCCCGTTGAAGGAGAAAAGGTCCCTACGCCCGTTCGAAGGTCGGCACGCATCCAAGGCATCAAGCGCAAAGACTACAAGGAGGTGTCGCCAGAGCCTAAGGATTATGGGGGTAGCGACTACTCCGACAATCGTAGCCCGAGCTCGTGGGCGGCCGCCGGAAGAGATGATGACGATTGGGATGAGCAGCCCAAGGAAAGGACTCCCAAAGGCCCCAACGGCGACGGCAACGATGGCAACGAAGGCGACGACAATGGAGGTGGCAACGACGGTGGTGATGATGGTGGAGATAATGGCGACGACGACCCCTTCGGATTGCATCCGATGTGTTGTCGAGCTTGCCGTCAATCCATCGCGGATCTCTACACGTCGGCCGACGAATGTCTCCAAGCCATGGGAGCGATGAAGCAGCATATGGAGGACTTGGAGCGCGTAGCGAAGACGACTACAAGTTCCTAAACCGTAACGTGCGCAAACTTTTCGGCATGGTTGGAAACATGAGAGGCAAGTGGTGCAATACTTGCTTGAAGTACCACTAGATCTAGTTTCCCCCTTAGGATTTTTGTAAGATACGACAAGGACGTCGTATGTTTTAAGCGTGGGGGAGAGCTAGCTCGCTAGCCTTAGCTTTTGAACTTCAAGTTTAGGTTCGGTTTAATCTTCATGTAAGAGTCTTAGCGTTTTAATGAGTCTTAGTGTTTTATTGAGTCTTTAGTTTTTGAGTGTGTTTTAAAATTTTTGCAAGTGTCTTAAATTAGTGTTGAGTCAAGAAAATCAAATAAAAAGAGTCTTTATATATATCTTTGTGTTTTATGTATTGCTTATCTTTATTCACTTGTTTGTTTAATCTTCGATTCTTGATATATGAACATAAGTGTGTGGTTTGAAAAACGTTTACCGTGGTGCTTAGTGGAATTGCTACTACTTAAAGTACCCATACCGCACTTCGATCTTGAGCTTCACATGTTAGTTGTGCTATGTTCAATGCTAAAAGTTGGAGGATTTCAGTTCTGAAAATTATCTTAAAACCCTTGTAATAAAGGTTAGCAAAACCTCTTTTTCCAAGTTGAGAGTAAGAAAAAATTCCTATCCAAAGCCAAGTTTATTTTTTCGCTCCACCATATGTGTGATTAGCACGATGAGTTAGGCTAGGACCCTTCTCTCTTGGTGAGTTTTAATTTCAAGCAATGATCATGTTCTTGTGCTTATCTTTTGTTGCTAGCCTCGTCATATATTCGGTTACGTGACCTTCACAACGGAAGTCACGTACATCACCGAATTCCATACCCAAGCCTATACATCTCTTTTGTACATCGCATTCCTTGAACACAACCTATTTTCAAAGTTTCGTCTCGTCTCTAGCATGATTTATTTAAAATTTCAGATTGTATGCATGCGAGGAAAGAGAGAATTGAAAGCTTTGAAAAGTTGTCAAGACAGAGAAAAAATAAAGAGAAAAAGTATGTGTATGGAAAAGAAAGAAAGAAAGAAAGAAAAAAATCATATGTGAAAAAATGAAGAAAAAGAAAAAGATGAGGTAGCAATAAAGATATGAGAGGGATGGATCAAGTGAAAGAAAAGAAAAATAAAGTGTAAGGAAGGATGTCACGTGATTGTGAGACGAAACTTTTACTCTATTTCCAACCATGTGCAATCCGACAACGAGGACGTCATCGGTGCCTTGTAGTCACAATTTTATTTTGCCCTTGCACATGTCCACCATTCTAAATCTTCTCATCCTTGATATCCCTACATATGGTTAATTCTCATGATCATTGGCTTTGAAAGGTAGACAACCATTAGAGTAAGTTCTTAGTTTGACAATACTTGTGTTGATTGCGCTAGCCCTACCTATAGCTCCACTTTACATGATATATGAGAGATTAATGGGAGGTGAGAGTTTTATAAAATTTGGTTAGGATAGCCACTTCATATGAGTGACTTGAGAGAGCTTGGAGAAAGGTTTTTGTCTAATACTTGTTGCAGGAATTTTTGTTTTGAAAATCATAAAAGCCCTCCGATGGAAGCAAAGAAATAAGTATGGCTGAAATTGAAAGCTTCGAGTAAAGAGTTTGAGTTGTGGGGTAAAACTTGACGTGGTAAAAGTTCTAAACGCCCATGTTTATGTTTGATTATCATTACTTTGTGTTTATGTATTAAAGATGAAGGGATTGACTAACTTGTGAAGAAGGATAGGTGGTATATGATTACAACACCTTGGACGAAGTTCTTTTTACGAGTACTTGCTCGAGGACGAGCAAGAGCTAAGCGTGAGGGAGATGTTGACGGTGTATTTTGGTGCACCTAGCATGTTCATTACACTTTGGTTTGGATTTGATTATGGAACTAACCCGCCACTAGGCACACTAATCATATAACAAGTTCATCTTTGTGCATGCATTTGGAAGTGTTGTGTTTATGTAGGAAAACATGGACATAAAGAACGGATTCGCAACAAGTTCAAAGGAGCATTTACGGAGTCTTGTTCGTGTTCATGAGCTTGATGAAATCACTTCCGATGGTGGCGAGGACCGAAGTGCTACGAGGAACACCCCCGGGGATTGAAGCGTAAAAGATCGAACTTCATGCGAAGAGAACCTCCATCTTGGACGCGAGGATAACAGCATCAAAATCATGCAAGTGGAGGGGGCAAAGTACATAAGTGCATGAGGACCCACGGAGCAAAAGGGGCGACCGAACCGGCCGCCGGGTGGGCCTGGGCCGGCCCAGCCCAGTTCCGGCACCGGTTCGGTCCCGTTTTCCTTGCCCTCGAAGGATCTTCAACCCTAAAAGCCCCGAGGCGCCGCCAACACCGAGGAGAGGAGTCATTCGCACCGAAAGGCCATCCACAAGCTAGATAGAGAGGAGGAGGATCTCCGCGGGAGATCAACCACCTCGAAGGAAGCACCCTCTCGTGGAGAAGAAGGAAGACACCGGCGGAAGGGAAACCATGATCAACGGTGCCATGATCGGCACCTTGATGGGGTAATCTTCTCATTCGTCCATGGGTTGTAATCGATCTTGAGATGTAATCGCACTTTGTCGGATTATCTATCTATCATCTTGTGTTGAATATACTTTAATGCTTAAGGTTAGCTACCATGCCGTAAAGGGAGTAAGGCCCCAATGCTTCCTTGGATCCATTCAATACGCCGTGTCCATCAAAGGTCTAGTCATGAATACCTTCACGTAGTGACAGTACGAGAGAAGGGAAAGGGCGAAACCGTGGTCACAACCCCGATAGATTAGATTGGTTTTCATGTCTTTAAGCGATTGCATGCTCTAGTATCGTAGACCCGTGGGCGAGTGTCTTCTATATTGATATCTCAATCGTTCTCTAGTGTAGTTTAGTTGTTTTCTAGCATAATATTAAGTTAGGGTTTCAGTAGCTAGTGTGTCGTTGTTGATCGAACGCTTGTAATCCCCTTGCTCCGCGGATTGACAAGAACCTTGGGAATCCCGTGGTGAAAAAGGTGCGGGGTCCGTACGCTTGCGGATCGTAGAGGGATACGTCTTTTATCCGTCAACAATCTACAATTTTGATGCTATCGTATATGTATGTCAATTTGAAATGTATTTTTTTGATTCATGAGACCATTGTCATGTCACTGTTTGGTACTGTAATATTGCCTGATTTTTTTGATAGGAAGATTGTAGTTCACTCCATTCTATATTCATAGTTACTTATGTAGCTATAACAGTTTCTGATTCACTGTAATTCCCTGGGGTTTTCTGATCTAAGAGTCCACACATAGTTGTAGGTCTTATCTGATATCTTAGACCTCTTATCTATCTTTTAAGTAGTTTTGTTAACTCTAACCTATTAGTTCAAGCCTTTTAAAAATTCTAATACACCCTATTTCTTGTCCTTGAAAGAACCTACGATAACTGATTATGAGCGATGCTGAGATAGACGCGTGGCGGAAAATCAAAAGATGCTTGAAGAGCTTGGATTGAATACCTTAGCTTCTGAAATTATTACATCCTTGCCTCAACCTGCACAAAAGAAGGGGAAAAATCAGCAAACAAGGGAACGATAACGAAGATTCATCATCATGGGAGTATCTCCTTGATGAGGATGATCAAGGAGATAATGCGATGATGAAGACATTGAATCTAATGAGCAGCCACAACTTAAGGTGCTTCTTCTATCTTCACAGTAGTGAATGGGGCATACTTGGAACATACAACTTGTTTATTACATTGTATTCATTATTAATATATAATCTAGGATTAAATGTTTCTACTCTGAAGTATGCTTTAGGACTTAGATTGCATTGGAATTAAATGTTTACTATATGGTACTTATTATTAATATAGTTGATTGCAAATTATTGTTTCCGATCTGCATTTTGATCTCCGATTTATATGCAAATTCTTTCAAACTAAGATGATGTTGAATATATGGTTTTCATTATTAATGCACATGACTTACTTGAGCTTTTTCCCCACAGCTTATCCAACCGCATAGTCGCAAAATCATCTCTCCAAAGATCAAGAAATCTGTTGGCAGAATGGCTCCTGGAGTTAGGAACAGTAAGAGAGTGAGGGCATCAACTCAGTCAGATGTCCAGCCTTTCCGAATGCGAAACAAGAGCATCAAAAAGGCTTCTTGTACGGGATCCTACGACCCCTTATGATGACAATCCAGGCTGCAGAGGAATCCAATGGACCAGCTGTTGATGAGAACACACCATCAGAGGATGGCAGTGTATCAGCTGGTCATGACAATGCAGCTTTTGAGGCACACATTGCAGCTGCTAACGATGACAACACACTAGCTGAAGGCAAGCACTTTTTTCATGCGTTTTGACATCTATTTAGTTGATTTTGCATCAATAAAATAATAAAACTGAATGTAAATTCTATGATGTAGGTCCTCCACGGCGAGCTCCTAGGAGGCCCGGACCACCTCTCGTTGGAAAGCGGCTAGATAGGATGACCAAAGCTATGGGAAGGAGATTGCCCATAGTTGTTCAGGAAGGAAAAAAAGACCTCAAGATCCTGTTCAAGCTGCCAAATTAGCTTCAGAGGCTGGCGTCATCATTCGGGAAAGTATTCCTGTCCTCCCACATTGGAAAGATTACAAGAAAGATGACGTACACTACAAAGCCTTTGAGGGACAGCTAGTTGTAAGTGCATTACTGTAGCCATATGAAACTATTGTTCATTAAGCTTATTTGACTAACTAAATATCCAACTATCATATGCCTAGGGTCGCTTGGCCATTAACACAAATCATGCCCCAACAAGGGAAGCTATGACTGATCTGATCGTGTTGCGATAAAGAACCAACGCTATCGACTCAAGAAGAGATACTTCAATGGTGTTCCTGCAAATCAGATTCGTACAACTTCTCCAGTTCGCTACATGACTGATGTCGAATGGAAGGCACTTGTTGCAAGGTGGTCAGATCCAAAGAACATGGTATGGGCATCAATTCATACATTCACTATCAGTTTACAAAGTCCCTTATTTTAAACCTGTGATATTAACATGTTCATCCTCTTTTAGCAAACATGTGAGAAGAACAAGGAAAACCGCCGTAAAGTCAAGTATCATCAGGCTACGGGTTCTCACTGCTATGTGGCACACTTACATGCATACGTAAGTAAAACATTACCTTGTTCACTTACCTGCACATTTGGACTCAACTAATTATTTTCCCTTTCATCTGTGCCTACTTTGCTGTCATTTTTCCATTACACAGAAACAAACAAGAATCCTTGATGAACCAAGCCTAGATCAGTCTGTAGAAGTAGACGCAGTGGAAGGCTTCCAGACGTGCCACACTAGCTCCAAACGTGGCCTAAGTGACCCTGCAAGAGAGGCACTTGTAAGTGCACAGATTATATGCCTACTAGTTGCCATTTCACATAAATCATGTGCGGACTTTATGCATACATAGTAGTAGGTTTTCAATTATCTGGTTCTTTTACTTGCCTCTACTTTATTGCATTTATTACACATTGTCATGTTACTCTTCATCAAATACTTGTAACTCTTTTACCTTGATGATATTTCAGTCCCAAATAGAAGCTTTGAGGACTGAACCTGTTTCTGAAGGTGAGATGCCAGCATCCAGTATGCAAGTCGTGTCAAAGGTGCTCTCTCAGAACAGCTCCAACTTATTCCTGAAGAATGTTGGCTTCCAAACACCGCCATCCTCCAAGTCAGTATCATCAAATGAATGTCAGCTTAGGGAGCAACTTGCAGCTGAAGCGACGGCAGCTGTTCAAGGTGAACTGGATGACTTCAGGAAGAAAATTCAAGATGCAGAGGAAGACTGGGCAAGGACACAGAAGGATCTAGAGGGGTGCAAGAAGCTTACAGAGAAGAACATCAAGGAGATGACGGAGATCAATTTGCTCCTCAAGAAGATCTTCTCCCTCCAGGGAAATGCTTCGTCATCGACTTCAACATAGCTGCTGCTCAACTTTCCTTTCTATTATTTGTCACTTTGCCTATCTAGTAACTTGGTCGTTTGTGCAACTTTTTATGGTACTTGGTACTGTTTGAACAACCTATTTACTGAATTTGCAATGTCTAGTGGTGTGCATCTGTTGTATATGCACACTGGCATACTTGATGCAAACCTAATGGAATTGTGTACCCATTATAGTATCAATTGCAAATTCCTATTATATTATTATTTCCAAACCTATGACCAAATGGATGGTGTATCTGTGACCAAACTACTTTCAAATCTGTGACCAAAAGATGTTATATTTGTGACCAAAGTGCTGGCAAATCAGTGACCACATTATATCAAACCGTGACAATGCCAAATACCATCCTATGACAATTTAAACATGACATCTATGACAATTGCAAGATGATGATCTCAGCAGCGACGTCATTGATAATGTCACAGCCTCGTCATCTGCCAGCGTGGCATACGATAGCCTATGACCAACACAAGACTACATCTGTGACGAAACCGGATCGTCACACTATTATAACGACGTCGTCCGTTAGCCACGCGACCAGGAGATTGTGACGACAAAGGATCGTCACAAAATGCATTAACGGCGTTAACGGAGACATCAGTTAGCCAGGCGGATGTGAAATTATGAAGAAAACAGGGTATAATCTATGACCACAAATATTCGTCATATAATGAATTCAAATCCATGACGACACAAAATTCGTCACAGATTAGAGACACATCTATGACGAAAAAACCAATTTCGTCACCGATGATCAAATGTGACGCCACCATAGTGACCAAACCAAAATCGTCACAAAAGACTAATTGTGACCATTCGGCGTCTTCAATGACGTTAATGCAACGTCATTGATGACAACATCCCTACTAGTGAATGGAGTGTATCCTTGCCTCGCATATTCGTCATGCGGAATGCACACGTATGGCAAAACGTGGCGACATCACAACTCATGACATGTTCATCTTGAATAGAGCATGTCATCCTTCGTATGACTTCATACGGAAAGCACACGTATAAAACACGTGAGCGACCAGACGAGAAGATGGGATCCGTTAAATAGATCACTCCATCAACCCTCGCAATTCCCGTGATGCGGCACAACACACGTATAAAACACGTGACTTCATCTAGTTTGGTTGTGCAAGAAAGTAAGTCTGGCATAAAGTAAAGTGCTGGAAGTTAGCAAAATAAACCATAGATTCTTATGCCACCTTAAAGAACCCAAAATTCCCTCTAGTGCCTCTCGATCTAGATCATTCCTTAACGATCCAACGGATTTTCAAAATCTAATCAATCTTGGCAAGTTTTATTATAAAACATGTGATTAGTATTAATCTAATCACTTCGGTGCATACGGATGCTCTGATACCAGCTGTGACAACCCCATCTGAGATAATTCCGTACTATCGCCTAAACCACTCCATTTGGTCATTAAGCGATAATAAAGAATCATCTCGTTGAGTGTTGCCGCTATAAAATTCATCTAGGCAGATTCATCAATAACACAAGATAAATCATATAAAAAGTTTTACTCAGTAATTATCTGCAATTGTTGGTGTGATGACTAAACATGGCCTGAACCACAACATATCCAAAAATCAGCTCTTGAACACATGTAGATTTTGCAGTACAACAGATCTAGGGTAAATGCACTTCAATTTTTCATGCAAAAACCATCACACAAAAGTATATACAACCTTTAGAAAAGTTGTAGCACTCTTCACAAGGAAACTGGCAAATTTGGTTTCACATTTTTCTGATTTTTCTGTGAATTTCTATGAAATTTACAAGCTCTGGCCAAAACACACTAAAAAGGAACAATCTATTTACACCCCGGTCCTTGGTAACTTTTCTGGAATCACACATATACCCTTGCTTCTAACAACTGGGTCCCTGCAAGAATGAAATCAAGCACAGGGGTCCCCGATGACGCAGGGGAGCTCACGCCGGCGAGGGACGGTCGGTCCTGGTCAACAAGCGGCCCAGGCAGCGTGCAGGCTCACCTCGGGTCTATTGGTGACGGATTTGGGATCGGGGTCGCCTCCGGCGAGCACCGACGACGGCGCAGCGGCGGCGCGTTCGCGGCTGCTTGAAATCCGGAGGGCGGGAAGGTGGTGCTAGGCAACTTGTGCCTGTAGCGGCTCTAGGGAGTCCTAGGGAAGGGGTTTGCTGCTTTGGGTGGCTGCGAAAATGGCCGGAGCACGAAGTTCACCGAGGTGGCATCAATGGCGGTGCGGTGGCTCAGTCACGTGCGAAGGAGGGGCTCAGTCGGCTTTTATAGCTGAGCACCTTGTGGTGGACGCGTTTCGTGCGCGTCAAGGCAGCGGGGGTCGCAGTATGGGACGCAGCATGGGCGGTGGGGGAGGTGACGACGTGCGCGTGCGTGGCCAGGGTACGACAGCGACGTCATTGGTTGGGCAGCACAGGTCGGTTCACTCGGCCCGTGGGCGTGCGGCGCGTGGTGACGGGGCACTGGGCACAGAAGTCAGTGCTGGGCTGAGGGACCGGCGGTTGCAGGAGTGCACCGGCATTCGTGCCCGGTGGGTCGGTGGTCGGGCCGACGCGGCCAGATGCGCGTGCGCAACGTCGTGCGTGGGCGCGAGTCTGCGAGGTGCCAGATCGGTTTAACACAGTTTGAAATTCAATTTGCCCTGTTTGAACAGTCCAAACTCCAGATTTTGCTACAGAAGTGGACCAAGGCATAAATAGCAAAGTTGTAGATCTTCCATTCATCTACAACTTCTACAAAGGGTGTATGGTGTTTTTCTCAACCATTTGTGCACAATTTGCATGCCAACTTGCAGAATTTCTGGGCGCCGGTGAACAGTGTTAACTTGACCAAGCTTTTTCACACATTTGCACTTCAAATCTCAAATGCCACCCAACATGAAAGTTGTGTCCCTCAACAAACTGCACAACTTGTATATTGGGAGAATTTGAAGTGTGTAGGTGAAATTTGGAGAACGAGGCAAAAGTTTCGGGTGACAGAGAAGGGTCAAAGGGATTTTAGGGGGTTTTGACTAGGGTTTGACCATTCTTGACCAAGGGTTGACCAAGGTGGGTCACTAGGGGTTGTTGGTGATGTTTACGAGGTGATGGCCCAGGTTGACCATCGTTTGACCAAAGTCAACTCGTTTGACCCGATCGTTAGGGTTAATAAACCCCAATGAAAACCCGGGGCGTCACATTCTCCCCCTCAGCAAATGCAATGACCAAAGGAAGCAACTGATTGTTACTATCAACTGCCACAACTGTCAGGATTGTTCCTTTGTATTTCCTTGTGAGAAAAGTACCATCTATGCAAATGACCGGTCGACATAATTTGAAAGCCTCAACGCGGGCACCCAATGCCAAGAATGACCGTTGAAGCACAAGCTTTCCTGGTTTCTCCACACTAGGATAGCCCTTGATATCATAGTAGCTGTCAGGATTCATCTGAACTATTGTGTGTACCAAGCTAGGCAAATTGTGGTAGGATGCTTCATAAGTACCCAACCTATGCTCCAACACCTTCTTCTTTGCTTGGTATGCCTTGCCGTAACCGATGGTGTACCCAAACTTTTCCTCAATTGCACCGATAATTGCCTTCGGTGCCTATTCAGGGCTATTCACTATGTGCGGGTACATGTGGTTTGCAACAAAATCGGCTGAAATGTTTCGGTGCCTTGCATCAATACGATCCAGGGTACAAGTGTGACCTTTCACTTCTTTCACCTGTATGTAATTGTCCCACTTCCCCATATATGCATACACTCGAAAAGAACAATCATACGTGATGCAACACACATCATATATCCTAGGAGAACTCTTGACTACCCTGAACTCCCTGTGTAGAGTCAAGGTGGACAACTGCTTCACCGCATACTTCAGATGTGCAGTACTGGGGTACATAGAGCCTACACAAACCTCATTCTCCGTGTACTCCCATGGCACATTCTCACCAGTATTAATAGTACACCGGGAGAAATCGTAGTTCCGCCAATGCAAGGGCACATGATCATCATCATCATCATCATCATCATTAGGCCTGCAAATAGGTTGGGTTGAAACAAGTTTAATGGTTTGGTTTTTGTTATGGACTTATTTGAGTTGGATGCGAATGAGCCAATGCTATTAACAGATTAGTTTGGGTTGGGTTTAACTTCTTAGCAATTTGGGTTGTGTGTGGTATAGGAGAGTAACAATAGATTTCTAATGCGTTATAACCCATGGATTGTCCCACGGACTGCCTATGGGCCCAATCCATCTCATTCCACCGCGAGCCACCCGTCTCCTTGGTCTAAAAAAAGTCCCCGTCGGTCGTCTCCCCCGACGCCCTCGAGTCCTCGACGCTGCCGCACTTTGCTGCCTTCCCCCGATGCCACCTAACAAGCCTCGTCTCCCTTCCTGCGCCACCGCATCGAGGCCTCTACCTCCGGCCTTCCATCCTGCTCCATGGCCACCGGACTGACAACCTTCCCATAAAGCCGGTGGCCAAGTGGTCCAAGATCCAACAGCGGGAAAGCAATCCAAGATCCGGAGGAGCAGTCCAAGATCCAGCGCATCTCCTCCATGGAACCCCTTGCTTTTTATCTTGATTTCAATCCAACCGGTCTCGTCTCGGCCTTTCTTACCTGTCGGGGGCGGCACGGCGAGCAGCCACCCCCCTTGGCTGATCTTCGTGGGGCGGCGGAGGCGAGCTTCTAAACAGGTATGCCCGCCTATCCACTTCCCTTCCTGATGTGCGAAATCCAAAAACCAGAACCTCTGGTGTGAATTTGGATCTGACCATGTATTTATCTGCTAGGCTTCATTTTTTTGCAAATAATTACCCAGTGTGCATATGTACACCCATGTCTCCTATGCTTTGGGTCCGCCCCAGATGGCATGGTTGTTGTTCCATTTTTCAATTAGCATAGGTGTATTTTGATTTTAACTGAAAGTCAAACTTCTCAGCCATTTACCATCAGTTAATCGAATTATAGGCGTGCTTAGGACAAAAGTTGCGTCGATAGATTGTAGCAATTGAAATTATATTGCCAGAGAAATTTAAGGTCAAAATCTTACTTTTGAAGTCTTTCTCCTGAAAAATACTATCTTCCTCTGATAGACTGGGACAATAATAAGCTGGTCACCGTATTCAAGCGATATCCAGTAGATGCTAGCACACAACATTTTTTAACACATCAAGATACCTTCTTGTTGGTGAAGGAATTTTTTTGTGATCTCCTAGGGTACGACAGCAAATAGTCAAATATTTTCATAATATTCTGGCTATAGATGTGATGATCATTGAGATTAAAAACAAGCTGATGTTGGTTTTACATGATATTGTAATGCTTTAATTTCATGAGTTTCACAAAAAAGAGTTCTTGAAAGGATACAACACAATTAATTAATTTGCAAGCACTTAGTGTGTACTGCAGTGGATGGGATGGGCATGAATCATAACTGAACCAAGCAAGTGGGATATCCAATTGTTCAGGTGTGGCTTTGTTTTTCTTTTAACCAAGTAAGTGGGATATCCAACTTCAAATCATCATAACAGATATACAGTGGTCTTTTTACCATGTATGCTATGTTTTGGATGTGTCCAGTCTAATTGTTTGTGATAGAGCATTTGAACCAGTCCTCTGCTGTGTATAGTTTCATATAGCCAAAAAACACAGATTGCCACAATAAGAGATTTCTAAATCCATTTGTTACAAATTCAGTTATGAATGTTATTTATGGGAATGGTGAAGTATACCTCAAGATATGCGTAGAATCTTGGGTTATTTCTGATTCTGGAGGGCACATCTGTTGATCTATGTCTTAGCATCTCAGGTCCAAGTTGGCCAATAGCATACAAAACTTCATTGAAATAATTACTAACAGTTTTAGTAGACCTTGTGAAATGAAACTTAATGTCCCTATTATTTTTCTTATGGCCTACTATTTGAAGAAACATAGCTACTTGCTCCTCAACAGACCAGTGCCATGTATGCCGTAGTGCATCCATAGAATGAAACTTGGAGCACATTTTAAAAAATACATGTTTGCTCATTCTAAGGAGATTTAACACAATCTGAATCCTGAACACATTACAGTTTCTCAAGGTATTTCATCAGCTCTCTACTCATCTCCAAAATAGAGTACTTTACAGGGCTACTTCTATTGCGCAGATAGATGATTACAACCCAATATGCTACCATAAAAGACTATTTCTCTTGAACTCCA
Organism: Cenchrus americanus; assembly: GCA_947561735.1. Taxonomy (NCBI): domain Eukaryota; kingdom Viridiplantae; phylum Streptophyta; class Magnoliopsida; order Poales; family Poaceae; genus Cenchrus; species Cenchrus americanus. Next base: position 77,254,561 of record OX387244.1, on the reverse strand, counting down.
ATGTGCCATCCATCTAGATAAATAAAATGACTGGAATTCAATCCAACTCCAATTAGCAGCAGCAGGAATTAAAAACTTCGATGAGGAAAGGTGGGTTATCTTTTGGTTAGCTGCCTTTAGGCTTTAGGTTGTGTTTTAATCCATGGAGTCTACTAAGTTTGCAGTTATATTCTTTTTTTATGTGCCTGTTGTGCTTCTCTGCATGTTTTGTTTTCGCTCCAACATCACTCATGGATGTTATTTCCCTTGGCATTAGCAACCTTCAAATGGCAAAGAAAACCTTCAAACATGCGACACTTAATTAATTCGCAAAGTGCCTTTTATCCTGTATAAACATCATATGCTGTTGATGATCTTTAGTGTGGTGAAATGGTGCTTTAGTGTTGTGCCGGTTCTTAACATTCAACAAACCTTTCATTCTGAAATCCATGTCAAATTAGCAAAACACATGTTGTTGTGACCATTCAAATAAGTTGTACAAGTAACTGTGTTAAACAGGTCTGAAACTCGGAAACTGAACTTTATATATTTTTGTGGCCTAAGCATGCGTATAGAGCATGAATTGTCACATAATACCATTCTACTGATAATGTGAATTCTAAGATCTGAAGTGAGTCAATATTGTTTCCTGAATATTTCAAGAACCGTTGTTTGCCTAACTTGATTTAAACGACATCTGTGTGCACTCAACTCATTGGTTACGGAAATGGCATTAATATTTTGGGGTAATTGCTGAACCCAATCCAGTGCACTAACTTGAAGATATGCTCACTATTGTGAAATCTGATATCGTTTTACCTGGAATAAAATTGAAGAGCTACCATATGTTTTATCTTCCAATATAATTGTTATTGCAGGAAGATCAGATTTTCTTTTTTTGGAAACTCCACTGCAATTGTTATACTTTACTAACTCCTAGCTAAGCAATTAAGCAAAAGTATGCCTTCGAAAATAGGCAAAACTATGTGATTTCAAAGTTCCTATTTACAGCATATTGAAATTTCCAAATGGACAGAATAAGATCAGAAGCATATCCATGGCTGCATTCTTAATACTTTTCCTTTTATCGACCATGGCCAGGTGATGAACAATCAGGAGGTTGTTGATTTGGCCAAAAGGTACAAGGAGGCGTTGGTGTAAATGATTTGTTGGCTCCAGTGTAATAAGTTGATAGATAAATGTATTCTAGGATCACTTGGCTTGGCGATTTCAAAGGTACAAGTGTGAAGGCCCGAGAGCTATCTAAATATAGCTATCATCTGTAAATAAAATGGTTTCAGATATTGGAAGTTGACCATGCTAGTGGCAGGTGGCATAATTCTAGTTGCAATGTATTAACATGAGAGAACCCGTGGGTTGGGAAGTGGTTTTAAATGGGTTGAACCCGTGGGTTGTGAAGTGGTTTTAATTTGGTTATGGGCTGAGAAACTAATTAATTTGGTGCGGTTTGGTTACTATTTCTGGTGGAGTGGGTTGGAGTGGATTAATCAATTGTGTCTGCTACATTTGGATGGAGTTGGATACGATTTGGTTTCCAGCCCATTTGCATAATCATCATCATCTGAAGAGTCCTCTTCCAATGCACGTTCATCAGCTTCCAACTCTCTCTGATATTGTCTCATCACCTCTGGGTTTACTTCTCCCTCATCAATAACACTAGTGACAACATAACTTCTAGATGTCTGCTCACCCTCAGAATCCCCTTCTTCCTCCTCTTATTATTCACATTCTTCAACATCTTCAGCACCATTCCCTTCTTCATCACCTCCCCCCTCGTCCACATCCTCAACTTCCTCATGCACTTGACTGCTAGACCCACCCTTCACATAAACTTGGACAAACAAAATCACAGGCAAACCAACTCGGCATGCATTTCTGATAAAACCCCTCCATCATGGAGTCCCTTCAAGTGCCATGAGCTCCCAATACACTGGTGTACTTCTGTTGATTAGTGCCATCACCGACATGCATTGGTGCTCTAAATCTACTGAAAGTGCCTTAACCAACCAGTTGATTATAGCCTCCAAAGTTCTTTCTCCTGCTCTTGGAACATTTTTCTCAATTGAACTATAATTTGACAAGTCAACTCCTTGTGGACCATATATAATCTCTCTAATTCCATAATATATTTTGATTGCGACTGTCTATGACATGTCTGATTCATAATAAAATTTGTAACTGCTATCTAATACTACATTAGGGACTAAGAAACAAATAAACTTATATCTAAACTAAATTAATAAACTAATCAGTCACAATCTACACACTTAACAGTAAATATGTTATGTAATATAAACTACAACTACAGATCTATAACTGCAACTACAAATCTATAAACTAAAACTACAGATCTAAATCTATACCATAAATAAATCTACAGAAATCTACACTACATTGAAATAGCAATTAGTGAAATAAGTGAAATACCTGCAATGAAGCAAAGAAGCAACAGAGCTTCACTACTTCGCACCCTCCACCTCTTTCTCAACCTTAACACTACAAACAGGACATTTTTAATACTACAGATCCAAAGAAATGCAGTGAATCACTAAATACGGTTTCTAAGCATATGTGCTAAAAGAGTTGAAATCGATGAAATACTTACAACGAAGCGAAGAACCGGCAGCGCTTCGCTGCTCCGCCCCCTCACTCTACCCCCCTCTCCTTCCCAACCCTTTCTTTCTTTTTCCCCGAATTTTTATGACATTTCCAGTCTAATTTTCGGCTTATATAGAGGGTAGAAATCCTGCCGCCGTGGCCTACGGTGGTTGTCCTTGCCGCCGTAGCGCACGGCGGTTAGTGGTCAACCGCCGTGGCTTATGGTGGCTTACCTCCACGCCCGTGGGGGCCCACGGGCGATGGCCGAACCGCAGTAACCCACGGCGGTCGTCGTGGCCCACGGCGAATGGTTGTCAAAACTGTAAAATTTTAAAATGATTAATATATATATATTAAAAAAATCCTCCTACCTATATGACTTCCCCGCTGAACTACCAACCCACCAAAGCCCATCCAAATGATGTTTTTCATTTTTCCATCAACCCACTTCATGACTATTAAATTAAAAATGTTACAATATTTTTTTCTTCAACATTTTTATTATTTTTTCGTCAACATTTTACAAAATGTTCCAACATTTTTGTAATCAACATTTTTTTCTTCTTCCAACATTTTGTCATCCTCCAACATTTTTCGGAAATGTTGGTTTCGCTAACTATTTTTTGTCAATATCTTCCAAAATGTTGCAACACTTTTGGAACTGTCTTCTCCGAGGCGGCAGTGGCACACCGGCTCGCGGCAGGCGGCCATGGCACGCGGGGGCGACGATGGCCATGGTGCGCGCCGACGAGCACACCCCCGAGCGCGGTCGGTCGTCGGCGGGGCTCCCGGGCACGGTCGTCCGCCGGCGGTGCTCCATGGAGGCGTGCGGCGGGCCACCGAGAGGCGTACGGGACCAAGGGAGGTGGCAGACGCACCGGCGGCAGCGCTGGCAGTGGAGGAGAAAGGCTAGGGAGCTAGGGTTTTAGTGTTTTGGGCTGTCATGAGCCGATTTGTAGGTTGTTGTTGGGTTATAGTTCGTTTGATTTCTATCTTCCGTCCTTGCCGAGCAATTCGAGGAGGCCTAATTTAACCGTCCAGGCGAGTGAATAGCGTGCGCCGTGAAAGTAGATTTCTCATTATACGCTTCATCAGGTGTTAATAACCGGCAGACTATGATCAGCAAGTCACTGCGTCAGCCCACTGGAGCATGGTGCAAGCAGACCATCAGATTAAAGTTTTCAGCTGAAATGTTCAACTAAATCATTCTAACCTGGTCCACAAAGAATAGTAGGCTCTTATCAGCATTATCTGTTGCCAGCTAAGACTGTCTCCAAGAGTATGTCGATGCGAGACGATCTTCTCGCGCAAAGGAGCAAGACCCGCAGCGATTTAGCGCATCCCCTCGCGCATCACCTCACGGTAGTTGGCTCCCACGTGTGTCGGGAGGAGGAGGAGGAGGTTGGGGAAGAAGGAGCACGCCCGCGCTGCCACCTCGCGCTCGAGGAGGAGGCCGCTGCCGCTGCCGGGGCCCGTAGGTCGCCGCCCTCGCTCCTCTTCCGCCTCCGCGCTGCCTTCTCGCTCCGCCCCCGAGGCTGCTCAAGGAGGAGGCCGCCGGCGTGCTCCGCCTCCGCGCAGCCGGCTCGCTCCGCCTCGACGGGCAGATCTACGTTGCGCGACCGCGGCCTGCACCACCGGCCGGAGCCGAGGCGGAGGAGCGCGGAGCCGCGGATCTAGCCGCGCGGGGACGGAGGAGGCTGCGGGTGCCCCTTCGACGTCGGAGCCTCCGTCGCGGAGGTCGTCGCCGGAGCCTCCGCCGCGCCGCTCGCCGCTCGTCGGTGCCTGCTCTCCGCTCGCCTCGTGCCTTCACCGACCGTGTCGAGCTCGCTCCGCTGGTGGCCTCGATCTGCAACTCCTGGGTCGTGGTCCTTCACCGCGGCCTCGATTTGCAGCCACGCCGACCCCTGGCTGCCGTCAGAGACGACCGCGAGGAATGAGGAGAGGGAAAGCAGAGAGCGAAGGAGAGGGCACCGGAGGTAGGGCAGACGACTCCAGAGGGAGAGGGGGCGGGGGAGACGAGAGAGAGGGAGGCGGGGGAGACGAGGAGAGAGGGGGCGGATGGGTCCAGCGGGGGAGCAGTTGGGATGCGGCACCCCAGGATTGCGCAACGGGGAGGGGCGCCTGCAAAATGCAGCAAGCACTCCAGACTTCGTTGGAGCCGCTACAGTAGTCGTTGCTGCCCCATTTTGCAGATACAACACGGTTTGCACACACTGCCGGAGTCAGTCTAATTCAGATATCTTCCCTTTGATGCTGCGGTCCCATCAAAATCTTTGTACGCTTGTCATGGACCTGAACCCACCGAAAGTACATTTTCTCTGTTGAATACCGAAAGATATTTGTGCCCTCCAAGGTATGCTGCGATCTCCAAGAGGCGGCCCCCGAGGCCCCTCCTTTTTCCTACCGTAACGATAACTGAAAAAGGAACATACTTCTGGAACCGTACTGTCGGCATGAGTAGTTTCTTGAACAAGAACACTTTGCTGTGCTAATTCTTGCGCGCGCGCGTGTGTGTTTTCCATTCATCAGGTTTTGTGACAAGGCATCTTTCTCAGTTCTCACCATCCGTTTGTTCTTGCGTCTTGTCGAAGAATATGCAAAGCATAAGGAGGTCGAGGATAATATCTCCACCGACCACTCATGCCCATATCCTGATCGATCCGCACAGACATCAGCAGGGCTCCACATGATGCGTCTGTTGCATCACTCGAACTGATCCGGTCGCGCCTAAACTGGTTCCTTTCAACGGCCAACAGCATTGACAAGTGCACTGCTCGTCTTGAACTCCACTCTAGCACTCCAAGGTAGTAAGAACACTAGAAGATCCTGTGATCACACTGCTTAAAAAAGAACATGCATGATGTGCTTACATTTTCCCACTTTTATTTAACTTTCTCGCGACCCATATTGTTCTCAAGTAGTAGTAGATATATACTATGCTTCATTGCTTCATTTCTGCTTCACCACGAGATGCTCGCTTGATGACGACAGCTGAAGGTGTATAATACGCCATTTTTGCAATTAGGTTATCTGAAGTCTGAACTGAACTTCCAGCTAATGAATTGGCACAGATTGTTACATGCACGTGCCTAGTAAAACAGATCAGTCCTAAGATTAGTTGGTGAACCATCGTAGATCATAAAAACAGCAATCATGAGAAAGAGGGAGAAAAAAAAGAGGATGTGAAAGCTTCGGTGGTATGCTGTAGTCTCTGCTTCTAGTAAAGATCTAATAATTTTGAGCGGACCGTTCAACAACACTGCTCGATCAGCCTCCCTTGCATATGGGTGATGTAACCATGCAGACAGCGCAGCGGAGCTTCGAATTCAGCTGACGCGGAGCCGCGGACTCCACTAGTGTTATGATCACAGGTGGAATAACAAAGAAACAGGATAGAATCGAAGGAGAATTTGCAGTATCAGGAAGAAGGGGAGGAAGAACTCGAGTTTGGGGATAGAGTTTCTCTGGTTCAATTACAGCTTAACCCAATACAGGGAGATGGCGTGAGATATATCTCTGCCGCCAGCGCTCCAGCTCACACGCACACATGGGCCCAATCACGCCATCGATCCAGCCCACTTGACCCGCACATAAGCCCACTCCGGATACGAGTCAGTCGCTAGATGGCCCGCTTGGTCATGACATTCCTCCCCTCTTCAGAATCAGCTTGACCCCAAGCTGATGCATGCTGATAACGCCGTTTCATATCTGCTTCATCTTCCCAGGTACATAGTTGGGATGGAGTATCCCACTGAATAAGCGCCTTCAAGGATGAAGCCCCAGCATGACCTTTGAAGCTTCGTTGCAACACAGCAACCGGTAAGACAGAAGCATCTGGGTCAGAACAGACTGATGAAAGATCAGTTGTCACTCCTTGCACAGGAACATGCCTCTTCGGTTGTGAAACATGAATAACCGGATGAATCTTGGCACTTTCTAGTAGTTCCAGCTTGTAGGCCACCGCCCCCACCTGTTGAAGGACCTTAAATGGTCCATAATACTTGAAGGATAGCTTATGATTGCTTCTGGACTCCATAGAAGATTGAATGTGTGGTTGGAGTTTGAGGTAGACAAACTCACCCACCTGGAACTCCCTCTCAGTTCTCTTAGTATCCTCCTGATGCTTCATACGCTGTTGAGCTCTTCCAAGTTGTTGCTGCAGTAGTGTTGTCAAAAACTTCCTTTGTTTAAGCCATTCAGCCAAGTCTAGAACACAACACTCCGTAGGATCGGTTATGCCCAAATGCCTTGGAGGATGCCCATATAAGGCTTCAAAAAGAGATATACCCAACACAGAATGATATGTGGTATTGTACCAGTACTCAGCCAAGGATATCCATTTACTCCAATCTTTGGGACAAGCATGCACATCACACCTCAGGAATGCCTCCAAACACTGATTGAGGCGTTCAGTTTGTCCATCCGTCTGTGGGTGGTAAGATGAACTCATTTGCAGTTGGACATCAGCTAGTTTGAACAACTCCTTCCACAGAGTACTTGTAAACACCCTGTCCCTATCCGAGATAATGGGCACTGGAAGGCCATGCAGCTTGTATATGTTATGGAAGTAAAGCTGAGCCACGGTCAGAGCAGTAAATGGATGAGCAAGTGGCAGAAAATGAGCATATTTGGTCAATTTATCCACTACCACTAAGATGGCATTGAAGCTCTGGGATTTGGGTAAGCCTTCAATGAAGTCCATACATACCACTGACCAAGCTCTATTAGGTACAGGAAGGGGTTGTAATAAGCCAGGCAGCTTCACATGTTCACTCTTAGCCTGTTGACATATTTGACATCCCTGGATGTAAGCAGTGACAGATGCCTTGAGTTTTGGCCAAGCAAACAAGGCTTTAACTCTGTTGTAAGTAGCTTGAATGCCAGAGTGACCACCTACACCACTGGCATGTAAGGCTTGCAAGATGTGTTCTTGAGCTATCTGATTGGTGCCCACCCAAATTCTACCTTTATATTTGATGATGCCTCCTTCCAAACTGTAACCATACTCATTTGGTGTGGACAAACTCAATTCTGATAATAGCTTTTGAGCTGCAGGATCATCCACATAACCCTCCTGTAATCTTTCAAGCCACAGAGGGACACATCTGGTCACAGAAAAGACTTGTTCCTCAACCCCTTGACATCTAGACAAGGCATCAGCTGCAGTGTTGGTGCTTCCTTTTTTATATTGGATTTTGAAGTTGAGGTCCATTAATTTTAACATGGCTTTCTGTTGAAGCCTAGTGGTAGCCTTTTGTTCAGTGAGAAAGAACAAACTTCTATGATCAGTAAGAATTGTGAACTGTTGGCTTTGGAGGTAAGGTCTCCATTTTTCAATGGCTACTTGTCGGGGACAGCCCTAAGGGTCCCCTAAATAACCGGGGGAATCCTGCTTAAAACCTGCAAAAAACAAAAGCAAAACACACCTCTTACTTAAACGCACACACAGGGCACGGCCCACGCTATGGTGGCCCCATCGGCCCACCGGAGGAGCCCAGTCAAAATCCCCCTCGAGCAGGTTCCGCCTCGCTCGAGGGCCCACGCCCCCCTCGAGCGGGTTCCGCCTCGCTCGAGGGCCCACGCCCCCCTCGAGCGGGTTCCGCCTCGCTCGAGGGCTCATCTCCGCCTCGCTCGAGGCCCCCTCACGAGCACACCTGCTCCCGCACGCGGGTACGGGCATTTAATGCTCTGACACGGCAGAGCTACGCCATCATGCGCCTGGGAATCACGCCCCGGCGCTGTTCCGCCAACTCCCTAGGGGGAACCCATCCCCGCCACTGTGGGGGACTGTGCGACATGGCCAGTGTCAGCTCTGTGGCACTGTGCCGCCCACTCCCGTACGGCTAAACGCGCCGCGCCCTCGAAGGGGGGCCAGCCACACCCTCGAACCCCTCTCTCATGACTATGCAGGGTCAAACCATGACGTCAGACTGGCGGGAGCGCCAACCCCGCCCCTGTGGCACCACGACGAGCACTGCTACAACAACTCCGGCGCTGTTGAGCACGCGGGGATGGGACGCCGCCACGCCTTCCACTGTACCCCGTACGGATCACCGTCAACAGCTTCCTTGAGCCCGTTTGAGGATGCCACAGCCAACCACTACGCCTTCACCCTCGAAGCCGCCCCTGTTCCAGTACGGGACACGCCACAACGACAAGACCGTAGCAAGGACCGCCAGGACGGCCGCCAACTCCGCGGCGCTGCACGCCATACTTCCCCATGTAGCTAAACAGTGCGGCATGCCTGTAACTCACCCTCTCCTTGGTCTATAAAAGGAAGGTGAACCACCTCGCCGCGGGGGACGACAGACAACAGACACGCTCCTCAACCCTCCTACGATATTGGCACTCGCCTCAATCACTCCGCCAGGGACTTGGAGGCCACGCCTCCTCTCCCGCCTTGCTTGTAGCCGCCCCACTACAGGCACCCCGATGCAAAGCAATACAGTGCCTCGAGCACACCCCTGCTGGACGTACGGCCCCGGCCGGAACCAGGATAAACCAAGTGTCTTTAGTTGCTTAGCACCGACCATCGAGGGACAGACCACAGCGCTTACTACTAGTTAGTGTCGGGACTACATTCCGCACCGACAGTTGGCGCCCACCGTGGGACTCGCGAGCGCTGAACGTCAACCCGTCATCCGCTCCCTCAATGGTGATTCGTACCAAGTATTGCGGTACGCGTTACTCCATGGGCAGCTCGGACCCCCTCCCCGCCGGGTTCGAAATCCGGTTCGGGGGCCTAAACTTTCAAGCTACGGGGAACGACTACCTGATGCGCCTCACCAACCGTGAGGAACTCCGCGCGCGGCGCCAACGCCCACCAGCACGGACGCTGCGGGCCCATCAGCGCCACGGCACCGCCGCCGCTCCGGCCGGCGCTCGCGCCGGGCGCGGTCGGAGCGACGGCATGCCGAGCGCGTCGGCTCACAACGAGGCGCACCCGTCAGCACGATGACAGCCGCCCCGTCGGGGGAACGCTCGGTCTCGGACCGCGCTTCCCCATCGGTCTGCGCGGCGCCACGGCGGCCTACGCCGCCAACACCAACGCCAGCACCACGATGCGCAGGGTTCCCCCTGGCCGCCACGTCTTGGTTGCCAGGGACCCTAGCGCCTCTGCCGGCGATGAGTCATCCCTAAGCTCTCTCGACGCGCTGCCACCCGCCACCTCGCATGGGTACGCGGAGTGGGACTTCTCCGGTGTGCCGAACCCAGTGATGTTCAGGCGGTTCCTCGACGCCACGGACTACTGGTTCGGCTACTCTGACGACTCCAGCGCTGGGAGCTATGACCCCGCGCGGGAGTGCTGTGTCGTCATCGCCAACGACCCAGCAAACGCCACCGGCGCAGCGGGCGCCAGCGACGGAGAGGTTCCTCCCGCTCTAGGGACCACTTCGCGCCTGGCTGCGGGGCCAAGCGCCCATCCTCCCTCGCCACCAACAGGGGCCGACATCAATGCGCAGCTGGCCCAAGCACGTGAGCTTGAGGCCAAGCTGGCGGAAGAATACCGCACTGTGCGGCTGCTTCGCGCCTCCATGGCGGGGGAGGCTTCCGCACGCGGCGAACGCGCACGTGAACTGGGCAGGCAAGCCCGCGACCGCATCAATGCCGACTTCAACGTCGATAACCCGGATATGCCCCCACGAGCGAGCCAAAAGCTCATCACCGCTGCAACACTGCTGCGGGCCATGCCCGACCCTTCGACACCCGAGGCGCGGAACCTGCACCGTGAGGCGCAGGCGCTCATCGAGCAAGCGGCCGTCCAGCAGGCCGAGAGCTCGGCGTCTCGCATCCGTCAGCAGGGGAGCGCGTGGAACGATGGGGGCGCGCAAGGTGCCGAGCCCTCGGTCCACGCGGGTGGCGCGGCAGAGTGCCCCGCCAACCCGGGGCGCACGCCGGCCAAGGAGCGTCTCCTCGACACGAGTGGGCAAGCGCGAGATGGTGACGCCCGCAACGTCATTAACGCCCGACGGACGAGCAAAGCGGAGGCACGGGCGACAGCAGGCTACCACCCTCGACGGGGTGGACGCTACGATAGCGACGAGGACCGCTCGCCGACGCCGGAGCCCCCGGGAACTTGTGTGTTCAGCCGGGAGATCCGCACGGCGGCCTTCCCCCAGCGCTTCCGCCAGCCCACGACGATCGTCAAGTACAACGGGGAGACGGACCCCCGTGTGTGGCTCAACGACTACCTCCTAGCGTGCCAACTGGGCGGAGCCACCAGTGACGAGGTCATCATCCGCAACGTCCCCCTGCACCTCGCCGACTCGGCGCGAGCGTGGCTCGAGCACCTGCCGGCCAGTCCGATCCACAACTGGGACGACCTGGTCCGCACGTTCTTTGGCAACTTCCAGGGCACGTACGTGCGCCCTGGGAACTCCTGGGACCTGCGCTCTTGCACCTAGAAGCCCGGTGAATCGCTCCGGGACTTCATACAGCGCTTCTCCAAGCGTTGTACCGAGCTCCCGAGCGTGGCGCAGTCTGAGATCATGCACGCCTTCCTCGGGGGCACCACGTGCCGGGACCTCGTGCGCGAGCTGGGGCGCAGCCCGCCGGTCGACTTGAACGAGCTGTTCGACATCGCCACCAGCTTTGCCTCGGGCGAAGAGGCGGTGGGAGCGATCTTCGACGGCAAGAAGGGCAAGCGCGCGGACGACGCGCCCGCGGAGGGCAGCAAGTCCAAGGAGCTCCACCAGAAGAAAAAGCGGGGCAAGAAGGGGAAGAAGCCGCGCCGCGAGGCGCACGAGTAGGGACGCGACGGCGACGACGGCGAGGCCCTTGCTGTTGACCCGGCTCGACGGGGCCCTCGACCGGCCCCTCGAGGTCCGGGAGTTTTCGACGACATGCTGAAGAAGCCATGTCCCTACCACAAGACACCGGTCAATCACACCATCGAGCAGTGCGACATGCTCAAGCGGTTCTATGGTCGCGCCACCGCGAAGGACGACGAGGCCAAGAAGGACGGGGGTGATGGCGACGCCGGCGGCTTCCTCGCTGTGGAAAACGTTTTCTTCATCTTCGAGGGGCCGACCGTCGACATGTCGAGCCGCCAGCGCAAGCAGGAGCGGCACGAGGTTCTCGCCGCAGAGAAGGCGCCTCCTTCTTTCCTCGACTGATCGGAGGACGCCATCACCTTCAGCCGTGAGGATCACCCGAACCGCATCCCCAACCTGGGCCAGTACCCGCTGGTGGTCGACCCAGTCATCGGGAACGCGCGGTTCTCGAAGGTCCTGATGGACGGAGGCAGCAGCTTCAACATCCTCTACGCGCACACGCTGCGCCTGTTGGGGATCGGGTTGGACCAGCTGCGGCCCAGCATGACGTCGTTCCATGGCGTCACGCCGGGCAAGCGCGTCCAGCTCCTCGGGCAGATCGACCTGCCTGTCTGGTTCGGCACGCCGGACAACTACCGCAAGGAGACGCTCACCTTCGAGGTGGTGGGGTTCAGGGGCGCGTACCACGCCATACTCGGGCGGCCCTGCTATGCCAAGTTCATGGCGGTCCCCAACTACACCTACCTCAAGATGAAGATGCCGGGGCCGAACGGCGTCATCACCGTGGGCTCATCCATCGAGCACGCCTTCGACTGCGACGTCGAATGCGTGGAGCACGCGGAGGCCCTGGCGCTGGACGAAGCGCTGGTGGCCAACATGGAGAAGATGGTCAACGAGGACCTCAGCTCCACCGCCAAGCACGCCGGCAGCTTCGAGGCTGCTGAGCAGACCAAGGAAGTGCCCCTCGACCCTGCTGCCCCCGAGGGCAAGGCGTTGAGGGTCAGTTCTACCCTCGACCCCAAATAGGGAGTGGTGCTCGTCGACTTTCTCCGCGCCAACACCGACATCTTCGCGTGGAGCCCCTCGGACATGCCCGGCATCCCGAGGGAGGTCGCCGAGCACTCTCTTGATATCCTACCTCACTCCCGCGCCGTGCAGCAGCGGCTCCGCCGCTTCGACGAGGAGCGGCGGCGGGCGATCTGAGCGGAGCTGCGAAAGCTCCTCGAGGCTGGGTTCATCAAGGAAGTGTTCCACCCTACGTGGTTAGCCAATCCTGTACTAGTAAAGAAAAAGAATGGGAAGTGGCGGATGTGTGTAGACTACACTAGTCTTAATAAACCATGTCCTAAAGTTCCTTTTCCTTTGCCACGTATCGATCAAATTGTTGATTCGACCGCCGGGTGTGAACTACTTTGTTTCCTTGATGCCTATTTCGGGTACGACCAAATAAAAATGAAGGAGTCCGACCAGCTCGCGACTTCATTCATCACGTCGTTCAGGATGTACTGCTACGTCACGATGCCGTTCGGCCTCCGAAACGCGAGTGCGACATACCAGCGGTGCATGCAGCACATTTTCGGAGACCACATCGGGCGAACCGTTGAGGCGTACGTGGACGACATAGTCGTGAAAACCAGGAAGGTGGACGACCTGGTTAGCGACCTCAGCATCGCGTTCGGCTGCCTACGGGCCAACAGGGTAAAATTGGACCCCGAAAAATGTGTCTTCGGTGTGCCGCGGGGCATGCTTCTAGGATACATCGTCTCCCAGCGAGGCATCGAGGCCAACCCCGAAAAGGTTGCGGCCCTCGAGCGAATGGGTCCGATTCGGGACCTCAAAGGGGTGCAAAGGGTGCTGGGGTGCCTCGCCGCCTTGAGCGCTTCATCTCGCGGCTCGGCGAAAAAGGTTTGCCTCTCTACCGGCTCCTCAAGAAGCACGAACGCTTCTCCTGGATCGCCGAGGCCCAGGGGGCGCTTGACAAGCTGAAGGCGTCCCTGACCCACGCCCCAATCCTCACACCGCCGCAAGACGGCGAGCCTCTGTACTTCTACGTGGCTGCGACTACCCAGGTGGTCAGCATCGTGATCGTGGTGGAGCGCACGGAGGAAGGGCACACTTTGCCGGTTCAGCGACCGGTGTACTACATCAGCGAGGTCTTGTCCGACACCAAGACGCGCTACCCACAAGTCCAGAAGCTGCTCTACGCAGTGGTTCTCGCACGGCGCAAGCTTCGCCACTACTTCGAGGCCCACCCTGTCACGGTGGTTTCCTCCTTTCCATTAGGGGAGATCATCCGCAATCCGGACGCAGCAGGCAGGATCGCCAAGTGGTCGGTGGAGCTGATGGATGAGATGCTCGCCTACGCCCCGCGCAAGGCCATCAAGTCCCAAATCTTGGTGGACTTCGTCACCGAGTGGACGGACACGCAATTGCCGCCGCCACAGATCCAGGCGGAATGCTGGACTCTGTACTTCGACGGCTCGGTGATGAAGACAGGGGCGGGCGCGGGCCTGCTCTTTGTCTCGCCCCTCGGGGAGCACATGAGGTACGCTGTGCGCCTTCAATTCCCCGCGTCGAACAACATGGCTGAGTACGAGGCCCTGCTTTGTGGCCTTAAGATCGCCATCGAGATAGGCATCAAACGCCTCGACGTGCGGGGGGACTCGCAGCTCATGATCGACCAAGTCATGAAGAACGCGAGCTGCCACGACGACAAGATGGAGGCGTACTACAAGGCCGTGCGGGCCCTCGAGGACAAGTTCTACGGCATCGAGCTCAATCACGTGCCCCGCCGGTACAACGAGGAAGCGGACGAACTCGCCAAGATCGCGTCGGGGCGGATCACTATTCCCCCGAACGTCTTCGCTCGGGACGTCGCTCAACCGTCCGTCGCCCTCGAGCCGCACCCCTCGAACCACGCGGAACCCTCGGGGGCTCCCTCGAATCTAGCGGGCGCAGAGCCCATGGACGAGGACCCCTCGAACGAGGCGTACGTGCTTTCCCTCCTCGAGGGGTACGGCGCCAGCGAGGCCGAAGTCATGGACGTCGAGCCGGCCCCCAGCGGGGTGGACTGGCGCGACAAATACATCGCTTGGATGGACCGAGGGGAACTCCCCTCGGACCGGTCCGAGGCCAGGCGCATCGCCAGGATGGCCAAATCCTTCGCCCTCGTCGACGGTGAGCTGTACAAGCGCACCGCCTCAGGAATCCTGCAGCGACGTGTGCCCATCCCCGAGGGGCGCGAGCTCCTCCTGGACATACACGCGGGCGTCTGCGGCCACCATGCCGCGCCCCGCACCCTCGTAGGCAACGTGTTCCGTCAGGGCTTCTACTGGCCCACCGCGGTCGCTGACGCCAGCGAAATCGTACACACCTGGGAAGGGTGCCAGTCTACACCCGTAAATCCAACCTCCCTGCGCACGTCCTGCAGACCATCCCCATCACGTGGCCTTTCGCCGTATGGGGGCTGGACATCGTCGGGCCCTTACGGAAGGCGCCCGGGGGCTACACCCACCTGTTAGTCGCGATCGACAAATTCTCCAAATGGGTGGAGGTGCGCCCCATTACGAATCTCAGGGCGGAGCAGGCGGTGACGTTTTTCACCGACATTATCTATCGCTTTGGAGTGCCGAACTCCATCATCACCGACAACGGGTCCCAATTCGCGGGCAGGATATTCCTGGAGTTTTGCGATAAATTCCACATCCGTGTGGACTGGGCGGCTTTGGCACACCCACAGACCAACGACCAAGTGGAGCGTGCCAACGGCATGATTCTACAAGGCCTCAAGCCCAGAATTTTCGACCAGCTGAACAAGTCTGGTCGAAAATGGCTCCAGGAACTGCATGCGGTCGTATGGAGCCTCAAGACCACCCCAAGCAGAGCCACCGAGTTCACCCCGTTCTTTCTAGTCCATGGCGCGGAGGCCGTCCTCCCCACGGACCTAAAATATGGGTCGCCCAGAGTGCGGGGCTATGATGAATACACCAACCAGCGAGCCCGCCAGGACTCACTGGACCAGTTGGATGAAGCGCGCCTCGTAGCTCTGATGCACTCCGCAAGATACCAGCAGTCTCTAAGGCGCTACCAAGCTCGAAAGGTGCGCCGGCGGGACTTCAGCGAAGGGGATTGGGTCCTAAGGATACGCCAAGACAACCGAGGGCGCCACAAGCTATCACCTCCGTGGGAGGAACCCTACGTCGTGGTGAAGGTGCTCAAGCCAGGAACATACAAGCTAGCCAACGAGGACGGTGAAGAACTCACCAATGCTTGGAACATCCAGCAGCTACGTCGCTTCTACCCTTAGCTAGGATTTCCAAGTCTTTTGTTGTAAAATACATGTCCAACACCCCAGTTGGCAACGCAATGTAAATAACAGCAATTTAATAAAGTCAAAGGGCAACTCGGCTTTCCCCTGAAACCCAAGTCACCCTCGGGGGCTACTACGAGGGGCACCCCCCCTAAAAAAATGGTCCCATTTTTTCGCAAAATTCAACTTGCAAGCGTGCTAAAGTATGTTTCGACCGAAGTCTCGAGCGAACCAAGGCTGGGCATGGATGGTCATGCAGAAAGGACGCACGAGTCAGAGATAGCCTACGCCTCCGCGAGGATACGGCCCTTCTCTCTTGCCTCCGACCCAGCGGACCGCTCACAAAATCAAACTCTCCCAACCCGAATTCGCACGAGCAAAGGGGAAAAACAGAAAGGCGCAACAAATAAAAGACATCACTTGAATTTACAAGTATTCGAACAACTCCATAAGTTTTACTTGTTTATTTACATGGCCGTAAGGCCCAGATACTGACATCTAAACAAAAATGGGCCTAGTGCCCAGCAAATTTTCAGGCCTGAGGCCCGTCGCCGTCGGTAGTGTCCGGGAACAGGAACTCCGAGAACGCCTCGGTTAGCGCTTCCGTAGCATCAGCGGCAAGTGCGTCCGCCTGCTCCATCGCCGCCTCGTCCTCGACGCCTTCCGGGATGACGTAGCCCGATGCCACGGCCTCGAGGTTCACCACGTAGTGGAAGCGCACCACGCCGAGGGCCTTCTGGACGCCCAAGTGGAGCGCGTGACGCATGCGCCTGGAAACGTGCCCGGCGAGGGCGCGCAGGCGGCTGGCCAGCGAACTCCCGACCTGTGCCTCGCCCTCCTCGATCGCCTGGCAGGCCTCGAGGGTCGCGCCGCGCAGCTCCACCAACTCCTGCTCGGAGGAGTTGTAGGCGGCCTGCAGCGTCTCAGCCCGGTTGGTCGCATGCCCCAGCGCGGTGCACAGGCCTGGACGACACAAGCGAGAGAAATCAGAAGGGGAACGGACCCCCGAAGGAAAGATCAGCAAAACAAAAAACGAAGTGGAGACTCACCTTCAACCTGCTTCTTCTCAACCTCGAGAGCCCGACGCTCGGCCTCGACCGCCTGTTGCAGGGTGACAACCGTGGCGCCCTGCTCCTCGAGGGACCACTGCTGGTCCACGTTCGAGATGCTGAGGGCTATCAGCTCCCCGTCGAGCCTCGAGACCTCGGCGTTCCGCTCCTCCAGCGACTTCTGCGCCGTCTCGCGAGCGGTGCGCTCCCACTCGAGCGCCGACCGGGCGTCAACAAGGGCGGCCCGCTCCTGCTGGAGCTGACCCTCGCCCTCCTCGGCGGGTGGCACGCTCCCCGCCGGAGCCGTTCCGCCGCTGTGGCGAGCGCGGCGACCTTGGCGGCGAGGGCGGCCTTCAACTTGTCGGCCTCCTTGGCCTTCTGCTCGGCTTCCCGCGCCCTCTCCTCGGCCCGGCTTTGCTGGGACTGCGCCTCCTGGAGCCACATGCGGATTTCCCGGTTCTCGGCCCGGACGGTCCCCACCTCCGCCTCCCAGTCAGACACCACGGTGCGCACCTTCTCCAGATCCCCCCGCGCCTGCTGCAGCGCCTCATCCCGATCGATGAGGGCTGTGCAAATCCGCTCGATGGCGGGGGGACACGCCACGGCCTGCCCCTCGTGCTCCAAGAGCTGGTCGCGCAGGGCCTCCGCCCGGTACGACAGCCAACCGTCTTGGGTCCTTAGGGCCTCTGCAAGGGCGTCGAGGGCGTCACGCTGCTCCCGGAGCTGGCGGAGCTCGACACTCATCTGGTCAAAACACCGTACTTGTCGCGGGCGCGGTGCTCGAGCTCCTGCCACCAACAGACCAAAACCAGTAAGCGCCGCGACACGAGAAATAAGCACGGTGACGACGAAACAAGCAACTGCATCTTACTTGGAAAACGCGCCATGCTGGACCGCCGTGGATCCGCAGCGCCTCGTTCAGCGCTTGGTTGAGCGAGGCGCCGTGATCGCGGAGCTCCTCCCACAACTGCTGCTCCTCCTGGGCCTCGGCAAAGTGGGAGGGCGGCTCGTCGACGCGCCCCTCTCCCGAAGCAGGGGGGCCGGCGCGGGAAGAGGAAGCCTCGGCGCCGTGCCCCCGCCCCCCCGGCCACCATGTGGTCGTCCCACCGTCTAACAAGCGCCCCCGCCCCGGGGCTCGGGGGGCCGGCGTGGGCGAGCTCGCCCACCGGTCCCACTCGGGCGGCGGGACGTCGTCATCCGACCCCCCACCGCCGCCGCCCGGAGCCGCCGGCGAGGGCGGCTCCTCGCCGTGCCTCCACGACCACCATCGACCGTGCCCCCCGTGGCCGCGGGCTCCCCGCCGCGACGCCGCGGCCGCCGCCCTCCGCGCCGCGTCTCGGCGGCCGGCGGGCGCGGCGCCGGCGCCTCTCCACGGTGGACGCCGCCGCAATGCCACCACAACCGCGCCGCCGGCCGTGCCCTCCGCCTCCGCCGCGCCTCCCCGCCGCGGCCGTCGCTCGCCGCGTCTCCACCACGACCGCGCGCCCGCCGCTCCTCGGCGACCGGCCGGCCGCGGCCCGCGGCCGCGCGCGCCTTGCGAGCTCGCGCTTGCCGTTGCCGCCGCGCTCGCCCCCACCCGCGGCACCCTTGACGAACACCGCCGGGTTGGGATGGACGCATCCGCCCTCAACACCTTGGCCGGTGCGAGGGGAGGCACGGTTGGGGCCGCCCTGTGGACACGGAAACAAATTGTCAAATTCCCGCCTATCGGGCACACAACCCCTCGAAAGACAATTCCTTACCTCAAGGAGGAGAAGGCGCGCTTCCTCTTCCTCGAGGCCCCCGCCGACGTTGCAGGCGCGGCCGGCGCGGCCGCCACCGCACCTCCGCCCATCTCCGCCGCACGCGCGGGCCCCGACCCGCGCGCGGCGCGCCTCCGTCGCGCGTGCGGACGCCTCCGAGGCGCGCGCCGGCACCTCCCGCGGCCCGCGCCACCTCTCGTCGCCGACCGCCGGTGGCGGGCGCCTCGCGCCCGCCCCAGGCGATGGTTCTCTTGCCACCGGAGCCGGATCCGGTGACGGGGGTACAGGCTCCCACCTGTCGGGGAGGACCTGCTCCCTAACCTCCTCCTCCTCTTCCTCCTCCTCTTCCTCCTCCTCCTCCTCGTCCGATGACGAGTACTCCTCTGTCCCCGGCGAGGAGAGCCCCTGCTGCTCGCACAGCCAGAACTCCTCGCTCCTCCGCTCGCGACGCTCCCGGTGCCACGTCTCACGCTCCCTCCTGCGGGCCACCCGCTCCCGCTCTCGCTGCTGCGCGCGCGCGCGCGAGCGCGCGGGAGCGGGGGTGGGCGGCTCGGACTTCACGGCGCTCACCCTCACCATCTGCAGGGGTCGGGCAAAGCATTAAAACGCGTCAACAACTCGAAAAACCAACTAAACTGGAAATGAAATCAAGAACTCCGCTCACCAATTGGCCAGTGGGGAGCATCTCGAGCGCCCACAGGGCCATGTCGTCGCAGCGCCCCGACTTGAGGTCGATGGCGCGCCACGCCCGGGTGGCTGCAAACGGGGTCCGCGATCTCGTTCATCTCGAAGATGCGGAGTGGCCTCTCCATCAAGGGGACGACCCGCCGGTGGTGGAGGTTGGCGAGGACACACCCCGCAGTCAGCCTGCGGCCCGCCAGCTTGTTGACGGTGAATTTCCGTCAACCTAGAGTACTTGTTATACATTGGTTTCGATTATGATTTGCAACTAACCCACCACTAGGCATACTAATAATGTAACAAGTGCACACTTGCATGTCGATTTTGGAGTTTGTTGTTTACGCAGGAAATCTACGCTAAAGAGGAGACTTTCCAGATAAGTTCACCAAGCACTTTGGAAGAAGATCATGAAGCCCGACAAGAGTCAAGACACGCGATGAACATGACTCCAAATGACCCGAGGACCGAAGCGTCAACGTGCAAGTCTTCGTGGACTCAACCGTAAAATAGCGAAGCTTGCATAGCAAGGATTCAAGCCTTAACCGTGAAGGAAACGACGTCGCAGTCCCACATGCAAGTGCACACAAATAAGGGATCACGCGAGAAGCAACCGGGGAGGAAACCGGGCCGAACCGGCAGAAATGGGCCTAGGCCGGCCGGCCCGGGGACGACCGGCCCAGCCCACTCCGGGGTCGGTTCGGTCCCCCCTTTGCCCTAGGTGTTCGTCTATTTATTGCCTCCGCCGCCGTCGGCCGCCACATCGAACAAATCATCCTACCGACGCCAATCACCAGAAAACCGCAGCCGCAAGATAAGGGAGAGAGTTAGATGAGCTCGTCGCAAGGATCAACGCCGGCGGAGAGAAGGAAGCAAGAGGAGGACTCCAAGCCGCTGGCCTAGGGGTGTTCCCAAGCTCCATCGCCGCCATATTCATCGACGACGTTCTCCGGAGTCTCCATCACCCCTATGTGCTGCAATCCGTGTAAGATGATGGGGTAATGTCTCTGTTCATCCCTAGGATTAGATGGATACATGCTATGTGATTGTTACTCGATTTGTGGTTTCAATCTATTGTTTTCATGTTGATGATGCTTTGATGATTAAGGGTAGGCCACCGTGTTTTTCGGGCGTATGATATCCGCTACTCCCATAGATTCCATCAACATACCGTGTCCATCATAGGTCTAGTCATGAATACCTTCGCGTAGTGACAAGACGAGAGGAGGGAAAGGGCGAAACCGTGGTCACAACCCCCGTAGATTGGTTTACCACTTTCGTGTAGTAGATGCATACCATGTTATCCTAGATCCTAGGGAGGGAACGCTTATCTTTCTTACTCACTCTCTTGTGTTCACCCCTTTACCATCTAGTTTAACCCTAGATTTGTTTGATCAACTTAACTTAGATTAGCTTAGGTTAGATTGTCTTTACTTTTAGATTAATACTCTCTTTCAAAGGTTTTCCATTCAACTAGATTAGTACTTGGTTAAGCGCTAGTAATCCCCTTGCTCTGCGGATTGACAAGAACCTTGGGAATCCCGTGGTGAAAAGGGTGTAGGTCCGTACGCTTGCGGATCGTAGGTGGATACGAGTTTTATCCGTCAACAAGCCCCTTTTTCTGGCGCTGTTGCCGGGGAGCAAGCCGCTTGCTACGTTTAATCTAGTATTAATTTTGTTGATTACTAACACCTAACCCTTATTTTCTAAAAAAAGAAAAAAAAATATATTTTGTTTTTCTTTCTACTTTTCTTGTGCCTAGATGGATTTGTTCACCTCACCATTGGAAGACGAAGAGATGTCGCTAAGGGAGCTAGCAATGCCGTCAATGGAAGACATTGAGATGCAAAAATCAGATTTGACGTTTGCTACAACCCACTATGAAGTGAAGCCTGGAATCATCAAGTTAGTGGCGACAAAACCATTTAGAGGATTGGAGGATGACAACCCATATAGACACATTAAGGAATTCACGATGTTATGCAACACGGTGCAACAAAAAGGAGTTCCGGCCGCTTGGTTCAAGTGGAATCTTTTTCCGTTCTCTCTCAAAGATGAAGCGCGAAGATGGTACACACTTGCGTCCGTTGAAGCAAAAGGAAATTGGGATGAGCTAGTGAAGAAATTTCTTTTGAAGTTCTTTCCCATAAGCAAGGTCCAAGACTTAAGGAGGCAAGTGCTCACTTTCAAGCAAGGAGAGGATGAAGGAATTGATGAAGCATGGGACCGTTTTAATGAACTACTTGAGCGAGGCCCGAACTTGGGATTTTCCGGTGACTTGATGTTGCATACCTTTTATTTTTCACTAACCCCTAACTCGTCTCGTTTTGTAAGCATGTGTGCAGGCGGTGATATAATGGATAAAACAATTAGTGAAGCCGCACAAATCTAACAAAGGATAAGCAATGGACAAAGAACAATACGAGATTGGCAAAGATGTTGTCGAGAGGAGCAAAATGACAAAATCAAGCCCAAGGTGCTTGCTGAAATTTCTGAAAAAGATGAACCAAAGGTCAAGGAAGATGAACCGACTATACAAGAAAGTGAAGATCCACTTCCCAAGGTAAGAGAAGTCATTTCGGATGCTAAAAATGTTGAAACTAACATGAATGTAGGCCGAAGTATGTGGAATGCTAGACCATTGGCGGAGTTCAAGCAATCCGGTTGGGTTCAAGTTTTTTCGCCCCACTAATCAACTACCGAAGGAAGGAGGAACGCTGACACGTTGCCAAACTAATTGAAGATATATTTGATCAAGAGATGAGTGGAGAGTCGATCCAAAAGATGTTTGAAGAAGAAAGAGAAGAAGGAGATGAAGGATGGATCGACCGGTTTGACAACTCAAAGATTTATGATGAAGGAAGAGAAGAGTATAACCGTGATGAGCCTAGTGACTCAAAGGATAAATGGGAGGAGATAGGACTCAAGCTAGATGATAGCTTGTGTGCTATTGAAGCCTACACACTAGCAAATCAAGACATGGAAGTACTCAAGGATGAAGGAAAGAGTGAATCAACAATGAGCGATCTTGATGACATGTGGTACATGGAAGATAAAGAAAGCAACATACAAGTCTTTGAAGATGAAGATCTGGTTGATAAAGAAGACTTCAAAGAAGGGATGAATGCGTACATAGTTGAAGGATTACATGTTCCACATGATGAGTTGAAGAAACTGCAAGATGGTGATGAAGAGGCAACTACACTTGTTGAGATCGATTCGCCTTCAACACCGCTAGATGAACCAAATATCACTCTTGTTGAAAAAGCTCTAAGGCCAAGGTACGCGCTGAAATCTCAAGATATTATTGTTATTGATGTTGATAAATTCAAATACTCATGCTCAACCAATAGTATGAATGATAGTTTAATGTCTATGCCTTGTTCCAATAGTGATCATGTTGATAGGCTAGATTTTCTTGAGAATGAAAAAGAGGAAACATTTATTTTTGATCCAATTAATCTCACACCTAAACAACCTTTGCCTCATGATGAGCTAAGTGCTATGCATGAAACATATGCTTCTTTTATTTACACCTTGACTTGTTGCTACAATTCACATGTGGTGTTAATTATGGACGCATATGTTTACAATAAGTTTTGTAAATCTCGATCATGCTTTGCGCTTGGTCAAGCTAATGACCTTAAAGAATCATATGTCGGGAAAGGCCCGATTTTCACTAATCATGTAGACAAGGCTTGAATAATGAAAAGAGAAGTCATGCCTAAAAGAGTTGCAAGATAAATCATCAACCTCTCCGAATCCCGCGATGGATGCTGCTGTCTTCATCAATTTGAGAGCTTGTTCAGAGGTGTACAAATGAAGAAAATGAGATATTCAGAAGCTCCATAAAATTACCATTCCAACTCATCAAGAACCAACAAGTTTGAAGACCCGTGCAAGGAGTTATGGAGGAAACATTGAGCGTTGCGCGTTCTGAAATTTCTGGACAGATTTCATCGCCGAAGTAAAACGGACGTAACTCTCTTGTCCGGAGTCCGATTTGAGCAAATAAAGACTCGTTGGAAATGAAATTTTGTGCACTGTGCAATGGAGTAGAGCTTGAGTATACTCTCTGTTCTGGACATTATAAAAAAAATTCATGGAGTGAAGGCAGCACCGAAGGATGATAAAGAAGGAGATAATGATGAAACAAAAGGATGCTTTGGGCAAGTCTTCTATAAGTGATCAAGCACAACATGGGAAGTAAATTAAAGCTGCATTGGTACCTTTTCTTCTTGCATAAAGGGCCATGGCTATGCAACGAAAAGAAGGTATGTGAGAAAGTCGAGCTCTATGACTTTAAATGAAGCGCTTTTCGGGAGGCAACCCGTTTCTTTATATTTTTACTACTTTCTTAGAGAGAATAAAGAATGGCACTATCTTATGATGATCAACTTGTGGTTATTAATCTAAGTTTAGATTTCCTTTTTAGAACCACCATCATGTTCATGCTCATATTTATTTATTTGCATGCATTGCATTTTGTTATCAACATGATGTTTCTTTGCGTATACATGTTTTGCACATAGTTGGCTTGATTGTTTTATATACTTAATGATGTATGCTTCAGTTTCCATGTTAATGCTTCATAGGGCCCTATGGGTATTTTCCTTTTGTGATCTTGTGTAAACGTGGTGTTTAAACATGATTGCGGACCATCATCGTTAAGTTCGATAAACCTAGCTAGCTTTTCATATGTTTTCATGTTGCTTTGGTTAGTTTATAAGCTTTGCAGTGCGTTTAATTTTTCTTATGCTATAAGAGTTATTGATATAGGGATAGACATGGTGTTTTAACCCTAGATATATAAACCTTTGTGGCTATGGAGAAATTCGGCAACCTAGTTGTAAACATGGTGTTTAGAACTAGGTGAAAACTTTGTCTTTGTTTATATGCTTTCCTATCATGTGCATACACACCTTGCACCACGTACAATCATTAGGTTTTTATTCCTCATTAGACTAATTATGCCACAAGTTAAGAATCTTAGGAGACATTGTTGGATTGTTGGCAATTCTATCTACTCCCAACCGTCACCTTGGGGGTAGACTGTGCGTTTAAAACGTCTTACAGGCAAGATAAAGACTCTCACTACAAGGAAATTGAAGGATGGCTAAGAAGTGCTTTGTCTTCTTCTTCCATGACTAGCAAAATGCTAAGCATGGGGGAGACCCTGAATCTTCAACACGGAAGTGCAACATGACGTTCTAGAAGATAGAATGATCAAGATCGTTAACATCACCAAATCAATGCGCGAGAAGCTATCGATCTCATCAGAATTCTGCATGGTCTCGAAGGGAAAACACTGGGTATTTTTGGATATTTAGAAGCCAGATGAAGTTTCGATTCCAACAAATCAAGAATCAAGACAATCGGAGGTTCCTACAAGCGGTTATGCCCGAATCACCAAGTGCAACACGTCCTGAAATCAGTTTTGGACAGCACGCAGCGCTGAAGTAAAACGGACATAGCTCCCTTGTTTGAACTCCGTTTTCGATGAATGACCACACGTTGGAAAGGTAATTTCATAAACTTTTCAATAGAGCTATATTTAGATATATGTTCTGTTCTGGAGAGAGGGTAAATCCATGAAAAATATACAGCAAGGAGATGATGAGAACAAGAAAGAGGAGATGGTGATGACAACATTGAAGAGAAGGGTGACCAATGACTCCATTAAGCATACAAGATCAAATTCAGAAGTTTAGGAGCATTAATAAATCAAGACAAAAGCAAAAGCCACATCAATACATGGAGATGTCAGAAGAAGGCAACAAAGAATTACAAAGGATGGTAACATCTCCATGGACCTTCTCTTTTCCAAACACAAATGCTTGTAAGTATGCCTTCAACCTCAACTAGGTGCAACCTTTTGTTTTTCTCTTCAAACAATAACATGGCTACTAGGAGAACAACCTAGGTTTCTTTTTACTTTCAATAGATAAGCATGACCATGTGTTCACCTCGATGTTCTATATTGCCTATGCCTACGGAAAGATGATGAAAGTTGCCGCTTTGTTTTACCTACATGAAGTTATACATGTCTTGGCTAATTGCTCTCTATAATATGATCTGAAATTAATTTAAATACCGGCTCTTTTATTTGTGGAGGTGAAATGACTATGCTCTAGACCCACATACATATCTTTGCTCTTTGATTTAAGTTTATGAATAGCCGGATAACTTGTTGTTTTTATGAAAACTTAACTTTTATGCTACCTACATATTTCTGATGCTCTTGCAAAGTTCTACCTACCAAAGCCATATACATATATCTTTTATGATAACAAAACCCGTAGATTGCAAACATATGTTTTGATAAGTTGGATTAGGATTGATTTCTATGGTTCGAGACTAAGAAGCTGGTCATTCCTTTGTGTAACTTTTTCATGCTAGCCTTTTTGTCCATGCATTGTGGGTTTTCACATCGAAAATTCCACAAACTTCGCTGGGCATCCACCCGAAACCAAAAACATGTTTTTGTGATCACCTCCTTGTCCACAACCCAATTTGAGTATGGAGTAAAATTCTCGATGGAGATTCAAATATTCCGCAATATTATGGAATTTATACTTACTTTAGCAGTCATTTCCCCTCTCTTTTATACTCGAGGACGAGCATCGTTCAAGCATGGGGGAGGAGTCATTCTCTGACACAAATCCTATGTAAGTATTATGTTGCAAAAAAATTTTGAGGAGCAAAAGAAAAAAAAGAAAAAAAATGAAAGAAGAAAATTTATTATGATGAGAAGAAAAGAAAAGTAAGGAAAAAAGGAAGAATAAAGAATAAAGAATAAAGTGAAAAAAAGAAAGAGAGAAAAATGAGAAGGAAATAGAATAAAGAAAAAAATAAAGATGCTCCTCGGTTCTTTTTGCTTCATAAGTTCTCAAGTGCCTTGATGACACATCCATACTCAAATCTTCCAACCATGTGCAATCCGATAACGAGGACTTCACTCGTCCCTCGGGATCATCCATTAGCCACTTGCACATGTCCACTTATCTAAATGTGTGTGTTTCGTCCCTCTCTCTTTCCAACATTTATTTTCCATGGCCTTTTTGACGAGTCTTGGTAATTCCAATAGACCTCTCTCTTAATTTGACAATATTTCGGATGTATGTTTTGCTAGGATTGTTTTTAACCTTCCAAGCTCCACATAAGCCTTCCACTATCACATATGAGTAGAGTAGGTTGAAAAAAATCTAGTATAGGCTTGAGTGACTTGATGAGATGAGTGTTTCCATGAGCTTTTGCAAGAAATTTTCACTTATGTTGGATATGCATCTTTTTGAAAATCTTCCATGTGACAAGGTAATGGTTTAAAGTTCACTTAAGTTTGAGAGCATCGTGTTAAATGTGGCTTGTTCTTTATTGTTAGTCTATCTTCCATAATGAAAAAGAAGCCGGTCACAACTTGAACTTTAAAAATAAATTCTTAAGAGAGAGCAATTTGCCTCGTCATGAATGACTAAGTGCAGGGACAACATTGGAAGGCAACACTGATGTCCCTTTTAAGCAAGGATTACTTACTCGAGGACGAGCAAGGTTTAAGCATGAGGGAGATGTTGACGGTGAATTTCCGTCAACCTAGAGTACTTTTTATACATTGGTTTCGATTATGATTTGCAACTAACCCGCCACTAGGCATACTAATGATGTAACAAGTTCACACTTGCATGTTGATTTTGGAGTTTGTTGTTTACGCAGGAAATCTACGCTAAAGAGGAGACTTTCGGGATAAGTTCACCAAGCACTTTGGAAGAAGATCATGAAGCCCGACAAGAGTCAAGACACGTGATGAACATGACTCCAAATGACCCGAGGACCGAAGCATCAACGTGCAAGTCTTCAGGGACTCAACCAGAAACAGCGAAGCTTGCATAGCAAGGATTCAAGCCTTAACCGTGAAGGAAACGACGTCAAAGGCCCACATGCAAGTGCACACAAATAAGGGATCACGCGAGAAGCAACCGGGGAGGAAAACGGGGCCAAACCGGGCCGAAGTGGGCCTGGGCCGGCCGGCCTGGGCCGACCAGCCCAGCCCACTCCGGGGTCGGTTCGGTCCCCCCCTTTGCCCTAGGTGTTCGTCTATTTATTGCCTCCGCCGCCGTCGGCCGCCACATCGAACAAATCATCCTACCGACGCCAATCACCAGAAAACCGCCGCCGCAAGATGAGGGAGAGAGTTAGATGAGCTCGTCGCAAGGATCAACGCCGACGGAGAGAAGGAAGCAAGAGGAGGACTCCAAGCCGCTAGCCTAGGGGTGTTCCCAAGCTCCATCGTCGCCATATTCATCGACGACGTTTCTCCGGAGTCTCCATCACCCTTATGTG
This sequence comes from Cenchrus americanus, assembly GCA_947561735.1. Taxonomy (NCBI): domain Eukaryota; kingdom Viridiplantae; phylum Streptophyta; class Magnoliopsida; order Poales; family Poaceae; genus Cenchrus; species Cenchrus americanus. Next base: position 77,227,074 of record OX387244.1, on the reverse strand, counting down.
CTTCAATCCGTGTAAGATGATGGGGTAATGTCTCCGTTCATCCTTAGGATTAGATGGATACATGCTATGTGATCGTTACTCGATTTGTGGTTTCAATCTATTGTTTTCATGTTGATGATGCTTTGATGATTAAGGGTAGGCCACCGTGTTTTTCGGGCGTATGATATCCGCTACTCCCATAGATTCCATCAACATACCGTGTCCATCATAGGTCTAGTCACGAATACCTTCGCGTAGTGACAGTACGAGAGGAGGGAAAGGGCGAAACCGTGGTCACAACCCCCGGTAGATTGGTTTACCACTTTCGTGTAGTAGATGCATACCATGTTATCCTAGATCCTAGGGAGGGAACGCTTATCTTTCTTACTCACTCTCTTGTGTTCACCCCTTTACCATCTAGTTTAACCCTAGATTTGTTTGATCAACTTAACTTAGATTAGCTTAGGTTAGATTGTCTTTACTTTTAGATTAATACTCTCTTTCAAAGGTTTTCCATTCAACTAGATTAGTACTTGGTTAAGCGCTAGTAATCCCCTTGCTCCGCGGATTGACAAGAACCTTGGGAATCCCGTGGTGAAAAAGGTGTAGGTCCGTACGCTTGCGGATCGTAGGTGGATACGAGTTTTATCCATCAACACAGCTCCTTCAGCGCGGCCACGAGCGAGTCCAGCTGCGCCTCGTGCTGGGGCGGGGACACCCCGTGGTACCAGGAGGCGGCCCTCTCCCGGAGCACCTTGCCAGTGTAGGGGGGAAGGCCGGGCTCGGCGTTGCGGAGGTAGAACCACCCCCGCTCCCAGTCCGAGTTGTTGGTGGTCATCGTGCAGGGGATGTACTCCTCCTTGCGCTGGGTCCGCACGGCGAGCGACAAGCCGCCGGCGCGCTCCGCGCGGCGGGTCCTCAGCTCCGATGTCGGCAGCGTGTGCAGCTCCGCGCGGAAGAGATGGATCCAGAGATCCCAGCTCACAGGGATCCCTAGGAAGCCCTCGCAGACGCCGACAAACATGGCCGCCTGCGAGATCGCGTTTGGCGCGAAGTTGTGAAGCTCCACGCCGTAGTGGTAGCAGAGGCCCCGCAAGAAACGGCTCGCCGGCGCCGTGAAGCCGCGCTCATGGAAGCGGATGAAGCTGACCACATAGCCGTACGGAGGATTGGGCACTCGCTCCCTCTCCGACGGCACGATCCACTCGGCCGGTTGCCCATCCTCGTTCGCCGCTAGCTGGCCGCCGGCCACCGGTCGAGCGCTCCCACGCCGGCGGGTCAATGATGACGAGGGGCTGCTGGGGAGCCATGCAAATGGGCAGGGGAGCGGGGAACTAGAAGCGAGAAGAGCTCTAAGAGCAGAGGCGCAATGGCGCGAATGGCTCGGGGGCTGAGGCGCAAGAGGCAAGGACGACGAACGTTGAATGCAAAGGTAAAAAACCACCCCTTCCCGGCCTATCAGATTTATAGGCCGCGAGGCGTGCCCTCTGGAGCGCACGCCCCGCGCGCATTAACTGCAGGTGAAGCGTTCGCTCACTGACGAGCGGGCCCACCACGACCGCGGCGGCCACATAACCGCACGCGCGCCATCATCACGGCGCGGTAGCATCGGAGGGCCGTGGCGGCGGTCATGTCCGCCCGCCCACTCCGCCCACTACGCGCGCGGCGCGCGCGCCTGAAAAGGTGCGCCCGCGGCGCGAGACTACAGCCGCGACTGCGGGCATTAAATGGCCCTGTCCCTTACCAAGTAAGGAAGAACCTCGAGCGGCCCGAGCCCCTGGCTCAAACAAAGGCGACCCTCAAAAGGTGCGAACACCGACCAGTGGCCTCGAAGCCCGTTTGGAATGAACGGGCGCCACAGGTGCCCTCGATTCACCAAAACTACTGATCAGCGACTCGAGAACTGGCACAGCCAAGGACCCTCGAAACCTGCAGATGCGAAAGACGGGAGCACCCAGCTGCTACCCCGCACGGCCCTACTGATCAGAGGTTCGAAGCCTGACCCTCGATGGGTTCGAACAGGCGCCCCAGATCACCAGAGTCAGGGACGACGAGGGCACGCGCATTCGAGCCTTTCCTCGAGCCCACCGGCTCGAGGGTGCCCCACATGTCGTGTTTGAGAGCCACCGAGGGGAAGCTAGCGGGGGATCCCACCGAGGGAGAGCTTTCGCGCCCTCGGTCCCTAGCGAATGGGACCGAGCCCCACCTAGCAAACCCATGCAAGCGCTTTAATGGACGAGTCTCCGGACCGCGCAGCCTACCCTTATCGAACGGGGCATGGGCGTCCACTTGAACCACCCGCTAACAGCTCGATGAGGAATCCGCAATCCGTGACCCGATCGATGGGGTTGCGGAAACCTCACCCTCCGTCCCGCGGAGGGACGGCGAGGGCGCGTTTAAAATAAGACGAAGAGCTCGCCCCGATCGCCTTGAATGGGCCCAGGCTCGTGGGCTCGACGCACGGCTACACCTCCTGGGTTGCACCGACTGCAGCTGGTGCCAGTCGCGCGTGCGTCACCGAAGCCGGCTGAAACATTGCCGACACTGGTTGAAATATATACCACACCCACTGACCAGACTCTACGGTAAAACCCCAGCAGGAGCACCCACGCTCCTGCAGGGCTTCGGGGGCTAGACCCGCGGGTCCGCTGACGCGGCCCCACGGAAGGCATTAGCAACCAGGGGGGAAGGATGTCCTATCAGTAGGATTCAGCATCTGCAGGAGCCTGGTCGGCATGCCCGCAGATGCTCAGGGGCTACTGTCGGGGACAGCCCTGAGGGTCCCCTAAATAACCAGGGGAATCCTGCTTAAAACCTGCAAAAAACAAAAGCAAAACACACCTCTTACTCAAACGCACACACAGGGCACGACCCACGCTACGGTGGCCCCCGCGGCCCACCGGAGGAGCCCATTAAAATCCCCCTCGAGCAGGTTCCGCCTCGCTCGAGGGCCCACGCCCCCCTCGAGCGGGTTTCGCCTCGCTCGAGGGCTCACGCCTCCCTCGAGTAAGTTCTGCCTCGCTCGAGGGCCCACGCCCCCCTCGAGCGGGTTCCGCCTCGCTCGAGGGCTCACGCCTCCCTCGAGCCGGCTCCGCCTCGCTCGAGGGCTCATCTCCGCCTCGCTCGAGGCCCCCTCACGAGCACACCTGCTCCCGCACACGGGTACAGGCATTTAATGCTCTGACACGGCAGAGCTACGCCATCATGCGCCTGGGAATCACGCCCCGGCGCTGTTCCGTCAACTCCCTAGGGGCAACCCATCCCCGCCACTGTGGGGGGCTGTGCGACATGGCCAGTGTCAGCTCCGTGGCACTGTGCCGCCCACTCCCGTACGGCTAAACGTGTCGCGCCCTCGAAGGGGGGCCGGCCACACCCTCAAACCCCTCTCTCATGACTCTGCAGGATCAAACCATGACGTCAGGCCGGCGGGAGCGCCATCCCCGCCCCTGTGGCACCACGACGAGCACTGCTACAACAATTCCGGCGCTGTTGAGCACACAGGGACGGGACGCCGCCACGCCTGCCACTGTACCCCGCACGGATCACCGTCAATAGCTTCCTCGAGCTCGTTTGAGGACGCCACGGCCAACCACTACGCCTTCACCCTCGAAGCCGCCCCTGTTCCAGTATGGGACATGCCACAACGACAAGACCGTAGCAAGGACCGCCAGGACGGCCGCCAACTCCGCGGCGCTGCACGCCATACTTCCCCATGTAGCTAAACAGTGCGGCATGCCTGTAACTCACCCTCTCCTTGGTCTATAAAAGAAAGGTGAACCCCCTCGCCGTGGGGGACGACAGACAACAGACACGCTCCTCAACCCTCCTACGATATTGGCACTCGCCTCAATCACTCCGCCAGGGACTTGGAGGCCACGCCTCCTCTCCCGCCTTGCTTGTAGCCGCCCCACTACAGGCACCCCGGTGCAAAGCAATACAGTGCCTCGAGCACACCCCTGCTGGACGTACGGCCCCGGCCGGAACCAGGATAAACCAAGTGTCTTTAGTTGCTTAGCACCGACCATCGAGGGACAGACCACAACGCTTACTACTAGTTAGTGTCGGGACTACATTCCGCACCGACACTACTAAAATAGCCATACACTCCTTCTCATATGTAGACAATGCTTTGTTCTTGCCATGTAAAGGTTTACTCAGGTATGCTATTGGATGTCCTTCCTGCATCAAAACAGCCCCAAATCCAACATCACTAGCATCAGTTTCTACCACAAATGGCTTTTGAAAATCTGGAATTGCCAACACAGGAGCCTGCACCAAGGCTTGTTTGAGAACATCAAATGTTGTTTGCTCAATACTAGACCAGTGGAAGGGGATGCCTTTCTTGAGTAAGTGAGTGAGGGGTGAGCTGATCATACATAGTGTTTGATAAACCTCCTGTAATAACCAGTTAAGCCCAGAAATCCCCTCAATTGTTTAGCATTAACAGGAACTGGCCATTGTTGAACTGCAGTTATTTTTGATGGCTCTGTGGCCACTCCTTTGCTAGTGATTACATGCCCTAAGTACTCCAACTGCTGTTGAGCAAATACACATTTGGAAAGCTTGACAAAAAATTCATGTTGCTGTAAGATACTGAACACTTGTTCCAGATGCTTAACATGATCCTCAAGTGTAGCACTGTAAACCAAAATATCATCCATAAATACCAAAACACTCTTTCTAAGCAGTGGTTGAAATATTTTGTTCATAGTACTCTGAAAGGAAGCAGGAGCATTGGTTAAGCCAAATGGCATAACTCTAAACTCATACAGTCCACTACGAGTTTTAAATGCTGTTTTCATTTCATCTCCTTGGGCTACTCTGATTTGATGGTACCCAGATCTAAAATCCAACTTTGTGAACCATTGAGCACCAGCCAACTCATCTAAAAACTCATCCACAATAGGCAAGGGGTGCTTGTTTTTTACTGTGATAGCATTTAAGTGTCTATAGTCAACACAAAATCGCCATGTGCCATCCTTTTTCTTCACGAGGAGAACAATTGAGGCAAAGGCACTCACACTATGTCGAATTACCCCTCTCTTCAGCATATCTTCAACTTGCTTTTCAATTTCTGATTTCTGTTGAGGGGAGTACCTGTAAGGCCTGATGTTGACAGGCTGAGCACCAGGAACTGAAGGTATATGATGATCCACATCTCTCGATGGTGGAACAGAGGTGGGCTCCTGAAATAAATGTGAAAAGTGCTGAACCACTGCCTGTATCTGTGGAGGTATCCCAGATAGCTGATCTTGATCATCTTGCGAGACAGACAAAGAGTGGATGGTTTCAATAGGGAAAACCATCTCTCTCAACTCAAGACAATGAGTTATAGCAGATCTCTTGAGCAATCCCTTGAGCTTGTGGACACCAATGGCCTTACATGATGCCAGATCATCCTTGATCCCATGAATCATCACTCTTTTTCCATGCAGAGGAAATTGCATTTGCTTCTTTTTCCAATGAATCCAGGTAGGGCTGTGATCTTCTAGCCAGTCAGCTCCCGGGATCATATCATAACACTGCAAGGGTAGACTCTCACATCATAAGAGAAGGATTGACCCTGAATGAACCACTGAAAACCAGGAATATACTGATTGGAGACCATAGGAAGTCCATCTGCAGCCACAAACTGCAACTATGCACAAGGTTTCAACTGAGACTTGCATCCTTGAGCCACAGATTCACTGATAAAAGTACCAGAACTACCAGAGTCTAGCAGAATTGATAATTCCTGTTTACCAATGAAACCCCTGAACCTGATTGTTTTCCTTCTCTTCGGCACATGTGAGGGATCTGGTGTAGGCTGAACAGCCATCACACACTCTGCAAGTTGCTCATTGTTAGTCCCTCCCTCTTCTGACCCAGACTCACAGTCACCCTGAAATAATTCCACCACTTCCTGAATGACATGCAGTGGTACCTGGTCAGGACATTTATGAGCTCTACCGGTCCATTTTTCACCACAAGTAAAACATAACCCATGAGCTTTCCTGTGAGCAAATAGAGCTTGAAGCTTCTCATCCCCAGTTGCTTTGTCAAGTTTCCTGATATCCTCTTTCTTCAAGTTAGCCTTAACTTTATCTCCAGCAGTGAAAACCCTGTTGCTGGTTTTGTTAAGGTCCTTAAGCTCATTCTTGTACACAGATGCTCTCCTTCGACAATCTAGCTCCTCCTGCTGCAACAATGCCAAGGCACTAGCAGTATCGACATCTTTAGGACAATGCAATGCGATGGGAGCTCTAATTTCATCTTTCAACCCATTAAGAAAACGGACAACTAAGAAGGTATCATCATAACTGGGATTATACAGCAGGATTCTATGAGCCAATTGCTCAAACTTAGCATGGTAATCTGCAACGGATGAGGTTTGTCTAAGGTTGTCAAATTGTTTCATGTGAAGTTGGTATTGATCCCTGTCAAACCTATTGCACACAGCCTTATAAAGGACATCCCAACTCTGAATTCTACCACGCGACTCCATAGTCTGAAGCCAAGCTTTTGCAGGACCCGTAAAATTCAGAGCAGCAAAACGGGGTTTCAGAGCATCACTGACATCAAAAATCTCAAAATACGACTCACATTTATCCTTCCATAACCTAGGGTTTGTGCCATCGAAGGTAGGAAAGTTGATCTTAGGTTTATGGCTATGGGATGACGAGCTAGACTGGGAACTCAACTGTGAATCAAATGCTCTTAGGGACGGTAATGGAGGCATACCCGTGACCGGGAGTGGCGGATGAGATCCAAGGATCCCACCGCCGACATCCCGGTGATCGTGTGGCGTGCGGTGCCCACTGGGCCGCTCCGAAGTCGACGCAGATGGGCGCGCCACTTCACCTAGAGCAGAGCTGAGGTCGAAGGGATGGATCCACGCTGGAGGTGGACGTGGAGGTTGCTGCTGGTGTTGTTGAGGTGGCGGTGGTGGTTGTTCGAGCCGCTGAAGACAAACTGCAGCATCATTCACCCTCGTCAGAATCTCCGCCATCGACTCATCAGCCTTCGCTTGTCTCGACTCCATGGCCACGAGCTTGTTCAGGATCTTCTGCATCACCGGTTCTCCGCCGACGACCTTGGTGCTGAGGTCGTTGAACTCCGTGTGGAACGAAACGAACGTGCTCGCGAGGGATTCAATTGACTCGGTCATTTTCTCTTCAAACTTCGTCGGTTTCCTCGGCGCCAGGGCGAAATTCACTGGATTGGGGAAAATTTTTGGTGGGGATCTTGGGGAGATAGGCTCTGGATACCAATTGTTATGATCACAGGTGGAATAACAAAGAAATAGGATAGAATCGAAGGAGAATTTGCAGTATCAGGAAGAAGGGGAGGAAGAACTCGAGTTTGGGGATAGAGTTTCTCTGGTTCAATTACAGCTTAACCCAATACAGGGAGATGGCGTGAGATATATCTCTGCCGCCAGCGCTCCAGCTCACACGCACACATGGGCCCAATCACGCCATCGACCCAGCCCACTTGACCCGCACATAAGCCCACTCCGGATAAGAGTCATCACAACTGGTTTCAGCGACAAGCGAGACATCACGTACGTACGTTTGTGTGGAAGAGACGGCATGTTCTGACTTCGGTGTGCCGATCAGAAACGCTGAGCGCACATCATGGTCATGAGGTCTCCTGTATATTGGTGGCAGCATGCGGAATGGGCTTGTGCAAAGCATTAGAATTTTGCTGTGATCTGACCGGAAGCACTCGTAATTCGTCAAACATCATGCCGACAGCGACATACAGTTTGATCTCAGATACTGGCCTCCGGTAAGCTTTTTAGCGTTGGTCCATTTGTGTTGCCGTCCACGGACCACATCGACATGCACTTTCAGAAATTTTACCTCATCGCAAAAGTGCACATCTCCCTGAATTTCATTTCATTCTACCTAATCTTTGGACGGAACTCTTTACGAACAAATTCAGATGAAACGATCGGACAAAGATGTCAGGTCGTACGCCGCTGATGAGGGGTGTGGATATCGAATCCTCGATTACGTCTCACCTGGCCATGCCGTGCCATGCCGAGTCGCGTTCGCGTCACACAAACTGCTGAATGTGCACTAGTCATATACAGTACAATTTAACAAATGCTGTAGTCATCAGCAGATTACGTCCCCATGAGCCGTGAGCCCGTGACCATTCAATCGGCGGAGTTTATTCTCAGCTGGTGCGCCACTTGTCATTTCTCTGAATGCGCATCCGAAATGAGACCTGTCGTTTCATTAATTATGCAAGACTATACACCAAACAAATGTCCCCTTTGCCTCAAGGCTCTAGAGCTGCACTTGGAGTTCAAACCAAAATATCTGAAGCAAATTATACCTACTACCAGGATGTTCAGTCAATTCAACATCAACTGTTGTAGAGAGAGTTTACAAGCACGGCAATCCTGGAGCCCTACGCTTCCTTGCGTTGGCCGGGCCAGCGTTTTTCCCCCCTGGTTTACATCCGATATGACAATTCTCTATTGAAACTCGCATTCGATTGCTGTCGTTTTCGCCCTGTACGTCCCCGGCTCCCATCTGCCAGCCATTTCATCGTGCTTTTCCCGTTGAAGCTGTCTTAGCATGACTTGAACCCACGCCGTGAGCTCATCTTGATCTCTCAAGTGACGACTCAAAGAGTGTGACAGCAAGGTAATCTTTACTGGTCACCCCTCTTGAGAGCAAACCCGCGGTATGTATTCACCTGTCACTGGCAAGTGGCGATGCATCCTCCCTTTTCCCTTCCGACCTTCCCGTTTAAGTACGGTAATTAAGCGCTAAAGCGTCCCCAAATCATCTTTATTAGCTAGTACAACAAGATGAAAGGGACCAATGGCCCCCGCACTCCACACACGTCCTAGGAGGGAAAATTTTCTGTGCGCCCCGCGCGCACACACGGACACGGTTCCATGCATGTGCATCATTACCATGTGCATTAGCAGCACTAGTACTAACATAGTAGATAGAACAAGAGGGGGGCTTACATGTACGAGCCCTACGTGGCGCGACGAGAAGCACATTCGGCAGGAGATACACGACGCCAGACACGTATGATGACTTGTCATGTGTGTGTAGGGTACAGCGCCCTACAGGAGTTTTGTGGGTTCAATGAACGTGCTCCGGACGGACGGCCCTTCAGGCGCAGAACGGACACAGGCAGGGAAGAAGAGGAGGAGACAGACCAATCGGAAGAAGCCTGCGAAGATGCGCGGGATCAGCGTGCAGATCGGCCGGATTGCAACCCGTAAACAAAACGGCACACGCGAGGCGCCCCTCCACGCCGCATGTCGGAGCGGCGACGGCGACGCGCGCTGTGGCAGCCAGCAGGCCGCGACAGATCGAGAGGGATCGGCGGCGAGGCGAGCGGCAGCCGCGTGACGGCGTGAGGTGAAACCAAATAAAAACGACCCTGTCCGGCGAGCTCGTGCAGTGCTCGCCGGGGCGGCGCCTCGCTGCCGCTGGCACCGCGTGGTAAACGCTGTGGCGACGTCTTCTCTGAATCTCTGGAGTCTGGACAGGGCAGACCAGGGGGCAGGGCAACAGGGGCAGCCGGGCAGGGGAGCAGGGGGATAATCTATAGTAACAGAAGAGTGTGAACTGGTGAGGCTCTCGGAGCTCCCGCAGCATGGAGGAGGAAGTGCGGCGTTGTCCGCTTGCTCGCCGACAGCCTCGTCAGCGGCGCGTGTGCGTCCCGTGTTCTGTCGTCGATGCGCCCCGGCCGTCAGCAACGTGCGCTCGACCATGATTGGGTGGCTTTGACTTGCACGTTAAAATGGGAGGCGGAGACACGTACCGTCCATGAAGGTTCCTCCCTACTACGTATCTCAAGAGTCGGGAAAAGAATGGCGTGATACTCGATCGACATGCATTTCGAGTCGACATATTGATCGAGGGCAAATTAGGAGACGACAAGCGAGGTCGATCGGGTTGGAGCTCAGCGCAAAGCCGGCCTGTAACCGAAAATGCAAGAGACTGGTACCGTCACCAGTCAAGGCACTATGCAGCCAGGTCCGGTGATCTATCGGTGTCCCGAGAGGGCCTATGGTAATCATGAAAGGGGGAAAGTTGTTTATCATTGGTCATGTTTGGATGGAGGTGTTAGTGTTAGTCTGTAGCAAACTAACACAAAAAACTAACACTTTGGAGCCAAACGCATGTGTTAGATTAGTGTTAGTTGAAACTAACACCCCAAAAAACTAACACCTCCAAGAGGTGGTAATTGGTGTTAGTTTGGTGGACCCCACCCCTTTTCTCTCTCCATCTTCTTTTTCAAATGATTGGAAAAGTTACTTTAAATGCAAACTAACAACTCCATCCAAACATCCAAGGTGTTAGTTTTTATGTTTTAATTTGGAGGTGTTAAAAACTACCACTAACACTAACACTAACATTTACAGGAAAGTAATGGACTTTTCCTTAAGCATAATGTGGTAGCAGTAACCTTTGTGGCTTTGTGCAATGCTGGTGTTCATCAACTCTATAATCATCACTCATGAGCCCACCCAGAAAAAAACGGAAATAGAGGACCATATTTCTGAACATGCAAACACAGATTATGTGCGTGGAGATGACTCGGATACCAGTGACCAGTGGGCGTGTGGTCTGTGGCGGCCTGCCTGATGACCAATGGCCATGCGTCCAAGTACTACAGCAAGTAGCCTCGATCTCCTGATCGATCTCCTCCCTCCGCCGCAGCCATGCGCCCGGGGACCGCAGCAAAGTCACGAGGAATCTTGCCACGCTACGGCAGCTGTGGGCTGTACTGGCAGTATACTCCTAGCCAGTATGCATGCCGCTGTTTGTTCGCCGCCGTAGCACGACAGGAGCGACGAGCGCCGCCGAGTGCGCCGCTACGGTCGCGGCGGCCAAACGCGGTGGATGCGGCGCACATGGCGTATTTGGTGCGTGGGCCGCGGCCACGGACGCGTTTGGTGGCCGGTGGCCGCGCGCGCGCGGGGGCGCGTCTCCGTGCGCCACTGCGCAGTGCGCCTTGTCGTGGCCACGTTCGCGCGGCGGCCGCTCGATCCCCCGCCGTTTTGTCGCTTCTTTCCGCCCTCGTCGTTTGGGTACCTTAGTGAATCTCACCCGCGCGTTGCTACGGGAATTAAGAAAAATGTAATGATGGTAAGAGAGAATTTCGGCAACCACGCGCGTCTGATCATAAGAGAGAATTTCGGCAACCTCATCGCCGCCGTTAGTATCTAGTTTGAACACCACGCGTGTTGCTGCGGCCCTAAACCCTAGAGTAATCGGTGTTACCGTGTGTTAGCATGATGACAATACTAAATTCACGGTGGTATTTCACCATAATTCACCTAGCTTTATTTGTAGTTTGCACGATTTCTCTAACAATAACATTTCCTTTCATGGATTTTCAGCGTCCAAAAGGAACTTTAGAAACCATAACTTACACTTTTTTAAGCGTAGTTAGGGGTGGTGCCGGGCCTACTCACATGTTGAATAGCTATACAATATAAAAATGGATATATTTCATGATGTCAAATGAAAAAAGATTTGATCGTTATGTTTCTGCTAGGACTATCTACACTGCTATTCCTTTATATTCCTCAATTCCCTGTGCGTTGCCGCGAGTACGTAAGAGAAACCTATGAGTTAGAATATTACTATCACCCTCGTATTCTTTTTCTTTATTCTTTTTCCTTTCCCTTTTCTTTTTTTCATTCTTTTTTTATTTTTCACTTTACTCTATACTAACTACCATCGATGGGGCCTATTTATCATTTTATGAAAATATATTCATGAGATCTTGTTCTGAAGGATTTATTAAAAGGAATCCAATGGTGTAATCAGAATTTAATTTGGTTTTTTATTATTTGAGTTACAACATTTTTTAGCCAGTTCAAACAATGGGGCCCACCACTGGATGTCATGGTCTTGGTGAGGCTGCTGAGGTGTCATGCTTGCATGTTGAGAGAACTCCCTAGTGGGGAGCTCCTATATAGGACACTTTACTCTATACCAACTACCATCGATGGGGCCTATTTATCATTTTATCAAAATATATTCATATGAGATCTTATTTTGAAGGATTTATTAAAAGGAATCCAATGGTGTAATCAGAATTTAATTTGGTTTTTTGATTTTTTGAGTTACAACATTTTTAGCCAGTTCAAACAATAGGGCCCACCACTGGATGTCATGGTCTTAGTGGGGCTGCTGAGGTGGCATGCTTGCATGTTGAGAGAACTCTCTAGTGGGGAGCTCCTATATAGGACACTTTACTCTATACCAACTACCATCGATGGAGCCTATTTATCATTTTATCAAAATATATTCATATGAGATCTTATTTTGAAGAATTTATTAAAAGGAAGATGGTGTAATCAGAATTTAATTTGGTTTTTTGACTTTTTGAGTTACAACATTTTTTAGCTAGTTCAAACAATGGGGCCCACCACTGGATGTCATAATCTTAGTGGGGCTGCTGAGGTGGCATGCTTGCATGTTGAGAGAACTCCCTAGTGGAGAGCTCTTATATAGGAGTTAATTTTGCTGGTGGACACTCTTCAATGTTCATATTTGCTGATGGACATCACTCAATTCGCCCTTTGCTGCTAGACACTTTTTAAGTTTGGACATTTGCTGCTGGACACCAGTGAAAATATAATATTCATTTTTCGGTAGAAGAAAAAAAAAGAACTATTGAAATGACCTAATTACCCTTGCCTTGTAACCACATCCAACCGAACCCACTCTGACCAAATCCTTCTATCCCGTCGATTCTCCGACCCCATGAGCGCCGCCGCCACCACCTTCAATAGGCCAAGTGCCTCGCGCGCCTGCCCCTGAATCCGACCCAAATCGATTCCTCCCGCGCGGATCCGCACCGCTGCAGGCCTGCAGCAGCTCTTGGTCGGCGTTGACCCCCACATCGGCTACCCGACGGCGGCGGTGAGTGCGGCTCCAATCGCGAGCTCGTCCCGAGCCGCGACTGCCGCATTCGACTAGTTTGATTGGCCGCCCTAGAGCTGTGCAGCTGTGGTGGTACGCTCGGCTGCCGTTTCCTCACAGCCGCGAGGTGCGTTGGCGAGGGGTGGTGGTGCATCGGACCACAGTGTCCCGTGGCGTTGATTGACCTCCCTCCAGACTAGCTCGTGCTTCTGGAACGCCAAGTCAGGTCGCTCGACGCCATCCATCCATGCCACCAACTCCGGGCGCTGCGCCTGCCGTAGCACCTCACTGGCGACGGCGTGGGACGGGGCAGCACGGTCGGCGAGCAGCAAGCAGTTGGTGTGGTGCTAGGCCACGTTACGGGCGCAGAGGGGGCTCAAGGATGTGCCGAGCGTATGCGACGATGAACCTCCTCGCGTGGAGGGGTGCGGCCGCTGGCTTGGCCGCTTGCGAGTTGCGACTGTGCGAGCATGCGCAGGTAGCAGGCTCGAGTATGCTTGGGCGTGGGTCAACCACGGATGCTCCATTGGAGCACCACGTGATCAAGGTAACAAATATGGATATATGGATCGATCCATCAGCTGAACCATTCGCTCCTACGGTTCGCATGGATCATGCCAAGCCGTTTGCGAGGTAGGTGCCACAGATGCCGGCGCCCACGCGGCACCCACCGCAGCTGCAGCCCTTCACACCGACAAACACCGGCCTGTTGGCGGCGGCGCCGCGCGCGGCACCCACCGCGGCCCGCAGCCCTTCCCGTCGACGATCACCGACCCGTTGGTGGTGCTCCCGCGGCTGCCCCGCCGCGGCCTCTTCCCTTCGCCGGCCGCCGCGAAGATGACCGTGGAAAGGAGCGTCAGGAGCGCGAAGGTGACGCAGAACATGACGTCGTCGCCGCCCGCGTCGGCGTGAGGCTCGAACACCATGCCGCCGGCCATGTAGAACGCCGCTATGCCGCTCTCACTCTCGGTTTCTCTCGCTCGCGGCTCTTCCTGCTCTCGGTCGGCTAGCGAGGCTGTGGATGGAGCAGCAGCCAACCCCGACGCGTCGTCGCCCCTGTTGGTGTGGGCTGCTGCTCTTACGAAGGGACCATCAGGAAGTGGATCGAACCTGGTGCCGAACCTAAGCACTTTCATAGATTGGAGGAGGGCTCCGTTTGGGCTTTTTCTCTGGCTCGGTTCGGTGAACCGTTGGTTCGATCCGAACCACCCCCAGGCTCGACGAGAGAGAACATGGAACAACGATCAGCGGACCAGAAAGATGATGGCGATGGAAAAAAGCTGACGTGTTGATCCCACATTAGCAGGGCAAAATAGACATAGCATCGTCTTCCTCTCTTCCGCAGAGCTGTAAATGACTATTTTATTCGATCTGGTGTCGACAGGCAAATATATACAAAAGCAGTGGCGGAACCAAGGGGGGGCTGGCAGGGGCCATGGCCCCCCTAACACGGTGAGAATTTTCAAATGTTTGTGTGCATTCCGAAACTCAAAATAGCAGGTCATCATTGCTCTATTTTGCACCTTCGACCATTATACCAAACTAGACTTAAATATACACATACTCCGTACAAGGGTAGTAGGTCCATGTGTTTTCCCAACTGGCAATGGCTCACGCCATTACAGAGCCATTGACAATGAATGAGACTAAACTCCTCACGCTTGAACTTCTACCTTGCCGGACCGTTGAGGGAGAATGTTGCGAGCTAGCAGCCCATCACCAAGCTAAGCAACACAATGAGCACTTGATCACTTGGCCAGTACTAAGTGCACATATGTGATGTATATCTAGTTTGCTTGATCATAATAAATACTTAATGTAAGTAATGAACGTGAAAAGGTTAATTTATGTTATAATCTTTTAAGAAAAACATATTTGACCTAAAAAAGGAAGACATTTTACAAGAAAAATGAGATTGCAAGGATAGATTGAGAAGAAAGAGATACAAAGAATTTCCTAGCTATAATGTATACTTAAATGAATCAAATTAATTTTCCAGATCTTCTGTAATTGTAAAAAAAATGAACAGTGTTCAGAAAATTGGCGACACGTATAATAGGTGTTGATGTTTTTATCACATTTAATATGAAGTTTTGGGCGCCCCCCCTAAAAATTGTTCCTGGTTCCGCCACTGTACAAAAGAGCAATGTCCACGAGCAAAGGCAACATTAAACGATGTCAGGCTTTTAGGATGGTCCTGGAGCAAAATTACCCTCCTCGTTTTCTAGTAGCCGACTGAGCCCGGAGGGACCGGATGTACGGTCACGGTGAACCGAGCTCCGCGGCCACACGAAGGTGGTGCCGGCACGGGCACGCAAGTCAGCTCAAGAGAGCGGCTGCACCTGCGCGCTCGACAGGTTCAGGGAGTCCCCGAGTCCCTGCCTCCTGCCGTGAACTTTTTTCTCTCTGCCCGGAATCTGACAAGAAAGCCCTTTACCCAGTCCGAGGAAGGACGTGGCCACACGTACTGTGCTTTGTACTTCTCCACTGTCCGCTCTCGTCGGAGAAGATTTTTGCGCTGCTAGTACTCTAATAGCTGCGGCTGCGGCGGGATTGGTTGCGGTCAAGTGTCCCTGTGGAACTCCTTCGTTCCAGTCGGAACCGCACGTGCCACGCAAATCCACCATACGTACGGGACGAGAAGTTTGATTTCTCATCTCCACCGCGCCGCGCGCGTGCTTTGCTATGCTCCCCGCCGCCGCGCCTGTTTCTAGTTCATGCTCTCCATCACTGCTTACGCAATTGGCAGCACCGATACGTTCTTTTTTTTTTTGCCTTTTGAATGGAAACTGCACGACGACGGTTGTCCTGCGCAAGAGCACAGCGGGGAGCAGTGGAGAAGTTCAACAAAGGCAGCCGAGCATAACGTTATCCCGGTCTTCCGTTTGGCGCTACGCACTGCATCTCTTCCACAAGCAACCCTGAACAGATTACAGGTGTTGTTGCAACACCAAAAGATTTACTACTAGGGGAAAAGGAGAGAGGCGTTTTTGAAATGCCATCTCTGATGCCATCATAACGCAGTGACGTCCACCCATGCCACCTCGGCAACATGCCATGGATGGCGCCAGTAGAGTACAGGACAAATGCCGTATACGGACGGCAATGGACCGTATGGAGGAGCTGTATGTATGTACCAGGTGACACGATGTACACAAAAAATGGTCCAAACCACATGAAAATGGGAAACTGGACAGCTCATCCTCATTAAAATCTGAAACGGAAACGACTGTACAGATGCGGCGCAGACGGCGTCACGTCGCCCCTCTCTCCTCTCCCTCCCTCGTCTTCCGTATTCACATGACGGAAGAAGATCATCACACACACGCTACCAAACATGCTATTACTGGATAAAATTATGTAAATTTAGAATTATCATCTTAATTTTTTTTCTTCTTGCCTTCCTTCCCTAATAAATAAAAGAAAACTGAAGTCCTACAGCAAGCAGCACGTCCGCCGCGATGTGAATATGTGATGTAATAGTCGATCCAACTGCCAGGAGTACTAGAATTCACGACGCCATCATTTTCGGGAACTGAAAGGAGAAAAGAAAACGAGAGAGAGAGAGGGGAATACGGACGGGTGATTGGATTAGAGCCAGAGGGCACCGGCCTTCTTGAGGATGGGCACGAGCTCGCCGGAGATGTGCACGGCCATGAGCCGGTCCAGCCCGCCCAGGAGCTTCCCGCCGACGAACACCGCCGGCAGCGCGGCGGCCTCGGCGCCGGCGCCGGCCGGGACGAGCCCGGCGAGCGCGGCCTCGTCTGCGACCTCGTGCACGGCCGGGTTGACGCCGAGCCCCTGCAGCAGCCGCTTCACGACGTGGCTCAGGCAGCACCCGCGCCGCCCCACCACCAGCACCGGGCTCTCCGCCACGGCCCTCTCGACCTCCGCCCTGCCACCGTCGTCGTCGTCCCCCGCGGCGGCGGCGGGCTCCTCCGCCGCTGGGTCCTTATTCGCCGCAGCAGGCTCCGGCTTCACAGCGACGACGACGCCCGCCGCCTCGGCCGCCGGCGGCATGAGCCACGGCCGGGCGCTGCTGTAGGGGATCGCCTGGTACATTACTACCCCACCTCCCGAGACAGACGTGCTTTGAGTTTGACGTCCCGGCCGCCGCGCAGAGTCTCCCCTAACTTTTCCGTTCTGCTCTTCTCTCTTCCCTTTTCCCCCCCTTCGCGGCTCGCGGGTCGCGCGGGCGTGGTTCGTGTGGGTCGCGATGGTTGGGGGCGGGGCGCTGGTGTGGAATGGCGGGGCGACGCGGATATATACAGACAGGGGAGGAGGGGGCGGTGAGGTGAGGTGTGGCGGGTGACGTCACGCGGGCCCCACACCGCGACGCGGGGTAGCTTTCGCCCGGTTCGCGCGGACTGACTGCTGCGGCACACGCGAGCCTCGCCCCCGCGCTCGGCGCGCTGGCGTGGAGGGGCGTCAGCCGCGGCTCTCGGGGGCTCGGGGACGCCGGCTCCGTGACGACAGCTGCTACGGAGGCGGACGCGGGCGGACGGGGGACCCCGCGCGCGTTGCGGTTGGACGCTCATCATGATGGGAGGCGGGCAGGCGGCCGATCCTGATCCTGGTGGCCGGTGGGCGGGAGTGGGACCGCGAACAGCGGGCACGATTTTTTTTCCTTCGCTGGGGGTGCGAGCCTGCGAGGTGGCTGCCGACGGTTGGCTGCGATTTCCGGTGTGCCAAGTGGACGACGGATCAGTCCCTGTCGTAGTCTTCTTCCGTAGCATGCATATCGGCGCATCCACGGGGGGAGAGAGATGCAAGGACGAGCTTATATCGGATCGATATTGTTTCTCTTGGTGATATTGTATATAATTCTAATTCGCCTGTTCGTTTGGGCTTTATCACCCACCACCATCAAGATTTTTCTCACAACAAACCAACACCAAAGAACTGGGCCAAAGAAGTCATTTCTTCTCTCGAACAACAAAGACCACCATCACCCACCAGCTAACCGAACAGGGTGTAGATTGCACGTCAACTGCGGAGTTGACTAATTAATTGCAGTTACAACACTCCTGAAAAGACTAGTACTCATACGCACCCTTACTTGAACCGTTGAAGCCTTTTGCAAACCGACCAAGCGTAACCATAAAGTTGCCATTCTCTATCAGAGCCGTCTACGAAGAGCCAAGCTGATGATGTTCAGATCAACGCCGAAACCGTATACTATGACCCGTCCAATTTCGAAGGGGAGCGGGCCGGAGCGGGTCAACACACAGACCAACCGGACCCAGCTACTACGGCGCTACTACTCCTCTGCTTAGCTGTAGTTTTTTGGTCGCCGTCGGCCGCCCAACGTCGTCTTCGCTCGCGTGTGTGGTGGCGTCGGCAGCTGCGGCGGCGGCGTAATCCGAGACGTCACGCGCGTTGGAAGTTAACCGCTGTTACTTTGTCTTGCAGCCCTCGTACTCCACAGTCATTCCAGTTTTTTTTTTACCACCACCAGCACATGCCGAGCGGGCGCGCGTACGTACGTGCGCCCGGAAGCTAATTAATAGCCAACTTGGGAGGCTGGCGGCCGGCCGGCCGGTCAGAGCGTGTGTGCATGCATGTGTGTCGATCGCCGCTTGCCGCCGATGGATGGAGAAGAATACGATCGCTCATGCGTGGCGGGGGCAGCGCATGTGGATCATGTATGACGTCCCTTTTGTTGGCCCCGTGCGTCGCTGCTTCGGTCGGGGCCGGGACGATCTTGTTTTGGCTCGGAGAGGAGAGGAGAGGAGAGGAGAGGAGAGCTGGATCCTGGAGAGGACACAGTACAGCACACGCGTGACGCACCTGGAGAGAGGCCGGGCATGGGCATCTCATATATTTTGTACATGCGGCCCTTGTTTCTTCACTCTACTAGCGTCTCTTTGCGTGATCTCTGCTCTCTGCTCTGCAACTGTATTGTACTGCTTTCTTCTCGAATCACAGTGTTACACGTATCTCTCTGTTTCTAATTCCTTATCATTTTAAATTTCTAAATGTATTTATTTTATTATGTATTTAAACATAAAAGTCAAAATGACTGATTTGGGACGGAGGGAATAAGTAAATTGGCAATTCTTCCGAGTACCGCCCTGTTCGTTTGGCATATCAGCCACCAGCCAGCAGTATTTTTCTCTCAGAACAAATCAGCCACCAACAACCAGCTAGCAGTAATTTTCTCTCGGAACAAATCAACACCAGCCATCAACCAAACGAACAAGCTGTACATTATTAGCAAAATTAGCTACATACATATGCCTTGCTACACTTCACTGTGGTTTTATAAAAATATGTAAAAATTGTATCACAAATATGCCACTGTTGTGTATAGTTTTTGAAGAATCTAGTGGACCATCAGCTAGCATTAATTCCAATGCATAACATCAACTTTAACAAGGCAGTTGGATTAGCATTTGTTGGCCTCAGTAATATGCAAACCGCTTACGTGGAAGTTTCAGCAAGGAGATGGACGGCACAATTGCCGCCGGACAAAAAGCATAGCTAAATGCTTGCGTCATTGCGGAGCCACATGACGGCATGACGCGTATACATGCAAGCACGTACGCCATGCATCAAGTCATACTTGGCATATTTTTTTTTTTTTTTGGTCTTGGTTTCCTCCGCCAAGTGGACGACACAGACATATGCCAGTCTTCTAAACTCCACATTCTACAAAGAGGAACGAATGCTAATCGCACAGTCCTAACCAAATTAGTAGGTTTTGACGCGTGCGTGTGTATTTTCCACTGTACTCCCTCCGGTTTGGTAAAAGAAGTCATTTTGGACAAGATTTTCGTCAAACATTCGGAATATAAATGATGTGTAACTTTTTAGTCATTGAGTTTAGAAATGTGAAAATCGTATCAATAGATTTGTTTCGAATATCATTTTCATAAAAATGTACATATGTAACCTTTCAATAAATAATTTTATAGAAAATAGTAGTCAAAGTTGTGTTTTGGAGATCGTGCCGCAGTCCTAAATGAATTTTTTTACCAACCGGAGGGAGTATAATATAATATAATATAATATAATATAATATAATATAATATAATATAATATAATATAATATAATATAATATAATATAATATAATATAATATAATATAATATAATATAATATAATATAATATAATATAATATAATATAACTATGCATGTTTTGCGAAAGGGTCTGTAGTAGGTCATGGGTAACGACGTTATGCTTTTAGTGGTAGGCGACGTTCTTGTCGGCAAAAGTGGCCCTAGACAATTTGAGTGAAGTCACTCCTTTAGAACAATCCAAATTTGAAAGCTTTTGTATGGTGTGAAATTTGCTAATTGCCTTAGAGTTTAGAAATTGAGTGATGATATGTTCCCTCACTCACTTCAACGTGAGTCCGCCCATGCCCGTCGACAATGAGGCATCTGTGGTGACTTCTCAATCTCGAGGATGTGTCAGACCGGTCATCGAAGATACCTAGAGGTAGGGTTTGCGCACTTGTCTTCATAAGGGTGAGTGTGCGTGTATTGCGAGTGTCTCCGCGTTGTAGTGTGTAACTTGAAAAAAAAAAACTATGCACGTTTTGATCTAGGGGTGTCGTTGATATTAAAGTTTAGTATGTCTGTTAATTCAAATATTCGTATATAATACATCTTATAAGTATATATAAGTTTTATGTCTTAGAAAAAATTGTATATATACCTACCTCAAGTTAATGGTTTGAACCTTGTATACCAAACAAAACTAAACTTTTTCTGAACTTTATTTTGAAAGAACATGCTGAAAACTACTTTACGGAAATAGACTTACCTTCAGGGATAATATATAGAAAAAAGTAGGAGAAGACCGGTTGGGCTCCGTATTTTGTAGGTTTTTGTTCTAAATCCTATCTCCTCCTACCTAAGCAGTGATGCCATTCATCGTCCATTCGTCAAACGACGCCAGATAAGTCTCTTATAGGCTATTGCTATACTTTTCTAGTGGGTCATCTAAAGCAACCATATACAACTACGTGAATTCCTCGCGCGTTACCGCGAGATATGTTGCTTAATTTTTTATGATTATTAGATGCACTTAGAAAGAGTGAAGATTTGAGAATTTTTATGATTTTTTGACCGAAGTCGTCAGGGAAACCCCATCTATTTTTATATATTTTTATTCCAGCTCTGTTTAATTCGCTCTCACGGGGAGTTGAACCTGAGGTTGATGGTCACTGCTTAGATGCTTTAATCCTAGGCTAGAGGCCCTTTCACAGAATTTTTTATGATTAATTGATGCACTTGAAAAAGTTCAAGATTTTTGAAATTTTTATATGAAAAATATATTTTACACTATATTTAATAGATAATTGAGGATGTACAATGTTTAATTGATAAAATAGAAACATTATCAAGAAATTATGATGATGATATTCATCATGCTGTCGCAGTGTGATGTTGAACACAAAGTTATAGATAACTTCACTTGCCGATGGAAAATAAGGATGTCCACACAACAATTAATGGTAAAAGTTAAAGTTGGAGAGAGTTTGTTACCTGATTGACTCAAGTAGGTTTAGGTTGATCTTGATATTTCTAGAGGAGAGATCAACTTAACGTGCCTACCAAATTCAGAATGATTTTTGCAAGATTTTTGAAGAGTCAACACATCAATCAAACATATAAAGAGACATCAATGCTATCCTCAACTTCCTGTTGGATTTGCAAGTCGTCTCGCTTCCGTATTGAAGGGAGCAATAGCCATGTTATTCATAACTCATATTCGATCTAATTGACATGGGCAGAAATTATCCGACCATCTTGATGATACTGAAGCCTCCCGCCTCAAGACGAATGCACGATCACACGTATGGCAGCAGCAGTACCTCATGGCCGAATGAGAGACATGGGCACCCATGGGTCCCCACTGACCAGGGTCTCAGCCGTCCCTGATAGGCGGGTCCGACCTACCAGAAGACCCACCAACCTGTCAGTGGATCCTCCCCGACCTGACATGCATGCCCAAGGACTTAAAAATACTTTGAGTATAAGATAAGACAATCTAGCTTGGATAAGCTTTCCCAATTGTAATCGACTAGGATAGATGGAAACCGACTTGTAACCCAAGGCATGTCAGCCAATATAAGGCGACCTGGGGTGCCCCTCAAGGGCACGATCATCACGACGTAGACGTCAACTCCCTCCTCGAGGGCGGTTCTCTCATATAATTCCACCACCAAACTGGATGTAGGGTTTTACTCTCTGGAGGCCCGAACCAGTATAAATCGCTGTGTTTCTCGTGTCTCGCCGGGATTTTCGTGCTCGTCCTACGTGCAACCATTTACGCTCTTAGTTCCTTGATCCCCTCCATTACCTACAACCGCTTGGCTCGCCCCCTTGCGGATCTGTCCAGGTCTCACCACCTGACAGTTGGCGCGCCAGGTTGGGGTGATCGGGAGCTCTTCGTGTAGCTGTCGTATGGACCTCCCTGGGCCCGCTACCTCGGTGGTACCAGGACCGACTACTCGGTGGGCCCCTAGGACTACTCAGCTTGTGCTGCACGACACCTGATGGCGTGGGGAGCAAGGACTACAGTGGAGGAATACTCGAATAGGAAGCTATACATGCCCTGTACTGTGTAGAGAACTCCTAGAAGTACCCGACTTGTACTCTCTCCTCAAACCGACTTGTAACCCTGCCTCCCGGACTATATAAGGCAAGGCAGGGACCCCTATCTCTCTCATACGCATCATCTTATAATCACACCCAATCAATTCAGAGCTACGCAGCATACAAGACGTAGGGTATTACGCACCTCACGGCCCAAACCTATCTAAATTGTGTGCCATGTGTCTCTTCCTTCGAGTTACCGATCTCGGCGAGGCCACATTCATCTACCTCGGGTACTCCCCTTGGTAGGTTGCCGGTCTAAAGCACCGACAGCTGGCGCGCCAGGTAGGGGATCTCGCCGAAGATCTCATGGCGAACTCGATGGCTTCAATCTCCATCAAGCCAACCGTCGCCTTCAACCACGACGACACCTTCGTTTTCGAGTCCTGGGTCTGCACTGCTGACGGCGCCGGATCTTTCCAACGCCGCCTCACCATGGCTCCCAACCCGAGCACTGGGCTCATGACGCTTTCCGAAGTGATCAGGGCGACCTCGCCGGAAAATTCGGCGAAATTTCGCTCTACAACCAACACGCCGACTTCGAGTTTGAATCCGCCTCCAACTCAAACTCGACGTCCTCGTGGGCCATCGCATGTGAGCCAGCTACTGAGCCATCGTGTGCGGACTTCCCACTCCATGAGCACTTCCCACACGCCCTCTGCAACACTAGCAAGGCCCACACGAAGGCTCTCACTGCGCGCCGTGCCGGCAAGGAGATCGTCTCCGACTACACCTCAGACTCCAACCCCACCTCCGGCTACTACTCGGACTCCTCCTACGAGTTCGACTTCAGATCGGACCCCGACGAGCCCGAGTCCGAGAACTCCACGACCGAGCAACCACTGTTAGGACCAGCTACCAGCCTGGTTATAACATCTACACCCACCAGGAGATTCGTATACTGGCCAGACCGTAAGTCTGCAAACCTGACAGACGGAAACTCACGCTGCGTCGCCTACCTCGACTCGCTTCCCTTCCAGGAGGGAACACCACTAGCCCCAGCAGAGGAGCACGCTCCAATAGAGGTGGCGACTACCGACTCCGTTCTCGGCACTCCTGATCACCAAGTCTTCATGGCTGCCGGCGAGACGCCGGGACCCTCAGGGACCCACCCTGACCATTACTTTGAAGATATCTCAGCAGACGAGTTGTCTGCCAACGCACCCGCGGATGAAACCAACGACGACAAGAACGCTCGACGTGAGCGCAACAGGAAGCGGAACGAACGGCGTAGACGTCTCCGTGAGAACCTTCCCATACGGAATCTCACAGAGGCCCTTGACCAAGTCGAAAGCCGGGTGCACACAACCCCAGAACAGTGCCTCATGTCTATCACCACGATAGCACGTCAGGCTCAGGGGATGCGCGCGGGAGAAGTCATCGCCAAGCTCGCGGAGGACGCCTACTTCATGAGAGTCGACAACAAAGTCGCTCAAGTGCCTCCCCTCAGAACTCGCGAACCTGACCATGAAGCCACAAGTCGCAGTACAGTGGACAATGGACGCAACCGTACTCGAGGAGAACTACCACATAACCCCAACCGTACTCGGGCATCAGCCGGTGGACCTTCTCAGGACGACAACAGTGCCGGCGGCGCCGGTGGTAGTCGCGGCGCTGCTGCTCATGGTGATGCTAGCGGTGGAGGCAGCGGCGGCGGGAGCTCCTCACACGGGGCTGGCAGGAGAGCTGGTGGCGGAGGTGATCGTGGAGGCCGAGGCCACGCTGACAGCCAAGTCACCGGCGCCTCACGCGGCGGCTACGACGCCCGTCGCAGAATTGAAGAAATACGACGCAAGAAGTCCTCCACGGCAGGCGACAACGACAGCTTCCCCGCCTTCTCTGCTCGACTTCGCAATCTGCTTCTCCCAGAGAAATTCAAGCCTCTGGGGATAACTAAGTATGATGCAAAGCAAGATCCAGTCCAGTGGCTCAGATGCTACGCCCTCTCCATCGAAAATGCTGGTGGCAACAATGATACAAAGTGCCTCTACTTTCCCTTCTGCCTGGACCAAGCTCCACTTACATGGCTCGAGTCACTCGAGAAGTACCCGATCGACAAGTGGGACCAGCTCAAGGATCAGTTCACCAGCAACTTTGTGGGCGCAATGGGTTGCTCGGGTACTCGCATGGACCTGGCAATGGTGAAGCAGGAACAGAGCGAGACCCTACGCAAGTACATGTGGTGTTTCTTCGACAAACGCGCTACCGTAGTCGACGTCAACGACAAGGAGGTCATCGACCTCTTCCAAGACGGTCTCTACCATCATCGCACCTTTGAAGACTTTGGTTGACGCCGTCCGAGTTCTATAACCAAGCTCAAGGACATGATCACTTCATGGGCCGACGAAGAAGACAAGGCTAACACCAAGTACGATGTCATCCATGGCAAGAGCAAGTAAAACCCGGGCGACAGCAACAACAACAACAGGGATCAAGGGGGTCGCAACAACAACTACTCGGGTCCTAACCGCAAGCACAAGCCAGACAACACAGTCGCGGCTATCCAGCGCCCTGCGAAGACAACTCGAAGAAGACCTCTGGTTCAAAGACTTGCTGAAAGAGAAGTGCCCGTGGCATCTGGAGGGCAATCACACCACCGAGCAGTGCTACCAACTCCGGCGAGCACTCAAGGACTCTCCAGACCCACGGCCTCGTCACGATAAGAAGGGCAAGAAAAAAGCTGACGAGGGCAACAACGACTTCCAAGAACCCGACAGACGGTGAACGTCCTCTTCGGTAGACTACCCACCAGACGGTCTCAAAAGGCCACCAAACGGGAAGTCTTGAACATTGAACCAGCGGTCCCGACCGCTCTCAGGTGGTCACAGGTACCCATCACCTTCTCCCGCGCGGATCAATGGACAAGCTTCTCCAAGCTAGGGTCATCGCATGCGAGCTGGCTACCAAGCCATTGTGTGTTGACATCCCACTCCATCAGCACTTTCCATATGGCCTCTGCAATGCTAGTAGGGCCCATGCGGAAGCTCTCGCTGCACGCCGGGCCGGCAAGGAGATCGTCTCTGACCACTCTTCGGACTCCAACCCCGCCTCCGGCTACTACTCGGACTCCTCCTATGAGTTCGACTTTGGGTTGGATCTTGACGAGCCCGAGTCCGAGAACTCCACGACCGAGCAACCTCTGTCAGGACCAGCTACCGGTCTGGTTATAACATCTACATCCGTCGGGAGATTCTTCTACTGGCCAGACCGTAAGCCTGCAGACCTGACAGGCGGGAACTCACGCTGCGTCGCCTACCTCGACTCGCTTCCCTTCCAGGAGGGAACACCCCTAGCTCCAACAAAGGAGCACACTCCAACAGAGGTGGCGACTACTGACTCCGGTCTCGGCACCCCTGATCGCGAAGTCTTCATGGCTGCTGGCGAGACGCCAAGACCTTCAGGGACCCGACCTGACCGGTACTACGAAGATATCTCAGCAGACGAGCTGTCTGCCAATGCACCTGCGGATGAAACCAACGACGACAAGAACGCCCGACGTGAGCGCAACAGGAAGCGAAACGAACAACGCAGACGTCTCTGTGAAACCCTCCCCATACGGAATCTCACAGAGGCCCTTGACCAAGTCGTCAACCGGGCGCACACTACCCCCGAATAGTGCCTCATGTCCATCACCATGATAGCACGTCAGGCTCAGGGGATGCGCGCGGGTGAAGTAATCGCCAAGCTCGCAGAGGACGCCTACCTGATGAGAGTTGACAATAGAGTCACTCAATTACCTCCCCTCAGAACTCGCGAACCCGACAACCATGAAGCCACAAGTCGCAGTCCAGCTAATGGACGCAACCGTACTCGAGGAGAACTCCCACAGAAACCCAACCGTAGTAGGGCATCAGTTGGAGGACCCTCTCAGGGCGGTAACAGTGCTAGCGGCACCGGTGGTAGCCGCAGTGCTGCTGATCATGGTGATGCTGGTGGGGGAGGCAGCGGTGGTGGGAGCTCCTCACACGGGGCTGGCAAGAGAGCCGGCGACGGAGGCGATCGCGGAGGCCGCGGCCATGCAGACAACCACGTCACCGGTGCCTCACCCGGCGGCTACGATGCCCGCCGCAAAATCGAAGAAATACGACGCAAGAAGTCCTCCACGGCAGGCGACGACGACGGCTTCCCCGCCTTCTCTGCTCGACTTCGCAATATGCTCCTCCCAGAGAAATTCAAACCTCTAGGGATCACTAAGTACGACGTGAAGCAAGACCCAGTCCAATGGCTCAGATGCTACGCCCTCTCCATCGAAAATGCTGGTGGCAACAACGACACGAAGTGCCTCTACTTTCCCTTCTGTCTGGACCAAGCACCACTTACATGGCTCGAGTCGCTCGACAAGTACTCGATCGACAAGTGGGACCAGCTCAAGGAACAGTTCACCAGCAACTTCGCGGGCACCATGGGACACTCAGGTACTCGCATGGACCTGGCAATGGTGAAGCAGGAACAAGGCGAGACCCTAAGCAAGTACATGCGGCGCTTCTTCGACAAGCGCACCACTGTAGTCGATGTTGCCGACAAGGAGGTCATCGACCTCTTCCAAGACGGTCTCTATCACCGTCGCACCTTCGAAGACTTCGGTCGTCGCTGCCTGAGTTCTATCACCAAGCTCAAGGACATGATCACTTCATGGGCTGATGAAGAAGACAAGGCAAACGCCAAGTACGATGCCATTCGCGACAAGAGCAAAAAAAATGCGGGCAGCAACAACAAAAACAACAGGGATCAAGGGGGTCACAACAACAACTACTCTGGTCCTAACCGCAAGCGCAAGCCAGACAACACAGTCGCAGCTATCCAACGCCCTGCGAAAGACAACTCGAAGAAGACCTCTGGCAGCTTCAAAGACTTGCTTAAAGAGAAGTGCCCGTGGCACCTGGAGGGAAACCACACCACTGAGCAGTGCTACCAACTCCGGTGAGCACTCAAGGACTCTCCAGACCCACGGCCTCCTCACGACAAGAAGGGCAAGAAAAAAGCTGACAAGGGCAACAACAACTTCCAAGAACCCGACAAGACGGTGAACATCCTCTTCGGCGGACTACCCACCAGATGGTCTTAGAAGGCCAGCAGACGGGAAGTTGTGAATATTGAACTAGCGGTCCCGACCCCGCTCAGGTGGTCGGAGGTACCCATCACCTTTTCCCGCGCGGATCAATGGACAAGCTTCTCCGAGCTAGGATGGTTTCCACTCGTCCTGAAACCAGTAGTCGCGGGCTCCAGACTCAACAAAGTACTCATCGATGGTGGAAGCGGGCTCAACGTCCTTTTCACCAAGACCTTGAAGAAGATGAAACTTGACATTACTCACATGCTCACCAAGAGCACATCGCCTTTCTACGGCATCGTCCCCGGGAACGCGGCTATCCCACTGGGCTCAGTGGTCCTGCCAGTTACCTGAGGGAAACCAGGGAGAACTACCGTACCGAGTATATCAAGTTCGAAGTCGCGGACTTCGAGACTTCCTACCATGCCATCCTCGGCAGACCAGCTATCGCCAAGTTCATGGCGGTACCCCACTACACGTACTTGGTACTCAAAATGCCAAGTCCGGCCGGCGTACTCTCGCTACAAGGGGACTTGAAGATATCCTTCGACTGCGACACGGAAGCTGTGGAACCCGCAGCCACCAATCAAGTACCCAATGCCATGATGGAGATCTATGTTGCATCTAAGAAGCTGTCACACCCGGTTTTAAAGGCAAAACCGAATGCATTGATCACGTGTGCGCCAGGATCAAGTTACACACACGCTTAGACATTATGAATACCAAAATCAGTGCCACACGAATAAAGAGTTATTACAAACCATAGTCTTAAACGAAACTTAAATAAACGAGTTCTCGCAGTGGACAAAATGCCTCCACAGTACCGACCGAAGACTACGCACACCTAGAACTCCCGGAAATCTCCTGGAATATCTTCAAAGTTCTCCCCACTCGAGCGAAGCAAATCCGGGTATTGTAGATGCAAGAGAATAAACAAGCGTGAGCACATATCGTACTCAGCAAGGGAAAACAACATAACATGCAAGGCAATATGGTGGATGGCTAAGGTTCAAGCACTTTAGCATTTTAGTTGGTCAAGTTTTATTAGCAACCTGATTACTAAAGAGTGTAAGTTCATACCAACCCAATTAAGGAGATGTAAGCATCATAAATAAAGAATAAAACGACAATTTAAACATTAAAGTTCCATAATTTAATCATGTGAGTGTCCAGGCCGCTCTTGACCGTGAGCACGGCTAATCGATTAGTTTAACACTCTGCAGAGGTTGTACATCTTTACCCACAAGCAGCGTAAAAGCTCCGAAGAACTTTGGACCCAACCATGCGGTGTTTGCAAGACACCATATCACACTTCCGAGGTGTGATTGCATAGGGACGCTACATGGCCTTTACAAAGGTTCCCTATCAAGTTATGACCCACAAGGTCCGGATCAGTTAGCAAGGCATAAAGTCCCCTAGCAGGTCAATACCCCACCATAAAAGAATAACTCACCCAACCCCCTGCTAGAGCGAGTCCATACCCCACAGTACCGCCGATCCCTTATCCTTATCAGGTAAGACCATCCCAAGCTAAAGTTCCTAATTATTTAGCCAAGACCATTGCCCATTAGTTCTTGTGGTTGTACTGTTTTCCTGGGTGGTTCTCCATGTTCCGATTAACATATTAAAGGGGTCTTGTAAAGTAAAAGATCATAAACGGAACATGAAATAACAAAAGGTAACCAAGTGGATTAATACCAAAACCCTGTTGAGCATGCTAAGCAATAACTACCACAAGATTAATTTAATTCCCGGTATCAAGGTAAAGGTAGTCAAAAGCTAGGCATGATCCTTAATAGGTTCCCATCAAATTAATGCAAGCGGAAAGTAAAAACAGTGTATTTAAATGCATGTTATGTAGGACAAGCGGGCATGCATCAAGGAATACTTGCCTTCAACAAAGCCTTGCTGCTCAAACTCTTGCACGACTTGATCTTCGAATCCCTCGAACGAATCGCTCTCTATGGTCCACAATCATCACATACAAGCATACAATAGAAATAAATAAGAAACAGTCACCAAACAGATCAAATAGATCTAAACAGTAGCATAAAACTAATCTACGCTTCGAGACGAACGCGTGGACATAAAGAACGCTAAAATCGGAGCTAAAACGACTAAGTTATGGCTTCGGGAAGGTTTAGGGACTAATCTGCGAAGATTTAAAAAGGTTTTGGGCTAAAATAAAGAAAAAGGACTAAACTGTAAGAAATCTTATAAGGTGGGAGGGTATTTTTGTAAATAAAGAAAACTCAGGGGCTTTTCTGCAAAATTGCTAGGGCTGGCGGCGGGTTTGACCTAGTTGACCGGGTCGGTGGATCTAGATCCGTTGGATCTAGATCTGACGGTTGCAGCGGTTTGCGGCGGTGCGGCTTGATGCTGGCCACTGGATCACGATCTGGCGGCCGAGGACTTACGCAAGCGGCGGGGCGGCGGCGCGCGAAGGCCGGCGGCGGGTCGAGGCCGGCGGCGAGCGGCCGCGGCGGCGCAGGCGGCGGAGCTCGCCAGCGGGACCCAATCTAGGGTTTCCCGGCCACGGATGGGGACGCGGAGGGCACCAACACGGCGCGCGCGCGCACGGGCGGACCGGTCTAGGGGCGGCGGCTCGGGCGGAGATGCGGCGGAGCGGCGGGTCGACGCGGCGGCGCGGGCGCGGACTCCGGCGACGCGCGCTAGAGCGACGAGGTGCACGGGGAAGACAACAAGCGGCACCGGGGGGCTCCTCACCTCCTTGCGCGGCTCCCCCGGCGGTTCCTTGGCGGCGGAAGGACGACGACGGCGGGATTCAACGGCGGCGGCGGCGAGCTCGAAACGGCGGCGCGGTTAGGGTTTCGGCGGGGCGCGCGCGCAAGGGCTAGGGCGGCTCGGGTGGGGGGTCCGGGGAGGCGGCGGCGGCTTAAATAGCCCGGGCGGGGGCTTCTTGGCGTGCGGGCCACGCGGAGGGAGGGCGTCGTGCGCGGGTCGGACTCGCGCGGCGCGGCGGCGGCGGAGTCCCGGACGGCCACGGGATAGGGATGACAGCGGGGCCCGCCCGTCATCGGCCGCGACGCGGTGAGGGCGGGGAAGCGGGCCGGCGCGCGCTTGGCGGGCCGAGCGGCCGCCGGGGCGGAAGGGGCGCGCGCGCGCGCGCGAGCCGGGCCGCGGGGTGCGGGGCCGCCGCCGTGCGCACTGGCCGGGCTAAAAAGGGTTAAGGATTTAAGGGGAAAGGGAAAAGGGTTTTGGGATTTTAGGAAAAGGCTCCAAGCAAATAGAATTCAAATTTTGAATTTGAATTCCAGGCAACCAAAATAATGCTCCAGCATGTATGCAACACATAATTCCTATATTTCATTAAATTTATTTTAGAAAAGTTTTAAATGCCTAAAATTAAATAAAACAACCTTATATTCCTTAAGCCAATAAATGGTTGCTAGCAAATTTTTAATAAAGCCAAATTTTAATAGAATTAGGGTGTTACAAATCCTACCCCCCTTAAGAAGAATCTCGTCCTCGAGATTCGGACAGATTGGGAAAAAGATCTGGAAACTCTGCTTTCAGCTCATCCTCTCTTTCCCATGTTGCCTCATCCTCTGCGTGATTACTCCACTGTACTTTGCACATCTTAATCACACCATTCCTGGTGACCCTTGTCATGGTTTCTAATATTCGAATGGGGTGTTCAACAATAGTGAGATCCTCTTCAACATTTAGGTCATCCAAGGGTAACGGCTCCTTGTCATGGAGACCAAAACCCTTCTTCAACTGAGAGATATGGAATACATCATGCACATCAGCTAGCTGGACTGGCAACTCCAATCTGTAAGCCACTTCTCCCACTCTCTCAATGATCTTGAAAGGTCCAATAAACCGAGGTGACAACTTTCCCTTAACTCTGAATCGACGCAGACCTCTGATGGGTGACACCTTTAGGTACACATAATCGCCTTCCTGAAAGACCACATCCCTTCGTTTGCCATCTGCATAACTTTTCTGTCTAGACTGAGCAATCCTCAAATTTTCTCTGATGATCCGAACTTGTTTCTCTCGCTTCTCCGATGATATCTCGCTCCAAACAACTACCTTTCGCCCGTCTCACTCCAATATAACGGAGTTCTACACTTCCTTCCATATAGGGCCTCAAAGGGTGACATTTTGAGACTAGCTTGGTAGCCGTTGTTGTAAGAGAACTCGGCATACGGCAAGCTCTTATCCCAACTACAACCATGCTTAAGCGCACATGCTCTCGGCATGTCTTCTAGGATCCGATTGGTTCTCTCTCGTCCGTCCATCCGTCCGTGGATGATAAGCGAGCTGAAATTTAGCTTAGTATCCGAGAGATTCATGCAACTTCCCCGGAAACGAGAAGTAAACCGAGTACCTCTCGTCCGACACGATCTTCTTTGGTACACCATGCAAACACACAATCCTGGACATGTATAGCTCTGCCAACTTAGCTCCTGTATAGGTAGTCTTTACCGGAATGAAGTGAGCCACCTTAGTCAAACGATCCACGATAACCCAAATCGAATCATAACCATCTCGGGTTCGGGGTAAACCCACTATGAAGTCCATTCCGATCTCTTCCCACTTCCACTCAGGCACCTTCAATGGTTGAAGCAAACCAGCGGGCCTCTGATGTTCAGCCTTAACCCGGTGGAAAGTGTCACACAAAGCCACATGAGCGGCCACGTCTCTCTTCATACCGTACCACCAATACCTCTGCTTGAGATCCTGGTACATCTTAGTACTGCCTGGATGGATAGAGTAAGCTGAGTCGTGAGCTTCTCTCAAGATCTTCTCTCTGAGATCTCCTGTCTCTGGTACGCACAACCGGTTCATAAACCACACGGTTCCTTGCTCATCTTCTGTGAAATCTGGGGCTTCTCCTTGTTGCATACTCTCTTTAATCTTTTGTATTCCAGCATCCTCTAACTGCCACTTACGTATCTCTTGCTCCAGAGTGGACTGTACTTCCAAAGTCACTCCTTCTGCATGCGCAACCACTTTCATGTTGAGCCTTTCAAACTCTTTTACCAACTCCTCAGGAAACTGAATGGTCATAGCCATATTAGTGTGTCCTTTCCGACTCAAAGCATCAGCAACCAGATTTGCTTTACCCGGATGATAGTGAATCTCTAGATCATAGTCTTTGATCAACTCTAACCAACGATGCTGTCTTAGATTAAGATCCTTCTGAGTGAAGATATACTTCAGACTCTTGTGATCAGTGTAGATTTGACACTTAGTTCCCATAATGTAGTGTCTCCAAATTTTCAATGCATGAACCACTGCTGCTAACTCAAGATCATGCGTAGGATAATTCAACTCATGCTTCCTCAACTGACGAGATGCATAGGCTATAACATGACCTTCTTGCATCAACACACATCCTAGAGCTTGTCGAGATGCATCACAGTAAATGTCAAAGCTCTTCCGCAGATCAGGCATGACTAGAACAGGTGCTGTGGTTAACCGCTTCTTTAACTCTTCAAAACTGGACTGACATGCACTGGTCCATTTGAATTCCCTGTCCTTTTCTAGCAATGTGGTGAGAGGCTTCACAATCCTGGAGAATCCTTCAATAAACCGACGGTAGTAACCAGCAAGTCCAAGGAAACTCCGGATCTCAGACACTGTACGAGGGGCTTCCCACTTCAACACATCACTAACCTTGCTAGGATCCACTGCAATACCTCCATTGGTGATGATATGACCTAGAAAAGACACTTCCTTGAGCCAGAATTCACACTTGCTGAACTTCGCATATAACTCATGCTCTCTCAGCTTCTGCAACACAAGCCTCAAATGCTCCTCATGGTCCTCCTCATTCTTGGAGTAGATCAGAATGTCATCAATGAATACCACAACGAACTTGTCCAGATACTCCATAAAGATCTTGTTCATTAAGTACATAAAGTACGCGGGTGCATTGGTTAACCCAAAAGACATAACTGTGTACTCATAAAGTCCGTACCTGGTAGTAAAAGTTGTCTTAGGAATATCTGAAGGCCAAATCTTTAACTGATGATAACCAGATCGCAGATCGATCTTAGAAAACACTTTAGCTCCTCTCATCTGATCAAACAAATCTTCAATACGTGGCAGAGGATACTTGTTCTTGATGGTAACATCATTAAGAGAGCCTAATCAACACACATCCTCTCGTGTGCCATCTTTCTTACCCACAAAGATAACGGGTGCTCCCCAAGGTGATGAACTAGCACGAATGAACCCTTTACCCAATAATTCTTTAATCCGAGCTTTAAGTTCTTGTAACCGATCACTAGACATTCTATATGGGCGCTTAGAGATAGGAGCGAACCGACTGTGTAAAAGATCAATAACGAACTCAACATCTCGGTCGGGGGGCATACCCGGCAACTCCTCGGGAAACACATCGGGATAATCGCACACTACTCGTATGTCTTCCAAGGCTGCTCCGTCAAGCTTATTCACGGCACTGGCATTTGATGGTGCGGGATCCGCCGCAAACTCAAATCTTTCACCAGCTGGACTTGTAAGAAGGATTGACCTCTTAGCACACTGAATCACCGCATCACACGCGGTCAACCATCCCATTCCCAATATCACATCGATCCCCTTTGAATCCAAGATTATAAGATTGGCACGAAAATCTCTGCCCACAATCTTGAGATGGACGTTATCACATTTATAGATAGCTTTCAATTCCCCCCAGGTGAGGTAACTAACATGTGGCGAGACATAGGACTGATAGGTAGGTTATGTTGAGCTACGAACTGGGATGTAATGAAAGAATGGGATGCTCCAGAATCAAACAAAACCGAGGCGGGGAGTAGAGTTGACTAGAAACATACCGAGCACTACTCGGGGGTTCTCCCGGGCGACTTCGCATCAACGTGCATCGCCTTGCCTCGTGCATAGCTCGTTGTCCTTTGTTAGACTCGCGGGGTTTGGCTTCCGCTCCTTGTCTGCTGCTGGTTCTGTACAGGGGTGTGTGGAGGGTTCCTCTTTGGGCAAGCATTGGCATAGTGACCAAGCTCTCCGCACTTGAAGCAAGTAGTGGTAGAAGGATTGGGCGGTGCCACGGTCCTTACAGGTGTGCCAACTGGGGCTCTCTGCTGACTCTGCTGGGAAGCTGGGCGGGGAGTCTGAGGGACAGGACGCTGAAACTGCTGAGCAGACTGCTGGAACTGCTGAACAGGACGCTGGGACTACTGCTGCCCAAAATTTCCACCCGATCCCCCATAGCGGAACGGGGTGTTTGGCGGTGGGTTGAAGCGCGGGCAAGACGCACTCCCAAACTGCCCAGAGCTGGCGGCCTTCCTCTTCTGCTCTCCGAGCTCCTTGCGCTTGTGCTCCAAGCGGATAGCGGCATCAACTAGCTGCTGAAAGTTAGGAAAAGGATATGACATCGGCTCGGTACCGCAGCGAACCAACCAACCCATCCAGGAACAGCTCTCGCTTCTTCCTATCTTCAAGCAACCTCCTCACCGCATAGCGAGATAGCTCGCTGAACTTGTCTCTATACTCACCCACCGACATTCCTTCCTCGCTTCGCAGAAAGGAACTCCTTCTTCTTGATCTTCATGACTCCAGAGGGTATGTGATGGCTCCCGAAGTTGGTGGTAAACTCCTCCCAAGTGATAGTGTCCGGGGGCGGCATGGGCGGCGAGTACGCATCCCACCAAGCGGCTGGCAGAGCCTTGAAGTCGTCCCGCAAAGATACAGGACCTTCTCTCTGTCGTCACACTGACAGGTAGTGAGCATCTTCAGTATTGTCTTTAGCCAATCTTCAGCTTCTAGTGGATCAGCGGCATGAGTAAACACAGGAGGGTGATGACTCATAAACTCCCGGTGCTTGTTGCGAGGCGCGGGTGGCGGCACCGGCGGATTGTTGACCTGAGCTTGCAAGTTTGTCACAGTGGTGGTCAAGTTCTGGAGGAGCTGGGTCTGTGCCTCCAGGAACTGCTGCATAGCGGGATCCATTTGCACTGGCTGGGGTGCTCTTCCTGCTGGTTGATCAACACCTGATCCTGACCTGGTGTTCACCATCTGAGTGTTAGGGACATTATTTTAGATGATTGCACCAAGGATTAAACTTAGGAAGATAAGATAGCGATGATATTCAGATAAGACAGATTCTGTTGATTCCAAACAATCAGGCATTGCTCTCTGTACGAGTAACCAAAAATTATGGATTTTGGACTGATAAAAGGTAATGAAATTACGAAACTACTCCAACTGGAATCACCTCAATCGGAGTTGTGTAGCTCTAGTTATAAAATAAACAAGTCAGGTAGGTCGGCAGTGTTTAACAGATTCGTGAGGCTGTAATGTTTTAGTCATGACTCTCTGGTTTTCCACCCAAATATTCTGAATTTTTCACAGAAAAACAGTCACAAAATTCTTGAACTTTTCCAATTGGTTTTGCTGCAATCGGAGTTCTGTAGCCCAAGATAAAATTAAAACAGTGCTGCTGACTCAGAAAACTGTGCGAACAGATTTTTGGGATCTCGAATTTGCATTAAGGGAAAACTTAAGGGACAAAAAGATTAAGATAGATAACTGATTGAGACTTGAAAGATAACCCCCACAAACTTACTACTAAACCAATGTTGTTGTGGTCATCACTCCACAACACATTGCACTCAACCAAAAATCCAACCCATACATTAAGCACAAAATCAAGCATTCAACCACACCTCTAAACTAAACACACTTTACCGATCGTCTACTAGCGATTACAAAGAAATCCTATCCTTAATCTTAAACCTAAGGACTATCTTCAGCCATGGCATCTGTGCGAGCGTCAGGGGAGTCGTAGTGTGGCCTCTTGGGTGATGGGGAGGTACATCCTTTTGTGGCTTCATGGGCTTCCCCGGTCGCTCCTCGTTCAAAAGTGCGGCTTCCAAGGCACGCCTCTCGCGTCTCCCGTAGTGAAGATCCGCTCGCCGTGCTGCATATAGCGTGTTGTTGGCATCATCCAATGCGGTGTTCACACCTGCAAGTAGACTCCGGACATTGTTGAGCGTCCCTTCATAAGGCCGGTGTCCGGGGCGATGTAAGTCTTGGCTTCCCCACTTGCTCTGAAAGGTGTGTAACGGTAGTGGGTATCCTCCAACCTGTCACGCTCCTTGTGAGAGAGCACATAGAGCGCCCTCCGAGCCGACTCGCTATCCCAAAGCATCCATAGTAGTCCTGTGAGCCACATCATGATGCTTGGACACCTCCTTCACTCCACGGCATGGAATGTACTCCTCCAAGATGGCGGCAACCTCCCAATGGGGCTCGAACCACGGATGAGTCCACAGCTCACAATGGTAGACAGGGGCCTTATCATAGCCTAGGCAAAGTACCATTGCCCTCAGGTGGTCTGCCATGGGAATGCCTACTCCATCAGCTCTGTAGTGGTACACTTCCCAGATCGCTTCCCTCTCTTCCTCCTCTTGCTCTTGTTCTTCCATCTCTTGATCCGAGTGATCCTCATCTTCTTCCTCGCGCTTGCTCCTCTAGGTTGGGCTGTTCAGCTGGCTCATCCTCCTCTGGGATCATCTCCTCCGGATCTTCCTCATCATCGGGCACCATGATAAGGTTAGGGAAAACCACGAGTGCGGGCTCCATCTCAATCTCCTCATCCGTATCTCCATCATGCAAATCATGGTACTCGTTCTGTGGAGCATACCGATGGACCGCTCCAGCCCGAGAAGTCTCCAAGCTACGAACCATCTGTAGTGTAGTGCAAAACGAGAAAGATGGTAAGGCAAAAAGGACGAGAGCTAAAGCAAGCACAAGGTAAAGAATGCAGACAGCTCAAGAGTGAAGCAAAAAGGCAAGAGTAAGGTTAGTAAGAATAAAGCAAGCATGTAAAAGAAAGCTTCTATGAGTATAAAATCCTTAATTCGACCATTTTCTATCTAGGCTAGCGTTCCTACAGTCAACACAGCTCTGGTACCACTCTGTCACACCCGGTTTTAAAGGCAAAACCGAATGCATTGATCACATGTGCGCCAGGATCAAGTTACACACACGCTTAGACATTATGAATACCAAAATCAGTGCCACACGAATAAAGAGTTATTACAAACCATAGTCTTAAACGAAACTTAAATAAACGAGTTCTCGCAGCGGACAAAATGCCTCCACGAGCGGTACCGACCGAAGACTACGCACACCTAGAACTCCCGGAAATCTCCCCGGAATATCTTCAAAGTTCTCCCCGCTCCGAGCAAAGAAATCCGGTATTGTAGATGCAAGAGAATAAACAAGTGTGAGCACATATCGTACTCAGCAAGGGAAAACAACATAACATGCAAGGCCATATGGTGGATGGCTAAGGTTCAAGCACTTTAGCATTTTAGTTGGTCAAGTTTTATTAGCAACCTGATTACTAAAGAGTGTAAGTTCATACCAACCCAATTAAGGAGATGTAAGCATCATAAATAAAGAATAAAACAACAATTTAAACATTAAAGTTCCATAATTTAATCATGTGAGTGTCCAGGCCGCTCTTGACCGTGAGCACGGCTAATCGATTAGTTTAACACTCTGCAGAGGTTGTACATCTTTACCCACAAGCAGAGTAAAAGCTCCGAAGAACTTTGGACCCAACCATGCGGTGTTTGCAAGACACCATATCACACTTCCGAGGTGTGATTGCATAGGGACGCTACATGGCCTTTACAAAGGTTCCCTAGCAAGTTATGACCCACAAGGTCCGGATCAGTTAGCAAGGCATAAAGTCCCCTAGCAGGTCAATACCCCACCATAAAAGAATAACTCACCCAACCCCCTGCTAGAGCGAGTCCATACCCCACAGTACCGCCGATCCCTTGTCCTTATCAGGTAAGACCATCCCAAGCTAAGTTCCTAATTATTCAGCCAAGACCATTGCCCATTAGTTCTTGTGGTTGTACTATTTTCCTGGGTGGTTCTCCATGTTCCGATTAACATATTAAAGGGGTCTTGTAAAGTAAAAGATCATAAACGGAACATGAAATAACAAAAGGTAACCAAGTGGATTAATACCAAAACCCTGTTGAGCATGCTAAGCAATAACTACCACAAGATTAATTTAATTCCCGGTATCAAGGTAAAGGTAGTCAAAAGCTAGGCATGATCCTTAATAGGTTCCCATCAAATTAATGCAAGCGGAAAGTAAAAACAGTGTATTTAAATGCATGTTATGTAGGACAAGCGGGCATGCATCAAGGAATACTTGCCTTCAACAAAGCCTTGCTGCTCAAACTCTTGCACGACTTGATCTTCGAATCCCTCGAACGAATCGCTCTCTATGGTCCACAATCATCACATACAAGCATACAATAGAAATAAATAAGAAACAGTCACCAAACAGATCAAACAGATCTAAACAGTAGCATAAAACTAATCTACGCTTCGAGACGAACGCGTGGACTTAAAGAACGCTAAAATCGGAGCTAAAACGACTAAGTTATGGCTTCGGGAAGGTTTAGGGACTAATCTGCGAAGATTTAAAAAGGTTTTGGGCTAAAATAAAGAAAAAGGACTAAACTGTAAGAAATCTTATAAGGTGGGAGGGTATTTTTGTAAATAAAGAAAACTCAGGGGCTTTTCTGCAAAATTGCCAGGGCTGGCGGCGGGTTTGACCTAGTTGACCGGGTCGGTGGATCTAGATCCGTTGGATCTAGATCTGACGGTTGCGGTTTGCGGCGGCGCGGCTTGATGCTGGCCACTGGATCGCGATCTGGCGGCTGAGGACTTACGCAAGCGGCGGGGCGGCGGCGCGCGAAGGCCGGCGGGGTCGAGGCCGGCGGCGAGCGGCCGCGGCGGCGCGGGCGGCGGAGCTCGCCGGCGGGACCCAATCTAGGGTTTCCGGCCACGGATGGGGACGCGGAGGGCACCGGCACGGCGCGCGCGCACCCGGCGGACCGGCCTAGGGCGGCGGCTCGGGCGGAGATGCGGCGGAGCGGCGGGTCGACGCGGCGGCGCGGGGCGTGGACTCCGGCGACGGCGCTAGAGCGACGAGGTGCACGGGGAAGACAACAAGCGGCACCGGGGGCTCCTCACCTCCTTGCGCGGCCTCCCGGGCGGTTCCTTGGCGGCGGAAGGACGACGGCGGGGGGATTCAACGGCGGCGGCGGCGAGCTCGAAACGGCGGCGCGGTTAGGGTTTCGGCGGGGGCGGCGGCGCGAGGGCTAGGGCGGCTCGAGTGGGGGTCCGGGGAGGCGGCGGCGGCGGCGGCTTAAATAGCCCGCGCGGGGCTTCTTGGCGTGCGGGCCACGCGGAGGAGGGCGGCGTGCGCGGGTCGGACTCGGCGGCGCGCCGCGGCGGAGTCCGGGCGGCCACGGGATAGGGATGACGGCGGGGCCCGCCCCGTCATCGGCCGCGACGCGGTGAGGGCGGGGAAGCGGGCCGGGCGCGCCGGGCCGGGCCGGCGGCGCGCGCGCGCGCGGGGCCGCGGGGGTGCGGGCCGGCTCGCCGTGCGCACTGGGTGGGCTAAAAAGGGTTAAGGATTTAAGGGGAAAGGGAAAAGGGTTTTGGGATTTTAGGAAAAGGCTCCAAGCAAATAGAATTCAAATTTTGAATTTGAATTCCAGGCAACCAAAATAATGCTCCAGCATGTATGCAACACATAATTCCTATATTTCATTTAATTTATTTTAGAAAAGTTTTAGATGCCTAAAATTAAATAAAACAACCTTATATTCCTTAAGCAAATAAATGGTTGCTAGCAAATTTTTAATAAAGCCAAATTTTAATAGAATTAGGGTGTTACAGAAGCTTGCCCCAAGTGAACTCAACATCCCAGAGAAGTCGGACACATCCAACAAGCCTCAGCCATCCGAGGAAGTGCAAGTCAAGGCAATCGATCTTGGGCAGGCGACAACAGCAAGACTACCATGATCGGGGCGGGCCTTGACCCGAAATAGGAGGACGCGCTTGTCAGCTTCCTTCGGGCTAACCGAGACATCTTCGCTTGGAAACCAGCGGACATGCCAGGGGTGCTCAGGAATCTGATCGCGCATTCACTTAACGTCGATCCCAAAGCTACCCCAAAACGACAACACCTTCGTCATTTCACCGACGACCAACGGGATGCCATCAAGAAGGAACTCGCCAAACTACTCGCGGCCGGCTTCATCAGAGAAGTCTTCCATCCTGAGTGGCTCGCCAACCCTGTCTTCGTCCGCAAGAAGAACACGAACGAGTGGAGGATGTGCGTCGACTACACCGACCTCAACAAGCACTGCCCCAAGGACCCCTTCAGGTTGCCGCGGATGGATCAAGTCATTGACTCCACAGCGCGCTGTGACCTGCTCTGCTTCCTCGTCTGCTACCCCGGGTACCACCAGATCACTACCAAGGAAGAAGACCAGGAGAAGACCACGTTCATCACCCTGTTCGGCACCTACTGTTACACGACCATGTCATTCGGGTTGAAGAACGCCGGCGCCACCTATCAGCGAGCTATCCAGGCCTGTTTCAAGAGACAGCTCAACAAGAACGTTGAAGCCTACGTGGATGACGTGGTCGTCAAGACCAGAAACTTCGACACGCTCATCGCCAATCTTGAAGAGACTTTCGCATCCCTGCGAGAGTACCGCTAGAAGCTCAACCCAAACAAGTGCGTCTTCGGCGTACCTTCGAGAAAACTACTCGGCTTCATCATCAGCCATCGCGGCATCGAAGCCAACCCCAAGAAGATCTCCGTCATACCAAGATGAAAGCTCCCACTTGCATCAAAGACGTGCAGAAGATTACTGGATGCATGGCGGCCTTGAACAGATTCATCTCGAAGCTTGGAGAACGGGGACTACCCTTCTTCAAACTACTCAAGCACCAAGAGAAGTTCGTGTGGACCCTAGAGGCGGATCAAGCTCTAGCTCAGCTCAAGGACTTCCTGTCCAAACCACCAGTCCTCACGGCTCCTCGTAAAAAGGAGCAGCTACTGCTCTACCTCACCGCGACTACTCACGTGGTCAGTACTACCATCGTTGTCGAGCGGCAGGAAGACGGCCACGCCTACCCAGTCCAGTGACCAGTATACTTCGTTAGTGAGGTCTTGTCGGAATCCAAGGCACGCTACCAACCAGTACAGAAGCTACTGTATGCAGTGATCATCACCTCGCGGAAGCTACGGCACTACTTCCAGGAGTACTCAATCTCCGTCGTCACTGACTACCCACTCGGTGACATCCTCCGGAACCAAGATGCAACTGGAAGAATGTCCAAGTGGGCAGTCGAACTCGGCGCCCTCAACATCGACTTCAAGCCACGAACAACAATCAAGTCATAAGCACTAGTCGACTTCATGGCAGAGTGGCGGGAAAATCAGCTACCAACTCCAACCGAGCGACCAGAGCATTAGGTGATGTACTTCGACGGCTCGCTCAAGCTCGAAGGCACGGGTGCAGGGGTACTCCTGATTTCTCCAACGGGCGAACAACTCAAGTACGTCCTACAAATATTCTGGAAGGTCTCAAACAATGAAGCTGAGTACGAAGCCCTACTACATGGGCTCCGCCTTGCAGCATCTCTGGACATCAAGCGACTACTAGTCTACGGCGACTCCGCAGTGGTCATCAACCAAGTCAACAAGTCTTGGGATCGCAACAAGCAGAACATGGACGCCTACTGCCTAGAAGTCCGCAAGCTCGAGAACAAATTCTATGGTCTCGAGTTCCATCACGTCATCCGCGACAACAACGTTGCAGCGGACGTGCTATCGAATTGGTTCAACTCGCGCAAAGAGCCAAGCCTCTCATTCTCCTGGCGCAAGAAGGGAAGTTCATCACGCACCTCGTCTTCGGAATCAGAGTCTGAGTCGCTCTGTGTGCTCTTCTTGCTGCCGGAGCTCAGCGCCATGGTGCAGAAGCCATCTCTAGCGAAGCAGCTCAGCCCGCTCAGGTTCTTGGACGACTTCTTGTTCTTGAGACGATCACCTTCATCTTCACTGCTGCTCGAGCTCGAGGTGGAGTACGCGGAACTGGAGTCGACGTCGCTCGCTCCAACCATCGCTCGGGCCTTGCCTCGGCTCTCCTTATTCCTCGATCGTCGCTCGTCCTTGTACTTGTTCTTGTGCTTGCTCTTGTGGTCGCGCCTCGAACGGTACTTGCCGTCCATCCTCGGCTTGTCCTTGTAGCTGTCCTTGTTCTCGGCCTTCTCCGGGCAGTCGAAGATGAAGTGTCCCGGCTTTCCGCACTGGAAGCATGTTCTCGTGTTCCTCCCCACGTTCACGCGGTTCTCGTGCAGCCTCTCGAACCGCCTCGTCAGGAGCGCCAGCTCGTCCTCTCCAAGCTCGTCGAACTCCTCATCTGGCATAGACATCAAAGAGGAGAAAGAGAACATCCTGGTGGATGGGTTAGAGTTAGCCATTCCTTTGGAACCACCAACGAGGGCTAGACTATGGGAATTAGTCGGACCCTCGAGCTTGGCAGTCATGCCCCTATCCACCTCAGCCAACTTGAGCTTCGAGAATAGCTCGTTCATCGTCAGAGTGTCATACTTCTCCGACTCCACAATGGCCTCGAACTTTCCACCCCAAATCGTACGATCCAAAG
Source organism: Cenchrus americanus (assembly GCA_947561735.1). Classification (NCBI taxonomy): domain Eukaryota; kingdom Viridiplantae; phylum Streptophyta; class Magnoliopsida; order Poales; family Poaceae; genus Cenchrus; species Cenchrus americanus. The sequence goes on along the minus strand of OX387244.1, from coordinate 77,184,036 downwards.
AGTTTAAGAGCTTGACCGCTCTATCATGGTCATCGTACGGGAGCATGTCCACATTGGCCCTCATGTTGTTCACAACCACCGTGAACCTCTGAAACAAGGCATCGATGGACTCACCGGGGAGATGAGTGAAGTTCTCGTACTCTCTCCGGTAGGTCGCATACATCCGTGCCTAAACTTGGGCATTCCCAACATGTGCCTCCTTCAACACCGCCCAAATCCTACAAGCCAAGTGCTCGGTGTGCACCCGATTGAACTCAGGCTGACACAAAGCACGAAACAAGTAGTCGACCGCCTTATTGTTGGCGTCGAATCTGTCCCTCGATCTCGGAGCGAGGAAGTCCATCGGCCGGACATAGCCCTGTGTCCACCGTGACATCCCAAAGGATCCGACCCTTTTCGCGGAGGAAAGCACCCATCCGCTTGCTCCACATCTGGTAGTTCTTGCCATCGAAGTGTGGAGGACCCGAACCCCATTCCTGGTACGCCATACTTGGATCTTAGACTGGTTAGAATCAACAAATACCAGAACCGGCTCTGATACCACTTGAAGGACCGATACGGCGAACCAGAGAGGGGGGAGTGAATGAGAGCCGATAAAAATTCTTCACGAAGGAGATAGAAACTCCAACAAGATGAACACGGCTTCCAACACACGTCTCCGACTCACTACCCAAGTTGGCCAAGCCCACGTAGCCACTGGAGTGCCACTGGACCTAGGAACCAACACACACACCCTTTCGACCCGAGAACACAGTGGAACACCAAACCTCGAGTCCACTGACCAACACCGGTCAGACCGGTGAGCACCACCGGTCAGACCGGTCCCTGCTGGTGAAACTGGGCAACTTCCACTAAATGGCTTCACACCGGTCAGACCGGTGAGACGCACCGGTCAGACCGATCACACCTTGAAAGCCCCCAAAGCACCAAACAGGCCAACCGACCTCAAACTGACCCAAACTCGAAACAGCCCCAACACAGGACAACAACGAACACACCCAGACGTTCACCCGAGCAAAAGCCCACCGAGGGTTGCACCGGTCAGACTGGTCAAGAGCACCGGTCAGACCGGTGTAGCCTGGGCAGCTCGGGATGAACAACACCCACGAGTCAACTTCCCCAAATCCAAACCTCGATCTCCCGAATCGCTCCATGGACTTGAACAAGACTTTGGGGATATTAGGAACACCTCATGAGGAGTCCATAGCCAAGTTTAATCCCACCAAAACTTGTCCAAAAAGGAGGAATCGAAGAAATCCCGCCAAGAACACCACAAACCCTAGAACCCCGAAAAAACCCCAAAATCGAGCCCCTTTACTCACGGATTTGGGAGGGGAATCACAACCCAAAGAACCACGAAGGGTTCCCAAAAATTTCCCCCATCAAATCCCCAAGAGAAAGGTCCCGAAAACAACCCAAAGAAATCACCAAGTGAGGGCTCCGAAAATCACCACCTAGAACAACCGGGAACAACACATCCAAACCTTGAGGAACCATGCCGAATCATCTATACATGCAACAAAGGTTCATACAAGGTCTAGCTTACCGCCCGATCATCCAACCCTCTCACAAGATCTCACCATGAAGCTCTCAAGATAGTCCTACGGAAATCCTAAGAAAATAGGAAGGGAAAATAGGAAAGCAAATGAACTAGGGTTCCAAGAGTTGGCTACCATCCTCTCACCTCTTGGGTTATATGGAGGCAACCGAAAGGCTAAAATACCCTTCTCTAACAACTAGGGATACAAGCCCCTCAAGGGCGGATTTGGAAGTCTTCATGTCTTCACCATCGGACGGATGCCCGGCGACCGCACCCTGCGTAGCCTCGACGCAAGCCATGCGATCCCGACGCGTGTCCTCCGCTTCGAAGTCTCCGGACTGCGTCGTCGCACACCGGTCAGACCGGTGCTCCTCACCGGTCGACCGGTCCCCACCGATCGAGCCGTGCCGCCTTCACCGCCGCGGCCTCCGTCTTCGGTTCTTCGGTCTTGGCTTTGTGGATCAACCAAGGAACCCGGTGGTTTTCGGTGAACCACCGGAAACCCCGCGAACTCGGTGTAGCCTCCGCCAATCTCCACTCATGACTTGGCTCCCACGTAGTCCCGGCTCGACCTTGGTTTTGAGGCTCAACCAAGAAACCGTCCATGACTTCATCTTGCTTGTTCATGCCACCATGCGGCCCGCACTTGACCCCCGCCGGCCACCGGGTCCCTCGAACGAAGCCTACTTGTCTTCTCCACACCCGGAGGCCTCACCGGCGACGACCTTTCGCGCTTGTTCTTCACCCGCACCAACACCGGTCAAGCCGCAACCTCGCACCTGCAATACTTAGCCAAGAATCAGTCCACACAACGTTGTCAATCACTCATCACACAAGGAAGCGACCATCCACCGGTCCTCGAACCACACATGGTCCTCAATCTCCCCCTTGATGAGTGCATTGACAACACCCACACGAAGGTAACAAGAGAGAAAAGAAAAAGAAAAGAAACAAACAAAAAGAGACTCCAACAAGTGATCGAAAGCCAAACAAAGGCAAAGAGCAAGATCACTTGAAGAAGACAAGTCTCGGACCCCTTAGGCAAGGGCAACGACTCGACACATCCGAGACAAAATCCAAGCTCAAGCAAAGAGCGCAAACCACCAAAACAAAGCTCGAACAACCACAAAGAGCTCCCCCTACACACATGCAAGCTCCCCCTGAACCAATGCACCTCCCCCTGGATGAATGCATGCAAACCAGCTGAAATCAGGGCAGCTGCAGCAATTTCAGCTCACACCGGTCAGACCGGTCACCACCACTGGTCAGAGCGGTGCCCAACATGTGCACAGGACCAACACTCACACCGGTCAGGCCCCTGGACGAATGCATGCAAACCAGCTGAAAACAGGGCAGTTGCAGCAATTTCAGCTCACACCGGTCAGACCGGTCACCACCACCGGTCAGACCGGTGCCCAACATGTGCACAGGACTAGCACTCACACCGGTCAGACCCCTGGACGAATGCATGCAAACCAGCTGAAAACAGGGCAGCTCTAGCAATTTCAGCTCACACCGGTCAGACCGGTCACCACCACCGGTCAGGCCGGTGCCCAACATGTGCACAGGACCAGCACTCACACCGGTCAGACCGGTGCTCCTCACCGGTCAGACCGGTGTACAACAAAGCCCAGAAATGGCTCGAAACCACCTGAAAACCTTCTAAATGCGTCCAGTAAGCCATTTCAAGCTCAAACTTCTCCCCCTTGTTGGCAATGCATGAATCAAGCCAAAAATTTAAAATTTTCAACCTAGAGCTTCTCAAATAGACAAAATTCAACAAAAAAATGCTACACATGTCCAAATGAGCAAGTTAGATACTCTACGGCTTCGTATCGATCTCAACTACATGATCACCAAGTTTCACAACCATTGGACGAAGCTAAGATGGATTTGAGCAATTTTGCGAAAAACTTGCCTCTCATGAGCAAAGTCCTAAACATGATCAAAGCATATCAAAATGGCAAAGCCACACAAACTTCATGCTAGGACAGTCATTCTAACCATAAGACCATCACAAACACCCACAAGCACCTCATGTCATGTCAAAGCCATCGAGCCATGTGCCTACTTCTATGTATGAGACTTCTCATTGGTAGGCATCATGCAACGGTTTTGCACCCAAAGCAAATTGAATTCAGCACATATGACATGGGAGCACATTTCCAAGCATTTTTCATTTCATTTTCAGATTTATAATTGGTACATGAAATGTCTTTGCGACAAAAAGGAACTTATGCCCCTCCACAAGATAAGGCAAGAGGGCTAAACATTCATGATGGCAAATGAGCCTTTGGCCCCATATGATCAATAAACTAGCTATCCAACCACAAATTAAGCATAACAAAGCCACTAAAACATGTCAAGATCATATAAAGGCATTTACACATGAGAGAGCATACATGTGACATTTTCAAAAGCATAGCTACAACCATGGATTATTCATCAAGATCATAAAGAGCTAAGCCAAACTAACCATAGCATACCAAACAAGCTCACGAAGACATATATCTCATTCCATGGTGAACAATGTATATGAGAGAAGCTTTTCCTAACCAATGCATATGATACAAAATGCATGCAATCTAAGATACAAGGATGCCTATACATCATGTTACAAATGCCATGCCAAATGCAAGAAATGCACAAAGGAAACTATACATATGCTACAAAGAGAGCTCCCACACACCCAACTCAAGAAATCAAACACACACCAAGTTCCCCCCGCAAACGAGTGAAAGTTGCTTGATCTAGGGGTTTGGTGAAAATATCGGCTAGTTGGTCATGTGTGGGTACATGGATCAAAGCTATCTTTCCTTTCTCTACGTTGTCTCTCAGAAAATGGTACCTCACTTCTATGTGCTTGGTTTTGGAATGGAGCACTGGGTTCTTTGCAACGCTTATGGCACCGGTGCTATCACATTGAAGTGGGACATGGGTATACTCCTCACCAAAGTCACTCATGGTGTATGAAATCCAAAGGAGCCGAGAGCAACAACTAGCGGCGGCAACATACTCGGCCTCGGTAGTGGATTGAGCAACACTCGATTGTTTGCGGGAAGACCAAGACACCAAAGAAGAACCCAAAAAGCGGCAAGTCCCGAAAGTGGACTTCCTATCCAACCGATACCCGGCAAAATCCGCGTCCGAAAAACCATGAAGCGCCAAAGAAGAGGACGCGGAGTACCAAAGGCCGAAGTCGGGAGTGTGACGCAAGTACACGAAAATTCGCTTCACCGCTTGCCGATGCGAAGTCCTCGAGAGACGCTTGAAAATGAGCGCACGGACACACCGTGAACCGTATGTCCGGCCTCGTCGCCATCAAGTAGAGGAGTGACCCGATCATGCTCCGGTACTCCTTCTGGTCCACGTGTTCACCTTCCTCGTCCGCATCAAGAGCTGTAGTCGTACTCATCGGCGTCGTCATAGCCTTGGAGTCCTCCATCTTGAACTTCCGCACAATGTCCTTGGTGTACTTAGCCTGGTGCACAAATGTTCCTTCCTTTGATTGTTTGATTTGTAGCCCGAGGAAGAACTGCAACTCACCCATCATGCTCATCTCAAATTCCCTGCTCATATCATCTGCAAACCTTGCAACAAGAGAGTTAGACGAGCCACCAAAGATAATATCATCCACATACACCTGCACAATCAGGATATCTCTCGCTTCGCCTCGGCAAAAACAAGGTCTGATCGACCTTCCCCATCTCAAAACCTCTCTCAAACAAGAACCCCCTCAACCTACCATACCAAGCTCTAGGCGCTGCTTCAACCCATACGGCGCCTTCCTCAACTTGTACACCCGTGGGGGTACTTCTCACTCTCAAACCCCGGAGGTTGCCTCACATACACTTCTTCCTCCAACACACCATTCGGAAGGCACTCTTCACATCCATTTGGTGCAACTTGAACCCTTTAGCCGCGAGAAAAGGCTAGAAGGATCCTAATCGCCTCCAAATGGGCTACGGGAGCAAAGGTCTCCTCGTAGTCGATCCCCTCCTTCGGCCGAACCCACGAGCAACAAGCCTCGACTTGTTCCTCACAACCTCACCTTTCTCTCCCTCTTTGTTTTTCCACACCCACTTTGTACCAATCGGCTTACACCCTGGAGGAGGGTCAACCAACTCCCACACCTGATTCCTCTCAAAGTTCTCCAACTCCTCATGCATCGAATTAACCCAATTGTGATCAGATAGTGCGTGTCCAATGTCTTTGGGCTCAAAAGTAGCAACAAATGCAGCATGAGCGAAATGGGAATTGTTTCGAACCCTCGACCGTGTAGTGCGTTCATTCATGTCGTCGATGATCTTTGAAGCCGGGTGATCCACTTGTACTCGCCGGGGAGGTTCTTGCCTCGATGCTACCTCCCCCTCAACATCAGCTTCTCCTCGTTCTTGATTTGTCGTCGTAGGTGTAGTAGAGGGTCCGTCCATCACCGTAGTCGAAGTAGTGGGTACATGTTCAGCCGGGGGCACCACACCGTCATCTTCATCCTCTCCATGTTCATGCTCCTCCTCCTGAAAGATCTCCTCGCCAAGCTCATCATCACCTGCACACTCAAAGACAAGCTGACTACGTGGCTCTGTCTCGTCGAAGGTTACCTCGCAAGTCTCCACGATTTGGTTAGTTTCAAGATTGAGCACACGATATGCTCTAGAATGAGATGCATAACTAAGAAAATGCCATCGACAGATCTAGCCTCAAACTTATCCAACTTCCTGCCTTTCTTCAGACTGAAACACTTGCAACCAAAGACATGGAAGTGACTCACCTTGGGTGTGCGACCATGCATCAACTCATAGCATGTCTTCTTCTTGTGCACTCGAGGTATATCCTGTTCGACACATAGCACGCGGTATTCACCGCCTCGGCCCAATACCTCCTCGGAGTCCTATGCTCATCAAGCATCGTCCGAGCCATCTCGCACAAGGTCCCGTTCTTCCTTTCCACAACACCATTCCCGGGGAGGCGTATACGGACTCGAAAAGCGGGTGCTCAAGACCCAAGTCATGGCAAAAGGTTTCAAAACGAGAGTTTCGAATTCCGAGCCATTATCACTTGCGGATAGCTCGTATGGCATCTCCGTGCCTCTCGTTCCTCAACCTCAAGACTAGATCTCGAACAAAACCAAACATCTCCCCCTTATCCTCGAGAAAGAACACCCACGCATACCGAGAATAGTCGTCCACCACAACAAGGACATACCACTTCCCACCCGCAGACCGCACACGAGCTGGGCCAACAAGGTCCATATGGAGCAGCTCGCATGGACGCTCAGTCATCACATCGGTGAGAGGCGGGTGAGAAGTGGCCACCATCTTGGCATGCCTACACGGAGCACAAACCAACTCTTTCTCAATCCTCAACCGTGGCAATCCTCGGACCAAATTGAGTTTACTCAAGCGAGACAAAAGGTCAAAGCTCAAATGACCCAACTTCCTATGCCACTTCCACAACTCACTCGAAGAACCAACCAAGAAACAACGCTCCACACCCGAAGGCCGAGAAAAATCAGCACGAAACACCTGACCCTCGGGAACGACCATACAGACAAGGTCCCCTCGAGAGTCCAAAATCCGAGAACCACCTGGCCGAAACAACACCTCAAAGCCCTCATCCAACAAGCGGGACACGAAAGCGGTTGTACCCCGGCGATTGAACAAGAGCAACACGCCTCCGAGTGATCTTGTCACTCATTTTGATCTCACCTTCTGAAAGCACACGCCCACGCCCATTGTCCCCAAAAGTGATGTACCTCTTCGTCACCACGGGATGAGACTTGAGAACCACCCCCTGTCTCCGGTCATATGCCTCGAGCAACCGGAGTCGATCAACCAAATGTTCTTCAAGTCTCCCACCGAAATTCAAAAACGAGCACGTGAGCGAACAAACGACTCGACCGGGGTTAGTACCAAAAGAGTAAAACCGGTCGAGCCATTTGCTCGAAAGTGGGGTTAGCACCAACCAAAGCATCTCTCCTACCAAAGCTACCTCCACGAACACCACCACGGTAACCACCCTGAGGGAACCACCCCTCTCTGCCTGGAGGAGGACCAAAACCACGAAAGAAAACTCGTGGACCGTCCCTCCTCTCCTTCTCAAAGTTACGACTCCTCCCATCCCCGTAGTGAACTCGAGGGGGAGAACGCCTAGCAACCTGACCACCTGCAAACTCTCCAGCCCAACCACCAGAACCATGACCTCCAGAAACAACCCTCGCACCTGTACGAGCACGAAACCCAAAATGCTACCTGTACGAGCCCGCACGTCGGCCGGTGCTCCACACCGGTCCCGGCGGGTGTGACACAGCGACGGCACCTCCAACGACCTTCCGCTCTCCCCAAGCCCGAACCGTCCTCACACTCGCCTTAGCCCTGGGCATCTGCACACGAGGCTCAAGTACACCATCGGAAGGGTGGTACTTGTCCTTGTTAGCCCACTCCTTCGCCATTCTCTCCTCTCGCTTCCTCTTGAAGCAAAACTCATCCTTATGGCCATCTCTCCCACAATAGCCATAACGGAACCTCACAAGCTTAGGCTTAGGCTTGGGATGTGGCTGCTCACTAGGTTTCTCTCCACTCAACTCCTCCACCGATTTCCCCTCACTAGCCTTCTCCCTTTCTTTCCTAAAGAACACTTTCCCCGAAGTGCTCACAAACTTGATAGGCTTTTGTAGATCATTTGTGGGTGTAGGAAACACGGGTGGAGCTAGGGTTGTGTCTAGTCGGTTCCTAAGATGGTTAGGTTTTGGGGGGAAATCATTTTTGTGGTGGGTTTTTGGTGGCTCTGGGATATTCTTTCCACTTCCCTCACCAACCTTGTTTGCCCCAAGTCCCTCACCATCCTGCCTCTGTGGACCAGGAGCGTCCCAGTGGTCGGTGGATGACCGCTCCTTAAGTGATGAGTGATTGACAACGGGTGTTGGACTGACTCTTGGCTTAGTGCGCAGGTGTAGGCTGCGGCCTAGTTCGTGTTGTTGCAGGTGAAGAACGGGCGCGAAAGGTCTTCAGCCTTGAGGGGCCTCCGGGAGATGGAGAGACAAGTAGGCTCGGTTCGAGGGACCGGTGGACGGCGGGGCCCGGGTGCGGGCCACATGGTGGCGACACAAGCAAGACGAAGTCATGGACAAGTGAGCCGGTGCACGGTGGCGGTCAAGTCAAGTGGTTTGGCGGGAGGCCGGACCGGCACGCGGGGGTTTGGTGGTTTGCCCACAAAACCATCGGCGGACGGTTTCTTGGTTTGGGCCTCAAAACCAAGTCCGAGGGCCCAACACGACGGAGACGGGATCCGGTGTGTCGGGAAGCTTCGAAGCGGAGGACACGCGGCGGGATCGCATGGCTTGCGTCGGGAGGACGCGGGGTGCGGCAAAGGCGTGGCCGTCCGATGGCAAGACCCACAAACATTACCAAAATGCCCCTACGTGGGTTGTATCGCCAGTAGTGTAGTTAGGGGTAGTCGAGTCATTTACCACTCCGGCGGGACCTGATATATAAACCTGGAGTGTGTGTTGATGGTTCTCTCTCTCCGCGACTTAGGTTTTCATTTCCCCCCTTCTCTTTCTCATTTTCGTAGCTATTTTCCTTCCTATTTTCTCTAGGCTAGCATGAGAGCTTCATGAGAGATTTGTTGAGAGGGATGGATGCTAGGGCGGCATGCTAGACCTTGTGAATCTTTCCTGGTTTGTATAGAAGATTCGGGGTTGTTTTTCGTGCCTTTTTGTGCTTATTTTCGTGCCTTTGTTCTCGGTGTGATTCCGCGGATTTGAGTGAGTTTCTTCCCGGATTTCTTTGAGGGAAACATGGATAGATGCCTTGTGCATCTTTGTGCTTGATCTTGTGCCCTCAAACGCCGGAAATCACTTCGATTCGTGAGTTTTCGTTCGGTGCTCTAGTTTTTGGAGGTGCTCAAAGGATTCGCGATTCCCGGTGATTTAGGGAGTTAGGAGGCAAGATTTTTGGGCTATAGCATCCTTGTGTGACGCTTTTCAAGTCCCCAAACCCTTGTCTCTACGGCTTCAACCGTTTGGGAAATCCGATGATGATTTGGGGGGAGTTGACTTTCGGGGTCGGGCTATTTTATCGTTCCGTCCGCACCCGCGGACGGTCCGCGAGGACCGGGCGGACGGTCCGCGCGGCTCCGGTTCATCCCGTGTTCTTCGTGTTCTTGCTCGTCCTTTGTTTCGATCCGTTGTGATTTTGATTTTTGGTTGGACGAAGTTTCGGACGGTCCGCGGTGTCGGGCGGACGGTCGCGGGTGCTAGGCGGACGGTCCGCGTGCTCCCGCGGACGGTCCGTGGCACGGGGGTGTCTTTGGGTCGTTCTGTGTAAATTAACGGACGGTCGCGGCTAAGGCCGGACGGTCCGCGGCCGGGTGCGGACGGTCCGCGGTACCGGCCGGACGGTCCACGCGGCTCTTGTGGACGGTCCGCCCCTCCTGCGCGGACGGTCCGCCAGAGCCTGTGTGCTTTGCTTCTTGGTTCGGTTCCTTCCTCCCTTTCTAGTGCTTCCGCGTGTGCTTAGAGGAATCGTTCCTAAGGCTAGAGATTGATCCATAACCTCGTGGTCTTGACGATTGGTGCGTGATTCGATCCATCGCTTGTGTGTGACCGGGATTTGAGTAGGACATAGGCCGGGTTCTTTGGGAAGAATTTTTACCGGCTCCTATTCACTCCCCCCCTCTCTAGTCGCCATCTGATCCTTCAATTGGTATCAGAGCTTGGTGCCGGATTCTTTGCGACTTTGACAAGTCTCGAATCCTAAGATGGCGTACGTTGAGCGGGGCGGTCCGCCGCACTTCGATGGCAAGGGTTACCACAAGTGGGCGGCTCGTATGAGGATTTTTCTTCGAGGAAAGTTTTTGGAGTTTATTGTGCTTGACAAGACATATGCTATTCCGGTCAACATCCATACTCTTATGGTGGCCGATGCCGATGCCAAGGCCAAGTATGAGGCTAATGCAAAAGCCGTTGATCACTTGTGCCGGAGCTTGTGTGATCCGAGTTTGATCGTGTTCGCCATTTGGATCTTGCTTGGCAAATTTGGGATAAGTTGTTGGTTGCTCACGGTGGTGATAACCATGTGAAGGCTCGCCTCTTTGTCTCTTACGGATGCAATATGAGAATTTTTCTCCACTTCCCGGTGAGGACATTGATGCGATGTTTCGCAGGTTCATCGCCATCGTGAACAACATGAAGGCTAATGTTGAGGATTTTCCGTACTCCGAGCATGATCGGGCTTTGAAGCTCTTGCATGTCTTGGATCCAAATGTTTGGGGTGCTAAGGTTGAGGCCATCAAGGAGTCCGGGAATTATTTGACTATTGAGTTGGATGACCTCTTTTCTAAGCTCAAGTCGGTCGAGGTTGACGGGAAGATGCTATCCAAGCATGAGGGCTCGGCCGACCATAGTCTTGCTCTTGTGGGAGGATCAAAGGGCAAATCTAACCCTTCCCGTCGACGCTTTTCTTTGTCCTCTCTTATGTCCATTCCGGATGAGGAGTTTGATGTCTTTGGGCGAGGAGGAGCCGGCCTTGCTCTCAAGAAGATTTGAACGACTACACGAGAGTCGAAGGAACGCAAGGCGGAGCTCAGGGACGTGCTACAAGTGTGGCAAGCGTGGCCACTTCATCGCCGAGTGCCGGATGCGAGGGAGAACAAGTACAAGGTGAACGAGTACAAGGCGCACCCGAGGCGTGAAGACAAGTACTCCTCCAAGGGCAAGCATTTCAACAAGTCCAAGAGCAAGGACAAGGACAAGCGGCGACCGAGCAAGAGCACCTACAAGAAGAACAAGGCAAGAGCGATGGTGGCCGGTGCGAGCGACGTCGACTCAAGCTCAAGCGAGGAGCGATCAAGCTCAAGCGGCGAAGATGAAGACGCCGGGAGGCGCGGGGCAAGAAGAGTGCAAGCCGGAACCTCGGCGGGCCGAGCCGTGTGGCGCTCGAGGGCTTTTGTGGCATGGCCCATAGCTCGAGCGACAAGAAGAGTGTGAAGGAGGACGGCGACTCCGACTCGGAGGATGAGGTAAACCGTGATCCCGACTCCTTGCTTGCTGAGATTGCTAGGTTGAATGGTTTGCTTGATAACCGTGATAGTGTGCTGAGAGATGCCAAAAAGATGAGGAAAGATCTTAGGGCTCAGCTTGAGAATGCTAGCGAGAAAGTAGGAGAGTTAGAGTCAAAATTGCTTGAATTGAAACTTGAGAATGACTCTTTAAAACTTTCTCCTACTACTCCTGATGATGTTGAATGTGTTGAATGTGATGCTTGGTTGAATGAGATCAAAATGCTTAATGAGAAGAATGCTTCTATTTTGGCTCAACTAGATGCTCTTAGGACTGAACATGATGAGCTTAAGGCTAGACCTACTTTGCTTGGTGCTTGCAAATCATGTCCTACTATGCATGCTAAGCTTGTCGATGCTCGTTCTACCATTAGTTCTTTGGAAGCATCTTTGAAATCTCCTGTTGCAAATGCATGTTCTAGCTGTGATGAAGTCACTTTGCGTAATCTTGAACTTACTTCCCGTTTGGATGTCATTTATGAGGAGAATGACTATTTGAGGAAGGTGTTGGGTTGGTTGTATGGGCAGGAACCTCAATTGAAAATCATGATTGAGGAGTTCAAGAGAGCTGATGGTCGTGGTTTGGGTTTTGAGAAGTTGGGCGAGAAAGTGGGAGAGAACAGTGGGGAGAGTGTGTACGAGAAGTGTGTTGAGTCTAACCCCGGGTTTGAGGTGATCGGAGAGATCCAAGTTCCACTCCCAAAAGCACCCAAGAACTCTTTCACACCAAAGCCCAACCATCTTTGCAACAAGCTTGACACAACCCAAGATCCACCCAAATTCCCACCTAAGACAAATGATTTCCAGAAACCAGTGAAGTTTGTGGGTGAGAAGGGTGAGAAGCCTAAAGAGAAGCCAGAGCCAAAACCAAAACCCATCCCTTTCAGGTGTGAGTATTGTGGCAAGGAGAGGCATCTTGCAGAGTTTTGCTACAAGAGGAAGAGGGATGAGAGGCTTGCTAGGGAGCAAGCAAACCGGAGACGGTATCGCCGGCCTCGCGGTATTCCCGAGCCTAGAGTGCCACTTCCACGGGGTGTGGGAAGTGTGAGGAGTGTTGGCGAGTTCCCACGGAGAGGTGATGGTGTGCGTGCCGGTGAGAGGTTTGGTCGGGCTCGTGGTGGTTTTGCCGGACGTCCTCCTACTCGTCCTCGGTACGGGTTTAGGGGAGATGATCGCGGCTTTGGGTTCCGGAGAGGAACTACGGACCACGTTTTCCCCCTCGTGGTGCTCGTACTCCTCCCATGGGACATGGGAAGTTTGGTGGCAAGGGAGTGATGTTTGCTAACCCCTCTTTTGAGCGGATGGCTCGACACTTTGGTTTAACTTTCTCTCGTGCTAACCCCGGTGTCGAGTCGCTAGCTCATTCTCGTTCTTGTTTCGATTTGCGGGCGGGGAGGCTTGGAGAACATTTGGTTGATCGACTCCGGTGTTCTCGACACATGACCGGAGATAAGAAGTGGTTCTCCAGCCTCACCCCGGTGAAGGAAAAGCAAGACATCACATTTGGGGACAATGGACGAGGTAGGGTGCTTTCGAGAGGGTGTTGTGCATGTGAGTGACAAGGTAACGTTGAAGAGAGTGGCTCTTGTGAAGTCTTTGGGTTTCAATTTGCTTTCGGTTTCTCGGTTGCTTGATGAGGGTTTTGAGGTGCGTTTCAAGTCCGGCGAGTCTCGTTTGCTTGATTCTCGAGGTGATCTTGTCCGTATGATCATCCCCGAGGGTCGGATTTTCGGGCTGATTTCTCTCGCTCTTTGGGTCCTGCTCGCCGTTTGATGGCCGGTCCGTCTTCCGATTTGTGGAAATGGCATAGGCGGTTGGGACACTTGAGCTTTGATTTGGTTTCCCGCTTGAGTGGTCTTGACCTTGTCCGAGGATTCTTTGAAGTTGAAGTTTGAGAAGGATTTGGTTTGTGCTCCTTGTAGGCATGGTAAGATGGTAGCCACTCCCCATCCACCCCCGACCGATGTCATGACCGAGCGTCCGACGCAGCCGTTGCATATGGACCTTGTTGGGCCGGCTCGAGTTCGCTCGGTGGGTGGGAAGTGGTATGTCCTTGTTGTGGTGGACGATTACTCTCGCTATGCCCGGGTGTTCTTCTTGGAGGATAAGAGTGAGACTTTTGGTTTTGTTCGAGATCTGATCGTGAGGTTGAAAAACGAGAGGCATGGGAATGCTATTCGAGCTATCCGCGGTGATAATGGCTATGAGTTTAAGAACTCTCGTTTTGATGCCTTTTGTCGTGATCTAGGTCTTGAACATCAGTATTCGACCCCTTATGTGCCCCCTCAAAATGGAGTGGTGGAAAGGAAAAATCGGACTCTTTGTGAGATGGCTAGGACGATGCTCGATGAGCACAGGACTCCTAGGAGGTTTTGGGCTGAGGCGGTCAATACGACTTGTCATGTTTCCAATCGGATTTTATTGAGAGCTTTCAAGAAGAAGACTCGTTATGAGCTTATGCATGGTCGGGCACCCAAAGTGAGTCATTTCCGAGTTTTTGGCTGCAAGTGCTTTATTTTGAAAAAGGGAAAACTCGACAAGTTTGAGGCTAGGTCTAGTGATGGTATTTTCTTTGGATATGCTAACCACTCTAGAGCCTATAGGGTGCTTAACCTTGAGACTAACAAAATCATGGAGACTTGCGAGGTGACCTTCGACGAGACAATGCCATGTACTTCTCTTGGCTTTGAATGTGCGGGTGATGAAGAGATGGCCGAGGACCTCTTTGAAGAGGAGAAAGATGAAGGTTGGAGATGATGATGGGGAGAACCATGCGCCCGAAACCGAGCATGTACCCACTACTTCCCCCACGACTACTTTGGAGCATGGACCGTCTACTTCATGGACAACGACGGTGCAACAAGAGGACCGGGCGAGAGAAGGCCGAAGTTGAGGGGGAGGTGGTCTCGAGGCGTGAGGCTCCCCGGCGGATTCAAGAAGTGCACCCCCTTTCGAAGATCATTGGAGACATCAATGAACGCACTACACGGTCGAGGTCCAGAAATTCCTCTCATTTTGCTCATGCTGCTTTTGTTGCTACTTTTGAGCCCAAGGACATTGGACATGCTTTATCCGATGCAAGCCGGGTCAATTCTATGCATGAGGAGTTGGAAAACTTTGAGAGGAACCGGGTGTGGGAGTTAGTTGAACCACCTCCAAATTGCCATCCCATAGGAACCAAGTGGGTTTGGAAGAACAAAGAGGGAGAGAATGGGATGGTTGTGAGGAACAAGTCCGGACTTGTTGCTCGGGGGTTTAGTCGAAGGAGGGGATCGACTATGAGGAGACCTTTGCTCCTGTGGCCCGTCTTGAGGCAATTCGGATCCTTCTAGCCTTTGCCGTGGCTAAAGGGTTCAAGTTGTTTCGGATGGACGTGAAGAGTGCCTTTACGAATGGGGTCATAGAGGAGGAGGTGTATGTGAAGCGACCACCCGGGTTTGAGAGCGAGTTGTACCCACACGGGGTATACGGGTTGAAAAGGGCTCGTATGGGTTGAAACAGGCGCCCCGTGCTTGGTATGGGAGATTGAGAGGTTTTCTTTTGAGCGAGAGGGTTTGTGATGGGTACCGTGGATAGAACCTTGTTTCTCCTCAAGCATAGAAATGACTTGCGATTGTTCGGATTTACGTGGATGATATTGTCTTTGGTGGCTCGTCACATAACCTTGTTGCCAAGTTTGCGGATGAGATGAGCGGGGAGTTCGAGATGAGCATGATGGGCGAGTTGCGGTATTTTCTAGGGCTGCGGATCAAGCAAGTGAAGGACGGTACATTTGTGCACCGGACCAAGTACACGAAAGACATGCGAGGAAGTTCCGGATGCAAGATGTGAAGCCGATGTCGACTCCCATGGGGAGTACGGCTACTTTGGATGCGGATGAGGACGGAGAACCAGTGGACCAGCGGGAGTACCGGAGCATGATCGGCACCCTCCTCTACTTGACGTCGACGAGGCCAGACATACAGTTCAGCGTGTGTCTGTGCGCTCGTTTTCGAGCTTCGCCGAGGACATCACATCGACGAGCCGTCAAGAGGATTTTCGGTACCTACGGTCCGCCCCCGGTCTTGGCCTTTGGTATTCTTCCTCCTCGACTCTTCTCTTCATGGTTTTTCCGATGCGGATTTTGCTTTGGTTGTCGAGTCGAGAGGAAGTCTACTTCGGCACTTGTCGGTTTCTTGGTTCTTCGTTGGTCTCATGGTCTTCCCGCAAGCGGTCTAGTGTAGCTCGGTCTACCACGGAGGCGGAGTATGTTGCTGCCGCTAGTTGTTGCTCCCGATTGTTGTGGATTTCATACACTTTGAGAGACTTTGGTGAGGAGTGCACCCGGATCCCACTTCTTTGTGATAGCACCGGTGCCATAAGCGTAGCCAAAAACCCGGTGCTTCACTCCGAGAACCAAACATATAGAAGTGAGGTATCATTTCCCGAGGGACAATGTGGAGAAAGGAACCATTGTTTTGAGCCATGTCCCTACCCAAGATCGCTAGCCGATATCTTTACAAAGCCTCTCGACCAAGCTACATTTGTGCGCTTGCGGGGGAACTTGGGGTTTGTTGCCCTTTCTAGTTGATTCTTGGGGGGTTTACTTTTTGTACCATATGTATCATACCATGTTTACTTTGATGTATATACATACTTTGCTTGATGTATAAACCATGGTAGGATAGCCATCTTGTCATATATCATGTTGCATTTGTGTCATATTGCATTTTAGGATGATGAGCTTCTTTCATATGCCATATTTGAGTCTCTTTGGCTATTTGTGAGATATTGGTTATATGTGTGGAGAAATGGTGATGTGAGGCTATGCTCTTGGAATATTTGAGATATATGTGTGGTGAGATAGCCCCTTTTGAGATAAATGCTTAACTTGACTAATTTTTGATGAAATATGCTCCACTCGTGTGTAGTTGTGTATCCATGTCACAATTTGGTCTAAATATGCTTTTCATGCTTAGATTGTGCTTGGATGCCCTGTTCTTGCATTTGGGCCAAAGGCCGGATATCATTGTGAATGTTTAGCCTATGTTGCATTCATGGGGGAGCATAAGCTTCTTTTTGCCGCAAAGGCACTTCATGTACCATGAAATGAATTAATCTTGAAAAGAAGTGCATAATGCTTGAAAAATGCTCCATCCATCATGTCTATGTTTACAATGTCTTATCTTTCACATATGGGTGCAAAACATGTTGCATGATGTTCACCGGTGGAGAAGTCTCCCGAAGTGGACACATGGCTCATGAGCTTTGACATGACATGCTTTGCTTTATGGGTGTTTGCCATGATCTTTTGCTGAGAATTTGATATCCTTGTATGATCTTTGAGTAATGTGCATGTTTGTGGCTCAAGTGTGACATGGATAGGCTTTTACATGTGAAGCGAGTCTTCTTTTGGTAAAACTGCTTAAATCTGAAAATTTTGCTTTGTCACATGCTTGTATTTTCATGTATTACTTGTGGCAATGCTTTGACTATGCTATGATTCATGTGTGTGATCTTTGTCTCATTTTTAGCCTTTGACACTAGATTTGGCCTATTTGAGAAGCTCATGTAGTTGTCTATATGCTTTGCATTTCGCATTTTCACCTTGATTCATACATTGTCAACAAGGGGGAGAAAAGGTGAGCTTAATGAAAATTCAGAAGAGGTGAGCTGAAATTTGGAAATTTGCATTCACATGTTCAGGGGGAGCTTGCATTTGTTCAGGGGGATCTCTCTTGCTGTTTTCGGTGTGGATTTTGTGCTTTGCTTGGCTTGTGACCTTTCTTCGCCTTTCTTCGGTTTTGGTCATGAGTTGAGCTTCCTTGTTTTTCTTTCTTCTTTCTTTCTCTTTCACTCTGAATTTCATTTCACGTTGTGTGTTGTCAATGCACTCATCAAGGGGGAGATTGTGGACCGGGAGCGTCCCGGTGGTCGGTGGATGACCGCTCCTTAAGTGATGAGTGATTGACAACGGGTGTTGGACCGACTCTTGGCTTAGTGCGCGGTGTAGGCTGCGGCCTAGTTCGTGTTGTTGCGGGTGAAGAACGGGCGCGAAAGGTCTTCGACCTTGAGGGGCCTCGGGAGATGGAGAGACAAGTAGGCTCGGTTCGAGGGACCCGGTGGACGGCGGGGCGGGTGCGGGCCACATGGTGGCGACACAAGCAAGACGAAGTCATGGACAAGTGAGCGGTGCACGGTGGCGGTCAAGTCAAGTGGTTTGGCGGGAGGCCGGACCGGGCACGCGGGGTTTGGTGGTTTGCCCACAAAACCATCGGCGGACGGTTTCTTGGTTTGGGCCTCAAAACCAAGTCCGAGGGCCCAACACGACGGAGACGGGATCCGGGCGTGTCGGGAAGCTTCGAAGCGGAGGACACGCGGCGGGATCGCATGGCTTGCGTCGGGAGGACGCGGGGTGCGGCAAAGGCGTGGCCGTCCGATGGCAAGACCCACAAACATTACCTAAATGCCCCTACGTGGGTTGTATCGCCGATAGTGTAGTTAGGGGTAGTCGAGTCATTTACCACTCCGGCGGGACACGATATATAAGCCCGGAGTGTGTGTTGATGGTTCTCTCTCCGCAACTTAGGTTTTCATTTCCCCCCTTCTCTTTCTCATTTTCGTAGCTATTTTCCTTCCTATTTTCTCTAGGCTAGCATGAGATCTTCATGAGAGATTTGTTGAGAGGGATGGATGCTAGGGCGGCATGCTAGACCTTGTGAATCTTTCCTGGTTTGTATAGAAGATTCGGGGTTGTTTTTCGTGCCTTTTTGTGCTTATTTTCGTGCCTTTGTTCTCGGTGTGATTCCGCGGATTTGAGTGAGTTTCTTCCCGGATTTCTTTGAGGGAAACATGGATAGATGCCTTGTGCATCTTTGTGCTTGATCTTGTGCCCTCAAACGCCGGAAATCACTTCGATTCGTGAGTTTTCGTTCGGTGCTCTAGTTTTTGGAGGTGCTCAAAGGATTCGCGATTCCCGGTGATTTAGGGAGTTAGGAGGCAAGATTTTTGGGCTATAGCATCCTTGTGTGACGCTTTTCAAGTCCCCAAACCCTTGTCTCTACAGCTTCAACCGTTTGGGAAATCCGATGATGATTTGGGGGAGTTGACTTTCGGGGTCGGGCTATTTTCTGTTCTGTCCGCACCTGGCGGACGGTCCGCGAGGACCAGGCGGACGGTCCGCGCGGCTCCAGTTCATCCCGTGTTCTTCGTGTTCTTGCTCGTCCTTTGTTTCGATCCGTTGTGATTTTGGTTTTTGGTTGGACGAAGTTTCGGACAGTCCGCGGTGTCGGGCGGACGGTCCGCGGGTGCTAGGCGGACGGTCCGCGTGCTCCCCGCGGACGGTCCGTGGCACGGGGGTGTCTTTGGGTCGTTCTGTGTAAATTAACGGACGGTCCGCGGCTAAGGCCGGACGGTCCGCGGCCGGGTGCGGACGCTCCGCGTACCCGGCCGGACGGTCCGCGCGGCTCTTGCGGACGGTCCGCCCCCTCCCGCGCGGACGGTCCGCCAGAGCCTGTGTGCTTTGCTTCTTGGTTCGGTTCCTTCCTCCCTTTCTAGTGCTTCCGCGTGTGCTTAGAGGAATCGTTCCTAAGGCTAGAGGTTGATCCATAACCTCGTGGTCTTGACGATTGGTGCGTGATTCGATCCATCGCTTGTGTGTGACCGGGATTTGAGTAGGACATAGGCCGGGTTCTTTGGGAAGAATTTTTACCGGCTCCTATTCACTCCCCCCTCTCTAGTCGCCATCTGATCCTTCAGCCTCTTAAACGCCTCGATCATCATCCTCAACTGAGGCTCATGACCAGACAACCAACCCATCAACTTTCTCAAGTCATCATTCTCATCCTGCAAACGATCAACATAATGTGCAAGTTCCAAATTTTTCAAAGCATGCATTTCACAGGTAGAGCATGATGTAGGCATGGGTTCCTTCAATTTAGCCTCAAGAGAACTAGTGTAAGCATGCATCTCATCAATCTTAGCATGCAAAACGGGGCAAGAAGTACAAGCACCTAGCAAAGCAGGTCTAGACTTAAGCTCAGCCACTTCAACCCTAAGCACATCTAGTTCCTCACACTTGGAGGCATGCTTCTCCTTAAACAAAGCAAGATCAGCAAGAAATATGGAGCAATCAGCACAATCAACCTCATCCGAAACAACAGGGCTGGCCTTAAGGGAATCAATATCAAGATTGCTATCAAGCACTTGTGTCTCTAGCTCAGCCACTCTAGTCCTAGCATCCTCGAGTGAAGCCCTAAGCTCTTTTCTCATTTTCTTGGCCTCTCTAAGCATGTCATCACGGTTATCAAGCAAAGAGCCAAGCCTCTCATTCTCCTGGCGCAAGAAGGGAAGTTCATCACGCACCTCGTCGTCGGAATCAGAGTCCGAGTCGCTCTGTGTGCTCTTCTTGCTGCCGGAGCTCAGCGCCATGGTGCAGAAGCCATCTCTAGCGAAGCAGCTCAGCCCGCTCAGGTTCTTGGACGACTTCTTGTTCTTGAGACGATCACCTTCATCTTCACTGCTGCTCGAGCTCGAGGTGGAGTACGCGGAACTGGAGTCGACGTCGCTCGCTCCAACCATCGCTCGGGCCTTGCCTCGGCTCTCCTTATTCCTCGATCGTCGCTCGTCCTTGTACTTGTTCTTGTGCTTGCTCTTGTGGTCGCGCCTCGAACGGTACTTGCCGTCCATCCTCGGCTTGTGCTTGTAGCTGTCCTTGTTCTCGGCCTTCTCCGGGCAGTCGAAGATGAAGTGTCCCGGCTTGCCGCACTGGAAGCATGTTCTCGTGTTCCTCCCCACGTTCACGCGGTTCTCGTGCAGCCTCTCGAACCGCCTCGTCAGGAGCGCCAGCTCGTCCTCTCCAAGCTCGTCGAACTCCTCATCTGGCATAGACATCAAAGAGGAGAAAGAGAACATCCTGGTGGATGGGTTAGAGTTAGCCATTCCTTTGGAACCACCAACGAGGGCTAGACTATGGGAATTAGTCGGACCCTCGAGCTTGGCAGTCATGCCCCTATCCACCTCAGCCAACTTGAGCTTCGAGAATAGCTCGTTCACCGTCAGAGTGTCATACTTCTCCGACTCCACAATGGCCTCGAACTTTCCACCCCAAATCGTACGATCCAAAGAGTTTAAGAGCTTGACCGCTCTATCATGGTCATCGTACGGGAGCACGTCCACATTGGCCCTCATGTTGTTCACAACCACCGTGAACCTCTGAAACAAGGCATCGATGGACTCACCGGGGAGATGAGTGAAGTTCTCGTACTCTCTCTGGTAGGTCGCATACATCCGTGCCTAAACTTGGGCATTCCCAACATGTGCCTCCTTCAACACCACCCAAATCCTACAAGCCAAGTGCTCGGTGTGCACCCGATTGAACTCAGGCTGACACAAAGCACGAAACAAGTAGTCGACCGCCTTATTGTTGGCGTCGAATCTGTCCCTCGATCCTGGAGCGAGGAAGTCCATCGGCTGGACATAGCCTGTGTCCACCGTGACATCCCAAAGGATCTGACCCTTTCTGCGGAGGAAAGCACCCATCCGCTTGCTCCACATCTGGTAGTTCTTGCCATCGAAGTGTGGAGGACCCGAACCCCATTCCTGGTACGCCATACTTGGATCTTAGACTGGTTAGAATCAACAAATACCAGAACCGGCTCTGATACCACTTGAAGGACCGATATGGCGAACCAGAGAGGGGGGAGTGAATGAGAGCCGTTAAAAAATTCTTCACGAAGGAGATAGAAACTCCAACAAGATGAACACGACTTCCAACACACGTCTCCGACTCACTACCCAAGTTGGCCAAGCCCACGTAGCCACTGGAGTGCCACTGGACCTAGGAACCAACACACACACCCTTTCGACCCTAGAACACAGCGGAACACCAAACCTCGAGTCCACTGACCAACACCGGTCAGACCGGTGAGCACCACCGGTCAGACCGGTCCCTGCTGGTGAAACTGGGCAACTTCCACTAAATGGCTTCACACCGGTCAGACCGGTGAGACGCACCGGTCAGACCGATCACACCTTGAAAGCCCCCAAAGCACCAAACAAAGCCAACCGACCTCAAACCGACCCAAACTCGAAACAGCCCCAACACAGGACAACAACGAACACACCCAGACGTTCACCCGAGCAAAAGCCCACCGAGGGTTGCACCGGTCGGAGGCGGGTCAAGAGCACCGGTCAGACCGGTGTAGCCTGGGCAGCTCGGGATGAACAACACCCACGAGTCAACTTCCCCAAATCCAAACCTCGATCTCCCGAATCGCTCCATGGACTTGAACAAGACTTTGGGGATATTAGGAACACCTCATGAGGAGTCCATAGCCAAGTTTAATCCCACCAAAACTTGTCCAAAAAGGAGGAATCGAAGAAATCCCGCCAAGAACACCACAAACCCTAGAACCCAGAAAACCCCAAAATCGAGCCCCTTTACTCACGGATTTGGGAGGGGAATCACAACCCAAAGAACCACGAAGGGTTCCCAAAAATTTCCCCCATCAAATCCCCAAGAGAAAGGTCCCGAAAACAACCCAAAGAAATCACCAAGTGAGGGCTCCGAAAATCACCACCTAGAACAACCGGGAACAACACATCCAAACCTTGAGGAACCATGCCGAATCATCTATACATGCAACAAAGGTTCATACAAGGTCTAGTTTACCGCCCGATCATCCAACCCTCTCACAAGATCTCACCATGAAGCTCTCAAGATAGTCCTACGGAAATCCTAATAGGAAGGGAAAATAGGAAAGCAAATGAACTAGGGTTCCAAGAGTTGGCTACCATCCTCTCACCTCTTGGGTTATATGGAGGCAACCGAAAGGCTAAAATACCCTTCTCTAACAACTAGGGATACAAGCCCCTCAAGGGCGGATTTGGAAGTCTTCATGTCTTCACCATCGGACGGATGCCGGCGACCGCACCTCGCGTAGCCTCGACGCAAGCCATGCGATCCCGACGCGTGTCCTCCGCTTCGAAGTCTCGGACCGCGTCGTCGCACACCGGTCGGGCCGGTGCTCCTCACCGGCCGAGGCCGGTCCCCACCGATCGACCGGTCCGGCACTTCTGCGGCTCCGTCTTCGGTACTTCCGGTCTTGGCTTTGTGGATCAACCAAGGAACCCGGTGGTTTTCCCGGGTGAACCACCGGAAACCCCGCGAACTCGGTGTAGCCTCCGCCAATCTCCACTCATGACTTGGCTCCCACGTAGTCCCGGCTCGACCTTGGTTTTGAGGCTCAACCAAGAAACCGTCCATGACTTCATCTTGCTTTGTTCATGCCACCATGCGGCCCGCACTTGACCCCCGCCGGCCACCGGGTCCCTCGAACGAAGCCTACTTGTCTTCTCCACACCCGGAGGCCTCACCGGCGACGACCTTTCGCGCTTGTTCTTCACCTGCACCAACACCAGTCAAGCCGCAACCTGCACCTGCAATACTTAGCCAAGAATCAGTCCACACAACGTTGTCAATCACTCATCACACAAGGAAGCGACCATCCACCGGTCCTCGAACCACACATGGTCCTCAATCTCCCCCTTGATGAGTGCATTGACAACACCCACACGAAGGTAACAAGAGAGAAAAGAAAAAGAAAAGAAACAAACAAAAAGAGACTCCAACAAGTGATCGAAAGCCAAACAAAGGCAAAGAGCAAGATCACTTGAAGAAGACAAGTCTCGGACCCCTTAGGCAAGGGCAACGACTCGACACATCCGAGACAAAATCCAAGCTCAAGCAAAGAGCGCAAACCACCAAAACAAAGCTCGAACAACCACAAAGAGCTCCCCCTACACACATGCAAGCTCCCCCTGAACCAATGCACCTCCCCCTGGATGAATGCATGCAAACCAGCTGAAATCAGGGCAGCTGCAGCAATTTCAGCTCACACCGGTCAGACCGGTCACCACCACTGGTCAGAGCGGTGCCCAACATGTGCACAGGACCAACACTCACACCGGTCAGACCCCTGGACGAATGCATGCAAACCAGCTGAAAACAGGGCAGTTGCAGCAATTTCAGCTCACACCGGTCAGACCGGTCACCACCACCGGTCAGACCGGTGCCCAACATGTGCACAGGACTAGCACTCACACCGGTCAGACCCCTGGACGAATGCATGCAAACCAGCTGAAAACAGGGCAGCTCTAGCAATTTCAGCTCACACCGGTCAGACCGGTCACCACCACCGGTCAGGCCGGTGCCCAACATGTGCACGGACCAAGCACTCACACCGGTCAGACCGGTGCTCCTCACCGGTCAGACCGGTGTACAACAAAGCCCAGAAATGGCTCGAAACCACCTGAAAACCTTCTAAATGCGTCCAGTAAGCCATTTCAAGCTCAAACTTCTCCCCCTTGTTGGCAATGCATGAATCAAGCCAAAAATTTAAAATTTTCAACCTAGAGCTTCTCAAATAGACAAAATTCAACAAAAAAATGCTACACATGTCCAAATGAGCAAGTTAGATACTCTACGGCTTCGTATCGATCTCAACTACATGATCACCAAGTTTCACAACCATTGGACGAAGCTAAGATGGATTTGAGCAATTTTGCGAAAAACTTGCCTCTCATGAGCAAAGTCCTAAACATGATCAAAGCATATCAAAATGGCAAAGCCACACAAACTTCATGCTAGGACAGTCATTCTAACCATAAGACCATCACAAACACCCACAAGCACCTCATGTCATGTCAAAGCCATCGAGCCATGTGCCTACTTCTATGTATGAGACTTCTCATTGGTAGGCATCATGCAACGGTTTTGCACCCAAAGCAAATTGAATTCAAGACATATGACATGGGAGCACATTTCCAAGCATTTTTCATTTCATTTTCAGATTTATAATTGGTACATGAAATGTCTTTGCGACAAAAAGGAACTTATGCCCCTCCACAAGATAAGGCAAGAGGGCTAAACATTCATGATGGCAAATGAGCCTTTGGCCCCATATGATCAATAAACTAGCTATCCAACCACAAATTAAGCATAACAAAGCCACTAAAACATGTCAAGATCATATAAAGGCATTTACACATGAGAGAGCATACATGTGACATTTTCAAAAGCATAGCTATCAACCATGGATTATTCATCAAGATCATAAAGAGCTAAGCCAAACTAACCATAGCATACCAAACAAGCTCACGAAGACATATATCTCATTCCATGGTGAACAATGTATATGAGAGAAGCTTTTCCTAACCAATGCATATGATACAAAATGCATGCAATCTAAGATACAAGGATGCCTATACATCATGTTACGAATGCCATGCCAAATGCAAGAAATGCACAAAGGAAACTATACATATGCTACAAAGAGAGCTCCCACACACCCAACTCAAGAAATCAAACACACACCAAGTTCCCCCCGCAAACGAGTGAAAGTTGCTTGATCTAGGGGTTTGGTGAAAATATCGGCTAGTTGGTCATGTGTGGGTACATGGATCAAAGCTATCTTTCCTTTCTCTACGTTGTCTCTCGAAAATGGTACCTC
This sequence comes from Cenchrus americanus, assembly GCA_947561735.1. Classification (NCBI taxonomy): domain Eukaryota; kingdom Viridiplantae; phylum Streptophyta; class Magnoliopsida; order Poales; family Poaceae; genus Cenchrus; species Cenchrus americanus. Next base: position 77,158,947 of record OX387244.1, on the reverse strand, counting down.
ACTTCTATGTGCTTGGTTTTGGAATGGAGCACTGGGTTCTTTGCAACGCTTATGGCACTGGTGCTATCACATTGAAGTGGGACATGGGTATACTCCTCACCAAAGTCACTCATGGTGTATGAAATCCAAAGGAGCTGAGAGCAACAACTAGCAGCGGCAACATACTCGGCCTCGGTAGTGGATTGAGCAACACTCGATTGTTTGCGGGAAGACCAAGACACCAAAGAAGAACCCAAAAACTGGCAAGTCCCAGAAGTGGACTTCCTATCCAACCGACACCCGGCAAAATCCGCGTCTGAAAAACCATGAAGCGCCAAAGAAGAGGACGCGGAGTACCAAAGGCCGAAGTCGGGAGTGTGACGCAAGTACCTGAAAATTCGCTTCACCGCTTGCCGATGCGAAGTCCTCGGAGACGCTTGAAAATGAGCGCACAGACACACTGTGAACTGTATGTCCGGCCTCGTCGCCATCAAGTAGAGGAGTGACCCGATCATGCTCCGGTACTCCTTCTGGTCCACGTGTTCACCTTCCTCGTCCGCATCAAGAGCTGTAGTCGTACTCATCGGCGTCGTCATAGCCTTGGAGTCCTCCATCTTGAACTTCCGCACAATGTCCTTGGTGTACTTAGCCTGGTGCACAAATGTTCCTTCCTTTGATTGTTTGATTTGTAGCCCGAGGAAGAACTGCAACTCGCCCATCATGCTCATCTCAAATTCCCTACTCATATCATCTGCAAACCTTGCAACAAGAGAGTTAGACGAGCCACCAAAGATAATATCATCCACATACACCTGCACAATCAGGATATCTCTGCCCGCCTCGGAAAAACAAGGTCTGATCGACCTTCCCCATCTCAAAACCTCTCTCAAACAAGAACCCCCTCAACCTACCATACCAAGCTCTAGGCGCCTGCTTCAACCCATACAGCGCCTTCCTCAACTTGTACACCCGGTGGGGGTACTTCTCACTCTCAAACCCCGGAGGTTGCCTCACATACACTTCTTCCTCCAACACACCATTCAGGAAGGCACTCTTCACATCCATTTGGTGCAACTTGAACCCTTTAGCCGCAGAAAAGGCTAGAAGGATCCTAATCGCCTCCAAATGGGCTACGGGAGCAAAGGTCTCCTCGTAGTCGATCCCCTCCTTCTGACTGAACCCCTGAGCAACAAGCCTCGACTTGTTCCTCACAACCTCACCTTTCTCTCCCTCTTTGTTTTTCCACACCCACTTTGTACCAATCGGCTTACACCCTGGAGGAGGGTCAACCAACTCCCACACCTGATTCCTCTCAAAGTTCTCCAACTCCTCATGCATCGAATTAACCCAATTGTGATCAGATAGTGCGTGTCCAATGTCTTTGGGCTCAAAAGTAGCAACAAATGCAGCATGAGCGAAATGGAAATTGTTTCGAACCCTCGACCGTGTAGTGCGTTCATTCATGTCGCCGATGATCTTTGAAGCCGGGTGATCCACTTGTACTCGCCGGGGAGGTTCTTGCCTCGATGCTACCTCCCCCTCAACATCAGCTTCTCCTCGTTCTTGATTTGTCGTCGTAGGTGTAGTAGAGGGTCCGTCCATCACCGTAGTCGAAGTAGTGGGTACATGTTCAGCCGGGGGCACCACACCGTCATCTTCATCCTCTCCATGTTCATGCTCCTCCTCCTGAAAGATCTCCTCGCCAAGCTCATCATCACCTCGCACACTCAAAGACAAGGCCGACTACGTGGCTCGTCTCGTCGAAGGTTACCTCGCAAGTCTCCACGATTTGGTTAGTTTCAAGATTGAGCACACGATATGCTCTAGAATGAGATGCATAACTAAGAAAATGCCATCGACAGATCTAGCCTCAAACTTATCCAACTTCCTGCCTTTCTTCAGACTGAAACACTTGCAACCAAAGACATGGAAGTGACTCACCTTGGGTGTGCGACCATGCATCAACTCATAGCATGTCTTCTTCTTGTGCACTCTGAGGTATATCCTGTTCGACACATAGCACGCGGTATTCACCGCCTCGCCCCAATACCTCCTCGAGTCCTATGCTCATCAAGCATCGTCCGAGCCATCTCGCACAAGGTCCTGTTCTTCCTTTCCACAACACCATTCTGGGGAGGCGTATACGGACTCGAAAACTGGTGCTCAAGACCCAAGTCATGGCAAAAGGTTTCAAAACGAGAGTTTCTGAATTCCGAGCCATTATCACTGCGGATAGCTCGTATGGCATCTCTGTGCCTCTCGTTCCTCAACCTCAAGACTAGATCTCGAACAAAACCAAACATCTCCCCCTTATCCTCGAGAAAGAACACCCACGCATACCGAGAATAGTCGTCCACCACAACAAGGACATACCACTTCCCACCCGCAGACCGCACACGAGCTGGGCCAACAAGGTCCATATGGAGCAGCTCGCATGGACGCTCAGTCATCACATCGGTGAGAGGCGGGTGAGAAGTGGCCACCATCTTGGCATGCCTACACGGAGCACAAACCAACTCTTTCTCAATCCTCAACCGTGGCAATCCTCGGACCAAATTGAGTTTACTCAAGCGAGACAAAAGGTCAAAGCTCAAATGACCCAACTTCCTATGCCACTTCCACAACTCACTCGAAGAACCAGCCAAGAAACAACGCTCCACACCCGAAGACTGAGAAAAATCAGCACGAAACACCTGACCCTCGGGAACGACCATACAGACAAGGTCCCCTCGAGAGTCCAAAATCCGAGAACCACCTGGCCGAAACAACACCTCAAAGCCCTCATCCAACAACTGGGACACAGAAAGCAGATTGTACCCCAGCGATTGAACAAGAGCAACACGCCTCCGAGTGATCTTGTCACTCATTTTGATCTCACCTTCTGAAAGCACACGCCCACGCCCATTGTCCCCAAAAGTGATGTACCTCTTCGTCACCACCGGGATGAGACTTGAGAACCACCCCCTGTCTCCGGTCATATGCCTCGAGCAACCGGAGTCGATCAACCAAATGTTCTTCAAGTCTCCCACCTGAAATTCAAAAACGAGCACGTGAGCGAACAAACGACTCGGCCGGGGTTAGTACCAAAAGAGTAAAACCAGTGCCGAGCCATTTGCTCGAAAGTGGGGTTAGCACCAACCAAAGCATCTCTCCTACCAAAGCTACCTCCACGAACACCACCACGGTAACCACCCTGAGGGAACCACCCCTCTCTGCCTGGAGGAGGACCAAAACCACGAAAGAAAACTCGTGGATCGTCCCTCCTCTCCTTCTCAAAGTTACGACTCCTCCCATCCCCGTAGTGAACTCGAGGGGGAGAACGCCTAGCAACCTGACCACCTGCAAACTCTCCAGCCCAACCACCAGAACCACGACCTCCAGAAACAACCCTCGCACCTGTACGAGCACGAAACCCAAAATGCTACCTGTACAGGCCTGCACCGGTCTGACCGGTGCTCCACACCGGTCTGACTGGTGTGACCTGGGCAGCAGCACCTCCAACAGCCTTCCGCTCTCCCCAAGCCCGAACTGTCCTCACACTCGCCTTAGCCCTGGGCATCTGCACACGAGGCTCAAGTACACCATCGGAAGGGTGGTACTTGTCCTTGTTAGCCCACTCCTTCGCCATTCTCTCCTCTCGCTTCCTCTTGAAGCAAAACTCATCCTTATGGCCATCTCTCCCACAATAGCCATAACGGAACCTCACAAGCTTAGGCTTAGGCTTGGGATGTGGCTGCTCACTAGGTTTCTCTCCACTCAACTCCTCCACCGATTTCCCCTCACTAGCCTTCTCCCTTTCTTTCCTAAAGAACACTTTCCCCGAAGTGCTCACAAACTTGATAGGCTTTTGTAGATCATTTGTGGGTGTAGGAAACACGGGTGGAGCTAGGGTTGTGTCTAGTCGGTTCCTAAGATGGTTAGGTTTTGGGGGGAAATCATTTTTGTGGTGGGTTTTTGGTGGCTGCGGGATATTCTTTCCACTTCCCTCACCAACCTTGTTTGCCCCAAGTCCCTCACCATCCCGCCTCTTAAACGCCTCGATCATCATCCTCAACGAGGCTCATGACCAGACAACCAACCCATCAACTTTCTCAAGTCATCATTCTCATCCTGCAAACGATCAACATAATGTGCAAGTTCCAAATTTTTCAAAGCATGCATTTCACAGGTAGAGCATGATGTAGGCATGGGTTCCTTCAATTTAGCCTCAAGAGAACTAGTGTAAGCATGCATCTCATCAATCTTAGCATGCAAAACAGGGCAAGAAGTACAAGCACCTAGCAAAGCAGGTCTAGACTTAAGCTCAGCCACTTCAACCCTAAGCACATCTAGTTCCTCACACTTGGAGGCATGCTTCTCCTTAAACAAAGCAAGATCAGCAAGAAATATGGAGCAATCAACACAATCAACCTCATCCGAAACAACAGGGCTAGCCTTAAGGGAATCAATCTCAAGCTTGCTATCAAGCACCTGTGTCTCTAGCTCAGCCACTCTAGTCCTAGCATCCTCGAGTGAAGCCCTAAGCTCTTTTCTCATTTTCTTGGCCTCTCTAAGCATGTCATCACGGTTATCAAGCAAAGAGCCAAGCCTCTCATTCTCCTGGCGCAAGAAGGGAAGTTCATCACGCACCTCATCGTCGGAATCAGAGTCCGAGTCGCTCTGTGTGCTCTTCTTGCTGCCGGAGCTCAGCGCCATGGTGCAGAAGCCATCTCTAGCGAAGCAGCTCAGCCCGCTCAGGTTCTTGGACGACTTCTTGTTCTTGAGACGATCACCTTCATCTTCACTGCTGCTCGAGCTCGAGGTGGAGTACGCGGAACTGGAGTCGACGTCGCTCGCTCCAACCATCGCTCGGGCCTTGCCTCGGCTCTCCTTATTCCTCGATCGTCGCTCGTCCTTGTACTTGTTCTTGTGCTTGCTCTTGTGGTCGCGCCTCGAACGGTACTTGCCGTCCATCCTCGGCTTGTGCTTGTAGCCGTCCTTGTTCTCGGCCTTCTCCCGGGCGGTCGAAGATGAAGTGTCCCGGCTTGCCGCACTGGAAGCATGTTCTCGTGTTCCTCCCCACGTTCACGCGGTTCTCGTGCAGCCTCTCGAACCGCCTCGTCAGGAGCGCCAGCTCGTCCTCTCCAAGCTCGTCGAACTCCTCATCTGGCATAGACATCAAAGAGGAGAAAGAGAACATCTCGGTGGATGGGTTAGAGTTAGCCATTCCTTTGGAACCACCAACGAGGGCTAGACTATGGGAATTAGTCGGACCCTCGAGCTTGGCAGTTATGCCCCTATCCACCTCAGCCAACTTGAGCTTCGAGAATAGCTCGTTCACCGTCAGAGTGTCATACTTCTCCGACTCCACAATGGCCTCGAACTTTCCACCCCAAATCGTACGATCCAAAGAGTTTAAGAGCTTGACCGCTCTATCATGGTCATCGTACGGGAGCACGTCCACATTGGCCCTCATGTTGTTCACAACCACCGTGAACCTCTGAAACAAGGCATCGATGGACTCACCGGGGAGATGAGTGAAGTTCTCGTACTCTCTCCGGTAGGTCGCATACATCCGTGCCTAAACTTGGGCATTCCCAACATGTGCCTCCTTCAACACCGCCCAAATCCTACAAGCCAAGTGCTCGGTGTGCACCCGATTGAACTCAGGCTGACACAAAGCACGAAACAAGTAGTCGACCGCCTTATTGTTGGCGTCGAATCTGTCCCTCGATCCTGGAGCGAGGAAGTCCATCAGGCCGGACATAGCCTCGTGTCCACCGTGACATCCCAAAGGATCTGACCCTTTCTGCGGAGGAAAGCACCCATCCGCTTGCTCCACATCTGGTAGTTCTTGCCATCGAAGTGTGGAGGACCCGAACCCCATTCCTGGTACGCCATACTTGGATCTTAGACTGGTTAGAATCAACAAAGACCAGAACCGGCTCTGATACCACTTGAAGGACCGATACGGCGAACCAGAGAGGGGGGAGTGAATGAGAGCCGATAAAAATTCTTCACGAAGGAGATAGAAACTCCAACAAGATGAACACGGTCGATGGTCAAGAGCACCGGTCGGACCGGTGCTCCTGGGCGACTCGGGATGAACAACACCCACGAGTCAACTTCCCCAAATCCAAACCTCGATCTCCCGAATCGCTCCATGGACTTGAACAAGACTTTGGGGATATTAGGAACACCTCATGAGGAGTCCATAGCCAAGTTTAATCCCACCAAAACTTGTCCAAAAAGGAGGAATCGAAGAAATCCCGCCAAGAACACCACAAACCCTAGAACCCAGAAAACCCCAAAATCGAGCCCCTTTACTCACGGATTTGGGAGGGGAATCACAACCCAAAGAACCACGAAGGGTTCCCAAAAATTTCCCCCATCAAATCCCCAAGAGAAAGGTCCCGAAAACAACCCAAAGAAATCACCAAGTGAGGGCTCCGAAAATCACCACCTAGAACAACCGGGAACAACACATCCAAACCTTGAGGAACCATGCCGAATCATCTATACATGCAACAAAGGTTCATACAAGGTCTAGCTTACCGCCCGATCATCCAACCCTCTCACAAGATCTCACCATGAAGCTCTCAAGCTAGTCCTACGGAAATCCTAAGAAAATAGGAAGGGAAAATATGAAAGCAAATGAACTAGGGTTCCAAGAGTTGGCTACCATCCTCTCACCTCTTGGGTTATATGGAGGCAACCAAAAGTCTAAAATACCCTTCTCTAACAACTAGGGATACAAGCCCCTCAAGGGCGGATTTGGAAGTCTTCATGTCTTCACCATCGGACGGATGCCCGGCGACCGCACCCTGCGTAGCCTCGACGCAAGCCATGCGATCCCGACGCGTGTCCTCCGCTTCGAAGTCTCCGGACTGCATCGTCGCACACCGGTCAGACCGGTGCTCCTCACCGGTCAGACCGGTCCCCACCGGTCAGACGGTCTGGCGCTGCTGCAGCTCCGTCTTCGGTTCTTCGGTCTTGGATTTGTGGATCAACCAAGGAACCCAGTGGTTTTCTGGTGAACCACTGGAAACCCCGCGAACTCGATGTAGCCTCCGCCAATCTCCACTCATGACTTGGCTCCCACGTAGTCCCGGCTCGACCTTGGTTTTGAGGCTCAACCAAGAAACCGTCCATGACTTCATCTTGCTTGTTCATGCCACCATGCGGCCCGCACTTGACCCCGCCGGCCACCGGGTCCCTCGAACGAAGCCTACTTGTCTTCTCCACACACGGAGGCCTCACCGGCGACGACCTTTCGCGCTTGTTCTTCACCTGCACCAACACCAGTCAAGCCGCAACCTGCACCTGCAATACTTAGCCAAGAATCAGTCCACACAACGTTGTCAATCACTCATCACACAAGGAAGCAACCATCCACTGGTCCTCGAACCACACATGGTCCTCCGGTGTCTTCGTCCACGAGCTTCATGTGTCATCCATCCCGGAGCCGGCACCCACGACCACTGACCCAGCGCTTCTCCCAGCTAGCCAGGAGGTCATGATGATAGATGTGGACTAGCGACAACCCTTCATCGACTACATCCGCGAGCAGAAGGTTCCCATGGACAAAAACTTGGCCGAGAAAATCATGAATTGCATTCCATGAGAAGAAGGCAAGGTCATCTTGGAGGATATCCACAAAGGCGTCTGCAGCAACCACGCGTCCTCACGCATGCTGGTCAGCAAGGCCTTCCGACGAGCTTTCTATTGGCCCACAGCTCTGGGCGATGCCAAGGAACTCGTCAGAAGGTGCCAAGGGTGCCAGTACTTCACCAAGCAACAACACATCCCGGCCTACAAGCTAGTCACTATACCGCCAACTTGGCCTTTCACCTGCTGGGGGCTCGACATGATTGGGCCTCTTCCGACTGCGCCAGGAGGATTCAACACAGTTCTGGTGGCCATCGACAAGTTCAGCAAGTGGATCGAAGTCAAGCCGGTCACTTGTTCCAAGGCCGACAGAGTACTCGACTTCTTGGATGAACTCGTGCACCACTACGGACTACTCCATCGCATCATCACAGACTTGGGTTCCAACTTCAACAACCACCGGTTTTGGGAGTACTGCTAGAACATCGGGATTGACGTCTGGTATGTCTCCGTCGCCCATCCACGGGCCAACGGACAAGTTGAGCGTGCCAATGGGATGGTACTCGACGCCCTCAAGAAGCGACTACATGACGCTGCTAACACAAAAGGGGGCAAGTGGACAAGGAACTGCCCAACGCACTCTGGGGGCTGCGTATTCAACCCACCAAGCCGACGGGATAGTCACCCTATGTCCTAGTCTACGACTCCGAAGCTATTCTACCTACCGACATCATGTGGGACTCGCCGGCAATAGAGTAATACGACGAAGGCATATCTGAAGACAACAGACGAGTTGACATCGATGGACTCGAAGAAGCTCGCTGTGCCGCACTTGTCCAATCAGCAAGGTACGTCGAGGGTATCCGACGCTACCACGATCGCAACGTCAAGGAACGCTCCTTCAACGTTGGTGATCTAGTCCTCCGTCGCATCCAGAACATGGAAGGACTACACAAGCTCAGCTTGCCATGGAAAGGTCCCTTCACAGTTGCAAGGGTGACCGGACCAGGCTCGTATCTCCTCCAGACACTTGAAGGCTCGTATCTCCTCCAGCCTATGCGGCTACTAACGGATCTACAGCTGTAAGCAGACACGCTCCCTAGAACCACTCCAGCCGTAGGCGGCCTCCGGGTCTTGGCGACTACACTTGTAAAGGCCCTCGCCATCTAGGTGTATTTTCTTAGTAATAAAGTTTGATTTTCAGTCAACTCATTTATTGTGCTTCCCTCGAATGGGTCTACTGCCGAGTACTACTACTCGCTCACAACTCCACAGATGGGCACTTCACACATATACATCGTAACAACAAGTACTCATTTCATGGAAGTCTTTTAAACTTTAAACAAGTTCTTTACAACTTTGTTTATATTACAACTACTACCAAAAGCTAACCCTACAAGACAACTATTGGAGGTTCAGCTTCTCCGCGACTTGTTCCGCGATTGGCGCCATCTGCTCCAGAAGCTCCTTGTACTGCTCATCTGTACAATTGGCAGCTAGTCCTCCCGCGACTACATCAACCGGAGCCTTGGGGAAGTACGACTTAGACTCAGTTCGGGACGGACTTTGCCAGATGCTTGACATAAGTTGCCAGACGTCCGGGAGCTTCCTTTAGCTGATCAACCAAAGGAGCTATCTTTGGCCCGCTCGGGTGTGGCACCAGCAGCCTCGCGATGGGAAGTGTGCCTTCTTCAAGTTCCTTGAGCTGGCCCCGCAACTTCTCGCAGTCTTCGTTGAGCTTCTGCAGAGATTTATAGCAGTTGACAAGGTCACGGTCCGAGGCTTCTCGGAGCTCCATGTGCTTGATGCACTCATAAGACAGCTACTTATATTCATATTCAAGTACCTCTCGGGCATCTCTCTCGGTAGACGATGTTCTTCAGATCGGTCTCCGATGCCTTCAGCTGGTCTACCCGAGCCTCGAGATCTGCAAAAGTCTAGAGAAATAAGTTAGGCTACTACAAAGGTACTCTAAATAAGTACTCAACAGGGTAGCCGCGGCATACCTTTATTCTTCTAGCGCAACGACTTGTTCTTGCGAATCAAGTCATCGCTCTTCGCCTGCATCTCTTGTACCTCGTTGTGGTACTGGGCGAAGGCTCCATCTAGTTTGGATTGTAGCATGGCGGAGTGCTTCCTGGCCTTGTTGAGTTCCTTCTCCAACGACTCCGCCCGGAGCACTGTGTCGCCATACTCCTGGAGCAAATCGGATTTCTAACGGGATCTCTCCATGACATCCTGTAGAAGGCAACAACCATTACTCGGGTACTCAGCTCTAGTGGAAATCGACTACTCATGGGTACTGTCACGTACCTTCATCCACTGCTCAACCCGGCGCATCGACTCCAAGTTGCAGGCCACTGTCACCGGGTTGATAAGGTCATCCGCCAGAAGCTCGAGCCCGCCACGACTGGTAGGCGCACCCTCTGACATCGGCGCCAAATGAATCGGTTCCGCGTCTTGGATCTCCGGCGACCTCACAACAACATCCATGTTGGCCTCCGGGAGCGGGTCGTCATGCACCTCTTCTGTGGGCTTGGGGGCTACTGGAACCTCTGGGTCAGTAGTCGCTCCCTCCAGCACAGCAGTTTCTGGCGCGACGCCTTCAACCGGTACGGTTTCAGGGATCATGGTCCCTTCGACCTGTGTCTGTCAACACAAGGCATACGACGTCAGTACTGGGGGCTACGACTACTACTCGGGGTAGGCGGCTTCACTGCAGTCTACGTACCTTCTACTATGGTGGCCTCCGGCGGCGTAACCTCTGTGCCCGGCGCCACGATCTCGCCCTGGGAAAGGGAAGCGGATTCCTCGACAGCCGGCGATGGATTTTCCTCAGTAGCCGCCGTGCTGGGTTCTTCTCCTTCCCAGGACAGATCGGTCGACTTCCTGCATAGTACAAAATTGGCGGTCAACCAAGTACGATTACTAAGTTACAAGTACTACTCGGGAATGGTTTTCACTTACAAGCTTGACCGGACAACAGTCACGGTCGGAGCGCCAAGTATGTTGGCAATGTCGACGAGCCCGGCTTCCGCGGGTGCCTCCTCTTTAGCCTGGGCTGCTACTGGTTCTCCGGCTCCAGTAGTCGTGCTAGGCTCTGGCCTTCTCTCCTCTGCCGGCACCTGCGGCTCGACAACTCTAGTCGTCCGTTGTGTCATCTGTGACACAAGCTCTTCTACGGTGGGGGCTGGACTGCGGCTTCTTTCAGTCGGCTCACCCACAGTGTCCCAGTCATCTCCCTCCCCTTGATCAACAGGGTCGGACGACGGAATCTCCTGCGACAAATCAGAATTCAATTGTCAGCATGCAATACTTCAAGACAAGTACTCGACTACTCTACTTGAGGAACTCACCTCTTGGGACGTAGTCTCTGTCACCTTCAACTTCTTGGCGACACGTTTGCGCGCCACATTGTGAGGCCTCCTCGGCGGCGCAGGGAGACTAGCCTCCAGGCTAGTCGGTGGATCCTCAATGAGGAGAATATTGGGTAGCCCAGGTCAGCTGTGACGCCCCAGGTTTTTAATCAACCCTAACAGTCGGTCAACCCAACTGACATTGGTCAAATCACGGTCAACCTGGGTCCTCACCTCGAAAAACTCACTAACCTACTCTATGGAACCCTTTTGGCTAGTAGACACACTTGTGGGGCCAACCCATGGTCAAAGACTTGGTCAAACCCCCTTCACCCCTAGTGTCCATAGCTGTCTGTCGGAACTTTTGCCGCGTTCTCCAAAATTCACCTAAACACTTAAAAATCTGCCTTTATGAAAGTTGTCCATCTTGTTGAGGGACACAACTTTCATGTAGATTGGCATTTCAAATTTTGAGTGGAAAAGCTTGAAAAACTTGTTCCAAAGGCAGCATCTACTGTTCAAGAAAACAGGTTAACATTCAAAGTTGGCAATTGTTTATTGCACAATCTGTGGAGAAAAACCCCATATAGCCTTTGTGAAAATGCTAGAGGGTATCTAGATCTGTAACTTTCATATTCAAAGTTGGGTCGAGTTGTATTCAAATTTTTGGAGTAATTCAAATTCAAAGGAAGGCTCAGCAAAACTGTTTCAGGCCGGGCGCCAGCGCGCCGCGATGTCGCGTGCCCGTGCGCTGCGCGTCACGGCCGGCGCCGGCCGACCCTCGACGGCCGTGCCCCGCGCGCCTTCCCCGATGCCTCCTCCTGCCCGAGGCCGTGCGCCGCCCGAGGCCCACACCTCCCGACGCTCGCCTCTCGCCCACGACACCTCGAGCCGCGCCGCCGCGCCACCGTACGCGTGCCGGTGCGCGCGCGGACCCCCGGTCCGTCCGCGGCGCCGACGCACGTGCGCCGGCCGAGGCGCCGTGGCACGACGGCATGCCCCCCGTCGTCACCCCCGCCATCACCCGAGCCCGTGCGTATAAAAGGGCGTCGAGTTCTCCTCCTTCCCACGCCATCCCGAGCCGCCGGCCCTCGCCGCGCCGCGCCATTGCCGCCGCCGCCGAGCGCCGCCTCCTCCGCCGTCCCCTTTTCCAACCCGCGCCCCTAGCATCTTCCCTAGGACCTAGTGCACCCCCAGGGTCGCGCATTGTCCACCCCAAGCCGTCTCCTCGCCGGAGACCGTGCCGCCGCGGCCACCACCGCCGGCCACCGTCGAACTCCCGTGCCGGCGACACCCTTGCCCCAACCCCGGCCACCAGTAGGTTCTAGGTGAGCCTCTGCTCGATCCCGAGCCACTCCCCGCCCGGGAGCGCGGCCGGAGCCGCTGGAATTCCGACGAGCCCGCCGTCCCCCGCGGCCAAGGACCCAATTGCAAGGTCCAGTTTCTTTCTAAGGGCTTATCCGCAAACCGAGGGCCTGGTTGTAATGTTTTAGATCTTTCTGAGGGTCTCGGTGCAAAACACATCTTCAATAGTGTTGTAGATTTGCAGAAACTTGTGAAATGTGTAGAAAATCGTAGGAAATTCAGAAAAATGCAAAACCAATTTTGTTGGATTCTTTGTGAAGAATACTACAACTTTTTTTTATTCTCACATGGTCTGATTCTTGATATTTTTAACATGAATAATAGGAGTGTGAAAATCCTAGATCTACCATAACTCAAAAACTATAGATCCTCTGCATTCAAATTTTGGATATGTTGTGTATCATGTCATGACTGGCTCCTGTGCCAAAAATTGCCCAAAGTTATGCAGTAAATCTTTGTATATAAATTGTTTTCCTTTTATGCAGAATCTTCCTAGATGATTTTTGTAGCTAATAATATTTAGGTTTTTGTGCCCAACTTGTGCATGCTGTCTTGTTGTGCCAAAAAACACCTCTGGTGAATTAATCATGATTTTTGGTTTATCAGAAATATTTATTCTTAATTTGTGCATGTTTTCCTTTGTAAATTAGTGTAGCAAGATCAGTAGAGCTTCTAGGTGTGCTTGCTGTTTCTTTAGGCTTGTTTAGGACCAGAGAGCATGTATGAGAACAATTGGATCATTTTGATGCTTATTTATTTTTGTATGCATTTAATTTGATTGCTAGCTAGTCTTTTGATTATTTTCCAAAATATTTTTATTTTCTAGCTTCCAAGCTTTGCATGTGAGTCCAGTTGTTCATTATGGGTATTGTTATGCTTAAGAAACCCTTCTTTAAAAGTTTGGTGAATTATTGCTTAATAAAAAGTTTTAAAGCCCTTTTAAAGATTAAAGCTTAAATAAATAAGGAAAATGCTTTTAATTCTTTTCCCTTTTAGGGAAGTGTTACCTAACTTAATTAAAGGTTAAACCCTTGATGATAAGGGAATTAAGTTAAATAAATATCCTTGTACACACCTTACTAGTGGGAGGAAAAAGGATTAAACCTTCACATGAAATAACAAGTATAAAAGAAACATTAATTCAAATGTGCAATAAAAGGATAAACCACATGAAATTAATAACCTTCCTAAAAGGAATGTAATGTTTAAATATTTGTTAAAGTGAATATGACCAACAAGAGTTGGGTAAGATAAACAAACTGTCACGTCACCTGAACCTTGCATTGCATTCCGTGTAGATCTTCCTGACGGTGACTACTCACTCGTCCCGGAGTCTGAGGAAGGAGGAGCAGAAGCTTCGTTGCAGTACGTGGAAGTGCTCGACGACACCGTGGGTGCTCAGGCTAACCTAGCTGACGAAGGCAAGCCCCGGTGCATCTAACCCAGTTTTCAAATTCATTATTCAATTATCTATGGATGCTTGTGCATTTAAGTTCAGAAGTTGTATGGAACCCTAGATGCATGATCCCTAGGTACCTTTGTCCCTACTAGTATGATAGGTCGATAGCTGCTAAGCTATAGGACCGTTACAAGTCGGGTGATGACCTCACTCGCGAGAATATGTTCCTAGATAGGAATCACAAGATATCCTTAATTGGATTGCTCATGTGGTAAGAGTATGGGATTTGGGCTCCGGTCCAATGGCTATTGTGGGTTGAGTGTTTGAACGTACTAAGCACTTGTCGGGAATGGGACCAGTAAGCCTAGTACCTTAATGAGGTGGCGAGGGATCCTACTATTACTACTCTTGGGATACGTCTCACGGCTAGCTACCGGTGGTGTACGGTGACTCCGGGTGCCTCGTGGGGTATGCCGGATAGCCTGCACCAAAGACTGTAAGATTCGATCCCGACCTGAAGAGTTATGGGAACCGCTTGGTGGTTGTCCTCGCGAGGGGCATCCCACCATGTGTTTAGGTCTACCTTACAAGGTTTGAATCAATCGATTGTCGGCCTCTCACCGTTATCTGAGACTACTTACTCCACTAGCCATGAGATCCCTAATGATGGAAGTTGATGAATACTATGCTTGATTAATTGCATTGCACAACCTTGTTTGTACTAGATGGCTAATTTAGTAAAGATTAAACCCACTAGAACTTGTGCTAAAAACTTGAAAGTAAGGACATACTCTTTGTTACTTTTCAGCAAAAGAAACTCAGTGGCCAAAAGCCTTTCATGTCTAGAGTTGGTGAAGTAGATATCACCGACGGGTAAGTCTTGCTGAGTATTAGTATACTCAGCCTTGCTATAATATGTTGATCCAGGTAATGCTTTCAGCGATGTGTGGCCCGGAGAGATCCCGTTCTGCTGGGAGCTGGAGTGGGTGGAGGATGACGACTGAGAGCATCATGGATGGCCTCCCGTGGTGTTCCCGCTTCCAGCTAGTTTAATTCCGCTATTTCAAAACTCTGAATTACTTCTTTATGGCAAAAACTTCGGTTTGTAATAATTAAACCCTTCGGGGTACAAATTTGGATGTTAATGATGTTGTATCTCTGGACTCTCCTTCAAGTGAGTTTTAATGCATATATGTCGATCCTTGTTGCTATTCAAGTGATTTACCGGGCGTTAACCCGGTGACTAACGACAAGATGATACTTTATTATCGCTTAATGACCAAATTGGATTGGTTTAGGCGATAGTACGGTATTTTTCTAGGCGGGTTGTCACAGTCGGTTGAACCTGGACCGCAGCTGAAACCGCTCCTACAACGTTTCCCCATCCTCCTCGTCGGATGTATCTTCAATGGTGACGATGTCGTCACCTTCGCCGACTTCACGGCGTTCTTTGGACTTGCCCTTGCCCTCCTCTAGAATATCTACAAATTGAGGAGGGGGAGTTGGGTTGGAGACATACTTCGCAATGTCATCCTGTAGCAAGCGACTCGGGTGAGCGTGACTACTCCAATTCAATCAGTACTCGAAGGCAGCGGTCATCGGCTACTAACCTTGTTTGGCGGACGAGACGCGGAGTACTTGGGTACTGGGCAAGGTGTGTACGGCGACATATCCTTGAATATCCTGCCCAGCCTCTCGATAATGTCTTCATCGTCGACTTCATTGCAGGGCATTCTTGACGTATCCTCGTCGCTTGTGTACTGGTACCCGAGGGTGTCGCGTGCCATCAACGGCTGCACCCTCCTCCTCATGAAGCTGAAGGCCACATGTTCGGCCCTTAGCCCGGCTTCCCTCAAAGCCTTGATCTTCAGCATCAACTCGGGTAGTTAGATACCCTCCTGCATCGTCGGCTCAGTGTTCCACCATGAACGATGCTTCGACTGCTTCCCGCTTGGCTTCGGCAGCTCCGGGTGGTGGTTCGTGATATAAAACCACTTGGCCTTCCAGTCTTGGTTCGAGTCGATGTGCTTGTACGACAAGTACTGGTCGGCGGCATCTTCACACATCTGAATGTCGGCTCCTCCGACTACTCGCGGGTCGTTGGCGCTCGGCTGCGGCTTCACACGGAAAAACTTCCAGAACAAGATCTAGTGGGGTTTGATCCCCACGAAGGCTTCGCAGAAGTGGACAAGGACAGAGACGTGAAAAATGCCATTAGGGTTCAAGTTCAAGTACTCGATGCCGTAGTACTTGAGGAGACCCTTGAAGAAATCACTTGCCGGGAGTGCTAGTCTGCGCTCCATGAACCGGGCGAACATGGAGACCTCGTCGGGGTTCTTATCCATGGGGTACAGGTCGCCCGCGGCGGCACGCCACATGTCCGTCTCCTTCTCCCGGAGGAACCCGCTGTTCACCAGCGCCAGCATATCTTCAGTCTTCGTCTTGGACTTCTTCCACTCCTTGTTCGGATTGGGGCGTGGGGCACTACGTGAAAACCTCAAATAGGTCACGCAACATTTGTAACAGGCCCTTAACGCCCGTTACATCGACCCACATCTGTAATAGTTGTTGTTTGGCGCCTGTTACCTATAAGCGCGCCAGGACGACCCCGGGGTTGGCCTCCACAACACTCGTTACCAATGTGGACTTCTGGTAACGGGCTTATTAAACGCCCGTTACATAAATTCTTTGTAACGAATGTTGAAAGAGTCCGTTACAAATGTTAAACCTATCGGTAATGGGCTTGTAAAGTCTGTTACCGATCAATGCCCTATCAGTAACGGGCTGCTTAAGTCCGTTATTGATCGCCTCCGTATTGGTAACGGGTTGTAAAGTCCATTACCAATAAGTTCGTACTGGAGACGCATGCTTGTAGGATGCGTCTCCTTTGATTGGCACCTAGGGGCACCTTTTTTCTCACATTGGAGATGCATGCTGTTATCTCGTCTGTGTCTTATCCTTTCGACACCACTCGCTCTCTCTCCGCAGAAGCTAGGGTTCCGACAACAACAATCACTCTCTCTCTCCTCAGAAGGTCACTCGCTCGATCTGTGTGCTCAGATGTCCCTGCCGGCCTGTCCCGTTCACCGCTGCCAGCTGTGCGCGCTCTGAGGATTGCGCGACGGCGAAAGGGGCCAGAGTGGACGTCGACCGCGCCATTCTCCGCGCCTCCGATCCTCCTCCTCGGCCGCGCTCGGCTCGTGTAGAAAGTCCTCGTCAAGGTGGAAATTAATTGGCCCATTTTATTGAAATTCTTCAGCTGTCTTTTTGTGTGATGAATTATGCTCATTTGGTGTAAGGAATGCAGATGGCGTCTGCTGGTCGAGCTTGGATGTACAGACAGCCCCAAAAAGATTGGGAGAATTTCTTAAGCGGGGTCAATGGTTTTCTAAATCAAGTAGAGGTGGATATGAGAAACCGTGGTGTTCAGGCAATGCTTTGCCCCTGTATTGATTGTCTCAACCAAAATAAATTTGCACAATGGGAAATCATTTTTCATCATTTGTTCACACGTGGTTTCACAAAACATTACACGTGTTGAAATAAACATGGTGAGGAAGGCCTTAATGAACTCCAAGCAGGCTGCCTAAATGAAGGTGAAGTGCGACACCATGCTGACCATGATGAAGACCTTGATGATAGTGGACTTTTTGAGGGAAATGAACCATTATTCCCACCAAATGTGTTGAGACATGAGTATATCACTCATCAAGAAGTTAGGGGCTTCAATGATGGTGAGGTGTTGCAACGTGTGCACAATGTTGATCAAATGTTGCGGGATATTGAGTTTCAACGAGTGTACACACCTTCTGAATTAGCGAGGCCGAAGCAGTTCATTGAAGATTCAAAGAAACCCCTCTATCCTGATTGCCAGAAGTACTCTTGCCTTTCTGGTTCTAAAACTTCTGCAGCTTAAGGCAGATCATGGTTGGAGCAACAAAAGTTTCAAACATCTATTGGATGTTCTGAGAGAGATGCTACCTGAAGGAAACCAAATAGTAGAGTCTGTCTATGAGGCGAAGAAGATAATCTGTCCTCTGGGAATAGAGGTTGAAAAAATCCATGCACGCAAGAACAATTGTGTATTGTTCCGTTGAGATTATGCAGACCTTGACAAGTGCCCCAAGTGTGGCTATGATTGGTACAAGAGGAAAAAGGATGGTGGAGATGATAATAATGCTGATGACGAGAACGAGCCCGACGAGATCAGAGGCAAGAAGAAGAAGGCTAACAGAGGGGCTCCTGTGAGGGTGGCATGGTATTTTTGCATCATTCCTCGACTGAGAAGATGGTTCACAACACGAAAGGAGGCCAAACTCTTGCATTGGCACGACGAAGGTCGAAAGGATCTTAATTATAAGAAAGATGGCAAGTTTAGGCACCCCACAGATGCAGCGCAATGGGGTAACATTAATACCCACTTTCCATGGTTTGACGATGCAAGGAGCATACAGTTTTCTATGAGCACAGATGGCATGAACCCATTCGGTAACCAGAGCTCAACACATAGCACCTGGCCTATCGTGCTGTCGTTGTACAACCTTCCACCCTGGCTATGCAAGAAACAGAAATATATGATGCTGACAATATTGGTCTCCGGGGCAAAGAAACCTGGCGACCGTATTGATGTCTACTTAAGGCCACTAGTTGATGACTTGAAGATATTGTGGAAGCCTGGTGTGCCGGAGGTTTGGGATGAGTACAAGTGTGAGGAGTTCACAATGCATGGCATGTTGTTTACCACCATCAACGACAACCCGGCTCAGCGCAACCTCTCTGGCCAGAGTAAAAGCAAAGGTGCAGCTTGCCCACACTGCTTGGAAGATACTTGCGCAATATGGCTAAGACATTCAAAGAAATACGTATTTATGGGGCACCGTCATTTCCTCAGCAAGAAACATCCATACCGGGCCATGGATTGTCAGGTTAATGGGGGAAAAAGAGAATCGAGAGGCGCTGTTGCATGTGACTGGAGATCTGGTCCACTTGAAAGTCAAGGACATCAAAACTATCGAGGAGTTACCCAAACTGACTAAAAAAACCCTTGGCAAAATAAAGAAACGAGATGGTGAAGAAGAAGAAGGAATGTGGAACAAGAAATCAATTCTATGGGAGCTAGAGTATTGGCCGATGTTGGATGTGCGTCATTCGATTGACAACATGCACGTCAAGAAGAATATGTGTGAAGCTACTTGTGGAACATTGCTACAACAGAAGTCAAAAGGAAAAGATCATAAAAATGCAAGGGAGGATCTTAAAGAGCTGGGCATTAGGTCGGAGCTCTATGTAGAGGAAACAAAGACGGGGACGAACCTTCCCGTTGGTGCAACCACCTTGTCAAAGGTGGAGAGAAAAGAATTCTGTCAGTTTTTGCAGGATTTGAAAGTATCTTCATGCTACTCATCAAACTTCAAGAGGCTAGTGTCAGTGAAGGACATGAAAATGAATTTCAACTTGATGAAATCTCATGATTGCCATGTGTTGATGACAGCTCTTCTTCCTGTTGCACTTAGAGGTATCAAGACAGAACTGGTTCGCGACGCGGTCACGAGCTTGTGTTTATTCTTCAATGCAATAGAATAGAAGGTGATTGATGAGGAAAAACTATTGGACTTGGAGAGGAGGCATTTCGAGACCCTATGCCTGCTTGAAGCTACCTTCCCACCATCATTTTTTGATCTCATGCTGCATCTAACGACACACCTCGCAATGGAAATCTGGTTCCTTGGCCCATCTTACCTTCATCAGATGTTTCCATATGAGAGGTTCTATGGATCCCTGAAATCATTGGTACATAACATGTTATTTCCGGAGGGAGCCATTGTTCGTGGCTACGAGACCATCGAAGCAGTGGAGTGGGCCATGGGTTATATGGACCCACAAAACCCCATTGGTGTGCCTCGCTCACGGCATGAAGGTAGGCTTTCAGGTGTTGGGACCATGGGGAAAAGGTCAGTCACTCCGAATGCAGATGCCTTCGAAAAGGCTCATTTCACCATGATACAACAGCTACACCTAATTACACTGTTTGCCAATGAGCACAAACGACAACTAGGTGAAGACAACCCTAACCGTGGTAGGGCTTGGCTTGCAAAGATGCACATGCAAGGTTTCAGCAGGTGGCTCCGAGATTATGTCGAGACATGCAGCAATAATGTTGTAATTACCGACGAGATAAGGAATCTAGCAGTGGGGATTGTTCACTATTACAAGATACGAAGGAATGGATATCAATGGATACATGTTCTACACCATGACCCAGGATAAAAAGAGCGTCTATCAAAATAGTGGTGTGCATGTACGGACCGTCGTTGACGACAATCATGACGATGATGATGACACGGAGACAGACACATATTATGGTCAAATAGAGGAGATATGGGAGCTTGATTATGTAGGATTGAAGGTAGCCTTGTTTCAGTGCAGATGGGTCATCAATGGGAAGAGAGCTGTGAGCAAGGACAAATATGGTCATGTTAGTGTTGATCTCCGGGTCTTTGGTTACAAAAACGAACCGTTTGTCTTCGCCACGATGTTGAGCAAGTGTTCTATGCACCTGACCTTGCAAAGAAGAACTGGTCTGTGGTTATGCCTGGAAAAAAAGGATTGTGGGGATTGAAAATGTTGTTGAGGAGGAGGAATACAACTAGTTTGACAAAATTCCATCCTTTGACACTTCATACAAGCTCCAACTCTTCGGAACTAACAAAACACCATACTTGCGAAGCGACCATAGTGAAAAATCCATATATAGAAATCAAGGAAGAAAAGCAAGCCTAATTTATGCTGAATCCTTTTTGTAATGCCGGAGGATGTGTCTATTGGTGGAAATGGAATCCGTTTTGTAATATAAAGGATGCGATGTATTGGTGGAATTTCAATCCTTTTTGTAATATATGGGATGTGGTGGAATTTGAATCCTGCTTGTAATATATTCTGCCAAAGATACTATATATACTCTGTTTATATTCTACTTCAGTTCAGTAACGGGCAAGAGACGAGGATTAACGAACCCGCGTCGCTATTGCTACGGGCAAGAGATGAGGACTAACGAACCAGCGTCGCCTTTGTTACGGGCAAGAGACGAGGACTAACGAACCAGTGTTGCTTTTGTTATGGGCAAGAAGATATGCGAAATCACGAATAGATTACATCAAAAGAGACACGGATTAGAGCATCTCCAAGAGTTTGCCAAATTTTACTTGGCAAATCTTGTGACTTGCCAACTTCTAAAAAGATATGCCAAGTAAAAAAGGAGTTCATCTCCAACAATCTGGCATAATTTCACTTGCCAAATCTGCAGTAAGCTTTCCGTCGGCTTGTACATCCTGATGCCAGGAGGTTATGGGCTACCTTCCCTGGACACGGCTACGTGGAAGGGATACGTCACAAGGATTCTTTTGGCAACTGTGTTCGAGGGATGAGCAACCCAATCACCCCCTATCACAAGAATTCTTCTAGCAACTGAGAGATCGAGGAGGAGGAAGAAGAGAGGAAAGCAAAAGCTTGTGCCCTATAAGATATATTTTTGCGCCATAGCTAGATCTAGATCTAGAGAAGAAGGAAGCAAGTGCCTCGCTTTATTGTATCAGAAGAAGGAACCATATACTAGCTAGATCTATATCTAGAAAAGAAGGAAGCAAGTGACTCACTTTATTGTACTCCTATCAAAAGAAGGAACCATATAGCTAGATCTAGATCTAGAGAAGAAGGAAGCAACTTGAAGTGAGGAGGACTGAAAGGCGTCGGTGCCTTTTTATAGAAAAAACAAGGAAGGGATAAGATCAAGAGCACAGGAACGGCCGGGAAGGTTCCCAAGACGATCAAGACGGCCGGGAAACTGTTGCTAGTCAATGGCTGAGAGCAGAGCTGCAGAGGTACAGTGATTCCAATGTAGAATTAAATGATACGTGGTGTAAGCAAACATCGTCTCCAATGGCCATGTTTGGATGGTAGATGTTAGTGTTACTGTTAGTGGTAGTTTTTAACACCTCCAAATTAACACATGTGTTTGGCTCCAAAGTGTTAGTTTTGGTGTTAGTTTTCTACAAACTAACACTAACACCCCCATCCAAACATCCAATGTAGTCATCATCTCCAAAAAAGAGAGGAAAGGATAAGATCAAGAGCACAGGAAACGGGAAGAGGTTCCCAAGACGGTCAATGGCGAAACTGTTGCTAGTCAATGGCTGAGAGCAGAGCTGCAGAGGTAGTGATTCCAATGTAGATGAGATTTCTTGGGTGTGGAACCCGACCGCTTACAAAGCATTCCTTGCTATGCTGCGCGGCGATCAGCCGTGCGCAGGCACCGGCGGCGGCTGCGGCGTGGAAAAAGGATTACTTCGAATTTCTCTGTTTTGCAGCGAAGACTATAGGCTGCGCTGCGAAATGGTTAAGTTCGCACAGAGAGAATAGGAAATTAGTAGTAGTAGATTAGCTTTTGTATGATGCTCGAATTATCTGTATAAAATTTTGGGAGAGCAGCAAATCCGACGTGGGTTATCAGCCCCGCGTCGCTAATGACTGTGGGGCCCGGTTCTATTCAAATGAAGAACAGTTCTCATTTCTCCTTTTAATCTGCAATCAAATGTTGTAACAAGTATTTCTTCGTCGTTATTAGTCCAAATTTGATACTTTTTTCTAAATTTTTCTAAAATCACCATCTATATATTCATTAATTTCATTGTTTAGTGCACATTCTGTTTGTTGAGTGATGTTTATATGCCTTATTTTGTTCTTTGTAAGTACAACATACAAATAATATTTGTTTTACACAACCATTAGTGATGGAACTTTACATTTCGTAAGCTTAAGGTGAACACAAGGTTTTGTTAAGCTTTCAAATGCATATGAGTTCGAACATGTTGCAAAGTGTGGAAAACTTCAATGTTCAAGCAAACATTCTAGTAAACTATGTGAGAGATGAAGACATTTGTACACAAGTATATTATTCCTTCATCTAAACCACTTGAAATTTCGAAGACAAGTTTAGGTACCCAAATTATGTTGCCAAGTCAATTTGTAGACTTTTTAGAGCAAATTTGATGTTATTAGAATTATCATATAATTACCATGGGGTGTAAAAACGAAATATATGAATTTTGGACACACAAGTTTGACTGTTGATATTTTATTCAAACACTAAATGTCCAAATACGAATTGTTCATATTTTTATGATTTTTTATGTGTTGTTTCATGGGCTCTAATAATTCAAGGAAGCAAGTTTCATTCCAAAAAAATTGTGACAGGCTCACGCGTCAGCGTCACCAGCTAATATAAAAAAGATAACCGTTGCCTGCCGCCCGGACCCAACTGCCAACAAATGCGATCCGGGTTCACTAACCATCATCTCCAATGACACTGGACCACGCATCAGCGTCAGCAGATCTAATTCATCACCACAGATCTCCAATTAATCTCGCGTATATTAGATCGAGTTCATGACATACAAAATCTAACAACCAAGCTAGTTAACTAAGCAGTTCAAGATCGACAGACAAACTAAGCAGTTCATGTCCAAGAACCGGACGAAGACACAAAAGCACACAGACATTATTGTTACTAATTGGTAGAGGAGTCTATTAA
Organism: Cenchrus americanus; assembly: GCA_947561735.1. Lineage (NCBI taxonomy): Eukaryota > Viridiplantae > Streptophyta > Magnoliopsida > Poales > Poaceae > Cenchrus > Cenchrus americanus. The sequence continues at coordinate 77,135,675 of OX387244.1, read as the reverse complement.
TTAGTCGGAGTCCCGCCGTCGCTGCCTTGGCTGCCGTCGTCGCCGCCATCGTCGCCTTGGCTGCCGTCGTCGCCGTCGGAGTCGCGGTCATCGAAGAAGAAGTAGCGGCGGGCAGCCCGCTTGACCACGGGGAGGTTCTCGAGCTTCTCAGCCAACCCGTGGATCCTGAAGGCGAGACCCTTCAAGGTCAGGTCTTGTGCGCATCATGATGCACCTTGATGTCAAAGGCCTCGCCAACACCTTCAAGCTTTGTGAAGGCGCTCCTGAGCAGCTCGGTGGCAAACTTATTGTCGTCGAAGAGCGGTTCCTCGTCGGCGTCCTTGGCCGTTGGCTCCGTCCCCTTCTCCAACTTCTTCCGACGGCGGCTTTCATCGTCGTCGTCCTCCCTTCGTCCCCGCTTAGACGGCGGTGGGCTCCTCGACGCCATCTCCTCCTTCTCTCGGGGCCAGTTCTATTCAAATGAAGAACAGTTCCCATTTCTCCTTTTAATCTGCAACCAAATGTTGTAACAAGTATTTCTTCGTCATTTTTAGTCCAAATTTGATATTTTTTCCAAATTTTTCTAAAATCACCATCTATTCATTATATTCATTGTTTAGTGTACATTCCGTTTGTTGAGTGATCTTTACATGCCTTATTTTGTTCTTTGTAAGTACCAGATACAAATAATATTTATTTTACACAACCATTGGTGATGGAACTTTACATTCGTAAGCTTAAGGTGAACACAAGGTTTTTTTATGTTTTCAAATGCATATGAGTTTGAACATGTTGCAAAGTGTGGAAAACTTCAATGTTCAAGCAAACATTCTAGGAAACTATGTTAGAGATGTAGACATTTGTACACAAGTATATAATTCCTTCATCTAAACCATTTGAAATTTTGAAGACAAGTCTAGGTACCCAAATTATGTTGGCATGTCAATTTGTAGATTTTTTAGAGCACACTAGATGTTAGTAGAATTATTAAATCATTAACATGGGATGTAAAAACAGATTCTAAGAATCTTGGGCACACAAGTGTGACTGTTGATATTTTATTCAAATACTAAATGTCCAAATACAAATTGTTCATATTTTTATGATTTTTAGGTGCTATTTTATGGGCTCTAATAAATCAGGGAAGCAAGTTTCATTCCAAAAAAAATTGTGACAGGCCCACGCGTCAGCGTTAAGAGCCAATATAAAAAAGATAACCGCTGACCCAACTCCCAACAATGGCGATCCGAGTTCACTAACCATCATCGCCCATGACACTGGCCCACTCGTCAGCGTTAGCAGGCGAACCGTGCGCGGGCTGCTCAAAATTTCCCACCTATATTTACTATAGTGCCCATGAATTCCAATTGCTGCACTAAGCTGTCAAGGGCACGCCAGTAGTTTCATTGAACACAGTTACGCACGCCGTTCATATTCGGCTCCTCTCTAGACAGATCCACAACACCCGCATTCTCCCCACCGCCGCCACCAGTCGCCCCGCTCGCCTTCGCCGCCCCCTGCTCTTCTCCAGCCCCACCGCTCCCTGCGTGACGACGGTGACGAGGATGCGGTTACTGGTGTGACAACCCCACCCGAGATAATTCCGTACTATCGCCTAAACCACTCCATTTGGTCATTAAGCAATAATAAAGAAGTATCCCATTGAGTGTTGTCGGGTTAACGCCCGGTAAATCACTTGACATCACAGAGAGGATCGAACGTATGCATTAAAACTCCCACGAAGGAGAGTCCAGAGTGCCTTACAAATTAACCATCACATCCCCGTAGGGTTTATTATTACAAACATAGTTCTTTGACATGAAAGTAAATGGTTCAGAGTTTATTGAAAACAGCGGAAAATAACTAAACGGTATGATCACATCATAGGAGGCCTGTCCATGATGCAATCATTCTTCGTCATCCACCCATTCCAGCTCCCAGCCGGGTGGAAGTTCTCCGGGCCACACATCAAATGCATTACCTGGAAACAACATTTATAAAGCAAGGCTGAGTATACTAATACTCAGCAAGACTTATCCGTCTAAAAGAAAGACTTTACCTCTAGTCATGCAAGGCTTTTGGCTTGTGGGTTTGTTTGCCAAAAAGCTATTAAGTAGTGAATCCTTACTTTCACATTTTAGCTCAAGTTCTAGTAGAAGTAATTATTACTACATAAGCAATTATTGCAACCAAAGTTGTACAAACAATTAATCAAGGTAATAATCTTCATAAAGTTCCATCGTAAAGGGATATCATGGCCAGTCGGGTAAGTAGTCTCAGATGACGGTGAGAGGCCGACAATTGATTGATTCATAACCTTGCAAGGTTGACCTGAACACATGGGAGGTGTCCTCACCAAGAGTTCACCAACCAGGCGGTTCCCGTCATTCTTCGATTGGGGATAATAGCTCACAGTCTTAAGTACAAGGTTTATCTGGGCTACGCCACAAAGGTCACCCAGCCTCACGCATGTACTCGGGTGGCGAGCCCGGGGTCGCAACCCTCAGAGTAGTGATAGTAAAACCCCGTACCACCTCATTTAGGTACTAGGCTTATCATACCCATTTCCGACAAGTGTTTAGTACTTCCAAACACTTAACCAACGAAGCCATTGGACCGGAGCCCAAATCCCATGCTCTTACCACATGAGCAATCCATTTAAACATATGGTGATTCCATACAAGAGATCCTATTCTCGCGAGTGACGAACATCACTCGAGTTGTCCCGGATCCTTAAAGCATAGCAACTAGCGACCTGACATGCTAGTCGAAGATCATAGGTACTTATGGATCATGCAACTAGGGTTTCACTTCAACTCCTGAACGTAAATGCACATACAATAACGATAAGTAAATTCAGAAGTTTAAAGAAACACATAGGCTAATGAATAAACCGGGGCTTGCCTTCGTCAACATAAGCAGACCCACACACTTCCGGACCTTGGTCCGGGTCTTGCTCTATAGTCACGTAGTGCACGTCTCCTCCTGCTCCCTCGTCCTCGTCAGTCGGCACAAGCGTATAGCTACCGTCGGGGACTTCTACACGGGGAATGCAATGCAGTGATTGGGAGTGCAACTATTTTAATTTAATTCAAAAACAGTACCAAACAGCCACAAGGAGTATAAGGTTGGTCATATTCACCTTAAGAGAAGTATTTAAACATTTCTCCTTTTGAAGATAACCAAAAAGCTTATTTAGCCTTCTCTTTAAGGTGATTGTGTGCACATCTATTTAAGAATATTTAATTTAAATACAAACAGCAAGGGATTTACTTTTGTACCACCATTTTACTTTCCTAACTCATTTCCTTAACTTATGCACAAGAGAATGTATTTTTCCTATTTTTCCCTTTACTAGTTTAATCTAGTTTACACTCTTTTACTCAACTAAACACATCTCAAACTTGCCCAACCGTGCCCACTGGCCCTAATGACCAGGAACACTCCCTTGGACAGCAAGGAACTAGTTTTTGCACCACTAAATTTAAATACACAAAATAAAGGCATTTCTAGCTAGCATATAGAGGATTAATGCATATAAAAATAATTATAGCAGAAATGAATCCAAACTTTCTCCTACACATGCTTTGGTCCAAAACAAGCCCAAAGAACCAATAAACACACCTGTAGCCCTTATGGATCTGGCTACACATATTTATGATTAAAAACAAGCATAAATGAGGAAATAATATTTCTAACAGAGATAAAATCATGGTAAATTCACCAGGGATGCATTTTGATATAACATGACAATAGACAAAAGTTGGGCTCAAGAATAATTATATTTTAAGCTACAAAAATCATCTAGGCAGATTTATCAGTATCACAAGATAATTTGTATAAAAAGATCCCTTCAGTAACTTTGTGCAATTTTTGGCACAGGTCCTAAACATGCAATTTGTATAAAAAGATCCCTTCAGTAAAAATGCAAGTTTCAGCAGTATATACATATCTGGAGAAAGTTGTAGTTCTTGTTACACTGAGCACATCAAAATTGGGTTTGCTATTTTTGGATTCTTCTACGATTTTAATCGATTTTACAAGTTTCAGCCAATACATAGCAAAGGGGAAAGAATCTTTTTGCGCGTAGGACCCTAGAAGTTTTAAATCTTTCGCAATTAAGCCCTTGGTCCCCCCCTTGGACCCGACGGCGGCGGCGTGCTCGCCGGCGGCGAGGTGGGGCATGGGGATGCAAACAAGCGGTAGGGATGTGAAATTGGGCTCACTTGCGATCGATCGGTGGTTGTGGTTCGGCCGGGGAGGTCGCCGGCGAGCGGCGGCGGCGGCGCGCGAGGCGGCGCGACCGCGGGAGCTCGGACGGCGGTGAAGAAAGGGGAGATGCTCAACAATGTGTTGCACCGGGAGCTTCCATGTGGTCTAGGGAAGATGCTAGGCAGGTCACCGGGCGCGGAGGATCGGCGGAGGGGCGAGCTCGACAATGGCGGTCCGGCGGCGGCTGTGGAAGCTCGGGCTCCGGCGATCGTGCGGCTCGGCTTGATCAACAAGCGACTCGGGGAGCTTTTGTTGTCCACAAGGAAGAGCTCAGGGGCTTGTGGGGGTGAGGGTGTAAACGGGAGGGAGGTTTACACCGCGCGGCGCCAATGGAGGACGGCGGGGCTCGGTGGCGGATGCACGTGCGCGCGAGGAGTGGATGGGGGTGGGTTTTTATAGACGCTGGAGGTCAGTTAGGGGGGTCTTGGGGTCAACCACGTCGCCAGTGCATGCGCGGCATGGGCAGCAAGGCGCGACGACGTGCGGTGGAGCGGCGGCCCAATGGCAAGCGGCGGTTGGCACGCCGGTGAGTGGGAAACAGCCACTTGGCACCATCCAAGCGCTCACGGACGTCACGCACAGTAGCACTCCGGCGCGGCGCATGGACCGATGGGTCCTCCGGTGCCTCGGCGTGCGGCGCGCGCGCGCGTACGGCGGCCGGGCGTGGCGCGCGCGCGACGTCGCACGAGAGCGCGCTTTGGCGTCGCGGGTGAAAAATAGTTCGCTGATGCCGTGTTCAAAATTGTTTTTCTCTAGATTTCTAAACTAAAGTGCACCTTACAATCTATAGCAAAGTTGAAGATCACACATTCCTCTACGACTTTCACAAAGGCTGGTAGGGGTTTTACCCAAAGAATTTAGCAAGAACAGCATGCCAACTTGGCCAAAATCTTGGCGCCGATGAATAGTAAACCAGCACCTTGATTAGCAATTTTCACCACCCTACACTCCAAACTAGCAATGCCACTCAACAGCAAAGTTGTGTGCCTTGAAATTCTGCACATTTTTCCCTTTGGGTGATTTTGAAGTGTTTAGGGAAATTTTGGAGAACGTGCTCAAAATCTAAACTGGCACAATAGCGTCAAAGGGACACTAGGGTTTTTGAGTTAGGGTTTTGACCATGGGTCCACCTAGGGCTCTCATGGGTGGTTAGAGAAGGTGTTAAGAGGGTCATTAGCACAAATCACCACTGAGAAAAAACACGGGGTGTTACAACTGGCGTGCGGAAGTACGTCCGGCCAATCTAAAGATGGTTGACGCGGATCCGTCGACGTCGTCCCCGGCCACGACGACGAGCCGGCCGGCCGCTTCAGGCCATGAGCCGCTGTGGATTCGGCCCCTCCGACCATCACGAGAACAACTACTTCATTCACGACAGAGGTTAGTCCTGCTTGAATCCCCAACGCCCTCTCTCTCATCGGTCACAAAAATCGATCTGTTATATATTCATGTCAATGTGGATTAATTAGGGAGACATGCCTAGATAGTTCATTTTTAATTGAATAACTGTGGTTTTGATTGATGGATTTTGTTGCCCCAAGTCTATGTGAATAAATTGTTGCTAACAGATGTAATTATATGAACTGTTGAAATTCATTTTCATGTTCCTGGTGCTACAATTTTGGCACTGTAAATTCATGAAAAGCATCGAGGATGTTAGCATACTTTAATTCTGCTATGCTCTGAATGTACCAGATCGACAGACCTGTTAGCATATACTTTAATTCTGCTATGCTCAGATCGACAGTTATGCTTTGGACCTGTTAGCATACTTTAATTCTGATGGCCACAAAATGTCATTTTGGGAATTGCATCGCAGTGGTTTATAATGTAGTCCACCCAATCTGCTATATATTCATGTCAAGGTGGATTAGGGAGACATGCCATAAATCTTCAATTGATTGACTGTGGATTTGATGGATGGATTTTGTTGCTCCAAGTCTATTTTGAATAAATTGTTGCTAACAGATGAAGTTATATGAAATGTTGAAATTCATTTTCATGTTCCTGCTGCTATAATTTTTGCATTAGCATACTTCAATTCTGCTATGCTCTGAATGTACCAGATCGACACTTATGCTTTGGACCTGTTAGCATACTTTAATTGTGCTATTCTCTGAATGTACCAGATCAACAGCTATGCTTTGGACCTGTTAGCATATACTTTAATTCTGCTATGCTCAGATCGACAGTTATGCTTTGGACCTATTAGCATACTTTAATTCTGATGGCCATAAAATGTCATTGGGAATTGCATCTCAGTGGTTTATAATGTAGTCCACCCAATCTCCTATATATTCATGTCAAGGTGGATTAGGGAGACATGCCTTAATAGTTCATCTTCAATTAATTGACTGTGGATTTGATGGACGGATTTTCTTGCTCCAAGTCTGTTTTGAACAAATTGTTGCTAACAGATGAAGTTATATGAAATGTTGAAATTCATTTTCATGTTCCTGCTACTATAATTTTTGTGTTAGCATACTTTAATTCTACTATGCTCTGAATGTACCAGATCGATATTTATGCTTTGGACCTGTTAGCATACTTTAATTGTGCTATGCTCTGAATGAACCAGATCGACAGTTATGCTTTGGACCTGTTAGCAAATACTTTAATTCTGATGGCCACAAAATGTCATTGGGAATTGCATCTCAGTGGTTTATAATGTAGTCCACCCAATCTGCTATATATTCATGTCAAGGTGGATTAGGGAGACATGCCTTAATAGTTCATCTTCAATTGATTGACTGTGGATTTGATGGATGGATTTTGTTGCTCCAAGTCTGTTTTGAATAAATTGTTGCTGACAGATGAAGTTATATGAAATGTTGAAATTCATTTTCATGTTCCTGCTGCTATAATTTTTGCACTGTAAATTCATGAAAAGCATAAAGGATGTTAGCGTACGTTAATTCTGCTATGCTTTGAATGTAGTGATAACTAGACCGTCTTATGCTTTGTTGTGAGTGTTAATTGTTTCACTATTGTCATATATATTGTTATTGTTGGTGTCATGATGTGTTGTGAGTGTTGTTTCACTACTGTTATACATAATGTCATGACCATTGCTTTATCCTCCTGTTGCATGTACATATGGAACACACAATCCAACGCTGCTCAAGTTGGACAAGGAACCTATTGAAGGAATTTATTCTCTGCTTTGATATATAAGCATATTGTTGCGTCCCTGTCAAAATGGTTAGCACCTATCCCTGTATGCTAATTAAGTAAAATATGAACTGTGTATGTCTGTATGAAGTTCACAGAGGTTTGGTATCTAGATTCTGTTAAACAACATCCCCCGCTAAAGTTCCCAGACCTCCAAACTGTTTTGAACTGGTCAGTTTCTTGTAGGTTTTGTTCACAAAAATTCAATCTCTTAGTGTTTCTAATTGGTATCGCTGACCATGCAAGGTCTTTGGTACAGTATTTTTTTGTTCACAAAAAATCAATCTCTTAGTGTTTTTAATTGGTATTGCTGATCATGCAGGGCCTTTGGTGATGCACAGTACAGAGTGACAAAAGGAAAGAAAAAAGTTAAAAGCCACACTCAAGCACAAAAAAATCTCGCTGTAAGACTGAGGTTTTTTATGGTCCCTTCTTACCTATTTGGTACTGCATTAACTTGTCATTTTGGTACCTTGATGCAGTGTGCTCAGCAGCCACGGGGGTCCTCTTTGTGTGGATCCCATGTGGCATTCCATATGTTAAGACTACTCGATGATGTAAGTAGATAATAATGCTCAACCTTGTCTCTACTCATATTATCCATCTGATTTTAGAAAATGATTTCTACTTGTATTCTCATAAATGATTGTATTTTGCAAGATTTCAAACCTCCTGTAGATGTTTCCACAGAAGATGTAAAGCGTGTCCAGGAGATGTTGTGCGAGTACATTCTTAAGGAGACCATCGACCGAATGGGCAAGTTCTACAGTGGTGCACCATGAGTTTATTGTGACCAGAAACGTTGAAACTCATTCAGTCTTCTTTAGTCAGGTGTTGTTGCCTGAGAAACCTGCTTGGCTTGCTTGGTTGGGGTCAGATACTGCCTGGTTCAATCTATTTTCTCATGACTCCATCCAAACAAGCCCTGATGAGAGTAACTTGAAACTTGATGTGATCCTAGCTAGCTTGTCTATAAATGTGATCTTGCTTTGCCAATATCTATGATGTGAGAATGTGTTTGTGATGTCTCCTTGCTATTGTGGCTGCCATATCCTGGCTGGTTCCAGGATGCAGCCCCTGGTGGCTGCCAAATCCTGGCTGGTTCCAGGATGCCACCGGCAACCGGTAGGTTACTATAGGGATGACCGCTGTATCTGTAACGGGCGTTAATTAAAGCTCGTTACAAACATTGATCAGTAAGTAACGGGCTTCATTCGGAAAGCCCGTTACAAAAATGCCCACAATGTAATGGGTAGTATAAAAGCCCGTTACCAGTCCTGACCGGTGGGCCCCAGGACCTGGCCGTTCATCGAGATATAGGAGACGCAGGTTGAAAGAAAGTGTTTCCTTTAATAGAGAGAAAGCAGACGCGCGTAGAAACAGATGCGTCTCATTTCGTCGAGACAGTGGAGGTGCCGGTTCAGAGAGAAAGTGTCTATGATGTTAATTTAGCAGTAACGGGCTCTGTTTCATGCCCGTTACCAAAGTTCCATGTGGGCCCAGAGAAACAACCATTTCACGTGACTGGTGACTAGTTGTGGTAACGGTCGTTGTTTGATGCTCGTTATGAATACTAGTTGTGCTGAGACGCGCGTGAAATTGACGCGTCTCATTTCGTCAAGATAGTGGAGACATAGGTGCACATCAGGCGTCTCTGATATTGAGCTTATGTAACGGGCTTTTCTTTGGTGCCCATTACGAAAGTTCCCTGTGGGCCCAGAAAACAGCCATTTCACGTGACCGGTGGCTAGTTTTGGTAACGGTCGTTGTTTAATGCCCGTTATGAATATGTCTTATCAGTAATGGGCATCTGCCCGTTACCTTTCTTGGCTTATTTGTAAAACTTGATCGGTAACGGGCGCATTTCCCGTTACCAAAGGCGATCTACGCCTGTTACCAAAGCCAGTTTTTCACGTAGTGGGGGAGATGTCGGCGGCGTTGACCCCTGGGCAGATCCCTCCGCCTCATTGCGGGATCTCTTCTTCCTGGCACCGGCACCAGCATTTGCGCCCTTGGACGGAGAAGGCTTCATCCTCCAAGTGCACAGGGTCTTCACTCGCATTCGCTCGGGGGCTTCACTGGTGATGAGCAGTGGCGACGCATGTGGATTTGCAAACTACAGTGCGGCGATAGAAGCACGAGTGGGTGGTTGGCTAGATCTACTCCAGTGGCTGCTACTGTGGGGAATGAAAACCCTAAGGGTTTTGGCCTCTATTTATAACCTACCGGCGGCGCTGCAACGGCCGGATGGATAAGTATCGGCGGTTGACTCAGTGACGGCTGCCTGACTCTTCGGCTTTCAGTACTCGATGCACTCCATCTCGGGAGCTCGGCTACATCTGCTAGATTTCTTGGGTAGCGACAAGACTCAAGAACAACTCAGGACACATTCTACAATCAAGATGACCCTTCAATTAGAAAGGAAGTACTCGACTCAAGGCTCGGGGGCTCCGTGCCACGTGTCCTACGGTTTTTTCTCCGGATTTTACGGGATAATCTTGACAGAACTTCAGATTGGCCCTCAGCTTGAATCTATGATTCGACCTAAGGCTCGGGGGCTACATTCCATATGGAATGTGATTCTTCGAATCACATTTTCCATATGGTTTCTTCTTCAAGACAAGGTGAGTACCATTGAAGACCTTCAAGAGAAGAACTCGAGGACGCTTGGGAACTACTCGAGAAGACTTCAAGACTACTCAAGGATCAGCTGGAGTACCTTCCAGCCTCGGAATGCTTCAAGTACTCTTTAGGACTTTTGGCTTGTAGTACTCGGGGACGCCTGAGGACTACTCGTCAAGGCCATCAAGACTACTCGAAACTATCCTCCTCGACTACAAAGTACTCGGGGGCTTGTCGTATGGACCTCCCTGGGCCCGCTACCTCAGTGGGTACCAGGACCGACTACTCGGTGGGCCCCTGGGACTACTCGGCTTGTGCCGCACGGCACCTGATGGCGTGGGGCGCAAGGACTACGGTGGAGGAATACTCGAATAGGAAGCTATACATGTCCTGTACTATGTAGAGAACTCCTAGAAGTACCCGACTTGCACTCTCTCCTCAAACCGACTTGTAACCCTGCCTCCCAGACTATATAAGGCGAGGCAGGGACCTCTATCTCTCTCATACGCATCATCTTGTAATCACACCCAATCAATCCAGAGCTACGCAGCATACATGACGTAGGGTATTACGCACCTCGCGGCCCGAACCTGTCTAAATTGTGTGCCACGTGTCTCTTCCTTCGAGTTACCGATCTCGGCGAGACCACATTTATCTACCTCGGGTACTCCCCTTGGTAGGTTGCCGGTCTAAAACACCGACACAGCCCCCGAGCGTGGAAGCTGGATGAGTCGTGGAAGCATCGAATCACCTCCCGCCGCGAGCTAGAAAGGTCCACTAGGCAACATAAGACAGGTCCATAGGTCAACAACGAATTGTGCTACGCCAACCCCGGAGATTGCTACGCACGAAGGCTAGTTGTTTGTCCACGGTCGTCGCGACGACTCCTGCACCACGTGTACGCTTCTACAGCAGTACCGCAGACCATCGGCTCGGTGCGACTCCAGCTCGTTCCGGTGACCTGCTACACCAACGTATACACCATCGACCTCTTCAGCGTATCTCGACAAATCGACACAATCCCAGTCACATCGCCGGCAATCTGGACACCTCGGCTTCTTCCTCGACAACTCGGCACAGCATCAGCCTGCGCCGGCGACCATAATGATCTCGTCAACTCACAAGCTCAGTTTTTATTTACAATTAACATTTTTACGACTTCCATATGTTTCATCTCGGTCTCCGTGACCTTTGCCGACCTGCTCTATATGCTTTTTCCTGTTCTTTTCCCCTCCCCTTCGACACGCTCGGGGGCTTGGCGTAGCCGACATCGACACGCTCGGGGGCTTGAATTTTCCAATCTAAGGGTCGTCAGACCTGAGGGACTAAATTAACTTCTGTGTGTTCTCCCTTTAAATGTCTTTTACTTATTATGCGCATTCTTAAGTCGTGTGGTTGCGAGACCTTGGGTCCAAGGCCCCCCTCCGTGCACCGGCTGCATCTAAGCCTCCACACTGAGTCGTGCAGTCGGTAAGCCGTCCGTCCACTGAGTTGGGTTAGCTGAGGGGACACGTTTTGTAGCTTCATAGCATTTGAGTTCGCATAATTTGCGCCTGGCACGATGAGGGGAATGCTTTCTCAAACAAAACACATTGCAAGCATGTCTCACGCCCAGGCCAAATTTTCATCATATTTGCGCAGACTACTACACCGTCTTTTGCATCTACTTTGTTTCACAGGGCAAAGCTCCTTGTCCAGCTTCCGGAGTACTTCTGACCTATGGACCTGTCTTCTGTTGCCTAGTGGACCTTTCTGGCTCGTGACGGGAGGTGATTCGATGCTTCCACGACTCATCCAGCTTCCACGCTTGGGGGCTGTGTCGGTGTTTTAGACCGGCAACCTACCAAGGGGAGTACCCGAGGTAGATTAATGTGGCCTCGCCGAGATCGGTAACTCAAAGGAAGAGACATGTGGCACACAATTTAGACAGGTTCGGGCCGTGAGGTGCGTAATACCCTACGTCTTATATGCTACGTAGCTCTGGATTGATTGGGTGTGTTTACATGATGATGCGTATGAGAGAGGTAAAGGTCCCTGCCTCGCCTTATATAGTCCGGGAGGCAGGGTTACAAGTCAGTTTGAGGAGAGAGTACTAGTCGTGTACGTCTAGGAGTTCTCTACATGGTACAGGACATGCATAGCTTCCTATCAGAGTACTCCATCATAGTCCTTGCGCCCCACGCCATCAGGTGCCGTGTGACCCAAGTCGAGTAGTCCTAGGGGCCCACCGAGTACTCGGTCTTGGTACCCACCGAAGTAGTGGGCCCAGGGAGGTCCATACGACAAGCCCCCGAGTACTCTGTAGTCGAGCAGGATAGATTCGAGTAGTCTTGATGGCCTTGACGAGTAGTCCTCAGGCATCCCCGAATACTACAAGCCAAAAGTCCTCAAGAATACTTGAAGCATCCCGAGGCTGGAAGGTACTCCAGCTAATCCTTGAGTAGTCTTGAAGTCTTCTCGAGTAGTTCCCAGGCGTCCTCGAGTTCTTCTCTTGAAGGTCTTCAATAGTACTCGCCTTGTCTTGAAGAAGAAACCATATGGAAAATGTGATTCGAAGAATCGCATTCCATATGGAATGTAGCTCCCGAGCCTTAGGTCGAATCGTAGATTCAAGCTGAGGGTCAATCTAAAGTTCTGCCAAGATTATCCCGTAAAATCCGGAGAAAAAATCGAAGGACAAGTGGCACGGAGCCCCCGAGCCTTGAGTCGAGTACTTCCTCTCGAATTAAAGGGTCATCTTGATTGTAGAATGTGTCCTAAGTAGCTCTTGAGTCTTGTCGTCACCCATTAGACCGGACAGGAGTAGCCGATCCCCCGTGATGGGTTGTATCGAGTACCGGAAGCCGAAGAGTCAGGCAGCCGCTGCTGAGTCAGCCGCCGATACTTATCCATCTAGCCGTTGCGGTGCCGCTTGCCAGGTTATAAATGGATGCCGAAACCCTTAGGGTTTTTCATTCCTCGCATTAGCAGCCGCTTGAATAGATCTGCTAAGTCCCCATCCACTGTTGAATCTGCTCGCGTGAGAGATTGAAAATCAGTGCGTGCCGCCACCACTTGCCACCAGCATAGCCCCTGAGCGAATGCGAGTGAAGACCCCTTGCACTTGGAGGATGAAGCCGTCTCCGTCCAAGGGCTCGAAGGATGGTGCCGGGAAGAAGAGGTCTCGTAGCGAAGCTCAAGGATCTGCTCAGGTGTCGTCGCCGCCAACATCTCCCCTGCATCCCAATCCGGCCAGGGAGTGGAAGAAATCCAAGATGAAGACCGAAGATCTGCTGGCCCTGGTGAACAGCGGGTTCCTGCGGGAGAAGGAGATGGACATGTGGTGCGCCTCCGCGAGCGACCCGTACCCCATGGAGAAGAATCCCGACGGAGTCTCCTTGTTCGCCAGGTTTGTGGAGTGTGGACTAGCACCCCCGGCCTCGGATTTCTTCAAGGGTCTTCTCAAGTACTACGATATCGAGTACTTGAACTTGAACCCCAATGGTATCTTTCACGTCTTTGTCTTCGTACACTTCTGTGAAGCATTCGTGGGAATCAAGCCCTATTGGATCTTGTTCCAAAAGTTTTTTCGTGTGAAGCCGCAGCCAAGCACCAACGACCCGCGAGTAGTTGGTGGGGCTAGCATTCAGATGCAAGAAGATGCGGCCGACCAGTACTTGGCATACAAGCTTATTGATTCGAAACAAGACTGGAAGGCCAAGTGGTTCTATATCAGTAATCACCACCCGAAGCTGCCGAAGCCAAGCGGGAAGCAGCCGAAGCATCGGGCATGGTGGAACACAGAGCCGACGATGCAAGAGGGTATCCAACTACCCGAATTGATGCAGAAGATCAAGGCCTTGAGAGAGGCCGGGCTGAGGGCCGAGCATGTGGCCTTCAGCTTCATGAAGAGGAGGGTGCAGCCATTGTTGGCTCGCGACACCCTCAGGTACCAGTACACGAGCGACAGAGATACGTCAAGGATGCCCGGCAACGAAGTCAACGATGACATTGTCAAGAGGCTGGGCAAGATATTCAAGGATATGCCACCATACACTCCTTGCCCAGTCCCTGAGTACTCCGCGGCTCATCCGCTGAACAAGGTTAGTAGTCATGACTTCTGCCTCTGAGTTCTGATTTGCCTGGAGTAGTCGCGCTCACCCAAGTTGTTTATTGCAGGATGACATCGCCAAGTATGTGACCCAACTCCCCCTCCCTGACTTGAAGACATTGGGGAAGAGGGCAAGGGCAAAGTGAAGGAACGCCGCGAGGTTGGCGATGGTGATGACACCGTCACCATTGAAGATACGTCTGACGAGGAGGATGGGGAAACGCTCCAGGTTCAGGTTCAACTCCAGTCCAGGTTCAGCCGACCTGGACTACCCCATATCCCCCTTGTTGATGATCCACCAACTAGCTTGGAGGCTAGTCTCCCCGCGCCGCCGAAAAAGCCGCGCAATGTGGCATGGAAGCGCGTCGCCAAGAAGCTGAAGGTGACAAAGACCACGTCCCACGAGTTTAGTTCCTCAAGTAAAGTAGTCGAGTACTTGTCTTGAAGCATTGCATGCTGACAGTTGAATTTGGAGTTGCGCAGGACATTCCATCGTCCGACCCCATGGATCTGGGGGAAGAGGACGACTGGGATACGGTGGGCGTAGCGACTGAGAGGAGCCTCAGTCCAGCCCCCACTGTTGAAGAAGTCGTGCCGGAGTTGGCACAACAAGCGACTGGTGCCGGCGAGCCGCGAGCGTCGACGCAGGAGAGGAGGCCAGAGCCCTCCTCGACTACTGAAGTCGTGGAACCAGTAGTGGCCCATGTTGAAGAAGAGGCGCCCGTGGAAGCCGGGTTTGTTGATATTGCCAGTTTGCTTGGCGCTCCGACCGTGACTGTCGTCCGGTCCAACTTGTAAGTGAAGTCTATCTTCGAGTAGTACTTGTTGGTAACCTTGCTTGGCTGATCACCAAATTTGTACTGTGCAGGAAATCCACCGATCTGTCCTGGGAAGGAGAAGAACCCCACGCGGTAGCTGATGAAGAAAACCCATCAGCAGCTGTTGAGGAATCCGCATCCCTTCCTCAGGCTGAGACCGTTGCGCAAGGCGCAGAGGCTACGCCGTCGGAAGCTACCGTAGTGGAAGGTACGTAGACTTCGATGATGCCATTTGCCTCAGGTAGTAGTCGTAGCCCCCAGGTACTGACGTCGTGTGCATTGTAATGAAAGAAGCACAAGTCAAGGAGACCGCGATCCCTGAAGTCGTGCCAGTCGAGGGTGTCGCGCCGGAAGCTGTTGTGCTAGAAGGAGCGACTACCGGACCAGAGGTACCGGCAGCCCCCGAGCCCACGGAAGAGGTGCACGATGACCCACTTCCGGAGTCGAGCATGGACGTTGTCGTGAGGTCGCCAGAGATCCAAGACGCGAAGACAATACGTTCGGCGTCGATGTCAGAGGCTGCAGCGACTAGTCGTGGCAGGCTAGAGCTTCTGGCAGATGACCTCATCGACCCAGCGATGGTGCCTCGGAATTTGGAGACGATGCGCCGGACTGAGCAGTGGATGAAGGTACGCGACAGTACCCTTGAGTAGTCGAATTCCGCAAGAACTGAGTACCCAAGTAATGGTTGTTGCCTTGTGCAGGATGTCGTGGAGAGATCCCGACAGAAATCTGATATGCTCCAGGGATATGGCGACACAGTGCTCCGAGCGGAAACACTAGAGAAGGAACTCAACAAGGCCAGGAAGCACTCCGCCATGTTTGCAATCCAAGCTAGATGGAGCCTTCGCCCAGTACCACAATGAGGTACAAGAGATGCAAGCGAAGAGCAATGACTTGATTTGCAAGAACAAGTCGTTGCGCCAGAAGAACAAAGGTACACCGCCATCAGCCTTGTCGAGTACTTATTGAGAGTACCTTGTAGTAGTCTGACATGCCTTATTTGAGTTGTTGCAGATCTTGAGGCTCGTGTAGACCATCTGAAGGCATCATCACAGACCGAGAAAAGGATGCCCGAGAGGTACTTGAATATGAATATAAGCAGCTGTCTCATGAGTGCGTCAAGCACATGGAGCTTCGTGAAGCCTCGGACCGTGATCTTGTGAACTGCTATAAATCTCTGCAGAAGCTTAGTGAAGATTGCGAGAAGCTGTGCGGCCAACTCAAGGAGCTTGAAGAAGTTGCGCTCCCCATTGCAAGACTGCTGGTGCCTCACCCAGGCAGGCCGAAGATAGCTCCATTGGTTGATCGGCTGAAGGAAGTCCCGGACGTCTGGCAACTTATGTGAAGCATCTAGCGAAGTCCATCCCCAACCAGGTCTTGGCGTATATGAAGTCGTACTTCCCCAAGGCCCTTGTAGATGTAGTCGCGGGAGGACTAGCCGCCAATTGCACATACGACCAGTACAAGGAACTGCTGGAGCAGATGGCGCCCATCGCGGAACAAGTTGCGGAGAAGCTGAACCTCCAGTAGTTGTCCTGTAGGGTTAGCTTACAGCAGCATATGTAATATAAACAAAGTTATGAAGAACTTGTTTAAGTTTGAATGAAAAATTCCCATGATGTATGGCTGAAATGAGTACTCGTTGTCGCTGTTTGTATTTGCGGAGTGCTCATCATGGAGGTGTTGCGAGTAGTAGTACTCGATAGTAGATCCATTGAAGGAAATCATAGTAAATGAGTTGATTAGAAATCGAACTTTATTACTGAAAAAAGAGTACACCTGGATGGCCAGGGCCGTTTACAAGTGTAGTCGCCTGGACCCAGAGGCTGCCTACGACTTAAGTAGTGCTAGGACCCATGGCCGCTTACAGGTGTAGATCCGTTAGTAGCTGTTTAGGCTGGATCTAAGAGTACATGATCTCTTGGTAGACCGCTGCTAGACTCCTTGATGCTCTGAACAGCCCGAGATCCGTTAGTAGCCCTTGACGCTGGATCTTGGAGTAGAGTAGTCCGGAGACTAGTGCCTAGACCGGAGGCCGCTTACGGCGAAGAGCCCAGGAGTAGTCGTATAGACTTGGACTCCCAGAGTAGTCGAGAAACTACGCGTAGAATCGACAGAGCTGGTCGATGTTCCACAAGTTGTTGACGTTGTCACCTTCAAGTGTTTGGAGGCGATACGAGCCTGGTCCATTCACCTTTGCGATCGAGAAGGGACCTTCCCATGGTGAGCTGAGCTTGTGTAGTCCTTCCATGTTCTAGATGCGTCGGAGGACTAGATCACCAATATTGAAGGAGCATTCCTTGACGTTGCGATCATGATAGCGTCGTATACCCTCAAGGTATCTTGCTGTCTGGACGAGGGTGGCACAACGAGCTTATTTGAGTCCGTCGATATCAACTCGTCTGCTGTTTTCAGAGATGCCTTCGTCGTACTGCTCTACTGCCGGTGAATCCCACATGACGTCGGCGGGTAGAATAGCCTCAGAGCCCTAGACCAGGAAGTGTGGTGACTGCCCTGTTGGCTTGGTAGGTTGAGTGCGAAGCCCCCAGAGTGCATTGGATAGTTCCTTGATCCACTTGCCCCCTTTTGTGTTAGCAGCGTCGTGTAGTCGCTTCTTGAGAGCGTCGAGTACCATCCCATTGGCGCACTCAACTTGTCCGTTGGCTCGTGGATGGGCAACTGAGACATACCAGACGTCGATCCCGCTATTCTCGCAGTATTCCCAGAACTGGTGGTTGTTGAAGTTGGAACCCAAGTCTGTGATGATGCGGTGGGGTAGTCTGTAGCGATGCACGAGTTCATCCAAGAAGTCGAGTACCCTGTCGGCCTTTCGGCAGGTGACCGGCTTGACTTCGATCCACTTGGTGAACTTGTCGATAGCCACCAAGACTCTATTGAATCCTCCTGGCGTAGTGGGGAGAGGCCCAATCATGTCGAGCCCCCAGCAGGCAAAAGGCCAAGTTGGTGGTATAGTGACTAGCTTGTAGTCCGGGATGTGTTGTTGCTTGGTGAAGTACTGGCACCCTTGGCACCTTCTGATGAGTTCCTCAGCATCGCCCAGAGCTGTGGGCCAGTAGAAAGCTCGTCGAAAAGCCTTGTTGACCAGCATGCCAGAAGATGCGTGGTTGCCGCAGACGCCTTTGTGGATCTCCTCCAAGATGTCCTTGCCTTCTTCTCGGGAGACACACTTCATGAGTACTCCAAAAGTGGCGCCCTGCCTGTAGAGCTTGTCTCCAACTAGTACGTAGGACTTGGCCCGGCGGGTGATTTGCTCGGCCAATTTCTTGTCAGTGGGAACCTTCTGCTCGCGGATGTAGTCGATGAAGGGTTGTCGTCAATCCACGTCTATCATCATGACCTCCTGGATTGCTTGAGAAGGCGCTGGATCAGTCGTCGTGGGCACCGGCTCCGGGATGGATGGCGCGTGAAGCTCGTGGACGAAGACTCTCGCTGGTACTTGTGCACGAGTAGAACCAAGCTTCGACAGGACGTCCGCTGCAACATTGTTGTCACGGACGACGTGATGGAACTCGAGACCATAGAATTTGTTCTCGAGCTTGCAGACTTCCAGGCAGTAGGCGTCCATGTTCTCCTTGTTGCGATCCCAAGACTTGTTAACTTGGTTGATGACCACTGCGGAGTCGCCGTAGACTAGTAGTCGCTTGATGCCTAGAGATATTGCGAGGTGGAGCCCGTGTAGTAGAGCTTCGTACTCAGCTTCGTTGTTTGAGACCTTCCAGAAGATCTGTAGGACGTACTTGAGTTGTTCGCCCTTTGGAGAAATCAGGAGTACCCCTGCACCGGCGCCCTCGAGCTTGAGTGAACCGTCGAAGTACATCACCCAATGTTCCGGTCGCTCGGTTGGAGTTGGTAGCTGATTTTCCCGCCACTCCGCCATGAAGTCGACTGGTGCTTGTGACTTGATGGTTGTTCGTGGCTTGAAATCGATGTTGAGGGCGCCGAGTTCGACTGCCCATTTGGAGATTCTTCCAGTGGCGTCTTGGTCCCGTAGGATGTCGCCGAGCGGGTAGTCGGTGACGACGGAGATCGAGTACTCCTGGAAGTAGTGTTGCAGCTTCCGCGAGGTGATGAGCACTGCATATAGTAGCTTCTGTACTATTGGTGGCGTGCCTTAGATTCCGATAGGACCTCGCTGATGAAGTAGACTGGTCGCTGGACTGGGTAGGCGTGGCCGTCTTCTAGCCGCTCGACAACGATGGCATAACTGACCACGTGAGTAGTCGCAGCTAGGTAGAGCAATAGCTGCTCCTTTTGCGAGGAGCCGTGAGGACTGGTGGCTTGGACAGGAAGTCCTTGATCTGAGCCAGAGCTTGATCTGCTTCTTGTGTCCACATGAACTTCTATTGGTGCTTGGGTAGTTTGAAGAAGGGTAGTCCCCGTTCTCCAAGCTTCGAGATGAATCTGTTCAGGGCCGCCATACACCCGGTGAGCTTCTGCACATTTTTGATGCAGGTGGGAGCCTTCATCTTGGTGATGGAGGAGATCTTCTCGGGGTTGACTTCGATGCTGCGATGGCTGATGATGAAGCCGAGTAATTTCCCCGAAGGTACGCCGAAGACGCACTTGTTCGGGTTGAGCTTCCACTGGTACTCCCACAGAGATGCGAAAGTCTCTTCAAGATCGGCGATGAGCATGTAGAAGTTTCAGGTCTTGACGACCACGTCATCCACGTAAGCCACGACGTTCTTGTTGAGTTGTTTCTTGGAAGCACTTCTGGATAGTTCGCTGGTAGGTAGCGCCGACGTTCTTCAACCTGAACGACATTGTCATGTAGCAGTAGGCGCCAAACCGGGTGATGAACGTGGTCTTCTTCTGGCCTTCTTTTGGTCTTCTTCCTTGATAGCGATCTGGTGGTACCCGGAATAGCAGTCGAGGAAGCAGAGCAGGTCACAGCCCGCCGTGGAGTCGATGACTTGGTCAATCCGCGGCAACCCGAAGGGGTCCTTGGGGCAGTGCTTGTTGAGGTTGGTGTAGTCGACGCACATCCTCCACTCGTTCGTGTTCTTCTTGCGGATGAGGACGGGGTTGGCAAGCCACTTAGGATGGAAGACTTCTCTGATGAAGCCGGCCGCGAGTAGTTTGGCGAGTTCCTTCTAGATGGCGTCTCATCGTTCGTCGGCGAAACGGCGAAGATGTTGTCGTTTCGGGGTAGCTTTAGGGTCGACGTTGAGTGAGTGCTCGATCAGCCTCCTGGGCACCCCTGGCATGGCCGCTGGCTTCCAAGCGAAGATATCTCGGTTAGCCCGAAGGAAGCTGACAAGCGCGCCTTCCTATTTCGGGTCAACGCCCGCCCCGATCATGGTAGTCTTGCTGTTGTCGCCTGTCCCGAGGTCGATCGCCTTGAGTTGCACTTCCTCAGATGGTTGATGCTTGTTGGCTTTGTCAGACTTCTTTGGGATCTCGAGTTCGGTTGAGGCAAGCTTCTTGGATGCAGCATAGATCTCCATCATTGCATTGGGTACTTGATTGGTAGCTGCGAGTTCCACAGCCTCTGTGTCGTAGTCGAAGGATATCTTCAAATCCCCTTGCAGTGAGAGTACTCTGGCTGGACTTGGCATTTTGAGTACCAAGTACGTGTAGTGAGGTACCACCATGAACTTGGCGATGGCTGGTCTGCTGAGGATGGCTCAAAGTCCGCAACCTCGAACTTGATGTACTCGGTGCGGTAGTTTTCCCTGGTTTCCCCGAAGGTAACTAGTAGGACAACAGAACCCAGTGGAATAGCCGCGTTCCCGGGGATGATGCCGTAGAAAGGCGATGTGCTCTTGGTGAGCTTGTGAGTAATGTCGAGCTTCATCTTCTTCAAGGTCTTGGTGAAAAGGACATTGAGCCCACTCCCACCGTCGATGAGTACCTTGTTGAGTCTGGAGCCCGCGACTACTGGTTTCAGGACGAGTGGAAAACGCCCTAGCTCGGACAAGCTTGTCCATTAATCCGTATGGGAGAAGGTGATGGGTACCTGTGACCACCTGAGAGGGGTCGGGACCGCTGGTTCAATGTTCAAGACTTCCCGTCTGGTGGCCTTCTGAGACCGCCTGGTGGGTAGTCCGCCGAAGAGGACATTCACCGTCTTGTCGGGTTCTTGGAAGTCGTCGTTGCCCTCGTCAGCTTTTTTCTTGCCCTTCTTATCCTGAGGAGGCCATTGTCGGTGTTTTAGATAGGCAACCTACTAAGGGGAGTACCCGAAGTAGATGAATGTGGCCTCACTGAGATCGGTAACTCGAAGGAAGAGACACGTGGCACACAATTTAGACAGGTTCGGGCCGCGAGGTGCGTAATACCCTACGTCCTGTATGCTGCGTGGCTCTGGATTGACTGGGTGCGATTACAAGATGATGCAATCTTAAGCCGTGAAAGAGAGAGGGGTCCCTGCCTCGCCTTATATAGTCTGGGAGGCAGGGTTACAAGTCGGTTCAAAGAGAGAGTACTAGTCGAGTACGTCTAGGAGTCCTCTATACAGTGCGGGACATGTACAGCTTCCTATCTGAGTACTTCTCCTCTGTAGTCCTTGTGCTTCACGCCATCAGGTTCCATGCAGCGCAAGTCCTGGTGGTCCCAGGGCCCACCGAGTAGTCGGTCCTGGTACCCACCGAGGTAGTGGGCCCAGGGAGTGGTACCCACCGAGTAGCGATGCACGAGTTCATCCAGGAAGTCGAGTACTCTGTCAGCCTTGGGGCATGTAACCGGCTTGACCTCGATCCACTTGGTGAACTTGTCGATGGCCACCAGTACTCGGTTGAATCCGCCTAGCGCAGTTGGGAGTGGCCCAATCATGTCGAGCCCCCAGCAGGTGAAAGGACAGGTTGGTGGTATGGTGACTAGCTTGTAGGCCGAGATGTGTTGATTATTGGCGAAGTATTGGCACCCTTGGCACCTTTTGACGAGTTCTTCAGCGTCGCCCAGAGCTGTGGGTCAGTAGAAAGCTCGTCGGAAGGCCTTGCTGACCAGCGTGCGAGAGGACGCATAGTTGCCGCAGACACCTTTGTGGATCTCCTCCAAGATGTCCTTGCCTTCTTGTCGGGGAATGCACTTCATGAGTACTCCGGAAGATGCGCCCCGCCTGTAGAGCTTGTCTCCGACGAGGACGTAGGACTTGGCACGGCGGATGAGTTGCTCGGCCAAGTTCTTGTCCGAGGGAACCTTCTGCTCGCTGAGGTAGTCGATGAAGGGCTGCCTCCAGTCCACGTCGATCATCATGACCTCCTGGCCAGCCGGGGGATGCGCTGGGTCAGTGGTCGGTGGCGCCGGCTCCGGGATGGATGGCGCGTGAAGCTCGTGGACGAAGACACCCGCTGGTACTTGAGCGCGAGTAGAGCCAAGCTTCGACAGGACGTCCGCTGCAACATTGTTGTCGCGGACAACGTGGTGGAACTCGAGACCATAGAACTTGTTCTCGAGCTTGCGGACTTCTAGGCAGTAGGTGTCCATGTTCTCCTTGTTGCGGTCCTAGGACTTGTTGACTTGGTTGATGACCACTGCGGAGTCGCCGCAGACTAGTAGCCGCTTGATGCCCGGTGAAGCCGCGAGGCGGAGCCCGTGTAGCAGAGCTTCGTACTCGGCTTCGTTGTTTGAGACCTTCCAGAAGATCTGCAGGACGTACTTGAGTTGTTCGCCCGTTGGAGAGATCAAGAGTACTCCTGCACCTGCGCCCTCGAGGTTGAGTGAGTCGTCGAAGTACATCACCCAGTGCTCTGGACGCTCAGTTGGAGTGGGTAGCTGATTCTCCCGCCACTCTGCCATGAAGTCGACTAGTGCCTGCGACTTGATGGCTGTGCATGGCTTGAAGACGATGTTGAGGGCGCCGAGTTCGACTGCCCACTTGGAGATTCTTCCAGTAGCATCTTAGTTCCACAGGATGTCGCCGAGCGGGTAGTCGGTGACAACGGAGATCGAGTACTCCTAGAAGTAGTGTCGTAGCTTCCACGAGGTGATGAGCACTGCGTACAGAAGCTTCTATACTGGCTGGTAGCGTGCCTTCGATTCTGATAGGACCTCGCTGACGAAGTAGACTGGACGCTGGACCGGATAGGCGTGGCCGTCTTCCTGCCTCTCGACGATGATGGCAGTACTGACCACATGAGTAGTCGCAGCAAGGTAGAGCAGTAGCTGCTCGCCTTTGCGAGAAGTCCTTGAGCTGGGTGAGGGCTTGGTCCGCCTCTAGATTCTACACGAACTTCTCTTGGTGCTTGAGTAATTTGAAGAAGGGGAGCCCCCGTTCTCCAAGCTTCGAGATAAATCTGTTCAGAGCCTCCATGCACCCGGTTAGCTTCTGGACGAATTTGATGCATGTAGGAGCTTTCATGCTGGTGATGGCGGAGATCTTCTCGGGATTGGCTTCGATGCTGCGATGGCTGATGACGAAGCCGAGTAGTTTGCTCGATGGTACGCCGAAGACGCACTTGTTCGGGTTGAGCTTCCAGCGGTACTCGCGCAGGGATGCGAAAGTCTCTTCAAGATCATCGATGAGCGTGCTGGAGTTTCTGGTCTTGACGACCACGTCATCCACGTAGGCTTCGACGTTCTTGTTGAGTTGCCTCTTGAAGCAGGCCTGGATAGCTCGTTGGTATGTAGAGCCGGCGTTCTTCAACACGAAAGACATGGTCGTGTAGCAGTACGCGCCAAACGGGGTGATGAACGTGGTCTTCTCCTGGTCTTTTTCCTTGATCGCGATCTGGTGGTACCCGGAGTAGCAGTCGAGGAAGCAGAGCAGGTCGCAGCCCGCCGTGGAGTCGATGACTTGGTCAATCCGCGGCAACCCGAAGGGGTCCTTGGGGCAGTGCTTGTTGAGGTCGGTGTAGTCGATGCACATCCTCCACTCGTTCGAGTTCTTCTTGCGGACAAGGACGGGGTTGGTGAGCCACTCAGGATGGAAGACTTCTCTGATGAAGCCAGCCGCGAGTAGTTTGGCGAGTTCCTTCTTGATGGAATCCCGTCTGTCGTCGGCGAAGCGGCGGAGGTGTTGTCGCTTCAGGGTAGTTTTAGGGTTGACGTTGAGTGAGTGCTCAATCAACTCCCTGGGCACCCCTGGCATGTCCGTTGGTTTCCACGCGAAGATGTCGCGGTTAGCCCGGAGGAAAATGAGCGCGTCTTCCTATTTGGGGTCAAGGCCCGCCCCGATGGTGGTAGTCTTGCTGCTGTCGCATTTCCTGAGGTCAATTGTCTTGACCAGAACCTCCTCAGCTGGCTGAGGCTTGTTAGCTTTGTCCGACTTCTCTGGGATGTCGACTTCACTTGGGGCAAGCTTCTTCGACACAGCGTAGATCTCCATCATTGCGTTGGGTACTTGATTTGTGGAGGCGATCTCCACAGCTTCCGTGTCGCAGTCATGCGAGATCTTCAAGTCCCCTTGCAGCGAGAGTACACCCGTTGGACTCGGCATCTTGAGTACCAGGTTGGTGTAGTAGGGTACCGCCATAAACTTGGCGATAGCCGGTCTGCCGAGGATGGCATGGTAGGAGGTCTCGAAGTCTGCGACTTCGAACTTGATGTACTCGGTGTGATAGTTGTCCTGAGATTCCCCGAAAGTAACTGGCAGGACCACTGAGCCCAATGGGATAGCCGCATTCCCGGGGACGATGCCGTAGAAGGGCGAGGTGCTCTTGGTGAGCATGTGGGTGATGTCGAGCTTCATCTTCTTCAAGGTCTTGGTGAAAAGGACGTTAAGCCCGCTTCCACCGTCGATGAGGACCTTGTTGAACTTGGAGCCCGCGACCACTGGCTTCAGGACGAGAGGGAACCGCCCTGGTTCGGAGAAGCTGGTCCATTGATCCGCGCGGGAGAAGGTAATGGGTACCTCCGACCACTTGAGAGGGGTCGGAACCGCTGGTTCAATGCTCATGACTTCTCGACGGGTAGCCTTTTGAACCCGTCTGCTAGGTAGTCCGCCGAAGAGGACGTTCACCGTCTTGTCGGGTTCCTGGAAGTCGCCATTGCCTTCGTCGTTCTTCTTCTTGCCTTTCTTGTCATGAGGGTGTCGTGGCTCCGGAGTATCCTTGAGTGCTCACCTAAGTTGGTAGCACTTCTCGGTGGTGTGGTTGCCGTCCAGATGCCATTGGCGCTTCTCCTTCAGCAAGTCTTTGAAGCCGCCGGAGGTCTTCTTCGAGTTCTCCTTCGCAGGGCGCTGGATAGCCGCGACAGTGTTGTCTGGCTTGCGCTTGCGGTTGGGACCCGAGTAGTTGTTGTTGTTGCGACCGCCTTGGTTCCCGTTGTTGCTGCTGCCGCTGCCAGTGTTCTGTTTGCTCTTGCCACGGATGGCATTGTACTTGGAGTTGGCTTTATCTTCTTCATCAGCCCAGGACGTGATCATGTCCTTGAGATGGGTGATGGAGCTGGGGCGGCATCGACCGAAGTCTTCGAAGGTGCGACGGTGGTAGAGAACGTCTTGGAAGAGGTCGATGACCTCCTTGTCGGTGACGTCGACAACGGTGGCGCGCTTGTCGAAGAAGCACCTCATGTACTTGCGAAGGGTCTCGCCTTGTTCCTGTTTCACCATGGTCAGGTCCATGCGAGTACCCGAGCGGCCCATAGCGCCCGCGAAGTTGCTGGTGAACTGCTCCTTCAGCTGGTCCCACTTGTCGATCGAGTACTTTTCAAGTGACTCGACCATGTGAGCGGGGCTTGGTCCAGGCAGAAGGGGAAGTAGAGGCACTTGGTGTCGTTGTTGCCGCCAGCATTCTCGATGGAGAGGGCGTAGCACCCGAGCCACTAGATGGGGTCTTGCTTCGCGTCGTACTTGGTGATTCCCAGAGGCTTGAATTTCTCTGGGAGGAGTAAGTTGCGAAGTCGCGCAGAGAAGGCAGGGAAGCCGTCGTTGTCGCTTGATGTGGAAGCCTTCTTGCGCCGTAGTTCTTCAATCTTCTGGCGGGCGTCGAAGCCGCCCTGTGAGGCTCCGGAGGCGTGGCTGTTCGCGTGGCCTCGGCCGCCGCGATCGCCTCCACCACCGGCCCTCCTGTTAGCCCCATGATTGGAGCTTCCGCCGTCGCTGCCTCCGCCGCCCGGGTCACGATGAGGGACGATCTCACGATCACTGCCAGCGGCTGCAGCGCTGTTGCCAGCTTGAGAGGGTCCGCCGGCCATTGCGCGAGTACGGTGGGTTGGCTGGCAGCTCCGCTCGAGTACGGTTACGACCAAGGTCCGCACTGCAACTTGTTGCTTCGTTGTCGCGGTTCCTGACGGGAGGTGGTTGAGTGACCCTGGTCTTGACTCGCATGAAGTATGCGTCTTCCACGAGCTTGGCGATGACTTGTCCCGCGCGCATCCCTTGGGTCTGACGTGCTATCGTAGTGATAGGCATGAGGCATTGCTCTGGGGTAGTGTGTACCCGGCTCTCGACCTGGTCAAGTGCTTCAGCAAGGCTGCGGATAGGGAGGGAGTCGCGGAGACGTCGGCGTCGTTCGCTCCGCTTTCTGTTGCGTTCCCGTCGGGCATCTCTGTTGGCAGGGGTCTTGTCGGTGGGCGCGTTGGTGGACAACTCGTCCGCTGAGATGTCCTCACGGTACTGGTCGGGGACCGTGCCTGAGGCCGTGGCGTCTCGTTGGTAGTCATGAAGACTTGCCGGTCGAGAGAGCCAATGCTGGAGTCACTAGTTGCCACCTCTGTAGGAGTGTGCTCTCCAGCAGGAGCAAGTGGTGTTCCCTCCTGGAAGGGAAGTGAGTCGAGGTAGGCGACGCAGCGTGAGTTCCCCTTCATCAGGTCAGCGGGTTTGCGGTCCGGCCAGTAGACGAATTTCCCGGCGGGTGTAGATGTTATAACCAGCCCGAAAGCCGGTCCTGACAAGGGTTGCTCTGTAGAGTTGTCCTCGGACTCGGGCTCCTCAGGGTCTGACCCGAAGTTGAACTCGTACGCGGAGTCCGAGTAGAAGCCGAAGAGGGGGTTGGAGTCCGAGGCATGGCTGGGGGCGGTGTCGGAGTCCGAGTCGTACTCGGGTACGGGCTCCTTGCTGGCCCGGCGCGTAGTGGGAGCCTTCGTATGGGCCCTGCTGACATTGCGGGGGCCATGTGTGAAGCGCTCGCGGGGTGGGGAATCCACATGCGATGGCTGAGAAGCCGGCTCGCATACGATAACCCACGGGGACGTCGAGCTGGAGTTGGAGGCGGATCCAAGCTCGAAGTCGGTGTGATGGTTGAAGAGCGAAATTTCGCCGAATTTGCTGGCGAGTTCGCCCGTGACTACTTCGGGAAGAGTCACGAGGCCAGTCTTCGGGTTGGGCGTCATGGTGAGGCAGCGTTGGAAAGATCCAGCGCTGTTAGCAGTGCAGACCCAAGCACCGAAAACGAAGGTGTCGCCGCGGTTGAAGGCGACGGTTGGCTTGATGTAGACGGGAGCCGTCGAGTTCGCCATGTGATCTCGGGCGAGAACCCCTACCTGGCGTGCCAACTGTCGGTGTTTTAGACCGGCAACCTACTAAGGGGAGTACCCGAAGTAGATGAATGTGGCCTCGCCGAGATCGGTAACTCGAAGGAAGAGACACGTGGCACACAATTTATACAGGTTCGGGCCGCGAGGTGCGTAATACCCTACGTCTTGTATGCTGCGTGGCTCTGGATTGATTGGGTGCGATTACAAGATGATGCAATCTTAAGCCGTGAAAGAGAGAGGGGTCCCTGCCTCACCTTATATAGTCCAGGAGGCAGGGTTACAAGTCGGTTCAGAGAGAGGGTACTAGTCGAGTACGTCTAGGAGTCCTCTATACAGTGCGGGACATGTACAGCTTCCTATCCGAGTACTTCTCCTCTGTAGTCCTTGTGCTTCACACCATCAGGTGCCGTGCAGCGCAAGTCGGGTAGTCCCAGGGGCCCACTGAGTAGTCGGTCCTGGTACCCACCGAGGTAGTGGGCCCAGGGAGGTCCATACGACAGCCGTGGGTCTGGAGAGTCCTTGAGTGCTCGCCAGAGTTGGTAGCACTGCTCGGTGATGCGGTTGCCCTCCAGATGCCAGGGGCACTTCTCTTTCAGCAAGTCTTTGAACCAGAGGTCTTCTTCGAGTTGTCTTCGCAGGGCGCTGGATAGCCGCGACTGTGTTGTCTAGCTTGCGCTTGCGGTTAGGACCCGAGTAGTTGTTGTTGCGACCCCCTTGATCCCTGTTGTTGTTGCTGCCGCCAGCGTTTTGTTTGCTCTTGTCGCAAATGGCATCGTACTTGGCGTTTGCCTTGTCTTCTTTGTCGGCCCATGAAGTGATCATGTCCTTGAGCTTGGTGATAGAACTCGGGCGGCGGCGACCGAAGTCTTCGAAGGTGCGACGGTGATAGTGACCGTCTTGGAAGAGGTCGATGACCTCCTTGTCGGCAACATCGACTACAATGGCGCGCTTGTTGAAGAAGCGCCGCATGTACTTGCGTAGGGTCTCGCCTTGTTCCTGCTTCACCATTGCTAGGTCCATGCGAGTACCCGAGCGTCCCATGGAGCCCGCGAAGTTGCTGGTGAACTGTTCCTTGAGCTGGTCCCACTTGTCGATCGAGTACCTGTCGAGCGACTCGAGCCATGTAAGTGGTGCTTGGTCCAGATAGAAGGGAAAGTATAGGCACTTTGTGTCGTTGTTGCCACCAGCATTTTCGATGGAGAGGGCGTAGCATCTGAGCCATTGGACTGGGTCTTGCTTCACGTCGTACTTAGTGATCTCTAGAGGTTTGAATTTCTCTGGGAGTAGCAGCTTGCGAAGTCGAGCGGAGAAGGCGGGGAAGCCGTCGTCGTCGCCTGCTGTGGAGGACTTCTTGCGTCGTATTTCTTCGATTCTGCGGCGGGCGTCATAGCCGCCGCGTGAGGCACCGGTGATGTGGCTGTCTGCATGGACGCGGCCTTCGCGATCGCCTCCGCCGTCGGCTCTCCTGCCAGCCCCGTGTGAGGAGCTCCCGCCACCGCTGCCTCCCCCACCAGCATCACCATGATCAACAGCACTGCGGCTACCACTGGCGCCGCCAGCACTGTTACCGCCCTGAGAGGGTCCTCCAGCTGATGCCCAAGTACGGTTGGGTTTCTGTGGGAGTTCTCCTCGAGTACGGTTGTGTCCATTAGCTGGACTGCGACTTGTGGCTTCATGGTTGTCGGGTTCGCGAGTTCTGAGGGGAGGTACTTGAGTGACTCTATTGTCAACTCTCATCAGGTAGGTGTCCTCTGCGAGCTTGGCGATGACTTCACCCGCGCTCATCCCCTGAGCCTGACGTGCTATCATGGTGATGGACATGAGGCACTGTTCGGGGGTAGTGTGCGCCCGGTTGGCGACTTGGTCAAGAGCCTCTGTGAGATTCCGTATGGGGAGGGTTTCACAGAGACGTCTGCACTGTTCGTTTCGCTTCTTGTTGTGCTCACGTTGGGCGTTCTTGTTGTCGGTGTGGAATGTGGTCCCGACACTAACCAGTAATAAGCGCCAAGGTCTATCCCTCAATGGTCGATGCTAAGCAATAAAAGACACGGAGTTTATCCTGGTTCCGGCCGAGGGGCCGTACGTCCAGCAGTGGTGTGCTCAAGGCACTATATTGCTCAGCACCGGGGTGCACGCGTAGTGGGGCTGCTACAAGCAAGGCGGGAGAGGAAGCGGGGCTTCCAAGTCCCTGGTGTAATGGCTGCAGATATTGTGGGAGAATTGGAGAACAAGTGCGTGGTGCGACTTGTCTCGTGTTGGGCTCTGTTGTTCGTGTGTTGTCCTGTCCCCTGCGGCAAGGGGGTTCGTCCTCCTTTTATAGACCAAGGAAAGAGCGAATCACATGCGCGCCGCGCTATTCAGCTACGTGAGGGAGCGTGATGTGCTACGCTGTAGAGTAGGCGGCCGCCCAGGAGATCCTTGCAACGATCCGGCCATCATGGCGTATCTTGTACCCGAACAGTGGCGGCCTCGAGGGTCGAAGAACAGCGGGCGGCTGTGAGGTCTTCAGATAGGCTCGAGGAAGTTGCTGACGTCGGTCCGTACGGGGTACAGCGGCAGGTAGGGTGGCGTCCCGTTCCCACGCACTCCACAGTGTCGAAGCCGTTGCCACAGCGCCCGGCGTGCGCCCGTACGCGCGGGGGCGGCAGCCATACCGTTAACAGTGGCAGGGATGGCGTCCCACCGGCCTAGCGCCTCCACCTAACCCTGTAAAGTCACAAGAAAGCGAATCGAGGGTGCAGCCGGCCCCCTTCAAGGGCTCGGCGCGTTAGCCGTACCGGAGCAGGTGCACGGCATCACGGGACTGGCACGCCGCACCGCACAGTCCCCCCCCCCCCCCGGTGATGGGGATGGGCTCCCTCTCGGGGAGTTGGTGCGGCGGCACCGGGCGCGTGCCCCGGCGCATGATGGTGCTTGTCCCGCCGATGTCAGGGCATTTAATGCTGCGTGCGGGGGGCGGCGCGCGCGTGCGGGGGCGCCCTCGAGCGAGGCGGACCCCGTTCGAGAGCGGGGCGGACCCTCGAGCGAGGCGGACCTCGCTCGAGGGAGGCGCACCCCCTCGAACGGGGCGGAGCCCGTCCGATGGAGGCGCGCACCCTCGAGCGAGGCGAAGCCTACTCGAGGGGGTCTTCGAGTGGGTCGCTTGGTGGGCCGCTGGGGCCTTCGCGTCGTGGGCCATGTCCTGCATGGTTAAGTAAGGCGCATTCGGTTTTGGCTTTGTTGGGGGTTTTAAGTGGGGATTTCCCAGCTGTTTAAGGGGACCCCTAGGGCTGTCCCCGACAGTAGCCCCCGAGCATCTATGGGTTTGCCATTGAGGCTCCCACAGATGCTGGAGCCTACCGATAGGACGTTCTTCCCTCCTGGTCTTGCGAACGCTTTCCGTGGGGCCGCGTCAGGGGACCCGCGGGTCTAGCCCCAGAAGCCCTGCAGGAGCATAGGCGCTCCTGTAGGGGTTGACCGCGAGATTTGGACAGAGAGCGTGGTACATGTTTCAACCGGCGTCGGCAATGTCTCAGCCGGCTTCGGTGACGCACGCGCTGCTGGCGTTATCCCCGGCGGGTGCAATCCAAGAGGTGTAACCTTGCGTC
The DNA here is from genome assembly GCA_947561735.1 of Cenchrus americanus. NCBI lineage: Eukaryota > Viridiplantae > Streptophyta > Magnoliopsida > Poales > Poaceae > Cenchrus > Cenchrus americanus. Next base: position 77,104,755 of record OX387244.1, on the reverse strand, counting down.
AAGCCCCCGAGCCTGGGCCCATTCAAGGCGATCGGGTAGAGCTTTACGACTTGTCTTTTAACGCGCCCTCGCTGTCCCTCCGCGGGACGGAGGGTGAGGTTTCCACAACCCCCATCGGCCGGGTCGCGAATTGCCGATTCCTCGTCGAGCTGTTAGCGGGTGGTTCGAGTGGACGCCCATGCCCCGTTCGATAAGGGTAGGCTGCGTGGTCCAGAGACACGTCCATTAAAGCTCTTGCGTGGGTTTGCTAGGTGGGGCTCGGTCCCGTTCGCTAGGGACCGAGGGCGCGGAAGCTCTCCCTCGGTGGGATCCCCCGGCTAGCTGCCCTCGCTGGCTCTCGAACACGACCTGTGGGGCACCCTCGAGCTGGCGGGCTCGAGGAACGGCTCGAATGCGCGTGCCCTCGTCGTCCCTGACTCCGGTGATCTGGGGCGCCTGTTCGAACCCGTCGAGGGTCAGGCTTCGAACCCCTGATCAGTAGGGCCGTGCGGGGTGGCGCCTGGGCGGCCCCGTCTTTGCATCTGCGCTCCATCGAGGGGCCTGGGCAAGCCAGCCCTCGAGGCGCTGATCAGTAAGGTGGTGCGGGGCGGCGCCTAAGCGCTCCCGTCCTGGCATCTGCGCTCTTTCGAGGGGTCTGGGCGAGCCAGCCCTCGAGGCGCTGATCAGTAATACAGCGTGGCATGGGTGCTTTGCGGTGCCTGTTCTGTTTCAAACGGGCCCCGAGGCGACCTTCTCACGCCTGTACCCTTTCGAGGGTTGCAGTTTTCCCGAGCCTGGAGCCCGTGCCGTTCGAGGGTTCTCCTTACTTCGTAAGGAACTGGGCCGTTAAATGCCCCACAGTAGAGGCGGCAGTTTTGCGTCGCGGGCGCGCTTTTTTAGGCGTTACAGTCGCGCTCGCGCGCGTAGTGGGCGGCGTGGGCAGGCGGATGTGACCGCCTGCCACGGTCCCTGCTATTCTTCGCCGTGATAATGGCCCGTTCGCGGTGATGTGGCCGCCGCGGTCGTGGTGGGGCTCGCCCGTCAGCGGGAAGAAAAGATTCCCTGCAGTTAATGCGCGCGGGACGTCCGCCCCGGAGAGCACGCCCGCGGCTTATAAATCTGAGAGGGGGGAAACGGTGGTTTTTTACCTTAGCGCTCCGGCGTTCTTCCCCCTTGAGCTCTCGCCTTCACTTTGCTCTCGCCACCGTGCGGCTTCGCCATTAGAGCTCTTCTCCTTCTTCTTGTCCTCCGCTCTCGCATTCCTTGTCCTCTTCTCATGGCGCCGCTTCCGCCCCTCACGATCCTCGACCCGTACGCCTGGGAGCGGTCGACGGTCAACCGGGGCGGCCCTTAGCGGGTTGGTCTCCCGCCGGCCGGTTGGCGGCGAACGAGGAGGGCCGGCCGGCGGAGTGGATTGTGCCGGCGGCGGGGACCACGCGCCCAACCCACCGGGAGGGCTACGTGGTGAGCTTTATCCGCTTCCATGAGCGCGGCCCGCCGCGCCGCGAGCCGCTTCATGCGGGCGGCGCGCGCCACCGCTACGGCGTGGAGTTGCACAACTTCGCGCCGAACGCGATTTCGCAGGCGGCCACGTTCGTGGGCGTCTGCGAGGGGTATCTAGGGATCCCAGTCAACTGGGAGCTCTGGATACACCTCTTCCGCGCGGAGCTCTTCACGCAGCCTACGATGGAGCCGAGGACCCGCCGCGTGGTGCGCGCCGGCGGGATGTCGCTCGCCCTGCGAGCGCAGTTCAAGGACGACTACATCCCCTGCACCATGACGACGAACAACGCCGGCTGGGAGCGGGGATGGTTCTACCTGCGCAACGCCGAGCCCGGCCTCCCTGCCTACACCGATCTGGTGCTCCGGGAGAAGCCCAACTCCTGGGGTCACGGGGTGTCTACGCCCCAGCACCGGAGGCGGCTGGATTCGGTCCTGGCCGCCCTGAAGGACCTGGCGATGCGCGGGTTGACCGCGGCGGGCGTCCTCGCCTTCCTCCATCACCGGCGGGTTGTGCCCCTGATGGAGAGGCCGCTCTGCATCTACGAGATGACAGAGGAGGCGGACCCTGTCGCGCTGGCGAGGTCGCGGATGCTCCCAACCCCCCTCGAGCGGGCGTATGCGCTCACCCGGGCGCGGAACGCCGTCGACACCCGGATGTTGCAGCGCCCGGATCGGTCCCCGTGGGACCTCGAGATGCTCCCCATCGGCCCGCTGGTGAGTGTGATTCTTGGCCCTGTCTTTGTTCTCAATGTTGCCCCTGGCCCCTGACGCGCTTTTGACGTTCTCGCATGCAGTTGGTGAACTTCAACGCCACGAAGTCCGTTCCGCCCACCCCTGACTCCCGCGCGCTTGGTCGGGCGGCGCGGCGGCGGCGGGAGCGAGGAGCGGGCGGCGTGCAAGAGGGAGCGCGCGAGGGCGGCACCGCGGCGCCGCGAGCGGCGGAACGAGGAGTACGGCGGCGCGAGGAGGCGGGGGCTTTCCTCCCCGGGGGACCGAGGAGTACTCGTCCTCGGAGGAGGACGAAGAGGAAGAGGCCGAGGGGGCGGGGCCCCTCGATAGGTGGGAGCTGCGCTCCCGTCGCGGAGCCGGCTCCGGCGGCAAGGGCGGCGTCGCACGGGGCGGGCGCGGCGGCGCCCCGCCGCCGGGCAATCGACAACGAGGGCGCGCGCGCGCGCGCGGGGTGCCGGCGCGCGCGCGCGGCGCGCGCGCGCGCGCGCGCGCGCACGCGCGGCGGGGCCCGCGCGCGCGGCCGGGACGTCGAGGCGCGCGCGGCGGCGGGCGCGCCGGCCGCGCCGGCCTCATCCGCCGAGGCCTCGAGGAGAAGGAAGCGCGCCTTTTCCTCTTCGAGGTAAGGGGCTTGCCCTTCTGCGAGGTTTGATTTTTCGGCAGCCAGGCGTTTTGATTTTTTGCTTGTGCTTGTGCAGGGTGGTGCCAACCGTGCCTCCCCTCGCGCCGGCTAAGCTGCTGAGGGCGGACACGTCCGTTCCCACCCGGCGGCGCTCGTCGAGGGCGCCGCGGGCGAGGGCGAGCACGGCGGCGACGGGCGAGAGCTCGCGAGGGCCGGGCGAGGCCTCGAGGCCTCGGCGGCGGACCGGCCCGTCGCGGCGCGGCCGGCGGTCGTCGAAGAGCGGCGGGCGCCGGTCGTGGCGGAGACGCGGCCGCGGCGGCGGCTGTGATGGAGGCGCAGCCCGCCGGTGGGCTGGCTGCGACGGAGGCGCATTTCGCGGCGGCCGGCCGCGGCGGAAGCGAGCGGGCGGCGATGGGCGAGGAGGGCGGCCGGGCGCCCGTGGTGGCGGAGTCACGGCGGAGGCGGTGGCCGCGGCGCCGCGTCAGCGCCCACGGCCGCGGAGGCTCAAGTGGAGGCGCCGGCGGAGGGCGCAAGTGGAGGCGCCGGCGGAGGCGGCGCGCGGGGCCGGCGCCCGCCGGCGGTTCCCGGCGGCGGTGGTGGAGATCCCAGACGATGACTCCCCGCCGCCCGGGTGGGATCAGTGGGCGAGCTCCACGCTCTCTCCCGGGGTCCCAGGAGGGGGCCCTCGTGAGGCGGCGCGAGGGCCACATGGTGGCGGGGGGCCGAGGGCACGGCGCGAGGCCTCGTCCTCCCGCGCCGGTTACTCCACCCAGGTGGAGGGGGCCGCTGGCGACCCGCCTGCGTTCGCCGACGCCCAGGAGGAGCAGGAGCTCTGGGGAGAGCTCCGCAACCACGACGCCACGCTTGACCGTGCGTTGAACGAGGTGCTGAGGGTCCACGGCGGCCCCGCGTGGCGTGTCTTCCAGGTGGGGTGCCGTTGCTTGCTCCCCCTTTTCCTTGTTTCTGCGCGCCTTTCTTTGCGGCATGGTGTTTACGGGTTTTGATTTGTGGGTGCCAGGAGCTCGAGCGCCGAGCCCGCGACAAGTACGACGCCTTCGACCGGGTGAACGCCGAGCTCCACCAGCTCCGGGAGCGATGCGGCGCCTTCGACGCGCTCGCCGATGCCCTCAGGACTCCGGACGGCTGGTTGTTGTACCGGGCCGTGGCCTTGCGCGATGAACTCCCCGAGAGCACAAGGCAGGACCCGGCGCGTCCCTCTAGCCTCGAGCGGGTCTGCACAGCCCTCATCGACCGTGATGAGGCGCGCGGGCGCGCGCTCGGACTGGAGAAGATGCGCACGGCCGGCTACCAACCGGGAGGCGGAGGTGGCCGACATCCGCGGTGAGCGGGGGCTCCGCTCGTCCCTCGAGGGGGCGCGCGGCGCGCGGCGCCGGGCCGAGGAGCGGGCGTGCGTGCTCGAGCAAAGGGTCAAGGAGGCCGACGACTTGAAGGCCGCCCTCGACGCCAAGGTCGCGACCCTCGCCGTTGCCGAGGAGCGGCTCTGCGGGGAGCGCACCGCTCGCCAAGGAGCCGAGGGACGGCTCCCGGCGAGAGCGAGGCCGCCCTCGTCGACGCTCGATCGGCCCCGGAGCGGGAGCGCGCGCGCTCGCGAGGCGACGCGGTGTCGGCCGGAGGACCCGGAACGCTAAGTTCTCCGAGGTTGAGGGCGAGGCGATGGTGCTCGGCATCACAAGCGCGGGCCGGAGGCGGCCCTCCGGAGCAAGGCGAGACCATCGGGGGCCTCGAGCGGACGGTCGAGGCCGAGCGCCGCGCCCTCGAGGTGGAGAGGAAGCAAGTCGAAGGTGAGCCGCCGTTTTTTACTCTGTGTTGTTGGATTTTCCTTGAGGGTTCGCACTCTTTTTCGACTTCTTTCTCGTCGGCAACTTCGGGCTTGCGCACCGCGCTTGGGCACGCGGTTGAGCGGGCCGAGGCGGCGCGGACCTCCTACAACTCCTCCGAGCCGGAGGCTGCGGGAGTTGCGCGATGCGGCCCTCGAGACCCGCCGATCCGTGGAGGAGGGCGAGGCGCGGGCGGGAGCTCGGCCCCGGCCGCCCACCGCGCGCCCTCGGCGGCCATGTCACCGAACGGATGCGCCGGGCGCTGCACCTTGGCGTCCAGAAGGCCCTCGGAGTGGTACGGTCCCACTACGAGGTCAACTTCGAGGCGCTGGCGGAAGGTTACGTCGTCCCCGAGGGTGTCGAGGACGAGGTGGCGATGGAGCGCGTGGACGCGCTCGCCGCCGACGCCGCCGGGTCGCTCGCTGAAGCCTTCGAGGAGTTCCTCTTCCCGGACGCTGCCGACGCCGCCGCTCCTCCCTCCTGAAGACAGCTGGGCGCTTGGCCCGTTCTGTTTGTGTATCAGTATTCTGGCCGTGCGGCCTTTGTAAATAAACAAGTTGTTTTTGTCATGAACGTATGTTGATGTGAAATGAAGTCTTTTGTTTACTGTGCTTTTTGTTTCTCCTTCTTCCTTAGTAGATTCTAGTTAGGGGAGTTCGGTTTTCGTGGGTGGCCTGCTGGGCTGGAGGCGAGAGAGAAGGGCCGTATCCTCGCGGAGGCGTAGGCTATCTCTGGCTCGCGCGCTCCTTCCGCTAGGCTGTCCACGCCCTATTCGAACCGTTGCTCGAGGCCGAAGTAGAAAACAAACTTAGCGCGTGTGAGTTATTTCGTTTTTGCGCGAAAATGGGACCATTTTGGGGGGGGGATGCCCCCCGTAGTAGCCCCCGAGGGTAACTTGGGTTTCGGGGGAAAGCCGAGTTGCCCTTTTCATTAGACTTATGGTGTTTACATGATCGTCACCAACTGGGGCATTGGTCATATGTTTTTTACAACAAAAAATGCTTGGAAATCCTAGCTAGGGGTAGAAGCGACGTAGCTGTTGGATGTTCCAAGCGTTTGTGAGCTCTTCATCGTCCTCGTTGGCCAGCTTGTATGTGCCGGGCTTGAGTACCTTCGCCACGACGTAGGGTCCCTCCCACGGAGGCGATAACTTGTGGCGTCCTCGGTTGTCCTGGCGCAGCCTTAGGACCAGATCCCCTTCGCTGAAGTCCCGCCGGCGTATCTTGCGCGCTTGGTAGCGCCTGAGGGACTGCTGATACCTCGCGGAGTGCATTAAGGCCACGAGGCGTGCCTCATCCAGCTGGTCCAGTGAGTCCTCACAGGCTCGCTGGTTGGTATCCTCGTCGTAGCATCGAACCCTGGGCGACCCGTATTCTAAGTCCGTGGGGAGGACGGCCTCCGCGCCGTGGACTAGGAAAAACGGGGTGAACCCGGTGGCTCTGCTCGGGGTGGTCCTTAGGCTCCACACGACTGCTGGTAACTCTTGGAGCCATTTTCGGCCAGATTTGTTTAGCTGGTCGAAAATTCTAGGCTTAAGGCCTTGTAGGATCATGTCGTTGGCACGCTCTACTTGGCCGTTGGTCTGTGGGTGTGCCACAGCTGCCCAATCCACACGGATGTGGAACTTGTCGCAGAACTCCAAGAATTTCCTGCCCGTGAACTGGGACCCGTTGTCGGTGATGATGGAGTTTGGCACTCCGAAGCGGTGGACGATGTCGGTGAAGAATGTTACCGCTTGCTCCGCCCTGAGATTCGTAATGGGGCGCACCTCCACCCACTTGGAGAACTTGTCGATCGCAACCAACAGGTGGGTGAAGCCCCCGGGCGCCTTCCGCAAGGGCCCGACGATGTCCAGCCCCCACACGGCGAATGGCCATGTTATGGGGATGGTCTACAGGGCATGGGCGGGAAGGTTGGACTTGCGGGCGTAGAACTGGCACCCTTCGCAGGTGCGTATGATCTCGCTGGCGTCCGCGACCGCAGTAGGCCAGTAAAAGCCTTGGCGGAAAGCGTTGCCAACGAGGGTGCAAGGCGCGGCGTGATGGCCACAGACCCCAGCGTGGATGTCCCGTAGGAGCTCGCGCCCCTCGGGGATGGGCACGCACCGCTGTAAGATACTGGAGGCGGCGCGCTTGTACAGCTCGCCGTCGACGAGGGCAAAGGACTTGGCCATCCTGGCGATGCGCCTGGCCGTGGCCCGATCCGAGGGGAGCTCTCCTCGAGCCATCCAAGCGATGTATTTGTCGCGCCAGTCAGCCTTGACAGGAGCTGGCTCAACGTCCATCACGTCGGCCTCGTAGGAGCCATACCCCTCGAGGAGGGAGAGCACGTACGCCTCGTTCGAGGGGTCCTCATCCATGGGTTCCGCACCCGCTGGATTCGAGGGAGCCCCCGAGGGTTCTGCGTGGCTCGAGGGGTAGGGCTCGAGGATGACCGAGGGCAGGGCAACATCGCGGGCAAAAACGTTCGGGGGGACGGTTACCCGCCCGGACGCGATCTTGGCCAGTTCGTCCGCCTCCTCGTTGTACCGGCGGGGCACGTGGTTGAGCTCGATGCCGTAAAACTTGTCTTCGAGGGCTCGCACGGCCTTGCAATAGGCCTCCATCTTGTCGTCATGGCAGCTCGCGTTCTTGGTCGATTACGAGCTGTGAGTCCCCCCGCACGTCGAGGCGCTTGACGCCTAACTCAATGGCGATTTTGAGGCCACGGAGGAGGGCCTCGTATTCAGCCATATTGTTAGACGTGGGGAAGTGGAGGCGCACCGCGTACCGCATGTGCTCTCCGAGGGTTGACACGAAGAGCAGGCCCGCGCCCGCCCCTGTTTTCATTACCGAGCCGTCGAAATACAGAGTCCAGCACTCTGCTTGGATCTGAGGCGGCGGTAGTTGCGTATCCGTCCATTCAGCGACGAAATCCGCCAGGATCTGGGACTTGATGGCCTTGCGCGGGGCGTAGGCGAGCGTCTCGCCCATCAGCTCCATGGACCACTTGGCGATCCTGCCCGCCGCGTCGGGATTACGGATGATCTCCCCCAGCGGGAAAGAAGAGACCACCGTGACGGGGTGGGCCTCGAAGTAATGGCGGAGCTTGCGCCGCGCGAGGACTACCGCATACGGCGGCTTCGGACACCGAGGGTAACGCGTCTTGGTGTCGGACGAGGACCTCGGCCCGATGTAGTAGACCGGCCGGCGGGCCGGCGGGGCGTGCCCTTCCTCCGTGCGCTCCACCACGATCACGACGCTGACCACCAGGGTGGTTGCGGCCACGTAGAGCTGCAGGGGTTCGCCGTCTTGCGGCGGCGTGAGGATCGGGGCGTGCGTTAAGGACGCCTTCAGCTTGTCGAGCGCATCCTGGGCCTCGGCGGTCCAGGAGAAGCGCTCGTGCTTCTTGAGGAGTCGATAGAGGGCGAGGCCCTTCTCGCCGAGCCGCGAGATGAAGCGGCTCAAGGCGGCAAGGCACCCCGGCACCTTTTGCACCCCTTTGAGGTCCGGATCGGGCCCATTCGCTCGAGGGCCGCGACCTTCTCCGGGTTGGCCTCGATTCCCCGTTGGGAGACGATGTATCCCAGGAGCATGCCTCGCGGCACTCCAAAGACACACTTTTCGGGGTTCAATTTGACCCCATTGGCCCGTAGGCAGCCGAACGCGATGCCAAGGTCGCCAACCAGGTCGTCCGCCTTCCTGGTCTTAACGACGATGTCATCCACATACGCCTCGACCGTCCACCCGATGTGATCTCCGAAAACGTGTTGCATGCAGCGTTGATACGTCGCACCTGCGTTTCGGAGACCAAACGGCATCGTGACGTAGCAGAACATCCCAAACGGCGTGATGAACGAAGTCGCGAGCTGGTCGGACTCCTTCATCTTTATTTGATGATACCCGGAGTAGGCATCAAGGAAGCAAAGCAATTCACACCTAGCCGTTGAATCAACGATTTGATCAATACGTGGCAAGGGAAAAGGAACTTTAGGACATGCTTTATTAAGACTGGTATAGTCTATACACATCCGCCACTTCCCATTCTTTTTCTTTACAAGTATGGGGTTTGCTAGCCACGTTGGGTGGAACACCTCCTTGATGAACCCGGCCTCGAGAAGCTTCCGCAGCTCCGCTCCGATAGCCCGTCGCCGCTCCTCGTCGAAGCAGCGGAGCCGTTGTTGCACGGCGCGGGCGTGAGGCAGGATGTCAAGGGAGTGCTCGGCGACGTCCCTCGGGATGCTTGGCATATCCGAGGGGCTCCACGCGAAGATGTCGGCGTTGGCGCGGAGGAAGTCGACGAGCACCACTTCCTATTTAGGATCGAGGGCGGAGCTGACCCTCAACGCCTTGCCCTCGGGGGCCGCGGGGTCGAGGGGTACCTCCTTGGTCTGCTCCGCGGCCTCGAAGGTGCCGGTGTGCTTGGAGGCGGAGTCGAGGTCCTCGTTGACCATCTTCTCCAAAGTGGTCACCAGCGCTTCATCCACCGCCAGCGCTTCTGCGTGCTCTACGCACTCGACATCGCAGTCGAATGCGTGCTCGATGGACGAGCCCACGGTGATGATGCCGTTCGGTCCTGGCATCTTCATCTTCAAGTAGGTGTAGTTGGGGACCGCCATGAATTTGGCGTAGCAGGGCCGCCCAAGTATAGCGTGGTAGGCGCCCTTGAATCCCACCACCTCGAAGGTGAGCATTTCCTTGCGGAAATTCTTCGCGGTGCCAAACCAAACCGGCGAGGTCGATGCGCCCGAGGGGCTGGACACCGCTTGCGGGCGCGATGCCGGTGGAACGGCTTCGTGCTTCGGGCCGCGGCGGTCCAACCCGATCCCCATCAAGCGCAGCGTATGCGCGTAGAGGATGTTGAGGCTGCTACCCCCGTCCATCAAGACTTTTGAGAACCGCGCGTTCCCAATGATTGGGTCGACCACCAGCGGGTACTGGCCCGGGTTGGGGATGCGGTTCGGATGGTCCTCCCGGCTGAAGGTGATGGCGTCCTCCGACCAATTGAGGAAGGAGGGAGGCGCCTTTTCCGCGGCGAGGACCTCATGCCGCTCCCACTTGCGCTGGCGGGTCGACATGTCGACGGTGGGTCCCCCGAAGATGAGGAACACGTTCTCCACGGCGGGGAAGCCGCCGGCGTCACCGTCTCCTCCGTCTTTCTTGGCCTCTGCCTCCTTTGCGGCAGCGCGGCCGTAGAACTTCTTGAGCATGTCGCACTGCTCAAGGGTGTGGTTTACTGGGGTCTTGTGGTAAGGACATGGCTTTTTCAGCATGTCGTCAAACACCCCCGGACCTCGAGGGGCCGGTCGAGGGCCCCGTCGAGCCGGGTCGACAGCAAGGGCCTCGGCCTCATCGCCGTCGCGCCCCTGCTCGCGCGCCTCGTGGCGCGGCTTCTTCCCCTTCTTGCCCCGCTTGTCCTTGCGGTGGGGCTCCCTGGACTTGCTGCCCTCCGCGGGCGCATCGTCCGAGCGTCTGCCTTTCTTGCCGTCAAAGATCGCCCCCACGGCCTCCTCTCCTGAGGCGAAGCTGGTGGCGATGTCGAACAGCTCGTTGGAGTCCGCGGGCGGGCTGCGTCCCAGCTCGCGCACGAGGTCCCGGCATGTGGTACCCTCGAGGAAGGCGTGCACAATTTCAGACTGCGCCACGCTCGGGAGCTCCGTGCAGCGCTTGGAGAAGCGTCGTATGAAATCCCGCAGCAACTCGCCCGGTTTCTGAGTACAGGAGCGCAGGTCCCAGGAATTTCCAGGGCGCACATACGTGCCCTGGAAGTTGCCCACGAACGTGCGGACCAGATCGTCCCAGATGTGGATCTGGCTGGCGGGCAGGTGCTCGAGCCACGTCCGAGCCGAATCGCCGAGGTGCAGGGGCAAGTTGCGGATGATGACCTCGTCGCTGGTGGCCCCGCCCAGCTGGCACGCCAAGCGGTAGTCGTTGAGCCACACGCGGGGATCTGTCTCCCCATTGTACTTGACGATGGTCGAGGGTTGGCGGAAGCGCTGGGGGAAGGCCGCCGCGTGGATCTCCCGGCTGAACACACGGGTCCCTGGGGGCTCTGGCATCAGGGAGCGGTCCTCGTCGCTGTCGTAGCGTCCGCCCCGTCGAGGGTGGTAGCCCACCGCCGCTCGGGCGTCCGCCTCCGCTCGTGCGGCGGGCGTTGATGACGTTGCGGGCGTCACGGTCCGGTGCCTGCGCGTGTCAAGGAGCCGCTCCTTGGCCGCCGCGCGTCCCGGGTTGGCGGGACGCCCCGCGGCTTCTCTCCGCGTGGACCGAGGGTTCGCCCCCCCCGAGCGACCTGTCTCCTCACGCATCCCCCTGCCGGCGGATACGTGAGGGCGAGCTTTCGGCCGCGGCCGGCCGCCGCTTGCTCAATGAGAGCCTGCACCTCGCGCTGCAGGTTCCGCGCCTCAGGGGTCGAGGGTGCCGACATAGCCCGTAGCAGCGTCGCGGCGGCAACGAGCTTCTGACTTGCCCGTGGAGGCACGTCAGGGTTGCCGGCGTTGATGCGGTCGCGCCCCTGCCTGCCCAGCTCCCGCACGCGTTCGCCGCGAGCGGAGGCTTCTCCGGCCATCGAGGCGCGGAGCAGCCACACCGTGCGGTACTCCTCCGCCAGCCTTAGCCTCGAGCTCGCGGGCTTGGGCTAGCTGTGCGTCGGCGTCGGCTCCAGCGGGAGTGCTTGGTCCCGCGGCTTGGCGCAGAGCGATCCCCGGGGCGGGTGTGACCTCCCCGTCTCCAGCGCCCACAGTGCCGGTGGCGTTCGCTGGGTCGTTGGTGACAACGACGCAGCACTCACGTGCGGGATCGTAACTCCCGGTGCTGGAGTCATCGGAGCAGCCAAACTAGTAGTCCGTAGCGTCAAGGAAACGCCTGAACATGACTGGGTCCGGCACGCCGGAGAAGTCCCACTCCGCATACCCGTGAAGGTTGGTGGGCGGCAACGCGTCGAGGGAACCCAGGGACGATTCATCGCCCGCTGAGGCGCCGGGATCCCTGGCAACGAAGACGTGACGGCCAGGGGGAACCCTGCGCATTGTGGTGTTGACGTTGGCGTTGAAGGCCGTCGTGGCGCCACGCAGCCCAATGGGAAAGCGCGGTCCGGAGACCGCGCGCCGCCCCGGCCGGGGTGGTGGGCGTCGTGGCGGCGGGCGCGTCGCGCCGAGAGGCGGCGCGCTCGGCTTGCCGTCGCTCGGACCGCGCTTGGCGTGAACGCCGCGCCGGAGCGGCGGCGGCGTCGTGGCGTCGACGGGCTGCGCGCATATGTGACGGCGGGCGTCCGCGGCCGTGGCGGTGCGCGCGGCGGGGACCGGGACGGACCCGGCCTGGCGCCGCGCGCGGAGCTCCTCTCGGTTGGTGAGGCGCATGAGGTAGCCGTTCCCCGTGGCCTGAAAGTTCAGGCCCCCAAACCGGATTTCGAACCCGGCGGGGAGGGGGTCCGAGCTGCCCATGTAGTAGCGTGTACCCCGGTACTCAGTGCGGATCACCATGGAGGGAGTTGATGGATTGACCTTAGGCGCTCAGATAGCCCCACGGTGGGCGCCAACTGTCGGTGCAGAATGTGGTCCCGACACTAACCAGTAATAAGCGCCAAGGTCTATCCCTCAATGGTCGATGATAAGCAATAAAAGACACGGAGTTTATCCTGGTTTCGGCCGAGGGGCCGTACGTCCAGCAGTGGTGTGCTCAAGGCACTATATTGCTCAGCACCGGGGGTGCCTGTAGTGGGGCTGCTACAAGCAAGGTGGGAGAGGAAGCGGGGCTTCCAAGTCCCTGGTGTAATGGCTGAAGATATTGTGGGAGAATTGGAGAACAAGTGCGTGGTGCGACTTGTCTCGTGTTGGGCTCTGTTGTTCGTGTGTTGTCCTGTCCCCTGCGGCAAGGGGGTTCGTCCTCCTTTTATAGACCAAGGAAGGAGCGAATCACATGCGTGCCGCTCTATTCAGCTACGTGAGGGAGCATGATGTGCTACGCTGTAGAGTAGGCGGCCGCCCAGGCGATCCTTGCAGCGATCCGGCCATCATGGCGTATCTTGTACCCGAACAGTGGCGGCCTCAAGGGTCGAAGAACAGCGGGCGGCTGTGAGGTCTTCAGATAGGCTCGAGGGAGTTGCTGACGTCGGTCCGTACGGGGTACAGCGGCAGGTAGGGTGGCGTCCCGTTCCCACGCACTCCACAGTGCCGAAGCCATTGCCACAGCGCCCGGCGTGCGCCCGTACGCGCGGGGGCGGCAGCCATACCGTTAACAGTGGCAGGGATGGCGTCCCACCGGTCTAGCGCCTCCACCTAACCCTGTAAAGTCACAAGAAAGCGAATCGAGGGTGCAACCGGCCCCCCTTCGAGGGCTCAGCGCGTTAGCCGTACCGGAGCAGGTGCATGGCATCACGGGACTGGCACCGGCCGCACCGCACGCCCCCCCCCCCCCCCCCCGGTGATGGGGATGGGCTCCCTCTCCGGGGAGTTGGTGCGGCGGCACGGGGCGCGTGCCCCCGGCGCATGATAGCACCGTCCCGCCGATGTCGGGGCATTTAATGCACCGCGCGCGGGGGCACGCGCGCGTGCGGGCGCCCTCGAGCGAGGCGGACCCCGTTCGAGAGCGGGGCGGACCCTCGAGCGAGGCGGACCTCGCTCGAGGGAGGCGCACCCCCTCGAACGGGGCGGAGCCCGTCCGATGGAGGCGCGCACCCTCGAGCGAGGCGAAGCCTACTCGAGGGGGTCTTCGAGTGGGCCGCTTGGTGGGCCGCTGGGGCCTTCGCGTCGTGGGCCATGTCCTGCATGGTTAAGTAAGGCGCATTCGGTTTTGGCTTTGTTGCGGGTTTTAAGTGGGGATTTCCCAGCTGTTTAAGGGGACCCCTAGGGCTGTCCCCGACACTTGTCGTCGTTGGTTTCATCCGCGGGTGCATTGGCAGACAGCTCGTTTGCTAAGATATCTTCGTAGTACCAGTCAGGTCGGGTCCCTGAAGGTCGTGGCGTCTCGCCAGCAGCCATGAAGACTTGGCGATCAGGGGTGCCGAGACCAGAGTCAGTAGTCGCCACCTCTATTAGTGTGTGCTCCTCTGTTGGAGCTAGGGGTGTTCCCTCCTGGAAGGGAAGCGAGTCGACGTAGGCGACGAGGCGTGAGTTCCCGCCTGTCAGTTCTGTAGGCTTGCAGTCTGGCCAGTAGACGAATCTCCCGGCGGGTGTAGATGTTACAACCAGACCGGTAGCTGGTCCTGACAGAGGTTGCTCGGTCGTGGAGTTCTCGGACTCGTCAGGATCCAACCCGAAGTCGAACTCATAGGAGGAGTCCGAGTAGTAGCCGGAGGCGGGGTTGGAGTCCGAAGAGTGGTCGGAGACGATCTCCTTGCCAGCCCGGCGTGCAGCGAGAGCTTCCGCATGGGCCCTGCTAGCATTGCAGAGGCCATATGGAAAGTTCTCATGGAGTGGGATGTCAACACACGATGGCTTGGTAGCCGGCTCGCATGCGATGACCCACGGGGACGTCGAGTTCGAGTTGGAGGCGGATCTAGGTCGGTGTGTTGATTGTAGAGCGAAATTTTGCCGAATTTTCCGGCGAGGTCGCCAGTGATCACCTCGGGAAGTGTCACGAGCCCGGTCTTCGGGTTGGGTGTCATGGTGAGGCGGTGTTGGAAGGATCCAGCGCCGTCAGCGGTGCAGACCCAGGACCCGAAGACGAAGGTGTCGCCGCGGTTGAAGGCGACAGTTGGCTTGATGAAGATTGAAGCCGTCGAGTTCGCCATGAGATCTTCGGCGAGATCCCCTACCTGGCGCGCCAACTGTCGGTGTTTTAGACCGGCAACCTACCAAGAGGAGTACCCGAGGTAGATGAATGTGGCCTCGCCGAAATCGGTAACTCGAAGGAAGAGACACGTGGCTCACAATTTAGACAGGTTCGGGCCGCGAGATGCGTAATACCCTACGTCTTGTATGTTGCGTAGCTCTGGATTGATTGGGTGTGTTTACAAGATGATGCTTATGAGAGAGGTAAAGGTCCCTGCCTCGCCTTATATAGTCTGGGAGGCAGGGTTACAAGTCAGTTTGAGGAGAGAGTATTAGTCGTGTACGTCTAGGAGTTCTTTACATGGTACAGGACATGCATAGCTTCCTATCCGAGTACTCCTCCATTGTAGTCCTTGCTCCCCACGCCATCAGGTGCTGTGTGACCCAAGTCGAGTAGTCCCAGGGGCCCACCGAGTAGTCGGTCCTGGTACCCACCGAAGTAGTAGGCCCAGGGAGGTCCATACGACAGGCTGGTCGCCCTTCTTTAGGTCTTCGGACCTTTCAGTGGCTCCGACGTCGCCCTTCTGTAGGTCTATATATCTCTCGGCGTCTCCGTTGTCGCCCTCCTGTAGGTCTTCAGACCTCCCGGCGGCTCTGTGGTCGCCCCTCTGTAGGTCTAATGACATGTCGGCGGCTCTGTCGTCGCCCTTCTATAGGTCTACGGACGTCTCGGCGGTTCTATTGTCGCCCTTCTATAGGTCTACAAACCTCCCGGCGGTTCCCTCGTCGCCCGTTATAGGTCTACGGACCTCCTGGCGTCTCCCTTGTCGCCCGTTGTAGGTCTACGGACCTCCCGGCGGCTCCCTCGTCGCCCGCTGTAGGTCTACGGACCTCCCGACGTCTCCGTCGTCGTCCACTTCAGCAAAAGGCCGTCATAGAAGCTCCTTTGTGTTACCTGATCTAGTCAGGTCAGCGGTTCTTCAAGATTGGCGTCTCGTCTTCACTTCGACCTCCTGGACCTACACTTTAGCAGCTCGATGTTCGACTTCATACACGCATTGGAGGGGTTTTTCTTTTTTTGATCTCTGTGCACCCTACGTGACCTTAGCGGTGCCATGCCTTCGCTTCGCTTCGACATGACCTCGTCTCGGCCGCTACGCCTACACGTCGATCGGGGGCTTGAGAGACATGGGTACCCATGGGTCCCCACCGACCAGGATCTCAGTCGTCCCCGACAGGCGGGCCCTACCTGACATGCGAGCCCAAGGACGTAAAGATACTTGGAGTACAAGACAAGATAATCTAGCTTGGATAAGCTTTCCCAGTCGTAACCGACTAGGATAGATGGAAACTGACTTGTAACCCAAGGCACGCCAGCCAATATAAGACGGCCTGGGGCGCCCCCCTCAAGGGCACGATCATCACGACGTAGACGTCGACTCCCTCCTCGAGGGCGGTTGTCTCGTATAATTCCACCACCAAACTGAATGTAGGGTTTTACTCTCTGGAGGCCCGAACCAGTATAAATCGTCGTGTTCCTCGTGTCTCGCTGAGATTTCCGTGCTCGTCCTACGTGCAACCATCTACGCTTTTAGTTCCTTGACCCCCTCCATTAACCTACAATCGCTTGGGTCGCCCCCTTGCGGATCTGTCCAGGTCTCACCCCCTGACACCTACTTGGTTAGAGGGGGGGTGAGGTATGGTCGCAACCAGGAGACTAGGTTCGATTCCTCGTTGGAGCGGATTAACGGGGCTGGAATCTCCTCGCGGTGAAGCGGGGTTCGGGACCGTGGTGCATTCAGAACCCCACCGGCTTAGTATTTTGGTGAAGTAGTTGTTCCTAGGTCCCGCTATCTTGCCCATAATCAACTCCCAATAAGCTCTGGTGAAGTAGTTGTTCCTAGGTCTGGCTATCTTGCCCATAATCAACTCCCAATAAACTCCGACAAAGGGCTTAGTATTTTGGTGAAGTAGTTGTTCCTAGTTCTAGCTATCTTGCCCATAATCAACTTCCAATAAGCTCTGACAAAGGGCTCAAGGGCTCCCAAACTCACAGCCTGTTCATTTGGTTGGTGGCTAGTGACTAGTGCCAATTTGTGCTCCAAGGGCTCCCAAACTCAGAGTCTGTTCGTTTGGTGGCTAGTGACTAGTGTTGATTTGTTCTGAGAGAAAAATACTGCTGGTTGGTTGCTGGTGGCTGCTTTGTTTTGAGAAAAAAGTGCCATTGCCTGGTGGTTGATAAGCCAAGTGAACCTGACGCAGAAGAGACCGTGCATGGGTGATGCGGCGATACTAGGCACCAAGCAACGGTTATGAATTGGATATTTAGGAGTGAGAACGGTGACTACTAAGGCATACGTGGCTAGACAATGTTGAGCTGTGTAACTAGTCGGTCGGTGGTCAGCTCGCCATCAACCCACTCGGCCCGTGTCCTTCGTCCCTCTGAAAGCTCCATCGCAGTTCGACACGTGACAGACCCCCCCGTTTGTCCGGCCGTCCGGCGTCGCGCGTTTGCAGAAACCCGAAAAATACATGTGACCGGGTAGGGAGATGCCCGGGTGGACAACTGAGCTCGATCCCAGTCTGACGACCCAGGTTCGAACTCCCGCGGTGGCCTCTCACTAGCGTAGAAGGAGTCACCGACCAGGTGTATCATAGAGAAAACCCGGTACCTAACGTCATAGACGCAGAGGGCTACGCTAGTCCGTGCCCCTTCTAAAAAAATACAGGTGACCGACCGGCCCCGGTTCGAGACCTGAGCGACGGTCGCCGGTGGCCCTGTCGACCGCGCGCGCGGCGCCCGAGCTCGTCGACCCACTGCACCGCCCACGTACTCCTGCCGCCGGCACTCGACACTCGTGATGTCACCCCGGCGTCATCCTCGGGCCCCGGTGCGGATCCGGCTGACGTGTCGTGGAAATCGCCATGTCCGGATATGGTTGTTCGCTGGACCCTGCGCACCCACCACCCCCCGTTCCGTTTTATCCACTTGGTAGTGCCCCGGCCTGGCCTCCTGATCGTCTCGCTACGCGCGCAAAGCTTCCCGTTGTCCCCGTCCACGAACGGGGCACGCACGTGCCAGCGACACGTGCAGGTTCCGATCGAACGGAATGGATAGCGCCGTATTCACCAAATCATACAAAAGAAGTAGTTTGGTCCATCTCGTACTAACATTAACCACGTCTTGCAACTATCAGTCGGCACACACTTGTGGACTTGTGGTTGGGAGACGACGGAGAAAGCACGTACTGCACACAAACCGCAGGAGTAACCTGCTAGCTGCGGGGGGCATGGAGCAAGCAAGTTCCAGGTTTCTCGGCAAAGATGTGCGTGGCATGTCATCACGTACGTCACCTGGATGCCGATCGATCAGGTGCAAGCGTTTTTTGCAAGCGTAACATGTGTTCAGAAAGGCTAAGGCTAGGGCCCGGACGTCACTGTTTTTAGAGTTAGGTGCGGTGGCGCCGTCAACCCCCTAATTCTTCGCAATCGCGGGGAGTAGAAGTGGCCAATTGTCGCCGATCCGAGATCCGGCCTGGGGAGGATAAAAACGCGGCCGCGACTCTTTCGGTCGGCCTCGATCTCTCGTAAAAATCTAGCGAGCCTCCTCCCTCTCACGCGCGGATGTGCCCCGCTCCACCACCCAGGCAGGCGCCTCCCGTTTCCCACCACGGAAAAGGCGGCGGCGAGCATCGCACTTGTTGGCTTGTTGCTAGCGTGTAGAGAGGTCGCTCGTGTCGTGCGTGACCCCGATCGTGAGCGGAGCCACGTCTTGTGGTGTGTATCGTGTCCAACGCACAAGGTACGTCGCCAGCTAGCTCGCATCCCCTGACTTTCTTTACGACTGACACGGTACCCGGAAGTGTGGTCTCGCATCGCATCGCCTCTATGGATGTCACACGGCCGTCAGTTATGATATGATAATGCTATAGAGCAACGTATACACACATGCGATCTTATCCTTGATTGCTCGGCTAACCTTGTCCACGAGTTTATTAAATTTGTTGACCTTGTCCCTATCCATTTTGCAAAGCTAACTCTGTACTGCACACGTAGTGCCACGCTCGAGGTCAGCCTGTTCGCTTGTTATCGCCCACCAAACAAGAAGATCTTTCTCTCGAAACAAACCACCAAGAATCTACCAAGTAGATTTTCTCTCGTAACAAAGAAGACTAGCCCATCACCACCAAACGAACGGGCTGCCAGTAGTGGCGGAGCTTCAACAAATTTCCAAAGGGGGACAGTCTTATAGATTAACTGCTTAATTATTTTTTTTGAACAATATCAACTGCTTAATTATAGTGCTTTTCATTGTGAGCAAATAGGGACGCACTTAGGAATTTTTTTTATATTTAATTTATCACATTTTTGCAAAAATATATGGTCCGACACAAAGTTCTTGAGGCTGCTCTTTAAGCACATGGTCAACATAATTAAATTCTGACAAGTCAACTCCATGTTCACCATATCTAATTTGTCCATTATCGAAATACAACTTGACACTGAGATCATCTGACATTTCTGACAGCATGAAAAAATAACAAGTGCATCTGCAAGTACAAAATATATCTACTCAGATCTACACTATAACTATAATTTTTCTAAGCAGATCTACACTACAAATATAATTTTACTAAACAGATCTACACTAAAGTATGTATTTACTAAGCAGATCTAAAAAAACTATGTATTAACTGAGCAAATCTACACGAGAACACTGAGCACATCTACACTACGAAAACTATTAAGTTTGAGAGTATTACCTCAAACGAGACGAAAAACCGGCAGAGCTTCGCACCTTCACCACCTCCTCCCTCACTCCCTTCTCCTGTTCCCCCTCTCTTTTCTTTTTTTCGAATTATTATGACATTTTCTGCTGAATTTCGGTGTTATATAGGCGTGGGAACCCTAGCGCCGTGGCCCACGACGCCAGGGGGCCTGCTGACGCCGTGGGCATTGCGCTAAAGCCTGACGCCGTGGCCCGCGGCGCTAGGCCCCTAACGCCGCGGCGTAGGGCGCTACGTCTGGACCACGCTAGGGGCCCACTCCTAGCGGCACCGGCGCCGCGGCCCACGACGTTATGTCCCTGACGTCGTGGGCCACGGCGCCAGATGTATATTTTTGCTAAATTTGTGCCGGACCATATTTTTTTTTCAAAAACGTGATAAATTAAATATAAAAAAATCCGCACTTAGCTTCTGCATTAGCAAATTGCATAACCAGGAGCGGCCATGGGCCATGGCCCCCTTTGCCTTTGCCATGGGCTTTGGCTGGCTGGGAGGGAAGTGTGTGGCCCGCGTGGCTAAACAATAGGAAAAAGTATATTCTATAACTGACAATCGACGTTGTCTAAGTTTTAACCATCATACACAAACCCAACTGATTTACACCCCTAGATGGTTTTTACATGGTTTTCGCCTACGTGGCCAACACATCATCTATCCTTGTGGTCACCACTTCAGTAGAGCCCACATGTTATGTAGGCGAAAACCACTGAGTGGTGTAAATTAGACGGTTTTGATAGTTCGTACGTATTTGCTAAATAATTGATTTTGTGGATGCAGGTTAAAATTTAGACATATCGTCGTTCGTTGAGGGTTATAGAATAAAATTTTTCAACATCCCTCAACTATTACCATTGTCCAAATGTAGTCCCTCATTGTAAAACCGGATATTGAAAGTCCCTCAACTTTCAATACCGTTTGTCCTCGGTCCCTTTATAGTTTTGGATGGTGGTTTAGTAGAAAAAATATGTTCAACATGCCTTAACAACTGTCGTAGTCCAAGGTTAATATTTCAACTTCCTAATATGTGTACTTTTTATCCCTTCTTTGTTCTGAGGGTGTTTTTGCATGATGTGGTATGGACCCCACATGTTAGAGAACAGATGGTGGTAGACTTCACATGTTAGATAGTTTTTTTGAGTGTGGTTAAATGGTCGTTGTAGCGATAAAAAACAAATCATCACACTGAGAATTAGAGAGAGCAAGTGGGGGCAGATTATTGGGTTGCAAAACCATCCTCAAACAAGCAAGGGATCAAAAGTAAACATATTTGAAAGTTTAGGGAATAACCTTGGACTACGACAATTGTTAAAGGACGTTGAATGAACCTTTTTCCTACTAAACCACCGTCCTACACCAGCAAAGGCCGAGAACAAACGGTATTGGAAAGGGACTTTCAATAATCGTTTTCACACATGACTACATGAGGGACTAAACTCAGAGTATAGTAATAGTTGAGGGATGTATAAAAGACATTTTCCTTAGAAAATTGGCTAAGGCCCACATATGCGGTAACCTCAGGAGTTCGATTTCGTCGGCCTGCGGGTTGCTGCTGCGGTGCAAACAAGCCCATACTTGCGGCGGCGGCGGCGTGCCATGGTGCCAGGGCGTGGAGTGCTGCTGGTCGATCCGGCTTCGTGGTAAGGTTTGCAAGCTTCGGTAGCTGGGCGTTGGAGACCACCTGCCGCGGCGGCGTCCGGCGTGGGTGGATGCGGCCGTGTAGGCGTGCAAGGGCCGTTTCGTGATGTCGCTCCGCTCCTCAAATCAGCTTCCGGTTCGATGCGGACTGACCCGGAAAGAAAACGAAGCGAGAGGATCGTGACCCTGTTGAACCACGGTGCCCCCAGGGTCGAACCTCCTCACGGCTGCGCTGTTTCCCGACTGCCTCGCTCTCCTCCCGATTCCACGTCCTCTTCAGCCACCAGATCGAGTTCGCTGCTGCCGACGGTGTTGTTCCCTGTCGCCTCGCTCTCCTCCCGGCCTTGCTTCCTTTTCGACCCCAGATCGAGGTCGCCGCCGCCGGAAGCTGCCTCCGACCTCACAGATCGGCTCCATGGCCAGACACCCCCTCGTCCATGGTATCGCCTCGCTCTCCTCCCGGCCTTGCTTCCTTTTCGGCCCCAGATCGAGGTCGCCGCCGCCGGAAGCTGCCTCCGACCTCACAGATCGGCTCCATGGCCAGACACCCCCTCGTCCATGGTGTCGCCTTTGGCTTATTCATTCCCAAACACATCACCTCGCCATCACAATGAGAACCATCGAAGCTTGGTCCCACCGCTCACCTTGCATCATAACATCTGCACAGATCAACTTCGGGTGGCCTCCTTCTCTCCCCAATCTCTCCCCAATCTCTTTACTACACAGATTTCCAGGACTCGCAACCCCGTAAAGCCCCATGTTGGTGGAAATCGGGCCCGAAGGGTGGACGCCGACACAACAGCCCCCTGAACTCTCTCCCTTCCTTCGCGCTTTCCTGCGAGGTTCCTACTTCTACTTGGGCGAGGGAAGGTAACGCGAAAACTTACGAAAACGGAACACGAAAGATACTCCGCAAACCGAAGACCGAAGAACTGGCAAAGGCCTTCGGCGCTCTCTTCTCATTACGGGGTATCCGTTTCATTACAAGGGGTTCACTATTTATAGGAGACCCCCGGGCATAGTCATTTGCCTCAATTACACCTTTTCCGTCCCCGACAAACCGCTTTAAACACTTTACAAGGGCATAACAGAAGTCCCCCGCGTCGTACGGGCCTCCGGCCGTGTCTTCGTACGGCCGTAACGCCTTTACACGCGGCCGCCCTTGTCTCCGCCCCCGACCGGAGCCCGCTTACACGTCGGCGGTGGCCACGTGTCCAGGATCGTCGGCCCCTTCGGGGCCGGGCAGCGACCCCGGGCCGGGGTCGTCGGGACTCTTCGGCGCTTCATCCGCGCCGCCGCCGCCCCCGCACGCGACGTCCCGGGCCGCCGCTCTCGCCCCCGCTTCCCTTGGGCCTTCATTACCGAAGCACCGTTGTCGGCGCCTTCGGCGCCGAAGGTGAGCACGGCGATGATGGATCTCCCCCCGCACAACAAAACTTATAAGGCGGGGCGGCATTAGTGTTTCGTTAGTGCTCCCGCAGCCGAAGGGTCTTCCCCGCGAGACCGAAACCGTGCACACGCCGAAGGTTTTCAGCGTGGGCGGACGAGGGCGATGCTTCCGAAGACCGACTCCCCCAACAGTAGCCCCTCGTCAGTGAGGGCCGTCCTGGCACCGCGCAGGGCCGAACTTACGATCGACCTTAAATCGGGTGAAGGCCGGTCTTCGGAACTCCCCCGGACGGCTCACGCTGACATGGCGTCTTAAAAAAGACATGTGCTGCCCTTGGACAATTTTACCGTTGAGAGGGGCCGTCATCGGGTAAAAAGGTAATTTTGATCGAGGCCGGCGCGATTATCGGGACTCGTTACTATATAAGGGGGGGGGCCGTCCTTTGGGTTACCCCACCCAGCGGCTTCAGCTCAGAACTTACGACGCAAGAGCTCCGAAGGCCTACTGTAAGACTTGCTCCAGCCCCCTTGCTCCTGCTTTTTCTTCGTGCATAGCTAGCGTTTATGGCGCCGAAGCGTAGACGCGATGCTGTCGCGAGGGAGATCGCGAAGACCTATACATTCGGTCGAAGCCAGATTGACAAGACCGACGTGGAGGCGTTGGTGAAGAACCGTATGGTCGGGGCCGGCCGAGCCCCTGGCCGTGAGACCGTGCCGCGTCCGCGAGACAACGAGGTTGTCATCTTCCGGGATCTTCTGTACGCGGGGCTTCGGTTCCCGCTTCACCCCGCTGTCATCGACATATTGCGGTACTTCGACATCTACCTCCATCGCCTTACCCCTAATGCCATCCTTCGGCCGCTCGGTATACATGTGGATATGCCGGACGACGAAGATCAAGCCCTCCGCCGAAGGCTTCGCCTCGGCGCATCGGGTGCATCACCAACGGCGGACGGTATTCGAGGAGGAAGGGGACCGGTCCGTGGAGAAGGACCGTCAATTTGGCCGCCTCAATTTCTCTTACAAGGCCGGCGTAGTGAGCCCTGGTCACCGCGTACGGGAACAAGTGGCCTTCGGATTGGCAACAAGACCCGGTTCTACTACGCCTTGAGTCCGCCTTCATCCGAGGCACTCACCCGCCGGCAACGAAGGAGCTCCCGCCCCCCGCACGAGTCTTATGCGAAGAACCCTTCGTGTCCCGGAGGGGGGACGAGTTCGTTATGATGCTTTGCGTCGGTTCGCGCGACGGTACGGTACTCGCGACATCGTAGAGGAGTACCGCAAAGCATCCCCCGTGTGCCCGCTGGTCGACGGCTGGTCCGTGGCCGAAGACGAGTGGGCGGAAGACATCGGCGGCATCCCTTGCCCCGATTGGACGAAGGTCTTCGGCTTCACAGCCGATCGTAAGTTACTCTGCAACCTTGAATAGAATCGCCTCTCGCCATGTATTTAGTAAACGAGAAGCTAACGGACTTGGCTGTTTTGCCGCAGTTTTGAGGAAGAGGAAGGTGGAGGCGCACGGGGACTTCATTCTCGGCCCCGTCTCGCCGAAGGAGTACAAGGACACCGTTGCGGAGCTGAACGGGTCCCGGACGAACCGTATTTTTGAGTTTTTCAAGGTCACGCCGCCTGAACGCGTCGGCTTCGCCAAACACCGCGAGGCGGCCGAGAAGAAGGCCGCGGCGGTCGCGGCCGCCGAAGCGGATGCAGAGGGAGACGGCGACGCCGCCGCGCGCGCGCTCCGCAGAGCCGGCCGAAGGGCCGCGCCCCTCGCCGCGGCCACCGCGGCCGCCGAGGGGAAGGCACGGAAGAAACGGGGCGGGCGGCCTGCAGATTCACCCCCGTCCCCTAAGAGAACCCGCGTCGTGGACGTGGAAACAGGCCTTGTTGGAGACGTGATAGCCGCCGTGCCGCTGCGCGCGGCCGCGCCTTCGGATGTACCCTCCGGCGCAGCTCCTCCCGCGAGGGCCGGGGGGGCCACCGGCCGCCGCTTGTTCCCCTCGGCCGCCGGGAGAAGGACAAGTGACGATGACAAGGATGTACGCATCGTGTCCTCCGTCGGCGATGCGCCACGCAAGCCAAGCCTGCCGCCTTCGCGCCGAAGCCCCCCAAGACAAAGGCAATTCCAGCTCCACCTCCAGCAGCTCGTCGGACACATCTTCCGATGGCACCGAGCAATCCGCCTCCCCTTCGGCCCCAGCCTCCGAGAGGAATGATGTCGTCCCCGAAGAGGAGGAGGAAGAAGATGAGGGTCCCGAAAGCAAGAGGCTACGGGTGACGCCCGAAGAGCCCCCGGCCGCCGCTCGTTCGCCTCCCGCATCCCCGCCGAAGCCAAGTTGATTGGCGGGAAGACAATTCGCTTCCTTGGGGCCGACGAGCGGCGGTCATGAGCGCCGCTTCGGAAGAGGCGGGGCAAGCTTCGCGATACCTCACGAAGAGGAGTACTTCGGGAAGCCGACCGCCGCGGAGCTCACGACGGCGTGCGGGGACCCGTCCTTGAAGGCCTTCATCGCCTCTCGGTGTCTCTCGCGAAGGTTGGAGCAGGGAGAGCAAGGAGGCGAAGGAGAAATCGGTAGCCTCCGTCTCTTCGCTTGAGAGCGAGTGGCGGAGCCGGGAGGGGCGTCTCGGCCGCGGAGCAGAGCGCTCCCGGAAGCCGCAACAGGAGAAAGAAGATGCCGCGAGATCCTCCGAAGCCGTCCTCGCACACCTTGCGGCGCGATGTGGAGGTCCTTAGCAAGGCCAAAGAAGACATGCGCGCTCGCCTTGCCGACAAAGAGGTCAAACCGACCGAAGCGCGTACGAGGTTAAGCGAACCGAGCGCAACGCCCCGGACCCGCACCGCACGGACCACATCCGGGCGCCGAAGCCCTCCGCGACAACATACCTGCGATTCTTCCGGAGCAATGCAACTTGGATGCTCCTCCTGTCCCACTTCCTCGTTGCACCGTTGAGTCATTTTACGAATGGGTGAATGCCTGCTTTGACGTTATCTCGACGAACATAAAGATCTTCGGGGAGCTTGGGGCTGCGGTGGGGGTTCGTACCCTGGCGTATGCGGTCTGCTCGCTGGTGCCGTCAGATCGCCCATCTTCGGAGAAGACAATCAGCAAGGGCGATCTACGTCGGCTTACGAAGGAAAACTTCGAGTGGCCTAGCGACGCGGAGCTAGAGGTTGGACAGCTTCCCGTGCTGCCGAAGAATCTTGCAAAGAACTTTATGAACACCTTCTTCGCCGGCGCGGCCTATCGCCTTACCTTGGACGAATCGGCTCGCCTCGGCGCCGCCGGTGCACGCCGGAGCCGCTTCCTCCCCTTTGCTTACACCTCGGTGAGAAGACGTCATCGTCGATATTTTGACACATTCCCCTTGACGCTTTTGCGGATAGGATCGCAGCTCGGAGGAACGTGTTTACGCCCGCTTTTGGCTCGGTATGGTCGTGCTCCGCCCTTACCCCGCTCATGATGGATGGAGACCGGATCGCCATGCCCGGCGTTCCCCTCATCACCGCCGCGAGCCCGGGAGCCGCGGCACGGAGGAGGGGGCGGCCGCCGGCACCGCCGGGGGGCGAAGCCGGCGTTGCCGAAGGCGCGATGGCACCCGACGCCGAGGGAAGGAACGAGGACGCGACGGGGCCCTCCACCGAGGAAAAGCGCGCCGAAGCGGCCACGGAGGCCGCCACTTTCGGCTCCCGCCGTCCCCCGAAGTTGCTCCCGGCTCCGAGGGAGGGGTCGCCCCCGAAGCCGGGGACGCCGAGGGGGCGAGGGGGCTCCGCCGGGGACGCCACGGTGGGAGGCTTCGGACGCGGCGCACGCGGCGGAACTGGAAGCTACCTTGTTGGCTGCCGCGCTCCCCGGCGGGGAGCGCCCGACTGAAGCGGCTGTCGAGGCCACCGAAGCGAGCGCCGTCGTCGATGAAGCCGCCGTCGCCACCGAGGGTGCCGAGGTGTGAAAAACGCATCGCCGCGAACTTCGTGACGGAGTGAACTATTCTCCCTTCCGAGGGGATGGAATTCTTGTAATATGAACTGATGCACGGTGTCTCTGCGCAGGTTCCTTCGGTGGTTCCTGCGCAGAGGGCCGAAGGTGCGAGCAACTCAACTTTGCCCCTTGAATCACTTTTTGTCGCGCCTAACGTGTGGACGAAGTTTAGCATTCGGCACCCTAATGTCTCATATGCGGAGTTTTTTGTCGTACCGAGCGGAGCGCTATCGCCTTCACAACGAAGCGGCTAAGCGCTTTTCGCCGAGTTTTCGAGGGATCCCGCACGCCGGGATGCCACTCTTAGAGAGCGGCCGGCGCCGTAGGGGCGGCCAAGCGTAGGTTAGTGGACCCCTTCGTGGCCGAAGGGGTCGTTCCGAAAAACGGAGCCAATTGAAGAGGGGGTCCTTGGGCCGCCCGAGTATGTATACTTAATTCCCGACACCTCGTCGGAAAGCTTCGCGGCGGTGAAGGTGGAAACGGAGGGATCTCCTTCGTATAGAATCGACCCGGACTTCGGCGCGGGGGCGGATGCCTACCGACGCCGAGCTTCGGGAGATGGCTTTGG
Organism: Cenchrus americanus; assembly: GCA_947561735.1. Taxonomy (NCBI): domain Eukaryota; kingdom Viridiplantae; phylum Streptophyta; class Magnoliopsida; order Poales; family Poaceae; genus Cenchrus; species Cenchrus americanus. Next base: position 77,078,043 of record OX387244.1, on the reverse strand, counting down.
AGATCATAGACATGGCACATCTCCGGCCGATCGACGAGATCCGTGAGGAAGTACTAAACGAGGATTGATCGTTAAACGTGGCTGCGGGCTGGCGCGAAGACTTGAAGCATAGGACTTCGGAACTCCCCCCCCCCGAAGTGTTCGCGGCGGGCCGAAGCCAATGTTTAAGTGCGACTTTGTAGAACTATTGTTCGAGGCAGTATGTGTTGTAACTACACTGTTATTCATTTTATAAAGTTATGTTGTTTTCCATGATGGATGTTGTAAGCTGAAAGTGTGGACAAGGGGTGTTTTTGCCTAACTTTTCGTGAAAACACCCTACGTTCGTTGGACGAAGCGGCATCGCGCTTCGTCTTTAGAGTTAACGCGCGATGTCTTGGCTTTGAGTGTACGCGCACTTCGGCTCAGACACGGCCTCGTCCTGTGCGCCGCCGTGAACGTGCGCTTTTCCTGGTCGTATTGCGAACTTGCTCCGCATCAGCGGTTTTCTCTTCGGTCAACTCACGACCGGCGCCTCGCTCGAGGCGCGCGCTTACTTCGGCCGAATCATGGCCGTGACCCGCTTCGAGCGGTTTTCTCTTCGGTCAACTCGAGACCGACGGTCAACTCACGACCGACGCATCGCTCCAGGCGTGCGCTTACTTCGGCCGAATCATGGCCCTGACCCGCTTCAAGCGGTTTCTCTTCGGTCAACTCGAGACCGACGGTCAACTCACGACCGACGCATCGCTCCGCTCCGCGTGCGCTTACTTCGGCCGAATCATGGCCCTGACCCGCTTCAAGCGGTTTTCTCTTCGGTCAACTCGAGACCGACGGTCAACTCACGACCGACGCATCGCTCCAGGCGTGCGCTTACTTCGGCCGAATCATGGCCCTGACCCGCTTCAAGCGGTTTTCTCTTCGGTCACGCCAATAAGTGACAGAATTGGTGTGCGTGCCCCCAAGGCATCCCGCGCCAAGGCTGTTACTTACCGCGCCGAAGGCCACTTCGGAGACTAGGCCCCCCCGGAGGCGGTGGCCTAGCTTCGAAAACATTCTTTGGAAAGAAATGCAAACTGCACACGAAAGAGATGGGGGAGAACTGACTTATATTACACGTCAGGAGTCGAAGGGGTACAAAGGGCCGCCTCGTTAAAAACCTCACGCTTCGCGGGTCCGGAGGGGAACCACGAAGCTTCCCCCGTGAGGAAAAGAGTACGTCCCCCACTACGCTAATGTACATAGGATACAAGGTCAATATATTGACCTAAGGGAAAGAGAAAACTAAGAAAAGTCAGAGACTATGCTAAGAACTTGTAGTTGCTTCATACGAAGTATTTCTGAAGCATATCCACATTCCAGGTGTACGGCTCTTCGTCGCCCGACAGCCGACGCAGTTTGAATGCCGCTTCGTTTGCGGTGGCCGTTGCTATGAATGGGCCTTCCCATTTCCCGTGCATCTTGCCCTTTAATTTGCCCTTCGGCACCTTGCGTAGCACTAGATCCCCCGACCGAATGAGCTTCGGTTTGATTTTCTTGTTTTTCCACCTCCCGGTCTCGTCTTGGTAGGCCAAGAGGTTTTCGAGCCGCCCGAAGGCGTACCTCCTCGATGTTCCGGGACCGACGCCTTGAGGTCTTCGTCTCCGGAGGGCGTGCTCCTCCAAGTGCCCAGGCACAGTTCTTCGGGCAGCATGGCCTCCTCTCCATACAGCAGCTTGAAGGGGGAAAACTGGGTAGTTCTGGAAGTGGTGGTGTTGTGAGACCAAATTACCCTCGGGAGCTCTTCGGCCCACTTGCTCTTGGGCAAGTCAGTGATGTTCTTCTTGATACCGGCGAAGATGATTCCGTTGGCTCGCTCGACTGCCCCGTTGGACTGTGGGTGGTAGACCGAAGCGAAGCATAGCTTCGTTCCCCGTGCATGCGCGGGGAATTCCTTGAACTCGTGTCGTCAAATTGCTTGCCATTGTCCACCGTGACCTCGTGAGGAACACCGAAGCGGCACACTATGTTTTGCCGAAGAACTTCGAATGGTCGCCGAGGTAATGCTCGGCAACGGCTTCGCTTCGACCCACTTGGAGAAATATTCGACCGCCACAACCGCGTGGGTGTAGTTTCCGGTGCCGTAGGCGCGGGCCGACGATATCAACACCCCACCCCCGGCGAAGGGCCACACCGGTGGTAGCAAGCGTATCTCGTTGGAGGCAAACTTGCCGTAGGGCGCGTGGCGCCGGCACTCGGGCCGCGTGGCGCACAATGTCGTGGGCGTCCGCCACCGCCGAAGGCCGCAGAAACCCCGACGGAAAGCTTTCGCACCAAAGCTGCGGTGCCGAGGTGGTGTGAGCACATGCCGCCGTGGATTTCGTGCGATGTTGCTTCCCCCTCGGTGATCGATATGCACTTTAATAATGGAGCGCACACCCCCTCTTCGGTACAAGTTGTCGTCGACCGTGTGATAGTTCCTCGCCCGATTGCCGCCCTTTTGGCGGTGACTCCATCTTCGGCCTCATAATATCCTTTGAGCGCCGCCACTATTGGGGCACGCCGATCCTCGCTCCGAATTGCGTTCACAAATTTGGGGGGTACGCCGTCGGCGGCGGACCTCGAGGTGATTGTCTCATAAAAAACATCCGGCGGCAAGGCTTCAAGTAGTGCGAGTTTGCCTTCGCAATAGCATCGGCCTCCTTGTTGTGATTTCTCGGGGAAACTTCGTCCTGTGATGCCAATGAAGAATTTTTCCATGCTTCGGACGGCTTGCGTGTACTTCATCATATCCGGGTTCTTTGCCCCGTAGGTTTTCCCAATATGGCAAGCGACAAGCTCGAGTCCGTCAAGATGACGAGCCTCCTGGCACCTACAGCCCTGGCCTTCCGAAGGGCGAGCAACGAGCCTTCATACTCGCCACATTGTTTGTACAGTTGTCGTAGTTGAGCCGCGAGCGTATCGGAGTTTGATGCCCGAAGGGGATTTTAAGGCTGCTGCTGCCGCCGAACCGAGGTGGCGTAGGCGCCGTCACACCGGACTTCCCATACCGGCTCGTGACTACCGGTTCCCCCTTCGGCGCCGAAGGCGTCCAATCGCCTACAAAGTCAGCGAGGACTTGAGATTTTATTGCGCTGCGGGCGACGAAGCTTATGACGTGCTCCGCCAATTCCGAGGCCCACTTGCCCATCCTGCCTGTTGACTCCTTGTTCTCGAACATGTCCCGGAGGGGGAAAGCTGTGGGTACCGAGACATTGTGGCTCTGGAAGTAGTGCCGAAGCTTCCTTTTTGCCATCACAACCGCATATGCCATCTTTTCCATTTCGGAGTAGAGCAGCTTTGAGCCGCTCAGAGCTTCGGAGACATAGTATATTGGAAATTGCCTCAGGACATCTGCCTCCCTGCGCTCTTCCACGAGCACTGCACTAACTGCTGTGTCGGTTGCTGCAATGTACAACAGCAGGTCGGCCTTCGGTGACGGCTTGGTCATGATTGCAGCATCTTCAAGATATTTCTTGAGTTCATCGAAGGCTTGCTGCTGCTCCGGGCCCCACTGAAAAGCTGAGTTTGCTCGGAGAACCTTGAAGAAGGGCAGGCTTCGCTGCGGCTCTTGAGATAAACCGGTTCAACGAGGCGATTCGCCGCTGAGCCTTTGAACTTCCTTTCGAGTGGCCGGAGGCCGCATCCTTCGTAGGGCCTCGATCTTTTGGGGGTTCGCCCGGATGCCCCGCTTGGAGACCATGCGGCCCAACGGCTTGCCCTCTCCGAATGCCGAAGATGCATTTCTCTCGGGTTAAGCTTGAGGCCGTTTTGCCTCATGTTGTCGAAGGTTTCGGTTAGATCTGCGATGTGATCTTGCTCTTTCTCGCTCATGATGACGATGTCGTCGACGTACGCCGAGGCGTTGCGCCCCAGCTGGCTGCCCAGGATCAGCTTCATCATGCGGTTGAAGGTGGACCCGGCGTTGCGTAAGCCTTCGGGCATTCGACGAAGCGCGAAGACACCGAAGGGGGTTGTAAACCCGCTTTTGCTTCGTCTTCCCTTCGCATCCACACTTGGTGATAGCCGGAGAAGCAATCTAAGAGGCTCAACATGTCGCAGCCGGCGCCCCGATCAATGATGACGTCGATCCTTGGCGAGAGGAAAGGGGTCCTTCGGGCATGCCTTGTTGAGTTCGGTGAAGTCAATGCACATTCTCATATTGCCGTTTTTCTTCGGTACCATGACCACATTTGCCACCCGGATGGGGTATTGCACTTCTCCGATAATTCTTGCGTCGAGCGACTTTTGCACTTCGGCCTCCGCAGCCTTGACTCTATCCGCCGACATGGGCCGCCGCCTCGTAGCTTCGGTTTGACTCTCGGATCGGTATTGAGTGCATGCTCTATGACCGAGCGGTGAACGCTCGTCGGGTCGACTTGGACCATGCGAAGACATCTTGGTTGTTACGAAGGAACTGCAGGAGTCGGCCTTCGTCTTCTGCGCTGACCTCAGCGCCTATCATCACGGTTCTGCTTGGCACATCCGCACATAAGGGGACTGTCTTTGTGACATCGACGGCCTTCATGCGTTCGGCTTCGGCCCCCTTCATGGACTGCCTCATCTGGGCTTCAGCCTTGTGCTCTTCGGCCGCTGTAGCTTCGTTGCTCTCGTCCTCATTGATGACATGGACTTGTCCGTTGTGGACCGAAGTGTTGCGCTCGGCTCTTCGGGCCTCCTCCCCGGCCGCCGTAGACCGATATTACTCCCCGCCGCCGTCGGTATCTTCATCGGCGAGATACCCTTGGTGGATCACCGCGGCGAACTTGTTGATGGTGTTGCGGCCGAAGATGGCATTGTACGGGTATGCGAAGTCCACAACATCAAATGTTATGATCTCGCTTCTCATTGTGGCATCTTGGCCGAAGGATACATTGACATCAATTTTGCCCGTGGGCTTCGATTTTCTTATTGCCGAAGCCGCATACGGGGTGCTCGCCTTCTTCGTGTCTTCCTTCTTGAACCCCATGCCTGGTGAAACATTGCCGAGTCAAAATGTCCGCCGAACCGCCATTATCGACGAGGATCCTCCCTACGTCGTTGCCGAAGTAGTACTTCGTGTTCTTGCCAATGTTGGCTCTTATGACGAGCGGGTCATTGTGGGGGTAGTGCTTGCAACCGGATGTCGGGCCGCGTGAAGGTTATTGGGACATGGGACCATGGTAGGTGAAAATACTTGCCGGAGCAAATGTGCGATACGCTTCGGTAGTAGTCTTGGCGCCGCCTCTTTGTTTCATGGGTCGGCTCATTTGATCCGCCGGAGATCGCATTAATGATGTTGAGCATGCCCGTCATCCCCGAGTCGCTTGAGTCGTGGGCCTCTTGCTTTGGTGGTGGCGGGGGCGGTGGTTGGGTGTGGGTGTAATGCACTTGGTGGTGGGCGGTGGGTTCGGCCACGACGGCACGAACACCGAAGGTTGTTGCGTGAGCGGGGAGGAGGTGGAAGCAGCTGCGGCGCGGAAGGTGCGTATGGCTGTGGTGGGTGGAAAGCATGCGTCGGTGCCGAAGGTTGGTAGGGCTGGTGGCGGTAGGGTGGTGGCAGGGCCTTGAATTGACCCGCATTTTGGTACTTCATGACATGGTTCACGGCTAGGCCTGCTGCCTTTGCCTTCTCCTCCGCCTCCCACTCCATCTTCATCTTGACTGCCGAAGGGCACTGGTGCGTGTGGTGCTGGGCATCAATCCCGTGGAGCCGGCGGCAAAACGCCGCCCTCCGGCCCTCTGCTGGTTATGCTGCTGCGGCTTCGGCCCCTTTGTATGCTTGTATCCGCCCTTGTGGCCGCCGCCCCTGTTCTGGTTTTGGTCGGGGGGTGCGGACACGTTGTTGATCTGGCGGTTCGCCTGCTTCGGCGGCTGGTTTTGCCATCCCTTCGGCTGGTCCCACTGGCCCTGTTGTTTCTGCTTCTTTGCCGCGTTTGCCCGGTCGAGCCTTCGGCGGCGGCCTTTGTCCGACTTGCGCATTCTTGCATGACTTCGAACAATTCTTGCACGGACTTCGGCTTGACCCCGTCGAGCACATCTTGGCGCTTTCCAACCCTCGTGCCACCGACGATGGCGTCGATGATGCTGCTTTCGGACACGTTGGGCGCGCGTGCTGTTAGTTTGACAACCCTGTGCATGTACTCTTGCAGTGACTCACGGTCCCCTTGGACGCACATGTTGACGAGGTCGTTGGAGTCTAACTCTTCGACCTGCATGCCCTTGAAGCTGGACAGCAGCTTGTTCCGCAAACTCGGAACCATGATGTGATGTACCCCTTCGGTATGTTGGCATACCAAGATCGGACTTCTCCCTTGAGCGCGAGCACGAGGGCCTTTGCCTTTGTCGTGGCGTCACCTCCGTTGGACTCAACCGCCGCTTCAAACTTCATTAAAAACTCCTTGGGATCATAGTCCCCGTCGTACTGGGGCAGGGTGTTGGCGTTGAACCTACGAGGCCACGGCGCACTCTCCCGCCTCAACCGAGAGCGGGGACACGGACCACGTTGCGAAGTGGGGCGTCGTCGGGAGCGAGGTGCTCGTGCACCCGCCCCTCGTCTTGGCGGTGCCCTATGCTTTGTCCTTCGGAGGCGTCCTTTTGCGCCTCCACCGATCCAGCCCCGAGCCCGCATGGCCTGCAGGGGTGAGCCGTGCTTGTTGTCGGGCCGCCGCGCGGCGTGCGCGGCGGGTGCTCGGTGGCGGTGCGGGCGGCGTCGGAGCGCTTGCCGTGGCGGCGTCGCGCGCGGCGATCCGGCTTTGCGGCATGGCGAGGTAGCGCTCGGCCCGCCCGATGTTGAAGTCGATGGCGTCGGAAGCGATGTGTGGTGGAGCCGCATCCCGGTGCCGGGATGGCCGCATCCGCGAGGAGGGTGGGCGCGTCTCCCGCTCGGGGGCCGAGCCCGCACGGACTTGCCGGCCGATGAGGGCCCGAATCCTTCGGAGGGCCTCGATGTCCTCGCGCCGAAGCCCCCCGGCCCCTCGAGGCCGACTTCGAACACCCCCGCAGCGGTGTGCTCTACCTCGGGCGCGCTTGGCCCGGCGGGCGGTTCCGGCCGAAGGCCGGACGGCCGAAGGGGATGGGTTGGCGGGCTCCGACACGAGTGGAGTGGTCGCCGCCTGAGCCGTCGCGGCTCGGCGCCCGCCGAACGTGTCCTAGCCATGTGGTCCTGAGATCTTCCACGAGGTGGGCGCCAAACTGTTGGTGGAAATCGGGCCCGAAGGGTGGACGCCGACACAACAGCCCCCTGAACTCTCTCCCTTCCTTCGCGCTTTCCTGCGAGGTTCCTACTTCTACTTGGGCGAGGGAAGGTAACGCGAAAACTTACGAAAACGGAACACGAAAGATACTCCGCAAACCGAAGACCGAAGAACTGGCAAAGGCCTTCGGCGCTCTCTTCTCATTACAGGGTATCCGTTTCATTACAAGGGGTTCACTATTTATAGGAGACCCCTGGGCATAGTCATTTGCCTCAATTACACCTTTTCCGTCCCTGACAAACCGCTTTAAACACTTTACAAGGGCATAACAGTAAGTCCCCGCGTCGTACAGGCCTCCAGCGTGTCTTCGTACGGCCGTAACGCCTTTACACGCGGCCGCCCTTGTCTCCGCCCCCGACCGGAGCCCGCTTTACACGTCGGCGGTGGCCACGTGTCCGGATCGTCGGCCCCTTCGGGGGCGAAGTAGCGACCCCCGGGCGGGGGTCGTCGGGACTCTTCGGGCGCTTCATCCGCGCCGCCGCCGCCCCCGCACGCGACGTCCCGGGCCGGCCGCTCTCGGCCCCCGCTTCCCTTGGGCCTTCATTACCGAAGCACCGTGCCTTGGCGCCTTCGGCCGCCGAAGGTGAGCACGGCGATGATGGATCTCCCCCGCACAACAAAACTTATAAGGCGCGGGCGCGCATTAGTGTTTCGTTAGTGCTCCCCGCAGCCGAAGGGTCTTCCCCGCGAGACCGAAACCGCGCACACGCCGAAGGTTTTCGGCGTGGGCGGACGAGGCGATCTTCCCTCGAAGACCGACTCCCCCAACACCCCACGCGGCTAGCTTGCCACCGGCAGCGCCGGCCTCAGCGGAGCAGGCGGCATGCCTGCCCCAGCAGCACCGCCCACGCCGGTGTGGGTAGCCCCATCGTTGTGAAGAGGACAGCGACGCAGGTGACCTCCACCTCCTGCATCACACTAGGCCGACGATAGAGCGGCAGGCCTCGATGCGGAAGCCCTCGGCGGCGCGGAGACTCTGGCCTGCGACAGCACACGGGAGCTGGGTTACTGGCTAGTTCAACATCTCTCGGATGCTACTCCCCAGCAGCTTGTACGTGTGCGTGCGAATCGACCCTCGGTGCCCGTTCACCTTTGCTCAAATTAATTAAGGGGTGGTTCAACCATAGACCGTGAACACGTGCAACCGGTGCAGCGGCTCGCGAGTAGGGTCTCTCCACTCCACCGCCTTTGCAGGCCTACTGCCGTGCAAGGTCGACGTCGGATGTCCTTTTGCATTTTCTCCACCCTTGTCGTCACCTGCAATCCATCGACCACATATATAGGTGCGCCTCACGTAGTCACGTGACGACTCCTGCCTGACACGGCGCGGCTCGTGCCGGGTAGAGTCGATCGCCTGGTGTGGTGCGCTGGTCATCCACAGCTTCCTGATTTCCCAACAAACGCTACCGATCGACCTGAGCTGGTGGCATTTCCGGTGTCAATGTCGCGGCGCTCGGCAATTTTACCCGCTGCTTTCCCCTGAGCCCTGGGCGTTAATTTTTCTTCTTTTACGGTGCTGCTTAGTTAGTCTGTCGTCGTCGCGTTTCTTTTCAAGCCGCAACCGAGCAAAACTTTGCTACTAATAACGACGACTTTGCATATTTGTATATATGCAAAAAGAATGAGAAACCCCGGTGGTGGTCCGCGCCGGCAAAGCGTGCAGTGGCTCCTACCACCAACCATGCGTGCCGCACAATCATCCGAGATTAGTAAAGCGGACTATACGTACCGACAGTGCTAGCTGGCCACGCTGATGATTGTGAGTAGTGCGCCGCCACTTGTATGTAATGTACCCGCCTGAGCCTGACAGCGCAGAAACGCCTGGTGCAGGACAATTTTAGTTATTGCCAGCTTCGTTCCAACAATATGGATCGGAGTGCCCTTCGAGGATAACGCGAATCGAATGACGAGATGTGTCGAGGGAAAACCATCTGAATATCTGATCGCATCACGCTGCTGGAGCGTTGCTACCTAGCTGGATGCATGGATCATGAGGGGCTACATCTCGATCGAATTCTACAAATGGGAAGATGCAGTGCCATATCAACAATAATTATCATCATTCATATTATGGTTTCCACGGTTCCATGCAGAAAAAGTGCTCCACTTGAGTGGAAGAATCGGTCGTTACCGCCACCACGTGCTCGTCTAAAGACAGGGCCGTGCTTTTCCACCCTGCTCCACCAATTATATTACTAGCCTGGCTTAGCTTGATCCCTCCAGTTTGGTAAAAGAAGACGTTTTGGACAAGATTTGAGTCAAACATTTGTTGAGAATATAAATCATGAATAACTTTTAAGTTGTTGAGTTGGGAAATGTGAAAAGTACATGAGTAGATTTGTCTTGTAAAATACTTTCATAAAAGTATACGTTCGTTAGTTTTTAATAATTATTTTTGTAAAAATAGAAAGTCAAAGTTGCACTTTGAAGACCATGTCGCTGTCCTAAACGTGATCCTTTACCAAACCGGAGGGTTAGCGAGCACCCGTCGCTTGATAATTCCAAAACCGAAAACTAGACGTGCGTGCGGCGCCACTGTCAGAGCTGAAAACACATTTGGACCGACTAAATCTTGCGCTAATTAATTGTCAGTTCGGTAGCTTAATCATTGCGTGTCTCACCTAACAAGAGTAAAGCGCCGACAAATCTCATGCCGGCCATCACATTTCTCTGCAGCAAATGGAACGACTCGGAAGCAGTAATGCATTATATATGAACAGCCTCAAGCACATGAATTCAATCACGTAACCCAATCTTACAGACCACCACCAAGAACAAGAATAGAAAGAAAAAACTAGCAAGATCAAAGAAATTTAAACCAAGAGGGAGAAAGGGAAAGAAATAATAAACACCGCCGCTGACAGTCTCTCATCTCGGACTCACAACAGGTAGCCAAGAACGGCTGCGAGGCCCGCGACGCTCCAGCCGACAGCCCTGGCGCTGGCGGCGCCCGTGGGCGCGGAGTCGTCGGAGCCTGCGGGGCCTGAGGCGGCGTCGGAGGAGCCGCCCTTCTTGGGCTTGCCCTCTGACGCGGTGGGCGCGGCGGCGGGGGCCTTGGCCCCGAAGAGCTCCAGGGGCAGGAGCACCTTGTCGATGGAGTAGACTGCGAGCGGCTTGGTGGAGTAGAGCGCGTTGTTGACGCGGACGTCGACGACGCCGGAGGAGACGTTGACCTGGTTGTTGGTGTCGGAGGTGATGTTGAGCGTGTAGGGCCCGTCCCGTCCGGAGGCCTGGGTGCGGACGGGGTTGCTGACGGTCTGGAAGGTGTCCATGCTGCAGTACTGGGACAGGATGTGGCCCTGCACCAGCGACACCTGCTGCTGCTGGGTGAGGGAGTTGAGCGTGCCGGGCTTGAGGTTGTTGAAGGCGTTGTCGGTGGGGGCGAACACCGTGTAGCCGCTGCCGCCGTTACCGAAGCTGCTGTTGAGCTGGCTGTTGAGCTGCGTGTCCTGCTGCGTCTCCTTGAGCAGCCGCATGAACGTCGTGTACTGTCCGCCCTTCTCCAGGATCGCCGTCACGTTGGGGGGACCGCTTGGTGCCGCCGCAGGGGCCGGCGACTGCGCCAGCGCGGCGGGAACCACCGCCAGAGCCAGGAACGCCACCGCCGCCGCCGCCACGGCGATGCGCCTCGCCATTGTGGGTGTGTAGCTGCTGCGGGGCGCGGCTGGTGGTAAGCGTAGAGGGGGTAGCGCGGTGTGCAGTGTGCTATGGTATTGGTAGAGAGGCTACAGCGGTGGGGTTGGTTCATATATAGAGAGAGAGGCGGAGGTGGTGGGCTGGGGTGGGGTAGAGCGTCATGGCTGGAGATGAGCTGGTGGTGGGGCGTACTGAGCGGTGGTTGCCCCGGTGGTTACGACCGGCGGGGGCGCGCGGAAGAATGGGGAACATGCGTGCGGGCCGAGCCGATGGAGACGAACGCGCTAGAGGTCCAGCTCGGCCCCGCGCCGCGCGCGGCGACGTGGGAGGATGGAAATGGAATGGATAGAACTCGCCACTGTCTGTCGGTCTGTCCGCGCGCTGCACGGCGGCGGTGAACGATGATTGATGGCGGTGGGCATTGCGGCGGCGAATTCTGCATGCGCGGCTGATGATGTGGCGCCGACGCGACGCGTGAACGGCGGCGGCACACGGGACAATGCAAGGGTTTCCCTCTGGGGTCGTGATAATTAATGATTCTGATGACGGACGAGGACATGTTGGGTAAAATTATGGGCGTGCATTGTGTTCCGTGACCTTTGAGGCTCTATGTACAATAGGAGTACACGCATGTGGCTCGGTGGCTGCAGTACACGCGCGCACACGCGCAGATCCCTGGATGAAAAATCTCGTTGGGCACGATCTGTTGACTTTGGCACTGTAAGGATTGTAATGGTCATCAGACCATGTTTACAACTTTTTTTTATTTTGTTCATTTTTTTCTAGATTATTAAGATAAGAGGAAGTCCGGCATGAAGTTTACTTGGGTCAATTCCCTTCACACTACAACTTATGAAAAGTTGGACATGGTTTTGGTTAATTAGTACAACATTGGAGCAGCATTTTCCCTTAGCCATTGTGGTTGCTCTTAAAAGGGAAATTTCAGATCATACCCTGCTTTTATTAAGCACGGGGATTCCCCAAAGCGGCACAATCAGCCGCAGTTCAAGTTTGAGCTGGGCTAGCTGCTGCGTGATGTTTTTTTACTTGGTTTCGGATGTATGGAACAAAGAAATTAAAGGGGCTACTTCGTTGTTAAGATAGCAAGATAAAATTAGAAGACCCAGGCAATTCTTAAGGGGCTGGGCAAAAAGTATGTGAGGTGCCTACAAGGAAAAAAAACAAGAACTCATTTGGAAGGCGGATGATTAGACAAAAGAGAGGAGGTTCAACTACTAAGCCAACAAGAGATGGACCTTAAGCAAAGTATTAAAGACAGGTTGGCCCAGCTTCTTATAGAGGAAGAATTGCCTAGTTCCAAAGGCCTAAGACTACAAAGTTGCTCCAGGTCCTCTGTTCGATCCAGGGAAGAAGATGGAGGATTTGTGAAAACCCCCCCGAAGAATTCCATAATCCTTAGATTCAATCTTGTGTCTAGTTCCTTTTGAAAGAAACCCCCTAGATCTATTAGATCCCTGCAACCAGATCCAACCAACACCCTTTTACAGATCTAACCCTGAACTTTATCAGTTTCACGAGCACTGTTTCTTGTGTCTCGGGTTTCTTTTCAGCTCCCCCTGAAATCTATAGTTAATCGCGAGCAGGTCCTTTTCATCTTGTTTTGCTCCTAGTTTCTTCGTTTTAGCTCTGATTTCATCCGTTCAAGTTGCGTTAGATTCATAATAGTGTAAATCACGCGTTAGCGGTGTGTCTTCACCATGTTTTCTGAAAATAAAATTAATATTAATTTTGATTAGTGTCAAGTTATACATGCCTTTTATAAATAAAAGTAATATAGATCTACATATCGTTTTTCATAAGAAAATTTAATTTGATTAATGTTTCTATCGCATATTTTTGTACATAAAAGTTAATTAGATCTTTATCTTGGTTTTCATAAACCAAACGTTAATTTGTTTAATAGTTAATTAATCTTTTCTAATTAAAATTTGATTAGGCTTTTACATCGGCTTTTATAATAAATATTAATTTGATTAATGCCAATACCATAATGTTTTTAATAATAATATGATCTACTCAAATTACAAAGTTACATTTAGATTGTTCATATATTTATTAATAAAACTTGGCTAGTTCTTTACATCGGTTTCGTAAATAAAGTTTAATATTGCATTAATGTCAACATAGGGTATTTTATTTCTGAAATATCCTTTATATTTGTTTTGTTAATTAAAATGAACCTAGCTCATAATCTTGTTCTATCATAAATGCAAATAATTCATTAGACGTTCGGTGTCAATTTTATCTTAGTATCTCTTTTGATCAAGTCTATCAGAAGCTCTAAACCTTTCTAGTGTTAGCCCAAGCTAAACCGTGTGCATCTAATCAAGCCTTAAAGTTTCTTCTTAGCTTAGTAGCTTTATCTGTGTGAGTAGTTTGCACTGCTCATTTGCCTATCAAGTAACCTTATCACTCTTGTTTCATGTTTATCTTAGAGTCTTGTTTATCAGCATCTAGCTAGTTGATGTCTATCCCATCTCTGTTAGGTTGTCTTTTTATAAATCAGCTATGTTCTTATGCCCAATCTGTCGTAGCTATACCTTTCTTTAGAGCTAATCTTGTTATCGGTTTCTTTACCAACTAGTTTAGCTTACCTTTTGCTCAGTTGTTGCTCTTCGGTCTAGTTCTCTTCGTAGACTAGTTTTCCTAAACCCACCTTAAGGTTTCCTTATGCGTTGATAGTTCGTTCGTGCCATTCTAGTTCGTTTCACCATAACCTGTACGTTAGCATGTGTATCACCTGTTACTTGTTTTAACACTAAAGTTGCATGTTAATCTTGATTAATACTTATTCCATTACTTTTCAATAAAAGTAACTAGGTTCTATCCCGGTTTTCATAAGCTAAGATCTAATTTGGTTACTTCCTATTTATTACTAGCTTTCCTTAAATAAAAGATGCTTAGCGTTAAACATCAGTTTTCATAATAAAGTCAATATGCCTAATGACATCATAAATGCCTTTTCAATATTAAATATGTTTAGTTGAACACGTGACATAAAGTTACTCGTCTAGATATCTTATACTTGCTTTATCTTTATAAAGTAATTGTTATTTGACATAACTTCTACTCGAATTTTATAAATAAAATATGATTAGGTTTATCGTGATTTCTTTAATTAAATGTAACTTGTTTAATGGTAACATAGAGTATTTCTCTGAAATATTCTTTTACATGATTTCTTATGCCAAGCGTAGTCTCTTGTTGTTTGTTAATGATCTCACAATAGTTTCGAGCTTAGTTTTGTTTTCAGCGTTTCTTGCGCTTGCGTAACCAATAGAATCGAACTCTATCCCAGTGTGATCTTTCCGGTCCTTGCTCAATCTTCCACAACCATTTCCTTAAAGTTAACCAAGCTTTTCCCTTCCAAGTACACTTTGTGTTCTTTAGTGATCCATCTAATCGAGCCTATCCTTTAGTGCGTTCTTTTAAAGTTTTCTTTTGATTGGTGCTTTGTTCTTAGTATGCTTGTTTGTTTGCTTTGTTTATGTTTGTGCCCGATGATTGATGCGTTTAGAGTGAACGCCGTTCGAGAAGTTTGGAAGAGCTTGAAGTGGAAGATTCTGAGCAACTACCCTCTGGTTAAAGGCAAGTGTGTCCTTGATCTTTTGTCCTAAGAATTATACTTAATAACTCATTGCATTGCTTGCATTAATCTTGATGGGTTCCTATTAAGGATTATGACTAGTTTCTTTTTACCATTGCCTTGCATAAGCCGGGTTGTTTAATTAATCTTGATGGTAGATCTTGCCTAGTTTGCTCAACTGGGTTGGTAATAAACAACATGGATACTCTTTTACTTTATGTTCCAATGTGATGTGTGATGTTTAATATACAAGACCATATGCTTAATCGGAACATGGAGAACCACCCAGGACAACAGTGCAACCACAAGACATATGGCTCTGTCTTGGCTGAATAACTAGAGAACTTGGTGTTAGGTATGCTTTACCTGATAATGGTTGGGGGCTGACGGTAGATGGCGTACGGACCTGCTCGGGCGTAGGTGTGGGCTTGGCCAAGATACGGTACTCGTCCGGGAGCTTTATACGCTGCACTGATCAGGTAACCTAGCGGGCAACCTGCACTAGGAGATCTTCGTAAAGGCCTCGTAGCGTCCCTATGCAATCACACCTCGGTAGTGTGGTATGATGCTTGGCTGGCATCGCATGGTTGGGTCTAAAGTTCTTCAGGACTTTTACGCGACTTGTGGGTAAAGATGTACAACCTCTGCATAGTGTAAAACTGACTAGTTAGTCGTGCTCACGGTCAAGAGCGGCCTGGATCCTCACATGATAATTGAACTTGATGATGGACTCAAATCGTGTTCTCTGGTTATGCTTGTCATGTGCTTATGGCGTATCTTATCTATCTCTTTATGATAATTGTGGGTTGGTATAAACTTATACTTTATTAGTAATCAGGTGCTAATAAAACTTGACCAACTAAAATTGCTTAAATGCTTTGAGCCAATCCACTATAAAGCCTTTGCATTCATGTCTTTCTCCACACTTGCTGAGTACGACAAGTGCTCACCCTTGCTATAAACATTGTTGCTCAGAAAGAGGATGCTACTTTGAAGTCTTGTGAAGATGTTGCTGGTGCTAGGCGTACGCAACCCCCGCCTGATCGCCCGTGATGTTTGGTGCCTTCGTTTCCAGGATTAAGCGTAAATCTCTGATAATCTCTCTTTTTCTTACGTGATACTGTTTCTGTATTCACTTATATGTCACTATATGCATGAAACTTGATCCTGACATGCATATAGGTATGCACTTGGTTTTCTTCGGAAAATCAGGTGTGACAGAGTGGTATCAGAGCTGTATCGACTGTAGGACGTAAACCTAGCTAGTATTGGCCGTTTCTCAATGCCTCTTTTGTTCTACAATCCATTCTTATCTTATCCTTGACCTCTCCGATGAATTATCTCACATCTTAACCATCTTCTTATCTCCATACCATGAATTATTATATATTTATCTTCACTCTCCTTGAACATCTCTTCGTTCTCGCATGTCCATTCTTTCAAGCAATAACACCCCCTTGATTCATTGGTAGAACTGTTACCCTTGATATTCCATCTATTCGCGCAGCTCCCCGACACATCAGTGTTGTTTTAATTTTATCTCGAGCTACAGAACTCCGATTGACATGAAACCAGTTGGGTTAGTTCCAGAATGTCATGTATTAATCGCTGTCCAAAATTCAGCAGTATTCGTTTTGTATCCAGGGAGATACATACGAAATAGTGGAGCATTCAGAATCTGCCAACACTGCTGACATAGCCACCTTGTTTAATTCATATCTCGAGTTCTAAACCTCCGATTGAGGTGATTCCAGTTGGGATGAACTCATAATTTCGGCCTACTTGATCTGGGAAAAATCCATTATTTATGGATATCCTTGCTGGGAGCCACATCTGATCTATTAGGAGGATACCCTCTGACTTAATTAACAACGTGTAGTATCGTTCCCTTAACCATGTCTTGTTTGGTGAAGTTCTGTGCTTGCATGATGATGCTTGGTTTTATGATATTGCTTGTGTTGGTTCTTTGAAGTGAGTGTTGGTGTATTTTGGGTCTTACATCTGCAATAACATCAGTTGCCTAGTTGGGTTTCTCTTTCGTACCTCCCACATCCTTGTCATCTTTCTTTGTTTCAACTCGCTAGAGGACAATACATGAAGGAAACTGAAGGCTGATACAAGATGAAGAAAAGAAGACATCACTCTACCTTCCTTCCCACCTTGTGCCTGCTTTTGTCCCACCTAGCTCATTCTGATGAAGACCCCAACAATCATTGAAGAAAAAGATTAAAGGTTTCACACCGATCAACAAAAGAGGATGACCGCCTACCTACCTCGGGAGCAATGTTTTTGTTTATCTCCCTCCTCCTTGCTTCTTCTTTCTTCGAATCTCGGGACGAGATTCCGTTTAAGGGGGTAGATTTGTCACACCCTAAAATTTCCAATTTCAGGATGTGAATAGAGATAATATTTAAATAACGATTTTCTCATATTTTTAAAATTTTTTCCAACATTTATTTTCTTTACAGGGAATATAGTATAGGAAAAATCCTTTGGTTGATTTTCTAAATTAAATAAAAAGTTATGTGTGTTGCATTCGTGCCGATGCATCTAGTGGGTTTTGAGTGCAAATGGTTTCAAAAATGCGTTTAGGAGCTGTCCAAAACCTTCCGAGAATTTTCCGGATTTTTCCGGAATTTATTCTCATTTTCTTTGAGCACTTTCTATTTATTAGAAGGCTCTAAAATCTTTTTCATGAGCTCCAAATGCTTTATTTGGATTGTTCATGTCTTAATCTATCTCTAGAAATTTTCCTGGAATTTTTGTGAATTTCGTAGTATTTTTCGTGCCTTTAAAACAATTTCTGCAATTTCTGGAATTTTTTCTGGCATTAAAATAAATTAAAAAAAACTATTCTATCGGATTGGGCTAAGCCTGCGGCCCGACCCAACCCGCCCGCGCCGGCCGGCCGGCTAGGCCCGCCAAGGCCCATCGGCCGAGGCAGCCATGGCCGCCGCCGCCGCCGATCGGTTGACCTAGGCGTGCACGCGTGGCCCGCGAGCGTCCCTATAAAGGTGAGGCACCGGGGCCCCTCGCGCGTGCCCCGGCCTCCGCCGCCTTGCGTGCCCTAGCCGCCGTGCCGCCGCCTCCCGCGCCTTGTCGCCTTGGAGCACCGCCGCCGCGCAGAACCAAGCCGCCGGCGTTGACTCGAGATTCCGGCCGATTCCATCGATCTCCGCGCGTGGTAAGCACGTCCTCGAATTCCCCTTGATCTCCTCTACCCGTTCCTAGCCTCGCCCGAGCCCCTCGACGACCGGAGCACCGGCGACCTTAGCGGCCAGACCCGCCAGCTCCGGATCCTCTGTTCGATCTAGGGAAGAAGATGGTGGATTTGTGAACCCCCCCCCGAAGAATTCCATAATCCTTAGATTCAATCTTGTGTCTAGTTCCTTTTGAAAGAAACCCCCTAGATCTATTAGATCCCTGCAACCAGATCCAACCAACACCCTTTTACAGATCTAACCCCAAACTTTATCAGTTTCACGAGCACTATTTCTTGTGTCTCGGGTTTCTTTTTAGCTACTCCCTGAAATCTATAGTTAATCGCGAACAGGTCCTTTTCATCTTGTTTTGCTCCTAGTTTCTTCGTTTTAGCTCCGATTTCATCCGTTCAAGTTGCGTTAGATTCATAATAGTGTAAAGCACGCGTTAGCGGTGTGTTTTCACCATGTTAAATTAATATTAATTTTGATTAGTATCTAGTTATACATGCCTTTTATAAATAAAAGTAATATAGATCTACATATCGTTTTTCATAAGAAAATTTAATTTGATTAATGTTTCTATCACATATTTTTGTACATAAAAGTTAATTAGATCTTTATCTCGGTTTTCATAAACCAAAGGTTAATTTGTTTAATAGTTAATTAATCTTTTCTAATTAAAATTTGATTAGGCTTTACATCGGCTTTTATAATAAATATTAATTTGATTAATGCCAATACCATAATGTTTTTAATAATAATATGATCTACTCAAATTACAAAGTTACGTTTATATTGTTCATATAGTTTAGTTTTTCTAAATTAAATGTTTAATCGGTTTAATCAATATATGAATCTTTATTACATCGGTTTCGTAAATAAAGTTTAATATTGCATTAATGTCAACATAGGGTATTTTATTTCTGAAATATCCTTTATATTTGTTTTGTTAATTAAAATGAACCTAGGTCATAATCTTGTTCTATCATAAATGCAAATAATTCGTTAGACGTTCGGTGTCAATTTTATCTTAGTATCTCTTTTGATCAAGTTTATCAGAAGCTCTAAACCTTTCTAGTGTTAGCCCAAGCTAAACTGTGTGCATCTAATCAAGCCTTAAAGTTTCTTCTTAGCTTAGTAGCTTTATCTGTGTGAGTAGTTTGCACTGCTCATTTGCCTATCAAGTAACCTTATCACTCTTGTTTCATGTTTATCTTAGAGTCTTGTTTATCAGCATCTAGCTAGTTGATGTCTATCCCATCTCTGTTAGGTTGTCTTTTTATAAATCAGCTATGTTCTTATGCCCAATCTTTCGTAGCTATACCTTTCTTTGGAGCTAATCTTGTTATCGGTTCCTTTACCAACTAGTTTAGCTTACCTTTTGCTCAGTTGTTGCCCTTCGGTCTAGTTCTCTTTGTAGACTAGTTTTCCTAAACCCACCTTAAGGTTTCCTTATGCGTTGATAGTTCGTTCTGCCATTCTAGTTCGTTTCACCATAACCTGTACGTTAGCATGTGTATCACCTGTTACTTGTTTTAACACTAAAGTTGCATGTTAATCTTGATTAATACTTATTCCATTACTTTTCAATAAAAGTAACTAGGTTCTATCCCGGTTTTCATAAGCTAAGATCTAATTTGGTTACTTCCTATTTATAACTAGCTTTCCTTAAATAAAAGATGCTTAGCGTTAAACATCGGTTTTCATAATAAAGTCAATATGCCTAATGACATCATAAATGCCTTTCAATATTAAATATGTTTAGCTGAACACGTGACATAAAGTTACTCGTCTAGATATCTTATACTTGCTTTATCTTTCTAAAGTAATTGTTAATTTGACATAACTTCTACTCGAATGTTATAAATAAAATATGATTAGGCTTATCGTGATTTCTTTAATTAAATGTAACTTGTTTAATGGTAACATAGAGTATTTTACTGAAATATTCTTTTACATGATTTCTTATGCCAAGCGTAGTCTCTTGTTATTTGTCAATGATCTCACGATAGTTTCGAGCTTAGTTTTGTTTTCAGCGTTTCTTGCGCTTGCGTAACCAATAGAATCGAACTCTATCCCAGTGTGATCTTTCCGGTCCTTGCTCAATCATCCACAACCATTTCCTTAAAGTTAACCAAGCTTTTCCCTTCCAAGTACACTTTGTGTTCTTTAGTGATCCATCTAATCGAGCCTATCCTTTAGTGCGTTCTTTTAAAGTTTTCTTTTGATTGGTGCTTTGTTCTTAGTATGCTTGCTTGTTTGCTTTGTGTATGTTTGTGCCCGATGATTGATGCGTTTAGAGTGAACGCCGTTCGAGAAGTTTGGAAGAGCTTGAAGTGGAAGATTCTGAGCAACTACCCTCTGGTTAAAGGCAAGTGTGTCCTTGATCTTTTGTCCTAAGAATTATACTTAATAACTCATTGCATTGCTTGCATTAATCTTGATGGGTTCCTATTAAGGATTATGACTAGTTTCTTTTTACCATTGCCTTGCATAACTGGGTTGTTTAATTAATCTTGATGGTAGATCTTGCTTAGTTTGCTCAACTGGGTTGGTAATAAACAACATGGATACTCTTTTACTTTATGTTCCAATGTGATGTGTGATGTTTAATATACAAGACCATATGTTTAATCGGAACATGGAGAACCACCCAGGACAACAGTGCAACCACAAGACATATGGCTCTGTCTTGGCTGAATAATTAGAGAACTTGGTGTTAGGTATGCTTTACCTGATAAGGGTTGGGGGCTGACGGTAGATGGCGTATGGACCTGCTCGGGCGTAGGTGTGGGCTTGGCCAAGATACGGTACTCGTCCGGGAGCTTTATACGCTGCACTGATCAGGTAACCTAGCGGGCAACCTGCACTAGGAGATCTTCGTAAAGGCCTCGTAGCGTCCCTATGCAATCACACCTCGGTAGTGTGGTATGATGCTTGGCTGGCATCGCATGGTTGGGTCTAAAGTTCTTCAGGACTTTTACGCGACTTGTGGGTAAAGATGTACAACCTCTGCAGAGTGTAAAACTGACTAGTTAGCTGTGCTCACGGTCAAGAGCGGCCTAGACCCTCACATGATAATTGAACTTGAAGATGGACTCAAATCGTGTTCTCTGGTTATGCTTGTCATGTGCTTATGGTGTATCTTATCTATCTCTTTATGATAATTGTGGGTTGGTATAAACTTATACTTTATTAGTAATCAAGTGCTAATAAAACTTGACCAACTAAAATTGCTTAAATTCTTTGAGCCAGTCCACTATAAAGCCTTTGCATTCATGTCTTTCTCCACACTTGCTGAGTACGACAAGTGCTCACCCTTGCTATAAACATTGTTGCTCAGAAAGAGGATGCTACTTTGAAGTCTTGTGAAGATGTTGCTGGTGCTAGGCGTACGCAACCCCTAGTTGACTACCTGTGATGTTTGGTGCCTTCGTTTCCAGGATTAAGCGTAAATCTCTGATAATCTCTCTTTTTCTTACGAGATACTGTTTCTGTATTCACTTATATGTCACTATATGCATGAAACTTGATCCTGGCATGCATATAGGTATGCACTTGGTTTTCTTCGGAAAATCGGGTGTGACAACAAGGCATTGGGTCCGGATGGCTTCCCCACTGAATTCTATCAAGTTTTCTGGAGTCTCATCAAGGACGACCTTATGGATATGTTCTGAGATTTCTATAACAAGAACCTTATGTTGTTTAGCCTCAATTTTGGGATTCTCATGCTGATCCCAAAACTGAGTGAGGCCATAAAAATTGAACAATACCATCCCATTTGTATGCTTAATTTGAGCTTTAAATTTTTTACTAAAGTGACAGACAATCGTTTGACCCTGGTGGCTAGTAAAGTCATCGGGCCTTCTCCAATCGGCTTTCCTTCCGGGACGATATATTCTTGATGGTGTTGTTATCTTGCATGAGACTTTACATGAACTTAAGAGGAAAAGGATGGACGGGATTATTCTCAAAATTGATTTTTGAGAAAGCCTATGATAAAGTCAATTGGCATTTTCTGCAGCAAGTTTTGTGGATGAAGGGTTTTTTGCAGAAGTGGTGTGGATGGATAGAACAAATTGTGACGAGGGGGAGTGTGAGCATTAAGGTTGATGATAAGTTGGGTCACTTCTTCTAGACCAAAAAGGGTATGAGACGGGGCGACCCTCTCTCACCAGTCTTTTCAACGTTATGGTGGACATTTTAGCGGTCCTGATTGAGAGTTCCAAACGCCATGACCTCGTCAGGGTCCTAGTGCCCCATTTAGTGGATGGTGGACTCTCTATTTTGCAGTACTCAGACAATACTATCCTCTTTTTGGAGGATTGTTGGGGGGTTACCCGAAAAGTTCGGATGACTGCCCAAACACAAGAGAGAGTTCTCAGTACGTGTAAGTTCAAAGTCGGGGCGCAAAGAGACTGTGATTCCCTCTGCAAGTAGCACAAGTTCCAAAAAGTCTGAATCCATTTACACGTGCCCTTGCGTCCCCTTTTATAGGGAGACGAAGGGACTTTTACATACCGATAACACCCTTAGCCTCAGAGAATATTCCTAGTGTGAACGCATACAGGATTGTCTTTTTCATCTAACATATTTACAAATCTGCCACTAGTTCACACTCTAAACCCGGACTTTTTGGGACTACAACTTTGACTTTGCTTCTCTCCTGGTTCGTGAATGTCTTCGCATGAAACTCCCGAACAAGGTCTTCAACAGTTTCCCGAATTGGCCCTCGCTTCTCAGCTGGTTCGCGCATGTCCACGTGCCTGACTCCCGAACAGGGTCTTCAACAGATTCCCGAATCGGCCGTTCTCCGAAGTTCGGGCCATCGACAGTTTGAGATTCCGGGATTCCGCATGTTCGTGACTCCACTTCTTCACCGAATCAAGATTCCCGAACTTCGCACATTCGCGAATTCGAGGCTTCACAGGTTCCAGGCTTCCGAGAATCGAGAATTCCCTACTCCTGAAAAACATGCTTCGAGAACTTTGTTAAACTCAACGTTTTGAGGGTGACGGGTTTTCCTGAATTCCCCAACACTAGCCCCTCGGGGAAGCGGGTTGACTCCGACGATCCGATTCCACGAATCCTTCGGAAATTTAGTAAAAAACGTCACCCTCGGAACGTCGGAGGGGACACGCGTCGCCCGGGGAGCCAAGGACGGTTAAATCGAGGCGTGCTTCGTGGAACTACCCCTCCCCGACCCTATAAATAGAGGGCTGCTGCTGTTAAAAAATTTTTACGGCTCTCCAGCTTTTCACAATTCGTGCATCTCTCTTTCTTCACGGAACCTGGTCTTCTGCTAGAAAGCTTGCGAGCTCCAGGTCTTGTTCACACTTCTCTAAGGTATTCCTTTATCTTTCTCTTGTCAATTTGTTATTCGTTAAACTTCGGTGTAGTGAAGTCGCGATTTCGCGAGTTTTATTCTCGAACGTTACTCTTAACTGTCTGTATGTTCGTAACTGTTGGTTAGGTGGCTCGCGTTAAAAGCACGGCTAGACCCATGACTAACGAAGAGCTCGTCGCTGCCGGCCTCCCGCTCGACCCAGTTGCCGAAAGCGCGGAGCATGCTACACCGGCCGAAGATTCTGGTTCGCCCAGTGGCTCCCGTAGTCGCGAAGATGGGGAGGTTCGGTCTTATGGCGGCGAAGACATCAGAGATGTGGATGCCGGTGTCGACGATCTGATCAGGGCAAGGACCTCCGGCCCACTGCCACCCTCACTCGCCTTCGGAGAGTCGAAGGTGACAAGCAACACGATTCGTGAGTACGTGAAGGCCGGATTCTTCTCCCCTGGCGCTGGGCGTGCCCCACTTGATGAGTTGATTCCAACTCCTAAGGACGGAGAGATTGTGGTATTTCGGGATTTCTTCATCTGCGGGCTGAGGTTCCCTTGTGACCCCGTCCTGCCGGCTATTCTCGATGCATTTTCGGTGAAGATCCACCAGCTTTCTTCGACATCCTTCCTTGAAGTGTCGAAGTTTATCTGGATTTTGAAGACCTTTGGCTGCAGTCCTAGCGTCGACGCTTTCACCAGATTCTATGAACAGGTGATCATCCCCGAAGTTGTCAAAGGTGAAGATGGGCAGTTCTACCACAGTCAGCACGCGTGCTGCACCTTCAACACGCGACGTCAGAACACCCGACAAGGAATCACCCGAATCCAGATCGCTCCTTGCTGCAAGTCCAACCTTACCGATGATTGGAGATCTTACTGGTTTTATTTGAAGGTCGATATGCGAAGCTGTCATGCCCGATCGCGCCTCTTGCCGCGGTGAATGTAGGGAAGTTCAACCAGTGGGCCTTGGGAATCAGAAGCTGTGAGAATGCCTTTCACCTGGCCAGCACCATACTTGGCGGCCGTGACATCATCGAAGAATTCGTCGCCGCCCGGGTCTGGCCTATCTCGAACGGTTGGTCCCCTACTGAGCTCGTGTACTACAATGTCAACTGAGCAGATCAGAAGGTGCCTTTCCCGAAGTTCGGGATCAAGCTTCGCGAAGGCCAGAGCGCCAAGGACTTCATGGACGAAGTGGAAAAAAGGGAGAACGTCATGGTGGGCGAATATACGATGAACGAGTACAAGGCGTATAAGGCCCTGGTGAGGCACAGGAAGAAGATCAACCGCATCTTTTCGGAAGTTTGTGGTGATAAATTTTTCAGCTCTCGAGGCCCTGGTCCCAATTTGAAACTTCCCGCCATCGCCGTGGCCAGCTGCTCAGCCGCCCCCATCAACACTCCCCGAATAAGGTCGTCGAAGCGAGGCTCGTCGCCTGCCAGTGAGGGGGCCTCTTCGGGAGTCAAGCCTTCGAGGACTAGATCGCTGGAATCGTCGAAGCGGAAGCGAAAGACTTCCGAACTTCGGACTTCGGATGCTGAACTCCAGGCTGCTTCGGGGCTTGCCCAGATGAGCCGCAAGAAACCAAAGAAGGCTGTGAAGAAAGTTTCTTCCACCGGCGTTCGGCGAGTCCCATCCGCCTTCGACGACGACACCTTCGCGGACACAGATAGCCTTAAAGGTGTTTTCCTCTGGCCACTGTTTAACTTTCGAGACAGCTGCCCATCTGGCTCTGAGAATGAATTCGTGGATGTTGATTCCTTTTCAGATGCTGCCCCCGAAGTTCAAAAGGAGACCGCTCCTGCCGCTGCTGAGGAGTCCATTGTTGCCGCTGACGCTGCTGTCCCCACTGAGTCCCCCGCCGCCGCCGAAGCTCCCGTTCTTCGAAGTCCCCGCCGCCGGCCAAGCCTCCTCCGACCCGCCCGGATCTTGAGCTCACTATTCAAAGGGGAGACAATCCTACCGAACATGTTCCTCTGGTTGAAGTTCGGGAGATTGTCCCTGAAGACCAGGCTCCCTCTCCTTCCTTAGCCGCTTTTAACAAAAGCTTTGGTACGTCTCATCGCGGCAAGCTATTGCGTGTTGGTTTCGAGACAACTGGCATTAAGAGCAAGACGTCCAAGTTTTTAACTCTGTGAAAATCGTCCGCAATTGTTGATGAAACAGGAGAGGAGGCCTCAGAACGACCCGAAGAAGCTGCTCAGGACTCCGAGAGGGGCCCTTACTCTGTTTCCGAAACCACTCCTTCGCCTCGCGGGAAAACTTCTTCTGGTTCGACTAAACAAGTCACCATGCAGCATTTTAGTAAGCAAGGTTCGTTCCTTCTCACGAACTTTTCATGTCTTTCACGATTATTGAATCTTGATCTGAGACTTACTCCTGAACTTTTCAGAATTCAAGAATCTTCTGCACTCTTACTCTCCTTCAAAGCTTGCACGCTTTCAAGAGGATTATGCCCTCAAGCACTCTATGCTCGGGAAGGTTGCCATAGAGCGGCTCGCTGAACAGGAGAAGATTAACGAACAGCTTTCCCAGAAGTCCAAGGAACTGTAGCGTAACTTCACCCTCGCGCAATCCACGAACATGGAACTCGAGAAAAAGGTTGCTGAATTGGCGGAGGCGTTGAAGACAAGTCACGATGAAAAGAAGGTCGCGGAGGCAACACTCGAACAGTCCAAGAAAGAGCTTGAAAAGGTTCGAAAATCTCATGAAGATGACCTGAGTGTGATTGAAAAGCTTCGGGAGAAGCAAGAGCGAGCTACAAAAACCGCCGAAGATCTTCGTATTAACAACGCCAGCCTCGCCAAGTCCTTGAGCGCAAAGGACCGCAAAATCGTGGATCTTGAGAAGGCGTTGGCAGAACAAGGTGAAGCCTCGAAGAAAAGCACTTCGGAGATTCTGGAAAAGCTGAAACTGCTCTATAAGGAGTACCAGAAGTCCTTGAATGAGTTCGGTGTTCGTCCAGCCCCTCTTCCGGATAACATTGATATTCCCGATTTCATGGATTGGCTGGAGGCCGAGTTCAAGGCCCTTACTGAGGTGATCTCCGGCGCCAGCAACTTCGCTGTTGCTTTCTCTGTGGAGAGTATTTTGAAGATTCTTCACGACTATGACTGTGTCGACCTGGAGAAGTTTCGCGCGAATCTCTCTCAATTCCCCAGCGCTACTAGTACCGCGATACTTCGAGCCAACTCCGACATTCAAGCCATCAAGATCAAGTTCGCGAGGGAGTTTTGGCTGACTAGCGGGAAGGATGTTGTTAAGACCATTGCGCAAGCAAAGCTTGCTGAGGTAGTTTTTTTTGTCCGATTTCGTGACTTGTGTTTGTCGCAGATGTTTCAGTTTCTTAAACCTTCTTCACTTTTGCCTTCCTTTCTCAGCTGAACGAAGAGGAGAACCGATAGGGCACCGCCGCGTCTCCTGAAGGATCGTCCTCCGGCGAGGGTTCGAGCGAGTCCGGCGAAGACGGCTCAGGTGGCAGCAGCAGCAACAGCAGCGGTGATGGCAACGACGGCGAACAGGTCCCCGAACGAGAGGAGGATTCGCCGAAGGTGGATGTTACAAACTGAACGATATGTCCGAACTTTTGGGTGAATTCGAGATTGGTTGTACATTCATGTAGATTCATCAAACTTTCCTGAACAAATGTTTTGTATATTTTAACCTGCGCATGTCCTGCAAGCTGAGCCTGCGCAGGACGTGCTACCGCTGCGAATTCATCGGGATAGTATGTTCGTTAGTGGTGAAGCGTGGCGTCTGTTCAAGCGAGCACATCCCGAACAAGATTTTTCCGATTTTTGGCTTGAGGCCTCGCTTAAGTTTTCTATAGGTTGTTTTGATCTCTCCTCGTTTTTCTTATTTCGTAAGAAGATTCGTTCCGCGTCGTCTACTCCGCTGTCCGCGAAGGTTCCCAAGATGGGGCCCCTTAGCCCCTTAGCCGATGCATCTGACTTCGCCTATGCCAGTGATATGGCTGAAAACAATGTTTGTAAACCGGGACATGTTGTAGAGCTTTCGTTTTGAATTTTGCACTGACTGTTGTAATTATCGAGGAATTATTCGGAAGTTTTTATGCGAACAAGGCAGTGAATACGTTTTTCCTTGAAAAACGTCGCCCTCCCCCACCTTGCCGTTTCGCATGAAAACTTAAAAGCAGGTTCATGAATCTTACTATTCACGAATTTCGAGCATATCTTAAGGAGAAGTCTTCCTTAGTTTTTTGTAAACTTCAACTGCTATTGCGCAAGTCGACAAAATTTGTTTTCGAATTTTGTGGACTTGACCCGACTGGCAGACTTGCCTCGGTTGACACAACAACCCTCAGTTGCTTCAACCAAGGCTTTCTGCGATTCCCGAACGAGTCCCTTGCCCTTTTCTTATAATGATGATGTTTAAATAACTTTCAACAATCCTCACTAAGTTGAAATCTCTTAGGCATTCATTTTCTCAAAATCTTCATACAAAATTTTGATGGGAGTCCCTTCGTGGATGGGATTTACTGGGCCACAACTTGTTGTTGTCTCAGGCCTCTTTGGTGGGAATCCCTTCGTGGATGGGATTTACTGGGCCACAACTTGTTGTTGTCTCAGGCCTCTTTGGTGGGAATCCCTTGATGGATGGGATTTTCTGGGCCACAACTTGTTGTTGTCTCAGGCCTCTTTTTTCCTTGATGGAATTTTGGCTATCAGGAAGCCTTTTTCACGAACTTTTTCTTTTTTTCACGATGGAATTCTGGCTATCACGGAGCCTTTTTCACGAACTCTTTCTTTTCTTCATGTTGGATCTCTAGCTATCACGAAGCCTTTTTCACGAACTTTTTCTTTTTTCACGATGGAATTCTGGCCATCATGAAGCCTTTTTCACGAACTCTTTCTTTTGTCACGTTGGAACTCTGGCTATCACGAAGCCTTTTTCACGAACTCTTTCTTTTTTCACGTTGGAACTCTGGCTATCACGAAGCCTTTTTCATGAACTCTTTCTTTTGTCACGTTGGAACTCTGGCTATCACGAAGCCTTTTTCACGAACTCTTTCTTTTGTCACGTTGGAACTCTGGCTATCACGAAGCCTTTTTCACGAACTCTTTCTTTTTTCACGTTGGAATTTTCGAGATACGCAATTTGGGGGAAGACTCTTTTCATATATATATCATAAAGAGTATTTACATAGGATCCGCCTCGTTAAAAACCTTGCCTCTTGATTTAGAGCCCCCTTTGCAAGGAAAAGAGTACGGTCCTTCTTATTCTAATGCGACTAGAAGAAGCAAAACTAATTTTTGTCCCGAAATCACTTATAGACACGTGATTCAGATTTTTTAGTTTTCTAAAGTACAAAGTTACGAAAATCGAAAATCTACTACATGTTACATCTATCTACAACTAGGATTTTCATGGATAATACCTTTTTAGGCTGTCGGCATTCCACGAATACGGCAACTCCTCGCCAGTCTGCTCCATCAGGCGAAAAGCCCCCGACATATCTGTTTCCCTGGCTATGTAAGGCCCTTCCCAAGACTCATGCAGTTTTCCCGGGTTTTCCCATTTTTTATTTCTTTTCAAGACAAGATCACCAGTTTTAATGTCCTTTCGGACCACCTTTTTGTCCCTCCATGCCCTTGTCTCTCTCTGGTATTTTTCAATGTTTTCTGCTGCTTCAAGGATTGTCAGCTCGATCATGTCTTTTCCCACCTTCTTATCAATTTCCTCTATCTCTTTTCCTTTCAGGACTCTCATGCTTTCATTCTTGATCTCCTCCGGTGTCATAGCCTCAGTCCCGAAAGGTAGGCGAAAAGGAGTGAAACCTGTTGCCCTTGAAACTGTGGTGTTGTGAGACCATATCACCTTCGGAAATTCATCCACCCACTTTCCCTTTTTTTGATCGAACAAACATTTCTTGATTCCTGAAAAAATCAAGCCATTGGCTCTTTCGACTGCACCATTGGACTGTGGATGATATACTGATGAAAACCTCGCCTGTGTGCCTAAGGTTCTGCAGTATTCTTTGAAGGTGTAGCAGTCAAACTGTTTGCCATTGTCAACTGTCAGTTCTCTAGGAACTCCGAACCTGCAGACTATATTCTGCCAAAAGAATTTCTGAACTGTTGCTGCTGTGATATCCGCGAGTGGTTTTGCCTCTACCCACTTCGTGAAATAATCGACTGCTACAGCCGCAAATCGGCGCTGCCTTGAGCCGCCGGCAACGGGCCTACTAGGTCCATTCCCCATCTCTCGCAGGCCAAGTTGGAGGAATTAGGTGAACCGGCATTGAAGGCGGCTCGTTGATTTCCCGTCTTCTGGCATGCTTCACATTGCCGAACCAACATCTTGGCATCGATGTTTATGGTGGGCCAATTGAATCCCTGCTTTATCGCTTTACCAGCCAAAGCCCTGGTGCCTATGTGTGCTCCACAAAATCCGCTGTGAATTTCTTTCAGAAGTTCCCGACCTTTTTCGGAGGTGATGCAGCGCAGCCCAAGGCTCAGTGACTCCTGATTTGTACAATTCTCCATTTACTACTGCATAGCCTCGAGCCCTTTGCTTTAATCTCTTTTCCTCCAGTTCGTCTTGTGGTTCGTAATGCCCTCTGAGATAAGCCATGATTTCTGCTCTCCAGTCTGGAATTTCCACTACATTCACGATTTGGGCCCTCGAATCTTTGATGGAGGGCTCTCTGATGATTTCGAAAAACACATCCGGTGGTAGCTCTTGATTTCTGGCTGCCGCTTTCGCCAATTTGTCTGCCTCATTGTTGTCATCCCTTGGGATATCTTTGGATCGAATACCCTCTCGAAGTGTTTTTCCATTTCTCGACTTTCTCGAGATATTTCATGAGAATCGGGTTCCCGGCCTCACTTTCCTTCTCAATATGTTCCCGGATCACTTTCGAATCCGTTCGATTATGAAGGTCTGCTCGCCCTAAGGCTTTCATTTTTCTTAGTGCCAACGATGAGAGCTTCGTATTCTCGTTGTATTGTTCGTGGAATGTTCATTGTTCGCGAATACGAGCCGCGCTGCGTATCTTATGACCACGCCCGTCGGAGACGTTACAACAGCCGAAATTCCAACCCCCCTGTAACACCATGCTCCGTCACACTGCACTATCCAAGGTTCGGGTATATTTTCGTCGGGTTCTGAGTGGGTGAAGTCCAGTCGACGACAAAATCTGCCAGAACTTGGGATTTTATTGCACTTCTTCTCTCTAAGTCTACCACATACTCGGAAAGTTCGGCACCCCACTTGATGATTCGGGTAGATGCCTCCCTATTTGCGAACAAATCATTCAGCGGCTGGTTGGTGATGACTCTTATTCTGTGACCCTCGAAGTAATGTCTTAACTTTCTCACTGCCATGATGACCGCATACGCGATCTTTTCCAGCTCGGAATAGAAAACCTTGGAACCAGACAATGCTTCAGAGGCGAAGTATACGGGAATTTGCCTGAGCTTTCCTTCTTCTTCCTTTTCCTGCACCAACACTGCGCTTACTGCCGAATTTGATGCGGACACATACAACAGAAGCGGCGATTTTGGTTCGGGAGGACAGAGTTTGGTCATGGTGGACAAGTAATCCTTCAGTTCGCGAAAGGCCTGCTTTTGAGGTTCGGACCACTGGAATTTCTTGGCACTTCTGAGGACTTGGAAGAACGGTAAACTTCTTTCTGCGACTCTGGGAATAAATCTGTTGAGGGCAGCCACTCTCCCTGTCAACTTCTGAACATCTTTCACTGAGATTGGCTCTTGCATTTCCATCAGAGCCTTGATTTTGTCAGGGTTTGCCTCTATGCCTTTCGTTGAAACTAGGCATCCAAGAACTTTCCCCTTGTGAATGCCGAACACACATTTTTCCGGATTTAGTTTTAAGTTTGCTGCCCTCATGTTCGTGAATGTTTCTGCCAGATCACTGATATGGTCTCTCCTCTGAACACTTTTGACAACTATGTCATCCACATATGCCAAAATGTTTCTCCGAATTTGCTGGTGCAGTACTATTGCTATCATTCTCGAAAACGTGCATCCTGCATTCTTTAGCCCCTCTGGCATTCTCACGAAACAAAATGTTCCGAAAGGAGTGATGAAACTTGTCTTTTCTTCGTCCTCTTTGCGAACCTTGATCTGATGATACCCAGAGAACATATCCAGGAGCGAAAGCATCTCACTGTTGGCTGCATCATCCACGATTTTGTCTACCCTTTCCAAGAGAAAATCGTCCTTCTTGCACGCCTTGTTCAGATCGGTGAAATCCACACACATTCTCCATTTTCCATTTTTCTTCTTAACTGGCACAGTGTTGGCTAACCAGACTGGGTACTTGACCTCTCTGATTACTTGGGCATCCTGCAACCTCTGAACTTCTGCTTCCACTGCTTTGACTTTTTCGTCAGACATTTTCCGAAGTTTTTGCTTCTTGGGTGGTATTTTGTCATCTGTTTCCAGGGCATGTTCGATTATATCTCTGTCAACACCTTGCAAGTCCTTAGCTGACCATGCGAAAACATCCTTGTTTCTGTTCAGGAATCGTATGAGTTCACTGTCCTCTTCGGCGCTGAGGTTCGCCCCTATTATGACTGCTCTGTCGGGCATGTCATCCAAATACACTTTCTTTGTTTCATCTTCCGCGGCTATCTCATTTTTCTCTTTGTCCCGCTTAGGCTCTTCATAGGTTTCCTTCATCTCATCAGCTGCTTTCAGCTGGTACACATTCGTTTGGCCGGGCGTGTGGCCTTTTTCTATGTTTCTGGCCTCCTGCTGATTGCCGAACACCGTGATAACCCCTTTGGGCGCAGGCATCTTCATGCATAGGAATTGTTGTCTTATGAAAACATCAAACTTATTCATGAAACCTCTGCCGAAGATCACGAGGTACGGGTGATATATGTCAACTACATCGAAAGTGAGGCTCTCCGTTCTGGCATTCTCGAGATCTCCGAAAGAAACCGGGAGTGATATTTTTCCCACCGGCTTGATGGGCTTTCCTCCGAATCCCTGCAATGGGTACTTTGGTGGGTCCAACATATGCTGACTCAGGTTCATTTTCTCGAATGTTTTCAGGAACAGGATATCCGCCGAACTCCCGTTGTCAACTAGGACTTTTCCTATGACCCACCCAGCAATATTGACCTCGATAACCATGGCGTCATTATGAATCGCAGATTTTAGCCTGAAATCTTCTTCTGTAAAGGTGATTGGCACCTTTGCCCATTCCGGGCGCGCAGCTGGGCCATCATTGATGATGGTGTTCACAGATCTGAAGTAATTGCTTCTCTGCTTCTTGGTTTTGAACTCCATAGCGGATCCACTCGTGATTGGCATGATAGTCCCGAACGATGGCAATGCCTTGGAGTTCTGAGGTCCCGAACTTGACTGAGGCCTTGACGAACTTTCTGGGAGCGGTGGCAAGATTTCCCGAATGGGTTGTCGTTGTTGGATTGACTGTATCGCTTGCGACTGAGGGAAGAATTGCTGCGATGGCTGCCATGCTGATTGTGGGCCGTGGAAATTCTTCCGAACCGAGACGGAACTCGATTGTGGATTCGCGAATTGCGGCTGCCAGAAATTCGGACGAAACTGGCTTGGCATGGAGGATGCAATGCTCATTAGTGCTTTCTCTTGCTGAATTCTTGCCATGTTCTTCTTTGTTTCTGGGCACCCTTCGGTGTTGTGGCCTCTCCCATGATACTGGCAATAGAAGTGAGGGTCTTTTGGGTTGTGGTTCGTGAGTCCTGAGGGTCCTCTGCCTCTCCCTCTTCCTCTGGGATTGAATCCTCCCCTGGTGCTTGGTCTGCTGTCTTGTTGTGGCTGAGAGTTTCCAACATTGTTTACATTTCGCGGATGCTGGGGTGGTGCCCGCCAGGTCATATCTCTGTTGCCCTGTCTTGCCTCGTTCCTTTCAGCTACCCTCTTGCGGTGGTCGTCATCAGACAGAATGTAATCTTCCAATTCTTGAAATACTTCTTCAACTGTCTCAGGCTTCTTTCTTGTGAGGTGAGAAGCCGTTGGCCCTGGGGTGAGACCTTTGATCAGTGCCTTGATCGTTGTCTTGTCATCAGCGTCGGGGATCTGAGACCTCTGCTGCATGAACCTTCTCACGAAGTTCCGCAGTGGCTCTCTGTCCTTCGCTTGCGCTATACAAATACCGAGGCTTCGACCGTTGTGTCATGGAACATCGAAACGCTTGCATGAACTTTGTCTTGAGATCTACCCGACTGTAGATCGAGTGTGGAGGCAACGGTGAGTACCAATTCGATCGGTCCTTCGCAAGCTATGATGAAGGATTTGGCCGGCGCAACATCATCTCCTCTCGCCGAGTTCACGGTGACTCATATCTCATGAGAAACTGCCTGGAGTTTCCGAAGCCGTTGTACTTGGGAAGAGAGACAGGCTTGAACTTCGGTGGCCAAGGTGCTGTTTGCAGCCCTATTGACATCGGCGATTCAGAATCCACGAAGTGTGAGACTCCGTTTCCCGCGAAGAAGTTTTCTTTTGGGGATTCTCTTGCAGGCGCAGGGTTCTGACGCGGTGACTCTTGCCACAGGGAGCTGTTTTCTTGCTCTTTCATTTCGTCAATTTCTTTCTGTATTGCCTGTATCTGCTCTTTTGCTTTGTTCAGCTGCTCTAGCTTTTCAGAGATTTTTCTCTTCGCCTGCAATTGAGCTACGAACTTTTTTTTGTCTTTCTGCAGCTGCTGTATCTTTCGGTGAACCATGGCTAGCTCTCTGTCTATGGAATCATCGTCACCATCCACATTCTCGAACTCTTGCTGTTCAGCGGGTTGTTCTTGGATGTGAGCTGTCTTTTCTGCTCTTGCCTTCATGAGGGCTTCGAGCTTTTCTCTTCGTTCTTGGTCTGTTACGTTCGAAGATTCAGGAATAAACGAGGTTTCATTCCCTTGGGTAGGAAGGCGATCATCCTGGTTTGCCTGTGCTGGAGCATTCTTCTTGGATTTCTTTTGAGGTGGCATCGTGAGCTTCTTTTCGGCTGGAACACGGTGGGCGCCAATGTTGGGGGGTTACCCGAAAAGTTCGGATGACTGCCCAAACACAAGAGAGAGTTCTCAGTACGTGTAAGTTCAAAGTCGGGGCGCAAAGAGACTGTGATTCCCTCTGCAAGTAGCACAAGTTCCAAAAAGTCTGAATCCGTTTACACGTGCCCTTGAATCCCCTTTTATAGGGAGACGAAGGGACTTTTACATACCGATAACACCCTTAGCCTCAGAGAATATTCCTAGTGTGAACGCATACAGGATTGTCTTTTTCATCTAACATATTTACAAATCTGCCACTAGTTCACACTCTAAACCCGGACTTTTTGGGACTACAACTTTGACTTTGCTTCTCTCCTGGTTCGTGAATGTCTTCGCGTGAAACTCCCGAACAGGGTCTTCAACAGTCTCCCGAATTGGCCCTCGCTTCTCAGCTGGTTCGCGCATGTCCACGCGCCTGACTCCCGAACAGGGTCTTCAACAAATTCCCGAATCGGCCTTTCTCTGAAGTTCGGGCCATCGACAGTTTGAGATTCCGGGCTTTCGCATGTTCGTGACTCCACTTCTTCACCGAATCAAGATTCCCGAACTTCGCACATTCGCGAATTCGAGGCTTCACAGGTTCCAGGCTTCCGAGAATCGCGAATTCCCTGCTCCTGAAAAACATGCTTCGAGAACTTTGTTAAACTCAACATTTCGAGGGTGACGGGTTTTCCTGAATTCCCCAACAAGGATGATGTCGAGAAGGCCAATAATCTAAAACAAGTACTATGTGCTTTCGAGAAGATGTTTGGCCTTAAGTTCAACTTCCATAAGAGTGAAATTTTCTCTTTCGTCAAAGCCAAGGAGAGAGCTGACCATTATGTGAGTCAGTTTGGGTGTAAGGAAGGAGTGATGCTTTTCTGATATCTGGGGATCCCGATGAGCCACAAAAAAATTTCGAACAATGATTAGAGAGAAGTTGAGGATAGGTTTCGGAAAAAGTTAAGTAGTTGGAAAGGCAAAGTGTTATCTGTCGGGGGTAGTGTGACAGAACCGCCCAAGTTAATTCTGTATTATTGCATAAACCTATCCTCTTGGTCATTACGCGATAACACAGAGTTAACCTGTCGCCTCTGCCGGGTCAATTCCGGTCAATCACGAGTAGCCAGGATCGCACATTCATACACAAACTCACACGAAGGTGAGTCTAGGGATTACATCATCACAGATTATATTACATCAACTCCCTTAAGGGTTAATTTATTACAAACCGAGTTCATTGCATAAAAGTAAATGGTTCAGAGTTTGATTACACACAGCGGAAATAAAATACTACGCGTCATAGGTAACATCCAAGGAGACCATACGATGTGTCCCTAAGCACTGTCCTCCTCCCACTCGATCTCCCAATTGGGTGGGAACGATCCAGGGCACGGAAACCCATCATTCACATTACCTGAAAACATCAACAATAGCAAGGCTGAGTATACTAATACTCAGCAAGACTTAACCGACGGTGATATTATTCACCGACCCCTAGGCATGATAGGCTTTATGGCTAGTGGTTTATTTTGCTGAAAAGCAACAAAGAATAGGTCCTTACTTTCAAATTTTAGCTCATAAATCTAGTTGTTTAATCATTACTAGGTTGGCAACTACTGCAAGCAAAGTTGAGCAATACAATTAAGCAATATCCAAATTAATTCTCAATTTCATCATAAAGGGAAATGGGCTGTATAGTTAAGCAGTCCCGGATAGCGGTGAGAGGCTGACGATCGATCAATTATTAACCTTGCAAGGTGGACCTAAACACACGAGAGGTGCACATCCCAAAATGACAAAGAAACCAAGGGGGGTGGGGCATACACCAACCAGGCAGTTCCCAGCAATCCTCGGTTCAGGAGCAGAGCTCACAGTCTTGATACAAGGCGGGAAGGTCACGGACTCCGCCGCCCAACCAAGCACATGTACCGTGTGGCCTAGAACACGGGGGCCCTCCCCAAGAGTAGTGGTCCAAGCTCCCTAGCTGATTCCCGAAGGTACTAAGCTTACCGGTCCCATTCCCGACAAATGTTTAGTACGTTCAAAAACTTAACCAATGACACCCACTGACCGGAGCCGATCCCAAGCTCTTACCACATGAGCATATCAGATTAAAGTCTCATGATTCCAACATCAGGACCTATAGCTCGCGAGTGAAAGATTTCACTCGACTTTTACAAGGTCCTTAGAGCATGGCAACTATCGTCCTAACATACTAGTATTAGAGCATAAGAACCTAGGATCATGCAACTAGGGTTTCAATTCAACTCCTGAATGTAAATGCACAAGCATCCATATAAATATTGGCATAAGTTAGAAAATGGGAAATATGCTTCGGTGCTTGCCTTCACTAGCACAATCAGTGGTGAAATCCTCCGAACTTTGGTCCGGCCTTGTTGCACTTCCACTGCGTTCACTCCTGCGTTAGCGAGGTCCTCGTCAGCATCCGGCACTAGCTCGTAGTTTCCGTCTGGGAGCTCTACACGATATGCATATGCATGAGATTGGTGTGTTCAAAATTTAAATAATTTCAGTTCTGATTTTAGTGACAACCATGAGGTGTTTTGATGGATCACAATCAACATGAGGGTTAATACATTCAGCATACTCTTCCGGATTTTATCGATGTGTTGAAACTCATTAAATTTCTTTTTTTATAGTGACTATGTACATATATATTACCATTAGATTAAATTTACTTCACCAAGGACACGCTGCTGCCTCGGAATTTAATTTAGTGAAATTCAATCATTTAAACTTGCATTGCATGAAGGTGATGGTGAGTTCTCCATTTATTCCATTTATGGAGTGTGATTTGCTTCCAAAAGTTTATTTCAAGGAATATAAATATAAACTGAACAAAAAGCACCTCAGCCCTGAACTTGGTACAGGGAGCCAGCCACTGCCCAAAAACATCTTATAGCATCAACTAAAAAGACTAGCTTGGACAATCACACAAAACTATAACTAACATAAGAAGAATAAATCCCACATAAATAAAGGTACATCCTTAAGAGCTGCAACTTCACACAGAGCTAGAATACATCATAACAACCAGAGATATGCACTTATTCAGCCAAGAAACCTAAAGGAGCTATACTCATGAATTTAACTCTAATAAACCATGGAAAATTATTTGGCTAATCAAACATGTCAAAAACATGCATACTATTTAACAGGGTACATAAACATGAAATAGAGCTGTGGTCAAATGATTGACATTATATGATCAACAGATTAAATTATAAATTCAAAAACAGAGGCACTAGCATACATGAAAAATAAATTATAAGTAAAGCTACACATGATAACTAAGTTCCATCTTTCTACCAGAGCTCACACATGCCAAAAGTAGCAACATATCCAAAATTTGCCCACAGATCATTTATAGAATTTGAATTAATTCAAATCTAGCCAAACTGATTAATTTGAATTAATTTAAAAACTGCTCAGAAATTTGAAAACTCTCTTTGCATAAAAGTTGCTCCTGGTCATGATGGGCACAAAAAAAATTGAGTTTTCAATTTTAGAATTTTTCTGTGATTTATGGTTGAATTTACAAGATCACTGAATTCAAACCTAGATCTATAGATACACTTTACGAAATAGCCCCTGGAACTTTACAGCTAAGCCCCTACAAAGATCTCGATGTTCACATAACTACCCTCGGCGGCTCAGGGGAGCTCGCCGACGGCCGGACTTGGTCGGGTGAGTAGCTAGGGTGGAGTGCATGCTCACTAGAGACCGACTGGGGGTGACGGGGTCGACGGGGGAAGCTCCGGTGATCGCCAGCGGCGAAGGGGGCGGTGATGCAGCCGCGGCGGCTCAGGCTCCGGTGAATGCGCGATGCGATGGATCAATGTGGGTCTCGGGGAAGCGTCTATGGGGTCTAGGGAAGGTTCTAGGCGGGTTAGCCGGCAGCGGCGAAGCTCGCGCGAGCGAGCTCCATGGCGGCGGCACAATGGCTGACGACGGAAAGGGGGAAAAATCGTGCACATGCTCTGACGGCTCCTTTTGTAGGCAGCATGGCTTGGAGGAGGGTCCAAGACTTCCCCTGGGGGGATAAGTTCGCCCGTGCGGTAGTGGGCTAGCGCCAGCCTCGGCGTCCGAGGCGACGGCGCATGGCGGCGCGACGCGTGGCAGCTAGACCGCTAGCGCGCGTAGGCGCTCGAAGGCCTAGCTCGGGAGGTGGCGCGGCATGAGTAGGTGACGGCAGTGGTGATGCGACGGTTCGACGACGCCATTGACTTCCCTTCCCGGTGTGCACCGCATCGAGCTCCCGCGGCGGCGACGGCTGGCGCGTGTCGACGGGTTTCGCGGAGGGGAGAGGAGAGAGGAGGGGGAAAACCGTGGGCGGCGTGTGGTTTTATGGCCGACGTGGCAAGTGAGCTGACGGCGTGATGACGGGGCCCACCGAGGTGATGGCCGAGGCACGGACGCCGGGGCGTCACACTGGCGCGAGGACGCCGCTCTGAAGCGCCGGGCGCCGATCCAAAATCAGTGAAGGGTGGTTTGACCGATTCAAACAAATGTTTTTCAAACTAAAATTCAAAACCGCAAAAAACAAATGTTGTAGATTGAAGTACCACCTACAACTTTTACGAAAGTTGACCTATGAAATTTTGCCTAGATTCGCCAAAATTAACACTCCAATTTGTGGATTTATCAGCCTGGTCAAACTAGTGCATCCGAGAGTTGACTGGATTTTTGAGGCTTTTCCACTCAAATTTTCAAATGCCGCCAATTGGATGAATTGTGTTCCATGCAAATCTGGACAACTTTCATATTGGCATAATTTTGAATTCTTAAGAAAAATTTCATGAATGAGCTAGAAAACTAAGGATAGGTTTGGATCTCAAAGGGGTTTGACTTAGAGTATGAAGGAGTTGACCCCTAAGGGGTGGTTTGACCAAGACAACAATAGTTTTGGGTGACTAATGGTGATGATTACTATTGCCCCAAACATCCAAGATGTTACAGCCTACCCCCCTTAAAGGAAATCTCATTCTGAGATTTGGAAATGTAAACAAGGTAGGGTAAAGTTCTTACGGTTTTGAACTTGTAGGAATCCCGAATATTTGGTATTGAGGAACTATTCAGTTTCCCAAGTAGCTTCTTCTTCGGTATGATGGCTCCATTGTATTTTGTACATCTTTACCATTTGCCTTCGAGTTTTCCTCTCCTTGCGATCCAGTACCCGCATGGGGTGCTCTACTAGAGAAAGATCAGGTTCGATCCACGTGTTTGCTTCTTCGATGATTTCAGTTTCCGGCTCGTGGACACACTTTCTTAGTTGAGACACATGGAATACGTCATGGACAGCCGAGAGCCGATCCGGAAGCCGGATACGATAAGCGACTGGTCCACACACTTCAGTAATTTCAAATGGACCAATATAGCGTGGGGCTAATTTTCCCTTTACTCCAAATCTTTGTACACCCTTTTTTGGTGAAACTTTCAAATATACTCTTTCGCCAACTTGATATTCTCTCTGCGCCTTTCCTACATCATGATAACTCTTTTTCCTCATCTGTGCGGCCCTAAGATTTTTCCGTATAACCTTTACTTTTTCCTCTGCCTCTTCAACTAAGGCTGGGCCAAAGAACTTTCTTCTCCTGCCTGGGACCAGTTTAGAGGAGTTTGGCACCTCCGTCCATGGAGGGCTTTGAAAGGTGCCGTCTTTAAGCTAGACTGGTAGCTATTGTTATAAGAAAACTCCGCTAAGGCTAAAGATTGGTCCCAACTCTTATCAAAATGAAGGATGCAAGATCT
Organism: Cenchrus americanus; assembly: GCA_947561735.1. Classification (NCBI taxonomy): domain Eukaryota; kingdom Viridiplantae; phylum Streptophyta; class Magnoliopsida; order Poales; family Poaceae; genus Cenchrus; species Cenchrus americanus. The sequence goes on along the minus strand of OX387244.1, from coordinate 77,038,258 downwards.
TAGCTTATCCTCCATGATTTGATTGACTCTTTCTGTTTGGCCATCTATCTGAGGATGATAGGCCGAACTACATATCAATTTCGTTCCCAAAGACTCATGTAGTTGTTCCCAAAAACAAGCTATAAATTGGGGGCCTCTATCTGAAATAATGGACTTGGGAACCCCGTGTAAACGCACAATTCGATCAAGGTAAAGATCGACATATTTCTTAGCCGAATATGTGGTGTTGACGGTAATGAAATGTGCGGTCTTAGTCAGTCGATCCACAATAACCCAAATGGAGTCATGATTTCTGGGAGTAAGGGGTAGTCCAACAAAAAAATCCATGCTAATGTCATCCCATTTCCAAGAAGGTATGGGTAACGGGTGGAGCTTACCCGCAGTCTTCAAATGACTAGCTTTTACTCTCAAGCACGTATCACACTCCGAAACGTATTTGGCTATCTCCACTTTCATGTTGGACCACCAAAAGTTCTCTTTCATATCTTGGTACATCTTGCTACTTCCAGGGTGAATCAAAATTTTGGAGAGATGAGCCTCATCAAAAATTTCCTTGCGGATAGTAGCATCTTCGGGAACAACAAGACGTTGTCCAAACCAGATTGGTTTCTGCGGATAGTTTCTCGGATAGTTTCTCGACGAAAGCAAGCATATTTGGGGTCATTCTCGACGAAAGCAAGCGTATTTGGGGTCATTCTCGGATAGTTTCTGCTTTATGGTTTTAACGCTCTCATCCTTAGGCTGAGTCGCGATGATTCGATCATACAAGGTAGCCTTAATGCTAATTGTAGTTAATTTCCCTTGTGGAACAATTTCCAATGCCAGTTTTCGTAGTTCTTCACATAAGGTGTCATTGTAAGATTCTACGGTCAAGCGGTTGCAGTGAGCCTTGCGGCTAAGAGCATCTGCAATGACATTGGCCATGCCGGGGTGGTAGTGTACCTCCAAGTCATAGTCTTTAATGAGTTCTAACCACCTTTGCTGCCGCATATTCAGGTCGGCTTGAGTGAAAATATACTTGAGGCTTTTATGGTCGGTGAAAATATTGCATCGGGTCCCCATAAGGTAATGCCTCCAAATTTTGAGAGCATGAACAACCGCTGCTAGCTCCAGATCATGTGTTGGGTAATTCAGCTCATGAGGTCTAAGTGCTCTTGAAGCATACGCAATGACTCTATTTTCTTGCATGAGGACACAACCAAGACCAGTACCTGAGGCATCACAATACATGTCATATGTCTTGGAATTGTCAGGCTGAGCCAAAACGGGAGCTGAAGTCAGGTGTTGCTTTAAGGTGTGGAAGGCCTCTTCACATTTCTCATCCCACACGAATTTTACCCCTTTCTTCAACAATTCAGTCATCGGTTTGGCCACTCTAGAAAAATCAAAGACAAAGCAACGATAATACCTGGCTAACCCCAGGAAGCTTCGAATTTGATGGACCGACTTAGGTGGCTTCCAGTCCATTACTTCTTGTATTTTACTTGGGTCCACGCATATACCCTCACTCGAGATGGCGTGTCCCAAAGATTTGACACTATCGAGCGAAAACTCACATTTGGAGAATTTGGCATAAAGCTTGTGATCTCTCAAATGTTGCAGAACAATGCGAAGATGTTTAGCATGTTCCATTTCCTTCTTAGAATAGATCAGAATGTCATCGATGAAGACAACCACAAACTTATCCAATTCGGTCATGAATAGAATTCATGAGGTACATGAAGTAGGCAGGTGCATTGGTAAGACCGAAGGACATGACTAGATATTCGTATAGCCCATATCTGGTGGAAAAGGCGGTCTTGGGAATATCACAAGGTTGGATTTTAATTTGATGATATCCTAACCTAAGGTCGATCTTGGAAAAGACTTTGGCTCCAACTAGCTGATCAAATAAAACATCAATGCGGGGTAGGGGATATTTATTTTTGATGGTCACCGCATTGAGAGGTCGGTAGTCCACGCACAACCTCAAGCTACCATCTTTCTTCTTGATGAACAGACCAGGACATCCCCAAGGTGAAGAACTTGGGCGAATGAAACCCTTGTCCAACAACTCCTGAAGCTAGGATTTTAACTCAGCTAGTTCCTTGGGTGGCATACGGTAAGCTCTTTTCGAAATGGGTGCTGTACCGGGCTGGAGTTCAATGACAAACTCAATGTCCCGATCGGGTGGCATACCAGGTAGGTCATCAGAAAAAACATCAGGATACTCACAAACTACTAGAATGTTTTCCAAGTGCGAAGTTATGGTGACAAAAGCACTAGGATTCATGGATTCTCTCAAGGGTAGGTAGAGTGTAGAAGTCTCGACATCCGGTGAATTAATTTCTATCCTTCTTTAAGCAATATCCAAAGTCACTTTATGCTGGGTCATCCAATCCATACCATGACATCTACCCCATCTAAGCCCAATGTTATAAGATTTGTAAACATAACCTTGCTACCCAGTTTCAGTGGTACCCCGGCGTTGATAGTGTTGGAAGTAACGTTTCCCCCCGGGGTAGCAATCTTATAGATATCCTTAACCCGAGTCGTATCTAATCTTAACTTGCTTTGTGTCTTCTCATTAAAAAAGCTGTGGGTACAACCAGAATCGAACAATATCTTAATAGGTTTATTTTGGATAGAAAATGTACCCGTCATGACTGCTGCTCCTTCTGGAATTCCCACCATTGTACTGAAGTTGAGGAGGCCTTGCTTAACTTGCACGGTCTGCCTCTTTCCCTTGTCCTTGTTGTCCTGGTTGGAATCACGTCCTTGGTTCTGCTGGTTCTGCTTCTTTGGATGGGGACATTCATAGGAATAGTGCTCGACATTCCCACAGTTGTAACATTTGTTGTCCCTGTTATTCCGAGCAGGTGGTGAAGTATTGGGTTTGGCATTCTGCTGCTGAGAAGCAGAGGAACGCTGACCTCCCCACTATTGCTTTTGAGGGGGCCTGGCCACCCACCTCCCAGATTTCTGGTTCCCCTGGGAGTCCTGTTCAACCTTCTTCACTAGTCAAAATTTTCTGTTAGGCGCGTTGTTAGAGGTGAACGCCGCCTTTCTCAACCTGGCCTTCTGGGTTCGTTTCATAGCATCTTCCTGGGAGATGGCTAAATCCACCAGCTCGTGGTAGGTCTCGGTCTTGATGGGGTTGATACGCTCATACAACTCCTCATCAAGGCCGCGACGGAAATGATCCATCTTTTTCTCATCCATATCCACATGGTACCCACCATACTGGCAAAGGTTGTTAAATTTTTGTGCATACTCAAACACAGAATCAGACTCTTGCTTTAGCGCCAGCAGTTTGTTCAGCTTTCTCTCCACCATTCCCTTGGGAATGTGGTGTTCCTTGGAGCCTCTTTTAAATTCATCCCAGGTAATGGCATGTCCAGCCTCCTGCATCATCTTGTAGTGGTCCCACCAGATAAGTGCAGGCCCACGGAGTTGCTGTGCTGCAAAGCTAGCCTTGCGCTCCTCCGAACATGGCAGAGTCAACACATCAAGCTTAGCCTCGATGGCACGGATCCAAGCGTCAGCTTCCAAAGGCTCATCCGCTTTAGAAAAGATCGGTGGCTTCAAGGCAGCAAATTGCTCCCACTTAGCCACACGGGGCTGCTCGTCACGCTCGCCCTGGGGTGGCTGCGGGGGCTGCTGGTGTTGCATCAGGTAGTGTATCACTTCCGCCTGCGCCACCATGAAGGCTTCCATTGGAGTCATGTTCGGCGGCGGTGGAGGTGGCAGATCGTTGCGGCCACTAGCACCACCGAAACCGTTCGGATGAGTGCAGGTTGGTCCCACCATCTGAAATTTGGAACTCGTATTAGCCACATATTCACAAGCTCTCTGATACAAAATAAACAAGAAGAACATGTGGATAAAATTCCAAACATTGCAACAAAATTTTGCAGACGGGGCAGCCGCGCTTCTTTTGAGTGAAAAATTCATAACTCTTTACTCCATTATCGAATGATGCTCTTCTTTGGTCAGCACAAGCGTGATTTCGTACTCTCCAACTTTGGTATTCAACTGGACCATGAATTTTGAGCGTAACGCGTTCGAAAAATTCACTTCTCGTTAATCTGTTTGCTGTTTTTCAGAAAACCGAGGTTCACCAAAACGTCCATAACTTTCAATCTATAAGAGCAATAAGGCTGAAATTTTGTGAGCACTCAAGACACAAGATTTCACACGACTTTGTTATTTATTTTACAGCCCAGATCTGATCACAACTTGGTCCATATTACACATTAATTAAGCTACTGCAGAAGGTCTCACACCTCACACACAACACTTGCATACAAATACTAGAGTTCTTGCTTCACATACATAAGGAGTCATTGTGCAGCACCTAGCTACACAAGGGTCACTCTGTATACACTAGCCTATCCCGTCGACGGACCAAAAATTAGGCTACCCGTCAGAGCATTGGTCGCTGCGTCGAAAGTCCTAAAAGTCGTCCAGGTTCCCCACAGAGGAACCACTGCCCACGGAGGAGTCAGGGGTCCTGGGGGCTCCTGCACCGGAGTACTGAGCACCATCCTCACTGTCCATCCCTGACTGGGCGTCCTCCTCGTCGCCCTCCATCGCTCCAGGTGGTGGTGGTGGGGCTGGCTGCTGCATCGCAATGATAGTGTCGTTAGCAGCCTGCAAGTCAAGGTCAAGCTGCTCCAACTGCTCACCCATCTGTGCCAGTGCCTAGATGTGCTGCATACGCTAATCCCTCAACTGCTGCAGCTCCACCTGCATCTCAATCCGCTGCTCCTGCAGTCCAACCATGGTCCGCAAGCGGGTGGCAAGCTGATCCAGCAACTGTGCGTCACGGGCTCTCCACTGGGCCTCACGTGCCTCCAACTCAACGACCCTCTGCTGTGCCACCGCAAGGTCCCTCTCCATATCCAGGTAGCTAACCGAGATGGTGTGCAAGTGAGCAGTACCCTCACCCAACACCCCAGAAACAGTGTGCGCAGCCATCGACATGTCAGTGGTGGAGATGCTGCGGAGGGCCTGCAGGCGGTACAATGCGCTCAAGTACCCCACCAACCCCTGCACGGTCTGGAGTGGGGTAGTGTGGCCGATGAGCGACGCCACATTCCCCACGCGCTCACGCCACGCGGGGTCCTCAGGGTCCTCCATCGGCAGCAGTCCCAACGGAGTCAGGAACACCTCAAGGGGGTGCTGATCGCAGAAGGCGTTCAGCACACGTAGAGCAGCCACCTCGAGTGTCTCCAGCAAGCGGACACTCACCACCTCCATACCCTGGTCCGGCCACTCCGGGTGGTCTGGGTGAAGTGGCACAGTCACCAGAACACGGCAACTAGGAATCCCCAGCTGCAGGGACTCAGTCGCCTCGTACGTGGGCGGTGTCGCGTAGCCGGAGGTGCGAAGGGCATCCACAAGACGCGGGCAAAACCCTCTAGGTGCAGACCGTCCGTGCGGACCGAACCGTCTGGCCCAACCTCCCAGAAGAGCTGTCCAGCCATCTGCATCACACAAACCCCCACAAATCAGTCTGAGTTCATAAGATAGCTGATTCTGTACAATGCATAAAAATAAGCATAACTCATAAACTGGTAGGGCAAAAATGTTAAATTTTTGTCAGCAGTTCAGTTATGTTATGGAGCACACAATTGGTATTCAAAGGTTGAGCCAAAAACAAAAGGATCTAGCCCAAACATTACAAAATGCAGCTTGCTGTCCAACAGGAATTTCAGCAGACCAACGTTCACCAATTTGCCCATAACTCCAAAACTACTTAACCAAAAGTTCTGAATTTTTGAAAGCAAGTAGATGATAAGATTTGTGACAACTTTCGTATCTAACTTTTCTTCAAAAGCTTCTGTTATCAAGGTCAAAAAATTCATGCAAACAGAGGTACCAAACTAGATAGACAGGAAAAACAGCAGAGGTGTAGGAATGGTTAGGACATGCATTGGTTGATTGATTTAAAACAAATGGCATCTATGATTTTATTTAATTGTTCAAGTCCTTTAACATGATGCAAAAGCGTCTTACTTTTCCTCACAAGGAATAACCATGCCTAGAATCAAAGTTAGTGCCGGTGGCATGACATACATACGTCTCTCCCTATAATAACTAGCCGGATGACTATTCGTTCTAAGCGTAACGAATCGCGGTTAGTGTACCTGCAGAAAAAAAATCACAGAACATCTCGAACCTTTCGTGCCAGCACTCACGAAAGTGTCCACATACATTACCGTTCACTATAGAAATGACATCCATGCATAAAACCGTTGCATGGACAGCTTCCAACCTCAGACACCCTCTGTTGGAATGAAGTGCATCCTTACCTCGCATTTTTGTAATACGGAATGTCCACGTATGGCAAAACGTGGTGAGACACAAACACGACGGTGGGTTCCCTTTGGAATAGGTCCCATCCATCCCTCACATGACTTCCATGTGGTACCACACACATGTTGTCGGGGACAGCCCTGAGGGTCCCTAAAAAACCCGGGGAATCCTGCCTAAAACTTGCAAAAAACAAAAACAAAACACACCTCTCACTTAAACGCACACACGGGGCACGGCCCACGCTGCGGTGGCCCCCGCGGCCCACCGGAGTGGCCCAGTCAAAGGCCCCCTCGAGCGGGTTCCGCCTCGCTCGAGGGCTCAAGGCCCCCTGTTGACTGTGAATTTCCGTCAACCTAGAGTACTTGTTATACATTGGTTTCGATTATGATTTTCAACTAACCCGCCACTAGGCATACTAATTATGTAACAAGTTCACACTTGCATGTCGATTTTGGAGTTCATTGTTTACGCAGGAAATCTACGCTAAAGAGGAGACTTTCGGGATAAGTTCATCAAGCACTTCAAGAGAAGATCATGAAGCCCGTCACAAGTCAAGACACGAAGTGAACAAGACTCCAAACGACCCGAGGACCGAAGCATCAACACGCAAAACTCCGGAACTTGGATGTTTACCAACGAGATCAACTCGCCCGAGAGATATTCTCGCACTCGGGACAGCATGATCTTTCGGTACAGATTCGGAGACTTAAACGGTCTTTAATGGCAAAAGTTTGACTACCAAAGTTGTGGGCCTCGACGATACCTTCGATTTGGACATGTGGAAGGCCCAATTCGGATAAGGGAGCTAGGAGATATAGCCCCCGAAATCCCTGCTGCGCAGTCAGTCCGGAATCAGAACAGATTATCTTCCAAGGCCGATTTGGAGATCTCATCTTCGTTTTTAAGGAAAGAAATGAATACCAAAGTTGAAGATAATTTCGTGGCACAAAACCTGGACACCGAATTTGCATTATTTGGAGTCCGGACGTGGGAGATATGGCGCTGGCAAGGAAGGACTGCGAATCAGGAAAATCTGGCTGATTTTATGGAAACCAAGTTTGCTTCTCTCCCAAGGAGAATCTCGTGCAAGGCAAGGTGGAGCACGCCCAAAGGCACCCCAAGGACATAAATACAACCCCTAGGGGCCCCAAAATGGTGACCCATCGAACAAATCATCCTACCGACGCCATTGACCAGAACACCGCCGCTGCAAGATGAGGGAGAGAGTTAGATGAGCTCGTCGCAAGGATCAATGCCGGCGGAGAGAAGGAAGCAAGAGGAGGACTCCAAGCCGCTGGCCTAGGGGTGTTCCCAAGCTCCATCGCCGCCATCTTCATCGACGACGTTTTCCGGAGTCTCCATCACCCCTATGTGCTTCAATCCGTGTAAGATGATGGGGTAATGTCTCCGTTCATCCCTAGGATTAGATGGATACATGCTATGTGATCGCTACTTGATTCGTGGTTTCAATCTATTGTTTTCATGTTGATGATGCTTTGATGATTAAGGTAGGCCACCGTGTTTTTCGGGCGTATGATATCCGCTACTCCCATAGATTCCATCAACATACCATGTCCATCATAGGTCTAGTCACGAATACCTTCGCGTAGTGACAGTACGAGAGGAGGGAAATGGCGAAACCGTGGTCACAACCCCCGATAGATTGGTTTACCGCTATTGTGTAGTAGATGCATACCATGTTATCCTAGATCCTAGGGAGGAAACGCTTATCTTTCTTACTCTCTCTTGTGTTCACCCCTTTACCATCTAGTTTAACCCTAGATTTGTTTGATCAACTTAAGTTAGATTAACTTAGGTTAGATTGTCTTTACTTTTAGATTAATACTCTCTTTAAATGTTTCCTTAGTCAACTGGATTAGTACTTGGTTAAGCGCTAGTAATCCCCTTGCTCCGCGGATTGACAAGAACCTTGGGAATCCCGTGGTGAAAAAGGTGTAGGTCCGTACGCTTGCGGATCGTAGGTGGATACGAGTTTTATCCGTCAACAAGCCCCTTTTTCCGGCGCCGTTGCCGGGGAGCAAGCCAGTTTGCTATGTTTAATCTAGTATTAATTTTGTTGATTGCTAACACCTAACCCTTATTTTCTAAAAAAAAGAAAAAAATCTTTTTTGTTTTTCTTTCTACTTTTCTTGTGCCTAGATGGATTTGTTCACCTCACCATTGGAAGACGAAGAGATGTCGCTAAGGGAGCTAGCAATGCCGTCGATGGAAGACATTGAGATGCAAAAAATCAGATTTGACGTTTGCTACAACCCACTACGAACTGAAGCCTGGAATCATCAAGTTAGTGGCGACAAAACCATTTAGAGGATTGGAGGATGACAACCCATATAGACACATTAAGGAATTCACGATGTTATGCAACACGGTGCAACAAAAAGGAGTTCCGGCCGCTTGGTTCAAGTGGAATCTTTTTCCGTTCTTTCTCGAAGATGAAGCGCGAAGATGGTACATACTTGCGTCCGTTGAAGCAAAAGGAAATTGGGATGAGCTAGTGAAGAAGTTTCTTTTGAAGTTCTTTCCCATAAGCAAGGTCCAAGACTTAAGGAGGCAAGTGCTCAATTTCAAGCAAGGAGAGGATGAAGGAATTGATGAAGTATGGGACTGATTTAATGAACTACTTGAGCGAGGCCCGAACTTGGGATTTTCCGGTGACTTAATGTTGCATACCTTTTATTTTTCACTAACCCCTAACTCGTCTCGTTTTGTAAGCATGTGTGCAGGCGGTGATATAATGGATAAAACAATTAGTGAAGCCGCACAAATCTTACAAAGGATAAGCAATGGACAAAGAACACTACGAGATTGGCAAAGATGTTGTCGAGAGGAGCAAAATGACAAAAGCAAGCCCAAGGTGCTTGCTGAAATTTCTGAAAAAGATGAACCGAAGGTCAAGGAAGATGAACCGACCATACAAGAAAGTGAAGATCCACTTCCCAAGGTAAGAGAAGTCATTTCGTATGTTAAAAATGTTGAAACTAACATGAATGTAGACCGAAGTATGTGGAATGCTAGACCATTGGCGGAGTTCATTCAATCCGGTTGGGTTCAAGTTGATTTCGCCCCACTAATTAACTACCGAAGGAAGGAGGAACACCGACATGTTGCCAAACTAATTGAAGATATATTTGATCAATAGATGAGTGGAGAGTCGATCCAAAAGATGTTTGAAGAAGAAAGAGAAGAAGGAGATGAAGGAAGAGAAGAGTACAACCGTGATGAGCCTAGTGACTCAAAGGATAAATGGGAGGAGATAGGACTCAAGCTAGATGATAGCTTGTGTGCTATTGAAGCCTACACACTAGCAAATCAAGACATGGAAGTACTCAAGGATGAAGGAAAGAATGAATCAACAATGAGCGATCTTGATGACATGTGGTACATGGAAGATAAAGAAAGCAACATACAAGTCTTTGAAGATGAAGATCTGGTTGATAAAGAAGGCTTCAAAGAAGAGATGAATGCGTACATAGTTGAAGGATTACATGTTCCACATGATGAGTTGAAGAAATTGCAAGATGGTGATGAAGAGGCAACTACACTTGTTGAGATCGGTTCGCCTTCAACACCGCTTGATGAACCAAATATCACTCTTGTTGAAAAATCTCTAAGGCCAAGGTACGCGCTCAAATCTCAAGATATTATTGGTATTGATGTTGATAAATTCAAATACTCATGCTCAACCAATAGTATGAATGATAGTTTAATGTCTATGCCTTGTTCCAATAGTGATCATGTTGATAAGCTAGATTTTCTTGAGAATGAAAAAGAGGAAACATTTATTTTTGATCCAATTAATCTCACACCTAAACAACCTTTGCCTAATGATGAGCTAAGTGCTATGAATGAAACATATGCTTCTTTTATTTACACCTTGACTTGTTGCTACAATTCACATGTAGTGTTAATTATGGACGCGTATGTTTACAATAAGTTTTGTAAATCTCGATCATGCTTTGCGCTTGGTCAAGCTAATGACCTTAAAGAATCATATGTCGGGAAAGGCCCAATTTTCACTAACCATGTAGACAAGGCTTGAATAATGAAAAAAAAGAAGTCATGCCTAAAAAGAGTTGCAAGATAAATCATCAACCTTTCCGAATCCCGTGATGGATGCTGCTGTCTTCATCAATTTGAGAGCTTGTTCAGAGGTGTACAGATGAAGAAAATGAGTTATTCAGAAGCTCCATAAAATTACCATTCCAATGCATCAAGAACCAACAAGTTTGAAGACCCGTGCAAGGAGTTATGGAGAAAACATTGAGCGTTGCGCGTTCTGAAATTTCAGGACAGATTTCATCGCCGAAGTAAAACGGATGTAACTCTCTTGTCCGGAGTCCAATTTGAGCTAATGAAGACTCATTGGAAAGGAAATTTTGTGCACTGTACAATGGAGTAGAGATTGAGTATACTTTCTGTTCTAGACATTAAAAAAAATTCATGGAGTGAAGGAAGCACCGAAGGATGATAAAGAAGGAGATAATGATGAAACAAAAGGATGCTTTGGGCAAGTCTTCTATAAGTGATCAAGCACAACATGGGAAGTAAATTAAAGCTGCATTGGTACCTTTTCTTGTTGCATGAAGGGACATGGCTATGCAATGAAAAGAAGGTATGTGAGAAAGTCCAGCTCTATGACTTTAAATGAAGCGCTTTTCGGGAGGCAACCCGTTTCTTTATATTTTTACTACTTTCTTAGAGAAAATAAAGAATGGCACTATCTTATGATGATGAACTTGTGGTTATTAATCTAAGTTCAGTTTTCCTTTTTATAACCACCATCATGTTCATGATAATATTTATTTGTATGCATTGCATTTTGTTGTCAATGTGATGTTTCTTTGTGTATACATGTTTTGCACATAGTTGGCTTGGTTGTTTTATATACTTAATGATGTATGCTTCAGTTTCCATGTTAATGCTTCATAGGTACCTATGGGTGTTTTCCTTTTGTGATCTTGTGTAAACGTGGTGTTTAAACAAGATTGCGCACCATCATCGTTAAGTTCGATAAACCTAGCTGGCTTTTCATATGTTTTCATGTTGCTTTGGTTAGTTTATAAGCTTTGCAATGCGCTTAATTTTTCTTGTGCTATAAGAGTTATTGATTTAGGGATAGACATGGTGTTTTAACCCTAGATATATAAACCTTTATGGCTATGGAGAAATTCGGCAACCTAGTTGTAAACATGGTGTTTAGAACTAGGTGAAAACATTGTCTTTATTTATATGCTTTCCTATCATGTGCATACACACCTTGCATCACGTACACTCATTAGGTTTTTATTACTCATTAAACTAATTATGCCACAAGTTAAGAATCTTAGGAGACATTGTTGGATTGTTGGCAATTCTATCTACTCCCAACCGTCACCTTGGGGGTAGAATGTGCGTTTAAAACGTCTTACAGGCAAGATAAAGACTCTCACTACAAGGAAATTGAAGGATGGCTAAGAAGTGCTTTGTCTTCTTCTTCCATGACTAGCAAAATGCTAAGCATGGGGGAGACCCTGAATCTTCAACACGGAAGTGCAACATGACACTCTAGAAGATAGAATGATAAAGATCGTTAACATCTCCGGATCAATGCGGAAGAAGCCGCCAATCTCATCAAAATTCTGCATGGTATCGAAGCGAAAACACTGGATATTTTTGGATATTTAGAAGCCAGATGAAGTTACGATTCCAACAAATCAAGAATCGAGACAATCGGAGGTTCCTACAATCGGTTATGCCCGAATCACCGAGTGCAACACGTCCTGAAATCAGTTTTGGACAGCACGCAGCGCTGAAGTAAAACAGACATAGCTCTCTTGTTTGAACTCCGTTTTCGATGAATGACCACACGTTGGAAAGGTAATTTCATAAACTTTTCAATAGAGCTATATTTCGATATACGTTCTGTTCTGTACAGAGGGGGAAATCCATGAAAAAGAGACAGAAAGGAGATGATGAGAACAAGAAAGAGGAGATGGTGATGACAACATTGAAGAGAAGGGTGACCAATGACTCCATTAAGCATACAAGATCAAATTCAGAAGTTTAGGAGCATTAATAAATCAAGAAAAAAGCAAAATCCACATCGATACATGGAGATGTCGGAAGAAGGCAACGAAGAATTACAAAGGATGGTAACATCTCCATAGACATTCTCTTTTCCAAACACAAATGCTTGTAAGTATGCCTTCAACCTCAACTAGGTGCAACCTTTTGTTTTTCTCTTCAAACAATAACATGGCTACTAGGAGGACGACCTAGGTTTCTTTTTTACTTTCAATAGATAAGCATGACCATGTGTTCACCTCGATGTTCTATATTGCCTATGCTTACGGAAAGATGATGAAAGTTGCCGCTTTGTTTTACCTACATGAAGTTATACATGTCTTGGCTAATTGCTCTCTATAATATGATCTGAAATTAATTTAAATATCGGCGCTTTTATTTGTGGAGGTGAAATGACTATGCTTTAGACCCACATACATATCTTTGCTCTTTGATTTAAGTTTATGGATAGCCGGATAACTTGTTGTTTTTATGAAAACTTAACTTTTATTCTATCTACATATTTGTGATGCTCTTGCAAAGTTCTTCCTACTGAAGCCATATACATATATGTTTTATGATAACAAAACCCGTAGATTGCAAACATATGTTTTGATGAGTTGGATTAGGATTGATTTCTATGGTTCGAGACTAAGAAGCTGGTCATTCCTTTGTGTAACTTTTTCATGCTAGCCTTTTTGTCCATGCATTGTGGGTTTTCACATCGAAAATTTCACAAACTTCGCTGGGCATCCACCCTAAACCAAAAACATCTTTTTGTGATCACCTCCTTGTCCACAACCCAATTTGAGTATGGAGTAAGATTCTCGATGGAGATTCAAATATTCCGCAAGATTATGGAATTTATACTTATTTTAGCAGTCATTTCCCCTCCCTTTTATGCTCGAGGACGAGCATCGTTCAAGCATGGGGGAGGAGTCATTCTCTGACACAAATGCTATGTAAGTATTATGTTGCAAAAAGTTTTGAGGAGCAAAAGAAAAAAGAATAAAAATGAAAAATGAAAAAAAATATGATAAGAAGAAAAGAAAAGTAAGAAAAATAGGAAGAATAAAGTGAAAAAAAGAAAGAGAGAAAAATGAGAAGGAAATAAAATAAAGAAAAAAAGATGCTCCTCAGTTCTTTTTGCTTCATAAGTTCTCAAGTGCCTTGATGACACATCCATACTCAAATCTTCCAACCATGTGCAATCCGATAACGAGGACTTCACTCGTGCCTCGGGATCATCCATTTGCCACTTGCACATGTCCACTTATCTAAATGTGTGTGTTTCATCCTTCTCTCTTTCCAATTTATTTTCCATGGCCTTTTTGACGAGTCTCGATAATTCCAATAGATCTCTCTCTTAATTTGACAATATTTCAGATGTATGTTCAGCTAGGATTGTTTTTAACCTTCCAAGCTCCACATAAGCCTTCCACTATCACATATGAGTAGAGTAGGTTGAAAATAATCTAGTATAGGCTTGAGTGACTTGATGAGATGAGTGTTCCATGAGCTCTTGCAAGAGATTTTCACTTATGTTGGATATGCATCTTTTTGAAAATCTTCCATGTGACAAGGTAATGGTTTGAAGTTCACTTAAGTTTGAGAGCATTGTGTTAAATGTGGCTTGTTCTTTATTGTTAGTCTACCTTCCATAATGAAAAATAAGTCGGTCACAACTTGAACTTTAAAAATAAATTTTGAAGAGAGAGCAATTTGTCTCGTCATGAATGACTAAGTGCAGGGCAACGTTGGAAGACAACACTGATTTCCCTTTTAAGCAAGGATTACTTACTCGAGGATGAGCAAGGTTTAAGCATAGGAAGGATAAAGTGAAAAAAAGAAAGAGAGAAAAATGAGAAGGAAATAAAATAAAGAAAAAAAATAAAGATGCTCCTCGGTTCTTTTTGCTTCATAAGTTCTCAAGTGCCTTGATGACACATCCATACTCAAATCTTCCAACCATGTGCAATCCGATAACGAGGACTTCACTCGTGCCTCGGGATCATCCATTTGCCACTTGCACATGTCCACTTATCTAAATGTGTGTGTTTCATCCTTCTCTCTTTCCAACATTTATTTTCCATGGCCTTTTTGACGAGTCTCGATAATTCCAATAGATCTCTCTCTTAATTTGACAATATTTCAGATGTATGTTCAGCTAGGATTGTTTTTAACCTTCCAAGCTCCACATAAGCCTTCCACTATCACATATGAGTAGAGTAGGTTGAAAATAATCTAGTATAGGCTTGAGTGACTTGATGAGATGAGTGTTCCATGAGCTCTTGCAAGAGATTTTCACTTATGTTGGATATGCATCTTTTTGAAAATCTTCCATGTGACAAAGTAATGGTTTGAAGTTCACTTAAGTTTGAGAGCATTGTGTTAAATGTGGCTTGTTCTTTATTGTTAGTCTACCTTCCATAATGAAAAAGAAGTCGGTCACAACTTGAACTTTAAAAATAAATTTTGAAGAGAGAGCAATTTGTCTCGTCATGAATGACTAAGTGCAGGGACAACGTTGGAAGGCAACACTGATTTCCCTTTTAAGCAAGGATTACTTACTCGAGGATGAGCAAGGTTTAAGCATAGGAAGGATAAAGTGAAAAAAAGAAAGAGAGAAAAATGAGAAGGAAATAAAATAAAGAAAAAAAATAAAGATGCTCCTCGGTTCTTTTTGCTTCATAAGTTCTCAAGTGCCTTGATGACACATCCATACTCAAATCTTCCAACCATGTGCAATCCGATAACGAGGACTTCACTCGTGCCTCGGGATCATCCATTTGCCACTTGCACATGTCCACTTATCTAAATGTGTGTGTTTCATCCTTCTCTCTTTCCAACATTTATTTTCCATGGCCTTTTTGACGAGTCTCGATAATTCCAATAGATCTCTCTCTTAATTTGACAATATTTCAGATGTATGTTCAGCTAGGATTGTTTTTAACCTTCCAAGCTCCACATATGCCTTCCACTATCACATATGAGTAGAGTAGGTTGAAAATAATCTAGTATAGGCTTGAGTGACTTGATGAGATGAGTGTTCCATGAGCTCTTGCAAGAGATTTTCACTTATGTTGGATATGCATCTTTTTGAAAATCTTCCATGTGACAAGGTAATGGTTTGAAGTTCACTTAAGTTTGAGAGCATTGTGTTAAATGTGGCTTGTTCTTTATTGTTAGTATACCTTCCATAATGAAAAAGAAGTCGGTCACAACTTGAACTTTAAAAATAAATTTTGAAGAGAGAGCAATTTGTCTCGTCACGAATGACTAAGTGCAGGGACAACGTTGGAAGGCAACACTGATTTCCCTTTTAAGCAAGGATTACTTACTCGAGGATGAGCAAGGTTTAAGCATAGGAAGAATAAAGTGAAAAAAGAAAGAGAGAAAAATGAGAAGGAAATAAAATAAAGAAAAAAAAATAAAGATGCTCCTCGGTTCTTTTTGCTTCATAAGTTCTCAAGTGCCTCGATGACACATCCATACTCAAATCTTCCAACCATGTGCAATCCGATAACGAGGATTTCACTCGTGCCTCGGGATCATCCATTTGCCACTTGCGCATGTCCACTTATCTAAATGTGTGTGTTTCATCCTTCTCTCTTTCCAACATTTATTTTCCATGGCCTTTTTGACGAGTCTCGATAATTCCAATAGATCTCTCTCTTAATTTGACAATATTTCAGATGTATGTTCTGCTTGGATTGTTTTTAACCTTCCAAGCTCCACATAAGCCTTCCACTATCACATATGAGTAGAGTAGGTTGAAAATAATCTAGTATAGGCTTGAGTGACTTGATGAGATGAGTGTTCCATGAGCTCTTGCAAGAGATTTTCACTTATGTTGGATATGCATCTTTTTGAAAATCTTCCATGTGACAAGGTAATGGTTTGAAGTTCACTTAAGTTTGAGAGCATTGTGTTAAATGTGGCTTGTTCTTTATTGTTAGTCTACTTTCCATAATGAAAAAGAAGTCGGTCACAACTTGAACTTTAAAAATAAATTTTGAAGAGAGAGCAATTTGTCTCGTCATGAATGACTAAGTGCAGGGACAACGTTGGAAGGCAACACTGATTTCCCTTTTAAGCAAGGATTACTTACTCGAGGACGAGCAAGGTTTAAGCATGGGGGAGATGTTGACAGTGAATTTCCGTCAACCTAGAGTACTTGTTATACATTGGTTTCGATTATGATTTTCAACTAACCCGCCACTAGGCATACTAATGATGTAACAAGTTCACACTTGCATGTCGATTTTGGAGTTCATTGTTTACGCAGGAAATCTACGCTAAAGAGGAGACTTTCGGGATAAGTTCATCAAGCACTTTAAGAGAAGATCATGAAGCCCGTCACAAGTCAAAACACGAAGTGAACAAGACTCCAAACGACCCGAGGACCGAAGCATCAACACGCAAAACTCCGGGGACTTGGATGTTTACCAACGAGATCAACTCAGCCCGAGAGATATTCTCGCAGCTCAGGATAGCATGATCTTTCGGTACAGATTCGGAGACTTAAACGGTCTTTAATGGCAAAAGTGTGACTACCAAAGTTGTGGGCCTCGACGATACCTTCGATTTGGACATGTGGAAGGCCCAATTCGGATAAGGGAGCTAGGAGATATAGCCCCCGAAATCCCTGCTGCGCAGTCAGTCCGAAATCAGAACAGATTATCTTCCAAGGCCGATTTGGAGATCTCAGCTTCGTTTTTAAGGAAAGAAATGAATACCAAAGTTGAAGATAATTTCGTGGCACACAACCTGGACACCGAATTTGCATTATTTGGAGTCCGGACGTGGGAGATATGGCGCTGGCAAGGAAGGACTGCGAATCAGGAAAATCTGGCTGATTTTATGGAAACCAAATTTGCTTCTCTCCCAAGGAGAATCTCGTGCAAGGCAAGGTGGAGCACGCCCAAAGGCACCCCAAGGACATAAATACAACCCCCTAGGCGCCCCAAGATGGTGACCCATCGAACAAATCATCCTA
Organism: Cenchrus americanus; assembly: GCA_947561735.1. Classification (NCBI taxonomy): domain Eukaryota; kingdom Viridiplantae; phylum Streptophyta; class Magnoliopsida; order Poales; family Poaceae; genus Cenchrus; species Cenchrus americanus. The sequence continues at coordinate 77,020,896 of OX387244.1, read as the reverse complement.
CCGACGCCATTGACCAGAACACCGCCGCCGCAAGATGAGGGAGAGAGTTAGATGAGCTCATCGCAAGGATCAATGCCGGCGGAGAGAAGGAAGCAAGAGGAGGACTCCAAGCCGCTGGCCTAGGGGTGTTCCCAAGCTCCATCGCCGCCATCTTCATCGACGACGTTCTCCGGAGTCTCCATCACCCCTATGTGCTTCAATCCGTGTAAGATGATGGGGTAATGTCTCCGTTCATCCCTAGGATTAGATGGATACATGCTATGTGATCGCTACTTGATTCGTGGTTTCAATCTATTGTTTTCATGTTGATGATGCTTTGATGATTAAGGTAGGACACCGTGTTTTTCGGGCGTATGATATCCGCTACTCCCATAGATTCCATCAACATACCGTGTCCATCATAGGTCTAGTCACGAATACCTTCGCGTAGTGACAGTACGAGAGGAGGGAAAGGGCGAAACCGTGGTCACAACCCCCGGTAGATTGGTTTATCGCTTTCGTGTAGTAGATGCATACCATGTTATCCTAGATCCTAGGGAGGAAACGCTTATCTTTCTTACTCACTCTCTTGTGTTCACCCCTTTACCATTTAGTTTAACCCTAGATTTGTTTGATCAACTTAACTTAGATTAACTTAGGTTAGATTGTCTTTACTTTTAGATTAATACTCTCTTTAAAGGTTTCCTTAGTCAACTAGATTAGTACTTGGTTAAGCACTAGTAATCCCCTTGCTCCGCGGATTGACAAGAACCTTGGGAATCCCGTGGTGAAAAAGGTGTAGGTCCGTACGCTTGCGGATCGTAGGTGGATACGAGTTTTATCCGTCAACACCCCCTCGAGCGGGTTCCGCCTCGCTCGAGGGCTCACGGCCCCCTCGAGCGGGTTCCGCCTCGCTCGAGGGCCAGCACCCCCTCGAGCGGGTTCCGCCTCGCTCGAGGGCTCATCTCCGCCTTGCTCGAGGCCCCCTCACGAGCACGCCTGCTCCCGCACGCGGGTACATGAATTTAATGCTCTGACATGGCAGTGCCGCGCCATCATGCGCCTGGGAATCACGCCCCGGCGCTGTTCCGCCAACTCCCTAGGGGAAACCCATCCCGCCACTGCAGGGAGCTGTGCGGTATGGCCAGTGTCAGCCCCGTGGCACTGTGCTGCCCACTCCCGTACGGCTAACGCGCCGCGCCCTCGAAGGGGGGCCGGCTGCACCCTCGAACCCTTCTCTCATGAACCTGCAGGGTCAAACCGTGACGTCAGGCCGGTGGAACGCCATCCCCGCCACTATTGGTCCTGTGCGGCCGCCCCCGTGCCCGCAGCGCCACGCTGGGCACTGCTACGACAACTCCAGGCGCTGTTGGGCACGCGGGGACGGGACGCCGCCACGCCTGCCACTGTACCCCGTACGGATCACCGTCAACGGCTTTCTCGAGCCCGTCTGAAGACGCCCAGGCCAACCACTATGCCTTCACCCTCGAAGCCGCCACTGTTCGAGTACAGGACGCGCCAGATGACAAGACCGTATCAAGGACCGTCAGGACGGCCGCCAACTCCACGGCGCTGCACGCCATACTTCCCCATGTAGCTAAATAGTGCGGCATGCTTGTAACTCACCCTCTCCTTGGTCTATAAAAGGAAGGTGAACCCCCTCGCCACAGGGGGGATCGGACGGAGAACAACTCACACACGCTCCTCAACTCCTCCACGATATTGGCACTCACCTCAATCACTCCGCTTGGGACTTGGAGGCCACGCCTCCTCTCCCGCCTTGCCTGTAGCCGCCCCACTACAGGCACATCGGTGCAAAGCAATACAGTGCCTCGAGCACACCCCTGCTGGACGTACGGCCCCGGCCGGAACCAGGATAAACCAAGTGTCGTTAGTTGCTTAGCACCGACCATCGAGGGATAGACCTTGGCGCTTATTACTAGTTAGTGTCGGGACTACATTCCGCACCGACACATGTAACAAACGTGGTGGTTGTGCGAGAAAGTAAGTTCTGACAGAAAGTAATGTGCTGGAAGTTAGACTAATAAACCATAGATTGCTAGCCACCTGAAAGCACCCAAAAATCCCTCTAGGGCCTCTTGGACTAGATAATCCTTAGCCTTCCTGACGCATTTTGCAAACACCTTAATCTTGTCAAGTTTTATTCCAAAAACATGTTATTAAGAGTGTTTTAAATCCCGGGTGTATGAATGAAGCTCTGGTACCAGCTGGGACAGAACCGCCCAAGTTAATTCCGTATTATCGCATAAACCTATCCTCTTGGTCATTACGCGATAACACAGAGTTAACCTGCCGCCTCTGCCGGGTCAATCCCTGTCAATCACGAGTAGCCAGGATCGCACATTCATACACAAACTCACACGAAGGTGTTGACGGTGTTTTTGGTACACCAAACATGTTCATTACACTTTAGTTTGGATTTGTTTATAGAACTAACCCGCCACTAGGCACACTAATCATATAACAAGTTCATCTATGTGCATGCATTTGGAAGTGTTGTGTTTATGTAGGAAAACATGGACATAAAGGACGGATTCACAACAAGTTCAAAGGAGCATTTACGGAGTCTTGTTCATGTTATTGAGCTTGATGTAATCACTTCCAATGGTGGCAAGGACCGAAGTTCTACGTAGGAATACCCCCGGGGATTGAAGCGTAAAAGACCGAACTTCATGCGCGGACAACCTCCATCTTGGACGCAAGGATGACATTGTCAAAATCATGCAAGTGGAAGGGGAAAAGTACATAATTACCTGAGGACCCACGGGAGCGAAGGGGCGACCGAACCGAGCCGAAATGGGCCTGGCCCGGTCGGCCCAGGCCGGCCGGCCCAGCCCACTCCGGGGGTCGATTCGGCCCCCCTTTCCTTGCACCCGAAGGATCTTGAACCCTAAAGCCCTGGAGGCACCGCCATTCGCAGAGGAGAGAGCGATTCGTTCCAGGAGGCCATCCACAAGCTAGAGAGAGAGGAGGGAGATCTCCGGAGGGGGATCGACCACCTCGAAGGAAGCACCCACAAGTGGAGAAGAAGGAAAACACTGTCGGAAGGGTGACCATGATCAACGGTGCTATGTCTAGCACCTTGATGGGTTAATCTCCTTATTCGTCCATGGGTTGTAATCGATCTTAAGATGTAATCGTACTTTGTTGGAATATCTATCTATCATCTTGTGTTGAATATACTTTATTGCTTAAGGTTAGCTACCATGTCGTAAAGGGAGTAGAGCTCCAATGCTCCCTTGGATCCATTCAATACGCCGTGTCCATCATAGGTCTAGTCATGAATACCTTCACGTAGTGACAGTACGAGGGGAGGGAAAGGGCAAAACCGTGGTCACAACCCCCGATAGATTAGATTGGTTTTCATGTTTAAAGTGTCGAGGACAGCCGTAAGGGTCCCCTAAATAACTAGGGGAAACCCGCTTAAAACCCACAAAAAACGCAAAACGCGAACTAACTCACGAACCTAAAACACGCACACGACACGATCACGACCCTGGTTGCCCCCGCGGCCCGCCAGGACGGCACAACGGAATGCTCCCTCGGGCGGGGTCCGCCTCGCTCGAGGGCTAAATGCCCCCTCGGGCGGGGTCCGCCTCGCTCGAGGGCTAAACACTCCCTTGGGCGGGGTCCGCCTCGCTCGAGGGCTGGACGCCCCCCTCGGGCGAGGTCCGCCTCGCTCGAGGGCTCTCAAGTGCACGTCGCCCCCGCTCCTCGCTCACGCGCATGGGCATTTGATGCTCGACACCGCAGGACCGCACCACGACCCCGACACGCCCGGGAATCACGCCCCGGCGCCGTTCCACCGACTCCCCGGGGAAGGCCATCCCCACCACTATGTAACACCGTGTGGTGAGGCCGGTGTCGCCCCGTGACACCGTGCCGCGTACTTCTGTACGGCTAATGCGCCGAGCCCTCGAAGGGGGGCCGACAGAACCATCGAATGCCTTTCCCGTGACCACACAGGACTACGCCGTGACATCTGGCTGGCGGGAGCGGTTTTCTCTTTCGCTGTCAGCCCTGTGCGGCCATCCCCATCACTGCAGCGCCATGCCGGGCACTGCGGCGACGCCCCTGACGCTGTTGGAGCGCACGGGGACGGGACGTCGCCATGCTTGACACTGTGCCTCGTACGGACACCCGTTGACGACACCCTTGAGCTGGCCCGCGGGCGGCGACCGGACAGCCAACCTCTACACCGCCACCCTTGAAGCCGTTCCTGTACAAGCACAGGACGCGCCACGACACCCCGACTGGAGAAAGATTCGCCAGGACGATCATCAACTCCGTGGCACTGCTCGCCACGCCTCCACACGTAGAAGAATAGTGCGACATGTATGTAAACTGCTCCCTCCTTGGCCTATAAAAGGAGAGGCAGTCCGCCAGCCACAGGGGACGACGACGGAGAGCAATCACGCACACGCTTTCTGCCTTCACCACGATATTGGCACTTGCCTCAATCAATACCTCTGGGACTTGGAGGCCCGGCCTCCTCTCCCGCCATGGTGCAAAGCAATATAGTGCCCCGAGCACACCACTGCTGGACGTTCGGCCCCGGCTGGAACCAGGATAAAACCAGTGTTATTAGCTGCTAGCACCGGCCCATCGAGAGGTAGATCTCAGCGCTCATTACTAGTTTTTGTCGGGACTTCATTCTGCACCGACAGTTGGCGCGTCAGGTAGGGGGTCGCGCTGAAGATCAGCTCCCACCAGCCCTCTCGATGGTGATTCGCACCAAGTACCACGGCCAGCTCGGACCCCCTCCCAGCCGGGTTCAAAATTCGGTTCGGGAGCCTGAACTTTCAGGCCACGGGGAACGGCTACCTCATGCGCATCACCAACCACGACAAACTCCGCGCGCGGTGGCCGACCGGGCCCGACCTGGTCCCCGTCGCACCCGCCGCCGGCGCCCCCGACGTCCGCCTACGTGGATGCGCGGGGCCCTCCGGCACCTCGAAACCGTCGACGCTCCGGCCGGCGCTTTCGGCGGGCGCGAACGGAGCGCCGACACGCTGCGCGCGTCGCCTCGCAGCGCAACGGGACCACTGGCGAGACGACAGCCGCTCCGATGGGGGACACGTTTTGGAATTAAAAGACAGTGTGCAAAAGTTGGTTGCAAAAACTTAATTATTTTTCGCTAGAAAAATCATTTTTGCAGATCTAGAAGAAATGGAAAACATTTTTATAAAAATATTTACATCATAACTTTGTGCAGTTTTCGGCATAAAAGCTAGTCGTGACCTAACACACAACATATCCAAAAATTAGCTACAGAGGGTTTATAGTTTTTGAGATATTGCAGATCTAGGTTTTTCACATTTGTATTTTTCGTGCAAAATTTATCAGGAATTAGCTCAGGCCAGAATAACAAAAGTTGTGGGATATTTCACCGCGAATCCAACAAAATTGGTTTTGCAGTTTTCTATTTTTTCTACGATTTTCTATGGATTTTTCAACTTTCAGCCAAAGCACTAATACAATTTAAGAACCACTTTGCAGTCAGGCCATTGAAATTTTCTGAGGTTCACAACTATACCCTTAATTTTGCGCTGTAGCTCTTAGAAAGAATCTCCTCCTCGCAATGTGGCCCTCGCGGCCGGTCGGCACGGCTCCGGCGGAATTCCGGCCGGGGCGGCGGCGAGGCCGGTCGGGGAGGGGCTCGGGGAGGTCCCCTAGCTCGCCTAGGAGCGGATGGGGGCCGGAATTTGGGCGGGGAAACCACCGGCGAGCGGCGCTCCGGCGGCTTGCTGCGGTAGCCGCCGTGAGCTCGGCTACGGCGCGGCGGAGGCGCAATTGCGAGTTGGCGGCGCACGAGCAGCTACCCTAGGGGTTGGTGGTCGTGGCTAGGTTCGCAGGGGCGCTAGATGGCGGCCGGCTTGGGGGAACTCGCCGGCGCCGCACGGGGAGGCGCTGGGGGCGCGGTCCGCTCCACCTCGGGTAGGGAAACCGCCCTATATATGGGCGCGGCGGCCTCCAGTTGCACGCCCGCGGATGCCGAGGCGGGCGCAACGCCCCAAACCTCGACCAACGCGCGTGACCGTGGAAGAGCAGACGACGGACCGGTGGGCAAAGGGAGGGCGCGGCCGTCGGCGAACCCGGAGGCTCCACGCGGGGGTCCGGACCCCGAGGGTGGCCTCGGTGTGCGCAACGCCTGGGGAAGGAGCGGCCCTCGGTTGGCGCGCGTGGCCGGAAGCCGAGGCGCGCGCGGTGCGGATGCGGCGCGGGCGCGGCGCACGACGTCATGCCGCGGCGCGGCGCGGCGCCGAGCGGTCGATCCATTTTACTGTGCCCTGGTTCAGACGCGTTTATCTTTAAAATTTTGAACTAAAGTGCACAATGTGGTCAATAGGAAAGTTGTAGATCTCACTACCCTCTACAACTTTCACAAAGGCCGTCTAGTGTTTTTCTCAACGGCTTTTGCAGGAACGTCGTGCCAACATTGAATGCTGGCCTGTCCCTGGGAACATGTGGTACTGTCAGTCGATCAAGTTTTTCACCAATTTCCACTCAAAATTTGAATTGCCAATCTACATGAAAGTTGTGTCCCTCAACAAGATGGACAACTTTCATAAAGGTAGATTTTGAAGTGTTTAGGTGAATTTTGGAGAACGCGGCAAAAGTTCCGGATGACATTCGCTGACGTCAACGGTTAAGCCGGTTTTGACCGTGTCTTTGACCACGGGTCCATTACGGGTGTGTGTAGGCTTGGTCAAGGGGTTCATTAGGGTTCATCAGCGAGGTTTTCGGGGTGATGACCCAGGTTGACCTAGGTTTGACCGGTGTTTGACCGGTTTGACTCGGCTGATCCGGTCATTAGCGTTAATGACGGTAATTAAAAACCTAGGGCGTCACAGTCTACCCCCTTTAAGAAGAATCTCGTCCCGAGATTCGAAGTTACAAGAGGAAGTGGGGAAGTGTTTCTAGGATAGAGGTGTTACCCATAGAGTTAAGTCGGTCTGGCTTTCCTTGAAAAATCGGGTTCTTACCGTGGGCACACTTAGCTGCTACGAGGTTCTGATCCTGATGGGGGAGTTTTGGGCAACCACGTCTGAAATGCCCGGGTTGTCCACAATGGTAGCACAAACGGGGTGGAACGTCTCCGGGCTTGGAGATTTGTTGCTGGGCTTTCTTGATAAGGCGGAGCCTCTTCCTCTCCTTTTTCCTTTTTAACTTCGTGGCTCGCGAAGGTGTTGCACTAGCAAGGAGTTGAGTGGATTTGCTAGTGTCACATCTTCGTTTGCCCTTGTGCGGACGGGTCTCCGTACAGGTAATTTCCCACTCACTTACATCTATCTCGGATAAGACTCGTTTGTTACCTCAATTTGCCTTCTCTTCTACTCTAAGATCCATTGGTAGTCAAGAAGGTGGTAATATTGAGTCGGAGGCTTGGGGCTGGTCTCGGTTAACATACTCCTCCAACAGATTGAACAAACGGGCTCTTTCGACCATAGAGGTAGATAGGGACTGAGAGAGACTGTCTGCCAAACTATTCTGATATGGTTTCCCATAACGTCCTTGGATGATATCGGACACCATCTGGTTCAGCACGGAATTCTGCCCTTCTAACAGTTGAGTTGCGCTGACAATGGCGTTTATGTCACTCTGGGTAGGTACTTAGGGTGAACAGGGCTTGGAAGATTGAATCTTCTGTTGCATCGGTGGCATTTGTTGTAGTTGTTGAGCCATCTGTTGTTGTGCCTGCAGGAGTTGGCATAACACTTCGGTATGTGCTGCTACGAAAGCTTCGGTCAACATTGTGGGTGGTGGTAGCGATAGATCACCACTACCCGATGCATCAAAACCATTGGGGTTATTCCATGCCGGTCTGAACATCTGAAAATTTTAAGTCCCTAATTAGTACATGTTCAGAATCTCACCCAGAAACTTATAATTCGAACATACTCTACGAGACTCGTTCATGGTAAGCAATGCAAACCGGACATCCAAACAGTCACAATATCAAATTGGTAAAGCTTGGTCCACACATCCCATGATTGGGGAATGCAGCTGGAACAAAAGGTACAAGGTGCGTTCTCTTACTACCTCATCGCCGTTCATGAGGAAGCGGAGGATGAATGTGCACATGCACAGCTAATAGCAGACATAATCCTCCTACGATACAGAGGTACATCCCTATTAACGTCCAGCGAAACGACTCGAGCTCTTCCGAAGACAGAGTCATGGGTGGCAGCTTGGATTGATTTCTGCTTTCGGTCTACTCTGAGCTTCTCCTCGACGTCGGGGACGAACACGGAGAACCGCTTGCTCAGGAAGAATGAATTAGATGGGGAAGATGTGCTAGTGGAAAAGTGGCCAAGGCTAGCTGGAAGAAGAACAAGAATAATGATACTGCCGCGCTCGGATGGAAATGGAGCTTTCGTATCGGCGGTTCCGGGTAAAAGGTTCCATTTATAACCGCTGCGGGGCTGTAACGGTCAGTTGACCCAGTCGGGTATCTGGTGTAGGCAACACGGAGCTCGACAATGGTCAGCTCGTGAGGTTTCGGCGTCGTGAATACGGTTGCGGAAATCGATGGTAGAGCGACGTCATGGCGTCGTACGGTCGTGACACTGATGACGATGGGGCTCAACGGTCTAAATAATCGACCGTGATGGGGAGAAAAACGAGATAAACTCAGTGCGCAACTGTCACACCTGTTTTTCCAAAGAAAACCAAGTGCAAACCTATATGCATGCCAGGATCAATTTTCATGCATATAGTTGACATAAGTGAATAACAGAAACAATATCACGTAAGAAAAAGATTAGCAGAGTTTTACGCTTAATCCTGGAAACGAAGGCACCGAACTCCACAAGCACTCGACTGGGGGTTGTGTACTCCTAGAACCAGCAACATCTTCACAAGACTTCAGAGTAGCTTCCTCCTTCTGAGCAACATTGTTTATAGCAAGGGTGAGCACTTGTCGTACTCAGCAAGTGTGGGGAAAGTATGAATGCAAAGGCTTTATAGTGGACTGGGCTATAAGCATTTAAGCAATTTTAGTTGGTCAAGTTTTATTAGCACCTGATTACTAATAAAAGTATAAGTTTATACCAACCCTCAATTAAGCATAAAGATAAGAGATAAACCATGAGCACATGGCTAAGATAACTAGAAACCACAATTCAAGTCCATCTTCAAGTTCAATTAATCATGTGAGGGTCCAGGCCGCTCTTGACCGTGAGCACGGCTAATCGATTAGTTTTACACTCTGCAGAGGTTGTACACTTTCACCACAAGTAGCGTAAAAGCTCCGATGAACTTTGGACCCAACCATGCGATGCTAGCTAGGCACCATACCACACTACCGAGGTGTGGTTGCATAGGGACGCTACATGGCCTTTACAAAGGTTCTCCAACAAGTAGTGACCCACAAGGTCCGCATCAGTTAGCAAGGTATAAAGTCCCCTAGCAGGTCGATACCCCACCATAAAAAGAATAACTCACCCAACCCCCTGCTAGAGCGAGTCCATACCCCGCAGTACCGCCGATCCCTTGTCCTTATCAGGTAAGATCACCCCAAGCTAAAGTTCCTAATTATTCAGCCAAGACCATTGCCCATTAGTTCTTGTGGTTGTACTGTTTTCCTGGGTGGTTCTCCATGTTCCGATTAATGCACAGTGATCTTGTATTAAAATTATCATAAAGGAACATAGAGCATAATATGATAACCATGTTGATTATTACCAACCCAGTTGAGCACACTAAGCAATATCTACCATCAAAATTAATTAAAAACCAGGTTCAAGATAACAGTCAAAAGAGGCTAGTCATCCTTAATAGGCACGCATCAAAATTAATGCAAGGCACATGCAATAGTGATTAATAAAGTTATTGGGACAAAAGATCAAGGACACACTTGCCTTTAACCAAAGAGTAGTTGCTCAGATTGTCTTCACCTTCACACTCTTCCAAGCTCTCGAACCACGAACAACGTTCACTCTAATCGCATCAATCATCGGGCACAAACATACACAAAGCAGACAGACAAACAAACAAACTAAGAACAATACACCACTCGAAAGAAAAACTTTAAAAGAACACACTAAAGGATACGCTCGATTGGATGGATCACTAAAGAACACAAAGTGCTTGGAAGGGAAAGGCTTGGTTAACTTTGAGGAGATGGTCGCATAAGATTGAGCAAGTACTAGAAAGATCACACTAAGATAGAGCTCGATTCTATTGGTTACGCAAGCGCAAGAAACGCTGAAACAGAACTAAGCTCGAAACTATCGTGAGATTATTATCAAACAACAAGAGACTACGCTTGGCATATTTTAATTAAGAAATCATGTGAAAGAATATTTTAGAGAAATACTCTATGTTACCATTAAACAACTTACATTTAATTAAAGAAATCGCGATAAACCTAATCATATTTTATTTATAACATTTGAGTGGAAGTTATGTCAAATTAACAATTACTTTAGAAAGATAAAGCAAGTATAAGACATCTAGGCGAATAACTTTATGTCACGTGTTCAACTAAACACATTTAATATTGAAAAGGCATTTATGATGTCATTAGGCATATTAACTTTATTATGAAAACCGATGTTTAACTCTAACATCTTTTATTTTGAAAAACTAGTTATGAATAAAGATTAACCAATTACATCGTGATTAAAGAAAACCGGATTATAACCTAATCACTTTTTATTTATAAGGGCATTGGAATAAGAATTAGTCAAGATTAACATGCATCTTTAATGTTAAAACAAGTAACAGGTGATACACATGCTAACGTACAAGTTAAGGTGAAACGAACGAGAACGGTAGAAGCGAACTATAACGCACACGCAAACTTTAGGCTAGAGTTTAAGAGAACTAGTCCACAAAGAGAACTCGGATGAACAAAGAACAACTGGATGACAGAGACATTGATTCTAAGAAAGATAGTTGCAAAAGATTGGATCAAAGAACTGAAAGAGTTTTGTTGTCTTACATAAAAGACAATTGTGATAGGACGGCATGTACTAGGATTGGAAAGATCTAGAGCTTGAAAGAAGGCTAGCTCTACGATAGAGACACACTGAGACAGAGCTTGAGCTAACACTAGAAAGGTTTAGAGCTTCTGATAAACTTGATCAAAAGAGATAAAGCTGACACCGAACGTCTAACGAATTATTTGCATATGAGAGATCAAACTATAAGCTTAGGTTTATTTTAGTTAGCAAAAACATGCAAAGGATATTTCATAAAGAAAATACCCTAAGTTGGATTTAACGCAAAGTAGATTTTATTTGCAAAGCCGGTGTAAAGAACCAGTCAAGTTTTATTTATAAAGATTCATATATGAATTAATCAATTAAACATTTAATTTAGAAAAACTAAACTATATGAAAAATCTAAACGAAACTTTGTAATTCAAGTGGATCATATTAATATTAAAAACATTATGGTATTGGCATTAATCACATTAACATTTATGATAAAAGCCGATGTAAAAGCCTAATCCAATTTTAATTAGAAAAGATGGATTAACTATTAAACAAATTAACATTTGGTTTACGAAAACTGAGATAAAGATCTAATTAACTTTTATGTGCAAAAACATGTGATAGAAACATTAATCAAATTAAATTTGCTTATAAAAAACGATATATAGATCTATATTACTTTTATTTATAAAAGACATGTGTAAATAGACATTAATCAAAATTAATATTAATTTTATTTTCAGAAAACAAAACATGGTGAAAACACTCCGCTAACGCGTGCTTTACATCATTATGGACCTGACGCAATTTGAACGGGTGAAATCGGAGCTAAAACAAGAAAGATATGGACTTTCAAGGATCCAGGGACCTAGAGGTGAAGATTGGAAACTTCCAGGGACTTTACTGCAAAAACCCAGGGGCATATACACAATTATGTATATAAACTCGAGGGTTTCCTTGCAAAGGAGTCTGGTGGGATTGGATCTGAAGAATCTAATAGATCTGGGGGGGTTTCCGCAAGATTAGCAAGACACAGAAATAGATATGGGAAATTCACCTTCTTAAGGGGGGTTATCCGCAAAGTGACCCTATCTTCTTCTTCCCTTGGACAGGGAGCGCACCGTGGCCAGGGCTACCCGGCGGCTCTGGAGGATGGCGGCGCCGGCAACCTGAAGGGCGAGGAGCTCGGGTGAGCGGGAAAAACGGAGAGTAGACCACGGGGATTCCCTTGGCATGCTCACCTAGGAGGGAGACGACGGCAAGCGGGCTGGCGGCGGACAGCCATGCCAGCCCGATCCGCTAGGGGCGGCGGCGCTCGGTGGACTCCCCTGCGATGGGAAGGTGCCCGGTGGACATGGCTCGTCGTCGCGGAGCTCATGGCGGCCTCGGCTTCCTCCGATCAGCTTCATGGTCGACGGATCGAGGATGGCCGGCGGCGGCTTGCGGCTCCAGTTTTGGCCGCCAACGACGACACGAAGAAGCAAGGCGAGGCGGAGCAAGGTGCCCAGGGCCTTCGGTGGTGCGCTTTATAGGGGGCCCAGGTCCCTTGGCGTGCACGGCACGCACGCCGAGGCGGGATGGCGGCGGCGCGCGGTCTCCCGGCGCGCACGCCGATGGCACCGAGTCTGGCGGAGCACGCCATGGCCGGATGGGCTCGCGGGCGGGCTCGGGTCCGGGGCCGGTGCGGGCACGGGTCGGGCTTGGTGGGCTACGGCCTGCGATGCAACTGCGGCCGGGTAAGGAAATGAAGGGGCACAGGCAGACTTTGGTAGCTGGGCCGCGGAGAGGAGATGGGCTGCGTTTGGGCCAGCTGGGCTGCGGCCTGTAAAGCGGCAGCGGACCGGCAGAAAAGGTGAGGGGGCGTCGGCGGACTTTAGAAACTTGGGCCGCAAGCATCTGTGGGCCGAAAAAGGAAAGAAGAAAGGAAATTACTTTTTATTTTCAGAAAGCATTTTCGTGGACAACAAAATAATCTAGAAATAGCTAGATAATTCCTTAGAGCCACGAAAAATATTCTGAAAATCCCAAAAATTTCAGGAAAATTCCCAAAGCTAGATTAAGACATGAACAATCCAAATAAAGTATTTGGAGCTCATGAAAAAGATTTTAGAGCCTTCTAATAAATAGAAAATGCTTAGAGAAAATGAGAATAAATCCCAGAAAAATCCAGAAAATTCTCAGAAAGATTTGGACAGCTCCTAAACGCATTTTTGAAACCTTAAGCACTCAAGAAGCACCAAGATGCATCGGCATGAATGCAACACATATAACCATTTATTTTAATTTAGAAAATCAAATAATGGATTTTTTCCTATTCTATATTCCCTGTAAAGAAAATAAATGTAGGAAAAATTTTAAAATTATGAGAAAATTGTTATTTAATTATTCATTCTATTCACATCCTGAAATTGGAAATTTCAGGGTGTGACAGCAACGCTGTTACGTTCGCGATAGCAACAAAGAGAAGCGTAGCAAAAAGCTTCGATCGATCCTGGGCGTACTTCTTTTCTCGATTCTGAGGATTTGAAGGTTATGAGCGGGGACCAAGAACGAATACACAATAGATGACTTCTCCATAACGATTATTCGAGAACCTTGACTGCTCGAGTAAACTTTCTACTTCTATTGTTTCCACTTGGCTAGCAGGAAGAGGAATGGATGCTGCAAGGTTGTCGAGAGTCGCGGCACGAGGCCGAGTCGACAGGGATTTCCAAAAGATCACTACGAAGAAAAGGATGGCTAATACAAGAGTTCCAAAGTTTTCTTGTATGAAAGATGACTTCATGCGGAAACTTCAGAATAATCTTGCTCACACCTTTACTTACTTCATAAAATTGAGGTTTGACAACTCATTGTTTTTAAGGTGTGATTTTTTTCAAAGTTGATGCGATGAACATGCTCGTGAGGACACTATTCACATGTTCGTGCGGTATGGTGCTCATGATGCACGTTAGAATGACTCGGTTACCCATATGCGTTAGTGATTGCAAGGGCAATCAAAAGTAGGGAGAGGATCTATGTGACGAGTTGCTATCTCAAAACCAAGATACCTAGCGCGCTCCTAGTGGCAGTCGGGTGGCTGCAGCACACACGATACCCTAGGTTCCGTCACGGCACCTTTGGTTATGAGATAACATTGTCACCAATCGAGAGAGGTAGAGCAGGAGGTACGGAGTTTTCATGCGGATGCATGTTAGTATACCCAAACTTCCCAAATGCATATGTGATGCAGTGCATGCTCAAAAGCAACATTTTTAATTTAAAACACAAGGTTTTGAGCAAGACCGAAAAGAATAAGTTCAGGATTGATGAATCGATTGGATCTTTGATTGACACGAAATTTTTGGAGCACAGAACTTGATGGATCACAACTCGCATAAGTAATACTGACAAAGATCATTACGGAAAGAGATGTTTAATCAAGGCGTTACATCGATGAGGGTTTTCAGAATTACCAAACAACATTTGGAAATACAATGCAGACTAGCTGCAACGACAAGGTTCCTAGTTCGACCGATCGCGACAGTTAACCAAAAGCGGTTATGGTACACTAGGGTTCCTTACAACACTGCACTCTTACGACTTAGAATTTTATTTCCCACATACCAACTTCCTAAGGGTGGGATATTCCACGCTGAAAGTCTACTGTGACTCAGGTCCAGACTCAATTCCAGATTCACCTTGGATATCTTCAACATCTTCTTCTTGCGCTGGTCCAGGAATGACAGGTTCTGGAGGCGGAGCTGCTATAGCTTCCAGTTGATTTTCTAGTTCGAGCATATACTAATCGTTATGCTGCAACAAGAAATTCTGCTCATGTATGATCTCCGTTAACTCTTGTATCTTTGCCTTGTCCTTGCGTCTTTCCTTCTTGAGAGTAGCTATCATTGCTTGGGCTTCCTTCAACGCTTGAGCTGAACACTCCACTTCCTTAACTTTGTATCTATAGATTTGGTGTCTATAGAATATGCTTTCTCCCACCATCCGTTGGTAGGTGTCATACATGGCTTCTGAGAAGCGGACTGAGGTGACAAGATCAGGGCTATAGTGAGAGTTGCTCTGAGCTGGAAGAATAGTTTCACGTTCGCCACCCGGTGCAATGTGTCGCTCGGGTACCGGAATTACTTTGGCGGCAGAGTTGACTATCTCGGCAGGGTGCTTCCCACAGAAAGTTGTGAGTGCTTCGAGAGCAGCCTTCTGCACCGTGTCGGACAAGTTTCTTTCGTGTGCCATACATTCCCACTCCTTCCAAGCAGGATTGGTCGGGCACACTGAAATCTTCACCTTCACTTCACAACGAAGGAGTTGGCCTGTGGTCATGACCTCACATGTCGAGTACTCTGGGTAAGTGGTGTACCCAAAGTCCTTCAGGGTGTCTCACAAAAGTGCAGGAAAACCACCCTCCTCGAGGTAATTCACGAGAGTCCATGATCCCACATCAGTCGATGTAGAGCCAACGTGGTCCATCTGGACATAACGACAAAAGTGAGAATCAGGCGGGTGCAAGTGTACAAAAGTAACTCAATCCACGAATTGGGTAAGGGTTAAGGTGTGGGGTGTCCATGCATACTAACTACCATCATATGTTGAACTCGAACAAGCGGCATACCAAATGGTACAAGTTTTTGGTAATCGGAAACCGAATTTCCTAACTCCAACCAGAGTCCAACACTTCTCAAATCTGCGGCGTAACTTAGCAAGGTTATGAAACTTAAGTTGGGTACGCGAGGTTGAGCCAGAGGATTAGGAAAGGCGCTATTTAAGCAAGATTTCAACTGGTTCTAGGAAGATAGCAAAAAGGGTTGACTAACCGAGCATAACTTGCGGTAGGCCTAAGTTACGATCGCGAACCTTGGCGAGCAGAAACTAGATTAGATTGGAGCAACCTAGATAGAGATCAACTAGACACAAGATTCTTAGGTGAGGACAGCAATCTAAGGAACAACTCTAACCAATTTATTCACAACAACACATCTACACTTAGAGGCTAGGCAGGACAAACACACTATCACTATTTTAACTTAGAGAGCACGGAAACAGACATGAGTTCAGTTTAGGTTCTTTTACGACTTTTAGCATGATGCAAGGCGTCCTATTCGTCCTTACAAGGCAATCAAGCCAAAATTCGAAGTTAGCGCCGGTGGCATGGCACATACACGTCGCTCCCTATAATAGCTAGTCAAGATCTAGTCGATGCTTACTTAACGACTTACGAAACGAGGTTAGGGTACCTGCAGAAGATCACAGAACACAACGAACCTTTCATGCCAGCACTCATGAAAGCGTCCACATACATTACCGTTCACTATAGAAACGGCATCCATGCGTTAAGCCGTTGCATGGACAGCGTCCAACCTCGGACATCCTCCGTTTGAATGGAGTATATCCTTGCCTTGCATACTCGACATGCAGAATGCTCACGTATGAAACACGTGGCGAGACATAACTATAACCAGACACGAAGATGGGATCCGTGGAAGGGATCACTCCATCAACCCTCGCAATTCCCGTGATGCGGAACATCACATGTATAAAACACGTGGCTCATCTAGTTTGGTTGTGCAAGAAAGTAAGTCTGACATAAAGTAAAATGTGCTGGGAGTTAGCAAAATAAACCATAGATTAATAAGCCACCTGAAAGAGACAAAAAATTTCCCTCTAGGGCCTCTCGGTCTAGTTTATCCTTAACGAACCAACGTATTTTGCAAATCAGACAATCTTGGCAAATTTTATTCGAAAATCATGTGATTAAGATTGTTAATTAAGCTCTGGTGCATGCAGTCACTCTGATACCAGCTGTGAAAACCCGCCCAGGAAAATACCGTACTATCGCCTAAGACCGATCCACTTTGGTCACTAAGCAATAGTAAAGTATCATCCTGTCGTTAGTTGCCGGGTTAACGCCCAGTGAATCACTTGAACATCGAACAGAGGATCGACACATGCATTAAAACTCACGCGAAGGCGAGTCCAGAGTACAACATGAATTAAACATTTTATTACAAACCATTGTTCCTAGCATGGAGTAAAGGTTCAGAGTTCGAAAACAGCGGAAATAAATTAAACTAGCGGAACGGTAAACATCACAGGAGGCCATCTGTGATGTCATCACTTGTCGTCTCCCATCCGGTCAATCACACCTGCAACAACAGTTTTAAGGCAAGGCTGAGTATACTAATACTCAGCAAGACTTAACCGTCGGGTGAAATCTCCATCACCAAACTCTAGACATGAACGGCTTTTGGCCGGTGGAGTTTCTTTTGCTGAACAGCTACTAAAAGTAGATCCTTACTTTAAATCTTTTAGCACAAGTTCTAGTTGATTACCATTTCTAAATGTGCCATCTAATTCAATCAAGAATTGGACAAGCAATTAATTCATACAACAATATTCCTCGAGTTCCATCATTATGGGATATCATGGCCAGTTGATTAAGCAGTCTTGGATAACGGTGAGAGGCCGACAATCGATTGATTTAGACCTTGCAAGGTAAACCCAAACACACGGTAGGCTGCCCCCGAAGGGACAACTTTCCCAGGCCGTTTCCAAAAATCCTCAGGTTGGGATCAAATCTTACAGTCCTGGGTGCAAGGTTAGCTGGTATACCCCGCGAAGTATCCAGTCTCACACAATACACCCCCCTTCCCGGTAGCTAGCCGGTAAGGCGATTTCTCAAGAGTAGTAACGGTAGGATCCCGCGCTGACTCATTAAGGTACTAGGCTTACCGGTCCCATACCCGGCGAATGTTTAGTACGTTCAAAAGCTTGGCCCACGAAAGCCACTGGACCGGAGCCCAATCCCATGCTCGTACCACATGAGCAATCCATTTAAGGATATCTTATGATTCCTACATAAGAACCTATTCTCGCGAGTGACGAACATCACTTGACTTCTATCGGTCCTATAGCATAGCATCTATCGACCTAGCATACTAGTGATAGAGCATAAGTACCTAGGGATCATGCATCTAGGGTTTCAAATCAACTACTGAAACGTAAATGCACAATCGTAGCAAACATAATTGCATAATTTTAAAAGACGGGGTTAATGATCCGGGGCTTGCCTTCGCTGGCAAGGTTGGCCTTGGGCCCTTCTGGACTTGGGTCCAGGTCTTGAGCTATGTCTTCGTACGACAGCTCTTTGTCGGCACCTTCGTTTCCTCCTTCCAGCACGAATGTACGTCTACTGGCGGAAGGATCTACACAAAGATGCAAATGCAAGATTTACTCAACGATTTTTAATTTAATTAACCACAAACCATAAATGACAATCAAGGGGTGTATTAGTTGGACACATTCACCTAGATAATAATACATTTAGCATACTCTTCCAAAAAGGCACAATTTTCAATTCTTTAATAGATATTCTTTTTGATGGTGACTGTGTACATATATATATAAATAATTTAATTTAAATTCACAAACAGTAGTGGGTGGGTACGTTTAACTTTTTAACATGATTTGCAACCATACACAAGATTGGTAAGGATGATTTGGTGATTTTTCCCATTTAACGACTATTAAGCCTTTAATTGCTTCCATAGCTTTTATTCATGAAATTAGTTAAGAAAATTCAGCGGAAGGGTGTATTAACCAC
Source organism: Cenchrus americanus (assembly GCA_947561735.1). Classification (NCBI taxonomy): domain Eukaryota; kingdom Viridiplantae; phylum Streptophyta; class Magnoliopsida; order Poales; family Poaceae; genus Cenchrus; species Cenchrus americanus. Next base: position 77,002,356 of record OX387244.1, on the reverse strand, counting down.
TAAACACCTATAATAAGCCACTGGACACACATGCAAGCTTTGGATAGCTATAAATTAATTATTTTTGAAAAGACAAAAGCTAGCTAGATGGACAAGGTAAATTCACACAAAAATAATTACTCAACAAAATGATCCTAACTTTCTCACACATGTTATATGGTCCAAAACTAGTCTAGTGGTGCAGCACATACACCTAGAACTATTATGAAACTTGAGTTATGTATTTTCAAAGAAAAACAAGCATAATTCAAGAATAAATATTTCTGGTAATTATAAAATTGTGATTAATTCACCAGAGGTGCGTTTTGGAATTAAAAGACAGTGTCAAAAGTTGGTTGCAAAAACTTAATTATTTTTGGCTAGAAAAATCATTTATGCAGATCTGGCAGAAATGGAAAAACATTTTTATAAAAAGATTTACATCATAACTTTGTGCAATTTTTGCCATAAAAGCTAGTCATGACCTAACACACAACATATCCAAAACTTAGCTTCAGAGGATTTATAGTTTTTGAGATATTGCAGATCTAGGTTTTCACATTTGTACTTTTCATGCAAAAATTATCCGGAATTAGCTAAGGCCAGAATAACAAAAGTTGTGGGATATTTCACCACGAATCCAACAAAATTTGTTTTGCATTTTTCTGATTTTTCTACGATTTTCTACGGATTTTTCAACTTTCAGCCAAAGCACTAATACTATTTAAGAACCACTTTGGAGTCAGGCCCTTGAAATTTTCTGAGGTTCACAACTATACCCTTACTTTTGCGCTGTAGCCCTTAGAAAGAATCTCCTCCTCGCAATGTGGCCCTCGCGGCCGGTTGGCGCGGCTCCGGCGGAATTCCGGCCGAGGCGGCGGCGAGGGCCGGTCGGGGAGGGGCGGGGGAGGTCCCCTAGCTCGCCTAGGAGCGGATGTGGGCTGGAATTCGGGCGGGGAAACCGCCGGCAAGCGGCGCTCCGGCGGCTTGCGGCGGTGGCCGGCGTGAGCTCGGCTACGGCGCGGCGAGGCGCAATTGCGAGTTGGCGGTGCACGAGCGGCTACCCTAGGGGTTGGTCGTTGTGGCTAGGTTCGCGGGGCGCTAGATGGCGGCCGGCTCGGGCGAACTCGCCGGCGCCGCACGGGAGGCGGCGGGGGCGCGGTCCGCTCCACCTCGGGCGGGGAAACCGCCCTATATATGGGTGCGGCGGCCTCCGGCTGCACGCCCGCGGATGCCGAGGCGGGCACAACGCCCCAAACCTCGACCGACGCGCGTGACCGTGGAAGAGCAGACGACGGACCGGTGGGCAAAGGTAGGGCGCGGCCGTCGGCGAACCCGGAGGCTCCACGCGGGGGTCCGGACCCCGAGGGTGGCCTCGGTGTGCGCAACGCCCGGGAAAGAAGCGGCCCTCGGTTGGCGCGCGGCCCGAAAGCCGAGGCGCGCGTGGCGCGAGCGCGGCGCACGACGTCGTGCCATGGCGCGGCGCGGCGCCGAGCGGCCAATCCATTTTACTATGCCCTGGTTCAGACGCGTTTATCTCCAAAATTTTGAACTAAAGTGCACAATGTGGTCAATAGGAAAGTTGTAGATCTCACTACCCTCTACAACTTTCACAAAGGCCGTCTACTGTTTTTCTCAACGGCTTTTGCAGGAACGTCGTGCCAACATTGAATGCCGGCCTGTCCCTGGGAACATGAGGTACTGTCAGTCGATCAAGTTTTTCATCAATTTCCATTCAAAATTTGAAATGCCAATCTACATGAAAGTTGTGTTCCTCAACAAGATGGACAACTTTCATAAAGGTAGATTTTGAAGTGTTTAGGTGAATTTTGGAGAACGCGACAAAAGTTCCAGATGACATTCGCTGACGTCAACGGTTAAGCCGGTTTTGACCGTGTCTTTGACCAAGGGTCCATTACGGGTGTGTGTAGGCTTGGTCAAGGGGTTCATTAGGGTTCATCGGCGAGGTTTTTGGGGTGATGACCTAGGTTGACATAGGTTTGACCGGTTTGACTCGGCTGATCCGGTCATTAGCGTTAATGACGGTAATTAAAAACCAGGGGCGTCACACCCGTCGTAGTCAAGGGACCCTTCTTCCCTCGAGTGTTGAACCCAAGGTATCGAATCCGTGGAACAATGTGCAACACAAGGATTCAATCTAGTAAAGCAAGGAAAGCTATCTTATGAAGAAGCAAGTTGCATCTAATCTACTAACTCATAAAGAAAACGAATCTAATCTAATCTACTAAAGAGGTAGCGAGAGAAAGCAAAGAGATAACCGATCTAGAGAATCTAGATCATGCTTATGTTGTAGCTCCAAACAAGATAGATGAAGATAGAAAAGCAAATCTCATTAAAAGCGTCTTTAAACCGTGGCCTCCGGTTCGATTCCGAAAACGCCCGCCTTTCAGAACCCCCGTTCTGTCACAACGTATTCCTATTCATGCGGGTAGTCTAGGGTGAGTTCGATAAGAACAAGTTGAAATCACTTGGTCGGTCCGGTATGCACCTCTTGCCACCGCGGCTACAAGAGCACCCTATGCAATCTAGCTATAGACTAGATTGGGGAAGAAGCAAAACCAAGAAGAAAACAAAATCATCGAGAAGGCACTTGATCGCTAGAAATCGGATTCACTATAAAAACTTCACCATGAATGATTACATGAACAAGATCACCACCGGGAACCTACCTCGATCTTGATCCTTGCTCCGGAGCTCCGACATGGTCTTCCATGCAAGGTCCCACGTCGGCTAGGGAGACCCTAGACAACTAGCACGACCCTCATCTCCGAGATGGTGTCCCTCAAGCTTCTCTGCTCCTTGGCGGCGGATGCCGAATTGATTTTTGTGTGGCTCTTAGTCAGGGGGCTATAAATAGCCTGAGATGCATCTAGGTCAAAGGGGGGCGACTGGGCCTCGAAATGGGCCGGGCTGGCCGGCCTGGGCCGACCGGCACGGGCCGACGGGCCCGGGCCCACTTTGGCCCAGTCCGCGGCCTCCTTCGCCCGACGTTGCTTCCCGAGTCTTCTAGATCCTCCCCCTTTTGCATGTGGGCCCTTGTCGTCAGTTTCTCTCTGAATTGGACGAAGCTCCTTATCTCGCAAGATTCAACACTTTTCTGGCTAGGTCCTCGGAGTTTTCCATCTTCTCGGGTTGGGTCCTTGGGCTTCTTGGAGTCGTGTTCACTTCATTGCTTGACTTCTACCGGGCTTCAAGGTCTTGTCATGAGGTGCTTAATGAACTTATCCCGGAAGTCTCGCTTTCAACGCTAAAACCCTGCATAAACACTAAACTCCAAAACCGACATGCACAAGTGAACTTGTTATACCACGGGGGTTAGTACCAATGGATAAGGTATAAAACTCATGCTAACACCGAAGGTAAACTCATGGCTAGGTTGACGGAATTTCACCGTCAACATCTCCCCCATGCTTAAACCTTGCTCATCCTCGAGTAAGCCTTCGATGGATATCATCGTTGCCCTTCATTGTTTAAACCTTGCACTTGATCATACACGAGAAAACATAATGCTCTCAAAAGTTTAATTCGTTAAAGTTCCATAATGTACTAGCCTTCATCCCTACGGAGGGTAGATTAATAATTAAGCTTATCTCACAAGTATTAACATGCTCCCAAAATTCAAATGGATCTCAGAAATTTTGAAATAAAGAACAAGATGAAAAAGAGCTAAACCAAGTTCACAAATTTAAACCGCCTTGCATCTTGCTCATGAACTCTCATCTCATCTTGTCTCTCAAGCCTATTTATTCTACTCCTCCCTCTCATAACATTCATTTATGTGGTAGGCTTTATATGGAGCTTTTTGGGAAAGTTTAGTCCTACCAAGATATAATAAATGAGATGTTGTCAAAACAAGACAAGCTTCTCATGGTCTTATCGAGACTCGTCAAAAAGGTCATTGGAAAATGATGTTATATCAAGGAGGGGAAAGAGAAAAATACACACACTTGAGATGGGTGGACATGTGCAAATGGCAAAGAGTGATCCCGAGGCACAAAGGAAGTCCTCGTTATCGGATTGCACATGGTTGGAAAATGAGTATGGATCTTTTAATCTTGAAGCCTTGAAATTCCTAATGCACTTTAGAGAACCGAGGAGTTCACTTTATTTTTATTTTTACACATACTCGTATTTTTTCTTTCTTTTTTTCCTCATACATATACTTTTTCTTCTTTATTTCTTTTTCTTTCTTTCTCTTTCTCATTTTTTTTCTTTCTCATCAAATTTTTTTATTTGCTCCGAGATAAAGATAAGGTAGGTACCGGAAATACTTTTCCTTTGGAGAGATACTTGAAGTCTTCAATCTTGGCACCATTGATCTTCCTTGAATTGATGATCCATACTTAATGATAGGTTGTGGTCAAGGAGGTAATCACAAAAAATGATATTTGGTTTTAAGGATGGATATCCGGCGAGGTTTGTGAGATCGCCGATGTGGGGATACACAATGCACGGATAAGAGGCTAGCGGTAAGATAGATACGCAAAAACGGAATGACCAGCTTCTTAGTCTCGGGCCAGAGAAATCAAGGCCTGAAATAACTCACCCAAAAATAAACCTTGTATACAAAGTTTTTGCACTCAAATATTATATGGCTCTGGATAGGTAGAGCAACACGCAAGTGGTATTTATGACAAGGTTAGCATTACTTTTAAGAACAAAAATAAATTATCTTTAATCCATCTAAAACTTGAGAGTACATAAAACACTATGGGTCTTTATTTTTATCATAACCTCTGCTAAAGATTAAGCTAGCATTTAGATAATTTCAGATTTGTATTTTAAGATAGCACTAGCTTAAACATGCATAAAACAATTACAAAGATAAAGAAAGTGGCAATTATAATGATATATCATCATGGCATAAACCTTGTAACTTTACCAAAGGTAAAAACTTGGTGGTGACTTTATTCATGATGAAAATAAACACTAACACACATGCTGAAAATAAACTAACACACATGCTGAAATTTAAATAAGAACTGAAAACACTAAGCATACATAGGCGCATACAGGCTGAAAATTAAAGAAAAAGGGGTAAAGGAAAGATAACTAAAGCTCCTCCTCTCTCTAATCTTCCGCCGGTGGTTGATATTGATAGTCTTGGTTGTTGTACCCTTACTCATAATAGGATTGCACCGCTTCTCCTATGAATTGTATGACGGTGCTAAGTGAAGGTATCAATGCTCATAAGCGATGTTTGCATTACCTTCACCCATTTGGTTTGCATTGTTTAGGATGGCTGCAATAATTTGCATGTTTTCATAGCGTATCCTCCAATGATGGCCACGTTTTTTTGTGGTTGAGGAAGGTGTGCATATGGCTCCACAAAGGCTACGTTGGGCACCGCAAAATTTGGTGGGGGCATGGCTGCACCACTCCCCCATGCTTGCATTGGTACATCACCGTAGTAACTCGGCGGTGCCGGGGTTCCTCCATAACTTTGTTGTGCACCTCCTTCTTGGGCCGTGGAAGAACCTTCTCCTATAATCCTTCTCTTTTATTTTTTCTCCTACACAAGAAGTCCTTCCTCTAACCAATCTTCTTTCCCCTCAAGAGAAAGTCTTAATCTTTCATCCAGAAGAGGAAAGTTTACTTTGGTCACTTTGAAGCCTCCTCTCTCATCTCCACTTATATTCTTGCCTTGCTTCATATATTCAATCTAGGGAAGTCCCGGGTAGGAGATGATTCAGGTTCCTTGTAATACCCGATCTCAAAGAGATAGCCAACATAGAGAGGTAACACCCCGAACCAATATCTCCCGAACTCGATGTTGCTCACAACACCATCGGTTGATCATAGGTGAGTGGGGTCGATTGGCTGCCTGGCAATCAAAGCCGAGTAAAGCCAACTCAACTCCGTGTCAGTTATTTTTGTCTCTCTCATTCTCCCCAAAAATCCATTTGCACAACAAAGTGACATACTTGGATGATGGGCTCCGGATACCATTTCTTTGTTGATGGGCTCCTCCCGTGATCACTCTCCAAAAAAACTTCCAATGTGCCTCCATGCACATCCACTTGTTCCGGGGCTCCCTTTTGAAAACTGAGTAATTCCCAAATACATAGGGAACCGCTTGTTCAATCAAGATAGGAGACACTCGCCCATGGGTCTACGATACTAGAACATTCAATCGTTTTGAACATGAAAACCAATCTAATCTATCGGGGGTTGTGGCCACGGTTTCGCCCTTTCCCTCCTCTCGTACTCACTACACGAAGGTATTCATGACTAGACCTATGATGGACACGGCGTATTGAATGGATCCAAGGAAGCATTGGAGCTCTTACTCCCTTTACAACATGGTAGCTAACCTTAAGCATTAAAGTATATTCAACACAAGATGATAGATAGATAATACAACAAAGTATGATTACATCTCAAGATCATTACAACCCGTGGATGAATAAGGAGATTAACCCATCAAGGTGCTAGACATAGCACCGTTGATCACGGTTACCCTTCCGACGGTGTCTTCCTTCTTCTCCACTTGTGGGTGCTTCCTTCGAGGTGGTTGATCTCCCTCCGGAGATCTCTCTCCTCTCTCTCTAGTTTGTGATGGCCTCCTGGTGCGAATGGCTCTCTCCAAACGGAATGAGAGACTCGGCACTCCTTCATCAAGGATATGCGCCATGGTCATGAGAATTTCCTAGGCGAATTCTTTGTGGGTGTTTGCCGACACTCCGTTAGAGAATTGCACCCAACCTCGGTGTCCCGTATGAGAACCCAATATGTGGAGAGCTTGGTCATCGAAGTCGACGTTCGCTACAAGCCTCTACTCAAGGCGAGCAAGCTTCTTCTCCCCCTCCTCCATCATGATGACAAACCGCTCGGAATACCGCGGAGCGTATGGAGGTGGAGCGGATGATTGTGTCGAGTGGCGAGGTCGGACGGGCGGTTCCTCCATATATCCTTGAGGTCTGGTGAACCTCATAAACGCGTTTCGTGTGGCCCTCATGCCACCGAGGAGAAGAGTGTGGTTCCTCCTCGGTGGTGCCGTGTCCTCCTCAATACTCTGAGGACACTCGAAAACCGAGCGCCTCCTCAAAGAGGTTGTCGATGATGGCTTAGACGACGATGATCCCTTCTTCTTTGGTGAGAAAGCTTGTAGGTTTCTTCCATGATTGCAGCACTCTCCCTCATAAATATATATCCGGGGTTTTCAACTGGAAACAAGGTACACAAATATTATTTTGGAGTCTGGACTTTGAGTGGAATTAGGATGTGTTTTGATGCACGAAACAAACGAGGTGGATGGCTAAGTCTAAGGTGGTTATGAACTACAAACTTGAGCACACGAACAAAAAGATGGATGGGAGACTTACCTCTCTCCTAGCTCGGTTCTTCTCCAGCGCACTGATGCTTGCTATGTTGCTTCGTGACCGCGTGCACCTTCCAAATGTTCTCGTCCACTCCTTCGCTTGCATTATTACTCCTTCCACTTGATGTTTTCGCTTTCACTCACTTCCATACTCCCTTGCCTCACATGCCTCCATGATATTCCTACAAAACAAAGCCTTGGCTGCCCCCATGCTTGTCCTTGCATGTGGTTTGAGATGTTAAAGGGGCATCCCATGATGTATCATGGTGCATGTATGGTTAGGTTAACTAGATTGCCTCCCTCTAAGCATGCTTTAATGCTAAGTACTCCTCTAATTTTGCAAATAAAAAAATAAAATCAGAGATATTAATGAGTTAAAATATAAATGTAGAGGTGTTTTTAAAGCATTAGAAACAAATGTAAGTCGAAAAATATTTCCGAGTACTTTTATGTTGGTCTCACCGGTATTGTTTGCTTTCATTAGTTGAGAGCAAGCTTTTCCCGACTTGATCATGGGGGCATAGGTTTAGGTTCTAATTTTGGTTATATGAGAGATATTTTGGATAAAATAAAACTAAATGAGGCTTAGAAAAATTCTACCTCTAGAGAAACCAAGGATAAGGATTTTTAAACCAATCGAAAGTCAAGTTTCTAGGTTCACACGAGTCCTACCACGTGCTGAAATTTAAATAACATCTAGATACAAGTCGTGGCTCTACTCGTGTGTTTTTAGAATGTAAAACAAGTCAACCATAACATCATAAAGAGGATGAAAGGTTGAGATAGGTTCTGAATTTTTTTGTTGTGGTTTTTGGAAAAGAAGCGAATAAACACATAGGATGGTTCATGTAAAGGGTTTATGATCAAATCAAAATATTCAACCAAGAATTATGTATCTAATATTATTCAACCATTCTAAGTCTAATGTCTTGCGTAGTAAAATTCAAAACTAAATTACTTGAAAAGACTCGAAAAACCAGGAATCGGGTTGTCCTCCCGGTAGCTTATTCTTGACTCGACGAAACGGGTTGCCTCCCGCCTAGCGCTTCGTTTATAGTCCATGGCTAGACTTCTTCACTTGATTACTTCAGATCAACGCTCTTTGCGGGCATTGCAATCTTGGGTACCCACTTCCACACCATCTTGGGCACGGGCTTATTCTTCGGCTTAGTCATTTTTTTGGTCTTCACAGGCTGGCTTTCTTCATTGGTCTTAACGGATGCAACAACTTCCTTCATGTAGTGGCTCGACATCTCAAACTCTGGTCCTTCAGTCATGATCTTCGTGGTATCCTTAGTGTGATCCTCCATCTCTCCCGAATGAGTTTGAGTAGTCTTCGCCGTCTTGGGACCTTGGGGTTGTCTAAGAAATTCTCCTTTGTTACCCATCGGGCGCCCGACAAGTTGTCCCACTTGCATCTCTAACATCTTCATCACGATGAACACTTCACGTATAGAGCTTCCGACCTCCGTCACCTTGCCATCTGAATTCTTCAACATTTTCTCCATAGTCTCGAACTTAGTGACAGCGTCCTTGTTGATCTTAGCTTGCTCGTCCATGAAGTCCTTGAATTGTGCACAAAAAGGAACCAAATCTTGAATCGACGAACTTCCATTAAATCGGGGTTTACCTTGGACATGGTCGTACTCCTCACACTCCTTGCATGTGGATCTTGCTTCGACAGCCTTTAGGTGTTGAGGTTCTTTCTCTATCTCCATCTTCTCCATCATCCTCTTAAGTAAACCGATATGTTACTCAAGGAATCTGGCTCGTATGTATTCATTGAAACGCTCCAAAGCTCTCACAATCGTCATGCGGATAGTTGAGACCTTGATCTTGAATGGCCTTCCGGCGTCTTGAAGGTTTATGATAGGTAGATCAATGATGTCCGGGGTGCATAGCTCTTGCGCTTCGGCTGTGATTGTTCTCCCATGGGTGGCGGTTGAGGTTGATCTTCCTTTGGACTTGGAGGAAGTGATTCCCTTGGAGATTTCGACGGTCCTTCAACTTCAACTTTTCGATCTAGGGTTTCCAACCCTTTAGCTTGTGTTGCACGTCTCCTTTGCCTGTAAAGTTTTCCTGGATCATCCACAAAAGAAAGTTTGGGTTTCTTGGAGAGGTAGCCAACCATCTCCGGTTAGGGTTAGCAAAAACAAAAATCTAACAAAAGAAAAATTAGGGTTAATCAAAACTAGATTAGTTTGATTTTTTTCTTTGGAGGATGATCAAACTTAAGAGATGCAAAAGAAAATCAAAAGAAAAACTGAAAAATAAGCGATACTAGATTGGATCTTGATTGCTTGTTCCCCGGCAACAGTGCCAGAAAAAGGGGCTCGTTGACGGTTAATAGTTGTATCAAAGTTCGTTTAGACTTGCAAGCGGACAAGTCTCCCGTCGTAGTCAAGGGACCCTTCTTCCCTCGAGTGGTGAACCCAAGGTATCGAATCCGTGGAACAATGTGCAACGCAAGGATTCAATCTAGTAAAGCAAGGAAAGCTATCTTATGAAGAAGCAAGTTGCACCTAATCTACTAACTCATAAAGAAAACGAATCTAATCTAATCTAATCTACTAAAGAGGTAGCAAGAGAAAGCAAAGAGATAACCGATCTAGAAAATCTAGATCATGCTTATGTTGTAGCTCCAAACAAGATAGATGAAGATAGAAAAGCGAATCTCATTAAAAGCATCTTTAAACTGTGGCCTCCGGTTTGATTCCAAAAACGCCCGCCTTTCGGAACCCCAGTTCTGTCACAACATAATCTTATTCATGCGGGTAGTCTAGGGCGAGTTCGATAAGAACAAGTTGAAACACTTGGTCGGTCCGGTATGCACCTCTAGCCACCGCGACTACAAGAGCACCCTATGCAATCTAGCTATAGACTAGATTGGGGAAGAAGCAAAACCAAGAAGAAAACAAATTCATCGAGAAGGCACTTGATCGCTAGAAATCAGATTCACTATAAAAACTTCACCATGAATGATTACATGAACAAGATCACCACCGGGATCCTACCTCAATCTTGATCCTTGCTCCGGAGCTCCGACGTGGTCTTACATGCAAGGTTCCCACGTCGGCTAGGGAGACCCTAGACAACTAGCACGACCCTCATCTCCGAGATCGTGTCCCTCAAGCTTCTCTGCTCCTCGGCGACGGATGATGAATTGATTTTTGCGTGGCTCTCGGTCAGGGGACTATAAATAGCCCGAGATGCATCTAGTCAAAGGGGGGGCGACTAGGCCTCGAAATGGGCTGGGCCGGCCGGCCTTGGCCGACCGGCCTGGGCTGACCGGCCTGGGCCCACTTCGGCCCAGTTCGCAGCCTCCTTTGCCCGATGTTGCTTCCCGAGTCTTCAAGATCCTCCCCCTTCTGCATGTGGGCCCTTGTCGTCAGTTTCTCTCCGAATTGGACGAAGCTCCTTATCTCGCAAGATACAACACTTTTCTGGTTAGGTCCTCAGAGTTTTCCATCTTCTCAGGATGGGTCCTTGGGCTTCTTGGAGTCGTGTTCACTTCATTGCTTGACTTCTACCGGGCTTCAAGGTCTTGTCATGAGGTGCTTAATGAACTTATCCTGGAAGTCTTGCTTTCAACGCTAAAACCCTGCATAAACACTAAAATCCAAAACCGACATGCACAAGTAAACTTGTTATACCACGGGGATTAGTACCAATGGATAAGGTATAAAACTCATGCCAACATCGAAGGTAAACTCATGGCTAGGTTGACAGAATTTCACCGTCAACACGGCCGCACAGCAGGCCGAGAGCTTGGCGTCCCGCATTCGCCAACAGGGGGGGGGCGCTCGGGACGACGGGGGCACACATGGCCCCGAAGCATCGGTACACGCGGGCGGCACGGCGGAGCGGCCCGACAACCCAGGGCGCATGCCGGTCAGGGAGTGGATCCTCGACACGTGCGGGCAAGCCCAAGACGGTGACGCTCGCAACGTCATCAACGCCCAGCGGATGGGCAACACGAAGACGCGGGCAACGGCAGGCTACCACCCCTGACGGGGTGGGTGCTATGACAGCCGAGAGGATCGCTCGCCGACGCCGGAGCCCCCGGGAACCCGTGTGTTCAGCCGGGAGATCCGCACGGCGAGCTTTCCTCAACGCTTCCGCCAGCCCACGTCGATCGACAAGTACACGGGGGAGACTGACCCCCGCGTGTGGCTCAACGACTACCGCCTAGCATGTCAGCTGGGCGGAGCCACCACCGACGAGGTCATCATCCGCAACCTGCCGTTGCACCTCGCCGACTCGGCGCGAACATGGCTCGAGCACCTGCCGGCCAGCCAGATTCATAACTGGGATGATCTGGTCTGCACCTTCGTGGGGAACTTCTAGGGCACATACGTGCACCCTGGAAACTCCTGGGATCTGCGCGCATACACCCAGAAGCCCAGCGAGTCGCTCCGGGACTTCATACGACGCTTCTCCAAGCGCTGCACGGACCTCCCGAGCGTGGCCCAGTCCGAGATCGTGCACGCCTTCCTCGAGGGCACGACCTGTGGGGACCTCGTGGGCGAGCTCGGGCGCAGCCCGCCGGTCGACTCGAACGAGTTGTTCAACATCGCCACCAGCTTCGCCTCTGACGAAGAGGCGGTGGGGGCCATCTTCGACGGGGAGAAGGGCAAGCGCGTGGACGACGCGCCCGCGGAGGGCAGCAAGTCCAAGGAGTCCGCATGGACGACCTGGTTGACGATCTCCGCATCGCGTTCGGCTGCCTACGGGCCAACGGGGTGAAATGGAACCCCGAAAAATGTGTCTTCGACGTGCCGTGAGGCATGCTGTTAGGGTACATTGTCTCCCAGCGAGGCATCGAGGCCAACCCTGAAAAGGTTGCTGTCCTGAAGCAAATGGGTCCGATTCGAGACCTCAAGGGGGTCCAGAAGGTGTTGGGGTGCCTTGCCGCCTTGAGTCACTTCATTTCCACGCTCGGCGAAAAGGGCTTACCCCTCTACCGGCTCCTAAAGAAACACGAGCGCTTCTGCTGGACCGTCGAGGCCCAGGAGGCACTTGACAAGCTAAAGGCAACGCTCGCCCACGCACCGATTCTAACGCCGCCTCAAGACGGCGAGCCTCTGTACCTTTACGTCACCGCGACCACTCAGGTGGTCAGCGCCGTCGTTGTGGTAGAACATACGGAGGAGGGGCACACCCTGCCAGTCTAGCGGCCGGTATACTACATCAGCGAGGTACTGTCCGAGACCAAGGTGCGCTATCCACAGGTCCAGAAGCTACTCTACGCAGTGGTCCTCGCGCGGCGTAAGCTCCTCCACTACTTCGAGGCTCACCCGGTCACGGTGGTCTCCTCCTTTCCGTTGGGAGAGATCATCCGGAACCCGGATGCAGCAGGCAGGATTGCCAAGTGGTCAGTGGAGTTGATGGGCGAAACGCTCGCCTACGCGCCGTGCAAAGCGATCAAATCCCAAATCTACGCGTTCGACTCAGCAGCAGTGGCGGCGAGCATGTCTGCGTGATTCATCACCTCCTCGTCCTCGACGCCGACCGGGACGACGTAGCCTAAGGACACGGCCTCGAAGTCCACTTGGTAATGGGACGCCACCACGCCGAGGGCCTTCTTGACGCCCAGGTGAAGGGCGCGGCGCATGTGCTGGGAAACATGCCCCCCGAGGGCGCGCAGGCGACTCGCCAGCGAGCTTCCGGCCTGCGCCATGCCCTCTATCGTATGGACCTCCCTGGGCCCACTACCTCGGTGGGTACCAGGACCGACTACTCGGTGGGCCCCTGGGACTACCCGACTTGTGCTGCACGGTACCTGATGGCGTGAGGTGCAAGGACTCCGGTGGAGAAGTACTCGGATAGGAAGCTATGTATACCATGTACTGTGTAGAGGACTCCTAGACGTACACGACTAGTACTCTCTCCCTAAACCGACCTGTAACCCTGCCTCCCGGACTGTATAAGGCGAGGCAGGGACCCTTCTCTCTCATTACGCATCATCTTGTAATCACATCCAATCAATCCAGAGCTACGCAGCATACAGGACATAGGGTATTACGCACCTCGCGGCCCGAACCTGTCTAAATTGTGTGCCACGTGTCTCTTCCTTCGAGTTACCGATCTCGGCGAGGCCACATTCATCTACCTCGGGTACTCCCCTTGGTAGGTTGCCGGTCTAAAACACCGACAACTGGCGCGCCTGGTAGGGGATCTCGCCGAAGATCATATGGCGATCTCGACGGCTTCAATCTTCATCAAGCCAACTATCGCCTTCAACTGTGGCGACACCTTCGTCTTCGGCTCCTGGGTCTGCACTGCTGATGGCGCCGGATCCTTCCAGTGCCGCCTCACCATGCCGCCCAACCTGAAGACCGGCCTCGTGACGCTTCCTGAAGTAGTCACGGGAAATCTCACAGGAAAATTCGGCGAAATTTCGCTCTACATCCAGCACGCGGACTTCGAGCTTGGATCCGACTCCAACTCGAACTCGACGTCACCGTGCGCCATCGCATGCGAGCCGGCTATCGAGCCACCGTGTGCGGACTCCCCACTCCATGAGCACTTCCCACACGGCCTCTGCGTCGCTAGCAAGGCCCACGCGAAGGCTCTCTCCGCACGCTGGGCTGGGAAAGAGATCGCCTCTGAGTACGACTCAGACTCCAACCCCATCTCCGGCTACTACTCGGACTCCTCCTACGAGTTCGACTTCGGAGCGGACCCGGAGGAGCCCGAGTCTGAGACCTACACGATGGAGCAACCACTGTCAGGACCTGCCTCCGGCCTGGTTATAACATCTACACCCGCGGCAGATTCGTCTACTGGCCAGACCGCAAGGCCGCAGACCTGACAGACGAGAACTCACGCTGCGTCACCTACCTCGATTCACTTCCCTTCCAGGAGGGAACCCCGCTAGCTCCAACTGAGGAGCACACTCCAACAGAGGTGGCAACCAGCGACTCCAGCCTCAGCTCTCCTGATCAGTAAGTCTTCATGACTACTAACGAGACGCCGGGGCCCTCAGGGACAGTCCCTGACAGATATCTCGAGGATATCTCAGCAGACGAGTTGTCTGGCAACGCACCCGTAGACGAGACCGACGCCAACAGGGACGCTCGACGTGAACACAACAGAAAGCGGAATGAACGACGCTGACGTCTCCGCGAGTCCCTTCCCATCTGGAATCTCGCAGAGGCCCTCGACCAAGTCGAAAGCCGGGTGCACACTACCCCAGAGCAATGCCTCATGTCTATCACCACGATAGCACGTCAGGCTCAGGGGATGCGTGCAGGTGAAGTCATCGCCAAGCTCGCAGAGGATGCCTACTTCATGCGAGTTGACAACAGAGTCACTCAAGTGCCCCCCGTCAGGAACCGCCAGCAAGACAACGAAGCCACAAGTCGCAGTGCGGACATCGGTCGTAACCGTACCCGAGGGGAGCTACCGGCTAACCCCAACCGAACCCGGGCATCAGCCGGTGGACCTTCTCATGGTGGCAACAGCGTCGGCAGCGCCGACACCAACCGTGAGATCATCCCTCACCATGATCCTGGCAGCGGCGGCAGCGACGGCGGGAGCTCCAACCACGGGGCTGGCAGGAGAGCCGGGGGCGGAGGCGACCGCGGCAGCCGAGGCCACGCGAACAGGCACGCCTCCAGTGCTTCACGTGGCGGCTTCGACGCCTGCCAAAAAATCGAAGAACTACGACGCAAGAAGTCCTCCATGGCAAGCGACAACTATGGCTTCCCCGCCTTCTCTGCGCGCTTCGCAATCTACTTCTCCCAGAGAAATTCAAACGTTTGGGGATCACCAAGTACGACGCGAAGCAGGATCCAGTACAGGGGCTCAGATGCTACGCCCTCTCCATCGAGAACGCTAGTGGAAATAATGACACGAAGTGCCTCTACTTACCTTTCTGTTTGGATCAAGCCCCACTTACATGGTTTGAGTCACTCAAGAAGTACTCGATCGACAAGTGGGACCAGCTCAAGGAACAGTTCACCAGCAACTTCGTGGGCGCTATGGGTCGCTCGAGTACTCGCATGGACCTGGCAATGGTGAAGCAGGAACAATGCGAGACCCTTCACAAGTACATGCGGCGCTTCTTTGACAAGCGCGCTACCGTAGTCGACGTCTCCGACAAGAAGGTCATCGACCTCTTCCAAGACGGTCTCTACCACCGTCGCACCTTTGAAGACTTCGGTCGTCGCCGCCCGAGCTCCATCACCCACCTCAAGGACATGATCACCTCCTGGGCAGATGAAGAAGACAAGGCTAACGCCAAGTACGACGCCATCCGTGGCAAGAGCAAGCAGAACTCGGCGGCAACAACAACAACAACGGGAACCAAGGCGGTCGCAGCAACAACTACTCGGGTCCCAATCGCAAGCATAAGCCAGACAACACTTTCGCGGCTATCCAGCGCCCCACGAAAGACAACTCGAAGAAGACCTCCGGCGGCTTCAAAGACTTGCTGAAAGAGAAGTGCCCGTGGCATCAGGATGTCAACCACAACACCGAGCAGTGCTACCAACTCCGGCGAGCACTCAAGGACACTCCAGAGCCACGACACCCTCACGACAAGAAAGGCAAGAAGAAAGCCGATGAGGGCAACGGTGACTTCCAGGAACCCGACAAGACGGTGAACGTCCTCTTCGGCGGACTACCCAACTGACGGGCTCAGAAAGCTACTCGACGAGAAGTCTTGAGCATTGAACCAGCGGTTTCGACCCCTCTCCGGTGGTCGGAGGTACCCATTACCTTCTCCCGCACAGATCAATGGACAAGCTTCTCTGAACCAGGACGGTTTCCACTCATCTTGAAGCCGGTGGTCGCGGGCTCCAGACTCAACAAGGTCCTCATCGATGGTGGAAGCGGGCTCAATGTCCTTTTGACCAAGACCTTGAAGAAGATGAAGCTCGACATCACTCACATGCTCACCAAGAGCACTTCTCCCTTCTACGGCATCGTCCCCGGGAATGTGGCTATCCCGCTAGGCTCAGTGGTCCTGCCAGTTACCTTTGGGGACTCAAGGGAAAACTACCACACCGAGTACATTAAGTTCGAAGTCGCGGACTTCGAAACTTCCTACCATGCCATCCAGACCAGCTATCGCCAAGTTCATGGTGGTACCTCACTACACGTACTTGGTACTCAAGATGCCAAGTCTGGCCGGTGTACTCTCATTGCAAGGGGACTTGAAGATATCCTTCGATTGCGACACAGAAGCTGTGGAACTCGCAGCCACGAATCAAGTACCCAACGCAATGATTGAGATCTACGCTACATCCAAGAAGCTTGCCCCAAGTGAACTCGACATCCCAAAGAAGTCGGACAAAGCCAACAAGCCTCAGCCAGCTGAGGATATTCAAGTCAAGACGATTGACCTCGGGACAAGCGACAGCAGCAAGACCACCACCATCGGGGCGGGCCTCGATCCGAAATAGGAAGACGCGCTCATTAGCTTCCTCCGGGCTAACCGAGACATCTTCACGTGGAAGCCAGCGAACATGCCAGGGGTGCCCAGGAATCTGATCGAGCATTCACTCAACGTCGACCCTAAAGCTACCCTGAAGCGACAACACCTCCGCCGCTTCGCCGACGACAGATGGGATGCCATCAAGAAGGAACTCGCCAAACTACTCACGGCTGGCTTCATCAGATAAGTCTTCCATCCTGAGTGGCTCGCCAACCCCGTCCTCGTCTGCAAGAAGAACTCGAACGAGTGGAGGATGTGCGTCGACTACACCGACCTCAACAAGCACTGCCCCAAGGACCCCTTCGGGTTGCCGCGAATAGACCAAGTCATTGACTCCACGGCAGGCTGCGACCTGCTCTACTTCCTCGACTGCTACTCTGGGTACCACCAGATCGCAATCAAGGAAGAAGACCAGGAGAAGACCGCGTTCATCACCCCGTTTGGCGCGTACTGCTACACGACCATGTCCTTCGGGTTGAAGAACGCCGACGCTACCTACCAGCGAGCTATCCAGGCTTGCTTCAAGAGGCAACTCAACAAGAATGTGGAAGCCTATGTGGATGACGTGGTCGTCAAGACCAGAAACTCCGACATGCTCATCGCCGATCTTGAAGAGACTTTCGCATCCTTGCGAGAGTACCGCTCGAAGCTCAACCCGAACAAGTGCGTCTTCGGCGTACCGTCGGGCAAATTACTCGGCTTCATGATCAGCCACCGCGGCATCGAAGCCAATTCCGAGAAGATCTCCGCCATCACCAGCATGAAAGCTCCCACGCGCATCAAAGACGTGCAGAAGCTAATCGGGTGCATGGCGGCCCTGAACAGATTCATCTCGAAGCTTGGAGAACGGGGGCTTCCCTTCTTCAAACTACTCAAGCATCAAGAGAAGTTCGCATGGACTCCAGAGGCAGACCAAGCCCTTGCCTACCTCGCTGCGACTACTCACGTGGTCAGTACTGCCATCGTCATCGAGCAGCAGGAAGACAACCATGCCTACCTAGTCCAGCGACCGGTCTACTTCGTCAGCGAGGTCCTATCGGAATCTAAGGCACGCTATCAACCAATACAGAAGCTACTTTATGCAGTGCTAATCACCTCGCGGAAGCTGCGACACTACTTCCAAGAGTACTCGATCTCCGTCATCACCGACTACCCGCTCGGCGACATCTTGCGGAACCAAGATGCTACTGGAAGGATCTCGAAGTGGGCAGTCGAACTCGGCACCCTCAACATTGACTTCAAGCCACGAACAGCCATCAAGTCGCAGGCACTAGTCGACTTCATGGCGGAGTGGCGGGAAAATCAGCTACCTACTCCAACAGAGCGCCAGAGCACTGGGTGATGTACTTCGACGGCTCGCTCAAGCTTGAAGGCGTAGGTGCAGGGGTACTCCTGATTTCCCCAACAGGCGAACAACTCAAGTACGTCCTACAGATCTTTTGGAAGGTCTCAAACAACGAAGCCGAGTACGAAGCCCTACTACACGGGCTCCGCCTCGCAGCTTCACTGGGCATCAAGTGGCTACTAGTCTACGGCGACTCCACAGTGGTCATCAACCAAGTCAACAAATCTTGGGACCGCAACAAGGAGAACATGGATGCCTACTGCCTAGAAGTCCGCAAGCTCGAGAACAACTTCTACGGTCTCGAGTTCCATCACGTCGTCCGCGACAACAATGTTGCAGCGGACGTCCTGTCAAAGCTTGCTTCTACTCGCGTTCAAGTACCAGTGGGTGTCTTCGTCCACGAGCTTCACGCGCCATCCATCCCAGAGCCGGTGCCACCGACCACTGATCCAGCACATCCCCCGGTTGGCCAGGAGGTCATGATGATAGACGTGGACTGGCGGCAACCCTTCATCGACTACATCCGCGAGCAGAAGGTTCCCTCGGACAAGAACTTGGCCAAGCAACTCATTCGCCAGGCCAAGCTTACGTCCTAGTCGGAGACACGCTCTATAGGCGGGGCGCATCTTCTAGAGTACTCATGAAGTGTGTTCCCCAGGAAGAAGGCAAGGGCATCTTGGAGGAGATCCATAAAGGCGTCTGCGGCAACCACGCGTCCTCGCGCACGTTGGTCAGCAAGGCCTTCCGACGAGCTTTCTACTGGCCCACAGCTCTGGGCAATGCCGAAGAACTCGTCAGAAGGTGCCAAGGGTTCCAGTACTTCGCCAAGCAACAACACGTCCCGGCCTACAAGCTAGTCACCATACTGCCAACCTGACCCTTCGCCTGCAGGGGCTTGACATGATTGGGCCTCTCCCGACTGCGCCAGGTGGATTCAACAGAGTACTGGTGGCCATCGACAAGTTCACCAAGTGGATCGAGGTCAAGCCGGTCACATGCCCCAAGGCCGACAGAGTACTCAACTTCTTGGATGAACTCGTGCATCGCTACGGACTACCCCATCGCATCATCACAGACCTAGGCTCCAACTTCAACAATCACCAGTTCTGGGAGTACTGCGAGAACAGCGGGATCGACGTCCGATATGTCTTAGTTTCCCATCCTCGGGCCAATGGACAAGTCGAGCGCGCCAATGGGATGGTACTCGACGCTCTCAAGAAGCGATTGCACGATGCTGCTAATTCAAAAGGAGGCAAGTGGACCAAGGAACTACCCAATGCACTCTGGGGGCTACATACTCAACCCTCCAAGCTAACGGGACAATCGCCATACTTCCTGGTCTACGGCTCCGAAGCAATTCTCCCCGCCGATGTCATGTGGGATTCACCAGCAGTAGAGCAATACGACGAAGGCATATCTGAAGATAGCAGACGAGTTGATATCGATGGACTCGAAGAAGCTCGCTGCACCGCCCTCGTCTAGTCAGCAAGGTACCTTGAGGGTATCTGACGCTACCATGATCGCAACATCAAGGAACGTTCCTTCAATGTTGGTGATCTCGTCCTCCACCGCATCCAGAACACGGAAGGACTACACAAGCTCAGCTCGCCCTGGGAAGGTCCCTTCACAGTTGCAAAGGTGACCGGACCAGGCTCCTACCGCCTCAAGACGCTTAAAGGTGAAGATGTCAGCAACTCTTGGAATATCGACTAGCTCTGTCGATTCTACGCCTAGTCTCTCGACTACCTTGGGGGCTCAAGTCTGCACGACTACTCCAAGACCCCTTTGCTGTAAGCGGCCTCGGGGTCCAGGCACTAGTGTCTGAACTACTCTACTCCAAGATCCAGCATTAACGGCAACTAACGGATCTTGGTCTGCTCCGAGCGACAAAGGACTCCAGCAGCGGTCTACTAAGAGACCATGTACTCCTAGATCCAGCCTATACGGCTACTAACGAATCTACTGCTATAAGCGGCTATACGCCCTAGCACCACTTAGCCGTAGGCGGCCTCCGAGTCCTGGCGACTACTCTTGTAAAACGGCCCTGGCCATCCAGGTGTATTTCTCTCAGTAATAAAGTTTGATTATCTATCAATTGACTTACTGTGTTTCCCTCAACGGGTCTACTGGCGAGTACCACTACTCGTGACAACTCCACGATGAGAACTCCGCATACAAATCCCGCGACAACGAGTACTCATTTATGAAAGTTTTCTCATTCATAATTAAACAAGTTTAGTACAAATTTGTTTATACACAATTACTGCTACAAGCTAACCCTACAGGACTACTGGAGGTTCAGCTTTCCCGGGACTTGATCAGCAATTAGCACCATCTGCTCCAGGAGCTCTGCGTACTGCTCATCAGTACAGTTGGTGGCTAGTCCGCCCGTGACTACGTCCACCGGAGCCTTGGGGAAGTACGACTTCATGTACGCCAAGACTTGATTGGGGATGGACTTTGCCAGATTCTTGACGTACGTCGCCAGGCAACTGGGAGCTTCCCTCAGCCGGTCCACCAATGGAGCTATCTTCGGCCTGCCCGGATGAGGCACCAGTAGCCTCGCAATAGGACGTGCGGCTTCTTCAAGTTCTTTCAGCTGGGCCCGCAACTTCTCGCAGTCTTCGTTCAACTTCTGCAGGGATTTGTAGCAGTTGACGTGGTCACGGTCCGAGGCAATTCGGAGCTCCATGTGCTTATCGCACTCGTAAGCCAACTACTTATAATCATATTCAAGTACCTCACGGGCCTCCTTCTCCCGGTAGAAGAGGTTCTTCATGTCGACTTCTGAAGCCTTCAGTTGTTCGACCTGGGTCTCAAGCTCTGCAATCAACAAACAAGGCGGGGTTAGACCACTGCAAGACATCTCCAATGGGTACTCCACAAGACAACACTGTACCTTTGTTTTTGTTGTGGAGCGACTTGTTCTTGCGCACCATCTCGTCGCTCTTCGCCTGCATGTCCTGGATTTCGTTATGGTATTGGGCGAAGGCACCATCAATCTTCGACTGGAGCATGGCGGAGTGCTTCCGGGCCTTCGCGAGTTCCTCCTCCAATGCTTCCGCCCGGAGCACTGTATCGTCGTATCCCTGGAGCATGTCAGATTTCTGTCGGAATCTCTCCACGACATCTTGCAGCAGACAATAGCTATTACTTGGGTACTCAGCATTTATGGCAGATTGACTACTCAAGGGTACCGACAACTTACCTTCATCCACTGCTCGGCCCGGCGCATCGCCTCCAAGTGCCGCGCTACTGCCGCCGGGTCGACGAGGTCGTCCGCCAGAAGTTCGATCCTACCACGACTACTCGTGGCGGACCCGGACATCGGTGCCAAACGGATCGGCTCCGCATCTTGAATTTCTGGTGAGCGGACGACTACTTCCAGGTTTGACTCTGGCAGTACATCATCACGCTCCTCTCCGGCCATCGCGGGGGCTCCTTTGCTGGCTCCCTCCGCCGGCTCGGGGGCTGCTCCGGCAGCTTCCTAGATCTCTAGCACCGCGCCTTCAACGGGTACAGCCTAGGGGATGGTGTTTCCCTTGGCCTCGGCCCCTGTCAACAGAATATATATGGATTAGTCTCCTTCGGCGGCCATGACTACTCCTTGAGGAAGATTGCGTTTGCGCAGTGTACTCACCTTCTACAATGCTGGCCTCCGGCAGCGTAGCCTCCACGGTCGGCGCCACGGTCTCAGCTTGGGGGAGGGGAGCTGACTCCTCAGCGGCTGGCGCGGAATCCTCTTCAGCCACTGCCACGCTGGGTTCATCGTCCTCCCAGGTCAAGTCCGTGGATTTCCTGCACAGTACACAACTAGTTGTCAACCAAGTACGACTACCAAACTACATGTACTACTCAGGAAAGATCTTCACTTACAAGCTCGACCGGACTACTGTCACGATTGGGGCGCCTAGTATGCTGGCGATGTCGACAAGTCCAGCTTCAGCAGGCGCCTCTTCTTCGGCTTCAGTAGCCGCTGGCTCTTCGGCGGCGGCCGGCCGCGGATCGGCTCGGTCCTACCCTCAGCAACTGGCGCCTGCGGCACGGCTTCTGTCATGGTGGGGGCTGGGCTGCGGCTTCTCTCAGCCGGCTCCCCCACAGTCTCCCAATCGCCTTCGTCCCCTTGGTCTACGGGGTCGAAAGGTGGAATCTCCTGCAAGCAACGGAATTTTGTTGTCAGCATACACAACATCGAGAAACAAGTACTTGACTACCCTACTCAAGGAGCTTACCTCTTGAGACGTGGTCTCGGTTCCTTCAGCTTCTTGGCCACGCACTTGCGTGCCATGTTGCGCGGCCTCCTCGGCGGCACAGGCAAACTAGCCTCCAAAGTAGTCGGAGGATCTTGGATGAGCGGGACATTGGGCAGTTCAGGGCGGCTGAATCTCGACCGCAGCTGGAAACCACTCCTGAAGCGTTTCCTCGTCATCTTCATCTGATGTGTCTTCAACGATAACAGTGTCGTCACCTTCGCCGACTTCGCAGCGCTCCTTGGTCTTGCCCTTCCCCTCCTCTGGGATTTCCACAAGTCGGGGAGGCGAAGCCAGCTCGGAGACAAACTTCACTATGTCATCCTACAACAAGCACATTGGGTGAGCACGACTACTACTACATAATCAGTACTCGGCACTGAGTATGGCTACTGACCTCATTCGGTGGGCGCGTGGCAGAGTACTCCGGGACTGGATAGGGCGTGTACACCGACATGTCCTTAGAGATCCTGCCCAGCCTGTCAATGATGTCGTCGTCATTAATCTCGTCACCGGGCATCCGCGACGAGTCGCCCTCGTCGGTGTACTGGTAGCCGAGGGTGTCGCGAGCCATCAGCGGCTGCACCCTCCTCTTCATAAAGCTGAAGGCCACATGCTCGGCCCTCAGCCCGGCTTCCCTCAAAGCCTTGATCTTCGCCAGCAGTTCGGGTAGCTGGATACCCTCGTGCATCATCGGCTCGGTGTTCCAGCAGGGCCGGTGCTTTGGCTACTTCCCGCTGGGCTTCGGCAGCTCCGGGTGGTGGTTGGTGACGTAGAACCACTTCGACTTCCAATCCTAGTTGGAGTCGATCAACTTGTATGCCAGGTATTGCTCCGCGGCGTCCTCGCGCACCTGGATGCTGGCCCCTCCGACTACTCGGGGGTCGTTGGCGCTTGGCTGGAGCTTCACGCGGAAGAACTTCCGGAAGAGTACCAAGTGGGACTTGATCCCCAAGAAAGCCTCGCAAAAATGGACGAAGACAGAGGTGTGGAAGATACCGTTGGGGTTGAGATTGAGGTACTCGATACCGTAGTACTCAAGAAGCCCCTTGAAGAAGTTGCTTGCTAGGAGGGCCAACCCGCGTTCCACGAATCGCGTGAACATCAGGATCTCATCCGGATTCTTCTCCATCGGGTATGGATCTCCTGTGGCGACGCGCCACATGTCGACCTCCTTCTCCCAGAGAAATCCACTATTCAGCAGCGCCAATAGGTCCTCAGTCTTGGCCTTCGATTTCTTCCACTCTTTGTTGGGATTCGGGCGCAGGGGAAAAACCGGCGGCGTTGAGCCTTCGCTGGATCCAGCGGCTTCCTCCCGAGATCTCTTCTTCCCGCCGGCGGTCTTCATGCTCTTGGATGGTGAGGGCTTCATTCTCCAAGAATAGTGGGTTTTCACTCGCATTTGCTCGGGGGGGGGGGGGCGGTGGTGGCTACTAGCGGCGGCGCGCCTAGATCTACGATCTACACTGAGGTGGCAGTGTGCACTGGCGGATTCCAGGCAAGATGTGCTCCTAATGGCTGCAAGTGTGTGAGGTGAAAAACCCTAAGGGTTTCGGCTTCTATTTATAAGTCAACAGGCGCCCTTCAACGGCCGGATGGATATGTTTCAACACGGCTGACTCAGCGGCAACGCCTGATCCTTCAACTTCCAGTAGTCGATGCGCCTTATCTCGGGGGCTCGGCTACATCTAATCAATTCCATGGGTAGTGACAAGATTCTAGAGCAACTCAGGACACATTCTACATACAAGATGACCCTTCAATTCGAGATGAAGTACTCGACTCTAGGCTCGGGGGCTCCGTGCCACGTGTCTTTCGGTTTTTTCTCCGGATTTTGCGGGATAATCTTGCCAGAACTTCAGATTGACCCTTAGCCAGAGTCTACGACTCAACCTAAGGCTCGGGGGCTACTCCATATGGAGTGCGATTTTGCAATCGCACTTCCATATAAATTTCAGCTTCAAGACAACACGATTATTATTGAAGACCTTCAAGAGCAGAACTCGAGGACGCTTGGGGACTACTCGAGAAGACTTCAGGATTACTCAAAGATCAGCTGGAGTACCTTCCAGCCTCGAGATGCTT
The DNA here is from genome assembly GCA_947561735.1 of Cenchrus americanus. Taxonomy (NCBI): domain Eukaryota; kingdom Viridiplantae; phylum Streptophyta; class Magnoliopsida; order Poales; family Poaceae; genus Cenchrus; species Cenchrus americanus. Next base: position 76,977,913 of record OX387244.1, on the reverse strand, counting down.
CAAGTATTCTTGAGGACTTTTGACTTGTAGTACTCGGGGACGCTTGAGGACTACTTGTCAAGGCCGTCAAGACTACTCGAAGCTATCCTGCTCGACTACAAAGTACTCGGGGGCTTGTCGTAAGGACCTCCCTGGGCCCACTACCTCAGTGGGTACCAGGACCGACTACTCGGTGGGCCCCTGGGACTACCCGACTTGTGCCGCACGGTACCTGATGGCGTGAGGCGCAAGGACTCCGGTGGAGAAGTACTCGGATAGGAAGCTATGCATACCATGTACTGTGTAGAGGACTCCTACACGTACACGACTAGTACTCTCTCCCTAAACCGACCTGTAACCCTGCCTCCCGGACTATATAAGGCAAGGCAGGGACCCTTCTCTCTCATTACACATCATCTTGTAATCACGTCCAATCAATCCAGAGCTACGCAGCATACAGGACGTAGGGTATTACGCACCTCGCGGCCCGAACCTGTCTAAGTTGTGTGCCACATGTCTCTTCCTTCGAGTTACCGATCTCGGCGAGGCCACATTCATCTACCTCGGGTACTCCCCTTGGTAGGTTGCCGGTCTAAAACACCGACACCCTCCTCAACCTCTTGGTAGATCTCGAGGGCGGCGGCCTGCAACTCCTCCAACTCTTATTGAGAGGAGTTGTGGGCCGTCTGCACTTCCTCGGCCTGGGCAGTCGTGTTCCCCATGGCAGTCCGTAGGCCTGAAAGTCACGAACAAAGAAAAAGAAAGTTGGGAGCGAATCCTCAAAACGCAAATCGACAAGCGAAAAAGCGGATGGAAACTAACTCACCTTCAACCTGCTTCTTCTCCACCTCGAGGGCCTTGCGCGCCTCCTCGACCTCTCGCCGCAAGTCATGGACTGTGGTCTCCTGCTCCTCGAGGGATTGGCGCAAATCCTTGTGCGAGATGCTGAGCTGGACCAGCTCCCCGTTGAGCTTTGAGGCCTTGTCCTCTCGCTGCTTGAGGGCCACTTGCGCCCCCTCGAGCGCGGTGCATTCCTGTTGGAGCCGACCCAGCACCTCCTCCCGCGCCAAGCGCTCCTGCTCGAGCGCAGCCCGGGCCTCGGCGAGAGAGGCTCGCTCCTACTGGAGTTGGGTCTCCGCCTGCTAGCGCGCGGCTCCCTCCTGACAGAGCTACTCATCCGCTGCGGCGAGCGCGGCAGCCTTTCTCGCCAGGGTTGTCCTCAGCCCCTCAGCCTCCTTGGCCTTCTCCTCAGCCTAACTCTGCCAGGCCCGCACCCCTCGAGGGCCGCGCGGTCCTGCTGGAGCTGGCCGCGAGCGGAGGCGACCTCGGCCTCCCCACACCGCCGCGACGGTGCGCCCCCGCCGGGTCTTCGCGCGCTCTGTGCAGCGCGTCATCCCGCTCCACCAGCGCTGTCCTCACCCTCTCGACCGCGGAGACGTCCCCCGCGCCCGGTAGGATGGTCCAGCTGGGAGTCAGCCCGGTACACCAACCACCGATCTGGAGATCTCAGGGCCTCGACGAGGGCGTCGAGGGCATTGTATTGCCCCCGGTACCAGCTGAGATCAGCGTCGAGGCGGTCGAGGGTGTCGTATCTCGCCCAAGGTCGGCGCTCCAAATCCTGCCGTCAATGGGCAAGGCGAGAGAAGACAGGGTCAGGGAAAGCACGAACGCGGAAGAAAGCGAGAGAAGAAACTACGAAACGCAACAAAAAACCATGTTGACGGATAAAAGACGTATCCCTCTACGATCCACAAGCGTACGGATCCCACACCTTTTTCACCACGGGATTCCCAAGGTTCTTGTCAATCCGCGGAGCAAGGGGATTACAAGCGTTCGATCTACAACGACACACTAGCTACTAAAACCCTAACTATTATTATACTAGAAAACAACTCAACTACACTAGAGAGAATGATTAAGATATCAAGATAAAAGACACTCGCCACGGGTCTACGATACTAGAGCATGCAATCGCTTAAAGACATGAAAACCAATCTAATCTATCGAGGTTGTGACCACGGTTTCGCCCTTTCCCTCCTCTCATACTGTCACTACGCGAAGGTATTCATGACTAGACCTTTGATGGACACGGCGTATTGAATGGATCCAAGGAAGCATTGGAGCTCTACTCCCTTCACGGCATGGTAGCTAACCTTAAGCATTAAAGTATATTCAACACAAGATGATATATAGATAAACCGACAAAGTGCGATTACATCTCAAGATCGATTACAACCCATGGACGAATGAGAAGATTACCCCATCAAGGTGCTGATCATGGCACCGCTGATCATGGTTTCCCTTCCGACGGTGTCTTCCTTCTTCTCCACGAGAGGGTGCTTCCTTCGAGGTGGTTGATCTCCCTCCAGAGATCGTCCTCCCCTCTCTCTAGCTTGTGGATGGACTTCTGGTGCGAATGACTCTCCCTTCTGTCGAATGGTGGCGCCCAGGCTTTTAGGGTTCAAGATCCTTCGGGTGCAAGGAAAACGGGACCGAACCGGCCACCGGAGTGGGCTGGGCCCGCCGGCCTGGGCCGACCGGCCTGGGCCCACCTCGGCCCGGTTCGGTCGCCCCTTTCGCTTCGTGGGTCCTTATGCATTTATGTACTTTTCCCCCTCCACTTACATGATTTTGATGATGTTATCCTCGCGTCGAAGATGGAGGTTCTCTTCGCATGAAGTTCGATCTTTTACGCTTCAATCCTCGGGGGTGTTCCTCGTAGCACTTCGGTCCTTCCCACCTTTGGAAGTTATTTCATCAAGCTCATGAACACGAACAAGACTCCGTAAATTCTCCTTTGAACTTGTTGCGAATCCGTCCTTTATGTCCATGTTTTCCTACATAAACACAACACTTCCAAATGCATGCACAAAGATGAACTTGTTATATGATTAGTGTGCCTAGTGGAGGGTTAGTTCCATAATCAAATCCAAACCAAAGTGTAATGAACATGCTAGGTGTACCAAGATACACCGTCAACATCTCCCCCACGCTTAGCTCTTGCTCGTCCTCGAGCAAGTACTCGTAAAAGAACTTCGTCCAAGGTGTTGTAATCATGTACCACTTATCCTTCTTCATAAGTTAGTCAATCCTTTCATCTTTAATACATAAACATAATGTAATGATCATCAAACATAAACATGTGCATTTAGAATCTTTACCACGTCAAGATTTACCCCAAAACTCAAACTCTTCACTCAAAGTCTTCAAATTCAGCCATACTTACTTCTTTGCTTCCATCGGAGGGTTTTATGATTTTAAAAACAAAATTCCTGCAACAAGTATTAGACAAAAACCTTTCTCCAAGCTCTCGCAAGTCACTCATATGAGGTGGCTATCCTAAACCAATTTTATAAAACTCTCACCTCCCATAAGTCTCTCATATAACATGTAAAGTGGAGCTATAGGTAGGGCTAGCGCAATCAACATAAGTATTGTCAAACTAAGAACTTCCTCTAATGGTTGTCTACCTTTCAAAGCCAATGATCATGAGAATTAACCATATGTAGGGATATCAAGGATCAGAAGATTTAGAATGGTGGACATGTGCAAGGGCAAAAGAAAATTGTGACTACAAGGCACCTATAACGTCCTCGTTGTCGGATTGCACATGGTTGGAAAAAGAAAATGAAAGTTTCGTCTCTCAACAACGTGACATCCTTCCTTACACTTTATTTTTCTTTTCTTTCACTTGATCCATCCCTCTCATATCTTTAATGCTACCTCATCTTTCTCTTTTTCTTTTTCATATTTTTTCTTTCATTCTCATATATATATATATATATTTCTTTCTTTCTTTCTTTTCCATACTCATACTTTTTCTCTTTATTTTTCTCTCTCTTGACAACTTTTCAAAGCTCTCAACTCCTCTCTTTCTCGCATGCATACAATCTGAAATTTTAATTAAATTATGCTAGAGACGAGACGAAACTTTTGAAAGTAGGTTGTGTTCAAGGAATGCGATGTACAAAAGAGATATATAGGGTTGGGTATGGAATTCGGCGATGTACGAGACTTCCATGGTGAAAGTCTCGTGACCGAATGAACGACGAGGCTAGCAATAAAAGATAAGCACAAGAACATGATCATTGCTCGAAATTAAAACTCCCAAGAGAGAAGGATCCTAGCCCAACTCATCATGCTAATCACACTTATGGTGGAGCAAAAAAAAAATTGGCTTTGTATAGGATTTTTTTCTTACTCTCAACTTGGAAAAAGAGGTTTTGCTAACCTTTATTACAAGGGTTTTTAGATAATTTTCAGAACTGAAATCCTCCAACTTTTAGCATTGAACATAGCACAACTAACATGTGAAGCTCAAGATTGATGTGTGGTATGAGTACTTTAAGTAGTAGCAATTCGAGTAAGCACCACGGTAAACATTTTTCAAACCACACACTTGTGTTCATATATCAAGAATCAAAGATGAACAAACATGTGAATAAAGATAAGCATCAGACAAGACACAAAAATATATAAAGACTCTTTTTATTTGATTTTCTTTGACTCAACACTAATTTAAGACACTTGCAAAAATTTTAAAACACACTCAAAAACTAAAGACTCATTAAAACACTAAGACTCATAAAAACGCTAAGACTCTCACACGAAGATTAAACCAAACCTAAACTTGAAGTTAAAAAGCTAAGGCTAGCGAGCTAGCTATCCCCCATGCCTAAAACATACGACGTCCTCGTCGTATCTTACAAAATTCATAAGGGGAAAACTAGATCTAGTGATACTTCAAGCAAGTATTGCACCACTTGCTTCTCATGTTTCCAACCATGCCAAAAAGTTTGCGCACGTTACAGTTAAGGAACTTGTAGTTGTCTTCAACTACATGCTCCAAATCCTCCATACGATGCTTCATCGCTTCCATGGCTTGGAGACATTCATCGACCGACGTGTAGAGATCCCCAATGGATTGACGGCAAGTTCGACAACACATCGAATGAATCCAAAGGGGTCTTCATCGCCATTGTCTCCACCGTCGTCACTGCCGTCGTCGCCACCTCCATTGTTGTTGCCACTCTCATTGCCATCGTTACCGTCGCCGTTGGGGCCTTCGGTAGTCCTCTCTTTGGGCTGCTCATCCCAAATGTAGAGGTCGTTATCATCTCTTCCGGCGGCCGTCCACGAGCTCAGGCTACGATCGTCGGAGTAGTCGCTACCCCCATAATCCTTAGGCTCCGGCGACGCCTACTTGTAGTCTTTGCGCTTCATGCCTTGGATGCGTGCCGACCTTCGAACGGGCGTAGGGACCTTCTCTCCTTCGACGGGGTTGCGAGATGCAAGAGCTCTGGTCGGGACACGCCCTCCGCAACGGATGCGCGCAGTCCTCTTGACGGGTAGCTTGAGCTCGCATCGCATCGCCTCCTCCATCGATGGCTTCTTGTCTTCTAGCTTCAACTCTAAGCTCCATGGAGGCACAATGGCTGCTGCAAGGGTGCAAAATATTGCTTGGAGGGGTTGATTCCCGAGCTCCCAATTCGGCCAAATAAATAGTCCGAAGAGAAAAACCCTGAGAACCTCATTTTCCTTTTTTAAACTTCCCTTAAAATTTTCTGACCAAAGAAGGAAGTCGAAAAGGAACAATTCGGGCGAAAATCGGGGACGACGGTCGCCGGGACCCACTTGGGCCGGTCGGCCTGGGCCGGCCGGCCCACCCTATCTCGGGGGCCGGGTCGGTCCAGTTTTTCGTGCACCACACTTTTTTCACCTCCTTAGCCCATGGGAAAAAGTTGGCCCAGTAAATCTTCGCGAGAAACTCCAGAAAACAAAAAGAAAAACTATTTACAGAAATTCATGCCTTGTTTTTCGTTCTAGGCGGGACGTTCGGGCTCTTCCTCCATGGTGAAGACATCAACATGGTGAAGGGGCACAACGTCGGGTTCGTAGTAAACCTTAAGCCGCTGGCCATTCACCACAAATTGATCGCCGTTTATATCCATAATGGTTACCACTCCGTTGGAGAACACTGGATGCACAACATAAGGTCCGTCCCACTTGCTTTGCAATTTCCCCTTTCCGAAGGTTTTAAACCTCGAATTGTAGAGGAGGACCTTATCTCCTTCTTTAAATTCTTTCTTTTGCAATATTTTATCGTACCACCTTTTGATTCTCCCTTTGTATATGCTTGCATTTCATATGCTTTCAACCTCAACTCCTCTAGCTCGCTTATTTGGATCCTTCGTTTCACCACCGCAGCATCGAGATTGAGGTTCATCTCTTTAATTGCCCAATAGGCTTTATGTTCCAACTCAACCGGAAGGTGGCAAGCTTTTCCATAGACGAATTGATAAGGGGTCATACCTATCGGTGTTTTAAACGCCGTTCGATAAGCCCACAAAGCTCCGTCTAATTTCTTTGACCAATCTTTGCCTCCCTTCTCTATGGTCTTGTTGAGGATGCTTTTTAATTGCCTATTTGACATTTCCGCTTGTCCGTTGGTTTGTGGGTGATAGGCCGTAGAGACCCTATGCTCAATTCCCAACTTGGACAAGCACTTTTTGAAATTCTTCCCGGTAAAGTGAGTTCCTCCATCACTTATCAAGATTCTCGGTGTACCAAAATAGGGAAAATCACGTTCTTGATCATAGTAATGGACTCCTCCGTGGAAGCTTTACGACATGGTATAGCCTCTACCCACTTGGATACATAATCAACCATGACTAGGATATACTCAAATCCAAATGAGTTTTTAAAAGGCCCCATGAAGTCTATACCCCATACATCGAATATGTCGATTTGTAGGTTGTATTTCAAGGGCATAGAATTTCTTTGAGAGATGTTTCCAGTTCGTTGGCATTCGGGGCATGATGCAACATATCTTTTAGTATCTTCATGCATCTCCGGCCAAAAGAATCCGCTCGACCATACTTTTGCTTGGGTTCGAAAATGGCTATAGTGCCCACCGTACTCCGCCGAGTGGCACTTCCTTAGAATTTCTACCCTCTCTTCTCTTGGCACACATCTTCTCGTCACTCCATCATTGCCAAGTTTGAAGAGGTATGGTGCATCCCAAAAGTATTTTCTACTTTCGGAGATTATCTTCTTTTGAGAGTTTTTATCTAGATGATCGAGAGGCATCTTTCGAATTGCTCAAATGATATCGATCATTCAAGTATCCTTGTCAAGCACTCGATAGAGGTGCTCATCTCTCATCTTATATTCTATGGGCTCTTTATCATCTTGTCCACGATTCATCCTAGACAAATGATCAGCCACAACATTTTCCACCCCCTTTTATCACGAATTTCAACATCAAACTCTTGGAGAAGAAGGATCCAACGAATAAAACGTGGTTTAGCTTCCTTCTTAGCCAAGAGATACTTGATAGCCGCGTGATCGGTGTAAACAATGACCTTCGAGTTCACGATGTAAGATCTGAATTTTTCGAAAGCGAATACCACCGCTAGCAACTCTTTTTCTGTAGTGGCATAATTTAATTGTGCCCCACTCAGAGTTTTGCTAGCATAGTAAACGGCGTGAACTCGGCCTTCCTTTCTTTGTCCCAAGACCGCGCCTACGGCGTAATCACTCGCGTCACACATGATCTCGAAAGGTTGGCTCCAATCCGGAGGTTGGATGATGGGAGCACTCACCAATGCATTTTTCAAGGTCCGGAATGTCGCTAGGCACTTCTCATCAAAGTCGAAAGCCACATCCTTTTGAAGAAGATGCGTTAAAGGCTTAGTGATCTTCGAGAAGTCCTTGATAAATCTTCTATAGAATCCGGCATGGCCTAGAAAGCTCCTTAAGGACTTAACGTCCGTAGGAGGTGGGAGTTGCTCAACCGTCTCTACCTTAACCTTGTCCACTTCAATTCCTCTCTCGGATATAACATGTCCGAGCACTATGCCTTGCCTAACCATGAAGTGGCATTTTCCCCAATTTAACACCAAGTCTACCTCCGCACACGTCGTGAGGACCTTTTCCAAGTTTGCCAGGCAATCCATGAAAGTCTTCCCATAAACGGAAAAATCATCCATGAACACCTCGACAATTTCTTCGATGAATTCCGAAAATACGGCCATCATGCAACGTTGAAAAGACGCCGGAGCGTTGCATAGACCGAAGGGCATCCTTCTATATGCAAACGTTCCGTAAGGGCACGTAAACGTTGTCTTGTGTTGATCGTCCGGGTGAATGGGAATTTGCATGAACCCCGAGTACCCATCGAGAAAGCAAAAATAAGCGTGGTTTGCTAACCTCTCGAGCATCTTGTCGATGAACGGTAGGGGAAGTGATCTTTCTTCGTCGCTTTGTTAAGCTTATGATAATCAATACACATCCGCCACCCGGTCACGGTTCTTTGCAGTATCAATTCGTTTTTCTCATTCTTCACCACGGTCAAACCTCCTTTCTTTAGTACACAATGCACTGGGCTCACCCATTCGCTATGCGGAACCGGGTAGATGATTCCGGCATCAAGTAACTTGATGACCTCTTTCTTTACTACCTCTCGCATGGCATGAGTTAGCCTCCTTTGGTGGTCCACTACGGGCTTACATTGGTCTTCCATTGGTATACGATGAATGAAAAAGGCTGGGCTAATACCTTTGAGATCATTAATCGAATATCCAATCACCTTCCTATGTTTTTCAATAAAATCAGCAACGCCTCATTTTCATCGGGACTCAACTCGTCGCTCACGATGACTGGATAGGTCTTGCCGGGGCCCGAAAATTCATACTTTAATCCTTTGGGCAAAGGTTTAAGGTCTACCTCGGGCGCTTGTGGCTCCTCGGGTTTTATTTCTCCTATGTCTTAGAATTTTCCCTCCTCCATGCTTCCATCATGTGGCTCTAAGCCTTTTGTTTCTTCTTCTAGTTCTTCATCTTGTTGAACACTAATTTGATTTTCCATCGCTCTTTGCAGCAGGTCTCTAAGGGTTTCAACAAAACAAAGACTATCTATCTCTTCTACTACTTCATCTTCGGGAGGAAAGGGTGTAAGGTGTTTAGAAGCACGAAGAAAGTTATATGTGTACTTTGTTCCATTAAGGTTCATTGTTACTTTGCCTTCTCCAGCATCTAACACGGCATCAACCAACTTAAGAAAGGGCCTACCTAAGATTATGTGATCATGATTACTGTGGTAAGCATCAATAACAAAGAAATCGGTTGGTATGTAATTTCTAGAGATCTTTACTTTCATGTTGCAAGCAATACCTAGAGGTTTAATAGTTCTACCATCTCCCATAATTAATTTCATTGATGTAGGAGCTAAGTCTAGGTTGTGGTCTTGAACTTTATCGTAAATTTTAGAAGATAGGACACTTACTTGGGCTCCGATGTCGCATAAAGCTTTGCATTAAACTCCTTTGATCTCGCAACTCAAGTGTGGTGTCATCTTCTCTTCTTCTTCGGATCCTATCGCGTAAATTTCGGCGAGGTGAGAGTATGGTGATGCTTCGGGCTTGATCCCCATGATTCTCTTCACCTCGGCTATGTGTTCCGGATCCACTTCATCATCTCCAAAGAGTTTTTGAAAGATCTCACCAGTGGTTTCAAGGTCGTTTGAATTTTCCGCTTTCTTCTCCGGTGGGAAATCCACTTCCAATGCTCTCGCCATTCTCTTTTGATTAGGGAACGGTCTTCTCTTGTCGAATTCTTCTCCGTAATCGATAGGAACCCAATCCATTCCCTTAGTGGCTTCGCGCTTGACATGCTTCTCTTGTTCGTCTCATTTGGTACGGTGAAGTCGATGCTCGGGGTAGTTCTTGACTGGATGTGTTCTTGTTAAGCTTTTCCGTGATTGGCTCCTCTTTTGTGACTTCCGGGGTTGCTTCTTTAGAAAAATCAGCACACTTCTTCTTCCTCGAATTATATTCCGGCACTTCCGCAAGACTTGTTTCCCAATCTCTTCGCATGGCAGCCGCTTTACTAATTTTTTGTAGAAGTTGGGCGGCTTCCGTGAGTGTTTTCTCCATGAGATCCCCACCTGCACACATTTCGACGTGTTGCATGCAACTAGGGGTTAGGGAAAAGAAAAATGTATGCACGAGTACGTCACCGGTGAAGCCGAGTTTTAGTCCTTGTTCGATTAACCCATTAAACCTATCCCAGGCTTGGTCTATCCCTTCCTCTTCTCCTTGCATGAAATTGATCACTTTCCTCCTTAGATGTTGAACCTTGCTAACTAGAAAGAACTTCTCGCAAAACTTCTTTGTCAACTTGTTCCAATTTCCTTCAACTTCAAAGGACGCAAACGAATACCATGTCTTTGCATTGCCGGCAAGTGAGTAGGGAAAGAGATTCCATTGGAACCATTCATCGGGAACTCCTTCTTGACGCACCGTGTTGAATAGCGTCGTGAAATGCCTTATATGTCTATATGGGTTCTCCGTAACCATCCCTTCAAACGGGTTTGCCGCCACCATCTCGATGATCTTGGATTTAATCTCATACTTGGTCGCTTCGAGCTTCGAATCCGACTCTTGTACTTTTATGTCTTCACATCGAGGGCTAGCGTAATCCCTTAATGATTTCTCTGGTTCTTCCACGGGTTGATTAACGAACGCCATATAGACAATAAGATAAAAACAAAAACAAAAACAAAAACAAAATAAAACAAAACAAAGGGTTTTCTAGATAATATATATTAGATATAGCAAACAAAAGATAAACTAAATATAAAACTAAGTTAGATGCAAATCAAATGATGTAAACTAGCTTGCTCCCCAGCAATGGCGCCAGAAAAAGGGGCTTGTTGACGGATAAAAGACGTATCCCTCTACGATCCGCAAGCGTACGGACCCCACACCTTTTTCACCACGGGATTCCGAAGGTTCTTGTCAATCCGCGGAGCAAGGGGATTATAAGCGTTCGATCTACAACGACACACTAGCTACTAAAACCCTAACTATTATTATACTAGAAAACAACTAAACTACACTAGAGAGAATGATTAAGATATCAAGATAAAAGACACTCACCCACGGGTCTACGACACTAGAGCATGCAATCGCTTAAAGACATGAAAACCAATCTAATCTATCAGGGTTGTGACCACGGTTTCGCCCTTTCCCTCCTCTCGTATTGTCACTACGCGAAGGTATTCATGACTAGACCTTTGATGGACACGGCGTATTGAATGGATCCAAGGAAGCATTGGAGCTCTACTCCCTTTATGGCATGGTAGCTAACCTTAAGCATTAAAGTATATTCAACACAAGATGATAGATAGATAAACCGACAAAGTGCGATTACATCTCAAGATCGATTACAACCCATGGACGAATGAGAAGATTACCCCATCAAGGTGCTGATCATGGCACCGTTGATCATGGTTTCCCTTCTGACGGTGTCTTCCTTCTTCTCCACGAGAGGGTACTTCCTTCGAGGTGGTTGATCTCCCTCCGGAGATCCTCCTCCTCTCTCTCTAGCTTGTGGATGGCCTTCTGGTGCGAATGACTCTCCCTTCTGTCGAATGGCACCCTCCTCAACCTCTTGGTAGATCTCGAGGGCGGCGGCCTGCAATTCCTCCAACTCTTATTGAGAGGAGTTGTAGGCCGTCTGCACTTCCTCGTCCTGGGCAGTCGTGTTCCCCATGGCAGTCCGTAGGCCTGAAAGTCACGAACAAAGAAAAAGAAAGTTGGGAGCGAATCCTCAAAAGGCAAATCGACAAGCGAAAAAGCGGATGGAAACTAACTCACCTTCAACCTGCTTTTTCTCCACCTCGAGGGCCTTGCGCGCCTCCTCGACCTCTCGCCGCAAGTCATGGACTGTGGTCTCCTGCTCCTCGAGGGATTGGCGCAAATCCTTGTGCGAGATGCTGAGCTGGACCAGCTCCCCGTTAAGCTTTGAGGCCTTGTCCTCTCGCTGCTTGAGGGCCACTTGCGCCCCCTCGAGCGCGGTGCATTCCTGTTGGAGCCGACCCAGCACCTCCTCCCGCGCCAAGCACTCCTGCTCGAGCGCAGCCCGGGCCTCGGCGAGAGAGGCCCGCTCCTACTGGAGCTGGGTCTCCGCCTGCTGGCGCGCGGCTCCCTCCTGACGGAGCTACTCATCCGCTGCGGCGAGCGCGGCAGCCTTTCTCGCCAGGATCGTCCTCAGCCCCTCAGCCTCCTTGGCCTTCTCCTCAGCCTAACTCTGCCAGGCCCGCGCCCCTCGAGGGCCGCGCGGTCCCCGCCGGAGCCGGGCGCGAGCGGAGGCGACCTCGGCCTCCCACACCGCCGTGACGGTGTGCCCCCCCGCCAGGTCTTCGCGCGCTCTGTGCAGCGCGTCATCCCGCTCCACCAGTGCTGTCCTCACCCTCTCGACCGCGGAGACGTCCCCCGCGCCCGGTAGGATGGTCCAGCAGGAATCAGCCCAGTACACCAACCACTGATCTGGAGATCTCAGGGCCTCGACGAGGGCGTCGAGGGCATTGTATTGCCCCGGTACCAGCTGAGATCAGCGTCGAGGCGGTCGAGGGTGTCGTATCTCGCCCGAGCTCGGCGCTCCAAATCCTGCCGTCAATGGGCAAGGCGAGAGAAGACAGGGTTAGGGAAAGCACGAACGCGGAAGAAAGCGAGAGAAGAAACTACGAAACCCAACAAAAAACCATGTTGACGGAAAAAAGACGTATCCCTCTACGATAAGCAAGCGTACGGATCCCACACCTTTTTCACCACGGGATTCCCAAGGTTCTTGTCAATCCGCGGAGCAAGGGGATTACAAGCGTTCGATCTACAACGACACACTAGCTACTAAAACCCTAACTATTATTATACTAGAAAACAACTAAACTACACTAGAGAGAATGATTAAGATATCAAGATAAAAGACACTCGCCACGGGTCTACGATACTAGAGCATGCAATCGCTTAAAGACATGAAAACCAATCTAATCTATCGAGGTTGTGACCACGGTTTCGCCCTTTCCCTCCTCTCATACTGTCACTACGCGAAGGTATTCATGACTAGACCTTTGATGGACACGGCGTATTGAATGGATCCAAGGAAGCATTGGAGCTCTAATCCCTTCACAGCATGGTAGCTAACCTTAAGCATTAAAGTATATTCAACACAAGATAATAGATAGATAAACCGACAAAGTGCGATTACATCTCAAGATCGATTACAAGCCATAGACGAATGAGAAGATTACCCCATCAAGGTGCTGATCATGGCACCGCTGATCATGGTTTCCCTTCCGACGGTGTCTTCCTTCTTCTCCACGAGAGGGTGCTTCCTTCGAGGTGGTTGATCTCCCTCCAGAGATCCTCCTCCCCTCTCTCTAGCTTGTGGATGGACTTCTGGTGCGAATGACTCTCCCTTCTGTCGAATGGTGGCGCCCAGGCTTTTAGGATTCAAGATCCTTCGGGTGCAAGGAAAACGGGACCAAACCGGCCACCGGAGTGAGCTGGGCCGGCCGGCCTGGGCCGACCGGCCTGGGCCCACCTCGGCCCGGTTCGGTCACCCCTTTCGCTCCGTGGGTCCTTATGCATTTATGTACTTTGCCACCTCCACTTGCAGTATTTTGATGATGTTATCCTTGCGTCCAAGATGGAGGTTCTCTTCGCATGAAGTTCGATCTTTTACACTTCAATCCCCGGGGGTGTTCCTCGTAGCACTTCGGTCCTTGCCACCTTTGGAAGTGATTACATCAAGCTCATGAACACGAACAAGACTCCGTAAATGCTCCTTTGAACTGGTTGCAAATCCGTCCTTTATGTCCATGTTTTCCTACATAAACACAAACACTTCGAAATGCATGCACAAAGATGAACTTGTTATATGATTAGTGTGCCTAGTGGCGGGTTAGTTCCATAATCAAATGCAAACCAAAGTGTAATGAACATGCTAGGTGTACCAAAATACACCGTCAACAAACCACTAACCTGGAAGACTCGCCACACGGGACCGCTGTGGATCCGCAGTGCCTCGTTCAGCGCTAGGTTGAGCGAAGTGCCGTGGTCGCGAAGCTCCTGCCACAACTCCTACTCGGCCTGGGCCTCGACGAAGTGGGCCGGCGGTGCGCCGGCACGCTCCCGCTCCTGCTCTGGATGCGCCGCAGGGCCACCCGAAGCTGGAAGGGCGGCGCGCGACGACGAGGCCTCGGCACCGTCGGCCGGGCACCCCGGCACCGCGCCGCCGTCATCCCTCACCACGAGTGCCCCCCGTCGGGGGCTCGGGGGGCGCGGCGGGCGAGCTCACCCACCGGTCCCATCCGGGCGGCGGGACATCATCGTCGGGATCTCCACCACCGCCGCCCGGGCCGTCGTCGATTGGGGCCGGCGCCGGGGGGAACCGACGGCGTGCCGACCGCCGTGGTCATGGCCGTTGACGGGGCCGTCACCGCTCGCCGTGGCTCCACCGCCGCGGCCACGCTATGCTAGCCCTCGCTCGCCGCCGTCGCCGGTGCTCCCGGCCGCCCGCGGCACCCTCGATGAGCGCCGCCTCGTGGGGACGGCCGCGTCCGACCTCAACACCTTGGCGGGCACGAGGGGGGGCACGGTGGGTGCCACCCTACGAACACAAAGACGAGAAGTCAGGCACCCGCCTCTCGAAGACATGGCGCCTGGGGGAGCGCTCGCTTACCTCAGGGTGGAGAAGCCCCGCTTCCTCTTCCTTGGGCGCTCGGCGGGCATTGTGGCTGCGGTCGGCGTGGCCACCGCCGCACCCCCAGTCATCTCTGCGGTGCGCGCCGGTGCCTCTCGCGGTGCGCGTCGCCTCTCTCATGGGCTGCCTGGTGGCGGGCGCTGCCTCCTCTGCCGCCTCCGCGGCTCTGGGCGAGGGGGGCGCAGGATCCCACCTCTCGGGGAGAGCTCGTCCCCCATCGCTCTCCTCCACCTCCTCGTCCGATGACGAGAACTCCGAAGTCGCCAGGGAGGAGAGTCCCTACTTCTCGCGCAGTCGGAACTCCTCACTCCTCTGTTCCCGGCGCTCCCGGCGCCGGATCCTCTTCTCCTTCTTGCGCGCTGCCGCTGCGCCGCACGCACGCGTGCTCGGGCTCGGGGCGTGGGTGGGTCGGACCGTGTGGCGTTCACGGTCACCCGCTGTAGGGAACGAGCGAAAGGTCAGACCTCGCCGGCACGCCGCAAGCAAATGGCGGGAGCGAAGACAAAAATTCCACTCACCCGCGGACCGTGTGGAAGCATAACGAACGACCGGAGGTCGTCGTCGCCATGCCTGATGGCCTTGAGGTTGATGGCGCGCCTCGCCCTCGTGGCCGCATACTCCTGCGGAAGGAGATCGGGCAGCAGCCGCGATTCCGCCAGCGCCACAGGATCGGCCGTGTCCTCCATCTCGAAGATGCGGAGCCGCCTCTCCTGAGAGGGATGATCCGCCGGTGATGGAGGTTGGCGAGGACCGAGGCCGTGCCCATCCCGGCGTCCGTCAGGTCCTTCAGCGCCTGCAAGGCTGACTCCAGCCGGTCCTGGCATGAAGAGGGCGACATGCCGTGCCACCAAGAATTGGACTTCTCCTTCAAGACCTTGAAGGTGTAGGGCGGAAGGCCGGGCCCGTCGTTGCGGAGGTAGAACCACCCCCGCTCCCACTCGGCGTTGTTGGAGGTCATCGTGCAGGGGATGTAGAGTTCCCTGCGCATCTCTCGCAGCGAGATCGACACGCCGCCGGCGCGCACCACGCGGCGCATCATCGGCTCCGGCGTGGTGAGCGTGTGAAGCTCCACACGGAATAGGTGGACCCGAGATCCGAGTTTGTTGGGATCCCCAGGAACCCCTCGCACACGCCGACGAACATGGCCGCCTGTGAGATCGCGTTCGGTGTGAAGTTGTGCAGCTCCACACCGTAGTGGTAGCACATCCCGCGCAGGAAGCGGCTCGCCGGCGCCGCGAAGCCACGCTCGTGGAAACGGATGAAGCTGACGACGTAGCCGAACGGCGGGTTGGGCTCCCGGTCCACCGATGGCGAGTCAATCCACACCGGGTGCTGCCTATCCTTGTTCGCCGCCAGCTGGCCGGCATTCACCAGCTCGCTCAAGGCCAACCTCGTCGCCGTCGAGTGAGGCCACGGTAGCGGGTCGATCACGACGATGGGTTGCAAGGGAGCCATGCCGGTCGATGAAAGGGCGCAGAGTCGAAGCGAGCACTACGCGAGGCGAAGGGGCACATGCTGCTCTGAGTCGGAGGCGAAAGAGACGAAGGCGATGGGAGCTAAGTGCTAAGGTAAAAACTCGCCTCGCCCTCCCGCCACGCTTATAGATCCATGGAGCCACGCTCCCCGAATCGCGCGCTCTGTGCACATTAACTGCAGGTGAACGTCACCCGTCACTGACCATCAGGGCCCACCACGACCGAAGTGGCCAGGCGCGCGCACGCGCGCAATCATTACGGCGCGGCAACCGAAGAGCCACGGCGGGCCGTCACGTCCGCCCGCCCACATCGCCCGTTACGCGCGCGGCCACGGCACCTGAAAAGGCGCGCCCGCAGCGCATAACTGTGGTCGCGACTGTGGGCATTAAATGGCCCGGTCTCTTACCAAGTAAGGATGACCCTCGAATGGCCGGAGCCCGAGGCTCGAAAAGTCTGACCCTCGAAGGGTGCGATTACCGACCAGTGGTCTCGAAGCCCACTCAGCGGGAGTAGACGCCATAGGTGCCTTCGATTCACGAAAACTACTGATCGGCGATTCGAGGGCTGGTCCGACTGCGAGCCCTCGAGTCCTGCAGATGCAAAAAGTCGGGAGCACCCAGCTGCCACCCCGTAGTGGCCCTACTGATCAGGGGTTCGAAGCTTGACCCTCGAAGGGTTCAAATAGGCGCCCCAGATTGACAGAGTGAGGGACAATGAGGGCGTGCGCATTTGATCCTATCCTCGAGCCCACCGGCTCAAGGGTGCCCCATATGTCGTATTCAAGAGCCAGTGAGGGCAGCTAGTCGGGGGGATCCCATCGAGGGAGAGCTTCCACGCCCTCGGTCCCTAGCGAACGGGACCGAGCCCCACATAGCAAACCCGTGTGAGAACTTTCATGGACGAGTCTCCGGACCACGAGCCAACCCTTATCGAATGGGGCATGGGTGTCTACTTGAATCACCCGATAACAGCTTGACGAGGAATCTGCAATCCGCGACCGATCGATGGGGGTTACGGAAACCTCACCCTCCGTCCCGCAGAGGGACGGCGAGGGAGCGTTCAAATACAAGTCGGAGAGCTCGCCCGATCGCCTCGAACGGGCCCAGGCTCGGGGGCTCGATGCACGGCTACACCTCCTAGGGTATACCGAACGCAGGCAGTGCCAGTCATGCACGTGTGGCACACCAAGGCCGGTTAGAACATTGCCGATGCCGGTTGAAATAAGCACCCCGCACGCTAGAGGGTCTCGAGAAAAAACCCCTGCAGGAGCACTCACGCTCCTGCAGGGCTTCGGGGGCTAGACCCGCGGGTCCGTGTTGACGGTGTATTTTGGTACACCAAGCATGTTCATTACACTTTGGTTTGGATTTGATTATGGAACTAACCCGCCACTAGGCACACTAATCATATAACAAGTTCATCTATGTGCATGCATTTGGAAGTGTTGTGTTTATGTAGGAAGACATGGATATAAAGGACGGATTCGCAACAAGTTCAAAGGAGCATTTACGGAGTTTTGTTCGTGTTCATGAGCTTGATGAAATCACTTCCAATGGTGGAAAGGACCGAAGTGCTACGAGGAACACCCCCGGGGATTGAAGCGTAAAAGACCTAACTTCATGAGCGGAGAACCTCTATCTTGGATGCGAGGATGACATCGTCAAAATCATGCAAGTGGAGGGGGCAAAGTGCATAATCACCAGAGGATCCACGAGAGAGAAGGGGCGACCGAACCGGGCCGAGATGGGCCTGGGCCGGTCAGCCCAGGCTGGCCGGCCTAGCCCATTCCGGGGGTCGGTTCGGCCCCCCTTTCCTTGCACCCGAAGGATCTTCAACCCTAAAACCCTGGAGGCGCCACCATTCGACAGGGGGAGAGCCATTCGCACCAGGAGGCCATCCACAAGCTAGAGAGGGGAGGGAGATCTTCGGACGGAGATCGTCCACCTCGAAGAAAGCACCCACAGGTGGAGAAGAAGGAAGACACCGTCGGAAGGGAAACCATGATCATTGGTGCTATGTCTAGCACCTTGATGGGGTAATCTCCTTATTCGTCCATGGGTTGTAATCAATCTTGAGATGTAATCGCACTTTGTCGGATTATCTATATATCATCTTGTGTTGAATATACTTTAATGCATAAGGTTAGCTACCATGTCGTAAAGGGAGTATGAGCTCCAATGCTTCCTTGGATCCATTCAATATGCCGTGTCCATCATAGGTCTAGTCATGAATACCTTCGCATAGTGACAGTACGAGAGGAGGGAAAGGGCGAAACCGTGGTCACAACCCCGATAGATTAGATTGGTTTTCATGTCTTTAAGCGATTGCATGTTCTAGTATCGTAGACCCATGGGCGAGTGTCTTTTATCTTGATTGCTTAATCATTCTCTCTAGTGTAGTTTAGTTGTTTTCTAGTTTAATCGTAGTTAGAGGTTTGAGTAGCTAGAGTGTGAAGGTAGATCGAACGCTTGTAATCCCCTTGCTCCGCGGATTGACAAGAACCTTGGGAATCCTATGAAAAGGTGTGGGGTCCGTACGCTTGTGGATCGTAGAGGGATACGTCTATTATCCGTCAACAAGCCCCTTTTTCTGTCGCCGTTGCTTGGGAGCAAGCTAGTTTACATCGTTTGGTTTGCATCTAACTTAGTTTTATATTTAGTTTATCTTTTGTTTGCTATATCTAACACATATTATCTAGAAAACCACTTTGTTTGTTTTTGTTTTTGTTTTTAGCTTATTGTCTAGATGGCGTTCGTCAATCAACCCGTGGAAGAACAGGAGAAATCATTAAGGGATTACGCTAGCCCTCGATGTGAAGACATAAAAGTACAAGAGTCGGATTCGAAGCTCGAAGCGACCAAGTATGAGATTAAATCCAAGATCATCGAGATGGTGGCGGCAAACCCGTTTGAAGGGATGGTTACGGAGAACCCATATAGACATATAAGGCATTTCACGACGCTATTCAACACGGTGCGTCAAGAAGGAGTTCCCGATGAATGGTTCCAATGGAATCTTTTTCCCTACTCACTTGCCGGCAATGCAAAGACATGGTACTCGTGTGCGTCCTTTGAAGTTGAAGGCAATTGGAACAAGTTGACAAAAAAGTTTTGTGAGAAGTTCTTTCCGATTAGCAAGGTTCAACATCTAAGGAGGCAAGTGATCACTTTCATGCAAGGAGAAGAGGAAGGGATAGACCAAGCTTGGGATATGTTTAATGAGTTAATCGAACAAGGACCAAGACTCAGCTTCTCCGGTGACATACTCTTGCATACCTTTTTCTTTTCCCTAACCCCTAGTTGCATGCAACACGTCCAAATGTGTGCAAGTGGGGATCTCATGGAGAAAACACTCACGGAAGCCGCCAAACTTCTACAAAAGATTAGTAAAGCAGCTGCCATGCGAAGAGATTGGGAAACAAGACTTGCGGAAGAGCCGGAATACAATTCAAGGAAGAAGAAGTGTGCTTAATTTTCTAAAGAGGCAACCCCGGAAGTCACAAAAGAGGAGCCAATCCCGGAAAAGCTTGAAGAAGAACACATCAAGTCAAGAACTACCCCGAGCGTTGACTTCGCCGCATCAAATGAAACAAACAAGAGAAGAATGTCAAGCGCGAAGCCACTAAGGGAGTTCGAACCAATGGATTGGGTTCCTATCGATTACGGAGAAGTATTCGACAAGAGAAGACCGTTCCCTAATCAAAAGGGGATGGCAAGGGCATTGGAAGTGGATTTCCCACTGGAGAAGATTTCCCACTGGAGAAGAAAGCAAAAGATTCATACGACCTTGAAATCACTGGTGAGATCTTTCAAAAGCTCTTTGGAGATGATGAAGTGGATCCGGAACACATAGCCGAGGTGAAGAGAATCATGGGGATCAAGCCCGAAGCATCACCATACGCTCGCCTCGCCGAAATTTACACGATAGGATCCGAAGAAGAAGAGAAGATGGAACCACGCTTGAGTTGCGAGATCAACGGAGTTCAATGCAAAGCTTTATGCGACATCAGAGCCCAAGTAAGTGTCCTATCTTCTAAAATTTACGATAAAGTTCAAGACCACAACCTAGACTTAGCTCCAACATCAACGAAATTAATTATGGGAGATGGTAGAACTATTAAACCTCTAGGTATTGCTTGCAACATGAAAGTAAAGATCTCTGGAAAATGCATACCAACCAATTTCTTTGTTATTGATACTTACAGTAATCATGATCACATAATCCTAGGTAGGCCCTTTCTTAAGTTGGTTGATGCCGTGTTGGATGCCGGAGAAGGCAAAGTAACAATGAACCTTAATGGAACAAAGTACACATCTAATTTTTTCGCGTTTCTAAACACCCTACACCCTTTCCTCCCGAAGACGAAGAAGTAGAGGAGATAGATAGTCTTTGTTTTATTGAAACCCTTAGAGACCCGCTGCAAGAAGCGATGGAAAATCAAATTAGTAATCAACAAGATGAAGAACTAGAAGAAGCAACGAAAGGCTTAGAACCACATGATGGGAGCGTGGAGGAAGGAAAATTTGAGGACATAGGAGAAATAAAACCCGAGGAGCCACAAGTGCCCGAGGTAGACCTTAAACCTTTGCCCAAAGGATTAAAGTACGAATTTTTGGGCCCAGACAAGACTTATCCAGTCATCGTGAGCGATGAGTTGAGTCCCGAAGAAAATGAGAAGTTGCTTATTTTATTCAAAAAACATAGGAAGGTGATTGGATATTCGATTAATGATCTCAAAGGTATTAGCCCAGCCTTTTGCACACATCGTATACCAATGGAAGACCAGTGTAAGCCCGTAGTGGACCACCAAAGGAGGCTAACTCATGCCATGTGAGAGGTAGTAAAGAAGGAAGTCATCAAGTTACTTGATGCCGGAATCATCTACCCGGTTCCGCATAGCGAGTGGGTGAGCCCGGTACATTGTGTACCAAAGAAAGGAGGTTTAACCGTGGTGAAGAATGAGAAGAACGAATTGATACTGCAAAGAACCGTGACCGGTTGGCAGATGTGTATTGATTATCGTAAGCTTAACAAAGCAACAAAGAAAGATCACTTCCCCCTACCGTTCATCGACGAGATGCTCGAGAGATTAGCAAACCACGCTTATTTTTGCTTTCTCCATGGGTACACGGGATTCATGCAAATTCCCATTCACCCGGACGATCAACACAAAACAACGTTTACATGCCCTTATGGAACGTTTGCATATAGAAGGATGTCCTTCGGTCTATGCAACGCTCCGGCTTCTTTTCAACGTTGCATGATGGACATCTTTTCGGAATTCATCGAAGAAATTGTCGAGGTGTTCATGGATGATTTTTTCGTTTATGGGAAGACGTTCATGGATTGCTTGGCAAACTTGGAAAAGGTCCTCACGAGGTGTGTGGAGGTAGACTTGGTGTTAAATTGGGAAAAGTGCCACTTCATGGTTAAGCAAGGCATAGTGCTCGGACATGTTATATTCGAGAGAGGCATTGAAGTGGACAAGGCTAAGGTAGAGACGGTTGAGCAACTCCCACCTGCGACAGATGTTAAGTCCTTAAGGAGCTTTCTAGGTCATGCCAGATTTTATAGAAGATTTATTAAGGACTTCTCAAAGATCACTAAGCCTTTAACGCATCTTCTTCAAAAGGATGTGGCTTTTGACTTTGATGAGAAGTGCCTAGGGGCATTCCGAACCTTGAAAAGTGCGTTGGTGAGTGCTCCCATAATTCAACCTCCGGATTGGAGCCAACCTTTCGAGATCATGTGTGACGCAAGTGACTACGCTGTAGGCGCGGTTTTGGGCCAAAGAAAGGAAGGCCGAGTTCACGCCGTTTACTATGCTAGCAAAACTCTTAGTGGGGCGCAATTAAATTATGCCACTACAGAAAAGGAGTTGCTAGCGGTGGTATTCGCTTTCGAAAAATTCAGATCTTACATCGTGAACTCGAAGGTAATTGTTTACACCAATCACGCAGCCATCAACTATCTCTTGGCTAAGAAGGAAGCTAAACCACGTTTGATTCGTTGGATCCTTCTTCTCCAAGAATTTGATGTTGAAATTCGTGACAAAAAGGGGGTGGAGAACGTTGTGGCCAATCATTTGTCAAGGATGAATCATGGATAAGATGATAAAGAGCCCATCGAAGATAAGATGAGAGATGACCACCTCTATCGAGTGCTCGATAAAGACACTTGGATGATTGATATCATTCGAGCGATTCGGAAGATGCCTCTCGATCATCTAGATAAAAACTCTCAAAACAAAATAATCTTCGAAAGTAGGAAATACTTTTGGGATGCACCATACCTCTTCAAACTTGGCAATGATGGAGTCATGAGAAGATGTGTGCCAAAAGAAGAGAGGGTAGAAATTCTGAGAAAGTGTGACCCGGCGGAGTACGGTGGACACTATAGCCATTTTCGAACCCAAGCAAAAGTATGGTCGAGCGGATTCTATTGGCCGGAGATGCATGAAGATACTAAAAGATATGTTGCATCATGCCCCAAATGCCAAAGAACCGGAAACATCTCTCAAAGAAATTCTATGCCCTTGAATTACAATTTACAAATTTATTTATTCGATGTATGGGGTATAGACTTCATGGGGCCTTCCAAAAACTCATGTGGATATGAGTATATTCTAGTCATGTTTGATTATGTATCCAAATGGGTAGAGGCTATGCCATGTCGCAAAGCTTCCACGGAGGAGTCCATTACTATGATCAAGAACGTGATTTTTCCTCGTTTCGGTACATCGAGAATCTTGATAAGTGATGGAGGAACTCACTTCACCTGGAAGAATTTCAAAAAGTGCTTGTCCAAGTTGGGGATTGAACATAGGGTCTCTATGGCCTATCACCCACAAACCAACGGACAAGCGGAAACATCAAATAGGCAATTAAAAAGTATCCTCAACAAAACCATAGAAAAGGGAGGC
The DNA here is from genome assembly GCA_947561735.1 of Cenchrus americanus. Lineage (NCBI taxonomy): Eukaryota > Viridiplantae > Streptophyta > Magnoliopsida > Poales > Poaceae > Cenchrus > Cenchrus americanus. Next base: position 76,954,991 of record OX387244.1, on the reverse strand, counting down.
AAGGATTGGTAAAAGAAATTAGACGGAGCTTTATGGGCTTATCGAACAGTGTTTAAGACACCGATAGGTATGACCCCTTATCAATTCATCTATGGAAAAGCTTACCACCTTTCGGTTGAGTTGGAACATAAAGCCTATTGGGCGATTAAAGAGATGAACCTTGATCTCGATGCCGCGGTGGTGAAACGAAGAATCCAAATAAGCGAGCTTGAGGAGATGAGGTTGAAGGCGTATGAAAATGCAAGCATATACAAAGAGAGAATCAAAAGGTGGTATGATAAAAGATTGAAAAACAAAGAGTTTAAAGAAGGAGATAAGGTCCTCCTCTACACTTCGAGGTTTAAAACCTTCGGAAAGGGGAAATTGCAAAGCAAGTGGGACGGACCTTATGTTGTGCATTCGGTGCTCTCCAATGGAGTGGTAGCCATTATGGATATAAAAGGCGATCAATTTATGGTGAATGGTCAACGACTTAAGGTTTACTACGAACCCGACATTGTGCCCCTTCACCATGTTGATGTCTTCACCATGGAAGAAGAGCCCGGGCGTCCCGCCTTGGACGAAAAACAAGGCATGGATTTCTGTAAATAGTTTTTCTTTTAATTTTCTGGAGTTTCTCGCGAAGATTTACTGGGCCAACTTTTTCCCATGGGCTAAGGAGGTGAAATAAGGGCGGTGCATGAAAAACCGGCCCGGCCCGGCCCCCAAGACAGGGTGGGCCGGCCGGCCCAGTCCGCATCTGTTGAGATCAAGAGGACCGCCCGCATCCGTTGCGGAGGGCGTGTTCCGACCGGAGCTATTGCATCTTGCAACCCCGTAGAAGGAGAGAAGGTCCCTACGCCCGTTCGAAGGTCGGCGCGCATCCTAGGCATGAAGCGGAAAGACTACACGGAGGTGTCGCCCGAGCCTAAGGATTATGGGGGTAGCGACTACTCCGACGATCGTAGCCCGAGCTCGTGGGCGGCCGCCGGAAGATATGATAACGATCTTTACATTTGGGATGAGGTGCCCAAGGAGAAGACTGCCGAAGGCTCCAACGGCGGCGCGACGACAATGATGGTGGCGACGATGGCGGCGACGACGGTGGCGACAACGGTGGAGACGATGGCAATGACCACCCATTCGGATTGCATCCGATGTGTTGTGCGGCTTGCCTTCACTCCATCGCGGATCTCTACGCGTCGGTTGACGAATGTCTCCAAGCCATGGAGGCAATGAAGCAGCGTTTGGAGGATTTGGAGCGCGTAGTTGAAGACGACTACAAGTTCCTTAACCGCAACGTGCGCAAACTCTTTGGCATGGTCGGGAACATGAGAGGCAAGTGGTGAAATACTTGCGGGAAGTACCACTAGGTCTAGTTTTCCCCTTAGGAATTTTGTAAGATACGACGAGGACGTCGTATTTTTTTAGCGTCGGGGAGGGCTAGCTAGCTAGCCTTAGCTTTTGAGTTCCAAAGTTTAGGTTTGGTTTAGTCTTCGAGAGAGTCTTAGAGTTTAAAGAGTCTTAGTTTTCGAGTGTGCTTTAAATTTTTGCAAGTTTGAAGTGTCTTAAATTAGTGTTGAGTCAAAGAAAATCACATAAAAAGTCTTTATATATATTATGTCTTGTGTGATGCTTATCTTTATTCACTTGTTTGTTTATCTTTGATTCTTGATATATGAACATAAGTGTGTGGTTCCAAAAAACGTTTACCGTGGTGCTTAGTGGAGTTGCTACTACTTAAAGTACCTATACCACACTTCGATCTTGAGCTTCACGTGTTAGTTGTGCTATGTTCAATGCTAAAAGTTGGAGGATTTCAGTTCTCAAAATTATCTTAAAACACTTGTAATAAAGGTTAGCAAAACCTCCTTTTCCAAGTTGAGAGTAAGAAAAAAATCCTATACAAAGCCAATTTATTTTTGCTCCACCATAAGTGTGATTAGCACGATGAGTTGGGCTAGGATCCTTCTCTCTTAGGAGTTTTAATTTCAAGCAATGATCATGTTCTTGTGCTTATCTTTTGTTGCTAGCCTCGTCATGCATTCGGTAACGTGACTTTCACATCGGAAGTCCCGTACATCGCCAAATTCCATACCCAACCCTATACATCTCTTTTGTACATCGCATTCCTTGAACACAACCTACTTTCAAAAGTTTCGTCTCGTCTCTAGCATGATTTATTTAAAATTTCAGAATGTATGCATGCGAGAAAGAGAGGAGTTTAGAGCTTTGAAAAGTTGTCAAGAGAGGGAAAAATAAAGAGAAAAGTATGAATATGGAAAAGAAAGAAAGAAAGAAAGAAAGAAAATATAGAAAAGTAAAGAAAGAGAAAAATATGAGAATGAAAGAATGAAAGAAAAAGAAGAGAAAGAGAAAATAGGAGTGGCAAGAAGGATATGAGAGGGATGAATCAAGTGAAAAAGAAAAAAATAAAAGTGCAAGGAAGGATGTCACGTTGTTGAGAGACGAAACTTTCACTCTTTTTCCAACCATGTGCAATCCGACAACGAGGACGTCATCGGTGCCTCGTAGTCATAATTTTCTTTTGCCCTTGCACATGTCCACCATTCTAAATCTTCTCATCCTTGATATCCCTACATATGGTTTATTCTCATGATCATTGGCTTTGAAAGGTAAGCAACCATTAGAGGAAGTTCTTAGTTTGACAATATTTGTTTTGATTGCGCTAGCCCTACCTATAGCTCCACTTAACATGTTATATGAGAGACTTATGGGAGGTGAGAGTTTTATAAAATTGGTTTAGGATAGCCACCTCATATGAGTGACTTGATAGAGCTTGGAGAAAGGTTTTTGTCTAATACTTGTTGCAGGAATTTTGTTTGAAAAAAATATAAAAACCCTCTGATGGAAGCAAGGAAGTAAGCATGGCTGAGATTGAAGGCTTCGAGTGAAGAGTTTGAGTTGTGGGGTAAATCTTGATGTGGTAAAAATTCTAAACACCCATGTTTATGTTTAATGATCATTACTTTATGTTTATGTACTAAAGATGAAAGGATTGACTAACTTGTGGATAAGGATTAGCGGTACACGATTACAGCACTTTGGACGAAGTTCTTTTACGAGTAATTGCTCGAGGACGAGCAAGAGCTAAGCGTGGGAGAGATGTTGACGGTGTATTTTGGTACACCAAGCATGGTCATTACACTTTGGTTTGGATTTGATTATGGAACTAACCCGCCAATAGGCACACTAATCATATAACAAGTTCATCTATGTGCATGCATTTGGAAGTGTTGTGTTTATGTGGGAAAACATGGACATAAAGGACGGATTCAGAACAAGTTCAAAGGAGCATTTACGGAGTCTTGTTCGTGTTCATGAGCTTGATGAAATCACTTCCAATGGTGGCAAGGACCGAAGTGCTACGAGCAACACCCCCGGGGATTGAAACGTAAAAGACCTAACTTCATGCGCGGAGAACCTTTATCTTGGACTGTTGACGGTGAATTTCCGTCAACCTAGAGTACTTTTTATACATTGGTTTCGATTATGATTTGCAACTAACCGGCCACTAGGCATACTAATGATATAACAAGCTCACACTTGCATGTCGATTTTGGAGTTTGTTATTTACGCAGGAAATCTACGCTAAAGAGGAGACTTTCGGGATAAGTTCACCAAGCACTTTGGAAGAAGATCATGAAGCCCGACAAGAGTCAAGACACGCCATGAACATGACTCCAAATGACCCGAGGACCGAAGCGTCAACATGCAAATCTTCCGGGACTCAACGAGAAAATAGCGAAGCTTGCATAGTAAGGATTCAAGCCTTAACCGTGATGGAAATGACGTCAAAGGCCCACATGCAAGTGCACACGAATAAGGGATCACGCGAGAAGCAACCGGGGAGGAAACCGGGGCCGAACCGGGCCGAAATGGGCCTGGGCCGGCCGGCCTGGGCCGACCGGCCCAGCTCACTCTGGGGTCGGTTCGGTCCCCCCTTTGCCCTAGATGTTCGTCTATTTATTGCCTCCGCTGCCCTCGGCTGCCACATCGAACAAATCATCCTACCGACGCCAATCACCAGAAAACCGCCGCCGCAAGATGAGGGAGAGAGTTAGATGAGCTCGTCACAAGGATCAACGCCGGCAGAGAGAACGAAGCAAGAGGAGGACTCCAAGCCGCTGGCCTAGGGGTGTTCCAAAGCTCCATCGCCGCCATCTTCATCGACGACATTCTCCGGAGTCTCCATCACCCCTATGTGCTTCCATCCATGTAAGATGATGGGGTAATGTCTCCGTTCATCCCTAGGATTAGATGGATACATGCTATGTGATCGCTACTTGATTTGTGGTTTCAATCTATCGTTTTCATGTTGATGATGCTTTGATGATTAAGGTAGGCCACCGTGTTTTTCGGGCATATGATATCCGCTACTCCCATAGATTCCATCAACATACCATGTCCATCATAGGTCTAGTCACGAATACCTTCGCGTAGTGACAGTACGAGAGGAGGGAAAGGGCGAAACCGTGGCCACAACCCCCGGTAGATTGGTTTACCGCTTTCGTGTAGTAGATGCATTCCGTGTTATCCTAGATCCTAGGGAGGGAACGCTTATCTTTCTTACTCACTCTCTTGTGTTCACCCCTTTACCATCTAGTTTAACCCTAGATTTGTTTGATCAACTTAACTTAGATTAACTTAGGTTAGATTGTCTTTACTTTTAGATTAATACTCTCTTTTAAAGGTTTCCTTAGTCAACTATTTTAGTACTTGGTTAACGCTAGTAATCCCCTTGCTCCGCGGATTGACAAGAACCTTGGGAATCCCGTTGTGAAAAAGGTGTAGGTCTGTACGCTTGCGGATTGTAGGTGGATACGAGTTTTATCCGTCAACAAGCCCCTTTTTCTGGCACCGTTGCCGGGGAGCAAGCCAGTTTGCTACGTTTAATCTAGTATTAATTTTGTTGATTACTAACACCTAACCCTTATTTTCTAAAAAAAAAGAAAAAAAAAATCTTTTTTGCTTTTCTTTCTACTTTTCTTGTGCCTAGATGGATTTGTTCACCTCACCATTGGAAGACGAAGAGATGTCGCTAAGGGAGCTAGCAATGCCGTCAATGGAAGACATTGAGATGCAAAAATCAGATTTGACGTTTGCTACAACCCACTATGAAGTGAAGCCTGGAATCATCAAGTTAGTGGCGACAAAACCATTTAGAGGATTGGAGGATGACAACCCATATAGACCCATTAAGGAATTCACGATGTTATGCAACACGGTGCAACAAAAAGGAGTTCCGGCCGCTTGGTTCAAGTGGAATCTTTTTCCGTTCTCTCTCGAAGATGAAGCGCGAAGATGGTACACACTTGCGTCCGTTGAATCAAAAGGAAATTGGGATGAGCTAGTGAAGAAATTTCTTTTGAAGTTCTTTCCCATAAGCAAAGTCCAAGACTTAAGGAGGCAAGTGCTCACTTTCAAGCAAGGAGAGGATGAAGGAATTGATGAAGCATGGGACCGTTTTAATGAACTACTTGAGCGAGGCCCGAACTTGGGATTTTCCGGTGACTTGATGTTGCATACCTTTTATTTTTCACTAACCCCTAACTCGTCTCGTTTTGTAAGCATGTGTGCGGGCGGTGATATAATGGATAAAACAATTAGTGAAGCCGCACAAATCTTACAAAGGATAAGCAATGGACAAAGAACACTACGAGATTGGCAAAGATGTTGTCGAGAGGAGCAAAATGACAAAAGCAAGCCCAAGGTGCTTGCTGAAATTTCTGAAAAAGATGAACCGGAGGTCAAGGAAGATGAACTGACCATACAAGAAATTGAAGATCCACCTCCCAAGGTAAGAGAAGTCATTTCGGAAGGTAAAAATGTTGAAACTAACATGAATGTAGGCCGAAGTATGTGGAATGCTAGACCATTGGCGGAGTTCATTCAATCCGGTTGGGTTCAAGTTGATTTCGCCCCACTAATTAACTACCGAAGGAAGGAGGAACGCCGACACGTTGCCAAACTAGTTGAAGATATATTTGATCAAGAGATGAGTGGAGAGTCGATCCAAAAGATGTTTGAAGAAGAAAGAGAAGAAGGAGATGAAGGATGGATCGACCGGTTTGACAACTCAAAGATTTATGATGAAGGAAGAGAAGAGTACAACCGTGATGAGCCTAGTGACTCAAAGGATAAATGGGAGGAGATAGGACTCAAGCTAGATGATAGCTTGTGTGCTATTGAAGCCTACACACTAGCAAATCAAGACATGGAAGTACTCAAGGATGAAGGAAAGAGTGAATCAACAATGAGCGATCTTGATGACATGTGGTACATGGAAGATAAAGAAAGCAACATACAAGTCTTTGAAGATGAAGATCTGGTTGATAAAGAAGACTTCAAAGAAGAGATGAATGCGTACATAGTTGAAGGATTACATGTTCCACATGATGAGTTGAAGAAATTGCAAGAAGGTGATGAAGAGGCAACTACACTTGTTGAGATCGATTCGCCTTCAACACCGCTTGATGAACCAAATATCACTCTTGTTGAAAAATCTCTAAGGCCAAGGTACGCGCTGAAATCTCAAGATATTATTGGTATTGATGTTGATAAATTCAAATACTCATGCTCAACCAATAGTATGAATGATAGTTTAATGTCTATGCCTTGTTCCAATAGTGATCATGTTGATAGGCTAGATTTTCTTGAGAATGAAAAAGAGGAAACATTTATTTTTGATCCAATTAATCTCACACCTAAACAAACTTTGCCTAATGATGAGCTAAGTGCTATGCATGAAACATATGCTTCTTTTATTTACACCTTGACTTGTTGCTACAATTCACATGTGGTGTTAATTATGGACGCGTATGTTTACAATAAGTTTTGTAAATCTCGATCATGCTTTGCCCTTGGTCAAGCTAATGACCTTAAAGAATCATATGTCGGGAAAGGCCCGATTTTCACTAACCATGTAGACAAGGCTTGAATAATGAAAAAAAGAAGTCATGCCTAAAAGAGTTGCAAGATAAATCATCAACCTCTCCGAATCCCGCGATGCATGCTGCTGTCTTCATCAATTTGAGAGCTTGTTCAGAGGTGTACAAATGGAGAAAATGAGATATCCAGAAGCTCCATCAAGTTACCATTCCAACGCATCAAGAACCAACAAGTTTGAAGACCCGTGCAAGGAGTTATGGAGAAAACATTGAGCGTTGCGCGTTCTGAAATTTCAGGACAGATTTCATCGCCGAAGTAAAACGGACGTAACTCTCTTGTCCGGAGTCCGATTTGAGAAAATAAAGACTCGTTGGAAAGGAAATTTTGTGCACTGTGCAATGGAGTAGAGCTTGAGTATACTTTCTGTTCTGGACATTAAAAAAAATTCATGGAGTGAAGGCAGCACCGAAGGATGATAAAGAAGGAGATAATGATGAAACAAAAGGATGCTTTGGGCAAGTCTTCTATAAGTGATCAAGCACAACATGGGAAGTAAATTAAAGCTGCATTGGTACCTTTTCTTCTTGCATGAAGGGCCATGTCTATGCAACGAAAAGAAGGTATGTGAGAAAGTCCAGCTCTATGACTTTAAATGAAGCGCTTTTCGGGAGGCAACCCGTTTCTTTATATTTTTACTACTTTCTTAGATAAAATAAAGAATGGCACTATCTTATGATGATCAACTTGTGGTTATTAATCTATGTTCAGTTTTCCTTTTTAGAACCACCGTCATGTTCATGATAATATTTATTTGTATGCATTGCATTTTGTTATCAATGTGATGTTTCCTTGTGTATACATGTTTTGCACATAGTTGGCTTGGTTGTTTTATATACTTAATGATGTATGCTTCAGTTTCCATGTTAATGCTTCATAGGGCCCTATGGGTATTTTCCTTTTGTGATCTTGTGTAAACGTGGTGTTTAAACATGATTGCGGACCATCATCGTTAATTTCGATAAACCTAGCTAGCTTTTCATATGTTTTCATGTTGCTTTGGTTAGTTTATAAGCTTTGCAATGCGCTTAATTTTTATTGTGCTATAAGAGTTATTGATTTAAGGATAGACATGGTGTTTTAACCCTTGATAAATAAACCTTTATGGCTATGGAGAAATTCGGCAACCTAGTTGTAAACATGGTGCTTAGAACTAGGTGAAAACATTGTCTTTGTTTATATGCTTTCCTCTCATGTGCATACACACCTTGCACCACGTACACTCATTAGGTTTCTATTCCTCATTAGACTAATTATGCCACAAGTTAAGAATCTTAGGAGACATTGTTGGATTGTTGGCAATTCTATCTACTCCCAACCGTCACCTTGGGGGTAGAATGTGCGTTTAAAACGTCTTACAGGCAAGATAAAGACTCTCACTACAAGGAAATTGAAGGATGGCTAAGAAGTGCTTTGTCTTCTTCTTTCATGACTAGCAAATTCTAAGCATGGGGGAGACCCTGAACCTTCAGCACGGAAGTGCAACATGACACTCTAGAAGATAGAATGATAAAAATCGTTAACATCTCTGGATCAATGCGCAAGAAGCCACCAATATCATCAAAATTCTGCATGGTCTCGAAGGGAAAACATTGGATATTTTTGGATATTTAGAAGCCAGATGAAGTTACGATTCTAACAAATCAAGAATCAAGACAATCGGAGGTTCCTACAAGCGGTTATGCCCGAATCACCGAGTGCAACACGTCCTGAAATCAGTTTTGGACAGCACACAGCGCTGAAGTAAAACGGACATAGCTCCCTTGTTTGAACTCCGTTTTCGATGAATGACGACACATTGGAAAGGTAATTTCGTAAACTTTTCAATAAACTTATATTTCGATATATGTTCTGTTCTGGACAGAGGGGGAAATCCATGAGAAAGAGACAGCAAGGAGATGATGAGAACAAAAAATAGGAGATGGTGATGATAACATTGAAGAGAAGGGCGACCAATGACTCCATTAAGCATACACGATTAAATCCAGAAGTTTAGGAGCATTGATAAATCAAGACAAAAGCAAAGCCATATCGATACATGGAGATGTCAGAAGAATGCAACGAAGAATTACAAAGGTTGGTAACATCTCCATGGACCTTCTCTTTTCCAAACACAAATGCTTGTAAGTATGCCTTCAACCTCAACTATGTGCAACCTTTTGTTTTTCTCTTCCAACAATAACATGGCTACTAGGAGGACAACCTAGGTTTCTTTTTTACTTTCAATAGATAAGCATGACCATGTGTTCACCTTGATGTTCTATATTGCCTATGTTTACGGAAAGATGATGAAAGTTGCTGCTTTGTTTTACCTACATGAAGTTATACATGTCTTGGCTAATTGATCTCTATAATACGATCTGAAATTAATTTAAACGGCTCTTTTATTTGTGGAGGTGAAATGACTATGCTCTAGACCCACATACATATCTTTGCTCTTTGATTTAAGTTTATGGATAGCCGGATAACTTGTTGTTTTTATGAAAACTTAACTTTTATGCTATCTACATATTTGTGATGCTCTTGCAAAGTTCTACCTACCAAAGCCATATACATATATGTTTTATGATATCAAAACCTGTAGATTGCAAACATCTGTTTTGATGAGTTGGATTAGGATTGATTTCTATGGTTAGAGACTAAGAAGCTGGTCATTCCTTTGTGTAACTTTTTCATGCTAGCCTTTTTGTCCATGCATTGTGGGTTTTCACATCGAAAATTCCACAAACTTCGCTGGGCATCCACCCTAAACCAAAAACATCTTTTTGTGATCACCTCCTTGTCCACAACCCAATTTGAGTATGGAGTAAAATTCTCGATGGAGATTCAAATATTCCGCAATATTATGGAATTTATACTTACTTTAGCAGTCATTTCCCCTCTCTTTTATGCTTGAGGACGAGCATCGTTCAAGCATGGGGGAGGAGTCATTCTCTGACACAAATGCTATGTAAGTATTATGTTGCAAAAAGTTTTGAGGAGCAAAAGAAAAAAAATAAAAAAAATGAAAAATGAAAAAAAATATGATAAGAAGAGAAGAAAATTAAGAAAAATAGGAAGAATAAAGTGAAAAAAAGAAAGAGAGAAAAATAAGAAGGAAATAAAATAAAAAAATAAAGATGCTCCTCGGTTCTTTTTGCTTCATAAGTTCTCAAGTGCTTTGATGACACATCCATACTCAAATCTTCCAACCATGTGCAATCCGATAACGAGGACTTCTCTCGTGCCTCGGGATCATCCATTTGCCACTTGCACATGTCCACTTATCTAAATGTGTGTGTTTCATCCTTCTCTCTTTCCAATTTATTTTCCATGGCCTTTTTGACGAGTCTCGATAATTCCAATAGATCTCTCTCTTAATTTGACAATATTTCGGATGTATGTTTTGCTAGCATTGTTTTTAACCTTCCAAGCTCCACATAAGCCTTCCACTATCACATATGAGTAGAGTAGGTTGAAAATAATCTAGTATAGGCTTGAGTGACTTGATGAGATGAGTGTTTCCATGAGCTTTTGCAAGAGATTTTCACTTATGTTGGATATGCATCTTTTTGAAAATCTTCCATGTGACAAGGTAATGGTTTGAAGTTCACTTAAGTTTGAGAGCATCGTGTTAAATGTGGCTTGTTCTTTATTGTTAGTCTATCTTCCATAATGAAAAAGAAGTCGGTCACAACTTGAACTTTAAAAATAAATTCTTAAGAGAGAGCAATTTGTCTCGTCATGAATGACTAAGTGCAGGGATAACATTGGAAGGCAACGCTGATTTCCCTTTTAAGCGAGGACCACATACTCGAGGACGAGCAAGGTTTAAGCATGGGGGAGATGTTGACGGTGAATTTCCGTCAACCTAGAGTACTTGTTATACATTGGTTTCGATTATGATTTGCAACTAACCGGCCACTAGGCATACTAATGATATAACAAGTTCACACTTGCATGTCGATTTTGGAGTTTGTTGTTTACACAGGAAATCTACGCTAAAGAGGAGACTTTCAGGATAAGTTCACCAAGCACTTTGGAAGAAGATCATGAAGCCCGACAAGAGCCAAGACACGCGATGAACATGACTCCAAATGACCCGAGGACCGAAGCGTCAACATGCAAATCTTCCGGGACTCAACGAGAAAATAGCGAAGCTTGCATAGTAAGGATTCAAGCCTTAACCGTGAAGGAAACGACGTCAACGGCCCACATGCAAGTGCACACGAACAAGGGATCACGCGAGAAGCAACCGGGGAGGAAACCGGGGCCGAACCGGGCCGAAATGGGCCCGGGCTCGGGCCGGCCGGCCCGGGCCGACCGGCCCGGCCCACTCGGGGTCGGTTCGGTCCCCCCTTTGTCCTAGGTGTTCGTCTATTTATTGCCTCCGCCGCCGTCGGCCGCCACATCGAACAAATCATCCTACCGACGCCAATCACCAGAAAACCGCCGCCGCAAGATGAGGGAGAGAGTTAGATGAGCTCGTCGCAAGGATCAATGCCGGTGGAGAGAAGGAAGCAAGAGGAGGACTCCAAGCCGCTGGCATAGGGGTGTTCCGAAGCTCCATCACCGCCATCTTCATCGACGACGTTCTTCGAAGTCTCCATCACCCCTATGTGCTTCAATCCGTGTAAGATGACGGGGTAATGTCTCCGTTCATCCCTAGGATTAGATGGATACATGCTATGTGATCGCTACTTGATTCGTGGTTTCAATCTATCGTTTTCATTTTGATGATGCTTTGATGATTAAGGTAGGCCACCGTGTTTTTCGGGCATATGATATCCGCTACTCCCATAGATTCCATCAACATACCGTGTCCATCATAGGTCTAGTCACGAATACCTTCGCGTAGTGACAGTACGAGAGGAAGGAAAGGGCGAAACCGTGGTCACAACCCTCGGTAGATTGGTTTACCACTTTCGTGTAGTAGATGCATTCCATGTTATCCTAGATCCTAGGGAGGGAACGCTTATCTTTCTTACTCACTCTCTTGTGTTCACCCCTTTACCATCTAGTTTAACCCTAGATTTGTTTGATCAATTTAACTTAGATTAACTTAGGTTAGATTGTCTTTACTTTTAGATTAATACTCTCTTTTAAAGGTTTCCTTAGTCAACTAGATTAGTACTTGGTTAAGCGCTAGTAATCCCCTTGCTCCGCGGATTGACAAGAACCTTGGGAATCCCGTGGTGAAAAAGGTGTAGGTCCGTACGCTTGCGGATCGTAGGTGGATACGAGTTTTATCCGTCAACATGGACGCGAGGATGACATCGTCAAAATCATGCAAGTGGAGGGGGCAAAGTGCGTAATCACCTGAGGACCCAAGGGAGCGAAGGGGCGACCGAACCGGGCCGAGATGGGCCAGGGCCGGTCGGCCCAGGCAGGCCGGCCCAGCCCACTCCGAGGTCGGTTCGCCCCCCCTTTCCTTGCACCCGAAGGATCTTCAACCCTAAAACCCTGGAGGCGCCGCCATTCGACAGGGGGAGAGCCATTCGCACCAGGAGGCCATCCACAAACTAGAGAGAGGAGGGAGATCTCTGGAGGGAGATCGTCCACCTCGAAGGAAGCACCCACAGGTGGAGAAGAAGGAAGACACCGTCGGAAGGGAAACCATGATCAACGGTGCTATGTCTAGCACCATGATGGGGTAATCTCCTTATTCGTCCATGGGTTGTAATCGATCTTTAGATGTAATCGCACTTTGTCGAATTATCTATCTATCATCCTGTGTTGAATATACTTAAATGCTTAAGGTTAGCTACCATGCCGTAAAGGGAGTATGAGCTCCAATGCTTCCTTGCATACATTCAATACGCCGTGTCCATCATAGGGCTAGTCATGAATACCTTCGCGTAGTGACAGTACGAGAGGAGGGAAAGGGCGAAACCGTGGTCACAACCCCAATAGATTAGATTGGTTTTCATCTCTTTAAGCGATTGCATGTTCTAGTATCGTAGACCCATGGGTGAGTGTCTTTTATCTTGATTGCTTAATCATTCTCTCTAGTGTAGTTTAGTTATTTTCTAGTTTAATCGTAGTTAGAGGTTTGAGGAGCTAGAGTATGAAGGTAGATCGAACGCTTGTAATCCCCTTGCTCCGCGGATTGACAAGAACCTTGGGAATCTTGTGGTGAAAAAGGTGTGGGGTCCGTACGCTTGCGGATCGTAGAGGGATACGTATTTTATCCGTCAATAGTCCGTTGGCACGGCCCCACGGAACAACATTAGCAACCAGAAGGGAAGAACGTCCCATCAGCAAGCGTCAACATCTGCGGGACCCTAACGGGTACACCCGCAGATGCTCGTGGGCTACTGTCGGGGACAGCCATAAGGGTCCCCTAAATAACTAGGGGAAACCCGCTTAAAATCCACAAAAAACGCAAAATGCGAACTAACTCACGAACCTAAAACACGCACACGACACGATCACGACCCTGGTGGCCCCCGCGGCCCACCAGGACGGCACAGCGGAATGCCCCCTCGGGCGGGGTCCACCTCACTCGAGGGCTAAATGCCCCCTCGGGCGGGGTCCACCTCGCTCGAGGGCTGGACTCCCCCTCGGGCGGGGTCCGCCTCGCTCGAGGGCTGGACGCCCCCTCGGGCGAGGTCCGCCTCACTCGAGGGCACTCATGTGCACGTCGCCCCCGCTCCTGCTCACGCGTACGGGCATTTGATGCTCTGACACCGCAGGACCGCGCCACGACCCTGACACGCCTGGGAATCACGCCCCGGCGCTGTTCCACCGACTCCCTGGGGAAGGCCATGCCCACCACTGTGTAACACTGTGTGGTGAGGCCGGTGTCAGCCCCGTGACACTGTGCCGCCTACTTCTGTACGGCTAACGCGCCGAGCTCTCGAAGGGGGACTGGCGGAACCCTCGAATGCCTTTCCCGTGACCACACAAGACTACGTCGTGACGTCAGGCCGGCGGGAGCGGTTTTCCCCGTCGCTGTCAGCCTTGTGCGGCCATCCCCGTCACTGCAGCACCATGCCGGGCACTGCGACGATGCCGCCGACGCTGTTGGAGCGCACAGGAACGGGATGTCTCCATGCCTGACACTGTGCCTCGTACGGACACCCATTGACAGCACCCTCGAGCCGGCCCGCGGGCAGCGACCGGACAGCCAACCTCTACACCGCCACCCTCGAAGCCGTTCCTGTACAAGCACAAGACGCGCCACGACACCCTAACTGGAGCAAGATTTGCCAGGATGGTCGTCAACTCCGTGGCACTACTCGCCACACCTCCACACTTAGGATAATAGTGCGGCACGCATGTAAAATGCTTCCTCCTTGGCCAATAAAAGGAGAGGCAGTCCCCCAGCCGCAGGGGACGACGACAGAGAGCGATCACACACACGCTTTCCGCCTTCACCACGATATTGGCACTTGCCTCAATCAATACCTCTGGGACTTGGAGGCCTGGCCTCCTCTCCCGCCACGCTTGTAGCCCCCCTCTACGAGCTGCAAAGCAATATAGTGCCCCGAGCACACCACTGAGGACCAGGAGCCTCCCGGTGGTCGGTGGATGACCGCTCCTCAGTGATGAGTGATTGACAACGGGTGTTGGACTGACTCTTGGCTCAGTGCGTAGGTGTAGGCTGCGTCCTAGTTCGTGTTGTTGCAGGTGAAGAACGGGCGCGAAAGGTCTTCAGCCTTGAGGGGCCTCCGGGAGATGGAGAGACAAGTAGGCTCAGTTCGAAGGACCCGGTGGACGGCGGCACTAGGTGCGGGTCGCATGGTGGCAAGACGAGCAATTCGAAGTCATGGACGATCGAGCCGGTGCACGGTGGCGGTCGAGTCAAGAGGCTTGGCGGGAGGCCGGGCCGAGCACGCGGGGTTTGGTGGTTTGCCCACAAAACCATCAGAGGACGGTTTCTTGGTTTGGGCCTCAAAACCAAGTCCGAAGACCCAACACGATGGAGACGGGATCCGGGCGTGTCGGGAAGCTTCGAAGCGGAGGACACGCGGCGGGATCGGATGGCTTGCGTCGGGAGGACGCAGGGTACGGCGAAGGTGTGGCCGTCCGTTGGCAAGACCCACAAACATTACATAAATGCCCCGGCGTGGATTGTATCGCCAGTAGTTGAGTTAGGGGTAGTCGAGTCATTTCCCACACCGGCGGGACCCGATATATAAGCCATGAGTGTGTGTGGATGGCTCTCTCTCTCTCGGTGACTTAGGGTTTCATTTCCCCCCTCCTCTTTCTCATTTTCCTGGACTATTTTCTTCTCCATTTTTCTCTAGGCTAGCATGAGAGCTTCATGAGAGATTTGTTGAGCGGGATGGATGCTAGGGCGGCATGCTAGACCTTGTGAATCTTTCCTGGTTTGTATAGAAGATTCGACATTGTGAATTTCGTGGTCTTTTTAGTGCTTGTTTTTGGTGCCTTAGTTCTTGGTGTGATTTCGCGGATTTGAGTGGGTTTCTCCCCGGATTTCTTTGAGGGAAACATGGATGGATGTCTTGTGCATCTTTGGGATTGATCTTGTGCCCTCAAATGCCGGGAAACCACTTCGATTCAAGGATTCTCGTTCGGAGCTCTAGTTTTTGGTGGTGTTCAAAGGATCCGTGATTCCCGATGATTTAGGAAGTTAGGAGGCGAAATTTTTGGGGTATAGCATCCTTGGTTGAAGCTTTTCACGTCCCCAAACTCTTGTTTCAACAGCTTCTACCGTTTGGGAGATCCGGTGATGGATTGGGAGAGTTGACCCTCGGGGTCGAGCAGTTTTCTACTCTGTCCGTGCGGCGCGGACGGTCCGCGAGGCAGTGGCGGACGGTCCGCGGGCCGCGTGTTCTTCGTGTGTTCGTCGTGTTCTTGTGCGCCTTTGCTTTCGATCTGGTTTTGTTTTAGGTTTTCGTTACAACCGGTTCGCGGACGGTCCGAGCTTCAGTAGCGGACGGTCCGGAACCCGCGCGGACGGTCCGCCCGGTCTTCGCGGATGGTCCGTTTTTCTCAGGTCAGTTCTGGTGGTTTTGTTGTCTTTAACGGATGGTCCGTGGCTCCCGGCCAGATGGTCCGCGTGTCCCTTGCGGACTGTCCGCGGCACCTGGCCGGACTGTCCGCGCGGTCTTTGCGGACAGTCTGCCCCGCCTGGCCGGACAGTCCGCCCGAGGCTGACAGCTTGGTTCCTTGGTTCGATTCCTTCCTCCTTTATTCGTGCTTCCGCGTGTGCTTCAAGGAATCGTTCCTAAGACTTGAGGTTGATCCATAACCTTGTTGTCTTGGCGGTTGGTGTGTGAATCGATCCATCGCTTGTGTGTGACCGGGAATTGTATAGGGTATAGGCCGGGTTCTTTGAGAAGAATTTTTACCGGCTCCTATTCACTCCCCCCCTCTCTAGTCGCAATCCGATCCTTCAATTGGTATCAGAGCTTGGTGCCGGATTCTTTGTGACTTTGACAAGTCTTGAATTCTAAGATGGCGTACGTTGAACGGGGCGGTCCGCCGCACTTCGATGGGAAGGGTTACCACAAGTGGGCTGCTCGTATGACGATCTTTCTTCGTGGCAAGTTGTTGGATTTCATTGTGCTTGACAAGACCTATGCTATTCCGTTCAACATCCATACTCTTATGGTGATCGATGCTGGTGCTAAGGCCAAGTATGAGGCAAATGCAAAAGCCGTTGATCACTTGATCCGGAGCTTGTGTGATCCTGAGTTTGAGCGTGTTCGCCATTTGAATCTTGCTTGGCAAATTTGGGAGAAGTTGTTGGTTGCTCACGATGGTGATAACCATGTGAAGGCTCGCCTCTTTGTCTCTTACCGGATGCAATATGAGAACTTCACTCAACTTCCCGGTGAGGAAATTGATGCGATGTTTCAGAGGTTCACCGCCATCGTGAACAACATGAAGGCTAATGTTGAGGATTTCCCTTACACTGAGCATGATCAAGCTTTGAAGCTCTTGCATATCTTGGACCCAAATATTTGGGATGCTAAGGTTGAGGCCATCAAGGAGTCCGGGCAATACTTGACTATTGAGTTGGATGACCTCTTTTCTAAGCTCAAGTCGGCTGAGGTTGACAGGAAGTTGCAATCCAAGAATGAGGGCTCAACTGATCATAGTCTTGCTCTTGTGGGCGGATCAAAGGGCAAAGCTAACCCTTCATGTCGACAGTTTTCCTTGTCTTCTCTTATGTCTATTCCAGATGAGGCGTTTGATGTGCTGGGCGAGGAGGAGCTAGCCTTGCTCTCAAGGAGGTTTGATCGACTACATGAGAGTCGGAGGAATGCAAGGCGGAGCTCGGGGAGTGAGTATTGTGGCAAGGAGAGACATATAGCAGAGTTTTGCTACAAGAGGAAGAGCGATGAGAGGCTTGTTAGGGAGCAAGCAAATCAGGACAGGTATCGCCAGTCTCATGGTATTCCTGAGCCTAGAGTGCCACTTCCACGGGGTGTGGGAAGTGTGAGGAGTGTTGGTAGAGTTGGAGCTCAGGGTGGTAGGTTCCCACAGAGAGGTGGTGGTGAGAGGTTTGATAGGAGAGATGATGGTGAGCGTGCTGGTGAGAGGTTTGGTCGGGCTCGTGGTGGTTTTGCTGGACGTCCTCCTACTTGTCCTCAATACGGGTTTAGGGGAGATGATCGCAGCTTTGGGTTCCAGAGGAACTACGGACCACGTTTTCCTCCTCGTGGTGCTCGTACTCCTTCCATGGGACATGGGAAGTTTGGTGGAAAGGGAATGATGTTTGCTAACCCCTCTTTTGAGCAGATGGCTCGACACTGGTTTAACTTTCTTTGTGCTAACCCCAGTGTCGAGTCGCTAGCTCATTCTCGTTCTTGTTTCGACTACGGGCGGGGAGGCTTGGAGAACATTTGGTTGATCGACTCCGGATGTTCCCGACACATGACCGGAGACAAGAAGTGGTTCTCCAGCCTCACCCCAGTGAAGGAAAAGATGTACATTACATTTGGGGACAATGGACGAGGAAGGGTGATTTCTGAGGGTGTAGTGCATGTGAGTGACGAGGTAACGTTGAAGAGGGTTGCTCTTTTGAAGTCTTTGGGTTTCAATTTGCTTTCGGTTTCTCAGTTGCTTGATGAGGGCTTTGAGGTGCGTTTCAAGTCTGGTGAGTCTCGTTTGCTGGATTCTCGAGGTGATCTTGTTTGTATGATCATCCCCAAGGGTCAGATTTTCAGGGCTGATTTCTCTCGTTCTTTGGGTCCTGCTCGCTGTTTGATGGCCGGTCCTTCTTCTGATTTGTGGAAATGGCATAGGCGGTTGGGTCACTTGAGCTTTGATTTGGTTTCCCGCTTGAGTGGTCTTGACCTTGTCCGAGGATTGCCGAGGTTGAAGTTTGAGAAGGATTTGGTTTGTGCTCCGTGTAAGCATGGCAAGATGGTAGCCACTCCCCATCCACCCCTGACCGATGTCATGACCGAGCGCCCGAAAGAGCTGTTGCATATGGACCTTGTTGGGCAGCTCGAGTTCGCTCGGTGGTGGGAAGTGGTATGTCCTGGTTGTGGTGGACGATTACTCTCACTATGCTTGGGTGTTTTTCTTGGAAGACAAGAGTGAGACATTTGGTTTTGTTCGAGATCTGATCGTGAGGTTGAAAAATGAGAGGCATGGGAATGCTATACGAGCTATCCGCAGTGATAATGGCTCAGAGTTCAAGAACTCTCGTTTTGATGCCTTTTGTCGTGATCTGGGTCTTGAACATCAGTATTCGACCCCTTTTGTGCCCCCTCAAAATGGAGTTGTGAAAAGGAAAAATCGGACTCTTTGTGAGATGGCTAGGACGATGCTCGATGAGCACAAGACTCCTAGGAGGTATTGGGCTGAGGCGGTCAATACGGCTTGTCATGTCTCTAATAGGATTTTATTGCGAGCTTTCAAGAGGAAGACTTGTTATGAGCTTATGCATGGTCGGGCACCCAAGGTGAGTCATTTCTGAGTCTTTGGCTGCAAGTGCTTTATTCTCAAGAAGGGAAAACTCGACAAGTTTGAGGCAAGGTCTAGTGATGGGATTTTCTTTGGATATGCTAATCATTCTAGAGCCTATAGGGTGCTTAACCTTGAGACTAACAAAATCATGGAGACTTGCGAGGTAACCTTCGACGAGACAATGCCATGTACCTCTCTTGGCTTTGAATGTGCAGGTGATGAAGAGATGGCTGAGGACCTCTTTGAAGAGGAGAAGGATGAAGCTGGAGATAATGATGGAGAGAACCATGTGCCTGAAGCTGAATGTGTACCCACTACTTCCCCTATGACCACTACGGAGGGTGGACCGTCTGCATCATGGACAACGACGGTGCGACAAGAGGACCAGGTGAGAGAAGCTGGAGTTGAGGGGGAGGTAGTCTCGAGGCGTGAGGCTCCCCGGTGGATTCAAGAAGTGCATCCCCTATCGAGGATCATTGGGGACATCGACGAACATACTACGCGGTCAAGGTCTAGAAATTCCTCTCATTTCGCTCATGCCGCATTTGTTGCCTCCTTTGAGCCCTAGGACATTGGACACACTTTATCTGATGCAATCTGGGTCAATTTTATGCATGAGGAGTTGGAAAACTTTGAGAGGAACCAAGTGTGGGAGTTAGTTGAACCACCTCCAAATTGCCATCCTATAGGAACCAAATGGGTTTGGAAGAACAAAGAGGGAGAGAATGGGATGGTGGTGAGGAACAAGTCCAGACTTGTTGCTCAGGGATATAGTCAGAAGGAGGGGATCGACTATGAGGAGACCTTTGCTCCTGTGGCCCGTCTTGAGGCAATTCGAATCCTTCTAGCCTTTGCCGTGGCTAAAGGGTTCAAGTTGTTTCAAATGGATGTGAAGAGTGCTTTTCGAATGGGGTCATAGAGGAGGAGGTGTATGTGAAGCAGCCACCGGGGTTCGAGAGTGAAAAGTATCCACACAGGGTGTACAGGTTGAAAAGGGCTCTGTATGGGTTGAAACAGGCGCCCCGGGATTGGTATGGGAGATTGAGAGGTTTTCTGGTGAGCAGAGGGTTTGTGATGGGTGCCGTGGATAGGACCTTGTTTCTCCTCAAGCATGGGAATGACTTGTTGATTGCGCAGATATACGTGGATGATATTGTCTTTGGCGGCTCGTCACATAACCTTGTTGCCAAGTTTGCAGATGAGATGAGCAGGGAATTCGAGATGAGCATGATGGGCGAGTTGCAGTACTTTCTCGGGTTGCAGATCAAGCAAGTGAAGGACAGAACATTTGTACATCAGACCAAGTACACGAAAGACATGCTGAGGAAGTTCCAGATGCAAGATGTGAAGCCTATGTCGACACCCATGGGGAGTATGGCTACTTTGGATGCGGACGAGGACGGAGAACCAGTGGACCGGCGGGGAGTACGGGGAGCATGATCGGCTCCCTCCTCTACCTGATGGCGACGAGGCCAGACATACAGTTCAGTGTGTGTCTGTGCGCTCGTTTTCAGGCTTCGCCGAGGACATCACATCGACAGGCTGTCAAGAGGATCTTCAGGTACCTACGATCCGCCCTGGTCTTGGCCTTTGGTATTCTTCCTCCTCGACTCTTTCACTTCATGGTTTTTATGATGCGGATTTTGCTGGTTGTCGAGTCGAGAGGAAGTCTACTTCTGGTTCTTGTCAGTTTCTTGGGTCCTCGTTGGTTTCGTGGTCTTCCCGCAAGCAGTCTAGTGTAGCTCAGTCTACCACCGAGGCAGAGTATGTTGCAGTCGCGAGTTTTTGTTCCCAGCTGTTGTGGATCTGATACACTTTGCGAGACTTTGGTGAGGAGTGCACTCCGATCCCACTTCTTTGTGAAAGCACCAGTGCCATAAGCGTAGCGAAAAACCCAGTGCTTCACTCCAGAACCAAACACATAGAAGTGAGATACCATTTCTTGAGAGACAATGTGGATAAAGGGACCATTGTGTTGAGCCATGTCACTACCCAAGATCAGCTTGCAGACATTTTCACAAAGCCTCTCGACCAAGCTACATTTGTGCGCTTGCGGGGGGAACTTGGGGTTTGTTGCCCTTTCTAGTTGATTCTTGGGGAATTTACTTGTGTACCATATGTGTCATATCATGTTTTACTTTGATGTATATACATGCTTTGCTTGATGTATAAACCATGGTAGGATAGCTATCTTGTTATATATCATGTTGCATTTGTATCATATTGCATTTTAGGATGATGAGCTTCTTTCATATGCCTTATTTGAGTTTCTTTGGCTACTTGTGAGATAGTGGTCATGTGTGTGGAGAAATGGCTATGTGAGGCTATGCTCTTGGAATATTTGAGATATATGTGTTGTGAGATAGCCCTTTTTGAATCAAATGCTAATCTTGACTAAATTTGATGAAATGTGCTCCACTCATGTGTAGTAGTGTATCCATGTCACGTTTTGGTCTAAATGTGCTTTCTATGCTTAGATTGTGCTTGGATGTCTTTTTCTTGCTTTTGGACCAAAGGCCGAATATCATTGTAAATGTTTAGTCTATGTTGCATTCATGGAGGAGCATAAGCTTCTTTTTGCCGCAAAGGCACTTCATGTACCATGAAATGAATTAATCTTGAAAAGAAGTGTGTATGCTTGAAAAAATGCTCCATCCATCATGTTTATGCTTAAAATGCCTTATCTCTTACACATGGGTGCAAAACATGTTGCATGATGTTCACCAGTGGAGAAGTCTCCCCGAAGTGGACACATGGCTCATGAGCTTTAACATGACATGCTTTGCTTTATGGGTGTTTGCAATGATCTTTTGTTGAGAATTGGATATCCTTGTATGATCTCTGGATGATATGCATGTTTTTGGCTCGAATATGACATGGATAGGCCTTTACATTTGAAGTGAGCCATCTTTTGATAAAACTGCTCAAATCTGAAAATTTGCTTTGTCACATGCCTATATTTCCATATATTACTTGTGGCAATGCTTTGACTTTGTTATGATCCAAATGTGTGCTCTTTGTCTCATTTCTAGCCTTTGACACTAAATTTGGCCTATTTGAGAAGCTCATGTAGATGTTTATATGCTTTGTTTTACATTCCTGCATTTTCACCTTGATTCATACATTGTCCACAAGGGGGAGAAGAGGTGAGCTTAATGCAAATTCAGAAGAGGTGAGCTAAAATTTGGAAGTTTGCATCCACATGTTCAGGGGGTGCTTGCATTTGTTCAGGGGGAGCTTTCTTACTGTTTTCAGTGTGGAGTTTGTGCTTTGCTTGGCTTGTGACCTTTCTTTGCCTTTCTTTGGTTTTGGTCATGAGTTGCACTTCTTTGTTTTTCTTTCTTCTTTCTTTCTTTCTCTGAATTTCATTTCGCGTTGTGTGTTGTCAATGCACTCATCAAGGGGGAGATTGAGGACCAGGAGCGTCCCGGTGGTCGGTGGATGACCGCTCCTCAGTGATGAGTGATTGACAACGGGTGTTGGACTGACTCTTGGCTCAGTGCGCAGGTGTAGGCTGCGGCCTAGTTCGTGTTGTTGCGGGTGAAGAACGGGCGCGAAAGGTCTTCGGCCTTGAGGGGCCTCGGGAGATGGAGAGACAAGTAGGCTCGGTTCGAGGGACCCGGTGGACGGCGGGACTAGGTGCGGGCCACATGGTGGCGAGACGATCAAGACGAAGTCATGGACGATCGAGCCGGTGCACGGTGGCGGTCGAGTCAAGAGGCTTGGCGGGAGGCCGGGCCGAGCACGCCGGGTTTGGTGGTTTGCCCACAAAACCATCGGAGGACGGTTTCTTGGTTTGGGCTTCAAAACCAAGTCCGAAGACCCAACACGACAGAGACGGGATCCGGGCGTGTCGGGAAGCATCGAAGCGGAGGACACGCGGCGGGATCGCATGGCTTGCGTCGGGAGGACGCGGGGTGCGGCGAAGGTGTGGCCGTCCGATGGCAAGACCCACAAACATTACATAAATGCCCCGGCGTGGGTTGTATCGCCAGTAGTTGAGTTAGGGGTAGTCGAGTCATTTCCCATACCGGCGGGACCCGATATATAAGCCATGAGTGTGTGTGGATGGCTCTCTCTCTCGGTGACTTAGGGTTTCATTTCCCCCCTCCTCCTTCTCATTTTCCTGGACTATTTTCTTCTCCATTTTTCTCTAGGCTAGCATGAGAGCTTCATGAGAGATTTGTTGAGAGGGATGGATGCTAGGGCGGCATTCTAGACCTTGTGAATCTTTCCTGGTTTGTATAGAAGATTCGGCATTGTGAATTTCGTGGTCTTCTTAGTACTTGTTTTTGGTGCCTTCGTTCTTGGTGTGATTTCACGGATTTGAGTGGGTTTCTCCCCGGATTTCTTTGAGGGAAACATGGATGGATGTCTTGTGCATCTTTGGGATTGATCTTGTGCCCTCAAACGCCGGGAAACCACTTCGATTCAAGGATTCTCGTTCAGAGCTCTAGTTTTTGGTGGTGTTCAAAGGATCCACAATTCCCGATGATTTAAGAAGTTAGGAGGCGAAATTTTTGGGGTATAGCATCCTTGGTTGACGCTTTTCACGTCCCCAAACTCTTGTCTCAACGGCTTCTACCGTTTGGGAGATCCGGTGATGGATTGGGAGAGTTGACCCTCGGGGTCGAGCAGTTTTCTACTCTGTCCGTGCGGCGTAGACGGTCCGCGAGGCAGTGGCGGACGGACCGCGGGCTGCGTGTTCTTCATGTGTTCGTCGTGTTCTTGCGTGCCTTTGCTTTCGATCCGGTTTTATTTTAGGTTTTCGTTGCAGCCGGTTCGCGGACGGTCCGAGCTTCAGTAGCGGACGGTCCGGAACCCGCGCGGACGGTCCGCGCGGTCTTCGCGGACGGTCCGTTTTTCTTGGGTCGGTTCTGGTGGTTCTGTTGTCTTTAACGGACGGTCTGTGGCTCCCGGCCGGACGGTCCGCGTGTTCCTTACGGACTGTCCGCGGCACCTGGCCGGACTATCCGCGCTGTCTTTGCGGACAGTCTGCCCCGCCTGGCCGGACAGTCCGCCCGAGGCTGACAGCTTGGTTCCTTGGTTCGATTCCTTCCTCCTTCTTTCGTGCTTCCGCGTGTCCTTCAAGGAATCATTCCTAAGACTTGAGGTTGATCCATAACCTTGTTGTCTTGGTGGTTTGTGTGTGATTCGATCAATCGCTTGTGTGTGACCGGGAATTGTCTAGGGTATAGGCCGGGTTCTTTGAGAAGAATTTTTACCGGCTCCTATTCACTCCCCCCCCCTCTCTAGTCGCCATCTGATCCTTCAACCACTGCTGGACGTACGGCCTCGGCCGGAACCAGGATAAAATCCAGTGTTATTAGCAGCTAGCACCAGCCCATCAAGAGGTAGATCTCAGCGCTCATTACTAGTTAGTGTCGAGACTACATTCTGCACTGACATAAAGCGTTTGCATGTTCTAGGATCGTAAACCATGGGCGAGTGTCTTTTATCTTGATAGCTTAATCGTTCTCTCTAGTGTATTTTAGTCATTTTCTAGTTTAATCGTAGTTAGGGTTTGAGTAGTTAGTAAGTAGATGTAGATCAAACGCTTGTAATCCCGTTGCTCCGCGGATTGACAAGAACCTTGGGAATCCCGTGGTGAAAAAGGTGTAGGTCCGTACGCTTGCGGATCGTAGGTGGATACGTCTTTTAACCGTCAACAAGCCCCTTTTTCTGTCGCCGTTGCCGGGGAGTAAGCTAGTTTATATCGTTCGGTTTGCATTTAACTTAGTTTTATATTTAGTTTATCTTTTATTTGCTATATCTAACACATATTATCTAGAAAACCACTTGTTTTGTTTTTGTTTTGTTTTTATCTTGTTGTCTAGATGGCGTTCGCTAATCAACCCATGGAAGAACAGGAGAAATCACTAAGGGATTACGCTAGTCCTCGATGTGAAGACATAAAAGTACAAGAGTTGGATTCAGAGCTCGAAGCGACCAAGTATGAGATTAAATCCAAGATCATCGAGATGGTGGCGGCAAACCCGTTTGAAGGGATGGTTTCGGAGAACCCATATAGACACATCAGGCATTTCACGACGTTATGCAACACGGTGCGTCAAGAAGGAGTTCCCGATGAATGGTTCAAATGGAATCTCTTTCCCTACTCACTTGCCAGTGAAGCAAAGACGTGGTACTCATTTGAATTCTTTGAAGTTGAGGGCAATTGGAACAAGTTGACAAAGAAGTTTTGCAAGAAGTTCTTTCCAATTAGCAAGGTTCAACATCTAAGGAGGCAGGTGATCACTTTCACGCAAGGAGAAGACGAAGAGATAGACAAAGCTTGGAATAGGTTTAATGAGTTGATCAAACAAGGACCAAGACTCGGCTCCTCCGGTGACGTACTCTTGCATATATTTTTCTTTTCCCTAACCCCTAGATGCATGCAACATGTCCAAATGTGTGCAGGTGGGGATCTCATGGAGAAAACACTCACGGAAGCCGCCCAACTTCTACAAAAAATTAGTAAAGCGGCTGCCATGCGAAGAGATTGGGAAAAAAGACTTGCGGAAGAGCCGGAATATAATTCAAGGATGAAGAAGTGTGCTGAATTTTCTAAAGAGGCAACCTCGGAAGTCACAAAAGAGGAGCCAATCCCGGAAAAGCTTGACGAAGAACACATCAAGTCAAGGACTACCCCGAGCGTTGACTTCGCCGCATCAAATGAAACAAACAAGAGAAGAATGTCAAGCGCGAAGCCACTAAGGGAGTTCGAACCAATGGATTGGGTTCCTATCGATTACGGAGAAGTATTCGACAAGAGAAGACCGTTCCCTAATCAAAAGGGGATGGCAAGAGCATTGGAAGTGGATTTCCCACTAGAGAAGAAAGCGGAAGATTCATACGACCTTGAAATCACCGGTGAGATCTTTCAAAAGCTCTTTGGAGATGATGAAGTGGATCTGGAACACATAGCTGAGGTGAAAAGAATCATGGGGATCAAGCCCGAAGCATCACCATATGCTCGCCTCGCTGAAGTTTACGCGATAGGATCCGAAGAAGAAGAGAATACGACACCACACTTGAGTTGCGAGATCAATGGAGTTCAATGCAAAGCTTTATGCGACATCGGAGCCCAAGTAAGTGTCCTATCTTCTAAAATTTACGATAAAGTTCAAGACCAAAACATAGACTTAGCTCCAACATCAACGAAATTAATCATGGGAGATGGTAGAACTATTAGACCTCTAGGTATTGCTTGCAACATGAATGTAAAAATCTCTGGAAAATGTATACCAAATGTTTTCTTTGTTATTGATGCTTACCATAGTAATCATGATCACATAATCCTAGCTAGGCCCTTTCTTATGTTGGTTGATGCCATGTTGGATGCCGGAAAAGGCAAAGTAACAATGAACCTTATTGGAAAGAAGTACGCATATAACTTTCTTTGCGTTTCTAAACACCCTACACCCTTTCCTCCCAAAGACGAAGTGGAGGAGGTAGATAGTATTTGTTTTGTTGAAACCCTTAGACACCGCTGCAAAGAGCAATGGAAAAATAAAATTAATGATCAACAAAACGAAGAGCTAGAAGAAGCAACAAAAGGCTTAGAACCACAAGATGGAAGCGTGGAGGAAGAAAAATTCGAGGACATATGAGAGATTGAACCCGAGGAGCCACAAGTGCCTGAGGTAGACCTTAAACCTTTGCCCAAAGGATTAAAGTACGAATTTCTGGGGCCAGACAAGACTTATCCAGTCATTGTGAGTGACGAGTTGAGTCCCGAAGAAAATGAGAAGTTGCTGATTTTATTGAAAAACATAGGAAGGTGATTGGATATTCGATTAATGATCTCAAAGGCCTTAGCCTAGCCTTTTGCACTCATCGTATACCAATGGAAGACCAATGTAAGCCCGTAATGGATCACCAAAAGAGTTAACTCACACCATGCGAGAGGTAGTAAAGAAAGAGGTCATCAAGTTACTTGATGCCAGAATCATCTACCCGGTTCCGCATAGTGAGTGGGTGAGCCCGGTACATTGTGTACCAAAGAAAGGAGGTTTAACCGTGGTGAAGAATGAGAAGGACGAATTGATACCGCAAAGAACTGTGACCAGGTGGCGGATGTATATTGATTATCATAAGCTGAACAAAGCAATGAAGAAAGATCACTTCCCCCTACCGTTCATCGACGAGATGCTTGAGAGATTAGCGAACCACGCTTATTTTTGATTTCTCGATGGGTACTCGGGGTTCATGCAAATTCCCATTCACCCGGACGATCAACACAAAACAACGTTCACATGCCCTTATGGAACGTTTGCATATAGAACGATGCCCTTCGGTCTATGCAACGCTCCGGCCTCTTTTCAGCGTTGCATGATGGCCGTATTCTCGAAATTCATCGAAGAAATTGTCGAGGTATTCATGGATGATTTTTCTGTTTATGGGAAGACGTTCATGGATTTCTTGGCAAACTTGGATAAGGTCCTCACGAGGTGTGCGGAGGTAGACTTGGTGTTAAATTGGGAAAAGTGCCACTTCATGGTTAAGCAAGGCATAGTGCTCAGACATATTATATCCGAGAGAGGCATTGAAGTGGACAAGGCTAAGTTAGAGATGGTTGAGAAACTCCCACCTCCAACGGATGTTAAGTCCTTGAGGAGCTTCCTAGGTCATGCCGGATTTTATAGAAGATTAATTAAGGACTTCTCAAAGATCACTAAGCCTTTAACGCATCTCCTTCGAAAAGATGTGGCTTTTGACTTTGTTGAGAAGCGCCTATCGGCACTCCGGACCTTGAAAATTGCGTTGGTAAGTGCTCCCATTATTCAACCTCTGGATTGGAGCCAACCTTTCGAGATCATGTGTGATGCAAGTGACTACGCCGTAGGCGCGGTTTTGGGTCAAAGAATGGAAGGCCAAGTTCACGCCGTTTACTACGCTAGCAAAACTCTTAATGAGGCATAATTAAACTATGTCACTACAGAAAAGGAGTTGCTAGCGATGGTATTCACCTTCGAAAAGTTCAGATCTTACATCGTGAACTCGAAGGTCATTGTTTACACCGATCACGCAGCCATAAAGTATCTCTTGGCTAAGAACGGTGCTAAACCACGTTTGATCCGTTTGATCCTTCTTCTCCAAGAGTTTGATGTTGAAATTCGTGATAAGAAGGGGGTGGAGGATGTTGTGGCCGATCATTTGTCTATGATGAATCGTGGACAACATGATAAAGAGCCCATAGAAGATAAGATGAGAGATGACCACCTCTATCGAGTGCTCGATAAAGACACTTGGATGATTGATATCATTCGAGCGATTCGGAAGATGCCTCTTGACCATCTAGATAGAAACTCTCAAAAGAATATAATCTCCAAAAGTAAGAAGTACTTTTGGGATGCACCATACCTCTTCAAACTTGGAAATGATGGAGTCATGAGAAGATGTGTGCCAAGAGAAGAGAGGCTAGAAATTTTGAGAAAGTGCCACTCGGCGGAGTACGATGGACACTACAGCCATTTTAGGACCCAAGAAAAAGTGTGGTCTAGCGGATTCTATTGGCCGGAGATGCATGAAGATACTAAAAGATATGTTGCATTATGCCCCGAATGCCAAAGAATCGGAAATATCTCTCAAAGAAATTCTATGCCCTTGAGATATAATCTATAAATTGATTTATTCGATGTATGGGGAACAGACTTCATGGGGCCTTTCAAAAACTCACATGGATATGAGCATATCTTAGTCATGGTTGATTATGTATCCAAGTGGGTAGAGGCCATGCCATGTCGTAAAGCCTCCACGGAGGAGTCCATTGCTATGATCAAGAACATGATTTTTTCCTCGTTTCGGTACACCGAGAATCTTGATAAGCGATGATGGAGTTCACTTCACCGGAAAGAATTTCAAAAAGTGCTTGTCCAAGTTGGGAATTGAACATAGAGTCTCTACGGCCTATCATCCATAAACCAACGGACAAGCGGAAACGTCGAATAGGCAACTAAAAGCATTCTCAACAAAACCATAGAGAAGGGAGGCAAGGATTGGTCAAAGAAATTAGATGGAGCTTTGTGGGCACATCGAACGGCGTTCAAGACACCGATAGGTATGACCCCTTATCAATTCGTCTATGGAAAAGCTTGCCACCTCCCGGTCGAGTTGGAACATAAAGCCTATTGGGCGATCAAAGAGATGGACCTTGATCTTGATGCCGCGGTGGTAAAACGAAGAATTCAAATAAGCGAGCTAGAGGAGATGAGATTGAAAGCATATGAAAATGCAAGCATATACAAAGAGAGAATTAAAAGGTGGTATGATAAAAGGTTGAAAAAGAAAGAGTTTAAAGAAGGAGATAAGGTCCTCCTCTACAATTCGAGGTTTAAAACCTTCAAAAAGGGGAAATTGCAAAGCAAGTGGGACGAACCTTATGTTGTGCATTCGGTGCTCTCTAACGGAGTGGTAACCATTATGGATGTGAAAGGTGATCAATTCATGGTGAATGGTGAACGACTTAAGGTTTACTACGAATCCAACGTTGTGCCCCTTCACCACATTGATTACTTCACCATGGAAGAAGAGCCCGAACGTCCGGCCTAGGATGAAAAACAAGGCATGGATTTTTGTAAATAGTTTTTCTTTTATTTTTCTAGAGTTTCTCACGAAGATTTACTGGGCCAACTTTTTCCATGGGCTATGAAAGTGAAAAAAGGGAGGTACACGGGAAACTGGACCGGCCCGGCCCCAGGAACAGGGTGGGTCGGCCGGCCCGGTCCGACCGATCCAGTGGGGCCCCGGCGGCGGTTCGCCCCGGTTTTTCCCCGGAATGCTCCTTTTCGACTTCCTTCTTCGGTCAAAAAATTTTAAGGGAAGTTTGAATAAGGAAAATGTGGTTCCTAGGTTTTCCTTTTCGGACTATTTATTTGGCCGAATTGGGAGCTCGGGAATCCATCCCATCTAGCAATCTTTTGCACCCACGCAGTAGCCATGGTGTCCCCGAGGAGCGTTGAGTTGAAGCAAGGCGCCGAGGAGCCATCGATGGAGGAGGCGAAGCGATGCGAGCTCAAGCTACCCGTCGAGATCAAGAGGACCGCCCGCATCCGTTGCGGAGGCCGTGTCCCGGCCGAAGCTATCACTTCTCGTAATCTCTTTCGAAGGTCGGCGCGCATCCGAGGCATGAAGTGGAAGGACTACAAGGAGGTGTCGCCCGAGCCTAAAGACTATGGGGGTAGCGACTACTCCGACGAACGTAGACCAAGCTCGTGGGCGGCCGCCGGAAGAGATGACAACGATTTGTACATTTGGGAAGAGGTGCCCAAGGAGAAGACTCCTGAAGGCCCCAACGGCGGTGGCAACGACGACGGCGTTGACGACAACGGTGATGGCGACGACGGCGGCGATGACGGCGAAGACCCTGGAGATGACGACCCTTTCGGTATGCATCCGATGTGTTGTGCAGCTTGTCGTCACTCCATCTCGGAGCTCTACGCATCAGTCGACGAATGTTTCCAGGACATGGAGGCATTGAGGCAGCGTGTGGAGGATTTGGAGCGCGTGGTCGAAGACGACTAAAAGTTCATAAACCGCAACGTGCGCAAACTTTTTGGCATGGTCGGGAACATGAGGGGCAAGTGGTGCAATAGTTGCGGAAAGTACCACTAGGTTTATTTCCCCCCTTAGGATTTTTGTACGATACGACGAGGACGTAGTATGATTTTAGCATGGGGGAGAGCTAGCTAGCTAGCTTTTAGCTTTTGAGCTTAAAGTTTAGATTGGTTCGGTTTAGTTTTCGAGAGAGTTTTAGAGTTTAAGAGTCTTTAGTTTTTGAGTGTGTTTTTAAATTTTTGCAAGTTTGAAGTGTCTTAATTTAGTGTTGCGTCAAAGAAAATCAAATAAAAAGAGTCCTTTAAATTTTGTGTTTTGTGTGATGCTTATCTTTATTCACTCGTTTGTTTATCTTTAGTTCTTGATATATGAACATAAGTGTGTGGTTTGAAAAACGTTTACCGCGGTGCTTAGTGGAATTTGCACTTCTAAAAGTACCCATACCGTGCTTCGATCTAGAGCTTTTTATTTTGGTTGTGCTATGTTCAATGCTAAAAGTTGGAGGAATTCAATTCTGAAAATTATCTAAAGACCGTTGTAATAAAGGTTAGCAAAACCTCTTTTTCCAAGTTGAGAGTAAGAAAAAATCATATACAAAGCCAAATTTATTTTTTGCTCCACGATAAGTGTGATTAGAACGATGAGTTGGGCTAGGACCCTTCTCTCTTGAGAGTTTTAATTTCGAGCATTGATCATGTCCTTATGCTTATCTTTTGTTGATAGCCTCGTCATGTATTCGGTAACGTGACTTTCACATTGGAAGTCTCGTACATCGCCGAATTCCATACCTAACCCTATACATCTCTTTTGTACATCGCATTCCTTGAACACAACCTACTCTCAAAGTTTCGTCTCGTCTCTAGCATGGTTTATTTAAAATTTTAGATTGTGTGCATGCAAGAAAGAGAGGAGTTGAGAGCTTTTGAAAGAGAGAAAAGATGTCAAGAGAGGGAAAAATAAAGAGAAAAGTATGTGTATGGAAAAGAAAGAAAGAAAAATAGAAAAGTAAAGAAAGAGAAAAATATGTGTATAAAAGAAAGATAAAGAAGAGAAAGAGAAAAGAGGAGTGGCAAGAAAGATATGAGAGGGATGAATCAAGTGAAAAAACAATAAAAGTGCAATGAAGGATGTCATGTTGTTGAGAGACGAAACTTTCACTCTTTTTCCAACCATGTGCAATCTGACAATGAGGACGTCATCGGTGCCTCGTAGTCATATTTTCTTTTGCCCTTGCACATGTCCACCATTCTATATCTTCTCATCCTTGATATCCCCACATATGGATTAATTCTCATGATCATTGGCTTAGAAAGGTAAACAACCATTAGAGGAGGTTCTTAGTTTGACAATACTTGTGTTGATTGCACTAGCCCTACCTATAGCTCCACTTTACATGTCATATGAGAGACTTATGAGAGGTGAGAGTTTTATAAAATTTGTTTAGGATAGCCACTTTATATGAGTGACATGAGAGAGCTTGGAGAAAGGTTTTTGTCTAACACTTGTTGCAGGAATTTTATTATGAAAATCATAAAAAAACCCTCCAATGGAAGCAAAGAGGTAAGCATGGCTGAGATTGAAGGCTTCGAGTGAAGAGTTTGAGTTGTGGGGTAAAACTTGACACAGTAAAGATTCTAAATGCCCATGTTTATGTATGATGATCATTACTTTATGTTTATATATCAAAGATAAATGATTGACTAACTTGTGAAGAAAGATTTAGCAGAACATGATTACAACACCTTGGACGAAGTTATTTTACGAGTACTTGCTCGAGGACGAGCAAGAGCTAAGCGTGGGGGAGATGTTGACGGTGTATTTTGGTACACCAAACATGTTCATTACACTTTGGTTTGGATTTGTTTATGGAACTGACCCACCACTAGGCACACTAATCATATAACAAGTTCATCTATGTGCATGCATTTGGAAGTGTTGTGTTTATGTAGGAAAACATGGACATAAAGGACAGATTTACAACAAGTTTAAAGGAGCATTTACGGAGTCTTCTTCGTGTTCATGAGCTTGATGAAATCACTTCCAATGGTGGCAAGGACCGAAGTACTACGTAGGAACACCCCCGGGGATTGAAGCGTAAAAGACCGAACTTCATGCGCGGAGAACCTCCATCTTGGACGCGAGGATGACATTGTCAAAATCATGCAAGTGGAAGAGTGCAAAGTGCATAATGGGCCTGTGCCGGTCGGCCCAGGCCGGCCGGCCCAGCCCACTCCGTGGGTCGGTTCGGCCCCGCTTTCCTTGCACCCAAAGGATCTTCAACCCTAAAGCCCTGGAGGCGCCGCCATTCGCAGAGGAGAGAGCCATTCGTTCCGGGAGGCCATCCACAAGCTAGAGAGAGAGGAGGGAGATCTCCGGAGGGGGATTGACCACCTTGAAGGAAGCACCCACAAGTGGAGAAGAAGGAAGACACCGTTAGAAGGGTGACCATGATCAACGGTGCTATGTCTAGCACGTTGATGGGGTAATCTCCTTATTCGTCCATGGGTTGTAATCGATCTTAAGATGTAATCGTACTTTGTTGGAATATCTATCTATCATCTTGTGTTGAATATACTTTATTGCTTAAGGTTAGCTACCATGCCGTAAAGGGAGTAGAGCTCCAATGCTCCCTTGGATCCATTCAATACGCCGTGTCCATCATAGGTCTAGTCATGAATACCTTCACGTAGTAGTAGTACGAGGGGAGGGAAAGGGCGAAATCGTGGTCACAACCCCGGATAGATTAGATTGGTTTTCATGTTTAAAGCGATTGCATGTTCTAGGATCGTAAACCCATGGGTGAGTGTCTTTTATCTTGATAGATTAATCGTTCTCTCTAGTGTAGTTTAGTCGTTTTCTAGTTTAATCGTAGTTAGGGTTTGAGTAGTTAGTGAGTAGAGGTAGATCAAATGCTTGTAATCCCCTTGCTCCGCGGATTGACAAGAACCTTGGGAATCCCGTGGTGAAAAAGGTGTAGGTCCGTACGCTTGCGAATCGTAGGTGGATACGTCTTTTATCCGTCAACAGAAGGAGAGTCCAGAGATTACATCATCACAGATTATGTTACATCAACTCCCTTAAGGGTTAATTTATTACAACCCGAGTTCATTGCATAAAAGTAAATGGTTCAGAGTTTGATTACACACAGCAGAAATAAAATACTACGCGCCATAGGTAACATCCAAGTAGGCCATTCGATATGTCCCTAAGCACTGTCCTCCTCCCACTCGATCTCCCAATTGGGTGGGAACGATCCAGGGCACGGAAACCCATCATTCACATTACCTGAAAACATCAATAACAGCAAGGCTGAGTATACTAATACTCAGCAAGATTTAACCGATGGTGATATTATTCACCGACCCCTAGGCATGATAGCCTTTATGGCTAGTGGTTTATTTTGCTGAAAAGCAACAAAGAATAGGTCCCGACTTTCAAATTTTAGCTCATAAATCTACTTGTTTAATCATTACAAGGTTGGCAACTACTGCAAGCAAATTGGAGCAATACAATTAAGCAATATCCAAATTAATTCTCAATTTCATTATAAAGGGAAATGGGCTGTATAGTTAAGCAGTCCCGGATAACGGTGAGAGGCCGACGATCGATCGATTATTAACCTTGCAAGGTGGACCTAAACACACAGGAGGTGCACACCCAAAACGACAAAGAAACCAAGGGGGGTGGGGCATACACCAACCAGGCAGTTCCCAGCAATCCTCGGTTCAGGAGCAGAGCTCACAGTCTTGATACAAGGCGGGAAGGTCACGGACTCCGCCGCCCAACCAAGCACATGTACCGCGTGGCCTAGAACACGGGGGCCCTCTCCAAGAGTAGTGGTCCAAGCTCCCTAGCTTATTCCCGAAAGTACTAAGCTTACCGGTCCCATTCCCGACAAATGTTTAGTACGTTCAAAAACATAACCCGTGACACCCATTGACCGGAGCCGATCCCAAGCTCTTACCACATGAGCATATCAGATTAAAGTCTCATGATTCCAACATCAGGACCTATATATCGTGAGTGAAAGATTTCACTCGACTTTTACTGGGTCCTTAGAGCATGGCAACTATCATCCTAACATACTAGTATTAGAGCATAGGAACCTAGGATCATGCAACTAGGGTTTCAATTCAACTCCTAAATGTAAATGCACAAGCATCCATATACATATTGGCATAAGTTAGAAAATGGGAAACATGCTTCGGTGCTTGCCTTCACTAGCACAGTCAGTGGTGAAATTCTCTGAACTTTGGTCCGGGCCTTGTTGCACTTCCACTGCGTTCACTCCTGCGTTAGCGAGGTCCTCGTCAACTTCCGGCACTAGCTCGTAGTTTCTGTCTGGGAGCTCTACACGATATGCATATGCATGAGATTGGTGTGTTCAAAATTTAAATAATTTCAGTTCTGATTTTAGTGACAACCATGAGGTGTTTTGATGGATCACAATCAACATGAGGGTTAATACATTCAGCATACTCTTCCGGATTTTATCGATGTGTTGAAAATCATTAAACTTCTTTTTTTATAGTGACTATGTACATATATATTACCATTAGATTAACTTTACTTCACCAAGGACACACGGCTGCATCGGAATTTAATTTAGTGAAATTCAATCATTTAAACTTGCATTGCATGAAGGTGATGGTGAGTTCTCCATTTATTCCATTTATGGAGTGTGATTTGCTTCCAAAAGTTTATTTCAAGGAATATAAATATAAACTGAACAAAAAGCACCTCAGCCCTGAACTTGGTACAGGGAGCCAGCCACTGCCCAAAAACATCTTATAGCATCAACTAAAAAGACTAGCTTGGACAATCACACAAAACTATAACATAAGAAGAATAAATCCCACATAAATAAAAGTACATCCTTAAGAGCTGAAACTTCATACAGAGCTAGAATACATCATAACAACCAGAGATATGCACTTACTCAGCCAAGAAACCTAAAGGAGCTATACTCATGAATTTAACTCTAATAAACCATGGAAAATTATTTGGCTAATCAAAACATGTCAAAAACATGCATACTGTTTAACAGGGGTACATAAACATGAAACAGAGCTGTGGCCAAAGGATTGACATTATTTGATCAACAGATTAAATTATAAATTCAAAACCAGAGGCTCTAGCATATATGAAAAATAAATTATAAGTAAAGCTACACATGATAACTAAGTGCCATCTTTCTACCAGAGCTTAGGCATGCCAAAAGTAGCAACATATCCAAAATTTGGCCACAGATCATCTACAGAATTTGAATTAATTTAAATATAGCCAAACTGATCAATTTGAATTAATTTAAAAACTACTCAGAAATTTGAAAACTCCCTTTGCATAAAAGTTGCTCTTGGTCATGATGAGCACAAAAAAATTGAGTTTGAAATTTTAGCATTTTTCTGTGATTTATGGTTGAATTTACAAGATCCCTGAAATCAAACCTAGATCTATAGATACACTTTATGAAATAGCCCCTGGAACTTTACAGCTAAGCCCCTACAAAGATCTCGATGTTCACATAACTACCCTCGGCGGCTCAGGGGAGCTCGCCGGCGGCCGGACTTGGTCGGGGGAGTAGCTAGGGTGGAGTGCATGCTCACCAAAGACCGACTGGGGGTGACAGGGTCGACGGGGGAAGCTCCAGCGATCGCCGGCGGCAAAGGGGGTGGTGCTGCAGCCGCGGCGGCTCGGGCTCCGGTGAATGCGTGGTGCGATGGATCAATGTGGGCCTCGGGGAAGCGTCTACGGGGTCTAGGGAAGGCTCTAGGCGGGTTAGCCGGCAGCGGCGAAGCTCAGGCGAGCGAGCTCCATGGCGGCGACACAATGGCAGAAGGCGGAAAGGGGGAAAATCGTGCGCGTGCTCCGACAGCTCCTTTTAAAGGCGGCACGACTTGGAGGAGGGTCCAAGATTTCCCTGGGGGATAAGTTCGCCCGTGCGGCAGTGGGCCAGCGCTGGCCTCGGCGTCCGTGGTGACAGCGCATGGCGGCACGACGCGTGGCAGCTAGGCCGCTAGCGCGCGTAGGTGCTCGAGGGCCTAGTTCAGGAGGTGGCGCGACACGAGTAGGTGACGGCGGTGGTGATGCGATGGTTCGATGGCGCCGTTGACTTCCCTTCCCAACGTGCACCGCATCGAGCTCCCGCGGCGGCGATGGCCGGCGCGTGGCGACGGGCTTCGCGGAGGGGAGAGGAGAGAGGAGGGGGGAAATTGTGGGCGGCGCGTGGTTTTGTGGCCGACGTGGCAAATGAGCTGACGGCGTGACGGCGGGGCCCACCGAAGTGACGGTCGGGGCACGGACGCCGGGGCGACGCGGCGGCGCGACGTCGCGCGCGAGGGCACCGCTCTAGAGTGCCAGGCGCCGATTCAAAATCAGTGAAGGGTGGTTTGACCGATTCAAACAAATGTTTTTCAAACTAAACTTCAAAACCGCCAAAAACAAAAGTTGTAGATTGAAGTACCACCTACAACTTTTATGAAAGTTGACCTATGAAATTTTGCCTAGATTCGCCAAAATTAACACTCCAATTTGCGGATTTATCAGCCTGGTAAAACTAGTGCATCCGAGAGTTAACCGGATTTTTGAGGCTTTTCCACTCAAATTTTCAAATGCCGCCAATTGGATGAATTGTGTTCCATGCAAATCTGGACAACTTTCATATTGGCATAATTTTTAGTTCTTAAGAAAAATTCCGTGGCTAGAAAACTAAGGATAGGTATGGATCTCAAAGGGGTTTGACTTAGAGTATGAAGGAGTTGACCCCTAAGGGGTGGTTTGACCAAGACAACAATAGTTTTGGGTGACTAATGGTGATGATTACTATTTCCCCAAACATCCAAGATGTTACAGGTAGACTGGTGCTGATTAATTCGGTACTCTCAAGTCCGCCAATGTATCTCATGTCCTTTTTTTAGGATACCTAAAGGTGTGCGTGAAAAATTGGACTATTATAGATCATGGTTCTTTTGGCAGAGTGACAGACATAAGAAGAAATATCAACTTGCGAAGTGGAGTATCCTTAACAAACCTAGATGCGTAAGTGGTTTGGGAATTCTCGACTTGGATATGTAGAATGTATGCTTTCTTAGCAAGTGGTTATACAAGCTTTTAAATGAGGAAGGTGTTTGGCATAATATTGATCAAGAAGAAGTATCTTCATCATAAAACGTTGTCACAGGTAGGGAAGAGGAAGGGGGGCTCACACTTCTGGAAGGGTCTCATGGATGTTAAAAATCAATTTCTTGAAGAGGGCACTTTGTGGTCCATAGTGGCCATCAAACAGATTTCTGGAGAGATCTTTGGATTGGTAATAAACCTTTGATGAAGGTATTCCCTTCCCTTTATAACTTAGCGTGGAACTAGCAGGTCTCGGTAGCGAAGATCCTAAGCTCTCCCCCTCTTAATGTTTCTTTCCGAAGAGCCATAGTGGGGGCTAATAGGGATAAGTGGATGGAACTGGTTGGGACTGTCCTGCATCTACAATTAGATGATCAGGACAATGAGTTCATGTGGGGACTTGGGAACAAGGTTTTCTCTACGCAATCTATGTACAAGGACATTATGAGGATGTAGGGAACTCCTCATAGTTGCTTTAACTAGAAGTAAAACTTCCATTAAAAATCAAGATTTTTCTTTGGTACCTGGAGTAGGGGGTGGTTTTGACCAAAGATAACCTAGTTAAAAGAAATTGAAAGGGGACGAGAGATGTTGCTTTTGTGACTCAAAAGAGAGCATTCAACATTTATTTTTTAATGTTAAATGGCAAAATTGGTCTCGGGAGCGGTCTCCATTACTTGTGGGTTCAGACCGCCGTCTTCTATGAGTTCCGTGTTTGGCAATGGCTGAAAAGTTTCCATTTCAGTTTAAGGAATAAGATGTTGATTGCTGGGCATTATGACTTAGTAGGAACGATGTTGTTCTTCAGAGAACAACTCCTAAATCTTTTTTTCAAGTGGTTTTTAGCGACGCACTAGATCAGAAGCTCGGCAATCCTATCTAAAGAGGAAGCGAAGGACCAGCTGAGGGTTGGTGCGCATTTGTTTGAGGTTCAGACGTTGAGCTTCTTCACAAAGGCTGGCCGGAACAACTTGAAGTGTATTGAGTTTCCGCCCTCTTAGTCGTCTGGCTGGTTTGTATCTTGGACTATTCACAGCATGTGTGGTGGTGTTTGGTTTGTTGGTTTGGTCTGTTGGGTCCAGCTCCTATCCGTGGAAAAAATAGGATGCACATCACACACACCTCGTGTGGTGTGCCTGCCCTTACCGATGGATTTGCGCCCGCCTCCCCTTGCCTTGTGCGCTGCCCATCCCGTGTGCGCTACCCTTCCTGTGGGCCCTGTCCTTCCCGTGAAAGCAGCGTCCGATCCCTCGCGGAGGGTGATGCCGCGGGGCGCGCACACGGGGCGCGGTGCGCGCACTGGATTCAGTTTCTCCCATCCGGGGCATTTTCAGTCAACTTTGCAGCCTACATGTTGTTGGTTTAGTATTTGTCATTTATGGTTGTAAGCTTACAGGATTTTGTAAGTGGAAATCGGAATTTTCCTTAATCTTAAAAAAAGATAAGAGCGAAAGAGTCACGCGGAGACGCCGAACATTTGGATACTCTTTCGCTCTCCATTTTGTATCAGACTCATGATCCCGAATTTCGGACAGACGACGGAGTCACGCAGAGACGCCGAACATGAACATGCAGCTGTGATGAGGGTTAACAAAATCGTGAATCGGTCGGTTCTCGTGAAGGAAAAAAACGGGTAGTTTTACCAGTGAAACAGACCGGTTCACCGTTCTTACGAATTTATAGACATGGTTTGGGGTGGGAACCGGACCGGTTCATGTACTGGGCCGGATCGGTTCCACCGAGAACCGGCCGAACTGGCCCGGTTCCCACCGGTTTTGCTAACTCTGGCTGTGACAGACGAAAAGGAGGTGCTCTCCACGCACACCGCTCCTCGTCGGTTCACCGGACATGTCCGTTGCGGCACGGTGTTCGTACGAAACCGTTACTGGTCTGGAAGCTGACCCCCGCGCCCGAGAACAATTGATGCTGACGTGCGTGTGTCATGCCAGGGACGAAGAAGAGGCTGCGGTTGGGATAGATCGTAAGGGCCTGCTTACTTTCGCAAATTGTCGTAAATTGTCACTAGTTTCACCCGTTATATCGAAGCGTAATGTTCTTTTTATGCACGTGTGTGACACCTCATGTGTTTAAGCGTGTCGTTAAGTGTTAGTCATCATCATCACGTGAGCATTAGCATTTTTATGATCATTTCTTCAGTAATCATTTTGAATTAGTAATTTCTCTCGTGTGTTATGAACTTTGTACTCAAATTGCATTCCCTTAAGCATTTCTGTCATTTTGTTGCATTTAAATAACAATGAAAGAAATTTTCTATTATGCTTGGGAAAAAATGAGTGGCTCACGTCGATTGAAATAAGGTTGGAAATGTTGGTGAATCATTTGTGATGCATGAACATTTATGAATTCTGAAATAAATTCAAAATTCAGATTTGAACTTCGATAGTTTGGAAAATCTCAGAGTATTGAGTACCTCTGTTTTTATCATGTTTGACTTACTTTTAAAATTAAATTTCTTAAACACTTAACATTTAACCAACATGAAAACTTGCAGTATAAGGTATGTAGTTTCATCTAGGTGTGTTGTGTTTGTGTGAAAACTTTGTTTCATCGTTCAAATTCGAGATCAAATATTGGAGAAACCCCCTGTTTTCACTCAAAAAGTTTCCAAGTCCTTCATTGGATGGCTGAAACCCCATTTTTGAGGGGCAAACTCCTTGTTTAACCTAAACATATAATCAACATCTTGATCAAAATTCATACTATGATTTGAGCTTACATGCACATGCTTGTTGTTAATTTGGGATCACATTTAAGCTTCGAAAAATCAACTCGAATCCAGCCAAATGAAATGAAATTTCAGAATTTAGAAATTATGAACGTTTGTTCAGAAAACGTGGTTTTTCTCCATCTTTAGCGCAATTGATCCTCCAATCTGTTAAAATCACCATTGGCCCTTTACAAAAGTTATTGACCTTTGAATCCTTTCCGGATTCTACTTTGGTGGCTGGCTCATTTACATACGAAATCTTGTGCAAATTCAACTCAAAGTTGTTGACCTCGCGCGGTCGGTAGTCATGCGGCGATGAATTTCTGCCGCAACGCCAGGACCCAACCACGCGCCCATCCTCCACCACCTACGATGCGCAGATACTTGTGAAAGCCCTCGTACCATATACTGGGTACTCATCAGATACTGTTAGGACACTGATAATCACTCGATACTTGTCGGACAAGTATCGAGCATTTTCTAAATAATTTAAAAAACAAAATAATTCTTATAATTTGTTGACACCTTCCCGATTCTATCCTGACACTTAAAAACTCTAACCCCTCATTCTGTGTATAAATACACCCTCAATGCACATCAGACCCTCTCAACACGCATCCCGACGTCGTTGTTATTTTCAGTTTGCTTCCATTTACACCGACAATAAGACCAAAAAAGAATAAAAACCTTGTTGTGTGTTTATGGTTCTCTCACATGCGGTTATACTTAAGTCTTAAATGAATTGTTAACACTGTTTTAGCCTTGTTTCTTTAGCTTAACTTGCTGAACATCGGAAATTGATGGTGGGAGAGCACAATATAAAGGTGAGCGCAGTCCTTACCCATCAGGCTAGTCTTTTGGGTTGAGTTAGGCCCAGGCCTGTTATTGTGGGCTCCGGTGGATCTAGGGACTGGTGGGGGTGCCGACTCGTGGGTATTGTAAACCGGGCCGGATTCCGCTGCGCCACTCTAACAAGTGGTATCAGAGCCAAAGGTCGTAAAAACCTAGGAAACCATCTTCAGGGTCACATGGTGACGGGGGAGTCTGTGAACCTCTCCAGAGGGTCACGCGGATGGTTGTGGCCGGAGAGTTGGACTCGGAGCCTGCATAACTTCTTCGGGAGATCACACGGATGGTTGTGATGGAAGAGTTGAACCCAATGTGTGACAGAGGAGATTGTTAGGTTTAGTCCCACATCGGGAATTGATGGTGAGAGAGCACAACATAAAGGTGGGGGCAGTCCTCACCCATCAGGCTAGTCTTTTGGGTTGAGTTAGACCCAGGGCCTGTTGTTGTGGGCTCCGGTAGACCTAGTGCGTGGTGGGGCGCCGGCTTGTGGGTATTGGGGGCCGAGCCGGATTCCGCTGTGCCACTCTAACAAGTACATGCAGTGTTCTGTTTGAACTAGTTAAATTTACCAAGCTCTTGTTAGTAGTAGAGTAATCCTGTCTGTTTATGGAAACATTTTTTTTGAAAATAATATAATTGTTTAACTAACTGTTACTGTAAATCAGGGAAAACATTTTTAATATGATCTGATCACCATCGCGCATCACCATTTTTCCGTGCGTAGTTTAAAGTATTGTTACGTGGTAAACATGATTGTCATGTTCATTCAAATTTAATGTTTGCATCATTTTACTCACTTGCATTACATACTTGCTCACATGTAGATTCCGCTGCATGCGAGGTTGTGGCTGAAGAAGAGCAGCCGTGATTTTGGATGGAGTTCCAGCTGCAGCAGCCCAAAGACCCGGCCCAAGGTCGGAAGGGCCAAAGGCCTAATCGATACCAACTCTATCTTTTGGACTGCAAGCTCCGGAGTATAACCTTATTTTAACTTATGCAATGTTCTTAATTAGTTATATGTGCATTAAATTTTTAGGAGTTGCATGATTCCTAGGGATCCTTGGTCCAATACCAGTATGTGTAGGTCGCGTGACTCCCCACGGCACCATACCCGCGGCGGCGTGCCGAACCGGTCGCGGCCCCGCCAGCGGCACCCCCGACCCCGCCGCCGGCCCGACACCGCGCGCGCAACCCCGCCGCCGGCCCGACCCTACCGCCGCCCCGACCATGCGCATCCGACCCCGCCACGCACAAGAACCAGCGTATGGCCGCCGCCGCCGCCAGCGCATCTGCCGCAGTTCGTGGTCGCCTCTTCCTCCTCCATTACCTGGCCGCCATCTTCGCCCGCCTTTCGTTCGTGGCCGCCTCCTCCTCCACTGCCTTCCCATTTCCTGGTAGCCGCCATTGATTCCCCTGTTCGCCGCCGCCGATCCTAATCCCCGTTCCTCTACAAGATGTTGACGCCATCACTATTGAGGTCGCCTCCTCCTCCTTCCCTGTTTGTTTCCATTTCCCTGTGTAGACTGTAGAACAAATTGCTTGGGGATGTTGGGATAAGTTGATGTGACAATTTGTTACCCATGACTGTTCTTGATTGAAGCTTGCACTGTGTAATTAATGTTGCATTTTTGGGGTGTATAAATGTAGTGTATGATGTAATTTTCAGCTTCATATGAGCAAGTTGGGGCAGTTGTGAGTTTTTCAAAATTTCCAAGTATACCATTTTTCTATTAATGTATGCATGCATGTTGTAGCCAATCTAAGTCTTTAACAATAAGGTTTTTTTCGTGATTCAAAACATGGACCAACATGCATTTTATGGATAAAAAATGTTTAACAACAAAGACTTTGATTGGCTAGATAAATGCATGCATGTGTAGTTATTTTTTGTTATCTCTTAAGAAGTGGAGATCATGAAACAAAAACAGGTAGTTTCGAATTTAAAAAAGACTTGTGGTTACAAAGATTCTTATGAAGAATTCTAGGTTGCTCTATCATTCATAGTTATATAATTTGACTTTCTTCTTATCCTTTATCATGAGCAGGTGGCAATTCTTAGTCATCAGCCTTTGCAAATATGAAATTTTTCACCCAACTTTTAATTTTAATCTGTGATGTTTCGTAGAGTAATTTGGATATTTTTAAAGTGGATAAATTTTGGATGATTTGTGTCCTAGTGTGATTGTTGTGGTACTTTAAGTTAGGCAATTTCAAATGTGGTATTTGTTAGTTAGGTTGTGATGAAGGAATTCAACATTTTTGTATAAATATGGAAATTTGTCTATTGAAAATGGTTGTGGTCAGTAATTTTTTTTTGTTTTGTTGTAGGTTACCTAAATGGAGGCAGAAGGGTACGTTAGCTTGGAAGAAATAAATGAATGCAATAGTGTTGCAAATCATACTTTATTGAGGGAGCAAGATTTTTATGAATTTTACAACAATTATGCAAAATATTAAGGGTTTAGCGTAAGAGTAAAGTGAGGTACAAGACAGGCACAAAGGAGCTGATATGGAGGAGATTCATGTGCTCTTTTGAAGGATATAGATCGTTGAAGTACTTTGAAAGGACGGATTAGAAAAGGCAGCCATTTGCCCTCACCTGTTGTGGGTGCAGAACTATGCTTGATGTGGCGTGGAGTGAAAGCGGTGGTGTCTAGTATGTGA
Organism: Cenchrus americanus; assembly: GCA_947561735.1. Taxonomy (NCBI): domain Eukaryota; kingdom Viridiplantae; phylum Streptophyta; class Magnoliopsida; order Poales; family Poaceae; genus Cenchrus; species Cenchrus americanus. The sequence continues at coordinate 76,911,253 of OX387244.1, read as the reverse complement.
GGTAGTTTGTGGATGTGCATACACATGCCCTTGCTAAACCAGAGCATTCTTTTGTTCTGTGGTCTCACAGAGGGCTTAACGATCCTCAGAAAGTGGAGGCAATTGAGCTAGGGTTGGGTGGGCTTCGTCCATACCAAATCATGGACGTAATGGAGACGAACCACAGTGGTCCTAGAGAGACTGGATTTATTTCGAGAGACTTGTACAATTTCTTTTCGGGGTACAAGAAGGGAAAGGTTGAAGAAAGCAACGCGGATTTTGTGTTGAATCATATGTTGTCGGTGTTTTAACACGGCAACCTACCAAGGGTAGTACCCGAGGTAGACGTTTGTGGCCTCACTGAGATCGGGAACTTGAAGGAGAGACACGTGGCACACAATATAGACAGGTTCGGGCCGCGAGGTGCGTAATACACTACATCTTGTATGCTCCATAGCTCTGGATTGATTGGGTGTGTTTACAAGATGATGCATATAGGAGATAGGGGTCCCTGCCTCGCTTTATATAGTCCGGGAGGCAGGGTTACAAGTCGGTTTGGGAGGGAGAGTACTAGTCGTACACGGCTAGGAGTACTCTACATAGCTCCGGACATGTCTAGCTTCCTAACCAAGTACTAGCCCTCTGTATGCCTCGTGCTTCACGCCTCCTAGCGTCGTACAGCCCAGGTCGAGTAGTCTTAGGGGCCTACGCAGTAGTCAGTCCCGGTACCCACCTGTGTAGTGGGCCTAGGGATGTCCGTACGACAAGCCCCTGAGTACTTTGTAGTCGAGTAGGATGTCTTCAAGTAGTCTTGACAGCCTTGGCGAGTAGTCCTTGAGCGTCCCTGAGTTCCACAAGCCGAAAGTCCTCAAGATTGCTTGAATCATCCCGAGGCTGGAAGGTACTCCAGCTGATCTTTGAGTAGTCTTGAAGTCTTCTCGAGTAGTTCCCAAACATCCCTGAGTTCTTCTCTCGAAGGTCTTCAATAGTACTCGTGATGTCTTGATGAAAAACCATATGGAAAATGCGATTCGGAGAATCGCATTCCATATGGAATGTAGCCCTCGAGCCTTAGGTCGAATTGTAGATTCAAGTTGAGGGTCAATCTGAAGTTCTGCCAGATCCCAAAAAATCCAGAGAAAAAACCGAAGGACACGTGGCACGGAGCCCTCGAGCCTTGAGTCAAGTGCTTTCTCTCGAATTAAAGGGTCATCTTGACTGTAGATTGTGTCCTGAGTGAGATCTTCATGTATTTTAGCCCACTGAATCCATCGATTGTAGTCGAGCCCCCGAGATTGAGAACATCGAGTATTGGAATACGAAGGGTCAGTATGCCGCCGTTGACTCAGCTGCTTGAAACTTATCTGCCCACTCGGAACTGAGCCGCTTGGTGGCTTATAAATTGTGAACCCCTTAGGGTTTTTCACTCCCAACGGTTATATTGCTTTGAGATTAGATCTAAGTCTCTGCGCGCTGCTCCTCTACTGCCGTTGTCGCCACTAAGTAGATTAGATCTACTTCCGCGCCCCTGCCATAGTCCACCCTCCTCCGTAGCCCCAGAGCGAATGTGAGTGAAGACGCTCGTGACTCAAAGGATGAAGGGGGATCTCCAGCAAAGAGCACCAAGACCGGCGTGTCGAAGAAGAGGAGTCGTGATGAAGTCGGGGATGCCGACCAGTCGTATTCATCGCCACCTCCCTCCACTCCGTCGAATCCGGCGCAGGAGTGGAAGAAGGTGAAGTTGAAGACCAAGGACCTCCTCACCCTGGTCAATAGTGGATTCCTCCGTGAGAAGGAAATGGATCTGTGGCGCACCACCACTGGAGATCCGTACCCGATGGAGAAGAACCCGGATGAGATCCTGATGTTCGCACGGTTCGTGGATCGCAGACTTGCACTACCAGTGAGCGACTTCTTCAAGGGAATGCTCCAGTCTTACGACATCGAGTACGTCAACCTCAACCCCCATAGTATATTCCATGTCTCCATCTTCGTGCACTTTTGCGAGGCGTTCGTGGGGATCAAGCCCCACTGGATCCAGTTCCGAAAGTTCTTCCGGTTGAAGCCACAGCCGAGCACGGACGCCCCTACCTAGCGCGCTAGCTGTCGATGTTTTAACCTGACAACCTACCAAGGGTAGGTAGACGCTTGTGGCCTCACCGAGATCGGGAACTCAAAGGAGAGACACGTGGCACACAATTTTGACAGGTTCGGGCCGCGAGGTGCGTAATACCCTACGTCTTGTATGTTGCGTAGCTCTGGATTGATTGGGTGTGTTTACAAGATGATGCGGGTTGGAGATAGGGGTCCCTGCCTGAGGACCAGGAGCGTCCCAGTGGTCGATGGATGACCGCTCCTCAGTGATGAGTGATTGACAACGGTTGTTGGACTGACTCTTGGCTTAGTGCGCAGGTGTAGGTTGCGGCCTAGTTCGTGTTGTTGCAGGTGAAGAACGGGCGCGAAAGGTCTTCAGCCTTGAGGGGCCTCCGGGAGATGGAGAGACAAGTAGGCTCGGTTCGAGGGACCCGGTGGACAACAGGACTGGGTGCGGGCCACATGGTGGCGACACGAGCAAGACGAAGTCATGGACAATCGAGCCGGTGCACGGTGGCGGTCGAGTCAAGTGGTTTGGCGGGAGGCCGGACCGAGCACGCGGGGTTTGGTGGTTTACCCACAAAACCATCGGCGGACGGTTTCTTGGTTTGGGCCTGAAAACCAAGTCCGAGGGCCCAACACGACGGAGACAGGATCCGGGCGTGTCGGGAAGCTTCGAGGCGGAGGACACGCGGCAGGATCGCATGGCTTGCGTCGGGAGGACGCGGGGTGCGGCAAAGGCGTGGCCGTCCGATGGCAAGACCCACAAACATTACCTAAATGCCCCTACGTGGGTTGTATCGCCAGTAGTTAAGTTAGGGGTAGTCGAGTCATTTACCACTCCGGCGGGACCTGATATATAAGCCATGAGTGTGTGTGGATGGCTTTTTTTTCTCCGTGACTTAGGGTTTCATTTCCTCCCTCCCATTTCTCATTTTCGTAGCTATTTTTCTTCCATTTTCTCTAGGCTAGCATGAGAGCTTCATGAGAGATTTGTTGAGAGGGATGGATGCTAGGGCGGCATGCTAGACCTTGTGAATCTTTCCTGGTTTGTATAGAAGATTCGGGGTTGTGTTTTCGTGGTCTTTTGTGCTTGTTTTCGTGCCTTTGTTCCCGGTTCGATTCCGCGGATTTGAGTGGGTTTCTCCCCGGATTTCTTTGAGGAAAACATGGATAGATGTCTCGTGCATCTTTGTGATTGATCTTGTGCCCTCAAACGCCGGGAAACCACTTGGATTTGTAGTTTTTCGTTCGGTGCTCTAGCTTTTGGTGGTGCTCAAAGGATTCGCGATTCCCGGTGATTTAGGGAGTTAGGAGGCAAGATTTTTGGGCTATAGCATCCTTGTGTGACGCTTTTCAAGTCCCCAAATCCTTGTATCCATAGCTTCAACCGTTTGGGAAATCTGATGATGATTTGGGGAGTTGACTTTCGGGGTCGGGCGTTTTCTACTCTGTCCGCACCTGGCGGACAGTCCGCGGGGTGCTGGCGGACGGTCCGCGCGGCTAGGGTTCATCGCCTGTTCGTCGTGTTGTTGCGCGTCCTTGCTTTCGATCCGGTTTGGCTTTTGGTTTTTGTTGCAGCCGGTTTGCGGACGGTCCGAGCTTGAGTAGCGGACGGTCCGCGGGTGGCGCGGACGGTCCGTTTTTCTCGGGTCGCTTCTGGTGGTTCTGTGTGCTTTAACGGACAGTCCGCGGCGCAGAGCCGGACGGTCCGCGGTGTTGGTGCGGACGGTCCGCGAGAGCAGGCCGGACGGTCCGCGAGGCCTGCGCGGACGGTCCGCCCTTCCTGACCGGACGGTCCGCCAGAGCCTTTGTGCTTTGCTTCTTGGTTCGATTCCTCCCTCCCTTTTCTAGTGCTTCCGCGTGTGCTTCTAGGAATCGTTCCTAAGGCTAGAGGTTGACCCATAACCTCGTGGTCTTGGCGATTGGTGTGTGACTCGATCCATCGCTCGTGTGTGACCGGGGTTTGACTAGGGTATAGGCCGGGTTCTTTGGAAAGAATTTTTACCGGCTCCTATTCACTCCCCCCCTCTCTAGTCGCCATCTGATCCTTCAATTGGTATCAGAGCTTGGTGCCGGATTCTTTGCGACTTTGACAAGTCTCGAATCCTAAGATGGCGTACGTTGAGCGGGGCGGTCCGCCGCACTTCGATGGCAAGGGTTACCACAAGTGGGCGGCTCGTATGATTATCTTTCTTCGTGGGAAGCTGTTGGATTTCATTGTGCTTGACAAGACCTATGCGATTCCGGTCAACATCCATACTCTTATGGTGACCGATGCCAGTGCTAAGGCCAAGTATGAGGCTAATGCAAAAGCCGTTGATCACTTGGTCCGAAGCTTGTGTGATCCAGAGTTTGAGCGTGTTCGCCATTTGAATCTTGCTTGGCAAATTTGGGAGAAGTTGTTGGTTGCTCACGGTGGTGATAACCATGTGAAGGCTCGCCTCTTTGTCTCTTACCGGATGCAATATGAGAATTTCACTCCACTTCCCGGTGAGGACATTGATGCGATGTTTCAGAGGTTCACCGCCATCGTGAACAACATGAAAGCTAATGTTGAGGATTTTCCCTACACCGAGCATGATCAGGCTTTGAAGCTCTTGCATGTCTTGGACCCAAATGTTTGGGGTGCTAAGGTTGAGGCCATCAAGGAGTCTGGGCATTATTTGACTATTGAGTTGGATGACCTCTTTTCTAAGCTCATGTCGGCTGAGGTTGACAGGAAGTTGCAATCCAAGCATGAGGGCTCGACTGACCATAGTCTTGCTCTTGTGGGCGGATCAAAAGGCAAATCTAACCCTTCCTGTCGACAGTTTTCCTTGTCTTCTCTCATGTCCATTCCAGATGAGGAGTTTGATGTGCTGGGTGAGGAGGAGCTGGCCTTGCTCTCAAGAAGGTTTGAACGACTACACGAGAGTCGGAGGAATGCAAGGCGGAGCTCAGGGACGTGCTACAAGTGTGGCAAGCATGGCCACTTCATCGCCGAGTGCCCGGAAGCGGAGGAGAACAAGTACAAGGTGAACGAGTACAAGGCGCACCCGAGGCGTGAAGACAAGTACTCCTCCAAGGGCAAGCACTTCAACAAGTCCAAGAGCAAGGACAAGGACAAGTGGCGACCGAGCAAGAGCGGCTACAAGAAGAACAAGGCAAGAGCAATGGTGGCTGGTGCGAGCGACGTCGACTCAAGTTCAAGCGAGGAGCAGTCAAGCTCAAGCAGCGAAGATGAAGACGCCGGGAGGCGCAACGGCAAGAAGAGTGCAAGCCGGAACCTCAGCGGGCTGAGCTGTGTGGCGCTTGAGGGCTTTTGTGGCATGGCCCATAGCTCAAGCAGCAAGAAGAGCGAGAAGGAAGACAGCGACTCCGACTTGGAGGATGAGGTAAACCTGGACCCCGATTCTTTGCTTGCTGAGATTGCTAGGTTGAATGGCTTGATTGACAACCGCGATAGTGTGCTTAGAGATGCCAAAAAGATGAGGAAAGATCTTAGGGCACAACTTGAGAATGCTAGTGAGAAAGTAGGAGAGCTAGAGTCGAAATTGCTTGAATTGAAACTTGAGAATGGCTCTTTGAAACTTGCTCCTACTACTCCTGATGATGTTGAATGTCTTGAGTGTGATGCATGGTTGAATGAGATCAAGTTGCTTAATGAGAAGAATGCTTCCACTTTGGCTAAGCTAGATGCTATTAGGACTGAATATGATGAGCTTAAGGCTAGACCCACTTTGCTTGGTGCTTGTAAATCATGTCCTACTATGCATGCTAAGCTTGTTGATGCTCGTTCTACTATTAGCTCTTTGGAAGCTTCTTTGAAATCTCCTGTTGTCAATGCATGCACTAGCTGTGATGAAGTTACTTTGCGTAATCTTGAACTTACTTCCCGTTTGGATGTCATCTATGAGGAGAATGACTATTTGAGGAAGGTGTTGGGTTGGTTGTCTGGGCAGGAACCTCAATTGAAAATCATGATTGAGGAGTTCAAGAGAGCTGATGGTCGTGGTTTGGGTTTTGAGAAGTTGGGTGAGAAAGTGGGAGAGAATAGTGGGGAGAGTGTGTATGAGAAGTGTGTTGAGTCTAACCCCGAGTTTGAGGTGATCGGAGAGATCCAAGTCCCACTTCCAAAAGCACCCAAAAACTCTTTCACACCAAAGCCCAACCACCTTTGCAACAAGCTTGACACAACCCAAGATCCACCCAAATTCCCACCTAAGACAAATGACTTCCAGAAACCGGTGAAGTTTGTGGGTGAGAAGGGTGAGAATCCTAGAGAGAAGCCAGAGCCAAAACCAAAACCCATCCCCTTCAGGTGTGAGTATTGTGCAAGGAGAGGCATCTTGCGGAGTTTTGCTACAAGAGGAAGAGGGATGAGAGGCTTGCTAGGGAGCAAGCAAACTAGGACAGGTATCGCCAGTCTCATGGTATTCCTGAGCCTAGAGTGCCACTTCCACGGGTTGTGGGAAGTGTGATGAGTGTTGGCAGGTTCCCACAGAGAGGTGGTGGTGAGAGGTTTGCTAGGAGAGATGATGGTGTGCGTGCTAGTGAGAGGTTTGGTCGGGCTCGTGGTGGTTTTGCTGTACGTCCCCCTACTTGTCCTCAATACGGGTTTAGGGGAGATGATCGCAGCTTTGGGTTCCAGAGGAACTACGGACCACGTTTTCCCCCTCGTGGTGCCCGTACTCCTCCCATGGGACATGGGAAGTTTGGTGGCAAGGGAATGATGTTTGCTAACCCTTCTTTTGAGCAGATGGCTCGACACTGGTTTAACTTTCTTTGTGCTAACCCCAGTGTCAAGTCTCTAGCTCACTCTCGTTCTTGTTTCTGACTACAGGCGGGAGGCTTGGAGGACATTTGGTTGATCGACTCCGGGTGTTCTCGACACATGACCGGAGATAAGAAGTGGTTCTCCAGCCTCACGCCAGTGAAGGAAAAGTTGTACATCACATTTGGGGACAATGGACGAGGAAGGGTGCTGTCTGAGGGTGTTGTGCATGTGAGTGACAAGGTAACGTTGAAGAGAGTGGCTCTTGTGAAGTCTTTGGGTTTCAATTTGCTTTCGGTTTCTCAGTTGCTTGATGAGGGTTTTGAGGTGCGTTTCAAGTCTGGCGAGTCTCGTTTGCTTGATTCTCGAGGTGATCTTGTCTATATGATCATTCCTGAGGGTCAGATTTTCAGGGCTGATTTCTCTCGTTCTTTGGGTCCTGCTCGCTGTTTGATGGCCGGTCCTTCTTCTGATTTGTGGAAATGGCATAGACGGTTGGGACACTTGAGCTTTGATTTGGTTTCCCGCTTGAGTGGTCTTGACCTTGTCCGAGGATTGCCGAGGTTGAAGCTTGAGAAGGATTTGGTTTGTGCTCCTTGTAGGCATGGCAAGATGGTCGCCACTCCCCATCCACCCCTGACCGATGTCATGACCGAGCGTCCGACAGAGCTGTTGCATATGGACCTTGTTGGGCCAGCTCGAGTTCGCTCGGTGGGTGGGAAGTGGTATGTCCTTGTTGTGGTGGACGATTACTCTCGCTATGCTTCGGTGTTTTTCTTGGAAGATAAGAGTGAGACATTTGGTTTTGTTCGAGATCTGATCGTGAGGTTGAAAAACGAGAGGCATGGGAATGCTATTCGAGCCATCCGCAGTGATAATGGCTCAGAGTTCAAGAACTCTCATTTTGATGCCTTTTGTCGTGATCTAGGTCTTGAACATCAGTATTCGACCCCTTATGTGCCCCCTCAAAATGGAGACGTGGAAAGGAAAAATCGGACTCTTTGTGAGATGGCTAGGACGATGCTCGATGAGCACGGGACTCCTAGGAGGTATTGGGCCGAGGCGGTCAATACGGCTTGTCATGTTTCCAACAGGATTTTATTGCGAGCTTTCAAGAAGAAGACCTGTTATGAGCTGATGCATGGTCGGGCACCCAAGGTGAGTCATTTCCGAGTCTTTGGCTGCAAGTGCTTTATTCTGAAGAAGGGAAAACTCGACAAGTTTGAGGCTAGGTCTAGTGATGGTATTTTCTTAGGATATGCTAACCAGTCTAGAGCCTATAGGGTGCTTTGAAGGACCGATACGGCGAACCAGAGAGGGGGGGAGTGAATGAGAGCCGATAAAAATTCTTCTCGAAGGAGATGAAAACTCCAACAAGACGAACGCGGCTTCCAACACACGTCTCCGACTCACTACCAAGGTTGGTCAAGCCCACGTAGCCACTGGAGTGCCACTGGACCTAGGAACCAACACGCAACCTTCCGACCCGAGAAACGCAGCGGAAAAACCAAACCTCGAGCCTACAGACTCACACCGGTCAGACCGGTGAGCACCACCGGTCAGACCGGTCCCTGCAGGTGAACCTGAGCAACTTCCACTAAGTGGCTCTACACCGGTCAGACCGGTGAGACACACCGGTCAGACCGATAGCAGCCTGAAAGCCCCCAAGACACCAAACAGACCAACCGACCACCAAACGGACCCAAACTCGAAACGAGCGGCACCACGGGACAACAACGAACACACCAAGACGTTCACCCGAGCAAAAACCCACAAGGGCTTGCACCGGTCAGACCGGTCAAGAGCACCGGTCGACCGGTGTGGCCCAGGCGGCTCGGGATGAACAGCACCCGCGGGTCAACTCCCCCAAATCCAAATCTCGATCTCCCGAATCGCTCCACGGACTTGAACAAGACTTTGGGGATATCAAGAACACCTCATGAGGAGTTCATAGCTAAGTTTAATCCCACAAAAACTCGTCTAAAAAGGAGGAATCGAAGAAATCCCGCCGAAAGCACCTCCAACCCAAGAACTCAAGGAACCCCAAAATCGAGCACTTTTTCTCACGGATTTGGGAGGGGAATCACAGCCCAAAGAACCACGAAGGGTTCCCACAAATTTCCCCCATCAAATCCCCAAGAGAAAAGCCTCGAAACCAACTCAAAGAAATCACCGAGAAAGGGCTCCGAAAATCACCACCAAGAACAACCGGGGAAAACACATCCAAACCTTGAGGAACCACGCCGAATCATCTATACATGAGACAAAGGTTCGTACAAGGTCTAGCAAGCCGCCCGATCATCCATCCCTCTCTACAAGATCTCTCCGTGAAGCTCTCTTGCTAGTCCTAAGGAAAACCTAGAGAAAATAGGTGGAAAATAGGAAAACTAATGAGCTAGGGTTCCAAGAGTTGGCTGCCATCCTCTCACCTCTTGGGTTATATGGAGGCAACCGAATGTCTAAAATGCCCTTCTCTACTAACTAGGGATACAAGCCCCTCAAGGGCGGATATGGAATTCTTGATGTCTTCACCATCGGACGGACGCCGGCGACCGCACCCTCGCGTAGCCTCGACGCAAGCCATGCGATCCCGACGCGTGTCCTCCGCTTCGAAGATTCGGACCGCGTCGTCGCACACCGGTCGAGCCGGTGCTCCTCACCGGTCGAGCCGGTCCCCACCGGTCGGACCGGTCGGACCCACCGGTCGGACCGGTCGGTGCTGCTTGCACCTCCGTCTTCGGTTCTCCGGTCTTGGCTTTGTGGATCAACCAAGGAACCCGGTGGTTTTCCGGGTGAACCACCGGAAACCCCGCGAACTCGGTGTAGCCTCCGCCAATCTCCACTCATGACTTGGCTCCCACGTAGTCCCGGCTCGACCTTGGTTTTGAGGCTCAACCAAGAAACCGTCCACGACTTCATCTTGTTGTTCATGCCACCATGCGGCCCGCACTTGACCCCCGCCGGCCACCGGGTCCCTCGAACGAAGCCTACTTGTCTTCTCCACACCTGGAGGCCTCACCGGCGACGACCTTTCGCGCTTGTTCTTCACCTGCACCAACACGAGTCAAGCCGCAACCTGCAGCTGCAATACTTAGCCAAGAATCGATCCACACAACGTTGTCAATCACTCATCACACAAGGAAGCAACCATCCACCGGTCCTCGAACCACACATGGTCCTCAATCTCCCCCTTGATGAGTGCATTGACAACACCCACATGAAAGTAACAAGAGAGAAAAGAAAAAGAAAAGAAACGAACAAAAAGAAACTCCAACAAGCGATCGAAAGCCGAACAAAGGCAAAGAGCAAGATCACTTGAAAGAAACAAGTCTCGGACCCCTTAGGCAAGGGCAACGGCTCGACACATCCGAGACAAAGCAAAGCTCAAGCAAAGAGCGCAAACCACCAGAACACAGCTCGAACACCACAAAGGGCTCCCCCTGCACACATGCAAGCTCCCCCTGAACCAATGCAACTCCCCCTGGACGAATGCATGCAAGACACCACTTGAAACAGGGCAGCTGCAACAAAACAGCCCTGACCGGTCAGACCGGTCAACACCACCGGTCAGACCGGTGTGCAACAAGTGTACAGAACCAGCACTCACACCGGTCAGACCGGTGACCCCGACCGGTCAGACCGGTGCACAGCAGAGCCCAGAAATGGCTCGAAACCACCTGAAAACCTTCTAAACACGTCCAGCAAGCCGTTTCAAGCTCAAACTTCTCCCCCTTGTTGGCAATACATGAATCAAGCCAAAAATGCAAAACTTTCAACCTAGAGCTTCTCAAATAGACAAAATTCAACAAAGAATACGACACAAGTCCAAATGAGCAAGTTAAGTACTCTACGGCTTCGTATCGATCTCAACTACATGATCACCAAGTTTCACAACCATTGGACGAAGCTAAGATGGATTTTGGCAATTTTGCGAAAAACTTGCTTCTCATGAGCAAAATCCTAAACATGATCAAAGCATATCAAAATGGCAAAGCCACACAAACTTCATGCTAGGACAGCCATTCTAATCATAAGACCATCACAAACACCCACAAGCACCTCATGTCATGTCAAAGCCACCGAGCCATGTGCCTACTTCTATTTATGAGACTTCTCATTGGTAGGCATCATGCAACGGTTTAGCACCCAAAGAAAATTAAATTCAGCACATATGACATGGGAGCATATTTTCCAAGCATTTTTCATTTCATTTTCAGATTTGTACATGGTACATGAAATGTCTTTGCGACAAAAAGGAACTTATGCTCCTCCACAAGATAAATCAAGAGGGCTAAACATTCATGATGGCAAATGAGCCTTTGGCCCCATATGATCAATAAACTAGCTATCCAACCACAAATTAAGCATAGCAAGGCCACAAGAACATGTCAAGAGCATGTAAAGGCATTTACACATGAGAGAGCATACATGTGACATTTTTCAAAAACATAGCTATCAACCATGGATTATTCATCAAGATCATCAAGAGCTAAGCCAAACTAACCGTAGCATACCAAACAAGCTCACAAAGACATATATCTCATTCCATGGTGAACAATGTATATGAGAGAAGCTTTTCCTACCCAATGCATATGATACAAAATGCATGCAATCTAAGATACAAGGATGCCTATACATCATGTTACATATGCCATGCCAAATGCAAGAAATGCACAAAGGAAAGCTATACATATGCTACAAACCGGCTCCTCGAGGGGAGGCAAAGCGGGCTCGACACCACCGGCAAAAGAGAGCTCCCACACACCCAACTCAAGAAATCAAACACACACCAAGTTCCCCCCGCAAACGAGTGAAAGTGGCTTGATCTAGGGGTTTGGTGAAAATATCGGCTAGTTGGTCATGTGTGGGTACATGGATCAAAGCTATCTTTCCTTTCTCGACGTTGTCTCTCAGAAAATGATATCTCACTTCTATGTGCTTGGTTTTGGAATGAAGCACTGGGTTCTTTGCAACGCTTATGGCACTGGTGCTATCACATTGAAGTGGGACATGGGTATACTCCTCACCAAAGTCACTCATGGTGTAGGTGATCCAAAGGAGCTGAGAGCAACAACTAGCGAGCGGCAACATACTCGGCCTCGGTCGTGGATTGAGCAACACTCGACCGCTTGCGGGAAGACCAAGACACCAAAGAAGAACCCAAAACCGGCAAGTCCCGAAGTGGACTTCCTATCCAACCGACACCCGGCAAAATCCGCGTCCGAAAAGCCATGAAGCGCCAAAGAAGAGGACGCGGAGTACCAAAGGCCGAAGTCGGGAGTGTGACGCAAGTACCTGAAAATTCTCTTCACTGCTTGCCGATGCGAAGTCCTCGGAGACGCTTGAAAACGAGCGCACAGACACACTGAGAACTATATGTCCGGCCTCGTCGCCGTCAAGTAGAGGAGTGACCCGATCATGCTCCGGTACTCCTTCTGGTCCACGTGTTCACCTTCCTCGTCCGCATCAAGAGCTGTAGTCGTACTCATCGGCGTCGTCATAGCCTTGGAGTCCTCCATCTTGAACTTCCTCACAATGTCCTTGGTGTACTTAGCCTGGTGCACAAATGTTCCTTCCTTTGATTGCTTGATTTGTAGCCCGAGGAAGAACTGCAACTCACCCATCATGCTCATCTCGAACTCCCTGCTCATATCATCTGCAAACCTTGCAACAAAAGAGTTAGACGACCCACCAAAGACAATATCATCCACGTACACCTGCACAATCGGGATATCTCCGCCCCCGCCTCGGCAAAAACAAGGTCCGATCGACCTTCCCCATCTCAAAACCTCTCTCAAACAAGAACCCCCTCAACCTCGCCATACCAAGCTCTAGGCGCCTGCTTCAACCCATACGGCGCCTTCCTCAACTTGTACACCCGGTGGGGGTACTTCTCACTCTCAAACCCCGGAGGCCGCCTCACATACACTTCTTCCTCCAATACTCCATTCGAAAAGCACTCTTCACATCCATTTGGTGCAACTTGAACCCTTTAGCCACGAGAAAAGGCTAGAAGGATCCTAATCGCCTCCAAACGGGCTACGGGAGCAAAGGTCTCCTCGTAGTCGATCCCCTCCTTCTGACTGAACCCCTGGGCAACAAGTCTTGACTTGTTCCTCACAACCTCACCCTTCTCTCCCTCTTTGTTTTTCCACACCCACTTTGTACCAATCGGCTTACACCCTGGGGGAGGGTCAACCAACTCCCACACTTGATTCCTCTCAAAGTTCTCCAACTCCTCATGCATCGAGTTAACCCAATTGTGATCAGATAGTGCGTGTCCAATGTTTTTGGGCTCGAAAGAAGCAACAAACGCAGCATGAGCAAAATGGGAATTGTTTCGAACCCTCGACCGTGTAGTGCGTTCATTCATGTCGCCGATGATCCTCGAAGCTGGGTGATCCACTTGAACTCGCCGGGGAGGTTCTCGCCTCGAAGCTACCTCCCCCCTCAACATCGGCTTCTCCTCGTTCTTGATTTGTCGTCGTAGGTGTAGCGAGAGGGTCCATCCATCATCGTAGTCAAAGTAGTGGGTACATGTTCAGCGGGGGCACCGCACCGCCATCCTCATCATCACCAAGTTCATGCTCCTCCTCCCCGAAAGATCTCCTCGCCAAGCTCATCATCACCCGCACACTCAAAGACAAGGCGACTACGTGGCTCGTCTCGTCGAAGGTTACCTCGCAAGTCTCCACGATTTGGTTAGTTTCAAGATTGAGCACACGATATGCTCTAGAATGAGATGCATAACCAAAGAAAATGCCATCGACGGACCTAGCCTCAAACTTATCCAACTTCTTGCCTTTCTTCGAATGAAACACTTGCAACCAAAGACATGGAAGTGACTCACCTTGGGTGTGCGGCCATGCATCAACTCATAGCATGTCTTCTTCTTGTGCACTCGAGGTATATCCCCGTTCGACACATAGCATGCGGTATTCACCGCCTCACCCCAATACCTCCTCGGAGTCCTATGCTCATCAAGCATCGTCCGAGCCATCTCGCACAAGGTCCCGTTCTTTCTTTCCACAACACCATTCCGGGGAGGCGTATACGGACTCGAAAACCGGTGCTCAAGACCCAAGTCATGACAAAAGGTTTCAAAACGAGAGTTCCCGAATTCCGAGCCATTATCACCGCGGATAGCTCGTATGGCATCTCCGTGCCTCTCGTTCCTCAACCTCAAGACTAGATCTCGAACAAAACCAAACGTCTCCCCCTTATCCTCGAGAAAGAACACCCACGCATACCGAGAATAGTCGTCCACCACAACAAGGACATACCACTTCCCACCCGCGGATCGCGCACGAGCCGGGCCAACAAGGTCCATATGGAGCAGCTCGCATGGACGCTCAGTCATCACATCGGTGAGAGGCGGGTGAGAAGAGGCCACCATCTTGGCATGCCTACACGGAGCACAAACCAACTTTCTCAAGCCTCAACCGTGGCAATCCTCGGACCAAATTGAGTTTACTCAAGAGAGACAAAAGGTCAAAGCTCAAGTGACCCAACTTCCTATGCCACTTCCACAACTCACTCGAAGAACCAGCCAAGAAACAACGCTCCACACCCGAAGACTGAGAAAAATCAGCACGAAACACCTGACCCTCGGGAACGACCATACAAACAAGGTCCCCTCGAGAGTCCACAATCCGAGAACCACCAGGCCGAAACAACACCTCAAAACCCTCATCCAACAACCGGGACACGAAAGCAAATTGTACCCCGGCCGATTGAACAAGAGCAACACGCCTCGCAGTGATCTTGTCACTCACTTTTATCTCACCTTCCGAAAGCACACGCCCACGCCCATTGTCCCCAAAGGTGATGTACCTCTTCGTCACCACGGGACGAGACTTGAGAACCACCCCCCGTCTCCGGTCATATGCCTCGAGCAACCGGAGTCAATCAACCAAATGTTCTTCAAGTCTCCCACCCGAAAAATCAAAAATAGGCACGTGAGCGAACAAACGACTCAAAGACCGGGGTTAGTACCAAAGGAGGAAAACCAAAGGCCGAGCCATTTGCTCGAAAGTGGGGTTAGCACCAACCAAAGCATCTCTCCTACCAAAACTACCTCCACGAACACCACCACGGTAACCACCCCGAGGGAACCACCCCTCTCTCGCCCGGAGGAGGACCAAATCCACGCAAGAAAGCCCGTGGAACGTCCTTCCTCTCCAACTCAACGCCACGACTCCTCCAATCCCCGTATTGAGCACGAGGAGGAGAACGCCTAGCAACCGACCACCCGTACCCTTTCCAGCCCAACCACCGTAACCACGACCACCGTAAACAACCCTCGCACCCCGTACGAGCTCGAAACCCGAACATCCGTCTCGTCTGTGCCCGCACCGGTCCGACCGTGCACCACACCGGTCCGACCGGTGTGACTCGGGCAGCAACACCACTTGCGGCCTTCTTCTCTCCCCAAGCCCGAACCGTCCTCACAATCGCCTTGCCCCCGGGCATCCGCATACGAGGCTCAAGTACACCATCGGAAGGGTGGTACTTGTCCTTGTTAGCCCACTCCTTCTCCATTCTCTCCTCTCGCTTCCTCTTGAAGCAAAACTCCTCCTTATGGCCATCTCTCCCACAATAGCCACAATGGAACCTCACAAGCTTAGGCTTTGGCTTGGGATGTGGTCGCTCACTCGGTTTCTCTCCACTCAAACCCTCCACAGGTTTCTCACCACTTGCCTTCTCACTTTCCTTCCCAAAGAACACTTTCCCCGAAGTGCTCACAAACTTGATAGGCTTTTGTAGGTCATTTGTGGGTGTAGGAAACACGGGTGGAGCTGGGGTTGTGTCTAGTCGGTTCCTTAGATGGTTAGGTTTTGGTGGGAAATCATTTTTGTGGTGGGTTTTTGGTGGCTCCGGGATATTTTCTCCACTTCCCTCACCAACCTTGTTTGCTCCAAGCCCCTCACCATCTTGCCTCTTAAAGGCCTCGATCATCATCCTCAACTGAGGTTCATGACCGGACAACCAACCCATCAACTTCCTCAAATCATCATTCTCATCCTGCAAACGATCAACATAATGTGCAAGTTCCAAATTTTTCAATGCATGCATTTCACAGGTAGAGCAAGATGTAGGCATGGGTTCCTTCAATTTAGCCTCGAGCGAACTAGTGTAAGCATGCATCTCATCAATCTTAGCATGCAAAACAGGGCAAGAAGTGCAGGCACCTAGCAAAGCAGGTCTAGACTTAAGCTCAGCCACTTCAACCCTAAGCACATCTAGTTCCTCACACTTGGAGGCATGCTTCTCCTTAAACAAAGCAAGATCAGCAAGGAATATGGAGCAATCAGCACAATCATTCTCCTCAGAAACAACAGGGCTAGCCTTAAGCAAATCAATCTCAAGCTTGCTATCAAGCACCTGTGTCTCTAGCTCAGCCACTCTAGTCCTAGCATCCTCGAGTGAGGCCCTAAGCTCTTTTCTCATTTTCTTGGCCTCTCTAAGCATGTCATCACGGTTATCAAGCAAAGAGCCAAGCCTCTCATTCTCCTGGCGCAAGAAGGGAAGCTCATCACGCACCTCGTCGTCGGACTCGCAGTCCGAGTCGCTCCGTGTGCTCTTCTTGCCGCCGAGCTCAACGCCATGGTGCGAGAGCCATCTCTCGCGAAGCAGCTCAACCCGCTCAGGTTCTTGGACGACTTCTTGTTCTTGCGGCGATCTCCCTCGTCTTCACTGCTACTCGAGCTCGAGGTAGAGTACGCGGAACTGGAGTCGACGTCGCTCGCTCCAACCATCGCTCGGGCCTTGCCTCGGCCCTCCTTCTTCCTCGATCGTCGCTCGTCCTTGTACTTGTTCTTGTGCTTGCTCTTGTGGTCGCGCCTCGAACGGTACTTGCCCTCGTTCATTCTCGGCTTGTGCTTGTAGCTGTCCTTGTTCTCGGCCTTCTCCGGGCAGTCGGCGACGAAGTGTCCCGTCTTGCCGCACTGGAAGCAAGTCCTCGTGTTCCTCCTCATGTTCACGCGGTTCTCGTGCAGCCTCTTGAACCGCCTCGTCAACAGTGCCAGCTCGTCCTCTCCAAGGTCATCAAACTCCTCATCTGGCATAGACATCAAAGAGGAAAACGAGAACATCCTGGTGGATGGGTTAGAGTTAGTCTTTCCTTTGGAACCACCAACGAGGGCAAGACTATGGGAATCGGCCGGTCCCTCGAGCTTGGCAGTCATGCCCCTATCCACCTCAGCCGACTTGAGCTTAGAGAACAGCTCGTTCACCGTCAGAGTATCATACCGCTCCGACTCGACTATGGCGTCGAACTTTCCGCCCCATATCGTACGATCCAAGGAGTGTAAGAGCTTGACCGCTCTATCATGATCATCGTACGGGAGCACGTCCACATTGGCCCTCATGTTGTTCACCACCACCGTGAACCTCTGAAACAAGGCATCGATGGACTCACCGGGGAGATGAGTGAAGTTCTCGTACTCTCTCCCGTAGGTCGCATACAACCGTGCTCGAACTCGGGCGTTCCCAACATGAGCCTCCTTCAACACCGCCCAAATCCTACAAGCCAAGTGCTCGGTGTGCACCCGATCGAACTCGGCCGACACAAAGCACGAAACAAGTAGTCGACCGCCTTATTGTTGGCGTCGAATCCGTCCCTCGACCCCGGAGCAAGGAAATCCATCGGCCGGACATAGCCCGTGTCCACCGTGACATCCCAAAGCAGGTCCGACCCTTTCCGCGGAGGAACGCACCCATCCGCTTGCTCCACATCCGGTAGTTCTTGCCATCGAAGTGTGGAGGACCCGAACCCCATTCCCCGGTACGCCATCCTTGGATCTTAGACGGTTAGAGTCAACAAAGACCCGAACCGGCTCGATACCACTTCAAGGACCGATACGGCGAACCGCAGAGGGGGGGAGTGAATGGGAGCCGATAAAAATTCTTCTCGAAGGAGATGAAAACTCCAACAAGACGAACGCGGCTTCCAACACACGTCTCCGACTCACTACCAAGGTTGGTCAAGCCCACGTAGCCACTGGAGTGCCACTGGACCTAGGAACCAACACGCAACCTTCCGACCCGAGAAACGCAGCGGAAAAACCAAACCTCGAGCCTACAGACTCACACCGGTCAGACCGGTGAGCACCACCGGTCAGACCGGTCCCTGCAGGTGAACCTGAGCAACTTCCACTAAGTGGCTCTACACCGGTTAGACCGGTGAGACACACCGGTCAGACCGATAGCAGCCTGAAAGCCCCCAAGACACCAAACAGACCAACCGACCACCAAACGGACCCAAACTCGAAACAGCAGCACCACGGGACAACAACGAACACACCAAGACGTTCACCCGACCAAAAACCCACAAGGGCTTGCACCGGTCAGACCGGTCAAGAGCACCGGTCAGACCGGTGTGGCACGGGCGGCTCGGGATGAACAACGACCCGCGGTCAACTCCCCCAAATCCAAATCTCGATCTCCCGAATCGCTCCACGGACTTGAACAAGACTTTGGGGATATCAAGAACACCTCATGAGGAGTTCATAGCCAAGTTTAATCCCACAAAAACTCGTCCAAAAAGGAGGAATCGAAGAAATCCCGCCGAAAGCACCTCCAACCCAAGAACTCAAGAAACCCCAAAATCGAGCACTTTTTCTCACGGAATTGGGAGGGGAATCACAGCCCAAAGAACCACGAAGGGTTCCCACAAATTTCCCCCATCAAATCCCCAAGAGAAAAGCCTCGAAACCAACTCAAAGAAATCACCGAGAAAGGGCTCCGAAAATCACCACCAAGAACAACCGGGGAAAACACATCCAAACCTTGAGGAACCACGCCGAATCATCTATACATGAGACAAAGGTTCGTACAAGGTCTAGCAAGCCACCCGATCATCCATCCCTCTCTACAAGATCTCTCCGTGAAGCTCTCTTGCTAGTCCCAAGGAAAATCTAGAGAAAATAGGTGGAAAATAGGAAAACTAATGAGCTAGGGTTCCAAGAGTTGGCTGCCATCCTCTCACCTCTTGGGTTATATGGAGGCAACCGAATGTCTAAAATGCCCTTCTCTACTAACTAGGGATACAAGCCCCTCAAGGGCGGATTTGGAATTCTTGATGTCTTCACCATCGGACGGACGCCCGGCGACCGCACCCTGCGTAGCCTCGACGCAAGCCATGCGATCCCGACGCGTGTCCTCCGCTTCGAAGATTCCGGACTGCGTCGTCGCACACCGGTCGACCGGTGCTCCTCACCGGCCGACCGGTCCCCACCGGCCGACCGGTCGCGGACCCACCGGTCGACCGGTCCGGTGCCGCCGCACCTCCGTCTTCGGTTCTCCGGTCTTGGCTTTGTGGATCAACCAAGGAACCCGGTGGTTTTCTCGGTGAACCACCGGAAACCCCGCGAACTCGGTGTAGCCTCCGCCAATCTCCACTCATGACTTGGCTCCCACGTAGTCCCGGCTCGACCTTGGTTTTGAGGCTCAACCAAGAAACCGTCCACGACTTCATCTTGCTGTTCATGCCACCATGCGGCCCGCACTTGACCCCCGCCGGCCACCGAGTCCCTCGAACGAAGCCTACTTGTCTTCTCCACACCTGGAGGCCTCACCGGCGACGACCTTTCGCGCTTGTTCTTCACCTGCACCAACACGAGTCAAGCCGCAACCTACACCTGCAATACTTAGCCAAGAATCAGTCCACACAACGTTGTCAATCACTCATCACACAAGGAAGCGACCATCCACCGGTCCTCGAACCACACATGGTCCTCATGCTTAACCTTGAGACTAACAAAATCATGGAGACTTGCGAGGTGACCTTCGACGAGACAATGTCGTGTACCTCTCTTGGTTTTGAATGTGCAGGTGACGAAGAGATGGCCGAGGACCTCTTTGAAGAAGAGAAGGATGAAGCTGGAGATGATGATGGGGAGAACCATGCGCCTGAAGCTGAGTGTGTACCCACTACTTCCCCTACGACCACTATGGAGCGTGGACCGTCTACTTCATGGACAATGACGGTGCAACAAGAGGACCAGGCGAGAGAAGCTGAAGTTGAGGGGGAGGTAGTCTCGAGGTGTGAGGCTCCCCGGCGGATTCAAGAAGTGCATCCCCTGTCGAAGATCATTGGGAACATCGACGAACGCACTACACGGTCGAGGTCCAGGAATTCCTCTCATTTTGCTCATGCTGCTTTTGTTGCCACTTTTGAGCCCAAGGACATTGGACATGCTTTATATGATGCAAACTGGGTCAATTCTATGCATGAGGAGTTGGAAAACTTAGAGAGGAACCAGGTGTGGGAGTTAGTTGAACCACCTCCAAATTGCCATCCCATAGGAACCAAGTGGGTTTGGAACAACAAAGAGGGAGAGAATGGGATGGTTGTGAGGAACAAGTCCAGACTTGTTGCTCAGGGGTTTAGTCAGAAGGAGGGGATCGACTATGAGGAGACCTTTGCTCCTGTGGCCCGTCTTGAGGCAATTCGGATCCTTCTAGCCTTTGCCGTGGCTAAAGGGTTCAAATTGTTTCAGATGGACGTGAAGAGTGCTTTTCTGAATGGGGTCATAGAGGAGGAGGTGTATGTGAAGCAGCCACCTGGGTTTGAGAGCGAGTTGTACCCACACAGGGTGTACAGGTTGAAAAGGGCTCTATATGGGTTGAAACAGGCGCCCCGTGCTTGGTATGGGAGATTGAGAGGTTTTCTGTTGAGCAGAGGGTTTGTGATGGGTACCGTGGATAGGACCTTGTTTCTCCTCAAGCATGGAAATGACTTGTTGATTGTTCAGATATACGTGGATGATATTGTCGTTGGTGGCTCGTCACATAACCTTGTTGCCAAGTTTGCATATGAGATGAGCAGGGAGTTCGAGATGAGCATGATGGGCGAATTGCAGTATTTTCTCGGGCTGCAGATCAAGCAAGTGAAGGACGGTACATTTGTGCACCAGACCAAGTACACAAAAGACATGTTGAGGAAGTTCCAGATGCAAGATGTGAAGCCGATGTCGACTCCCATGGGGAGTACAACCACTTTGGATGCGTACGAGGACGGAGAACCAGTGGACCAGCGGGAGTACAGGAGCATGATTGGCTCCCTCCTCTACTTGATGGCGACGAGGCCAGACATACAGTTCAGTGTGTGACTGTGCGCTCGTTTTCAGGCTTCGCCGAGGACATCACATCGACAGGCCGTCAAGAGGATTTTCAGGTACCTACAGTCTGCCCTGGTCTTGGCCTTTGGTATTCCTCCTCCTCGACTCTTTCCCTTCATGGTTTTTCCGATGCAGATTTTGCTGGTTGTCGAGTCGAGAGGAAGTCTACTTCTGGTACTTGCCAGTTTCTTGGGTCTTCGTTGGTCTCATGGTCTTCCCGCAAGCGCTCTAGTGTAGCTCGGTCTACCACCGAGGCGGAGTATGTTGTTGCCGCGAGTTGTTGTTCCCACCGTTGTGGATCTCATACACTTTGAGAGACTTTGGTGAGGAGTGCACCCGCATCCCACTTCTTTGTGATAGCACCGGTGCCATAAGCGTAGCCAAAAACCCCGTGCTTCACTCCGAACCAAACACATAGAAGTGAGGTATCATTTCTTGAGGGACAATGTGGAGAAAGGAACCATTGTGTTGAGCCATGTCCCTACCCAAGATCAGCTTGCAGACATTTTCACAAAGCCTCTCGACCAAGCTACATTTGTGCGCTTGCGGGGGGAACTTGGGGTTTGCTGCCCTTTCTAGTTGATTCTTGGGGGATTTCCTTTTGTATCATATGTATCATACCATGCTTTACTTTGATGTATATACATGTTTTGCTTGATGTACAAACCATGGTAGGATAGCCATCTTGTCATATATCATGTTGCATTTGTATCATATTGCATTTTAGGATGATGAGCTTCTTTTATATGCCGTATTTGAGTTTCTTTGGCTATTTGTGAGATATTGGTCATATGTGTGGAGAAATGGTGATGTGAGGCTATGCTCTTGGAATATTTGAGATATATGTGTGGTGAGATAGCCCTTTTTGAAATAAATGCTAATCTTGACTAATTTTTGATGAAATATGCTCCACTCGTGTGTACTTGGGTATCCATGTCACAGTTTGGTCTAAATGTGCTTTTCATGCTTAGATTGTGCTTGGATGCCTTGTTCTTGCATTTGGGCCAAAGGCCGAATATCATTGTGAATGTTTAGCCTATGTTGCATTCATGGGGGAGCATAAGCTTCTTTTTGCCGCAAAGGCAGTTCATGTACCATGAAATGATTTAATCTTGAAAAGAAGTGTATAATTCTT
This sequence comes from Cenchrus americanus, assembly GCA_947561735.1. Lineage (NCBI taxonomy): Eukaryota > Viridiplantae > Streptophyta > Magnoliopsida > Poales > Poaceae > Cenchrus > Cenchrus americanus. The sequence continues at coordinate 76,889,166 of OX387244.1, read as the reverse complement.
GAAAAATGCTTCATCCATCATGTCTATGCTTAAAATGTCTTATCTTTCACATATGGGTGCAAAACATGTTGCATGATGTTCATCAGTGGAGAAGTCTCCCCGAAGTGGACACATGGCTCATGAGCTTTGACATGACATGCTTTGCTTTATGGGTGTTTGCCATGATCTTTTGCTGAGAATTTGATATCCTTGTATGATCTTTGAATGGTATGCATGTTTGTGGCTCAAGTGTGACATGGATAGGCTTTTACATGTGAAGCGAGCCTTCTTTTGGTAAAAATGCTTAAATCTGAAAATTTTGCTTTGTCACATGCTTGTATTTTCATATCTTACTTGTGGCGATGCTTTTACTATGCTATGATTCATATGTGTGATCTTTGTCTCATTTTTAGCCTTTGACACTAGATTTGGCCTATTTGAGAAGCTCACGTAGGTGTTTATATGCTTTGTTTTGCATTTCTACATTTTCACCTTGATTCATACATCGTCAACAAGGGGGAGAAGAGGTGAGCTTAATGAAAATTCAGAAGAGGTGAGCTGAAATTTGGTAGTTTGCATCCACATGCTCAGGGGGAGCTTGCATTTGTTCAGGGGGAGCTTTCTTGCTGTTTTCGGTGTGGATTTTGTGCTTTGCTTGGCTTGTGACCTTTCTTTGCCTTTCTTTGGTTTTGGTCATGAGTTGAGCTTCTTTGTTTTTCTTTCTTCTTCCTTTCTTTCTTTCTCTGAATTTCATTTCGCGTTGTGTGTTGTCAATGCACTCATCAAGGGGGAGATTGAGGACCAGGAGCGTCCCAGTGGTCGATGGATGACCGCTCCTCAATGATGAGTGATTGACAACGAGTGTTGGACTGACTCTTGGCTTAGTGCACAGGTGTAGGCTGCGGCCTAGTTCGTGTTGTTGCAGGTGAAGAACGGGCGCGAAAGGTCTTCAGCCTTGAGGGGCCTCCGGGAGATGGAGAGACAAGTAGGCTCGGTTCGAGGGACCCGGTGGACAGCGGGATCGGGTGCGGGCCACATGGTGGCGACACGAGCAAGACGAAGTCATGAACAATCGAGCCGGTGCACGGTGGCGGTCGAGTCAAGTGGTTTGGCGGGAGGCCGGACCGAGCACGCGGGGTTTGGTGGTTTACCCACAAAACCATCGGCGGACGGTTTCTTGGTTTGGGCCTGAAAACCAAGTCCGAGGGCCCAACACGACGGAGACGGGATCCGGGCGTGTCGGGAAGCTTCGAGGCGGAGGACACGCGGCAAGATCGCATGGCTTGCGTCGAGAGGACGCGGGGTGCGGCAAAGGCGTGGCCGTCCGATGGCAAGACCCACAAACATTACCTAAATGCCCCTACGTGGGTTGTGTCGCCAGTAGTTAAGTTAGGGGTAGTCGATTCATTTACCACTCCGGCGGGACCTGATATATAAGCCATGAGTGTGTGTGGATGGCTTTGTTTTCTCCGTGACTTAGGGTTTCATTTCCTCCCTCCCATTTCTCATTTTCGTAGCTATGTTTCTTCCATTTTCTCTAAGCTAGCATGAGAGCTTCATGAGAGATTTGTTGAGAGGGATGGATTCTAGGGCGGCATGCTAGACCTTGTGAATCTTTCCTGGTTTGTATAGAAGATTCGGGGTTGTGTTTTCGTGGTCTTTTGTGCTTGTTTTTGTGCCTTTGTTCCCGGTTCGATTCCACGGATTTGAGTGGGTTTCTCCCCGGATTTCTTTGAAGAAAACATGGATAGATGTCTCGTGCATCTTTGTGATTGATCTTGTGCCCTCAAACGCCGGGAAACCACTTGGATTTGTAGTTTTTCGTTCGGTGCTCTAGCTTTTGGTGGTGCTCAAAGGATTCGCGATTCCCGGTGATTTAGGGAGTTAGGAGGCAAGATTTTTGGGCTATAGCATCCTTGTGTGATGCTTTTCAAGTCCCCAAATCCTTATCTCCATAGCTTCAACCGTTTGGGAAATCCGATGATGATTTGGGGGAGTTGACTTTCGGGGTCGGGCGTTTTCTGCTCTGTCCGCACCTGGCGGACAGTCCGCGGGGTGCTGGCGGACGGTCCGCGCGGCTAGGGTTCGTCGCCTGTTCGTCGTGTTCTTGCGCGTCCTTGCTTTCGAGCCGGTTTGGCTTTTGGTTTTTGTTGCATCCGGTTTGCGGACGGTCCGAGCTTGAGTAGCGGACGGTCCGCGGGTGGCGCAGACGGTCCGCCCGGCCTCGGCGGATAGTCCGTTTTTCTCGGGTCGCTTCTGGTGGTTCTGTGTGCTTTAACGGACAGTCCGCGGTGCAGAGCCGGACGGTCCGCGGTGTTGGCGCGGACGGTCCGCGAGAGCAGCCGGACGGTCCGCGAGGCTCGCGCGGACGGTCCGCCCCTCCCCGACCGACGGTCCGCCAGAGCCTGTGTGCTTTGCTTCTTGGTTCGATTCCTCCCTCCCTTTTCTAGTGCTTCCGCGTGTGCTTCTAGGAATCGTTCCTAAGGCTAGAGGTTGACCCATAACCTCGTGGTCTTGGCGATTGGTGTGTGACTCGATCCATCGCTCGTGTGTGACCGGGGTTTGACTAGGGTATAGGCCAGGTTCTTTGGAATGAATTTTTACCAGCTCCTATTCACTCCCCCCCTCTCTAGTCGCCATCTGTTCCTTCAGTGCCTCACCTTATATAGTTCGGGAAGCAGTGTTACAAGTCGGTTTGGGAGGAAGAGTACTAGTTGTATGCGGCTAGGAGTACTCTACATGGATTTGGACATGTCTAGCTTCCTAACCGAGTACTAGCCCTCTGTATGCCTTGTGCTTCATGCCTCCTAGTGTCGTGCATCCCAAGTCGAGTAGTCCTAGGGGCCTACGCAATAGTCGGTCCCGGTACCCACCTGAGTAGTGGGCCCAGGGGTGTCCGTACGACATATGCGTCACATGCAAGAGAAAGATCCAGAGTTCTTTTTCACATATAGTAAGGATGCAAAAGGCAGGCTGATAAGCCTATTCTGGTCAGATGGACAATCGCAGATAGACTATGGTGTATTTGGAGATGTTATTGTGTTCGATAGCATGTACCGCGTGAACCGGTACAATCTTCCATTCATCACATTTATAGGAGTTAACCATCGTCGAAGCGCGATTGTCTTTGGTTGCGACATATTGTCGGATGAAACAATGGTGTCATATGTGTGGTTGCTGAAGGCTTTATTGCAGGCGATGCACCAGAAGCATCCAAAATCCGTAATCACGGATGGAGATGTAGCGATGGTGGGAGGTAACATTGTTATGCCTGATGCAGATCATCGATTGTGCAGTTGACACATAGAGAAAAACACTATGAAATGGTTTCGTGGGCCGAAGCTCAAGGATTTCAGGAAGTTTATATACCATGCAATGGAGGATTCTGAATTTGATAGCCTTTGGAGAGAGTTCAAAGATACCCATAATATCAAAGAAGATAACCAATGGATCAACATGATGTATGATAGAGGGGGAGTGCCCGATCTTTCGGTGAGTGGAGATAAATCCGATTTGGTGGTTGTTGACCCTCACGATCCGACTACGACGAGTGAGACTCGAAGCGCCAATGCAATTGCTGAACCAACTCCCGATGGTTACCGACCTTGCTGGTGCAAGATTAGCCTGATCACGAAGATCAATTCCTGTGCGCAATCGAAGAACGAACAAGAATCTGAGGCGAGCAATCTTAATATCACTCGAAGGTGGAGTCTGAATTACACGACGGCAGCACGATGACGGCTGTTCGGTTGTAGCTAAGGCTAACAAATAAATCAAACTCCCGTTTCTAAGGCGACGACTACTGGAAATATAAGAGATGGGGCGTCCTAGGGTTGGGGGTGCCCCCAACTTGGGCCTAAGGCCCAACAAAACTGTCGAAGCAGCACTTTGGCAGATTTTGGACGTCAACGTGTTTCGACGATTCCCGTTGACTCGCGAAGAATTTTTGCATGAGACTGGTGCCATTGGAAGCTCTATGAAATTCTGATTCCAACCATATATAGAACGTCCAAAACCGACTCTGTATGTGACATGGGCCTCCGTTTTATTGCGCACTGCTCCTGGACTCCGAACTGGACTCGAACTTGAATTGCTTTTGGCCTCCACCTTGGGGACTCGAACCGGATCAACCTTGGACCTCCTTCTTGACTTGGAAACCCTTGTTGAACTTCTTCTACTCCATTCCATGCACCAATCATGGTCATATGCATGGGTGTCATGTACTCATCATTCTCCCCTTCTTGATGAAAAGCCCTCCCCGGCGTCGATTGTACTTGGAACCGATCCTGCACAACACAAGAGCGAACGGGGTTTTGAAAACCAAGGAAATCAAAATTATTGTGAGGGAGAATGTCACCATGTTTCCAAATGGTGAATATGTCGTCTTGCATAGAAAATTTATAGAGCATGTTAGCATCTTCATCGGATAACACATAATAGTTGGCAACACTACCCTGCAAAAGATTAGTACCAACAAAAGACAAAGTAGGCATAGGTAGCGACCAGCAATGCTCCCCTTCTTGGAAGTAAACTTGTTTCACCAAAACTGAGCTAGAGAAAGGTGAATGAATATGTGGAGAGTGACTGCCCTCTAGAGGATCAAAATTGGGCGCAACAAAAGGATAATTCAGATTTTCACAAATGTACACTCGATGTATCATATATTCTCCTTTATTGTTATATTTGCCAATAGCATGATATGTGTGTTTAGAAAAACATGGCAAATCAGTATATTTAGAAAGTTGCTCTTCCAAACAATCTAGATTACACAAAATATCAAATTCAATGCAACCCAAAGTATGTAAGGAAGACAACAATTTCTGCTCATCATTAGCACTAACAATACACATAACATGTTTAGTTTCAGCAATAGTATTTGGCTCCAAAGCATGTAAAATTGAAGCATTATCAACCAATTCATCTTTATCACAAGGAACATCAAGCAAATCAGCATGTGACAAAGATTCATCAAGAGATGGTTCCACTGACAATTGCTCTATGATAGCATGGTTTGTGGAAAAATTCAGGATATTAACACAATTCTCACCTTCCGTGAGTGTAGCACTATGGACATTACCTGTGTTCTCAGTAGGATGATATGATGCATTGTAAAATGATGGTTCAGAAGTGGCATAGGAGGATGTGAGCTTCTCATTTTCGTTCATGTCATCCTTGCCCTCCTGCGTGTGGTGAGCATCATGGTGCTGAATCGCCGTTGACTCAGCCCTCTCATGGGTGTGTAGGCATGGACGTGGATGGTGCAAGGGAAATGGGCGCTGAACTGGGTGTCGAACCGCTGCCTGCAAAAGAGTTAGAATATATCTTCGAGCGGTGTCCCTGCACTTCACGTTTAGCGTTGCGAGCATAATATGAAGGCACAAATCTACGTCGCATAACAGCTTTTAATTCAGCCCAAGTGGTGGGATGTTTTTGTTTATATTCATGATGCCACCAAAATAAAGCTAAATCAGTAAATGCACTAATAGCAGTTTGAACTTGAGAAATAGCAGGAATATCATGGTATGAAAATTTCTGTTCGACCTCTACTTCCCAATTAATATATGCAGCTGGATCATATTTCCCATTGTAAGGTGGAATTGTAAATGGAAGCGTAGAAAAAGAATCATTACCACCACGGATGGACGCACAACGGGTGTGTCCATGGAGGTCTCCAGTGTCAACGTCCTTCTGTAAACCCGTGATCAGTGTTTTCATTGCATCGAGGTGTGACACAATGGTGTCGAGCTTGGTCTTAGTGGCCTGCGGCTGGTCATCCCTCTTGTCGTCGCCCACCATTGTTAGCGCAAACACAAAACAAAATCGACAACAAAACAGGGGTGTAGTTGCTCACAAAGGCACTCAAACTAGTGCTTTTACCAAATTCTTATCCGTTCTTACCAGCACACAGGGGCGACCTGCAACCAACCGGTGGAACTCACGAAAGATTGGAGGAGCGATTGCCTAGAGAAACAAAATCTGCTCGTCGTAGAAATATGTGGAGTTCTGGGAAGGCTGCACTCAATTTGAAGGATTAGCACAATCAAACAATAATACAAAGCTGAATAATAGTGCTAAACACGATCAAACGATGCTGGTAACAAGTGAAACCGAAAAGGAAGTGAAAAAGATGGAGGGGCGCACCTCTTTTCTTTTTTTATTTTTTTCCGATTTTTTTTTAAAATTTTTTTCAAGGTGCCCCAAAAACTGATAATATGAACACAGAGGATCTCAAATAGCAACTCACCACATGCACTTTTTCCGAAAGTACAGGGGTATTCCGGTAATTAAAAGATACTCTCTCTCTCTCAAAAGTAAGGCCAAGCTCTGAATATGGTGTGCTGTGGCGTGGTAGTTTTATCGTGGAGAATAGCAGGAGAGGCATGGTATGCCGTGGCAAAAACGAAGCCGGACTCCACGGAAAACTCCTTCAACAAGGACGAATCAGTGGCGAATTGTGACGGCGCAAAACTCTTTCACCGAGACGAATCGGTTCCCGTTTCCCACTTGGACCGTGCGGCGGTCTCTCTTTTCTTTCGGATTCTCTCTCTTTTTTGTTCCTTTTTTTTGGATTGCTTTCTTTTTTTCTTTTTTTATTCTCTTTTTTTTGACCTACCGCACCACGGGACAGGGAAGGGGAACCGAGAGGCAGCGGCGTGATGGTGGGCGTGACGGCTAGGGTTAGATGAAACAAAGACGAAACACAAGTAACCAGCAACAATTGAACGAGTAAGCACACAAATTCAACAAAGACACTTATTGAAAGAATGTGCAAGGCTAAAAGGTGGTTGCTGGGACAAGGATCTAACCTGAAATAATTTTTGTTTTGGTTTTTGTGGACTGTAGGAAAGGAAAAACACTCGATAAAACTCACCGATCGACCTGGAAAGCTGATACACTTGATAGAGGGGGAGTGCCCGATCTTTCGGTGAGTGGAGATAAATCCGATTTGGTGGTTGTTGACCCTCACGATCCGACTACGACGAGCGAGACTCGAAGCGCCAATGCAATCGCTGAACCAACTCCCGATGGTTACCGACCTTGCTGGTGCAAGATCAGCCTGATCACGAAGATCAATTCCTGTGCACAATCGAAGAACGAACAAGAATCTGAGGCGAGCAATCTTAATATCACTCGAAGGTGGAGTCTGAATTACACGACGGCAGCACGATGGCAGCTGTTTGGTTGTAGCTAAGGCTAACAAATAAATCAAACTCCCGTTTCTAAGGCGGCGGCTACTGGAAATATAAGAGATGGGGAGTTCTAGGGTTGGGGGCGCCCCAACTTGGGCCTAAGGCCCAACAAAACTGTCGAAGCAGCACTTTGGCAGATTTTGGACGTCAACTTGTTTCGACGATTCCCGTTGACTCGCGATGAATTTTTGCATGAGACTGATGCCATTGGAAGCTCTATGAAATTCTGCTTCCAACCATATATAGAACGTCCAAACCGACTTCGTATGTGACCTGGGCCTCCGTTTTATTGCGCACTGCTCCTGGACTCCGAACTGGACTCGAACTTGAATTGCTTTTGGCCTCCAACTCAGGGACTCGAACCGGATCAACCTTAGACCTCCTTCTTGACTTGGAAACCCTTGTTGAACTTCTTCTACTCCATTCCATGCACCAATCATGGTCGTATGCATGGGTGTCATGTACTCATCAATGTATGAACTGAGGCACAAGTGGGTTGCGACATTCACAAGGGGGAGTCATTTCTTGGGCATGCAAAGCAATCAAAGAAGTGAGGGTCTGAACTCAAGCCTTCACAACCATTTAGACTGTAAGATGTCCCTTGTTGATTTAGTGGAGCATTACGAGTTATGCCTGTCACGAATTCGAAGGAAACAGATTGAGCTTGATGGGAAGGCCTTGGTTTCCATTCCATTCACTATGCTTTCTGCACAGAAAAGTGTTGCGCAAATTTTCACACCTAAAATTTTTAAGAAAGTGAGGTTTCATATCAAAAAGGCTAGTAATTGGTCGGTGACAGCTTTAGGTTAGTTTTGCTTGATGCTGCATGCCAGTGTCGAAAGTTGGAGCGAGAAGGAATTCCTTGTGCCCATGTGATATGTGCCTTGAAGAATAATGGTATGGACAACATCCCTGATTGTTTTGTTCACAGAAGGTGGACGATGAGCGTGAAGAGTGCATTCCCAACAGAGATCCGTACTAACACGCAAGTTTGGAGTGAACAAATGGATCATTACCATGCCCTTCACAACAAGAGCAATCATGCTTTATTCAAAGTTTCTAGGAGCCAAGGGGAGACCGAGAGGGTAATGAAGGTACTTGATGATATTTTGAGTGAAGACAAGGAGGACCATGGGACTGAAGAGGCGACGTCATTTGGACCATTACCTGCGCATTTCTCACGGGCCAACCAGCCTTGTGGTGAGAAATTAAAGTACGCGATCCAGTGAAGATTGTTTCGAGAGGGGCTCTGAGATCGAACAAAAGGTGAAAGGCAAGCCATGAAATGTGGGGTACTTTATGAAAATAGGCAGGTATTTCCGTCTCAGATATTAAATCTCTAAAACATTATGTGGCTACTAACAACATTCTTGTAAAACTTTAGTTTGTATTGATATTCAATTACTAAGCATACAATTTGCGTTGTTTGCTAGATGCCATTGCAAGTGTGCAACAGGAGATGCTTATGGAGGATCACACTGCTCACATTGCAGGCTGGTGCGGTTTCTTGCCCTTTTGCTGTAACACCTGCGTCTATTCATGGATTGCTGCAATTGATGACTTCGATAGGTGTTGTAATTTGTAGGATTGGGGTCTGGGGAATGGATTTTTTAAAAAAACCTTTGTGTGGATATGCTGACGATGCAATGATGACATGACACACAAACTGAGTTTAGATGCTAACGTTTTTTGTTGTTTGTAATAAAAAATTGAATGAGTTCAGATGTGCAGGATCGTTAGAAAGTAGATAGATGCAGATACTTGTTTGCTACAAGGCAATAGGAACACAGGATGTGTAATTGTGTATTACTGCAAGTCTGCAACTGAATGCAGATTGCTTTGCCAAGCAGCCGAATGTAGCATTATTGATCAGACAGAATATATCTGGCCTTGGAGTTTTGCATCCTTTAATTATTCTAAATATATCTTTATTTCTTATTTCAGTTGCACTGGTGAAGGTGGCTTCAATGTTTTTGTTCCATCAGAGAATGCAGACGATCTTGCAAAGGCTCTCCTGGAGAAATCTGAGGGAGAAACCTGTAGTATGCTTTAGTTATTCAGATGGAAGTGTGGTCTTTTATTTGGTAAACGTATGTACCGGAGGGTCGTTTGATATCTCGGGTAACAGACCTGTCAATATGTGCCATGGCCCATGGCCCATTAACCTCGAAAAAAAACATGTACCCGCTCTGTTCGACAAGTTCAAATGGAAGGGTTCTAACAAGATTACTTCCTAAGAACCGAAAGGCTATTTGAAAAAAAAAACAAGACACATGTACATGAGTTTATTCAGATATTTGTGTTGTGCATCATAGGTTTTTATTTATGCCCAACACTACAGCCACACGTAAAATCAGATTACCTTGGGCTCATTGAAAATGTTGAAAATATCAAAAACATCAACTGGAGCAGCCTAGTTCTTAATGTGTTGCTCTCAAGCATAAGGGAATACAAGGAGGTCAAGGCAACCAATCTAAAAGGGAATGTGGCTCTTTTGCAGGTATGTCAAATCCATTTATATTCTGAAATCTGAATCTTTATATTCTGAAAAATTACATTATCAAATTATTCAACTACATGTTTGGTACTGGGAGAAGATGTCTATGTATTTGTACCCTACATTACAACAGTCTGGAGGGGAGAGTCCACTTACGCAATATTGGGATGAAAAAGGGCAAAAGAATTATGCAACATAGCACACAATCATCCATTTGGGGAAGGGCAGGTATACTTAGGTTACACTCAATCAATCGTCTCTATTATCTGCACATAACCCCTGCAGACACTAACATAATACCTTTTTTCATTGAATGTAAGATCGTAGAAGACATTACAACTCATGCAGCTGTGGACTCAGGCTCAAATCAACAATGCGACACCACAGAAATACACACTGGCAAGGAGCAGTATGCTACCAATTCAGGAGATGTGCAGGATTTTCAAGTATTTGTCAGTTAATCTCATTATCAATAAAATTAGACAATGGATTCACTACACTTAACAAGCACATTGATGATGGGTTGAAGCGCTGTGATAATAGGTTGACTACACTAAACAAGTGTTTTGATAATTTCACAGCAGAACACCCAGTAAGTATTTTAGCATCTATTTTGACATACCTTCAACAAATTTTTAGTTCCATTTTCATCAGTGGATGCCCATGCAACTGCATGTTTCTGAGCGAGCAGAACAATCTGGGATTGGCGTGCCAGATATGTTAACCAAAGAGGGAGCCAAACCTGCTAACAAACAAGAGTACAATTCAGAAAAAAGTAGGAAGCAACAATTAGGAATCCATCAAGTAGACAATAAAACCCATACATCAATCAAACTCCGACTTCGATTATACAATTGCCACGAAACGTGCATGACCAAACAAGATGAAGGAAAACCAAGACATCCCAGAAGCTAGGGTATCTAATGATCCACAACCAGATTGTCACCCACAACCAAATTATGAGCCACGATGATATGAACTCACCTCAAAAGGTACGAAAATATAGTACAATAGTTTCTTTACACCTCTATACAATATATTAGTGTCAAGGGGTGAGACCTGGCAGATCCGCTAGGGGGCTACCCAAGCGGTTGTAGGTTGACTAATGGGGCATCGAGACCTATGAGCGTAAGTGGTAGTTCCTGAAACGAACTCGGAACTCGGTGAGAATGGCAAGGACACGGTGGTTTAAGCTGGTTCAGGCCTCTGGAGAGTAAAACCCTACATCCAGTGTGGTGGGATTATGCGTGAATGGGGAAGTCCCCTCAAATGGAGCTCTAGGCCACTTTATATGGCCAGCGGGCTAGGGTTTCCATTTGAGGTCGGTGGACCCTCACCGGGGTCGGTTACAGATTAGGAAGGTCTCCTTCCGTAATTACAGAGGGGATCCCACGATCCTCGGACCTACTGGCAGTGCCGCCACCACGATCTAGGGGAGAAACTTGCGCCACAAACCCGGCAGGTCTTCCGGAGTCTGGATCAGGTCGTCCAAGGTCGCCGGGGTTGTGGATAAGGTCTCCGGGCCCACTTGCAAGTCGGCGGGGCTTTTGGCAGGTCGGGTCCACTTGACAGGGACCTCCGGGACCCTGGTCGGTGGGGACCCATGGGTACCCATGTCTCTCAAGCCCTCAATCGACGTGTAGGCATAGCGGCGGAGACGAAGTCACATCGATGCGAAGTGAAGACGTGGCGCCGGTGAGGTCGCGTAGGGTGCACGGGGATCAAAAAAGAAAATCCTCCTGAGCATGTACGAAGGCGAACATCAAGCTTCTGGAGAGCAGGTCTAGGGGCTTGAAGTGAAGACAAGGCGCTGTCATTGCTTGAAGTGTCACCGACCTGACCGGAATCAGGTAAAGCCATCGCACCTTCAAGAAAGGTCTGTATGCTGACCGAAAGGAGGTCGAGTAGAGACATGATAGGAGCATGCTTTTGGTAGGTCGAGGTGACGGAAGAAAAAGAGGGCGTCACAAAGATGCACTCGCAGAGTAGCCCCCGAGTAGTAAGGCGACCTAGTAGGTCGGGTTGATGCTCGAACAAAGAGTCGAGAACCTACAGCCTTCTGCTTGGGAAACAGATGCTCATCCCATTGAATGAGACAAAGCAACGGGAATCTTCACGTGAGGACACCGGGTGACCAGGCTTGTTGTCGTGCAGCGACCCACGGGCGCACTGTGCCGGTGCAGAACCTGTGCCCACATAAAGATGCCACTGCCACCGCTAAAGGACAAGGACTGAAAAGATGTCATCAGGCCTGCTGCAGACGTGTTAGTGCTTCCGATAGCAGACAAAGGCCTCGTGCTCCACGTGCAAACAGTATCCTGACAAGGTTGCCACGATGTCTGGTAGAGTGAACGGTGGCTGATGCAGAGCTCCACTACTATAAATAGGTGGCCTGGACCCGTGGCTGGCCAAACCCATTGAGAACACCATGGAAACACTGCTTGATAATATAGTCGTGCGCTGGCTTTGTGTGCGTCCACCCGAGCATAGAGTTAAGATGTCATCCCTTGGAGCTAGAAGAATGCTTGCGAAGTTAGGGGAGCTCCACCAACCTTTGTGCCCGCGCCCAGTGAAGAATCCAGGTGCAGCATGGGGCAGTACATGCCTTGACAGGCCTTGTGAGCAGAGGCCTAATATGGTGTTGGAGGTCGCTGTGCTGCATCGGGAAAGGCCGAAGGTGGAGCTAGTTCCATTTGGGATCTTGTGAGAGCACCCTAGCAAAAGATGGGACTCCACAGGAAACCTTATGGGGCTAGGATAGAGGTGGTTGTGTGGCAGCCTCGATTCCATCGGCGATGGAGATCTCCAAGTAGGTCCTGAAGCTAGAAGAAAGCTTGCGACACGCTTCATCAGTCTAGGTTGCGCCGCTTGCACCACGTAAGGTGGATCAGGACATTTAACATGTTTGTACATTGTAACTTGGCCTTGGGCCAAGGTCTTTTGTTGCTTTCGAAGCTTGTATGCACAAATGCCATATAGCAACTAATGTGTGTTGATTGTTGTGATTGGGCACCCGAGACAGCAATGGCATGGCCAAGGTCTCGGTATTGTCGCGGCAGTACGCCGACCTTAAGAAGGCCATAATATCTGATGTGGGGGTCTGTGCCGACCTGGACCGACATGGCCGCTTGCGCAGTGGCGTAGCGCAGGGGCGTCAACCTTAGGATGTGGAGGTCAAGATCGACCTGGTGGGCTACGAGGCCTCAGCAGAGCGTTGTAAATAGGACCACGGAGGTCGTCAACGGGCAGTAGAGCCATTAAGCGCAGGGCCATTGATAGGGGGGCCACTGTAGGTCGTAGCGACCTAGAAGGCATGAAGGAAACTGGGCCTAGGGTTGCGAGACAAACCCATTGAGAGGAGGTTGGGGCAACCTTGGAGGCTACTGGTGCCTAAGCGACCTAGAACAGGTCATCTGTAGGTCACTAGCGACCTTGGATACGAAGTCAAAGTTTTGATGTTGGTGGGGCTCGAAGTAGGCATAGCGAGTCCACGTCGGCTGAAACGTCGCGTGGAAGCCAGCGAACACAGATTCCCGCACAGAACTCGTTACTGGCAAAATAGCCATTAGGCCGGAAAGAGCCACTGGGCAATAGATCCATTGAGGGCACGAGCCCGTTGGGTCGCCGCGATTCGCGCCGGATAGACCTCGGGGCGTGGCCGCCCGTTGCGCCGCTGAGGCCTGACTATATAAGGTCCATCCGCAGACCAAGGGCCTTCACTTGCTTCCATTTCCACTCAGAGCTAGGGTTCTGCTGCCGCGCAGTTCCTAGAGAAAGCAGCAGCACCACCGAGCTTAGGTCTGCTGCCGTCGCGCCCACGCATGCGAACCAAATCGCTTGTGACCTTTAGATCCAAGTGCACCGGCTTTGAGTAGGGCAACATGGAGAAGGCTCCCATCCCAGATCCAAGCACCGTCTGGGAGGTGTCGATAGTGAGTGGAGGAGCAGATCCAGGCGTTGGCGGACCATGGGTGCTGAGGCCCAAATCACAGGTCGGTTGGAGGCCGGGGGCGGGAGAGGAGTTCCCGACGGAGGGGACCGGCGAGACCGTCGTCCTCCTTGCGCACATCGAGCATGAGTTCGGCGTCCCGGTGGGCGACTTCCTGCGGGGGCTCCTCCACTTCTACCGCATCGAGCTGGTGCACCGAATTAAATTCCTCCAAATTTTAGCATCAAACATAGCACAACCAATGTGAAAGTCTCTCTTTCATTTTCTTTCTTTTCTTTTCCATACACATATTTTTCCGATGTGAAAGTCACGTTACCGAATGCATGACGAGGCTAGCAATAAAAGATAAGGACATGATCATTGCTCGAAATTAAAACTTCGAAGAGAGAAGATCCTAGCCCAACTCATCATGCTAATCGCACTTATGGTGGACCAAAATTAAATTAGGCTTTGTATAGGATTTTTCTTAAACTCTCAACTTGGAAAAGGAGAATTTGCTAACCTTTATTACAAGAGTTTTTCAATAATTTTTAGAATTAAATTCCTCCAAATTTTAGCATCAAACATAGAACAACCAAAATATAAAGCTCTAGATCAAAGCATGATGAGGGTACTTTTAGAGGTAGAAACTCCACTAAACACCACGATAAATGTTTCAAACCAAATACTTATGTTTATTTATCAAAAATTAAAGATGAACAAACGAGTAAAGTAAGAAAAAGCATCACAAGAGACAAGAATTTAAATGACTCTTTTTATTTGTTTTTCTTTGACACAAACACTAACTTTAAGACACTTCAAACTTCCAAAAATTTAAAAGCACACTCCTAAAACTTAAGACTCAAAGACTCTCATACTCTCACAAAAACTAAACCGAACCAAAACTAATCTTAAAGCAAAAGGCTAGCTAGCTAGCTCTCCCGCACGCTAAAATCATACGACGTCCTCGTCGTATTTTACAAAAAAAACCTAAGGGGAAATACTAAATCTAATGGCACTTCCCGCAACTATTGCACCACTTGACCTTCATGTTCTCCACCATGCCGAATAACTTCCGCACGTTGCGATTCATAAATTTATAGTCGTCTTCAACCACGCGTTCCAAATCTTCCACGCTGCCTCATCTCCTCCATGATTTGGAAACACTCATCGACCGATGCGTAGAGCTCCGAGATGGAGTGACGGCAAGCCGCACAACACATTGGATGCACCCCGAAAGGGTCGTCATCACTAGGGTCTCCGCCGTCGTCGTCGCCATCGTCGCCGCTGTCGTTGTTGCCGCCGCCGTTGGGGCCTTTGGGGGTCTTCTCCTTGGGCACCTCTTCCCAATAATGCAAGTCATTGTCATCCCTACCGGCGGCCGCCCACGAGCTCGGGCTACGATCATCGGAATAGTCACTACCCCCATAGTCTTTAGGCTCGGATGACACCTCCTTGTAATCCTTCCTCTTCATGCCTCTGATGTGCGTTGACCTTTGAACGGGAGTAGGGATCTTCTCCTCCTTGACGGGGTAGCGAGATGTGATTGCTCCAGTTGGGACACGCCCTCCGCAACGGATGTGGGAGGTCCTCCTGATCTCCAAGGGTAGCTTAAGCTCGCATCGCTTCGCCTCCTCCATCGATGGCTCCTTGGCACCTAGCTTCAACTCTACGCTCTTCGGGGACGTCATGGCTGCTGCGTGGGTGCAAGAGAATGCGAGATGGGATGGATTCCCGAGCTCCCATCTCGGCTAATTAAATAGTCCAAAAAGGAATACTCTAGAAACCGCATTTTCCTATTTCAAACTTCCCTTAAAATTTTCTGACCAAAGAAGGAAGTCGAAAAGGCGCGTCCCAGGGAAAAACCGGGGGCGAACCGCAGCTCGGACCCCCTAGGCCGGTCAGAGTAGGCCAGCCATCCTGTCTCGGTTTGCGGGCCGGTGCGGTCCGGTTTTCCGTGAATCACTTTTATTTCGCATTTTCAGCCCATGAGAAAAAGATGGCCTGGTAAAACTTCGCGAGAAACTCTAGAAAAATAAAAGAAAAACTATTTACAAAAGTCCTCACCTTGTTTTACGTCCTAGGCTAGACGTTCAGGCTCTTCTTCCATGGTGAAGACATCAATATGGTGAAGAGGAACAACGTCAGGTTCATAATAAACCTTAAGCCATTGACCATTCACCATGAATTGATCACCTTCCACATCCATGATGGTTACCGCTCCATTGGAGAGCATCGAATGAACAATGTAAGGTCCGTCCCACTTGCTTTGCAATTTCCCCTTTCCGAAGGTTTTAAACCTCGAATTGTAGTGGGGGACCCTATCTCCTTCTTTGAATTCCCTTTTCTTCAACCTTTTGTCATACCACCTTTTAATCCTCTCTTTGTATATGCTCGCATTTTCATATGCTTTCAACCTCATATCCTCTAGCTCGCTTATTTGGATTCTTCACTTTACCACTGCAGTATCTAGATCGAGGTTCATCTCTTTAATTTCCCAATAAGCTTTATGCTCTAACTCAACCGGAAGGTGACAAGCTTTGCCATAGACGAATTGATAAGGGGTCATACCTATCGGTGTCTTGAACGCCGTTCGATACGCCCACAAAGCTCCGTCTAATTTCTTTGACCAATCCTTGCCTCCCTTCTCTATGGTTTTGTTGAGGACGCTCTTTAATTGCCTATTCGATGTTTCCGCTTATCCATTGGTTTGTGGATGATAGGCCGTAGAAATCCCATGTTCAATTCCCAACTTGGACAAGCACTTTTTGAAATTCTTCCCGGTGAAGTGAGTTCCTCCATCGCTTATCAAGATTCTCGGAGTACCGAAGCGAGGGAAAATCATGCTCTTGATCATTGCAATGGACTCCTCCGTGGAAGCTTTATGACATGGCATGGCCTCTACCCACTTGGATACATAATCAACCATGACTAGGATATGTTCAAATCCATGTGAGTTTTTGAAGGGCCACATGAAGTCTATTCCCCACACATCGAATAAGTCGATTTGTAGATTATATTTCAAGGGCATGGAATTTCTTTGAGAAATATTTCCAATTCTTTGGCATTCGGGGCTTGACGCAACATATCTTTTAGTATCTTCATGCATCTCCGGCCAATAGAATCTGCTGGACCACACTTTTGCATGGGTCCGAAAGTGGCTATAGGCGTACTCCCCCGAGTGCCACTTTCTCAAAATTTCTAGCCTCTCTTCTCTTGGCACACATCTTCTCATGACTCCATCATTGACAAGTTTGAAGAGGTAAGGTGAATCCCAAAAGTATTTTCAACTTTCTGAGACTATCCTCCTTTGAGTGTTTTTATCTAAATGATCAAGAGGCATCTTCTGAATTGCTCGAATGATATCAATCATCCAAGTATCTTTGTCGAGTACTCGATAGAGGTGGTCATCTCTCATTTTGTCTTCTATGGGCTCTTTATCATCTTGTCCACGGTTCATCCTAGACAAATGATCGGCCACAACATTTTCCACCCCCTTCTTATCACGAATTTCAACATTGAACTCTTGGAGAAGAAGGATCCAACGAATCAACCTTGGTTTAGCATCCTTTTTAGCCAAGAGATCTTGATGGCTGCGTGATCGGTGTAAACAATAACCTTCGAGTTCACGATGTAAGATCTAAATTTTTCAAAGGCGAATACCACCGCTAGCAACTATTTCTCCGTAGTGGCATAATTTAATTGTGCCTCATTAATAGTTTTACTAGCGTAGTAAACGGCGTGAACTCGGCCTTCCTTTCTTTGACCCAAAACCGCTCCTACGACGTAATCACTTGTTGTCAGATGGTGAGACCTGGACAGCCCACGGGGGTGTTATTCCCTGTGGTTTAGTTGTTCGGCGGGGTGGAATCTGAGGCTAAGAACTCGAAGGTCGCACACGAGTACACGAAACACAGAGAACACGACGAGTTTATACTGGTTCGGGCCTCCGGAGAGTAAAACCCTACGTCCAGTTCTTCGGTTTGTATTGCTTGGGGATTGCAGGATTGGTCGGATACACAAGGGGTCGCCTCGTCCACCTTATATTGGCCAGCGGATGAGGTCGGTTCCCAGACTCCTGGTCGGTTACGACCAGGAGACCTAAGTCTACATTACACACCTTGCCATATCCCGTCGATATGCTTTGGTCGAAATCCACTAAGGTCTTGTCTTGTTCGCCAAGTCTTGAGGTCGTTCTGGATTAGGTCGTCTGGGGAATCTTCTGGAAGGTCTTCAGGAGGTCGTGTGGGCCGCCAACTAGGTCGGTTAGGCCCACTGACAGGTCGGCAAGTCTTCTGGTAGGCTGCACCCACTTGTCGGGGACGACCGTGAGCCTGGTCGGTGGGGACCCAGGGGTACCCATGTCTCACAAGCCCCCGAGCGAGGTGTATGCGCAGTGACCTTAGAAAGGTCATGACGAAGTCATAGAGCTATCAATAGGTCGAATAGCATTCACATCGGTCCAAAAAGAAAGAGAAACAAATCAGCGTAGCAGCCGACCTATTTGTAGTCTTTGCCGAACAAAGCGAGGTCGAGTGACGACCTATAGGAAGCAAGCTTTCAATAGATCGAAACGACAATAAAAAAATTTAGAGGGCGTCAAGGACGCACTCATAGAGTAGTATCCGAGTACGTGGTGGGCAGGATGGCCGGTATGATGATCCAAAAAAGAAGAAAAGAAAGTAGGTTGAGTAATGACGTGATGGGAAACACGTTTCCTGACAGGTCGGTACGACGAGGAAAACAAGAGGGCGTCGAAGACGCACTTGTAGAGTAGTCCCCGAGCATTGAAGCAGGCAGCATGGCTGGTTTGGTGCTCAAAAAGAGAAGAAAACTGAGTCGTGGTCTTGATCGAACGAAGTGTAGAGGCACCCAGATCTCCCAGCATGGCTGCAAGGAGTCTGGCGGGGCCGGCCTCAGGGAGGCCTTGTAGGTGTGCCGACCTTGAAGAGGCCTCAAGTCGATGATGTCCAGTATCCGAGGATACCAGTAGGATCTCGAGGGGTGCATCGTGTGAAGAGGTCTTCTATAGTCTTCGAAATCAACGATGAAGCTGGTAAAACAATGTTGATCTTGAATGTATGGAGTGTAGAGACACCCAAATATCCTGTATAGCTGCAAGGAGTCTGGTAGAGCCACTCGAGGCATGCCGACCTTAGGAAGGTCTCAAGTGTATAGCGCCCAAGCACCCAGAAGTACTTGGCAGGGCCATTGGGCGCGCACCCCACAGGGAGGCCTTCATTCCCGATGTAAAATCCTATGGAGATCGTCCGAACTGGCGAAGGCAACGACGGAGCCGTAAGGAGGTCTAGCGACCTGACGAAGATGACGACGGAGCCGGAGGAAGGTCTAGCGCCCTGTCTGTGACGCCCCAGGTTTTCGTTCGGGTTAATCAACCCTAATGATCCGGTCAACTGGGTTGACTTTTGTCAAACGAGGGTTCACCTAGGCCATCACCTCGAAAACTTCACCGACAAACCCTAATGACTCCTTTTTGTCAACCAAAGTTCACCTTGGTCAAAACTCCACTCAAAAACCCCCTTGGCTCCTTTTGACCTCCAATGTCAGCCGGAACTTTTGCCGCGTTCTCCAAATTTTCCCTAAACACTTCAAATTCTCCCAATACAAAAGTTGTGTATTTTTTCGAGGGACACATTTTTCATGTTGAGTGGCATTGCTGTTTTGAAGTGCAAATCGATGAAAAATGCAAATCAATGTCCCACTGTTGACCAGGGCCGAGATTTCTGCCAGTTTTCCTTGTAGTTTATGCCAAATCCTTTGATCTAAACCCCGAGAGCCTTTGTAAAACTTGTAGAGGGTAGTGTGGTGAGTAAGTTTGGTAGTCAAACTTTGGTGCAGTTCAGTTAGGAAAAATTGAGAAAATTCAATTCAAAGTAGGGTACTTGGAGCTGTTTTGAGCCAGAGCGCCCGCGCGCACGACGTCGCAGGTATGGCCACGCCCGGCCGCGTCGGCATGCCGCCGAGCCGCCGTACACGAACACCGAGGCGGCCTGCGCCCGTTGGGTCGAACGCCGCGTCCTAGTCCCGGTACACGACGCGTGTGGGTCCCCCCGGCGATGCCACGTGCCGCCCGCACACCGGCCACGCCGCGCCGCCCACGCGACGTCATTGGCCGACGGCCGCACGCGCGTCGCCGCCCGTCCGCCGTACTCCGACCATGTCGCTGCCCATACCTGGATTAGCTTCAACTTGGTGCCCAAGCCATCGCCTCAACCGCCTTGCACACGGCTATAAAGCCGGCCGGTCCTGCCTCGCGCGGATGCCGAGCCGCCGCCGTCCGCCATGGATGCCTCACGGTGACCTCCACCCCGCCTGCTTTTCCTCGCCAACACGTGCTGCTTCCCACCCCGTAGGACCCCCCTGTAGCTCTTGCGGGGGCTTGTTGGTCTGCTCGAGCTGCCCGCTCACTGGAGGGATCTCTCCCGCGGCCGCCGCCGGACAGCCGACGACGAGCTCTTCTTCCCGCTCGTCTCCCGAGCCAACCAACCACCTCAGCACATCCCCTAGACCCTAGTGAAGCTGCCCGTGCAACAAATTGGCCTCTCCCGTCCCCGTCCTCGCCAGAATTCGAGCACTCGCGGCAGCGCCACCACCGGTCCGCCGGCGCCGCCGCCGCCGGCGGCACCCCGGCCAATCCTCCGCCACCCATCGACCACGGGTGAGCCCAATCGCCGTTTTCCCCCGCTTGTTGGCCTGCCACGCCTCTCCTCGCTGCCGGCGAGCTCGCCGTGCCGTCGGTTCCAAGGGAGGGGAAGGCAAGGGCATAAGTGTGAAGATTTAAAAACTTCTAGGGGCTTCCAGTAAAAAGATTCTTTACCCTTGTTGTGTTTTGGCTGTGACTTGTAAAATCGATTAAAAACTGTAGAAAAATCTAAAAATAGCAAAACCAATGTTGTTGTGCTCTGTGTACCCAAAACTACAACTTTGTCCAAAGGTGTATATATTTTTGAGCTTTAGTTTTTGCTTGAAAAATACAAATGTAAAATAACTAGATCTGTGATTCTGTAGAATCTACAACTGATCTTGAGCTGAGCTTTGGATATGTTGTGGGAACTAGTATGTCTAGGATCTGTACCAAAATTGCACAAAGTTACTGAAGAAATCTTTTATTAAAAATCTTTTTGTGAAATTAATAAATCTGCCTAGATGATTTTTGTAGCTCCAAATATAATTATTTTTGAGCCCAACTTCTGGCTACGATCTTGTTATGTTAAAGAACAACTTTGGTGAATTTACCATGATTTTATCTCCGTTAGAAATATCATTTCCTCATTTATGCATGTTTTTAACCATAAATATGTGTAGCATGTTTCGTAAAGGCTATATGTGTGTTTGTTAGATCTTTGAGCTTGTTTTGGACCAAAGCATGTGTGAGAGGAAGTTTGGACTCAGTTCTGTTGTAATTATTTTAATATGCATTATTCCCTTATATGCTTGCTAGTGTTGCCTTTAAATGGTGTAATGAAATTATGTGGTGCAAATGCTAATCTTTTACTGTCCAAGGATGTGCCCCTGATCAGTAGGACCAGTAGATGCTATTGGACAGGTTTCATATGTCTTAAATTGTTTTAAGAGAGTTCAAACTAGTTTAATTCAGAAAAAGGAAAATAGGAAAAATGCCCTTTGTGCATAAGGGAAATGAATGAGTTAGAAAAGTATAATGGTAGGGCAAAAATAAATTCCCTGCTGTTTGCTTTTAAATAAGATATTCCTTAATAGATGTGCACACAATCACATTAAGGAAAAGGCTAAAAAGGCTTTTAATTATCTTTAAAGGGGAGAAATATTTAAATGCTTTTCTTAAGGGGAATATGACCAACCCTATCCAACTTGTAGCCTTGCTACTGTTTTGTTGATGTGAATTAAATTAATTTGTTTATATATATGTACGCAGTCACCGTAAAGGTCTAGATATTATAGCAACACATTTTGTTCCTTGATAGGAAGAGTATGCTGAATGTATTATTATCTAGGTGATTGTGTTCAAGCATGCACCTCTGGGTTGTCATAAGTTGTTTGAATTAATTAAATTCAAATGGTCACTTAAGTCTTGCATTGCATCCTCCGTGTAGAAGTGCCCGACGGTAATTACATGCTCGTGTCAGAAGACGTGAACGAGGGAGCCGGAGGTGGCGTGCACTACGTCGCCATAGAGCAAGACCCGGACCAAAGTCCGGAAGATTGTCTAACTGCTTGTGCTAGCGAAGGCAAGCCCCGGTTTATTCATTAACCCCTGTGTTTCTTTAAAACTTCTGAATTTACTTCTTGTTATTGTATGTGCATTTACGTTCAAGAGTTGAAATGAAACCCTAATTGCATGATCCCTAGGTGCCTATGTTCTTCTACTAGTATGCTAGGTCGCTAGATGCTATGCTCTAAAGACCCGGTAAAAGTCGAGTGATGACCGTCACTCGCGAGAATAGGATTTCCTTTGTGGAACCCTCATGTAAATTAATGAATTGCTCATGTGGTAAGAGCATGGGATTTGGGCTCCGGTCCAGTGGCTTCATGGGCTAAGCTTTTGAATGTACTAAGCACTTGTCGGAAATGGGACCGGTAAGCCTAGTACCTTAATGAGACGGTACGGGATTTTACTACTACTAATCTCGATTCGTCTCCTGCCCGGCTTGCAACTGGGAGGAGGGTACATGTGTGAGGCTGGATGCACTGTGTGGGGCATTCCAGATAGCCCTGTACCCGGGATTGTAGGCTATCATCCCAACCCGAGGATTTTTGGGAACCGTTTGGTCGGTGTTAGCTCTGTGGGGCACCGCTCCGTGTGTTTAGGCTACCTTGCAAGGCGTATGAATCAATCGATTGTCGGCCTCTCACCGTTATCCGAGACTGCTTAATCAGCTGGCCATGATATCCCGTAATAATGGAACCATGTGAAACATTCTGCGTGAATTAAATGTGTGTAAAATTTTTGTTTGTATTAGTTTCTCATCTAGTAATGATAATCTCACTAGAAATCGAGCAAAAACATTAAAAGTAAGGATCCATGATCTTAGTCGTTTTTGGCAAAACAAACCCACCAGCCAAAAGCCTGCATGACTAGAGGTAACTTTTGTCGGGTAAGTCTTGCTGAGTATTAGTATACTCAGACTTGCTATAATTGTTGTTTTCAGGTGAAGTTGTTTGGCCTGGTAAGATTCCACCCGGCTGGGAGCTGGAATGGGTGGATGAGGACGTTGAGTAACGGTGTCACAGATGGCCTCTGGTGATGTCGTAACGTATCGTTATTAGAACTTCCGCTGTATTAGTGAAACTCTGAATGATCTACTTCCAGGTCGAAAATAGTGGTTTGTAATAATTGGACCCTACGGAGAGATTAGTATTTTTGTGTAAGGCACTCTGGACTTCTCTTCGTGGGAGTTTTAATGCATTCGTTCGATCCTCTCTGTGTCTCCAAGTGATTTACCGGGTGTAAACCCAGCAACACTCAATGGGATGCTTCTTTATTATCGCTTAATGACCAAATGGAGTGGTTTAGGCGATAGTACGGAATTATCTCGGGTGGGGTTGTCACAGCTGGTATCAGAGCGATTGAATGCACCGGAGTGATTATCTTAATACTAATCACATGTTTTACAATAAAACTTGCCCAAATTGTTTGGATTTCGAAAATTTGTTGGATCGTTAAGGAATGATCTAGATCGAGAGGCCCTATAGGGAATTTTTGGGTTCTTTAAGTTGGCATAAGAATCTATGGTTTATTTTGCTAACTTCCAGCACTCTACTTTATGTCAGACTTACTTTATTGCACAACCAAACTAGATGTCACACCCGGTTTTAAAGGCAAAACCGAATGCATTGATCATGTGTGCGCCAGGATCAAGTTACACACACGCTTAGACATTATGAATACCAAAACAGTGCCACACGAATAAAGAGTTATTACAAACCATAGTCTTAAACGAATCTTAAACAAACGAGTTCTCGCAGCGGACAAAATGCCTCCACGGGCGGTACCGATCGAAGACTACGCACACCTAGAACTCCCGTAAATCTCCCGGAATATCTTCAAAGTTCTCCCGGTCCGAGCAAGCAATTCCGGGTATTGTAGATGCAAGAGAATAAACAAGCGTGAGCACATATCGTACTCAGCAAGAGAGAACAACATAACATGCAAGGCCATATGGTGGATGGCTAAGGTTCAAGCACTTTAGCATTTTAGTTGGTCAAGTTTTATTAGCAACCTGATTACTAAAGGTGTAAGTTCATACCAACCCAATTAATAAGATATAAGCATCATAAATAAAGAATAAAACAACAATTTAAACATTAAAGTTCCATAATTTAATCATGTGAGTGTCCAGGCCGCTCTTGACCGTGAGCACGGCTAATCGATTAGTTTAACACTGCGAGAGGTTGTACACTTTCACCACAAGCGGCGTAAAAGCTCGAAGAACTTTGGACCCAACCATGCGGTGCTTGCAAGACACCATATCACACTTCCGAGGTGTGATTGCATAGGGACGCTACATGGCCTTTACAAAGGTTCCCTAGCAAGTTATGACCCACAAGGTCCGGATCGCTTAGCAAGGTATAAAGTCCCCTAGCGAGTCGATACCCCACCATAAAAGAATAACTCACCCAACCCCCTGCTAGAGCGAGTCCATACCCCACGGTACCGCCGATCCCTTGTCCTTATCAGGTAAGACCATCCCAAGCTAAAGTTCCTAATTATTCAGCCAAGACCATTGCCCATTAGTTCTTGTGGTTGTACTGTTTTCCTGGGTGGTTCTCCATGTTCCGATTAACATATTAAAGTGGTCTTGTAAAGTAAAAGATCATAAACGGAACATAGAATAACAAAAGGTAACCAAGTTTGATTAATACCAATTCCTAGTTGAGCATGCTAAGCAATAACTACCACAAGATTAATTTAATTCCCGGCATCAAGGTAAAGGTAGTCAAAAGCTAGGAATGATCCTTAATAGGTTCCCATCAAATTAATGCAAGCGAAAAGTAAGAACAGTGAATTTAAAATGCATGTTATGTAGGACAAGCGGGCATGCATCAAGGAATACTTGCCTTCAACAAAGCCTTGCTGCTCAAACTCTTGCACGACTTGATCTTCAAATCCCTCGAACGAATCGCTCTCTACGGTCCACAATCATCACATACAAGCATACAATAGGAATAAATAAGAAACAGTCACCAAACAGATCAAACAGATCTAAACAGTAGCATAAAACTAATCTACGCTTCGAGACGAACGCGTGGACATAAAGAGCGCTAAAATCGGAGCTAAAACGACTAAGTTATGGCTTAGGGAAGGTGTAGGGACCAATCTGTGAAGATCTGAAAAAGTTTTGGGCTAAAATAAAGAAAAAGGACTAAACTATAAGAAAACTTCTAAGGTGGAAGGGTATTTTTTGTGAATATCGGAAAACCCAGGGGCTTTTCTGCAAAACTGCCTGGGCTGGCGGGGTTGACCTGTCTTGACTCGAGTTGACTAGATCTGGGACCGTTGGATCCAGATCTGGTGGCTGCGGTGGCTCGCGGGCGGCGGGGACGGCGGGACGCGTCGGATCCAGATCCGACGGCTCGGATCGCGAGCAAGCGGCGGGCGGCGGCGAGCGGCGGGCTCGCCGGCAAGGACCCCGATCTAGGGTTTTTGGCCATGGTTTGAGGCGCGGATGGCACCTACACGACGCGCGCGAACGGCGGATTGATTTAGGGCGACGGCTCGGGCGGAGATGCGGCGGCGCGGCGGTGCGGGGCGCCAACTCCGGCGAGGTCGTTGGAGCGGCTGGGTGCACGGGGACGACGACGTGCAGCACGGGCGCGATGCTCACCTTCTTGCGTGGCTCCGGAGCGAATCCTTGGCGGCGGAAGGACGACGGCGGTGGGAATCGACGGCGGCGGCGGCGAGCTCGAGCTAGGGTTTCGGGCGAGGTGCGGCGCAAGAAGCGGTGGCTCGGGTTCCTCGGGTGGGGCGTCCAGGGGGCGGCGGCGGCTTATAAAGGCTCGGGCGGTCTCCTTAGCGTGCGGGCCACGCGAGGGCGTCGTGCTCCGGCCGGACTCGGGCGGTGGCGGCGGCGGAGTCCGAGGCGGGGACGATGGGGCGAAGGGGATGACCGGTGGGTCCCCCCGGTCGGCGGCGGCCGGCGAGGGAGAGGGAGCGGCGCGGGGCCGGGCGGGGACCGGCCGGGCCGGCCGGCCGCGAAGCGACGCGCGCAAGCCGGGGCCGCGGCGGCCCGGCCGCGCGCGCGGGTTGGGGCTGCGCGCGCGTGCCGGGTTGGGCCGCGCAGCTCGTGGGGTCGGGTGGGGAAATGGGTAGGAGTTTAGGAATAGGTTTTAGGTTTGGGAATTTAGGGATTTAGGAAAAAGGCTTCAAACAAATAGAATTCAAATTTGAATTTGAATTCCAGCAACCAAAAATAATGCTCCAGCATGAATGCAACAATTAACTCCTATATTTCATTAACTTTATTTTAGAAAAAGTTTTAAATGCCTAATAATAAATAAAGCAACCTTATTTCCTTAAGCAAGTAAATGGTTTCTAGCAAATTTTTATAAAGCCAAATTTTTAATAGAATTAGGGTGTTACACTAGATGAGCCACGTGTTTTATAGGTGCGCTGTTCCGCATCACGGGAAGTGCGAGGGTTGATGGAGTGATCCCTTCCAAGGATCCCATCTTCGCGTCTAGATGTGAGTTGTGGTGTCGCCATGTGTCTCATACATGTGCATTCCGCATGTGGATCATGCGAGGCAAGGATACACTCCATTCAAACGGAGGGTTTCCGAGGTTGGACGCTGTCCATGCAGCGGCTTTACACATGGATACCGTTTCTATAAGTGAACGGTAATGTATGTGGACGCTATCGTGACGTGCTGGCACGAAAGGTTCATTTTCTGCAGGTACACTAACAACGTGCGTAAGTCGTTAAGTGCGAATCGAATAGCTCCGACTAGTTATTATAAGGAGAGCCGATTGTAAGCTTGCCACCGGCACTGACTACGTCTTTTGGATCCATTTGTGTGAGGTCATTTAAGGCGTGTGCATGCATAATTAAAATCTTGATAAACCTAAAATTGGTTCTCAAATGCTTGAATAATTTGTCTTGAGTGAATTGCTTGATCTTAGATAAGCTTTTCCTCTCTTTTGAATTTAGGAAAATTCGGGCAGATTCTGTCTCTGCCGTTTCTCAATTTTTGTAGCCAAATCTGTAAGGAATCTGAACAGGCATCCTTTAGGAAAGTTGTTTATTATCAAGTGGAGCATCCACTGTGAATTTTTCAGGATTTTAGGAATTTTCTACAGAGAGTTATGCTCAGTTTAGTGCATCCCTGTTCTGCTGTTTCTCAGAACAGTATCCTTCTGTAAAAGAAATTTTTCAATCATGTTCCAATCCAATCTAGTCCTACCTTTAAATACCAAAAGTGGGCATATTTAAGCCACCGAGTTGCTACCAAGAATTGGTAATTTTTTTTGGGTCATAGGTTCTGAGTTGTGAATTTTTGAGTCACAACCCCCGAACTTTACGCCATCATTTTATGCGTACTCATTTCGAGTTTTGGGCATATCTTGCACCTTGTGCTAATGGCTGCCCTGAGTATCACCAAAATTGGTAATCCAATTACCCTTTTTCTAATTGAAATCTGGTGAAAGTTGGAAACCTTTAGTAGTGGTCGGTATAGGCAACATTCCCTTGTAATCACGAGAACTTACCTCTGTACGCGTGTTCGCCTCTAGTTCTGACGTGTGTCACTTATTCCAGATGTCTGCTTCCGGATCTGTGAACGTTGATGCGCAGGCGTGGACTCACTTGAACTGCCTCGAGGAGGGTGGCCTTCCTGCACTTTTGTGGGACACCCTGAAGTACTTTGGGTACGCAGTGTATCCCGAGTATTCGGCACGTGAGCTCCTGACAACAGGCCAACTGCTTCGTTGGGAAGTGAATGTAAAGATCCCCGTGTGTCCGACCCATCCTACTTGGGAAGAGTGGGAGGTGAAGGCACAAGGGTGGAAATTGGCTGGCACCGTGCAAAGGGTTGCGTTGGAAGCACTCACAACTTTTTGTGAGAAGCATGCCGAATTGGTAGCTAGTACTACAGCTAAGGTGATTCCATTACTTTACTTTAATGATGGGACTTACCCCTTTTCCATCTTCTAGTTGTTTAAAGAGCTAAACCCAGAAATCTTGGAGAACAAAGGTAATGACACATTGGTTTACTAGCCTTCCCTTTCCTCAAAGGAATCCTTAAAGTAATCCGCTCGTTCTCAACTTAGTCTTTCCACCGGAATCCCCAAGTTTCACACCAATCAACCGGATAAGTTGAAGGAGTGGGATCAACGATTTCTTGAGAAATCACGGTCAGATCCTTGGACCGTTGGACCCCATTCGTTTTAGTGCCACGATGGTACGACGCCATAGCGTCGCCCTGCCATCTCTTTTCCTGCGACCACGATCACGTCGTTGCGACCTCACGGGCCGACCATCATCGAGCCCCGTGTGGCAACCGCTGGATCGCTCTGCGAACCCCTACCTCAGTCGGTTGGGATGACCGTTGCGTCCGTAGGGCTATAAAAGGGAGAAACCCTTCCGCGGTGTGGCCTTTGCCAAGCCTCGCCTGCCTTCGAGTCGACAGTGTCGCCACTCTTATTTTTCCTCCGGCTAGTTTTGGCCAACCCACTACTAGTCCATCGCTGCTGCTACTTCGCCCACTCGCCGAGTAAGCTCGTTAGCCGTCTTCGTCGACCGCCTCCCGAAGAAGCTCGAAGAAGACCGAAGGAAGAACCCCGACTCCATCGTCGGCCATGTCCCAGATCGTGGAGATGTTTGTGTCCCTCCGCTGGACGCTTGTAGCGATGTACCTCTGCTTAGTCGGCAGAATTTGTCTTCTTTTAGTTTTCAATGTACACATCCATCGTCCACTCCCTCATGAACTGCGACGAAGTAAGCGAGGAGAGCCCCATGTATCTTTTGCCCTATAAGAATTCTCGCTACCTAGGATTGTAAGCGAGTACATATTTCATCTTGTAACCCTTAGCTTGCTAGAAAGTGTTGCCCCACTATTGTTTTCGAATCTCGGGACGAGATTCTGTTTAAGGGGGGTAGGCTGTGACGCCCCAGGTTTTCGGCCGGGTTAATCAACCCTAATGATCCGGTCAACTGGGTTGACTTTGGTCAAACGAGGGTTCACCTGGGCCATCACCTCGAAAACTTCACCGACAAATCCTAATGACTCCTTTTAGTCAACCAAAGTTCACCTTGGTCAAAACTCCACTCAAAAACCCCCTTGGCTCCTTTTGACCTCCAATGTCACATGGAACTTTTGCCGCGTTCTCCAAATTTTCCCTAAACACTTCAAATTCTCCCAATACAAAAGTTGTGTATTTTGTCGAGCGACACATTTTTCATGTTGAGTGGCATTGCTGGTTTGAAGTGCAAATCGATGAAAAATGCAAATCAATGTCTGTTTCCACTGTTGACCAGGGCCGAGATTTCTGCCAGTTTTCCTTGCAGTTTATGCCAAATCCTTTGATCTAAACCCTGAGAGCCTTTGTAAAACTTGTAGAGGGTAGTGTGGTGAGTAAGTTTGGTAGTCAAACTTTGGTGCAGTTCTGTTTGGAAAAATTGAGAAAATTCAATTCAAAGTAGGGTACTTGGAGCTGTTTTGAACCAGAGCGCCCGCGCGCACGACGTCGCGGGTATGGCCATGCCCGGCCGCGTCGGCATGCCGCCGCGCCGCCGTACACGAACGCCGAGGCGGCGCCCGCGCCCGTTGGGTCGAACGCCGCGTCCTAGTCCCGCTACACGACGCGTGTGGGTCCCCCCGGCGATGCCACGTGCCGCCCGCACACCGGCCACGTCGCGCCGCCCACGCGCCGTCATTGGCCGACGGAAGCACGCGCGTCGCCGCCCGTCCGCCGTACTCCGGCCATGCCGCTGCCCATACCTGGATTAGCTTCAACTTGGTGCCCAAGCCATCGCCTCCACCGCCTTGCACACGGCTATAAAGCCAGCCGGTCCTTCCTCGCGCGGGTGCCGAGCCGCCGCCGTCCGCCATGGATGCCTCACGGTGACCTCCACCCCGCCTGCTTTTCCTCGCCAACACGTGTTGCTTCCCACTCCGTAGGACCCCCCCTGTAGCTCCTGCGCGCGCTTGTTGGTCTGCTCGAGCTGCCCGCTCGCCGGAGGGATCTCTCCCGCGGCCGCTGCCGGACAGCCGACGACGAGCTCTGCTTCCCGCTCGTGTCCCAAGCCAACCAACCACCTCGGCACATCCCCTAGACCCTAGTGAAGCTGCCCGTGCAACACATTGGCCTGTCTTGTCCCCGTCCTCGCTGGAATTCGAGCACCCGCGGCCGCGCCACCACCGGTCCGCCGCCGCCGCCGCCGGCGCACTCCGGCCAATCCTCCGCCACCCATCGACCACGGGTGAGACCAATCGCCGTTTTCCCCCGCTTGTTGGCCTGCCGCGCCTCTCCTCGCCGCCGGCGAGCTCGCCATTGCCGTCGGTTCCAAGGGAGGGGAAGACAAGGGCATAAGTGTGAAGATTTAAAAACTTCCTAGGGGCTTCCAGTAAAAAGATTCTTTACCCTTGTTGTGTTTTGGCTGTGACTTGTAAAATCGATTAAAAAATGTATAAAAATCTAAAAATAGCAAACCCAATTTTGTTGTGCTCTTTGTACCCAAAACTACAACTTTGTCCAAAGGTGTATATATTTTTGAGCTTTAGTTGTTGCTTGAAAAATACAAATGTAAAATACCTAGATCTGTGATTCTGTAAAATCTACAAATGATCTTCAGCTGAGCTTTGGATATGTTGTGGCAACTAGTATGTCTAGGATCTGTACCAAAAATTGTACAAAGTTACTGAAGAAATCTTTTATTAAAAATCTTTTTGTGAAATTAATAAATCTGCCTAGATGATTTTTGTAGCTCCAAATATAATTAATTTTGAGCCTAACTTTTGGCTATGATCTTGTTATGTTAAAGAGCAACCTTGGTGAATTTACCATGATTTTAGCTCTGTTAGAAATATTATTTCCTCATTTATGCATGTTTTTAATCATAAATATTTGTAGCATGTTTCGTAAAGGCTATATGTGTGTTTGTTAAATCTTTGAGCTTGTTTTCGACCAATGCATGTGTGAGAGGAAGTTTGGACTCAGTTCTGTTGTAATTATTTTAATATGCATTATTCCCTTATATGCTAGCTAGTGTTGCCTTTAAATGGTGTAATGAAATTCAGTGCTGCAAAGGCTAATCTTTTACTGTCCAAGGATGTGCCCCTGATCAGTAGGACCAGTAGATGCTATTAGACAGGTTTCATATGTCTTAAATTGTTTTAAGAGAGTTCAAACTAGTTTAATTCAGAAAAAGGAAAATAGGAAAAATTCCCCTTGTGCATAAGGGAAATGAATGAGTTAGAAAAGTATAATGGTAGGCAAAAATAAATTCCCTGTTGTTTGGTTTTAAATAAGATATTCCTTAATAGATGTGCACACAATCACATTAAGGAAAAGGCTAAAAAGGCTTTTAATTATCTTTAAAGGGGAGAAATATTTAAATGCTTTTCTTAAGGGGAATATGACCAACCCTATCCAACTTGTAGCCTTGCTACTGTTTTGTTGATGTGAATTAAATTAATTTGTTTATATATATGTACGCAGTCACCGTAAAAGTCTAGATATTAAAGCAACACATTTTGTTCCTTGATAGGAAGAGTATGATGAATGTATTATTATCTAGGTGATTGTGTTCAAGCATGCACCTCTTGGTTGTCATAAGTTGTTTGAATTAATTAAATTCAAATGGTCACTTAAGTCTTGCATTGCATCCTCCGTGTAGAAGTGCCCGACGGTAATTACACGCTCGTGTCAGAAGACGTGAACGAGGGAGCCGGAGGAGGCGTGCACTACGTCGCCATAGAGCAAGACCCGAACCAAAGTTCAGAAGATTGTCTACTGCTTGTGCTAGAGAAGGCAAGCCCCGGTTTATTCATTAACCCCTGTGTTTCTTTAAAACTTCTGAATTTACTTCTTGTTATTGTATGTGCATTTACGTTCAGGAGTTGAAATGAAACCCTAATTGCATGATCCCTAGGTGCCTATGTTCTTCTACTAGTATGCTAGGTCGCTAGATGCTATGCTCTAAGGACCCGGTAAAAGTCGAGTGATGACCGTCACTCACGAGAATAGGGTTTCCTTTGTGGAACCCTCATGTAAATTAATGAATTGCTCATGTGGTAAGAGCATGGGATTTGGGCTCCGGTCCGGTGGCTTCGTGGGTTAAGCTTTTGAATGTACTAAGCACTTGTCGGGAATGGGACCGGTAAGCCTAGTACCTTAATGAGACGGTACGGGATTTTACTACTACTAATCTCGATTCGTCTCCTGCCCAGCTTGCAACCGGGAGGAGGGTACATGTGTGAGGCTGGATGCACTGTGTGGGGCATTCCAGATAGCCCTGTACCCGGGACTGTAGGCTATCATCCCAACCCGAGGATTTTTGGGATCCGTTTGGTCGGTGTCAGCTCTGTGGGGAACTGCTCCGTGTGTTTAGGCTACCTTGCAAGGCGTATGAATCAATCGATTGTCGGCCTCTCACCGTTATCCGAGACTGCTTAATCAGCTGGCCATGATATCCCGTAATAATGGAACTATGTGAAACTTTCTGCGTGAATTAAATGTGTGTATAATTTTTTTTGTATTAGCTGCTCATTTAGTAATGATAATCTCACTATAAATCGAGCTAAAACATTGAAAGTAAGGATCCATGATCTTAGTCGTTTTTGGTAAAACAAACCCACCAGCCAAAAGCCTGCATGACTAGAGGTAACTTTTGTCGGGTAAGTCTTGCTGAGTATTAGTATAATCAGACTTGCTATAATTGTTGTTTTCAGGTGAAGTTGTTTGGCCTGGTAAGATTCCACCCGGCTGGGAGCTGGAATGGGTGGATGAGGACGTTGAGTAACGGTGTCACAGATGGCCTCTGGTGATGTCGTAACGTATCGTTATTAGAACTTTTGCTGTATTAGTGAAACTCTGAATGATCTACTTCCAGGTCGAAAATAGTGGTTTGTAATAATTGGACCCTACGGAGAGATTAGTATTTTTGTGTAAGGCACTCTGGACTTCTCTTCGTGGGAGTTTTAATGCATTCGTTCGATCCTCTCTGTGTCTCCAAGTGATTTACCGGGTGTAAACCCAGCAACACTCAATGGGATGCTTCTTTATTATTGCTTAATGACCAAATGGAGTGGTTTAGGCGATAGTACGGAATTATCTTGGGTGGGGTTGTCACACTGTCGAAGACGATGACAGAGTCGGAGGAAGGTCTAGCGACCTGAAGATGACGATGGAGCTGGAGGGAGGTCGAGCGACCTGACGAGGATGACGACGTAGCCGGAGGAAGGTCTAGCGACCTGAAGATGACGATGGAGTCGGAGGGAGGTCGAGTGACCTGACGAGGACGACGACGGAGCCGGAGGAAGGTCTAGCAACCTGGCGAAGATGAAAACGGAACCAGAGGAAGGTCTAGCGACCTGACGACGACAACAACAGAGCCGGAGGAAGGTCTAGCGAGCTGATGAAGACGACGATGAAGCCGGAGGGAGGTCAAGCGACCTGATGGACTCGACGATGGAGCCGTAGGAAGATCTAGCGACCTAACGAAGATGACGACGAAGCCGGAGGGAGGTCGAGCGACCTGAAGGAGACGACGATGGAGCCGGAGGAAGGTCTAGCGACCTTACGAAGATGACGACGGAGCCGGAGGGAGGTCTAACGACCTGATGGAGATGATGACGGAGCCGGAGGGAGGTCGAGCGACCTGACAAAGACAACGATGATGCCGGAGGGAGGTCGAGCGACCTGATGACGACGATGACGTGGCCGGAGGAGGGTCTAGCGACCTAAGCCAGAAAAATCGAGAAATCCACCGAAGATGACAGCAGAGATGCACAGATATCTAGGAACTATACCTCCCCTTTCTCATCCATGTAAAAACTATACTTGATGAAGTGTCTTTTGATGCAGGCATGAGGTACTTGCTTTTGTGCCTGCGCGAACTTAGTAGTCTTTGAAGTAATGTCATCTTGTGTGCTGCCTCGCTGACCACTACTCACGGAGAGGCTGGCTTACTGACCTCCACAGCTCAGCAGGGAGGCTTACGTGAGATCGGCGTGCGAGAGGAGGGGAGTCTAGCACTCAGGTTTAGCAACCTTATCGACCAAGCAGGCTCGCATTGACAAAAGGCAAGTACTCATGAGGGACGGTGTCCTCAGGTCGAACAACCCCTAGGTTGGCTTTGAGCCAAGCCCCCGAGCATGTCGAGGGGGAGGAGCAGAAGAACTTTAACCCTCAGGTTGGCTTTAGCCAAGCCCCCGAGCATGTCGAGGGGAACAGTTGATGGCATGAGAGAGGAGAAGGTAGGAGCCCACAGGTCTGGCGACCCTTAGATTGGCAAGGCCAAGCCCACGAGCGTGTCGAGGGGGAGGGGAACATAGCGCAAGATAAAAATTGGATCCCTCAGGTCTGTCGACCTACGTGTTGGCAAGGCCAAGCCCCCGAGCATGTCGAGGGGGAGGGTCAAAAGAGCAGACAGAAACATGTAGAGCAGGTCGTCGAAGGTCGCGGAGGCATGGAAAATCCAAGACGATCGACAAAAAAATCTGTAAAAATATTAAATTGAAAATAACACTTAGCTTGGGTGTAGCCGAGGTCGTTGCCAAGCTGTCGAGCTCGAGACGTCGAGGAGGTTGGAGCGTAGTCGCGGTCAGAGAGCTGGAGCCGAGTCGATCTTGTCGAGGAAGCCGAGCGACACGACGCTCCTATCGAGGTGTCGGTGCGGAATATGGTCCCGACACTAACCGCAGTAAGCGCCGTGGTCTATCCCTCAATGGTCGATGCTAAGCAACAAGTGACACAGAGTTTTATCCTGGTTCCGGCCGAGGGGGCCGTACGTCCAGCAGTGGCGTGCTCGAGGCACTATATTACTTAGCACCGGGGGTGCCTTTAGTAGGGCTGCTACAAGCAAGGTGGGAGAGGAAGCCTGGCTTCCAAGTCCCTGGTGTGGTGGCTGAAGATGTTGTGGGAGAATTGGAGAGCAAGTGCGTGGTGCAGCCTGTCTCCTGTTGTGTTGTCTGTCTGTCCCTCCCCGCGGCTGGGGGTTCGCCCCCCCCCCCTTTTATAGATCAAGGGGGTGGCGGATTACATGCGCGCCGCGCTATCTAGCTACGTGGGGAAACACGACGTGCTACGCTGTAGAGTGGGCGGCCGTCCGGACGATCCTTGCAGCGATCTGGCCATGATGGCCTACCTCGTACC
This sequence comes from Cenchrus americanus, assembly GCA_947561735.1. Lineage (NCBI taxonomy): Eukaryota > Viridiplantae > Streptophyta > Magnoliopsida > Poales > Poaceae > Cenchrus > Cenchrus americanus. Next base: position 76,854,260 of record OX387244.1, on the reverse strand, counting down.
CGAACAGTGGCGGTTCGAGGGTAGAAGGGCGGCGGACGGTGGCGATGTCTTCTGATAGGCTCGAGGGAGGTGCTGACGTTGGCTCGTACGGGGCACAGGAGTAGGTAAAACGGCGTCCCTTCCCGACTCGCTTCACAGTGCTGGGGTTGTTGCTACTGCGCCTGGCGCGCGCTTGCACACGCGGGGACGGCGGCCATGCTGTTACAGTGGCAGGGATGGTGTCCCACCGGCCTAGCGCCTCCACCTAACCCTGTAGGGTCACAAGAAAGTGAATCGAGGGTGCAACCGGCCCCCTTCGAGGGCGCGGCGCGTTAGCTGTACTGGAGCAGGCGCACGGTGTCACGGGACTGACACAGGCCGCACTGCACAGTCCCTCCCCATAGTGATGGGGATGGGCTCCTCCCTGGGGAGTTGGTGCGGCGGCACCGGGGCGCGAGCCCCCGGCGCATGATGGCGCCGTCCCGCCGGTGTCGTGGCGTTAAATGCCCGTGTACGGGGGCCGGCGCACGCGTGAGGGGCGCCCTCGAGCGTGGCGGACCCCGGTCGAGGGTGGGACGTACCCTCGAGCGAGGCGGAACCCTCGCTCGAGGGGGAGCGAGCCCTCGAGCGAGGCGGAGCCCGCTTGAGGGAAGTGCGCGCCCTCGAGCGGGGCGGAGCCCGCCTGAGGGGGCGCGCATCCTCGAGCGAGGCGGAGCCTGCTCGAGGGGACGCGCATCCTCGAGCGAGGCGGAGCCTGCTCGAGGGGATCTCTAAGAGGGCCGCCTTGATGGACCGTCGGGGTCCCTGCGGCATGGGCCGTATCCTGCTCGAGGGGGCTTAGCGTGTTTTGGTTTTGTTGCGGGTTTTAAGTGAGGATTTCCCCATTGTTTAAGGGGACCCGTAGGGCTGTCCCCGACAGTAGCCCCCGAGCATCTGTGGGTTTGCCATTGAGGCTCCCGCAGATGCTGGAATCTACTGATAGGACGTTCTTCCCTCCTTGTTTTGCGAACGCTTTCCGTGGGGCCGCGTCAGCGGACCCGCGGGTCTAGCCCCCGAAGCCCTGCAGGAGTGTGGGTGCTCCTGCCGGGGTTAACCGCGAGAACTGGTCAGAGGGCGTGGCACATGTTTCAATCGGCGTCGGCGATATCTCAGCCGGCCTCGGTGGCGCACGCGCTGCTGGCACTGTCTCCGGCGGGTGCAATTTCAAGGAGGTGTAGCCGCGCGTCAAGCCCCCGAGCCTGGACCCATTCGAGGCGATCGGGTAGAGCTTTACGACTTGTTTCCTTACGCGCCCTCGCCGTCCCTCCGCGGGACGGAGGGTGAGGTTTCCGCAACCCCCATCGAGCGGGTCGCGAATTGCGGATTCCTCGTCGAGCTGCTAGCGGGTGGTTCGAGTGGACGCCCATGCCCCGTTCGATAAGGGTAGGCTGCATGGTCCAGAGACACGTCCATGGAAGCGCTTGCATGGGTTTGCTAGGTGGGGCTCGGTCCCGTTCGATAGGGACCGAGGGCGCGGAAGCTCTCCCTCGGTGGGATCCCCCGGCTAGTCGCCCTCGCCGGCTCTCGAACACGACATGCGGGGCACCCTCGAGCCGACGGGCTCGAGGAACGGCTCGAATGCGCGTGCCTTCGTCGTCCCCGACTCGCGCGATCCGAGGCGCCCGTTCGAACCCGTCGAGGGTCGGGCTTCGAACCTCCGATCGCAGGGGCCGTGCGGGGGCCGCGCCCGGGCGGCCCCATCTTTTGCGTTTGCGGCCGTCGAGGGGTCCGGGGCGAGCCGGCCCTCGAGGCGCCGGGTTGGTAGCACGGCGCGGCATGGGTGCTTGCGGTGTCCGCTTTGCTTCAGCGAGTGCCCCGGCGACCTTCTCACGCATGTGCCCTTTTTAGAGAGTTGATATTGTCTCGAGCCAGGGGCTCGTGCCGCTCGAGGGTTTTGCGTGGCATGGGTACCCGCGGTGCCCGCTTTACATCAAGCGAGCCCCGAGCGACCTTCTCACGTCGATGTCCCTTCGAGGGCTGACATCGTCCTGAGCCAAGGGCTCGTGCCGCTCGAGGGTTTTGCGTGGCATGGGTGCCCGCGGTGCCCGCTTTACATCAAGCGAGCCCCGAGCGACCTTCTCACGTCGATGTCCCTTCGAGGGCTGACATCGTCTTGAGCCAGGGGCTCGTGCCGCTCGAGGGTTTTGCGTGGCATGGGTGCCCGCGGTGCCCGCTTTACATCAAGCGAGCCCCGAGCGACCTTCTCACGTCGATGTCCCTTCGAGGGCTGACATCGTCTTGAGCCAAGGGCTCGTACCGCTCGAGGGTTTTGCGTGGCATGGGTACCCGCGGTGCCCGCTTTACATCAAGCGAGCCCCGGGCGGCCTTCTCACGCCGATGTCCCTTCGAGGGCTGACATTGTCTTGAGCCAGGGGCTCGTGCCGCTCGAGGGTTTTGCGTGGCATGGGTACCCGCGGTGCTTGCTTTATTTCAAGCAGGCCCCAGGCGGCCTTCTCACGCCGATGTCCCTTCGAGGGCTACCTTTGTCTCGAGCCAGGGGTTCGCCCCGCTCGAGGGTTCTCCTTGCTTGGCAAGGGACCGGGTCATTAAATGCCTCACGCGCCGAGGCCGCGGTTTTGCAACGCGGGCGCGCCTTTTTAGGCGTTGCGCGCCGCGCGTGCGCGCGTAGTGGGCGGCGTGGCGGCGGACGTGACCGCTCGCCTCGGTCCCTGCAAGTCTTCGCCGTGATGATGGCCCGTCCGCGGTGATGTGGCCGCTGCGGTCGTGGTGGGGCCCGTTCGTCGGCGTGAAGAGAAGATTCCCTGCAGTTAATGCGCGTGGGACATCCGCCCCGGAGAGCTCGCCCGCGGTTTATAAATCTGAGGGGAGGGGGAGACGGCGGTTTTTTACCTTAACGCCTCACCATTTCAGCCCCCTGTGCTTTCTTCTTCGTCTCACCCTTGCCACCGTGCGGCTCCGCCATTAGAGCTCTTCCTCCCTTTCCTGTCCTCCGTTCTTCGCATCCTTGGTCCTTCCTCATGGCGCCGCCTCAGCCCCTCACGATCCTGGACCTGTACGCCTGGGAGAGGTCGACGGTGACTCCGCTGGCCCTAGGCGAGCTGGTCGCCGCCGGCCAGCTGACGGCCAATGAGGATGGACGCCCGGCGGAGTGGATAGTGCCGCCGGCGGGGGACCGCGCGCCCAACCCGCCGGAGGGCTACGTAGTGAGCTTTATCCGCTACCACGAGCGAGGCTTCAACGCGCCGGCGAGCCGCTTCATGCGGGCGCTGTGCCACTACTACGAAGTGGAGTTGCACAACTTCGCGCCCAACGCGATTTCGCAGGCGGCCACGTTCGTGGGCGTCTGCGAAGGGTACCTGGGGATCCCGCCCAACCGGGGAGCTGCGGGTACACCTTTTCCGCGCGGAGCTCTTCACGCAGCCCCACGACGGAGCCGAGGACCCGCCGCGCGGTGCGCGCCGGCGGGATGTCGCTCGCCCTGCGGGCGCAGTTCAAGGACGTCTACATCCCCTGCACCATGACGACGAACAACGCCGGCTGGGAGCGGGGATGGTTCTACCTGCGCAACGCCGAGCCCGGCCTCCCCCCCTACACCGGTCGGGTGTTCAAGGAGAAGCCCAGCTCTTGGGGCTACGGGGTGTCTACGCCCCAACACCGGAGGCGGCAGGAGTCGGTTTTGGCCGCCCTGAGGTACCTGTCGGAGCAGGGGCTGACCGCGATGGGCGTCCTCGCCTTCCTCCATCACCGGCGGGTTGTGCCCCTGATGGAGAGGCCGCTCTGCATCTTTCAGATGACAGAGGAGGCGGACCCCGTCGCGCTGGCGAGGTCGCGGATGCTCCCGACCCCCCTTGGGCGGGCGTATGCGCTCACCCGGGCGCGGAACGCCGTCGACACCCGGATGCCGATGCGTCCGGACCGGACCCCATGGGACCTCGAGATGCTTCCCACCGGCCCACTGGTGAGTGTGACTCTTGATTTTGTTTTAGTTCTTGGTGTTGCCTATGCCTGCTGACGCGCCATTGATGTCCTCTCATGCAGCTGGTGAGCTTCACCGCCGCGAAGTCCGTTCCGCCCACCCCCCCCCCCCCCCCGCGCGCTCGGCCGGCGGCGCGGCCGGCGGGGAGCGGAGCGGCGCGGCGCGCGGAGGGAGCGCGCGAGGTGACATCAAGAGCGCCGCGACCGGCGGAACGCGAGTACCGGCGGCACGAAGAACGGGGCTCTCCTCCCCGGGGGACCGAGGAGTACTCGTCCTCGGAGGAGGACGAAGAGGAAGAGGCCGAGGGGGAGGGCCCCTCTCGATAGGTGGGAGCCTCGCGCCCCCGTCGCCGGAGCCGGCTCCGGCGGCAAGGGCGGCATCGCCCGGGGCGGGCGCAACGGTGCCCGCCACCGTGCAATCGACGCGGGGCGGCACGCGCCGCGGAGGCGCCGCGCGTGCCGCGGAGGCGCGCCCGGCAAGCGCGCCGCGCGCGCGCGTCCAAGCGTGCGCGCGCGGGGCGAGCGTGCCTCGCGCGCGTGGCGGCGTCGTCGGGGAGGCGCGACGGCGGGCGTACCCGCACGCGGGGCGAGTGTGCCCGCACGCGCGCGCGCGCCGTCGGGGGCGCGGCGGCGGGCGTGCGCGCGCGCGCGCGCGGCGTGCTAGGCCGCGCCGGCCTCGTCCGCCGAGGCTTCGAGGAAAAGGAAGCGCGCCTTTTCCTCCCTCGAGGTAAGGGGTTCGATCCTTTACTTGGTTTGATTTGTTGATGATCGGGGGCGTTCTAACTCTCTCGTTTGTGCCTGCGCGGTGGTGCCAACCGTGCCTCCCCCTCGCACCGGCCAAGGTGCGAGGACGGACGCGTCCATCCCCACCCCGGCGGCGCTCGTCGAGGGCGTCGCGTCCGGGGACAAGCACGGCGGCGGGCGAGAGCCCGCAAAGCCCGGCCGAGGCTTCGAGGCCCCGGCCGGCGGATCGACCCGCCGCGGCGCGCCCGGAGGTCGCCGAGGAGCGGCCGGTGCGGCCGTCGTGGGGACGCAGGCCGCGGCGGCGGCCGTGGCGGAGGTGCGCCCGCGGAGGGCGCCGGCCGCGGAGGCGCGACCCGTGGCGCCGGGCCGCAGAGGAGGAGGAGCGGGCGCACCCCGCGGCGGCGCCCGTGGGACGCGGCGGCACGGCCGGAGGTGGTGACCGCGGCGCCACAACGGCGCCCGCGGCCACGGTGGCGCAAGTGGAGGCGCCGGTGGAGGCGGCGCGGGGGCCGGTGCCCGCCGGCGCTTCCGGGTGGAGGTGGTGGAGGTCCCGGATGACGACTCCCCGCCGCCCGGGTGGGATCGGTGGGCTAGCCTCCCCACACGCTCCCCCGAGCCCCGGAGGGGGGCCCTCGTGAGGCGGCACGAGGGGCACATGGTGGCGGGGGGACCGAGGACGCGGCGCCGAGGCCTCGTCCTCCCGCGCCGGCCGCCCCGCCCAGGTGGAGGGGGCCGTCGACGATCCCCCTGCGTTTGCCGATGCCAGGGGGGAACAGGAGCTCTGGGGAGAGCTCCGGAGCCACGGCGCCACGCTCAACCGCGCGCTGAACGAGGCGCTGCGGGTCCATGGCGGCCCTGCATGGCTCGTCTTCCAGGTGAGACGTTGTTGTTCATTCTCTTCTCCCCCTCGTTCTCGTGCACTGTTTTTGTGCTAAGGCGCTTACGGGTTTTGACTTGTGGGTGCCAGGAGCTCGAGCGCCGCGCCCACGACAAGTACGACGCCTTCGACCGGGTGAACGCCGAGGTCCACCAGCTCCGGGAGCGGTGCAGCACTTTCGACGCGCTTGCTGACGCCCTCAGGACGCCGGGACACCGGGCCGGCGTACGGCCATGGCGTGGCGCGACGAGCTCCCCGAGAGCTCGAGGCAGGACCTAGCGCGCCGCTCGAGCCTTGAGCGGGTCTGCACAGCCCTCATCGATCGTGATGAGGCTCTGTGGCAGGCGCGCTCGGACTTGGAGAAGGTGCGGACGCTGGCCACCAACTGGGAGGCGGAGGTGGCCAACGTCCGCGGCGAGAACCGGGAGCTCCGTTCGTCGCTCGAGGGGTCGCGAGCGCGGCGCCGCCAGCCGAGGAGCGGGCGCGTGGGGCCGGAGCGGGCGGGCCAAGGAGGCCGACGACTTGAAGGCCGCCCACGACGCCAGGCCGCGGCGCTCGTCGTCGGCGAGGAGCGCCTCTTGCAAGAGCGCACCGCCCGCCAAGGGGCCGAGGGGCGGCTCCGGGCGGGAGCGAGCCGCCCTCGTCGATGCCCGAACGGCGCTGGGGCAGGAGCGCGTCGCTCGCGAGGCGGCGCAGAAGTCATTGGCGGAGCGGGACGACAAGCTCTCCAAGGCCGAGGGCGAGGTGATTATGCTCAGCATTACAAACGCCAATCAGGAGCTGGCCCTCCAGGAGCAAGGTGAGACCGTCAAGCGCCTCGAGCTGACGGTCGAGGCCGTGCGCCGCGACTTCGAGACGGAGAGGAAGCAAGTCGAAGGTGAGTTGCTGCTTGGCTCTTGCCTTGTCGGTTTTTCTGTTAGAGGGCTCGCTTCCCCCTTTTCTGATTTCTTTCCTGTCTTGGCGATTCCAGGCTTGCGCACAGCCCTGGGGCATGCGGCTGAACGGGCCGAGGCGCTGCAGGCTTCTTATAACTCCTCCGAGCAGGAGCTGCGGGAGCTGCGTGGTGCGGCCCTCGAGACCTGCCGTGCCGTGGAGGAGGGCGAAGCACAGGCCGGCGCCTCGGCCGGCCGCCCGCCCGCGCGCCCTTGGCGGTCACGTCACCGAGCGGATGCGCCGGCACCGCATCCGGGCGTCCGTGAAGGCCCTCGGAGTGGTGCGGTCCCACTACGAGGTCAATTTCGAGGCGCTGGCGGAGGGCTACATCGTTCCCGAGGGCGTCGAGGACGAGGTGGCGATGGAGCGTGTGGATGCGCTTGCCGCCGATGCCGCTGGGTCGCTCGCCGAGGCCTTCGAGGAGTTCCTCTTCCCGGACGCCGCTGATGCTGCCGCTCCTCCCGCCTGAAAACAGTTGGGCGCTAGGCCCGTTTTTTGTTCGAGCATCAGTATTCTGGCCATGGGGCCTTTGTAAATAAGCACATTATCTCGATCGTAAACATTTGAAGATACGAAATGAAGTCTTTTGCTTATTGCGCTTTTTTGTTTCTCCTTCTTCCTGAGTAGATTTTACTTAGGGGAGTTCGATTTTCTCTGGGGGCCTGCTGGGTTGGAGGCGAGAGAGAAGAGCCGTATCCTCGCGGCTTAGGCTATCTCTGACTCGCGCGCTCCTTCAGCTGTGCCGCCTGCGCCCTGTTCGAATCGTTGCTCGTAGTTGAAGTAGAAAACAAACTTAGCGCGTGTGAGTTGTTTCGTTTTTGCGTGAAAAATGGGACCGCTTTTGGGGGGGGTGCCCCCCCCCCCGCAGTAGCCCCCGAGGGTAACTTGGGTTTCAGGGGAAAGCCGAGTTGCCCTTTTTATTAGACTTGAAGCATTTACATAGTTGTTTACCAACTGGGGCGTTGGTCGTACGGTTTTTACAACAAAAATACTTGGAAATCCTAGCTAAGGGTAGAAGCGACGTAGCTGTTGGATGTTCCAAGCATTGGTGAGCTCTTCACCGTCCTCGTTGGCCAGCTTGTATGTGCCGGGCTTGAGTACCTTCACCACGACGTAGGGTCCCTCCCATGGGGGCGATAGCTTATGGCTCCCTCAGTTGTCTTGGCGCAGCCTTAGGACCAAATCCCCTTCACTGAAATCCCGCTGGCGTATCTTGCGTGCTTGGTAGCGCCTGAGGGATTGTTGGTACCTTGCGGAATGCATTAAGGCTACGAGGCGTGCCTCTTCCAACTGGTCCAGCGAGTCCTCGCGGGCCCGCTGGTTGGCATCCTCGTCATAGCCTTGAACCCTGGGCGAACCGTATTCTAAGTCCGTGGGGAAGACGGCCTCCGCGCCGTGGACTAGAAAAATCGGGGTGAACCCAGTGGCTCTGCTCGGGGTGGTCCTTAGGCTCCACACAACTGCTGGTAGTTCTTGGAGCCATTTTCGTCCAGATTTGTTCAGCTGGTCGAAAATTCTGGGCTTAAGGCCCTGTAGGATCATGCCGTTGGCACGCTCTACTTGGCCGTTGGTCTGTGGGTGTGCCACAGCCGCCCAATCCACGCGGATGTGGAATTTGTCGCAGAACTCCAAAAACTTCCTGCCCGTGAACTGGGACCCATTGTCTGTGATGATGGAGTTTGGCACTCCAAAGCGGTAGACGATGTCGGTGAAGAATGTTACCGCTTGTTCTGCCCTTAGATTCGTGATGGGGCGCACCTCCACCCACTTGGAGAACTTGTCGATCGCGACCAGCAAGTGGGTGAAGTCCCCGGGTGCCTTCCGCAGGGGCCCGACGATGTCCAGCCCCCACACGGCGAATGGCCATGTTACGGGGATGGTTTGCAGGGCATGGGCGGGCAGGTTGGACTTGCGGGCGTAGAATTGGCACCCTTCGCAGGTGCGTACGATTTCGCTGGCGTCTGCAACCGCGGTAGGCCAGTAGAAGCCTTGGCGGAACGCATTGCCAACGAGGGTATGAGGCGCTGCGTGGTGGCCACAGATCCCCGCGTGAATGTCCCGTAGGAGCTCGCGCCCCTCGAGAATGGGTACGCACCGCTGTAGGATGCCGGAGGCGGCGCGCTTGTACAGCTCGCCGTCAACGAGGGCAAAAGACTTGGCCATCCTGGCGATGCGCCCCGGCCGCGGCCCGGTCGCGGGGGAGTTCCCCTCGAGCGATCCGGCGATGTATTTTTCGCGCCAGTCCTCTTGGGCAGGAGCCGGCTCGATGTCCATCGCGTCGGCCTCGTGGGAGCCGTACCCCTCGAGGAGGGAGAGCACGTACGCCTCGTTCGAGGGGTCCTCGTCCATGGGTTCCGCACCCGCTGGATTCGAGGGAGCCCCCAAGGGTTCGTCGTGACTCGAGGGGTAGGGCTCGAAGACGACTGAGGGTTGAGTGACGTCGCGCGCGAAAACGTTCGGGGGAACGGTGATCCGCCCGGACGCAATCTTGGCCAGTTCATCTGCCTCCTCGTTGTACCGGCGGGGCACATGGTTGAGCTCGATGCCATAGAACTTGTCCTCGAGGGCTCGCACGGCTTTGCAGTAGGCCTCCATCTTGTCGTCGTGGTAGCTTGCGTTCTTCATGACCTGATCGATCACAAGCTGCGAGTCCCCCCGCACGTCGAGGCGCTTGACGCCTAACTCAATGGCGATTTTGAGGCCGCTGAGGAGGGCCTCGTATTCAGCCATATTTTTTGACGCGGGGAAGTGAAGGCGCACCGCGTACCGCATGTGTTCCCCGAGGGGTGACACGAAGAGCAGGCCCACGCCCGCTCCTGTTTTCATTACCGAGCCGTCAAAGAACAGAGTCCAGCACTCCGCTTGGATCTGTGGGGGCAGCAGCTGTGTATCTGTCCACTCAGCGACGAAATCCGCCAGGATTTGCGACTTGATGGCCTTGCGCGGGGCGTAGGCGAGCGTCTCGCCCATCAGCTCCACGGACCACTTGGCAATCCTTCCTGCGGCGTCAGGGTTGCGGATGATCTCTCCCAGTGGGAAGGAGGAAACCACCGTGACGGGGTGGGCTTCGAAGTAGTGGCGGAGCTTGCGCCGCGCAAGGACTACCGCGTACAGCAACTTCTGGACCTGGGGGTAGCGCGTCTTCATGTCTGACAGGACCTCGCTGATGTAGTAGACCGGCCGCTGTACAGGCAAGGCGTGCCCTTCCTCCGTGCGCTCCACGACGATCATGGCGCTGACCACCTGGGTGGTTGCGGCCACGTAGAGCTGCAGGGGTTCGCCATCTTGCTTCGGCGTGAGGATCGGGGCGTGTGTTAGAGACGCCTTCAGCTTGTCGAGTGCATCCTGGGCCTCGGTGGTCCAGGAGAAGCGCTCGTGCTTCTTAAGTAGGCGGTAGAGGGGCAGGCCCTTCTCACCGAGCCGCGAGATGAAGCGGCTCAAGGCGGCGAGGCACCCCAGCACCTTCTGCACCCCTTTGCGGTCCCGGATCGGACCCATTCGTTCGAGGGCCGCAACCTTTTTAGGGTTGGCCTCGATTCCCCGCTGGGAGACAATGTATCCCAGGAGCATGCTTCGCGGCACTCCAAAGACACATTTTTCGGGGTTTAACTTGACCCCATTGGCCCGTAGGCAGTTGAACGCGACGCCAAGGTCGCCAACCAGGTCGTCCGCCTTCCTGGTCTTTACGACGATGTCGTCCACGTATGCTTCGACCGTCCGCCTGATGTGTTCCCCAAAAACGTGCTGCATGCAACACTGATATGTTGCACCCGCGTTTCTGAGGCCAAACGGCATCGTGACGTAGCAGAACGTCCCGAACGGCGTGATGAACGAAGTCGCGAGCTGGTCGGACTCCTTCATCTTTATTTGGTGGTACCCGGAGTAAGCATCAAGGAAGCAAAGCAATTCACACCCAGCCGTTGAATCGACGATTTGATCAATGCGTGGCAAAGGAAAAGGAACTTTAGGACATGCTTTATTAAGACTAGTGTAGTCTATACACATCCGCCACTTCCCATTCTTTTTCTTTACAAGCACGGGGTTTGCTAGCCACGTTGGGTGGAACACCTCCTTGATGAATCCGGCCTCGAGAAGCTTCCGCGGCCTCCGCTCCGATTGCCCGTCGCCGCTCCTCGTCGAAGCGGCGCGGCCGTTCTGCACGGCGCGGGCGTTTGGCGAGGATGTCAAGGGAGTGCTCGGCGACTTCCCCTCGGGATGCCTGGCATATCCGAGGGGCTCCACGCGAAGATGTCGGCGTTGGCGCGGAGGAAGTCGACGAGCACCACTTCCTATTTGGGGTCGAGGGTGGAGCTGACCCTCAACGCCTTGCCCCCGGGGGCTGACGGGTCGAGGGGGACCCCCTTGGTCTGCTCCGCGGCCTCGAAGGTGCCGGCGTGCTTGGCGGCGGAGTCGAGGTCTTCGTTGACCATCTTCTCCAACGTGTTCACCAGCGCTTCGTCCAGCGCCAGTGCCTCTGCGTGCTCCACGCACTCTGTTGACGGATAAAACTCGTATCCACCTACGATCCGCAAGCGTACGGACCTACACCTTTTTCACCACGGGATTCCCAAGGTTCTTGTCAATCCGCGGAGCAAGGGGATTGCTAGCGCTTAACCAAGCACTAATCTAGTTGAATGGAAACCCTTTGAAAGAGTATTAATCTAAAGGTAAAACAATCTAACCTAAGTTAATCTAAGTTAAGTTGATCAAACAAATATAGGGTTAAACTAGATGGTAAAGGGTGAGCACAAGAGAGTGATTAAGAAAGATAAGCGTTCCCTCCCTAGGATCTAGTATAACATGGTATGCATCTACTACACGAAAGCGGTAAACCAATCTACCGGGGGTTGTGACCACGGTTTCGCCCTTTCCCTCCTCTCGTACTGTCACTACGCGAAGTTATTCGTGACTAGACCTATGATGGACACGGTATGTTGATGGAATCTATGGGAGTAGCGGATATCATACGCCCGAAAAACACGGTAGCTAACCTTAATCATCAAAGCATCATCAACATGAAAACAATAGATTGAAACCACAAATCGAGTAGCGATCACATAGCATGTATCCATCTAATCCTAGGGATGAACGGAGACATTACCCCATCATCTTACACGGATTGAAGCACAAAGGGGTGATGTAGACTCCGGAGAACGTCGTCGATGAAGATGGCGGCGATGGAGCTTGGAAACACCCCTAGGCCAACGGCTTGGAGTCCTTCTCTTGCTTCCTTCTCCCCGCCGGCGTTGATCCTTGCGACGAGCTCATCTAACTCTCTCCCTCATCTTGCGGCGGCGGTTTTCTGGTGATTGGCGTCAGTAGGATGATTTGTTCGATGGGTCACCATATTGGGGCGCCTAGGGGGTTGTATTTATGTCCTTGGGGTGCCTTTGGGCGTGCTCTACCTTGCCTTGCACGAGATCCTCCTTGGGAGAGAAGCAAACTTGGTTTCCATAAAATCAGCCAGATTTTCCTGATTCGCAGTCCTTCCTTGCCAGGGCCATATCTCCCACGTCTGGACTCCAAATAATGCAAATTCGGTGTCCAGGTTGTGTGCCACGAAATTATCTTCAACTTTGGTATTCATTTCTTTCCTTAAAAACGAAGATAAGATCTCCAAATCGGCCTTGGAAGATAATCTATTCTGATTTCGGACTGACTGCGCAGCAGGGATTTCGGGGGCCATATCTCCTAGCTCCCTTATCCAAATTGGGCCTTCCACATGTCCAAATCGAAGGTATCGTCGAGGCCCACAACTTTGGTAGTCAAACTTTTGCCATTAAAGACCGTTTAAGTCTCCGAATCTGTACCGAAAGATCATGCTGTCCTAAGCTGCGAGAATATCTCTCGGGCCGAGTTGATCTCGTTGGTAAACATCCAAATCCCCGGAGTTTTGCGTGTTGATGCTTCGGTCCTTGGGTTGTTTGGAGTCTTATTCACTTCGTGTCTTGACTTGTGACGGGCTTCATGATCTTCTCTTGAAGTGCGTGATGAACTTATCCCGAAAGTCTCCTCTTTAACGTTAATTTTCTGCGTAAACAACAAACTCCAAAATCGACATGCAAGTGTGAACTTGTTATATCATTAGTATGCCTAGTGGCGGGTTAGTTGCAAATCATAATCGAAACCAATGTATAACAAGTACTCTAGGTTGACGGAAATTCACCGTCAACACACTCAACGTCGCAGTCGAACGCGTGCTCGATGGATGAGCCGACGGTGATGACGCCGTTCGGTCCCGGCATCTTCATCTTCAAGTAAGTATAATTGGGGACCGCCATGAATTTGGTGTAACAAGGTCGCCCAAGTACAGCGTGGTAGGCCCCCTTGAACCCCACCACCTAGAAGGTGAGGATCTCCTTGCGGAAGTTCTTCGGGGTGCCAAACCAAACCGGGCAGTCGATCCGCCCAAGGGGCCGGACACCGCTTGCCGGCGCGATGCCGTGGAACGGCTTCGTCTTCGGGCCGCAGCTCGGTCCAACCCGATCCCCATGAGGCGCAACGTATGCGCGTAGAGGATGTTGAGGCTGCTGCCTCCGTCCATGAGGACCTTCGAGAACCGGGCGTTCCCGATGATGGGGTCGACCACCAGCGGGTACTGGCCCGGGTTGGGGACGCGATTCGGGTGGTCCTCCCGGCTGAAGGTGATGGCGTCCTCCGACCAATTGAGGAAGGACGGAGGCGCCCTCTCCGCGGCGAGGACCTCGTGCCGCTCCTTCTTACGCTGGCGGGTCGACATGTCGACGGTTGGTCCCCCAAAGATGAGGAACACATTTTCAACGGCGAGGAAGCCGCCCGCGTCGCCATCGCCTCCGTCTTTCTTGGCCTCTGCCTCCTTCGCGGCGGCACGGCCATAGAATTTCTTGAGCATATCGCACTGCTCAAGGGTGTGGTTCACTGGGGTCTTGTGGTAAGGACATGGCTTTTTCAGCATGTCGTCGAACACCCCCCGAGCCTCGAGGGGCCGGTCGAGGGCCCCGTCGAGCCGGGTCAACGGCAAGGGCCTCGGCATTGCCGCCGTCGCGCCCTCGCTCACGCGCCTCGCGGCGCGGCTTCTTCCCCTTCTTGCCCCGCTTGTCGTTGCGGTGGGGCTCCTTGGACTTGCTGCCCTCCGCGGGCGCGTCCTCCGAGCGCTTGCCCTTCTTGCCGTCGAAGATCGCCCCCACGGCCTCTTCTCCGGAGACGAAGCTGGTGGCGATGTCGAACAGCTCCTTGGAGTCCGCGGGCGGGCTGCGTCCCAGCTCCCGCACGAGATCCCGGCACGTGGTGCCCTCGAGGAAGGCATGCACGATCTCGGACTGCGCCACGCTGGGGAGCTCCGTGCAGCGCTTGGAGAAGCGCCGTATGAAGTCCCGCAGCGACTCGCCGGCTTCCCGTGTGCGGGAGCGCGGGTCCCACGAGTTTCGGGCGCACGTACGTGCCCTGGAAGTTGCCCACAAACGTGCGGACCAGATCGTCCCAGTTGTGGATTTGGCTAGCGGGCAAGTGCTCGAGCCATGTCCGGGCCGCGTCGCCGAGATGCAGGGGCAAGTTGCGGATGATGACCTCGTCGCTAGTGGCCCGCCCAGCTGACAAGCCAAGCGGTAGTCGTTAAGCCACACGCGGGGGTCCGTCTCCCCGTTGTACTTCACGATGGTCGAGGGTTGGCGGAAGCGTTGGGGGAACGCCGCCGCGCGGATCTCCCGGCTGAACACACGGGTGCCTGGGGGCTCCGGCGTCGGGGAGCGGTCCTCGCCGCTGTCGTAGCGTCCACCCCGTCGAGGGTGGTAGCCCCTTGCTGCTCGTGCGTCCGCCCTGCTCGTGCGCCTGGCGTTGATGACATTGCGGGCGTCGCCATCCAACGCCCTGCGTGCGTCAAGGAGCCGTTCCTTGGCCGGCGTGCGTCCTTGGTCGGCGGGTCGCCCCGCCGGTCCCCCTACGTGCACCGAGGGTTCGCCTCTCGGTGCAGCTTCGTTGTCCCGCACATCCCCTGTTGGCGGATGCGCGAGGCCGAGCTCTCGGCCTGCTGGACGGCCGCTTGCTCGATGAGAGTTTGCACCTCGCGGTGCAGGTCTCGAGCCTCGGGGGTCGAGGGTGCGGCATGGCCCGCGGCGGCGTCGCGGCGGCGATGAGTTTTTGGCTCGCCCGCGGGGGCGCGTCCGCGTTGTCGATGTTGGGGACGGTGTTGATGCGGTCGCGGACCCGTCGGCCCGGCCTCCCGTGCGCGTTCGCCGCGCGCGGAGGCTTCCCCCCGCCATTGAGGCGCGGAGCGGCCCGCACCGTCCGTATTCCTCCGCCGGCTTGGCCTCGAGCTCGCGGGCTTGGGCCACCGTGCGTCGACGTCGGCCCCGGCGAGAGCGCTTGGCCCCGAGGCCATGCGCGCGGCGATCCCTGGGCAGGGGTGATTTCCCCATCTCCGGCGCCCGCCGCGCCAGCGGCATTGGCTGGGTCGTTGGTGATGACGGCATAGCACTCCCGCGCGGGGTCGTAACTCCCGGTGCTGGAGTCGTCGGAGCAGCCGAACCAGTAGTCCGCAGCGTCAAGGAAACGCCTGAACATGACTGGGTCCGGCACGCCGGAGAAGTCCCATTCTGCATAGCCGTGGAGGTTGGCGGGCGGCAACGCGTCGAGGGAGCCCAGAGACGACTCGTCAGCCACTGAGGCGCCGGGATCCCTGGCGACGAAGACGTGGCGGCCAGGCGGAACCCTGCGCATCGTGGTGTTGACGTTGGCGTTGTAGGCCGACGTAGCGCCATGCAGCCCAATGGGGATGCGCGGTCCGGAGACCGTGCGCTGTCCCGCCGGAGTGGTGGCGGTCGTGACGGCGGGCGCGCCGCGCCGAGTGGCGGCGCGCTCGGCCGCCGCCGCTTGGACCGCGCCCGGCGTGAACGCCGGCCCGCAGCGACGACGGCTTCGTGGCGTCGACGGGCCCGCGGCATCCGTGCCCACGGGCGCCCGCGCCGTGGCGGCGCGTGCGGCGGGGACCGCAGCGGACCCCGGCCCGGCGCCGTGCGCGGAGCTCCTCACGGTTGGTGAGGCGCATGAGATAGCCGTTCCCCCGTGGCCCGAAAGTTCGGGTCCCCGAAGCGAATTTCGAACCCGGCTGGGAGGGGGTCCGAGCTACCCATGCAGTAGCGTGTACCACGGTACTCAGTGCGGATCACCATGGAGGGAGTTGACGGAATGACCTTAGGCGCTCGATTGCCCCACGGTGGGCGCCAACTGTCGGTGCGGAATATGGTCCCGACACTAACCAGTAGTAAGCGCCGTGGTCTATCCCTCAATGGTCGATGCTAAGCAACAAGTGACACAGAGTTTTATCCTGGTTCCGGCCGAGGGGGCCGTACGTCCAGCAGTGGCGTGCTCGAGGCACTATATTACTTAGCACCGGGGTTGCCTGTAGTGGGGCTGCTACAAGCAAGGCGGGAGAGGAAGCCTGGCTTCCAAGTCCCTGGTGTGGTGGCTGAAGATGTTGTGGGAGAATCGGAGAGCAAGTGCGTGGTGCAGCCTGTCTCCTATTGTGTTGTCTATCTGTCCCTCCCCGCGGCTGGGGGTTCGCCCCCCCCCCCTTTTATAGATCAAGGGGGTGGCGGATTACATGCGCGCCGCGCTATCTAGCTACGTGGGGAAACACGACGTGCTACGCTGTAGAGTGGGCGGCCGTCCGGACAATCCTTGCAGCGATCTGGCCATGATGGCCTACCTCGTACCCGAACAGTGGCAGTTCGAGGGTAGAAGGGCGGCGGACAGTGGCGATGTCTTCTGATAGACTCGAGGGAGGTGCTGACGTTGGCTCGTACGGGGCACAGGAGTAGGTAAAACGGCGTCCCTTCCCGACGCGCTTCACAGTGCTGGGGTTGTTGCTACGCGCGCCGGCGCGCGCCCCGCACGCGCGGGGACGGCGGCCATGCTGTTACAGTGGCAGGGATGGTGTCCCATCGGCCTAGCGCCTCCACCTAACCCTGTAGGGTCACAAGAAAGTGAATCGAGGGTGCAACCGGCCCCCCTTCGAGGGCGCGGCGCGTTAGGCGCACCGGGAGCGAGCGCACGGTGTCACGGGACCGACACCGGCCGCGCCGCACGCTCCCTCCCCACGCGTGATGGGGATGGGCTCCTCCCCGGGGAGTTGGTGCGGCGGCACCGGGGCGCGAGCCCCGGGCGCATGACGGCGCCGTCCCCGCCGGTGTCAGGGCGTTAAATGCCCGTGTACGGGGGCCGGCGCACGCGTGAGGGGCGCCCTCGAGCGTGGCGGACCCCGGTCGAGGGTGGGACGTACCCTCGAGCGAGGCGGAACCTGCTCGAGGGGGAGCGAGCCCTCGAGCGAGGCGGAGCCCGCTCGAGGGAAGTGCTGCCCCTCGAACGGGGCGGAGCCCGCCCGAGGGGGCGCGCATCCTCGAGCGAGGCGGAGCCTGCTCGAGGGGACGCGCATCCTCGAGCGAGGCGGAGCCTGCTCGAGGGGATCTCTAAGAGGGCCGCCTTGATGGGCCGTCGGGGTCCCTGCGGCGTGGGCTGTATCCTGCATGGTTAGGCACCTGCATGGTTAGGCTTAGCGTGTTTTGGTTTTGTTGCGGGTTTTAAGTGAGGATTTCCCCGTTGTTTAAGGGGACCCGTAGGGCTGTCCCCGACACGAGGTGATGCTGTGGCCGAATTGGGGAGGTAGCAGGTCGGTCCGTTAAGGGGGACGACAGTGAGTTGATGCAGGAGGTCAGGACCCGAGCTGTTGCGGCCAACGAAAATATATATGCCTTATGCATGCAGCAACAAGGAAAAAGAAGTAATCTTTGAATTTCAAGTTGCTCCTTGAGAGTCAAGATCATGTCCGCTTGCACGCAGGTGTAGCTATAGGAATCTACTAGCTACCACCATCGCAATCTCGCTGAGCTAGTAGAGCCCGAATCGATCTGGCTTCTCTAACATGACTTTGCAGATTAGATCGTGTGCTTAGCAGCGACACAATAGCTTTTAACATAGAGGATCAGGAGTCTTGCTCGACATCTGTGCACAACAACAGCCATCTTCTTCTATACACACGCGGCACGTGGTGTACGTCGACCGCGCCGCTATTGTATCTGGGGCATTGGACCCGGAGGTCGGCTCTCAGCAGATTGGATTTCGCCGTCTCCATAGAACGCATCGGGTAGCCTCGCAGTTCGATCACGAGGGCATGGGTGGGTGGGCCACCGTGAAAAAATCTAGCGCGCCATCTGCAGAACGAAGACGTCGACCTCACGATTAGATCGGAGGGAGGAGATATCCTTCGTGTCGTCACCGAAGATGATTGCCGGAGCGAACTGCCATCACGCTACACGAAGAGCTCGGGATCCCCCTACCTGGCGCGCCAACTATTAGATGTTGAGATCTGGACAGCCCACGGGGGTGTTATTCCTTGTGGTTTAGTTGTTCGGCAGGGTGGAATCTAAGGCTAAGAACTCGAAGGTCGCACGTGAGTACGTGAAACACAGAGAACACGGCCAGTACTGGTTCGGGCCTCTAGAGAGTAAAACCCTGCGTCTAGTTCTTCAGTTTGTATTGCTTGGGGATTGCAGGATTGGTCAGATACACAAGGGGTCGCCTCGTTCGCCTTATATTGGCCAGCGGATGAGGTCAGTTCCCAGACTCCTGGTCGACTAAGTCTACATTACACATCTTGCCATATCCCGTCGATTTGCTTTGTCGAAATCCACTGAGGTCTTGTCTTGTTCGCCAAGTCTTGAGGTCGTTCTGGATTAGGTCGTCTAGGGAATCTTCTTGAAGGTCTTTAGGAGGTCGTGTGGGCCGCCAACTAGGTCGGTTGGGCCCACTGATAGGTCGGTGAGTCTTCTGGTAGGCCGGACCCACTTGTCGGGGACGGCCGTGAGCCTGGTCGGTGGGGACCCAGGGGTACCCATGTTTCACACCTGCATCAGACATGATCTCGAAAGGTTGGCTCCAATCCGGGGGTTGAGTAATGGGAGCACTAACCAAAGCACTTTCCAAGGTCCGGAATGCCACTAAGCACTTCTCATTGAAGTCAAAAGCCACATCCTTTTGAAGGAGATGCATCAAAGGCTTAGTGATCTTTGAGAAGTCCTTAATAAATCTTCTATAGAATCCGACATGACCTAGAAAGCTCCTCAAGGACTTAACATCCGTCGGAGGTGGGAGTTTCTCAACCGTCTGTTGACGGTTAATAGTTGTATTGAATTTCGTTTAGACTTGCAAGCGGACAACTCTCCCGTCGTAGTCAAGGGACCCTTCTTCCCTCGAGTGGTGAACCCAAGGTATCGAATCCGTGGAACAAATGTGTGACGCAAAAGTTGATCTAGTAAAGCCAAGTAACTTCAATCTTCGGTAAAAGAGAAACCCTAATGCATCTAGGTAAAAGACACGAAACTAATCTAATCTACTAAAGACCGGAGATAACAATGTAAGATTGGGTAGATAAACTGATCTAGAGAGATCGGGATAAGCCATTTGTTGAAGTTCCAAGCAAGAGAAGAAGTAGCAAATCGAATCTTATTAGAAGCCTCTTTAAACTGTGGTTTCCCGTCCAAATCCGAAAACATCCGCCTTTCGGAACCCCCGTTCTGTCACAACGTATCCCTACTCATGCGGGGAGTCTAGGGCGAGTCAAAAGACAAGTCAAGATTCTTTCGGAAGATCCGGCGTGTACCTCTAGCCACCGCGGCTACAAGAACACCCTATGTGATCTATCTCGCGAATAGATCTAGAATAAGCAAACCGATCGAAAAATGAAATCTTCGAGGAAACACTTGATCGCTAAGATTAGATTCAACTTGATAATTCAACTATGACAATGATACATACACAAGATCACCACCAGGATCCTTCCTTGATCTTACTTCTAGCTCCAGGAACTTCGACGTGGTCTTCCATGCAAGGTTCCCACGTCGGCTAGGGAGACCCTAGTCAACTAGCTCGACCCTCTCCTCTCCGAGATGGTGTCCCTCTCTTCTCTGCTCCTCGGCAGCCGATGACGAATTCCTTCCTCCATGGCTCTCGGCCACGGGGCTATAAATAGCACGATTGGCGGCTAGGGCAAAGGGGAGCATCACCGGGCCCTGGACAGGGCTGGGCCGGCCGGCCTGGGCCCATCCAGGCCCAGCCCGAGGCCTCCATTGCTCTATGTCGGTTCCCTTGCTTCCTGGATCCTTCCTCCTTCTGCATGTAGGCCCTTGACGTCAGTTTCTCTCCGAATTGGACATAACTCCTTGTCTTGCAAGATTTGGCACTTTTCTGGTTAGGTCCTCGGAGTTTGTCATCTTCTCGGGTTGAGTCCCTGGCTTCTTGGAGTCAAGTTTGCTTCATTGCATGACTTGTACGAGCTTCAAGGTCTTGTCACAAGGTGCTTGATGAACTTATCCCGAAAGTATTGCTTTCAACGCTAAAACCCTGCATAAACACTAAACTCCAAAACCGACATGCACATGTGAACTTGTTATACCAGGGGGGTTAGTACCAATGGATAAGGTATAAAACTTATGCCAACACCGAAGGTAAACTCATGGCTAGGTTGACGGATTTTCACCGTCAACATCTCCCCCATGCTTAAACCTTGCTCGTCCTCGAGTAAGCCTTCGATGGATATCATCATTGCCAAACAATGTTTAAACCTGGCAGTTGATCATACATGAGAAAACATAATGCTCTCAAAATTTTAATTCATTAAAGTTCCATAATGTACTAGCCTTCATCTCTACGGAGGGTAGATTCTTATTAAGCTTATCCCATGAGTATTAACATGCTCCCAAAGTTTAAATAGATCTCAGAATTTTTGAAATAAAGAACGAGATAAAGAAAAGCAAAACCATGTTCACAAATTTAAATCATCTTGCATATTGCTCATAAACTCTCATCTCATCTTGTCTCTCAAGCCTATATATTCTACTCCTTTCCCTCTCATAACATATATGTGGTAGGCTTTATATGGAGCTTTGGGAAAGTTTAGTCCTACCAAGATTTTATAAATGAGATGTTGTCAAAACAAGACAAGCTTCTCATGGTCTTACCGAGACTCGTCAAAAAGGTCATTGGAAAATGATGTTATATCAAGGAGGGGAAAGAGAAAAATACACACACTTTAGGTGAGTGGACATGTGCAAATGGCAAAGGGTGATCCCGAGGCACAAAGGAAGTCCTCGTTATCGGATTGCACATGGTTGGAAAATGAGAATGGATCTTTTAATCTTGAAGCCTTGAATTTCCTAATGCACTTTAGAGAACCGGGGAGTTCACTTTATGCATACTCATATTTTTCTCTTTTTCTCTTCTTTCTTTCTTTCTTTCATTCTTTTTCTCATTCATTCATTTTTTTGTCATACATTCGGTAACGAGACTTTCACATCGGAGTTTTGATTTTTTTATTTGCACCCCTTTGAACGTTTTTTAATTGCTCCCCTTTGAACTCTAAAAATTGCATCGTACCTACCTCCATGCTTAGACGTTGCTCGTCCTCGAGCAAAGAGGCGATAAATAAGGTAGGTACCGTAAATATATTTTTTTCTGGAGAGATACTTGAATTCTTCAATGTTGGCACCGTCTTGCGCTCTTCCTTTAATTGATGATGCATTCTCAACGATAGGTTGTGGTCAAGGAGGTAATCACAAAAGATGATATTTGGTTTTAAGGGTGGATATCCGGCGAGGTTTGTGAGATCTCCGATGCGGGGATACACAATGCACGGATAAAAGGCTAGCAAAAAGATAGATACGTAAAAACGGAATGACTAGCTTCTTAGTCTCGGGCCAGAGAAATCATGGTCTGCAATAACTCACTCAAAAATAAATCTTGTACACTAAGGTTTATGCACTTAAATATATATTAGGCTTTGGATAGGTCGAGCAACACACAAGTGATATTTATGACAAGGTTAGCGATATTTTTGAGCATAAAAACCATCTTTAATCGATTTATAACTCGAGAGCACATAAAACACTGTGGGTCTTTATTTTAATCATAACCTCCGCTAAAGATTAAGCTAGCATTTAAATAAATTCAGATTCGTATTTTAAGAGAGCACTAGCTTTAACATGCATAAATCAATTACAAAGATAAACAAAGCGGCAATTATAATCATATATCATTATGGCACAAATTTTTGTAATTTTTCCAATGATATAAACAAGGTGGTATCTTTATTAATGATGAAATCAAGTTGAAATACAAACTGAAAATAAACAAACACACTTGCTGAAATTTAAATAAAAACAGAAAATATTACGCAAACACACACAAACAAAAGCTGAAAATTACAGAGAAAGGGAAAAGAAAAGAAAACTAAAGTTCCTTAATCTTCCTAGTCCTCCGCCTGTGGTTGGTGTTGATAATCTTGATAGTAGTACCCTTGCTCGTAGTAAGGTTGGACATCCCCTCCAAAGAATTGATCCGGCTCCACTAGGTGAAGGCGTCCAAGCTCATAGGCAATATTTGCATTGCCCTCACCAAGTTGAGCCGCGTTGGCTTGGATGGCTGCGACGTTTTGGGCGTTTCTCGCAACATACCCTCCAATTATGGCCACGCTTTGTTGCGGTTGGGGATATTGTGCGTAGGGCTCCGCGAAGTTTACGTTGGGCACCACATAATTTGGTGGGGGTACCGGTGCACCACCCCCCATGCTTGCTCTTGTGGCCCTCCGTAATAACTTGGCGGAGGAGGAATCCCGCCGAAAGGTGGCACAACATTGGGTTGCGCACTACCCGCTTGTCCGGAAGAGGATCCCTCCTCTACGATTCTTCCTCTTTTATTTTTCCTTGCCGGGACAAGGAGTCCCTCTTCCAACCAATCTTCCCTCCCTTTGATGAAAAGCCTAAGCCTTGCATCCGGAGGGGGTAGGTTCACCGTGGCCAAACGAAAATCTCCTCTCTCATCTCCACTAATATATTTGCCTTGTCGCAAATACTCAATGCCGAGAGAGGTCCCACACAAAAGATGTTCGGGATTTCTTGTGATCCCCGGCCGTAGGGAGATGGCCAACATAGAGAGGTAGCACCCCGAACCAATATGTCCCGCTCCCGATGTTGCCTCGCAACACCAACGGTTGATCATAAGGTATGAGGGGTCTATTGGCTGCTTGCTAATTAAGGCCGAGTAGAGCCAATTCAACTCCGTGTCGGTCACCTTCGTCTCCCTCATCCTCCCCAATACCCTCTTGGACATCCAAGAGTGGAATACTTGGATAATGGGGTTGCGGATGCAATTGTGTTGTTGGTGGGCTTCTCCGGAGATCAACCTCCAAAATCCATCTAACATGCCTAGAGGCACGTCAACTTTCTCTGGAGCTCCCTTATGGAATCCAAGTAGCTCCCTAACATGCTCGTAGGGAACCACTTATTGGACTCCCTCCAAACGGAATGATAAGCTTTGCACCCCATGAGGACCATGTGTGGTTCGAGGACCGGTGGATGGTCGCTTCCTTGTGTGATGAGTGATTGACAACGTTGTGTGGACTAATTCTTGGCTAAGGATTGCAGGTGCAGGTTGCGGCTTGACTCGTGTTGGTGCAGGTGAAGAACAAGCGCGAAAGGTCGTCGCCGGTGAGGCCTCCAGGTGTGGAGAAGACAAGTAGGCTTCGTTCGAGGGACCCGGTGGCCAGCGGGGTCAAGTGCGGGCCGCATGGTGGCATGAACAAGCAAGATGAAGTCATGGACGGTTTCTTGGTTGAGCCTCAAAACCAAGGTCGAGCCGGGACTACGTGGGAGCCAAGTCATGAGTGGAGATTGGCGGAGGCTACACCGAGTTCGCGGGGTTTCCGGTGGTTCACCGGAAAACCACCGGGTTCCTTGGTTGATCCACAAAGCCAAGACCGGAGAACCGAAGACGGAGGTGCGAGCGGCACTGCACCGGTCCGACCGGTGGGTCCGACCGGTCCGACCGGTGGGGACCGGCTCGACCGGTGAGGAGCACCGGTCTGACCGGTGTGCGACGACGCAGTCCGGAATCTTCGAAGCAGAGGACACGCGTCGGGATCGCATGGCTTGTGTCGAGGCTACGCAGGGTGCGGTCGCCGGGCATCCGTCCGATGGTGAAGGCATCAAGAATTCCAAATCCGCCCTTGAGGGGCTTGTATCCCTAGTTAGTAGAGAGGGGCATTTTAGACATTCGGTTGCCACCTATATAACCCAAGAGGTGAGAGGATGGCAGCTAACTCTTGGAACCCTAGCTCATTTATTTTCCTATTTTCCACCTATTTTCTCTAGGTTTTCCTTAGGACTAGCAAGAGAGCTTCACGGAGAGATCTTGTAGAGAGGGATGGATGATCGGGCGGCTTGCTAGACCTTGTACGAACCTTTGTTTCATGTATAGATGATTCGGCGTTGTTCCTCAAGGTTTGGATGTGTTTTTCCCGGTTGTTCTTGGTGGTGATTTTCGGAGCCCTCTCTCGGTGATTTCTTTGGGTTGTTTTCGGGGCTCTTCTCTTAGGGATTTGATGGGGGAAATTTGTGGGAACCCTTCGTGGTTCTTTGGGCTGTGATTCCCCTCCCAAATCCGTGAGAAAAGGTGCTCGATTTTGGGGTTTCTTGAGTTCTTGGGTTGGAAGTGCTTTCGGCGGGATTTCTTCGATTCCTCCTTTTTGGACGAGATTTGGTGGGATTAAACTTGGCTATGGACTCCTCATGAGGTGTTCCCGATATCCCCAAAGTCTTGTTCAAGTCCGTGGAGCGATTCGGGAGATCGAGATTTGGATTTGGGGGAGTTGACCGGCGGTGTCGTTCATCCCGAGTCGCCCGTGCCACACGGCTCGACCGGTGCTCTTGACCGGTCCGACCGGGGTGCAAGCCCTTGTGGGATTTTGCTCGGGTGAACGTCTTGGTGAGTTCGTTGTTGTCCCGTGGTGCTGCTGTTTCAAGTTTGGGTCCGTTTGGTGGTCGGTTGGCCTGTTTGGTGTCTTGGGGGCTTTCAGGCTGCCATCGGTCTGACCGGTGTGTCTCACCGGTCTGACCGGTGTAGAGCCACTTAGTGGAAGTTGCTCAGGTTCACCTACAGGGACCGGTCTGACCGGTGGTGCTCACCGGTCTGACCGGTGTGGGTCTGTAGACTCGAGGTTTGGTTTTTCCGCTGCGTTTCTCGGGTCGGAAGGTTGCGTGTTGGCTCCTAGGTCCAGTGGCACTCCAGTGGCTACGTGGGCTTGACCAACCTTGGTAGTGAGTCGGAGACGTGTGTTGGAAGCCGCGTTCGTCTTGTTGGAGTTTTCATCTCCTTCGAGAAGAATTTTTATCGGCTCCCATTCACTCCCCCCCTCTCTGGTTCGCATTGGTCCTTCAAGTGGTATCAGAGCCGGTTCGGGTCTTTGTTGACTCTAACCAGTCTAAGATCCAAGGATGGCGTACCAGGAACGGGGTTCGGGTCCTCCACACTTCGATGGCAAGAACTACCAGATGTGGAGCAAGCGGATGGGTGCGTTCCTCCGCGGAAAGGGTCGCCTGCTTTGGGATGTCACGGTGGACACAGGCTATGTCCACCGATGGATTTCCTTGCTCCGGGTCGAGGGACGGATTCGACGCCAACAATAAGGCGGTCGACTACTTGTTTCGTGCTTTGTGTCGGCCCGAGTTCGATCGGGTGCACACCGAGCACTTGGCTTGTAGGATTTGGGCGGTGTTGAAGGAGGCTCATGTTGGGAACGCCCGAGGTTCGAGCACGGTTGTATGCGACCTACCGGAGAGAGTACGAGAACTTCACTCATCTCCCCGGTGAGTCCATCGATGCCTTGTTTCGCAGGTTCACGGTGGTGGTGAACAACATGAGGGCCAATGTGGACGTGCTCCCGTACGATGATCATGATAGAGCGGTCAAGCTCTTACACTCTTTGGATCGTACGATATGGGGCGGAAAGTTCGAGGCCATAGTCGAGTCGGAGCAAGATGATACTCGACGGTGAACGAGCCGTTCTCGAAGCTCAAGTCGGCCGAGGTGGATAGGGGCATGATCGCCAAGCTCGAGGGACCGACCGATTCCCATAGTCTTGCCCTCGTTGGTGGTTCCAAAGGAAAGATTAACTCTAACCCATCCACCAGGATGTTCTCGTTTTCCTCTCGATGTCTATGCTAGATGAGGAGTTTGATGACCTTCGAGAGGACGAGCCGGCGCCGTTGACGAGGCGGTTCGAGAGGCCGCACGAGAACCGCGTGAACATGAGGAGGAACACGAGGACTTGCTTCCGGTGCGGCAAGCCGGGACACTTCGTCGCCGACCGCCCGAGAAGGCCGAGAACAAGGACGCCTACAAGCACAAGCCGAGGAAGAACGACGACAAGTACCGTTCGAGGCGCGACCACAAGAGCAAGCACAAGAACAAGTACAAGGACGAGCGACGATCGAGGAAGAAGGAGGGCCGAGGCAAGGCCCGAGCGATGGTTGGAGCGAGCAACGTCGACTCCGGTTCCGCGTACTCCACCTCGAGCTCGAGCGGCGCCGACGACGAGGGAGATCGCCGCAAGAACAAGAGGTCGTCCAAGAACACCGAGCGGGCCGAGGCGCTTCGCGAGAGACGGCTTCCGCACCATGGCGTTGAGCTCCGGCAGCAAGAAGAGCACACAGAGCGACTCGGACTCTAAGTCCGACGACGAGGTGCGTGATGAGCTTCCCTTCTTGCGCCAGGAGAATGAGAGGCTTGGCTCTTTGCTTGATAACCGTGATGACATGCTTAGAGAGGCCAAGAAAATGAGGAAAGAGCTTAGGGCTTCACTCGAGGATGCTAGGACTAGAGTGGGCGAGCTAGAGACACAGGTGCTTGATAGCAAGCTTGAGATTGATTCGCTTAAGGCTAGCCCCGTTGTTTCGATGAGAATGATTGTGCTTGATTGCTCTATTTTCCTTGCCGATCTTGCTTTGTTCAAGGAGAAGCATGCCTCCAAGTGTGAGGAACTAGATGTGCTTAGGGTTGAAGTGGCCGAGCTTAAGTCTAGACTCGCTTTGCTAGGTGCTTGCACTTCTTGCCCCGTTTTGCATGCTAAGATTGATGAGATGCATGCTTACACTAGTTCGCTCGAGGCTAAATTGAAGGAACCCATGCCTACATCTTGCTCTACCCGTGAAATGCATGCATTGAAAAATTTGGAGCTTGCACATTATGTTGATCGTTTGCAGGATGAGAATGATGATTTGAGGAAGTTGATGGGTTGGTTGTCCGGTCACGAGCCTCAGTTGAGGATGATGATCGAGGCCTTTAAAAGGCAAGATGGTGAGGGGCTTGGGGCAAACAAGGTTGGTGAGGGAAGTGGAGAGAATATCCCGGAGCCACCAAAGACCCATCACAAGAATGGTTTCCCACCAAAACCTAACCATCTAAGGAACCGACTAGACACAACCCCAGCTCCACCCGTGTTTCCTACACCCACAAATGACCTACAAAAGCCTATCAAGTTTGTGAGCACTTCGGGGAAAGTGTTCTTTGGGAAGGAGAGTGAGAAGGCTAGTGGTGAGAAACCGGTGGAGGGTTTGAGTGGAGAGAAACCAAGTGAGCAGCCACATCCCAAGCCAAAGCCTAAGCTTGTGAGGTTCCATTGTGGCTATTGTGGGAGAGATGGCCATAAGGAGGAGTTTTACTTCAAGAGGAAGCGTGAGGAGAGAATGGAGAAGGAGTGGGCTAACAAGGACAAGTACCGCCCTTCCGATGGTGTACTTGAGCCTCGTATGCAGATGCCCAGGGGCAAGGCAATTGTGAGGACAGTTCGGGCTTGGGGAGAGAAGAAGGTCGCAGGTGGTGCTGCTTGTCCGGTCACACCGGTCGGACGGCAGTGGGGCACCGGTCGGACCGGTGCGGGCCTCGACGGACGGATGTTCGGGTTTCGAGCTCGTGCGGTGTGCGAGGGTTGTTTCGGTGGTCGTGGTTCGGTGGTTGGGTTGGAAAGGGTGCGGGTGGTCGGTTGCTAGACGTTCTCCTCCTCGTGCTCAATACGGGGATTGGAGGAGTCGTGGAGTTGAGTTGGAGAGGAAGGACGTTCCACGGGCTTTCTTGCGTGGTTTTGGTCCTCCTCCGGGCGAGAGGGGTGGTTCCCTCGGGGTGGTTACCGTGGTGGTGTTCGTGGAGGTAGTTTTGGTAGGAGAGATGCTTTGGTTGGTGCTAACCCCACTTTCGAGCAAATGGCTCGGCACTCGGTTTTCCTCTTTTGGTACTAACCCCGGTCTTCGAGTCGTTTGTTCGCTCACGTGCCTATTTTTGAGTTTCAGGTGGGAGACTTGAAGAACATTTAATTGATTGACTCCGGTTGCTCGAGGCATATGACCGGAGACAGGGGGTGGTTCTCAAGTCTCGTCCCGGTGGTGACGAAGAGGTACATCACTTTTGGGGACAATGGGCGTGGGCGTGTGCTTTCGTAAGGTGAGATAAAAGTGAGTGACAAGATCACTCGAGGCGTGTTGCTCTTGTTCAATCGCCGGGGTACAATTTGCTTTCGTGTGTCTCGGTTGTTGGATGAGGGTTTTGAGGTGTTGTTTCGGCCTGGTGGTTCTCGGATTGTGGACTCTCGAGGGGACCTTGTGTGTATGGTCGTTCCCGAGGGTCAGGTGTTTCGTGCTGATTTTTCTCAGTCTTCGGGTGTTGAGCGTTGTTTCTTGGCTAGTTCTTCGAGTGAGTTGTGGAAGTGGCATAGGAAGTTGGGTCACTTGAGCTTTGATCTTTTGTCTCGCTTGAGTAAACTCAATTTGGTCCGAGGATTGCCACGGTTGAAGCTTGAGAAAGAGTTAGTTTGTGCTCCGTGTAGGCATGCCAAGATGGTGGCCTCTTCTCACCCGCCTCTCACCGATGTGATGACTGAGCGTCCATGTGAGCTGCTCCATATGGACCTTGTTGGCCCAGCTCGTGTGCGATCTGCGGGTGGGAAGTGGTATGTCCTGGTTGTGGTGGACGACTATTCTCGGTATGCGTGGGTGTTCTTTCTGGAGGATAAGGGGGAGACGTTTGGTTTTGTTCGAGATCTAGTCTTGAGGTTGAGGAACGAGAGGCACGGAGATGCCATACGAGCTATCCGCGGTGATAATGGCTCGGAATTCGGGAACTCTCGTTTTGAAACCTTTTGTCATGACTTGGGTCTTGAGCACCGCTTTTCGAGTCCGTATACGCCTCCCCGGAATGGTGTTGTGGAAAGGAAGAACGAGACCTTGTGCGAGATGGCTCGGACGATGCTTGATGAGCATAGGACTCCGAGGAGGTATTGGGCTGAGGCGGTGAATACCGCGTGCTATGTGTCGAACAGAATATACCTCAGAGTGCACAAGAAGAAGACATGCTATGAGTTGATGCATGGTCGCACACCCAAAGTGAGTCACTTCCATGTCTTTGGTTGAAAGTGTTTTATTCTGAAAAAGGGAAGGAAGTTGGATAAGTTTGAGGCTAGGTCTGTCGATGGCATTTTCTTTGGTTATGCATCTCATTCTAGAGCATATCGTGTGCTCAATCTTGAAACTAACCAAATCGTGGAGACTTGCGAGGTAACCTTCGACGAGACAGAGCCACGTAGTCAGCTTGTCTTTGAGTGTGCAGGTGATGATGAGCTTGGCGAGGAGATCTTTCAGGAGGAGGAGCATGAACATGGTGATGACGAAGATGGCGGTGTGGTGCCCCCGGCCGAACATGTACCCACTACTTCGACTACGATGATGGATGGACCCTCTGCTACACCTACGACAACAAATCAAGAACGAGGAGAAGCTGATGTTGAGGGGGAGATAGCTTCGAGGCGAGAACCTCCCCGGCGAGTTCAAGTGGATCACCCAGCTTCGAGGATCATCGGCGACATGGATGAACGCACTACACGGTCGAGGGTTCGAAACAATTCCCATTTTGCTCATGCTGCATTTGTTGCTTCTTTCGAGCCCAAAGACATTGGACACGCACTATCCGATCACAATTGGGTTAACTCGATGCATGAGGAGTTGGAGAACTTTGAGAGGAATCGGTGTGGGAGTTGGTTGACCCTCCCCCGGTGGTGTAAGCCGATTGGTACAAAGTGGGTGTGGAAAAACAAAGAGGGAGAGAAGGGTGAGGTTGTGAGGAACAAGTCGAGACTTGTTGCTCAAGGGTTCGGTCGGAAGGAGGGGATCGACTACGAGGAGACCTTTGCTCCCGTAGCCCGTTTGGAGGCGATTAGGATCCTTCTAGCCTTTTCTCGTGGCTAAAGGGTTCAAGTTGCACCAAATGGATGTGAAGAGTGCTTTTCCGAATGGAGTGTTGGAGGAAGAAGTGTATGTGAGACGACCTCCGGGGTTTGAGAGTGAGAAGTACCCCCACGGGGTGTACAAGTTGAGGAAGGCGCCGTATGGGTTGAAGCGGCGCCTAGAGCTTGGTATGGCGAGGTTGAGGGGGTTCTTGTTTGAGAGAGGTTTTGAGATGGGGAAGGTCGATCGGACCTTGTTTTTGCTTCGAGGCGAGGGCGGAGATATCCCGATTGTGCGGGTGTACGTGGATGATATTGTCTTTGGTGGCTCGTCTAACTCTCTTGTTGCGAGGTTTGCGGATGATATGAGCGAGGGAGTTTGAGATGAGCATGATGGGCGAGTTGCGGTTCTTCCTCGGGCTACAAATCAAGCAATCAAAGGAAGGAACATTTGTGCACCGGGCTAAGTACACCAAGGACATTGTGAGGAAGTTCAAGATGGAGGACTCCAAGGCTATGACGACGCCGATGAGTACGACTACAGCTCTTGATGCGGATGAGGAAGGTGAACACGTGGACCAGAAGGAGTACCGGAGCATGATCGGGTCACTCCTCTACTTGACGGCGACGAGGCCGGACATACAGTTCTCAGTGTGTCTGTGCGCTCGTTTTCAAGCATCTCCGAGAACTTCGCATCGGCAAGCAGTGAAGCGAATTTTCAAGTACTTGCGTCACACTCCCGACTTCGGCCTTTGGTACTCCGCGTCCTCTTCTTTGGCGCTTCATGGCTTTTCAGACGCGGATTTTGCCGGGTGTCGGTTGGATAGGAAGTCCACTTCTGGGACTTGCCAGTTTTTGGGTTCTTCGTTGGTGTCTTGGTCTTCTCGTAAGCAGTCGAGTGTTGCTCAATCCACGACCGAAGCCGAGTATGTTGCCGTTGCTAGTTGTTGCTCTCGGCTCCTTTGGATCACCTACACCATGAGTGACTTTGGTGAGGAGTATACCCATGTCCCACTTCAATGTGATAGCACCAGTGCCATAAGCGTTGCAAAGAACCCAGTGCTCCATTCTAAAACCAAGCACATAGAAGTGAGGTATCATTTCCTGAGAGACAACGTTGAAAAAGGAAAGATAGCGTTGATCCATGTACCCACACATGACCAACTAGTCGATATTTTCACCAAACCCCTAGATCAAGCAACTTTCACTCGTCTGCGGGGGGAACTTGGTGTGTGTTTGATTTCTTGAGTTGGGTGTGTGGGAGCTTTCTTTTGCCGGTGGTGTCGAGCCCGTTTTGCCTCCCCTCGAGGAGCCGGTTTGTAGCATATGTATAGCTTTTCTTTGTGCATTTCTTGCATTTGGCATGGCATATGTAACATGATGTATAGGCATCCTTGTATCTTAGATTGCATGCATTTTGTATCATATGCATTAGTTAGGAAAAGCTTCTCTCATATACATTGTTCACCATGGAATGAGATATTTGTCTTTATGAGCTTGTTTGATATGCTACGGCTAGTTTGGCTTAGCTCTTGATGATCTTGATGAATAATCCATGGTTGATAGCTATGTTTTTGAAAAATGTCTCATGTATGCTCTCTCATGTGTAAATGCCTTTACATGCTCTTGACATGTTTTTGTGGCCTTGCTATGCTTAATTTGTGGTTGGATGGCTAGTTTATTGATCATATGGGGCCAAAGGCTCATTTGCCATCATGAATGTTTAGCCCTCTTGATTTATCTTGTGGAGGAGCATAAGTTCCTTTTTGTCGCAAAGACATTTCATGTACCATTTACAAATCTGAAAATGAAATGAAAAATGCTTGGAAAATGTGCTCCCATGTCATATGTGCTGAATTTAATTTGCTTTGGGTGCTAAACCGTTGCATGATGCCTACCAATGAGAAGTCTCATAAATAGAAGTAGGCACATGGCTCGGTGGCTTTGACATGACATGAGGTGCTTGTGGGTGTTTGTGATGGTCTTATGGTTAGAATAGCTGTCCTAGCATGAAGTTTGTGTGGCTTTGCCATTTTGATATGCTTTGATCATGTTTAGGATTTTGCTCATGAGAGGCAAGTTTTTCGCAAAATTGCCAAAATCCATCTTAGCTTCGTCCAATGGTTGTGAAACTTGGTGATCATGTAGTTGAGATCGATACGAAGCCGTAGAGTACCTCACTTGCTCATTCGGACATGTGTAGCATTCTTTGTTGAATTTTGTCTATTTGAGAAGCTCTAGGTTGAAAGTTTTGCATTTTTGGCTTGATTCATGCATTGCCAACAAGGGGGAGAAGTTTGAGCTTGAAATGGCTTGTTGGACGCGTTTGGAAGGTTCTCAGGTGGTTTTGAGCCATTTCTGGGCTCTGTTGTACACCGGTCTGACCGGTGAGGAGCACCGGTCTGACCGGTGTGAGTGCTGGCCCTGTACATATGTTGGGCACCGGTCTGACCGGTGGTGATGACCGGTCCGACCGGTGTGAGTCGAAAGTGATGCGGTCCCCCGTTTTCAAGTGGTTTGCATGCATTCGTCCGGGGGAGTTGCATTGGTTCGGGGGGAGCTTGCATGTGTGCGGGGGGGAGCTCTTTGAGAGTTTTCGAGCTTTGTTTCGGTGGTTTGTGCTCTTTGCTTGAGCTTTGCTTTGTCTCGGATGTGTCGAGCCGTTGCCCTTGCCTAAGGGGTCCGAGACTTGTCTTCTTCAAGTGATCTTGCTCTTTGCCTTTGTTTGGCTTTCGATCGCTTGTTGGAGTTTCTTTTTTGTTCGTTTCTTTTCTTTTTCTTTTCTCTCTTGTTACTCTCGTGTGGGTGTTGTCAATGCACTCATCAAGGGGGAGATTGAGGACCATGTGTGGTTCGAGGACCGGTGGATGGTCGCTTCCTTGTGTGATGAGTGATTGACAACGTTGTGTGGACTAATTCTTGGCTAAGTATTGCAGGTGCAGGTTGCGGCTTGACTCGTGTTGGTGCAGGTGAAGAACAAGCGCGAAAGGTCGTCGCCGGTGAGGCCTCCGTGTGTGGAGAAGACAAGTAGGCTTCGTTCGAGGGACCGGTGGCCGGCGGGGGTCAAGTGCGGGCCGCATGGTGGCATGAACGACAAGATGAAGTCATGGATCGTTTCTTGGTTGAGCCTCAAAACCAAGGTCGAGCCGGGACTACGTGGGAGCCAAGTCATGAGTGGAGATTGGCGGAGGCTACACCGAGTTCGCGGGGTTTCGGTGGTTCACCGAGAAAACCACCGGGTTCCTTGGTTGATCCACAAAGCCAAGACCGGAGAACCGAAGACGGAGGTGCGGCGGCACCGGACGGCTCGGCCGGTGGGTACGACCGGTCGGCCGGTGGGGACCGGTCGGCCGGTGAGGAGCACCGGTCGGCCGTGTGCGGCGACGCGGTCGAGAATCTTCGAAGCGGAGGACACGCGTCGGGATCGCATGGCTTGCGTCGAGGCTACGCGAGGGTGCGGTCGCCGGCATCCGTCCGATGGTGAAGGCATCAAGAATTCCAAATCCGCCCTTGAGGGGCTTGTATCCCTAGTTAGTAGAGAGGGGCATTTTAGACATTCGGTTGCCACCTATATAACCCAAGAGGTGAGAGGATGGCGGCTAACTCTTGGAACCCTAGCTCATTTATTTTCCTATTTTCCACCTATTTTCTCTAGGTTTTCCTTAGGACTAGCAAGAGAGCTTCACGGAGAGATCTTGTAGAGAGGGATGGATGACCGGGCGGCTTGCTAGACCTTGTACGAACCTTTGTTTCATGTATAGATGATTCGGCGTTGTTCCTCAAGGTTTGGATGTGTTTTTCCGGTTGTTCTTGGTGGTGATTTTCGGAGCCCTCTCTCGGTGATTTCTTTGGGTTGTTTTCGGGGCTCTTCTCTTGGGGATTTGATGGGGGAAATTTGTGGGAACCCTTCGTGGTTCTTTGGGCTGTGATTCCCCTCCCAAATCCGTGAGAAAAGGTGCTCGATTTTGGGGTTTCTTGAGTTCTTGGGTTGGAAGTGCTTTCGGCGGGATTTCTTCGATTCCTCCTTTTTGGACGAGATTTGGTGGGATTAAACTTGGCTATGGACTCCTCATGAGGTGTTCACGATATCCCCAAAGTCTTGTTCAAGTCCGTGGAGTGATTCGGGAGATCGAGATTTGGATTTGGGGGTGTTGACCCGCGGGGCTGTTCATCCCGAGCTGCCCAGGCCACACCGGTCGGCCAGGTGCTCTTGACCGGTCCGACCGGTGCAAGCCTTTGTGGGATTTTGCTCGGGTGAACGTCTTGGTGAGTTCGTTGTTGTCTCGTGGTGCTGCTGTTTCAAGTTTGGGTCCGTTTGGTGGTCGGTTGGCTTTGTTTGGTGTCTTGGGGGCTTTCGGTGCCATCGGTCGACCGGTGTGTCTCACCCGGTCGACCGGTGTAGAGCCACTTAGTGGAAGTTGCTCGGGTTCACCTACGGGGACCGGCTCGGCCGGTGGTGCTCACCGGTCGGCCGGTGTGGGTCCGTAGACTCGAGGTTTGGTTTTTCCTTGCGCGTTTCTCGGGTCGGAAGGTTGCGTGTTGGCTCCTAGGTCCGGTGGCACTCCAGTGGCTACGTGGGCTTGACCAACCTTGGTAGTGAGTCGGAGACGTGTGTTGGAAGCCGCGTTCGTCTTGTTGGAGTTTTCATCTCCTTCGAGAAGAATTTTTATCGGCTCCCATTCACTCCCCCCCTCTCTGGTTCGCCGTATCGGTCCTTCACCCCATCATCAAGGATAGGTGCAATGGTCATCAAGATTTCCAAGGCGAACTCCTTGTGGGTGTCCGCCGACACTCCGTTGGAGAATTGCACCCATCCAAGGTGCCCCAACATGTAGTATATGTCGGTGCCGAAACCCAAGTAGTAGAGTGCTTGGTCGTCGAACTCGACGTTGGGCACAAGCCTCTTCTCAAGACGAGAGAACCTCTTCTCCTCCTTCTCCGACAAAATGATGAAACCATATGAGGAATATATCGAAGTGTATGGAGATGGCGCGGTCGAACGGGTCGATTGTCGTGGTGGCACAGGTAGCTCCTCCGTGTGCTCTTGAGGTTCGGTAAACCTCATGGACGTGCTCCTTGTTGCCCTCATGCCACCGAGGAGGAGGGCGTCGTTCCTCCTTGGTGGTGGTGCCGTATCCGTCTCCATGCTACAAGGAGACTCGAAAACCGAGTGCCTCCTCGAAGACGTCGTCGACGACGGCTTGGATGATGATGAACCCTTCTTCTTGGAGAAGAGACTTGTGGTTTTCTTCCACATGGTTGCTGCACTCTTCTTTCCACTAAAACTCCGGGTTGCAACCGGTAACTAGGCACTTAAAATCTTACTTCGGGATGTGGACTTTGAGTGGATTAAGGTGGTGGATTTTTTTTGAGCTATCAAGCTTGGGAAGGTTGGCTATGTCTACGGAGGTTCTGGGCACACAAACTTGAACACACAAACTAAGGAAGGAGAGGGAAGCTTGCCTGCAGAAAACGGGAGCCGGGGGGCTCCTTAAGTAGGGGAGGCCGGCCGGCTTGGGCCGACCGGCCTGGGTGGCCTGGTGCTCCTCCCCGCCTCGGCTTTCTTCTAGCATGATCATTTCGCCTCTACAACATTTTTGCTCGTGTGCTCCACGAGTTGCACCGCCCAAACGCTCTCGTCCACTCCTTTTCTTGCATTATTGGTCCTTCCACTTGATGCTTCATGCTTTGAGTCATGTCCATGCTCCCTTGCTCCACTTGCTTCACATGCCACCATGAAATTCCTGCAAAGTTCATGCTTGCTGTCCACCATGCTTGTCCTTTGCATGTGGACTTGGTGAAAGTTGATGAAAGAGTATCCAATGGTGCATGCATGATTAATTCAAACTAGATTGCCTCCCTTTAAGTGTGTTTAAGGTTAAGCACTCCTGTAATTTCGAAAATTAAAAATATTTTTCAGAGCCATGCAAGAGCTCAAGCATAAATTTAGAGAAGTTTTTAAACTATTAAAAACAAATGTAAGTCGAAAATATTTTCCGACTACGTTGATATCGGTCTCACCGGTATAGTTTGCCTTCATTGGTTGAGAGCAAACTTTTCCCGGCTTGATCACGGGGGCATAGGTTTAGGCTCTAATTTTGGCTAAATGAGAGAGATTTTGAATAAAACAAAATTAAATGAGGTTTAGAAAAATTCTAATCTTAGAGAAACCAAGGATATAATTTTTTAAAACCAACCAAAAGTTTAGTTTCTAGGTTTACGCGAGTCCTACCACGTGCTGAAATTTAATTAACACCTAGGTATAAGTCGTGGCTCTACTCGTGTGTTTTTAGCATGAAAAATAAGTCAACCACAGCACCATAATGAGGGTGAAAGGTTGAGTTAGGTTCTGAAATTATTTGGTTGTGGTTTCTCGAAAAAGAACAAACAAACACATAGGAGGGTTCATGCAAAGGGTTTATGATAAAGCAAAATATTCAATCAAGAATTATGTCTCTAATATTGTTCAACCACTTCTAAGTCTAATGTCTTTGCGTAATAAAACTCAAAACTAAATTATTAAAAAGACTCGAAAAACCTGGAATCGGGTTGTCCTCCCGGTAGCTTATTCTTGACTCGACAAAACGGGTTGCCTCCCGCCTAGCGCTTCATTTATAGTCTATAGCTAGACTTCTTCACTTGATTACTTCGGATCAACGCTCCTTGCGGGCGTTGCAATCTTGGGTACCCACTTCTGCACCATCTTGGGCACGGGCTTCTTCTTCGGCTTAGTCAATTTTTTGGTCTTCACAGGCTGGCTTTGTCTTTTGGTCTTGACGGATGCAACAACTTCCTTCATGTAGTGGCTCAGCATCTCGAACTCCGGTCCTTCGGTTGCGATCTTCATGGTCTCCTTAGTGTGTTCCTCCTTCTCTCCCGAATGAGTTTGAGTAGCCTTCGTCGTCTTGGGACCTTGGAGTTGTCTCGGATATTCTTCTTTGTTACCCATCAGGCGCCCGACAAGTTGTCCCACTTGCGTCTCTAACATCTTCATCATGATGAACACTTCAATCCTCGCATGTGGATCTTGCCTTGGCAGCCTTTAGGTGTTGAGCTTCTTTCTCTATCTCCATCTTCTCCATCCTCCTCTTAAGTAAACCGATTTGCCACTCAAGGAATCCGGCTCGTATGTATTCATTGAAACGCTCCAAAGCTCCCGCAATTGTCATGCGGATAGTTGAGACCTTGATCTTGAACGGCCTTCCGACGTCTTGAAGGTTTATGATAGGTAGATCAACGATGTCGGTTTAGGTTGATCTTCCTTTGGACTTGGAGGTGGTGATTCCCTTGGAGATTCCGGCGGTCCTTCAACTTCGGCTTTTGATTCTAGGGTTTCCAACCCTTTAGCTTGTGTTGCACGTCTCCTTTGCCTGTAAAGTTTTCCTGGATCATCCACAAAAAAAGTTGGGTTTCTTGGAGAGGTAGCCAACCATTTCCGATTAGGGTTAGCAATAAACAAATAATGCAAAAACTAGAAAGTAAAAATAAATCTATGAAACCTAGGGTTAGACAAACTAGATTAGATGTATTTTGAGGATGGTCAAAGTTTAGTAGATGCAAAAAAAAAAGAAAAACTAAAAGAAAACTGAAAATCACAAAAAGGCAATAAAAAATCAAATCTTGATCACTTGTTCCCCGGCAACGGCGCCAGAAAAAGGGGTTGGTTGACGGCTAATAGTTGTATCGAATTTCGTTTAGACTTGCAAGCAGACAAGTCTCCCGTCGTAGTCAAGGGACCCTTCTTCCCTCAAGTGGTGAACCCAAGGTATCGAATCTATGGAACAAATGTGTGACGCAAAAGTTGATCTAGTAAAGCCAAGTAACTTAAATCTTCGGTAAAAGAGAAACCCTAATGCATCTAGGTAAAAGACACGAAACTAATCTAATCTACTAAAGACCGGAGATAACAAAGTAAGATTGGGTAGATAAACCGATCTATAGAGATCGGGATAAGCCTTTTGTTGAAGTTCCAAGCAAGAGAAGAAGTAGCAAATCGAATCTTATTAGAATCCTCTTTAAACCGTGGTTTCCCGTCCAAATCCGAAAACATCCGCCTTTCGGAACCCCCGTTCTGTCACAACGTATCCCTACTCATGCGGGGAGTCCAGGGCGAGTCAAAAGACAAGTCGAGATTCTTTCGGAAGATCCGGCATGTACCTCTAGCCATCGCGGCTACAAGAACACCCTATGTGATCTATCTCGCGAATAGATCTAGAATAAGCAAACCGATCGAAAAACGAAATCTTCGAGGAAACACTTGATCGCTAAGAATAGATTCAACTTGATAATTCAACTATGACAATGATACATACACAAGATCACCACCGGGATCCTTCCTTGATCTTGCTTCTAGCTCCGGGAACTCCGACGTGGTCTTCCATGCAAGGTTCCCACGTCGGCTAGGGAGACCCTAGTCAACTAGCTCGACCCTCTCCTCTCCGAGATGGTGTCCCTCTCTTCTCTGCTCCTCGGCGGCCGATGACGAATTCCTTCCTCCATGGCTCTCGGCCACAGGGCTATAAATAGCATGATTGGCGGCTAGGGCAAAGGGGAGCATCACCGGGCCCTGGACAGGGCTGGGCCGGTCGCCTGGGCTGGCCGGCTTGGGCCCATCCAGGCCCAGCCCGAGGCCTCCTTTGCTCTATGTCTGTTCCCTTGCTTCTTGGATCTTTCCTCCTTCTGCATGTAGGCCCTTGACGTCAGTTTCTCTCCGAATTGGACATACCTCCTTGTCTTGCAAGATTCATCACTTTTCTGGTTAGGTCCTCGGAGTTTGTCATCTTCTCGGGTTGAGTCCCTGGCTTCTTGGAGTCAAGTTTGCTTCATTGCATGAC
The DNA here is from genome assembly GCA_947561735.1 of Cenchrus americanus. Classification (NCBI taxonomy): domain Eukaryota; kingdom Viridiplantae; phylum Streptophyta; class Magnoliopsida; order Poales; family Poaceae; genus Cenchrus; species Cenchrus americanus. Next base: position 76,815,847 of record OX387244.1, on the reverse strand, counting down.
TTGTACGGGCTTCAAGGTCTTGTCACATGGTGCTTGATGAACTTATCCCGAAAGTCTTGCTTTCAACGCTAAAACCCTGCATAAACACTAAACTCCAAAACCGACATGCACACGTGAACTTGTTATACCACGGGGGTTAGTTCCAATGGATAAGGTATAAAACTTATGCCAACACCGAAGGTAAAATCATGGCTAGGTTGACGGATTTTCACCATCAACACCGTCTCTACCTTAGCCTTGTCCACTTTAATTCCTCTCTCAGATATAACATGTCCGAGCACTATGCCTTTCTTTACCATGAAGTGGCACTTTTCCCAATTTGGCACCCAGTCTACATCTGCACACCTCGTGAGGACCTTATCCAAGTTTGCCAAGCAATCCACGAACATCTTCCCATAAACGGAAAAATCATCCACGAACACCTCGACAATTTCTTTGATGAATTCCGAGAATACGGCCATCATGCAATGTTGAAAAGAGGCCGGAGCGTTGCATAGACCGAAGGGCATCCTTCTTTATGCAAACGTTCCATAAGGGCATGTAAACGTTGTTTTGTGTTGATCATTTGGGTGAATGGGAATTTGCATGAACCCCGAGTACCCATCGAGAAAGAAAAAATAAGTGTGGTTTGCTAATCTCTCAAGCATCTCGTCGATGAACGGTAAGGGGAAGAATCTTTCTTCATCGCTTTGTTTAGCTTTCGATAATCGATACACATCCGCCACCCGGTCACGTTTCTTTTTGGTCTTAATTCATTCTTCTCATTCTTCACCACGGTTAAACCTCCTTTCTTTGGTACACAATGTATCGGGCTCACCCATTCGCTATGCGGAACCGGGTAGATGATTCCGGCATCATGTAACTTGATGACCTCTTTCTTCACTACCTCTCGCATGGCATGAGTTAGCTTCTTTTGGTGGTCCACCACGAGCTTATATTGGTCTTCCATAGGTATACGATGAGTGCAAAAGGCTGGGCTAAGTCCTTTGAGATCATTGATCGAGTATGCAATCACCTTTCTATGCTTTTTCAATAAATTCAGCAAGTTCTCACTTTTTTTGAGACTTAATTCGTCGCTCACGATGACTGAATAAGTCTTGTCTGGGCCCAAAAATTCGCACTTTAATTTTTTGGGCAAAGGTTTGAGATCCACCTCGGGCACTTGTAGCTCCTCGGGTTCAATTTCTCTTATATCCTCAAAATTTTCTTCCTCCACCTTCCATCTTGTTGTTCTAATCCTTTCATTGCTTCATCTAGTTCTTCATCTTGTTGATCGTCTTGATTCTCCATCGCCCTTTACAGTGGGTCTCTAAGGGTTTCTACAAAACAAAGACTATCTACCTCCTCTACTTCTTCGTCTTTGGGAGGAAAAGGTGAAGAGTGTTCAGAAACGCGAAGAAAATTATATGTGTACTTCTTTCCATTAAGATTCATTGTTACTTTGCCTTTTCCGGCATCCAACACGACATTAACCAACTTAAGAAAGGGCCTACCTAGGATTTTATGATCATGATTACTATGGTAAGCATCTATAACAAAGAAATCGTTGGTATACATTTTCCAGAGATGATTACATTAACGTTGCAAGCAATACCTAGAGGTCTAATAGTTCTACCATCTCCCATGATTAACTTTGTTGATGTTGGAGCTAAGTCTAGGTTGTGGTCTTGAACTTTATCGTAAATTTTAGAAGATAGGACACGTACTTGGGCTCCGATGTCGAACAAAGCTTTGCATTGAACTCCATTGATCTCGCAACTCAAGTGTGGTGCCATCTTCTCTTCTTCTTCAGATCCTATCGCGTAAACCTCGGTGAGGCGAGAGTATAGCGATTCTTCAGGCTTGATCCCCATGATTCTTTTCACCTCGGCAATGTGTTCCGGATCCACTTCATCATCTCCAAAGAGCTTTTGAAAGATCTCACCGGTGGTTTTAAGGTCATATGAATCTTCCGCTTTCTTTTCCGGTAGGAAATCCGTTTCCAACGCTCTTGCCATCCCCTTTTGGTTAGGGAACGGTCTTCTCTTGTCGAATACTTCTCCGTAATTGATCGGAACACAATACATATGTTCGAACTCCCTTAATGGCTTCGCGCTTGACATACTCCTCTTGTTTGTTTCATTTGATTCGGCGTAGTCAACGCTCGGGGTAGTTCTTGACTTGATGTGCTCTTCTTCAAGCTTTTCCAGGATTGGATCCTCTTTAGAAATTTCAGCACACGTCTTCATCCTTGAATTGCGTTCCGGCTCTCTCGCAAGTCTTATTTCCCAATCTCTTCGCATGGCTGCCACTTTGCTAATCTTTTGTAAAAGTTGAGCGGATTCCGTGAGTGTTTTCTCCATGATATCCCCGCCTGCTCACATTTGGATGTGTTGCATGCAACTAGGGGTTAGGGAAAAGAAAAATGTATGCAAGAGTACGTCACCGGAGAAGCCGAGACTTGGTCCTTGTTCAATCAACTCATTAATTCTATTCCAAGATTGGTCTATCCCTTCCTCTTCTCCTTGCATGAAAGTGATCACTTGCCTTCTTAGATGTTGAACCTTGCTAATTGGAAAGAACTTCTCGCAAAATTTCTTTGTCAACTTGTTCTAATTGCCTTCAACTTCAAAGGACGCAAATGAGTACCACGTCTCTGCTTCACTGACAAGTGAGTAGGGAAAGAGATTCAATTTGAACCATTCATCAGGAACTCCTTCTTGACGCACTGTGTTGCATAGCGTCGTGAAATGCCTTATGTGTCTATATGGGTTCTCCGTTGCCATCCCTTCAAACGGGGTTGCCGCCGCCATCTCGATGATCTTTGATTTGATTTCATACTTGGTCGCTTCAAGTTTCGAATCCGACTCTTATACTTTTATGTCTTCACATCGAGGACTAGCGTAATCCTTTAGCGATTTCTCAGGTTCCTCCACGGGGTGGTTGACGAACGCCATCTAGACAACAAAAAAATAAAAACAAAAACAAAACAAAGTGATTTTTCTAGGTAATATGGGTTAGATATTAGCAAATAAACGATAAACTAAATATAACATAAAGTTAGATGCAAAACCAAATGATGTAAACTAGCTTGCTCCCCGACAATGGCACCAGAAAAAGGGGCTTGTTGACAGATAAAAGATGTATCCACCTACGATCTGCAAGCATACAGACCTACACCTTCTTCACCACGGGACTCCCTAGGTTCTTGTCAATCTGCGGAGCAAGGGGATTACAAGCGTTTGATCTACCTCTACTTACTAACTTACCCAAACCCTAATCTACGGTTAAACTAGAAAACGACTACACTACACTAGAGAGAACGATTGAGCTAACAAGATAAAAGACACTTGCCCAAGGGTCTACGATACTTGAACATATAGCTTCTTTAAACATGAAAATCAATCTAATCTATCGGGGGTTGTGACCACGGTTTCGCCATTTCCCTCCCCCCGTACTGTCACTACGTGGAGGTATTCGTGACTAGACCTATGATGGACACGGCGTATTGAATGGATCCAAGGGAGCATTGGGGCCTTACTCCCTTTACGACATGGTAGCTAACCTTAAACATCAAAGCTTATTCAACACAAGATGATAGATAGATATCCAAACAAAGTAGCGATTACATATCAAGATCGATTACAACCCATGGACAAATGAGAAGATTACCCCATCAAGGTGCTAGACATGGCACCGTTGATCATGGTGACGCTTCCGACGGTGTCTTCCCTCTTCTCCACTTGTGGGTGCTTCCTTCAAGTTGAGCGATCCTTCTTCGAAGATCTCCCTCCTCTCTCTCTCTCTAGCATGTGGATGGCCTCTCGGTGCGAATGGCTCTCTGTCCTTCAAATGGTGGCGCCTCCAAGAACTTAGGGTTAAAGGTCCTTCGGGTGCAAGAAAAGGGGAGCCGAACGACACCCAGAGTGGGCCAGGCCGGCCGGCATGGGCCGACCGGCCCAGGCCCATCCCGGCCCGGTTCGGTCACCCCTTCGCTCCCGTGGGTCCTCATGTGTTTATGCACTTTGCCCCCTCCATTTTCACTATTTTGACAATGTCATCCTCATGTCCAAGATGGAGGTTCTCCTTGCATGAAGTTCAGTCTTTTACGCTTTAACCTCCGGGGATGTTCCTTTGTAGCACCTCGGTCCTTGCCACCATTGGAAGTGATTTCATCAAGCTCATGGACATGAACAAGACTCCTTAATTGCTCCTTTGAACTTATTGTGAATCTGTCCTTTATGTCCATGTTTTCCTACATAAACATAACACTTCCAAATGCACGCACAAAGATGAATTTGTTATATGATTAGTGTGCCTAGTGGCGGGTTTGTTCCATAATCAAATCCAAACCAAAGTGTAATAAACATGTTTGGTGTATCAAAATACACTGTCAACAACGTCCGAGGCGGACAAGGCCGGAACCAGTGCTCCTCCCGCCGCCGAAGGTGAGAAGGTGACCTCTGCATCGCCGGCCCACTGCCGGCGCCAGACCCCCAGGCGGCCACGGAGGGGGTGCGCGGGCAGAGGATGACCTACACCGGTGCCTGTACATCGGCACCCCATGGGAGGCGGAGGTCATCGCCGATCGCCGCGATGTGGATGATTTCAAGGAGGCGTCACGCACGATTGGGCGCGTGCTGTCGGTAATGATCCTTGTAAAGCCCTTTGAGTTTCCTGCCTTGGGTTGTTGTGTGCCGCGAGATTTGATGATTATTTTGCTTGCTTGTTGATGTAGTCCCTTGATGAGAGAGAGCAAGCTCGGGTGGGTCTGTTGCGAGAAGCGGCTAATGCGCACGCAGAGGCCGCCGCAGCCCGCAAGGCAAAGCTGCATTCCCAGGTCGAGGCCACGCGGGAGATCCAGCGCGTCAAGGAGGCCATGGCGCGCCAAGCGCAAAGGGAGGCGGTTGACCTGAAGAAGAAGCTGGAGGACGCCGAATGGAAGGCCAAGGACACGGCCACCGATCTCCAGGTCGTGATAGATGGTAAGTTTCCGATGTTGCCTCAAGATGGTAAGTCTCACTGCTGAGTTTACGACCTTGAATTGTTACAGGTTCTCGGGAGACCGAGGTGACCCTCAAGAAGGAGTTGGCTGCAGTCAAGGACCAGATGATAGCCATTAAGGAGGAGACCACGAAGGTCCGCCATAGTGAGTATCCTGTCCGTTGTTGCGAAATTGCTCGACGTGCCGTGGTTGGTCGGTGAGCATGCTTCTGAAGTTGCTTATTTGAAATGCAGGTCTGGAGAAGGAGGTCAGCGAGCTCAAAGATGCCACCGAATACGTCATGGACCTCTACGTTCCGCAGGAGGAGGGGGTCGAGCCAAAGCTGCTGATTGACTGGCTCAACGAAGCTGAAGGTCGCATCAAGGGCCTGCTCCTGGATACCGCCAACCTTGCGGCGGCTACGGCGCTGTCGACGGTTAAGTACCACGATCCTTCCTTCGACCTGTAGAAGGTCTCAGAAGACGTGGACTTGTCCAGTCTTGTGAGGCGCGAGGACATCGTGGCAGCCGCAGAGGAGGTCGTCAAGAAGTTTGATTTTGGCACTAACTAAAGTGGTGCTGAAACGAGCTTTAGACGTAGGTTAGGGTGTGACAGTTGTAAATAAACTTGCAATATAAAAAGCTTCTTCCTATGATAAGATGTATGCATCGTTTGATAGCAAAGGATTGTCGTTATACTGAGGACCATGTGTGGTTCGAGGACCGGTGGATGGTCACTTCCTTGTGTGATGAGTGATTGACAACGTTGTGTGGACTGATTCTTGGCTATGTATTGCAGGTGCAGGTTGCGGCTTGACTCGTGTTGGTGCAGGGGAAGAACAAGCGCGAAAGGTCGTTGCCGGTGAGGCCTCCAGGTGTGGAGAAGACAAGTAGGCTTCGTTCGAGGGACCCGGTGGCCAGCGGGGTCAAGTGTGAGCCGCATGGTGGCATGAATAGCAAGATGAAGTCGTGGACGGTTTCTTGGTAGAGCCTCAAAACCAAGGTCGAGCCGGGACTACGTGGGAGCCAAGTCAGGAGTGGAGATTGGCGGAGGCTACACCGAGTTCGCAGGGTTTGCAGTGGTTCACCGAGAAACACCCGGGTTACTCGGTTGAGCCACAAAACCGAGGCCGAAGACTCGACGAGGAGGTGCAGCTACCCAGGCCGGTTCAACCGCCCAGGAGGGGCGGTCAGACCGCCTGGGCCGGTCAGATTGCCCGGGCCGGTCTAACTGCCCAAGTGGGGCGGTCTGACCGCCCTGGTCACTGGCGTCGAGATGCTTCGAAGCGGAGGACACGCGTCGGGATCGCAAGGCTTGCGTTGAGGCTAAGCAGGTTGCGGTCGTCGCGCATCCGTCCGATGAAGAAATTCCGAAGACTTCCAAATTTGCCCTTGAGGGGCTTGTATCCCTAGTTATTTAGTAAGGGTAGTTTAGTCTTTTGGGTGCCTCCATATATACTCTTTGAGGGGATGTATGGCAGCCAACTCTTGTAACCCTAGCTCATTTGTTTTTCCATTTTCGTTCTCATTTTCCCCTAGTTTTTCCTAGGACTAGCTTGAGAGCTTCATGTGAGATCTAGAGAGAGGGATGGATGTATGGGTGGCAAGCTAGACCTTGTACGAAACTTCATGGTATGTATAGATGGTTCGGCGTTGTTCCTCAAGGTTGAGAAGTGTTTTTCCCGTCCTTCTTTGTGTTGTTTTTCGGAGCTCTTTGTTGGCGGAGTTTTGAGGACGATTTCTTGGGTTTTTTTGTGGGTGTCACGTATGAGGATCTTGTGCCTCTTTGGCTGGTGACTTTGCCCCCAAATCTCTCTTGAATCGGACTCGATTTGGTGGTTTTTCGAGTTGGGCATGTTATTGACCTAGAGAGGCGATTTCTTCGATTCCTCTTGATTGTGAGCGATTCGGGTCGATTCCTTTGAGGTAGAGGTTGCCCAGGAGGTAACCCAGCTATTCCCGAAGTTTCGCTGTAATCCATGGAGTGATTCGGGAGATCGGGCATTGGGAAGTTGAGGTTTGACCCGCGGGTTGGTTTTCTGGAAGGGGCGGTCTAACCGCCTGGAGGGGGCGGTCTAACCGCCCTGGGCCTTCTAGGTCAAAGTTCTGTTTCGCCGGATTATCCTCTGTGAGTTTGTTCACCTTGATCAGAGGAGCATTTGGGTGACATTTTGGGTCGTTCTCGTGCCGTTTGCTAGGAGTTCTTGCTTGGAGTTCGTTGCTGGGTACAGGAGGTTAGACCGCCCCAGGTAGCCGGTTTAACCTCCCCTAGGCCCCTGGGTGAAGTTTTGGTTTTCGCCAAGATTTTCTGGTAGCTAGCATGGCCCTAACCAAAGATCTCTGTTGGTGAAACCGTGGTGCGTTTTGGTGCTCGGAAGAGGTGTTTCAGATGAATTTTTTGGTTGCCTGGTGGAGGCGGTCTAACCGCCCCCCATACCCGGTCTAACCGCCCCCCTCTGGACAGCCGGCTTTCGAGTTGTTTCCGCTGTCGTGGGTGCGTGTGTGTTAAGGTGGCTGGTAGGGTTTGTTCCTAGGACCAGTAGCACTCCAGTGGCTACGTGGTTTTGGCAAACAGAAGGTAGAAGTACGGAGTGTGTGATTTTGGGGGTCTGACCGAGCGAGTTCATCTTGTTGGAGTTTCAATCTCCTTCGAGAAGAATTTTTTATCGGCTCCCATTCACCCCCCCCCCTCTCTGGTCGCCTAATCGGTCCTTCAATTGGTATCAGAGCCGGTTCGGGTCTTCATTGACTCTACCCAGTCTAAGATCCAAGGATGGCGTACCAGGAACGGGGTTCAGGTCGTCCACACTTCGATGGGAAGAACTACCAGATGTGGAGTAAGCGGATGGCAGCGTTCCTCTGCGGAAAGGGTCAGAAACTTTGGGATGTCACGGTGGACACAGCTTATGTCCAGCCAATGAACTTCCTCACTCGAGGATTGAGGGACATGTTCGACGCCAACAATAAGGCGGTCGACTACTTGTTTCGTGCTTTGTGTCAGCCTGAGTTTGATCGGGTGCACACCGAGCACTTGGCTTGTAGAATTTGGATGGTGCTGAAGCAGGCTCATGTTGGGAATGCCCAGGTTCAGGCACGGATGTATGCGACCTACCGGAGAGAGTACAAGAACTTCACTCATCTCCCCGGTGAGTCCATCGATGCCTTGTTTCAGCGGTTCACGGTGGTTGTGAACAACATCAGGGCCAATGTGGACGTGCTCCCGTACGATGATCATGATAGAGCCGTCAAGCTCTTACACTCTTTGGATTGTACAATATGGGGCGGAATGTTCGAGGCTATTGTGGAGTCAGAGAAGTATGACACTCTGACGGTGAACGAGCTGTTCTCAAAGCTCAAGTCGGCTGAGGTGGATAGGGGCATGACTGCCAAGCTCGAGGGTCCGACTGATTCCCATAGTCTTGCCCTCGTTGGTGGTTCGAAAGGAAAGGCTAACACTAACCCATCCACCCGGATGTTCTGTTTGTCCTCCTTGATGTCTATGCCAGATGAGGAGTTCGATGTACTTGGAGAGGACGAGCTGGCGCTCCTGACGAGGCGGTTCGAGAGGCTGCACGAGAACCGAGTGAGCATGAGGAGGAACACGAGGACATGCTTCCAGTGCGGCAAGCCAGGACACTTCGTCGCCGAATGCCCGGAGAAGGTCGAGAACAAGGACAGCTACAAGCACAAGTCGAGGATGGATGGCAAGTATCGGTCGAGGCGTGACCACAAGAGCAAGTACAAGAACAAGCACAAGGACGAGCAACGATTAAGGAAGAAGGAGAGCCGAGGCAAGGCCCGAGCGATGGTTGGAGCGAGCGATGTCGACTCTAGTTCCGCGTACTCCACCTCGAGCTCGAGTAGCAGTGAAGACGAAGGTGATCGTCGCAAGAGCAGGAAGTCGTCCAAGAACCTGAGCGAGCCGAGGCCGCCCGCTAGAGACGGCTTCTGCACCATGGCGCTGAGCTCCGGCAGCAAGAAGAGCACACAGAGCGACTCGGACTCTGAGTCCGACAACGAGGTGCATGATGAACTTCCCTTCTTGCGCCAGGAGAGTGAGAGGCTTGGCTCTTTGCTTGATAACCGTGATGACATGCTTAGAGAGGCCAAGAAAATGATAAAAGAGCATAGGGCTTCACTCGAGGATGCTAGGACTAGAGTGGCTGAGCTAGAAACACAGGCGCTTGATAGCAAGTTTGAGATTGATTCCCTTAAGGCTAGCCCTGTTGTTTCGGATGAGGTTGACTGTGCTGATTGCTCCACTTTCTTGCTGATCTTGCTTTGTTCAAGGAAAAGCATGCCTCCAAGTGTGAGGAACTAGATGTGCTTAGGGTTGAAGTGGCTGAGGTTAAATCTAGATCTGCTTTGCTAGGTGCTTGCACTTCTTGCCCTGTTTTGCATGCTAAAATTGATGAGATGCATGCTTACACTAGTTCTCTTGAGGCTAAACTGAAAGAACCCATGCCTACACCATGTTCTACCTGTGAAATGCATGCTTTGAAAAATTTGGAACTTGCACATTATGTTGATCGTTTGCAGGATGAGAATGATGAGCTGAGAAAGTTGATGGGTTAGTTGTCTGGTCATGAGCCTCAGTTGAGGATGATGATCGAGGCATTTAAGAGGCGGGATGGTGAGGGACTTGGGGCAAACAAGGTTGGTGAGGGAAGTGGAGGGAATATCCCAGGGCCACCAAAAACCCACCACAAAAATGATTTCCCTCCAAAACATAACCATCTTAGAAACCGACTAGACACAACCCCAGCTCCACCCGTGTTTCCTACACCTGCAAATGATCTCCAGAAGCCTATCAAGTTTGTGAGCACTTCGGGGAAAGTGTTCTTTGGGAAAGAAAGTGAGAAGGCTAGTGAGGAGAACCGGTGGAGAAGTCGAATGGAGAGAAACTAAGTGAGTAGTCCCAACCCAAGCCTAAACCTAAACTTGTGAGGTTCCATTGTGGCTATTGTGGGAAAGAGGGTCACAAGGATGAGTTTTGCTTCAAGAGGAAGCGTGAAGAAAGAATGGCAAAGGAGTGGGCAAACAAGGATAGGTACAACCCTTCCCATGGTGTACCTAAGCCTCGTATGCCACTGCCCAGGGGTAAAGCTGTGGTGAGAAGTGTTCCGACATGGGGAGATGCGAGTTCCCGCAGCCGGGGAGCTGTTCTAGAGAGGGCGGTCAGACCGAACTGGCTAGGCGGTCAGACCGGCCCTGCCCAGAGGGGGGCGGTTAGACCGGCCTGGCTAGGCGGTTCAACCCCCCCCCCAGAATTTTGGGTGGAGTGGTTGTTGACGGTGAAAATCCGTCAGCCTAGCCATGAGTTTACCTTCGGTGTTGGCATGAGTTTTATACCTTATCCATTGGTACTAACCCCCGTGGTATAACAAGTTCACGTGTGCATGTTGGTTTTGGAGTTTAATGTTTATGCAGGGTTTTAGTGTTGAATGCAAGACTTTCGGGATAAGTTCATCAAGCACCTCATGACAAGACCTTGAAGCCCCGTACAAGTCATGCAATGAAGCAAACTTAACTCCAAGAAGCGGGGACTTGATCCGAGAAGACGACGAGACTCCGAGGACACGATCGAAAAAGTCTTGAATCTTGCAAGACATGGAGTTGAGTCCAATTCGGGGAGAAACCGACGACATGGACCTACATGCAGAAGGGGAAAACATCCAGGAAGCAAGGGAACCGACGTGGAGCGAAGGAGCCCTCGGGGGCCGGGCCTAAATGGGCCCGGGCCGGCCGGCCCGGTCCGGCCGGCCCGTGCCCATTTAGGGCCCAAATGCCCCCTCCTTTGCCCTAGCCGCCAATCGGGCTATTTATAGCCCCCCCGACCGAGAGCCTCGCGAGAAGAATTCGTGATCGGCCGCCAAGGAGCGAGAGAAGAGATGGACACCATCTCGGAGAGGAGAGGGTCGAGCTAGTTGACTAGGGTTCCCCTAGCCGACGTGGGAACCTTGCACGGAAGACCACGTCGGAGTTCCCGGAGCTAGAAGCAAGATCAAGGAAGGATCCCGGTGGTGATCTTGTGTATGTATCATTGTTATAGTTGAATTATGAAGTTGAATCTTTTCCTAGCGATCAAGTGTTTCCTCGAAGATTTCGTTTTTCGATCGGCTTTGCTTATTCCAATTCTATTCTCGAGATAGATTACATAGGGTGTTCTTGTAGCCGCGGTGGCTAGAGGTACACGCCGGATCTTCCGAAAGAATCTCGACTTGTCTTTTGACTCGCCCTAAGCTCCCCGCATGAATAGGGATACGTTGTGACAGAACGGGTGTCTCGAAAGGCGGATGTTTTCGGATTTGGACGGGAAACCACGATTTAAAGAGGCTTCTATTAAGATTCGATTTGATACTTCTTCTCTTGCTTGGAACTTCAACAAAAGGCTTACCCCGATCCCTCTAGATCGGTTTATCTACCCAATCTTACTTTGTTTTCTCCGGTCTTTAGTAGATTAGATTCGTTTCATGTCTTTTACTTAGATGCATTAGGGTTTCTTTTATCGAAGATTGAAGTTACTTGGCTTTAATAGATTAAGTTTTGCGTCACACATTTGTTCCACGGATTCGATACCTTGGGTTCACCACTCGAGGGAAGAAGGGTCCCTTGACTACGACGGGAGACTTGTACGCTTGCGAGTCACAAACGAACTTTGATACAATTATTAACCGTCAACAAGCCCCTTTTTCTGGCGCCGTTGCCGGGGAACAAGTGATCAAGATTTGATTTTTTATTGCCTTTTTGTAATTTTCAGTTTTCTTTTTGTTTTTATTTTTGCATCTACTAAATTTTGATCATCCTCAAATTACATCTAATCTAGTTTGTCTAACTCTAGTCTTTATAGATTTGTTTTTGTTTTCTAGTTTTTGCATACTTTGTTTATTGCTAACCCTAACGGGAGATGGACGGCTACCTCTCCAACAAACCCAATAATTTTGTGGATGATCCGAGAAAAACTTTACAGGCTAAGGAGACGCGAAGCACATCAAGCTAAAAAGCTGGATTTTGTAGATTCGGAGTCGGAAGACAAAGGATCGCAGGAATCTCCGAAGGATTCACCACCTCAAAATCCTCGGGAGAATCGACTTCCACCGATGGGTGACCAACCACCGCAAGAACGCAAGATTGGGGAGCTATGCACCCCAGACATCATCGACCTACCAATCTTGAACCTCGAGGAGATCGGAAGACCGTTCGAGATCAAGACCTCAACAATACGCATGGTGCAACATTCACCCTTCACCGGCAAAGAGGATCCGAACCTTCACCTCCAAGCATTCATTCAACTATGTCAGACTTTCAACATGGATGGGGTGACTCAAGATCAAATGAGGGCAAGGCTTTTTCCGTTCTCACTACTCGGGAAGGCTTTGCAATGGTTCCACTCTCAACCGGCGGAGACAGTGCAAAATTGGAACACGTTGATGAAGGCTTTCATGAAGGAATACTACTCACCGAGTAAAACTCAAAGCTTGCGTAATAAGATTGCCACCTTTGTTCAATATCCTACGAAACTATCTCGGAGGCATTCGAGCGCTTCAACGAGTACACCGGCGGTTCCACATCACAAGTTCCCGAAAGAAGACCTCGTGCAAAAGTTCTATCAAGGACTCACCATGGCGTCAAGGACGATCATCGATGCATCGGCGGGAGGATCTATCATCGAGCTTACACCGACGGAAGCTTTCACGCTATTCAAGAAGGTCGCGGATAATGACACGTGGGCGTCGTCCAGGCGCCTACATCCGGTTCAACCCACGGGGAACGTCAAAGGAGTCTTGCAAGTGGAGAAGGAGAACATACTTGAAGGCAAGATCGACTCGCTCATGAGGAGGTTAGAGAAGATGGAGATGGAAAAGAAAGAGGCTCAAGACTTGAAGGCCGCCGAAGCAAGGTCCACATGCGAAGAATGTGGAGAGTATGGCCATGTCCGCAAAGATTGTCCGGAAGAAGCCAAAGTGCTCAACTACATGAGGAAGGGAGAATTGCCGAACTTCCGCTACGGGCAAGGTAGGCCTCAATTTAATGCAAGCTCATCTATTCCTAACGCGGTTCCGCTTCGTATACAATTGAAGGAGTTCATGGATGAGCAAGCTAAGATCAACAAGGACACCGTCACCAAGTTCAAGACCATAGACAAGGTGTTGGAGAACATCGATAGCAAAGTGACGGAGGTCGGAAGTTCCAATCATCAAGTGCTCAACATGATGAAGATGCTCGAGACGCAAGTCGGACAACTTGCGGGCGCCTCACTAATGATGAAGGGAAGCTTCGGGACAACCCAAATGTCCCGAATCGGCGAAGGCCATTCAAACACGTTCGGGGAAGGAGACCGAAGATCCGGAACGTTCCGCGGGAGCAAGGAAGCTTAAACCATCCACCGAGGTGGAAGGAATTGCTAAAGAGAAGGTTACGGGGATCGTCACCGAGGAACCCGAATTCGAGATGCGGAGGAAGACACGAGGATACCGCAACTCAAGCCACGCTACTTCCGAGGTAAACTTGACAACCACTTTGAGAAGTTTGTGGAAGTTGTGCGTAGACTTAGCATCAACATGCCATTACTAGATGCCCTACAAGTACCTACATATTCTCGTTACTTTAAAGACATACTTGCAAATAAATATGAGATAGCAACACTCGGGGTAGATCATGTCAAGATGTCCGAGGAGTGTAGTGCGGCTATTGCTAATGGGCTAGAGAAGCAAAAAGACCCCGGGTGCCCTACAATTCCATGTTCAGTTGGTTCTTTCAACTTCGAGAAGGCGTTATGCGACCTTGGAGCTAGTGTGAGCGTCATGCCAAGGGATGTGTTCGAGAAGCTACGCCTACCAATGGAGCCTACGGGAATATGTTTGGAGTTGGGTGACAACTCCATTCGCTATCCCTTGGGCATTGCTGAAGATGTACCCGTGAAGGTCGGACACCACTTCATCCCCGTCGACTTCGTTGTGCTCGAGATGGGAGAGAGGGAGAAGCCGCCGCTCATCCTAGGGAGGCCATTCCTCAAGACCGTGGGAGCTACTATTGATGTTGGCAAGGGGGAGATCATGTTCGATATCAACGGAGAAAGGAGTTCCTTCAAGTTCCGTCCAAGGATCGAGTCATGCAACATGATTGGAGTGAAGGGAGAACCAAAACAAACGTAGGGGCTGAAAAAGAAGAAGGAGCCGAAAAAATGAACGTAAAGAAAATCAAAGAAGGTGTTGCATCCGTCAAGACAAAGGAAGAGAAGCCACCTGTGAAGACCAAAAAAATGACTAAGCCAACTAAGCCGAAAGACAAGCCCGCGCCCAAGATGGTGCGGAAGTGGGTACCCAAGATTGCAACGCCCGCAAAGAGCGTTGATCCGGAGTAATCAAGTGAAGAAGTCTAGCTATAGACTATAAACGAAGCGCTAGGCGGGAGGCAACCCGTTTCGTCGAGTCAAGAATAAGCTACCGGGAGGACAACCCGATTCCAGGTTTTTCGAGTGTTTTTAATAATTTAGTTTTTGAGTTTTATTACGCAAATACATTAGACTTAGAAGTGGTTGAACAATATTAGAGACATAATTCTTGATTGAATGTTTGCTTTATCATAAACCCTTTGCATGAACCCTCCTATGTGCTTGTTTGTTCTTTTCTTTTCGAGAAACCTCAACCAAATAATTTCAGAACCTAACTCAACCTTTCACCCTCATTATGGTGCTGAGGTTTACTTATTTTTCATGCTAAAACCACACGAGTAGAGCCACGATTTATATTTAAGTGTTAATAAAATTCAGCACGTGGTAGGACTCGCGTGAACCTAGAAAATCAAAGCTTTTGGTTGATTTTAAAAAAATCTTTATCCTTGGTTTCTCTAGGATTAGAATTTTTCTAAGCCTATTCTAATTTTGTTTTATTCAAAATCTTTCTTATTTAGGCAAAATTAGAACCTAAACCTATGCCCCCATGATCAAGCCGGGAAAATGTCTGCTCTCAACCAATGAAGGCAAACTATACCGGTGAGACCGAAATCGACGTAGTCGAAAAATATTTTCGACTTACATTTGTTTTTAATGGTTTAAAAACTTCTCTAAAATTATGTTTGAGCTCTTGCATGGCTCTGAAAAATATTTTAAATTTCGAATTAGAGGAGTGCTTAACCTTAAACACACCTTAATGGAGGCAATCTAGTTTGAATTAATCATGCATGCACCATTGGATTCCCTTTTATCAACTTTCACTAATCCCACACGCAAAGGACAAGCATGGTGGGCAGCAAGCATCAACTTTGCAGGATTTTCATGGTGGCATGAGAAGCAAGTGGAGCTAGGGAGCATGGACATGACCCAAAGCATGGAGCATCAAGTGGGAGGACCAATAATGCAAGAAAAGGAGTGGACGAGAGCGTTTGGGTGGTGCAACTCGTGGAGCACGCGGGCAGGAAAGTTGCAGAGGCGAAATGATCGTCTTTGGAAGAAAGACGCGGCGGGGAGGAGCCGGGGAGGCCCCCCGGGCCGGCCGGCCTCACCTACATAAGGAGCCCCCCGGCTCCCGTTTTCCGCGAGCAAGCTTCCCTCTCCTTCCCTTGTTTGTGTGTTCAAGTTTGTGTGCTCAAAACCTCCGTAGACATAGCCAACCATCCCAAGCTTGATAGCTCAAGAAAAAATCCACATCCTTAATCCACTCAAAGTCCACATCCGAAGCAAAGAGTTTAAGTGCCTAGTTTACCGGTTGCAACCCGGTGTTTTAGTTGAAGAAAGAGTGCAGCAACCATGTGGAAGAAGACCACAAGTCTCTTCTCCAAGAAGAAGAGTTCGTCGTCGTCCAAGCCGTCATCAACCACGTCTTCGAGGAGGCACTCGGTTTCCGAGTCTCCCCGGAGCATGGAGACGGATACGGCGCCACCGAGGAGGAACGATGCTCTTCTCCTTGGTGGTATGAGGGCTGCAAGAAGCACTTCCATGAGGTTCACCGAACCTCGTGGGCACACGGAGGAGCAGCCCGCGCCACCACGACGATCGACTCGCTCAACCGCGCCACCTCCTTACACCCCGACATACTCTTCGTACGGCTTAATCATCTTGTCGGCGGAGGAGGAGGAGAGGCTCTCTAATCTTGAGAAGAGGCTTGTGCCGAACGTCGAGTTCGACGACCAAGCACTCTACACCTTGGGTTTTGGCACCGACATATACTATATGTTGGGGCACCTTGGATGGGTGCAGTTCTCCAACGGAGTATCGGTGGACACCCATTTGGGGTTCGCCTTGGAAATTTTGATGACTATTGCACCCATCGTTGATGATGATGGGGTGCAAAGCTTGTCATTCCGTTTGGAGGGAGTCCAACAAGTGGTTCCCTACGAGCACGTTAGGGAGCTGCTTGGATTCCACAAGGGAGCTCCGGAGAAAGTTGACGTGCCACCCGGCATGTTAGCGGGATTTTGGAATATGATCTCCGGAGAAGCCCATCAACAACGCAATTGCATCCGCAACCCCATTATCCGGATATTTCACTCTTGGATGTGCAAGAGGGTATTGGGGAGGATGAAGGAGACTGTTGACGGATAAAAGACGTATCCCTCTACGATCCGCAAGCGTACGGACCCAACACCTTTTTCACCACGGGATTCCCAAGGTTCTTGTCAATCCGCGGAGCAAGGGGATTACTAGCGCTTAACCAAGTACTAATCTAGTTGAATGGAAAACCTTTGAAAGAGAGTATTAAACTAAAAGTAAAGACAATCTAACCTAAGTTAATCTAAGTTAAGTTGATCAAACAAATGTAGGGTTAAACTATATGGTAAAGGGTGAACACAAGAGAGTGAGCAAGAAAGATAAGCGTTCCCTCCCTAGGATCTAGGATAACATGGTATGCATCTACTACACGAAAGCGGTAAACCAATCTACCGGGGGTTGTGACCACGGTTTCGCCCTTTCCCTCCTCTCGTCTCGTCACTACGCGAAGGTATTCGTGACTAGACCTATGATGGACACGGTATGTTGATGGAATCTATGGGAGTAGCGGATATCATACGCCCGAAAAACACGGTGGCCTACCTTAATCATCAAAGCATCATCAACATGAAAACAATAGATTGGAACCACGAATCAAGTAGCAATTACATAGCATGTATCCATCTAATCCTAGGGATGAACGGAGACATTACCCCATCATCTTACACGGATTGAAGCACATAGGGGTGATGGAGACTCCGGAGAACGTCGTCGATGAAGATGGCGGCGATGGAGCTTGGGAACACCCCTAGGCCAGCGGCTTGGAGTCCTCCTCTTGCTTCCTTCTCTCCGCCGGCGTTGATCCTTGCGACGAGCTCATCTAACTCTCCCCCTCATCTTGCGGCGGCGGTTTTCCGGTGATAGGCGTCGGTAGGATGATTTGTTCGATGTGTCGGTCGACGGCGGCGGAGGCAATAAATAGACAAACACCTAGGGCAAAGGAGGGACCGAACCGACCCCGGAGTGGGGGGCGGGCCGGTCGGACCCGGGCCGGCCGGCCCAGGCCCACTTCGGCCCGGTTCGGGCCCGGTTTTCTCCCCGGTTGCTTCTCGCGTGATCCCTTATTCGTGTGCACTTGCATGTGGGCCTTTGACGTCGTTTCCTTCACGGTTTAGGCTTGAATCCTTGCTATGCAATCTTCGCCGTTTTACGGTTGAGTCCCCGAAGACTTGCATGTTGACGCTTCGGTCCTCGGGTCATTTGGAGTCATGTTCATCGCGTGTCTTGACTCTTATCGGGCTTCATGATCTTCTTCCAAAGTACTTGGTGAACTTATCCCGAAAGTCTCCTCTTTAGCGTAGATTTCTGCGTAAACAACAAACTCCAAAATCGACATGCAAGTGTGAACTTGTTATATCATTAGTATGCCTAGTGGCGGGTTAGTTGCAAATCATAATCGAAACCAATGTATAACAAGTACTCTAGGTTGACGGAAATTCACCGTCAACATCTCCCCCATGCTTAAACCTTGCTCGTCCTCGAGTAAGTGGTCCTCGCTTAAAAGGGAAATCGGCGTTGCCTTCCAATGTTATCCCCGCACTTAGTCATTCATGACGAGACAAATTGCTCTCTCTTAAGAATTTATTTTTAAAGTTCAAGTTGTGACCGGCTTCTTTTTCATTATGGAAGATAGACTAACAATAAAGAACAAGCCACATTTAATAAACATGATGCTCTCAAACTTAAGTAAACTTCAAACCATTACCTTGTCACATGGAAGATTTTCAAAAAGATGCATATCCAACATAAGTGAAAATCTCTTGCAAAAGCTCATGGAACACTCATCTCATCAAGTCACTCAAGCCTATACTAGATTATTTTCAACCTACTCTACTCATATGTGATAGTGGAAGGCTTATGTGGAGCTTGGAAGGTTAAAAACAATCCTAGCAAAACATACATCCGAAATATTGTCAAATTAAGAGAGAGATCTATTGGAATTACCGAGACTCGTCAAAAAGGCCATGGAAAATAAATGTTGGAAAGAGAGAGGGATGAAACACACACATTTAGATAAGTGGACATGTGCAAGTGGCAAATGGATGATCCCGAGGCACGAGTGAAGTCCTCGTTATCGGATTGCACATGGTTGGAAGATTTGAGTATGGATGTGTCATCAAGGCACTTGAGAACTTATGAAGCAAAAAGAACCGAGGAGCATCTTTATTTTTTTTTCTTTATTTTATTTCCTTCTCATTTTCACTCTTTCTTTTTTCACTTTATTCTTCCTATTTTTCTTACTTTTCTTTTATTCTTATCATATTTTTTTTTTCATTTTTCATTTCTATTCTTTTTTTTCTTTTGCTCCTCAAAACTTTTTGCAACATAATACTTACATAGCATTTGTGTCAGAGAATGACTCCTCCCCCATGCTTGAACGATGCTCGTCCTCGAGCATAAAAGAGAGGGGAAATGACTGCTAAAGTAAGTATAAATTCCATAATCTTGCGGAATATTTGAATCTCCATCGAGAATTTTACTCCATACTCAAATTGGGTTGTGGACAAGGAGGTGATCACAAAAAGATGTTTTTGGTTTAGGGAGGATGCCCAGCGAAGTTTGTGAAATTTTCGATGTGAAAACCCACTGTGCATGGACAAAAAGGCTAGCATGAAAAAGTTACACAAAGGAATGACCAGCTTCTTAGTCTCGAACCATAGAAATCAATCCTAATCCAACTCATCAAAACATATGTTTGCAATCTACGGGTTTTGTTATCATAAAACATATATGTATATGGCTTTGGTAGGTAGAACTTTGCAAGAGCATCACAAATATGTAGATAGCATAAAAGTTAAGTTTTCATAAAAACAACAAGTTATCCGGCTATCCATAAACTTAAATCAAAGAGCAAAGATATGTATGTGGGTCTAGAGCATAGTCATTTCACCTCCACAAATAAAAGAGCCGGTGTTTAAATTAATTTCAGATCATATTATAGAGAGCAATTAGCCAAGACATGTATAACTTCATGTAGGTAAAACAAGCGGCAACTTTCATCATCTTTCCGTAAGCATAGGCAATGTAGAACATTGAGGTGAACACATGGTCATGCTTATCTATTGAAAGTAAAAAGAAACCTAGGTTGTCCTCCTAGTAGCCATGTTATTGTTTGAAGAGAAAAACAAAAGGTTGCACCTAGTTGAGTTTGAAGGCATACTTACAAGCATTTGTGTTTGGAAAAGAGAAGGTCCATGGAGATGTTACCATCCTTTGTAATTCTTCGTTGCCTTCTTCCGACATCTCCATGTATCGATGTGGCTTTTGCTTTTGTCTTGATTTATTAATGCTCCTAAACTTTTGAATTTGATCTTGTATGCTTAATGGAGTCATTGGTCACCCTTCTCTTCAATGTTGTCATCACCATCTCCTCTTTCTTGTTCTCATCATCTCCTTGCTGTCTCTTTTTCATGGATTTCCCCCTCTGTCCAGAACAGAAAATATATCGAAATATGGCTCTATTGAAAAGTTTATGAAATTACCTTTCCAACGTGTGGTCATTCATCAAAAACGGAGTTCAAACAAGGGAGCTATGTCCGTTTTACTTCAGCACTGCGTGCTGTCCAAAACTGATTTCAGGACGTGTTGCACTCGGTGATTCGGGCATAACCGCTTGTAGGAACCTCCGATTGTCTTGATTCTTGATTTGTTGGAATCGTAACTTCATGGGGCTTCTAAATATCCAAAAATACCTAGTGTTTTCCCTTTGAGACCATGCAGAATTTTGATGAGATTGGTGACTTCTTGCGCATTGATCCGGAGATGTTAACGATCTTTATCATTCTATCTTCTAGAGTGTCATGTTGCACTTCCGTGTTGAAGATTCAGGGTCTCCCCCATGCTTAGCATTTTGCTAGCCATGGAAGAATAAGACAAAGCACTTCTTAGCCATCCTTCAATTTCCTTGTAGTGAGAGTCTTTATCTTGCCTGTAAGACGTTTTAAACGCACATTCTACCCCCAAGGTGACGGTTGGGAGTAGATAGAATTGCCAATAATCCAACAATGTCTCCTAAGATTCTTAACTTGCGGCATAATTAGTTTAATAAGGAATAAAAACCTAATGAGTGTACGTGGTGCAAGGTGTGTATGCACATGATAGGAAAGCATATAAACAAAGACAATGTTTTCACCTAGTTCTAAACACCATGTTTACAACTAGGTTGCCGAATTTCTCCATAGCCATAAAGGTTTATATATCTAGGGTTAAAACACCATGTCTATCCCTAAATCAATAACCCTTATAGCACAATAAAAATTAAGCGCATTGCAGAGCTTATAAACTAACCAATGCAATATGAAAACATATGAAAAGCTAGCAAGGTTTATCGAACTTAACGATGATGGTCCGCAATCTTGTTTAAACACCACGTTTACACAAGATCACAAAAGGAAAATACCCATAGGGCCATATGAAGCATTAACATGGAAACTGAAGCATACATCATTAAGTATATAAAACAACCAAGCCAACTATGTGCAAAACATGTATACACAAAGAAACATCACGAGGATAACAAAATGCAATGCATGCAAATAAATAAGATCATGAACATGATGGTGGTTCTAAAAAAGGAAAACTGAACTTAGATTAATAACCACAAGTTGATCATCATAAGATAGTGCCATTCTTTTATTTTCTCTAAGAAAGTAGTAAAAATATAAAGAAACGGGTTGCCTCCCGAAAAGCGCTTCATTTAAAGTCATAGAGCTCGACTTTCTCACATACCTTCTTTTCGTTGCATAGCCATGGCCCTTCATGCAAGAAGAAAAGGTACCAATGCAGCTTTAATTTACTTCCCATGTTGTGCTTGATCACTTATAGAAGACTTGCCCAAAGCATCCTTTTGTTTCATCGTTATCTCCTTCTTTATCATCCTTCGGTGCTGCCTTCACTCTACTATTTTTTTTAATGTCCAGAACAGAAAGTATACTCAAGCTCTACTCCATTGCACAGTGCACAAAATTTCCTTTCCAACGAGTCTTCATTTGCTCAAATCGGACTCCGGACAAGAGAGTTACGTCGGTTTTACTTCGGCGATGAAATCTGTCCTGAAATTTCAGAACGCGCAACGCTCAATGTTTTCTCCATAACTCCTTGCACGGGTCTTCAAACTTGTTGGTTCTTGATGCGTTGGAATGGTAACTTGCTGAAGCTTCTAGATATCTCATTTTCTTCATTTGTACACCTTTGAACAAGCTCTCAAATTGATGAAGACAGCAGCATCCATCGTAGGATTCGGAGAGGTTGATGATTTATCTTGCAACTCTTTCAGGCATGACTTCTTTTTTTTCATTATTCAAGCCTTGTCTACATGGTTAGTGAAAATCGGGCCTTTCCCGACATATGATTCTTTAAGGTCACTAGCTTGACCAAGCGCAAAGCATGATCGAGATTTACAAAACTTATTGTAAACATACGCGTCCATAATTAACACCACATGTGAATTGTAGCAACAAGTCAAGGTGTAAATAAAAGAAGCATATGTTTCATGCATAGCACTTAGCTCATCATTAGGCAAAGGTTGTATAGGTGTGAGATTAATTGGATCAAACTTAAATGTTTCCTCTTTTTCATTCTCAAGAAAATCTAGCCTATCAACATGATCACTATTGGAACAAGGCATAGGCATTAAACTATCATTCATACTATTGGTTAAGCATGAGTATTTGAATTTATCATCATCAATACCAATAATATCTTGAGATTTCAGCGCGTACCTTGGCCTTAGAGATTTTTCAACAAGAGTGATATTTGGTTCATCAAGCGGTGTTGAAGGCGAATCGATCTCAAGTGTAGTTGCCTCTTCATCACCATCTTGCAATTTCTTCAACTCATCATGTGGAACATGTAATCCTTCAACTATGTATGCATTCATATCTTCTTTGAAGTCTTCTTTATCAACCAGATCTTCATCTTCAAAGACTTGTATGATGCTTTCTTTATCTTCCATGTACCACATGTCATCAAGATCGCTCATTGTTGATTCACTCTTTCCTTCATCCTTGAGTACTTCCATGTCTTGATTTGCTAGTGTGTAGGCTTCAATAGCACACAAGCTATCATCTAGCTTGAGTCCTATCTCCTCCCATTTATCCTTTGAGTCACTAGGCTCATCACGGTTGTACTCTTCTCTTCCTTCATCATAAATCTTTGAGTTGTCAAACCGGTCGATCCATCCTTCATCTCCTTCTTCTCTTTCTTCTTCAAACATCTTTTGGATCGACTCTCCACTCATCTCTTGATCAAATATATCTTCAATTAGTTTGGCAACGTGTCGGTGTTCCTCCTTCCTTCGGTAGTTGATTAGTGGGGCGAAATCAACTTGAACCCAACCGGATTGCTTGAATTCCGCCAATGGTCTAGCATTCCACATACTTCGGCCTACATTCATGTTAGTTTCAACATTTTTAACATCCGAAATGACTTCTCTTACCTTGGGAAGTGGATCTTCACTTTCTTGTATGGTCGGTTCATCTTCCTTGACCTTCGGTTCATCTTTTTCAGAAATTTCAGCAAGCACCTTAGGCTTGCTTTTGTCATTTTGCTCCTCTTGACAACATCTTTGCCAATCTCGTATTGTTCTTTGTCCATTGCTTATCCTTTGTAAGATTTGTGCAGCTTCACTAATTGTTTTATCCATTATATCACCGCCTGCACACATGCTTACAAAACGAGATGAGTTAGGGGTTAGTGAAAAATAAAAGGTATGCAACATCAAGTCACCGGAAAATCCCAAGTTCGGGCCTTGCTCAAGTAGTTCATTAAATCGGTCCCATGCTTCATCAATTCCTTCATCCTCTCCTTGCTTGAAATTGAGCACTTGCCTCCTTAAGTCTTGGACCTTGCTTATGGGAAAGAACTTAAAAATAAACTTCTTCACTAGCTCATCCCAATTTCCTTTTGCTTCAACGGACGCAAGTGTGTACCATCTTCGCGCTTCATCTTTGAGAGAGAATGGAAAAAGATTCCACTTGAACCAAGCGGCCGGAACTCCTTTTTGTTGGACCGTGTTGCATAACATCGTGAATTCCTTAATGTGTCTATATGGGTTGTCATCCTCCAATCCTCTAAATGGTTTTGTCGCCACTAACTTGATGATTCCGGGCTTCACTTCGTAGTGGGTTGTAGCAAGCGTCAAATCTGATTTTTGCATCTCAATGTCTTCCTTTGACGGCATTGCTAGCTCCCTTAGCGACATCTCTTCGTCCTCCAATGGTGAGGTGAACAAATCCATCTAGGCACAAGAAAAGTAGAAAGAAAAACAAAAAGATTTTTTTTTCTTTTTTTTTTTTAGAAAACAAGGGTTAGGTGTTAGTAATCAACAAAATTAATACTAGATTAAACGTAGCAAACGGCTTGCTCCCCGGCAACGGCGCCGGAAAAAGGGGCTTGTTGACGGATAAAAGACGTATCCCTCTACGATCCGCAAGCGTACGGACCCAACACCTTTTTCACCACGGGATTCCCAAGGTTCTTGTCAATCCGCGGAGCAAGGGGATTACTAGCGCTTAACCAAGTACTAATCTAGTTGAATGGAAAACCTTTGAAAGAGAGTATTAAACTAAAAGTAAAGACAATCTAACCTAAGTTAATCTAAGTTAAGTTGATCAAACAAATGTAGGGTTAAACTATATGGTAAAGGGTGAACACAAGAGAGTGAGCAAGAAAGATAAGCGTTCCCTCCCTAGGATCTAGGATAACATGGTATGCATCTACTACACGAAAGCGGTAAACCAATCTACTGGGGGTTGTGACCACGGTTTCGCCCTTTCCCTCCTCTCGTCTGTCACTACGCGAAGGTATTCGTGACTAGACCTATGATGGACACGGTATGTTGATGGAATCTATGGGAGTAGCGGATATCATACGCCCGAAAAACACGGTGGCCTACCTTAATCATCAAAGCATCATCAACATGAAAACAATAGATTGGAACCACGAATCAAGTAGCAATTACATAGCATGTATCCATCTAATCCTAGGGATGAACGGAGACATTACCCCATCATCTTACACGGATTGAAGCACATAGGGGTGATGGAGACTCGGAGAACGTCGTCGATGAAGATGGCGGCGATGGAGCTTGGGAACACCCCTAGGCCGGCGGCTTGGAGTCCTCCTCTTGCTTCCTTCTCTCCGCCGGCGTTGATCCTTGCGACGAGCTCATCTAACTCTCCCCCTCATCTTGCGGCGGCGGTTTTTCGGTGATAGGCGTCGGTAGGATGATTTGTTCGATGTGTCGGTCGACGGCGGCGGAGGCAATAAATAGACAAACACCTAGGGCAAAGGAGGGACCGAACCGACCCCGGAGTGGGCCGGGCCGGTCGGACCGGGGCCGGCCGGCCCAAGCCCACTTCCGGCCGGTTCGGGCCGGTTTTCTCCCCGGTTGCTTCTCGCGTGATCCCTTATTCGTGTGCACTTGCATGTGGGCCTTTGACGTCGTTTCCTTCACGGTTTAGGCTTGAATCCTTGCTATGCAATCTTCGTTGTTTTACGGTTGAGTCCCCGAAGACTTGCATGTTGACGCTTCGGTCCTCGGGTCATTTGGAGTCATGTTCATCGCGTGTCTTGACTCTTATCGGGCTTCATGATCTTCTTCCAAAGTACTTGGTGAACTTATCCCGAAAGTCTCCTCTTTAGCGTAGATTTCTGCGTAAACAACAAACTCCAAAATCGACATGCAAGTGTGAACTTGTTATATCATTAGTATGCCTAGTGGCGGGTTAGTTGCAAATCATAATCGAAACCAATGTATAACAAGTACTCTAGGTTGACGGAAATTCACCGTCAACGAGAGACAAAGGTGACCGACACGGAGTTGAATTGGCTATACTCGGCTTTAATTGCCAGGCAGCCAATAGACCCCTCTTACCTCATGATCAACCCTTGGTGTTGTGAAGCAACATCGGGGGCGGGTAATATTGGTTCGGGGTGTTACCTCTCCATGTTGGCCTTTTCCTTGCAGCTGGGGATCGCAAGAAACCCCGACCACCTTTTGCGTGGTACCTCTCTTGGCATTGAGTATTTGCGGCAAGGCAAATACATTAGTGGAGATGAGAGAGGAGGTTATCGGTTGGCCATAGTGAACCTACCCCTTCCCAACGAGAGGCTTAGGCTTTTCAACGAAGGGAGAGAAGATTGGTTGGAAGAGGGACTACTTGTCCCTGCAAGGAAGAACAAAAGAGGAAGAATCGTAGAGGAGGGAACATCCTCCGCACAAGCGAGTGGAGCACAACCCAATGTGCAACCATTCGGTGGGATCCCTCCTCCGCCAAGTTATTACGGAGGGCCACAAGAGCAAGCATGGGGGGTGGTGCACCGGTACCCCCACAAAATTATGTTGTGCCCAACGCTAACTTCGCGGAGTCCTACGCTCATCATCCCCAACCACAACAAAGCATGGCCATTATTGGAGGGTATGCTGCAAGAAACGCTCAAAACATCGCAGCCATCCAAGCTAATGCAGCTCAACTCGGTGAAGGCAACGCAAATATTGCCTTTGAACTTGGACGCCTTCACCTTGTGGAGCCAAATCAATTCGTCGGAGGAAGTGTCCAATCATATTATGAGCAAGGATATTATTATCAATATCATCAACATCAACCACCGGCGGAGGACTAGAAGATTTAGGAACATTAGTTTTCTTTTCTTTTCTTTTTCTCTGTAATTTTGAGCTTTTGCTTATGTGTGTTTGCGTAGTATTTCCTGTTTTTATTTAAATTTCAGCAAGCATGTTTGTTTATTTTCAGTTTGTATTTCAACTTGATGTCATCATTAATAAAGACACCACCTTGATTATATCATTGGAAAAGTTACAAAATTCGTGCCATGATGATATATGATTATAATTGCAGCTTTGTTCATCTTTGTAATTGATTTATGCATGTTTAAGCTAGTGCTCTCTTAAAAATACAAATCTGAATTTATTTAAATGCTAGCTTAATTTTCAGCGGAGGTTATGATTAAAATAAAGACCCATAGTGTTTTATGTGCTCTCAAGTTATGAATAGATTAAAGATGTCTTTTATGCTCAAAAATATCGCTAACCTTGTCATAAATATCGCTTGTGTGTTGCTCAACCTATCCAAAGCCTTATATATATTTGAGTGCATAAACCTTAGTGTACAAGATTTATTTTTGAGTGAGTTATTGCAGGCCATGATTTCTCTGGCCCGAGACTAAGAAGCTGGTCATTCCATTTTTGCGTATCTATCTTTTTGCTAGCCTTTTATCCGTGCATTGTGTATCCCCGCATCGGAGATCTCACAAACTTCGCCGGATATCCACCCTTAAACCAAATATCATCTTTTGTGATTACCTCCTTGACCACAACCTATTGTTGAGAATGGATCATCAATTCAAGGAAGATCGCAAGACGGTGCCAACATTGAAGATTTCAAGTATCTCTCCAAGGAAAAATACTCCGGTACCTACCTTATTTTTCGCCTCTTTGCTCGAGGACGAGCAACGTCTAAGCATGGGGGAGGAGGTAGGTACGGCGGTGTAGTTTTAGAGTTAAAAGGGGAATATTTTAAAAAAAATGATGATGAAAGAAAAAAATCCAGCGATACTCATGACTTTCAAGGTAAAGAAAAAAAAATATATATGAAAGAAAGAAAGAAAGAAAGAAAAGAATGAGAAATATGAGAAAGAAAAAAAAATATGCGTAAAGTAAACTCCCCGATTCTCTAAGAGTGCATTCAAGGCTTCAAGTTAAAAAGATACATTCTCATTTTCCAACCATGTGCAATCCGATAACGAGGACTTCCTTTGTGCCTCGGGATCACTCTTTGCCATTTGCACATGTCCACTCATCTAAAAGTGTGTGTATTTTTCTCTTTCCCCTCCTTGATTTAACATTATTTTTCAATGACCTTTTTGACGAGTCTCGGTAAGACCATGAGAAGCTTGTCTTGTTTTGACAACACCTCATTTATAAAATCTTGTTAGGACTAAACTTTCCCAAAGCTCCATATAAAGCCTACCACATATATATGAGAGGGAAAGGAGTAGAATATACAGGCTTGAGAGACAAGTGAGACGAGAGTTCATGAGCAATATACAAGATGATTTAAATTTGTGAACTTGGTTTAGCTTTTCTTTATCTCGTTCTTTATTTCAAAAATTCTGAGATCTATTTAAAACTTTGTGAGCATATTAATACTTGTGGGATAAGCCTAATAAGAATCTACCCTCCGTAGAGATGAAGGCTAGTACATTATGGAACTTTAATGAATTAAAATTTTGAGAGCATTATGTTTTCTCATGTGTGATCAAGTGCAAAGTTTAAACATTGTTTGGCAATGGTGATATCCATCGAAGGCTTACTCGAGGACGAGCAAGGTTTAAGCATGGGGGAGATGTTGACGGTGAAAATCCGTCAACCTAGCCATGAGTTTACCTTCGGTGTTGGCATGAGTTTTATACCTTATCCATTGGTACTAACCCCCGTGGTATAACAAGTTCACGTGTGCATGTCGGTTTTGGAGTTTAATGTTTATGCGGGGTTTTAGTGTTGAATGCAAGACTTTCGGGATAAGTTCATCAAGCACCTCATGACAAGACCTTGAAGCCCCGTACAAGTCATGCAATGAAGCAAACTTAACTCCAAGAAGCCGGGGACTTGATCCGAGAAGACGACGGACTCCGAGGACACGATCGAAAAAGTCTTGAATCTTGCAAGACAAGGAGTTGAGTCCAATTCGAGAGAGAAACCGACGACATGGACCTACATGCGAAGGGGGAAACATCCGGGAAGCAAGGGAACCGACGTGGAGCGAAGGAGCCCTCGGGGCCGGGCCTAAATGGGCCCGGGCCGGCCGGCCCGATCCCGGTCGGCCCGAGGCCCATTTAGGGCCCAAATGCCCCCTCCTTTGCCCTAGCCGCCAATCGGGCTATTTATAGCCCCCTGACCGAGAGCCTCGCAGAGAAGAATTCGTGATCGGCCGCCAAGGAGCAGAGAAGAGAGGGACACCATCTCGGAGAGGAGAGGGTCGAGCTAGTTGACTAGGGTTCCCCTAGCCGACGTGGGAACCTTGCACGGAAGACCACGTCGGAGTTCCCGGAGCTAGAAGCAACATCAAGGAAGGATCCCGGTGGTGATCTTGTGTATGTATCATTGTTATAGTTGAATTATCAAGTTGAATCTTTTCCTAGCGATCAAGTGTTTCCTCGAAGATTTCGTTTTTCGATCGGCTTTGCTTATTCCAATTCTATTCTCGAGATAGATTACATAGGGTGTTCTTGTAGCCGCGGTGGCTAGAGGTACACGCCGGATCTTCCGAAAGAATCTCGACTTGTCTTTTGACTCGCCCTAAGCTCCCCGCGGGGAATAGGGATACGTTGTGACGAACGGGGGTCTCGAAAGGCGGATGTTTTCGGATTTGGACGGGAAACCACGATTTAAAGAGGCTTCTATTAAGATTCGATTTGATACTTCTTCTCTTGCTTGGAACTTCAACAAAAGGCTTACCCCGATCCCTCTAGATCGGTTTATCTACCCAATCTTACTTTGTTTTCTCCCGGTCTTTAGTAGATTAGATTCGTTTCATGTCTTTTACTTAGATGCATTAGGGTTTCTTTTATCGAAGATTGAAGTTACTTGGCTTTAATAGATTAAGTTTTGCGTCACACATTTGTTCCACGGATTCGATACCTTGGGTTCACCACTCGAGGGAAGAAGGGTCCCTTGACTACGACGGGAGACTTGTACGCTTGTGAGTCACAAACGAACTTTGATACAATTATTAACCGTCAACAGTGGTTTTCGAGGTGGTGAGTCGAGAGGTTTCAGTTCTGGAGGTAGAGGTGCTGGTGGTTGGTCTGGAGAGTCAGCAGGTGGTCAGTTTGCTAGGCGTTCTCCCCCTCGTGTTCAGCATGGGATTGGGAGGAGTCGTAGCTTTGAGATGGAGAGGAGGGACGATCCACGGTTCTCCTTTCGTGGTTTTGGTCCTCCTCCAGGCAGAGAAGGGTGGTTTCCTCGGAGTGGTTACCGAGGTGGTGTTCGTGGTGGTAGTTTTGGTAGGAAAGATGGTTTGGTGTGTGCTAAACCCACTTTCGAGCAAATGGCTCGGCACTGGTTCTACTCTTTTGGTACTAACCCCAGTGCTAAGTCGTTTGTTCGCTCACGTGCTCATTTTTGAATTTCAGGTGGGAGACTTGAAGAACATTTGGCTGATTGACTCCGGTTGCTCGAGGCATATGACCGGAGACAAGGGGTGGTTCTCTGTCTCGTCCCGGTGGTGACGAAGAGGTACATCACTTTTGGGGACAATGGGCGTGGGTTTGTGCTTTCAGAAGGTGAGATTAAGGTGAGTGACAAGATCACTCTGAGGCGTGGTTCTCTAGTTCAATCGCTGGGGTACAATCTGCTTTCTGTGTCCCAGCTGTTGGATGAGGGTTTTGAGGTGTTGTTTCGGCCAGGTGGTTCTCGGATTTTGGACTCTCGAGGGGACCTTGTCTGTATGGTTGTTCCCCAGGGTCAGGTGTTTTGTGCTGATTTTTCTCAGTCTTCGGGTGTGGAGCGTTGTTTCTTGGCTGGTTCTTTGAGTGAGTTGTGGAGGTGGCATAGGAAGTTGGGTCACTTGAGCTTTGCCCTTTTGTCTCGCTTGAGTAAACTCAATTTGGTCCGAGGATTGCCACGGTTGAGGCTTGAGAAAGAGTTGGTTTGTGCGCCGTGTAGGCATGCCAAGATGGTCGCCTCTTCTCACCCGCCTCTCACCGATGTGATGACTGAGCGTCCATGCGAGCTGCTCCATATGGACCTTGTTGGCCCAGCTCGTGTGCGATCTGCGGGTGGGAAGTGGTATGTCCTTGTTTTGGTGGATGACTATTCTCGGTATGCGTGAGTGTTCTTTCTCGAGGATAAGGGGGAGACATTTGGTTTTGTTCGAGATCTAGTCTTGAGGTTGAGGAACGAGAGGCACGGAGATGCCATACGAGCAATCCGCAGTGACAATGGCTCGGAATTCAGAAACTTTCGTTTTGAAACCTTTTGCCATGACTTGAGTCTTGAACACCAGTTTTCGAGTCCGTATACGCCTCCCCAGAATGGTGTTGTGGAAAGGAAGAACAGGACCTTGTGCGAGATGGCTCGGACGATGCTTGATGAGCATAGGACTCTGCGAAGGTATTGGGTTGAGGCGGTGAATATCGCATGCTATGTGTCAAACAGGATCTACCTCAGAGTGCACCAGAAGAAAACATGCTATGAGTTGATGCACGGTCGCACACACAAGGTGAGTCACTTCCATGTCTTTGGTTGCAAATGCTTTATTCTGAAGAAAGGCAAGAAGTTGGATAAGTTTGAGGCTACGTCTGTCGATGGTATTTTCTTTGGTTATGCATCTCATTCTAAAGCATATCGTGTGCTCAATCTTGAAACTAACCAAATCGTGGAGACTTGCGAGGTAACCTTCGACGAGACACAACCACGTAGTCAGCTTGTCTTTGAGTGTGCAGGTGATGATGAGCTTGGCTAGGAGATCTTTCAGGAGGAGGAGCATGAACATGGAGACGATGAAGATGGCGGTGCGGTGCCCCCGGCTGAACATGTACCCACCACTTCGACTACGGTGGTGGACGGACCCTCTCCTACACCTACGACGACAAATCAAGATCGAGGAGAAGCTGTTGTTGAGGGGGAGGTAGCATCGAGGCGAGAACCTTCCCGGTGAGTACAAGTGAATCACCCAGCTTCGAGGATCATCTGCGACATGAATGAACGCACTACACGGTCGAGGGTTCGGAACAATTCTCATTTCGCCCATGCTGCATTTGTTGCTACTTTTGAGCTCAAAGACATTGGACACGCACTATCTGATCACAATTGGGTTAATTCGATGCATGAGGAGTTGGAGAACTTTGAGAGGAATCAGGTTTGGGAGTTGGTTGACCCTCCCCCAGGGTGTAAGCCGATTGGTACAAAGTGGGTGTGGAAGAACAAAGAGGGAGAGAAAGGTGAGGTTGTGAGAAACAAGTCGAGGCTTGTTGCTCAGGGGTTCAGTTAGAAGGAGGGGATCGAATACGAGGAGACCTTTGCTCCCGTAGCCCGTTTGGAGGCGATTAGAATCCTTCTAGCCTTTTCCGTGGCTAAAGGGTTCAAGTTGCACCAAATGGATGTGAAGAGTGCTTTCCTGAATGGTGTGTTGGAGGAAGAAGTGTATGTGAGGCAACCTCCGGGGTTTAAGAGTGAGAAGTACCCCCACCGGGTGTACAAGTTGAGGAAGGTGTTGTATGGGTTGAAGCAGGCGCCTAGAGCTTGGTATGGCAGGTTGAGGGGGTTCTTGTTTGAGAGAGGTTTTGAGATGGGGAAGGTCGATCAGACCTTGTTTCTACTGAGGCAGGGCAGAGATATCCTGATTGTGCAGGTGTACGTGGATGATATTGTCTTTGGTGGCTCGTCTAACTCTCTTGTTGCAAGGTTTGCAGAAGATATGAGCAGGGAATTTGAGATGAGCATGATGGGCGAGTTGCAGTTCTTCCTCGGGCTACAAATCAAGCAATCAAAGGAAGGAACATTTGTGCACCAAGCTAAGTACACCAAGGACATTGTGCGGGAATTCAAGATGGAGGATTCCAAGGCTATGACGACGCCGATGAGTACGACTGCAACTCTTGATGCGGACGAGGAAGGTGAACACGTGGACCAGAAGGAGTACCAGAGCATGATCGGGTCACTCCTCTACTTGACGGCGACGAGGCCGGACATCCAGTTCTCGGTGTGTCTGTGCACTCATTTTCAAGCGTCTCCGAGGACTTCGCATCGGCAAGCGGTGAAGCGAATTTTCAGGTACTTGTGTCACACTCCCGACTTCGGCCTTTGGTACTCCGTGTCCTCTTCTTTGGCGCTTCATGGTTTTTCAGACGCGGATTTTGCTGGGTGTCGATTGGATAGGAAGTCCACTTCTGGGACTTGCCAGTTTTTGGGCTCTTCTTTGGTGTCTTGGTCTTCCCGCAAACAATCGAGTGTTGCTTAATCCACTACCGAGGCTGAGTACGTTGTCGCTGCTAGTTGTTGCTCTCAGCTCTTTTGGATTTCATACACCATGAGTGACTTTGGTGAGGAGTATACCCATGTCCCACTTCAATGTGATAGCACCAATGCCATAAGTGTTGCAAAGAACCCAGTGCTCCATTCCAAAACCAAGCACATAGAAGTGAGGTATCATTTTCTGAGAGACAACGTAGAGAAAAGAAAAGATAGCTTTGATCCATGTACCCACACATGACCAACTAGCCGATATTTTCACCAAACCCCTAGATCAAGCAACTTTCACTCGTTTGCGGGGGAAACTTGGTGTGTGTTTGATTTCTTGTGGTGGGTGTATGGGACCTCCTTTGTAGCATATGTATAGTATCCTTTGTGCATTTCTTGCATTTGGCATGGCATATGTAACACGATGTATAGGCATCCTTGTATCTTAGATTGCATGCATTTTGTATCATATGCATTGGTGTCGGGGACAACCTTGAGGGTCCCCTAAAAAACCGGAGGAATCCTGCTTAAAACCTGCAAAAAACAAAACAAAACACACCTCTAACCTAAGCACGCACACACGGCACGGCCCACGCTGCGGTGGCCCCCGCGGCCCACCAGAGTGGCCCAATCAAGCGCCCCCTCGAGCAAGGTCCATCTCGCTTGAGGGCTCACGCCCCCTCGAGCGGGTTCCACCTCGCTTGAGGGCTCATGCCCCCTCGAGCGGGTTCCACTTGGCTCGAGGGCTCACGCCCCCTCGAGCGGGTTCCGCCTCGCTCGAGGCTCCACACCCCCTCGAGCGGGCTCCGCCTCGCTCGAGGGTCCCCACCTCCCTCGAGCGGGCTCCACCTCGCTCGAGGCTCCCTCACGAGCGCACCTGCTCCCGCACGCGGGTACGAGCATTTAATGCTCTGACACAGCAGAGCCGCACCATCACGCGCCTGGGAATCACGCCCGGTCTTTGTTCCGCCAACTCCCTAGGGGAAGCCCATCCCCGCCACTGTGGGGACTGTGCGACGAGGCCGGTGTCAGCTCCGTGACACTGTGCCGCCCACTCCTGTACGGCTAACGCACCGCGCCCTCGAAGGGGGGCCGGTCGCACCCTCGAACCCTCCTCTCGTGACTCTGCAGGGTCAGACCGTGACGTCAGGCCGGCGGGAGCGCCATCCCCGTCGCTGTCAGTCCTGTGCGGCCATCCCCGCCCCTGCAGCGCCACGCCGTGCACTGCTGCAACCACTCCAACGCTGTTGAGCACGCGGGGACGGGACGCCGCCAAGCCTGCCACTGTACCCCGTACGGATCACCGTCAACGGCTTCCTCGAGCCCGCATGGAGACACCCCGGTCAACCACTACACCTTCACCCTCAAAACCACCCCTGTTCAAGTACAGGGCACACCACGACGCCGAAACCGGAGCAAGGTTCGCCAGGACGACCGCCAACTCCCCGGCACTGTACGCCGTACCTCCACACGTAGCTAAATAGTGCGGCATGCCTGTAAATCACCCTCTCCTTGGTCTATAAAAGGAAGGTGATCCCCCTCGCCGCGGGGGGAGAAGACATCAGACACGGGACTACGGGTTGCGATTGCTGACACGCTCCCCGTCTTCCCCACGATATTAGCACTCGCCTCGATCACTCCACCTGGGACTTGGAGGCCATGCCTCCTCTCCCGCCTCGCTTGTAGCCACCCCACTACAGGTACCCCGGTGCGAAGCAATACAGTGCCTCGAGCACACCCCTGCTGGACGTATGGCCCCGGCCGGAACCAGGATAAACCAAGTGTCTTTAGTTGCTTAGCACCGACCATCGAGAGACAGATCTCAGCGCTTACTACTAGTTAGTGTCGGGACTACATTTCGCATTGACAGTTGGCGCCCACTGTGGGGCACGGCGCGCTGAAGGTCAACCCGTCACCAGCTCTCTCGATGGTGATTCGCACCGAGTACCGCGGTCAGCGCTACTCCATGGGCAGTTCGGACCCCCTCCCCGCCGGATTCGAAATCCGGTTCGGGGGCCTGAACTTTCAGGCCACGGGGAACGGCTACCTGATGCGCCTCACTAACTGCGAGGAACTGCGCGCGTTGCGCCAAGCCGGGTCCGCCCCGGTCGCCACCGCACGCGTCGCCACGACACCAACACCCGCCGACACGGACGCCGCGGGTCCATCGGCGCCACGGCGCCGCCGTCGCTCGGCCGGTGCTCGCGTCGGGCGCGGTCGAGCGCCGGCATGCTTCGCGAGCGTCGCCTCACAACGCGACACGCCCACCGGCGCGACGGTCGCCGCCCCGGCGGTGGAGCGCTCGGTCTCCGGACCACACTTCCCCATAGGTCTGCGCGGCGCCACGGGGGCCTACGTCGCCAACGACAACACCAACACCACAATGCGCAGGGTTCCCCCCGGCCGCCACGTCTTGGTTGCCAGGGACCCTAGCGCCTCCGCCGGTGACAAGTCAACCCTAGCCTCCGTCGACGCACTGCCACCCGCCACCTTGCATGGATACGCGGAGTGGGACTTCTCCGGTGTGCCGGACCCAGTGCTGTTCAGGCGGTTCCTCGACGCCGCGGACTACTGGTTCGGCTACTCCGACGACTCCAGCAAACGCCGCTGACGTGGTGGGCGCCGGCGACGGAGAGGTTCCTCCTGCTCTGGGGACTGGATCACGCCTGGCTGCGGGGCCAAGCGCCCCTCCCCCCTAACCACCGAGGGGGGCCGACATCAACGCACAGCTGGCCCAAGCACGCGAGCTCGAGGCCAAGCTGGTGGAAGAGTACCGCACGGTGCGGTTGTTTCGCGCATCTATCGCAGGAGAAGCCTCCGCACGCGGCGAACGCGCACGTGAGCTGGGTGGACAAGCCCACGATCGCATCAACGTGGACTTCAACGTCGACAATCTGGACACGCCCCCGCGAGCGAGCCAAAAGCTCATCGCCGCCTCAACACTACTACGAGCCATGCCCGCCCCTTCGATGCCCGAGGCGCGGAACTTGCACCGCGAGGCGCAGGCGCTCATCGAGCAAGCAGCCGTCCAACAGGCCGAAAGCTCGGCGTTCCGCATCCGCCAATAGGGGAGCGCATGGGATGATGGGGGTGCGCAAGGCCCCGAGCCCTCGGTACACGCGGGCGGCACGGCTGAGCGCCCCGCCAACCCGGGGCGCACGCCGGCCAAAGAACGGCTCCTCGACATGCGCGGTTGTTGACGGTTAATAGTTGTATCAAAGTTCGTTTAGACTTGCAAGCGGACAAGTCTCCCGTAGTAGTCAAGGGACCCTTCTTCCCTCGAGTGGTGAACCCAAGGTATCGAATCCGTGGAACAATGTGCAACGCAAGGATTCAATCTAGTAAAGCAAGGTAAACTATCTTATGAAGACAAGTTGCATCTAATCTACTAACTCATAAAGAAAACACATCTAATCTAATCTACTAAAGAGGTAGCAAGAGAAAGCAAGAGATAACCAATCTAGAGAGTCTAGATCATGCTTATGTTGTTGCTCCAAACAAGATAGATGAAGATAGAAAAGCGAATCTCATTAAAAGCATCTTTGAATCGTGGCCTTCCACCCGACTCCGAAAACGCCCGCCTTTCGGAACCCCCGTTCTGTCACAACGTATCCCTACTCATGCGGGTAGTCTAGGGCGAGTTCGATAGAACAAGTTGAAATCACTTGGCCGGTCCGGTATGCACCTCTAGCCACCACGACTACAAGAGCACCCTAAGTAATCTAGCTACAAACTACATCGTAGAAGAAGCAAAACCAAGAAGAAACCAATATCATCGAGAAGGCACTTGATCGCTAGAAATCGAATTCACTTACAAACTTCACCATGAATGATTACATAAACAAGATCACCACCGGGGCCCTCCCTCGATCTTGATCCTCGCTCCGGAGCTCCGACGTGGTCTTCCATGAAAGGTTCCCACGTCGGCTAGGGAAACCCTAGACAACTAGCACGACCCTCATCTCCGAGATGGTGTCCCTCAAGCTTCTCTGCTTCTCGGTGGCGCATTCCGAATTGATTGATGTGTGGCTCTCGGTCAGGTGGCTATAAATAGCCAGAGATGCAACTAGGTCAAAGGGGAGGCCGATTGGGCTCCGGAACAGGCTGGGCCGGTCATCCTGGGCCGACCGGCCTGGGCCCTTCCCGGACCAATATGTGGTCTGCTTCGCCCGGTGTTGCTTCTCTCGTCTTCTAGATCCTCTCCCC
Organism: Cenchrus americanus; assembly: GCA_947561735.1. Lineage (NCBI taxonomy): Eukaryota > Viridiplantae > Streptophyta > Magnoliopsida > Poales > Poaceae > Cenchrus > Cenchrus americanus. Next base: position 76,779,212 of record OX387244.1, on the reverse strand, counting down.
TTTTGCATGTGGGCCCTTGTCGTCGGTTTCTCTCCGAATTGGACTCAACTCCTTGTCTTGCAAGATTCGAAGCACTTTTCGGTTCGGTCCTCGGAGTTTATCATCTTCTCGGGCTTGGTCCTTGGGCTCTTGGAGTCATGTTCACTTCATTGCTTGACTTGTACCGGCTTCAAGGTCTTGTCATGAGGTGCTTAATGAACTTATCCCGGAAGTCTTGCTTTCAACGTTAAAACCCTGCGTAAACACTTAACTCCAAAACCGACATGCACAAGTGAACTTGTTATACCACGGGGGTTAGTACCAATGGATAGGATACAAAAGTCATGCCAACACCGAAGGTAAACTCATGGCTAGGTTGACGGATTTTCACCGTCAACAGCTCCCCCATTCTTAAACCTTGCTCGTCCTCGAGTAAGCCTTCGATGGATATCATCGTTGCCCTTCATTGTTTAAACCTTGCACTTGATCATACATGAAAAAAACATAATGCTCTCAAAAGTTTAATTCGTTAAAGTTCCATAATGTACTAGCCTTCATCCCTACGGAGGGTAGATATTTAACTAAGCTTATCCCACAAGTATTAACATGTTCCCAAATACGAATGGATCTCAGAAATTTTGAAATAAAGAACAAGATGAAAAAGAGCTAAACCAAGTTCACAAATTTAAACCACCTTGCATCTTGCTCATGAACTCTCATCTCATCATGTCTCTCAAGCCTATTTATTCTACTCCTTTCCCTCTCATAACACATATATATGTGGTAGGCTTTATATGGAGCTTTTTGGGAAAGTTTAGTCCTACCAAGATTTTATAAATGAGATGTTGTCAAAACAAGACAAGCTTCTCATGGTCTTACCGAGACTCGTCAAAAAGGTCATTGGAAAATGATGTTATATCAAGGAGGGGAAAGAAAAGTACACACGCTTGAGATGAATGGACATGTGCAAAGGGCAAAGGGTGATCCCGAGGCACAAAGGAAGTCCTCGTTATCGGATTGCACATGGTTGGAAAATGAGAATGGACCTTTTAATCTTAAAGCTTTGAATTTCCTCATGCACTTTAGAGAACCGGGGAGTTCACTTTACGCTATATTTTTTTCTTTCTCATATTTCTCCTTCTTTTCTTTGTTTCTTTATTTCATTCATTTTCTCATTCATTTTTTTTTCTTGTCATTCATTCGGTCACGAGACTTTCACCTTGGAGTTTTGATTTGATTTTTTTTCATTTGCAGCCCTTTGAATTTTTTATTTACTCCCCTTTGAACTCTAAAATTGCACCGTACCTACCTCATCCCCCATGCTTAGACGTTGCTCGTCCTCGAGCAAAGAGGCGATGAATAAGGTAGGTACCGGAAATATTTTTCCTTGGAGAGATACTTGAATTCTTCAATCTTGGCACCATCGATCTTCCTTGAATTGATGATCCATACTCAACGATAGGTTGTGGTCAAGGAGGTAAACACAAAAGATGATATTTGGTTTTAAGGGTGGATATCCGGCGAGGTTTGTGAGATCTCCGATGTGGGGATACACAATGCACGGATAAAAAGGCTACCAAAAAGATAGATACGCAAAAACGGAATGACCAGCTTCTTAGTCTCGGGCCAGAGAAATCATGGCCTGCAATAACTCACTCAAAAATAAATCTTGTATACTAAGTTTTTGCACTCAAATATTTATAAGGCTCTGGATAGGTAGAGCAACACACAAGTGATATTTATGACAAGGTTAGCTTTACATTTAAGAACAAAAATAAATCATCTTTAATCCATCTAAAACTTAAGAGCACATAAAACACTATGGGTCTTTATTTTTATCATAACCTCCGCTAAAGATTAAGCTAGCATTTAGATAATTTCAGATTTGTATTTTAAGAGAGCACTAGGTTAAACATGCATAAATCAATTACAAAGATAAACAAAGCGGCAATATTAATCATTTATCATCATGGCACAAACTTTGTAACTTCACTAATGGTAAAAACTTGGTGGTGACATTATTCATGATGAAAATAAACACTAACACACATGCTGAAAATAAAAGTGAAAACTAAAAATTAAAGTAAAGTTGAAAATACTATGCATACATAGGTGCAAACAAGCTGAAATATAAAGAAAAGGGGGTAAAGGAAAGATAACTAAAGCTCCTCCTCTCTCTAATCTTCCGCCGGTGGTTGATATTGAAAGTCTTGGTTGTTGTACCCTTACTCATAATAAGATTGTGCCTCTCCTCATATGAATTGTCTGAGGGTGCTAGGTGAAGGTGTCCAAGCACATAAGCGACGTTTGCATTTCCTTCACCCATTTGGTTTGCATTGGTTTGGATGGCTGCAATAATTTGCATGTTCCTTGCAGCGTATCCTCCAATGGTGGCCACATTTTGTTGTGGTTGAGGAAGGTGTGCATATGGCTCCGCAAAGGCTACGTTGAGCACCGCAAAAATGGTGGGGGTATGGCTGCACCACTCCCCCATGCTTGCATTGGTACATCACTGTAGTAACTTGGCGGCGCCGAAATTTCTCCAAATGGTGGCACATAATCTTGTTGTGCACCTCCTTCTTGGGCCATAGAAGATCCTTCTCCTATAATCCTTCACTTTTATTTTTCTTCGCCGGTACAAGAAGTCCTTCCTCTAACCAATCTTCTTTCCCCTCAAGAAAAAGTCTTAATCTTTCATCCGGAAGGGGTAGGTTTACTTTGGTCACTTTAAAGCCTCCTCTCTCGTCTTCATTTAAATTTTCCTTTCTTTATATACCTAGGGAGGTCCCAGGTAGTAGATGATTCGGGTTCCTTGTAATACCCGGTTTTAAAGAGATAGTCAACATGGAGAGGTAACAACCCGATCTCCCGAATCTGATGTTGCTCACAACACCACCGGTTGATCATAGGTGAGTGGGGTTGATTGGCTGCCTGGCAAAGACGAGTAAAGCCAATTCAACTCCGTGTTGGTTATCTTTGTCTCTCTCATTCTCCTCAAAAATCCACTTGCACAAAAGTGACACACTTGGATGATAGGGTTCCGAATAGTATTTCTTCGTTGATGGTCTCCTCCCGTGATCATACTCCAAAAACCTTCCCATGTGCCTTCATCCACATCCACTTGTTTCGGAGCTCCCTTTTGAAAATAGGAGATACTCGCCCATGGGTCTACGATACTAGAACATGCAATCGTTTTGAACATGAAAATCAATCTAATCTATCAGGGGTTGTGACCACGGTTTCGCCCTTTCCCTCCTCTCGTACTCACGCGAAGGTACTCATGACTAGACGTATGATGGACACGATGTGTTGAATGGATCCAAGGAAGCATTGGGGATCTACTTCCTTTATGGCATGGTAGCTAACCTTAAGCAATAAAGTATATTCAACACAAGATGATAGATAGATAATCCAACAAAGTATGATTGCATCTCAAGATCGATTGCAACCTGTTGACGGTTAATAGTTGTATCAAAGTTCGTTTGTGACTTGCAAGCGGACAAGTCTCCCGTCGTAGTCAAGGGACCCTTCTTCCCTCGAGTGGTGAACCCAAGGTATCGAATCCGTGGAACAATGTGCAACGCAAGGATTCAATCTAGTAAAGCAAGGTAAAGCTATCTATTGAAGAACAAAGATGCATCTAATCTAAGATATGATCAAGTAAACGAATCTAATCTAATCTACTAAAGAGGTAACAAGAGAAAGCAAGAGATAACCAATCTAGAGAATCTAGATCATGCTTATGTTGTAGCTCCAAACAAGATAGATGAAGATAGAAAAGCGAATCTCATTAAAAGCATCTTTAAATCGTGGCCTTCCCATCCGACTCCGAAAACATCCGCCTTTCGAGACCCCCGTTCTGTCACAACGTATCCCTATTCATGCGGGGAGCTTAGGGCGAGTTCGATAGAACAAGTTGAAATCACTTGGCCGGTCCGGTATGCACCTCTAGCCACCGCGGCTACAAGAGCACCCTATGTAATCTAGCTATAGACTAGATCGTAGAAGAAGCAAAACCAAGAAGAAATCAAAATCATCGAGAAGGCACTTAATCGCTAGAAATCGGATTCACTTACAAACTTCACCATGAATGATTACATGAACAAGATCACCACCGGGGCCCTCCCTCGATCTTGATCCTCGCTCCGAGCTCCGACGTGGTCTTCCATGCAAGGTTCCCACGTCGGCCGGGGGAAACCCTAGACAACTAGCACGACCCTCATCTCCAAGTTGGTGTCCCTCAAGCTTCTCTCGCTCCTCGGCGGCGGATTACGACTTCGGTTCTCGCGTGGCTCTCGGTCGGGGGGCTATTTATAGCCCGAGAAGCAATCGGGTCAAAGGAGAGGCCGATTGGGCCCCGAATTGGGGCTGGGCCGGCCGGCTCGGGCCGGCCGGCCCGGGCCCACCCGGCCCATCCCGCGGCCTCGCTTCGCCCGTGTTGCTTCCCACGTCTTCTAGATGTTCTCCCCTTTTGCATGTGGGCCCTTGACGTCGGTTTCTCTCCGAATTGGACTCAACTCCTTGTCTTGCAAGATTCGAAGCACTTTTCCGGTTCGGTCCTCGGAGTTTATCATCTTCTCGGGCTTGGTCCTTGGGCTCTTGGAGTCATGTTCACTTCATTGCTTGACTTGTATCGGGCTTCAAGGTCTTGTCATGAGGTGCTTAATGAACTTATCCCGGAAGTCTTGCTTTCAACGTTAAAACCCCGCGTAAACACACAACTCCAAAACCGACATGCACAAGTGAACTTGTTATACCACGGGGGTTAGTACCAATGAATAAGATACAAAAGTCATGCCAACACCGAAGGTAAACTCATGGCTAGGTTGACGGATTTTCACCGTCAACATCTCCCCCATGCTTAAACCTTGCTCGTCCTCGAGTAAGCCTTCGATGGATATCATCATTGCCAGACAATGTTTAAACCTTGCACTTGATCATACATGAAAAAAAGCATAATGCTCTCAAAAGTTTAATTCGTTAAAGTTCCATAATGTACTAGCCTTCACCTCTATGGAGGGTAGATTCTTATTAAGCTTATCCCACAAGTATTAACATGCTCACAAAGTTTAAATAGATCTCAGAATTTTTGAAATTAAGAGTGAGATAAAGAAAAGAGCTAAACCAAATTCACAAATTTAAATCACCTTGCATGTTGCTCATGAACTCTCATCTCACTTGTCTCTCAAGCCTATATATTCTACTCCTTTCCCTCTCATAACATATATGTGTGGTAGGCTTTATATGGAGCTTTGGGAAAGTTTAGTCCTAACAAGATTTTATAAATGAGGTGTTGTCAAAACAAGACAAGCTTCTCATGGTCTTACCGAGACTCGTCAAAAAGGTCATTGGAAAATAATGTTAAATCAAGGAGGGGAAAGAGAAAAATACACACACTTTTAGATGAGTGGACATGTGCAAATGGCAAAGAGTGATCCCGAGGCACAAAGGAAGTCCTCGTTATCGGATTGCACATGGTTGGAAAATGAGAATGGATCTTTTTAACTTGAAGCCTTGAATGCACTCTTAGAGAACCGGGGAGTTCACTTTATGCTCATACTTTTTTTTTCTTTCTCATATTTCTCATTCTTTTCTTTCTTTCTTTCTTTCTTTCTTTCTTTCTTTCTTTCATTATATATATTTTTTTCTTTCTGCACCTTGAAAGTCACGCATATCGCCGAATTTTTTTTCATCATTATTTCATTATATATTTTTTTAAAATACTCCCTTTTTGAACTCTAAAACTGCACCGTACCTACCTCCTCCCCCATACTTAGACGTTGCTCGTCCTCGAGCAAAGAGGCGAAAAATAAGGTAGGTACCGGGGTATTCTTCCTTGGAGAGATACTTGAAATCTTCAATGTTGGCACCGTCTTGCGATCTTCCTTGAATTGATGATCCATTCTCAACAATAGGTTGTGGTCAAGGAGGTAATCACAAAAGATGATATTTGGTTTAAGGGTGGATATCCGGCGAGGTTTGTGAGATCTCCAATGCGGGGATACACAATGCACGGATAAAAGGCTAGCAAAAAGATAGATACGCAAAAACGGAATGACCAGCTTCTTAGTCTCAGGCCAGAGAAATCATGGCCTGCAATAACTCACTCAAACATAAATCTTGTACACTAAAGTTTATGCACTCAAATATATATAAGGCTCTGGATAGGTTGAGCAACACACAAGTGATATTTGTGACAAGGTTAGCAATATTTTTTAGCATAAAAGACATCTTTAATCTATTCATAACTTGAGAGCACATAAAACACTATGGGTCTTTATTTTAATCATAACCTCCGCTGAAGATTGAGCTAGCATTTAGATAATTTCAGATTTGTATTTTTAAGAGAGCACTAGGTTGAACATGCATAAATCAATTACAAAGATAAACAAAGCAGCAATTATAATCATGTATCATCATGGCACAAACTTTGTAACTTCACCAAAGGTAAAAACTTGGTGGTGACATTATTCATGATGAAAATAAACACTAAGACACATGCTGAAAATTAAACTAAAAACTGAAAATTAAAGCAAAGCTGAAAATACTATGCAAACACAGGTGCAAACAAGCTGAAAATTAAAGAAAAGGGGGTAAAGGAAAGATAACTAAAGCTCCTCCTCTCTCTCTAATCTCCCACCGGTGGTTGATATTGATAGTCTTGGTTGTTGTACCCTTACTTGTAATAGGAATGCACCAATCCTCCTATGAATTGTCCGACGGTGCTAGGTGAAGGTGTCCAAGCACATAAGCGACGTTTGCATTTCCTTCACCCATTTGGTTTGCATTGGTTTGGATGGCTGCAATAAATTGCATGTTCCTTGCAGCGTATCGTCCAATGGTGGCTCCATTTTGTTGTGGTTGAGGAAGGTGTGCAAATGGCTCCGCAAAGGCTACGTTGGGCACCGCAAAAAAATGGTGGGGGTATGGCTGCACCACTCCCCCATGCTTGCATTGGTACACCACCGTAGTAATTTGGCGATGCCGGAATTTCTCCGAATGGTGGAACATAATTTTGTTGTGCACCTCCTTCTTGGGCCATAGAAGATCCTTCTCCTAATCCTTCTCTTTTGTTATTTTCTCTTCACCGGCACAAGAAGTCCTTCCTCTAACCGATCTTCTTCCCCTCAAGAAAAGTCTTAATCTTCAATCCGGAAGGGGCAAATTCACCTAGGCCACTTGTAAGCCTCCTCTCTCATCTTCACTCTTATATTTTCCTTTCTTCATATATTCCTAGGGAAGTCCCGGGTAGGAGACGATTTGGGTTCCTTGTAATACCCGGTTTTAAAGAGATAGCCAATATGGAGAGGTAACACCCCGAACCAATATCTTCCGAACTCGATGTTGCAACAACACCACCGGTTGATCATAGGTGAGTGGGGTCTATTGGCCACTTGGCAATCAAAGCCGAGTAAAGCCAATTCAACTCCGTGTTGGTTATCTTTGTCTCTCTTGTTCTCCCAAAAATCCACTTGCACAAAAGTGACACACTTGGATGATGGGGTTCCGGATAGTATTTCTTCGTTGATGGTCTCTTCCCGTGATCATGCTCCAAAAACCTTCCCATGTGCCTCATGCATATCCACTTGTTCCGGAGCTCCCTTTTTGAAAATAGGAGACACTCGCCCATGGGTCTACGATACTAGAACATGCAATCATTTCGAACATGAAAACCAATCTGATCTATCGGGGATTGTGTTGAATGGATCCAAGGAAGCATTGGAGCCCTTACTCCCTTTACGGCATGGTTGCTAGCCTTAAGCATTAAAGTATTTTCAACACAAGATGATAGATAGATAATCCAACAAAGTGTGATTACATCACAAGATCGATTGAAACCCATGGGTGAAAGGAGATTACCCCATCAAGGTGCTAGAAATAGCATCGTTGATCAAGGTTACCCTTCCGACGGTGTCTTCCTTCTTCTCCACTTGTGGGCTCCCTCCAACGGAATGAGAGACTCAACACTCCTTCATCAAGGTTATGCGCCATGGTCATGAAAATTTCCTAGGCGAATTCCTTGTGGGTGTTTGCCGACACTCCGTTAGAGAATTGCACCGGTGTCCCGTGCGAAACCCAATATGTGGAGAGCTTGGTCGTCGATATCGACGTTCGCTACAAGCCTCTACTTAAGGTGAGCGAGCTTCTTCTCCTCCTCCTTCGTCATGATGACATACCCCTCGGAATACCGCGGAGCGTATGGAGGTGGAGCGGATGATCGTGTCAAGTGGCGAGGTTGGACAGGCGGCTCCTCCATATGTTATTGAAGTTTGGTAAACCTAATAAACGAGTTTCGTGTGGCCCTCATGCCACCAAGGAGAAGAGTGTGATTCCTCCTCGGCGGTTCCGTGTCCTCCTCCATACTCCGAGGATACTCGGAAACCGAGTGCCTCCTCGAAGAGGTTGATGGCTTAGACGACGATGATCCCTTCTTCTTCGGTGAAAAGGCTTGTAGTTTTCCTCCATGATTGCAGCGCTCTCACTCACAAATAAATATCCGGGGTTTTCACCCGGTAACAAGGTACACAAATATTATTTTGGAGTCTGGACTTTGAGTGGATTAAGGATGTGATTTGTTGCACGAAACAAACGCGATGGATGGCTAAGTCTAAGGTGATTCCGGCCTACAAACTAGAGCACACGAACAAAGAGTTGGATGAAAGACTTACCTCTCTCCTCCTCTTGGCTCGGTTCTTCTCTAGTGCATTCATGTTGCTTCGTGATCGCGTACACCTTCCAAACGTTCCCGTCCACTCCTTCGCTTGCAATATTGCTCCTTCCACTTGATGTTTTCGCTTTGACTCACTTCCATACTCCCTTGCCCCACATGCATCCATGATATTCCTACAAAACAAGGCCTTGGCTGCCCCCCCATGCTTGTACTTTGCATGTGGTTTAAATATGTTGGAGGGGCATCCCGTGATGTATCATGGTGCATGCATGGTTAGGTTAACTAGATTGCCTCCCTTTAAGTGTGTTTAAGGCTAAGCACTCCTCTAATTTCGAAATTTAAAAATATTTTTCAGAGCCATGCAAGAGCTCAAGCATAAATTTAGAGAAGTTTTTAACCCATTAAAAACAAATGTAAGTCGAAAATATTTTTCGACTACGTCGATTTCGGTCTCACCGGTATAGTTTGCCTTCATTAGTTGAGAGCAAGCTTTTCCCGGCTTGATCATGGGGGCATAGGTTTAGGTCCTAATTTTGATTAGATGAGAGAGATTTCGAATGAAATAAAATTAAGTGAGGCTTAGAAAAATTCTAATCTTAGAGAAACCGAGGATATGGATTTTTAAACCAACCAAAAATCAAGCTTCTAGGTTCACGCGAGTCCTACCACATGCTGAAATTTAAATAACATCTAGATACAAGTCGTGGCTCTACTCGAGTGTTTTTAGCATGAAAAACAAGTCAACCACAGCACCATAATGAGGGTGAAGGGTTGAGTTAGGTTCTGAAATTTTTTTTTTGTTGTGGTTTCTCGAAAAAGAAGCAAACAATCACATAGGATGGTTCATGTAAAGGGTTTATGATCAAGCAAAATATTCAACCAAGAATTATGTCTCTAATATTGTTCAACCATTCTAAGTCTAAGGTTTTGCGTAGTAAAATTCAAAACTGAATTATATTTAAAAAGACTTGAAAAACCTGGAATCGGGTTGTCCTCCCGGTAGCTTATTCTTGACTCGACGAAACGGGTTGCCTCCCGCCTAGCGCTTCGTTTATAGTCCATGGCTAGACTTCTTCACTTGATTACTCTGGATCAACGCTCTTTGCGGGCGTTGCAATCTTGGGTACCCACTTTGGCTTAGTCAAAAAAAAAAATTTTTTGTCTTCACAGGCTGGCTTTGTCCTTTGGTCTTGACGGATGCAACATCTTCCTTGTGGCTCGGCATCTCGAACTCCGGTCCTTCGGTCGTGATCTTCATGGTCTCTAGTGTGATCCTTCATCTCTCCCGAATGAGTTTGAGTAGCCTTCGCCGTCTTGGGACCTTGGAGTTGTCTCGGATATTCTTCTTTGTCACCCATCGGGCGCCTGGCAAGTTGTCCCACTTGCGTCTCTAGCATCTTCATCATGATGAACACTTCGCATGTGGATCTTGCCTTGGCAGCCTTTAGGTGTTGAGCTTCTTTCTCCATCTCCATCTTCTCCATCCTCCTCTTGATTTGAACGGCCTTCCGGCGTCTTGACTTGGAGGTGGTGATTCCCTTGGAGATTTTGATGGTCCTTCGACTTGTGTTGCACGTCACCTTTGCCTGTAAAGTTTTCCTGGATCATCCACAAAAAAGTTTTGGTTTCTTGGAGAGGTAGCCAACCATCTCCGGTTAGGGTTAGTAATAAAACAAAATTCTAAACATAAAAACTAGCGTTAATCAAAACTAGATTAGATTGAATTTTTGTTTTGCGGATGATCAAACATAAGAGATGCAAAAGAAAATCAAAAGAAAAACTGAAAGATAAGCGATACTAGATTGGATCTTGATTGCTTGTTCCCCGGCAACGGCGCCAGAAAAAGGGGCTTGTTGACGGTTAATAGTTGTATCAAAGTTCGTTTGTGACTTGCAAGCGGACAAGTCTCCCGTCGTAGTCAAGGGACCCTTCTTCCCTCGAGTGGTGAACCCAAGGTATCGAATCCGTGGAACAATGTGCAACGCAAGGATTCAATCTAGTAAAGCAAGGTAAAGCTATCTATTGAAGAACAAAGATGCATCTAATCTAAGATATGATCAAGTAAACGAATCTAATCTAATCTACTAAAGAGGTAACAAGAGAAAGCAAGAGATAACCAATCTAGAGAATCTAGATCATGCTTATGTTGTAGCTCCAAACAAGATAGATGAAGATAGAAAAGCGAATCTCATTAAAAGCATCTTTAAATCGTGGCCTTCCCATCCGACTCCGAAAACATCCGCCTTTCGAGACCCCCATTCTGTCACAACGTATCCCTATTCATGCGGGGAGCTTAGGGCGAGTTCGATAGAACAAGTTGAAATCACTTGGCCGGTCCGGTATGCACCTCTAGCCACCGCGGCTACAAGAGCACCCTATGTAATCTAGCTATAGACTAGATCGTAGAAGAAGCAAAACCAAGAAGAAATCAAAATCATCGAGAAGGCACTTAATCGCTAGAAATCGATTCACTTACAAACTTCACCATGAATGATTACATGAACAAGATCACCACCGGGGCCCTCCCTCGATCTTGATCCTCGCTCCGAGCTCCGACGTGGTCTTCCATGCAAGGTTCCCACGTCGGCCGGGGAAACCCTAGACAACTAGCACGACCCTCATCTCCAAGTTGGTGTCCCTCAAGCTTCTCTCGCTCCTCGGCGGCGGATTACGACTTCGGTTCGCGTGGCTCTCGGTCGGGGGGCTATTTATAGCCCGAGAAGCAATTAGGTCAAAGGAGAGGCCGATTGGGCCCCGAATTGGCCGGGCCGGCCGGCCCGGGCCCACCCGGCCCATCCCGCGGCCTGCTTCGCCCGGTGTTGCTTCCCACGTCTTCTAGATGTTCTCCCCTTTTGCATGTGGGCCCTTGACGTCGGTTTCTCTCCGAATTGGACTCAACTCCTTGTCTTGCAAGATTCGAAGACTTTTCTCGGTTCGGTCCTCGGAGTTTATCATCTTCTCGGGCTTGGTCCTTGGGCTCTTGGAGTCATGTTCACTTCATTGCTTGACTTGTATCGGGCTTCAAGGTCTTGTCATGAGCTGCTTAATGAACTTATCCCGGAAGTCTTGCTTTCAACGTTAAAACCCTGCGTAAACACACAACTCCAAAACCGACATGCACAAGTGAACTTGTTATACCACGGGGGTTAGTACCAATGAATAAGATACAAAAGTCATGCCAACACCGAAGGTAAACTCATGGCTAGGTTGACGGATTTTCACAGTCAACACAACCCATGGATGAAAGGAGATTACCCCATCAAGGTGCTAGAAATAGCACCGTTGATCAAGGTTACCCTTCCAACGGTGTCTTCCTTCTTCTCCACTTGTGGGCTCCCTCCAAACAGAATGAGAGACTCAGCACTCCTTCATCAAGGGTGTGCGCCATGGTCATGAAAATTTCCTAGGCGAATTCCTTGTGGGTGTTTGCCGACACTCCGTTAGAGAATTGCACCGGTGTGCCGTATGAAACCCAATATGTGGAGAGCTTGGTCGTCGATGTCGACGTTCGCTACAAGCCTCTACTTAAGGCGAGCGAGCTTCTTCTCCTCCTCCTCCGTCATGATGACATACCCCTCAGAATGCCGCAGAGCGTATGGAGGTGGAGCGGATGATCGTGTCAAGTGGCGAGGTTGGACGAGCGGCTCCTTCATATGTTATTGAAGTTTGGTAAACCTCATAAACGTGTTTCGTGTGGCCCTCATGCCACCAAGGAGAAGCGTGGTTCCTCTCGGCGGTGTCGTTTCCTCCTCCATACTCCGAGGAGACTCGGAAACCGAGTGCCTCCTCGAAGAGGTTGTCGATGATGGCTTAGACGACGATGATCCCTTCCTTTTTTTGGTGAAAAGGCTTGTAGTTTTCTTCCATGATTGCAGCGCTCTCCCTCACAAATATATATCCGGGGTTTTCACCCGGTAACAAGGTACACAAATATTATTTTGGAGTCTAGACTTTGAGTGGATTAAGGATGTGATTTGTTGCACGAAACAAACACGGTGGATGGCTAAGTCTAAGGTGGTTCCGGCCTACAAACTAGAGCACGTGAACAAAGAGTTGGATGAAAGACTTACCTCTCTCCTCCTCTTGGCTCGGTTCTTCTCTAGTGCATGTTGCTTCGTGACCGCGTACACCTTCCAAACGTTCCCGTCCACTCCTTCGCTTGCATTATTGTTCCTTCTACTTGATGTTTTCGCTTGATTCACTTCCATACTCCCTTGCCTCACATGCATCCATGATATTCCTACAAAACAAGGCCTTGGCTGCCCCCCATGCTTGTACTTTGCATGTGGTTTGATAAAATATGTTGGAGGGGCATCCCGTGATGTATCATGGTGCATGTATGGTTAGGTTAACTAGATTTCCTCCCTTTAAGTGTGTTTAAGGCTAAGCACTCCTCTAGTTTCTAAATTTAAAAATATTTTTCAGAGCCATGCAAGAACTCAAGCATAAATTTAGAGAAGTTTTTAAACCATTAAAAACAAATGTATGTCGAAAATATTTTCCGACTACGTTGATATCGGTCTCACCGGTATAGTTTACCTTCATTGGTTGAGAGCAAACTTTTCTCGTCTTGATCATGGGGGCATAGGTTTAGGTTGTAATTTTGATTAGATAAGAGAGATTTTGAATAAAATAAAATTAAATGAGGCTTAGAAAAATTCTAATCTTAGAGAAACCAAGGATAAGAATTTTTAAACCAACCAAAAGTTTTAGTTTCTAGGTTCACGCGAGTCCTACCACGTGCTGAAATTTAATTAACACCTAGGTATAAGTTGTGGCTCTACTCGTGTGTTTTTAGCATGAAAAAGTAAGTCAACCACAGCACCATAATGAGGGTGAAGGGTTGAGTTAGGTTCTGAAATTATTTGGTTGTGATTTCTCGAAAAAGAACGAACAAACACATAGGAGGGTTCATGCAAAGGGTTTATGACAAAGCAAAATATTCAACCAAGAATTATGTCTCTAATATTGTTCAACCATTCTAAGTCTATTGTTTTGCGTAGTAAAATTCAAAACTGAATTACTTGAAAAGACTCGAAAAACCTGGAATCGGGTTGTCCTCCCGGTAGCTTATTCTTGACTCGACGAAACGGGTTGCCTCCCGCCTAGCGCTTCGTTTATAGTCCATGGCTAGACTTCTTCACTTGATTACTTCGGATCAATCCTTTTTGTGGGCGTTGCAATCTTGGGTACCCACTTCCGCACCATCTTGGGCACGGGCTTCTTCTTTGGCTTAGTCAATTTTTTTGGTCTTCACAGGCTGGCTTTGTCCTTCGGTCTTGACGGATGCAACAACTTCCTTCATGTAGTGGCTCGGTATCTCAAACTCCGGTCCTTTGGTCATGATCTTCATGGTCTCCTAGTGTGATCCTCCATCGCTCCCGAATGAGTTTGAGTAGCCTTCGCCGTCTTGGGACCTTGGAGTTGTATCGGAAATTCTTCTTTGTTACCCATCGGACGCCCGACAAGTTGTCCCACTTGCGTCTAGCATCTTCATCACGATGAACACTTCACGTATAGAGCTTCCGACCTCCGTCACCTTGCCATCTAAATTCTTCAATATTTTCTCCATAGCCTCGAACTTAGTGACGATGTCCTTGGACATGGTCGTGCTCCACACACTCCTTGCATGTGGATCCTGCTTCGGCGGCCTTTAGGTGTTGAGCTTCTTTCTCCATCTCCATCTTCTCCATCCTCCTCTTAAGTAAACCGATATGCCACTCAAGGAATTCGACTCGTATGCATTCATCTCTCTCAATCGTCATGCGGATAGTTGAGACCTTGATCTTGAACGGCCTCCCGGCGTCTTGAAGGCTTATGATAGGTAGATCAACAATGTTCAGGGTGCATAGCTCGATGTCGTGCTCCGGTGGTTGAGGTTGATCTTCCTTTGGACTTGGAGGTGGTGATTCCCTTGGAGATTTCGACGATCCTTCGAGTTTGACTTTTAAATCTAGGGTTTCCACCCCTTTAGCTTGTGTTGCACGTCTCCTTTTCCTGTAAAGTTTTCCTGGATCATCCACAAAAAAGTTTTGGGTTTCTTGGAGAGGTAGCCAACCATCTCCGGTTAGGGTTAGTAATAAAACAAAAATCTAAAAGGAGAAAAATTAGGGTTAATCAAAACTAGATTAGATTGATTTTTTTCTTTTGAGGATGATCAAACTTAAGAGATGCAAAAGAAAATCAAAAGAAAAACTGAAAAATAAGCGATACTAGATCGGATCTTGATTGCTTGTTCCCCGGCAATGGCGCCAGAAAAAGGGGCTTGTTGACGGTTAATAGTTGTATCAAAGTTAGTTTAGACTTGCAAGCGGACAAGTCTCCCGTCGTAGTCAAGGGACCCTTCTTCCCTCGAGTGGTGAACCCAAGGTATCGAATCCATGGAACAATGTGCAACGCAAGGATTCAATCTAGTAAAGCAAGGTAAACTATCTTATGAAGACAAGTTGCATCTAATCTACTAACTCATAAAGAAAACACATCTAATCTAATCTACTAAAGAGGTAGCAAGAGAAAGCAAGAGATAACCAATCTAGAGAGTCTAGATCATGCTTATGTTGTTGCTCCAAAAAAGATAGATGAAGATAGAAAAGCGAATCTCATTAAAAGCATCTTTGAAACGTGGCCTTCCATCCGACTCCGAAAACGCCCGCCTTTCGGAACCCCCGTTCTGTCACAACGTATCCCAACTCATGCGGGTAGTCTAGGGCGAGTTCGATAGAACAAGTTGAAATCACTTGGCCGGTCCGGTATGCACCTCTAGCCACCGCGGCTACAAGAGCACCCTAAGTAATCTAGCTGCAAACTAGATCGTAGAAGAAGAAAAACCAAGAAGAAAACAAAATCATCAAGAAGGCACTTGATCGCTAGAAATCGAATTCACTTACAAACTTCACCATGAATGATTACATGAACAAGATCACCACCGGGACCCTCCCTCGATCTTGATCCTCGCTCCGGAGCTCCGACGTGGTCTTCCATGCAAGGTTCCCACGTCGGCTAGGGAAACCCTAGACAACTAGCACGACCCTCATCTCTGAGATGGTGTCCCTCAAGCTTCTCTGCTCCTCGGTGGCGGATTACGAATTGATTGATGTGTGGCTCTCGGTCAGGGGGCTATAAATAGCCAGAGATGCAACTAGTCAAAGGGGAGGCCGATTCGGCTCTGGAACAGGCTGGGCCGGTCGGCCTGGGCCGACCGGCCTGGGCCCTTCCCGGCCCAATCTGTGGCCTGCTTCGCCCGGTGTTGCTTCTCTCATCTTCTAGATCCTCTCCCCTTTTGCATGTGGGCCCTTGTCGTCGGTTTCTCTCCGAATTGGACTCAACTCCTTGTCTTGCAAGATTCAACACTTTTTTGGTTCGGTCCTCGAAGTTTATCATCTTCTCGGGCTTGGTCCTTGGGCTCTTGGAGTCATGTTCACTTCATTGCTTGACTTGTACCGGGCTTCAAGGTCTTGTCATGAGGTGCTTAATGAACTTATCCCGGAAGTCTTGCTTTCAACGTTAAAACCCTGCTTAAACACTTAACTCCAAAACCGACATGCACAAGTGAACTTGTTATACCACGAGGGTTAGTACCAATGGATAAGATACAAAAGTCATGCCAACACCGAAGGTAAAATCATGGCTAGGTTGACGGATTTTCACCGTCAACAGCGGGCAAGCCCGAGATGGTGACGCCCGCAATGTCATCAACGCCCGACGAACGAGCAAGGCGGAGGCGCGGGCGGCAACAGGCTACCACGCTCGACGGGGTGGACGCTACGACAGCGATGAGGACCGCTCACCGACGCCGGAGCCCCCGGGGACCCGCGTGTTCAGCCGGGAGATCCGCATGGCGACCTTCCCCCAGCGCTTCCGCCAGCCCACGACGATCGTCAAGTGCAACCGGGAGATGGACCCCCGTGTGTGGCTCAACAACTACCGCCTGGCGTGTCACCTGGGCGGAGCCACCAGCGACGAGGCTATCATCCGCAACCTCCCCCTGCACCTCGCCGACTCGGCACGGACATGGCTCGAGCACCTGCCAGCTAGCCAGATCCACAACTGGGACGACCTGGTCCGCACGTTCGTGGGAAATTTCCAGGGCATGTACGTGCGCCCTGGGAACTCCTGGGACCTGCACTCTTGCACCCAAAAGCCCGGCGAATCGCTTCGGGACTTCATACGGCGTTTCTCCAAGTGCTGTACGGAGCTCCCGAGCGTGGCACAGTCAGAGATCGTGCACGCCTTCCTCGAAGGCACCACATGCCGGGACCTCGTGCGCGAACTTGGGCGCAGCCCGCCGGTCGACTCGAACGAGCTGTTCGACATCGCCACCAGCTTTGCCTCGGGCGAAGAGGCGGTGGGGGCGATCTTCGATGGCAAGAAGGGTAAGCGCGCGGACGACACGCCCGCGGAGGGCAGCAAGTCCAAGGAGCTCCGCCAGAAGAACAAGCGGGGCAAGAAGGCAAAGAAGTCGCGCCGCGAGGCGCGCGAGCAGGGGCGCGAAGACGACGACGGTGAAGCTCTTACTGTTGACCCGGCTCGGCGGGGCCCTCAAGCGGCCCCTCGAGGCCCGGGAGTGTTCGACGACATGCTGAAGAAGCCGTGTCCCTACCACAAAATGCCGGTCAACCACAACCTCGAGCAGTGCGAAATGCTCAAGCGGTTCTACGGCCGTGCCGCCGCGAAGGACGACGAGGCCAATAAGGACGGGGGTGATGGCGACGCCGGCGGCTTCCCTGCCGTGGAGAACGTCTTCCTCATCTTCGGGGGGCCGACCATCGACATGTCCAGCCGCCAACGCAAGCGGGAGCGGCACGAGGTTCTCGCCCTAGAGAAGGCGCCTCCTTCCTTCCTCGACTGGTCGGGGGACGCCATCACGTTCAGCCGCGAGGATCACCCGAACCGCATCCCCAACCCGGGTCAGTACCCGCTGGTGGTCGACGCAGTCATCGGGAACACGCGGTTCTCGAAGGTCCTGATGGACAGAGGCAGCAGCCTCAACATCCTCTACGCGCACACGTTGCGCCTACTGGGGATCGGGTTGGATCAGTTGTGGCCCAGCACAACGCCGTTCCATGGCGTCGCGCCGGGCAAGCGCGTCCAGCCCCTCGGGAAGATCGACCTGCCTGTCTGGTTCGGCACGCCGGACAACTACCGCAAGGAGACACTCACCTTCGAGGTGGTGGGGTTCAGGGGCGCGTACCACGCCATACTGGGGCGGCCTTGCTACGCCAAGTTCATGGCGGTCCCCAACTACATCTACCTCAAGATGAAGATGCCGGGGCCCAACGGCGTCATCACCGTGGGCTCATCCATCGAGCACACCTTCGACTGCGACGTCGAGTGCGTGGAACACGCCTAGGCCCTGGCGCTGGACGAAGCGCTAGTGGCCAACATGGAGAAGATGGTCAACGAGGACCTCAACTCCACCGCCAAGCATGCCGGCAGCTTCGAGGCTGCTGAGCAGACCAAGGAGGTGCCCCTCGACCCTGCTGCCCCCGAGGGCAAGGCGTTGAGGGTCAGTTCTACCCTCGACCCGAAATAGGAAGTGGTGCTCGTCGACTTTCTCCGCGCCAACGCCAACATCTTCGCGTGGAGCCCCTCAGACATGCCAGGCATCCCGAGGGAGGTCGCCGAGCACTCCCTTGACATCCTACCTCACTCCCGCGCCGTGCAGCAATGGCTGCGCCGCTTTGACGAGGAGCGGCGCCGGGCAATCGGAGCGGAGCTACGGAAGCTCCTAGAGGCTGGGTTCATCAAGGAAGTGTTCCACCCTACTTGGCTAGCTAATCCTGTATTAGTGAAGAAAAAGAATGGGAAGTGGCGGATGTGTGTAGACTACACTAGTCTTAATAAAGCATGTCCTAAAGTTCCTTTTCCTTTGCCGTGTATCGATCAGATCGTTGATTCGACCGCCGGGTGTGAACTGCTCTGTTTTCTTGATGCCTATTCCGGGTACCACCAAATAAAAATGAAGGAGTCCGACCAGCTCGCGACTTCATTCATCACGCCGTTCGGGATGTACTGCTACGTCACGATGCAATTCGGCCTCTGAAACGCGTGTGCGACGTACCAGCGGTGTATGCAGCACGTCTTCGGAGACCACATCGGGCGAACCATTGAGGCGTAAGTAGATGATATAGTCGTAAAAACCAGGAAGGCGGACGACCTGGATAACGACCTCAGCATCACGTTCGGCTGCCTGCGGGCCAATGGGGTGAAGTTAAACCCAGAAAAATGTGTTTTTGGCGTGCCGGGGGTATGCTTTTAGGATACATCGTCTCCAAGCGAGGCATCGAGGCCAACCCCGAAAAGGTTGCAGCCCTCGAGCGGAAGGGTCTGATTCGGGACCTTAAGGGGGTCCAAAGGGTGTTGGGGTGCCTTGCCGCCTTGAGTCGCTTCATCTCGCGGCTCGGCGAGAAGGGCTTGCCCCTCTACCGGGTCCTCAAGAAGCATGAGCGCTTCTCCTGGACCACCGAGGCCCAGGAGGCGCTTGATAAGATGAAGGCGTCCCTTACCCACGCCCCGCAAGACAGCGAGCCTCTGTACCTCTACGTGGCTGTGACCACCCAAGTGGTCAGCGCCGTGATCGTGGTGGAGCGTACGGAGGAGGGTCACGCCTTGCCGATTCAGCGGCCGGTGCACTACATCAGTGAAGTCTTGTCCGACACCAAGACGCGCTACCCACAAGTCCAGAAGCTGCTCTACGCGGTGGTTCTCGCGCGGCGCAAACTCCGCCACTACTTCGAGGCTCACCCTGTCATGGTGGTTTCCTCCTTTCCATTAGGGGAAATCATCCGTAACCCGGATGCGGCGGGCAGGATTGCCAAGTGGTCGGTGGAGCTGATGGGTGAAACGCTCGCCTACGCCCCACGCAAGGCCATCAAGTCCCAAATCTTGGCAGATTTTGTAGCCGAGTGGGCGGACACACAATTGCCGCCGCCACAGATCCAGACGGAATGCTGGACTCTGTACTTTGACGGCTCGGTGATGAAGACAGGGGCGGGCGCGGGCCTGCTCTTCGTCTCGCCCCTCGGGGAGCACATGCGGCACGCCGTGCGCCTTCACTTCCCTGCATCAAACAACATGGCTGAGTACGAGGCCCTGCTTTGTGGCCTCAAGATCGCCATCGAGATAGGCGTCAAATGCCTCGACGTGTGGGGGATTCGCAGCTCGTGATCGACCAGGTCATGAAAAACGCGAGCTGCCACGACGATAAGATGGAGGCGTACTGCAAGGCTGTGCCGGCCCTCGAGGACAAGTTCTACGGCATCGAGCTCAACCACGTGCCCCGCCGGTATAACGAGGAGGCGGACGAGCTCGCCAAGATCGCGTCAGGGCGGATCAACGTCCCCCCGAACGTCTTCGCTCGGGACGTCGCCCAACCATCCATCACCCTCGAACTGCACAGAACCCTCGGGGGCTCCCTCGAATCCAGCGGGCGCAGAGCCCAGGGACGAGGACCCCTCGAATGAGGCGTTCGTGCTCTCCCTCCTCGAGGGGTACGACGCCGACGAGGCCGAAGCCATGAACGTCGAGCCAGTCCCCAGTGAGGTGGACTGGTGCGACAAGTATATCACCTGGATGGACCGAGGGGAACTCCCCTCGGACCGATCCGAGGCCAGGCGCATCGCCAGGATGGCCAAGTCCTTCACCCTCGTCGACGGCGAGCTGTACAAGCGCGCCGCCTCCGGCATCTTGCAGCGATGCGTTCCCATCCCCCAGGGGCGTGAGCTCCTCAAGGATATACACGCGGGCGTTTGCGGCCATCATGCTGCACCCCGCACCCTTGTGGGCAATGCGTTCCACCAGGGCTTTTACTGGCCCACCGCGGTCGTTGACGCCAGCGAAATCGTGCGCACCTGCGAAGGGTGCCAGTTCTACGCTCGCAAGTCCAACCTCCCCGCGCACATCCTGCAAACCATCCCCATCACGTGGCCTTTCGCCGTGTGGGGGCTGGACATCGTCGGGCCCTTGCGGAAGGCGCCCGGGGGCTACACCCACCTGTTGGTCGCAATCGACAAATTCTTCAAGTGGGTGGAGGTACGCCCCATCACGAACCTCAGGGCGGAGCAGGCGGTAACGTTCTTCACCGACATTGTCTACCGCTTCGGAGTACCCAACTCCATCATCACCGACAACGGGTCCCAATTCACGGGCAGAAAGTTCCTGGAGTTCTGCGACAAGTTCCACATCCGCGTTGACTGGGCAGCTGTGGCACACCCACAAACCAACAGCCAAGTGGAGCGTGCCAACGGCATGATCCTACAAGGCCTCAAGCCCAGAATTTTCGACCAGCTGAACAAGTCTGGTCGGAAATGGCTCCAGGAGCTGCCGGCAGTCATATGGAGCCTCTGGACCACCCCAAGCAGAGCCACCGGGTTCACCCCATTTTTTCTGGTGCGAGCCCGCGAGGACTCGCTGGACCAGTTGGATGAAGCACGCATCGTGGCCCTGATGCATTCCGCAAGGTACCAGCAGTCCCTAAGGTGCTACCAAGCTCGAAAGGTGCGGCGGCGGGACTTCAGCGAGGGGGGCTTGGTCCAAAGGCTACGCCAAGATAATCGAGGCCGCCACAAGTTATCACCCCCATGGGAGGGACCCTACATCGTGGTGAAAGTGCTCAAGCCCGACACGTACAAGTTGGCAAATGAGGATGGCGAGGAACTCACCAACGCTTGGAACATCCAACAGCTACGTCGCTTCTACCCCTAACTAGGATTTCCAAGTCTTTTGTTGTAAATTACATGCCCAACACCCCAGTTGGCAGCACAATGTAAATAACAGCAAGTCAATAAAGTTAAAGGGCAACTCAGCTTTCCCCTGAAAACCAAGTCACCCTCGAGGGCTACTGCGGTGGGCATCCCCCCCAGAAAATGGTCCCATTTTTCGCAAAAAAATTTAACTCGTAAGTGCGCTAAGTATGTTTTGACCATAGCCTCGAGTGAACCAAGTCAGGGCGCGGGTGGCCAAGCGGAAAGGATGCGCGAGTCAGAGATACCCTACGCCTCCGCGAGGATACGACCCTTCTCTCTTGCCTCCGGCCCAGCGGACTACTCACGAAATCGAACTCCCCTAACCTGAATTCTCCTGAGCAAAAGGAAAAAAACAGAACAACGCGACAAATAAAAGGCACCACTTAAATTTACAAGTGCTTAAATAATCCAGAAGTTTCACTTGGTTATTTACACGGCCACATGGACCGGATACTAACATTTAAACAGAAATGGGCCTAATGCCCAGAGCTCTTCAGGCCTGAGGCTCGTCGGCGTCAACGACATCCGGGAACAAGAACTCCGCGAAGGCCTCGGTGAGCGCCTCGGCAGCATCAGCGGCAAGTGCGTCCGCTTTCTCCATCGCCGCCTCGTCCTCGACGCCCTCCGGGACGACGTAGCCCGACGCCACGACCTCGAAGTTCACCTCGTAGTGGGACCGCACCACGCCAAGGGCCTTCTGGACGCCCAGGTGAAGCGCGCGACGCATGCGCCTTGAGACGTGCACGCCAACGGCGCGCAGACGGCTGGCCAGCAATCTCCCGGCTTGTCCCTCGCCCTCTTCGACCGCCTGGCAGGTCTCGAGGGCTGCAGCGCGCAACTCCACCAGCTCCCGCTCGAAGGAGTCGTAGGCGGCCTGCAGCGTCTCGGCCCGATTGGTCGCGTGCCCCAGCGCAGTGCGCAGGCCTGGATGTCACGAGCAAAAGAAATCAAGAGGGGAACGGACCTCGAAGGGAATATCAACAAAACAAGAAACGAAGCAGCAACTCACCTTCGACCTGCTTCCTCTCCCCCTCGAGAGCCTGGTGTCCGCTCTCGACCGCCTGCTGCAAGTTGACGACCGTGGCGCTCTGCTCCCCGAGGGTCCGGACCTGGTCCGCCTTTGAGATGCTGAGGGCGATCAGCTCCCCATCGAGCTTCGAAACCTCGGCCTCCTGCTCCTCCAGAGACGTCCGCGCTCTCTCGAGAGCAGCATGCTCCCGCTTGAGCGCCGACCGGGCGTCAACGAGATCGGCTCGCTCCTGCTGGAGCTGACCTTCGGCCTCCTGGTGGGCAGCACGCTCCTGCCGGAGCTCCTCCTCCGCTGCGGCAACCGCGGCGACCTTAGCGTCGAGGGCGACCTTCAATTCTTCGACTTCCTTGGCCCTCTGCTCGGCCTCCCGCACCCTCTCCTCGGCCCGGCTCCACTGGGACTGCGCCTCCATGAGCTCCGCGCGAACCTCCCGGTTCTGGGTCCGGACGGAGACCACCTCCGCCTCCTAGTCCGTCGCCACGGTGCGCGCCCTCTCCAGGTCCCCTCTCACCTGCTGCAGCGCCTCATCCCGGTCGATGAGAGCCATGCGAATCCGCTCGATGGCAGAGGGGCGCGCCGTGGATTGCCCCTCCAGCTCCAAGAGCTGGTCACGCAGGGCCTCCGCCCGGTACGCCAGCCAGCCATCCCGGGTCCTTAGGGCCTCGGCGAGGGCATCGAGAGCATCGCGCTGCTCCCAGAGCTGGCGGAGCTCAGCGCTCATCTGGCGAGAGCGCCGTACCTGTCGCGGGCGCGGTGTTCCAGCTTCTGCCTCCAGCAAACAGAGACCAATAAGCGTCGCGCCACGAGAAACAAACACGAAGACGACAGAACAAGGAAAAAAGCAACGGCATCATACCTGGAAGATATGCCACGCAGGGCTGCCGTGGATCTGCAGCGCCTCATTTAGCGCCCGGTTGAGCGAAGCGCCGTGGCCGCGCAGCTCCTCCCACAGCTGCTGCTCCTCTTGGGCGTCGGCGAAGAGGGGGGATGGCACGTCGAGGCGCTCCCCGCCCTCCCCCCACCCCCCGCCGCCGGGACCGCTCGAGCCAGGGGGCGGCGTGGGACGAAGAGGCCTCGACGCCATGCCTCGAGCCCCCAACCACCATGTGGTCATCCCACCGTCTGACGAGCGCCCCCGCCTGGGGCTCAGGGGCTGGTGTGGGTAGGCTTCCCCACTGGTCCTACCCGGGCGGCGGGGTGTCGTCGTCGGGAATCTTCACCGCCGTCGCCTGGGAACTGCCGGCGAGGGCGGGCTCCCGGCGGTGGCGCGGCGGCCTCCGCCGCCGGCCGCGCTACCGCGCCTACGGACTCTCGCCGCGGCACGGCAACCTCCGCCTCCGGCCCCGGCGCCTCGGCGGCCGTGGGCGCCTAACGCACCTCCATGGCCGACGACGCCGGCAACGCCACTACGACCGGCGCCGGCCGGCCGCGCCTCCGCCATCGGCCGCGCCTCGCCCACGGCTAGCTCTTGTCGCGCCTCGTCGCCGCCCGCCGCGGCTCCACGGTCGACGTCGCCGGCCGCGACCCCGAGGCCTCGGCCGCGCCTCGCGAGGCCCCGCTCACCGTTGCCGCCGTGCTTGCGCCCGCCCGCGGCGCCCTCGACGAGCGCTGTCTAGTAGGGACGGATGCGTCCGCCCTCAGCACCTTGGCCGGTGCGAGGGGGGCACGGTTGGCGCCACCCTGCGGACATGAAAACAAATCGTCAGACCCCCGCCCGTCGGGCACGCGACCCCTCGAAAGGCAACTCCTTACCTCAAGGAGGAGAAGGCCCGCTTCCTCTTCCTCCAGGTCCCCACCGACGTCGTGGGCGCGGCCGGTGCGGCCGCCGCCACGCCTCCGGCCACCTCCACCGCGCGTGCGGGGCTCCGCCGCGCGTGCGGGCTCCGCCGCACGCGCGGGCGCCTCCGCCGCGTGCGCGGGCGCCTCCGTGGTGCGCGCTGGCACCTCCGCGGCTCGTACCGCCTCTGTCGTAGACTGCTTGGTGGCAGGCGCCTCTGCGTCCGCCCCAGTTGATGGTTCTCCTGTCACCGGAGCCGGCTCCGGTGACGGGGGTGCAGGCTCCCACCTATCGGGGAGAACCTGCCCCCTATCTTAGTCCTCCTCTTCCTCCTTGTCCTCATCCGACGACGAGTACTCCTCTGTCCCTGGCGAGGAGAGTCCCTGCTACTCGCACAGCCGGAACTCCTCGCTCCTCCGCTCCCGGCGCTCCCGTCGCCGCGCGTCGCGCTCCCTCCTGCGATCCACCCGCTCCCGCTCTCGCCGTTGCGCCGCGCGCGCGAGCGCGCGGGACCGAGGCGTGGGTGGGTCGGACTTCGCGGCGTTCACGCGCACCATCTGCAGGGGTCAGGCGAAGCCTTAAAACGCGCTGGCAACCCAAAAAACCGGCAAAACAAGAAAGGAAGTCAAGAAATCCACTCACCAATTGACCGACGGGGAGCATCTCGAGTGCCCACAGGGATGCGTCGTCACAACGCCCCGGCCTGAGGTCGATGGCGTGCCGCGCCCGGGTGGCCGCGTACGACCGCGAGATGGGGTCCCGCAGCAGCCGCGACTCCGCCAACGCAACGGGGTCAGTGTCCTCGCTCATCTCGAAGATGCGGAGCCGCCTCTCCATCAGGGGGACGATCCGCCGGTGGTGGAGGTTGGCGAGGACGCATCCCGCGGTCAGCCCGCGGTCCGCCATCTTCTTCAACACGGCCACGAGAGAGTCCAGCTACGCCTGGTGCGAGGGCGGAGACACCCCATGGTACCAGGAGGCGGCCTTCTCCCGGAGCACCTTGCTGGTGTAGGGGGGAGGCCAGGGTCGGCGCTGCGGAGGTAGAACCACCCCCGCTCCTAGTCCGCGTTGTTGGAGGTCATCGTGCAGGGGATGTATTCCTCCCTGCGCGAGCTCCGCACCGCGAACGCCAAGCCGCCGGCGCGCGCCGCGCGGCGAGTCCTCAGCTCCGACGTCTGCAGCGTGTGCAGCTCCGCGCGGAAGAGGTGGACCCAGAGATCCCAATTTACTGGGATCCCCAGGAAGCCTTCGCAGACGCCGATGAACGTGGCCGCCTGCGAGATCGCATTCGGCGTGAAGTTTTGCAGCTCCACACCATAATGGTAGCACAGACCCCGCATGAAGTGGATCGCCGGCACCGCGAAGCCGCGCTCGTGGAAGCGCATGAAGCTGACGACGTAGCCGTACGGTGGGTTGGGAACTCGTTCCCTCTCCGGCGGAACGATCCACTCCGCGGGCTGCCCCTCCACATTTGCCGCCAGCTGGCCGCCGGCCACCAGCAAACCCAGGGACAGCGTCGTCGCCGTCGAGCGCTCCCACGCCGACGGGTCGATGATGGTGATGGGTTGCTGGGGGGCCATACGAACGGGCAGGGGAACGAGGAACTGGAAGCAAGAGCAGCTCCAAGAGCAGAGGCGCAAAGGCAGGAACGGCTCGGAGGCTGGGGTGTAAGAGGCAGGGACAGCAAACGCTAAGTGCAAAGGTAAAAAAACCGCCCCTCCTCCACCTATCGGATTTATAGGCCGCGAGGTGTGCTCTCCGGAGCGCACGCCCCGCGCGCATTAACTGCAGGTGAAATATTCCCTCACTGACGAGCGGGGCCCACCACGACCGCGGCAGCCGCATAACCGCACGCGCGCCATCATCACGGCGCGGTAACCGGAGAGCCGTGGCAGGCAGTCACGTCCGCCTGTCCGCTCCGCCCACTACGCGCGCGGCCCGCGGCGCCTGAAAAGGCGCGTCTGCGGCGCGTGACTATAGCCGCGACTGTGGGCATTAAATGGCCCTGTCCCTTACCAAGTATGAAAGACCCTCGAGCGGCCCGAGCCCCTGGCTCAAGTAAGACCAACCCTCGAACGATGCGAATATCGACCAGTGGCCTCGAAGCCTGTCCAAAATAAACGGGCGCCATAGGTGCCCTCAATCTACAGAAATTACTGATCAGCGGTTCGAGGGCTGGCACGGTCAAGGACCCTCGAAACCTGCAGATGCGAAAAGACGGGAGCACTCCGCTGCTACCCCGCATGACCCTACTGATCAGGGGTTCGAAACCTAACCCTTGACGGGTTCGAACATGTGCCCCAGATCACCAGAGTCAGGGACGAAGAGGGCGTGCGCATTCGAGCCTTTCCTCAAGCCCACCGGCTCGAGGGAGCCCCACATGTCGTGTTCGACAGCCAGCGAGGGCAGCTAGCCGGGGGGATCCTACCGAGGGAGAGCTTCCGCGCCCTCGGTCCCTAGCGAATGGGACCGAGCCCCACCTAGCAAACCCATGTAAGCGCTTTAATGGACGAGTCTCCGGACCACGAGCCTACCCTTATCGAACAGGGCATGGGCGTCTACTTGAACCGCCCGCTAACAGCTCAGCGAGGAATCCGCAATCCGCGACCCGATCGATGGTGGTTGCGGAAACCTCACCCTCCGTCCCGCGGAGGGACGGCGAGGGTGTAACACCCTAAAATTCTATCACTAAATTAACTTAGCAACAAACGGCTAGATTTAATTTCTTTGAGGACATAAATAAATTAATAAACAAATTGACTTTTAAAATATTTAAACATCACTAAAATAATTTAGAAATAATAAGTGTTTGTGCATCATGATTCGAATGCATGGATTTTTGTTTGATTGAAGTTTGAATGTTTGAAAAATGAATTTGAAAAGAAATTTAAAAAAAAGGAAATCCTTTTCTCCCCCCTCTCCCTCTCCCTCTCTTTTCTTCCCCCGCCGGCCCAACATTTTTCTTCAGCCCCGTGGACCAACCCAAGGCGAGCGGCCTTTTCTTTTTTTCCCGTGCGCGCGCAGACGGCCCAAGTGGCCCAGCCTGCCTTCCCCGCCGGCCCAGCCACCGCCTCCCCCCTTTTCTTTTTGCGCCTGAGGCTGACAAGTGGGGCCCCGCGGTCAGGAGCTCCTTCAACCTCCAGCCGCGGGTCAGCCGCGCCCCATCATGGCCGCCGGCCGTTTCCGGCCGGATCAGCCGCTCCCCCGCCATCAAAACCTTGTAACCGAGCGCAGTGATGCCCCTTCTTCATTTCCCCTCCCTTAATTTGGCCGTTACCCTCCTTTAACCCCCTCCCCCTTAACTCCCCATCAAGGCCGTGGCCATTGATGGCCATGCCGCCGGGGAACCGCCTCCCGGAGCTCCCCCGATCCTATTTAAGCGCCCCCAGAGCACCCCCACACTCCCCCTTCACTCCACACCAAGCCTACGCGCCTCCACGTGCCCTAGCCGCTTGCGCCACCATGTTGGACCGCCGGCCGCCGCGCCATTGCCGCTGCCCGTGCTCCTCCGCCATCGGTGAAGCTCCCTGGTCCCTCCCGTTCGCTTCTCCTTCACATTTGTGAACTAATTCTTGTACCCAATCGAACCCGCAGGCTCCCGTGCGCCCCAATCGAAGCTCGCCGTCGCCGCCCGTGAGGATCGGCCGCCGGTGTTGAACTCCGCCGCCGCCGCCTTCTCCATCCAATCCTCACACACTGGAGCTCCTACACACTGTAAGGACCACATCCCCGCCCTCCGTTTCATTTAAACCCGACCGTAGGGTGAGCCGCCGCTCGCCGGCCGCTGGCCGTCCGCCCCCATGGACGCCGCGCCTCGGTCGCCGCTAGTTTCACCCGTGCAAGAGCTTGGTTAAGATCGCGATGTTCCCAGCTACGCGTAGAAGCTTTCCCCGCACGTTTTCGTGGCCGGGAGCACTAGTTTGGTCGTCGCCGGCGACCCCGCCGCCGTGCGCCGCCGCGCGCCGCCGCCGCCGGCGCGAGCGCCGCCCCCCGCCCGCGTGCGGGCGTGGGCCGGTCGTCGGATCGGCCATCCACGGCCCTGATCCGTTGGACCCGCGGGTCAAACCCGCATGTAACGGTCAACCGGGGGGCATTTTATTAAAGAGACCCTCAGTTCTTTTATTTTCGCAGGCCGGTCCTTCCACCCCATAAGATCCTTTCAAGTCAGTCCTGAAATTCTTGTTTAAGCCCCTGTTTTATTAGAAAACCGTACCCGAGGTCCTAAACACTCTTTTTATAGTTTAAACCTTCTGTTTTTAAGAATAATTGCGTTTTAGCCCCTGTATTCTTGCTGTTAGGCCCCTGTAAAGGTTAGTTTATCGCAGATTAGTCCTTATATCTTGTTTTTAGCATAACTTCTCCGTTATAGCTCCGTTTTTAGTGTTCTAGTAGTCCTTACGATCGTCTCAGCGAGCCCGTCACTTTAGTAGCATGTTTTCAGTCTTTAGGATTGATTGGTGATCTGTTTTATTTATTGTATGCTTTATGTGTGCATCGTAGATATCGTGCCTGTTTCATCTGAGCCACCTCTCGGGGACGATCAGGAGCAGTTGTTCGAAGAGGAGGAAGTTTTTCTGTAGTTGAGGAAGGCAAGTGGTCTTCTCCCCCTGCATATTCCCTTTTTATCCTATATAATTGCATTATAAATAATGTTTACTTCTATGATACCTTTGCATTAATTTGACGGGAAAACCTTTTTAAGGACTTACCTAG
This sequence comes from Cenchrus americanus, assembly GCA_947561735.1. NCBI lineage: Eukaryota > Viridiplantae > Streptophyta > Magnoliopsida > Poales > Poaceae > Cenchrus > Cenchrus americanus. The sequence goes on along the minus strand of OX387244.1, from coordinate 76,750,299 downwards.
ATCTTTTACCCTGATCCTTGGCCAAGCCCTTTTAAATAAAGTTTTGGGTAGAAAACGCTAGTTGCTCAACATGAGTTGGATAAATGGGTCTTTTATGGAAATGATATATGGTTTATAGTTAATGTTTTGGGTAATGCAAGAACACCTGTTTTAATCGGAACATGGAGAACCACCCAAGAAAACATGTGCAACCATAGTGTTACATGGCTCTGACCTTAGCCGAATAATTAGGTGTGTGATCGTACTAGTGGCCCTTTTCCAAAAGGAGCAGAGGGAGATCTGGGTTGCAGGGGTATAGCCCGGTCCTTTTGGGGTATTAGCCTTTGCTAAGGTACTGACCACTAGGGAGGGTTATGGTCCGCCCTGATCTGTAACTATGCGGGTCGTTAGTCTTTTGCATGCCTTTGTAAAGGCTTCGTAGCGTCCCTATGCAATCACACATCGGAAGTGTGGTATGGTGCTTGGCCAGCATCGCATGGTTGGGTTTAAAGTTCTTCGGAGCTTTTACGCGAACTGTGGGTAAAGTGTGCAAACCTCTCGCAGTGTAAAAGCGATCGATCGGCCGTGCTCACGGTCATGAGCGGCTTGGACCCTCACATGATTAATAAACTTAAAGACGAGATAAATCGTGGTTGGTGAAGCTCGTTGAGCTTGGGTTGTTTTGGTACTTAAGTTTTTCTTAAGTGGGTTGGTACGAACTTACACATAGTAAGTAGGTGTTCTTTAATTAAAACTGGACCAACATTAAAATGCTAAACCGCTGCAAAACCTTAGCCTATCCATGATAGCCTTGCATTTTCCCCCACTTGCTAAGCTCCAACCATAAGTGTGCTCAGCCTTGCTTATCGCTGTTCAGAGGAAAACTTTGGAGGGGAGTTCTATGACGACTTCGATGAGCTGTGAGGCTTGCGGACCCCCAGTCAAGTGCCTGTGGGAGCGGAAGACGAGGACTCGACGAGTAGTTATCATTTTCCGTTGATTAGAGACCTTCGAGTCTCCCGCATGAGTGTAATAAGTGGTTATACTCTGAAATACGTTTGAATACTGTTTATGATATTTCACTCATTTTTGTCTATCATATGTGTGTGAACTGATCCTGGCGCACATATGAGATGCACTTGGTTCCTCTTCGTAAATCAGGTGTGACAGAGTGGTATCAGAGCAGGTTGACTGTAGGAACGCAGCCTTAGTTAGAAATGGACGAAATTTAACGATTCATGTTCTAGATCATTCTGTCATCTTTCAAAACCACCTTATTTTCGCATAAAAATCTAATTTGTTCTTGTTATTTTGTTGAAAATTTGCATCATTTTGATTTCCTCTATGCTGAGTTCACTTTCTTTTAACAGATGGCCAGGACTCGTCAGACTGCCCGCAAGAGCACTGGTGGTCGCCTTCCTTCAGGGCAGTTGGCTCCACGCTACCCAGCAGCCCCGGAGGAGGCACAGCTGGAGGAGATGCAGCAGGAGGTTGGAGACTATCCGTACGATTCTGGCCGGAAGCGAAAGGGAGCAGGGATATCAGGCAGTACAACATCAGGAAAATGATGAGGAGGATCCAGAGGAGATCGTGTTTGAAGGTGATGATGCAGAGGAACGTCCACAGCTATATGATGGAGTTTTTCTAGAGGTTGATGTAGATGGAGACATAATAATTCCACCAGAGGTTGAAGTTGTGCCAGGACCAGATGTGGTAGAGGAAGAAGAGCTTGAACAAAATGCTGCAGGAAATGATCCGGATGACTCCGGAGATGATTCTAGTAGCAGTGAAGATAGTTCCAGTGAAGAAGATGATGAAAATGAGGATGGAAGTGAAGAAGAAGAAGAAGATGTGGACATAGAAGGATTGGAGGATGACAACAGTGCTGTGGGCAATGGAGAGGACAACAATAATAATCAGAATGAGGACAACAACAATAACAATGAAAATGGAGATCAGCAAGGTGATGAGCATAGGTATCACAGGGCTGAGTATCATGAACACACCTACGTCGGCCCGGACGCTCCATTCTATGAGCTATTGGAGGAACTGTTGCAGGAGATAGAACATGCAGTGAGACCGTTGTACATCACCAAGCATTATGTAGAGCCGGGGATGAGAGATTATTATACCACAGAGGTCCATGTCAGGGTTGCCACGACACAGGCAGGGAGATGGAGGACCCGTACAATCCACCCCTGCACAGCACACTTTGCCTCAGAAGCAGCTGCTATCAACGATGCCGCGAGAAGAGCACTATGGTCTATCAGCAACACATTCCGCGATCGCTTAGAAGGCACGGACTTCCGATTCGTCCCCAGCAGAGTCAGTGGTACAGAAAACACCGTGGTACCTATGGGAGACTTCTGAGATAGCCGTGTTGATATACTAGCTAGAGTGACGGCAGCTCTTAACACAGACTTGGAGGGAGCGACAACAGAGTTGGATAGCACACATCAGGAACTACAGAATGCACAGGCAAGAATAGCTCAGCTGGAAGCCCAACTGGCAGGACAGCAACCACCCGATGAAGCAGAAGCATCTTGTCCTTCCCGTTCGCCTCCACACAAAAGACTTCGATACGGCACTCCAGCAGCCACCACTAGTCTCCAGTGGAATAGGAACTAGGATATCCACCCTCTTTTTGTTTTTCCGGTAGACGTTCCTGCGAGGACTAACGATTGTAATAAGTTGTTAATTGAACCATGTTTGATTTGGATCTTTGTGTGAGTGAGTTGTATTGTGGAGTGATGGCCACAATGCAACAAGAAAAATCATGTTAAGTTAATGGTTAGTTGGGGTTCAATTCTAAGTTGTCATCTACCTTACTTACCAAACCAAATCAATCATTCAAAATCTGTTCGCGCAGCTCCTTGACAGCACAACAATGTTTTTACCATAACTCAAGCTACAGAACTCCGATTGACCTAAATCCAGTTGGGTGGGTTCACAAATTTTGTGGAACAACCTCTGTCCAAAATTCAGCACTAAAGGATTAATATACAGAGAGTTATAAACAGAACAATGGGGCTAACAGAATCTGTAAAACCATGTTAACACAGCTGCGGTGTTCGGATTTTATCTCAAGTTGTGGATTTCCAAATGAGATAAAAACCAGTGGGGTTAGTTTCATAAATATGTTCTACACGGCCTGGCAAAAGTTCATAATTTTAGAAGAAGGATACTATGGGATACAACTGTTTTATCGGGATTAACCGAATCTGTCACAAAAAATAAAATCATGCTGATTCCCTAAATCAAACTTACTTCTTTATACATCAGTTCGATATTCTTATCTGAAATATCTTTCTCTAACAATCAGATGGTAAACACCAGGTCAGGAGGAGGACAGGACGTCCCACCAGTTGTTCGGGCACATATAGCCAACCAGCAAAACCCGGTGCCACCTCCCCCGCCCAATCCCGCAATAGATCCCGCTACCCAGCAATTCTTCGCTGCCCAGATGCAGCTGATTCAGAACCTCACTGCCGCAGTGCAGAACATACAAGCCCAGCAAAATCAGCCGCAGGCACCACCTCCACCACCACCACCTGCTCCAAGGGACAAGCATAAGGAGTTCATGAGTCACCACCCTCCCACCTACTCCCACTCAACCGATCCGCTAGATGCTGACGATTGGTTGAAAACCGTTACCAAAAAGTTGGAGAGGGCTCAGTGTAATGACCGAGAAATGGTCCTTTATGCTTCTGGACGCTCGGAAGGGCGAGGCATCGGATTGGTGGGATGCCTACACGCCGCTCACCCCCGCGCCTAACACCATTACATGGCAGCAGTTCAGAGATGCTTTTCGCGCTCATCACATCCCTGATGGGGTATTGAAGCTAAATCAGAGAGAGTTCCTTGCTCTGAAATAGGGCAATATGTCTGTAAACGAATACCTTGTCAAGTTTACTCAGTTGTCTCGTTATGCTCCAGACGAGGTCAACACAGACCCGAAAAGGCAAGAACGCTTCCTTGATGGATTGATAGGACAACTGAATTATCAGCTCCAGAGCCATACCTTTCCAGATTTCGCTACTCTGTTAAACAAGGCAATTGGCCTAGAGAACAAACGCAGAGAGCTTGGGGAGTAGAAACGTAAGTTTCAATCCCGTGGTCGATCCGGCAGCCATACCCGCCCACGCTACGGCTATCAACGAATACACCATTCCGCTCTCGGAGGACATGGTGGAAAGCACCCACGAGAACATGCGGCTGCAGCGCGTTCTTTCCAAAGCGGCCTCAACGATTCAACCCGCAAACTCCTCGCACCCCAAACTTCCAACAGAACCGCCCAGCTCTTACCCCGGGTGCACCGGCAAGAAACACCACTCCTGTGCAGCCTAATGGATGCTTCAAATGTGGCGAGTTGGGACATTATGCTAATAACTGTCCTAAACGTGGAATGCAGACTCCCCAGAGGAGTAATATTCAGAAAGTTGGACAGTCATCAACTCCAGCGCGCCCCGGAAATGCAGGTACTCCAGGCAACAAAGCACAGCAAAATTATGTGCACAGCAGGGTGCACAACATGACTATGGAGCAGGCACAAGACGTTTCTGGGGTTGTGCTTGGTACGTTCCCTATCGACTCCGTACCTGCTACAGTATTATTTGATTCGGGAGCAACGCATTCATTTATTACTGATCAGTTCGTAGCAAAGCATAATATGCCTATGAGTCCAATGAAGAAACTGTTGCTTGTTAGTTCACCGGGCGGTGATATGAAAGCCAGTCATCTGTGCCCACAAGTAAACCTTAAAATTATGGGGATAGACTTTCCATCCAATCTGGTAGTCCTAAAATCTTGGGGCATAGATGTAATCTTAGGGATGGATTGGTTAAGAAAGTATGATGGGGTTATCCGGTGCGGGAGAAATCGGTTCACTTGACTAGTCCACAAGGGGACGAAATAGAATTTATCGCAACACCGTCACCTACCGGGAAGGAGTTAGTGAATTCAATGAAAGGAAAAGTGCTTTGGAGGATATTAAGGTGGTGAATGAGTACCGGATGTATTTCCCGATGACCTACCGGGTATGCCACCCGACCGAGACATTGAATTCGGTATCGAACTCTTACCCGTGGTACCGCTCCTATATCCAAAAGACCGTATAGAATGGATGTTAAAGATTTGGCAGAATTAAAGAAACAAATAGAGGAATTGTTAAGTAAAGGGTTTATCCGTCCTAGTTCATCACCATGGGGAGCCCCCACACTCTTCGTAGATAAAAAGGATGGATTTAGGAGGATGTGTGTAGACTATCGATCTCTCAATGAGGTCACTATCAAAAATAAATATCCTTTACCCCGGATCGAGGATCTGTTCGATCAAATGAGAGGGGCGAAAGTTTCTCTAAGATAGATCTGCGATCTGGCTACCATCAGCTGAAGATCCGTATGGAGGATATTCCTAAAACAGCTTTCACATCAAGATATGGTCTATACGAGTTCACAGTGATGTCCTTTGGATTGACCAACGCTCCAGCATACTTTATGTATCTGATGAACAAGGTTTTCATGGAATATCTTGATAGGTTTGTGGTAGTATTTATAGATGACATCCTAGTTTTCTCTCAGAATGAAGTGGAACATGAGGAGCAGTTGAGACTGGTATTGCAGAAACTTCGAGAGCATCAGTTATACGCCAAATTCAGCAAGTGTGATTTTTGGTTGAGGGAGGTCTCGTTTCTTGGGCACATTATCACTGACGGAGGAATTGCTGTAGACCCAAGTAAAGTTCAGGATGTGCTGAATTGGAATCCACCTAGAAATGTACCAGAGATCAGAAGTTTCCTCGGTTTGGTAGGGTATTACCGACGGTTTATAGAGGGGTTCTCGAGGATTGTAAAACCACTCACTTCTTTGTTGGAGAAAGGAAAGGAGTTTAAATGGGATGATAGGTACCAAACTAGCTTTGAAGAATTAAAGAAGAAACTGACCACCGCACCAGTACAGATAATGCCTGATATACACAAAGGATTTGATGTGTATTGTGATGCATCAAGGCAAGGTCTAGGATTTGTTCTGATGCAGGAAGGAAAAGTGGTAGCATATGCTTCTAGGCAACTAAGGAAGCATGAACAAAACTACCCTACCCATGACCTAGAGTTAGCAGCTATAGTGCACGCACTGAAGATTTGGAGACACTATATGATTGGAAATAAGTGTCAGATATTCACGGACCACAAAAGCTTAAAGTACATCTTTACCCAAAGAGATCTCAATCTCAGACAACGAAGGTGGTTAGAGCTAATTAAGGACTACGATTTGGATATACAGTATCATCCAGGAAAGGCCAATGTGGTGGCAGATGCCTTGAGCCGTAAGAGTCAAGCAAACATGTTAGTAGCTCGATTAATGCCCCAGGAACTGTGTTGGGAAATGGCACGACTCAATCTAGGGATAGCTGCACCGAGCGAAAGTATGACCTTAGAAATTGAGTCAACTCTTGAACAAAAGATTAGAAAAGGACAATTAGATGACGAAAAGATTAAGGGATATAAGAAGTTGATTGAACAAGACAAAGTTCCGGAATTCAGAGAGGATGAACAGGGAACCATTTGGTTCAAGAATAGGATCTGTGTACCGGAAATCAAACATCTTCGTGAGTCCATATTGAAAGAAGCACACGATTCAGCCCTCTCTATACATCCAGGAAGTACCAAAATGTACCAAGATTTAAAGCAGAAATATTGGTGGTACGGTATGAAGAAAGATGTTGCAGCCCATGTGGCACTGTGTGATATATGCCAAAGAGTAAAAGCAGAGCATCAAAGACCAGCAGGGTTACTACAACCACTTTGCAGTACCGAATGGAAGTGGGAAGAGATTGGTATGGATTTTATAGTGGGATTACCACGTACACGTGATGGATACGATTCGATATGGGTAATAGTGGACAGATTAACCAAAGTTGCACATTTCATACCAGTAAAGACCACATATTCAGGAACAAAGTTAGCAGAACTATACATATCAAAGATAGTATGTTTGCATGGGGTTCCAAAGAAGATAGTATCGGACCGGGGCACTCAGTTCACGTCCCGATTCTGGCAGAAATTACATGTCTATGGATACGAAGTTAAATTTCAGCTCAGCATATCACCCACAGACAGATGGTCAGACAGAAAGGACGAATCAAATCTTAGAAGATATGTTAAGGGCATGTGCCTTGAAACATGGTGGAAGTTGGGATAAAAGCTTGCCATACGCGGAATTCGCATACAACAATAGTTATCAGAGTAGCCTCAAGGTGGCACCGTTTGAAGCTCTGTATGGAAGGAAGTGCAGAACGCCATTGTTCTGGAACCAGACAGGGGAGAGTCAACTCTTTGGTCCAGAAATAATAAAGGAGGCAGAAAGACAAGTGAAGATAATTCGGGAAAATCTCAAGATTGCTCAATCTAGGCAAAAGAGTTATGCAGACCCTAAGAGAAGAGAAGTGATATTTGAAGTCGGGGATTATGCGTATCTTAGAGTGTCACCTATCCGAGGTCTTCAAAGGTTTAATATCAGAGGGAAGTTATCACCTCACTTTATCGGACCTTTTCAAGTCTTGGAAAGACGTGGCGAAGTAGCTTATCGGTTGGAGTTACCTGAACGCTTGGCAGGTGTTCATGATGTGTTCCACGTGTCTCAATTGAAAAAGTGTACAAGTGAGGTCAGAGTAGAGCATTTACCATTGGAGGAACTTGAGGTAAAGGATGATCTGACATACAAGGAACACCCAGTCAAGATCTTGGATACCTCCGAAAGGGCTACTCGCAGCAAGGTCATTAGGATGTGCAAGGTACAATGGAGTCACCATTCAGAGGATGAGGCTACTTGGGAAAGAGAGGACGAACTTAAGGAAGAATTCCCTCGAAATGTTGTTCTCTAATCTTCCTGAATCTCGGGACGAGATTCTCTTTAAGGGGGTAGGATTTGTAACACCCTAAAATTCCATCACTAAATTAACTTAGCAACAAACGGCTAGATTTAATTTCTTTGAGGACATAAATAAATTAATAAACAAATTGGCTTTTAAAATATTTAAACATCACTAAAATAATTTAGAAATAATAAGTGTTTGTGCATCATGATTCGAATGCATGGATTTTTGTTTGATTGAAGTTTGAATGTTTGAAAAATGAATTTGAAAAGAAATTTAAAAAAAAGGAAATCCTTTTCTCCCCCCTCTTCCTCTCCCTCTCTTTTCTTCCCCGCCGGCCCAACATTTTTCTTCAGCCCGTGGACCAACCCAAGGCGAGCGGCCTTTTCTTTTTTTCCCGTGCGCGCGCAGACGGCCCAAGTGGCCCAGCCTGCCTTCCCCGCCGGCCCAGCACCGCCTCCCCCCTTTTCTTTTTGCGCCTAAGGCTGACAAGTGGGGCCCCGCGGTCAGGAGCTCCTTCAACCTCCAGCCGCGGGTCAGCCGCGCCCCATCATGGCCGCCGGCCGTTTCCGGTCGGATCAGCCGCTCCCCCGCCATCAAAACCTTGTAACCGAGCGCAGTGATGCCCCTTCTTCATTTCCCCTCCCTTAATTTGGCCGTTACCCTCCTTTAACCCCCTCCCCCTTAACTCCCCATCAAGGCCGTGGCCATTGATGGCCATGCCGCCGGGGAACCGCCTCCCGGAGCTCCCCCGATCCTATTTAAGCGCCCCCAGAGCACCCCCACACTCCCCCTTCACTCCACACCAAGCCTACGCGCCTCCACGTGCCCTAGCCGCTTGCGCCACCATGTTGGACCGCCGGCCGCCGCGCCATTGCCGCTGCCCGTGCTCCTCCGCCATCGGTGAAGCTCCCTGGTCCCTCCCGTTCGCTTCTCCTTCACATTTGTGAACTAATTCTTGTACCCAATCGAACCCGCAGGCTCCCGTGCGCCCCAATCGAAGCTCGCCGTCGCCGCCCGTGAGGATCGGCCGCCGGTGTTGAACTCCGCCGCTGCCGCCTTCTCCATCCAATCCTCACACACCGGAGCTCCTACACACTGTAAGGACCACATCCCCGCCCTCCGTTTCATTTAAACCCGACCGTAGGGTGAGCCGCCGCTCGCCGGCCGCCGGCCGTCCGCCCCCATGGACGCCGCGCCTCGGTCGCCGCTAGTTTCACCCGTGCAAGAGCTTGGTTAAGATCGCGATGTTCCCGCCTACGCGTAGAAGCTTTCCCCGCACGTTTTCGTGGCCGGGAGCACTAGTTTGGTCGTCGCCGGCGACCCCGCCGCCGTGCGCCGCCGCGCGCGCGCGCGCCGCCGCGCGAGCGCCGCCCCCCGGCCGCGTGCGGGCGTGGCGGCCGTCGGATCGGCCATCCACGGCCCTGATCCGTTGGACCCGCGTGTCAAACCCGCATGTAACGGTCAACCGGGGGGCATTTTATTAAAGAGACCCCCAGTTCTTTTATTTTCGCAGGCCGGTCCTTCCACCCCATAAGATCCTTTCAAGTCAGTCCTGAAATTCTTGTTTAAGCCCCTGTTTTATTAGAAAACCCTACCCGGGGTCCTAAACACTCTTTTTATAGTTTAAACCTTCTGTTTTTAAGAATAATTGCGTTTTAGCCCCTGTATTCTTGCTGTTAGGCCCCTGTAAAGGTTAGTTTATCGCATATTAGTCCTTATATCTTGTTTTTAGCATAACTTCTCCGTTATAGCTCCGTTTTTAGCGTTCTAGGAGTCCTTACGATCGTCTCAGCGAGCCCGTCGCTTTAGTAGCATGTTTTCAGTCTTTAGGATTGATTGGTGATCTGTTTTATTTATTGTATGCTTTATGTGTGCATCGTAGATATCGTGCCTGTTTCATCTGAGCCACCTCTCTGGGACGATCAGGAGCAGTTGTTCGAACAGGAGGAAGTTTTTGCTGTAGTTGAGGAAGGCAAGTGGTCTTCTCCCCCTACATATTCCCTTTTTATCTTATATTATTGCATTATAAATAATGTTTACTTTTATGATACCTTTGCATTAATTTGACGGGAAAACCTTTTTAAGGACTTACCTAGATCTTTTACCCTGATCCTTGGCCTAGCCCTTTTAAATAAAGTTTTGGGTAGAAAATGCTAGTTGCTCAACATGGGTTGGATAAATGGGTCTTTTATGGAAATGATATATGGTTTATAGTTAATGTTTTGGGTAATGCAAGAACACCTGTTTTAATCGGAACATGGAGAACCACCCAAGAAAACATGCGCAACCACAGTGTTACATGGCTCTGACCTTAGCCGAATAATTAGGTGTGTGATCATACTAGTGGCCCTTTTCCGAAAGGAGCAGAGGGAGATCCGGGTTGCAGGGGTATAGCCGGGTCCTTTTGGGGTAGTAGCCTTTGCTAAGGTACTGACCACTAGGGAGGGTTATGGTCTGCCCTGGTCTGTAACTATGCGGGTCGTTAGTCTTTTGCATGCCTTTGTAAAGGCTTCGTAGCGTCCCTATGCAATCACACCTCGGAAGTGTGGTATGGTGCTTGGCCAGCATCGCATGGTTGGGTTTAAAGTTCTTCGGAGCTTTTACGCGAACTGTGGGTAAAGTGTGCAAACCTCTGCAGAGTGTAAAACTGATCGATCAGCCGTGCTCACGGTCATGAGCGGCTTGGACCCTCACATGATTAATAAACTTAAAGACGAGATAAATCGTGGTTGGTGAAGCTCGTTGAGCTTGGGTTGTTTTGGTACTTAAGTTTTTCTTAAGTGGGTTGGTACGAACTTACACATAGTAAGTAGGTGTTCTTTAATTAAAACTAGACCAACATTAAAATGCTAAACCGCTGCAAAACCTTAGCCTATCCTTGATAGCCTTGCATTTTCTCCCACTTGCTGACCTCCAACCATAAGTGTGCTCATCCTTGCTTATCGCTGTTCAGAGGAAAACTTTGGAGGGGAGTTCTATGACGACTTCGATGAGCTGTGAGGCTTGCGGACCCCCAGTCAAGTGCCTGTGGGAGCGGAAGACGAGGACTCGACGAGTAGTTATCGTTTTCCGTTGATTAGAGACCTTCGAGTCTTCCGCATGAGTGTAATAAGTGGTTAAACTCTGAAATATGTTTGAATACTGTTTATGATATTTCACTCATTTTTGTCTATCATATGTGTGTGAACTGATCCTGGCGCACATATGAGATGCACTTGGTTCCTCTTCGGAAATCAGGTGTGACAGAGGGCGCGTTTAAAACAAGATGAAGAGCTCGCCCCGATCGCCTCGAATGGGCCCAGGCTCGGGGGCTCGACGCATGGCTACACCTCCTGGGACACTCCAGACGCGAATGGCGCCAGTCGCGCGTGCGTCACCGAAGCCGGCTGAAACATTGCCGATGCCAGTTGGAACACGTACCACGCCCACTGACGAGATTCCGCGATAAAATCCCTGCAGGAGCACCCACGCTCCTGTAGGGCTTCGGGGGCTAGAACCGTGGGTCCGCAGACGCGGCCCCACGGAAGGCATTTGCAACCAGGGGGAAGAACGTCCTATCAGTAGGCGTCAGCATCTGCGGGAGCCTGGCCGGCACACCCACAGATGCTCGGGGGCTACTGTCGGGGACAGCCCTGAGGGTCCCCTAAAAAACCGGGGGAATCCTGCTTAAAACCTGCAAAAAACAAAACAAAACACACCTCTAACCTAAGCACGCACACACGGCACGGCCCACGCTGCGGTGGCCCCCGCGGCCCACCAGAGTGGCCCAATCAAGCGCCCCCTCGAGCAAGGTCCGCCTCGCTCGAGGGCTCACGCCCCCTCGAGCGGGTTCCGCCTCGCTCGAGGGTCCACGCCCCCTCGAGTGGGTTCCGCCTCGCTCGAGGGTCCCCGCCTCCCTCGAGCGGGCTCTGCCTCGCTCGAGGCTCCCTCACGAGCGCACCTGCTCCCGCACGCGGGTACGAGCATTTAATGCCCTGACACAGCAGAGCCGCGCCATCACGCACCTGGGAATCACGCCCCGGCGCTGTTCCGCCAACTCCCTAGGGGAAGCCCATCCCCGCCAATGTGGGGACTGTGCGACGAGGCCGGTGTCAGCTCCGTGACACTGTGCCGCCCACTCCTGTACAGCTAACGCACTACGCCCTTGAAGGGGGGCCGGTCGCACCCTCGAACCCTCCTCTCGTGACTCTGCAGGGTCAAACCGTGACGTCAGGCCAGCGGGAGCGCCATCCCCGTCGTTGTCAGTCCTGTGCGGCCATCCCCGCCCCTGCAGCGCCACGCCGTGCACTGCTGCAACCACTCCAACACTGTTGAGCACGCGGGGACGGGACGCCGCCACGCCTGCCACTGTACCCCGTACGGATCACCGTCAACGGCTTCCTCGAGCCCGCATGGAGACGCCCCAGTCAACCACTACGCCTTCACCCTCGAAACAGCCCCTGTTCAAGTACAAGGCACGCCACGACGCCGAAACCGGAGCAAGGTTCGCCAGGACGACCGCCAACTCCCCGGCACTGTACGTCATACCTCCACTCGTAGCTAAACAGTGCGGCATGCCTGTAAATCACCCTCTCCTTGGTCTATAAAAGGAAGGTGATCCCCCTCGCCGCGGGGGGAGAAGACATCAGACACGGGACTACGGGTTGCGATCGCTCACACGCTCCCCGTCTTCTCCACGATATTGGCACTCTCCTCAATCACTCCACCTGGGACTTGGAGGCCACGCCTCCTCTCCCGCCTCGCTTGTAGCCGCCCCACTACAGGCACCCCGGTGCGAAGCAATACAGTGCCTCGAGCACACCCCTGCTGGACGTACGGCCCCGACCGGAACCAGGATAAACCAAGTGTCTTTAGTTGCTTAGCACCGACCATCGAGAGACAAATCTCAGCGCTTACTACTAGTTAGTGTCGGGACTACATTCCGCACTGACAATTGGATAGGAAAAGCTTCTCCTATATACATTGTTCACCATGGAATGCTATGTATGTCTTTGTGAGCTTGTTTGGTAGGCTATGGTTAGTTTGTCTTAGCTCTTGATGATCTTGGTGAATAATCCATGGTTGATGGCTATTGTTTTTGAAAAATGTCACATATATGCTCTCTCATGAGAAAATGCCTTTACATGATTTTGACATGTTTTAGTGGCTTTGCTATGCTTAATTTGTTGTTGAATAGATAGTTTATTGATCATATGGGGCCAAAGGCTCATTTGCCATCATGAATGTTTAGCCCTCTTGCTTTATCTTATGGAGGGGCATAAGTTTCTTTTTGTCGCAAAGACGTTTCATGTACCAATCTGAAAATGAAATGTAAAATGCTTGGAAAATGTGCTCCCATGTCATATGTGCTGAATTTAATTTGCATTGGGTTCTAAACCGTTGCATGATGCCTACCAATGAGAAGTCTCATACATAAAAGTAGGCACATGGCTCGGTGGCTTTGACGTGACATGAGGCGCTTGTGGGTGTTTGTGATGGTCTTATGATTAGAATGGCTGTCCTAGCATGAAGTTTGTGTGGCTTTGCCATTTTGACATGTTTTTCTCATGTTTAGGTTTTTGTTTATGAGAGAGTAACTTTTCGCAAAATTACTCAAATCCTCTTTAGCCTTGTCCAATGGTTGTGAAACTTGGTGATCATGTAGTTAAGATCATTACGAACCTGTAGAGTATCTTGCTCATTTGGACTTGTGTAGCTTCTTGTGATGAATTTTGTATATTTGAGAAGTTATATGTTGAAACTTTTCGCATTTTGCCTTGATTCATGCATTGTCAACAAGGGGGAGAAGTTTGTGCATGTTTTGGGCACCTGGGAGTGTTTGGAAGGTGTTCAAATTGGTTCGGGCAAATTTGAGAGTTTGGTGCAGGGCCGGTCTCTTGGGGCGGTCTAACCGCCCCCCAGGAGGTCAGTTGTGGTGCAGGCGGTCTAACCGCCCTGTGATGGCAGTCTAATCGCCCTGGGCTTGGTGAGCAGTTTTTTGCTCTTTGCTGCATTCCCGTGATGCATTGCTGCATTGGTTCAGGGGGAGTGTGCTTTGGCTCAGGGGGAGCTTGCATATGTGCAGGGGGAGCTCTTTGTGGTGTTCGAGTTTTGGTTCGGTGGTTTGCGCTCTTTGTTTGAGCATGGTTTTGTCTCGGATGTGTCGAGTCGTTGCCCTTGCCTAAGGGGTCCGAGACTTGTCTTCCTCAAGTGATCTTGTTCTTCGCCTTTCTTTGGCTTTCGATCGCTTGTTGAGGTTTCTTTTTATTTGTTTCTTTTCTTTTTCTTTTCTCTCATGTTACTTCATGTGGGTGTTGTCAATGCACTCATCAAGGGGGAGATTGAGGACCATGTGTGGTTCGAGGACCGGTGGATGATCGCTTCCTTGTGTGATGAGTGATTGACAACATTGTGTGGACTGATTCTTGGCTAAGAATTGCAGGTGCAGGTTGCGGCTTGACTCGTGTTGGTGCAGGTGAAGAAAAAGCGCGAAAGGTCGTTGCTGGTGAGGCGTTCAGGTGTGGAGAAGACAAGTAGGTTTTATTCGAGGGACCCGGTGGCCAGCGGGGTCAAGTGCGGGCCGCATGGTGGCATGAACAGCAAGATGAAGTCGTGGATGGTTTCTTGGTAGAGCCTCAAAACCAAGGTCGAGTCGGGACTACGTGGACCCAAGTCATGAGTGGAGATTGGCGGAGGCTACACCGAGTTCACAGGGTTTGCAGTGGTTCACCAGAAAACCACTGGGTTACTCGGTTGAGCCACAAAACCGAGGCCGAAGACTCGATGAGGAGGTGCAGCCACCTAGGCCGGTTCAACCGCCCAGGAGGGGCGGTCAGACCGCCTGGGCCGGTCAGATTGCCCGGGCCGGTCTAACCACCCAAGTGGGGCGGTCTGACCGCCCTGGTCGCTAGCGCCGAGATGCTTCGAAGCGGAGGACACGCATTGGGATCGCAAGGCTTGCGTTGAGGCTAAGCAGGTTGCGGTCGCCGGGCATCCGTCCGATGAAGAAATTTCGAAGACTTCCAAATTCGCCCTTGAGGGGCTTGTATCCCTAGTTATTTAGTAAGGGTAGTTTAGTCTTTTGGGTGCCTCCATATATACTCTTTGAGGGGATGGATGGTAGCCAACTCTTGTAATTCTAGCTCATTTGTTTTTCCATTTTCGTTCTCATTTTCCCCTAGTTTTTCCTAGGACTAGCTTGAGAGCTTCATGTGAGATCTAGAGAGAGGGATGGATGTATGGGTGGCAAGCTAGACCTTGTACGAACCTTCATGGTATGTACCGATGGTTCGGCGTTGTTCGTCAAGGTTGAGAAGTGTTTTACCCATCCTTCTTTGTGTTGTTTTTCGGAGCTCTTTGTTGGTGGAGTTTTAAGGATGATTTCTTGGGGTTTTTGGTGGGTGTCACGTATGAGGATCTTGTGCCTCTTTGGCTGGTGACTTTGCCCCCAAATCTCTCTTAAATCGGACTCGATTTGGTGGTTTTTCGAGTTGGGCGTGTTCTTGACCTAGAGAGGCGATTTCTTCGATTCCTCTTGATTGTGAGCGATTCAGGTCGATTCCTTTGAGGTAGAGGTTGCCCAGGAGGTAACCCAGCTATTCCTGAAGTTTCGCTGCAATCCGTGGAGTGATTCGGGAGATCGGGCACTGGGAAGTTGAGGTTTGACCCACGGGTTGGTTTTCTGGAAGGGGCGGTCTAACCGCATGGAGGGGGCGGTCTAACCACCCTGGGCCTTCCAGGTCAAAGTTCTGTTTCGCCGGATTTTCCTCTGTGAGTTTGTTCACCTTGATCAGAGGAGCGTCTGGGTGAAATTTTGGGTCGTTCTCATGCCGTTTGCTAGGAGTTCTTGCTTGGAGTTCGTTGCTGGGTACAGGAGGTTAGACTGCTCCTGGTAGCCGGTCTAACCGCCCCTAGGTCCCTGGGTGAAGTTTTGGTTTTCGACAAGATTTTCTGGTAGCTAGCATGGCCCTGGCCAGAGATCTCTGTTGGTGAAACCGTGGTGCGTTTTGGTGCTCGGAAGAGGTGTTTCCGAGGAATTGTTGGTTGCCTGGTGGAGGCGGTCTAACCTCCCCCCAAACCCGGTCTAACCGCCCCCCTCTGGACAGCCGGCTTTCGAGTTGTTTCCGCTGTCGTGGGTGCGTGTGTGTTGAGGTGGCTGGTAGTGTTTGTTCCTAGGACCAGTAGCACTCCAGTGGCTACGTGGTTTTGGCAAACGGAAGGTAGAAGTACGGAGTGTGTGATTTTGGGGGTCCGACCGAGCGAGTTCATCTTGTTGGAGTTTCAATCTCCTTTGAGAAGAATTTTTTATTGGCTCCCATTCACTCCCCCCCCTCTCTGGTCGCCTAATCAGTCCTTCATATACTCGTCGAAAGTAACCAGATCGTAAGAGGAACCCTTCGCTCAGCCAACTCAGTGGAGGAACGACTTACCGACCGTGCGGCCCAGCGTGGGGACTTAGACACAGCCGGCGCGCGGAGGGGGGTCGTGGACCCTAGGTCTTGCAAACCAGCAACTTAGGAACATCTATAATGAAAGGGAAAGCTAGCCAGACGATGAGGACTTGAAAGCATAAGACATAAACAAAACCCCTTCAGGTCGCGAGACCCTTAGGTTGGCAAAGCCAAGCCCTCGAGCACTTCGGGGCCTAACCTTGACCAAGCCCCCGAGCGTTTTGAGGGGGAAGGGGAAAGAACTTAAAGAAAAAAAGGAGACCGAAAAGCAGGTCGACAGAGGGGTCGCCGAACAAGAGATCTCTTTCTTTATTATATTGAAATTATGAAAGGGGAGAGTACATAGCTTTATTCTGATACAGATTTTCTAAGGATAGAAGCGACGTAGGTGCTAAATGTTCCAGATGTTTGGAACGCGTTGGTCGTCGGCCCACTGGAGGTGGTAGGTCGATGGGCTAATGATTTCCATCATGATGAAGGGACCTGGCGGACAGCTTGTGCATTCCCTTGGTGGTTTGGATCCGACGTAGGACTAGGTCTCCCACATTGAAGGACCGCTCTCGTACGTTGCGGTCGTGGTAGCAGTGTAGCTGCTGCTCGTGCCGCGTGTGCCGCATTAGCGCGGCTATGCGATGTTCCTCGATGCTGCCGAGGTCGACCTTGCGCATCTCTTTGGTCGTGCCTTCCTCGTAGTGCTGGATGCACGGGGCACCAAAGGCTAGGTCGGTGGGGAGGACCACCTCCGACCCATACACTAGGAAGAAGGGTGAATATCTAGTGGCCGGGCTGACTTGGATTTGGAGACCCCATATCATGTGAGGCAGCTCAGCTAGCCATCTAGTCACGTATTGCAAGGCTTCGTCGAAGATGCGGTCTTTGATGCCTTGAAACACCATGTCGTTTGCTCGCTCGACCTGGCCATTGCAGCGTGGATGGGCCACAGAGGAGTAGTAGATGTCGATGAGGCTGTCTTGGTAGAAGTCCTAGAAATTTGACCCTGTGAAAGCCTTCCCAAGGTCGGTGATGATTCTGTTGGGTACTCCAAACCGATGGGTGATGTCCTCTATGAATTTCGCGGCCTCCTTTGACGTGACCGTAGCGACGGTGCGGACCTAAATCCACTTGGTGAATTTATTCACCGCCACCAGGATGTGCTTGTAACCACCACGGACCATCTTGAAGGGTCCCACTGAGTCGAGGCCCCATATGGCAGAGGGTTAGGATGGGGAGGGATTGTTCTTAGAGCTTGGGCTGGGACGTGCTGCTGCTTAGCGAAGAACTGGCAACCCTTGCATCACCGAACCAGGTCTTGAGCGTCAGCCAGGGCGGTCGGTCGGTAAAAACCTGACCTGATGGTTTTTCCCACCAGATTTGCAGAGGCTGCGTGGTTACCACATTCCCCACCATGGATCTCTTGTAGGAGCTGAAGACCTTCAGATCGGAGGATACACTTCATTAGCACGCCGTTGGAGGCGGAGCTCCGGTACAGCTCGGTGCTGATGACGACGTAGTTGGCGCTACGCCTGATGACATTCTCGCGCTCGACCTTGTCTTCTGGGACGTGTTTCTCCACAATGTAGGTGATAAAGTCGAGGCACCAGTCGTCTTCGGCCTCCGCCATGAGGACATCGCGGCTACCTGGTGGGGGCGTGTCGCTATTCGATGTCTCTGAGTCGCTGACGAGTCTAATCGATGGCTTGCGTAGGTCTTGAACAAACACACCGACCAGGACCAGCGCACACTTGGACCCCAGCTTGGAGAGGACGTCAGCCACCACGTTGTTGTCGCGGGAGACGTGGTGGAATTCCAGGCCCTCAAATTGAGCCTCGAGCTTGTGCACCTTAGTGCAGTAGGCGTTCCTCGAGTCCTTCTTGATGTCGCAGGCCTTGTTGACTTGGTCGATGACGACCTTGGAGTCGCCGTAGGCGATGAGTCGCTTGATTCCAATGGAAACAGCGATGGGCAGCCCATGGATCAAGGCCTCGTACTCGGCGCTGTTGTTGGACGCTTTGTAGTGGATCTGTAGAACATACTTCAGGTGTTCGCCCTGGGGCGCGATGAAGAGGACGCCTGCACCTACACCTTAGAGGTTCAGAGAGCCCTCGAAGTACATCTTCCAGTGCTCCGGCTTCTCCGCCGGCGGGGGTTGCTGGGTCTTTATCCACTCGGAGACGAAATCGTGAGGATCTGGGACTTGATGGCCTGCCGTGGGCAGAACTCAAGG
The DNA here is from genome assembly GCA_947561735.1 of Cenchrus americanus. Classification (NCBI taxonomy): domain Eukaryota; kingdom Viridiplantae; phylum Streptophyta; class Magnoliopsida; order Poales; family Poaceae; genus Cenchrus; species Cenchrus americanus. Next base: position 76,731,792 of record OX387244.1, on the reverse strand, counting down.
TCGAATTCACCCAGCTTGACCGACCACTTGATGATGCGCCCCACGGTGTCGAGGCTGCGTAAGATTTCTCCAAGGGGGAAGCTAGAGACAACCTTGATCTTGTGCGACTGGAAATAATGTCGCAGCTTGCGCGACGTAATGAGGAGAGCGTACAACATCTTTTGGGGTTGTGAGTACCTGACCTTACTGTCAGATATGACCTCGCTGACATAGTAGACAAGTCATTGGACAGGGTACTGGTGGCCTTCTTCAGGTCACTTAGCTACTAAGACCGCGCTGACCACCTGGGTGGACGCGGAGATGTAGAGCAGCAAGGTCTCCTTTGGTGTCGGGGGCACCATGATCGGAGGCGTCGTGAGGAAGGTCTTCAACTCCTCAAGTGCTTGATCTGCCTCACTCATCCACTCGAACCTGTCAGACTTCTTCAGCAGCTTGAAGAAGGGCAGGCCTTTCTCCCCAAGTTTGCTGATGAAGCGACCTAGGGCCGCCATCAAGCCGGTGAGCTTCATCACGTCTTTCTTCCCAGTGGGTCGATTCATCTTGCGGATGGCATCGACTGTGGGGTTCACCTCGATGCCGTGGTGGCTTACCATAAAGCCTAAAAGCTTGCTGGATGGAACACTGAAGACACACTTCTCTGGGTTGAGCTTCCAGCGGTAGCGCCGGAGGTTAGCGAAGGTGTGGGCGAGGTCGGCGATGAGGTCGTCTTCGTCGGTGGTCTTGACGACCACGTCGTCGACGTAGGCCTCGACGTTCTTGCTGATTTGGGATTCCAAGCACTTCTGGATGGCCTTCTGGTAGGTTGCTCCAGCGTTCTTGAGGCTGAAGGTCATGGCTGTGTGGTAGTAGATGTCGTGTGGCGTTATGAACACCGTCTTGTCTTGGTCAGAGACCTTCGAGGCTATCTGGTGATAGCCTGAGTAGCAGTCGAGGAAGCATAACAGGACGCTTCCTGTGGTGGAGTCGACGACCTGGTCGATGCGAGGAAGAGGGAAGGGGTACTTAGGGCAGTGTCAGTTGAGATCGGTGTAGTCGATGCACATTCTCCATTGGCCGGTTTTCTTGGGTACAAGCACCGGGTTGGCAAGCCAAACCGGGTTTTTACATTCACGGATGAATCCGGCAGCTAAGAGCTTTAATATTTCTACCCTAATGACCTCCTTGCGATCCTTCACAAAGCGGAGTAGCTTCTGCTTGACAGGCTTGGCCGTCTTGCTTACATCCAAGGAGTGCTCAGCCAACTCCCTTGGAACACCTGGCATATCTGATGGGGTCCATGCAAATATGTTAGTATTGTCCCGGAGGAAATTGGTGAGCGTGAGTTCCTATTTCTCCCCAAGATTGTCACCGATGACCACCGTCTTGGCTGGGTCGGCAAGGCCGAGGTAGACCTTCTTCGTCGATGGTGTAGCGTCCAGGGCGGTCTCAGTGCGCTTCTGTTCCAGATGACTAGGTCAGTCGGGGCGACCTTCTTGGCCTCGGCCACCATGACAGCCGAGGCGCCAAAGCAGGCGCTCATCGTGGCGATCTCTGGGGCCTCATTGTCGCACTTGAATGAGACGAGTAGGTCGTCGTAGACTGTGAGGACTCCGTGGGGAGCTGGGATCTTCAGCACCAGATAGGTGTAGTGCGGGATGTCCATGAACATGGCCAGCATGGGGCAACCTAGGATGGCGTGGTAGGAAGACTTGAAGTCATTGACCTTGAAGCTTAGGTACTCCGTGCGGAAGTTCTCCTCCGTGCTGAATGTGACTGGAAGGGAGACCCGACCCATGGGGTAGGCCGCCTTACCGGGCATGATGCCGAAGAAGGGCTCGTCACACTATGTTAGCCTCTTGAAGTCGAAATCCATCTTCATCAGGGTGTCGACGAAGATGATGTTGAGCCCGCTCCCTCCATCGATGATGATTTGAGGGAGCAAGGCGCCATCGATGATGGGCTCGACAACCAGTGGGTACGAGCCAGGATTTGGGATGTGAACCCAGTGATCAGCCCTGGAGAAGGTGATGGGCTGCTTTGACCAACGCAGAAACTGTGATGGCTTGGTGTGGATGAGTTGGACCTCACGGTTGTCCTTGTGATACCTTCTCCTGCTCGAGCTGCTCTTCAGGCTACCGAGGATCATGTTGATCGACCTCTTGGCCTACTGGAATGGGCTGTTGGGGTTCCCTGTCTCCGGCGGGGGAGGCAGGTCGCGCTCATCGTGTCGGTCTTCCGACTGCTGGCCACGTCGCCAGTCGTCACGGCGATCGTTGTCCCCGCGGCCACGTCGGTCGTCGCGGAAGTTGTTGTTGTAGCCACGTGAGGATGACCGGTCTCCGTCACTTCTGGGTCGCTTCGGGTCGTCGGTCGTGCGGAATACCCTCTTGAACTGGTGGCACTCGCAGACTGTGTGAGTGCCCCCTTCATGAAATGTGCATGGGCTGTCCAGCACCACGTTGAACTCCTCTACGTTGAATGTTTAAGGTCGACACCCGTCTGCTGTGAGTACCTCTGAAGGTCGCTTGCGGAACTTCGAGCTGGAATCCCGGTGGCGCCAGAGGTGCCGGCATCCTGCTTGCCATCGTGGTCAAACTGGTTGTCGGTGCAGAATGTAGTCCCGACACTAACTAGTAATAAGCGCTGAGATCTGCCTCTCGAGGGGTCGGTCCTAGCAACTAATGACACTGGGTTTATCCTGGTTCAGGTCGGGGCCTTACGTCTAGCAGTGGTGTGCTCGGGGCACTGTATTGCTCTACACCGTAGTGCTCGTAGAGGGGGCTACAAGCGTGGTGGGAGAGGAGGCTCGGCCTCCAAGTCCCAGAGGTATTGATTGAGGCAAGTGCCAATATCGTGGAGAAGGCGGAGAGCGTGTGGGTGATCGCTGTCCGTCGTCGCGTGTCCCCTGCGGCTGGGGGACTGCCCCTCCTTTTATAGGCCAAGGAGGGAGCAGTTTACATGCGTGCCGCACTATTTTCCTATGTGTGGAGGCATGGCGAGCAGTGCCATGGAGCTGACAGCCGTCCTGGCGAATCCTGCTCCAGTCGAGGCGTCGTGGCGCGTCCTGTGCTTGTACAGGAGCGATTTCGAGGGTGGCGGTGTAGTGGTCAGTCGTCCGGCCGTCGCCGTGGGCCGATTCGAGGGTGCTGTCAACGGGGGCCCGTACGCGGCACAGTGGCAGTCGTGGTGAAGTCTTGTCCCCGTGCACTCCAACAGCATCGGGATGTCGCCATAGTGCCCGGCGTGGTGCGGCAGCGGCAGGGATGGCCGCACAGGGTTGACAGCGACGGGGATGACCACTCCCGCCGGCCTGACGTCACGGCGTGGTCCTGTATAGTGACGGAAAAGGTGTTCGAGGGTGCCACCGGCCCCCCTTCGAGGGCTCGACGCGTTAGCCGTACGGGGGTAGGCGGCACAGTGTCACGGGGCTGACACCGGCCTCATCGCACAGTGCTAAATAGTGGCAGGGATGGCCTTCCCCAGGGAGTTGGTGAAACAGTGGTGGGACGTGATTCCTGGGCATGTCAGAGTCGTGGCGCGCGTCCTGCGGTGTCAGAGCATTAAATGCCCGTTCACAGGGGCAGGAGCGTGGACGACGTGCGTGCAGGTGCCCTTGAGCGAGGTTGTCCCTGCCGAGGGGGCATTGAGCCCTCGAGCGAGGCGGACCTCACCTGAGGGGGCATTGAGCCCTCGAGCGAGGCGGACCTTGCCCGAGGGGGGTTTAAGGCCTCGAGCGAGGCGGACCTTGCCCGAGGGAGCGTCGAGGCCTCGAACGAGGCGGACTCCGCTCGTGGGAGGGCATTCAGCCCTCGAGCGAGGCGGACCTTACTCGAGGGGCGTTCCGCCGTGCCGCCCTAGCGGGCCAGGGGGCCATCAGGACAGTGATCGCGTCGTGCGCGTGCTTTGAGTTTGCGAGTTGATCCGTGATTCGCGTTTTTTGCGGGTTTTAAGCGGGTTTCCCCCTGGTTATTTAGGGGACCCTTATGGCTGTCCCCGACAGTAGCCCCCGAGCATCTGCGGGTGTTCCCGTTAGGGTCCCGCAGATGCTGAAGCTTGCTGGTGGGGCATTGTTTCCCCCTGGTCGCTAAATGCTGTTTCGTGGGGCTGCGTCAGCGGACCCGCGGGTCTAGCCCCCGAAGCCCTGCAGGAGCGTGAGTGCTCTTGCAGGGGTTTTTTCGCGAGTTTTTACCAGTGTGCGGGGCGTTCGTTTCAACCGGCATCGGCGATGTTCCAGCCGGCCTCGGTCACGCGTGCATGATTGGTACTTCTTGCGTTCGGTGCATCCTAGGGGGTGTAGCGATGCATCGAGCTCCCGAGCCTGGGCCCGTTCAAGGCGATCAGGGCGAGCTCTCGACTTGCGTTAGTACGCTCCCTCGCCGTCTCTCCGCGGGACGGAGGGTGAGATTTCCACAACCCCTATCGATCGGGTCGCGGATTGCGGATTCCTCGTCGAGCTGTTATTGGGTAATTCAAGTGGACGCCCATGCCCCGTTCGATAAGGGTTGGCTCGTGGTCGGGAGACTCTTCCATGGATGTGCTTGCGCGGGTTTGCTAGGTGGGGCTCAGTCCCGTTCGCTAGGGACCGAGGGCGCGAAAGCTCTCCCTCGATGGGATCCCCCCGACTAGCTGCCCTCGCTTGCTCTTGAACACGACATGTGGGGCGCCCTCGAGCCGGTGGGCTCGAGGATAGGCTCGAATGCGCACGCCCTCGTCGCCCCTGACTCTGTTGATCTGGGGCGCTTGTTTCGAACCCATCGAGGGTCAAGTTCTGAACCCCTGATCAGTAGGTCCATTGCGGGGTGGCAGCTGGGTGCCCCCAACTTTTTGCATCTACATGTTTCGAGGGTTCGCAGCCGGGCCGGCCGTCGAACCGCTGATCAGTAGTCTTTGTAGATCGAGGGAACCTGTGGCACCCGTTCACGCTGAGTGGGCTTCGAGACCACTGGTCGGTAATCGCACCCTTCGAGGGTCGGGTTTTTCGAGCCTCGCATTAGGGCCACTCGAGGGTCGTCCTTACTTGGTAAGGGACCGGGCCATTTAATGCCCACAGTTGCGGCCACAATCGCGCGCTGCGGGCGCGCCTTTTCAGGCGCCACGGCCGCGCGCGTAGTGGGCCACGTGGGCGAGCAGACATGATGGCCCGCCGCGGCTCTTCGGTTGCCGCGCTGTAATGATCGCGCGCGTGTGCGCGCATGGCCACTCTGGTCGTGGTGGGTCCCGCCCGTCAGTGACCGGGTCGTTCGCCTGCAGTAAATGCATGCAGTGCGTGCGATTCGGGGAGCGTGGCTCTGTGAATCTATAAGTACAGGGGGGCGAGGTGAATCTTTACCTCTGTTAACACCAAAAATTGGTACAGGAAAGGGACTGACTTGTGGGCTGAGTTTGGTAACGAAATACCGTTCGGCAGGAAAAAATTTTCTCAGAGGATTCGGTAAAGAATGCTTGCGGTCGGCAATGCACCATCATTCGGCAAAAGGACTATTTGCGCTTTTAAAAGGAAGTTTTCGGGAATGCGTGATGACGTGGCCCGATATAAGGAAGGAACGAATTGATTGCGTGTACGAGATGAACATTGGCGTCAGAGCATTAATTTAGACATTGAATGTTGTACTCGTAGTCGACCAGGAGTCTTGTTAGGACAAGGGTATAAATATAAACCCTTGATGTCTGTAATAGGGATCGAACATCTACACAACAAAACCGGCCCCGTGCCAAACATCGAGTCCTTTAGTCGAGTCGTCAAGTTCTTCGAGAGGAGTCATTGATCCGTCGACCTCCATAAGTACCGGCAACCTTGTATCATGTCTAGTATCATGCGGTGGATTTACACCGTGATGCAACTAGTCTTGTTACCTTGCTTAGTATCATGCGGTGGATTTAAGCTTGGTTCAAGAGGGTTTCCTGTTGGATCATGAGCCATGCGGTAGGCTAAGATCGAGCTCGAAGCTAGTTATCGGCTCTATTAGATTTGGCAAGATCTAATAGATTCATTAAGTTACCACGTGTTGCTTTGAGTTTTTGCTTTATGTTTAAATTCATATAACACTCTTTTGCCCAATCTAGATCGATTAGTTTCGGTTTTACCTCTTTGAGATCCATGTACTTTCAAGTCTTTGTTTATTATAAAGGATTAAGTGCTCTCAATAGCTGAATTCAGATTAATCTAGATTGTCACGTGTTGCGGGTTCAAGCTTTGACTTTTCAAATGTTTGTTCCTTCTCCATGGAACCCGGATCGGCTGCACAGCTGTATTCGGCAATGCTACCATGAGTAAAACGTGTTCATAAGTTTGTTTTAAATAATTTGTGCTTTTAGCCTTCCATATTTAGGTTGTATCATGCGGTGGATTAACTTGTTTGTTATCATGCTTGACGGGTTTGAAAGTACCTAGACATGCGGTAGACTAGTGCTTTTGGCCTATGCATGCTTGTTTACTTCATATTTATAATCATGCTTTTACCTTTTTTGTTTTAATTGTTATTTACCCTCGAAAATCGGTCATGATCACATGCGAGCAATGCTATCTAAAAAAAGACCGATCTTTTGTCATGCTCACGTCATGCATTCGGCTATATCCTGTTTTCATGTTTTAAAGCTCCCGAATGATATTTAAACTGCTGACAGATAGCTTGTTGTAGCTATATGTCATTTTAATTGGCTTTCTAGCCGTAAATACGGAACTGTCTGGTACCACCCGGCAAGTTCCATGTTTTATCTAACTATTTTTTATCCTTTGTCAGTTTCAGGAAAATTGACTAGCACGCTTCGGATCCGGCACGTGTTTTAAGCCAGCTTCGTTCGGCTTGCTGTGTGCTTGGCGCGAGGTGCTGATTTCGCGTCAACACACTTTTTGGCACGCCTGGTGGGACACATTCTAGCTGATTCAAGATGCCTGACATTCATGACGTCATGGATGTCACCATGGATGACTTGTCTCCGGAGCAGCGGGTACAGTTGAAGGATGCCATTGACCAGTTTCAACAAAAGTGTTTGATGTCATTTGGCAAGAATAGAAGTGGTGTGCTGTATCTCAAATCAGACATGCCAAGGGTCCTACTACCAGGGGAGCCTGACACCACGACTGCTGAGGAGAAAAAGGAGACCATGGATGCTTTTCAGCAAATTATGGAAAGCATAATGGTCAAACATCATACTGCTTTCTTGACTATGTTCAAGCAGATGATGGTTGGAGTCTTTGGCCCAGGCATGGAGAGGACACTCAGTCGAGTATCTCCTCAAACATCTACTGTAGAGGTTGGAGAAACTAGTGCTGCTCAACCAGCTTGAGATGCGAGTGCTCAGCCGCCTTTGCAAAGTATGGGAGGCCAACCAATCCAACCACCTCCGCAAAGCGCGGGAAGTCAACCGATCCATCCGCCTCTACAAAGCACTAGAGGTCGCCCAGTCCAACAGCCGAACCCGTATCAGGCAATACCCAACAGGCCTACATATGGAGATCAGGCATTCGGCTCTTCTGGAGTTCCACCTAACTCCACTTATAGGATAGCCCCAGCCAACAACAGGCTACAGAAGAATATGTATGGTGAGGGGTATTCAGAAATCATGGACTATGGCGCCATTGATACTTTCCCAAACACTGGATATGGTGTAGCTGCAGGAATGCTTAATGGACCTGTTGGAAGGCCAGGGGACCAAGATGCTAATGTTGATCTTATGGTGCAGAAAATGGCCGATGTTTTGCAAAATCAATTCAGCCTGAAATCTAAGATGCAGGGGCAAGTTTATACACCTCCTTTCCCAGAGTGGTATGACAGGGTGGCTTTGCCACCAAGAGTGAAACCTCCAGACTTCACAAAGTTCTCTGGGCAAGATGATACAAGTACTGTGGAACAAATAGCCCGATACTTGATGCAGCTTGGGGAAGCTTCAGCTGATGAAGCGTCCAGGATCAGATACTTTCCCTTGTCATTGACAGGCCCGGCCTTTACATGGTTTGCTTCTTTGCCTGCTCAATCGATCTGTTCCTGGAAGGATTTGGAACAAAAGTTCCATACTCATTACTTCAGTGGCAGTACCGAAAAAAAGCTAATTGATCTGGCCACCCTGAGACAGAGACACAATGAAACACCCATGGAATTTCTTAGAAGATTCAAGGAGACCAAAGGCATGTGCTTCTCTTTGAACCTGCCAGATGATCAATTGGCTGACATGGCTGTTGCGGGTATGTTGCCAGCTATTCGGGAAAAGCTATTCGGCATGGAGTTTGACAATCTTAGTCAACTGTCACAAAGGTTGTCATTAATGAGCAATCAAGCTTACAGATTCAAGAAAGACTCCAGATTTGCCAAACACAATGATATAGCTAATATCTACAACCAATTCCTCGAAAGAGCTGATCAAGGGGAAGAGTTTGATGATAATGAGGAGATAGCAGCAGCTGAGATGATGTGGGGCAAAGAGCCGCTAACTGTGAACCAAAGATGGATAAAGCAAGCCAAGGGCACATATGATTTTGATGTGACCAAGACTGACAAGCTCTTTGAGTTCCTTGTAAAGGAAGGCCGAATCAAGCCGCCGGAAGGGCATTCTATGCTTCAGCCTGATGGAGTTAAAGGGAAAAGATACTGTGGATTTCATGACAGGAACTCTCACTCCAATGATTGCGTGGTTTTCAGGATGAGGATCCAGAAGGCTATCCAGGAGGGTCACTTGAAATTTGACAATAAAATGAAGCTGGATGGCAACCCTTTCCCTCAGAACATGGTTGGTTTTTCTGTTAACATTGTAACCGCTTAGGAGAAGGGAAAAGTGAAGGTCTTAACTTCAGCAAGAGCAAAGCAAGATGGATCAGTTGATCCTGCTCAGCAAGTGATAGTGGAACCGGTCTACAAAGAAGCGCCTCGCATCCTGAGAAGCCAAATTGAAGTAGGGGAATCTTCCAGATCCAAACCCAGGGTGACTACACGTATCCTCCTTAACAAGTGGCAGCGTCAACAAGGGAAGGAACGCTACCAAAAACAGAAATACGAGGAGGAAGCACGGAGGTTTGAGGAAGAAGCACACAGAAGAAAGCTAGAAGAACATGCATGAGAACAGGAGCATGCACATTGGGGATGTGCGTTCTTCAGGCATTGCTGGAACGAGGGGTTGAAGCTTCCTACATTGAACAATTGCCCTGAATGCAGTGACAAGTACACTGAGTATAGGCAGGATACTGTCAATCGCCGATCCTTCCATGAAAGAATTGGAAGGATACATCCTAGTGATGGTCGGCGCGTAAAAATAAATGAAGTCAATGATCACCCAAGGAAAAGATATGCTAATCGAAAGTGGGTTGATCAAGAGGAATAGGAGCGTGAATACATCTGGAAAGAAGGACAGTGGTGCCCACCTGGCTTGAGAAGAAGCCAAAAGAGAAGGGTTCAGCGCTTGAGGAATCAAGAGTTGAAACAAGCAGGAATCAAGAGAAAGCAGGTGTGGCGTCCAAAAGATAGGCCTGATGAATCTGGCCGTTCGGCTCCAACATGCATGGTATGCTTTTTGCCGAATGAGTTCATGGCAACAGCTAACCAGGTTGTGCAGGAAGAGGCGTCCCTAAACATCAATAAAGATGAGCAACTTGGGCTAATGGCACAGCTGTTGTTGGCTAACAGGCAACCTTCGACAAACCGGCCAAGAATCGACATATGAGGCCGCTGTACTTGAGAGGATACGTCAATGGCAAGCCATTGACCAAAATGTTTGTTGATGGTGGAGCTGCAGTCAATGTGATGCCATACACCACGTTCAGGAAGCTTGGCATGGGCCCTGGAGATTTAACGCCAACAAGTATAATTCTGAATGATTTTGCTGGGAATCCTTCAGACACCAAGGGCTGCGTGCATGTGGACCTGATGATTGGGTCTAAGACTTTGCTCACGACCTTCTTTGTCATTGAGGGCAAAGGGGCTTATAGCTTGCTGCTTGAACGGGACTGGATCCATGCAAACTGCTGCATCCCATCTACCATGCACCAACAGCTTGTTCAATGGGTAGATGATGATATAGAAGTGGTCCAAGCAGATGATTCAGTGAGCATGGCTAACGTCGAACCAGCCTTCTGGGAGTATCAAGGCATAGATTGCTTCTCAGGAAAGGACTGGGGTGAAGGTCCTGTTGAACCAGTCAGCAGTGATCAATAGCCGATTCAAGCAGTCGGCTCTTATAGCAATTTTTAATGTATAATCCAATTGATGGAACTGATGGGAAGTTACGGCGTGGATTCATGTCGGCTGACAAATTGGAAGAAATTGACATTGGAGATGGTGACAAGCCAAGGCCGACATTTATCAGTGCTAACTTAGATTCAAGTTTCAGAGAAGGATTGATCAAGTTATTGAAAGAATATAAGGATTGCTTCGCTTGGGATTATTCGGAGATGCCTGGTTTGGATCATTCCATTGTTGAGCATCGGTTGCTAATTAAGCCTAGTTTTAAACCTTATAAGCAACCTCCCCGAAAAATCTACAAGGATGAAGTATTGGCCGACGTGAAAAAAGAGGTTGAAAGATTGATCGATGCAAATTTCATTCGGCCATGCAGATATGCGGAGTGGATCCCAAACATCGTCCTTGTTTACAAGAAAAATGGGAAGATGAGGGTTTGCATAGACTTTAGAGATTCAAATAGAGCTACTCCCATGGATGCATATCCAATGCCTGTTGCTGATTTATTGGTTGATGCCGCTGCAGGACATAAAGTTATCAGTTTCATGGATGGCAATGAAGGGTACAATCAAATTTTTATGGTAATAGAAGACATATCGAAAACAGCCTTCAGATGTCCTGGACATATAGGCCTTTTTGAGTGGATTGTCATGACATTTGGGTTGAAAAATGCCGGTGCAACTTATCAAAGAGCCATGAATTATATTTTTCATGAGTTGATCGGCAAAATTGTTGAGATATACATTGATGATGTCGTGATCAAATCTTTGAATCATGAATCACATTTGGGGGATGTGAAGAAAACTCTAGAATGCACCCGAAAGCATGGGTTGAAGATGAATCCGAACAAGCGTGCCATTGGGGTTTCAGCTGGAGAATTCTTGGGGTTTTTGGTACATGAAGGAGGAATAGAGGTTGGCAAGAAAAGCATGAAAGCTATCGATGAAGTTGTTCCTCCAACCAATCTCAAGGAGTTGCAATCACTGCTTGGCAAGATCAATTTTGTGAGAAGATTCATTTCAAATTTGTCACAAAATGTTTTGCCTTTCTCTCCGCTGCTGATGATCAAGAAAGATCAAAAGTTTGTATGGGGTGACGAACAACAAAAGGCTTTCGATGAAATCAAGGAGTACATGAAGGAACCACCAGTGTTGGTGCCTCCACAGTTGAACAAGACTTTCAAGTTGTACATGGCAGCCGATGCCCAAACTATTGGATCGGCCCTTATACAAGAATTTGAAGGAAAGGAACGGATAGTAGAGTACCTTAGCCGAAAATTGCTTGATCCTGAGACCAGGTATTCGGCTGCGGAGAAGCTTTGCTTGTGTGTTTATTACTCATGTACAAAGTTTCGGCACTATTTGTTGAATGCCGAATGCATTGTATATTCAAAGTTTGATGTAATTAAACACATGTTATCTATGCCAATTTTGAATGGAAGGATTGGCAAATAGATTTTGGCTTTATCTGAATTTGAGCTGAAGTTTGAATCGGCAAAAACTATTAAAGGTCAGATTATTGCTGATTTCATTACTGAACATCGTGATCCATCAATTGATTTGCTTGAAATTACTCCTTGGGCTTTATTCTTTGATGGATCCTCATGTGGCAAAGGCGATGGAGTAGGAATTTTTTTTAATTTCACCCAGAGGTGAGATGTTTGAGTTTGCTATCCCTATTTAGCCTACTGTCACAAACAATCAAGCTGAATATGAAGCACTACTTAGAGGGCTTCAATATTTGAAAGAAGCAAAGGCTATTTCAGTTGAAATTTCTGGAGATTCAGAGTTAGTTATAAAACAATTGAATGGTCAATATGAATGTAGAAGTGATATCCTGAGGAATTACTACGAAGAGTGCAAGGAAATCTAGAAAAGTTTTCAGTTAGTAATTCTACAGCACATTTCTAGAGAACACAATGAAGAGGCAAACAGGTTGGCTCAAAGTGCTTCGGGTTATAGAGAAAATCAAGAGGTGTTTGCCGCGGAGGTGTGTGCTTTCGGGAGTGATCTAGCAGAGGATGATTGGAGAAAAGAGATTGTTGATTATCTGGAAAATCCATCCCGAAAGGTTTCTAGGAAGCTCAGGTATAAAGCTATAAAATTTGTTCTTCTTGATGGGCATTTGTTTTACAAATCATTAGATGGGGTGTTGTTGCAATGCCTGGGTCAAGAAGAAGCAAAGAAAATGATGAGTGAAGGGCACGATGGGCTGGTGTGGAGCGCATCAATCGGCTTATCGAATGAAATGGGTTATTAGGCACACTGGATGTTTTGGCCGACGATGCTGGAAGATTGTTTTGAGTATTACAAAGGTTGTCAAGATTGTCAGAAGTTTGGGAATATTCAAAGAGTCCCAGCATCAGCTCGGAATCCTATTATCAAGTCGTGGACATTCAGAGGATGGGGTATAGATTTGATTGGCCAAATAAATCCTCCATCTAGCAAGGGGCATAAATTTGTGCTTTTGGCAACAGATTATTTCACCAAATGGGTTGAGGAAATTCCATTGAAGAAAGTAACATCAGAAAATATGGTTGAGTTTGTTAAAGAACACATCATTTACAGATTTGGGATTCCTCAAACAATTACAACTGATCAAGGAGCACAATTTGTATCTTCAGAGTTCAGAGAATTTGCTGAAAGCATGGGAATCAAGTTGTTGAATTCTTCTCCTTATTATGCCCAAGCTAATGGTCAGGTAGAGGCTTCTAACAAGATCATGATCAAGATTATTCAAAAGAAGATTGATTAGAAGCCTAAGAGGTGGCATTCAGTACTCAATGAGGCTTTGTGGACTTACCGAATGTCTCCTCATGGAGCTACAAAAACATCTCCTTATGAGTTGGTTTATGGGCATCATGCTGTTTTGTCCTGGGAAATGCAATCAGATTCAAGGAGAGTGGTTTTGCAAAAGGATTTAAGTTCCAAAGATCACAGTGGCTTAATGATGGACGAGTTACAGGATTTGCATATGATTCGTCTTAAGGCCTTGGAAAATATTGAGAAGAACAAGATGCGAGTTGCTAGATATTACAACAAGAAAGTAAAGGTCAAGCAATTTGCAGAAGGAGATTTAGTTTGGAAAGCGTTACTGCCAATCGGGACTAAGTACAGTGCGTTCGGCAAATGGTCCCCGAATTAGGAGAGTCCTTTTCGGGTAGTCAGATGTACACCTGGTAATGCTTACATATTGAAAACTCTACTAGGAGAGGAGTTTACTGCTGCTATAAATGGAAGATATTTGAAGAAATATTATCCTAGTATTGAAGTTGATCGTTGATTACAAGCACCAGGATTACAGGCATCTGAAACACAGAGACAACCGGCGTTCGGGAAAGAAGCCACCTTATGTGACGCCCCAGGTTTTTAATTAGCCTTAATAGCCGGTCAAATGGTCAACAGTGGTCAAACCACGGTCAACCTGGGCCCTCACCTCGAAAAAACTCACTAACCCACCCTAGTGACCCTATTTGACTAGTGAACACACTTGTGGGGCCAACCCATGGTCAAAGGTTGGTCAAACCCCCTTGCCACCCTAGTGTCCACAGGTGTCTGCCGGAACTTTTGCCGCGTTCTCCAAAATTCACCTAAACACTTAAAATTCTACCTTTATGAAAGTTGTCCATCTTGATGAGGGACACAACTTTCGTGTAGATTGGCATTTCAAATTTTGAGGGGAAAAGCTTGGAAAATGAGTTGCAAGGCAGTTTTCACTGTTTGTCAAGACAGGCTGACATTCACTTTTGGCATTCAAATAACTTCAAATCCGTGCAGAAAAACCCTACATGGCTTTTGTAGAAAATGTTAAGGGTAACTAGATCTACAACTTTGGTATTCATCACTTGGTCGACTTCTGTACAAAAATTTTGAGTTTTGCAATTTCAAACATGGCACCAGCAAAACAAAACCGGCAGAGCGTCGCGCGCCGCGACGTCGCGCGCTCGGCCACGCCGCCCGTCGCCGGCCGTGCGCCGCCGCGCCCCGGCCGCCGCGCCCCACGCCTCCCGAGGCCGCGCGCCGCCCGAGGCTCGCCCCCGCCCGAGGTCGCCCGCACCCCCGTGCGCCCCCGCCCCTAGGCACACCGAGTCCGCGCATGCGCGCGCGCGTCGTACGCGCGCGCGTGCCACGGACCGGCGGTCCGTCGGCCACGTCGCCGCCGTACGCGCGCCGCCCGAGCGCCGTAGCACAACGGGGTATCTCTCGCCGTCACCCCCTCATCACCCACGGACGCGCCGAGCCGAGTATAAAGGCCCTTGCCTCCCTCCGCGCGCCGCCCCGAGCCGCCCGCCGCAATTGCCGCCATCGCCGGTGCTAGAGCTCGCCGCCCGTGCTCGCCGCCGTCCGGTGTCTTGTTAGCTCCCCTAGGCTCTAGTGAAGCTCACGCGTTCTCTTGTTGCCACCCATTTCGCCCCCCTCGCCGGATTTCCCCAAGCCGCCGCGGCCACCGCCGCCGGCCGCCGCCGAACCTCATCGCCGGCCGCCTCTCTCCGCCTCCACTCCGGCCCACTACCGCTCCTAGGTGAGCATGTGGTCTAGCTCGGCCACTCACCCGCCGCGGCCGCCGCCCGGCGGCGGCGGCCGTGCCCGCGCCGCCCGGCCCTGCCAAGGGCCGAATTGCTTAGATTGCAATAGTTCTAGGGTGTTTCACGTAAAAATCCAGGGCCTGGTTGTGAAGATCCCTATCTAAGTTTCTTTGCAGTTCAGTCCAGCCCCTTAGAAAATTCCTAGAAATTCGTAGAAAAATCAGAAAAATACCAAACCAATTTTGTTGGGTTTAGGAAGAGAAATCCCACCACTTTTATTATTTGCACATGGCTAGATTCTAAATAGTTTTGGCATGAAAAATACAAATGTGAAAAACCTAGATCTGGCATAACTTTAAAACCATAACTCCTCTGTATCCCAATTTTGGATATGTTGTGTGTTAGGTTATGGCTAGCTGCTGTGCCAAAAGTTGCACAAAGTTATGCTGTGGATCTTGTTAAATAAATTGTTTTCCTTTCCTGCAGAAACTGCCTAGATGATTTTTCTTGCTAAATGTATTTATGTTTTTGAGCTCAACTTGTGCACACTGTCTTGTGATGTCACAATACACATCTTGTGAATTAATCATGATTTTTGGCTTATCAGAAATAATTATTATTGATTTATGCATGTTTTCCTTTGAAAATGATGAACTAAGATCAGTAGAGTTCCTAGGTGAATATGCTGGTTCTTTAGGATTGTTTAGGACCAGAGAGCATGCATGAGAGAGTTTGGATCATTTTGAGGCTTATTTATTTTTGTATGCATTTAATTTGAATACTATCTAGCCTTTGTTATTTTCAATAGTATTTAATTTCCTAGCATCCAACACTTACATGTGGGTCCAATGGAGCAGGATAGGTGCTAATATGGTTGAGAAACATTTCCTTAATTTTTTTGGTAATTTAATTGCTTAATAAAAAGCTTAAGAGCCCTTTTAACATTAAAGGGAAATTAAATAAAGAAAAGCCCTTATTGAATTCTTTTTCCTTTTTGAAAGTATTTCCTAATTTACTTAAAAGATAATTAAGTATCCTTGCTGATAAGAAATTAATTCATGAATGCAAATATTATGTATACCTTTGCTTATGAAAGTAAAAGGACTACCCATTCACATGAAATGACAAGTACACTAAGAATCTTTGTTCAAATGAACAATAAAAGAGTAACCCATGTACAACTACTAACCTTCCTAAAAGAGAAACACTATCTAGATGCTTGTTAAGGTGAATATGACCAACAGAAGTTGGATAAGACAACAAACTATCACATCGCCTAAACTTGCATTGCATTCCGTGTAGATCTTCCGGATGGTGATTACTCGCTTGTCCCGAAAACCGAGGAAGGAGGAGCGGAAGCTTCGCTGCAGTACGTGGAAGTGCTCGACACCGAGGGTGCCCAGGCTAACCTAGCTGACGAAGGCAAGCTCCGGTGCATCTAACCCAGTTTTCAAATTTTGTATTCAATTATCTATGGATGATTGTGCATTTACGTTCAGGAGTTGAATGAAACCCCAAATGCATGATCCATAGGTACCTTGCCCTTACTAGTATGATAGGTCGATAGCTGCTAAGCTATAGGACCGTTACAAGTCGGGTGATGACCTCACTCGCGAGAATAGGTTCCTAGATAGGAATCACAATATATCCTTAATTGGAATGCTCACGTGGTAAGAGCACGGGATCTGGGCTCCGGTCCAGTGGTTATGTGGGTTAAGTTTTTGAACGTACTAAGCACATGTCGGGTATGGGACCGGTAAGCCTAGTACCATAATGAGGCGGCGAGGGATCCTACCGTTACTACTCTTGGGATTCGCTCTCACGGCTAGCTACCGGTGGTGTATGGTGACTCCGGGTATCTCGCGGGGTATGCCGGATAGCCTGCACCAAAGACTGTAAGATTCGATCCCAACCCAAGGATTTTTGGAAACGGCCTGGGAAAGTTGTCCTTTCGGGGGCAGCCTACCGTGTGTTTGGGTCTACCTTGCAAGGTTTAAATCAATCGATTGTCGGCCTCTCACCGTTATCCGAGACTACTTACTCCACTAGTAATGAGATCCCTAATGATGGAAGTTGATGAAGATGATGCTTGATTAATTGTGTTGTACAACTTTGTTTGTACTAGTTGGCTAATGTAGTAAAGATTAAACCTACTAGAACTTGTGCTAAAATCTTGAAAGTAAGGACCTACTCTTTGTTACTTTTTAGCAAAGGCAACCCAGTAGCCAAAAAGCCTTTCATGGTCTAAAATTGGTGAAGTAGTTATCACCGACGGGTAAGTCTTGCTGAGTATTAGTATACTCAGCCTTGCTATAATGTGTTGATCCAGGTAATGCCTTCAGTGATGTGTGGCCCGGAGAGATCCCGCCCGGCTGGGAGCTGGAGTGGATGGAGGACGACTACTGAAAGCATCATGGATGGCCTCCCGTGGTGTCTTCGCTTCCGTTACTTAAATTCCACTGCTTTTCGAAAACTCTGAACTATTTCATCATGGCAAAAACTACGGTTTGTAATAATTAAACCCCTCGTGGTATGAATTTGGATATTAATGTTGTTGTATCTTTGGACTTGCCTTCGAGAGAGTTTTAATGCATATATTCGATCCTTGTTGCTTTTCAAGTGATTTACCGGGCGTTAACCGGCAACTAATGACAAGATGATACTTTATTATTGCTTAATGACCAAAGTGGATCGGTCTTAGGCGATAGTACGGTATTTTCCTGGGCGGGTTGTCACAGTTGGCATCAGAGCTTATATGCACCAGAGAGGAATTAATTAAACCTTAATCACTGGATTTTGAATAAAATATGCCTAGATTGTCTGATTTTCCAAAATACGTTGGTCCACTAAGGATAAACTAGACCGAGAGGCCCTAGAGGGAATTTTGGGTTCTTTCAGGTGGCTTAATTAACTTATGGTTTATTTTGCTAACTTCCAGCACATTACTTTATGTCAGACTTACTTTCTTGCACAACCAAACTAGGAGCCGCGTGTTTTATACGTGTGCTGTTCCGCATCACGGGAATTGCGAGGGTTGATGGAGTGATCCATTCCACGGATCCCATCTTCGCGTCTGTTTATGAGTTGGGTGTCGCCACATGTTTCATACATGTGCATTTCCGCATGTCGGTCATGCGAGGCAAGGATACACTCCATTCAAACGGAGGGTGTCCGAGGTTGGACGCTGTCCATGCAGCGGCTTAACGCATGGATACCGTTTCTAAAGTGAACGGTAATGTATGTGGACGCTTTCGTGGCGTGCTGGCACGAGAGGTTCGTTTTATGCAAGTACATAACAGTGCTTCGTTAGTCGATAAGCGAGTACCGTATAGCTCTCGACTAGATATTATAGGAAGAGACGAATAAAAGCCTTGCCACCGGCACTAACTTCGATTTTTGGCTTGATTGCCATGTGAGGTCGGATAGGACGTCTTGCATGCATGTTAAAAATCGAAACAACTAAAATGGACCCAAAACCGAACTTCTATATGCTCTCTAAGGAAGATTTTGCTAGTGTGTGTTTTTTATAAACTAAAGTACCTCTCATTTCTAGCCGTCATGCTGCCGAAATTTTGAAAAAGTTGTTACCTTGTGCCAGGTTAATTAAACCAAATCGTAAAAGCAATTGCTCCTTAACTAGTTATATTGTAATAGCAAGTCTCAATCCTAGTTCCGTTTGGGTTGGTTTACACTTCCCTAGGCACATCCAGGTTCAGGACCATCCACCTTGTTTCCTTGATCGATGCTCAACCTTAAAATCTAATAATGTATTAAAGAATTTATTTTGGAATAGGTGGCAGCCTTGCAGGCTATAGTGGCCTTACAGCCACTGCCCCCAGTACAGGCACACCCGGAGGAGCAGCAGGCTTTGTCCGGTCTGGATCAGACGAGCCAGGCAGGACAACCGTTGCCGACTCCCCCAGCTTCGCCTACGTACAGTGGTGCTTCAGTGGGCAACTAGGTTGCCGACAGCAGGAAGATGAAGGATGCCGAACCTATCGAGTTGTCTTTGAGATGTTTAGGGTAGTTGGCTTGTCAGCACGCTCTCGTGCCAAGTAACCGCTTGTATCGTGTCCTGTCATGTTGTTTCAAATCCGAGAGTTGTAATGTCCTTGAACCTTGTTCTATCTTATTGTAATAAAGAATGCTTAAGCATGTGTGCTTTAAGTGAAATTTGTTTGTCGTTCAAAATTGAAACCTTCTTGCGTATTATTACCAAATTTTTGGATAAACCGTTGCAAATGACCACGTTTGTCAATTTTGCAATTTTACCTAAAAGCATTGGTAAACCAAAGCATTTCTAGAGGCAACACTCGTTGCCAGCGATTAAGTGCTCGTTCGTATACCACCTTCGTGAGTACCCGAAGTGGCAGTATTTGTACGAGGGTAAATATGGGCCGTACATTCGAGTGATCGCATTCCACCGTGTTAAGAGAACGATTCTATGAATCTTGGGGCTATGGAATATTGTTCGACTGTTGCTGTCCTCATCATTTAAATGCTAATGAGATGTGATTATGCATGATCATGCTTGCCATCATTTTGGAGTAAGCTTTTGGCTATATCACTAATAAAGCTCGCTTTTCAGATGGTGGGAACCACGCGCAGCTCTTCCAACGGTATTGGAGCAAGTGGCAGCGGTGACTTGCCACCACCCCCGCCCATGACGCCGTTAGAGGCCTTCATGGCCACCCAAACCGAGGTGCTGCGCCAGATCCTGCAGACGCAGCAGCAGATCGCCCAGCAGATGAACCGTGGGCCGCCACACGGGGCCAACCACGAGGGGCCTAATCAGGTCACCACGTATGCCCAGTTCATCGCTATGAAGCCACCGACCTTCGCTAAGGCAGAAGACCCCCTGGAAGCTAAGGCTTGGATCAAGGCCATAGAGGCAAAATTCTCTGCCTATGTGCTGCCTTGCTCCGAGGAGAATAAAGCTAACTTCGCAGCGCTGCAACTGCGAGGAGAAGCTTTGATGTGGTGGGATCACTTCAAGTCAATGCAGCGAGGGCACGCTGTGACGTGGGAGGAGTTCAAGCAGACTTTCAAGAGCTACCACATTCCTAAGGGACTGATGGATAGAAAGATGAGGGACTGTTGGCCCTCAGACAGGGATCTGACATAGTGTATCGCTATGCTTAGAAGTTCAATAGCTTGTGCTAATATGGCGGGCATCACGTGGATACTGATGCCAAGAAGATGGAAAGGTTCCGTGACGGGCTTGATGGCAAATTGTACGAGCGTCTGAACCTGCTCGAACCCGCAAACTTCCATGAGCTAGTGAACATGGCTATGTCACAAGAAGATGCTATGAAGAAAGCCCATGGGGACAAGAAGAGGATATCTGGTTTCACCCCAGGCAGCGGAGCGGGCAAGAAGTCTCGCTTTGTGAAGAAGAACGCTCCAGGCCCATCCCAGCAATCTTCAATTGGACGCTGGACGATGAAGCCACCTCATAGCAAACCCTCAGGGAACTTCCAGTTCCGCAGCGCTCAGCAGCAGGCTCCAAAGCCTAATGCACCTCCTCGCAACGTCGGTGATCGCCGTTGCTACAACTGTGGCCAGCTAGGGCATTACATTAATGAGTGCCCCAAGCCCAGGCAGATCAAGCCCAACCCGCAGAATCAGGGTGCAGGAAACATGCCTGCCCCTCCGGCTAAGAAGCCCATGGTTCAAGTACGCCAGGGCAAGTTGAACTTCACCGCCATGAGTGACATCCCAGAAGGAGCCTCAGTGCTCACGGGTACATTCTCTATCAAAGACTCTCCTGTTAAAATTTTATTTGATTCGGGAGCCACTCATAGTTTCATAAATGAGAGTCTACTAGACAAGTTGGGTCTAAGAGGAGTACAAACCAAATCCGCTTACAAAATTACCACACCAGGTGGGAATATCACGTCTCAGTTAGTAACTTTTGAAGTTCCTCTAAGACTAGGAAGTAAGGTTATTCAATCTAATCTTATAACCATCAAATTGGGAACCATGGATGTTATCTTGGGTATGTAATGGATGAATCAACATAAGGTGATTCTAGATATATCGGATAGGGTCGTAGAGATCAATTCTCCTACGGTCGGCACACTACCTTGTACCTACCTTTCAGGGACGGTACCGATTCTTGTGCCTATGTGACCATTATCTCCCCTCTTGATGAAATTCCAGTAGTGTGCGAGTACCCGGATGTCTTTCCAGAAGAGTTGCCTGGTATGCCACCAGACAGAGATGTCGAGTTCCTGATCGAACTCCAGCCCGGTACCGCACTCATTTCCACAAGACCTTATCGTATGCCACCCAAAGAGTTAGCTGAACTGAAAACACAACTCCAGGAATTGTTAGATAAGGGTTATATTCGCCCAAGTTCTTCTCCTTGGGGTTGCCCTGCTCTTTTTGTCAAGAAGAAAGATGATAGCTTGAGGATGTGTGTAGATTACCGACCTCTCAATGCAGTCACCATCAAAAACAAATACCCGCTTCCCCGAATCGATGTTCTTTTTGATCAATTGGCTGGTGCCAAAGTTTTCTCTAAGATCGACCTTCGTTCTGGCTACCACCAAATCAAGATTCGACCTTGCGACATTCCTAAAACCGCTTTTCCACTCGTTATGGTCTTTACGAGTTCTTGGTAATGTCTTTCGGACTCACAAATGCCCCAGCCTACTTCATGTACCTCATGAACTCCGTGTTCATGACGGAGCTCGATAAATTCGTCGTGGTCTTTAGCGATGATATTCTCATCTATTCCAAAAGCGAGGAAGAACACGCCGAACATCTCCGAGTTGTCCTTCAGCGTTTGCGAGATCATAAGCTTTATGCTAAGTTCTCCAAGTGCGAATTATGGTTGAAAAGTGTGAAATTCTTAGGGCACACCATTTCCCATGATGGAATCTCCGTAGATCCTAGCAAAGTTCAAGAGGTGATGGATTGGAAGCTACCCAAGTCCGTACACCAAATCCGCAGTTTCCTAGGATTGGCGGGATACTACCGTCGATTCATTCCTGACTTCTCCAGAATCGCAAAACCCATGACCGAATTACTCAAGAAAGGAGTAAAATTCATGTGGAGTGAAGCATGTGAGAAAGCTTTCCACACCCTAAGGCAACATCTAACTTCAGCCCCAGTATTAGTGCAACCGGATAATTCCAAACCATTTGAAGTTTTCTGTGACGCATCAGGCACGGGTCTCGGTTGTGTCCTTATGCAAGAGGGCCGAGTCATTGCCTATGCTTCACGGGCACGTCGACCCCATGAGCTCAATTATCCTACCCATGATCTTGAGTTAGCTGCTGTTGTCCATGATATGGAGGCATTATCTAATGGGTAATCGTTGCAATATCTTCACCGATCACAAGAGCCTCAAATACATCTTCACCCAGTCAGAATCGAATATGAGACAGAGAAGATGGCTTGAGTTGATTAAGGATTATGATCTAGAAGTGCACTATCACCCCGGCAAAGCAAATGTTGTTGCGGATGCCCTTAGCCGCAAAGATCATTGCAATCACCTAGAGTTGGAGCCAGATAGTGAACCGTTGTGTGAATAAATGAGAAGGCTCAACTTAGAAGTGGTACCGCAGGGAATTCTTTATGCCTTGATGGCAGAGTCCGATCTTTATGACAGAATTGTCACTGCCCAGTGCAATGATGAAGCTATCCAAACCATCAAACAGAAACTAGCAGAGAGAGACCCCAAGTACACTTGTTTCCAGAAGGATCACCAGGATGTGGTCTGGTTTGGGAAACATCTAGTGGTCCCCGTTGACCCGGAAATCAAGAAAATCATTCTAGATGAAGCTCACATGTCCAAATTCTCTATTCATCCCGGTAGTACCAAGATGTACCAAGATCTGAAATAGAACTTTTGGTGGTCCAATATGAAGGTGGATGTAGCCATGTATTGTGACGCCCCGGTTTTTAATTAACCTTAATAGCCGGTCAAATGGTCAACCGTGGTCAAACCATAGTCAACCTGGGCCCTCACCTCGAAAAACTCACTAACCCACCCTAGTGACCCTAATTGACTAGTAAGCACACTTGTGGGGCCAACCCATGGTCAAAGGTTGGGTCAAACCCATTGCCACCCTAGTGTCCACAGGTGTCTGCCGGAACTTTTGCCGCGTTCCCCAAAATTCACCTAAACACTTAAAATTCTACCTTTATGAAAGTTGTAGATCTTGATGAGGGACACAACTTTCATGTAGATTGGCATTTCAAATTTTGTGGGGAAAAACTTGAAAAATCCATTGCAAGCTAGGATTCACTGTTTGCCAAACCCTGCTGACATTCAAAGTTGGCATTCAAATAACTTTTGATCTGGACAGAAACACCCTATATGGCTTTTGTAGAAATTGTTGCTGGTAGCTAGATCTACAACTTTGGTATTCATCACTTGGTCCAGTTCTATTCAATTTTTTGGAGAAAGATTGACTTGAACAGGGCACCAGCAAAATGTTTGAGCCAGAGCGCCGCCGTCAACCGTGCCGCCGCCGTACGCGCGAGCCCCGAGCCGCCGTAGCACGGCGGGCATCTCCCCTAGCACCCCTACGTCACCCTGAGCCCGCTGAGCAGCGTATTTAAGCCCCCCTGTTCCCCCTCCGCGCGCCACCCGAACCCCCGCCGCCATGGCCGCCGCCGCTCGGTGCTAGCTTCTCCCGCCCGTGCTCGTCGCCGGCCAGCCGCTCTAGTAGCTTCCCTAGGTCCTAGTGAAGCTCACACAGCCGCTTGTTTGCCCGCCTTTCGCCTCCACGCCGCCGTTCACCGGGCCGCCGCGGTCACCGCCGCTGGCCGCCGCTGGACCTCGCCGCCGGCCAACTCCCCACCTCCCCCTCCGGTTCCACTGCCACCCCTAGGTGAGGCGATGGTCCCCCACGGCCGCTTGCCGGCCGAGATCGCCGCCGGCTCGCCGGATTGGCCGGACCCGCACCGCCCCCCTCGGCCAGGGACCCAATTGCTGCGATTTAAATCTTGTTAGGGTGTTTAGGGTAAAATCTCAGGGCTGGTTTGTGAAGAACCCTATCTAGAGTTTCTTGCAGTTTAGTCCTGTGTTTTGTAAAATTCCTAGAAATTCATAGAAAAATCAGAAAAATCCCAAACCAATTTTGCAGGGTTCAGGAAAAGAAATCCCACCTCTTTTGTTATTTGCACAGGGCTAGATTCTAAATAGTTTTAGCATGAAAAATACAAATGTGTTAAACCTAGATCTGTCATAACTTGAAATCCATAACTCCTCTGTACCCCAATTTTGGATATGTCGTGTGTTAGGCCATGACTAGATGCTGTGCCAAAAGTTGCACAAAGTTATGCAGTAGAGCTTGCTAAATAAATTCTTTTTCATTCTTGCAGAAACTGCCTAAGTGATTTTTCTTATTAAATATAATTATGTTCTTGAGCTCAACTTGTGCACACTATCTTGTAATGTCAAAATTCACATCTTGTGAATTAATCATGATTTGTGAATTAACAGAAATTATTATTCTCAATTTATGCATGTTTTCCTTTGTAAATTAATAAACCCAGATCAGTAAAGTTCCTAGGTGTATGTATTGGTTCTTTAGGCTTGTTCAGGACCAGAGAGCATGCTCAAGGAAGTTTGGATCATTTTGATGCTTATTTATTTTTGTATGCATTTAAATTGAATCACTAGCTAGTCCTTGTTATTTTCCATAATATTTAATTTCCTAGCATCCAACACTTACATGTGGGTCCAACGGACCAGGATAGGTGTTAGTAGGCTTAAGAAGCACTCAATTAATTTTTGGTCATTTAATTGCTTAATAAAAAGCTTAAAGGCCCTTTTATTATCAAAGGGAATTTAAATAAAGAAAAACCCCTAATTAATCCTTTTTCCTTTTTGGAAGGTATTATTTAATATCATTAAAAGCTAATTAAATATCGTCACTGATAAGAAATTAATTCATAAATAAAAATATTAATTACACCTTTGTTGGTGAAGATAAAAAGGAATTAAAGCTTTCACATGAAATGACAAGCATAATAAAAACCTTTATTCAAATGTTCAATAAAAGAATAACCCATGTACAGCTAATAACCTTCCTAAAAGAGAAACACTTGCTAGATGCTTGTTAAGGTGAACATGACGAACCCAGAGTTGGAAAAGACAACGAACTATCACATCACCTGAACGTGCATTGCATTCCGTGTAGATCTTCCGGACGGAGATTACTCCCTTGTCCCAGAAACCGAGGAAGGAGGAGCGGAAGGTTCTCTGCAGTACGTGGAAGTGCTCGACACCGAGGGTGCCCAGGCTAACCTAGCGGACGAAGGCAAGCTCCGGTGCATCTAACCTAGTTTTAAAATTCTTTATTCACTATGAATGATTGTGCATTTACGTTCAGGAGTTGAATGAAACCCTAGATGCATGATCCATGGGTACCTTTGGTCCCTACTAGTATGATAGGTCGGTAGCTGCTAAGCTATAGGACCGTTACAAGTCGAGTGATGACCTCACTCGCGAGAATAGGTTCCTAGATAGGAATCACAATGTATCCTTAAATGGATTGCTCACGTGGTAAGAGCATGGGATCTGGGCTCCGGTCAAGTGGTTATGTGGGTTAAGTTTTTGAATGTACTAAGCACATGTCGGGTATGGGACCGGTAAGCCTAGTACCTTAATGAGACGGCTAGGGATGGAACTGTCACTACCCTTGGGATTCGCTCTCACGGCTAGCTACGGTGGTGTATGGTGACTCCGGGTATCTCGCGGGGTATGCGGATAGCTGCACCAAAGAGCGTGGCCTTTCATCCCGACCCAGGGATTTTTGGGGACGGCCTGGGAAAGTTGTCCTTGCGGGGGCAGCCTACCGTGTGTTTGGGTCTACCTTGCAAGGTTTAAATCAATCGATTGTCGGCCTCTCACCGTTATCCGAGACTACTTACTCCACTAGTCATGAGATCCCTAATGATGGAAGTTGATAAAGATGATGCTTGATTAATGGTATTGTACAACTTTGTTTGTACTAGTTGGCTAATGTAGTAAAGATTAAACCTACTAGAACTTGTGCTAAAATCTTGAAGTAAGGACCTACTCTTTGTTACTTTTTAGCAAAAGCAACCCAGTAGCCAAAAAGCCTTTCATGGTCTAGATTTGGTGAAGTAGATATCACCGACGGGTAAGTCTTGCTGAGTATTAGTATACTCAGCCTTGCTATAATGTGTTGATCCAGGTAATGCCTTCAGTGATGTGTGGCCCGGTGAGGTCCCGCCCAGCTGGGAGCTGGAGTGGGTGGAGGACGACTGCTGAAAGCATCATGGATGGCCTCCCGTGGTGTCTTCGCTTCCGTTAGTTTATTTCCGCTGCTTTTCGAAAACTCTGAACCATTTCATCATGAAAAAAACTATGGTTTGTAATAAGTAAACCCCCTCGGGGTACGAATTTGGATATTAATGTTGTTGTATCTCTGGACTCGCCTTCGAGTGAGTTTTAATGCATATATTCGATCCTTGTGCTTTTCAAGTGATTTACCGGGCGTTAACCCGGCAACTAACGACAGGATGATACTTTATTATTGCTTAATGACCAAAGTGGATCGGTCTTAGGCGATAGTACAGTATTTTCCTGGGCGGGTTTTCACAGTTGGCATTAGAGCTTATATGCACCAGAGAGGAATTAATCAACTTAAACAATGGTTTTTGAATAAAATATGCCAAGATTGTCTGATTTTCCAAAAATATGTTGGTCCGTTAAAGATAAACTAGACCGAGAGGCCCTAGAGGGAATTTTGGGTTCTTTCAGGTGGCTTAAATAACCTATGGTTTATTTTGCTAACTCCCAGCACATTACTTTATGTCAGACTTACCTTCTTGCACAACCATACTAGTTCATCACGTTTTGCCATACGTGGTGGTACCACAGGGAAGTCCTGTGAGGGACTAGTGGGACCTATTCCAATGGGTGTCACGTCGCGTCTGAGTCTCGTCACGTTTTGCCATATGTGATGGTACCACGGGAAAGTCCGTGAGGTATAAGTGAGGCCTATTCCAATGGGCGCTCACGTCGCGTCAGAGTCTTAAATAGGACGCTGTCCATGCAGCGCCTTAACGCATGGATGCCGTTTCTATAGTGAACGGTAATGTATGTGGACGCTTTCGTGACGTGCTGGCACGAAAGGTTCGTTTTCTGCAGGTACATAACAGCGCTTCGTTAGTCGTTAAGCGAGTACCGTATAGCTCTCGACTAGATATTATAGGGAGAGACGATTAAAAGCCTTGCCACCGGCACTAACTTCGATTTTTGGCTTGATTGTCATGTGAGGTCGAATAGGACGTCTTGCATGCATGATAAAAATCGAAACAACTAAAATGGACCCAAAAATCGAAATTCCATATGTTTTCTAAGGATGTTTATGCTAGTGTGTGCTTTTTATAAACTAAAGTACCTTTCATACCTAGCGTTCATGCTGCCGAAATTTGAAAAAGTTGTTTACCAGGTGCTAGGTTAATTAAACCAAATTGTTAAAAATAATTGCTCCTCAACTAGCTATCTTGTAATAGCAAGTCTCAATCCTAGTTCTTTTTGGGTTGGTTACACTTTCCTAGGCACATCCAGGTTCAGGACCATTCATCTTGTTTCCTTGATCGATGCTCAACCTTAAAAGTTTAATTAAAAGTATTAAAGGTTTAATTTAAAGCTTGGGAAATTTTTGAGGTTTCTGGATTTTTGGTTATGAATTTTTAATTCACAGCTGCCAGAACTTCACCATTTGACATGCCGTTCTCTTTGAGATCTGACATGAGTTACATTTGTGTACAGATGGATTTCCCCGTGTTCCACCAGTTCGACGGCGACGGTACGATCCGTACCAACGGGTTGCACCGGGAGGGTTTTCCGCGCCCGGCGTGGGAAGCACTCGGTGCCGCGAGCTACCTCACCCCACCGACTTACGAGGTGAAAGAGTTTGAGCGCTTTGGCGTTCCCCGCTGCAGAGTGATCGTTACTGTTCTGCCACACCCAGACCACGCCGACTGGTTTGACCTGAGCTTTATCTACTGGGGATTTATCACTCACGAGTTCATTGAGTCAGCCGCCCTCAGAGTGTTGACAGACTTCTGTGACCACAACCCCACCGTGGTAGCTCTTTCTCCGTTTGGACTATTTCCTGCTGTGAGTCCTCACGACCCAGCATGGTTGGACCGTATGGACCACCTACGGGAGTTACTGACCCTAGCAGAGCCGTTAGATGTTACTCATATGCTAGCCCGTTGTCTGAACGTGGTCTTCACACTTCAGGGGCTGCGCTATAACACCACAGCGATTATTGGGCAGCACTTGGAGGCATCTAGGCGCGATTGGGAGCAGCTTTCAGCAGCGCACCAGCAGCTGAACTTCACCCTTACTCAGGTGCAGCAGGAGAATGACAGGCTGCGTGCTAGGAGGTTCCAGTTGGATCTTGAGAGAGGTGATCGCTTATAGAGGATCGTAGATCTGGAGGAAGAGAACCATGCACTAGAGGAGGATGCCGATGCGCACGAGATTGAGAGGCTGACACTACTACAGAACATTGCTGATATGCAGCAGCAGGTGTAGGATGCCGAGGTACAGGTGGTAGCCTTGCAGGCTATAGTGGCCTTACAGCCACTACCCCCAGTACAGGCACACCCGGAGGAGCAGCAGGCTTTGTCCGGTCTGGATCAGACGAGCCAGGCAGGACCACTGCTACCGACTCCCCCAGCTTCGCCTACGTACAGTGGTGCTTCAGTGGGCAACTAGGTTGCCGACAACAGGGATTAGGAGGATGTCGATCCGACCGAGTTGTCTTTGAGATGTTTAGAGTAGTTGGCTTGACAGCACGTCTTCGTGCCGAGTAACTACCTGTATCATGTCATGTCATGTTGTTTCAAATTCGAGTTGTAATGTCTTTGAACCTTGTTCTATCGTGTTGTAATAAAGAATGCTTAAGCATGTATGCTTTAAGTAAATTTTGTTTGTCATTCAAATTTGAAACCTTCTTGCGTATGAATACCAGATTCTTGGATAAACTGTTGCCATTGACCACGCTTGTCAATTTTGCATTCTCACCTAAAAACGTTGGTAAACCAAAGCATTTCTAGAGGCATCACTCGTTGCCAGCGAATAAGTGCCCATTCGTATACCACCTTCATTGGTATCCGAAATGACAATGATCGTTTGAGGGTATTTATGAACCGTGCAATTGAGTAATCGCAGTCCTAACCATGTTGAGAAGAACAATTCTATGAATCTTGGTGGCTATAGAATATTGTTGATTGTTGCTGTCCTCATCATTTGAGTGCTAATGATATGTGATTATGCATGATCGTGCTTGTCATCATTGGAGTAAGCTTTTGGTTATCTCACTAATAAAGCTCACTTTTCAGATGGTGGGAACCACGCGCAGCTCTCCCAACGGTTTCGGAGCAAGTGGTAGTGGTGACTTGCCACCACCCCCGCCCATGACACCGACGGAAGCCTTCATAGCCACCCAAACTGAGGTGCTGTGCCAGATCCTGCAGACGCAGCAGCAGATCGCCCAACAGATGAACCGAGGGCCGCCACACGGGGCCAACCACGAGGGGCCTAACCAGGTCACTACGTATGCCCAGTTCATCGCTATGAAGCCGCCAACCTTCGCTAAAGCAGAAGACCCTCTGGAAGTTGAGGCTTGGGTCACGGCCATAGAGGCAAAATTCTCTGCCTTTGTGTTGCCTTGCTCCGAGGAGAACAAAGTGAACTTCGCAGCGCTGCAACTACGAGGGGAAGCTTTGATATGGTGGGACCACTTCAAGTCAATGCAGCGAGGGCACGCTGTGACTTGGGATGAGTTCAAGCAGGCTTTCAAGAGACACCACATTCCCAAGGGACTGATGGATAGGAAGATGAGGGAGCTGTTGGCCCTCCGTCAGGGATCTTACTAAGTGTACCGCTATGCTCAGAAGTTTAATAGCTTGTGCCAATATGGTGGGCATCACGTTGATACTGATGCAAAGAAGATGGAAAGGTTTCGTGATGGACTTGATGGCAAGCTGAATGAGCGTCTGAATCTGCTCGAGCCCGCAAACTTCCATGAGCTAGTAAACAAGGCAATCTCGCAAGAGGATGCTATGAAGAAAGCCCACAGGGACAACAAGAGGATGTCTGGTTTCACCCCAGGCAGCGGAACGGGAAAGAAGTTTCGCTTTGTGAAGAAGGAAGCTCCAGGCCCATCCCAGCAATCTTCAACTAGACGCTGGATGATGAAGCCACCTCCGAGCAAGCCCGCAGGGAACTTCCAGTTCCGCAGTGCCCAGCAGCAGGCTCCAAAGCCTAATGCACCCCCTCACGATGTTGGAGATCGTCGTTGCTACAACTGTGGCCAGCCAGGGCACTACATTAGTGAGTGTCCAAAGCCTAGGCAGATCAAGCCCAACCCGCAGAATCAGGGTGCAGGAAGCAAGCCTACCACTCCGGCCAAGAAGCCTATGGTGCAAGTGCGCCAAGGCAAGCTGAACTTCACTACAATGAGTGACATCCCAGCAGGAGCTTCAGTACTCACGGGTACATTCTCTATCGATAACACTCCTGTTAAGGTTTTATTTGATTCGGGAGCTACCCATAGTTTCATCAGTGAAAGGCTAATGAACAAACTGGGTTGGAAGGGTTCTCATACCACCTCCGCTTACAAGATAATTACTCCCGGAGGCCAAATCACCTCCAATATCTTAATCCGAGGAGTAAATTTGGGTTTAGGTAGTAAAATCATTCCAACAAACCTTATCGTCATAAACTTGGTTGGAATGGATGTTATCTTGGGTATGGAATGGATGAATCAGCATAAGGTGATTCTAGATATATCAGATAGGGTCATAGAGATCAATTCTCCTACGGTCGGGCACACCACCTTGTACCTACCTTTCAGGGACGATACCGATTCTTGTGCCTATGTGACCATTATCTCCTCTCTTGATGAAATTCCAGTAGTGTGCAAGTACCCGGATGTCTTTCCTGATGAGTTGCCTGGTATGCCACCAGACAGAGATGTTGAGTTTGTGATCGAACTCCAGCCTGGTACCGCACCCATTTCCAAGAGACCCTATCGCATGCCACCCAAAGAGTTAGCCGAGCTAAAAGCCCAACTCCAAGAATTGTTAGATAAGGGTTAAATTCGCCCGAGCTCTTCTCCTTGGGGTTGCCCTGCCCTCTTTGTCAAAAAGAAATATGGTAGCTTGAGAATGTGCGTAGATTATCGACCACTCAATGCAGTCACCATCAAAAACAAATACCCGCTTCCTCGAATCGATGTTCTTTTCGATCAATTGGCTGGTGCCAAAGTCTTTTCTAAGATCGACCTTCGGTCTGGCTACCACCAAATCAAGATTCGACCTTGCGACATTCCTAAAACCGCTTGTTCCACTCGTTATGGTCTTTACGAGTTCTTGGTTATGTCCTTCGGACTCACTAATGCTCCCGCCTACTTCATGTACCTCATGAACCCTGTGTTCATGACGGAGCTCGATAAATTTGTCGTGGTCTTTATCGATGATATTCTCATCTATTTCAAGAGCGACAAAGCGCACGCCAACCATCTCCGAGTTGTCCTTCAGCGTTTGCGAGATCACAAGCTTTATGCTAAGTTCTCCAAATGCGAATTCTGGTTGAAAAGTGTGAAATTCTTAGGGCACACCATTTCCCAAGATGGTATCTCCGTAGATCCTAGCAAAGTTCAAGAGGTGATGGATTGGAAACCACCCAAGTCCGTGCATCAAATCCGCAGTTTCCTAGGATTGGCGGGATACTACCGTCGATTCATTCCTGACTTTTCTAGAATCGCAAAACCCATGACCGAATTACTCAAGAAAGGAGTGAAATTCGTGTGGAGCGAAGCATGTGAGAAAGCTTTTCACACCCTCAGACA
Organism: Cenchrus americanus; assembly: GCA_947561735.1. Taxonomy (NCBI): domain Eukaryota; kingdom Viridiplantae; phylum Streptophyta; class Magnoliopsida; order Poales; family Poaceae; genus Cenchrus; species Cenchrus americanus. The sequence continues at coordinate 76,700,260 of OX387244.1, read as the reverse complement.
ACATCTAACTTCGGCCCCAGTGCTAGCTCAACCCGATAATTCCAAACCATTTGAAGTCTTCTGTGACGCATCAGGCACGGGTCTCGGCTGTGTCCTTATGCAAGAAGGCCGAGTCATTGCCTATGCTTCACAGGCACTTCGACCCCATGAGCTCAATTATCCTACCCATGATCTTGAGTTAGCTGCTGTTGTCCATGCCTTCAAGATATGGAGGCATTATCTAATGGGTAATCATTGCAATATCTTCACTGATCACAAGAGCCTCAAATACATCTTCACCCATTCAGAGTTGAATATGAGACAGAGAAGATGGCTTGAGTTGATTAAAGATTATGATCTAGAAGTGCACTACCACCCCGGCAAGGCAAATGTTTTTGCGGATGCTCTTAGCCGCAAAGATCATTGCAACCACCTAGAGTTGGAGCCAGTCAGTGAACCATTGTGTGAAGAAATGAGAAGGCTCAACTTAGAAGTGGTACCGCAGGGAATTCTTTATGCCTTGACGGCAGAGTCAAATCTTTATGACAGAATTGTCACTGCCCAGCGCGATGATGCAGATATTCAAACCGGCGAGGCGAAACTAGCGAGAGGAGACCCCAAGTACACTTGTTTCCAGAAGGATCACCAGGATGTGGTCTGGTTTGGGAAACGTCTAGTGGTCCCTGTTGAACCAGAAATTAAGAAGATCATTCTAGATGAAGCTCACAAGTCCAAATTCTCTATTCATCCCGGTAGTACCAAGATGTACCAAGATCTGAAGCAGAACTTTTGGTGGTCCAATATGAAGGTGGATGTGGCCAAGTATGTAGCCGAGTGCGATACTTGCCACCGGATGAAAGCAAGTCATTTGAAATCGCCAGGAGTACTCCAACCCCTGTCGATACCTATGTGGAAGTGGGACGATATTAGTATGGATTTCATTGTGGGTTTACCCCTAACAGCTAGAAAGAAAGACTCTATTTGGGTAATTATGGATAGACTCACCAAGACCGCTCACTTCATTGCCGTGCACACCACTTACTCTGTACAACAATATGCAGAGTTGTACGTGGACCACATAGTTCGTCTGCACGGAATTCCAAAGACTGTAATCTCTGATAGAGGGACTCAGTTTGTAGCTCGTTTTTTGGAACAGTTGCATGAGTGTTTGGGAACTCAGCTGATCCGCAGTTCCAGTTATCATCCACAGACCGATGGTCAGACGGAGAGGATAAATCAGATTCTAGAGGACATGTTGAGAGCAAGCATCTTGCACTTTGACAAGAGTTGGGACAAGTGTCTATCTTTGGCAGAATTCTCCTATAACAATAGTTATCAAGCTAGTTTGAAAATGGCACCGTTCGATGCTCTATACGGACGTAGATGCCGCACTCTGCTGAATTGGTCAGAGGCCGGAGAAAGAACACTCTTTGGACCAGAATTAGTTAAAGAGGCCGAAGAACGGGTGCAAGTGATAAGAGAAAATTTGAAGATGGCACAGATGAGGCAAAAGAGTTACCATGACAAGGGAACCGCACCTCGACACTTTGAAGTGGGAGATTATGTGTATTTGAAAGTATCCCCCACCAAAGGTGTGCAAAGGTTCGGAGTCAAGGGAAAGTTAGCCCCACGCTACATTGGACCATATGAAGTTATAGAAGTGTGTGGACCCATGGCTTACCGTATCCAATTGCCAGAACGGTTTTCCGCAGTTCACAATGTGTTCCATGTAACTCAGTTGAAGAAGGGAATGCCTGTTCCGGAGAACGATATCATCACGAAAGCTAATGCTTGGATCGAGCCGGATTTCTCGCTCGTCGAGCATCCATTGAATGTACTAGACCAAAAAGAGCGAAAGACCCAAAGGCAGACCGTGCGAATGTACAAGATCCAATGGAGCCATCACACGGAGGAAGAAGCAACGTGGGCGATGGAGGACTATCTTAATACTAAGTATCCGGGCTTCCTACAGTCTCGAAATCGTGAGTCCTTCTCCCCATCTCTTCGTTATCAAATCGAATCTCGGGACGAGATTTCGTTTAAGGGGGGTAGGCTGTGACGCCCCGGTTTTTAATTAACCTTAATAGCCGGTCAAATGGTCAACCGTGGTCAAACCATAGTCAACATGGGCCCTCACCTCGAAAAACTCACTAACCCACCCTAGTGACCCTAATTGACTAGTAAGCACACTTGTGGGGCCAACCCATGGTCAAAGGTTGGGTCAAACCCATTGCCACCCTAGTGTCCACAGGTGTCTGCCGGAACTTTTGCCGCGTTCCCCAAAATTCACCTAAACACTTAAAATTCTACCTTTATGAAAGTTGTAGATCTTGATGAGGGACACAACTTTCATGTAGATTGGCATTTTAAATTTTGAGGGGAAAACATGAAAAATCCATTGCAAGCCAGGATTCACTGTTTGCCAAACCCTGCTGACATTCAAAGTTGGCATTCAAATAACTTTTGATCTGGGCAGAAAAACCCTATATGGCTTTTGTAGAAATTGTTGCTGGTAGCTAGATCTACAACTTTGGTATTCATCACTTGGTCCAGTTCTATTCAATTTTTTGGAGAAAGATCGACTTGAACAGGGAACCAGCAAAATGTTTGAGCCAGAGCGCCGCCGCGCGCGACGTCGTGCGCGCCCGCGCGCCCGCTCGCCGCCCGCCGCCGGCCTTGCCCGGCGTCCACGCCCACGCCGCCCGAGGTCACACCGGCCGAGGCATGCTCCACCCCGTGATCCCCGCGCCCCAACGCGCCCCGTCCCGAGGCACCCGGCGTCGGCGCGCGCGCGCGCGCGCGCGCACGCGCGCGGACCGCGCGGTCCGTCGGTCGTGCCACCGCCGTACGCGCGAGCCCCCGAGCCGTCGTAGCACGGCGGGCATCTCCCCTAGCACTCCTACGTCACCACCCGAGCCCGCCGAGCGGCGTATTTAAGCCCCCCCTATTCCCCCTCCGCGCGCCGCCCGAACCCCCCCGCCGCCATGGCCGCCGCCGCTCGGTGCTAGCTTCTCCCCGCCCGTGCTCGTCGCCGGCCGGCCCGCTCTAGTAGTTTCCCTAGGTCCTAGTGAAGCTCACACGACCACTTGTTTGCCCACCTTTCGCCTCCATGCCGCCGTTCACCGGGCCGCCGCGGTCACCGCCGGCCGGCCGCCTTGGGACCTCGCCGCCGGCCAACTCCCCACCTCCCCTCCGGTTCCACTGCCACCCCTAGGTGAGCTGATGGTCCCCCACGACCGCTTGCCAGGCCGGGATCGCCGCCAGCTCACCGGATTGGCCGGACCCGCGCCGCCCCCCCTCGGCCAGGGACCCAATTGCTGCGATATAAATCTTGTTAGGGTGTTTAGGGTATCTCAGGGCTGGTTTGTGAAGAACCCTATCTAGAGTTTCTTGCAGTTTAGTCCTGTGTCTTGTAAAATGCCTAGAAATTCATAGAAAAATCAGAAAAATCCCAAACCAATTTTGGAGGGTTCTGGAAAAGAAACCCCACCTCTTTTGTTATTTGCACAGGGATAAATTCTAAATAGTTTTAGCATGAAAAATACAAATGTGTTAAACCTAGATCTGCCATAACTTGAAATCCATAACTTCTCTGTAGCCCACTTTTGGATATGTGGTGTGTTAGGCCATGACTAGATGCTGTGCCAAAAATTGCACAAAGTTATGCAGTAGATCTTGCTAAATATATTCTTTTTCATTCTTGCAGAAACTGCCTAAGTAATTTGTCTTGTTAAATATAATTATGTTCTTGAGCTCAACTTGTGCACACTGTCTTGTAATGTCAAAATTCACATCTTGTGAATTAATCATGATTTTTGAATTAACAGAAATTATTATTCTCAATTTATGCATGTTTTCCTTTGTAAATTAATAAACCCAGATCAGTAAAGTTCCTAGGTGTATGTATTGGTTCTTTAGGCTTGTTCAGGACCAGAGAGCATGCTCAAGGAAGTTTGGATCATTTTGATGCTTATTTATTTGTGTATGCATTTAAATTGAATCACTAGCTAGTCCTTGTTATTTTCCATAATATTTAATTTCCTAGCATCCAACACTTACATGTGGGTCCAATGGACCAGGATAGGTGTTAGTAGGCTTAAGAAGCACTCAATTAATTTTTGGTAATTTAATTGCTTAATAAAAAGCTTAAAGTCCCTTTTATTATCAAAGGGAATTTAAATAAAGAAAAACCCCTAATTAATCCTTTTTCCTTTTTGGAAGGTATTATTTAATATCATTAAAAGCTAATTAAATATCATCACTGATAAGAAATTAATTCATAAATAAAAATATTAATTACACCTTTGTTGGTGAAGATAAAAAGGAATTAAAGCTTTCACATGAAATGACAAACATAATAAAAACCTTTATTCAAATGTTCAATAAAAGAATAACCCATGTACAGCTAATAACCTTCCTAAAAGAGAAACACTTGCTAGATGCTTGTTAAGGTGAACATGACCAAGCCAGAGTTGGAAAAGACAACGAACTATCACATCACCTGAACGTGCATTGCATTCCGTGTATATCTTCCGGACGGTGATTACTCCCTTGTCCCGGAAACCGAGGAAGGAGGAGCGGAAGGTTGTCTGCAGTACGTGGAAGTGCTCGACACCGAGGGTGCCCAGGCTAACCTAGCAGACGAAGGCAAGCTCCGGTGCATCTAACCTAGTTTTAAAATTCTTTATTCAATTATCTATGAATGATTGTGCATTTATGTTCAGGAGTTGAATGAAACCCTAGATGCATGATCCATAGGTACCTTTGGTCCCTACTAGTATGATAGGTCGGTAGCTGCTAAGCTATAGGACCGTTACAAGTCGAGTGATGACCTCACTCGCGAGAATAGGTTCCTACATAGGAATCACAATGTATCCTTAAATGGATTGCTCACGTGGTAAGAGCATGGGATCTGGGCTCCGGTCCAGTGGTTATGTGGGTTAAGTTTTTGAACATACTAAGCACATGTCGGGTATGGGACCGGTAATCCTAGTACCTTAATGAGGCGGTGAGGGATCCTACCGTTACTACTCTTGGGATTCGCTCTCACGGCTAGCTACCGGTGGTGTATGGTGACTCCGGGTATCTCGCGGGGTATGCCGGATAGCCTGCACCAAAGACTGTAAGATTCGATCCCAACCCGAGGATTTTTGGAAACGGCCTGGGAAAGTTGTCCTTTCGAGGGCAGCCTACCGTGTGTTTGGGTCTACCTTGCAAGGTTTAAATCAATCGATTGTCGGCCTCTCACCGTTATCCGAGACTACTTACTCCTCTAGTCATGAGATCCCTAATGATGGAAGTTGATGAAGATGATGCTTGATTAATTGTGTTGTACAACTTTGTTTGTACTAGTTGGCTAATGTAGTAAAGATTAAACCTACTAGAACTTGTGCTAAAATCTTGAAAGTAAGGACCTACTCTTTGTTACTTTTTAGCAAAGGCAACCCAGTAGCCAAAAAGCCTTCCATGGTCTAGAATTGGTGAAGTAGTTATCACCGACGGGTAAGTCTTGCTGAATATTAGTATACTCAGCCTTGCTATAATGTGTTGATCCAGGTAATGCCTTCAGTGATGTGTGGCCCGGAGAGATCCCGCCCGGCTGGGAGCTGGAGTGGATGGAGGACGACTACTGAAAGCATCATGGATGGCCTCCCGTGGTGTCTTCGCTTCCGTTAGTTAAATTCCGCTGCTTTTCGAAAACTCTGAACTATTTCATCATGGCAAAAACTATGGTTTGTAATAATTAAACCCCTTGTGGTATGAATTTGGATATTAATGTTGTTGTATCTTTGGACTTGCCTTCGAGCGAGTTTTATTGCATATATTCGATCCTTGTTGCTTTTCAAGTGATTTGCCGGGCGTTAACCCGGCAACTAACGACAGTATGATACTTTTTATTGCTTAATGACCAAAGTGGATCGGCCTTAGGCGATAGTACGGTATTTTCATGCGCGGGTTGTCACAGTTGGCATCAGAGCTTATATGCACCAGAGATTAATTAATTAAACCTTAATCACTGGTTTTTGAATAAACTATGCCAAGATTGTCTGATTTTCCAAAATACCCGCTAAGGATAAACTAGACCGAGAGGCCCTAGAGGGAATTTTGGGTTCTTTCAGGTGGCTTAATTAACTTATGGTTTATTTTGCTAACTTCCAGCACATTACTTTATGTCAGACTTACTTTCTTGCACAACCAAACTAGGAGTCGCGTGTTTTATACGTGTGCTGTTCCGCATCACGGGAATTGCGAGGGTTGATGGAGTGATCCATTCCACGGATCCCATCTTCGCGTCTGTTTATAAGTTGGGTGTCGCCACGTGTTTCATACGTGTGCATTTCCGCATGTCTCTCATGCGAGGCAAGGATACACTCCATTCAAACGGAGGGTGTCCGAGGTTGGACGCTGTCCATGCAGCGGCTTAACACATGGATACCGTTTCTATAGTGAACGGTAATGTATGTGTACGCTTTCGTGGCGTGCTGGCACAAGAGGTTCGTTTTCTGCAGGTACATAACAGCGCTTCGTTAGTCGATAAGCGAGTACCGTATAGCTCTCGACTAGATATTATAGGAAGAGACGAATAAAAGCCTTGCCAGCGGCACTAACTTCGATTTTTGGCTTGATTGCCATGTGAGGTCGGATAGGATGTCTTGCATGCATGTTAAAAATCGAAACAACTAAAATGGACCCAAAACCGAACTTCTATATGCTCTCTAAGGACGATTTTGCTAGTGTGTGTTTTTTATAAACTAAAGTACCTCTCATTTCTAGCCGTCATGCTGCCGAAATTTTGAAAAAGTTGTTACCTTGTGCCAGGTTAATTAAACCAAATCGTAAAAGCAATTGCTCCTTAACTAGTTATCTTGTAATAGCAAGTCTCAATCCTAGTTCCGTTTGGGTTGGTTTACACTTCCCTAGGCACATCCAGGTTCAGGACCATCCAGCTTGTTTCCTTGATCGATGCTCAACCTTAAAATCTAATTAAGTATTAAAGAATTTATTTCGGAACCGGGAAAACTTGGGAAGTTTTGAGGTTTCTAGATTTTGGTTATGAATTTTTATTCACAGCTGCCAGAACTTCACCATTTGACATGCCGTTCTCTTTGAGATCTGACATGAGTTACATTTGTGTACAGATGGCTTTCCCCGTGTTCCACGAGTTCGACGCTGACGGTACGATCCGTACCAACGGGTTACATTGGGAGGGTTTTCCGCGCCTTGCGTGGGAAGCACTCAGCGCCGCAGGCTACCTCACACCACCGACTTACGAGGTGAAGGAGTTCGAGCGCTATGGCGTTCCCCGTTGCAAAGTGATCGTCACTGTTCTGCCACACCCGGACCACGCTGACTGGTTCGACTTGAGTTTTATCTACTGGGGATTTATCACTCACGAGTCCGTTGAGTCAGCTGCCTTCAGAGTGCTGACAGATTTCTGTGACCACAACCCCACCGTGGTAGCTCTCTCTCCGTTTGGATTGTTTTCTGCTATGAGTCCTCATGATCCAGCATGGTTGGACCGTATGGATCACCTACGGGAGCTATTGACACTAGCAGAGCCGTTGGATGTGACTCAGATGCTAGCTCGTTGTCTGAACGTGGTTTTCAAGCTTCAGGGGCTGCGCTATAATACCGCAGCAATTATTGTGCAGCGTTTGGAGGCATCTAGGCGTGATTGGCAGCAGCTTTCAGCAGCGCATCAGCAGCTGAACTTTACTCTCACTCAGGTGCAGCAGGAGAATGACAGGCTGCGTGCTAGGAGATTTCAGTTAGAGCTTGAGAGAGGCGACCGCCTACAGAGGATTGTAGATCTGGAGGCCAAGAACCATGCACTAGAGGAGGATGCCGATGCGCATGAGATTGAGAGGCTGACGCCACTTCAGAACATTGCTGATATGCAGCAGCAGGTGCAGGAAGCCGAGGTACAGGTGGCAGCCTTGTAGGCTATAGTGGCCTTACGACCCACGCCCCCGATGCGAGCACACCCGGAGGAGCAGCAGGCTTTGTCCGGTCTGGATCAGACGAGCCAGGCAGGACCACCGTTGCCGACTCCCCCAGCTTCGCCTACGTACAGTGGTGCTTCAGTGGGCAACTAGGTTGCCGACAGCAGGAAGATGAAGGATGCCGAACCTATCGAGTTGTCTTTGAGATGTTTAGCGTAGTTGGCTTGTCAGCACGCTCTCGTGCCAAGTAGCCGCTTGTATCGTGTCATGTCATGTTGTTTCAAATCCGAGAGTTGTAATGTCCTTGAACCTTGTTCTATCTTGTTGTAATAAAGAATGCTTAAGCATGTGTGCTTTAAGTGAAATTCGTTTGTCGTTCAAAATTGAAACCTTCTTGTGTATGATTACCAAATTTTTGGATAAACCGTTGCAAATGACCACGTTTGTCAATTTTGCAATTTTACCTAAAAGCATTGGTAAACCAAAGCATTTCTAGAGGCAACACTCGTTGCCAGCGATTAAGTGCTCGTTCGTATACCACCTTCGTGAGTACCCGAAGTGGCAGTATTTGTCCGAGGGTAAATATGGGCCGTGCATTCGAGTGATCGCATTCCACCGTGTTAAGAGAACGATTCTATGAATCTTGGGGCTATGGAATATTGTTCGACTGTTGCTGTCCTCATCATTTAAATGCTAATGAGATGTGATTATGCATGATGATGCTTGCCATCATTTTGGAGTAAGCTTTTGGCTATATCACTAATAAAGCTCGCTTTTCAGATGGTGGGAACCACACGCAGCTCTCCCATCGGTTTCGGAGCAAGTGGCAGCGGTGACTTGCTGCCACCCCCGCCCATGACGCCGTTGGAGGCCTTCATGGCCACCCAAACCGAGGTGCTGCGCCAGATCCTGCAGACGCAGCAGCAGATCGCCCAGCAGATGAACCGTGGGCCGCCACACGGGGCCAACCACGAGGGGCCTAATCAGGTCACCACGTATGCCCAGTTCATCACTATGAAGCCACCGACCTTCGCTAAGGCAGAAGACCCCCTGGAAGCTGAGGCTTGGATCAAGGCCATAGAGGCAAAATTCTCTGCCTTTGTGCTCCCTTGCTCCGAGGAGAACAAAGCTAACTTCGCAGCGCTGCAACTGCGAGGAGAAGCTTTGATGTGGTGGGATCACTTCAAGTCAATGCAGCGAGGGCACGCTGTGACTTGGGAGGAGTTCAAGCAGGCTTTCAAGAGCCACCACATTCCTATGGGACTGATGGACAGAAAGATGAGGGAGCTGTTGGCCCTTAGACAGGGATCTGACACAGTGTATCGCTATACTCAGAAGTTCAATAGCTTGTGCCAATATGGTGGGCATCACGTGGATACTGATGCCAAGAAGATGGAAAGGTTCCGTGACGGGCTTGACGGCAAATTGTACGAGCGTCTGAACCTGCTCGAGCCCGCAAACTTCCATGAGCTAGTGAACAAGGCTATCTCCCAAGAAGATGCTATGAAGAAAGCCCACGGGGACAAGAAGAGGATATCTGGTTTCACCCCAGGCAGCGGAACGGGCAAGAAGTTTCGCTTTGTGAAGAAGAACGCTCCAGGCCCATCCCAGCAATCTTCAACTGGACGCTGGACGATGAAGCCACCTCAGAGCAAACCCTCAGGGAACTTCCAGTTCCGCAGTGCTCAGCAGCAGGCTCCAAAGCCTAATGCACCTCCTCGCAACGTCGGTGATCGCCATTGCTACAACTGTGGCCAGCTAGGGCATTACATTAATGAGTGCCTTAAGCCCAGGCAGATCAAGCCCATCCCGTAGAATCAGGGTGCAGGAAACAAGCCTGCCACTCCGGCTAAGAAGCCCATGGTTCAAGTACGCCAGGGCAAGTTGAACCTCACCGCCATGAGTGACATCCCAGAAGGAGCTTCAGTGCTCACGGGTACATTCTCTATCAACGACACTCCTGTTAAAATTTTATTTGATTCAGGAGCCACTCATAGTTTCATAAATGAGAGTCTACTAGACAAGTTGGGTCTAAGAGGAGTACAAACCAAATCCGCTTACAAAATGACCACACCAGGTGGGAACATCATGTCTCAGTTAGTAACTTTTGAAGTTCCTCTAAGACTAGGAAGTAAGGTTATTCGATCTAATCTTGTAACCATCAAATTGGGAAGCATGGATGTTATCTTGGGTATGGAATGGATGAATCAACATAAGGTGATTCTAGATATATCGGATAGGGTCGTAGAGATCAATTCTCCTACGGTCGGGCACACTACCTTGTACCTATCTTTCAGGGATGGTACCGATTCTTGTGCCTATGTGACCATTATCTCCCCTCTTGATGAAATTCCAGTAGTGTGCGAGTACCCGGATGTCTTTCCGGAAGAGTTGCCTGGTATGCCACCAGACAGAGATGTCGAGTTCGTGATCGAACTCCAGCCCGGTACCGCACTCATTTCCAAAAGACCTTATCGTATGCCACCCAAAGAGTTAGCTGAACTGAAAACACAACTCCAGGAATTGTTAGATAAGGGTTATATTCTCCCAAGTTCTTCTCCTTGGGGTTGCCCTGCTCTTTTTGTCAAGAAGAAAGATGGTAGCTTGAGGGTGTGTGTAGATTACCGACCTCTCAATGCAGTCACCATCAAAAAAAAATACCCGCTTCCCCGAATCGATGTTCTTTTTGATCAATTGGCTGGTGCCAAAGTTTTCTCTAAGATCGACCTTCGTTCTGGCTACCACCAAATCAAGATTCGACCTTGCGAAATTCCTAAAACCGCTTTTCCACTCGTTATGGTCTTTACGAGTTCTTGGTAATGTCTTTCAGACTCACAAATGCCCCAGCCTACTTCATGTATCGCATGAACTCTGTGTTCATGACGGAGCTCGATAAATTCGTCGTGGTCTTTATCGATGATATTCTCATCTATTCCAAAAGTGAGGAAGAACACGCCGAACATCTCCGAGTTGTCCTTCAGCGTTTGCGAGATCATAAGCTTTATGCTAAGTTCTCCAAGTACGAATTCTGGTTGAAAAGTGTGAAATTCTTAGGGCACACCATTTCCCATGATGGAATCTCCGTAGATCCTAGCAAAGTTCAAGAGGTGATGGATTGGAAGCCACCCAAGTCCGTACACCAAATCCGCAATTTCCTAGGATTGGCGGGATACTACCGTCGATTCATTCCTGACTTCTCCATAATCGCAAAACCCATGACCGAATTACTCAAGAAAGGAGTGAAATTCGTGTGGAGTGAAGCATGTGAGAAAGCTTTCCACACCCTAAGGCAACATCTAACTTCAGCCCCAGTATTAGTGCAACCGGATAATTCCAAACCATTTGAAGTTTTCTGTGACGCATCAGGCACGGGTCTCGGCTGTGTCCTTATGCAAGAGGGCCGAGTCATTGCCTATGCTTCACGGGCACTTCGACCCCATGAGCTCAATTATCCTACCCATGATCTTGAGTTAGCTGCTGTTGTCCATGCCCTCAAGATATGGAGGCATTATCTAATGGGTAATCGTTGCAATATCTTCACCGATCACAAGAGCCTCAAATACATCTTCACCCAGTCAGAATCGAATATGAGACAGAGAAGATGGCTTGAGTTGATTAAGGGTTATGATCTAGAAGTGCACTATCACCCCGGCAAAGCAAATGTTGTTGCGGATGCCCTTAGCCGCAAAATCATTGCAACCACCTAGAGTTGGAGCCAGTTAGTGAACTGTTGTGTGAAGAAATGAGAAGGCTCAACTTAGAAGTGGTACCGCAGGGAATTCTTTATGCCTTGACGGCAGAGTCCGATCTTTATGACAGAATTGTCACTGCCCAGCGCAATGATGAAGCTATCCAAACCATCAAACAGAAACTAGCAGAGAGAGACCCCAAGTACACTTGTTTCAAGAAGGATCACCAGGATGTGGTCTGATTTGGGAAACGTCTAGTGGTCCCCGTTGACTCGGAAATCAAAAAAAATCATTCTAGATGAAGCTCACATGTCCAAATTCTCTATTCATCCCGGTAGTACCAAGATGTACCAAGATCTGAAACAGAACTTTTGGTGGTCCAATATGAAGGTGGATGTAGCCAAGTATGTGGCCGAGTGTGATACCTGCCACCAAATGAAAGCAAGTCATTTGAAATCAGCCGGTGTACTTCAACCCCTGTCGATACCTATGTGGAAGTGGGACGATATTAGTATGGATTTCATTGTGGGTTTACCCCTAACAGCTAGAAAGAAAGACTCTATTTGGGTAATCATAGACAGACTCACCAAGACCGCTCACTTCATTGCCGTGCACACCACTTACTCCGTACTACAATTTGCAGAATTGTACATGGATCACATAGTTCGTTTGCATGGAATCCCAAAGACTATAATCTCTGATAGAGGGACCCAGTTTGTAGCTCGTTTTTGGGAACAATTGCATGAGTGTTTGGGAACCTAGCTGATCCGCAGTTCCAGTTATCATCCGCAGACCGATGGTCAAACGGAGAGAATAAATCAGATTTTGGAAGATATGTTGAGAGCAAGCATCTTGCACTTTGACAAGAGTTGGGACAAGTGTTTTTCCTTGGCAGAGTTCTCATACAATAATAGCTATCAAGCCAGTTTGAAAATGGCACCGTTCGATGCTCTTTACGGACGTAGATGCCGCACTCCGCTGAATTGGTCAGAGGCCGGAGAGAGAACACTCTTTGGACCAGAATTAGTTAAAGAGGCCGAAGAAAGAGTGCAAGTGATAAGAGAGAATTTGAAGATGGCACAGATGAGGCAAAAGAGTTACCATGACAAGGGAACCGCACCTCGATACTTTGAAGTGGGAGATTATGTATATTTGAAAGTATCCGCCACCAAAGGTGTGCAAAGGTTCGGAGTCAAGGGAAAGTTAGCCCCGCGCTACATTGGACCATACGAGGTTATAGAAGTATGTGGACCCATGGCTTACCGCATCCAATTGCCAGAACGGTTTTCCGCAGTTCACAATGTGTTTCATGTAACTCAGTTGAAGAAGGGAATGCCTGTGACGGAGAATGAGATCATCACGGAAGCTAATGCTTGGATTGAGCCGGATTTCTCGCTCATCGAGCACCCACTGAAAGTATTAGACCAAAAAGAGCGAAAGACCCGAAGGCAGACCGTGCGAATGTACAAGATCCAATGGAGCCATCACACGGAGGAAGAAGCAACGTGGGAGACGGAGGACTATCTTAACACTAAGTACCCGGGCTTCCTACAATCTCGAAATCGTGAGTTCTTCTCCCCATCTCTTCATTATCGAATCGAATCTCGAGACGAGATTCCGTTTAAGGGGGTAGCCTGTGACGCCCCAGGTTTTTAATTAGCCTTAATAGCAGGTGGTCAAACCACAGTGAACCTGGGCCCTCACCTCGAAAAACTCACTAACCCACCCTAGTGACCCTATTTGACTAGTGAACACACTTGTGGGGCCAACCCATGGTCAAAGGTTGGTCAAAGCCCCTTGCCACCCTAGTGTCCACAGGTGTCTGCCGGAACTTTTGCCGCGTTCTCCAAAATTCACCTAAACACTTAAAATTCTACCTTTATGAAAGTTGTCCATCTTGATGAGGGACACAACTTTCATGTAGATTGGCATTTCAAATTTTGAGGGGAAAAGCTTGGAAAATGAGTTGCAAGGCAGTTTTCACTGTTTGTCAAGACAGGCTGACATTCACTTTTGGCATTCAAATAACTTCAAATCCGTGCAGAAAAACCCTATATGGCTTTTGTAGAAAATGTTAAGGGTAACTAGATCTACAACTTTGGTATTCATCACTTGGTCGACTTCTGTACAAACATTTTGAGTTTTGCAATTTCAAACATGGCACCAGCAAAACAAAACCGGCAGAGCGTCGCGCGCCGCAACGTCGCGCGCTCAGCACGCCGCCCGTCGCCGCCGCCGTGCGCCGCCGTGCCCCGCCGCCACGCCCGCGCCTCCCGAGGCCGCGCGCCGCCCGAGGCCGGCCCCGCCCGAGGTCGCCCGCACCCCGCGCGCGCCCCCGCCCCTAGGCACGCCTAGTCCGCGCCGCGCGCCGCGATGCGCGCGCGCGCGCCACGGACCGGCGGTCCGTCGGCCGCGTCGCCGCCGTACGCGCGCCGCCCGAGCGCCGTAGCACGGCGGGGTATCTCCGCCGTCACCCCCTCGCCACCCACGGACGCACCGAGCCGAGTATAAAGGCCCTTGTCTCCCTCCGCGCGCCCGACCCCGAGCCGCCCGCCGCCCGGTGCTGAGCTCGCCGCCCGTGCTCGCCGTCCGCCGTCCGTCCCGTTAGCTCCCCTAGACTCTAGTGAAGCTCACGCGTTCGCTTGTTGCCACCCATTTCGCCCCCTCACTGGATTTCCCCCAAGCCGCCGCGGCCACCACCGCCGACCGCCGTTGAACCTCATCGCCGGCCGCCTCTCCGCCTCCACTCCGGCCCCCTACCGCTCCTAGGTGAGCATGTGGTCCGGCCCCGCCACTCACCCGGCCGGCGCCGCCGCCCGCCGCCGGCGCCGGCCGTGTCCGCGCCGCCCGGTCCGGCCAAGGGCCGAATTGCTTAGATTGCAATAGTTCTAGGGTGTTTCGCGTAAAAATCCAGGGCCTGGTTGTGAAGATCCCTATCTAAGTTTCTTTGCAGTTCAGTCCAGCCCCTTAGAAAATTCCTAGAAATTTGTAGAAAAATCAGAAAAATACCAAACCAATTTTGTTGGGTTTAGGAAGAGATATCATACCACTTTTGTTATTTGCTCATGGATGGATTCTCAATAGTTTTGGCATGAAAAATACAAATGAGAAAAACATAGATCTAGCATAACTTTAAAACCATAACTCCTCTGTATCCCAATTTTGGATATGTTGTGTGTTAGGTCATGACTAAATTCTGTGCCAAAACTTGCACAAAGTTATGCTGTGGATCTTGTTAAATAAATTGTTTTCCATTCCTGCAGAAACTGCCTAGATGATTTTTCTTGCTAAATGTATTTATGTTTTTGAGCTCAACTTGTGCACACTATCTTGTGATGTCAAAATACACATCTTGTGAATTAATTATGATTTTTGGCTTATCAGAAATAATTATTATTGATTTATGCATGTGTTCCTTTGAAAAATGATGAACTAAGATCAGTAGAGTTCCTAGGTGAATATGCTAGTTCTTTAGGCTTGTTTAGGACCAGAGAGCATGCATGAGAGAGTTTGGATCATTTTGAGGCTTATTTATGTTTGTATGCATTTAATTTGAATCACTAGCTAGCCTTTGTTATTTTCAATAGTATTTAATTTCCTAGCATCCAACACTTACATGTGGGTCCAATGGACCAGGATAGGTGCTAATATGGTTGAGAAACATTTCCTTACTTTTTTGGTAATTTAATTGCTTAATAAAAAGCTTAAGAGCCCTTTTAACATTAAAGGGAAATTAAATAAAGAAAAGCCCTTATTGAATTCTTTTTCCTTTTTGAAAGTATTTCCTAATTTAATTAAAAGATAATTAAGTATCCTTGCTGATAAGAAATTAATTCATGAATGCAAATATTATGTATACCTTTGCTTATGAAAGTAAAAGGACTACCCATTCACATGAAATGACAAGTACACTAAGAATCTTTGTTCAAATGAACAATAAAAGAGTAACCCATGTACAACTACTAACCTTCCTAAAAGAGAAACACTATCTAGATGCTTGTTAAGGTGAATATGACCAGCAGAAGTTGGATAAGACAACAAACTATCACATCACCTAAACTTGCATTGCATTCCGTGTAGATCTTCCGGACGGTGATTACTCGCTTGTCCCAGAAACCGAGGAAGGAGGAGCGGAAGCTTCGCTGCAGTACGTGGAAGTGCTCGACACCGAGGGTGCCCAGGCTAACCTAGCTGACGAAGGCAAGCTCCGGTGCATCTAACCCAGTTTTCAAATTCTGTATTCAATTATCTATGGATGATTGTGGATTTACGTTCAGGAGTTGAATGAAACCCCAGATGCATGATCCATAGGTACCTTGCCCTTACTAGTATGATAGGTTGATAGCTGCTAAGCTATAGGACCGTTACAAGTTGGGTGATGACCTCACTCGCGAGAATAGGTTCCTAGATAGGAATCACAATATATCCTTAAATGGATTACTCACGTGGTAAGAGCACGGGATCTGGGCTCTGGTCCAGTGGTTATGTGGGTTAAGTTTTTGAACGTACTAAGCACATGTCGGGTATGGGACCGGTAAGCCTAGTACCTTAATGAGGCGGCGAGGGATCCTACCGTTACTACTCTTGGGATTCGCTCTCACGGCTAGCTACCGGTGGTGTATGGTGACTCCGGGTATCTCGCGGGGTATGCCGAATAGCCTGCACCAAAGACTGTAAGATTCGATCCCAACCCGAGGATTTTTGGAAACGGCCTGGGAAAGTTGTCCTTTCAGGGGCAGGCTACCGTGTGTTTGGGTCTACCTTGCAAGGTTTAAATCAATCGATTGTCGGCCTCTCACCGTTATCCAAGACTACTTACTCCACTAGTCATGAGATCCCTAATGATGGAAGTTGATGAAGATGATGCTTGATTAATTGTGTTGTACAACTTTGTTTGTACTAGTTGGCTAATGTAGTAAAGATTAAACCTACTAGAACTTGTGCTAAAATCTTGAAAGTAAGGACCTACTCTTTGTTACTTTTTAGAAAAGGCAACCCAGTAGCCAAAAAGCCTTCCATGGTCTAGAATTGGTGAAGTAGTTATCACCGACGGGTAAGTCTTGCTGAGTATTAGTATACTCAGCCTTGCTATAATGTGTTGATCCAGGTAATGCCTTCAGTGTTGTGTGGCCCGGAGAGATCCTGCCCGGCTGGGAGCTGGAGTGGATGGAGGACGACTACTGAAAGCATCATGGATGGCCTCCCGTGGTGTCTTCGCTTCCGTTAGTTAAATTCCGCTACTTTTCGAAAACTCTGAACTATTTCATCATGGCAAAAACTATGGTTTGTAATAATTAAACCCCTCGGGGTATGAATTTGGATATTAATGTCGTTGTATCTCTGGACTTGCCTTCGAGCGAGTTTTAATGCATATATTCGATCCTTGTTGCTTTTCAAGTGATTTATCGGGCGTTAACCCGGCAACTAACGACAGGATGATACTTTATTATTGCTTAATGACCAAAGTGGATCGGTCTTAGGCGATAGTACGGTATTTTCCTAGGCGGGTTGTCACACTTTAGAACAAAAAATCCTAACAGAGGAGATGGCCAATACTAGAATGTTTTGCCGTTTGTACAAAAATATTCTACATTACAGATGTTTCTTGCAGGCTTTTATTTGACAACCCAGCTAATTAAGATTACAAGAGGGTGGGAAGCAGAAGGCCTGGAGAAAGAAGCGAAAGTATGCTTCATTCCTTTGAATCCTTGTTTTTCCTCTTCAGCTCTTCCCTCTTCAACTGTTCCAGGACCACCGTAACAGCAACCTGGAAGCTTCGGGGGTTGCCATGACTTGCAGCTTCCATTAGGTTGTCCCAGGAAGCCTTCAAGTTGCTATATCTGTCAGAGACATCTGAAGAAGGGAACAGTTGTTAAGTGTGAGATCTAAGCTTAAGCGTGGGAATCAAATAAAGATGGAGATCTTACCCCCTATCAACGCCTCCAAGCTCATGCGGCGTTCGCGTTCGACATTGCAGCGGGCAGTGATGTCCCGCAAGTTGTGCTCTAGATGCCGAATACGGCGGCGCAGTTGGTGGTTGATCCTCTGTTCCGGCGTGGCGTTCTCTTCTTCAGTGGAGGAATCGGAGAGGATGTACTCGGGAACCTCTTCAGTTCCAAAGATCTCTTCAGGGAGCAAGTCAAGGCTGGAAAAAAAGGCAGAGAGGGGTAAACCATGAGATTGCAATCGAGATCACAGGAAAGGATTGGCAGAAAACTTACTCTCGAACGGTACGCTTCTTTGGTGGAGCGCTGCCTTCCTTGATGGGTTGCTTTCCCTTGTTTGCCATGGCCTTGGGATTTTTTCCTCTGGAGCAGGGAGAGAAGATGTGAGGTGATGGAAGTGTATGCGAGTGGATTTGCAGGGCACCAAGGGGGCTATTTTATTAGCTGTGAGAGCGCATTGGGAGTGATGACTGGTTGGCGTGCGTTATTGGAATACCAAGCGGCAGGGTTTTCTTCCCGAATGCGAAGGGTTTTCATTGAACAGTGTTTTTGGTTCTCAAATTGAAGATTTTCTGCGGATTCTGTGCCAAGGGGCAGGAGTTTTTTGCGTGTTCGGCTAAGATAAAGTTCCCGAATTCGTTCAAAAACAGTAAGGTTCGCGTCCACAAGCAGAAGGAAATCATCACAATACAAACACAGAAGTTAAAATTTCATTATTTATTGCCGAAATTCCAAACATCCCTAGTACAAACTAATCAAAAAGCCTGTTCAACACAGACTGGGGATGGATGGAGTCGGCAATGGCGTCGCCATGGCCGTCGAGGTGCTCCAGGATGACCTCGATCTCATCGACGTCCTCTGGTGCGCCGCCCTGGAAGCCGCTCGGCTGCGTGGAGTAGTCGACGCCGGTGTGCGTCGCCATGGCGGCCAGGCCCAGGGTGGTGCCCAGGCGGACGCCGTGGAGGGCCACCTCATCGACACGGTCTTCGACCGCGGCAATGCGGTCTGCCGGCGTGTCCCCGGGGGCGTTTACCTTGTCCGCCAGTGCTTCACCAGCATGTTCAGCAAGTTAAGCTCGGCGTCGCGGGCTGCAACGTTGCAGGGCAATGGCGGTCAGTTCAAAGTTGAGTTGGATCAAAGTTAATCAAGAGATTTACCGTCAATGGTCTCCAGCAGCTGCTTGCGCTGATGCTCCCATTCGAGCTCGGCGATGCCGGATTTCTTGGAAACATCTTCCAGCTCGCGCTGGGTTTCGTCGTGCTCCACCTTGAAACGGAGGGCGTCGTGCTCGTCATAGCGCGAGGGGGAGTAGTTGTATGACTCCGAGGAGTCGTATGGCAGGGCTGGATTCGCGGCCGGTGCGGGGGCCGGATTCCACTGGATGAGCCTGAAAAGACAAAGGGGATCGTCAGAAACAGAAAGAAATCTAGAGTGAATCGTAAAAGAAGATGATGATCACCACCTCCGACGAGCGCCAGCGCGGCTTCCTTCAGCCTCGTCGCTGGCACGGCGCCTGCTGCTGCTGCCCGCCATCAGGTTTTTGGGAGTGCTAGTGCTGGAGAAGGAAAGTTTGGATTGGCAAAGGCTTGAAGGCAAAAGACTTGGTGAAAGGCTAGGGGCACCCACAGTTTTATTTATGGGGATGACAAAGAGATCGTGGCCGTAGATCGTGGTGCATATCCCGAGAAATTTGGAAGGTGGAGAGGTTTCCTTGACCGAATCGTCATCGGGTCATTTGGAATTCAAGCTGAGTCATATTTGGTTGACTGGCTCGGTTGAGTTGCGGTCAGATTGCTGTTCGGGTCTTGTACTGTTTGACTAGAGTTGCCGAATGGATCATCTAAAATTGCAAACAAGGTGAGATAGAAAATGGAAAGTGAAGTATATGGTAAACAAAATTATAAGGACGATCAATCATTCAGCTACAAATTGCTTGGCGCAATCAAATGTTCAAATACTTTGCAATTACACTAGAAGCATCTGATATCATTTTGCTGATACTCTCCAGTAGTTTCTGATCAGCTTCTTGAGTGTTAGATAGGGCGGAAAGTTTTGTTTTGAGCTGGTTTGACTCAATCAGGGCTGCTGAAGCTTCCTTTTGGATTTTTTCTGTCAATCCAGGGAGTTCGGCTATCTTCTTCCTGTCAGCCTCAATTTCAGCTATCAAATTCTTCAATTCAGCTTCTAGTGCAGCTTTCCTGGCAATCTTCAACTCAAGTGCAGGCTGCAGTTCAGCCAGTAACCCCTTGTTGCTCTGGATTTGAGCCTGGGATTCTTTCACGAACTGCTTGGCTTTAGCTCTCTTCTGTTCCAGGATTGGTCGAGAGGATTGATTCTTCAAGGCTCTCCTCACTGCTGCAAAGTGGTTATCCAGTTGAGAGATAGGCTCCAGGGAAGCTTTGATGTCATCGGGAAGTTCTTGAGTGATGGATTCAAGTATTTCTTCCAGAACATCAACGTCCCTGACTTGGTCTTAGATGTCTCTTTGCAGCAGGGAAAAGATTTCTCTCAGTTTTGCTTGGTTTTCCTCTAATATAGCTTGGCTTGAAGATGCCTCATCTCCTTTTTCGGCAGCCAAATCATCCACAGTGAATGAAAAGCTTGGTGGTGATGCAGCCTGATCCTGAAAAGGAAGGTTTGCCGAATTAAGGATGAGTTATTGAAGGGAAATAACAGAGTTGAATGCCTATACTTACTTCGTTCCTGGTCTCCTGAATTGGAGAAGGGGTTTGTTCAGGCTCAAGAGGGATTTCCTGGGTGATCAGCTGAGGAGGAGCTTGAGGAGTTCCTGGTAAAGCTGAAGCTTCTAACTGAGGGGAAGCTGGCGCAGTCCCCGGTAGATTTGAAGCTTCTGGCTGAGGTGAAGATGGATTCATCCTTGATGAAACTGGAGCTTCTACTTGAGAGGGGGATGATTGAATCCTTGGTGAAGCTGAAGTTTCTGCTTGAGGGGAAGATGTTTGGACCCTTGGTGAATTTGGATTTGAAGCATGTTGAGGAGAAGAACTCTCCACAGGTTGGTTCACCAATGTTTCTTCTGCAAATGACAAATAGAGGGTAAGTGCCAATGTAAAGAATGGTCTTTGAAAGGTATTAAAATAGTAAGGACCATATCAGCAGATGGGGCATTGGCAGGTTCTAAAGTTGTTGATGGTTGCTGAATTCTGGTCTGAAATTACATAAGATAAATTTGTCAGAATGAAGAATGGTTTTGTGTTCAAGAAGGAAGAGATGTTACCTCAATAAGAACTCTTTTAGAAGTTCTTTTCTTCTTGGCAGCTGGAGGAGCAACCAGAGATGGAGCTTTTCTCTTATCAAAAGTTGAACTGATAAGATTTGGGTCTGATGTATAGCATATCTGGACATCAGCTGAGCCAGAGTTGTGGATTTAGATCCCAAAGCAAAAATTGGGCCTGCAGCATTGTAAGAAATTGTCCTAGCTCGAGGGGCAGGCACTGTATTCTGCAAGAAGTGGCAAAAATCATGATCAGTAAGGAAGGGTATGCTTGACAAAAGAAAAAGATAAGTGCGTCACCTCTGAAGTTGGCTGGAAGTTAGGCATTAGCTCAAGACAAAAAGAGTGTACTGGCTCACTGAAGATGTGATCATGAAGCTCTTGCCACCAGGAAATAAAAGAAGGATGAGCTATTGATGTTGGTACAAAGAGCCAAGTATAAATAGTTGGACTGCATTGATATTCAAAGACCCTTTTGGCTTGCAGGTTTTCTTTTATTTCCTCTCTGGGCTTGAGGAATTCGTGGAGGAATAACCTTGGGCCACTTGGCCACATTCTAGTTGTCGGTCCATCATGTTTGGCTGATAATATTCATAGGTACTATGATTTTGCCTTCCTCCACAAAATTCTGCTGGCAGGATGCATGGATGGATGAAGATATTGAAAATTTCTATGGATCTTGCATCATTGCATCCATTCTCAAAAGTGAATTCATAAGGGAGAGTCAAGTTATCATTGTTCAAATAAGGAAGCCAAAGGGGATTGGTGAAACCTCTGAAGAAAAGCTCAAAGAGTTGACTGATGTTTTGGTCAATGGATATGGTTGAGGCAGCTTCTCCATAGGTTTGGCATCCTTTTGTAATCTGAATTTCTCCTTCCTTATAGCCGGATGAAGGAAAATGCCGATTGTTGAGATTAATACCAATGATCTGGTGCATATATAGTTGCAGCCACATTTGATGAAGCATATGGTATACACTTCCTAGGAGATACTTCCCGAGGGGAATGAGGTGACCAGTAGCCAAATCTTCAGCCATTGCAATATGGTTCAGGGTTGGCTCATTGGCTTTGCCACAAAAGACAAATTTGCATAGCCACATGTTCAGGAAGGCCCTGTATTCAACATCAGTCAGAGGACCATCAGACATATGGTTCTTTATATCCAAATCCTGTTTTTACTCCTCTTTGCCTGATGGAACTTTTGTATTTGTAAGGATACATGGATCCTATGATATCAAGGCCGGTCATCATATACATATCGGCCAGAGTGGGAGACATTGGTCCATGACCAAAAAGGAAAGCATTGACACCATTTGACCAGAAATGACAGGCTGCAATTAGAAGGCTCTCGTTTCTGGGAGTTTCGGCCAGAGATAACTCCAAACACTGGGCAATGCGAAGGCTGTCCCAATTGCCGGTTTTTACACTCTTATCTTCGAGTATTCTCTTATACCAGTTCCTCCAACCTGCAATTGGGGGCAAGGGCCGGTTTTTGAAGACATCTTGCCACTCATGAGGTCTTGATAGAGCTGCTTTGAAGGGGATTCTTTTGGATTCGTCTTCAATAAACTCAAGGGGGTCGGAGGTTCCCACAGGTCCGAGGAAATAGGATGATGGTTTATCCTCAATGGAATCAAAAGCTCGGTGGATAGATCCTATTAAAAGACAGAAGAAGAAATCTAAGATGGGGATCGAAAAAGTAATACCGAATGGACCTTAAGGGGATGAGATTTACCTGAACAACTTGATTTTGGTCCGCCATTGAAGATTTGAGCTTGAGAGATTGATGAGCTAGGGTTTGGATCTGAGCGGGGACTTCAACAGATTGCAAGAGGAAAGAATGGGTGTTGAACAGATTTACCTCGGAGATGTTGAGCATTTATGGTCAATTCCGGAATAAAATCACTTTTATCCCGTAATTGAAGGGGCATATGTTAACACCAAAAATTGGTACAGGAAAGGGACTGACTTGTGGGCTGAGTTTGGTAACGAAATACCGTTCGGCAGGAAAAAAATCTTCTCAAAGGATTCGGTAAAGAATGCTTGCGGTCGACAATGCACCATCATTCGACAAAACGACTGTTTGTGCTTTTAAAAGGAAGTTTTCAGGAATGCGTGATGTGGCCCGATATAAGGAAGAAACGAATTGATGGTGTGTACGAGATGAACATTGGTGTCGGAGCATTAATTTAGACATTGAATGTTGTACTCGTAGTCGACCAGGAGTCTTGTTAGGACAAGGGTATAAATATAAACCCTTGATGTCTGTAATAGGGATCGAACATCTTCACAACAAAACCGGCCCCGTGACAAACATCGAGTCCTTTAGTCGAGTCGTCGAGTTCTTCGAGAGGAGCCATCGATCCATCGACCTCCGTAAGTACCGGCAACCTTGTATCATGTCTAGTATCATGCAGTGGATTTAGACCGTGATGCAAGTAGTCTTGTTACCTTGCTTAGTATCATGCGGTGGATTTAAGCTTGGTTCAAGAGGGTTTCCTATTGGATCATGAGCCATGCGGTAGGCTAAGATCTAGCTCGAAGATAGTTATCCGCTCTATTAGATTTGGCAAGATCTAATAGATTAATTAAGTTACCACGTGTTGCTTTGAGTTTTTGCTTTATGTTTAAATTCATGTAACACTCTTTTGCCCAAACTAGATCGATTAGTTTCGACTTTACCTCTTTGAGATCCATGTGATGTACTTTCAAGTGCTCTCAATAGCCGAATTCAGATTAATCTAGATTGTCACGTGTTGCGGGTTCAAGCTTTGACTTTTCAAATGTTTGTTCCTTCTCCTCGGAACCCGGATCGGCTGTACAGCTGTATTCGACAATGCTACCATGAGTAAAACGTGTTCATAAGATTTTTTAAATAATGTGTGCTTTTAGCCTTCCATATTTAGGTCGTATCATGCGGTGGATTAATCTCTTTGTGGTTGGTGGTGTGGTTTCAAACAAGTTGTATCATGCGGTGGATTAACTTGTTTGTTATCATGCTTGACGGGTTTGAAAGTACCTAGACATGCGGTAGACTAGTGCTTTTGGCCTATGCATGCTTGTTTACTTCATATTTATAATCATGATTTTACCTTTTTTGTTTTAATTGTTATTTACCCTCGAAAATCGGTCATGATCGTGTGCGAGCAACGCTATCTAAAAAAAGACCGATCTTTTGTCATGCTCACATCATGCATTCGACTATATCCTGTTTTCATGTTTTAAAGATCCCGAATGATATTTAAACGGCTGACAGATAGCTTGTTGTAGCTATATGTCATTTTAATTGGCTTTCTAGCCGTAAATACGGAACTGTCTGGTACCACCCGGCAAGTTCCATGTTTTATTTAACTATTTTTTGTCCTTTGTTAGTTTCAGGAAAATTGACTGGCACGCTTCGGATCTGGCACGTGTTTTAAGCCAGCTTCGTTCGGCTTGCAATGTGCTTGGCGCGAGGTGCTGATTTCGCGTCAACAACCTCAACACTTAGCGCATGTCGTCCTCGTCCCTTCCTCTTCAGACCTAGAGCTGCGCTCGCTCCTTCGCCTTCGCCTAGCACTCGCCTCGTCTCCCCGCATCCTTTCGCCGACCCGCATGGCTCCCCCATAGTCCATCACCGTTATCGATCCGCTGCCGTGGCCGTGCTTGACGGCTATGAGGCTTGCCCTGAGCGAGTTGGTGATCGCCGGCCAGCTGGCGGCGAACGAGGATGGGCGCCCCCCGGCGTGGATTGACCCGCTAGCGAGGGACCGGGAGCCCAACCCGCCGTTCGGGCACGCCATCAGCTTCATCCGCTTCCATGAGTGTGGCTTCGCAGCACCGGCGAGCCGCTTCTTGCGCTTGTGCTTCCACTACAGCGTGGAGCTGCACAACTCCACGCCGAACGCAATCTCGCAGGCGGCCACATTCATCGGCGTTTGCGAGGGATCCCTGGGGATCCCAGTGAACTGGGATCTCTGGGTCCACCTCTTCCGCGCGGCGGTGCACACTGCCACCACGCCGGAGCCGAAGACGCGCCGCGCGGTGCGCACCGGCGGCGTGACGATCGCGGTGCGGGAGACATGCAGGGAGCTCTACATCCCCTGCACGATGACCTCCAACAACGCCGAGTGGGAGTGGGGGTTGTTCTACCTCCGCAACAACGAGCTCGGCCTGCCACACTGAACCGGCAAGGTCGTGAGGGAGAAGGCCGTTTCTTGGTGGCACGGCCTGTCGCCCTCCTCGCGCCAAGACCGGCTAGATTGAGCCTTACTGGCGTTGAAGGCGCTGGCGGACGCCGGGCTAACCGCGGCCTCAGTTCTTGCCAACCTCCACCATCGGCGGATCATTCCTCTCATGGAAAGGCGGCTCCGCATCTTCGAGATGGAGGAGATGGCCGATCCCGTGGCGTTGGCGCAGTCGTGGCTGCTGCCCGATCTCCTCCCGCGGGAGTATGCGGCTACAAGGGTGAGGCGCGCCGTCAACCTCAAGGTCATCAGGACCGACGATGTCTCCCTCTGGTCGTTCGCCATGCTCCCCGAGGGCCCGCTGGTGGTAGGGTTCCCGCCTCTCTTCGGTCCATTGATTCGTGCAGCATCGTCGTAATCTGGAGTTTCACTCGCCCCCTGTAGGTGATGGCCGTGAACGCCGCGCGGTCAGACCCGCCCATGCCCCGAGCCCAAGCGCACGCGCGGCGCAGCGGTGGGAGCAAGAGCGGGCGGCGTGCAAGAAGACGAAGAGGATCCGGCGACGGGAGCACGGCTGCGTGAGTAGCCGGGACTCTCCTCCCCAGCGACTACAAGTACTCGTTGTCGGATGAGGAGGAGGAGGGGAGCGATGGGGGACGGGCTCCACTCGAGAGGTGGGAGCCTTCGCCCCCCTCGCCCACAGCCGCGGAGGCGGCAGAAGAGACAGCGCCTGGGGCAAGCGTGGGAGCGCCCACCGCCAGGCAGCCTAAGAGAGAGGCGACGAGTGCCGCGGAGGCACCGGCGCGCGCGCGCCGAGACGACCGGGGGCGAGGTGGTGGCCACGCTGGCGGCGGCCACAGCGTCCGCCGAGCCCCCGAGGAAGAGGAAGCGGGGATTCTCCACCCTGAGGTAGGCATCTTTTAGATCGGTGAGGGCTTAACTTTCTCGTCTTCGCGTTCGCAGGGTGGTACCCACCGTGCCCCATCTCGCACCTGCCAAGGTGCTGAGGTCGGACGCGGCCGTCCCTACCATGCGCTGCTCGTCGAGGGCGTCGCGGACGGCCGGGAGCGCGGCAACGGCGGCGAGCGAGGGCTCGCGTGGCGCAACCGAAGTCTCGGAGCCGCGGCCGGCGGTGGCGACTACGGAGTCGGCCGCGAGCGGCGACGGCCGCGGAGACACGACAAGCGGCGACGGCCGCGGAGACGCGACGGCGGCGACGGCCGCGGAGACGCGACAGGCGGCGACGGCCGCGGAGCCGCAACAAGCGGCGACGGCCGCGGAGCCGCAACAAGCGGTGATGGACGCGACGGCGACCACTACCACGACGGTTGCTGTGCCGTCGACTCCGCCGGTGCCCGCCGCTACCGGCGGCCCTCGAGCGGCGATGGTGGAGGTCCCGGTGGGTGAGCACCTGCGTCGCGCGCCCCCGAGGCCTCGACGGGGGCGCTCGTGGTGAGGGATGACGGCGGTGCGGCACCGGCGTGCCCGGCCGACGGCGCCGGGGCCTCGTCGTCGCGCGCTGCTCCCCCCCCCCCCCCGGGCGGCCCCGCGGTACATCCGGAGTAGGAGCGGGAGCGTGCCGGCGCTCCGCCGGCCCACTTCGTCGATGCTCAGGCGGAGCAGGGGTTGTGGCAGGAGCTCCGTGACCACGGCGCTTCGCTCAACCTGCCGTTGAACGAGGCACTGGGATCCACAGCGGTCCCGCGTGGCACATCTTCCAGGTTAGTCAGATTTCGTCAAGTCTCGTAGTTCCTCCTCCCGCTCTCTTTCGCGTTTGTGCTTTTCTTAACTCCTGCTCTTCTCACCTTGCTTGTTGGCGGCAGGAGCTGGAGCGCTGGGCCCGGGAGAGATGCGATGCCCTCGACCGCCTCGACACCGACCTCCGCTGGTACCGGGGGCAGTACGACGCCCTTGATGCCCTCATCGAGGCCCTAAGGTCACCAGACCGGTGGCTGGCGTACAGGGCTGAGGCCCTACAGGACCTGCCTCCGGAGCAAGGTACCCAAGTCGCGGGAGACGCCTCCGCGGTCGAGAGGGTGAGGGCGGCGCTGGTGGAGCGAGACAACGCGTTGCGCAGGGCTCGTGAGGACCTGGCGGGGGCGCGCTCCGTCGCGGCGGCGTGGGGAGGCCGGGGTCGCCACGGCCCGCGCCCGGCCTCCAACAGACCGTGCGGCCCTCGAGGGGGGCGCGGGCCTAGCGCAGCCGGGGCCGAGGAAAAGGCCAAGGAGGCGGAGGGGCCGAGGACGACCCCCGGCGAGCAAGGCCGACGCGCTCGCCGCGGCGAGAGGAGCGCCTCCGTCGGGGAAGGGGCCGCGCGCCAGCGGGCAGAGACCCAGCTCCAACAAGAGCAGGCTGCTCTCGCCGAGGCCCGGGCCGCACTCGAGTGGGAGCGCTTGGTGCGGGAGGAGGCGCTGGGTCAACTCCAGCAAGAGTGCGCCGCGCTCGAGGTAGTGCAGGCCACCCTCAAGCAGCGGGAGGACGAGGTGTCGAGGCTCAACGGGGAGCTGGTCCAGATCAGCATTTCGCACGAAGATCTGCACCAGTCCCTCGAGGAGCAGGAGGCCACGGTCCTTGACCTGCAGCGCCAGGCCGAGGAGGCGCGCCAGTCCCTCGAGGGGGAGAAGAAGCAGGTCGAAGGTGAGTTTACTTTCGTCCGCTTTTTCGCTTGTCGATTTGTCCTTTTGGGGATTCGCTCCCAACTTTGTTTTTCTTCGTTTGTGGCTTTCAGGCCTGCGGACTGCCCTGGGGAACATGACCACCCAGGCCGAGGCAGTGCAGACGGCCTACAACTCCTCTCAACAGGAGTTGGAGGCGCTGCAGGCCGCCACCCTCGAGACCTGCCAAGAGATCGAGGAGGGCGAGGCACAGGCCGGGAGCTCGCTGGCGAGCCGCCTGCGCGCCCTCGGGGGGCATGTCGCTTAGCGCATGCGCTACGCCCTACATCTTGGCGTCAGGAAGGCCCTCGGTATGGTGGGGTCCCATTACCAGGTGGACTTCGAGGCCGTGTCCTCCGGCTACGTCGTCCCGGTCGGTGTCGAGGATGAGGAGGCGATGAATCGCGCGGACGCGCTCGCCGCCCCTGCTGCTGACGCGCTTGCCGAGGACTTCATGGACTTCTTGTTCCCGGATGCCCCCGGCGCCGACGACCCTCAAGCCTGAAGACCACCGGGCGTCGAGCCCTTGTTGTTTAAGTGTTAGCATTCGGGACTTGTGGCCATGTAATGTACAATTACTTAAATTGAGACGTTTCTGTAAATATAAGTAAAGCTTTTTATTTCGCTTGTCATGCCGTTCCGCTGCTCTTTCCTTGACTTAGGCAAATCTGAGGTAGAGAGTTTCGATTTCACGAGTGGCTCGCTGGTCCAGAGGCGAGGGAGAAGGGTCGTATCCTACTGGAGGCGTAGGCTATCTCCGACTCGTGCATCTTTCCCGCTTGGCTACCCGCGCTCTATCTGAACTTGCCCGAGGCTTTGGTTGAGGCGTAGTTGGCGAACTTGCGAATTTTTGTGAAAAAATGGGACCATTTTTTCATGGGGAGATGCCCCCCGTAGTAGCCCCCGAGGGTGACTTGGCTTTCTGGGGAAAGCCAAGTTTCCCTTTAACTTTATTAACTTACTGATATTTACATCTAAGCTGCCAACTGGGGTGTTGGGCATGTAATTTACAATAAATAACTTGGAAATCCTTGCTTGAGGGTAGAAGCGACGTAGCTGCTGGATGTTCCAAGTGTTGGTGAGTTCTTCTCCATCTTCATTGGCCCGCTTGTATGTGCCGGGTTTGAGCACCTGCACCATGATGTAGGGTCCCTCCCACGGGGGCGACAGCTTGTGGTGGCCTCGATTGTCCTGGCGCAGCCTCAGGACCAGGTCCCCATTGCTGAAGTCTCGGTGCCGTACCTTTCGAGCTTGGTAGCGCCTTAGGGCTTGCTGGTATCTTGCGGAGTGCATCAGGGCCACAATGCGGGCCTCGTCCAATTGGTCCACCGAGTCCTCGCGGGCTCGCTGGTTGGCGCCCTCATCGTAGCCCCGAACCCTTGGCGATCCGTACTCCAAGTCTGTGGGGAGGATAGCTTCCGCACCATAGACAAGGAAGAACGGGGTGAAATCCAGTGGCCCTACTCGGGGTGGTCCTGAGGCTCCACACAACCGTTGGCAGCTCTTGGAGCCATTTTCGACCGGACTTGTTCAGTCGATCAAAAATCCTGGGCTTGGGGCCTTGTAGGATCATGCCGTTGGCACGCTCCACCTGGCCGTTGGTCTGTGGATGTCGTGTCCACGTGGATGTGGAATTTGTCACAGAATTCTAGGAACTTTCTGCCCGTGAACTAGGACCCGTTGTCGGTGATGATGGAGTTGGGCACTCCAAAGCGGTAGATGATGTCGGTGAAGAACGTCACGGCCTGCTCCGCCCTGAGATTCGTGACGGGGCGCACCTCAACCCACTTGGAAAACTTGTCGATGTCGACCAGAAAGTGGGTGTAGCCCCCGAGCACTTTCTGTAAGGGCCCGACGATATCCAGCCTGATGACGTAAAATCTGCACCTCACGCCAAGCACACAGCAACTCGAAAAAGCTAGCTTCACACGCGAAGAGATCACAAGACGTGCCAGTCAATTTTCCCTGAAAATTAACAAAAGACAAAGTAGTTAAATTCCAAAGCTTGGAACTTGCCGGGTGGTACCAAACAGTTCCATATTTACGGCTAAAAGCCAAGTGAGATGACATATAGCTATAAAGAGCTATCTGCCAGCAGACTAGAAACCATTCGGGAGCTTTAAAGTGCAAAAAGTAACACAGCCGAATAGATGACATAAGCACGACGACAGATCAGTCTTTATTTGGATAAAAATGCACGTGCGCAAGACCACAACCGATCCTCGCGGTAAACAACATTAAATATTAAATGAAGTAAAAACATGATCATAAATATGTAATAAATAAGCATGCATAGGTCCAAAGCACTAGTCTACCGCATGTCTAGGTACTCTAAAACCCGTCAAGCATGATACCAAACAAATCTATCCACCGCATGATACAACTCATTTGAGACCATGCCACCTTCCACAAATAGATCTATCCACCGCATGATACAATCTAAATATGGAAAGCTAAAAGCATACAATATTTAAGGCATAAATTACAAGCACGTTTTACTCGTGAAAGCATAACCGAACACGGCTGAACAGCCGATTCAGGGTCCATGAAGAAGGAACGAACATTACCAAACAAGATAAATCTATCAGATTGGATTGAGATCTAATCCACCGGATGACTAGCTCCAAAACAACCCAAAAACCTGCATCTACCGTGTGATACCCAGTTCTTTCAAGATTTATACAAGATTTGGTAAGCTTGAACCCGCAACACGTGGCAACCTAGATCGATTCGGTTTCGGCTATCAGGGAGCATGTGATCCACGTGCTATTTAAGCCAAGGGTACGAACTCTATTCGCATAAGGATCATCAAAAAGATAAAACCGATCCAAACCCATCTAGATTGGGCAAAGAAGTGTTACATGAATTTAAACATAAAGCAAAACTCAAAATAACACAGGGTAACTTAATGAATCTATTGAACCTTGCCAAAATTCAATAGAGCCGATAACTAGCTTCAAGCTAGATCTTAGCCTACCGCATGGCTCATGATCTAACAAGAAACCCTCTTGAACCAAGCTTGAATCTACCGCATGACACTAAGCATGGTAACAAGACTACTTGCATCAAATCTAAATCCACCGCATGATACTAGACATGATACAAGGTTTCCGGTACTCACGGAGGTCGACGGATCGATGAACCCTCTCGAAGAACTCGGCGACACGACAAAGGACTCTAGGGTTTGGCGTAAAGCCGGTTTGTATTGAGAATGTTTCGAATGTCTGTTACATACATTCAGGGTTCATATTTATACCCTGTTAAGCATGACCTCGAATGGATTCGATACCTAATTTATCTCTAAATGCGATCGCTTATCCATCCATTCGTTCCTTCCATTCGGGCCACGTCACCACGCAATCCCGCAAAATCAGCACAACAGTTTCCTTGCCGAACGGAAGCAAATTGCCGACCGTGGACTCTTCTGCCGAATTCATCTGAAGAAACCTCCCTTCCGCCGGACGGATTCCTCACCGAGTTGGACCCACACGTCAGACTCCTTACCTTACCAAAGTTTGGTGTTAACATATGCCCCTTCAATTACGGGATAAAAGTGATTTTATTCCGGAATTGACTCCAGTCACCAACGTCTTCAAGTTGAATCTGTTCAACACCCGTTCTCTCTCTTCGCAATCCGTCGGAATCTTTGCCCAGATCCAAACCCTAGATCACCTTTTCTGAGCTCAATTTTCAATGGCGGCTCAAAATCAAGCTGCTCAGGTAAATCCCTCCAACATAAGCTTCATTTGGCACTTAGATTTTCAATTTTTTACCTGAGATTTCTTCTCTGCCTACCTTCAGGAGCTTTCTGCTGAGCTTTTGATTCGCACTGAGGCCAATTCGACGTCCTACTTCCTTGGTCCTATGGGAGTTTCTGATCCCTCGCAAATTCATCACAGCCGAATCCCAAAGGATCCCCTTCAAAGCGGCTTTAACTAAGCCTCCCCAGTGGCAGGACGCCTTCAAGAACTGGCCCTTTCCCCCAAATGCGGGCTGGAGGAATTGGTACAAAAGAATTCTTGCGGATAAGAGTGTCAGGACCCAAAACTGGTATACCCTCCGTATTGCTCAATGCTTGGAGCTGTCTTTGGCCGAGACCCCCAAAAACGAAGATCTTTTGATAGCGGCCTGCCACTTCTGGTGAAATGGCATCAACACCTTCCTTTTTGGTCACGGCCCAATGTCCCCAACTCTGGCCGATGTATACATGATTACCGGCCTTGACATTTCAGGATCTGTTCGCCCCTGGGATTTCAAAGGTTCCACAAGACAAACAGGAGTGAAACCAGGGAGCGGATATAAAAATTATATCCAGAATCATATGAAAGATGGCCCCCTTGGTGAAGTTGAATACAGGGCGTTCCTGAACATGTGGCTGTGCAGGTTCATCTTCTGTGGTAAAGCCAATGAGCCCACTCTGAATCATATTGCAATGGCTACACAATTAGCTAGTGGTAATCGCCTTCCCCTTGGAAAATTCCTCCTGGGCAGTGTATACCACATGCTTCATCAAACTGTCACCCAAATGTACACCAGCCAGAAGATAGCATGTGTCAATGGCCCTTGGTGGTTTGTACAAATGTGGCTGCAATTGCACATGCACCAGATTGTTGGTGTTGACCTCAACACCCGGCTTTTTCCTTCATCCAATTATCATGAAGTGGAAACCCAAGTCACCAGAGGATGCCACAACTATGGAGAGGCTGCTTCAACTATTTTCATCAAGCAGAATGTCAGCCAGCTCTTTGAGCTTTTCTTCAAAGGCTTCCCAAACCCTCTCTGGCTTCCTTATTTGGACAATGATAATTTAACTCTCCCTTGTGAGTTCTCCTTTGAAGCTGGACACCAAGATGGAAGATTTCTAGAAATCCTCAATATCCTCATCCATCCATGCATTCGCCAGCTGAATTTAGTGGAGGGAGGCTAAACCACAGCACTTATGAATACTACCAGCCCAACATGATGGCTCGACAACTTGGATGTGGACAGATGCCCCCAAGGCTATTTCTGCCTGAATTCCTCAAACCCAGAGAGGAAATTAAAGAACTTACTCAAACCAGCAGGGTCTTTCAGTATGTATGCAGTCCAACTATTTACACCTGGCCCTTCATACCTACAACAGTAGCTCACTCCACCTTCAACTCCTGGTGGCAAGAATTCCATGACCACATTTTTAGTGAGCCTGTGCACTTATTTTGCATAGAAATGATGCCTGATTTTCAGCCAACCTCAGAGGTAACATGATTATCTCTTTCTTCAAATCAGACATTTCTTCTTCTAACCATGATCTTGATTTTTACCCATAGAACACAGTGCCTGCCCCTCTAGCCAGGGAGATTGCTTACAATGCGGTAGTCCCAATCTCAGCATTGGGATTTAGATCACCAACCCTGGCCCAGCTGATGGCTAGGTATGCTACAATAGACCCAACTTTGTCCAGTATTACTGCTGACAAGAGGCAAGGCCTGTCTCTGATCGCACCTCCAACTGTGTTGACGGTGAAAATCCGTCAACCTAGCCATGAGTTTACCTTCGGTGTTGGCATGAGTTTTATACCTTATCCATTGGTACTAACCCCCGTGGTATAACAAGTTCACGTGTGCATGTCGGTTTTGGAGTTTAATGTTTATGCAGGGTTTTAGTGTTGAATGCAAGACTTTCGGGATAAGTTCATCAAGCACCTCATGACAAAACCTTGAAGTCCCGTACAAGTCATGCAATGAAGCAAACTTAACTCCAAGAAGCCGGGGACTTGATCCGAGAAGACGACAGACTCCAGGGACCTGACCAGAAAAGTGCTGAATCTTGCAAGACAAGGAGTTGAGTCCAATTCGGAGAGAAACCGACGACATGGACCTACATGCAGAAGGGGGAAACATCCAGGAAGCAAGGGAACCGACGTGGGGCAAAGGAGCCCTCGGGCTGGGCCTAAATGGGCCCAGGCCGGCCGGCCCAGGCCCATTTAGGGCCCAAACACCCTCTCCTTTGCCCTAGCCGCCAATCGGGCTATTTATAGCCCCCTGACCGAGAGCCACGTAGAGAAGATTTCGTCTTCGGCCGCCGAGAAGCAGAGAAGAGAGGGACACCATCTCGGAGAGGAGAGGGTCGAGCTAGTTGACTAGGGTTTCCCTAGCCGACGTGGGAACCTTGCACGGAAGACCACGTCGGAGTTCCCGAGCTAGAAGCAAGATCAAGGAAGGATCCCGGTGGTGATCTTGTGTATGTATCATTGTTATAGTTGAATTATCAAGTTGAATCTTTTCCTAGCGATCAAGTGTTTCCTCGAAGATTTCGTTTTTCGATCGGCTTTGCTTATTCCAATTCTATTCTCGAGATAGATTACATAGGGTGTTCTTGTAGCCGCGGTGGCTAGAGGTACACGTCGGATCTTCCGAAAGAATCTCGACTTGTCTTTTGACTCGCCCTAAACTCCCCGCATGAATAGGGATACGTTGTGACGAACGGGGGTCTCGAAAGGCGGATGTTTTTGGATTTGGACGGGAAACCACGATTTAAAGAGGCTTCTATTAAGATTCGATTTGCTACTTCTTCTCTTGCTTGGAACTTCAACAAAAGGCTTACCCCGATCCCTCTAGATCGGTTTATCTACCCAATCTTACTTTGTTTTCTCCGGTCTTTAGTAGATTAGATTCGTTTTGTGTCTTTTACTTAGATGCATTAGGGTTTCTTTTATCGAAGATTGAAGGTACTTGGCTTTAATAGATTAAGTTTTGCGTCACACATTTGTTCCACGGATTCGATACCTTGGGTTCACCACTCGAGGGAAGAAGGGTCCCTTGACTACGACGGGAGACTTGTACGCTTGCGAGTCACAAACGAACTTTGACACAATTATTAACCGTCAACAAGCCCCTTTTTCTGGCGCCGTTGTCGGGGAACAAGTGATCAAGATTTGATTTTTTATTGCCTTTTTGTAATTTTTAGTTTTCTTTTTGTTTTTATTTTTGCATCTACAAAATTTTGATCATCCTCAAAATACATCTAATCTAGTTTGTCTAACTCTAGTTTTTATAGATTCGTTTTTACTTTCTAGTTTTTTGCATACTTTGTTTATTGCTAACCCTAACAGGAGATGGACGGCTACCTCTCCAACAAACCCAATAATTTTGTGGATGATCCAGAAAAACTTTACAGGCTAAGGAGACGCGAAGCACATCAAGCTAAAAAGCTGGATTTTGTAGATTCGGAGTTGGAAGACAAAGGATCGCAGGAATCTCTGAAGAATTCACCACCTCAAAGTCTTTATTTGGATAAAAATGCACGTGCGCAAGACCACAACCGATCCTCGCGGTAAACAACATTAAATATTAAATGAAGTAAAAACATGATCATAAATATGTAATAAATAAGCATGCATAGGTCCAAAGCACTAGTCTACCGCATGTCTAGGTACTCTAAAACCCGTCAAGCATGATACCAAACAAATCTATCCACCGCATGATACAACTCATTTGAGACCATGCCACCTTCCACAAATAGATCTATCCACTGCATGATACAATCTAAATATGGAAAGCTAAAAGCATACAATATTTAAGGCATAAATTACGAGCACGTTTTACTCGTGAAAGCATAACCGAACACGGCTGAACAGCCGATAAGGGGTCCATGAAGAAGGAACGAACATTACCAAACAAGATAAATCTATCAGATTGGATTGAGATCTAATCCACCGGATGACTAGCTCCAAAACAACCCAAAAACCTGCATCTACCGTGTGATACCCAGTTCTTTCAAGATTTATACAAGATTTGGTAAGCTTGAACCCGCAACACGTGGCAACCTAGATCGATTCGGTTTCGGCTATCAAGGAGCATGTGATCCACGTGCTATTTAAGCCAACGGTACGAACTCTATTCGCATAAGGATCATCAAAAAGATAAAACCGATCCAAACCCATCTAGATTGGGCAAAGAAGTGTTACATGAATTTAAACATAAAGCAAAACTCAAAATAACACAGGGTAACTTAATGAATCTATTGAACCTTGCCAAAATTCAATAGAGCCGATAACTAGCTTCAAGCTAGATCTTAGCCTACCGCATGGCTCATGATCTAACAAGAAACCCTCTTGAACCAAGCTTGAATCTACCGCATGACACTAAGCATGGTAACAAGACTACTTGCATCAAATCTAAATCCACCGCATGATACTAGACATGATACAAGGTTTTCGGTACTCACGGAGGTCGACGGATCGATGAACCCTCTTGAAGAACTCGACGACACGACAAAGGACTCTAGGGTTTGGCGTAAAGCCGGTTTGTATTGAGAATGTTTCGAATGTCTGTTACATACATTCAGGGTTCATATTTATACCCTGTTAAGCATGACCTCGAATGGATTCGATACCTAATTTATCTCTAAATGCGATCGCTTATCCATCCATTCGTTCCTTCCATTCGGGCCACGTCACCACGCAATCCCGCAAAATCAGCACAACAGTTTCCTTGCCGAACGGAAGCAAATTGCCGACCGTGGACTCTTCTGCCGAATTCATCTGAAGAAACCTCCCTTCCGCCGGACGGATTCCTCACCGAGTTGGACCCACACGTCAGACTCCTTACCTTACCAAATTTTGGTGTTAACATATGCCCCTTCAATTACGGGATAAAAGTGATTTTATTCCGGAATTGACTCCAGTCACCAACGTCTTCAAGTTGAATCTGTTCAACACCCGTTCTCTCTCTTCGCAATCCGTCGGAATCTTTGCTCAGATCCAAACCCTAGATCACCTTTTCTGAGCTCAATTTTCAATGGCGGCTCAAAATCAAGCTGCTCAGGTAAATCCCTCCACCATAAGCTTCATTTGGCACTTAGATTTTCAATTTTTTACCTGAGATTTCTTCTCTGCCTACCTTCAGGAGCTTTCTGCTGAGCTTTTGATTCGCACTGAGGCCAATTCGACGTCCTACTTCCTTGGTCCTATGGGAGTTTCTGATCCCTCGCAAATTCATCACAGCCGAATCCCAAAGGATCCCCTTCAAAGCGGCTTTAACTAAGCCTCCCCAGTGGCGGACGCCTTCAAGAACTCGGCCCTTTCCCCCAAATGCGGGCTGGAGGAATTGGTACAAAAGAATTCTTGCGGATAAGAGTGTCAGGACCCAAAACTGGTATACCCTCCGTATTGCTCAATGCTTGGAGCTGTCTTTGGCCGAGACCCCCAAAAACGAAGATCTTTTGATAGCGGCCTGCCACTTTTGGTGAAATGGCATCAACACCTTCCTTTTTGGTCACGGCCCAATGTCCCCAACTCTGGCCGATGTATACATGATTACCGGCCTTGACATTTCAGGATCTGTTCGCCCCTGGGATTTCAAAGGTTCCACAAGACAAACAGGAGTGAAACCAGGGAGCGGATATAAAAATTATATCCAGAATCATATGAAAGATGGCCCCCTTGGTGAAGTTGAATACAGGGCTTTCCTGAACATGTGGTTGTGCAGGTTCATCTTCTGTGGTAAAGCCAATGAGCCCACTCTGAATCATATTGCAATGGCTACACAATTAGCTAGTGGTAATCGCCTTCCCCTTGGAAAATACCTCCTGGGCAGTGTATACCACATGCTTCATCAAACTGTCACCCAAATGTACACCGACCAGAAGATAGCATGTGTCAATGGCCCTTGGTGGTTTGTACAAATGTGGCTGCAATTGCACATGCACCAGATTGTTGGTGTTGACCTCAACACCCGGCTTTTTCCTTCATCCAATTATCATGAAGGGGAAACCCAAGTCACCAGAGGATGCCACAACTATGGAGAGGCTGCTTCAACTATTTTCATCAAGCAGAATGTCAGCCAGCTCTTTGAGCTTTTCTTCAAAGGCTTCCCAAACCCTCTCTGGCTTCCTTATTTGGACAATGATAATTTAACTCTCCCTTGTGAGTTCTCCTTTGAAGCTGGACACCAAGATGGAAGATTTCTAGAAATCCTCAATATCCTCATCCATCCATGCATTCTGCCAGCTGAATTTAGTGGAGGGAGGCTAAACCACAGCACTTATGAATACTACCAGCCCAACATGATGGCTCGACAACTTGGATGTGGACAGATGCCCCCAAGGCTATTTCTGCCTGAATTCCTCAAACCTAGAGAGGAAATTAAAGAACTTACTCAAACCAGCAGGGTCTTTCAGTATGTATGCAGTCCAACTATTTACACCTGGCCCTTCATACCTACAACAGTAGCTCACTCCACCTTCAACTCCTGGTGGCAAGAATTCCATGACCACATTTTTAGTGAGCCTGTGCACTTATTTTGCATAGAAATGATGCCTGATTTTCAGCCAACCTCAGAGGTAACATGATTATCTCTTTCTTCAAATCAGACATTTCTTCTTCTAACCATGATCTTGATTTTTACCCATAGAACACAGTGCCTGCCCCTCTAGCCAGGGAGATTGCTTACAATGCGGTAGGCCCAATCTCAGCATTGGGATTTAGATCACCAACCCTGGCCCAGCTGATGGCTAGGTATGCTACAATAGACCCAACTTTGTCCAGTATTACTGCTGACAAGAGGCAAGGCCTGTCTCTGATCGCACCTCCAACTGTGTTGACGGTGAAAATCCGTCAACCTAGCCATGAGTTTACCTTCGGTGTTGGCATGAGTTTTATACCTTATCCATTGGTACTAACCCCCGTGGTATAACAAGTTCACGTGTGCATGTCGGTTTTGGAGTTTAATGTTTATGCAGGGTTTTAGTGTTGAATGCAAGACTTTCGGGATAAGTTCATCAAGCACCTCATGACAAAACCTTGAAGTCCCGTACAAGTCATGCAATGAAGCAAACTTAACTCCAAGAAGCGGGGACTTGATCCGAGAAGACGACGGACTCCGGGGACCCGACCGGAAAAGTCTTCGAATCTTGCAAGACAAGGAGTTGAGTCCAATTCGGAGAGAAACCGACGACATGGACCTACATGCAGAAGGGGGAAACATCCAGGAAGCAAGGGAACCGACGTGGGGCAAAGGAGCCCTCGGGCTGGGCCTAAATGGGCCCAGGCCGGCCGGCCCAGGCCCATTTAGGGCCCAAACACCCTCTCCTTTGCCCTAGCCGCCAATCGGGCTATTTATAGCCCCCTGACCGAGAGCCACGTAGAGAAGATTTCGTCTTCGGCCGCCGAGAAGCAGAGAAGAGAGGGACACCATCTCGGAGAGGAGAGGGTCGAGCTAGTTGACTAGGGTTTCCCCTAGCCGACGTGGGAACCTTGCACGGAAGACCACGTCGGAGTTCCGGAGCTAGAAGCAAGATCAAGGAAGGATCCCGGTGGTGATCTTGTGTATGTATCATTGTTATAGTTGAATTATCAAGTTGAATCTTTTCCTAGCGATCAAGTGTTTCCTCGAAGATTTCGTTTTTCGATCGGCTTTGCTTATTCCAATTCTATTCTCGAGATAGATTACATAGGGTGTTCTTGTAGCCGCGGTGGCTAGAGGTACACGTCGGATCTTCCGAAAGAATCTCGACTTGTCTTTTGACTCGCCCTAAACTCCCCGCATGAATAGGGATACGTTGTGACAGAACGGGGGTCTCGAAAGGCGGATGTTTTTGGATTTGGATGGGAAACCACGATTTAAAGAGGCTTCTATTAAGATTCGATTTGCTACTTCTTCTCTTGCTTGGAACTTCAACAAAAGGCTTACCCCGATCCCTCTAGATCGGTTTATCTACCCAATCTTACTTTGTTTTCTCCGGTCTTTAGTAGATTAGATTCGTTTTGTGTCTTTTACTTAGATGCATTAGGGTTTCTTTTATCGAAGATTGAAGTTACTTGGCTTTAAGAGATTAAGTTTTGCGTCACACATTTGTTCCACGGATTCGATACCTTGGGTTCACCACTCGAGGGAAGAAGGGTCCCTTGACTACGACGGGAGACTTGTACGCTTGCGAGTCACAAACGAACTTTGATACAATTATTAACCTTCAACAAGCCCCTTTTTCTGGCGCCGTTGCCGGGGAACAAGTGATCAAGATTTGATTTTTTATTGCCTTTTTGTAATTTTTATTTTTCTTTTTGTTTTTATTTTTGCATCTACAAAATTTTGATCATCCTCAAAATACATCTAATCTAGTTTGTCTAACTCTAGTTTTTATAGATTCGTTTTTACTTTCTAGTTTTTTGCATACCTTGTTTATTGCTAACCCTAACAGGAGATGGACGGCTACCTCTCCAACAAACCCAATAATTTTGTGGATGATCCAAAAAAACTTTACAGGCTAAGGAGACGCGAAGCACATCAAGCTAAAAAGCTGGATTTTGTAGATTCGGAGTTGGAAGACAAAGGATCGCAGGAATCTCTGTTGACGGTTAATAGTTGTATCAAAGTTCGTTTGTGACTTGCAAGCGGACAAGTCTCCCGTCGTAGTCAAGGGACCCTTCTTCCCTCGAGTGGTGAACCCAAGGTATCGAATCCGTGGAACAATGTGCAACGCAAGGATTCAATCTAGTAAAGCAAGGTAAGCTATCTTATGAAGAGAAGTTGCATCTAATCTACTAACTCATAAAGAAAACGAATCTAATCTAATCTACTAAAGAGGTAGCAAGAGAAAGCAAGAGATAACCAATCTAGAGAATCTAGATCATGCTTATGTTGTAGCTCCAAACAAGATAGATGAAGATAGAAAAGCGAATCTCATTAAAAGCATCTTTAAATCGTGGCCTTCCCATCCGACTCCGAAAACATCCGCCTTTCGAGACCCCCGTTCTGTCACAACGTATCCCTATTCATGCGGGGAGCTTAGGGCGAGTTCGATAGAACAAGTTGAAATCACTTGGCCGGTCCGGTATGCACCTCTAGCCACCGCGGCTACAAGAGCACCCTATGTAATCTATCTTAAGTATAGATCGTAGAAGAAGCAAAACCAAGAAGAAAACAAAATCATCGAGAAGGCACTTGATCGCTAGAAATCGAATTCACTTACAAACTTCACCATGAATGATTACATGAACAAGATCACCACCGGGCCCTCCCTCGATCTTGATCCTCGCTCCGAGCTCCGACGTGGTCTTCCATGCAAGGTTCCCACGTCGGCCGGGGAAACCCTAGACAACTAGCACGACCCTCATCTTCAAGTTGGTGTCCCTCAAGCTTCTCTCGCTCCTCGGCGGCGGAATACGACTTCTTCCCCGCGTGGCTCTCGGTCGGGGGACTATAAATAGCCCAATCGGCGAGTTAGGGCAAAGGGCGTCGCATTTGGGCCCTAAATGGGCACGGGCCGATCCCTCTTTGGGCCGGCCGGCCCGGGCCCATTTAGGCCCGGCCCGCGGGCTCCTTTGCCCGAGGTCGGTTCCCTTGCTTCTGGATGCTTCCCCCTTCGCATACGGGTCCATGTCGTCGGTTTCTCTCCGAATTGGACTCAACTCCTTGTCTTGGAAGATTCGAGCACTTTTCCGGTCGGGTCCCCGGAGTATGTCGTCTTCTCGGATCAAGTCCCCGGCTTCTTGGAGTTAATTTTACTTCATTGCATGACTTGTTCGGGGCTTCAAAGTCTTGTCATGAGGTGCTTGATGAACTTACCCCGAAAGTCTTGCATTCAACACTAAATCCCCGCATAAACATTAAACTCCAAAAACGACATGCACACGTGAACTTGTTATACCATGGGGGTTAGTACCAATGGATAAGGTATAAAATTCATGCCAACACCGAAGGTAAACTCATGGCTAGGTTGACGGATTTTCACCGTCAACATCTCCCCCATGCTTAAACCTTGCTCGTCCTCGAGTAAGCCTTCGATGGATATCATCGTTGCCAAACAATGTTTAAACCTTGCACTTGATCATACATGAAAAAAAACATAATGCTCTCAAAATATTAATTCATTAAAGTTCCATAATGTACTAGCCTTCATCTCCACGGAGGGTAGATTCTTATTAAGCTTATCCCACAAGTATTAACATGCTCACAAAGTTTAAATAGATCTCGGAATTTTTGAAATAAAGAATGAGATAAAGAAAAGAGCTAAACCAAGTTCACAAATTTAAATCATCTCGTGTATTGCTCATAAACTCTCATCTCACTTGTCTCTCAAGCCTATATATTCTACTCCTTTCCCTCTCATATATATGTGGTAGGCTTTATATGGAGCTTTGGGAAAGTTTAGTCCTATCAAGATTTTATAAATGAGGTGTTGTCAAAACAAGACAAGCTTCTCATGGTCTTACCGAGACTCGTCAAAAAGGTCATTGGAAAATAATGTTAATCAAGGAGGGGAAAGAGAAAAATACACACACTTTTAGATGAGTGGACATGTGCAAATGGCAAAGAGTGATCCCGAGGCACAAAGGAAGTCCTCGTTATCGGATTGCACATGGTTGGAAAATGAGAATGGATCTTTTTAACTTGAAGCCTTGAATGCACTCTTAGAGAATCGGGGAGTTCACTTTACGCACATATATATTTTTTTCTCTTTCTCATATTTCTCATTCTTTTCTTTCTTTCTTTCTTTCTTTCTTTCTTTCTTTCTTTCTTATATATATATATATTTTTTTTTTTTCTTTCTTCACCTTGGAAGTCACGTACATCGCCGAATTTTTTTCTTTCATCATCATATATACATTTTTTAAAAATACTCCCTTTTTGAACTCTAAAACTGCACCGTACCTACCTCCTCCCCCATGCTTAGACGTTGCTCGTCCTCGAGCGAGAGGCGAAAAATAAGGTAGGTACCGGGATATTTTTCCTTGGAGAGATACTTGAAATCTTCAACGTTGGCACCGTCTTGCGATCTTCCTTGAATTGATGATCCATTCTCAACGATAGGTTGTGGTCAAGGAGGTAATCACAAAAGATGATATTTGGTTTAAGGGTGGATATCCGGCGAAGTTTGTGAGATCACCGATGCGGGGATACACAATGCACGGATCAAAGGCTAGCAAAAAGATAGATACGCAAAAACGGAATGACCAGCTTCTTAGTCTCGGGCCAGAGAAATCATGGCCTGCAATAACTCACTCAAAAATAAATCTTGTACACTAAAGTTTATGCACTCAAATATATATAAGGCTCGGATAGGTTGAGCAACACACAAGTGATATTTGTGACAAGGTTAGCAATATTTTTGAGCATAAAAGACATCTTTAATCTATTCATAACTTGAGAGCACATAAAACACTATGGGTCTTTATTTTAATCATAACCTCCGCTGAAGATTAAGCTAGCATTTAAATAATTTCAGATTTGTATTTTTAAGAGAGCACTAGTTCAAACATGCATAAATCAATTACAAAGATAAACAAAGCAGCAATTATAATCATATATCATCATGGCACAAACTTTGTAACTTTACCAAAGGTAAAAACTTGGTGGCGACATTATTCATGATGAAAGTAAAAACTAAGATACATGCTGAAAAATTAAACTAACACTAAAAATTAAAGCAAAGCTGAAAATACTACGCAAACATAGGCGCAAACAAGCTGAAAATTAAAGAAAAAAGGGGTAATGGAAAGATAACTAAAGCTCCTCCTCTCTCTAATCTTCCGCCGGTGGTTCATATTGATAGTCTTGGTTGTTGTACCCTTACTTGCAATAGGAATGCACCACTATTCCTATGAATTGTCTGACGGTGCTAGGTGAAGGTGTCCAAGCACATAAGCGACGTTTGCATTTCCTTCACCCATTTGGTTTGCATTGGTTTGGATGGCTGCAATAATTTGCATGATCCTTGCAGCGCATCCTCCAATGGTTGCCACATTTTGTTGTGGTTGAGGAAGGTGTGCAAATGGCTCCGCAAAGGCTACGTTGGGCACCGCAAAAATGGTGGGGGTATGGCTGCACCACTCCCCCATGCTTGCATT
The DNA here is from genome assembly GCA_947561735.1 of Cenchrus americanus. Classification (NCBI taxonomy): domain Eukaryota; kingdom Viridiplantae; phylum Streptophyta; class Magnoliopsida; order Poales; family Poaceae; genus Cenchrus; species Cenchrus americanus. The sequence goes on along the minus strand of OX387244.1, from coordinate 76,656,823 downwards.
GGCACACCACCGTAGTAATTTGGCGATGCCGGAATTTCTCCGAATGGTGGAACATAATTTTGTTGTGCACCTCCTTCTTGGGCCATAGAAGATCCTTCTCCTATAATTCTTTTCTTTTATAATTTTTTTCTTCGCCGGCACAAGAAGTCCTTCCTCTAACCGATCTTCTTCCCCTCAAGAAAAGTCTTAATCTTCAATCCGGAAGGGGCAAATTCACCTAGGCCACTTGTAAGCCTCCTCTCTCATCTTCACTCTTATATTTTCCTTTCTTCATATATTCCTAGGGAAGTCCCGGGTAGGAGATGATTTGGGTTCCTTGCAATACCCGGTTTTAAAGAGATAGTCAACATGGAGAGGTAACAACCCGATCTCCCGAATCCGATGTTGCTCACAACACCACCGGTTGATCATAGGTGAGTAGGGTTGATTGGCTGGGAGTAAATCCAATTCAACTCCGTGTTGGTTATCTATGTCTCTCTTATTCTCCCCAAAAATCCACTTGCACAAAAGTGACACACTTGGATGATGGGGTTCCGGATAGTATATCTTCGTTGATGGTCTCTTCCCGTGATCATACTCCAAAAACCTTCCCATGTGCCTTCATGCACATACTTGTTCCGGAGCTCCCTTTTGAAAGTAGGAGACACTCGCCCATGGGTCTACGATACTAGACATGCAATCGTTTCGAACATGAAAACCAATCGATCTATCGGGGATTGTGTTGAATGGATCCAAGGAAGCATTGGAGCCCTACTCCCTTTATGGCATGGTTGCTAGCCTTAAGCATTAAAGTATTTTCAGCACAAGATGATAGATAGATAATCCAACAAAGTATGATTATATTTCAAGATCGATTGCAACCTATGGATGAAAGGAGATTACCCCATCAAAGTGCTAGAAATAGCATCGTTGATCAAGGTTACCCTTCCGACGGTGTCTTCCTTCTTCTCCTCTTGTGGGCTCCCTCCAACGGAATGAGAGACTCGGCACTCCTTCATCAAGGTTATGCGCCATGGTCATGAAAATTTCCTAGGCGAATTTCTTGTGGGTGTTTGCCGACACTCCGCTAGAGAATTGCACCGGTGTCCCGTGTGAAACCCAATATGTGGAGAGCTTGGTCGTCGATGTCGACGTTCGCTACAAGCCTCTACTTAAGGTGAGCGAGCTTCTTCTCCTCCTCCGTCATGATGACATACCCCTCGGAATACCGCGGAGCATATGGAGGTGGAGTGGATGATCGTGTCAAGTGGTGAGGTTGGACGGGCGGCTCCTCCATATGTTATTGAGGTTTGGTAAACCTAATAAACGAGTTTTGTGTGGCCCTCATGCCACCAAGGAGAAGAGTGTGATTCCTCCTCGGCGGTGCCGTGTCCTCCCTCCATACTCCGAGGATGCTCGGAAACCGAGCGCCTCCTCGAAGAGGTTGTCGATGATGGCTTAGACGACGATGATCCCTTCTTCTTCGGTGAAAAGACTTGTAGTTTTCTTCCTTGATTGCAGCACTCTCCCTCACAAATATATATCCGGGGTTTTCACCCGGCAACAAGGTACACAAATATTATTTTGGAGTCTGGACTTTGAGTGGATTAAGGATGTGGATTTTTTTTTTGAGCTATCAAGCTTGGGAAGGTTGGCTATGTCTACGGAGGTTTTGAGCACACAAACTTGAACACACAAACAAAGGAAGGAGAGGGAAGCTTGCCTGCAAAAACGGGAGCCGGGGGCTCCTTATGTACGTGAGGCCGGCCTCGGTGCTCCTCCCCGCCTCGTCTTTCTTCCCGCACGATCATTTCACCTCCGCAACTTTCCCCGCCCGCGTGCTCCACGAGTTGCACCGCCCAAACGCTCTCGTCCACTCCTTGGTCCTTCCACTTGATGCTTCATGTTTTGGGTTATGTCCATGCTCCCTAGCTCCATTTGCTTCACATGCCACCATGAAATTCCTACAAAGTTGATGCTTGCTGCCCACCATGCTTGTCCTTTGCATGTGGAATTAGTGAAAGTTGATGAAAGGGAATCCAATGGTGCATGCATGATTACTAGATTGCCTCCCTTTAAGGCTAAGCACTCCTCTAATTTCGAAATTTAAAAATATTTTTCAGAGCCATGCAAGTGCTCGAACATAATTTTAGAGAAGTTTTTAAACCATTAAAAACAAATGCAAGTCGAAAATATTTTATTTTTACGTCGATTTCGGTCTCACCGGTATAGTTTGCCTTCATTGGTTGAGAGCAAGCTTTTCCCGGCTTGATCACGGGGGCATAGGTTTAGGTCCTAATTTTGATTAGATGAGAGAGATTTTGAATGAAATAAAATTAAGTGAGGCTTAGAAAAATTCTAATCTTAGAGAAACCAAGGATATGGATTTTTGAACCAACCAAAAATCAAGTTTCTAGGTTCACGCAAGTCCTACCACGTGCTGAAATTTAGATAACATCTAGATACAAGTCGTGGCTCTACTCGAGTGTTTTTAGCATGAAAAACAAGTCAACCACAACACCATAATGAGGGTGAAGGGTTGAGTTAGGTTCTGAAATTTTTTTTTCTTTTTGGTTGAGGTTTCTCGAAAAAGAAGCAAACAATCACATAGGATGGTTCATGTAAAGGGTTTATGATCAAGCAAAATATTCAACCAAGAATTATGTCTCTAATATTGTTCAACCATTCTAAGTCTAAGGTTTTGCGTAGTAAAATTCAGAACTGAATTAAAAGGACTCGAAAAACCTGGAATCGGGTTGTCCTCCCGGTAGCTTATTCTTGACTCGACGAAACGGGTTGCCTCCCGCCTAGCGCTTCGTTTATAGTCCATGGCTAGACTTCTTCACTTGATTACTCCGGATCAACGCTCTTTGTGGGCGTTGCAATCTTGGGTACCCACTTTGGCTTAGTCAATTTTTTTTGGTCTTCACGGTGGCTTTGTCCTTTGGTCTTGACGGATGCAACAACTTTCTCCATGTAGTGGCTGGGCATCTCGAACTCCGGTCTTCGGTTGTGATCTTCATGGTCTTAGTGTGATCCTCCATCTCTCCCGAATGAGTTTGAGTAGCCTTTCGCCATCTTGGGACCTTGGAGTTGTCTCGGATATTCTTCTATGTCACCAATCGGTTGTCCGGCAAGTTGTCCCACTTGCGTCTCTAACATCTTCATCACGATGAACACCCCGCATGTGGATCTTGCCTTGGCAGCCTTTAGGTGTTGAGCTTCTTTCTCCATCTCCATCTTCTCCATCCTCGTTGATCTTGAACGGCCTTCCGGCGTCTTGACTTGGAGGTGGTGATTCCCTTGGAGATTTTGATGGTCCTTCGAGCTTGTGTTGTACGTCACCTTTGCCTCGTAAAGTTTTCTGGATCATCCACAAAAAAAAAAAAAAAAAAAAAAGTTTGGTTTCTTGGAGAGGTAGCCAACCATCTCCGGTTAGGGTTAGTGATAAAACAAAAATCTAACAAAAGAAAAATTAGGGTTAAACAAAACTAGATTAGATTGACTCTTTTTTTTTTTTTCTTTTCGAGGATGATCAAACATAAGAGATGCAAAAGAAAATCAAAAGAAAAACTGAAAGATAAGCGATACTAGATCGGATCTTGATTGCTTGTTCCCCGGCAACGGCGCCAGAAAAAGGGGCTTGTTGACGGTTAATAGTTGTATCAAAGTTCGTTTGTGACTTGCAAGCGGACAAGTCTCCCGTCGTAGTCAAGGGACCCTTCTTCCCTCGAGTGGTGAACCCAAGGTATCGAATCCGTGGAACAATGTGCAACGCAAGGATTCAATCTAGTAAAGCAAGGTAAGCTATCTTATGAAGAGAAGTTGCATCTAATCTACTAACTCATAAAGAAAACGAATCTAATCTAATCTACTAAAGAGGTAGCAAGAGAAAGCAAGAGATAACCAATCTAGAGAATCTAGATCATGCTTATGTTGTAGCTCCAAACAAGATAGATGAAGATAGAAAAGCGAATCTCATTAAAAGCATCTTTAAATCGTGGCCTTCCCATCCGACTCCGAAAACATCCGCCTTTCGAGACCCCCGTTCGTCACAACGTATCCCTATTCATGCGGGGAGCTTAGGGCGAGTTCGATAGAACAAGTTGAAATCACTTGGCCGGTCCGGTATGCACCTCTAGCCACCGCGGCTACAAGAGCACCCTATGTAATCTATCTTAAGTATAGATCGTAGAAGAAGCAAAACCAAGAAGAAAACAAAATCATCGAGAAGGCACTTGATCGCTAGAAATCGAATTCACTTACAAACTTCACCATGAATGATTACATGAACAAGATCACCACCGGGGCCCTCCCTCGATCTTGATCCTCGCTCCGAGCTCCGACGTGGTCTTCCATGCAAGGTTCCCACGTCGGCCGGGGAAACCCTAGACAACTAGCACGACCCTCATCTTCAAGTTGGTGTCCCTCAAGCTTCTCTCGCTCCTCGGCGGCGGAATACGACTTCTTCCCTGCGTGGCTCTCGGTCAGGGGACTATAAATAGCCCGATTGGCGGCTAGGGCAAAGGGCGTCGCATTTGGGCCCTAAATGGGCACCGGGCCGATCCCTGCGGGCCGGCCGGCTCGGGCCCATTTAGGCCCGGCCCCGGGGCTCCTTTGCCCGAGGTCGGTTCCCTTGCTTCTGGATGCTTCCCCCTTCTGCATACGGGTCCATGTCGTCGGTTTCTCTCCGAATTGGACTCAACTCCTTGTCTTGGAAGATTCGGCACTTTTCCGGTCGGGTCCCCGGAGTATGTCGTCTTCTCGGATCAAGTCCCGCGCTTCTTGGAGTTAATTTTACTTCATTGCATGACTTGTTCGGGGCTTCAAAGTCTTGTCATGAGGTGCTTGATGAACTTACCCCGAAAGTCTTGCATTCAACACTAAATCCCCGCATAAACATTAAACTCCAAAAACGACATGCACACGTGAACTTGTTATACCATGGGGGTTAGTACCAATGGATAAGGTATAAAATTCATGCCAACACCGAAGGTAAACTCATGGCTAGGTTGACGGATTTTCACCGTCAACAATCTCCGAAGAATTCACCACCTCAAAGTCCGCGGGAGAATCGACTTCCACCAATGGGTGACCAACCACCGGAAGAACGCAAGATTGGGGAGCTATGCACCCCAGACATCATCGACCTACTAACCTTGAACCTCGAGGAGATCGGAAGACCGTTCGAGATCAAGACCTCAACAATCCGCATGGTGCAACATTCACCCTTCACCGGCAAAGAGGATCCGAACCTTCACCTCCAAGCATTCATTCAACTATGTCAGACTTTCAACATGGATGGGGTGACTCAAGATCAAATGAGGGAAAGGCTTTTTCCGTTCTCACTACTCGGGAAGGCTTTGCAATGGTTCCACTCTCAACCGGCGGAGACGGTGCAAAATTGGAACACGTTGATGAAGGCTTTCATGAAGGAATACTACTCACCGGGTAAAACTCAGAGCTTGCGTAATAAGATTGCCACCGTTGTTCAATATCCTACAGAAACTATCTCGGAAGCATTCGAGCGCTTCAACGAGTACACCCGGGCGGTTCCACATCACAAGTTCCCGAAAGAAGACCTCGTGCAAAAGTTCTATCAAGGGCTCACCATGGCGTCAAGGACGATCATCGATGCATCGGCGGGAGGATCTATCATCGAGCTTACACCGACGGAAGCTTTCACGCTATTCAAGAAGGTCGCAGATAATGACACGTGGGCGTCATCCGGGCGGCGCCTACATCTGGTTCAACCCACGGGGAACGTCAAAGGAGTCTTGCAAGTGGAGAAGGAGAACATACTTGAAGGCAAGATCGACTCGCTAATGAGGAGGTTGGAGAAGATGGAGATGGAAAAGAAAGAGGCTCAAGACTTGAAGGCCGCCGAAGCAAGGTCCACATGCGAAGAATGTGGAGAGTATGGCCATGTCCGCAAAGATTGTCCGGAGGAAGCCAAAGTGCTCGACTACATGAGGAAGGGAGAATTGCCGAACTTCCGCTACGGGCAAGGTAGGCCTCAATTTAATGCAAGCTCATCTATTCCTAACGCGGTTCCGCTCCGTATACAATTGAAGGAGTTCATGGATGAGCAAGCTAAGATCAACAAGGACACCGTCACCAAGTTCAAGACCATAGACAAGGTGTTGGAGAACATCGATAGCAAAGTGACGGAGGTCGGAAGTTCCAATCATCAAGTGCTCAACATGATGAAGATGCTCGAGACGCAAGTTGGACAACTTGCGGGGCGCCTCACTAATGATGAAGGGAAGCTTCCGGGACAACCCAAATGTCCCGAATCGGCGAAGGCCATTCAAACGCTTTCGGGGAAGGAGACCGAAGATCCGGAACGTTCCGCGGGAGCAAGGAAGCTTAAACTATCCACCGAGGTGGAAGGAGTTGCTAAAGAGAAGGTTACGGGGATCGTCACCGAGGAACCCGAATTCGAGATGCCGGAGGAAGACACGAGGATACAGCAACTCAAGCCACGCTACTTCCGAGGTAAACTTGACAACCACTTTGAGAAGTTTGTGGAAGTTGTGCGTAGACTTAGCATCAACATGCCATTACTAGATGCCCTACAAGTACCTACATATTCTCGTTACTTTAAAGACATACTTGCAAATAAATATGAGATAGCAACACTCGGGGTAGATCATGTCAAGATGTCCGAGGAGTGTAGTGCAGCTATTGCTTATGGGCTAGAGAAGCAAAAAGACCCCGGTGCCCTACAATTCCATGTTCAGTTGGTTCTTTCAACTTCGAGAAGGCGTTATGCGACCTTGGAGCTAGTGTGAGCGTCATGCCGAGGGATGTGTTCGAGAAGCTACGCCTACCGATGGAGCCTACGGGAATATGTTTGGAGTTGGGTGACAACTCCATTCGCTATCCCTTGGGCATTGCTCGAAGATGTACCCGTGAAGATTGGACACCACTTCATCCCCGTCGACTTCGTTGTGCTCGAGATGGGAGAGAGGGAGAAGCCGCCGCTCATCCTAGGGAGGCCATTCCTCAAGACCGTGGGAGCTACTATTGATGTTGGCAAGGGGGAGATCATGTTCGATATCAACGGAGAAAGGAGTTCCTTCAAGTTTCGTCCAAGGATTGAGGCATGCAACATGATTGGAGTGAAGGGAGAACCAAAACAAACGGAGGGGCTGAAAAAGAAGAAGGAGCCGAAAAAATGAACGTAAAGAAAATCAAAGAAGGTGTTGCATCCGTCAAGACAAAGGAAGAGAAGCCGCCTGTGAAGACCAAAAAAATGACTAAGCCATCTAAGCCGGAAGACAAGCCCGTGCCCAAGATGGTGCGGAAGTGGGTACCCAAGATTGCAACACCCGCAAAGAGCGTTGATCCGGAGTAATCAAGTGAAGAAGTCTAGCTATAGACTATAAACGAAGCACTAGGCGGGAGGCAACCCGTTTCGTCGAGTCAAGAATAAGCTACCGGGAGGACAACCCGATTCCAGGTTTTTCGAGTATTTTTAATAATTTAGTTTTTGAGTTTTATTACGCAAAGACATTAGACTTAGAAGTGGTTGAACAATATTAGAGACATAATTCTTGATTGAATGTTTGCTTTATCATAAACCCTTTGCATGAACCCTCCTATGTGCTTGTTTGTTCTTTTCTTTTCGAGAAACCTCAACCAAATAATTTCAGAACCTTAACTCAACCTTTCACCCTCATTATGGTGCTGAGGTTGACTTATTTTTCATGCTAAAACCACACGAGTAGAGCCACGATTTATACTTAAGTGTTAATAAAATTCAGCACGTGGTAGGACTCACGTGAACCTAGAAATCAAAACTTTTGGTTGGTTTTAAAAATCTATATCCTTGGTTTCTCTAGGATTAGAATTTTTCTAAGCCTATTCTAATTTTGTTTTATTCAAAATCTTTCTTATTTAGCCAAAATTAGAACCTAAACCTATGCCCCCATGATCAAGCCGGGAAAATGTCTGCTCTCAACCAATGAAGGCAAACTATACCGGTGAGACCGAAATCGACGTAGTCGAAAAATATTTTTGACTTACATTTGTTTTTAATGGTTTAAAAACTTCTCTAAAATTATGTTTGAGCTCTTGCATGGCTCTGAAAAATATTTTAAATTTCGAATTAGAGGAGTGCTTAACCTTAAACACACCTTAATGGAGGCAATCTAGTTTGAATTAATCATGCATGCACCATTGGATTCCCTTTTATCAACTTTCACCAATTCCACATGCAAAGGACAAGCATGGTGGGCAGCAAGCATCAACTTTGCAGGATTTTCATGGTGGCATGTGAAGCAAGTGGAGCTAGGGAGCATGGACATGACCCAAAGCATGGAGCATCAAGTGGGAGGACCAATAATGCAAGAAAAGGAGTGGACGAGAGCGTTTGGGCGGTGCAACTCGTGGAGCACGCGGGCGGGGAAAGTTGCGGAGGCGAAATGATCATGCCGGGAGAAAGACGCGGCGGGGGAGGAGCCGGGAGGCCCCAAGGCCGGCCGGCCCCGGCCGGCGGCCGACCTACTCAAGGAGCCCCCCGGCTCCCGTTTTCTGCAGGCAAGCTTCCCTCTCCTTCCCTTGTTTGTGTGTTCAAGTTTGTGTGCTCAGAACCTCCGTAGACATAGCCAACCATCCCAAGCTTGATAGCTCAAGAAAAAAATCCACATCCTTAATCCACTCAAAGTCCACATCCGAAGCAAAGAGTTTAAGTGCCTAGTTTACTGGTAGCAACCCGGAATTTTAGTTGAAGAAAGAGTGCAGCAACCATGTGGAAGAAGACCACAAGTCTCTTCTCCAAGAAGAAGGGTTCGTCGTCGTCCAAGCCGTCATCAACCACGTCTTCGAGGAGGCACTCGGTTTCCGAGTCTCCCCGGAGCATGGAGACAGATACGGCGCCACCGAGGAGGAACGATGTTCTCCTCCTTGGTGGTATGAGGGCTGCAAGAAGCACGTCCATGAGGTTTACCGAACCTCGTGGGCGCACGGAGGAGCAGCCCGCGCCACCACGACGATCGACTCGCTCAACCGCACCACCTCCTTACACCCCGACATACTCTTCGTACGGCTTCATCATCTTGTCGGCGGAGGAGGAGGAGAGGCTCGCCAATCTTGAGAAGAGGCTTGTGCCGAACGTCGAGTTCGACGACCAAGCACTCTACACCTTGGGTTTTGGCACCGACATATACTATATGTTGGGGCACCTCGGATGGGTGCAGTTCTCCAACGGAGTATCGGTGGACACCCATTTGGGGTTCGCCTTGGAAATATTGATGACTATTGCACCCATCGTTGATGATGATGGGGTGCAAAGCTTGTCATTCCGTTTGGAGGGAGTCCAACAAGTGGTTCCCTACGAGCACGTTAGGGAGCTACTTGGATTCCACAAGGGAGCTCCGGAGAAAATCGACGTGCCACCCGGCATGTTGGCGGGATTTTGGAACATGATCTCCGGAGAAGCCCATCAACAACGCAATTGCATCCGCAACCCCATTATCCGGATATTTCACTCTTGGATGTGCAAGAGGGTATTGGGGAGGATGAAGGAAACAAAGGTGACCGACACGGAGTTGAATTGGCTATACTCGGCTTTAATTGCCAGGCAGCCAATAGACCCCTCTTACCTCATGATCAATCGTTGGTGTTGTGAAGCAACATCGGGGGCTGGTAATATTGGTTCGGGGTGTTACCTCTCCATGTTGGCCTTTTCCTTGCGGCCGGGGATCGCAAGAAACCCCACCCACCTTTTGCGTGGTACCTCTCTCGGCTTTGAATATTTGCGGCAAGGCAAATACATTAGTGGAGATGAGAGAGGAGGTTATTGGTTGGCCATTGTGAACCTACCCCTTCCCAACGAGAGGCTTAGGCTTTTCAATGAAGGGAGAGAAGATTGGTTGGAAGAGGGACTACTTGTCCTTGCAAGGAAGAATAAGAGAGGAAGAATCGTAGAGGAGGGAACATCCTCCGCACAAGCGAGTGGAGCACAACCCAATGTGCAACCATTCGGCGGGGTCCCTCCTCCGCCAAGTTATTACGGAGGGCCACAAGAGCAAGCATGGGGGGTGGTGCACTGGTACCCCCACAAAATTATGTAGTGCCCAACGCTAACTTCGCGGAGTCCTACGCTCATCATCCCCAACCACAACAAAGCATGGCCATTATTGGAGTGTATGCTGCAAGAAATGCTCAAAACATCGCAGCCATCCAAGCTAACGCAACTCAACTCGGTGAAGGAAACGCAAATATTGCCTTTGAACTTGGACGCCTTCACCTTGTGGAGCCAAATCAATTCGTCGGAGGGAACGTCCAATCATATTATGAGCAAGGGTATTATTATCAAGATCATCAACATCAACCACCGGCGGAGGACTAGAAGATTTAGGAACTTTAGTTTTCTTTTCTTTTCTTTTTCTCTGTAATTTTCAGCTTTTGCTTATGTGTGTTTGCGTAGTATTTTCTGTTTTTATTTAAATTTCAGCAAGCATGTTTGTTTATTTTCAGATTGTATTTCAACTTGATGTCATCATTAACAAAGACACCACCTTGATTATATCATTGGAAAAGATACAAAATTCATGCCATGATGATATATGATTATAATTGCAGCTTTGTTCATCTTTGTAATTGATTTATGCATGTTTAAGCTAGTGCTCTCTTAAAAATACAAATCTGAATTTATTTAAATGCTAGCTTAATTTTCAGCGGAGGTTATGATTAAAATAAAGACTCATAGTGTTTTATGTGCTCTCAAGTTATGAATAGATTAAAGATGTCTTTTATGCTCAAAAATATCGCTAACCTTGTCGCAAATATCACTTGTGTGTTGCTCAACCTATCCAAAGCCTTATATATATTTGAGTGCATAAACCTTAGTGTACAAGATTTATTTTTGAGTGAGTTATTGCAGGCCATGATTTCTCTGGCCCGAGACTAAGAAGCTGGTCATTCCATTTTTGCGTATCTATCTTTTTGCTAGCCTTTTATCCGTGCATTGTGTATCCCCGCATCGGAGATCTCACAAACTTCGCCGGATATCCACCCTTAAACCAAATATCATTTTTTTTGTGATTACCTCCTTGACCACAACCTATCGTTGAGAATGGATCATCAATTCAAGGAAGATCGCAAGACGGTGCCGACATTGAAGATTTCAAGTATCTCTCCAAAGGAAAATTATTTCCGGTACCTACCTTATTTTTCGCCTCTTTGCTCGAGGACGAGCAACGTCTAAGCATGGGGGAGGAGGTAGGTACGGTGCAGTTTTAGAGTTCAAAAGGGAGTATTTTCAAAAAAAATAATAATATAATGATGAAAGAAAAAAATTCGACGATATACGTGACTTCCAAGGTGAAGAAAGAAAAAATATATATATAAGAAAGAAAGAAAGAAAGAAAAGAATGAGAAATATGAGAAAGAGAAAAAATTTTTGTGCGTAAAGTGAACTCCTCGGATCTCTAAAAGTGCATTCAAGGCTTCAAGTTAAAAAGATCCATTCTCTTTTTCCAACCATGTGCAATCTGATAACGAGGACTTCCTTTGTGCCTCGGGATCACTCTTTGCCATTTGCACATGTCCACTCATCTAAAAGTGTGTGTATTTTTCTCTTTCCCCTCCTTGATTTAACATTATTTTCCAATGACCTTTTTGACGAGTCTCGGTAAGACCATGAGAAGCTTGTCTTGTTTTGACAACACCTCATTTATAAAATCTTGTTAGGACTAAACTTTCCCAAAGCTCCATATAAAGCCTACCACATATATATGAGAGGGAAAGGAGTAGAATATATAGGCTTGAGAGACAAGTGAGAAGAGAGTCATGAGCAATATACGAGATGATTTAAATTTGTGAATTTGGTTTAGCTTTTCTTTATCTCGTTCTTTATTTCAAAAATTCTGAGATCTATTTAAAACTTTGTGAGCATGTTAATACTTGTGGGATAAGCTTAATAAGAATCTACCCTCCGTAGAGATGAAGGCTAGCACATTATGGAACTTTAATGAATTAAAATTTTGAGAGCATTATGTTTTCTCGTGTGTGATCAAGTGCAAAGTTTAAACATTGTTTGGCAATGATGATATCCATCGAAGGCTTACTCGAGGACGAGCAAGGTTTAAGCATGGGGGAGATGTTGACGGTGAAAATCCGTCAACCTAGCCATGAGTTTACCTTCGGTGTTGGCATGAGTTTTATACCTTATCCATTGGTACTAACCCCCGTGGTATAACAAGTTCACGTGTGCATGTCGGTTTTGGAGTTTAATGTTTATGCGGGATTTTAGTGTTGAATGCAAGACTTTCGGGATAAGTTCATCAAGCACCTCATGACAAGACCTTGAAGTCCCGTACAAGTCATGCAATGAAGCAAACTTAACTCCAAGAAGCGGGGACTTGATCCGAGAAGACGACGGACTCCGGGGACCCGACCGGAAAAGTCTTGAATCTTGCAAGACAAGGAGTTGAGTCAAATTCGGAGAGAAACCGACGACATGGACCTACATGCAGAAGGGGGAAACATCCAGGAAGCAAGGGAACCAACGTGGGGCAAAGGAGCCCTTGGGCTGGGCCTAAATGGGCCCAGGCCGGCCGGCCCAGTCCGGTCGGCCCGGGCCCATTTAGGGCCCAAACACCCTCTCCTTTGCCCTAGCGCCAATCGGGCTATTTATAGCCCCCTGACCGAGAGCCACGTAGAGAAGATTTCGTCTTCGGCCGCCGAGAAGCAGAGAAGAGAGGGACACCATCTCGGAGAGGAGAGGGTCGAGCTAGTTGACTAGGGTTTCCCTAGCCGACGTGGGAACCTTGCACGGAAGACCACGTCGGAGTTCCCGGAGCTAGAAGCAAGATCAAGGAAGGATCCCGGTGGTGATCTTGTGTATGTATCATTGTTATAGTTGAATTATCAAGTTGAATCTTTTCCTAGCGATCAAGTGTTTCCTCGAAGATTTCGTTTTTCGATCGGCTTTGCTTATTCCAATTCTATTCTCGAGATAGATTACATAGGGTGTTCTTGTAGCCGCGGTGGTTAGAGGTACACGCCGGATCTTCCGAAAGAATCTCGACTTGTCTTTTGACTCGCCCTAAACTCCCCGCATGAATAGGGATACATTGTGACAGAACGGGGGTCTCGAAAGGCGGATGTTTTCGGATTTGGACGGGAAACCACGATTTAAAGAGGCTTCTATTAAGATTCGATTTGCTACTTCTTCTCTTGCTTGGAACTTCAACAAAAGGCTTACCCCGATCCCTCTAGATCGGTTTATCTACCCAATCTTACTTTGTTTTCTCCGGTCTTTAGTAGATTAGATTCGTTTTGTGTCTTTTACTTAGATGCATTAGGGTTTCTTTTATCGAAGATTGAAGTTACTTGGCTTTAATAGATTAAGTTTTGCATCACACAATTGTTCCACGGATTCGATACCTTGGGTTCACCACTCGAGGGAAGAAGGGTCCCTTGACTACGACGGGAGACTTGTACGCTTGCGAGTCACAAACGAACTTTGATACAATTATTAACCGTCAACAAACTGCTAAGAGGAGAAGAACCATCAAGAAGGTCCTTATTGAGGTAAAATTCCCTCTTTCTTGATCACAGGATTACTCTTTTCTGATAAATCTTGTCTTGTGCGATTTCAGACTAAAATTCAGCAATCCTCAGCTTCAGAACCTGCCAATGCTACATCCACTGGTATGACTTTTATCACTCCTTCCTTTAAAGATCAGCACTGGCATTTATCCTTAATCTGGTATTTGCAGAGGAAGCAATGGTGGATCAACTTGTGGATGTCCCTGTCTCTCAACATACAAGTCCACCCAGGGCTGAGCCATCTGTCCAAGTAGAGATCTCATCTTCATCAGGGACTCAATCACCCCCTGCTCAGATAGAATCACCAACCTCGCCAGAGATGAACTTCCCCATCCAACCAGAGCCTTCAAGTCCTTCAAGGGCTCAATCACCCATTGGCCAGATAGACACGTCAACCTTAGCAGAGGTGAATCCATCTCCTCTCCAGCCAGAAGCCCCAGAGTTGCCAGAGACCGTATTAGCACCCTCTCACACAGAAGCTTCAGCTTTGCCACGAGCACCCCTTTCACCAGTGACTGAACAAAACCCCTTTCCAGTTCAGGAAGTCAGGCATGAGGTAAACATTTGCACTCAATTCCGTTATCTTTTTATTTCCCAACACTCCTGACTCAGCAATACTACCCTCTCAGGATCAGGCTCCGTCATCATCAAACCCACCAATGGGGAACAATCCAATTGCCGAGACAAGGGAAAGAGTGCCTCAAGCCTTGTTAGAGGAAGTGCAAGAAAAGCTCAAGAAAATTTTTGCCTGGCTGCAAAGAGAGGCTCGAGATCAGATCAGAGACCTTGATTATTTCGAGGACATGCTTAGACCCATCAACCAAGAACTTCTTGAGGATATCAAGACCTCACTTGAACCCATCTCTGGTCTGGATGTTCATTATGTAGCCATAAGACGGGCTCAGAGAAACGTGTCTTCCTGCCTGGCTGTTGAACAGAAGAAAGCTAAAGCTGAACAAGCCGTGAAGGGAGCACAATCTCAAACTAAGAGTCACAAAGGGACATTGGCCAATCTGCAAGCTGCTCGTGAGTTGAAAATCGCCAGAAAGGCCGCACTGGAGGCAGAGCTGAAAAGCTTATCAACAGAAATAGAAGCTGATGATAGGAAGATAGCCGAACTTCCTGGACTGATAGAGAAGATCCAAGAGGAAGCGACATCAGCCATAGCTGAGGTGAACCAATGTGATGCAGAACTCACCATCCTGTCTGATGCCTAGAAAGATTATCAAGAACGGATGGAGAACATCCATCAGACAACATCGAACGCCTCCAATGTAATTGCAAAGTATTTAAACATTTAGATGTACTGATCGATGTGTAACTGAACTGGCCGTCCTTGCAACATTTGCTTCTGTAAATTTACTTTCCCTTTTCTCTGCACGTCCTTAATTGCAACGTTGATCGACCCATTTGGTAATCAATAGCCAAAAAATGCCATACCCGAACAAAGACCCTAACTTCCTTTTAGCCGAGCCAGTCAACCGAATACGACTCAGCCTTGAACTCCAAACGACCCGACGGCGGATTGGTCAAGGAAACCTCTCCACCTTCCAAGTTTCTTGGGATATGCGCCACGATCTAAGGCCACGACCTGAGGCCACGATCTATTTTGCCAGGCCTATAAATGAAAACCGTAGGTGCCCCCAGCTCTTCACCAAGCCTTCAGCCCTCAAATCTTCGCCAACCTCAAATCTTCTATTCCCAATCAGCGCAAATCCCAGAAGCATGGCGAGCAGCAACAACAAGCGTCGCGCCGCTGACGAGGCGGAGGGGAGTCGCACCAGTGCGCGTCGGAGGCAATGATCGTTAATTTTTCTTTTACGATTCATCTTCGATTCCCTTTCGTTTTTGACGATCATCTTTGTTTCAGGCTTATTCAATGGAATCCATCTTCTGCGCCGGCCGGTCAGCCCCTTCCGGATGACTCCTCAGAGTCAGACCATTACTCCCCCGTACCCTACGGGGAACTTGATGCTCTCCGCTTCAAGGCGGAGCTGGAGGTGGCCCAACGAGAGCTGGAGGATGTCTCCAAAAAGGCTGGCATAGCCGAACTGGAGTAGGAAAACCAGCGCAAGCAGCTGCTGGCGATCATCGACGGTACGGCTCTGAAACCGCTCCTTAATCCAATCCGGCTCTTGATACTAATCACCTTTATCTTGCATTTTGCAGCCCGTGACGCCGAGCTCAACCAGATAAAGATGCTGGTAGAGTAATTGGCCGACAAGGTGAACGCCCGCGGAGACACGCCGGCGGAGCGCCTTGCCGCGGTGGAGCACCGCGTGGATGAGGTGGCCACGCTTGGGCACCACGTTAGGCCTGGCCGCCATGGCGATGCACACCGACATCGACTACTCCACCAGGCCGCGCGGCTTCCGGGGCAGCGCACCAGAAGACATCGAGGAGATCGAGATCATCTTGGAGCGCCTCGATGGCCACGGCAATGCCGTTGCTGAACTCACTCATCCCCAGTCTGTGTTAAACAGGCTCTTTGATTAGATTGTATCAGGGATGTTTGATATCGGCAATAAATAAAGAACTTTTAATTTTCGTGCTTGTACTGCGATGATTTTTCCGTATTTGCATCTGTGAATCTTTGTTTCCCCCTAAACGTATTCGGGAACTCGTTTGAGCCGAACACGCGAAAATAGATGCCCCTTGGCGCAAAATCCGCAGAAAATCCTTGATTCGGCAATCCGTAAGCACTGTTCAAACGAAAACCCTTCGCATCCGGGAAGAAAACCCTGCTGCTTGGTATTCCAATAATGCACGCCGGCCAGTCATCACTCTCTCGGTCAATAAAATAGTCTGCTGAGATGCCCTGCAAATCCACTCGCACACTCATCCATCACTTCTCATTTTCTCCCCTGTCCTCAGAAGAAAAACCCCAAGGCCATGGACAAAAGCAAGAAGCCCAGGAGGGAAACATCCCAAAGAAACGCACGATTCGAGAGTGAGTTTTCCTTTGATTTGCTTCTTGTTTCCTAATGTGGTCTCGTGTTTCACCTCATCTCTGCTTTTCCTCTTTCAGCCTTGATCTGCTTCCTGAGGAACTCATCGGGACCGAAGACATGCCTGAGTACATCTCCTCTGATTCCTGTCTTGAAGCAGAGGATGCCACGCCCGAGCAGAGAACCAGCCATCAACTGCGCCGCCGCATTCGGCACCTAGAGCATGACCTCCAGGACATCACCGCTCGCTGCCAGGCCGAGCGCGAGCGTCGCATGGCTTTGGAGGCATTAGTTGGAGGTAAATATCTCTAACCCCTTCTTGACTCCGTGCTCGCATCTGGATCTTTCCCCCCTAATGACCACTCCTCTGTCTCAGATGCCTCTGATAGGTACAATAACCTGAAAGCGGCCTGGGACAGCCTGGTGGAGGCAGCAAATCGTGGTCACCCCCACGCATTCCAAGTTGCCGTCACGGTGGCCCTGGAGCAACTGAAGAGGGAGCAACCGAAGAAGCAAAGAAAAGATTGAATCATATTTTCGCTTCTTACGCCAGGCCTTCTGCTTCCCGCCTCCTCGTAGTCCTGATCACCAGGGTTGTTGGATGTAAACCTGCAAGAAGCATTTGTAATGCAGTTTTGTGCTAAGGGCAATGCATCTAGGCACTGGCCATTCCCTCTGTTTGGGGATTTTGTTCTAAAGGCGGCCTCGTTCTTGAGCGTCGGCTATTCCTGTATCAGATGCATGTAATCCCAATGTTGGTGATCACCGATCGATTTCAATACTAGGATAATATTTCTTCAAATATCTTCCATTTATCGCAGCGGAAAATTCTTCTCCTAGCAAAGTTTTCAACATGTAGGCATTGCCAGGCACGCATCTGACCACTCGAAAGGGTCCTTCCCAGTTAGGGGACCATTTGCTGAATTCACTGTATTTGGTTCCAATCGGCAGTAACGCTTTCCAAACCAAATCTCCTTCTGCAAATTGCCTAACTTTTACTTTCTTGTTATAATACTTGGCAACTCGCAGCTTGTTCTTTTCGATATTTTCCAGGGCCCTAAGATGGATCATGTGCAAATCTTCTAGCTCATCCATCATTAAGCCGCTGTAATCTTTGGAGCTTAAATCTTTCTGCAAAACCAGTCTCCTAGAATCTGATTGTACTTCCCAAGGTAAAACCGCATGGTGTCCATAAACCAATTCATAAGGAGATGTTTTTGTAGCTCCATGAGGGGCCATTCGGTAAGCCCACAACGCTTCGCTGAGTACCGAATGCCACCTCCTCGGCTTCTGGTCGATCTTCTTTTGTATAAGCTTGATCATGACCTTATTAGAAGCCTCTGTCTGACCATTAGCTTGGGCATAATAGGGAGAGGAATTAAACAACTTGATTCCCATGCTTTCGGCAAACCCCCTGAACTCCAAGGACACGAATTGGGCTCCTTGATCAGTTGTGATTGTTTGAGGGATCCCGAACCGATAGATGATGTGTTCTTTGACAAACTCAACCATGTTTTCTGATGTCACCTTCTTCAGCGGAATTGCCTCAACCGATTTGGTAAAGTAATCTGTAGCCAAAAGCACAAACTTATGCCCTTGCTAGATGGTGGATTAATCTGGCCAATCAAGTCTATACCCCAGCCCCTGAATGGCCATGGCTTGATAATGGGATTTAATGCTGATGCAGGAACTCTTTGAATATTTCCAAACCTCTGGCAGTCTTGACATCCCTTGTAATATTCAAAGAAGTCCTCCAATATAGTCGGCCAAAAGCACCCAGCTTGCCTGATAACCCATTTCATGCGGTAGGCCGATTGGTGTGCCCCACATATCCCATCATGTACTTCACTCATCATCTTTTTAGCTTCCTCTGGACCCAGGCATCGTAACAACACCACATCTAATGATTTGTAAAACAAATTATCATCCAGAAGAACAAATTTTATGGCCTTGTACCTGAGCTTCCTAGAGACCTTTCGGGATGGATCTTTCAAATAGTCAACGATCTCTTTTCTCCAATCATCCTCCGCAAGATCCATTCCCAGCGCACATATGCCCGTGGCAAACGCTTCCTGATTCTCTTTATAATCGGAAGCGCTCTGAGCCAACCTGTTCGCTTCTTCATTATGTTCCCTAGGAATATGCTGTAGAGTCACCAACGGAAAGCTCTTCAAGATCTCCCTGCATTCTTCGTAGTAACTCCTCAGCGCATCACTTTTGCATTCGTATTGGCCGTTCAATTTCTTTATTACCAATTCTGAATCTCCATAAGCTTCAACCGAAACGGCCCCGGCTTCTCTCAAATATTGAAGCCCCCGAAGCAATGCCTCGTACTCAGCCTGATTGTTTGTGACAGTGGGCTGTATAGGGATAGCAAAATCAAACATCTCACCTCTGGGCGAAATCAACAGAATCCCTATTCCCCCACCTTTACCGCATGATGACCCATCAAAAAATAAAGCCCAAGGAGTAATTTCAAGCAGATCAATTGATGGATCACGATGTTCAGTTATAAAATCGGCAATGATCTGACCTTTAATAGCTTTTGCCGATTCGAACTTTAACTCGAACTCTGATAAAGCCAAGATCCACTTGCCAATCCTGCCATTCAAAATTGGCATAGATAACATGTGTTTTATTACATCGAACTTAGAATATACAACGCATTCGGCATTCAACAGGTAGTGCCGAAACTTTGTACACGAGTAGTATACACACAGGCATAGTTTCTCTGCAGCCGAATACCTGGTCTCGGGATCAAGTAATTTTCGGCTAAAATACGCTACTACCCGTTCCTTTCCTTCGAATTCTTGAATAAGGGCCGATCCAATGGTCTGGGTATCGGCCGCCACGTACAACTTGAAAGGCTTATCCAACTGAGGAGGGAACAGTACTGGTGGCTCCTTCATATATTGCTTGATCTCGTCGAAAGCCTTTTGTTGTTCATCGCCCCATGTGAACTTCTGATCTTTCTTAAGCTTCAGCAATGGAGAAAACGACAAAACCTTTTGTGACAGATTTGAGATGAATCTCCTTACAAAATTAATCTTGTCGAGCAGTGATTGCAACTCCTTGAGATTAGTTGGAGGGAAAACTTCATCAACGGCCTTCATGCATTTCTTGCCAACCTCAATCCCCCCTTCGTGGACCAAGAATCCCAAGAATTCTCCAGCTGATACCCCAAAAGCGCATTTGTTCGGATTCATCTTCAAACCATGCTTCCGGGTGCACTCCAAGGTTCTTTTCACGTCTTCCAAATGTGTGTCATGATTCAAAGACTTGATCACGACGTCATCAATGTAAATTTCGACAATTTTGCCGATCAACTTGTGAAAGATGTAGTTCATGGCTCGCTGATAAGTTGCACCGGCATTCTTCAGCCCAAATGTCATGACTATCCATTCAAACAGGCTTATATGACCAGGACATCTGAAGGCTGTCTTTGATATATCCTCTATTGCCATAAAAATTTGGTTATATCCCGCATTACCATCCATGAAACTGATGACTTTGTGCCCAGCAGCGGCGTCAACCAATAAATAGGCAACATGCATGGGGTAACCATCCATAGGAGTAGCTCTGTTTAAATCCCTAAAATCTATGCAGACCCTCATCTTTCCATTCTTCTTGTAGACAGGGACAATATTAGAGATCCACTCCGCATATCTGCATGGCCGAATGAAGTTTGCATCAAGTAATCTTTCAACTTCTTTCTTCACATCGGCCAATACTTCATCTTTGTAGATTTTCCGGGGAGGTTGCTTGTATGGTTTAAAACCAGATTTGATTGGCAACCGATGCTCAACAATGGAACGGTCCAGTCCAGGCATCTCCGAATAATCCCAAGCGAAGCAATCTTTGTATTCTTTAAGCAACTTGATCAATTCCTCCCTGAAGTCTGACTGCAAGTTTGCGCTAATGAATGTCGGCCTTGGTCTGTCACCGCTTCCAATGTAACCTTCCTCTAATTTATCGGCCGACATGAATCCTCGCCCCAACTTGCCGTCAGTACCATCGACAGGGTTATCCATTAAAAATTGCTATAAGAGCCGACTGCTTGAATCGGCTGTTGATCGCTGCTGACAGGCTCAACAGGACCTTCTCCCCAGTCTTTTCCTGAGAAACAGTCAATACCTTGGTATTCCCAGAAAGCTGGTTCCACATTTGCAACGCTCACGGAGTCATCTGCTTGGACCACCTCAATATCGTCATCTACCCATTGGATGAGCTGCTGATGCATGGTAGATGGGACGCAGCAGTTGGCATGAATCCAGTCCCGTCCAAGCAGTAGGCTGTAGGCTCCTTTACCTTCGATGACAAAGAAGGTTGTGAGCAGTGTTTTGGACCCGATCATCAGATCCACATGGGCGCACCCCTTGGTATCTGAAGGATTCCCGGCGAAATCGTTCAGAATTATGCTTGTAGGTGTCAAGTCGCCAGGGCCCATGCCAAGTTTTCTGAAAGTGGTGTACGGCATTACGTTGACTGCCGCTCCACCGTCGACAAACATCTTGGTCAATGGCTTGCATTGACGTATCCTTTCAAGTATAGCGGCCTCATGTGTCGATTTTTGGCCGGTTTGTCGAAGACGGCTTGCTTGGCTAGCACCAGCTGCGCCATCAGTCCCTCAAGCTGCTCATCATCCAGGGACGTTTCTTCCTGCACAACCTGATTAGCAAGAGCCATAAATTCATTTGGCAGAAAATATACCATACATGCCGGAGCCGAACGGTTTGATCCTTCAGGTTTATCCTTCGGACGCCACACCTGTATCGTCTGGATCCCTGCCTGCCTCAGTTCGCGGTTCCTCAAGCGTTGAACCCTCCTTTTTTGACTCTTTCTTAAACCAGGCGGGCACCATTGCCCCTTTTGCCAGACGTACTCGTCCTCGTCTTCCTCCTGATCAGCCCATCTCAAATTGGCTTGTCTCTTCCTGGGATGATCAATGATTTCAATTTTTTGACGTCGATCCTCACTAGGATGTATCCTTCCAATTCTTTCATGGACGGATCGGCAATTGGTAGTTTCCTGCCTATACTCAAAGTACCTATCGCTGCACTCAGGACAGTTTCTCAGCGTGGGAAGCTTCAACCCTTCATTCCAGCAGTGCTTGAAGAATGCGCACCCCCAGTGTGCACGCTCCTGCTCGCGCGTATATTGCTCCAGATCTCTCCTGTGCGCTTCTTCTTCGGCCCTGCGCCTCTCCTCCTTGTGCTTTCGTTTCTGGTAGCACTCTTTCTCCAGCTGGCGCTGCCACTTGTTGAGGAGGATGCACGTAGTCACCCTGGGTTTGGCCCTGGACGATTCCCCAATCTCGATATGGCTCTTGAGAACGCGAGGGGCTTCACCATGTGAGGACCATGTGTGGTTCGAGGACCGGTGGATGGTCGCTTCCTTGTGTGATGAGTGATTGACAACGTTGTGTGGACTGATTCTTGGCTAAGTATTGCAGGTGCAGGTTGCGGCTTGACTCGTGTTGGTGCAGGTGAAGAACAAGCGCGAAAGGTCGTCGCCGGTGAGGCCTCCAGGTGTGGAGAAGACAAGTAGGCTTTGTTCGAGGGACCCGGTGGCCAGCGGGGTCAAGTGCGGGTCGCATGGTGGCATGAACAACAAGATGAAGTCGTGGACGGTTTCTTGGTTGAGCCTCAAAACCAAGGTCGAGCCGGGACTACGTGGGAGCCGAGTCATGAGTGGAGATTGGCGGAGGCTACACCGAGTTCGCGGGGTTTCCGGTGGTTCACCAGAAAACCACTGGGTTCCTTGGTTGATCCACAAAGCCAAGACCGGAGAACCGAAGACGGTGGTGCAGCAGCACCAGACCGGTCTGACCGGTGGGTCTGACCGGTCTGACCGGTGGGGACCGGTCTGACCGGTGAGGAGCACCGGTCTGACCGGTGTGCGACGACGCAGTCCGGAATCTTCGAAGCGGAGGACACGCGTCGGGATCGCATGGCTTGCGTCGAGGCTACGCAGGGTGCGGTCGCCGGGCATCCGTCCGATGGTGAAGACATCAAGAATTCCAAATCCGCCCTTGAGGGGCTTGTATCCCTAGTTAGTAGAGAGGGGCATTTTAGACATTCGGTTGCCGCCTATATAACCCAAGAGGTGAGAGGATGGCAACCAACTCTTGGAACCCTAGCTCATTAGTTTTTCTATTTTCCACCTATTTTCTCTAGGTTTTCCTTAGGACTAGCAAGAGAGCTTCACGGAGAGATCTTGTAGAGAGGGATGGATGATCGGGCGGCTTGCTAGACCTTGTACGAACCTTTGTTTCATGTATAGATGATTCGGCGTGGTTCCTCAAGGTTTGGATGTGTTTCCCCGGTTGTTCTTGGTGGTGATTTTCGGAGCCCTTTCTCGGTGATTTCTTTGGGTTGTTTTCGAGGCTTTTCTCTTGGGGATTTGATGGGGGAAATTTGTGGGAACCCTTCGTGGTTCTTTGTTCCGTGATTCCCCTCCCAAATCCGTGAGTAAAAGTGCTCGATTTTGGGGGTTTCTTGAGTTCTTGGGTTGGAGGTGCTTTCGGCGGGATTTCTTCGATTCCTCCTTTTTGGACGAGTTTTTGTGGGATTAAACTTGGCTATGGACTCCTCATGAGGTGTTCTTGATATCCCCAAAGTCTTGTTCAAGTCCGTGGAGCGATTCGGGAGATCGAGTTTTGGATTTGGGGGAGTTGACCCGCGGGTGCTTCGTTCATCCCGAGTCGCCCGTGCCACACCGGTCTGACCGGTGCTCTTGACCGGTCTGACCGGTGCAAGCCCTTGTGGGTTTTTGCTCGGGTGAACGTCTTGGTGTGTTCGTTGTTGTCCCGAGGTGCCGCCGTTTCGAGTTTGGGTCCGTTTGGTGGTCGGTTGGCCTGTTTGGTGTCTTGGGGGCTTTCAGCACGTCATCGGTCCGACCGGTGTGTCTCACCGGTCTGACCGGTGTAGAGCCACTTAGTGGAAGTTGCTCAGTTTCACCGGCAGGGACCGGTCTGACCGGTGGTGCTCACCGGTCTGACCGGTGTGGGTCTGTAGACTCGAGGTTTGGTTTTTCCGTTGCGTTTCTCGGGTCGGAAGGTTGCGTGTTGGTTCCTAGGTCCAGTGGCACTCCAGTGGCTACGTGGGCTTGACCAACCTTGGTAGTGAGTCGGAGACGTGTGTTGGAAGCCGCGTTCGTCTTGTTGGAGTTTTCATCTCCTTCGAGAAGAATTTTTATCGGCTCCCATTCACTCCCCCCCCCCCTCTCTGGTTCGCCGTATCGGTCCTTCAAGTGGTATCAGAGCCGGTTCGGGTCTTTATTGACTCTAACCAGTCTAAGATCCAAGGATGGCGTACCAGGAACGGGGTTCGGGTCCTCCACACTTCGATGGCAAGAACTACCAGATGTGGAGCAAGCGGATGGGTGCGTTTCTCCGCGGAAAGGGTCAGATCCTTTGGGATGTCACAGTGGACACAGGATATGTCCAGCCGGTTGATTTCCTCGCTCCAGGATCGAGGGACAGCTTCGACGCCAACAATAAGGCGGTCGACTACTTGTTTCGTGCTTTGTGTCAGCCTGAGTTTGATTGGGTGCACACCGAGCACTTGGCTTGTAGGATTTGGGCGGTGTTGAAGGAGGCTCATGTTGGGAACGCCCAGGTTCAGGCACGGATGTATGCGACCTACCGGAGAGAGTACGAGAACTTCACTCATCTCCCCGGTGAGTCCATCGATGCCTTGTTTCAGAGGTTCACGGTGGTGGTGAACAACATGAGGGCCAATGTGGACGTGCTCTCGTACGATGATCATGATAGAGCGGTCAAGCTCTTACACTCTTTGGATCGTACGATATGGGGCGGAAAGTTCGAGGCCATTGTGGAGTCGGAGAAGTATGACACTCTGACCGTGAACGAGCTGTTCTCGAAGCTCAAGTCGGCTGAGGTGGATAGGGGCATGACTGCCAAGCTCGAGGGACCGACTGATTCCCATAGTCTTGCCCTCGTTGGTGGTTCGAAAGGAAAGGCTAACACTAATCCATCCACCAGGATGTTCTCTTTCTCCTCTTTGATGTCTATGCCAGATGAGGAGTTCGACGAGCTTGGAGAGGACGAGCTGGCGCTCCTGACGAGGCGGTTCGAGAGGCTGCACGAGAACCGCGTGAACAGGAGGAGGAACACGAGGACATGCTTCAAGTGCGGCAAGACTGGACACTATTTCGCTGAGTGTCCAAAGGTGAACAGCCACGACAAGCACAAGTCCAAGGACAAGAAGAAGAAGTCCAGGAAGAAGGATCATGGACATGAGAAGAAGACGCGGTCTCGAGAGAAGATGAAGAGATCAAGCGACATCGAGTCTGATTCCGAGGACACGTCTTCAAGCTCGAGTGATGAAGACGAAGAGGATGAGAAGAAGAGGAGGAAGAAGAAGAATTTTGGCAAGTATCTCAACGGCCTTTGTGTGACGGGCCTAAGCCTCAAGGACGACTTCTGCGGCATGGCTCGCAGTTCGAGCAGCAAGAGAAGCCAGAGGGATGCCTCGGATTTGGATTCCGAGGATGAGGTATGTGATGAGCTCTCCTCTTTGCGCAAGGAGAATGAGGAGTTGGTTGACTTGCTTGATAGTCGCGATCACATGCTTAGAGAGGCTAAGAAGCTTAGGAAGGAGCTTAGATCTTTGCTCGAGGATGCTAGGACCAGAGTGGCTGAGCTAGAAACACAGGTTCTTGATAGCAAGCTTGAAATTGATTCGCTCAAGGCTAGCCCTATTGGTTCTGATGAAAATGATTGTGCTGATTGCTCTGCTTTCCTAGCTGACTTGACTGATCTTAGGGAGAAGTATGCCTCCAAGTGTGAGGAACTAGATGTGCTTAGGGTTGAGTTGGCTGAGCTACAATCTAGACCCACTTTGCTTGGTGCTTGCACTTCTTGCCCTAGTTTGCATGAGAAAATTGCTGAGCTCCGCTCTCGCATTGTTTCACTTGAGGCTGATTTGAAAGTGCCTATTCCTACTTCTTGCTCTACATGTGAGTTGCATGCTATGAAGAATTTGGATCTTGCAAAATGTGTTGGTCGCTTGCAAGATGAGAATGATAAGTTGCGTGAAGCGCTGAGTTGGTTGTCGAGTCAAGAACCTCAGCTTGGTATGATGATTGCTAGCTGTAAGCGCTTTGACGGTTGGGCTTTGGGATTGGATAAGGTTGGTGAGGGTAGTGGTGAGAGAGAAAGGAAATTTGGGAATGTTTCAGTTCCACCACAACCCACACCCAAAGACAAGTTTGCATCCAAGCCAAACCAACCAAGAGAAAAACCGAGTGAGAAGGCAAGTGAAACGCCTAGTGAGAAACCAAGTGAGAAGCCTTGTGAAGAGCCTCATCCCAAGCCTAAGCCCAGATCGATCCGTTTCCATTGTGAGTTTTGTGGAAAGGATGGTCACAACAGAGCGTTTTGCTTCAAGAGGAAGCGTGAGGAGAGAATGGCGAAGGAGTGGGCTAACAAGGACAAGTACCACCCTTTTGATGGTGTACTTGAGCCTCGTGTGCAGTTGCCCAGGGCCAAGGCGAGTGTGAGGCCAGTTCGGGCTTGGGGAGAGCGGAAGGCTGTTGGAGGTGCTGCTGCCCAGGTCACACCGGTCAGACCGGTGTGGGGCACCGGTCAGACCGGTGCAGGCCTGGACAGGCAGCAGTTTGGGTTTCGTGCTCGTACAGGTGCGAGGGTTGTTTCTGGAGGTCGTGGTTCTGGTGATTGGTCTGGAAAGTTTGCAGGAGGTCAGTTTGCTAGGCATTCTCCCCCTCGAGCTCACTACGGGGATGGGAGGAGTCATGGCTTTGAGAAGGAGAGGAGGGATGGTCCACGGGCTTTCTTTCGTGGTTTTGGTCCTCCTCCAGGCAGAGAGGGTTGGTTCCCTCATGGTGGTTACCGTAGTGGTGTTCGTGGAGGTAGCTTTGGTAGGAAAGATGGTTTGGTTTTTGCTAACCCCACTTTCGAGCAAATGGCTTGGCACTGGTTTTACACATTTGGAACTAACCCTAGTGTTGAGTCGGTTGCTCGCTCTCGCTCTTGGTTTTGAATTGCAGGTGGATGGCCCGGAGAACATTTGGTTGATATCGGGGGGTGGTTCTTCGGCTTTATATCCCGGTGGTGACATGTAGGTGCATCACTTTCGGGGATGGTGGACATGGATGAGTGAATTGTGAAGAAATGATAAAGGTAAGTGTTTTTGTGACCTTCGAGTGTGTGGCCTTGGTCAAGCCACTTGGTTTGTTTTGCTCCTTCTCTATCTCATGTGTGTAGGGTGAGCTTTGTATGCTTTTTGGCCCTAGTGCATGTGTTTAGGGGGAGCTTGTGAGTTTTGTGCTCCTTTGCTCTTTTGCCGGTGGTGTCGAGCCCTTTTTGCCTCCCCTCGAGGAGCCGGTGGTTTGTGAGCGTTGTGTGTGGGAGCTCTCTTTGTAGCATATGTATAGCTTTCCTTTGTGCATTTCTTGCATTTGGCATGGCATATGTAACATGATGTATAGGCATCCTTGTATCTTAGATTGCATGCATCTTGTATCATATGCATTGGTTAGGAAAAGCTTCTCTCATATACATTGTTCACCATGGAATGAGATATATGTCTTTGTGAGCTTGTTTGGTATGCTACGGTTAGTTTGGCTTAGCTCTTGATGATCTTGATGAATAATCCATGGTTGATAGCTATGCTTTTGAAAAATGTCACATGTATGCTCTCTCATGTGTAAATGCCTTTACATGCTCTTGACATGTTTGTGTGGCCTTGCTATGCTTAATTTGTGGTTGGATAGCTAGTTTATTGATCATATGGGGCCAAAGGCTCATTTGCCATCATGAATGTTTAGCCCTCTTGATTTATCTTGTGGAGGAGCATAAGTTCCTTTTTGTCGCAAAGACATTTCATGTACCATTTACAAATCTGAAAATGAAATGAAAAATGCTTGGAAAATGTGCTCCCATGTCATATGTGCTGAATTTAATTTGCTTTGGGTGCTAAACCGTTGCATGATGCCTACCAATGAGAAGTCTCATACATAGAAGTAGGCACATGGCTCGGTGGCTTTGACATGACATGAGGTGCTTGTGGGTGTTTGTGATGGTCTTATGGTTAGAATAGCTGTCCTAGCATGAAGTTTGTGTGGCTTTGCCATTTTGATATGCTTTGATCATGTTTAGGACTTTGCTCATGAGAGGCAAGTTTTTCGCAAAATTGCCAAAATCCATCTTAGCTTCGTCCAATGGTTGTGAAACCTGGTGATCATGTAGTTGAGATCGATACGAAGCCGTAGAGTACCTAACTTGCTCATTTGGACATGTGTAGCTTTCTTTGTTGAATTTTGTCTATTTGAGAAGCTCTAGGTTGAAAGTTTTGCATTTTTGGCTTGATTCATGCATTGCCAACAAGGGGGAGAAGTTTGAGCTTGAAATGGCTTGTTGGACGCGTTTAGAAGGTTTTCAGTGGTTTCGAGCCATTTCGGGTTTCGTTGTACACCGGTCGACCGGTGATGAGCACCGGTCTGACCGGTGTGAGTGCTGGTCCTGTACACATGTTAGGCACCGGTCTGACCGGTGGTGATGACCGGTCTGACCGGTGTAAGCTGAAAGTGCTGCAGCTGTCCTGTTTCATGTGGTTTCTTGCATGCATTCGTCCAGGGGGAGTTGCATTGGTTCAGGGGGAGCTCTTTGTGGTTTTTTCGAGCTTTGTTTTGGTGGTTTGCGCTCTTTTCTTGAGCTTTGCTTTGTCTCGGATGTGTCGAGCCGTTGCCCTTGCCTAAGGGCTCCGAGACTTGTTTCCTTCAAGTGATCTTGCTCTTTGCCTTTGTTTGGTTTTCGATCGCTTGTTGGAGTTTCTTTTTGTTTGTTTCTTTTCTTTTTTCTTTTCTCTCTTGTTACTTTCGTGTGGGTGTTGTCAATGCACTCATCAAGGGGGAGATTGAGGACCATGTGTGGTTCGAGGACCGGTGGATGGTCGCTTCCTTGTGTGATGAGTGATTGACAACGTTGTGTGGACTGATTCTTGGCTAAGTATTGCAGGTGCAGGTTGCGGCTTGACTCGTGTTGGTGCAGGTGAAGAACAAGCGCGAAAGGTCGTCGCCGGTGAGGCCTCCAGGTGTGGAGAAGACAAGTAGGCTTTGTTCGAGGGACCCGGTGGCCAGCGGGGTCAAGTGCGGGTCGCATGGTGGCATGAACAGCAAGATGAAGTCGTGGACGGTTTCTTGGTTGAGCCTCAAAACCAAGGTCGAGCCGGGACTACGTGGGAGCCGAGTCATGAGTGGAGATTGGCGGAGGCTACACCGAGTTCGCGGGGTTTCCGGTGGTTCACCAAAAACCACTGGGTTCCTTGGTTGGTCCACAAAGCCAAGACCGAGAACCGAAGACGGTGCTGCAGCAGCGCCAGACCGGTCTGACCGGTGGGTCTGACCGGTCTGACCGGTGGGGACCGGTCTGACCGGTGAGGAGCACCGGTCTGACCGGTGTGCGACGACGCAGTCCGGAGACTTCGAAGCGGAGGACACGCGTCGGGATCGCATGGCTTGCGTCGAGGCTACGCAGGGTGCGGTCGCCGGGCATCCGTCCGATGGTGAAGACATCAAGAATTCCAAATCCGCCCTTGAGGGGCTTGTATCCCTAGTTAGTAGAGAGGGGCATTTTAGACATTCGGTTGCCGCCTATATAACCCAAGAGGTGAGAGGATGGCAGCCAACTCTTGGAACCCTAGCTCATTAGTTTTCCTATTTTCCACCTATTTTCTCTAGGTTTTCCTTAGGACTAGCAAGAGAGCTTCACGGAGAGATCTTGTAGAGAGGGATGGATGATCGGGCGGCTTGCTAGACCTTGTACGAACCTTTGTTTCATGTATAGATGATTCGGCGTGGTTCCTCAAGGTTTGGATGTGTTTTCCCCGGTTGTTCTTGGTGGTGATTTTCGGAGCCCTTTCTCGGTGATTTCTTTGGGTTGTTTTCGAGGCTTTTCTCTTGGGGATTTGATGGGGGAAATTTGTGGGAACCCTTCGTGGTTCTTTGGTCTGTGATTCCCCTCCCAAATCCGTGAGTAAAAGTGCTCGATTTTGGGGGGTTCTTGAGTTCTTGGGTTGGAGGTGCTTTCGGCGGGATTTCTTCGATTCCTCCTTTTTGGACGAGTTTTTGTGGGATTAAACTTGGCTATGGACTCCTCATGAGGTGTTCTTGATATCCCCAAAGTCTTGTTCAAGTCCGTGGAGCGACTCGGGAGATCGAGTTTTGGATTTGGGGGAGTTGACCCGCGGGTGCTGTTCATCCCGAGCTGCCCAGGCCACACCGGTCTGACCGGTGCTCTTGACCGGTCTGACCGGTGCAAGCCCTTGTGGGTTTTTGCTCGGGTGAACGTCTTGGTGTGTTCGTTGTTGTCCCGAGGTGCTGCTGTTTCGAGTTTGGGTCCGTTTGGTGGTCGGTTGGCCTGTTTGGTGTCTTGGGGGCTTTCAGGCTGTCATCGGTCTGACCGGTGTGTCTCACCGGTCTGACCGGTGTAGAGCCACTTAGTGGAAGTTGCTCAGTTTCACCAGCAGGGACCGGTCTGACCGGTGGTGCTCACCGGTCTGACCGGTGTGGGTCTGTAGACTCGAGGTTTGGTTTTTCCGCTGCGTTTCTCGGGTCGGAAGGTTGCGTGTTGGTTCCTAGGTCCAGTGGCACTCCAGTGGCTACGTGGGCTTGACCAACCTTGGTAGTGAGTCGGAGACGTGTGTTGGAAGCCGCGTTCGTCTTGTTGGAGTTTTCATCTCCTTCGAGAAGAATTTTTATCGGCTCCCATTCACTCCCCCCTCTCTGGTTCGCCGTATCGGTCCTTCACCATGCACCTGCTCCAAGGTCACTTGACGTTCTGGGTCTACTGCTCCATCCTGCCTTGCCCTGGCTGAAGTCAAGACCTAGACCTTGCCCTTCTCCTCGGCTGTCACCATGTTGACGGAAAAGCTTATCATGTTCTGGGGAAAAGGGTGGCCGTCCAGTTTCATCTTCTTATCAAACTTGAGATGTCCCTCCTGGATAGCTCTCTGGATCCTCATCCTGAAGACCCTGCAGTCATTGATGGAGTGAGAATTCCCGTCATGGAAGCCGCAGTAATGTTTCTCCTTTACTCCATCGGGCCGAAGCATGGAATGCCCTTCAGGCAACTTGATTCGGCCTTCCTTCACCAGGAACTCAAACAGCTTATCAGCTTTAGTGACATCGAAGTCGTAGGTTCCTTTAGTCTGTTTGACCCAGCGCTGATTCATGGTCAACAGTTCCTTCCCCCACATGATCTCAGCAGCAGCCACTTCCTGGTCATCGTCAGAGTCCTCCATTTGATCGGCCTTTTCCAGGAACTGATTGTAGATATCAGCTACGTCGTGCTGTTTGCCGAACCTGGCGTCCTTCTTAAAACCGTAGGCCTGGTTGCTCATCAACGACAGCTTTTGGGACAGTTGACCCAGGTTATCGAACTCCATACCAAACAGCTTTTCCCGTACGGCCGGCAGCATCCCGGCCACGGCCATGTCGGCCAACTGATCGTCTGGCAGATTCAACGAAAAACACATGCCTTTGATTTCCCTGAACCTCCTAAGGAACTCCAAGGGCGTCTCACTGTGTCTCTGCTTCAGGTTAGCGAGATCGATGAGCTTCTTCTCCGTGCTACCACTGAAGTAATGGGCGTGGAATTTTCGCTCCAGCTCCCTCCATGTGCTAACTGATTGTGGAGGCAAAGATGAGAACCACTGGAACGTTGTGCCTGTCAGTGACATGGGGAAGTATCTGACCCGGAATGCCTCTTCAGATGAGCACTCTCCGAGCTGCATCAGGTAGCGAGCAATGTGCTCCACCGTGCTCATGTCATCCTGCCCGGAGAACTTCGTAAATTCCGTCGGAGGTTTTACCCTTGGTGGCAGGATCACATTGTAAGACCACTCCGAGAACGGTGGCGTGTAGGTAGGTCCCTGCATTTTAGGTTTGAGGCCAAATTGATTCTGCATCAAGTCGGCCATCTTCTGAGCCAGGATATCATCCTCCTGCACGCCCGTGGCTGGGCCGTAGCCCGGATTTGGGAGAGCATCGATGGCGCCATGGTTCATCACTTCGTGGTAGCCTCCACCGTACAAATTCTTCTGCAGTCTGTTGCTAGCTGGGGCAATCCTGGAGCCGGAAGCAAGTGGGGCTCCAGACGAGCCAAATGCCAACTCCCCGTACGTGGGCTGATATGGGTTCGGCTGTTGCATAGGTTGACCCGTGCCGCCCGTGGAGGTGGTTGGACTGGTTGCCCTCCTGTGGCCTGCAGAGGGGGTTGAACTGGCTAACCTCCAGCACCTTGCGGAGGAGGCTGGACGGCTTGGCTTCCAACGCTCTGCGGGGGAGGCCGGATTGGCTGGCTTCGCAACGGCGGCTGAGAACTGGACTCTCCAATCTCCACGGTGCCTCCCTGAAGGGGTGCTCGATTGAATACTTGCTCCATGCCTGGGCCGAAAACAACCACCATCATCTATTTGAACGCACCCAGGAAGGCTCTATGATGTCTGCCTAGTATGTCATCTGCAGCGTCTCGAAACACTTGCATGCATTCCTCTCTCTCCTGCTGAGTTGTAGCGTCACTCTCTCCTAGCAATAAAACCCTAGGTATCTCATTTTTCAGGTATGGGACGCCACTCCTGTTCTTTTTGAATGACAGCAAACACTTCTGTTGGAACTGATCCGCAGCATCCTTTAGCTGTTGCTGCTGTTCTGGAGAGAGGTCTTCGATGTTGACATCCATAATGTCACCGATGTCGGGCATCTTGATTTTCGGCTGTGGTCCCACTAGGCGTGCCAAAAAGTGTGTTGACGTAAAATCTGCACCTCACGCCAAGCACACAGCAAGCCAAAAAAGCTAGCTTCACACGCGAAGAGATCACAAGACGTGCCAGTCAATTTTCCCTGAAAATTAACAAAAGACAAAGTAGTTAAATTCCAAAGCTTGGAATTTGCCGGGTGGTACCAGACAGTTCCATATTTACGGCTAAAAGCCAAGTGAGATGACATATAGCTATAAAGAGCTATCTGCCAGCAGACTAGAAACCATTCGGGAGCTTTAAAGTGCAAAAAGTAACACAGCCGAATAGATGACATAAGCATGACGACAGATCAGTCTTTATTTGGATAAAATGCACGTGCGCAAGACCACGACCGATCCTCACGGTAAACAACATTAAATATTAAATGAAGTAAAAACATGATCATAAATATGTAATAAATAAGCATGCATAGGTCCAAAGCACTAGTCTACCGCATGTCTAGGTACTCTAAAACCCGTCAAGCATGATACCAAACAAATCTATCCACCGCATGATACAACTCATTTGAGACCATGCCACCTTCCACAAATAGATCTATCCACCGCATGATACAATCTAAATATGGAAAGCTAAAAGCATACAATATTTAAGGCATAAATTACGAGCACGTTTTACTTGTGAAAGCATAACCGAACACGGCTGAACAGCCGATTCGGGGTCCATGAAGAAGGAACGAACATTACCAAACAAGATAAATCTATCAGATTGGATTGAGATCTAATCCACCGGATGACTAGCTCCAAAACAACCCAAAAACCTGCATCTACCGCGTGATACCCAGCTCTTTCAAGATTTATACAAGATTTGGTAAGCTTGAACCCGCAACACGTGGCAACCTAGATCGATTCGGTTTCGGCTATCAGGGAGCATGTGATCCATGTGCTATTTAAGCCAAGGGTACGAACTCTATTCGCATAAGGATCATCAAAAAGATAAAACCGATCCAAACCCATCTAGATTGGGCAAAGAAGTGTTACATGAATTTAAACGTAAAGCAAAACTCAAAATAACACAGGGTAACTTAATGAATGTATTGAACCTTGCCAAAATTCAATAGAGCTGATAACTAGCTTCAAGCTAGATCTTAGCCTACCGCATGGCTCATGATCTAACAAGAAACCCTCTTGAACCAAGCTTGAATCTACCGCATGACACTAAGCATGGTAACAAGACTACTTGCATCAAATCTAAATCCACCGCCTGATACTAGACATGATACAAGGTTGCCGGTACTCACGGAGGTCGACGGATCGATAAACCCTCTTGAAGAACTCGACGACACGACAAAGGACTCTAGGGTTTGGCGTAAAGCCGGTTTGTATTGAGAATGTTTCGAATGTCTGTTACATACATTCAGGGTTCATATTTATACCCTGTTAAGCATGACCTCGAATGGATTCGATACTTAATTTATCTCGAAATGCGATCGCTTATCCATCCATTCGTTCCTTCCATTCGGGCCACGTCACCACGCAATCCCGCAAAATCAGCGCAACAGTTTCCTTGCCGAACAGAAGCAAATTGCCGACCGCGGACTCTTCTGCCGAATTCATCTGAAGAAACCTCCCTTCCGTCGGACGGATTCCTCACCGAGTTGGACCCACAAGTCAGACTCCTTACCTTACCAAATTTTGGTGTTAACACAGCCCCCACATGGCAAAGGGCCATGTGACGGGTATGGTCTGCAGGACGTGTGCAGGTAGGTTGGACTTGCGGGCGTAGAACTAGCACCCTACGCAGGAGCGCACGATCTCGCTGGCATCGGAGACGGCGGTGGGACAGTAGAAGCCTTGGCGGAACGCGTTGCCCACGAGGGTGCGTGGAGCCACGTGGTGCCCACATACACCCGCGTGGATGTCGTGGAGGAGCTCGCGCCCCTGAGGGATTGGTACACATCGCTGCAGGATGCCTGACGCGGCGCGCTTGTATAGCTCGCCATCGACAAGAGCGAACAGGTTGGCCATCCTGGCGATGCGTCTTGCCTCGGATCGGTCCGAGGGCAGCTCCCCTCGATCCATCCAGGCGATGTATTTGTCGCGCCAGTCCCCCTCGCTGGGGGCTGGCTCCGTATCCATGGCCTCGGCCTCGTCGGCGCCGTACTCTTCGAGCAGGGAGAGCACATACGCCTCATTTGAGGGGTCCTTGTCCATAGGCTCTGCGCCTATTGGACTCGAGGGAGCCCTCGAGGGTTCTTCGTGGCTCAAGGGACACAGCTCGATATTGACGGACGGTTGGGCGACGTCCCGTGCAAAAACGTTCGTAGGAATGGTAATTCGCCCCGACGCGATTTTGGCGAGCTCGTCTGCCTCCTCGTTGTACTGGCAGGGCACGTGGTTGAGCTCTATGCCGTAGAACTTGTCCTCGAGGGCCCGTACAGCCTTGCAGTACGCCTCCATCTTGTCGTCGTGACAGCTCGCGTTCTTCATGACCTGGTCGATCATGAGCTGCGAGTCTCCCCTCACGTCGAGGAGTTTGATGCCCGTTTCAATGGTGATTTTGAGGACGCAAAGGAGGGCCTCGTACTCGGCCATGTTGTTTGACGCGGGGAAGTGCAGATGCACTGCATATCTCATGTGTTCCTCGAGGGGTGAGATGAAAAGTAGACCCGCGCCCGCTCCTGTCTTCATCACAGACCCGTCGAAGTAGAGGGTCCAGCACTCGAACTGGGTCTGTGGCGGCGGCAACTGCGTGTCCGTCCACTCGGTGACGAAGTGCGCCAAGATATGAGACTTGATCGCTTTGCGCGGTGCGTAAGCGAGTGTTTCTCCCATCAGCTCCACCTACCACTTGGCAATCCTGCCCGCCGCATCTGGGTTCTGGATGATCTCTCCCAACGGAAAGGAGGAGACCACCGTGACCGGGTGAGCCTCGAAGTAGTGATGGAGCTTGCGCCGCACAAGGACCACTGCGTAGAGCAGCTTCTGGACCTGCGGATAACGCACCTTCGTTTCGGACAGGACCTCACTGATGTAATATACCGGCCGTTGGACTAGTAGGGCATGCCCCTCCTCCGTGCGCTCTACTACGATGAGAGCGCTGACCACCTGAGTGGTCGCAGCGATGTAGAGGTACAGAGGCTCGTTGTCCTGAGGCGGCGTGAGAATCGGGGCGTGGGCGAGTGTCGCCTTCAACTTGTCAAGCGCCTCCTGGGCCTTGACGGTCCAGGAGAAATGCTCGTGTTTCTTTAGGAGCCGGTAGAGGTGTAGGCCTTTTTCGCCTAGCCTCGAAATGAAGCGGCTCAAGGCGGCAAGGCACCCCAACACCTTCTGGACCCCCTTGAGGTCTTGGATTAGACCCATTCGCTCGAGGGCGGCAACCTTTTCGGGGTTGGCCTCGATGCCTCGCTGGGAGACAATGTACCCTAACAACATGCCTCGTGGCACACCGAAGACACATTTTTTGGGGTTCAGTTTCACCCCGTTGGCCCGTAGGCAGCCGAACGCGATGCGGAGGTCGCCAACCAGGTCGTCTGCTTTCCTGGTTTTCACGACTATGTCTTCTACGTATGCATCAACGGTCCGCCCGATGTGATCCCCGAAAACGTGCTGCATACATCACTGGTATGTAGCCCGCATTTTGGAGACCGAACGACATTGTCACGTAGCAATACATCCCGAACAGCGTGATGAACGAAGTCGCGAGCTGGTCAGACTCCTTCATTTTTATTTGGTGGTACCCGGAATAGGCGTCAAGGAAGCATAAGAGTTCACCCCCTGCGGTCGAGTCAATGATTTGTTCGATCAGTGGCAAAGGAAAAGGAACTTTAGGACATGCTTTATTTAAACTAGTATAGTCTACACACATCCGCCACTTCCCATTCTTTTTCTTCACTAATACAGGGTTACTAGCCACGTAGGGTGGAACACTTCCTTGAACCCGGCCTCGAGGAGCTTCCGCAGCTCTACTCCAATCGCCCAGCGCCGCTCATCGTCAAAGCGGCGCAGCCGTTGCTGCACGGCGCGGGAGTGAGGTAGGATGTCAAGGGCGTGCTCGGCGACCTCCCTCGGAATGCCTCGCATATCCGAGGGGCTCCACGCAAAGATGTCGGCGTTGGCGCGGAGGAAGTCGACGAGCACCACTTCCTATTTCGGATCGAGGGTGGAGCTGGCCCTCAACGCCTTGCCCTCAGGGGTAGCAAGGTCGAGGGGCACCTCTTTGGTCTGCTCGGCAGCCTCGAAGCTGCCGGCGTGTTTGGCGGTGGAGTCGAGGTCCTCGTTGACCAGCTTCTCCAAGTTCGCCACAAGCACTTCATCCAGCGCTAGAGCCTCCGCGTGCTCCACGCACTTGACGTCACAGTCGAATGCGTGTTCGATTGACGAGCCCACGGTGATGACACCCTTGGGCCCCGGCATCTTCATCTTGAGGTAGGTGTAGTTGTGGACTGCCATGAACTTGGCGTAGCATGGCCCCCAAGGATGGCGTAGTACGTGCCCCTGAACCCCACCACCTCAAAGGTGAGCGTTTCCTTGAGGAAATTGTCTGGTGTGCCGAACCAGACTGGCAGGTCGATCTGCCCAAGGGGCTAGACGCGCTTGCCCGGCGCGACGCCATGGAACGGCGTCATGCTGGGCCGCAGCTGGTCCAACCCGATCCCCAACAGGCGCAAAGTGTGCGCATAGAGGATGTTGAGGCTGCTGCCTTCGTCCATCAGCACCTTCGAGAACCGTGCATTCCCGATGACCGAAGCGACCACCAGCTGGTACTGGCCCGGGTTGGGGATGCGATTCGGGTGATCCTCGCGGCTGAAGGTGATGGCGTCCTCCGACCAGTTGAGGAAGGAGGGAGGCGCCTTCTCTGCGACGAGGACCTCGTGCTGCTCCCGCTTGTGCTGGCTGTTGGACATGTCCACGGTCGGTCGCCCGAAGATGAGGAAGACGTTCTCCACCGCCGGGAAGCCACCGGCGTCGCCATCACCCCCGTCCTTCCTAGCCTCGCCCTCCCTCGCGGCGGCATGGCTGTAGTACTTTTTGAGCATGTTGCACTGCTCGAGGGTGTGGTTGACCGGCGTCTTGTGGTATGGACATGGCTTTTTCAGCATGTCGTTGAATACCCCAGGGCCTCGAGGGGCAGCTCGAGGGGCCCGTCAAGCTGGGTCAACAGCAAGAGCTTCGTCGCCGTCGTCATCGCGCCCCTGCTCGCGCGCCTCGCGGCGCGGCTTCTTCCCTTTCTTGCCCCACTTGTGCTTCTGTTGGGGGTCCTTGGACTTGCTGTCCTCCGCAGGCGCGTCGTCCACGCGCTTGCCTTTCTTCTCTTCGAAGATCGCCCCCACCACTTCCTCACCAGAGGCAAAGCTGGTGGCGATGTCGAGCAGCTCGTTCGAGTCGACGGGCGGGCTGCGTCCAAGTTCGCGCACGAGGTCCCGGCAGGTGGTGCCTTCGAGGAAGGCGTGCACGATCTCAGACTGAGCCACACTCGGGAGCTCCGTGCAGCGCTTGGAGAAGCACCGTATGAAGTCCCGGAGCGACTCGCCGGGCTTCTGTGTGCACACGCGTAGGTCCCAGGAGTTTCCAGGGTGTATGTATGTGCCCTGGAAGTTCCCCACGAAGGTGCGGACCAGATCTTCCCAGTTGTGGATCTAGCTAGCCGGCAAATGCTCAAGCCACGTCCGTGCCGAGTCGGCGAGGTGCAACGACAGGTTGCGGATGATGACCTCATCGGTGGTGGCTCCACCCAACTGGCATGCCAGGCGGTAGTCGTTGAGCCATATGCAAGGGTTCGTCTCCCCATTGTATTTGTCAGTCGACGTGGGCTGGCGGAAGCGCTGGGGGAAGCTCGCCGTGCGAATCTCCCGGCTGAACACGCTGGTTCCCGGGGGCTCCGGTGTCGGTGAGCGGTCCTCCCGGCTATCATAGCGCCCACCCCGCCGGGGGTGGTAGCCTGCCGTTGCCCGCGTCTCCGCGTTGCCCGTCCGCCGGGCATTGATGACATTGCGAGCGTCACCGTCTTGGGCCTGCCCGCGCGTGTCGAGGATCCGCTCCCTGACTGGCGTGCGCCCTGGGTTGGCTGGGCGTTCCGCCGCGCCTCCCGTGTGTATCGACGTCCTGGGTTGCTGACGGATGCGGGACACCGAGCTTTCGGCATGCTGAATGGCCGCTTGCTCGATGAGCGTCTGCGCCTCGCAGTGCAGGTTCCGCGCCTCGGGCGTTGAGGGGCGAGCATGGCCCACAGCAGTGTCGCAGTGGCAACGAGCTTCTGGCTCGCTCGTAGGGGCGTGTTTGGGTTGTCGACGTCGAAGTCGACGTTGATGCGCTCGCGGGCCTGCTTGCATAGCTCACGCGCGCGTTCGCCATGCGCGGAGGCTTCTCCGGCGATGGAGGCTCGAAGCAGCCGCACCGCGTGGTACTCCTCCGCGAGCTTGGCTTCAAGCTCGCGTGCTTGAGCCAATTGCTCGTTGATGTCGTCCCCCCTCGGCGGTGAGGAGGGGGAGCGCTTGGCCCCGCACCCTGGTGCGGTCTAGTTCCAGGGCCGGGGGGAACCTCTCCGTCGCCGGCTTCTGCCGCGTTCGCGGCGTTTGCTTGGTTGTTGGCGAGCACGACGAAGCACTCCCACACGGGATCTGAAGGACCGATACGGCGAACCAGAGAGGGGGGGAGTGAATGGGAGCCGATAAAAATTCTTCTCGAAGGAGATCGAAACTCCAACAAGATGAACACGGCTTCCAACACACGTCTCCGACTCACTACCAAGGTTGGTCAAGCCCACGTAGCCACTGGAGTGCCACTGGACCTAGGAACCAACACACCACCTTCCGACCCGAGAAACGCAACGGAAAAACCAAACCTCGAGTCTACGGACCCACACGGCCGGACCGGTGAGCACCACCGGTCGGACCGGTCCCCGCAGTGAAACCGAGCAACTTCCACTAAGTGGCTCTACACCGGTCGACCGGTGAGACACACCGGTCGGGACCGATGGCAGCCTGAAAGCTCCCAAGGCACCAAACAAAGCCAACCGACCACCAAACGGACCCAAACTCGAAACAAGAAGAACACGGGACAACAACGAACTCACCAAGACGTTCACCCGAGCAAAATCCCACAAGGGCTTGCACCGGTCGGACCGGTCAAGAGCACCGGTCGACCGGTGTAGCTCGGGCGA
Organism: Cenchrus americanus; assembly: GCA_947561735.1. Classification (NCBI taxonomy): domain Eukaryota; kingdom Viridiplantae; phylum Streptophyta; class Magnoliopsida; order Poales; family Poaceae; genus Cenchrus; species Cenchrus americanus. Next base: position 76,617,432 of record OX387244.1, on the reverse strand, counting down.
CTCGGGATGAACAAGACCCGCGGGTCAACTCCCCCAAATCCAAATCTCGATCTCCCGAATCGCTCCACGGACTTGAACAAGACTTTGGGGATATCATGAACACCTCATGAGGAGTTCATAGCCAAGTTTAATCCCACCAAAACTCGTCCAAAAAGGAGGAATCGAAGAAATCCCGCCGGAAGCACTTCCAACCCAAGAACTCAAGAAACCCCAAAATCGAGCACTTTTACTCACGGATTTGGGAGGGGAATCACAGCCCAAAGAACCACGAAGGGTTCCCACAAATTTCCCCCATCAAATCCCCAAGAGAAAAGCCCCGAAAACAACCCAAGGAAATCACCGAGAGAGGGCTCCGAAAATCACCACCAAGAACAACCGGGGAAAACACATCCAAACCTTGAGGAACCACGCCGAATCATCTATACATGAAACAAAGGTTCGTACAAGGTCTAGCAAGCCGCCCGATCATCCATCCCTCTCTACAAGATCTCTCCGTGAAGCTCTCTTGCTAGTCCTAGAGAAAACCTAAGGAAAATAGGTGGAAAATAGGAAAAATAATGAGCTAGGGTTCCAAGAGTTAGCTGCCATCCTCTCACCTCTTGGCTTATATGGAGGCAACCGAATGTCCAAAATACCCTTCTCTACTAACTAGGGATACAAGCCCCTCAAGGGCGGATTTGGAAGTCTTCATGTCTTCACCATCGGACGGATGCCCGGCGACCGCAGCCTGCGTAGCCTCGACGCAAGCCATGCGATCCCGACGCGTGTCCTCCGCTTCGAAGTCTCCCGGACCGCGTCGTCGCACACCCGGTCGGACCGGTGCTCCTCACCGGCCGGGGACCGGTCCCCACCGGTCGGAGCCGGGTCGACCGGCCGGACCCACCGGTCGGGACCGGTCCGGTGCCGCCGCACCTCCGTCTTCGGTTCTCCGGTCTTGGCTTTGTGGATCAACCAAGGAACCCGGTGGTTTTCCCGGTGAACCACCGGAAACCCCGCGAACTCGGTGTAGCCTCCGCCAATCTCCACTCATGACTTGGCTCCCACGTAGTCCCGGCTCGACCTTGGTTTTGAGGCTCAACCAAGAAACCGTCCACGACTTCATCTTGCTCGTTCATGCCACCATGCGGCCCGCACTTGACCCCCGCCGGCCACCGGTCCCTCGAACGAAGCCTAGTTGTCTTCTCCACACCTGGAGGCCTCACCGGCGACGACCTTTCACGCTTGTTCTTCACCTGCACCAACACGAGTCAAACCGCAACCTGCACCTGCAATACTTAGCCAAGAATCAGTCCACACAACGTTGTCAATCACTCATCACACAAGGAAGCGACCATCCACCGGTCCTCGAACCACACATGGTCCTCAATCTCCCCCTTGATGAGTGCATTGACAACACCCACACGAAAGTAACAAGAGAGAAAAGAAAAAGAAAAGAGACGAACAAAAAGCAACTCCAACAAGCGATCGAAAGCCAAACAAAGGCAAAGAGCAAGATCACTTGAAGAAGAGAAGTCTCGGACCCCTTAGGCAAGGGCAACGGCTCGACACATCCGAGACAAAGCAAAGCTCAAGCAAAGAGCACAAACCACCGAAACAAAACTCGAAAACTCACAAAGAGCTCCCCCTGCACACATGCAAGCTCCCCCCCGAACCAATGCAACTCCCCCCGGACGAATGCATGCAAAACAACAAAAACAGGGCAGGCAGCAATTTCAGCCCACACCGGTCGACCGGTCATCACCACCGGTCGACCGGTGCCTAACATGTGTACAGGACCAGCACTCACACCGGTCGGACCGGTGCTCATCACCGGTCGACCGGTGTACAACGAGAGCCCGTAAATGGCTCGAAACCACCTCGAAAACCTTCTAAACGCGTCCAACAAGCCATTTCAAGCTCAAACTTCTCCCCCGTGTTGGCAATGCATGAATCAAGCCAAAAATGCAAAAAATGCAACCTAGAGCTTCTCAAATAGACAAAATTCAACAAAGAATGCGACACATGTCCAAATGAGCAAGTTAGGTACTCTACGGCTTCGTATCGATCTCAACTACATGATCACCAAGTTTCACAACCATTGGACGAAGCTAAGATGGATTTTGGCAATTTTGCGAAAAACTTGCCTCTCATGAGCAAAGTCCTAAACATGATCAAAGCATATCAAAATGGCAAAGCCACACAAACTTCATGCTAGGACAGCCATTCTAATCATAAGACCATCACAAACACCCACAAGCACCTCATGTCATGTCAAAGCCACCGAGCCATGTGCCTACTTCTATTTATGAGACTTCTCATTGGTAGGCATCATGCAACGGTTTAGCACCCAAAGCAAATTAAATTCAGCACATATGACATGGGAGCATATTTTCCAAGCATTTTTCATTTCATTTTCAGATTTGTAAATGGTACATGAAATGTCTTTGCGACAAAAAGGAACTTATGCTCCTCCACAAGATAAATCAAGAGGGCTAAACATTCATGATGGCAAATGAGCCTTTGGCCCCATATGATCAATAAACTAGCTATCCAACCACAAATTAAGCATAGCAAGGCCACACAAACATGTCAAGAGCATGTAAAGGCATTTACACATGAGAGAGCATACATGTGACATTTTTCAAAAGCATAGCTATCAACCATGGATTATTCATCAAGATCATCAAGAGCTAAGCCAAACTAACCGTAGCATACCAAACAAGCTCACAAAGACATATATCTCATTCCATGGTGAACAATGTATATGAGAGAAGCTTTGCCTAACCAATGCATATGATACAAAATGCATGCAATCTAAGATACAAGGATGCCTATACATCATGAAACATATGCCATGCCAAAATGCAAGAAATGCACAAAGGAAAGCTATACATATGCTACAAACCGGCTCCTCGAGGGGAGGCAAAACGGGCTCGACACCACCGGCAAAAGAAAGCTCCCACACACCCAACTCAGAAAATCAAACACACACCAAGTTCCCCCGCCGTACGAGTGAAAGTTGCTTGATCTAGGGGTTTGGTGAAAATATCGGCTAGTTGATCATGAGTGGGTACATGGATCAAAGCTATCTTTCCTTTCTCGACATTGTCTCTCGTAAAATGATACCTCACTTCTATGTGCTTGGTTTTGGAATGGAGCACCGGGTTCTTTGCAACGCTTATGGCACCGGTGCTATCACATTGAAGTGGGACATGGGTATACTCCTCACCAAAGTCACTCATGGTGTAGGTGATCCAAAGGAGCCGAGAGCAACAACTAGCAGCCGGCAACATACTCGGCCTCGGTCGTGGATTGAGCAACACTCGACTGCTTGCGGGAAGACCAAGACACCAACGAAGAACCCAAAAACTGGCAAGTCCCAGAAGTGGACTTCCTATCCAACCGACACCCGGCAAAATCCGCGTCTGAAAAGCCATGAAGTGCCAAAGAAGAGGACGCGGAGTACCAAAGGCCGAAGTTGGGAGTGTGACGCAAGTACCTGAAAATTCTCTTCACTGCTTGCCGATGCGAAGTCCTCGGAGACGCTTGAAAACGAGCACACAGACACACTGAGAACTGTATGTCTGGCCTCGTCGCCGTCAAGTAGAGGAGTGAGCCGATCATGCTCCGGTACTCCTTCTTGTCCACGTGTTCACCTTCCTCGTCCGCATCAAGAGCTGTAGTCGTACTCATCGGCGTCGTCATAGCCTTGGAGTCCTCCATCTTGAACTTCCTCACAATGTCCTTGGTGTACTTAGCCTGGTGCACAAATGTTCCTTCCTTTGATTGCTTGATTTGTAGCCCGAGGAAGAACTGCAACTCGGCCATCATGCTCATCTCAAACTCCCTGCTCATATCATCTGCAAACCTCGCAACAAGAGAGTTAGACGAGCCACCAAAGACAATATCATCCACGTACACCCGCACAATCGGATATCTCTCGCCCCCGCCTCTCGCAAAAACAAGGTCCGATCGACCTTCCCCATCTCAAAGCCTCTCTCAAACAAGAACCCCCTCAACCTCGCCATACCAAGCTCTAGGCGCCCGCTTCAACCCATACGGCGCCTTCCTCAACTTGTACACCCGGTGGGGGTACTTCTCACTCTCAAACCCCCGAGGTCGTCTCACATACACTTCTTCCTCCAACACACCATTCGTAAAAGCACTCTTCACATCCATTTGGTGCAACTTGAACCCTTTAGCCACGAGAAAAGGCTAGCGGGATCCTAATCGCCTCCAAACGGGCTACGGGAGCAAAGGTCTCCTCGTAGTCGATCCCCTCCTTCGATCGAACCCTTGAGCAACAAGTCTCGACTTGTTCCTCACAACCTCACCCTTCTCTCCCTCTTTGTTTTTCCACACCCACTTTGTACCAATCGGCTTACACCCCGGGGAGGGTCAACCAACTCCCACACCTGATTCCTCTCAAAGTTCTCCAACTCCTCATGCATCGAGTTAACCCAATTGTGATCAGATAGTGCGTGTCCAATGTCTTTGGGCTCAAAAGAAGCAACAAACGCAGCATGAGCGAAATGAGAATTGTTTCGAACCCTCGACCGTGTAGTGCGTTCATTCATGTCGTCGATGATCCTCGAAGCTGGGTGATCCACTTGAACTCGCCGGGGAGGTTCTCGCCTCGAAGCTACCTCCCCCTCAACATCAGCTTCTCCTCGTTCTTGATTTGTCGTCGTAGGTGTAGCAGAGGGTCCATCCATCATCGTAGTCGAAGTAGTGGGTACATGTTCAGCCGGGGGCACCACACCGCCATCTTCATCATCACCATGTTCATGCTCCTCCTCCTGAAAGATCTCCTCGCCAAGCTCATCATCACCTGCACACTCAAAAACAAGCTGACTACGTGGCTCGTCTCGTCGAAGGTTACCTCGCAAGTCTCCACGATTTGGTTAGTTTCAAGATTGAGCACACGATATGCTCTAGAATGAGATGCATAACCAAAGAAAATGCCATCGACGGACCTAGCCTCAAACTTATCCAACTTCCCCGCCTTTCTTCGAATGAAACACTTGCAACCAAAGACATGGAAGTGACTCACTTTGGGTGTGCGACCATGCATCAACTCATAGCATGTCTTCTTCTTGTGCACTCGAGGTATATCCCGTTCGACACATAGCATGCGGTATTCACCGCCTCAGCCCAATACCTCCTCGGAGTCCTATGCTCATCAAGCATCGTCCGAGCCATCTCGCACAAGGTCCTGTTCTTCCTTTCCACAACACCATTCTGGGGAGGCATATACGGACTCGAAAACTGGTGCTCAAGACCCAAGTCATGACAAAAGGTTTCAAAACGAGAGTTCCTGAATTCCGAGCCATTATCACTGCGGATAGCTCGTATGGCATCTCCGTGCCTCTCGTTCCTCAACCTCAAGACTAGATCTCGAACAAAACCAAATGTCTCCCCCTTATCCTCCAAAAAGAACACCCACGCATACCGAGAATAGTCGTCCACCACAACAAGGACATACCACTTCCCACCCGCGTATCGCACACGAGCCGGGCCAACAAGGTCCATATGGAGCAGCTCGCATGGACGCTCGCTCATCACATCGGTGAGAGGCGGGTGAGAAGAGGCCACCATCTTGGCATGCCTACACGGAGCACAAACCAACTCTTTCTCAAGCCTCAAACGTGGCAATCCTCGGACCAAATTGAGTTTACTCAAGCGAGACAAAAGGTCAAAGCTCAAGTGACCCAACTTCCTATGTCACTTCCACAACTCACTCGAAGAACCAGCCAAGAAACAACGCTCAACACCCGAAGACTGAGAAAAATCAGCACGAAACACCTGACCCTCGGGAACGACCATACAAACAAGGTCCCCTCGAGAGTCCACAATCCGAGAACCACCGGCCGAAACAACACCTCAAAACCCTCATCCAACAACCGAGACACGAAAGCAAATTGTACCCCCGCGAGATTGGACAAGAGCAACACGCCTCGAGTGATCTTGTCACTCACTTTTATCTCACCTTCGAAAGCACACGCCCACGCCCATTGTCCCCAAAAGTGATGTACCTCTTCGTCACCACCGGGACGAGACTTGAGAACCACCCCCCTCGTCTCCGGTCATATGCCTAGAACAACCGGAGTCAATCAACCAAATGTTCTTCAAGTCTCCCACCTGAAAATCAAAAATGGGCACGTGAGCGAACAAACAACTCAAAGATCGGGGTTAGTACCAAAGGAGGAAAACCAAGGCCGAGCCATTTGCTCGAAAGTGGGGTTAGCACCAACCAAAGCATCTCTCCTACCAAAGCTACCTCCACGAACACCACCACGGTAACCACCCTGAGGGAACCACCCTCTCTCGCCTGGAGGAGGACCAAAACCACGCAAGAAAGCCCGTGGAACGTCCTTCCTCTCCAACTCAACACCACGACTCCTCCAATCCCCGTATTGAGCACGAGGAGGAGAACGCCTAGCAAACTGACCACCTGCACCCTTTCCAGCCCAACCACCAGAACCACGACCACCAGAAACAACCCTCGCACCTGTACGAGCTCGAAACCCGAACATCTGTCTGTCCAGGCCTGCACCGGTCTGACCGGTGCCCCACACCGGTCTGACCGGTGTGACCTCGGACAAAGAACACCACCTCGCAGCCTTCTTCTCTCCCCAAGCCCGAACCGTCCTCACAATCGCCTTGCCCCCGGGCATCCGCATACGAGGCTCAAGTACACCATCGGAAGGGTGGTACTTGTCCTTGTTAGCCCACTCCTTCTCCATTCTCTCCTCTCGCTTCCTCTTGAAGCAAAACTCCTCCTTATGGCCATCTCTCCCACAATAGCCACAATGGAACCTCACAAGCTTAGGCTTTGGCTTGGGATGTGGCTGCTCACTTGGTTTCTCTCCACTCAAACCCTCCACCGGTTTCTCACCACTAGCCTTCTCACTCTCCTTCCCAAAGAACACTTTCCCCGAAGTGCTCACAAACTTGATAGGCTTTTGTAGGTCATTTGTGGGTGTAGGAAACACGGGTGGAGCTGGGGTTGTGTCTAGTCGGTTCCTTAGATGGTTAGGTTTTGGGGGGGAGTCATTTTTGTGGTGGATTTTTGGTGGCTCAGGGATATTCTCTCCACTTCCCTCACCAACCTTGTTTGCTCCAAGCCCCTCACCATCTTGCCTCTTAAAGGCCTCGATCATCATCCTCAACTGAGGCTCGTGACCGGACAACCAACCCATCAACTTCCTCAAATCATCATTCTCATCCTGCAAACGATCAACATAATGTGCAAGCTCCAAATTTTTCAATGCATGCATTTCACGGTAGAGCAAGATGTAGGCATGGGTTCCTTCAATTTAGCCTCGAGCGAACTAGTGTAAGCATGCATCTCATCAATCTTAGCATGCAAAACAGGGCAAGAAGTGCAAGCACCTAGCAAAGCAGGTCTAGACTTAAGCTCGCCCACTTCAACCCTAAGCACATCTAGTTCCTCACACTTGGAGGCATGCTTCTCCTTGAACAAAGCAAGATCAGCAAGGAATATAGAGCAATCAGCACAATCATTCTCATCAGAAACAACAGGGCTAGCCTTAAGCGAATCAATCTCAAGCTTGCTATCAAGCACCTGCGTGTCTCTAGCTCAGCCACTCTAGTCCTAGCATCCTCGAGTGAAGCCCTAAGCTCTTTCCTCATTTTCTTGGCCTCTCTAAGCATGTCATCACGGTTATCAAGCAAAGAGCCAAGCCTCTCATTCTCCCGGCGCAAGAAGGGAAGCTCATCACGCACCTCGTCGTCGGACTCGCAGTCCGAGTCGCTCCGTGTGCTCTTCTTGCCGCCGGAGCTCAACGCCATGGTACGGCCGTGCCGTCTCTCGCGAAGCAGCTCAGCCCGCTCATGTTCTTGGACGACTTCTTGTTCTTGCGGCGATCTCCCTCGTCTTCACTGCTGCTCGAGCTCGAGGTGGAGTACGCGGAACTGGAGTCGACGTCGCTCGCTCCAACCATCGCCCGGGCCTTGCCTCGGCCCTCCTTCTTCCTCGATCGTCGCTCGTCCTTGTACTTGTTCTTGTGCTTGCTCTTGTGGTCGCGCCTCGAACGGTACTTGCCATCGTTCATCCTCGGCTTGTGCTTGTAGCTGTCCTTGCTCTCGGCCTTCTCCGGGCAGTCGGCGACGAAGTGTCCCGGCTTGCCGCACTGGGAAGCGTGTCCTCGTGTTCCTCCTCATGTTCACGCGGTTCTCGTGCGGCCTCTCGAACCGCCCTCGTCACCGCCGCCGGCTCGTCCTCTCCAAGGTCATCAAACTCCTCATCCGGCATAGACATCAAAGAGGAAAACGAGGACATCCTGGTGGATGGGTTAGAGTTAGTCTTTCCTTTGGAACCACCAACGAGGGCAAGACTATGGGAGTCAGTCGGTCCCTCGAGCTTGGCAGTCATGCCCCTATCCACCTCAGCCGACTTCAGCTTCGAGAACAGCTCGTTCACCGTCAGAGTATCATACCTCTCCGACTCGACTACGGCCTCGAACTTTCCGCCCCATATCGTACGATCCAGAGAGTGTAAGAGCTTGACGGCTCTATCATGATCATCGTACGGGAGCACGTCCACATTGGCCCTCATGTTGTTCACCACCACCGTGAACCTCTGAAACAAGGCATCGATGGACTCACCGGGGAGATGAGTGAAGTTCTCGTACTCTCTCCGTAGGTCGCATACATCCGTGCCCGAACTCGGGCGTTCCCAACATGAGCCTCCTTCAACACCGCCCAAATCCTACAAGCCAAGTGCTCGGTGTGCACCCGATCGAACTCGAGGCCGACACAAAGCACGAAACAAGTAGTCGACCGCCTTATTGTTGGCGTCGAATCCGTCCCTCGACCCCCGGAGCAAGGAAATCCATCGGCCGGACATAGCCCGTGTCCACCGTGACATCCCAAAAGCAGTCGACCCTTTCCGCGGAGGAACGCACCCATCCGCTTGCTCCACATCCGGTAGTTCTTGCCATCGAAGTGTGGAGGACCCGAACCCCGTTCTCGGTACGCCATCCTTGGATCTTAGACGGTTAGAGTCAACAAAGACCCGAACCGGCTCGATACCACTTGAAGGACCGATACGGCGAACCGCAGAGGGGGGGGGAGTGAATGGGAGCCGATAAAAATTCTTCTCGAAGGAGATCGAAACTCCAACAAGATGAACACGGCTTCCAACACACGTCTCCGACTCACTACCAAGGTTGGTCAAGCCCACGTAGCCACCGGAGTGCCACCGGACCTAGGAACCAACACACCACCTTCCGACCCGAGAAACGCAGCGGAAAAACCAAACCTCGAGTCTACGGACCCACACCCGCCGACCGGTGAGCACCACCGGTCGGACCGGTCCCCGCAGTGAAACCGAGCAACTTCCACTAAGTGGCTCTACACCGGTCGGACCGGTGAGACACACCGGTCGGACCGATGGCAGCTCGAAAGCTCCCAAGGCACCAAACAGGCCAACCGACCACCAAACGGACCCAAACTCGAAACAAGCGGCAACACGGGACAACAACGAACTCACCAAGACGTTCACCCGAGCAAAATCCCACAAGGGCTTGCACCGGTCGGACCGGTCAAGAGCACCGGCCGGCCGGTGTAGCACGGGCAGCTCGGGATGAACAAGACCCGCGGTCAACTCCCCCAAATCCAAATCTCGATCTCCCGAATCGCTCCACGGACTTGAACAAGACTTTGGGGATATCATGAACACCTCATGAGGAGTTCATAGCCAAGTTTAATCCCACCAAAACTCGTCCAAAAAGGAGGAATCGAAGAAATCCCGCCGGAAGCACTTCCAACCCAAGAACTCAAGAAACCCCAAAATCGAGCACTTTTACTCACGGATTTGGGAGGGGAATCACAGCCCAAAGAACCACGAAGGGTTCCCACAAATTTCCCCCATCAAATCCCCAAGAGAAAAGCCCCGAAAACAACCCAAGGAAATCACCGAGAGAGGGCTCCGAAAATCACCACCAAGAACAACCGGGGAAAACACATCCAAACCTTGAGGAACCACGCCGAATCATCTATACATGAAACAAAGGTTCGTACAAGGTCTAGCAAGCCGCCCGATCATCCATCCCTCTCTACAAGATCTCTCCGTGAAGCTCTCTTGCTAGTCCTAGAGAAAACCTAAGGAAAATAGGTGGAAAATAGGAAAACTAATGAGCTAGGGTTCCAAGAGTTAGCTGCCATCCTCTCACCTCTTGGCTTATATGGAGGCAACCGAATGTCCAAAATACCCTTCTCTACTAACTAGGGATACAAGCCCCTCAAGGGCGGATTTGGAAGTCTTCATGTCTTCACCATCGGACGGATGCCCGGCGACCGCACCCTGCGTAGCCTCGACGCAAGCCATGCGATCCCGACGCGTGTCCTCCGCTTCGAAGTCTCCGGACTGCGTCGTCGCACACCGGTCAGACCGGTGCTCCTCACCGGCCGGGGACCGGTCCCCACCGGCCGGACGGCCGGGCCGGCCGACCCACCGGTCGGACCGGTCCGGTGCCGCCGCACCTCCGTCTTCGGTTCTCCGGTCTTGGCTTTGTGGATCAACCAAGGAACCCGGGTTTTCTCGGTGAACCACCGGAAACCCCGCGAACTCGGTGTAGCCTCCGCCAATCTCCACTCATGACTTGGCTCCCACGTAGTCCCGGCTCGACCTTGGTTTTGAGGCTCAACCAAGAAACCGTCCACGACTTCATCTTGCTGTTCATGCCACCATGCGGCCCGCACTTGACCCCGCTGGCCACCGGGTCCCTCGAACGAAGCCTAGTTGTCTTCTCCACACCTGGAGGCCTCACCGGCGACGACCTTTCATGCTTGTTCTTCACCTGCACCAACACGAGTCAAACCGCAACCTGCACCTGCAATACTTAGCCAAGAATCAGTCCACACAACGTTGTCAATCACTCATCACACAAGGAAGCGACCATCCACCGGTCCTCGAACCACACATGGTCCTCAGGATCGTAGCTTCCGTCGCTGGAGTTGTAGGAGTAGCCAAACCAGTAGTCCGTGGCATCGAGGAACCGTCGGAATATCACTGGGTCAGGCACGCCGGAGAAGTCCCACTCCGCGTACCCGTGCGAGGTGGCGGGTGGCAGCTCACTGGTGGAGCCGTGGGACGACTCGTCGTCGGCGGAGGCGCTAGGGTCCCTGACGGCCGGAACGTGGCGGCCAGGGCGAACCCTGCGAGTCGCCGTGTCGGTGTTGGCGAAGGCGACGTACGCCGTCGTGGCGCGCGCGCGGCACCGATGGGGAAGCGCGGCCCCCGAGACCGAACGTTCCCCCGTCGGGCGGCGACCGTCTCGCCGGTGGTCGCGTCGCGTTGTGAGGCAACGCACGCGGCGCGTCGGTGCTCCGTCCGCGCCCGTCGCGAGCGCCGGCCGGAATGTCGGCGGCGCCGAGGCGCCGAGGGGCCCGCAACATCCGCGTGGGCGGGCGCCGAGGTGTGAGTAGCGGGTGCGACGGAGGTGGGTTCGGCCCCGGTCTGACGCCGCACACGGAGTTCGTCGCGGTTGGTGATGCACATGAGGTAGCCGTTCCCCGTGGCCTGAAAGTTCAGGCTCCCGAACCGGATTTCGAACCCGGCTGGGAGGGGGTCCGAGCTGCCCATGGAATACCTCTGGCCGCGGCACTCGGTGCGAATCACCATCGAGAGGGTTGGTGATGAGCCGATCTTCAGCGCGACTCCCCTACCTGGCGCGCCAACTGTCGGTGCGGAATGTAGTCCCGACACTAACTTTTATAAGCGCTGAGATCTGCCTCTCGATGGGCCAGTGCTAGCAACTAATGACACTAGGTTTATCCTGGTTCCGGCCGGGGTCGTACGTCTAGCAGTGGTGTGCTCGGGGCACTGTATTTCTCTACACCGTAGTGCTCGTAGAGGGGGGCTACAAGCATGGTGGGAGAGGAGGCTCGGCCTGCATGTCCCAGAGGTATTGATTGAGGCAAGTGCCAATATCGTGGAGAAGGCAGAGAGCGCGTGGGTGATCGTTGTCCATCGTCCTGTGTCCCCTATGGCTGGGGGGACTGCCCCTCCTTTCATAGGCTAAGGAGGGAGCAGTTTACATGCGTGCCACACTATTTTCCTACGTGTGGAGGCATGGCGAGCAGTGCCATGGAGCTAATGGCCGTCCTGGCGAATCCTGCTCCAGTCGAGGTGTCGTGGCGCGTCCTGTGCTCGTACAGGAGCGATTTCAAGGGTGGCGGTGTAATGGTCGGTCGTCCGGCCGTCGCTGTGGGCCGATTCGAGGGTGTCGTCAACGGGGGGCCCGTACGCGGCACAGTGGCAGTCGTGGCGACGTCTTGTCCCCATGCACTCCAATAGCATCGGGATGTCACCATAGTGCCCGGCATGGTGCGGCAGTGGCGGGGATGGCCGCACATGGTTGACAGCGACGGGGATGACCGCTCCCACCAGCCTGACGTCACAGTGTGGCCCTGTATAGTCACGGAAAAGGCGTTCGAGGGTGCCGCCGGCCCCCTTCGAGGGCTCGACGCGTTCACCCTACGGGGGTAGGCGGCACAGTGTCACGGGGCTGACACCGGCCTCATCGCACAGTGCTAAACAGTGGCGGGGATGGCCTTCCCCAGGGAGTTGGTGAAACAGCGTCGGGACGCGATTCCCGGGCGTGTTAGGGTCGTGGCGCGCGTCCTGCGGTGTCAGAGCATTAAATGCCCGTACACGGGGGCAGGAGCATGGACGACGTGCGTGCAGGTGCCCTCAGTGAGGCGGTCCCTACCGTGGGGGCGTTGAGCCCTCGAGCGAGGCGGACCTCGCCCGAGGGGGGTTAATGCCTCGATCAAGGCGGACCTTGCCCGAGGGTGCGTCGAGGCCTCGAACGAGGCGGACTCCACTCGTGGGAGGGCATTCAGCCCTCGAGCGAGGCGGACCCCGCCCGAGGGGGCGCGTAGCCCTCGAGCGAGGCGGAGCTTACTCAAGAGGTGTTCCGCCGTGCCGCCCTGGCGGGCCACGGGGGGCACCAGGACAGTGATCGCGTCGTGTGCGTGCTTTGAGTTTGCGAGTTGATCCGTGATTCGCGTTTTTTGCGGGTTTTAAGCGGGTTTCCCCCTGGTTATTTAGGGGACCCTTATGGCTGTCCCCGACACTGGTTGACCAGAGCTTCCTTGGTGTCGATGAGTTTGTTGATGACCTCCATGAGTGGCGCGACCTTCGTGGCACCGGACTCGTGGATCTCCTCAAAGACTTTGCGGTCCTGAGACCTTTCTTGTAGCTATCGACAACCTGGTCATCCCTGACGCTGACGCAAGTGCTGCGGTTCTCGAAGAACTGGTTGGTGTAGTCCTGTAGACGCTCGTTGGCCTTCATGGTCACCCTCCCGAGGTTGAAGGCATTTCCAGGGCGATTATAGGTCACCTGGAAGTTCGAGGTGAAGGCCTGGGATAGGTCGGCCCACGACGTGATGCTGCCTGTTGGGAGGTTGTTGAGCCACAACGACGGTGCGTCACCCATCACCAGCGGGAAGTAGGCCGTCGTGTGATCGAAGTTACCGCCGACCGCCTTGACAGCGACGTAGTAGGTTGACAGCCAGATGTTGGGGTCGGAGTGGCCGTCGTACTTCTAGATATTCGGCTTGAAGTTGTCGGGGTAGGCGAACGATCAGAGACGTGGTGCCAACGCGGGGAAGGCAGTGATCGACATGTCGTCGCCGTTGGCGCCGACCTGCACTACGACATCGTCCTATGCTGCAGCCACGATCTGAGATCTAGGCTGACGGTCTGGGTTAGGGACCGGACCCTCAGGGTGGCCGTAGTCTGCCTCGTACTGGGCACGGCACCGGTTCTCGATGTCGTGGCAATCGCGCTCTTTGGGCTCCATGATCCGATGGACGGCGCCCGCGGGGCCATACTTGTGATCATAGTCGAGGCGACGTCGAATCTCTCGCTCCTCGTGCTCACGGTGGTGCTGGTCGATGTAGCAGCGAGCATCGCGACTGCCCTGGTTCTTGTCGAGGTTGGCGCGTAGGTCGACGCCTAGTGCGGCATTCGCTCGGGGTTGGTTGACCTCCTCCTGGATTGTGGGGAGCTTGCTATGCGCAGCCCGATTGGATCGGCTGCGCGAGTGTCGGCTCGACGTAGATGCCGCTGACTTCGGCGCTGCACTCCTTTCCTCCACCAGAGTTGTGGTGACCCGAACGTAGGCCATGGCTGCGTTGGCTTCAGGTGAAGGGTTGGCCTACTGGAGGCGTGCAAACGCCGCACCTAGGTTGGCCTGGGGGCTGTTGAACGTCGGCAGTCCTGCCTCTTCGAACTCGAGGCGCAGTTCGCAGGTGCACGGCAGTACCGCCCGACGCTGCTCCTCCGCGTGCCTCTGGGCGCGTTTCACGTTGGCTTGGATCCTACGTGCTTCCTCGGAATCCGTCACGATGTGGAGGTCGAGATCGACCTGGTGGGCTACGAGGCCTCAGCAAAGCATTGTAAATAGGACCACTGAGATCGTCAACGGGCAGTAGAGCCATTAAGCGCAGGGCTGTTGATAGGGGGGCCACTGTAGGTCGTAGCGACCTAGGAGGCATGAAGGCAACCGGGCCTACGCTTGCGAGACAAACCCATTGTGAGGAGGTCGGGGCGACCATGGAGGCTACTGACACCTAAGCGACCTAGAACAGGTCATCTGTAGGTCGCTGGCGACCTTGGATACGAAGTCAAAGTTTTGATGTTGGGGGCTTGAAGTAGGCATAGCGAGTCCACGTCGGCCGAAACGTCGCGTGGAAGCCAGCGAACACAGATTCCCGCACAGAACTAGCCGTTACTGCCAAAATAGCCGTTAGGCCGGAAAGAGCCGCTGGGCAATAGATCCGTTGAGGGTGCCAGCCCGTTGGGTCGTCGCAATTCGCGCCGGATAGACCTCGGGGCGTGGCCGCCTGTTGTGCCACTGAGGCCTGACCATATAAGGTCGATCCGCGGCCCAAGGGCCTTCACTTGCTTCCATTTCCACTCAGAGCTAGGGTTCCACCACCGCGCAGTGCCTAGAGAAAGCAGTAGCGCCACCGAGCTTAGGTCTGCCGCAGCCGCGCCCGCGCATGCGAACCAAGTCGCTTGTGACCTTTAGATCCAAGTGCACCGACTTTGAGGAGGGCAAGATGGAGAAGGATCCCATCCCATATCCAAGCACCGTCTGGGAGGCGTCGACAGTGAGCGGAGGAGAAGATCCAGGCGTTGGCAGAGCGTGTGCTACTGAGGCCCAAATCACAGGTTGGTTTGAGGCCGGCAGCGGGAGAGGAGTTCCCGACAGAGGGGACCGGCGAGACCATCGTCCTTGCGCATATCGAGCGCGAGTTCGGCGTCCCGGTGGGCGACTTCTTGCGGGGGATCCTCCACTTCTACCGCATCGAGCTGGTGCACCTGGCGTCGAACTCGATCGCCATCATCGCCACCTTTGTCCACCTCTGCGAGGCCTACCTCGGCATTGTGCCCCATTTCCATCTATGGCACCTCTTCTTCAAGCTGAAGAAGATGTGCAAGGGCACGGTCGTCGACAATGTCGGCTTCATGTTATGTCAGAACATGAAGTCAGAGTACATCGACCTGACGCTCCTCGACAACAACACCGGCTGGAAGCAGGGGTGGTTATATCTGGACAACCCCGCGCCGGCACTGAAGGAGAGGACGGGGCGGGCGCTGGCCCCGTACCCGGAGTGGACCAACCAGCGGGCATCGTGGGAAACCGAGGAGCTGCAGCCCTTGTTGGACGACCTGGAGCAGCTCAAGGCGGATGGGCTGACTGGCGCCACGGTTCCCATCAGCTTCTACCGCCGCCTCATCCAACCTCTATAGGACTGGGCCCACCCGGCCTTCGAGTACTAGGGCCAATCCGTCCCCACCCGAGTCGCACAGCGCAAGGACTCCAAGGTGGAGATGATGGCTCGCGCGAAGAACATCTTTGGCGGGCGGATCCGCAACATGGAGTGCCCCAAGGCACTAGGAGTATACAGCCCCTCCGACCCGGTAAGTCATCGACCTTGATGTTTATCTGAGTAAGGTCTGTGCGAGTTTACGTCTTTGGTGTTTGTTCTAATTGAATTTCTAAGTCTTGTTTTGCAGCACCGCGAGGGGCATCAACTGGTGCCCGGCACCACTGCGCGATGATGACCAGCATAGTTACAAGGTCCGCGATGCGGCGGACGTGCAAGTGGTGCCGGCACCTCCCATCAACGAGTACGTCTCCGACTCGACGGTGGGGAGCGATGACGAGGCTCCTACCACGTCGTGCAGGGCGACCTCCAAGGTCGCCGCGCCACGGCGTACGCGGCAGACGGCGGGGAAGATTTCCGCCTCCCGGGCCGCGACGCAGGGTGCAAAGGTGAAGAAGAAGAAGAGGAAGCAGACCAGGTCCACAGTGTCAGCAGACACAACCACGATCAGTTCCGACATCGAGACCATCGACGTTGACGATGGAGAGGGCGACATCGAGTCACCAAAGGCAACTACGGCTCTGTCTGCGAGACACCTCGCAGGGCGGCGTCATCGGGAAAGCAGGCGGTGGAGATGCCCCGCCAGGCGTCGAAGACACAAGAGCACCCTAGGTCGAGCATCGATCCGATGGGCGACCTTGGGTCGCACAAGAGGGCGAAGAAGACCCACCGAAGCCCTGCAAGCCCGACCTCAGGTCGGCAACCAAGTAAGTCAAGAGACCCTCTTACTGCTTTGCTTCGCATCCCAGCTCTCGTATTTTTGTATGACCGAGGTCTTTATTCATCCCCTGACGACGTCAGAAAGGGGCAAGAACACCTCAGGCCAGGAGGCGTTTGGGAGCAAGATCCAGGAGACGCTAGTGGTGGAGTCACTGGCAATTTCAATGGCCGACGTGACGAGCACGGCCGGCGGGGCTGGAACAACGGCGGCGTCTGTTGACGGATAAAAGATGTATCCACCTACGATCCACAAGCGTATGGACCTACACCTTCTTCACCACAGAATTCCCTAGGTTCTTTTCAATCCACGGAGCAAGGGGATTTCAAGCGTTTGATCTACCTCTACTTACTAACTTACCCAAACCCTAATCTACGGTTAAACTAGAAAATGACTACACTACACTAGAGAGAACGATTGAGCTAACAAAATAAAACACTTGCCCAAGGGTCTATGATACTTGAACATGCAGCCGCTTTAAACATGAAAACCAATCTAATCTATCGGGGGTTGTGACCACGGTTTCGCCCTTTCCCTCCCCCCGTACTGTCAATACGCGGAGCTATTCGTGACTAGACCTATGATGGACACAGCGTATTGAATGGATCCAAGGGAGCATTGGGGCCTTACTCCCTTTACGGCATGGTAGCTAACCTTAAACATCAAAGCTTATTCAACACAAGATGATAGATAGATATCCGAACAAAGTAGCGATTACATGTCAAGATCGATTACAACCCATGGACAAATGAGAAGATTACCCCATCAAGGTGCTCGACATGGCACCATTGATCATGGTGACGCTTCCGACTGTGTCTTCCCACTTCTCCACTAGTGGGTGCTTCCTTCGAGTTGAGCAATCCTTCTCCAAAGAGCTCCCTCCTCTCTCTCTAGCTTGTGGATGGCCTCCCGGTGTGAATGGCTCTCTGACCTTCGAATGGCGGCGCATCCACAAACTTAATGTTAAAGGTCCTTCGGGTGCAAGAAAAAGGGGCTGAACCGACCCCCGGAGTGCGCCAGGCCGGCCGGCTTAGGCCGACCGGCCCAGGCCCATCCCAGCCCGGTTCGGTCGCCCCTTCGCTCCTGTGGGTCCTCATGTGTTTATGCACCTTGCCCCCTCCATTTGCACTATTTTGACGATGTCATCCTTGTTGGTGTTTTAGACCGGCAACCTACTAAGGGGAGTACCCGAAGTAGATGAATGTGGCCTCGCCGAGATCGGTAACTCGAAGGAAGAGACACGTGGCACACAATTTAGACAGGTTCGGGCCGCGAGGTGCGTAATACCCTACGTCCTGTGCTGTGTAGCTCTGGATTGATTGGGTACGATTACAAGATGGTGCAATTGTACGCCGTGAGATGAGATGATCGAGAGAGGGGTCCCTGCCTCGCCTTATATAGTCCGGGAGGCAGGGTTACAAGTCGGAATAGGGAGAGAGTACTAGTCGAGTACGTCTAGGAGCCTTCCATACAGTGCGGGACATGTACAGCTTCCTAACCGAGTACTTCTCCTCTGTAGTCCTTGTGCTTCATGCCATCAGGTACCGTGCAGCGCAAGTCGGGTAGTCCCAGGGGCCCACCGAGTAGTCGGTCCTGGTACCCACCGAGGTAGTGGGCCCAGGGAGGTCCATACGACAATCCTCACATCCAAGATGGAGGTTCTCCTTGCATGAAGTTTGGTCTTTTACGCTTCAATTTCTGGGGATGTTCCTTTGTAGCACCTCGGTCCTTGCCACCATTGGAAGTGATTTCATCAAGCTCATGAACACGAACAAGACTCCTTAATTGCTCCTTTGAACTTGTTGTGAATCCGTCCTTTATGTCCATGTTTTCCTACATAAACATAAAACTTCCAAATGCACACACAAAGATGAACTTGTTATATGATTAGTGTGCCTAGTGGCGGGTTAGTTCCATAATCAAATCCAAACCAAAGTGTAATGAACATGTTTGGTGTACCAAAATACACCGTCAACATCTCCCCCACGCTTAGACCTTGCTCGTCCTCGAGCAAGTACTCATAAAAGAACTTTGTTCAAGGTGTTGAAATCGTGCTCCGCTAATTCTTTCTTCACAAGTGAGCCAAACTCATTCGGGTTTGATAAAACATGTAAACAGAGCACTGCCTAATGTATGACGTAAGCAGGATGAAAACATAAACATGAGTGTTTAGAACTTTTAAAACATAAACATGAGTGTTTAGAATTTTTACTAAATCAATATTTACCCCACAACTCAAACTCTTCACTCGAGGTCTTCAATTTCAGCCATGCTTACTTCTTTGCCTTCATTGGAGGGTTTTCATGATTTTCAAAAATAAAATTCCTGCAACAAGTATTAGACAAAAACCTTTCTCCAAGCTCTCACATGTCGCTCATATGAAGTGGCTATCTGTTGACGTAAAATCAGCACTTCACGCCAAGCACACAGCAAGCCAGATTAGCTGGCTTCACACACGTGGCCCGGGCATCGAAATCCGGAAGCGTGCCAGTCAATTTTCCCTGAAACTGACAAAGGAGGGAAAACGGTTAGATAAAACCTGGAACTTGCCGGGTGGTACCAAACAGTTCCGTATTTACGGCTATGAAGCCAGTTAGAACGACATATAGCTACACACAAGCTATCTATCAGAAATTTAAACATCATTCGGGTTTGATAAAACATGTAAATAGAGCACTGCCGAATGTATGACGTAAGCAGGATGAAAAATCGGTCTTTATTTAAACAACGCTACAGCACGTAACCATGACATGTTATCAAGGATAAAGCATGATAAAATAAATAAAAGTGAAGCATGATCATGAATTTGCAGTAAACAAGCATGCATAAGCCAAAAGCACTAGTCTACCGTGTGTCTAGGTACTTTCAAACCTGTCAAGCATGACATCAAACAAGTTAATCCACCGCATGGTACAACTTGTTTGAAATCACACCACCAACCAAGAATAGATCAATCCACCGCATGATACAATCTAAACATGGAAGGCTAAAAGCATACATTATTTAAAGCAAAACTCATGAACATGTTTCAGTCATGAGGGGATTACCGAATACGGCTGTACAGCCGAATCGGGTTCCGTGGAGAAGGAACAAACATTGCCAGGGATGATAAATCTATCAGATTGAATCGAATTCTAGTCCACCGGATGACTAGCTCTAAGACAATCCAAAAACCTGCATCTACCGCATGATACCCGGTTCTGTCAAGATCTATGCAAGATCAACAAGCTTGAACCCGCAACACGTGACAATCTAGATTGATCCGAATTCGGCTATAGAGAACGCATCACCTGCTTGCCACGTCAAGCCAAAGACATGAGCGTGCAACACGTGGATCACAAACAAGATAGAGCCGAATCTAATCAATCTAAATTGGGCAATAAGAGTGCTACATGAATTTAACACAAAAAAGTAAAATTCAAAGCAACACATGGTAACTTAATGAATCTATTAGATCTTGTCAAATCTAATAGAGCCGATAACTAGCTCCAAGCTAGATCTTAGCCTACCGCATGACTCATGATCCAACAAGGAAACCTTCTTGAACCAAGCTTAAATCCACTGCATGATACTAAGCATGGTAACAAGACTACTTGCATCACGATCTAGATCCACCGCATGATACTAGACATGATACAAGGTTACCGGTACTTACGGACGTCGACAGATCGATGGCTCCTCTCGAAGAACTCGACGACACGACTAGAAGGACTCGAAAGTTGGCACGGGGCCAGTTTGTTCTGAAATTGTTCGATCCCTATTACAAACACTAAGGGTTTATATTTATACCTTGGTTCTAACATGACTCCTAGTCGACCACGATTACAATATTTATTACCTAAAATTAACACCATGGCATCATGTCCGTCTCGTATCCATCATCAACTCGTCTCCTCCTTTGTATCTAGTCCACGTCATCACGCACTCCCGAATGCTTTCGCTTTCATCCGTGGAACAGTTCTTCTGCTGAATGACGATGTACTCCCGATCGCAGACGCCTCTACCGAATGCTTTGAGGAAAACCTCCTGCCGAATGGTGTTCTTCTGCCAAATTCGGCTCACATGTCAGTCTCTTCCCTGTACCAATTTTTGGTGTTAACATATGCCCCTTCAATTACGGGATAAAAAGTTATTTTATTCTGGAATTGACCATAAATACTCAATGTCCCCAGGCCAAATATGTTCAACACCCGTTCTTTCCTCCTTTAAACCGTTGGAGCCTTCGTCTAGATCCAAACCCTAGCTCATCAATTTTTCAAGCTTCAATCTTCAAATGGTGAACCAAGACCAAGCTCTCCAAGTAAATCTTATTCTCCTCAAGCACATTCGGTATTACCTCTCTTGAATCCCATCTCAAATTTTTCCTTTCGCTCTCTTTTGTTCTTGATAGGCTCTAGCCGCCGAAATCTTGATTCCTGTCGAGGAACATGCAACATCTTATTTCCTCGGGCTTGTAGGAGTTTCCGATCCCTCTGAGTTTATTGTAGCCGAATCCCAGAGGATTCCTTTCAAGATATCACTGACGAAGCCTCACGAGTGGTAGGACACTTTCAAGAACTGGCCTCTGCCCCCAATTGCAGGCTGGAGAAAATTGGTAAAAGAGGGTACTTGATGACGAAAGCCCCAAAACAAAAAATTGGGACAACCTTCATATTTCTCATTGCTTAGAATTATCCCTAGCTGAAACACCCAAAAAAGAGAGCCTTTTGATCGCAGCCTCCCACTTTTGGTCTAACGGCGCAAATGCCTTCCTTTTCGGCCATGGGCCAATGTCTCCCACCTTGGCCGATGTTTACATGATAACCGGCCTGAAAGTCACAGGAACTGTGTATCCGTATAAGTACAAGGGCTCTTCCAAACAAACAGGAGTAAAGACAGGAGTTGGATACAAGAGATATATCCAAAACCATATCTCTGATGGCCCTCTGACTGATGTTGAATACAGAGCTTTTCTGAATATGTGGTTATGCAGATTTATCTTCTGTGGCAAAGCTAATAAGCCAACCCTGAACCATATTGTGATGGCTAAAGACCTGGATGCTGGTACACCTATTCCCCTTGGGAAGTACCTTCTAGGAAGTGACTATCATATGGTTCATCAAACCACCTATCCGATGCACACCAGCAAAAAAATCCCCTGTGTTAATGGTCCTTGGTGGTTTGTTCAGATGTGGCTGCAGTTATACATGCACCAGATTGTTGCTATTAACCTCAACAATCGGCATTTCCCTTCAACCAACTACAAGGAAGGAGAAACCCAAAGCACCTAAGGGTGCCAAACCTATGGAAGCTGCTTCCACTGTGTCTATCAACAAAGACATTGGCCAACTATTTGAGCTCTTCTTCAGAGGTTTTGCCAATCCTCTTTGGTTCCCATATATGGACAATGACAACCTGACTCTTCCTTGTGAATTTAGTTTTGAAACTGAATGTAATGATATACATTCCATAGCAATCCTCAATGCTTTCATCCATCCCTGTATTCTGCCAGCAGAATTCTGTGGAGGAAGGCTGCTTCAGAGTACCTTTGAGTACTACCAGCCAAACATGATGGCCAGGAAATTAGGATGTGGACAAGTGCCCCCAAGGTTATTTATCCATGAATTTCTCAAGCCCAGAGAGGATATTAAGGAATCCATAGAAGCATGAAGGATTTTTGAGTATAAATGCAGCACGACTATTTATACACCCAAGCCCTTTGTGCTAATAACATTTGCTCATCCTTCTTTCATTCTTTGGTGGCAAGAACTTCATGATCACATTTTTAACATGCCAGTACACTCTCTCTGTCTTGAATTAATACCTGACTTCCAAGCAACTTCAAAGGTAATATGTTCATCTCCCTTTCTTACATCTGTTTTTAATCATACTCCTCCTCACCGATCATGATTCTATCATTTTGCAGGATACAGTACCTACCCCACTCGCCAGGACAATCCTTTATAAGATTGAAGGCCCAATCTCTGCTTTGGGATGTCAATCCCCTACTCTGGCTCAACTGATGTCTAGCCATGCCACGCTAGATCCAACTCTCATCAGGCCAGTTTCTGACAAAAGGAAAGCCCCATCTCTGATTGCTTCTTCAACTGTCAAGAAGAAAAGTACAAGCAAAAAACTAGTTATTCAGGTCAGAACACCTTCCCCTCCTGAACATAATGCCATTCTTCATTCTGATCATCTTTATCTTTGCATGATTTTAGACCAAAACACAGCAACCAGTGGTTATTACAGATTCTGCCAATGCTTCATCAGCTGGTAAAATTTTCACCATCTTATTCTTCAATCATTTTTCTTCATTGGCACTCACCCCCTACTTGCTAGTTGCAGAGGAAACTTTGGCAGATCAAACAATGGGGGGTCCTTCTCCTCGTCATGATTCAGTCCCAGTCTCACCAAGGATTCAACCAGCTTCTCCTCAACCAGAAGTCTCAGCATCTCCAAGAAATCATCCAGTTTCTCCTCATCCAGATGTACAAGAGCCTTCCATTGAGCCTGAGAAGCTTCCTTCTCCCATTCGGGAAACTAGGAATGATGTAAGCATGAGCATCCATCTTTTCTATTTTCACCTAATAGTTCATCATTTCGGCAGGAACTTCTTTTCAGGAGAAAACTGTGTCATCACCCGGTTATTCCTTTGCTGTGGATGACTTGGTTGCCGAAAAAGGAGATGAAGCATCTTCTAGCCAAGCTTTATCAGAGGAAAATCAAGCAAAGCTGAAGGAAATCCTCTTCTTGCTGCAAAGGGATGTCCAAGACCAAGTCAGGGATGCTGATCTTCTAAGAGAAGCGCTTGAACTTATCGATCAAGATCTCCCTGCTGATATCAAGGCTTCTTTAGAACCTGTTTCCCAATTGGATAATCACTTTGCCGCGAAGAAACGAAAGCTTTGAAGAACCAATCCTCTCAACCAGCTCTGGAACAAAGGAGAGCTATGGCCAAGCAATCTGTGAAAGATTTGCATGCTCAGATTCAGAACAATAAGGAATTTCTAGCCAAATTGCAGCCTGCACTCGAGCTGAAGAAAACCAGAAAAGTTGCATTGGAAGTTGAGCTGAGAAACTTGACAGTTGAGATTGAAGCTGGCGAGAAGAAGATGGCTGAACTTCCCGAATCAACGGAGAAAATGCGACAGGAAGCCTCAGCAGCCCTGAATGTAGAAAGGCAGCTCAAGACAAAGCTCTCTACTCTGTCTAAAACCCAAGAGGCTGATCAAAAATTGTTGGAGGATATCAACAAGATCATATCAGATGCCATCAATGTAATTTCAAAATACTTGGGTGTGTAATTGTAACAAACAATTCGTAGCCGAATGCTTTATCAACTCTGTAGTTTCGCTTTCTGTTAATCTCTATTCTCCATATTTGTTTTGCCTTATCTTGACGAGTAGCCTCTGGATGATTCATTTGGCAATTCTGACCACAACAGTGTTAGACCCGAAAAACGACCCAACCGCAACACAGCCGAATCTTAACCAGTCAAACCGAATATGACTCAGCATGCATCTCAAACAACTCGGCGACCGTTCAGTCGAAGGAGTCTCTCCACTTTCCAAATTTCTTGGGATATGCGCCACGATCTCTGGCCACTATCTCTTCGTCAATTCCATAAATAAGGACCTCGGGTGCCCCTAACCTTTCACCAAATCCTCTGCCTTCCAAGCCTCTGCTAACCCGAGCTCTTTCTCTTCAAGCACTAGTACTCCAAAGAACTTCATGGCCAACAGTGGCAACAGGCGCTCGGCCAGCGACGAGGCTGAAAGGAGCCGCGCCGGCGCTCATCGGAGGTGGTGACCGTCCACTTCTTCACAACCTTCTTTTAGATCTTGTTTCATCCCTGACGATTTTCTTTGCGCTTTCAGGCTCATCCGATGGAACCCCGTTCCTGCCCCAACTGCAGCTTCGGCTGCGGCGGGTGACTCCTCGAGGTCATCCAGCCGATCCTACTCCTCCAGGTCTTCACACTATACTGACCGCGACGCCTGCGGGTTCCGGGAGGAACGCAAAGCGACCCGGCACGAACTGGAGATTATGTCCAAATAGGCCGGGATCGCTGACCTCGAGTGGCGACACGCCCTCAGCGTGCTCGAGGCCATCGATGGTGAGTCCTGCAACTTGCTCAATTTCAATTCAATCTTGAACAACACTAACTGCTGCTGCTCTGTGACCCCCGCAAATCGCGATGCCGAGCTCCATCGGCTAAAGGTGCTGGCCGAGAAGCTGCCGAACAAGGTGAATGCTCCCGGAGACACGCCGGAAGTTCGCCTTGGCGCAGTGGCAGGCCGCGTCAACGAGGTGGCCCTGCATGGCGTCTGTCTGGGCACCGCCTTGGGCCTGGCCGCCATGTTGACACGCACCGGCGTCGACTACTCCACGCAGCCGCCCGGCTTCGACGGTGGCGCGCGGGAGGACCTTGACGACATCGAGGCCACTATGGAGCGCCTCGATGGCCATGGCGACGCCATTGCCGACTCCATCCACCCCCAGTCTGTTCTGAATAGGTTGTTTGATTAGTTTGTACTAGGGGTCATGGAATTTCGGCAATGAAATGAAATTTATCTTTTGCAGTTGTCTTGTGATAACTTTCCTAATTTGTGCATATGAATCTTCATTGTTTTGAACGCATTCGGGAACTTTTCTTCTAGCCGAACGCGCACAAACTTTTGCCCCTTGGCGCAAAATCCGTAGAGAAACCTCATTTGGGAATCATGAACACTATTTCGTTGAAAAAACCCTTTGCATCCAAGGAAAAACCCCCCGTCGTTTGGTATTCCCATCAATGCGCGTCGGCCAGTCATCACTCCCGATGCATTTCCACTGCTAATAAAATAGCTCTCCGGTGCTATGCAAATCCACTCGTACACACTTCCATCATTTCACTCTCTCTCGTCTTCCTCCTCCAAAAAAACCCCCAAAGCCATGGTGGACAAAGGGAAAACACCATGCGAGGAGAACAGCCTCCCACCAAAGAAGAGAACCATCCAAGAGTAATCTTCTCTTCCCATTCCTTTCTCTTGATCTTGATTGCAATCTCGTGATTCATCTTTCTTTGATTTCAGCTTCAACCTGCTGTCGGAGGACATTTTCGGCACTGAAGAAATTCCTGAGCACATCCGCTCTGACTCCTCGGCTGAAGAAGAAGACGCTACGCATGAACAGAGTGCCAACCATCAACTGCGCCGTCGCATTCTGCACTTAGAGCATGATCTGCGGGACATCACCGCTCGTTGCTGTGCCGAACGCGAACGCCGCATGAGCTTGGAGGTGGCAATAGGCGGTGAGATCTTTATTCCCCATTGAATCTCATGTTCAGGTTCAGATCCCGTGTTTGATGAGAATCTGTTCTTCTTTTTCAGATATGTCTGACAGGTACAACAACCTGAAGGCCGCCTGGGATAGTTTGATGGAAGCTACAAAACACGCCAGCCCCCAAGGTTTTTGCGTCGCCGTCACGGTGGTCTTGGAGCAGCTGAAGAGGGACGAGCTGAAGAGGAAAGGCGCTGAGCCAAAGAAATGAAGACACTTTCGCTTCTTCCTCCAGGCCTTCTGCTTCCTGCAGGCCTTCTTTTGTAATCTTAAGTAGTTGTATTGTTAATAGAAGAACCTGCAAGAACGTTTGTGATGCAAAAAATATTTTTGTGCTAAGGGAAATACACTTTAGTATTGGCCATTTTCCCTTTGTCGGAATTTTTGTTCTGAAGGCGGCTTCCTCCCGAATGCCGGCTATTTCCGTTTCTCTGACGCTTGGGACAGCAGTTTATGATCAACTTCAATACTAGGATAATATTTCTTCAACTATCTCCCGTTTATAGCAGCAGTGAATTCTTCTCCGAGTAAAGTTTTCAAGATGTATGCATTCCCAGGCATGCACCTAACCACCCGAAAAGGACCTTCCCAATTTGGAGACCACTTACCGAATGTACTGTACTTAGTCCCAATCGGCAATAATGCTTTCCAAACCAAATCTCCTTCTGCAAATTGCTTAACCTTTACCTTCTTGTTATAGTACTTAGCAACTCGCATTTTGTTTTTCTCAATATTTTCAAAGGCCCTAAGACGAATCATATGCAAATCTTCTAATTCGTCCATCACTAAGTCATTGTAATCCTTGGAACTTAAATCCTTTTGCAATATTATTCTCCTTGAGTCTGACTGCATCTCCCATGGCAAGATAGCATGATGTCCATAAACCAACTCATAAAGAGATGTCTGTGTAGCTCCATGAGGAGCCATTCGGTAAGCCCACAAGGCTTCATTGAGTATCGAATGCCACCTTTTTGGCTTCTGATCAATCTTCTTCTGCATAATCTTGATCATGATTTTATTAGAAGCTTCTGCCTGACCATTAGCTTGGGCATAATAAGGAGAAGAATTTAATAATTTGATCCCCATACTTTCAGCAAAATCTCTGAACTCTGAAGATGTAAACTGAGTTCCTTGATCTGTTGTAATTGTCTGAGGAATTCCAAATCTGTAAATGATATGCTCTTTGACAAACTCAATCATATTTTTTGATGTCACCTTCTTCAATGGAATTGCCTCAACCCACTTAGTGAAATAATCTGTTGCTAAAAGCACAAACTTATGCCCCTTGCTAGATGGAGGATTTATTTGGCCAATCAAATCTATTCCCCATCCTCTGAATGGCCATGGCTTGATAATAGGATTTAGAGTTGACTGGGAACTCTACTCGAATATTTCCAAACTTCGACAATCTTGACATCCCTTGTAATATTCAAAGCAATCTTCCAACAGATTGTCGGCCAATAACATCCAGTTTTCCTAATGACCCACTTCATTCGGTAAGCCGACTGATGTGCTCCACACAGCCCATCATGCACTTCACTCATCATCCTCTTCGCTTCTTCTTGACCTAGGCATTGTAGCAACACCCCATCCACGGATTTGTAATACAAACGTTCATCAAAAAGAACAAACTTTATGGCTTTGTACCTGAGCTTCCTAGAGACCTTTCAGGATGGATTCTCCAAATAATCAGTAATTTCTTTTCTCCAATCATCTTGTGCTAGATCACTCCCAAAATCATATACATCGATAGCAAACACTTCTTGATTCTCTCTATAACCCGAAGCACTTTGAGCTAGCCTGTTTGCCTCTCCATTGTTTTCTCTAGGAATATGTTGTAGAATTACTAACTGAAAGCCTTTCAGGATTTCTTTGCACTCCTCGTAGTAATTCCTCAGGATATCATCTCTGCATTCATATTGGCCATTCAATTGTTTTGTAACTAACTCTGAATCTCCAAAAATCTCAACTGCAATGGCCTTTGCCTCTCTCAAGTATCGAAGCCCTCTGAGCAATGCTTCATACTCGGCTTGGTTATTTGTGACAGTAGGTTGAATAGGAATAGCAAATTCAAACACTTCTCCCTTGGGTGAAATTAATAAAATACCTACTCCACCACCTTTGCCACATGAAAATCCATCAAAAAATAAAGCCCAAGGAGTAATCTCAAGCAAATTAATTGATGAACCATGATGTTCGGTAATGAAGTCAGCAATAATCTGTCCTTTAACAGCTTTTGCCGACTCAAACCTTAATTCAAACTCAGACAAGGCTAAAATCCATGTGCCAATCCTTCCATTTAAAATTGGCATAGACAACATGTGTTTAATTACATCAAATTTTGAATATACAATGCATTCAGCATTCAACAAATAGTGCCGAAACTTTGTACATGAGTAATAAACACACAAGCAAAGCTTCTCTGCAGCCAAATATCTTGTTTCGGGATCAAGCAATTTTCGGCTAAGGTATGCAACTACTCTTTCTTTTCCCTCAAATTCTTGTATGAGGGCTGATCCAGTGGTTTGGGTATCGGCCTCCACGTACAACTTAAAAGGCTTGTTCAATTGTGGAGGTACCAATACTGTTGGTTTCTTCATGTATTCCTTGATTTCATTGAAAGCCTTCTGTTGTTCGTCACCCCATACAAACTTCTGATCCTTTTTGACTCTTAACAGTGGAGAAAAAGGAAACACCTTTTGTGACAAATTTGATATGAATCTTCTCACAAAATTGATCTTGCCAAGCAGTGAATGCAATTCCTTAAGATTGGTCGGAGGAACAACTTCATCAACAGCTTTCATGCTTTTCTTACCAACTTCTATTCCTCCCTCATGCACCAGGAATCCCAAGAACTCTTCAGCTGAAACTCCAAAAGCACATTTGTTTGGGTTCATCTTAAGCCCATGTTTCCTAGTGTATTCTAGAGTTTTCCTCACATCAGCCAAATGTGATTCATGATCCAATGACTTGATCACGACATCATCAATATATATCTCCACAATTTTGCCGATCAACTCATGAAAAATATAATTCATGGCTCTTTGATAAGTTACACCAGCATTCTTCAACCCAAATGTCATGACAATCCACTCGAATAACCCTATATGTCCAGGACATCTGAAGGTTGTCTTTGCTACATCCTCCACTGCCATAAAAATCTGATTGTACCCTGCATTGTCATCCATGAAATTAATAACTTTATGCCCAGCAGCAGCATCAACCAACAAGTCAGCAACAGGCATGGGATATCCATCCATGGGTGTAACCCTGTTTAGATCTCTAAAGTCTATGCAAACCCTCATCTTTCTGTTTTTCTTGTAAACAGGAACAATATTAGAGATCCACTCTGCATATCTGCATGGCCGAATGAAATTTGCTTCTATTAATCTCTCAACCTCTTTTTTCACGTCGTCCAATACTTCATCCTTGTAAATTTTTCGGGTAGGTTGCTTGTAAGGTCTATAACTAGGCATGATTGGCAACCGATGCTCAACAATGGAACGATCCAAACTAGGCATCTCCGAATAATACCAAGCGAAGCAATCTTTATATTCTTTTAATAGCTTAATCAACTCTTCTCTGAAACCTGAATCCAAGTTAGTACTAATCAATGTCGGCCTTGGCTTGTCACCATCTCCAATGTCTATTTCTTCCAATTTATCGGCCGACATAAATCCACATCCTAACTTCCCATCAGTTCCATTTGTCGGGGACAGCCCTAGGGGTCCCCTTAAACAACGGGGAAACCCTCACTTAAAACCCGCAACGAAACCAAAACACGCTAAGCCTAACCATGCAGGTGCCTAACCATGCAGGACACGGCCCACGCCGCAGGGACCCCGACGGCCCATCAAGGCGGCCCTCTTAGAGATCCCCCTCGAGCCGGGCTCCGCCTCGCTCGAGGGTGCGCGCCCCCCTCGGGCGGGCTCCGCCCCATTCGAGGGGTAGCACTTCCCTCGAGCGGTTCAGCCTCGCTCGAGGGCTCGCTCCCCCTCGAGTGGGTTCCGCCTCGCTCGAGGGTACGTCCCGCCCTCGGCGGGGTCCGCCACGCTCGAGGGCGCCCCTCACGCGTGCGTCGGCCCCCCGTACACGGGCATTTAACGCCCGACACCGGCGGGGCGGCGCCATCATGCGCCGGGGCTCGCGCCCCGGTGTCGCCGCACCAACTCCCCGTGGAGGAGCCCATCCCCATCCTTGTGGGGAGGGAGCGTGCGGCAGCGGCCGGTGTCGGTCCCGTGACACCGCGCGCCTCGCTCCGGTACGGCTAACGCGCCGAGGCCCTCGAAGGGGGGGGGCCGGGCGCACCCTCGATTCACTTTCTCGTGACCCTACGGGGGTTAGGTGGAGGCGCTAGGCCGGTGGATCGCCATCCCGGCCACCGTAACGGCATGGCCGCCGTCCCCGCGCGTGCGAGGGCGCACGCCGGCGCCGTAGCAACAACCCCGGCCTTGTGAAGCGCGTTGGGAAGGGACGCCGTTCTACCTACTCCTGTGCCCCGTACAGGCCAACGTCAGCATCTCCCTCGAGCCTATCAGAGGACATCGCCACCATCTGCCGCCCTTCTACCCTCGAACCGCCACTGTTCGGGTACAAGGTAGGCCATCATGGCCAGATCGCTGCGAGGATCGTCCGGACGGCCGCCCACTCTACAGCATAGCACGTCGTGCTTCCCCACGTAGCTAGATAGCGCGGCGCGCATGTAATCCGCCTCCCCCTTGATCTATAAAAGGGGGGCGAACCCCCAGCCGCGGGGGAGAGACATTCTGAGCAGCACCCGAGACAGGAACACGCCGCACACCACATACTCATCTTCCAATTCTCCCACAATATCTTCAGCCACTCCTCCAGGGACTTGGAAGCCAGGCTTCCTCTCCCGCCTTGCTTGTAGCAGCCCCACTGCAGGCACCTCCGGTGCTAAGTAATATAGTGCCTTGAGCACGCCTCTGCTGGACGTACGGCCCCCTCGGCCGGAACCAGGATAAAATCTCTGTGTCACTTGTTACTTAGCATCGACCATTGAGGGATAGACCTCGGCGCTATCTATTGGTTAGTGTCGGGACTATATTCCGCACCGACAGTTGGCGCCCACCGTGGGGCAATCGAGCGCCTAAGGTCATTCCGTCAACTCCCTCCATGGTGATCGGCACCGAGTACCGTTGTACACGCTACTGCATGGGTAGCTCGGACCCCCTCCCAGCCGGGTTCGAAATTCGCTTCGGGGACCTGAACTTTCAGGCCACGGGGAACGGCTATCTCATGCACCTCACCAACCGTGAGGAGCTCCGCGCGCAGCGCCAGGCCGGTCCGCTCGGTCCCCGGCGCCCGCGCCGCCACGGCGCGGACGCCCCCGCGGGCACGGATGCCGCGGGCCGTCGACGCCGCGGCGCCGCCGCCGCTGCGGGCTACGTTCGCGCCAAGCGCGGGCCCGAGCGACGAGGCCGAGCGCGCCGCCTCTCAACGCGGCGCGCCCTCCCACCGTCACGACGACCGCCACCGCCCCAGCGGGACAGCGCACGGTCTCCGGGCCACGCATCCCCATCGGGCTGCGTGGCGCTACGTCGGCCTACAACGCCAATGTCAACACCACGATGCGCAGGGTTCCGCCTGGCCGCCACATCTTCGTCGCCAGGGACCCCGGCGCCTCAGCAGGGGACGAATCGTCCCTGGGCTCCATCGACGCGTTGCCACCCGCCAACCACCATGGGTACGCGGAGTGGGACTTCTCCGGCGTGCCGGACCCAGTCATGTTCAGGCGTTTCCTCGACGCTACGGACTGCGGTTCGGGCTGCCCGACGACTCCGACACGGGAGCTACGACCCCGCGCGGGAGTGCTGCGCCGTCATCACCAACGACCCAGCCAATGCCGCTGGCGCGGTGGGCGCCGGAGACGGGGAGATCACCCCTGCCCCAGGGATCGCCGCACGCATGGCCGCGGGGCCAAGCGCTCCTGCTGGGGCCGACGCCGACGCGCGGCGGCCCAAGCTCGCGAGCTCGAGGTCAAGCTCGCGGAGGAATGCGGACGGTGCGGCCGCTCCGCGCCTCAATGGCGGGGGGGGAAGCCTCGCGCGCGGCGAACGCGCGCGGGGGCCGGGCCGACGGGTCCGTGACCGCATCAACACCGTCCCCAACGTCGACAACGCGGACGCGCCCCGCGGGCGAGCCAAAAACTCATCGCCGCCGCGCGCCTTCCCGGCGGGCCATGCGGCACCCTCGACCCTCGAGGCTCGAGACCTGCACCGCGAGGTGCAAACTCTCATCGAGCAAGCGGCCGTCCGGCGGGCCGAAAGCTCGGCCTCGCGCATCCACCAACGGGGAGATGCGTGGGGCGACGAAGCCGTACCGGGAGGCGAACCCTCGGTGCACGCAGGGGGACCGGCGGGGCAACCCGCCGACCAAGGACGCACGCCGGCCAAGGAATGGCTCCTTGACGCACGCGGGCGCCGGATGGCGACGCCCGCAACGTCATCAACGCCAGGCGCACGAGCAGGGCGGACGCACGAGCAGCAAGGGGCTACCACCCTCGACGAGGTGGACGCTACGACAGCGGCGAGGACCGCTCTCCGACGCCGAGCCCCCGAGCACTCGTGTGTTCGGCGGGAGATCCGCGCGGCGGCGTTCCCCCCCAACGCTTCCGCCAACCCTCGACCATCGTCAAGTACAACCGGGAGACGGACCCCCGCGTGTGGCTTAACGACTACCGCTTGGCTTGTCGGTGGGCGGGGCCACCAACGACGAGGTCATCATCCGCAACTTGCCCCTGCATCTCGGCGACGCGGCCCGGACATGGCTCGAGCACTTGCCCGCTAGCCAAATCCACAACTGGGACGATCTGGTCCACACGTTCGTGGGCAACTTCCAGGGCACGTACGTGCACCCCGGAAATTTGTGGGACCTGCGCTCATGCACGCAGAAGCCCGGCAAGT
The DNA here is from genome assembly GCA_947561735.1 of Cenchrus americanus. Lineage (NCBI taxonomy): Eukaryota > Viridiplantae > Streptophyta > Magnoliopsida > Poales > Poaceae > Cenchrus > Cenchrus americanus. Next base: position 76,584,574 of record OX387244.1, on the reverse strand, counting down.
CGTTGCGGGACTTCATACGGCGCTTCTTCAAGCGCTGCACGGAGCTCCCCAATGTGGCGCAGTCCGAGATCGTGCACGCCTTCCTCGAGGGCACCACGTGCAGGGACCTCGTGCGGGAACTGGGACGCAGCCCGCCCGCGGACTCCAACGAGCTGTTCGACATCGCCACCAGCTTCGCCTCAGGAGAAGAGGCCGTGGGGGCGATCTTCGACGGCAAGAAGGGCAAATGCTCGGAGGACGCGCCCGCGGAGGGCAGCAAGTCCAAGGAGCCCCACCACAACGACAAGCGGGGCAAGAAGGGGAAGAAGCCGCGCCGCGAGGCGCGCGAGCAGGGCGCGCGACGGCGGCAACGCCGAGGACCTTGCTGTTGACCCGGCTCGACGGGGCCCTCGACCGGCCCCTCGAGGCCCGGGGTGTTCGATGACATGCTGAAAAAGCCATGTCCCTACCACAAGACCCCAGTGAACCACACCCTTGAGCAATGGCGATATGCTCAAGAAGTTCTATGGCCGTGCCGCCGCGAAGGAGGCAGAGGCCAAGAAAGACGGAGGCGATGGCGACGCAGGCGGCTTCCCCGCCGTTGAAAATGTGTTCCTCATCTTTGGGGGGCCAACCGTCGACATGTCGACCCGCCCGGCGCAGGGAAGGAGTGGCACGAGGTCCTCGCCGCGGAGAGGGCGCCTCCGTCCTTCCTCAATTGGTCGGAGGACGCCATCACCTTCAGCCGGGAGGACCACCCGAACCGCGTCCCCAACCCGGGCCGGACCCACCGGTGGTTGACCCCATCATAGGGAACGCCCGGTTCTCGAAGGTCCTCATGGACGGAGGCGGCGACCTCAACATCCTCTACGCGCATACGTTGCGCCTCATGGGGATCGGGTTGGACCGAGTGCGGCCCAGCACGAAGCCGTTCCCCGCATCGCGCCGGCAAGCGGTGTCCGGCCCCCTCGGGCGCATCGACCTGCCGCTTGGTTTGGCACCCCGAAGAATTTCCGCAAGGAGATCCTCACCTTCGAGGTGGTGGGGTTCAAGGGGGCCTACCACGCTATACTTGGGCGACCCTGCTACGCCAAATTCATGGCGGTCCCCAATTATACTTACTTGAAGATGAAGATGCCGGGACCGAACGGCGTCATCACCGTCGGCTCATCCATCGAGCACGCGTTCGACTGCGAAGTCGAGTGCGTGGAGCACGCAGAGGCACTGGCGCTGGACGAAGCGCTGTTGAACACGTTGGAGAAGATGGTCAACGAAGACCTCGACTCCACCACCAAGCACGCCGGCACCTTCGAGGCCGCGGAGCAGACCAAGGGGGTCCCCCTCGACCCGTCAGCCCCCGAGGGCAAGGCGTTGAGGGTCAGCTCCACCCTCGATCCCAAATAGGAAGTGGTGCTCGTCGACTTCCTCCGCGCCAACGCCGACATCTTCGCGTGGAGCCCCTCGGATATGCCAGGCATCCCGAGGGAAGTCGCCGAGCACTCCCTTGTCATCCTGCCAAACGCCCGCGCCGTGCAGCAACGGCTGTGCCGCTTCGACGAGGAGCGGCGACGGGCAATCAGAGCGGAGCTGCGGAAGCTTCTCGAGGCCGGATTCATCAAGGAGGTGTTCCACCCCACGTGGCTAGCAAACCCCGTGCTTGTAAAGAAAAAGAATGGGAAGTGGCGGATGTGTATAGACTACACTAGTCTTAATAAAGCATGTCCTAAAGTTCCTTTTCCTTTGCCGCGCATTGATCAGATCGTTGATTCAACGGCTGGGTGTGAATTGCTTTGCTTCCTCGATGCTTACTCCGGATACCATCAAATAAAAATGAAGGAGTCCGACCAGCTCGCGACTTCGTTCATCACGCCGTTCGGGACATTCTGCTACGTCACGATGCCGTTTGGCCTCAGAAACGCGGGTGCAACATATTAGCGTTGCATGCAGCACGTTTTTGGGGATCACATCGGACGGACGGTCGAAGCATACGTAAACGACATTGTCGTAAAGACCAGGAAGGCGGACGACCTGGTTGGCGACCTTGGCGTCGCGTTCAACTGCCTACAGGCCAATGGGGTCAAGTTAAACCCCGAAAAATGTGTCTTTGGAGTGCCGCGAGGCATGCTCCTGGGATACATTGTCTCCCAGCGGGGAATCGAGGCCAACCCTGAAAAGGTTGCGGCCCTCGAACGAATGGGCCCGATCCGGGACCTCAGGGGGGTGCAGAAGGTGCTGGGGTGCCTCGCCGCCTTGAGCCGCTTCATCTCGCGGCTCGGTGATAAGGGCCTGCCCCTCTACCGCCTACTTAAGAAGCAGGAGCGCTTCTCCTGGACCACCGAGGCCCAGGATGCGCTTGACAAGCTGAAGGCATCTCTAACACACGGCCCGATCCTCACGCCTCCACAAGACGGCGAACCCCTGCAGCTCTACGTGGCCGCAACCACCCAGGTGGTCAGCGCCGTGATCGTCGTGGAGCGCACGGAGGAAGGGCACGCCTTGCCTGTACAGCGGCCGGTCTACTACATCGGCCGAGGTCCCGTCGACACGAAGACGCGCTACCCCCGTGTCCGAGTTGCCGTACGCGGTAGTCCTTGCGCGGCGCAAGCTCCGCCACTACTTCGAGGCTCACCCCGTCACGGTGGTTTCCTCCTTTCCACTGGGGGAAATCATCCGCAACCCCGACGCTGCGGGAAGGATCGCCAAGTGGTCCGTAGAACTGATGGGCGAGACGCTCGCCTACGCCCCACGCAAGGCCATCAAGTCGCAAATTTTGGCGGATTTCGTCGCTGAGTGGACAGATACGCAGCTACCGCCGCCGCAGATCCAAGCGGAGTGCTGGACTCTGTTCTTCGACGGCTCGGTGATGAAAACGGGGGCAGGCGCGGGCCTGCTCTTCGTGTCACCCCTAGGGGAGCACATGCGCTACGCAGTGCGCCTCCACTTCCCCGCGTCAAACAATATGGCTGAATACGAGGCCCTCCTCAGCGGCCTCAAAATCGCCATTGAGTTAGGCGTCAAGCGCCTCGACGTGCGGGGGGATTCGCAGCTCGTAATCGATCAAGTCATGAAGAACGCGAGCTGCCATGACGACAAGATGGAGGCCTACTGCAAGGCCGTGCGGGCCCTCGAGGACAAGTTCTACGGCATCGAGCTCAACCATGTGCCCCGCCGGTACAACGAGGAGGCAGACGAACTGGCCAAGATCGCGTCCGGGCGGATCACCGTTCCCCCGAACATTTTCGCGCGCGGCATCGCGCAACCCTCGGTCGTCTTCGAGCCCTACCCCTTGAGTCACGACGGACCCTCGGGGGCTCCCTCGAATCCAGCGGGTGCAGAACCCATGGACGAGGACCCCTCGAACGAGGCGTACGTGCTCTCCCTCCTCGAGGGGTACGGCTCCCACGAGGCCGACGCAATGGACATCGAGCCGGCTCCTGCCCAAGAGGACTGGCGCGAAAAATACATCGCCTGGATCGCTCGAGGGGAGCTCCCCGCGGACCGGGCCGCGGCTAGACGCATCGCCAGGATGGCCAAGTCTTTTGCCCTCGTCGACGGCGAGCTGTATAAGCGCGCCGCCTCCGGCATCCTACAGCGGTGCGTGCCCATTCCCGAGGGGCGCGAGCTCCTACGGGACATTCACGTGGGGATCTGTGGCCACCACGCCGCGCCCCGCACCCTCGTCGGCAATGCGTTCCGCCAGGGCTTTTACTGGCCTACCGCGGTCACGGACGCCAGCGAGATCGTGCGCACCTGCGAAGGGTGCCGGGCCTACGCCCGCAAGTCCAACTTGCCCGCCCATGCCCTGCAAACCATCCCCGTGACATGGCCATTCGCCGTGTGGGGGCTGGACATCGTCGGGCCCCCGCGGAAGGCGACCGGGGGCTTCACCCACCTCGTTGGTCGCGATCGACAAGTTCTCCAAGTGGGTGGAGGTGCGCCCCATCACGAATCTAAGGGCGCAGCAAGCGGGCGGTGACATTCTTCACCGACATCGTCTACCGCTTTGGAGTGCCAAACTCCATCATCACGTACAATGGGTCCCGCTCACGGGCGGGAAGTTTTTGGAGTTCTCGCGACAAATTCCACATCCGCGTGGATTGGGCGGCCGTGGCACACCCACGGACCAACGGCCAAGTAGAGCGTGCCAACGAGCATGATCCTACAGGGCCTCAAGCCCATAATTTTCAAACCACTCAACAAATGCGGGGCGAAAATGGCTCCAAGAATTACCGGCGGTTGTGTGGAGCCTAAGGACCACCCCCGAGCAGCCACCGGTTCACCCCGTTTTTCCTAGTCCATGGCGCGGAGGCCGTCCTCCCCACGGACTTAGAATACGGATCGCCTGTGGTTCGAGGCTATGACGAGGATGCTAACCGCCGAGCCCGCGAGGACTCGCCGGACCGCCCGGACGAGGCACGCCTCGTAGCCTTAATGCATTCCGCAAGGTACCAACAGTCCCTAAGACACTACCAAGCACGCAAGATACGTCGACGGGACTTCAGTGAAGGGGATTTGGTCCTAAGGCTGCGCCAAGACAACCGAGGGCGCCATAAACTATCGCCCCCATGGGAGGGACCCTACGTCGTGGTGAAGGTACTCAAGCCGGGCACGTACAAGCTGGCCAACGAGGACGGTGAAGAGCTCACCAATGCTTGGAACATCCAACGCCTACGTCGCTTCTACCCTTAGCTAGGATTTCCAAGTACTTTTTGTTGTAAAATCACATGGCCAACGCCCCAGTTGGTGACAACTATGTAAATGCTTCAAGTCTAATAAAAGGGCAACTCGGCTTTCCCCTGAAACCCAAGTTACCCTCGGGGGCTACTGCGGGGGGCACCCCCCCCCCAAAATGGTCCCATTTTCGCGCAAAAATAAAAAACAACTCACACGCGCTAAGTTTGTTTTCTACTTCAACTACGAGCAACGATTTGAACAGGGCGCGGGCGGCCCAGTGGGAGGAGCGTGCGAGCCAGAGATAGCCTACGCCGCGTGGATATGGCCCTTCTCTCTCGCCTCCAACCCAGCGGGCCCCCAGCGAAAATCGAACTTCCCTAAGTAAAATCTACTCAGGAAGAAGGAGAAACAAAAAAGCGCAATAAGAAAAGGACTTCATTTCGCATCATCAAACGTTTACGATTAAGATAATGTGCTTATTTACAAAGGCCCCATGGCCAGAATACTGATACACATAAAACGGGCCTAGCGCCCAACTGCTTTCAGATGGAAGGAGCGGCAGCGTCAGCGGCGTCCGGGAAGAGGAACTCCTCGAAGGACTCGGCGAGCGACCCGGCGGCATCGGCGGCAAGCGCATCCACACGCTCCATGGCCACCTCGTCCTCGACGCCGTCGGGAACGATGTAGCCCTCCGCCAGCGCCTCGAAGTTGACCTCGTAGTGGGACCGCACCACTCCGAGGGCCTTCTCGGGACGCCCCGCCTGCAACGCCCGGCGCATCCGCTCGGTGACGTGACCACCAAGGGCGCGCAGGCGGCTGGCCAACGAGCTGCCAGCCCGAGCCTCGCCCTCCTCCACGGTACGGTAGGTCTCGAGGGCCGCATCGCGCAATTCCTGCAGCTCCCGCTCGGAGGAGTTGTAAGAAGCCTGCAGCGCCTCGGCCCGCTCAGCTGCATGCCCCAGAGCAATGCGCAAGCCTGAAACCGCCAAGACAGGAAAGAAATCAGAAAGGGGGAAGCGAGCCCTCTAACAGAAAAACCAGCCAAATGAGAAGCCAAGCAGCAGCTCACCTTCGACTTGCTTCCTCTCCGTCTCGAAGTCGCGGCGCACGGCCTCGACCGTCAGCTCGAGGCGCTTGACAGTCTCGCCTTGCTCCCCGGAGGGCCGCCTCCCCGATTGGCGTTGGTAATGCCGAGCATAACCAACTCGCCCCTCGGCCTTAGAGAGCTTGTCGTCCCGCTTCGCCAACGACTCGCGCCGCCCTCGCGAGCGACGCGCTCCTCGCTCCGGGCGCCGTCCCGGCGTCGACGAGGGCGGCCTCGCTCTCCCGCCGGAGCCGCCCCTCGCCCCCTTGGCGGGGGGAGCGCTCTTGCGAGAAGCCGCTCCTCGGCGATGGCGAGCGCCGCAACCTTGGCATCAAGGGCCGCCTTCAAGTCGTCGGCCTCCTTGGCCCGTTGCTCCGCCCGCGCGCCCGCTCCTCGCCCGCGCCGCCGCGCTTGCGCCCCCTCGAGCGACGAGCGGAGCTCCCGGTTCTCGCCGCGGACGTTGGCCACCTCCGCCTCCCGCCTGGCGGCCGCCGTCCGCGTCTTCTCCAAGTCCGAGCGCGCCGCCACGCCGCCTCATCACGATCGATGAGGGGCCGTGCGCACCGCCGAGGCTCGAGCGGCGCGATGGGTCGTGCCTCGAGCTCTCCTGGGAGCTCGTCGCGCCACGCCATGGCCCGTACGCCGCCCAACCGTCCCGGCGTCCGGAGGGCGTCGCAAGCGTGTCGAAAGCGGCCGCAGCCGCTCCCGGAGCTGGTGGACCTCGGCGTTCACCCCGGTCGAAGGCGTCGTACTTGTCGTGGGCGCGACGCTCGAGCTCCCGGCACCCACAGCAGTCAAAACCCACAAGCGCTGAGACACGAAGGCAGCACGCAAAAACGAGAGATGAAAGAAAAACAGGCAACCATGCCCTACCTGGAAGACGAGCCATGCAGGGCCGCCATGGACCCGCAGCGCCTCGTTCAGCGCGCGGTTGAGCGTGGCACCGTGGCTCCGGAGCTCTCCCCAGAGCTCCTGCTCCCCCCGGGCGTCAACAAACGCAGGGGGATCGTCTGCAACCTCCTCCACCTGGGCGGAGCGGCCGACGCGGGAGGACGAGGCCTCGGCGCCGTGTCCTCGGTCTCCCGCCACCATGTGACCCTCGTGCCGCCTCACGAGGGCCCCCTCCTGGGGCTCGGGGGAACGCGTGGGGACGCTAGCCCACCGATCCCCACCCGGCGGCGGGGAGTCATCCGAGACCTCCACCACCTCCGCCCGCGGATCGCCGGCGGGGCGCCGGCGCTTGTGCCGCCTCCACCGCCCCTCCACTTGCGCCTCCGCGGCCGCGGGCGCATGGCACGACGCCGCGGCCACCACCTCCGGCTGCGCCTTCCGCAACCACGGGCGCCACCATGAGTTGCACCCGCTCCGCCTCCCTCCGCGGCCCGCCGCCACGGACGGTGCCCGCGCAGCCGGCGCCCTCCGCGGGCCGCACCTCCACCGCGGCCGCCGCCGCGGCCCGCATCCCCACGACGGCCGGCACCGGCCGCTCCTCCACAACCTCCCGCCCGCGCCGCGGCGGGTCGATGGCTCGGCCGGGGCCTCGAAGCCTCGGGCGGGCTTTTTGCGAGCTCCCGCCCGCCGCCGTGCTTGTCCCCGGCCGCGACGCCCTCGACGAGCGCCGCCGGGTGGGGATGGACGCGTCCGTCCTCAGCACCTTGGCCGGTGCGAGAGGAGGCACGGTTGGCACCACCCTGCGCAGGCACAAACAGAGGGTTAGAACGCCTGACCATCGGCAAATCGAACCAAGCAAAGGATCGAGCCCCTTACCTCGATGAGGAAAAGGCGCGCTTCCTTTTCCTCGAGGCCTCGGCGGACGAGGCCGGCGCGGCTGGCACGCCCGCCGCCGCGCCTCCCCGACGGCGCCGCCGCGCGCGCCGCGCGCCCCGCCCGCGCGCGCGGCACGCCCCGACGCCGCGCCTCCCGAAGGCGCCGCCGCGCGCGCAGCACGCTCGCCCGCGTGCGGGCACGCCCTGCCGTCCGCGCCTCCCGACGACGCTCGCTACGCGCGCGGGCACGCTCGCCCCGCACGCAGCACGCTTGACGCGCGCACGGGCGCGCGCGCGCGCGCGCGCCTCGCGGCGCGCGCCGCCCTCGATGTCGATTGCTCCGGCGGCGGGCGCCGTTGCGCCCGCCCCGAGCGATGCCGCCCTTGCCACCGGCGCCGGCTCCGGCGACGGGGGCGCAGTCGCCACCTATCGAGGGGCCCTCCCCCTCGCCCTCTTCCCTCTTCGTCCTCCTCCGAGGACGAGTACTCCTCGGTCCCCGGGGAGGAGAGCCCCGCCCTCTTCGCGCGCGCCGGTACTCCGCGTTCCGCCGGTCGCGGCGCGCTTGATGTCGCCGCGCGCTCCCTCCCCGCGCGCCGCCCGCTCCCCGCTCCCCGTCGCCGCACCGCCCCCGCCGAGCGCGCAGGAGTCGGGGGTGGGCGGAACGGACTTTGAAGCGGTAAAGTTCACCAGCTTCATACGGGGACATCAAGGACGCGTCAGGAGGGCGAAGCGACACCAAGAACTAAAACAAGATCAACAATCAAACTCACCAGCGGGCCGGTGGGGAGCATCTCGAGGTCCCATGGGGTCCGGTCCAGAGGCATCGGCACCCGGGTGTCGACGGCGCTCCGCGCCCGGGTGAGCGCATATGGCCGCTCGAGGGGCGTCGGGAGCATCCGCGACCTCGCCGGATCGACGGGGTTGGCCGCCTCTCGTCATCTCGAAGATGCGGAGCGGCCTCTCCATCGGGGGCACGACCCGCCGGTGATGGAGGAAGGCGAGGACGCCCATCGCGGTCGGCCCCTCGCCGCCGGGCTCTGCAGGCGGCCGGGACCGACTCTCCGCCGCCTCCGATGTCGGGGCGTGGACACCCGTAGCCCCAAGAGTCGGGCTTCTCCTTGAACACCCGACCGGTGTAGGGGGGAGGCCGGGCTTGGCGTTGCGCAAGTAGGAACCATCCCCGCTCCCGGCCCGGCGTTGTTCGTCGTCATGGTGCGGGGGATGTAGACGTTCTTGAATTGCCCCCGCGGGGGCAAGCGACATCCCGCCGCGCGCACCGCGCGCGCGGGTCCCTCGGCTCCGTCGTGGGCTGCGTGAAGAGCTCCGCGCGGAAAAGGTGTACCCGCAGCTCCCGCCTGACCGGGATCCCCGGGTACCCTTCGCAGACGCCCACGAACGTGGCCGCCTGCGAAATCGCGTTGGGCGCGAAGTTATGCAGCTCCACTTCGTAGTGGTGGCACAGCGCCCGCATGAAGCGGCTCGCCGGCGCGTTGAAGCCCCGCTCGTGGTAGCGGATGAAGCTCACCACGTAGCCCTCCGGCGGGTTGGGCACTCGGTCCCCCGCCGGCGGCACTATCCACTCCGCTGGGCGCCCATCCTCGTTCGCCGCCAGCTGGACGGCGGCGACCGCCTTGCCAAGGGCCGCCCGGGTCACCGACGACCTCTCCCTGTGCGTATGGGTCCAAGATCGTGAGGGGCTGAGGCGGCGCCATGAAGAAGGGCGAAGGAAAGCGAGAGCGGAGGACGAGAAACGGAAGAAAAGCTCTAATGGCGACACCGCACGGTGGCAAAGGCGAGGCGAAGACGAAGGGGCAGGGGGCTGAAATGGCGAGGCGTTAAGGTAAGAAACCGCCGTCTCCCCCTCCCCTCAGATTTATAAGCCGCGGGCGAGCTCTCCGGAGCGGATGCCCCGCGCGCATTAACTGCAGGGAATCTTCCCTTCACGCCGACGGACGGGCCCCACCACGACTGCAGCGGCCACATCACCGCAGGCGGGCCATCATCACGGCGAAGACCAGCGGGGACCGAGGCGAGCCGTCACGTCCGCCGCCACGCCGCCCACTACGCGCGCTCGCGGCCGCAGCGCCTAAAAAGGCGCGCCCGCGCTGCAAAAACCGCAGCCTCGACTGCGGGGCATTTAATGAGCCGGTCCCTTGCCAAGCAAGGAGAACCCTTGAGCGGGGCGAACCCCTGGCTCGAGACAAGGGCAGCCCTCGAAGGGACATCGGCGTGAGAAGGCCGCCCGGGACCTGCTTGAAGTAAAGCAGGCACCGCGGGCACCCATGCCACGTAAAACCCTCGAGCGGCACGAGCCCCTGGCTCCAGACAATAACGGCCCTCGAAGGGACATCGGCGTGAGAAGGCCGCCCGGGACCTGCTTGATGTAAAGCAGGCACCGCGGGCACCCATACCACGTAAAACCCTCGAGCGGCACGAGCCCCTGGCTCCAGACAATAACAGCCCTCGAAGGGACATCGGCGTGAGAAGGCCACCCGGGACCTGCTTGAAGTAAAGCAGGCACCGCGGGCACCCATGCCACGTAAAACCCTCGAGCAAAGCACGAGCCCCCGGCTCCCGTACAATAACGGCCCTCGAAGGGACATCGGCGTGAGAAGGCCGCCGGGACCTCCTTGATGTAAAGCAGGCACCGCGGGCACCCATGCCACGTAAAACCCTCGAGCGGCACGAGCCCCTGGCTCCAGACAATAACAGCCCTCGAAGGGACATCGGCGTGAGAAGGCCGCCCGGGACCTGCTTGATGTAAAGAAGGCACCGCGGGCACCCATGCCACGTAAAACCCTCGAGCGGCACGAGCCCTTGGCTCAAGACGAAAGCAGCCCTCGAAGGGACATCGACGTGAGAAGGCTGCCCGGGGCCTACTTGAAGTAAAGCAGGCACCGCGGGCACCCATGCCACGTAAAACCCTCGAGCGGCACGAGCCCCTGGCTCGAGACAATACCAACTCTCTAAAGAGGGCACGTGTGTGAGAGGGTCGCCCGGGGCCTGCTTGAAGTGAAGCGGGCACCGCGGGCACCCACGCCGCGCTGTGCTACCAACTAGCGCCTCGAGGGCCGGCACGCCCAGACCCCTCGACGGCCGCAAACGCTAAAGACGGGGCCGCCCAGGCACGGCCCCGCACGGCCCTACTGATCAGAGGTTCGAAGCCTGACCCTCGACGGGTTCGAACAGGCGCCACAGATCGCAGAGTCAGGGACGACGAGGGCACGCGCATTCGAGCCGTTCCTCGAGCCCGTCGGCTCGAGGGTGCCCCACATGTCGTGTTCGAGAGCCAGCGAGGGCAGCTAGCAGGGGGATCCCACCGAGGGAGAGCTTCCGCGCCCTCGATCCCTATCGAACGGGACCGAGCCCCACCTAGCAAACCCACGCAAGCGCTTCCATGGACGTGTCTCTGGACCACGCAGCCTACCCTTATCGAACGGGGCATGGACGTCCACTCGAACCACCCGCTAGCAGCTCGACGAGGAATCCGCAATCCGCGACCCGCTCGATGGGGGTTGCGGAAACCTCACCCTCCGTCCCGCGGAGGGACGGCGAGGGCGCGTGAGAAAACAAGTCGTAAAGCTCTACCCGATCGCCTCGAACGGGCCCAGGCTCGGGGCTTGACGCACGGCTACACCTCCTTGAAACCGCACCCGCCGCAGACGGTGCCGGCGGCGCGTGCGCCACCCGGCCGGGCGAGACATCGCCGATGCCGGTTGGAACATGTGCCACGCCCTCTAACCAGCTCTCGCGGATTAACCCCTGCAGGGAGCATCCACACTCCCGCAGGGCTTCGGGGGGCTAGACCCTCAGGTCCGGCCGACGCGGCCCCACGGAAAGCGTTCGCAAAACAAGGAGGGAAGAACGTCCTATCAGTAGGTTCCAGCATCTGCGGGAGCCTCAATGGCAAACCCACAGATGCTCGGGGGCTACTGTCAGGGACAGCCCTAGGGGTCCCCTTAAACAACGGGGAAACCCTCACTTAAAACCCGCAATGAAACCAAAACACGCTAAGCCTAACCATGCAGGTGCCTAACCATGCAGGACACGGCCCACGCCGCAGGGACCCCGACGGCCCATCAAGGCGGCCCTCTTAGAGATCCCCTCGAGCAGGCTCCGCCTCGCTCGAGGGTGCGCGCCCCCCTCGGGCGGGCTCCGCCCCGTTCGAGGGGCAGCACTTCCCTCGAGCAGGTTCAGCCTCGCTCGAGGGCTCGCTCCCCCTCGAGTGGGTTCCGCCTCGCTCGAGGGTACGTCCCGCCCTCGGCCGGGGTCCGCCACGCTCGAGGGCGCCCCTCACTCGTGCGCCGACCCCCCGTACACGGGCATTTAATGCCCTGACACCAGCGGAGCGGCGCCATCATGCGCCCGGGGCTCACGCCCCGGTGCCGCCGCACCAACTCCCCAGGGAGGAGCCCATCCCCATCACTGTGGGGAGGGACTGTGAAGAGCGGCCGGTGTCAGTCCCGTGACACCGCGCGCCTGCTCCAGTACGGCTAACACGCCAGGCCCTCGAAGGGGGCCGGCGCACCCTCGATTCACTTTCTCGTGACCCTACAGGGTTAGGTGGAGGCGCTAGGCCGGTGGATCGCCATCCCGGCCACTGTAACAGCATGGCCGCCGTCCCCGCGCGTGCAGGCGCACGCCAGGCACTATAGCAACAACCCCAGCACTGTGAAGCGCATTGGGAAGGGACGCCGTTCTACCTACTCCTGTGCCCCGTACAGGCCAATGTCAGCACCTCCCTCGAGCCTATCAGAGGACATCGCCACCATCTGCCGCCCTTCTACCCTCGAACCGCCACTGTTCGGGTACAAGGTAGGCCATCATGGCCAGATCGCCGCGAGGATCGTCCGGACGGCCGCCCACTCTACAGCATAGCACGTCGTGCTTCCCCACGTAGCTAGATAGCGCGGCGCGCATGTAATCCGCCTCCCCTTTGATCTATAAAAGGGGGGGGGGCGAACCCCCAGCCGCGGGGGAGAGACATTCTGAGCAGCATCTGAGACAAGAACACTCCACACACCACGTACTCATTCTCCAATTCTCCCACAATATCTTCAGCCACTCCTCCAGGGACTTGGAAGCCACGCTTCCTCTCCCGTCCTGCTTGTAGCCGCCCCACTACAGGCACCCCCGGTGCTAAGTAATATAGTGCCCCGAGCACGCCTCTGCTGAACGTACGGCCCCCCCGGCCGGAACCAGGATAAAAACCCTGTGTCACTTGTTACTTAGCATCGACCATTGAGGGACAGACCACGGCGCTTTCTACTGGTTAGTGTCGGGACCATATTCCGCACCGACACCATTAATTGGATTCTCCATTAAAAATTACTATAAGAGCCGACTGCTTGGATCGGCTGTTGATCACTGCTGACTGGTTCAACAGTACCTTCACCCCAATCCCTGCCTGAAAAGCAATCTATGCTTTGATACTCCCAGAAGGCTGGTTCCACATTAGCCATGCTTACCAAATCATCTGCTTGGACAACTTCCATGTCGTCATCTATCCACTGAACAAGCTGTTGATGCATAGTAGATGGAATGCAGCAGTTCGCATGGATTCAATCCCTTTCAAGCAGCAAGCTATATGCCCCTTTGCCTTTAATGACAAAGAAGGTTGTAAGCAGAGTCTTAGATCCGATCATCAAATCTACATGTACAGAGCATTTGGTGTCTGAAGGATTTCCAGCAAAATCATTCAGAACTATGCTCGTTGGCGTCAAATCTCCAAGGCCCATGCCAAGCTTTCTGAATGTAGTATATGGCATCACATTGACAGCAGCTCCATCATCAACAAACATCTTAGTTAAAGGCTTCCCGTTGACGTACCCTCTTAAGTACAGTGGTCTCATGTGCTGATTCTTGGCTGGCTTATCAAAAGTAGCTTGCTTAGCCAACATCAATTGTTCCATTAACCCAAATTGCTCGGCCTCATCCATATCTAGCAATACTTCCTCCTGCACAATTTGATTGGCTGGAGCCATGAATTCATTCGACAGGAAACATGCCATGCATGTATGAGCCGAACGACCGGATTCATCAGGTTTGTCTTTTGGGTGCCACACTTGTCTCTTCTTAATTCCTGCCTGCTTCAGTTCCTGATTCCTCAAGCACTGTACCCTTCTCTTCTGGCTTCTTCTTAACCCAGGTGGGCACCACTGTCCCTTTTGCCAGACATACCCATGATCTTCTTCTTCTTCATGATCAACCCACCTGTGATCAGCATACCTTTTCCTCGGTTGATCATCAATCTTATTTATTTTTAGGCGTCGACCATCACTAGGGTGCACCCTTCCAATTCTTTCATGGATGGATCGGCGATTGGCAGTGTCTTGCATGTATTCGGTATACTTGCCGCTGCATTCGGGACAGTTATTCCATGTGGGAAGCTTCAAACCCTCGTTCCAACAGTGTCTGAAGAAGGCACATCCCCAATGTGCACGCTCTTGTTCTCGCATATATTCCTCTTGTTCCTTACTATACATCTCTTCTTCATATCTCCGCTTCTCCTCTTCGTACTTGTGCTTCTGGTAGCGCTCCTTCTCTTGCTGACGCTGCCATTTATTGAGGAGAATACGCGAAGTCACTCTGGGTTTAGAGGATTCACCCACTTCAATTTGACTATTCGAGAAGCGAGGCTCTTTCTTGTGAATCTGTTCAAATGTGACTTGTCGAGTGGGATCAACTGAGCCATCCTGCTTTGACTTTTCCGAAGTCAACACTTTCACCTTTTCTTTCCATTTAGGCTCAACAGCATTCACCATGTTAATTGAGAACCCGATCATATTCTGAGGGAATAAGTTACCATCCAATTTCATCTTATTATCAAACTTCAGATGTCCTTCTTGGATAGCTTTCTGAATCCTTACTCTAAAGACCCTGCATTCATTGATGGAATGAGAATTTCTGTCATGAAATCCACAGTACTTCTTATCTTTCACTCCATCAGGCCGAAGCATAGAATGCCTCTCTGGCAACTTGATCAGGCCTTCTTTCACGAGGAAATCGAAGAGATTATCTGCCTTGGTTACATCAAAATCATAGGTGCCTTTAGTTAGCTTGATCCACCTCTGATTTACTGTCAATGGCTCCTTGCCCCACACTATCTCTATTGCAGCTATTTCCTCTTCATCATCATATTCACCTCCTTGATCTGCCCTTTCGAGGAATTGATTGTAAATTTCAGTTATATCATTGTGCTTGACAAATCTAGAGTCTTTCTTGAAGCCATATGCTTGATTGCTCATCAATGACAGCCAGTGTGACAGCTGGCCAAGGTCGTCGAATTCCATCCCGAATAGCTTCTCCCGAATGGTTGGCAACATTCCTGCTACACCCATACCAGCCAATTGATCATATAGTATGTTTAGAGAGAAGCACATGCTTTTTGTCTCTCTGAATCTCCTGAGGAACTCCATTGGTATTTCATTGTTCCTCTGTCTCAAGGTAGTCAGATCAATTAGCTTTTTCTCATTACTACCAGTGTAATAACGGGCATGGAACTTTTTCTCCAATGCAAATCTTTCCAAGAGCAGATTGAATGAACACGTAGAGAAGTGAACCATGTGAATGCTGGGGCTGTCAAGGACAGAGGGAAGTATCTAATTCTGAAGGCTTCATCAGAAGAAGCTTCCCCAAGCTGCATTAGGTACCGGGCTATGTGTTCCACAGTACTGGTATCATCTTGCCCTGAAAACTTAGTGAATTATGTGGGAACTTTCACCCTGTTTGGTAGTGCTACCCTATGGTACCATTCTGGGAAGGGAGATGTATACACGTGTCCTTGATTCTTAGGCTTCAGACCGAATTGATTTTGCAGCACATCGGTCATTCTTTGCACCAGGAGATCAACATTAGCGTCTTGATTCCCTGGCCTCCCAGCAGGCATCCCTGTAGCACCACCATACCCAGGATTCGGGAAAGCATCGATAGCACTATAGTCCATGAACTCTGAATACCCATTCCCGTACATATTCCTTCGCAGCCTATTACTTGTTGGGGCTATCCTATAAGTAGAGACAGGTGGAACTCCAGTAGTACCGAATGCCATCTCACCATATGTGCGTGGATTAGGTATTGCTTGATGAGGGTTCTGCTGGATCGGTTGACTACCCACATGTTGAGTTGGTTGAACACTCATACTTTGCTGAAGCGGCTGAGCACTTGCATCTTGACGAAGTGGTTGGCCATCAGCAATAGCACTTGCTTCTCCTGTTTCATTAGCCATCTCATTACCATTAGGCCCTTGTGCTCGCTCAAAATGTTTGTCTGCGCTTGGGCCAAAGACACCAACCATCATTTGTCGGAAGCTATTTAAAAATGCAGTGTTGTGTCTGGTCATTATTTCTTCCATAGCTTGTCGTATCATAGCAAAAGCTTCTTGTTTCTCTGCAGCAGTAGTGGCATCAGTCTCTCCTAGCATCAGAACTCTTCGCATATCAGTCCTGAGGAATGGCACACCACTCCTATTCTTGGAGAAAGACAACAAACACTTCTGCTGGAACTGCTCCACAACCTCTTTCAGTAACTGTTGATGTTCTGAAGATAGTTCATTTAAGGTGACATCCAGGACAGCTTGGATTTCAGGCATCTTGATCAACTTGAGTGTCCCACCGAGCGTGCCAAAAAGTGTGTTCACGTAAAATCAGCACTTCACGCCAAGCACATGGTAAGCCGGATTAGCTGGCTTCACACACGTGGCCCGGGTGTCGAAATCCGGAAGCGTGCCAGTCAAATTTCCCTGAAACTGACAAAGGAGGAAAACGGTTAGATAAAACCTGGAACTTGTCGGGTGGTACCAGACAGTTCCGTATTTACGGCTATAAAGCCAGTTAGAACGACATATAGCTACACACAAGCTATCTGTCAGCAATTTAAACATCATTCGGGAATTGATAAAACATGTAAACAGAGCACTGCCAAATGTATGACGTAAGCATGATGAAAAATCGGTCTTTATTTAAACAACATTACAGCATGTAACCATGACCGATTATCAAGGATAAAGCATGATAAAATAAATAAAAGTGAAGCATGATCATGAATTTGCAGTAAACAAGCATGCATAAGCCAAATGCACTAGTCTACCGCGTGTCTAGGTACTTTCAAACCCGTCAAGCATGACATCAAACAAGTTAATCCACCGCATGATACAACTTGTTTGAAATCACACCACCAACCAAGAATAGATCAATCCACCGCATGATACAATCTAAACATGGATGGCTAAAAGCATACATTATTTAAAGCAAAACTCATGAACATGTTTCACTCGTGAGGGGATTACGAATACGGCTGTACAGACGAATCGGGTTCCGTGGAGAAGGAACAAACATTGCCAGGGATGATAAATCTATCAGATTGAATCGAATTCTAGTCCACCGGATGACTAGCTCTAAGATAATCCAAAAACCTGCATCTACCGCATGATACCCGGTTCTGTCAAGATCTATGCAAGATCAACAAGCTTGAACCCGCAACACGTGACAATCTAGATTGATCCGAATTTGGCTATAGAGAACGCATGACCCGCTTGCCATGTCAAGCCAAAGACTTGAGCATGCAACACATGGATCACAAACAAGATAGAGCCAAATCTAATCAATCTAAATTGGGCAATAAGAGTGCTACATGAATTTAACACAAAAAAAGTAAAATTCAAAGCAACACATGGTAACTTAATGAATCTATTAGATCTTGCCAAATCTAATAGAGCCGATAACTAGCTCCAAGCTAGATCTTAGCCTACCGCATGACTCATGATCCAACAAGGAAACCTTCTTGAACCAAGCTTAAATCCACCGCATGATACTAAGCATGGTAACAAGACTACTTGCATCACGGTCTAGATCCACCGCATGATACTAGACATGATACAAGGTTGCCGGTACTTACGGAGGTCGACAGATCGTTGGCTCCTCTCGAAGAACTCGACGACACGACTAGAAGGACTTGAAAGTTGGCACGGGGCCGGTTTGTTGTGAAATTGTTTGATCCCTATTACAAACACTAAGGGTTTATATTTATACCCTGGTTCTAACATGACTCCTAGTCGACCACGATTACAATATTTATTACCTAAAATTAACACCATGGCGTCATGTCCGTCTCGTATCCATCATCAACTCGTCTCCTCCTTTGTATCTAGTCCACATCATCACGCACTCCCGAATGCTTCCGCTTTCATCTGTGGAACAGTTCTTCTGTCGAATGACGATGTACTCCCGACCGCAGACGCCTCTACCGAATGCTTTGAGGAAAACCTCCTGCTGAATGGTGTTCTTCTGCCAAATTCGACTCACATGTCAGTCTCTTCCCTGTACCAATTTTTGGTGTTAACACTATCCTAAACAATTTCATAAAACTCTTACCTCCCATAAGTCTCTCATATAACATGTAAAGTGGAGCTATAGGTATGGCTAGCACAATCAACACAAGTATTGTCAAGCTAAGAACTTCCTCTAATGGTTGTTTACCTTTCAAAGCCAATGATCATGAGAATTAACCATATGTGGGGATATCAAGGATAAGAAGATATAGAATGGTGGACATGTGCAAGGGCAAAGGAAATATGACTACGAGGCACCGATGACGTCCTTGTTGTCAGATTGCACATGGTTGGAGAAAGAATGGAAGTTTCGTCTCTTACTAACGTGTCATCCTTTCTTGCTTTTTATTTATCTTTCACTTGATTCATCCACTTCATATCTTTCTTGCCATTCCTCTTTCTTTCTTTTTCTTTCTTTTTCTTTCTTTTTCTTTCTTTTTCTCTTTCATTCTCTCTCTTTTTTCTTTCTTTTATTTTCTTTTCCATACACATATTTTTCTGATGTGAAGGTCACGTTACCGAATGCATGACAAGGCTAGCAATAAAAGATAAGCACAAGGACATGATCATTGCTCGAAATTAAAACTTCGAAGAGAGAAGATCCTAGACTCATCATGCTAATCGCACTTATGGTGGAGCAAAATTAAATTAGGCTTTGTATAGGATGTTTCTTAAACTCTCAACTTGGAAAAAGAGACTTTGCTAACCTTTATTACAAGAGTTTTTCAATAATTTTTAGAATTAAATTCCTCCAAATTTTAGCATCAAACATAGCACAACCAAAATATAAAGCTCTAGATCAAAGCATGATGCGGGTACTTTTAGAGGTAGAAACTCCACTAAACACCACGATAAATGTTTCAAACCAAATACTTATGTTTATTTATCAAAAATTAAAGATGAACAAACGAGTAAAGTAAGAAAAAGCATCGCAAGAGACAAGAATTTAAATGACTCTTTTTATTTGATTTTCTTTGACACGAACACTAACTTTAGGACACTTCAAACTTTCAAAAATTTAAAAGCACACTCCTAAAACTTAAGACTCAAAGACTCTCATACTCTCACAAAAACTAAACCGAACCAAAACTAATCTTAAAGCAAAAGGCTAGCTAGCTAGCTCTCCCACACGCTAAAGTCATACGACGTCCTCGTCGTATTTTACAAAAAAAGCCTAAGGGGGGAAACTAAATCTAATGGCACTTCCCGCAACTATTGCACCACTTGACCTTCATGTTCCCCACCATGCAGAATAACTTCCGCACGTTGCGATTCAGAAATTTATAGTCGTCTTCAACCACGCGTTCCAAATCTTCCACGCTGCATCATCACCTCCATGGTTTGGAAACACTCATCGACCGATGCATAGAGCTCCGAGATGGAGTGACGGCAAGCCGCACAACACATCGGATGCATCCCAAAAGGGTCGTCATCGCCAGGGTCGCCGCCGTTATCGTCGCTATCATCGCCGCCGTCGTTGTTGACGCCGCTGTTGGGGCCTTCGGGAGTCTTCTGCTTGGGCACCTCTTCCCAATAATACAAGTCATTGTCATCCTTACCGGCGGCCGCCCACGAGCTCGGGCTACGATCATCAGAATAGTCATTCCCCCCATAGTTTTTAGGCTCGGGCGACTGTCGGTGTTTTGGACCGGCAACCTACTAAGGGGAGTACCCGAAGTAGATGAATGTGGCCTCACCGAGATCGGTAACTCGAAGGAAGAGACACGTGGCACACAATTTAGACAGGTTCGGGCCGCGAGGTGCGTAATACCCTACGTCCTGTATGCTGCGTAGCTCTGGATTGATTGGGTACGATTACAAGATGATGCAATCTTACGCCGTGAGATGAGATGATGAAAGAGGGGTCCCTGTCTCACCTTATATAGTCCGGGAGGCAGGGTCACAAGTCGGAATAGGGAGAGAGTACTAGTCGAGTACGTCTAGGAATCTCCTATACAGTGCGGGACAAGTACAGCTTCCTAACCGAGTACTTCTCCTCTATAGTCCTTGTGCTTCACGCCATCAGGTACTGTGCAGCGCAAGTCAGGTAGTCCCAGGGGCCCACCGAGTAGTCGGTCCTGGTACCCACCGAGGTAGTGGGCCCAGAGAGGTCCATACGACAAGCCCCCGAGTACTTTGTGGTCGAGAAGGATAGCTTCAAGTAGTCTTGACGGCCTTTACGAGTAGTCCTCAAGCGTCCTCGATGTCTACAAGTCAAAAGTCCTCAAGAGTAGTCGAAGCATCCCTAGGCTGGAATGTACTCCAACTGATGTTTAAGCAATCCTGAAGTCTTCTCAAGTAGTCCCAAGCGTCCTCGAGTGCTGCCCTTGAAGGTCTTCAACAATGCCCGTGTTGTCTTAAAGCCGAAGCTGATATGGAAGTGCGATTGCAAAATCGCACTCCATATGGAGTAGCCCCCGAGCCTTAGGTTGAGTTGTAGACTCTGGCTGAGGGTCCATCTGAAGTTTTGGTAAGAATATCCCGAAAAATCCGGAGAAAAAACTGAAGGACACGTGGCACGGAGCCCCCGAGCCTTAAGTCGAGTACTTCCTCTCAAATTGAAGGGTCATCTTGTAGAATGTGTCCTGAGATGCTCTTGAGTCTTGCCGCTTCTCAGGAAGTCGAGTTGAAGTAGCCGAGCCCCCGAGGTGAGGCGCATCGACTAGTTGAAGTTGAAGGGTCACGCGCGGCTGCTGAGTCAGCCGAGCGGAGACTTATCCATCCGGCCGTTGAGGGGCCGCGTTGACTTATAAATAGAAGCCAAACCCCTTGGGGTTTTTCACCCTGCGCAGCTGCAGTCATTCCCAGCAGATCTAGCCAAGAATAGCCACTGGTGCGCAACGCCGCCATTGAGTAGAGCACAGATCCGAGTGCGCCGCCGTAGGAAGCCACCACAGTAGCCCCCGAGCGAATGCGCGTGAAGACACCGTGCACCTGGAGGATGAAGCCATCTCCGTTGAAGACCACGGAGGCTGCCGGCAGGAAGAAGAGGGGCCGTGAGGAGGCCGCCGGATCTGCCGCAGGGACATCACCACTGGTGTCCCCGCCGCGGCCAGATCCAAGCCGAGAATGGAAGAAGTCCAAGGCGAAGACCGAAGACCTGCTGGCCCTTCTCAACAGCAGATTCCTGCAGGAGAAGGAGGTGGACATGTGGAGGGTCACCGCCGGGGATCCGTACCCCATGGAGAAGAATCCAGACGAGATCCCGATGTTCGCGCGGTTCGCGGAGCGCGGTCTGTCTCTCCCGGCGAGCGACTTCTTCAAGGGGCTCATGGGGTACTACGGCATCGAGTACCTCAACCTCAATCCCAACGGTATCTTCCACACTGTCGTCTTTGTACATTTCTGCGAAGCTTTTCTGGGGATCAAGCCTCATTGGTTCTTGTTCCGGAAATTCTTCCGGGTGAAGCTGCAACCCAGCGTCAGCAACCCGCGGGTTGTCAGAGGGGCGGGGATCCAGATGCGGGAGGACGCCGCCGAGCAGTACCTCTCGTACAAGCTGATAGACTCTAATCAGGACTGGAAGGCCAAATCGTTCTACGTCACGAACCACCACCCGGAGCTGCCGAAGCCTAGCGGGAAGCAGCCCAAGCATCGTCCATGGTGGAACTCGGAGCCAACAATGCAAGAAGGGATTCAGCTACCCGAATTGTTGGCACGGATCAAGGCTCTGAGGGAAGCCGGGCTGAGGGCCGAACACGTGGCCTTCAGCTTTATGAAGCGCAGGGTGCAGCGCTGATGGCTCGCGACACCCTGGGGTACGAGTACACTGGCGACGACGACACATTGCGGATGCCTGGAGACGAAGTCGACGGCGACGACATTGTCGACAGGCTGGCCCGGATCTTCAAGGATATGCCGCCGTACACGGCGTGCCCCGTACCGGAGTACCGCCGCGCGCCCACCAAAGGAGGTTAGTAGCTGCATCCATAGTCGAGTACCCATTGCATGAGAGTAATCAAACTAATGAGTTGCTTTTCTATGCAGGATGATTTGAAGAAGTTTGTCTCCGAGCCGCCGCCGCCTCCTCAGCTAGTCGAGGTCCCAGAGGAGGGGAAAGCCAAGGCCAAGGAGCGGCGTGAAGTCGGAAAAGGAGACGACACCGTTGTCATAGAAGACACGTCCGAGGAGGACGACGACGAGGAGATGTTGAAGGACCGCTTCCAGCTGCGATCGAGGTTCAGCCGTCCTGGCTTACCTCACATCCCTCTCGTTCAGGATCAAACGGCTAGCCTGGAGGCTAGTCTGCCCACGCCGCCGAGGAGGTTGCGCAATGCGGCCCGCAAGCGCATGGCCAAGAAGTTGAAAGTCACAGAGACCACGTCCCAAGAGGTAAGCCGTCTTGAGTAGTGTAGTCGAGTTCCGGTGTCTCGAGTACATGTGTTGATGATGAAGTTTCCTTGCTTGCAGGAGATACCACCTACCGAGCCCGTTGAGCAGGGCGACGAAGGCGAGTGGGACACGGTGGGGGAGGCAGTTGGTAGTCGCAGCCCAGCCCCCACTGTCGAAGAGCTCCTGGCGCAGATGGAGCGCCAGCCCCCTGCTGCTCAGGGGAACACGGAGCCCGCTGCTGCTACTGCGGAAGAGACAGCGGCCATAAAGGCGCAGGAGGCGCCTGCAGAGGCGGGACTGGTCGACATCGCCAGCATCCTCGGTGCCCCAACCATGACGGTAGTCCGGTCGAGCTTGTAAGTGTTGATTCTCCCTGAGTAGTACTTGATGTGGTAGTCGTACTTGATTGACAACCGGCTTGTGTACTCTGCAGGAAATCGACGGACTTGTCCTGGGAGGGGGATGAACCCGCCTCAGTGGTGGCGGAGGAGGAAGTCGCGCCGCCCGCTGAGGAGTCCGCTCCCGCCCCCCAGGCGGAGCCCGAGACGCCGGCTGCTGAGGCTACGTTGCCTGAAGCCAGCGTAGTTGAAGGTGAGTACTCTACTGTGGTTGAAGTGCCTTCGTAGAGTAGTCGTAGTTGCCATGTTGATTGATACACTTGTCTTCTTATCAACAGGTGCTGAGGCCGAAAGGAGCAAGATCCCGTCGGCGGTGCCCGTAGAAGATGTGGCACCGGAGACTCAGGAGGCAGCCGTAGAAGCCCCCAAGCCGATGGAGGTGGCCGCCGGAGAGGCCACCGCGACGGCTGGAGGAGAGGACGCTGCACTCCTAGAACCCGCTCTGGAGGTGGTCGTCCGCTCGCCGGAGATCCAGGATGCGGAGCCAATCTGCTCGGCGCCGATGACCGAAGCCGCTACGAGTAGTCGTGGCGGGATCGAGTTGTTGGCGAACGATCTGGTCGATCCGGCAACGGTAGCTCGGCACCTAGAAGCGGTGCGACAAGCCGAATAGTGGATGAAGGTGAGTAGTCATCACCCTTGAGTAGTCAATCCTTTAGCGTTGAGTACCCATCTGATGTGTCTTGTCTGCACAAGACGTCGCTGAGAGGTCCCGCTTGAAGTCGGAGATGCTTCAAGGGTACGGCGACGCGGTGCTTCGGGCCGAGACACAGGAGGATCAACTCTTGAAGTCCCGGAAGCACGCCGACACCATGCAGTCAAAGCTGGACACCGCCTCCGCCAAGTACCATAATGACATCCAGGAGATGAAGGCGAAGAGTGGCGACTTAGTGCGGAAGAACAAGTCTCTCCGCAACAAGAACAAAGGTACACCATTTGTCTTGTTGAGTACTTGTTGGAGGTCGAGAGGTAGTCTAACCCGTTGTGCCTTGTTGTTTGCAGAGCTTGAGACTCTGGTAGATCAGCTGAAGACTTCGGAGACTGATCTGAAGAATCTTTTCTACCGGGATAAGGAGGCCCGCCAGGTACTGGAGTTAGATTATAAGGAGCTTGCTTATGAGTGCGACAAGCACATGGAGCTCCGTATCGCATCAGACCGTGACCTCGTCAACTGCTACAAATCATTGCAGAAGCTGAACGAGGATTGCGAGAAGCTGCGGGCCCAGCTCAAGGAACTTGAAGAAGCCGTGCTCCCCATCGTGAGGCTGTTGGTGCCTCATCCTGGCGGTCCCAAGATAGCGCCGCTGGTGGACCGGTTGAAGGAAGCCCCCAGCCGGCTGGCGACCTACGTGAAGCATCTGGTGAAGTCGATCCCGAACCAGGTGCTGGCCATCATGAAGTCGTACTTCCCGAAGGCTCCCGTAGATGTAGTCGCCGGTGGGCTAGCCGCTAACTGCATCGACGAGTAGTACGTGGAGCTGCTGGAGCAGATGGCGCCTATTGCAGATCAAGTCGCCGAGAAACTTAATCTCCAGTAGCCCTTTAATAGTTAGCTCGTAGCAGTAGTTGTACAAAAACAATTGTAATTGTTTAAGTATGAATGAAGAAAAGTTTCCATCAATGAGTACTCGTTGCCGCGATCTCTGAGTGCGGAGTCCCATCGTGGAGTTGTCGCGAGTAGTCATACTCGGTAGTAGTCCCGCAGAGGGAAGAAGACAGTAAAGCAGTTGATGAACAATCAAACTTTATGACTGAAGAAGTACACCTGGATGGCCAGGGCCGTAGTTACAGAGTAGTCGCCAGGACCCGGAGGCCGCCTACGGCTAAGTAGTGCTAGGGCGTGTAGCCGCTTACAGCAGTAGATCCGTAAGTAGCCGTATAGGCTGGATCTAGGAGTACATGGTCTCTCAGTAGACCGTTGCTAGAGTCCTTTGTCGCTCGTCGCAGGCCAGGATCCGTAGGTAGCCTCATGGGGCTGGATCTGGAGAGGGGTAGTCCGAAGACTGGTGCCTGGACCCGGAGGCCACTTACAGCGAAGGAGTAGTCCGGAGACTAGTGCCCAGACCCGGAGGCCGCTTACGGCGGAGGGGTCTTGATGTAGTCGCGTAGCCTTGAGCCCTAGGGGTAGTCGTGTAGACTAGGCGTAGAACCGACAGAGCTGGTCGACGTTCCACGAGTTGTTGACGTCTTCGCCTTCAAGTGTCTGGAGGTGGTAGGAGCCCGGCCCGGTCACCTTTGCGATTGTGAAGGGACCTTCCCAGGGGGAGCTGAGCTTGTGTAGTCCTTCCATGTTCTGGATGCGACGGAGGACGAGATCGCCAACGTTGAAGGAGTGTTCCTTGACGTTGCGATCGTGGTAGCGTCGGATACCCTCCAGGTACCTTGCTGATTGGACGAGGGTGGCGCAGCGAGCTTCTTCGAGCCCGTCGATGTCAACTCGTCTACCGTCTTCAGAGACGCCTTCATCGTAGTGCTCCACTGCTGGTGAATCCCATATGACATCAGCAGGGAGGATTGCTTCGGAGCCGTAGACCAGGAAGTAAGGGGATTGTCCCGTTGGCTTGGAAGGCTGAGTACGTAGCCCCCAGAGTGCATTGGGTAGTTCCTTGATCCACTTGCCTCCTTTAGAGTTAGCAGCGTCGTGTAGCCGCTTCTTGAGAGCGTCGAGCACCATCTCGTTGGCGCGCTCGACTTGTCCGTTGGCCCGAGGATAGGCAACTGAGACGTATCGAACGTCGATCCCGCTGTTCTCGCAGTACTCCCAGAACTGGTGGTTGTTGAAGTTGGAGCCCAGGTCTGTGATGATGCGGTGGGGTAGTCCGTAGCGATGCACGAGTTCATCCAGGAAGTCGAGTACTCTGTCAGCCTTGGGGCATGTGACCGGCTTGACCTCGATCCACTTGGTGAACTTGTCGATGGCCACCAATACTCTGTTGAATCCACCTGGCGCAGTTGGCAGTGGCCCAATCATGTCGAGCCCCAGCAGGCGAAAGGCCAGGTTGGCGGTATGGTGACTAGCTTGTAGGCTGGGACGTGTTGCTGCTTGGCGAAGTACTGGCACCCTTGGCACCTTCTGACGAGTTCTTCGGCGTCGCCCAGAGCTGTGGGCCAGTAGAAAGCTCGTCGGAAGGCCTTGCTGACCAGCGTGCGAGAGGACGCGTGGTTGCCGCAGACGCCCTTGTGGATCTCCTCCAAGATGTCCTTGCCTTCTTGTCTGGGGACGCACTTCATGAGTACTCCGGAAGATGCGCCCCATCTGTAGAGCTTGTCTCCGACGAGGACGTAGAACTTGGCGCGGCAGATGAGCTGCTCGGCCAAGTTCTTGTCCGAGGGAACCTTCTGCTCGCTGAGGTAGTCGATGAAGGGTTGTCTCTAGTCCACGTCAATCATCATGACCTCCTGGCCAGCTGGGGGATGTGCTGGGGCAGTGGTCGGTGGCGCCGGCTCCGGGATGAATGGCGTGTGAAGCTCGTGGACGAAGACACCCGCTGGTACTTGAGCGCGAGTAGAGTCAAGCTTTGACAGGACATCCGCTGCAACGTTGTTGTCGCGGACGATGTGGTGGAACTCGAGACCGTAGAACTTGTTCTCGAGCTTGCGGACTTCTAGGCAGTAGGCGTCCATGTTCTCCTTGTTGCGGTCCCAGGACTTGTTGACTTGGTTGATGACCACTGCGGAGTCGTCGTAGACTAGTAGCCGCTTGATGCCCAGTGAAGCCGCGAGGCGGAGCCCGTGTAGGAGAGCTTCGTACTCAGCTTCGTTTTTCGAGACCTTCCAGAAGATCTGCAGGAAGTACTTGAGTTGTTCGCCCGTTGGAGAGATCAAGAGTACTCCTGCACTTGCGCCCTCGAGGTTGAGTGAGCTGTCGAAGTACATCACCCAGTGCTCTGGTCGCTCGGTTGGAGTAGGTAGCTGATTCTCCCGCCACTCCACCATGAAGTCGACTAGTGCCTGCGTCTTGATGGCTGTGCGTGGCTTGAAGTCGATGATGAGGGCGCCGAGCTCGACTGCCCACTTGGAGATTCTTCCAATAGCATCTTGGTTCCGCAGGATGTCGCCGAGCGGGTAGTCGGTGACGACGGAGATCGAGTACTCCTGGAAGTAGTGTCGTAGCTTCCGCGAGGTGATGAGCACTGCGTACAGAAGCTTCTGTACGGGCTGGTAGCGTGTCTTGGATTCTGACAGGACCTCGCTGACGAAGTAGACTGGTCGCTGGACTGGGTAGGCATGGCCGTCTTCCTGCCGCTCGACGATGATGGCAGTACTGACCACGTGAGTAGTCGCAGCGAGGTAGAGCAGTAGCTGCTCGCCTTTGCGAGGAGTGGACTGGTGGTTTCGATAGGAAGTCCTTGAGCTGGGCAAGGGCTTGGTCCGCCTCTGGAGTCCACACGAACTTCTTTTGGTGCTTGAGTAGTTTGAAGAAGGGGAGCCCCCGTTCTCCAAGCTTTGAGATGAATCTGTTCAGGGCCGCCATGCATCCGGTCAGCTTCTGGACGTCTTTGATGGACATGGGAGCTTTCATGTTGGTGATGGTGGAGATCTTCTCAGGGTTGGCTTCGATGCCGCGGTGGCTGATGATGAAGCCGAGTAGTTTGCCCGAAGGTACACCGAAGACGCACTTGTTCGGGTTGAGCTTCCAACGGTACTCGCGCAGGGATGCGAAAGTCTCTTCGAGATCGTCGATGAGGGTACTGGATTTTCTGGTCTTGACGACCACGTAATCCACGTAGGCTTCGACGTTCTTGTTGAGTTTCCTCTTGAAGCAGGCCTGGATAGCTCGTTGATATGTGGCGCCGGCGTTCTTCAACCCGAAGGACATGGTCTTGTAGCAGTACACGCCAAACGGGGTGATGAACGCGGTCTTCTCCTGGTCTTCTTCCTTGATCACGATCTAGTGGTACCCGGAGTAGCAGTCGAGGAAGTAGAGCAGGTCGCAGCCTGCCATGGAGTCGATGACTTGGTCGATTCGCGGCAACCCGAAGGGGTCCTTGGGGCTGTGCTTGTTGAGGTCGGTGTAGTCGACGCACATCCTCCACTCGTTCGAGTTCTTCTTGTGGACGAGGACAGGGTTGGCAAGCCACTCAGGATGGAAGACTTATTTGATGAAGCCAGCCGCGAGTAGTTTGGCGAGTTCCTTCTTGATGGCGTCTCGTCTGTCGTTGGTGAAGCGGCGGAGGTGTTGTCGCTTCGGGGTAGCTTTAGGATCGACGTTGAGGGAATGCTCAATCAACTCCCTGGGCACCCCTGGCATGTCCGTTGGCTTCCACGCGAAGATGTCGCGGTTAGCCCAGAGGAAGTTGATGAGCGCGTCTTCCTATTTGGGTTCGAGACCCGCCCCGATGGTGGTGGTCTTGCTGCTGTCGCCTGTCCCGAGGTCAATTGTTTTGACCAGAACCTCCTCAGCTGGCTGAGGCTTGTTAGCTTTGTCCGACTTCTCCGGGATGTCGAGTTCACTTTTGGCAAGCTTTTTTGACGCAGCGTAGATCTCCATCATAGTGTTGGGTACTTGATTTGTGGAGGCGATCTCCACGGCTTCGGTGTCGCAGTCGTGCGAGATCCTCAAGTCCCCTTGGAGTGAGAGCACACCTGCTGGGCTTGGCATCTTGAGTACCAAGTAGGTGTAGTGGGGTACCGCCATAAACTTGGCGATAGCCGGTCTGCCGAGGATGGCATGGTAGGACGTCTTGAAGTCCGCGACCTTGAACTTGACGTACTCGGTACGGTAGTTGTCCTGAGATTCCCCAAAGGTAACTGGCAGGACCACTGAGCCCAGTGGGATAGCCGCGTTCCCGGGGACGATGCCGTAGAAGGGCGAGGAGCCCTTAGTGAGCATGTGCGTGATGTCGAGCCCCATCTTCTTCAAGGTCTTGGTGAAAAGGACGTTGAGCCCGCTTCCACTGTCGATGAGGACCTTGTTGAGCCTGGAGCCTGCGACCACCGGCTTCAGGACGAGAGGGAAACGCCCTGGTTCGGAGAAGCTGGTCCATTGATCCACGCGGGAGAAGGTAATGGGTACCTCCGACCACCTGAGAGGCGTCGGAACCGCTGGTTCAATGCTCATGACTTCTCGACGGGTATCCTTTTGTTCCCGTCTGCTGGGTAGTCCGCCAAAGAGGACGTTGACAGGCTTGTCGGGTTCCTGGAAGTCGTCGTTGCCTCCGTCGTTCTTCTTCTTGCCTTTCTTGTCGTGAGGGTGCGGTGGCTCTGGAGTACTCTTGAGTGCTCGCCTAAGTTGGTAGCACTGCTCGGTGGTGTGGTTGCCGTCCAGATGCCACGAGCACTTCTCCTTCAGCAAGTCTTTGAAGCCGCCGGAGGTCTTCTTCGAGTTCTCCTTCGCAGGGCGCTGGATAGCCGCGACAGTGTTGTCTGGCTTGTGCTTGCGGCTGGGACCCGAGTAGTTGTTATTGTTGCGACCGCCTTGGTTCCCGTTGTTGCCGCTGTCGCCGCCCGTGTTCTGCTTGCTCTTGCCATGGATGGCATTGTACTTGGCGTTGGCCTTGTCTTCTTCATCCACCCAGGACGTGATCATGTCCTTGAGGTGGGGGATTGACTTGGAGCGGCGGCGACCGAAGTCTTCAAAGGTGTGGCGGTGGTAGAGGCCGTCTTGGAAGAGGTCGATGACCTCCTTGTCAGTGACGTCGACTACGGTGGCGTGCTTGTCGAAGAAGCGGCGCATGTACTTGCGGAGGGTCTCGCCTTGTTCCTGCTTGACCATGGCCAGGTCCATGCGAGTACCCGATCGGCCCATGGCGCCCGCGAAGTTGCTGGTGAACTGCTCCTTCAGCTGGTCCCACTTGTCGATCGAGTGCTTGTCCAGCGACTCGAGCCATGTGAGTGGAGCTTGGTCCAGGCAGAAGGGGAAGTAGAGGCACTTGGTGTCGTTGTTGCCGCCAGCGTTCTCGATGGAGAGGGCGTAGCACCTGAGCCACTGGATGGGATCCTGCTTCGCGTCGTACTTGGTGATCCCCAAAGGTTTGAACTTGTCGGGGAGGAGCAAGTGGCGAAGCCGAGGTGAGAAGGCGGGGAAGCCGTCGTTGTCGCCTGCGGTGGCGGACTTCTTCCGCCACAGCTCTTCAATCTTGTGACGGGCGTCGTAGCCTCCCTGTGAGGCTCCGGAGGTGTGGCTGTTCGTGTGGTCTCGACCGCCGCAACTACCCCCACCGCCGGCCCTCCTGTTGGCCCCATGGTTAGAGCTTCCACCGTCGCTGCCACCGCCGCCAGGGTCACGGCCGCCGCCGCCGGGGCCGCGGTGAGGGATGATCTCACGATTGCTGTTGCCACCCTGTGAGGGTCCGCCGGCGTTCGCACGAGTACAGTTGGGCTGAGCCGGCAGCCCGGCTCGAGTATGGTTGCGGCCGAGGTCTGCGCTACGACTTGTGGCTTCGTTGTCGCGGTTCCTGGCGGGAGGAGGCTGGTTGACCCTGTTGTCGACCCGCATGAAGTAGGCGTCTTCAGCGAGCTTCGTGATGACTTCTCCAGCGCGTATCCCCTGAGCTTGGTGTGCGATCGCTGTGATTGACATGAGGCATTGCTCAGGGGTGGTGTGTGCTCTGCTCTCGACTTGTTCGAGGGCCTCTGCGAGGTTGCGGATGGGTAAGCTGTCTCGGAGACGCCGGCGTCGTTCGTTCCGTCTTCGGTTGCGCTCACGTCGAGTGTCCCTGCTGGCGTCGGTCTCATCTGCGGGTGCTTCCACAGACAGCTCGTCTGCGGAGATGTCTTCGAGGTACTTGTTAGTTGTCGTCCCCGAAGGTCCTGGCGTGTCGCCGGCAGCCGTGAAGACTTGGCGATTGGGGTTTCCAAGACTGGAGTCGGAGCTCGCCACCTCGGTTGGAGTGTACTCCTCAGCTCGAGTGAGTGGTGTTCCCTCCTAGAACGGGAGTGAGTCGAGGTAGGTGACGTAGTGTGAGTCCCCACTTATCAGGTCGGCGGGCTTGCGGTCTGGCCAGTAGACGAATCTCTCGGCCGGTGTGGACGTTATAACCAGCCCGGAAGCCGGCCCTGATAAGGGTTGCTCAGTAGTGTTGTCTTCGGACTCGGGGTCCTCAGGGTCCAAGCCGAAGTCGAACTCATATGCGGAGTCTGAGTAGAAGCCGGAGAGGGGGTTGGAGTCCGAAGCGTGGCTGGGGGCGGTGTCGGAGTCCGAGTTGTACTCGGGTACGGGTTCCTTGCTGGCCCAGCGCGCGGAGGGAGCCTCCGTGCGGGCCCTGCAGAGGTTGCGGGGGCCACGCGTGCAGCGCTCGCGGGGTGGGGGGACCACATGCGATGGCTGAGCAGCCGGCTCGCACACGGTAGCCCACGGGGACGTCGAATTCGAGTTGGAAGCGGATCCGAGCTCGAAGTCAGCGTGTTGGTCGAAATGCGAAATTTCGCCGAACTTGCTGGCGAGTTCGCCCGTGACTACTTCGGGAAGCGTCACGAAGCCGGTCTCCGGGTTGGGCGGCATGGTGAGGCGGTGTTGGAAGGATCCAGCGCCGTCAGCAGTGCAGACCCAGGCACCGAAGATGAAGGTGTCGCCGCGGTTGAAGGCGACAGTTGGCTTGATGTAGACAGGAGCCGTCGAGTTCACCATGTGATCTCGGGCGAGATCCCCTACCTGGCGCGCCAGTTGTCGGTGTTTTGGACTGGCAACCTACTAAGGGGAGTACCCGAAGTAGATGAATGTGGCCTCGCCGAGATTGGTAACTCGAAGGAAGAGACACGTGGCACACAATTTAGAAAGGTTCGGGCCGCGAGGTGCGTAATACCCTACGTCCTGTATGCTGCGTAGCTCTGGATTGATTGGGTATGATTACAAGATGATGCAATCTTACGCCATGAGATGAGATAATGAGAGAGGGGTCCCTGCCCCGCCTTATATAGTCCGGGAGGCAGGGTTACAAGTCGGAATAGGGAGAGAGTACTAGTCGAGTACGTCTAGGAATCTTCTATACAGTGCGGGACATGTACAGCTTCCTAACCGAGTACTTCTCCTCTGTAGTCCTTGTGCTTCACGCCATCAGGTACCGTGTAGCGCAAGTCAGGTAGTCCCAGGGGCCCACCGAGTAGTCGGTCCTGGTACCCACCGAGGTAGTGGGCCCAGGGGGGTCCATACGACAGCAACACCTCCTTGTAATCCTTCCTCTTCATGCCTCTGATGCGCGTCGACCTTTGAACGGGAGTTGGGATCTTCTCCTCCTTGACGGGGTAGCGAGATGCGATTGCTCCAGTTGGGACACGCCCTCTGCAACGGATGTGGGCGGTCCTCTTGATCTCCACATTTAGCTTAAGCTCGCATCGCTTCGCCTCCTCCATCGATGGCTCCTTGGCGCCTAGCTTCAACTCTACGCTCTTCGGGGACGTCATGGCTGCTGTGTGGGTGCAAGAGAATGCGAGATGGGATGGATTCCCCAGCTCCCATCTCGGCTAATTAAATAGTCCAAAAAGGAATATAGAAACCGCATTTTCCTATTTCAAACTTCCCTTAAAATTTTCTGACCAAAGAAGGAAGTCAAAAAGGCGCGTCCCAGGGAAAAACCGGGGGCAAACCGCCGCTAGGACCACCTGGGCTGGTCGGACCGGGCCAGCCGTCCTGCCTCGATTTGCGGGCCGGTGCGGTCCGGTTTTCCGTGAATCCCTTTTATTTCGCATTTTCAGCCCATGAGAAAAAGATGGCCCGGTAAAACTTCACGAGAAACTCCAGAAAAATAAAAGAAAACTATTTACAAAAATCCTCACATTGTTTTACGTCTTAGGCTAGACGTTCGGGCTCTTCTTCCATGGTGAAGACATCAATATGGTGAAGAGGCACAACGTTGGGTTCATAATAAACCTTAAGTCGTTGACCATTCACCATACATTGATCACCTTTCACATCCATGATGGCTACCGCTCCATTGGAGAGCACCGAATGAACAATGTAAGGTCCGTCCCAATTGCTTTGCAATTTCCCCTTTTCGAAGGTTTTAAACCTTGAATTGTAGAGGAGGACCCTATATCCTTCTTTGAATTCCTATTTCTTCAACCTTTTGTCATACCACCTTTTAATCCTCTCTTTGTATATGCTCGCATTTTCATATGCTTTCAACCTCATCTCCTCTAGCTCGCTTATTTGGATTCTTCACTTTACGACCGCGGCATCTAGATCGAGGTTCATCTCTTTAATCGCCCAATAAGCTTTATGCTCTAACTCAACCGGAAGGTGTCAGCTTTGCCATAGACAAATTGATAAGGGGTCATACCTATCGGTGTCTTGAACGTCGTTCGATACGCCCACAAAGCTCCGTCTAATTTCTTTGACCAATCCTTGCCTCCCTTCTCTATGGTTTTGTTGAGGATGCTCTTTAATTGCCTATTCGATGTTTCCGCTTGTCCATTGGTTTGTGGATGATAGGCCGTAGAAATCCTATGTTCAATTCCTAACTTAGACAAGCACTTTTTGAAATTCTTCCCGGTGAAGTGAGTTCCTCCATCGCTTATCAAGATTCTCGGAGTACCGAAGCGAGGGAAAATCATGCTCTTGATCATTACAATGGACTCCTCAATGGAAGCTTTATGACATGGCATGGCCTCTACCCACTTGGATACATAATCAACCATGACTAGGATATGTTCGAATCCATATGAGTTTTTGAAGGGCCCCATGAAGTCTATTCCCCACACATCGAATAAGTTGTTTTGTAGATTATATTTCAAGGGCATGGAATTTCTTTGAGAAATATTCCCAGTTCTTTGGCATTCAGGACATGACGCAACATATCTGTTAGTATCTTCATGCATCTACGGCCAATAGAATCCACTGGACCACACTTTTGCTTGGGTCCGAAAGTGGCTATAGTGTCCACCGTACTCCGTAGAGTGGCACTTTCTCAAAATTTCTAGTCTCTCTTCTCTTGGCACACATCTTCTCATGACTCCATCATTGCCAAGTTTGAAGAGGTAAGGTGAATCCCAAAAGTATTTTTGACTTTCGGAGACTATCCTCCTTTGAGTGTTTTTATCTAAATGATCAAGAGGCATCTTTTGAATTGCTCGAATGATATCAATCATCCAAGTATCTTTGTCGAGTACTCGATAGAGGTGGTCATCTCTCATTTTGTCTTCTATGGGCTCTTTATCATCTTGACCATGGTTCATCCTAGACAAATGATCGACCACAACATTTTCCACCCACTTCTTATCACGAATTTCAACATCGAACTCTTGGAGAAGAAGGATCCAACGAATCAACCTTGGTTTAGCATCCTTTTTAGCCAAGAGATACTTGATGGCCGCGTGATCGGTGTAAACAATGACCTTCGAGTTCATGATGTAAGATCTAAATTTTTGAAAGGTGAATACCACCTCTAGCAACTATTTCTCTGTAGTGGCATAATTTAATTGTGCCTCATTAAGAGTTTTACTAGCGTAGTAAACCGTGTGAACTCGGCCTTCCTTTCTTTGACCCAAAACCACTCCTATGACGTAATCACTTGTTGTCAGATGGTGAGATCTGGACAGCCCACGGGTGTGTTATTCCCTGTGGTTTAGTTGTTCAGCAGGGTGGAATCTAAGGCTAAGAACTCGAAGGTCGCACACGAGTACGCGGAACACAGAGAACACGACGAGTTTATACTGGTTCGGGCCTCCGGAGAGTAAACCCTACATCCAGTTCTTCGGTTTGTATTGCTTGGGGATTGCAGGATTAGTCGGATACACAAGGGGTCGCCTCGTCCGCCTTATATTGGCTAGCGGATGAGGTTGGTTCCCAGACTCCTGGTCGGTTACGACTAGGAGACCTAAGTCTACATTACACATCTTGCCATATCCCGTCGATATGCTTTGGTCGAAATCCACCGAGGTCTTGTCTTGTTCGCCAAGTCTTGAGGTCAATCTAGATTAGGTCGTCTGGGGAATCTTCTAGAAGGTCTTCAGGAGGTCGTGTGGGCCGCCAACTAGGTTGGTTGGGCCCACTGACAGGTCGGCGAGTCTTCTGGTAGGCCGGACCCACTAGTCGGGGACGGCCGTGAGCCTGGTCGGTGGGGACCCAGGGGTACCCATGTCTCACAAGCCCCGAGTGAGGAGTATGCGCAGCGACCTTAGAAAGGTCATGACGAAGTCGTAGAGCTATCGATAGGTCGAATAGCATGCACATTGGTCCAAAAAGAAAGAGAAATAAATCAGCATAGCAGCCGACCTATTTGTAGTATTTGCCGAACGAAGCGAGATCGAGTGACGACCTATAGGAAGCAGGATTTCAATAGATCGAAATGACGATGAAAAAATTTAGAGGGCGTCAAGGATGCACTCATAGAGTAGTATCCGAGTATCGTGGCGGGCAGGATGGCCGATATGATGATCCAAAAAAGAAGAAAAGAAAGTAGGTCAAATAACGACGTGATGGGAAATAGGTTTACCGACAGGTCGGTACGACGAGGAAAACAAGAGGGCATCGTAGACGCACTCGTAGAGTAGTCCCCGAGCATTGAAGCAGGCAGCATGGCTGGTTTGATGCTCAAAAAGAGAAGAAAAATGAGTCATGGTCTTGATCGAACAAAGTGTAGAGGCACCCAGATCTCCCAGCATGGCTACAAGGAGTCTGGCGGGGCCGGCCTCAGAGAGGCCTTGTAGGCATGCCGACCTCGAAGAGGCCTCAAGTCGATGATGTCCAGTATCCAAGGATACCCAATAGGATCTTGAAGGGCTCATCGTGTGAAGAGGTCTTTTATAGTCTTCAAAATCAACGATGAAGCTGGTAAAACGATGTTGATCTTGAACATATGGAGTGTAGAGACACCTAGATATCCTGCATAGCTGCAAGGAGTCTGGTAGAGCCACTCGAGGCAAGCCGACCTCAGGAAGGTCTCAAGTGTATAGCGCCCAAGCACCCAGAAGTACTTGGCAGGGCCATTGGGCGCGCACCCCATAGGGAGACCTTCATTTCCGATGTAAAATCCTAGGGAGGTCTTCCAAACTGGCGAAGGCAACGACGAAGCCGTAAGGAGGTCTAACAACCTGGCGAAGACAACGACAAGGCCGGAGGAAGGTCTAGCGACCTGTCGAAGATGATGACGGAGTCGGAGGAAGGTCTAGCGACCTGAAGACGATGATGGAACCGGAGGGAGGTCGAGCGACCTTACGAGGACGACGACGGAGGCGGAGGAAGGTCTAGCGACCTGAAGACGACAATGGAGCCGG
This sequence comes from Cenchrus americanus, assembly GCA_947561735.1. Taxonomy (NCBI): domain Eukaryota; kingdom Viridiplantae; phylum Streptophyta; class Magnoliopsida; order Poales; family Poaceae; genus Cenchrus; species Cenchrus americanus. The sequence continues at coordinate 76,548,862 of OX387244.1, read as the reverse complement.
AGGGAGGTCGAGCAACCTGACGAGGATGACGACGGAGCCGGAGGAAGGTCTAGCGACCTGACGAGGACGACAATGGAGCCGGAGGGAGGTCGAGCGACCTGACGGAGACGACGATGGAGCCGGAGGAAGGTCTAGCGACCTGACGAAGATGACGACGGAGCCGGAGGGAGGTCTAACGACCTGATGGAGATGACGACGGAGCCGGAGTGAGGTCGAGAGACCCGAAAAAGACAACGACGATGCCTGAGGGGGGTCGAGCGACCTGATGACGACGATGACGGGGCCGGAGGACGGTCTAGCGACCTAAGCCGGAAAAATCGAGAAATCCACCGAAGATGACACCAGAGATGCACAGAGATCTAGGAACTGTACCTACCCTTTCTCAGCCATGTAAAAATAATACTTTATGAAGTTTCTTTTGATGTAGGCATGAGGTACTTGCTTTTGTGCCTGCGTGAACTTGGCAGTCTTTGAAGTAATGTCGTCTTATGTGCTGCCTCGCTGACCACTACTCACGGAGAGGATGGCTTATCGACCTCCACAACTCAGCAGGGAGGCTTACGTGAGATCGGCGCGCGAGAGGAGGGGAGTCTAGGACTCAGGTTTAGCAACCTTATCGACCAAGCAGGCTCGCATCGACAAAAGGCAAGTACTCATGAGGGATGATGTCCTCAGGTCGAACGACCCCTAGGTTGGCTTTGAGCCAAGCCCCCGAGCATGTCGAGGGGGTGGAGCAGAAGAACTTTAACCCTCGGGTCTTATGACCCATATATTGGCTTTAGACAAGCCCCGAGCATGTCGAGGGGGAGAGTTGATGGCATGAGAGAGGAGAAGGTAGAACCCCACAGGTCTGGCGACCCTTAGATTGGCAAGGCCAAGCCCCCGAGCTTGTCGAGGGGGAGGGGAACATAGCGCAAGATAAAAATTGGATCCCTCAAGTCTGGCGACCTACGTGTTGGTAAGGCCAAGCCCCCGAGCATGTCGAGGGGGAGGGTTGGAAGAGCAGACAGAAACATGTAGAGTAGGTCGTCGAAGGTCACGGAGGCACGGAAAATCCGAGACGATCGACGAAAAAAATTGAAGTTGTAAAAATATTAAATTGAAAATAACACTTAGCTTGGGTGTAGCCAAGGTCGTTACCGAGCTGTCGAGCTCGAGACGTCAAGGAGGTTGGAGCGTAGTCGCGGTCGGAGAGCTGGAGCCGAGTCGATCTTGTCAAGGAAGCCGAGCGACATGACCTGAAGTCGTGTCGTCCTGTCGAGGTGACACCGTAGCCGAATTGGGGAGGTAGCAGGTCAGTCCGTTAAGGGGGACGACAGTGAGTTGATGCAGCAGGTCAGGACCCGAGCTGTTGCAGCCAACGAAAATATATATGCCTCATGTGTGCAGCAACAAGGCAAAAAGAAGTAATCTTCGAATTTCACGCAGGTGTAGCTTTTCATGCAAAGGATAAGGAGTCCTGCTCGGCATCTGTGCACGGCGACAACCATCTTCTTCTGTACACACACGGAACGTGGTGTACATCGACCGCACCGCTGTTGTATCTGGGCATTGGACCCGGAGGTCGGCTCTCAGCAGATTGGATTTCGTCGTCTCCATAGAACGCATCGGTGAGGACCAGGAGCGTCCCAGTGGTCGATGGATGACCGCTCCTCAGTGATGAGTGATTGCCAACGGGTGTTGGACTGACTCTTGGCTCAGTGCGCAGGTGTAGGCTGCGGCCTAGTTCGTGTTGTTGCAGGTGAAGAACGGGCGTGAAAGGTCTTCAGCCTTGAGTGGCCTCCGGGAGATGGAGAGACAAGTAGGCTCTGTTGACGCAAAAAGTGCACTCAACGCCAATCACACAGCAAGCCGAACAAAGCTGGCTTCGCACGCGCAGAGAGCAAATGACGTGCCAGTCAATTTTTCCTGAAAATTAACAAAAGATAAAGCAGTTAGATACCAAAGCTTGGAACTTGCCGGGTGGTACCAGACAGTTCCATATTTACGGCTTAAAAGCCAAGCAAGATGACACATAACTATGTAAAGCTATCTGTCAAAGAACCACGACCATTCGGGTAACCGTAAAGGGAAAAAGAAACACTGCCGAATGGATGACGTAAGCATGACGGCAATCGATCTTCGTATAAACAAGAATGCAAGCACAGAGTCATGACCGATCCCCATGAAGATTAGCATTAGAATAAATGAAGTAAAGCACGAACAAGATCACGTATTAAATAAGCATGCATAGATTTAAAGCACTAGTCTACCGCATGTCTAGTTACTTTAAAACCCGTCGGGTACGATAACAAGCAAATCTATCCACCGCATGATACGATTTGCATGAAAAACGTACCACTCTCCACAAATAGATCTATCCACCGCATGATACAATCTAAATATGGAAAGCTAAAAGCATACATCATTTAGGACGTAAATAATGCACGTGTTCTACTCGTGAAAACATAACCGAATACGGCCGAACGGACCGATCCAGGGTCCATGAAGAAGGAACAAACATTACCACGTGAATAAATCTATCGACCGATCCGGAAATCTAATCCACCGATGACTAGCTCCAAAGCAACCCAAAAACCCGCATCTACCGCATGATACCCGGTTCTTTCAAGATTTATACGAACGAAGCAAGCTTGAACCCGCAACACGTAACAACCTAGATCGATTCGGTTTCGGCTATCGGAGAACACAAGATCCACGCGTCAACACACGAAACCTGCTCGCACAAGGATCTTAAAAGAGATATAGCCGATCCAAACCTATCTAGATTGGGCAAAGATGTGTTACATGAATTAAAACATAAAGTAAAACTCAAGATAACACGGGATAACTTAATGAATCTATTGGATCTTGCCAAAATCCAATAGAGCCGATAACTAGCTTCAAGCCAGATCTTAGCCTACCGCATGGCTCATGATCTAACAAGAAACCCTCTTGAACCAAGCTTGAATCTACCGCATGACACGAAGCATGGTAACAAGACTACTTGCATCAGATCTAAATCCACCGCATGATACTAGACATGATACAAGGTTGCCGGTACTCACGGAGGTCGACGGATCGATTGGCCCTCTCGAAGAACTCGACGACACGACAAGGACTCTAGGGTTTGGCGTAAGGCCGGTGTGTATTGAAGAATGATCGTGTTTTTTACATACATTCAGGGATCGTATTTATACCCTGCTGATTACAACTGCGAATGGATTCATTGCCTAACTAAGCTGGATCACCTGCCCCTCCATTCGTCTCCCCTGATTTGAGCCACGTCACCGTCCAATCCCGCAAAATCAGCTCTCTTCGTTCCTTTGCCGAACCGGAGCGGATAGCCGACCGCGGATCTCTCTCGCCGAAAATCTCTCGGAAATATCCTTCCTTCCACCGACGGACTCTTTTTCGTACCGGACCCACAGTCGACTCCTTACCAAATTTTGGTGTTAACACATGCCCCTTCAATTGTGGGATAAAAGTAATTTTGTTCCACAATTGACTCCGCCACGAATCCTTGAGTTAAATCGTCAACACCGTTCTTCGCAATCCGCCGAATCTTCGTTCGCATCCAACCCTAGATCCCCTTCGTTCCGAGCTCGAGCCTCCAATGGCAACTCGTAACCAAGTCGCTCGGGTAAATTCATCCCCCGCAAACCTTGTTCGGCATTAGGTTTTCAATTTTACCTGAGATTTTCCTTTTCCGCCTTTTTCCAGGAACCTTCTACTGCTCTTTTGATTCCTATCGAGGCCAATTCGCAGTCTTATTACCTTGGTCCTGTGGGGAATCCTGACCCTCGAGATCTTATTGCTGCTGAATCTCAGAGAATCCCCTTCAAAGCAGCTTTGTCTCCACCTCCTCAGTGGCAACTTGCGTTCAAGAACTGGCCTTTACCTCCAATTGCAGGCTGGAGGACTTGGTACCGGAGGATCCTTGCAGATAAAAGTGGATTGACCAACCTGGATGCTCTCCGTATCGCTCAATGCTTGGAGTTATCCGTGGCTGAGACCCCCAAGAATGAAGATCTTCTGATAGCCGCATGCCACTTCTGGTCAAATGGAGTCAACGCCTTCCTTTTTGGGAATGGTCCAATGTCTCCCACCTTGGCCGATGTATATATGATCACCGGCCTCGACATTATAGGATCTGTCCAGCCTTGGAATTTCAAAAATTCTTCACGCCAGACAGGGGTAAAGCCAGGGAATGGCTACAAGCATTATATCCTGAAGCACATGAAAGACACTCCCCTTGGCGATGTTGAATACGAGCCTTTCCGAACATGTGGCTATGCGGATTCGTCTTCCTGTGGCAAGGCCAACGAGCCCACTTTGAACCATATCGCAATGGCGATTCATCCGGCTAGTGGCAATCGCCTCCCTCTCGGGAAAATTCTTCTTGGGCGGTGTATATCATATGCTTCATCGATCGTTACCCAAATGTACACCGGCCGGAGGATAACATGCGTCAATGGCCCTTGGTGGTTTGTTCAAATGTGGCCGCAGCCTCCACATGCATCGGATTGTCGGCGTCGATTTGAACTCCAAGTTCTTCCCTTTGTCCAATCACCCCGAGGGAGAGCCTCAAGCTACCGAGAGGATGCCAAAACTACGGAGAAGCGGCTTCAACCGTTCTCATTCGACAGGACATCGGCCCGGCTCTTCGAGTTGTTTTTCAAAGGTTTCTCCAATCCTCTTTGGCTTCCTTATCTAGGTAATGACACTTTGACCTTCCCTGTCGAATTTTCCTTTGAGCCCGGCCATCAGGATAGGAGTTTCTTGGAGATCTTTAATATCATAATCCGCCCCTGCATACTGCCGCCGAGTTCAATGGAGGGAGTGCGGAATGTCGCACTTATGAATACTACCAGCCTAATGTAATGGCCAGACAACTTGGATGCGGCCAGATGCCCCCAAGATTGTTCCTGCATGAATTCCTCAAACCCAGGGAGGAAATCAAAGAACTGATGTAGGGCAGCAGAGTTTTCAACTATGTGTGCAGTCCCACGGTCTACACATGTCCTTTCGTGCCCACAACCATAGCTCACCCCACCTTCAACTCCTGGTGGCAAGAATTTCATCACCATATCTTCAGTGAGCTTGTTCATGTATTCTGTGCAGAGTTGGTACCTGACTTTCTGCCAACTTCAGAGGTAATACAATGAGTCCTTAGATCAGACCTTCCTCTCTATTCATGGTTCTGACCTTTATCTTCCTGTTCACGAACACGATTGCTCGCCCCTCGAGCCAGGGCAATTGCTTACAATGCTGAAGGCCCAATTTCAGCACTGGGGTTCAAATCCACAACCCTGCACCAACTAATGGCCAGGTATGCTATCACAGATCCTAGCCTTTCTAGCCTTGCCGCAGACAGGAGGCAAGGTCTGCATCTGATTGCCCCTCCAAGTGCTAAAAGGAGAAGAACTGTCAAGAAAGTGCTTGTTGAGGTAAAACCCTTTACCTTCTTGATTATCAGGTCACTCTGTTCTTGATGGATCATATTATTGTGCATTTTCGGACCGAGCCCGGCGGCCTTCGTAACCGCACCTCGCCGATGCCCCGTCCGCTGGTATGACCTTTACCGTTCTTTCTCAAGGATGAGCACTGGCACTTATCCTTTCAATTGGACATTTGCAGAAGAAACCGTGGAAGAACAGCTTGTAGATGTTCCAGTGGTTCAACAAGCGAGTCCATCCAGGGTTGAATTACCCATCCCGGTGGAGATCTCATCTTCATCACCTTCTGCAGAAGCAATAAATTCTCCAGAGATGAATCTCCCAACTCAATTGGAGCCAATAAGTTCTCCCAGGGTGCCATCGCCTATCGGTCAAGCAGAAATAACCAACCCAACAGAGGCGGCAGACCCAACTCCTCTCCAGCCAGAAACCCACGAGCTGCCAGTGGCCGCATCGGCACCTCCTAGCTCAGAAGTTTCAGCTCTGCTTGGAGCGTCTTCTTCGCCTGTGATTGCCCCTACTCAAGAAACTAGCCATGAGGTAACCATCCGCGCTTAATTTTGATACCTCGATGTTTAGCATCCCTAATTCGGCAATGTTGTTCATCAAGATCAGGTCCCATCACCACCAAGCCTCGCCATCGAGAGCAATCCAAATTCGCCGAGGTGATGGAAGAAGTATCCCGGCCACGCCGCCCGGATGAAGTGTTGCCCAAGCTCAAAGAAATTGTTGCTGGCTAGAAAAAGATGCTCGGGATCGGTTCAATGATCTTCATCACTTCGAAGAGATGTATGAATCCATTAGTCAAAAACTCCCTGAAGACATCAGAGCTTCTCTATCATCCGTCTATGACTTGGAGCCCCTTTATGTACCCTTAAGGCGCGCTTGGAGGAAATTGCGCTCCCGTCCGGCCATTGAAAAGAGGAGAACCGATGCTGAACATGCCATGAACGGGGCACAATCCCAAGCGAGAGAACCATAAAGATGCATTGGCTAACCCGCAAGCTTCTTATGATCCGAAAGCCGCTAGGAAGGTCGCTCTAGAAGCCGAACCGAGAAGCTCGTCGGCGGAGATGGAGATTGACAAAAAGAAAATAGCCGAACTTCCTGGATTGATAGCAAAGACCCAGGCGGAAGTAAAATCGGCTGTCACCAGAATAGAGCAATGCGATGCGGAACTCACTGACTTATCTGGTGCCCAAAAGGACTGCCAGGAGATGCTGGACAATTCCCATTTGATAATATCCAATGTTCGTCGTGTACTTGCAAAACTCCTGAATGCCTGAATCCTCATCGATGTATAATTGAACTGGTCGCTCTCGTAATATCTCCTTGTGATTTGTTTCCTTTCTTTTGCGTACTTTGAGATGTAATGCTGAACGACCCATTCGGCAGTGAAACGCTAACTCCCGAACGACACTTTGATTTCCTTTAGCCGAACCAATCGATCTACAAGCGGTCCAGCTTGGAACTCCAAACGGCCCGCCGGCGGGCTGGTCAAGGAAACCTTTCCACCTTCCGATTTTATTGGGATGTGCGCCACGATCCACAGCCACGACTCGAAGCCACGATTCATCCTGCCAGGCCTATAAATGTTGCCATAGGTGCCCCTAGCTCTCCACCAGGCCTTCTAGCTCTCGAATCTTTGCCAATCTTTAGCCTTCTCGCAAACAGTGCACATCCCAAACCACAATGGTGCGCCGCCTCAACCGCCGCCGTGCCTCCGACGAGGCCGAGGGGAGCAAGCGCCAATGCGCGCGGCGGTGACGATCGTCAATCTCTCCTCTCGTGATTCTCGTTCTTGATCTTCTTTTGCCTTGACGATCATCCCCCTTTTCGAGTCGATTCGGTGGAATCCGCCCCTGTGCGCCGGCCAATCGGCCCCGCCGATGACTCTTCGGAGTCCGATGGCCACTCCCCGCTGCCGTACGGGGAAGAGGACGCCATCCGCTTCAAGGAGGAGCTAGAGGCGTCCCGTCGCGAGCTGGAGGACGTCTCCAAGAAAGCGGGCGTGGCCGAGCTAGAATGGGAGGACCAGCGCAAACAGCTGCTGGAGGCCATCGACGGTATGGCTCTGAGATTGATTCTTGATCTAGTCCAGCCTTGGATGCTAATCCTTTCTGCTTGCTCTTCGCAGCCCGCGATGCTGAGCTCGACCAGCTAAAGGCACTGGTAGAGCAATTGGCCGAGAAGGTGAATGCCCGCGGCGACACACCGGCGGAGCGCCTGGCCGCAGTGGAGCACCGCGTCGACGAGGTAGCCGTCCATGGCGTTCGTTTGGGCACCACCTTGGGCCTGGCTGCGATGGCGACGCATACGGACGTCGACTATTCCACCAGACCGCGTGGCTTCCAGGGCGGCGCGCCGGAGGACATCGACGAGATCGAGCTCATCCTGGAGCGCCTTGACGGCCACGGCGACGCCATTGCCGAAATTACCCATCCTCAATCTGTGTTGAACAGGCTCTTCGACTAGATTGTACTAGGGATGTGTAAATATCGGCAATAGATGAAGAACTTTTGAATTCTGCACCTGTTCTGCGATGATTTCCCTTTGCATTTTGCATCTGCGAATTCTGTTTTCTTTAATTGCATCCGGGAACTATCTTTAGCCGAACGTGCGAGAACAACTGCCCCTTGGCGCAAAATCCACAAAGGATCCCGATTCGGCAATCCGTGAACACTGTTCAAGAGAAAACCCTTCGCACTTGGTGGAAAACCCTGCCGCTTGGTATTCCAACAGTGTGTACTGGCCAAATCGTCACTCCCAATGCGCCTCCTCGGTCAATAAAATAGCCCGTGGGGTGCTCTGCAAATCCACTCGCACACTCTTTCATCATTTCTCATCTCTTCCCCTGCTGCTAGAGGAAAAAACCCCAACGCCATGGACAAGGGTAAACAACCTCAGGAGAGCGGCTCATCAAAGAAGCGTACGATTCGGAAGTGAGTTTTCTCTTGATCTGCTCCTCGTTCTCCCGCTTGATCTTGCGCTTCATGTTTTCCTCTCGTCCTTTTCAGCCTTGATTTGCTTCCCGAAGAAGTCATCGGGACCGAGGATGTGCCTGAGTACATCTCCTCCGATTCCTCTCTCGAAGCAGAGGATGCCACGCCTGAACCGAAGACCAACCATCGGCTGCGCCGCTGCGTACGGCACCTGGAGCATGGCCTCAGGGACATGTCCGCCTGTTGCCAAGCCGAGCGCGAGCGTCGCATGGTGCTGGAAGCATTAGTAGGGGGTAAATGCTTCTGACCCCTTCACGTTTGCATCCGGATTTCTTGCCTCTAACCTTGATTCTCCTGTTCCGGATGTCTCCGACGGTATAGCGACCGAAGGCGGCCCGGGATAGCTTGGTAGAGGCCGCCAATCACGGTCATCCTCGTGCGTTCCAAGTCGCCGTCACGGTGGTCCCGGAACAACCGAAGAGGGAGCGAGCGGCCGAAGAAGCAAAGAAAAGATTGAATCATACTTTCGCTTCTTCCTCCACGCCTTCTCGCTTCCCACCTCCTCGGGGACCCGACCGTCGTGGCTGCTAGATGTGATCCCGCAAGAAGCAGCTTGTAATGTAGTATTGAGCTAAGGGCAATGCATCCGGGCACTGGCCATTTTTTCTTGTTCATGGATTTTGTTCTGAAGGCGGCCTCATTCTCGAGCGCCGGCTATTTTGTGCCAGATGTGTGTAGTCACCGATCGATCTTAATGCTAGGATAATACTTCTTCAGATATCTTCCATTTATCGCAGCGGAAAATTCTTCCCCTAGCAAAGTTTTCAATATGTATGCATTACCAGGAACGCATCTGACCACACGAAAAGGCCCCTCCCAGTTAGGGGACCATTTGCCGAATTCACTGTATTTAGTCCCAATCGGCAATAACGCTTTCCAAACTAGATCACCTTCTGCAAATTGCTTTACTTTTACCTTCTTGTTATAGTATTTGGCGACTCGCAGCTTGTTTTTCTCGATGTTCTCCAGGGCCCTGAGACGGATCATATGCAAATCTTCTAACTCGTCCATCATTAGGCCACTGTAATCCTTGGAGCTCAACTCGTTTTGCAGCACTACTCTCCTTGAATCTGATTGTATCTCCCAAGGCAGGATTGCATGATGCCCGTAAACCAACTCGTAAGGAGAAGTCTTCGTAGCTCCATGGGGGGCCATTCGGTAAGCCCACAGCGCTTCACTGAGTACCGAATGCCACCTCTTCGGCTTCTGATCGATCTTCTTCTGTATCAGCTTGATCATGATCTTGTTAGAAGCCTCTGCTTGACCATTAGCTTGGGCATAATATGGAGAAGAATTAAACAATTTGATTCCCATGCTTTCGGCAAAATCTCTAAATTCCAATGACACGAATTGTGCCCCCTGGTCAGTGGTAATCGTCTGAGGGATCCCAAATCGATAGATGATGTGTTCCTTGACGAACTCGATCATGTTTTCTGACGTCACCTTCTTCAGTGGGATCGCCTCGACCCATTTGGTGAAGTAATCTGTAGCCAAAAGCACGAACTTATGCCCCTTGCTAGACGGCGGATTAATTTGGCCAATCAAGTCTATACCCCAGCCCCTGAATGGCCATGGCTTGATGATGGGATTCAATGCTGATGCAGGGACTCTTTGAATATTCCCGAACCTCTGGCAGTCTTGACATCCCTTGTAATACTCAAAGCAATCCTCTAATATCGTCGGCCAAAAGCATCCAGCTTGTCTAATAACCCATTTCATCCGATAGGCCGATTGGTGCGCTCCACATATCCCATCATGCACCTCGCTCATCATGTTCTTGGCTTCTTCTGGACCCAGGCATCGTAGCAATACTCCATCTAATGATTTATAGAATAAATTATCATCCAGAAGAACGAACTTAATTGCCTTGTACCTGAGCTTCCTAGAGACTTTTCGGGATGGATCTTTCAAGTAATCAACGATCTCTTTCCTCCAATCATCTTCTGCAAGATCCGCCCTTAGTGCACACACTTCGCAAAGAAACGCTTCTTGACTCTCCTTGTAACCGCAGGCGCTCCGAGCTAGCCTTGTTTGCTTCTTCGTTATGCTCTCTAGGAATGTCTTTGTAGGGTTACCAATGGGAAGCTCTTCAAGATTTCCCTGCACTCTTCGTAGTAACTCCTCAGCGCTTCGCTCCTGCACTCGTATTGGCCGTTCAATTGCTTGATTACTAGTTCTGAATCTCCATAGACCTCAACTGAGACGGCCCCAGCTTCTCTCAAATATTGAAGCCCTCGAAGTAGTGCCTCGTACTCAGCCTGGTTATTTGTGACAGTGGGTTGTATAGGAATAGCGAATTCAAACATCTCACCTCTGGGCGAAATTAGCAGGATCCCTACTCCCCCACCTTTGCCACATGATGACCCGTCAAAAAATAAAGCCCAAGGGGTAATTTCAAGCAGATCAATCGAAGGGTCACGATGTTCAGTTATAAAATCGGCAATGACCTGACCTTTGATGGCTTTTGCCGATTCGAACTTCAACTCGAATTCTGATAAGGCTAAAATCCATTTGCCAATCCGACCATTCAAAATTGGCATAGACAACATATGTTTTATCACATCAAACTTTGAGTATACGGTGCATTCGGCATTCAACAAGTAGTGCCGAAACTTTGTACATGAGTAGTACACGCAAAGACACAGTTTCTCTATAGCCGAATACCTGGTTTCAGGATCAAGTAGTTTTCGGCTAAGATAAGCTACTACCCGCTCCTTTCCTTCGAATTCTTGAATAAGGGCCGATCCAATAGTTTGGGTATCGGCCGCCACGTACAACTTGAAAGGCTTGTTCGACCGAGAAGGAACCAAAGACCGGCGGCTCCTTCATGTACTTGCTTGATCTCATCAAAAGCCTTTTGTTGTTCGTCGCCCCATGTGAATTTCTGATCCTTCTTTAGCTTCAGCAATGGAGAGAATGGCAACACCTTCTGCGATAAATTTGAGATGAACCTTCTCACGAAGTTGATCTTGCCGAGCAGTGATTGCAATTCCTTGAGGTTGGTTGGAGGAACGACTTCATCAATGGCTTTCATGCTCTTCTTGCCAACCTCGATTCCCCCTTCGTGGACCAAAAACCCCAAGAACTCTCCAGCAGATACCCCAAATGCACACTTGTTTGGATTCATCTTTAGACCATGCTTCCGGGTGCATTCCAAGGTCTTCTTCACATCCTCTAGATGGGTGTCATGACTTAAGGACTTGATCACCACGTCATCGATGTAGATTTCCACAGTTTTGCCGATCAACTCATGGAAAATGTAATTCATGGCCCGTTGATATGTTGCACCGGCATTTTTCAACCCAAATGTCATGACTATCCATTCAAATAGGCCTATATGACCAGGACATCTAAAGGCCGCCTTCGATATGTCTTCTATTGCCATGAAGATCTGATTGTATCCCGCGTTGCCATCCATGAAACTAATCACCTTGTGTCCAGCAGCGGCGTCAATTAACAAATCGGCAATAGGCATCGGGTATCCGTCCATGGGAGTAGCTCTGTTCAGGTCCCTGAAGTCTATGCAAACCCTCATTTTCCCATTCTTCTTATACACAGGGACGATGTTAGAAATCCACTCCGCATATCTGAACGGACGAACGAAGTTTGCGTCAAGTAATCTTTCGATTTCCTTCTTCACATCGGCCAATACTTCATCCTTGTAGATTTTCCGGGGCGGTTGCTTATACGGTTTGAAACCAGGCTTGATTGGCAACCGGTGCTCGACAATGGAATGATCCAATCCAGGCATCTCCGAGTAATCCCAGGCGAAGCAATCTTTATATTCTCTGAGAAGCTCAATTAAGTTTCCCCTGAAGTCTGGTTGCAAATTTGCACTGATGAACGTCGGCCTTGCCTTATCACCGCTTCCAATGTCAACTTCTTCCAGCTTATCGGCCGACATGAATCCTCGCCCTAACTTGCCATCAGTGCCATCCACGGGGTTCTCCATTAAAAATTACTGTAAGAGCCGACCGCTTGAATCGGTCGTTGGTCACCGCCGACGGGTTCAACAGACCTTCTCCCCGCTCCTTCCCCGAGAAGCAATCGATGCCTTGGTACTCCCGCAAGGCCGGTTCCATGTTGGCCACGCTCACGGAGTCATCCGCCCGGACGACCTCGATCTCATCATCCACCCACCGGATAAGCTGTTGATGCATGGTGGATGGGACGCGGCAGCTTGGCGTGGATCCGGTCCCCGCCCAAGCGACGGCCGTAGGCTCCCTTGCCTTCGATGACAAAGAAGGTGGTGAGCGGCGTCTTGGACCCGATCATCAAGTCCACGTGAGCGCATCCTTTGGTGTCCGAGGGGTTCCCGCGAAGTCGTTCGGGATGATGCTTGTAGGTGTCAAATCGCTCGGGCCCATGCCAAGCTTCCCCGAAGGTGGTGTACGGCATCACGTTGACCGCCGCTCCACCGTCGACGAACATCTTGGTCAATGGCTTGCCATTGACGTACCCCCCTCAAGTACGGCGGCCTCATATGGCGATTCTTGGCCGGCTTGTCGAAGATGGCCTCGCTTGGCCGCACCCGCCTGTGCCATCATCCCCTCGGGCGGCTCGTCGTCAAAGGAAGCTTCCTCCCCGCATAACCCCGGTTAGCGGGAGCCATGAACTCGTTCGGCGGGAAGTATACCATGCATGTAGGAGCCGAACGCTTCGATCCCTCTCGGGCGGTCCTTGGGGCGCCACTTCTGCCTTGTCTGGATCCCGGCTTGTTTCATCTCGCGGTTCCTCAAGCGCCGGACCCGCCTCTTCGGCTCCCCGCGTAGACCGGGCGGGCACCATTGCCCCTTCTCGCCGGACGTGGACTTCCTCGTCCTCTTCCCCGATCGGCCCACCCGAGATCAGCTTGGCGCTTCCTGGGGTGATCGATGACTTCAATTTTTTGACGCCGATCCCCATTAGGGTGAATCCTTCCAAGTCTTTCGTGGACGGATCGGCGATTGCGCTTTCTCGCCCGTACTCAACATATCTGTCGCTGCATTCAGGACAGTTCTTCAGTGTGGGCAGGTTTAGGCCCTCATTCCAGCAGTGCCTGAAAAAGGCGCATCCCCAGTGCGCGTGCTCCTGCTCGCGCGTGTACTGTTCTTGGTCCCTTCTACGCGCTTCCTCTTCGGCTCTGCGCTGCTCCTCCTTGTGACGACGCTTCTGGTAGCGCTCCTTCTCCATCTGGCGGTGCCATTTGTTGAGGAGAATGCGTGACGTCACCTTGGGTTTAGGCCTGGACGATTCCCCAATCTCGATGTGGCTCTTGAGAACGCGGGGGGCGTCGCCCTGTACTTGCTCTAGGGTCACCCCGGCGCTCCGGTCCACCGCTCCACCTTGCTTGGACCCTGGCGAGGTCGGGACCTTGACCTTTCCCTTTTCCTTGGCCGTTATCGCGTTGACGGAAAAGCCGAGCATGTTCCGAGGAAAGGGGTGGCCATCCGGCTTCATCTTGTTATCGAACTTGAGGTGTCCCTCCCGGATAGCCTTCGGATCCTCATCCGAAGACCCCGCAATCGTTGATGGAGTGTGAGTCCCCGTCATGGAAGCCACAGTAACGTTTCGCTTTGACTCCATCGAAGCCGAAGCATAGAATGCCCCTCGGGCGGCTTGATTCGGCCTTCCTTTACCAAGAGCTCAAACAATTTATCAGCCTTTGTGATGTCGAAGTCGTAAGTCCCTTTGGTCCCGCTTGACCCAACGCCGATTCATTGTCAAGGGCTCTTTACCCCACATGATCTCTCGCTGCAGCCTATCTCCACTTCGTCGTCGGAATCTTCGAACAAATCAGCCTTGTCCAAGAATTGGTTGTAGATGTCAGCGACGTCGTGCTGCTTGCCAAATTTGGGGTCCTTCTTGAGGCCATATGCCTGATTGCTCATCGAGAGATAACTTTTGCGACGGTTGGCCCGGGTTCTCGAACTCCATCCCAAATAGCTTCTCGCGCACGGCCGGCAACATCCCGGCGACGGCCATATCAGCCAGCTGATCGTCTGGCAAGTTCAGCGAGAAGCACATGCCTTTGACTTCCCTGAACCTTCTAAGAAACTCCAACGGTGTTTCGTTGTGCCTTTGCTTCAGGGTGGCGAGATCAATCAGCTTCTTTTCAGAGCTGCCGCTGAAATAATGAGCATGGAATTTACGCTCCAAATCCTTCCATCTGGCCACTGATTCAGGAGGCAGGGACGAGAACCACTGAAAAGCCGGATCCGTCAGTGAGGCGGGGAAGTAGCGAACCCTGAATGTTTCCTCGGTCGAGCATTCCCCAAGCTGCATGAGGTAACGGGCGATGTGCTCGACCGTGCTTGTTTCATCCTGCCCCGAGAACTTTGTGAATTCCGTCGGCGGCTTCACCCTTGGCGGCAGAAGCACATTATAGTACCACTCTGGGAACGGCGGCCTATAAGCAGGGCCCTGCATCTTGGGCTTGAGGCCGAACTGATTCTGCATCAATTCGGCCATCTTGCGCGCTAGGGCGTCATCTTCTTGCGCGCCCGGCACCGGCGCGTACCCCCGGGTGTGGGAAGGCGTCGAACGCTCCGTAATTTCCCACTTCATGATAACCCTCGCCGTACAAATTCTTCTGGAGCCAGTTGGTCGACGGAGCAATCCTTCGACCGGGGTCAAGTGGGGCCCCAAATGAGCCGAACGCTAGGTCTCCGTACGTAGGCTGGTACGGATCGGCCGTTGCACGGCCGACCCGTGCTGCTTCCGTGGTGGCGGCGGGATTGGTTGACTTCCCCGAAGCTTGCAACGGGGGCCGAACCGGCCGCCCCCCGGCGCCTGCGGAGGAGGTTGGAATGCTTGGCTTCCCGCAGCTGCGAGGAGGAGGCTGCCGCGGTGGCTCCGTAGCGGCGGGCTGAGAGCTTGATTCACCCAGCTCCACGGTGCTCTTTCCGGCGGGCGCCCTCCCAAACGCTTGCTCCACGCCCGGGCCAAAGAGGGCCACCATCATCTGCTGGAGCGACCCGAGGAAAGCCTTGTTGTGCTTGGTGAGCATGTAGTCTGCCGACTCTTGGAATACGCGCGCGCATTCCTCCTTTTCTTGTTGGGATGTGGCATCGCTCTCTCCCGGCAGCAGCACTCTGGGCAGGTCATTCTTCAGATACGGTACACCACTTCGATTCTTCTTAAACGACATGAGACACTTTTGCTGAAACTGGTTCATGGCGTCTTGGAGCTGCTGATGCTGCTCTGGAGAAAGCTCTTCGATGTTGACATCCATGAGGTCTGAGATTTCAGGCATCTTGAACCAATTCGACTGTGGTCCCACTGGGCGTGCCAAAAAGTGTGTTGACGCAAAAAGTGCACTCAACGCCAATCACACAGCAAGCCGAACAAAGCTGGCTTCGCACGCGCAGAGAGCAAATGACGTGCCAGTCAATTTTTCCTGAAAATTAACAAAAGATAAAGCAGTTAGATACCAAAGCTTGGAACTTGCCGGGTGGTACCGCACGCGTTCCATATTTACGGCTTAAAAGCCAAGCAAGATGACACATAACTATGTAAAGCTATCTGTCAAAGAACCACGACCATTCGGGTAACCGTAAAGGGAAAAAGAAACAACCGCCGAATGGATGACGTAAGCATGACGGCAATCGATCTTCGTATAAACAAGAATGCAAGCACAGAGTCATGACCGATCCCCATGAAGATTAGCATTAGAATAAATGAAGTAAAGCACGAACAAGATCACGTATTAAATAAGCATGCATAGATTTAAAGCACTAGTCTACCGCATGTCTAGTTACTTTAAAACCCGTCGGGTACGATAACAAGCAAATCTATCCACCGCATGATACGATTTGCATGAAAAATGTACCACTCTCCACAAATAGATCTATCCACCGCATGATACAATCTAAATATGGAAAGCTAAAAGCATACATCATTTAGGACGTAAATAATGCACGTGTTCTACTCGTGAAAACATAACGAATACGGGTGAACATCCGATCCAGGGTCCATGAAGAAGGAACAAACATTACCACGTGAATAAATCTATCGACGATCCGGAAATCTAATCCACCGGATGACTAGCTCCAAAGCAACCCAAAAACCTCGCATCTACCGCATGATACCCGGTTCTTTCAAGATTTATACGAACGAAGCAAGCTTGAACCCGCAACACGTAACAACCTAGATCGATTCGGTTTCGGCTATCGGAGAACACAAGATCCACGCGTCAACACACGAAACCTGCTCGCACAAGGATCTTAAAAGAGATATAGCCAATCCAAACCTATCTAGATTGGGCAAAGATGTGTTACATGAATTAAAACATAAAGTAAAACTCAAGATAACACGGGATAACTTAATGAATCTATTGGATCTTGCCAAAATCCAATAGAGCTGATAACTAGCTTCAAGCCAGATCTTAGCCTACCGCATGGCTCATGATCTAACAAGAAACCCTCTTGAACCAAGCTTGAATCTACCGCATGACACGAATCATGGTAACAAGACTACTTGCATCAGATCTAAATCCACCGCATGATACTAGACATGATACAAGGTTGCCGGTACTCACGGAGGTCGACGGATCGATTGGCCCTCTCGAAGAACTCGACGGCACGACAAGGACTCTAGGGTTTGGCGTAAGGCCGGTGTGTATTGAAGAATGATCGTGTTTTTTACATACATTCAGGGATCGTATTTATACCCTGCTGATTACAACTGCGAATGGATTCATTGCCTAACTAAGCTGGATCACCTGCCCCTCCATTCGTCTCCCCTAATTTGAGCCACGTCACCGTCCAATCCCGCAAAATCAGCTCTACTGTTCCTTTGCCGAACTGGAGCAGATAGCTGACCGCGGATCTCTCTCGCCGAAAATCTCTGGGAAATATCCTTCCTTCCACCAGACGGACTCTTTTTCGAACCGGACCCACAGGTCAGACTCCTTACCAAATTTTGGTGTTAACACATGCCCCTTCAATTGTGGGATAAAAGTAATTTTGTTCCACAATTGACTCCAGCCACGAATCCTTGAGTTAAATCTGTCAACACCTGTTCTTCGCAATCCGCCGGAATCTTCGTTCAGATCCAACCCTAGATCCCCTTCGTTCCGAGCTCGAGCCTCCAATGGCAACTCAGAACCAAGCTGCTCAGGTAAATTCATCCCCCGCAAACCTTGTTCGGCATTAGGTTTTCAATTTTACCTGAGATTTTCCTTTTCCGCCTTTTTCCAGGAACCTTCTACTGCTCTTTTGATTCCTATCGAGGCCAATTCGCGGTCTTATTACCTTGGTCTCGTGGGGAATCCCGACCCTCGAGATCTTATTGCTTCGCTGAATCTCGAGAGAATCCCCTTCAAAGCGGCTTTGTCTCCACCTCCTCGGTGGCAAGATGCGTTCAAGAAGCGGCCTTTACCTCCAATTGCGAGTGGAGGACTTGGTACGGAGGATCCTTGCGGATAAAAGTGGATTGACCAACCCCGGATGCTCTCCGTATCGCTCAATGCTTGGAGTTATCCGTGGCCGAGACCCCCCAAGAATGAAGATCTTCGATAGCCGCATGCCACTTCGGTCAAATGGAGTCAACGCCTTCCTTTTTGGGCATGGTCCAATGTCTCCCACCTTGGCCGATGTATATATGATCACCGGCCTCGACATTATAGGATCCGTCCCGGCCTTGGAATTTCAAAAATTCTTCACGCCAGACAGGGGTAAAGCCAGGGAATGGCTACAAGCATTATATCCTGAAGCACATGAAAGACACTCCCCTTGGCGATGTTGAATACGAGCCTTTACGAACATGTGGCTATGCGATTCGTCTTCCGTGGCAAGGCCAACGAGCCCACTTTGAACCATATCGCAATGGCGATTCATCCGGCTAGTGGCAATCGCCTCCCTCCGGGAAAATTCTTCTTGGGCGGTGTATATCATATGCTTCATCGATCGTTACCCAAATGTACACCAGCCAGAGGATAACATGCGTCAATGGCCCTTGGTGGTTTGTTCAAATGTGGCTGCAGCTCCACATGCATCAGATTGTCGGCGTCGATTTGAACTCCAAGTTCTTCCCTTTGTCCAATCACCCTGAGGGAGAGCCTCAAGCTACCAGAGGATGCCAAAACTACGGAGAAGCGGCTTCAACTGTTCTCATTCAGCAGGACATCAGCCAGCTCTTCGAGTTGTTTTTCAAAGGTTTCTCCAATCCTCTTTGGCTTCCTTATCTAGGTAATGACACTTTGACCTTCCCTGTCGAATTTTCCTTTGAGCCCGGCCATCGGGATAGGAGTTTCTTGGAGATCTTTAATATCATAATCCGCCCACATGCATACCGCCGCCGAGTTCAATGGAGGGAGGCGGAATGTCGACACTTATGAATACTACCAGCCTAATGTAATGGCCAGACAACTTGGATGCGGCCAGATGCCCCCAAGATTGTTCCTGCATGAATTCCTCAAACCCAGGGAGGAAATCAAAGAACTGATGCAGGGCAGCAGAGTTTTCAACTATGTGTTTGACCGGGGATTGTCTAGGGTATAGGCCGGGTTCTTTGAGAAGAATTTTTACCGGCTCCTATTCACTCCCCCCCCTCTCTAGTCGCCATCTGATCCTTCAATTGGTATCAGAGCTTGGAGCCGGATTCTTTGTGACTTTGACAAGTCTCGAATCCTAAGATGGGGTACATTGAGCGGGGCGGTCCGCCGCACTTCGATGGCAAGGGTTACCACAAGTGGGCGGCTCGTATGATGATCTTCTTCGTGGCAAGTTGTTGGATTTCATTGTTCTTGACAAGACCTATGCTATTCCGGTCAACATCCATACTCTTATGGTGACCGATGCCAGTGCTAAGGCCAAGTATGAGGCAAATGCAAAAGCCGTTGATCACTTGGTCCGGAGCTTGTGTGATCCTGAGTTTGAGCGTGTTCGCCATTTGAATCTTGCTTGGCAAATTTGGGAGAAGTTGTTGGTTGCTCACGGTGGTGATAACCATGTGAAGGCTCGCCTCTTTGTCTCTTACCGGATGCAATATGAGAACTTCACTCAACTTCCCGGTGAGGACATTGATGCGATGTTTCAGAGGTTCACCGCCATCGTGAACAACATGAAGGCTAATGTTGAGGATTTTCCTTACACCGAGCATGATCAGGCTTTGAAGCTCTTGCATGCCTTGGACCCAAATGTTTGGGGTGCTAAGGTTGAGGCCATCAAGGAGTCTGGGCAATATTTGACTATTGAGTTGGATGACCTCTTTTCTAAGCTCAAGTCGGCTGAGGTTGACAGGAAGTTGCAATCCAAGCATGAGGGCTCGACTGACCATAGTCTTGCTCTTGTGGGCGGATCAAAGAGCAAATCTAACCCTTCATGTCGACAGTTTTCCTTGTCTTCTCTTATGTCTATTCCAGATGAGGAGTTTGATGTGCTGGGTGAGGAGGAGCTAGCCTTGCTCTCAAGAAGGTTTGATCGACTACACGAGAGTCGGAGGAATGCAAGGCGGAGCTCAGGGGTGTGCTACAAGTGTGGCAAGTGTGGCCACTTCATCGCCGAGTGCCCGGAAGCGGAGGAGAACAAGTACAAGATGAGTGAGTACAAGGCGCACCCGAGGCGTGAAGACAAGTACTCCTCCAAGGGCAAGCACTTCAGCAAGTCCAAGAGCAAGGACAAGGAGAAGCGGCGACCGAGCAAGGGCGGCTACAAGAAGGACAAGGCAAGAGCCATGGTGGCCGGTGCAAGCGACATCGACTCAAGCTCAAGCAACGCGCTGTCAAGCTCAAGCAGTGAAGATGAAGATGTCGGGAGGCGCAAGGGCAAGAAGAGTGCAAGCCGAAACCTCAGCGGATTGAGCTGTGTGGCGCTTGAAGGTTTTTGTGGCATGGCCCATAGCTCGAGCAGCAAGAAGAGAAACAAGGAAGACAGCGACTCCGACTCGGAGGATGAGGTAAATCGTGACCCTGACTCTTTGCTTACTGAGATCACTAGGTTGAATGGCTTGATTGACAACCGTGATAGTGTGTTGAGAGATGCTAAGAAGATGAGGAAAGATCTTAGGGCTCAACTTGAGAATGCTAGTGAGAAAGTAGGAGAGTTAGAGTCCAAATTGCTTGAATTGAAACTTGAGAATGACTCTTTGAAACTTGCTCCTACTACTCCTGATGATGTTGAATGTCTTGAGTCTGATGCATGGTTGAATGAGATCAAGTTGCTTAATGAGAAGAATGCTTCCACTTTGGCTAAACTAGATGCTCTTAGGACTGAGTATGATGAGCTTAAGGCTAGACCCACTTTGCTTGGTGCTTGTAAATCATGTCCTACTATGCATGCTAAGTTTGTTGATGCTCGTTCTACCATTAGTTCTTTGGAAGCATCTTTGAAATCTCCCGTTGCAAATGCATGCTCTAGCTGTGATGAAGTTACTTTGCACAATCTTGAACTTACTTCCCGTTTGGATGTCATCTATGAGGAGAATGACTATTTGAGGAAGGTGTTGAGTTGGTTGTCTGGGCAGGAACCTCAGTTGAAAATCATGATTGAGGAGTTCAAGAGAGCGGATGGTCGTGGTTTGGGTTTTGAGAAGTTGGGTGAGAAAGTGGGAGAGAACAGTGGGGAGACTGTGTATGAGAAGTGTGTTGAGTCTAACCCCGAGTTTGAGGTGATTGGAGACATCCAAGTTCCACTTCCAAAGGCACCCAAGAACACTTTCACACCAAAGCCCAACCACCTTTGCAACAAGCTTGACACAACCCAAGATCCACCCAAATTCCCACCTAAGACAAATGACTTCTAGAAACCGGTGAAGTTTGTGAGTGAGAAGGGTGAGAAGCCTAAAGAGAAGCCAGGGCCAAAACCAAAACCCATCCCCTTCAGGTGTGAGTATTGTGGCAAGGAGAGACACCTAGCAGAGTTTTGCTATAAGAGAAAGAGGGATGAGAGGCTTGCTAGGGAGCAAGCAAACCAGGACAAGTATCGCCAGTCTCATGGTATTCCTGAGCCTAGAGTGCCACTTCCACGGGTTGTGGGAAGTGTGAAGAGTGTTGGTAGAGCTGGAGCTCAGGGTGGTAGGTTCCCACAGAGAGGTGGTGGTGAGAAGTTTGCTAGGAGAGATGATGGTGTGCGTGCTAGTGAGAGGTTTGGTCGGGTTCGTGGTGGTTTTGCTGGACGTCCCCCTACTCGTCCTCAATACGGGTTTAGGGGAGATGATCGCAGCTTTGGGTTCCAGAGGAACTACGGACCACGTTTTCCCCCTCGTGGTGCTCGTACTCCTTCCATGGGACATGGGAAGTTTGGTGGCAAGGGAATGATGTTTGCTAACCCCTCTTTTGAGCAGATGGCTCGACACCGGTTTAACTTTCTTTGTGCTAACCCCAGTGTCGAGTCGCTAGCTCACTCTCGTTCTTGTTTCGACTACGGGCGGGGAGGCTTGGAGAACATTTGGTTGATTGACTCCGGATGTTCCCGACACATGACCGGAGACAAGAAGTGGTTCTCCAGCCTCACCCTAGTGAAGGAAAAGATGTACATCACATTTGGGGACAATGGACGAAGAAGGGTGATTTCTGAGGGTGTTGTGCATGTGAGTGACAAGGCAACGTTGAAGAGAGTTGCTCTTGTGAAGTCTTTGGGTTTCAATTTGCTTTCAGTTTCTCAGTTGCTTGATGAGGGTTTTGAGGTGCGTTTCAAGTCTGGTGAGTCTCGTTTGCTGGATTCTCGAGGTGATCTTGTCTATATGATCATCCCCGAGGGTCAGATTTTCAGGGCCGATTTCTCTCGTTCTTTGGGTCCTGCTCGCTGTTTGATGGCTGGTCCTTCTTCTGATTTGTGGAAATGGCATGGGCAGTTGGGACACTTGAGCTTTGATTTGGTTTCCCGCTTGAGTGGTCTTGACCTTGTCCGAGGATTGCCGAGGTTGAAGCTTGAGAAGGATTTGGTTTGTGCTCCGTGTAGGCATGGCAAGATGGTAGCCACTCCCCATCCACCCCTGACCGATGTCATGACCGAGCGTCCGACAGAGCTGTTACACATGGACCTTGTTGGGCCAGCTCGAGTTCGCTCGGTGGGTGGGAAGTGGTATGTCCTTGTTGCGGTGGACGATTACTCTCGCTATGCCTGGGTGTTTTTCTTGGAAGACAAGAGTGAGACTTTTGGTTTTGTTCGAGATCTGATCGTGAGGTTGAAAAACGAGAGGCATGGGAATGCTATTCGAGCTATCCGCAGTGATAATGGCTCAGAGTTCAAGAACTCTCGTTTGATGCCTTTTGTCGTGATCTAGGTCTTGAACATCAGTATTCGACCCCTTATGTGCCCCCTCAAAATGGAGTTGTGGAAAGGAAAAATCGGACTCTTTGTGAGATGGCTAGGACGATGCTCGATGAGCACAGGACTCCTAGGAGGTATTGGGGGAGGCGGTCAATACGGCTTGTCATGTTTCCAACAGGATTTTATTGAGAACTTTCAAGAAGAAGACCTGTTATGAGCTTATGCATGGTCGGGCACCCAAGGTAAGTCATTTTCGAGTTTTTGGCTGCAAGTGCTTTATTCTTAAGAAGGGAAAACTCGACAAGTTTGAGGCTAGGTCTAGTGATGGTATTTTCTTTGGATATGCTAACCACTCTAGAGCCTATAGGGTGCTTAACCTTGAGACTAACAAAATCATGGAGACTTGCGAGGTAACCTTCGACGAGACAATGCCATGTACCTCTCTTGGCTTTGAATGTGCAAGTGATGAGGAGATGGCCGAGGACCTCTTTAAAGAGGAGAAGGATGAAGCTGAAGATGATGATGGATAGAACCATGCGCCTGAAGCTGAGTGTGTACCCACTACTTCCCCTACGACCACTATGGAGCGTGGACCGTCTACTTCATGGACAACGACGATGCGACAAGAGGACCAGGCGAGAGAAGCTGAAGTTGAGGGGGAGGTAGCCTCGAGGCGTGAGGCTCCCCGGCGGATTCAAGAAGTGCATCCCCTGTCGAAGATCATTGGGGACATCGACGAACGTACTACACGGCAAGGTCCAGGAATTCCTCTCATTTTGCTCATGCTGCTTTTGTTGCCACTTTTGAGCCCAAGGACATTGGACACGCTTTATCTGATGCAAACTGGGTCAATTCTATGCATGAGGAGTTGGAAAACTTTGAGAGGAACCAGGTGTGGGAGTTAGTTGAACCACCTCCAAATTGCCATCCTATAGGAACCAAGTGGGTTTGGAAGATCAAAGAGGGTGAGAATGGGATGGTTGTGAGGAACAAGTCCAGACTTGTTGCTCAGGGGTTTAGTCAGAAGGAGGGGATCGACTATGAGGAGACTTTTGCTCCTGTGGCCCGTCTTGAGGCAATTCGGATCCTTCTAGCCTTTGCCGTGGCTAAAGGGTTCAAGTTATTTCAGATGGATGTGAAGAGTGCCTTTCTGAATGGAGTCATAGAGGAGGAGGTGTATGTGAAGCAGCCACCTGGGTTTGAGAGCGAGTTGTACCCACACAGGGTGTACAGGTTGAAAAGGGCTCTGTATGGCTTGAAACAGGCGCCCCGTGCTTGTTATGGGAGATTGAGAGGTTTTCTGTTGAGCAGAGGGTTTGTGATGGGTACCGTGGATAGGACCTTGTTTCTCCTCGAGCATGGAAATGACTTGTTGATTGTTCAGATATACGTGGATGATATTGTCTTTGGTGGCTCGTCACATAACCTTGTTGCCAAGTTTGCAGATGAGATGAGCAGGGAGTTCGAGATGAGCATGATGGGCGAGTTGCAGTACTTTCTCAGGCTACAGATCAAGCAAGTGAAGGACGGAACTTTTGTGCACCAGACCAAGTACACGAAAGACATGTTGAGGAAGTTCCAGATGCAAGATGTGAAGCCTATGTCGACTCCCATGGGGAGTACGGCCACTTTGGATGCGGACAAGGACGGAGAACCAGTGGACCAGCGGGAGTATAGGAGCATGATCGGCTCCCTCCTCTACCTGACGGCGACGAGGCCAGACATACAGTTCAGTGTGTGTCTGTGCGCTCGTTTTCAGGCTTCGCCGAGGACATCACATCGACAGGCCGTCAAGAGGATTTTCAGGTACCTACAGTCTGCCCTGGTCTTGGCCTTTGGTATTCTTCCTCCTCGACTCTCTCTCTTCATGGTTTTTCCGATGCGGATTTTGCTGGTTGTCGAGTCGAGAGGAAGTCTACTTCTGGTACTTGCCAGTTTCTTGGGTCTTCGTTGGTTTCATGGTCTTCCCGCAAGCAATCTAGTGTAGCT
Source organism: Cenchrus americanus (assembly GCA_947561735.1). Classification (NCBI taxonomy): domain Eukaryota; kingdom Viridiplantae; phylum Streptophyta; class Magnoliopsida; order Poales; family Poaceae; genus Cenchrus; species Cenchrus americanus. The sequence goes on along the minus strand of OX387244.1, from coordinate 76,524,241 downwards.
CAGTCTACCACCGAGGCAGAGTATGTTGCAGCCGCGAGTTGCTGTTCCCAGCTGTTGTGGATTTCATACACTTTGAGAGACTTTGGTGAGGAGTGCACCCAGATCCCACTTCTTTGTGATAGCACCAGTGCCATAAGCGTAGCCAAAAACCCAGTGCTTCACTCCAGAACCAAACACATAGAAGTGAGGTATCATTTCTTGAGGGACAATGTGGAAAAAGGAACCATTGTGTTGAGCCATGTCCCTACCCAAGATCAGCTAGCCGACATCTTTACAAAGCCTCTCGACCAAGCTACATTTGTGCGCTTGCGGGGGGAACTTGGGGTTTGTTGCCCGTTCTAGTTGATTCTTGGGGTTTCTTCTTGTACCATATGTATCATACCATGTTTTACTTTGATGTATATACATGCTTTGCTTGATGTACAAACCATGGTAGGATAGTCATCTTGTCATATATCATGTTGCATTTGTATCATATTGCATTTTAGGATGATGAGCTTCTTTCATATGCCATATTTGAGTCTCTTTCGCTATTTGTGAGATATTGGTCATATGTGTGGAGAAATGGTGATGTGAGGCTATGCTCTTGGAATATTTGAGATATATGTGTGGTGAGATAGCCCTTTTTGAAATAAACGCTAATCTTGACTAATTTTTGGTGAAATGTGCTCCACTCATGTGTAGTAGTGTATCCATGTCACGTTTTGGTCTAAATGTTCTTTTCATGCTTAGATTGTGCTTGGATGCCTTTTTCTTACATTTGGGCCAAAGGCCGAATATCATTGTGAATGTTTAGCCTGTATTGCATTCATGGGGGAGCATAAGCTTCTTTTTGCCGCAAAGGCACTTCATGTACCATGAAATGAATTAATCTTGAAAAGAAGTGTGTATGCTTGAAAAATGCTCCAGCCATCATGTCTATGCTTAAAATGTCTTATCTTTCACATATGGATGCAAAACATGTTGCATGATGTTCACCAGTGGAGAAGTCTCCCCGAAGTGGACACATGGCTCATGAGCTTTGACATGACATGCTTTGCTTTCTGGGTGTTTGCCATGATCTTTTGCTGAGAATTTGCTATCCTTGTATGATCTTTGAATGGTATGCATGTTTGTGGCTCAAGTGTGACATGGGTAAGCTTTTACATGTGAAGCGAGCCTTCTTTTGGTAAAACTACTTAAATCTGAAAATTTTGCTTTGTCACATGCTTGTATTTTCATATATTACTTGTGGCAATGCTTTGACTATGCTATGATTCATATTTGTGATCTTTGTCTCATTTCTAACCTTTGACACTAGATTTGGCCTATTTGAGAAGCTCATGTAGATGTTTATATGCTTTGTTTTGCATTTTCACCTTGATTCATACATTGTCAACAAGGGGGAGAAGAGGTGAGCTTAATGAAAATTCAGAAGAGGTGAGCTAAAATTTGGAAGTTTGCAACCACATGTTCAGGGGGAGCTTGCATTTGTTCAGGGGGAGCTTTCTTGCTGTTTTCAGTGTGGAGTTTTTGCTTTGCTCGGCTTGTGACCTTTCTTTGCCTTTCTTTGGTTTTGGTCATGAGTTGCGCTTCTTTGTTTTTCTTTCTTCTTACTTTCTTGATCTGAATTTCATTTCGCGTTGTGTGTTGTCAATGCACTCATCAAGGGGGAGATTGAGGACCAGGAGCGTCCCAGTGGTCGATGGATGACCGCTCCTCAGTGATGAGTGATTGACAACGGGTGTTGGACTGACTCTTGGCTCAGTGCGCAGGTGTAGGCTGCGGCCTAGTTCGTGTTGTTGCAGGTGAAGAACGGGCGCGAAAGGTCTTCAGCCTTGAGTGGCCTCCGGGAGATGGAGAGTGTTGACGGTGAAAATCCGTCAACCTAGCCATGAGTTTACCTTCGGTGTTGGCATGAGTTTTATACCTTATCCATTGGTACTAACCCCCGTGGTATAACAAGTTCACGTGTGCATGTCGGTTTTGGAGTTTAATGTTTATGCAGGGTTTTAGTGTTAAATGCAAGACTTTCGGGATAAGTTCATCAAGCACCTCATGACAAGACCTTGAAGCCCCGTACAAGTCATGCAATAAAGCAAACTTAACTCCAAGAAGCGGGGGACTTGATCCGAGAAGACGACGGACTCCGGGGACCCGACCGGAAAAGTCTTGAATCTTGCAAGACAAGGAGTTGAGTCCAATTCGGAGAGAAACCGACGACATGGACCTACATGCGAAGGGGGAAACATCCGGGAAGCAAGGGAACCGATGTGGGGCAAAGGAGCCCACGGGGCCGGGCCTAAATGGGCCCGGGCCCGCCGGCCCGGTCCGGTCGGCCCGGGCCCATTTTGGGCCCAAACACGCTCTCCTTTGCCCTAGCCGCCAATCGGGCTATTTATAGTCCCCCGACCGAGAGCCACGGGGGAGAAGAATTCGTCTTCGGCCGCCGAGAAGCGAGAGAAGAGAGGGACACCATCTCGGAGAGGAGAGGGTCGAGCTAGTTGACTAGGGTTTCCCTAGCCGACGTGGGAACCTTGCATGGAAGACCACGTCGGAGTTCCGGAGCTAGAAGCAAGATCAAGGAAGGATCCGGTGGTGATCTTGTGTATGTATCATTGTCATAGTTGAATTATCAAGTTGAATCTTTTCTTAGCGATCAAGTGTTTCCTCGAAGATTTCGTTTTTCGATCGGCTTTGCTTATTCCAATTCTATTCGTACGATAGATTACATAGGGTGTTCTTGTAGCCGCGGTGGCTAGAGGTACACGCCGGATCTTCCGAAAGAATCTCGACTTGTCTTTTGACTCGCCCTAAGCTCCCCGCCTGAATAGGGATACGTTGTGACAGAACGGGGGTCTTGAAAGGCGGATGTTTTCGGATTTGGACGGGAAACCACGATTTAAAGAGGCTTCTATTAAGATTCGATTTGCTACTTCTTCTCTTGCTTGGAACTTCGACAAAAGGCTTACCCCGATCCCTCTAGATCGGTTTATCTACCTAATCTTACTTTGTTTTCTCCGGTCTTTAGTAGATTAGATTTATCTTTGTTTTGTGTTCTTATCTAGATGCATTAGGGTTTCTCTTTTACCAAAGATTGAAGTTATTTGGCTTTACTAGATCAACTCTTGCGTCACACATTTGTTCCACGGATTCGATACCTTGGGTTCACCACTCGAGGGAAGAAGGGTCCCTTGACTACGACGGGAGACTTGTACGCTTGCGAGTCACAAACGAACTTTGATACAATTATTAACCGTCAACAGAGAGACAAGTAGGCTCGGTTCGAGGGACCCGGTGGACAGCGGGACTAGGTGCGGGCCACATGGTGGCGATACGAGCAAGACGAAGTCATGGACAATCGAGCCGGTGCACGGTGGTGGTCGAGTCAAGTGGTTTGGCAGGAGGCCGGACCGAGCACGCGGGGTTTGGTGGTTTGCCCACAAAACCATCGGAGAACGGTTTCTTGGTTTGGGGCCTCAAAACCAAGTCTGAGGGCCCAACACGACGGAGACGGGATCCGGGCGTGTCGGGAAGCTTCGAAGCGGAGGACACGCGGCGGGATCGCATGGCTTGAGTCGGGAGGACGCGGGGTGCGGCAAAGGCGTGGCCGTTCGATGGCAAGACCCACAAACATTATCTAAATGCCCCTACGTGGGTTGTATCGCCTGTAGTTAAGTTAGGGGTAGTCGAGTCATTTGCCACTCCGGCGGGACCTGATATATAAGCCATGAGTGTGTGTGGATGGCTCTTGCCCTCCGTGACTTATGGTTTCATTTCCTCCCTCCCATTTCTCATTTTTCGTAGCTATTTTCTTCTCTATTTTCTCTAGGCTAGCATGAGAGCTTCATGAGAGATTTGTTGAGAGGGATGGATGCTAGGGCGGCATGCTAGACCTTGTGAATCTTTCCTGGTTTGTATAGAAGATTTGGAGTTGTGTTTTTGTGGTCTTTTTGTGCTTGTTTTCGTGCCTTTGTTCTCGGTGTGATTCCGCGGATTTGAGTGGGTTTCTCCCCGGGTTTCTTTGAGGGAAACATGGATAGATGTCTCGTGCATCTTTGTGATTGATCTTGTGCCCTCAAACGCCGGGAAACCACTTCGAATCAAGGATTTTCGTTCGGTGCTCTAGCTTTTGGTGGTGCTCAGAGGATTCGCGATTCCCGGTGATTTAGGGAGTTAGGAGGCAAGATTTTTGGGCTATAGCATCCTTGTGTGACACTTTTCAAGTCCCCAAACCCTTGTCTCCACAGCTTCAACCGTTTGGGAAATCCGATGATGATTTGGGGGAGTTGACCTTCGAGGTCGAGCAGTTTTCTGCTCTGTCCGTGCGGCGCGGACGGTCCGCGGGGAGGTGGCGGACGGTCGCGGGTTGCGTGTTCGTCGTGTTCTTGCACGTCTTTGCTTTCGATCCGGTTTAGTTTTAGGTTTTCGTTGCGGCTGGTTCGCGGACGGTCGAGCTTCGGTAGCGGACGGTCGGGACCCACGCGGACGGTCCGCCGGTCTTCGCGGACGGTCCGTTTTTCTCGGGTCGGTTCGGTGGTTCGTTGTCTTTAACGGACGGTCCGTGGCCCCCCGGCCCGGACGGTCCGTGTGACCCTTGCGGACTGTCCGCGCAGCCTCTACGGACAGTCCGCCCCGCCTGGCCGGACAGTCCGCCCGAGGCTGACAGCGTGGTTCTTTGATTCGATTCCTTTCCCCCTTTCTTTCGTGCTTCCGCGTGTGCTTCAAGGAATCGTTCCTAAGACTTGAGGTTGATCAATAACCTTGTTGTCTTGGCGGTTGGTGTGTGATTCGATCCATCGCTTGTGTGTGACCGGGAATTGTCTAGGGTATAGGCCGGGTTCTTTGAGAAGAATTTTTACCGGCTCCTATTCACTCCCCCCTCTCTAGTCGCCATCTGATCCTTCAATCGGGTAGCCTCGCAGCCGGATCACGAGGGTATGGGTGGGTGGGCCACTGTGAAAAAAATCTAGCGCGCCATCTGCAGAACAAGACGTCGACCTCACGATTAGATCGGAGGGAGGAGATATCCTTCGTGTTGTCACTGAAGATGATCGCCAGAGCGAACTGCCATCACGCTACACGAAGAGCTTGGGATCCCCCCTACCTGGCGTGCCAACTGTCAAATGGTGAGATCTGGATAGCCCATGGGGGTGTTATTCCATGTGGTTTAGTTGTTCGGCAGGGTGAAATCTAAGGCTAAGAACTCTAAGGTCGCACATGAGTAGGCGGAACACAGAGAACATGGCGAGTTTATACTGGTTCGGGCCTCCAGAGAGTAAAACCCTACGCCCAGTTCTTCAGTTTTGTATTGCTTGGGATTGTAGGATTGGTCGGATACACAAGGGGTCGCCTCGCCCGCCTTATATTGGCCAGCGGATGAGGTCAGTTCCCAGACTCCTGGTCAGTTACGACCAGGAGACCTAAGTCTACATTACAAATTTTGCCATATCCCGTCGATTTGCTTTGGTCAAAGTCCACCGAGGTCTTGTCTTGTTCGCCAAGTCTTGAGGTCGTTCTGGATTAGGTCGTCTGGGGAATCTTCTGGAAGGTCTTCAAGAGGTCATGTGGGCCACCAACTAGGTTTGGGCCCACTGATAGGTCGGCGAGTCTTCTGGTAGGCCGGACCCACTTGTCGGGGACGGCCGTGAGCCTGGTCGGTGGGGACACAGGGGTACCCATGTCTCACACTTGCATCACACATGATCTTGAAAGGTTGGCTCCAATCCGGGGGTTGAGTAATATGAGCACTCACCAAAGCACTTTTCAAGGTCCGGAATGCCGCTAAGCACTTCTCATCGAAGTCAAAAGCCACATCCTTTTGAAGGAGATGCATCAAAGGCTTAGTGATCTTTGAGAAGTCCTTAATAAATCTTCTATAGAATCCGGCATGACCTAAAAAGCTCCTCAAGGACTTAACATCCATCGGAGGTGGGAGTTGCTCAATCGTCTCTACCTTAGCCTTGTCCACTTTGATTCCTCTCTCAGATATAACATGTCCGAGCACTATGCCTTTCTTTACCATGAAGTGGCACTTTTCCCAATTTAGCACCAAGTCTACCTCCGCACACCTCGTGAGGACCTTATCCAAGTTTGCCAAGCAATCCACGAACATCTTCCCATAAACGGAAAAATCATCCATGAACACCTCGATAGTTTCTTTGATGAATTCCGAGAATACGGCCATCATGCAACGTTGAAAAGAGGCCGGAGCGTTGCATAGACCGAAGGGAATCCTTCTATATGCAAACATTCCATAAGGGCATGTAAACATTGTTTTGTGTTGATCATCTGGGTGAATGGGAATTTGCATGAACCCCGAGTACCCATCGAGAAAGAAAAAATAAGTGTGGTTTGCTAATCTCTCAAGCATCTCGTCGATGAACGGTAAGGGGAAGTGATCTTTCTTCGCCGCTTTGTTTAGCTTTCGATAATCGATACGCATTCACCACCCGATCACTGTTCTTTGCGGTATTAATTCGTTCTTCTCATTCTTCACCACTGTTAAACCTCCTTTCTTTGGTACACAATGTACCGGGCTCACCCATTCGCTATGCAGAACCGGGCAGATGATTCTGGCATCATGCAACTTGATGACCTCTTTCTTCACTACCTCTCGCATGGCATGAGTTATCCTCCTTTGGTGGTCCACCACGGGCTTACATTGGTCTTCCATAGGTATACGATGAGTTCAAAAGGCTGGGCTAAGTCCTTTGAGATCATTGATCGAGTATGCAATCACCTTTCTATGCTTTTTCAATAAATTCAGCAACTTCTCACTTTTTGACTTAATTTGTCGCTCACGATGACTGGATAAGTCTTGTCTGGGCCCAAAAATTCATACTTTAATCCTTTGGGCAAAGGTTTGAGATCCACCTCGGGAACTTGTAGCTCCTCGGGTCCAATTTCTCTTATATCCTCAAAATTTTCTTCCTCCACCTACCATCTTGTGGTTCTAATCCTTTCGTTGCTTCATTTAGTTCTTCATCTTGTCGATCGTCTTGATTCTCCATCGCCCTTTACAGCGGGTCTCTAAGGGTTTCTACAAAACAAATACTATCTACCTCCTCTACTTCTTCGTCTTCGGGAGGAAAAGGTGAAGGGTGTTTAGAAACATGAAGAAAATTATATGTGTACTTCTTTCCATTAAGATTCATTGTTACTTTGCCTTTTCCGGCATCCAACATGACATCAACCAACTTAAGAAAGGGCCTACCTAGGATTATATGATCATGATTACTATGGTAAGCATCTATAACAAAGAAATCGTTGGTATACATTTTCCAGAGATGATTACATTAACGTTGCAAGCAATACCTAGAGGTCTAATAGTTCTACCATCTCCCATGATTAACTTTGTTGATGTTGGAGCTAAGTCTAGGTTGTGGTCTTGAACTTTATCTTAAATTTTAGAAGATAAGACACTTACTTGGGCTCCGATGTCGCACAAAGCTTTGCATTGAACTCCATTGATCTCGCAACTCAAGTGTGGTGTCGTCTTCTCTTCTTCTTCAGATCCTATCGCGTAAACTTCGTCGAGGCGAGCGTATGGAGATGCTTCGGGCTTGATCCCCATGATTCTTTTCACCTCGGCTATGTCTTTTGGATCCACTTCATCATCTCCAAAGAGCTTTTGAAAGATCTCACCGGTGATTTTAAGGTCGTATGAATCTTCCGCTTTCTTTTCCGGTAGGAAACCGTTTCCAACGCTCTTGCCATTCCCTTTTGGTTAGGGAACAGTCTTCTCTTGTCGAATACTTCTCCACAATCGATCGGAACCCAATCCATATGTTCGAACTCCCTTAATGGCTACGCACTTGACATACTCCTCTTGTTTGTTTCATTTGATTCGACAAAGTCAACGCTCGGGGTAGTTCTTGACTTGATGTGGTCTTCTTCAAGCTTTTTCGGGATTAGCTCCTCTTTTGTGACTTCCAGGGTTTCCTCTTTAGAAATTTCTGCACACATCTTCATCCTTGAATTGCGTTTCGGCTCTCCCGCAAGTCTTATTTCCCAATCTTTTTGCATGGCCGTCGCTTTGCTTTGTAAAAGTTGAGCGGCTTCCGTGAGTGTTTTCTCCATGACATCCCCGCCTGCACACATTTGGACGTGTTGCATGCAACTAGGGGTTAGGGAAAAGAAAAATGTATGCAAGAGTATGTCACCGGAGAAGCTGAGTCTTGGTCCTTGTTCAATCAACTTATTAAATCTATTCCAAGCTTGGTCTATCCCTTCCTCTTCTCCTTGCATGAAAGTGATCACTTGCCTCTTTAGATGTTGAACCTTGCTAATTGGAAAGAACTTCTCGCAAAATTTCTTTGTCAACTTGTTCCAATTGCCTTCAACTTCAAAGGATGCAAACGAGTACCATGTCTTTGCTTCACCGGCAAGTGAGTAGGGAAAGAGATTCCATTTGAACCATTCATCGGGAACTCCTTCTTGACGCACTGTGTTGCATAGCGTCGTGAAATGCCTTATGTGTCTATATGGGTTCTCCGTTGCCACCCTTCAAACGGGGTTGCTGCCGCCATCTCGATGATCTTCGATTTGATTTCATACTTGGTCGCTTCAAGCTTCGAATCTGACTCTTGTACTTTTATGTCTTCACATCGAGGACTAGCGTAATCCTTTAGCGATTTCTCTGGTTCCTCCACAGCATGGTTGACGAACGCCATCTAGACAACAAAATAAAAACAAAAACAAAAAAGTGGTTTTTCTAGGTAATATGGGTTAGATGTCAGCAAATAAACGATAAACTAAATATAAAATAAAGATAGATGCAAAACCAAACGATGTAAACTAGCTTGCTCCCCGACAATGGTGCCAGAAAAAGGGGCTTATTGACGGATAAAAGACGTATCCACCTACGATCTACAAGCATACGGACCTACACCTTCTTCACCACGGGATTCCCTAGGTTCTTGTCGATCCGCGGAGCAAGGTGAGTACAAGCGTTTGATCTACCTCTACTTACTAACTTACCCAAACCCTAATCTATGGTTAAACTAGAAAACGACTACACTACACTACAGAGAACGATTGAGCTAACAAGATAAAAGACACTTGCCCAAGGGTCTACGATACTTGAACATGCAACCGCTTTAAACATGAAAACCAATCTAATCTATTGGGGGTTATGACCACGGTTTCGCCCTTTCCCTCCCCCCGTACTGTCACTACGTGGAGGTATTCGTGACTAGACCTATGATGGACACGGCATATTGAATGGATCTAAGGGAGCATTGGGGCCTTACTCTGTTTACGACATGGTAGCTAACCTTAAACATCAAAGCTTATTCAACACAAGATGATAGATAGATATCCGAACAAAGTAGCGATTACATCTCAAGATCGATTACAACCCATGGACAAATGAGAAGATTACCCCATCAAGGTTCTAGACATGGCACCGTTGATCATGGTGACGCTTCCGATAGTGTCTTCCCTCTTCTTCACTTGTGGGTGCTTCCTTCGAGTTGAGCGCTCCATCTCTGAAGATCTCCCTCCTCTCTCTCTCTCTAGCTTGTGGATGGCCTCTCGGTGCGAATGGCTCTCTGTCCTTCGAATGCTGGCGCCTCCACGTACTTAGGGTTAAAGGTCCTTCGGGTGGAAGAAAAGGGGGGCTGAACTGACCCCCGGAGTGGGCCAGGCTGGACGGCTTGGGCCGACTGGCCCAGGCCCATCCCGGCCCGGTTCGGTCGCCCCTTCGCTCCCGTGGGTCCTCATGTGTTTATGCACTTTGCCCCGTCCATTTGCACTATTTTGACGATGTCATCCTTGCGTCCAAGATGGAGGTTCTCCTTGCATGAAGTTCGGTCTTTTACACTTCAATCCTCAGGGATGTTCCTTTGTAGCACCTCAGTCCTTGCCACCATTGGAAGTGATTTCATCAAGCTCATGAACACGAACAAGACTCCTTAATTGCTCCTTTGAACTTATTGTGAATCCGTCCTTTATGTCCATGTTTTCCTACATAAACATAAAACTTCCAAATGCACACACAAAGATGAACTTGTTATGTGATTAGTGTGCCTAGTAGCGGGTTAGTTCCATAATCAAATCAAAACCAAAGTGTAATGAACATGTTTGGTGTACCAAAATACACCGTCAACAGTGTCCGAGGCAGACAAGGCCGGAACCAGTGCTCCTCCCGCCACTGAAGGTGAGAAAGTGACCTCTGCACCACCGGCCCACTGCCGGCGCCAGACCCGCAAGCGGGCGGGGAGGGGGTGCGCGGGCAAAGGATGACCTACACTGGTGCCTGTACGTCAGCACCCCATGGGAGGCGGAGGTCGTCGCCGATCGCCGCAATGTGGATGATTTCAAGGAGGCGTCACGCACGATTGGGCGCGTGCTGTCGGTAACGATCCTTGTCAAGCCCTTTGATTTTCCTGCCTTGGGTCGTTGTGTGCCGTGAGAGATGATTATTTTGCTTTCTTGTTGATGTAGTCCCTTGCTGAGCGAGTGCAAGCTTGGGCGGGTCTGTTGTGGGAAGCGGCTAATGCGCACGCAGAGGCCGCCGCAGCCCGCAAGGCAAAGCTGCAGGCCCAAGTCGAGGCCGCGCGGGAGATCCAGCGCGTCAAGGAGGGCATGGCGCGCCAAGCGCAAAGGGAGGTGACCGACCTGAAGAAGAAGCCGGAGGACGCCGAACGGAAGGCCAAGGACGCGGCCACCGACCTCCAGGTCGTGATAGATGGTAAGTTTCCGACGTTGCCTCGAGCTGGTTCTGTAGGCTTCACAAGGTCTCACTGCTGAGTTTACGACCTTGAATTGTTATAGGTGCTCGAGAGACCGAGGAGACCCTCAAGAAGGAGCTGGCCGCGGTCAAGGACCAGGTGACAGCCATTAAGGAGAGGACCACGGAGGTCCGCCATAGTGAGTATCTTGTCCGTTCTTGCGAAATTGCTCGACGTGTCGTGGTTGGTCGGCGAGCATGCTTCTAAAGTTGCTCATTTGAAATGCAGGTCTGGAGAAGGAGCTCAGCGAGCTCAAAGATGCTGCCGAATACATCATGGACCTCTACGTTCCGCAGGAGGAGGGGGTCGAGCCAAAGCCACTGATTGACCAGCTTGACAAAGCTGAAGGTCACATCAAGGGCCTGCTCCTGGATACCGCCAACCTTGCGGAGGCTGTGGTGCTGTCGACGGTTAAGTACCACAATCCTTCCTTCGACCTATAGAAGGTCTCAGAAGATGTGGACTTATCCAGTCTTTGAGGCGCGAGGACATCGTGGCGGCCGCGGAGGAGGTCGTCAAGAAGTTTGATTTTGGAACTTACTGAAGTGGTGCTGAAACGAGCTTTAGACGTAGGTTAGGGTGTGACAGTTGTAAATAAACTTGCAATATAAAAAGCTTTTGCCTATGATAAGATGTATGCATCGTTTGATAGCAAAGGACTGTCGTTATACACGTCGAAAGTAACCAGATCGTAAGAGGAACCCTCTGCTCACCCAATTCAGTGGAGGAACGGCTTACCGACCGTGCAGCCCAGCGTGGGGACTTAGACACAGCCGGCGCGTGTAGGGGGGTCATGGACCCTAGGTCTTGCGAACCAGCAACTTAGGAATGTCTATAAGGAAAGCAAAAGCTAGCCATACGATGAGGACTTGAAAGCATAAGACATAAACAAAACCCCTTCAGGTCGCGAAACCCTTAGGTTGGCAAAGCCAAACCCCCGAGCACTTCCGGGCCTAACCTTGACCAAAACCCTGAGCGTTTCAAGGGGGAGGGGGAAAGAACTGAAAACAAAAAAGGAGACCGAAAAGCAGGTCAACGGAGGGGTTGCCGAACAAGAGATCTCTTTCTTTATTATATTGAAATTACGAAAGGGGAGAGTACATAGCTTTATTCTGATATAGATCTTCTAAGGATAGAAGCGACGTAGGTGCTAAATGTTCCAAACGTTTGGAACGCCTTGGCCGTCGGCCCACTAGAGGCGGTAGGTCGACGGGCTAATGATTTCCATCACGATGAAGGGACCTTCCCAAGGGGCGAACAGCTTGTGCATTCCCTTGGTGGTTTGGATGTGACACAGGACTAGGTCTCCCACGTTGAAGGACTGCTCTTGTGCGTTGCGGTCATCGTAGCGGTGTAGCTGCTGCTCGTGCCTTGTGTGCCGCATTAGCGCGGCTATGCGATGTTCCTCGATGCTGTCGAGGTCGATCTTGCGCATCTCTTCGCCCGTGCCCTCCTAGTAGTGCTGGATGCGCGGGGCACCGAAGGCTAGGTCGGTGGTGTCGGTGTGGAATATGGTCCCGACACTAACCAGTAGAAAGCGCCGAGGTCTATCCCTCAATGGTCGATGCTAAGTAACAAGTGACACAGAGTTTTTATCCTGGTTCCGGCCGAGGGGGCCGTACGTCCAGCAGTGGCGTGCTCGAGGCACTATATTACTTAGCACCGGGGGTGCCTGTAGTGGGGCTGCTACAAGCAAGGCGGGAGAGGAAGCCTGGCTTCCAAGTCCCTGGTGTGGTAGCTGAAGATGTTGTGGGAGAATTGGGGAACAAGTGCGTGGTGCAGCTTGTTGTCCTCTGTTGTGTTGTGTCTGTGTCTTCCTGGGTGTGTCCCCCCCCGGCTGGGGGGTTCGCCCCCCCTTTTATAGATCAAGGGTGAGGCGGATTACATGCGCGCCGCGCTATCTAGCTACGTGGGGAAACACGACGTGCTATGCTGTAGAGTGGGCGGCCGTCCGGACGATCCTCGCGACGATCCGGCCATGATGGCCTACCTTGTACCCAAACGGTGGCGGTTCGAGGGTAGAAGGGCGGCGGATGGTGGCGATGTCCTCGATAGGCTCGAGGGAGGTGCGACGTTGGCCCGTGCGGGGCACGGAGTAGGTAAAACGGCGTCCCTTCCCGACGCGCTTCACGATCTTGGGGTTGTTGCTACGGCCCACGGCGTGCGCCCCGCCGCGCGGGGACGGCGGCCATCTTTGTTACGGTGGCGGGGATGGTGTTCCACCGGCCTAGCGCCTCCACCCTAACCCCCGTAGGGTCACAAGAAAGTGAATCGAGGGTGAAGCCGGCCCCCTTTCGAGGGCTTGGCGCGTTAGCCGTACTGGGGCAGGCGCGCGGCGTCACGGGATCGACGCCGGCCGCGGCCCCGCACGTCCCTCCCCACGGTGATGGGGATGGGCTCCTCCACGGGGAGTTGGTGCGGCGGCACGGGGCGCGAGCCCCGGGCGCATGATGGCGCCGTCCGCCGGTGTCGGGCGTTAAATGCCCGTGTACGGGGCCGGCGCACGTGTGAGGGGCGCCCTCGAGCGTGGCGGACCCCGGTCGAGGGTGGGACGTACCCTCGAGCGAGGCGGGAACCCGCTCGAGGGGGAGCGAGCCCTCGAGCGAGGCGGAGCCCGCTCGAGGGAAGTGCTGCCCCTCGAACGGGGCGGAGCCCGCCCGAGGGGGCGCGCATCCTCGAGCGAGGCGGAGCCTGCTCGAGGGGATCTTTAAGAGGGCCGCCTTGGTGGGTCGTCGGGGTCCCTGCGGCGTGGGCCGTTTCCTGCAGGGTTAGGCAAATTGTGTTTTGGCCTTGTTGCGGGTTTTAAGCGAGGATTTCCCCGTTGTTTAAGGGGACCCCTAGGGCTGTCCCCCACAGTAGCCCCCGAGCATCCGTGGGTTTGCCATTGAGGCTCCCGCAGATGCTGGAACCTACTGATAGGACGTTCTTCCCTCCTTGTCTTGCGAACGCTTTCCGTGGGGCCGCGTCAGCGGACCCGCGGGTCTAGCCCCCGAAGCCCTGCAGGAGCATGGACGCTCCTGCAGGGGTTAACCGTGAGAACTGGTCAGAGGGCGTGGCACATGTTTCAACCGGCATCGGCGATATCTCAGCCGGCCTCGGTGGCGCACGCGCTGCTGGCACTGTCTCCGGCGGGTGCAATTTCAAGGAGGTGTAGCCGTGCGTCAAGCCCCCGAGCCTGGGCCCGTTCGAGGCGATCGGGTAGAGCTTTACGACTTGTTTTCTTACGTGCCCTCGCCGTCCCTCCGCGGGACGGAGGGTGAGGTTTCCGCAACCCCCATCGAGCGGGTCGCGACTGCGGATTCCTCGTCGAGCTGCTAGCGGGTGGTTCGAGTGGACGCCCATGCCCCGTTCGATAAGGGTAGGCTGCGTGGTCCGGAGACACGTCCATGGAAGCGCTTGCGTGGGTTTGCTAGGTGGGGCTCGGTCCCGTTCGATAGGGACCGAGGGCGCGGAAGCTCTCCCTCGGTGGGATCCCCCGGCTAGGCGCCCTCGGCCGGCTCTCGAACACGACATGTGGGGCACCCTCGAGCCGACGGGCTCGAGGAACGGCTCGAATGCGCGTGCCTTCGTCGTCCCTGACTCTGCGGTCTGAGGCGCCTATTCGAACCCGTCGAGGGTCAGGCTTCGAACCTCTGATCAGTAGGGCCGTGCGGGGCCGCGCCTGGACGGCCCCGTCTTTTGCGTTTGCGGCCGTCGAGGGGTCTGGACGAGTTAGCCCTCGAGGCGCTGGTTGGTAGCACAGCGCGGCAGGGTGCTTGCGGTGCCTGCTTTACTTCAAGCAGGCCCCGGGCGACCTTCTCACGCATGTGCCCTTTTTAGAGAGTTGATATTGTCTCGAGTCAGGGGCTTGTGCCGCTCGAGGGTTTTGCATGGCATGGGTACTCGCGGTGCCCGCTTTACATCAAGCGGGCCCCGAGCGACCTTCTCACGTCGATGTCCCTTCGAGGGCTGACATCGTCTCGAGCCAAGGGCTCGTGCCGCTCGAGGGTTTTGCGTGGCATGGGTGCCCGCGGTGCCTGCTTTACTTCAAGCAGGCCCCGGGCGGCCTTCTCACGCCGATGTCCCTTCGAGGGCTGACATCGTCTTGAGCCAAGGGCTCGTGCCGCTCGAGGGTTTTGCGTGGCATGGGTGCCCGCGGTGCCTGCTTTACTTCAAGCAGGCCCCGGGCGGCCTTCTCACGCCGATGTCCCTTCGAGGGCTGTCATCGTCTCGAGCCAAGGGCTCGTGCCGCTCGAGGGTTTTGCGTGGCATGGGTGCCCGCGGTGCCTGCTTTACTTCAAGCAGGCCCCGGCGGCCTTCTCACGTTGATGTCCCTTCGAGGGCTGTCTTTGTCTCGAGCCAGGGGTTCGCCCCGCTCGAGGGTTCTCCTTGCTTGGCAAGGGACCGGGTCATTAAATGCCTCACAGTCGAGGCTGCGGTTTTGCAACGCGGGCGCGTCTTTTAGACGTTGCGGCCGCGCGCACGCGTGTAGTGGGCGGCGTGGCAGGCGGACGTGACCGCTCGCCTCGGTCCCTGCAGGTCTCCGCCGTGATGATGGCCCGTCCGCGGTGATGTGGCCGCCGCGGTCGTGGTGGGGCCCATTCGTCGGCGTGAAGAGAAGATTCCCCGCAGGTTAATGCGCGCGGGACATCCGCCCCGAGAGCTCGCCGCGGCTTATAAATACGAAGGGGAGGGGGGAGACGGCGGTTTTTTACCTTAACGCCTCACCATTTCAGCCCCCTGCGCCTTCGTCTTCGCCTCGCCTTTGCCACCGTGCGGTGTCGCCATTAGAGCTCTTCTTCCGTTTCTCGTCCTCCGCTCTCGCTTTCCTTTGCCTTCTTCTCATGGCACCGCTTCCGCCTCTCATGATCCTTGACCCGTACGCCTGGGAGCGGTCGACGGTGACTCTGCTGGCCCTTGGCGAGCTGGTCGCCGCCCCGCGCCGGCGGCGGCGAACGAGGATGGCCGCCCGGCGGAGTGGATAGTGCCGCCGGCGGGGACCGCGCGCCCAACCCGCCGGAAGGTTACGTGGTGAGCTTTATCCGCTTCCACGAGCGAGGCTTCAACGCGCCGGCGAGCCGCTCCATGCGGGCGCTGTGCCACTATTACGGTGTGGAGTTGCACAACTTCGCGCCCAACGCGATTTCGCAGGCGGCCAACGTTCGTGGGCGTCTGCGAAGGGTACCTGGGGATCCCAGTCAACTGGGAGCTCTGGGTACACCTCTTTTGCGCGGAGCTCTTCACGCAGCCCACGACGGAGCCGAGGACCCGCCGCGCGGTGCGCGCCGGCGGGATGTCGCTTGCCCTGCGGGGGCAGTTCAAGGACGTCTACATCCCCTGCACCATGACGACGAACAACGCCGGCTGGGAGCGGGGATGGTTCTACTTGTGCAACGCCGAGCCCGGCATCCCCCCTACACCGGTCAGGTGTTCAAGGAGAAGCCCAGCTCTTGGGGCTACGGGGTGTCCACGCCCCAGCATCGGAGGCGGCAGGAGTCGGTTTTGGCCGCCCTGAGGTACCTGTCGGAGCAGGGGCTGACCGCGATGGGCGTCCTCGCCTTCCTCCATCACCGGCGGATCGTGCCTCTGATGGAGAGGCTGCTCTGCATCTACGAGATGACGGAGGCGGCCAACCCCGTCGATCTGGCGAGGTCGCGGATGCTCCCGACCCCCCTCGAGCGGCCATATGCGCCCACCCGGCGCGGAGCGCCGTCGACACCCGGATGCCGATGCATCCGGACCGGACCCCATGGGACCTCGAGATGCTTCCCACCGGCCCACTGGTGAGTGTGACTCTTGGTTTTGTTTTAGTTCTTGGTGTTGCTTCTGCCTCCTGACGCGTCCTTGATGTTCCTGTATGCAGCTGGTGAGCTTTACCGCCGCGAAGTCCGTCCCGCCCACCCCCGACTCCCGCGCGCTTGGTCGGGCGGCGCGGCGGCGGGGAGCGGGAGCGGGCGGCTCGCGGGGAGGGAGCGCGCGAGGCGACATCAAGAGCGCCGCGACCGGCGGAATGCGGAGTACGGCGGCGCGAAGAAGGCGGGGCTCTCCTCCCCGGGGTCCGAGGAGTACTCGTCCTCGGAGGAGGACGAAGAGGAAGAGGCTGAGGGGGAGGGCCCCTCCCGATAGGTGGGAGCCTCGCGCCCCCGTCGCCGGAGCCGGTGCTGCGGCAAGGGCGGTACGCCCGGGCGGGCGCAACGGTCCCCGCCGCCGGGCAATCGACATCGGGGCGGCGGCACGCACCGCGGCGCGCGCCGGCGCGCGCGCGCGCGCGCGGCGAGCGCGCCCGTGCGTGCGGCGAGCGCGCCGCCCGCGCGGCGCGGGGCTCGCGCGCGCGGTGGCGGCGCGTCGGGGAGGCGCGGCGGCGGGCGCGCCGGCCGCGCCGGCCTCATCTGCCGAGGCCTCGAGGAAAAGGAAACGGGCCTTTTCCTCTTCGAGGTGAGGGGCTTCGCTTTTTAGCTTGATTTGGTTTTGTAACGGTCAGGCATTCTAACCTTTTGTCTGTCTCTGCGCAAGGTGGTGCCAACTATGCCTCCCCTTGCACCGGCCAAGGTGCTGAGGGCGGACGCATCCGTCTCCACCCGGTGGCGCACATCGAGGGCGTCGCGGGCGGGGGCGAGCACGGCGACGGGCGAGAGCTCGCGAGCCGGGCCGAGGCTTCGAGGCCTCGGCCCGGCGGATCGGCCGGCCGCGGCGCGGCCGGCGGTCGGCGAGGAGCGGCCGGCCGGCCATTGTGGGGACGCGGCCGCGGCGGCGGCCGGTGGCGGAGCGCGGCCCGCGGAGGCCGTCGCTACGGAGGCGTGTCCGTGGCGCCGCGCGGAGGAGGCGGAGCGGGTGCAACCCATGGCGGCGCCCGTGGTCGCGGGGGTGCGGCGGAGGTGGTGGCCGCGGCGCCGCGCCGGTGCTGCGGCCACGGAGGCGCAAGTGGAGGCGCGGTGGAGGCGGCACAAGCGCGGCGCCCGCCGGCGATCTTCGGGCGGAGGTGGTGGAGGTCCCGGACGACTCCCCGCCGCCCGGGTGGGATCAGTGGGCTAGCTTCCCCACACGCTCCCCCGAGCCCCAGGAGGGGGCCCTCGTGAGGCGGCACGAGGGTCACATGGTGGCGGGGGGCCGAGGACACGGCGCCGAGGCCTCGTCCTCCCGCGCCGGCCATCCCGCCCAGGTGGAGGGGGCGGTCGACGATCCCCCCGCGTTTGCGACGCCGGGGGGAACGAGGAGCTCTGGGGAGAGCTCCGGAGCCACGGCGCCACGCTCAACCGCGCGCTGAACGAGGCGCTGCGGGTCCATGGCGGCCCTGCATGGCGCGTCTTCCAGGTAGGGCATGGTTGCTTGTTTTTCTTCCATCTCTCGTTTTTGCGTGCTGCCTCCGTGTCGTAGCGCTTATGGGTTTTGATTTGTGGGTGCCAGGAGCTCGAGCGCCGCGCCCACGACAAGTACGACGCCTTCGACCGGGTGAACGCCGAGGTCCACCAGCTCCGGGAGCGGTGCAGCGCTTTCGACGCGCTTGCTGACGCCCTCAGGACGCCGGACAGCTGGCTGGCGTACCGGGCCATGGCGTGGCGCGACGAGCTCCCCGAGAGCTCGAGGCAGACCCAGCGCGCCGCTCGAGCCTCGGCGGGTGCCGCACGGCCCTCATCGATCGTGATGAGGCTGCGTGGCGGCGCGCTCGGACTTGGAGAAGATGCGGACGGCGGCCACCAACCGGGAGGCGGAGGTGGCCAACGTCCGCGGCGAGAACCGGGAGCTCCGCTCGTCGCTCGAGGGGGCGCAAGCGCGGCGGCGCCGGGCGAGGAGCGGCGCGCGGGATGGAGCGACGGGCCAAGGAGGCCGACGACTTGAAGGCCGCCCACGACGCCAAGGCCGCGGCGCTCGTCATCGGCGAGGAGCGGCTCTTGCAAGAGCGCACCGCCCGCCAAGGGGCCGAGGGGCGGCTCCGGCGGGAGCAAGCCGCCCTCGTCGACGCCGGACGGCCGGGAGCGAGGAGCGCGTCGCTCGCGAGGCGGCGCAGAAGTCATTGGCAGAGCGGGACGACAAGCTCTCCAAGACCGAGGGCGAGGTGATTATGCTCAGCATTACAAACGCCAATCAGGAGCTGGCCCTCCAGGAGCAAGGTGAGGCCGTCAAGCGTCTCGAGCTGGCGGTCGAGGCCGAGCGCCGCGCTCTCGAGATGGAGAGGAAACAAGTCGAAGGTGAGCCACTGTTTGACTCTTGCCTTGTTGGTTTTTCTGTTAGAGGGCTCGCTTCCCCCTTTCTGATTTCTTTCCTGTCTTGGCGGTTCCAGGCTTGCGCACCGCCACGGGGCATGCGGTGAACGGGCGAGGCGTTGCGGGCTTCCTACAACTCCTCCGAGCCGGGGCCGCGGGAGGCTGCGTGGTGCGGCCCTCGAGACCTCGCCGTGCCGTGGAGGAGGGGCGAGGCACGGGCGGCGGCTCGGCCGGCCGCCCTGCGCGCCCTTGGCGGCCACGTCACCGAGCGGATGCGCGGGCGGCGCATCCGGGGCGTCCGAAGGCCCTCGGAGTGATGCGGTCCCACTACGAGGTCAACTTCGAGGCGGCGGCGGAGGGCTACATCGTTCCCGAGGGCGTCGAGGACGAGGTGGCGATGGAGCGTGTGGATGCGCTCGCCGCCGACGCCGCCGGGTCGCTCGCCGAGGCCTTCGAGGAGTTCCTCTTCCCGGACGCCGCTGACGCTGCCGTTCCTCCCGCCTGAAAACAGTTGGGCGCTAGGCCCGTTTTTTGTTCGAGCATCAGTATTCTTGCCATGGGGCCTTTGTAAATAAGCACATTATCTCAATCGTAAACATTTGATGATACGAAATGAAGTCTTTTGCTTATTGCGCTTTTTTGTTTCTCCTTCTTCCTAAGTAGATTCTACTTAGGGGAGTTCGATTTTCGCTGGGGGCCTGCTGGGTTGGAGGCGAGAGAGAAGGGCCGTATCCTCGCGGCGTAGGCTATCTCTGACTCGCGCGCTCCTTCCGCTGGGCCGCCTGCGCCCTGTTCGAATCGTTGCTCGAGATTGAAGTAGGAAACAAACTTAGTGCGTGTGAGTTGTTTTTATTTTTGCGCAAAAATGGGACCGTTTTGGGGGGTGCCCCCGCAGTAGCCCCCGAGGGTAACTTGGGTTTGAGG
The DNA here is from genome assembly GCA_947561735.1 of Cenchrus americanus. NCBI lineage: Eukaryota > Viridiplantae > Streptophyta > Magnoliopsida > Poales > Poaceae > Cenchrus > Cenchrus americanus. Next base: position 76,504,422 of record OX387244.1, on the reverse strand, counting down.
GGAAAGCCGAGTTACCCTTTCCATTAGACTTGAAGCATTTACATAGTTGTCACCAACTGGGGCGTTGGCCATGTGATTTTACAAACAAAAAATGCTTGTGAATCCTAGCTAGGGGTAGAAACGACGTAGCTGTTGGATGTTCCAAGAGTTGGTGAGCTCTTCACCGTCCTCGTTGGCCAGCTTTTACGTGCCGGGCTTGAGTACCTTCACCACGACGTAGGGTCCCTCCCATGGGGGCGATAGCTTGTGGCGCCCTCGGTTGTCTTGGCGTAGTCTTAGGACCAGATCCCCTTCGCTGAAATCCCGTCGGCGTATCTTGCGTGCTTGGTAGCGCCTGAGGGATTGTTGGTACCTTGCGGAATGCATCAAGGCCACGAGGCGTGCCTCGTCCAGCTGATCCAGCGAGTCCTCGCGGGCACGCTGGTTGGCATCCTCGTCATAGCCTCGAACCCTGGGCGAACCGTATTCTAAGTCCGTGGGGAGGACGGCCTCCGCGCCGTGGACTAGAAAAAACGGGGTGAACCCAGTGGCTCTGCTCGGGGTGGTCCTTAGGCTCCACACAACTGCTGGTAGTTCTTGGAGCCATTTTCGCCCAGATTTGTTGAGCTGGTCGAAAATTCTGGGCTTAAGCCCCTGTAGGATCATGCCGTTGGCACACTCTACTTGGCCGTTGGTCTGTGGGTGTGCCACAGCCGCCCAATCTACGCGGATGTGGAATTTGTCGCAGAACTCCAAAAACTTCCTGCCCGTGAGCCGGGACCCATTGTACGTGATGATGGAGTTTGGCACTCCAAAGCGGTAGACGATGTCGGTGAAGAATGTTACCGCCGCTTCGCCCTTAGATTCGTGATGGGGCGCACCTCCACCCACTTGGAGAACTTGTCGATCACGACCGGCAAGTGGGTGAAGCCCCCGGCGCCTTCCGCGGGGGCCGACGATGTCCGGCCCCCACACGGCGAATGGCCATGTCACGGGGATGGTTTGCAGGGCATGGGCGGGCAAGTTGGACTTGCGGGCGTAGAACTGGAACCCTTCGCAGGTGCGCACGATCTCGTTGGCGTCCGTGACCGCGGTAGGCCAGTAAAAGCCCTGGCGGAACGCGTTGCCGACGAGGGTGCGGGGCGCGGCGTGGTGGCCACAGATCCCCGCGTGAATGTCCCGTAGGAGCTCGCGCCCCTCGGGAATGGGCACGCACCGTTGTAGGATGCCGGAGGCGGCGCGCTTGTACAGCTCGCCGTCAACAAGGGCAAAAGACTTGGCCATCCTGGCGATGCGCCTGGCCGCGGCCCAGTCCGCGGGGAGTTCCCCTCGAGCGATCCGGGCAATGTATTTTTCGCGCCAGTCCTCTTGGGCAGGAGCCGGCTCGATGTCCATCGCGTCGGCCTCGTGGGAGCCGTACCCCTCGAGGAGGGAGAGCACGTACGCCTCGTTCGAGGGGTCCTCATCCATGGGTTCCGCACCCGCTGGATTTGAGGGAGCCCCCGAGGGTTCGTCGTGACTCGAGGGTAGGGCTCGAAGACGACCGAGGGTTGAGCGATGTCGCGGGCGAAAACGTTCGGGGGAACTGTGATCCGCCCGGACGCAATCTTGGCCAGTTCATCTGCCTCCTCGTTGTACCGGCGGGGCACGTGGTTGAGCTCGATGCCATAGAACTTGTCCTCGAGGGCTCGCACGGCTTTGCAGTAGGCCTCCATCTTGTCGTCGTGGCAGCTTGCGTTCTTCATGACCTGATCGATCACGAGCTGCGAGTCCCCCCGCACGTCGAGGCGCTTGACGCCTAACTCAATGGCGATTTTGAGGCCGCTGAGGAGGGCCTCGTATTCAGCCATATTGTTTGACGCGGGGAAGTGAAGGCGCACCGCGTATCGCATGTGTTCCCCGAGGGGTGACACGAAGAGCAGGCCCGCGCCCGCTCCTGTTTTCATTACCGAGCCGTCAAAGAACAGAGTCCAGCACTCCGCTTGGATCTGCGGCGGCGGTAGCTGCGTATCCGTCCACTCAGCGACAAAATCAGCTAAAATTTGGGATTTGACAGCCTTGCGCGAGGCGTACGCGAGCGTCTCGCCCATCAGTTCTACGGACCACTTGGCGATCCTTCCCGCGGCGTCGAGGTTGCGGATGATCTCTCCTAGTGGGAAGGAGGAAACCACCGTGACGGGGTGGGCCTCGAAGTAGTGGCGGAGCTTGCGCCGCGCAAGGACTACCGCGTACAGCAACTTCTACGACTCGGGGGTAGCGCGTCTTCGTGTCGACGGGACCTCGGCGATGTAGTAGGCCCGCCGGCCCGTCGTACGGGCAAGGCGTGCCCTTCCTCCGTGCGCTCCACGACGATCACGGCGGCCGACCACCCGGGTGGTTGCGGCCACGTAGAGGCTGGGAGAGGTTCGCCATCTTGCGGCGGCGTGAGGATCGGGGCGTGCGTTAGAGACGCCTTCAGCTTGTCGAGCGCATCCTGGGCCTCGGTGGTCCAGGAGAAGCGCTCGTGCTTCTTAAGTAGGCGATAGAGGGGCAGGCCCTTCTCACCGAGCCGCGAGATGAAGCGGCTCAAGGCGGCAAGGCACCCCAGCACCTTCTGCACCCCTTTGAGGTCCCGGATCGGACCCATTCGTTCGAGGGCCGCAACCTTTTCAGGGTTGGCCTCGATTCCCCGCTGGGAGACAATGTATCCCAGGAGCATGCCTCGCGGCACTCCAAAGACACATTTTTCGGGGTTTAACTTGACCCCATTGGCCCGTAGGCAGTTGAACGCGACGCCAAGGTCGCCAACCAGGTCGTCCGACTTCCTGGTCTTTACGACGATGTCGTCCACGTATGCTTCGACCGTCCGCCCGATGTGATCCCCAAAAACATGCTGCATGCAACGCTGGTATGTTGCACCCGTGTTTCTGAGGCCAAACGGCATCGTGACGTAGCAGAACGTCCCGAATGGTGTGATGAACGAAGTCGCGAGCTGGTCGGACTCCTTCATCTTTATTTGGTGGTACCCGGAGTAAGCATCAAGGAAGCAAAGCAATTCACACCCAGCCGTTGAATCGACGATTTGATCAATGCGTGGCAAGGGAAAAGGAACTTTAGGACATGCTTTATTAAGACTAGTGTAGTCTATACACATCCGCCACTTCCCATTCTTTTTCTTTACAAGCACGGGGTTTGCTAGCCACGTTGGGTGGAACACCTCCTTGATGAATCCGGCCTCGAGAAGCGTCCGCAGCTCCGCTCCCGATTGCCGTCGCCGCTCCTCGTCGAAGCGGCGCGGCCGTTCGTTGCGCGGCGCGCGGCGTTTGGCGAGGATGTCAAGGGAGTGCTCGGCGACTTCCCTCGGGATGCCTGGCATATCCGAGGGGCTCCACGCGAAGATGTCGGCGTTGGCGCGGAGGAAGTCGACGAGCACCACTTCCTATTTGGGGTCGAGGGTGGAGCTGACCCTCAACGCCTTGCCCTCGGGGGCTGACGGGTCGAGGGGACCCCCTTGGTCTGCTCCGCGGCCTCGAAGGTGCCGGCGTGCTTGGCGGCGGAGTCGAGGTCTTCGTTGACCATCTTCTCCAACGTGTTCACCAGCGCTTCATCCAGCGCCAGTGCCTCTGCGTGCTCCACGCACTCGACGTCGCAGTCGAACGCGTGCTCGATGGATGAGCCGACGGTGATGACGCCGTTTGGTCCCGGCATCTTCATCTTCAAGTAAGTATAATTGGGGACCGCCATGAATTTGGCGTAACAGGGTCGCCCAAGTATAGCGTGGTAGGCCCCCTTGAACCCCACCACCTCGAAGGTGAGGATCTCCTTGCGGAAGTTCTTCGGGGTGCCAAACCAAGCGGCGGTCGATCCGCCCAAGGGGCCGGACTCGCTGCGGCGCGATGCCGTGGAACGGCTTCGTCCGGGCCGCGGCTCGGTCCAACCCGATCCCCATGAGGCGGAACGTATGCGCGTAGAGGATGTTGAGGCTGCTGCGCTCCGTCCATGAGGACCTTCGAGAACCGGGCGTTCCCGATGATGGGGTCGACCACCAGCGGGTACTGGCCCGGGTTGGGGACGCGGTTCGGGTGGTCCTCCCGGCTGAAGGTGATGGCGTCCTCCGACCAATTGAGGAAGGACGGAGGTGCCCTCTCCGCGGCGAGGACCTCGTGCCGCTCCTTCTTGCGCTGGCGGGTCGACATGTCGACGGTTGGCCCCCCAAAGATGAGGAACACATTTTCAACGGCGGGGAAGCCGCCTGCGTCGCCATCGCCTCTGTCTTTCTTGGCCTCTGCCTCCTTCGCGGCGGCACGGCCATAGAATTTCTTGAGCATATCGCACTGCTCAAGGGTGTGGTTCACTGGGGTCTTGTGGTAAGGACATGGATTTTTCAGCATGTCGTCGAACACCCCCGGGCCTCGAGGGGCCGGTCGAGGGCCCCGTCGAGCCGGGTCAACAGCAAGGGCCTCGGCATTGCCGCCGTCGTGCCCCTGCTCGAGCGTCTCGCGGCGCGGCTTCTTCCCCTTCTTGCCCCGCTTGTCGTTGCGGTGGGGCTCCTTGGACTTGCTGCCCTCCGCGGGCGCGTCCTCCGAGCGCTTGCCCTTCTTGCCGTCGAAGATCGCCCCCACGGCCTCTTCTCCGGAGGCGAAGCTGGTGGCGATGTCGAACAGCTCGTTGGAGTCCGCGGGCGGGCTGCGTCCCAGCTCCCGCACGTGGTGCCCTCGAGGAAGGCATGCACGATCTCGGACTGCGCCACGCTGGGGAGCTCCGTGCAGCGCTTGGAGAAGCGCCGTATGAAGTCCCGCAGCGACTCGCCGGGCTTCTGCGTGCAGGAGCGCAGGTCCCAGGAATTTCCAGGGCGCACGTACGTGCCCTGGAAGTTGCCCACAAACGTGCGGACCAGATCGTCCCAGTTGTGGATTTGGCTAGCGGGCAATTGCTCGAGCCATGTCGGGCCGCGTCGCCGAGATGCGGGGGGCAAGTTGCGGATGATGACCTCGTCGGCGGTGGCCCCGCCCCCACCGACAAGCCAAGCGGTAGTCGTTAAGCCACACGCGGGGGTCCGTCTCCCCGTTGTACTTCACGATGGTCGAGGGTTGGCGGAAGCGTTGGGGGGAACGCCGCCGCGCGGATCTCCCGGCCGAACACACGGGTGCCCGGGGGGCTCCGGCGTCGGGGAGCGGTCCTCACCGCCGTCGTAGCGTCCACCCCGTCGAGGGTGGTAGCCCCCTCGTCTGCTCGTGTGTCCGCCCGCTCGTGCGCTCGCGTTGATGACGTTGCGGGCGTCGCCCTCCGGCGCCGCCCGCGTGCGTCAAGGAGCCGCTCCTTGGCCGGCGTGCGTCCTTGGTTGGCGGGTCGCCGCGCCGGTCCCCCTGCGTGCACCGAGGGTTCGCCTCCCGGTGCAGCTTCGTCGTCCCACGCATCTCCCCGTTGGCGGATGCGCGAGGCCGAGCTCTTGGTTTGCTGGACGGCCGCTTGCTCGATGAGAGTTTGCACCTCGCGGTGCAGGTCTCGAGCCTCGGGGGTCGAGGGTGCCGGCATGGCCCGCAGCAGTGTCGCGGCGGCGATGAGTTTTTGGTTCGCCCGCGGGGGCGCGTCCGCGTTGTCGATGTTGGGGACGGTGTTGATGCGGTCGCGGACCTGTCGGCCCGGCTCCCGCGCGCGTTCGCCGCGCGCGGAGGCTTCCCCCGCCATTGAGGCGCGGAGCGGCCGCACCGTCCGTATTCCTCCACCGGCTTGGCCTCGAGTTCGCGGGCTTGGGCCGGCTGCGCGTCGGCGTCGGCCCCGGCGGAGCGCTTGGCCCCGCGGCCGGGCGAGTGGCGACCCCCGGGGCGGGCGTGACTTCCCCCGTCTCCGGTGCCCACCGCGCGCCGGCGGCATTGGGCCGGGTCGTTGGTGATGACGGCGTAGCACTCCCGCACGGGGTCGTAACTCCCGGTGCTGGAGTCGTCGGAGCAGCCGAACCAGTAATCCGTAGCGTCGAGAAAACGCCGGAACATGACTGGGTCCGGCACGCCGGAGAAGTCCCACCCCACGTACCCGTGGCGGTTGGCGGGTGGCAACGCGTCGATGGCACCCAGGAACGACTCGTCCCCTGCTGAGGCGCCGGGGTCCCTGGCGACAAAGACGTGGCGGCCAGGCGGAACCCTGCGCATCGTGGTGTTGACGTTGGCGTTGTAGGCCGACGTAGCGCCACGCAGCCCGATGGGGATGCGCGGTCCGGAGACCGTGCGCTGTCCTGCCGGGGTGGTGGCGTTCGTGACGGCGGGCACGCCGCGCCGAGTGGCGGCGCGCTCGGCCGCCGCCGCTCGGACCGCGCCCGGCGCGAACGCCGCGCCCGAGCGATGACGGCGTCGTGGCGTCGACGGGCCCGCGGCATCCGTGCCCGCGGGCGCCCGCGCCGTGGTGGTGCGTGCGGCACGGGACGAGCCGACCGGCACCGCGCCGCGCGCGGAGCTCCTCACGGTTGGTGAGGCGCATGAGATAGCCGTTCCCCGTGGCCTGAAAGTTCAGGTCCCCGAAGCGAATTTCGAACCCGCCGGGAGGGGGTCCGAGCTACCCATGCAATAGCGTGTACCACGGTACTCAGTGCGGATCACCATGGAGGGAGTTGACGGAATGACCTTAGGCGCTCGATTGCCCCACGGTGGGCGCCAAGCGTCGGTGCGGAATATGGTCCCGACACTAACCGATAGAAAGCGCCGAGGTCTATCCCTCAATGGTCGATGCTAAGTAACAAGTGACACGAGTTTTTATCCCGGTTCCGCCGAGGGGGCCGTACGTCCCGCGGTGGCGTGCTCGAGGCACTATATTACTTAGCACGGGGGTGCTCGTAGTGGGGGCTCGCTACAAGCAAGGCGGGAGAGGAAGCCTGGCTTCCAAGTCCCTGGTGTGGTAGCTGAAGATGTTGTGGGAGAATTGGGGAACAAGTGCGTGGTGCAGCTTGTTGTCCTCTGTTGTGTTGTGTCTGTGTCTTCCTGGGTGTGTCCCCCCCCGGCTGGGGGGTTCGCCCCCCCTTTTATAGATCAAGGGTGAGGCGGATTACATGCGCGCCGCGCTATCTAGCTACGTGGGGAAACACGACGTGCTATGTTGTAGAGTGGGCGGCCGTCCGGACGATCCTCGCAGCGATCTGGCCATGATGGCTTACCTTGTACCCGAACAGTGGCGGTTCGAGGGTAGAAGGGCGGCGGATGGTGGCGATGTCCTCTGATAGGCTCGAGGGAGGTGCTGACGTTGGCCTGTACGAGGCACAGGAGTAGGTAAAACGGCGTCCCTTCCCGACGCGCTTCACAGTGCTGGGGTTGTTGCTACGCGCGCACGGCGTGCGCACACGCGCGGGGACGGCGGCCATGCTGTTACAGTGGCAGGGATGGTGTTCCACCGGCCTAGCGCCTCCCACCCTAACCCCCGTGGGGTCACAAGAAAGTGAATCGAGGGTGAAGCCGGCCCCCTTTCGAGGGCTTGGCGCGTTAGCCGTACTGGGGCAGGCGCGCGGCGTCACGGGACTGACATCGGCCGCGCTGCACAGTCCCTCCCCACAGTGATGGGGATGGGCTCCTCCCTGGGGAGTTGGTGCGGCGGCACCGGGCGCGAGCCCCGGGCGCATGATGGCGCCGTCCCGCCGGTGTCAGGGCGTTAAATGCCCGTGTACGGGGCCGGCGCACGCGTGAGGGGCGCCCTCGAGCGTGGCGGACCCCGGTCGAGGGTGGGACGTACCCTCGAGCGAGGTGGAACCCGCTCGAGGGGGAGCGAGCCCTCGAGCGAGGCGGAGCCCGCTCGAGGGGAGGTGCGCCCCTCGAACGGGGCGGAGCCCGCCCGAGGGGCGCGCATCCTCGAGCGAGGCGGAGCCTGCTCGAGGGGATCTCTAAGAGGGCCGCCTTGATGGGCCGTCGGGGTCCCTGCGGCGTGGGCCGTTTCCTGCAGGGTTAGGCAAATTGTGTTTTGGCTTTGTTGCGGGTTTTAAGCGAGGATTTCCCCGTTGTTTAAGGGGACCCCTAGGGCTGTCCCCGACAGGTGGGGAGGACCACCTCCGACCCATACACCAGGAAGAAGGGTGAATATCCAGTAGCCGAGCTGACTTGGATTCGGAGACCCCATATCACGTGAGGCAGCTCAGCTAGCCATCTGGTCATGTATTTTGCGGCATCATCGAAGATGCGGTCTTTGATGCCCTGAAACACCATGCGGTTTGCTCGCTCGACCTGGCCATTGCAGCGTGGATGGGCCACAAAGGAGTAGTAGATGTCGATGAGGCTGTCTTGGCAGAAGTCATAGAAATCCGACCCTGTGAAAGTCTTCCCAAGGTCTGTGACGATCCTGTTGGGTACTCCAAACCAATGGGTGATGTCCTCTACGAATTTCGCGGCCTCCTTTGATGTGACCGTAGCAACGGCGTGGACCTCAATCCACTTCGTGAATTTATTCACAGCCACCAGGATGAGCTTGTAACCACCAGGGGCCATCTTGAAGGGTCCCACTGAGTCGAGGCCCCATATGGCAAAGGGTCGGGACAGAGGGATTGTTCTCAGAGCTTGGGCCGGGACGTGCTGTTGCTTAGCGAAGAATTGGCAACCCTTGCATCGCCGAACCAGGTCTTGAGCGTCAGCCAGGGTGGTTGGCCAATAAAAACCCGACCAGAAGGCTTTTCCCACCAGATTTGCGAAGGCTGCGTGGTTGCTGCATTCCCCACCATGGATCTCTTGCAGGAGCTGAAGATCTTCAGATCGGAGGATACACTTCATTAGCACGCCATTGGAGGCGAACCTCCGGTACTGTCGGTGCGGAATATGGTCCCGACACTAACCAGTAGTAAGCGCCGCGGTCTATCCCTCAATGGTCGATGCTAAGTAACAAGTGACACAGAGTTTTTATCCTGGTTCCGGCCGAGGGGGCCGTATGTCCAGCAGTGGCGTGCTCGAGGCACTATATTACTTAGCACCGGGGGTGCCTGTAGTGGGGCTGCTACAAGCAAGGCGGGAGAGGAAGCCTGGCTTCCAAGTCCCTGGTGTGGTAGCTGAAGATGTTGTGGGAGAATTGGAGAATGAGTACGTGGTGTGCGGTGTGTTCCTGTCTGTCTCTGTCTCGTATGCTCCTGGGTTTGTCCCCCCGCGGCTGGGGGGTTCGCCCCCCCTTTTATAGATCAAGGGGGAGGCGGATTACATGCGCGCCGCGCTATCTAGCTACGTGGGGAAACACGACGTGCTATGCTGTAGAGTGGGCGGCCGTCCGGACGATCCTCGCAGCGATCTGGCCATGATGGCCTACCTTGTACCTGAACAGTGGCGGTTCGAGGGTAGAAGGGCGGCGGATGGTTGCGATGTCCTCTGATAGGCTCGAGGGAGGTGCTGACGTTGGCCTGTACGGGGCACAGGAGTAGGTAAAACGGCGTCCCTTCCCGACGTACTTCACAGTGCTGGGGTTGTTGCTACAGCGCCTGGCGTGCGCCTGCACGCGCGGGGACGGCGGCCATGCTGTTACAGTGGCAGGGATGGTGTTCCACCGGCCTAGCGCCTCCACCTAACCCTGTAGGGTCACAAGAAAGTGAATCGAGGGTGCAACCGGCCCCCCTTCGAGGGCTCGGCGCGTTAGCCGTCATTGGGAGCGGCGCACGGCGTCACGGGGCCGACACCGGCCGCGCCGCACGGTCCCCTCCCCACGGTGATGGGGATGGGCTCCTCCCCGGGGAGTTGGCGCGGCGGCACGGGGCGCGAGCCCCGGCGCATGATGGCGTCGTCCCGCCGGTGTCGGGCGTTAAATGCTCGTGTACGGGGGCCGGCGCACGCGTGAGGGGCGCCCTCGAGCGTGGCGGACCCCGGTCGAGGGTGGGACGTACCCTCGAGCGAGGCGGAACTTGCTCGAGGGGGAGCGAGCCCTCGAGTGAGGCGGAGCCCGCTCGAGGGAAGTGCTGCCCCTCGAACGGGGCGGAGCCCGCCCGAGGGGGCGCGCATCCTCGAGCGAGGCAGAGCCTGCTCGAGGGGATCTCTAAGAGGGCCGCCTTGATGGTCCGTCGGGGTCCCTGCGGCGTGGGCCGTTTCCTGCAGGGTTAGGCAAATTGTGTTTTGGCTTTGTTGCGGGTTTTAAGTGAGGATTTCCCCGTTGTTTAAGGGGACTCCTAGGGCTGTCCCCGACAGTAGCCCCCGAGCATCTGCGGGTTTGCCATTGAGGCTCCCGCAGATGCTGGAACCTACTGATAGGACGTTCTTCCCTCCTTGTTTTGCGAATGCTTTCCGTGGGGCCGCGTCAGCGGACCCGCGGGTCTAGCCCCCGAAGCCCTGCAGTAGTGTGGGTGCTCCTGCAGGGGTTAACCGCGAGAACTGGTCAGAGGGCGTGGCACATGTTTCAACCGGCATCGGCGACATCTCAGCCGGCCTTGGTGGCGCACGCGCTGCTGGCACTGTCTCCGGCGGGTGCAATTTCAAGGAGGTGTAGCCGTGCGTCAAGCCCCCGAGCCTGGGCCCGTTCGAGGCGATCGGGTAGAGCTTTACGACTTGTTTTCTTAAGCGCCCTCGCCGTCCCTCCGCGGGACGGAGGGTGAGGTTTCCGCAACGCCCATCGAGCGGGTCGCGAATTGCGGATTCCTCGTCGAGCTGCTAGCGGGTGGTTCGAGTGGACGCCCATGCCCCGTTCGATAAGGGTAGGGCTGCGTGGTCCGGAGACACGTCCATGGAAGCGCTTGCGTGGGTTTGCTAGGTGGGGCTCGGTCCCGTTCGATAGGGACCGAGGGCGCGGAAGCTCTCCCTCGGTGGGATCCCCCGGCTAGCTGCCCTCGCTGGCTCTCGAACACGACATGTGGGGCACCCTCGAGCCGACGGGCTCGAGGAACGGCTCGAATGCGCGTGCCTTCGTCGTCCCTGACTCTGAGGTCTGAAGCGCCTGTTCGAATCCGTCGAGGGTCAGGCTTCGAACCTCTGATCAGTAGGGCCGTGCGGGGCCGCACCTGGACGGCCCCGTCTTTTGCGTTTGCGGCCGTCGAGGGGTCTGGGCGAGCCAGCCCTCGAGGCGCTGGTTGGTAGCACAGCGCGGCATGGGTGCTTGCGGTGCCTGCTTTACTTCAAGCAGGCCCCGGGCGACCTTCTCATGCATGTGCCCTTTTTAGAGAGTTGATATTGTCTCGAGCCAGGGGCTCGTGCCGCTCGAGGGTTTTGCGTGGCATGGGTACCCGCGGTGCCCGCTTTACATCAAGCGAGCCCCGAGCGACCTTCTCACGTCAATGTCCCTTCGAGGGCTGACATCGTCTTGAGCCAAGGGCTCGTGCCGCTCGAGGGTTTTGCGTGGCATGGGTGCCCGCGGTGCCTGCTTTACTTCAAGCAGGCCCCGGGCGGCCTTCTCACGCCGATGTCCCTTCGAGCGCTGTCATCGTCTTGAGCCAAGGGCTCGTGCCGCTCGAGGGTTTTGCGTGGCATGGGCGCCCGCGGTGCCTGCTTTACTTCCAGCGGGGCCCCGGCGGCCTTCTCACGTCGATGTCCCTTCGAGGGCTGTCTTTGTCTCGAGCCAGGGGTTCGCCCCGCTCGAGGGTTCTCCTTGCTTGGCAAGGGACCGGGTCATTAAATGCCTCGCGGTCGAGGGCCGCGGTTTTGCAACGCGGGCGCGCCTTTTAGGCGTTGCGGCCGCGCGCGCGCGTAGTGGGCAGCGTGGCAGGCGGACGTGACCGCTTGCCTCGGTCCCTGCAAGTCTTCGCCGTGATGATGGCCCGTCCGCGGTGATGTGGCCGCTGCGGTCGTGGTGGGGCCTGTTCGTCGGCGTGAAGAGAAGATTCCCTGCAGTTAATGCGTGCGGGACATCCGCCCCGGAGAGCCCGCCCGCAGCTTATAAATCTGAGGGGAGGGGGAGACTGCGGCTTTTTACCTTAACGCCTCACCATTTCAGCCCCCTGCGCCTTCGTCTTCGCCTCGCCTTTGCCACCGTGCGGTGTCGCCATTAGAGCTCTTCTTCCGTTTCTCGTCCTCCGCTCTCGCTTTCCTTTGCCTTCTTCTCATGGCACCGCTTCCGCCTCTCACGATCCTTGACCCGTACGCCTGGGAGCGATCGACGCTGACTCCGCCCGGCCCTTGGCGAGCGGTCGCCGCCCGGCCGGTGGCGGCGAACGAGGATGGCCGCCGGCGGAGTGGATAGTGCCGCCGGCGGGGGACCGCGCGCCCAACCTGCCGGAAGGCTACGTGGTGAGCTTTATCCGCTTCCACGAGCGGGGCTTCAACGCGCCGGCGAGCCGCTTTATGCGGGCGCTGTGCCACTACTATGGCGTGGAGTTGCACAACTTCGCGCCCAACGCGATTTCGCAGGCGGCCACGTTCGTGGGCGTCTGCGAAGGGTACCTGGGGATCCCAGTCAACTGGGAGCTCTGGGTGCACCTCTTCCGCGCGGAGCTCTTCACGCAGCCCACGACGGAGCAGAGGACCCGTCGCGCGGTGCGCGCCGGCGGGATGTCGCTTGCCCTGCGGGGGCAGTTCAAGGACGTCTACATCCCCTGCACCATGACGACGAACAACGCCGGCTGGGAGAGGGGATGGTTCTATCTGCGCAATGCCGAGCCCGGCCTCCCCCCCTACACCGGTCGGGTTTTCAAGGAGAAGCCCAGCTCTTGGGGCTACGGGGTGTCCACGCCCCAGCATCGGAGGCGGCAGGACTCGGTCCTGGCCGCCCTGAAGGGCCTGGCGGCGCAGGAGCTGACCGCGTTGGGCGTCCTCGCCTTCCTCCATCACCGGCGGATCGTGCCTCTGATGGAGAGGCCGCTCTGCATCTACGAGATGACGGAGGCGGCCAACCCCGTCGATCTGGCGAGGTCGCGGATGCTCCCGACCCCCCTCGGGCGGGCGTATGCGCTCAGCCGGGCGCGAAGCGCCGTCGACACCCGGATGCCGATGCATCCGGACCGGACCCCATGGGACCTCGAGATGCTTCCCACCGGCCCACTGGTGAGTGTAACTCTTGATTTTGTTTTAGTTCTTGGTGTTGCTTCTGCCTCCTGACGCGTCCTTGATGCTCCTGTATGCAGCTGGTGAGCTTTACCGCCTCAAAGTCCGTTCCGCCCACCCCCGACTCCCGCGCGCTTGGTCGGGCGGCGCGGCCGGCGGGAGCGAGGGCGGGCGGCTCGCGGAGGGAGCACGCGAGGCAACATCAAGAGCGTCGCGACCGTCGGAGCGCGGAGTACGGCGGCGCGGAGGGGCGGGGGCTCTCCTCCCCGGGGACCGAGGAGTACTCGTCCTCGGAGGAGGACGAAGAGGAAGAGGGCGAGGGGGAGGGCCCCTGCCGGTAGGGAGGGAGCCTCGCGCCCCCGTCGCCGGAGCCGGCTCCGGCGGCAAGGGCGGCATCGCCCGGGGCGGGCGCAACGGCGCCCGCCGCCGGCTGTCGACATCGGGGGCGGCGCGCGCGCGGGGGCGCCGGCGCGCGCCACGGGGCGCGCGCGCGCGCGCGCGCGCGTGCGTGCGGCGAGCGCGCTGTCGCGGCGCGGGCCCGCGCGCGTGGTGGCGCCGTCGGGAGGCGCGGCGGCGGGCGCGCCGGCCGCGCCGGCCTCGTCCGCTGAGGCTTCGAGGAAAAGGAAGCGCGCCTTTTCCTCCTCGAGGTAAGGGGTTCGATCCTTTACTTGGTTTGATTTGTTGATGATCAGGCGTTCTAACTCTCTGTTTGTGCCTGCGCAGGGTGGTGCCAACCGTGCCTCCCCTCGCACCGGCCAAGGTGCTGAGGACGGACGCGTCCATCCCCACCCGGCGGCGCTCGTCGAGGGCGTCACGGGCGGGGGTGAGCACGGCGGTGGCGGGCGAGAGCTCGCGCAGGGCGCGGCCGGGGCCCGAGGCCTCGTCCGGCGGATCGGCCCGCCGCGGCACGGCCCGGCGGTCACCGAGGGGCGACCGCGCCGGCCATCGTGGGGACGCGGGAGCCGCGGCGGCCGGCCGTGGCGGAGGCGCGGTCCGCGGAGGGCGTTGCTGCGGAGGCGCGGACCGTGGCGCCGGTTGCGGAGGAGGCGGAGCGGGTGCAACCCGTGGCGGCGCCCGTGGTCGCGGGCGCGGCGGAGGTGGTGGCCGTGGCGCCGCGCGTCGAGCACCCGCGGCCACGGAGGCGCAAGTGGAGGCGGCGGTGGAGGGCGGCACAAGCGCCGGCGCCCGCCGGCGATCTTCGGGAGGAGGTGGTGGAGGTCCCGGACGACTCCCCGCCGCCGGGTGGGATCGGTGGGCTAGCTTCCCCACACGCTCCCCCGGAGCCCCGGAGGGGGCCCTCGTGAGGCGGCACGAGGGTCACATGGTGGCGGGGGGGCCGAGGACGCGGCGCCGAGGCCTCGTCCTCCCGCGCCGGCCATCCCGCCCGGGTGGAGGGGGCCGTTGCCGACGCCAGGGGGAGCAGGAGCTCTGGGGAGAGCTCCGGAGCCACGGCGCCACGCTCAACCGCACGCTGAACGAGGCGCTGCGGGTCCATGGCGGCCCTGCATGGCGCGTCTTCCAGGTAGGGCGTGGTTGTTCGTTTTTTCTTCCATCTCTCGTTTTTGTGTGCTGCCTCCGTGTCGTAGCGCTTATGGGTTTTGATTTGTGGGTGCCAAGAGCTCAAGCGCCGCGCCCACGACAAGTACGACGCCTTCGACCGGGTGAACGCCGAAGTCCACCAGCTCCGGGAGCGGTGCAGCGCTTTTGACGCGCTTGCTGATGCCCTCAGGACGCCGGACGGTGGGCCGGCGTGCACACGGCCATGGCGTGGCGCGACGAGCTCCCCGAGAGCTCGAGGGGGACCCGCCGCGCCGCTCGAGGTCTCGGCGGGTCCGCACGCCCTCATCGATCGTGATGAGGCTGCGCGCGGCGCGCTCGGACTTGGAGAAGATGCGGACGCCGGTCACCAACCGGGAGGCGGAGGTGGCCAACGCCCGCGGCGAGAACCGGGAGCTTCGCTCGTCGCTCGAGGGGGCGCAAGCGCGGCCGGCGCCGGGCCGAGGAGCGGGCGCGCGGGCCGGGAGCGGCGGGCCAAGGAGGTCGACGACTTGAAGGCCGCCCACGACGCCAAGGCCGCGGCGCTCGTCGCCGCTAAGGAGCGGCTCTGCAAGAGCGCACCGCCCGCCAAGGGGCCGAGGGGCGGCTCCGGCGAGAGCAAGCCGCCCTCGTCGACGCCGGACGGCGCGCGGAGCGGGGAGCGCGTCGCTCGCGAGGCGGCGCGCGAAGTCATTGGCGGAGCGGGACGACAAGCTCTCCAAGACCGAGGGCGAGGTGATTATGCTCAGTATTACCAACGCCAATCAGGAGCTGGCCCTCCAGGAGCAAGGTGAGACCGTCAAGCGCCTCGAGGGCGACGGTCGAGGCCGTGCGCCGCGACTTCGAGACGGAGAGGAAGCAAGTCGAAGGTGAGCCGTCGCTTGGCTCTTGCCTTGTTGGTTTTTCTGTTAGAGGGCTCGCTTCCCCCTTTCTGATTTCTTTCCTGTCTTGGCGATTCCAGGCTTGCGCACCGCCCTGGGGCATGCAGCTGAACGGGCCGAGGCGTTGCAGGCTTCCTACAACTCCTCCGAGCAGGAGCTGCGGGAGCTGCGTGGTGCGGCCCTCGAGACCTGCCGTGCCGTGGAGGAGGGCGAAGCACAGGCCGGCAGCTCGCTGGCCAGCCGCCTGCGCGCCCTTGGCGGTCACGTCACCGAGCGGATGCGCCGGGCGCTGCATCTGGGCGTCCAGAAGGCCCTCGGAGTGGTACGATCCCACTACGAGGTCAACTTTGAGGCGCTGGCGGAGGGTTACGTCGTCCCCGATGGTGTCGAGGACGAGGTGGCAATGGAGCGCGTGGACGCACTCACTGCTGACGCCGCCGGGTCGCTCGCTGAAGCCTTCGAAGAATTCCTCTTCCTGGACGCCGCTGACGCTACCGCTCCACCCGCCTGAAGACAGCTGGGCACTTGGCCCAGTTTTATGTGTATCAGTACTCTGGCTTCGTGGCCTTTGTAAATAAGCACATTATCTCAATCGTAAACATTCGATGATACGAAATGAAGTCTTTTGCTTATTGCGCTTTTTTGTTTCTCCTTCTTCCTGAGTAGATTTTACTTAGGGGAGTTCGATTTTCGCTGGGGGCCTGCGGGTTGGAGGCGAGAGAGAAGGGCCGTATCCTCGCGGTGTAGGCTATCTCTGACTCGCGCGTCCTTCCGCTAGGCCGCCTGCGCCCTGTTCGAATCGTTGCTCGAGGTTGAAGTAGGAAATAGACTTAGCGCGTGTGAGTTGTTTTTATTTTTGCGCAAAAATGGGACCATTTTGGGGGGGTGCCCCCCGCAGTAGCCCCCGAGGGTAACTTGGGTTTCAGGGGAAAGCCGAGTTACCCTTTCCATTAGACTTGAAGCATTTACATAGTTGTCACCAACTGGGGCGTTGGTCGTACGGTTTTTACAACAAAAATACTTGGAAATCCTAGCTAAGGGTAGAAGCGACGTAGCTGTTGGATGTTCCAAGCGTTGGTGAGCTCTTCACCGTCCTCGTTGGCCGCCTTGTATGTGCGGGCTTGAGTACCTTCACCACGACGTAGGGTCCCTCCCATGGGGGCGATAGCTTATGGCGCCCTCGGTTGTCTTGGCGCAGCCTTAGGACCAAATCCCCTTCACTGAAGTCCTGTCGACGTATCTTGCGTGCTTGGTAGCGCCTGAGGGATTGTTGGTACCTTGCGGAATGCATCAAGGCCACAAGGCGTGCCTCGTCCAGCTGATCCAGCGAGTCCTCGCGGGCCCGCTGGTTGGCATCCTCGTCATAGCCTCGAACCCTGGGCGAACCGTATTCTAAGTCCGTGGGGAGGACGGCCTCCGCGCCGTGGACTAGAAAAAATGGGGTGAACCCGGTGGCTCTGCTCGGGGTGGTCCTTAGGCTCCACACAACCGCTGGTAGTTCTTGGAGCCATTTTCGCCCAGATTTGTTGAGCTGGTCGAAAATTCTGGGCTTAAGGCCCTGTAGGATCATGCCATTGGCACGCTCTACTTGGCCGTTGGTTTTTGGGTGTGCCACAGCCGCCCAATCCACGCGGATGTGGAATTTGTCGCAGAACTCCAAAAACTTCCTGCCCGTGAACTGGGACCCATTGTCTGTGATGATGGAGTTTGGCACTCCAAAGCGGTAGACGATGTCGGTGAAGAATGTTACCGCCGCTTCTCGCCCTTAGATTCGTGATGGGGCGCACCTCCACCCACTTGGAGAACTTGTCGATCGCGACCGGCAAGTGGGTGAAGCCCCCCCGGCGCCTTCCGCGGGGGCCCGACGATGTCCAGCCCCCACACGGCGAATGGCCATGTCACGGGGATGGTTTGCAGGGCATGGGCGGGCAAGTTGGACTTGCGGGCGTAGAACTGGCACCCTTCGCAGGTGCGCACGATCTCGCTGGCGTCCGTGACCGCGGTAGCCCAGTAAAAGCCCTGGCGGAACGCGTTGCCGACGAGGGTGCGGGGCGCGGCATGGTGGCCACAGATCCCCGCGTGAATGTCTCGTAGGAGCTCGCGCCCCTCGGGAATGGGTACGCACCGCTGTAGGATGCCGGAGGCGGCGCTCTTGTACAGCTCGCCGTCAACGAGGGCAAAAGACTTGGCCATCCTGGCGATGCGCCTGGCCGCGGCCCGGTCCGCGGGGAGTTCCCCTCGAGCGATCCGGGCGATGTATTTTTTGCGCCAGTCCTCTTGGGCAGGAGCCGGCTCGATGTCCATCGCGTCGGCCTCGTGGGAGCCGTACCCCTCGAGGAGGGAGAGCACGTACGCCTCGTTCGAGGGGTCCTCGTCCATGGGTTCCGCACCCGCTGGATTCGAGGGAGCCCCCGAGGGTTCGTCGTGACTCGAGGGGTAGGGCTCGAAGACGACCGAGGGTTGAGCGACGTCGCGGGCGAAAACGTTCGGGGGGACGCTGATCCGCCCGGACGCAATCTTGGCCAGTTCATCTGCCTCCTCGTTGTACCGGCGGGGCACGTGGTTGAGCTCGATGCCATAGAACTTGTCCTCGAGGGCTCGCACGGCTTTGCAGTAGGCCTCCATCTTGTCGTCGTGGCAGCTTGCGTTCTTCATGACCTGATCGATCACGAGCTGCGAGTCCCCCCGCACGTCGAGGCGCTTGACGCCTAACTCAATGGCGATTTTGAGGCCGCTGAGGAGGGCCTCGTATTCAGCCATATTGTTTGACGCGGGGAAGTGAAGGCGCACCGTGTATCGCATGTGTTCCCCGAGGGGTGACACGAAGAGCAGGCCCGCGCCCGCTCTCCGTTTTCATTACCGAGCCGTCAAAGAACGAGTCCGGCCTCCACTTGGATGCGCGGCGGCGGTAGCTGCGTATCCGTCCACTCAGCGACGAAATCAGCCAAAATTTGGGATTTGACAGCCTTGCGCGGGGCGTAGGCGAGCGTCTCGCCCATCAGTTCTACGGACCACTTGGCGATCCTGCCCGCGGCGTCGGGGTTGCGGATGATCTCCCCTAGTGGGAAGGAGGAAACCACCGTGACGGGGTGGGCCTCGAAGTAGTGGTGGAGCTTGCGCCGCGCAAGGACTACCGCGTACAGCAACTTCGGACACCGGGGGTAGCGCGTCTTCGTGTCTGACAGGACCTTGCTGATGTAGTAGACCGGCCGCCGCATGTGCAAGGCGTGCCCTTCCTCCGTGCGCTCCACGACGATCACGGCGCTGACCACCTGGGTGGTTGCGGCCACGTAGAGCTGCAGGGGTTCGCCATCTTGCGGTGGCGTGAGGATCGGGGCGTGCGTTAGAGACGCCTTCAGCTTGTCGAGCGCATCCTGGGCCTCGGTGGTCCAGGAGAAGCGCTCGTGCTTCTTAAGTAGGCGGTAGAGGGGCAGGCCCTTCTCACCGAGCCGCGAGATGAAGCGGCTCAAGGCGCGCCGAGGCACCCCAGCACCTTCTGCACCCCTTTGAGGTCCCGGATCGGACCCATTCGTTCGAGGGCCGCAACCTTTTCAGGGTTGGCCTCGATTCCCCGCTGGGAGACAATGTATCCCAGGAGCATGCCTTGCGGCACTCCAAAGACACATTTTTCGGGGTTTAACTTGACCCCATTGGCCCGTGGGCAGTTGAACGCGACGCCAAGGTCGCCAACCAGGTCGTCCGCCTTCCTGGTCTTTACGACGATGTCGTCCACGTATGCTTCGACCGTCCGCCCGATGTGATCCCCAAAAACATGCTGCATGCAACGCTGGTATGTTGCACCCGCGTTTCTGAGGCCAAACGGCATCGTGACGTAGCAGAACGTCCCGAATGGTGTGATGAACGAAGTCGCGAGCTGGTCGGACTCCTTCATCTTTATTTGGTGGTACCCGGAGTAAGCATCAAGGAAGCAAAGCAATTCACACCCAGCCGTTGAATCGACGATTTGATCAATGTGTGGCAAGGGAAAAGGAACTTTAGGACATGCTTTATTAAGACTAGTGTAGTCTATACACATCCGCCACTTCCCATTCTTTTTCTTTACAAGCATGGGGTTTGCTAGCCACGTTGGGTGGAACACCTCCTTGATGAATCCGGCCTCAAGAAGCTTCCGCAGCTCCGCTCCGATTGCCCGTCGCCGCTCCTCGTCGAAGCGGCGCAGCCGTTGCTGCACGGCGCGGGCGTTTGGCAGGATGTCAAGGGAGTGCTCGGCAACTTCCCTCGGGATGCCTAGCATATCTGAGGGGCTCCACGCGAAGATGTCGGCGTTGGCGCGGAGGAAGTCGACGAGCACCACTTCCTATTTGGGGTCGAGGGTGGAGCTGACCCTCAACGCCTTGCCCTCGGGGGCTGAAGGGTCGAGGGGGACCCCCTTGGTCTGCTCCGCGGCCTCGAAGGTGCCGGCGTGCTTGGCGGCGGAGTCGAGGTCTTCGTTGACCATCTTCTCCAACATGTTTACCAGCGCTTCATCCAGCGCCAGTGCCTCTGCGTGCTCCACGCACTCGACGTCGCAGTCGAACGCGTGCTCGATGGATGAGCCGACGGTGATGACGCCGTTTGGTCCCGGCATCTTCATCTTCAAGTAAGTATAATTGGGGACCGCCATGAATTTGGCGTAACAGGGTCGCCCAAGTATAGCGTGGTAGGCCCCCTTGAACCCCACCACCTCAAAGGTGAGGATCTCCTTGCGGAAGTTCTTCGGGGTGGCAAACCAAACTGGCAGGTCGATCTGCCCAAGGGGCTGGACACCTTGTCGGCGCGATGCCGTGGAACGGCTTCGTCTTCCGGGCCGCAGCCCGGTCCAACCCGATCCCCATGAGGCGCAACGTATGCGCGTAGAGGATGTTGAGGCTGCTGCCTCCGTCCATGAGGACCTTCGAGAACCGGGTGTTCCCGATGATGGGGTCGACCACCCGGCGGGTGCCGGCCGGGTTGGGGACGCGGTTCGGGTGGTCCTCTGGCTCGAAGGTGATGGCGTCCTCCGACCAATTGAGGAAGGACGGAGGCGCCCTCTCCGCGGCGAGGACCTCGTGCCGCTCCTTCTTGCGGCCGGCGGGTCGACATGTCGACGGTTGGCCCCCCAAAGATGAGGAACACATTTTCAACGGCGGGGAAGCCGCCTGCGTCGCCATCGCCTCCGTCTTTCTTGGCCTCTGCCTCCTTCGCGGCGGCACGGCCATAGAATTTCTTGAGCATATCGCACTGCTCAAGGGTGTGGTTCACTGGGGTCTTGTGGTAAGGACATGGCTTTTTCAGCATGTCGTCGAACACCCCCGGCCTCGAGGGGCCGGTCGAGGGCCCCGTCGAGCCGGGTCAACAGCAAGGGCCTCGGCATTGCCGCCGTCGCGCCCCGCTCGCGCGCCTCGCGGCGCGGCTTCTTCCCCTTCTTGCCCCGCTTGTCGTTGCGGTGGGGCTCCTTGGACTTGCTTTGCTCTCCGCGGGCGCGTCCCCGCGAGCGCTTGCCCTTCTTGCGTCGAAGATCGCCCCCACGGCATCTTCTCCGAGGCGAAGCTGGTGGCGATGTCGAACAGCTCGTTGGAGTCCGCGGGCGGGCTGCGTCCCAGCTCCCGCACGAGGTCCCGGCACGTGGTGCCCTCGAGGAAGGCATGCACGATCTCAGACTGCGCCACGCTGGGGAGCTCCGTGCAGCGCTTGGAGAAGCGCCGTATGAAGTCCCGCAGCGACTCGCCGGGCTTCTACGTGCAGGAGCGCAGGTCCCACGAATTTCCGGGGCGCACGTACGTGCCCTGGAAGGTGCCCACAAACGTGCGGACCAGATCGTCCCAGTTGTGGATTTGGCTAGCGGGCAAGTGCTCGAGCCATGTCCGGGCCGCGTCGCCGAGATGCAGGGGCAAGTTGCGGATGATGACCTCGTCGCTGGTGGCCCCGCCCAGCTGACAAGCCAAGCGGTAGTCGTTAAGCCACACGCGGGGGTCCGTCTCCCCGTTGTACTTCACGATGGTCGAGGGTTGGCGTAAGCGTTGGGGGAACGCCGCCGCGCGGATCTCCCGGCTGAACACACGGGTGCCTGGGGGCTCCGGCGTCGGGGAGCGGTCCTCGCCGCTGTCGTAGCGTCCACCCCGTCGAGGGTGGTAGCCCCCCTGTCGCTCGTGCGTCCGCCCTGCTCGTGCGCGCGTTCCTTGGCCGGCGGGTCGCCTGCCGGTCCCCCTCGCGTGCACCGAGGGTTCGCCTCCCGGTGCAGCTTCATCGTCCCGCGCATCCCCCTATTGGCGGATGCGCGAGGCCGAGCTCCCGGCCTGCTGGACGGCCGCTTGCTCGATGAGAGTTTTCACCTCGCGGTGCAGGTCTCGAGCCTCGGGGGTCGAGGGTGCCGGTATGGCCCGCAGCAGCGTCGCGGCGGCGATGAGTTTTTGGCTCGCCCGCGGGGGCGCGTCCGCGTTGCCGATGTTGGGGACGGTGTTGATGCGGTTGCGGACTGTCGGCCCGGCTCCCGCGCGCGTTCGCCGCGCGCGGAGGCTTCCCCCCCGCCATTGAGGCGCGGAGCGGCCGCACCGTCCCGTATTCCTCCGCCGGCTTGGCCTCGAGCTCACGGGCTTGGGCCGGTGCGCGTCGGCGTCGGCCCCGGCGGGGTGCTTGGCCCCGCGGCCGGGCGCGTGGCGACCCCCGGGCGGGCGTGACTTCCCCCGTCTCCCGGCGCCCACCGCGCCGGCGGCATTGGGCCGGGTCGTTGGTGATGACGGCGTAGCACTCCCGCGCGGGGTCGTAACTTCCGGTGCTTTGAGTCGTCGGAGCGGCCGAACCGATGTCCGTAGCGTCGAGAAAACGCCGGAACATGACTGGGTCCGGCACGCCGGAGAAGTCCCACCCCGCGTACCCGTGGCGGTTGGCGGGTGGCAACGCGTCGATGGCACCCAGGGACGACTCGTCCCCAGCTGAGGCGCCGGGGTCCCTGGCGACGAAGACGTGGCGGCCAGGCGGAACCCTACGCATCGTGGTGTTGACGTTGGCGTTGTAGGCCGACGTAGCGCCACGCAGCCCGATGGGGATGCGCGGTCCGGAGACCGTGCGGTGTCTCGCCGGGGGTGGTGGCGGTCGTGACGGCGGGCGCGCCGCGCCGAGTGGCGGCTCGCTCGGCCTGCCGCCGCTCGGACCGCGCCCGGCGCGAACGCCGTCCCCGGAGCGACGACGGTGTCGTGGCGTCGACGGGCCCGCGGCATCCGTGCCCGCGGGCGCTGCGCCGTGGTGGTGCGTGCGGCGGAGGACAGAGCTGACCTGACCTGGCGCCGCGCGCGGAGCTCCTCACGGTTGGTGAGGCGCATGAGATAGCCGTTTCCCGTGGCCTGAAAGTTCAGGTCCCCGAAGCGAATTTGGAACCCGGCTGGGAGGGGGTCCGAGCTACCCATGCAGCAGCGTGTACCACGGTACTCAGTGCGGATCACCATGGAGGGAGTTGACAGAATGACCTTAGGCGCTCGATTGCCCCACGGTGGGCGCCAACTGTCGGTGCGGAATATGGTCCCGACACTAACCAGTAGTAAGCGCCGCGGTCTATCCCTCAATGGTCGATGCTAAGTAACAAGTGACATAGAGTTTTTATCCTGGTTCCGGCCGAGGGGGCCGTATGTCCAGCAGTGGCGTGCTCGAGGCACTATATTACTTAGCACCGGGGGTGCCTGTAGTGGGGCTGCTACAAGCAAGGCGGGAGAGGAAGCCTGGCTTCCAAGTCCCTGGTGTGGTAGCTGAAGATGTTGTGGGAGAATTGGAGAATGAGTACGTGGTGTGCGGTGTGTTCTCGTCTCGTCTCTCGTCTCGTATGCTCCTGGGTTTGTCCCCCCGCGGGCCGGGGGGTTCGCCCCCCCCCCCCCCCTTTTATAGATCAAGGGTGAGGCGGATTACATGCGCGCCGCGCTATCTAGCTACGTGGGGAAACACGACGTGCTATGCTGAGAGTGGGCGGCCGTCGGACGATCCTCGCGAGCGATGCGGCCATGATGGCCTACCTTGTACCCGAACAGTGGCGGTTCGAGGGTAGAAGGGCGGCGGATGGTGGCGATGTCCTCTGATAGGCTCGAGGGAGGTGCTGACGTTGGCCTGTACGGGGCACAGGAGTAGGTAAAACGGCGTCCCTTCCCGACGCGCTTCACGCTGGGGTTGTTGCTACAGCGCCTGGCGTGCGCCTGCACGCGCGGGGATGGCGGCCATGTCTTGTTACGGTGGCGGGGATGGTGTTCCACCGCCCTAGCGCCTCCACCTAACCCCCGTAGGGTCACAAGAAAGTGAATCGAGGGTGCAACCGGCCCCCCTTCGAGGGCTCGGCGCGTTAGCCGTCTTGGAGCGGCGCACGGCGTCACGGGGCCGACACCGGCCGCGCCGCACGGTCCCCTCCCACGGTGATGGGGATGGGCTCCTCCCCGGGAAGTTGGTGCGGCGGCACGGGCGCGAGCCCCGGCGCATGATGGCGCCGTCCCGCCGGTGTCGGGGCGTTAAATGCCCGTGTACGGGGGCCGGCGCACGCGTGATGGGCGCCCTCGAGCGTGGTGGACCCCGGTCGAGGGTGGGACGTACCCTCGAGCGAGGCGGAACTTGCTCGAGGGGGAGCGAGCCCTCGAGCGAGGCGGAGCCCGCTCGAGGGAAGTGCGCCCCCTCGAATGGGGCGGAGCCCGCCCGAGGGGGCGCGCATCCTCGAGCGAGGCGGGGCCTGCTCGAGGGGATCTCTAAGAGGGCCGCCTTGATGGGTCGTCGGGGTCCCTGCGGCGTGGGCCGTTTCCTGCAGGGTTAGGCAAATTGTGTTTTGGCTTTGTTGCGGGTTTTAAGTGAGGATTTCCCCGTTGTTTAAGGGGACCCCTAGGGCTGTGCCCGACAGGTACAGCTCGGTGCCGATGACGACTTAGTTGGCGCTACGCCTGACGACTTTCTCGTGCTCGACCTTGTCTTCTGGGACGCGTTTCTCCACAATGTAGGCGATAAAGTCGAGGCACCAGTCGTCTTCGTCCTCCGCCATGAGAACATCACGACTACCTGGTGGGGGCGTGCGCTATGCGATGTCTCTGGGTCGTTGAGGAGTCTAATCGATGGCTTGCGTAGGTCTTGAACGAACACACCAACCGGGACCAGCGCGCGCTTGGACCCCAGCTTGGAGAGGACGTCGGCCACCACGTTGTTGTCGCGGGAGACGTGGTGGAATTCCAGGCCCTCAAATTGAGCCTCGAGCTTGCGCACCTCAGCGCAGTAGGCGTTCATCGAGTCCTTCTTGATGTCACAGGCCTTGTTGACTTGGTCGATGACGACCTTGGAGTCGCCGTAGGAGATGAGTCGCTTGATTCCGAGGGAAACAGCGATGCGCAGCCCATGGATCAAGGCCTCGTACTCGGCACCGTTGTTGGACGCTTTGTAGTGGATCTGTAGAATGTACTTCAGGTGGTCGCCCTGGGGCGAGATGAAGAGGACGCCTGCACATGCGCCTTAGAGGTTCAGAGAGCCGTCGGAGTACATCTTCCAATGCTCCGGCTTCTCCACCGGCGGGGGTTGCTGGGTCTTTATCCACTCGGAGATGAAATCGCGGGGATCTAGGACTTGATGGCCTACCGTGGGCAGAACTCAAGGTCGAATTCACCCAGCTCGACCGACCACTTGATGATGCGCCCCATGGTGTTGCGGGTGCATAAGATTTCTCCAAGGGGGAAGCTAGAGACAACCTTGATCTTGTGCGACTGGAAATAATGTCGCAGCTTGCGCGACGTAATGAGGAGAGCGTACAACATCTTTTGGGGTTGGGAGTATCTGACCTTGTTGTCAGATAGGACCTCACTGACGTAGTAGACAAGTCATTGGCCGGGGTACTGGTGGCCTTCTTCAGGTCACTCAGCTACTAAGACCGTGCTGACCACCTAGGTGGACGCGGAGATGTAGAGCAGCAAGGTCTCCTTTGGTGTCGGGGGCACCATGTTCGGAGGCGTCGTGAGGAAGGTCTTCAACTCCTCAAGCACTTGATCCGCCTCGCTCATCCACTCGAACCTGTCAGACTTCTTCAGCAGCTTGAAGAAGGGCAGGCCTTTCTCCCCAAGTTTGCTGATGAAGCGACCTAGGGCCGCCATCATGCTGGTGAGCTTCATCACGTCCTTCTTCCCGGTGGGTTGATTCATCTTACAGATGGAGTCGACCTTTGTGGGGTTCGCCTCGATGCCGCGATGGCTCACCATAAAGCCTAGAAGCTTGCTGGATGGGACACTGAAGACGCACTTCTCTGGGTTGAGCTTCCAGCGGTAGCGCCGAAGGTTAGCGAAGGTTTGGGCGAGGTCGGCGATGAGGTCGTCTTCGTCAGTGGTCTTGACGACCACGTTGTCGACGTAGGCCTTGACGTTCTTGCTGATTTGGGATTCCAAGCACTTCTGGATGGCCTTCTGGTAGGTTGCTCCAGCGTTCTTGAGGTCGAAGGTCATGGCCGTGTAGCAGTAGATGTCGTGTGGCCTTATGAACACCGTCTTGTCCTGGTCAGAGACCTTCAAGGCTATCTGGTGATAGCCTGAGTAGCAGTCGAGGAAGCACAACAGGACGCTTCCTGCGGTGGAGTCGACGATCTGGTCGATGCGCGGAAGAGGGAGGGGGTCCTTAGGGCAGTGTCAGTTGAGATCGGTGTGGTCGATGCACATTCTCCATTAGCCGGTTTTCTTGGGTCCAAGCACCGGGTTGGCAAGCCAAACCGGGTTTTACATTCACTGATGAATCCGACAGCTAAGAGCTTTCATATTTTTACCCTAATGACCTCCTTGTGATCCTTCGCAAAACGGCGTAGCTTCTGCTTGACAGGCTTGGTCGTCTTGCTTACATCCAAGTATAGGTGGCCACCGTGCCGTGCCGGCACGACACGCGGCACGGCCGTGCCATGCCAGCATGGCACAGCGACATGCCGCGCCGTGTCGCCGTGCCGACCGTGCCGTGCCAGACCGTGCTATGGGCCAGGCCTTCAGCCCATGACACGGCACATGGGCCGTTTACCCGTGTCGTGCCGCCCTTGGGCCACAGTGCACGTGTGCGAGCTCGGCGGGCGGCCATGGAAGGAGAGGGAGCGCACCAGCCGTGGAAGGAGAGGAGAGGAGGCGAGGCGGAGAAGATGCGGGCGGAGGCGAAGGAGATGCGGTCTGGTGGTGGGGATGCGAGGAGAGGAGGCGAGGTGTGGCCGTGCCGGCGCCGTGCCGCCGTGCCAAGGCCGTGTCATGGGCCAGGCCGGTGGCCCATGACCTACACGGCCCTTCGTGTCGTGCCGGCACGGGCACGCTGCCGGCCGTGTCGTGCCGCCCATGGGCCATGCTGTGGGTCGTGCCGTCGGCCCATGGGCCGTTTGTACACCTATACATCCAAGGAGTGCTCAGCCAACTCCCTTGGAACACCTGGCATATCTGATGGGATCCATGTGAATATGTCAGTATTGTCCCAGAGGAAACTGGTGAGCGCGAGTTCCTATTTCTCCCCGAGATTGTCGCTGATGACCACCGTCTTGGCTGGGTCGGCAAGGCCGAGGCAGACCTTCTTCGTCGCTGGTGTAGCGTCCAGGGTGGTCTCGGTGCGCTTCTGTTCCAGGATGACTAGGTCGGTCGGGGTGACCTTCTTGGCCTCGGCCACCATGACAGCCGAGGCGCCGAAGCAGGCGCTTGCGTGGCGATCTCCAGGGCCTCGTTGTCGCACTTGAATGAGACGAGCAGGTCGTCATAGACTGTGAGGACTCCGTGGGGAACCGGCATCTTCAGCACCAGATAGGTGTAGTGCGGGATGGCCATGAACCTGGCCAGCATGGGGCGACCTAGGATGGCGTGGTAGGAAGACTTGAAGTCAGCGACCTTGAAGCTAAGGTACTCCGTGCGGAAGTTCTCCTTCGTGCCGAATGTGACTGGAAGGGAGACCCGACCCATGGGGTAGGCCGCCTTACCGGGCACGATGATGAATAAGGGCTCGTCGCACTATGTTAGCCTCTTGAAGTCGAAATCCATCTTCATCAGGGTGTCGACGAAGATGATATTGAGCCCGCTCCCTCCGTCGATGAGGGTTTGAGGGAGCAAGGCGCCATCGACGATGGGCTCGACAACCAGTGGGTACGAACCAGGATCTGGGATGTGAACCCAGTGATCAGCTTGGAGAAGGTGATGGGCTGCTCCGACCAACGCAGAGGCTGCGACGGCTTGGTGTGGATGAGTTGGACCTCACAGTTGTCCTTGCGGTACCTTCTCCTGCTCGACCTGCTCATCAGGCCGCCGACGATCATGTTGATCAACCTCTTGGCCTGCTGGAATGGGTCGTTGGGGTTGCCTGTCTCCGGCGGAGGAGGCAGGTTGCGCTCGTCGCGTCGGTCTTCCGACTGCTGGTCACGTCGCCAGTCGTCACGACGATCGTTGTCCCCGCGGCCACGTCGGTCATCGCGGCGGTTGTTGTTGTTGTAGCGACATGAGGATGACCGGTCTCCGTCGCTTTTGGGTCGCTTCGGGTCGTCGGGCGTGCGGAACACCCTCTTGAACTGTTGGCACTCGCAGACTGTGTGAGTGCCCCCTTCATGGAATGTGCGTGGGCTGTCCAGCACCGCGTTAAACTCCTCTACGTTGAACGTCGAAGGTCAACGCCCGTCTGCCGTGAGTACCTCTGAAGGTCGCTTGCGGACCTTCGAGCTGGAATCCCCGGTGGCGCCAGAGGTGCCGGCATCATGCTTGTCGTCGTGGTCAAACTGGTTGACCAGGTCTTCCTTGGTGTCGATGAGTTTGTTGACAACCTCCATGAGTGGCGCGACCTTCGTGGCGCCGGACTCGAGGATCTTCTCAAAGACTTTGCGGTCCCTGAGACCTTTCTTGTAGCTATCGACAACCTGGTCATCCCTGACGCCGATGCAAGTGTTGTGGTTCTCGAAGAATTGGTTGGTGTAGTCCCGTAGCCGCTCGCCGGCCTTCATGGTCACCCTCCCGAGGTTGAAGGCATTTCCAGGGCGATTATAGGTCGCCTGGAAGTTCGAGGTGAAGGCCTGGGATAGGTCGGCCCACGACGTGATGCTTCCTGCTGGGAGGTTGTTGAGCCACAACGACGGTGCGTCACCCATCACCAGCGGGAAGTAGGTCGTCGTATGATCGAAGTTACCGTCGGCCGCCTTGACAGCGGTGTAGTAGGTCGACAGCCAGATGTTGGGGTCGGAGCGGCCGTCGTACTTCTGGATGTTCGGCTTGAAGTTGTCGGGGTAGGCGACCGATCAGAGACATGGTGCCAACGCGGGGAAGGCGGTGATCGCCATGTCGTCGTTGTTGTCGCCGACCTGGACTACGACGTCGTCCTGTGCTGCAACCACGATTTGAGATCTAGGCTAACGGTCTGGGTTAGGGATCGGACCCTAAGGGTGGTCGTAGTCTGCCTCGTACTGGGCATGCCGCTGGTTCTCGACGTCGTGGCGATCGCGCTCTTCGCGCTCCATGATCCGATGGACGCCGCCCGGGGCGCAATACTCGCGATCGTAGTCGAGGCGACGTCGAAGCTCTCGCTCCTCGTGCTCACGGTGGCGCTGGTCGATGTAGCAGCGAGCGTCGCGACCGCGCTGGTTCTTGTCGAGGTTGGTGCGTAGGTCGACGCCTGGTGCGGTGTTCGCTCGGGGTTGGTTGACCTCCTCCTAAATTGTGGGGAGCTTGCTATGCGCAGGCCGATTGGATCGGTTGCGCGAGTGCCGGCTCGACGTAGATGTCGCCGACTTCGACGCTGCACTCCTTTCCTCCACCAGAGTCGTCGCGACCCAGACGTAGGCCATGGCTGCGTTGGCTTCAGGTGAAGGGTTGGCCTACTGGAGGCGTGCCAACGCCGCACCCAGGTTGGCCTGGGGCCTGTTGAACGTCGGCAGTCCTGCCTCTTTGAACTCGAGGCGTAGTTCGCAGGCGCACGACGGTACCGCCCGGCGCTGCTCCTCCGCGTGCCTCTGGGTGCGGTTCGCGTTGGCTTGGATCCGACGTGCCTCCTCGGAATCCATCACGCCGACCCCTGGTGGGTCGTTTGCCGAAACCGCCAGGACACGTCGCCGTGAGGATCTTTGGTCGTTGGGGGAGATGCCGATCTGGGCCTTCTGGAACTCGCCGACGTCCGGAGGCGTGGGAGCCCGTATAGCACGTGAGGCGTCGCGCTCCTGGTCGATCTTCTTCTGTAGCCGGCAGCTACAGAGAGTGTGTTGCGCGCCCTTGTGGTAGGTGCATGGTACGTCTAGTGGGTCACGACGAGCGCGAGTTTCGACCTTCAGGTCGCCAGATGGTTGTTGTCACCTAGATAGGATCTGGATCGACTTCGCTTCCGGACGAGCGTATGCGTCACTGGATGGCCGCAAACCGAAAGGGAAGGTCTTGCAGTGCGACACATCTTGCGTTGAGTGCTAGGCTCTTTTGCAGATCTAGAGGGTTTCTTCCATCATGTCGATGATGCGCTCCATTCCCTAAATGATGTCATAGGGTTTGGGCTGGTGGGTCTTCGACTTCTTGCTGGAGCTGGGGGCGGCGTCATGCGTCGTCGGAGCCTTCATGGAGGTCGTCGAAGAGGTCGCCACCGCTAGCGTGGTCGAGGTCGCCGTGAAGGAGCCAAAGCAGATCTCCACGGGGTTGGCGAGAATGTTCGCCATGCTCGCCGAGAAAACAACACCGGATCGGGCCACCATGCTGCATAGCGAGTTCCCGATCTCCCTACCTGGCGCGCCAACTGTCAGGGGGTGAGACCTGGCAGATCAGCTAGGGGGCTACCCAAGCGGTTGTAGGTCGACTAATGGGGGATCGGGACCTAAGAGCGTAAGTGGTAGTTCTTGAATCGAACTCGGAACTCGGCGAGAATGGCAAGGACACGATGGTTTTAGACTGGTTCAGGCCTCCGGAGAGTAAAACCCTACGTCCAGTGTGGTGGGATTATGCGTGAATGGGGAAGTCCCCTCGAATGGAGCTCTATGCCGCCTTATATGGCCACTGGGCTAAGGTTTCCATTCAAGGTCGGTGGACCCTCGTCGGGGTCGGTTACAAATTAGGAAGGTCTCCTTCCGTAATTACAGAGGGGCTCCCGCGATCCTCGGACCTACTGGAGGCACCGCCACCACGATCTAGGGGAGAAGCTTGCGTCACAAGCCCGATAGGTCTTCCGGAGTCTGGATCAGGTCGTCCAAGGTCGCCGGGGTTGTGGATAAGGTCTCGTGGCCCACTTGCAGGTCGGTGGGGCTTCTGGCAGGTCGGGTCCACTTGACAGGGACCTCCGGGACCC
Source organism: Cenchrus americanus (assembly GCA_947561735.1). Taxonomy (NCBI): domain Eukaryota; kingdom Viridiplantae; phylum Streptophyta; class Magnoliopsida; order Poales; family Poaceae; genus Cenchrus; species Cenchrus americanus. The sequence continues at coordinate 76,473,917 of OX387244.1, read as the reverse complement.
TGGTCGTGGGGACCCATGGGTACCCATGTATCTCAATTAGTTTTTTGACTTTTAGTTTTTCATGCAGAATATTTGGCCACTGCGAATGACTGACCCACTATCCAGTACATCAATTCTGCTTCAAAGGAAGCAACTTTGGTTGATATTGGTTTGTACAGTGCAAGAAAAGAACAACTAGAGTGCCTTCTTAAACTTACAACTACAATGTTCCTAAATGATGAGGTAAGTACAACTACACATCAAAGGTCTCATTTCAACATTATCATCTAACTGTGTTTCACTTGTATATCAAGGCTATAAATTGTTACATTCGGGTGCTAAAAGCACAACCTAGTATCCAGGTAAGGGAAGATGGAGGTTGCTACCTAGAAACAACATACAATGCTACACATATATGTAGGGATACCATTGCTTCATTACGAAATAAGGATGAATGCAACATACGTCTATATCAGACATTAACTTACCTCAAGCATGAAATGGTACACGTTCCATGCTATCAAAGCTATATATGGTTCAGTTAACACATGACAAAATCTAACAGAGCAAGTTTGTGTAGGTATTCCTACCCATCAACATTAAAAAACTCATTGGTATTTAGTCGTGATCAATGGTGGTAAAGGTGCCATACAGGTACTTGACTCAATGGGTGAAGCCAAGCAAAGGCCTCAGCTAAAACAACTAGTCAGCAGAAAAATACTTGCAACAACTTCATTTAAACATATACATGATTTTCAGAACCATTGATGATTTGACTGACCTTAGTTGCAAGGGTTGCACAACCGTCTTAAGTGCCTTAAGGACCTGAACAAAATTACAAAACACAAGTGGACCAACATCCATGTTAAAGAATGGCGAGTCATCGAATGCATCAGAAATAGAATGCAATTTGACAGGTATAGTGCACATCCACAATTTTTCATATATGGTCTAACTCATTACTATTTCCTAACTTTTCTGAATACAAAATAAACTCCTAGCACATCATGTGTACTATTCATTTTGAAATTCATGGAGTATTGGACCGGAAACAAGTTATCTCGCTTATTCACACAGGTAACTTGAATAATAGAAATTTGCAAGCGAATTTATGCCTTTTCAGTAGATTACAGCTAACACTATTTTTGTTTGTACTATGCAGAACGATATGGATAGTTTCAGGCTGAAGCTAGCTGTCATACTAGTTAACTATGATTGGAACAAAATCAAAGCAAGTCCAGGATTCAAAATTAGTGACATCGAGGAGCCCTATATGCTGGAAGAGACTGAAAAAAGGATATTTTATTTCATTTAGTAGTATTTGCTTATTTTTGTACGTCAACAAATATTTTAATACTTTGATGTTGAATAATTCTAGTGCAAGTCTGTAATAATAGAACAGGAACAAAGTTCTACTACCTAGATATGAAGGACAGTACTTGTTTCACTTTGATTTGGCTATCAACAACTCTTCATCTATTCATTGATTTAAAAACATGTCCCTATGCTCTATTTCTCAAATGTAAACCATCCAATGCTTATAATATTTGCTTCTGACGAGCCCACGAAATTTCCATTAGCCTAACAAGTGCCATTGTCAAATTGGAAATATTGGGTCACCAACCCAGGAGCAAGCTCATACTCATTGCCCTGATTCAACCAAATAGTTCTTTTATAATTTGTAGTAAGCCATACAATAGCATGTTCCCCCATGTATTACATGCATGCTCCAGAGCGTATTTGAGTGATGAGCGAGTATTTGAGTGATACGACTAGAGCTGCACCTCCAATCCAATTCAAAGTCCAAAGTCAGACGTATACTGTATGTTTGTATTTATTACATGTAAATGTTAAGATGTGACTTCCAAAGTTCCAATCAATAAGCTCTATATAGAAGCATTGTTGAGCAGCTGGACCGCTGGCTCTTCTAGACATAATAATCCCCTGCAGTGGGGGAACACACTGCTAGGCAATACATTTCAATCACTGTTTGCTACCAGCTTCGCTCCGGGATTCACTAGCTGATTCCCATGCGTTATTTGTCATTCTACTTGAGATCAGGGAGGCGTTGATAATATTATGGTGCAAATTAAAGATTATAGGCGAGATGTCAATGATGCTGAAAATTCCTGGTTCTGCCACTGCTTCTAGACTTAAATATGTGACCTCTTAACTCTTGGGAATGGTTACCTGAATGGGGAAGAGGAGGTCATCTGCCGCCATCGAGTAGCGCATGGGGATGATTAGGTATACCTTGCAGGGTTTATAAATCGAATCGATTTTCCTTACTCTTGGATATGAGACCTTGATCACCGAGTCACATCACTTGTAAGAAGTGAACATGATGATTATATTGTTGTTTGTCAATTATTTACTAGTCTCATTGCTTTGGTTTATTTATCTTGCAAACATAGTAAATTGTTGTTGTCATTTTACTCTTGCATACTAGGAGTCGGTTATTTATATACCACTAGTTGCGGAAGTCATGTTGAACATTAGTATACTCAACCTTGCTTGTTGAATTACTTTCAGGTCTTAGCTAGGAAGCTTTGTTGACTTCGTTGTTTGCTCATCTTGGACGATTATCAAACATAATAGGTAGTTGTGTTGTTGTGTGATTGCACACTTTGTGGTTGAAGTGTGTGATCTTAGCTCGATCGCTTTTGTATCATCTTGTCAAACTTTTAATCATATTGGTTTTCATTTCAACTTCCGCTTTGAACTCTTGTAATATTTATGATTTTAACCTGATTTGTAAACTTAACTTATTATGTACTCAATTTGTAATCAGACCTTTGTAAAACTTTGGCATGATTGTACTATTTGTGCTCACCTTCGAGTGAGAATGTGAGATTTCCTGTGTTTGTTTCAATCAGTGAAATCAGTGGTTAAATCGGGAACTACTACCAAATTATGCCGTTTTAATTGCACCGTGACCGGATTAACCATTAAGATTATGGTTAGCGCACTTAAACCGGAATAATTTGGTGGTTCTGTCACAACGCGGTACAATGTACTAGAATTACAAATCAATAGCCTAAGTTTGCATTGATATATACACAATGCCTCTTCCTTTCCTATCAAAAGCTTTTTCATACACTTTCCTAACGCGACCATCTAATGCATACTCTTTTGGAGTTGCTCTGGACCTATTTAGTTTAGCAAATTGCCGCGAATTATTACTATTCATCCGTCACATCGTAACATACTGTTCTTTTTATTCACGCAGTTCAATGCGACAAGTGTTAGCAAATTGTCACTATTCAACCGTCAGATCGAAAGTAATTTGCCGAATAAACAAGCCCTGAGATTTTAGCAAATTGTCACTATTCAACCGTCAGATCGAAAGTAATTTGCCCAATAAACAAGCCCTGAGATCGACATGCATGACAACATGGCATATGCGTATGTGTACAGTAGCCAGCTGGTCAACGTCAGGACGCATTACCATATACTAGAATTACAAATCAACAACCCAAGTTTGCATTAATATAGATACACAATGCCTCTTCCTTTCCTCTCAAAAGCTTTTTCATACACTTCCCCATCGATCATGGACGTCTAGTTCGACTCGAGCTGCGCGTACCAGACCCCCTGGATTTTCACATCCTTGGGTGCCTTGGCCCCAAGGTCGGTGTCCGACGGCTGCACACTCTCGAAGACACCGATGACCTCGCCAGTTTCCGGGTTGCTCTTGGTGACGCTCAATGTGATATTGCCCGTGGACGACGCAGCGTTCTTGATGTTCTCCTTCACGAGCTCCTCCTCGTCTCCCCTGCCTCCGGCGGGGAGCGCGACGGCGTTGTCGTACCCGGTAGAGCCACCACGGCCCTTGGGGTCCAGGAAGGAGGAGCCACGGTAGCTGGGCACGAGGAAGGGACCGCCGAAGCTCTCGGGCTTGCCGGTGGCGACGAGCTGCTTGACAGTGAAGAGGAACGGCACGCGCTCGCCTCCCGGAAGCTGCACGGTGACGGCAGCGTAGTCGATGCCGTCCTTCTCCTCAAACTTGAGGGTGCCATCGGAGGCGACGTCGAGGGGGCCCTCGATCTCGTCGAGGGTGTAGGTCAGGCGGGTCATGAGCTTGGTCTTCTGGAACTCGGGCGGGGCGTTCTTGGCGATGCCCTCAGCCTTGACGGTGAAGGAAGTCGGCTCCAGGCAGAACTTCTTCATCTGGTACTTGCCGGCCTTGAACGGGAAGGAGTCGACGCCGCCGTCGATGGTCGGGCACTGGTTCGCCGTACCCGTGCCCTTTACCTCCATGTACGTCTTGCTCTGGATCTCGTCGTAAGTCAGCCTCTTGGGCGTGCCCTCCGCGCTCGCGCCCTGCACCACACACATCATCAATTCATCTACCAACCTTGGGCTTGCTAGCAAAGTAGCAAATCGGAAGGAGTCGGTCACGTTTGCTTACCGAGACGAGGAGCGCCGAGGTGGCGAGCGCGAAGCCAGCAAGCTTGGCGGCATCGATGCACTTGCTGGCGACATCCCTGACGCCGGAATGCAGGGAGCACGTGATCCTGCCCGCGCCGGCGTCGACGCCGAACGCCCTGGTGACGTGAGAGGCCTGGCGGGATGGCAGCGAGGCGGAGGTCCGGCCGCCTATCTTGGCCGGCTGCAGTAGGGTGGCCGTGGCTTGGAGTGACGCTGCCATGGTCGTCGTCGCTGCGCCTGTGCTTTCCTGCCTCTGCTGTGCGATTGTGTGTCGCAGAAGCCGGGCGAGCTTTATCGCACAGCGCAGCGGAGGATAAGAGGAGCGGATAAGGTGTAGCCTCCCATTGGCCGTTGGGGGTTCGGGGCTATGGTGATGCCGACGTGGATGCATACGTGGCATGGCCAGGTGCCATTTCCTCCTGGGCTTGTGGTGGTGGTGGCTGGTGGCTAGTTTTGCTGTGGGGAGTGGGGACTAGCACAAGGATCTCTATATTTGTTGGTGGTGGCTTCCGTTCTGTATATTGGAAAACAAATGAGGTACTAGGATCGTGCCCGTACGTCAGACCAAAAAAAAATATGTGATAATGTATATGTAAATATAAATTCAGTCAAAATTGCACCAAAACACATTAAGAAAGAGATGTTCATGAAATTTGGAGGCGTTATAGATCGACATATATAACATGCAGTACATAACTACAAGAAATGATGTGTAATATTCCATAACCTTGTGATCTGGCACTAATGTTTTTTTGCTTTCCCAGCAACCTGAACCAGCCACAAGAACAAGGATAAAAACATGTTGGTAGATTCTTTTGTTAAGCTTTTGATGAGGACGACGTAAGAATATTCTGCCCCCCTTCTGTCTCTTTTGAATTGTGTAGATGCTTCCAGCTTTGAGAGATTTACAGTAGCCTCCCAACTTTGCCTCTCTTTTTTCTGAATCATTACAGAAGTTCGATGAATTTTATTAGTTCCTCCAAGACATCATAAATGATCTTCTAGCAAGCAGAAGCAAGAGTTGTTCAACAGTTTTCACAGCTTAAAATTATAAATTATCCTGTTCAAATTTTGAAAAGACCTTTAGAGTACTTGTAAAGTAATACCATGAACTGAGCCAACTCTTCTGCCTCTTCAAAAAATAATGAAACTGCTTCCCAACAGTTGTCCAAAACTTAATAATGCTAGAACTACAACTGCAAAGGACCCTATGATTGAATTTAACTAACATGAGCAAATATAGACACAAAACTACAACTGTCAGAATTATGTCTGATCATATTTCACATGCATATTTTTGCAATGCATCTATTTCTCTAATGTACTATACTATATCGTTTAATAACATGTTTGTTTTGACGACAGACGGAGACCATGAGGATGATAACACAGACCAATAATACCTAAACATGTTCAGATCCTATTTTAAGTAAGCAACAATAAAATCCCAAGAAACAATGCATATGGCACCCCCGAACGGGTTACAACTAAGTTGGCAAGAACCATCAGTTAAGAATTACCTACAGCTTCATGCGGTACATACCTGCGTCAGTGTCGTGTCGTGTGTGTAATGGAGGGTCCAAACTATTATTTGTTGCACCATATCGATCTAATTAGAGAAAATTAAAGAACTTTTAGAACTAAGATGATTTTTTGGTGCATGCAGACATCAAATACTTGGCGCAAACCAAAACCACATACACATGTGATCCATCAAAAAATAAATGCATGATTTTTTGACTAACCTGGTAGGTCATTGTTTTGAGTAAAATGTCCCCTATGGAGCCATTCATTTTCTTCATCTTTATCCATTGTTACACTAACACCAAGGTAGGATCGACAGTGTCACCCTCGATGGCAGAGGCAGCGGCCAGTCTTGTTGCTGGAGATGATATCAGGATGAAATAATAAAATAGATATCTAGGATGTTAATGATATCCAAGATTGTTAAATGTTAAGAGAGCGAAATGTTCACATGACAAGTTTTACAGCACATGCTTGCACATATTTCAAGACAAATGTTCAGAGCACTTATTTGTATGAATGTCAATCAAAACTCAATGATCTATTGACCTTATCAAAACTCAATCCTCCCATACAACTTCCAAAAGATTGGAGCACCACATTTCACATCTATACTATCTTATCTCTGTGTCTGCAGGTTTGAAAAAGAAAATCTAAGCAAGTGAAAGTATAACCATTGGTGGGTACAATTTTAGTGAAATAAGTTGTTTTCTAAGCTTGAAAACTGATCCACTAAATACTATGAAAAGGATAATTGAACCATATCTATGAAAGGTTGCCTAATTGTTCAGTTAGCTGCAACTGTCAGGGCAATCAAGAAATGGGATCAGAAATTCCATACTAACATCAGATGATACTCTGGTCAATTGTACTGGAACTGTACTCAACATTAGAAACTGATTCAAAGCTCCCTAACATGTTGAAGGTCAATAAATTAGCTGTAGCAACAATTCAAAACATGAAATTTCAGTTAGAATATTTAGAACCTCCAAACATAGCAATTGCAAGACAGTCCCAAATATTTCTCCTTTCTAAACACAAATTAAGCAAAGGTTGGCTAGCTACTGGCGCACACATTGAAGGCAAGGAAAAAGAGTGCTTCTGAGTACGGAGACAATTTTAGACATTAGCTTAAAAGCCTAGTGGAAGAGTACCTTAGTTGGGCACAATTGCCTCGCAAGCTCAAGTAATTTCAATTTAGAACTGCATCGACGCACTTTCTCTCATGAATGACACCAGAATCTGTACCATGCCTATCCAGCCGAAATGCATAGAAGCTTCATTTTATTTCATAGATGTTTGGTAGTGGAGCAAGAACACAATTTCACAATTGTCTCATATATGCAAGTACAAATAAAAGGGAAACATATGATGGACCCTAATAACAAGTATTATGAAAAACAGTATAATAAACCATAAGCAAGCAAGACAGTATGAGTAAAAGAGAAAGGTGTACAGAAACATAATATTCTATGTTTTTCAGGCAGTGATGGCTAATCTGGAACAAATAACCTAGTTAGATGGTCGTATAAGGATGTGTGGTTGAATATTTAGAAGGCATATTTACCGGTATGAAAACTACAAAGAGGAACAAAAATTCGAACTTTACTTTTTTTGTGAGCATGGTGGTCGGCAAGCCAAAAAATGCTAGGTGGTCGATGATGAGGAAGGTCGAGGAGTGGGCAAACAGTAGGTCTTTGAATGAAGTGCGTAATCTGATAACCATGGAACAAATATGCAATGCAAGCATCACCATTGCCTACTATTGCCAGATCCAACCTGATAGCTCGTACTCAATGTGATGACCCATAGTTGAGAAAATGAAGTACCTGGTCTTTTTGACTGACAACAGGGTGGTAAAGTTGTGGGAGAAAATAACTTGGGAAGTACACATCAATTGAAGAATAACTTTAGCACAGTTGATACAGTTCTTCGAGAGTGATTTACCATCCCTTAATTTGTCCCTAAACAAACAAAGCATGGACATCACCATATCCAAAAGTATAGCACAAAAGTGAATGAATGCATTATGGTAAACATAAAAATGACTTTTACTTAGCATTTCACAACGAACAAAATGCAGAAATCAAAATGGTAAAATATAAATACAGGCATCCTTGACCTGACCATGAATGCAGTCTCCCTTTTTAGTTTCCTGCAATAGTTGGTCTAGTAATTGGTGTTTTATCATAGAGGAACATCAGTTTTAATGTTTGGTATCAATCCTACTGAAACTTATCAAAAAGCATCAATTCCACATTTTCGATCAGCCTAAACACATTTATTCAACAAACATCAGAACAACCTCAGATCCAATATACACATCTCGTGCACACATTCAATCGAGCATATCGAGGATGGAGACTGACCGGACAGAGGAGTGCTAGTGTGGAAGCGCACAAAAGAGGCACGGTCTAGGCGGAGGAGGACGTGATCGCATGGGCGGGGGCGGAGGCATCCACGGGCGGGGCAGCGGCTAGTGGCGACCATCGGTGTTCATGGGCAGGGGCTGCCCAGACGACGCGAACAGACGTGGCCAGGCGTGGCGGAGGACGGAAGGGAGCAGATCTGAGGGAGAGGGGGCGTCGTGCGGCAAGACGACATCGGCGGTGGCGGCGGACGACGCGCAGTAGACCGCTAGGACGGGAGAGTGTTGGTGGCCTGGTGGGGATCTATTCGGAGGGGGGAGGCGGTGGGGGTGGCCGCGTGTGGATGAAGGGGGGCGAAGGTGGAGGCGGCGTGCGGAAAAAGGGGGAGGCGACGTGCGGAGGGGCCCCTACCTTTTCGTGAACACGACTTCCACGGCGGCAGCGTCTCTACTCTATTGAGATTGGGATTGGGCAACGGTGGAGTCCATGGACGGCGGTGGGTTGTAATCGGAGGTTGCGGCGGCCAGGGTCGTACACGGGTGCCGGCAGATGGGATCGGGCGATGATGGCGGTGGCGGTGTCGACATGCACCGGCGTCGTCATCGTCTATGGGCACCAGCAGATGGGATCGGGTGACGCGGAGTCCACGAACGCTGGTGGGATGCGGCTGGAGGTGGCGGAGGCGGATGGATCCTGTCAACGGGATGCGTGGGGATGTGGGGGCCAACATTGGGGTCGAGCAGATGTTGCAAGGAGCGGCGACGCAAGCGGGACGCCGGGAGGCGCGCGGCCTGCAGAGACGGACGGCAGCGGATGGAGGAGGGGACGGGACGGGATGCGATGTGGGCGGAAAGGAAAAAGGCGTGGGTGGAGGTGGAGCGGACGGAGCCGGCGGTGGCGTGCATGCGAGGTTCGACGGATCGGGCGTGAGAAACGTTTGTTCGGGGAAAAAAGATCGTAGGGGCAAAAATGGGAAAGAAAAAAATGACGGAACCATGCGAAGGCGTGGAGTACGGCAGACTCGCGCGAGGGCAGTGAACGTACGTTCACCGGGGTGGAAAGTTCGATAGGGAAAAATTCTCCACTTCGTACTTTTTAGGAGTAGAGATTAGAGTCTTTTCATTCTTCCACTAATATGTCTTAAAAAACTAAAATTGCACTCTTTTATGGGACGGAGGGAGTAGAAAATTATGTGTGAGAGATGGGAGACGATTATTAGCACGACTAAGCAGTGTTTATTAACCAGATGGACAAAATGATCCCTAAACATATCTAGCGAACAAAGATTGTGGAGTATTTCCCGTGTATGTATGTGTGGTGGCGTTCGAGACAGTAGCCTAATTTGTGTTAAAATGGTGAGTGGAAGTACATTTTTGTAGAGAGCGGATAGCTCTGCGAGGTCAGATATGAAATTGGTGGTGCTGATCTTGTATTCTTTTCAAATGATTCCATTGTGAAAGCATGTGTCTTCAAATATCCATGCCCAACACGATTCTCTCTCTTTCTGGGTCTTCAAGGGGTTGGCATGGTTGTGGTCCATCAAAATCAACTTGCCTTTGATGTTGTAAACAACATCGTTATATAGTTTCTACAAAATCACTGTAGTGAGTCGTTCGAATAATCAGTAGAGGGCCCAGTTAAATCACTTTGGCCCAACCGAGCTGTCCTGCTCCTGCCCGGCTGCCCCTACGGGATGAGTGAGGGAGGCATCGCCCCCTCAACTAAAGGCTCTTCTTTTAGAGGTACATGTACACAATTAGTTCTTGTATACAATATGTGCTAGCATAAAAGTGGAGAACTCAACATTTGCTTGAAAGAACTCAATGTTGGCTTGCTTCAACATCTAGATTAAGGCTACAATTGTGTGCTTTGTCAGGAAAATATTGAGGAGATGGCAGAGCACCTCTTCTTTGATTGCCCTACAGCTAATTGTCGTTGGTTTGCCATTGGTGTCATCTAGGATGAGAACTCAAATATCCACCAGAAGCTCTACATAGCTAAGCAGGCCTTCCACCAACCTTTCTTCATGGATATTTTTATCATTGGAGCCTGGTGTTTTTGGAAAGAGAGGAATAATTTCATATTCAACAACAAGCCTCCTTGCCTGGCTTCCTGGAAGGTGTCCTTCAAGGATGAAGTTCCGAGACATATGATCAAAATCAAGAGTGCTTTGCATCAATCCATTTCTATGTGGCTATTGTTGGGTCCTGTAGTTGCCCCCCTTTGCCTCCGCCTTCTCTCTCTCTTGCCTAACCCCTGGTTAGGCGCTCTATAAGCATCCTTGTACTCTTTTGCCTGTTATATAACGAGGGGTGTTGCCCACGGTTCTTGCTAAAAAAATCATGCCTTGCTTCAGTTTGGTGGTGTACTTCCTTAGTTGTGTATAGCCTTAAAAAACCTAAAAATTTATTATAGTTTGTGCACTACGACGTTGAAATTGGATAGGACACTAGCCACATTTTGAAACAAACAGTAAACCTTCAGATGCCCAATACTGACCATATCAATATTATTTTCACCCATGATATATTGTTTAATTTATTTAAATATTACTAAAATGGACAAAAGGGAAATTAGGTAAAAAAATATACCTACAGTATAACTACCGTAAATTCAAGAGAACACAACACATCAATTATTCAAAATTAGGCACTAATTTAAAAATCAGTTTAGATAGTATACATTATTGTGTTCACATTGCAAGCCCATACTTTTGATACAATAAAAGAATAACTCTATAATTCATGATGGAACATACTTCATGTATAGATTTTTATCTAAAAACTCAGAAAACATGAACATGTATATAAACTTAAAGTTATAGTGAACCATACCATTCATGTCACTTGAATAATTAAGAAGCAAATGACCGTCTAAGCGTGGCAAATACCTCAGGGTACACAATATTCTTCGTATATCTTCGATTAAAATTTTAAGACCCTTCTTAGAAGTAACCTCGACAGTGCACAACTGACCATGTGAAAAAACTAGATTTCTCAAATATACTCCAACAAATGACAAAGTTTGTCCCTAACTCTTGTTTGATGGTCATAGCATAGCACACTTGAATAGGAAATTGATGCCTTTGTAAAGTAAAAGGTCACTTTTTATTTGCTATAGACATAACTATGCGATGAATATATATTAACCTGTAATATTACGTGCCTCCGGAATTATGTCGCCCCAATTAGTGTTAACAAGACGCGTACCATTACACAAGCTGGCGGTTGTTGGTATTTGTTAAGCCTACAAAATATTATGATGGATAATCCGCAAGCGCACGGATACCGGTGAGTATTCCACCCGGGAGAGGGTTTTAAATATCGAATCCAAAGAGAGAATGGTAAAGAGAGTATATGAGGTAATAACTAATCAACTGAGTAGCTATCAAGGACTTGACAGAAAGAGAGATAAGGAAAACCTAAGGATGGTTGGTTCTTATTCTCACAAGTTATGTCTATATTGTTCTTATGGGGTGATTGTCTGAAGGCACACTTAGGAAAGGGAACCTCCCGAGAATCTGGGGGAGTCCTACGATTTCTATAGACGGGAGGTGGACTACGAAGGACTCAATGGTGCTGTCACCACCACGATCTACCACACGATCCGGAATATAGAAGGCATTCACAAGCTAGCTAGTCTAAGCACCACACTTACACTAAACATGCAACTTTAATTCAAAAGCGACATGATTAAAGTACTCAAAGAGTTATGAACCGTAAGAACAATAAAAACAAGGGTGTGTCTCCTCATCAAATGCTTGAGTTTTAGATATCTCTCAAACACTTTTTGGTAACCATTGGATTAGAAATCAACTGCCAGATTTGCATGAGAATTGACTATATCTCAATCAATTTTTTTCCTAAATTGTGCGGGTGGTGGTAGCCTATCAATACCTCTTCCTTTTTTAATAGGTCTGCCTCCCTATTCACAAACCCGTTATGAGGTGAAAATCAACACGCTGAGCATCATCCAATAGTGTTTTGGGCTATTTCCCTTTTCCTTCACGAAAGTTGTTTTAGTGGGCTCTTGTTACCAGCCCAATTGAAATGGCCCTCTTTAATTTTGAGCAGCAAAAAAAAAGCCCAGTTGAGACAATATTAGATCAATATCATTACATTACTGGTGGAAAATGAATATATTTTTTCCAAAAGACAGGAAACAGAAAAACTGTGTATGCTTTCCCTCCTCTCCCTCCGCCCAAGTGGACCCTCTGCCTATCTATTTGTGAGATCCATTGCCTCCATCTGCGGGTACGGGAAAAAGAAGAGTAATGTATATCAGTCTTTTTTGGAAGATTCAATGCTTGCCAGAAAAAAAGTTGCATAGATCTTCAACTTGATGATGTGAAAAATAGAAAAACCGTATAACAAGTGTGTTTCAAAAAAAACACTTATATTGTCCTTTTAGTATGTATAAGTGGATGCAAAAAAAGATCTAGCTTATGTGTGTTTCTGATGCCATTTATATGACAACGTGTTGAAATTTGTTATCATTGGTGATTGCAGTTACTAAAAAAATTGCAGTTCTGAAACTACTGTAGACTTTAGTGTGTGCTTGAAAAATAAAGATATCCACTTCAAAACATTCAGATATCTCCATGATGTATTTATGATAATATTTTACTATGACTGCATCATGAAAAAGTTGGAAATGATAAAACATGACTGCTGATACTATACAATAAAGAAGGCGTGAAAAAACACACAAACATGACAAATTGTAAAAAGAAACTAGAAAAATGCAAAATATACATACACATGAAAAACTATTACTAGAAAGAATCATGTTGGATTTTTAGTACCCGAGGACTTGAATCACCCGTATTCTGACCACCCAATAGTCACCTGCATCAGTGAAAAAAAGTGCATTCATGTTTTCTGAAAAAATGTGTAATTCACAAAAACAATATTTATTGGACAAACACACGTTTTTAAAAAAACACAAGTATTTTTTGAAAAATTTCATTTATGTTAAGCGGATGTCAATCTAATAAACGACTTGCATAGAAACGTACTTAAAGATGAATTCTTCGAGCATGATTCATTCCTAGACAGAAACGCACCTATAATTACACATTCTTTCTATCCCCTCCTCCCATCCAGTGGACCCTCTTATATGTCTGTGAGATCCATTCCCACCATCTTCTGATTAGATTAATTGTCTTTTTAGGACAGATTCATTGCTTGCCATAGAAAAAACATGCATAGATCTCACTTGATGACGTGGAACAAGTGTGTATGAAAACAATACATATGCTTACATATGCTTTTTTTAAACCATATGCATACAAAAAATCTAGTTTATTTGTGTTTGTAATGTCGTTATATAAAAAATTGTGTTCACTGATTATCTATGGTGATTGCAGTTCCTAAAAAAATGTAAGTAGGGAAACCACAAATTGACTAACTCTTAGAAATTTAACTGAACTGGATCCTATTTCAACAAAAATAATTTACAATTGAGTTGTAGAAGTTACACACATTTAGATATAAAATACATATTGACTCCCTACCGCATCAGGCGTCATCTATAAAAAAAAGATAAGGAAAAATACTGACATCAGACAGTGCGTTATCAACAAAAACTGCTGTAAAAACTGAAAACACCATTCATCAACCAAGAAAAGTGAAACCTTCTGTAAAAAATAGAGTAAAATATTGCAAGAAGACAATGCAGTATCACTTGCTTACAAACTTAACTGGATAGGGCAAGGTGTAAGGCCTAAAAAATGTAAGTCATAAAGTTGCAGAAAAAAAGGGTGCATCAAAAAATAAACCATAATATATGGGAGGGCTAGGCTTAAAATTATTGTTTCTAAACCATGATGCCATTAGAAAAAATGGTCGCATTGACATAACTGATATGTGAATTTCACAAAAAGCCATATTAAAAAAACCATATCCTTAAACCATGGAGAATGAGATTTCTGAGAAACCATTTCTAGAGAAGAGAAATTTTATTATTGCTGATATAATAGTGTGAACACATCAAGAACAAAAAAAGGTTGGAGATGTACCTTCGAGTCTCATATAAAATATTCTAGGTACTTCTTAGATGACAGATTATGTGGCAAGTTACGTTCCCATTAAAAAAACCTGAAATATTCACTTCTTACGAAGCTGAATGTATGAAAATATGCTTCCTATATGAATCCAGTAATTTCATATATGGCTCCAATGTCAGGTGCCAAAAAACCCAGTTGACTGGGGGTGAAAAAAAGCATATATGATATATCTAAGCATACATAAAAAACATTTGAAACCATGGCAGGTAAGTGAACCGCTTAAACATTCATCAATAAATTTGCCAAACATCTTGAAGATGGGCAATGAACTTATATTCCAACAACACATTTTCTCTGTGTCGGGCATACTCCCCGGGTACTCATGCAAGGAAGGAAGAAGACGGACTCCTACTAGAATTCCTCTGTAATCCTACTAGGACTCGTTCCGTGTAATCTTACTAGGACTCGTTCCGTGTAATCCTACCAGGACTCCTGCATTGTAACCGGCTAGGAATCCGCCCCCTGGACTATATAAAGGCGGGCCGGATACCTAGTCGGGGACCGGATCTCAACCCAACACCAAGCGCAGGGCGCCATACTTGATACCCCAAACAGGACGTAGGGCTTGCCACCTTGGCGACCTGAACCTGTATAAATCTCGTGCCCCGTGTCCTTGTGCATACCTTCGAGTTCTCGGTCTCCCGATCACGATCCTCACCGCACTATCTACTACCTCGGGTACCCCTTGGTAGGTTTGCCGGTCTAAAACACCGACAGCTGGCGCGCCAGGTAGGGGTGATCATCACCACCGGGCGAATTCGAAGGACCCTCGTCAACAAGATCAATCTACTCGTCGACTCACCGAGATCCATTGAAGCAAGTCGCCTTGCTCTTGTCAAAGTGGAATCAATTTTCCTACGCCGCGCGTCCAGGTGCCTCGGCACGTCGCGCGGCTCGTCACGCGGCTCGTCGTGCCGCTCGTCGTCGACTACTCCCTCGCGCGAGCTCGTCATCGACTACTCCGCCTCACGCAGCTCATCGTCGACTACTTCGCCTCCGCCGCGCGTCCGGGTGCCTCGGCACGTTGCGCAGCTCGTCATGCGGCTCGTCGTGCCGCTCGTCGTCGACTACCCGCATCGCGCGAGCTCGTCGTTGACTACTCCGCCTCGTGCAGGCTCGTCGTCGACTACTTCGCCTCCGCGCGCGTGTCCCGGGTGCCTCGGCACGTCGCGCGCGCTCGTCATGCGGCTCGTCGCGCCGCTTGTCATCGACAACTCCGCCTCGTGCGAGCTCGTCGTCGACTACTTCGCCTCCACCGCGCGTCCGGTGCCTTGGCACGTCGCGCGGCTCGTCACGCGGCTCGTCGCGCCACTCGTCGTCGACTACTCCACCTCGCGCGAGCTCGTCGTCGACTACTTCGCCTCCGCCGCACGTCCGGGTGCCTCGGCACGTCGCGCGGCTCGTCACGCGGATCGCCGCGTGACTCGTCGTCGACTACTTTGCCTCCACCGCGCGTCCGGTGCCTCGTCACGTCGCGCGGCTCGTCATGCGGATCGCCGCGCCACTTGTCGTCGACAACTCCGCCTCGCGCGAGCTCGTTGTCGACTACTTCGCCTCCGCCGCGCGTCCGGTGCCTCGGCACGTCGCGCGCGGCTCATCACGCCGCTCGTCGCGCGCGCTCGTCGTCGACTACTCCGCCTCGCGCAGGCTCGTCGTCGACTACTCCGCCTCGCGCAGGCTCGTCGTCGACAACTCCGCCTCGCGCAGGCTCGTCGTCGACTACTTCGCCGCGCCGCGCGTCCGGGTGCCTCGGCACGCCATGCGGCTCGTCACGCGGATCGTCGTGCGGCTCGTCGTCGACTACTTCACTTGCGCCGCGCGTGCGGGTGCCTCGGCACGTCGCGCGGCTCATCGCTTGTCGTCGACTACTTCGCCTACGCCGCGCGGCCGGGGTGCCTCGGCACGTCGCGCGGCTCATCGCGTGGCTCGTTGTGCCGCTCGTCGTCGACTACTCCGCCCGCGCGAGCTCGTCGTCGACTACTTCGCCTTCGCCGCGCGTCCGGGTGCCTTGGCACGTCACGCGGCTCGTCTCACGGATCGTCGCGCGGCTCGTCGTCGACTACTTCGCCCTACGCCGCGCGTCGGGTGCCTCGGCACGTCGCGCGGCTTATCGCTTGTCGTCGACCACTTCGCCTACGCGCGCGGCGGGGTGCCTCGGCACGTCGCGCGGCTTATCGCTTGTCGTCGACCACTTCGCCTACGCCGCGCGGCCGGGTGCCTCGGCACGTCGCGCGGCTCGTCGTGTGGCTCGTTGTGCCACTTGTCGTCGAGTACTTCGCCTACGCCGCGCGTCTGGGTGCCTCAGCACGTCGCGCGGCTCATTGCTTGTCGTCGACTACTTCGCCTACGCCGCGCGGCCGGGTGCCTCGGCACATTGCGCGGCCCGTCAAGCGGCTCATTGTCGACTACTCCGTGTGCCGCGACTTCGTTTTGCGGCCACGTTGGCTCTACTTCAGCCACGCCGTGCGTCGTGACTACTTGTCTCGCGACAACACTGGCTCTACTTCGAGTACGCCGCGCGCCGCCACGACGTCGTCTTCCGGTCGCATCGCGTCGACCATTCATCTCGACTAGTTTTCCAAACTAGTCGAGAACGACAGTCACGCCCCCAACAACTAGTCGGAATCAACTCTGACTAGTCAACTTCAGCAACAACCGTCGCGGCTCCATCGCCGACCGCCACGGCTTCATCAACAGGTACCGCCAGGCAAAGAACAGCCTAAGTCATTTATTTAAATGATTACTGTTTTCTTTTCTTGGCTTGTTCTCCTCATCATGTAGGACTACTTGCCGACTACTCATTTGTGTACGCTTCTCGACGGGTTTTCCGGGAGCTACACTCTGCTGACTACTCTTGGGTTATATCAATCAAGTCACCACGAGCCTACTTCATCAACTCGGGGGCTATCCCAAGGAGGCAGCTTCTAAAGTCCGCTACACGCGGCAATCTAAAGTCAACTTCTAAAGTCGCATTCTAAAGTCTGCTCCGTGTGGCAACTTAAAGTCGACTCCGATCGCATCTTCGCCTGCTTCAGTGGCATACTACGTGTGTAAGCTTCGATGGAACCTAGCTGTAAGTGGCCCTCGGCTCCTGGCGACGATGGAACCTAGCTGCACGTGGTCTTCACGCTCTGTACCATGGGTCCAAGTACCCTAAGTACTCGCGCTCCGTACCTTGGGTCTGAAATCCATGTCCCAGGTACACAAGTCGACTCCGATCACACCTTCAAGCCCGCTCTGGCGGCAATCATACCTTGGGTCTGAAATCCATGGCTCAGGTATTCAAGCCCACTCCAGTGGCACAAGTCGACGCTAACGGTCGCACCCAAGCCCACTCCGGTGGCACAAGTCGACGCTAACGGTCGCACCCAAGCCCACTCTGGTGGCACAAGTCGACGCTAACGGCCGCATCCAAGCCCACTCCGGTGGCACAAGCCGACTTTTGTCGCAATCTTAAGCCCGCTCCGCGGCAAAACTACTCGTTTTCTCTGATTTTTTTTCTGCTTTTGCTTTCCAGAAAGTGCTTTTCATTTTTTGCATCTTAAGTCCACCCCGCGTGGCACAAAGTCGACTACTGCAGTCGCATCTAAAGTCCGCTTTACGCGGCAACCTAAAGTCGACTTCTTCAGTCGCAACTCAAAGTCCGCTCCACGCGGCATCCTAAAGTCGACTTCGGTTTTCAAGTCGCATCTCAAAGTCCGCTCCACGCGGCACAAAGTCGACTTCGATTTTCAAGTCGCATCTAAAGTCCGCTCTGCCAGCATTTAAAGTCGACTTCGGTCGCATCTAAAGTCCGCTCTGACTGCACAACCACTTCTCAAGCTCCACAGCTCGACGCCAAACTACTATTCGGAATCTCTCCAGCTCGGGGGCTGCACTCAAATTACTACTCGAGGATAACTCCAGCGGACTTCGCTTGCTCTCAAGCTCGGGGGCTCCGCACCAACAACTACTCGACGTGGCTCATACAACTCTCTTATCTCGAGGGGCTGGACGCTGCAAGAGTACTTGGATGATGGGTTTCGCGAACACTGAAGACCCTTTGATTGATTACCTAATCATTTTAAGGCTCGGGGGCTGCTATGCTACACTCATCATTCAAATTTTTCAAGATGGAAGATTCAGAATCAAGATTGACCCTTAGCTAGACTCTGCAACTCAACCTAAGGCTCGGGGGCTACTCCATATGGAGTGCGATTTTGCAACCGCACTTCCATATAATCTTGACTTCAAGACAGATGAGCTGGACCACCTTCCAGCCTCGTGGCAGTTCAAGTACTATTGAAGACTTCTCCAAGCAGTGTTCGAGGACGCTCAAGAACTACTCGAAGAGGCTTCAAGACTACTCGAACTACTACACTCGACTACAATGTGCTCGGGGGCTTGTCGGGCATACTGCCCGGGTACTCATGCAAGGAAGGAAGAAGACAGACTCCTACTAGAATTCCCCTGTAATCCTACTAGGACTCGTTCCGTGTAATCCTACTAGGACTCCTGCCTTGTAACCGACTAGGAATCCGCCCCCTGGACTATATAAAGGAGGGCCGAATACCTAGCCGGGGACCGGATCTCAACCCAACACCAAGCGTAGGGCGCCATACTTGATACCCCAAACAGGACGTAGGGCTCGCCACCTTGGCGACCCGAACCTGTATAAATCTCGTGTCCCGTGTCCTTGTGCATACCTTCGAGTTCTCGGTCTCCCGATCACGATCCTCACCGCACAATCTACTACCTCAGGTACCCCTTGGTAGGTTTGCTGGTCCAAAACACCAACACTCTGTATCCATGTCTTAATAAGTATAGAGAATTTTGACACCATACAACTGATGAAAACAAAAAAGAGTAAGTTAAACCCACAATTCTTACGGGTTGGTAAAAAATGAGAAGAAATGAAGCACCATGAATGTTCATACAAAAATGTTAGGTTTGACATAATAGTGATACACAATACACTTCAAAATACATATAAGGTCACCCCTCTTCTGTCTCTCCCCCTCCCCATATCAACCAAGTGCCCTAACACCAACATAAAATAAAAATAGGCCATAATACAGAAAATCAAAACCTAACAATCCACAAAACTAAGGCACTATTAAGATACTAGTGAATGGACAACAAGCAAGGAACTTTAGGATGGGAGCATCAAGCTAACACTAAAATATTTAAAAATTGGATCAAAATTTTAAATATACCTGGAGCTTGAAAAAGATAGTGAAGATATGAAATTGTCAAGTGATTGTGAAAGATACAATGCTTCTGTGCACTTCCCAATATTTTGATGCATCTCGAAAAAAAGAAAAAAATCTCAAGAGTAATATAAGAACAAGTTCTTGAATGAGGAAAAACAAACAAAATAAGGAGTAAGATAAAGAAGTAGGTGCTAAGCATGCATGCATCAAGGGGGGCACCAAACCTGGAATTACAGGGTATCTGGGGGGATCTTACTTCCCAAAATATATCACATACCAGCTCTAATGACCCCATAAAAGACTTACAAATCTCAGCACCACACTTAGAAAAAAAACTGCAGAAGTGAATGTTGATTTAAGCTTTGAAAGCTTTAACAAATTAAAAATATTGGGAAAAAGGTAATTAATTGTAATACACCTTTTGAAATGTGCCAAAAACTTGTGCTGACTATGGTCCTCGAGTGATTACTTGGATGCAACTTCTGGAATTATTGAAAAAGAACATTAATTGTTATTTGCATGATCCAAAGAGAGGTAACAGAAATATATCTAAAAGAAGCATGAACTAGATTGCTTATAAATATCCTAGAGACTATTTAATAAAGCAAACTGAAAAAATATCCCCCTCGATAAAAAACATATATTGTTCAAAACACCAAAATTTTATGTTGTGCGACCGCGGATGGCTAAACAGCTCACAAGGCTAACACAGATCACCTAAATCTTCTATATCTTTGAACCCTCCATCCTTTGACTTAAGAAAAAAATCCATTTTCAATTATCAAAAATATATGCTATTAAAGAAATAGCTGCTAAAAAGTAGGCAGTAATATATAAGCACCCTCAACACACATCAGTAGCTAGTTTTGGACAGTAGTGGGGCTAAAAACAAAAAAAAAATCACTAGGCGCGTGGAAAACACCACATAGGGCAGGGTGGGGCAATTTGTGAATTTGACAAAAATGGACTACTGCTATGGATAATACTGCTTTGTGTTGTTAGTAGAAGGAAAACCCCACGGAAACAAGGGCGTTAACACATGCATGAAAAAAAAGAATTACGCATTCGACCATGAACTCTACCACTACAATCATGAAGCCTTACTAATATTGATGTCATTCCCATGCATGAGCGAATGAATGGATAGCACAAACAAGAGTTGATTCAGTAATTACACAGGGTGATGGGAGGTTACAAAAAATTGCTTCATAATTCCTGGCACAAAACAGACAAACCACCCACTCAGTTAAATTAAGATGGTTACATGGTAATAAAAATATTTGAGATTTCACAAGGTATCTTAGCATTCTAGCTATTAATTTTTACATGGCGAGTGAGTGGGGTATGTAGGCCAGCAGCTGTTTGGTTTTTTGGGGGAAATTAGATGACCTACATCCTCAATCCAAAACATACCGCAATCCGAAATGAAACCACCCAACCCTAGCAACAAAACATACTGCAATTCGAAATGAAACCACACAACCCTAGCAACCTGTCAAACCCTCTGCAGCCTGCATGCAGGAAAAGAACCCACCCTCGTCGCTCAAAAATCAGATCAGAATGAGGGAGATTCATGGGGTTCTAGGGATCGATTAGATTAGGGTGGAGATGGGTTGGAGGAAAGGGAAAACCTAAACAAGCCCATGGTGGCCGGAGTAGGCGCGTGGGGGTGGATGGTCCGCAGGGGGTGCGCGCGTTGCTGGAGCCGGTGGCGGTTCGGAGCCGTCATCATCACCGCTTGCATCACTCGTCGAGCAGCTCTTCGTCCAGCACGGCCAGAAGCAAATGGAAAAAATTAAAAAATAAAGAGACAATGGTTCCTGTAAGTGGTGAGTTCGTGACCTCAGTGGATAACGGGTTCAGACTCCCCCTAACAGCTTAACGGGTTCAGGTAATCACGTGGGTACAGACCCAAAAAAGGTGGTCAACTACAAGGGTGACATCCAAAGCATCTATTTTGGATGCAACGGCTGATATAAAAAGTGACTGAGATAATCTCAAATTTCAAGCATTCGATCTCTAGCAAAACTCTAAAAACAATGTTGCTCACTTGAATAAGAAGTCGATCTTTCCACAAGGTCTTAGGATCAGGTAGAAGATGAAGAGGAGACATCGACAGGTCCGGGCCTTCCTTCAGCTTTGCCTCTACCGCTCTCTAATCCTCTCGAACAAGATTAGCTAGATCTAAATAGATCGTGGCTCTAATCTCTCAACTTGATACTAACTCTCTGTCGGTGCGGAATATGGTCCCGACACTAACCAGTAGATAACGCCTAGGTCTATCCCTCAATGGTCGATGCTAAGCAACAAATGACACAAGGATTTATCCTGGTTCCGGCCGAGGGGGCCGTACGTCCGACGCGGTGGTGTGCTCGTGGCACTATATTGCTCGGCCGGGGGTGCTTGTAGTGGGGCAAATACAAGCAAGGCGGGAGAGGAAGCGTGGCTCCCAAGTCCCTGGTGAGTAGCTGGAGATGTTGTGGGAGAATAAGAGAGTGAGTGCACAGTGCGCTGTGTTCCTCCGGATCCGTGTTCCTCTGAACCCGTTTTTTCCCCCCGCGGCTGGGGGCTCGCCTCCCCTTTTATAGGCCAAGGGGGCGGCGAGTTACACGCACGCCGCGCTACCTAGCTACGTGTGGGAGCACGTCGTGCTACGGTGTAGAGCGGGCGGCCGTCCGGACGATCTTCGCTGCGATCCGGCCATGATGGCCTACCCCGTACCCGAACAGTGGCGGTTCGAGGGTAGGAGGCGGCAGATGGCGATGGCGTCCCCTGATAGGCTTCGAGGGAGGTGCTGATGATGGCCGGTACGGGGTACGGGGAGCGGGGCGAACGGCGTTCCTTCCCAATGAGCTCGCGGTGGTGGAGTGGTTGCTGCAAGTGCTCGGGCGTGCGCCCCGCGGAGTCGGGGCGTGCGCCCGCACGCGTGGGTACGGCGGCCGCGCCGTTACGGTGGCCGGGATGGCCGCCCACCGCCTAGCGCCCCTCACCCAACCCGCGGGGTCACGGGAAAGTGGAGTCGAGGGTGCGCCCGCCCCTTTCGAGGGTCGAGCGCGTTAGCCGTACGGTGGCGTGCGCGCGGTGTCATGGGGCCGACACCGGCCGTACCGCACGCTCCACCCCACGCGGGCGGGGATGGGCTCCTCCCCGGGGAGTTGGTGCGGCGCGCACCGAGGCGTGAGCCCCGGGCGCATGATGGCGCCGCCCTCGCGGCGTCGGGGCGTTCAATGCCCGGGTACGGGGCCGGCGCACGCGTGCGGGGCGCCCGTGAGCGTGGTGGGCCCCGGCGGGGGGGGGGGCGAGCCCCTCGAGCGGGGCGGGACCGCTCGAGGGAAGGGTCGCCCCTCGAACGGGGCGGAACCCGTTCGAGGAGGGGGGTTTCCCCCTCGAGCGGGGCGGAGCCCGTTCGAGGAGGAGCGTACCCTCGGGCGAGGCGGAGCCCGCTCGAGGGGGGAGCGTACCCTCGGGCGAGGCGGAGCCTCGCTCGAGGGGTCTCATAAGCGAGCCGTCTTGGTGGGCCTCCGAAGTCCTGTTGCCGCATGGGCCACGTCCCGCATGGTTAGTTCTCCGCATGGTTAGGCTTAGTTCATTTTGATGCGGAATTTAAGTGAGGGTTCCCCCATTATTTGAGGGGACCCCTAGGGCGGTCCCCGACGCAGCCCCCGAGCATCCGCGGGTTTGCCATTGAGGCTCCCGCGGTGCCGGAACCTACCGATAGGACGTTCTTCCCTCCTTGTTTGCGAACGCTTTCCGTGGGGCCGCGCTAGCGACCCGCGGGTCTAGCTCTCGAAGCCCCGCAGGAGTGTGGGCTCTCCCCCGCAGGGGTTAACCGCGAGCAATTCGGTCGAAAGGCGTGGCACATATGCCAACCGGCATCGGCGGTGTTTTCGCCCGGCATCGGGGGTGCACGCTCCCCCGTCACCGTCTCCCGGCGGGTGCAATTCCAAGGAGGTGTAGCCGTGCGTCAAGCCCCCGAGCCTTGGCCTCGTTCGAGGCGATCGGGTCGAGCCCGACGACTTGTTTTTTATCGCGCCCTCGCCGTCCCTCCGCGGGTCGGGAGGTGAGGTTTCCACGACTCCCATCGAGCGGGCCGCGAATCGCGGATTCCTCTTCGAGCCGCTAGCGGGTGGTTCAAGTGGACGTCCATGCCCCGTTCGATAAGGGTAGGCCGCGCGGTCCGAGACACGTCCATGGAAGCGCTTGCGTGGGTTTGCTAGGTGGGGCTCGGTCCCGTTCGCTAGGGACCGAGGGCGCGAAGCTCTCCCTCGGTGGGATCCCCCCCGCTAGCCGCCCCCGCCGGCTCTCGAACACGACATGTGGGGCACCCTCGAGCCGACGGGCTCGAGGAACGGCTCGAATGCGCGTGCCCTCGTCGTCCCTAACTCGTGATCCGGGGCGCCCGTTCGAACCCGTCGAGGGTCGGGCTCGAACCTCCGATCGCAAGGCCGTGCGGGGCCGTGCCTTGGCCGCCCCGTCTTTTTCGCGTTTGCGGCCGTCGAGGGGTCCGGGGCGTGCCGACCCTCGAGGTGCGGTTGGTGGCATGGCGCGGTATGAGTGCTTTCGGTGTCGCTCTATTTCAAGCGTGACCCGGGCGATCCTCTTACGCGCGTGCCTTCTTTAGGGGGTTGACATCGCCTCGAGTTGGGGGTCATGCCGCTCGAGGGTCTCGCGTGGCATGGGTGCCCGCGGTGGCCCGCTCTACATCGAGCAGGTCCCGGCGACCTTCTCACGCCGATATCCCATCGAGGGTCGCCTTGTTTCGAGTTGGGGGTCATGCCGCTCGAGGGTCCTACGTGGCATGGGTGCCCGCGGTGCTCGCTCTACACCGAGCGGGTCCCGGCGACCTTCTCACGCCGTCATCCCATCGAGGGTCACCCTTGTCTCGAGCCGAGGATTCGCCTCGCTCGAGGGCTCTCCTTGCTTGGCAAGGGGCCCGGCATTTAATTGCCTTGCGGGCGTGGCCGCGGGTTTTGCGCGCGCGGGCGCGCCTTTTGGGCGCCGCGCGCGCGCGCGCGCGCGTAGTGGGCGATGTGGCCGGCGGACGTGACGGTTTCGCCTCGGTCGTCGCCGGTCTTGCCGTGATGATTACCCGCCCGCGGTGTTAGAGCCGCCGCCAGTCGTGGTGGGGCCCGCCCGTCGACGCGATGGAAAGATTCCTGCAGTTAATGTTGGCGGGGCGTGCGCTCCGGAGAACTCGCCCGTCGCCTATAAAACTGCGGTGAGGAAGGGGCGGCAGTTTTCTACCTTGGCTCCTCACCGTTTTCAGTCCTCCGTCCCTTCGCCTTCACCTCGCTCTTGCCGTCGCGCGAGCTCGCTGTTTAGAGCTTTTTCTTCGCTTCCTTGTCTCCTTGTCCTCCGCCCTCGCACTCGTTCGCCCCCCTCATGGCGCCGCCTCAGCTTCCGATTAGGGTCCTGGAGCCGTACGCATGGGAGAGGTCGACCGTGACCCGGCTCGCCCTGGGCGAGCTGGTCGCCGCCGGCCGCCTCTCGGCCAACGAAGAAGGGCGCCGGCGGAGTGGATCGTGCCGCCATCGTCGCACCTTGAGCCCAATCCGCCGAGGGCTACGTGGTGAGTTTCCTCCGCTACCACGAGCGCGGCTTCAACGCGCCGGCGAGCACATTCATGCGGGCATTGTGCTACCACTATGGGGTGGAGCCGCACAACTTTGCCCCCAATGCGATCTCGCGAGCGGCCACATTTGTGGGCGTCCGCGAAGGGTACACCGGGGATCCCGCTCAACCGGGAGCTGCGGGTACACCTCTTCCGCGCGGAGCTCATCACGCGACCCACGTCGGAGCCGAGGACCCGCCGCGCGGTGCGCGCGGCGGGATGTCGCTCGCTGCGCGGGGCGGCTCAAGGAGTTCTACATCCCCCGCACCATGACGACGAACAACGCCGGGCCGGGAGCGGGGATGGTTTTATCCGCGCAACGCCGAGCCCGGCCTTCCTCCCTACACCGGCCGGGTGTTCAAGAAGAGGCCGGGACCGCCGGGGCTACGGGTTGCCCACGGCCAACCATCGGCGCGCGCCGGGGGTCCGTCCTCGCCGCCTTGCGGCGGGCCGGCGAGGGAAGGGCTCAACGCGATGGGCGTCCTCGCCTTCCTTCATCACCGGCGAATCGTGCCGTTGATGGAGAGGCCGCTCCGCATCTTCGAGATGACGGAGGCGGCCAACCCCATCGACGTGGCGAGGTCGCGGATGCTCCCGACGCCGCCGGAGCGGCCGTACGCGCTCACCCGGGCGCGGAGCGCCGTCGACACCAGGACGCCGCCACCTGCGGGTCGGACCCCGTGGGACATCGAGATGCTCCCCATCGGCCCGTTGGTGAGTGTGGTTCTTTGATTCTGTTTTAGTCCTTGTTCTCGACTCCGTTTCCTGATGTGCCATCGTTGTTCTCGCGCGCAGCTGGTGCAGTTCAACGCCGCCAAGTCCGTTCCACCCACCCCCGACTCCCGTGCGCTCGGCCGGCGGCGCGCGCGGGAGCGGCGGGAGCGAGCGGCGCGCGAGAGAGAGCACGCAAGGCGGCGCCAAGCGCGCGCGCGACGCACGCGTCCGCGGAGTACGGCGGCGGGAGGAGCCGGGGCTCTCCTCCCCGGACATCGAGGAGCCCTCGTCCTCGGACCGAGATGAGGAGGAAGAGTCCGAGGGGAGGGCCCCCTCGGACGGGTGGCGCCCGCGCCCCCGTCGCCGGATCTCGCGCCGGCGTCGGGGGTGGCTTTGCCCGGGGCGGGCGCGTCGGCGTCCGCCGCCGGCGGTCGTCGTCGGGGGCGGCACGCGCCGCGGGGGTGCCGCGCGCGCCACGGAGGCGCGCGCGGCGGGCGTGCTGCGCGCGCGCGTCAAGCGTGCCCGCGCGTGGCGGGAGCGCGTCCGCGCGCGCGGCGTCCTCGTCGAGGGGCGCGTCGGTGGCGCGCGCGCCCGCGCGCGGGGCCAGCGTGCCCCCGCGCGTGGTGGCGGCGTCGGGCGCGCCCACGCGTGAGGCGGGCGTGTCCGTGCGTGCGGCGGCGCCGTCGGGGAGGTGCCGCGGCGGCGCGGCCCCCGCGCCGGCCTCGTCGGAGGCCTCGAGGAAAGGAAGCGGGCCTTTTCCTCCGCGAGGTAAGGAACCCTGTTCTTCCTTTGCTTGGCCTTAGTTTGCGGTTATTAGACGCTCAAATCCTCCGTTCGTGTTTGCGCGGGCGGTGCCAACCGTCCCTCCTCTTGCACCGGCCAAGGTGCCGAGGACGGACGCGTCGATCCCCACCCCGGCGGCGTTCGTCGAGGGGGTCGCGCCCGTGGGACGCGGCGCGGCGGCGGGCACGAGCGCGCAAGGCCGGGCCGGGGCTTCGAGGCCCCGGCCGGCGGATCGGCCCGCCGCGGCGCGGCCCGCAGGTCGCCGGGGGCGGCGGCCGCCGGCCGCCATGGAGGCGCGGGCCGCAACGGCGGCTACGGTGGAGGTGCCGCCGCGGTGGCGGCCACCGCGAGGAGGCGGAGCGGGCGCAACTCGCGGGAGCGCCCCGCGGATGTGGCGGCGCGGACGGAGGTAGCGGCAACGGCGCCACAACGGGCGCCCGCGGCCGCGGAGGCGCGGGTGGGGGCGCCGGCGGAGGCGGAGCGGCGGCTCCGCCCGCCGGCGGTCCCCGAGCGGAGGTGGTGGAGCTCTCGGATGACTCCCCGCCGCCCGGGTGGAACCGATGGGCCGGGCCCGGCCCGTGAACTCCCCCCCGAGCCCCGGGAGGGGGCCCTCGTGAGGCGGCACGAGGGTCACGTGATAGTGGGGGGCCGAGGGCACGACGCCGAGGCCTCGTCCTCCCACGCCGGTCGCCCCCGCCCGTGTGGGGGGGGCCGTGGAGGACCCCCCCCGGCGTTTGCCGACGCCCGGAGGGAGCAGGAGCTCGGGGCGAGCTTCGGAGCCACGGCGCCACGCTCAACCGCGCGTTGAACGAGGCCGCGCGGGTCCCACGGCGGCCCGGCCTGGATCGTCTTCCAGGTGAGCCACGGTTGCTCTTCTTCTTTCGCGTGCTGCATTCAGGACTTGGCGCTTACGAGGCTCGATGTGTGGATGCCAGGAGCTCGAGCGCCGCGCCCATGAGAAGTACAGCGCGTTCGACCAGGTGAACGCCGAGGCCCGCCAGCTCCGGGAGCGATGCAGCGCTTTCGACGCGCTTGCGGAAGCTCTCAGGACGCCAGACAGCTGGCTGGTGTACCGGGCGATGGCGTGGTGCGACGTGCTCCCCGAGAGCTCAGGGCAGGGTGCGGCGCATCACTCGAGTCTCGAGCGGATTCGCGCAGCCCTCGTCGATCGTGACGAGGCGCTGTGGAACGCGCGCGAGGACCTGGACAAGACGCGGACGTTGGCCGCCACCTGGGAGGCGGAGGTGGCCACCGCTCGCGCCGAGGCCCGGAGCTCCACACGTCGCTCGAGGGAGCGCGAGCGCGGCGCGCCGGGCGAGGAGCGGGCGCGCGGGGCCGGAGCGGCCGCGCCAAGGAGGCCGATGACCCGAAGGCCGCCCTCGACGTCAAGGCCGCGGCTCTCGTCGTCGCCGAGGGCGCCTCCGGCGAGAGCGCATCGCCCGCCGTGGGGCCGAGGGGCGGCTCCGGCGAGAGCAGTCGCCGCCCTGGCGACGCCGGACGGCGCCCCGGAGCGGGAGCGCGTCGCACGCGAGACACGGAGAGGTCGCCGGAGGAGCGGAACGCCGCATTCTCCGAAGTTGAAGATGAGGCGTTGGCGCTCAGCATCAGCAATGCCGCCCAAGAGATGGCCCTCGTCGAGCAAGGCGAGACCGTCCGCAGCCTCGAGGCGGCGCTGAGTCCGCGCGCCGCGACCTCGATCTGGGGAGGAGACAAATCGAAGGTAAGCTACTGTCTGACCCTCGCTTGTTAGTTCTTGCTTTAGAGGGTTCGTTTCCCCCTTTCGATTTCTTGTCGTCTTGTCGCTTCCGTGCTTGCGCACCGCCCGGGACACGCCGCCGGGCGGCCGAGGCCCCCGCAAGCTTCTTACAACTCCTCGGAGCAGAGGCCGCAGAGCCGCGGGACGCGGCCCTCGAGACCCGTCGCGTCGTCGAGGAAGGCGAGGCCCGTGCGGCGGCGGCTCGGCCGCCGCCCGCCCACGCGCTCTCGGTGGCCACGTCACGGAGCGGGTGCGTCGGCGTTGCACCCGGGCGTGCGAAGGCCCCCGGAGTGGTGCGATCCCACTACGAGGTCAACCTCGAGGCGGTAGCGGAAGGCTACATCGTGCCCGAGGGCGTCGAGGACGAGGTGGCCATGGAGCGTGCGGACGCGCTTGCTGCTGACGCCGCCGAGTCGCTCGCCGAGGCCTTCGAAGAATTCCTCTTCCCGGACGCCGCTGACGCTGCCGCTCCACCCGCCTGAAAGCACCTGGGCGATAGGACCGTTTTTTGTTTAGGGGTATCAGAACTATGGCCTCGTGGCCTCTTGTAAATAAACAAGTCGTTTCGTGAACATGGTCAGTTTGTAAATGAAATCGCTTGCTTATTGCGCTTTTTGCTTCTTCTTCTTCCTGAGTAGATTCTAGTTAGGGGAGTCCGCCTTTCGCAGGGGCCCGCTGGGTTGGAGGCGAGAGAGACGGGCCATAGCCGCGCGGCGTAGGCTGTCTCTGGCTCGCGCGCTCCTTCCGCTGTGCCGCCTACGCCCCATTCGAATCGTAGCTCGTGGTTGAAGTAGGAAACAAACTTAGCGCGTGTTATTACGTTTTTTGCGCGAAAAAATGGGACTATTTGGGGGGGGTGCCCCCCCGTAGTAGCCCCCGAGGGTAACTTGGGTTTCAGGGGAAAGCCGAGTTGCCCTTTTATTAGATTCGGAGTATTTACATAGGTGACACCAACTGGGGCGTTGGCCGTGCGTTTTTACAACGGAAAATACTTGGGAATCCTAGCTAAGGGTAGAAGCGACGTAGCTGTTGGATGTTCCAAGCGTTGGTGAGTTCTTCGCCGTCCTCGTTGGCAAGCTTGTACGTGCCCGGTTTGAGCACCTTCACCACGACGTAGGGTCCCTCCCATGGGGGCGATAGCTTGTGGCGCCCTCGGTTGTCTTGGCGTAGCCTTAGGACCAAATCCCCCTCGCTGAAATCCCTGCGACGTATCTTGCGCGCTTGGTAGCGTCGTAGGGACTGTTGATATCTTGCGGAGTGCATCAACGCCACAAGGCGTACTTCGTCTAGCTGGTCCAAAGGAGTCCTCGCGGGCTCGCCGGTTAGCATCCTCGTTGTAGCCCCGAACCTTGGGCGACCCGTATTCCGCATCCGTGGGGAGGATGGCCTCCGCGCCATGGACTAGGAAAAACGGGGTGAACCCGTGGCTCGCTGGGGTAGTCCTTAGGCTCCACACGACCGCCGGGCGCTTCTTGGAGCCATTTTCGGCCGCATTTGTTGAGTTGGTCGAAAATTCTCGGGGTTTGAGGCCCCCGTAGGATCATGCCGTTGGCACGTTCCACTTGGCCGTTAGTCCGTGGGTGCGCCACGCTGCCCAATCCACTCGGATGTGGAACTTGTCGCGAACTCCAAGAACTTCCGGCCCGTGAACCGGGACCCGTTGTCCGTGATGATGGAGTTTGGCACTCCAAAGCGGTAGACGATGTCGGTGAAGAACGTGATCGCTCGCTCGGCCCTCAAATTCGTAATGGGGCGTACCTCCACCCACTTGGAGAACTTGTCGATCGCGACGAGCAGGTGGGTGAAGCCCCCGGGCGCCTTCCGCAGGGGCCCGACGATGTCTAATCCCCACACAGCGAACGGCCATGTTACGGGGATCGTTTGCAGAGCTTGAGCTGGCAAGTTGGTCTTGCGGGCGTAGAACTGGCACCCTTCGCAAGTGCGCACCACTTCGCTGGCATCCGCGATTGCGGTAGGCCAGTAGAAGCCTTGGCGGAACGCGTTGCCAACGAGGGTGCGTGGCGCGGCGTGGTGGCCGCAGATTCCCGCGTGGATATCCCGTAGGAGCTCGCGCCCCTCGGGGATGGGTATGCATCGCTGGAGGATGCCCTCGACGCGGCGCGCTTGTACCTCCACCGTCGACCGGGGTGAATGACTTGGCCATCCCCGGCGATGCGCCCGGCCGCGCGCCCGTCTGCGGGGAGCTCCCCCTCGAGCAATCCGTGCGATGTACTTCTCCCCGCCGGTCCGCCCGGGCGGGAGCCGGCTCGATGTCCATCGCGACAGCCTCGTGGGAGCCGTACCCCTCGAGAAGGGAGAGCACGTACACCTCGTTCGAGGGGTCCTCCTCCATGGGTTCCGCACCCGCTGGATTCGAGGGAGCCCCCGAGGGTCCGCCCGTCGCCCGAGGGGTAGGGCTCGAAGGTGACCGATGGCTGCGCCATGTCGCGCGCGAAAACGTTCGGGGAACGGTGATCCGCCCGACGCGATCTTGGCAAGTTCATCTCGCCTCCTCGTTGTACCCGGCGGGGGGTACATGATTAAGCTCGATGCCGTAAAATTTGTCCTCGAGGGCCCGCACGGCTTTACAGTAGGCCTCCATCTTGTCGTCGTGGCAGCTCGCGTTCTTCATGACTTGGTCGATCACGAGCTGCGAGTCCTCTCGCACGTCGAGGCGCTTGATGCCCAACTCAATGGCGATCTTGAGGCCGCAGAGGAGGGCCTCGTATTCCGCCATATTGTTAGACGCGGGGAAGTGGAGGCGCACCGCGTGGCGCATGTGTTCCCCGAGGGGTGACACGAAGAGCAGGCCCGCGCCCGCTCCCCGTCTTCATCACCGAGCCATCGAAGAACGCAGTCCAAAGACTCGCTGAATTTGGGGCGGCGGCAGCCGTGTGTCCGTCCACTCGCCGACGAAGTCGGCTAAGATTTGCGATTTGATGGCCTTGCGCGGAGCGTAGGCGAGCGTTTCGCCCATCAACTCCACGGACCACTTGGCAATTTCCGCCGCCGCGTCGGGGTTGCGAATGATCTCTCCTAGCGGGAAGGAAGAGACCACCGTAATCGGGTGGGCCTCGAAGTAGTGGCGGAGCTTGCGCCGCGCGAGGACCACCGCGTACAACGCCTTCTCGGGACACGGGGGTAGCGCGTCTTCGTGTCCGACAGACTTCGCCGATGTAGTAGATCGGCCTCGCGCACAGCAGGCATGCCCTTCCTCCGTGCGCTCCACGACGATCACGGCGCTGACCACCTGAGTGGTTGCGGCCACGTAGAGTTGGAGGGGTTCGCCGTCTCGTGGCGGCGTAAGGATTGGGGCGTGCGTCGAGACGCCTTAGCTTGTCGAGCGCTTCCCGGGCCTCGGCGGTCCCAAGAGAAGCGCTCGTGCTTTTTGAGCAGCCTCGGTAGAGGGGCAGGCCCTTCTCACCGAGCCTCGAGACGAAGCGGCTCAGAGCGGCAAGACACCCCAACACCTTCTGCACCCCTTTGAGGTCCCGAATTGGACCCATCCGCTCGAGGGCCGCGACCTTTTCAGGGTTGGCCTCGATTCCCCGCTGGGAGACGATGTAGCCCAGGAGCATGCCCCGCGGCACTCCGAAGACACACTTTTCGGGGTTGAGCTTGACCCCGTTGGCCCGCAGGCAGCTGAATGCGATGCCAAGGTCGTTGACCAGGTCGTCCGCCTTCCTGGTTTTGACGACGATGCCGTCGACGTAAGCCTCGACCGTCCGCCCGATATGGTCCCCAAAAACGTGCTGCATGCAGCGCTGGTACGTTGCGCCCGCGTTTCTGAGGCCAAAAGGCATTGTGACGTAACAGAACGTCCCGAACGGTGTGATGAACGAAGTCGCGAGCTGGTCGGACTCCTTCATTTTTATTTGATGATATCCCGAATAGGCATCAAGGAAACGAGTAGTTCACACCCAGCTGTGGAATCAACGATCTGATCTATGCGTGGTAAAGGAAAAGGAACTTTTGGACATGCTTTATTGAGACGGTGTAGTCGATACACATCCTCCACTTCCCATTTTTCTTTTTTACAAGCACAGGATTAGCTAACCACGTAGGGTGGAACACTTCCTTGATGAATCCGGCCTCGAGGAGCTTCGCGGCCTCCGCTCCGATCGCCCGTCGCCGTTCCTCGTCGAAGCGGCGCGGCCCGCCGCCGAACGGCGCGGGCGTTACGGCGAGATATCAAGGGAGTGCTCGGCGACCTCCCTCGGGATGCCTGGCATGTCCGAGGGGCTCCACGCGAAGACGTCGGCGTTGGCGCGGAGGAAGTCGACGAGCACTGCTTCCTATTTAGGATCGAGGGTCGAGCTGACCCTCAATGCCTTGCCCTCGGGGGCCGATGGGTCGAGGGGGACCCCTTTGGCTTGCTCGGCGGCCTCGAACGTGCCGACGTGCTTGGTGGCGGAGCTGAGGTCGTCGTTGACCATCTTCTCCAGTGTGTTCACCAGCGCTTCGTCCAGTGCTAGTGCTTCCGCATGCTCCACGCACTCGACATCGCAGTCGAATGCATGCTCGATCGACGACCCGACGGTGATGACGCCGTTTGGACCCGCATCTTCATCTTCGAGTACGTGTAGTTGGGGACCGCCATGAACCTCGGCATAGCATGGTCGCCGAGGATGGCGTGGTAGGCCCCTTTGAATCCCAC
Organism: Cenchrus americanus; assembly: GCA_947561735.1. Taxonomy (NCBI): domain Eukaryota; kingdom Viridiplantae; phylum Streptophyta; class Magnoliopsida; order Poales; family Poaceae; genus Cenchrus; species Cenchrus americanus. The sequence goes on along the minus strand of OX387244.1, from coordinate 76,440,834 downwards.
CACTTCGAATGTGAGGGTTTCCTTGCGGAAATTCTTGGGGGTCCCAAACCGGACGGGCGGATCGATCCGCCCCGAGGGGTTGAACCCTCTTCCGGCGCGATGCCGTGAAACGGCTTTGTGCCGGGCCGCACGGGTCCGGCCCCAATCCCCATCGGCGCAACGTATGCGCGAAGAGGATATTGAGGCTACGCCTCCGTCCATAAGGACCTTCGAAAACCGGCGTTCCCAATGATGGGATCGACCACCGGGGGGTATCTTGGCCGGGTTCGGGATGCGATTTGGGTGATCATCCCGGCTAAAGGTGATGGCATCCTTCGACCGCTTGAGAAAGGCCGGAGGTGCCCTCTCTCGCGGCGAGGACTTCGTGCCGCTCCTTCTTGCGCCGCCGGGTTGACATGTCAACGGTAGGTCCCCCAAAAATGAGGAACACATTTTCGACGACGGGGAAGCCACCGCGTCGCCGTCGCCCCCATCCTTCTTGGCCTCTCGCCTCCTTCGCGGCGGCACGGCCATAGAACTTCTTGAGCATGTCGCCTTGCTCAAGAGTGTGATTCACGGGGGTCTTGTGGTAGGGGCATGGCTTCTTCATCATGTCGTCGAACACTCCGGGCCTCGAGGAGCCGGTCGAGGGCCCCCGTCGGGCGGGTCACCGGCCGAGGGCCTCGGCGTTGCCGCCGTTGCGCCCTCGCTCGCGCGCCTCGCGGCGCGGCTTCTTCCCCTTCTTGCCCCGCTTGTCATTGCGGCGCGGCTCCTTGGACCCGCCGCCCTCCGCGGGCGTGTCCTCGCAGCGCTTGCCCTTCTTGCCATCGAAGATTGCCCCCACGCGCTTCCTCTCCGGAGGCGAAGCCGGTGGCAATGTCGAACGGCTCGTTCGAGTCCGTGGGCGGGGCTGCGTCCCGGCTCGCGCACAAGGTCCCGCACGTGGTGCCCTCGAGGAACGCGTGCACGATCTCTCGACCGTGCCACGCCGGGGAGCTGCGTGCGCGCTTGGAGAAGCGCCGTATGAAGTCCCGCGGCGATTCGCCCGGCCTCGCGTGCGGGGAGCGCGGATCCCGGGAGTTCCCGGGCGCACGTATGTGCCCCGGAAGTTGCCCACGAAAGTGTGGACTAGATCGTCCCGGTTGTGGATGCGGGCCGGCGGGCAAGTGCTCGAGCCATGTCGGGCCGCATCGCCCGGATGCGGGGGCAAGTTGCGGATGATCACTTCGTCGTTGGTGGCCCCGCCCACCGACGGAAGCCGGCGGTAATCGTTGAGCCAAACACGAGGGTCCGTCTCCCCGTTGTATTTGATGATCGTCGAGGGTTGACGGAAGCGCCGGGGGAACGCCGCCGTGCGGATCTCCCGCCCGAACACACGGGTGCCGGGGGGCTGCGGTGTCGGGGAGCGATCCTCGCCGCCGTCGTAGCGTCCACCCCCTTCGAGGGTGGTAGCCCCCCGGCCGCTCGCGCGTCCGCCTTGCCGGTGCGCCCGGCGTTGATGACGTTGCGGGCGTCGCCATCCGGCGCCCTCGCGTGTGTCGAGGAGCCGTTCCTTGGCCGGCGTGCGTCCCCGGTCGACAGTTGACCCACGTGCACCGAGGGTTCGCCCCCCCGGTGCCGGATCATCACCCCGCGCGTCCCCCCCGTTGGCGGATGCGTGAGGCCGAGCTCTCGGCCCGCCGGACGGCCGCTTGCTCAAGGAGGGTCCGCACCTCGCGGTGCATGTCTCGAGCCTCGGGGGTCGAGGGTGCGGCATGGCGCGCGGCGGTGTTGCGGCGGCTATGAGCTTTTGGCTCGCCCGCGGCGGAGTATCCGCGTTGTCGACGTGGGGGACGGGGTTGAGGCGGTCGCGGACTTGCCGGCCCGGCTCCCGCGCGCGTTCGCCGCGCGCGGAGGCCTCCCCCCGCCATCGAGGCACGGAGTAGCCGCACGGTCCGTACTCCCTCGCCGGCTTGGCCTCGAGCTCGCGGGCTTGGGCCACTGCGCGCGTCGACGTCGGCCCCGGCGGGTGCGCTTGGCCCCGCGGCCGGGCGTGTAGCGGCCCCCCGGGGCCGGCGTGACTTCCCCCGTCTCCCGGCGCCCGCCGCGCCGGCGGCGTTGGCCGGTCGTTGGTGATGACGGCACGGCATTCCCGCGTGGGGTCGTAGCTCCCGGTCCGGAGTCGTCGGAGCAGCCGAACCCGCAATCCGTGGCGTCGAGGAAGCGCCCGAACGCGACCGGGTCCCGCACACCGGGAGAAGTCCCACTCCGCGTACCCATGGCGGTTGGCGGGTGGCATCGTGTCGACGGAGCCCGCAGACGACTCGTCCGTCGGCCGAAGTGCCGGGATCCCTGGCGACGAAGACGTGGCGACCAGGAGGAACCCGGCGCATTGTCGTGTTGACGCTGGCGTTGTAGGCCGTAGTGGCGCCGCGCAGCCCGATGGGGATGCGTGGTCCGGAGACCGCGCGTGGTCCCGCTAGGGCGGTGGCGGCCGTCGTGACGGCGGGCGCACCGCGCCGGGCGGCGCGCGCGCGCCCGCCGCCGCTCGGACCGCGCCCCGACGCGAGCGTAGCCCGCAGCGGCGACGGCGTCGCGGCGTCGACAGGCTCGCGGCATCCGTGCCGCCGGCGCCCGCGCGCCGTGTCGTGCGTGCGGCGGAGACCGCAGCGGACACCGGCCTCCCGCTCGCGCGCGTAGCTCCTCACGGTTGGTGAGGCGCATGAGATAGCCATTCCCCGTGGCCTGGAAGTTCAAGTCCCCGAAGCGGATCTCGAACCCGGCGGGAAGGGGGTCTGAGCTACCCATGTTGTAGCGAGAGCTACGGTACTCAGTACGGATCACCATGGAGGGAGTTAGCGAAATGACCTTAGGCGCTCGTGAGCCCCACGGTGGGCGCCAACTGTCGGTGCGGAATATGGTCCCGACACTAACCAGTAGATAACGCCTAGGTCTATCCCTCAATGGTCGATGCTAAGCAACAAATGACACAAGGATTTATCCTGGTTCCGCCGAGGGGGCCGTACGTCCGGCGATAGGTGTGCTCGTGGCACTATATTGCTCAGCACCGGGGGTGCTTGTAGTGGGGCAAATACAAGCAAGGCGGGAGAGGAAGCGTGGCTCCCAAGTCCCTGGTGAGTAGCTGGAGATGTTGTGGGAGAATAAGAGAGTGAGTGCACAGTGCGCTGTGTTCCTCCGGATCCGTGTTCCTCTGAACCCGTTTTTTCCCCCCGCGGCTGGGGGCTCGCCTCCCCTTTTATAGGCCAAGGGGGCGGCGAGTTACACGCACGCCGCGCTACCTAGCTACGTGTGGGAGCACGTCGTGCTACGGTGTAGAGCGGGCGGCCGTCCGACGATCTTCGCCGCGATCCGGCCATGATGGCCTACCCCGCACCCGAACGAGTGGCGGTTCGAGGGTAGGAGGCGGCGGATGGCGATGGCGTCCCCCGATAGGCTTCGAGGGAGGTGCGATGATGGCCGGTACGGGGTACGGGAGCGGGCGAACGGCGTTCCTTCCCAATGAGCTCGCGGTGGTGGAGTGGTTGCCGTAGTGCTCGGGCGTGCGCCCTCGCGGAGTCGGGCGTGCGCCCGCACGCGTGGGTACGGCGGCCGCGCCGCGCGCGCGTGGCGGGATGGCCGCCCACCCGCCTAGCGCCCCTCACCCAACCCCCCGGGGGTCACGGGAAAGTGGAGTCGAGGGTGCGCCCGGCCCCCTTTCGAGGGTCGAGCGCGTTAGCCGTACGGTGGCGTGCGCGCGGTGTCATGGGACCGACACCGGCCGTACCGCACGCTCCACCCCACGGTGGCGGGGATGGGCTCCTCCCCGGGGAGTTGGTGCGGCGGCACCGGGCGTGAGCCCCGGGCGCATGATGGCGCCGCCCGCGGCGTCGGGGCGTTAAATGCCCAAGTACGGGGCCGCGCACGCGTGCGGGGCGCCCGTGAGCGTGGCGGGCCCCGGCCCGAGGGGGGGAGCGAGCCCTCGAGCGGGGCGGGACCGCTCGAGGGAAGGGTCGCCCCTCGAACGGGGCGGAACCCGTTCGAGGAGGGGTTGCCCCCTCGAGCGGGGCGGAGCCCGTTCGAGGAGGAGCGTACCCTCGGGTGAGGCGGAGCCTGCTCGAGGGGGAGCGTACCCTCGGGCGAGGCGGAGCCTGCTCGAGGGGTCTCATAGGCGAGCTGTCTTGGTGGGCCTCCGAAGTCCTGCTGCATGGGCCACGTCCTGCATGGTTAGTTCTCTGCATGGTTAGGCTTAGTTCATTTTGATGCAGGAATTTAAGTGAGGGTTCCCCCATTATTTGAGGGGACCCCTAGGGCGGTCCCCGACACTCTCCAACTCTAATGCTAATCTAGAGCTCTAATTTGGAGGATCTGGTAGAATGAGTTGTTCTCTGCCCTGGGGTCAGGGGGTCTGCTTTTATAGCCCGGAGGAGATGATGTGCACCGTAGGATCAAACCGACCTAAACATGTGGTTTAGATTGATCTTCATAGGCGGTGGAGGAACATTCCAGAAGCCGGGCCCATTTGGCGCCAGGGGGTGGCCAGCCGGCCCCACCACTGGGCCGGTCGGTCTGGTGTGGGCCCCCCTCGGGGTCCACTTCGGCCAGGTGGGTCCTTGATCCTTCTAGATGCTTATTTCTTAAATGCTAAATTACGTTGAGTTCCGAAGCCTTCTGGAGTCTTCTAGAGAGGTTTCTTTGCTCATTTTCTGAATAGTCCCTGCAAATTCATAGATTCACCAAAACTCGTGGAAATTGTTAATATAAACCCTAATAAGGTGATCTAATTATATTTTAGTCCTTTTTCTAGTAAATGTGAGGGGAAATATTTATAGATAAAATGTATCAACAGCGGTCTAGTTAAGATTCATGAGGAGCATAACTGAACTCCAATTTTATGAACAAGGCAATGATCACGGAATTCAGGTACTCAATCGGTCAGAGCAAATCTACATCACCAATTTTGTTCGAGCACTTAGAAATATTGTCAAAACTAAGATATGTCTTCCCTTCTCCTGGGACCATCTCTATCTTTGCGGAATTACTCTCACCAACGGCATCATTGGTAGGAGATACCGTGGCTTGACTGCACACATAAGAATCATCCTTAAATTTACAATTAAAATCATCATAAACTGCATCAATCATGGCTCGTATTCTGTCACCGGTAGTAGTAAGATTAGCATCTCATTAGGAATTTGTATCCAAGTACCGTCATCTACAGCTGCACGTGAAACAATAGACAAAGTGACATCACCCATCGAAAGAATCCAGTCACTAAACTTAGAGAGCTCCTCTTTTTCAACACTATCTAAACCACATGCAACGAATCTCGTATTCATTGTCAAATCTAGAACTAAAACGGATTTCCATAGTGGAGAATTAGTGATTGCATCATCTATTGTACTTGAGCGCACACCACCTTCAATAACAGGTATAAGTTGTCTTAAATCGCCACCAAGTACCACAAATATACCACCGAAGGGCAACGATCTCATGTACATAATATCATGCAATGAACGGTCTAATGCTTCGAAGCACCACCTGTGTGTCATCAGTGCCTCATCCCATATTATTAAAGAAGTTTTTTCACAAGTTCGACCAACATAGTACCTCTTTTAATATCACAAAATGCAATTTCATCAATATCTACTAGTATTTTAAATCTCAAATGTGCAGTTCTACCACCTGGTAGTAACAAAGACGCAACACTTAACGATGCAACAATAAGGACAAATTTTTGAAGCAATCTAATATACGTGATTATACATGTCCAAAGGAATGTCTTACCAATACCTCCAAAACCTGATACGAAGTAAAATTGAAACAACCCAATTTATAACTTGGTTAGCAAATCATGGGCCTCTTAGAGAAGAACAAGGAAAAAGTCCTATTTAACGATTGAGTCCATGTTTTCACCTGGAACTCAAAAGAGTGCGTTTATACAGTGTTGTGGTGATGAAAAACAAATCATCAAGCTAAGGGTGCAGGTGTACTTTCCATGCTATACTGCCTCCACACATGGGTATGCATGCAAAGTATCAAAATTATTGATGTCATCCATGTGCAAAGGACATTCAAATTTTTAAAAGTTATACATCTTAAAGTGATTATCAAAATGAAATGCTAATTGCACCATTATATTTTTGACAATAAAAGCTTCACAACAAGATCCAACTTGACTATATTTTGACAAACTTTTTATATTTGTATTTTTTAATTAAGATTATATTATGTGCAATACATAACCGTAAAACAAATTTTACAAACTATCAGAACAAACTATTTGTACATACCAAACAAATTATATGAACTGCCAGAATAAATATGTAAACATGTCGAACAAATTCTACAACTACTAGAACAAAAAATTGTATATAAACATTATACGAACCGTCAGAACAAATATGTATACGTGTCAAACAAATTCTACGAACTACCGGGACAAAAAAATTGAACGTACCGAGGAAATTATATGAACTACCAGAACAAATATGTATACGTGTCGAACAAATCCTACAAACTACCAGAACAAAATATTTGCTGAAACAAATATGTATGCGTGTCGAACAATTTCTACAAACTATATATCAAAACAAAAAATTTATACGTATCAAACAAATTATATGAACTAACCGAACAAATTATAGAGGAGGAGCAAATATTTAAAGAGGGGAGAAATAAATATTTAAAAGAGAACAACAAATATATAAAGAAAAATAAATCATAGCGCATTAAATCAATCAAACAAGAAAATTTTCACTTAGCAAGAACAAATTTTCACTAATGTGGAAAAAATATTTACCGAGGAGAACAAATATTCATTGAGATAAAATAATTTGAAGTGGAAAATGTTTTTGTTAAGATGAAACAAATATTTACTCAGGGTAAATTATTGAAAGGAATAAATATTAACTAAGAAAAAAATAAAAAATGAAATAAAAACATAGAAACAGAAAAATAAATAAATAAGAAAATAAAAATAGATAAATAAAAAGGAAAGAAGAAATAAAAGAGAAACAAGAAAAATGAAAATGAAAAAAGGAAAGAAGAAATAAAGAGAAACAAGAAAAATGAAAATGAAAATAGAAATAAAAAAGAAACCCAAAGAAGAATAAAAAAGAAATAGAAAAAACAAAAATAAACAGGAAACGGAAAATAGAAACAAAATATATAAACACAAAGGAAAAAACACCTGTTGGTCGCGATGGAATGCTAGACATCGCTTCGGTGATGTATAGTCCCCACCACTCAAAAACCATCCATAACGACCCCCTCGTACTCAGGAAACCAGATATGTGAGTCCACTGACCTGATTCCACCCCGCTTTTGTCTGAGTTGGCGACACATGATCGTCATAATGCCAATTTGACCAGTGACAGTTCCTAACCGTGGCCGAGTGGCAATGGCGTGCTCCTGACATCTCGACGGGCCACGAGCATGGTCTATGAGGCACTAGAGCCTATTAGCGCCCAGCTCTCCATCGTTCCTCGCACTCATGGAGGCCTACCTTTCCGCCCTCTCATCACTTGCATCCTCGTCTGTCGCTAGGCATGGACAATACAACGGTCGCAACAGATATTGTGAGATGCGCAATGGACACCTACCTCGCCAACATAAAATTGATTTGTTTGTTGTGGATCATGGGTTCATGGCAGCAACAGCTTATCGATTTGCCTTATTATTATTTATTTATGTTTTTTGCTTCATGTTTCCTTGCATTTTCTGTTGTTCCTCTGTCATGTTCATGGATCGATGTGTTATAATTGCACTGGATGAGGAAGAGGAAGCTCAGCCATGAGCACTGATAAGGAGATAGTCCCCTTTGTGGTCTTCTCCTTATTGTGCCTCCTCCTCCTCCTCGTCCTCACTCAGTGCCTTATCAAAGTGGGCCTTTGGGTCCTGACGACAGCGGCCATGCTTAGCGGTGACATCGACGGGCAAGCTAGCCTGGTCAACGTGCTCCACCTTCACCACTAATAGGCGCGCCCTGGCAGTAGCACCGACTCGGCCATGATGAAGACGAGCTACCGCTGCCGCCCGAATGCAGAGACACTTGCACCATGTAGATTGGACATTGGAGGAAGAAACAGGGAAAAGAAAGAGGTTGAGACCAATTGACATGCGGTCTAGAGACATGTAGGATCGGTGACATGCCCTTATGTGTCGCATGACAGTTGAAACCATTGTGGATTTGGGTAAGGGCACCCACAGTGGTAACGACAAAATGCTTTCTACAACATACTCCATGTCATCAATAGCCAAAACAAAAGATAACTTATTGAACAAGCATCAAGTAGCTGGTGCCTTTTAGCTCAAACCCCAATGAAAAACTATGCTCGACTTGCTCCACCACATCCTTCCTCCCGCGCTCGACGCTGGAAACCATGTATGTGGGACCGCGAACATGGAAAGGAGTGCTAACTCATGTCGCTGGATGTATCGACGTTTTTTCTCTCTCCTCCTCTTTCATACCTGGATGCGCTATAACATGCTGCTATCGGCCCAATGCGGCTGGCTTAAGAGCATGGTTAATAGTGGAGCCAAACACTTGGCTTGTAGCCAAGACACAACTCACACAAGAGCCAAGTCATACAACAATTGTCTCTATTAATCTAACACATACACTACTTTTACTTTATCTCTCTTCTCTACCATATCTCTTCTCTCACAACATTTAATGCTCCTGGGTCCAAAACGTCTCAGCGCTCGCGCTCAGACGGTTGACAACAGGACCACCAAGCTGCCTGTCGCATGCTACAATCTCTCTCCCAGGTCACTCCCCTGTTCGGCGTGGTGGTCGCATGCTACAGTCTCTGTACCTGCTCTAAGGGTGGTCACCTGAGAGACATGGGTACCCAAGGATTCCCACCGGTCAGAGTCCAAGAGGTCCCTGCCTAGTGGACCCGACCTACTAGACGATTCGCCGACCAACATGTAGACCCAAAAGACCTTATCCACAAGCCTGGAGGCGTCCTCAAGACTTGGTGTGCAAGACAAGACACAAGAGGCGGCGCGACGGTGCCCACCAGCCCAAATATCACAGGATACTATCTGAAATCCGTAGAGATAGTTTTCCATATTGTATCTGACTTGGACTCTAGGTCCACCGACCTCAAAAACCCTAGTCCGCCGGCCAATATAAGGTGACCTAGGGCGCCCTTCTGAGGACAAGTCTCCCCCCTGCATAAAAGCAATACAACACCTACTGAACATAGGGTTTTACTCTCCGGATGCCTGAACTAGCATAAGCCCACGTGTCCCCTGTGTCTCACCGAGTTCCATGTTCAATCCCGCGCAACCATCTATGCTCTTAGTGTCTAGATCCTCCTTGAACCTACAAACTGCTCGGGGAACCCCGCAACGGATCTGTTAATGTTTTATCCCCTGACATCACCCAACTGGTTTCGTAAGTACGAGGAATCAATACAAATAGTTTTTGAGTTTAGGGTCAAAACATGAACTCAGCCTGCTATCTGGGGAGGTAAATTGGACTTTTCCAAAGAACGAATGGCCCACACAGAGTAGGCCACCAAAAAGAAGTTACATTGAGACTATCGGCCCATTTACAAAACTGCTCGCTTTTTTAATAATAATATTGCTAAAGTTCAAGATATGATATCATGATGTTTCCCCGTAGAACAAAGCAAGTGAAAACACGATCGGACATGAATGTTGTGGATTTTTTCCGACGAAATGGATTCGTTCAAGAGGTTGGGTGGGGAAGTTGATTAGCGAATTTTAGATGGAGTGGAGCAGAACTATTTGAGGTATTAGGTATTTGGGCATTTTTTTTGGAGTGGAGTCGAATTTGGTGGAGCAGAGTGCTCAGTGCTCCCAAACATACCCTTAGAAAGGGATCAGATCAGACTTGGTTTACGCATGCGGTATGCCTGTGTTCGTTTACGGATTACATTCACGCCGTAGATGAAACATAGAGGATTACGCAGTCCCCCGCTATATTACGCGGCACCCGAGTGCGTAACGCAACGCCATACATATAGCGTGACCCAGCTTTGCCACCTTTTGTTTTGTGATTAGTTCAGGTGCGTATAGATGGATATTACGCGGGAAGTCGCCTTATTTCTATACGCGAGAACCGTAAACATTGAGAAAATTTGAATCTGTCTGTTCTCGAGCGAAGTCGCACTCTGTAAAGGTAGTACCAAGCTCACACCCGACAAGAGACAGCATCATCCACCGTTTTTCCCAATCAATCCCACTGGTACGCGGGTCCAGTAACCGTGGGACCCATCTGTCGGCGACAGCCTCGTCTGTGACACCTCGGTCCCCTCCGTGTTTTACCAATCCACAAGACGAACCCTCCGCTCCTCTCCGGCACCAGTGCACCACCACGGCACCACCACCCCCCGAGTTGAGAAGAAAACGCGACTCAGCCCGAAGGCTGGACCGGACCCACCCTAAACCCCGCCGTCGAGTCGTGGTCGTCCGCGCGAGCCGCGGTGATGCCTCCGTCCAAGCCCAAGCGGCGGCGCGGCGGCGCCTCCTCGCGCGGCCGGAAGAAGCAGAAGCGCCTCGACGCGATCCACGACGTCGCGCCGCCACCTGCCCCGGCGCCCCTGGGCGGCGGCGGCGGCGGCGGCGGTGACGACGATTCGGACGGGGAGGGCATCCGCCGCAGCTCGCGGGTGCGCCGCGCGCCTGTCCTCCTCGACACATCGCCGCTCCCTTCGCCCCGCCGCAAGAGGGCTCGCCGCGGCGGCGGGGTGGGTGCGGGCGGGAGCTCGCGGAGAGGGAGCCGGGGCAGGGCGCGGCACGAGGAGGATGCTCGGGAGATGGAGGAGGAGGACCACGACGAGAGGAGTGTGGTGTGGCGCTCGCGGCTGAGGGATAGGGTTAAGGGCAAGGCCAAGCTGCAGGGGCGGGCGAGGAGCCTGTGGTTCGAAGATGAAGAGTACGGGGAAGAGGAGCAGGAGACGGAGGAGGAGGAAGAGGAAGTGGATGAAGCGGAGGATGAGGAAGAGGAGGCCAGGACGGTGGTAGTGGACGTTCGCGAGAGGTCTCAGGACGAGGAGTCCAGCGAGGAGAGTGCAGGTTTGCAGTCGCAAGGGAGGGAACTGACGGATAGAGAGATCAATTTGACAATAGATCTGAATGTAGACTCACATGAGGCAGTCGAGGGTGACAATGTAGTAGAAAAGGAAGATGGGGAAAAAGGAGAGATGGCTGGGGAGGAAGTGACGCTGGCAGAGCAAGAGGAAGAGGAGGAAGGACCAAAGATAGGCGGTCCAAATGATCTAGAGGAATGCAAGGGAGAGGAAATGGTGGCACAGGAGGGTTTGCAGCGAGAGGAGAAAACTGAAGAGTTGGAATTGCCTGTATTGGGAGGAAACAGTGGTGATGAGTTACCTCGTGATGAGAGCAATGAGGAGGTTAGAGCCAGCAATTCGGGTCGAACTGCGCAGCTTGGCATGCAAAATGAACAGATTGCAGAAAAGAGCAACCTTCCTGCTGAGCAGCAAATGGAACTGGAGCAGTCTGGTCCTGTTGAGCAAGCGGAAAAGGTCCAGCAGGATGAACTGACGGGTCATGTTCCAGATGTGGCATTGGCTGATGATGGTCCAAAGGAGAGGATGCGGAAATCTTCCATTTCAGATGAAAAACGGGGAGTTAAGGTGGTTAAAGAAGGGAGGAGGTGTGGGCTCTGTGGTGGAGGTACTGATGGGAGACCACCTAGGATTGCATTGCATGATTCTGTTGACAGTGAGAATGAAGCATATGAGGGTGTTTTGCCTTCAGAAGAGCCCAATTATGACATGTGGGATGGATTTGGTGATGATCCTGGATGGCTTGGAAGGTTGTTGGGTCCAATTCACGATCGCTTTGGCATTGCACGTGTTTGGGTTCATCAGAACTGTGCTGTTTGGAGTCCTGAGGTCTGTACTTGCTCTATAGACTCCCAACTTCTCATGTGTCATTTGAATATTTACGTGATGTTGCTTTGTTATTGTTGTAGTTTGGTACTGTTTTACACAGGCTGCAATGCTCTTTTCAACGCTTGTTTGTCACGAATTATATATATATATATATATGTATATATATATATGTATATATATATGTATATATATATATGTATATATATATGTATGTATATATATATATATATATATATGTATATGCTGCACTTTATTGTTAAGGATCAATATTGCTTTCTCTGGATTAGTGCTGACTGAATTCGAATAGAATGTGTGGCGGGATAAATAAGTTTTTAAAAAGTTTACCGTATTCCATGCTAGTGATACATATGCAGGGCACTGGAGTTTGAGAATCCAGTCTTTTCTTCCAAATTTCAGGTTTACTTTGCTGGTTTGGGGTGTCTGAGAAATGTAAGAGCTGCACTTTGCCGTGGAAGGCTTCTGAAATGCAGTCGATGTGGCAGACCTGGTGCAACTATCGGGTGTCGCGTTGATCGTTGCCCGAAAACCTACCATTTGGTAATCGAATGGTTCTTGAAACATATCCCTCCGTTCAAAAAATACAATACACATTTGAAGTAAACTTCGTAATTTTTAACCAAAAACTTGTCACATTATATGCATGTATAGTGTCCAAAAGATATACAATTAGATTTATGTTTTGAAATGCTTTCACACTACATTGTTTTTTTAGCTATAAGTGATATGTTTTCTAAGATAACAATGTTTGAGGTCGATCACTGAAGGCTGAGTCAAAATAAAATACGCCTTGTATTCTTGAACGGAGGGAGTATCTCAACATTGTATTATTGCCACAGTATTTAATATTTTCCCATGTGTAGCCTTGTAGTCGATCAGAAGCCTGCATATTTGATCACCGGAAGTTTCTTATAGCTTGCAACGACCATCGTCATCTCTTCCAACCCCAAGGAGATAAGTATGTTGAATTACTTAAAAAACTAAAGATAAAAAAGATGAAGGCAGATACGAGAAAGCTGTCACATGATGCATGGAGAAAGGATAGAGAGGCTGAGGAGAAATGGTTAGAGAACTGTGGGGAAGATGAAGAGTTCTTGAAACGTGAGGGCAAGAGGCTAAACAGAGACCTTTTGCGCATTGCACCTGTTTATATTGGAGGCTCCTCTGAAAATGAAAAGTCATATCGTGGATGGGAATCTGTTGCTGGGCTCAATGATGTTATTCAGAGCATGAAGGAGGTGGTGATACTACCTCTTCTCTATCCTGAGTTCTTCAGCTCTTTAGGTCTTACACCTCCGAGAGGTGTTCTACTGCATGGCCACCCTGGTACCGGTAAAACACTTGTTGTGCGGGCACTAATAGGGGCATGTTCTCAAGGTAACAGAAGGATTGCTTATTTTGCTCGAAAAGGTGCTGATTGTTTGGGTAAGTATGTTGGTGATGCTGAGAGACAGTTAAGACTTCTATTTCAGGTAGCTGAACGATGTCAACCTTCTATCATATTTTTTGATGAGATAGATGGTTTAGCACCTTGTAGATCCAGACAACAAGACCAGACACACAATTCAGTCGTGGCAACTTTGCTTTCATTGCTTGATGGTTTGAAATCACGAGGGTCTGTTATAGTGATAGGGGCTACAAATCGCCCTGATGCTATTGATCCTGCTCTTAGGAGACCAGGACGGTTTGATCGTGAGATATACTTTCCGCTTCCAAACTTTGAGGATAGATCTGCTATTCTGTCACTGCATACAAAAAACTGGCCAAGTCCTATTTCAGGTGCTTTTCTGTCACTTATTGCTAGCCAAACTGTTGGATATGCTGGTGCTGATCTGCAGGCAATCTGTACGCAAGCTGCAATAAATGCTCTGAAAAGAACCTGCCCGTTACATGAAATTTTGCAATCTGCTGAAAAAGGAGTTGAGCAGGGGCGAGTTCCTTTACCATCAGTTCTTGTGGAGGAAAGAGATTGGTTAGCTGCTGTTGCAGCTGCCCCTCCACCCTGTTCACAAAGAGAAGCAGGGATCGCTGCAAATGATCTAGTTTCGTCACCTCTAGATTCTGGTCTTGTACCAAGTCTTCTTAAACCATTGGTACACCTGCTTATTTCTCTGTATTTAGATGAACGTGTATGGTTACCTTTGCCTTTTTTTAAGGCATCTGGCTCTATTAAGGAAGTTGTGTTCTCATCCATGGAAAAGAATAGCGTACCCTGCTCTTTCTGGTCAACTTACCTTAATTCTTTGATCCAACAGAAAGATATTGTAAATAGAATTAAAACAATCATGTCAAGCTATGGTCTAGTATCTACACAGTTAGGAAGCCATGATTCAATGTTGCGAAGCCATGATGAAGTACAGGAGAATTTTTGTGGTAACAGATTAAATTCCACTGGTTCTGATATGAAAGGAGGGTTACCACATAAATTATCAGGCTTTCGAGTTTTAGTGGCTGGAGCACCCAGATCAGGCCAGCAACACCTAATTCGTTGCCTACTCCATGGTTTTATGGGCCAGATTGTAATACACAAGCTTGATCTTGCAACTATGGCGCAGGAGGGAAATGGTGATATCCTTAGTGGACTGACACAAATTCTTTGTAAGTTCTATTCTAGTCTTGATTTTCATTTACTTTGAAATGTTCGCTGACAGAACAACAATTTACTCTTAAAATTTGTATTTTTCTAGCAAAGATGGTGATAATATTTTTCACCTGCACATGTTTATTTACTTAGTACTATCTACGTGTGTGATTCCATCTGATGAAGTGGCCATTGGTGCGTATGTGAAATGAATGCCCACTCAAAATTAATATTCATACAGGAGCCAACTAAAATCTATACTAGCCTATAATTTAGATGAAGTTCGACACACACATTTTTTATTGTTATAACAGCTGCTTATTTAAGAATATACTCCCTCCATCCAAAAATAAGTCTTTTTAGGCTTCAAATTTTGCCCCACAAAGAGTGTTCATTAGCTCCTAGTGAGACTCATCTAATTAAAGCAACACTCACATTAATAGAAGAAAGTATATTGAGAAGTGCATAGAGCCAATGAAATGATCAATTGATGCTCTAGTGGGACGGAGGGAGTACAATTAGATGAAAGTGGGAGATGCATGTGTGCTAATTTTTTCTTGGCTACTCGAGCTTCATCTTTTCCTGTGAGTCTGTTGTCGACCGACTATAAATTTCTTTGAGTTAATGTCCTTTTCTGTGCACTTGGGTTTACTAATTGTGTACTTCGTTTACTTACTTTAACAAAAAATCACATATGCTCACAAGTTATTGAAGGCTGAGGTATATTCAATTGTATTGAAGATTACAAAGGGAGGGATTACAGATAAATAGGCTGAGAAGCCATGACTAGCACAGGATACAAAGAGGGCCTAATAACTAGCACAGGATACTAGGAGATTAAGGCCTAATAACTAGCATAGGATACTAAGTGTTGGCACAGGAGACTAAGAGAGTCACAAGGCACTAGGCCTGTGCGGCAGCAAAACAGGGGAATAATGGTGCTATCTAACACGCCCCCGCAGTCGAAGCGTCTGGTGCCCAGACATTCAGACTGGATCTAAATTCTGCAAAAACTGAAGAGGGCAGTCCCTTGGTGAAGATATCGGCGAATTGGGAAGCTGTCGGGACATGAAGTACACGGACGTCACCAAGGGCAACCCGTTCTCGAACAAAATGGAGATCGATTTCCACATGCTTGGTGCGCTGGTGCTGCACAGGGTTGGAGGACATGTAGATGGCACTGATGTTGTCGCAGTAAACCAAGGTGGTCTTGCGTAAGGGAGTGTGCAATTCAGTCAGCAATTGGCGCAACCAGGTGGCCTCGGCGACGGCATTGGCGACCGCCCTGTATTCAGCTTCGGCACTGGATCGGGAGACCGTGTTCTGGCGCTTGGAAGACCAGGAGATGAGGCTATCACCGAGAAAGACAGCATAACCGGAGGTGGATTTGAGTGTATCAGGGCAGCCTGCCCAGTCTGCATATGAATAAACAATCAGGTCCCGCTGAGCTGATGGGCGAATAAGTAAGCCCATGTGGAGGGTGCCGCGAAGGTAACGCAGAATGCGTTTGAGAGCTGCCAAATGAGGTTCCCGGGGGTCGTGCATGTGGAGACAAATCTGCTGAACTGCATATGAAATGTCCGGTCTGGTGAAAGTGAGATACTGTAACGCACCGGCAAGGCTGCGAAAGTCTGTTGGATCAGCAACAGGTTCTCCATCAGCAGAGAGTTTCGGGTTCAGGTCGACTGGCGTGGTGCAGGACTTGCAATCGGTCATCCCAGCTCGGTCAAGGATGTCAAGAATATATTGGCGCTGGGATAAAAACAGGCCTGAAGGAGTATGTTGAACATGCATGCCGAGGAAATGGTGCAGCTGTCCAAGGTCCTTCATGGAGAATTCGTGCTGTAGGGCAGTTATGGTCTTCTGGAGGAGGCTTGGGGAGGATGCTGTGAGGATGATGTCATCGACATACAACAACAAGTAAATTGTGTTTGCCCCGGAATGGTATATGAACAGTGAAGTATCTGTTTTGGCTTCAACAAAACCGAGCTGATGGAGAAATGAAGCAAAACGGCTGTACCAGGCGCGGGGTGCTTGCTTCAGTCCGTACAGGGAGCGGTTGAGGCGACAAACATGATCCGGGTGAGCTGAATCTTCAAAACCAGCATGCTGAACACAATAAACGGTCTCCGACAGGGTACCTTGAAGGAAAGCATTGTTGACGTCCAACTGATGGATGGGCCAGGACCGGGAGAGTGCTAAGGACAGCACAGTCCGGACTGTTGCAGGTTTCACAACGGGGCTGAAAGTTTCAGAGAAGTCGACTCCGGTCGCTGTGTGAACCCACGAAGGACCCATCGGGCCTTGTACCGCTCAAGTGAACCGTCGGCGTTGAACTTGTGCTTGAAGACCCATTTGCCGGTGACCACATTTGCACGTGGAGGACGTGGAAGCGGCATCCCGGGTATTGTTGGCGAGGAGAGCGAGAATGCTCGGCTTCCATTGCCGCACGCCAATTGGGGTCGGCAAGAGCCGCCCGAAAAGTCCGGGCACCGGAGAGAGTGGTGTGGCATGATAGATGGCGGGCACACGAAAGCCGTCCTTGCCACGCGTCCTCATGGCATGCCGGTTGGTGACGGGCGGGCCGGCACGGCCCGGGGGCGGTGGAACCGGTGCGGCTTGGTTGCCGGGGGTGACGGTGTTGGTGCGGTCCGGAGAGACGGGGGCTCCGGAGGCCTCGCGTGGTCGAGGCGCCATCGGTAGGGGCCCCGACACGGCGGGAGTAGACGATACCGAAGCGGCGGGGAGGCGGCGGGTGGGACGCCGGCTCGCGTGGTGGTGCAGGTGGTGAAGCGGGGAAGCTTGGTGGAGGAGGCAGCCGCCGGGAGCCGCAAGAGAGCGGCTGTGGGACAGGTCGTGGCCCATTTGGTGTGGGCGCGCTCCCAAGGCCAGAAGGAGCTCGTCCCGCGCGGGGCGAGCCGGAGGCCAGGGGGGTTGATGCAGCAGCTGTACCTGTGGGAGAAAAAGGGGGTGACGGTGGAAAAGGAACCGGCACCGGGTTAGGGGAGTCCTCCAAAAAATCAAATGCGTCCGGGGAAGGCGGGGAGGGGGAATCGGCAAAGGGAAAGGAAGTTTCGTCAAAGATAACATGACGAGAGATGATGGTACGGTTGGTGTGGCGATCAAGGCATACATAGCCCTTGTGGTGAGGGGAGTAGCCGAGAAAGACACAAAGAGAGGAGCGGGGGGCGAGTTTATGTGGGGTGGTGGCGGAAAGGTTGGGATAGCAAGCGCACCCGAAAACCCGCAAGTGCTCGTAGGAGGGTGGAACACCAAATAAGACAAAGTGAGGTGTGGCGAAGGAGAGGGTTTTGGTGGGGATGATGTTGAGCAGGTGTGTGGCCATTCCTAGAGCTGCAGTCCAGAATGTAGGGGGAACGTGCGCATGAAATAGGAGGGAGCGAATGACATTATTGGTGGTGCGAATAATGCGTTCAGCTTTACCATTTTGCGCAGACGTATAGGGACAGGACATGCGAAGAAGCACGCCGTGGGACTGAAAGAAGGAGCGAGTGTTGAGGTTGTCAAACTCGCGGCCGTTGTCGCATTGGATGCCCTGAACGGAGGCTCCAAACTGTGTGCGAACGTAAGCGAAAAAGTTAGACAGAGTGGAGAAAGTGTCCGACTTGAGGCGTAAAGGAAAAGTCCATAAGTAATGGGAGTAATCATCCAAAATAACTAGATAATATTTGTAACCAGAAATACTAGTAATTGGAGAGGTCCAAATATCACAATGTATTAGCTGGAACATATGACTAGTTTGAGATGATGAAGTAGAAAACGGAAGGTGAACATGTCGGCCAAGCTGACATGCATGGCATAAACCACTACTGGTGCTAGGGGTACATTTGATAGCGTTGGAGTGAGCAAGCTTGGAGAGGGCCTCATGACCAAGGTGTCCAAGACGTTGATGCCAAAGCGTCGAAGGGGAAGATGCAAGGAGTACCGATGCCGGAGGGTGCAGAGGGTAGAGGGACCCGGTCTTTGTTACATCCGATGATCTCGCTCCGAGTGGGAAGATCCTTCACAGAACAGCCAAAGGGGTCAAATTCCACGCTGCAGTTGTTATCAATAGTAAATTGACGAACAGAAATGAGGTTTTTAATGAGGTTTGGTGCAACAAGAACGTCGTTAAGGCGAAGGTTGTGAGGAAGACTAGCAGATCCAGTGGAGGTGACAGGGGTGAGGCTGCCATCTCCAACAATAATGCTAGAAGGAGAGGAAATGGAGGAAGAGGCTGAAGAGAGTATACCGGCGTCGGATGTAACGTGGTTGGTAGCACCAGTATCAAAATACCAGTTGTGTGAAGCCGGTTGCTGAAGCTGCATGGTCTGGAACTGAGCAGCCAGGGCCTGCTGATCCCAGCCTGTAGGGAGGCTGTCCACCGAGGGAGGAGGCGTGGCGACCCCAGGAGCAGGGGCTCCCCATTGGCCGGCCCATGGACCGGATGGTCCGGCGAGTAAGGCGTGCGGAGGCTGGACCGTTCCAGGCGTAGGAGGGCGGGACGGTCCCCTGGCCCCGGGCCACATATGAATGGACCCGGTCCAGGGGTTCTGGAAGGAGGGCCAGGGGGAGGCGGAGCCGTGCCCCCCGCCCCCGAAGAGAGCCGGCGCTCGGGCCGCCGTGTTGGGGCCGAAACGACCGCCGTTGGTCCCGCCGCCGGGGTGGCCGCCGCCGCCCCCGTTCTTCTTGCCGCCGCGCGCGCCGCGCGCTCGGGGAAACCGCCGGGGGGCGCTGCGCGGGCGGGTGCGACGGCTTCGGTGCCGTGGTGGGCGGGCGGGCGGCAGGAGGACCCGTGCCACCGCCGGAGCTGGAGAGGAGGGCGATGGCAGGGGCTGTCTTGGCCATGGTGAGTTCCTCGATTTGTAGCTCGGCCCGCACCTTCAGGAAGGTGGGCAGAGGGTCGGTGCGGCGAAGATGGAGCCCGATGGCCTGGAAGTTCTCGTTGAGGCCGCGGATGATGTTGAGGACGAGCGTTCGATCGGACACGGGCTCGCCGAGATCACGAAGATCCTGCGCCTTGCGCTTGTAGAGGCGGCAGTAGTCGGCAATGGAGAGCTCACCTTGACAGAAGGTCCGAAAGTCAGCGTCGGCGTACAGAGCGCGCGTCGCTTGGTTCCCGAGGAACTGGGATTCGATGGCGAGCCAGATATCGCGGGCGGAGGCGCGGTGCTCGGAGACGGTGTCGGCCAGGTCGTCGGTGATGGTGCCGAAGAGCCAAGTCCGCACGACGCAGTCCATCCGGACCCAGTCAGCGGAGTTGGGAAGGGCGACGTCCGACAGAACATGGCTCTCCAAGGAATACCGCCCGAGGGTGAGGAGGAAGGATTCGCGCCATCGAGCGTAGAAGGCGGAGGTGCCGTCGAGGCGAAGAGGGATGAGCAGCCGGATGTTACTGCACGGCCACTGCCTGGGAGTGAAGGTTGAGGAGCGCCTTGGCCTCGTGCTGGGCGAGCGCGTCCCGGACGGGATCGTCGTCGGCAGAGGCGAAGGAGGCGTCGTCGTCGTCTCTGTTGGCGGCGGCACGCTCCCGTGTGGCGCGGTTGAGGGCGGCGCGCGCGGCGGGCGTCCGCCGCGTCGCGGTCGGCTCGGGCGGCGACGGCCTCGCGGTCCGCCCTCGCGGCGCGGGCGAGCGCGACCTCGCGCTCCGCCGCCGCCGCGCGGCGGCGGCGCGGCGTCGCGGGCCGCGTGGAGGTCGCCCGTGGCGGCGGCGGCCGCGGCCGCGGCGGCGCGCGTCGAGGCGGTCGTCCATGGGCGGCGCCGGCGACGGCCGGGGCGGCGAGGGGGAGGGGGGCGCGCCGGAGAGCACGGATGCGGCGCCGGGCCGGCGCGAAGGAGCAGCGCCCTGGCGGCGCGCTGGAGGAGGGAGGGCGCGCTGGAAGCGGCGCGGTGCGGAAGAGGAAGGCCTGGGTGGAGACCTAGGCTCTGATACCATGAAGGCTGAGGTATATTCAATTGTATTGAAGATTACAAAGGGAGGGATTACAGATAAATAGGCTGAGAAGCCATGACTAGCACAGGATACAAAGAGGGCCTAATAACTAGCACAGGATACTAGGAGATTAAGGCCTAATAACTAGCACAGGATACTAAGTGTTGGCACAGGAGACTAAGAGAGGCACAAGGCACTAGGCCTGTGCGGCAGCAAAACAGGGGAATAATGGAGCTGGCTAACAGTTATAATTTCCTTATTGATTTAATTGAAGGATGACCTGTATCTGGTCCTGCACCCTAGGCCTACAACAGTATTGGTACATGTGGCTACATATGTTTCCCTAACATTGACATACTTTAGTAGAAGAAATTTACAATTTTTATACTGTGTGTGTGAGACCCAGCAAATTGAACTCTTGATGTAATTTAGAGGCTTAGTTTAGCATAACCAGTATCTATTTGAGCCACACCGTGTGCATTTACAAGCAATTTTCTGAGAACCAGTCTATCGCAATCAATATAATTGTGAAATGCTGATTTAAATTTACTCAACACATTGAACTGCAGGTCTTTTATCATAAGAAATGAAAATGGTGTTGCCAGCATTCCTTGTAATTGATTAGAAATAAACTCTGTATACTACTCTTGCTGTACAATTCATTTGTTTTCACTCGATATGGGTACGGATTGACATCTTTTGCGTTTGTTTTTCTTCTCTTGGTCAGTAAAATGCCTAAACCTTGGAAGGTGCATCATCTACATGCCTAGGATTGATTTGTGGGCAATTGATAAGGTCCATAATCAGATAGAAGAGAATATGCTCAATATTGGGACAAGCAATTTAGCATCAACCACCAATCACATAAGAAAATGTTCTGAAGTTTGGAATGCATTGGTTGAGCAGATGGATTCGTTATTAGCTTCTGTATCAATAAGTGTTCTGGTAAGGCTTCTATACACTATGCACACAACATGCTTTTTCGTTGGTTTTTTTGTGCATGGTTCAGTGTTCTTTTTCTGTAAAATGTTACAGTTGAACCATGTATGGTGAGCTGATGGCAAAAATACTACGATATGAGGTTCTTAATATGTTGATGATGTAATTAACATTGGTCGAATATTGCCGCTGCAATTTTTCCATACAATATAATGATTTAATCTGTACGCTATAATAATTATCTTAACAGCCAAAATGTTCTAATAATTATATAATGATTAGCTCCTGCCGGATTCTTAAAAAAATTTTCACTCATCTTTTCAATAAGAAATGATCTATGCTGGTTGCCAAGGTTCCATCTTGTTTTGGAGCATATTCTGGTACCCATTGGCGATTGCAATACTAAGGATCATGTGGTTACTAATTGGTTTCTTGTGGCTACTTGGAATGCATAATTTCTTTTTGTGGATTTTCGTTTTTACCAATTTTGTTGTTTCTCCATTATATGACAGCATTGGTACCTAAATTATTTCGAAGTAGCACTGACTGTCTGAACCTGTTTAAGTTTTAAATAGTGTTACTGGCCAAGTTTACTGAGGACAAATTTGGTAATGTGGTCTGTTCTGTGCTGTGGAGTCTAGTCAGCCAACTGAGTTCTTACTGATAGAGTAAGCTACTTCTGTTATTGTCATAACAAAGAAGTTACCAATATGTGAACATATACAAAAAGCAGTAAAATAAACTGTGGAATTTAAGAACTTGCAATGGAAGGCTGTTTAGCTTATCATATGAGCCTTACCAAAGCTTGGATTGCAATGGCAAGTTTTAGGTGTTACCAAAATGGAGGCAAAAGAATGGTGTTTGGATTCCAACCATACCAAAGCTTCCAAAACTATGGGTATAAAAAAAACCTCGATCGGCGGGGGAAAGATCGCCTCCAC
Source organism: Cenchrus americanus (assembly GCA_947561735.1). Taxonomy (NCBI): domain Eukaryota; kingdom Viridiplantae; phylum Streptophyta; class Magnoliopsida; order Poales; family Poaceae; genus Cenchrus; species Cenchrus americanus. Next base: position 76,418,574 of record OX387244.1, on the reverse strand, counting down.
AGCATTGCACTAAGAAAAAACTATGGGTAACATGCAGGGCTTACATTCTATTAACTTTTTTGGGTAAAACTATGGTCAAGCAAGATCTTGTTTAATATATTTAATTACAAGGAATAAACAGGTAGGTCACAAGGTTAATGCTTTTATGAAATAAACTGATTTGAACATTGTTAATCCAAAACATTCTGTGAGCTGCATGCGACCAATGCGCTACTGTGACCTTGTGGTCACCTGCATTTCATAGAGGTAGATGTGGTTTGGTGTGCCAAATGTTGGTTGCAATCCAAACTCTACCAAAGTATGTTAAGGTTTATGTAGGTGGTGAACCAAGCGTGTTGAGTTGCAAGCAGGCTAGTACACAAAAGTGTTGTTATGTTCATACTTTTTTTTGAATTGTTGTTATGTTCATACAACAGCATAAATAGCTGAAACACTGTACACTGATGTGCTTATTTCTTTACTGTGAGTTTAATATAGATCACTGTTGTACAAAGGATACCGATCCAGTTAATTCATTTGCTTGTGAAAGAAATTTAGTTTCATCTGAATGATGGTTATTGCGGTTGGCATTGTCCATATAATTTTCTAAGAAGTAAAATTGGATGGTAATATTTTGTAGCAGCCTGATTTACTTTATTAATTTGTGCACATCATTAGATCATAAGCTAACATTCTGTTTTATAGGCCACTAGTGACCTGAGGTTTCAAGATCTTCCTAGTGGAGTAAGAGGTTTCTTCAGCACACATGTTGTGGATCAATGTATTGCTTCTTCGGAACACACTATTCCAAGATTCTCTGTGAATATTGACAGCCACTCTAGTTGGGATGAGATGATTGATTCATGTGCTTTCCGGTTATCTCATGACTTGATTCAACATCATGTTCAATTTTTGCATGACAAATCTCATAAGGATAACTGTCATGAACAGAAAAAAGTCTTCACTCCCATGGAGATCAGTGCACAAGGTGAATCTAAGTTCAGTGAGAATGAGAAACCCTTGTGTGGAGTTGCTTCTAGGGAGAATCTCACTCAGCTGGCTGCAGCCAGATCTCAACAAGAGCCACCACCATCTCATGTGAAAGATAAAGTAAAAGATGTTCAGAAACTGTTAGAGGACACTGTTAAAAAATATCCATCTAATAGGATTGTAAAAGGCAATGGGACACTTGCTATTGCTGCTTTTGGAATCCAGATACTGCAGCACCCTCAGTTCTCTAAACTTTGTTGGGTTACCTCAAAGCTACGGGAAGGCCCCTGCACTGATATAAATGGACCATGGAAAAGCTGGCCATTTAATTCCTGTTTATTGCATAGCAGTGCATCACCTGATAAGTCAGCAAATGGAGGAAACAATGTTGTTAAGGGCAAGGAAAAGACTCTCTATGTGAGAGGGTTGGTTGCTGTTGGCTTATTAGCTTACAGAGGTGTCTACGAGTCTGTTATTGAAGTCTGTGCTGAGGTGAGAAAGGTGTTGGAACTGTTAGTTGGACAGATCCGAACTAAAATTTTGGAAAAGAGAAATCGATTTCGGTATTTTCATATTCTGTCTCAAGTAGCTTATCTGGATGATATTGTGAATAGCTGGGCATACACCTTTCAAAGGTAGGCCGGAGCTTTATATTTTTGTTTCTACTGATTGTCACTTCTTTCTTAGTGCTTACAGTCAGCAAAAAAAATTGGCGCCTGCATGCTGCTGATGTAGATCGTCAGAAGTTGAGCTAACATTTTTTTATTGCTTCTATCTACAGATTACATGTTGATAGCCGGATAGGAACGTCAGGCACAAAGAGTTCATGCACCAAAGTGTGTCAAAGTACTAGACATCCTGCAGAAACCAATGTACAAGTTGCTTCTGTTGGCAACCCTGTTGATGTTGAAGACATTCTAGCTCAACACACAGAGGACCGTGAAGATGTTCCTGCTCCTAATAAGGTGCAAGACAATCCAGTTCAGCATGCTGCAGAGCAACTTGGAACCCATACTACGGTCTGTGACCTTGGTGATGATCATATGACATCTATATCCAGCAAGGATGCAGTGGAGCACAATCTTATCCAGTCAGCTTCAACAGAGGTGCACAGGTGTAACCTTACACATGCAGGTACAGCAACAGATGATGGAGAGTGCAGTGGAGCAAACAATGATGGGAAACTGTCCAATTTAACCTATGATGAAGAGAACTGCAGACCCGATATTCAAATGTCCGAAAACCACACAAAATCTGCTGAATACTTGAATGATCTACAAAAGGCAGGAAATTCTGCAAGCATTGACGATACAGAAATACCAAGGAACGCCGTTTCTTCCGAAGCTTATGGTGATGATAATGAGTTGAAGAATAATCCTCTGAATGATGTGGAATCAAGTCATTTGATTGATGGTCAACTGCAATACGACATGAATAATAATCTTTCAGTTCCAAAAGCTTCATGTCTCTACAAATGTTGCTCTGCATGCTTCCGCGCAGTTTATAAGATGGTTCATGATACTTTATCAAATTCTTTAAGGCCTAATCAGCATTGCTTAACTGTTGATGATATGCATGACATTCTGTCAGCATGGTGCATGAATCTATTAGCAACTGTCAGAAAATGTTACAGCTCTCAAGATGAGGTGAGCTGTAAAGAAAATTTTGAAACAATGCACAATAAAGAATCCTGCTTAGAGCATTGTGCTTGTCAGAGCAACTTTCGTCATCTTTCAATGGAGTGCATATGCCACTTGGAAAACAATGAGACTGGAACTGCAAATACTGATTGCCTATCGGGGCAAAGTTTAAGTTTTTTTAATAAGGATGGTGTATGGATGCCATCAAATTTCACTGCAGAAACAGAACTTCATTGCAGCTTCAGGAGATTCTGCATTTGCTCAATATTAGGAACAATTTCTATGCTCAGTCAATTCTCCAGCTGATGAGATTATCTGATGCAGATACAAAAGTACAGTGTTTAGTGCCCTAGGTGCCACAGTTCTGATTTTGCCCTGAGTTGGCCTATCTCTTGTTTTGCATGTCACAATATCATCTGGATTTCTTCTGTTGGTTGACTGGAATTTGTCACCCTTGAGGACCTGAGGCAACTTCCAAGCTTGCTCTCGTTGCAAGTGAGTTGCTTCTACCTGCTATATTCAGGAGCGGAATGCTGACTGTTCTATTTGCTCTTCAGCCTGGATATAAGAAGAGAAGCTAAGACATTCATTCTGTCATGGTCCGTATTACCTACCAGCGTAGGCGTCGTAAGAATCCCGGCCAGCAGGAGTCCTAGTCAGGTTCAGTTAGAGTTAGAGATTGGTTTAGATGTGGTAGTTGTTATCTCCAGCAAAGAGTCTTAGTTGAGTTGGTTTGTAATCAGGCTATATATATGTAGCCGTGAGGAGGAATAAAGGCAAGCTTGAATCAATCTAATTCCTCATCTCTTATTCTCTCTGCATCGCACCTCCCTATTGCTGCCGTCGCCATCAGGCGACCTTCCCCTCCACCACGGGCAGGAATCCGGCAAAGGAACGGCCGGCAACCTTGCACATCTACCCGATCAGGTCCCTACCGCAGGGTTGTGACAACTTGGTATCAGCAGGGTTGTGACAACTTGGTATCAGCTTCCGGGTTACCAATGGGCTCCGGCAGCGACGAGATCAATAAGTTCATCGCCAACGAGTTGAAGCGTATGGGTGACAAGATCGACGCCCGCGACAACAAGCTCACCACCACCGTCGACAAGCTCGTGGTTTCCGTTCAGGACATCGCCAGCCGTCTTGCCAAGCTCGAGGCTTTAGCGCTAGCACCGGATCCCGACGCCGCGGATTCGTCTGCGCCACCTCCCCATCAGGACGCGACCGGTCCGCCAGATGGCTCCCCCAAGCCGCTCTTGGCCGGCAAGAGCATCCTCGACTCCGACGGGAAACTTCAGCATGGCCACGGTCTCCTTCCCAAGAAACCCTTCGACGAGGTGCTCAACCTGAAGACTGCATCTTCGTCTGGTGGTCCGGCGGAGGGCATAGTGCCGCGCTACTTCCGCCTCGACTTTCCGCGCTTTGATGGAAAAGAAGACCCCCTTCCATGGCTCTCTCGCTGCGAGCAGTTCTTTCGTGCTCAACGCACAGAGCCTATGCACAAGATCTGGCTGGCGACGTTTCACCTCGACGGGGACGCGTTTCATTGGTACGTGCACCTGGAGCGCAGCTGCGGCACGCCATCGTGGGAGGATTTCCACGAGCTCTGTAACGTCCGCTTCGGGCCGTCCATCCGCAACAATCCACTGGGTGAACTACGCCTTCTTCGCCAGACGGGTACAGTAGCGGAGTACCAAAGCCGCTTCCTCGCTCTGCTCAGCCGTGCGGATGTGCTCTCCGACCGACAAGAACAACAGATGTTCAATGCCGGCCTTGTCGACGACATCTGCATCGACGTCGAGCTCCAGGGTCCTCGCGACCTGGAACATGCGTGCGCTCTAGCGCGGGCCTATGAGCAGAAGACAACGCGCCCCCCTCCACGCTTGACCTTCAGGCACTATCAGTAGCCCCGGCCACCGCCGGCACCGGCGCCTGCGCAGGAGGGTTCACTCGCGTGCCCAGTACGCCGCCTCACACCGACAGAGATGAATGAGCGCCGACGTCAGGGTCTCTGCTTCAACTGCGATGAGAAGTTCGTCCGCGGTCACAAGTGCGCCCACCTCTTCTTCATCGAGTATGACGACTCGATCCCCGACGACGTGACTAGTGGTGACAACACGGCACCAGCTGACGATGAGCCGTGCATCACGCTATATGCTGTGGCGGGCGTCCAGGTAGCGAACACAGTGCGCCTGCGCGTATTCATCCAAGGACAGGAATTCCTCGCCCTCGTGGATTCCGGATCTTCGCACAATTTCATCCGTGACGAGGTAGCCTCCAAACTGGGTGTGCTGCTGTTACCAGTGCGCGACGGCCTCAATGTCATCGTCGCCAACGGAGATCGTCTATCGTGCCAGGGCTTTTGCGCGGCGCTCGACGTCGTGGTAGGCGCGGAGCCGTTCCGCCTTCAGTGCTTCTCCTTGGCCCTTGGCGGTTACAACCTCATCCTCGGAACGCATTGGCTCCGCACCCTTGGGTCGATTCTGTGGGACTTTGCGCACCTCTCCATGACATGCTTCATAGACGGCCGTCGCATCACGTGGCAAGGCAAACCTGGTGGAGTAGCAGCATTGTGTCGCCAGCTCCAAGCGCAGGACATGCTGGATCAGCTTCTGGCGGAGTTCGCCGTCCTCTTCACCGAGCCAACGGGGTTGCCGCCATCTCGTCCACATGATCACCACATCCACTTGGAGCACAGTGCCCAGCCGGTGGCGGTACGACCCTACCGATACCCTCAGCTTCAGAAGGACGAGCTCGAGCGACAGTGCGACGACATGCTTCAGCAAGGCATCATCTCATCCGCCTAAGCACGTCCGCGTTCTCATCACTTGTCCTGCTGGTCAAGAAGGCCGATGGTTCTTGGAGGTTCTGCATCGACTACAGGGCCCTCAACGCAGTAACCATCAAGGACAAATTCCCAATTCCAGTGGTCGAAGAACTCCTGGATGAACTGCATGGTGCTCGCTTCTTCACTAAGCTGGATCTTCGGTCGGGCTACCATCAAGTGCGCATGTACCTTGGCGACATCGCGAAGACGACGTTCCGGACTCATCAAGGCCACTACGAGTTCCTCGTGATGCTATTTGGCTCGGCGAATGCCCCGACCACGTTCCAAGCGCTCATGAACGACATCCTCGGCCGGTATCTCCATCAATTTGTACTTGTTTTCTTTGATGACATCCTCATCTACAGCTCAACCTGGGCGGAACATCTTCGCCACATCCACATCGTCCTCGACACGCTCCGCCAGCACCAACTCCGCCTTAAGCGATCCAAATGTGCGTTTGGGGTGCCTACTGTGTCGTATCTCGACCATGTGGTGTCCGCCGATGGTGTCGCCATGGATTGTAAAAAGGTTCAGGCAGTGGTAGACTGGTCGCGCCCTCGCACCGTTCGCGTGCTCAGGGGCTTCCTAGGCCTCGCCGGCTACTACAGGCGCTTCATCCAGGGGTACGGCGCCATCGCTGCTCCGTTAACACGGCTGTTGACCAAGGACGGCTTCACCTGGAATGAAGCTATGGAGGCCGCGTTCCAGGAACTCAAGCGCACGCTCTCCACCGCGCCGGTTCTCCAGCTGCCCAACTTCGAGAGACAGTTTGTGGTCGAGTGCAACGCCTCAGGATCCGGCATGGGCGCGGTACTACACCAAGAAGAGGGGCCGATAGACTTCTTCAGCAGACCCGTGGCACCACGACATACCAACCTTGTCGCGTACGAGCGCGAGTTGATCGCATTGGCACAGGCCGTCAAGCACTGGAGGGCGTACCTTTGGGGATGCTCCTTTGTCGTCAAGACGGACCACTATAGCCTCAAGTTTCTGCTTGACCAGCGCCTCTCGACGATACCTCAGCACCGATGGATCAATAAGTTGATGGGGTTTGATTTTACGGTGGAGTACAAACCGGGGAAGACGAATATTGTGGTGGATGCATTCTCTAGGCGCGACGCAGACGGACCAGACAACGTCGAGGCATATGCGTTCTCCACGCCCACCTTTGAGATCTGGTACGAGCTTCGTCTTCAGCTGAGGGAACACCCGGATTATCAGGCAGCCCTGACTGATGTGGCGACCGGGCGCAAGGGTCCGGATTGGACGGTCACTGACGGGTTTGTCACCAAGATGCGACGTGTATTCATCCCGGCGTCCACGCCAGCAGTGCAAATCCTGTTGGAACGGGCACACGCAGCTAGCCATGAGGGTGTTCAGCGGACCCTCCATCGTCTTCGTGCCGATTTTCACATTCCAGGCGACAAGGCCCTGGTGTAGGAGTTTGTTCGGGACTATGCTGTTTGCCAGTAGAACAAGACAAGTCACCTACAACCAGCCGGTTTGTTACATCCTCTGCCAGTGCCGACTATGACCTGGAATGATTTGGCTATGGATTTCATTGAGGCTCTTCCGCGTGTCAACAATAAAACAATGATCCTACAGTTGTTGACAGGTTGTCCAAGGCTGCTCACTTCATACCATTAGGACATCCCTACACAACAACTTCGGTAGCCAAGGCATTCTTCGATGAAGTAGTTCGCCTCCATGGATTTCTAGCATCTATTGTCAGTGACAGAGACCCGGTTTTTACCAGCACCATGTGGAAGGAGCTCTTTCGATTGTCCGACACCAAACTACACTTAAGTTCGGCATTCCACCCGCAGAGTGACGGGCAATCAGAGGCGGCCAACAAGGTCATCGTGATGTATCTCCGATGCCTCACCGGGGACAGACCAAAGCAATGGCTCCGGTGGCTTCCATGGGCGGAATACTGCTTCAACACCGCCTACCACTCAGCACTGCATACCACGCCATTCAAATTGGTCTACGGCCGTGATCCTCCATCCTTTAGTGGGATATGCAAAGGGTGATGCTAGAGCACCGACGGTGGATCAGCTGCTGCAGGAGCATGATGCGTTTCTCAAGGGTGCCAGATGTGACAACCCGCGCAGGAAAATACCGTACTATCGCCTAAAACCAATCCACTTTGGTCATTAAGCAATAGTAAAGTATCATCCTGTCGTTAGTTGCCGGGTTAACACCCGGTGAATCACATGGAGTCCAAATCACCCCTGAGGGTTAAATTATTACAAACCTTTGTTCAAGGCAATAAGTACGGTTCAGAGTTTGAAAACAGTGGAAATAAATTAAACTAACGCAACGGTAAACATCACAGGAGGCCATCCATGATGTCATCACTTGTCGTCACCACCCGGTCAACAACACCTGCACAACAGTTTTAAAGCAAGGCTGAGTATACTAATACTCAGCAAGACTTAACCGTCGGGTGATATCTACATCACCAAACTCTAGACATGAAAGGCTTTATGGCTGGTGGATTTCTTTTGCCGAAAAGCACAAAAGTATGTCCTTACTTTCAATATTTTAGCATAAGTTCTAGTGGATTACCATTTCTAAGTGTGCCAACTAATTCAATCAAGAATTGGACAAGCAATTAATTTATACAACAATATTTACCAAGTTCCATCATTACGGGATATCATGGCCAGTTGATTAAGCAGTCTCGGATAACGGTGAGAGGCCGACAATCGATTGATTCAAACCTTGCAAGGTAAACCTAAACACACGGTAGGATGCCCCCGCGAGGACAACCAACCAGGCAGTTCCCAAAAGTCCTCGGATTGGGAACAGAGCTTACAGTCCTGGGTACAAGGTTAGCTGGCATACCCCGCGAGGCACCCAGTCTCACACATGCACCCCCCTTCCCGGTAGCTAGCCAGTTAGGTGAACACTCAGGAGTAGTAAGGAAAAGTTCCCGCGCCCTCATTATAGTACTAGGCTTACCGGTCCCATTCCCGACAAGTGCTTAGTACGTTCAAAAGCTTAGCCCACGAAAGCCACTGGACCGGAGCCCAAATCCCATGCTCTTACCACATGAGCAATCCATTTATAAAGATCTTATGATTCCAACATAAGAACCTATTCTCGCGAGTGACGAACATCACTCGACTTGTACCGATCCTATAGCATAGCAGCTATCGACCTAGCATACTAGTGGTAGAACATAGGTACCTAAGGATCATGCATGTAGGGTTTCAATTCAATTCCTGAAACGTAAATGCACAAACATAGCAAAACATAATTGCATAAATTTTAAAAGACGGGGTTAATGCTCCGGGCTTGCCTTCGCTGGCAAGGTTGGTCTTGGGCCCTTCTGGACCTTAGTCCAGGCCTTGAGCTACGTCCACGTACTGCAGCTCCTCGTCAGCACCTTCGTCTCCTCCTTCCGGCACGAGCGTATACCTACCCTCAGGAAGATCTACACGAAGACGCAAATGCAAGATTTATTCGACGATTTTTAATTTAATTAATTACAAACAATAAATGACAACCATGGGGTGCATTGGTTGAACACATTCACCTAGATAAGAAATACATTCAGCATACTCTTCCAAAAAGGAACGGTATGCAGCCCTTTATTAATTATTCTTTTTGATAGTGACTGTGTACATATATATGTCAATAATTTAATTTAACTTCACAAACAGCAATGGGTCGGTATTTATCTTTTTAAAATGATTTTCATCACTCACAAGGTCATCAAAGGTGGGTTGGTGATTTTTCCCATTTAATTGACTATTAAGCCTTAAATGGCTTCCATAGCTTTTATTCATAAGATTAATTAATTAAAATTTAGTGGAAGGGTGTATTAAGCACTAATTACCTATAACAAGCCACTGAACACACATGCACACTTAAGAGAACTACAAAATTAATTATTTTGAAAATAACAAAAGCTAGCTAGTAAAACAAGGTAAATGCACACAAAAATAAATAAGCCTCCAAATAATTCAAACTTTCTCACACATGTTATATGGTGCAAAACTAACCTAGGGATGCAGCATATATACCTAGAACTATTATGAATCTAGACTTATGCAATTACCAAGAAAAACAAGCATAATTCAAGAATAAATATTTATGACAATTATAAACTTGTGTTTAATTCACCAGAGGTGTGTTTTGGCATAACAAGACAACATGCACAAGTTGGGCACAAAAATATAATTATTTTTAGCTATAAAAATCCTTTGGTCAGATTCTGCAGAAATAAAAAACAATTTATATAAAAAGATTTACAACATAGCTTTGTGCAATTTTTAGTACAAGAGCTAGTCAGGGCATAACACACAACATATCCAAAAATTAGCCACATAGGCTTTATGGATTTTGAGATATCACAGATCTAGGTTTTTCACATTTCTATTTTCATGCAAAAATTATCAGGAAACAACTCAGGCAAGAATAACAATAGTTGTAGAGTTTTTCTCCAGGAGTTCAACAAAATTTGGTATGAAGTTTTCTGAATTTTTTATGATTTTCTATGGATTTTACAAGAATCAGCAAATGTCTAATACTATTGAAGATGCCGTTTTGCAAGAAAATCCCTGGAGGTTTTGATTCCTTACAGATACGCCCTCAGTTTGCGGATTGGCCCTCAGAAAGAATTGAAGTCTTGCAATGTGGCCCTCGGGTGCGGTGGCCGGCACGGAGCAAGGAGCAACGGTAGCGATTCGGGCGCGAGGGAGGAGGGTCGGTGCCATTTATAGACGGGCGAACGCTTGCGGCTCCAAGCCTTCGCTTCAATGCCGCGGTACGACGGTGCATCGGCGGGCACGCCCGTGGCAGGGAGGCACGGGGCGGACCGGCGGTCCATCGGTGGCACGGCCGTGCGGCGCGTGCGGGAGCAACACGTGGGGGCTGCGAACTTCAAGGGTCTTGGGAAGGCGCGGGGTGCCTTGGGAAGGTGCGCGGCGGGGCTCGAACGGCGAGGCGGGCACGACGCGGGCGCGGCGTGCCTCGGCGTTCCGCCCGGCGCGACGTCGCGGCACGATGTCGACCTATTTCAATTGGCTCTGTTCGAAAGAGAAATTCTCCAAAAATTTGAATAGAAGTGTACCAAGTGATGAATAGGAAAGTTATATCTCACTACCCTCTACAACTTTTACAAAGGCTCTAGGGTGTTTTTCTTAACGGATTTTGCACAAAATGCAGCCATACTTTGAATGTCCCCATGTCTCAGTGAACAGGAGCTGCTGTCAGTTGACCACGTTTTTCATCCTTTTCCACCCAAAATTTGAAAGGTCAATCTACATGAAAGTTGTGTCCCTCGACAAACTGAACAACTTTCATATTGGTAGATTTTGAAGTGTTTAGGTGAAATTTGGAGAACACGGCAAAAGTTCCGGAAGACATTCACCAACGTCAGGGTTTTAACTGGGGTTTGACCGTGTTTTTGACCAAGGGTTGACCTGAAGGGTGTGTTGACTTGGTAAGGGGTCAATAGGGGTTGTCGGCTCGGTTTTCGAGGTGATGACCCAGGTTGACCTAGGTTTGACCAATGCTAGCAGGTTTGACTTGGTTGATTCGGTCATTAGCGTTAATAATACTAATTAAGAACCTGGGGCGTCACACTCGAGAACGCCTCCTTCAAGCTCAGGAGCAGGTCAAGCTCTTTTATGACACAAAACACTTGGACGTTGCGTTCTTGGTTTGTGACTGGGTGTGGGTCAAGTTGCTGCAGTGACCAGTCACATCCATGCTTACACAGACTAAGGAGAAGCTTGCGCCACGGTTCTACGGGCCCTATCAGATCTTGGAAAGAATTGGGGATGTGGCGTACACGCTACCGTTGCCGGCCGGCACACGCATTCACAATGTGTTCAACGTAGGCGTCCTCAAGGCATCCCATGGTGTTCCTCCTGCGGCAACACCGGCTCTTCCACAAATGCTCCATGGACGTGTATTACCAGTTCCAACAGAGGTGGTTCGCAGCAGATTGGCCCGTGGTCGCTGGCAGGTACTGATCCGCTGGGAGGCTTTACCACCAAGTGAGGCTACTTGGGAAGATGTGGAGGATTTCAAGCTTCGGTATCCAGCATTCGAGCTCGAGGACGAGCTCTTTCCGAATGAAGGGAGAGATGTCATGGTCGGTATTACCTACCAGCGTAGGCGTCGTAAGAATACCGGCCAGCAGGAGTCCTAGTCAGTTTCAGTTAGAGTTAGAGATTGGTTTAGATTTGGTAGTTGTTATCTCCAGCAAAGAGTCTTAGTTGAGTTGGTTTGTAATCAGGCTATATATATGTAGCCGTGAGGAGGAATAAAGGCAAACTTGAACCAATCTAATTCTTCATCTCTTATTCTCTCTGCATCGCACCTCCCTATTGCTGCCGTCGCCATCACGCGACCTTCCCCTCCACCACGGGCAGGAATCCGGCAAAGGAACGGCCGGCAACCTCGCACAGCTACCTGATCAGGTCCCTACCGCAGGGTCGTGACACATTCATCTTCAGTTTCTCAATGGAGTTACTCTGTTGTAGCATTGACTGCTGAAATTTGTCTGGTTAGCTCATGATTGATGCCTTCTCACTTCTAATTAGATGGTGTATTACAGATCAATTAAGCAATCTAGTTGAAACAAGATTGAATCATATAGCATTTTAAGCTGTACCTTAATACTAGTCACCGGTATGCTTTATATTGAACATCTAACATCCAGCTTGATGAATCTTTACAGTTATAAACACACTGTTTTATAGTATGCATGAGGTTGAAATATTATTCTATAGTTGCTTTTAGGAATGTAATCAAGTTTAGGAGAAGCTACTGTCAATGAAACAAATTTGTATTGCTGTGTGTTGCAATGGTAACTATAACAACAACAACCTAGCCTTTTGTCCCAAGCAAGTTGGGGTAGGCTAGAGATGAAACCCAAAAGAAACAAGGATAACACAAAAGCACAAGATAGCATGTAGAGTTAAAGGTACCCATGAAAAGAAGAAACAAAGATCAAGGTTCAGGCACGTTGATTGCAAGTCTCCAAGTACTACTATCCATAGCTAACTCCTTGGAGACGTTCCACTCTTTAAGGCCTCTTTTAACCGACTCATCCCAAGTCAGTTTAGGTCGGTCTCTACCCCTCTTAACATTATCGACCCGGTCTATAACCCCACTACTCATTGGTGCCTCGGGAGGCCTCCTTTGGGCATGATCGAACCATCTCAACCAATGTTGAATAAAAAATGACCTATAATTTGGGACAGAGAGAGTATATCTTTTTAAGGTGGTTTTTGTAGATTTTTAAAACACATTATGAAGCAAAGTAATGTGTTATGTCTTGACTGCCAACTCTGTTCTCAAGGTTATCCATGCTATCTTAAGGCCCTTCCATCTCGTCTCTCTTAAGGCCCTTCCATCTCGTCTCGCCTTTCCTCTTTCATCTTTTTCATATGGGTGTTACAACACCATCCAGCGAGAGGGTGCACAGTAAAGTTACTCATACGGTGATGTGTCAGTTTCAAGTTACAGACCTCTTTTTGTATATTTTTACATTGTAGGCCTCATAAGAACAACGATTAGTTCATTTCTGGACATTATACGAAGGGAAAGAGCTCAGGTGGTGGCATCCAAAAAATAGAATACTCCTTTCCATTTCAAAACAAAAGACATAGTTTGACTCAGCATGGTCTCCATAACTAGACTTTGACCCTTAATTCCTTGTATATCTGTAATGTTTCTAGCTAGAGTCGTAACCATAGGAAAGTTTAAGTTCAGACGTGAATCTAGTGATCTTGTTTTGTTTTCATATATTAAAATTTAGATAATTTGAGTCTAATTGTTCGTTGAAGTTACATGGTTTGAATATTAAAATGCACGCGCACCTTATGAAAAGAAATGGAGGCAGTATGTGACATGTGGTATTAGAAAAGCATTTAAGATGGTCAATTCCACAGAAGCTTTGAGCTATATGTTTGCAGGGTCCTTTTGTGTCAAATTTGATTAAAGAAAATGCCATACCAATGGTAATTGGTTGTGAATTGTCGCTATAAGAAGAGTGTTCCAATGGTAATTGGTGGTGAATTGAATGCCATTTTTGGCTCACCATTCAGTATTTTTTTAATAGGGAAGAATATTTTTCTTAGTTAAGTTGTTCTGGTGATTTTCTGACAAGTTACAAAATATTCTAGAAAAAAGAATTCCATTCAGAAGAGATTCTAGTATTTGTCCTTGAATAAAATTACCTTTAACCTCCAGTCTCCAATGCAAGGCCCTCAGCAATGGCTGAGCCAGAAAAAATATATAGCTGGGGCGAGATTTCTAACGTAAAAGTATACCGAAACAAATTTCTCTACCAATCCACAGTGCATTCAAATAAGGTATTTGGGTCAATTCATGCCTTATTAACGAAGTGACATTTTAAGATGTTACCTCAAAATTTAGAAGAATACAAAAGAAAAATGGACGAACCTATATATTGTGCACTGAATCAATGATCAGTTAGCAGCATCATAAGATCTAAAATTCATGTGTCCAGCATCCAACAAAGAAGGAAATTACAACATCGATATTCACAAGAAAATGCAGCCTGTTCGTTTGGCTGGTGGCTGATGGCTGGTGCTGATTTGCTGTGAGAGAAAAGAACTGTTGGCTGGTTGTTGGTGGCTGGTTTGTTCTGAGAGAAAAGTACTGCTGGCTGGTGGCTGATAAGCCGAACGAACAGGCTGTGTACAAACATAAAGACATTTTCACTATGGGCTGCTGTTAGACTGACCCAACAACACATCACATATTTTCTTCTCGTGCTATATCCTCACGTGGCAAGGGTCTATGGAAGACGGGGGTTGAACCGCTGTAGAAATCAAGGGGCAAGGGGCTGACGAAAGGACTGGGCCACGTACTGGGGGCTTGCATGGAGGCACGCCGGTAGCTGGGGCAGCCACCCCAGCTTGCCCCAACGTGGCTCCGCCACTGGCCCTCAGTGATGCCAAACACAATTTTAGAATGTAGCAAGCCAAAAGTATGAAATGCTGCCAGTTCATATATCACATATCACAGAACATAGTGTACAAAACAAAAATGTTGGTTCTCTTATAAACATGTCGTGTCTATTTGTCTAAGACTCTTTTGTCTTTAATCTTGCTCTGTTTCATTTGGTTACAGATCATAAAACATATGCAGGGTGATTATCTTCATCGTTGCACACCATGAAGTCTTTTACAATTCGATCCATTGTTGGCCTCTTGACTCTTTCTTCAAGACATGAAACAGCTATTTTCACCATCACTGTTGCTTGCTCATGATTGAAATGCCCTTTGAGTCTAGCATCAACTATATCAAGTTCACCCCCCCTATCAAGCATCTGTTTGACTTCCTGAACAAACTGCATGAAGTCCATCTCTTCGCCATCTATTATTATCCCATTTGAAACCCTTTTCCCAGTCACAATCTCCAGGATAACAACTCCATAGCTGTAAACATCAACCTTTGCATTGATTGGTAAATTCAGTGCCCATTCTGGCGCCATGTAGCCCATTGTGCCTCTCATATGAGTGAAACTGAAGCTAGGACTGTCTCTCTTTAATAACTTGGACAGTCCGAAGTCTGCTATCTTAGCTTCAAAATCTCGGGTCAGCAGTATGTTTTCTGGTTTTACATCACAGTGGACAACCCATTCTAAACATTCATGATGGAGGTATGAAAGACCCCTTGCTGTTCCCAAGGCAATCTTGAATCTGTGGTTCCATGATAGCAATGTTTCAGCACGACTGTCACTGAAAAGGTATCTGTCCAATGACTGGTTCTCCACATACTCATACACTAGTAACCTGTGTTTGCCCTCTGAGCAAAATCCCCACATCCTAACTAAATTAATGTGATTGATCCTCCCAATTAAAGTCACTTCTGCCCAGAATTCCTCTTCACCTTGTCTAACATCTGTGAGCTTCTTTATTGCCACTACTTTCTTGTCTCCAAGTATTCCTCTGTAAACTGTACCACTGCCACCTTTTCCTAGCTCTTCTTTAAATTTACCTGTTGCTTCCACCAACTCATGGTATGTGAATCTCCTGAATTGGCTTGCTATCATTTTGTAACCTTCCTCCATTGACTTGGGTATGTTGTGCATTTTGAAAAGAAAGTACCACCCTGTTATGACGAAAAGCAGCTCAATTGCCCCTATTATTGCAGCAAAGACATAGAAGTATATCCAGTTTATGCTATCAGAAATTTTCATGTATACTAGCATATACTTGACATTCTTTGGGCTGCAGGTAAGTCTGGAATGTCGGGAGGCTGAAGATGTGGAAGTGACTTTCTTAGGAATTTTGACATAGTTGTCTCCAGGAAAATATGGATAAACCTGGCCATTGTAGAGTCGATCTTTAGTGTAACATAGACCCTCGCCAGCTTTGTATGTGAAAGATAAGCAAACACAGCTGTCCAGGCATATCTGCTTGCATTCTTCAAATGAGATTGACTTGTTTGAAGTCAGATCGAAACCATAGAAGTCACCATGAGGGATCTTAACGAACTCAAAATCTTCTCGTTGTTGTCCACAGCTGACGCTAAGTGCTGGCTTGCATCCTTTGTTCCAGTCCTTTGGATCATCCATCTTATATCCTGGCGGACAGTTGCATCCGAAACCCTGCGACTCTGAGTACTCACATATTCCATTTTGCCCACATAACCCATGCACATAGCACATCTGCAGTACAGCCTGCCCTACGACAGTCCAGTTGCCGTTTGCTTCATTCAAGCTGTACATTCTGACGTTGCCATCATAGTCGATGGTGATCCTTCTCTTGATCCCGGGTCCTGAATCTGAAGCTGTCATCTTGAATCCGTCACTTGACCTGAATATGCCTTCGTTGTCCAGAAATGCAATCTTGCTGCTGTTGAATCTGGTCCTTCCATTTTGCACTGCATTGTAGTCTGGACTTGGCCAGTATATGCTCGTGACATCTGGTCCGTCGTACAGGAGCCGCAGGACGTTGTCATTGTCAAAATAGAGGACGTGATAACCAGATGGAGAGACCAACTTCGTCCCTCTCGTCAGATTCTGTGAAGGAAGCAAGGTGTCAGTGGGTGAATCGAAGCTCTGCCATACTACCTGATCAGTGGAGGCCCTGATGACAAGGTTGCCGCTGCTGAGGAGAGCTACCGTGGTGTGTTTTCCCCACTTGGTCTTGCTCTCCCACACCGTGGAGCCGTTGACATCTGAAAGGAGCAAGTTGCCTTCACGATTGAAGGAGATCTTCGAGCCATGGCCGTTTACCGGAGACCCACGGTTCGCTGTCCAGACAACAGTCCTGTCGGTGGCGTTGGTGAACCAGATGGAGAAGTAGTAGGCGTTGGTGCCTTTTCCAGATGAGTAGAAGCCGCAGGAGAAGGTATTGTCAGGAGAGGCTAGGAAGATCTCACCGCGGCCTACTCGCAGGGATGTGCCTGTGCCCCTGACCTGCAATGGGGATGCACTGGAGCTCGACGGAACTGATAGGAATGAGAGAAAGATTGGGTAGAGGAACCAGAGGTTACTGGCTGCCATTATCTGGTTGGAGTGAGCACAGGAAGAAATAGATCCAGCTCTCCTCTGTAGTGTAGCTATCGTGGGGTTCCTTCAATCATCCCTGCCCCTTTTGCCAGCGTTTATGTGTCGAGCTACCTACCCAGTGGACATTTGGACGGCAGCAAAGGTGAGCTTGTGTAGCTCGCACTGCAATGTGCACACACACTATACAGGTCCCGTCTCGTGGTCTTGACTAGTACGGAGTATTTAATTGTGGGGTCGTGACTTTGCGAGAAACACGAGATTCCTTCCCCTCAGATGCTCACTTCCCCTCAGATGCTCACTTTTACTTTTTTTTATTAGGAAAGGAATTTTCTTTCCGCCTAATCTTTGATGTGGCTTCCTCTGCCCACAGAGAATTCTCCAGGCTTGCTGTTCAGCCTGTTCTTTGTGAAGAGGCGAGGTTTGTAGGAAAATGACTGACCTCACCTATTAATAGTATCTATCACTATCCCACTGATTGCATGAAGTGGTTAAATTGGTCTCTACAGTGGCCCTGTTTGGATACTCAGCAGGGTTAGAGTTAGAGCTAGTTTCTAGCCCTAAACTAAGTCTAGCTCTAGAGGTGTTTGGATGAAAGGGTTAGAATGACATTAAATATACTTTTTCAATCATTAGGTGTGGGTGGAGGGAAAGAGAAAAGTCACTTTTTTGGACCCAACATGAACTAGCCCCAATAAGCACCTCTTGGATGGGATAGTTTTTAGGTGAGTTAGATGCAAACTAGCTCAATCTAGCCCTCATGTTTGGATACTTTGTGGCTAGCTGAGCTCCAATAGCCAAAACTAACTTTAGCTCATGGATCCAAACAGGGCCAGTACTTAGGAAGGTTGTTAAATTTGTTAGGAAACGTAAATCTGGAACGATTTTTATTATTATTCATTGATCATTTGGTGGGCATCTCCACGCGATGACCACGTGTTTACTGGAGTACGGCAGCATGCATCGTCGCCCCTCCAAGGCTTTCACTACGGGAAACAGCGGCTTTGCCGTACGCCACGAGCGCACGACAAAGGCCTTAAAACGCACGGCAAACTCTTTGGCGTGCGTTTTTTGTCGGGGTGCACGGCAAAGGGCGCACGGTAGCATTTTGCACGATAAAGCCCCTTTGTCGTGCGCCACGTCTGACAACGCACGGTAAATAATCTTTGCCGTGCGTTTTTTAACGACGCACGGCAAAAAAAAAGCAACTGACGGCACCGGAGGCAAACGGCGTGTGGCACCCTTTGCCGTGCGCCGCGGAGCAAAACATCTTTGCCGTGCACCTGGGCTAAAAACGCACGGCAAAGAACCCTCTTTGCCGTGCGTCTGGGCCAAAAATGCACGGCAAAGGCACTGTTTTGCTATTGGTTTTTGGTCACTTTGCCGTGCGTCTTCCGGAAGACGCACGGCAAAGTGACCATTGCAATTTATTTTTTTTGTTTTTCACGTTTAAAAATACCAAAAAATCACAGGAATATCATATATATCATAATATTCATCACAGGCATTATATATATCATAATATTCATCACAGGCATCATATATATATATCACAATAATCATCACAGACATCACATATAAATAAATTCACACGTTACTCATCGACAAGTCCACTAGTACATCCAAGTTCATCGGAAAGTCCACAAGTTCATCGACAGGTCCACAAGTTCAACAACAAGCATTGTTCAAGTTCATCGACAAAGCTCCACAATGTCCAGGAACTCAAAGGACATAAACGCGACTCACTGAGTAGGAGGGAAGAGCTGCTGTGGTGCCATCGGCGGTGACATGCCCGGGGACGCTTGTAGATTATTCTAAGTCTCTACCTGATTTGCAACACAAAGAAAGAGAGAGAGAGGTGATTGCAGACATCACATCCTTGTGGATAGATTAAGATATACCTGAAAATCAACCAACAGATCTAAGACATGGTGCAGAAGAAATTGTAAGAAAATAATACATCAGATTCAAAATAACATATATCGAACAAAAAATAGCACAATTAAAATAAATAACAGCTCAGTACTACTCCATGTGGATGTAAGGATTGTCGGTGTTTTAAACCGGCAACCTACTAAGGGGAGTACCCGAAGTAGATGAATGTGGCCTCGCCGAGATCGGTAACTCGAAGGAAGAGACACGTGGCACACAATTTAGACAGGTTCGGGCCGCGAGGTGCGTAATACCCTACGTCCTGTATGCTGCGTAGCTCTGGATTGATTGGGCATGATTACAAGATGGTGCAATGGTGCGCCGTGATGAGGTGATCCTAGAGATCGGTCCCTGCCTTGCCTTATATAGTCCGGGAGGCAGGGTTACAAGTCGGAATAAGGAGAGAGTACTAGTCGAGTACGTCTAGGAGTCTTCCACACAGTGTGGGACATGTACAGCTTCCTAACCGAGTACTTCTCCTCCACAGTCCTTGTGCTCCACGCCTTCAAGTGCCGTGTAGCGCAAGCCGGGTAGTCCTAGGGGCCCACCGAGTAGTCGGTCCTGGTACCCACCGAGGTAGTGGGCCCAGGGAGGTCCATACGACAAGCCCCCGAGTACTTTGTAGTCGAGAAGGATAGCTTCAAGTAGTCTTGATGGCCTTAACGAGTAGTCCTCAAGCGTCCCTGAGTACTACAAGTCAAAAGTCCTCAAGAGTAGTCGAAGCATCCCGAGGCTGGAATGTACTCCAGCTGATGTTTGAGCAATCTTGAAGTCTTCTCGAGTAGTCCCAAGCGTCCTCGAGTACCGCCTTCGAAGGTCTTCAAAAAAATGCTCGTCTTGTCTTGAAGCCGGAGCTGATATGGAGGTGCGATTGCAAAATCGCACTCCATATGGAGTAGCCCCCGAGCCTTAGGTTGAGCCGCAGGCTCTGGCTGAGGGTCCATCTGAAGTCTTGGCAAGAAAATCCCGTAAAATCCGAAGAGAAAAAACCGAAGGACACGTGGCACGGAGCCCCCGAGCCTTGAGTCGAGTACTTCCTCTCGAATTGAAGGGTCATCTTGAAGAATGTGTCCTGAGACGCTCTTGAGACTAGCCGCTTCCCAAGTAGTCGAGTAGAAGTAGCCGAGCCCCCGAGGTGAGGCGCGTCGACTAGTAGAATACGAAGGGTCACGCGCAGCCGCTGAGTCAGCCGCGCGTGGACTTATCCAGCCGGCCGTTGCGGAGCCGGTTTGACTTATAAATAGAAGCCAAAACCCTTAGGGTTTTTCACCCATCCGAGCTGCAGTCATTTCGATTCCATCTGAAGTAGATCCACTCCCAGCGCACGCTGCCACCGTAGTAGATCCAAGTGCGCCGCCACCCAAAGCTTTTAGGGTAGCCCCCGAGCGGATGCGCGTGAAGACGCCCTGCACTTGGAGAATGAAGCCTTCACCATCCAAGTCTGCGAAGGCCGCCGGGAAGAAGAGGGGCCGCGAAGAGGCCGCCGCGGCTGCCACCGGAGTAGTGCCGCCAGTGTCTCCACCGCGGGCCGATCCAAGCCGGGAGTGGAAGAAATCCAAAGTGAAGACCGAAGATTTATTGGCCCTCCTGAACAGCGGGTTCATCCGGGAGAAGGAGGTTGACATGTGGAGGGCTGCTGCTGGAGATCCATATCCGATGGAGAAGGCCGAAGATGAGATTCCAATGTTTGCGCGTTTCGTGGAGCGCGGGCTCGCGCTCCCGGCTAGCGATTTCTTCAAAGGCCTCCTCGGGTACTATGGAGTCGAGTACCTGAATCTGAACCCCAACGGTATCTTCCATACCGCGGTCTTCATGCACTTTTGTGAGGCTTTCCTTGGGATCAAGCCGCACTGGATACTCTTCCGGAAGTTCTTCCGGGTCAAGCCGCAGCCAAGTGCCACCAACCCAAGAGTAGTCGGAGGAGCCGACATCCAACTGAGAGAAGACGCCGCGGAGCAGTACCTGGCGTACAAGCTCGTTGACTCCAACACCGACTGGAAGACGAGGTGGTTCTATATCACAAACCACCACCCCGGCCTGCCGAAGCCGAGCGGGAGGCAGCCAAGGCACTGCGACTGGTGGAACACGGAGCCCACCATGCAGGAAGGGATCCAGCTCCCCGAACTGCTGGCATGCATCAAGGTGCTGAGGGAAGCTGGACTGAGGGCCGAGCATGTGGCCTTCAGTTTCATGAAGCGGAGAGTACAACCACTGATGGCCCGCGACACCTTGGGCTTCGAGTACACCGACGACGACGATACGTCGCGGATGCCCGGAGGCGAGCTGGACGATGGCGACATCATCGAGAGGCTGACGCGGATCTTCAAGGATATGCCTCCGTACACGGCGTGCCCTGTCCAGGAGTACTCCGCCGCGCGCCCGCCAAAGGAGGTGAGTAGTCGTACTCCCTTAGTCGAGTAGTCCTTGCTTGGTGTAGACGTGCTGATGTCTTGTGCTTTTGCAGGATGACTTGAAAAAGTTCATCTCCGAGCCGCAGCCGCCCCCGAGCGGGATCGAGATCCCGAAGGAAGGGAAGGCCAAGGACAAAGAGCGGCGAGAAGTCGGTGAAGGCGATGACACCGTCATCGTGGAGGACACCACCGACGACGACGACGAGACGTTGCAGGACCGCTTTCAGTTGTGGTCGAGGTTTAGCCGTCCAGGCTTACCTCATGTGCCCCTGGTGCAAGACCCCCCGACTAGCCTGGAGGCTAGCCTGGCTGTGCCTCCACGGAAGCCGCGCAACCCCGCCCGCAAGCGGGTGACAAAGAAGCTCAAGGTCTCAGAGACCACGCCTCAGGAGGTAAGATGTCTTGACTAGAGTAGTCGAGTACCCATCGTGTGAATACCCTTGCTGATGAGTAGTCTTCCTTGTATGTAGGAGGTGCCGCCAGCGGAGCCCGTCGAGGAGGGCGACGAAGGCGGATGGGATACAGTGGGGGAGCCGGCCGGAAGTCGTAGTCCAGCCCCCACTGTCGAGGAGCTCTTGGCGCAGTTGGAGCGCCAGCCCCCTGCTCCACAGGGGAGCACGGAGCCCGTAGCCACCGCTGTTGAAGAGGTGGTGACTACAGGAGCGCAGAAGAGCACTGCGCCGACCGCCGTTGTTGCAGAGGAGGCGGTAGCCGCAGGGGCGCAGGAGGAGGCGCCCGCCGAGGGTGGACTGGTAGACATTGCCAGCATCCTCGGTGCCCCGGCCGTGACAATAGGCCGGTCGAACTTGTAAGTACTGCATCCTCCCGAGTAGTACTTGTTGTAGTAGTCGAGGTTGACTGACGACCAATTGTGTGTGCTTCTGCAGGAAATCCACGGATCTGTCCTGGGAGGGGGATGAACCCTCTTCAGTGGTGGCGGAAGAAGTCACACCGCCCGCCGAGGAGGCCGCCCCTGCGTCCCAGGCGGTGCCCGAGCCACCGGCTACCGAAGCGCCGTTGCCGGAGGCCATCGTAGTCGAAGGTGAGTACTCTCCTGAAGCTGTAGAGCTCCCCGAAGAGTAGTCGTAGTCGTTGATACACTTGTCTTCTCCTTGACAGGTGCTGAGGCTGAAGGTAGTGACATCCCTGCGGGGGTGCCAATGCAGAAGTCGACACCAGAGGTCCCAGAGGCTGCCGGAGTCCCCGAGCTCATGGAGGAAGTCGTCGAGGAAGCCGCCGTGGCGGCCGGAGGAGAGGGGGTCACCACGTCGCCAGAGGTCGCTCTGGAGGTGGCTATCCGCTCCCCGGATATCCAGGACGCAGAGCCCATCCGCTCTTCGCCGATGACGGAGGCCGCCGCGAGTAGTCGTGGCGGGATAGAACTGCTCGCGGACGATCTTGTTGACCCGACGATGGTGGCTAAGCACTTGGAAGCGATCCGCCAGGCTGAGCAGTGGATGAAGGTAAGTAGCCGTAGCTTCTGAGTAGCCAATCCTCTGTCGTTGAGTACTCGTGTGACTTGAGGTGTCTATGCAGGACGTTGCGGAGAGGTCCCGCGACAAGTCCAACATGCTGCAAGGCTATGGTGACGCGGTGCTCCGGGCTGAGGCGCTGGAGGAGCAGCTTGTGAAGTCGCGGAAGCACGCGGCTGCCATGCAGTCGAAGCTCGACGCCGCCTTCGCCAAGTACCACAATGATGTCCAAGAGTTGCAGGCGAAGGGCGACGACTTGGTGCGGAAGAATAAAAGCCTCCGTAACAAGAACAAAAGTACACCGCTGGACTTGTCGGCTAGTTGTTGGAGGTCGAGTGGTAGTCTGACCCGCTGTACTGTTGCTGTGTTGCAGAGCTTGAGGGCCAGGTGGAGCAGCTGAAGTCCTCGGAGACGAGCATGAAGAATCTCTTCTACCGGGAGCAAGAAGCCCGCCAGATACTCGAGCTCGACTACAAAGAACTTGCCTTCGAGTGCGAGAAGCACATGGAGCTCCGGATTGCATCTGACCGCGATCTCGTCAACTGCTACAAATCATTGCAGAAGTTGAATGAAAACTGCGAGGCGCTGCGGGCCCAATTGAAGGAGCTTGAGGAAGCCGCGCTGCCGATCGCGAGGCTCTTGGTGCCGCACCCGGGCGGCCCTAAGATTGCTCCACTGGTGGATCGCCTCAAGGAAGCCCCAAGCCGGCTGGCAGCTTATGTGAAGCACATGGCGAGGTCGATCCCGAAGCAGGTCTTGGCCTTCACGAAGTCCTACTTCCCGAAGGCCCCAGTGGAAGTAGTCGCTGGCGGGGTAGCCGCCAACTGCACTGACGAGTAGTACTCGGAGCTGCTAGAGCAGATGGCTCCCATCGCGGAGCAGGTAGCTGAGAAGCTTAATCTCCAGTAGCCCTGTAATAGGTAGCTAGTAGCCAAAGTTGTACAAAAACAATTGTAATGAATTGCTTAAGTATTAATGAAAGAAAATTTCCAGCAATGAGTACTCGTAGTCGCGATCTCAGAGTGCGGAGCCCCCATCGTGGAGTGGATGCGAGTAGTCGTACTCGGAAGTAGTGGTCCCGTTGTAGGGAGTAGACAGTAAAGAAGTTGATGAACGATCAAACTTTATTACTGAAGAAGTACACCTGGATGGCCAGGGCCGTAGTTACAGAGTAGTCGCCTGGACCCGGAGGCCTCTTACAACCGAACGCCGCCGGAGCGGGTAGCCGCTTACGCGCAGCAAGGGATCCGTAAGTAGCCGTGTAGGCCGGATCGTAGATCCGTAGGTAGCCGTGTAGGCCGGATCTTAGAGTGTGGTCTCTCGCAGACCGCTGCTAGAGTCCTTGACGCTCGTCGCAGCCCGTGTCCGTAGGTAGCCGCACGGGGCCGGATCCTCGGAGAGGAGAAGTCCGAGACCGGAGCCGGGACCCGTGAGGCCGCTTACGGCAGGGGGGTGTTGATGTAGTCGTGTAGACTTGAACCCCGGAGTAGTCGTGTGGACTAGGCGTAGAATCGACAGAGCTGGTCGACGTTCCATGAGTTGTTGATGTCTTCGCCTTCAAGTGTCTGGAGGCGGTAGGAGCCCGGCCCGGTCACCTTTGCAACGGTGAAGGGACCTTCCCAGGGGGGCTGAGCTTGTGTAGTCCTTCCGTGTTCTGGATGCGGCGGAGGACAAGATCTCCAACGTTGAAGGAGCGTTCCTTGACGTTGCGATCGTGGTAGCGTCGGATACCCTCTAGGTACCTTGCTGATTGGACGAAGGCGGCGCAGCGAGCTTCTTCGAGGCTATCGATATCAACTCGTCTGCTGTCTTCTGAGACGCCTTCGTCGTAGTGCTCCATTGCTGGCGAGTTCCATATGACGTCGGCGGGGAGGATTGCTTCGGAGCCGTAGACCAGGAAGTAAGGGGATTGCCCCGTCGGCTTGGATGGCTGAGTCCGTAGCCCCCATAGTGCGTTGGGTAGTTCCTTGATCCACTTGCCCCCTTTGGAGTTAGCAGCGTCGTGCAGCCGCTTTTTGAGAGCGTCGAGCACCATCCCGTTGGCGCGCTCGACTTGTCCGTTGGCCCGAGGATGGGCAACTGAGACGTATCGTACGTCGATCCCACTGTTCTCGCAGCACTCCCCGCAACCGGTGATTGTTGAAGTTGGAGCCCGTGTCCGTGATGATGCGGTGGGGTAGTCCGTAGCGATGTACGAGTTCATCCAGAAGTCGAGTACTCGTCGCCCTTGGGGCATGTGACCGGCTTGACCTCGATCCACTTGGTGAACTTGTCGATGGCCACCAAAACCCTGTTGAAGCCTCCTGGCGCCGTTGGCAGTGGCCCAATCATGTCGAGCCCCCAGCAGGCAAAGGGCCAGGTTGGTGGTATGGTGACTAGCTTGTAGGCTGGGACGTGTTGTCGCTTGGCGAAGCATCGGCATCCTTGGCACCTTCTCGACGAGTTCTTCGGCATCGCCCGCAGCCGTGGGCCGCAGAAAGCTCGCCGGAAGGCCTTGGCCGACCGCCGTGCGTGAGGACGCGTGGTTGCCGCACGCCCTTGTGGATCTCCTCCAAGATGTCCTTGCCTTCTTCACGAGGGACGCACTTCATGAGTACTCCCGAAGACGCGCCCCCGCTTGTAAAGCTTGTCTCCGACGAGGACGTAGGACTTGGCGCGGCGGGACGAGCTACTCGGCCGAGTTCTTGCTCGGAGGGAACCTTCTCGCTCGCCGAGGTAGTCGATGAAGGGTTGCCTCCGGTCCACGTCGATCATCATGACCTCCTCGCCCGCCGGTGGGTGAGCCGGGGCAAGGGTCGTTGGCGCCGCTCCGGATGGATGGCGCGTGAAGCTTGTGAACGAAGACACCCGCTGGTACTTGAGCGCGGGTAGATCCAAGCTTCGAGAGGACGTCTGCTGCAACATTGTTGTCGCGGATGATGTGGTGGAACTCGAGACCGTAGAACTTGTTCTCGAGCTTGCGGACTTCTAGGCAGTAGGCGTCCATGTTCTCCTTGTTGCGGTCCCAGGACTTGTTGACTTGGTTGATGACCACCGCGGAGTCGCCGTAGACCAGTAGCCGCTTGATGCCCAGAGAAGCCGCGAGGCGGAGCCCGTGTAGAAGGGCTTCGTACTCGGCTTCGTTGTTTGAGACCTTCCAGAAGATCTGCAGGACGTACTTGAGTTGTTCGCCCGTTGGAGAGATCAGGAGTACCCCTGCGCCTGCGCCCTCGAGGTTGAGTGAGCCGTCGAAGTACATCACCCAATGCTCTGGTCGCACCGTGGGAGTAGGTAGCTGGTTCTCCCGCCACTCTGCCATGAAGTCGACTAGTGCCTGCGACTTGATGGCTGTGCGTGGCTTGAAGTCGATAGTGAGGGCGCCGAGCTCGACCGCCCACTTGGAGATTCTTCCAGTAGCGTCTTGGTTCCGCAGGATGTCGCCGAGCGGGTAGTCGGTGACAACGGAGATCGAGTACTCCTGGAAGTAGTGTCGTAGCTTCCGCGAGGTGATGAGTACTGCGTACAGGAGCTTCTGCACAGGCTGATAGCGGGCCTTGGACTCTGATAGAACCTCGCTGACGAAGTAGACTGGGCGCTGGACTGGGTAGGCGTGGCCGTCTTCCTGCCGCTCGACGACGATGGCAGTACTGACCACGTGGGTAGTCGCAGCGAGGTAGAGCAGTAGCTGCTTGCCCTTGTGAGGAGCCGTGAGGATCGGTGGCTTCGATAGGAAGTCCTTGAGCTGGGAAAGGGCTTGATCCGTCTCTGGAGTCCAAACGAACTTCTCTTGATGCTTGAGTAGTTTGAAGAAGGGGAGGCCCCGTTCTCCTAGCCTCGAGATAAATCTGTTCAGTGCCGCCATGCACCCTGTCAGCTTCTGGACATCTTTGATGCTCGTGGGAGCTTTCATGCTGGTGATGGCGGAGATCTTCTCGGGGTTGGCTTCAATGCCGCGCTGGCTAATGATGAAGCCGAGTAGTTTGCCCGAGGGTACGCCGAAGACGCACTTGTTCGGGTTGAGCTTCCAGCGGTACTCGCGAAGTGATGCGAAAGTCTCTTCAAGGTCGTCGATGAGGGTACTGGAGTTTCTGGTCTTGACGACCACGTCATCCACGTAGGCGTCGACGTTCTTGTTGAGTTGCCTCTTGAAGCAGGACTGGATAGCTCGTTGGTAGGTAGCGCCGGCGTTCTTCAACCCGAAGGACATGATCGTGTAGCAGTACGCGCTAAACGGGGTGATGAACGCGGTCTTCTCCTGGTCTTCTTCCTTGATCGCAATCTGGTGGTACCCGGAGTAGCAGTCGAGGAAGCAGAGCAGGTCGCAGCCCGCCGTGGAGTCGATGACTTGATCAATCCGCGGCAACCCAAAGGGGTCCTTGGGGCAGTGCTTGTTGAGGTCGGTGTAGTCGACGCACATCCTCCACTCGTTCGAGTTCTTCTTGCGGACGAGGACAGGGTTGGCGAGCCACTCAGGATGGAAGACTTCTCTGATGCAGCCAGCCGCGAGTAGTTTGGCGAGTTCCTTCTTGATGGCGTCCCGTCTGTCGTCGGCAAAGCGTCGGAGGTGTTGTCGCTTGGGGGTGGCCTTAGGATTGACGTTGAGGCGGTGCTCAATCAGCTCCCTGGGCACTCCTGGCATGTCCGCTGGCTTCCACGCGAAGATGTCGCGGTTAGCCCGAAGGAAGCTGATGAGCGCGTCTTCCTATTTGGGGTCGAGGCCAGCCCCGATGGTGGTGGTCTTGCTGGGGTCGCCTGTTCCGAGGTCGATCGTCTTGACGAGTACCTCCTCAGGTGGCTGAGGCTTGTTGGCGGTGTCAGACTTCTCTGGGATATCGAGTTCACTTTTAGCAAGCTTCTTCGACGCGGCGTAGACCTCCATCATCGTGTTGGGTACTTGGTTCGTAGAGGCGATCTCCACGGCTTCTGTGTCGCAGTCGTGAGAGATCTTCAAGTCCCCTTATTGACGGTGAAAATCCGTCAACCTAGCCATGAGTTTACCTTCGGTGTTGGCATGAGTTTTATACCTTATCCATTGGTACTAACCCCCGTGGTATAACAAGTTCACGTGTGCATGTCGGTTTTGGAGTTTAATGTTTATGCAGGGTTTTAGTGTTGAATGCAAGACTTTCGGGATAAGTTCATCAAGCACCTCATGACAAGACCTTGAAGCCCCGTACAAGTCATGCAACGAAGCAAACTTAACTCCAAGAAGCCAGGGACTTGATCCGAGAAGACGACAGACTCCGAGGACCTGACCAGAAAAGTGCTGAATCTTGCAAGACAAGGAGTTGAGTCCAATTCGGAGAGAAACTGACGACATGGACCTACATGCAGAAGGGGGAAACATCCAGGAAGCAAGGGAACCGACGTAGAGCAAAGGAGCCCTTGGGCTGGGCCTGGATGGGCCCAGGCCGGCCGGCCCAGTCCGGTCAGCCTAGGCCCATCCAGGGCCCATTTGCCCCCTCCTTTGCCCTAGCCGCCAATTGGGCTATTTATAGCCCCCTGACCGAGAGCCACAGAGAGAAGAATTCGTCATCGGCCGCCGAGGAGCAGAGAAGAGAGGGACACCATCTCGGAGAGGAGAGAGTCGAGCTAGTTGACTAGGGTTTCCCTAGCCGACGTGGGAACCTTGCACGGAAGACCACGTCGGAGTTCCCGGAGCTAGAAGCAAGATCAAGGAAGGATCCCGGTGGTGATCTTGTGTATGTATCATTGTTATAGTTGAATTATCAAGTTGAATCTTTTCCTAGTGATCAAGTGTTTCCTCGAAGATTTCGTTTTTCGATCGGCTTTGCTTATTCCAATTCTATTCTCGAGATAGATTACATAGGGTGTTCTTGTAGCCGCGGTGGCTAGAGGTACACGTCGGATCTTCCGAAAGAATCTCGACTTGTCTTTTGACTCGCCCTAAGCTCCCCGCATGAATAGGGATACGTTGTGACAGAACGGGGGTTCCGAAAGGCGGATGTTTTCGGATTTGGACGGAAACCACGATTTAAAGAGGCTTCTATTAAGATTCGATTTGCTACTTCTTCTCTTGCTTGGAACTTCAACAAAAGGCTTACCCCGATCCCTCTAGATCGGTTTATCTACCCAATCTTACTTTGTTTTCTCCGGTCTTTAGTAGATTAGATTCGTTTCTTGTCTTTTACTTAGATGCATTAGGGTTTCTTCTATCGAAGATTGAAGTTACTTGGCTTTATTAGATTAAGTTTTGCGTCACACATTTGTTCCACGGATTCGATACCTTGGGTTCACCACTCGAGGGAAGAAGGGTCCCTTGACTACGACGGGAGACTTGTACGCTTGCAAGTCACAAACGAACTTTGATACAATTATTAACCGTCAACACCCCTTGAAGGGAGAGTACACCAGCTGGGCTTGGCATTTTGAGTACCAAGTAGGTGTAGTGGGGCACCGCCATGAACTTGGTGATGGCCGGTCTGCCGAGGATGGCGTGGTAGGAAGTCTCGAAGTCCGTGACCTCGAATTTGATGTACTCGGTACGGTAATTGTCCCGAGATGCCCCGAAGGTAATTGGCAGGACCACTGAGCCCAGTGGAATAGCCGCGTTGCCGGGGACGATGCCGTAGAAGGGCGTGTTGCTCTTGGTGAGCATGTGAGTGATGTCGAGCTTCATTTTCTTCAAGGTTTTGGTGAAAAGGACGTTGAGCCCGCTTCCACCGTCCATGAGCACCTTGTTGAGTTTGGAGCCCGCGACCACTGGCTTCAGGACGAGGGGGAACCGTCCTGGTTCGGAGAAGCTAGTCCACTGATCCGCGCGGGAGAAGGTGATGGGTACTTCTGACCACCTGAGAGGGGTCGGGACCGCTGGCTCAATAGACATGACTTCACGACGGGTAGCCTTCTGCTCCCACCTGCTGGGCAATCCGCCGAAGAGGACGTTGACAGTCTTGTCAGGCTCCTAGAAGTCGTTGTTGTCGCCGTCCTTCTTCTTGCCCTTTTGGTCATGAGGGTGCGGTGGCTCTGGCGTATCCTTGAGTGCATGTCTGAGTTGGTAGCACTGCTTGGTGGTGTGGTTGCCGTTTGGATGCCACGGGCACTTCTCCTTCAGCAGGTCTTTGAAACCGCCGGAGTTCTTCTTCGAGTTCCCTTTCGCAGGGCGCTGGATAGCCGCGATAGTGTTGTCTGGCTTGCGCTTGCGGTTGGGACCCGAGTAGTAGTAGTAGTAGTTGTTGTTGTGACCGCCCTGATTCGTGTTGCTGCCGCTGCCGCCGCCCTGGTTCTGCTTGGTCTTGCCGCAGATGGTGTCGTACTTGGCATTGGCCTTGTCTTCTTCATCCGCCCAGGACGTGATCATGTCCTTGAGGTGGGGGATGGACCTGGGGCGGCGACGACCGAAGTCTTCGAATGTGCGGCGGTGGTACAGACCGTCTTGGAAGAGGTCGATGACCTCCTTGTCGGTGACGTCGACGACGGTAGCGCGCTTGTCGAAAAAGCGGTGCATGTACTTGCGGAGGGTCTCGCCTTGTTCCTGCTTGATCATGGCCAGATCCATGCGAGTACCCGATCGGCCCATGGCGCCCGCGAAGTTGCTGGTGAACTGGTCCTTCAACTGGTCCCACTTGTCGATCGAGTGCTTGTCCAGCGACTCGAGCCATGTGAGTGGAGCTTGGTCCAGGCAGAAGGGGAAGTAGAGGCACTTGGTGTCGCTGTTGCCGCCAGCGTTCTCGATGGAGTGGGCGTAGCACCTGAGCCACTGGATGGGATCCTGCTTCGCATCGTACTTGGTGATCCCCAAGGGTTTGAACTTGTCGGGGAGGAGCAAGTTGCGAAGTCGAGGTGAGAAGGCGGGAAGCCGTCGCCGTCGGCTGCGGTGGTCGACTTCTTCCGCCGCAGCTCCTCAATCTTCTGGCGGGCGTCATACCCGCCTTGTGAGGCGCCGGAAGCGTGGCTGTTCGTGTGGCCTCGGCCACCGCGACTACCGCCGCCGCCAGCCCTCCTGTTGGCTTCGTGGTTGGAGCTTCCGCCGTCGCCGCCGCCGCCGTCGGGGGTCGTTGCCGCCGCCGCCGGCCGAGCATGGTGGGGGACGACCTCACGGTTGTCGTTGTCGCGTCGTGGAGGTCCGCCGGCGTTGGAGCGACGACGGTTGGGCCTCGGCCGGGGAGGTCAGCTCGAGTACGTGTTAGGACCATTGTTGGCGCCGCGACTTGTGGCTTCATTGTCGCGGGGCCCGGGCCGGGAGGAGGTTGATTGACTCGCGTTGTCGACCCGCATGAAGTAGGCGTCTTCAGCGAGCTTGGCGATGACCTCTCCAGCGCGTATGCCCTGAGCCTGGCGTGCGATCGCTGTGATCGACATGAGGCATTACTCAGGGGTAGTGTGTACTCTGCTCTCGACCGCCTCGAGAGCTTCCGCAAGGTTGCGGACGGGGAAGTTGTCGCGGAGGCGCCGACGACGTTCGCTGCACTGCCGGTTACGCTCACGTCGAGCGTCTCTCGTCCGGGGTTCTCGTTCGGTGGAGCATCGGCGAGAGAGCTCGTCGGAGGAGATGTCTTCCGTGTACTTGTCCCGAGCCGTGCCTGAAGGCCCTGGGGTGTCGCCGGCAGCCATGAAGACTTGGCGATCGGGGGTGCCAAGACTGGACTCAGAGGGTGCCACATCAGTTTGTGTGCTTGAGTCAGCCCGGGCTAGGGGTGTTCCCTCCTGGAACGGTAGCGAGTCGATGTAGGCGATGTAGCGTGAGTCCCCACTTATCAGGTCAGCGGGCTTGCGGTCTGGCCAGTAGACGAATCTCCCGGCCGGCGTGGATGTTATAACCAGCCCAGAGGCCAGCCCTGACAAGGGAAGCTCAGTGGAGTTGTCCTCGGACTCAGGCTCCTCAGGGTCCGACCCGAAGTCGAACTCGTAATCCGGGTTCGAGTAGAACTCGGAGAGAGGGTTGGAGTCCAAAGCGTGGCCGGAGGCGGTGTCGGAGTTCGAGTTGTACTCGGGTACGGGCTCCTTGCCGGCCCGGCGCGAAGTGGGAGCCCCCGTGCGGGCCTGGCTGAGGATGCGGGGGCCACGCGCGGAGCGCTCACGAGGTGAGGGGACCGCTTGCGATGGCTGAGCAGCCGGCTCGCATGCGATGGCCCATGGAGACGTCGAGTTCGAGTTGGAAGCGGACTCGAGCTCGAAGTCAGCGTGGTGGTTGAAGAGCGAAATTTCGCCGAATTTGCCGGCGAGTTCGCCTGTGACGACTTCTGGAAGCGTCACGAGGCCAGTCTTCGGGTTGGGCGGCATGGTGAGGCGGCGCTGGAAAGAGCCCGCGCCGTCGCGCGTGCGGACCCGTGCGCCGAACACGAAGGTGTCGCCGCAGTTGAAGGCGACGGTTGGCTTGAAGTAGACGGGAGCCGTCGAGTTTGCCATGTGATCTCGGGCGAGAGCCCCTACCTGGTGCGCCAGCTGTCGGTGTTTTAGACCGGCAACTTACTAAGGGGAGTACCCAAAGTAGATGAATGTGGCCTCGCCGAGATCGGTAACTCGAAGGAAGAGACACGTGGCACACAATTTAGACAGGTTCGGGCCGCGAGGTGCGTAATACCCTACGTCCTGTATGCTGCGTAGCTCTGGATTGATTGGGCACGATTACAAGATGGTGCAATGGTGCGCCGTGATGAGGTGATCCTAGAGATCGGTCCCTGCCTCGCCTTATATAGTCCGGGAGGCAGGGTTACAAGTCGGAATAGGGAGAGAGTACTAGTCGAGTACGTCTAGGAGTCTTCCACACAGTTCGGGACATGTACAGCTTCCTAACCGAGTACTTCTCCACAGTCCTTGTGCTCCACGCCTTCAGGTGCCGTGCAGCGCAAGCCGGGTAGTCCCAGGGGCCCACCGAGTAGTCGGTCTTGGTACCCACCGAGGTAGTGGGCCCAGGGAGGTCCATACGACAAGGATGTTTAATGAAAAACAGGGCAAACACTGATATTTTCCTTATTCTCAGTGTGTAACAATACATGAAACAAAAGCTCATAAAGGGACAGAAACTAAGTGATTTTAGCTTCAGTGAAGTCAGAAGTATTTATAAAGTATTTATAAGAAACATGTCGAGAGAATTGGTCTTTGCCCATGGCAATAAAAGCTAGTACTACTATTATTTGCTGACCAAAACACAGGTTACTGCTAAATTGATCTGCTACAAATAAGTTCAACTGCTGAAGGATGCAAGGTCATTGTGATACCTAATAAACTCAGTATTCATAAGGTCAACCCTCAAATCACTTCTCAAATGGTCACCATTCAGAACTTGCAGTTCAAACGGAACAGGCAAATAGTGCAACTCTCAATAGATTCATTTGTGCCCACTTTTCTACTTGATAGAAAATTGTTGCAAAATCATTTGGTAATTAACAGCCAAATCACACCAAGCAGGTAAGTAAGAAGCACAGATACAGGACAATAGATATGTGATTGCAGTATAAGAGAGTATAAAAAAGGAAATGGTGAGTCCAATAAATGCTCATACGAAAACCTACCACTTAAATCCACCAACATCAAAGGAATTACTTCCTTAGCTCTCTCTTGTTGATTTGAGAGAAATTATCAATTTTCCATGTAAACTTCCCATAAAGTTCGGAAGGCCTTGGTCCTGTAGGAGACAATTGAATTGACAGGTAAAGCGCCAATTGATGCCAAAAAAAATTAAACGTGACAATATATCACACAAATCAGCTTATCAGGATCATGTAACCAGCATAATGTTAAAAAAGCTAAGGTAGTAATCATGTCATCTTAATTACAAGGCAATCCAAGAAATAACATGTTCATCTCAGTGATCTCAACACAAAAAGCCATGTTGATTACAATAGAATACTATTTTAAAATAAGAGCAGTGAACTAGAATGCCTTGACTGCAACAGAACTAGTTGGCAGCCTGACCCTCGTACAGCCATGATTTGTTGGAGCAGCAACCATTCATCTGGTAAAGTAATGGGTGGAGCATAACGTTGGTAGATTAGGCCTAGGTATAGTGTTACATGCCACAGACTTTTCTCAAGTATATGCACTAGCAGTTTATTAAAAGTAAAACGAATCAACCTCAGGCTGTCCAGGTCCAGGAGACGTCGCGGTCGGGGTGCCCCAGCGGTAGGAGTCGTCGAGGAGGCCGGCCATGGACTTGGCCTCGAACGGCGGCCTAGGATCTCGCCGGCTGGGGCGGCCGGGGGCTTGGGCGGCCGGATCCGAGCCGCCCGAGGCCGCCGCCGCACCCGCCCGGCGCGGACGAGGGGGGGCGCCCCGGCTCCGACGCGCGGCGGTAGCGGTGGCCGGGGCGCGCGGGGCGAGCGGGGCGCGGGTGGGGGGCGGGCGCGGCGGGCGGCGCCGGAGGAGGGGCCGGCGCGGCGGCGCCGGAGGAGGGGGCGGGCGCGGCGGCGGATCGGGGTTGGGGCGCGGCGGCGCTGGAGGAGGGGTTGGGGCGCTGGAGGAGGGGCTCGGTGCGTCTTTTTTTAAGAATAGCGCACGATGGGTTGGTTGACTTGAACCGTGGTGGACGCACGATTGCCGTGCGCCTAGGATGTCTAGCGCACGGCAATCAAATATAATTGCCGTGCGTTTTAAAGGACGGCGCACGGCAAAGACCAAATTCGCGATTTGTATTTTTCAGCAGCGCGTAAAAATAAATACCAAACTCGAAAGTGAAAAAATAAAAATGGGCCCACAATCTTTGCCGTGCGCTTTGTACTACGACGCACGGCAATGCTTATGTTTGCCGTGCGTTTTTTACTAAAGCGCACAACAAAGACAAGGGAATTTCTATTTTTCATGTACCCGTGAATGGATAATTCAAATTTTCATGAATGTGTTGTTCCACATCGGATGAAGCTCTTCATTGTAGTCAAAAATTTGAATGTCTTTCATTGTGTGTTTTTCTAATTTTTCTTTGAAGTTATTACTCAAATTCAATACATGTTTATTTAAATTATTTAGTTATAGTTAATATATGAAAATTAGCAAATGGATAGAAAAAATACCATGAACTAACATGAGACAATGTAAGTTGTATGTTCGCTAGAGAAAAGTTTTCAAGTCAAAAACCAAGTTCAAAATTTACTAAGACTACATACCAAGTGAGATGACTATGAACATTATGAAACTTCGAGTTAGATGCTTCGGTTTC
This sequence comes from Cenchrus americanus, assembly GCA_947561735.1. Taxonomy (NCBI): domain Eukaryota; kingdom Viridiplantae; phylum Streptophyta; class Magnoliopsida; order Poales; family Poaceae; genus Cenchrus; species Cenchrus americanus. The sequence goes on along the minus strand of OX387244.1, from coordinate 76,383,720 downwards.
TAAACACTATACGTGACGGATTGTTCCAAACCTCTCTGTATTATTTTTCACAACCTTCCCATGGTATATCACGAGCTCTCGACAAATATCATTACTTTCAAACTTCATTTGCAATTAATACAATAAAAAAACATTTCAAATACACATATTTTATCATTCCTCGCGAACAAATTGCTTAAAATTTCAAGTACTTTCATGCGTAAGGTTCTAAAAAGGTATAATTAAAGAAATAACATATGTCCACAAACTATACTTTATTATTTTATGCACTTGCAGTTCAAATTTGATTTACACGAAAAAATCCTATCAATCAAAACAATTCGTTAAAATTAGTAGAAATAAAGATATGATTACATAATTGAAATATAGAGTGCAAAATAATATACTTATGAAGAAAAAATTGAAATAAGGTGAGAAAACTCAATTTTTAAAAATACATTGCCGTGTGGCAACGTAAAATGCACGGCAATGCTATAACTTTGCCGTGCGCCGTAAGAAAACGCACGGCAAACTTGTTGTCTTTGCCGTGCGTTTTTCTAAGGCGCACGGCAAAGCTTGACGCCCGTCAGCTCCCAACGGCCGAACGTTAGTGTAGACGAATTGCCGTGCGTCCCTAGGAAAACGCACGACAAAGATTTGTGATTGCCGTGCGCCCCCTCAAAGACGCACGACAAAGTATATGGATACCGTGCGTTTTTGTTTGACGTGCGTCGTCCGAAAAACGCACGGAAAAAACAACGTTTGCCGTGCGCGCGACAAAAAGCGCACGGCAAACAATTTGACGCACGACAATCTGCCGTTTTCCCGTAGTGTTTGTGATCCCATGTGATCAGCTCACTCGCATGCTCATGGTTGATTTCATACTTTCCCATGTGATCTAGTCATTTTTTAAGGATCAGTGATCTAGTCTAATACTATGGGAATGTTTGAATCCTAGGGCTATTTACTCCTTTTTAACCTAAATAGTCTAAAATTGAGCCAAACAGGTGAGCTATTTTAGAGCTACTTGCAACTAACAAAAAATTATCCCCTCGAGAGGTGTTAATTAGGCTATTCAAAGTGGGTCCCACTGAAAAATCTGCGTTGCCCCTCACTCTCGTCGCACGGGATCCCGCCCGCGCGGCCGCGCCTATCTCCGTGTCGCCTCCTCCCCCACCCACGTCGTCGTCAGACTTCACCCACACCTCCTCCTTCCCCACCCGTGTCGTCTCCTTCCATCTACGGTGGCACCTCCCTTTCAGGTTGCCGCCTTGCATGTCACACCTGTTTTTCCAAAGAAAACCAAGTGCAGACCTATATGCATGCCAGTATCAAGTTTCATGCATATAGTTAACATAAGTGAATAGCAGAAACAATATCACGTAAGATAAAGGGATATTATCAGAGTATTATGCTATATCCTGGAAACGGAGGCTCCAAACTCCACAAGCAGTCGACTGGGGGGTGCGTACGCCTAGCACCAGCACATCTTCACAACGACTTCATAGCGGCTTCCTCTTTCTGAGCAACATTGTTTATAGCAAGAGTGAGCACATGTCGTACTCAGCAAGTGTGAGGAAAGGATGAATGCAAAGGCTTTATAGTGGATTGGGCTCTGAGCATTTAGCATTTTAGTTGGTCCAATTTTATTAGCACCTGATTACTAATAGAGTATAAGTATATACTATCCCACAATTAAGCATAAGGTAAGATGCACCATAAGAATATGGCAAGCATAACCAGAGGGCACAATTTAAGTCCATCTTCAAGTTCAATTATCATGTGAGGGTCCAGGCCACTCTTGACCATGAGCACGGCTAATCGATTAGTTTTACACTCTGCAGAGGTTGTACACTTTCACCACAACTCACGTAAAAACTCTGAAGAGCTTTGAACCCAACCATGCGATGCCGGCCAAGCATCATACCACACTATCGAGGTGTGATTGCATAGGGACGCTACGAGGCCTTTACAAAGAGTCCTCCCATGTGTATTAGTCCATAGTAGTATGTCATAGAGGCTATCTTTCGTACCACACTTCTACTCACGGACGGTCAGCCATAGAGTACTTCCGTTCCAATACCACTCCTGTCGGTGCGGAATGTGGTCTCGACACTAACCAGTAATAAGCGCCGAGGTCTATCCCTCAATGGTCTATGCTAAGCAATAAAAGACACAAAGTTTATCCTGGTTCCGGCCGAGGGGCCATACGTCCAGCAGTGGTGTGCTCAAGGCACTATATTGCTCAGCACCGGGGGTGCCTGTAGTGGGGTGCTACAAGCAAGGCGGGAGAGGAAGCGGGGCTTCCAAGTCCCCGGTGTAGTGGGCGAAGATATTGTGGGAGAATTGGAGAGCAAGTGTGTGGTGCGACTTGTCTCGTGTGGAGTGTGCCGTGTCCCTCTCGTCCGTTGTCTCGTCCCCCGCGGCAAGGGGGTTCGTCCTCCTTTTATAGACCAAGGAAGGAGCGAATCACATGCGCGCCGCGCTATTTAGCTACGTGAAGGAGCGTGATGTGCTACGCTGTAGAGTAGGCGGCCGCCCAGGCGATCCTTGTGGCGATCCAGCCATCATGGCGTATCCTGTACCCGAACAGGGGCGTCCTCGAGGGTAGAAGAGCGGCGGACGGCTGTAATGTCTCCTGATAGGCTCGAGGGAGTTGCAGACGTCAGTCCGTATGAGGCACAGCGGCAGGTAGGGTGGCGCCCCGTTCCCGCATGCTCCACAGTGCTGGAGTCGTTGTCACGGTGCCTGGCGTGCGCCTGTACGAGCGGGGGCGGCAGCCATACCGTTAACAGTGGCAGGGATGGCGTCCCACCGGCCTAGCGCCTCCACCTAACCCTGTAAAGTCACAAGAAAGTGAATCGAGGGTGCAGCCGGCCCCCCTTCGAGGGCTCGGCGCGTCAGCCGTACTGGAGCAGGTGCACGGCGTCACGGGACGGGCACCGGCCACGCCGCTCAGTCCCTCCCCCCACGAGTGATGGGGATGGGCTCCCTCCGGGGAGTTGTTGCGGCGCACCAGGGGGCGCGAGCCCCGGCGCATGATGGCGCCGTCCCGCCGATGTCGTGGCATTTAATGCCTTCGCGCGGGAGCAGGGCGCGCGTGCGGGGTGTGCCCTCGAGCGAGGCGGATCCCGTCCGACGGCGGGGCGGACCCTCGAGCGAGGCGGACCTCGCTCGAGGGAGGCGCACCCCCTCGAACGGGGCGGCGCCCGCCCGAGGGAGGCGCGCACCCTCGAGCGAGGCGAGGCCTACTCGAGGGGGTCTTCGAGTGGGCCGCCTGGCGGGCCGCTGGGGCCTTCGCGCCGTGGGCCATGTCCTGCATGGTTAAGTAAGGCGCGTTTTGGTTTTGGCTTTGTTGCGGGTTTTAAGTGGGGATTTCCCAGTTGTTTAAGGGGACCCCTAGGGCTGTCCCCGACAGTAGCCCCCGAGCATCTGTGGGTTTGCCATTGAGGCTCCCACAGATGCTGGAAACTACTGATAGGATGTTCTTCCCTCCTGGTCTTGCGAATGCTTTCCGTGGGGCCGCGTCAGCGGACCCGAGGGTCTAGCCCCCGAAGCCCTGCAGGAGCATAGGCGCCCCTGCAGGGGTTGACCGCGAGACTTGGACAGAGGGCGTGGTACATGTTTCAACCGGCGTCGGCAATGTCTCAGCCGGCTTCGGTGACGCACGCGCTGCTGGCGTTATCCCCGGCGGGTGCAATCTAGGAGGTGTAGCCTTGCGTCAAGCCCCCGAGCCTGGGCCCATTCAAGGCGATCGGGTAGAGCTTTACGACTTGTCTTTTAAAGCGCCCTCGCCGTCCCTCCGCGGGACGGAGGGTGAGGTTTCCACAACCCCCATCGGTCGGGTCGCGAATTGCGGATTCCTCGTCGAGCTGTTAGTGGGTGGTTCGAGTGGACGCCCATGCCCCGTTCGATAAGGGTAGGCTGCGTGGTCCAGAGACACACCCATTGAAGCGCTTGCGTGGGTTTGCTAGGTAGGGCTCGGTCCCGTTCGCTTGGGACCGAGGGCGCAGAAGCTCTCCCTCGGTGGGATCCCCCGGCTAGCTGTCCTCGCTGGCTCTCGAACACGACATGTGAGGCACCCTCGAGCTGGCGGGCTCGAGGAACGGCTCGAATGCGCGTGCCCTCGTCGTCCCTGACTCCGATGATCTGGGGCGCCTGTTCGAACCCGTCGAGGGTCAGGCTTCGAACCCCTGATCAGTAGGGCCGTGCGGGGTGGCGCCTGGGCGGCCCCGTCTTTGCATCTGCGACCATCGAGGGGCCCGGGCAAGCCAGCCCTCGAGGCGCTAGTTAGTAAAAAAGGGTGCGGGACGGCGCCTAAGCGCTCCCGGCCTGGCATATGCGACCATCGAGGGGCCTGGGCAAGCCGGCCCTCGAGGCGCTGATCAGTAAAACAGCGTGGCATGGGTGCTTTGCGGTGCCTGTTCTGTTTCAAACAGGCCCCGAGGCAACCTTCTCACGCCTGTACCCTTTCGAGGGTTGAAGTTTTCCGGAGCCTGGAGTCCGTGCCGCTCGAGGGTTCTCCTTACTTTGTAAGGAACCAGGCCATTAAATGCTCCACAGTAGAGGCTGCGGTTTTGCGTCGCGGGCGCGCTTTTTTAGGCGTTACAGCCGTGCGCGCGCGTAGTGGGCGGCGTGGGCAGGCGGATGTGACCGCCTGCCACGGTCCCTGCTAGTCTTCGTCGTGATGATGGCCCGTTCGCGGTGATGTGGCCGCCTCGGTCGTGGTGGGGCCCGCCCGTCAGCGGGAAGAAAAGATTCCCTGCAGTTAATGCGCGCGGGGCGTCCGCCCCAGAGAGCACGCCCGCGGCTTATAAATCTGAGGGAAGGGAAAATGGTGGTTTGTTACCTTAGCGCTCCGCCGTTCTTCCCCCTTGAGCTCTCGCCTTCGCTTTGCTCTCGCCACCGTGCGGCTTCGCCATTAGAGCTCTTCTTCTTCTTCTTGTCCTTCGCTCTCGCATTCCTTGCCCTCTTCTCATGGCGCCGCTTCTGCCCCTCACGATCCTCGACCCGTATGCCTGGGAGCGGTCTACGGTCAACCGGCTGTCCCTTAACGAATTGGTCTCCGCCGGCCAGTTGGCGGCGAACGAGGAGGGCCGGCCGGTGGAGTGGATTGTGCCGCCGGCGGGGGACCACGCGCCCAACCCGCCGGAGGGCTACGTGGTGAGCTTCATTCGCTTCCATGAGCGCGGCTTCGCCGCGCCGGCGAGCCGCTTCATGCGGGCGTTGTGCCACCACTACGGCGTGGAGTTGCACAACTTCGCGCCGAACGTGATTTCACAGGCGGCCACGTTCGTGGGTGTCTGCGAGGGGTATCTGGGGATCCCGCCCGAACCGGGAGCTCGGGATACACCTCTTCCGCGCGGAGCTCTTCACGCAGCCCACGACGGAGCCGAGGACCCGCCGTGCGGTGCGCGCCGGCGGGATGTCGCTCCCCGCGGGGGCGCGCTCAAGGACGACTACATCCCCTGCACCATGACGACGAACAACGCCGGCTGGGAGCGGGGATGGTTCTATCTGCGCAACGCCGAGCCCGGCCTCCCCGCCTACACTGGCCTGGTGCTCCGGGAGAAGCCCAACTCCTTGGGTCACGGGGTGTCCACGGCCCAGCACCGGAGGCGGCTGGACTCGGTCTTGGCCGCCTTGAAGGAGCTGGCGACGCTCGGGTTGACCGCGGCGGGCGTCCTTGCCTTCCTCCACCACCGGCGGGTTGTGCCCCTGATGGAGAGGCCGCTCTGCATCTACGAGATGACAGAGGAGGCAGACCCCGTCGCGCTGGCGAGGTCGCGAATGCTCCCAACCCCCCTCGAGCGGGCGTATGCACTCACCTGGGCGCGGAACGCCGTCGACACCCGGATGCTGCAACGCCCGGACCGATCCCCGTGGGACCTCGAGATGCTCCCCACCGGCCCGCTGGTGAGTGTGGTTCCTGGCCCTATTTTTGTTCTTGGCGTCGCTTCTGGCCCCTGACGCGCTTTTGGCGTTCTTGCATGCAGTTGGTGCAATTCAATGCCCCGAAGTCCGTCCCGCCCACCCCTGACTCCCGCGCGCTTGGTCGGGCGGCGCAGCAACGGGAGCAGGAGCGGGCGGCGTGCAAGAGGGAGCGCGTGAGGCGGCATCGCGAGCGCCGCGAGCGACGGAGCGCGGAGTACGGCGGCGCGAGGAGCCGGGGCTTTCCTCCCCGGGACCGAGGAGTACTCATCCTCGGAGGAGGACGAAGAGGAAGAGGCCGAGGGGCGGGGGCCCCTCTCGAGAGGTGGGAGCCCCGCCCCCGTCGCCGGAGCCGGCTCCGGCGGCAAGGGCGGCGTCGCCGGGGGCGGGCGCGGCGGCACCCGCCGCCGGCAATCGACAACAGGGCGGCGCGCGCGCGCGGAGGTGCCGGCGTGCGCCACGCAGGCACGCGCGGCGCGTGCGCCCCCGCGCGCGGGCGGGGCCCGCGCGCGGCGGCGACGTCGGGGAGGCGCGGCGGCGGCGCGCGCCGGCCGCGCCGGCCTCGTCCGCCGAGGACTCGAGGAAAAGGAAGCGCGCCTTTTCCTCTTCGAGGTAAGGGGCTTGCCTTTCTGCGAGGTTTGATTTTCCGGCGCCCAGGCGTTCTGATTTTCTGCTCGTGCTTGTGCAGGGTGGTGCCAACCGTGCCTCCCCTCGCACTGGCTAAGGTGCTGAGGGCGGACACGTCCGTCCCTACCCGGCGGCGCTCGTCGAGGGCGTCGCGGGCAGGGGCGAGCACGGCGGTGACGGGTGAGAGCTCGCGAGGGCCCGGCCGAGGCCCCCAAGGCCTCGGCCGGCGGACTCGGCCCCGACCGCGGCGCGGCCGGCGGTCGTCGAAGAGCGGCGGGCGCCGGTCGTGGCGCAGACGCAGCCGGCCGCGGCGGCGGCCGTGATGGAGGCGCGGCCCGCGGTGGCTGCCGCGGCGGAGGGCGAGCGGGCGGCGGCGGCCGAGGAGGGCGGTCGGGCGCCCGCGGTCGTGGAGGCACCGGGCCGGAGGCGGTGGCCGCGGCGCCGCGTCGGGCGCCGCGCGGCCGCGGAGGCGCAAGTGGAGGTGCCGGCGAGAGGCGGCGCGGGGCCGGCGCCCGTAGGCGGTTCCCGGGCGACGGTGGTGGAGATCCCAGACGATGACTCCCCGCCGCCCGGGTGGGATCAGTGGGCGAGCTCCATGCTCTCCCCAAGATCCCAGGAGGGGGCCCTCGTGAGGCGGCACGAGGGCCACATGGTGGCGGGGGCCGAGGGCACGGCGCCGAGGCCTCGTCCTCCCGCGCCGGTTACTCCGCCCATGTGGAGGGGGCCGCTGGCGACCCGCCTGCGTTTGCCGACACCCAGGAGGAGCAAGAGCTCTGGGGAGAGCTCCGGAGCCACGGCGCCACGCTCGACCGTGCGTTGAACGAGGCACTGAGGGTCCATGGCGGCCCCGCGTGGCGTGTCTTCCAGGTAGGGTGCCATTGCTTGCTTCCCTTTTTCCTTGTTTCTGCGCGCTTGCCTTTGCGGCATGGTGTTTACGGGTTTTGATTTGTGGGTGCCAGGAGCTCGAGCGCCGCGCCCGCGACAAGTACGACGCCTTCGATCGGGTGAATGCCGAGCTCCACCAGCTTCGGGAGCGATGCGGCGCCTTCGACGCGCTCGCTGATGCCCTCAGGACTCCGGACGGGTGGTTGTCGTACCGGGCCGTGGCCTTGCGTGATGAACTCCCCGAGAGCACAAGGCAGGACCCGACGCGTCGCTCTAGCCTCGAGCGGGACTGCACGGCCCTCATCGACCGTGATGAGGCGCTGTGGCAGGCGCGCTCGGACCTGGAGAAGATGCGCACACTGGCGACCAACTGGGAGGCGGAGGTGGCCAGCGTCCGCAGCGAGAACCGGGGGCTCCGCTCGTCCCTCGAGGGGGCGCAGGCGCGGCCGCCGTGCCGAGGAGCGGGCGCGCGCGCTTGAGCAAAGGGCCAAGGAGGCCGACGACTTGAAGGCCGCCCTCGACGCCAAGGCCGCGGCCCTCGCCGTTGCCGAGGAGCAGCTCCTGCAGGAGTGCACCGCTCGCCAAGGAGCTGAGAGGCGGCTTCAGCAGGAGCAGGCCGCCCTCGTCGATGCCCGGTCGGCCCTGGAGCGGGAGCGCGCTGCTCGCGAGGTGACGCAGATGTCGCTGGAGGACCGGAACACCAAGTTCTCCCAGGTCGAGGGCGAGCTGATGGTGCTCAGCATCACAAGTGCGGGCCAGGAGCTGGCCCTCCAGGAGCAAGGCGAGACCATCAGGGGCCTCGAGCGGACGGTCAAGGCCGAGCGCCGCGCGCTCGAGGTGGAGAGGAAGCAGGTCGAAGGTGAGCCGTCTTTTGACTCTTGTGTTGTTGGGTTTTCCTTAGAGGGTTCGCACTCTTTTTCTGACTTCTTTCTCGTCTGGCAACTTCAGGCTTGCGCACCGCGCTTGGGCACGCGGTTGAGCAGGCCGAGGCGCTGCAAACCTCCTACAACTCCTCCGAGCAGAGCTGCAGGAGTTGCGCGACGCGGCCCTCGAGACCTGCCGATCCGTGGAGGAGGGCGAGGCGCAAACCGGGAGCTCACTGGCCAGATGCCTGCGCGCCCTCGGCGGCCATGTCACTGAACGGATGCGCCGGGCGCTGCACCTTGGCGTCCAGAAGGCCCTCGGAGTGGTACGGTCCCACTACGAGGTCAACTTCGAGGCGCTGGCGGAAGGTTACGTCGTCCCCGAGGGTGTCGAGGACGAGGTGGCGATGGAGCGCGTGGACGCGCTCGCCGCCGACACCGCCAGGTCGCTCGCTGAAGCCTTCGAGGAGTTCCTCTTCCCGGACGCTGCCGACGCCGCCGCTCCTCCCTCCTGAAGACAGCTGGGCGCTTGGCCCGTTTTGTTTGTGTATCAGTATTCTGGCCGTGTGGCCTTTGTAAATAAACAAGTTGTTTTTGTCATGAACACATGTTGATGCGAAATGAAGTTTTATGTTTATTGCGCTTTTTGTTTCTCCTTCTTCCTGAGTAGATTCTAGTTGGGGGAGTTCGGTTTTCGTGGGTGGCCTACTGGGCTGGAGGCGAGAGAGAAGGGCCGTATCCTCGCGGAGGCGTAGGCTATCTCTGGCTCGCGCGCTCCTTCCGCTGGGCTGCCCACGCCCTGTTCGAACCGTTGCTCGAGGCTGAAGTAGAAAACAAGCTTAGCGCGCGTGAGTTGTTTCGTTTTTTGCGCGAAAATGGGACCATTTTGGGGGGGGGGGGATGCCCCCCGTAGTAGCCCCCGAGGGTAACTTGGGTTTCAGGGGAAAGCCGAGTTGCCCTTTTCGTTAAACTTATGGCGTTTACATGGTCGTCACCAACTGGGGCGTTGGTCATGTGATTTTTACAACAAAAAATGCTTGGAAATCCTAGCTAGGGGTAGAAGCGACGTAGCTGTTGGATGTTCCAAGCGTTCGTGAGCTCTTCACCGTCCTCGTTGGCCAGCTTGTATGTGCCGGGCTTGACCACCTTCACCACGACGTAGGGCCCCTCCCATGGAGGCGATAGCTTGTGGCGTCCCCGGTTGTCTTGCCGCAGCCTTAGGACCAAATCCCCTTCGCTGAAGTCTCGTCTGCGTATCTTGCGTGCTTGGTGGCGCCTGAGGGATTGCTGATACCTCGCGGAGTGCATCAAGGCCACGAGGCGTGCCTCATCCAGCTGGTCCAGTGAGTCCTCGCAGGCTCGCTGGTTGGCATCCTCGTCGTAGCCTCGAACCCTGGGCGACCCGTATTCTAAGTCCGTGGGGAGGACGGCCTCTGCGCCATGGACTAGGAAAAACGGGGTGAACCCGGTGGCTCTGCTCGGGGTGGTCCTTAGGCTCCACACGACTGCAGGTAACTCTTGGAGCCATTTTCGTCCAGATTTGTTTAGCTGGTCGAAAATTCTAGGCTTAAGGCCTTGTAAGATCATGCCGTTGGCACGCTCCACTTGGCCGTTGGTCTGTGGGTGTGCCACAGCTGCCCAATCCACACAGATGTGGAAATTGTCGCAGAACTCCAAGAATTTCTTGCCCGTGAACTGGGACCCGTTGTCGGTGATGATGGAGTTTGGCACTCCAAAGCGATGGACGATGTCGGTGAAGAACGTTACCGCTTGCTCCGCCCTGAGGTTCGTAATGGGGCGCACTTCCACCCACTTGGAGAACTTGTCGATCGCGACCAACAAGTGGGTGAAGCCCCTGGGCGCCTTCCGCAAGGGCCCGACGATATCCAACCCCCACACGGCGAACGACCATGTTATGGGGATGGTCTGCAGGGCATGAGCGGGGAGGTTGGTCTTGTGGGCGTAGAACTGGCACCCTTCACAGGTGCGTACAATCTCACTGGCGTCCGCGACCGCGGTAGGCCAGTAAAAGCCCTGGCGGAACGCGTTGCCAACGAGGGTGCGAGGCGCGGCGTGATGGCCACAAATCCCAGCGTGGATGTCCCGTAGGAGCTCGCGCCCCTCGGGAATGGGCACGCACCGCTGTAAGATGCCGGAAGCGGCGCGTTTGTACAGCTCGCCGTCGACGAGGGCAAAGGACTTGGCCATCCTGGCGATGCGTCTGGCCGTGGCCCGGCCCGAGGGGAGCTCTCCTCGAGCCATCCAAGCGATGTATTTGTCGCGCCAGTCAGCCTTGACAGGAGCTGGCTCGATATCCATCACGTCGGCCTCGTAGGAGCCGTACCCCTCGAGGAGGGAGAGCACGTACGCCTCGTTCGAGGGGTCCTCATCCATGGGTTCCGCACCCGCTGGATTCGAGGGAGCCCCCGAGGGTTCTGCGTGGCTCGAGGGGTGGGGCTCGAGGATGACCGAGGGCTGGGCAACATCGCGGGCAAAAACGTTCGGGGGGAACGGTTATCTGCCCGGATGCGATCTTGGCCAGCTCGTCCGCCTCCTCGTTGTACCGGCGGGGTACGTGGTTGAGCTCGATGCCGTAGAACCTGTCTTCGAGGGCTCGCACGGCCTTGCAGTAGGCCTCCATCTTGTCGTCATGGTAGCTCGCGTTCTTCATGACTTGATCGATTACGAGCTGTGAGTCCCCCCGCACGTCGAGGCGCTTGACGCCTAACTCAACGGCGATTTTGAGGCCACAGAGGAGGGCCTCGTATTCAGCCATATTGTTAGACGCGGGGAAGTGGAGGCGCACCGCATACCGCATGTGCTCTTCGAGGGGTGACACGAAGAGCAGGCCCGCGCCCGCCCCCGTCTTCATCACCGAGCCGTCGAAATACAGAGTCCAGCACTCTACTTGGATCTGTGGCGGCGGCAGCTGCGTATCCGTCCACTCAGCGACGAAATCCGCCAGGATCTGGGACTTGATGGCCTTGCGCGGGGCGTAGGCGAGCGTTTCGCCCATCAGCTCTACGGACCACTTAGCGATCCTGCCCGCCGCGTCAGGATTGCGGATGATCTCCCCTAGCGGGAAGGAGGAGACCACCGTGACGGGGTGGGCCTCGAAGTAATGGCGGAGCTTGCGCCGCGCAAGGACTACCGCGTACGCCGCCTTCCGGACCCGAGGGTAGCGCGTCTTGGTGTCGACAGACCTCGCTGATGTAGTAGACCGGCCGCTGGACCGGCAGGGCGTGCCCTTCCTCCGCGCGCTCCACCACGATTACGGCGCTGACCGCCTGGGTGGTTGCGGCCACGTAGAGCTGCAGGGGTTCGCCATCCTGTGGCGGCGTGAGGATCGGGGCGTGCGTCAAGAACGCCTTCAGCTTGTCGAGCGCATCCTGGGCCTCGGTGGTCCAAGAGAAGCGCTCATGTTTCTTGAGGAGGCGATAGAGGAGCAGGCCCTTCTCGCCGAGCCACGAGATGAAGCGGCTCAGGGCGGCAAGGCACCCCAGCACCTTTTGCACCCCTTTGAGGTCCCGGATCGGGCCCATTCGTTCGAGGGCCGCGACCTTTTTAGGGTTGGCCTCGATTCCCCGTTGGGAGACAATGTATCCCAGGAGCATGCCTCGCGGCACTCCAAAGATACACTTTTCGGGGTTTAACTTGACCCCATTGGCCCGTAGGCAACCGAACGCGATGCCGAGGTCGCCAACCAGGTCGTCCGCCTTCCTGGTTTTTACGACGATGTCATCCACGTACGCCTCGACCGTCCGCCCGATGTGATCTCCGAAAACGTGTTGCATGCAGTGTTGATACGTCGCTCCTGCGTTTCGGAGGCCAAACGGCATCGTGACGTAGCAGAACATCCCGAACGGCGTGATGAACAAAGTCGCAAGCTGGTCGGACTCCTTCATCTTTATTTGATGATACCCGGAGTAGGCATCAAGGAAGCAAAGTAATTAAACACCCAGCCGTTGAATCAACGATTTGATCAATGCGTGGCAAAGGAAAAGGGACTTTAGGACATGCTTTATTGAGACTAGTATAGTCTATACACATCCGCCACTTCCCATTCTTTTTCTTTACAAGCACGGGGTTTGCTAGCCACGTTGGGTGGAACACCTCCTTGATGAACCCGGCCTCGAGAAGCTTCCGCAGCTCCGCTCCGATTGCCCGTCGCCGCTCCTCGTCGAAGCGGCAGAGCCGTTGTTGCACGGCGTGGGCGTGAGGCATGATCTCAAGGGAGTGCTCGGCGACCTCCCTCGGGATGCCTGGCATATCCGAGGGGCTCCGCGCGAAGATGTCGGCGTTGGCGCGGAGGAAGTCGACGAGCACCACTTCCTATTTAGGATCGAGGGTGGAGCTGACCCTCAACGCCTTGCCCTCGGGGGCCGCGGGGTCGAGGGGTACTTCCTTGGTCTGCTCCGCAGCCTCGAAGGTGCCGGTGTGCTTGGAGGCGGAGTCGAGGTCCTCGTTGACCATCTTCTCCAAAGTGGTCACCAGCGCTTCATCCAGCGCCAGTGCTTCTGCGTGCTCTACGCACTCGACATCGCAGTCGAATGCGTGCTCGATGGACGAGCCCACGGTGATGACGCCGTTCGGTCCTGGCATCTTCATCTTCAAGTAGGTGTAGTTGGGGACCGCCATGAATTTGGCGTAGCAGGGCCGCCCAAGTATAGCGTGGTAGCACCCTTGAACCCTACCACCTCGAAGGTGAGCATTTCTTTGCGGAAATTCTTCGCGGTGCCAAACCAAACCGGCAGGTCGATCTGCCCGAGGGGCTGGACCTGCTTGCCGGGCGCGATGCCATGGAACGGCTTCGTGCTGGGCCACAGCTGGTCCAACCCGATCCCCATCAAGCGCAGCGTATGCGCGTAGAGGATATTGAGGCTGCTGCCCCCGTCCATCAAGACTTTTGAGAACCTCTCGTTCCCAATGATCGGGTCGACCACCAGTGGGTACTGGCCCGGGTTGGGGATGCGGTTCGGATGGTCTTCCCGGCTGAAGGTGATGGCGTCCTCCGACCAATTGAGGAAGGAAGGAGGCGCCTTCTCCGCGGCGAGGACCTCTTGCCGCTCCCGCTTGAGCTGGCGGGTCGACATGTCGACGGTGGGTCCCCCGAAGATGAGGAACACGTTCTCCACGGCGGGGAAGCCGCCGGCGTCACTGTCTCCTCCATCTTTCTTGGCCTCTACCTCCTTCGCGGCGGCACGGCCGTAGAACTTCTTGAGCATGTCGCACTGCTCAAGGGTGTGGTTTACTGGGGTCTTGTGGTAAGGACATGGCTTCTTCAGCATGTCATCAAACACCCCCGGGCCTCGAGGGGCCGGTCGAGGGCCCTGTCGAGCCGGGTCGACAGCAAGGGCCTCGGCCTCATCGCCGTCTCGCCCCTGCTCGCGCGCCTCACGGCGCGGCTTCTTTCCCTTCTTGCCCCGCTTGTCCTTGCGGTGGGGCTCCCTGGACTTGCTGCCCTCCGAGGGCGCATCGTCCGAGCGCCTGCCTTTCTTGCCATCAAAGATCACCCCCACGGCTTCCTCTCCTGAGGCGAAGCTGGTGGCGATGTCGAACAGCTCGTTGGAGTCCACGGGCGGGCTGCGTCCCAGTTCACGCACGAGGTCCCGGCACGTGGTGCCTTCGAGGAAGGCGTGCACAATCTCGGATTGCGCCACGCTGGGGAGCTCTGTGCAGCGCTTGGAGAAGCGCCGTATGAAGTCCCGTAGCGACTTGCCGGGCTTCTGAGTGCAGGAGCGCAGGTCCCAGGAATTTCCAGGGCGCACGTACATTCCCTGGAAGTTACCCACGAACGTGCGGACCAGATCGTCCCAGTTGTGGATCTGGCTGGAGAGCAGGTGCTCGAGCCACGTCCGGGCCGCATCGCCGAGGTGCAGGGGCAAGTTGCGGATGATGACCTCGTCGCTGGTGGCCCCGCCCAGCTGGCACGCCAAGCGGTAGTCGTTGAGCCACACGCGGGGATCTGTCTCGCCATTGTACTTGACGATGGTCGAGGGTTGGCAGAAACGCTGGGGGAAGGCCGCCGCGCGGATCTCCCGGCTGAACACACGGGTCCCTGGGGGCTCCGGCGTCGGGGAGCGGTCTTCGTCGCTGTCATAGTGTCCGCCCCGTCAAGGGTGGTAGCCCACCGCCGGCCGGCGTCCGCCCCCGCTCGTGCGACGTGCGTTGATGACGTTGCGGGCGTCGCCGTCCGCCGCCTGCGCGTGTGTCAAGGAGCCGCTCCTTGGTCGCGCGCGTCCCGGGTTGGCGGGACGCCCGCGGCCTTCTCCCCGCGTGGACCGAGGGCTCGCCCCCCGAGCGGCCCCGTCCCCCTCGCGCATCCCCCCCGCCGGCGGATACGTGAGGCCGAGCTTTCGGCCCGCCGGACGGCCGCTTGCTCAATGAGAGCCTGCACCTCGCGCTGCAGGTTCCGCGCCTCAGGGGTCGAGGGTGCCGGCATAGCCCGTAGCAGCGTCGCGGCGGCAACGAGCTTCTGACTTGCCCGTGGAGGCACGTCAGGGTTGTCGGTGTTGTTGCGGTCGCGGGCCTGCCTGCCCAGCTCCCGCACGCGTTCGCCGCGAGTGGAGGCCTCTCCAGCCATCGAGGCGCGGAACAGCTACACCGTGCGGTATTCCTCCGCCAGCTTAGCCTCGAGCTCGCGGGCTTGGGCTAGCTGTGCGTCGGCGTCGGCTCCAGTGGGAGTGCTTGGTCCCGCGGCTTGGCGCGGAGCGATCCCCCCGGGGCGGGCGTGATCTCCCCCGTCCCCCGCGCGCCCGCGCCGCCGGTGGGCGTTCGCCGGGTCGTTGGCGACGACGACACAAAGACTCCCCGCGCGGGATCGTAACTCCCGGTGCTGGAGTCATCGGAGCAGCCGAACCAGTAGTCCGTAGCGTTAAGGAAACGCCTGAACATGACTGGGTCCGGTACGCCGGAGAAGTCCCACTTCGCGTACCCGTGGCAGTTTGCGGGCGGCAACGCGTCAAGGGAACCCAGGGATGATTCGTCACCTGCTGAGGTGCCGGGATTCCTGGCGACGAAGACGTGACGGCCAGGGGGAACCCTGCGCATTGTGGTGTTGACGTTGGCGTTGAAGGCCGTCGTGGCGCCACGCAGCCCAATGGGAAAGTGCGGTCCGGAGACTGTGCGCTGTCCCGCCGGGGTGGTGGCCGCTGTGGCGGCAGGCGCACCGCGCTGAGAGGCGCGCGCGCTCGGCTTGCCGTCGCTCGGACCGCGCTTGGCGTGAACGCCGGTCGGAGCGGCGGTTGCGTCGTGGTGCCGACGGACCCGCGCATCCGTGCCGGCGGCGCGCTCGCGTCGTGACGGTGCGCGCGGCGGGGACCGGAGCGGAACCGGCCCGGCGCCACGCGCGGAGCTCCTCACGGTTGGTGAGGCGCATGAGGTAGCCGTTCCCCCGTGGCCCGAAAGTTCGTGCCCCCCGAACCGGATTTCGAACCCGGCGGGGAGGGGGGTCCGAGCTGCCCATGCGAGCGCGCGTCGCGCGGTACTCGGTGCGGATTACCATGGAGGGAGTTGGTGGATTGACCTTAGGCGCTCAGATTGCCCCACGGTGGGCGCCAACTGTCGGTGCGGAATGTGGTCCCGACACTAACCAGTAATAAACGCCGAGGTCTATCCCTCAATGGTCGATGCTAAGCAATAAAAGACACAAAGTTTATCCTGGTTCCGGCCGAGGGGCCGTACGTCCAGCAGTGGTGTGCTCAAGGCACTATATTGCTCAGCACCAGGGGGTGCCTGTAGTGGGGCTGCTACAAGCAAGGCGGGAGAGGAAGCGGGGCTTCCAAGTCCCTGGTGTAGTGGCTGAAGATATTGTGGGAGAATTGGAGAGCAAGTGCGTGGTGCGACTTGTCTCGTGTGGAGTGTGCTGTGTCCCTCTGTCTGTTGTCTCGTCCCCCGCGGCAAGGGGGTTCGTCCTCCTTTTATAGACCAAGGAAGGAGCGAATCACATGCGCGCCGCGCTATTTAGCTACGTGAAGGAGCGTGATGTGCTACGCTGTAGAGTAGGCGGCCGCCCAGGCGATCCTTGTGGCGATCCGGCCATCATGGCGTATCCTGTACCCGAACAGGGGCGTCCTCGAGGGTAGAAGAGCGGCGGACAGCTGTAATGTCTCCTGATAGGCTCGAGAGAGTTGCAGACGTCAGTCCGTACGAGGTACAGCGGCAGGTAGGGTGGCGCCCCGTTCCCGCATGCTCCACAGTGCTGGAGTCGTTGCCACAGTGCCTGGCGTGCGCTCGTACGCGCGGGGGCGGCAGCCATACCGTTAACAGTGGCAGGGATGGCGTCCCACCGGCCTAGCGCCTCCACCTAACCCTGTAAAGTCACAAGAAAGTGAATCGAGGGTGCAGCCGGCCCCCCTTCGAGGGCTCGGCGCGTCAGCCGTACTGGAGCAGGTGCACGGCGTCACGGGACGGGCACCGGCCACGCCGCTCAGTCCCTCCCCACAGTGATGGGGATGGGCTCCCTCCTGGGGAGTTGTTGCGGCAGCACCAGGGCGCGAGCCCCGGGCGCATGATGGCGCCGTCCCGCCGATGTCAGGGCATTTAATGCCTTCGCGCGGGAGCAGGTGCGCGCGTGCGGGGTGTGCCCTCGAGCGAGGCGGCACCCCCGTCCGACGGCGGGGCGGACCCTCGAGCGAGGCGGACCTCGCTCGAGGGAGGCGCACCTCCTCGAACGGGCGACGCCCGCCCGAGGGAGGCGCGCACCCTCGAGCGAGGCGAGGCCTACTCGAGGGGGTCTTCGAGTGGGCCGCCTGGCGGGCCGCTGGGGCCTTCGCGCCGTGGGCCATGTCCTGCATGGTTAAGTAAGGCGCGTTTTGGTTTTGGCTTTGTTGCGGGTTTTAAGTGGGGATTTCCCAGTTGTTTAAGGGGACCCCTAGGGCTGTCCCTGACAACTCCGGAATAGAAGAGCCATAAAAGCATTCCTCCGTCCCCAAACTACTATGCGAGTAATGACCACACAAAGATTTCCCTAATTACTCGGCCAAGACAGAGCCATATAGTTCTTGTGGTTGCACTGTTGTCCTGGGTGGTTCTCCATGTTCCGATTAATACATGGTGATCTTGTATTAAGCAACTAGAGATATAACATAAAGGTAAAACAAGTTCATCATTAATGTTCATTAAACCACCATAACCCAAGTAGAGCAACTAGCATAGCTACCCAACATAAAGGAAATCCGGTTGATCAAGGCACATGATAAACAATACTAGTCAAACCTTTAACATGGGTCCCATCATATTAAATGCAGGCATATGCAAAGTGATTAAATATAGTTCTTAGGACAAAAATCAAGGACACACTTGCCTTTAACCAAAGTAATGATGTTGCTCAAAATTCTTCATCTTCATACTCTTTCAAGCTCTCGAACCACGCTCACTCTACTCGCATCAACCATCGGTACAAGCATACAAAGCAGACACACAAACAAACTAAGGAAAGTACACCACTCAAAAGAAAAGCTTTAAAAGAACGCATAAAGGATATGCTTGATGCTATGGATCACTGAAGCACACAGACTGTGCTTAGAGGAAGAAAGGCTTGGTTAACTTTAAAGAGATGGTTGTGGAAGATTGAGCAAGAACCGGAAAGATCACACTGAGATAGAGCTTGGTAAAGAACGTCTAACGGACGTTTTGCATACATGAGAGATCAAACTATGAGCTGGATTTATTTTTAATTAGCAAAAAGTATGTAAGGGATATTTCATAAAGAAAATACCCTAAGTTGGAATTAATGCATCATTACATTTTATTTGTAAAAGACCGGAGTAAAGAACTAATTAAGTTTTATTTATAAAGATTCATATATTGATTAAACCGATTAAACATTTAATTTAGAAAACTAAACTATATGAACAATCTAAACGAAACTTTGTAATTTGAGTAGATCATATTATGTCACACCCGGTTTTAAAGGCAAAACCGAATGCATTGATCACGTGTGCGCCAGGATCAAGTTACACACACGCTTAGACATTATGAATACCAAAAATAGTGCCACACGAATAAAGATTTATTACAAACCATAGTCTTAAACGAAACTTAAATAAACGAGTTCTCGCAGCGGACAAAATGCCTCCACAGGCAACTGACTGAAGACTACGCACACCTAGAACTCCTGGAAATCTCCTGGAATATCTTCAAAGTTCTCCCAGTCTGAGCAGCAAATCCGGGTATTGTAGATGCAAGAGAATAAACAAGCGTGAGCACATATCGTACTCAGAAAGGGAAAACAACATAACATGCAAGGCCATATGGTGGATGGCTAAGGTTCAAGCACTTTAGCATTTTAGTTGGTCAAGTTTTATTAGCAACCTGATTACTAAAGGTGTAAGTTCATACCAACCCAATTAATAAGATAAAAGCATCATAAGTAAAGAATAAAACAACAGTTTAAACATTAAAGTTCCATAATTTAATCATGTGAGTGTCCAGGCCGCTCTTGACCGTGAGCACGGCTAATCGATTAGTTTAACACTCTGCAGAGGTTGTACATCTTTACCCACAAGCAGCGTAAAAGCTCCGAAGAACTTTGGACCCAACCATGCGGTGTTTGCAAGACACCATATCACACTTCCGAGGTGTGATTGCATAGGGACGCTACATGGCCTTTACAAAGGTTCCCTAGCAAGTTATGACCCACAAGGTCCGGATCGCTTAGCAAGGTATAAAGTCCCATAGCAGTCGATACCCCACCATAAAAAGAATAACTCACCCAACCCCCCGCTAGAGCGAGTCCATACCCCACAGCACCGCCGATCCCTTGTCCTTATCGAGTAAGACCATCCCAAGCTAAAGTTCCTAATTATTCAGCCCAAGACCATTGCCCATTAGTTCTTGTGGTTGTACCGTTTTCCCTCGGGTGGTTCTCCATGTTCCGATTACACATTAAAGGTGGTATTGTAAAGTAAAAGATCATAAACGGAACATAGAATAACAAAAAGGTAACCAAGTTGATTAATACCAAAACCCTGTTGAGCATGCTAAGCAATAACTACCACAAGATTAATTTAATTCCCGACATCAAGGTAAAGGTAGTAAAGAGCTAGGCATGATCCTTAATAGGTTCCCATCAAATTAATGCAAGCGAAAAGTAAAGACAGTGAATTTAAATGCATGTTATGTAGGACAAGCGGGCATGCATCAAGGAATACTTGCCTTCAACAAAGCCTTGCTGCTCAAACTCTTGCACGACTTGATCTTCAAATCCCTCGAACGAATCGCTCTCTACGGTCCACAATCATCACATACAAGCATACAATAGGAATAAATAAGAAACAGTCACCAAACAGATCAAACAGATCTAAACAGTAGCATAAAACTAATCTATGCTTCGAGACGAACGCGTGGACATAAAGAACGCTAAAATCGGAGCTAAAACGACTAAGTTATGGCTTCGGGAAGGTTTAGGGACTAATCTGCGAAGATTTGAAAAGGTTTTGGGCTAAAATAAAGAAAAAGGACTAAACTGTAAGAAAACTCATAAGGCGGAAGGGTATTTTTGTAAATATTAGAAACTCAGGGGCTTTTCTGCAAAATTTCCAGGGCTGGCGGCGGGTTTGACCTAGTTGACCGGTCGGGCGGATCTAGATCCGTTGGATCTGGATCTAACCGGCCGCGGCGGGTTGCGGCGGCGCGGCTTAGATCCGGGGCGTCGGATTTCAATCCGGCGGGCCGGGGTCTTGCGCATGCGGCGGGGGCGGCGGCACGCGAAGGCCGGCGGCGGCGAGTGGCGGCGGGTGGCGGCGGACTCGCCGGCGGGAACCCCCCGATCTAGGGTTTCCCCGGCCACGCGCTTGGGACGCGGAGGGCGTCTAGGCGCGCGCGCGCGAGCACGCGAACCTATCTAGGGCGGCGGCTCGGGCGAAGACGCGGCGGCGCGGGCGGCCGACGCGGCGGCGCGAGGCGCGGACTCCGGCGACGGCCCTAGGGCGACGGGGGTGCATGGGGATGGCGACACGTGATGCCGGCGGGTTCCTCACCTCCTTGCGCGTCCTTGGTGCGGCTCCTCGACGATGAAGCGACGGCGGCGGCGGAACCCGAAAGCGGCGACGCGGCTATCTTGAGCTAGGGTTCCGGCAGGGGCGCAAGACGGTGGCTTGGGCTCGGGCGGCTCGGGTGGGAGGTCCGGGGGCGGCGGCGCCTTAAATAGCCCGGCGGGGGCCTCCCTTGGCGTGCGTGCTCGGCTCGGGACCGCGCGGTTGCGGCGGCGGGGGTCGGACTCGGGGTCGAGTCCGGCGCGGGGGACGACGCCGCGGGGGGGATGACGGCGGGGCCCCACGGGTCGGCGGCACGGGGGCGGGGGCGGGCCGGGGCGGGCGCGTCGGATCCGGATCCGACGGCCCGAATCGAGGGCGGCGGCGGGCGCGGGCCGCCGGGCCACCGGGGCCGAAAGGCGCCGGCACGCGGGCCGGGCGAGCGCGGCGGCCCGCTAAGGCCGGCCGGGCCGCGCGGGCCGGTGGGCCGCGGCGGCTACTGGGTTGGGTTAAAAAGGGTTAAGGATTAAGGGTAAATAGAAAAGGTTTTGGGATTTTAGGGATTTAGGAAAAGGCACCAAACAAATGGAATTCAAATTTTGAATTTGAATTCCAGGCAACCAAAATAATGCTCCAGCATGTATGCAACAAATAAATCCTATATTTCATTAACTTTATTTTAGAAAAGTTTTAAATGCCTAAAAATAAATGAAACCACCTTATATTCCTTAAGGAAATAAATGGTTGCTAGCAAATTTTTAATAAAGCCAATTTTTTCATAGAATTAGGGTGTTACAAATCCTACCCCCCTTAAGAAGAATCTCGTCCTCGAGATTCGGACAGATTGGGAAAAAGATCTAGAAATTCTGCTTTCAGCTCATCCTCTCTTTCCCATGTTGCCTCATCCTCTGCATGATTACTCCATTGTACTTTGCACATCTTAATCACACTATTCCTGGTGATCCTTGTCATTGTCTCCAATATCCGAATGGGGTGTTCAACGATAGTGAGATCCTCTTTCACGTTTAGATCGTCCAAGGGTAACGGCTCCTTGTCATGGGGACCAAAACCCTTCTTTAACTGAGAAATATGGAACACATCATGCACATCAGCTAGCTGGACTGGCAACTCCAATCTGTAAGCCACTTCTCCCACTTTCTCAAGGATCTTGAAAGGTCCAATAAACCGAGGTGACAACTTTCCTTTAACTCGAATCGACGCAAACCTCGATGGGTGACACCTTTAGGTACACATAATCGCCTTCCTGAAAGACCACATCCCTTCTTTTGCCATCTGCATAACTTTTCTGTCTAGACTGAGCAATCCTCAAATTTTCTCTGATGATCTGAACTTGTTTCTCTGCTGCTCTGATGATATCTGCCCCAAATAACTGCCTTTCGCCTGTCTCACTCCAATATAATGGGTTTCTACACTTCCTTCCATACAGGGCCTCAAAGGGTGACATTTTGAGACTAGCTTGGTAGCTGTTGTTGTAAGAGAACTCAGCATACGGCAAGCTCTTATCCCAACTACAACCATGCTTAAGCGCACATGCTCTCAGCATGTCTTCTAGGATCTGATTGGTTCTCTCTGTCTGTGGATGATAAGCTGAGCTGAAATTTAGCTTAGTATCCAGAGATTCATGCAACTTCCCCCAGAAACGAGAAGTAAACTGAGTACCTCTGTCTGACACGATCTTCTTTGGTACACCATGTAGACACACAATCCTGGACATGTATAGTTCAGCCAACTTAGCTCTTGTATAAGTAGTCTTTACCGGAATGAAGTGAGCTACCTTAGTCAAACGATCCACGATAACCCAAATTGAATCATAACCATCTCGGGTTCGAGGTAAACCGACTATGAAGTCCATTCCGATCTCTTCCCACTTCCACTCAGGCACCTTCAATGGTTGAAGCAAACCAGCGGGTCTCTGATGTTCAGCCTTAACTCGGTGGCAAGTGTCACACAAAGCCACATGAGCGGCCATGTCTCTCTTCATACCGTACCACCAATACCTCTGCTTGAGATCCTGGTACATCTTAGTACTGCCTGGATGGATAGAGTAAGCTGAGTCGTGAGCTTCTCTCAAGATCTTCTCTCTGAGATCTCCCCGTCTCGGTACACACAACCGGTTCTTAAACCACACGGTTCCTTGCTCATCTTCTCGTGAAATCTGGGGCTTCTCCTTGTTGCATACTCTCTTTAATCTTTTGTATTCCAAAGATCCTCTAACCGCCACTTACGTATCTCTTGCTCCGCAGTGGACAAGTACTTCCAAAGTCACTCCTTCGCATGTGCAACCACTTTCAAGTTGAGCCGTTCAAACTCTTTTACCAACTCCTCGGAAACCGAATGGTCATAGCCATGTTAGTGTGGCCTTTCGACTCAAAGCATCGCAACCGCATTTGCTTTACCCGATGATAGTGAATCTCTAGATCATAGTCTTTGATCAACTCTAACCAACGACGCTGTCTTAAATTAAGATCCTTCTGAGTGAAGATATACTTCAGACTCTTGTGATCAGTATAGACCTGACACTTAGTTCCCATAATGTAGTGTCTCCAAATCTTCAATGCATGGACCACTGCTGCTAACTCAAGATCATGCGTAGGATAGTTCAACTCATGTTTCCTCAACTGACGAGATGCATAGGCTATAACATGACCTTCTTGCATCAACACACATCCTAGACCTTGTCGAGATGCATCACAGTATATGTCAAAGCTCTTTCGTAGATCAGGCATTACTAGAACAAGTCCGTGGTTAACCGCTTCTTTAACTCTTCGAAACCGGACCGACATGCACCGGTCCATTTGAATTCCCTGTCCTTCTCTAGCAATGTAGTGAGAGGCTTCACAATCCTGGAGAATCCTTCAATAAACCGACGATAGTAACCAGCAAGTCCAAGGAAACTCCGAATCTCAGGCACTGTACGAGGGGCTTCCCACTTCAACACATCACTAACCTTGCTAGGATCCACTGCAATACCTCCATTGGTGATGAGATGACCTAGAAAAGACACTTCCTTGAGCCAGAATTTACACTTGCTGAACTTCGCATATAACTCATGCTCTCTCAGCTTCTGCAACACGAGCCTCAAATGCTCCTCATGGTCTTCCTCATTCTTGGAGTAGATCAAAATATCATCAATGAATACCACAACAAACTTGTCCAGATACTCCATAAAGATCTTGTTCATCAAGTACATAAAGTACGCGGGTGCATTGGTTAACCCAAAAGACATAACTGTGTACTCATAAAGTCCGTACTTGGTAGTAAAAGCTGTCTTAGGAATATCTGAAGGCCTAATCTTCAACTGATGATAACCAGATCGTAGATCGATCTTAGAAAACACTTTAGCTCCTCTCATCTGATCAAACAAATCTTCAATACGTGGCAGAGGATACTTGTTCTTGATAGTAACATCATTAAGAGACCTGTAATCAACACACATCCTTTGTGTGCCATCTTTCTTACCCACAAAGATAACGGGTGCTCCCCAAGGTGATGAACTAGCACGAATGAACCCTTTACCCAATAATTCTTTAATCTGAGCTTTAAGTTCTTGTAACTGATCACTAGACATTCTATATGGGCGCTTAGAGATAGGGGCGTACCGTGTAAAAGATCAATAACGAACTCAACATCTCGGTCAGGGGGCATACCTGGCAACTCCTCGGGAAACACATCAGGATAATCGCACACTACTCGTATGTCTTCCAAGGCTGCTCCGTCAAGCTTATTCACGGCACTGGCATTTGATGGTGCGGGATCTGCTGCAAACTCAAATCTTTCACCGGCCGGACTTGTAAGAAGGATTGACCTCTTAGCACACTAAATCACCACATCACACGCGGTCAACCATCCCATTCCCAATATCACATCGATCCCCTTTGAATCCAAGATTATAAGATTGGCACGGAAATCTCTGCCCACAATCTTGAGATGGACGTTATCACATTTATAGATAGCTTTCAATTCCCCCCCAGGTGAGGTAACTAACATGTGGCGAGACATGGGACCGATAGGTAGATTATGTTGAGCTACGAACTCGGGATGTAATGAAAGAATGGGATGCTCCGTAATCAAACAAAACCGAGGCAGGAGTAGAGTTAACTAAAAACATACCGAGCACTACTCGGGGTTCTCCCCGGGCGACTTCGCATCAACGTGCATTGCCTTGCCTCGTGCATAGCTCTGTTGTCCCTTGTTAGACTGCGGGGTTTGGCTTCCGCTCCTTGTCTGCTGCTGGTTCTGTACAGGGGTGTGTGGAGGGTTCCTCTTTGGGCAAGCATTGGCATAGTGACCAAGCTCTCCGCACTTGAAGCAAGTGGTGGTGGCAGGATTGGGCGGTGCCACGGTCCTTACAGGTGTGCCAACTGGGGCTCTCTGCTGACTCTGCTGGGAAGCTGGGCGGGGAGTCTGAGGAACAGGACGCTGAAACTGCTGAGCGGCATCGGCCGGAACCGCCGAGCGGACGCCGGGACTGCTGCTGCCCAAAGTTTCCACCCGGTCCCCCATAGCGGAACGGGGTGTTCGGCGGTGGGTTGAAGCGCGGCGAGACGCACTCCCAAACCGCCCGAACCGGCGGCCTTCCTCTTCTCGCTCTCCGAGCTCCTTGCGCTTGTGCTCCAAGCCGATGGCGGCATCAACTAGCCGCCGAAAGTTAGGGAAAGGATAGGACATCGGCCGGTACCGCAGCGAACCGGCCAACCCATCCAGGAACGGCTCTCGCTTCTTCCTATCTTTAGCAACCTCCTCGACCGCATAACGAGACAAACTCGGTGAACTTGTCTCTATACTCAGCCACCGACATTCCTCCCCCTCGCTTCGCAGAAAGGAACTCCTTCTTCTTGATCTTCATGACTCCGCAGGGTATGTGATGGCTCCCGAAGTTGGTGGTAAACTCCTCCCAAGTGATAGTGTCTGGGGCGGCATGAGCGGCAGAGTACGCATCCCACCAAGCGGCTGCAGATCCTTGAAGTCGTCTGCAGCATACAGGACCTTCTCTCTGTCGTCACACTGACAGGTAGTGAGCATCTTCAGGATTGTCTTTAGCCAATCTTCAGCTTCTAGTGGATCAGCGGCATGAGTAAACACAGGAGGGTGATGACTCATGAACTCCCGGTGCTTGTTACGAGGCGCGGGTGGCGGCACCGGTGGGTTGTTGACCTGGGCTTGCAAGTTTGTCACGGTGGTGGTCAAATTCTGGAGGAGCTGGGTCTGTGCCTCCAGGAACTGCTGCATAGCGGGATCCATTTGTACTGGCTGGGGTGCTCTTCCTGCTGGTTGATCAACACCTGATCCTGACCTGGTGTTCACCACACCTGATCCTGACCTGGTGTTCACCATCTGAGTGTTAGGGACATTATTTTAGATGATTGCACCAAGGGTTAAACTCAGGAAGATAAGGTAGCAATGATATTCAGATAAGACAGATTCTGTTGACTCCAAACAATCAGGCATATCTCTCTGTACGAGTAACCAAAAATTATGGATTTTGGACAGATAAAAGGTAATGAAATTACGAAACTACTCCAACTGGAATCACCTCAATCGGAGTTGTGTAGCTCGGGTTATAAAATAAACAAGTCAGGTAGGTCGGCAGTGTTTAACAGATTCGTGAGGCTGTAATGTTTCAGTTATAACTCTCTGGTTTTCCATCCAAATATTCTGATTTTTTCACAGAAAATCAGTCACAAAATTCTTGAACTTTTCCAATTGGTTTTACTGCAATCGGAGTTCTGTAGCCCGAGATAAAATTAAAACAGTGCTGCTGACTCAGAAAACTGTGCGAACAGATTTTTGGGATCTCGAATTTGCATTAAGGGAAAACTTAAAGGGACAAAAAGATTAAATAGATACTAATTGAGACTGAAAGATAACCCCCCACAAACTTACTACTAAACCAATGTCGTTGTGGTCATCACTCCACAACACATTGCACTCAACCAAAAATCCAACTCATACATTAAGCACAAAATCAAGCATTCAACCACACCTCTAAACTAAACACACTTTACCGATCGTCCACTAGCGATTACAAAGAAATCCTATCCTTAATCTTAAACCTAAGGACTATCTTCTGCCATGGCATTTGTGCGAGCGTCAGGGGAGTCGTAGTGTGGCCTCTTGGGTGATGGGGAGGTACATCCTTCTGTGGCTTCATGGGCTTCTGGCTGCTCTCTGTTCAAAAGTGCAGCCTCCAAGGCACGCCTCTGCGTCTCCAGAGTGAAAATCTGCTGCTGTGCTGCACATAGTGTGTTGTTGGCATCATCCAATGCAGTGTTCACAGCTGCAAGTAGACTCCGGACATTGTTGAGCGTCCCTTCATAGGCTGGTGCTGGGGCGATGTAAGTCTTGGCTTCCCCACTTGCTCTAAAAGGTGTGTAACGGCAAAGGTATCCTCCAACCTGTCATGCTCCTTGTGAGAGAGCACATAGAGCGCCCTCCGAGCTGACTCTGCTATCCCAGCATCCATAGTAGTCCTGTGAGCCACGTCATGATGCTTGGACACCTCCTTCACTCCACGACATGGAATGTACTCCTCCAAGATGGCAGCAACCTCCCAATGGGGCTCGAACCACGGATGAGTCCACAACTCACAATGGTAGACAGGGGCCTTATCATAGCCTAGGCGAAGTACCATTGCTCTCAGGTGGTCTGCCATGGGAATGCCTACTCCATCAGCTCTATAGTGGTACACTTCCCAGATCGCTTCCACCTCTTCCTCCTCTTGCTCTTGTTCTTCCATCTCTTGATCTGAGTGATCCTCATCTTCTTCTGGCGCTTGCTCCTCTAGGTTGGGTTGTTCAGCTAGCTCATCCTCCTCTGGGATCATCTCCTCCGGATCTTCCTCATCGTCAGGCACCACGATAAGGTTAGGGAAAACCACAGGTGTGCTCCATCTCAATCTCCTCATCTGTATCTCCATCATGCAAATCATGGTACTGTTCCTGTGGAGCATACTGATGGACTGCTCCAGCCTGAGAAGTCTCCAAGCTACGAACCATCTGTAGTGTAGTGCAGAATGAGAAAGATGGTAAGACAAAAGGACGAGAGCTAAAGCAAGCACAAGGTAAAGAATGCAGACAGCTCAAGAGTGAAGCAAAAAGGCAAGAGTAAGGTTAGTAAGAATAAACAAGCATGTAAGAGAAAGCTTCTATGAGTATAAAATCCTTAATTCGACCATTTCTATCTAGGCTAGCGTTCCTACAGTCAACACAGCTCTGGTACCACTCTGTCACACCCGGTTTTAAAGGCAAAACCGAATGCATTGATCACGTGTGCGCTAGGATCAAGTTACACACACGCTTAGACATTATGAATACCAAAAATAGTGCCACACGAATAAAGAGTTATTACAAACCATAGTCTTAAACGAAACTTAAATAAACGAGTTCTCGCAGCGGACAAAATGCCTCCACAGGCAACTGACTGAAGACTACGCACACCTAGAACTCCTGGAAATCTCCTGGAATATCTTCAAAGTTCTCCCGGTCAGAGCAAAGAAATCCGGTATTGTAGATGCAAGAGAATAAACAAGCGTGAGCACATATCGTACTCAGCAAGGGAAAACAACATAACATGCAAGGCCATATGGTGGATGGATAAGGTTCAAGCACTTTAGCATTTTAGTTGGTCAAGTTTTATTAGCAACCTGATTACTAAAGGTGTAAGTTCATACCAACCCAATTAATAAGATAAAAGCATCATAAGTAAAGAATAAAACAACAGTTTAAACATTTAAGTTCCATAATTTAATCATGTGAGTGTCCAGGCCGCTCTTGACCGTGAGCACGGCTAATCAATTAGTTTAACACTCTGCAGAGGTTGTACATCTTTACCCACAAGCAGCGTAAAAGCTCCGAAGAACTTTGGACCCAACCATGCGGTGTTTGCAAGACACCATATCACACTTCCGAGGTGTGATTGCATAGGGACGCTACATGGCCTTTACAAAGGTTCCCTAGCAAGTTATGACCCACAAGGTCCGGATCAGTTAGCAAGGTATAAAGTCCCCTAGCAGGTCGATACCCCACCATAAAAAGAATAACTCACCCAACCCCCTGCTAGAGCGAGTCCATACCCCACAGTACCGCCGATCCCTTGTCCTTATCAGGTAAGACCATCCCAAGCTAAATTTCCTAATTATTCAGCCAAGACCATTGCCCATTAGTTCTTGTGGTTGTACTGTTTTCCTGGGTGGTTCTCCATGTTCCGATTACACATTAAAGGTGGTCTTGTAAAGTAAAAGATCATAAACGGAACATAGAATAACAAAAAGGTAACCAAGTTGATTAATACCAAAACCCTGTTGAGCATGCTAAGCAATAACTACCACAAGATTAATTTAATTCCCGGCATCAAGGTAAAGGTAGTAAAGAGCTAGGCATGATCCTTAATAGGTTCCCATCAAATTAATGCAAGCGAAAAGTAAAGACAGTGAATTTAAATGCATGTTATGTAGGACAAGCGAGCATGCATCAAGGAATACTTGCCTTCAACAAAGCCTTGCTGCTCAAACTCTTGCACGACTTGATCTTCAAATCCCTCGAACGAATCGCTCTCTACGGTCCACAATCATCACATACAAGCATACAATAGGAATAAATAAGAAACAGTCACCAAACAGATCAAACAGATCTAAACAGTAGCATAAAACTAATCTACGCTTCGAGACGAACGCGTGGACATAAAGAACGCTAAAATCGGAGCTAAAACGACTAAGTTATGGCTTCGGGAAGGTTTAGGGACTAATGCGAAGATTTGAAAAGGTTTTGGGCTAAAATAAAGAAAAAGGACTAAACTGTAAGAAAACTCATAAGGCGGAAGGGTATTTTTGTAAATATTAGAAACTCAGGGGCTTTTCTGCAAAATTTCCAGGGCTGGCGGCGGGTTTGACCTAGTTGACCGGTCGGGCGGATCTAGATCCGTTGGATCTGGATCTAACGGCTGCGGCGGGTTGCGGCGGCGCGGCTTAGATCTGGGCGTCGGATTTCAATCCGGCGGCTGGGGTCTTGCGCATGCGGCGGGGCGGCGGCACGCGAAGGCCGGCGGCGGCGGGCGGCGGCGGACTCGCCGGCGGGAACCCCGATCTAGGGTTTCCGGCCACGGTTTGGGACGCGGAGGGCGTCTAGGCGCGGCGCACGAGCACGCGAACCTATCTAGGGCGGCGGCTCGGGCGAAGACGCGGCGGCGCGGGCGGCCGACGCGGCGGCGCGAGGCGCGGACTCCGGCGACGGCCCTAGGGCGACGGGGGTGCATGGGGACGGCGACACGTGATGCCGGCGGGTTCCTCACCCTCCTTGCGCGTCCCCGGTGCGGCTCCTCGACGATGAAGCGACGGCGGCGGCGAAACCCGAAAGCGGCGGCGCGGCTATCTCGAGCTAGGGTTCCGGCGAGGGGCGCAAGACGGTGGCTTGGGCTCGGGCGGCTCGGGTGGGAGGTCCGGGCGGCGGCGCCTTAAATAGCCCGTGCGGGGGCCTCCTTGGCGTGCGTGCCCGCCCGGACCGCGCGGTTGCGGCGGCGGGGTCGGACTCGGGGTCGAGTCCGGCGCGGGGACGACGCGCGGGCGGGATGACGGCGGGGCCCCACGGGTCGGCGGCACGGGGGGCGGGGCGGCCGGGGCGGGGCGCGTCGGATCCGGATCCGTTGGCCCGAATCGAGGGCGAGGCGGCGGGGCGCGGGCGGCGCCGGGCCGGTCGGGGCCGAAAGGCGCCGGCACGCGGGGGGGCGCGAGCGCGCGCGGCTCGCTAAGGCCGCCGGGGCGCGCGGCCGGTGGCCGCGGCGGCTACTAGGTTGGGTTAAAAAGGGTTAAGGGTTAAGGGTAAATAGAAAAGGTTTTGGGATTTTAGGGATTTAGGAAAAGGCACCAAACAAATGGAATTCAAATTTTGAATTTGAATCCAGGCAACCAAAATAATGCTCCAGCATGTATGCAACAAATAAATCCTATATTTCATTAACTTTATTTTAGAAAAGTTTTAAATGCCTAAAAATAAATGAAACCACCTTATATTCCTTAAGCAAATAAATGGTTGCTAGCAAATTTTTAATAAAGCCAAATTTTTCATAGAATTAGGGTGTTACATATTATTGTCAAAAACATTATGGTATTGTCATTAATCAAATTAATATTTATTATAAAAGCTGATGTAAAAGCCTAATCAACTTTTAATTAGAAAAGATTAATTAACTATTAAACAAGTTAACATTTGTTTATAAAAACCGAGGTATAGATCTAAGTAGATTTTATTTACAAAAGCATGTAAAGTAATCTTTAATCAAATTAATATTGATTATAAAAACGGTGTATAACACTATGTATCTTTTATTTATAAAAGATATGCTTAATACATATTAAAAAATTAATTTTCAGAAACAATCATGATGAAAACATCACTACTAATGCGTGCTTTGCATTATTATGAACCTAACGCAATTTGATTGAGTTAAAACGGATAAAAAACAAAGACTCTTTGAGCAAAACAAGATCAAAATGACTTAAACGAGATTAACTGTAGACAACAGGGACTAACTGATAAGATTAGCAAGACACATCCAATAGTGCTCGCGAAAAGAATAAAGAACATGGTTAGATCTGAAAAAGAGCTCGGTTGGATTTATGTGTGAAGGGTGGGATTTCTGTAGGGGGTTTTCCACAAAAGGTACAAGACACATATCTTTGGTGGGGATTTTCTTTTTCTCCAGGGATCTAATCACAAAACAGGCATCTCCTTCAACCTTGATTCGTTTCATGGCTGGAACGTACAGGAGCTCCTGACCGGCGGTGATTGGACCAATCCGGCGGCCTAGGGGTCCGATTGAGGCTCAAAACCGAGGGAGAAGAGTGAAGAGAAGTCAAGGAGGTGCTCACCTGCGGCTAGGAGGACGGGAGATGGCCGGATTTTGGCGCACACAGGACGATGGAGATGGTGGCCTACGGGTCTGCTCGTTCCAATCGCCAACAACCTACGCAGCTAGGGCTTCGATTGGGTGGCACATGAGATAGAAGAGAGGAAGGGGACCTCAGGGAGGTGCTCACCACGAGCGGAGGTAGAAGGAGTTGGCCGGATGTTGGTGGAGATCGGGCCCGAAGGGTGGACGCCGACACAACAGCCCCCTGAGCTCTCTCTCTCTCAGCTTGCTACCACGAAGGGTGCTACTTCTACTTGCGCTAAGAAGGAAGATGCAGAAACTTAATAACACGAAATGGAAACAAGGGAATACTTAGCAGACCGAAGACCGAAAGAACTGTTGTCGCCTTCGGTACTCTCTTCTCATTACAGTGTGTCCGTTTCATTACAAGGGGTTCACTATTTATAGGAGACCCCTGGGTATAGTCATTTGCCTCAATTACACCTTTTCCGTTCCTGACAAACGGCTTTAAGCACTTTACAAGGGTATAACAGTAAGTCCTCGCGTCGTACTGGCCTCCAGCGTGTCTTCGTACGGCCGAAACGCCTTTACACGCGGCACCCCTTGTCTCTGCCTTGCACGGAGCCCTCTTTACACGTCGGCGGCAGCCACGTGTCCAGGATCGCCTCGCCTTCGGCACCGAAGTGCGATCCCGCCTTGGACGTATCGTGCCTCTCCGGGCGTCTCGCCCGTGCCGCTGCTGGTCCCGGACGCGACGTTCCCGGCCGGCGCAGCGCGCTCCTGGTTCTCTTGAACCTTCGTCACCGGAGTACAACCATCCGTGCCTTCGGCACCGAAGGCTGGCACAGCCATGTGGGACCATCCCTGCACAACAATCCTCACGTAACATGAGCAGTGTTAGCGTTTCTATTAAACCCGTACCACGAAGGTTTCTCCACGAGACCGAAGCCGTACGCGGACCGAAAATCGTCAGCCTGGCCAGACGTGGGCGAGGCTTCCGAAGGCCAACTTCCCCAACAGTAGCCCCTCATCAGTGAGGGCCGTCCTGAACTCGAGATGGGCCGAACTTATGATGAACCTTTATCGGGGTGAAGAATGGGCTTCGGAACTCCCTCGGACGGCCCACGCTGACGCGGATCCTGGAAAAAGACGTGTATTGCCCCTTGAAAACTTTACCGTTGTGAGGAGTTGTTACTGGGTAAAACGGTAAATTCGATCATCATCGGCGCGATTATCGGGGCTCATTACTATAAAAAGGGGGGCCGCCCTTTGGGTTGCCCCACACCGCGGCCGCAACTTAAAGCTACGACGCTCGAGAGCTCCGAAGGTCTACTGTAAGACTTCCTCCAGCCCCCGCTGCTTCCGTTTTCACTCCGTGCTTAGGTAGCACTCATGGCGCCGAAGCGGAGACG
Organism: Cenchrus americanus; assembly: GCA_947561735.1. NCBI lineage: Eukaryota > Viridiplantae > Streptophyta > Magnoliopsida > Poales > Poaceae > Cenchrus > Cenchrus americanus. The sequence continues at coordinate 76,351,164 of OX387244.1, read as the reverse complement.
CGATGCTGTCGCGAGGGAGATTGCGAAGACGTACACGTTCGGCCGGAGCCAAATCGACAAGACCGACGTGGAGTCGCTGGTGAAGAACCGCATGGTCGGGGTCGGCCGAGCCCCCGGCCAGGAAACGGTACCGCGGCCACGGGACAATGAAGTCATCATCTTCCGCGACTTGCTGTATGCGGGGCTTCGTTTTCCTCTGCACCCCACCGTTGTCGACATACTACGGTATTTCGACATCTACTTACACCAACTCACCCCCAATGCCATCCTACGGCTATCGGTGTACATGTGGATATGCCAGACGACGAAGATCAAGCCGTCTGCCGAAGGATTCACTTCGGCGCATCAAGTGCACCACCAGCGGCGGACAGTCTTCGAGGAGGAGGGGGACCAGTCTGTGGAGAAGGACTGCCAGTTCGGCTGTCTGAACTTTTCGTATAAGTCCGGCGTGGTGAGCCCAGTGACCGCATATCGGAATAAGTGGACTTCGGATTGGCAGCAGCACTGGTTCTAGTACACCGTGAACCCTCCTTCTTCCGAAGGGTCTCACCCGCTGGCCACGAAGGAGCTCCCGCCCCTCCACGAGTCCTACGCCAAGAACCCGTCGTGCCCCGAAGGCGAAGAATTTGTGATAATGCTTCGCTGGTTCGCGCGCAAGTACGGTACCTGCAATATCGTGGAGGAGTACTGCAGCATCCCTGTGTGCCCATTGGTGGACGGCTGGTCCGTGGCCGACGACGAGTGGACAGACGATATCGGGGGTATCCCCTGCCCCGACTGGACGAAGATTTTTGGCTTCACGGCCGAACGTAAGTTATTTTGCGTCTTTCGGAGGATTTTTTCCTTAGCTACATCCCGGGTGAATAAATTGCTGACCGCTTGAGATTATTTGCCCGCAGTGCTGAGGAAGAGAAAAGTGGAAGCTCACGGGGACTTCATCCTTGGCCCCGTCTCGCCGAAAGAGTATAAGGACACCGTTGCAGAGCTGAACGGGTCTCGGTCAAACCGAGTGTTCGAGTTCTTCAAGATTAATCCTCCTGAACGCGTCGGTTTCGCCAAGCATCGCGAGGCAGCCGAGAAGAAAGTCGCGGCAGTTGCGGCCGCCGAAGCGGACGCTGAGGAGACGGCAACTTCACCGCGCGCCGCTCCGCAGAAAACCGGCAAGAGGGGCGCCCCTGCTGCGGCCACTGCTGCCGCCGAAGGGAAGACCCGGAAGAAGCGTGGCGGGCAGCCGGTGGACTCGCCCCCATCACCCAAGAGGACCCGCATCGTCGACGTTGAGACAGGCCTCGTCGAGGATGTGATCGCCGCCGTGCCGCTGCGTGCAGCTGCGCCTTCGGCCGCGCCTTCGGCGAGAGCCGGGAAGGAGGCCACCGGGCCGCTACTTGTCCCCCTCAGCCCACAGGAGAAAGACAGCGATGACGACAGCGATGTTCGCATCGTGTCCTCTGTTGGTGACGCTCCGCGCAAGCCGAGCCCCGTCGCCCTCGGAGCCGAAGCCCCGCGCGACAAGGACGATTCCAGCTCTACCTCCACCAGCTCGTCCGACACATCCTCCGGTGGTACTGAGCAATCCGCCTCCCCTTCAGCTCCCGCTACCGAGAAGGATGATGTCGCCGCCGAAGCGGAGGAAGGAGAGGACAAGGAGCCCGAAAGCAGCAGCTACCGGGTGACGCCTGAGGAGCCCCGTGCCGCCGCTGTCCGTCTCCAAGTTCCCGCCGAAGCCAAGCTGATTGGCGGGAAGACGATCCGTTTCCTGGGCCTGACGAGTGGCGGGCATGAACGCCAGTTCCTGGAGGAGGCCGGGGCAAGCTTCGCCATACCTCATGAAGAGGAACACTTCGGGAAGCTTACCGCGGCTGAGCTCACGACGGCGTGCGGGGATCTGTCCCTGAAGGCCTTCATCGCGTCCCGATGCCTCGCCCGAAGGCTGGAGCAGGAGAGCAAGGAGTCGAAGGAGAGATGAGTTGCCGCCGTCTCCTCGCTTGAAAACCGTGTGGCGGAGCTGGAAGGGCGATTGGCTGCGGAACAAGAACGTACCCGGAGGCTGCAGCAAGAGAAAGAAGACGCGGCAAAGTCCTCCGAAGCTGCCCTCAAAACGTTGCGCCACGACATGGAGACTCTGAGCAGCGCCAAGGAGGACTTGCACGCTCAGCTTGCCGACAAGGAGGCCAAGTTGGCCGAAGCGCAGAAAGAGGCGAGCGAGCTGAGCAGGACGCTGGAGCGGTACCGGGCAGATGATATTCGGAGCGCGGAGGCCCTTCGCAACGACATTTTGCAGCAGCTGGACCAGTGCAATCTTAGCGCGCCGCCTATCCCATTCCCCCAGTGCACCGTCGAGTCATACTATGAATGGGTGAACACCTGCTTCGACCTCATCTCCACGAACACGAAGATCTTCGGAGAGCTCGGGGCCGCGGTGGGGGTTCGCACGCTAGCATATTCCGTGTGCTCGCTGGTGCCTCCAGATCGTCCGTCGTCGGAGAAGACGATCAGCAAGAGTGACCTTCGTCGGCTTACCAAGGATAACTTCGAATGGCCCACCGACGCGGATCTCGACGTGGGACAGCTCCCGGTGCTCCCCAAAAATCTTGCCAGAAATTTCATGAACACCTTTTTCGCCTAGCGCGGGTATCGCCTCACTTTGGACGAATCCGCTCGTCTTAGTGCTCAGGTACACCGAAGCTACCTCTGCCCTTCGTTTAAGGTTGCATTAGTGGTATATTCTCACGCCTATTTTGACACGTTGCCCCGACTGTTTTGCAGATAAGGCCTCGGCTGCAAGAGCGTGTTTATGATCGCATCCGGGTTCGGTTTGGCGGCACTCCACCCTTGCCCCAGTTCATGACGGAGGGGGACTGGATCGCTATGCCCGACGTTCCACTTATCACCGCTGGGGGTCCCGAAGCTGCAGCGAGAGAGGAGGGCGAGGCCACCGGCGTTCCCGACGACGAAGCTGGCGCCGCCGAGGACACGACGGCTCCAACTACCGAAGAAAGGCACGCGGGGGGCGCATCGGAACCTGCAACTGAGGGCGAGTGTGCCGAAGCTGCCGACGGGACTGCCCCTCCCGCATCCGCTGCCCTTGAAGCTGCTCCTGTTCCCGAAGTGGAGGTCGCGCCTGCACAAGGCGACGTCGCTGTGGCCGCTGCCACCGTGGAGGAAAACTCTGCGGCAGACGCTTCGGAGGCGGCACACGTTGCGGAGCTTGAGGCCGCACTGCTGGCTGCCAGCTCTCCTGGCGGCGAGGTACCTGTGGAGCCTGCGGTCGACGCAGCCGTCGCGTCCGTCGAGGCCCCTGAAGCAAGTGCAGTGCTGAATGAAACCCCCATCGTCACCGAAGGAGCCGAGGTCTGAAGCGCGCCAGGCTTGGCCTTGTAAACGAACGAAACGCGCTCCTTTTGGGGTCATGAATTTTTGTAAAGTAAACTAATGTAAGGTGTCTCTGCGCAGGTTCCTTCGGTGGTTCCTACGCAGAGGGCCGAAGGTGCGAGCAGTTCATCTCTGCCCTTAAACTCTCTTTTTGTCGCCCCGAATGTTTGGACAAAGTTTAGTATTCGCCACCCCGATGTCTCGTACTCCGAGTTTTTGTCGTATCGCGCGGAGCGCTACCGTCTTCACAATGAAGCCGCTAAACGTTTCTTTGCGGATTTTTCGAAGGATCCCACGCGTCGGGACGCCATTCTTAGAGAGCGAGCCGCCCGTAGGGCGGCTAAGTGAAACTCAGCAGACCCCTTCGTGACCGAAGGGGTTGTTCCAAAAGTAGAGCCGGTCGAGGAGGGGGTCCTTGGACCGCCTGAGTATGTATATTTAATTCCTGACGCCTCGTCGGAGAGCTTCGCGGCCGTGAAGGTGGAAACGGAATGACCGCCTGCGCACTGACTCTGATCCCAACTTCGGCGCAGGACGGATGCCTACCGACAGCGAGCTTCGGGAGATGGCGCTGGAGATTATAGATATGGCGTATCTTCGGTTGATCGACGAGATCTATGAAGATATGCTGAACGAAGATTGATCGCTCGGTGTAGCTATGGGCTGCCGCGAAGACTTGAAGCAGAGGACTTCGGAACTCCCCCCCGGAGGTGTTCGCGGCACGCCCGGAGCGAATTGTCGCCTGCGGATTTGTAAATTGTGTGTTCGTGACGATGTGTATTGTAATTGTGTTGTTTTTCCCTTGTAAAGTTGTATTGTTGTCCCGAAGTACATTGTATGTTGAAAATGTGATAAGAGAAAGAAACGAGGGTGCCTGTGCCCATCTTTTGCGCGCTTCGGTATCGCACCGTCAGTGTTGCTTTCGCGTCTTGTTCGATCGAGACTGCCCTTGAATACGTTGAGATGCAGCGGCACCGCGCTTCCCCTCTGGACGCAGCTTGCATCGAACCCGCTATCTTCAAAGTGTTTTCATAAAACTCACTCACTCGGGTTAAAGAACATCATTATGTCCAGGACGCGCGTTTTCTTTGACCACATCGCCGTCTCGTGCTGCGCCGAGGGGCCTTTAACTTGTGTCAAGTCGAGGCCGAAGCGACGCCCCGGGCGTGCGCTTGCTCAGGCCAACTCGGGGGCCCGTACCGCGTGAAGCGGGCTTTCCCTTCAGTGAAACCAGGACTGACGCAGCACTCCGGGCGTGTGTTGACGGATAAAAGACGTATCCCTCTACGATCCGCAAGCGTACGGACCACACACCTTTTTCACCACGGGATTCCCAAGGTTCTTGTCAATCCGCGGAGCAAGGGGATTACAAGCGTTCGATCAACAACGACACACTAGCTACTAAAACCCTAACTACTATTATACTAGAAAACAACTAAACTACACTAGAGAGAATGATTAAGATATCAAGGTAGAAGACACTCGCCCACGGGTCTACGATACTAGAGCATGCAATCGCTTAAAGACATGAAAAACCAATCTAATCTATCGGGGTTATGACCACGGTTTCGCCCTTTCCCTCCTCTCGTACATCGTCACTACGCGAAGGTATTCATGACTAGACCTTTGATGGACACGGCGTATTGAATGGATCCAAGGAAGCATCGAGGCCTATACTCCCTTTACGGCATGGTAGCTAACCTTAAGCATGAAAGTATATTCAACACAAGATGATAGATAGATAATCCAACAAAGTGCGATTACATCTCAATATCGATTACAACCCATGGACGAATGAGAAGATTACCCCATCAAGGTGCTGATCATGGCACCGTTGATCATGGTTTCCCATCCGTTGGTGTCTTCCTTCTTCTCCACGAGAGGGTGCTTCCTTCGAGGTGGTTGATCTCCCGCCGGAGATCCTCCTCCTCTCTCTCTAGCTTGTGGATGGCCTTCTGGTGCGAATGACTCCCCTCTCGGTGTTGGCGGCGCCTCGGGGCTTTTAGGGTTGAAGATCCTTCGAGGGCAAGGAAAACGGGACCGAACCGGTGCCGGAAATGGGCTGGGCCGGCCGGCCTGGGCCGGCCGGCCCAGCCCACCCGGCCGGTTCGGTCGCCCCTTTTGCTCCGTGGGTCCTTGTGCACTTATGTACTTTGCCCCCTCCACTTGCACGATTTTGATGATGTCATCCTCGCGTCCAAGATGGAGGCTCTCTTCGCATGAAGTTCGATCTTTTACGCTTCAATCCCCGGGGATGTTCCTCGTAGCACTTCGGTCCTCGCCACCATTGGAAGTGATTTCAGCAAGCTCATGAACACGAACAAGACTCCGTAAATGCTCCTTTGAACTTGTTGCGAATCGGTCCTTTATGTCCATGTTTTCCTACATAAACACAACACTTCCAAATGCATGCACAAAGATGAACTCGTTATATGATTAGTGTGCCTAGTGGAGGGTTAGTTCCATAATCAAATCCAAACCAAAGTGTAATGAACATGCTAGGTGCACCAAAATACACCGTCAACATCTCCCCCACGCTTAGCTCTTGCTCGTCCTCGAGCAAGTACTCGTAAAAGATCTTCGTCCAAGGTGTTGTAATCATACCACTTATCCTTCTTCACAAGTTAGTCAATCCCTTCATCTTTAATACATCAACACAAAGTAATGATAATCAAACATAAACATGGGCGTTTAGAATTTTTACCACGACAAGTTTTACCCCACAACTCAAACTCTTCACTCGAAGCCTTCAATCTCAACCATTCTTACTTCTTTGCTTCCATCGGAGGGTTTTTATGATTTTTAAAACAAAAATTCCTGCAATAAGTATTAGACAAAAACCTTTCTCCAAGCTCTCTCAAGTCACTCATATAAAGTGGCTATCCTAAACAAATTTTATAAAACTCTCACCTCCCATTAATCTCTCATATATCATGTAAAGTGGAGCTATAGGTAGGGCTAGCGCAATCAACACAAGTATTGTCAAACTAAGAACTTCCTCTAATGGTTGTCTACCTTTCAAAGCCAATGATCATGAGAATTAACCATATGTAGGGATATCAAGGATGAGAAGATTTAGAATGGTGGACATGTGCAAGGGCAAAAGAAAATTGTGACTACAAGGCACCAATGATGTCCTCGTTGTTGGATTGCACATGGTTGGAAATAGAGTAAAAGTTTCGTCTCACAATCAACGTGACACCCTTCCTTACACTTTATTTTTTTCTTTTCTTTCACTTGATCCATCCCTCTCATATCTTCATTGCTACCTCATCTTTTTCTCTTTTTCTTTTTCTTCTTTCATTCACATATGATTTTTCTTTCTTTCTTTCTTTCTTTTCCATACACATACTTTTTCTCTTTATTTTTCTCTCTCTTGACAACTTTTCAAAGCTTTCAATTCTCTCTTTCCTCGCATGCATACAATCTGAAATTTTAAATAAATCATGCTAGAGACGAGACAAAACTTTGAAAATAGGTTGTGTTCAAGGAATATGATGTACAAAAGAGATGTATAGGGTTGGGTATGGAATTCGGCGATATACGTGACTTCCGTTGTGAAAGTCACGTTACCGAATATATGACGAGGCTAGCAACAAAAGATAAGCACAAGGACATGATCATTGCTCGAAATTAAAACTCACCAAGAGAGAAGGGTCCTAGCCTAACTCATCGTGCTAATCACACTTATGGTGGAGCAAAAAAAAACTTGGCTTTGGATAGGAATTTTTTTTCTTACTCTCAACTTGGAAAAAGAGGTTTTGCTAACCTTTATTACAAGGGTTTTAAGATAATTTTCAGAACTGAAATCCTCCAATTTTTAGCATCGAACATAGCACAGCTAACATGTGAAGCTCAAGATCGAAGTGTGGTAAGGGTACTTTAAGTAGTAGCGATTCCACTAAGCACCATGGTAAACGTTTTTCAAACCACATACTTATGTTCATATATCAAGAATCGAAGATTAAACAAACAAGTAAATAAAGATAAACAATACATAAAACACAAAGATATATATAAAGACTCCTTTTATTTGGTTTTCTTGACTCAACACTAATTTAAGACACTTGCAAAAAATTTTAAAACACACTCAAAAACTAAAGACTCATTAAAACACTAAGACTCACACACGAAGATTAAACCGAACCTAAACTTGAAGTTCAAAAGCTAAGGCTAGCGAGCTAGCTCTCCCCCACGCTTAAAACATACGACGTCCTCGTCGTATCTTACAAAAATCCTAAGGGGAAAACTAGATCTAGTGGTACTTCAAGCAAGTTTTGCACCACTTGCCTCTCATGTTTCCAACCATGCCGAAAAGTTTGCGCACGTTACGGTTTAGGAACTAGTAGTCATCTTCAACTACGCGCTCCAAGTCCTCCATACGCTGCTTCATCGCTTCCATGGCTTGGAGACATTCGTCGGCCGACGTGTAGAGATCCGCGATGGATTGACGGCAAGCTCGACAACACATCGAATGCAATCCGAAGGGGTCGTCGTCGCCATAATCTCCACCGTTGTCACCATCGTCGTTGCCACCTCCATTGTCGTTGCCTTCGTTGTCGTCGTCGCCGTTGGGGCCTTCGGGAGTCCTTTCCTTGGGCTGCTCATCCCAATCATCATCATCTCTACCGGCGGCCGCCCACAAGCTCGGGCTACGATCGTCGGAGTAGTCGCTATCCCCATAATCCTTAGGCTCTGGTGACACCTCCTTGTAGTCTTTGCGCTTGATGCCTTGGATGCGTGCCGACCTTCGGACGGGTGTAGGGACCTTCTCTCCTTCGACGGGGTTGCGAGATGCAAGAGCTCCGGTCGGGACACGTCCTCCGCAATGGATGCGTGCGGTCCTCTTGACGGGTAGCTTGAGCTCGCATCGCATCGCCTCCTCCATCGATGGCTTCTTGGCTTCTAGCTTCAACTCTAAGCTCCTTGGGGGCACAATGGCTGCTACAAGGGTGCAAAATATTGCTTGAAAGGTTTGATCCTCGAGCTCCCAATTCGGCCAAATAAATAGTCCTGAGAGAAAAGCCCCGGGAACCTTATTTTCCTTTTTTACACTTCCCTTAAAATTTTCCGACCAAACAAGGAAGTCAAAAAGGAGCAATTCGGGCAAAATTCGGCGTCATCGGACGTCGGGCCCCTCCGGGCCGGTCCGCTCGGGGCCGGCCGGCCCACCCCGCCTCGGGGGCGGGCCGGCCGGACCGGGTTTTGCACACCGCCCTATTTTTTCTTCCTTTGCCCATGCGAAAAAGTTGGCCCGGTAAATCTTCGCGAAAAACTCCGGAAAACTAAAAGAAAAATTATTTACGAAGTTGATGCCTTGTTTTTCGTCCTAGGCGGGACGTTCGGGCTCTTCCTCCATGGTGAAGACGTCAACATGGTGAAGGGGCACGACATCGGGTTCGTAGTAAACCTTAAGCCGCCGTCCATTCACCACAAATTGATCGCCGTTTATATCCATAATGGTTACCGCTCCGTTGGAGAACACCGAATGCACAACATAAGGTCCGTCCCACTTGCTTTGCAATTTCCCCTTTCCGAAGGTTTTAAACCTCGAATTGTAGAGGAGGACCTTATCTCCTTCTTTAAATTCTTTTTTCTTCAATCTTTTATCATACCACCTTTTGATTCTCTCCTTGTATATGCTTGCGTTTTCATACGCCTTCAACCTCAACTCCTCTAGCTCGCTTATTTGAATTCTTCGTTTCACCACCGCGGCATCGAGATCAAGGTTCATCTCTTTAATCGCCCAATAGGCTTTATGTTCCAACTCAACCGGAAGGTGGCAAGCTTTTCCATAGACGAATTGATAAGGGGTCATAACTATCGGTGTTTTAAACGCCGTTCGATAAGCCCATAAAGCTCCGTCTAATTTCTTTGACCAATCCTTGCCTCCCTTCTCTATGGTCTTGTTAAGTATGCTTTTTAATTGCCTATTTGACATCTCCGCTTGTCCGTTGGTTTGTGGGTGATAGGCCGTGGAGACCCTATGCTCAATTCCCAACTTGGACAAGCACTTTTTGAAGTTCTTACCGGTGAAATGAGTTCCTCCATCACTTATCAAGATTCTCGGTGTACCGAAACGGGGAAAAATCACGTTCTTGATCATAGTGATGGACTCCTCTGTGGAAGCTTTACGACATGGTATAGCCTCTACCCACTTGGATACATAATCAACCATAACAAGGATATACTCGAATCCAAATGAGTTTTTAAAAGGCCCCATGAAGTCTATGCCCCATACATCGAATATGTCAATTTGTGAGAGATGTTTCCATCATTGCCAAGCTTGAAGAGGTATGGTGCATCCCAAAAATATTTCTTACTTTCGGAGATTATCTTCCTTTGAGTGTTTTTATCTAAATGATCGAGGGGCATCTTCCGAATTGCTCGAATGATGTCGATCATCCAAGTATCTTTATCGAGCACTCTATAGAGGTGGTCATCTCTCATCTTATCTTCTATGGGCTCTTTATCATCTTGTCCACGATTCATCCTAGACAAATGATCAGGCACAACATTCTCCACCCCCTTTTTATCACGAATTTCAACATCAAACTCTTGGAGAAGAAGGATCCAACGAATCAAACGTGGTTTAGCTTCCTTCTTAGCCAAGAGATACTTGATGGCTGCGTGATCGGTGTAAACAATGACCTTCGAGTTCACGATGTAAGATCTGAATTTTTCGAAAGCGAATACCACCGCTAGCAACTCTTTTTCCGTAGTGGCGTAATTTAATTGTGCCCCACTAAGAGTTTTGCTAGCGTAGTAAACGGCGTGAACTCGGCCTTCCTTTCTTTGACCCAAGACCGCGCCTACGGCGTAGTCACTTGCGTCACACATGATCTCGAAAGGTTGGCTCCAATCCGGAGGTTGGATGATGGGAGCGCTCACCAATGCATTTTTCAAGGTCCGGAATGCCGCTAGGCACTTCTCGTCAAAGTCGAAAGCCACATCCTTTTGAAGAAGGTGCGTTAAAGGCTTAGTGATCTTCGAGAAGTCCTTTATAAATCTTCTATAGAATCCGGCATGGCCTAGAAAGCTCCTTAAGGACTTAACATCCGTAGGAGGTGGGAGTTGCTCAACCGTCTCTACCTTAGCCTTGTCCACTTCAATTCCTCTCTCGGATATAACATGTCCGAGCACTATGCCTTGCTTAACCATGAAGTGGCACTTTTCCCAATTTAAAACCAAATCTACCTCCGCACACCTTGTAAGGACCTTTTCTAAGTTTGCTAAGCAATCCATGAACGTCTTCCCGTAAACGGAAAAATCATCCATAAACACTTCAACAATTTCTTCGATGAATTCCGAAAACACGACCATCATGCAACGTTGAAAAGAGGCCGGAGCGTTGCATAGGCCGAAGGGCATCCTCCTATATGCAAACGTTCCGTAAGGACACGTAAACGTTGTCTTATGTTGATCTTCTGGGTGAATGGGAATTTGCATGAACCCCGAGTATCCGTCGAGAAAGCAAAAATAAGCGTGGTTTGCTAACCTCTCGAGCATCTCGTCAATGAACGGTAGGGGGAAGTGATCTTTCTTCGTCGTTTTGTTAAGCTTACGGTAATCGATACACATCCGCCACCCGGTCACGGTTCTTTGCGGTATCAACTCGTTCTTCTCATTCTTCACCACGGTTAAACCTCCTTTCTTCGGTACACAATGTACCGGGCTCACCCATTCGCTATGCGGAACCGGGTAGATGATTCCGGCATCAAGTAACTTGATAACCTCTTTCTTTACTACCTCTCGCATGGCATGGTTTAGCCTCTTTTGGTGGTCCACTACAGGCTTACATTGGTCTTCCATTGGTATACGATGAGTGCAAAAGGCTGGGCTAATACCTTTGAGATCATTAATTGAATACCCAATCACCTTCCTATGTTTTTTTAATAAAATCAGCAACGCTTCATTTTCTTCGGGACTCAACTCGTCGCTCACAATGACTGGATAAGTTTTGTCTGGGCCCAAAAATTCATATTTTAATCCCTTGGGCAAAGGTTTAAGGTCTACCTCGGGCACTTGTGGCTCCTCGGGTTTGATTTCTCCTATGTCTTCGAATTTCTCTTCCTCCACGCTACCATCATGCGGCTCTAAGCCTTTTGTTGCTTCCTCTAGTTCTTCATCTTGTTGATTACTAATTTGATTTTCCATCGCTCTTTGCAGCAGGTCTATAAGGGTTTCAACAAAACAAAGACTATCTATCTCTTCTACTTCTTCATCTTCAGGAGGAAAAGGTGTAAGGTGTTTAGAAGCACGAAGAAAGTTATATGTGTACTTTGTTCCATTAAGGTTCATTGTTACTTTGCCTTCTCCGGCATCTAACACGGCATCAACCAACTTAAGAAAAGGCCTACCTAAGATTATGTGATCATGATTACTGTGGTAAGCATCAACAACAAATAAATCGGTTGGTATATAGTTTCTAGAGATTTTTACTTTCATGTTGCAAGCAATACCTAGAGGTTTGATAGTTCTACCATCTCCCATAATTAATTTCGTTGATATTGGAGCTAAGTCTAGGTTGTGGTATTGAACTTTATCGTAAATTTTAGAAGATAGAACACTTACTTGGGCTCCGATGTCGCATAAAGCTTTGCATTGAACTCCGTTGATCTCGCAACTCAAGTGCGGCGTCATCTTCTCTTCTTCTTCGGATCCTATCGAGTAAATTTCAGCGAGGCGAGCGTATGGTGATGCTTCGGGCTTGATCCCCATGATTCTCTTCACCTCGGCAACATGTTCCAGATCCACCACGTCATCTCCAAAGAGCTTTTCAAAAATCTCACCGGTGGTTTCGAGGTCGTATGAATTTTCAGCTTTCTTCTCTGGGGGGAAATTCACTTCCAATGCTCTTGCCATTCCCTTTTGATTAGGGAACGGTCTTCTCTTGTCGAATACTTCTCCGTAATCAATAGCAACACAATCCATTGGTTCGAACTCCCTTAGTGGCTTCGCGCTTGACATGCTTCTCTTGTTCGTCTCCTTTGGTACGGCGAAGTCGATGTTTGGTGTAGTTCTTGACTTGATGTGTTCTTGTTCAAGCTTTTCTACGATTGGTTCCTCTTTTGTGACTTCTGGGGTTGCCTCTTTAGAAAAATCAGCAAGTTTCTTCTTCCTTGAATTGTATTCCGGCTCTCCCGCAAGTCTTGTTTCCCAATCTCTTTGCATGGCAGCCGCTTTACTAACTTTTTGTAGAAGTTGGGCGGCTTCCGTGAGTGTTTTCTCCATGAGATCCCCACCTGCACACATTTCGACGTGTTGCATGCAACTAGGGGTTAGGGAAAAGAAAAATGTATGCAAGAGTACGTCACCGGTGAAGCCGAGTTTTGGTCCTTGTTTGATTAATCCATTAAACCTATCCCAGGCTTGGTCTATCCCTTCCTCTTCTCCTTGCATGAAAGTGATCACTTGCCTCCTTAGATGTTGAACCTTGCTAATTGGAAAGAACTTCTCGCAAAACTTCTTTGTCAACTTGTTCCAATTGCCTTCAACTTCAAAGGACGCAACCGAATACCATGTCTTTGCTTTGCCGGCAAGTGAGTAGGGAAAGAGATTCCATTTGAACCATTCATCGGGAACTCCTTCTTAACGCACCGTGTTGCATATTGTCGTGAAATCCCTTATGTGTCTATATGGGTTCTCCGTAACCATCCCTTCAAATGGGTTTTCCGCCACCATCTTGATGATCTTGGATTTGATTTCATACTTGGTCGCTTCGAGCTTCGAATCCGACTCTTGTACTTTTATGTCTTCACATCGAGGGCTAGAGTAATCCCTTAATGATTTCTCCGGTTCTTCCACGGGTTGATTAACGACCTCCATCTAGACAATAAGATAAAAACAAAAAAACAAAAGCAAAACAAGTGCTTTTCTAGATAATATATGTTAAATATAGCAAAAAGATAAACTAAATATAAAACTAAGTTAGATGCAAATCAAACGATGTAAACTAACTTGCTCCCCGGCAACGGCGCCAGAAAAAGGGGCTTGTTGACGGATAAAAGACGTATCCCTCTACGATCCGCAAGCGTACCGACCCCACACCTTTTTCACCACGGGATTCCCAAGGTTCTTGTCAATCCGCGGAGCAAGGGGATTACAAGCGTTCGATCAACAACGACACACTAGCTACTAAAACCCTAACTACTACTATACTAGAAAACAACTAAACTACACTAGAGAGAATGATTAAGATATCAAGGTAGAAGACACTCGCCCACGGGTCTACGATACTAGAGCATGCAATCGCTTAAAGACATGAAAAACCAATCTAATCTATCGGGGTTATGACCACGGTTTCGCCCTTTCCCTCCTCTCGTACTGTCACTACGCGAAGGTATTCATGACTAGACCTTTGATGGACACGGCGTATTGAATGGATCCAAGGAAGCATCGAGGCCTATACTCCCTTTACGGCATGGTAGCTAACCTTAAGCATGAAAGTATATTCAACACAAGATGATAGATAGATAATCCGACAAAGTGCGATTACATCTCAATATCGATTACAACCCATGGACGAATGAGAAGATTACCCCATCAAGGTGCTGATCATGGCACTGTTGATCATGGTTTCCCTTCCATTGGTGTCTTCCTTCTTCTCCACGAGAGGGTGCTTCCTTCGAGGTGGTTGATCTCCCGCCGGAGATCCTCCTCCTCTCTCTCTAGCTTGTGGATGGCCTTCTGGTGCGAATGACTCCCCTCTCGGTGTTGGTGGCGCCTCGGGGCTTTTAGGGTTGAAGATCATTCGAGGGCAAGGAAAACGGGACCGAACCGGTGCCGGAACTGGGCTGGGCCGGCCGGCATAGGTCGGCCGGCCCGTGCCCACCCGGCCCGGTTCGGTCGCCCCTTTTGCTCCGTGGGTCCTCGTGCACTTATGTACTTTGCCCCCTCCACTTGCATGATTTTGATGCTGTTATCCTCGCGTCCAAGATGGAGGCTCTCTTCGCATGAAGTTCGATCTTTTACGCTTCAATCCCCGGGGATGTTCCTCGTAGCACTTCGGTTCTCGCCACCATTGGAAGTGATTTTAGCAAGCTCATGAACACGAACAAGACTCCGTAAATGCTCCTTTGAACTTGTTGCGAATCCGTCCTTTATGTCCATGTTTTCCTACATAAACACAACACTTCCAAATGCATGCACAAAGATGAACTCGTTATATGATTAGTGTGCCTAGTGGTGGGTTAGTTCCATAATCAAATCCAAACCAAAGTGTAATGAACATGCTAGGTGCACCAAAATACACCGTCAACAGCGTGCGTTTACTCCGGCCGAATCGTGGCCTCGCGCCGCGTCAAGCGGGCTTTTCCTTCGGTCAAATCCGGACCGACGCAACGCTCTAGGCGTGCGTTTGCTCCGGCCGAATCGTGGCCTCGTGCCGCGTCAAGCGGTCTTTTCCTTCGGTCAAATCAGGACCGACGCAACGCTCCAGGCGTGTGTTTGCTCCGGCCGAATCGTGGCCTCGTGCCGCGTCAAGCGGTCTTTTCCTTCAGTCAAATCAGGACCGACGCAACGCTCCAGGCGTGCGTTTGCTCCGGCCGAATCGTGGCCTCGTGCCGCGTCAAGCTGTCTTTCGCTTCGGTCACGACGATAAGTGACAGGCTTGGCCCGCGCGCACCCAAGGCGATCCGTGCCCAGGCTATCACTTACCCCGCCGAAGGCCACCTCGAAGACTATGCCCCCCTCCAGGGGGTAGCATAGCTTCGATAATGTGGAGAAAGCATTCTTGAAGAGAAAATAAACTGGACACGAAGGGATGGGGGAAAATTGACTTATATTACATGTCAGAAAAAGGGGTACAAAGGGCCGCCTCGTTAAAAACCTCACACTTCGCGGATCCGGAGGGGAACCGCGAAGCCTCCCCCGTGAGGAAAAGAGTACGTCCCCCACTACTTTAATGTACATATGATACAGACTCCTGATCATGACTAAAGAGAAAAAAGGAAACTACTGAAACTCAAACTATGCTAGATGCTCGCAGTTGCTTCAGACGAAGTACTTCTGAAGCATGTCCACATTCCAAGTGTAGGGCTCTTCGTCGCCAGTTAGCCGGCGCAACTTGAACGCTGCTTCGTTTGCAGTCGCGGTCGCTATGAACGGGCCTTCCCACTTCCCGTGCATCTTGCCCTTCGCCTTTTCCCTTCGGCACCTTACGCAGCACCAGATCTCCTGACCGTATGAGCTTCGGTCTGATCTTCTTGTTTCTCCACCTCCGGGTCTCATCTTGGTAGGCCGACAAGTTTGTGGCTGCTTGCAGGCGGACCTCCTCAATGTTCTGAACCGAAGCCTTAAGGTCTTCGTCTCCGGAGGGAGTGTTCCTCCAGGTGCCCAGGCATAGCTCTTCGGGCAACATGGCTTCTTCCCCGTACAACAGTTTGAAGGGTGAGAACTGGGTGGTTCTTGACGTGGTGGTGTTGTGGGACCAGATTACCCTCGGTAACTCTTCGGCCCACTTGCTCTTGGGCAGATCAGTGATGTTCCTCTTGATTCCAGCGAAGATGACCCCATTGGCCCGCTCCACCGCCCCATTGGACTGCGGGTGGTAGACCGAAGCGAAGCACAGCTTGGTTCCCAAGTACGCACAGAATTCCTTGAATTCCGCGCTGTCAAACTGCTTGCCGTTGTCCACTATGACCTCGTGGGGTACGCCGAAGCGGCACACTATGTTCTGCCAAAAGAACTTCTGAATGGTGGCCGAAGTGATACTCAATAATGGCTTCGCTTCAACCCACTTGGAGAAATATTCGACCGCCACAACTGCGTGAGTGTAGTTTCCAGGTGCTGTGGGTAGCGGGCCGACGATGTCGATACCCCACCGGGCGAAGGGCCATACCGGTGGTAACAGCTCTATCTCGTTGGAAGCGAACTTGCTGTAGGGCGCATGGCGCTGGCACTCTGGACAATGGCGCACTATGTCATGTGCATCTGCGACCGCGGAAGGCCAGTAGAAGCCCTGGCGGAAAGCCTTCTGCACTAAGGCCCTCGTGCCGAGGTGATGTGAGAACATGCCGCTGTGGATTTCGTGGAGCAGCTGTTTGCCCTCGGTGGCCGATATGCACTTTAGCAATGGGGCACACACCCCTCTTCGGTACAAGTTGCCGTCGACGAGGTGGTAGTTTCTCGCCCTGATGGCCACTCTCTTGCTGGTGACGCCATCTTCGCCTTCGTAGTAACCCTTGAGCGCCGCCACTATTGGGGTGCACCAGTCCTCACTCTGTATGGCGTTCACAAACTTGGGGGGCGCTGCTTCATCGGCGGCGGATTTCATGGTGGTTGTTTCGTAGAAGACATCCGACGGCAGGGGCTCAAGCAGTGCTATTGCCTTTGCAATGGCATCGGCCTCCTTGTTGTAGTTCCTGGGAAAGCTTCGCACTGTGATGCCGATGAAGAATTTTTCCATGCTTCGGACAGCCTGCAGGTACTTCATCATATCAGGATTTTTTGCCTTGTAAGTTTTCCCAATGTGGCAGGCGACAAGTTCGGAGTCTGTCAAGATGACAAGCCTTCTTGCGCCCACGGCCCTGGCTTTCCGAAGCGCGAGCAGCAAGCCTTCGTATTCTGCCACGTTGTTTGTGCAGTTATCATAGTTCAGCCGCAGGGCATACTGGAGCTTGATGCCCGAAGGGGACTTTAAGACTGCTGCGGCCGCTGACCCAAGGTGGCAGTATGCACCATCACACTGCACTTCCCATATTGGTTCTGTGACTATTGCTTCCCCCTTCAGCGCCGAAGGCGTCCAATCGGCTACAAAGTCAGCGAGGACTTGAGACTTTATCGCACTGTGCGCAACGAAGCTTATGACGTGCTCCGCCAACTCCGAGGCCCACTTGCCCATCCTACCTGTGGACTCCTTGTTCTCAAACATGTCCCGGAGGGGGAAAGCAGTAGGTACCGAAATGTTATGGCTCTGGAAGTAGTGCCGAAGCTTCCTCTTTGCCATCACCACAGCATATGCCATCTTCTCCATTTCGGAGTAGAGAAGTTTTGAGCCGCTCAGAGCTTCGGAGACATAGTATATGGGGAACTGCCTTAGAGCGTCTGCCTCCTTCCGCTCTTCCACAAGCACTGCGCTAACCGCTGTGTCGGTTGCTGCGATGTACAACAGTAGCTCAGCCTTCGGTGACGGTTTGGTCATGACTGCTGCATCTTCAAGGTATTTCTTGAGGTCGTCGAAGGCTTGTTGTTGCTCTGGGCCCCATTGAAAAGTTGAGTTTGCACGAAGCACCTTGAAGAAGGGTAAGCTTCGTTCGGCAGCTCTGGAGATGAAACGGTTCAGCGAGGCAATTCTGCCTGTGAGTCTTTGGACTTCCTTTCTAGTGCTCGGAGGTTGCATCCTTCGTAAGGCTTCAATCTTTTGGGGGTTCGCCTGAATGCCCCACTTAGAGACCATGCATCCCAACAGCTGCCCCTTCCGGATGCCGAAGATGCACTTCTCTGGGTTGAGCTTGAGGCCGTTTCGCCTCATGTTGTCGAAGGTCTCGGTCAGGTCTGCAATGTGATCTTTCTCCCTTTCGCTCATGATGACGATGTCATCAACGTACGCTGAGGCGTTACGCCCCAGCTGACTGCTCAGGATCAGCTTCATCATGCGGTTGAAAGTAGACCCGGCGTTGCGTAGGCCCTCGGGCATCTTGACAAAGCAGAAGATGCCGAAAGGGGTTGTGAATCCGGTTTTTGCTTCGTCTTCCCTTCGCATCCACACTTGGTGATAGCCGGAGAAGCAATCTAGGAGGCTCAACATGTCACAGCCGGCGGCCTGATCAATGATGACGTCGATCCTTGGCAGCGAGTAAGGGTCCTTCGGGCATGCCTTGTTGAGCTCTGTGAAGTCAATACACATGCACATGTTGCCGTTCTTCTTCGGCACCATCACCACGTTTGCCACCCAGACGGGGTATTGGACTTCTCTGATGATTCTTGCATTGAGCAGTTTTTGCACTTCAGCCTCCGCAGATTTGACCCTGTCCGCCGACATCGGCCGCTGTCTCTGCAGCTTCGGTTTGACCCTTGGGTCAGTGTTAAGCGCATGCTCTATGACTGAACGGTGGACGCCCGTCAAATCGGACTTGGACCACGCGAACACATCCTGATTGTTACGAAGGAACTGCAAGAGCCTGGCTTCGTCCTCCGTGCTGATTTTGGCGCCTATCATTACGGTCCTGCTTGGCACGTCCGCGCATAGGGGGACGGTCTTCGTGACATCGACAGCTTTCATGCGCTCAGCCTCGGCCCCCTTCATGGATTGCCTCATTTGGGCTTCGGCCCTCTGCTCTTCGGCTGCTGCAGCTTCATTGCTCTCGTCTTCATTGATGCCGTGGACCTGTCTGTTGTGGACCGACGTGTTGCGTTCGGCTCTTCGGGCCTCCTCCTGGCTGCCATACACCGAGATTACCCCCGCCGCCGTTGGTATCTTCATCAGCAGGTACCCTTGATGGATGACCGCTGCGAACTTGTTGATGGTGTTGCGGCCGAAGATGGCGTTGTACGGGTATGCGAAGTCAACAACATCGAAGGTTATGACCTCGGTTCTCATAGTGGCATCTTGGCCGAAGGACACATTGACATCAATCTTGCCTAGGGCTTTGATCCTCTTGTTGCCGAAACCGTACAGCGGGTGTTCTTCCTTCTTCAAGTCTTCCTTCTTGAACCCCATGCCAGTGAAGCACTACCAGGTCAAAATGTCCGCTGAACTGCCGTTATCCACGAAGATTTTCCCCACGTCATTGCCGAAGTAGTACTTCGTGTTCTTGTCGATGTTAGCCCTTATGACGAGCGGATCGTTGTGAGGGTAGTGTTGCAGCCGAATGTCAGCTGCCGTGAAGGTTATGGGGATGTGGGACCATGGCAAGTGAAAGTACTTGCCGGAGAAAATGTGCAACACGCTTCGGTAGTAGTCTTGGCGTTGCCTCTTTGTCTCATGCACCGGCTCATTGGATCCGCCGGAGATTGCGTTGATGATGTTGACCATGCCCGTCATCCCCGAGCTGCTAGAGTCAGGGGCCTCTTGCTTTGGTGGAGGTGGAGGTGGGGGTTGGGTGTGGGTGTAGTGTGCTGGATGGTGGGCGGCCGGGTTCGGCCACGAAGGCACGAAAACCGAAGATTGCTGCGCGTGCATGGGAGGGGGCGGAAGCAGCTGCGGCGCCGAAGGCGTATACGGTTGCGGTGGGTGGAAGGCATGCGCAGGTGCCGAAGGTTGGTAAGGCTGGTGATGGTATGGTGGCGGCAGGGCCCTGAACTGACCCGCATTCTGGTATTTCATGACATGGTTCACGACCATGCCTGCTGCCTTCGCCTTCTCCTCCGCCTACCACTCCAGTTTCATTTTGACCGCCGAGGGACACTGGTGCGTTTGGTGCTGGGCATCAATTCCATGGAGCCAGCAGAAAAACCGCTCACCGCCGGCCCGCTGAGACGGATTGTGCTGCTGCGGCTTCGACCCCCTGTTATGCTTGTATCCGCCCTTGTGCCCGCCTCCTCGTTGCTGGTTCTGGTCGGGGGGCGCAGACACGTTGTTGATCTGACGGTTTGCTTGCTTCGGTGGCTGATTTTGCCATCCCTTCTGCTGGTCCCACTGCCCCTGTTGCTTCTGCTTCTTCGCTGCGTTTGCCCGGTCGAGCCTCCGGCGGCGGCCTTTGTCGGACTTGCAGTATTCTTGCATAACTTCGAATAGCTCTTGCAGAGACTTCGGCTTGACTCTGTCGAGCACATCTTGGCAGTTTCCAACCCTCAGGCCCCCAACGATGGCATCGATGATGCTGCTTTCGGACACCGCAGGCGCACGCGCTATCAGCTTGACAACCCTGTGCATGTATTCTTGCAGTGACTCGTGGTCCCCCTGGACACACATGTTGACGAGGTCGTTGGAGTCCAGCTCTTCGACCTGCATACCTTTGAAGCTGGATAGCAACTTGTTTCGCAGCTGGAACCAAGACGTTATATGCCCCTTCGGTATGTTCGCATACCAATACTGGACCTCTCCCTTGAGCGCGAGCACAAGAGCCTTCGCCTTCGTAGTGGCGTCGCCTCCGTTGGATTCCACCGCCGCCTCGAACTTCATCAGAAACTCCTTGGGATCGTAATCTCCGTCGTACTGGGGCAGGGTGTTGGCGTTGAAACGACGAGGCCACGGCGCGCTCTCGAGCTCGACCGAGAGCGGGGACACCGGGACAACGTTGCGAAGTGGTGCGTCATCGAGAGCGAAGTGCTCGTGCACCTGCCCCCTCTCTTGGCGGTGGCCTATGCTTTGCCCTTCGGAGGCGTCCTTCTGCTGCCTCCATTGATCCAGCTGAGCCTGCATGGCCTGCAGGGTGAGCCAGGCGTGCTGCTGGGCCGCCGGCGCGGCATGCGCGGCGGGCGTCGGTGTTGGTGCGGGCGGCGTCGGAGCGACTTGCTGTGGCGGCGTCGTGCCAGCGATTTGGCTTTGCAGCATGGCGAGGTAGCGCTCGGCCTGCCTGATGTTAAAGTCGATGGTGTCGGATGCAGTGTGGGGTGGAGCCGCATCCTGGTGCTGGGATGGCTGCGCCTGCGACGAGGATGGACGCGTCTCCTGCTCAGGCTGAGCCGGCACGGACTTGCCTGCGATGAGGGCTCGGATCCTTCGGAGAGCCTCGATGTCTTGCGCCGAAGCCCCCAGCCCCTCGAGGCTGACCTCAAACATCCCCGAAGCGGTGTGCTCTACTTCCGGGGCGCTCGGCCCAGCACCGGTCCCCGCCGAAGGCTGGACGGCCGAAGCCGATGGGTTGGCGGGCTCCAATGCGAGCGGAGGGATCGACGCCTGAGCCGTTGTGACTTCGGCGCCTGCCGAACGTGTCCTTGCCATGTGGTCTTGGATTCTTCCACGAGGTGGGCGCAAAACTGTTGGTGGAGATCGGGCCCGAAGGGTGGACGCCGACACAACAGCCCCCTGAGCTCTCTCTCTCAGCTTGCTACCATGAAGGGTGCTACTTCCACTTGCGCTAAGGAGGAAGATGCAGAAACTTAACAACACGAAATGGAAACAAGGGAATACTTAGCAGACCGAAGACCGAAAGAACTGTTGTCGCCTTCGGTACTCTCTTCTCATTACAGTGTGTCCGTTTCATTACAAGGGGTTCACTATTTATAGGAGACCCCTAGGTATAGTCATTTGCCTCAATTACACCTTTTCTGTTCCTGACAAACGGCTTTAAGCACTTTACAAGGGTATAACAGTAAGTCCCCGCGTCGTACAGGCCTCCAGCGTGTCTTCGTATGGCCGAAACGCCTTTACACGCGGCACCCCTTGTCTCTGCCTTGCACGGAGCCCTCTTTACACGTCGGCGGCAGCCACGTGTCCAGGATCGCCGCGCCTTCGGCGCCGAAGTGCGATCTAGCCTTGGACGTATCGCGCCTCTCCGGGCATCTCGCCCGTGCCACTGCTGGTCCCGGACACGACGTTCCCGGCCGGCGCAGCGCGCTCCTGGTTCTCTTGAACCTTCATCACCGGAGTACAACCATCCGTGCCTTCAGCACTGAAGGTTGGCACAGCCATGTGGGACCATCCCTGCACAACAATCCTCACGTAACATGAGTAGTGTTAGCGTTTCTGTTAAACCCGTACCGCGAAGGTTTCTCCGCGAGACCGAAGCCGTACGCGGACCGAAAATCGTCAGCCTGGCCGGACGTGGGCGAGGCTTCCGAAGGCCAACTTCCCCAACACCGGACTCGGGTGCACGGCGGACGGCGGTCTGCAGCTCGGTCCTCGCACCATGGCGGCACCTCGGGGCACCTCCAGCATCGGGAAGATGTTCTCCATACGCGGATCGGCATCGCGGAGCCCCTGATGGCGTCGACTTCATTCGTCGGCGCTCCATTGCTGCGAATCGGGGCAGCAAGCTCGACGGTGTCGCACAGCTCGGATGGTCGGCGTTGTCGGGGACCGCCCTAAGGGTCCCCTCAAACAATGGGGGAACCCCTATCCAAATTCCTGCATCAACATAAGCTAAGCCTAACCATGCAGGAAACTAACCATGCAGGATACGGCCCATGCAGCAAGACTTCGGAGGCCCACCAAGGCGGCCCGCCTAGGAAGACCCCTCGAGCAGGCTCCGCCTCGCCCGAGGGCATGCTCCTCCTCGAACGGGCTCCGCCCCGTTCGAGGGGCAACTCCCTCCTCGAACAGGTTCCGCCCCCGCTCGAGGGGCGGCCCTTCCCTCGAGCGGTCCCGCCCCGCTCGAGGGCGCGCTCCCCCCCTCGAGCGAGTTTCGCCTCGCTCGAGGGTCCGCTCCGCCCTCGGCCGGGGCCCGCCACGATCACGGGCGCCCCGCACGCGTGCGCCGGCCCCGTACTTGGGCATTTAACGCCCGACGCCGCGGACGGCGCCATCATGCGCCGGGGCTCACGCCCCCGTGCCGCCGCACCAACTCCCCAGGGAAGGAGCCCATCCCCGCCACTGTGGGATGGACTGTGCGGTACGGCCGGTGTCAGTCCCGTGACACCGTGCGCACGCCGCTGTACGGCTAACGCGCCCGACCCTCGAAAGGGGGCCGGGCGCACCCTCGATTCCACTTTCCCGTGACCTTGCGGGTTAGGTAAGGGGCGCTAGGCCGGTGGACGGCCATCCCGGCCACTGTAACGGCGCGGCCGCCGTACCCACGCATGCGGGCGCACGCCCGACTCCGCGGCGCACGCCCAAGCACCGGCAAAGACCACTCCGCCACCGCGAGCTCATTGGGAAGGAACGCCGTTCCGCCCGCTCCCCGTACCCCGTACCGGTCATCATCGACACCTCCCTCGAAGCCTACCGTGAGAACGCCATCACCGTCCGCCGCCTCCTACCCCTCGAACCGCCACCGTTCGGGAACGAAGTAGGCCATCATGGCCGGATCGCGGCATGGATCGTTCGGACGATCGCCCGCTCTACACCGTAGCACGACGTGCTCCTACACGTAGCTAGGTAGCGCGGCGTGCATGTAACTCGCCGCCCCCCTTGGCCTATAAAAGGGGAAGCGAGCCCCCGCCCGCGGGGGACGAACCCGCAGAGGAACACGGCGCATTGTGCACTCACTCTCTTATTCTCCCATAACATCTCCGGCCACCCACCGGGGACTTGGAAGCCACGCTTCTTCTCCCACCTTGCTTGTACTTGCCCCACTACAAGCACCCCCGGTGCCGAGCAATATAGTGCCACGAGCACGCCACGCGCCTGGACGTACGGCCCCCTCGGCCGAACCGAGGATAAAACTTGTGTCATTTGTTGCTTAGCATCGACCATAGAGGGATAGACTTAGGCGTTATCTACTGGTTAGTGTCGGGACCATATTCCGCACCGACACTTGGCGCCCACCGTGGGGCTAACGAGCGCCTAAGGTCATTTCGCTAACTCCCTCCATGGTGATTCGCACTGAGTACCGTAGCACCCGCTACAACATGGGTAGCTCGAGACCCCCTTCGGCCGGGCTCGAGATCCGCTTCGGGGACTTGAACTTCCGTGCCACGGGGAATGGCTATCTCATGCGCCTCACCAACCGTGAGGAGCTACGCGCGCGGCGGGAGGCCGTGTCCGCTCGGTCTCCGCCGCGCGCACGACACCGCGCGCGGCACCCGGGCACGGATGCGCGGGTCCGTCGACGCCGCGACGCCGCCGCCGCTCCGGGCTACGCTCGCGCCGGGCGCGGTCCGAGCGGCGGCGGCCGAGCGCGCGCCGCCGCCCGGCCGCGGTGCGCCCAACGTCACGACGGCCGCCACCACCCCGGCGGGACCGCGTGCGGTCTCGGGACCGCGCGTCCCCATCGGGCGCGTGGCGTCACTACGGCCTACAACGCCAACGTCAACACGACAATGCGCGGGTGCCGCCCGGTCGGCACGTCTTCGTCGCCGGGGATCCCGGCACCCGGCGGCGGACGAGTCGTCCCCGGGCTCCGTCGACACGATGCCACCCGCCAACCGTCATGGGTACGCGGAGTGGGACTTTTCCGGTGTGCCGGACCCGGGCCGCGTTCGGGCGCTTCCTCGACGCCACGGACTACGGTTCGGGCCGCTCCGACGACTCCAAAGACCGGGGAGCTACGACCCCACGCGGGAATGCCGCGCCGTCATCACCAACGACCCGGCCAACGCCGCCGTGCGGCGGGCGCCGGAGATGGGGAAGTCACGCCAGCCCCAGGGGTTGCCACGCGCCCGGCCGCGGGGCCAAGCGCACCTCGCCGGGGCCGACGTCGACGCGCGGCCGGCCCAAGCTCGCGAGCTCGAGGCCAAGCCGGCGCAGGAGTACCGGACCGTGCGGCTACTCCGCGCCTCGATGGCGGGGGAGGCCTCCGCGCGCGGCGAACGCGCACGGGAGTTAGGGCCGACAAGTCCGCGACCGCCTCAACCCCGTCCCCAACGTCGACAACGCGAGATACTCCACCGCGAGCGAGCCAAAAGCTCATCGCCGCCGCGACACTGCTGCGCGCCATGCCGGCACCCTCGACCCCCGAGGCTCGAGACATGCACCGCGAGGTGCAGACCCTCCTTGAGCAAGCGGCCGTCCGGCGGGCCGAAAGCTCGGCCCTCACGCATCCGCCAACGGGGGACGCGCGGGGTGATGATCCGCACCGGGGGCGAACCCTCGGTGCATGCGGGTCGACCTGCCGACCGAGGACGCACGCCGGCCAAGGAACGGCTCCTCGACACACGCAGGCGCCGGATGGCGACGCCCGCAACGTCATCAACGCCCGCGCACCGCCAAGGCGGACGCGCGAGCGGCCGGGGGCTACCACCCTCGAAGGGGGTGGGCGCTACGACGGCCGGTGAGGATCGCTCCCCGACGCCGGAGCCCCCGGCACCCGTGTGTTCGGCGAGGGAGATCCGCACGGCGGCGTTCCCCCGCCGCTTCCGTCAACCCACGACGATCGTCAAGTACAACGGGGAGACGGACCCTCGTGTTTGGCTCAACGATTACCGCCTAGCACCGTCGGCGGGCGGGGCCACCAACGACGAAGTAATCATCCGCAACTTGCCCCTCCGCATCCGGGTGATGCGGCCCGGGACATGGCTCGAGCACTTGCCCGCCGGCCCGCATCCACAATCGGGACGATCTAGTCCACACTTTCGTGGGCAACTTCCGGGGCACATACGTGCGCCCCGGAACTCCCCCGGGATCCGCGCTCCCGCACGCGTAGGCCGGGCGAGTCGCCGAGGACTTCATACGGCGCTTCTCCAAGCGCCGCACGCAGCTCCCCGCCGTGGCACGGTCGGGAGATCGTGCACGCTGCTTCCTCGAGGGCACCACGTGCCGGGACCTTGTGCGCGAGCTGGGACGTAGCCCGCCCACGGACTCGAACGAGCTGTTCGACATTGCCACCAGCTTCGCCTCCGGAGAGGAGGCGTGGGGGCGATCTTCGACGGCAAGAAGGGCAAGCGCTCCGAGGGACACGCCCGCGGAGGGCGGCGGGTCCAAGGAGCCACGCCGCAACGACAAGCGGGGCAAGAAGGGGAAGAAGCCGCGCCGCGAGGCGCGCGAGCGGGGGCGCAACGGCGGCAATGCCGAGGCCCTCGGCCGTTGACCCGGCCCGACGGGGCCCTCGACCGGCTCCTCGAGGCCCGGGGTGTTCGATGACATGATGAAGAAGCCATGCCCCTACCACAAGACCCCCGTGAACCACACTCTTGAGCAAGGCGACATGCTCAAGAAGTTCTACGGCCGTGCCGCCGCGAAGGAGGCGAGGCCAAGAAGGATGGGGGCGATGGCGACGCGGGCGGTTTCCCCGCCCCGTCGAAAATGTGTTCCTCATTTTGGAGGACCTACCGTTGACATGTCAACCCGCAGCGCAAGAAGGAGCGGCACGAAGTCCTCGCCGCGAGAGAGGGCACCTCCGGCCTTTCTCAACGGTCGAAGGGATGCCATCACCTTTAGCCGGGATGATCACCCAAATCGCATCCCGAACCCGGCCAAGATTTCCCCGGTGGTCGATCCCATCATTGGGAACGCCGGTTTTCGAAGGTCCTTATGGACGGAGGCGGTAGCCTCAATATCCTCTTCGCGCACACGTTGCGCCTGATGGGGATTGGGCTGGACCAACTGCGGCCCAGCACAAAGCCGTTTCACGCGCATCGCGCCCGGAAAGCAGGTTCAACCCCTCGGGCGCTCGATCCGCCCGTCCGGTTTGGGACCCCCAAGAATTTCCGCAAGGAAACCCTCACATTCGAAGTGGTGGGGTTCAAAGGGGCCTACCACGCCATCCTCGGCGACCGTGCTATGCCAAGTTCATGGCGGTCCCCAACTACACGTACCGAAGATGAAGATGCCGGTCCAAACGGCGTCATCACCGTCGGGTCGTCGATCGAGCATGCATTCGACTGCGACGTCGAGTGTGTGGAGCATGCGGAAGCACTAGCGCTGGACGAAGCGCCGGGTGAACACACCGGAGAAGATGGTCAACGACGACCTCCAACTCCGCCACCAAGCACGTCGGCACGTTCGAGGCCGCCGAGCAAGCCAAAGGGGTCCCCCTCGACCCATCGGCCCCCGAGGGCAAGGCTTTGAGGGTCGCCTCGACCCTCGATCCTAAATAGGAAGCGCTTAAGCTCGTCGACTTCCTCCGCGCCAACGCCGACGTTTTTGCGTGGAGCCCCTCGGACATGCCAGGCATCCCGAGGGAGGTCGCCGAGCACTCCCTTGATATCTCGCCTAACGCACGCGTCGTTCGGCGGCGGCCGCGCCGCTTCGACGAGGAACGGCGACGGGCGATCGGAGTGGAGCTGCGGAAGCTCCTCGAGGCCGGATTCATCAAGGAAGTGTTCCACCCGACATGGTTAGCTAATCCTCGTGCTTGTAAAAAAGAAAAATGGGAAGTGGAGGATGTGTATCGACTACACCGGTCTCAATAAAGCATGTCCAAAAGTTCCCTTTCCTTTACCACGCATAGATCAGATCATTGATTCCACTGCTGGGTGTGAACTACTCTGTTTCCTTGATGCCTATTCGGGATATCATCAAATAAAAATGAAAGAGTCCGACCAGCTCGCGACTTCGTTCATCACACCGTTCGGGACGTTCTGTTACGTCACGATGCCTTTTGGCCTCAGAAACGCGGGCGCAACATACCAGCGCTGCATGCAGCACGTTTTTGGGGACCATATCGGGCGGACGGTCGAGGCTTACGTAGACGACATCGTCGTCAAAACCAGAAGGCGGACGCACCGCCGCCGATCTTGGCATCGCATTCAGCTGCCTGCGGGCCAACGGGGGTCAAGCTCAACCCCGAAAAATGTGTCTTTGGAGTGCCGCGGGGCATGCTCCTAGGATACATCGTCTCCCCGACGGGGAATCGAGGCCAACCCCGAAAAGGTCGCGGCCCTCGAGCGAATGGGTCCAATTCGGGACCTCAAAGGGGTGCGAAGGTGTTGGGGTGCCTTGCCGCCCGAGCCGCTTCGTCTCGAGGCTCGGTGAGAAGGGCCTCGCCCCTCTACCGGCTGCTCAAGAAGCACGAGCGCTTCTCTTGGACCGCCGAGGCCCAGGAAGCGCTCGACAAGCTGAAGGCATCTCTGACGCACGCCCCAATCCTTACGCCGCCGCGAGACGGCGAGCCCCTCCAACTCTACGTGGCCGCAACCACCCAGGTGGTCAGCGCCGTGATCGTCGTGGAGCGCACGGAGGAAGGGGCATGCCCCGCCCGTGCGAGAGGCCGGTCTACTACATCGGCGAAGTCCTATCGGGACACGAAGACGCGCTACCCCCGTGTCCGTGAAGGTTTGTTGTACGCGGTAGTCCTCGCGCGGCGCAAGCTCCGCCACTACTTCGAGGCCCACCCGGCTACGGTGGTCTCTTCCTTCCCATTAGGAGAGATCATTCGCAACCCCGACGCGGCGAGCGCGTAATTGCCAAGTGGTCCGTGGAGTTGATGGGCGAGACGCTCGCCTACACCCCGCGCAAGGCCATCAAATCGCAAATCCTAGCGCGACTTCGTCGCCGAATGGACGGACACACACCGCCGCCGCCCCAAATTCAAGCGCAGTGCCTGGACTCGTTCTTCGACGGCTCGGTGATGAAGACAGGAGCGGCGCGGGCTTTGCTCTTTGTGTCACCCCTCGGGGAACACATGCGCTACGCGCGTGCGCCTCCACTTCCCCGCGTCTAACAATATGGCGGAATACGAGGCCCTCCTCTGCGGCCTCAAGATCGCCATTGAGTTGGGCATCAAGCGCCTCGATGTGCGAGGGGATTCGCAGCTCGTGATCGACCAAGTCATGAAGAACGCGAGCTGCCACGACGACAAGATGGAGGCCCTCCGCAAGGCCGTGCGGGCCCTCGAAGACAAGTTCTACGCGCATCGAGCTCAATCATGTACCCCGCCGGTACAACGAGGAGGGAGATGAACTTGCCAAGATCGCGTCCGGGCGGATCACCGTTCCCCCGAACGTTTTCGCGCGCGACATCGCACGACCATCGGTCACCTTCGAGCCCTACCCCTCGAGCGACGCCGGACCCTCGGGGGGCTCCCCTCGAACCGGCGGGTGCGGAACCCATGGAAGAGGACCCCTCGAACGAGGCGTACGTGCTCTCCCCTTCTCGAGGGGTACGGCTCCCACGAGGGCCCGTCGCAATGGACATCGGGAGCCGGCTCCCCGCCCGCGGGACCGGGCGGGAGAAGTACATCGCCCGGATTGCTCGAGGGGAGCTCCCCGCGGACCCGGCCGCAGCCAGGCGCATCGCCAGGATGGCCAAATCATTCACTCTCGTCGACGGCGAGGCGCGTACAAGCGCGCCGCGTCGGGGCATCCTCCAGCGGGTGCTATACCCATTCCCCGAAGGGCGCGAGCTCCCTACGGGACATCCACGCGGGATCCGTGGCCACCACGCCGCGCCGCGCACCCTCGTCGGCAACGCGTTCCGCCAAGGCTTCTATTGGCCTACCGCGGTCGCAGACGCCAACGAAATCGTGCGCACTTGCGAAGGGTGCCGCTCTACGCTCGCGGGACCAACTTGCCGGCTCACGCTCGCAAACAATCCCCGTAACATGGCCGTTCGCCGTGTGGGGGTTGGACATCGTCGGCCCTCGCGGAAGGCGCCCGGGGCTTCACCCACCCTGCCGGGTTGCACTGACAAGTTCTCCAAGTGGGTGGAGGTGCGCCCCATTACGAATCCGAGGGCGAGCGTGCGGTCACGTTCTTCACGGACATCGTCTACCGCTTTGGAGTGCCAAACTCCATCATCACGTACAACGGGTCCCGCCTCACGGCCGGAAGTTCTTGGAATTCGCGACAAGTTCCACATCCGCGTGGATTGGGCAAAGTGGCACACCCACGTACCAACGCGCCAAGTAGAACGTGCCAACGGCATGATCCTACGAGGGGCCTCAAACCCAGGATTTTCGACCAGCTCAACAAATCTGGCCGGAAATGGCTCCAAGAACCCGCTGCCAGCCAGCCGTGTGGAGCCTAAGGACTACCCCAAGCGCAGCCACCGGTTCACCCCGTTTTCCTAGTCCACAAGGCGCGGAGGCCGTCCTCCCCACGGATCCGGAATACGGGTCGCCCAAAGTTCGAGGCTACAACGAGGATGCTAACCAGGCGAGCCCGCGAGGACTCGCCGGATCGACCGGACGAAGTACGCCTCGTGGCGTTGATGCACTCCGCAAGATATCAACGGTCCTACGGCGCTACCAAGCGCGCAAGATACGTCGGAGGGATTTCACCGAGGGGGATTTGGTCCTAAGGCTACGCCAAGACAACCGAGGGCGCCACAAGCTATCGCCCCCATGGGAGGGACCCTACGTCGTGGTGAAGGTGCTCAAACCAGGCACGTACAAGCTTGCCAACAAGGACGGCGAAGAACTCACCAACGCTTGGAACATCCAACGCCTACGTCGCTTCTACCCTTAGCTAGGATTTCCAAATATTTTCTCGTTGTACAAATACACGGCCAACGCCCCGCTGGTGTCACCTATGTAAATACTCCAAGTATAATAAAAGGGCAACTCGGCTTTCCCCTCGAAACCCATGTTACCCTCGGGGGCTACGCGCGGGGGCACCCCCCCAAATGGTCCCATTTTTTTCGCGCAAAAACGTAATAACACGCGCTAAGTTTGTTCCCCACTTCAACCTCGAGCCATGATTCGAACGGGCGTAGGCGGCACAAGCGGAAGGAGCGCGCGAGCCGAGGACGGCCTACGCCGCGCGGCTATGGCCCGTCTCTCTCGCCCCCCAACCCGGCGGGCCCCGCGGGAAGGCGGACTCCCCCTAACTAGAATCTACTCGGAAGAAGAAGAAGCAAAAGCGCAATAAGCAAGCGATTTCATTTACAAACCGACCATGTTCACGAAACTACTTGTTTGTTTACAAGAGGCCACGAGGCCGCAGTTCCGACACACATAAACAAAAATGGGCCTAGCGCCCGAGTGCTTTCGAGCGGGTGGAGCGGCGCATCGCGCGCGGCGTCCGGAAGAGGAACTCTTCGAAGGCCTCGGCGAGCGACTCCTGGCGGCGTCGACAGCAAGCGCGTCCGCACGCTCCATGGCCACCTCGTCCTCGACGCCCTCGGGCACGATGCAGCCTTCCGCTACCGCCTCGAGGTTGACCTCGTAGTGGGATCGCACCACTCCGAGGGCCTTCTCGCACGCCCGTGTGCAACGCCCGACGCACCCGCCCCGTGACGTGGCCGCCGAGGGCGCGCGTAGGCGGCCGGCCGCCGAGGCCGCCGCCCGGGCATCGCCTTCCTCGACGACGCGACGGGTCTCGAGGGCCGCGTCCCGCGCCTCCCCCGGCAGCCTCCTCGCTCGCAGGAGTTGTAGGAGGCTTGCGGTGGCCTCCGCCCGCCCCGCGCCGTGTCCCGTGCGTGGCGCAAGCTCGGGAGCGACGAGACGACAAGAAATCGAAAAGGGGAAACGAACCCTCTAAAGCAAAAACTAACGAGCAGGGTCGACAATAGCTTACCTTCGATTTGTCTCCTCCCCCGCATCGAGGTCGCGGCGCGCGGACTCAAGCGCCGCCGAGGCTCGGACGGTCTCGCCTTGCTCGACGAGGGCCATCTCTTGGGCGGCATTGCCGATGCCGAGCGTCAACGCCTCATCCTCAACCTCGGAGAATGCGGCGTTCGCTCCTCCGGCCGACTTCTCCGCCGCCCTCGCGAGCAACACGCTCCCGCTCCCGGCCGCCGTCCGGCGTCGCCAAGGCGCCCCACAGTGCCCCGCCGGAGCCGCCCCCTCGCCCCCCGGCGGGCGATGCGCTCTTGCCGGAGTTGCCCCTCGGGGCGACGAGAGCCGCGCCTTGACGTCGAGGGCGGCCTTCGGTCGCGTCGGCCTCCTTGGCGCGTCGCTCCGCCCCCGCGCGCCCGCTCCTCGCCCCGGCGCCGCCGCGCCCGCGCCCCCTCGAGCGACGTGCGGAGCTCCCGGGCCCCGGCGCGAGCGGTGGCCACCTCCGCCTCCCGTGGTGGCGGCCGTCCGCGTCTTGTCCGTGTCCTCGCGCGCATTCCACGCCGCCTTGTCACGATCGACGAGGGCCGCGCGGATCCGCCCGAGACTCGAGTCACGCGCCGCGTCCCCGCCCCCCGAGCTCTCGGGAAGCACGTCGCACCACGCCATCGCCCGTAGACCGCCCGCCCGTCCGGCGTCCTAAGAGCTTCCCCCGCAAGCGCGTCGAAAGCGCCCGCATCGCTCCCGGAGCCGGCGGGCCTCGGCGTTCACCCCGGTCGAACGCGCTATACTCTTTCACGAGCGCGGCGCTCGAGCTCCCGGCATCCACACATCGAATCTCGCAAGTGTCAAGGCTTGAATGCGGCAAGACGCGAAAACGAAATAAGGAAGGGAGACGAGCAACCGTGGCTCACTCGGAAGACGATCCGTGCCGGGCCGCTGTGGACCGCGGCGCTTCGTTCAACGCGCGGTTGAGCGTGGCGCCCGTGGCTCGCAGAGCTCGCCCCCCGGAGCTCCTTGCCTCCCTCTCCGGGCGTCGCCGAACGCCGGGATCCTCCACGGCCCCTCCCACCCGGGCGGGGCGACCGGCATGGGAGGATGAGGCCTCGGCGTCGTGCCCTCGGCCCCCACTATCATGTGACCCTCGTGTCGCCTCACGAGGGCCCTCTCCCCCGGGGGCTCGGGGAGAGTTCGTGGGCCGGCCCGGCCCACCGGTTCCACCCGGGCGGCGAGGGAGTCATCCGAGAGCTCCACCACCTCCGCCCGGGGACCGCCGGCGGCGGAGCCGCCGCCGCCCGCCCCGCCGGCGCCTCCACCGCGCCTCCGCGGCCGCGGCGCCCGTTGTGGCGCCGTTGCCGCCACCTCCGTCCGCGCCGCCACGTCCGCGGGCGCTCCCGCGCGTTGCGCCCGCTCCGCCTCCTCCCCGCGGTGCCGCCACCGCGGTGGCACCCCCCACCGTAGCCGCCATTGCGGCCCCGCGCCTCCATGGCGACCCCGCGCCGCCGCCCCACGCGACCTGCGGGCTGCGCCGCGGCGGGTTGATCCACCGGGCCGGGACCTCGAAGCCCCGCCCGGCCTTGCGCGCTGGTGCCCGCCGCCGCGCGCTTCGCCCCGGGCGCGACCCCCTCGACGAACGCCGCCGGGTGGGGATCGACGCGTCCGTCCTCGGCACCTTGGCCGCGTGCAAGAGGAGGGACGGTTGGCACCGCCCGCGGAAACACGAACGGAGGATTAGAGCGTCTAATAACCAGCAAATTAAGGCAAAGCAAAGGAAGAACGGGTTCCTTACCTTGCGGAGGAAAAGGCCCGCTTCCTTTTCCTCGAGGCCTCCGACGAGGCCGGCGCGGGGGCCGCGCTCGCCGCGGCACCTCCCCGACGGCGCCGCCGCACGCGCGGGCACGCCCACCTCACGCGTGGGCGCGTCCGACGCCGCCACCACGCGCGGGGGCACGCTAGCCCCGCGCGCGCGGCGCGCCACCGACGCGCCCCTCGACGAGGACGCCGCGCGCGCGACGCGCTCCCCGCCACGCGCGGGCACGCTTGACGCGCGCGCAGGCACGTCCGCCGCGCGCGCCTCCGTGGCGCGCGCCGCCGCCTCGCGCGCGTGCCGCCCCCGACGACGACCGCCGGCGGCGGACGCCGACGCGCCCCCCGAGGCAAAGCCACCCCCCGACGCCGCGCGAGATCCGGCGGACGGGCGCGGGCGCCGCCACTGCTAGGGGCCCTCCCCTCGGACTCTTCCTCCTCGTCCCGGTCCGGGACGAGGGCTCCTCGATGTCCGGGGAGGAGAGCCCCGCCTCCTCCCGCCGCCGATATTCCGCGGACCGTGCGTCGCGGCGCGCTTGGCGCCGCCTTGCGTGTTCCGTGCGCGCCGCCCGCTCCCGCTTGCTCCCGGCCGCGCCGCCCGCCGAGCGCACGGGAGCTCGGGGGTGGGTGGAACGGACTTGGCGGCACTGAGCGCACCAGTTGCGCGCGGGTGAGTAACGGTGGCGCGTCGAAATCAAAAACAAGACCAAGGATGGAAGCGAAATCGGGAACTCTACTCACCGGCGGGCCCGTGGGGAGCATCTCGATATCCCACGGGGGGTCCGACCCGCGAGTGGCGGCGTCTCGGTGTCGACGGCACTCCGCGCCCGGTGAGCGCGTGCGGCCGCTCCCGGCGGCGGCGGGAGCATCCGCGACCTCGCCGGTCGACGGGGGTTGGCCGCCTCCGTCATCTCGAAGATGCGCAGGGGCCTCTCCATCAACGGCACGACTCGCCTATGATGAAGAAAGGCGAGGACGCCCATCGCGTTGAGCCCTTCCCTCGCCCGGCCCGCCGCAGGGGCGGCGAGGACGGACCGGCGCGCCGATGGTTGGCCGTGGGCAACCCGTAGCCCCGGCGGTCCGCCTCTTCTTGAACACCCGCCGGTGTAGGGAGGAAGGCCGGGCTCGGCGTTGCGCGAGATAAAACCATCCCCGCTCCCAGCCGGCGTTGTTCGTCGTCATGGTGCGGGGGATGTAGAACTCCTTGAGGCGCCCCCGCACGGGCCGAGCGACATCCCGCCGGCGCGCACCGCGCGGCGGGTCCCTCGGCTCCGACGTGGGGGCTGCGTGATGAGCTCCGCGCGGAAGAGGTGTACCCGCAGCTCCCAATTGATCGGGATCCCCCGGGTTCCCTTCGCGAGACGCCCACGAACGTGGCCGCCTGCGAGATAGCGTTGGGGGGCGAAATTGTGCGGCCTCCACTCCATAGTGGTAGCACAATGCCCGCATGAATGTGCTCGCCGGCGCGTTGAGGCCGCGCTCGTGGTAGCGGAGGAAGCTCACCACGTAGCCCTCCCGCGGATTGGGCTCAAGGTGTGACGATGGCGGCACGATCCACTCCGCCGGCGCCTTTCTTCGTTGGCCGAGAGCCGGCCGGCGGCGACCGGCTCGCCTGTGGCGAGCCGGTCACGGCCGACTTCTCCCATGCGTATGGCTCCGGGACCCTAATCGGAAGCCGAGGGCGGCGCCATAAGGAAGGACGAACGGGTGCGAGGGCGGAGGACAAGGAAGCGAGAAAAAGCTCTAGCGCCGAAACCGCGCGGTGGCGAGAGCAAGACGAAGGCGAAGGGACGGAGGGATCGAAAACGGTGAGGAGCCAAGGTAAAAAAACCACCGTCCCTTCCTCACCGCGAGTTTTATAGGCAACGGCGAGTTCTCCGGAGGGCGCACGCCTCGCCAACGAATGCTTGCCGGAATCTTTCCATCGCGTCGACGGCGGGCCCCACCACGACTGTGGCAGCCGACTCTAACACTCGGAGCGGGTCATCATTACGGCGAGACCGGCGGCGACCGGGCGAAACCGCGTCACGTCCGCCGGCCACGTCGCCCACTACGCGCGCGTGCGACCGCGCCGCCAAAAGGCGCGCCCGCGCCGCAAAACCCGCGGCCACGCCCGCGGGGGGCAATCAAATGCCCGGCCCCTTGCCAAGCAAGGAGAGCCCTCGAGCGAGGCGAATCCTCGGCTCGAGACAAAGGTGACCCTCGATGGATGACGAGCGTGAGAAGGTCGCCCGGGACCCGCTCGGTGTAGAGCGAGCGGCGCGGCACCCATGCCACGTGAAGCCCTCGAGCGGCATGACCCTCAACCTCGAAACAAGGCGACCCTCGATGGGATATCGCCGTGAGAAGGTCGCCCCGGACCTCGATGTAGAACGTACCACCGCGGGCACCCATGCCACGTAGGACCCTCGAGCGGCATGACCCCCAACTCGAGACGATGTCAACCTCTCGAAAGAAGGCATGCGCGTGAGAGGATCGCCTGTGTCACGCTTGAAATAGAGCGACACCGAAAGCACTCATACCGCGCCACGCCGCCAACAAGCACCTCGAGGGCCGGTACGCCCAGACCCCTCGACGGCCGCAAACGTGAAAAGACGGGGCCGGCGAAGGCACCGCCCCCGCACGGCCTTACCGATCGGGGGGTTCGAAGCCCGACCCTCGACGGGGTCGAACAGGGCGCCCCGCATCTCGCAGTTAGGGACGACGAGGGCACGCGCATTCGAGCCGTACCCCGAGCCCGTCGGCTCGAGGGTGCCCCACATGTCGTGTTCGAGAGCCAGCGAGGGCAGCTAGCCTGGGGGATCCCACCGAGGGAGAGCTCGCGCCCTCGGTCCCTAGCGAACGGGACCGAGCCCCACCTAGCAAACCCACGCAAGCGCTTCCATGGACGTGTCTCCGAACCGCGCGACCTACCCTTATCGAACGGGGCATGGACGTCCACTTGAACCACCCGCTAGCGGCTCGAAGAGGAATCCGCGATTCGCGACCCGCTCGATGGGAGTCGTGGAAACCTCACCTCCCGACCCGCGGAGGGACGGCGAGGGCGCGATAAAAAACAAGTCGTCGTGCTCGACCCGATCGCCTCGAACAAGCCAAGGCTCGGGGCTTGGCGCACGGCCACACCTCCTTGGAATTGCACCCGCCGGGAGACGGTGGCAGGGGAGCGTGCACCCCCGATGCCGGGGCTGAAATACCGCCGATGCGGTTGGCATATGTGCCACGCCTTTCGACCGGTGTCGCGGTTAACCCCTAAGGAGAGAGCCCACACTCTGCGGGGCTTCGAGAGCTGGACCCGCGGGTCCGGCGCGCGGCCCCACGGATAGCGTTCGCAATGATATCCTGAATAGGCGCCAAGGAAACAGAGTAGTCTGCACCCAGCCGTTGAATCAACGATTTGATCTATGCGTGCAAGGGAAAAGGAACTTTTGGACATGCTTTATTGAGACTATGGTAGTCTATACACATCCTCCACTTCCCATTTTTCTTTACAAGCACAGGATTAGCTAGCCACGAGGGTGGAACACTTCCGATGAATCCGGCCTCGAGAAGCTTCCGGTAGCTCCGCCTCCGATCGCCCGTCGCCGCTCCTCGGCCGGCGGCGGCAGCCGCTGCTGCACGGCGCGGGCGTTTGGCAGGATATCAAGGGGTGCTCGCCGACTTCCTCGGGATGCTCGGCATGTCCGAGGGGCTCCACATGAAGACGCTTCTGGCGTTGGCGCGGAGGAAGTCGACGAGCACGTTCCTATTTAGGGTCGAGGGTAGGAGCTGACCCTCAACGCCTTGCCCTCGGGGGCCGACGGGTCGAGGGGGACCCCTTGTCCTGCCGGCGGCCTCGAAGGTGCCGACGTGCTTGGCGGCGGAGCCGAGGTCGCTGCTGACCATCTTCTCCGCCGTGTTCACCGCCTCATCCAGCGCCAGTGCCTCTGCATGTTCCACGCACTCGACGTCGCAGTCGAATGCGTGTTCGATAGACGACCCGACGGTGATGACGCCGTTAGGACCCGGCATCTTCATCTTCAGGTACGTGTAGTTGGGGACCGCCATGAATTTATAGCATGGTCGCCCAAGGATGGCATGGTAGGCCCCTTGAACCCGACCACCCGAAGGTGAGGGTTTCTTGCGGAAGTTCTTGGGGGTCCCAAACCAGACCGTGGCATCGATCTGCCCGAGGGGTTGAACCTGCTTGCCGGGCGCGATGCCGTGAAACGGCTTCGTGCCGGGCTTTCTTCAGCTCGGTCCGTGCCCGATCCCCCATCGGGGCGCAATGTATGCGCGGAAGAGGATATTGAGGTCGCTGCCTCCGTCCATAAGGACCTCTTCGGAAACCGGGCGTTCCCAATGATGGGGATCGACCACCACCGGGTACCGGCCCGGGTTCGGGATACGGTTTGGGTGGTCATCCCGCCAAAGGTGATGGCATCCTCGACCGCCTGAGGAAGGCCGGAGTGTGCTCCTCTCTCGCGGCGGAGGACCCCCGTGCCGCTCCTTCTTGCGCTGCCGGGTCGACATGTCGACGGTAGGTCCCCCAAAGATGAGGAACACATTCTCGACAGCAGGGAAGCCGCCCGCGTCGCCATCGCCCCCGTCTTTCTTGGCCTCCGCCTCCTTCGCGGCGGAGCGGCCATAGACCCCGCGAGCATATCGCACCGCTCAAGAGTGTGATTCACTTCGGGAGTCTTGTGGTAGGGGCATGGCTTCGGGGAAGATGTCGTCAAACACCCTCGGGCCTCGAGGGAGCCGGTCGAGGGGCCTGGCCGGGCCGGGCCGGGTCAGCGAGGGCCTCGCGCGCCGCCGTTGCGCCTCGTTCGTGCGCCGCGGCGCGGCTTCTTTCCCTTCTTGCCCCGCTTGTCGTTGCGGTGCTGCTCTTTGGACCCGCTGCCCTCCGCGGGCGTGTCCTCGGAGCGTTGCCCTTCTTGCCGTCGAAGATTGCCCCCACGGCCTCCTCTCCGGAGGCGAGCCGGTGGCGATGTCGGACTGTACTGCTTGAGTCCGTAGGCGGGTCGCGTCCCGCCCGCGCGCACAAGGTCCCGGCACGTGGTGCCCTCGAGGAACGCGTGCACGATCTCGGATTGTGCCACGCTGGGGAGCTCTGTGCAGCGCTTGGAGAAGCGCCGTATGAAGTCCCGCAGCGATTTGCCGGGCTTCGCGCGGTGAGCGCATCCCATGAGTTCCCAGGCGCACGCAGCTCCCCGGAAGTTGCCCACGAACGTGTGGACCAGATCGTCCCGGCGACGGATCCGGCTGGCGGGCAAGTGCTCGAGCCATGTCCGCGCCGCGTCGCCCCGGGCGCAGGGGCAAAGTCAGACATCACTCTGCTGCGCGAGGGCCCCCGCCCACCGACAAAGCCAGCGTAGTCATTGAGCCGCACGCGGGGTCCGTTTCCCCGTTGTATTTGACGATCGTCGAGGGCTGACAGAAGCGCTGGGGGAACGCCGCCGTGCGGATCTCCCGGCTGAACACACGGGTGCCCGGGGGCTCCGGCGTCGGGGAGCGATCCTCACCGCTGTCGTAGCGTCCACCCCTTCGATGGTGATAGCCCCTAGCCGCTCGTGCGTCCGCCTGTCGGGTGCGTTCGGCGTTGATGACGTTGCGGGGCACGCTATCCGGGCCGCCATGCGCGCGCGATGAGCCGTCTCGGGCCGGCGTGCGTCTCGGTCGGCGGGCTGACCCGCGTGCACCGAGGGTTCGCTCCCGGTGCGGGATCATCACTCCCGCGCGTCCCCCTGTTGGCGGATGCGTGAGGCCGAGCGTCCGCCGGACGGCCGCCGATGAGAGTCCGCACCCGTGCATGTCTCGAGCCTCGGGGGTCGAGGGTGCCGGCATGGCGCGCAACGCCGCGGCGGCGATGAGCTTGGCTCGCCCGCGGCGGAGGTCCACGTTGTCGACGTTGGGGACCCGTGCAGTTGATGCGTCACGGACCCGCCGGCTGCCCCTCCCGCGCACGCTCGCCGCGCGGAGGCCTCCCCCGGCCATCGAGGCGGAGCAGCCGCATCGTGCGGTATTCCTCCGCCAGCTTGGCCTCGAGCTCGCGGGCCTGGGCCAGCTGTGCGTCGACGTCGGCCCCAAACAGAGCCGCTGGCCCCGCGGCCGCGCGTGCGATCCCCGGGTGCGGTGCGTGACTTCTTCTCGTCTCCGCACTGCCGCACCGGCGGCGTTGGCCGGTCACAGATGACTTCCGCGCAACACTCCCGCGTGGGGGCCGTAGCTCCCAGTGCTGGAGTCGTCGGAGCGTGCCTAAACCAGTAGTCCGTGGCGGTGTCGAGGAAGCGCCTGAACGACCGGGTCCCAGACGCCGAGAAGTCCCACTCCGCATACCCGTGGCGGCCGGCGGTGGCATCGTGTCGACGGAGCCCAGGGACGACTCATCGCCGCGGAGGTGCCGGGTCCCCGGCGATCAAGACGTGGCGGCCAGGTGGAACCTCGCGCATCGTCGTGTTGACGTTGGCGTTGTAGGCCGCAGGTGCCACGCAGCCCCCCGATGGGGATGCGGCGGTCCGAGACCGCACGCGGTCCCGCCGGGGCGGTGGCCGTGACGGTGGGCGCACCGCGTTGGGCGGCGGCGCGCTCAGCCTGCCGCCGCCCGGACCGCGCCCGGCGCGAGCGTAGCCCAGAGCGACGCGGCGTCGGCGGCTGCCGCGGACCCGCAAAGATCCGTGCCTCGCGGGCGTCCGCGCCCGTGTCGTTCGTGCGGCGCAGACCAGGGCGGACTCGTCCGGCGCTCGCGCGCGAAGCTCCTCACGGCTGGTGAGGCGCATGAGATAGCCGTTCCCCGTAGCCCGAAAGTTCAGGTCCCCGAAGCGGGGATTTCGAACCCGGCCGGAGGGGGTCCGAGCTACCCATGCAGTAGCGCGTAGCACCTGCACTCGCTGCGATCACCATGGAGGGAGTTGGCGAAATGACCTTAGCGCTCGAGTGCCCCACGGTGGGCGCCAACCGGCCGGTGCGAATATGGTCCGACACTGAATCCGCAGATAGCGCCTAGGTCTATCCCTCAATGGTCGATGCTAAGTAACAAGTGACACAAGGTTTTATCCTGGTTCCGGCCGAGGGGG
Source organism: Cenchrus americanus (assembly GCA_947561735.1). NCBI lineage: Eukaryota > Viridiplantae > Streptophyta > Magnoliopsida > Poales > Poaceae > Cenchrus > Cenchrus americanus. Next base: position 76,311,077 of record OX387244.1, on the reverse strand, counting down.
CCGTACGTCCAGCAGGGGCGTGCTCGTGGCACTATATTGCTCAGGGGCCATTCCGGGTGCTTGTAGTGGGGCAAGTACAAGGTATGAGAGGAAGCGTGGCTTCCAAGTCCCCTCGGGGAGTGGCTGAAGATGTTGTGGGAGAATAAGAGAGTGAGTGCACGGTGTGTTCTGTCGAACTGAACTTGTCTCTCCCCCCCGCGGCTGGGGGCTCGCCTCCCCTTTTATAGGCCAAGGGGGCGGCGAGTTACATGCACGCCGCTATCTAGCTACGTGGGGGTGCACGTCGTGCTACGCTGTAGAGTGGGCGGCCGTCCGGACGATCTTCGCCGCGATCCGGCTATGATGGCCTACCCCGTACCCGAACAATGGCGGTTCGAGGGTAGGAGGGCGGCAGATGGTGGTGGCGTCCTTTGATAGGCTTCGAGGTAGGTGCTGATGATGGCTGGCACGGCAGGCTGTGCAGCAGAACGGCGTTCCTTCCCAATGCGCTGCGCGGTAGCGGAGTGGTTGCTGCAGCGCCGGGCGTGCGCCTGCACGCGTGGGTACGGTGGCCGCGCCGTTACAGTGACCGGGACGGCCATCCACCGGCCTAGCGCCGCCACCTTAACCCGTAGGGTCACGGGAAAGTGAAATCGAGGGTGCGCCTGGCCCCCCTTCGAGGGTCGGCCAGTCGTACTGTAGTGGGCGCGCGGTGTCACGGGACTGATACCGGCCGTAACGCACAGTCCATCCCTACAGTGGCGGGGATGGGCTCCTCCCTGGGGAGTTGGTGCGGCGGCCGGGGCGGAGCCCCGGCGCATGATGGCACCGCTTCCGTGGCGTCGTGGCGTTAAATGCCCAAGTACGGGGCCCGCGCGCGCGTGCGGGGCGCCCGTGAGCGTGGCGGGCCCCAGCCAAGGGCGGGACGGACCCCTCGAGCGACGAGACCCGCTCGAGGGGGAGTGAGCCCCCGAGCGGGGCGGGACCACTCGAGGGGAGAGTTGCCCCCTCGGGAACGGGGCGCGAGCCCGCCTCGAGGGGGGAGCGCGCGCCCCCGAGCGAGGCGAGCCCGCTTCTCGAGGGGTCTTCTAAGCGGGCTGTCTCGGTGGGCCGTCGGGGTCCCGGCGTGGGCCGTGTCCTGCATGGTTAGTTACCTGCATGGTTAGGCTTAGCGTGTTTTGATACCGGGATTTAAGTGAGGATTTCCGTTGTTTAAGGGGACCCCGAGGGCTGTCCCCGACAGCTCCGCGGCCTCGAAGTTGCCGACGTGCTTGGTGGTGGAGTCGAGGTCCTCGTTGACCATCTTCTCCAAGGTGGTCACCAGCGCTTCATCCAACGCTAATGCTTCCGTGTGCTCGACGCATTCGACGTCGCAGTCGAACGCATGCTCGATGGACGAGCCCACGGTGATGACGCCGTTTGGTCCTGGCATCTTCATCTTGAGGTAGGTGTAGTTCGGGACGGCCATGAACTTGGCGTAGCAAGGCCGCCCAAGTATGGCGTGGTAGGCGCCCCCGAAACCCCACCACTCGGAAGGTGAGCATCTCCTTGCGAAATTGCTCGTAGTGCCGAGAACCAAACAGTGCATCGATCTGCCCGAGTGGCTGGACGCGTTGCGGCCCGCGCGACGCTCATGGAATGGCGTCGTGGCCGGGCCGCAACTCGGTCCAACCCGGATCCCGCCAGGCGCACGTTGACCATCTTCTCCAAGGTGGTCACCAGCGCTTCATCCAACGCTAATGCTTCTGCGTGCTCGACGCATTCGACGTCGCAGTCGAACGCATGCTCGATGGACGAGCCTACGGTGATGACGTCGTTTGGTCCTGGCATCTTCATCTTGAGGTAGGTGTAGTTCGGGACGGCCATGAACTTGGCGTAGCAAGGCCGCCCAAGTATGGCGTGGGCGCCCCGAAACCCCACCACCTCGAAGGTGAGCATCTCCTTGCGGAAATTGCTCGGAGTGCCGAACCAAACAGATCGATCTGCCCGAGGGGCTGGACGCGCTTGCCCGGCGCGACGCCTGGAATGGCGTCGTGCTGGGCCGTTGGAATTTCGGTCCAACCCGATCCCCAAAGGTGCGCGCGTGTGCGCGTAGAGGATGTTGAGGCTGCTGCCTCCGTCCATCGTGACCTTTGAGAACCGCGTTGCTCCCAATGACCGGCCGGACCACCAGTGGGTACTGGCCCGGGGTTAGGATGCGGGTGTTCGGTGATCTTCGCGGCTGAAGGTAATGGCATCCTCCGACCGCCCTCAAGGAAGGAGGGGAGGCGCCCTTCTCCGCGGCGAGGACCTCGTGTCGCTCCCGCTTGCGCCGGGCGGCTCGACATGTCGACGGTCGGAACACGTTCTCCACGGCGGGGAAGCCGCCGGCGTCACCATCTCCTCCGTCCTTCTTGGCCTCTGCGTCCTTCGCGGCGGCGCGGCCGTAGAACTTTTTGAGCATATCGCACTGCTCGAGGGTGTGGTTCACCGGGGTTTTGTGATATGGACATGTGGCTTCTTCAAGATGTCATCGAACACCCCCGACCTCGAGGGGCCGTGGGCTGAGGGCCCCGCCGAGCCGGTCAACAAGAAGGGCCTCGGCGTCGTCGCCGTCGCATCCTTGCTCGCGCGCCTCGCGGCGCGGCTTCTTCCCTTTCTTGCCCCGCTTGTCCTTCCGGGAGGGGCTCCCTAGACTTGCTGCCCTCCGCGGGCGCGTCGTCCGAGCGCTTGCCCTTCTTGCCGTCGAAGATCGCCCCCACGGCCTCTTCACCTGAGGCGAAGCTTGCGGCGCATGTCGGAACACCGTTCAAGTCCGGTCGGGCGGGGTCGCGCCCCAACTCTCGCACGAGATCCCGGCACGTGGTGCCCTCGAGGAAGGCGTGCACAATCTCGGATTGCGCCACGCTTGGGAGCTCCGTGCAGCGCTTGGAGAAGCGCCGTATGAAGTCCCGGAGCGACTCGCCGGCTTCTGGGTGCAGGAGCGCAGTCCCAGAGTCAGGCGTAAATACATGCCCTAGAAGTTGCCCACGAACGTGCGGACCAAGTCTTCCCAGTTATGGATCTGACTGGCCGGCAGATGCTCGAGCCATGTCCGGGCTGAATCGCCGAGGTGCAGGGGAGGTTGCGGATGATGACCTCGTCGCTGGTGGCCCTGCCCAGCTGGCACGCTAGGCGGTAGCCGCAAGCCACACGCAGGGATCTGTCTCCCCGTTGTACTTGACGACGGTCGTGGGTTGGCGGAAGCGCTGGGGAAGGCCGCCGCGCGGATCTCCCGGCTGAACACATGGGTTCCCGGGGGTTCCGGCGTCGGCAAGCGGTCTTCGTCGCTGTCGTAGCGTCCACCTCGTCGAGGGTGGTAGGCTGCCGCCACTCGCGCATCTGCTTTGCTCGTCCGCCGAGCGTTGATGACGTTGCGGGCGTCGCCGTCCCGTGCTCTGCGCGTGTCGAGGAGCCGATCTTTAGCCGGTGTGCGTCCCATATTGGCGGGTCGCTCCGCCTGTGTGGACCGAGGGTTCGACCCCCTGCGCACCCCCGCCCCCGCGCGCCCTTGCCGGCGGATGTGAGACGCTCAGCCCCCGGCTCGCCGGACGGCCGCTTGCTCGATGAGCGCTTGCGCCTCGCGGTGCAGAGGGCGGGCATGGCCCGCAGCAGTGTCGCGATGGCAATGAGCTTCTGGCTCGCTCGCGGAGGCATATCCGGGTTGTCGACGTTGAAATCGGTGTTGATGCGGTCGCGGGCCTATATGCCCGCCTCCCCGCGCGCGCCGCTCGCGCAGGCTTCCCCGCCATAAAGGCGCGGAGCAACCGTACCGTTCGATACTCCTCCTCCAGCTTGGCTTTGAGTTCGCGGGCTTGGGCTAACTGCGCGTCGATGTTGGCCCCAGTAGGGGTGCTTGGTCCCGCTGCCAGGCGCGGAGCGATCCCTGAGGCGGGCATAACTTCCCCGTCGCCGGCGCCCGCTGCGTCGGTGGCGTTTGCTGGGTCGTTGGCGATGAGGACGCAGCATTCTCGCGCGGGGTCTTAGCTCCCGGTGCTGGAGTCGTCGGAGCAACCGAACCAGTAGTCCGTGGCGTCGAGAAAACGCCCCGAACATTACTGGGTCCGGCACGCCGGAAAAGTCCCACCCGCGACCCGTGCTGGCGGGTGGCAACGGGTCGAGAGAGCCTAGGGACGCATCCACGCGCCGGAGGCGCTAGGATCCCTGGCGATGTAGACGTGACGGTTGTGGGGAACCCAGCGCATGAAACGCGGCCCGGAGACCGCGCGTCTCCGCCGGGGCGGCGGCCATCGTGCCGACGGGTGCACCGCGTTGGGAGGCCGCGCGTTTCAGCCTTGCCGCCGCCTCCGACCGCGCTTCCAGGAGCGCTGACCGGAGCGGTGGCGACGCCGTGACGCTGACGGACCCGCAGCGGCGACCGGGCGGGGACGCGGCTTGGCGCCGCGCATGGAGCCCTCGCGCGCTGGTGAGGCGCATCGGTAACCGTTCCCATGGCCTGAAAGTTCAAGCCCCCGAACCGGATTTCGAACCCGGCGGGGAGGGGGTCCGAGCTGCCCATGGAGTAACGCGTACCGCGGGTACCTTGCGGCGAATCACCATGGAGGGAGTTGACTCGTGGATTGACCTTAGCACCGACCGCCCCCATGGTGGGCGCCAACTGTCCATTGGGCAGACGAGCGCTTAACAGTAGTGCATTGACAACACCCACATGAAGTAACACAAGTGTCGGTGCGGAATGTGGTCCCGACACTAACCAGTAATGAGCGCCGAGGTCTATCCCTCAATGGTCGATGCTAAGCAATCAAAGACACAAGGTTTATCCTGGTTCCGGCCGGGGGCCGTACGTCCAAGAAGGTGTGCTCGGGGCACTATATTGCTCAGCACCGGGGTGCCTGTAGTGGGGCAGCTACAAGCAAGGCGGGAGAGGCGTGGCCTCCAAGTCCCTGGTGAAGTGGCTGAAGATGTTGTGGGAGAATTGGGGAATGTATGTGTGGTGCGTTGTATGCTAGCTGTTGTCTCCTGTTCGATGTCCCGTGTCCGTGTCTTGTCCCCTGCGGCGGGGGAGTTCGCCTTCCTTTTATAGGCCAAGGAGAGGGCGAATTACATGCATGCCGCACTATTCAGCTACATGGGGAAGTATGGTGCGCCGCGCGGTAGAGTAGGCGGCCGCCTTGACGGTCCTTGCCGCGATCTGGCCATCATGGCGTATCTTGTACCCGAACAGTGGTGGCTTCGAGGGTAGGGGCGCAGTGGTTGGCCGTGATGTCCTCGGGGATCGAGGGGCTTGCATCGACGATCCGCACGGATACAAGGGCGGTGTGTGGTGGCGTCCCGTTTCCGCACGCCTCACGGCGCCGAGTCGTTACCACAGCGTCTTGGCCAGTTGTACGCACGAGGGTGGTCGCCTGCAGTTAACAGTGGCAGGGATGGCGCCCCGCCGGCCTAGCGTCTTGACCTGGCCCTGCAAGGTCACGGGAAAGCATTTCGAGGGTGTGGCCGGCCCCCCTTCGAGGGCTCCGCACGTTAGCCGTACGCGGGGAGTAGCGCGCGGCGTCACGGGGCTGACACCGGCCATGTCGCACAGTCTCCCACAGTGGCGGGGATGGGTTCCCCCTAGGGAGTTGGTGCAACAGGACCGGGCGTGAGTCCCAGGCGCATGATGGCGCCGCCCCGCCGTTGTCAGAGCATTAAATGCTCGTACCCGCGTGCGGGAACGGGCGTGCGCGTGCAGAGCGCCCTGGAGCGAGGCGGAGCCCGCTCGAGGGAGGCGTTTACCCTCGAAAGGGCGGAGCTCGCTCGAGGGAGGTGTGTACCCTTGAGCGAGGCGAGCCTGCCCTCGAGGAACTTTTGAGTGGGCCGCCAAGTGGGCCGCGGGGGCCACCGCGGCGTGGGCCGTGCCCCGTGTGCGCTTAAGAAAGATGCGCTTAGCTTTGGGTTTTTTGCAGGTTTTAAGCGGGGTTCCCCCATTTGTTTAAGGGTACCCCCATGGCTGCCCCCGACAACAAGTGAAAAGGAAAAAGAAAAGAAATGAACAAAACGAAACTCCAACAAGCGATTGAAAGCCAAACAAAGGCAAATAGCAAGATCACTTAAAGAAGACAAGTCTCGGACCCCTTAGGCAAGGCCAACGGCTCAACACATCCGAGACAAAGCAAAGCTCAAACAAAGAGCACAAACCACCAAAGCGAAGCTCGAACACCACAAAGAGCTCCCCCTGAGCCAAAGCACACTCCCCCTAAACAAATGCAGCATTGCAACACGGGAAAGCAACAAAGAGCAAAAACCTGCTCACTCTACCTCAGGGCGGTTAGACCGCCGACCCCAGGCGGTTAGACCGCCTACCACACAACTGACTGCCTGGGGCGGTTAGACCGCCCCATGTGACCGGCCCTGCACCAAACTGCTCAAAATTTCCCGAACCAATTTGAACACCTTCCAAACACTCCCAGGTGCCCAAAGCATGCACAAACTTCTCCCCCTTGTTGACAATGCATGAATCAAGGCAAAATGCGAAAACTTACTACATGTAGCTTCTCAAATATACAAAATTCATCACAAGGAGCTACACAAGTCCAAATGAGCAAGTTAGATACTCTACAGGTTCATCATGACCTTAACTACGTGATCACCAGGTTTCACAACCATTTGACAAGGCTAAAAATGATTTGAGTAATTTTGCGAAAAGTTACTCTCTCCCAAGCAAAAACCTAAACATGAGCAAAACATGTCAAACTGGCAAAGCCACACAAACTTCATGCTAGGACAACCATTCTAATCATAAGACCATCACAAACACCCACAAGCACCTCATGTAATGTCAAAGCCACCGAGCCATGTGCCTACTTCTATGTATGAGACTTCTCATTGGTAGGCATCATGCAACGGTTTAGCACCCAAGGCAAATTAATTTCAGCACATATGACATGGGAGCATATTTTCCAAGCATTTTTCATTTCATTTTCAAATTTATAAATGGTACATGAAATGTCTTTGCGACAAAAAGGAACTTATGCCCTTCCACAAGATAAAGCAAGAGGGCTAAACATTCATGATGGCAAATGAGCCTTTGGCCCCATATGATCAATAAACTAGCTATGCAACCACAAATTAAGCATAGCAGAGCCACTAAAACGTGTCAAGATCATATAAAGGCGTTTACACATGAGAGAGCATATATGTGACATTTTTCAAAAAATATAGCCATCAACCATGGATCATTCAACAAGATCATCAAGAGCTAAGACAAACTAACCATAGCATACCAAACAAGCTCACAAAAACATATATAGCATCCCATGGTGAACAATGTATATAGAAGAAGCTTTTCCTATCCAATGCATATGATACAAAATGCATGCAATCTAAGATACAAGGATGCCTATACATCATGTTACATATGCCATGCACTTGTTCTTGTGCCTTCTCTTGTGGTCGCGCCTCGAACGGTACTTGCCATCGTTCATCCTCGGCTTGTGCTTGTAGCTGTCCTTGTTCTCGGCCTTCTCCGGGAAGTCGGCGACGAAGTGTCCTGGCTTGCCACACTAGAAGCAAGTCCTCGTGTTCCTCCTCATGTTCACGCGGTTCTCGTGCAGCCTCTCGAACCGCCTCGTCAATAGCGCCAGCTCGTCCTCTCCAAGGTCATCAAACTCCTCATCTGGCATAGACATCAAAGAGGAAAAGGAGAACATCCTGGTGGATGGGTTAGAGTTAGTCTTTCCTTTGGAACTACCAACGAGGGCAAGACTATGGGAATCGGTCGGTCCCTCGAGCTTGGCGCTCATGCCCCTATCCACCTCGGCCCGACTTGAGCTTCGAGAACAACTCGTTCACCTGTCGAGTATCATACCTCTCCGACTCGACTATGGCCTCGAACTTTCCGCCCCATATCGTACGATCCAAAGAGTGTAAGAGCTTGACCGCTCTATCATGATCATCGTACGGAGCACGTCCACATTGGCCCTCATGTTGTTCACCACCACCGTGAACCCCCGAAACAAGGCATCGATGGACTCACCGGGAGATGAGTGAAGTTCTCGTACTCTCTCCGGTAGGTGGCACACATCCGTGCTCGAACACCGGCATTCCCAACATGAGCCTCCTTCAACACCGCCCAAATCCTACAAGCCAAGTGCTCGGTGTGCACCGGATCGAACTCGGTGCACACAAAGCACGAAACAAGTAGTCGACCGCCTTATTGTTGGCGTCGAATCCGTCCCCTCGACCCCGGAGCAAGGAAATCCATCGGTGGACATAGCCCGTGTCCACCGTGACATCCCAAAGAAGCTGACCCTTTCCGCGGAGGAACGCACCCATCCGCTTGCTCCACATCTGGTAGTTCTTGCCATCGAAGTGTGGAGGACCCGAACCCCGTTCTTGGTACGCCATCCTTGGATCTTAGACGGTTAGAGTCAACAAAGACCCGAACCGGCTCGATACCACTTGAAAGACCGATACGGCGAACCAGAGAGGGGGGGAGTGAATGGGAGCCGATAAAAATTCTTCTCGAAGGAGATGAAAACTCCAACAAGACGAACGCGGCTTCCAACACGCGTCTCCGACTCACTACCCAAGTTGGCCAAGCCCACGTAGCCACTGGAGTGCCACTGGACCTAGGAACCAACACACACAGCCTTGTGACTCGAGAACGCAGTGGAACAACAAACCCCGAGTTTACAGACCCACACCGGTCAGACCGGTGAGCACCACCGGTCAGACCGGTCCCTGCTGGTGAAACTGAGCAACTTTCACAAAGTGGCTCTACACCGGTCAGACCGGTGAGACACACCGGTCAGACCGATGGCAGCCTGAAAGCCCCCAAGGCACCAAACAAAGCCAACCGACCACCAAACCGACCCAAACTCAACACGAAGGCAACACGGGACAACAACGAACACACCAAGACGTTCACCCGAGCAAAATCCCACAAGGACTCGCACCGGTCAGACCGGTCAAGAGCACCGGTCAGACCGGTGTAGCCTGGGTAGCTCGGGATGAACAGCTCCCGCGGGTCAACTCCCCCAAATCCAAATCTCGATCTCCCGAATCACTCCACGGACTTGAACAAGACTTTGGGGATATCAGGAACACCTCATGAGGAGTCCATAGCCAAGTTTAATCCCACCAAATCTCGTCCAAAAAGGAGGAATCGAAGAAATCCCGCCGAAAGCACTTCCAACCCAAGAACTCAAGAAACCCCAAAATCGAGCACCTTTACTCACGGATTTGGGAGGGGAATCATAGCCCAAAGAACCACGAAGGGTTCCCACAAATTTCCCCCATCAAATCCCCAAGAGAAAGGTCCCGAAAACAACTCAAAGAAATCACCGAGAGAGGGCTCCGAAAATCACCACCAAGAACAACCGGGGAAAACACATCCAAACCTTGAGGAACCACGCCGAATCATCTATACATGAAACAAAGGTTCGTACAAGGTCTAGCAAGCCGCCCGATCATCCATCCCTCTCTACAAGATCTCTCCGTGAAGCTCTCTTGCTAGTCCTAGAGAAAACCTAAGGAAAATAGGTGGAAAATAGGAAAACTAATGAGCTAGGGTTCCAAGAGTTGGCTGCCATCCTCTCACCTCTTGGGTTATATGGAGGCAACCGAATGTCCAAAAAGCCCTTCTCTACTAACTAGGGATAGAAGCCCCTCAAGGGCGGATTCGGAATTCTTGATGTCTTCACCATCGGACGGATGCCCGGCGACCGCACCCTGCGTAGCCTCGACGCAAGCCATGCGATCCCGACACGTGTCCTCCGCTTCGAAGATTCGGACTGCGTCGTCGCACACCGGTCGGACCGGGTGCTCCCCATCGGTCGGACCGGTCGGACCCACCGGTCGGGCCGGTGCGTGTGTCTGTGCACCTCGGTCTTCGGTTCTCCGGTCTTGGCTTTGTGGATCAACCAAGGAACCCGGTGGTTTTTACGGTGAACCACCGGAACCCCGCGAACTCGGTGTAGCCTCCGCCAATCTCCACTCATGACTTGGCTCCCACGTAGTCCCGGCTCGACCTTGGTTTTGAGGCTCAACGAAGAAACCGTCCACGACTTCATCTTGCTGTTCATGCCACCATGCGGCCCGCACTTGACCCCGCTGGCCACCGGTCCCTCGAACGAAGCCTACTTGTCTTCTCCACACCTGGAGGCCTCACCGGCGACGACCTTTCGCGCTTGTTCTTCACCTGCACCAACACCAGTCAAGCCGCAACCTGCACCTGCAATACTTAGCCAAGAATTAGTCCACACAACGTTGTCAATCACTCATCACACAAGGAAGCGACCATCCACCGGTCCTCGAACCACACATGGTCCTCAAAGCCTTCTTTCCTACCATAACTACCACCACGAACACAACCTCGGTAACCACTCCGAGGAAACCACCCCTCACTGCCTGGAGGAGGACCAAAGCCATGGAAGACAACCCGTAGACCGTCCCTCCTCTCCTTCTCAAAGCTACGACTCCTCCCATCCCCGTAGTGAAGTCGAGGGGGAGAATGCCTAGCAACCGACCACTCGCTGTCTCTCCGGACCAACCACCACGCAACTCCACCTCCGGACACCGAAACCTCTCGACTCACCACCTCGAAAACCACTCCGCCCCGAGTGCGGGGGGCGGTTGAACCGCCTAGTCGGGCCGCCCAACCGCCCCCCTGCGGGGCGGGGGCCGGTCCGACCGCCTAGCCGGGCCGGTCCGACCGCCCCTCCCGAAGCTCGCTCCTCGACCGTGGGAACTCGCATCTCCCCATGCCGGAACACTTCTCACCACAGCTTTACCCCTGGGCAGTGGCATACGAGGCTTAGGTACACCATGGGAAGGGTTGTACCTATCCTTGTTCGCCCACTCCTTTGCCATCCTCTCTTCCCGCTTCCTCTTGAAGCAAAACTCATCCTTGTGACCCTCTTTCCCACAATAGCCACAACGGAACCTCACAAGCTTAGGTTTAGGCTTGGATTGGGGCTGCTCGCTTGGTTTCTCTCCACTCAACTCCTCCACCGATTTCTCCTCACTAGCCTTCTCACTCTCTTTCCCAAAGAACACTTTCCCGGAAGTGCTCACAAACTTGATAGGCTTTTGGAAATCATTTGTGGGTGTAGGAAATATGGGTGGAGCTGGGGTTGTGTCTAGTCGGCTCCTAAGATGGTTGGGTTTTGGAGGGAAATCATTTTTGTGGTGGGTTTTTGGTGGCTCTGGTACATTCTCTCCACTTCCCTCACCAACCTTGTTTGCCCCAAGTCCCTCACCATCCTGCCTCTTAATTGCCTCGATCATCATCCTCAACTGAGGCTCATGACCAGACAACCAACCCATTAACTTTCTCAAGTCATCATTCTCATCCTACAAATGATCAACATAATGTGCAAGTTCCAAATTTTTCAACGCATGCATTTCACAGGTAGAGCATGATGTAGGCATGGGTTCCTTCAATTTAGCCTCAAGAGAACTAGTGTAAACATGCATCTCATCAATCTTAGCATGCAAAACAGGGCAAGAAGTGCAAGCACCTAGCAAAGCAGGTCTAGATTTAAGCTCAGCCACTTCAACCCTAAGCACATCTAGTTCCTCACACTTGGAGGCATGCTTCTCTTTAAACAAAGCAAGATCAACAAGAAAAATGGAGCAATCAGCACAATCAACATCATCTGAAACAACAGGGCTAGCCTTAAGGGAATCAATCTCAAGCTTGCTATCAAGCACCTGTGTCTCTAGCTCAGCCACTCTAGTCCTAGCATCCTCGAGTGAAGCCCTAAGCTCTTTTCTCTTTTTCTTTGCCTCACTAAGTATGTCATCACGATTATCAAGCAAAGTACCAAGCCGTTCATTCTCCTGGCGCAACAAGGGAAGCTCATCACACACCTCATCGTCGGACTCAGAGTCCGAGTCGCTCAGTGTGCTCTTCTTGCTACCGGAGCTCAGCGCCATGGTGCAGAAGCCGTCTCTCACGAAGCAGCTCAGCCCGCTCAGGTTCTTGGATGACTTCTTGTTCTTGCGACGATCACCTTCATCCTCACTGCTGCTCGAGCTCGAAGTGGAGTACGCGGAACTGGAGTCGACGTCGTTCGCTCCAACCATCGCTCGGGCCTTGCCTCGGCTCTCCTTCTTCCTCGATCGTCGCTCGTCCTTGTACTTGTTCTTGTGGTCGCGCCTCGACCGGTACTTGCCATCGTTCCTCGGCTTGTGCTTGTAGCCGTCCTTGTTCTCGACCTTCTCCGGGCAGTCGGCGACGAAGTGTCCTGGCTTGCCGCACTGGAAGCATGTCCTCGTGCTCCTCCTCATGTTCACTCGGTTCTCGTGCAGCCTCTCGAACCGTCTCGTCAGGGGCGCCAGCTCATCCTCTCCAAGCACATCGAACTCCTCATCTGGCATAGACATCAAAAAGGAAAAAGAGAACATCCTGGTGGATGGGTTAGTGTTAGCCTTTCCATTCGAACCACCAACGAGGGCAAGACTATGGGAATCAGTCGGTCCCTCGAGCTTGGCTGTCATGTGAGGACCATGTGTGGTTCGAGGACCGGTGGATGGTCGCTTCCTTGTGTGATGAGTGATTGATAACGTTGTGTGGACTGATTCTTGGCTAAGTATTGCAGGTGCAGGTTGCGGCTTGACCGGTGTTGGTGCGAGTGAAGAACAAGCGCGAAAGGTCGTCGCCGGTGAGGCCTCCGGGTGTGGAGAAGACAAGTAGGCTTCGTTCGAGGGACCGGTGGCCGGCGGGGGTCAAGTGCGGGCCGCATGGTGGCATGAACGGCGAGATGAAGTCGTGGACGGTTTCTTGGTTGAGCCTCAAAACCAAGGTCGAGTCGGGACTACGTGGGAGCCGAGTCATGAGTGGAGATTGGCGGAGGCTACACCGAGTTCGCGGGGTTTCCGGTGGTTCACCGGAAAAACCACCGGGTTCCTTGGTTGATCCACAAAGCCAAGACCGGAGAACCGAAGACGGAGGCTGCGGCGGCGCCGGCACCGGTCGACCGGTGGGTCCGACCGTGGGGGCCGGCCCCGACCGGGGAGGAGCACCGGTCGGACCGGTGTGCGACGACGCGGTCCGGAATCTTCGAAGCGGAGGACACGCGTCGGGATCGCATGGCTTGCGTCGAGGCTACGCGAGTGCGGTCGCCGGCATCCGTCCGATGGTGAAGACATCAAGAATTCCAAATCCGCCCTTGAGGGGCTTGTATCCCTAGTTAGTAGAGAAGGGCATTTTAGACATTCGGTTGCCTCCATATAACCCAAGAGGTGAGAGGATGGCAGCCAACTCTTGGAACCCTAGCTCATTAGTTTTCCTATTTTCCACCTATTTTCCTTAGGTTTTCTCTAGGACTAGCAAGAGAGCTTCACGGAGAGATCTTGTAGAGAGGGATGGATGATCGGGCGGCTTGCTAGATCTTGTACGAACCTTTGTTTCATGTATAGATGATTCAGCGTGATTCCTCAAGGTTTGGATGTGTTTTCCCTGGTTGTTCTTGGTGGTGATTTTCGGAGCCCTCTCTCCGTGATTTCTTTGGGTTGTTTTCGAAACTTTTCTCTTGGGGATTTGATGGGGAAAATTTGTGGGAACCCTTCGTGGTTCTTTGGGCTGTGATTCCCCTCCCAAATCCGTGAGTAAAGGTGCTCGATTTTGGGGTTTCTTGAGTTCTTGGGTTGGAAGTGCTTTCAGCGGGATTTCTTCAATTCCTCCTTTTGGACGAGTTTTGGTGGGATTAAACTTGGCTATGGACTCCTCATGAGGTGTTCCTAATATCCCCAAAGTCTTGTTCAAGTCCGTGGAGCGATTCGAGAGATCGAGATTTGGATTTGGGGGTGCTGTTCATCCCGAGCTGCCCAGGCTACACCGGTCTGACCGGTGCTCTTGACCGGTCTGACCGGTGCGAGCCCTTGTGGGTTTTTGCTCGAGAGAACGTCTTGGTGTGTTTGTTGTTGTCCCGTGTTGCAGCTGTTTCGAGTTTGGGTCCGTTTGGTGGTCGGTTGGCCTGTTTGGTGCCTTGGGGGCTTTCGTGTGCCATCGGTACCGACCGGTGTGTCTCACCGGTCCGACCGGTGTAGAGCCACTTAGTGGAAGTTGCTCAGTTTCACCAGCAGGAACCGGTCTGACCGGTGGTGCTCACCGGTCGGCCCGGTGTGAGTCTGTAGACTCGAGGTTTGGTTTTTCCGCCGCGTTTCTCGGGTCGGAAGGTGGTGTGTTGGTTCCTAGGTCCAGTGGCACTCCAGTGGCTACGTGGGCTTGACCAACCTTGGTAGTGAGTCGGAGACGTGTGTTGGAAGCCGTGTTCATCTTGTTGGAGTTTCCATCTCCTCGCGAGAAGAATTTTTATCGGCTCCCATTCACTCCCCCTCCTCCGCGTTCGCCGTATCGGTCCTTCAAGTGGTATTAGAGCCGGTTCGGGTCTTTGTTGACTCTAACCGCCTAAGATCCAAGGATGGCGTACCGGGGAAAGGGGTTCGGGTCCTCCACACTTTGATGGCAAGAACTACCAGATGTGGAGCAAGCGGATGGGTGCGTTCCTCCGCGGAAAGGGTCAGCTTCTTTGGGATGTCACGGTGGACACAGGCTATGTCCAGCCGATGGATTTCCTTGCTCTGGGGTCGAGGGACAGATTCGACGCCAAAAATAAGGCGGTCGACTACTTGTTTCGTGCTTTGTGTCAGCCTGAGTTCGATCGGGTGCACACCGAGCACTTGGCTTGTAGGATTTGGGCGGTGTTGAAGGAGGCTCATGTTGGGAACGCCCAGGTTCAGGCACGGATGTATGCGACCTACTGGAGAGAGTACGAGAACTTCACTCATCTCCCCGGTGAGTCCATCGATGCCTTGTTTCAGAGGTTCACGGTGGTTGTGAACAACATGAGGACCAATGTGGACGTGCTCCCGTACGATGATCATGATAGAGCGGTCAAGCTCTTACACTCTTTGGATCGTACGATATGGGGCAGAAAGTTCGAGGCCATAGTCGAGTCGGAGAGGTATGATACTCTGACGGTGAACGAGCTGTTCTCGAAGCTCAAGTCGGCTGAGGTGGATAGGGGCATGACTGCCAAGCTCGAGGGACCGACCGATTCCCATAGTCTTGCCCTCGTTGGTGGTTCCAAAGGAAAGACTAACTCTAACCCATCCACCGGGATGTTCTCGTTTTCCTCTTTGATGTCTATGCCGGATGAGGAGTTTGATGACCTTGGAGAGGACGAGCGGCGCGTTGACGAGGCGGTTCGAGAGGCCGCACGAGAACCGCGTGAACATGAGGAGGAACACGAGGACTTGCTTCCGGTGCGGCAAGCGGGACACTTCGTCGCCGACCGCCCGAGAAGGCCGAGAACAAGGACAACTACAAGCACAAGCCGAGGATGAACGATGGCAAGTACCGTTCGAGGCGCGACCACAAGAGCAAGCACAAGAACAAGTACAAGGACGAGCGACGATCGAGGAAGAAGGAGAGCCGAGGCAAGGCCCGAGCGATGGTTGGAGCGAGCGACGTCGACTCCAGTTCCGCGTACTCCACCTCGAGCTCGAGCGGCGGTGAAGACGAGGGAGATCGTCGCAAGAACAAGAAGTCGTCCAAGAACCCGAGCGGCCGAGGCGCTTCGCGAGAGATGGCTTCGCACCATGGCGAGTTCGGCGGCAAGAAGAGCACACGGAGCGACTCGGACTGCGAGTCCGACGACGAGGTGCGTGATGAACTTCCCTTCTTGCGCCAGGAGAATGAGAGGCTTGGCTCTTTGCTTGATAACCGTGATGACATGCTTAGAGAGGCCAAGAAAATGAGGAAAGAGCTTAGGGCTTCACTCGAGGATGCTAGGACTAGAGTGCTGAGCTAGAGACACAGGTGCTTGATAGCAAGCTTGAGATTGATTCGCTTAAGGCTAGCCTTGTTGTTTCCGATGAGAATGATTGTGCTGATTGCTCCATATTCCTTGCTGATCTTTCTTTGTTTAAGGAGAAGCATGCCTCCAAGTGTGAGGAACTAGATGTGCTTAGGGTTGAAGTGGCTGAGCTTAAGTCTAGATCTGCTTTGCTAGGTGCTTGCACTTCTTGCCCTGTTTTGCATGCTAAGATTGATGAGATGCATGCCTACACTAGTTCGCTCGAGGCTAAATTGAAGGAACCCATGCCTACATCTTGCTCTACCTGTGAATTCCATACATTGAAAAATTTGGAGCTTGCAAATTATGTTGATCGTTTGCAGGATGAGAATGATGACTTGAGGAAGTTGATGGGTTGGTTGTCCGGTCATGAGCCTCAGTTGAGGATGATGATCGAGGCCTTTAAGAGGCAAGATGATGAGGGGCTTGGGGCAAACAAGGTTGGTGAAGGAAGTGGAGAGAATATCCCGGAGCCACCAAAAACCCACCACAAAAATGATTTCCCACCAAAACCTAACCATCTAAGGAACCGACTAGACACAACCCCAGCTCCACCCGTGTTTCCTACACCCACAAATGACCTACAAAAGCCTATCAAGTTTGTGAGCACTTTGGGGAAAGTGTTCTTTGGGAAGGAGAGTGAGAAGGCTAGTGGTGAGAAACCGGTGGAGGGCATGAGTGGAGAGAAACCAAGTGAACAGCCACATCCCAAGCCAAAGCCTAAGCTTGTGAGGTTCCATTGTGGCTATTGTGGGAGAGATGGCCATAAGGAGGAGTTTTGCTTCAAGAGGAAGCGAGAGGAGAGAATGGCAAAGGAGTGGGCTAACAAGGACAAGTACCACCCTTCCGATGGTGTACTTGAGCCTCGTATGCAGATACCCAGGGGCAAGGCGAGTGTGAGGACAGTTCGGGCTTGGGGAGAGAAGAAGGCTGCAGGTGGTGCCGCTGCCGTGTCACACCTGGCCGGACCGGTGTGGGGCACCGGCCGGACCGGTGCGGGCACAGACGGACGGTGTTCGGGTTTTGAGCTCGTACGGGTGCGAGGGTTGTTTCTGGTGGTCGTGGTCCTGGTGGTTGGGCTGGAAAGGGTGCAGGTGGTCAGTTTGCTAGACGTTCTCCTCCTCGTGCTCAATACGGGGATTGGAGGAGTCGTGCCTTTGAGTTGGAGAGGAAGGACGTTCCACGGGCTTTCTTGCGTGGATTTGGTCCTCCTCCAGGCAGAGAGGGGTGGTTCCCTCAGGGTGGTTATCGTGGTGGTGTTCGTGGAGGTAGTTTTGGTAGGAGAGAGGCTTTGGTTGGTGCTAACCCCACTTTCGAGCAAATGGCTCGGCACTGGTTTTCCTCCTTTGGTACTAACCTCAGTGCTGAGTCGTTTGTTCGCTCACGTGCTTATTTTTGAATTTCAGGTGGGAGACTTGAAGAACATTTGGTTGATTGACTCCGGTTGCTCGAGGCATATGACCGGAGACAGGGGGTGGTTCTCAAGTCTTGTCCCGGTGGTGACGAAGAGGTACATAACCTTTGGGGACAATGGGCGTGGGCGTGTGCTTTCAGAAGGTGAGATCAAAGTGAGTGACAAGATCACTCTGAGGCGTGTTGCTCTTGTTCAATCGCTGGGGTACAATTTGCTTTCTGTGTCCCAGTTGTTGGATGAGGGCTTTGAGGTGTTGTTTTGGCCAGGTGGTTCTCGGATTTTGGACTCTCGAGGGGACCTTGTCTGTATGGTCGTTCCCGAGGGTCAGGTGTTTCGTGCTGATTTTTCTCAGTCTTCGGGTGTGGAGCGTTGTTTCTTGGGCCGGTTCTTCGAGTGAGTTGTGGAAGTGGCATAGGAAGTTGGGTCACTTGAGCTTTGACCTTTTGTCTCGCTTGAGTAAACTCAATTTGGTCCGAGGATTGCCACGGTTGAGGCTTGAGAAAGAGTTGGTTTGTGCGCCGTGTAGGCATGCCAAGATGGTGGCCTCTTCTCACCCGCCTCTCACCGATGTGATGACTGAGCGTCCATGCGAGCTGCTCCATATGGACCTTGTTGGCCCGGCTCGTGTGCGATCTCGCGGGTGGGAAGTGGTATGTCCTTGTTGTGGTGGACGACTATTCTCGGTATGCGTGGGTGTTCTTTCTCGAGGATAAGGGGGAGACGTTTGGTTTTGTTCGAGATCTAGTCTTGAGGTTGAGGAACGAGAGGCACGGAGATGCCATACGAGCTATCCGCGGTGATAATGGCTCGGAATTCGGGAACTCTCGTTTTGAAACCTTTTGCCATGACTTGGGTCTTGAGCACCGGTTTTCGAGTCCGTATACGCCTCCCCGGAATGGAGTTGTGGAAAGGAAGAACGGAGACCTTGTGCGAGATGGCTCGGACGATGCTTGATGAGCATAGGACTCCGAGGAGGTATTGGGGCGAGGCGGTGAATACCGCGTGCTATGTGTCGAACGGGATATACCTCGCAGTGCACAAGAAGAAGACATGCCATGAGTTGATGCGTGGTCGCACACCCAAGGTGAGTCACTTCCATGTCTTTGGTTGCTAGTGTTTCATTCTGAAGAAAGGCGGGGAAGTTGGATAAGTTTGAGGCTAGGTCTCGTCGATGGCATTTTCTTTGGTTATGCATCTCATTTTAGAGCATATCGTGTGCTCAATCTTGAAACTAACCAAATCGTGGAGACTTGCGAGGTAACCTTCGACGAGACGAGCCACGTAGTCGGCTTGTCTTTGAGTGTGCGGTGATGATGAGCTTGGCGAGGAGATCTTTCGGGAGGAGGAGCATGAACATGGTGATGATGAAGATGGCGGTGCGGTGCCCCCGGCTGAACATGTACCCACTACTTCGACTACGATGATGGATGGACCCTCTGCTACACCTACGACGACAAATCAAGAACGAGGAGAAGCTGATGTTGAGGGGGAGGTAGCTTCGAGGCGAGAACCTCCCCGGCGAGTTCAAGTGGATCACCCAGCTTCGAGGGTCATCAGCGACATGAGTGAATGCACTACACGGTCGAGGGTTCGGAACAACTCTCATTTCGCTCATGCTGCATTTGTTGCTTCTTTCGAGCCCAAAGACATTGGACACGCACTATCTGATCACAATTGGGTTAACTCGATGCATGAGGAGTTGGAGAACTTTGAGAGGAATCAGGTGTGGGAGTTGGTTGACCCTCCCCCAGGGTGTAAGCCGATTGGTACAAAGTGGGTGTGGAAAAACAAAGAGGGAGAGAAGGGTGAGGTTGTGAGGAACAAGTCGAGACTTGTTGCTCAAGGGTTCGATCGAAGGAGGGGATCGACTACGAGGAGACCTTTGCTCCCGTAGCCCGTTTGGAGGCGATTAGGATCCTTCTAGCCTTTTCCGTGGCTAAAGGGTTCAAGTTGCACCAAATGGATGTGAAGAGTGCTTTTACGAATGGTGTCTTGGAGGAAGAAGTGTATGTGAGGCGACCTCCGGGGTTTGAGAGTGAGAAGTACCCCCACCGGGTGTACAAGTTGAGGAAGGCGCCGTATGGGTTGAAGCGAGCACCTAGTGCTTGGTATGGCAGAGTTGAGGGGGTTCTTGTTTGAGAGAGGTTTTGAGATGGGGAAGGTCGATCGGACCTTGTTTTTGCCGAGGCGGGCGGAGATATCCTGATTGTGCAGGTGTACGTGGATGATATTGTCTTTGGTGGCTCGTCTAACTCTCTTGTTGCAAGGTTTGTAGATGTTATGAGCAGGGAGTTTGAGATGAGCATGATGGGCGAGTTGCAGTTCTTCCTCGGGCTACAAATCAAGCAATCAAAGGAAGGAACATTTGTGCACCAGGCTAAGTACACCAAGGACATTGTGAGGAAGTTCAAGATGGAGGACTCCAAGGCTATGACGACGCCAATGAGTACGACTACGGCTCTTGATGCGGACGAGGAAGGTGAACACGTGGACCGGAAGGAGTACGGAGCATGATCGGGTCACTCCTCTACTTGACGGCGACGAGGCCGGACATACGGTTCTCGGTGTGTCCGTGCGCTCGTTTTCAAGCGTCTCCAAGGACTTCGCATCGGCAAGCGGTGAAGAGAATTTTCGGGTACTTGCGTCACACTCCCGACTTCGGCCTTTGGTACTCCGCGTCCTCTTCTTTGGCGCTTCATGGCTTTTCGGACGCGGATTTTGCGGGTGTCGGTTGGATAGGAAGTCCACTTACGGGACTTGCCGCTTCGGGTTCTTCTTTGGTGTCTTGCTCTTCCCGCAAGCGGTCGAGTGTTGCTCAATCCACGACCGAGGCCGAGTATGTTGCCGCCGCTAGTTGTTGTTCTCGGCTCCTTTGGATCACCTACACCATGAGTGACTTTGGTGAGGAGTATACCCATGTCCCACTTCAATGTGATAGCACCAGTGCCATAAGCGTTGCAAAGAACCCAGTGCTCCATTCCAAAACCAAACACATAGAAGTGAGGTATCATTTCCTGAGAGACAACGTAGAGAAAGGAAAGATAGCTTTGATCCATGTACCCAGACATGACCAACTAGCCGATATTTTCACCAAACCCCTAGATCAAGCAACTTTCACTCGTTTGCGGGGGGAACTTGGTGTGTGTTTGATTTCTTGAGTTGGGTGTGTGGGAGCTCTCTTTTGCCGGCGGTGTCGAGCCCGTTTTGCCTCCCCTCGAGGAGCCGGTGGTAGCATATGTATAGCTTTCCTTTGTGCATTTCTTGCATTTGGCATGGCATATGTAACATGATGTATAGGCATCCTTGTATCTTAGATTGCATGCATTTTGTATCATATGCATTGGTTAGGAAAAGCTTCTCTCATATACATTGTTCACCATGGAATGAGATATATGTCTTTGTGAACTTGTTTGGTATGCTACGGTTAGTTTGGCTTAGCTCTTGATGATCTTGATGAATAATCCATGGTTGATAGCTATGCTTTTGAAAAATGTCACATGTATGCTCTCTCATGTGTAAATGCCTTTACATGCTCTTGACATGTTTTTGTGGCCTTGCTATGCTTAATTTGTGGTTGGATGGCTAGTTTATTGATCATATGGGGCCAAAGGCTCATTTGCCATCATGAATGTTTAGCCCTCTTGATTTATCTTGTGGAGGAGCATAAGTTCCTTTTTGTCGCAAAGACATTTCATGTACCATTTACAAATCTGAAAATGAAATGAAAAATGCTTGGAAAATATGCTCCCATGTCATATGTGCTGAATTTAATTTGCTTTGGGTGCTAAACCGTTGCATGATGCCTACCAATGAGAAGTCTCATAAATAGAAGTAGGCACATGGCTCGGTGGCTTTGACATGACATGAGGTGCTTGTGGGTGTTTGTGATGGTCTTATGATTAGAATGGCTGTCCTAGCATGAAGTTTGTGTGGCTTGGCCATTTTGATATGCTTTGATCATGTTTAGGACTTTGCTCATGAGAGGCAAGTTTTTCGCAAAATTGCCAAAATCCATCTTAGCTTCGTCCAATGGTTGTGAAACTTGGTGATCATGTAGTTGAGATCGATACGAAGCCGTAGAGTATCTAACTTGCTCATTTGGACATGTGTAGCATTCTTTGTTGAATTTTGTATATTTGAGAAGCTCTAGGTTGAAAATTTTGCATTTTTGGCTTGATTCATGCATTGCCAACAAGGGGGAGAAGTTTGAGCTTGAAATGGCTTAATGGACGCATTTAGAAGGTTTTCAGGTGGTTTCGAGCCATTTTTGGGCTCTGTTGTACACCGGTCTGACCGGTGAGGAGCACCGGTCTGACCGGTGTGAGTGCTGGTCCTGTACACATGTTAGGCACCGGTCTGACCGGTGGTGATGACCGATCTGACCGGTGTGACCTGAAATTGCTGCAGCTGCCCTATTTTCAGCTGGTTTGCATGCATTTGTCCAAGGGGAGGTGCATTGGTTCAGGGGGAGCTTGCATGTGTGCAGGGGGAGTTCTTTGTGGTGTTCGAGCTTTGTTTTGGTGGTTTGCGCTCTTTGCTTGAGCTTTGCTTTGTCTCGGATGTGTCGAGCTATTGCCCTTGCCTAAGGGGTCCAAGACTTGTCTCCTTCAAGTGATCTTGCTCTTTGCCTTTGTTTGGCTTTCGATCGCTTGTTAGAGTTTCTTTTTGTTCGTTTCTTTTCTTTTTATTTTCTCTCTTGTTACTTTCGTGTGGGTGTTGTCAATGCACTCATCAAGGGGGAGATTGAGGACCATGTGTGGTTCGAGGACCGGTGGATGGTCGCTTCCTTGTGTGATGAGTGATTGACAACGTTGTGTGGACTGATTCTTGGCTAAGTATTGCAGGTGCAGGTTGCGGCTTGACTGGTGTTGGTGCAGGTGAAGAACAAGCGCGAAAGGTCGTCGCAGGTGAGGCCTCCAGGTGTGGAGAAGACAAGTAGGCTTCGTTCGAGGGACCCGGTGGCCAGCGGGGTCAAGTGCGGGCCGCATGGTGGCAAGAACAGCAAGATAAAGTCGTGGACGGTTTCTTCGTTGAGCCTCAAAACCAAGGTCGAGCCGGGACTACGTGGGAGCCGAGTCATGAGTGGAGATTGGCGGAGACTACACTGAGTTCACGGGGTTTCCGGTGGTTCACCAGAAAACCACTGGGTTCCTTGGTTGATCCACAAAGCCAAGACCGGAGAACCGAAGACGGAGGCCGCAACGACGCCGCACGGTCCGACCGGTGGGTCCGACGGCCGGTCGGCCGGGGGGACCGGTCCCGACCGGTGAGGAGCACCGGTCTGACCGGTGTGCGACGACGCAGTCCGGAATCTTCGAAGCGGAGGACACACGTCAGGATCGCATGGCTTGCGTCGAGGCTACGCAGAGTGCGGTCACCGGGCATCCGTCCGATGGTGAAGACATCAAGAATTCCAAATCCGCCCTTGAGGGGCTTGTATCCCTAGTTAGTAGAGAAGGGCATTTTAGACATTCGGTTGCCTCCATATAACCCAAGAGGTGAGAGGATGGCAGCCAACTCTTGGAACCCTAGCTCATTAGTTTCCTATTTTCCACCTATTTTCCTCAGGTTTTCTCTAGGAGTAGCAAGAGAGCTTCACGGAGAGATCTTGTAGAGAGGGGATGATCGGGCGGCTTGCTAGACCTTGTACGAACCTTTGTTTCATGTATAGATGATTCAGCGTGGTTCCTCAAGGTTTGGATGTGTTTTCCCCGGTTGTTCTTGGTGGTGATTTTCGGAGCCCTCTCTCCGTGATTTCTTTGGGTTGTTTTCGGGACTTTTCTCTTTAGGATTTGATGGGGGAAATTTGTGGGAACCCTTCGTGGTTCTTTGGGCTGTGATTCCCCTCCCAAATCCGTGAGTAAAGGTGCTCGATTTTGGGGTTTCTTGAGTTCTTGGGTTGGAAGTGCTTTCGGCGGGATTTCTTCGATTCCTCCTTTTTGGACAAGTTTTGGTGGGATTAAACTTGGCTATGGACTCCTCATGAGGTGTTCCTAATATCCCCAAAGTCTCGTTCAAGTCCGTGGAACGATTCGAGAGATCGAGATTTGGATTTGGGGAGTTGACCCGCGGGTGCTGTTCATCCCGAGCTGCCCAGGCTACACCGGTCTGACCGGTCTGACCGGTGCGAGCCCTTGTGGGTTTTTGCTCGGGTGAACGTCTTGGTGTGTTCGTTGTTGTCCCGTGTTGCTGCTGTTTCGAGTTTGGGTCCGTTTGGTGGTCGGTTGGCCCGTTTGGTGCCTTGGGGGCTTTCAGGCTGCCATCGGTCTGACCGGTGTGTCTCACCGGTCTGACCGGTGTAGAGCCACTTAGTGGAAGTTGCTCGGTTTCACCGGCGGGGACCGGTCGACCGATGGTGCTCACCGGTCGACCGGTGTGAGTCTGTAGACTCGAGGTTTGGTTTTTCCGCTGCGTTTCTCGGGTCGGAAGGTGGTGTGTTGGTTCCTAGGTCTAGTGGCACTCCAGTGGCTACGTGGGCTTGACCAACCTTGGTAGTGAGTCGGAGACGTGTGTTGGAAGCCATGTTCATCTTGTTGGAGTTTTCATCTCCTTCGAGAAGAATTTTTATCGGCTCCCATTCACTCCCCCCTCTCTGGTTCGCCGTATCGGTCCTTCATCATGCCCCTATCCACCTCAACCGACTTGAGCTTCGAGAACAGCTCGTTTACTGTCAGAGTGTCATACTTCTCCGACTCCACAATGGCCTCGAACTTTCCGCCCCATATTGTACGATCCAAAGAGTGTAGGAGCTTGACCGCTCTATCATGATCATCGTACGGGAGCACGTCCACATTGGCCCTCATGTTGTTCACAACCACCGTGAACCTCTGAAACAAGGCATCGATGGACTCACCGGGGAGATGAGTGAAGTTCTCGCACTCTCTCCGGTAGGTCGCATACATCCGTGCCTGAACCTGGGCATTCCCAACATGAGCCTCCTTCAACACCGCCCAAATCCTACAAGCCAAGTGCTCGGTGTGCACCAGATCGAACTCGAGTCGACACAAAGCACGAAACAAGTAGTCGACCGCCTTATTGTTGGCGTCAAATCCGTCCCTCGATCCTGGAGCGAGGAAGTCCATCGGCCGGACATAGCCTCGTGTCCACCGTGACATCCCAAAGGATCTGACCCTTTCCGCGGAGGAACGCACCCATCCGCTTACTCCACATCTGGTAGTTCTTGCCATCGAAGTGTGGAGGACCTGAACCCCGTTCCTGGTACGCCATCCTTGGATCTTAGACTGGTTAGAGTCAACAAAGATCCGAACCGGCTCTGATACCACTTGAAGGACCGATTAGGTGACCAGAGGGGGGGAGTGAATGGGAGCTGATAAAAATTCTTCTCGAGGGAGATTGAAACTCCGACAAGACGAACTAGCTCGGTCGGACCCCCGAAATCACACGCTCCGCACTTCTACCTTCCGTTTGCCAAAACCACGTAGCCACTGGAGTGCTACTGGTCCTAGGAACAAACTCTACCAGCAACCACAACACACACGCACCAACGACAGTGGAAACAACTCGAAAGCCGGCTAACTAGAGGGGGGCGGTTAGACTGGGTATAGGGGGTGGTTAGACCGCCTCCACCTAGTAACCAAGAAATCCTCCGAAACACCTCTTCCGAGCACCAAAACGCACCACGGTTTCACCAGCAAAATCTCTGGTCAAGGCCATGCTAGCTACCAGAAAATCTTGGTGAAAACCAAAACTCCACCCAGGGGCCTAGGGGCAGTTAGACCGGCAACCAGGGGCGGTCTAACCTCCTGTACCCAGCAACGAACTCCAACCAAGAACACCTAGCAAATGACACGAGAACGACCCGAAATTTCACCCAGATGCTCCTCTGATCAAGGTGAACAAACTCACAAAGGAAAATCCGGCAAAACAAAACTTCGACCTGGAAACACCCAGGGCGGTTAGACCGCCCCCTCTAGGCGGTTAGACCGCCTCTCCCAGAAAAACAGCCCGCGGGTCAAACCCTAGCTTCCTTGCGCCCGATCTCCCGAATCACTCCACGGATTGCAGCGAAACTTCGGGATTAGCTGGGTTACCTCCTGGGCAACCTCTACCTCAAAGGAATCGACCCGAAACGCTCACAATCAAGAGGAATCGAGGAAATCGCTTCTCTAGGTCAAGAACTCGCCCAACTCGAAAAACCACCAAATCGAGTCCGATTCAAGAGAGATTTGGGAGCAAAGTCACCAGCCAAAGAGGCACAAGAACCTCATACGTGACACCCACCAAAAGCCCCAAGAAATCGTTCTCAAAACACCGCCAACAAAGAGCTCCGAAAATCAACACAAAGGAGAGCGGGAAAACCACCTTGAGGAACAACGCCGAACCATCTATACATACCATGAAAGGTTCGTACAAGGTCTAGCTTGCCACCCAAACATCCATCCCTCTCTCTAGATCTCACATGAAGCTCTCAAGGTAGTCCTAGGAAAAACTAGGGAAAATGGAGAACGAAAATGGAAAAACAAAATGAGCTAGGGTTCCAAGAGTTGGCTGCCATCCACCCACTTAGTGAGTATATATGAAGGCACCCAAAAGACTAAACTACCTTCACTAATAACTAGGGATACATGCCCCTCGAGGGCGGATTAGGAAATATTCGGAATATCTTCATCGGACGGATGCCCGGAGACCGCAGCCTGCTTAGCCTCGACGCAAGCCTTGCGATCCCGACGCGTGTCCTCCGCTTCGAAGCATCTTGACGCCGGCGGTCAGGGCGTTCAGACCTCCCCCCTGGACGGTTAGACCGGCCGGACAATCTGACCGGCCCTAAGTGGTCTGACCGCCCCTCCTGGGCGGTTGAATCGGCTTGGGTGGCCGCACCTCCTCGTCGAGTCTTCGGCCTCGGTTTTGTGGCTCAACCGAGTAACCCAGTGGTTTTCTGGTGAACCACTACAAACCCCGCGAACTCGGTGTAGCCTCCGCCAATCTCCACTCATGACTCGGCTCCCACGTAGTCCCGGCTCGCCCTTGGTTTTGAGGCTCTACCAAGAAACCGTCCACGACTTCATCTTGCTGTTCATGCCACCATGCGGCCCGCACTTGACCCCACTGGCCACCGGGTCCCTCGAACGAAGCCTACTTGTCTTCTCCACACCTGGAGGCCTCACCGGCAACGACCTTTCGCGCTTGTTCTTCACCTGCACCAACACGAGTCAAGCCGCAACCTGCACCTGCAATACTTAGCTAAGAATCAGTCCACACAACGTTGTCAATCACTCATCACACAAGGAAGCGACCATCCGCCGGTCCTCGAACCACACATGGTCCTCATCGGTGTATGGCGTCGGTGCATTGTCTGGGTTTCTTGGTTCAACGACTATATTGGGCGCTGTGAGACACCGGATGATCCGACGCTCAGCAGGGGGCACCATCGGTTCATCCGACGGTACTACTTTTTCAGGGGACTTTTTCAACGGCTAGCCTCCTTTGCTAGGCCTATAAATAAGCCCCCTGCCTCTCTAGAGCTGCCTTTGCCACTCTGAAGATCTATTGCAGCCTAGGAGAGAAGCAGAGTGTGTTCTTGCCTATTGGGATTTCTCTTCCTCTTCATTGAGGTGTTCTTTCTTAGTGAGCAAGAGTTTCAAGGTGCATCCATGGGTTAGCTGAGTGCTCAGGTTAAGTGAAGGTGTGCGGGCTTGTTACTCTTGGAGTTTGACGGCTCCTAGACGGTCTAGGTGACTTGGGGGTTCTTTGTGAGCTCTTGGAGATTGTGGGAGCCTCAAGACAAGCTTGGTGTACACGATTCGAGACCCACCATTCCGGAGATGGAGAACGGGTACTCTTAGTGAGCACTTGTGTCTTTGTGACTCAAGGGGGAGCGATACTCTAAGTGAGTGCTCCAACGTGGATTAGGGGGAAGCGTCAACTTCTCGATACCACGGGAAAAAATCCGGTCGCCTCTTGTCCATCTTATTTACTTCTAGCACTTAATTTCAGCATTTCAATTCCGCTCTCAAGTTTCTTTGTCTTTGTTCTAACTTGTTTCGCTTGTGTGTTTCATATCTTGCCTAGGTTGTCATATTGCCTCCTAGTGTGATATTTGCTAAGGAAACCTGTGATAGTGTGCTCTAAAAGTAGGGAAGAACCTTTTTAGTATGGGCAACACTAGTTGACAGGTTAAGGTTTTCGTTTTTCTTAGAGCTTGCAAAACAAGTCCCATATTCAACCCCCTTCTATGTGACTAGATCCTACAGGCAGAAGGCAGCAAAACAGCAGGGGGCGGCAGATGGTTGGATGCCAGTTGAGTGAGCGCGCGCCGGCCAGCAGGACGAAATCACGGACGGCAGTCGGGGCGGCGATCCACGGACGGGCGGCGGTAGTCTGCGGACACGGACGCCAACGTTGCGAACGAACGAATCGTCCGAGCGGAGCCGGCGATTTTTTTAGAAAACCGGGTTCTATATTTCACAAATATGTGGTTTACAACCCAACACTTACAAAGACGCCTTGGAAAATAAAGAAAATTACATACAAGTCCTTGCAAGTTTCTCCCGGTTGCCCTCGTCACCGGCGGCTGGAACAGTCTCAATTGAAGCCGACCCTCCTCCCGAAGAAGCTTCAGAGTTTTTGAACGGCACGAAGAGTAGTACACCGGCAGCTCCGACATACATTTTATCCGATGAACGCACAAGCCTAGCAAAATGGCCAACGACCATCTCCTCACTGGAGAACAGGAAACTTGACGCCTCAACCGTCGACTTCCCCAGAACGCCGGCCAACTGAGTACCCCGGAGGGAAAGAAAACCACCAGAAAAGGTGGGATTTGAAGCCCAACCCGATGTCTCAAGTTGGTAAAGTAAACCTCCCACAGTATTCGCCGGAAAACGGAGCCACCGACGAAGACGAGGGAGGGATAGAAGGAAACTCCTTTGATATCCCGCAGCTATGTCGCAGGCTTCAAGGCCGATGAGATTGCTGAGAGCATGAACACACCCGGCATCAAGAAATCCATGGAGGATTGGAACAGCGACGCGTATGAAAAAGCCAACAAAAACCCATGGAGGATTGGAACAGCGACGCGTATGAAAAAGCCAACAAAAACATCGCCAGAGTCGAATAGGAGCCAGCGATTTTGCAGTAGATTTTGCATAGCTTGTGTGCGCGCGCGTGGACTATTGGGCTGTACAGCTCTTGGGCCAAAATCTACAGGGAGGGTATGCCGGGCTACGCCCCTGCTTGTTACGAGGAGCATCGAGCACCAGAGCATGGCTTGCACCTTGGTATGCCACACCCTGATGGCCGCAGCCACCGCACGGCGCCCGAGCCGCGTGCCGACGATCTCGAGCATGTCGAGGACACAGTCACGGAGGTTGACGCGCACCTCCACCTCTGGCTCGGTGCGAGCGAGGCCCTCAACAGCCTTCCTTCGGTGCTCCTCCGTGTTGTCCTAGGCCATCCAGAGACACCCCCCTAACTTCTCCCACAGGCCACAGGTGTTCGCGCTGCACCACGACAGCACGCATTGGCGGCGGCGGCGAAGTCGCCCAACCTAACCCTGACGAAGACCGGCATGAGTGTGTCGCGCGCCAGGAAGGCGCAGACCTCCTCGACGGTGTAGGGGTTGGCTAGCGTCGTCGGTGTGACGAGCATCACCCATACCACGACTGCATCCATGGCGGCACGACCACTGTGTGCGCCGACGCGTCGACGCTGCGACAGTTCGACGCGCATGAGCGACGCATGGCACGGGCTCCCGTATTTCACACCCTGCGGTAGTGCGACGAGGGGAGCAGGCCCCTTCGTACGGCAATGTCCCTGCACGACACCGCAAAAGGGCGCGATGGCGAGCCAAAACCGACGGCGGGACTCCCAAAAGAAGTGGCTGGTGGTACCGACGGCGGGGAGTCCCGCGAGGCGAAGTTGGGAAGATCGTCCGCTTGCCTCGGAGCACCGTCAGAGCAAGTACTATGATTTAGCCTGCTGAAGGCTGTAAGCAAGGCCATGTCACTCCCAGCCGGCTATTCAGCTCACTAGTACACTAAATAGGCTGTTTCACTGGCTACAATGAATATTTAATGTTCTCATGTGCATACAATCTTGTGTGTCATATATCTTTGTGGCCATGTATACGTGCATCCATGTCATTACCAAATAAGGAGACAATAAATTCTAAGATAAACCAGACTTGGCAAAATAATACTAGAAAATTGATAAATTTCAAGCAACAAATCCACTAATGATAAGGTGGCATAGCACCATGATACGACACTTAAAATAACATAGTTTATCTTATAGAAAAGCAGCAAATTTAACCAACACAAAAGTTCACTGGCACACATGCACTATTTATTCATCTCGACTAAAGTTGATAGAAGCATAATTGGACTTCCGTGGAGAGGAGCAGCAGTCAACCCATTCAGCACTCCAACCCATTCAGCACGCCATGCCCAGTCCTGAAAAGATACATGTAAGACATCATGTTAGTTCTCACTGTGAAGGGGAAAAAAGAGAAACATTCAGATTTCAGAATTCTACCATGACTAGTTATGTTGCCTATTTCCAAACTTATGCCAGATGTGCTCGACCAGATCATGTTCAAGTTGGGTATGCTGTGGACGATCACGGATAGCTTTTTTTCTATGCATCACATCAGCAAAGCGTAGATCACTACTAGTGTTCACTTCAGGAGGCAGAGCACACGATGCAATATTCTCATTCAAATCAATATGAATCTTAGCATTCTCCCTTTCATCTTCAACTATCATATTGTGGAGAATCACACAAGCTAGCATGATCCTTCCAACACTCTTTCTCTTCCATAGACGTGCGGGCCTACGAACAATGGAAAAACGGGACTGCAATACCCCAAAAGCACGCTCCACATCTTTCCTTGCCCCTTCTTGATGCCCAGCAAACAACTTATCCTTTTCTGTTTGAGGAAGTGTTATAGTCTTCATGAAAGCTGCCCATTCTGGGTATATACCATCAGCAAGGTAATAACCAGTGTTGTACTCATTACCATTGACTGAAAACTGAACTTGAGGGGCTTCACCCTTTAAGGCATAAAAAAAGTGGAGATTGGTTGAGCACATTAAGGTCATTGTTTGACCCAGCAACTCCAAAGGAAGCATGCCAAATATGAAGGTCTTGGGAAGCAACAGCTTCTAGCACTATAGTTGGGACTCCATAATCACCACGGGTAAATTGCCCCCTCCAAGCTAAAGGACACTTCTCTCAATGCCAATGCATGCAATCTATGCTACCTAGCATTCCAGGGAAACCACGAGACTCGTTAACTTTGAGTAATCTCTCAACATCCTCACATGTGGGGCGTCGCAAGTACTCCCCACAAAACACCTCAATCACCCCTTGTGCAAACAAGTCCAAGCAGTGTAAGGCAGTCGACTTCCCAATCTTCAAATACTCATCAAGAGAATCTGCGGGACTGCCGTAAGCCAGCATGCGCATGGCTGCTGTACACTTCTGCAATGGTGAGAGCCCTATTCGACTTGCACAATCTTCCCTATAAGTAAAATAGGGAGACCACTGACCAAGAGCATTCACAATGCGTAGGAAGACGCCTATTCATACGGAATCTAGTACGGAACACACTATCAGGGTAGAGTGGTTCTGCAGCAAAGTAGTCTTGTACAAGACGCTCATGAGCAGCACCATGAACCCTCCGGATTCTCTTTCTAGGACCATATCGTCGTCGAGGTACTGCAGCAGAGAAGGCAGCCTTGAACTTCACGGTGAGCTTCCTAGCAAAGGAATCTAAGATGCTCTGCTCAGCAATATGCTCTTCAATAATTTTGGTAGGGGCTAGTTCATCGGAATCATGTGAGTAGGAAGATGAATCTGACATGGTTTTGACTCAGCAGGAAGAGGAGAGAGCATGAGCAGGAAGAGGAAGAGGAGAGAGCATGAGCAGGAAGTTGAGAGTGTTCTGATGGGTTTGGGAGGATTATATAGTACGTCACTGCATTGTAATTAGATGCAAATTAATTGTAGTTGTGGACTTTTGACTGTGTGGTTATCTGGACTGCATGGTTATCTGGACTGCATGGTTATCTACACTAATCAGGTCCTTATTTTCAGCAAAGCTGCACTGAATGTACCAAAAATTAATAATGTCCACATTTTTAGCAGGACTAAATACATGGTTATCTAGACTGCATGGTTACTTACACTAATCAGGTCCTTATTTTCAGCAAAGCTGCACTGAATGTACCAAAAATTAATAATGTCCACATTTTCAGCAGGACTAAATACATGGTTATCTGGACTGCATGTTTATCTACACTAATCAGGTCCTTATTTTGAGCAAGGTTGCACTGAATGTACCAAAAATTAATAACGTCCACATTATGAGCAAGACTAAATACATGGTTATCTGGACTGCATGTTTATCTACACTAATCAGGTTCTTATTTTTAGCACGGCTGCATTGAATGTACCTTAATCATTTTTGCCAAATAGCTTCTCCCGCAAACACTTCAGCGCCAACACTGCTCAGATCTCACATCTTTAGGTATACTTGCTGTCTCTTTCACCAATAGCGCTCGATAAGTTTCTACCAAAACTGCCTCCTTGTGTTCTTTTGCTGCAAGGTGCGCAAGCTTCCAAGCTTCAAGATTTTCACTGGACACACGCCTTTGTGTCTCTAACATCTCTTTGCACCCCTCATTTGCTGTTTTCTGAGCATCCAAAAATTTGTTAAGATCATCTTCAAGATCTATTATACATGGCTGGCCCTTTTTCTTCTTCTTGCGCTGCTCCTTAGCTTGTTTGCCTCCGATTGGCCGGACATCATCGTCATCATCTAAAGAGAAACATTTCCCCACATCATCCTCTTCGCAGAACTTTCTTTTGTCCAGTTCAAGGTCCTGCAGGCGTTCCAAATAGGCTTCCCATTTTGGTTCCTTGCGAAGAACCTCCCAGCAATGCTTAAACATAAATGGACCATCTTTTTTGTGATCTTCTTCATAAGATTTCAATGCCTTAGCCTCAACATCTGCATCCGATTCACCACTAGCCCATAGAGCATTGGCCTCCTTCCAGCTTCCACAAAACCATTGAACCCTTTTCTTAATTCTTAGAAAGTGATCTTTGATTTGCTTCACTTGCCTTACTCGGTCTTTTGGGATGGTGCTGTTGTAGATATCAGCAACATCTTTCCAATATTGATCATTCTTCCTGTAGTTGGACTGGATAGGATCTTTTGAACTTTTTAACCAAGCACTAACCTACAACATTACCAAAAAATGATTACTAGGATGTTGTTAGTGAAACTAATGGATGGAATTAAGAGAAAAAGTAACATACCAAATTCAGATCCTCCTTTTTTGACCATAGCATGCGTTTTTCAGTCCTATTGCACTTGCCATCCTTGCCATCATCAACAATATTGGTTGCCTGTGATTTACTTCCATTGTTCACTAAGCCTGCAGAGCTTGCTGTGCTATTTATAAAACTCATAAAACTACCAAGAGGGTAAAGATTTGCTCTCCTGTAAAAAAATTTAAATCAAAATAGTAGTGAGTCTAGTACTGTACTTAATACATAGGAGTACTTAGGAAATCTGCAAACAAAATGTAATAAAAAAATGCTAGTGAAAGATAGAGTTAGTTCTCCAGATACTTTTTATTGTGCTGCTAGATCTGTGCCTTTCCCCCTGTAGTATTCATGTATTCATTTTTAGTATATGCGTGCTCCAAAATGTACTTTGTTTAATTACTACAAAAAGTAACTGTTCTTTCTTCAGCAAGACACGGCGAAAGATTACACCTCAAACGTTTTGCATATATACAGATAACTTTTTTCACACCTAATTGTCCCTTCTTATTGGCCAATATCCAACTTGACCTTTTCTCCCCTGAATTCTTAACGTAATTTTTAACTAAGCTTGCAATATCTGCTTACATATTTCAAATATTAATTTTATTAAAGACATTAACTTATATATATGCAGAATCATAAAACTACTCTCTTTGAGCTGTGTTGCTGACTATGCATCAATATTTTGTGAAGATATGTGGTTAATTATATCGATCGTCAAGCAAAACTGCCGATCCCTTGTTGGAATTTCTTGATCGGCAAGGAGCACAAATTGCACTTTAACCGTTGCAGAAGATATATTTTGTCTAGGCATCACTTCTGCGTTTTTCAAAGGTATATCCAACGTAACATTCAGAAGGAAGGACAAAGTATTATGTTATCTTTCTAAATAGCATTAACAAGGATATACCTCATTCTGTACACATCAAACTTCACAAAGACTCTACAACAAACAAACCAGTTGGTCAAGATGGTGGGTTCTTATTTCTGTGCACATATGACAACTATAATGTCTCGGTTGATTTCTGCCACTGATAATAAAGGTCTTACGAAGTATCACTAACAGGTCTTACGAAGTATCACGAAATGATGTGGTACATGCTCTGCAATGAATATATTACTCTTTCATACCGCTTCATAATAATTACATGGTGTGGTATGATGTTTCACCATCGTTTATAAAAAACTTTCCAAATTCGGATGGCATGTCATATAGATAAAGATGGTTTTCCGTAAAATCAGCGAGGTTAGAAAAATCTTATCTCGTGGAATCCACACATAAATAATCACTACAGGTTAGCTCAAAATGGCGCGGCAACGTCGTTGCCGCGCCTCATGTTTTCTAGTTTATAGAGAAAGGATAGTCCTTAAAGCATAGCAATCACAAGAGACAACATATCACTGACAAAGATTCATAAGCAATGGAGAATACATACCACGCCTGCACTTCAGAGTCATCGCCATTATCAGCCACATGCCAAGAAGATGCAGGCGGCACCCTCATACAGCCTTGAGTCGAGGAACCCGCCAACCATGGTGACTACATAGATGGAGTTGGAAACCAGGCGCCTTGTGCATACTGCGGGATGGGAGGAGGCATCGTCGGCGGGATCTCCATGGGTGCCGGTGCAGACGTCCTCTTGGATTTGCCGCCCATTTTCTAATGGCGCCAGCGCTACCTTGATGATTAGGGTTTAGGAAGGAGAATTTTTCGGAGCATTTGGAGCTTTTATCCTTCAATTGGGCGCGCAAGAGATGAATTCGGGATGAGAGGAATCGATTTTGGCACGAAATCGAGAGGGAGGGCGCGGGATTTGGCGGGGATTTGGCGCGGGAGGGGAGGGAGCACGCTGGATCGGGAGGTGCCGCACGGGATGGAGACGGAGAAAAGGTGGGGCCGAAAAACATCGGCTTACAGCCAGCGCCCGGCTGGGAACGGACGGCATCGAGGCTTTCAGCCGGGCGAAGAACTAAGCGCCGGCCGGTTTTCTCTCTCAATCTCTTTCTCTGCCATGTCATCACTTTTTCCAATGTGGTCTATATTTAGCCAGCTGACTAAGCCTTATAATACTTGCTCTCAGAGCTGCCTCGGAAGGAACGTCGTAGGGGGCTCGTCGGGGGGGGAGGGGGGCACGGACGATGGCGAGACAACTGCCCGTTAGTGCATTAAGAGCATCTCTAATAGCAACTCCAAGAGACTAGCTATCTTGGTTTAACGAGCTAAAAAATAGAAAACTTGTCCAAAAACTCAATCCAACAGACTACCTAAACTTGCCATCGCTATCCTCCGCTAGCTAAACCAGGGGCTTCACTGGCCATCTTTGGCTAGTCATTCCCGCTAGCTATCTCCTCGTACATAAGTATGGCGAGTGGGACCCACTAGCGGTGGAGCATATGGAGAGTTGATTTTAGTGAGTCTGTTGGGTTTCATCAACTTTTTGCTAGCTATTTTATTTTACATACTAGCGAAATTAGAATTTTAGCTAGTGATTTTTAGAGAGGCTCTTGGAGTTGCTCTAAGGACTCTATATATTCTTTCTAAATGGTAAAAATAGAGATCTAGTGAAAAAGTGTCTTCCAACAACTTATCTAAATGGTCATCCAAATATAGTCATTTCTATTCTGGATTTTTCGCTAGTCAAATATAGAAGACGAGAATGACTCTCTAGAGCGCGCATAAAAAATAGAAAAGTTGTTGGAAAGTGAAAAGATATAGAAAACGATTTTCATACAAATGACTCTCTAAATGAAGATATAGAGTGTAAAATTTAGAAAGACTCTTGGAGCTGCTCTAAATATCAAATAGCTTTTCGATGCAAGCAACTTAAGAGCTATTTCATATGAGAGTTATTTTTAAGCTAAACTTTAACTCTCAAAATAACTTTGGGTTAATTCTCCAAACACGCCCATGATTGGGGATAGTCATTTCCGATGTCTAGAAATGGAGAATTTTTAATATTTTTCGCCACTTTACAAAAATAAATGTCCGATCCAAAATATTTGAAACTAGCCTCAAACCGTCGTTCGCAACAACGGCGGGAACCAACCGCCTTCGGCGGTTGAAGGATCAAGCGTTGTTGCTAACGGCGGTTGGAACTCTGACACCCGTCACTTCAAACGACACTTGAATTTTTTTAACTTAAAAGGACATTGGTCTGGGACGCACAAATTTGCAATGACACATACGCCACGACTACTAACCTATCATGCGCCGTTACTGATCCTAATGCCTTCGTGAATTTAGAAAACTGATTACAACATTTCTAATCTAGTTGTACGAGTACTGATCGAAGAACATAGAGTCACCAGAGTGCTGGGACGACATGTAGTAGTACCGAGCCAGGGGTCGAGGTAGAGGTGAAGGTGGAGGGATCCACAAGTCTAGGTCGAACATGTGCAACATCGATCGTCGTCTGCGCTAGACGATTGTCGCCGCCAGCTCCCGCTTTAGGTTGTATATGACGACCTCCTCGAGGTAGTCGATGTACATTTGATAGAAGTCAATAGCTTGGGGATCCATCCATTGCGAGAAACTGCTGTCCCTGGTTGGTGGGAGTACTGCAAAAGTGAAAGGATCGAGGCAATATGGCCTAGAGGGGAGTGAATAGGCCTGCACACAAATTTAAACTTTTTCTGCAAAGTGATTGTCAGGGTTCAGAACTTCCGAGATTATTTCTGGAACCTCCGAACAAGGCAGCCTCCTAAAATAATCACGGAACATCCGAGATCTGTTAGTTCAGAGCAAATATGAGATAAACTGCGGATTACATGATGAAAAACAGATCTACCAAATTCTAGGAGATACTTAGGACCTAACAAGAAGATTTCTAAGCAAAGAACCAACTAGAGAACTACCAACAAGTAGATCGGAAACAAACCCTAATAGATATAGTCAAGAACAAGCATGAACATGGCTGAGCAAGCATATAAATCAAAGCACACACGAGACACGATGGTTCAGCTCACCACAAAGGCTTGCTTACGTCCATGTTGTTGAGGAAGCCACAAAGGCTAAGAACCACTAAGATCCACTCCTCTCTCTCACCTATCACTTTGGGCAATAGGTGGAGACTTTCCACTAGATTCACTAGTGGTAATACAAACACCTTAGAGCTTCCACAAATCGGGTTGGAGAGCTTCCAAGAACCTCTAGCCGTCTAGGAGCAAGGCTCCAAGAGTAAAAGATCCA
Organism: Cenchrus americanus; assembly: GCA_947561735.1. Classification (NCBI taxonomy): domain Eukaryota; kingdom Viridiplantae; phylum Streptophyta; class Magnoliopsida; order Poales; family Poaceae; genus Cenchrus; species Cenchrus americanus. The sequence continues at coordinate 76,274,377 of OX387244.1, read as the reverse complement.
CCAAGCTTGCTAGAGCTTCTCCAAGTGCTCAAGAACTAGGAATGGAAGGTTTTGCTCACAATCTCACTTGAATTCCCACTCTCAATCAATGCAAGGCAAGGATTTGGAAGAGAGTAGGTTGGAAGTCAATGCTAGGTGAGAGAATGAAGCTAGAACGAGTTACTGTTTGGGGGAGAAGAGAGAATGACCGTTGGGGGACCAAGGGGTATAAATACCCCTAGATCCAGAACAGTAACAATCATATTTCAAAGTCGGAACCTCCGAGAAAAATCTCGGAACTTCCAAACTCTGAAACCTCTGCCGACTGTAGCCCGTACGGTCGGAACCTCCGAGATTAAACTCGGAACCTCCGAACGCAGGAACAACAGGGGCAAAACAGCAGCAGATTTCTCTCCTCAAGGAATGGGTTTAGGATTAGGATAGATGTTCTATGAGCACTTGAATCCACTCTAACTCACCATTAATATCCCTCTTGATAGTACAGATTGTCCTATACTCAAATTCAAAAGATAAAATAAATAGAAACCTCCAAAGAGCATAGGAATCCTTCTTCATGTAATTGAGGGGTCTTCTTTCTTTCTTTTGCACCTGTAAAACATTATTGTACTGCACAATAAACTCAAAGGCTCATTAGCTCTTTAATTGTGTGGTCAACACCATCAAAACCCTCATAGGGCTTGATTGCACTTACAATCTCCCCCTTTTTGGTAAATGTTGACAACCTAATTAAAGTTTACAATTTAATTTGAAAGATTGAGCTTGATGATTTGAATACAAGTCTCCCCCTCAATGTATGCATGTCTCTTTTGAATAGAATGATATGTCTCATATGACATTTGAATTGCTTATATTGTGAGTAAAGTCACAGGATATGTTGTATTCACATCATCGAGGGGTGCAAAAGAAGTGTAACAAGTAATACGTGATGCATATGGCATGTCATACACACAGAGAGTTATCTGTTAACAGAGTTCGGAACCTTCGAGAAAGTTTTCGGAACCTCCAGAATGAACCCAGAGTTGGAACCTCTGGAGAAATTCTCAGAACCTCTGAGGTCTGCAACAGCTACTCCAACATTCAACCAGACACAGGCAAAACAATAAAATGCACCAGATATAGTAGCTAGATGCAGATAGAAATATTTAGCAACATCTAGTCCTATTACACACATCACACATTAGTTTTAAAGTTTTCACATCCCAAAGTTCAACCATGACCAACTCCATACTTGCCAACAGAGGCAAGCTTAAAATGTTTACAGCAAGTTCATCAACAATACCACCAGGAGTTCATGAGAGGCCCCAAAGGACAGTTAGCACTCTCATCTCACCAAAAGAACAAAAGATTTTTTTGTTAGCCCCCTACCAGCCAGCTAGGTCAATAGATCATCTCATTCTTCATCTTTCTCCCCCTTTGTCAACACTTGACAAAAAGTGAAGAAAAGAAGAGAGGAAATTAGATTAGGACCTGCAGAAAATCACTCATCATCACTGAATCCAGACTCCTCCTCAGCCTTAGGAACAGTGCTGTCAGATGCATTTCCAGAATTCAGTGTCAGACTCAGAGGAGAGATCAGCAGGCCTCCTGATAGACCTACCAGCAGTGGCCTTCCTCCTTGCTCTGACAGGAGTGGGGGTTTCCATGGCTTTCTTTCCAGCAGGTTCTTTCCTCAGCCTGACCATCTTAGCATTAAGGGGCCCAGTGTCTTCATCTTCTTCAGATTGAGCAGCAGGCATATCACCTTCAGCCTATGTGCTACCAGTGTCCTTCTCACCCTCATCTTCACCCTCACTAGTAGTATACTCAGGAAAATCTGGAAAGATGGGTGGAGGAGGGAGCATAGCATTAAAGGGCAGCCCCTGATGCTTTAGCAGCTTGTTCATGTCTTGCCTCAGCTCATACATCTGAGTTGTTGTCCAGTTGCAAAACCTCCAGGTGTCCCTCACCATGCCCCTCAGCTTGTGTAGACCAACATACATAGGTGCCCTGCTGGGTTCTTCTTGCTGCTCAGACCCTGCCCTCTTACTGATGTAATCTTCAACCACCTGCTGCTTCTTCTGATGCTACCATTGCTTCACTTGATAAGAGGCATGCTCCACATCCTTCTTGAAGCTAATGCCTGACACCATCTCAATCATGTACATAATGTAAGGTGCATATGGCAGATTGCATTTGCCACTCTCAATCACTTCTATCAGATTGAACCAGATAAACCTACTGACAGAGAAGGGTTTTGCCCCAGGCAGCATCCTTGCAAGCAGATTTGGAGCAAACCTCCTGAGGCTGGTAGAGTCACTCCCACCTTTGGGATAGATGGTCTCCCTAAACATATTGTTCAGCACATAGTAGACAGGCTTGAGAGCAGTTGTAGAGCCATCTGCAAGGTCTTCATACTCATAAGTTGAGGCTATCATGCTGTGGTTCATGTGTGGCTCAAAGTGGATCACTTCAGCATCTCTGTCTTCTTTGCTGAACCCAAACAACCTAGCAAAGGTGGTGAAGTCAATCCTATAATGTACCCCCTCAGTCACCTAGAGGATGGTCTCTCTGGTGTCTTCATGGAAGAAAGTAGCATGGAACTGTGCCAGTACTTCAATGTTCTAGTCATACTTGAAGCTTATGATGTCTCTCATCTTGTACTTGTCCACCAAATCAAGCACATCCCTCTTTTCTGGTTCTTCTGCTGCTTCCAAGTGTGTAAAGTCTATCCATTTCATCTTGATCAGTTTCATCTTGATGTTCAGCACTATCTCATTGAACTTGAAATGGAATACTGACCAAAATCTGTAGTCAATGGCAGCCATCTTTGGGTTCACATAAGGGTTCTATTCTCTTGCCTTCTTGACCAGGTATCCTGCCCCATCACAATTATGGTGCTTTATATAAACAGAATTGCCATACTTTGTTGGGGGTTGCCTTTTGAGTAGAGCTTTATGGTGCTTCATATATGTGGAGTCAATCTCCCCAAGCAACATATCATCTTCAAGTTTAATGGGGATGGTCTTGCCTTCTGCCCCCCTATTGTCTTCAACATGGGCTGTTGAACTAGATCCTCTGCCACTATACAAGCCACCACCCTTCCCTCTTCTAGGGGTTGCTTCCCCCCTACTGCCACTGCCACCAACTGTCTCTCTTGCTGCAATCTTGAAAGCCCTTTCTCCTGCAGAGGTTTCATAGGGCTGCCTCTGCCTCTTAGCATATGTCTTGTCACCAGGTGCCCCAGACATCTGTCAGATAAGGTATAGATAACAGATAAGGAAAGGATCAAGAAGTGTAGGTGCAGAGGATCAACGATAGAGATTGAAGATCAATTGGTTAAGGTTCAGTGGAATTTTGAATCATAGACTGTCCCTTGTCAATACAGACTTCGGAACCTCCGAGAATTTTCTCGGAACCTCCGAGTCTGGGCACTGACAAAAACAGTTTGTTGATTCAACCTTCAACTGAAACCTAGCCAAGAGATGCGAACAAGATAGAATTGAACTTAGACAGAGATAGGGTGAGGTACCGCAAGTGGATTGGAACTCAGTGGAACTTTGAATCAAAATCAACCTACAGTTGGTCACAGAGTTTGGAACCTCCGAGAATTTTCTCGAACCTCCGAGACTCTTTGAACCTTACTGCATTCTGCATTTTGATTCAACTTTCAATTGGATTCAGTCAACACAGGCATCACAACATCCAGAGCATGGCACAGAAAAGCATCTATACACTACAAGACCTAGAACCCTAAGGTAACCGATAGATCTGGAGATTAGGGTTAGTGTTAGGGTTACCTTGGATTAGATTGAAGAAGGATGAACCCGACGAGATTGAGAAGCTTTTGACGCCAGGGGATGTAGTCCAGAGGTCCCCTTCCTGATCACAGAGTGATCTGGTGGTGCTGAGGAGGAAAAACTCGCTGAAATGGATTCGAGCGGTGCAATGTTGTTCCCCTCTGCTTCACAAAGAGGTCGGTGAGAAATGGAAGGAGTTGATGCAGATTGAGACGTCCTCCTTCTCCTTCATGGGTACAGGAAGGATCTAGGTCGAAACCCTGAGTGGCTCCCCCTCCATCTTCCGCTTCAGCGGCTCGTCGATGATGGAAGGAAGTATGGCCTCTCTAGCGCGACGCACGAGGATGTGCGGTCACCGGCAGTGAGGAAGAAGGCGGTGGAGAGAGAAGGCAAAGCGGGTGTCGTCGAGAGAGAGAGAGAGAGAGAGAGAGAGAGAGAGAGAGAGAGAGAGAGAGAGAGAGAGAGAGAGAGTCTGCGGTGAAAAGTAGATCTGGAAGAATAACCGCGCGGTGAAAGGGAAAGATGGGCTAACCCTAGGGTAAAGGAATATTCCACGGAATATGCTTGATTCCCTTTAACTGCTCCTCTGACGAACTGAATGCTGAGTCAATAAAGATTGGAAGTTCCGAAAATTTTCTCAGAGCTTCTGAGGCACAGAACCTCCAAAGATTTTATAGGAGCTTCTGAAACTTGAATTCCAGAGACTGTCAACTTTCACTCCTTTTGAGATTTTGAACCTTTTATCAACTGAGATCCTTACGGCATGGCATCCTTGACTCAAGTGGCTAGAAAACAAGCAATCACACATACAACTATAGCCACTTAAGACAAGTTAGAGATATAAAAATAGATTTTAAAGCACTATCAAAACAAAGTTTTCACAAAAGTTTTTCAATTGAATTTTCAGAGAATATCAAAATTAAGAAGCAAACAATCAAGGAATGCTAGAGATCAAGCCACGCAACGAGAATCAAGAATATTGAGTTCATTCCTCAAACTACAAAACCTTGACTCATCGAGAGGTTTAGTGAAGATATCGACTAGTTGTTTATTGGTGCTCACATGACTAGTGATTTCTCCTTTGGCTTCGTGGTCTCTCAAGAAATGATGACGAATGTCTATATGTTTTGTACGAGAAAGGCTTACGGTGTTGTTTGCAAGCTTTATGACACTTTCATTGTCACACAAAAGTGGGATATGGGTAAAGTGACATTTGTAATCCTTTAAGGTTTGCTTCATCCAAAGTAGTTGAGCACAACAAGCGCCGACTGCAACATACTCGGCCTCGGCGGTGGAACGGGCTACTGAGTTTTGCTTTTTAGAACTCCAAGACAATAGAGACCTACCAAGGAATTGGCAAGTTCCCGATGTACTATTTCTATCTACCTTCTGTGGTGCCCCAGGTTTTTAATTAGCGTCATTAATGCTAATGATCGAATCAGCCGAGTCAAACCTGCTGACATTGGTCAAACCTGGGTCAACTTGGGTCATCACCTCGAAAATCGAGCCGACAACCCCTAATGACCCTCTTGATCAAGTCAAAACCCCCTTGTGGTCAATCCTTGGTCAAAGACACGGTCAAACCCCACTAAAACCCTGATGTCGATGAACGTCCTTCGAAACTTTTGCGGCGTTCTCCAAATTTCACCTAAACACTTCAAAATCTACCAATATGAAAGTTGTCCAGTTTTTCGAGGGACACAACTTTCATGTCTATTGGCATTTCAAATTTTTAGGGGAAAAAGGTGAAAAACGTGGTCAACCGACAACAGCTCCAGTTCACTGAAACTGAGTGACATTCAAAGTTTGGCCGCGTTTTGTGAAAAATCCTTTGAGAAAAACACTATAGAGCCATTGTAAAAATTGTAGAGGGTAGTGAGATCTACACTTTACTATTCATGACTTAATGCACTTTAGTTGAGAAATTTTGAGAAAAACACGGTCAAACAGGCGCACACTGAAATGTTGGAGCCAGAGCGCGCCCGGCCGCCGCGCCACCCACGCGCGCGCCGCGCCCGCCGCCTCGGCGTCCACGCCCCCACACGCGCGTTCCCAAGGCCGCCTCGCACCTTCCCAATGTCCCGCGCCTCGAGACACCTTGGGTTTTGCGCCGCGCCGTGCGCCGGTCCCCTGCACGCGCCGGATCGACCGGACGCACACCGCCGGTCCTCCGCGGTGTCCCCTTTTCTGTGCGTCGTACCACGACCGCATATTCGCTGTCCTTCGTTGAGCACGCGTGTCGCCTATAAAAGGCTGTCACCCTTACCTTGCGCACTTGAGCACTGCCGGCCTGCCTCCTCCTTGTCCGCCGCCATGTGCCAGTAGAGCCGCCGGCGTCGAAGCTCGCGCCACCGCGCTGCCCGCAGCCGTGCGACCTGCCCGACCCTCCTCTAGCCTCGCGTCGGAGCGGGCGGTGCCGCTCCCTTCCTTTCCCCGGCCGAGCGCACGCCGGAGCTAGAGGTCCAGCGATCGGTGCCGGTCGGCGCCGCCAAGCCCCCTTTGCCGGAGCCGCCCCGCTCCTTTCTTTGGCCGCAAACGAATCCTTGGTGAGCCCCTAGTCCCCCTCCACCCCTTCCCCGGCCGAGAGCACCGCCGGCTCGCCGGAATTCCAGCCGGCCGCGCCACCCTCCATGCCAAGGACTACATTGCGAGCAGCCAGCTCTTTCCAGGGTGGTTTTTGCGAAGTAGGGGCATATCTGTGAAAGCTGAGAAAGTCTAGGGACCTCGGTGCAATGCGGTTTCTTAAAGCAATTTTGCTGATTCTCGTAAAATCTCTAGAAAATTGTCGAAAATTCATAAAAATGCAAACCCAAGTTTGTTGGACTCCTGGTGAAAAGTACTATAACTTTTGTTAAACTTGTCGAGGCTGTTTCCTAATATTTTTGGCATGAAAAATAAAATGTGAAAAACCTAGATCTGTGATATCTCAAAATCCATAATTCCTTTGTAGATAATTTTTGGATATGTTGTGTGCTATGTTATGACTAGATCCTGTGCTAAAAATTGCACAAAGTAATGTTGTAAATCGTTTTGTATAAACTGTTTTCTATTTATGTAGAATCTGCCTAGATGATTTTGGTAGCTAAAACTAATTAGATTTTTGTGGCCAATTTCTGCATGTTGTCTTGATATGCCAAAATACACCTCTGGTGAAGTAATCACAATTTTATAATTGACACAATTATTTATTCTTGAAATATGCTTGTTTTTCTTTATAATTGCATAAGCCAAGATCTATAATAGTTCTAGGTGCATATGTTGCATCCCTAGCCTAGTTTTAGACCAGAGGTCATGTGTGAGAAAGTTTGGATCAATTTGATGAGTATTTAGTTTTGTATGCATTTACCTTGTTTTACTAGCTAACTTTTGTTAATTTCAATAAAATTAATTTCCTAGCTATCTTAAGAATGCATGTGTTTTCAGAGGCTTGTTATAAGTAATTAGTGCTTAAAACCCCCTCCACTGAATTTTATTAATTTATTTTGTCAATAAGAGCTGTGGAAGCAATTTAAGGTTTAATAGTTAATTAAATGGGGGAAATCACCGACCCACCTTTAATGACCTTGTGTGTGTAAATCTTATTAGAAAGCTAAATGTTACCAACCCATTGATGTTTGGGAAGTTAATTTAATTTAATTCCATATATATTAACACAATCACTATCAAAAAGAATAAATAATAAAGAGCTGCATATTGTTCCTTTTCGGAAGAGTATGTTGAATGTATTCTTATCTAGGTGAATGTGGTCAACCATGGATCCCATTGTTGTCATTTGTTGATTGTAATTAGTTAAATTAAAAATCGTCAAATAAATTGTGCATTTGCATCCTCGTGTAGATCTTCCCGACGGTAGATATACGCTCGTGCCGGAAGGTGGAGACGAAGGTGCTGACGAAGAGCTGCAGAACGTGTTCATAGCTCAAGGCCTCGATCAAAGTCCAGAAGGGCCCAAGGCCAACCTTGCCAATGAAGGCAAGCCCCGGATCATTAACCCTGTCTTTTAAAATTATGCCATTACCTTTGCGTTGATTGTGCATTTACGTTTCAGGAGTTGAATTGAAACCCTAGTTGCACGATCCCTAGGGACCTATGCTCTATCACTAGTATGCTAGGTCGATAGCTGCTATGCTATAGGACCGGTAGAAGTCGAGTGATGTTTGTCACTCGCAAGAATAGGTTCTTATGTTGGAATCATAAGATCTTTATAAATGGATTGCTCATGTGGTAAGAGCATGGGATTTGGGCTCTGGTCCAGTGACTTTCGTGGGCTAAGCTTTTGAACGTACTAAGCACATGTCAGGAATGAGACCGGTAAGCCTAGTACCTTAATGTGACGGTGCGGGAACTTACTATTACTACTCTTGAGTAATCACCTACCGCTTTGCAACCGAGAGGTGGGTACATGTGTGAGGCTGGGTGTATTGGGTGGGACATGTCAGATAGCCTTGTACCCGGGACTGTAAGATTCGATCCCAAACCGAGGATTTTTGGGAACCACCTGGTCGGTGTCAGCTATGTTGGGGCACCTCTCTGTGTGTTTAGGTCTACCTCGCAAGGTTATAAACCAATCGATTGTCGGCCTCTCACCGTTATCTGAGACTGCTTAATCAACTGGCCATGATATCCCTTAATGATGGAACTTGGTGAATACTTCTGCGTGAATTAGTTGTATTGTCCAATTCTTGATTGAATTAGTTGGCACACTTAGAAATCGTAATCAACTAGAACTTGTGCTAAAATAATGAAAGTAAGAACATACTCTTGTTGCTTTTCAGCAAAAGAACTCCACCGGCCAAAAAGCCTCTCATGACTAGAGTTTGGTGATGTAGTTATCACCCAACGGTTAAGTTTTGCTGAGTATTAGTATACTCAGCCTTGCTTCAAAATGTTGTTGCAGGTGTTGTTTGGCCTGGTGAGATTCCACCCGGCTGGGAGCTGGAATGGGTGGAAGAGGACGAGTGACGGCATCACAGTTGGCCTCCTGTGATGTGTATCGTCACGCTAGTTTATTTATTTCCGCTGTTTTCGAACTTTGATCTTTACTTCCTGTCATGAACAATGGTTTGTAATAAATTGGATTTAATCGTGTTGTACTTTGGACTCGCCTTCGTGTGAGTTTTAATGCATATGTCAATCCTCTGTATGAATTCCAAGTGATTTACTTGGCGTTAACCCGGCAACTAACGATAGGATGATACCTTACTATTGCTTAATGACCAAAGTGGATTTATTTTAGGCGATAGTACTGTATTTTCCTGGGCGGGTTGTCACAGCTGGTATCAGAGTGATTATATGCACTAGAGTTTAGTTGATAACCTTAATCACATGTTTATGAATAAAATTTACCAAGATTGCTTGGATTTGCAAAATACGTTGGTCTGTTAAGGATATTCTAGACCGAGTGGCCCTAGAGGGAATTTTGGGTTCTTTCAGGTGGCTTAGTAACCTATGGTTTATTTTGCTAACTTCCAGCACTTTATTTTATGTCGGACTTACTTTCTTGCACAACCAAACTAGATGAGCCACGTGTTTTATACGTGTGCTGTGCCGCATCACGGGAATTGCGAAGGTTGATGGAGTGATCCATTCCACAGATCCCATCTTCGCGTCTAGTCATGAGTTGTGATGTCGCCACGTGTTTTATACGTGTGCATTCTGCATGTCGAGTATGCGAGGCAAGGATACACTCCATTCAAATGGAGGGTGTCCAAGGTTGGACACTGTCCATGCAGCGGCTTAACACATGGATGTCGTTTCTATAGTGAACGATAATGTATGTGGACGCTTTCATGAGTGCTGGAATGAAAGGTTCGTTGTGTTATGTGATCTTCTGTAGGTACACTAACCTCGTTCTGTAAGTCGCTAAGCGAGTATCGAGTAGTTCTCGACTAGTTATTATAGGAAGAGACGTGTATGTGCCTTGCCACTGGCGCTAACTTTGAGTTTTGGCTTGATTGCCTTGTGAGGACGAATAGGACGTCTTGCATCATGCTGAAAATCGTGAAAACTTAAAACTGAACCTAAACTTGGTTACATGCTCTCTAAGGTAACATATTGCTAGTATGTTTTGTCCTACCTAGCCTCTCAAGTGTAGATGTCTTGCGGTCCAAAAATCTATTGTGGCTATTGGTGTAGATCTTGCACCCGGTCCAAGAATCTTTTGTCTAGGAGATCCCCACCCAAGTTGCTCCACATCTAATCTAGATCCTGCTCGCAAAAGCTCACGACCATATCTTTCGTCTATCTCAAGTTATGCTCATATTTGTGAACCTCTGTCCTGCTGATTTTCCAGGAACCAAATCTGACCTTCTAGCTCAGCATTACATACCCAAACTTGTGTCTCCTAACTTTGCTGAGTTGCTACACAAATTTGTGAAATGTTGGGGCCCTGGTTTTAAGTTATAAATTTTTGTTCACAACTGCCAAAACGTTATGTCTTTATGTATGTCTGTCTGCTCGTTTCGAGTCTACATATGATTGTACCTTGGTACACAAGACTACCCCATTTCTTAACTGCGTACTCTTTTATCATGGATCGAGTTTATCCTTGTACACTCACACCCATCTGGTTCTCACTTTTGCCATTGTGTCCAGATGGACAACCTTGAACCTGCGTCGGCTGATGTGGAAGCATGGACTCTCGTGAACTATCTCGAGGACGGTGGTTTTCCCCGCACTTTTGTGGGACACCCCGAAGGACTTTGGGTACACTATTTACCCAGAGTACTCCACACGTGAGGTCCTGACCACAGGCCAGCTCCTTCGTTGTGAAGTGAAGGTGAAGATCCCCGTGTGCCTGACAAATCCTGCTTGGGAAGAATGAGAGTGTAAGGCACAAGGACGGAACCTGGCTGACACTGTGCAAAAGGCTGCTCTCGAAGCACTCATAGCTTTTTGTGGGAAGCACCCTGACGATGTAGCCGGCTCTGCAGCCAGAGTGATTCCTGTACCTAAGAGACACGTTGAACCATCGGTCAAGCGCGAATCTTTTCTTCCAGCTCAGAGCGACTCTCACTATAGTCCTGATCTTGTCACCTCGCGTGTCGTTTTCGGAAGCCATGTACGATACCTACCGACGGATGGTGGGAGAAAGTGTATTCTATAGACACCAAATCTATAGTTACCGAGTCAAAGAAATGGAGAATACAGCTCAAGCTTTGAAGGAAGCCCGAGCAATGATAGCTACTCTCAAGAAGGGAAGACGCAAGGATAAGGCCAAGATACGAGAATTAAGTGAAGTTATCCATGAGCAGAATTTCCTGTTGCAGCATAATGACCAATACATGTTAGAACTAGAGAATCAACTAGAAGCTATAGCAGCTCCATCTCCGGAACCTGACGGTCTATGACGGTCAAATTTTGTCACGGATCATCAAAATTTCGTCATAAAATGACATCTATGACGAAATTTGAGAACGTCATGTATTGAGCGTCACGGATCCCATCTCGTGACGTCCTTAAATTTTCGTCATAGATTAGCATGATCCATGACGTGTAAAGACCATTGAACCCAGTCCGAAGCCCAAAATCTGTGACGAAAGTGATCGTCATGGATTAACTTGCCACATCACTCGTAGAGATGAGTTGGCTGCTGATGTGTGCGAGGACGTGGCAGATGACGTAGCAATTGATGGCGTGGCTACCACATGGCAAATGATATGGCCAATGATGTGGCTGCCACATGGCACTGAGTGGCAGCCACACGACGCTGACGCGGCAGCCACGTGACGCTGACGTGGCAGCCACGTGGATGATGACGTGGCCAAATAACTACGTAGCTCTACAAGACCCATTTTTGTCCCACCACAGCCCATTGCACAACCCGTGTCATTTAGAAATATACACATCTCATATAAAATTCAGCCCACATAAAATTCATCCCAATAGGATCAGTTTTTATAGTAGTTCAACAATAAGTACAAAGCCCATATAAAACTCATCAAAATGCAGGCCTAATTTTCAACCGGAATTATCAAAATGCGAGAAAAGCTCGTAAATCACAAGTAATTCCGGACAAGAACACCATAACATGACATCAAAACAACAGATCAAATGTATTCTTGTAGCATCGCTAGCAGTATCACTTGCTCCCTAATACAATCACTTATAATGGCTCGCTTCTTGATGATCCTCAACCTAAAAATGGAACATTGCCAAACACTTGTCAGTGGGCAACTAATATATAAAATACTGAAAATCAATTCCACATTACTCCTAATAAAAACTGGCTGAGCCGCACAGATATTTCCCTAGAATCAAACTAATACTCAGTGAATCAAAGAAATCATGTATTGACCTGAAATCATGTGGTGAGAAGCTTTGAAACCCAGCAGCTGCAAATTTCTAAAATGCAAATCCATTCTCAGTTACATTCAAAGATAACAGAAATGACAGTAAAATTTTAATAGTCAGTGACTAAGTTCCATACTATAAACATTAAAACATGGCAAGTAATTCCTAGCTACCTAACTCAAACTTCATCGTTTATATACATGTAGATGTAGTAACATTGACACTCCAACTACCACGGTCAATGACTGCATAGTGTAATTTCTGCAAGAAAGAAATAGCCTACAAGTTCATCAGGAAATCTCCCCTTCTGCTTTTATCCACACTCAATCTGCTATCAAAATTAAGGTGCAAAATATGAAACCCTAAGTGATGGGAACAAAATTAGAAACCTGGTATAGCCAGATCCGAGTATAATCTAAATAGCTGAACAAAATCCTACTGAATTTCCACTCCAAAGAGAATACTACTGAATCGGCAAAACAAGGATATATAGCAAGATGCACACAGAGAATAGGAAATGAAGTAAACTCATGTTTTAATGCAAGGGCAAATCGAGAAAATGGTACCAGCAATCATTAACACATGAAGTCATGATATCCCTTCGCTAGACAATTTCTTGTTCTGAAATACTCCTGGCCAAATTACACATACATACACATATATGCTCTGAGCAATTGCTCACTTTGCTACCAGTCTGAACAAACCAGTTTGATACCACTGGCAAAAGTGATAGTTTCATAAGTGATTTGCAAGCAACAATTATAAATACAATGCACCAGGCAATGTATCAGTGAACTCAAAAACAACATATGGCAGAATTACTAAACCACCAGTATATAAACATTTTATCCAATGGGATTAAAATCATGTCAGCAAACATGAATACAGAAATTTAAAAATACATAGCATTCTAGCATAAAACAGTAGAAGACAGCCAACAAATGAGTCTATGCTCCAGCTTTTTCTAGATAGAGAATATATTGAGAGAGATTGTAGATAGATTAAATTGAAAGATGGAAACAGATCTGCTACCTTCTCTGAAGCATTGTTTCCACTCGTGGAGCTTCTTTCTTGTACAGCACAAAGATCAAAAACCCTGTTGATGTTGCATTGAACAAGTAAACTTCCTTAGATATATGGCTCCAAATATTTTTTGAAGATCATCACTAAACTGTTTATGTGCAAAAATAATGTTTTTGGGAGAATGTTTTTAAGAGGGCAGTAACAAATCACTAATATTGTGAATTAGTGGGGTAACAAAACAAAATATCACATATGAGAGATGCTGTAATTCGACATGAAAACAACGAAAAGAAACGGCATTAGTAGCATTGCCCTAACATGTTTGATACAGTACATGGAAAGAATGAGGTGGCTTAAAAGGAACATATCACTATATCATGATAAAGGACAAATCTAACTATGTTATGTGTTTGCAGAACAGCAAGTATGTGTATGTGTTATGCTATGCTGGTGGTATAATCAACCAAGTGCATTCCTCCAAATATCACAGCAAATGTGCATGTACATGTAGCTAAGCTAGTGTCTATAACCAAATTGCCAAGTGTGTTCCTCACTTCCAGCAAAGTGAACCATGGTGCTCAAGTAGGACCACCATATTAGACCAAGTAGGATTTTATAGAACAGTTAGGTCCATAATACCTGTTGTTGTGGGACACACCCAAAACATTGAATCTTTTAGTAATATACTTTTCTAATAGTTCTAGTCATCTTGAATACATTCCTCAAAACTTCATTTAAGTTTGTTGGAATCGAACTTACACATTTCTATAGTAGTTCTAGTCCTCTTGAAATACTTTTTTTTGAAAGTTTATTTAGTTTTGACTTTCCTACCCTAGAGTTTCAAGCAGACCACCAATTTCTCCATTTGTGACCAAATTGCATGCAATCATATGGTCAAGATATTACCAACCCTAATGCTGTGTGCTAGCGGAATCAGTGCCTCAGGGGAATAAATCTTATGTAGACGACATACAAAGCAGCTAGTGAAACAAGACTAATATCTACCTTTGAGCTTTGTGGTATTTGTCAAGCAAAGCAAGTAATCTTGAATCTCGCGATCTATCATCCAATACTTCAACAATTTGCATCACATCATGGTTAGCCGCAAGATCTTCGATCCAATAACCACCTGCAAGGAGAAAGAACAAGACTCGTCAACCCCAAGCAATCGGGTGCTATGAAAGCAAAAACAAACAAGAAAAGCATAACCTTTATTGGATTTGGATCCATAAACTCTTGGGCTAGCTTGTGGACACCAGGAGGCCAAGTTGCACCGAACATAACCATCTGACGTTCTGCATGAGAAATAGCATCATTATGCATCATACAGAAAACAGACTTGAGGTCGAGGATACAGCAAAAAGGCATAAAAGGGATACATTTACATAACCAATAAAAATAGAATAAAACCTACTGTTCAAGTAACTATGATAACAACACTTCTATGTGGCATGCCAAAAAGACCAAGTTGCCCAGGTTGAAACATAGCATCGCCAATAAGATTTCTACTTTGTATAGTAAGCACACGGTGACGAGAAAAAACTGTGACTTGTACTTGCCATCTTTGCAATCCAGAAAGAATCCAAATCTGAATTTCTTTTGCTGTTTATTTTATATTCTGAAGTGTTGTTTATTCTATTCGACCTCGATCTCCCGGTTATCAACTTATTAGCGAGAATTGTACGAATCGATTTATTTCACATACAGCAATAGTAGAACAAGGAAACTAGCAGTACATGACAGTGCAATAGTACAAACACAACACCCAAAAGAACAGTAAAGAAGCAATCCAAAACTGGCATGTTTCGCTTAAAATTGCTCTGACTTCAAGTTCAAAACCCATATTCAGTATTCTATCTGCTTCATCTAGAACCTATGCAGGAAATATCTCCAGATCTCAGTGGGTTCCTTCTCCTCCTCCTCTTCTAGTTACCGCGCTGGCTGAGGGAGCAGGGCGCGCGTGCGGCGGCCGCGGTGGCGGCGGCTGCAGGAGGGAAGTGGGGGTGTTGGGGAACGAATCGAACGAGTGAGAGTGGGGAGGAGGAGAAGGGAGGGCACGTGAGGAGGGGGACTTATCTCAAATCCGGTTGTCGAGCGCATCCAAGCCCGGGAGGACGCCGAATCTGAGAGCCACCGGCCGTCCATGCCGCGGATCTGAGCGCTGAGCCTGGCATGCAGGTGGAGCTTGCCCGAGTGCCTTGCTGGGAGAGGAGGAGGAAGCGGCGGATGGCAGGTGGTTGGCGGCGGATCCGAGGAGGCGGCGGTGAGCGAAGGC
Organism: Cenchrus americanus; assembly: GCA_947561735.1. NCBI lineage: Eukaryota > Viridiplantae > Streptophyta > Magnoliopsida > Poales > Poaceae > Cenchrus > Cenchrus americanus. The sequence continues at coordinate 76,259,011 of OX387244.1, read as the reverse complement.
ATCTGCGGCCATGGAGCATGCGACGGCGTGGGGAGTGGAGAGGTAGCAGGGAGTGACGCTGCAAGGGGAGAAGGGAGAGGAGGCGGCGAGTTTGGGAGGGGAGGAGAGGCGTCAGGGGAACCGAGTGGGGAGAGAAGGGAGCTAGGGTTGAAGTAGGTTATATACTATACGAGCACGATCAGAGCCATTGGATCGTGGATGGACAGTTAGAGATAATCGGGCTCTTTGAGCCGAAACTAGCCTTGCTTGAATAATATTTTTCTTTTCTTTTACGTTTTAAATTGTGAAGGAACACATAAAAGTAATGATCATATATACACCAAGTAATTTTTTATACACACTATGCAACATCTCTCACATAGTTTCTTATAACTATTTGAAGTCTGAACACAAAAACAATACAAAAGAATTGAAGGCATGCATAATACAAAAGCTAATGAGTAGTGTGGTGGTAGAGGTTCCCTTAGTTGTGCGCGAGGTCCCTGGTTCGAATCCTTTGGGGCAAACTTTTTGCGGATTTATCCGACGTGATGACGCGGCGGTTGACAAGGCGGCAAAAATGAGTACAAAACAATTATTAAACGCATACAAAATACAGAAACGGATGTTTAGTGCGGTGGTAAAGGTGCTTTAGCTAATTCGTTCATGAGGTACATGGTTCAAATTTGTGTTTCCACCAATTTTTTCATTTTTTAATTTCTCTATTTTTTCCATACATCATTATTTTTTCCATGATTTTCTAATGAAGTTTTTTTATTAATGATCATCTCTAATTATTTTAATTTATTTTTCATGAGGAAATGTTGAAATTTATTGTTCATGAGCAAATGTTGACATGCAAATGTGGGTCGGATTATGACGAAATTGGCGCAACGTCATAGTGTCTGGACTTCATATCGGGCTTCATATCCAACATTGCTAATCTATGACGAAATCTGACTATTGTCATGGATGCATTATGATCTGTGACGAAATCTATGACGAAATTGGCACAACGTCATAGTGTTTGGACTTCATATCGGGCTTCATATCCAAGACTTTGCCAATCACGTGACGAAATCTGACTGTTTGTCATGGATGCAGTGTGATTTATGACGAAATTTAAAAACGTCATGTGAATTTCGTCATAGATCAAAGGATTTATTGTAGTGGTAGTTCTCGACTAGTTATTATAGGAAGAGACGTGTATGTGCCTTGCCACTGGCGCTAACTTCGAGTTTTGGCTTGATTGCCTTGTGAGGACGAATAGGACGTCTTGCATCATGCTGAAAATCATGAAAACTTAAAACTGAACCTAAACTTGGTTACGTGCTCTCTAAGGTAACACATTGCTAGTATGTTTTGTCCTACCTAGCCTCTCAAGTGTAGATGTCTTGCGGTCCAAAAATCTATTGTGGCTATTGGTGTAGATCTTGCACCCGGTCCAAGAATCTTTTGTCTAGGAGATCCCCACCCAAGTTGCTCCACATCTAATCTAGATCCTGCTCGCAAAAGCTCACGACCATAGCTTTCGTCTATCTCAAGTTATGCTCAGATTTGTGAACCTCTGTCCTGCTGATTTTCTAGGAACCAAATCTGACCTTCTAGCTCAGCATTACATACCCAAACTTGTGTCTCCTAACTTTACTGAGTTGCTACACAAATTTGTGAAATGTTGGGGCCTTGGTTTTAAGTTATAAATTTTTGTTCACAACTGCCAGAACGTTATGTCTTTATGTATGTCTGTCTGCTCGTTTCGAGTCTACATACGATTGTACCTTGGTACACAAGACTACCCCATTTCTTAACTGCGTACTCTTTTATCATGGATCGAGTTTATCCTTGTACACTCACACCCATCTGGTTCTCACTTTTGCCATTGTGTCCAGATGGACAACCTTGAACCTGCGTCGGCTGATGTGGAAGCATGGACTCTCGTGAACTATCTCGAGGACGGTGGTTTTCCTGCACTTTTGTGGGACACCCTGAAGGACTTTGGGTACACTATTTACCCAGAGTACTCCACACGTGAGGTCCTGACCACAGGCCAGCTCCTTCGTTGTGAAGTGAAGGTGAAGATCCCCGTGTGCCTGACAAATCCTGCTTGGGAAGAATGGGAGTGTAAGGCACAAGGACGGAACCTGGCTGACACTGTGCAAAAGGCTGCTCTCGAAGCACTCATAGCTTTTTGTGGTAAGCACCCTGACGATGTAGCCGGGTCTGCAGCCAGAGTGATTCCTGTACCTGAGAGACACGTTGAACCATCGGTCAAGCGCGAATCTTTTCTTCCAGCTCAGAGCGACTCTCACTATAGTCCTGATCTTGTCACCTCAGTTCGTTTTTCGGAAGCCATGTACGATACCTACCGACGGATGGTGGGAGAAAGTGTATTCTATAGACACCAAATCTATAGTTACTGAGTCAAAGAAATGGAGAATACAGCTCAAGCTTTGAAGGAAGCCCGAGCAATGATAGCTACTCTCAAGAAGGGAAGACGCAAGGATAAGGCCAAGATACGAGAATTAAGTGAAGTTATCCATGAGCAGAATTTCCTGTTGAGCATAATGACCAATACATGTTAGAACTAGAGGATCAACTAGAAGCTATAGCAGCTCCATCTCCGGAACCTGTCATTCTTGGACCAGAAGAAGAAGATGCTGAAGAAATTCAAGGGGAATCTGGAGTAGAGTCTGGACCTGCTTCACCGTAGCTTTCTTCGACATGGAAGATTCAGACCATAGGAAGTAAACCTAAGGCTAGCTTGTTGTTTAGTTGGAGTTGGTGTGCTTGAAAGAATGTTTTAAGTCGTACGAGTGTAGTAGTAGTAGTAAGGAAACCCTTAGTGTGTACAGCCGCTCTTGGTTGAGTTTTGTGGTAGGCTGGACTAGGAGTTTTCTTGATGCAGCTAGTCTGCATTGTAACCCCCAAGTGTTGTTATGATGATTCTGAGATCTTCCATCGATGTAATGCTATTGTTAAACACCCTCGGTTGTGGTGTGTGGATTGTGATTTGAGCTAGTTGTGATCAAATCTGGATCTCAAGTTGAATACCAACCTTGGAGTACATCTGCTGACCTTAAAGGAGAATTTTCGGTGCATGAGCATCAATTTCTAGATATTATGCTTATGGCCACTGTGTTGTCTGGTTCCGTAAAACTGACCATAAATGAGCTTTCATCGCACATATTCCACTTGTCAATTTTATGAGCAAGCTTATGAATGTGTGTTTAATGAAAACTCAATTTTTTAGATGGTCGGACCGACACGCAACACTCCCAATGGTTTTGGTGCCTCAGGTAGTGGTGACCCACCACCGCCACCACCCTTAACACCACAGAGGCACTTCTGACAGTGCATACCGACGTATTGAGCCAGCTCCTGCAGATGCAGCAGCAGATGGGCCAGTGGATACAACAGCTGGAACAGAGACCTCCGCACGGGGCCAATCATGAGGGACCACATACAGTCACTACCTACACCCAGTTTATCGGCATGAAGCCCCCAACGTTCACTAAAGCAGAAGAACCGCTTGAAGCTGACGCCTAGGTCAGGGCCATAAGGGCCAAATTTTCTGCTTTTATCCTTCCTTGCTCCGACGAGCGCAAGGCAAACTTTGCAACCTTGCAACTTCGGGGTGAAGCACTGATGTGGTGGGAACATTTCAAGTCTATGCAACCTGCTGGACACGAAGTCACTTGGGTTGAGTTCAAGCAAGCTTTCAAGGACCACCATATCCCTAAAGGACTTATGGACAAAAAATGAGAGAGTTGTTAGCTCTGAAGCAGGGAGCTGACACCGTGTACCAATATGCACAAAAGTTCAATAGTCTCTGCCAGTACGGAGGACATCACGTGGACACTGATGCTAAGAAGATGGAACATTTCCGTGATGGTCTTGATGGTGACTTGTATGGAAGGCTAATACTGTTGGAGCCCAATAGTTATCATGAGTTAGTAAACAACGCTATCTCCCAGGAGGATGCCATGAAGAAGGCACAAAAAGATAGGAAGCGACAAGCTGATTTCACTTCCGGTAGTGAATCAAGCAAGCAGTTCCGATTTGTCAAGAAGCATACTCATGGGTCTTCGCAATCCTCGCCATCTGGGCAGTGGAGAATGACCTCATTACATAACAAGCCTTCGGGAAATTTCCAGTACCAGAAGAACTAGCAGCAAGTGTCCAAGACTAAAGAACTTCCGCCCCGCATATGCTACAATTGTAGACAACCCGGGCATTATGCAAATGAGTGCCCGAACCCAGGCAGCAGAAGCCCCAGCAGCAGAAGCAGAACCCCGGATCCGCTAATGGCAACAACAGCAAGAAGCTAAGTTTTCAAGTGAAGCAAAGCCAACTGAATTTCATGGGTAACATCTCTATTCGAGAACCCTCCCTACTTCGTCTTTTACTTTCGAATCTCGGGACGAGATTCTATTTACGGGGGGTAGGCTGTGACGCCCCAGGTTTTCAATTAGCGTCATTAACGCTGATGATCGAATCAGCCGAGTCAAACCGGCTGACATTGGTCAAACCTGGGTCAACCCGGGTCATCACCTTGAAAACCAAGCCGACAACCCCTAATGACCCTCTTGATCAAGTCAAAACCCCCTTGTGGTCAATCCTTGGTCAAAGACACGGTCAAACCCCACTAAAACCCTGATGTCGATGAACGTCCTGCGGAATTTTTGCCGCGTTCTCCAAATTTCACCTAAACACTTCAAAATCTACCAATATGAAAGTTGTCCAGTTTTTCGAGGGACACAACTTTCATGTAGATTGGCATTTCAAATTTTTAGGGGAAAAAGGTGAAAAATGTGGTCAACCGACATCAGCTCCTGTTCACTGAAACTGAGTGACATTCAAAGTTTGGCCGCATTTTGTGCAAAATCCATTGAGAAAAACACTATAGAGCCTTTGTAAAAGTTGTAGAGGGTAGTGAGATCTACAACTTTGCTATTCATCACTTAGTGCACTTTAGTTAAGAAATTTTGAGAAAAAACACGGTCAAACAGGGGCACACTCAAATGTTGGAGCCAGAGCGCGCCAGTGCCGCGCCACCCGCGCGCGCGCCACGCCCGCCGCCTCGGTGTCCGCGCCCCCCACGCGCGCCTTCCCAAGGCCGCCTCACGCCTTCCCAACGTCACACGCCCCGAGACACCTTGGGTTTTGCACCGCACCGTGCGCCGGTCCCCTGCACGCGCCGGACCGACCGGACGCACGCCACGTCGGACTGTCGATCCTCCGCGGTGTCCCCTTTCCTGTGCGTCATACCACGGCCGCATATTCGCCGTCCTTCATCGAGCACGCGCGTCGCCTATAAAAGGTCGTCACCCTTACCTCGCACACTTGAGCACCGCCAGCCTGCCTCCTCCCTGTCCGCCGCCGTGTGCCAGTAGAGCCGCCGACGTCGAAGCTCGCGCCATCGCGCTGCTCGCAGCCGTGCGACCTCGTCGGCCCTCCTCTAGCCCCTGCCGGAGCGGGCGGTGCCGCTCCCTTCCTTGCCCCTATCGAGCGCACGCCGGAGCTAGTGGTCCCGGCGGCCGGTGCCGGTCGGTCGCCAAGCCCCCTCGCCGGAGCCGCCCTGCTCCTTTCTTTGGCCGCAAACGAATCCTTGGTGAGCCCCTAGTCCCCCTCCGCCCCTTCCCCAGCCGAGAGCGCCGCCGCCGCCGGGACCCGGCCCGGCCGCGCCGCCCTCCGTGCCAAGGACTACATTGTGAGCAGCCAGCTGTTTACAGGGTGGTTTTTGCGAAGTACGGGCATATCTATGAAAGCTGAGAAAGTCTAGAGACCTCGGTGCAATGCAGTTTCTTAAATGATAAAGCAGTTTTGCTGATTCTCGTAAAAATATCTAGAAAATCGTAGAAAATTCAGAAAAATGCAAACTCAATTTTCTTGGACTCCTGGTGAAAAGTACTACAACTTTTGTTAAACTTGTCTAGGCTGTTTCCTGATATTTTTGGCATGAAAAATAGAAATGTGAAAAAACTAGATTTGTGATATCGCAAAATCCATAAGTCCTCTGTAGCTAATTTTTGGATATGATGTGTTATGTTATGTTATGTTATGTTATGTTATGTTATGTTATGTTATGTTATGTTATGTTATGTTATGTTATGTTATGTTATGTTATGTTATGTTATGTTATGTTATGTTATGTTATGACTAGCTCCTGTACCAAAAATTGCACAAAGTTAAGTTGTAAATATTCTTATATAAATTGTTTTCTATTTATGCAGAATCTGCCTAGATGATTTTTGTAGCTAAAAATAATTAGATTTTTGTGGTCAATTTATGCATTTGTCTTGCTATGCCAAAATACACCTCTGGTGAATTAATCGCAATTTTATAGTTGTCAGAAATGTTTACTCTTGAAATATCCTTGTTTTTCTATATAATTGCATAAGTCAAGATCCATAGTAGTTCTAGGTGTATATGTTGCATCCCTAGCCTAGTTTTGGACCAGAGGTCATGTGTGAGAAAGTTTGGATCAATTTGATGAGTATTTATTTTTGTATGCATTTACCTTGTTTTACTAGATAGCTTTTGTTAATTTCAATAAAATTAATTTCCTAGCTATCCTCAGCATGCATGTGTGTTCAGTGGCTTGTTATAAGTGATTAGTGCTTAAAACCCTTCCACTGAATTTTATTAAATTATTTTATGAATAAGAGCTGTGGAAGCAATTTAAGGTTTAATAATCAATTAAATGGGGGAAATCACCAACCCACCTTTAATGACCTTGTGTGTGTAAATCTTATTAAAAAGCTAAATGTTACCAACCCATTAATGTTTGGGAAGTTAAATTAATTTAATTCCATATATATGTACACAATCACTATCAAAAAGAATAAATAATAAAGAGCTGCATATTTTTCCTTTTTGGAAGAGTATGCTGAATGTATTCTTATCTAGGCGAATGTGGTCAACCATGGATCCCATTGTTGTCATTTGTTGATTGTAATTAGTTAAATTAAAAATCGTCAAATAAATTATGCATTTGCATCCTCGTGTAGATCTTCCCGACAATACATATACGCTCGTGCCGGAAGGAGGAGACGAAGGTGCTGACGAAGAGCTGCAGAACGTGTTTGTAGCTCAAGGCCTGGACCAAAGTCCAGAAGGGCCAAGGCCAACCTTACTAGCGAAGGCAAGCCCCGGATCATTAACCCTATCTTTTAAAACTATGCCATTACCTTTGCGGTGATTGTGCATTTATGTTTCAGGAGTTGAATTGAAACCCTAGTTGCACAATCCCTAGGTACCTATGCTCTATCACTAGTATGCTAGGTCGATAGCTACTATGCTATAGGACCGGTAGAAGTCGAGTGATGTTTGTCACTCGCGAGAATATGTTCTTATGTTGGAATCATAAGGTCTTTATAAATGGTTTGCTCATGTGGTAAGAGCATGGGATTTGGGCTCCGGTCCAGTGGCTTTCGTGGGCTAAGCTTTTGAACGTACTAAGCACTTGTCGGGAATGGGACCGGTAAGCCTAGTACCTTAATGAGACGGTGGAGGAACTTACTATTACTACTCTTGAGTAATCACCTACCGCTTTGCAACCGAGAGGTGGGTACATGTGTGAGGCTGGGTGTACTGGTTGGGACATGTCAGATAGCCTTGTACCCGGGACGGTAAGATTCGATCCCAAACCGAGGATTTTTGGGAACCGCCTGGTCGGTGTCAGCTCTGTTGGGGCACCGCTCCGTGTGTTTAGGTCTACCTTGCAAGGTTATAAACCAATCGATTGTCGGCCTCTCGCCGTTATCTGAGACTGCTTATCTGTATGAATTCCAAGTGATTTACCGGGCGTTAACCCGGCAACTAACGATAGGATGATACTTTACTATTGCTTAATGACCAAAGTGGATTGGTTTTAGGTGATAGTCCGGTATTTTCCTGCGCGGGTTGTCACACCTTGCAACCGGCATAATCGGAATCCAAATAGCCAAGTAGATTGAAAGTGGAGCCCTTAGGATACCACAAGCTAAGGTTAGGGGTATGTACTAGATATCTCAAGATTCTCTTTACGTCCATGAGATGGCACTCTTTCGGGTTAGCTTGAAATCTATCACACATGCACACACTAAGCATAATATCTGGCCTAGATGCACATAAATAAAGAAGAGAGCCGATCATGGAGCGATATACCTTTTGATCCACGGATTTCCCTTCTTCATTGAGGTCCATGTGTCCATTGGTAGGCATTGGGGTCTTGATGGGCTTTGCCTTGTCCATGTCAAACTTCTTAAGCATATCCCTTGTGTACTTGGTTTGACATATGAACGTCCCTTCCTTTGCTTGTTTGATTTGAAATCCAAGAAAGAACTTGAGCTCACCCATCATGGACATCTCAAACCTCTTTGTCATCACCCTACTAAACTCTTCACAAAAAGTTTCATTAGTACTACCAAATATTATGTCATCGACATATATTTGGCACACAAAGATATGACCATAAACTTTTCTAGTAAAGAGAGTAGCATCGGCTTTGCCTATCTCAAAGCATTGCTTGAGCAAGAAATCCTTAAGGCATTCATACCATGCTCTTGGTGCTTCCTTGAACCCATAGAGCGCCTTACAGAGTTTGTAGACATGATTAGGATGCTTGGGATCTTCAAAACTCGGTGGTTGCTCAACATATACTTCTTCGGAGAGTGGTCCATTGAGAAATGCACTCTTGACATCCATTTGGTAAAGCTTGAAGTCATGATGGGCAGCGAACGCGAGTAGAAACCGAATTGCTTCAAGTCTTTCTACCGGTGCATACGTTTCTCCAAAGTCTAGTCCCTCAACTTGAGTGTACCCTTGAGCAACCAATCTTGCTTTGTTCCTAATCACAATGCCAAACTCATCTTGCTTGTTTCGAAAGACCCATTTTGTGCCAATGATATTTGTCTTTGGTCTTTCCACCAACTCCCACACTTGATTTCTTTCAAAGTTGTTCAACCACCACCCAACCCGGATCCTCAAGAGCTTGTTCTACCTTAATGGGTTCAAGAGAGGAAACAAACAAGTAAAATGCGCAAAAATTCTTAAGACGAGATCATGTTGTTACCCCTCTCCTTATGCTCCCAAGGATATTGTCAACAGGATGATCTCGTTGTATAACTTGATGTACACGAGGATGTGATGGTCCAAGAGGTTGGTGTAGAGGTTGGTCTTCATCATCTTCATCAGATTGGGGCTCAGATGAACTTGCTTGAGCATCCCCTTGTTGATTATTTTGCTGGTTCACAGTGTCTTGTGGTGTTGAGTTTCCAGACCCCGGAACCTCCAGAGAATTTCCCGGAGGTTGAGTCTCAGTAGCAGTTCCTGGAACCTCTGAGGAATTTCTCGGAACCTCCGAAGTCTGTACATCTGCTGAACCAGTGACTTCAGGCCCTTCGAGTGGTGTTGAAGCTTGGATTTGGTTCTCATCTTCCTCTTGTGCTTCAACTGGTCTAACATCACTTATGGCCAATTGCTTGATTGCTTCACAAGATGGCTTCTCATTACCTACAACATTTAAGTCAACTTGCTCCACTTGAGAGCCATTAGATTCATCAAAGGTCAAATCTACCGTGACTTCAATCCTTCCGGTGATTAGATTGAAGACTCGATATGCATGTTCATTAGGATCATAGCCAAGAAGAAAACCTTCGTCAACCTTTGGTGCAAACTTAGATGTTCATGGCCTCTTGTTGAGAATGAAACATTTGCACCCAAACACTCTAAAGTAGGACACCTTAGGCTTTTAACCAGTGATAAGATCATAGGAGGTCTTCTTGTGAAACTTGTGAAGATAGAGGCGGTTCATGGCATGGCAAGCCGTGTTGATTGCTTCAGCCCAAAAGATGTCTTGAGTCTTGTAATCGTCTAACTTGGTTCTTGCCATCTCAATAAGAGTCTGGTTCTTCCTCTCAACCACCCCATTTTGTTGAGGGGTATAAGGAGCTGAAAATTCATGCTCGATGCCCTCTTCATCAAGAAATTCTTCAACATTGGTGTTCCGGAATTCTGAGCCATTGTCACTTCTTACTTTCTTGATTGTAGCTCGAACTCCCTTTGTGTTATGAAGGTCTTCACCTTCTCTTGTACTTCACTCTTGTGTGAAGCCCCGGTTTTTAAGTAGCGTCATTAGCACTAATAGCCGAATCAGCCGAGTCAAACCGACCGACATTGGTCAAACCTGGGTCCTCACCTTGAAAACCGAGCCAACAAACCCTATTGACCACCTTGACCAAATTGACACACCCTTGTGGACAACCCTTGGTCAAAAACACGGTCAAAACCCCGCGAAAACCCTAATGTCGATGAACGTCCTCCGGAACTTTTGCCGCGTTCTCCAAATTTCACCTAAACACTTCAAAATCTACCAACATGAAAGTTGTCCAGTTTGTCGAGGAACACAACTTTCATGTAGATTGGCATTTCCAATTTTGAGAGGAAAAAGGTGAAAAACTTGGTCAACTGCCAGCAGCTCCTGTTTACCGAAACAGAGTGGCATTCAGAGTTTGGCTGCAATTTATGCGAATCCATTGAGAAAAACACCATACGGCCTTTGTAAAAGTTGTAGAGGGTAGTGAGATCTACAACTTTCCTATTCATCTCTTGGTGCACTTTAGTTGCAAAATTTCGAGATAATCACAGTCAAACGTTGCCAGTCCGACACATACAGGCACACCCGACGCCATCCGCGCTCCAGCGTGCCCGCGTGCCCGCGCGCGCACCGCGCCCCGCCCTCGGCGTCCGAGCCTCGTCCGCGCGTTTCGCAAGGCCGCGCGCCTTCTCGAGGCTCGCGCCCTCCCGAGGTCGCACGCCCCCGAGGCCGTGCACGCACCAAGGCGGCTCGTGGTCGGTGCCCGCCCCGTGCCACGCCACCATTGGCGCCGTACCCACGCTGCCCGCCGGGCAGGCCGCCTACCGCGGTCAGCACCACCCTTGGCACGCCGGGACATCGCGCAGGAGCAGCCAGCCACCTATAAAATGGAACAACCGACTCCTCGTGCGCGCAGGATGCTCTGCCAGCCTGAACCCGCTCTGCCGCGTCGCTATTGGCCCCTCCACGGCCAGCTCCGCCTCCGTGTGCTTTCACCACCTAGCATCCACTCCTGTACCTCCCCTGGGATCCCCTGAAGCCGCACGCTCCACACATTGACCCGACTCAGCTACAGTCTCGCCGGAGCGGACGCTCCAGCGGTCGGCGCCGCCTGACGCCGCCGAGCCCCCTCGCCGGCACGCCCTCCGGGCCGTCCAACCCCCGAAATCGGTCGTAGGTGAGCCCCTTAGCACTACCCCGCCCTTCCCCTTCCGATTCCGTCCCTCCCTTGGCCGGATTCCGGCAATCCTCGCCGCTGCCTGCACCCATGGACCCAATTGCAGGGTCTGAGTTCTTTTCAGGGGCCTGTTCGCAAAACTGAGTCTTAAATAGTGTTGCAGTTTTTACTGAATCTTGTAAATTCTCCAGAAAATCGTAGAAAAATCAGAAAAATTCAAAACCAATTTTGTTGGATTATTTGTAAAAAATACTACAACTTTTGTTATACTCACCTAGTCTGATTCTTGATATTTTTAGCATGCAAAATAGGAACGTGAAAAACAAATCTGCCATAACTCAAAATCCATGAGTCCCCTGTATCCAATTTTTGGATATGTTGTGTGTGACGTTATGACTAGCTCCTGTGCCAAAATTTGCACAAAGTTATGTTGTAAATCTTTTTATATAAATTGTTTTCGCTTTATGCAGATTCTGCCTAGATGATTTTTGTAGCTAAAAATATTTATGTTTTTGTGCCCAACTTGTGCATGCTGTCTTGTTATGCCAAGACACACCTCTGGTGATTTAATCATAATTTTTGGATGATGAGAAGTATTTATTCTTAATATATGCATGTTTTCCTTTGTAATTCAATAAAGGAAGATCAGTAGTAGTTCTAAGTGTTCTTGTTGGCTTTCTAGGATAGTTTAGGACTAGAGAGCATGTATGAGGGAGTTTGGAGCATTTTGATGCTTATTTATTTTTGTAAGCATTTAACTTGAATTGCTAGCTAACTTTGTTATTTTTCTAAGTAATTAATTTTCTAGCTTTCCAAGCCTCGCTTGAGTGTTCAGTGGTCCAGTATAGATGTTGTGATGCTTAAGAAACCCTCCATTAAGTTTTTGGTGATTTATTGTTTGATAAAAACTTTGAAGGCCTTTTATAGATTAATGTTGGATTAAATTAGGAAAATGCCTTTTAATTCTTTTTCCCTTTTTGTGAAGTGTTATCAAACTTAATTAAGAGCTAAGAATACACCCTTGCTGTTGAAGAATTTAAATTGTAAATAACTAACTTTGTACACACCTTTACTAGTGGGAGGTGAAGTATTAAACTATCACATGAAATATCAATAAGGAGAGAGCATTAATTAAGTGTTAAACTAAAAGAATAAAACCCATATCAATAATAACCTTCATAAAAGGAAATTAATAATTAATTCTTGTTAAGGTGAACGTGTCCAACAAGAGTTGGATAAGTTAGATAATCTATCACATCACCTGAACCCTGCATTGCATTCCATGTAGATCTTCATGACAGTGACTACTCGCTCATCCCGGAAGCCGAGGAAGGAGAAGCGGAAGCGGCATTGCAGTACGTGGAAGTACTCGACGACACCGAGGGTGCTCAGGCTAACTTAGCTGACGAAGGCAAGCCCCGGTGCATCTGACCCGGATTTCAAATTTTGCTATACAATTATCTATGGATGCTTGTGCATTTAAGTTCAGGAGTTGTATGGAACCTTAGATGCATGATCCCTAGGTACCTGTGTCCATACTAGTATGATAGGTCGATAGCTGCTAAGCTATAGGACCGTTACAAGTCGGGTAATGACATCACTCGCGAGAATAGGTTCCTAGATAGGAATCATAAGATCTCCTTAAATGGATTGCTCATGTGGTAAGAGCATGGGATGTGGACTCCGGTCCAATGGCTATCGTGGGTTAAGTGTTTGAATGTACTAAACACTTTTCAGGAATGGGACCGGTAAGCCTAGTACCTTAATGAGATGGTTAAGGATTTAACTGTCACTACTCTTGGGATGCGTCTCACGGCTAGCTACCGGTGGTATATGGTGAGTCCGGGTGCCTCGCGGGGTATGCCGGATAGCCTGCACCAAAGACTGTGGCCTTTTATCCCGACCCGAGGATTTTTGGGAACCGTGTGGTGGTTGTCCTCGCGGGGGCATCCCATTGTGTGTTTAGGTCTACCTTGCAAGGTTTGAATCAATCGATTGTCAGCCTCTCACCTTTATCTGAGACTACTTACTCCACTAGCCATGAGATCCCTAATGATGGAAGTTGATGAATATTATGCTTGATTAATTGTATTGTACAACCTTGTCTGTACTAGATGGCCAATTTAGTAAAGCTTAAACCCACTAGAACTTGTGCTAAAATCTTGAAAGTAAGGACATACTCTTTGTTACTTTTCAGCAAAAGAAACCCAGTGGCCAAAAGCCTTTCATGTCTAGAGTTGGTGAAGCAGTTATCACCGACGGGTAAGTCTTGCTGAGTATTAGTATACTCAGTCTTGCTATAATATGTTGACCTAGGTAATGCTTTCAGTGATGTGTGGCCCAGAGAGATCCCGCCCGGCTGGGACTGGAGTGGGTGGAGGATGACGACTGAAGGCATCATGGGTGGCCTCCCATGGTGTGCTTACTCCCGTTAGTTTAAATTCCGCTATTTCGAAAAACTCTGAACTACGTTGTGATGACAAAAACTTCGGTTTGTAATAATTAAACCCTTCGGGGTAAAATTCGGATGTTAATGATGTTGTATCTCTGGACTCGCCTTCGTGTGAGTTTTAATGCATATATATCGATCCTTGTTGCTATATAAGTGATTTACCGGGCGTTAACCCGGCGACTAACGACAGGATGATACTTTATTACTGCTTAATGACCAAAGTGGATTGGTTTAGGCGGTAGTACGGTATTTCCTAGGCGGGTTGTCACAGTTACGGTATTTTCCTGGGCGGGTTGTCACATCTTGTCAAACACAAAGAATACCCATGTGAAGCGAGAATAATCATCAACAATAACCAAGCCATAGTTATTACCACCAATACTTATGTAGGCCACCAGTCCAAATAGATCCATGTGAATAAGCTCCAATGGGCTTGTGGTAGTGAGGATGCTATTTGGTGGGTGAGGTGCTCCTACTTGCTTTCCGGCTTGGCATGCTTTACGTATCATATCTTTCTCAAAATGTACATTTGTTAGTCCAAGGATGTGTTCATCTTTCAAAAGTTTGGCCAAGTTCCTCATGCCAACATGAGCTAGTCGGCGATGCCATAGCCAACCCATGGTAGATTTTTGAAGCGTCCCCTCATCAGAGGTGACTAAATGTGACACAAATACCAGTCCCAGGAGGCTGGCAATAGATTTATTACAACAGGTGGATCAGTCTTTTACATTACGGCGGCATAATGGGCACGGGAGTGCCAACGCCACAAGGAACAACACAAGTGTTATAGACCAAACTACGATAGCGAAGGCTTCCGAAGCCTCATCAGAGTACCACACCATGGAAGCTCTCTGTGGAGGCCCTGGGTACACAGGCATGGTTGGGTGTAGGGCAACGACCTACTCGTCGTCTTCGGGAACGAAATTGGGATCCTCCTCTGAAAACAGTTAGTTAAACGAGGGTGACCACAAACGTACTCAACAAGTTCAACCCCACCCACGGAGGGGCTTATAAGCAGATCATGCACATGATATATATAACAAGGAACAGGTTAAGGTCTATTTGCAAACTCATTTACTCATGCAGGGGTTCATTTTCAAAAAGGTTTTCGCAAACCAAATTTTATAACCCAAGTGACTCAGTTGTTTTAAGAAAAACCAATGTGGAACTACCGGACTCCCCGTCCGCAGTAGCCCAGGCACACAGCCACACACTTAACCCGAAAGACAACTCACGCCAAGAAACTTCCCAACCTAAACACTAGTTTTTGTGACCACACCGTGACTCGTCCAATACCATGGACACGGCTATTCAAATAGGTTTGACACTCTGCAGAGGTTGTACATCTTTACCCACAAGTAGGGTACCGCCACACGAACACCTCAGTGCAGGTGCAGATCCTATCAAAGCCATTACCCACCTTAGCTAACACTACGAGCCACCACGGAAGCAGCCAAGGGATTATCCCACATAACCAGGGCGTACCTCACACAGAGCGTACCTCTACTATCTGGTATCCCGCCGCTCACCCGCACACCAGATGGCAAGTAGATTAACTAGTGGGGTTTATGCTAAGCCGTTGCCACATACAACGGTCGAGTGGTTGTACGAACATTTGGGTCAGGTGAGATGTCACGCAACCCGGTCCTTAATTGACAAGATGGACGACTCCCAACATGCTCAACCACACAGGTACGAGCTCACCCATACTCCTGACACACATGTCCATCCCGTCTACCCAGTTCTTTACTCATTTTCCGAAATATCCCATTCCCATTATAAAAACACTCACACATTTTTAAAGCAATCATTTAGGCCAAACAATGGTCAATCATGGCAATCAAGGGTGGCTATCCTACCATGTTTTTGCAGTAAAACAGTATGCAATTTATAAACGGGTATAAGGTTATGTTTATAAAACTAGGACCCAAGCATGCATCAAAAAATAAGATTGAACTTGCCGTCTTCGAAGTCCTCGGGAAGTTCCGGCTCGGTGTTCGGGATCTCGGGCTCCTGCTCGCAGTACTCGGTTCCAAGCTCCGGCTCGGGGTACTCTTCCTCGTTCACTCCGTCGGCTATAGCGCACACACAAGCAAGCATGCAATCAATACAAGCATACAAGATTTACCGCCTGAGCTCGAGGGGAAATAAATAGATAAATAGATAGTGAGGGAGTAAATATATTTATGGATATATGGCTCGACGGAATTAATCCCGGAAAAGATGTGGCAAAGTTCACGACTAAGAGCTAGAACCATTCATACATGATATGTTAAGGAGGGAGGAAAAATAGTTAGAATTGCTAGAATATGATTTTATAGGAATTTAGGAAAAAGAATCAAGTGAATCGGAGTTGGAATGTGGGAGATATGACTGTGTAAAGATTGAGTGCTAATTAAATTCCGAAAATGATTTAACATAATCGGAATAGACTAATTGCAGGGGCTTCTTGGTGAAAAGAACTTAAGAGAGGGGAAAGGGTCTTAGTTGGAAAAGGAAAAGAGGGAGGGGGTTATGGACAAAACGTCCATCTTCTTCCTCTCGATACAGAATAGAACAGAGAGAGGGCGCACAGGGGCGACCTGCCGCCGGCGGACGGCGGCCAGGAGTGGGGGAACAGAGAGAGGAGGTTGAGGGCGACTCGTTCCTGTCCTCACCTCAGGCTGGGGCGGCTTGTGGAGGGAGATCGACGATGGCGGGCGGTCTGTAACGGGGGCGGCTTGGGATGGCGGCGGTGGGAGCTCGGGGGAGAGAGAGGGAAGTGCCTGGGAGGTGCGGGGCGAGGCGGCGAGTGATGCTGGGCTATTTATAGGCGCGAGAAGGCGGTATCTCGGCTGGGGTCGAGCACGCAGAGCTCGTGCTTGCATGTTAATGGCGGTTCGGGCAGCTCGGCCGGCGGGATTCGCGACTGAGAGTCGACGCGACGCGACGGTGGACAAGATCCGATGGGCAGCGATGCAATGGAGAGCGAGCCGGGGCAGAGGCAGGCGCGAGGTGGTCGGCGGCTTGTGGCAGCGACGCACTGGTGGCCGGCGATGGCGTGCTTGCACGGCCTTGCGCGTGGAACGCGTGATGGCGCAGGCGACGAGGTCGCGGCCTGGTCGGGCACGCGCGGCTTGGCGCGGTGAGCAGCTCGGTGGAGGTGATGGGATAGCACGGCGGGTTCGGCGGCAGCAGCTTGGCGCGATGTTGCTGGCATTTGGTGATGGAGGCCGGTGTGTGAGGCTTGTGATCGAAGCTCCTGCTTTGCTCATGGTCTGGTGCACGCCATCATTGCTAGTGCATTGCTGTTGCTGCATCGTGTGTGCGCCTGTTGTGTTGCTTGTGCTGCTAGCGCTGTGTTGCATTGCGAGCATTCTTGCTTGCTGACCATTGCGCGTGAGCAGGCAGCAGAGCAATGAGTGCTTCTGTACTTGGTGTCGTATTCTCGCCCAGGCTGAAAGATGAGAGAAGTGGCAAGTGCACGTACACGTGAAGAACAGGATTAGCAGGTTGATGGTTTAGGGAGATACAAGGAAAAGGGAAAAGAGGAAAATAAAAATATAAAAGGGATTTAGAAAAATTAGGAGAAATCCTTGGAAAATTAGGAGAGAGGAAAAGGATTTTCTAGTGCGACTTAATCCGAGTTTCGAGCACTCGCGGGACGGACAAAACGGGTCGGCTGGTGGGACCGTAGCAGGCCCGGGATTCCCGGTGAAGTGGCCGACCGCGGCGCCGTGGCGGTGCTATGCGACACGACGTGATGAGCAGCGGGGCTCGAGTGCTGGCGTGCCAGATTGGCGATGCCAGCAGGGTTTATAGCGTGCGCACCGAGGGAAGGGAAAAGAACTGATGATTGGGGTTCTTGTGGAAACGATCGAGCTCAGTTGAAAAGGTTTTGAAAAACACATGTGATTTAGCAGGTGATTTATTAGGGGCTAAAAATGCAGGCATTATAAACCTACCCCACTTAAAATGAATCTCGCCCTCGAGATTCGGCTAGTTTTTGATCAAGTGGGGAAATTCTTTCTTCAACGCGTCCTCTCGTTCCCACGTGGCTTCTTCTACTCCGTGTCTTCTCCATTGAACTCTGCACACCCGTACTTCTGATGTTCTTGTTCTTTTGACCACTGTGTCCAAAATCTTGACGGGCACTTTCTGGTACCTAAGGTCCGGTTGTAGATCAATGGTCTCTACCGGTATTCGCTTCTCTTCGAGGACCTTAAAACACCTTCGTAGCTGGGAGACATGAAACACTGGGTGTATGTCTGACATCTCTTCTGGTAGCTCCAACCGGTATGCTACTACTCTGACCCTCTTCAGTACTTTATACGGTCCAATGTACCGAGGGGCCAACTTTCCGTGCACCTGAAATCTCCGAGTCCCTCGGATAGGTGAAACCTTGAGGTAAGAGAAATCTCCAGGATTGAAGCTTGCTTCTCGCCTCTTCTTGTCTGCATAGCTCTTGTGTCGGGATTGGGCGGCTTTCAACTTTTCTCGGATGTCGGCTACTCGCTCCTCGGCTTCCTTTATAAGTGTAGGCCCAACCAGGGCACGTTCTCCCACTTCTGACCACATCAGGGGTGTCCTACATTTACTCCCACATAAGGCTTCAAACGGTGACATTCCTAGGCTTGCTTGATAGCCGTTGTTGTAGGAGAACTTTGCATATGGTAGACTCTACTCCCAGTCTTTGCCATAGGTGAGGACACATGCTCTCAACATGTCTTCTAGAATTTGGTTTACCCTTTCGGTTTGTCCATCTGTCTGCGGGTGATACGCTGAGCTGAAATCTAGCTTGGTACCCATGGCTTTATGCAAGTTTTTCCAAAACCTAGAGGTAAACTGGGTTCCTCTATCTGAGACTATCCTGCTAGGCACTCCATGCAATTTCACTATGTTTTCTATGTAGAGTTTTGCCAACTTCTCTTCTCCATAAGTGGTCCGTACGGGTAGAAAGTGAGCGACTTTAGTGAGTCGGTCCACTATCACCCATATGGAATCATGTCCTTTCTGAGTCTTTGGCAAACCTACTACAAAGTCCATGCCTATTTCATCCTGTTTCCATACTGGGATGGGTAAAGGCTGTAACAGTCCTGCAGGTTTCTGGTGCTCCGCTTTAATCCTCTAACAAGTATCACAGTGGGCGACGAACCGGGCAATGTCTGCTTTCATTCCGTTCCACCAATACCTCTGTTTTAAATCCATATACATCTTGGTGGATCCCGGGTGAATGGAGTATGCCGAGTTGTGGGCCTCATCCATGATGGTCTGTCAGAAATCTCCGCCTTCAGGTATGCATATCCTATTCTTATACCACAGTGTGCCTTGATCATCCACTCTAAAGTCAGTGGCCTTATTTTCTCCCCTATGTTTGTGGATCTTCATCAGATTCTCATTGGTCTCTTGGGCCTTCCTGATCTCTTCCTCCAAGGTAGGCTGAACACTCATCTGGCAGACGTAGCCTTGGGGAACAACGTGCACGTTGAGTCGTGCCATTTCTTCTTGCAAATGGGCACTCTTAGGCACTGCCTTCTTGTAGGACTTTCTGCTTAAGGCATCGGCCACTATCATTGGCCTTTCCTAGGTGGTAGTGGATTTCTAGGTTATAATCCTTGACTAACTCTAACCACCTTCTTTGCATTAGGTTCAGGTCGGGCTGGGTGAAGATGTACTTTAGGCTCTTATAGTCGATATAGATTTCACACTTATTCTTAATCAGGTAATGTCTCCAAATCTTAAGGGCATGCACTACGGCTGCAAACTCCAAATCATGGGTGGGATAATTCTGCTCGTGGGGTTTGAGCTGGCGGGAAGCATATGCCACTACTTTTCCGTCTTGCATGAGAACACATCCCAACCCTTGTCGGGACGCGTTGCAATATACGACAAAATCCTGTTGAATGTCTAGCAAGGTCAGCACTGGGGCCGTGGTCAATCTTTTCTTCAACTCATGGAAACTTCTCTCACACGACTCAGTCCAGTTGAACTTCTTCTCCTTCTTGAGCAACTCGTCATGGGTCGGGAAATCTTGGAAAA
This sequence comes from Cenchrus americanus, assembly GCA_947561735.1. Lineage (NCBI taxonomy): Eukaryota > Viridiplantae > Streptophyta > Magnoliopsida > Poales > Poaceae > Cenchrus > Cenchrus americanus. The sequence goes on along the minus strand of OX387244.1, from coordinate 76,239,307 downwards.
TCCTTCAATGAACCTCCGATAGTACCCAGCTAAACCAAGAAAGCTTCTGATCTCGCTCACTGTTGACGGTGTATTTTGGTACACCAAGAATGTTCATTACACTTTGGTTTGGATTTGATTATGGAACTAACCCGCCACTAGGCACACTAATCATATAGCAAGTTCATCTATGTGCATGCATTTGGAAGTGTTATGCTTATGTAGGAAAACATGGACATAAAGGACGAATTCACAACAAGTTCAAAGGAGCATTTACGGAGTCTTGTTCGTGTTCATGAGCTTGATGAATTCACTTCCAATGGTGGCAAGGACCGAAGTGCTACAAAGGAACACCCCCGGGGATTGAAGCGTAAAAGATCAAACTTCATGCGCGGAGAACCTCCATCTTGGACGCGAGGATGACATCGTCAAAATCATGCAAGTGGAGGGGGCAAAGTGCATAATCACCTGAGGACCCACGGGAGCGAAGGGGCGACCGAACCGGGCCGAGATGGGCCTGGGCCGGTCGGCCCAGGTCGGCCGGCCCAACCCACTCTGGTGGTCGGTTCGGCCCCCCCTTTCCTTGCACCCGAAGGATCTTCAACCCTAAAACCCTGGAGGCGCCGCCATTCGACAGGGGAGAGAGACATTCGCACCAGGAGGCCATCCACAAGCTAGAGAGAGAGGAGGGAGATCTCCGGAGGGAGATCGTCCACCTCGAAGGAAGCACCCACAAGTGGAGAAGAAGGAAGACACCGTCGGAAGGGAAACCATGATCAACGGTGCTATGTCTAGCACCTTGATGGGGTAATCTCCTTATTCGTCCATGGGTTGTAATCGATCTTGAGATGTAATCATACTTTGTCGGATTATCTATCTATCATCTTGTGTTGAATATACTTTAATGCTTAAGGTTAGCTACCATGCCGTAAAGGGAGTATGAGCTCCAATGCTTCCTTGGATCCATTCAATACGCCATGTCCATCATAGGTCTAGTCATGAATACCTTCGCGTAGTGACAGTACGAGAGGAGGGAAAGGGCGAAACCGTGGTCACAATCCCCGATAGATTAGATTGGTTTTCATGTCTTTAAGCGATTGCATGTTCTAGTATCGTAGACCCATGGGCGAGTGTCTTTTATCTTGATATCTTGATCATTCTCTCTAGTGTAGTTTAGTTTTTTTCTTGTTTAATCGTAGTTAGAGGTTTTAGTAGCTATAGTGTGAAGGTAGATCGAACGCTTGTAATCCCCTTGCTCCGCGGATTGACAAGAACCTTGGGAATCCCGTGGTGAAAAAGGTGTGGGGTCTGTACGCTTGCGGATCGTAGAGGGATATGTCTTTTATCCATCAACAAGCCCCTTTTTCTAGCGCCGTTGCCGGGGAGCAAGCTAGTTTACATCGTTTGGTTTGCATCTAACTTAGTTTTATATTTAGTTTATCTTTTGTTTGCTACATCTAACACATATTATCTAGAAAACCACTTTGTTTTGTTTTTGTTTTTATCTTATTGTCTAGATGGCATTTGTCAATCAACCCGTGGAAGAACCGGAGAAATCACTAAGGGATTATGCTAGCCCTCGATGTGAAGACATAAGAGTACAACAGTCGGATTCGAAGCTCGAAGCTACCAAGTATGATATTAAATCCAAGATCATCGAGATAGTGGCGGCAAACCCGTTCGAAGGGATGGTTACGGAGAACCCATATAGACACATAAGGAATTTCATGACGCTATGCAACACGGTGCATCAAGAAGGAGTTCCCGATGAATGGTTCAAATGGAATCTCTTTCCCTACTCACTTGCCGGCAATGCAAAGACATGGTACTCATTTGCGTCCTTTTAAGTTGAAGGCAATTGGAACAAGTTGACAAAGAAGTTTTGTGAGAAGTTCTTTCCAATTAGCAAGGTTCAACATCTAAGGAGGCAAGTGATCACTTTCATGCAAGGAGAAGAGGAAGGGATAGACCAAGCTTGGGATAGGTTTAATGAGTTAATCGAACAAGGACCAAGACTCGGCTTCTCCGGTGACGTACTCTTGCATACATTTTTCTTTTCCCTAACCCCTAGTTGCATGCAACACGTCCAAACTTGTGCAGGTGGGGATCTCATGGAGAAAACACTCACGGAAGCCGCCCAACTTCTCTACAAAAAATTAGTAAAGCGGCTGCCATGCGAAGAGATTGGGAAACAAGACTTGCGGAAGAGCCGGAATATAATTCAAGGAAGAAGTGTGCTGAATTTTCTAAAGAGGCAACCCCGGAAGTCACAAAAGAGGAGCCAATCCCGGAAAAGTTTGAACAAGAACACATCAAGTCAAGAACTACCCCGAGCGTTGACTTCGCCGCATCGAATGAAACAAACAAGAGAAGCATGTCAAGCGCGAAGACACTAAGGGAGTTCGAACCAATGGATTGGGTTCCTATCGATTACGGAGAGGTATTCGACAAGAGAAGACCGTTCCCTAATCAAAAGGGGATGGCGAGAGCATTGGAAGTGGATTTCGCACCGGAGAAGAAAGTGGAAGATTCATACAACCTTGAAACAACTGGTGAGATGTTTTAAAAACTCTTTGGAGATGATGAAGTGGATCCGGAACACATAGCCGAGGTGAAGAGAATCATGGGGATCAAGCCCGAAGCATCACCATACACTCGCCTCGCCGAAGTTTACGCGATAGGATCCGAAGAAGAAGAGAAGATGGCACCACGCTTGAGTTGCGAGATCAATGGAGTTCAATGCAAAGCTTTATGCGACATCGGAGCCCAAGTAAGTGTCCTATCTTCTAAAATTTACGATAAAGTTCAAGACCACAACCTAGACTTAGCTCCAACATCAACGAAATTAATTATGGGAGATGGTAGAACTATTAAACCTCTAGGTATTGCTTGCAACATGAAAGTAAAAATCTCTGGAAAATGTATACCAACCGATTTCTTTGTTATTGATGCTTACTATAGTAATCATGATCACATAATCCTAGGGAGGCCCTTTCTTAAGTTGGTTGATGCCGTGTTGGATGCCGGAGAAGGCAAAGTAACAATGAACCTTAATGGAACAAAGTACACATATAACTTTCGTCGCGTTTCTAAACACCCTACACCCTTTCCTCCCGAAGAAGAAGTAGAGGAGGTAGATAGTCTTTGTTTTGTTGAAACCCTTAGAGACCCGCTGCAAATAGCGATGTAAAATCAAATTAGTAATCAACAAGATTAAGAACTAGAAGAAGCAACAAAAGGCTTAGAACCACATGATGGAAGCGCGGAGGAAGAAAAATTCGAGGACATAGGAGAAATTAAACCCGAGGAGCCACAAGTGCCTGAGGTAGACCTTAAACCTTTGCCCAAAGGATTAAAGTGTGAATTTTTGGGCCCAGACAAGACTTATCCAGTCATCGTGAGCGACGAGTTGAGTCCCGAAGAAAATGAGAAGTTGCTGATTTTATTGAAAAAACATAGGAAGGTGATTGGATATTCGATTAATGATCTCAAGGGTATTAGCCCAACCTTTTTCACTCATCGTATACCAATGGAAGACCGATGTAAGCCTGTAGTGGACCACCAAAGGAGGCTAACTCATGCCATGCGAGAGGTAGTAAAGAAAGAGGTCATCAAGTTACTTGATGCCGGAATCATCTACCTGGTTTCGCATAGCGAGTGGGTGAGCCCGGTACATTGTGTACCAAAGAAAGGAGGTTTAACCGTGGTGAAGAATGAGAAGAATGAATTGATACCGCAAAGAACCGTGATCGGGTGGCGGATGTGTATTGATTATCGTAAGCTTAACAAAGCGACGAAGAAAGATCACTTCCCCCTACCGTTCATTGACGAGATGCTCGAGAGATTAGCGAACCACACTTATTTTTGCTTTCTCGATGGGTACTCGGGGTTCATGCAAATCCCCATTCACCCGAACGATCAACACAAAACAACGTTTACATGCCCTTACGGAACGTGCATATAGTAGGATGCCTTCGGTCTATGCAACGCTCCGACCTCTGTTCAACGTTGCATGATGGCCGTATTTTCGGAATTCATCGAAGAAATTGTCGAGGTGTTCATGGATGATTTTTCCGTTTATGGGAAGACATTCATGGATTGCTTGGCGAACTTGGATAAGGTCCTCACGAGGTGTGCGGAGGTAGACTTGGTGTTGAATTGGGAAAAATGCCACTTCATGGTTAAGCAAGGCATAGTGCTCGGACACGTTATATCCGAGAGAGGCATTGAAGTGGACAAGGCTAAGGTAGAGACAGTTGAGCAACTCCCACATCCGACGGATGTTAAGTCCTTAAGGAGCTTTCTAGGCCATGCCGGATTTTATAGAAGATTTATTAAGGACTTCTCAAAGATCACTAAGCCTTTAACGCATCTCCTTCAAAAGGATGTGGCTTTTGACTTTGATGAGAAGTGCCTATCGGCATTCCGGACCTTGAAAAGTGCGTTGGTGAGTGCTCCCATTATTCAACCTCAGGATTGGAGCCAACCTTTCGAGATCATGTGTGACACAAGTGACTACGCCGTAGGCGCGGTTTTGGGTCAAAGAAAGGAAGGCCGAGTTCACGCCGTTTACTACGCTAGCAAAACTCTTAATGGGGCACAATTAAACTATGCCACTACGGAAAAGGAGTTGCTAGCGGTGGTATTCGCTTTTGAAAAATTCAGATCTTACATCGTGAACTCGAAGGTCATTGTTTACACCGATCACGCAGCCATCAAGTATCTCTTGGCTAAGAAGGAAGCTAAACCACGTTTGATTCGTTGGATCCTTCTTCTCCAAGAATTTGATGTTGAAATTCGTGACAAAAAGGGGGTGGAGAATGTTGTGGCCGATCATTTGTCTAGGATGAATTGTGGACAAGATGATAAAGAGCCCATAGAAGATAAGATGAGAGATGACCACCTCTATCGAGTGCTCAATAAAGACACTTGGATGATTGATATCATTCGAGCGATTCGAAAGATGTCTCTCGATCATCTAGCTAAAAACTCCCAAAAGAAGATAATCTCTGAAAGTAAGAAATACTTTTGGGATGCACCATACCTCTTCAAACTTGGCAATGATGGAGTCATGAGAAGATGTGTGCCAAGAGAAGAGAGGGTAGAAATTCTAAGGAAGTGCCACTCGGCGGAGTACGGTGGACACTATAGCCATTTTCGAACCCAAGCAAAAGTATGGTCGAGCGGATTCTATTGGCCGGAGATGCATGAAGATACTAAAAGATATGTTGCATCATGCCCCAAATGCCAAAGAACCGGAAACATCTCTCAAAAAAATTCTATGCACTTGAATTACAATCTACAAATCGATTTATTCGATGTATGTGGTATAGACTTCATGGGGCCTTTCAAAAACTCATGCGGATATGAGTATATTTTAGTCATGGTTGATTATGTATCCAAATGGGTAGAGGCTATGCCATGTCGTAAAGCTTCCACGAAGGAGTCCATTACTATGATCAAGAACGTGATTTTTCCTCGTTTCGGTACACCGAGAATCTTGATAAGCGATGGAGGAACTCACTTCACCGGGAAGAATTTCAAAAAGTGCTTGTTCAAGTTGGGAATTGAACATAGGGTCTCTACAGCATATCATCCACAAACCAACGGACAAGCGGAAATGTCAAATAGGCAATTAAAAAGCATCCTCAACAAAACCATAGAGAAGGGAGGCAAAGATTGGTCAAAGAAATTAGACGGAGCTTTATGGGCTTATCGAACGTCGTTCAAGACACCGATAGGTATGACCCCTTATCAATTCGTCTATGGAAAGGCTTGCCACCTTCCGGTTGAGTTGGAACATAAAGCCTATTGGGCGATTAAAGAAATGAACCTTTATCTCGATGCCGCGGTGGTGAAACGAAGAATCCAAATAAGCGAGCTAGAGGAGATGAGGTTGAAAGCATATGAAAATGCCAGCATATACAAAGAGAGAATCAAAAGATGGTATGATAAAAGGTTAAAGAAAAAAGAGTTTAAAGAAGGTGATAAGGTCCTCCTCTACAATTCGAGGTTTAAAACCTTCGGAAAGGGGAAATTGCAAAGCAAGTGGGACGGACCTTATGTTGTGCATTCGGTGCTCTCCAACGGAGTGGTAACCATTATGGATATAAAAGGTGATCAATTTATGGTGAATGGTCAACGGCTTAAGGTTTACTACGAACCCGACGTTGTGCCCCTTCACCATGTTGATGTCTTCACCATGGAAGAAGAGCCCGAACGTCCCGCCTAGGACGAAAAACAAGGCATGAATTTTTGTAAATAGTTTTTCTTTTAATTTTCTGGAGTTTCTCGTGAAGATTTACTGGGCCAACTTTTTCCCATGGGCTAAGGAGGCGAAAAAAGGGCGGTACACGAAAAACCGGACTGGCCCGACCCCCGAGACAGGGTGGGTCGGCCGGCCTAGTCCGACCGGCCCAGGTGGGTCCCGGCGGCGGTCGATCCCGGTTTTTGCCCGAATTGCTCCTTCTCAACTTCCTTCTTCGGTCAGAAAATTTTAAGGGAAGTTTAAAAAAGGAAAATGAGGTTCCTAGGGTTTTCCTCTTCGGACTATTTATTTGGCCGAATTGGGAGCTCGGGACTCAATCCATTCAAACAATATTTTTCACCCACGCAGCAGCCATTGTGTCCCCGAGGAGCTTAGAGTTGAAGCAAGAAGCCAAGGAGCCATCGATGGAGGAGGCGAAGCGATGCAAGCTCAAGCTACCCGTGGAGATCAAGAGGACCGCCCGCATCCGTTGCGGAGGGCGTGTCCCGACCGGAGCTATTGCATCTCGCAACCCCGTCGAAGGAGAGAAGGTCCCTACGCCCGTTCGAAGGTCGGCGCGCATCCAAGGCATGAAGCGGAAGGACTACAAGGATGTGTCGCCCGAGCCCAAGGACTATGGGGGTAGCGACTACTCCGACGATCGTAGCCCGAGCTCGTGGGCGGCCGCCGGAAGAGATGATAACGATCTTTACATTTGGGATGAGGTGCCCAAGGAGAGGACTCCCGAAGGCCCCAACACCGGCGGTGACGATGGCGGCAACGACAACGGTGGTGGCGACGACGGCGGCGATGACGGCGGAGACCCTGGCAATGACGACCCTTTCGGGTTGCATCCGATGTGTTGTGCGGCTTGCCATCACTCCATCGCGCATCTCTACGCATCGGTCGACGAATGTCTCCAAGCCATGGAGGCGATGAGGCAGCGTTTGGAGGATTTGGAGCGAGTAGTTGAAGACGACTACAAGTTCCTTAACCGCAACGTGCGCAAACTTTTTGGCATGGTCGAGAATATGAGAGGCAAGTGGTGCAATAGTTGCGGGAACTACCACTAGGTCTATTTTTTCCCTTCGGAATTTTGTAAGATATGATGAGGACGTCGTATGTTTTTAGCGTGGGGGAGAGCTAGCTAGCTAGCCTTTGCTTTTGAGCTTCAAGTTTAGGTTCGGTTTGATCTTCGAGAGAGTCTTAGGGCATGAATGGATCCTTGTGTTAGTGTTAGTTTGAAGCAAACTAACACAAAACTAACACAAAAGATCCATTCATGGGTGTTAGTTTGGTGTTAGTTTGGACTAACACCCCTAAAAAAACTAACCCCTCCAAGAGGTGGTAAATGGTGTTAGTTTTGGTGGACCCCACTCAAATTTATTTTTTCTCTCTCCCCATCTCCACAGCCGATCCAACTCCTCCAACCCTATCCTCTCGTTGGGTCGCCCGTCGCCCCCATCCTCCCGCATCGAAAGCCCGCAGCGGGGCGTCGCCGCGAGCCGCGGCGGGGGCCTTCCACCCGCGCGCGCCGCCGGCGAGGGGCTCCCGCGCCGCCTCCCACGCTCTCCCCGCGGCACCTCCCCCCCAATACTCCCGGCCGTCGCCTCCCACGCACCGCCCCCAATACTCCGGCCCGCCGCCTCCCCAATGCTGCAGCGCGCCGCCGCCTCCCCTCCACCGGTGCCGCCGCATCCCCATCCACCGGTGTGCCCGAAGGATCGGATGGCGACTAGAGAGGGGGGGGGGGAGTGAATAGGAGCCGATAAAAATTCTTCCCTTTGGTTGAATTCGGCCTATACCCCAATCGCAACTCCACGAACCCACAAGCACAAACAAGATCCCAAACAGGACTCAAACAACCTCAAAGGAACCACCAAGAAGCCAAGGAACAAATCCCAAACCAATCCAACGCGGAAGCACAACTCAAAAAGCAAGGGTCTTAGGCAATCTGGAAAGCACCAGGCGGACCGTCCGCAGTGTCCGGCGGACCGTCCGCGAGGAGGGCGCGGACTGTCCGCGAGGAGGGCACGGACCGTCCGAAATTGCTACCCGAACCTCCAGTACTGCACCGAGAAAAACGGACCGTCCGTGAGGGACCGCGGACCGTCCGCCTCGTCACGGACCGTCCGACACTCTAGTACGGACCGTCCGTAAACTTCATGCACCAAAAACCCACCGACAAAATGGATCGAAAGAGAGGCGCTCAAGAATCCGCAAGAACACGAAGAACGGTGGGGGCAGTCGGGCACCTCGCGGACGGTCCGCGGTGACCTCGCGGACGGTCCGCGGCTACCTCACGGACGGTCCACGGTGACCTCGCGGACGGTCCACCGGGTGCGAATCGGCACGGCCCGAGGAACACGAGAAACAACCTCAAACTTCCAATCGATGGATCTCCTAAACCGTTGGACGGATTGACCCCAAATTTTGGGTAGATAAGAAGCGTCACTACGTGAAGCTATGCCCAAAATCTTGGAACCCTAAACCAATCCAATCAACCGGAATTGCAAATCTCGTGCACTCAAATCACAAACCCGAGTTCATCCAATTCTCACCAAATTGAGCCCGATTCCCAGCGTTTGAGGGGTCAAGATCATCACCAAAGGTGCGCAAGGCATCCATCCATGATCCCCTCAAAGAAATCCGGAGCCAAACGTCCTAGAAACAACGAATCGAGCCAAGCACGAAAATAGCACAAAAAGAGCTCCGAAAAAGCAATAAAAGAAACTCGGGAATAGAAAGATTGGCACAAGATTTAGAGGATGAAATCGCTATGAATATCTTGTCCAATCGATTACAAGCCACTCCTAGAAACCAAATCTAAGATGGCAAAAAGCTCCAATCAAAGAGCCACTCTCTCCTCTCTCCCTCTCTCCCAAAGCACTCCAAAATGAAAGAGTACGACCACCTCTAGCCCAAGAGTTGGCTGAAAATTCAGCCCCCTCCTCCTATATATAGGCCCTCCGGAAAAGACCGAAGTGCCCCTACACTAGGAGTACAACACAAGCCCTCACGGGGGCGTTTTGGTCAACACATGAAGTTCACCATCGGACGGCCGCGCATCCATCGGGCCTTCACGTCCTCCCGACGCAAGCACCTAGATCATGCCGCGTGTCGCCCGCCTCGAAGCTTCCCGACGCACCCGGATCTCGTCTCCGTCACGTCGGGCCCTCGGGCTCGGTTTTGAGGCCCAAACCGAGAAACCCTCCTCCGATGGTTTTGTGGCCAAACCACCAAACCCCGCGTACACGGCCCGGCCTCACCACGCCAAGCGTCGAGCCCGCCAAGTCTTTCACCTCCGGCGCCGGACGGTCTACTCGGTCTTGCCTCGTTCCTTGACTTGGCCACCACTGATGCACCGGCTCCATGTCCACGACTTCGTCTTGCTCTTCTTGCACCATGCGGCTCGCACTTGATCCCGTCGGCCACCGGTCCCTCGAACCAAGCCTACTTGTCTCTCCACTCCTCGGAGGCCCCGCAAGGCTAAGACCTTTCGCGCTCGTTCTTCACCTGCACCAACGCAAACCAAGCCGCAACCAACACCTGCAATACTAGGCCAAGAGTCAGTCCACACAACGTTGTCAACCACTCCTCACAAGTGCATTGACAACACACCACATAAACAATAAGGTAAATACACAAAATAAAACACACACAACACAACTCAACACTACACACACAAAGCTTCAAACCATCCGGTCAATCACTCATCACACACGAACCAAGGTACTTCTCAACTTGGTTCCTCAATCTCCCCCTTGATGAGTGCATTGACAAAAGAAGGTCAAAAAGCTAATAAGAACTCATTCAAGCGCCACAAAGCCTATAAAAAGCAAACAAAAGGCCACTTGAAGTGAGAAGGGATAAAAGCATGCTCCGACAAATTCCTCTCGAAACCAAAGCAAGCACAAAGGCTAAGCGCAATCAAAGAGACACACTACCAACATGCAATCCCTAAAAGCCATCAAACCAAAATGCTCAACACAAAGTGCCATAAACCTCTTACCAAAACACTTGTCAACCGCTCATCACCATCAAATCAAGGTTCATATCAACTTGATTTTCCAAATTTCTCCCCCTTGAGGAGCGGATTGACAACAAGTGAGCACAAAGAAATGGTTTGAGAGGGCAAAGACCGAACACCTCATCCAAGTGAAAGAAAACCACACAAGAGCAAAGAACAAGGTCACTTGGCATGAGAGAAACCACAAAGGCCAACTCAATGTCTCGGTCCTCAAAGACATGGGCAACGGCTCGACACAACCGAGACAAGAATGCATGATCCCTCAAGAAGAGGCACAAAGGGCTCAACACCGATCATGGACAAGCGAAATCACACGATCCCTCAAGAAGAGGCACAAAGGGCTCAACACCAATCATGTGATAATCGAAAACATAAGTCAACCACCGGCTCCTCAAGAAGAGGCAAAGGGGCTCAACACCACCGGCACAAGAGCACAAAACTCACAAGCTCCCCCTAAACACATGAACTAGGACAAAAGAGCATACAAAGCTCACCCTAAACTCATGAGATAGAGAAAAGAGCACATCAAGCTCACAAGCTCCCCCTAAACACATGCACTAGGGACAAAGAGCATACAAAGCTCACCCTAAACACACGTGATAGAGCAAAAAGCAACCACCAAAGCACAACTCAGGCAAACAAAGGAGACTCACCAAAGCTCCCCCTACACAAATGCAAGCCCCCCCCCGAACAAGTGGAGCAAACTCCCAAATTTTAGATGCGGTTTTCGAATTTTTCATTAAGCTCACCTCTTCTCCCCCTTGTTGACAATGCATGAAGCAAGGTGAATATGCAGAAATGCAAAGCTTCTCAAATAGGCCAAATTTAGTGACAAAGGCTAGAAATGAGACAAAGAGCACATATATGGATCATAACATAGTCAAAGCATTGCCACAAGTAATATATGGAAATATAGGCATGTGACAAAGCAAATTTTCAGATTTGAATAATTATATCAAAAGATGGCTCACTTCAAATGTAAAAGCCTATCCATGTCACACTTGAGCCACAAACATGCATACCATTCAAAGATCATACAAGGATATCAAATTCTCAAAGCAAAAGATCATGGCAAACACCCATAAAGCAAAGCATGTCATGTCAAAGCTCATGAGCCATGTGTCCACTTCGGGGAGACTTCTCCACCGGTGAACATCATGCAACATGTTTTGCACCCATATGTGAAAGATAAAACATTTTAAGCATAGACATGATGGATGAAGCATTTTTCAAGCATTCACACTTCTTTTCAAGATTAATTCATTTCATGGTACATGAAGTGCCTTTGCGGCAAAAAGAAGCTTATGCTCCTCCATGAATGCAACATAGGCTAAACATTCACAATGATATTGACCTTTGGCCCAAATGCAAGAAAGAGACATCCAAGCACCATCTAAGCATGAAAGGCACATTTAGACCAAAAAGTGACATGGATATACTACTACACATGAGTGGAGCACATTTCATCAAATTTAGTCAAGATTAGCATTTGATTCAAAAAGGCTATCTCACAACACATATATCTCAAATATTCCAAGAGCATAGCCTCACATAGCTATTTCTCCACACACATGACCAATATCTCACAAGTAGCCAAAGAAACTCAAATGAGGCATATGGAAGAAGCTCATCATCCTAAAATGCAATATGATACAAATGCAACATAGGTAGATATGTACATCAAAAGGAACATGATATATGACGGATGCGAGACACAAATGTCAAACCTACCAAAGTCTATACATCATGATATATGATACAAATGCAATGCGAATGCATAGGGAGACAAGGAACTTGACTTAACACCAATAAAGCTCACGAGGGAACACACCAACCAAGAATCGCTCCAAGCGAGAGAAGAGCCACCAAAGGTCCCAATTGAGTACCATAGAAAAAGTACCAATTGCAAAACCGCAAAGATCCCAATTGAATACCATAGAAGGAATATCAATCGGAGGATCACAAAGACTTCCCAAAAAGCCACAACCCTTCTTGGAATCAAATTCCCTATCAAAAGAAGCCAAGCTCCCCCTCAACCAAGGGCAACTAACAAAGAAAAAGCTAGGAAAAGGAAGAGCAAGGAAAAACTCTAAAACCAACCGAAAAGAGGAACAACAACACAACTCGAAGACAAGGCAAGCCCAAAACTCCAAGGAAAGCTCACAACATGCTACAAAATGCATTGATAATATCAATTAACATAAATAGAGCATTGTAACATGATTCCACAAATATGAATAAGCATGGGCAAGCAAGTATGTCAACAAGGTACAACAATAAACCAAAATGATACCAAAGAGTAACATGCCAAACAATATACAAGAACTAAACAAAGGCATGATACAAGATCACATGGATCATCCACCAACATATATTACAAAGCTAGCATGACAAGATAGATATGGGGGATAAACATGCTAACAAGAAAGGTACCATTGAGCTAGACAAAAAAAAAATATGGATGAACAACATGACATAACCGAGCAATCAACCATAAAGCATGACATGATGTTCATAAATATCATCCACCATAAAATCATACAAAGATAGCAAGATAGATATTCAAGATCACAAAGCTATCATGAACAAGGTGGCTAGCCTACCATGGTTTTCACACAAGCAAGACACAAGTATATACAAGAGAGGACAAGGGGAAAAGAAAAACTCACTATACATGTGTACAAAGGCTTTCAAGAGCCATCCAAAACGGTGTGGAGAACCATCATGTCTCCATTGAGCTCATGTTCTCCAACCGCGTCTCCATACCTACACACAAGGAGACAAGAAAGACCGAGCCTTGGATCCCAAAGGGTTAGCAAGCACGTACTTGGGAATCCAAGATTTGGTCACACGGGTAAGTGGTGCACACAAACTATCATGTGGGTTAGCATGATGCAAATGCCGGTTGGAATGAAAAGTCTTTCGAACACCCTTGGAACCATGCCTCAAAGAAGTCACTCGCGAGGAAAGTCGAGTGCTACCACAAGCAAAAAGGCAAAGATCCTTCGGGGTCGTAGGAGAAGAACCAACACAAGCACCACGGGAAGCATGTCGCGGACCAACACAAGAAACACTAGAAGCATGTCCACGAGCATGGCCTAACTCACTAGACAGAGTGTCATAAAACCCATCCACAAATCGCGCCTTCTTAGGCTCACAAGTGTTCATGCCATGAGAAGGGTTATGAACAACCAAAGGCCTAGAGGCACCTCCTCGCCGTATTCTCCTTGCCCGGCGGTAGCAAAAGCTCTCTTGATGCCCATCCTTCCCACAGTGAGAGCAATGGTACAAAGGCCTATCGAGAGGCACGGTCTGAGTAGATGAATTACCATTCTCTTGTAAGTGGGAAGTCCCTTGGGACTTAGAGCATGAAGCATCAACCCCAACATCCAACTTGGTGCCCACATTAGAATCACACGTGCCATGAGACAGGCTACGTGGCTTCTTAAAAGCTTTAGCACGCACACGTCGCTCGTGCTTGACACGGCGAAAGCAAAACTCAACGGTATGCCCATCCTTCTTGCAAAAGGTGCATTGGAACCTCGGCTTGGGAGTATGAGTTCCAAATATGTGGGAGGCACCCTTTCCATTCAAATCACCTTGGGCAACACCGGAAGAAGAAACACGCTTAGGAGTAGCTATGGGAGAGCTATCCAAAGCACTAGCACACTTACTAGCATCCAAAGACTCACACTCAAGAGAAGAAGTCGACTCCGGTTTAGAAGAAGCAAATTTAGAAGCATCAACATCGGAGTGACAAGAGAAGTGAGAATCCAAACCCTTGGCACAAAGACTCTTGCACCTTGTGCGCAAAACCTCATTTTGAGACTTGAGGCGCTCACAAGTACCACATGTCATATTTCTCAAATTATTGATTTCTTCTTCAATGCATTTAGCATATGTGGTACGCAAGAGTTCATTTTCTTTCTCAAGGTTGGCACTCATCTCATCATGCTCAACCAACTTAGCGCTCATATCCTCGCGCATCTTTTTCAAAGCCAAAACTTCATTTTCCAAATCAATGCATGAGGTGCAAACAAAATCACATGAACAAGCAACATCAATTACATCTCGCAAAGCATTATCATCATTGCAAGAAGTATGGCAAGCATCCTCAACCAGCAACAAAGAACACTTGCTACAAGGCATGGATTTTATATCACAAATTTCAGCCCTAGCATGCTCAAGATCATTTACACATGTGGTGTGAGTCAATTTTAATTCATTAATTTCAGCATGCAAAGACTCACAAGAAACACATGGTAAAGAAGCACTTGTCTCTAACAAAGCAATCTTACTCCTAGCCATATCAAGCTCATCATTCAAAACAACACAAGAGTTGCAAGGCATAGAAGCATTGGATTTCAACAAGTCAATTTCAGATTGCAAGTTAGCAAGAGATGATCTCAATTCATCATTCTCAAAATCAAGATTGTCGCATGCTCTTCTAAAAGCTTCAACATGCATTTTGCGCCAACTAACTTCATATTTTAATTTCTCATTTTCAGCACACAAGGCATCGCATGATTTGCAAGGCAAAGAAGCTTTGAAATTTAACACCTTAATTTCAGATTTCAAGCATGCAATGGAAGCAATCAAAGCATCATTTTTAGCATGCATGGTGTTACAAGAAGTGCAAGAATTCAAAGCACGAGACCTCCAATGAGCCATACCACATTTCAACCTAGTAAGAGAGCATTTCATCTTCTCATTCTTCCTACGCAAGGCATCACACAAATCTATGTTTCTCCTATGCAAGTCTCCACAATCACACTCACAATCATCCAACCTATTGCATAGGATCAAGATAGCTTTGGCAAGTGTACCTTGGTTCATGCCTCCTAGCTTTTGGTAGAGCTTGCCTTTCTTGATGTCACCATCTCGATAGTCCTCGATGAGAGATATCATCTCCTCCACTTCGGCTTCCGCCTCAACCTCCATACTCCTCCTGCTCAAAGAACCACAAGGAGAAGAACTTGGTGCCATAAACAAAGTACCGGTTAGGATTAGCCGAAACCAAGCTCAAGGAACAAGCAACGATGCAAAGAAAGCGCTCAAAAAGCCTCAATTCTCTAACGACTACTGATGAGTTCAATAGCAAAGAATCTTATCTTTTTCCCAAAATTTTACCACTGAACAAGGAGCACCAAATATAGAGGCACAAAAAATTTCAGCTCAAGATAAGGTGAAATGAAGCCTAGAGAAAATCCAGAAGAAACAAGACAAAGCCGCAAGAGACATAAATGAGGATTTTTCAATTATCTTCTTGATTTTTTCTGAATTTTTGAAGACCCCAAAATGATCTTTAGATGATTTTGGATCACCTACAAATGGAGTCACGAAACCGCTGTAAAAATTTGAGCCAAAACGGAGCAACGAGCGAAAAGTTATGCCCGTTTTGCGAAGGTACCTCAAGTTATGGTTTTCCAAGGGCACAACTCCAAATCGTCGGACTCAAAACGTGCAAACCAAGGTCGCAAGCAAAAGCACCTCTTTCCTCTAGTCACCCTATGGATTCAAGACTTGTTAGAGCCAAAAGAATCCACAACCGGCTCTGATACCAATTGAAGGATCGGATGGCGACTAGAGAGGGGGGGAGTGAATAGGAGCCGATAAAAATTCTTCCCTTTGGTTGAATTCGGCCTATACCCCAATCGCAACTCCACGAACCCACAAGCACAAACAAGATCCCAAACGGGACTCAAACAACCTCAAAGGAACCACCAAGAAGCCAAGGAACAAATCCCAAACCAATCCAACGCGGAAGCACAACTCAAAAAGCAAGGGTCTTAGGCAATGCGGAAAGCACCCGGGCGGACCGTCCGCGAGTGTCCGGCGGACCGTCCGCGAGGAGGGCGCGGACTGTCCGCGAGGAGGGCACGGACCGTCCGAAATTGCTACCCGAACCTCCAGTACTGCACCGAGAAAAACGGACCGTCCGTGAGGGACCGCGGACCGTCCGCCTCGTCACGGACCGTCCGACACTCTAGTACGGACCGTCCGTAAACTTCATGCACCAAAAACCCACCGACAAAATGGATCGAAAGAGAGGCGCTCAAGAATCCGCAAGAACACGAAGAACAGCTGGGGGCCGTCGGGCACCTCGCGGACGGTCCGCGGTGACCTCGCGGACGGTCCGCGGCTACCTCACGGACGGTCCACGGTGACCTCGCGGACGGTCCACCGTGTGCGAATCGGCACAGCCGAGGAACACGAGAAACAACCTCAAACTTCCAATCGATGGATCTCCTAAACCGTTGGACGGATTGACCCCAAATTTTGGGTAGATAAGAAGCGTCACTACGTGAAGCTATGCCCAAAATCTTGGAACCCTAAACCAATCCAATCAACCGGAATTGCAAATCTCGTGCACTCAAATCACAAACCCGAGTTCATCCAATTCTCACCAAATTGAGCCCGATTCCCAGCGTTTGAGGGGTCAAGATCATCACCAAAGGTGCGCAAGGCATCCATCCATGATCCCCTCAAAGAAATCCGGAGCCAAACGTCCTAGAAACAACGAATCGAGCCAAGCACGAAAATAGCACAAAAAGAGCTCCGAAAAAGCAATAAAAGAAACTCGGGAATAGAAAGATTGGCACAAGATTTAGAGGATGAAATCGCTATGAATATCTTGTCCAATCGATTACAAGCCACTCCTAGAAACCAAATCTAAGATGGCAAAAAGCTCCAATCAAAGAGCCACTCTCTCCTCTCTCCCTCTCTCCCAAAGCACTCCAAAATGAAAGAGTACAGCCACCTCTAGCCCAAGAGTTGGCTGAAAATTCAGCCCCCTCCTCCTATATATAGGCCCTCCGGAAAAGACCGAAGTGCCCCTACACTAGGAGTACAACACAAGCCCTCACAGGGGCGTTTTGGTCAACACATGAAGTTCACCATCGGACGGCCGCGCATCCATCGGGCCTTCACGTCCTCCCGACGCAAGCACCTAGATCATGCCGCGTGTCGCCCGCCTCGAAGCTTCCCGACGCACCCGGATCATCGTCTCCGTCACGTCGGGCCCTCGGGCTCGGTTTAGAGGACCAAACCGAGAAACCCTCCTCCGATGGTTTTGTGGCCAAACCACCAAACCCCGCGTACACGGCCCGGCCTCACCACGCCAAGCGTCGAGCCCGCCAAGTCTTTCACCTCCGGCGCCCGGACGGTCAACTCAGTCTTGCCTCGTTCCTTGACTTGGACACCACTGATGCACCGGCTCCATGTCCACGACTTCGTCTTGCTCTTCTTGCACCATGCGGCTCGCACTTGATCCCGTCGGCCACCGGGTCCCTCGAACCAAGCCTACTTGTCTCTCCAATCCTCGGAGGCCCCGCAAGACTAAGACCTTTCGCGCTGTTCTTCACCCCGCACCAACGCAAACCAAGCCGCAACCAACACCCGCAATACTAGGCCAAGAGTCGGTCCACACAACGTTGTCAACCACTCCTCACAAGTGCATTGACAACACACCACATAAACAATAAGGTAAATACACAAAATAAAACACACACAACACAACTCAACACTACACACACAAAGCTTCAAACCATCCGGTCAATCACTCATCACACACGAACCAAGGTACTTCTCAACTTGGTTCCTCGGTGCCGCCGCATCTCCAATCATCTCCAGCAACACCGCCGCTTCCACCCGCGCAGCCTCCCCCATCCTCAAGCGCTGCTGCCTCCCCCATCCTCAAGTGCCCCCGACGGCTTCCGTGGAAGATGGACGGAGAAGGCTACGATTTCTTCCCCCAGGAGTCCGCCGCCGGCAACACGTCGGCGGGCACTGCGAGCGGTCACGGCGGCAGCGCCCCCTTGCGCGCCGGAGAGGAATTTGACCTCAATTCCCAGGCGGCAAACGAGTTTCCTCATCTTGGTGAATATGGAGCCTTTCTCCAGGGCGACGGCGACGGCGACCAACTCGTCGGTCGCGGCAGGGGACATATTCATTTGGGACATTTATGTGATGGATATTTTTTTGAGACATTTAGCGTGAATGGAAATATTTTTTCCCTTGAACTTCTTCAATTTAGGCATGGCCACATGGAGGTCAACAGAGTCCCTATGCAGCCCAAACCACAATTTCAGATCCTCAAATGATTCTAAAAGTAGCATTAAATGCAAACTAACACAGGGATCCATTCATCCAAGGTGTTAGTTTGTTAGGTGTTAATTAGAGGGGTTAAAAACTAGCTCTACCACTAACACTAACACCTTGGATCCATTCATGCCCTTAGAGTTTAAAGAGTCTTAGTTTTCAAGTGTGTTTTTAAATTTTTGCAAGTGTCTTAAATTAGTGTTGAGTCAAAGAAAATCAAATAAAAAGAGTCTTTATATATTTTGTGTCTTGTGTGATGCTTATCTTTATTCACTTGTTTGTTTATCTTTGATTCTTGATATATGAACATAAGTGTGTGGTTCGAAAAACGTTTACCGTGGTGCTCAGTGGAATTGCTACTATTTAAAGTACCCATACCACACTTCGATCTTGAGCTTCACATGTTAGTTGTGCTGTGTTCAATGCTAAAAGTTGGAGTATTTCAGTTCTGAAAATTATCTAAAAAAACCTTGTAATAAAGGTTAGCAAAACCTCTTTTTCCAAGTTGAGAGTAAGAAAAAAATCCTATACAAAGCCAATTTATTTTTTGCTCCACCATAAGTGTGATTAGCACGATGAGTTAGGCTAGGATCCTTCTCTCTTGGAAGTTTTAATTTCGAGCAATGATCATGTTCTTGTGCTTATCTTTTGTTGCTAGCCTCGTCATGCATTCGGTAACGTGACTTTCACATCGGAAGTCCCGTACATCGCCGAATTCCATACCCGAACCTATACATCTCTTTTGTACATCGCATTCCTTGAACACAACCTACTCTCAAAGTTTCGTCTCGTCTCTAGCATGATTTATTTAAAAATTTCAGATTGTATGCATGCGAGAAAGAGAAGAGTCGAGAGCTTTGAAAAGTTGTCAAGAGAGGGAAAAATAAAGAGAAAAGTATGAGTATGGAAAAGAAAGAAAGAAAGAAAGAAAAAATATAGAAAAGTAAAGAAAGAGAAAAATATGAGAATGAAAGAATGAAAGAAAAAGAAGAGAAAGAGAAAAAAGGAGTGGCAAGAAGGATATGAGAGGGATGAATCAAGTAAAAGAAAAAAAATAAAAGTGCAAGGAAGGATGTCATGTTGTTGAGAGACGAAACTTTAACTCTTTTTCCAACCATGTGCAATCCGACAACGAGGACGTCATCGGTGCCTCGTAGTCATAATTTTCTTTTACCCTTGCACATGTCCACCATTCTAAATCTTCTCATCCTTGATATCCCTACATATGGTTTATTCTCATGATCATTGGCTTTGAAAGTTAAGCAACCATTAGAGGAAGTTCTTAGTTTGACAATATTTGTGTTGATTGCGCTAGCCCTACCTATAGCTCCACTTTACATGTTATATGAGAGACTTATGAGAGGTAAGAGTTTTATAAAATTGGTTTAGGATAGCCGCCTCATATGAGTGACTTGAGAGAGCTTAGAGAAAGGTTTTAGTATAATACTTGTTACAGGAATTTTGTTTGAAAAATTATAAAAACCCTCCGATGGAAGCAAGGAAGTAAGCATGGCTGAGATTGAAGGCTTTGAGTGAAGAGTTTGAGTTGTGGGGTAAATCTTGACGTGGTAAAAATTCTAAATGCCCATGTTTATGTTTAATGATCATTACTTTATGTTTATGTATTAAAGATGAAAGGAATGACTAACTTGGGAAAAAGGATTAGCGGTACACGATTACAACACTTTGGACGAAGTTCTTTTACGAGTACTTGCTCGAGGACGAGCAAGAGCTAAGCGTGGGGGAGATGTTGACGGTGTATTTTGGTACACCAAGCATGTTCATTACACTTTGGTTTGGATTTGATTATGGAACTAACCCGCCACTAGGCACACTAATCATATAATAAGTTCATCTATGTGCATGCATTTGAAAGTGTTATGTTTATGTAGGAAAACATGGACATAAAGGACGGATTCGCAACAAATTCAAAGGAGCATTTACGGAGTCTTGTTCGTGTTCATGAGCTTGATGAATTCACTTCCAATGGTGGCAAGGACCGAAGTGCTACAAAGGAACACCCCCGGGGATTGAAGCGTAAAAGACCGAACTTCATGCACGGAGAACCTCCATCTTGGACGCGAGGATGACATCGTCAAAATCATACAAGTGGAGGGGGCAAAGTGCATAATCACCTAAGGACCCACGGGAGCGAAGGGGCGTCCGAACCGGGCCGAGATGGGCCTGGGCCGGTCGGCCCAGGCAGGCCGGCCCAGCCCACTCCGGTGGTCGGTTCGGCCCCCCTTTCCTTGCACCCGAAGGATCTTCAACCCTAAAACCCTGGAGGCGCCGCCATTCGACAGGGGAGAGAGCCATTCGCACCAGGAGGCCATCCACAAGCTAGAGAGAGAGGAGGGATATCTCCGGAGGGAGATCGTCCACCTCGAAGGAAGCACCCACAAGTGGAGAAGAAGGAAGACACCGTCGGAAGGGAAACCATGATCAACGGTGCTATGTCTAGCACCTTGATGGGGTAATCTCCTTATTCGTCCATGGGTTGTAATCGATCTTGAGATGTAATCATACTTTGTCGGATTATCTATCTATCATCTTGTGTTGAATATACTTTAATGCTTAAGGTTAGCTACCATGCCGTAAAGGAAGTATGAGCTCCAATGCTTCCTTGGATCCATTCAATACGCCGTGTCCATCATAGGTCTAGTCATGAATACCTTCGCGTAGTGACAGTACGAGAGGAGGGAAAGGGCGAAACCGTGGTCACAATCCCCGATAGATTAGATTGGTTTTCATGTCTTTAAGCGATTGCATGTTCTAGTATCGTAGACCCATGGGCGAGTGTCTTTTATCTTGATATCTTGATCATTCTCTCTAGTGTAGTTTAGTTGTTTTCTAGTTTAATCGTAGTTAGAGGTTTGAGTAGGTATAGTGTGAAGGTAGATCGAATGCTTGTAATCCCCTTGCTCCGCGGATTGACAAGAACCTTGGGAATCCCGTTGTGAAAAAGGTGTGGGGTCCGTACGCTTGCGGATCGTAGAGGGATACATCTTTTATCCGTCAACACTCACATTGGTCGGTTGTTGCCAGTTGGAGACTGTTTCGACTTTCCCGGGGTCTACTGCTACTCCTTCCGCAGTCAGAATATGCCCAAGGAAAGATATTTTCTCCAGCCAAAATTCACACTTGCTGAACTTAGCGTACAACTTGTGTGCCCTTAGCTACCCCAGCACTACTCGAAGATGCTGCTCATGTTCCTCCGCACTCTTGGAGTAAACAAGTATGTCATCAATGAAGACTACGACAAACTTGTCTAGCTCTTCCATAAACACCTTATTCATGAGGTTCATAAAATATGCGGGTGCGTTGGTGAGTCCAAAGGACATCACTGTGAACTCATACTGCCCATAACGGGTGACAAAGGCGGTCTTGGTGTCGGGGACAGCCCTAGGGGTCCCCTTAAACAATGGGGAAATCCTCACTTAAAACCCGCAACAAAACCAAAACACGCTAAGCCTAACCATGCAGGTGCCTAACCATGCAGGACACGGCCCACGCCGCAGGGACCCCGACGGCCCATCGAGGCGGCCCTCTTAGAGATCCCCTCGAGCAGGCTCCGCCTCGCTCGAGGATGCGCGCCCCCCTCGGGCGGGCTCCGCCCCGTTCGAGGGGCAGCACTTCCCTCGAGCGGGTTCAGCCTCGCTCGAGGGCTCGCTCCCCCTCGAGCGGGTTCCGCCTCGCTCGAGGGTACGTCCCGCCCTCGGTCGGGGGTCCGCCACGCTCGAGGGCGCCCCTCACGCGTGCGCCGGCCCCCGTACACGGGCATTTAATGCCACCGACACCGGCGGGGACGGCGCCATCATGCGCCGGGGGCTCGCGCCCCGGTGCCGCTGCACCAACTCCCCAGGGAGGAGCCCATCCCCATCACTGTGGGGAGGGACTGTGCAGCGCGGCCGGTGTCAGTCCCGTGACACCGTGCACCTGCTCTAGTACGGCTGACGCGCCGAGCCCTCGAAGGGGGGCCGGTTGCACCCTCGATTCACTTTCTTGTGACCCTACAGGGTTAGGTGAAGGCGCTAGGCCGGTGGATCGCCATTGCGGCCACTTTAACAGCATGGCCGCCGTCCCCGCACGTGCAGGCGCACGCCAGGCGCTGTGGCAACAACCCCAGCACTGTGAAGCGCGTTGGGAAGGGATGCCGTTTTACCTACCCCTGTGCCCCGTACAAGCCAACGTCAGCACCTCCCTCGAAGCCTATCAGAGGACGTCGCCACCATCTGCCGCCCTTCTACCCTCGAACCGCCACTGTTCGGGTACGAGGTAGGCCATCATGGCCAGATCGCTGCGAAGATCGTCCGGACGGCCGCCCACTCTACAGCGTAGCACGACGTGCTCCCCCACGTAGCTAGATAGCGCGGCGCGCATGTAACCCGCCGCCCCCTTGATCTATAAAAGGGGGGGCGAACCCCCAGCCGCGGGGGAGACTCAATAGCATACGGGACATCGCACACCACGTACTCATTCTCCAATTCTCCCACAATATCTTCAGCCACTCCTCCAGGGACTTGGAAGCCACGCTTCCTCTCCCGCCTTGCTTGTAGCCGCCCCACTACAGGCACCCCCGGTGCTAAGTAATATAGTGCCTCGAGCACGCCACTGCTGGACGTACGGCCCCCCCGGCCGGAACCAGGATAAAATCTCTGTGTCACTTGTTACTTAGCATCGACCATTGAGGGATAGACCTCGGCGCTATCTACTGGTTAGTGTCGGGACCATATTCCGCACTGACAGTTGGCGCCCACCGTGGGGCAATCGAGCGCCTAAGGTCATTCCGTCAACTCCCTCCATGGTGACCCGCACTGAGTACCGTGGTACACGCTACTGCATGGGTAGCTCGGACCCCCTCCCAGCCGGGTTCGAAATTCGCTTCGGGGGACACGAACTTTCGGGCCACGGGGAACGGCTATCTCATGCGCCTCACCAACCGTGAGGAGCTCCACGCGCGGCGCCGGGCCGGTCCGCTCCGGTCCCCGGCCCCGCGCCGCCACGGCGCGCGGACGCCCGCGGGCACGGATGCCGCGGGCCCGTCGACGCCGCGGCGCCGCCGCCGCTGCGGGCTATGTTCGCGCCAAGCGCGGTCCGAGCGACGGCGGGCCGAGCGCGCCGCATCTCAACGCGTCGCGCCCTCCACCGTCACGACGACCGCCACCGCCCCAGCGGGACAGCGCGCGGTCTCCGGACCACGCATCCCCATCGGGCTGCGTGGTGCTACGTCGGCCTACAACGCCAACGTCAACACCACGATGCGCAGGGTTCCGCCTGGCCGCCACGTCTTCGTCGCCAGAGACCCCGGCGCCTCAGCAGGGGACGAGTCGTCCTTGGGTTCCATCGACGCGTTGCCACCCGCCAACCGCCACGGGTACGCGGAGTGGGACTTCTCCGGCGTGCGGGACCCAGTCATGTTCAAGCGTTTCCTCGACGCTGCGGACTACTGGTTCGGCTGCTCCGATGACTCCAGCACCGGGAGCTACGACCCCACGCGGGAGTGCTGCGCCGTCATCACCAACGACCCAGCCAATGCCGCTGGCGCGGTGGGCGCCGGAGACGGGGAGATCACCCCTGCCCCAGGGATCGCCACGCGCCTGGCCGCGGGGCCAGCGCTCTCCCCGGGGGCGACGCCGACGCGCGGTGGCCCAAGCCCGCGAGCTCGAGGCCAAGCCGGCGGAGGAATGCGGACGGTGCGGGCGCTCCGCGCCTCAATGGCGGGGGGAAGCCTCCCGCGCGCGGCGAACGCGCGCGGGGAGGCGGGCCGACAGGGTCCGCGACCGCATCAACACCATCCCCAACGTCGACAACGCGGACGCGCCCCCACGGGCGAGACAAAAACTCATCGCCGCCGCGGCCTGCCGCGGGCCATGCCGGCACCCTCGACCCCCGAGGCTCGAGACCCGCACCGCGAGGTGCAAACTCTCATCGAGCAAGCGTCCAGTCCGGCGGGCCGAGAGCTCGGCCTCGCGCATCCGCCGGCGGGGAGATGCGTGGGGCGACGAAGCCGCACCGGGAGGCGAACCCTCGGTGCACGCGGGGGGGACCGGCGGGGCAACCCGCCGACCAAGGACGCACGCCGGCCAAGGAACGGCTCCTTGATGCACGCGGGCGGCCGGATGGCGACGCCCGCAACATCATCAACGCCGGGCGCACGAGCGGGGGCGGACGCACGAGCGACAAGGGGCTACCACCCTCGACGGGGTGGACGCTACGACAGCGGCGAGGACCGCTCCCCGACGCCGGAGCCCCCAGGCACCCGTGTGTTCAGCCGGGAGATCCGCGCGGCGGCGTTCCCCCAACGCTTCCGCCAACCCTCGACCATCGTCAAGTACAACGGGGAGACGGGCCCCCGCGTGTGGCTTAACGACTAACGCTTGGCTTGTCAGCTGGGCGGGGCCACCAGCGACGAGGTCATCATCCACAACTTACCCCTGCATCTCGGCGACGCGGCACGGACATGGCTCGAGCACTTGCCCGCTAGCCAAATCCTCAACTGGGACGATCTGGTCCACACGTTCGTGGGCAACTTCCAGGGCACGTACGTGCGCCCCGGAAATTCGTGGGACCTGCGCTCCTGCACGCAGAAGCCCGGCGAGTCGCTGCGGGACTTCATACGGCGCTTCTCCAAGCGCTGCACGGAGCTCCCTAGCGTGGCGCAGTCCGAGATCGTGCATGCCTTCCTCGAGGGCACCACGTGCCGGGACCTCGTGCGGGAGCTGGGACGCAGCCCACCCGCGGACTCCAACGAGTTGTTCGACATCGCCACCAGCTTCGCTTCAGGAGAGGAGGCCGTGGGGGCGATCTTCGACGGCAAGAAGGGCAAGCGCTCGGAGGACGCGCCCGCGGAGGGCAGCAAGTCCAAGGAGCCGCACCGCAACGACAAGCGGGGCAAGAAGGGGAAGAAGCCGCGCCGCGAGGCGCGCGAGCAAGGGCGCGACGGCGGCAACGCCGAGGCCCTTGCTGTTGACCCGGCTCGACGGGGCCCTCGACCGGCCCCTCGAGGCCCGGGGGTGTTCGACGACATGCTGAAAAAGCCATGTCCGTATCACAAGACCCCAGTGAACCACACCCTTGAGCAGTGCGATATGCTCAAGAAATTCTATGGCCGTGCCGCCGCGAAGGAAGCAGAGGCCAAGAAAGACGGAGGCGATGGCGACGCAGGCGGCTTCCCCGCCGTCGAAAATGTGTTCCTCATCTTCGGGGGGCCAACCGTCGACATGTCGACCCGCCAGCGCAAGAAGGAGCGGCACGAGGTCCTCGCCGCGGAGAGGGCGCCTCCGTCCTTCCTCAATTGGTCGGAGGACGCAATTACCTTCAGCCGGGAGGACCACCCAAACCGTGTCCCCAACCCGGGCCAGTACCCGCTGGTGGTCGACCCCATCATCGGGAACGCCCGGTTCTCGAAGGTCCTCATGGACGGAGGCAGCAGCCTCAACATCCTCTACGCACATACGTTGCGCCTCATGGGGATCGGGTTGGACCAGTTGCGGCCCAGCACGAAGCCATTCCACGGCATCGCGCACGGCAAGCGAGTCCGGCCCCTTGGGCGGATCGACTGCCCGATGCGGTTTGGCACCCCGAAGAATTTCCGCAAGGAAATCCTCACCTTCGAGGTGGTGGGGTTCAAGGGGGCCTACCATGCTATACTTGGACGACCTTGTTACGCCAAATTCATGGCGGTCCCCAATTATACCTACTTGAAGATGAAGATGCCGGGACCGAACGGCGTCATCACCGTCGGCTCATCCATCGAGCACGCGTTCGACTGCGACGTCGAGTGAGTGGAGCACGCAGAGGCAACGGCGCCGGATGAAGCGCTGGTGAACACGCTGGAGAAGATGGTCAATGAAGACCTCGACTCCGCCGCCAAGCACGCCGGCACTTTCGAGGCAGCGGAGCAGACCAAGGAGGTCCCCCTCGACCCGTCAGCCCCCGAGGGCAAGACGTTGAGGGTCAGCTCCACCCTCGACCCCAAATAGGAAGTGGTGCTCGTCGACTTCCTCCGCTCCAATGCCGACATCTTCACGTGGAGCCCCTCGGATATGCCAGGCATCCCGAGGGAAGTCGTCGAGCACTCCCTTGACATCCTGCCAAACGCCCGCGCCGTGCAGCAACGGATGCGCCGCTTCGACAAGGAGCGGCGACGGGCGATCGGAGCGGAGCTGCGGAAGCTTCTCGAGGCCGGATTCATCAAGGAGGTGTTCCACCCAACGTGGCTAGCGAACCCCGTGCTTGTAAAGAAAAAGAATGGGAAGTGGCGGATGTGTATAGACTACACTAGTCTTAATAAAGCATGTCCTAAAGTTCCTATTCCTTTGCCGCGCATTGATCAGATCGTTGATTCAACGGCTGGATGTGAATTGCTTTGCTTCCTTGATGCTTACTCCGGATACCACCAAATAAAAATGAAGGAGTCTGACCAGCTCGCGACTTCGTTCATCACGCCGTTCGGGACGTTCTGCTACGTCACGATGCCGTTTGGCCTCAGAAATGCGGGTGCAACATACCAGCGTTGCATGCAGCACGTTTTTGGGGATCACATTGGACGGACGATCGAAGCATACGTGGACGACATCGTCGTAAAGACCAGGAAGGCGGACGACCTGGTTGGCGACCTTGGCGTCGCGTTCAACTGCCTACGGGCCAATGGGGTCAAGTTGAACCCCGAAAAATGTGTCTTTGGAGTGCCGCGAGGCATGCTCCTGGGATACATTGTCTCCCAGCGGGGGATCGAGGCCAACCCTGAAAAGGTCGCGGCCCTCGAACGAATGGGTCCGATCCGGGACCTCAAAGGGGTGCAGAAGGTGCTAGGGTGCCTCGCCGCCTTGAGCCGCTTCATCTCGCAGCTCGGTAAGAAGGGCCTGCCCCTCTACCGCCTACTTAAGAAGCACGAGCGCTTCTCTTGGACCACCGAGGCCCAGGACGCGCTCGACAAGCTGAAGGCGTCCCTAACGCACGCCCCGATCCTCACACCGCCGCAAGATGGCGAACCCCTACAGCTCTACGTGGCCGCAACCACCCAGGTGGTCAGTGCCGTGATCGTCGTGGAGCGCACGGAGGAAGGGCACGCCTTGCCCGTGCAGCGGCCAGTCTACTACATCAGCGAGGTCCTGTCAGACACGAAGACGCGCTACCCCCAGGTCCAGAAGTTGCTGTACGTGGTAGTCCTTGCGCGGCGCAAGCTCCGCCACTACTTCGAGGCCCACCCCGTCACGGTGGTTTCCTCCTTTCCGCTGGGGGAGATCATCCGCAACCCTGACGCCGCAGGCAGGATTGCCAAGTGGTCCGTGGAGCTGATGGGCGAAACGCTCGCCTACGCCCCGCGCAAGGCCATCAAGTCGCAAATCCTGGCGGATTTCGTCGCTGAGTGGACGGATACGCAGCTGCCGCCCCCGCAGATCCAAGCGGAATGCTGGACTCTGTTCTTCGACGGCTCAATGATGAAAACGGGAGCAGGCGCGGGCCTGCTCTTCGTGTCACCCCTCGGGGAGCACATGCGCTACGCAGTGCGCCTTCACTTCCCCGCGTCAAACAATATGGCTGAATACGAGGCCCTTCTCTGCGGCCTCAAAATCGCCATTGAGTTAGGCGTCAAGCGCCTCGACGTGCGGGGGGACTCCCAGCTCGTGATCGATCAGGTCATGAAGAACGCAAGCTGCCACGACGACAAGATGGAGGCCTACTGCAAAGCCGTGCGAGCCCTCGAGGACAAGTTCTACGGCATCGAGCTCAACCATGTGCCCCGCCGGTACAACGAGGAGGAAGACGAACTGGCCAAGATCGCGTCCGGGCGGATCACCGTTCCCCCGAACGTTTTCGCGCGCGACATCGTGCAACCCTCGGTCGTCTTCGAGCCCTACCCCTCGAGCCACGACGGACCCTCGGGGGCTCCCTCGAACCCAGCGAGTGCGGAACCCATGGACGAGGACCCCTCGAATGAGGCGTACGTGCTCTCCCTCCTCGAGGGGTACGGCTCCCACGAGGCCGACGTGATGGACATCGAGCCGGCTCCTGCCCAAGAGGACTGGCGCGAAAAATATATCGCCTGGATCGCTCGAGGGGAACTCCCCGCGGACCGGGCTGCGGCCAGGCGCATCGCCAGGATGGCCAAATCTTTTGCCCTCGTCGACGGCGAGGCCGTACAAGCGCGCCGCCTCCGCATCCTATAGCGATGCGTGCCCATTCCCGAGGGCGCGAGCTCCTACGGGACATTCACGCGGGGATGCGTGGCCACCACGCCGCGCCCCGCACCCTCGTCGGCAACGCGTTCCGCCGGGGCTTTTCGGCCTACCGCGGTCACGGACGCCGGCGAGATCGTGCGCACTGCGAAGGGTGCCGGTTCTACGCCCGCAAGTCCAACTTGCCCGCCCATGCCACCGCAAACCATCCCCGTGACATGGCCATTTGCCGTGTGGGGGCTGGACATCGTCGGGCCCCTGCGGAAGGCGCCCGGGGGCTTCACCCACCTGCTGGTCACGATCGACAAGTTCTCCAAGTGGGTGGAGGTGCGCCCCATCACGAATCTAAGGGCAGAGCAGGCGGTAACATTCTTCACCGACATCGTCTACCGCTTTGGAGTGCCAAACTCTATCATCACGGACAATGGGTCCCAGTTCACGGGCCGGAAGTTCTTGGAGTTCTGCGACAAGTTCCACATCCGCGTGGATTGGGCGGCTGTGGCACACCCACAGACCAACGGCCAAGTAGAGCGTGCCAACGGCATGATCCTACATGGCCTTAAGCCCAGAATTTTCGACCAGCTGAACAAATCTGGACGAAAGTGGCTCCAAGAACTACCAGCGGTTGTGTGGAGCCTAAGGACCACCCCCGAGCGAGCCACCGGGTTCACCCCGTTTTTTCCTAGTCCATGGCGCGGAGGCCATCCTCCTCACGGACTTAGAATACAGGTCGCCCGGGGTTCGAGGCTATGACGAGGATGCTAACCGGGCGAGCCGCGAGGACTCGTTGGACCCGGTGGACGAGGCACGCCTCGTAGCCTTAATGCATTCCGCAAGGTACCAACAGTCCCTAAGACGCTACCAAGCACGCAAGATACGTCGACGGGACTTCAGCGAGGGGGATTTGGTCCTAAGACTGCGCCAAGACAACCGAGGGCGCCACAAGCTATCGCCCCCATGGGAGGGACCCTACGTCGTGGTGAAGGTACTCAAGCCCGGCACATACAAGCTAGCCAATGAGGATGGTGAAGAGCTCACCAACGCTTGGAACATCCAACAGCTACGTCGCTTCTACCCTTAGCCAGGATTTCCAAGTACTTTTTGTTGTAAAATCACATGGCCAACGCCCCAGTTGGTGACAACTATGTAAATGCTTCAAGTCTAATAAAAGGGCAACTCGGCTTTCCCCTGAAACCCAAGTTACCCTCGGGGGCTACTGCGGGGGGCACCCCCCCCCAAAACAGTCCCATTTTTTGCGCAAAAATAAAAACAACTCACACGCGCTAAGTTCGTTTCATACTTCAACCTCGAGCAACGATTCGAACAGGGCGCAGGCGGCCCAGCGGGAGGAGCGTGCGAGCCAGAGATAGCCTACGCCGCATGGATATGGCCCTTCTCTCTCGCCTCCAACCCAGCGGGCCCCCAGCGAAAATCGAACTCCCCTAAGTAAAATCTACTCAGGAAGAAGGAGAAACAAAAAGGCGCAATAAGCAAAAACTCCATTTCGCATCATCAAATGTTTACGACTGAGATAATGTGCTTATTTACAAAGGCCCCATGGCCGGAATACTAATGCACGAACAAAAAATGGGCCTAGCGCCCAGCTGTTTCAGGCGGGAGGAGCAGCAGCGTCAGCGACGTCCGGAAAGAGGAACTCCTCGAAGGCCTCGGCGAGCGACCCGGCGGCGTCGGCGGCGAGCGCATCCACACGCTCCATCGCCACCTCGTCCTCGACGCCCTCGGGAACGATGTAGCCCTCCGCCAGCGCCTCGAAGTTGACCTCGTAGTGGGACCGCACCACTCCGAGGGCCTTCTGGGGCACGCCCGATGCGGCGCCGGCGCATCCGCTCGGTGACGTGGCCGCCAAGGGCGCGCAGGCGGCGCGCCAACGAGGCCGCCGGCACCGTGCTTCGCCCTCCTCCATGACACAGCAGGTCTCGAGGGCCGCATCACGCAATTCCTGCAGCTCCCGCTCGGAGGAGTTGTAAGAAGCCTGCAGCGCCTCGGCCCGCTCAGCTGCGTGCCCCAGAGCGGTGCGCAAGCCTGGAACCGACAAGACAAGAAAGAAATCAGAAAGGGGGAAGTGAGCCCTCTAACAGAAAAACCAGCCAAATAAGAAGTCAAGCGGCAGCTCACCTTCGACTTGCTTCCTCTCCGTCTCGAAGTCGCGGCGCACGGCCTCGACCGTCAGCTCGAGGCGCTTGACAGTCTCGCCTTGCTCCTGGAGGGCCAGCTCCAGATTGGCGTTGGCGATGCTGAGCATAAGCGCTTCGCCCTCGACCTTGGAGAACGCGATGTTCCGCTCCTCCAATGACTTCTGCGCCGCCTCGCGAGCGACGCGCTCCTGCTCCAGCGCCGTCCGGGCGTCGGCGAGGGCGGCTGCTCTCGCCGGAGCCGCCCCTCGGCTCCTTGGCGGGCGGTGTGCTCCTCGCCGAAGCCGCTCCTCGGCGATGGCGAGCGCCGCAACCTTGGCGTCGAGGGCGGCCTTCAAGTCGTCGGCCTCCTTGGCCCGCTGCTCCCGGCCGCGCGCCGGCTCCTCGGCTCCGGCGGCTGCCGTGCTTGCGCCCCCTCGAGCGACGAACGGAGCTCCCGGCACTCGCCGCGGACGTTGGCCACCTCCACCTCCCAGTTTGCGGCCAGCGTCCGCGTCCTCTCCAAGTCCGAGCGCGCGCACCGCACGCAGCCTCATCACGATCGATGAGGGCTGCGCAGACCCGCTCGAGGCTCGAGCGGCGCGCGAGGGGTCCTGCCTCGAGCTCTCGGGGAGCTCGTCGCGCCACGCCATGGCCCGGTACGCCAGCCAGCCGTCCGGCGTCCTGAGGGCGTCAGCAAGCGCGTCGAAAGCGCTGCACCGCTCCCGGAGCTGGTGGACCTCGGCGTTCACCCGGTCGAAGGCGTCGTACTTGTCGTGGGCGCGGCGCTCGAGCTCCTGGCACCCACAAAATCAAAACCCATAAGCGCTGCGACACGGGGGCAGCATACAAAAACGAAAGAAAGAAGAGAACGAGCAACCACGGCTTACCTGGAAAACGCGCCATGCAGGGCCGCCATGGACATGCAGCGCTTCGTTCAGCGCACGGTTGAGCGTGGCGCCGTGACTCCGGAGCTCGCCCCAGAGCTCCTGCTCCCCCCGGGCGTCAGCAAACGCGGGGGATCGTCAGCAACCCCCTCCACCTGGGCGGAGCGGCCGGCGCGGGAGGACGAGGCCTCGGCGCCGTGTCCTCGGCCCCCCGCCACCATGTGACCCTCGTGCCGCCTCACGAGGGCCCCCTCCTGGGGCTCGGGGGAACGCGTGGGGAAGCTGGCCCACTGATCCCACCCGGGCGGCGGGGAGTCGTCCGAGACCTCCACCACCTCCGCCTGCAGATCGCCGGCGGGCGCCGCCGCTTGTGCCTCCTCCACCGGCGCCTCCACTTGCGCCTCCGCGGCCGCGGGCGCTCGGCACGACGCCGCGACCACCACCTCCGGGCGTGCCGCCGCATCCACGGACGCCGCCACGGGTTGCGCCCGCTCCACCTCCTCTGCCCGGCCCGGCGCCACGGGCCGCGCCCCGCCGGCGGCGGCCTCCACGGGCTGCACCTCCACCGCGGCCGCCGTCGCGGCCTGCGTCCCCACGACGGCCGGCAACGGCTGCTCCTCCGCGACCCCCGCCGCGCCCGCGGTGGGTCGATCTGCCGGCCGGGGCCTCGAAACCTCGGCCGGGCTTTGCGAGCTCCCGCCCGCCGCCGTGCTTGTCCCCGGCCGCGACGCCCTCGACGAGCGCCGCCGGGTGGGTATGGGCGCGTCCGTCCTCAGCACCTTGGCCGGTGCGAGAGGAGGCACGGTTGGCACCACCCTGCGCAGGCGCAAACAGAGGGTTAGAATGCCCGATCATCAACAAATCAAACCAAGCCAAGGATCGAGCTCCTTACCTCGAAGAGGAGAAGGCACGTTTTCTTTTCCTCGAGGCCTCAGCGGATGAGGTCGGTGCAGCTGGCGCGCCTGCCGCTGCACCTCCCGAAGGCGCCGCCGCGCGTGCGGGCACGCTCGCCCCGCGTGCGGGCACGCTTGCCGTGGCGCCTCCGCGCCGACGACGCCGCCGCGCGCGCGAGCACGCTCGCCGTGCGCGCGGGCGCGCTCGCCCCGCGCGCGAGGGCACGCTTGATGCGCGCACGGGCGCGCTCGTCGCGCGCGCCTCCGTGGCGCGCGCCGGCACCTCCACGGCGCGCGCCGCCCCCGATGTCGATTGCCGGCGCAGCGGGCACCGTTGCGCCCGCCCCGGGCGATGCCGCCCTTGCCGCCGGCGCCGGTTCGGCGGCGGGGCGCGAGGCGCCACCTATCGGAGGGGCCCTCCCCCCTCGGCCTCTTCCTCTTCGTCATCCTCCGAGGATGAGTACTCCTCGGTCCCCGGGGAAGAGAGCCCCGGCTCTTCGCGCCGCCGGTACTCGCGCTCCGCCGGTCGCGGCGCGCTTGATGTCACCTCGCGCGCTCCCTCCCGCGCGCCGCCCGCTCCTGCTCCCGCTGCTGCGCCGCCCGGCCAAGCGCGCGGGAGTCGGGGGTGGGCGGAACGGACTTTGAGGCGGTAAAGCTCACCAGCTGCACACAGGAGCATCAAGGGCGCGTCAGGAGGCAGAAGCAACACCAAGAACCAAAACGAAATTGAGAACCAAACTCGCCAGCGGGCCGGTGGGGAGCATCTCGAGGTCCCATGGGGTCCGGTCCGGAGGCATCGGCACCCGGGTGTCGACGGCGCTCCGCGCCCGGGTGAGCGCATATGGCCGCTCGAGGGGCGTCGGGAGCATCCGCGACCTCGCCAGATCGACGGGGTTGGCCGCCTCTGTCATCTCGAAGATGCAGAGCGGCCTCTCCATCAAGGGCACGACCCGCCGGTGATGGAGGAAGGCGAGGACGCCCATCGCGTTCAGCCCCAGCGCCGCCAGGCGCTGCAGGGCGGCCAGGACCGAGTCTTGCCGCCTCCGATGCTGGGGCGTGGACACCCCGTAGCCCCAGGAGTCAGGCTTCTCCTTGAACACCCGACCGGTGTAGGGGGGAGGCCGGGCTCGGCGTTGCGCAAGTAGAACCATCCCCGCTCCCAGCCGGCGTTGTTCGTCGTCATGGTGCAGGGGATGTAGACATTCTTGAACTGCCCCCGCAGGGCAAGCGACATCCCACCGGCGCGCACCGCGCGGCGGGTCCTCGGCTCCGTCGTGGGCTGCGTGAAGAGCTCCGCGCGGAAAAGGTGTACCCAGAGCTCCCAATTGACTGGGATCCCCAGGTACCCTTCGCAGACGCCCACGAACGTGGCCGCCTGCGAAATCGCGTTGGGCGCGAAGTTGTGCAGCTCCACTACGTAGTGGTGGCACAGCGCCCGCATGAAGCGGCTCGCCGGCGCGTTGAAGCCCCGCTCGTGGTAGCGGATGAAGCTCACCACGTAGCCCTCCGGCGGGTTGGGCGCGCGGTCCCCCGCCGGCGGCACTATCCACTCCGCCGGGCGCCCATCCTCGTTCGCCGCCAGCTGGCCGGCGGCGACCAGCTCGCCAAGGGCCAGCTGGGTCACCGACGACCTCTCCCAGGCGTATGGGTCCAAGATCGTGAGGGGCTGCTGAGGCGGCGCCATGAAGAAGGGCGGAGGAAAGCGAGAGCGGAGGACGTAAAACGGAAGAAAAGCTCTAATGGCGACGCCGCACGGTGGCAAA
The DNA here is from genome assembly GCA_947561735.1 of Cenchrus americanus. Taxonomy (NCBI): domain Eukaryota; kingdom Viridiplantae; phylum Streptophyta; class Magnoliopsida; order Poales; family Poaceae; genus Cenchrus; species Cenchrus americanus. The sequence goes on along the minus strand of OX387244.1, from coordinate 76,205,095 downwards.
GGCGAGGCGAAGACGAAGGGGCAGGGGGCTGAAATGGCGAGGCGTTAAGGTAAGAAACCGCCGTCTCCCCCTCCCCTCAGATTTATAAGCCGCGGGCGAGCTCTCCGGAGCGGATGCCCCGCGCGCATGCCTTGCGGGGAATCTTCCCTTCACGCCGACGGACGGGCCCCACCACGACCGCAGCGGCCACATCACCGCAGGCGGGCCATCATCACGGCAAAGACCCGCGGGGACCGAGGCGAGCCGTCACGTCCGCCCTCGCCACGCCGCCCACTACGCGCGCGCGCGGCCGCGACGCCTAAAAAGGCGCGTCCGCGCTGCAAAAACCGCAGCCTCGACTGCGAGGCATTTAATGACCCGGTCCCTTGCCAAGCAAGGAGAACCCTCGAGCGGGGCGAACCCCCGGCTCGAGACAAAAACAACCCTCGATGGGATATCGGCGTGAGAAGGCCGCCCGGGGCCTGCTTGAAGTAAGCGAGCACCGCGGGCACCCATGCCACGCAAAACCCTCGAGCGGCACGAGCCCCCGGCTCGAGACAAAAACAACCCTCGATGGGATATCGGCGTGAGAAGGCCGCCCGGGGCCTCCTTGAAGTAAAGCAGGCACCGCGGGCACCCATGCCACGCAAAACCCTCGAGCGGCACGAGCCCTTGGCCCCAGACAATAACAGCCCTCGAAGGGACATCGGCGTGAGAAGGCCGCCCGGGGCCTGCTTGAAGTAAAGCAGGCACCGCGGGCACCCATGCCACGCAAAACCCTCGAGCGGCACGAGCCCTTGGCTCAGGACGATGTCAGCCCTCGAAGGGACATCAACGTGAGAAGGTCGCCCGGGGCCTGCTTGATGTAAAGCAGGCACCGCGGGCACCCATGCCACGCAAAACCCTCGAGCGGCACGAGCCCTTGGCTCAGGACGATGTCAGCCCTCTAAAAAGGGCACATGCGTGAGAAGGTCGCCGGGACACCGCTGAAGTAAAGCGGCACCGCGGGCACCCATGCCGCGCCGTGCTACCAACCCCGACGCCTCGAGGGCCGGCTCGCCCGGACCCCTCGACGGCCGCAAACGCAAAAGACGGGGCCGTCCGGGCGCGGCCCCGCACGGCCCTGCGATCGGAGGTTCGAAGCCCGACCCTCGACGGGTTCGAACAGGCGCCTCAGATCGCAGAGTCAGGGACGACGAGGGCACGCGCATTCGAGCCGTTCCTCGAGCCCGTCGGCTCGAGGGTGCCCCACATGTCGTGCTCGAGAGCCAGCGAGGGCAGCTAGCCGGGGGATCCCACCGAGGGAGAGCTTCCGCGCCCTCGGTCCCTATCGAACGGGACCGAGCCCCACCTAGCAAACCCACGCAAACGCTTCCAAGTACGTGTCTCTGGACCACGCAGCCTACCCTTATCGAACGGGGCATGGACGTCCACTCGAACCACCCGCTAGCAGCTCGACGAGGAATCCGCAATCCGCGACCCGCTCGATGGGGGTTGCGGAAACCTCACCCTCCGTCCCGCGGAGGGACGGCGAGGGCGCGTGAGAAAACAAGTCGTAAAGCTCTACCCGATCGCCTCGAACGGGCCCAGGCTCGGGGGCTTGACGCACGGCTACACCTCCTTGAAATTGTACCCGCTGGAGACAGCGCTCGCAGCACGTGCGCCACCGAAGCCGGCTGAGACACCGCCGATGCCGATTGGAACATGCACCATGCCCTCTGACCAGTTCTCGCGGTTAACCCCTGCAGGAGCACCCACACTCTGCGCAGGCTTCGAGGCTAGACCCGCGGGTCCGCTGACGCGGCCCCACGGAAAGCGTTCGCAAAACAAGGAGGGAAGAACGTCCTATCAGTAGGTTCCAACATCTACGGGAGCCTCAATGGCAAACCCACAGATGCTCGGGGGCTACTGTCGGGGACAGCCCTAGGGGTCCCCTTAAACAATGGGGAAATCCTCACTTAAAACCCGCAACAAAACCAAAACACGCTAAGCCTAACCATGCAGGTGCCTAACCATGCAGGACTCGGCCCACGCCGCAGGGACCCCGACGGCCCATCGAGGCGGCCCTCTTAGAGATCCCCTCGAGCAGGCTCCGCCTCGCTCGAGGATGCACGCCCCCTCAGGCGGGCTCCGCCCCGTTCGAGGGGCAGCACTTCCCTCGAGCGGGTTTGAAGGACCGATACGGCGAACCAGAGAGGGGGGGAGTGAATGGGAGCCGATAAAAATTCTTCTCGATGGAGATGAGAACTCCAACAAGACGAACACGGCTTCCAACACACGTCTCCGACTCACTACCCAAGTTGGCCAAGCCCACGTAGCCACTGGAGTGCCACTGGACCTAGGAACCAACACACACAGCCTTCCGACTCGAGAACGCGGCGGAACAACAAACCCCGAGTCTATAGACCCACACCGGTCGACCGGTGAGCACCACCGGTCAAGCCGGTCCCCGCCGGTGAACCTGAGCAACTTTCACTAAGTGGCTCTACACCGGTCAGACCGGTGAGACGCACCGGTCAGACCGATGACAACTAGAAAGCCCCCAAGGCACCAAACAGGCCAACCGACCATCAAACGAACCCAAACTCGAAACAGCAGCACCACGTGCCAACAAAGAACACACCAAGACACTCACCCGAGCGAAAACCCACAAGGGCTTGCACCGGTCAGACCGGTCAAGAGCACCGGTCAGACCGGTGTAGCACGGGCGACTCGGGGTGAACAACGACCCGCGGGTCAACTCCCCCAAATCCAAATCTCGATCTCTCGAATCGCTCCACGGACTTGAACAAGACGTTGGGGATATCAAGAACACCTCATGAGGAGTCCATAGCCAAGTTTAATCCCACCAAATCTCGTCCAAAAAGGAGGAATCAAAGAAATCCCGCCGAAAGAACTTCCAACCCAAGAACTCAAGAAACCCCCAAAATCGAGCACTTTTCCTCACGGATTTGGGAGGGGAATCACAGCCCAAAGAACCACGAAGGGTTCCCACAAATTTCCCCCATCAAATCCCCAAGAGAAAAGCCCCGAAAACACCCCAAAGAAATCACCGAGAAAGGGCTCCGAAAATCACCACCAAGAACAACGGGAAAAACACATCCAAACCTTGAGGAACCACGCCGAATCATCTATACATGAAACAAAGGTTCGTACAAGGTCTAGCAAGCCGCCCGATCATCCATCCCTCTCTACAAGATCTCTCCGTGAAGCTCTCTTGCTAGTCCTAGAGAAAACCTAAGGAAAATAGGTGGAAAATAGGAAAACAAATGAGCTAGGGTTCCAAGAGTTGGCTGCCATCCTCTCACCTCTTGGGTTATATGGAGGCAACCGAAAGTCTAAAATGCCCTTCTCTACTAACTAGGGATACAAGCCCCTCAAGGGCGGATTTGGAATTCTTGATGTCTTCACCATCGGACGGATGCCGGCGACCGCACCTGCGTAGCCTCGACGCAAGCGATGCGATTCCGACGCGTGTCCTCCGCTTCGAAGATTCCGGACTGCGTCGTCGCACACCGGTCAGACCGGTGCTCCTCACCGGTCAGACCGGTCCCCACCGGTCAGACCGGTCAGACCCACCGGTCAGACCGGTCCGTGCCGCCTGCACCTCCGTCTTCGGTTCTCCGGTCTTGGCTTTGTGGATCAACCAAGGAACCCGGTGGTTTTACGGTGAACCACCGGAAACCCCGCGAACTCGGTGTAGCCTCCGCCAATCTCCACTCATGACTTGGCTCCCACGTAGTCCCGGCTCGACCTTGGTTTTGAGGCTCAACCAAGAAACCGTCCACGACTTCATCTTCTTGTTCATGCCACCATGCGGTCCGCACTTGACCCCGCCGGCCACCGGGTCCCTCGAACGAAGCCTACTTGTCTTCTCCACACCGGAGGCCTCACGGGCGACGACCTTTCGCGCTTGTTCTTCACCCGCACCAACACGAGTCAAGCCGCAACCCGCACCCGCAATACTTAGCCAAGAATCGGTCCACACAACGTTGTCAATCACTCATCACACAAGGAAGCGACCATCCACCGGTCCTCGAACCACACATGGTCCTCAATCTCCCCCCTTGATGAGTGCATTGACAACACCCACATGAAAGTAACAAGAGAGAAAAGAAAAAGAAAAGAAACAAACAAAAAGAAACTCCAACAAGCGATCGAAAGCCAAACAAAGGCAAAGATCAAGATCACTTGAAGGAAACAAGTCTCGGACCCCTTAGGCAAGGGCAACGGCTCGACACATCCGAGACAAAGCAAAGCTCAAGCAAAGAGCGCAAACCACCAAAACAAAGCTCAAACACCACAAAGAGCTCCCTTTGCACACATGCAAACTCCCCCTGAACCAATGCAACTCCCCCTGGACGAATGCATACAAGAAACCACAAGAAACAGGGCAGCTGCAGCACTTTCAGCTCACACCGGTCAGACCGGTCATCACCACCGGTCAGACCGGTGCCCAACATATGTACAGGACCAGCACTCACACCGGTCAGACCGGTGCTCATCACCGGTCAGACCGGTGTACAACGAGCCCCGAAAAATGGCTCGAAACCACTCGAAAACCTTCTAAACGCGTCCAACAAGCCATTTCAAGCTCAAACTTCTCCCCCTTGTTGGCAATGCATGAATCAAGCCAAAAATGCAAAAAATGCAACCTAGAGCTTCTCAAATAGACAAAATTCAACAAAGAATGCTACACATGTCCAAATGAGCAAGTTAGGTACTCGACGGCTTCGTATCGATCTCAACTACATGATCACCAAGTTTGACAACCATTGGACGAAGCTAAGATGGATTTTGGCAATTTTGCGAAAAACTTGCCTCTCATGAGCAAAGTCCTAAACATGATCAAAGCATATCAAAATGGCAAAGCCACACAAACTTCATGCTAGGACAGCCATTCTAATCATAAGACCATCACAAACACCCACAAGCACCTCATGTCATGTCAAAGCCACCGAGCCATGTGCCTACTTCTATTTATGAGACTTCTCATTGGTAGGCATCATGCAACGGTTTAGCACCCAAAGCAAATTAAATTCAGCACGTATGACATGGGAGCACATTTCCAAGCATTTTTCATTTCATTTTCAGATTTGTAAATGGTACATGAAATGTCTTTGCGACAAAAAGGAACTTTTGCTCCTCCACAAGATAAACCTAGAGGGCTAAACATTCATGATGGCAAAAGAGCCTTTGGCCCCATATGATCAATAAGCTAGCTATCCAACCACAAATTAAGCATAGCAAGGCCACACAAACATGTCAAGAGCATGTAAAGGCATTTACACATGAGAGAGCATACATGTGACATTTTTCAAAAGCATAGCTATCAACCATGGATTATTCATCAAGATCATCAAGAGCTAAGCCAAACTAACCGTAGCATACCAAACAAGCTCACAAAGACATATATCTCATTCCATGGTGAACAATGTATATGAGAGAAGCTTTTCCTAACCAATGCATATGATACAAAATGCATGCAATCTAAGATACAAGGATGCCTATACATCATGTTACATATGCCATGCCAAATGCAAGAAATGCACAAAGGAAAGATATACATATGCTACAAAGGAGCTCCCACACACAAAGCTCACAAACCACCGGCTCCTCGAGGGGAGGCAAAAAGGGCTCGACACCACCGCAAAAGAGCAAAGGAGCACCAAACTCACAAGCTCCCCCTAAACTCATGCATTAAGGCCAAAGAGCGTACAAAGCTCACCTTACACACATGAGATAGAGAAGGAGCAAAACAAACCAAGTGGCTTGACCAAGGCCACACACTTGAAGGTCACAAATTCACTTACCTTTATCATTTCTTCACAAGTCACTCATCCTTGTCCACCATCCCCGAAAGTGATGTACCTCTATGTCACCACCGGGATATGAAGCCGAAGAACCACCCCCGATATCAACCAAATGTTCTCCGGACCATCCACCTGCAACTCAAAACCAAGAGCGAGAGCGAGCAACCGACTCAACACTGGGGTTAGTTCCAAATGTGTAAAACCAGTGCCTAGCCATTTGCTCGAAAGTGGGGTTAGCAAAAACCAAACCATCTTTCCTACCAAAGCTACCTCCACGAACACCACCACGGTAACCACCATGAGGGAACCAACCCTCTCTGCCTGGAGGAGGACCAAAACCACGAAAGAAAGCCCGTGGACTGTCCCTCCTCTCCTTCTCAAAGCTAAGACTCCTCCCATCCCCATAGTGAGCTCTAGGGGGAGAATGCCTAGCAAACTGACCTCCTGCAAACTCTCCAGCCCAACCACCAGAACCACGAACTCTAGAACCAACCCTCGCACCTGTACGAGCACGAAACCCAAATTGCTGCCTGTCTAGGCCTGCACCGGTCTGACCGGTGCTCCACACCGGTCTGACCAGTGTAGCACAGGCGACGACACCTCCAACGACCTTCCGCTCTCCCCAAGCCCGAACCGACTTCACACTCGCCTTGGCCCCGGGCAGCGCACACGAGGCTCAAGTACACCATCGAAAGGGTGGTACTTGTCCTTGTTAGCCCACTCCTTCGCCATTCTCTCCTCACGCTTCCTCTTGAAGCAAAACGCTCTCTTGTGACCATCCTTTCCACAAAACTCACAATGGAAACGGATCGATCTGGGCTTAGGCTTGGGATGAGGCTCTTCACAAGGCTTCTCACTTGGTTTCTCACTAGGCGTTTCACTTGCCTTCTCACTCGGTTTTTCTCTTGGTTGGTTTGTTTTGGATGCAAACTTGTCTTTGGGTGTGGGTTGTGGTGGAACTGAAACATTCCCAAATTTTCTTTCTCTCTCACCACTGCCCTCACCAACCTTATCCAATCCCAAAGCCCAACCGTCAAAGCGCTTACAGCTGGCAATCATCATACCAAGCTGAGGTTCTTGACTCGACAACCAACTCAGCGCTTCACGCAACTTATCATTCTCATCTTGCAAGCGACCAACACATTTTGCAAGATCCAAATTCTTCATAGCATGCAACTCACATGTAGAGCAAGAAGTAGGAATAGGCACTTTCAAATCAGCCTCAAGCGAAACAATGCGAGAACGGAGCTCGGCAATTTTCTCATGCAAACTAGGGCAAGAAGTGCAAGCACCAAGCAAAGTGGGTCTAGATTGTAGCTCAGCCAACTCAACCCTAAGCACATCTAGTTCCTCACACTTGGAGGCATACTTCTCCCTAAGATCGATCAAGTCGGCCCAGAAAACGAGCAATCGACACAATCGTTCTCATCCGAAACAACGGGGCAAGCCTTAAGGGAATCAATCTCAAGCTTGCTATCAAGCACCTCGTGTCTCTAGCTCGGCCACTCTAGTCCTAGCATCCTCGAGTGAAGATCTAAGCTCCTTCCTAAGCTTCTTAGCCTCTCTAAGCATGTGATCGCGATTATCAAGCAAGTCAACCAACTCCTCATTCTCCTTGCGCAAAGAGGAGAGCTCATCACATACCTCATCCTCGGAATCCAAGTCCGAGGCGTCCTTCTGGCTTCTCTTGCTGCTCGAACTCGCGAGCCATGCCGCAGAAGTCGTCCTTGAGGCTTAGGCCCGTCACACAAAGGCCGTTGAGATACTTGCCGATATTCTTCTTCTTCTTCCTCTTCTTGTCATCCTCTTCGTCTTCATCACTCGAGCTTGAAGACGTGTCCTCGGAATCAGACTCGATGTCGCTCGATCTCTTCATCTTCTCTCGAGACCGCGTCTTCTTCTCATGTCCATGATCCTTCTTCCCGGACTTCTTCTTCTTGTCCTTGGACTTGTGCTTGTCGTGGTGATCACCTTTGGACACTCGGCGAAATAGTGTCCGATCTTGCCGCACTTGAAGCATGTCCTCGTGTTCCTCCTCCTTGTTCACGCGGTTCTCGTGCGGCCTCTCGAACCGCCTCGTCGGGAGCGCCGGCTCGTCCTCTCCAAGCTCGTCGAACTCCTCATCTGGCATAGACATCAAAGAGGAGAAAGAGAACATCCTGGTGGATGGGTTAGTGTTAGCCTTTCCTTTCGAACCACCAACGAGGGCAAGACTATGGGAATCAGTCAGTCCCTCGAGCTTGGCAGTCATGCCCCTATCCACCTCAGCCGACTTGAGCTTCGAGAACAGCTCGTTCACCGTCAGAGTGTCATACTTCTCTGACTCCACAATGGCCTCGAACTTTCCGCCCCATATGGTACGATCCAAAGAGTGTAAGAGCTTGACCGCTCTATCATGATCATCGTACGGGGGCACATCCACATTGGCCCTCATGTTGTTCACAACCACCGTGAACCTCTGGAACAAGGCATCGATGGACTCACCGGGGAGATGAGTGAAGTTCTCGTACTCTCTCCAGTAGGTCGCATACATCCGTGCCCGAACACCGGGCGTTCCCAACATGAGCCTCCTTCAACACCGCCCAAATCCTACAAGCCAAGTGCTCGGTGTGCACCCGATCGAACTCGGTCGACACAAAGCACGAAACAAGTAGTCGACCGCCTTATTGTTGGCGTCAAAGCCGTCCCTCGATCCCGGAGCAAGGAAATCCATCGGTGGACATAGCCCTGTGTCCACCGTGACATCCCAAAGCGCTTGACCCTTTCCGCGGAGGAACGCACCCATCCGCTTGCTCCACATCCGGTAGTTCTTGCCATCGAAGTGTGGAGGACCCGAACCTCGTTCCTGGTACGCCATCCTTGGATCTTAGACTGGTTAGAGTCAACAAAGACCCGAACCGGCTCTGATACCACTTGAAGGACCGATACGGCGAACCAGAGAGGGGGGGAGTGAATGGGAGCCGATAAAAATTCTTCTCGATGGAGATGAGAACTCCAACAAGACGAACACGGCTTCCAACACACGTCTCCGACTCACTACCCAAGTTGGCCAAGCCCACGTAGCCACTGGAGTGCCACTGGACCTAGGAACCAACACACACAGCCTTCCGACTCGAGAACGCAGCGGAACAACAAACCCCGAGTCTACAGACCCACACCGGTCAGACCGGTGAGCACAACCGATCAGACCGGTCCCTCGCCGGTGAACCCGAGCAACTTCCACTAAGTGGCTCTACACCGGTCGGACCGGTGAGACGCACCGGTCGGACCGATGACAACCGAGAAAGCCCCCCAAGGCACCAAACAGAGCCAACCGACCACCAAACGAACCCAAACTCGAAACGAGCGGCACCACGGGACAACAAAGAACACACCAAGACACTCACCCGAGCGAAAACCCACAAGGGCTTGCACCGGTCGGACCGGTCAAGAGCACCGGTCGAGCCGGTGTAGCTCGGGCGACTCGAGATGAACGACACCCGCGGGTCAACTTCCCCCAAATCCAAATCTCGATCTCCCGAATCGCTCCACGGACTTGAACAAGACTTTGGGGATATCAGGAGCACCTCATGAGGAGTCCATAGCCAAGTTTAATCCCACCAAATCTCGTCCAAAAAGGAGGAATCGAAGAAATCCCGCCGAAAGCACTTCCAACCCAAGAACTCAAGAAACCCCCAAAATCGAGCACTTTTCCTCACGGATTTGGGAGGGGAATCACAGCCCAAAGAACCACGAAGGATTCCCACAAATTTCCCCCATCAAATCCCCAAGAGAAAAGCCCCGAAAACACCCCAAAGAAATCACCGAGAAAGGGCTCCGAAAATCACCACCAAGAACAACCGGGAAAAACACATCCAAACCTTGAGGAACCACGCCGAATCATCTATACATGAAACAAAGGTTCGTACAAGGTCTAGCAAGCCGCCCGATCATCCATCCCTCTCTACAAGATCTCTCCGTGAAGCTCTCTTGCTAGTCCTAGAGAAAACCTAAGGAAAATAGGTGGAAAATAGGAAAACAAATGAGCTAGGGTTCCAAGAGTTGGCTGCCATCCTCTCACCTCTTGGGTTATATGGAGGCAACCGAAAGTCTAAAATGCCCTTCTCTACTAACTAGGGATACAAGCCCCTCAAGGGCGGATTTGGAATTCTTGATGTCTTCACCATCGGACGGATGCCCGGCGACCGCACCCTGCGTAGCCTCGACGCAAGCGATGCGATTCCGACGCGTGTCCTCCGCTTCGAAGATTCCGGACTGCGTCGTCGCACACCGGTCAGACCGGTGCTCCTCACCGGTCGACCGGTCCCCACCCGGTCGGACCGGGTCGGACCCACCGGTCGGACCGGTGCGGTGCTTCCGCACCTCCGTCTTCGGTTCTCCGGTCTTGGCTTTGTGGATCAACCAAGGAACCCGGTGGTTTTCGGTGAACCACCGGAAACCCCGCGAACTCGGTGTAGCCTCCGCCAATCTCCACTCATGACTTGGCTCCCACGTAGTCCCGGCTCGACCTTGGTTTTGAGGCTCAACCAAGAAACCGTCCACGACTTCATCTTGCTTGTTCATGCCACCATGCGGTCCGCACTTGACCCCGGCGGCCACCGGGTCCCTCGAACGAAGCCTACTTGTCTTCTCCACACCTGGAGGCCTCACGGGCGACGACCTTTCGCGCTTGTTCTTCACCTGCACCAACACGAGTCAAGCCGCAACCTGCACCTGCAATACTTAGCCAAGAATCAGTCCACACAACGTTGTCAATCACTCATCACACAAGGAAGCGACCATCCACCGGTCCTCGAACCACACATGGTCCTCAGGGTTCAGCCTCGCTCGAGGGCTCGCTCCCCCTCGAGCGGGTTCCGCCTCGCTCGAGGGTACGTCCCGCCCTCGGTCGGGGTCCGCCACGCTCGAGGGCGCCCCTCACGCGTGCGCCGGCCCCCGTACACGGGCATTTAATGCCCTGACACTGGCGGGACGGCGCCATCATGCGCCCGGGGCTCGCGCCCTGATGCCGCCGCACCAACTCCCCAGGGAGGAGCCCATCCCCATCACTGTGGGGAGGGACTGTGCAGCGCGGCCGGTGTCAGTCCCGTGACACCGTGCACTCGCCCGATGCGGGCCGACGCGCCGAGCCCTCGAAGGGGGGCCGGTTGCACCCTCAATTCACTTTCTTGTGACCCTACAGGGTTAGGTGAAGGCGCTAGGCCGGTGGATCGCCATCCCGGCCACTGTAACAGCATGGCCGCCGTCCCCGCGCGTGCAGGCGCACGCCAGGCGCTGTGGCAACAACCCCGGACGCGTGAAGCGCGTTGGGAAGGGACGCCGTTTTACCTACCCCTGTGCCCCGTACAAGCCAACGTCAGCACCTCCCTCGAAGCCTATCAGAGGACGTCGCCACCATCTGCCGCCCTTCTACCCTCGAACCGCCACTGTTCGGGTACGAGGTAGGCCATCATGGCCAGATCGCTGCGAAGATCGTCCGGACGGCCGCCCACTCTACAGCGTAGCACGACGTGCTCCCCCACGTAGCTAGATAGCGCGGCGCGCATGTAACCCGCCGCCCCCTTGATCTATAAAAGGGGGGGCGAACCCCCAGCCGCGGGGGAGACTCAATAGCATACGGGACATCGCACACCACGTACTCATTCTCCAATTCTCCCACAATATCTTCAGCCACTCCTCCAGGGACTTGGAAGCCACGCTTCCTCTCCCGCCTTGCTTGTAGCCGCCCCACTACAGGCACCCCCGGTGCTAAGTAATATAGTGCCTCGAGCACGCCACTGCTGAACGTACGGCCCCCCGGCCGGAACCAGGATAAAATCTCTGTGTCACTTGTTACTTAGCATCGACCATTTAGGGATAGACCTCGGCGCTATCTACTGGTTAGTGTCGGGACCATATTCCGCACCGACACTTGGGGATGTCACTTTCCCTAATCTTGAGTTGGTGGTATCCTAACCTTAGATCCACCTTCGAAAAATACTTGGCTCCTTTCAGCTGGTCGAATAGATCATCTATCCTGGGGATAGGGCACTTGTTTTTTATACTAACTTCGTTCAGCGAGCGATAGTCCACGCACATCCTCATGCTCTTATCTTTCTTTTCTACGAAAAGTACTGGGGCTCCCCATGGTGATGAGCTTGGTCTGGTAAATCCACTTCGCTGGAGTTCTCCTAGCTGCTTCTTCAATTCTGCCAACTCAGGGGCCGCCATCCTATAAGGTCTCTTGGCTATGGGAGAGGTTCCGGGAATAAGGTCGATGACGAACTCTATATCCCTATCTGGTGGCATTCCGGGGAGTTCTTCGGGGAACACATCTGGGTATTCTCGCACTACTTGGACATCCTCTATGGACTTGGCTTCCATGTTGAAAACCATTATGTCTGGTCTGTGTTCTCGGGTGTGGCAGGTCACTTGTATCCCGTCTGGGTTGGTTAGATGCACTACTTTATCGACGCAACTTATAAGGCCATGGTGTTGGCTTAACCAATCCATCCCAAGGATCACATCTATTCCCTTGGGCTTCAGTACTACCAGGTCCGCTAGGAACTCTACCCACTTAAAATGATCCTTACCCAGGGGCATCCCAGTTGTCACTTGATGTCACCTTCAGGCGTTCGAGTTAATAGGGGTGCTTTTAGTAGTACTGTAGGTATGCTTTGCTTTTCCACAAAACTTGAGGATATGAATGAGTGTGATGCTCCTGAATCAAATAATATGGTTGCCAAGACTGAGCTGACCAGGAACTCACCGAGCACAACGCCTTGTGCTTCCTGAGCCTCCTGTGTGTTGATGTGGTTGACGCGGGCTCATCCATAAGACTGCTGGGGCTGCCTCATCTGCTGGTTATTGTTGTTGTTGTTGCCAAAGTTGTTGTTGCTGCGTACCGGCATGCGGTTGGCTCCAGATACGAGCGGTCTTGGCCCATTCACTGAGTTGGAGAAGGCAGAGGCTGTTGGTTTCTTGGCATATGGGCAGCTGGCAATGAAGTGTCCAGTCTCGCGGCAGTTGAAACACACCCTGGAGTTGTTGTTGTTGTTGTTGGCAGTGACCTGGCTAGTGTTGCTCTGTGGGGGCTTCATGGTGTTCTGGTTGTTGTACGGTTTGAACTGGGTTCTGGGGCCTTGTGAGCCCGTGGCTTGGGACTGGGTTCTGTACTGCATGGGGGCTTGGAACCTGGACACGGGGTGTCCGAAGCTTCTCTGCCTCTGGGAGCGCTCTTGCTGTTGAGCCTTGTGCTCCTTGAACTTGCGCTTGTTCTCTTTCTTCTCTTCTGCCCTGGCTCTCTCTGTGAGTATGGCCATGTTCATGAGGGTGTTGAAGTCCGGGTAGATCTGAGGGTTGAGCAGGGTCCTCAGCTCTGGAGTCAGTCCCTTCTTGAACATCTCCTGCTTCTTGGAGTCCTTATCCACTTCTTCTGGGGCATAACGAGCCAGCTCTATGAACTGGTAGGTGTATTCTTCCACGGACTTATTGCCCTGGCGGAGTTCATGGAACTCATCTGCCTTGCGCTTCAGTGTGGCCTCTGGGATGTGGTAGCAGCGAAACTCTTCCACGAACTCAATCCAAGTGATGGCGGAGGGATCCTTGGCTGCTGCACAGTAATTCTCCCACCAGGCTAAGGCTGTTCCGGTGAGCTGGTGAGTGGCCAGGAGAACCTTGTCTCGGTCTTCGCAGTGGAAAGGCTCCATTTCCATCAGAATGGCTCTCAGCCAGTCATCAGCATCCAAGGGGTTCACGGACCTTCCAAAAGTGGGTGGCTTTGTCCTGAAAAACTCTATCAGCTTCTCATTCATGCCCAGAACTCGGGACCTTGGCCGGTTGACGGCATTGAATATGGCCTCCATCAGCAGGGTCTGGTTGGCCAGAACTTGTGCCAGTTCTACGGGAGAGGGTGGCGGAGGCAGGACAACATTCTCTCCCCCATCTTCGCCTTGGTTCACTTCCTGGTCGTTAAGGTGCTCCCTTCGATCGGCTTGCGATCCTTCAGCGTCCATACGACCGGAGCCTTGGTGGGTCCTAGCAGGGCGCCTGGAAACCATCTGTAAAGGAGCGGGTTTCGAAGAGATCTAGTTTTATGTGATGTTTAAGTGGATTATGACAAATTTCTTTTTGAAAAAGGCAGGGTCTACTCCTGCCGGCAAGCACTCGACAAACACACAGCACACAAACAAGCACAAACAAGTTTTTATTACAAACAAGTGAGGAGGATACATCCCGACTACGCGACTGACACTACGCGGACACACTACACGACTCAGTACGACAAGAGCTAAGGGTGCGACTCTAAACTCGGACCAGTCACGGCTTCAAACCCTGGGTCAAGGCAATAGGGGTATGCTACTCGCAGGGAGAGCCATCTTCCGGGGTTGAGTGCACTTCTAGCGGAATGAGCAGTTCATCGTCGTTCTCGCCTTCGGGGCTTCCATTCTCTTGGGTCTGTGCTGCGGCTTCGGTGGTCGTCGTTGGTTGTTCGGTGACTACCAGTGGTGCTGGCGGGGCTTCAATAGTTCCTCCCATCCTACAAGGGGTGTCCCAAGTAGGACTTGTGCTTCTCCAATGGCTGGAACGGGTGTTCCGCTGTTGGTCCATTCTTGCATGCGCTGGTCTTGGATCCGCCTAAGGCTTTCGTGGGCAACGACTTCACTACTTATGGCGGTTGCGGTCCTTGCTTCAGCTTGAGCCACTTGGACTTGGTGCATCCTCACTGTGACTTCAGCTTGCTCGGCCCAACTGATTTGCTCCCTCAAGAGCTTGGCTTGGTCATCAAAGAGTTTGTCCAGGGAGACGAGGTAGGCAACTATGTGGTACAACAGGTCTTCTTGGTGGCGGCGTCGTTCCAGGTTTCTCATGCGGGCCTGCCAGACTGGGGTTCTGATGGTGGGAGGAAAATACCTCATCGGTGTGGGGACGAGGTGTTCCTCGTAGATCCGACACAAGTAGCGGAGGGCTTTTCTGAGGGCCAAGGGGTAGGTGTCTCGGTGTCGAAACCCTGTGGCGGTCACGCGCCACGGCTCGATGTTGGTGTGGTGGTTGCTTCTGGCGACGGAGAGGACCACCCTACAGCAAAGAGTGCTGAGTTGCTCGTACTCTCTGCTGTAGTACCTAGGGCGCTCAGTGATACCGAGGCGCTCCAGGAAGTTGATAAGAAGGCGAGCAAAACCAGGCTCCTCCTGGCACACACCTTGGGTCCATCCATCTTCCGCCATCTGAAAACAAGGGTAGAGTTGAACAGGTTGTGGTGGGGTACAAAAGATAGATAGTTTTATTTAGCAACAGGGTTGGGGTACACTCCTCGGGGTACACTTATTATTACCAGAACACAGCTCTAGCCTAGACATTCTATTCTATCCTCACGGAGACTCTTCCTCCATATGAATGTGACGCTTCTTTGGTGGGAGGTCTTGCTCCAGTATCATGTCCTCAGTCTGGGTCCCTTTGTCCCAATGAGTTTCTTCGGGCTCTTCTTCATCCAATACAGCTTCTTCTCCTCTCCTTCTACGTTCCTTGTGGAGCTCATCCCATAGGTTTTTGTAGAACATCTCAGAACGTTCCCTTTCCCTAAGGTAATCTTGCTCCATGTTTTCTAGGGAAACTTCCGCCATCGTTGTCTTTATCCTTTCAAATTCTATCCTTTGCTCGGCTCTTTCTGACCTGTCAATCTGTTGCTTCAGTTGTTGGGCTTGTTCCTGGCAGAGGTGGTCTAGGTCATTGAGGTAGATAGACAGGTGGGAAACCGCATCCTCTAGGTCTTCTTCCTCTCGTTCCAGTTCCCTCATGCGGTCAATGCACGAGCATCCTCTACCTCTAGAGGGTGGGAAAAATCCCATTGGAGTCCTTCTGAGATGCTGCCTATAAACCACTCGTAGACGTCGCAGGGCCTTCCGAGCAGCCTTTGGGTAGGTGTCGGCAAAGCGAAACCCAGTGGCGGAGACAAACCAAGGTTCTATGTCGGGGTAGAGCGTACTTCTTCCCACGAAGATCAGCACTTTGCACCGAAGGGTGCCGTAGCGTTTGTACTCCCGATAGACGAACTCCGGTAGGTCCCTTACTCCGACGCGCTCTAAGCTGAGTAGCAACAGGTTAGGGAGCCAGGCTGGATGGGGTAGACTCCTCTGTTCCATTTCGGGTTAGCCATCTGGAATCAAGCAAGGACCAAGGTAACGATTTGGGAAAAGATGAGCTCAGCAAAGAAAAGGTTAGAGAGGGACCAGAGGAGGTCTCGTATCCTAGGGGTCGCGTCCTACGGCCAACCTACGGCTCTGATACCACCTGAAGCGTCCCCTCATCAGAGGTGACTAAATGTGACGCAAATACCAGTCCCAGGAGGTTGGCAACACATTTATTACAACAGGTGGATCAGTCTTTTACATTACGGCGGCATAATGGCCACGGAAGTGCCAACGCCACAAGGAACAACACAAGTGCTATAGACCAAACTACGATAGCGAAGGCTTCCAAAGCCTCATCAGAGTACCACACCATGGAAGCTCTCTGTGGAGGCCCTGGGTACACAGGCACGGTTGGGTGTAGGGCAACGACCTACTCGGCGTCTTTGGGAATGAAATCGGGATCCTCCTCTGAAAAACAGTTAGTTAAACAAGGGTGAGCACAAACGTACTCAACAAGTTCAACCCCACCCACAGAGGGGCTTATAAGCAGATCATGCACATGATATATATAACAAGGAACGAGTTCGAGTCTATTTGCAAACTCATTTACTCATGCGGGGGTTCATTTTCATAAAGGTTTTCACAAACCAAATTTTATAACCCAAGTGACTCGGTTGTTTTAAGAAAAACCACCGTGGAACTACGGACTCCCCGTCCGCGCGAGCCCGAGCACACGGCCACACACTTAACCCGAAAGACAACTCACGCCAAGAAACTTCCCAACCCAAACACTAGTTTTTGTGACCACACCATGACTCGTCCAATACCGTGGACACGGCTATTCGAATAGGTTTGACACTCTGCAGAGGTTGTACATCTTTACCCACAAGTAGGGTACCGCCACACGAACACCTCAGTGCCGGTGCGGATCCTATCAAAGCCATTACCCACCTTAGCTAACACTACGAGCCACCACGGAAGCAACCAAGGGATTATCCCACATAACCAGGGCGTACCTCACACAGAGCGTACCCCTACTCCTTGGTCTCCCGCCACTCACCCACACACCAGATGGCAAGTAGATTAACTAGTGGGGTTTATGCTAAGTCGTTGCCACATACAACGGTCGAGTGGTTGTACGAACATTTGGGTCAGGTGAGATGTCACGCAACCCGGTCCTTAATTGACAAGATGGACGACTCCCAACATGCTCAACCACACAAGTACGAGCTCACCCATACTCCTGACACACACGTCCATCCCGTCTACCTAGTTCTTTACTCATTTTTCGAAATATCCTGTTCCCATTATAAAAACACTCACATTTTTAAAGCAATCATTTAGGCCAAACAATGGTCAATCATGGCAATCAAGGGTGGCTATCCTACCATGTTTTTGCAGTAAAACAGTATGCAATTTATAAAACAGGTATAGGGTTATGTTTATAAAACTAGGACCAAAGCATGCATCAAAGGATGAGATTGAACTTGCCGTCTTCGAAGTCCTCGGGAAGTTCCGGCTCGGTGTTCGGAATCTCGGGCTCCTGCTCGCAGTACTCGGTTCCAAGCTCCGGCTCGGGGTACTCTTCCTCGTTCACTCCGTCGGCTATAGCGCACACACAAGCAAGCATGCAATCAATACAAGCATACAAGATTTACCGGCTGAGCTCGACGGAAATAAATAGATAAATAGATAGTGAGGGAGTAAATATATTTATGGATATATGGCTCGGCGGAATTAATCCCGGAAAAGATGTGGCAAAGTTCGCGACTAAGAGCTAGAACCGTTCATACATGATAAGTTAAGGAGGGAGGAAAAATAGTTGGAATTGCTAGAACATGATTTTATAGGAATTTAGGAAAAAGAATCAAGTGAATCGGAGTTGGAACGTGGGAGATATGACTGTGTAAAGATTGAGTGCTAATTAAATTCCGAAAATGATTTAACATAATCGGAATAAAGTAATTGCATGGGCTTCTTGGTGAAAAGAACTTAAGAGAGGGGAAAGGGTCTTAGTTGGAAAAGGAAAAGAGGGAGGGGGTTATGGACAAAACGTCTATCTTCTTCCTCTCGATACAGAATAGAACAGAGAGAGGGCGGACAGGGGTGACCTGCCGCCGGCGGACGGCGGCCGTCCCGGGCATGGCGGCGGCCTGGAGTGGGGGAATAGAGAGAGGAGGTCGAGGGCGACTCGTTCCTATCCTCACCTCGGGCTGGGGTGGCTTGTTGAGGGAGATCGACGGCGGCAGGCGGTCTGTAACAGGGGCGGCTTGGGATGGCAGCGGTGGGAGCTCGGGGGAGAGAGACGGAAGTGCTTGGGAGGTGCGGGGCGAGGCGGCGAGTGACGCTGGGCTATTTATAGGTGCGGGAAGGCGGTATCTCGGCCGGGGTCGAGCACGCGGAGCTCGTGCTTGCCTGTTCATGGCGGTTCGAGCAGCTCGGCCGGCGAGATTCACGACGGGGAGTCGACGCGACGCGACGGCGGTGCTGTTGGACAAGACCCGACGGGCAGCGATGCAATGGAGAGCGAGCCGGGGCAGCGGCAGGCGCGAGGTGGTCGGCGGCTTGCGGCAGCGACGCACAGGTGGCCGGCGATGGCGTGCTTGCGCGGCCTTGCGCATGGAACGCGTGACGGCGCAGGCGACGAGGTCGCGGCCTGGTCGGGCATGCGCGGCTTGGCGCCGTGAGCAGCTCGGTGGGGGGGTGATGGGATGGCACGGCGGGTTCGGCGGCAGCAGCTTGGCGCAGTGCTGCTGGCATTTGGTGATGCAGGCCAGCGTGTGAGGCTTGTGATCGAAGCTCCAGCTTTGCTCATGGTCTGGTGCACGCCATCATTGATGCTGCATTGCTGTTGCTGCATCATGTGTGCGCCTGTTGTTGTGTTTCTTGTGCTGCTAGCGCTGTGTTGCATTGCGAGCATTCTTGCTTGCTGACCATTGCGCGTGAGCAGGCAGCAGAGCAATGAGTGCTTCTGTACTTGGTGTCGTATTCTCGCCCACGTGAAGAACAGGATTAGCAGGTTCATGGTTTAGGTATATACAAGGAAAAGGGAAAAGGGGAAAAGAAAAATAGAAAAGGGGTTTACAAAAATTAGGAGAAATCCTTGGAAAATTAGGAGAGAGGAAAAAGAAATTTCTAGTGGGACTTAATCCGAGTTTCGAGCACTCGCGGGACTGGCGAAACGGGTCGGCTGGCGGGACCGTAGCAGGACCGGGATTCCCGGCGAAGTGGCCAACCGCGGCGCCGTGGCGGTGCTATGCGACATGACGCGATGAGCAGCAGGGCTCGAGTGTTGGCGTGCCGGATTGGCGATGCCAGCAGGGTTTACAGCGTGCGCGCCGAGGGACGGGAAAAGAACTGATGATTGGGATTCTTGGGGAAACGATCGAGCTTAGCGGAAAAGGTTTTGAAAAACACATGTGATTTAGCAGGTGATTTATTAGGGGCTAAAAACGCAGGCGTTACAATTTTGCCACTAAACAAGTCTTGGGAGAAACCTTACTTTTGTTGAGATTAACTAGGTAAGGCCTCCCCCTCAAGCGACTCGTAAGGACAATAGAGGAATCCTCCCTTCTTATGATGGACACACCCTTATCCGAGAAGTGACAATCAAAACCAATCTCACTAAGTTGTGAAACCAATAATAGATTGTAACCCAACGGATCAACATGAAGAACATTTGTAATTGAATATTTTTGAGAAATAGGGATATCACCTACACTGATGACTTATCCTTTTGTATCCCCTCCATAAGCAATAGTTTCTCTTGGTCCTTCCAAATGGAGGTAGGATGAGAACATACTCTTTTCTCCGGTCATATGATGTGTACATCCGCTATCAAGCACCAACTTGATCCACCGGAGGAGTATGCCTACAAAACAATTTAGTTCCTTCTTTTAGGTCCCCAATTTGACATGGGGCCTTCCACGTTAGCAACTAGAACCTTTGGAACCCATAGAGATGAATGTCTTTAGATGCATGAGCCTTGTTCTTGTTAGGGGAAAATTCCTTCTAGGCATTATTGGATGATTCTGGACCTGCAGACGAGTGTTAGATGTCTTGGAAACATGCTGGTGCTGAGCCTTACCCTTCTTCTTTGTTCTGTCCTTGCAGACCCCGGAACCTCAGAGAATTTTCTCGGAACCTCCGGGTTCAGCTGTCTGAGTGGCTTGAGGCTTCCAGACTCCGGAACCTCCGGGCATTGAGCTCGGAACCTCTGAGGTCTGGGTAAACAGAAACCCAGTGCTCTTGAATTCAAGACATTCCTTTTCCTTGATGATCTTTCTTTCATTGGTCTTGCCACCTTCAACATATCCAAAACCTGGTTTCTCACTTTTCTCCAACATCTTCCTCTTGGAGAACTTTCCTTTCTTGTTCCCTTCACTCATGCATCATGTAGCTATGATTGAGTTTAGCCTAGCAATTTCCTTTTTCATAGCTTCCATATTAGCAAGATTAGTAGCATATGATTCAATATCAACATGATGACACCTATCACAGCCCTTGCTAGTAGAAGCACTAGAGTCACCTTTTACCTTCGAGGGATGTGAGGTGCTACTCCAAAGGAGACTATATTGCTCCTCAAGCTCTTTATTCCTCGACTTGAGAGAATTACATTGAGCTTGAGAGGCAACAAGGTCTTCCTTGAGAGTAGCTATGACACTCTCCGCTTGGTTAACTTCCAAACACAAAGCCTCAAGCTCACTTCTTTTGGAGATAAGAGTGTCTTGGCTTTTCTCTAGTTCCACTATCAGCCTAGCCATAAAATCTCTAGATTGCTTATCCATCTCACTAACAAGTTGGTTTGCTTCCTCATCACGAAATTCATCACTAGAGTCCATTTCCGACTCATCACTAGGTTGAGGAGAGGGTTATGAGTTAATTTTTACCTTCTCACCATTGGCCATGAAGCAATGAATGGATGAGCTCTCTTCATCATCGGTCAAGTTGTTGAACAATCTTGAGGTAGAGGGAAGCTTCTTGATAGCTACGGTTGCAATTTTCTTCCCTTCCTCTTCACTAGAGCTCTCATCTCCGGAATTCCATTCATGACCAATATGAGCTTCTCCACTATAGTTTCTTCTTTTGTGATGTGTTTTTTGATCTCTCTTGTAACTCCCCTTGCCCTTGTCATTCTTGTTTTCTCTTTCCTCATTAGGGCAATCCGCAATGAAGTGCTCGGTGCTCCCACAATTGTAGCAAGTTCTCTTTTTCTTGTTGGGAAACTTCCTCTTGGTAAACTTGTATCCTTGCTTCTTCAGGCCTCTTTTGTATGTCTTCATGAACAATGACATGTCCCCAATCTCAATATGAGAGCTTTCATCTTCATCTTCACTTGAGTCACTTGTAGAGCTCTCTACTTTCACTTTCTTGGATTTTGTCTTGGAGGGCTTGGATGGAGTTTAATGCTTGGATGAAGTAGTATGCTTGCTTGACTGGTTGGAATGGAGAGCAACCTCTTTCACCTTCAAGTTGTTCAACTTAGCTTCTAGCTCACCAATTTTCTTCCTATGTTGGATCTCCTTGTCCATAAGCTCATGAGTAAGAATTCTCCCAAGAACATCATTTGGGAGAACTCTTCAAATCTCTTCTTCTCTCTAATCAAGATGACTAGAGTAGGGTTCCTTGGAGCAAAGGCCTTCAACATCACCTTCACAACATAGTGGTCATCCAACTCATCACCACCTAAACCTACCATCAATCTATCAAACATCTCTTGTGGCCCTTCTCCATCAAAGATAGTGAACCTATTAAGCTCGGCCATCAAAATGTTGATCTTGGAATTCTTCACTTTGTCAACACCCTCATGATCAATGAGGAGGGTGTCCCAAATCTTTTTGGCAATCTCTAGTCCATTAACTCGGTTGTACTCTTGAGCACTCAATGCACTAAGGAGTATGCTTGTAACTTGAGCATTTCTTTTGATGTTGTGGCGATCACGTGGGGTGAGGTTTCCAAAGTCTTCGGGATCATCAAAACATACACACACAATGTTCCACAACTCCAAACTCAATCCGGTTAGATAAGCTTTCATCACATGCTTCCATTTAGCAAAGTTGGTCCCATCAAATTGGGGCAACTTGCCAACGGGTATAGGGATATCATCCTTAGATTTAGTATCCAAAGAATCATAGCTAAAGGATACACTTCTATAATCATCCTTGGACTTGGCCTTGGGCTTTGGCTTGGGCTTGAGTGTTCTCTTGAGAATTCTTGTGTTTTAGTACTCGTCATCCCCATCTCCATTCTCACTAGATGAAGATGATGATCAGGATGATGAAGATGGTGATGGAGATGGTGAAGGTGTTCTCTTTCTTCTCTTCTTTTCTTCCTTATTCCTTTTCTTCTTCTTTTCTTGCTTGCTGTCCTCTTTCTTCTTTTCTTCTTTCTCTTTATTCTTATCCTCTTTCTTGCTTTTCTTGCCATTGTACTTGGAGCTTTCTTTGACAGCCTTCTTGAGCTTGTCAAAATTCTCTTGGGCGGAGGTGTTGCCTACCTCCGAGGCATCATCTTCAACTTCACTTGGCAAGTCTTCAAATTCCTCCTCCTCTTGTTTGTCATCTCCACTTGACATATCCTCACACGGTTAAGTGTTTGCAAGGATAACATGCTCTGATACCAATTGAAAGGATCGAGGCAATATGGCCTAGAGGGGGGTGAATAGGTCTGCACATAAATTTAAACTTTTTCTGCAAAGTGACTGTCAGGGTTCGAAACTTCCGAGATTATTTCCGGAACCTCCGAACGAGACAGCCTCCGAAAATAATCACGAAACATCCGAGATCTGTTAGTTCAGAGCAAATATGAGATAAACTGCGGATTACTTGATGAAAAACAGATCTACCAAATTCTAGGAGATACTTAGGACCTAACAAGAAGATTTCTAAGCAAAGAACCAACTAGAGAACTACCAACAAGTAGATCGAAGACAAACCCTAATAAATCTAGTCAAGAACATGCATGAACATGGATGAGCAAGCATATAAATCAAAGTACACACGAGACATGATTTATCCCGTGGTTCAACTCGCCACAAAGGCTTGCTTACGTCCACGTTGTTGAGGAAGCCACAAAGGCTAAGGACCACTAAGATCCACTCCTTTCTCTCACCTATCACTTTGGGAAATAGGTGGAGACTTTCCACTAGATTCACAAGGGGTAATACAAACACCTTAGAGCTTCCACAAATCGGGTTGGAGAGCTCTCAAGAACCTCTAGCCATCTAGGAGCAAGGCTCCAAGAGTAAAAGATCCACCAAGCTTGCTAGAGCTTCTCCAAGTGCTCAAGAACTAGGAATGGAAGGTTTTGCTCATAATCTCACTTGAATTCCCACTCTCAATCAATGCTAGGCAAGGATTTGAAAGAGAGTAGGTTGGAAGTCAATGCTAGGTGAGAGAATGAAGCTAGAACGAGTTACTATTCGGGGGAGAAGAGAGAATGACTGTTGGGGGTCCAAGGGGTATAAATACCCCCAGATCCAGAATAGTAATGGTCATATTTCAAAGTCGGAACCTCCGAGAAAATCTCGGAACTTACAACCTCTGAAACCTCTGCTGACTGTAGCCCGTACAGTCGAAACCTCCGAGATTAATCTCGGAACCTCCGAACACAGGAACAATAGGGGCAAAACAGCAGCAGATATCTCTCCTCAAGGAATGGGTTTAGGATTAGGATAGATGTTCTATGAGCACTTGAATCCACCCTAACTCACCATTAGTATCCCTCTTGATAGTACAGATTGTCCTATACTCAAATTTAAAATATGAAATAAATAGAAACCTCCAAAAAGCATAGGAATCCTTCTTCATGTAATTGAGGGGTCTCCTTTCTTTCTTTTGTACCTATAAAACATTCTTGTACTACACAATAAACTCAAAGGCTCATTAGCTCTTTAATTGTGTGGTCAACATCACCAAAACCCTCATAGGGCTTGATTGCGCTTACAAAAAGCCAAGAAAACGTTAGCAAATGAAAGAAAGATGATGAACAAATATTCATGTACATTGATTACCTATGCATGTGGGCAGTGCCAGAAGCGACTGTCAGAGTTGTTCCATCCATGGTAAACTTGCATCACGCAAATTTCACCATGTGAATATCTTGGCCACTACACCGTTTCCATGGATGCGTAGCTTCTAACTTCACGCATGGATTTAAAATCTCTCTTAGCTTGAACTGGAAAATTGTCCTTGAACTCTGGATCTTACTCACTCCACGACTCAAGACTGAAATAGTGATCATCCCCACTCCCGGAAGTCATTGATAGTTGTTGTGAAGATGCAATGGAGAGCAGGGTGATATATATAGGGAGAAGAAGAAGGCTAGGTGGTGGGCTGTTCGATCCGTGGGAAAGGAACCGCAACAGTGACTCGGTGGAAACACACCCTATTACTAGGGAACTGTTGCGTTGTGGGCCATTTGATCCGTGTGTGAAGAATTTTGCAGTGACTTAGAGGAAACACACCCTACCCTGTATGTTGCAGTAACTCCAAGGAAGCACACCTCTACTGTGAAAACACACTCAATTAATGTTCTTAAGGATACAACCCGATTCTAGTTGGCGATGAAATAAATTCATGATTTTTTTTGAACAAACACTGTGGGGCAACGCCCCCCGGAAAAGGAAACTATATTAAAGGGATAAAAAAGTTACAAGAGAGAACTTACAGCAGGCCCAACATTCATGATTTACAATTGATACAGTCCAACTCCACGTCTAATACTCTAGGTCTACTGGGTACAATAGGGGTATTTACCCTTCCTGATGGCATCCGACCCAACTTCCTTGGCCTGTCGAGCCCTCTCCCTCTTCCCTCTCTCATTCGCTTCACGGGCTTAGGCCGCTTCCCGTTCTTTCATCTCCCGTCGAAGGCGAATTTCCACTTGTTGCTCTTTGCATTTTTTCTCTTTATTTTCCCCTTAACCATGTGTTGCCACCTCTACCTTGCGTCTTGGACCACTTCCTCGACGTAGCACTTGTCGTCTTCAGACTGCTCAATATCTAGCCACTGCATGAAATCACAAAGAGTTGGTGGGGTCTTTTTTTTTGCAAATACATGTTATCACATAGTAAAGTAGCAATGAGAAATGAATAATTCAGAAATGTAGGTTGTTCTTATTTTGGGTCTAACATTGATGAATGGCTTGATCGGGTCGTGCTCATAGTTTACGCACATGAAGAACCTTGTGTCGTAAGCGTACCTAACAATCATGCACTTGACAAGGTTGCAGTTGTCACCATAGAAGCACATAAGAGTGTGAATCCCCTTTGACACCGCTATCTCCTCCTTCCTCGACGTGAGGAACTCCAAGTCCAATTCAGGACCTGAGGAAGCCATTGATTTCTGCAAAACAAGGTTGACGATACGATGCAAATATATATTAGTGAATGGTCGATTCAGAAAATTTTAAAAAGTTATAAGTATGAACAAATGAAATAGAATATGACATGATAGAAAAAAAAGTGTTTCAGTTATTACAACATAATAGCATGTTACACAACAACATTACGATACCCTGATTAAAATGATATAGTTGTTCAAATATTACAACATGATATCACAAATAAATTGTCTTTTATTATTAGAAACAACTATACTAACCTCAAGTAATCCTTCCACTTGCTCTTATTTGCATGCACTCGAAAAGCATAATCGGGCTTCACACAACGTACATCATATATCTTCTAGGAACTCTTCACTACCCTGAACTCTCTTTGCGTAGTCAAGGTGGCCCACCTCTTCACTGCATCCTTGAGAAGTTCTAAAGTGGGGTACAAGACGCCCACCGAAACCTCATTCTCCCTATACTACAAGGGCACATTCTCACCAGTATTGACAGTAAGCCATGAGAAATTGTAGTTCTGCCAATCACTTGGCACATGGTCATCATACTCCTCATCATCCTCATCATCTTAGGAGTCTTTCTTCCAACACACGTTCATCATCTTGTTCCTCCCTCTCGTATTGTCTTAGTACTTCCGGGTTTCCGTCCCCCTCATCAATCACACCATCAACCACACCTCTACCAGGATCTTATTCTTCCTCATCACCTCTTTCCACCACATGTTCTCCACCTGCACCACTCTCTTCACCCTCTTCAGCACCCTCACTTCCACCCTCTTCACCACCCTCACCTCCACCCTCTTCACTACCCTCGGGTGCCTGATTCACTTGAGACTTGTCATAAACTTTCACAAACAGAACCACCGGACAACCACTTAAACATACATTTCTGACATAATTCCTCTAATTTCTAGTGCCTTCAAGTGGTGTATAATCTCTCAAAACACTAAATGACTTATGTTGAATAGTACCATTATGGAAACCCATATTACTCTGAATCAACTGAGAATGCTTTGTACAGCCAAGTGGTTATGGCATCCCAACTTCTGTCAACAACATTTTTAACATTTCTCGTGACTGTCCTAAACATTGTTAAGTCAACACCTTCGGAATCATACCTAACTTCTGCTAGTCCAAAATATAGTTGGAAAGGAACTGTCAATGACATACCTTAGATCATACAGTGCAACGATCACTATTAATAACTAATCTAAACTTAACTACACTATATTTACAGATTATGAACTAACATGCTGGTAATAACACTACTAAAACTACTAGATCTACTAAATCATAATATACTAAAACTACTAAATCTATTAAATCATAATCTACTACTAAATCTAATACACTGAACTACTTAAATGTAGTTAAACAAAATTGTCATGTAATCGTTTAGATCTACACAAATCTGCTTAAAAAAGAGAGAGTTCAAATCGGCTCCATACCTGAAATGAGAGATTTGACATAGCTTTGCTACTTCTCCCCCGCCGCCACCACACTCCTTTCCTTCTCCTCTCTGTCCTCTCTTCTTATTTTTTAATTTTTATGACATTTTCGGGGAATTTTCGGATGTATATAGAGGTGGACAACTAACTGTTGTTACAACTAGGGTTGAAGACGGACAATTTGTATCATGTTCCATTCCGACTATTTTTCTACATTATGATTATGTTCCCGTTTTTACCGAATTATGAAAAGTTGTCATATTCAATTAATTTTAATGTCATTCTTCATTATTTTTGTAGTAGTTTACTTTCATAAATGTAGAAAAATCTTGTTCTGTTCTGTTCCACCTTTTTCTACATTTATGATTTTGTGTTTGACCTTTTTCGACTGTTTTCATCCCTAGTTACAACCGTCGTTTCCCACCACGATTGCATCCTGGGCCCGCTTGACTAAGCTTGCCGACGAATAAAGCTGACGGTTGAACCAGCTGTCATTTGCAACGGCGCTATCAATGGCGGTTGGATCCTGCCACCGTTGCAACCGGCGGTTCGAGGTTACTGTTAACACCAAAATTTGGTAAGGAGTCTGACTTGTGGGTCCGGTTCGAAAAAGAGTCCGTCTGGTGGAAGGAAGGATATTTCCAGAGATTTTCGGCAAAGAGATCCGCGGTCGGCTATCTGCTCCAGTTCGGCAAAGGAACGAGAGCCGATTTTGCGGGATTGGACGGTGACATGGCTCAAAATCAGGGGAGACGAATGGAGGAACAGGCGATCGAGCTTAGTTAGGCAATGAATCCATTCGCAGTTGTAATCAGCAGGGTATAAATACGATCCCTGGACGTATGTAACAAACACGATCATTCTTCAATACACACCGGCCTTACGCCAAACCCTAGAGTCCTTGTCGTGTCGTCGAGTTCTTCGAGAGGGCCAATCGATCCGTCGACCTCCGTGAGTACCGGCAACCTTGTATCATGTCTAGTATCATGCGGTGGATTTAGATCTGATGCAAGTAGTCTTGTTACCATGCTTCGTGTCATGCGGTAGATTCAAGCTTGGTTCAAGAGGGTTTCTTGTTAGATCATGAGTCATGCGGTAGGCTAAGATCTGGCTTGAAGCTAGTTATCGGCTCTATTGGATTTTGGCAAGATCCAGTAGATTCATTAAGTTATCCCGTGTTATCATGAGTTTTACTTATTGTTTTAATTCATGTAACACATCCTTGCCCAATCTAGATGGGTTTGGATCGGCTATATCTCTCTTAAGATCCTTGTACGAGCAGGTTTCGTGTTTTGACGCGTGGATCTTATGCTCTCCGATAGCCGAAACCGAATCGATCTAGGTTGTTACATGTTGCGGGTTCAAGCTTGCTTTGTTCGTATAAATCTTGAAAGAACCGGGTATCATGCGGTAGATGCGAGGTTTTTGGGTTGCTTTGGAGCTAGTCATCCGGTGGATTAGATTTCCGGATCGATCGATAGATTTATTCACGTGGTAATGTTTGTTCCTTCTTCATGGACCCTGGATCGGTACATTCGGCCGTATTCGGTTATGTTTTCACGAGTAGATCACGTGCATTATTTATGTTTTAAATGACGTATGCTTTTAGCTTTCCACATTTAGATTGTATCATGCGGTGGATAGATCTATTTGTGGAGAGTGGTACGTTTTTCATGCAAGTCGTATCATGCGGTGGATAGATTTGTTTGATATCGTGCTCGACGGATTTTCAAAGTAACTAGACATGCGGTAGACTAGTGCTTTGGATCTATGCATGCTTGTTTAATACATGCTTTTGTCCGTGTTTTACTTCATTTATTTTAATTTTAATCTTCATGGAAATCGGTCATAACTTTGCGCATACACCTTTGTTTGTATGAAGACCGGTTGTTGTCATGCTTACGTCATCCATTCGGCAGTGTTCTTTTTCCCTTTGCGGTTACCCGAATGGTCGTGGTTCTTTGGCAGATAGCTTTACATAGCTATGTGTCGTCTTGTCTGGCTCTTTAGCCGTAAATATGGAACTGTCTGGCACCAGCCGGCAAGTTCCAAGCTTTGGTATTTAACTGCTTTATCTTTTGTTAATTTTCAGGAAAAATTGACTGGCACGTCATTTGCTCTCTGCGTGTGCGAAGCCAGCTTTGTTCGGCTTGCTGTGTGATTGGCGTTGAGTGCACTTTTTGCGCCAACACACTTTTTGGCACGCCCAGTGGGACAACAGCCGAATTGGTTCAAGATGCCTGAAATCTCAGACCTCATGGATGTCAACATCGAAGAACTTTCTCCAGAGCAACATCAGCAGCTCCAAGACGCCGTGAACCAGTTTCAGCAAAAGTGTCTCATGTTGTTTAAGAAGAATCGAAGTGGTGTACCGTATCTAAAGAATGACCTGCCCAGAGTGCTGCTGCCGGGAGAAAGCGATGCCACATCCCAACAAGAAAAGGAGGAATGCGCGCGCATATTCCAGGAGTCGGTAGACGACATGCTCACCAAGCACAACAAGGCCTTCCTCGGATTGCTCCAACAGATGATGGTGGCCATCTTCGGCCCGGGCATGGAGCAAGCGTTCGGGAAGGCGCCCTTCCAGAAAAGCACCATAGAGCTGGGTGAGTCAAGCTCTCAGCCGCCGCTACGGAGCCAGCCGCAGCAACCTCCTACTCAGAGCGCCGGAAGCCAAGCGTTCCAACCCCCTCCACAGGGCGCTGGGGGGCAGCCGGTTCAGCCCCCGTTGCAAGCTTCAGGAAGTCAACCAATCCTGCCGCCACCACAGAGCAGCACAGGTCAGCCTGTGCAACAGCCGAATCCGTACCAGCCTACGTACGGAGACCTAGCGTTCGGCTCATCTGGGGCCCCACTTGACCCCGGTCGAAGAATAGCTCCGTCGACCAACTGGCTCCAGAAGAATTTGTACGGCGGTGGTTATCATGAAGTGGGAAATTACGGAGCGTTCGACGCCTTCCCGCACCCAGGGTACGCGCCGGCTACAGGCGCTCAGGAAGAAGACGCCCTAGCGCGCAGGATGGCCGAATTGATGCAGAATCAGTTCGGCCTCAAGCCAAAGATGCAGGGTCCTGCTTATAGGCCGCCGTTCCCAGAGTGGTACTATAACGTGCTTTTGCCGCCAAGGGTGAAGCCGCCGACGGAATTCACAAAGTTCTCAGGGCAGGATGAAACAAGTACGGTCGAGCACATCGCCCGTTACCTCATGCAGCTTGGGGAATGCTCGGCCGAGGAAACATTCAGGGTTCGCTACTTCCCCGCCTCACTGACGAGTCCGGCTTTTCAATGGTTCTCGTCCCTGCCTCCTGAATCAGTGGCCAGATGGAAGGATTTGGAGCGTAAATTCCACGCTCATTATTTCAGCGGCAGCTCTGAAAAGAAGCTGATTGATCTCGCCACCCTGAAGCAAAGGCACAGCGAAACACCGTTGGAGTTTCTTAGAAGGTTCAGGGAAGTCAAAGGCATGTGCTTCTCGGCCGAACTTGCCGGACGATCGGTGGCGATATGGCCGTCGCCGGGATGTTGCCGGCCGTGCGCGAGAAGCTATTTGGGATGGAGTTCGAGAACCTGGGCCAGCTGTCGCAAAAGTTATCTCTGATGAGCAATCAGGCATATGGCCTCAAGAAGGACCCCAAGTTTGGCAAGCAGCATGACGTCGCTGATATCTACAACCAATTCTTGGACAAGGCTGATTTGTTCGAGGATTCTGATGACGAATTGGAAGTAGCTGCAGCAGAGATCATGTGGGGCAAAGAGCCCTTGACGATGAATCAGCGTTGGGTCAAGCAGACCAAAGGGACTTACGACTTCGACATCACAAAGGCTGATAAGTTGTTTGAGCTCTTGGTAAAGGAAGACCGAATTAAGCTGCCAGAGGGGCATTCTATGCTTCGGCCTGATGGAGTCAAAGCTAAACGTTACTGTGGCTTCCATGACAGGGACTCACACTCCATCAACGATTGCAGGGTCTTCAGGATGAGGATCCGGAAGGCTATCCGGGAGGGACACCTCAAGTTCGATAACAAGACGAAGGCCGGATGGCCACCCCTTTCCTCGAGAACATGCTCGGCTTTTCGTCAACACGATAACGGCCGAGGAAAAGGGAAAGGTCAAGGTCCCGACCTCGGCCCGAGTCCAAGCAAGGTGAAGCAAAGGTGGACCGGAGCGCCGGTGACCCTAGAGCAAGTACGGGGCGACGCCCCCCGCGTTCTCAAGAGCCACATCGAGATTGGGGAATCGTCCAGGCCTAAACCCAAGGTGACGTCACGCATTCTCCTCAACAAATGGCAGCGCCAGATGGAGAAGGAGCGCTACCAGAGGCGTCGTCACGAGGAGGAGCAGCGCAGAGCCGAAGAGGAAGCGCGTAGAAGGGACCAAGAACGGTACACGCGCGAGCAGGAGCGCGCACATTGGGGATGCGCCTTCTTCAGGCACTGCTGGAATGAGGGCCTAAAGCTGCCCACATTGAAGAACTGTCCTGAGTGCAGCGACAGATATGTTGAGTACAGGCAGGAAACTGCCAATCGCCGATCCGTCCACGAGAGACTTGGAAGGATCCACCCGAATGGGGATCGGCGTCAAAAAATTGAAGTCATAGATCACCCCAGGAAGCGCCAAGCTGATCTCAAGTGGGCTGATCAGGAAGAGGACGAGGAAGTCTACGTCTGGCAGAAGGGGCAGTGGTGCCCGCCCGGTCTACGCAGGAGCCAGAAAAGGCGGGTCCAGCGCTTGAGGAACCGCGAGATGAAACAAGCCGGGATCCAGACGAGGCAGAAGTGGCGCCCCAAGGACCAGCCAGAAGGATCGAAGCGTTCGGCTCCTACATGCATGGTATACTTCCTGCCGAACGAGTTCATGGCTCCCGCTAACCGAGGTTATGCGGGAGGAAGCTTCCTTTGATGACGAGCGACCGAGGGGGTGATGGCACAACTGGTGCTGGCCAAGCAGGCCATCTTCGACAAGCCGGCCAAGAATCGCCATATGAGGCCGCTGTACTTGAGGGGGTACGTCAATGGCAAGCCATTGACCAAGATGTTCGTCGACGGCGGAGCGGCAGTCAACGTGATGCCGTATACCACCTTCAGGAAGCTTGGCATGGGCCCGAGCGATTTGACACCTACAAGCATCATCCTGAACGACTTCGCCGGGAACCCCTCAGACACCAAAGGATGCGCTCACGTGGACTTGATGATCGGGTCCAAGACGCTGCTCACCACCTTCTTTGTCATCGAAGGCAAGGGAGCCTACAGCCTGCTGCTTGGGCGGGACTGGATTCACGCCAACTGCTGTGTCCCATCCACCATGCATCAACAGCTTATCCAGTGGGTGGATGATGAGATCGAGGTCGTCCAGGCGGATGACTCCGTGAGCGTGGCCAACATGGAACCAGCCTTCTGGGAGTACCAAGGCATCGATTGCTTCTCAGGGAAGGACTGGGGAGAAGGTCCTGTTGAACCTGTCAGCAGTGACCAACAGCCGATTCAAGCAGTCGGCTCTTACAGTAATTTTTAATGGAGAACCCCGTGGATGGCACTGATGGCAAGTTAGGGCGAGGATTCATGTCGGCCGATAAGCTGGAAGAAGTTGACATTGGAAGCGGTGATAAGCCAAGGCCGACGTTCATCAGTGCAAATTTGCAACCAGACTTCAGGGGGAACTTAATTGAGCTTCTCAGAGAATATAAAGATTGCTTCGCCTGGGATTACTCGGAGATGCCTGGACTGGATCGTTCCATCGTCGAGCACCGGTTGCCAATCAAGCCTGGGTTCAAACCATATAAGCAACCGCCCCGGAAAATCTACAAGGATGAAGTATTGGCCGATGTGAAGAAGGAAATCGAAAGATTACTTGACGCAAACTTCGTTCGGCCGTGCAGATATGCGGAGTGGATTTCTAACATCGTCCCTGTGTATAAGAAGAATGGGAAAATGAGAGTTTGCATAGACTTCAGAGACCTGAACAGAGCTACTCCCATGGACGGATACCCGATGCCTATTGCCGATTTGTTAATTGACGCCGCTGCTGGACACAAGGTGATTAGCTTCATGGATGGCAACTTGGGATACAATCAGATCTTCATGGCAATAGAAGACATATCGAAGACGGCCTTTAGATGTCCTGGTCATATAGGCCTGTTTGAATGGATAGTCATGACTTTCGGGTTGAAAAATGCCGGTGCAACTTATCAACGGGCCATGAATTACATTTTCCATGAGTTGATCGGCAAAACTGTGGAAATCTACATCGATGACGTGGTGATCAAGTCCTTAAGTCATGACACCCATCTAGAAGATGTGAAGAAGACCTTGGAATGCACCCGGAAGCATGGTCTAAAGATGAATCCAAACAAGTGTGCATTTGGGGTATCAGCTGGAGAGTTCTTGGGGTTTTTGGTCCACGAAGGGGGAATCGAGGTTGGCAAGAAGAGCATGAAAGCCATTGATGAAGTCGTTTCTCCAACCAACCTCAAAGAATTGCAATCACTGCTCGGCAAGATCAACTTCGTGAGAAGATTCATATCACGCAGAAGGTGTTGCCATTCTCTCCATTGCTGAAGCTAAAGAAAGATCAGAAATTCACATGGGGCGACGAACAACAGAAGGCTTTTGATGAGATCAAGCAATACATGAAGGAGCCACCGGTGCTGGTTCCTCCTCAGCTGAACAAGCCTTTCAAGTTGTACGTGGCGGCCGATACCCAAACTATTGGATCGGCCCTTATTCAAGAATTCGAAGGAAAGGAGCGGGTAGTAGCTTATCTTAGCCGAAAACTACTTGATCCTGAAACCAGGTATTCGGCTATAGAGAAACTGTGTCTTTGTGTGTACTACTCGTGTACAAAGTTTCAGCACTACTTGTTGAATGCCGAATGCACCGTATACTCAAAATTTGATGTGATAAAACATATGTTATCTATGCCAATTTTGAATGGTCGGATTGGCAAATGGATTTTAGCTTTATCAGAATTCGAGTTGAAGTTCGAATCGGCAAAAGCCATCAAAGGTCAGGTCATTGCCGATTTTATAACTGAACATCGTGACCCTTCGATTGATCTGCTTGAAATTACCCCTTGGGCTTTATTTTTTGACGGGTCATCGTGTGGCAAAGGTGGGGGAGTAGGGATCTCGCTAATTTCGCCCGGAGGTGAGATGTTTGAATTCGCTATTCCTATACAACCCACCGTCACAAATAACCAGCCGAGTACGAGGCACTACTTCGAGGGCTTCAATATTTGAGAGAAGGCGGGGCCGTCTCGGTTGAGGTCTATGGAGATTCGTAACTAGTAATCAAGCAATTGAACGGCCAATACGAGTGCGGGAGCGAAGCGCCGAGGAGTTACTACGAAGAGTGCGGGGAAATCTTGAAGAGCTTCCCATTGGTAACCCTACAAGACATTCCTAGAGAGCATAACGAAGAAGCAAACGAAGCTAGCTCGGAGCGCCTCTCGGTTACAAGGAGAGTCAAGAAGCGTTTCTTTGCGAAGTGTGTGCACTAAGGGCGGATCTTGCAGAAGATGATTGGAGGAAAGAGATCGTTGATTACTTGAAAGATCCATCCCGAAAAGTCTCTAGGGAGCTCAGGTACAAGGCAATTAAGTTCGTTCTTCTGGATGATAATTTATTCTATAAATCATTAGATGGAGTATTGCTACGATGCCTGGGTCCAGAAGAAGCCAAGAACATGATGAGCGAGGTGCATGATGGGATATGTGGAGCGCACCAATCGGCCTATCGGATGAAATGGGTTATTAGACAAGCTGGATGCTTTTGGCCGACGATATTAGAGGATTGCTTTGAGTATTACAAGGGATGTCAAGACTGCCAGAGGTTCGGGAATATTCAAAGAGTCCCTGCATCAGCATTGAATCCCATCATCAAGCCATGGCCATTCAGGGGCTGGGGTATAGACTTGATTGGCCAAATTAATCCGCCGTCTAGCAAGGGGCATAAGTTCGTGCTTTTGGCTACAGATTACTTCACCAAATGGGTCGAGGCGATCCCACTGAAGAAAGTGACGTCAGAAAACATGATCGAGTTCGTCAAGGAACACATCATCTATCGATTTGGGATCCCTCAGACGATTACCACTGACCAGGGGGCACAATTCGTGTCATTGGAATTCAGAGATTTTGCCGAAAGCATGGGAATCAAATTGTTTAATTCTTCTCCATATTATGCCCAAGCTAATGGTCAAGCAGAGGCTTCTAACAAGATCATGATCAAGCTGATACAGAAGAAGATCGATCAGAAGCCGAAGAGGTGGCATTCGGTACTCAGTGAAGCGCTGTGGGCTTACCGAATGGCCCCCCATGGAGCTATGAAGACTTCTCCTTACGAGTTGGTTTACGGGCATCATGCAATCCTGCCTTGGGAGATACAATCAGATTCAAGGAGAGTAGTGCTGCAAAACGAGTTGAGCTCCAAGGATTACAGTGGCCTAATGATGGACGAGTTAGAAGATTTGCATATGATCCGTCTCGGGGCCCCGGAGAACATCGAGAAAAACAAGCCGCGAGTCGCCAAATACTATAACAAGAAGGTAAAAGTAAAGCAATTCGCAGAAGGTGATCTAGTTTGGAAAGCGCTATTGCCGATTGGAACTAAATACAGTGAATTCGGCAAATGGTCCCCTAACTGGGAGGGGCCTTTTCGTGTGGTCAGATGCGTTCCTGGTAATGCATACATATTGAAAACTTTGCTAGGGGAAGAATTTTCCGCTGCGATAAATGGAAGATATCTGAAGAAGTATTATCCTAGCATTGAGATCGATCGGTGATTACACACATCTGGCACAAAATAGCCGGCGCCCGAGAATGAGGCCGCCTTCGGAACAAAATCCATGAACAAGAAAAAATGGCCAGTGCCTCGATGCATTGCCCTTAGCCCAATACTACATTACAACTGCTTCTTGCAGGATCACATCTAGCAGCCCTGATGGTCAGGTCCCCGAGGAGGTGGGAAGCAGAAGGCGTGGAGGAAGAAGCGAAAGTATGATTCAATCTTTTCTTTGCTTCTTCGGCTGCTCCCTCTTCAGTTGTTCCAGGACCACCGTGACGGCGACTTGGAACGCACGAGGATGACCGTGATTGGCGGCCTCTACCAAGCTATCCCAGGCCGCCTTCAGGCTGCTATACCTGTCAGAGACATCTGGAACAGGAGAATCAAGGTTAGAGGCAAGAAATCCGGATGCAAACGTGAAGGGGTCAGAAGCATTTACCCCCTACTAATGCTTCCAGCGCCATGCGACGCTCGCGCTCGGCTTGGCAACGGGCGGACATGTCCCTGAGGCCATGCTCCAGGTGCCGTACGCAGCGGCGCAGCCGATGGTTGGTCTTCTGTTCAGGCGTGGCATCCTCGGCTTCGAGAGAGGAATCAGAGGAGATGTACTCAGGCACATCCTCGGTCCCGATGACTTCTTCGGGAAGCAAATCAAGGCTGAAAAGGACGAGAGGAAAACATGAAGCGCAAGATCAAGCGGGAGAACAAGGAGCAGATCAAGAGAAAACTCACTTCCGAATCGTACGCTTCCTTGATGGGCCGCTCCCCTGAGGCTGTTTACCCTTGTCCATGGCGTTGGGGTTTTTTCCTCTAGCAGCAGGGGAAGAGATGAGAAATGATGAAGGAGTGTGCGAGTGGATTTGCAGAGCACCCCACGGGCTATTTTATTGACCGAGGGGGCGCATTGGGAGTGATGATTTGGCCGGACACACCTTGTTGGAATACCAAGCGGCGGGGGTTTTCCACCAGGTGCGAAGGGTTTTCTCTTGAACGGTGTTTACGGGTTGCCGAATTGGGATCCTCTGTGGATTTTACGCCAAGGGGCAGTTGTTCTCACGCGTTCGGCTAAAGATAGTTCCTGGATGCATTCAAAGAAAAATTCGCAGATGCAAAATGCAAAAGGGAGTCATCGCAGAACAAGTGCAGAATTCAAAAGTTCCTCATATATTGCCGATATTTACGCATCCCTAGTACAATCTAGTCGAAGAGCCTATTCAACACAGATTGGGGATGGGTAATTTCGGCAATGGCGTCGCCGTGGCCGTCAAGGCGCTCCAGGATGAGCTCGATCTCGTCGATGTCCTCCGGCGCGCCGCCCTGGAAGCCACGCGGTCTGGTGGAATAATCGACGTCCGTATGCGTCGCCATCGCAGCCAGGC
Organism: Cenchrus americanus; assembly: GCA_947561735.1. Lineage (NCBI taxonomy): Eukaryota > Viridiplantae > Streptophyta > Magnoliopsida > Poales > Poaceae > Cenchrus > Cenchrus americanus. The sequence continues at coordinate 76,168,247 of OX387244.1, read as the reverse complement.
CCAAGGTGGTACCCAAACGAACGCCATGGACGGCCACCTCGTCGACGCGGCGCTCCACCACGGCCAGGCGCTCCGCCGGCGTGTCGCCGTGGGCATTCACCTTCTCGGCCAATTGCCCTACCAGCGCCTTTAGCTGGTTGAGCTCAGCATCGCGAGCTGCAAAAGACAAGCAGAAAGGATTAGCTTCAAAGGCCGGGCTGGATCAAGAATCAATCTCAGAGCCATACCGTCGATGGCCTCCAGCAGCTGTTTGCGCTGGTCCTCCCATTCTAGCTCGGCCACGCCCGCTTTCTTGGAGACGTCCTCCAGTTCGCGACGGGACGCCTCTAGCTCCTCCTTGAAGCGGATGGCGTCTTCTTCCCCGTACGGTACCGGGGAGTGGCCATCAGACTCCGAGGAGTCATCTGGGAGGGGCTGGTTGGCCGGCGCACGGGGCGGATTCCACTGAATCAGCCTGAAAAGGGGGAGATGATCGTCAAGGCAAAAGAAGATCAAGAACAGAATCAAAGAGGAGAGATCGATGATCATCACCGCCTGCGCGCATTGGCGCTGCTCCCCTCGGCCTCGTCGGAGGCACGGCGGCGGTTGAGGCGGCGCACCATCGTGGTTTGGGATGTGCACTGTTTGCGAGAAGGCTAAAGATCGGCAAAGATTCGAGAGCTAGAAGGCCTGGTGGAGAGCTAGGGGCACCTATGGCAACATTTATAGGCCTTGCAGGATGAATCGTGGCTTCGAGTCGTGGCTGTGGATCGTGGCGCACATCCCAAGAAAATCGGAAGGTGGAAAGGTTTCCTTGACCAGCCCACCAGCGGGTCGTTTGGAGTTCTAAGCTGGACCGCGTGCAGATCGATTGGTTCGGCTAAAGGAAATCAAAGTGTCGTTCGGGAGTTAGCGTTTTCACTGCCGAATGGGTCGTTCAGCATTACATCTCAAAGTACGCAAAAGAAAGGAAACAAATCACAGGAAGATATTACGAGAACGACCAATTCAATTATACATCAAGGAGGATATTCAGGCATTCAAGAGTTTTGCAAGTACACGACGAACGTTGGATATTATCAAATGGGAATTGTCCAGCATCTCCTGGCAGTCCTTTTGAGCACCGGACAAGTCAGTGAGTTCCGCATCGCATTGCTCTATTTTGGTGATAGCCGATTTTACTTCCGCTTGGGTCTTTGCTATTAATCCAGGGAGTTCGGCTATTTTCTCCTTGTCAATCTCCATCTCCGCTGACAGGCTTCTCAGTTCGGCTTCTAGAGCAGCCTTCCTGGCAGCTTTCAGATCGTAAGAAGCTTGCAGGTTAGCCAATGCATCTTTCTGGTTCTCTGCTTGGGATTGTGCCCCGTTCATGGCATGTTCGGCATCGGTTTTCCTCTTTTCAACGGCTGGACGGAAGCGCAATTTCCTCCAAGCGCGCCTTAAGGGTACATAAAGGGGCTCCAAGTCATAGACGGATGATAGAGAAGCTCTGATGTCTTCAGGGAGTTTTTGACTAATGGATTCAAACATCTCTTCGAAGTGATGGAGATCATTGAACTGGTCCTGAGCATCTTTTTCTAGCCAGGCAGCAATTTCTTTGAGCTTGGACAACACTTCATCTGGCAGCGGCTGGGATACTCCTTCCATCACCTCGGCAGCTGGATTGCTCTCTGATGGCAGGCTTGGTGATGATGGGACCTGATCCTGATGAACAACATTGCCGAATTAGGGATGCTAAACATCGAGGTACCAAAATTAAGTGCGGATGGTTACCTCATGGCTGGTTTCTTGAGTAGGGGCAATCACGAGTGAAGGAGACGCTCCAAGCGAGCCGAAACTTCCGAGCTAGGAGGTGCCGATGCGGCCACTGGCAGCTCGTGGGTTTCGGGCCGGAAAGGAGTCGGGTCCGCCGCCTCTCGTTGGGTTGGTTATCTCTCGCTTGACCAATAGGCGATGGCACCCTGGGAGAACTTATTGGCTCCGGTTGAGTTGGGAGATTCATCTCTGGAGAATTTATTGCTTCTGCAGAAGGTGATGAAGATGAGATCTCCACCGGGATGGGTAATTCAACCCTGGATGGACTCGCTTGTTGAACCACTGGGACATCTACAAGCTGTTCTTCCATGGCTTCTTCTGCGAATGTCCAATTGAAAGAGTAAGTGCCAGTGCTCATCCTTGAGAAAGAATAGTAAAGGTCATACCAGTGGATGGGGCGTCGGCAGGTACCGGTTCTGAAGGCTGCTGGGCTCTGGTCTGAAAATGCACAATGATATGATCCATCAAGAACAGAGTGACCTGGTAATCAAGAAGGTAAAGGGTTTTACCTCAACAAGCACCTTCTTGACAGTCCTTCTCCTTTTAGCACTTGGAGGGGCAATCAGATGCAGACCTTGCCTCCTGTCTGCGGCAAGGCTAGAAAGGCTAGGGTCTGTGGTAGCATACCTGGCCATTAGTTGGTGCAGGGTTGTGGATTTGAACCCCAGTGCTGAAATTGGGCCTTCAGCATTGTAAGCAATTGCCCTGGCTCGAGGGGCAGGCACTGTGTTCTGTGAACAGGAAGATAAAGGTCAGGACCACGAATAAAGAGGAAGGTCTGATCTAAGGGCTCATTGTATTACCTCTGAAGTTGGCAGAAAGTCAGGTACCAACTCTGCGCAGAATACATGAACGGGCTCACTGAAGATGTGGTCATGAAATTCTTGCCACCAGGAATTGAAGGTGGGGTGAGCTATGGTTGTGGGCACAAAAGGACATGTGTAGACCGTGGGACTGCACACATAGTTGAAAACTCTGCTGCCCTGCATCAGTTTTTTGATTTCCTCCCTGGGTTTGAGGAATTCATGCAAGAATAATCTTGGGGGCATCTGGCCGCATCCAAGTTGTCTGGCCATTACATTAGGCTGATAGTATTCATAAGTGCTGACATTCTGCCTCCCTCCATTGAACTCGGCCGGTAGTATGCATGGGCGGATTGTGATATTAAAGATCTCCAAGAATCCCCTATCTTGATGGCCGGGCTCAAAGGAAAATTCGACAGGGAAGGTCAAAGTGTCATTGCCTAGATAAGGAAGCCAAAGAGGATTGGAGAAACCTTTGAAGAACAACTCGAAGAGCTGGCTGATGTCCTGCTGGATGAGAACAGTTGAAGCCGCTTCTCCGTAGTTTTGGCATCCTCTGGTAGCTTGAGGCTCTCCTTCGGAGTGATTGGACAAAGGGAAGAACCTGGAGTTCAAATCGATGCCGACAATCTGATGCATGTGGAGGCGCACGCCACATTTGAACAAACCACCAAGGGCCATTGACGCATGTTATCCTCTCGGGCCGGTGTACATTTGGGTGACGATCGATGAAGCATATGATATACACCGCCCAAGAAGAATTTTCCCGGAGGGAGGCGATTGCCACTAGCCAGATGAATCGCCATTGCGATATGGTTCAAAGTGGGCTCGTTGGCCTTGCCACAGAAGACGAATCTGCATAGCCACATGTTCAGAAAGGCTCTGTATTCAACATCGCCTAGGGGGTTGTCTTTCATGTGCTTCAGGATATAATGCTTGTAGCCATTCCCTGGCTTCACCCCTGTCTGCCGTGAGGAGTTTTTGAAATTCCAAGGCTGAACAGATCCTGTAATGTCAAGGCCGGTGATCATATATACATCGGCCAAGGTGGGAGACATTGGGCCATGCCCAAAAAGGAAGGCGTTGACTCCATTTGACCAGAAGTGGCATGCGGCTATCAGAAGGTCTTCATTCTTGGGGGTCTCAGCCACGGATAACTCCAAGCATTGAGCGATGCGGAGAGCATCCAGGTTGGTCAATCCACTTTTATCTGCAAGGATCCTCCGGTACCAAGTCTTCCAGCCTGCAATTGGAGGTAAAGGCCAGTTCTTGAACGCATCCCCGCCACCGAGGGGGTGGAGACAAAGCCGCCTTGAAGGGGATTCTCTCGAGATTCGGCGGCAATGAGATCTAGAGGATCAGGATTCCCCACAGGACCAAGGTAATAAGACTGCGAATTGGCCTCGATAGGAATCAAAAGAGCAGTGGAAGATCCCTGGAAGAAAGCGGAAAAGGAAAATCTCAGGTAAAATTGAAAACCTAATGCCGAACAAGGTTTGCGGGGGGTGAATTTACCTGAGCAGCTTGGTTCTGAGTTGCCATTGGAGGTTCGAGCTCGGAACGAAGGGGATCTAGGGTTGGATCTGAACGAAGATTCCGGCGGATTGCGAAGAGCAAAAGTGTTGACGAGATTTAACTCAAGGATTCGTGGTGGAGTCAATTGTGGAACAAAATTACTTTTATCCCACAATTGAAGGGGCATGTGTTAACACCAAAATTTGGTAAGGAGTCTGACTTGTGGGTCCGGTTCGAAAAAGAGTCCGTCTGGTGGAAGGAAGGATATTTCCAGAGATTTTCGGCAAAGAGATCCGCGGTCGGCTATCTGCTCCAGTTCGGCAAAGGAACAGTAGAGCTGATTTTGCGGGATTAGACGGTGACGTGGCTCAAAATCAGGGGAGACGAATGGAGGAACAGGCGATCGAGCTTAGTTAGGCAATGAATCCATTCGCAGTTGTAATCAGCAGGGTATAAATACGATCCCTGGACGTATGTAACAAACACGATCATTCTTCAATACACACCGGCCTTACGCCAAACCCTAGAGTCCTTGTCGTGTCGTCGAGTTCTTCGAGAGGGCCAATCGATCCGTCGACCTCCGTGAGTACCGGCAATCTTGTATCATGTCTAGTATCATGCGGTGGATTTAGATCTGATGCAAGTAGTCTTGTTACCATGCTTCGTGTCATGCGGTAGATTCAAGCTTGGTTCAAGAGGGTTTCTGGTTAGATCATGAGTCATGCGGTAGGCTAAGATCTGGCTTGAAGCTAGTTATCGGCTCTATTGGATTTTGGCAAGATCCAGTAGATTCATTAAGTTATCCCGTGTTATCATGAGTTTTACTTATTGTTTTAATTCATGTAACACATCCTTGCCCAATCTAGATGGGTTTGGATCGGCTATATCTCTCTTAAGATCCTTGTACGAGCAGGTTTCGTGTTTTGACGCGTGGATCTTATGCTCTCCGATAGCCGAAACCGAATCGATCTAGGTTGTTACATGTTGCGGGTTCAAGCTTGCTTTGTTCGTATAAATCTTGAAAGAACCGGGTATCATGCGGTAGATGCAGGTTTTTGGGTTGCTTTGGAGCTAGTCATCCGGTGGATTAGATTTCCAGATCAGTCTGATAGATTTATTCACGTGGTAATGTTTGTTCCTTCTTCATGGACCCTGGATCGGCTGTTCAGCCGTATTCGGTTATGTTTTCACGAGTAGATCACGTGCATTATTTATGTTTTAAATGACGTATGCTTTTAGCTTTCCACATTTAGATTGTATCATGCGGTGGATAGATCTATTTGTGCGAGTGGTACGTTTTTCATGCAAGTCGTATCATGCGGTGGATAGATTTGTTTGATATCGTGCCCGACGGATTTTCAAAGTAACTAGACATGCGGTAGACTAGTGCTTTGGATCTATGCATGCTTGTTTAATACATGCTTTTGTCCGTGTTTTACTTCATTTATTTTAATTTTAATCTTCATGGAAATCGGTCATAACTTTGCGCATACACCTTTGTTTGTATGAAGACCGGTTGTTGTCATGCTTACGTCATCCATTCGGCGGTTGTTCTTTTTCCCTTTGCGGTTACCCGAATGGTCGTGGTTCTTTGGCAGATAGCTTTACATAGCTATGTGTCGTCTTGTCTGGCTCTTTAGCCGTAAATATGGAACTGTCTGGCACCAGCCGGCAAGTTCCAAGCTTTGGTATTTAACTGCTTTATCTTTTGTTAATTTTCAGGAAAAATTGACTGGCACGTCATTTGCTCTCTGCGCGTGCGAAGCCAGCTTTGTTCGGCTTGCTGTGTGATTGGCGTTGAGTGCACTTTTTGCGCCAACAGTAACTTCTGAAATTGGCTTGGACATTTATTTTCGCAAAATCGTGAAAAAACATAAAAACAAAGTCAGAAATGGACACCAACCGGGCTCACAAGTCGGCCCAGTTGCTACAAACCATGGCAGCCCAAAACTCCAACGTCATCCTGGCATCCTGCCGTGGCCTGGCCTTTGCTCGACGCGCCGCCGCTCCTCCGCCGTCAGCACCCTCTCCCCACCGGCTCCGATGTGTCTGCACCCTGCAATGAGCGTAAGCCCTCTCGTCCTCTCCACCTTCCTTGCCGAATGCGGCAGCTGCTGCTTGCCCTGTGCCCATTAGCGCCGGTTTCTGTTCCGGCCAGCGCTGGCAGCGTGCGCGCTTGGAGAAATTGCCTGTTCGTGGATTAGGGCGATGGAGCGTTACCATAAGGTCCTTTCGAAACAATAGCCCCCGCGCACTTGCTTGATCAATATATTTTGTGCTTTCGGCAGATAGTGTTTCGTGCTGCCTGGAATGCCAACCATGTACATTTGTGGTGTCGGTTATATGCCGTTAGGATTTGGTTCTGTTTAATACTTTATTTGGTTCCAATTCTGGAGAACTAGTTATGCATGTTTAGAGAATTCAGGCGAATAGGTGTCAGTTGCCAGGTAAATGTTAATGGCTTCTCGAATCTGGATACTTCGATTTTCTCCAGTTTTGATGAAAAGATGGACAATTGCTTACTAGTATTTGTTTTCTTCTATGTGTTTGCGTTCAATAATATCCTAGGGGTATATTTTGCTATTGATGGAAGGGATAAGAATTTTTAGTCATTCTTTTTTTTAAGAATTACACAGTACAGCGCAGACGCTCACAACGTGCACGCACACTCACCCCTATGAATACATATACGCAAACCCTACCCGTATGAGCACCTCCGAAGGACTGAGCACCGGCAGATCTGGAGATTCTCGAAGTCACCAATGGCGCCTCGTCGTCGACGAGAACGTCGCTTACCACTTAACGCATAATGTCGGTAAATCATGGAAAATCCAGGAAAAGGTGCGAGCGCCAGGATTTGAACCCCGGTGGGTAGCATCCCACTGGACCGTCCTACCATTGCACTACAAGCCCAATCACAAATTTTTAGTCTTTCTGATGTGCTGAAACGGTGAAACCTGTGATGGTGAAGATGTTTAGGGACATGAAATTCTCGGGATGTGCTCCCCCTCTCTTAATCTAATTATTAGGAAACGTTATTGAGGAAAAGTAACTGCCAGGGTTCTAGTAATATTGACATTGTCACATTCAAAGATTACAATCTCCACATTTTACAGTCAGCTCTTTTCATCTTGCCTCATTGTACCTATACTAACATGATCAAAACTACACTTAGCATGAAACTTGTTATGCCGGCAACTCAATTTTTTTTACTCTGTTGCAAGTTAATATGAATAAGCAGGATGGTAGTCATCTTCATCTTCACGTGACATGAGCACCTTGACAATTTCATCCATTGTTGGCCTCTTGCTTCTTTCTCCGAGGCATGAACAGGCTATTTTCACCATTGCAATTGCCTGCTCTGTACGAAAATGGCCATGCAACCTATCGTCAACAATATCACTGATGTTCCCAGTAGACAGAATATGTTTGGCCTCCTGGACAAACTCCAGAAAATCTATTTGTCTTTCATTTAACATTACGCCACTTGAAACCCTGATTCCAGTCACAATCTCCAGAAGCACGACCCCATAGCTGTAAACATCAACCTTTGCATTGATTGGCAAGTTCAGTGCCCATTCCGGTGCCATGTACCCCATTGTGCCTCTCATATGGGTGAAATTGAAGCTTGTGCTATCTCGCTTCGCAAGCTTGGCCAGTCCAAAGTCTACTATCTTGGCATCGAAATCTCGTGTTAGGAGTATGTTTTCTGGCTTCACGTCACAGTGAACAACCCACTCGAGGCATTCATGATGAAGATAAGCAAGGCCTCTTGCAGTGCCCAGGGCAATCCTGTACCTTTGGCTCCAACCAAGCAGGCTTTCAGTACTTCTCTCACCAAAGAGGTACTTATCCAGTGACTCATTCTCCACATATTCATATACTAATAGCCTGTTTGTCCCTTCTGAGCAAAACCCCCACATTCTGACTAAATTTATGTGATTAATTCTTCCAATAAGGGTCACTTCTGCCCAGAATTCCTCCTCTCCCTGGCGAACATCTGTAAGCCTTTTTACTGCCACTATCTTGTTATCTTCAAGCACTCCTCTGTACACGATTCCCGCGCCTCCTCTTCCAAGCTCTTCCTTGAACTTTCCAGTTGCTTCCCTCAATTCTCGGTATGTAAACCGCCTGAACTGGTTTGTTATCATCTTGTACCCATCCTCCATTGATTTGGGTATGTTATGCTTCTTGAAGAAAAAGTACCAACCTGTCACAATAACAAGTAACTCTAGAGCTCCCAGTATTGCAGCAAAGACATAGAAGTATGTCCAATTTATGTTGTCCTTCTTTGTCCCATACATGCTTGCTGATCCTAGCATGATCTCGGAACCTGGTGGTCCACATGTGAGACTTTCCTGTTTAGAGATATAGGGTACCGAACTATTTGAACTTTTTGGTATTTTCATATAGTTGTCTCCAGGGAAGTATGGGTACACCTGACCATTATAAAGTAAATCTTTAGTGTAACACCAACCATCTCCACCCTTGTATGTGAAAGATATGCAGGTACTGGTGCTCAAGCAGATGTTCCAGCATGCTTCAAATGAGATGGATTTATTGGAGGACAGATCAAAGCCATAGTAGTCAGCATGAGGTTGCTTGACAAATGTAAAATCCTCAGGTGCTCGTTTTTTTTCAATCAAGAACATTGGTCTGCATCCTTTGTTCCAATTTGTTGGATCAACCATCTCATAAGCTGGAGGACATCTACATCTGAGACCACCAGAGTAATCACAGAGCCCGTTCTTTCCGCATAGGCCGTGCACATAGCACATCTGTATTACAGCCTGCCCTGTGATGTTCCATATCCCTGTTGATGCATTCAAGCTATACATTCTGAAATTGCCATCATAATCAATTGTGATTCTTCTATTGATTCCTGGACCTGAATCGGAAGCCTCTATCCTAAACCCATCACTTGACACAAAATTACCCACATCATCTAGAACTGCTATCCTGGTGCTGTTAAACCTATTGCGCCCATTTGTTGCTGCGTTGTAGTCTGGACTTGGCCAGTAGATGCTTGTGATCTCTGGGCCGTCATACAACATCCGCAACACATTGTCGTTGTCAAAATAGAGGTGATGGTAACCAGATACTAACCTTGTGTCCTTTGTCAGGTTCTGCCCCGGGAGCAAGGTGTCAGTTGGCGAATGGAAGCTCTGCCACACCATTTTGTTGCCGGAGTCATTGATCACAAGGTTGCCGCTGTTGAGGAGGGTGACTGTCGTGTGTTTGCCAGAGGATGTCCTGCTCTCCCACACCCTGGAACCATTGGTATCCGTGAGTATCAGGTTGCCGTCGTGGTTCAGTGATATCCTGGAGCCATATTTGTTCACGGGAGAGTAGCCGCTCTCTGCAGAGTAGGGGTTTGCCGTCCAGACGACGGTTCTATTGGTGGTGCTTGTGGTGTACCAGATGGAGAAGGTGAGAGCATTTCTGCCAAGCTCGTGGAAGCCGCAAGAGAAGGTGCGGTCCGGTGAGACGAGGAAGACCTTGTCATGATCCTCTCCTCTGATGTGTGAGCCGGTGGTCATGGTCTGCCATGGTGAAGCACCGGAGCAAATCTGGAAGGAGAGCAACGGGAGAACGACGAGATAGAGCAGTGCCGCCATTCTTCTCCTTCTCAGGGAGCTCTTTTGGCTGTGGAGGCGTGTAGGGGAGGGGGGTAGGGGTACAGGTTCGTAGCTTTTATCTCTGCTTTAGCTCCTCTCAATTTAGCTAAGATGATGACACGCATTAGCGCATATACTGTGTTCGATGCTGACTTGAACTAGTTGAAAACTGACCTGAGTAGGGCAAAAACCGCAGGCGGATCCAGGTGTGTACACACTATATTATTCAGTTTCGTTTTGGTTCTGGATGATGGCAACTGATGCGAACGTTTCGCATTCCGCCCGCCACGAGCCAATTGTACTTTTCTCTCAGAACAAACCAGCCACCAGCCATCAGCCACCAGCCAAACGAGAGAGCTAAGCGACAGCATGTAAGACACTGAATAATTGTCTCATGCAGATAGGACCCGGTGGGGCTGTGTTTCTGAGGCTCAGATGGTGGCCTTCAAATTGATATTTGTGTGAAACTGAGTGCTCCAACACTTGCAATAAACCAAAGTTTGTTTATCCGAGTCAAATCTAAGTGGCTAACTGTATGTTACCAAATGTTTGATGCCGTAATAGCTGATATCGCCCATGTCATGTGTTTAATATTTTTGGACTTATCGTAGCCAACAAAGAATGCTACGTAAGATTGCTTGGGAACCTAAACTAGTTTTTTTCCCTTGGCTGCTACGTTGATCCTGTTGGTCAAGTCGTTCACTATTCGAAGCATTTTCCTCGGTTAGCATCGAGCATCTTGGAAGATTTGACATCAACCGGGGTGCCCCGGCCGTAAAACGTGCCCGCCGACGGCGTCGTGCGCAAAGAGTACGACGCGATACATATCGTCTTTAAGGAACAATCTAGTTGCTTGGTAAGTACATAAAGCTGTATCTTCGTTAGCAAAAGCAGAAAACAATTCGAACTTTCTTATTTTTGCCGAGGAAAATTCAAAATCCACGGCAATGTTTGTAAAGAATCAAGATGCAAGTTGTTCATCTGGAAGCCGTGTCAAAGTGTAGTTTGGGTGACATGACTGAAAGATATCTTTCCGACTTGGCCGAAACAGCGCTACTAGTAGCTAGTTTGACGGAGCGACTTGTAGAAACCTCAATTATTCACCGTTCCTTATCACTAAATTTTCTCCTAATAAAGCATCCAGTCACCTTCCTAAGATTCCGTTTCATCTTGCCACTATCTTTACCCAGTGGGCATCTTATCGAGAATAGGCCACGATTTTGACTGCCTGGTTTGGTGTAATCCTGCAGGAGTCAAATGGTCCTCGCTCTGCTTGGTCACACTAATGCTACCTCTATTAGTGCGAACGGGCCGTTGGCCTAGTGGTGGGCACTCACGGTGGTGAGGCCACCCGCCACGGTTCGACCCCTGGTGTCGCAGGGAATTTATTATTGAGCTGCCGGATGGCCTATATTGAGCTGCCGGATGGCCTATATTGAGCTGCCGGATGGCCTAGTTTGCTAGTCGAAAAACTATATTACCTTGTTGGGTAAGGGTATAGAATTCTGCCCGCAGGCAAGGGTAAAAGTATGAAATTTTACCCATGGGTTACCCAAGGCTACACGCACTAAAGAAGCCCATAGAAATATTTGACCCAAGTAGGCCCATATATCCTAACCCTAGTCGAAAAACTATATTACCTTGTTGGGTAAGGGTATAGAATTCTGCCCGCGGGCAAGGGTAAAAGTATGAAATTCTACCCATGGGTTACCCAAGGCTACACGCACTAAAGAAGCCCATAGAAATATTTGACCCAAGTAGGCCCATATATCCTAACCCTAGCAGCACATCCCTTCCACCATCGGTATGTATTGACTTCACATGTTCCACTTTCTTTCCAAAGTATAATTGATCTAATGTCTATTATTTTGTGTTCTCAGGATGATGTTGAGTCTGACATGATTGATCCATGACTCATTGACTCGCAAGAATGCATCACAATTTTATCTTATTTCTTATGTTGGGATGTTGTAATTTCTTATTTGACTTATTTATTGAAGCGTCCCCTCATCAGAGGTGACCAAATGTGATACAAATACCAGTCCCAGGAGGCTGGTAACACATTTATTACAACAGGTGGATCGGTCTTTTACATCACAGCGACATAGAGGGCACGGAAGTGCCAACGCCACAATGAACAACACAAGTGCTATAGACCAAACTACGATAGCGAAGGCTTCCAAAGCCTCATCAGAGTACCACACCATGGAAGCTCTCTGTGGAGGCCCTGGGTACACAGGCACGGTTGGGTGTAGGGCAACGACCTACTCGGCGTCTTTGGGAATGAAATCGGGATCCTCCTCTGAAAAACAGTTAGTTAAACAAGGGTGAGCACAAACGTACTCAACAAGTTCAACCCCACCCACAGAGGGGCTTATAAGCAGATCATGCACATGATATATATAACAAGGAACAGGTTCAGGTCTATTTGCAAACTCATTTACTCATGCAGGGGTTCATTTTCATAAAGGTTTTCACAAACCAAATTTTATAACCCAAGTGACTCAGTTGTTTTAAGAAAACCACTGTGGAACTACCGGACTCCCCGTCCTCAGTAGCCCGGGCACACAGCCACACACTTAACCCGAAAGACAACTCACGCCAAGAAACTTCCCAACCCAAACACTAGTTTTTGTGACCACACCGTGACTCGTCCAATACCGTGGACACGGCTATTCGAATAGGTTTGACACTCTGCAGAGGTTGTACATCTTTACCCACAAGTAGGGTACCGTCACACGGACACCTTAGTGTCGGTGCGGATCCTATCAAAGCCATTACCCACCTTAGCTAACCCTACGAGCCACCACGGAAGCAACCAAGGGGTTATCCCACATAACCAGGGCGTACCTCACACAGAGCGTACACCTACTCCTTGGTCTCCCGCCGCTCACCCGCACACCAGATGGCCATTAGATTAACTAGTGGGGTTTATGCTAAGCCGTTGCCACATACAACGATCGAGTGGTTGTACGATGATTTGGGTCAGTGAGATGTCACGCAACCCGGTCCTTAACCGACAAGATGGACAACTCCCAACACGCTCAACCACACAGGTACGAGCTCACCCATACTCCTGACACACACGTCCATCCTGTCTACCCAGCTCTTTACTCATTTTCCGAAATATCCCATTCCCATTTTTAAAGCACTCACACATTTTTGAAGCAATCATTTAGGCCAAACCAAGATTCAATCATAGCAATCAAGGGTGGCTATCCTACCATGTTTTTGTAGTAAAACAATATGCAATTTATAAAACGGGTATAGGGTTGTATTTATAAAACTAAGACCAAAGCATGCATCAAAGGATGAGGTTGAACTTGTCGTCTTCGAAGTCTTCGGGGAGTTCCGGCTCGACGTTCGGGATCTCGGGCTCCTGCTCGTAGTAGTCGGCTCCAAACTCCGGCTCGGGGTACCTTCCTTCGTTTACTTCGTCGGCTATAGAGCACACACAGGCAAGCATGCAATCAATATAAGCACACACACAATTTCTCCGGCTGAGCTCGAGGAAGGTAATTAAATAAAATAGGGAAATAAACATTATGCAAGGGGTTTTGGGTGAAGGCTGGGTGGCGGTATACCCGGTACGGGTGTGAAGAAGTTTGGGCACGATTTGGTTTAAAATCGCGCATGAAATGACGGGTTAAAGGAGGTGTTTAGGGATAATTAGGGGCCTGTTAGTATTTTATCTTAAAAGAAAAGGACCTAACTATAATATTTAAACCTAGCGGGGGTTTAATTATAATAGTCTAGGAGTTTAATTAAAAAGGACAGGGTTGTTTTGGTGAAATATCTTAAGGGTTAGGGTCTGATTTGAAAGAAAGGAAAGAGAGAATAGAGGGGGGTCGGTTTTGGAGAAGTGGAAAAATGGCAGGGGGTATGGGCAAAACAACCATCTACTTCCTCCCCTCCCTCACGATACAAAACAGACAAGACAGTATGGCCGGCCTGTGGAGGGGGAAGGGGCGCCGGCGACCCAGGCCATGGGGACGGCCGGGATGTGGGGCAAAACGAAGAGGAGGTCGAGGGCAACTCATTCCGCTCCTCACCTTGGTCGGGGACGGACTGTGGAGGGAGATCGACGGCGGCGGGCGGTCTGCAACCCGGAACGGCACGGGGCGGCGCCGGGTGGTGGCGATGGAGAGCTCGGGGAGGAGGGGGAATTGGCCGTGGAGGTGCGGGACGAGGTGGGGAGCCAGTCCGGCCCTTTTATATGCGCGGGAAGGTCGGTTTGGCGAGGATATTTGAGCTCTAGGAGCTTCGATGGCCGTCAATGGCAGTGGGGAGAAAAATATCCTGGCATTGACCTTGGGCCGGCGAGCTTCCGGGCGGCGAGGCGCTGTGGGACGTGACCCTTCGCGTAGGCGGCTGTCGTAGCTGTGGGAAGGAGACTAGCTGGAGGGGAGAAGTAATGGTGGAGGTGACCGTTGGTCGTCGCCTGTCAGAGCAATGGAGGGGGGCGCTGTCGGCCTTTGCTGCAGGCGCGGGCCAGCCCTGGCGTGTTGTCTTGGTGGTGCAGGAGAGGGAAGGGGGGAGGCGGCGCTGGTCTGGAGGGGGCGCGCGGGGGGTGTCGCGCGAGGGGGGGGAGGTCGCGGCCTGGAACCACCGAAGGAAGAAGAAAGGGGGGCAAAAGGAGGAAAAGAAAAAGGAGAAAAGGGAATAGAAAACGAAAAAAAGAAAAAGGAAAATAGAAAAAGGAAAATAAGGGAAGAAAAATAGAAAAGGGGTTTAGAAAATTAGGAGAATTTCTAGGAAAATTAGGAGAAGGGTTCTTGCGGATTTTTTTCTGGGTTTCTCGGATACCGGCATCAATTCCGGGACGGTGGTGATGGCGAGGCGGACTGGCCGGCGGGACCACGTCGGTCCGGGATTCCCGTCGTGGTGGCCGACCGCGGCGCCGGGGCGGCACGCGTGGGTGATGGCCCGGGTGCGGGTGGTGCCTGCGGGATTCGCGGCACGCGCGCCGAGGGAAAGGAATCGACCGGGGTTTCGAAAGGGGGTAAATGAGCTCAGCGTGAAAGTTTTGAAAATACGCGTGATTTATTAGGTGGTTTATTAGGAGCCAAAAATGCGGGCGTTACAAACCTACCCCACTTAAAATGAATCTCGCCCTCGAGATTCAGCTAGGTTTCCAACAGGTGGGGAACTCTTTCTTCAACGCGTCCTCTCGTTCCCACGTGGCTTCTTCTACTCCGTGTCTGCTCCATTGAACTCTGCACACCCGTACTTCTAATGCTCTTGTTCTTTTGACCACTGTGTCCAAAATCTTGACGGGCACTTCCTGGTACCTAAGGTCTGGCTGTAGATCAATGGTCTCTACTAGTACTCGCTTCTCTTCGAGGACCTTCAAACATCTGCGTAGCTGGGAGACATGAAACACTGGGTGTATATCTGACATCTCTTCTGGTAGCTCCAACCGGTATGCTACTGCTCCGACCCTCTTCAGTACTTTATACGGTCCAATGTACCGAGGGGCCAACTTTCCGTACACCTGAAATCTCTGAGTCCCTCGGATAGGTGAAACCTTGAGGTAAGCGAAATCTCCAGGATTGAAGCTTGCTTCACGCCTCTTCTTGTCTGCGTAGCTCTTCTGTCGGGATTGGGCGGCCTTCAACTTTTCTCGGATGTCGGCTACTCGCTCTTCGGCTTCCTTTATAAGTGCGGGCCCAACCAGGGCACGTTCTCCCACTTCTGACCACATCAGGGGTGTCCTACATTTCTTCCCGTATAATGCTTCGAACGGTGACATTCCTAGGCTGGCTTGGTAGCCGTTGTTGTAGGAGAATTCCGCATACGGTAGGCTCTGTTCCCAATCTTTGCCATAGGTGAGGACACATGCTCTCAACATGTCTTCCAAAATTTGATTTACCCTCTCGGTCTGCCCATCTGTCTGCGGGTGATACGCTGAGCTGAAATCCAGCTTGGTACCCATGGCTTTATGCAAGCTTTTCCAAAACCTAGAGGTAAACTGGGTCCCTCTATCTGAGACTATCCTGCTAGGCACTCCATGCAGTTTCACTATGTTCTCTATGTAGAGTTTTGCCAACTTCTCTCCTCCATAAGTGGTCCGTACGGGTAGAAAGTGAGCGACCTTAGTGAGTCGGTCCACTATCACCCATATGGAATCATGTCCTTTCTGAGTCTTTGGCAAACCTACTACAAAGTCCATGCCTATTTCGTCCCATTTCCATACCGGGATTGGTAAAGGCTGCAACAGTCCTGCGGGTTTCTGGTGCTCAGCTTTAATCCTTTGACAAGTATCACAGTGGGCGACGACCGGGCCATGTCTGCTTTCATTCCATTCCACCAGTACTTCTGTTTTAAGTCCATATACATCTTGGTGGATCCCGGGTGAATGGAATATGCCGAGTTGTGGGCCTCATCCATGATCGTCTGTCGGAAATCTCCGCCTTCAGGCACGCATATCCTATTCTTATACCACAGTGTGCCTTGATCATCCACTCTAAAGTCTGGGGCCTTATTTTCTCCCGTGTGTTTGCGGATTTTCATCAGATTTTCATCTGTCTCTTGGGCCTTCCGGATTTTCTCCTCTAGGGTAGGCTGAATACTCAGTTGGTGGACGTAGCCTTGGGGTACAATGTGCACGTTGAGTCGCTCCATTTCCTCTTGCAACTGGGTACTCTTGGGTGCTACCTTCTCATAGGATTTTCGGCTTAGGGCATCTGCTACTACATTGGCTTTCCCTGGGTGGTAGTGAATCTCTAGGTTATAATCTTTGACTAACTCTAGCCACCTTCTTTGCCTTAGGTTCAGGTCGGGCTGGGTGAAGATGTACTTTAGGCTCTTGTGGTCGGTATAGATCTCGCACTTATTCCCAATCAGGTAGTGTATCCAAATCTTAAGTGCATGCACTACGGCTGCAAACTCCAAATCATGGGTGGGATAATTCTGCTCATGGGGTTTGAGCTGGCGGGAAGCATATGCCACTACTTTCCCATCTTGCATGAGAACACATCCCAACCCTTGTCGGGACGTGTCGCAATATACGACAAAATCCCGTTGAATGTCTGGCAAGGTCAGCACTGGGGTTGTGGTCAATCTTTTCTTCAACTCTTGGAAACTTCTCTCACACGACTCAGTCCAGTTGAACTTCTTCTCCTTCTTGAGCAACTCTGTCATGGGTCGGGCAATCTTGGAAAATCCTTCAATGAACCTCTGGTAGTACCCTGCTAAACCAAGAAAGCTTCTGATCTCGCTCACATTAATCGGTTGTTGCCAGTTGGAGACTGTTTCAACTTTCTCGGGGTCTACTGCTACTCCTTCCGCAGTCAGAATATGCCCAAGGAAAGATATTTTCTCTAGCCAGAACTCACACTTGCTGAACTTAGCATACAACTTGTGTGCCCTCAATTTCCCCAGCACTACTCGAAGATGCTGCTCATGTTCCTCCACACTCCTGGAGTAAACAAGTATGTCATCAATAAAGACTACGACAAACTTGTCCAGCTCTTCCATGAATACCTTATTCATGAGGTTCATAAAATATGCTGGTGCGTTGGTGAGTCCAAAGGAAATCACTGTGAACTCATACTGCCCGTAACGGGTGACAAAGGCGGTCTTGGGGATGTCACTTTCCCTAATCTTGAGTTGGTGGTACCCTGACCTTAGATCCACCTTCGAAAAATACTTGGCTCCTTTCAGTTGGTCGAATAGATCATCTATTTTGGGGAGAGGGTACTTATTTTTGATAGTAACCTCATTCAGCGAGCGATAGTCCACGCACATCCTCATGCTCTTATCCTTCTTTTCCACGAAAAGCACTAGGGCTCCCCATGGTGATGAGCTTGGTCTGATGAACCCACTTCGCTGGAGTTCTCCTAGCTGCTTCTTCAACTCTGCCAACTCAGGGGCTGCCATCCTATAGGGTCTCTTAGCTATGGGAGAGGTTCCGGGAATAAGGTCGATGACGAACTCTATATCCCTATCTGGTGGCATTCCGGGGAGTTCTTCGGGGAACACATCTGGGTATTCTCGCACTACTGGGACATCCTCTATGGACTTGGCATCCATGTTGAAAACCATTATGTCTGGCCTGTGTCCTCGGGTGTGGCAGGTCACTTGTATTCCGTCTGGGTTGGTTAGGTGCACTACTTTATCGGCGCAACTTATAAGGCCATGGTGTTGGCTTAACCAATCCATCCCAAGGATCACATCTATTCCCTTGGACTTCAGTACTACCAAGTCTGCTAGGAACTCTACCCCACTTAAAATGATCCTTACCCGGGGGCATCCCAGTTGACACTTGATGTCACCTCCGGGCGTTCGAGTTAATAGGGGTGCTTTTAGTAGTACTGTGGGTATGCTATGCTTTTCCACAAAACTTGAGGATATGAATGAGTGTGATGCTCCTGAATCAAATAATATGGTTGCCAAGACTGAGCTGACCAGGAACTCACCGAGCACTACGCCTTGTGCTTCTTGAGCCTCCTGTGTGTTGATGTGGTTGACGCGGGATCGTCCATAAGACTGCTGGGGCTGCCTCATCTGCTTGTTGTTGTTGTTGTTGCCGAAGTTGTTGTTGTTGCACACCGGCATGTGGTTGGCTCCAGACACGAGTGGCCTTGGCCCATTCACCGAGTTGGAGTAGGTGGAAGCGGTTGGCTTCTTGGCATATGGGCAGTTGGCAATGAAGTGTCCAGTCTCGTGGCAGTTGAAACACACCCGGGAGTTGTTGTTGTTGTTGTTGGCGGTGACCTGGCTGGTTTTGCTCTGTGGGGGCTTCATGGTGTTATGGTTGTTGTAGGGCTTGAACTGGGTTCTGGGACCTTGAGAGCTCGTGGCTTGCGACTGGGTGCGGTACTGCATGGGGGCTTGGAATCTGGACACAGGGTGTCTGAAGTTTCTCTGGCTCTGGGATTGTTCTTGCTGTTTGGCCTTGTGCTCCATGAACTTGCGCTTGCTCTCCTTCTTCTCTTCTGCCCTCGCTCTCTCTGTGAATATCGTCATGTTCATGAGGGTGTTGAAATCCTGGTAGATCTAAGAGGTAAGCAGGGTCCTCAGTTCCGGAGTCAATCCCTTCTTGAACATCTCCTGTTTCTTGGAGTCCTTGTCCACTTCTTCTGGGGCATAACGAGTCGGCTCTATGAACTGGTAAGTGTACTCCTCCACGGACATGTTGCCCTGGCGGAGTTCACGAAACTCATCTGCCTTTCACTTCTGTGTGGTTTCTGGGATGTGGTAGCGGCGAAACTCTTCCACGAACTCATCCTAGGTGATGGCGGAGGGATCCTTGGCTGCTGCACAGTAGTTCTCCCACCAGGCTAGGGCTGTCCCGGTGAGCTGGTGAGCTGCCAGGAGAACCTTGTCGCGGTCCCCACAGTTGAAGGGCTCCAGTTCCCTTAGAATGGCTCTCAGCCAGTCGTCAGCATCTAAGGGATTCGGATCCGCCAAAAGTGGGTGGCTTTGTCCTGAGGAACTCTATCAGCTTCTCATTCATGCCTAGAAATCGGGGCCTTGGGTGGTTGACGGCGTTGAATATGGCCTCCATCAGTATAGTCTGATTGGCCAAAACTTGTGCCAGTTCTATGGGAGGGGGTGGCGGTGGCAGGACAACGTTATCTCCTCCATCTTCGCCTTGGTTTACTTCCTTATCGTTAAGACGCACCCTTCGATCAGCTTGCGATCCTTCAGCGTCCATCCGACCAGAGCCTTGGTGGGTCCTAACATGGTGCCTGGAAACCATCTGTAAAGGAGCGGGTTTTCTAAGAGATCTAACTTTTATGTGATGTTTAAGTGGATTATATTGGATTTCTTTTTGAAAAGGCAGGGTCTACCCCTGCCGGCAAGCACACAACAAGCACATAGCAAACAAACAAGCACAGACAAGTTTTTATTACAAACAAGTGAGGAGGATACATCCCGACTACGCGACTGACACTACGCGGACACACTACACAACTCAGAGCGACAAGAGCTAAGGGTACGACTCTAAACTCGGATCAGTCACGGCTTCAAACCCTGGGTCAAGGCAACAGGGGTATGCTACTCGCGGGGAGAGCTTTTTTCCGGGGTTGAGTGCACTTCTGGTGGAATGAGCAGTTCATCTTCGTCCTCGCCCTCGGGGTTTCCATTCCCTTGGGGCTGTGCCGCAACTTCCGCGGTCGCTGCTGGTTGTTCGGTGACTACCGGTGGTGCTGGCGGGGCTTCAATAGTTCCTCCCCATCCTACAAGGGGTGTCCCAAGCAAGACTTGTGCTTCTCCAATGGCTGGAATGGGTGTTCCGTTGTTGGTCCATTCTTACATGCGCTGGTCTTGGATCCGCCTGAGGCTTTCATGGGCAATGGCTTCACTACTTACAGCGGTTGCGGTCCTTGCTTCAGCTTGAGCCACTCAGACTTGGTGCATCCTCACTGTGACTTCAGCTTGTTCAGCCCGACTGATTTGCTCCCTCAACAGCTTGGCTTGGTCATCAAAGAGTTTGTCCAGGGAGACGAGGTAGGCAACTATGTGGTACAACAGGTCTTCTTGGTGGCGGCGTTGTTCCAGGTTTCTCATGCGGGCCTGCCAGACTAGGGTTCTGATGGTGGGGGAAAATACCTCATCGGTGTGGGGACGAGGTGTTCCTCATAGATCCGACACAGGTAGCGGAGGGCTTTTCTGAGGGCCAAAGGGTAGGTGTCTCGGTGTCGAAACCCTGTGGCGGTCACGTGCCACGGCTCGATGTTGGTGTGGCGGGTGCTTCTGGCGACGGAGAGGACCACCCTACAGCGAAGAGTGCCGAGTTGCTCGTACTATCTGCTGTAGTACCTAGGGCGCTCAGTGATACCGAGGCGCTCCAGGGAGTTGATAAGAAGGCGAGCAAAACCAGGCTCCTCCTGGCACATGCCTTGGGTCCATCCATCTTCCGCCATCTGAAAACAAGGGTAGAGTTGAACCAGTTGTGGTAGGGTACAAAAGATAGCTAGCTTTATTTAGCAATAGGGTTGGGGTACACTCCTCGGTTCCATTCCGGGTTAGCCATCTGGAATCAGACAAGGATCAAGGTATGGATTTTGGAAAAGATGAGCTTAGCAAAGAAAAGGTGAGAGAGGGGCCAGAGGAGGTTTCGTATCCTAGGGGTCGTGTCCTACGGCCAACCTACGGCTCTAATACCACCTGAAGCGTCCCCTCATCAGAGGTGACCAAATGTGACAAATACGAGTCCCAGGAGGCTGGTAACACATTTATTACAATAGGTGGATCAGTCTTTACATCACGGCGACACAGAGAGCACGAAAGTGCCAACGCCACAAGGAACAACACAAACGCTAGTGACCACACTACGATAGCAAAGGCTTCCAAAGCCTCATCAGAGTACCACACCATGGAAGCTCTCTGTGGAAGCCCTGGGTACACAGGCACGGTTGGGTGTAGGGCAGCGACCTACTCGACGTCTTCGGGAATGAAATCGGGATCCTCCTCTGAAAAACAGTTAGTTAAACAAGGGTGAGCACAAACGTACTCAACAAGTTCAACCCCACCCACGGAGGGGCTTATAAGTAGATCATGCACATGATATATATAACAAGGAACAGGTTAAGGTTTATTTGAAAACTCATTTACTCATGCAGGGGTTCATTTTCCAAAAGGTTTTCGCAAACCAATTTTATAACCAAAGTGACTCAGTTGTTTTAAGAAAACCACTGTGAAACTACCGGACTCCCCGTCCGCAGTAGCCCAGGCACACAACCACACACTTAACTCGAAAGACAACTCACGCCAAGAAACTTCCCAACCCAAACACTAGTTTTTGTGACCACACCGTGACTCGTCCAATACCGTGGACACGGCTATTCGAATAGGTTTGACACTCTGCAGAGGTTGTACATCTTTACCCACAAGTAGGGTACCGTCACACGGACACCTTAGTGTCGGTGCGGATCCTATCAAAGCCATTACCCACCTTAGCTAACACTACGAGCCACCACGGAAGCAACCAAGGGGTTATCCCACATAACCAGGGCGTACCTCACACAGAGTGTACCCCTACTCCTCGGTCTGCCGCCGCTCACCCGCACACCAGATGGCAAGTAGATTAACTAGTGGGGTTTATGCTAAGCCGTTGCCACATACAACAGTCGAGTGGTTGTACGATGATTTGGGTCAGGTGAGATGTCACGCAACCCGGTCCTTAACCGACAAGATGGACAACTCCCAACACGCTCAACCACACAGGTACGAGCTCTCCCATACTCCTGACACACACATCCATCCCGTCTACCCAGCTCTTTACTCATTTTCTGAAATATCCCATTCCCATTTTTAAAGCACTCACACATTTTTGAGCAATCATTTAGGCCAAACCAAGGTTCAATCATAGCAATCAAGGGTGGCTATCCTACCATGTTTTTGCAGTAAAACAATATGCAACTTATAAAACAGGTATAGGGTTGTATTTATAAAACTAGGACCAAAGCATGCATCAAAGGATGAGGTTGAACTTGCCGTCTTCGAAGTCTTCGGGGAGTTCCGGCTCGGCGTTCGGGATCTCGGGCTCCTGCTCGCAGTAGTCGGCTCCAAACTCCGGCTCGGGGTACCTTCCTTCGTTTACTTCGTCGGCTATAACGCACCCACAAGCAAGCATGCAATCAATATAAGCACACACAATTTCTCCGGCTGAGCTCGAGGAAGGTAATTAAATAAAATAGGGAAACAAATATTATGCAGGGGGTTTTGGGTGAAGGCTGGGTGGCGGTATACCCAGTACGCGTGTGAGGAAGTTTGGGCACGATTTGGATTAAAATCGCGCATGAAATGATGGGTTAAAGGAGGTGTTTTGGGTTAATTAGGGGTCTGTTAGTATTTTATCTTAAAAGAAAAGGACCTAATTATAATATTTAAACCTAGCGGGGGTTTAATTATAATAGTCTAGGGGTTTAATTAAAAAGGACTGGGCTGTTTTGGTGAAATATCCTAAGGGTTAGGGTCTGATTTGAAAGAAAGGAAAGAGAGAATAGAGGGGGGTCGGTTTTGGAGAAGTGGAAAAAGGGCAGGGGGTATGGGCAAAACAACCATCTTCTTCCTCCCCTCCCTCACGATAGAGAACAGACAAGACAGTGTGGCCGGCCGGTGGAGGGGGAAGGGGCGCCGGCGACCCAGGCCATGGGGACGGCCGGGATGTGGGGCAAAACGAAGAGGAGGTCGAGGGCAACTCATTCCGCTCCTCACCTTGGTCGGGGACGGACTGTGGAGGGAGATCGACGGCGGCGGGCGGTCTGCAACCCAGAACGGCACGGGCGGCGCTAGTGGTGGTGATGGAGAGCTCGGGGAGGAGGGGGAATTGGCCGTGGAGGTGCGGGACGAGGTGGGGAGCCGGTCCGGCCCTTTTATATGCGCGGGAAGGTCGGTTTGGCGAGGATATTTGAGCTCTAGGAGCTTCGATGACCGTCAATGGCGGTGGGGAGAAAAATATCCTGGCATTGACCTTGGGCCGGCGAGCTTCCGGGCGGCGAGGCGCTGTGGGACGCGACCCTTCGCGTAGGCGGCTGTCGTGGCTGTGGGAAGGAGACCGGCCGGAGGGGAGAAGTAATGGTGGAGGTGACCGTTGGTCGTCGCCTGTCAGAGCAATGGAGGGGGGGCGCTGCCGGCCTTTGCTGCAGGCGCGGGCCAGCCCTGGCGTGCTGTCTTGGTGGTGCAGGAGAGGGAAGGGGGAGGCGGCGGCGGTCCGGAGGGGGGCGCGCACGGGGGGTGTCGCGCGAGGGGGGAGGTCGCGGCCTTGGGGTCGCGGCGTGGAACCATCGAAGGAAGAAGGAAGGGGGGAAAGAAGGAGGAAAAGAAAAAGGGGAAAGGGAAAAGAAAACGAAAAAAAAGAAAATGGTAAATAGAAAAAGGAAAATATGGGAAGAATAATAGAAAAGGGGTTTAGAAAATTAGGAGAATTTCTAGGAAAATTAGGAGAAGGGTTTTTGTGGATTTTTTTCTGGGTTTCTCGGATATCGGCGTCAATTCCGGGACGGCGGTGATGGCGAGGCGGACTGGCCAGCGGGACCGCGGCGGTGCGGGATTCCCGTCATGGTGGCTGTTGACGGTTAATAATTGTATCAAAGTTCGTTCGTGACTCGCAAGCGTACAAGTCTCCCGTCGTAGTCAAGGGACCCTTCTTCCCTCGAGTGGTGAACCCAAGGTATCGAATCCGTGGAACAAATGTGTGACGCAAGACTTAATCTATTAAAGCCAAGTAACTTCAATCTTCGATAAAAGACCTAATGCATCTAAGTAAAAGACACAAAACGAATCTAATCTACTAAAAACCGGAGAAAACAAAGTAAGATTGGGTAGATAAACCGATCTAGAGGGATCGGGGTAAGCCTTTTGTTGAAGTTCCAAGCAAGAGAAGAAGTAGCAAATCGAATCTTAATAGAAGCCTCTTTAAATCGTGGTTTCCCGTCCAAATCCGAAAACATCCGCCTTTCGAGACCCCCGTTCGTCACAACGTATCCCTATTCATGCGGGGAGCTTAGGGCGAGTCAAAAGACAAGTCGAGATTCTTTCGGAAGATCCGGCGTGTACCTCTAGCCACCGCGGCTACAAGAACACCCTATGTAATCTATCTCGAGAATAGAATTGGAATAAGCAAAGCCGATCGAAAAACGAAATCTTCGAGGAAACACTTGATCGGCCGGGAAAAGATTCAACTTGATAATTCAACTATAACAATGATACATACACAAGATCACCACCGGGATCCTTCCTTGATCTTGCTTCTAGCTCCCGGGAACTCCGACGTGGTCTTCCGTGCAAGGTTCCCACGTCGGCTAGGGAAACCCTAGTCAACTAGCTCGACCCTCTCCTCTCCGAGATGGTGTCCCTCTCTTCTCTCGCTTCGGGCGGCCGAAGACGAAATCTTCTCTTCGTGGCTCTCGGTCGGGGGACTATAAATAGCCCGATTGGCGGCTAGGGCAAAGGAGAGCGTGTTTGGGCCCAAAATGGGCACTGGGCCGACCGGACCGGGCCGGCCGGCGGCCCGGGCCCATTTAGGCCCGGCCCCGTGGGCTCCTTTGCCCCACGTCGGTTCCCTTGCTTCTCGGATGTTCCCCCTTCGCATGTAGGTCCATGTCGTCGGTTTCTCTCGAATTGGACTCAACTCCTTGTCTTGCAAGATTCGAGCACTTTTCCGGTCGGTCCCCGGAGTCCGTCGTCTTCTCGGATCAAGTCCCCCGGCTTCTTGGAGTTAAGTTTGCTTCATTGCATGACTTGTACGGGGCTTCAAGGTCTTGTCATGAGGTGCTTGATGAACTTATCCCGAAAGTCTTGCATTCAACACTAAAACCCTGCATAAACATTAAACTCCAAAACCGACATGCACACGTGAACTTGTTATACCACGGGGGTTAGTACCAATGGATAAGGTATAAAACTCATGTCAACACCGAAGGTAAACTCATGGCTAGGTTGACGGATTTTCACCGTCAACATCTCCCCCATGCTTAAACCTTGCTCGTCCTCGAGTAAGCCTTCGATGGATATCATCATTGCTAAACAATGTTTAAACTTTGCACTTGATTACACATGAGAAAACATAATGCTCTCAAAATTTTAATTCATTAAAGTTCCATAATGTACTAGCCTTCATCTCTACGGAGGGTAGATTCTTATTAAGCTTATCCCACAAGTATTAACATGCTCACAAAGTTTTAAATAGATCTCAGAATTTTTATTGAAATGAAGAACGAGATAAGAAAAGCTAAACCAAATTCACAAATTTAAATCATCTCGTGTATTGCTCATAAACTCTCATCTCACTTGTCTCTCAAGCCTATATATTCTACTCCTTTCCCTCTCATATATATGTGGTAGGCTTTATATGGAGCTTTGGGAAAGTTTAGTCCTAACAAGATTTTATAAATGAGGTGTTGTCAAAACAAGACAAGCTTCTCATGGTCTTACCGAGACTCGTCAAAAAGGTCATTGGAAAATAATGTTAAATCAAGGAAGGGAAAGAGAAAAATACACACACTTTAGATAAGTGGACATGTGCAAATGGCAAAGAGTGATCCCGAGGCACAAAAGAAGTCCTCGTTATCGGATTGCACATGGTTGGAAAATGAGAATGGATCTTTTTAACTTGAAGCCTTGAATGCACTCTTAGAGAACCGGGGAGTTCGCTTTACGCACACATATATATTTTTTTCTTTCTCATATTTCTCATTCTTTTCTTTCTTTCTTTCTTTCTTTCTTATATATATATATGTTTTTTTCTTTCTTCACCTTGGAAGTCACGTACATCGCCGAATTTTTTTCTTTCATCATTATATATATATATTTTTTTTAAATACTCCCTTTTGAACTCTAAAACTGCACCGTACCTACCTCCTCCCCCATGCTTAGACGTTGCTCGTCCTCGAGCAAAGAGGCGAAAAATAAGGTAGGTACCGGAGATATTTTTCCCTGGAGAGATACTTGAAATCTTCAACGTTGGCACCGTCTTGCGATCTTCCTTGAATTGATGATCCATTCTCAACGATAGGTTGTGGTCAAGGAGGTAATCACAAAAGATAATATTTGGTTTAAGGGTGGATATCCGGCGAAGTTTGTGAAATCACCGATGCGGGGATACACAATGCACGGATAAAAGGCTAGCAAAAAGATAGATACGCAAAAATGGAATGACCAGCTTCTTAGTCTCGGGCCAGAGAAATCATGGCCTGCAATAACTCACTCAAAAATAAATCTTGTACACTAAGGTTTATGCACTCAAATATATATAAGGCTCTGGATAGGTTGAGCAACACACAAGCGATATTTGTGACAAGGTTAGCAATATTTTTGAGCATAAAAGACATCTTTAATCTATTCATAACTTGAGAGCACATAAAACACTATGGGTCTTTATTTTAATCATAACCTCCGCCGAAAATTAAGCTAGTATTTAAATAAATTCAGATCTGTATTTTTAAGAGAGCACTAGCTTAAACATGCATAAATCAACTACAAAGATGAACAAAGCTGCAATTTTAATCATATATCATCATGGCACGAATTTTGTAACTTTTCCAATGATATAATCAAGGTGGTGTCTTTATTAATGGTGACATCAAGTTGAAATACAAACTGAAAATAAACAAACATGCTTGCTGAAATTTAAATAAAAACAGAAAATACTACGCAAACACACATAAGCAAAAGCTGAAAATTACAGAGAAAAAGAAAAGAAAAGAAAACTAAAGTTCCTAATTCTTCTAGTCCTCCGCCGGTGGTTGATGTTGATAATCTTGATAATAATACCCTTGCTCATAATACGATTGGACGCTTCCTCCGACGAATTGATTTGGCTCCACAAGGTGAAGGCGTCCAAGTTCAAAGGCAATATTTGCATTGCCTTCACCAAGTTGAGCTGCGTTAGCTTGGATGGCTGCGATGTTTTGAGCATTTCTTGCAGCATACCCTCCAATAATGGCCATGCTTTGTTGTGGTTGGGGATGATGAGCGTAGGACTCCGCGAAGTTAGCGTTGGGCACAACATAATTTTGTGGGGGTACCGGTGCACCACCCCCCCATGCTTGTCCTTGTGACCCTCCGTAATAACTTGGCGGAGGAGGGACCCCACCGAATGGTTGCACATTGGGTTGTGCTCCACTCGCTTGTGCGGAGGATGTTCCCTCCTCTACGATTCTTCCTCTCTTGTTCTTCCTTGCAGGGACAAGTAGTCCCTCTTCCAACCAATCTTCTCTCCCCTCATTGAAAAGCCTAAGCCTCTCGTTGGGAAGGGGTAGGTTCACTATGGCCAACCGATAACCTCCTCTCTCATCTCCACTAATGTATTTGCCTTGCCGCAAATATTCAAAGCCGAGAGAGGTACCACGCAAAAGGTGAGCGGGGTTTCTTGCGATCCCCGGCCGCAAGGAAAAGGCCAACATGGAGAGGTAACACCCCGAACCAATATTACCCGCCCCCGATGTTGCTTCACAACACCAACGGTTGATCATGAGGTAAGAGGGGTCTATTGGCTGCCTGGCAATTAAAGCCGAGTATAGCCAATTCAACTCCGTGTCGGTCACCTTTGTTTCCTTCATCCTCCCCAATACCCTCTTGCACATCCAAGAGTGAAATATCCGGATAATGGGGTTGCGGATGCAATTGCGTTGTTGATGGGCTTCTCCGGAGATCATGTTCCAAAATCCCGCCAACATGCCGGGTGGCACGTCAACTTTCTCCGGAGCTCCCTTGTGGAATCCAAGCAGCTCCCTAACGTGCTCGTAGGGAACCACTTGTTGGATTCCCTCCAAACGGAATGACAAGCTTTGCACCCCATCATCATCAACGATGGGTGCAATAGTCATCAAAATTTCCAAGGCGTAACCCAAATGGGTGTCCACCGATATTCCGTTGGAGAACTGCACCCATCCGAGGTGCCCCAACATATAGTATATGTCGGTGCAAAAACCCAAGGTGTAGAGTGCTTGGTCGTCGAACTCGACGTTCGGCACAAGCCTCTTCTCAAGATTGGCGAGCCTCTCCTCCTCCTCCGCCGACAAGATGATGAAGCCGTACGAAGAGTGTGTCGGGGTGTAAGGAGGTGGTGCGGTTGAGCGAGTCGATCGTCGTGGTGGCGCGGGCTGCTCCTCCGTGTGCCCACGAGGTTCGGAGAACCTCATGGAAGTGCTTCTTGCAGCCCTCATACCACCAAGGAGGAGAGCATCGTTCCTCCTTGGTGGTGCCTTATCCGTCTCCATGCTCCGGGTAGACTCGGAAACCGAGTGCCTCCTCGAAGACGTGGTTGATGACGGCTTGGACGACGACGAACTCTTCTTCTTGGAGAAGAGACTTGTGGTCTTCTTCCACATGGTTGTGTAACAACCCAGGAATCTAGGTGAGTGAATTTTGCGAAAATTTAAAACTTTTTGCTTGCAATTGGGTGCTATCAAATTTTTAGCCAAATTGCTAGCCTCTTACCAAATTCTCCACTAGTTTATCCTATTTATAAAACTTATATTTAAAATATGGTATAACAAGTGAGTTGGAGTTTCTCTGTTTTGTTTGGAGATCTTTTGAGTGAAGTTTGAATTTGATTGGGATTCAAATTCAAACCCCTAGTTAAATCTTTTATCAAACCTTTTAGCTTTAAAAAAACAAAGGGTAACTAGGAGCAGTGGGCCGATTTCTCTTCTGCTGTTTCGCAGCCGGCCCAACCCGTAGCCGCTATCGGCCCACTTGCGCTGCGCGGCCCAAACCGATCCCATCTCTATCACTGCCACGAGGGCCCCGCGCGTCAGTCTCCCTTCTTCCCCTTTCTTTCCCTTTCCTTCAGCGCCTTGACCAGACCAGCCAGACGGCTGAGCCAGGCGGCCGCGCCGCCGGTCCAGCCGCGCCCGGCCGCGCGGGGGTGGCGCGCGGCCGAGCCGACCGGCCGGCGCGCACGCCAAGGCCGGCGTGTGCACGCGGACCCGGGGGCGACCGCGGGGAAAAGGGAAAAGACCCCGTTGCCCCTTTTCCCCAAGGATCCGAGGCGGGGCGAGCCTTAGCCGCGGCCACCACCCGGCCCGAGGCGGCGGCGGGCCGAGGGCACGGTGGACCATTCCGGTCCGAAGCCCCGCGGCGTGGATTCAAAAGGGGAGGGGAGCGAGGGCCGGGGAGGAGGCAAGACCAACCGCCCCCATTGGGGTTTTCGTCCACCACTTGCTCGGACGCGTGCCGGAGAGGAAGGAGAAGGCGGGCGCGCGCGCCGCCGCGCCGCGCCGTTGGGGGGGGGGAAGGCGTCGCGCCGGAGAGGAGCGCATCGCCGTCGCACCGCGCCGGGAGGAGAAGGAGCCGGAAATCAGGGGCGCGGAAGCACGGACCGCGACGACGAGCCGGGGAAGGAACGAGACGAAGTGAACCACTGCGCCGTCGGGGAGCGTCTACATCGCCGGAACATCAACAACCCGCCTTCGACAGGCCGGCCACGTCTACACCTACGCCCCACCGTGAGCACCGCGGCCATCCTCATCTCTTTCCCCCTCCCTTGCTTTCTTTCTGTGTTGACACCCTCAAGTATGGAGACGCATCGCTGTGAGATGTTTTGCCTGTGTGCTGGCCTTCGTGCCGCATGACTGCCGTGCCGCGGCGGATGGGGGCTCTCGGGCCGGCCGTGCCTCCGAGCTCCGCCGCCGCCGCGCGAAGAGCGATGCGGGCTCGGGTGGTGGAGGTGAACGGGGAGGCGTCGCGCCGCGGCTACCCCAAGCCGGCGGGCGAGCCCTCCCGGTGCACGCGACGCCGTGCGCGGAAGAGTTGTTGAGCACCGGCCGTCGCGCCGGACTATCCGTGCGGGGAGCTAAACGGCGTCGTGGCGCGGCGCGGCGCGCACCGAGCACCGTGCGGTCGCGCCGGCGAACATTCCGGGACGTGCGCAGCGTGGGGCCGTGTCGGGTGTCGTCTCGAGGGTTTTCGCGGGGAGAGGGTTTTGGGGGCCGCCGCGCCGTGGCGCGCGCGCGGCGGCGGCGAGTACCCGCCACCGGGACGGCGCGCGCGCTCGCCGCGCGCAAGACCTCGGAGTTGAGCGCCCGCCCGGCCGCACACCCCGCAGCCGCGCGCGTGGCGTGCACCGGCCGGGAAACGTTGAGCGGGGGGGAAGAGGCACCGCAGCCCGACGCCGGCGGCGCACCGCGCGGTCGCGGCGCCGCCACGCGCGCTTCGTCGAACACCCGTAGGGCATGGTAGAGTTTCCCGAACACCCTTTCTGCGGGAAGCGGGCCGCCGGCCGGACCGGGCCGTGAGCCCATTAAAGTCCTTTCCTTTCCTTGGCAGGCCGACGGCCTGATGCGGGAGCCGGTAGAGGGGCCGAATCCAGACTTTTGTAGTACGTTAGGTGGGCTTGACGCCTGTTGATGAGCTGGGCCGAAACCCGAAAACCAGTGGGATGGGGGCCGCTGGGCCGCCCACGGCCCGGCAGCACTTCCGGCCCTGCTGCAGCCTGTTAACCGAGGGCGCTGACGTCATGCTGACGTCAGCAGTGTTTTTCTGAAAAACCCCCTTTCCTTTTTCTGTTTTAATCTCCAGAAAATGTTTTAGACCTTTAAAAATTAGTAATAAATTCTAGGATGCTCAGAAAAATACAAAACTAATTTCTATAAATCCGTATTTGCAAAACCTTGCTGATTGTAGGTAGTTCGGGCTCTTTTGGATTTTCTAAGATGGATTTTATTTGGAGTTATTGCTTAGATGTGCACCGTATTTATATTTTCGCGTCGAATCTCGTGCCGCAGACCCGAGCTTCGACCAGGAGGACGTGGAGGACCCCGAGTACACTGCACCGGACGGCCGATCGCTTCAACGGCACAGAAGGTGTCATGTCACTCCCAACCATATAGATCCCATGTTGATATTTAGCTGCTGGTGCTTTACTTTTATGCATTGTTCTGGTGAATTGCATAACCTGTTTACTAGCCATGCCTTGATGTTTATAATATCCTGTTCCTTGATCTACTACCTGCGGGACTAGCTACAGACCCCTAGCTAGTCCCATACTTCAACTATCCATACTTTTGTTGTTTGATTATGGATGGTGCTCTGGGTTTGAGCTGAGATGTGGGTATCTCGGTATGATTCTAGCGTGTGTTCTGGGTTGTGTACCCCTTGCTGTGTTTTGGCGGGAGCGAGCCGCTGGTTACTTGTGAACGGCTGCCGAGGGAAGATGCGATCTGGCCTCTTACCCGAGGGTCGTGTCGTGTGGGATGGAGATGTTGAGTGCTCGCTCTCGGCCCCTTAAGGACCGATCGTCAGTTGACCTTGTTTCGAATGACTACTTTCGTACAGACCGCCCGCCTTGTATTGGGCGGGGGGTGCGGGGTGAGACTTGTAGTGGATAGCACCCCTCCCCGCCGGAGGATCGGTGTGATCGTGTCGGGAGTGGTCCGTCCCTCCTTAGTAGACTTTGCCCTGGCGAGGCCGGGGAAGGGTTCCACAGCTTCGAGGGACCTCTCGCGGGTAGTATGAGCTCTGCCGCGGAGGCTGGGCCAGGCTCGGAGATGCAGAAGGGTACTATCCACTTACTTGGGCTTCAGCCGTATGGTAGGGTCGGACACCGGTGACGGCCGGTTCCGGACCTATTCGGGCGGGTACAGTTGTACAACCTCTCGCAGTGTTAAACCTATAGCTATAGTCCGTGTCCACCGGTTATGGACGATCTTTCGATCTCTCACCTGACTAGATACACTTCTCTTGTGCTTCTTCTCTCCCCCGAGTGTGTGAGCCCGGCTTCGGCCGTTGAGATGTGGGGATAGGAGCCGGTGGGCCCCACATCGCAGATGAGAGTTGGGTTCTGGATCGTGGTTGAGATCCGGTGCTTTGGTGTGGTGATCCTTGAGCGGGGTGTGGACCCCTGAGGCGTGGACCTCGGAAGCGAAGGCTTCCCCCGAGGTGTGGACCTCCTTGCTACTCTGCTTACCTTGAAATGTTGCACTGCTGCTTTGCTTAAGCCTTCTACAGCCAGATTAGGGTTACCTCATGCATAGTAGAATATACACCGCTTTTGCCTCTTTGTTGGGAAGCTGACATGACCTACCCGCTTATCGGGTAGACCCTGGTGACTCTGACGCAGAGCCGGACTACGACTTCGACAACGACGGCTGGGTGGACTAGAGCTCTTCCTACACTTGAGCTGCCTGCGGAGATGGAGTTCCCGCGCTTTCATGGAGCCGCTGCTAGACGTTTTATTTATGTTTGATTCAGTCCTGATGGACTTGTACCCGGCATGTGCCGAAGAGATGTACTCTGATTAATGTAATAAAATAAATGTTGTACTCTACTTTACTGTTTTTATCTTTTCTGTATGGATTTTGGACTCGCTGAGACAGGGATTGCACGTGGTAGTCTCCTGGGACTACCACCGAGGTGCTAAGATTCGGGATTCCGTTCGCGGAAATCCGGGTCGTTTCAGGTTGCTGCACTCTTTCTTCAACTAAAATTCCGGGTTGCAACCGGTAAACTAGGCACTTAAACTCTTTGCTTCGGATGTGGACTTTGAGTGGATTAAGGATGTGGATTTTTTCTTGAGCTATCAAGCTTGGGATGGTTGGCTATGTCTACGGAGGTTCAGAGCACACAAACTTGAACACACAAACAAGGGAAGAAGAGGGAAGCTTGCCTGCAGAAAACGGGAGCCGGGGGGCTCCTTAAGTAGGTCAGGCCGGCCGGCCTGGGGCCGGCCGGCCCGGGGTCTCCCCGGCTCCTCCCCGCCGCGTCTTTCTCCCGGCACGATCATTTCGCCTCCGCAACTTTCCCCGCCCGCGTGCTCCACGAGTTGCACCGCCCAAACGCTCTCGTCCACTCCTTTTCTTGAATTATTGGTCCTCCCACTTGATGCTCCATGCTTTGGGTCATGTCCATGCTCCCTAGCTCCACTTGCTTCACATGCCACCATGAAAATCCTGCAAAGTTGATGCTTGCTGCCCACCATGCTTGTCCTTTGCATGTGGAATTGGTGAAAGTTGATAAAAGGGAATCCAATGGTGCATGCATGATTAATTCAAACTAGATTGCCTCCATTTAGGTGTGTTTAAGGTTAAGCACTTCTCTAATTCGAAATTTAAAATATTTTTCAGAGCCATGCAAGAGCTCAAGCATAATTTTAGAGAAGTTTTTAAACCATTAAAAACAAATGTAAGTCGAAAATATTTTTCGACTACGTCGATTTCGGTCTCACCGGTATAGTTTGCTTTCATCGGTTGAGAGCGAACATTTTCCCGGCTTGATCATGGGGGCATAGGTTTAGGTTCTAATTTTGGCTAAATAAGAAAGATTTTGAATGAAACAAAATTAGAATAGGCTTAGAAAAATTCTAATCCTAGAGAAACCAAGGATAAATATTTTTAAAACCAACCAAAAGCTTTGATTTCTAGGTTCACGCGAGTCCTACCACGTGCTGAATTTTATTAACACTTAAACATAAATCGTGGCTCTACTCGTGTGGTTTTAGCATGAAAAATAAGTCAACCTAAGCACCATAATGAGGGTGAAAGGTTGAGTTAAGGTTCTAAAATTATTTGGTTGAGGGTTTCTCGAAAAGAAAAGAATCAAACAAGCACATAGGAGGGTTCATGCAAAGGGTTTATGATAAAGCAAACATTCAATCAAGAATTATGTCTATAATATTGTTCAACCACTTCTAAGTCTAATGTCTTTGCGTAATAAAACTCAAAAACTAAATTATTAAAAATACTCGAAAAACCTGGAATCGGGTTGTCCTCCCGTAGCTTATTCTTGACTCGACGAAACGGGTTGCCTCCCGCCTAGCGCTTCGTTTATAGTCTATAGCTAGACTTCTTCACTTGATTACTCCGGATCAACGCTCTTTGCGGGCGTTGCAATCTTGGGTACCCACTTCCGCACCATCTTGGGCGCGGGCTTGTCTTCCGGCTTAGTTGGCTTAGTCATTTTTTTGGTCTTCACAGGCGGCTTCTCTTCCTTTGTCTTGACGGATGCAACACCTTCTTTGATTTTCGTTACGTTCATTTTTTTCGGCTCCTTCTACTTTTTCAGCCCCTTCGTTTGTTTTGGTTCTCCCTTCACTCCAATCATGTTGCATGCCTCAATCCTTGGACGGAACTTGAAGGAACTCTTTTCTCCGTTGATATCGAACATGATCTCCCCCTTGCCAACATCAATAGTAGCTCCCACGGTCTTGAGGAACGGCCTCCCTAGGATGAGCGGCGGCTTCTCCCTCTCTCCCATCTCGAGCACAACGAAGTCGACGGGGATGAAGTGGTGTCCAATCTTCACGGGTACATCTTCGGCAATGCCCAAGGGATAGCGAATGGAGTTGTCACCCAACTCCAAACATATTCCCGTAGGCTCCATCGGTAGGCGTAGCTTCTCGAACACATCCCTCGGCATGACACTCACACTAGCTCCAAGGTCGCATAACGCCTTCTCGAAGTTGAAAGAACCAACCGAACATGGAATTGTAGGGCACCCGGGGTCTTTTTGCTTCTCTAGCCCATAAGCAATAGTCGCACTACACTCCTCGGACATCTTGACATGATCTACCCCGAGTGTTGCTATCTCATATTTATTTGCAAGTATGTCTTTAAAGTAACGAGAATATGTAGGTACTTGTAGGGCATCTAGTAACGGCATGTTGATGCTAAGTCTACGCACAACTTCCACAAACTTCTCAAAGTGGTTGTCAAGTTTACCTCGGAAGTAGCGTGGCTTGAGTTGCGGTATCCTCGTGTCTTCCTCCGGCATCTCGAATTCGGGTTCCTCGGTGACGATCCCCGTAACCTTCTCTTTAGCAATTCCTTCCACCTCGGTGGATGGTTTAAGCTTCCTTGCTCCCGCGGAACGTTCCGGATCTTCGGTCTCCTTCCCCGAACGTGTTTGAATGGCCTTCGCCGATTCGGACATTTGGGTTGTCCCGGAAGCTTCCCTTCATCATTAGTGAGGCGCCCTGCAAGTTGTCCCACTTGCGTCTCGAGCATCTTCATCATGTTGAGCACTTGATGATTGGAACTTCCGACCTCCGTCACTTTGCTATCGATGTTCTCCAACACCTTGTCTATGGTCTTGAACTTGGTGACGGTGTCCTTGTTGATCTTAGCTTGCTCATCCATGAACTCCTCCAATTGTATACGAAGCGGAACCGCATTAGGAATAGATGAGCTTGCATTAAATTGAGGCCTACCTTGCCCGTAGCGGAAGTTCGGCAATTCTCCCTTCCTCATGTAGTCGAGCACTTTGGCTTCCTCCGGACAATCTTTGCGGACATGGCCATACTCTCCACATTCTTCACATGTGGACCTTGCTTCGGCGGCCTTCAAGTCTTGAGCCTCTTTCTTTTCCATCTCCATCTTCTCAAACCTCCTCATGAGCGAGTCGATCTTGCCTTCAAGTATGTTCTCCTTCTCCACTTGCAAGACTCCTTTGACGTTCCCCGTGGGTTGAACCGGATGTAGGCGCCCGGACGACACCCACGTGTCATTATCCGCGACCTTCTTGAATAGCGTGAAAGCTTCCGTCGGTGTAAGCTCGATGATAGATCCTCCCGCCGATGCATCGATGATCGTCCTTGACGCCATGGTGAGTCCTTGATAGAACTTTTGCACGAGGTCTTCTTTCGGGAACTTGTGATGTGGAACCGCCTGAGTGTACTCGTTGAAGCGCTCGAATGCCTCCGAGATAGTTTCTGTAGGATATTGAACAAAGGTGGCAATCTTATTACGCAAACTTTGAGTTTTACCCGGTGAGTAATATTCCTTCATGAAAGCCTTCATCAACGTGTTCCAATTTTGCACCGTCTCCGCCGGTTGAGAGTGGAACCATTGCAAAGCCTTCCCGAGTAGTGAAAACGGAAAAAGCCTTGCCCTCATTTGGTCTTGAGTCACCCCATCCATGTTGAAAGTCTGACATAGTTGAATGAATGCTTGGAGGTGAAGGTTCGGATCCTCTTTGCCGGTGAAGGGTGAATGTTGCACCATGCGGATTGTTGAGGTCTTGATCTCGAACGGTCTTCCGATCTCCTCAAGGTTCAAGATTGGTAGGTCGATGATGTCCGGGGGTGCATAGCTCCCCAATCTTGCGTTCTTGCGGTGGTTGGTCACCCATCGGTGGAAGTCGATTCTCCCGCGGACTTTGAGGTGGTGAATTCTTCGGAGATTCCCGCGATCCTTCGTCTTCCGACTCCGAATCTACAAAATCCAGCTTTTTAGCTTGATGTGCTTCGCGTCTCCTTAGCCTCGTAAAGTTTTTTCCGGATCATCCACAAAATTATTGGGTTTGTTGGAGAGGTAGCCGTCCATCTCCTGTTAGGGTTAGCAATAAACAAAGTATGCAAAAAAACTAGAAAGTAAAAACAAATCTATAAAAAAAACTAGGGTTAGACAAACTAGATTAGATGTATTTTGAGGATGATCAAAATTTAGTAGATGCAAAAATAAAAACAAAAAGAAAACTGAAAATTACAAAAAGGCAATAAAAAATCAAATCTTGATCACTTGTTCCCCGGCAACGGCGCCAGAAAAAGGGGCTTGTTGACGGTTAATAATTGTATCAAAGTTCGTTCGTGACTCGCAAGCGTACAAGTCTCCCGTCGTAGTCAAGGGACCCTTCTTCCCTCGAGTGGTGAACCCAAGGTATCGAATCCGTGGAACAAATGTGTGACGCAAAACTTAATCTATTAAAGCCAAGTAACTTCAATCTTCGATAAAAGACCTAATGCATCTAAGTAAAAGACACAAAACGAATCTAATCTACTAAAAACCGGAGAAAACAAAGTAAGATTGGGTAGATAAACCGATCTAGAGGGATCGGGGTAAGCCTTTTGTTGAAGTTCCAAGCAAGAGAAGAAGTAGCAAATCGAATCTTAATAGAAGCCTCTTTAAATCGTGGTTTCCCGTCCAAATCCGAAAACATCCGCCTTTCGAGACCCCCGTTCGTCACAACGTATCTCTATTCATGCGGGGAGCTTAGGGCGAGTCAAAAGACAAGTCGAGATTCTTTCGGAAGATCCGCGTGTACCTCTAGCCACCGCGGCTACAAGAACACCCTATGTAATCTATCTCGAGAATAGAATTGGAATAAGCAAAGCCGATCGAAAAACGAAATCTTCGAGGAAACACTTGATCGCCGGGAAAAGATTCAACTTGATAATTCAACTATAACAATGATACATACACAAGATCACCACCGGGATCCTTCCTTGATCTTGCTTCTAGCTCCGGAACTCCGACGTGGTCTTCCGTGCAAGGTTCCCACGTCGGCTAGGGAAACCCTAGTCAACTAGCTCGACCCTCTCCTCTCCGAGATGGTGTCCCTCTCTTCTCTCGCTTCTCGGCGGCCGAAGACGAAATCTTCTCTCTCGTGGCTCTCGGTCGGGGGACTATAAATAGCCCGATTGGCGGCTAGGGCAAAGGAGAGCGTGTTTGGGCCCAAAATGGGCCCGGGCCGACCGGATCGGGCCGGCCGGCCCGGGCCATTTAGGCCCGGCCCCGTGGGCTCCTTTGCCCCACGTCGGTTCCCCTTGCTTCCTTGATGTTTCCCCCTTCGCATGTAGGTCCATGTCATCGGTTTCTCTCCGAATTGGACTCAACTCCTTGTCTTGCAAGATTCGAGACTTTTCCGGTCGGTCCCCGGAGTCTGTCGTCTTCTCGGATCAAGTCCCCGGCTTCTTGGAGTTAAGTTTGCTTCATTGCATGACTTGTACGGGGTTTCAAGGTCTTGTCATGAGGTGCTTGATGAACTTATCCCGAAAGTCTTGCATTCAACACTAAAACCCTGCATAAACATTAAACTCCAAAACCGACATGCACACGTGAACTTGTTATACCACGGGGGTTAGTACCAATGGATAAGGTATAAAACTCATGCCAACACCGAAGGTAAACTCATGGCTAGGTTGACGGATTTTCACCGTCAACAGTGGCCGACCGCGGCGCCGGGGCATCACGCGTGTGTGATGGCCCGGGTGCAGGTGGTGCCGGCGGGATTCGCGGCACGCGCGCCGAGGGAAAGGAATCGACCGGGGTTTCGAAAGGGGGTAAATGAGCTCAGCGGGAAAGTTTTGAAAACACGTGTGATTTATTAGGTGGTTTATTAGGAGCTAAAAATGCGGGCATTACATTTATGTATCAATAAGTGTTTGATTGTGAAGTTTGATACTTATTTAGCTATCAAATGATTATTGTACTCTTAGATATGAACTTAATGACATGTTTATGTTAATACTCATCGGGTACCTTTTACCCTACGGGTAAGGGTAAGAATTTTTACCCGTTCCGTTTGGCGGGTAAGGGGCGGGTAAATGCTTTATCCTTACCATACCCTACCCATTGCCATCTAGCCTGCAGTATTTTGCATTTTTGCCCTCGTCATTCGCGGACATCGCACGCGACACATCGCTTGCAAGTGGTTATCTTTTTTCTCCACGTCGCTTTGCATCTCGATCTCTACCGGTGTCAGCGAGTCGGTGTACTGTGTGCACGACCACTGCATCTCGATCGCTACCGGTGTCAGCGAGTCGGTGTACTGTGTGCACGACCACGGGAAGAGACAGTACGGTCAAGCCTGTTCGTTTGACTGGTGGCTGATGGCTGGTGCTGATTTATTCTGAGAGAAAAGTACTGCTGGCTGGTTGCTGGTGGCTGTTTTGTTGTGAGAGAAAAATACTGTTGGCTGGTGGCTGATAAGCCAAGCGAACAGGCTGGTAGCTTGCTCGCTCCTTACCAGAAAAGGAAGAAAAACAAGGTCCATGGTTAGGAATATTCCTAATTTGGTGGTAATGGCGTCCCTTGCGCTAATCACTTTTCCCTCGAAAGAGAAAAACATTTAAATCATGTTTAAATGCACACCCGACTAGTTAAATGGTAGTTGAAGAGGTATTTGTCTATCTTTTCCCTCCCTCCGACTTTAGAATTTGCGTCGAGGAAGATTGAGGGACAATGGCCATGTTTGGATGGTATATGTTAGTGTTAGTGGTAGTGGTAGTTTTTAACACCTCCAAACTAACACATAAAAAACTAACACCTTGGATGTTTGGATGGAGGTGTTAGTTTGCATTTAAAGTAACTTTTCCAATCATTTGAAAAAAGAGAGGGAGAGAGAAAAAGGGTGGGGTCCACCAAACTAA
Organism: Cenchrus americanus; assembly: GCA_947561735.1. Classification (NCBI taxonomy): domain Eukaryota; kingdom Viridiplantae; phylum Streptophyta; class Magnoliopsida; order Poales; family Poaceae; genus Cenchrus; species Cenchrus americanus. The sequence goes on along the minus strand of OX387244.1, from coordinate 76,128,978 downwards.
CACCAATTACCACCTCTTGGAGGTGTTAGTTTTTTGGGGGTGTTAGTTCCAACTAACACCAAACTAACACATGTGTTTGGATGAAAAGTGTTAGTTTTGGTGTTAGTTTGCTTCAAACTAACACTAACACCCCCATCCAAACATGCCCAATGTTCTTTTACCGGAAAAAAGGGGACAATGTTCTTTACCCGTTTAGCTAGATTTAACTAGCTAAGATTTTTTTAGCCGACTAACTTTAATTGGGTCCTATTTTGATTCATATCAGCTAAATTTAGCTAACTAAATTTTAGCCCGTGAATTCAAATAGAACCTCAATCTATATAGCAGTACCAGATCAGAGCACTTTTAGTTTGGGGGCCCAGCAAGGTCACAGTAGTAGTCAGCCAGATTCAGGCCCGCTTTCCGGCTTTCGCTCGCTCGCCCGCGCCGCCTTGTGCGGTGCCGAGGAATTTTTTTAATATATTTATAAATCATTTTGCAAAAATATACGACGGTTTGAAAATTTTGCACTTTTGATATCCATTCGTCGTGGCCCACGACGGCCGCCGTGGGCCACGGCGGTTTCAGAAATTACCGTCGTGGGCCACGACGGTTCAGATGTCGCTCGTGGGCCCCCACGGGTTCGGAGGTCAGCCGCCGTGGCCCACGGCGGTTAGAGTCAAACCGTCGTGCGCTACGGCGGCAAGCCAAATTGTCGTAGCACACGGCGGTATGACCCGCCCAGCCGCCGTGGCCCGGCGGCAAGTTCTCCCACCTCTATATAACGCGAAAAATAGCCCGAAAATGTCATAATAATTCGGGAAAAAAGAAATAGAGGGTTGGGAAGGAGAGGGGAGGAGAGTGAGGGGGTGGAGTAGCGAAGCTCTGCCAGTTCTTCGCTTCATTGTAAGTATTTCGACGATTTCAACTCTTAGAAACCGTATTTAGTGATTCACTGCATTTCTTTAGATCTGTGGTATTAAAAATTTCCTGTTTGTAGGGTTAGGGTTGAGGAGGATAAGAGGGGAGGTGGAGGGTGCGGAGTAGCGAAGCTTTGCTACTTCTCCGCTTTGCAGGTAGTTCACTGATTCTAGTAATTTTAGTAATTTTTATTTCGGTGTAGTTGTAGTTTGTAGATCTGTAGTTGTAGTTTATAGATCTGTGGTTGTAGTTTGTAGATCTGTAGTTGTAGTTTATATTATGTAATATATTTACTGTTAAGTGTGTAGATTGCAGTTGATTAGTTTGTTAATGTAGTTTAGATAAGTTTATTTGTTTCGTAGTCCCTAGATGTAGCATTTGATAGTAGTTACTTCTTTTTATTATGAATCAGACATGTCGGAGTCAGTGATAGTCAAAATATATTATGGAATTGGAGAGATTATATATGGTCCACAATGAGTTGACTTGTCAAATTTTAGTTCAATTGAGAAAAATATTCCAAGAGCAGGAGAAAGAACTTGGGAGGTTATAACCAACTGGCTCGGCAAGGTATTTACAGTAGATTTCGAGCACCATTGCATGTCGGTGAAGGCACTAATCAACAGAAGTACACCAGTGTATTGGGAGCTCGTGGCACTTGAAGGCACTCCACGATGGAGGGGTTTTATCAGAAATGCATACCGAGTTGGTTTGCCTGTGATTTTTTGTCTAAACTTACCACAAGGGTGGGTCTAGCAGTCAAGTGCATGAGGAAGCTGAGGATGTGGACGAGGGGGGAGGTGGTGAAGAAGGGGAATGTGCTGAAGTAGGTGAACAACAAGAGGAGGAAGAAGGGATTCTGAGGGTGAGCAGGTATCTAGAGGTTATGTTGTCACCGGTGTTATTGATGAGGGAGAATAAACCCCAGAGGTGATGAGACAATATCAGAGAGAGTTGGAAGCTGATGAACGTGCATTGGAAGAGGAGTCTTCAGATGATGATGATGATGATGATGATGATGATGATGATGATCATGTGCCCTTGCATTGGCGAAACTATGATTTCTCCCGGTGTACTGTTAATACTGGTGAGAATGTGCCATGGGAGTACACGGAGAATGAGGTTTGTGTAGGTGCTATGTTTCCCAGTACTGCACATCTGAGGATGCAGTGAAGCAGTGGTCCACCTTGACTCTACACAAGGAGTTCAGGGTAGTCAAGAGCTCTCCTAGGATATATGATGTGTGTTGCATCAAAGATGGTTGTTCTTTTCGAGTGTATGCATATATGGGGAAGTGGGACAATTACCTACAGGTGAAAGAAGTGAAAGGTCACACTTGTACCCTTGATAGTAGTGATGCAAGGCACCGAAACATTTCAGCCGATTTGTTGCAAGCCACATGTACCCTCACATAGTGAAACCCCTAAATTTGCACCGAAGGCAATTATCGGTGCAATTGAGGAAAGTTTGGGTACACCATTGGTTACGACAAGGCATACCAAGCAAAGAAGAAGGTGTTGGAGCATAGGTGGGGTACTTATGAAGCATCTTACCACAATTTGCCAAACTTGCTACACACAATAGTTCAGATGAATCCTGGCAGCTACTATCATATCAAGGACTATCCTTGTGTGGAGAAACCAGGAAAGCTTGTGCTTCGATGGTCATTCATGGCATTGGGTGCCTGCATTCAGACTTTCAAATTTTGTCAACCGGTCATTTGCATTGATGACACTTTTCTCACAGGCAAATACAAAGCAGCAATCCTGACAGTTGTGGCAGCAGATAGTAACGATCAGTTGCTTCCTTTGGTCATTGCATTTGTTGAGGGGGGGATGGTGACAGTTGGTACTGGTTCCTTGAGAGGTTGAAGAACATGGTGGTTCAGAATGTGCAGAATGTGTGTGTCATACAGGATAGGCACAAAAGTATTTTTGTAAGCAATCAATGACATGAAAGAGGGCAGCACAGAGCGATACAGAGCTCCATTGTGGCCAGATGTTGAGAGTAGGTGGTGTGTTAGGGACATGAAAGCAAACTTCCACAGCCAGTCCAAGAACAAGACCCTAGCTAAATTGTTTGAAAGGTCGTGTGAGCAGAATCAGCATAAGAAGTTTGATGCCATCTGGAAGAAATTAGATGAGTTGACAAAGAAGGCATCAGAGGAGATAGCAAAGAGGCCAGTGAATCCTGAACCTGGAGAGGAACCAATTTCTCTCGAAGATGTGGGATTAGATGGCCCTCAAGTCAGGCGCAGAAGAGGACGTGTTGTGAAGACCTTCAGCTAGTGGATTAAGAATGAGCCTAAGGAGAAGTGGTGTCTCCTGTTTGATGAGGGCGGAGCAATACATGGAATAAAGACCACTAATTTTGCCGAGTCTTACAACTGTGAACTGTGTGCTCTGCAGTTCAAGACCTCTTCCTCTAGTTGGCATCATCGAGTTCTTTATGTATCGTGCAATGTTGTACTTTCACAATAGGAGGCAGAAAACGGATGAGGTTATGAGGAACACTCAAATGAGATACTGCACAAATATGAATGCGTATCTGAACAAGGCTCTGGACAAAGCACTTAAACACAAGGTCACAACGCAGCCTTTGTACCAGTCTGATGAAAATGAGATTATGTGGAGCTATGAGGTTGAGTGCAAAGGGAAATTGCGCCTAGGCCCGAAGCGTGAAAAGGCGTTTCAAATTGCTAAACTTGGCAACCAAATATGCAGATGTACATGTCAGAAAACATTGTTACTACACATCCACTGCACACATGTGATCACCTTATGCTATGAACTGCAACAATTCAGCTTCCAAAGGTATGTGCCATGGTACTACAACAAGGAAACTGTTCGGGACATTTGGAACCAAACAATTCAAGGTTACCTCGTGCATGGTTCTTTTACTGAAAACCCCAAAGAAAATGTCGTGCACATACAAAATCCAGATCCTCAGTTGTGTCAAGACGTTGGAAGATGGAAGAAGAAGAGGATTAGGAACAACATGGATGAAGCAGAAGCTGGAGCTGCAGTAGTGATGTGCTACAAGTGCCTTAGCACGTGTCACACATACAAGAGGTGCACAGTCACAAGTTATGCTTGCAATGCACCACCTACGGGAAGTGTGGGCTCATCAGCAACTTCAGGACCATCCCAAGCCCCATCAGGACGTGGACGCGGACGTGGGCGTAGGACCAACGCAGGATTCAGATGATCTGCTTGTAATGTTAGAGCATTTAATTTCGGAATTTGTAATATTTGAACTATATTTGTTGTATGAACTTATGCATGGTAATATATTGTAATAATTGAACTTCTATTTGTACTATTTTGTTGGTGATTGTTTTATTCTTTTTCAATAATTTATGCCAGTTTCGGTCGTATTATTTTTGGCCTCTGATTGTTCTAAATCTTGTTTTGCAGGTTTGCAATGGCCTCCTCAGGTGGTTGCGCATGGTTGAGTGGGACAAGAGAGAGGAAAAAAGGAGGAGCAGAAGGAAATGCGCCATCGTCAGGAAATCAGAGAACGTGAAGCGGCCCAAGCCCGTGAAGCCGACAGGGAGAGGAAGAGGGAGAGGGCTCGCTGGGCCAAGGCAGCTGGGCCGGATGCCATGAGGAAGGGGAAATACCCCTGATGTACTCAGTAGACCTAGATTACTAGCCGGACTGTATCAAATAATGTCGAATTTCAAGACATCGTCAACTAAGGTCCTCGGTTTGTATCATTAAGAACTTTAATCGAACTGCATTAGAGTGTGTTTTATCCGTTACATGTGTTTCATTACAGTGACTGTAATATGCAGAGTCGTTGTGTTTCCTCTGAGTCACTGACGCGTTCCCCTCCCACGGATCGTCTGGCCCAATGTAACACCATTCACTCCATTGCCTTCTTCTCACAGCATTAGGCAATGGCTTCGTGGAGTGGGGATGAACACGGTTTTGGTACTGAGTTGTGGCATCAGCAATCAGAAGATTTTGTAGCCAATTTCCCACTGAAAGTCAAGACTGACTTCACATCGATGCGTGAAGTTAGAAGCTACGCGCCGAAGCAAACGGTGTTGTGGCCTAGGTGTTCACATGGTGAGTTTTGCGTGATGCAAGTGTACCAGGGATGGAATAACTCCGGTCGTCGCTTTTGGCACTGCCCATATGCATGGGTAAGCAATGACCACAAATTTCATCATCATCTTTCTTTGCTTTGGTAATGTTTTCTTGCCTTTTGCAGTACTCCACCCAAGCTGACAACTGCGGTTTCTCGCAATGGGTGGATCTGCCAGCTATTGATCTCTATCAACAGTACATCAACTACCTCGAGGACATCGTCATCTACAACCTGAAGCGGGAGCTGTCGGAGGCATTGGCTTCTCCAGATCCATCGTCTAGCGCAGGAGAAGACCGGTGCTGTAAATGTTCTTGCACTTGTGAATGCCACAAGAAAGATTGTCCCCTCTACCTTCACCACCTCCACCCCCACCGGGGTACTACATGCCGTCGCAACACTCTGATGGCTCTATGCTCTCTGGGCAGTTCTCGTACAACTAGATTCATTAGGAATGTTGCAATGAAAATTTTAAATTCCCTAAGGCATCTTATCTCTGGGTACTAGCACCGTACATGCCATTGCAATTGTGTGTTTTCTCTCGTTAATTAAAAAACTAACTGTCGTGGACAATGACGGTATGCCACATGCAACCGCCGTGGCCCATGGCGGTTGCTGGGCCACTCCATGCCACCGTCGGTGGCACTGCGTACCCCACGGCGACATCCTAACCATCGTGACCCACGTCGGTAAGTGCTGAAACCGCCGTGGGCCACGACGAATGGATGTCAAAAGTGCAAAATTTTCAAACTGTCGTATATTTTTGCCAACTAATTTAAAAAATATAAAAAATTCGGTGCCGAAAGTGCCAATCGATTTGACAGCCAAAAGGCCGGCCTTTTCTTACGGCTTTGGCTCCCAAAAAACTCTATAAGTATCCTTGAGCCCAAGAAATTACTTTCCCTTTTTTTCTTAACAGGCTGCGCCGCTGCATAATTGGAGCACTTCCAATGCAGATTCTGTTGACGCTTTTTCCGGTCGAACACACGAGTGCGCTAGATCGTGCGGTCATCGGAAATCCACTCGCCGAACTTCCCAGCACGGGTCGGTCTAACCGCCTGGGGGCCGGTCTAACCGCCTTGTACAGGAAGAACGCCGAAAACCTAGATTCGCTGCTCTGGGAGGGACCCCATCGGGAACAGTGCGCTTAGGGTTGTTCTGAGATCGGCAGGCCACTCAGAACTCCCTCAACCGTCGTGGAGACGAAGGAGGAGAGCAATGGAGGTTGGAAAAGCTAGGGTTTGGAGAAAATAAGATAAAATTGATAATAACGATTGGATGTCTCAATCGTCCATGACCCTTTATATTTATAGGGTAGGAGGTCTTGCCCTGCAAATAGCACTTTACAACTCGGAATCAAGCCAAACTCCTAATTCTACCCGAAATCGGGGTGACCCGGTTAGACCGCCCCCGGGGGGCGGTTAGACCGCCTGGCCCCTTTGTGCCAGACCGGCTATAGGGCACCCGGTCAGACCGCCCCTAGGACCCGGTCTAACCGGCCTGCCTAGCCCGAGTCGGCCTTTGCCAATTTTGGGTGTCAACACATGCCCCCTTGTTTTTAGTAAAGCTTGCGTGCTAAAAAATATTTCTAAGGACGACAAAGTTGTTGTCGTCCATTTTTACGCTAAGGCCGATTTTCATAGAAACCGGCCATGAATCTTCAAGCATCCTGCCACACACTTGGATAAAACTTCTTCAGATATCTTCCATTGAGTGCCCTAGGTAGCTTCTGTCCTTGCAATGATTCCACCATATAGGAATTTCCAGAGAAAACTCTCACAACCCTGTATGGACCTTCCCAACTTGGAGACCATTTACCAAATTTGTTGCTCTTAGATCCTATAGGCAAAATAGTTTTCCAAACCAAATCTCCTACTTGAAAAGAAGACTTAGCTTTAACCCTCTTATTATAAGCTCTAGCAACTCGCCTTTTATCTTTCTCAATTGTTTCCAAGGCTTCCAAACGCTTGTCGGTCACTTCATCAATGTTATCCATCATCAAAGCATAATATGTATCAACACTAAGATCATTTTGCTTTGCAAGTCTATAAGCGCCCAGATTCACCTCAACAGGTAAAACGGCCTCTTGACCATACACAAGCTCAAAAGGAGTAACTTTAGTAGACCCATGTCTAGAGATGTGATGAGCCCATAAAGCTTCAGATAATACTTCATGCCATCCTTTAGGATTGTCTTCTATCTTCTTCTTAATGAGCTTCACTAGAGTTTTATTACTAGACTCGGCTTGACCATTAGCTTAAGCATAATATGGAGATGAATTGAGAAACTTAATACCATAGGAATTGACAAAATCACGCACCTCTTTAGCCACAAATGAAGTACCTTGATCCGTAGTTAAAGTCTGCAGAATGCCAAATCTATGTATAATATGCTCCGAAATAAACCCAATTACCTCCTTATGTGTCATGTTCTTGAGAGGAAGTGCTTCAGTCCACTTGGTAAAATAATCGGTTGCCACAATCACAAAGCAATGTCCTCTATTCGGCGGAGGATGTATCTTGCCAATAAAATCCAATCCCCAACCTCTGAATGGCCAAGGTTTGATAATTGGATGCAATAATGGAGCAAGCACCAACTGAACATCTCCGTGCTTTTGACACTTTTCACATCCTTTGTAGTACTCAAAGCAATCGGCTATCATAGTAGGCCAATAAAAGCAAGCTCGTCTAAGAAGCCACTTCATCTTAGGAGCCGATTGATGAGTACCACAAATTCCCTCATGTACCTCTGCCATAGCTAGCCTTGCTTGATCAGGACCTAAACACTTTAAAAGCAAATCATCCGTTGTCCGACGATACAACTCATCACCATCTAAAATAAACTTAAGCACCCATCATCGGACTTTTCTGTCACTCATACTTTTAGGATCCTACAAATACTTAACCAGAGGTGTTCTCCAGTCTCCCACTTCGTCCTCAACAATTGTTGACGGTTAATAGTTGTATCAAAGTTCGTTTAGACTTGCAAGCGGACAAGTCTCCCGTCGTAGTCAAGGGACCCTTCTTCCCTCGAGTGGTGAACCCAAGGTATCGAATCCGTGGAACAATGTGCAACACAAGGATTCAATCTAGTAAAGCAAGGAAAGCTATCTAATGAAGAACCAAATTGCATCTAATCTACTAACTCATAAAGAAAACGAATCTAATCTAATCTACTAAAGTGGTAGCAAGAGAAAGCAAGAGATAACCGATCTAGAGAGTCTAGATCATGCTTATGTTGTAGCTCCAAACAAGATAGATGAAGATAGAAAAGCGAATCTCATTAAAAGCATCTTTAAATCGTGGCCTCCTTTCCGACTCCGAAAACGCCCGCCTTTCGGAACCCCCGTTCTGTCACAACGTATCCCTATTCATACGCGTAGTCTAGGGCGAGTTCGATAAGAACAAGTTGAAATCACTTGGTCGGTCCGGTATGCACCTCTAGCCACCGCGGCTACAAGAGCACCCTATGTAATCTATCTTAAGTATAGATCGTAGAAGAAGCAAAACCAAGAAGAAAACAAAATCATCGAGATGGCACTTGATCGCTAGAAATCGGATTCACTTAAAGACTTCACCATGAATGATTACATGAACAAGATCACCACCGGGATCCTACCTCGATCTTGATCCTTGCTCCAGAGCTCCGACATGGTCTTCCATGCAAGGTTCCCACGTCGGCTAGGGAGACCCTAGACAACTAGCACGACCCTCATCTCCGAGATGGTGTCCCTCAAGCTTCTCTGCTCCTCGGCGGCGGATGACGAATTGATTGATTCGTGGCTCTCGATCAGGGGGCTATAAATAGCCCGAGATGCATCTAGGTCAAAGGGGAGGCCGACTGGGCCCCGAAACAGGCTGGGTCGGCCGACCTGGGCCCATCTCGGCCCAGTCCGTGTCCTCCTTCGTCTGGTATTGCTTCCCGAGTCTTCTAGATCCTCTCCCCTTTTGCATGTGGGCCCTTGTCGTCGGTTTCTCTCCGAATTGGACGAAGCTCCTTATCTCGCAAGATTCAGCACTTTTCTGGCTAGGTCCTCGGAGTTTGTCATCTTCTCGGGCTTGGTCCTTGGGCTCTTGGAGTCATGTTCACTTCATTGCTTGACTTGTATCGGGCTTCAAGGTCTTGTCATGAGGTGCTTAATGAACTTATCCCGAAAGTCTTGCTTTCAACGTTAAAACCCTGCGTAAACACTTAACTCCAAAACCGACATGCACAAGTGAACTTGTTATACCACGGGGGTTAGTACCAATGGATAAGATATAAAAGTCATGCCAACACCGAAGGTAAACTCATGGCTAGGTTGACGGATTTTCACCATCAACAGCTCCCCCATGCTTAAACCTTGCTCGTCCTCGAGTAAGCCTTCGATGGATATCATCGTTGCCCTTCATTGTTTAAACCTTGCACTTTATCATACATGAGAAAACATAATGCTCTCAAAAGTTTAGTTCGTTAAAGTTCCATAATGTACTAGGCTTCATCCCTACGGAGGGTAGATATTTAATTTAGCTTCTCCCACAAGTATTAACATGCTCCCAAAATTCAAATGGATCTCAAAAATTTTGAAATGAAGAACAAGATGAAAAAGAGCTAAACCAAGTTCACAAATTTAAACCGCCTTGCATCTTGCTCATGAACTCTCATCTCATCTTGTCTCTCAAGCCTATTTATTCTACTCCTTTCCCTCTCATAACATTCATTTATGTGGTAGGCTTTATATGGAGCTTTTTGGGAAAGTTTAGTCCTACCAAGATATTATAAATGAGATGTTGTCAAAACAAGACAAGCTTCTCATGGTCTTACCGAGACTCGTCAAAAAGGTCATTGGAAAATAATGTTAAATCAAGGAGGGGAAAGAGAAAAATACACACACTTGAGATGGGTGGACATGTGCAAATGGCAAAGAGTGATCCCGAGGCACAAAGGAAGTCCTCGTTATGGGATTGCACGTGGTTGGAAAATGAGTATGGATCTTTTAATCTTGAAGCCTTGAAATTCCTTATGCACTTTAGAGAACCGGGGAGTTCACTTTATTTTTATTTTTACACATACTCATATATTTTCTTTTCTTTTTTTCTCATACATATACTTTTTCTTCTTTATTTCTTTTTCTTTCTTTCTCTTTCTCATTTTTTCATCAATTTTTTTATTTGCTCCCATTTGAACTCTAAAATTGCATTGTACCTACCTCCTCCCCCATGCTTAGACGTTGCTCGTCCTCGGGCAAAGAGGTGATAGAGATAAGGTAGGTACTGAAAATACTTTTCCTTTGGAGAGATACTTGAAATCTTCAATAATGGCATCGTCTTGCTATCTTCCTTGAATTGATGATCCATACTCAACGATAGGTTGTGGTCAAGGAGGTAAACACAAAAGATGATATTTGGTTTTAAGGATGGATATCCGGCGAGGTTTGTGAGACCTCTGATGTGGGGATACACAATGCACGGATAAAAAGGCTAGCAATAAGATAGATACGCAAAAACGGAATGACCAGCTTCTTAGTCTCGGGCCAGAGAAATCAAGGCCTGAAATAACTCACCCAAAAATAAACCTTGTATGCTAAGTTTTTGCACTCAAATATTTATATGGCTCTGGATAGGTAGAGCAACATGCAAGAGGTATTTATGACAAGGTTAGCATTACTTTTAAGAACAAAAATAAATCATCTTTAATCCTTATAAAACTTGTGAGCACATAAAACACTATGGGTCTTTATTTTTATCATAAGCTCCGCTAAAGATTAAGCTAGTATTTAGATAATTTCAGATTTGTATTTTAAGATAGCACTAGCTTAAAAATGCATAAAACAATTACAAAGATAAACAAAGCGGTAATTATAATCATATATCATCATGGCACAAACTTTGTAACTTTACCAAAGGTAAAAACTTGGTGGTGACTTTATTCAGATGAAAATAAAAACTAACACACATGCTGAAAATTAAAGTAAAAACTAAAAATTAAAGTAAAAGCTGAAAATACTACGCATACATAGGCGCAAACAAGCTGAAAATTAAAGAAAGAAGGGGTAAAGGAAAGATAACTAAAGCTCCTCCTCTCTCTAATCTTCCGCCGGTGGTTGATATTAATAATCATGGTTGTTGCACCCTTGCTCATAATAGGAATGCACTACTCCTCCTATGAATTGTCTGACGGTGCTAGGTGAAGGTGTCAAAGCTCATAAGCGATGTTTGCATTTTCTTCACCCATTTGGTTTGCATTGGTTTGGATGGCTGTAATAATTTGCATGTTTCTTGCAGCGTATCCTCCAATGGTGGCCACATTTTTTTGTTGTGGTTGAGAAAGATGTGCATATGGCTCCGCAAAGGCTACATTGGGCACCGCAAAATTTATGGGGGGTATGGTTGCATCACTCCCCCATGCTTGCATTGGTACACCACCGTGGAAACTCGGCGGCACCGGAATTCCTCCAAATGGTGGCACATAATTTTGTTGCACACCTCCTTCTTGGGTCGTGGAAGAACCTTCTCCTATAATCCTTCTCTTTTATTTTTCTTCGCCGGCACAAGAAGTCCTTCCTCTAACCAATCTTCTTTCCCCTCAAGAAAGAGTCTTAATCTTCCATCCGATAGGGGCAAATTTACTTTGGCCACTTTGAAGCCTCCTCTCTCATCTTCACCTTTCTTCATATACTCAAATCCTAGGGAAGTCCCGAGTAGGAGATGATTCAGGTTCCTTGCAATACCCGGTCTTTAAAGAGAGCCAACATGGAGAGGTAACACCCCGAACCAATATCTCCCGAACTCGATGTTGCTTAACAACACCACCGGTTGATCATAGGTGAGTGGGGTCTATTGGCTGCCTGGCAATCAAAGCTGAGTAAAGCCAATTCAACTCTGTGTTGGTTATCTTTGTCTCTCTTATTCTCCCCAAAATCCTTTTGCACATCCATGAGTGAAACTCTTGGATGATGGGGTCCCGGATAGTATTTCTTCATTGATGGTCTCCTCCCGTGATCATACTCCAAAAACCTTCCCATGTGCCTCCATGCACATCCACTCGTTCCGGGGCTCCCTTTTGAAAACCGAGCTATTCCCTAACATAGGGAACCACTTGTTCAATCGAGATAGGAGACACTCGCCCAAGGGTCTACGATACTAGAACATGCAATCGTTTCGAACATGAAAACCAATCTAATCTATCGGGGGTTGTGACCACGGTTTCGCCCTTTCCCTCCTCTCGTACTCTCACTACGCGAAGGTATTCATGGCTAGACCTATGATGGTCACGATGTAAGATGATAGATAGATAATCCAACAAAGTGTGATTACATCTCAAGATCGATTACAACCCATGGATGAAAGGAGATTAACCCATCAAGGTGCTAGACATAGCACCGTTGATCAAGGTTACCCTTCCGACGGTGTCTTCCTTCTTCTCCACTTGTGGGCTCCCTCCAAACGGAATGAGAGACTCAGCACTCCTTCATCAAGGATATGCGCCATAGTCATGAGAATTTCCTAGGCGAATTCCTTGTGGGTGTTTGCCGACACTCCGTTAGAGAATTGCACCGGTGTCCCGTATGAAAACCCAATATGTGGAGAGCTTGGTCGTCGAAGTCGACGTTCACTACAAGCCTTTACTCAAAGCGAGCGAGCCTCTTCTCCTCCTCCTCCGTCATGATGATAAACCCATTGGAATACCATGGAGCGTGTGGAGGTGGAGCGGATGATCGTGTCGAGCGGTGAGGTTGGACGGGCGGCTCCTCCATATGTCCTCGAGGTTTGGTGAACCTCATGAACGAGTTTCGTGTAGCCCTCATGCCACCGAGGAGAAGAGTGTGGTTCCTCCTCGGCGGTGTCGTGTCCTCCTCCATACTCTGAGGAAACTCGGAAACCGAGTGCCTCCTCGAAGAGGTTGATGGCTTAGACGACGATGATCCCTTCTTCTTCGGTGAAAAGGCTTGTAGTTTTCTTCCATGATTGCAGCACTCTCCCTCACAAATATATATCCGGGGTTTTCACCTGGTTACAAGGTACACAAATATTATTTTGGAGTCTAGACTTTGAGTGGATTAAGGATGTGATTTGTTGCACGAAACAAGCGAGGTGGATGGCTAAGTCTAAGGTGGTTCCGGACTACAAACTAGAGCACACGAACAAAGAGTTGGATGGAAGACTTACCTCTCTCCTCCTCTTGGCTCGGTTCTTCTCTAGCGCATTTTGCTTCGTGATCGCTTGCACCTTCCAAACGTTCTCGTCCACTCCTTCGCTTGCATTATTATTCCTTCCACTTGATGTTTTTGCTTTGACTCACTTCCATACTCCATTGCCTCACATGCCTCCATGATATTCCTACAAAACAAAGCCTTGGCTACCCCCTCCCCATGCTTGTCCTTGCATGTGGTTTGATAGATGTTAAAGGGGCATCCCATGATGTATCATGGTGCATGTATGGTTAGGTTAACTAGATTGCCTCCCTCTAAGCATGTTTTAATGCCAAGCACTCCTCTAATTTCGAAAATTAAAAATAAATTCAGAGCTATTAATGAGTTTAAATATAAATTTAGAGGGGTTTTTAAAGCATTAAAAACAAATGTAAGTCGAAAATATTTTCCGACTACTTTTATGTTGGTCTCACCGGTATCGTTTGCCTTCATTAGTTGAGAGCAAACTTTTCCCGGCTTGATCATGGGGGCATAGGTTTAGGTTCTAATTTTGATTAGATAAGAGAGATTTTGAATGAAATAAAATTAAATTAGGCTTAGAAAAATTCTAAGTCTAGAGAAACCAAGGATAAGGATTTTTAAACCAACCAAAAGTCAAAATTCTAGGTTCACGCGAGTCCTGCCATGCGCTGAAATTTAAATAACATCTAGGTACAAGACGTGGCTCTACTCGTGTGTTTTTAGCATGAAAAGCAAGTCAACCACAACATCATAAAGCGGATGAATATTTGAGATAGGTTCTGAATTTTTTTGGTTTTGGTTTCTCGAAAAATAAGCAAACAACATAGGATGGTTCATGTAAAGGGTTTATGATCAAGCAAAATATTCAACCAAGAATTATGTCTCTAATATTGTTCAACCATTCTAAGTCTAATGTTTTGCGTAGTAAAATTCAAAACTGAATTATTAAAAAGACTCGAAAAACCTGGAATCGGGTTGTCCTCCCGGTAGCTTATTCTTTACTCGACGAAACGGGTTGCCTCCCGCCTAGCGCTTCGTTTATAGTCCATGGCTAGACTTCTTCACTTGATTACTTTGGATCAACGCTCTTTGCGGGCGTTGCAATCTTGGGTACCCACTTCCGCACCATCTTGGGCACGGGCTTATTCTTCGGCTTAGTCGTATTTTTGGTCTTCACAGGCTGGCTTTGTCCTTTGGTCTTGACGGATGCAACAACTTCCTTCATGTAGTGGCTCGGCATCTCGAACTCTGGTCCTTCGGCCGTGATCTTCATGGTCTCCTAGCGTGATCCTCCATCTCTCCCGAATGAGATTGAGTAGCCTTCGCCATCTTGGGACCTTGGAGTTGTCTCGGAAATTCTTCTTTGTTACCCATCGATTGTCTGACAAGTTGTCCCACTTGCGTCTCTAACATCTTCATCACGATGAACACTTCATGTATAGAGCTTCCGACCTCCGTCACCTTGCCATCTAAATTCTTCAATATTTTCTCCATAGCCTTGAACTTAGTGACGATGTCCTCTTGGACATGGTCGTGCTCCTCACAATCCTTGCATGTGGATCTTGCCTTGGCAGCCTTTAGGTGTTGAGCTTCTTTCTCTATCTCCATCTTCTCCATCCTCCTCTTGATCTTGAACGTCCTTCCAGCGTCTTGAAGGTTTATGATAGGTAGATCAACGATGTCCGGGGTGCATAGCTCAATCTCGCGCTCCGGTTGTTGAGGTTGATCTTCCTTTGGACTTGCAGGTGGTGATTCCCTTGGAGATTTTGACGGTCCTTCGACCTTGGCTTTTGGATCGAGGGTTTCCAACCCTTTAGCTTGTGTTGCATGTCCTCTTTGCCTGTAAAGGTCTCCTGGATCATCCACAAAAAAGTTTGGGTTTCTTGGAGAGGTAGCCAACCATCTCCGGTTAGGGTTAGTAATAAAACAAAAACCTAAAAAGAAAAATTAGGGTTAGACAAGAACTAGATTAGATTGATTTTTTTAAGGATGATCAAAGTTAAGAGATGCAAAAGAAAATCAAAAGAAATACTGAAAAATAAGCGATACTAGATCGGATCTTGATTGCTTGTTCCCCGGCAACGGCGCCAGAAAAAGGGGCTTGTTGAAGATTAATAGTTGTATCAAAGTTCGTTTAGACTTGCAAGCGGACAAGTCTCCCGTCGTAGTCAAGGGACCCTTCTTCCCTCGAGTGGTGAACCCAAGGTATCAAATCCGTGGACAATGTGCAACGCAAGGATTCAATCTAGTAAAGCAAGGAAAGCTATCTAATGAAGAACCAAATTGCATCTATCTACTAACTCATAAAGAAAACGAATCTAATCTAATCTACTAAAGTGGTAGCAAGAGAAAGCAAGAGACAACCGATCTAGAGAGTCTAGATCATGCTTATGTTGTAGCTCCAAACAAGATAGATCAAGATAGAAAAGTGAATCTCATTAAAAGTATCTTTAAATCGTGGCCTCCCTTCCGACTCCGAAAACGCCCGCCTTTCGGAACCCCCGTTCTGTCACAACGTATCCCTATTCATGCGGGTAGTCTAGGGCGAGTTCGATAAGAACAAGTTGAAATCACTTGGTCGGTCCGGTATGCACCTCTAGCCACCACGGCTACAAGAGCACCCTATGTAATCTATCTTAAGTATAGATCGTAGAAGAAGCAAAACTAAGAAGAAAACAAAATCATCGAGAAGGCACTTGATCGCTAGAAATCGGATTCACTTAAAGACTTCACCATGAATGATTACATGAATAAGATCACCACCAGGATCCTACCTCGATCTTGATCCTTGCTCCGGAGCTCTGACGTGGTCTTCCATGCAAGGTTCCCACGTCGGCTAGGGAGACCCTAGACAACTAGCACGACCCTCATCTCTGAGATGGTGTCCCTCAAGCTTCTCTGCTCCTCAGCGGCGGATGACGAATTGATTGATTCGTGGATCTCGGTCAGGGGGCTATAAATAGCCCGAGATGCATCTAGGTCAAAGGGGAGGCCGACTGGGCCCCGAAACAGGCTGGGCCGACCGGCCTGGGCCCATCTCGGCCTAGTCTGTGTCCTCCTTCGTCTGGTATTGCGTCCCGAGTCTTCTATTTCCTCTCCCCTTTTGCATGTGGGCCCTTGTCGTCGGTTTCTCTCCGAATTGGACGAAGCTCCTTATCTCGCAAGATTCAGCACTTTTCTGGCTAGGTCCTCGGAGTTTGTCATCTTCTCGGGCTTGGTCCTTGGGCTCTTGGAGTCATGTTCACTTCATTGCTTGACTTGTACCGGGCTTCACGGTCTTGTCATGAGTCGCTTAATGAACTTATCCCGGAAGTCTTGCTTTCGACCTTAAAACCCTGCGTAAACACTTAACTCCAAAACCGACATGCACAAGTGAACTTGTTATACCACGGGGGTTAGTGCCAATGGATAAGATATAAAAGTCATGCCAACACCGAAGGTAAACTCATGGCTAGGTTGACGGATTTTCACCGTCAACAACAATCTTGGAAGAAACAACAGCCGAAGCAGGGTTGCCCCCGAGGGGCGGTCTGACCGGGGTACCCGGTTTGACCGGCCTAAGGGGGCGGTTGAACCGGGTCTTCCAGAACATAACCCTCGGCTTCATCAAACACTGGTTTCCGTTCTTGAAAATTTCTTTTCTGAACATTATAACCAGATGCTTGCTGAGCCAGAGCGTTAGCCTTCGGATTCTCCTCCCGTGGTACATGATATATCACAAATTCATCCACGCAAGGTATAATGTCTAAACATTTATCAAGATAAGCATTTAAAGAACCATTATTGTACCACCAGTAAAGAATCACCATAAGCTTCTACATGTTTCACTCCCATGTCATGTAATATTTGAAATCCAAACAAGAGAGCTTCATACTCAATTTGATTATTAGTACATTTATGATCCAACCAGCTAAGGGCTTCAAAAATAGCTCCACTAGGTGATATAATAATAATTCCAACACCACAACCACTTCTACAAGTCGATCCATCAAAATGTAATTTCCATGGAGTAAAAGTTATATAACCAACATCTATATCAAGTTGCTTATCAATCCTATGTTGAACAATAAAGTCTGCTACTATTTGACCCTTCATTGATCCAATAGGTTCACAATGCAAATCATATTCAACAAGAGCATAAGCCCACTTGCCGACTCTACCACTAAGAATAGATTTTTGCAACATGTATTTAATTATGTCGGCTTGGCATGCAACATAGCAAGTACTAGACAATAAATAATGCCTTAACTTGGTACAAGCATAATATAATGATAAGCAAAGCTTTTCAATAAAAGTGTACCTTGTTTCGGCGTCTAGCAACCTTCTACTCTCATAAGCAACAATATACTCCTTGCCATCGGTCTCTTGAGTCAAAACAGCTCCAATCACACTTGGCTCCGCCGCAATATAAAGCCGGAGAGGAATATCACTCTTAGGTGCTTGAAGAACAGGCGGCGAAGTCAAACTAACTCTTAATCTCATCAAAAGCCTCTTGCTGTTTTGCCCCCCAAGTGAACTCAGCTCCACTTTTCAACCGAAGTAAAGGAGTAAAAGCATCAACCTTCCCAGACAAGTTGCAAATGAATCACCTCAAGTAATTAACCTTGCCCAAGAATCTCTGTAACTCTTTTTTAGAAGTAGGAGCTTGAACCTTCTTAATCGACTCAATCTTTTTAGGATCAATCTCCACACCTTTCTCATGCACAATGAAACCCAAAAACTTGTCAGCCGACACTCCAAAAGCACACTTGAGTGGATTCATCTTTAAACCATACCAACGTATCTTTTCAAATGCAAGTCTTAAATCGGCTAAATGAGAGTTTAGACTAGCCGATTTAACAACAATATCGTCGATAGACTTCTACGATAATACCAAGCAAGTCACGAAAAAACAAGTTCATAGCCCTTTGATAAGTAGCACCAGCATTTTTCAATCCAAAAGTCATGACTACCCACTCAAACAAACCCACAAAGCCTGGACATATGAAAGCTGTTTTGGAAATATCCTCTTCAGCCATAAAGATTTGATTGTAACCAGCATTACCATCAAGAAAGCTAAGCACTCTATGTCCAGATGCAGAATTAACAAGAAAGTCGGCTATAGGCATAAGATATTCATCTTTAGGAGTTGCTTTATTAAGATCTCTAAAATCAATGCAACATGAAGTTTCTTTGTTCCTTTTTTCTCAACAGGCACAATATGAGAAATCCAATCAGCATATCAACAAGGACTAATAAACTTGGCATCAAGCAACTGATTGATTTCTTCTTTCACTCACTCATAAATATCAGCATTAAAACTCCTACAAGGCTGTTTATAAGGCTTGCCAGGTTTAATAGGTAATTTATGTTCTACCAAGTCACGACTTAAACCAGGCATCTCATTGTAATTCCAAGCAAAGCAATCAACATACTCTTTCAAAATCTTTATTAATTCAAGCTTAAATGTAGGATCAAGATTCTTGTTTACAAATGTCGGCCTAAGTATAGTGCCATCACCAATATCTACCTCCTCAAGAGGATCAGCTGATGTAAACCCTTGTCCTAACTTTCCCAAATCATCAAGATCCTCAATGGCTTCACATGTATCGGTCTTATGCGCCCGATAATGATCAATTCTTTGCTGCAACCACTCTTTTATTGAACTCATTGAGTCACATAAATTGATTTAGCCGATTATCAAACGGCTTTATGACAGCAGGAATGAAACCATTGTTGGAACAACTTCAAATTCATAATCAGATAAATCTAAACCAGATAGACACTTTATATCATCATGTATACTTATAGAATGACTATCGGCTACAGCTACACAAGCAGAATTATCACCATGCACTATTTCTACTTCATCGTCTACCCATTGTATTAACATTTGGTGCAAAGTAGAAGGAACACATTTATTTGCATGAATCCAATCACGACCAAGGATAAGACTAAAGTTACCTTGTGTCTCAACGACGAAGAAAGCTGTGGCGAGCGTCTTGCTTCCAATAGTGAGCTCCATGAAGATCACGCCTTTAGCCCCCATTGGCTCGCCTCCTCCAACCCTGCTGACGGTCATGTTGGTCTTGATCAGCTCCTCATCTGAACCTCCAAGCTTCTTGAATAGAGAATACGGCATCATGTTGACAATCGCACCTCCATCCACTAGCATCCGAGAGATAGGCTTCCCATTGATATGACCCTTCATATACAAAACCTTTAGATGATTATCAGTGTCTTTGGGCTTCTGAAATATAGCATCCTTGGACCCAAAATCAAGATGAGCTAAGTCCTCCGTAGGCACCGAACCATCAACAAACAAATGAACCACATTGATCTCCAAGGTTCATCCGCTCTGGAGAAGAACTGTAATCCACAAGTTGTCCATTGTCCTCTGGAGTATGGACAAATGAAACCTTGTCATCACAAACCATGGGGATCGAAGAAGCAAGACCGGGCGGCGTTTCTGGAGACCCCGGTCTAACCGCCTGGTCATCCGGTCTAACCGCCCTAGGCGATTGAACCACCCCCTCTGGCGGTTTGACCGCCCCTGTTTGAGTTGCTGCTTTGACTCTCCACTCCATCCCCTGTAGTACCATAGCCCTGTAGCTGTTGAAATCCTCGTCCCTCTTCTTCTCCAGTTCCTTCTCCCTTTTCTCATGTAGCCTCAATCGCTGAAACTTCCTCCTTTAAGTATGAGTTAGACCGGGAGGGCACCACCTTGGCAGAAAACACTCTGGACGAGACTTACTTTCGCTGGCCTCATGGTCATTAGCAACAGATTCTTTTTGAGTTGCCGTCACAACCTAATTGTTTGGCACAACCGGTTTTTTCCACTTCGCTCAACGGGAATGTTCATTGTCCCAATCTGAATAATGTCAAGGCTAGTAGTCCTTTCTGGGTCAATGTCCATCTCCTGAACTTCCTCCTCCCTGATCTTGGGCTTGTACACCTTCTTTGGAGGAAATCCTTCTCTTCTGGACAGGGCAGTCTGACCGCCTGTAGGGGGCGGTCTAACCGGGTCAACCAGATGACCCTGTCCGGTTTGTCGTGGAGCCCAGTGATCCTGTGTATGTCTTGATACTCAATCCAGTGCTGATCTCCTTGGTTCTCCCCATCCAGGATGGAAAGATTGCTGATACAGCACCCACATCACTCCATTATCATCATATATAGGGTGAAGTGAAGGAGCCCAATCTGGATTAAAGTTTTGCCTCTAAGATGATCCACCTCTGAACCTGATGGCTGCCCTGGAGATGATGCTGATCTCTCTTGATGTGGAGGTGATCTCATCCTTTTTTTACTGGTCGATCACTTGTAACGGCCTTTTGTTTAGAATATTTGTCAAATAGCATATCAAACGTGACCTTTGGCTTTCGAATATTTCCCTGATTCTTTGCCACGTTAAGCTTCCAGTTTCCTATCTCAGGCCGCTTCGGAACAAGCATCTTTGGGCGGCCATGTGTAGGGGCGGTCTGACCGCCCTGTACCCCCGGTCTAATCGCCCTGTCCAAGACAGGTTCGGTTGTGTGTTGACCACATGGCGTGGACGATCCTTGCCCCCCATGTCCAGAAGCTTTGACAGTAATCTTGAAAGTTTTTCTGCCATCAAGGGTCTTTTCATATGCCACTTCTCTTGTAAACTCTTTTCCCCTCAAATCGGGCTTAGCTTCCCCAACCATCACATTCTTGCCCTTAGTAGCTTTGGCTTGACGCGGCCCAACCAAGACCTTAGGCTGCTGCAACACCATAGTGTTGATGGGAAAAGGTTGCTTATCCACTTGCATCTCATGAAGCATCAAACAACCTTCATTAATGGCCGATTGTATCTGACGACGAAACACATTGCAATCATTAGTGGCATGAGAATAAGAATTGTGAACTTACAATATGCACATCGTTTAATTTCATCAAGTGGAGGCATAGTATAAGAAATTTTAATGTTTCCAAGCTTAAGTAATTCATCAAATATACTATCACATTTAGAAACATCAAAAGTAAATTTTAATTCTTCTTGCCGACCTTTAGTAGCCGGCTTAAGAGATGCACAAGAACTAGCTTTAGACTTTGAAGGCCTCACAAATTCAGCAACATACACTTCATTCTCGTCGTCTGAGCTATCAGAATCATATTCAACAACATGCATATTAGACCGACGAGGTTTAGAGTGTTCTTTTTCCTTATTCAGTTTTAATTCTTGCACCATACCTCTAACAAGCACATTAGCAAGCATATGAAATTCTACACCTTCTCATCTATCTCTAATAGCAGATCTTAAACCTCCAGCAGCAAGATCAACAGGATCAGAATCAGTAAGAGACAAATTAAAACAACGGTTTTTAACTTCTTTAAAGCGTTTGAGGTAATCAGAAACCGATTCCTCTTTATTTTGTCTAACTGATGTTAAATCTGTCAATTTTAGTTGGTAGCTCCCACTAAAGAAGTGATCATGAAACTTTTGCTCTAGTTGATCCCAAGAATCAGTAGAGTTGGGAGCTAACGAAGAAAACCAAGCAAAAGCAGTACCAGTCAAAGATAATGAAAACAAACTAACTTTTAAAGAATTATAGGTACCAGCTTCACCTAGTTGAGCAGTATATTAACTAATGTGTTCCCAGGTTGTACGGTTGTCATCACCACTAAATTTAACAAAATCAGGCATACGCCAACCCGGGGGAAAAGCCACATAATCAAAATCAGCCCTATATGGTTTTTGATACAATCTAGTATTACCCATATCGACACCGAGTTTATTTTTCATCATGTTAGCTATCTCTTCCTTAAATTGAGCCAATTCATTCCTAGCAGCTAACTGAGATTGCATTGCAACTGTTCTTAAGTTACTCACAGGGGGTTCATTAGGATTTTTGTATGCGATGCAAGTCGGTAAACACATCATTAGGCGCACCATAAGATGGAGCAACATTAGGAATATGTGGTGATATGTGAGCTATTGTGCTATACATTGGTGAAACAGTACCATAAGCATTATTCTGACTCTGAACCAATGTACTAGGCACAACCGACAAAGGCAACAGCTGATCCGGAGCCATGACCATCTGGCCAGACGGGGCTGTTAGACTGGCCTGGGGGCGGTTTAACCGGGGTCGGCTTAGGCAATGGAGATTGCTCCGGATAGAATCCCATCGGCATACCATACAGAGGAACTTCAGGTGAAGCCTCTTGTGTTGCCGATGTAGTTGAATGTAGAACCCCGTGTGAATCTACTTGAGGGATGCCATCATTAGATTTATTAATAACACGTTTACCCTCTATTTTTTCAAGGCGAGTAACAACACTAGCAACCAAACTACTCTGATCGTTAAATGCACGTTCAAATCTATCAGTAATAGTAGTTAATTGCGTAACTAGATCAGGAGGGGATGCTTGACTTACAATGGGTATTACCTCAACCTTGTCCTTGTTTAGCTTGATCGCCGGCAACTCGAAATCTTGATTGTGTGTCACCTTGCCTAAACGATCCTTCTTGACGCCAGAGAGGAATTGCTGCTTGATGTATTCTTGCAACTCCGTGTACTTCCTCTGGTCCTCTTCACTGAGTTCTTCGATGTTCACTATGATCACGTTTTTCTCGTTGATGTCGCATTGTGATCCCATGCAAAAATCGAAAGATCGGTTTGAAACCAGATCTATTCCCCAGCGGAGTCGCCAAAAGTGTGTTGACGCTTTTTCCGGTCGAACACACGAGTGCGCTAAATCGCGCGGTCGTAGGAAATCCACTCGCCGAACTTCCCAGCAGGGCCGGTCTAACCGCCTGGGGGCGGTCTAACCGCCTTGGACAGGAAGAACGCCAAAAACCTAGATTCGCTGCTCCGGGAGGGACCCCGTCGGGAACAGTGCGCCTAGGGTTGTTCTGAGATCGGCAGGCCACTCAGAACTCCCTCAACCGCCGTGGAGACGAAGGAGGAGAGCAATGGAGGTTGGAAAAGCTAGAGTTTGGAGAAAATAAGATAAAATTGATAATAACGATTGGATGATAGGTCTCAATCGGCCACGACCCTTTATATTTATAGGGTGGGAGGTCTTGCCCTGCAAATAGCACTTTATAACTTGGAATCAAGCCAAACTCCTAATTCTACCCGAAATCGGGGTGACCCGGTTAGACCGCCCCCGGGGGCGCTTAGACCGCCTGGCCCCTTTGTGCCAGACCGACTACAGGGCACCCGGTCATACCGCCCCTGGGACCCGGTTTAACCGGTCTGCCTGGCCCGAGTCGGCCTTTGTCAATTTTGGGTGTCAACATATTCTATACATGTAGCCTAATTCTCGAAGACTCTGTCACAAGAAACCATACTTCTCAATGCAAATTTACTCAACGTAGAGTCCAAATAATCATTCTCGCACCCATACTGGATCCCCTCTGTCTTCATCCAACATCCGTACACACCACCGTCGATCCACGCAACACTCGTACATGTGATCTTGCAGACGGTCGTGCACCAACACGCCCAGACGAGATGGATTCGGTGCACAGAAAAGACATGTGTTGGTCTGTGAGTATATTCTTGTGGTCCTAAAGAGCTACCAGGCGTAGGCGGGTCGTTACAGGGAGGTGGCTACCGCCGTTGCGTTGCCTCCAAATGGATTTGGTCGGGGAAGGGGTGCCGCCGTTGCCAGATGGGGAGGAGCAGTGGCAGAGCCAGAATTTTACACCTAGGTATTCCCAAATTTGTTGGATCATTTATATGTGTGTTTCTAACTCGAGAAATGGTAAATCAGACCCACTATTACGTACATATATGTACACATATGAAGTATATATGATCTTTTGTAAGAATAGTTGGGTACCTCTAAGAATATAAAGGCATTAAGATGCCTCTAGGGAGGAGATAGCCACCATTGCTGGTGGTGAGGAGATGGGCGCCGTCGCTGGTGGGGAGGAGACGGGCGCAGGGGACACCATGGCCGCAGGTGTGGGAGGAGTCGTTGTGTGACAGGATTCGTGGTAGTGCGTTCTCCAGTGCTGGCAAATGCAGGGGATCTGCCGTGCAGGACGGAGTGTCTCGATTTGCGCGAAGACGTTGCGTCGAACTTAGACGTCGAGTCTTATATTTTTCTCCTCTTTCCACAATAAATAAGGTCACATCAGCGAAAATCAACAAATACAGAGACAGACTCTACAGCATAGTCTGCGTTAGGAGTAACGAATTGGGCCATTTGCTGTTTGCAATAAACCAAAATAAGCCGGTTTATACTTTTTTCCCGACGGAGAAGAGCGGAAGTTGGTTCGGTTTTTAACACTTCAAACTTCAAATTCGAACTTGAAGGTTTATATATCTTAATAAATCCGTAAAAATACGTTATCAAGGTTGATGATCATGCAGGGCATGGGTGAGCTGGTTTTATTGGAGCAAAGCACGTCCTTTTTTCAGCTCAGACGTTATACCGTTGGACTTTCAGAACCTTAGCTTGGGATCAGATAAATATCAAGCCTGCAGTTGCTTTAAGACGTTCACACGTGGCACGCTTAACCAGAAGCATATCACACGTCTAGCCGACGTTTAAGTTGACCTGAGAGAGCCGGCTATGCTCTTGTCCACACACCGTTGAAACAGGTATCTTCCGGAATTTGACTATCCATGTAGCCGGAGCTCTGCACGGACTGAATGTTACTTGCAGAAGGATACTGCACTGATATCCTCTCTCTAAAAAAAAAGAATACCACACTAATATTTCTTCATTTTTTACCCTCATGGAACTGATGTTAAAGTCCTTAAAATATGGGCAACGGATCACAAACCTGATTCAAGAAAATAATCACCGACAGCTCCGATCCAGGAATGATTCAGTATAGAATACTCCTATATGCATATGCTGGTATTGATATCTGGGACAGTTGCAACGTCATGCATGATATGCACAAGTTGCATGGTCAGAAGTCTATGATAAAGATGAACATCACTATCACCATAATGATCTGATCAATGCAACTGGCAGGCGGCTAAGCAGCAGTTGCCCACCTCCACAACTCATTCCCCCCAGAAAGATGGCACAGAATAAATAGGTCAATGCATCCAATAATTCTCTGTTTTTTTTCAGGCAGCTTGGCACCAACAAACTTCTGTTGCTGATTCAAAGGGCTGGCAACTAGCTCACTAGCTGATTGCTCAATAATACCAAAGGTATGCGGGAAAAAACAATTGAAGGGCAAAGATATTTCATGAAGCAAAACACGCCGAAATCATGGATTGAATTTAAGCAAAAGGAAACAGGTTTATTTGCATTCATACCTCAGGTCAATAATCCAGCTCTCCAACCTTAAAAAATTCTGCAATAGCATCGCATTCATCCCTGTCTTGTCTCTAAGCCGCCACAAGTAACACGTCGAGATAATACATGTGTTCATGGCTTAGGCGTAGAAGCTGCAGCTTCCGTTAAAGTTTGACTTCCCAAAAGCGCCTTCTGAGCAAGTGGATTCTAAAACAAGACCACATAAATTCAGGACCATCATAAACGGAAGCACCATACCACGCCCTCGAGAGTCAAGACCTAAACATGGCCAGGTTCCTCTTTCTAATCGTTCTTCCATTGCTCACCGTTCTACCATCCTCATATGCTTCATCCAAGCAAATGCTAGGCACTGGCTCATCCCTATTGGTAGAAGACTACAAAGAAACTTTCCTTACCTCACCGAATTCCGATTTCTCATGTGGCTTCTATGAAGTAGGAGGGAATGCTTTCTCCTTCTCTATCTGGTTCACAAACACCATGGAAAAGACTGTCGTGTGGTCTGCAAACCCCAAGTCCCCTGTGAACGGCCATGGCTCTATGGTTTTGTTGAACCATGGTGGAAACTTGGTCCTCACTGATGTTAATGGCACTGTGACATGGGACAGCAAGACGGGCTCTGGGAAAGGCACAACAGTTGCCCTTCTTGATACTGGCAACCTTATCATCAAAGGCTCCAATGGTGCAGTTTTATGGGAAAGCTTCTCTTCACCAACTGACACCTTGCTGCCTTTTCAGCCCCTCACCAAAGCAACAAGGTTAGTATCTGGTTACTTCAGCCTCTACTTTGACAACGACAATGTGCTGCGCCTCATGTATGATGGACCAGATATATCAAGCATCTATTGGCCAAGTGCAGACTACAGTGTGTTCCAAAGTGGGCGGACAAATTACAATAGCTCCAGGATTGCGGTCCTCGACGCTGAAGGTTATTTCCTCTCCAGTGATGGGCTGAACGTAAAGTCATCTGATTGGGGTACTAAAATCAAGAGAAGGCTAAAGATTGATTATGATGGAAACCTCAGAATGTATAGTTTGAATGCATCGAGTGGGAATTGGATAATTTCATGGGAGGCCATAGCAAAAATGTGTGATGTGCATGGGTTATGTGGACAAAATGGGATATGCCAGTCTTTGCCAAGCTTGCAGTGCTCATGTCCGCCAGGACATGAGATGATTGATCCACATATTTGGAACAAAGGCTGTCGGCCACAATTCAGCAAAGCCTGCAACAACACAGAAGAGTTTGAGTTCATCAAGCTTCCGCATACTGATTTCTATGGCTTTGATCTGAGCTTTAACCAGTCTATCTCACTTGAAGAATGCAAGAGGATTTGTTTGGGTGCTTGCTCCTGCTCTGCTTTCACATACAAGGCAGGATCTGGACTTTGCTACACCAAAGCGGTGCTCTTCAATGGCTACAGCTACCCAAGCTTTCCTGGTGATAACTATATAAAATTACCCAAGAATTTAGGCATGTCAACATCCTTAGTCTTCAGAAAGTCACATCTCACATGCAACCGGGATATTCCTGAGATTGTAGAAGGATCTGCAAGTATGTATGGAATGAACAGCGTTGATAAAAATTGGACAACTTATTATGTGTTTGCAGCAATACTGGGAGCCCTAGTACTGCTCTTTACTAGTACAAGCTGGTGGTTTCTTTCCAGCAAGCAAAACATACCGAAGTCAATGGAGGCAGGTTACCGGATGGTAACAAGCCAGTTCAGGATATTCACACACCGCGAGTTAAGGGAAGCAACTGGAAAATTCAAAGAAGAGATTGGAAGAGGGGGCTCTGGAACTGTTTACAGAGGAGTGCTTGAAGATAAGCGAGTAGTGGCAGTGAAAAAGCTAACAAATTTCTCACACAGTGAGGAGGAATTGTGGGCAGAAATGAGTATAATTGGAAGGATTAACCACATGAATTTAGTAAGGATGTGGGGTTTCTGCTCCGAGGGTCAACAAAAATTACTAGTGTATGAGTATGTGGAGAATGAATCACTTGACAGGTATCTATTTGGCAATGTTAGCAGTGAGAGATTAATTGCATGGAGCCAGCGATTCAAAATAGCATTGGGAACAGCAAGAGGCTTGGCCTACCTGCATCATGAGTGCCTTGAGTGGGTGATCCATTGTGATGTAAAGCCAGAGAACATACTCCTGACCCGAGACTTTGAAGCTAAGATAGCGGACTTCGGACTAGCCAAACTCTCGAAGAGAGACAGTTCTAGTTTCAAAGTCACCCACATGAGAGGAACCATGGGGTACATGGCACCAGAGTGGGCATTGAACTTGCCGATCAATGCGAAAGTTGATGTCTATAGCTACGGTGTTGTACTTCTTGAAATTGTTACAGGAAGTAGGATCTCAAGTGGAATAACAGTGGATGGGAGGGAGATCGAGCTTGGGCAGTTTGTCCAGGTCTTGAAACAATTTGTGGAGAGTGAAGATGTCAAGGATATAGTTGATCATAGACTGCAAGGTCATTTTAATCCAGAGCAAGCAATGATCATGTTGAAAGTTGCTATAGCTTGTCTTGAAGAAAGGAACAGCAGGCCTACAATGAATGATATTGTAGTATCTCTGTTGGCATGTGCTGAACAAGATGACCACCCCGCCTACTCATGGTGAGCTGCAATAAGAAATAATACCTCTGTTTGCAAAATGGGTATTTCAGATTCTCAAATCGCAAGTAATATTTGAAAATAAGGCAAGGAGTACTTGCTACAGAAATGTAGATAAATTGCTTCCTTTAATTCTAATTGATCATGGAACATTAGAGTAGCATTTTTTTTACATCACACTGGTAGTGAATATTATCATAATAATATTTCTTCTTGAACAAAATTTTACAAATGTTACTTTGTTTATAATGATCCTGGACACTAACCTTAGACATGTGCAGGTTCGGTAACTTCTATAAATTTATTATCTAGTAATAACAAGGACAACATAATTAGCTTTTCTCTAGGTCTTCAATGTGCAACATAAGCTGTAAAAATGCCAATTGTATGGTCAGTATTGTTTGTCCTCTTTAAGAGGCCGCCTTTGTGCATCCATGAGATGCCACTTGTCATACCTAGTGCTCCATGAGAGGCCGCTAACAGGTCAGAATTAGGCTGCATAACTTATCAAGTTATTATCAGTTTAACTATCTGAAAATTATGATTCTGAAGTCGTTCAAAAAGAATTCTAACAACACACGAACTAAAAAGAGAGACCAGCATCTGGTCCGAGTTTATCTTCAGAAAAGTAGAGTGAGCATTTAAGCAACCATATACTTCCTCTAACTAGAGTATAGGGTAGCAACAAACTGACAACATTACATTTCCAGACTAAACGAGCACTAAGGTGTTAAGATCATCACCAGACTGACCTGGGACATACATTATCTACAGTCAGTACTTGACTATCACTATGCCAACAGTTGCAGAGAAGCAAACCAAGACAAAACATCAAGCGTAACCGTCCATGTCCTCAGGGTGTTCGGCAGAATTCCCCAAAGACACTAGTCACTAACAGCTGCCGAGGCACTAAGGTGTTAAGATCATCACCTGAGCCACAGCCCACTGGCACACCGAAGTAGCGCCAGGCGGGGAGTCCGAAGGCGGCCGGAGCCTGGCGGCTGCCGCGGCGTAGTGGAGGTGGGTGGAGGAGGGGCCTGCGGCGCGGAAAAGGAATTACGATGGACTCCAAAAAGGCAAAAACCGCTGGCTCCGGCCGTCGTGGCCCGTGGCCCGTGGGTCAGTGGGTGTGGCCGTGTGGGTGGGAGTTTCTTTTTAACAACTAAAACAAGTCTTTCTAACGTTCTATTTTCAGAATCTGAATTCACAAAATTAGGTCTCTAGTGAGCGTATCTCCATGGGCAAGCGCATGTGGGCTTATACGGTCTCCAACAATCACCATATCCCAAATTCCATCCGCAAAATGAGGCAAAAAAAATCGCACTATAGGAGCTCCAACAATCCCCTCAACCTCATCTTCATTTTCTCCCCGTTCCCCTCCCACGGGGATTCTCTCTCCTTTCCCCTGCGCAACCGTCTGTGGGCCCCTCCACCTCCGCCTCTCCTTCTCCGCTCGGGCCAGGGCCCCTCCCCTACTCCCTCCCTCCTCGCCGCGGGCGCGCCGCCTCCCAGCTCCCCAGCGCGTCGAAGGAGAGCAGAGGCCTGCGAGCAGATCCAGGGCAGCGGCGCGGCCTCCTCCTCCCGCCAACAGCACGGGTGGAGCTTGCAGATCGAGGCTGCCCCGCGGCGAAACGTCCTCGACCCGGAGCAGGGGCGCGGAGGAGGAGCTCCAGGTCTGGCGCGCGGCGGAGTGGGTCTGATCACTGCTTCCCTCTCTGCTCCGGCCTCGAGCTTGAGCAGGCCCCTCCCGATCCGGTGACACCCAGTCGGTGGAGGTGGAGTTGAGGAGGTGCGGACGGCGACACGCGTACCCTCCTAAGCTCTTCCTACGGGCTGCAGTGACGACGCCTCCTACCCGACGACGCCTCGTACTCCGCCAGGCACCCTCTGCCTCCTCCTCCGACACCTAGCCACTACGGTGGGTCCCAGCAAAATCTGCGGGAGCTGCGATATCTAGCATCTGCGGCGAGTGGCGGCCTCCCGGTGAGGGCACACGTCCGCTTCCTTCTCCACCCCCGTCGGCGGCCCCTCTGCATCTTCACCTGCGACCATGTGCTCCTCCCGCCGCACGGCTCTGAGGCACTCAAGGGAAGGAGGGAGGTGACGGCGGACATTGCTCGTTGGGGAGGGACGTGGTGTGGGGAGAGCTTGAGCGGCAACGGTAGGACTCCTAGCCGCACCGCTCGCCTCGCCTCGCTGCCTGCAGCTGGGAAGGGGAGGGAGGCGCTGGATCTGGTCGGGGCAGAAGAGAGGTCGGGGAAGCGGCGGCGACGGGAGGAGCGCGGGAGCCAACTGCCCAGTCGCGGTGCGCGAAGGGAACCGCAACCTTCACTGGAAGCAGGTCTCATTTGCGGTGGCTTTTTTATCTCCCTCTTTGGCATAGATGGAGTCTTTGGGGATGCAGATTTGTATTGCTTGCTGGAGACAGTCTAACGGGGAGCGACTCGCACCACCTTCCACCGCTCCCTCCTTCCACCGCGCCATGGATGGGGCTGGAGCTCGTCCCACGCTGCCATGGACGGAGCATCGACCTCACCCAAGCCCCCCTCCACCCTTCCTTCGACTTCATATCTTCGCACTGCCTCAGTGGTGATCTCCACTATGCCGCCGCCACGTCGAGGTGCGGGAGCGCGGGTGCGGGAGCCCGCGACCGCCACCGTCGCGTCGAGGTAGGCACGCACGGTGCGGGAGTCCGCGACCGCCGCCGCCGCCAATGCATCGAGGTGGGGGCGCACGCTGCGGGAGGCCACGACCACCGCCGTGGTGTCGACTGGCCGCTCTGCTCCTTCGTTCTCTGACCCCGGTTCCGCCCTTGCTACAACCACAACTCTGTCTAGGATGGAGTTCGCCCCACACTGCCATGTCCAGAGGGCCGACCACACCATGCGTATTCATGGCAGGAAGGTCGAGCTCGCCTGGCGCCATGGCTAGGCCGGAGCTGGTCGTGGTTGCTCGCCGTGTCCACCAAATGCTTGATGAAATGCTTGTGAGCCTTTTTTGGTGGTAAGGCTACCACATCGCAGTGCAAGATAACCACAACTCTCAGCCCGGCTGCCAATTTGGTGGCAAACAACAATGTTGCCCCGGGCCGGGCTCATTTAGTACAAGGCTTCAAACACGGTGCAAAGCACCGTCCGGGCCAGGTCATTTCAGGCCCGGTCTAGTCAGGTCGGCCGAGCTGTCATGGTACTGTCGGGCATACTCCCCGGGTACTCATGCAAGGAAGGAAGAAGACAGACTCCTATTAGAATTCCCCTATAATCCTACTAGGACTCGTTCCGTGTAATCCTACTAGGACTCCTGCCTTGTAACCGACTAGGACCCCGCCCCCTGGACTATATAAAGGAGGGTAGGGTACCTAATCGGGCATCTGATCTCAACCAACACCAAGCGCAGGGCGCCATACTTGATCCCCCAAACAGGATGTAGGGCTCGCCACCTTGGCGACCCGAACCTGTATAAATCTTGTGTCCCGTGTCCTCGCGCACACCTTCGAGTTCTCGGTCTCCTGATCACGATCCTCACCGCACAATCTACTACCTCGGGTACCCCCTTGGTAGGTTTGCCGGTCTAAAACACCGACAGCTGGCGCGCCAGGTAGGGGTGATCATCACCACCGGGCGAATTCGAAGGACCCTCGTCAACAAGATCAATCTACTCGTCGACTCGCCGAGATCCAATGAAGCAAGTCGCCTTGCTCCTGTCAAAGCGGGATCAATTTTCCTACGTCGTGCTTCTGGTTGCTTCGGCACGTCGCGCGGCTCGTCGTGCAGCTCGTCGTCAACTACTTCGACAACGCCGCGCGTCCGGGTGCCTCGGCACGTCGCGCGGCTCGTCACGCCGCTCGTCGCGCCGCTCGTCGTCGACTACTCCGCCTCGCGCGCGAGCTCGTCGTCGACTACTTCGCCTACGCCGCGCGTCCGGGGTGCCTCGGCACGTCGCGCGGCTCGTCACGCGGCTCGTCGCGCCGCTCGTTATCGACTACTCCACCTCGCGCGGGCTTATCGTCGACAACTTCGCCTACTCCGCCCGACCGGGTGCCTCGGCATGTCACGCGGCTCGCGCGGCTTGTCGCGTGGCTCGTCGTCGACTACTTCGTCTACACCGCGCGTCCGGGTGCCTCGGCACGTCGCGCGGCTCGTACGCGGCTCGTCGCGCCACTCGTGGTCAACTACTTCGACTACGCCACGCATCCGGTTGCTTCGGCACGTCGCGTCACGTAGCTCGTCGCGCCACTCGTGGTCAACTACTTCGACTACGCCACGCATCTGGTTGCTTCGGCACGTCACGCGGCTCGTCGTCGACTACTTCACCTACGCCGCGCGTCCGGTTGCTTCGGCACGTCGCGCGGCTTGTCGCGTGACTCATCGTCGACTACTTCGCCTCGAGCAGGCTTGCCGTTGACTACTTCGCCTACGCCGCGCGTCCGGGTTGCTTCAGCATGTTGCGCGGCTCATCGTTTGGCTCGTTGTCAACTACTTCGCCTCACGCAGGCTCGTACGCCGCGCGTCCTGGTGCGTCGGCGCGTCGCACGGCATGTCGCGCGGCTCGTCATCGACTACTCCGCCTCGCGCAGGCTTGTCGTCGACTACTTCGCCTACGCGCGCGCGGCCGCGGTGCCTCGGCACGTCGCGCGGCTCGTCGCGCGGCTTGTCGCGTGGCTCGTCGTCGACTACTTCGTCTACACCGCGCGTCCGGGTGCCTCGGCACGTCGCGCGGCTCGTCACGCGGCTCGTCGCGCCGCTCGTGGTCGACTACTCCGACTATGCCACGCGTCCGGGTGCCTCGGCACGTCGCGCGGCTCGTCGCGCCGGTCGTCGTCGACTACTTCCGCCTACGTCGTGCGTCCGGGTGCCTCGGCACGTCGCGCGGCTCGTCATGCGGCTTGTCGCGCCGCTCGTCGTCGACTACTTCCGATTACGCCGCGCGTCCGGGTGCCTCGGCATGTCGCGCGGCTCGTCATGCGGCTTGTCGCGCCGCTCGTCGTTGACTACTTCGACTACGCCGCGCGTCCGAGTGCGTCGGCACGTCGCGTGGCTCGTCACGCGGCTCGACGCGCCGCTCGTCATCGACTACTTCGACTACGCCGCGCGTCCGGGTGCCTCGGCACATCGCGCGGCTCGTCGCGCCGCTCGTCGTCGACTACTCCATGCGCCGCGACTTCGTCTTGCGGCCACACTGGCTCTACTTCAACCACGCCGTGCGTTGTGACTACTTGTCTCGCGGCAACACCGGCTTTACTTCGAGTACATCGCGCGCCACCGTGACGTCGTCTTCTGGTCGCATCGCGTCGACCACTCATCTCGACTAGTTTTCCAAACTAGTAGAGAACAGCAGTCACGCCCCCAACAACTAGTCGGAATGAACTCTGACTAGTCATCTTCAACAACAACCCGTCGTGACTCCATTGCCGACCGCCACGGCTTCATCTACAAGTCCGCACTGGCGGCAACAACTAAGTCATTTATTTAAATGATTAACTTTTCTTTTCTTGGTTTGTTTTCCTCATTATGCAGGACAACATGCCCTCGTGTACGCTTCTCGGCGGGTTTTCACGGGAGCTACACTCTGCTGACTACTCTTGGGGTATATCAATCAAGTCACCACGAGCCTACTTCATCAACTCGGGGGCTATCCCAAGGAAGCAGCTTCTAAAGTCCGCTACGCGCGGCAATCTAAAGTCGACTTCTAAAGTCGCATTCTAAAGTCCGCTCCGTGTGACAACTTAAAGTCGACTCCGGTCGCATCTTCGCCTGCTTCGGTGGCATACTACATGTGTAAGCTTCGATGGAACCTAGCTATAAGTGGCCCTCAGGTCCTGGCAATGATGGAACCTAGCTGCACGTGGTCTTCACGCTCTGTACCATGGGTCCAAGTACCCTAAGTACTCGCGCTCCGTACCTTGGGTCTGAAATCCATGGCCTAGGTACACAAGTCGACTCCGATCGCACCTTCAAGTCCACTACGGTGGCAACCGTACCTTAGATCTGAAATCCATGGCCTAGGTACACAAGCCGACTCCAGTTGCACCTTTAAGCCCGCTCTGGCGGCAATTGTACCTTGGGTCTAAAATACATGGCTCAGGTACTCAAACCCACTCTGGTGGCACAAGTCGACGCTAACGGTCGCACCCAAACCCACTCCGGTGGCACAAGTCGACTTTGGTCGAAATCTTAAGCCCGCTCTGGCGGCAAAACTACTCGTTTCTCTGGTTTTTTCGCTTTGGCTTTCCGGAAAGTGCTTTTCGTTTTTCATCTTAAGTCCACCCCGTGTGGCACAAAGTCGACTATTGTAGTCGCATCTAAAGTCCGTTTCACACGGCAATCTAAAGTCGACTTCTTCAGTCGCATTCCAAAGTGCGCTTCGCGTGGCAACTAAAGTCGACTTCGGTTTTCAAGTCGCATCTCAAAATCTGCTTCGCGCGGCAACTAAAGTCGACTTCGGTTTTCAAGTCGCATCTCAAAGTCTGCTTCGCGCGGCAACTAAAGTCGACTTCGATTTTCAAGTCGCATCACAAAGCCGACTTCGGTTTTTAAGTCGCATTCTAAAGTCTGCACTGCCGGCATCTAAAGTCGACTTCGGTCGCATCTAAAGTCCGCTCTGACGGCATGGCTATTTTTCAAGCTACACGACTTGATGCTAAATTACTACTCGGAATCTCTCAAGCTCGGGGGCTCCGCACCAACAACTACTCAACGTGGCTCATATGGCTCTCTTATCTCGAGGGCTACACGCTGCAAGAGTACTCGGATGATGGCTTTCGCGAACATTGAAGACCCTTGGATTGATTACCTAATCATTTCAAGGCTCGGGGGCTGCTATGCTACACCCATCATTCAATTTTTTCAAGACGGAAGATTTGGAATCAAGAATGACCCTCAGCTAGAGTCTGCGACTCAAACTAAGGCTCGGGGGCTACTCCATATGGAGTGTGATTTTGCAATCGCACTTCCATATAATCTCGACTTCAAGACGGATGAGCTGGACCACCTTCCAGCCTCGTGGCAGTTCAAGTACTATTGAAGACTTCTCCAAGCAGTACTCGAGGACACTCAAGAACTACTCGAAGAGGCTTCAAGACTACTCAAACTACTACTCTCGACTACAACGTGATCGGGGGCTTGTCGGGCATACTCCCCGGGTACTCATGCAAGGAAGGAAGAAGACGGACTCCTATTAGAATTACCATGTAATCCTACTAGGACTCATTCCGTGTAATCCTACAAGGACTCCTGCCTTGTAACCGACTAGGAACCCGCCCCTGGACTATATAAAGGAGGGTCGGGTATCTAGCCGGGCACATGATCTCAACCAACACCAAGCGCAGGGCGCCATACTTGATCCCCCAAACAGGATGTAGGGCTCGCCACCTTGGCGACCCGAACCTGTATAAATCTTGTGTCCCGTGTCCTCACGCACACCTTCGAGTTCTCGGTCTCCCGATCACGATCCTCACCGCACAATCTACTACCTCGGGTACCCCCTTGGTAGGTTTGCCGGTCTAAAACACCGACAGGTACAGGGTTGCAAACACGCCCTTAGATGCCGTTTTAAGGTCAATCATGCGAAACCACCTTTCGCAACAATCGAGGGTAAAAAATAAACAGATTTGATAGTTGAGAGATCTTAGACACCGAGTTTCGTGGACGAGGGATGAAAGTCAGACTTCGGAGAGATCGTAGACACCGAGTTTCGTGGACGAGGGATGAAAGTCAGACTTCGGTAATAGATGAAGGACATCAAAAGGACCTTTTTCCCTTGTGCCTTAACTAAAAGTGTTGAGGCCGTCTCGGACCGTAACCATGAAGATCTGGGCTCACTCGATTGATGGGCCAAGGTTCAATGTATTATAATTTATTTATTTATTAACTTATTTATTTTATTCAACGTGCGAATGGAAATTTTGTAAAATTATATCATTGCCACCATTTCAAATGGTGGTACTTAAAAACACCGTTTGAAATAGCGGTAGGGAACACTGACCCATCGGGCTACTATAGCATTTCCTACCGCCATTTCAAACGTGGTAGGAGTAGTCCACCTTAAAAAATTTATAATTTCTTCATACGAATTCAGATAGAGATAAATATTTATATGAAAGTTGTAACTTTTGTTGAAATCTATAACGTTGTAGTTCAAATTTTCATTTGAAATCATTTTAGTACTGAAATAATCGATATACTATTCTGATTTGAAATTTGAATTTTATATCTAAACATTGTGTCAATCATTTGAGCATCAAAATGATCTCAAATGGATACAATTTCAACTACAACGCTGTAGCCTCATTGAGAAATAAAATTTTGGTGTAAAGGTTATCTCCATATAAATTTATATCAAGATGTTATGTTTTTTTAAAAATAAGTTGTCGAGAGAAAAAATTTCATTGAATATTAGATCTGAATATAGTGTCAATTATTTAAGCATCAAGATGGTTTCAAATATAAAAAACTGAACTACAAAGTTGAAGATTTCGATGAAAGCTACAACTTTCACATAACTTTTATCTCCATTGTGTTCTTATAAAAGAGTTATAATTTTTATGATATGTTGTCAAGAGAAAGCAAGCTTGTGTCGATTATTTGAGCATCAAAATGATTTCAAATGAAAAAAGTTTGAACAACAAAGTTGTATATCTCGACAAAAGCTACAACTTTAGTATAAATTTTATCTCCATCTAAATTCATATGGAAAAATTATGATTTTTTAAGGTGAAATGCTCCTACCACCATTTGAAACGTCGTGGGGAGGGCCAGAGTATCACCATTTCATATGGCGGATTTAGGTACCGTCATTTGAAACGGCGGCAGTGGTTTAGTTTTGTAAAATTTTCATTTAGTCATACATTTTTTGAAAAAAAATTATAAAAAAGAAAAAAGAAATAATATCTGTCTTTCTGAAAACTCGTGCACAAACAATTTCCTTTTTACCACCAATCGTTGCAAAAACATAAAATGAGCTGGATTTTCCGTGGTTCTAAAATCGTCTACATGAAACTTAGTTCTCTAATATTAGAAAAATGTTGCTCCGCATTTACAAATGGTGGCGAAGAGTTAATTGTGACTACCGCTTTAGATTCGGAAATTCTCAAAGATGGTAAATATAAATTCATTAATGATTTTCCAGAATATTCTCTGTGGCATATTTCTTTTTTTACATTTAGACAATTAAGTTTTTAGAAAATTGGGATTGCCAAACACCTGGATTTTCTAGCAATCAGCTCCCTTATCATTGCGGCCAACTTATTAGAAAAACTATTCAGCAACGAAAAAACATTTCTATTGATGTGCCCGAGCCTTGTTTGCGCTTAATTGGGATGAGACTGACTCCAGCGATGAACCTTACACAAGATGTGCAAAAGGTCGTTTGCGCCAGAGAGAGAGGGGGAGCAGAAACTGAAAAAAAGGTAGCCTTCCCAACGGTCGTTTCCCTCCCATCGCCCATCTTCCACCGTCGTCCCCATCCTCATTCTTGCACCGCCGTCCTCCTCATGTGCTTCTTCCGCCGCCGCCTCCTCTCGTGCTTCTTCCGTCAAATCCGGACCTAGGGAGGGGAAAGGGAGGTCACCCCTGGTCGGATCTACGCCGGGGTGGAGGCCGCCACTGGTCGAGCCGCCTCCGCCGAGCAACTCAACAGGCACAACGCCACAGCCTCCGTCGTGGGCCTCCTCACCTCCTCCTGTGCGGATTTGTGCCAGCGGCGCGGGCGGGAGGGCGGGTGAAGGAGCCGCCGCGCGCGGAGGCACCGCCGACCTCGGAGGGAGAGAGCAGGGGAGGGGCGCCTGCGACGGAGGAGGGAGGGAGGGGGGAGCTGTTCGCTTGCAGTTGGCGCAATGGGATGGAGATTCCCTGAGAATGGGTGACGAGAGCCTTGCAAACGCAAAATGCAGATGTGTTTGCCGTACCTACTGGACTGTGTACAGTATCTAGGCCCGAGCATTCCACAGGCCGGGTCGGGTTCGGGTCGGACCGAAAGACCCAGTTTTTTCGGGTTGAGAAAATCCTACCCATGACCGTCCCATGGGACACGTCGGCCTCAGTTTTCGAGCCGGGCCCAGGTTTAGGCGGGCCGCCCGCATATTTTGTAGTGTAAAATAGCCAAAACAACATTTCGATTTGGGCTCGGGCCAAAACTTTTTTTCATGGGCTTCGAGATCTCTGCTCGTCCAGTAACGTTCGTGGGCAGGCTGAGCCGCGCTAAAAATGCTGGCTCCCCTCCTACATCGGCGAAGTAGTTGGCTCGCGCGCTGCCTCCTATGCTTCTCCCAGCATCCTATCCCTCTGCCTCCCGGTGGTGCGGGCGAGCACGGAAGCCGAGGCACCGCCCGCTGTCGAAGCCGTCCGCGATCGTCCCTGCACAGATCCGCCTCCGCGTCGAGGACCTCGAGCCCGGCCGTTGCACGGGCGTGGGAGCTCAACCCCGGTAGGCGCGCGAGTGCGGGAGGCGAGGTCGAGCGCGTCGGAGCTCCGAGCTCGCCGAGGTGGATGACCGCGGATGA
Source organism: Cenchrus americanus (assembly GCA_947561735.1). NCBI lineage: Eukaryota > Viridiplantae > Streptophyta > Magnoliopsida > Poales > Poaceae > Cenchrus > Cenchrus americanus. Next base: position 76,090,478 of record OX387244.1, on the reverse strand, counting down.
GGCGGAGGGGTCGCGGCCATGACGCCACCGCTCCTGCTCCGCTGGAGCTCATGCTGCTGCTGTAGGTCAGCCCCATCGCCGGCCTGTAGAGATCAGGCAGGAAGGCGTGTGGATCCCGGTGGAGCCGTTGCAGGAGGCCGTAGATCGAGGTGCTCACCAATGGTAGGTACAAGAACATCGAGCACAAGGCTATGGTCAACGCGCGCCACAACCGGATCTTCGCCGCCATGGATCTGCTGCCATGACCGCATCGAGCATAGGAGATCCTCGTCAGACAGGGCGAGCTGCCACGCTACAGGATGTTCACAGGGGAGGGGCGTCGACGCCGGCCTGGGATGGAAAGAGCAGGGGAGGTGGTGGCGCTGGGGAGTGGGCGGAGAAGGAGAGGGGGCGGTGGAGGGACCCGTAGGCGGTTGGGAAGGGGTGAAGAGAGAGAATCCCCATGGGAAGGGAACGAGGAGGTTAGAACCTCAAAATGAGGATGGGGTTGAGGGGATTGTTGGATCTGCTACGGTTGCCCCGGATTTCTCATTTCGACGTTGAGGAATGGGACGAGAGGACTATTCAAGTTAGTCTAAGACCATTCATACGCGTCATCCTTTATTTCCTCCTTTAAAATGAAATATATCATCTTAATCATCAAGACTCTTTCGTCCATCTCCAATTTTCTCGGACTCATATTCCTTTCACACTCTCCTCTATGGCCCCCACACAATTATTTACCCCCCTCCCCCACCCACCCACCACAACCACCCCCGTCTTCTCCGTCATTCCGCTCACCCTCCCTCGGTCGCGCGCCCCCCTCTCTCTCCGTGGGGGGCGGGGCTCGGGGCCGGCGCCGGCGAGCCTGTCCCTCCCTCCTCGCCATCTCCTCCTCCACTCCCTCCTCCCCCTGGCCCCCTATGACGACGACTGGAACCGGCACAAGGAGGTGTTGCGTTGACCGGATCCGGTGCCGGCGAACCTCCACCCCGCAGGTCGGCTCCTTCCTCCATCGACGAGTGGCGAGGGGAAGAGGAGATTGGCCCCGACCTCCACCCTGCTCTTCTGCCCTGTCGCAGCGGAGGAGCAGGGGAGGGCATCTCCGGCGGCGGCCCTCTACTTCGGGATGCGCCAGCGGCGGGCGCGTCGTCCTCCATGAGCTTCGCGTCGATGGAGGCGTTGAGCTCGGGCCGAGGTGGACGGGTGGCGGCCATGGAGCTCGTCACGGCGAGCGGCCGCCCCTCGTCCCCGTGCCGGCCGGCGAACCTCGCGGCTCGCCCTCCCCGGTCCTCCCTCCCTGACGGCGGGCCTCGCAACTCCCCTCGCAAGGAGTACGCAGTTGAGGTCGCGGACGCAGGCTGGTCGAGGCGAAACATGGGCGGTGAGGTGGTTGTCGCCCTCGAGCTGCTGCAAGGCGGAGCAGGGGCGGCAAGGCACACCTCCCGACGTGAGCAGGGCGGCGTGACGTGGACACGGTGGGTTCCGAGAAAGCGCGGGAGACTGTTGGGGCGGCGACAACTGGACCGTGGTGGGCCCGTCACAGCCTGGACGAGGCTCTCCATCCGCGCCAAATCTGAAGGAAGCACGAAGCACGGGCCGACGCCTTGTTCCCGTCCTGCTGCAAGACGCTTCTGCGGGAGGGAAACCTTTATCCGGATAATAAAGGCCCCAATGTGGATGGTCTAAGACTGAATCTGTGAAGATGGAACAGGATTTCTGACGCAGGACTGTTGCGGAAGCATGCTATCGGACTCAACATCAGTTCCTGGCTGGCGAATTTATGACCTGGGGCTGCAACCTGACAACCTGCAACAAGCCACACCTCGAATAAAGATTAGTAGCGCAACATGTAGCTCAAGATGCTTGAAAACATTTATTTCTTAATTCGTTTGTAACAATAGATACTAGCACTTTTGGCCCCCGCGTAGCGGCGACGCCGCTGCACTCCGCGCACCCCACCTCTTCTGCTCCTTCCCTCCCCTGCCACCGCCAAAGGGTTCTGCCTGGCAGTGTTGACTCCGGGGAGGAGTAGCGTGCAATGGCCTCTCCAGCCATGGCGAAGGTGGCGCCACAGAACTGCAATTCTGGCGCCTTGGAGGCCCCTATCTGGCCCTCTCCACGCCGAATCTACGGCAAGCAGCCCTCGACGCTGTGGTCGCCGTGGGCCAAGCGCACCGTCCTGGGAGCATTGTTGGTAACGACCGTGCCAGCAATGTAGGCGGGGCTGCGGCGTGGTGCTGCGTTGACCGGCGTCGGGCCACACGACTCCTGTAGATGTCGGGTGCAGCGGTGAAGCACCGGATTGACGACCATAAAGGGGAGCAGGGGAGCGAACGAGAGCCGATAAGAATTCTTCTCCAAAAACTCGGTCTATACCCCAAAATCACTTTCGAAGAATCCCGCACACACTTGTCGAGATCATGTAGTCACACCAGACCTACCGACCCTAGGAACAAGTTAGAACAAGCCTAGGAACAAAGCGGAAGCAAGCACAAAAGGAATCGAGAGAAAAAGCTAGCACAAGATAATCTGCAGCAGAAATTGTCGGAACTACCGACCCCAGGTCGGTATCGGTAGACAATCTGCAGTAGAAATTGTCGGAACTACCGGCCCCATGTACTACCGACATGGGCTTACTGGCACCTAAAACCAGGTTATCGGTACTTCCGACACAGGGTCGGTACTTCCGACTATCGGTACTACTGACCCCGTGCCGGTACTACCGATAAAAGCTTTCTGTCAGCCAAAAATCAGGTTATCGGTACTACCTGGACAGGGTCGGTAGTACCGCCCCCCTTCAGAAATCAGCCCGCGAGAGAAGGAAGGAAAATCCAAAACTCGATCAAACGACTTCCTAAAATCACGAAAATTAAACCATAGCTTCTTAACAACACAAGGAAGCTTTTCCCAAAAGATCTCCCCAAAAAGATCAAGCCATCACCACCAGAAAAATGATTTAGGCTATGAACCCTAGAGAGGGAGCTTTTTCCTCAAAATCACCGATCTCCCAATTCACCCAACGGATTGAAGCCAAACTTTAGGGCAAGTAGATTTGCCTCAAGGAGAAGCTATCCATAAAGAAAGAAGGCCTCAAACCCACTCAAACTCGCAAAATCGAGGAATTCGTGATGAACACCAAGAACTAGAGGTAGAGGGGAAGAACTTCAAATCCGAGCCGATTCGTGGGGTTTGTGGGTGAAAGATCACTAGGAGAATGGTCACACAAGACCTATAAGCGATCCCACAAATAAATCCCCACCAAAACACACTCAAATCTGATGAACGAAAATTCCTCCAAAAATACCTCCGAAAAACGCAGAAAAAGAAAAACGCCGGGAGCAAAGGATTTGGCACGAGATTGAGGAGAAAGATTTCACTATGAATATCGTGGCCAAATCCGGTTACAAGTCACTCACAAGAATCACAAATCTTGGATGGCAAAAAGCTCAAGAAAAAAGCCACACTCACCTCACTCCCTCTCTCCCAAAGAGCACCTCAAAATGAAAGAGCACTCCCAAAGAGTTGGCTCAAAATTCAGCCCCCTCCTCCTATATATAGGCCCTCCGGAAAAGACCGAAGTGCCCCTACACTAAGAGATACAATACAAACCCTCACAGGGGCATTTTGGTCAACACATGAAGTTCTCCATCGGACGGCCGCACATCCATCGGGCCTTCGCGCAAGCATCTCAATCATGCCACGTGTCGCCCGCTTCGAAGCTTCTCGACGCGCCCTGGTCCCATCTTCGTCCGCCGAGCCTCCGATCATGGTTTTGTGGTTCAACCAATTAACCCCGACGGTTTTGTGGTGAACCGCCGCAAACCTTGTGGACTCGGTGCAGCCTCCACGCCAATCCCACTCATGACTTGGCCGCCACATCGTCCCGGCTTCGTGTTGGTTTTGTGGCCAAACCAACAAACTGTTGTGCTCGGCTTTGTGGAGCAACCAAGGAACCCGAAACTTTTCTCGTGAACCGCCGAAAACCCCGCATGCAAGCTTCGGCCTCACCACGCTAAGCATCGGGCCCGCCAAGCCTTTCACCTCCGGCTCCCGGATGGTCTACTCAGTCTTGCCCCATTCAATGACTTGGCCGCTACCTTGCACCGGCTTCTCTCCACAACTTCGTCTTGCTTTTCTTGCCACCATGCGGCCCGCACTTGATCCCGTTCGGCCACCGGGTCCATCGAGCCGAGCCTACTTGTCTCTCCACTCCTCGGAGGCCACACAGGCTAAGACCTTTCGCGCCCACTCTTCACCTGCACCAACGCAAATCAAGCCGCAACTTGCATCTGCAATACCCGACCAAGAGTTAGTCCACACCATGTTGTCAATCACTCATCACACCAAGGAGCGACCATCCACCGGTCCTCGGACGCTCCGATCCTCAAGCGGATGCGGTGTGAAGGTGCAAGGAGTGCACAAGGAGGCTGGGTTGCAGCAATTGCTGGACAAAGCACAGTGGTGGGCAGTGCGGTGAGGTGCGGTTGGCTCGTGCACTGACCGACGCGGTGCCGGGCGACACGACGGGTGGCGGCTGTGGGGGCGGTAAAGGAGCGGAGCTTCGGCGGTGCAACGTGTGGGGATGCGGTGGAGGAGTCGCTCTGGTGGGGTAGTTGTGTCGGTGGTGCCGGTGTGCCATGTCGTACGTGTGCGGTGTGGGGATTTGGATGCTTCGAACGAAAGCTTTCGCCAGTTTCATGATGGTGGCGTGGCAGCGACGTCCTTGGACATCGCTTTCCCCGTTGGAGGTGTCATGATGGAGCTACAACCCAACTACATAGGATCTCTCATGAAAACCTTGTCTATCTTTGGATGAGCGACGACAACGTCATTGGCATTGTGCCCTCGTTGGAGGCATCATCTCTTGGGACCCGCTTGGCTTCGGTTAATTTGCTGGTCCACTTCCATGACGACTTTGCTCGGGGTTGACTTCTCTGTCACATGGAAGGTGTGAATGGTGTTGGCTACCTCATGATCAAGGTGGCTGCTTTCTTATTGGTGGACATGGGTCATCGTTGTGGTTCGACTGCTTGCAGCGGACCACGACGACTGGCGTTGCTTCCGCAATGGTCAGTGTAGTGCGGGACTACGTCGATGGACGGCGCTTGCGGTAATGGCTACGGGGACGACTCGACTTGCAACGGATCGTGGCGGATTGTTTCAGCATGGCTGGAACTACCTGGTGCGGCAGAACGTCGAAAGACAGTGCAAGCGACAACCTTGGTCTGCTAGTTCGACAGCGGCGGCTTCGTGCGTGGGGAAGCTACGAGGGGAAGTCGGCCTATGACAACAGTTTGGTTATTTGATGGAGATCTTGCTGGGGTGGGGCATCTCTACTCATTGTTCTGATGGTAAGTTATGAAATGAGGCCGGAGCATAGAGCTTTGTGGCGGGTGTGGCATGGCCCCCGCGCACAAGAGGGGGTAGTCCAACGGCGGATGAGGCGAGACCTCCACGTGTTATGGTTGCTTAGTCTTGGTGTTTTCATCCCACCAGGTGGCTTGATTTGATGCAGCGGCACTACACGCCAAAAGGTCCTGCACGGCGATGGTGTTCTTGGTGTGCGTTGATATCCCAATCCAACCGGGATAGTATAATTGTTTTTAATTTCCTTTTGGTTTCCTGGCTATAGCCTAGGTGTAATCTTGTATTTTTTATATTAATAAAACACATATTATCTTGTATTATCTTGTGCGGTTCAAAAAAAAATTAAGAACACATGCGCTGCGGTTCGGCGCCTACCTCCACACAACGATACCAACTAGGTGATACCCCGCACGTTGCTGCGAGAATTTTTTTAAACAAAATTTTAAGGTGAAATGTGAAAGTAGTGACACCAAAGATATTACATGGCAATATTCGTTTGTAAACTCATTATATATGAAAGCATGTTATTTTGTTGAGAGTGAATCATTCTAAAATCGTCAACAGGAATTTTGTGGTGTGATATACATGCTATAAGCCACAAAAAATCGATTTAAGACATAAATATGTGATTTGGTGGATGATGACATGGCGTATAGTGGATGGTGACATGGCGCATAGTGGATGATAACGTGGAATGCTTGCATGTTGAGAGAAATCCAACCATAAGTTTTATAGATTCAGCTAGAGACTCGTTCGTGCACAATCCCCATCACCCAAACAGCAAGAAAGGAAGTCAACTTGCAAGGAATGTCATAAAGAAACAAGAAAAAATACTGAGTATTCGGATTCACACCCGGTGTCAGTTTTTTTTTACACAAACCACATATATTATATTAAAAAGCAACACAATTACATCTAAGCCCTTGTAGAAAAGGCCAATTACAAAAAGATCCCTAGATCTCAGAATGCCGCTGGAGAGCAGGTCGCCGGCGAACTGCAGCAGAGGCATCGCGGACGCAGTGGTGCGGAAGGGCCTCGCCATGCGTAGGCTTGTAGTGGCTGAAGATGCCATCGAGGAAGAACATCACCGACGACCCAAATAAAGATGAAGATGATGCTGACGTCGGCTGAAGATGCCGTGTCAGTTGAGCCCTTCAACATTCAAAACAAGCTTTAAAAAAGTACCATAATTTAACTCTTTGTAAGCCACCATGAACTCCTATGAGGCCATTCTCATGAGAAATACCAACCTGTTGCTTAGACCAACATAAAAGCAATGGCACCATAGATTTAAGTTTGACTCAGCAAAAATTCTTTCGAAGAGACTGGGAGTCTGGGAAGGAAACCAGGACTGCATAAGTTTACCCATGAGCCTAAACATAAAATAAAAAAGATAATACTAGTTCAAATTAGCACATAATTCCTATCCCACAACAGAAAGACCAAAGAAAGAACATTGACTACAAAAATGTTGAAATTGAGAGAGTAATCAGCTTGTCACCAACAAACTTCTGTTGCCAGTTCAAAGGGTTGACATTGGTGAAAACAAATGCAGCATCCTGCACAGAACGTCCTTAAAAAAAGTAAACATATTTATTCGGATTCCTAGTTGCGGTCAATTAGGCCCTTCAACCTTCAAAATAGAGACTTAAAAAAACACCCTAATTATACCACATTCCTCTCTTAGGTGTAGAAATAAAAATTATCAGCATGTTCAAGTTTGGCTTCACGAAAATTCTTTGTAGACAGTGAGAAGTGAATCAGGACTACATAAATTATTGACTCATAAGACCGAGTATCATGCAACAGTATCTTATTCTTTTTCCAAATAATGACACCAATAGACACTATGAAGTCCTAGCTCAAAGTAGCAAGCAACTCACAGTTTCTCTTATCCCCACAGAAAGACCTAATGAGAACCAATGTCTACAGAAGTATCAATATTTAGATAGAAAAGGCAGCTTGTCACCAACAAACTTCTTTTGCCAATTCAAAGGGCTAGCCTCTGATAGATAACTTAACAGAATTGGTGCTGTATGAAAAGATGGAGGACAAAGACATTTCATGGAAGAAAGCATGTCTACCATCATGCATGTAATGTCCTAAAAAAAATCAAAAGGAAACGGATTTATTTGCACTCTTAACTCAGGTTAATTAAGACTTCAACCTTCAAAGCGGGAACTAAAAGAATTCCATAATCCAATAACATCATCCCGAAGCCGCCATACGTGATCAGATGGGACACTGCTTGAAGAAATACCTACATATTTTAGGTGTTGAAGTAAGAAGTTACAGCAGGAATTCAAATTTGACTCTAAAAAAGTGCCTAGGCAGCAAGTGGGAGCTAGATTTGGGCTAAATAAGGTCATAAATGGAAGAACCATAGCACATCTCTCACACCACGACAGATGGCCACGTTCCTCTTTCTGTTCATTCTTCCATTGCTCCCAATTCTTCCATGCTCAGATGCTTCACCCATGCCGCTTCTAAGTATGGGCTCATCCATACTGGTTGAAGAGTACAAACACACCTTCCTTACTTCACCAGATGGTGATTTCTCATGTGGCTTCTATGAAGTTGGAAGGAATGCTTTCTCCTTCTCCATCTGGTTCACCAACACTGCGGAAAAGACCACTGTGTGGTCTGCAAATCCCAAGTCCCCTGTCAATGGTCAGGGCTCCAAGGTTTTGCTGAACCATGATGGCAATTTGGTCCTGACTGATGTCAATGGCACCGTGACATGGGACAGTAAGACGAGCTCTAGCAAGGACACGACAGCTGTTCTTCTTGACACCGGCAATCTTGTCATAAGAAATGGCAATGGTGAAATTTTGTGGGAAAGTTTCTCTTCACCAACTGACACCTTGCTTCCTTTTCAGCCCTTAACCAAAGGAACAAGGTTAGTTTCTGGTTACAATAGCCTCTATTTTGATAATGACAATGTGCTGCGCCTCATGTACGATGGGCCAGATATATCAAGCATCTACTGGCCAAGTGCAGAATACACAGTGTACCAAAATAAGCGGACAAATTACAACAGCTCGAGAATTGCAGTCCTCGACGCTGAAGGTTATTTCCGGTCAAGTGATTTACTTAAAGTAAAGTCTTCTGATTGGGGCACTATAACCAAAAGAAGGCTGACGCTTGATTATGATGGAAACCTCAGAATGTACAGCTTAAATGCATCAAGAGGGAGATGGACAGTCTCATGGGAGGCCGTAGCAAAAATATGTGATGTGCATGGGCTATGTGGACACAATGGGATATGTGAGTACTGGCCAAGCCTCCATTGCTCATGTCCCCCAGGATATGAGATGACTGACCCGCAGAATTGGAACAAAGGTTGCCGGCCAAAATTCAGCAAAAGCTGCAACGGAAGTTACAAAGCAGAAGACTTTGAGTTCATCAAGCTCCCACATACTGACTTTTATGGCTTTGATCGGACATATAATGTGTCCATTTCACTAGAAGAATGTAAGAAGACCTGCTTGAAAATTTGCTCCTGTGCTGGGTTCACATACAAAACAGGACCTGGACTTTGCTACACCAAAGTTCTTCTCTTCAACGGCTACAGGTACCCCCAATTTCCTGGAGACAACTATATAAAACTACCAAAAAATTTGGGTGTATCAACATCCTCCATCTCCAGAAAGTCCCATCTCACGTGCAACCGGAATATTCCTGAGATTGTACAAGGATCTTCAAGTATGTATGGCATAAACAGCGCCAAAAAAAATTGGACAACTTATTATGTGTTCGCAGCAGTACTGGGAGCCCTAGTACTGCTCTTCACTGGTACAAGCTGGTGGTTTCTTTCAAGCAAGCAAGACATTCCCAAATCAATGGAGGCAGGCTATCGGATGGTAAGAAACCAATTCAGGATGTTCACACATCGGGAGTTAAAGGAAGCAACTGGAAAGTTCAAGGAAGAGATTGGAAGAGGGAGCTCTGGAATCGTTTACAGAGGAGTACTTGAAGATAAGCGAGTAGTGGCGGTGAAGGAGCTAACAAATTTCTCACACAGTGACGAGGAATTGTGGGCAGAAATGAGTATAATTGGAAGGATTAACCACATAAATTTAGTACGGATGTGGGGTTTTTGCTCTGAGGGTCAACACAAACTACTGGTTTATGAGTATGTGGAGAATGAATCACTGGACAGGTATCTATTTGGTAACGTAAGTAGTGAGAGACTAATTGATTGGAGCCAGCGATTCAAAATAGCATTAGGAACTGCTAGAGGCTTAGCTTACCTACATCATGAGTGCCTTGAGTGGGTAATCCATTGTGATGTAAAGCCAGAGAACATACTCTTGACTCGAGATTTTGAAGCTAAGATAGCAGACTTTGGACTAGCCAAACTCTCAAAAAGAGACAGATCCAGTTTCAACCTTACCCACATGAGAGGAACAATGGGTTACATGGCACCAGAATGGGCATTGAACTCCCCAATCAACGCAAAGGTCGATGTCTACAGTTATGGTGTTGTCCTTATTGAGATTGTGACAGGAAGTAGGATCTCAAGTGGGGTAACAGTGGGTGGGACAGAAGTCGAGATTAGACAATTCGTGCAGGTCTTGAAACAGTATATCGAGAGTGGCAATGTCAAGGATATAATTGATCAAAGGCTGCACGATCAATTCAATCCTGAGCAAGCAATGGCAATGTTGAAAATTGCTACAGCTTGTCTTGAAGAAAGAAACATCAGGCCTTCAATGCATGACATTGTAAAATCACTAATGGCATGTGATGATGAAGATGGTCATCCCGCCTACTCATGGTGAGCTGTGATGTTTCAATTTGCAAAATGAAGAATTAATTCAAATGCTGGAGTAATATTCGAAAGTAAGAAAAGGAGTTTCTGCTAGAAAGTAAGGCAGTTATTTACTTATTTTGTTCTATGAGTCAATGTCAGGACAAATGTAGACATATTATTTTGTTCAATTGTAATGGATAAATATAATCCACAATTGTTTTAGTTGACTTGAAGAAGGATTGTGGTGAAATACCAAGGAATGTCATGTGGTGGCCTTTTGACAAACACAAAGTCCTGACAGAATACATTATGCTCATCTAGGATATGTACAGCAGTGTTGTGATAATGTTCGAAAAAGTGATGGTGAACCTCAAGGGTCAGTTTTGAGCCTTTATTTATTCGCCTTTGTGATGTACGAGGTCACAAAGGATTAGAGCAACTCCAACAATAACCCCTATTCAGAGCCCCTACTTTAGTCAATAGGGGCTCCCTCTAATTTTTGGGGGCTCTAATATTATGTCCAACTCCAGCAGTAGCCCCAACTCTAGAGCCCCAACTCTCAACTTACATGTGGGACCCACTCGTCAGTTGGTCAAATCGTTTTCTTCTACCCTGGCCTCTCTCTCCCTCCCTCCCTCCCTCCCTCCCTCCCTCCCCTCTCTCTCTCTCTCTCTCTCTCTCTCTCTCTCTCGCGTTCGCCGGCCGAGCGCGGAGGAAGCTTGGCCTCCGGTGCGCGCGAACGCGACGGCGCGAGAGGGAGCTCGAGCTCCGGTTGGTCGTCGAGGCTATGGCGCGGGGCAGCTCGAGCCCCCGCCGAGCCGCCGCACGAGATAGCTTAAGCTCTAACCGGGCGAGCTCGAGCTCCGGTCGAGGCGCGGTGTGGAGGGGAGCTCCGGGAGGCCGCGGGTCCGGCCGGACTCGGGCGGTGCGGCGACCTTCGGCGGGCGAGCACGAGCTCTTCGCCATGGCGGCTCCGGGTGGCGGCGGGACGGTCCTCGCGGTGCGGCGGCGCGGTCCTCACGACCGGAGACGAGCCCGAGATCTAGCGGGCCGTGGCGGCGTCGGCGAGTCTCGAGATCCGGTCGGGCTCCGCTTCGGCGACTCCATCCCCGGCGAGCAACTCGGACGCGGAGGAAGCTCGGCCTCTGGCGGAAGGCGGCGCTTCCCCAACAGCGGGATCCCGAGCTCCGGTGCCACCATGGGAAGGCCGGACAGTGGAGGAGCGGGCTCCGCTCGGTGGCGCGCGTGCCGAAATGGCCAACCACCAAGTAGGGGCTCCCTTCTCCACCCGCAGGAGAAGGGGCCAGAGGGGGGAATTGGGGGGCGTGAACAATGTTAGGAGGTGGAGTAGGGGCTCTGCTCGAGTGCGATTTTTCGCTTTCGGCTGGAATAGGGGTCTGGTGGAGTTGCTCTAAGGAGATATACCTGGGTGTATACTCTCGGCGGATTAAAACGTCATCTACCTACTCTTATTTTTATTTATTTATTTATTTAGAAAACTAGCAAGTTGCAGCACTATAACAGACTGACAATATTACGCTTGCGGCATTTTTGAGTGGAAAAATTACCAGATGTTACAGACAGCATCATGAGGCTAGGCCAAGCTATCCATTCTCCTCAATCCTCACACTCAAGGTCAGCAGTTGAAACTATGACAACATCGAGCAGGCTAGTCGGTGCCCCAAGGGTGTTCGTCAGGATTCCCCAGAGGCACCAAGCACTAACGGCAGCAAAAGGATATCTTAGATAAGCCTCACCTGCGCGGCGAGCCTACCGGTGTCGCAGCCCGGTGGAGAGTTGGTTGGGGCCGCCAGTGGCCTGAGGGAACTGCTGCCGGCGCTGTGCGGTGGAGCACTGGAGCGGCGTGGAATGCGCCCAGGGCTCGGCTCCCGCACGACGGCGGGGGCCGGGCCGCCGGGGACTGGCGGCGCCTGGACGACTCTGGTGGAGCCGCCGACCCAAACAGGGAGCGGGTCCGGCAGGCCGGGGCACCGCGCGCATCCGGCAGCCTTTTTAGGGATGTGTGTGGCAGGGTTTGCCTAACCGTCGGTAACCAGCCCGGTTACCGCGGTAACCGGCCTGGACCTAAAAATTTTTGAATTTGAATTCCAAAAATTGAAAATTGCGGAAAAAATCTCTAAAAATACTTCGTTATTTATTGAGTCCAATGGTGTCAAATTTGTTGCAAACTTAGTTCATTTAGTATAAATTCCAACCAAAAGAAGTTAAACCAAAAAAGAAAAAAGAAAAAAAAACGCCGGCCCAGCTCGGCCTACTTAGGCCCAACCATGGGGTGGGTGTCAAAATAACCCTACCGCAGCTCCCCACCCCAATCCACCCGAGCCAGACCCTCCAGAAACACCTCCCTTCCCTCGTCCTCCTCCCCAGGTCCGCCGTCCGGCCGCCGGCGTCGCCTAACCGGCGTCCAGGAGCGGTTTACCGCTCGGACGGCGCGGTTCAGCCGGCCGGCCGCCGGATCTAACCGCGCCCGCCCCGGACGAGCGGTTTACCGACCCGGACGCGCGGTAAGCCGCGGTTAGGTCGCGGTGAACCGCCCCGGCGCAGGTATCTTCCTCCCCTTTTGATTTATCTATTTTTTCAATATGTTTTGATATACAAGTGTAGAACATTTTGATTTAGGATGCGGATATGATTTGACTCAGTTGTTTACATGATTTAGGTTTGTAAATGTAGATATGTAGACCATAAATGTAGGATTTTGGTAGAGCATATTTAGGTGTATATTTGATTTCATTTAGGATGTATATATGATTTAGTTGTATATATGATTTCATTTAGGATGCAGATATTTAGAGCATATTGCAGGAATGTGCCACCACCTGTGCGGGAGTACTTTCAGCGTGAGATTGAGAGGACTAAGAAGGCAACGTATGAACGGAATAAAGAGAGTACAATTATTACTATGAGTCTATGACTATGGTATTGTATTTGTATGCACGATTATCACTATCATTATGGTATTGTATGCACAATTATTACTATGACATTGTCTGTATGCAAAACTATGATATTATTCCTTTGGTGAGGTTTTGTGATGTCCTTTAAATTAAGTTATGCATAGATCATGCTAATATTTTCATTAATTCATCACCGGAGAACCACAAATACATGCTCGGTTTTCCTGTCTTCACCGTCGGTTTACCGCTCTAACCGACCGGTTACCGGTCCTTACCGAGCGGTTTACCGATCGGTTACCGATTGAACTAGCGTCTCAATTTGAAATTTGAATTTGTTCGGTTTTCAACGGTAACCGCGGCTTACCGATCGGTAAACCGAAACCGGCGGCCGGCGGTTAGGGAGGCCGGACCGGTAAGGTGAACCCTGGTGTGTGGTGCCATGCTAGAGGCCCACAAAAGATGTGGCACGCTGCTGAGGCCGGCCCTTCGCGTCCCTCAAAATAGCCAAGACATTTGTTATTGTGATTTTGATGCGAGTATTGGAATTTTGTTATATATTTTTCTTCGATTTTTCATAATTAAATGCTTCGAAACATATTTATCAAATCTATACACCTGCCGCGTGCCGTCCTATCATTTGGCAGCTGGATCCAAATGTTGTATCATACGGCCGTAGGTTCCTAACCATCGTACCACATGGCGTTAGGTTCCTAACCTATCATATGTCACATGGAGGTAAAACCCTGACTATAGCGTTTCTCGGCGCCTAAGTGGCGGTAGGGCCAACCGTCGTACGGTGCAGCGGTTAGGTCCAAACGCCATATGGTAGGGCGGCTCGCCGATAAAGTAATTTTTAAATTTCCATAATGAAAATTAAATTAGAGCAACCATATAAAATAGAATAGCTTGTTGCATATAAAAAATCGATTAAAATAAAACAACAAGTGAAAAGTTTATAAAAAAATCACAACTAAATCTAAATCTGTCTGCCCCGCTTCGGCCTAAGTGCTCGAGCACCAGCCCTCGTGTGGTTCTGGTCGTACGTGAGGGGCTCACGTGGTCTGGTGATCCAGCGTCGATCGACGTCGAGAGGCGGCATTGCCATCGGCACTTGCTACGGCCTTGCATCTATCTATGCCTGTCCGACCGCCTGCTACGACCCTGCAACCGCCTGTGCCTCTCCAACCGCTTGCGACGACCCTCCTGCAGCCACCTGTGTCTGGTGCGTCTCGTGGAGTGGCGTATCCGGTAATTATGATCCCCCAATCACGTTAGGGCCCGTGAAGTACTCGTCGAACCCCAGGCCGTCGTCATCTAGGGCGGTGTCAGGCGTGGCGGTCGGATCATAGCCTGCAACAAATAGTATTAGTTAAGCACATATCACATTTATCGTATTTAATTAATAGTATTACTGAATTCGTTAAGGACGTCACCTGGCTGCTACAAAATAGGTGTGGTGGACGAGGAAGGAACGTTTCCTGCTGCAGGTGGCACCGTATATGCCAGTCGAGCGCATGTGGAAGGACCGAGTCCCATCGGATAGATCGGAGGCCCCCTGTACGATTATGTTAATATTACAATAACACATAACAACTCGGTGTATCAGTTAAGAAGCATATGAGTAAATGTAGCTGAACCGTGGAAAGCAAAAGGCCGCTGAGTTGGTGCTATCGGCACCGAGAAAGCAACCTGTGGATGTGAAAAGGTCGCCCGCGACTGATACGAACGAGCAGTCGAGGCGGAGCTCGAGGACGACACGAGGTGAAGTGCATGCAGAGGTACGATCGTCGTACCGTTGTAGTTAACCACAATATTGTACCTCGAGGTTGACCACGAGGATGCTTTGGTACGTCTAGTCGTGTTGTTGAGGTCCATTGTTGGGGAACTCGATAAAATCATGTCACCCTCGAAATGTCGGAGTGTCGAAATTCATGAAACTTATTCGCGAAACGGCTGTGGGAAAAAGGTTCAGATTCATGAAGAAAAGGGTGAAATGAAGAATCTTAATGAGTCTCGAATGTTTCACAAGTTTTCGAAGAAACATGAAAATAATGGCCGAATTAGGCCCCTGTATTTGAATTCTCAATCTGTTTCAGGATGAACGATTCTCGCGGAAGCCTGGAATCAGGAAGTCGCGGAAATATGGAGTCATGAACCGACGAATCTCTGGAATCAAGGACCTGCGAAATTGTGCGTCCAGATCTCCGAAATTGGGGAGTTATGGATGAAGGATTCGGGAATCTGAGGAAGGCCAAGTCAAAGACGTAACTTCAAAAGTACGGGTTTGGCGTGTGAACTAGGGGCAAACTTGTAAATGTATGAAATCAGCCCCGCAAATCACGGGATGTAAAAGACATTCATGTACATGTTCACACTATGAATATTCCTTAGATACGAGGTTATTTTCGGAATTTAAAAGTCCCTTCGTCTCCCTATGAAAGGGGGCGCGAGGGCACGTGTAAAGGGATTCACAACTTTTGAGGCGAGAGTAGTCTTTGGGAGATTCTTTGTCTCCTCCTTCGTGAATTGCATTCCAGACTTGAACGTTCGAGCATTTTGTATTCTTGTGCTCTTGTGTTCGGGGATTCCTTCCGAGTTTTCGGACCCCCCAACATTGGCGCCCACCGCGTTTCAGCCGAAAAACAACTCACGATGTCACCACAGAAGAGGTCGAAGAAGAACACTCCCGCTGAGACCAATCAAGAAGACCACCACCAAGACGAAGACAACAGAATCTCTCACATTCCTGAACCTTCAAACATCACAGACCAAGAACGAATAGCAAAACTTGAGGCCCTCCAAAGGGCAAGAGCTGAGAAGACAACACACATCCTAGAACAACTTCCAGAACAACAAACTCAATAAAACGATGATGATGATGATGACGAGGCTATAAACAAAGAACTAGAAATAGTTCAGCAAAAAATACAGCAGCTGCAGAAAGAAAAAGAAAAATTTGCGAGCCAACTGCGAGCAAAAAGAAAGGCCTCTGAAAAGCTAGAGAAGTTCAATCAGGCAAAATAGCAAATTGAGGTAATACAAAGAGAGATAGATGAAATGAAAGAACAAGAAAACAATTCACTTTGGCAAGAATCACCACTCCAGAACTCTTGACCAAACAGAAGAACCCCGAAAGAAAATTTTTTCGCGGGAAATGGAATCTCACAATTCGTGGATCCTGAATCACCACTATCCATAGGGCTGCAAACTGCACCATGGCCACCGAAGTTCAAACCAGTTTCTCTCCCGAAGTACAATGACTTCGGAAACTCCAAACAATTTCTCATGAGATATGAATCAGCCGTGAATTCGGCAGGAGGAGATGATGTTGCACTAGCCAAAATTTTCATCATTGCCTACGAAGGTTCAGTTCCGAACTGGTATTCTCTGCTACAATCGCACTCCGTCTGCAGCTGGGTCGACCTCAAAACAAAATTCATGCAAGCATTTCAGATGTTCCATGACACAACGGTCGAGTCATCAGACTTGTATAACTGCAAGCAGAAAGATAGAGAGCCATTATGGAACTTCATGAGAAGATTCATGCAGCAGAGATCCCAGATTCCTGAGGCGGATGACAAAACAACGATCAAGGCACTAATCAAGGGTCTGACTCCTGGACCAACAGCTTCGCACTTGACACGAAAGAAGCCAAAAACAATTGATGAACTTTTTCATGAACTTGAAGAATACATCTTGTCTGATGATGATCATCGCAGAAGAGTGGCTGAACGAAATGAAGCGTGATAAGGCAATAGAGAAATGACTTGGAGACCTCAATCCCAGAATCTGCGAAACATCAACAACGTGGAAAATCCACAGCCTGACCAGAACAATAGACCAAGCACAAGAGGAGGATTTGCACCCAGGGGAAGGGGAAGGGGAAGGGGAAGGGGAAGGGGAAGGGGAAGGGGAAGAGGACCCCCGAAAGTCACGAACCATAATCCAAGAGATCCGTGCTTCTACTGCTAGTATCACGGAAGAGGACATAGCACCGAAGGGTGCCCAGAAACCAAAAAGAACATCGCCAGGATTCAGCAAGAGAAAGCAATGTTGAGCATCGCCTCCTCAATGCCGAACCAACTTTGCCCGAACTTCTGGCAGCCACACTTCATGAATTCTCAGCCAAATCCAGTTGTAATGCAGCAATTTCAGCAACCACAACCATCCTGGCAACTTTCTCAACAATTCTACCCTTAGTCGCAGGCAATTCAGTCAATCCAACAACCACAACCAATCCGAGAAATATTGCCACCACCACCTGATAGTTCGTCAAGACCAGAGCCAAGTTCAAGAACTCAAAATTCGAAAGCCATGCCATCCTTCTGTTGACGGTGAATTTCCGTCAACCTAGCCATGAGTTTACCTTCGGTGTTGGCATGAGTTTTATATCTTATCCATTGGTACTAACCCCCTTGGTATAACAAGTTCATTCGTGCATGTCGGTTTTGGAGTTTAGTGTTTATGCAGGGTTTTAGCATTGAAACCAAGACTTCCGGGATAAGTTCATCAAGCACCTCATGACAAGACCTTGAAGCCCGGTACGAGTCATGCAATGAAGCAGACATGACTCCAAGAAGCCCAGGGACCAAGCCCGAGAAGATGACAAACTCCGAGGACCCGGTCAGAAAAGTGTCGAATCTTGCGGGACAAGGAGCTTCGTCCAATTCGGAGAGAAACTAACGACAAGGGCCCACATGCAGAAGGGGGGAGGATCTAGAAGACTCGGGAACCGACACCGGGCGAAGGAGGCCGCGGACTGGGTCGAAATGGGCCCACGCCGGTCGGCCCACGCCGGCCGGCCCAGCCCATTTTAGGGCCCAGTCGCCCCCCTTTGACCTAGGTGCCTCTCGGGCTATTTATAGCCCCCTAATTGATAGCCACGCATCAATCCATTCGTCATCCGCCGCCAAGGAGCAGAGAAGAGAGGGACACCGTTCTGGAGAGGAGAGGGTCGAGATGGTTGACTAGGGTTCCCCTAGCCGACGTGGGAACCTTGCATGGAAGACCACGTCGGAGTTCCCGGAGCTAGGATCAAGATCAAGGAAGGATCCCGGTGGTGATCTTGTGTATGTATCATTGTTATAGTCGAATTATCAAGTTGAATCTTTTCCTAGGGATCAAGTGTTTCCTCGAAGATTTCGTTTTTCGATCGGCTTTGCTTATTCCAATTCTATTCTCGAGATAGATTACATAGGGTGTTCTTGTAGCCGCGGTGGCTAGAGGTACACGCCGGATCTTCCGAAAGAATCTCGACTTGTCTTTTGACTCGTCCTAAGCTCCCCGCATGAGTAGGGATACGTTGTGACAGAACGGGGGTTTCGAAAGGCGGATGTTTTCGGATTTGGACGGGAAACCACGGTTTAAAGAGGCTTGATTCATGTATCGCATGTAATGTTGAATTTGCAAGTTGAATCCGATTTCTAGCGATCAGGTGCTTTCTCTGCGACTTTGTCTTCGCTTGGGTTTGCTTCTTCCCCAATCTAGTCTATATCTAGATTGCTTAGGGTGCTCTTGTAGTCATGGTGGCTAGAGGTGCATACCCAATCTATCAAGCCTTTTCAACTTGTTCTTCTTGGACTTGCCCTAGACTACCCGCATGAATAGGGGTGCGTTGTGACGGAACGGTGGCTCTGAAAGGCGGGCGTTTTCGGAGTTGGAACAGAAGCCATGATTTAAAGAGGCTAGTTATGAGATTCGTTTGAATAAAATTCTTCTTTGCTTTGAAACTTCAACAAAAGACCCAATCCAATCTCTAGATTGGTTTTATCTCCCTTTCTCTTGCTACCTCTGGTGTGTTTAGTAGATTAGATGTGTTTTATGGTTCTTCCATAGATTAGATGCAAAACCCCTTTTCAAGATCAAAGTGTTTTCCGCTTATTAGATTGGATCTTGCATTACACATTGTTCCACGGATTCGATACCTTGGGTTCACCACTCGAGGGAAGAAGGGTCCCTTGACTACGATGGGAGACTTGTCCGCTTGCAAGTCTACTTGAACTTTAACACGAATATATACCGTCAACAAGCCCCCTTTTTTGGCGCCGTTGCTGGGGAACAAGTAATCAATATTCAATCTAGTTTGCGTTTGTGAATATTTTTAGTTTTTCTCTTGATTTTTTTGCATCTCTTAATTTTGATCATCCTTAAAAAAAATCAATCTAGGGTTTTGCTAAAACCTAGTTTTCTTTTAGTTTTCTTTTAGTTCCTTTTGTTGTTTATAATTGAACCCTAACTGGAGAAGGACGGCTACATCTCCAACAAAAAACATATATTTTGTGGATGGTCTAGAAAAATTTTGCAGGCAAAGGTGACGTGCAACACAAGATCTAAAAGCGAAGGCCGAAGA
Source organism: Cenchrus americanus (assembly GCA_947561735.1). Taxonomy (NCBI): domain Eukaryota; kingdom Viridiplantae; phylum Streptophyta; class Magnoliopsida; order Poales; family Poaceae; genus Cenchrus; species Cenchrus americanus. The sequence continues at coordinate 76,071,106 of OX387244.1, read as the reverse complement.
GCGTTGGATTCTCCAAGAGAAAGTCCACCTCCAAGATCGAGAGGAGATCAACCTCATCGCCACTCATCCTAGGGAGATCGCTCCTCAAGATTGTCAGAGCAATCGACATTGGCAAAGGGGAGGTCTAGTTCAACATCGATGGCGTGAGGAGTGCATTCAAGTCAACTATGATTCGAGGTATGTAAAGTGGTCAATATTAAATACATTCTACCTCGTCATCACATCGGAGAAGGGAGGAGCCAAGGAAGAAAAGTTGTTGCATCCGTCAAGACCAAGAATCAACGCTCGCCTGTGAAGACCAAAAAGATGACTAAGCCGAAGCATAAACCTACACCGAAGCCAAGGATGGTGTAGAAGTGGGGCCCCCAAGATTGCAACACCCACAAAGAGCATTGATCCGGAGAAAAGAGAAGAAGTCTAGCTATAGACTATAAATGAAGCGCTTTGCGGGAGGCAACCCGTTCGACGAGTCAAGAATAAGCTACCGGGAGGACAACCCGTTGAAGAGTCAAGCTACCGGGAGGGCAACCCGAAGAATTTTTCAAGTTTTTCAAGTAAGTTGGTCTTAGAATTTGCTACGCATTACATATTATAAATTTCTATGTGGTTGAATAATTTTTTTAGAGACATTATAATTGCTCGGTCATTTTACTTGAATTTCGTATTGATCATAAACTGATGACTTGAGCCATCCCAAGTTTTGTTTGCATCTTTTAGAGAAACTAGTACAAAAAATTCAGGACCTACCCCAACCTTTCATCCGCTCCATGGTGTTAAGGTTGGCTTGTTTTACATGATAAAAACATGCGAGTAGAGCCTTGCTATGTTCTTTATGTTTTAATCTTCGACACATCGTAGGACTCGCGTGAACCTAAGCAACTTTATTTTTGGTTTCATTCATCTTGACATCCACCGGTTTCTCTTGATTTAGAATTTTTCTAAGCCTCATTAACTTTAATTTTCATTCAAAATCTCTCTCTCATGTCTGCCCAAAATTAGAACCTAAACCTATACCCTCACTGTCATGCCGGAGGAACTTGCTATCGATTAATGAAAGCAATCGATCTCGGTGTAACCAAAATAAACTTTATAATTGTTTTCGATGCCTAAAAACTCCTCTAATGGTATATTTGGACTCATCGCTAGCGCTGAGTTAATTTTAAAGTTTCAAAATTAGAGGAGTGATTAGCGTCTAAACATGATTAAGGGAGGTTTTTGAGCTTGATTAACATATAGTGCCCCACGATGCATCACGTGTCCATCATTTGGCATCATGGGCACGTGCAAAGGACAAGCATGGGGGAAGCAAGGGCTTTGTTTTGTAGGAAATTGGTGGAAGCACAAGAGGCAAGGGATCAACAAGAGGTGAAGCAAAACAATGGAGGTGGAAGATTAATCATGCAAGCAAGGGTGTTGTTGTGAACGGCTCGGGCAATGGAATCTCGAGGATCACATGGACACAAGGAAAGAAGGGAGCAAGAAGCATCTCGGAGATAGATCAAGCGCCCGGTGCTCCCCTTCTCTAGGTAAGTAATTTATGCATTTATTAATTTGTGTTCTTGAGTTCATAGCCCATAAGTTCCATAAAAAACCTAGAAAAAAATTGAGTTCCATGGTGTTGTAGGATCTTGTCTTGTTGACGCCGAACCTTTTTTATTCATGTTGATAATGCTTTGATGCCTAAGGCTAGCTACCATGCTTAATGGGAGTATGGGGTCCATTTCTCCCATAGAACCCATCAACATATATTTTATAGGTTTAGCTAAAGTGGCTTCATGTACACACCTCAATAAATTAGTTTAAGCTTCATCTTGATAGGCGGTTGCATGTTCAAGAATCCACAAACCCTATGGGCTATATCAATCCTATCTTGTGCATCTCACAAAAAATAATAATCATCATAATAATAATAATAAACTTCACCCTCCATATACTTCTCTTGTGTGTTTTTCCCACCGGCAAGCAACCGCCGGTGCACTCGTTGTGAGTTAGTGCAACAACAATGTGGAAGATGGCCACCAATTTCTTCCCCAAGAAGACACGATCATCGAAGGCGCCATCGTCAAGCTCTTTGAGGAGGCACTCGGTCTCCGAGTCTCCCCGAATCATGGAGGAAGATGTGGCACCACCGAGAAGCGACACCCCTCGGTGGCACGAGGAGTACACGAGGTTCATCCATGCAGTACACCGAACCGCGAGGACACACGGAAGAGCCACCCGTTCCACCATGATGCTCAACTCGTTCATCCGCTCCACCACCATGCACTCCGAGGTGTTCCAATGGATGTATCTGTTGACGCAAAACGTGCACCTAGCGCCAAACACACAGCAAGCCGAACAAGCTGGCTTCACACGCGCAAAGAGTCACGAGACGTGCCAGTCAATTTTTCCTGAAAATTAACAAAAGAGAAAATAGTTAGATACCAAAGCTTGGAACTTGCCGGTGGTACCGCATGCTTCCATATTTACGGCTACAAAGCCAGATGGGATGACACATAGCTATAGAAAGCTATTTGCCAATAAACTGAAAGCCATTCGGGAACTCGCAACAGGAAAAATAACATAGCCGAATGGATGACGTAAGCATGACAACAATCGGTCTTTGTTTGAGCAGAGATGCACATGCACGAGGCCATGACCGATCCCCATGATGATTAACATTGAATAAATGAATAAAGTAAAGCGCGAGCCTAAACATGTAATAAACAAGCATGCATAGATCCAAAGCACTAGTCTACCGCATGTCTAGGTACTTCAAACCCGTCGGGTACGATGCCAAACAAATCTATCCACCGCATGATACAATTTGCATGAAAACCGTACCACTTTCCACAAATAGATCTATCCACCGCATGATACAATCTAAACATGGAAAGCTAAAAGCATACATTATTTAAAGCATGAATTACGCACGTGTTCTACTCGTGAAGAAACATAACCGAATACGGTCGAACAGTACCGATTCGGGTCCATGAAGAAGGAACGAACATTACCAAGCGAGTAAATCTATCAGATTGATTTGAAATCTAATCCACCGGATGACTAGCTCCAAAGCAACCCAAAAACCTGCATCTACTGCATGATACTCAGTTCTTTCAAGATTTATACCAACGTTGGCAAGCTTGAACCCGCAACACGTAACAACCTAGATCGATTCGGTTTCGGCTATCGGAAAGCACAACATCCACGTATCAAAACACGAATCCTACTCGTACGAGGATCACAAGAGGGATAAAGCCGATCCAAACCTATCTAGATTGGGCAAAAGGGTGTTACATGAATCTAAACATAAAGTAACAACTCAAAGTAACACGGGGTAACTTAATGAATCTATTGGATCTTGCCAAAACCCAATAGAGCCGATAACTAGCTTCAAGCTAGATCTTAGCCTACCGCATGGCTCATGACCTAACAAGAAACCCTCTTGAACCAAGATTGAATCTACCGCATGACACGAAGCATGGTAACAAGACTACTTGCATCAGATCTAAATCCACCGCATGATACTAGATATGATACAAGGTTGCCGGTACTCACGGAGGTCGACGGATCGATGCACCCTCTCGAAGAACTCGACGACACGACAAAAGGACTCTAGGGTTTGGCGTAAGGCCGGTTTGTATTGAAGAATGATTGTGTGTATTACATACATTCAGGGCTCATATTTATACCCCGCCAAGTACAATCTCGAATGGATTCGCCGCCTAACTTATCTCTAAGCTTGATCGCCTATCCATCCATTCGTCCTTCCCGCTTGAGCCACGTCACCGTCCAATCCCGCAAAATCAGCCTCAACTGTTCCTTTGCCGAACGGAAGCGTATAGCCGACCGCATCTCTTTGCCGAATACATCCGAAAAAATCCTTCCTTCCACCGGACGGACTCCTCATCGAGCCGGACCTACAAGTCGACTCCTTACCAAATTTTGGTGTTAACACATGCCCCTTCAATTGCGGGATAAAAGTGATTTTGTTCCGCAATTGACTCCAGCCACGAACATTTTCAAATCGAATCTGTCAACACCTGTTCTTCTTTCTTCGCAATCCGCCGGAATCCTCGTCTAGATCCAAACCCTAGATCCCCTTGTTCTAAGCTCAAATCCCCAATGGCGGCTCAAAATCAAGATGCTCATGTAAATTCCCCTCCCGTAAGCTTCATTCGGCATTTAGGTTTTCAATTTTACCTGAGATTTCTTCTCTGCTTTTCTTCAGGAGCCTTCCACTGAGCTTTTGATTCGCACCGAGGCCAATTCAAGATCCTATTACCTTGGTCCCGTGGGAAACTCTGATCCTCGAGATTTCATCGCGGCTGAATCTCAAAGGATCCCTTTCAAAGCGGCTCTGCCCCCACCTCCTCGGTGGCAAGATGCTTTCAAGAACTGGCCCTTGCCTCCAATCGCAGGCTGGAAAACTTGGTACCGGAGGATTCTTGCAGACAAGAGTGCCAGAACCCAAAACTGGGATACCCTCCGCATTGCTCAGTGCTTGGAGTTATCCTTGGCTGAGACCCCCAAGAATGAAGACCTCCTGATAGCAGCTTGCCATTTTTGGTCAAACGGCGTCAACGCCTTCCTCTTTGGCCACGACCCGATGTCTCCAACTCTGGCCGATGTGTACATGATCACCGGCCTTGACATTACAGGATTCGTTCAACCCTGGGATTTCAGAAGTTCTTCACGGCAAACCGGGGTGAAACCAGGGAGCGGATACAAGAACTACATCTTGAACCACATGAAGGACAATCCCCTTGGTGAAATTGAATACAGGGCATTTCTGAACATGTGGCTATGCAGGTTCGTCTTTTGTGGTAAAGCCAATGAGCCTACCCTGAACCACATTGCAATGGCTTCTCACTTGGTCAGTGGCAACCGCCTCCCCCTTGAGAAATTCCTCCTAGGCAGTGTGTATCATATGCTTCATCAAACCGTCACCCATATGTACACCAGCCAGAGGATAGCATGTGTCAACGGTCCTTGGTGGTTTGATCAAATGTGGCTGCAACTACACATGCATCAGATCGTCGGTGTTGATCTGAACACCCGGCTCTTCCCTTTATCCAATCACCCTGAAGGAGAACCCCAAGCCACCAGAGGATGCCAGAATTATGGAGAAGCTGCTTCAACCGTTCTTATCCAGCAGGATATCAGCCAGCTTTTCGAGTTATTCTTCAAAGGTTTCCAAAACCCTCTCTGGCTCCCTTATCTGGACAATGATACTTTGATTTTCCCTTGTGAATTCTCTTTTGAAACCGAACGCCAAGATGGGAGATTCCTAGAGATTCTCAATATCATAATCCGTCCATGCATGCTGCCGGCTGAATTCAATGGAGGAAGGCTAACATATAGCACTTATGAATATTATCAGCCCAATGTAATGGCTCGGCAACTTGGGTGTGGCCAGATGCCCCCAAGACTATTTCTGCATGAATTCCTCAAGCCCAGAGAGGAAATCAAAGAGCTCATGCACAGTAGCAGAGTCTTCCGTTATGTGTGTAGTCCCACTGTCTACAACTGGCCTTTTGTACCCACAACCATGGCTCACTCCACCTTCAATTCCTGGTGGCAAGAATTCCATGATCATATCTTCAGTGAGCCTGTACACTCGTTCTGTGCAGAGTTGATGCCTGATTTTCATCCAACTTCAGAGGTAACATGATGAACTATTGAATCAGACATATCCTCTTTCAATCACGACTCTGACCTTACTTCTCTTACCCACAGAACACAGTGCCTGCCCCTCGAGCCAGGAATATTGCCTACAATGCCGTAGGCCCGGTCTCAGCACTGGGATTCAGGTCCCCAACCTTGGCTCAGCTAATGGCTAGGTTTGCCACAACCGACCCAAGCCTTTCCAGCCTTGCTGCTGACAGGAGGCAAGGCTTGTCTCTAATAGCTCCCCCAAATGCCAAGAGGAGAAGAACTGTCAAGAAAGTCCTTGTCGAGGTAAAAACCTTTTCCTTTCTTGATCACAAGAGTACTCTGGTTCTGATAAATCATATCTTGTGCATTTTCGGACCGCAGCCCAAAGAATCTTCGGTGCGCGGAACCCGCCAATGCCCCATCCACTGGTATGACCTTCACTGTCCTCTCCTTGAGGATGAACACTGGCATTTATCTTTTAATTTGACACTTGCGAAGAAACAATGGAAGAGCAACTTGTGGACGTCCCGTTGTCTCAACAAACAAGTCCACCCGGGGTTGAATTACCTATCCCGATGGAGGTCTCATCTTCATCGGGGACTCAATCACCCTCCGCGAAGCAATGAATTCTCCAGCAGATGAGTCTCCCAATCCAACCCGTAACCATCAAGTCCTCCAAGGGCACAATCACCCGCCGGTCATGCGAGACACCAACCCCAGCAGAGGTGAACCCATCTCCTCTTCAGCCAGAAGCCCATGAGTTGCCAGCAACTGCATCAGCACCTTCTCACTTAGAAGCTTCAGCTCTACCTGGAACACCTCCTTCACCTGTGATTGCCCCTGAACAAAGTCCTGCCCCAGCTCAAGAAATCAGACATGAGGTACTCATTTGCACTTAATTCTGCTACCTTTACTTTTAGCACTCCTAACTCGGCAATACTGCTTTCTTAGGATCAGGCTCCATCATCATCAAGTCTGTCAACGGGGAACAATCCGATTCTTGCCGAGGCGATGGAAGAAATGCATCAAACTCGTCGAGGAAGTGCTAGAAAAGCTCGGGGAGATCTTTGCCTGGCCGGAAAAAGATGCACTAGATCGGTCAAAGATCTCGATCACTTTGAAGAGATGCTCGAGTCTATTAGCCAAGAACTTCCTGAGGACATCAGTGCTTCTCTTGCATCTATCTGTGGCCTGGAAATCCATTATGTGCCCATAAGGCAGGCTTTGAGGAAGGTGCGCTCCCGCCCAGCTATTGAAAAGAAGAGAGCCAGTGCTGAACAAGCCATGAACGGGGCACAATCTCAAACTGAGAGCCACACAGATACATTGGCCAATCTACAAGCTTCTTGTGATTTAAAAATTGCCAGGAAAGCTGCTCTGGAGGCAGAACTGAGAAGCCTGTCAGCTGAGATAGAGGCCGATAACAAGAAAATAGCCGAGCTCCCTGGATTGATAGAGAAGACCCAAGAGGAGGCAAAATCGGCTATAGCCAAGATGGAACAATGCGATGCAGAACTCACCACCTTGTCCAGTGCCCAGAAAGATTGCCAGGAGCGGTTGGACAATTTCCGCCAAGCAACATCAAATGTCCGTAGTGTGATTGCGAAATACCTGAACATTTAGACGCTTCAATTGATGTATAACCGAATTGGTCGCTCTTGTAATATTCGTTCTCGCAATTTTATTTCCTTTTTTCTTCTGGCACCTTCAAGTGTAATGGTAAACGACCCATTCGGCAAAGAAATGCCAACACCCGAATGGCACTTTGACTCCTCTCAGCCGAGCCAGTCAACTGAATGTGACTCAGCCTAGAACTCCAAGCGACCCGCTGGCGGGTTGGCCAAGGAAACCTTTCCACCTTCCGATTTTCTTAGGATATGCGCCACGATCCAGAGCCACGACTTGAGGCCACGATCTGTCTTGCCAGGCCTATAAATGGAACCGTAGGTGCCTCTAGCTCTCCACCAAGCCTTTAGCTCTCGAATCTTTGCCAATCTCAACTCTTCTTCTTTCCAAACAGTGCACATCCCAGAGCAGCATGGTGCGCCGCCTCAACCGACGCCGAGCCTCTGATGAGGCAGAGGGGAGCAGCGCCAATGCGCGCCGGAGGCAATGACCGTCGATTCCTCTTCTTTGATTCATCTTTGATCTTTTCTTGTTTTGACGATCATCTCCTTTTCAGGTTGATTCAGTGGAATCCGTCTCCTGCGCCGGCCAATCAGCCCCTTCCGGACGACTCCTCGGAGTCCGACGACCACTCCCCCATGCCCTACGGGGAACTCGATGCTCTCCGCTTCAAGACGGAACTGGAGACGGCCCAGCGCGAGATGGAGGACGTCTCCAAAAAGGCGGGCATAGCCGAGCTGGAGTGGGAGGACCAGCGCAAACAGCTGCTGGAAACTATCGACGGTACAGCTCTGCAATCAATTTTTGATCCAACCCGGCTTTTGATGCTAATCTCCTTTCTTCTTGCACTTTGCAGCCCGCGATGCCGAGCTCAACCAGCTGAAGACGCTGGTGGAGCAGCTGGCCGACAAGGTGAACGCCCGCGGTGACACGCCGGCGGAGCGCCTTGCTGCGGTGGAGCACCGCGTTGATGAGGTGGCCACCCATGGCGTTCGCTTGGGCACCACTCTGGGCCTGGCTGCCATGGCGACGCACACGGACGTCGACTACTCCACCAGGCCGCGCGGCTTCCGGGGCGGCGCGCCAGAAGACATCGAGGAGATTGAGCTCATCTTGGAGCGCCTCGATGGCCACGGCGACGCCATTGCCGAAATCACTCATCCCCAATCTGTGCTGAACAGGCTTTTCGACTAGATTGTATTAGGGATGTTTGAACATCGGCAATAAATAAAGAACTTTTGAATTCTGTGCTTGCACTGCGATGATTCCTTTACATTTGCATCCGTGGATCTTCTTTTTCCTTAAACGTATCCGGGAACTGTCTTGAGCCGAATACGCGAGAACAGATGCCCCTTGGCGCAAAATCCACAGAAGATCCCTGAATCGGCAATCCGTAAGCACTGTTCAAGCAAAAACCCTTCGCATCCGGGAAGAAAACCCTGCCGTTTGGTATTCCAACAGTGTGTACTGGCCAGTCATCACTCCCAATGCACCCCTTCGGTCAATAAAATAGCCTGCTGAGATGCCTTGCAAATCCACTCGCACACTCATCCATCACTTCTCATCTCCTCCCTTGTCTCCAGAGGAAAAAACCCCAAGGCCATGGACAAGGGCAAGCAACCCCAGGAGAGCAGCCCTCCAAAGAAACGCACGATTCGAAGGTGAGTTTTCCCTTGATTTACTTCCTGTTTCCCACATGATCTTGCGCTTTACCTCCTCTTCTTTTCCCCTTTCAGCCTTGATTTGCTTCCTGAAGAAATCATCGGGACCGAAGACGTGCCCGAGTACATCTCCTCCGATTCCTCCCTCGAAGCAGAGGACGCCACGCCTGAACAGAGGACCAGCCATCAACTGCGCCGCCGCGTTCGGCACCTGGAGCATGGCCTCAGAGACATCTCCGCCCGTTGCCAAGCCGAACGCGAGCGTCGCATGGCTCTGGAGGCACTAGTAGGGGGTAAATGTTTCTGACTTCTTCTTGACTTTGTGCCCCCATCTGGATTTCTTGCCCCTAACATCCACTCCTCTGTTTCAGATGTCTCTAACAGGTACAACAACCTGAAAGCGGCTTGGGACAGCTTGGTGGAGGCCGCAAATCATGGACACCCCCGTGCATTCCAAGTTGCCGTCACGGTGGTCCTGGAACAACTGAAGAGGGAGCAGCCGGAGAAGAAGCAAAGAAAAGATCGAATCGTACTTTCGCTTCTTCCTGCACGCCTTCTGCTTCCCACCTCCTTGAGGTCCTGATCACCAGGGTTGTTGGATGTAAACCTGCAAGAAGCAGTTGTAATGTAGTTTTGTGCTAAGGGCAATGCATCTAGGCGCTGGCCATTTCTTCTGTTTGTGAATTTTTGTTCTAAAGGCGGCCTCGTTCTTGAGCGCCGGCTGTTTCTGTGTCAGATGTGTGTAATCCCGCTGCTGGTGATCATCGATCGATCTCAATGCTAGGATAATATTTCTTCAGATATCTTCCATTTATTGCGGCAGAAAATTCTTCTCCTAGTAAAGTTTTCAATATGTATGCATTACCAGGAACGCATCTGACCACACGAAAAAGCCCCTCCCAGTTAGGGGACCATTTGCCGAATTCACTATATTTAGTTCCAATCGGCAATAGCGCTTTCCAAACCAAATCTCCTTCTGCGAATTGTCTGACTTTTACCTTCTTGTTATAGTACTTGGCAACCCGCAGCTTGTTCTTCTCGATGTTTTCTAGGGCCCTAAGATGGATCATGTGTAAATCCTCTAGCTCATCCATCATTAGGCCACTGTAATCCTTGGAGCTCAAATCTTTCTGCAACACAACCCTCCTTGAATCTGATTGCATCTCCCAAGGTAGAACCGCGTGGTGTCCATAAACCAATTCATAAGGAGAGGTCTTTGTAGCTCCATGAGGGGCCATTCGGTAAGCCCACAGCGCTTCACTGAGTACCGAATGCCACCTTCTCAGCTTCTGGTCGATCTTCTTTTGTATCAGCTTGATCATAATCTTATTAGAAGCCTCCGCTTGACCATTAGCTTGGGCATAATAGGGAGAAGAGTTAAGAAGTTTGATTCCCATGCTTTCGGCAAACTCTCTGAACTCCAGTGACACGAATTGTGCCCCTTGATCAGTTGTGATTGTCTGAGGGATTCCAAACCGATAGATGATGTGCTCCTTGACAAATTCAACCATGTTTTCCGATGTCACCTTCTTCAGTGGGATCGCCTCAACCCATTTAGTAAAATAATCCGTAGCCAAAAGCACGAACTTATGCCCCTTACTAGATGGTGGATTAATCTGGCCAATCAAGTCTATACCCCAGCCCCTGAATGGCCATGGCTTGATGATGGGATTCAATGCTGACGCGGGGACTCTTTGAATATTTCCAAACTTCTGGCAATCCTGACATCCCTTGTAATACTCAATGCAATCCTCTAATATCGTCGGCCAAAAGCACCCAGCTTGTCTAATAACCCATTTCATACGGTAGGCCGACTGGTGTGCTCCACATATCCCATTGTGCACTTCGCTCATCATGTTCTTGGCTTCTTCTGGACCCAGGCATCGTAACAATACCCCATCTAATGATTTATAGAACAAATTGTCATCCAGAAGAACGAATTTTATGGCCTTGTACCTGAGCTTCCTAGAGACCTTTTGGGATGGATCCTTCAAGTAATCAACGATCTCTTTCCTCCAATCATCTTCTGCAAGATCCGTCCCCAAAGTGCACATACCTCTGCAAAGAAACGCTTCTTGACTCTCTCTGTAACCGGAGGCGCTTTGAGCCACCGTTTGCTTCTTCATTATGTTCCCTAGGAATATCTTGTAGAGTTACCACGGGAAGCTCTTCAAGATTTCTCTCGCATTCTTCGTAGTAACTCCTCGGCGCTTCACTTTTGCATTCGTATTGGCCGTTCAATTGCTTGATTACCAACTCGAGTCTCCATAAACTTCAACCGAAACAAATTTCACTTTTCTCAAATATTGAAGCCCTCGAAGCAGTGCCTCATACTCGGCCTGATTGTTTGTAACAGTGGGCTGTATAGGGATGGAAAATTCAAACATCTCACCCCTAGGTGAAATTAGTAGGATCCCTACTCCCCCACCTTTACCACACGATGATCCATCAAAAAATAAAGCCCAAGGGGTAATCTCAAGCAAATCAATCGACGGATCGCGATGTTCAGTTATAAAATCGGCAATGATCTGTCCCTTGATAGCTTTTGCCGATTCGAATTTTAACTCGAACTCTGATAAAGCCAAGATCCATTTGCCAATCCTGCCATTCAAAATTGGCATAGATAACATATGTTTTATTACGTCAAACTTGGAATACACAGTGCATTCGACATTCAACAAGTAGTGCCGAAACTTTGTACACGAGTAGTACACGCACAGGCACAGCTTCTCTGTAGCCGAATACCTGGTCTCAGGATCAAGTAGTTTTCGGCTAAGATATGCTACTACACGCTCCTTTCCTTCGAATTCTTGAATAAGGGCTGATCCAATGGTTTGGGTATCGGCCGCCACGTACAACTTGAAAGGCTTATCCGGTCCGAGGAGGGACCAACACTGGTGGCCCCTTCATGTACTGCTTGATCTCATCGAAAGCCTTTTGTTGTTCGTCGCCCCATGTGAACTTCTGATCTTTCTTTAGCTTCAGCAGTGGAGAGAATGGCAAAACTTTCTGTGACAAATTTGAAATGAATCTTCTCACGAAATTAATCTTGCCGAGCAGTGATTGCAACTCCTTGAGATTAGTTGGAGGAACAACTTCATCAATGGCCTTCATGCTCTTCTTGCCAACTTCAATTCCCCCCTCGTGGACCAAAAGTCCCAAGAACTCTCCAGCTGATACCCCAAAAGCGCACTTGTTTGGATTCATCTTTAAACCATGCTTCCGGGTGCATTCCAAGGTCCTTTTCACATCTTCCAAATGTGTGTCATGACTTAGGGACTTGATTACCACATCATCAATGTAGATTTCCACAACTTTGCCGATCAACTCGTGAAAAATGTAATTCATGGCTCGCTGATAAGTTGCACCGGCATTTCTTAACCCAAATGTCATGACTATCCATTCAAACAGGCCTATATGACCAGGACATCTGAAGGCCGTCTTTGATATGTCCTCTATTGCCATGAAGATTTGATTGTATCCCGCATTGCCATCCATGAAACTGATCACCTTGTGTCCAGCTGCGGCGTCAGTCAACAAATCGGCAATAGGCATGGGGTAACCATCCATCGGAGTAGCTCTGTTTAGGTCCCTGAAATCTATGCAGACCCTCACCTTTCCATTCTTCTTATAAACAGGGACAATGTTAGAAATCCACTCCGCATATCTGCATGGCCGAACGAAGTTTGCATCAAGTAATCTTTCGACTTCTTTCTTCACATCGGCCAATACCTCATCCTTGTAGATTTTCCGGGGTGGTTGCTTGTATGGCTTGAAACCAGATTTGATTGGCAACCGATGCTCTATGATAGAACGATCCAATCCAGGCATCTCCAAATAATCGCAGGCGAAGCAATCTTTGTATTCCTTGAGCAGCTTGATTAACTCCTCCCTGAAGTCTGGCTGCAAGTTTGCGCTGATGAACGTCGGCCTTGGCTTATCACCGCTTCCAATGTCAACTTCTTCTAATTTGTCAGCCGACATAAATCCTCGCCCCAGCTTACCATCAGTGCCATCTACGGGGTTCTCCATTAAAAATTACTATAAGAGCCGACTGCTTGAATCGGCTGTTGATCGCTGCTGACAGGTTCAACAGGACCTTCTCCCCAATCTTTCCCTGAGAAACAGTCAATGCCTTGATACTCCCAGAAATCTGGTTCCATGTTTGCAACACTCACGGAGTCATCTGCTTGGACAACCTCGATATCATCATCCACCCACTGGATGAGCTGCTGGTGCATGGTTGATGGGACGCAGCAATTGGCATGAATCTAGTCCCGTCCAAGCAGTAAGCTGTAGGCCCCTTTACCTTCGATAACAAAGAAGGTAGTGAGCAGTGTCTTGGACCCGATCATCAGATCCACGTGAGCGCATCCCTTGGTGTCTGAAGGATTCCCAGCGAAATCATTCAGTATTATGCTTGTAGGCGTCAGATCGCTCGGGCCCATGCCAAGTTTCCTGAAGGTGGTGTACGGCATTACGTTGACTGCCGCTCCACCGTCGACAAACATCTTGGTCAATGGCTTTGTCATTGACATATCCCCTCAAGTACAGCGGCCTCATGTGTCGATTTTTGGCCGGTTTGTCGAAGATGGCCTGCTTGGCTAGCACCAGCTGCACCATCATCCCCTCGATCTTCTCATCATCTAGGGACGCTTCCTCCTGCACAACCTGATTAGCGGGAGCCATGAATTCGTTCGGCAGAAAATATACCATGCATGTTGGAGCCGAACGCTTTGACCCTTCAGGTTGATCCTTTGGACGCCACACCTGCTTCGTCTGGATCCCAGCCTGCCTCAGTTCACGGTTCCTCAAGCGTTGAACCCGACTCTTCTGACTTTTCCGTAGGCCAGGTGGGCACCATTGCCCCTTCTGCCAGATGTACTCGTCCTCGTCATCTTCTTGATCAGCCCACCTTAAATCGGCTTGCCTTTTCCTGGGATGATCAATGATTTCAATTTTTTGGCGCCGATCCCCGTTAGGATGGATCCTTCCAATTCTCTCATGGACGGATCGGCGATTGGCAGTCTCCTGCCTGTACTCAACATATCTGTCACTGCACTCAGGACAGTTCCTCAGCGTGGGCAGCTTCAAACCCTCGTTCCAACAGTGCCTGAAGAACGCACACCCCCAGTGCGCGCTCCTGCTCGCGCGTGTATTGCTCCAGGTCTCTCCTGTGTGCTTCCTCTTCGGCTCTGCACTTCTCCTCCTCGTATCTTCGCCTCTGGTAGCGCTCTTTTTCCAACTGGCGCTGCCACTTGTTGAGGAGGATGCGCGTGGTCACCCTGGGCTTGGTTCTGGACGATTCCCCGATTTCGATGTGGCTTTTGAGAATGCGGGGGGCTTCACCATGCACCTGTTCCAGAGTTACTTGGCGCTCCGGTCCACTTTGCTCCATCTCGTCTAGCCCCGGGCGATGTCAAGACCTTGACCTTGCCCTTCTCCTCAGCCGTCACCATGTTGACGGAAAAGCCCACCATGTTCTGAGGGAAAGGGTGGCCATCCAGCTTTCATCTTGTTGTCAAATTTGAGGTGCCCCTCCTGGATGGCTTTCTGGATCTTCATCCCGAAGACCCCTGCGGTCGTTGATGGAGTGCGAGTCCCCGTCGTAGAAGCCACGGTAACGTTTCCCCTTGACTCCATCGGCCGAAGCATGGAATGCCCTTCAGGCAACCTGATCCGGCCTTCCTTTACCAGGAGCTCAAACAACTTGTCAGCTTTCGTGATGTCGAAGTCGTAGGTGCCCTTGGTCTGTTTGACCCAGCGCTGATTCATCGTTAATGGCTCTTTCCCCCACATGATTTCGGCTGCGGCCACATCCAGTTCATCATCAGAATCCTCGATCAGATCGGCCTTGTCTAAGAACTGGTTGTAGATGTCCGCCACGTCATGCTGCTTGCCAAACCTGGCATCCTTCTTGAAGCCATACGCCTGGTTGCTCATTAACGACAGCTTTTGAGACAGCTGGCCCAGGTTTTCAAACTCCATACCAAACAGTTTCTCACGTACGGCCGGCAGCATCCCGAAGAATGCCCATGTCGGCCAACCGGTCATCCGGCAAGTTGAGCGAGAAGCACATGCCCTTAACCTCCCCGAATCTCCCGAGAAATTCCAATGGCGTCTCGCTGTGCCTCTGTTTCAAGGTGTCAAGGTCGATCAGCTTCTTCTCTGAGCTGCCACTGAAATAGTGGGCGTGGAATTTCCGTTCCAGGTCCTTCCATCTGCTAACTGACTCAGGGGGCAGGGACGAGAACCACTGGAATGCTGGGCCTGTTAGTGACGCGGGGAAGTATCTGACCCTGAATGTTTCCTCAGCTGAGCATTCCCCGAGCTGCATCAGGTAACGAGCAATGTGCTCCACTGTGCTTGTGTCGTCTTGCCCGGAAAATTTCGTGAATTCCGTCGGAGGTTTCACCCTTGGCGGAAGGAGCACGTTGAAGTACCATTCTGGGAACGGCGGCTTGTAGGCAGGTCCCTGCATCTTTGGTTTGAGGCCGAACTAATTTTGCATCAACTCGGTCATCTTCCGCGCCAGGGCGTCATCCTCTTGTGTACCTGCAGCTGGCGCGTAACCAGGATGCGGGAAAGCGTCAATGGCTCCGTAGTTTCCCACCTCGTGGTAGCCTCCGCCGTATAGGTTCCTCTGCAGCCAGTTGCTTGCCGGAGCAATCCTGTGGCCGGAGGCAAGCGGGGCCCCAGGCGAGCCGAACGCTATCTCTCTGTACGTGGGCTGGTACGGATTCGGGCCGCGTTGCACGGTGTTGACCCGTGCCGCCCGCGGTGGTGGCTGGATTGGCTGCCCTCCTGAGGCCTGTAGTGGGGGCTAAACTGGCTGACCCCCAGCGCCTTGCGGAGAAGGCTGGAAAGCTTGACTTCCGGCGCTATGAGGAGGAGGCTGAATTGGTTGGCTCCGTAATGGCGGTTGAGAGCTTGACTCGCCCAATTCAACGGTGCCCGCTTGGATAGGCGCCTTGCTGAACGCCTGCTCCATGCCTGGACCGAAGACGGCCACCATCATCTGTTTGAACGCCCCAAGGAAAGCTTTGTGGTGCCTGCTCAAGATGTGGTCCGCGGCATCTCGGAATGCTTGCATGCACTCCTCTTTCTCCTGCTGAGTCGTGGCGTCGCTCTCCCCTGGCAACAGTACCCTAGGCATGTCGTTTTTCAGATACGGGACGCCACTTCTGTTCTTCTTAAAGGACAGCAGACACTTCTGCTGGAACTGGTCCACGACGTCCTGGAGCTGCTGCCATTGCTCAGGAGAGAGGTCCTTAAGGTTGACGTCCATGATGTCCCCAATATTAGGCATCTTGATCTTTCGGCTGTTGGTCCCACCAGGCGTGCCAAAAAGTGTGTTGACGCAAAACGTGCACCTAGCGCCAAACACACAGCAAGCCGAACAAGCTGGCTTCACACGCGCAAAGAGTCACGAGACGTGCCAGTCAATTTTTCCTGAAAATTAACAAAAGAGAAAATAGTTAGATACCAAAGCTTGGAACTTGCCGGGTGGTACCAGACAGTTCCATATTTACGGCTACAAAGCCAGATGGGATGACACATAGCTATAGAAAGCTATTTGCCAATAAACTGAAAGCCATTCGGGAACTCGCAACAGGAAAAATAACATAGCCGAATGGATGACATAAGCATGATAGCAATCGGTCTTTGTTTGAGCAGAGATGCACATGCACGAGGCCATGACCGATCCCCATGATGATTAACATTGAATAAATGAATAAAGTAAAGCGCGAGCATAAACATGTAATAAACAAGCATGCATAGATCCAAAGCACTAGTCTACCGCATGTCTAGGTACTTGAAACCCGTCGGGTACGATGCCAAACAAATCTATCCACCGCATGATACAATTTGCATGAAAACCGTACCACTTTCCACAAATAGATCTATCCACCGCATGATACAATCTAAACATGGAAAGCTAAAAGCATACATTATTTAAAGCATGAATTACGCACGTGTTCTACTTGTGAAGAAACATTACCGAATACGGCTGAACAGCCGATTCGGGGTCCATGAAGAAGGAACGAACATTACCAAGCGAATAAATCTATCAAATTGATTTGAAATCTAATCCACCGGATGACTAGCTCCAAAGCAACCCAAAAACCTGCATCTACCGCATGATACTCAGTTCTTTCAAGATTTATACCAACGTTGGCAAGCTTGAACCCGCAACACGTAACAACCTAGATCGATTCGGTTTCGGCTATCGGAAAGCACACGATCCACGTATCAAAACACGAATCCTACTCGTACGTGGATCACAAGAGGGATAAAGCCGATCCAAACCTATCTAGATTGGGCAAAAGGGTGTTACATGAATCTAAACATAAAGTAACAACTCAAAGTAACACGGGGTAACTTAATGAATCTATTGGATCTTGCCAAAACCCAATAGAGCCGATAACTAGCTTCAATCTAGATCTTAGCCTACCGCATGGCTCATGACCTAACAAGAAACCCTCTTGAACCAAGCTTGAATCTACCGCATGACACGAAGCATGGTAACAAGACTACTTGCATCAGATCTAAATCCACCGCATGATACTAGATATGATACAAGGTTGCCCGTACTCACGGAGGTCGACGGATCGATGCACCCTCTCGAAGAACTCGACGACACGACAAAAGGACTCTAGGGTTTGGCGTAAGGCCGGTTTGTATTGAAGAATGATTGTGTGTATTACATACATTCAGGGCTCATATTTATACCCTGCCAAGTACAATCTCGAATGGATTCGCTGCCTAACTTATCTCTAAGCTTGATTGCCTATCCATCCATTCGTCCTTCCTGCTTGAGCCACGTCACCGTCCAATCTCGCAAAATCAGCTCAACTGTTCCTTTGCCGAACGGAAGCAGATAGCCGACCGCAGATCTCTTTGCCGAATACATCTGAAAAAATCCTTCCTTCTACCGGACGGACTCCTCATCGAGCCGGACCCACAAGTCAGACTCCTTACCAAATTTTGGTGTTAACAGTATCATGAAGATGGAGGAGGAGGAGGAGAGGCGTGTTCGTCTTGAGAAGAGGCTCAAGCCAAATGTTGATTTCGATGACGTCCTCCAAGTGTTGGATTCTACTCAAATCTTGAGCAACCTTGGATTGGTGAAATTCTTTATGGAGTTGGTGTGAATACTCACAAGGAGCTTGATTTGGAAGTTCTTATGGCATTAGCACCGGTCATTAGTGAAGGAGTGTCGTGCCTCTCATTCCGACTTGAAGATGAAGAGCAACTAGTTCCTTATGGATATATTGAAGAATAACTCGGTCACAAGAAGGAAGCCCAGAGCAAGTTAATGTCCAAGGAAAAAATGTTAGAAGGATTTTTGGGGGATGATTTCGAGAAAAGATTACAAGGAACCCAAAATTTCTCCTTGTCGGGATTTCTTTGGGATCGAGTACATGAAGCAAGGAAAGTGGAGATGAGAGGAGAAGGTATAAGTTGGCGAAAGTTAATATTCCTCTTCCCAACGAGAGGCCGAGATCATTTGAAGACAAAATTGGTTAGAGGAAGTATTTCTTGTACCGGCGAAATAAAAAAAGATTAAAAAGGAAATTGTGTAAGAGAGAACATCCTCCGTAGCCCAAGATGAGGGGCTGCACATCAAGCTAATAAACAACCACATGGAGGGATACCAATGCCTCCACCATATTTTGAAGTATGTCAAATGCAAGCATGGGGGAGTGGGGCAGCCACGCCACCACATCCTCCACCATACATGTTCCTCATAAAGTTTTCATGGCGCTCCATCCAACAAATGCAAGAAGAAGGGACCGCAAACATCGCCTATAAAATTGATCGCCTTTACCATTGGAGAAATTTAGAGGAGGACCGGCGCAATCACAATACAAGCAAGGATACAACGCGCCGGACCATCAATATCAACCACCAGAAAATAGAGGAAGAAGGAGGAAGAAAAGAAAATAATAATTCGGTTTGATTTTCTCCTTTTCCTTCTCTTTATTTTCAGCTTTTGTGCAACTTTATATATGTGTAGCATTTTCTATTTTTTATTTTCAGCATGTGTGATAATAGTAGAGTTAGTTTAAGATCACCATGAATGAAGTCATCACCTTGTTTTTACCTTTGGTAAAGTTACAAAATTTGTGCCATGATGATATATGATTATAATTGCCGCTTTGTTTATATTTGTATTTGTTTTATGCATGATTAAGCTAGTGCTCTCTTAAAATACAAATCTGAATTTATCTAAATGCTAGCTCAATCTTTAGTGGAGGTTATGATAAAAATAAAGACCCATAGTGTTTTATATGCTCTCAAGTTTTAGATGGATTAAAGATGATTTTTATTCCTAAAAGTAATGCTAACCTTGTCATGAATATCACTTGTGTATTGCTCTACCTATCTAGAGCCTTATATATATTTGAGTGCATAAACCTTAGTGTACAAGATTTATTTTTGAGTGAGTTATTGCAGGCCATGATTTCTTTGGCCTGAGACTAAGAAGCTGGTCATTCCGTTTTTGCGTATCTATCTTATTTCTAGTCTCTTATCCGTGCATTGTGTATCCCCACATCGGAGATCTCACAAACCTCGCTGGATATCCACCCTTAAAACCAAATATCATCTTTTGTGATTACCTCCTCGACCACAACCTATTATTGAGCATGGATCATTAATTAAAGGAAGATCGCAAGATGGTGCCATGATTGAAGATTTCAAGTATCTCTCCGAAGGAAAAATATTTCGGTACCTACTTTATCTCTATCACCTCTTTGCCCGAGGACGAGCAACATCTAAGCATGGGGGTGGAGGTAGGTACAATGAAATTTTAGAGTTCAAAGGGGAGCAAATAAAAAAATTATGAGAAAGAAAAAGAAAAAAATGAGAAAAAGAAAGAAAGAAAGAAAAATATGAGTATGAGAAAAAGAAAAAAAAAGAAAGAGAAGAAAAAATATGAGTGTGTGTAAAAATAAAATAAAGTGAATTCCCCGATTCTCTAAAGTGCATTAGGAATTTCAAGGTTTCAAGATTAGAAGATCCGTGCTCATTTTCCAACCATGTGCAATCCGATAACGAGGACTTCCTTGGTGCCTCGGGATCATTCTTTGCCATTTGCACATGTCCACCTATCTCAAGTGTGTGTATTTTTCTCTCCCCCTTCTTGATACAACATTATTTTCTAATGGCCTTTTTGACGAGTCTCAGTAAGACCATGAGAAACTTGTATTGTTTTGACAACATCTCATTTATAATATCTTGGTAGGACTAAACTTTCCCAAAAAGCTCCATATAAAGCCTACCACATATATATGTTATGAGAGGGGAAGGAGTAGAATAAATAGGCTTGAGAGACAAGATGAGATGAGAGTTCATGAGAAATATGCAAGTTGATTCAAATTTGTGAACTTGGTTTAGCTCTCTTTTCATCTCGTTCTTTATTTCAAAATTTCTAAGATCTATTTAAACTTTGGGAGCATGTTATTACTTGTGGGATAAGCTTAGTTAATAATCTACCCTCCGTAGGGATGAAGGCTAGTACATTATGAAACTTTAACGAATTAAATTTTGAGAGCATTATGTTTTATCATGTATGATTAAGTTCAAGGTTTAAACAATGAAGGGCAACGATGATATCCATCGAAGGCTTACTCGAGGACGAGCAAGGTTTAAGCATGGGGGAGATGTTGACGGTGAAATTCCGTCAACCTAGCCATGAGTTTACCTTCGGTGTTGGCATGAGTTTTATATCTTATCCATTGGTACTAACCCCCTTGGTATAACAAGTTCATTCGTGCATGTCGGTTTTGGAGTTTAGTGTTTATGCAGAGTTTTAGCGTTGAAAGCAAGACTTCCGGGATAAGTTCATCAAGCACCTCATGACAAGACCTTGAAGCCCGGTACAAGTCATGCAATGAAGCAAACATGACTCCAAGAAGCCCAGGGACCAAGCCCGAGAAGATGACAAACTCCGAGGACCCGGTCAGAAAAGTGTCGAATCTTGCGGGGCAAGGAGCTTCATCCAATTCGGAGAGAAACTGATGACAAGGGCCCACATGTAGAAGGGGGAAGGATCTAGAAGACTCGGGAACCGACACCGGACGAAGGAGGCCGCAGACTGGGCCGAAATGGGCCCAGGCCAGTCGGCCCATGCCGGCCGGCCCAGCCCATTTCAGGGCCCAGTCGCCCCCTTTGGCTTAGGTGCCTCTCGGAGTCTCGGGCTATTTATAGCCCCCTGACCGAGAGCCACGCATCAATCCATTCGTCATCCGCCGCCGAGGAGCAGAGAAGAGAGGGACACCATTCCGGAGAGGAGAGGGTCGAGATGGTTGACTAGGGTTCCCCTAGCCGACGTGGGAACCTTGCATGGAAGACCACGTCGGAGTTCCTAGAGCTAGGATCAAGGTCGAGGTAGGATCCCGGTGGTGATCTTGATTCATGTATCGCATGTAATGTTGAATTTGCAAGTTGAAGCCGATTTCTAGCGATCAAGTGCTTTCTCTACGACTTTGTCTTCGCTTGGGTTTGCTTCTTCCCCAATCTAGTCTATAGCTAGACTGCTTAGGGTGCTCTTGCAGTCATGGTGGCTAGAGGTGCATACCAGATCTACCAAGCGTTTTCAACTTGTTCTTCTTGGACTTGCCCTAGACTACCCGTATGAATAGGGGTGCGTTGTGACAGAACGGTGGCTCTGAAAGGCGGGTGTTTTCAGAGTTGGAACGGAAGCCACGATTTAAAGAGGCTAGTCATGAGATTCATTTGCTTTATTCTTGTTTGCTTTGGAACTTCAATAAAAGACCCAATCCAATCTCTAGATTGGTTTTATCTCTCTTTCTCTTGCTACCTCCGGTGTTTAGTAGATTAGATGCATTTTTATGGTTCTTCCATAGATTAGATGCAAAACCCCTTTTAAGATCAAAGTGTTTTCCGCTTATTAGATTGGATCTTGCGTTACACATTGTTCCACAGATTCGATACCTTGGGTTCACCACTCGAGGGAAGAAGGGTCCCTTGACTACGACGGGAGACTTGTCCGCTTGCAAGTCTACTTGAACTTTAACACGAATATATACCGTCAACACCTTCGAAACAATCATGCAAATCACAGGAGGGTCTGCCATGGATTTTGAAACCAAGAAGAAAAGAAACAATTACTTTAGATCTGTGAACACCATCATCAATGACAGTCCAGCTGCGCGACCAGAATGGGCCAAGGTGCCAATCACTTTCACTAAAGAGGATTTCAAGCTGAAATCCGCGAATCATAATGATGCTATGGTCATCGAAGTGAACATAGCTGGATGGGTTATCATAAAGATCTTGATAGACAATGGAAGCTTGGCAGACATCCTATTCTTGAAAACTTTCGAGAAAATGAACCTGAGTCAGCACATGTTGCATCCGCCAGAGTACCCATTGCAAGATTTCGGAGGAAAACCAATCGAGCCAGTTGGAAAAGTATCTCTTCCCATATCTTTCAGAGATCTTGACAACGCCATAACAGAAACTCTCACTTTTGATGTAATTAACATCTGTCACCCATACCTCGCGATTTTCGTAGAGGTTTCTTGAACAAATTCGATGCAGTCATAAGACAACAATTCTTGTGTATGAAGATACCAGCACCCAAAGAGGTTATCACTGTGTTTGGTGATCAGCAAGAGGCTCAAAACATAGAAAAGGGCCACACTCTGGGTCAAACTAACGTGTATCAGCTAAAGTCAACTAAAGAAAGGAAAGAGCCTTATGTAGAAGCCAAGCGAGACAAAGAAAAAATTGAGATAGCGGCTGACGGTGAAACCAAGAAAGTGTACTTGGACGATATGTCTGACAGAGCGGTCACAATTGGGGCTCACCTCAACCCTGAAGAAGAGAAAGAGCTTATAGAATTCTTGAACAAGAACAAGGATGTATTCGCTTGGTCAGCCAAAGATTTGCAAGGTGTTGACAGAGACATCATCGAACATACCCTGGAAACAGATGAAAAAATAATGCCTAAAAAGCAAAAACTTTGGAAGATGCCCGAAGAAAAAGTGAAAGCAGTTGAAGCTGAAGTTCAAAGGCTGCAAGACGTGAAAGTGATCAGAGAAGTGAAATATCCAGTCTGGCTGGCCAACACTGTGCCAGTGAAGAAGAAAAATGGAAAATGGAGAATGTGTGTAGACTTCACAGATTTGAATAAGGCATGCAAGAAGGACGATTTTCCCTTAGAGAGGGTAGATAAAATCGTAGATGATGCAGCCAATAGTGAAATTCTCTCACTCATGGACATGTTCTTAGGGTATCATCAAATAAGAGTACGCAAAGAAGACGAAGAAAAGACAAGCTTCATCACCCCCTTCGGAACATTTTGTTTCGTGAGAATGCCAGAGGGGTTGAAGAATGCAGGATGCACATTTTCGGGAATGATAGCAATAGTCCTTCATCCCCAACTTCGGAGAAACATTCTGGCATATGTGGATGACATAGTCGTCAATAGTGTCCAAAGAAGAGATCATATCAGTGATTTGGTAGAAACATTCGCGAATCTAAGAGCAGCGAACCTGAGATTGAATCTTGAGAAGTGTGTCTTCGACATTCACAAAGGGAAAGTTCTCAGATTCCTAGTCTCAACAAAGGGCATAGAGGCGAATCCTGACAAAATCAAAGCACTAATAGAGATGCAAGACCCAATTTCCATGAAGGATGTGCAAAAACTAACAGGGAGAGTAGTCGTGCTCAACAGATTCATCCCCAAGGCCGCGGAAGGAAGCCTGCCATTCTTTCAAGTTCTCAAGAGTTCCAAGAACTTTCAGTGGTTCGAAACACAGAAGCAAGCTTTCAAAGAGCTCAAAGACTACTTGTTGAATATGACAAAGTTGTGCCCTCCCGAGCCAAGATCACCGCTTCTGTTATACGTGTCTGCATCAAATTCGGCAGTAAGTGCTGTGCTAGTGCAAGAGAAAGAAGAAGAAAAATTCAAGCAAATCCCAGTGTATTTTGCTTCAGAAGCTCTCTCAAGCTCGAAAATCTTCTATTCTGAGCTCGAGAAAATAGCTTACGCAGTCGTCATGGATGCGAGGAAGCTAAGACACTACTTCGAAGGTCACAAAATAAGAGTCATCACAAATCAACCACTGAATAATCTGTTCACAAATAAAGAAGCATCCACCCGAATCATCAAATGGGGCGCTGAACTCTCAAAATATATCGTAGATTTCGAGAGAAGAAGCACGATAAAATCATAAGTCCTAGCAGATTTTGTCGTAGATTGGACTTCACCGACACAAAATTTTGGTGAAGAAATTCCTACACCTTGGATAGTACAGTGTGACAGAGCTTGGTGTCATAAGGGAGTTGGAATTTCAGCGATCGTAACATCTCCAACAGGGGTTGTGATAAGATATGCAGCCCGACTCATTTTCGTGAAAGAGGAACATTCCACGAACAACACAACGGAATATGAAGCCTTTCTCTTAGCATTGAGAAAGATGAAAGCTCTCGGCCAGCAAAACTTTATCATCAGGATAGATTCCAAAGTTATTCAAGAACATATTGAGAAAGAGAGCAAAGCAAAAACCCTGTTTTGATGAAGTATCTTGAAAAGGTCAGGGAAATGGAAAGACATTTCAAGGGTTACACAGTACAACACATTCCAAGAGATGATAATAATGAAGCAGATAGATTAGCCAAGGCAGCAGCCAGAAATAAGAAATGCCTCCCGATATGTTCTTCGAAATCATCAAAGAACCGTCCATTAAGGAAGAAAAAGCAAGAATCGTGAATATTGTGGAAACACCCGATTGGAGAGCAGAAATCATGTCATACTTGAGAGGTCATTATGAACCGCAAGATGAATTGCAGGAAAAAAGATTGAGGCAAAGGGCAAGGGCTATGTGGTAGTCAATGGAGAGCTGTACAAATTTGGGGTTATAGAGCCATGGCTGAGGTGCATCACCTCCGAAAAAGATCTTGAACTTGTCAAGGATATCCACAGCGGATTCTGCGGTGCACACATAGGCACTAGGGCTCTAGCAGGCAAGGCAATAAAGCAAGGGTTCTATTAGCCTACCATAAACATAGATGCGAAAACATTAGTTCGAGAATGTGAAGCATGCCAGAAAATGGCAAATCAGCAAAACCTACCTTCCATGCCAATTCATCTAATTCCACCATCATGGCCCTTGCAAATGTGGGGAATGGATCTAGTTGGACCATTACCAACAGCTCAAGGAAACTGCAGATTCGCAGCTGTCGCTGTGGACTATTTCACGAAATGGGTAGAAGCAAAACCACTCGCGAACATCAAGGCACCAACAATTCAGAAGTTCTTCTGGCAAAACATAATCTGCAGATTTGGAGTTCCGAGAGAACTTACTGTTGACAATGGGAAACAATTCGACTGTTACACTTTCAAAGAATATTGCAAGTCCTTGGGCACTCATACGAAATTCTCATCAGTGTATCATTCGCAGTCTAACAGAGCAGTTGAAAGGGCAAATGGACTAATATTTTTAGGAATCAAGAAGTGCTTATTTGATCAGAAGAAGGGCAAATGGGTTGATGAATTGCCGAGAGTAATCTGGTCCCACAACACCACTGTGTCAAGAGCAACAGGTTTCACACCTTTTCGCTTACTCTTCGGCACCGAAGCAATGACACCAGAGGAAATCAAGAATGAAAGCATGAGAGTGGTGAAAGCAAAAGAAATAGAAGAAGTTGACCAGAAAGTAGAGAAAGACATGATTGAGCTAACAATTCTTGAAGCTGCTGAGAACATCGAGAAGTACCAAAAGGAAACGAAGGCATGGAAGGACAAGAAAGTGGTTAGAAAGGACATCAAAACCGGCGATTTGGTCTTGAAAAGAAAGAAGAACTGGGAGAACCTTGAGAAACTTCATGAATCTTGGGAATGGCAATACATAGCAAAAGAAACAGACATGCCAGGGGCTTTTCGTTTGCTAGAGCAGACTGGTGAAGAGTTACCACATTCGTGGAATGCTGACAGCCTGAAAAGGTACTACCCTTGAGAATTCCAAAGTTAGATAGATTTACTTTAGAGTATTTTCTTTTTTCGCAAGTTTACATTCTAGACAAACAAAATCCGAGTCACGAACTTATAAGTGATTTTGAGAACAAAAACATTTGCTTTATTTTTTGCAATTTCATTAGAATAAGGAGGACCGTACTCTTTTCCTTGCAAAGGGGGCTCTAAATCAAGAGGCAAGGTTTTTAACGAGGCGGATCCTATGTAAATACTCTTTGTGATATATATGAAAAGAGTCTTCCCCCAAATCGTGCATTTTGTGGATTCCGCCGTGTTAAAGGAAAATTCGTGAAAAGGCTCCGTGATAGCCGAAGGTTCCATCGTATGAAAGAGATATTCATGAAAAGGCTCCGTGATAGCCGAGATTCTATCGTGTTAAAGGAAAATTCGTGAAAAGGCTCCGTGATAGCCGAAGGTTCCATCGTATGAAAGAGATATTCGTGAAAAGGCTCTGTGATAGCCGAGATTCCATCGTGTTAAAGAAAAATTCGTGAAAAGGCTCCGAGATACCCGAGATTCCATCATGCAAAAAATTCGTGAAAAGGCTTTGTGATAGCCAGAATTCCATCATGAAAAAGAAAAGTTCGTGTGAGAGGCTTCCTGATAGCCAGAATTCCATCGTGAAAAAGAAAAGTTCGTGTGAAAGGCTTCGTGATAGCTAGAATTCCACCGTGTGAAAGAAAAATTTGTTAAAGGCTACGTGACAGCCGAAATTCTATAATGAAAGAGGAGAAGTTTGTGAAAGGGCTTCATGATAGCCAAAGGCTCCGTGAAAGCCTAAAATCCCACCGTCAAAGGGATTCCCACCAAAAAGGCCCGAGACAACAACAAGTTGTGGCCTAAATCCCACCGTCAAAGGGATTCCCACCAAAAGGTCCGAGACAACAACAAGTTATTGCCTAAATCCCACCGTTCAAGGTATTCCCACCAAAAGGCCCGAGACAACAATAAGTTGTGGCCTAGTTCCCACCACGAAGGGATGTTTTGTCAAAAGTTCCGGAAATAAATGAGAGTTACGACTAGTCAAAATGTATATGTTCTTGTTAAAGAATTTTTTTGTGAAGTTCACGAACTACATTTACGTCGATTAATTTTCTTTCAAGAGGCAAGGGGCTCGAATGAGAATTCACAAATAACCATGGTTGAAGCAACTGAAGGTTGCGATATCAACCAGGGCAAGTATGTCAGGCGATTTAAGTCCACAAAATTCGTGAAACAAATTTTGTCGACTTGCGTTACATTTCTTGTGACTTCAAAATTACAGAAAAATTCACAGATCAAATTAGAGAAAAATTCATAGATCTTTCAATGAACAAAATGTTAAGGGAGAACTTTAACTTCCCTAGTCCACCTTGAAATTTTTCATGCAAAACGATAAGGTGGGGGAGGGTGACGTTTTTTCTCAAGAAAAACATCTTTATTGTCTTAATTACATAAAAATTTCAGTACAAAGTTATTATGATTACATCAGGGAATCCACAATCTCTAGAATGAAAGTTCAACAACATGCCCTGGATTGGAACTATTATTCTCCGCAACATCACTAGTGTAGGCGAAGTCGAGTCCAGTGGTGATTGGGCTAAGGGGCTCCGTCTTCAGAATCTTCGAAGAGCTAGAATTCGCAGCAGTAGGACTGTTATCTTCACGAAGAAGGAAGAACGAAGAAAGATCGAAACAATCTATTGAAAATTTCAGTGACACTTCAAGCCAAAAATCAGAGAAATCTTGTTCGGGATGAGTTTCTTTAAACTGTTGCCATGCTTCGCCACTGACAATCATATTACCACGATGAATTCACGTTGGCAACACATCCTGCGCAGGCCCAACTTGCAAGACCTACGTAGGTTAAAGTTTACAAGACGAATTGTTCAGATAAAGTATCACGTACAACCTAAACAATTTACAAATTTACACAAATCGCCTCAAAAGGCAAGATTTTCGGCAATTTCAGCCGGTGATATCAACCTTCGGAGAACATTTTTCATGCTCAGAACTCTCCTCAACGTCGCTACTGCTGCTGCTACTATCACTGCTGTGTTCGCAATCTTCTTCTTCAGCACTGCCAGCGTCTTCTTTATCATCTTCAGAAGAAGATTCCGGCAGCTCGATGCTCTTCCCTCGCTTTTCCTCCTCAATCAACTGAAAAGGACAAAGTAAAGAATCTAATAAAACTAAAACACGAAAGTTTGTAGGTTTCAAAAATCAATAGTGTTTCCGAATAAAAAACCTTTTCAAGTTTGGCACGAGCAATGTTTTTTACAACTTCTTTCCCGCTGGAAAACCAGAATTTCTTCGCAAATTTAGCTTTGATGGCCAAAACATCAGCATTTGGCCGAATCCGAGAAGTACTTGAAGCATCAGGGAACTGCGGAAGTTTCTCACAGAACTTCGCAAGATCAGCACAGTCAAAATCGTGAAGCAGCTTCAAGATACTTTCAGCCGAAAAAGCGGCGGCGAAGTCGTTTGCACCAGAGATAACTTCAGGAAGAGCTTTGAACTCCGTCGCTATCCATTGCAGGAAGTCAAGCATTCCAATGTCGGAAGGGAGCGGAGCGGGACGGACACCGAATTCCATCAAAGCCTTATCATATTCCTTGAATAGAAGCTTCAGTTTGTCACGAAAGTCGGAAATCTCCTTCTCGGAAGTTTCATCTGTGTCAGCTAGTGCTTTTTCAAGATCATGAATTTTTTGTTCTTTATGGCTAAGAGTCTTTGCGAGATCAACATTGTTAATCCGGAGATCTTCGGTGGTCTTGGAAGATTTGTCATCATGATCTTTACGAAGATTCTCAATCAATCGCAAATCATCGTCATGGATTTTCTGAAGTTTTTCAAGATCTTTCTTAGATTGCTCAAGGGCAACTTCAGCGACTTTCTTGTCATCTTGGCACTGCTTGAGGGCCTCAGCCAAGTTAGCAACCTTCTTTTCCAGGTCTATGTTTGCAGCTTGAGCCAAATCAAAGTTGCGCTTTAGCTTCTTAGATTCTCTAGACAATTTTTCAGTAGCTTTTTCTTGTTCAATCAGACATTCGGAAGCAATCCTTCCAAGCATAAAGGCCTTCAAGGCATAATCCTTCTAGTAGTTTGTGATCTTAGAGGCTGAGTATGATTGAAGAAGATCTTCAAATTCTGAAAAGTCGCAAGACAAAGCCATAAGCGGAAAACTGTAAAAATTTAAGGCTAAAGGACTAATAAAAGTAACGAACCTTTATTACTAAGATTTTGTATGGTAACTTTCTTCCCTGAACTTGCAGAAGGCTTGTCCATAGAAACGGAAGTTTTCTTCAAAGAAGTGCAAGGTTCCTTCCCAGAATCGCGAACAACTTGTCTGAGCGAGTGAAGCGTTTGTTCTGAAGCTCCTTCTACTGTTTCATTAATAAGCGTAGGCGATTTCCAAAGTGTTAAAATCTTGGATGCACCCTCACCGACACCAGCCGCCTCATAACCAACATTCAGCAGCTCACCACGATATGACGTACCAAAGCTTTTGTTGAAGGCGGCTACAGAGGGAGAAGGGTCTTGACCTTTAGGGAGATCTTCACGAGTCTCGAGCAAGGGAACATCTTGTACAAGATCTTCATCCTTGTGGATGGTTAGCTCAAGTTCCCTCGTGAATTCAGGAGAGGCCTCATCTTGACGATGGACGGGCTGAGGAACAATAGTCTCAACAACAACAACAGGTATTTCAGCCTCTTTGGAAGCTTCACCAGCAACATCTGAAAAAGAGTCAATATCCACGAACTCATTCTCAGAACCTGGAGTACGCTGTTCAGGAAAATTGAATCTTATGAAAGGCCAAGAGAAAAAACCTTTCTGGACAGGCTCAGTGGGAAATTCATCATCAAAAGCAGCTGCAACCTTTTTCATAGCTTTCTTCGTCTTCTTTCGGTTAAGTCCAGCGAGACCAGTGGCAATCTGAAGTTCGGCGTCTGAAACACCCTCAGTTGATTTATGCTTTCGCTTGTTAGATTCGAGAGATTTGGTCTTCTCGAGACACACAGTAACAGAAGAAGTTCCGTCATCACAGCCTTTCCTTTTCTTCGAAGATGATCTCCTAGATGCCTTCGGAGGTTCAGACGAGCAGCTAGCCACAACAACAGCTGGGGCTCTCTTCTTGACTCTTGGGCGGCGAGAGCGGAAAGATTTGTCACCGCAAACTTCAGAAAAGACACAATTAATTCTCTTCTTGTGCTTCACCAAATTCTTGAAAGCATTGTACTTGTTCATAGTAGATTCGCCAATCATGGTGTTCACTTTCTTCTCAATTTCATCCATGAAGTCATCAGCGCTTCGATCTTCAGGAAGTTGAATGCCGAATCGAGGAAAGGGAACCTCTTGGGCCGCCTAGTTTACGTTAAAGAATAAAATTTCTGTAGGAGCCCATCCGTAAGAAATTGGCCAAATGTTGTCAGCGACGAATTCCTCGATGATGTTCTGGCCACCAAGAATTTTGCTGGCTAAGTGAAAAGCACTTTCGCAGTTCCTGAAACCAACTGCGCGGTGATTATAGGGAGCGGTGCAGGTAGCAGTCAACTCTGCAATAGGCGAAGAGAGAGGAAAGGTTGGCCCTTCGTAACCAGGAATCTGCGACATGTCCACTTTCACATAAAACCAGTACGAATTCCAATCTTTGGTGAAATTTGTCTTGCTGCAAGGCGCAATTTGAATCCGTGTGAGCCCTCGTCACGTATTTTGTCGGCGAGTGTTGAAGGTACAGCAACTGAAGTGCGATTCGTGGTATTGGCCATCACCGAGTTTGATAATTCTTGGCTCAATGACCAACTCGAATAATCTAGCAAACACATCGGCACTGAACTTACACCTGAAGGTTCTCATGATCCAAAAGAACTTTGATAACTTCAGGAAAGAGTTTGGTGAAAGTTGATGGTGAGGACCATGTGTGGTTCGAGGACCGGTGGATGGTCGCTTCCTTGTGTGATAAGTGATTGACAACGTTGTGTGGACTGATTCTTGGCTAAGTATTGCAGGTGTAGGTTGCGGCTTGACTGGTGTTGGTGCAGGTGAAGAACAAGCGCGAAAGGTCGTCGCGGTGAGGCCTCCGGGTGTGGAGAAGACAAGTAGGCTTCGTTCGAGAGACCGGTGGCCGGCGGGGGTCAAGTGCGGGCCGCATGGTGGCATGAACGACAAGATGAAGTCGTGGACGGTTTCTTGGTTGAGCCTCAAAACCAAGGTCGAGCCGGGACTACGTGGGAGCCAAGTCATGAGTGGAGAATGGCGGAGGCTACACCGAGTTCGCGGGGTTTCCGGTGGTTCACCGAGAAAACCACCGGGTTCCTTGGTTGATCCACAAAGCCAAGACCGGAGAACCGAAGACGGAGCTGCAGCAACGCCAGACCGGTCTGACCGGTGGGGACCGGTCGACCGGTGAGGAGCACCCGATCCCGACCGGTGTGCAACGATGCGGTCCGGAATCTTCGAAGCGGAGGACACGCGTCGGGATCGCATGGCTTGCGTCGAGGCTACGCGGGGTGCGGTCGCCGGCATCCGTCCGATGGTGAAGACATCAAGAATTCCAAATCCGCCCTTGAGGGGCTTGTATCCCTAGTTAGTAGAGAAGGGCGTTTTAGACATTCGGTTGCCTCCATATAACCCAAGAGGTGAGAGGATGGCAGCCAACTCTTGGAACCCTAGCTCATTAGTTTTCCTATTTTCCACCTATTTTCCTTGGGTTTTCTTTAGGACTAGCAAGAGAGCTTCACGGAGAGATCTTGTTGAGAGGGATGGATGATCGGGCGGCTTGCTAGACCTTGTACGAACCTTTGTTTCATGTATAGATGATTCGGCGTGGTTCCTCAAGGTTTGGATGTGTTTTCCCCGGTTGTTCTTGGTGGTGATTTTCGGAGCCCTCTCTCGGTGATTTCTTTGGGTTGTTTTCGGGACTTTTCTCTTGGGGATTTGATGGGGGAAATTTGTGGGAACCCTTCGTGGTTCTTTGGGCTGTGATTCCCCTCCCAAATCCGTGAGAAAAGGTGCTCGATTTTGGGGTTTCTTGAGTTCTTGGGTTGGAAGTGCTTTCGGCGGGATTTCTTCGATTCCTCCTTTTTGGATGAGATTTGGTGGGATTAAACTTGGCTATGGACTCCTCATGAGGTGTTCCTGATATCCCCAAAGTCTTGTTCAAGTCCGTGGAGTGATTCGGGAGATCGAGATTTGGATTTGGGGGAGTTGACCCGCGGGTGCTGTTCATCCCGAGCTGCCCAGGCTACACCGGTCTGACCGGTGCTCTTGACCGGTCTGACCGGTGCGAGCCCTTGTGGGATTTTGCTCGGGTGAACGTCTTGGTGTGTTCGTTATTGTCCCGTGTTGGTGCTGTTTCAAGTTTGGGTCTGTTTGGTGGCCGTTTGGCCTGTTTGGTGCCTTGGGGGCTTTCAGGCTGCCATCGGTCTGACCGGTGCGTCTCACCGGTCTGACCGGTGTAGAGCCACTTAGTGGAAGTTGCTCAGTTACACCAGCAGGGACCGGTCTGACCGGTGGTGCTCACCGGTCTGACCGGTGTGAGTCTGTAGGCTCGAGGTTTGGTTTTTCCGCTGCGTTTCTCGGGTCGGAAGGTGGTGTGTTGGTTCCTAGGTCCAGTGGCACTCCAGTGGCTACGTGGACTTGACCAACCTTGGTAGTGAGTCGGAGACGTGTGTTGGAAGCCGTGTTCATCTTGTTAGAGTTTCCATCTCCTTCGAGAAGAATTTTTATCGGCTCCCATTCACTCCCCCTCTCTGGTTCGCCGTATCGGTCCTTCAAGTGGTATCAGAGCCGGTTTGGATCTTTGTTGACTCTAACCAGTCTAAGATCCAAGGATGGCGTACCAGAAACGGGGTTCGGGTCCTCCATACTTCGATGGCAAGAACTACCAGATGTGGAGCAAGCGGATGGGTGCGTTCCTCCGCGGAAAGGGTCAGCTTCTTTGGGATGTCACGGTGGACACAGGCTATGTCCAGCCGATGGATTTCCTTGCTCCAGGGTCGAGGGAAAGATTCGAAGCCAACAATAAGGCGGTCGACTACTTGTTTCGTGCTTTGTGTCAGCCTGAGTTCGATCGGGTGCACACCGAGCACTTGGCTTGTAGGATTTGGGCGGTGTTGAAGGAGGCTCATGTTGGGAACGCCCAGGTTCAGGCACGGATGTATGCGACCTACTGGAGAGAGTATGAGAACTTCACTCATCTCCCCGGTGAGTCCATCGATGCCTTGTTTCAGAGGTTCACGGTGGTGGTGAACAACATGAGGGCCAATGTGGACGTGCTCCCGTACGATGATCATGATAGAGCGGTCAAGCTCTTACACTCTTTGGATCGTACGATATGGGGCGGAAAGTTCGAGGCCATAGTCGAGTCGGAGAGGTATGATACTCTGATGGTGAACGAGCTGTTCTCGAAGCTCAAGTCGGCTGAGATGGATAGGGGCATGACTGCCAAGCTCGAGGGACCGACTGATTCCCATAGTCTTGCCCTCGTTGGTGGTTCCCAAGGAAAGACTAACTCTAACCCATCCACCAGGATGTTCTCGTTTTCCTCTTTGATGTCTATGCCAGATGAGGAGTTTGATGACCTTGGAGAGGACGAGCCGGCGGCCGTTGACGAGGCGGTTCGAGAGGCTGCACGAGAACCGCGTGAACATGAGGAGGAACACGAGGACTTGCTTCCAGTGCGGCAAGCCGGGACACTTCGTCGCCGACTGCCCGGAGAAGGCCGAGAACAAGGACAGC
The DNA here is from genome assembly GCA_947561735.1 of Cenchrus americanus. NCBI lineage: Eukaryota > Viridiplantae > Streptophyta > Magnoliopsida > Poales > Poaceae > Cenchrus > Cenchrus americanus. The sequence goes on along the minus strand of OX387244.1, from coordinate 76,037,452 downwards.
TACAAGCACAAGCCGAGGATGGACGGCAAGTACCGTTTGAGGCGTGACCACAAGAGCAAGCACAAGAACAAGTACAAGGACGAGCGACGATCGAGGAAGAAGGAGAGCCGAGGCAAGGCCCGAGCGATGGTTGGAGCGAGCGACGTCGACTCCAGTTCCGCGTACTCCACCTCGAGCTCGAGCAAGGTGAAGACGAGGGAGATCGCCGCAAGAACAAGAAGTCGTCCAAGAACCCGAGCGGGCCGAGCCGCTTCGCGAGAGATGGCTTCGCACCATGGCGCCGAGCTCCGGCGGCAAGAAGAGCACACGGAGCGACTCGGACTGCGAGTCCGACGACGAGGTGCGTGATGAACTTCCCTTCTTGCGCCGGGAGAATGAGAGGCTTGGCTCTTTGCTTGATAACCGTGATGACATGCTTAGAGAGGCTAAGAAAATGAGGAAAGAGCTTAGGGCTTCACTCGAGGATGCTAGGACTAGAGTGGGCGAGCTAGAGACACGGGTGCTTGATAGCAAGCTTGAGATTGATTCGCTTAAGGCTAGCCTCGTTGTTTCCGATGAGAATGATTGTCTTGATTGCTCCATATTCCTTGCTGATCTTGCTTTGTTTAAGGAGAAGCATGCCTCCAAGTGTGAGGAACTAGATGTGCTTAGGGTTGAAGTGGTTGAGCTTAAGTCTAGATCTGCTTTGCTAGGTGCTTGCAATTCTTGCCCCGTTTTGCATGCTAAGATTGATGAGATGCATGCCTACACTAGTTCGCTCGAGGCTAAATTGAAGGAACCCATGCCTACATCTTGCTCTACCCGTGAATTGCATGCATTGAAAAATTTGGAGCTTGCACATTATGTTGATCGTTTGCGGGATGAGAATGATGACTTGAGGAAGTTGATGGGTTGGTTGTCCGGTCATGAGCCTCGGTTGAGGATGATGATCGAGGCCTTTAAGAGGCAAGATGGTGAGGGGCTTGGGGCAAACAAGGTTGGTGAAGGAAGTGGAGAGAATATCCGGAGCCACCAAAAACCCACCACAAAAATGATTTCCCACCAAAACCTAACCATCTAAGGAACCGACTAGACACAACCCCAGCTCCACCCGTGTTTCCTACACCCACAAATGACCTACAAAAGCCTATCAAGTTTGTGAGCACTTTGGGGAAAGTGTTCTTTGGGAAGGAGAGTGAGAAGGCTAGTGGTGAGAAACCGGTGGAGGGCTTGAGTGGAGAGAAACCAAGTGAGCGACCACATCCCAAGCCTAAGCCTAAGCTTGTGAGGTTCCATTGTGGCTATTGTGGGAGAGATGGCCATAAGGAGGAGTTTTGCTTCAAGAGGAAGCGAGAGGAGAGAATGGCAAAGGAGTGGGCTAACAAGGACAAGTACCACCCTTCCGATGGTGTACTTGAGCCTCGTATGCGGATGCCCGGGGGCAAGGCGAGTGTGAGGACGGTTCGGGCTTGGGGAGAGAAGAAGGTCTGCGGTGGTGCTTCGCGCCCGGTCACACCGGTCGGACCGGTGTGGGGCACCGTCGGACCGGTGCGGGCACAGACGGACAACTGTTCGGGTTTCGAGCTCGTACGGGTGCGAGGGTTGTTTCGGTGGTCGTGGTTCGGTGGTTGGGCCGGAAAGGGTGCGGGTGGTCGGTTGCTAGACGTTCTCCTCCTCGTGCTCAATACGGGGATTGGAGGAGTCGTGGCTTTGAGTTGGAGAGGAAGGACGTTCCACGGGCTTTCTTGCGTGGATTTGGTCCTCCTCCGGGCGAGAGAGGGGTGGTTCCCTCGGGGTGGTTACCGTGGTGGTGTTCGTGGAGGTAGTTTTGGTAGGAGAGATGCTTTGGTTGGTGCTAACCCCACTTTCGAGCAAATGGCTCAAGACTGGTTTTCCTCCTTTGGTACTAACCCCGATCTTTGAGTCGTTTGTTTGCTCACGTGCTTATTTTTGAATTTCGGGTGGGAGACTTGAAGAACATTTGGTTGATTGACTCCGGTTGCTCGAGGCATATGACCGGAGACAGGGGTGGTTCTCAAGTCTCGTCCCGGTGGTGACGAAGAGGTACATCACCTTTGGGGACAATGGGCGTGGGCGTGTGCTTTCAGAAGGTGAGATCAAAGTGAGTGACAAGATCACTCTGAGGCGTGTTGCTCTTGTTCAATCGCTGGGGTACAATTTGCTTTCTGTGTCCCAGTTGTTGGATGAGGGCTTTGAGGTGTTGTTTCGGCCAGGTGGTTCTCGGATTGTGGACTCTCGAGGGGACCTTGTCTGTATGGTCGTTCCCGAGGGTCAGGTGTTTTGTGCTGATTTTTCTCAGTCTTCGGGTGTGGAGCGTTGTTTCTTGGCTGGTTCTTCGAGTGAGTTGTGGAGGTGGCATAGGAAGTTGGGTCACTTGATCTTTGACCTTTTGTCTCGCTTGAGTAAACTCAATTTGGTCCGAGGACTGCCGCGGTTGAGGCTTGAGAAAGAGTTGGTTTGTGCGCCGTGTAGGCATGCCAAGATGGTGGCCTCTTCTCACCCGCCTCTCACCGATGTGATGACTGAGCGTCCATGCGAGCTGCTCCATATGGACCTTGTTGGCCCAGCTCGTGTGCGATCTGCGGGTGGGAAGTGGTATGTCCTTGTTGTGGTGGACGACTATTCTCGGTATGCGTGGGTGTTCTTTCTCGAGGATAAGGGGGAGACGTTTGGTTTTGTTCGAGATCTAGTCTTGAGGTTGAGGAACGAGAGGCACGGAGATGCCATACGAGCTATCCGCAGTGATAATGGCTCGGAATTCAGGAACTCTCATTTTGAAACCTTTTGCCATGACTTGGGTCTTGAGCACCAGTTTTTGAGTCCGTATACGCCTCCCCAGAATGGTGTTGTGGAAAGGAGGAACAGGACCTTGTGCGAGATGGCTCGGACGATGCTTGATGAGCATAGGACTCCGAGGAGGTATTGGGCTGAGGCGGTGAATACCGAGTGCTATGTGTCGAACATGATATACCTCAGAGTGCACAAGAAGAAGACATGCTATGAGTTGATGCATGGTCGCACACCCAAGGTGAGTCACTTCCATGTCTTTGGTTGCAAGTGTTTCATTCGAAGAAAGGCGGAGAAGCTGGATAAGTTTGAGGCTAGGTCCGTCGATGGCATTTTCTTTGGTTATGCATCTCATTTTAGAGCATATCGTGTGCTCAATCTTGAAACTAACCAAATCGTGGAGACTTGCGAGGTAACCTTCGACGAGACGAGCCACGTAGTCGGCTTGTCCTTGAGTGTGCGGGTGATGATGAGCTTGGCGAGGAGATCTTTCGGGGAGGAGGAGCATGAACATGGTGATGATGAGGATGGTGGTGCGGTGCCCCCGCCGAACATGTACCCACTACTTCGACTACGATGATGGATGGACCCTCTCGCTACACCTACGACGACAAATCAAGAATGAGGAGAAGGCGATGTTGAGGGGGAGGTAGCTTCGAGGCGAGAACCTCCCCGGCGAGTTCAAGTGGATCACCCGGCTTCGAGGATCATCGGCGACATGAATGAACGCACTACACGGTCGAGGGTTCGAAACAATTCCCATTTTTCTCATGCTGCGTTTGTTGCTTCTTTTGAGCCCAAAGACATTGGACACGCACTATCTGATCACAATTGGGTTAACTCGATGCATGAGGAGTTGGAGAACTTTGAGAGGAATCAGGTGTGGGAGTTGGTTGACCCTCCCCCAGGGTGCAAGCCGATTGGTACCAAGTGGGTGTGGAAAAACAAAGAGGGAAAGAATCCAGTGCTCCATTCCAAAACCAAGCACATAGAAGTGAGGTACCATTTTCTGAGAGACAACGTCGAGAAAGGAAAGATAGCTTTGATCCATGTACCCACACATGACCAACTAGCCGATATTTTCACCAAACCCCTAGATCAAGCAACTTTCACTCGTTTGCGGGGGAACTTGGTGTGTGTTTGATTTCTTGAGTTGGGTGTGTAGGAGCTCTCTTTTGCTGGTGGTGTCGAGCCCGTTTTGCCTCCCCTCGAGGAGCCGGTTTGTAGCATATGTATAGCTTTCCTTTGTGCATTTCTTGCATTTGGCATGGCATATGTAACATGATGTATAGGCATCCTTGTATCTTAGATTGCATGCATTTTGTATCATATGCATTGGTTAGGAAAAGCTTCTCTCATATACATTGTTCACCATGGAATGAGATATATGTCTTTGTGAGCTTGTTTGGTATGCTACGGTTAGTTTGGCTTAGCTCTTGATGATCTTGATAGATAATCCATGGTTGATAGCTATGCTTTTGAAAAATGTCACATGTATGCTCTCTCATGTGTAAATGCCTTTACATGCTCTTGACATGCTTTTGTGGCCTTGCTATGCTTAATTTGTGGTTGGATGGCTAGTTTATTGATCATATGGGGCCAAAGGCTCATTTGCCATCATGAATGTTTAGCCCTCTTGATTTATCTTGTGGAGGAGCATAAGTTCCTTTTTGTCGCAAAGACATTTCATGTACCATTTACAAATCTGAAAATGAAATGAAAAATGCTTGGAAAATATGCTCCCATGTCATATGTGCTGAATTTAATTTGCTTTGGGTGCTAAACCGTTGCATGATGCCTACCAATGAGAAGTCTCATAAATAGAAGTAGGCACATGGCTCGGTGGCTTTGACATGACATGAGGTGCTTGTGGGTGTTTGTGATGGTCTTATGATTAGAATGGCTGTCCTAGCATGAAGTTTGTGTGGCTTTGCCATTTTGATATGCTTTGATCATGTTTAGGACTTTGCTCATGAGAGGCAAGTTTTTCGCAAAATTGCCAAAATCCATCTTAGCTTCGTCCAATGGTTGTGAAACTTGGTGATCATGTAGTTGAGATCGATACGAAGCCGTAGAGTATCTAACTTGCTCATTTGGACATGTGTAGCATTCTTTGTTGAATTTTGTATATTTAAGAAGCTCTTGGTTGAAAGTTTTGCATTTTTGGCTTGATTCATGCATTGCCAACAAGGGGGAGAAGTTTGAGCTTGAAATGGCTTACCGGACGCATTTAGAAGGTTTTCAGGTGGTTTCGAGCCATTTCTGGGCTCTGTTGTACACCGGTCTGACCGGTGAAGAGCACCGTCCGACCGGTGTGAGTGCTTGGTCCCGTACACATGTTAGGCACCGGTCCGACCGGTGGTGATGACCGGTCTGACCGGTGTGAGCTGAAGTTGCTGCAGCTGCCCTGTTTTCAGCTGGTTTGCATGCATTTGTCCAGGGGGAGGTGCATTGGTTCAGGGGCAGCTTGCATGTGTGCAAGGGGAGCTCTTTGTGGTGTTCGAGCTTTGTTTTGGTGGTTTGCGCTCTTTGCTTGAGCTTGCATGTGTGCAAGGGGAGCTCTTTGTGGTGTTCGAGCTTTGCTTTGCTTGAGCCGTTGCCCTTGCCTAAGGGGTCCGAGACTTGTCTTCTTCAAGTGATCTTGCTCTCTGCCTTTGTTTGGCTTTCGATCGCTTGTTGGAGTTTCTTTTTGTTCGTTCCTTTTCTTTTTCTTTTCTCTCTTGTTACTTTCGTGTGGGTGTTGTCAATGCACTCATCAAGGGGGAGATTGAGGACCATGTGTGGTTCGAGGACCGGTGGATGGTCGCTTCCTTGTGTGATGAGTGATTGACAACGTTGTGTGGACTCGATTCTTGGCTAAGTATTGCGGGTGCGAGGTTGCGGCTTGACCGGTGTTGGTGCGGGTGAAGAACAAGCGCGAAAGGTCGTCGCCGGTGAGGCCTCCAGGTGTGGAGAAAACAAGTAAGCTTCGTTCGAGAGACCCGGTGGCCGGCGGGGGTCAAGTGCGGGCCGCATGGTGGCATGAACAAGAAGATGAAGTCGTGGACGGTTTCTTGGTTGAGCCTCAAAACCAAGGTCGAGCCGGGACTACGTGGGAGCCAAGTCATGAGTGGAGAATGGCGGAGGCTACACCGAGTTCGCGGGGTTTCCGGTGGTTCACCAGAAAACCACTGGGTTCCTTGGTTGATCCACAAAGCCAAGACCGAAGAACCGAAGACGGAGCCGCAAACGCCGGACCGGTCCGACCGGTGGGTCCGACCGGTCCGGCCGGTGGGGGACCGGTCGGCCGGTGAGGAGCACCGGTCGACCGGTGTGCGACGACGCAGTCCGGAATCTTCGAAGCGGAGGACACGCGTCGGGATTGCATGGCTTGCGTCGAGGCTACGCATGGTGCGGTCGCCGGCATCCGTCCGATGGTGAAGACATCAAGAATTCCAAATCCGCCCTTGAGGGGCTTGTATCCCTAGTTAGTAGAGAAGGGCGTTTTAGACATTCGGTTGCCTCCATATAACCCAAGAGGTGAGAGGATGGCAGCCAACTCTTGGAACCCTAGCTCATTAGTTTTCCTATTTTCCACCTATTTTCCTTGGGTTTTCTTTAGGACTAGCAAGAGAGCTTCACGGAGAGATCTTGTTGAGAGGGATGGATGATCGGGCGGCTTGCTAGACCTTGTACGAACCTTTGTTTCATGTATAGATGATTCGGCGTGGTTCCTCAAGGTTTGGATGTGTTTTCCCGGTTGTTCTTGGTGGTGATTTTCGGAGCCCTCTCTCGGTGATTTCTTTGGGTTGTTTTCGGGACTTTTCTCTTGGGGATTTGATGGGGGAAATTTGTGGGAACCCTTCGTGGTTCTTTGGGCTGTGATTCCCCTCCCAAATCCGTGAGAAAAGGTGCTCGATTTTGGGGTTTCTTGAGTTCTTGGGTTGGAAGTGCTTTCGGCGGGATTTCTTCGATTCCTCCTTTTTGGATGAAATTTGGTGGGATTAAACTTGGCTATGGACTCCTCATGAGGTGTTCCTGATATCCCCAAAGTCTTGTTCAAGTCCGTGGAGTGATTCGGGAGATCGAGATTTGGATTTGGGGGAGTTGACCCGCGGTGTCGTTCATCCCGAGCCGCCCAGGCTACACCGGTCTGACCGGTGCTCTTGACCGGTCCGACCGGTGCGAGCCCTTGTGGGATTTTGCTCGGGTGAACGTCTTGGTGTGTTCGTTGTTGTCCCGTGTTGGTGCTGTTTCAAGTTTGGGTCTGTTTGGTGGTCGTTTGGCCTGTTTGGTGCCTTGGGGGCTTTCGTGTCGCCATCGGTCCGACCGGTGCGTCTCACCGGTCTGACCGGTGTAGAGCCACTTAGTGGAAGTTGCTCAGTTACACCAGCAGGGACTGGTCTAACCGGTGGTGCTCACCGGTCTGACCGGTGTGAGTCTGTAGGCTCGAGGTTTGGTTTTTCCACTGCGTTTCTCGGGTCGGAAGGTGGTGTGTTGGTTCCTAGGTCCAGTGGCACTCCAGTGGCTACGTGGACTTGTCCAACCTTGGTAGTGAGTCGGAGACGTGTGTTGGAAGCCGTGTTCATCTTGTTGGAGTTTCCATCTCCTTCGAGAAGAATTTTTATCGGCTCCCATTCACTCCCCCCCTCTCTGGTTCGCCGTATCGGTCCTTCAGATGGATCTTCACTGAAAACTTATCCAAGATAGCGATCAGCATAGGGTCACAGGGAAATCTGAGCCCGCAGGTAAAGAAGTCTCGAAAAACCACAACTTCGCCTGGTGCGGGAGTGGGGACTTGCTCGTCGAGAGGGGCACGACCATCACCCACAGGAAAGTAACCAGCAGCCTCATACTCCCGAATCATGTTTGTAGTGACCTTGGATTCGCCAAAAACAAACGAGGCAGGCAGGGATTTTGATTGTTTCGTTGTGACAAGATCTCTGAGGTCAGCTTCAACATTTTCGAGATCCTCTCCTTTTGATCCGACTTCCCCCTCTTCACGAGTTTCTAAATCACGGGCACTGGCGTTGTCCAAGTCACTTTCACGAACATGAATGTCCTCAGATTCGTGAGCTTCATCTCTGTTCGGGGACAGGCCGGCAACGGCTAGCTCTTCGGAAGTCATTGGTCTAGCAGTGCTTTTAGTTCGAGCCACCTGGTTGAAAGTTACGAAAGTGTGAGCATAAATACAAGATTTTGAAACAGTATGAACTAAAGTATGCCGAAAATAAAACTTCAAGGAAAATGTGAAAGTACCTTGCGAATCGAGAGAAAAACCTGAGACTTGCGCGGGCGAAAACGAGAGCGAATTCAACGAAGATTCTCGAAAGTGTTCAGGAAAATTGGGGGAACGGTGAAAAAATTTCTACGGCCAAGGCACACTATTTTTAGGGGAGGGGGGTACTTTCAAGAACCTGCCTCGATTCGACCGTTGAGAGATTTACGGAGGACGCGTGTCCACTCCGACGTTCCGAGGGTGATGTTTTTTACCCTAGTTCATAGATTTTCGTGGAAACGGATCGTCGGAGTCAACCCGCTTCCCCGAGGGTCTAGTGTTTGGGGAACTCGATAAAACCATGTCACCCTCGAAATGTCGGAGTGTCGAAATTCATGAAACTTATTCGCGAAACGGCTGTGGGAAAAAGGTTCAGATTCATGAAGAAAAGGGTGAAATGAAGAATCTTAACGAGTCTCGAATGTTTCACAAGTTTTCGAAGAAACATGAAAATAATGGCCGAATTAGGCCCTTGTATTTGAATTCTCAATCTGTTTCAGGATGAACGATTCTCGCGGAAGCTTGGAATCAGGAAGTCGCGGAAATATGGAATCATGAACCGATGAATCTCTGGAATCAAGGACCTGCGAAATTGTGCGTCCAGATCTCCGAAATTGGGGAGTTATGGATGAAGGATTAGGGAATCTGAGGAAGGCCAAGTCAAAGACGTAACTTCAAAAGTACGGGTTTGGCGTGTGAACTAGGGGAAAACTTGTAAATGTATGAAATCAGCCTCGCAAATCACGAGATGTAAAAGACATTCATGTACATGTTCACACTAGGAATATTCCTTAGATTCGAGGGTATTTTCGGAATGTAAAAGTCCCTTTGTCTCCCTATAAAAGGGGGCACGAGGGCACGTGTAAAGAGATTCACAACTTTTGAGGCGAGAGCAGTCTTTGGGAGATTCTTTGTCTCCTCCTTCGTGAATTGCATTCCAGGCTTGTACGTTCGAGCATTTTGTATTCTTATGCTCTTGTGTTCGGGGATTCCTTCTGAGTTTTCGGACCCCCCAACATCCATCATGATCCGCACCACCTCCACTAGCACGTCGTGTTGCGTATGAAATTAGTGGCACATGTTATAATGAATAATAATATGAAATAAATATGATTGACTCCTCAAAGTCACCCCTGTGTCGGCGTTCTGATCTCGTTGCTCTGGGTACGTGTCGAATGGAAGAACGCACATCACCCGCGCCCAGGTCCTCGGGGTGTACCATGTCAGGTACGCCGTCCAAGCCGCGTTGTTGTGAGGGTGCTCCTAGGTGAAAACATGATCCGACACATCAGCCCACTGAGCCACGTACGGCTGCAACTTGCCGACCCACTATGTCGCGCGCCCGATACCCTTACACGACCATCTATCACAAATTAAATAAATTTATTACAAAGTCAACCTTGTAATGCATTTAAATGTTAGCAAATTCAGATAGCTTACCTATGCACTGCTGTCGGAAGAGTGTGCATAACAGGCACCAAGTGTCTCATCGTCTTCCAGTAGTGCTTGTCTCGGAAGCACAGTGAGTACGGCGTACACCTAACCTGCTCAACGGTCATCGCGTCGATCTAGCCCACGAAGTCCTTGTAGAACTCCTTCGTCTGCTCGCCAGCCCAAGTGTGTTTCATACAAACAAAAAAGTTAATGTTGTCGAAATAAGACAATAATTATGTGAAGAAAACGAAAGTCAATGTGACTTACCCTCCGGAGGCACCACAGAGAATCCATCGTGGGTCGGTCTGCGGGGTCAATGTCATCTAGCAGCGTGTCGTACCGGGAGAGGTCAGCCTTCGGCCAACTAATGTCGAAGCGCTCATGGATTCAAAGCTGAAGAAGGAGAGGACAACCGAGGAGGATCCCCGACCTCCCCTTTGACACAATCGTACGCAAGCCCCTGTATGTCGACGACAGAACAATGCTACCCCAACTGATCTATGGCACCGCATGCACGGGTGTGTCGGCGATCATCCGAACGTAGGGGATCAAGTACTTGGACACTGCGTCTCCAATAGACTTGTAGAACATCACGAAACTGAACAGCAAGGGCGGGTACGCCTCCAGAAACCTATCGACTGTCTCTGGCTCGGCATCGTCCGCCATGTAATCACCTTGCACAGAAAGGTCAATCATCACATTTGTTTTAAATACACACAAAAGATGAAAAATATTAGGTAGAAGCACGTACGCTACGTTGCTGCAACCAGGTCAAGGTGGTTCCATGCTTGTCGTTGAACGACTCGTAAGGCTGAGGCGCGTGATCGTTCTAAGGAACGTTCTCAAACCAAGTGAGAAAGTTCTCTTGCCAAGTGTTGGCGATGTCGATAGCCCCCATTGCGACTCCCGCACATCGAAGGCTGAACAACATCACCACGTCATGCAAGCACACTGTCATCTCGCTAACGGGAAAATGGAATGAGTGTGTCTCTGGTCGCTACCGGTCCAAAAACGCTACAACCAGAGAGGAGTCTACTGGAAGTGTGTCATGAGCTGCGCAGCAGGAACTTGGGCCCGTAGCTTGTCTCCCTCGACTAACCGCGCGAGAGTCAGTAGTCCTGTTGCGCGTATCCTAAAACACAAAATCCAAAGTAAAATTTATTTAATACAAATACGAATGAAAACAAAGAGAAGTAATTTTAAAATAATGATTTACGTACTTAGGGATCCAAAGCTAGTGTATGGGCATCAGGTAGTGAGAAGTCCTGACATGTAGAGTGCAGAGCGTCTCTCCCAGAAAGGTTGACCGATACGAGCGGTGCTTCAACTCCAACGCCTCGTCCAACAACTCCGGACGCAAATAGTCAACTGACGGCTGAGTCATATCTAAAAAAATTAAAGTAACTTATAAGAACAATTTCTAGGAACATTTATACAAAATTGCTACAAGTTGTAGCAATATTAACCAATTTTCAGCAATTTCTAACAAATTCATGAAATTTACCAGTACTTCTAGGAATTTAAAGTAATTTCCAACAAAATGTAAGAATTTCTAACAATTTTCAGTCAATTCTAGCAATTTCGAAGAATTTACAATAATTTTCAAGCAATTGCTAAGATTTTCTACAAATGTTTATCAATTTACAAAAATTTCTAGGAATTTAAGGAAATTTTCAGTATTTTTCACAATTTTGCAGCAATTTTCAAGAATTTATAATAATTTTCAACAACTTCCAAGTATTTATAGAATTTCCACGGATTTCTACAAATTTAAGGTAATTTGCAGCAATTTCTAGCAATTTTCACTAATTTTCACGAATTTACAACAATTTCTAAGAATTTCTAGCAATTTCATGAAATTTAACACAATTTCTAAGACTTTCTAGCAACTTTTAGCAATTTCTATGAATTTTCAATAATTTCCAAGCAAATTCTATGAATTTCTGCAAATGTCTAGAAATTTACAACAATTTCTAGATTTTTACATAAATTTTCAATAATTTCCAAGAATTTTAGCAATTTCAAGGAAGTTCTACAAATTTAAGGAAATTTGCAGCAATTTCAATTTTCACGAATTTACAACAATTTCTAAGAATTTCTAACATGTTCCAGCAATTTCTACAATAATCTAGCTATTTATAAGAATTTCCGTCTATTTTCAATAATTCTAAAATATTTCTACATTTTCTAAACTATTTTTTAATTTGCTAAACCATTTATTCTATTCCTATTTTTCTAAACTATTTCTAAAATTTATAAACTAAAGGAGATAGAACTAGAAAAGTACTTGGATCCGAAGTGCTCCCCGAAGACCATCGAGGAGATGAGAGTGAAGAAGAGGGAAGGAGGGGGTGGTGGGCTGGCGGTAGCCTCCTACTGCTTATATAGGCGTGAGGCTGCCGCTGTGTGGCAAGACGGTAGGCCGAAACGTCGTGTCATTTGGCGTTTGGGACCCTAGCGCCATGCCATATATGACTAGGGTCCCTGGCCCACTGGCAGGGCATCGCCGCTCCCCGACCGTTGGCGCTAGGGCCAGATCCTGCTGCCGTATGATACGACGTTTGGATCCTGTTGCCGTATGATACGACGACAAGTGTATAGATTTGGTAAATTTTTTGGGGAGCACTTATTTTTGAAAAATAGAAGAAAAATATATAAAAAATTTTGAGTATTGGCACAGAAAAAATTATTTTGAGATTTGCATTTTGTTATATTCCGATAGAATACTTCTAAAATTGTGTCAATAAACAATTAAGCACATACTCCCTCATACTAGTATTATTAGATGATGTTTAGGACAACGACACGATCTCCAAAGTACAACTTTGACCTCTCCTTTTTGTAAATTTTTTATTGGAAAGTTAAATATTTTTAAGACAAATCTATTAATATAATTTTCACATTTCCAAACCTAACGACTTAAAAGTTATTCACGGTTTATATTCCCAATATTTGATCCAAATTTTTCCAAAACATCATCTAATTGCAATTAGGTACATAAAACAATTAAGTGCACTTTAAACATCGTCAACCATATAGCGAGTGTTACCCGGCCTGAAGAGACTTTACCGTGACAGAGCTTCCCAATTCCCAGATTACTACAGCTAAAGTTCAGTGCCATTTTACTGAGTGGTCACGAGTCATGACTTGTACGCAGGATGCTCGTCCTCGTCGTCGCACGCTGCGAGAGCCCGGGCGATGTCATCCATCGTCGGCCTGCTGCTCCTCTCCTCCGTACACGACAAAGAAATCCTCACCATTTCCACGGCCTGCCGGGGGTTGAACTGCCCCTGGAGCCTGCCATCTACCAAGGGCACGATGTCCCCACTTGCGACCACCTGCCTCAGGACCTCAGCGATCTGCGACATCTCCAGCAGCTCACCACCGTCTGTCCTCTGTTCGGAGATCCTACTCCCGATGACGATCTCCAGCAGCACGATGCCGTAGCTGTACACGTCGACCTTGGCGTTGATGGGCACGTTCAGCGCCCACTCCGGCGCCATGTACCCCGTCGTCCCCCTCATGTGGGACAGCTGCGTACCACTGACGCCGGCGGCGGCGCCACCCCTCTTGGACAGCTTGGCGAGCCCGAAGTCGGCGATCTTGGCGTCGAACTCCCGCGTCAGCAGGATGTTCTCCGGCTTCACGTCGCAGTGGATGACCCACTCCAGGCACTCATGGTGGAGGTACGCCAGGCCCCTGGCCGTGCCCAGCGCGATCCTGTACCGCTCGCGCCACGGCAGCGTCCGGTCCGTGGCGAACAGGTGCCTGTCCAGCGACTCGTTCTCCACGTACTCGTACACCAGCAGCTTATGCTTGCCCTGCAAGCAGAACCCCCAGATCCTGACGAGGTTGATGTGGTTAATCCGGCCGATCACGGTCATCTCCGCCCAGAACTCCTCGTCGCCTCGGGTCACTTTCGTCAGCTTCTTCACCGCCACAATTTTCCCTTTGTCGAGCACGCCGCGGTACACGACGCCGGAGCCACCGCGGCCGAGCTCTTCCTTGAAGTTCCCCGTGGCGTCCTTGAGTTCCCGGTACGTGAACCTCCTGAACTGGCCCGTGATCATCCTGTACCCTGCCTCCAGCGAGCTCGGTATGCTCGGCCTTCTGGAGAGGAACCAGCACCCTGTCGCGATGAAGATCAGATCGAGAACTCCCAGGACTCCGGCGAACGCAAACAAGTACGGCCACTTCGCGTCACTTCCGGGTCTCCCTAACGTGGCCGATGACCCTTGGAAGATCACGGGAACGTTAGGATCGCAGGCGGTGCCTGTGGTGCTCCGTGCCCTGGTCTTAGGTGCTGAGGTGTTGAAATCTACTGGTATTTTGAGGTAGATGGTCCCGGTGAATGCTGAAGATGTGAACCCATTGAACAGCACGCTCTTTGGGTAGCAGAGGCCCTGGCCCTCGAGCTTGTAGGAGAAACCGATGCACAAGCACATCTCCAAGCAGATTTTCTTGCAGTACTCGAACGTGACGGATTGGTAGAACCACAGATCGTAGCCGTAGAAGTCGGTGTGCGGCATCTTGACGAACTTGTACCGCTGCTCCGGCGACGGCGACGGCGACGGCGACGCCTGGAGGCTGCAGTTGGTGACGGCGAACATGCGCCTGCAGCCTTTCCGCCAGTCCCGCGGGTCGACCATCTCGTACCCCGGCGCGCACGAGCACCTAAGGCTCGGCTGGTACTCGCAGATCGCGTTCTTGCCGCACAGCCCGTGCACGTAGCACGGCTGCGCCATTGCCGCCCATGTCACCGTCCAGCCCCCTGTCGACGGATTCATGCTATAGATCCTCACGTTGCCGTCCTGCTCGATGGTCATCCGTCTCTTCACGCCGGGGCCGAGGTCGGAGGCGTTGACTCCCAGGTTGTCGCTGGAGAGGAACAAGCCGTTGTCGTCGAGGACGCCGATCCTCGAGCTGTTGTACGTCGTCCGGCCGTTCTTGAACGGATCATTGTCCGGGTTCGGCCAGTAGATGCTCGAGATCTCGGGTCCGTCGTAGAGGAGGCGCAGCACGTTGTCGTTGTCATAGTAGAGGCTGAAGTCGCCGGCGACGAGCTTCATGTGCTTGGTGAGCGGCTGCGACGGGACCAGCGTGTCCGTCGGCCAGTCGAAGCTCTGCCACGCGGAGCGGCTGCCGTTGTTATTAGACGGATCCAAGATGACCAGGTTGCCGGTGTCGAGGAGGGATACGACCAGGGCGCCGCCACCGCCGCTCGTCTTGCTCTCCCACACCGTAGTCCCGTTGGCGTCGTCGAGAGCCAGGCCCCCATCGCGGCGGAATGAGATCCTCGAGCCCCGGCCGTTCACGGGGGCGCCGGGGTTCGCCGTCCAGACGGCGGTCTTCTCCACGGCGCCGGTGTACCAGACGGAGAATGAGAAGGCGTTCTCGCCGGCCTCCCGGAAGCCGCACGAGAAAGTGCCGTCGGGGGAGGTCAGGAACGGCCGCTCGTGGTCTTCCACCGCCAGAGAGGAACCGGCGCCCAGCGTGTGCTGCGCCGACGCTGACAGGCACGGCGCGACGACGGCGAGCAGCAAGATGAAGGCTAGGCTGCAAGTTCCGTATCTTGCCATTTGTCCACCTTGATGTGCTCGTGCACGAACGCTAATCTGCCCACGCACAAAGCACCAGGAGTTGCATGCGTGCATGGGTGGGCTTGCATCATGTATATGCATGATGCATCACTGCATCAGCCTTCACTGCAGAGTATGAGCGCGTGCGTCCGTGCAAAAGGTCTCGGTCGATCGCGAAGGTCAGTGTTGGCTTACCGTCGTGGAGCGTATGCCGTATATACTACGTGATTGCAGTAGATTACACTGATTCCAGGGAATTGGAACTTTGATTCGTTGGTGAAAGTGACTAGGATATACGTATACGTCGTGTAATTTGTCCGATGCAGAATTGAAGACAGAAGCTAGGCAATTGGTCGTGGTTCAATACACAGTAGTATCAAACAAAATTGTGGTCCACCAGATCGTGGTCTGATCAATGAAATTATTCGGCATGCTTGGTGCTTGCCGAACTGTTCGATGCCCTTGCAGATATGTGTGGTGCATCCCACAATGTTTGAACGTTTCATTTCGCAGCACCAAAGTTTTTCTACTAAATTGATCAGAGGGGCTGAGATATGGTCATATCAATTTCTCGTTGGATCAAATTTATGGGACTACTTTTTGTCAAACGACTGAAATATTGAGCAACTCTAATCGATTGGCTCCGTTGGACGGAGGCAGCAGCTCGGTGTGGTGGGAAAGGAGCTGACAGTGGAGGAAGGGAAATCGACGTGGCGGAGGGGAGGACCGAGCGGCGGCAGGGCGGATTGGAGGGCTGATCGACGTGCGGCGGATGAGGAGATTAGAGGGGGAGGGGGGGTGCAGGCGACTCTGAAGGTGGTGGCGACGGAAGGGAGAAGGTGGTGGCGACGGAAGGGAGAAGGTGGCAGTGGCTAGGTCAGGAGCAACTAAGTGAAGAGGTAGGGTTTCTCAATTTATATATGGGGTGAGTGTATTGCGGGTCAGCACCGGGGTCGAATGTAGTTTCACGAGCCATGTCTGGTTGCCCGACGTGCTAGGGTGAAGGCCCATGCCCCATGCGAGTTAGCGGCAAGACCAGCATGGGTACGGAGGCCTCCGTGCTGAGCCAAGCTTTGTTCCGGCCAAAAAAAATAATAACTCCTGGGCATTTTGTCGAGCCGCCGGACTAGCTGTAGCCTGTAGAGGAGGGACTGAGGTACGATCGCATAAATAGACTCAAATTCGATTTCTCGCTAGAGCAAAATTATAAGGTTAATTGAAAAAATTCTCCTCATTGGTTCTAGAGTTTTCTAGGTCCAAAGAAAGTTATTTTCTCTCAACGAAAAATTGTATGGCTCTTCACCCCCAACCAGCCTAATTTTTGTCAGAAGTCACGGTTTGTTAGATATCAGTGATATCTAGGTGGGTATTAGTATTTACACGAGGTTAATTTCTATGGGCTCTTTCACAGTGGACCATATCACCTTATACCACTATTGGAAAAGGACTAGTATGAAATGATCCGACGGCTGAGATTAATTGTATACCACCACAACTTGCACTTGTGGTATATATTAGAGTATAGAAACTAATCCCTAGATTAGTGCCTCCGTTTGAGGCTTGTACTACCTGTACTACATGCGCCTACACGGCTATATAAATCGAGCCACCCCCACCTTTGGTGTGTGCGGTGTTTGCCCCATATCTTTCTACATGGTATCAATTTAATTACGATCCTTTTTCCGCTCCACCTTCCTCTCCTGCGCCTACCCTAGCACGCCGCCTCCTGTGCGCCGCCTTTCCCCAAGCCGCGCGCGCCGCCAGCCACCATGGGCGACTCCACCTCCTCGGCTACCTCTGCCGTCACCTCCGAGGCAATCTCCAGTGGATCTCTCGTCAGCCCCTACTGCACCCTGGCGGTCAAGTCTCACATCCCGATCAAGCTCGACCTCGACAAGACGAACTTCTCGCGCTGGAATTTCTTCTTCCGCAATCTCTGCGGCAAGTTTAATCTTCTTTCCCACATCGACGCCCCTCCTCCTGCGTCCCCCTGCCGGATGGGAAGTCGCCGACTACTCTATCAAGAGTTGGCTCTCCACCTCCGTCAATGATGACGTCCTCTCGCTCGCTTTGTACGTCGCCATCCGTAACCTGTTCCAGGCCAACAAGGAGTCCAAGGCCATCTACCTGCACAACGAGTTCCACTTGATTCTGCAGGGTGATCTGTCGATCAACGCCTATTGCCAGCAGATGAAGGAGCTTGCCGATGCCCTGAAGGACGTCAGTCACCCTGTGTCCGAGCCCCAATTGGTCCTCAATCTTCTGCGTGGTCTCAACCCGGCCTTCTCCAACACTGCCGACCACATCGCCGAGCAAGAACCCCTTCCCAAGTTTCTCCAAGGCTCGCGCGATGCTCGCTTAGAAGGAGTAGCACAATGCGAACGCCACCAAGGTCGCAGCCTCCACAGCCCTCATTGCCAACTCCACGTGCGGCTCCGGCAGCTGTCGCGGCGGCCCTGCGCCCCCTGCCCCCACGGCGCTTGCCTCCCTCGGCGGCGGCATGTCGCCGACTCCACCTACGCGGGTGCGCGCACCTCCGGCAACGGCGGCGGCGGCGCGGTGGAAACCGTCACAACAACCGCCGTCGCAACGGCGGTGGCGGCGGCGGCAACGGCGGCGACGACTGGAACAATGGACAGCGCCATCAGGCGCAGGGCGGCTTCCCGGGTGCGCCTTGGGTCTGTGTCAACCCATGGGCCTTTCCCGGCAACGGCAGCGGCGCCTCGGGCTTGCCTCGCAACTTCGGCCCGGGTCTTCTCGGCTCTCATCCTCAGCAGCAGGCGCACACGGCCTTCGCCCCGTCGCAGCTGTCCGCGCCCTCTACGCCGCAGTGGGATCCTTCCGGCTTTGTCGTTGCGATGAACCAGCTCTCCATGCAGCCATCGGATGGGTGGGTCATCAACACCGGGGCCTCCCAACATATGGCCTCTAATGATGGTATTCTCCTCTCCCGCTCTCCCACCAATGTCTCGGCCATCACAGTCGGCAATGGTGCCACTCTCCCTGTCACGGCTCGCGGTCACTCTGTCATTCATACTGAAGGACCGATACGGCGAACCAGAGAGGGGGGGAGTGAATGGGAGCCGATAAAAATTCTTCTCGAAGGAGATGAAAGCTCCAACAAGACGAACGCGGCTTCCAACACACGTCTCCGACTCACTACCAAGGTTGGTCAAGCCCACGTAGCCACTGGAGTGCCACTGGACCTAGGAACCAACACGCAACCTTCCGACCCGAGAAACGCAGCGGAAAAACCAAACCTCGAGTCTACGGACCCACACCGGTCGGACCGGTGAGCACCACCGGTCGGACCGGTCCCCGCCGGTGAAACCGAGCAACTTCCACTAAGTGGCTCTACACCGGTCCGGACCGGTGAGACACACCGGTCGGACCGATGGCAGCCCCGAAAGCCCCCAAGGCACCAAACAGCCAACCGACCACCAAACGGACCCAAACTCGAAACAAGCAAGCAACACGGGACAACAACGAACACACCAAGACGTTCACCCGAGCAAAATCCCACAAGGGCTTGCACCGGTCAGACCGGTCAAGAGCACCAGTCAGACCGGTGTAGCCTGGGCAGCTCGGGATGAACAACACCCGCGGGTCAACTCCCCCAAATCCAAATCTCGATCTCCCGAATCGCTCCACGGACTTGAACAAGACTTTGGGGATATCATGAACACCTCATGAGTAGTTCATAGCCAAGTTTAATCCCACCAAAACTCGTCCAAAAAGGAGGAATCGAAGAAATCCCGCCGGAAGCACTTCCAACCCAAGAACTCAAGAAACCCCAAAATCGAGCACTTTTACTCACAGATTTGGGAGGGGAATCACAGCCCAAAGAACCACGAAGGGTTCCCACAAATTTCCCCCATCAAATCCCCAAGAGAAAAGCCCCGAAAACAACCCAAGGAAATCACCGAGAGAGGGCTCCGAAAATCACCACCAAGAACAACCGGGAAAACACATCCAAACCTTGAGGAACCACGCCGAATCATCTATACATGAAACAAAGGTTCGTACAAGGTCTAGCAAGCCGCCCGATCATCCATCCCTCTCTACAAGATCTCTCCGTGAAGCTCTCTTGCTAGTCCTAAGGAAAACCTAAGGAAAATAGGTGGAAAATAGGAAAACTAATGAGCTAGGGTTCCAAGAGTTGGCTGCCATCCTCTCACCTCTTGGGTTATATAGGCGGCAACCGAATGTCTAAAATGCCCTTCTCTACTAACTAGGGATACAAGCCCCTCAAGGGCGGATTTGGAATTCTTGATGTCTTCACCATCGGACGGATGCCCGGCGACCGCACTCGCGTAGCCTCGACGCAAGCCATGCGATCCCGACGCGTGTCCTCCGCTTCGAAGATTCCGGACTGCGTCGTCGCACACCGGTCAGACCGGTCAGACCCACCGGTCGGGGCCGGCTCCGTGCCGCCGCACCTCCGTCTTCGGTTCTCCGGTCTTGGCTTTGTGGATCAACCAAGGAACCCGGTGGTTTTCTCGGTGAACCACCGGAAACCCCGCGAACTCGGTGTAGCCTCCGCCAATCTCCACTCATGACTTGGCTCCCACGTAGTCTCGGCTCGACCTTGGTTTTGAGGCTCAACCAAGAAACCGTCCACGACTTCATCTTGCTCGTTCATGCCACCATGCGGTCCGCACTTGACCCCGCCGGCCACCGGTCCCTCGAACGAAGCCTACTTGTCTTCTCCACACCCGGAGGCCTCACCGCGACGACCTTTCGCGCTTGTTCTTCACCCGCACCAACACCGGTCAAGCCGCAACCCGCACCCGCAATACTTAGCCAAGAATCAGTCCACACAACGTTGTCAATCACTCATCACACAAGGAAGCGACCATCTACCGGTCCTCGAACCACACATGGTCCTCAATCTCCCCCTTGATGAGTGCATTGACAACACCCACACGAAAGTAACAAGAGAGAAAAGAAAAGAAAAAGAAACGAACAAAAAGAAACTCCAACAAGCAATCGGAAGCCAAACAAAGGCAAAGAGCAAGATCACTTGAAGGAAACAAGTCTCGGACCCCTTAGGCAAGGGCAACGGCTCGACACATCCGAGACAAAGCAAAGCTCAAGCAAAGAGCACAAACCACCAAAACAAAACTCGAAAACTCTCAAAGAGCTCCCCCTGCACACATGCAAGCTCCCCCTGAACCAATGCACCTCCCTCTGGACGAATGCATGCAAGACACCACTTGAAACAGGGCAACTGCAACAAACCAGCCCTGACCGGTCAGACCGGTCAACACCATCGGTCAGACCGGTGTGCAACATGTGAACAGAGCCAGCACTCACACCGGTCAGACCGGTGACCCTGACCGGTCAGACCGGTGCACAACAGAGCCCAGAAATAGCTCAAAACCACCTGAAAACCTTCTAAACACGTCCAAAGAAGCCATTTCAAGCTCAAACTTCTCCCCCTTGTTGGCAATGCATGAATCAAGCCAAAAATGCAAAACTTTCAACCTAGAGCTTCTCAAATAGACAAAATTCAACAAAGAATGCTACACATGTCCAAATGAGCAAGTTAGGTACTCTACGGCTTCGTATCGATCTCAACTACATGATCACCAAGTTTCACAACCATTGGACGAAGCTAAGATGGATTTTGGCAATTTTGCGAAAAACTTGCCTCTCATGAGCAAAGTCTTAAACATGATCAAAGCATATCAAAATGGCAAAGCCACACAAACTTCATGCTAGGACAGCCATTCTAATCATAAGACCATCACAAACACCCACAAGCACCTCATGTCATGTCAAAGCCACCGAGCCATGTGCCTACTTCTATGTATGAGACTTCTCATTGGTAGGCATCATGCAACGGTTTAGCACCCAAAGCAAATTAAATTCAGCACATATGACATGGGAGCATCTTTTCCAAGCATTTTTCATTTCCATTTCAGATTTGTAAATGGTACATGAAATGTCTTTGCGACAAAAAAGGAACTTATGCTCCTCCACAAGATAAATCAAGAGGGCTAAACATTCATGATGGCAAATGAGCCTTTGGCTCCATATGATCAATAAACTAGCTATCCAACCACAAATTAAGCATAGCAAGGCCACAAAAACATGTCAAGAGCATGTAAAGGCATTTACACATGAGAGGGCATACATGTGATATTTTTCAAAAGCATAGCTATCAACCATGGATTATTCATCAAGATCATCAAGAGCTAAGCCAAACTAACCGTAGCATACCAAACAAGCTCACAAAGACATATATCTCATTCTATGGTGAACAATGTATATGAGAGAAGCTTTTCCTAACCAATGCATATGATACAAAATGCATGCAATCTAAGATACAAGAATGCCTATACATCATGTTACATATGCCATGCCAAATGCAAGAAATGCACAAAGAAAAGCTATACATATGCTACCACCGGCTCCTCGAGGGGAGGCAAAACGGGCTCGACACCAGCGGCAAAAGAGCAAAGGAGCACCAAACTCAAAAGCTCCCCCTAAACTCATGCGTTAAGGCCAAAGAGCGTACAAAGCTCACCTTACACACATGAGATAAGGCAAAGAGCAAAGGAAACCAAGTGGCTTGACCAAGGCCACACACTCGAAGGTCACAAATACACTTACCTTTATCATTTCTTCACAATTCACTCATCCTTGTCCACCATCCCCGAAAGTGATGCACCTACATGTCACCACCGGGATATGAAGCCGAAGAACCACCCCCCGATATCAATCAAATGTTCTCCGGGCCGTCCACCTGCAACTCAAAACCAAGAGCGAGGGCGAGCAAACGACTCAACACTGGGGTTAGTTCCAAACGTGTGAAACCAGTGCCTAGCCATTTGCTCGAAAGTGGGGTTAGCAAAAACCAAACCATCTTTCCTACCAAAGCTACCTCCACGAACACTACCACGGTAACCACCATGAGGGAACCAACCCTCTCTGCCTGGAGGAGGACCAAAACCACGAAAGAAAGCCCGTGGACCATCCCTCCTCTCCTTCTCAAAGCCATGACTCCTCCCATCCCCGTAGTGAGCTCGAGGGGGAGAATGCCTAGCAACCGACCTCCCGCAAACTTTCCGGACCAATCACCGTAACCACGACCTCCCGTAAACAACCCTCGCACCCGTACGAGCACGAAACCCAAACCGTTGCCTCGTCCGGGCCTGCACCGATCCGACCGGTGCTCCACACCGGTCCGACCGGTGTAGCCTCGGGCAAGCAGACCTCCAACAGCCCTTCCGCTCTCCCCAAGCCCGAACCGACCTCACACTCGCCCTTGGCCCCGGGCAACGCACACGAGGCTCAAGTACACCATCGAAAGGGTGGTACTTGTCCTTGTTAGCCCACTCCTTTGCCATTCTCTCCTCACGCTTCCTCTTGAAGCAAAACGCTCTCTTGTGACCATCCTTTCCACAAAACTCACAATGGAAACGGATCGATCTGGGCTTAGGCTTGGGATGAGGCTCTTCACAAGGCTTCTCACTTGGTTTCTCACTAGGCGTTTCACTTGCCTTCTCACTCGGTTTTTCTCTTGGTTGGTTTGGCTTGGATGCAAAGTTGTCTTTGGGTGTGAGTTGTGGTGGAACTGAAACATTCCCAAATTTCCTTTCTCTCTCACCACTGCCCTCACCAACCTTATCCAACCCCAAAGCCCAACCGTCAAAGCGCTTACAGCTAGCAATCATCATACCAAGCTGAGGTTCTTGACTCGACAACCAACTCAGCGCTTCACGCAACTTATCATTCTCATCTTGCAAGCGACCAACACATTTTGCAAGATCCAAATTCTTCATAGCATGCAACTCACATGTAGAGCAAGAAGTAGGAATAGGCACTTTCAAGTCAGCCTCAAGCGAAACAATGCGAGAACGGAGCTCAGCAATTTTCTCATGCAAACTAGGGCAAGAAGTGCAAGCACCAAGCAAAGTGGGTCTAGATTGTAGCTCAGTCCGACTCAACCCTAAGCACATCTAGTTCCTCACACTTGGAGGCATACTTCTCCCTAAGATCGATCAAGTCGGCCCAGAAAACAGAGCAATCAGCACAATCGTTCTCATCCGAAACAACAGGGCTAGCCTTAAGGGAATCAATCTCAAGCTTGCTATCAAGCACCTGTGTCTCTAGCTCAGCCACTCTAGTCCTAGCATCCTCGAGTGAAGATCTAAGCTCCTTCCTAAGCTTCTTAGCCTCTCTAAGCATGTGATCGCGATTATCGAGCAAGTCAACCAACTCCTCATTCTCCTTGCGCAAAGAGGAGAGCTCATCACATACCTCATCCTCGGAATCCAAGTCCGAGGCGTCCCTCTGGCTTCTCTTGTCTGCTCGAACTACGAGCCATGCCGCGAAGTCGTCCTTGAGGCTTAGGCCCGTCACACAAAGGCCGTTGAGATACTTGCCAAAGTTCTTCTTCTTCCTCCTCTTCTTCTCATCCTCTTCGTCTTCATCACTCGAGCTTGAAGACGTGTCCTCGGAATCGGACTCGATGTCGCTCGATCTCTTCATCTTCTCTCGAGACCGAGCCTTCTTCCCATGTTCATGATCCTTCTTCTTGGACTTCTTCCTCTTGTCCATGAACTTGTGCTTGTCGTGGTTGTTCACCTTCGGACACTCGGCGAAATAGTGTCCAGCCTTGCCACACTTGAAGCATGTCCTCGTGTTCCTCCTCTTGTTCACCCGGTTCTCGTGCAGCCTCTCGAACCGCCCTCATCGGAGCGCCGCTCATCCTCTCCAAGCACGTCGAACTCCTCATCTGGCATAGACATCAAAGAGGACAAAGAGAACATCCTGGTGGATGGATTAGTGTTAGCCTTTCCATTTGAACCACCGATGAGGGCGAGACTATGAGAGTCAGTCGGGCCCTCGATCTTGGCTGTCATGCCCCTATCCACCTCAGCCGACTTGAGCTTCGAGAACAGCTCGTTCACCGTCAGAGTATCATACCTCTCCGACTCGACTATGGCCTCGAACTTTCCGCCCCATATCGTACGATCCAAAGAGTGTAAGAGCTTGACCGCTCTATCATGATCATCGTACGGGAGCACGTCCACATTGGCCCTCATGTTGTTCACCACCACCGTGAACCTCCGAAACAAGGCATCGATGGACTCACCGGGGAGATGAGTGAAGTTCTCGTACTCTCTCCGTAGGTCGCATACAACCGTGCCCGAACCTCGGGCGTTCCCAACATGAGCCTCCTTCAACACCGCCCAAATCCTACAAGCCAAGTGCTCGGTGTGCACCCGATCGAACTCGGTCCGACACAAAGCACGAAACAAGTAGTCGACCGGCTTATTGTTGGCGTCGAAGCCGTCCCTCGATCCCGGAGCGAGGAAATCAACAGCCGGACATAGCCTTGTGTCCACCGTGACATCCCAAAGGATCTGACCCTTTCCGCGGAGAAACGCACCCATCCGCTTGCTCCACATCTGGTAGTTCTTGCCATCGAAGTGTGGAGGACCCGAACCCCGTTCCTGGTACGCCATCCTTGGATCTTAGACTGGTTAGAGTCAACAAAGACCCGAACCAGAGAGGGGGGAGTGAATGGGAGCCGATAAAAATTCTTCTCGAAGGAGATGAAAGCTCCAACAAGACGAACGCGGCTTCCAACACACGTCTCCGACTCACTACCAAGGTTGGTCAAGCCCACGTAGCCACTGGAGTGCCACTGGACCTAGGAACCAACACGCAACCTTCCGACCCGAGAAACGCAGCGGAAAAACCAAACCTCGAGCCTACAGACCCACACCGGTCAGACCGGTGAGCACCACCGGCCGACCGGTCCCTCGCCGGTGAAACCGAGCAACTTCCACTAAGTGGCTCTACACCGGTCGGACCGGTGAGACACACCGGTCGGACCGATGGCGACCGAAAGCCCCCAAGGCACCAAACAGGCCAACCGACCACCAAACGGACCCAAACTCGAAACAAGCGCACCACGGGACAACAACGAACACACCAAGACGTTCACCCGAGCAAAAACCCACAAGGGCTTGCACCGGTCGACCGGTCAAGAGCACCGGTCGACCGGTGTAGCTCGGCGCCTCGGGATGAACAACACCCGCGGTCAACTCCCCCAAATCCAAATCTCGATCTCCCGAATCGCTCCACGGACTTGAACAAGACTTTGGGGATATCATGAACACCTCATGAGGAGTTCATAGCCAAGTTTAATCCCACCAAAACTCGTCCAAAAAGGAGGAATCGAAGAAATCCCGCCGGAAGCACTTCCAACCCAAGAACTCAAGAAACCCCAAAATCGAGCACTTTTACTCACGGATTTGGGAGGGGAATCACAGCCCAAAGAACCACGAAGGGTTCCCACAAATTTCCCCCATCAAATCCCCAAGAGAAAAGCCCCGAAAACAACCCAAGGAAATCACCGAGAGAGGGCTCCGAAAATCACCACCAAGAACAACCGGGGAAAACACATCCAAACCTTGAGGAACCACGCCGAATCATCTATACATGAAACAAAGGTTCGTACAAGGTCTAGCAAGCCGCCCGATCATCCATCCCTCTCTACAAGATCTCTCCGTGAAGCTCTCTTGCTAGTCCTAAGGAAAACCTAAGGAAAATAGGTGGAAAATAGGAAAACTAATGAGCTAGGGTTCCAAGAGTTGGCTGCCATCCTCTCACCTCTTGGGTTATATAGGCGGCAACCGAATGTCTAAAATGCCCTTCTCTACTAACTAGGGATAC
Source organism: Cenchrus americanus (assembly GCA_947561735.1). Classification (NCBI taxonomy): domain Eukaryota; kingdom Viridiplantae; phylum Streptophyta; class Magnoliopsida; order Poales; family Poaceae; genus Cenchrus; species Cenchrus americanus. Next base: position 76,011,700 of record OX387244.1, on the reverse strand, counting down.
AAGCCCCTCAAGGGCGGATTTGGAATTCTTGATGTCTTCACCATCGGACGGATGCCCGGCGACCGCACTCAGCGTAGCCTCGACGCAAGCCATGCGATCCCGACGCGTGTCCTCCGCTTCGAAGATTCCGGACTGCGTCGTCGCACACCGGTCGGCCGGTCGGACCCACCGGTCGGACCGGTCCGGTGCCGCCTGCACCTCCGTCTTCGGTTCTCCGGTCTTGGCTTTGTGGATCAACCAAGGAACCCAGTGGTTTTCTGGTGAACCACCGGAAACCCCGCGAACTCGGTGTAGCCTCCGCCAATCTCCACTCATGACTTGGCTCCCACGTAGTACCGGCTCGACCTTGGTTTTGAGGCTCAACCAAGAAACCGTCCACGACTTCATCTTGCTGTTCATGCCACCATGCGGTCCGCACTTGACCCCGCTGGCCACCGGTCCCTCGAACGAAGCCTACTTGTCTTCTCCACACCCCGGAGGCCTCACCGGCGACGACCTTTCGCGCTTGTTCTTCACCTGCACCAACACCAGTCAAGCCGCAACCTGCACCTGCAATACTTAGCCAAGAATCAGTCCACACAACGTTGTCAATCACTCATCACACAAGGAAGCGACCATCCACCGGTCCTCGAACCACACATGGTCCTCACATACACCTTCGTCGAATTTCAATTTGAACAATGTTTTAATTGTCCCTTCCATTATTCGGAACCTCTTGTCCGTTAAATGTTTTACAAGGGATAATCTTTGTTCAATTGAATTTGACCCTTTTGGTTTCTTTGTCAAGGACCTCCGGACCCGACGCGTGATTCTTCGCTGCAGTAGCCCCGGCGACCTTTACACCATCACACCTGCTGCCGTCGCTTTCGTCGCTGCCCATGCCGCCCGCGCACACGCGGCAGCCTCCTCTACACTTTGGCATGATCGGCTAGGCCACCCCAGTCGTCAAGTTTTAGCTACTCTTTCCAATAAGCTCTATATTTCATGTACTAGGCATAATTCAAACCTTTGTCATTCTTGTCAACTAGGAAAACATGCACGTTTGCCTTTTGATAATTCTATTTCTTCCACTAGTACACCTTTTGAGCTTATTCACTGTGATGTCTGGACGTCGCCTGTGCCTAGCACCTCTGGTTTCTTATATTACTTAGTTCTCGTCGATGATTTCACTCATTTTTGCTGGACCTTTCCTCTCCGCAAAAACTCCGAGGCTGCCTCGCATCTCATGACTTTTGTGTCCTATGCGCACACTCAATTCGGGCTTTCCGCTATAGCTTTCCAAGCAGATAATGGCACGGAATTTGTTAACAATTCTATGTCTTCTTTCTTGCAGTAGCACGACATCGCGCTCCGTCTCTCGTGCCCATACACCTCTCCTCAGAATGGCAAAGCCGAACGTATGATTCGCACTATCAATAACATCGTTCGGACTTTACTCATTCATGCTCACATGCCGAGTCATTTCTGGGCCGAGGCGCTTGCTGCTAGCACGTATCTGCTTAATAGGCGCCCCTCTTCTGCTGTAGGCAACGGTATTCCCTTCGAGCTTTTACATCACAAACCTCCCTCTTACGATCATCTTCGTGTTTTTGGGTGTTTGTGTTATCCCAACCTCACAGCCACAGCACCACATAAGCTCGCGCCCCGCTCCACAGCCTGTGTCTTCCTCGGTTATCCTTCATCTCACAAAGGTTACCGTTGTCTTGACATCACGACGCGCCGGGTCATCATCTCTCGTCATGTTATTTTCGACGAAACTGTGACTGTGTTTCCTTTTGCAGCTAGCAGCACCCCGTCCTCACCCTCTGTTGAGGAGGCATTCCCGGAGGACGATGATATGCCACTGTACACAGTGGCTCCCGCGGCTGCTCCGTCGCATCTCGACGTTGAGCCGCCACCCCGCTCTCCACTCCCGGCTGCTGGTGCGTCCGGGCCGGGCTCCCCGGGTGCGGGCGCCCCCGGCGCGAGCTCCTCCGGCGCGGCCGCACCGACGGCGCCCGGCGCACCCACCGCGGCACCCACGGCCGCACCGACGGCGCCCACGGCCGCGGGCCCCGACGCACGCCCATCCCGCAAGCGCGGTCGCGCCCCTCCACCTCCGGCAGTACCTTCCGAGCTCGCTCGACCAGGGACCGGCCCTCATGGGATGCGCACCCGCTCTCATTCGGGGATTGCCCCCTCGATCAAGAAGATGAACCTGACTGCGGTCTCGGCATCCCCGATCCCGGCCACTTATCAGGGCGCGCTAGCCGATGCGAATTGGCGCCAGGCTATGGTCGACGAATATCAGGCGCTCCTCGACAACAACACTTGGAGCCTGGTTCCGCGTCCCCGTGGTGCCAACGTTGTGACCGACAAGTGGGTGTTTAAACACAAGTACCATTCCGATGGTTCCCTTGCCCGCCACAAGGCACGATGGGTCGTCCACAGGTACTCACAGCGCCACGGCATCGACTACGACGAAACGTTCAGTCCGGTTGTCAAACCGGCGACTATTCGGACTGTGCTCAGCATCACCTCCTCCCGCTCCTGGCCTATTCATCAACTCGACGTCAAGAACGCTTTTCTTCATGGTACTCTTGATGAGACAATTTACTGTGAGCAGCCTGCAGGTTTCGTCGATCCCTCGGCTCCGGATCACGTGTGCCTTCTTCGCAAGTCCCTCTATGGCTTGAAGCAGGCACCTCGCGCTTGGTACAAGCGCTTCTCCGCCTACCTCAGCAACCTTGACTTTCTCGCCTCTACATCGGACACGTCTCTCTTTGTCTACAAAGATGGAGACAGTGTCGCCTACCTGCTGCTGTACGTCGACGACATCGTGTTGACTGCCTCTACACCAGCACTCCTTCAGCGCCTCACTGATCGACTCCACTCTGAGTTCGCCATGACGGACCTCGGCGACCTGCACTTCTTCCTCGGCATCTCTGTGCAGCGGTCCGCTGATGGGCTCCACCTCTCCCAGCGCCAGTACGCCGTCGACCTTCTCCGGCGCGCTGGGATGGCGGAGTGCCACCCAACTGCCACACCGGTCGACACTCACGCGAAGCTGAGCGCGTTGGAGGGTGCGCCTGTCGCTGATCCAACCGAGTATCGTAGCCTGGCTGGTGCTCTACAATACCTGACGCTGACTCGGCCCGACCTCGCCTTCGCCGTACAACAGATCTGCCTCTTCATGCATGATCCTCGGGAGCCGCACCTCGCCCTCATCAAGCGAGTCCTCCGCTATGTAAAGGGGACCCTCGACGCCGGCCTTCACATCGGCACCTCTTCTCCGACGTCGATCACAGCATACTCTGATGCCGATTGGGCGGGATGCCCGGACTCGAGACGCTCCACCTCCGGCTTCTGCTTCTACCTCGGCGACAACTTGGTCTCTTGGTCCTCTAAGCGACAGACCACGGTGTCCCGTTCCAGCGCCGAGGCCGAATATCGTGCCGTTGCGCACGCGGTTGCTGAATGCTGTTGGCTTCGGCAACTTCTACAGGAACTTCACCTCTCCATTCCCTCTGCCACGGTGGTCTACTGCGACAACCTTAGTGCGGTCTATATGACCTCCAATCTAGTCCACCATCGACGTACGAAGCACATCGAGATCGACATTCACTTCGTTCGTGAGAAGGTCTATCTTGGCCAAGTTCGCGTTCTCCATGTGCCGTCGTCACATCAGTTTGCTGACATCATGACTAAGGGCCTCCCTGTACCGTTATTTACTGACTTTAGGTCCAGTCTTTGCGTCCGTGATCCTCCCGCTGCGACTGCAGGCGGGTATTAGAGTATAGAAACTAATCCCTAGATTAGTGCCTCCGTTTGAGGCTTGTACTACCTGTACTACATGCGCCTACACGGCTATATAAATCGAGCCACCCCCACCTTTGGTGTGTGCGGTGTTTGCCCCATATCTTTCTACAGGACGGTATACAAAGGTGGTATAGGGGTATTATTGGAAGTTTTATCTTGGTGGCATAAACGAAATATATGATTTCTTTATTTCAATTTTTTTTCATTTCCCTCTAGTGATGTGGCCAATTTTTTTTTAAAAAAAACCAAAAGGTAAATGAAATTTTCATTTCAAATTTCAAAAATGAAACATTCCAATCTTTTCATTTCAAATTTTCGTGGCACATTTCATTTTTTTCATTTCCCTCTAGTGGTATGGCCATTTTTTTTCAAATTTCAAAATTGATTTTTTTTCAATTTTTCCATTTCCATCCGGTGGTGTGGCCAATTTTTTTTTTCAAAATTCAAAAACAAAAAATTTCAATTCAAATTTCAAAAATAAATTTTTTTATTTTAAATTTTTCTTGTGGCATAAACGAATCCTTTTCTCGGCACGAGGTTGCAAAAAATTACCTATGTACCCTTACCAAAAATAGTCATATATTGCATACTGGTCCATCGTAAAAGAGCCCAATTCCTATAGCTAGGTTTTGGATATAGTGTTTAGACCAGGTTAATTCCTAGCTTGGTTTTGGATATAGCTACACCTTGCCGAGAGTAATAGAGTATTATGTACTCCAGTGTAAATGTAGTACTATCTAGCAGGAGTTTTCTCATGCTTGTACCGATGTACGAGTTGAACGAGACCTCAGTTTCCAATTCGCAATGCATGTCCTTGTCGTGCTATAATACTTGCGCAGCCGTTGATCGTGGAACATACTGTACGTTCGACCGATCGTCCTCCAAATTTTGAACGCCACTTCTTACACGCTACCTACGTGGTCGTCGTCTTCCCTGGCCTAACTCAATTCTTGCAGGCTCCATGAAGCGCCGTCTCGTCTCCTGGCCTTAATTTTATCTCCCCTAATTTGGCAATGTCCTGAAGAAGGTAGTGCCGTGTCGACCTTTTTTTTAAGAACACCAGGACGGCAGTACGCAATACACAATTTCGTTGTCTATATAGTTTGTGCCAAATAGGAGTATTCGTTGTTTGAGCCAGACAGGTAGACAGCTTGACTGACTCGCCTTGATCGAAGGCAACAAGCTTGAAGTCTTCGGTCGGATTAGGCTTATTAGCTATAGCATTATATATTATATATATATATATATATTAGATAGACACGGCATGGAATAGATCATATAGGCACATATAATCGTTTCACAACCGGCAGCTGAGATCATAAAAAAAATATTGCAAGTAGGGTTAGTGCTAGCGTTCTATATTGCTTCGAGTTGGCAATTGCCCATCCAACGCGGCGTAACAGCAGGCCGGCCGGAGGGAGAACCTGCATATATAATTTGCAAGGCGAAGAATGTGCGTATGACGAACCCCTCACGGGGATCACGCACCCGGAGGAAATACTACGTCATATTCATCGACCCTTCGGATAACAATCTATCTGGCATTGGGGGCGTGCCTGAAAAGACCCCTTATGGCATGTTGCGGACTTGCGGTAGCTAGTTGTCACAAAGTGGCTTGAGCATGTCCGTACTGTTTCCTACTCTTATGTTCCAAATTATAGGTCGTTTTGTTTATTAGATTCGTAGATGTTATTATACATTTAGATTTACACTATGTCTGGATGCATAATAATATCTATGAATCTAGAAAATCTAAAAGGACTTATAATTTTGGAACGGTGATAGATAGTAGTCCACTTGCGATTGGAAAATAATTGAACGATAGCATGCATGATGACAAGGAAGATCGAGAGGCTGCTGAAGGTTGACGTCAGTCTTCTTGGAAGGGATGCTTGGAAGAAGCAAGGCCGTGGTTTGGAGTTTTCTTGCCGATCGAGGACCACATGGAGCCATTATTGTGACCAAAGGAACGCACACCGCATGAGATCACTGAAAGAACATACGATAGTAATGGCAAGAAAGCAGCATGATCCTCAATCATGGTAAACTACTACTTCATCTGTCGTTAAATATACAATGTTTAGAACAAGTAAATTAGTTTAACTATTTTAGCATGTCCGAATTCAATTAAGTTAATAAAAAATATATTATAATGTAGTATGTAATAGCAAAGTGGTTTTATTAAATCCACAATATAATATAATATAGTTCAGTGGAATTTATTTGGTATGTTAAATATTGTAATATTGGAGGAAGTTCATTTTCTTGCATCCAAATATCGGCATGAGTTCGATTTGGCCATCCATCTCTAAAACCTGATATTCTGACCATCCAAATTTCAAAACCGTTCACATTTGTCCATCTAAATTGTCCTCACAAGTTATTTTGTTGACATGGATGACATGTGACGTAGAACTCAAACCTTCTCCTTTTTTTATTTCTTTACTTTGTCTTCGTTTCCTATTGTGTTGGCGGTGCGACCACGCATGGGTGGAGAAGCTACGCGCCAAACGGCAGAGCTAGTGGGGTGTGTGTGGGGGGGGGGGGGGGGGGGGCTCGGAGGAAGAGGAGGTCTCAATCCTGCGGCATTCAACACTAGGTCCAGTAGCAGGTCACTAGCGGAGGCTGTTGACGGGTGAAAGGCTACGGAGGCCATCACGGCTCGCGGAGACTAGAAAGACCGACGCAACCCCGTGATTGATAAAAAGGTGGAGGATATTCCTTCAAAGCTCCAGATGGTTTCCATAATACTACCTAAGAGATTTCTTTAAATTTATATGTGCGTGAGTTGTACTATATATTTATTTCAGTAAAGTTTGAGGTGGATTTTGTAAAAATTTTAAGCCCTCGAGCTGGCTTCCATAAAATTGCTTGCGAGATGGCTTGGGCAAATGCTATTTCCATAGAGTTCGAGGAAATTTTCATAAAATTACTTGAGTGTGGTCCGCCACTACATATTGATTTCGATAAAGTTCGATGACTTTTTTTAAACTACTAAACTTTCTAGATAGATTTGAACCATCCACAGGCGATCCGACAATGGTGGATTTCCTGCCAACGTGGCTCAATGGGGAGGAACCCCCCACCACTTTAGCTCTTGTAAAGATGTTGCTTAACTATGTGTGATCGTACTTGGAGAAAATCTAACTCCCAATATACGCTATTTGTTTGGGCAAGTAGGAACTAGCAAGTTGGCCTACGCTAATAGTGCGGCTAGATTTGATAATAATTTTTAAAATACTACGTTAGCATAGTATATTTCTTTATCCGTATATATGACTCATTCTTCATCATTTTGAAATCACTAACACTCAACCTAGATCACTAGATAGGTAGATGTAGATATCTGTGCCCCGAATTGGAAATTGGTTTTAATACACCCAATTTTTGTTGTTTGGGTGGTCTTGATTGGTGGATGGAAATCCAATAGTGAATAGCGCAATCGACGCTTCACTACCCCCCTCGCATACATTGCAATCTCTACAGCTTTGTATACTGTATTGAAATCGTAAATTACACTCTTTGGCATCTCTCGATCCCTCCACGAATCCCCCTTCCTCTCTCTCTCTGCCTCTTTCTTTCTTATTTTTTAGGCTGATGGCTTGGAGTCCTCTTCTTGCTTCCTTCCCTCCATCGGTGTTGATCCTTGCGATGAGCTTATCTAACTCTCTCCCTCATCTTGCGGCGACAACTTTCTGGTGAATGGACGTCGATGGAATGATTGGATGCAGCGGCCGTCAGAGGTAAGAGCTACTAATAGACCGAGGAGGGGCTAGGTCAAAGGGGAGGCCGAACCAACACGAAAATGTGTTGGGCCGATCCGACCAGGCCGGTTGGCCTAGGCTGTTTTTGACTCGGTTCGGGACCATCTTCCTCCCCGCGGCTCATCTTGACATTTTGGATTTATGCCCATTCATTTGTGTCATTTTGGCGTCATCATCCCTGTGATCAAGATAGGGGGTCTTCTCGTATGAAGTCCGATCTTTAGTCTTAGTCCTCGGGGATGATCTGAAGTAGCACCTTGATCCTTGCCACCTTTGGGAATGAATTCGCCTTGCGCTCAAACACGAACAAAAGCGGCTCAAGGCGGCAAGGTACCCTAGCACTTTTTGCACCCCTTTGAGGTCCCGGATTGGACCCATTCGTTCGAGGGCCGCAACCTTTTCGGGGTTGGCCTCGATCCCCCGTTGGGAGACAATGTATCCCAGGAGCATGCCTCGCGGCACTCCAAAGACACACTTTTCGGGGTTTAACTTGACCCCATTTGCCCGTAGGCAACCGAACGCGATGCCAAGGTCGCCAACCAGGTCGTCCGCCTTCCTGGTCTTTACGACGATGTCATCCACATACGCCTCGACCGTCCGCCCGATATGGTCTCCGAAAACGTGCTGCATGCAGCGCTGGTATGTTGCACCCGCGTTTCGGAGGCCAAATGGCATCGTGACGTAGCAGAACATCCCGAACGGCGTGATGAACGAAGTCGCGAGCTGGTCGGACTCCTTCATCTTTATTTGATGGTATCCGGAGTAAGCATCAAGGAAGCAAAGCAATTCGCACCCAGCCGTTGAATCGATGATTTGGTCAATACGTGGCAAAGGAAAAGGAACTTTAGGACATGCTTTATTAAGACTGGTGTAGTCTATACACATCCGCCATTTCCCATTCTTTTTCTTTACAAGCACGGGGTTTGCTAGCCACGTCGGGTGGAACACCTCCTTGATGAACCCGGCCTCGAGAAGCTTCCGCAGCTCCGCTCCGATTGCCGTCGCCGCTCCTCGTCGAAGCGGCGGAGCCGTTGTTGCACGGCGCGGGTGTGAGGCAAGATGTCAAGGGAGTGCTCGGCGACCTCCCTCGGGATGCCCCGGCATATCCGAGGGGCTCCACGCGAAGATGTCGGCGTTGGCGCGGAGGAAGTCGACGAGCACCACTTCCTATTTGGGGTCGAGGGTGGAGCTGACCCTCAACGCCTTGCCCTCGGGGGCGAGAAGGATCGAGGGGGACCTCCTTGGTGCCGCTCCGCGGCCTCGAACGTGCGGTGTGCTTGGCGGCGGAGTCGAGGTCGTCGTTGACCATCTTCTCCAAAGTGGTCACCAGCGCTTCGTCCAGCGCTAGCGCCTCTGCGTGTTCTACGCACTCGACGTCGCAGTCGAATGCGTGCTCGATGGACGAGCCGACGGTGATGACGCCGTTCGGTCCTGGCATCTTCATCTTCAAGTAAGTATAGTTGGGGACCGCCATGAACTTGGCGTAACGGGGCGCCCAAGTATAGCGTGGTAGGCTCCCTTGAACCCCACTACCTCGAAGGTGAGGATCTCCTTGCGGAAATTCTTCGCGGTGCCGAACCAAACCGGCAGGTCGATCTGCCCGAGGGGATGGACTGCTTGCCGGCGCGATGCCGTGGAACGGCTTCGTGCTGGGCCGCAGCTGGTCCAACCCGATCCCCATCAAGCGCAGCGTATGCGCGTAGAGGATGTTGAGGCTGCTGCCCCGTCCATCAAGACCTTCGAGAACCGCGCGTTCCCGATGATGGGGTCGACCACCAGCGGGTACTGGCCCGGGTTGGGGACGCGGTTCGGATGGTCCTCCCGGCTGAAGGTGATGGCGTCCTCCGACCAATTGAGGAAGGAGGGAGGCGCCTTCTCCGCGGCGAGGACCTCGTGCCGCTCCTTCTTGCGCTGGCGGGTCGACATGTCGACGGTGGGTCCCCCGAAGATGAGGAACACGTTCTCTACGGCGGGGAAGCCGCCGGCGTCGCCATCTCCTCCGTCTTTCTTGGCCTCTGCCTCCTTAGCGGCGGCGCGGCCATAGAACTTCTTGAGCATGTCGCACTGCTCAAGGGTGTGGTTTACTGGGGTCTTGTGATAAGGACATGGATTTTTCAGCATGTCGTCGAACACCCCCGGGCCTCGAGGGGCCGGTCGAGGGCCCCGTCAAGCCGGGTCAACAGCAAGGGCCTCGGCATTACCGCCGTCGCGCCCCTGCTCACGCACCTCGCGGCGTGGCTTCTTTCCCTTCTTGCCCCGCTTGTCGTTGCGGTGGGGCTCCCTGGACTTGCTGCTCTCCGCGGGCGCGTCCTCCGGGCGCTTGACCTTCTTGCCGTCGAAGATCGCCCCCACGGCCTCCTCTCCTGGGGCGAAGCAGGTGGCGATGTCGAACAACTCGTTGGAGTCCGCAGGCGGGCTGCGTCCCAGCTCCCGCACGAGGTCCCGGCATGTGGTGCCCTCGAGGAAGGCGTGCACGATCTCGGACTGCGCCACGCTGGGGAGCTCCGTGCAGCACTTGGAGAAGCGCCGTATGAAGTCCCGCAGCGACTCGTCGGGCTTCTGCGTGCAGGAGCGCAGGTCCCAGGAATTCCCAGGGCGCACGTACGTGCCCTGGAAGTTGCCCACGAACGTGCGGACCAGATCGTCCCAATTGTGGATTTGGCTGGCGGGCAGGTGCTCGAGCCATGTCCGGGCCGCATCACCGAGGTGCAGGGGCAAGTTGCGGATGATGACCTCGTCGGCCGGTTGCCCCGCCCGGCCGGCAAGCCAAGCGGTAGTCGTTGAGCCACACGCGGGGATCCGTCTCCCCGTTGTATTTGACAATGGTCGAGGGTTGGCGGAAGCGGCGGGGGAAGGGCTGCCGTGCGGATCTCCCGGCCGAACACACGGGTCCCCGGGGGTTCCGGCGTCGAGGGAGCGGTCCTCACCGCCGTCGTAGCGCCCGCCCCGTCGAGGGTGGTAGCCCACCGCGCGCCGCGCGTCCGCCTTGCTCGTGCGGCGGGCGTTGATGACGTTGCGGGCGTCACCGTCCGCAGCTCGCGCGTGTCAAGGAGCCGTTCCTTGGCCGGTGCGCGTCCCCGAGTTGGCGGGACGCTCCGCCGCCCCTCCCCGCATGGACCGAGGGTTCGCCCCCTTGTGCGGCCCCGTCGCCCCGCGCATCCCCTTGTTGGCGGATGCGCGAGGCCGAGCTCTCGGCCTGCTGGACGGCCGCTTGCTCGATGAGAGTCTGCACCTCGCGGTGCAGATCTCGTACCTCAGGAGTCGAGGGCGCCGGCATGGCCCGTAGCAGCGTTGCGGCGGCAACGAGCTTCTGACTTGCCCGCGGCAGCATATTAGGGTTTTCAGCGTTGATGCGGTCGCGGGCCTGTCTGCCCAACTCCCGCACGCGTTCGCCGCGAGCAGAAGCTTCCCCAGCCATCGAGGCGCGGAGCAGCCGCACCGTCCGGTACTCCTCCGCCAGCTTGGCCTCGAGCTCGCGGGCTTGGGCCAGCTGTGCGTCGGCGTCGGCCCCGGCAGGAGCGCTTGGCCCCGCGGCCGGGCGCGCGGCGATCCCCGGGGCGGGGGGTGACCTCCCCGTCTCCCGGCGCCCACCCGCGCCGGCGGCATTGGCCGGGTCGTTGGTGATGACGGCGTAGCACTCCCGCGCGGGGTCGTAGCTCTCGGTGCTTCGAGTCGTCGGAGCGACCGAACCGTAGTCCGTAGCGTCAAGGAAACGCCCGAACATGACGGGTCCGGCACGCGGAGAAGTCCCCCTTCCGCATAGCCGTGGCGGTTGGCGGGCGGCAACGCGTCAAGGGAGCCCGAGAGACGACTCGTCGCCCACCGAGGCGCCGGGATCCCCGGCGACGAGGACGTGACGGCCGGGCGGGACCTCGCGCATCGTGGTGCGACGTTGTTGTTGTAGGCCGACGTGGCACCACGCAACCCAATGGGGATGCGCGGTCGGAGACCGCGCGCGGTCCCGTTGGGGGCGGTGGCGGTCGTCGTGGCGGTGGGCGCGCCGTGTTGAGAGGCGGCGCGCTCGGCATGCCGTCGCTCCGACCGCGCCCGGCGCGAGCGTAGCCCGAGTGGCGGCGGCGTCGTGGCGCCGACGGGCCTGCGGCATCTGCGCTGCGGGCGTCGCGCCGTGGTGGTGCGTGTAGCGGGGACCGGAGCGGGCCCGGCCTGGCGCTGCGCGCGGAGCTCCTCACGGTTGGTGAGGCGCATGAGGTAGCCATTCCCCGTAGCCTGAAAGTTCAGGCCCCGAACCGGATTTCGAACCCGGCGGGGAGGGGGTCCGAGCTGCCCATGCAGTAGCGTGTACCGCGGTACTCAGTGCGGATCACCATGGAGGGAGTTGACGGATGGACCTTAGGCGCTCAGATTGCCCCACGGTGGGCGCCAACTGTCGGTGCGGAATGTGGTCCCGACACTAACCAGTAGTAAGCGCCGCGGTCTATCCCTCAATGGTCGATGCTAAGTAACAAGTGACACAGAGTTTTTATCCTGGTTCCGGCCGAGGGGGCCGTACGTCCAGCAGCGGCGTGCTCGAGGCACTATATTACTTAGCTCCGGGGGTGCCTGTAGTGGGGCTGCTACAAGCAAGGCGGGAGAGGAAGCCTGGCTTCCAAGTCCCTGGTGTGACAGCTGAAGGTGTTGTGGGAGAATTGGAGAGCAAGTGTGTGGTGCAGCCTGTCTCCAATTGTGTCGTGTCTGTGTTCCTTTCGTGGTTGTCCTGTCTCTGTCTCCCCTGCGGCAGGGGGGTTCGTCCCCCTTTTATAGATCAAGGGGGGAGCGAATCACATGCACGCCGCGCTATCTAGCTACGTGAAGGGGCGTGGCGTGCTATGCTGTAGAGTGGGCGGCCGTCCGGACGATCCTTGCAGCGATTCGGCCATCATGGCCTATCTTGTACCCGAACAGTGGCGGTTCGAGGGTAGGAGAGCAGCGGATGGCGGTGATGTCTTCTGATGGGCTCGAGGGAGTTGCTGACGTTGGTCCGTACGGGGTACAGGGGTAGGTAAAACGGCGTCCCGTTCCAATACGCCTCACCGTACTGGAGTCGTTGCCACAGTGCCAGGCGTGCGCCTGCACGCGCGGGGGCGGCTGCCATGCCGTAACAGTGGCAGGGATGGCGTTCCTCCCGCCTAGCGCCTCCACCTAACCCTGTAGGGTCACAAGAAAGCAAATCGAGGGTGAAGCCGGCCCCCCTTCGAGGGCTCGGCACGTTAGCCGTACTGGAGCAGGCGCACGGCGTCACGGGACTGACACCGGCCGCGCTGCACAGTCCCTTCCCACAGTGATGGGGATGGGCTCCCTCTCGGGGAGTTGGTGCGGCGGCATCGGGGCGCGAGCCCCGGCGCATGATGGCCCTTGTCCCGCCGGTGTCGGGCGTTAAATGCCCGGTGTACGGGGGGCGGGCGCACGCGAGTGGGGCGCCCTCGAGGGCGGGTCGGACCCTCGAGCGAGGCGGAGCCCGCTCGAGGGGGGGGGGGGCGGGACCCTCGAGCGGGCGGAGCTCGCTCGAGGGGGGGCGCACCCCCCTCGAACAGGACGGAGCCCGCTCGAGGGGGGCGCACCCCCTCGAACGGGACGGAGCCCCCTCAAGGGAGGCGTGTACCCTCGAGCGAGGCGAAGCCTGCTCGAGGGGATCTTCAAGAGGGCCACCTTGGTGGGCCGCTGAGGTCCTTTGCAGCGTGGGCCGTATCCTGCATGGTTAGACAATGTGTGTTTTGGCTTTGTTGCAGGTTTTAAGTGGGGATTTCCCGGTTGTTAAAGGGGACCCCTAGGGCTGTCCCCGACAGTAGCCCCCGAGCATCTGTGGGTTTGCCATTGAGGCTCCCGCGGTGCTTTGGAACCTACTGATAGGACGTTCTTCCCTCCTTGTCTTGCGAACGCTTTCCGTGGGGCCGCGTCAGCGGACCCGCGGGTCTAGCCCCCGAAGCCCTGCAGGAGCGTGGATGCTTCTGCAGGGGTTAACCGTGAGAACTGATCAGAGGGCGTGGCACATGTTTCAACCGGCATCGGCGATATCTCAGCCGGCTTCGGTGACGCACGCGCTGCTGGCACTGTCTCCGGCGGGTGCAATTCAAGGAGGTGTAGCCGTGCGTCAAGCCCCCGAGCCTGGGCCCGTTCGAGGCGATCGGGTAGAGCTTTACGACTTGTTTTTTAACGCGCCCTCGCCGTCCCTCCGCGGGACGGAGGGTGAGGTTCCCGCAACCCCCATCGAGCGGGTCGCGAATTGCGGATTCCTCGTCGAGCTGCTAGCGGGTGGTTCGAGTGGACGCCCATGCCCCGTTCGATAAGGGTAGGCTGCGTGGTCTAGAGACACGTCCATTGAAGCGCTTGCATGGGTTTGCTAGGTGGGGCTCGGTCCCGTTCGATAGGGACCGAGGGCGCGGAAGCTCTCCCTCGGTGGGATCCCCCGGCTAGCTGCCCTCGCTGGCTCTCGAACACGACATGTGGGGCACCCTCGAGCCAATGGGCTCGTGGAACGGCTCGAATGCGCGTGCCTTCGTCGTCCCTGACTCTGCGATCTGGGGCGCCTGTTCGAACCCGTCGAGGGTCAGGCTTCGAACCTCTGATCAGTAGGGCCGTGCGGGGCGGCGTCTGGGCAGCCCCGTCTTTGCGTTGCGGCCGTCGAGGGGTCTGGGCGTGCCGGCCCTCGAGGCGTTGGTCAGCAGCACAGCGTGGCATGGGTGCTCGTGGTACCTGCCTTGTTCCAGGCGGGCCTCGGGGCGACCTTCTCACGCTTGTGCCCCTTTAGAGGATTGATATCGTCTGGAGCCAGGGGCTCGCACCGCTCGAGGGTTTTGCGTGGCATGGGTGCTCGCGGTGCCCGCCTTGTTCCAAGCGGGCCTCGGGGCGACCTTCTCACGCCAATGTCCCTTAGAGGGTTGACGTTGTTTAGAGCCAGGGGCTCGCGCCGCTCGAGGGTGCTACGTGGCATGGGTGCTCGCGAGGCCCACTTTGTTTCAGGCGGGCCTCGGGGCGACCTTCTCACGCTTGCACCTGCTCGAGGGCTGAATTTATCCCGAGCCAGGAGTCCGTGCCGCTCGAGGGTTCTCCTTGTTTCACAAGGGACCGGGGCATTAAATGCTCCACAGTAGAGGCTGCGGTTTTCGCATCGCGGGCGCGCCTTTTTAGGCGTTGCGGCCGCGCGCGCGCGCGTAGTGGGCGGCGTGGGCAGGCGGACGTGACCGCCTGCCACGGCCCCGGCCAGTCTTCACCGTGATGATGGCCCGTTCGCGGTGACGTGGCTGCCGCAGTCGTGGTGGGGTCCGCTTGTCAGCGAGAAGAAAAAGATTCCCTGCAGTTAACGCGCGCGGGACATCCGCTCCGGAGAGCTCGCCCGCGGCTTATAAATCTGAGGAGAAGGGGAAACGACGGTTTTTTACCTTAGCGCTCCGCCATTTTAGCCCTCCGTGCTTTCTTCCCCGCTTTGCCTTTGCCTCCGAGCGGCCTCGCCATTAGAGCTTTTCCTCCTCTTCCTGTCCTCCGTTCTCCGCATCCTTTGCTCTTCCCCATGGCGCCGCCTCAGCCTCTCACGATCCTTGAGCCGTACGCCTGGGAGCGGTCGACGGTGACCCAGCTGGCCCTTGGCGAGCGGTCACCGCCGCCCGGCCGGATGGCGGCCAATGAGGATGGCCGCCCGGCGGAGTGGATAGTGCCACCGGCGGGGGACCGCGCACCCAACCCGCCGGAAGGCTATGTAGTGAGCTTCGTGCGCTTCCATGAGTGAGGCTTCAACGCGCCGGCGAGCCGCTTCATGCGAGCACTGTGCCACTACTACGGCGTGGAGTTGCACAACTTCGCGCCCAACGCGATCTCGCAGGCGGCCACGTTCGTGGGCGTCTGCGAGGGGTACTCGGGGATCCCGATCAGCGGGAGCTGCGGGTGCACCTCTTCCGCGCGGAGCTCTTCACGCAGCCCACGTCGGAGCCGAGGACCCGCCGCGCGGTGCGCACCGGCAGGATGTCACTCGCCTTGCGGGCGCAGTTCAAGGACGTCTACATCCCCTGCACCATGACGACGAACAACGCCGGCTGGGAGCGGGGATGGTTCTACCTGCGCAACGCCGAGCCCGGCCTCCCCCTACACCGGTCGGGTGTTCAAGGAGAAGCCCAGCTCCTGGGGCTACGGGGTGTCCACGGCCCAGCATCGGCGGCGGCAGGAGTCGGTTTTGGCCGCCCTGAGGAGCCTGACGGCGCGGGGGCTGACCGCGGCGAGCGTCCTCGCCTTCCTCCATCACCGGCGGGTCGTGCCTCTGATGGAGAGGCCGCTCTGCATCTTTGAGATGACAGAGGAGGCGGACCCCGTCGCGCTGGCGAGGTCGCGGATGCTCCCGACCCCCCTTGGGCGGCCGTACGCGCTCACCCGGGCGCGGAGCGCCGTCGACACCCGGATGCTGGCGGACCGGGCCGGACCCCGTGGGACATCGAGATGCTCCCCCACCGGCCCGCCGGTGAGTTCGATTCTTGATTCGGTTTTAGTTCTTGGTGTCGCCTCGCCTCCCGACGCGTCTTTGTCGTTCCCCGTATGCGGTGGTGAGCTTCACCACCGCGAAGTCCGTTCCGCCCACCCCCCGGACTCCCGCGCGCTTGGTCGGGCGGCGCGGCATCGGGAGCGGGAGCGGGCGGCGCGCGGGGAGGGAGCGCGCGCGGCGGCACCAAGAGCGCCGCGGCCGGCCGAATGCGGAGTGCGGCGGCGCGAGGAACCGGGGCTCTCCTCCCCCGGGGACGAGAGGAGTACTCGTCCTCGGAGGAGGACGAAGAGGAAGAGGCCGAGGGGGAGGGCCCCTCGATAGGTGGGAACCTGCGCCCCCGTCGCCGGAGCCGGCGCCGGCGGCGAGGGCGGCATCGCTGGGGCGGGCGCAACGGCGCCCGCCGCCGCGGCAATCGTCAACAAGGGCGGCGCGCGCGCGCGGAGGCGCGCACGGCAAGCGCGCGCGCACGCGCGGCAAGCGTGCCGCGCGCGCGGGGCGGGACCCGTGCACGCGGTGGCGTCGTCCGGAGGCGCGGCGGCGGGCGCGCCGGCCGCGCCGGCCTCGTCCGCTGAGGCCTCGAGGAAAAGGAAACACGCCTTTTCCTCTTCGAGGTAAGGAACTTGCTTTTTCGCTTGGTTTGGTTTCGTGACGATCAGGCATTCTAACTTTTTGTTTGTGCTTGCGCAGGGTGGTGCCAACTGTGCCTCCCCTCGCACCGGCCAAGGTGCTGAGGGCGGACGCATCCATCCCCACCTGGCGGCGTACGTCGAGGGCGTCGCGGGCGGGGGCAAGCACGGCGGCGGGCGAGAGCTCGCAAAGCCCGGCCCGAGGCTTCGAGGCCTCGGCCGGCGGTCCGGCTCGCCGTGGCGCGGCCGGCGGCCGCCGAGGAGCGGCCGGCGCCGGCCATTGTGGGGATGCGGGCCGCGGCGCGGCCATGGCGGAGGCGCAGCCCGCGGAGGCTGTTGCTACGGAGGCGCGGCCCGTGGCGCCGGGCCGCGGAGGAGGCGGAGCGGGTGCAACCCGCGGCGGCGCCCGTGGTCGCGGCGGCACGGCCGGAGGTGGTGGTCGTGGCGTCGCGTCGGGCGCCCGCGGCCACAGAGGCGCAAGTGGAGGCGCCGGCGGAGGGCGGCGCGCGGGCGGCGCCCGCCGGCGGTTCCCGGGCGGAGGTGGTGGAGGTCCCGGATGACGACTCCCCGCCGCCCGGGTGGGATCAGTGGGCTAGCTTCCCCACACGCTCCCCCGAGCCCCAGGAGGGGGCCCTCGTGAGGCGGCACGAGGGTCACATGGTGGCGGGGGACCGAGGACACGGCGCCGAGGCCTCGTCCTCTTGCGCCGGCCACTCCGCCCAGGTGGAGGGGGTCGCTGACGATCCCCCTGCGTTTGCTGACGCCCGGGGGGAGCAGGAGCTCTGGGGAGAGCTCCGGAGCCACGGCGCCACGCTCAACCGTGCGCTGAACGAGGCGTTGCGGGTCCATGGTGGCCCTGCATGGCGCGTCTTCCAGGTAGGGCGTGGTTGCTCTTTTTCTTCTATCTCTCGTTTTTGTGAGCTGCCTCCGTGTCGTAGCGTTTACGGGTTTTGATTTGTGTGTGCCAGGAGCTCGAGCGCCGCGCCCACGACAAGTATGACGCCTTCGACCGGGTGAACGCCGAGGTCCACCAGCTCCAGGAGCGGTGCAGCACTTTCGACGCGCTTGCTGACGCCCTCAGGACCCCGGACAGCTGGCTGGCGTACCGGGCCATGGCCTGGCGCGACGAACTCCCCGAGAGCTCGAGGCAGGACCCAGCGCGCCGCTCAAGCCTCGAGCGGGTCTGCACAGCCCTCATCGATCGTGATGAGGCGCCGCTGGCGGGCTCGCTCGGACTTGGAGAAGATGCGGACGGCGGCAACCAATTGGGAGGCGGAGGTGGCCAACGTCCGCGGCGAGAACCGGGGGCTCCACTCGTCGCTCGAGGGGGCGCAAGCGCGCGGCGCCGGCCGAGGAGCGGGCGCGCGGGCCGGGCGGCCGGGCCAAGGAGGCCGACGATTTGAAGGCCGCCCTCGACGCCAAGGTTGCGGCGCTCGCCGTCGCCGAGGAGCGGCTTCGGCGGGGAGCACACCGCCCGCCAAGGGGCCGAGGGGCGGCTCCCGGCGAGAGCAAGCCGCCCTCGTCGACGCCCGGTCGGCGCTGGAGCAGGAGCGCGTCGCGCGTGAGGCGGCGCAGAAGTCGCTGGAGGAGCGGAACACCGCGTTCTCCAAGGCCGAGGGCGAGCTCATTGTGCTCAGCATCACAAATGCAAACAATGAGCTGGCCCTCCAGGAGCAAGGTGAGACCGTCAAGCGCCTCGAGCTGGCGGTCGAGGCCGTGCGCCGCGACTTCGAGGCGGAGAGGAAGCAAGTCGAAGGTGAGCTGCTGCTTGACTTTTGTTTGGTTGGTTTTTCGTTTGGGAATTCGCGCTCCCTTTTCTGATTTCTCTCTTGTCTTGGTGACTCCAGGCTTGCGCACCGCTCTGGGGCACGCAGCTGAGCGGGCTGAGGCACTGCAGGCTTCCTACAACTCCTCCGAGCAGAGGCCGCGGGGGTGCGGCTCTCGAGACCTGCCAAGCTGTGGAGGAGGGCGAAGCACGGGCGGCGGCTCGGCCGGCCGCCCGCCCGCGCGCCCTTGGCAGCCACGTCACCGAGCGGATGCGCCGAGCACTGCGTCTGGGTGTCCAGAAGGCCCTCGGAGTGGTACGATCCCACTACGAGGTCAACTTCGAGGCGCTGGCGGAGGGCTACGTCGTCCCCGAGGGTGTCGAGGACGAGGTGGCGATGGAGCGTGTGGACGCGCTTGCCGCTGACGCCGCCGGGTCGCTCGCTGAAGCCTTCGAAGAATTCCTCTTCCCGGACGCTGTTGACACTGCCGCTCCTCTTGCCTGAAGACAGCTGGGCACTTGGCCCATTTTTATGTGTATCAGTATTCTTGCCTCGTGGCCTTTTGTAAATGAACAAGTTGTTTTTCGACATAAACATTTGCTGAAATGAAGTCATTTGTTTATCACGCTTTTTGTTTCTCCTTCTTCCTGAGTAGATTCTAATTAGGGGAGTTCGATTTTCGCAGGGGCCTGCTGGGTTGGAGGCGAGAGAGAAGGGCCATATCCACGCGGCGTAGGCTATCTCTGGCTCGCACGCTCCTTCCGCTGGGCCGCCTGCGCCCTGTTCGAATCGTTGCTCGTAGTTGAAGTAGAAACAAACTTAGCGTGCGTGAGTTGTTTCGTTTTTGCGCGAAAAATGGGACCATTTTGGGGGGGGTGCCCCCCCGCAGTAGCCCCCGAGGGTAACTTGGGTTTCAGGGGAAAGCCGAGTTGCCCTTTTTATTAGACTTGAAGCATTTACAAAGTTGTTACCAACTGGGGCGTTGGTCGTATGGTTTTTACAATAAAAAGTACTTGGAAATCCTAGCTAGGGGTAGAAGCGACGTAGCTGTTGGATGTTCCAAGCGTTGGTGAGCTCTTCACCGTCCTCGTTGGCCAGCTTGTACGTGCCGGGCTTGAGTACCTTCACCACGACGTAGGGTCCCTCCCATGGGGGCGACAGCTTGTGGCGCCCTCGGTTGTCTTGGCGTAGCCTTAGGACCAAATCCCCTTCACTGAAGTCCCGTCGACGTATCTTGCGTGCTTGGTAGCGTCTTAGGGACCGTTGATACCTTGCGGAATGCATTAAGGCCACGAGGCGTGCTTCGTCCAGCTGATCCAGCGAGTCCTCGCGGGCCCACTGGTTGGCATCCTCGTCGTAGCCTCGAACCCTGGGCGATCCGTATTCTAGGTCCGTGGGGAGGACGGCCTCCGCGCCATGGACTAGGAAAAACGGGGTGAACCCGGTGGCTCGCTCGGGGGGTGGTCCTTAGGCTCCACACAACCGCTGGTAGCTCTTGGAGCCATTTTCGTCCAGATTTGATGAGCTGGTCAAAAATTCTGGGCTTGAGGCCCTGCAGGATCATGCCATTGGCACGCTCTACTTGGCCGTTGGTCTATGGGTGTGCCACAGCCGCCCAATCCACACGGATGTGGAATTTGTCGCAAAACTCTAAGAACTTCCTGCCTGTGAACTGGGACCCGTTGTTAGTGATGATGGAGTTCGGCACTCCAAAGCGGTAGACGATGTTGGTGAAGAATGTTACCGCCTGCTCTGCCCTGAGATTCGTGATGGGGCGCACCTCGACCCACTTGGAGAACTTGTCGATCGCGACCAACAAGTGGGTGAAGCCCCCGGGCGCCTTCCGCAGGGGCCCAACGATGTCCAGCCCCCTCACGGCAAATGGCCATGTTACGGGGATGGTCTGCAGGGCATGGGCGGGTAGGTTGGACTTGCGGGCGTAGAACTGGCACCCTTCGCAGGTGCGTACGATCTCGCTGGCGTCCGCAACCGCGGTAGGCCAGTAAAAGCCTTGGCGGAATGCATTGCCGACGAGGGTACGAGGCGCTGCATGGTGGCCACAGATCCCGGCGGTGATGTCCCGCAGGAGTTCGCGCCCTTCAGGGATGGGCACGCACCGCTGCAGGATGCCAGAGGCGGCGCGCTTGTACAGCTCGCCGTCAATGAGGGCAAAAGACTTGGCCATCCTAGCAATGCGCCTGGCCGCGGCCCGGTCCGCGGGGAGTTCCCCTCGAGCCATCCAGGCAATGTATTTGTCACGCCAGTCCGTTTTTCGACGGAGCCGGCTCGATGTCCATCACGTCGCCCCGTAAGCGCCATACCCCTCGAGGAGGCAGAGCACGTACGCCTCGTTCGAGGGGTCCTCGTCCATGGGTTCCGCACCCGTTGGGTTCGAGGGAGCCCCCGAGGGTTCAGCGTGACTCGAGGGGTGGGGCTCGAAGACGACCGAGGGTTGAGCGACGTCGCGCGCGAAAACGTTCGGGGGAACGGTGATTCGCCCGGACGCAATCTTGGCTAGCTCATCCGCCTCCTCGTTGTACCGGCGGGGCACATGGTTGAGCTCGATGCCATAGAACCTGTCCTCGAGGGCTCGCACGGCTTTGCAGTAGGCCTCCATCTTGTCGTCATGGCAGCTCGCGTTCTTCATGACCTGATCGATTACGAGCTGTGAGTCCCCCCGCACGTCGAGGCGCTTGACGCCTAACTCAATGGCGATTTTGAGGCCACAGAGGAGGGCCTCGTATTCAGCCATATTGTTAGACGCGGGGAAGTGGAGGCGCACTGCGTAGCGCATGTGCTCCCCAAGGGGTGACACGAAGAGCGAGGCCCGCGCCCGCCCTCGTTTTCATCACCGAGCCGTCGAAGAATCGCAGTCCAAGACCTCGCTTGGATGCGCGGGGGCGGTAGGCGCGTATCCGTCCACTCAGCGACGAAATCCGCCAAGGTTTGCGACTTGATGGCCTTGCGCGGAGCGTAGGCAAGCGTCTCGCCCATCAGCTCCACGGACCATTTGGCAATCCCCGCTCGCGGCGTCGGGGTTGCGGATGATCTCCCCCAGCGGGAAAGAGGAGACCACCGTGACGGGGTGGGCCTCGAAGTAGTGGTGGAGCTTGCGCCGTGCAAGGACTACTGCGTACAGCAACTTCTGGACCTGGGGGTAGCGCGTCTTGGTGTCTGACAGGACCTCGCTGATGTAATAGACAGGCCGCTGCACAGGTAAAGCATGCCCTAACTCCGTGCGCTCCACGACGATCACGGCGCTGACCATCTGGGTGGTTGCGGCGACGTAGAGCTGCAAGGGCTCGCCGTCCTGCGGCGGTGTGAGAATGGGGGCGTGCGCTAAGGACAACTTTAGCTTGTCGAGCGCGTCCTGGGCCTCGGCGGTCCAGGAGAAGCATTCGTATTTCTTGAGGAGGCGATAAAGGGGCAAACCCTTCTCGCCGAGCCTCGAGATAAAGCGGCTCAAGGCGGCAAGGCACCCTAGCACTTTTTGCACCCCTTTGAGGTCCCGGATTGGACCCATTCGTTCGAGGGCCGCAACCTTTTCGGGGTTGGCCTCGATCCCCCATTGGGAGATAATGTATCCCAGGAGCATGCCTCGCGGCACTCCAAAGACACACTTTTCGGGGTTTAACTTGACCCCATTTGCCCGTAGGCAACCGAACGCGATGCCAAGGTCGCCAACCAGGTCGTCCGCCTTCCTGGTCTTTACGACGATGTCATCCACATACGCCTCGACCGTCCGCCCGATATGGTCTCCGAAAACGTGCTGCATGCAGCGCTGGTATGTTGCACCCGCGTTTCGGAGGCCAAATGGCATCGTGACGTAGCAGAACATCCCGAACGGCGTGATGAACGAAGTCGCGAGCTGGTCGGACTCCTTCATCTTTATTTGATGGTATCCGGAGTAAGCATCAAGGAAGCAAAGCAATTTGCACCCAGCCGTTGAATCGATGATTTGGTCAATACGTGGCAAAGGAAAAGGAACTTTAGGACATGCTTTATTAAGACTGGTGTAGTCTATACACATCCGCCATTTCCCATTATTTTTCTTTACAAGCATGGGGTTTGCTAGCCACGTTGGGTGGAACACCTCCTTGATGAACCCGGCCTCGAGAAGCTTCCGCAGCTCCGCTCCGATTGCCCGTCGCCGCTCCTCGTCGAAGCGGCGGAGCCGTTGTTGCACGGCGCGGGCGTGAGGCAGGATGTCAAGGGAGTGCTCGGCGACCTCCCTCGGGATGCCTGGCATATCCGAGGGGCTCCACGCGAAGATGTCGGCGTTGGCGCGGAGGAAGTCGACGAGCACCACTTCCTATTTGGGGTCGAGGGTGGAGCTGACCCTCAACGCCTTGCCCTCGGGGGCAGAAGGATCGAGGGGGACCTCCTTGGTCTGCTCCGCGGCCTCGAACGTGCCGGTGTGCTTGGCGGCGGAGTCGAGGTCGTCGTTGACCATCTTCTCCAAAGTGGTCACCAGCGCTTCGTCCAGCGCTAGCGCCTCTGCGTGTTCTACGCACTCGACGTCGCAGTCGAATGCGTGCTCGATGGACGAGCCGACGGTGATGACGCCGTTCGGTCCTGGCATCTTCATCTTCAAGTAAGTATAGTTGGGGACCGCCATGAACTTGGCGTAACAGGGGCGCCCAAGTATAGCGTGGTAGGCTCCCTTGAACCCCACTACCTCGAAGGTGAGGATCTCCTTGCGGAAATTCTTCGCGGTGCCGAACCAAACCGGCAGGTCGATCTGCCCGAGGGGATGGACCTGCTTGCCGGGCGCGATGCCGTGGAACGGCTTCGTGCTAGGCCGCAGCTGGTCCAACCCGATCCCCATCAAGCGCAGCGTATGCGCGTAGAGGATGTTGAGGCTACTGCCCCGTCCATCAAGACCTTCGAGAACCGCGCGTTCCCGATGATGGGGTCGACCACCAGCGGGTACTGGCCCGGGTTGGGGACGCGGTTCGGATGGTCCTCCCGGCTGAAGGTGATGGCGTCCTCCGACCAATTGAGGAAGGAGGGAGGTGCTTTCTCCGCGGCGAGGACCTCGTGTCGCTCCTTCTTGCGCTGGCGGGTCGACATGTCGACGGTGGGTCCCCCGAAGATGAGGAACACGTTCTCTACGGCGGGGAAGCCGTCGTCGCCGCCATCTCCTCCGTCTTTCTTGGCCTCTCGCCTCCTTAGCGACGGCGCGGCCATAGAACTTCTTGAGCATGTCGCACTTGCTCAAGGGTGTGGTTTCATCGGGGTCTTGTGAAAAGGACATGGCTTTTTCAAAGCATGTCGTCGAACACCCCCGGGCCTCGAGGGGCCGGTCCGAGGGCCCCGTCGAGCCGGGTCAACGAAGCAAGGGCCTCGGCATTACCGCCGTCGCGCCCCTCGCCGCGCGCCTCGCGGCGCGGCTTCTTTCCCTTCTTGCCCCGCTTGTCGTTGCGGTGGGGCTCCCTGGACTTGCTGCCCTCCGCGGGCACGTCCTCCAGGCGCTTGCCCTTCTTGCCGTCGAAGATCGCCCCCACGGCCTCCTCTACTGAGGCGAAGCTGGTGGCGATGTCGAACAGCTCGTTGGAGTCCGCAGGCGGGCTGCGTCCCAGCTCCCGCACGAGGTCCCGGCACGTGGTGCCCTCGAGGAAGGCGTGCACGATCTCGGACTGCGCCACGCTGGGGAGCTCCGTGCAGCGCTTGGAGAAGCGCCGTATGAAGTCCCGCAGCGACTCGCCGGGCTTCTGCGTGCAGGAGCGCAGGTCCCAGGAATTCCCAGGGCGCACGTACGTGCCCTGGAAGTTGCCCACGAACGTGCGGACCAGATCGTCCCAATTGTGGATTTGGCGGGCAGGTGCTCGAGCCATGTCCGGGCCGCATCACCGAGGTGCAGGGGCAAGTTGCGGATGATGACCTCGTCGCTGGTTGCCCCGCCCAGCTGGCAAGCCAAGCGGTAGTCGTTGAGCCACACGCGGGGATCCGTCTCCCCGTTGTATTTGACAATGGTCGAGGGTTGGCGGAAGCGCTGGGGGAAGGCTGCCGTGCGGATCTCCCGGCTGAACACACGGGTCCCCGGGGGTTCCGGCGTCGGGGAGCGGTCCTCACCGCTGTCGTAGCACCCGCCCCGTCGAGGGTGGTAGCCCACTGCTGCCCGCGCGTCCGCCTTGCTCGTGCGGCGGGCGTTGATGACGTTGCGGGCGTCACCGTCCGCAGCTCGCGCGTGTCAAGGAGCCGTTCCTTTGCCGGTGCGCGTCCCGAGTTGGCGGGACGCTCCGCCGCCCTCTCCCGCGTGGACCGAGGGTTCGCCCCCTTGTGCGGCCCTCGTCGCCCCGCGCATCCCCCTTGTTGGCGGATGCGCGAGGCCGAGCTCTCGCCCGCCGGACGGCCGCTTGCTCGATGAGAGTCCCGCACCTCGCGGTGCGCATCTCGTGCCTCGAGAGTCGAGGGCGCCGGCATGGCCCGCAGCGCCGTTGCGGCGGCAACGAGCTTCCGACTTGCCCGCGGCGGCATGTCGGGGGTTGTCGGCGTTGATGCGGTCGCGGGCTCGTGTCGCCCAACTCCCGCACGCGTTCGCCGCGAGCGAGCTTCCCCGCCCATCGAGGCGCGGGAGCGGCCGCACCGTCCGTACTCCTCCGCCGCCTTGGCCTCGAGCTCGCGGGCTTGGGCCAGCCGTGCGTCGGCGTCGGCCCCGGCAGAGCGCTTGGCCCCGCGGCCGGGCGCGCGGCGATCCCCCGAGGCAGAGTGACCTCCCCGTCTCCGGTGCCCACCGCGCCGCCGGCATTGGCCGGGTCGTTGGTGATGACGGCGTAGCACTCCCCGCGCGGGGTCGTAGCTCCCGTGCCGGGAGTCGTCGGAGCAGCCGAACCGCAGTCCGTAGCGTCAAGGAAACGCCCGAACATGACCGGGGTCCCCGCACGCCGGAGAAGTCCCATTCTGCATAGCCGTGGCGGTTGGCGGGCGGCAACGCGTCAAGGGAGCCCAGAGACGACTCGTCAGCCACTGAGGCACCGGGATCCCTGGCGACGAGGACGTGACGGCCAGGCGGGACCCTGCGCATCGTGGTGCTGACGTTGTTGTTGTAGGCCGACGTGGCACCACACAACCCAATGGGGATGCGCGGTCCGGAGACCGCGCATTGTCCCGTTGGGGCGGTGGCGGTCGTCGTGGCGGTGGGCGCGCCGTGTTGAGAGGCGGCGCGCTCGGCCCGCCGTCGCTCCGACCGCGCCCGGCGCGAGCGTAGCCCGCAGCGGCGGCGGCGTCGTGGCACCGACGGGCCTGCGGCATCCGCGCCCGGCGGCGTCCGCGCCGTGGTGGTGCGTGTAGCGGGGACCGGAGCGGGCCCGGCCTGGCGCCGTGCGCGGAGCTCCTCACGGTTGGTGAGGCGCATGAGGTAGCCATTCCCCGTGGCCTGAAAGTTCAGGCCCCCGAACCGGATTTCGAACCCGGCGGGGAGGGGGCCCGAGCTGCCCACGCAGTAGCGTGTACCGCGGTACTCAGTGCGGATCACCATGGAGGGAGTTGACGGATCGACCTTAGGCGCTCAGATTGCCCCACGGTGGGCGCCAACTGTCGGTGCGGAATGTGGTCCCGACACTAACCAGTAGTAAGCGCCGCGGTCTATCCCTCAATGGTCGATGCTAAGTAACAAGTGACACAGAGTTTTTATCCTGGTTCCGGCCGAGGGGGCCGTACGTCCAGCAGCGGCATGCTCGAGGCACTATATTACTTAGCTCCGGGGGTGCCTGTAGTGGGGCTGCTACAAGCAAGGCGGGAGAGGAAGCCTGGCTTCCAAGTCCCTGGTGTGACAGCTGAAGGTGTTGTGGGAGAATTGGAGAGCAAGTGCGTGGTGCAGTCTGTCTCCAATTGTGTCGTGTCTGTGTTCCTTTCGTGGTTGTCCTCTGTCTCTGTCTCCCCTGCGGCAGGGGGGTTCGTCCCCCTTTTATAGATCAAGGGGGGAGCGAATCACATGCACGCCGCGCTATCTAGCTACGTGAAGGGGCGTGGCGTGCTATGCTGTAGAGTGGGCGGCCGTCCGGACGATCCTTGCAGCGATCCGGCCATCATGGCCTATCTTGTACCCGAACAGTGGCGGTTCGAGGGTAGGAGAGCAGCGGATGGCGGTGATGTCTTCTGATGGGCTCGAGGGAGTGGCTGACGTTGGTCCGTACGGGGTATAGGGGTAGGTAAAATGGCGTCCCATTCCAATACGCCTCACCGTACTGGAGTCGTTGCCACAGTGCCAGGCGTGCGCCTGCACGCGCGGGGCGGCCGCCATGCGCGTAACAAAGGGCGGGGATGGCGTTCCTCCCGCCTAGCGCCTCCACCTAACCCTGTAGGGTCACAAGAAAGCAAATCGAGGGTGAAGCCGGCCCCCTTCGAGGGCTCGGCACGTTAGCCGTACTTGGAGCAGTGCACACGGCGTCACGGGACTGACACCGGCCGCGCTGCACAGTCCCTTCCCACAGTGATGGGGATGGGCTCCCTCCTGGGGAGTTGGTGCGGCGGCACGGGGCGCGAGCCCCGGCGCATGATGGCACCTGTCCCGCCGGTGTCGGGCGTTAAATGCCCGGTGTACGGGGGCGGGCGCACGCGAGCCGGGCGCCCTCGAGCGAGGCGGACCTCGGTCGAGGGCGGGTCGGACCCTCGAGCGAGGCGGAGCCCGCTCGAGGGGGGGGGCGAACCCTCGAGCGGGGCGGAGCCTGCTCGAGGGGGGCGCACCCCCTCGAACGGGACGGAGCCCCCTCGAGGGAGGCGTGTACCCTCGAGCGAGGCGGAGCCTGCTCGAGGGGATCTTCAAGAGGGCCACCTTGGTGGGCCGCTGAGGTCCTTTGCAGCGTGGGCCGTATCCTGCATGGTTAGGCAAAGTGTGTTTTGGCTTTGTTGCAGGTTTTAAGTGGGGATTTCCCGGTTGTTAAAGGGGACCCCTAGGGCTGTCCCCGACAAGTCATATATTGCATACTGGTCCATCGTAAAAGAGCCCAATTCCTATAGCTAGGTTTTGGATATAGTGTTTAGACCAGGTTAATTCCTAGCTTGGTTTTGGATATAGCTACACCTTGCCGAGAGTAATAGAGTATTATGTACTCCAGTGTAAATGTAGTACTATCTAGCAGGAGTTTTCTCATGCTTGTACCGATGTACGAGTTGAACGAGACCTCAGTTTCCAATTCGCAATGCATGTCCTTGTCGTGCTATAATACTTGCGCAGCCGTTGATCGTGGAACATACTGTACGTTCGACCGATCGTCCTCCAAATTTTGAACGCCACTTCTTACACGCTACCTACGTGGTCGTCGTCTTCCCTGGCCTAACTCAATTCTTGCAGGCTCCATGAAGCGCCGTCTCGTCTCCTGGCCTTAATTTTATCTCCCCTAATTTGGCAATGTCCTGAAGAAGGTAGTGCCGTGTCGACCTTTTTTTTTAAGAACACCAGGACGGCAGTACGCAATACACAATTTCGTTGTCTATATAGTTTGTGCCAAATAGGAGTATTCGTTGTTTGAGCCAGACAGGTAGACAGCTTGACTGACTCGCCTTGATCGAAGGCAACAAGCTTGAAGTCTTCGGTCGGATTAGGCTTATTAGCTATAGCATTATATTATATATATATATTAGATAGACACGGCATGGAATAGATCATATAGGCACATATAATCGTTTCACAACCGGCAGCTGAGATCATAAAAAAAATATTGCAAGTAGGGTTAGTGCTAGCGTTCTATATTGCTTCGAGTTGGCAATTGCCCATCCAACGCGGCGTAACAGCAGGCCGGCCGGAGGGAGAACCTGCATATATAATTTGCAAGGCGAAGAATGTGCGTATGACGAACCCCTCACGGGGATCACGCACCCGGAGGAAATACTACGTCATATTCATCGACCCTTCGGATAACAATCTATCTGGCATTGGGGGCGTGCCTGAAAAGACCCCTTATGGCATGTTGCGGACTTGCGGTAGCTAGTTGTCACAAAGTGGCTTGAGCATGTCCGTACTGTTTCCTACTCTTATGTTCCAAATTATAGGTCGTTTTGTTTATTAGATTCGTAGATGTTATTATACATTTAGATTTACACTATGTCTGGATGCATAATAATATCTATGAATCTAGAAAATCTAAAAGGACTTATAATTTTGGAACGGTGATAGATAGTAGTCCACTTGCGATTGGAAAATAATTGAACGATAGCATGCATGATGACAAGGAAGATCGAGAGGCTGCTGAAGGTTGACGTCAGTCTTCTTGGAAGGGATGCTTGGAAGAAGCAAGGCCGTGGTTTGGAGTTTTCTTGCCGATCGAGGACCACATGGAGCCATTATTGTGACCAAAGGAACGCACACCGCATGAGATCACTGAAAGAACATACGATAGTAATGGCAAGAAAGCAGCATGATCCTCAATCATGGTAAACTACTACTTCATCTGTCGTTAAATATACAATGTTTAGAACAAGTAAATTAGTTTAACTATTTTAGCATGTCCGAATTCAATTAAGTTAATAAAAAATATATTATAATGTAGTATGTAATAGCAAAGTGGTTTTATTAAATCCACAATATAATATAATATAGTTCAGTGGAATTTATTTGGTATGTTAAATATTGTAATATTGGAGGAAGTTCATTTTCTTGCATCCAAATATCGGCATGAGTTCGATTTGGCCATCCATCTCTAAAACCTGATATTCTGACCATCCAAATTTCAAAACCGTTCACATTTGTCCATCTAAATTGTCCTCACAAGTTATTTTGTTGACATGGATGACATGTGACGTAGAACTCAAACCTTCTCCTTTTTTATTTCTTTACTTTGTCTTCGTTTCCTATTGTGTTGGCGGTGCGACCACGCATGGGTGGAGAAGCTACGCGCCAAACGGCAGAGCTAGTGGGGTGTGTGTGGGGGGGGGGGGGGGGGGGGGGGGGGGGGGGGGGGGGGGGCTCGAGGAAGAGGAGGTCTCAATCCTGCGGCATTCAACACTAGGTCCAGTAGCAGGTCACTAGCGGAGGCTGTTGACAGGTGAAAGGCTACGGAGGCCATCACAGCTCGCGGAGACTAGAAAGACTGACGCAACCCTGTGATTGATAAAAAGGTGGAGGATATTCCTTCAAAGCTCCAGATGGTTTCCATAATACTACCTAAGAGATTTCTTTAAATTTATATGTGCGTGAGTTGTACTATATATTTATTTCAGTAAAGTTTGAGGTGGATTTTGTAAAAATTTTAAGCCCTCGAGCTGGCTTCCATAAAATTGCTTGCGAGATGGCTTGGGCAAATGCTATTTCCATAGAGTTCGAGGAAATTTTCATAAAATTACTTGAGTGTGGTCCGCCACTACATATTGATTTCGATAAAGTTCGATGACTTTTTTTAAACTACTAAACTTTCTAGATAGATTTGAACCATCCACAGGCGATCCGACAATGGTGGATTTCCTGCCAACGTGGCTCAATGGGGAGGAACCCCCCCACCACTTTAGCTCTTGTAAAGATGTTGCTTAACTATGTGTGATCGTACTTGGAGAAAATCTAACTCCCAATATACGCTATTTATTTGGGCAAGTAGGAACTAGCAAGTTGGCCTACGCTAATAGTGCGGCTAGATTTGATAATAATTTTTAAAATACTACGTTAGCATAGTATATTTCTTTATCCGTATATATGACTCATTCTTCATCATTTTGAAATCACTAACACTCAACCTAGATCACTAGATAGGTAGATGTAGATATCTGTGCCCCGAATTGGAAATTGGTTTTAATACACCCAATTTTTGTTGTTTGGGTGGTCTTGATTGGTGGATGGAAATCCAATAGTGAATAGCGCAATCGACGCTTCACTACCCCCTCGCATACATTGCAATCTCTACAGCTTTGTATACTGTATTGAAATCGTAAATTACACTCTTTGGCATCTCTCGATCCCTCCACGAATCCCCTTCCTCTCTCTCTCTGCCTCTTTCTTTCTTATTTTTTAGGCTGATGGCTTGGAGTCCTCTTCTTGCTTCCTTCCCTCCATCGGTGTTGATCCTTGCGATGAGCTTATCTAACTCTCTCCCTCATCTTGCGGCGACAACTTTCTGGTGAATGGACGTCGATGGAATGATTGGATGCAGCGGCCGTCAGAGGCAAGAGCTACTAATAGACCGAGGAGGGGCTAGGTCAAAGGGGAGGCCGAACCAACACGAAAATGTGTTAGGCCGATCCGACCAGGCCTGTTGGCCTAGGCTGTTTTTGACTCGGTTCGGGACCATCTTCCTCCCCGCGGCTCATCTTGACATTTTGGATTTATGCCCATTCATTTGTGTCATTTTGGCGTCATCATCCCTGTGATCAAGATAGGGGGTCTTCTCGCATGAAGTCCGATCTTTAGTCTTAGTCCTCGGGGATGATCTGAAGTAGCACCTTGATCCTTGCCACCTTTGGGAATGAATTCGCCTTGCACTCAAACACGAACAAAACTCCTCATTTGCTCCTTTGAACTCGTTGTGACTCCATCCCTTTTGTCCATGTTTTCCCGTAGAAACACAACACTTCCAAATGCACATATATAGTTGAACTTGTTATATCATCAGAGTGCCTAGTGGCGGGTTTGTTACATAATCAAGCTCAAACCAAAGTGTAACAAATACGTTGGGAGCACCAAAATTCACTGTCAACAGCCATGATTTTTGGGGGCGTCGGTTCATCCGGTGCTACTAGCCATTGCCTTCCACCTCTGACTATTGCTGACACAATTCATCCGATGCAATGACCAACACACTGTCGGTTCATCCAGTGTTGGAGACCCCACGGCCAAAACCTTTCTGCATAGAATAAACATAGGAGTTGGATCAACCAATGCTTAACCATCTGTTCATCTGGTGCTGAAGGCCGCTGACTCCAACTTGCTGTCTTGAATCTCCAGTCCATTGGATAGACCGACAATCGAACCAACCAGGCCGTCAGTTCATCTGGTGCTACTAACTCCGTTGCTTCGTTGCTGCTAATCATTCAATGCATTTAGAAATGGGGCGTCGGTTCATCTGACAGTCCAAGTTGACCTAGCCTCCTTCGCAACGTACCAATTCATACGACGCTTGCACCGACGCTTCTTGTAGGGTACCGTCAGTTTATCCGACGGTGTCACCTTGACTTTTTTGCTTCTCTTCCAACTTGTCATCACTTGATCTTCAAAATATATACTAACACTGCAATCTGTCATGTTAAATTGCGATAACATCCATGGGATCTAGAATGCCTACAAATACATGCTAGACAATATGGTTAGTCCCATTGATCATGCTATCATGAATCACCAAAATCAAACTTGAACAACTGGCATATGAGGCCATGTTCGCTACACCAAGTCTCAGGCATTGACCTTGTGTAGAGTCTCAGTGCTCCACCTCCCAGCACGAGTATCCAACACCTCTCGGTGAGCTTGTCGTACCTCGTGGTGATGCCAATTGCTACCTCTGATCCTCTTGTGCATTGGGTGTTGTTGGCGTGATCACAAACACCTACTAATTGAATTTGACTATTTATCTTTTTATGAAAATATATTATATTATATTATATTATATTATATTATATTATATTATATTATATTATATTATATTATATTATATTATATTATATTATATTATATTATATTATATTATATTATATTATATTATATTATATTATATTATATTATATTATATTATATTATATTATATTATCCAAATTTAGATATTAACTAACCATATTGTAAATGAGATTTTTAAAAGGAACATTCCAATATAGACTCACAACATACCACCACATGCATGACACATGCACACACTCAGTCACCTGTACTGTACTTATAATTGCATCAAGTCTCTCCATTTTTAATAGTAACCAAAGACAATTAGCAATTGGCTATAGAATCAATATGCGTGCTCATTCAGATTACGAGGTCTATATTTTTTTTGTCACTCCAAGTGCACATATGGACGAATGAACGAATGACCTTGACGATGTTATTCTCACATTAATTAGCATGGTTCCCAAATGTAGAAAAGGAATTAAGGACATATCAACTACTTGGAGTTGATTTGTGGTGCTCAAGCATATTATTCCTAAGCACAGTATTAACTTTCCTTTTTTATAACAAGTTATGTATTAATTGTATTTGGTATCGACTCTTTTATTTAGCTATTTACCTTCTTGTTCGGTGTTCAAAAATCGGATAGGACCACCAAACTGGAAGAAAGAAGGAATGGAAAAACCAAGAAGGATAAGAATTTTTGAAAGACTTTCTTATCCTCAAAAGATGTGTCCCCTTTACATGTGCCGCTCGGCCTCCTTTTATAGGGAGGCAGACGGACTTTTACATTCCGACAATACCCTCGAATGTAGAGAATATTCCCCTTACAACTATGTACTAAAATGACCAAAGTGAACACATAATTTGTGTGACTACCCTCAAGTATTACAAGATTGCCACTCATTCACACTTCAACCTCCAATCTTCATCGTCACGCCATTGACTTAATCCATTCAGAACTTTTCCTTCTACTTTAGAGATTGACGAAGGCTGAGATTCCAACAAGTTTCCGGAACTGTTCCTCTTCTCCGAAGTCATCATCCCCCTGAAACGCTTCAAAAAGCCTCAAGAACGCATGTCACTTCGGTAGTTATTTCTTCTGAAGGTCATCAATTGGTCAAAAAGTCTTAGGGCGTGTTTGGGAGAGCTCCACACAACTCCAGATCCACAAAAACATCCCCACTCCATTTTTTTCCTGCCAAACACCCCAGCTCCAAAAACTCCAGATCCACCAAATCCATGGATCTAGCTCCTAACTTCACCAAATCCATGGAGTGCCTCAAGGGGTACTCTGCAAACACGTTTTTCATAACAACTCGTGGAGTTGGGGGGTAATTACCCACCTTTGCCACCGATTACACAACATACCGGTTCGTTCTTTTTTCCTCCCCACCGCGACCCATCGCCTCCCCGCGACTGTTCCTCTTTTGTGTCGCCTCCTTCATCATGAACAGGCCGCCGCCGGCGCCCTTCCCTCCGCCGGACGGCCGGCCGGACCGCCGGAGTCGCCGCAGATGAGCCGTCCGCCGCCCCTCCGCCTCCTCTCAATTCCGGGCGTCGAGTTGGTCTTTCCCGTCCTCCTCCTCTAACCCTAGATGCCTCGGATGGCAATGGCGCGGTGGCCGCCGGAGAGGAGGAGCAAAACGGGGCTCATGGCGCTGTCTGGGAGGACTCAATTGCTCCGTTTTCGCAAGAATTTGACGCAGCCGGCGATTTGGCGACGACGAGGCCGGCGGCGCCACGGTTGCAGCTTCTGGCCAGGCGCTAGGCGCCACCGGCCTGGCCACCCCTTGCGGCGGACGGTGCCCCCGTCCGGGGGGCGGTTCGGCCGGCGCTAGGCGCCGGCGGCCGGCCGCCCTTGCGGAGACCCGCGCCCGGCCGGGGGCGGTTCCGGCCGGGCGCTAGGCGCCGGCGCGCCCGGTCGGGGCCTCGGTCGCGGCGCCGGCCGCCGCCGCGGCCGTCTGTCCCGGGCGCCGCCGGCCAAGGAAGGGCGCCGCCGCCGCCCCGGCGGGGGCCCCGGCCGGGGCGTGGCCGGCGCGGCCGGCGCGCAACAGGCGGCCGCGGTAGGGGCCTCGGCCGGCCTAGGCGGCCGCGCACGCCCATTCCGAGGGCGCGGCCGGCCATGGCGGTGGCGCGGCCCGGCCTCTCCAGCGGCCCTGCCGGTCTGGGCAACGAAGGAGACGGTCTGGGGAGCGGCATGATCGAGCGTTTTGAAACGGATCCCTCCATCGGCGATGCGTTTTTGGCGTCTCAAGCATCAGCTACCTCCGGTGCTCAGAGAAGGAGACGTGCTGCATCAAGCAAAAGGGTCAGAGATGATGAGGTATAATTCGATGTCTTTGCCTTGTTCTTTGTTTTTTAAATTTGTAGATATAAATTGGACTGTCATAAATCATGTATAGGGAGGAGATTATATTGATTGGACTCATGAGAATACCACCCTAGTTTGCCAATTGTTCGCTGATCAAAAGGAAAGGAAATAGACCAAACACACACTTGAATAATGTGGGGTATGATGAGGTTATCAAAGGGTTTTTCCAGTCCACCGGTATCATGTTAAAAAGAAGTCAGCTTAAGAACAAATGGGATAAGTTGAAGAATGATCTGTCTGTTTGGAGAAAATTGATGAGGAAAACGAACTGGAACTGGTTGGAGTTGGAGCACAGGAAGTATCAACATGGATGCCGAGTGGTGGAAAAAAATCAAATCTGTGAGCACCTAACATTTGCTTTCATTTATAGTTTGTTGGTAATTATACACTTGCTTACTGTAACTTAATTATGTAGGAGATACCTGGTGTTGGAAAATTTAAGAATAAACCGTTTCAAAATGAAGAATATTTGAAGGTGATGTTTGGGAACATCATGAATGAAGAGACTGATCATTGGAATCCTATGTCATCCAACCCAATTATACCACCTAACACTGTTCAGGATGATATCGACTTGGAGAATGAAGGTGAAGAGAATGGTGAGGGGAATGGTGAAGAGAACGGTGATGATATTGGTGAAGAGAATTTGGAAGTCTCTCCTACACCTAACAACAAACATAAGAGGAAGCCTCATATTATTTTAGATAAACCTAACAAGAAGCCTAAGAGTAGCACTGGAATAGTTATACAGCAGATAACAGAGAGTGCTCAGAATATGACAAGGACTTCTTTCCACATCCTCCACAAGGTAAATAGTTGTCAATAATTAATTTGATTCCATTGACCATGAAAATATTTTAATTTCTTTTATTATTTGCAGGTAAATATTATGTTGTCGATGCTGGATATCCTAATCGGCCCGGTTACCTTGCTCCATACAAGGGTGAGAGGTATCATATGCCTGAGTGGCATAGAGGTATGGAACCTAATACTCCGAAAGAAAAGTTCAATCGCAAGCATTCATCTATTCGTAACGTGATTGAGAGATCTTTCGGTTTATTAAAAATGAAGTGGGAAATTCTATATAGAATAAAGAAATACCCCATGTGGAAGCAAAAAATGATAGTTGTCGCTTGCATGGTTCTCCACAATTTCATTCGTGAGCATAACAGTGAGGATGCAGACTTTGCTCGGTTTGATCGCGATCCCAATTACATGCCTACAATACCAGAACGTTATAAACGAGATGTCGTCCTAGCAAATGCATCAAATACATCTACTCCGGAAGCGAGTTCGACTTGCATGGATACTTTTCGAGATGAACTTGCCACATCTCTCGCTCTCGGTTGGCACTAGCTTGTAATTGACATTGAACTTTTATATCTCTTAGCGTTTGAACAATTCGTCTGTGTAAACTTTTATATGCATGTGGACAATTTCTAATTATCAGTTACTTGGAGTCTTGGAGATGTGTGTTGATCAAAATCATTACTTTTTTTTTTAATTCAAAAGAAAAAAACACACCACGCACACACGCACACACGCGCGCACACACACATGCTGCACACACACAGCACACAGCACACCATGCACACACCCATGCACCCGTACACACCCATGCACCCAACACTCACACACACCATGCACACAGCATGCACACACCACGCACAAGTACACACGCATGCACACACAGGACACGCACACACCACACATGCAAGCAAAACAAAAAATTAAGGGCAAAAGAGGGTAATCAATTCAAATCTTCATTTTTCGGAGCTGGAGTTGTTGTCTCAGCCAAACACATCTCCTCAACTCCAAAGGGAGAGTTCAGCTCCACGGTGGAGCTGCAGATTGGTGGAGTTGCTGCTCCAGAGTTGGTTTGGTGGAGCCGGACCCCTCCCAAACACGCCCTTAAACTATGCTTTTCTTAAGCCTCAGTTCATAAAATTTACAAAGAAATCCGCGAAACAGATAAACACCGCTTGTGTTGTGAACTTCCGGAGTTTTATGTTTCCTCCGAAGTTCCGAGCATGATGGGGTTTAGCCATTTTCCGCAACACTTCTCAACCCATACAGAAATCTACTTCTAAGTTTCTTGTTTTTTTAATTCCGAATTTGTATATATATTTATTAGTTATAATAGATATTGATTCTTTGGTTTGATCTAGACCATCAGATCTTCATAAAATCCAGCGGTACATATTCTTCTCTTTTTGATTAACGTGATTTAACTTTCCTTATTTTTCTAACAAAATTTAGTCATATATTAATTGTATTTGGTATGGACTCTTTTTTTATTTAGATATTTCTCTTCTCAATCCGTCCCGCGGCATCGCCAGCTTCGCCAGGTTCCGGTTTTTGCTCCCTGTCCGGTTCGGTGGTTTTTTTCTTTGTGCGCTGTTTTTTTGCCTTCGTGAGGGAAGTCACTGCAGAACGTGTCACCAGATTGTTGGGTCAACGGAATTTGAGGAGTCCGTCAAACATACTACTACAGTATTGACGGAGGTTGTAGAATGGAAGATGTTGGATGGCTGATCTAAACGAGTTTAGGTATCATCTAAAATAACTAATCTTTACATAGATTAACTAGGAAAAAATGACATTCTTTGTCAGAACATTAATCCTTATCGCGGAGAAGGAAATCATCCAGGCATCTAAGGAATATTCACATTGAATTATCATTTCGCGTGCACGAATAGACTTCTAGGAACTGAACTACTCATTCGTGGTCTGCTAATCTGTCCGTGTACTGGTTCCTTTGCTTGTAACCTTCTTCTCTCACTGCCGCCCCTAGCCTGCAATGGAACATAATATCAAAATGTTGCATGTAACAGCGTCACTTGTGGACAAAGAAACTTTCTAGTATACGCAATTGTAAATAATGATACCTACCCCCTCCATCCCAAGAAGAATGAATTTAGACTTTTAGAGAATTCTTTGGAAGGATGAATTAAAAAGACACACGTACCCTTAATTCAATTTGCATATAGCAAGCTGAGAATGAATATTATTGACCATTTTAACTCAACCTAACCATTACTATCACAAATACCATTGCCAGTCGCCACCAACACTGACAATCAAGCAACAACAGGGGGAACGAATGAAGGTGATGAAAGAGTGGTACCTCACTCCCCGGATGTCTCATCTGAAGAAACCTGCAACTCCAAGAAAGGAATGCAGCTACCGACTGCACAAAATATGACCTAATTTGAACACAACCTTGTCAAAAAGAAATAACATTCAATATTTCTGAAGTTAATTCAGGAAATGAAAGGTATGCTACTGTATATATTTATGTAGTACTAAAATGATTAATGGCATAGTTACAGGAAAGATGAATCCTGTGTCACATACTGGAAAAAAATAACATGCATGATTTGAATAAGGCTTCAGGCTGCCACTGGTAGAACATTTGTAATCAAATATGCTATTTTCGAGAGTGCTAGTTAGAGATACTAGCTGGGAATTACAGAACTTGTTTACCAGAACAAATATGATCTCAGTTAAATATATACTCCAGATGTAGTAGAAATAAGAAAAAGGAAAAGCATTTAAAAGATAAAACTCAATGGAAACAGCATCCATGGACCAGGAGTCGCTAGCAAGATACAAATATGCAAAGTAGTTAAAACATGAAGCGATCTGATACACTACTTTCAGAAAAATAATTTCTACATTACTCGGAGCATTGCATTTTGACTAGCTAGGAAATCATCAGTGCATGCTTCGACCATTTGGTTGGAAACACAAGAAAGCATCAGGAACACCAAATCAAAAATAGGATGGAGAAAACTGCTCGCGAGAGGATATAATCATGGAAGATTAAACACAAAATCTTAAGCATATTCAAGACAGCCCCAAAAGCATCCTAATTTATTTACATTCCTGAGGATGGAAACAAGGGAGGTGACAGTAAGAAACTTAATCTGACACGACAATTCAAATCTTATCTGCAATGCAATAAAATGTTAGAAATAGAGTATGAGAACAGCAAATTAAATTAAACAAGGAACCAAGGAGTGACAAATAAATCTGCATGTAAAATGGCGTACTCAGGTGCATGCAAGGCTCAACATGATATTGGTAGTTCAACCATAGATCAATATAACAATTTTTACAGAGTACCTAGAAAAATAGAAGTATATGCATAGGTCAAAAGAACCTTTGGTCAAGGTACAGAACAATATTTTCTTTACTCATGTGATTTTAAATCATATATAAAAGCAATTTTAATTTCCTTTTGTTGCTATTAATAAACTGAAGATAATCAGACGGTAAAGGACAAAATTTAACAGTTGTATCTTTGTATAACTAAAAGCTGGAGCTGATAAATTGTGGACCGGATTATTAATCCATGAAAACATATCGCTAATTTTGTTGTGTGCACCAATCCGTCAGGAAATAGTACCTAAACTTGAAGTTTAATATACGTAAATTTAGAAGAGATGGTGACATCAGGATTTCAGAAAACTAACCAAAGGCTAGTTCACCTCGCAAAGCAATGGGGACAATGTAATCCACCCTTTATTGCATAAGTTGTATCCAATTAATAATAATAATTCACATGAGCAAGCAGTTTGCGAACCACATCACATGCAAGAGCTAAAACAGAATGAACTGTGGCTGAAAGAACGGTGTGCTGGCAGAGGGTATTTTACAGGCTGTAATCAGGTTGGAGCCGGTAGAGGTGGTTGGCGCTTGCTGTCTCTTGCTCATCGCAGTCTGACGTCCATCGGCAGCAACACCGATACCCAAATCCTTGCAGAGATGCACCAATAAGTGAGAAATTTTGCAGGTGCGAGTGCGATACAGACTGACAAGTGCAAGTTAGGGAAAGTGAAGAACACTAATTAAAACATGAAAAAAAGGGAAAAAGATCAGGCGGCTACAGATTGCAAGTTTGCAATAACCAACAAACTAATTTGGACTAAATCCTTCACAAATCATTGGCACCTGAGGGAAATCGACCTAAACATCATAAATACAGGGGTACCTTGCGACGGCGACTGACGATGAAATAGGAGGAGGCACGGCATAAAACTATAGACCACCCAAGTCTAGGATTATGGGAGCGCAACGGAGGAACGCATTACAGACAAGAACAGGTGGGCGCATGGGTTCACCGACGGTGGAATCGACAGCAGATGGCGGTCAAACGAACGTCGGATTGAAAAGGACGCCTTCCGGGCGAGCTGAGAAGTGAATGCGGTGAAGGCCCTCGGGCGGTGGCTTGGCGCGTGGAATCGGGAGGCCGAAGGCAAGCAGCTTGGGCTGCCGGTGACGGTGACCTAGCACCAGCAGGCAGTTGCAGCTGACGGAGATGGGGACGCACTCCGCAGGGCAGCGGTGGATGAGGTACTGGCAGTAGCGATTCACCGCGAGGAACGGAGGTGCAGGAGGACGGGAGGCGCAGCCGCGCGGGCGGCCGGGGCGTGGGCGGCGGCGGTGGTCAAACGTGGGCGTGGGCGCGGGCGACTGTGGTGGGGGAAACCGAGTCCGCTCGGGGAACTGCCGCCATATTAGCTCGGGGGTGTGGGATGCGGGCGAACCGGAGGGGAAAAAAACCAAAAGAACCGGTTGAGAAAACCAGCAGTCGCGGGTGGGAGCAAATGGCGCGTAGCTCACTCGGGTATGGAAGGTATGGAATAATATTCCATACCCAGAGTACAAAATATAAATACTATATATATATATATAAAAGTTGTATTAGATTTGGATTCTTTGGATTGATCTAGATCGTCAGATCTTCATAAAATCCAACAATCCATATTCTTCTATTTTTTGGATTAAAGTGAGAATTTCATATGGACTCTTTTATTTATTTAGCTATTTTCCTTCTCATTCCGTACAAAAATTTGCTTCTAATTTTCTTGTTTTTAAAATTTTAAATTTATGTGTGTGTCTATATATATGTGTGTGTCTCTGTGTGTGTTAGATATGGATTCTTTGGATTGGTCTAGACCGTCAGATCTTTGTAAAATCCAAAGGTTCATATTCTTCTCTATTTTTGGGTTAACGTGAAAATTTCTAGAACCTCTCGACGAATATGGTGGTTTTTTTAATACTGTGGTATTAAGATAATATCTAAATAGACATCCTAAGTTGGTTTTGAAAACCGTGATATTTTATTATGATGAGTTTGATAATAATATTACTAGAGGTAGGAACGTTTATTTCTTAAATATGTTGATGGAGGGCATGTCTGATTTTGTTTGCTTTTTTTGAGGTAGCGAACATATTTATTAATTGGCTTGCGGTACAAGAGTACACCAAACATGTCTTCCTATTTCTCGATTCACCGAGCCTCTTGCTATGGCATGGGCATCAGTATTAGATGACCTGTTCTCATGCACAATATCTGAGTATCAAAGGCAGTCAACCTAGCCTGAATCTCCTTGATGAGCTGACCATATAGTACTAGCCCCTCGCCATGGATCGCTTTCACAATGTTTAGGCAATCAGATGACAAACCTGAATCTTCTCAATGCCAGATCCAAGGCTAGCGCCAAGCCTTCACAGCATACCACAAGTTCCATTGTTTCAGGGTTCATAGGTCCATCGACAACCAAAACCAAAGCTCCTTGGAAAGTACCAGCTCTATCTCTTACGATTGTCGTTGTTGTCGCTCGACCAGAGTTCTTGGAAATTGCTGCATCCACATTAATTTTCATCATTCCCGCTGGAGGCGGGATCCATCGCTCTGCTGCCTACTGCCTACTGCCCCGCTGCACACCATGCTGCTTGGTCGGCGTGGGTCTCGCTGTCTCAAGGTCCGCCACAAACCTTGTAATGAAACTGTGTGTAGAGAGTGGGCTTTGATAAACTTCTTCATCTACTGCTTTCCTCTTAGCGTACCAGATTGCCCATAAAGAGATAGCTACTGTGATAAAATCATCATCCGACAGTGTTTCCCTCACCATTGTGAACCATGCTCGAGCACTTGGTTCATTAATGGCACACAAGTGCTCAATTATCTCTTCATTATCCAAGGCCCATACACATTTCGCAAGATGACAGTTGTTGACGGTGAATTTCCGTCAACTTAGAGTACTTGTTATACATTGGTTTCGATTATGATTTGCAACTAACCTGCCACGAGGCATAATAATGATGTAACAAGTTCACACTTGCATGTCTATTTTAGAGTTTGTTGTTCACGCAGAAAATTAACGTTAAAGAGGAGACTTTCGGGATAAGTTCATCAAGCACTTCAAGAGAAGATCATGAAGCCCGTCACAAGTCAAGACACGAAGTGAACAAGACTCCAAACAACCGAAGGACCGAAGCATCAACACGCAAAACTCCAGGGACTTGGATGTTTATCAACGAGATCAACTTAGCCCGAGAGATATTCTCACAGTCCAGGACAACATGATCTTTCGGTGCAGATTCGGAGACTTAAACGGCCTTTAATGTCAAAAGTTTGACTACCAAAGTTGTGGGCCTTGACGATACCTTTGATTGGACATGTGTAAGGCCTAATTCGGATAAGGGAGATAGGAGATATGGCCCCCGAAATTCCTGCTACGCAGTCAATCCGAAATCAGAACAAATTATCTTCCAAGGCCGATTTGGAGATCTTATATTCATTTCTAAGAAAATAAATGAATACCAAAGTTGAAGATAATTTCGTGGCACACAACCTGGACACCAAATTTGCATTATTTGGAGACCGTACATGGGATATATGGCACCGGCAAGGAAGGGCTGTGAATCAGGAAAATCTAGACGAGGCTGATTTTATGGAAACCAAGTTTGCTTCTCTCCCAAGGAGGATCTCGTGCAAGGCAAGGTGGAGCACACCCCAAGGAACC
This sequence comes from Cenchrus americanus, assembly GCA_947561735.1. Taxonomy (NCBI): domain Eukaryota; kingdom Viridiplantae; phylum Streptophyta; class Magnoliopsida; order Poales; family Poaceae; genus Cenchrus; species Cenchrus americanus. The sequence continues at coordinate 75,969,578 of OX387244.1, read as the reverse complement.
CCAAGGACATAAATACAACCCCCTAGGCGCGATGGTTACCCATTGACATCCATTCATCGGAGAGCCACTGGAAATCACCACAAGGAGGAGGACGTCGAGGCCTTGCGACGGCGCCGCCGGAGTTGGAGGACGGTGAGGATTGATCTTCATCGGATGCATCTACCACATTCAACGGTACCATGCTTAGCATCTTGATGGAGTAGATTCGTCGTTTGTCCATGGAGTTGTAATGGATCTTGATACGTAGTCACCAACTGTTGTTTATATCGTAATTTATTGTTCCTTTGTTGATGATGCTTAATGCTAAAGGTTTGGCCATCATGCTTTTCGGGTCGCTCCCGTGGATCGCATCAACATACCGTGATCATCAATAGGTTTAGCAAAGATTACCTTCGCGTAGTGACAGTACGGGGGGAGGGAAAATGCCAAACCGTGGTCACATGTTTAGATAGATTAGATCAGTTTTGTCATGTTTAGGTGATTGCATCTTCAAGTACCCTAGACTCCATGGGCAAACGTTCTCCATAACTTGTGTATCTCACATCTCTCATTTGATCCAGATTAGATTGGGTTTGTCTTGTCTTAGTTCATAGATTAGATTGCCTTTAGTTCATAGATTAATCTTTCATCCAAAGGTTTACATCAACTAGATTAGTGCTAGATCAAACGCTAGTGATCCCCTTGCTCCGCGGATTGATAAGAACCTACGGAATTACCCCGTGGTGAAAAAGGCTAGTGGTCCGTACGCTTGCAGATCGAAGTTCGTTACGCATTTCAACCATCAACAAGCCCTTTTTCTGGCGTCATTACCGGGGAACAAGCCAGTTTGCTACGTTTAATCTTGTGTTAGTTTTGTTGATTACTAACATCTAACCCTCGTTTTCTAGAAAAATATTTTCCTTGTTTTTCTTTTTATTTTTCGTGCCTAGATGGATTTGTTCACCTCACCTCCGGAGGACGAAGAGATGTCGCTAAGGGATCTAGCAATGCCGTCAATGGAAGACATTGAGATGCAAAAATCAGATTTGATACTTGCTACAACTCACTACGAAGTGAAGCCTAGAATCATCAACTTAGTGGCGACAAACCCCTTTAGATGATTGGAGGATGACAACCCATATAGACACATTAAGGAATTCACGATGATATGCAACACGGTGCGACAAGAAGGAGTTCTGGCCACTTGGTTCAAGTGGAATCTTTTTCCGTTCTCTCTCGAAGATGAAGTGCGAAGATGGTACACACTTGCGTCCATTGAAGCAAAAGGAAATTGGGATGATCTAGTGAAGAAGTTTATTCTGAAGTTCTTTCCCATAAGCAAGGTCCAAGAATTAAGGAGGCCAGTGCTCATTTTCAAGCAAGGAGAGGATGAAGGAATTGATGAAGCATGGGACCGTTTTAATGAACTACTTGAGCGAGGCCCGAACTTGTGATTTTCCGGTGACTTGATGTTGCGTACCTTTTATTTTTCACTAACCCCTAACTTGTCTCGTTTTGTAAGCATGTGTGCAGGTGGTGATATAATTGACAAAACAATTAATGAAGCCGCACAAATCTTACAAAGGATAAGCAATGGACAAAGAACGCAACGAGATTGGCAAAGACATATTATCAGGAGGAGCAAAACGACAAAAGCAAGCCCAATGTGCTTGCTGAATTTTCTGAAAAAGATGAACCAGAGGTCAAGGAAGATGAACCGACCATACAAGAAATTGAAGATCCACTTCCCAAGGTAAGAGAAGTCATTTTAGATATTAAAAGTGTTGAAACTAACATGAATGTAGGCCGAAGTATGTGGAATGCTAGACCATTGGCGGAGTTCAATCAATCCGGTTGGATTCAAGTTGATTTTGCCCCACTAATCAACTACCGAAGGATGGAGGAACACTGACACGTTGCCAAACAAGTTGAGGATATATTTGATCAAGAGATGAGTGGATAATCGATCCAAAATATGTTTGAAGAAGAAAGCGAAGAAGAAGATGAAGCATGGATCGACCGATTTGATAACTCAAAGATGATTTATGATGAAGAAAGAGAAGAGTACAACCGTGACGAGCCTAGTGACTCAAAGGACAAATGGGAGAAGTTAGGACTCAAGATAGAAGGTTATAGCTTGTGTGCTATTGAAGCCCACACACTAGCAAAGCAAGACATGGAAGTACTCAAGGATGAAGGAAAGAGTGAATCAACGATGAGCGGTCTTGACGACATGTGGTACACGGGAGATAAAGAAAGCAACATACACGACTTTGAAGATGAAGATTTGGTTGATAAAGAAGACTTCAAAGAAGAGATGAATGCATACATAGTTGAAGGATTAAGTGTTCCACATGATGAGTTGAAGAAATTGCAAGATGGTGATGAAGAGGCAACTACACTTGTTGAGATTGATTTGACTTCAACACCACTAGATGAACCAAATATCACTCTTATCAAGGAAGCTCCAAGGCAAAGGTACACGCTGAAATCTCAAGATATTATTGGTATTAATGATGAAATGTTCAAATATTCATGTTGGACCAATAGTATGAATAATAATTTAAACTCTATGCCTTCTTCCAATAATGATCATTTTGATAGGCTAGATTTTCTTGAGAATGAAAAAGAGGAAACATTTATGTTTGAACCAATTAATCTCACACCTAAAGAACCTTTGCCTAATGATGAAGGACCGAAACGGCGAACCAGAGAGGGGGGGGAGTGAATGGGAGCCGATAAAAATTCTATTCAAGAATTCGGCCTATGAACCCGATTTCACTCGTGCACCTCCGCAAGCTTCTCTTGCCAAGTCCACGTAGACACTGAAGTGCTACTGAACCTAGGAGCAAGACTCAACCAACAGCCACAGCACACACACACACACACAGCGGAAACACACACAACACGACTGCTGTCAGCCCAAACCGGTCAGGCCGGTTTCTGAAACCGGTCAGACCGCTTCTATAGGACTTAGCCTCACTCATGCAGGGGAAACCGGTCAGACCGGTTTGGCAAACCGGTCAGACCAACATTGTCCAGAAACTCCCCAAAGAACCAAAACACCTCAAGAGCCTTTCCACATCTGAACAAAAGAAGCCATAGCACAACAGGGACTTCCTTGCTCAAAAACCCTTCTTGACAGCCCATAGAGCGAAACAGGTCAGACCGGTTTGGGAAACCAGTCAAGCCGGTTTTTGCCTGGACAGTCGGGAAGAATACAGCCCGCGGGAAAAACTCAACCCTTCCACCAATCAATCTCTCGATTCGTTCCACGGATCAAAGTGAGACTTTGGGGATAGATGGGGTACCTCGTGGGCTACCGTTGGCTAAAAGCTCGGTTCCCAAAACCCACTTGATCAAGAGGAATCGAAAGTCAACCCTCAAGAACACATCTAACCCTAGAACTCCGAAAACACCAAAATCGAGCCCCTTAACTCGCGGATTTGGGAGGGGAATCAAAGGCAAAACAACCTTGAAGGGTTCACACGAATTTCCCCCATCAATTCCCCAAGAGCAAGGTCCCGAAAATGCACCGAGAAAACCACCAAGAGGGGGCTCCGAAAATCACCACCAAGAACAACCGGGAACAACAAAACAAAGCCTTTAGGAACCACGCCGAATCATCTATACATACCAAGGAAGTTCATACAAGGTCTAGCTTGCCGCCCGATCATCCAGCCCTCTCACAAGATCTAACCATGAAGCTCTCAAGCTAGTCCTATGGAAATCCTAAGAAAATAGGATGGGAAAATAGGAAAGCAAATGAACTAGGGTTCCAAGAGATGGTTGCCATCCTCTCACCCCTTGGGTTATATGGAGGCAAGCCGAAAGACTAAAATACCCCTAAAGCCTAAACTAGGATACACGCCCACCAAGGGCACTTTGGGAATTTGTCTTCGTAGCACCATTGGACGGATGCCCAGCGACCGCACCTCGCGTAGCCTCGACGCAAGCCTTGCGATCCCGACGCGTGTCCTCCGCTTCGAAGCTTCCGGCGCCCTGTGACCCCAAACCGGTCAGGCCGGTTTCGGCTAGACAGCCACGCCCGGTCTTCGGCCTCGGCTTTGTGGCCCAGCCGAGTAACCCGGTGATTTTCTGGTGAACCACCGCAAACCCCGCGAACTTGATGTAGCCTCTGGCAATCACCACTCATGACTTAGCTCCCATGAAGTCCCGGCTCGACCTTGGTTTTGTGGCTCAACCAAGAAACCGTCCACCGACTTCATCTTGCCGTTCTTGCCACCATGCGGCCCGCACTTGACCCCGCTGGCCACCGGGTCCCTCGAACGAAGCCTACTTGTCTTCTCCACACCTGGAGGCCTCACCGGCAACGACCTTTCGCGCTTGTTCTTCACCCGCACCAACACGAGTCAAGCCACAACCTGCACCTGCAATACTTAGCCAAGAATCAGCCCACACAACGCTGTCAATCACTCATCACACCAGGAAGCGACCACCCACCGGTCCTCGAACCACACATGGTCCTCAATCTCCCCCTTGATGAGTGCATTGACAACACACACATTTGGTAATCAGAGAAAAAGAAAAAGACAAGAAACAAATAAAAAGAAACTCCAAAAAGCGATCGAAAGCCGAGAAAGGCAAAGAACAAGATCACTTGAAGAAGACAAGTCTCGGACCCCTTAGGCAAGGGCAACGGCTCAACACATTCGAGACAAAACCATGCTCAAGCAAAGAGCACAAGCCACCAAAGCATACAAGAGCCCCCTGCACATATGCAAACTCCCCCTTAACAAGTGCCAACCTTGGGCACAAACCGGTCAGGCCGGTTCCCATAACCGGTCAGACCAGTTCCACCAAAACCGGTCAGACCGGTTCCCAAATCCGGTCAGGCCGATTTCGTACAGCAGACCACACCCCCAAAAGCCAAAAATGCAAAAGAAATGCACAAGCTCCATCTTGACTCTTGGGATAGGCTCCAGGGATGCAATGTAACTTTTCTCCACCTTTCTTTCTCCCCCTTGTTGCCAATGCATGAATCAAGGCTCAAATTTGAAAATATGCAGCCTAGAGCTTCTCAAGTATACAAAATTCATCACAAGATTCTACACATGTCCAAATGAGCAAGTTAGATACTCTACAGCTTCGTAATGACATCAACTTCATGACTACCAAGTTTCACAAACATTGGACGAAGCTAAGATAGAGTTGAGGAATTTTGCGAAAAGTTACCCTCTCATGAGCAAAGTCCTAAACATGAGCAAAACATGTCAAAATGGCAAAGCCACACAAACTTCATGCTAGGACAACCATTCTAATCATAAGACCATCACAAACACCCATAAGCACCTTATGTCATGTCAAAGCCACCGAGCCATGTGCCTACTTCTATGTATGAGACTTCTCATTGGTAGGCATCATGCAACGGTTTAGCACCCAAAGAAAATTAAATTTAGCACATATGACATGGGAGCACATTTTCCAAGCATTTTACATTTCATTTTCAGATTCATATTTGGTACATGAAATGTCTTTGCGACAAAAAGGAACTTATGCCCCTCCACAAGACAAAGCAAGAGGGCTAAACATTCATGATGGCAAATGAGCCTTTGGCCCCATATGATCAATAAACTAGCTATCCAACCACAAATTGAGCATAACCAAGCCACTAAAACATGTCAAGATCATATAAGAGCATTTACACATGAGAGAGCATATATGAGGCATTTTTTAAACACATAGCCATCAACCATGGATATAAATCAAAATCATCAAGAGCTAAGCCAAACTAACCATAGCATACCAAACTAACTCACAAGATCATATTTAGCACATGAAGGTGAACAATGTATATGAGAGAAGCTTTTCCTACAAAATGCATATGATACAAAATGCATGCAATCTAAGATACAAGGATGCCTATACATCATGTTACATATGCCATGCCAAATGCAAGAGATGCACAAAGGAAACTATACATATGCTACAAAGGAGCTCTCACACACCCAACTCAAGAAATCAAACACACACCAAGCTCCCTCCGCAAACGAGTGAAAGTTTCTTGATCTAGGGGTTTGATGAAAATATCGGCTAGTTGGTCATATGTGGGTACATGGATCAAAGCTATCTTCCCTTTCTCAACATTGTCTCTCAGAAAATGATACCTCACTTCTATGTGCTTGGTTTTGGAATGGAGCACTGGGTTCTTTTCAACGCTTATGGCACTGGTGCTGTTACATTGAAGTGGGACATGGGTATACTCCTCACCAAAGTCACTCATGGTGTATGTGATCCAAAGGAGTTGAGAGCAACAGCTAGCAGCAGCAACGTACTCTGCCTCGGTAGTGGATTGAGCAACACTCGACTGTTTGCGGGAAGACCAAGACACCAAGGAAGATCCCAAAAACTGGCAAGTCCTAGAAGTGGACTTCCTATCCAACCGACACTCGGCAAAATCCGCATCCGAAAAACCATGAAGAGCCAAAGAGGAGGACGCGGAGTACCAAAGGCCAAAGTCGGGTGTGTGACGCAAGTACCTGAAAACCCGCTTCACCGCTTGCCAATGCGAAGTCCTCGGAGACGCTTGAAAACGAGCGCACAGACATACCGAGAACTGGATGTCCGGCCTCGTCGCCGTCAAGTAGAGGAGTGACCCGATCATGCTTCAGTACTCCTTCTGGTCCACGTGTTCACCTTCCTCATCCGCATCAAGAGCTGTAGTCGTACTCATCAGCGTCGTCATAGACTTGGAGTCCTCCATCTTGATCTTCCGCACAATGTCCTTGGTGTACTTAGCTTGGTGCACAAATGTTCCTTCCTTTGATTGCTTGATTTGTAGCCCGAGGAAGAACTGTAACTAGCCCATCATGCTCATCTCAAATTTCCTACTCATATCCTCTGTAAACCTTGCAACAAGAGAGTTAGACGAGCCACCAAAGACAATATCATCCACGTACACCTGCACAATCAGGATATCTTTGCCCTGCCTAAGTAGAAACAAGGTCTGATCAACCTTCCCCATCTCAAAACCTCTCTCAAACAAGAACCCCCTCAACCTACCATACCAAGCTCTAGGCGCCTGCTTCAACCCATAAAATGCCTCCCTCAACTTGTACACTCGGTGGGGGTACTTCTCACTCTCAAACCCCGGTGGTTGCCTCACATACACTTCTTCCTCCAACACACCATTCAGGAAAGCACTCTTCACATCCATTTGGTGCAACTTCAACCCTTTAGCCACCAAAAAGGCTAGAATGATCCTTATCGCCTCCAAACGGGCTACGGGAGCAAAAGTCTCCTCGTAGTCGATTCCCTCCTTCTGACTGAACCCCTTAGCAACAAGCCTTGCCTTGTTCCTCACCACTTCAACTTTCCCTCCCTCTTTGTTCTTCCACACCCACTTTGTACCAATCGGCTTACACCCTGGGGGAAGGTCAACCAACTCCGAAACCTGATTCCTCTCAAAGTTCTCCAACTCCTCATGCATCGAATTAACCCAATTATGATCAGATAGTGCGTGTCCAATGTCTTTGGGCTCAAAGGTGGCAACAAATGCAGCATGAGCGAAATGAGAATTGTTCCGAACCCTCGACCATGTAGTATGTTCATTCATGTCGCCGATGATCCTTGAAGCTGGGTGATCCACTTGTACTCGTCGGGGAGGTTCTCGCCTTGATGCTACCTCCACCTCAACTGTAGCTTCTCCTCGATCTTGATTTGTCATCGTAGGTGTAGGAGAGGGGCCGTCCACCACTGTAGTCGAAGTAGTAGATACATGTTCAGCCGTGGGCACCATACCACCATCTTCATCATCTCCAAGTTCATGCTCCTCCTCTTGAAAAATCTCCTCGGCAAGCTCATCATCATCTGCACTCAAAGACAAGCTGACTACGTGGCTGTGTCTCGTCGAAGGTTACCTCGCAAGTCTCCATGATTTGGTTAGTTTCAAGATTGAGCACACGATATGCTCTAGAATGAGATGCATAACCATAGAAAATACCATCGACAGACCTAGCCTCAAACTTATCCAACTTCTTCCCTTTTTTCAGAATAAAGCACTTGCATCCAAAGACATGGAAGTGACTCACCTTGGGTGTGCGACCGTGCATCAACTCGTAGCAGGTTTTCTTCTTATGCACTCTGAGGTAGATTCTATTCGACACATAGCACGCGGTATTCACCGCCTTAGCCCAGAACCTTCTCGGAGTCCTATGCTCATCAAGCATCGTCCGAGCCATCTCACACAAGGTTCTGTCCTTCCTTTCCACAACACCATTCTGGGGAGGCGTATATGGACTCGAAAACTGGTGTTCAAGACCCAAGTCATGGCAAAAGGTTTCAAAACGAGAGTTTCTGAATTCTGAGCCATTGTCACTGCAGATTGCTCCTATGGCATCTCCGTGCCTCTCGTTCCTCAACCTCAAGACAATATCTCGAACAAAACCAAACGTCTCCCCCTTATCCTCGAGAAAGAACACCCACGCATACCGAGAATAGTCATCCACCAGAACAAGAACATACCACTTCCCACCCGCGGATCGCACACGAGCTGGGCCAACAAGGTCCATATGGAGCAGCTCGCATGGACGCTCAGTCATCACATCGGTGAGAGGCGGGTGAGAAGAGGCTACCATTTTGGCATGCCTACACGGCGCACAAACCAACTCTTTCTCAAGCCTCAATCGTGGCAATCCTCCGACCAAATTGAGTTTACTCAAGCGAGACAAAAGGTCAAAGCTCAAGTGACCCAACTTCCTATGCCACTTCCACAACTCACTCGAAGAACCAGCCAAGAAACAACGCTCAACACGAGAAGACTGAGAAAAATCAGCTCGAAACACTTTACCCTCGGGAACGACCATACAAACAAGGTCCCCTCGAGAATCCAAAATCCGAGAACCACCAGGCAGAAACAACACCTCAAAACCCTCATCTAACAGCTGGGACACAGAAAGCAAATTGTATCCAAGAGAATGAACAAGAGCAACACGCCTGTGAGTGATCTTGTCACTCACCTTAATCTCACCTTCTGAAAGCACGCCCACGCCCATTGTCCCCAAAAGTGATGTACATCTTCGTCACCACCGGGACGAGACTTGAGAACCACCCCTTGTCTCTGGTCATATGCCTTGAGCAACCGGAGTCAATCAACCAAATGTTCTTCAAGTCTCCCACCTAAAATTTAAAAACGAGCATGTGAGCGACCAAATGACTCAGCACTGGGGTTAGTACCAAAAGAGTAAAACCAGTGCCGAGCCATTTGCTCGAAAGTGGGGTTAGCACAAACCAAACCATCTTTCCTACCAAAGCTACCTCCACGAATACCACCACGGTAACCACCATGAGGGAACCAACCCTCTCTACCGGGAGGAGGACTAAAACCACGAAAGAAAGCCTGTGGACCGTCCCTCCTCTCCATCTCAAAGCTACGAATCCTCCCATCCCCGTATTGAGCACGAGAGGGAGAACGCCTAGCAAACTGACCACCTGCAGACTCTCCAGACCAACCACCAAAACCACAACCACCTGAGACAAACCGAGACTCCTCACGAGCACGAAAACCAAACTTGCCACCCTGCAGACCCAAACCGGTCTGACCGGTTTCACTCCTCCAGCAACACCTCCTGAAGCCTTTCGTTTTCCCCAAGCCGGAACTGTTCTCACACTCGCCTCAGCTCTAGGCATCTGCACACGAGGCTCAAGTACACTACTGGAGGGGTGGTACTTGTCCTTGTTAGCCCACTCCTTCACCATTCTCTCCTCTCTCTTCCTCTTGAAGCAAAACTCATCCTTATGGCCATCTCTCCCACAATAACCACAATGAAACCTCACAAGCTTGGGTTTAGGCTTAGGTTGGGGCTGTTCACTTGGTTTCTCTCCACTCGACTTCTGTCACACCCTGAAATTTCCAAGTTCAGGATGTGAATAGAAAGAATAATTAAATAACAATTTTCTCATAATTTTTAAAATTTTTCCAACATTTATTTTTCTTTACAAGAAATATAGTATAGGAAAAATCCTTGTTTGATTTTCTGAATCAAATAAAAAGTTATGAGTGTTGCATTCATGCCGATGCACCTTGGAGCTTCTTGAGTGCAAAAGGTTTCAAAAATGCGTTTAGGTGTTGTCCTAACTCTCTCGAGAATTTTCTGGATTTTTCTGGAATTTATTCTTATTTTTCCTTGAGCTATTTCTATTTATTAGAAGGCTCTAAAATCTTTTTCATGAGCTCCAAATACTTTATTTGGAGTGTTCATGCTCCAATCTAGCTCTGGGAATTTTTTCCTAAACTTTTAGGAATTTTAAGAATATTCTTCGGGGCTTTTGTGAATTATTCTATTCCTGAAAATAAATTCTAAAAATAAAAAGAACTTATTTCCTTTTTTTCTTTTTCTTCCTATCCTTTCGGCCCAGTTTTCCTTTCAGCCCAGTTCCCGAAGTCTGGCGGTCGCCCCTCATTTCTTCCGCCAGGCCGCCGCGACCCCCTCAAGTTCCCGGGCCGCAGCCCAACCTCCTAGCCGACTCGGCCTGCTCCAACCCAACTGCCGGCCCGGTCCACCGGCCCGCCGTGGCCCCGCGCCGCCCCGCACGAAGCCCATCCGGCCCGGGCCGCGTGGTTCGCACCGGCCGCCGCGGGGACTCCGCCGAGTCCCGCGCCTCCACTCTTCGGCGTCCGGCCGGGACACGCCAAGCCCGCGCGCCCTCGCCCCCGTGCCCCGCCCTCGTTCCCGCATCTTGCCGCCCTCGCCCGACCGCGCCGCCGGCCATTCCGAGCCTCGCCGCCACCGCCGCCGCCGATGTCGATACGCCGGCGTGGAGCCCAACCGGAGCAGCCGACCCCGCCACAGGCTCTAGGAAGCCGAGTTGCCCAAGCTCTACCCTTTTCCATCGACCGCCGGCCGCCGGAGCACTGCTGTCGCCTTGGACCACCGCCGGCCGACCCTGAATCACGCCGACGAGCCGCCGCCGTCGTCTTCCGACCGAGGTATGCAGCTCCGTGTGACCCCCTCTCCTCCCTCTTTGTTTCCCCCTCTCCCATGAGCCCCCCGTGCCCCGGAGCACCGGCGACTCCGATGGCCAGTACCTCCAGGAGCACCCCCATCCTCCTGTTTTGTTTCGAATCCAAGGAGGAAGATGACAGTTTTGTGAAAAACTCCCTGAAGAACTCAATAACCTTTGGATCTAATCTGTGCCTAGTAAATCTCGCTCATAACCCCCTGTGAAAACACCACCTTTCACACATAAACCCACCTGAAGATCTTGCAAGTAAATCCCTGAGTTTATATACATAATTGTGTATATGCCCCTGGGTTTTCGCAGTAAAGTCCCTGGAAGTTTCCAATCTTCACCTCTAGGTCCCTCGATCTTTGAAAGTCCATATATTTCTTGTTTTATCTCCAATTTCATCCGTTCAAGTTGCGCTAGGTTCATAATAATGTAAAGCACGCGTTAGTGGGGTGTTTTCACCATGTTTTTTTCTGAAAATAAAATTAATATTAATTTTGATTAATGTCTAGTTATACATGCCTTTTATGAATAAAAGAAATATAGATCTATACATCGTTTTTCATAAGCAAGTTTAATTTGATTAATGTTTAAATAAAAGTTAATTAGATCTTTCTCTCAGTTTTTTAAACCAAATGTTAATTTTTTAATAGTTAATTAATCTTTTCTAATTAAAATTTGAATAGGCTTTTACATCGGCTTTTATAATAAATGTTAATATAATTTATGCCAGTTCCATAATGTTTTTAATAATAATATGATCTACTCGAACCACAGAGCTTCGTTTAGATTATTCATATAGTTTAGTTTTTTAAATTAAATGTTTAATTGGAATAATTCTTATATGAATCTTTATAAATAAAATTTGATTAGTTCTTTACTCCGGTCTTTTACAAATAAAAAGTAATGTTGCATTAATTCCATCTTAGGGTGTTTTCTTTATGAAATATCCCTACATACTTTTTGCTAATTAAAAATAAACCTAGCTCATAGTTTGATCTCTCATATGCAAATCAATCGTTAGACGTTCTTAACCTCAGTGTCCCTTTTGATCAAGTCTATTTGAAGCTCTAAATCTTTCTAGTGTTAGCTCAAGCTCAAACCATGTCTAGCTAGTTAGACCCTTCCCTTTTTGCACGGTTTGTGTGCTTTGGTGATCCTAGTAGATATCCTAAGAGTTTTTGTTCTGCAATCCTTTATCAAGTGATCCTACCATGATTATTTCATGTTTCTCATAGAATCTCATTTATCAATATCTAGTTCATGTCTATTCTATCTCAATTAGGTTGTCTCTTTATGAATCAGCTGTGTTCTTGTACCTAATCTATCGTAGTTACCATTCTTTAGAGCTTACCCTGTTATCTGTTTCTCCTGTCAATCAGATCACCCTTGGTTAGTGTGTCAGTTGTTCATACGAGTTCTCTTTGTAGACTAGTTCTCCTAAACCCTTGCCTAAGGTTTGTGTGTGCGTTATAATTCGCTTCTACCGTTCTCGTTCGTTTCACCTTAACTTGTACGTTAGCATGTGTATCACCTGTTATTTATTATAATACTAAAGATGCATGTTAATCTTGACTAATTCTTATTCCATTACTTTTCAAATAAAAGTGACTAGGTTCTATCCCGGTTTTCATAAGCTAAGATTTAATTGGTTAATCCTTATTCATAACTAGTTTTTTTCTAAATAAAAGATGTTAGAGTTAAACATCGGTTTTCATAATAAAGTTAGTATGCCTAATGACATCATAAATGCCTTTTCAATATTAAATATGTTTAGCTGAACACGTGAAATAAAGTTACTCGTCTAGGTATCTTATACTTGCTTTATCTTTCTAAAGTAATTGTTAATTTGACATAACTTCTACTCGAATGTTATAAATAAAACATGATTAGGTTTATCGTGATTTCTTTAATTAAATGTAACTTGTTTAATGGTAATATAGAGTATTTTTCTGAAATATTCTTTCACATGATTTCTTAATTAAAATATGCCAAGCGCAGTCTCTTGTTGTTTGATAATAATCTTTCGATAGATTTGAGCTTAGTAACGTTCTCAGTGGTTCCCTCGTTCATGCGTAACCAATAGAATCGAGCTCTATCTCAATGTGATCTTTCGGTTCTTGCTCAATCTTCCGCAACCATCTCTTTAAAGCTAACCAAGCCTTTCCCTTCCAAGCACCCTTTGTGTTCTTTAGTGATCCATCTAATCGATCCTATCTTTTAGTGCGTTCTTTTATAGCTTTTCATTCGAGTGGTGTATTGTTCTTAGTTTGTTTGTTTGTCTGCTTTGTATGCTTGTGTCCGTTGATTGATGCGAGTAGAACGAACGTGGTTCGAGAGCATTGAAGAGCATGAAGGTGAAGATATTTTGAGCAACTACTCTTTGGTTGAAGGCAAGTGTGTCCTTGAACTTTTGTCCTAATAACTTTATTAATCACTATTGCATTGCTTTGCATTAATTTTGATGGGTTCCTATTAAGGATGACTAGCCTCACTTGACTGTTATCTTGAACCTGGTTATTAATTAATATTGATGGTAGATATTGCTTAGTGTGCTCAACTAGGTTGGTAATAATCAACATGGTTATCATTTTATGCTCTATGTTCCAATGTGATATGTGATGTTTAATATACAAGACCATATGTTTAATCGGAACATGGAGAACCACCCAGGAAAATAGTACAACCACAAGAACTAAACGGGCACTCGTCTTGGCTGAATAATTAGGAACTTTAGCTTGAGGTGATCTTACCTGATAAGGACAAGGGATCGGCGGTACTGCGGGATTGGACTCACTCTAGCAGGGGGTTGGGTGAGTTATTTTTTTTATGGTGGGGTATCGACCTGCTAGGGGACTTTATACCTTGCTAACTGATCCGTACCTTGTGGGTCACTACTTGTTGGAGAACCTTTGTAAAGGCCATGTAGCGTCCCTATGCAACCACACCTTGGTAGTGTGGTATGGTGCTTGGCCGGCATCGCATGGTTGGGTCCAAAGTTCTTCGGAGCTTTTATGCTGCTTGTGGTGAAAGTGTACAACCTATGCAGAGTGTAAAACTAATCGATTAGCCGTGCTCACGGTCAAGAGCGGCCTGGACCCTCACATGATAACTGAACTTAAAGATGTACTTAAATTGTGATATGTGTTATGGTTATGCTTGCCATGCGCTCATGGTGTTTCTCTTACCTTTATGCTTAATGTGGGTTGGTTACTCATACATTATTAGTAATCAGGTGCTAATAAAACTTGATCAACTAAAATGCTAAATGCTTATAGCCCAGTCCACTATAAAGCTTTTGCATTCATATCTTTCTCCACATTTGCTGAGTACGACAAGTGCTCACCCTTGCTATAAACAATGTTGCTCAGAAAGAGGAAGCTACATGAAGATGACGTGGAGTTGTGGTGGAGTTCTAGGCATACGTAACCCCCAGTCGACTGCTTGTGAAGTTTGGTGCCTTCGTTTCAAGGATTTAGCGTAATACTCTGATAATCTCCCTTTTCCTTTCGTGATATTGTTTCTGCTATTCACTTATGTCAACTATATGCATGAAAATTGATCCTGGCATGCATATAGGTTTGCACTTGGTTTTCTTTGGAAAAACAGGTGTGACAGCTTCTCAACCGGTTTCTCCTCACTAGCCTTCTCACTTTCTTTCTCAAAGAGCACTATCCCGGAAGTACTCACAAACTTGATAGGCTTTTGGAAATCATTTGTTTGTGGAGGAAACACGGGTGGAGCTAGGATTGTGTCTAGTCGGTTCCTAAGATGGTTAGGTTTAGGAGGGAAATCATTTTTGTGGTGGGTTTTTGGTGGCTTTGGGATATTTTCTCCACTTACCTCACCAACCTTGTTTGCCTCAAGTCCGTCACCATCCTGCCTCTTGAATGTCTCAATCATTATCCTCAACCGAGGCTCATGACCAGACAACCAACCCATCAACTTTCTCAACTCATCATTCTCATCCTGCAAACGATCAACATAATGTGCAAGTTCCAAGTTCTTCAAAGCATGCAATTCATAGGTAGAGCAAGATGTAGGAATTGGTTCTTTCAACTTTGCCTCAAGAGAAACAGTGTAAGCATGCATCTCATCAATTTTAGCATGCAAGACAGGGCAAGAAGTGCAAGCACCTAGCAAAGCATATCTAGACTTAAGCTCAGCCACTTCAACCCTAAGCATATATAGTTCCTCACACTTGGAGGCATGCTTTTATTTAAACAAAGCAAGATCAGCAAGGAAAATTTAGCAATCAGCACATTCAACATGATCAGAAACAACTGGTGAAGCTTTCAGAGAATCAATTTCCAGCTTAGCATCCAAATTCCGTGTTTCTAGCTCAGCCACTCTAGTCCTAGCATCCTCGAGTGACGCTCTAAGGTCTTTCCTCATTTTCTTAGCCTCTCTAAGCATGTCATCACGATTATCAACCAACAAGCCAAGCCGTTCATTCTCCTGACGCAAGAAGGGGAGTTCATCACGCACCTCGTCGTCGGAGTCAGAGTCCGAGTCGCTTTGTGTGCTCTTCTTGCTGTCGGAGCTCAGCGCCATGGTGTAGAAGCCGTCTCTAGCGAAGCAGCTCATCCCGCTCAGGTTCCTGGATGACTTCCTACTCTTGCGACGATCACCTTCATCTTCACTGCTGCTTGAGCTCGAGGTGGAGTACGCAGAACTGGAGTCGACGTCGCTCGCTCCAACCATCGCTCGGGCCTTGCCTCGGCTCTCCTTCTTCCTCGATCGTCGCTCGTCCTTGTTCTTGTGCTTGCTCTTATGGTCGCGCCTCGACCGGTACTTGCCATCTGTTCTTGACTTGTGCTTGTAGCGATCCTTGTTCTCGACCTTCTCCGGGAAGTCGGCGACGAAGTGTCCCGGCTTGCCGCACTAGAAGGATGTCCTCGTGTTCCTCCTCATGTTCACCCGGTTCTCGTGCAGCCTCTAGAATCTCCTCGTCAGCAACGCCAGCTCGTCCTGTCCAAGCACATCGAACTCCTCATCTGGCATAGACATCAAAGAGGACAAAGAGAACATCCTGGTGGATGGGTTAGTGTTAGCCTTTCCTTTCGAACCACCGACGAGGGCAAGACTATGAGAGTCAGTCGGGCCCTCGAGCTTGGCTGTCATGCCCCTATCCACCTCAGCCGACTTGAGCTTCGAGAACAGCTCGTTCACCGTCAAAGTGTCATACTTCTCCGACTCCACAATGGCCTCGAACTTTCCGCCCCAAATCGTATGATCCAAAGAGTGTAAGAGCTGGACAACTCTATCATGATCATCGTACGGGAGCACGTCCACATTGGCCCTCATGTTGGTCACAACCACCGTGAACCTCTGAAACAAGGCATTGATGGACTCACCGGGGAGATGAGTGAAGTTCTCGTACTCTCTCCGGTAGGTCGCATACATCCGATCCTGAACCTGGGCATTCCCAACATGAGCTTCCTTCAACACCGACCAGATTTTACAAGCCAAGTGCTCGGTGTGCACCCGATCGAACTCAGGCTGACACAAAGCACGAAACAAGTAGTCGACCGCCTTATTGTTGGCGTCGAACATGTCTCTCGATCCTTCTATAGATCGTTTTTCATAAGCAAATTTAAATTGATTAATGTTTCTATCACATGTTTTTACATAAAAGTTAATTAGATCTTTATCTCGGTTTTTGTAAACCAAATGTTAATTTGTTTAATAGTTAATTAATCTTTTCTAATTAAAATTTGATTAGGCTTTTACATCGGCTTTTATAATAAATGTTAATATGGTTAATGTCAGTTCCATAATGTTTTTAATAATAATATGATCTACTCGAACCACAAAGCTTCGTTTAGATTATTCATATAGTTTAGTTTTTTTAAATTAAATGTTTAATTGGAATAATTCTTATATGAATCTTTATAAATAAAATTTGATTAGTTCTTTACTCCGGTCTTTTACAAATAAAAAGTAATGTTGCATTAATTCCAACTTAGGGTGTTTTCTTTATGAAATATCCCTACATACTTTTTGCTAATTAAAAATAAACCTAGCTCATAGTTTGATCTCTCATATGCAAATCAATTGTTAGACGTTCTTTACCTCAGTGTCTCTTTTGATCAAGTCTATCTGAAGCTCTAAATCTTTCTAGTGTTAGCTCAAGCTCAAACCATGTCCAGCTAGTCAGACCCTTCCCTTTTTGCACGGTTTGTGTGCTTTGGTGATCCTAGTAGATATCCTAAGAGTTTTTGTTCTGCATTTCTTTATCAAGTGATCCTACCATGATTATTTCATGTTTCTTGTAGAATCTCGTTCATCAATATCTAGTTCATGTCTATTCTATCTCAATTAGGTTGTCTCTTTATGAATCAGCTATGTTCTTGTACCTAATCTATCGTAGCTACCTTTCTTTAGAGCTTACCCTGTTATCTGTTTCTCTTGTCAATCAGATCACCCTTGGTTAGTGTGTCAGTTGTTCATACGAGTTCTCTTTGTAGACTAGTTCTCCTAAACCCTAGCCTAAGGTTTGTGTGTGCGTTATAATTCGCTTCTACCGTTCTCGTTCGTGTCACCTTAACTTGTACGTTAGCATGTGTATCACCTGTTATTTATTATAATACTAAAGATGCATGTTAATCTTGACTAATTCTTATTCCATTACTTTTCAAATAAAAGTGACTAGGTTCTATCCCGGTTTTCATAAGCTATGATTTAATTGGTTAATCCCTATTCATCACTATTTTTTTCTAAATAAAAGATGTTAGAGTTAAACATCGGTTTTCATAATAAAGTTAGTATGCCTAATGACATCATAAATGCCTTTTCAATATTAAATATGTTTAGCTGAACACGTGACATAAAGTTACTCGTCTAGGTATCTTATACTTGCTTTATCTTTCTAAAGTAATTGTTAATTTGACATAACTTCTACTCGAATGTTATAAATAAAACATGATTAAGTTTATCGTGATTTCTTTAATTAAATGTAACTTGTTTAATGGTAATATAGAGTATTTCTCTGAAATATTCTTTCACATGATTTCTTTAATAAAATATGCCAAGCGCAGTCTCTTGTTGTTTGATAATAATCTTTCAATAGATTTGAGCTTAGTTCCGTTCTCAGTGGTTCCCTCGTTCATGCGTAACCAATAGAATCGAGCTCTATCACAATGTGATCTTTCCGGTTCTTGCTCAATCTTCCGAAACCATCTCTTTAAAGCTTACCAAGCCTTTCCCTTCCAAGCACTCTTTGTGTTCTTTAGTGATCCATCTAATCGATCCTATCCTTTAGTGCGTTCTTTTATAGCTTTTCTTTCGAGTGGTGTATTGTTCTTAGTTTGGTTGTTTGTCTGCTTTGTATGCTTGTGTCTGATGATTGATGCGAGTAGAACGAACGTGGTTCGAGAGCATTGAAGAGCATGAAGGTGAAGATATTTTGAGCAACTACTCTTTGGTTGAAGGCAAGTGTGTCCTTGAACTTTTGTCCTAATAACTTTATTAATCACTATTGCATTGCTTTGCATTAATTTTGATGGGTTCCTATTAAGGATGACTAGCCTCATTTGACTGTTATCTTGAACCTGGTTCTTAATTAATATTGATGGTAGATATTGCTTAGTGTGCTCAACTGGGTTGGTAATAATCAACATGGTTATCATTTTGTGCTCTATGTTCCAATGTCATATGTGATGTTTAATATACAAGACCATATGTTTAATTGGAACATGGAGAACCACCTAGGAAAACAGTACAACCACAAGAACTAAACGGGCACTGGTCTTGGCTGAATAATTAGGAACTTTAGCTTGGGGTGATCTTACTTGATAAGGACAAGGGATCGGCGGTACTGCGGGGTATGGACTCGCTCTAGAAGGGGGTTGGGTGAGTTATTCTTTTTATGGTGGGGTATCAACCTGCTAGGGGACTTTATACCTTGCTAACTGATCCAGACCTTGTGGGTCACTACTTGTTGGAGAACCTTTGTAAAGTCCATGTAGCGTCCCTATGCAACCACACCTCGGTAGTGTGGTATGGTGCTTGGCCGGCATCGCATGGTTGGGTCAAAAGTTCTTCGGAGCTTTTATGCTGCTTGTGGTGAAAGTGTACAACCTCTACAGAGTGTAAAACTAATCGATTAGCCGTGCTCACGGTCAAGAGTGGCTTGGACCCTCACATGATAACTGAACTTGAAGATGGACTTAAATTGTGATATGTGTTATGCTTATGCTTGCCATGTGCTTATGGTGTTTCTCTTACCTTTATGCTTAATGTGCGTTGGTTACTTATACATTATTAGTAATCAGGTGCTAATTGAAGGATCAGATGGCGACTAGAGAGGGGGGGAGTGAATAGGAGCCGGTAAAAAAATTCTTCTCAAAGAACCCGGCCTATACCCTAGTCAAATCCCGGTCACACACAAGCGATGGATCGAATCACACGCCAATCGCCAAGACTACGAGGTTATGGATCAACCTCTAGTCTTAGGAACGATTTCTTGAAGCATACGCGGAAGCACGAGAAAGGAAGGGAGGAATCAAACCAAGAGACAAAGCACTCAGGCTCTGGCGGACTGTCCGGCCAGGAGGGGCGGACCGTCCGCACGGGCCCCGCGGACCGTCCGGCCTGCTGACGCGGACTGTCCGCACACACACCGTGGACTGTCCGCCCCTGCACCGCGGACCGTCCATTAAAGTGAACAGAACCACCAGAACCAACCCGAGAAAACGGACCGTCCGCGAAGGCCAGGCGGACCGTCCGCGCGGGTCCCGGACCGTCCGCTACTGAAGCTCGGACCGTCTACAAACCGGCTGCAACGAAAACCTAAAGCAACACCGGATCGAAACGAAACGAAGCAAGAACACGAAGAACACCGCGACGAACTGGAGCGGTGCGGACTGTCCGCCTGGTCCTCGCGGACCGTCCGCCACCGCGACGGAAGCGAAAACGCACGACCCCGAAAGTCAACTTCCCCAAATCATCATCGGATTTCCCAAACGGTTGAAGCTGTGGAGACAAGGGTTTGGGGACTTGAAAAGCGTCACACAAGGATGCTATAGCCCAAAAATCTTGCCTCCTAACTCTCTAAATCACCGGGAATCGCGAATCCTTTGAGCACCACCAAAAACTAGAGCACCGAACGAAAATCCTTGAATCGAAGTGGTTTTCCGGCGTTTGAGGGCACAAGATCAATCACAAAGATGCACGAGACATCTATCCATGTTTCCCTCAAAGAAATCCGGGGAGAAACCCACTCAAATCCGCGGATCACACCGAGAACAAAGGCACGAAAACAAGCACAAAAAGAACACGAAAAACACAACTCTGAATCTTCTATACAAACCAGGAAAGATTCACAAGGTCTAGCATGCCGCCCTAGCATCCATCCCTTTCAACAAATCTCTCATGAAGCCCTCATGCTAGCCTAGAGAAAATAGAGAAGAAAATAGCTACGAAAAATGGGAAATGGGAGGGGGGAAATGAAACCCTAAGTCGCGGAGAGAGAGAGCCATCCACACACACTCATGGCTTATATATCAGGTCCCGCCGGAGTGGTAAATGACTCGACTACCCCTAACTTAACTACTGGCGTTACAACCCACGTAGGGGCATTTAGGTAATGTTTGTGGGTCTTGCCATCGGACGGCCACACCTTTGCCGCACCCCGCGTCCTCCCGACGCAAGCCATGTGATCCCGCCGCGTGTCCTCCGCTTTGAAGCTTCCCGACACGCCAGGATCCCGTCTCCGTCGTGTTGGGCCCTCGGACTTGGTTTTGAGGCCCAAACCAAGAAACCGTCCTCCGATGGTTTTGTGGGCAAACCACCAAACCCCGCGTGCTCGGTCCGGCCTCCCGCTAAACTACTTGACTCGACCGCCACCGTGCACCGGCTCGATTGTCCATGACTTCGTCTTGCTCGTATCGCCACCATGTGGCCCGCACCTAGTCCCGCTGTCCACCGGGTCCCTCGAACCGAGCCTACTTGTCTCTCTATCTCCCGGAGGCCCCTCAAGGCTGAAGACCTTTCGCGCCCGTTCTTCACCTGCAACAACACGAACTAGGCCGTAGCCTACACCTGCGCACTAAGCTAAGAGTCAGTCCAACACCCGTTGTCAATCACTCATCACTGAGGAGCGGTCATCCATCGACCACTGGGACGCTCCTGGTCCTCAATCTCCCCCTTGATGAGTGCATTGACAACACACAACGCGAAATGAAATTCAGAGAAAGAAAGAAAGGAAGAAGAAAGAAAAAACAAAGAAGCGCAACTCATGACCAAAACCAAAGAAAGGCAATGAAAGGTCACAAGCCGAGCAAAGAACAAACTCCACACTGAAAACAGCAAGAAAGCTCCCCCTGAACAAATGCAAGCTCCCCCTGAACATGTGGATGCAATCTTCCAAATTTTAGCTCACCTCTTCTGAATTTTCATTAAGCTCACCTCTTCTCCCCCTTGTTGACAATGTATGAATCAAGGTGAAAATGCAGAAATGCAAAACAAAGCATAGAAACATCTACATGAGCTTCTCAAATAGGCCAAATCTAGTGTCAAAGGCTAAGAATGAGACAAAGATCACACATATGAATCATAGCATAGTCAAAGCATTGCCACAAGGAATATATGAAAATACAAGCATGTGACAAAGCAAAATTTTCAGATTTAAGCAATTTTACCAAAAGAAGGCGCGCTTCACATGTAAAAGCCTATCCATGTCACACTTGAGCCACAAACATGCATACCATTCAAAGATCATATAAGGATATCAAATTCTCAGCAAAAGATCATGGCAAACACCCATAAAGCAAAGCAAAGCATGTCATGTCAAAGCTCATGAGCCATGTGTCCACTTCGGGGAGACTTCTCCACTGGTGAACATCATGCAACATCTTTTGCACCCATATGTGGAAGATAAGACATTTTAAGCATAGACATGATGGATGGAGCATGTTTCAAGCATTACACACTTCTTTTCAAGATTAATTCATTTCATGGTACATGAAGTGCCTTTGCGGCAAAAAGAAGCTTATGCTCCCCCATGAATGCAACATAGGCTAAACATTCACAATGATATTCGGCCTGGCCCAAGTGCAAGAAAAAGACATCCAAGCACAATCTAAGCATAGAAAGCACATTTAGACCAAAACGTGACATGGATACCCTACTACACATGAGTGGAGCACATTTCACCAAAAAATAGTCAAGATTAGCATTTATTTCAAAAGGGGCTATCTCACCACACATATATCTCAAATATTTCAAGAGCATAGCCTCACATAACCATTTCTCCACACATATGACCAATATCTCACAAATAGCCAAAGAAACTCAAATAAGGCATATGAAAGAAGCTCATCATCCTAAAATGCAATATGATACAAATGCAACATGATATACGAAAAGATGGCTATCCTACCATGGTTTGTACATCAAGCAAAACATGTATATACATCAAAGAAAAACATGGTATGATACATATGGTACAAGAAAAACCCCCAAGAATCAACTAGAAAGGGCAACAAACCCCAAGTTCCCCCCGCAAGCGCACAAATGTAGCTTGGTCGAGAGGCATTGTGAAAATGTCGGCAAGCTGATCTTGGGTAGGGACATGGCTCAACACAATGGTTCCTTTTTCAACATTGTCCCTCAAGAAATGATACCTCACTTCTATGTGTTTGGTTCTGGAGTGAAGCACTGGGTTTTTAGCTACGCTTATGGCACTGGTGCTATCACAACGAAGTGAGATCTGGGTGCACTCCTCACCAAAGTCTCTCAAAGTGTATGAAATCCACAACAGCTGGGAACAACAACTCGCGGCTGCAACATACTCCGCCTCGGTGGTAGACTGAGCTACGATGAGACCGCTTGCGGGAAGACCATGAAACCAACGAAGACCCAAGAAACTGGCAAGTACCAGAAGTAGACTTCCTCTCAACTCGACAACCAGCAAAATCCGCATCGGAAAACCATGAAGAGAGAGAGTCGAGGAGGAAGAATACCAAAGGCCAAGACTAGGGGCAGACTGTAGGTACTTGAAGATCCTCTTGACGGCCTGTCGATGTGATGTCCTCGGCGAAGCCTGAAAACGAGCACACAGACACACACTGAACTGTATGTCTGGCCTCGTCGCCGTCAGGTAGAGGAGGGAGCCGATCATGCTCCTGTACTCCCGCTGGTCCACTGGTTCTCCGTCCTCGTCCGCATCCAAAGTGGACGTACTCCCCATGGGAGTCGACATCGGCTTCACATCTTGCATCTGGAACTTCTTCAGCAGGTCTTTCGTGTACTTGGTCTGGTGCACGAATGTTCCATCCTTCACTTGCTTGATCTGCAGCCCGAGAAAGTACTGCAACTCGCCCATCATGCTCATCTCGAACTCCCTGCTCATCTCATCTGCAAACTTTGCAACAAGGTTATGTGACGAGCCACCAAAAACAATATCATCCACGTATATCTGAACAATCAACAAATCATTTCCATGCTTGAGGAGAAACAGGGTCCTATCCACGGTCCCCATCACAAACCCTCTGCTCAATAGAAAACCTCTCAATCTCCCATACCAAGCACGGGGTGCCTGTTTCAACCCATACAGAGCCCTTTTCAACCTGTATACCCTGTGTGGGTACAACTCACTCTCAAACCCAGGTGGCTGCTTCACATACACCTCCTCCTCTATGACCCCATTCAGAAAGGCACTCTTCACATCCATCTGAAACAACTTGAACCCTTTAGCCACGACAAAGGCTAGAAGGATGCGAATTGCCTCAAGACGGGCCACATGAGCAAAGGTCTCCTCGATCCCCTCCTTCTGACTAAACCCCTGAGCAACAAGTCTGGACTTGTTCCTCACAGCCATCCCATTCTCTCCCTCTTTGTTCTTCCAAACCCACTTGGTTCCTATGGGATGGCAATTTGGAGGTGGTTCAACTAACTCCCACACCTGATTCCTCTCAAAGTTTTCCAACTCCTTATGCATAGAATTGACCCAGTTTGCATCAGATAAAGCGTGTCCAATGTCCTTGGGCTCAAAGGTGGCAACAGAAGTAGCATGAGCGAAATGAGAGGAATTCCTGGACCTTGACCGTGTAGTACGTTCGTCGATGTCCCCAATGATCTTCGACAGCGGATGCACTTCTTGAATCTGCCGGGGAGCCTCACGCCTCGAGACTAC
The DNA here is from genome assembly GCA_947561735.1 of Cenchrus americanus. Lineage (NCBI taxonomy): Eukaryota > Viridiplantae > Streptophyta > Magnoliopsida > Poales > Poaceae > Cenchrus > Cenchrus americanus. The sequence goes on along the minus strand of OX387244.1, from coordinate 75,945,493 downwards.
CTCCCCCTCAACTTCAGCTTCTCTCGCCTGGTCATCTTGTTGCACCGTCGTTGTCCATGAAGTAGACGGTCCACGCTCCATAGTGGTCGTAGGGGAAGTAGTGGGTACACACTCAGCTTCAGGCGCATGGTTGTCTCCATCATCATCTCCAGCTTCATCCTTCTCCTCTTCAAAAGGTCCTCAGCCATCTCCTCATCACCTGCACATTCAAAGCCAAGAGAGGTACATGGCATTGTCTCGTCGAAGGTTACCTCGCAAGTCTCCATGATTTTGTTAGTCTCAAGGTTAAGCACCCTATAGGCTCTAGAGTGGTTAGCATATCCAAAGAAAATACCATCACTAGACCTAGCCTCAAACTTGTCGAGTTTTCCCTTCTTAAGAATAAAGCACTTGCGGCCAAAAACTCGGAAATGACTCACCTTAGGTGCCCGACCATGCATAAGCTCATAACGGTATTCTTCTTGAAAGTTCGCAATAAAATCCCGTTGGAAACATGACAAGCCGTATTGACCGCCTCACCCCAATACCTCCTAGGAGTCCCGTGCTCATCGAGCATCGTCCTAGCCATCTCACAAAGAGTCCGATTTTTCCTTTCCACAACTCCATTTTGAGGGGGCACATAAGGGGTCGAATACCGATGTTCAAGACCTAGATCACGACGAAGGCATCAAAACGAGAGTTCTTGAACTCTGAGCCATTATCACTGCGGATAGCTCGGATGGCATTCCCATGCCTCTCGTTTCTCAACCTCACGATCAGATCTCAAACAAAACCAAATGTCTCACTCTTATCCTCCAAGAAAAACACCCAGGCATAGCGAGAGGAATCGTCCACCACAACAAGGACATACCACTTCCCACCCACCGAGCGAACTCGAGCTGGCCCAACAAGGTCCATGTGCAATAGCTCTGTCGGACGCTCGGTCATGACATCGGTCAAGGGTGGATGGGGAGTGGCTACCATCTTGCCATGCCTACACGGAGCACAAACCAAATCCTTCTCAAGCTTCAACCTCGGCAATCCTCGGACAAGGTCAAGACCACTCAAGCGGGAAACCAAATCAAAGCTCAAGTGTCCCAACCTCCTATGCCATTTCCACAAATCAGAAGAAGGACCAGCCATCAAACAGCTGAGCAGACCCAAAGAACGAGAGAAATCAGCCCTGAAAATCTGACCCTCGAGGATGATCATACAAACAAGATCACCTCGAGAATCCAGTAAACGAGACTCGCCAGACTTGAAACGCACCTCAAAACCCTCATCAAGCAACTGAGAAACCGAAAGCAAATTGAAACCCAAAGACTTCACAAGAGCAACTCTCTTCAACGTTACCTTGTCACTCACATGCACAACACCCTCAGAAATCACCCTTCCTCGTCCATTGTCCCCAAATGTGATGTACATCTTTTCCTTCACTGGGCTGAGGCTGGAGAACCACTTCTTATCTCCGGTCATGTGTCGGGAACATCCGGAGTCGATCAACCAAATGTTCTCCAAGCGTCCTTCCTGTAGTTAGAAACAAGAACGAGAGTGAGCTAACGACTCGACACTGGGGTTAGCACAAAGGAAGTTAAACCAGTGTCGAGCCATCTGCTCAAAAGAGGGGTTCGAAAACATCATTCCCTTGCCACCAAACTTCCCATGTCCCATGGAAGGAGTACGAGCACCACGAGGGGGAAAACGTGGTCCGTAGTTCCTCTGGAACCCAAAGCTGCGATCATCTCCCCTAAACCCATATTGAGGTCGAGTAGGGGGACGTCCAGCAAAACCACCATGAGCCCGACCAAACCTCTCACCAGCACGCGCACCATCATCTCTCCTAACAAACCTACCACCCTGAGCTCCAACTCTACCAACACTCTTCACACTTCCCACACCCCGTGGAAGTGGCACTCTAGGCTCAGGAATACCATGAGACTGGCGATACCTATCCTGGTTTGCTTGCTCCCTAGCAAGCCTCTCATCCCTCTTCCTCTTATAGCAAAACTCGGCTAGGTGTCTTTCCTTGCCACAGTACTCACACCTGAAGGGGATGGGTTTTGGTTTTGGCTCTGGCTTCTCTTTAGGCTTCTCACCCTTCTCACTCACAAACTTCACCGGTTTCTGGAAGTCATTTGTCTTAGGTGGGAATTTGGGTGGATCTTGGGTTGTGTCAAGCTTGTTGCAAAGGTGGTTGGGCTTTGGTGTGAAAGAGTTCTTGGGTGCTTTTGGAAGTGGGAGTTGGATGTCTCCGATCACCTCAAACTCGGGGTTAGACTCAACATACTTCTCATACACACTCTCCCCACTGTTCTCTCCCACTTTCTCACCCAACTTCTCAAAACCCAAACCACGACCATCAGCTCTCTTGAACTCCTCAATCATGATTTTTAATTGAGGTTCCTGCCCATACAACCAACCCAACACCTTCCTCAAATAGTCATTCTCCTCATAGATGACATCCAAACGGGAAGTAAGTTCAAGATTGCGCAAAGAAACTTCATCACAGCTAGAGCATGCATTTGCAACAGGAGATTTCAAAGATGCTTCCAAAGAACTAATGGTAGAATGAGCATCAACAAGCTTAGCATGCATAGTAGGACATGATTTACAAGCACCAAGCAAAGTAGGTCTAGCCTTAAGCTCATCATACTCAGTCCTAAGAGCATCTAGTTTAGCCAAAGTAGACGCATTCTTCTCATTAAGCAACTTGATCTCATTCAACCATGCATCACACTCAAGACACTCAACATCATCAGGAATAGTAGGAGCAAGTTTCAAAGAGTCATTCTCAAGTTTCAATTCAAGCAATTTGGACTCTAACTCTCCTACTTTCTTACTAGCATTCTCAAGTTGAGCCCTAAGATCTTTCCTCATCTTCTTAGCATCTCTCAACACACTATCACGGTTGTCAATCAAGCCATTCAACCTAGTGATCTCAGCAAGCAAAGAGTCGGGGTCACGATTTACCTCATCCTCCGAGTCGGAGTCGCTGTCTTCCTTGTCGCTCTTCTTGCTGCTCGAGCTATGGGCCATGCCACAAAAGCCTTCAAGTGTCACACAGCTCAATCCACTGAGGTTCTGGCTTGCACTCTTCTTGCCCTTGCGCCTCCCGGCATCTTCATCTTCACTGCTTGAGCTTGACTGCGCGTCGCTTGAGCTTGAGTCGACGTCGCTTGCACCGGCCACCATGGCTCTTGCCTTGTCCTTCTTGTAGCCGCCCTTGCTCGGTCGCCGCTTGTCCTTGTCCTTGCTCTTGGACTTGCTGAAGTGCTTGCCCTTGGAGGAGTACTTGTCTTCACGCCTCGGGTGCGCCTTGTACTCGTTCATCTTGTACTTGTTCTCCTCCGCTTCCGGGCACTCGGCGATGAAGTGTCCACGCTTGCCACACTTGTAGCATGTCCCCGAGCTCCGCCTTGCATTCCTCCGGCTCTCATGTAGTCGATCAAACCTCCTTGAGAGCAAGGCCAGCTCCTCCTCGCCCAGCACATCAAACTCCTCATCTGGAATAGACATAAGAGAAGACAAGGAAAACTGTTGACAGGAAGGGTTAGATTTGCCCTTTGATCCGCCCACAAGAGCAAGACTATGGTCAGTCGAGCCCTCATGCTTGGATTGCAACTTCCTGTCAACCTCAGCCGACTTGAGCTTAGAAAAGAGGTCATCCAACTCAATAGTCAAATATTGCCCAGACTCCTTGATGGCCTCAACCTTAGCACCCCAAACATTTGGATCCAAGACATGCAAGAGCTTCAAAGCCTGATCATGCTCGATATAAGGAAAATCCTCAACATTAGCCTTCATGTTGTTCACGATGGCGGTGAACCTCTGAAACATCGCATCGATGTCCTCACCGGGAAGTTGAGTGAAGTTCTCATATTGCATCCGGTAAGAGACAAAGAGGCGAGCCTTCACATGGTTATCACCACCGTGAGCAACCAACAACTTCTCCCAAATTTGCCAAGCAAGATTCAAATGGCGAACACGCTCAAACTCAGGATCACACAAGCTCCAGACCAAGTGATCAATGGCTTTTGCATTTGCCTCATACTTGGCCTTAGCACCGGCATCAGTCACCATAAGAGTATGGATGTTGACCGGAATAGCATAGGTCTTGTCAAGCACAATGAAATCCAACAGCTTGCCATGAAGAAAGATCATCATACGAGCCGCCCACTTGTGGTAACCCTTGCCATCGAAGTGCGGCGGACCGCCCTGCTCAACGTACGCCATCTTAGGATTCGAGACTTGTTAAAGTCGCAAAGAATCCGGCACCAGGCTCTGATACCAATTGAAGGATCAGATGGCGACTAGAGAGGGGGGAGTGAATAGGAGCCGGTAAAAAATTCTTCTCAAAGAACCCGGCCTATACCCTAGTCAAATCCCGGTCACACACAAGCGATGGATCGAATCACACGCCAATCGCCAAGACTACGAGGTTATGGATCAACCTATAGTCTTAGGAACGATTCCTTGAAGCACACGCGGAAGCACGAGAAAGGAAGGGAGGAATCGAACCAAGAGACAAAGCACTCAGGCTCTGGCGGACCGTCCGGCCAGGAGGGGCAGACCGTCCGCACGGGCCTCGCGGACCGTCCGGCCGTCGCCGCCGCGGACCGTCCGCACACACACCGTGGACTGTCCGCCCCTGCACCGCGGACCGTCCGTTAAAGCGAACAGAACCACCAGAACCAACCCGAGAAAACGGACCGTCCGCGAAGGCCAGGTGGACCGTCCGCGTGGGTCCCGGACCGTCCGCTACTGAAGCTCGGACCGTCCGCAAAGCAGCTGCAACGAAAACCTAAAGCAACACTGGATCGAAACGAAACGAAGCAAGAACATGAAGAACACCGCGATGAACTGGAGCGGCGCGGACTGTCCGCCTGGTCCTCGCGGACCGTCCGCCAGGTGCGGACATAGCAGAAAACGCACGACCCCGAAAGTCAACTTCCCCAAATCATCATCGGATTTCCCAAACGGTTGAAGCTGTGGAGACAAGGGTTTGGGGACTTGAAAAGCGTCACACAAGGATGCTATAGCCCAAAAATCTTGCCTCCTAACTCCCTAAATCACCGGGAATCGCGAATCCTTTGAGCACCACCAAAAACTAGAGCACCGAACGAAAATCCTTGAATCGAAGTGGTTTCCCGGCGCTTGAGGGCACAAGATCAATCACAAAGATGCACGAGACATCTATCCATGTTTCCCTCAAAGAAATCCGGGGAGAAACCCACTCAAATCCACGGAATCACACCGAGAACAAAGGCACGAAAACAAGCACAAAAAGACCACGAAAAACACAACTCCGAATCTTCTATACAAACTAGGAAAGATTCACAAGGTCTAGCATGCCGCCCTAGCATCCATCCCTCTCAACAAATCTCTCATGAAGCCCTCATGCTAGCCTAGAGAAAATAGAGAAGAAAATAGCTACGAAGAATGAGAAATGGGAGGGGAGAAATGAAACCCTAAGTCGCGGAGAGAGAAAGCCATCCACACACACTCATGGCTTATATATCGGGTCCCGCCGGAGTGGTAAATGACTCGACTACCCCTAACTTAACTACTGGCGTTACAACCCACGTAGGGGCATTTAGGTAATGTTTGTGGGTCTTGCCATCGGACGGCCACGCCTTTTCCGCACCCCGCGTCCTCCCGACGCAAGCCATGCGATCCCGCCGCGTGTCCTCTGCTTCGAAGCTTCCCGACACGCCCGGATCCCGTCTCCGTCGTGTTGGGCCCTCGGACTTGGTTTTGAGGCCCAAACCAAGAAACCGTCCTCCGACGGTTTTGTGGGCAAACCACCAAACCCCGCGTGCTCGGTCCGGCCTCCCGCACAACTACTTGACTTGACCGCCACCGTGCACCGGCTCGATTGTCCATGACTTCGTCTTGCTCGTATCGCCACCATGTGGCCCGCACCTAGTCCCGCTGTCCACCGGGTCCCTCGAACCGAGCCTACTTGTCTCTCCATCTCCCGGAGGCCCCTCAAGGCTGAAGACCTTTCGCGCCCGTTCTTCACCTGCAACAACACGAACTAGGCAGCAGCCTACACCTGCGCACTAAGCCAAGTGTCAGTCCAACACCCGTTGTCAATCACTCATCACTGAGGAGCGGTCATCCATCGACCACTGGGACGCTCCTGGTCCTCACTAATAAAACTAGATCAACTAAAATTCTAAATGCTTATAGCCCAGTCCACTATAAAGCCTTTGCATTCATATATTTCTCCACATTTGCTGAGTACGACAAGTGATCACCCTTGCTATAAACAATGTTGCTCAGAAAGAGGAAGCTACATGAAGAATGAAGTGGAGGTGTGGTGGAGTTGTAGGCGTACGTAACCCCCAGTCGACTGCTTGTGAAGTTTGGTGCCTTCGTTTCAAGGATTTAGCGTAATACTATGATAATCTCCCTTTTTCTTTCGTGATATTGTTTTTGCTATTCACTTATGTCAACTATATGCATGAAAATTGATCCTGGCATGCATATAGGTTTGCACTTGGTTTTCTTTGGAAAAACAGGTGTGACAGCTTCTCAACCGGTATCTCCTCACTAGCCTTCTCACTTTCTTTCTCAAAGAGCACTCTCCCGGAAGTACTCACAAACTTGATAGGCTTTTGGAAATCATTTGTTTGTGGAGGAAACACGGGTGGAGCTGGGGTTGTGTCTAGTCGGTTCCTAAGATGGTTAGGTTTATGAGGGAAATCATTTTTGTGGTGGGTTTTTGGTGGCTTTGGGATATTTTCTCCACTTCCCTCACCAACCTTCTTTGCCCCAAGTCCGTCACCATCCTGCCTCTTGAATGTCTCAATCATTATCCTCAGCTGAGGCTCATGACGAGACAACCAACCCATCAACTTTCTCAACTCATCATTCTCATCCTGCAAACGATCAACATAATGTGCAAGTTCCAAATTCTTCAAAGCATGCAATTCATAGGTAGAGCAAGATGTAGGAATTGGTTCTTTCAACTTTGCCTCAAGAGAAACAGTGTAAGCATGCATCTCATCAATTTTAGCATGCAAGACAGGGCAAGTAGTGCAAGCACCTAGCAAAGCATATCTAGACTTAAGCTCAGCCACTTCAACCCTAAGCATATATAGTTCCTCACACCTGGAGGCATGCTTTTCCTTAAACAAAGCAAGATGAGCAAGGAAAATTTAGCAATCAGCACATTCAACATCATCAGAAACAACAGGTGAAGCTTTCAGAGAATCAATTTCCAGCTTAGCATCCAAATTCTGTGTTTCTAGCTCAGCCACTCTAGTACTAGCATCCTCGAGTGACGCTCTAAGCTCTTTCCTCATTTTCATAGCCTCTCTAAGCATGTCATCACGATTATCAAGCAACAAGCCAAGACGTTCATTCTCTTGATGCAAGAAGGGGAGTTCATCATGCACCTCGTTGTCGGAGTCAGAGTCCGAGTCGCTCTGTGTGCTCTTCTTGCTGTCGGAGCTCAGCGCCATGGTGTAGAAGTCGTCTCTAGCGAAGCAGCTCATCCCGCTCAGGTTCTTGGATGACTTCCTGCTCTTGCGACGATCACCTTCATCTTCACTGCTGCTTGAGCTCGAGGTGGAGTACACAAAACTGGAGTCGACGTCGCTCGCTCCAACCATCGCTCGAGCCTTGCCTCGGCTCTCCTTCTTCCTTGATCGTCGCTCGTCCTTGTGCTTGTTCTTGTGCTTGCTCTTATGGTCGCGCCTCGACCGGTACTTGCCATCTGTTCTTGACTTGTGCTTGTAGCCATCCTTGTTCTCGACCTTCTCCGGGCAGTCGGCGACGAAGTGTCTCGGCTTGCCGCACTGGAAGCATGTCCTCGTGTTCCTCCTCATGTTCACCCGGTTCTCGTGTAGCCTCTAGAATCTCCTCGTCATCAACGTCAGCTCATCCTCTCCAAGCACATCGAACTCCTCATCTGGCATAGACATCAAAGAGGACAAAGAGAACATCCTGGTGGATGGGTTAGTGTTAGCCTTTCCTTTCGAACCACCGACGAGGGCAAGACTATGAGAGTCAGTTAGGCCCTCGAGCTTGGCTGTCATGCCCCTATCCACCTCAGCCGACTTGAGCTTCGAGAACAGCTCGTTCACCGTCAGAGTGTCATACTTCTCCGACTCCACAATGGCCTCGAACTTTCCGCCCCAAATCGTATGATCCAAAGAGTGTAAGAGCTTGACAGCTCTATCATGATCATCGTACGAGAGCACGTCCACATTGGCCCTCATGTTGTTCACAACCACCGTGAACCTCTGAAACAAGGCATCGATGGACTCACCGGGGAGATGAGTGAAGTTCTCGTACTCTCTCCGGTAGGTCGCATACATCCGATCCCGAACCTGGGCATTCCCAACATGAGCTTCCTTCTACACCGACCAGATTCTAGAAGCCAAGTGCTCGGTGTGCACCCGATCGAACTCAGGCTGACACAAAGCACGAAACAAGTAGTCGACCGCCTTATTGTTGGCGTCAAACATGTCTCTCGATCCTGGAGTGAGGAAGTTCATCTGCTGGACATAGCTGTTGTCCACCGTGACATCCCCAAGGATCTGACCCTTTCCGCGGAGGAACGCCGCCATCCACTTACTCCACATCTGGTAGTTCTTTCCATTGAAGTGTGGAGGACCCGAACCCGGTTCCTGGTATGCCATCCTTGGATCTTAGACTGGTTAGAGTCAATAAAGACCCAAACCGGCTCTGATACCACTTGAAGGACCGAAACGGCGAACCAGAGAGGGGGGAGTGAATGAGAGCCGATAAAAATTCTATTCAAGAATTCAGCCTATGAACCCGATTTCACTCGTGTACCTCCACAAGCTTCTCTTGCCAAGTCCACATAGCCACTGAAGTGCTACTGAACCTAGGAGCAAGACTCAACCAACAGCCACAGCACACACACGCAGCGAAAACACACACGACACAGCTGCTGGCAGCCCAAACCGGTCAGGCCGGTTTCTGAAACCGATCAGACCGCTTCTGTTGGACTTAGCCTCACGCAGGCAGGGGAAACCGGTCAAACCAGTTTGGCAAACCAGTCAGACCGACTTTGTCCAGAAACTCCCCAAAGACCCAAAACACCTCAAGAGCCTTTCCACATCTGAACAAAAGAAGCCATAGCACAACAGGGACTTCCTTGCTCAAAAACCCTTCTCGACAGCCCACAGGGCGAAACCAGTCAGACCGGTTTGGGAAACCGGTCAGGCCAGTTTTTGTCTGGACAGTTGGGAAGAATACAGCCCGCGGGAAAAACTCAACCCTTCCACCAATCGATCTCCCGATTCGTTCCACGGATCAAAGTGAGACTTTGGGGATTGATGGTGTACCTCATGGGCTACCCTTGGCTAAAAGCTCGGTCCCCAAAACCCACTCGATCAAGAGGAATTGAAAGTAAACCCTCAAGAACACCTCTAACCCTAGAACTCCAAAAACACCAAAATCGAGCCCCTTAACTCACGGATTTGGGAGGGGAATCAAAGGCAAAAGAACCTCGAAGGGTTCATACAAATTTCCCCCATCAAATCCCCAAGAGCAAGGTCCCAAAAACGCACCGAGAAAACCACCAAGAGGGGGCTCCGAAAATCATCACCAAGAACAATCGGGAACAGCAAAACAAAGCCTTGAGGAACCACGCCGAATCATCTATACATACCAAGGAGGTTCATACAAGGTCTAGCTTGCCTCCCGATCATCCAACCCTCTCACAAGATCTAACCATGAAGCTCTCAAGCTAGTCCTATGGAAATCCTAAGAAAATAGGAAGGGAAAATAGGAAAGCAAATGAACTAGGGTTCCAAGAGGTGGCTGCCATCCTCTCACCCCTTGGGTTATATGGAGGCAAGCCAAAAGACTAAAATACCCCTAAAGTCTAAACTAGGATACACGCCCACCAAGGGCACTTTGAGAATTTGTCTTCGTAGCACCATCGGACGGATGCCCAGCGACCGCACCTCGCTTAGCCTCGACGCAAGCCTTGCGATCCCGACGCGTGTCCTCCGCTTCGAAGCTTCCGGCGCCCTGCGACCCCAAACCGGTCAGACCGGTTCTCCAAACCGGTCAAGCCAGTTTTGGCCAGACAACCACGCCCGGTCTTCGGCCTCGGCTTTGTGGCTCAGCCATGTAACCTGGTGATTTTCTGGTGAACCACTGCAAACCCCGCAAACTTGATGTAGCCTTTGCCAATCACCACTCATGACTCGGCTCCCACGAAGTCCCGGCTCGACCTTGGTTTTGTGGCTCAACCAAGAAACCGTCCACTGACTTCATCTTGCTGTTCTTACTACCATGCGGCCCGCACTTGACCCGCTGGCCACCGAGTCCCTCGAACGAAGCCTACTTGTCTTCTCCACACCTGGAGGCCTCACCGGCAACAACTTTTCGCGCTTGTTCTTCGCCTGCACCAACACGAGTCAAGCCGCAAACTGCACCTGCAATACTTAGCCAAGAATCAGTCCACACAACGTTGTCAATCACTCATCACACCAGGAAGCGACCACCCACTGGTCCTCTAACCACACATGGTCCTCAAATGATGAGCTAAGTGCTTTGCATGAGACATATGCTTCTTTTGTTTACACCTTGACTTGTTGCTACAATTCGCATGTGGTGTTAATTATGGATGTGTTTGTTTACAATAAGTTTTGTAAATCTTGATCATGATTTGAGCTTGGTCAAGATAATGACCTTAAAAAAGCACATGTCGGGAGAAGGCCCAATTTTCACTAACCATGTAGACAAGGCTCGAATAATTAAAAGAGAAGTCATGCCTTAGATAAATCATCAACCTCTCCAAATCCCACGATGGATGCTGCTGTCTTCAATTTTAGAGCTTGTTCAGAAGTGTACAAATGAAGAAAATGAGTTATTCAGAAGTTCCATGAAGTTTCCATTCCAACGCATCAAGAACCAACGAGTTTGAAGACCCGTGAAAGGAGTTATGGAGAAAACATTGAGTGTTGTGCGTTCTGAAATTTCAGGACAGATTTCATCACCGAAGTAAAACAGACGTAACTCTCTTGTCCAGAGTCCGATTTGAGCAGATAAATACTCATTGGAAAGGAAATTTTGTGCACTGTGCAATGGAGTAGAGCTTGGGTATACTTTCTGTTCTGGATATTAAATAAAAATTCATGGAGTGAAGGAAGCACAGAAGGGTGATAAAGAAGGAGATAGCGATGAAGCAAAAGGATGCCTTGGGCAAGTCTTCTATAATTGATCAAGCACAACATGGGAAGTAAATTAAAGCTGCATTGGTATGTTTTCTTCTTGCATGAAGGGCCATGGCTATGCGACGAAAAGAAGGTATGTGAGAAAGTCGAGCTCTATGACTTTAAATGAAGCGCTTTTCGGGAGGCAACTAGTTTCTTTATGTTTTTATTCCTTTCTTAGAGATCAAGTTGTGGTTATATCTTAGTTTCGTTCTCTTTTTTTACCACTATCATGTTCATGATCATATTTATTTATTTGCATGCATTGCATTTTGTTATCAACGTGATGTTTCTTTGCATATACATGTTTTGCACATAGTTAGCTTGGTTGTTTTATATATTTAATGATGTATGCTTCAGTTTCCATGTTAATGCTTCGAGGGCATTTTCCTTTTTTGATCTTGTGTAAACGTGGTGTTTAAACATGACTGCGGACCATCATTGTTAAGTTCGATAAACCTTGCTAGCTTTTCATATGTTTTCATGATGCATTGGTTAGTTTATAAGCTTTGAAATGTACTCAATTTTTCTTGTTCTATAAGAGTTATTTATTTAGGGATAGACATGGTGTTTTAACCCTAGATTTATCAACCTTTATGGCTATGAAGAAATTCGGCAACCTAGTTGTAAACATGGTTTTTAGAACTAGGTGAAAACATTGTCTTTGTTTATACGCTTTCCTATCACATGCATGCACACTTTGCACCACGTACACTCATTAGGTCTTTATTTCTCATTAGACTAATTATGCCACAAGTTAAGAATCTTAGGAGATATTGTTGGATTGTTGGCAATTCTATCTACTCCCAACCGTCACCTTGGGGGGTAGAATGTGCGCTTAAAACGTCTTGCAGGCAAGATAAAGACTCTCACTATAAGGAAATTGAAGGATGGCTAAGATAAAAATGCTTTGTCTTTTTATTCCATGCCTAGCAAAATGCTAAGCATAGGGGATACCCTAATCTTCAACACAGGAGTTCAACATGACGCTCTAGAAGATAGAATGATCAAGATCATGAACGTCTCTGGATCAATGTGCAAGAAGCCACCGATCTCATCAAAATTCTGCGTGGTCTCGAAGAGAAAACACTGAATATTTTTAGATATTTAGAATCCCCATGAAGTTACAATTCCAACAAATCAAGAATCAAGACAATCAGAGGTTCCTACAAGCGGTTAGGCCTGAATCACCGAGTGCAACACATCCTGAAATCAGTTTTGGACAGCACGCAGCGCTGAAGTAAAACGGACATAGCTCCCTTGTTTGAACTCCGTTTTCGATGAATAACCACATGCTGGGAAGGTAATTTCATAAACTTTTCAATAGAGCTATATTTCTATATATGTTCTGTTCTGTACAGAGGGGAAATCCATGAAAAAGAGACAGCAAGGAGACGATGAGAACAAGAAAGAGGAGATGGTGATGACAACATTGAACAGAAGAGCGACCAATGACTCCATTAAGCATACAAGATCAAATTCAGAAGTTTAGGAGCATTGATAAATCAAGACAAAAGCAAAAGCCACATAGATACATGGAGATGTCGAGAGAAGGCAACGGAGAACTACAAAGGATGGTAACATCTCCATGGACCTTTTCTTTTCCGAATATAAATGCTTGTAAGTATGCCTTCAACCTTAGGTGCAACATTTTGTTTTTCTCTTCCAACAATAACATGGGTACTAGGAGGGCAACCTAGGTTTTTTTTATTTTCAATAGATAGACATGACCATGTGTTCACCTCGATGTTTTATATTGCATACGCTTACGGAAAGATGCTGAAAGTTGCCGCTTTGTTTTACCTACATGAAGTTATACATGTCTTGACTAATTGCTCTAGATAATATGATCTAAAATTAATTTCAATACTGGCTCTTTTATTTGTGGAGGTGAAATGACTATGCTCTAGATCCACATACATATCTTTGCTCTTTGATTTAAGTTTATGGATAGCCGGATAACTTGTTGTTTTTATGAAAACTTAACTTTTATGCTATCTACATATTCGTGATGCTTTTGCAAAGTTCTACCTACCAAAGCCATATACATATATGTTCTAAGATAACAAAACATGTAAATTGCAAACAATGTTTTGATGAGTTGGATTAGGATTGATTTCTATGGTTTGAGACTAAGAAGCTGGTCATTCCTTTGTGTAACTTTTCATGCTAGCCTTTCTGTCCATGCATTGTGGGTTTTCACGTCAAAAATTTCACAAACTTCGCTGGGCATCCACCTAAACCAAAAACATCTTTTTGTGATCACCTCCTTGTCCACAACCTAGTTTGAGTATGGAGTAAAATTGTCGATGGAGATTCAAATATTCTGCAAGATTATGGAATTTATGCTTACTTTAGCAGTCATTTCCCCCCTCTCTTTTATGCTCGAGGACGAGCATCGTTCAAGCATGGGGGGGGGAGTCATTACTGTTGAAGCAAAATCGGCACCTCGCGCCAAGCACACAGCAAGCCGAAAGTAGCTGGCTTAACACGCGCGATGAATCCTGAAAGCGTGCCAGTCAATTTTCCTGAAACTAACAAAAGAAATAAAATAGTTAGATAAAAACTTGGAACTTGCCGGGTGGTACCAGACAGTTCCATATTTACGGCTAGAAAGCCAATTAAAATGACATATAGCTACAACAAGCTATCTATCAGCAGTTCAAATAGCATTCGGGAGCTGTTAAACATGAAAACATGAAATAGCTGAATGGATGATGTAAGCATGATGATAGATCAGTCTTTGTTTAAATAACGTTGCTTGCACATGATCGTGACCGATCCTCGGGGATAAATAACAATTTAAATAGATAAAGTAAAAGCATGATTATAAATATGAAGTAAACGAGCATGCATAGGCCAAAAACACTAGTCTACCGCATGTCTAGGTACTTTCAAATCCGTCGAGCATGACACCAAGCAAGTTAATCCACCGCATGATACAACTTGTTTGAAATCATACCACCAACCACAAAAAGATTAATCCACCGCATGATGCAATCTAAATATGGAAGGCTAAAAGCACGCATTATTTAAAATAAACTTATAAACACATTTTACTCATGGAAGCATAACTGAATACAGCTGTACAGCCGAATTGGGTTCCGTGAAGAAGGAACAAACATTGCCAAAGATAATAAACCTATCAGATTGAATCGAAATCTAATCCACCGGATGATTAGCTCTGAAACAACCCAAAAACCTGCATCTACCGCATGATACCCGGTTCTTTCAAGATTCACGCAAGATTAGCAAGCTTGAACCCTTAACACGTGACAACTTAGATTGATTCGGGTTCGGCTATTAAAGAACATGTGATCCACGTGCCGTATTAAGCCAAAGGTATGAGCGTGTAACATAAAGATCACCGAACAAGATAAAGCCGATTCAAACCAATCTAAATTGGGAAAAAGAGTGTTACATGAATTTAAACATAGAGTAAAAACTCAAAGCAACACGAGGTAACTTAATGAATCTATTACATCTTGCCAAATCTAATAGAGCCGATAACTAGCTCCAAGCTTGATCTTAGCCTACCGCATGGCTCATGATCTAACAAGAAACCTTCTTGAACCAAGCTTAAATCCACCGCATGATACTAAGCAAGGTGACAAGACTTCTTGCATCATGGTCTAAATCCACCGCATGATACTAGACATGATACAAAGTTGCCGGTACTTACGGAGGTCGACGGATCGATGATTCCCCTCGAAGAACTCGACGACACGACTAAAGGAGTCGAGAATTTGGCGTAAAGCCAGTTTGTTATGAAGTTGTTCGATACCTATTACATACATCAAGGGTTTATATTTATACCCTTGTCCTAACACGACTCCTGGTCGACCACGAGTACAACATTAAATGTCTAAATTAATGCTCTGACGCCAATGTCAGTCTCGTATACGCCATCAACTCGTTCTTTCCTTTCATTGGCCATGTCACCACGCATTCCCGAAAACTCCCCTTTTAAAAGCGCAAACAGCCCTGCTGCCGAACGATGGCGCACTGCCGACCGCAAGCGTCCTTTACCGATTCCTTTGAGGAGATTTTTCCCAGCCGAATGGTATTCATCACCAAGCTCGGACCACAAGTCAGCCTTTCTCCTGTACCATTTTTTGGTGTTAACATATGCCCCTTCAATTACGGGATAAAAGTGATTTTATTCCGGAATTGACTATAAATGCCCAACGTCTTCAAGTCAAATCTGTTCAACACCATTTTCTCCTCCTGTAATCCGTTGGAGTCTCCGCTCAGATCCAAACCCTAGGTCATCAACCTCCAAGCTCAAACCTTCAATGGCGGACCAAGCTATCCAGGTAAACTCCATCCCTTTAAGGTTCATTCGGTATTATCTTTCCGATTCCCATCCTGGATTTCCTTTTTCCGCCTTTTCTTGATAGGAGCTGTCCACCGAGCTTTTGATTCATACTGAGGACAACTCATCATCCTATTTCCTCGGCCCCGTGGGTATCTCTGATTCTCGCGAGTTTATTGAAGCCGAATCTAGGAGAATCCCCTTTAAAGCGGCTTTATCAGGGCCCCAATTGTGGCAAGATGCTTTCAAGAACTGGCCTCTGCCCCCAATTGCAGGCTGGAGAAACTGGTACAAGAGGATACTCGCAGATAATTGTGCAAAAACCATCAATTGGGATACCCTTCGTATTACCCAATGTTTGGAGTTATCCCTGGCCGAGACCCCCAAGAACGAGAGCCTTTTGATTGCAGCATGCCATTTCTGGTCAAATGGTGTCAACGCCTTTCTTTTTGGTCACGGCCCAATGTCTCCTACCTTGGCCGATGTATACATGATGATCGGCCTCGATATCACAGGACATGTGTACCCTTTCTAGTATAAAAGCTCCACCAGGCAAAAAGGAGTGAAGACAGGAAGTGGATACAAGTCGTATATCCAGAACCACATGAAAGATGGTCCTCTGGGAGAAGTTGAATACAAAGCATTCTTGAATATGTGGCTATGCAGATTTATCTTCTATGGCAAGGCCAATGAGCCAACCTTGAACCATATCGCAATGGCTGAAGATTTGGCTAGTGGTCATCGTGTCCCTCTTGGAAAGTATCTCCTAGGGAGTGTATACCACATGTTCCATCAGACCACCTCTCAGATGCACACTGGCCAGAAGATATCATGTGTCAATGGCCCCTGGTGGTTTATACAGATGTGGTTACAACTACACATGCACCGGATTGTTAACATCAATCTCAACAATCGGCATTTCCCTTCATCCAGCCATAAGGAAGGAGAAACTCAGATCACCAAAGGATGCCAAACCTATGGAGAAGCTGCTTCAACCATATCCATAGATCAAAATGTCAGTCAACTTTTTGAGCTCTTCTTCAGAGGTTTCACCAATCCTCTTTGGCTCCCTTATCTGAACAATGATAACTTGACCCTCCCTTATGAATTCTCCTTTGAAACTGGATGCCATGATGCAAGATCCATAGAAATTTTTAATGTCTTTATCCATCCATGCATCTTGCCAGCAGAATTCTGTGGAGGAAGGCTAAATCACAGTACCTATGAATATTATCAGCAAACATAATGGCTCGGCAGCTGGGATGTGGCCAAGTGCCCCCAAGGCTATTCCTTCATGAATTCCTCAAACCCAGAGAGGAAATCAAAGAGAACATACAAGCCAGAAGGGTCTTTGAATACCAATGTAGCCCAACTATGTATACCTGGCTCTTTACACCAAGAACAATAGGTCATCCTCTCTTTATCTCCTGGTGGCAAGAGTTCCATGACCATATCTTTAGTGAGCCAGTGCACTCCTTCTGCCTTGAGCTGATGCCTGACTTCCAGCCAATTTCAGAGGTAATACACTTATCTTTCCCTTTGACCAGGCATGCCCTCCTTTACTGATCATGATGTTTGGTTATTTCCTGCATAACACAGTACCTGCCCCTCGAGCAAGGACATTCTCTTACAATGCTGTTGGCCCAATCTCTGCTTTGGGATTCAAATCCACAACTCTGGCTCAACTGATGTCCAGATATGCTATTATGGACCCAACTCTTATCAGTTCATCCTCTGATAAGAGAAAAGCTCCACCTTTAGTTGCAACTCCAGCTGCTAAGAAGAAAAGAACCACCAAAAAGGTTCCCATTGAGGTAACACTCCTTTCTTCTTCGACACAAGGCCATTCTTCATCTGACAAATTTCATCTTGTATAATTTCAGACCAGAGCCCAGCAACCATCAACAGTTTCAAAACCTACCAATGCCCCATCTGTTGGTATGGCCCTGACTACCTCACTTTTGTCAAGACCATTATTCACACTGGTATTAACCCTTCATTTATCACCTGCAGAAGAAACATTGGTGAATCAACCTGTGGAGATCTCTTGCCCTGACCATGCTTCAATTCCAAGTTCATCAAGGGTTCAACCATCTCCTTCTCAAGTAGAAACTTCAACTTCACCAGAGATTCAATCAACCCCTCCTCAAGCAGAGGTTCCAGTTTCACCAGGGATGAACCCATCTCCACCTCAGCCAGAAGCTTCAAATCTACCAGGGATTGCACCACCTTCCCCCCAACTAGAAGCTTCAGCTTCACCAGGAAATCCTTAAACTCCTCTTCAGCTGATTACTCAAGAAATCCCCCTTGAGCCTGAGCAAACCTCCTCTCCAGTCCAGGAAACCAGAATTGAGGTGAGTGTAAACATCTACACTTTTATTTCCACTCAATAAACCATCCTTAGTCCAGCAAACTTTCCTTTTCAGGACCAGGCCACATCACCACCAAGCTATCTATTTATTGTGTGATTCAGCTGCCGAAAAGGATGAAGCATATTCAAACCAAGTCCTGTCAGAGGAAAATCAGGCAAGGCTTAAAGAAGTCTTTTTCTGGTTGCAAAAAGATGCCCAAGACCAAGTCAAAGATGTTGATCGCTTGGATGAAATACTTGAATCTATCGATCAAGAACTCCCTGATAACATCAAAGTCTCCTTGGAGCCCATCTCTTATCTGGACGATCATTATGCAGCAGTAAGACAAGCTTTGAAGATTCAATCCTCCAGACCAGCTCTTGAGCAGAAGAGAGCCAAAATCAAACAATTTGTGAAAGATTCACAGGCTCAAATCCAGAGGAACAAAGAACTGAGAGCTGAACTGCCAGCCGCACTTGAGGTGAAGATCGCCAGGAAAGCTGCACTAGAAGCTGAGTTGAAGATTTTGACAGCTGAAATTGAAGCTGATAAGAAGAAGATAGCCGAACTTCCTGGTCTAACAGAGAAAATCCAAAAGGAAATATCGGCAGCCATGATTGAATCCAACCAACTCAAAGCAAAACTTTCCACGCTGTCCAATGCTCAAGAAACTTATCAGAAACTGCTGGAGAACATCCACCAGATGACATCAAACGCCTCTAGTGTAATTGCAAAGTACTTGAACATTTGATTGCACCAAGCAATTTGTAGCCGAATTAATCGTCCTTATAACTTTGCCTTTTACAAACTTCAATTTTCCTTTTTCTGTATCACCTTGTTTGCAATTTTTGGACGATTCATTCAGTAACCGCGGTCAAATAGTACCATACCCGAATAGCACTCCGACCGCAACTCAACCGAGCTAGTCAACCGAATATGACTCAGCTTGAATTCCAAACGACCCGACGACGATTCGGTTAAGGAAACCTCTCCACTTTCCAAATCTCTCGGGATATGCACTTGATCCAGGGCCACAATCTCTTCACCATCCCTATAAATAAAACTGTAGGCGTCTTCAGCCTTTCACCAACCCTTTAGCCTTCAAACTTTTGCCAATCTAAGCCTGCTTCCTCCATCACCAGCACACCTCCAAAAACCAATGGCGGGTAGTGGCAACAGGCGCCGCGCCACCGACGAAGCGGAAGGAAGCCGCGCCGGTGCGCGTCGGAGGCAATGATCATCAACTTTCTTTATGATTCTCCCCAGATTTCCCTCTGTTTCTGACGATCTTCTCTGTTTCAGGCTCATCCAATGGAATCCGGCCCCTGCGCCGGCCAGGATTCCGGCCCTGCCGGACGACTCCTAGGAGTCGAACAACTACTCCCTCGTGCCCTACGGGGAGCGCGATGCCCTCCGCTTCAAGGCGGAGCTCGAAGAAACCCAAGGCGAGCTGGAGGATGTTTCCAAGAAGGTCGGAATCGCCGAGCTCGAATGGGAGCATCAGCGCAAGCAGCTGTTGGAGACCATTGACGGTAAATCCCAGTGACTGACTTTGATCCAATCCAATTTTTGAAACTAACCACCGTTGCTTTGTAATGTTGCATCCCGCGACGCCGAGCTTGACCAGTTGAAGATGTTGGTGAAGCAACTGGCGGACAAAGTGAATGCTCCTGAAGACACACCGGCGGACCACCTCGCCGCGGTAGAAGATCGCGTGGACGAGGTGGCTGTTCACGGCATCCGCCTCGACACCACCCTGTGCTTGGCCGCCATGGCGACGCACACCAGCGTCGACTACTCCATACAGCCGCGCGGCTTCCAGGGCGGCGCACCCGAAGACATCGACGAGATCGAAGTCATCTTCGAGCGCCTTGATGGCCACGGCGATGCCATTGCCGAAATCACCCATCCCCCGTCTGTGCTAAACAGGCTCTTCGATTAGATTGTACTAGGGATGCTTGGTTTTCGGCAATAAATAAAGAATTTTAATTTCAGTGCTTGTATTGTGATGATCCCCTCCTGCTTGTAGATGTGAACTTCACTATTTTCAAACGAATTCGGTAACTTTACTCGAGCCGAATACGCAAAAACAACTGCCCCTTGGCGCAAAATCCGCAGAAAATCCTCAATTCGGGAACCATAAACACTATTCAATGAAAACCCTTCGCATTCGGGAAGAGAACCCTGCCTTTTGGTATTCCAATAACGTACGCCAACCAGTCATCACTCCCAATGCGCTCTCTCAGTCAATAAAATAGCCCCCTGGGATGCCCTGCAAATCCACTCGCATACTCCTCCATCACTTCACATCTTCCCCTCTTGCTCCAGAGGAGAAAACCCCAAGGCCATGGCGGACAAGGGAAAGGAACCCATCAAAGAGGATAGCACTCCACCAAAGAAGCATACCATTCGAGAGTGAGTTTTCTTTCAATCCGTTTCTTGCTCTCATTTGCAATCACATGGTTTACCCCTTACTATTTTCTCCAGCCTTGACTTGCTTCCTGAAGAAATCTTTGGGACTGAAGAAGTACCCGAGTACATCCTCTCTGACTCCTCTGAAGAAGAAGAGGACGCCACGCCGGAACAGAGGATCCACCACCAGCTGCGCCGCCGCATTCGGCATCTAGAGCATAACTTGCGGGACATCACTACTCGCTGCAACGCCGAACGCGAACGCCGCATGAGTTTGGAGACATTAGTAGGGGGTAATACTTCCATCTTTATTTGACTCCATGCTTGGGCCCAGATCTTCGGGTTCCAACAACTGTTCTTTTCCCTTAGATGTCTCTGACAAATACGGTAACCTGAAGGCTGCTTGGGACAGCCTGATGGAGGCTTCAAGTCATGGCAATCCCCGAAGCTTCCAGGTTGTTGTTACGGTGGTCCTGGAACAGTTGAAGAGGGAGGAGCTGAGGAAGCAAAACAAGAAAAATGAATGAAGCATACTTTCGCTTCTTCCTCCAGGCCTTGTGCTTTCCACCCTCTTGTAATCTTGAGTAGCTGGATTGCCAAATAAAAGATTGCAAGAAACATCTTTAATGTGTAATATTTTGGTGCTAAGGGCAATACATTCCAGTATTGGCCATTTCCTTTGTTAGGATTCTTTGCGCTAAAGACGGCTTCTTTCCTGAATGCCGGTTGTTTCTGTGTATCAGATGCCTATAATCTTGGTGCTTGTAATCAATGATAAATTTCAATACTAGGATAATATTTCTTCAAATATCTTCCATTTATTGCAGCAGAAAATTCCTCTCCTAGTAAAGTTTTCAATATGTAAGCATTACTAGGCACACATCTGACTACCCGAAAAGGTTCTTCCCAATTCGGGGACCATTTGCCGAACGTACTATATTTAGTTCCAATCGGCAGTAACACTTTCCAAACCAAATCTCCTTCTGCAAATTGCTTGACCTTTACTTTCTTGTTGTAATATTTGGCAACTCGCATCTTGTTCTTTTCAATATTTTCTAAGGCTTTAAGACAAATCATATGCAAATCCTCTAATTCGTCCATCGTTAAGCCACTGTAATCCCTGGAGCTTAAATCCTTTTGCAAAACCACTCTCCTTGAATCTGACTGTATTTCCCAGGGCAAAACATCATGATGCCCATAAACCAACTCATAAGGAGATGTTTTAGTAGCTCCATGAGGAGCCATTCGGTAAGCCCATAAAGCCTCGTTGAGTACCGAATGCCACCTCCTTGGCTTCTGATCAATTTTCTTCTGTATAAGCTTGATCATGATCTTGTTAGAAGCCTCTGCCTGACCATTAGCTTGGGCATAATAAGGGGAAGAATTAAATAATTTGATCCCCATGCTTTCGGCAAACTCTCTGAACTCTAAAGACACAAACTGTGCTCCTTGATCAGTTGTAATCATTTGAGGAATCCCAAATCTGTAGATGATGTGTTCTTTAACAAATTCAACCATGTTTTCTGATGTCACTTTCTTCAGTGGAATCGCCTCAACCCATTTGGTAAAGTAATTTGTTGCCAAAAGCACAAATTTATGCCCCTTGCTAGATGGAGGATTTATCTGGCCAATCAAATCTATACCCCATTCTCTGAATGGCCATGGCTTGATAATTGGATTCAGTGAAGATGCTGGAACCCTTTGAATATTTCCAAACTTCTGACAATCTTGACATCCCTTGTAATACTCAAAGCAATCCTCCAGCATCGTCGGCCAAAAACATCCAGTTTGCCTAATAACCCATTTCATACGATAGGCCGATTGATGCGCTCCACATAGCCCATCATGCACCTCGCTCATCATCTTCTTTGCTTATTCTGGACCCAAGCATTGCAGCAACACCCCATCTAATGATTTGTAAAATAAACGTTCATCCAGAAGAACAAATTTTATAGCTTTATACCTGAGCTTCCTAGAAACTTTTCGGGATGGATTCTCCAGATAATCAACAATCTCTTTTCTCCAATCATCCTCTGCTAGGTCACTTCCGAAAGCACACACCTCCATGTCAAACGCTTCTTGATTTTCTCTATAACCTGAGGCACTCTGAGCCAATCTGTTTGCCTCCTCATTGTGTTCTCTAGGAATATGCTGTAGAATTACTAACTCAAAACTTTTCAAGATTTCTCTGCATTCTTCGTAGTAACTCCTCAGGATATCGCTTCTACATTCATATTGGCCATTCAATTGCTTTATAACTAGCTCTGAATCTCCATAAATCTCAACTGAAACAGCCCTTGCTTCTTTTAAATATTGAAGCCCTCTAAGCAACGCCTCATATTCAGCTTGATTATTTGTGACAGTAGGTTGGATAGGAATAGCGAACTCAAACACCTCACCTCTGGGTGATATTAATAAAATCCCTACTCCACCACCTTTACCACATGATGATCCATCAAAGAACAAAGCTCATGGGGTAATTTCAAGTAAATCAATTGATAGATCACGATGTTCAGTAATGAAATCAACAATAATCTGACCTTTAATAGCTTTTGCCGATTCGAACTTCAGCTCAAACTCAGATAAGGCCAAAATCCACTTGCCAATCCTTCCATTCAAAATTGGCATGGATAACATATGTTTTATTACATCAAATTTTGAATATATGACGCATTCGGCATTCAACAAGTAGTGCCGAAACTTTGTACATGAGTAGTAAACACACAAGCACAGCTTCTCCGCAGCCGAATACCTGGTCTCAGGATCAAGTAATTTTCGGCTAAGGTACGCTACTACCCGATCCTTTCTTTCAAATTCTTGTATAAGGGCCGATCCAATGGTTTGGGTATCGGCCGCCACGTACAACTTGAAAGGCTTGTTCAACTGTGGAGGCACCAGCACTGGTGGTTCCTTCATGTATCGCTTGATTTCATCAAAAGCCTTTTGTTGTTCGTCACCCCATACAAATTTTTGATCCTTCTTGATCTTCAACAGCGGAGAAAAAGGCAAGACCTTTTGTGACAAATTTGAAATGAACCTTCTCACAAAATTGATCTTGCCAAGCAGTGATTGCAACTCCTTGAGATTGGTTGGAGGAACAACTTCGTCGATAGCTTTCATGCTTTTCTTGCCAACCTCGATCCCTCCTTCATGTACCAGAAACCCCAAGAATTCTCCAGCTGAAACTCCAAAGGCACACTTGTTTGGATTCATCTTCATCCCATGCTTTCGGGTGCATTCCAGAGTTCCCTTCACATCCTTCAAGTGCGAGTCATGATTCAAAGATTCGATAACGACATCATCAATATAAATTTCAACAATTTTGCCGATCAACTCATGAAAGATATAATTCATGGCTCGTTGATAAGTTGCACCAGCATTTTCAACCCAAATGTCGTAACGATCCATTCAAATAGGCCTATATGCCCAGGACATCTGAAGGTTGTCTTTGATATGTATTCTATTGCCATAAATATCTGATTGTACCCTGCATTACCGTCCATAAAACTGATAACTTTATGTCCAGCAGCAGCATCAACCAACAAATCAGCAACAGGCATTGGGTATCCATCCATAGGAGTGGCCCTATTCAAATCTCTGAAATCTATGCAAACCCTCATCTTCCCATTTTTCTTGTAGACAGGGACGATATTTGAGATCCACTCCGCATATCTGCATGGCCGAATGAAGTTTGCATCAAGCAATCTTTCAATTTCCTTCTTCACATCGGCCAATACTTCATCCTTGTAGATTTTCCGGGGAGGTTGCTTATAAGGTTTAAAACCAGGCTTAATTGGCAACCAATGCTCAACAATAGAACGATCCAAACCAGGCATCTCCGAATAATCCCAAGCGAAGCAATCTTTATATTCCTTTAACAGCTTGATTAACCTGTCTCTGAAACCGGACTCCAAGTTAGCACTGATAAATGTCGGCCTTGGCTTGTCACCATCTCCAATGTCAATTTCTTCCAATTTGTCAGCCGACATGAATCCACGTCCTAACTTTCCATCAGTTCCATCTACTGGATTATCCATTAAAAATTGCTATAAGAGCCGACTGCTTGAATCGGCTGTTGATCACTGCTGACAGGTTCAACAGGACCTTCACCCCAATCTTTTCCTGAAAAGCAATCGATGCCTTGATACTCCCAGAAAGCTGGTTAGACATTAGCCACACTCACTGAATCATCTGCTTGAACTCCCTCAATGTCATCATCTACCCATTGAACGAGCTATTGGCGCATGGTAGATGGGATGCAACAATTGGCATGGATCCAGTCCCGTCCAAGCAGCAAGCTGTAAGCTCCTTTGCCTTCAATGACAAAGAAGGTCGTGAGCAAAGTCTTGGACCCGATCATCAGGTCCACGTGCACGCAGCCCTTGGTATCTGAAGGATTCCCAGCAAAATCATTCAGAATTATGCTTGTTGGCGTCAAGTCTCCAGGGCCCATGCCAAGCTTCCTGAAGGTGGTGTATGGCATCACATTGACTGCAGCTCCGCCATCAACAAACATCTTGGTCAATGGTTTGCTATTGACGTATCCCTTCAAGTACAACGGCCTCATGTGTCGATTCATGGCTGGCTTGTCAAAGGTGGCCTGCTTAGCCAACACCAGTTGCGCCATTAATCCCCCAAGTTGCTCATCCTCATTGACATCTGGAGACACCTCCTCCTGCACAACTTGGTTAGCGGGTGCCATGAACTCATTCGACAGAAAGTACACCATACACGCTGGAGCCGAACGACCAGATCCATCAGGATTATCTTTTGGGCGCCATACTTGCTTCCTCTTGATCCCCGCCTGCCTCAATTCTTGGTTCCTCAAGCGCTGAACCCTTCTTTTCTGGCTTCTCCTCAAGCCAGGTGGGCACCACTGTCCTTCTTGCCAGATGTATTCGTGCTCCTGTTCTTCCTGGTCAACCCACTTTTGATCAGCTTGCCTTTTCCTTGGGTGATCATTGACCTCATTTATTTTTAGATGCCGACCGTCATTGGGATGCATCCTTACAATTCTTTCATGGACGGATCGGCGATTGAAAGTTTCCTGCTTATATTCAGTATATTTATCACTGCACTCAGGGCAATTCTTCAATGTGGGGAGCTTCAAACCCTCGTTCCAGCAATGCCTGAAGAATGCTCATCCCCAATGTGCACGCTCCTGCTCCCGTGCATGCTCTTCTAGTTCTCTTCTGCGCGCCTCTTCTTCAAACCTGCGCCTCTCCTCTTCATATTTTTGCTTCTGGTAGCGTTCCTTTTCCTGCTGACGCTGCCACTTGTTAAGGAGAATGCGTGTGGTTACCCTGGGCTTGGACCTGGATGATTCCCCAACGTCAATCTGGCTCTTCAGGATGCGAGGAGCTTCCTTGTGGACTTGCTCCACCATCACTTGTCGTGTAGGATCCACTGATCCATCATGTTTTGCTCTAGCCGAAGTCAGGACCTTCACCTTCCCCTTCTCTTCAGCAGTCACCATATTGACAGAAAAGCTAACCATGTTTTGAGGGAAAGGGTGGCCATCCAGCTTCATCTTGTTGTCAAATTTTAAGTGACCTTCCTGAATAGCCTTTTGGATCCTCATCGTGAAAACCCTGCAATCATTAATGGAGTGAGAGTTTCTATCATGAAAACCACAGTAACGTTTCTCTTTAACTCCATCAGGCCGAAGCATAGAATGCCCCTCAAGTAACTTGATTCGGCCTTCCTTCACCAAGAACTCAAAGAGCTTGTCAACCTTGGTCACGTCAAAGTCATACGTGCCCTTGGTCTGCTTTATCCATCGCTGGTTCATAGTTAACGGCTCTTTGCCCCACATGATCTCAGTTGCGGCCACTTCCTCGTCATCATCAAATTCCTCCACTTGATCAGCTTTTTCGAGGAACTGGTTATAGATATCAGCTATGTCATGGAGCTTGGCAAATCTGGAATCCTTCTTGAAACCGTAAGCTTGATTGCTCATCAATGACAACCTCTAGGACAACTGACCAAGGTTGTCAAACTCCATGCCAAACAGCTTCTCCCGAATAGCTGGTAACATTCCCGCAACAGCCATGTCAGCCAATTGATCATCTGGCAGAGTCAAAGAGAAGCACATTCCCTTGACCTCTCTGAATCTTCTGAGAAATTCCAGAGGCGTTTCATTGTGTCTCTGTTTCAAGGTAGCCAGATCAATTAGCTTTTTCTCGGTACTACCACTAAAGTAATGAGCATGGAACTTCTGCTCCAAGTCTTTACAGGTGTTGACTGATTGAGGAGGCAAAGAAGTAAACCATTGAAATGTCGGGCCTGTCAATGATAAAGGAAAATATCTGACCCTGAATGCCTCATCAGCTGAAGCTTCCCCAAGCTGCATTAAGTATCGAGCAATGTGTTCTACAGTGCTTGTATCGTCCTGCCCAGAGAACTTTGTGAACTCTGTAGGAGGCTTCACCCTTGGCGGCAAGATCACCCTATAGTACCACTCTGGGAAAGGAGGTGTATAAGCTGGTCCTTGCATTTTAGGTTTAAGGCCGAATTGATTTTGCATAACATCGGCCATTTTCTGCACCAGGATATCATCATCTTGCATTCCTGCAGCTGTACCATACCCAGGATTTGGGAAAGCATCAATAGCGCCATAATCCATAACTTCTGAATATCCCCCACCATACATATTTTTCTGAAGCCTGTTATTGGCTGGGGCTATCTTGTAAGTAGAATTAGGCGGCATTCCAGATGAACCAAACGCCAGGTCCCCATATGTGGGCCTATTGGGCATCGTCTGATACGGGTTCGGTTGTTGAACTGGTTGACCTCCATTGTTTTGTATAGGCGGCTGGACTGGCTGACTCCCAAT
This sequence comes from Cenchrus americanus, assembly GCA_947561735.1. NCBI lineage: Eukaryota > Viridiplantae > Streptophyta > Magnoliopsida > Poales > Poaceae > Cenchrus > Cenchrus americanus. Next base: position 75,918,397 of record OX387244.1, on the reverse strand, counting down.
GCTTTGTGGAGGTGGTTGGATTGGTTGGCCTTGCAGTGGCGGTTGAGCACCTGCGTCTCGAGCTGGCTGAGCAGAACTGGTCTCTCCAACCTCTACAGAAGATGTGTGAGGGGATACTCGACTAAGCATCTTTTCCATGCCTGGGCCAAATACTCCAACCATCATCTGCTTAAACATATTCAGGAAAGCAGTATGATGTTTGACCATTACGTTGTCAATAGTTTCCCGAAAAGCATTCAAAACCTCCTGTTTCACTTGAGCAGCTGTGGTATCAGGTTCCCCTGGCAACAGAACCCTTGGCATCTCAGTTTTAAGGTACGGCACACCACTTCTATTCTTGGCAAACGACATCAGGCATTTCTGCTGAAACTGGTCAATGACATCTTTCAACTGCGCTTGTTGCTCTGGAGACAGGTCATTAATGGTGACATCCATGATGTCGTGAATGTCCAGCATCTTGAATCAATTAGAGTGTCCCACTGGGCGTGCAAAAAAGTCTGTTGACGCAAAATCGGCACCTCGCGCCAAGCACACAGCATGCCGAAAGGAGCTGGCTTAACACGCGTGATGAATCCTGAAAGTGTGCCAGTCAATTTTCCTGAAACTGACAAAGGAAATAAAATAGTTAGATAAAAACTTGGAACTTGCCAGGTGGTACCAGACAGTTCCATATTTACGGCTAGAAAGCCAATTAAAATGATATATAACTACAACAAGCTATCTATTAGCAGTTCAAATAGCATTCGGGAGTTGTTAAACATGAAAACATGAAATAGCTGAATGGATGATGTAAGCATGACGATAGATCAGTCTTTGTTTAAATAACGTTGCTTGCACATGATCGTGACCGATCCTCGGGGATAAATAACAATTTAAATAGATAAAGTAAAAGCATGATTATAAATATGAAGTAAACGAGCATGCATAGGCCAAAAACACTAGTCTACCGCATGTCTAGGTACTTTCAAACCCGTCGAGCATGACACCAAGCAAGTTCATCCACCGCATGATACAACTTGTTTGAAATCATACCACCAACCACAAAAAGATTAATCCACCGCATAATACAATCTAAATATGGAAGGCTAAAAGCACGCATTATTTAAAACAAACTTATAAACACTTTTTCCTCATGGAAGCATAACCGAATACAGCTGTACAGCCGAATTGGGTTCCGTGAAGAAGGAACAAACATTGCCAAAGATGATAAACCTATCAGATTGAATCGAAATCTAATCCACCGGATGATTAGCTCTGAAACAACCCAAAAACCTGCATCTACCGCATGATACTCGGTTCTTTCAAGATTCACGCAAGATTAGCAAGCTTGAACCCGCAACACGTGACAACTTAGATTGATTCGGGTTCGGCTATTAAAGAACATGTGATCCACGTGCCATATTAAGCCAAAGGTATGAGCGTGTAACATAAAGATCACCGAACAAGATAAAGCCGATTCAAACCAATCTAAATTGGGCAAAAGAGTGTTACATGAATTTAAACATAGAGTAAAAACTCAAAGCAACACGAGGTAACTTAATGAATCTATTAGATCTTGCCAAATCTAATAGAGCCGATAACTAGCTCCAAGCTTCATCTTAGCCTACCACATGGCTCATGATCTAACAAGAAACCTTCTTGAACCAAGCTTAAATCCACCGCATGATACTAAGGAAGGTGACAAGACTTCTTGCATCACGGTCTAAATCCACCGCATGATACTAGACATGATACAAGGTTGCCGGTACTTACGGAGGTCGACGGATCGATGATTCCCCTCGAAGAACTCGACGACACGACTAAAGGACTTGAGAATTTGGTGTAAAGCCGGTTTGTTATGAAGTTGTTCGATACCTATTACATACATCAAGGGTTTATATTTATACCCTTGTCCTAACACGACTCCTGGTCGACCACGAGGACAACATTGTCTAAATTAATGCTCTGACGCCAATGTCTGTCTCATATACGCCATCAACTCGTTCTTTCCTTGCATCGGGCCATGTCACCACGCATTCTCGAAAACTCCCCTTTTAAAAGCGCAAACAGCCCTTCTGCCGAACGATGGCGCACTGCCGACCGCAAGCGTCCTTTACCGATTCCTTTGAGGAGTTTTTTCCCAGCCGAATGGTATTCATCACCAAGCTCGGCCCACAAGTCAGCCTTTCTCCTGCACCATTTTTTGTTGTTAACAATTACATCATCTCTGACAAATGCTATGTAAGTATTATGTTGCAAAAAGTTCTGAAGAGCAAAAGAAAAAAATGAAAAATGAAAAAAAAATATGATGAGAAGAAAAGAAAAGTAAGGAAAAAAAGGAATAATAAAGAAAAAAGAAAGAAAGAAAGAGAGAAAAATGAGAAGCAAATAAAATAAAAGAAAAAATACATATAGATGATCCTCGGTTCTTTTTGCTTCATAAGTTCTCAAGTTCCTTGATGACAAATCCATACTCAAATCTTCCAACCATGTGCAATATGATAACGAGGACTTCACTCATGCCTCGGGATCATCCATTTGCCACTTGCACATGTCCACCTATCTAAATGTGTGTGTTTCATCTCTCTCTGTCTCTCTCTCTCTCTCTCCAACATTTATTTTCCATGGTCTGTTTGACGAGTCTCGGTAATTCCAATAGATCTCTCTCTTAATTTGATAATATTTCAGATGTATGTTTTGCTAGAATTGTTTGTAACCTTCCAAGCTCCACATAAGCCTTCTACTATCACATATGAGTAGAGTAGGTTGAAACTAATCTAGTATAGGTTTGAGCGACTTGATGAGATGAGTGTTTCCATGAGCTTTTGCAAGAGATTTTTCACTTATGTTGGATATGCATCTTTTTGAAAATTCTTCCATGTAACAAGGTAATGGTTTGAAGTTTACTTAAGTTTGAGAGCATCATGTTTATTAAATGTGGCTTGTTCTTTATTGTTAGTCTATCTTCCATAATGAAAAAAGAAGCCGACCACAACTTTAAAAATAAATTTTTAAGGGAGAGAGAGAGAGCAATTTGCCTCGTCATGAATGACTAAGTGCAGGGACAACATTGGAAGTCAACACTGATTTCCCTTTTAAGCAAGGATTACTTAGGGCGTGTTTGGGAGAGCTCCAGCTCTGAAAAAATAGCTCTGGAGCTGCAGATCCATGGATCTCCACCGTGGAGCAGCTCCACCGCGGATCTGAGATCTCCGAAAACGTTTGGTACAGCTCCAGATTCGTCACCATCTCTATGACACCTAGGGTCCACATGTTCATAACAAGAAAAAAAATTATCTTCTTCCTCCTTCGATTTCTGCCGATGTTCGATTCCGCGCGCAAGAGCTCGATTAATGCTGCATTCTTTTTCAAGTACCTTGGGGTCTTGGACCATCGGTTTGGTGAGTTTTTCAATAACACGTTGGGCGTCGTACAGCACGGAGACCTCGCCGCTACTGACATCCTTGAGCGAGACGGTCCTGTCCCAGAACCCATCGATCTCGTAGATGGGCTCGTCCCTCGACGCCGACTGGAAGACCCTCACCCTGACGCACCTTGCGTCGTCGCCGAATCCAGGAAGGAGCGGCGGCTCCAGCAAAAGCTGAGGTGCGCCTCGAGCTCGGACTCTGCGCACTTGACTCTGACGTCGTCGGACCACTCGACGGACGGCGCGGGGAGCAGCCGGATGAGCAGGTTGGGGCAGTAGACCTCATAGCGCTCGCCGTGGCGTGGCAGGTGCAACTTCCGTGGGCCACGCACCGCGGCCTCGATGCAGGCAGACCCGGGCGGCCTCGCCGTCGAGGCGGGCGGGCACGGCCTCGATGCAGGCAGGTCCGAGTGGCCTCGTCTCCGCCGGGGCAGGCAGGCCCTCGTGGCCTTGCCGCCGGCAAGGCGGGGATGGGCGCGGCCTCGCCGCCGGCCGGGCGGGCGCGGCCTCGCCGGCGTGGAGGGCGGCGCAAGGGCGTCCTGGCGCGCGAGGCAGAGGCACTGGGGAGTCACGGGCCTCACAGCAGATGTGTCTCGGGAGAATAGAAGCGAACCATTTTTTCCCACTAATCACTGGCAGTGGTGGGTAATTTCCCCCAACTCCACCAAATTTTGTTTTGTGGAGTGCCTCAAGAGGTACTCCACCAAATCCATGGATTTGAGGCCTGGCTCCAGCTTTTTCTTGGAGCAGATCCGCGGTGGAGCTGCTGGAGCTGTTTGTGTTTGGCCGGAAAAACTTAGAGTGAAGTTGGTTTTTGGGATTCGGAGTTGTTTGGAGTTGTGCCAAACACACCCTTACTCGAGGACGAGCAAGGTTTAAGCATGGGGGAGATGTTGACGGTGAATTTCAATCAACCTAGAGTACTTGTTATACATTGGTTTCGATTATTATTTGCATCTAACCCGCCACTAGGCATACTAATGATGTAACAAGTTCACACTTGCATGTCGATTTTGGAGTTTGTTGTTTACGCAGGAAATTAACGTTAAAGAGGAGACTTTCGAGATAAGTTCATCAAGCACTTCAAGAGAAGATCATGAATCCCATCACAAGTCAAGACCCGAAGTGAACAAGACTCCAAACAACCCAAGGACCGAAGCATCAACACGCAAAACTCCGGGGACTTGGATGTTTGCCAACGAGATCAACTCAGCCCGAGAGATATTCTCGCAGCCCAGGACAGCATGATCTTTCGGTGCAGATTCGGAGACTTAAACGTCCTTTAATGTCAAAAGTTTGACTACCAAAGTTATGGGCCTTGACGATACCTTCGATTTGGACATGTGAAAGACCCAATTCGGATAAGGGAGCTACGAGATATGGCCCCCGAAATCCCTGCTGCGCAGTCAGTCCGAAATCAGAACAGATTATCTTCGAAGGCCGATTTGGAGATCTTATCTTCGTTTCCAAGGAAATAAATGAATACCAAAGTTGAAGATAATTTCGTGGAACACAACCTGAACACCGAATTTGCATTATTTGGAGTCCGGACGTGAGAGATATGGCGCCGGCAAGGAAGGGCTGCGAATTAGGAAAATCTAGACGAGGCTGATTTTATGGAAACCAAGTTTGCTTCTCTCCCAAGGAGGATCTCGTGCAATACAAGGTGGAGCACGCCCCAAAGAACCCCAATGACATAAATACAACCCCCTAGGCGCCTCAAGATTGTTACCCTTTGACATCCATTCATCGGAGAGCCGCCGGAGATCACCACAAGGAGGAGGACGCCGAGGCCTTGCCACGACGCTACTGGAGTTAGAGGACGGTGAGGATTGATCTTCATCAGATGCATCTACCACATTCAACGGTACCATGCTTAGCATCTTGATGGAGTAGATTCGTCGTTTGTCCATAGAGTTGTAATGGATCTTGATACTTAGTCACCAACTCTTGTTTATATCGTAATCTATTGTTCCTTTGTTGATGATGCTTAATGCTAAAGGTTTGGCCACCATGCTTTTCGGGTCGCTCCCGTGGACCGCGTCAACATATCGTGATCATGAATAGGTTTAGCAAAGATTACCTTCACGTAGTGACAGTACGGGGGAGGGAAAATGCTAAACCGTGGTCACATGTTTAGATAGATTACATCAGTTTTATCATGTCTAGGTGATTGCATCTTCAAGTACCCTAGACTCCATGGGCAAACATTCTCCATAACTTGTGTATCTCACGTCTCTCATTTGACCTAGATTAGATTGAATTTGTCTTGTCTTAGTTCATAGATTAGATTGCCTTTAGTTCATAGATTAATCTTTCATCCAAAGGTTTACATCAACTAGATTAGTGCTAGATCAAACGCTAGTGATCCCCTTGCTCTGCGGATTGATAAGAACCTAGGGAATCACCCTGTGGTGAAAAAGTTTAGTGGTCCGGATGCTTGCGGATCGAAGTTCGTTACGCGTTTCAACCATCAACAACAGTCCAACAAAGAATGCCTTCATGAATCCTCTTGTCCACAAATTCCATAAGAGTTATGAGTTGCCATATTCCTATGGTGAAGCACATCACCTGATGGTAGTGAATGCTTAATCTGGAGGAACACCCGTACCTTGGACGGTACATTTAGCTTCCATAGCGCTAATCATTCCTTCTCCTCAGATTTTACATCTGATCAAGCTCTTTGTTGATCACTAGCATCCTATAAGCTGACTGGACTATGAATAATCCCCTGCTATCATGATGCCAGGCCCAAAATTCTTATTGCCGTCGAGTAGAGAGCGGCATACTCTTAATCACCTTGACATCTGTTGGTGTGAAAAACTCATGCAGCTTGTTAGCATCCCACATTTCCGTGGTGGAATCGATCAACTCACTTAGCAATTGAGGGGCGTTGGCCTTGATAGACCACAACGGATGAAGGAGACCCTCCCTAGGTAGATAGTTAGTGTGTCAAATGTTGGTTGTTTCTCCGGTGCCAATCCAACGAATCAAGCCACGCTCCAACACTTCTCGACCATCCATGATTGCACGCCAGATGCGTGATGGCGATGAGCCTAGGCTCGCATCCAAAAACTCTCCAGTCAGGTAGTAGACCACCTTGAGAACACGTGCACTCAGCGAACTCCCATACATCAAGATCCTCCATGCTTGTTTGTCCAAGAGGGTTAAATTGAAAATCTCAATATCCCTGAAGCCTAGACCTCACTTTGGTTTCACCATATCTTCTCATGCAAACCAACATGTCTTCCTTTTACCTTCTTTGCTTCCCCACCAAAAATTCCCTAGCAGGCTAGTTATGTGATGACACAAACCTCTTGGTAATCTGAAACATGACATTGAGTATGTTGAAATTGCTTGTGCAACAAACTTAATAAGCACCTCTTGGCCCTTGGTGAAAAAGATTGAGGACTTGTCCAAATTGATATGCTGCCCCGAAGCTTGACAATACAAGAGTAAAACATCATTGATTTCCAAAACACTTTCCCTATCCACCTTGAAAAATAGTAGGCTGTCATCTGCAAAAACTAGGTGGCTGATCGACGGAGCCGACGGAGCCACCTTAATACCTTTGAGAATTGATGACTGGTTTCTAGACTTTAAAATGCATGAAAGGCCTTGTGCTGCTAACACAAATAGATAGGGGGAGATTGGATCACCCTTACGAATACCTCTTGACAGCTCAAATTATCAAGGCTGTCTCCATTAAATAGAACCGAGAAACAGACTATAGAAACTAGTCTCATTACCATATCAACCCATGCCTGACAGAAGCCCAACTTCAACATGACTGCATGCAAATAATTCCACTCAAGTTTGTCATAAACCTTTCTCATGTCAAGTTTCAGCGCACAACACCTCTGATCTACTGGTCGCTTCTTCTTCATAAAATGTATACATTCATACATTTGTCTATGATAATCCTCCCAGGTAAAAATGTTGATTGTTCTTCTAAGATGATCTCAGGAGCACATTTAATCGATTAGCCAGGACCTTTGACGCAATCTTGTAAATAACATTGCAAAGGCTGATGGGTCGAAATTGGCCTAGCTCCTCTGGATCAGCCACCTTTGGAATTAAGATAATTAGAGTTTTGTTAATGCTCGACACATCGTCTTCTGTGAGACATGGGTACCCCTGGATCCCCACTAACCAGGCTAACGCCGTCCCCAATAAGTGGGTCTGGCCTACCAGAAGACCCGATGACCTAACAGTGGGCCTAACCGACCTAGTTGGTGGCCCACACGACCTCCTTAAGACCTTCCAGAAGATTCCTAGATGACCTTATCCTGAGCGACTTCAAGACTTGACGTGCAAGACAAGATAGAGGTGGATTTCGACAAGCAGACCGACGTATATGGCAATGGTTGTAAACGACTAGATTTATTTCTCTTGGTCATAACCGACCAGGAGTCTGGGCATTGACCTTGCCCACTAGCCAATATAAGGCGAGCGAGGCAACCCCTTGTAACATCACGCAATCCTCAAGCAATCTACACCGACAACTGGACGTAGGGTTTTACTCTCTGGAGGCCTGAACCAGTACAAACTCGACGTGTCCCTTGTGTTCCATGTGCTCGTGCGCAACCTTCGAGTTCTTAGCCCTAGATTCCACCTCACCGAACAAATAAACCACAGGGGTTAACCACCCTGTGGGCTGTGTAGATCTAAACCTCTGATAGTTGGCGCGCTAGGTAGGGGGGAATCTAGGATTCTTCGTGCAACTCGATGGCTTCACCAAGTGTCGTAATCTTCCCGGAAAGCATGGCGGACTTCCTCGCCAATCCTGTCAACATATGCTTCGGCTCTATGCCGGCGGAATCCACCGCTCCTGCCACCTGCCTTGTCATCAAGAGCACTACGGTCACGCCAACCAACAGGCCGGATCCGATTTGCTGACGGAAACCCACCCACCCACTCCTCACGACCTGATCGCGGAGCTCGATCACGTCGAGAACATGCTCCCCAACACGATCAAGGTCTGTGAGCATGCCAAACGCCCTCGCAGGACCCCTCCACCTTCACCCTACATGCCTCTTGGCCTACAAAATGCAGCTCATGCAGCATCACGCAACATGAAGAACAAGATCCAGATCGAATCTGGACCGAAGACCCTACATCGTGGAAACTACAAAGGTCATCTCGATGATCCCTGCCCTGTCCACGAGGACTCCAAACACACGACTCGTCAGTGCCGTGTCCTCAAGAAGCTTCACCGACCTCTCATCGCGGCTCATCACCGCCAGATCAACCATGAGCCATCCCTATACTGCCTCTCATTCCAGATCGCCCGTACGACCATCTTGAAGGATCGAAGCGGCAAACCAGAGAGGGGGGGAGTGAATGGGAGCTGATAAAAATTCTATTCAAGAATTCGGCCTATGAACCCAATTTCACTCATGCACCTCCACACGCTTCTCTTGCCAAGTCCACGCAGCCACTGGAGTGCTACTGGACCTAGGAGCAAGACCCGACCAACAGCCTTAACACACACGCAGCGGAAACACACAAGACACGGCTGCTGGTAGCCCAAACCGGCCAGGTCGGTTTCTGAAACCGGTCAGACCGTTTCTGTTGGACTTAGCCTCACGCAGGCAAGGGAAACCGGTCAGACCGGTTTGGCAAACCGGTCAGACCGATTTTGTCCAGAAACTCCCCAAAAACCCCAAACAACTCAAGAGCCTTTCCACATCTGAACAAACGAAGCCATGGAGCAACAGAGACTTCCATGCTCAAAAACCTTTCTCGACAGCCCACAGGGCGAAACCGGTCAGACCGGTTTGGGAAACTGGTCAGGCCGGTTTTTGCCTGGACAGTCGGGAAGAACACAGCCCGCGGGTCAACTCCCCCAAATCCAAACCTCCATCTCCCGAATCGCTCCACGGACTTGAACAAGACTTTGGGGATATTAGGAACACCTCATGAGGAGTCCATAGCCAAGTTTAATCCCACCAAAACTCGTCCAAAAAGGAGGAATCAAGGAAATCCCGCCAAGAGCACTTCCAACCCAAGAACTCAAGAAACCCCAAAATCAAGCACCTTTACTCACGAATTTGGGAGGGGAATCACAGGCCAAAGAACCACTAAGGGTTCTCACAGATTTCCCCCATCAAATCCCCAAGAAAAAGGTCCCGAAAACAACCCAAAGAAATCACCAAGAGAAGGCTCCGAAAATCACCACCAAGAACAACTCGGGAAAACACATCCAAACCTTGAGGAACAACGCCGAATCATCTATACATGAACCAAAGGTTCATACAAGGTCTAGGAAGCCGCCCGATCATTCATCCCTCTCAACAAGATCTCTCCGTGAAGCTCTCAAGCTAGTCCTATGGAAAACCTAAGGAAAATAGGAAGGAAAATGGGAAAACAAATGAGCTAGGGTTCCAAGAGTTGGCTGCCATCCTCTCACCCCTTGGGTTATATGGAGGCCAGCCGAAAGACTAAAATGCCCCTAAAGCCTAAACTAAGATACACGCCCACCAAGGGCACTTTGGGAATTTGTCTTTGTAGCACCATCGGACGGATGCCCGGCGACCGCACTTCGCGTAGCCTCGACGCAAGCCTTGCGATCCCGACGCGTGTCCTCCGCCTCGAAGCTTCCGGCGCCATGCGACCCCAAACCGGTCAGACCGGTTCTCCAAACCGGTAAGGCCGATTTTGGCCAGACAGCCACGCCCGATCTTCGGCCTCGGCTTTGTGGCTTAGCCGAGTAACCCAGTGATTTTCTGGTGAACCACCGCAAACCCCGCGAACTTGATGTAGCCTCCGCCAATCACCACTCATGACTTGGCTCCCATGAAGTCCCGGCTCGACCTTGGTTTTGTGGCTCAACCAAGAAACCGTCCACCGACTTCATCTTGCTGTTCTTGCCACCATGCGGCCCGCACTCGACCCCGCTGGCCACCGGGTCCCTCGAACGAAGCCTACTTGTCTTCTCCACACCTGGAGGCCTCACCGGCAACGACCTTTCGCGCTTGTTCTTCACCTGCACCAACACCAGTCAAGCCGCAACCTGCACCTGCAATACTTAGCCAAGAATCAGTCCACACAACGTTGTTAATCACTCATCACACAAGGAAGCGACCATCCACCGGTCCTCGAACCACACATGGTCCTCAATCTCCCCCTTGATGAGTGCATTGACAACACACACATTTGGTAAATAAAGAGAAAAGGAAAACAGAAAAGAAACAAAAAGAAAAACTCCAACAAGCGATCAAAAGCCGAGAAAGGCAAAGAACGAGATCACTTGAAGAAGACAAGTCTCAGACCCCTTAGGCAAGGGCAACGGCTCGACACATTCGAGACAAAAAGCCATGCTCAAGTAAAGAGCATAAATCACCAAAGAACACAAGAGCTCCCCCTGCACATATGCAAACTTCCCCCGAGCAAGTGCCAATTCTGGGCACAAACCGGTCAGACCGGTTCCCATAACCGGTCCGGCCGGTTCCACCAAAACCGGTCAGACCGGTTTCCAAAACCGGTCAGGCCGATTTCACACAACATATCACACCCCCAAAAGCCAAAAAAGCAAAAGAAATGCACAAGCTCCCCCTTGACACTTGGGATAGGTTCCAGGGATACAAAGCAACTTTTCTCCACCTTCCTTTCTCCCCCTTGTTGCCAATGCATGAATCAAGGCAAAAATGCAACCTAGAGCTTCTCAAGTATACAAAATTCATCACAAGAGGCTACACATGTCAAAATGAGCAAGTTAGATACTCTACAGGTTCGTAATGACCTCAACTACATGATCACCAAATTTCACAACCATTGGACAAGGCTAAAAAGGATTTGAGTAATTTTGCGAAAAGTTACTCTCTCACAAGCAAACACCTAAACATGAGCAAAACATGTCAAAATGGCAAAGCCACACAAACTTCATGCTAGGACAACCATTCTAATCATAAGACCATCACAAACACCCACAAGCACCTCATGTCATGTCAAAGCCACCGAGCCATGTGCCTACTTTTATGTATGAGACTTCTCATTGGTAGGCATCATGCAACGGTTTAGCACCCAAAGCAAATTAAATTCAGCACATATGACATGGGAGCATGTTTTCCAAGCATTTTACATTTCATTTTCAGATTCATAATTGGTACATGAAATGTCTTTGCGACAAAAAGGAACTTATGCCCCTCCATAAGATAAAGCAAGAGGGCTAAACATCCATGATGGCAAATGAGCCTTTGGCCCCATATGATCAATAAACTAGCTATCCAACCACAAATTAATCATAACCAAGCCACTAAAACATGTCAAGATCATATAGAGGCATTTACACATGAGAGAGCATATATGTGACATTTTTCAAAAGCATAGCCATCAACCATGGATATAAGTCAAGATCATCAAGAGCTAAGACAAACTAACCATAGCATATCAAACTAGCTCACAAGATGATATATAGCACATCATGGTGATCAATGTATATGAGAGAAGCTTTTCCTACAAAATGCATATGATACAAAATGCATGCAATCTAAGATACAAGGATGCCTATACATCATGTTACATATGTCCTGCCAAATGCAAGAAATGTACAAAGGAAACTATACATATGCTACAAAGAGAGCTCCCACACACCCAACTCAAGAAATCAAACACACACCAAGTTCCCCCCGCAAACGAGTGAAAGTTGCTTGATCTAGGGGTTTGGTGAAAATATCGGCTAGTTGGTCATGTGTGGGTACATGGATCAAAGCTATCTTTCCTTTCTCTACGTTGTGTCTCAGAAAATGATACCTCACTTCTATGTGCTTGGTTTTGGAATGGAGCACTGGGTTCTTTGCAACGCATATGGCACTGGTGCTATCACATTGAAGTGGAACATGGGTATACTCCTCACCAAAGTCAATCATGGTGCATGAAATCCAAAGGAGCTGAGAGCAACAACTAGCAGCGGCAACATACTCTGCCTCGGTAGTGGATTGAGCAACACTCGATTGTTTGCAGGAAGACCAAGACACCAAAGAAGAACCCAAAAACTGGCAAGTCCCAGAAGTGGACTTCCTATCCAACCGACACCCGGAAAAATCCGCGTCTGAAAAACCATGAAGCGCCAAAGAAGAGGACGCGGAGCACCAAAGGCTGAAGTCGGGAGTGTGACGCAAGTACCTGAAAATTCGCTTCACCGCTTGCCGATGCGAAGTCCTCGGAGACGCTTGAAAACGAGCGCACAGACACACGGAGAACTGTATGTCTGGCCTCGTCGCCGTCAAGTAGAGGAGTGACCCGATCATTGTCCGGTACTCCTTCTGGTCCACGTGTTCACCTTCCTCGTCCGCATCAAGAGCTGTAGTCGTACTCATCGGCGTCGTCATAGCCTTGGAGTCCTCCATCTTGAACTTCCGCACAATGTCCTTGGTGTACTTAGCCTGGTGCACAAATGTTCCTTCCTTTGATTGTTTGATTTGTAGCCCGAGGAAGAACTGCAACTCGCCCATCATGCTCATCTCAAATTCCCTACTCATATCATCTGCAAACCTTGCAACAAGAGAGTTAGACGAGCCACCAAAGACAATATCATCCACGTACACCTGCACAATCAGGATATCTCTGCCCTGCCTCAGCAAAAACAAGGTCTGATCGACCTTCCCCATCTCAAAACCTCTCTCAAACAAGAACCCCCTCAACCTGCCATACCAAGCTCTAGGCGCCTGCTTCATCCCATACAACACATTCCTCAACTTGTACACCCGGTGGGGGTACTTCTCACTCTCAAACCCCGGAGGTTGCCTCACATACACTTTTTCCTCCAACACACCATTCATAAAAGCACTCTTCACATCCATTTGGTGCAACTTGAACCCTTTAGCCACGGAAAAAGCTAGGAGGATCCTAATCGCCTCCAAACGGGCTATGGGAGCAAAGGTCTCCTCGTAGTCAATCCCCTCCTTCTGACTGAACCCCTGAGCAACAAGCCTCGACTTGTTTCTCACAACCTCACCTTTCTCTCCCTCTTTGTTTTTCCACACCCACTTTGTACCAATCGGCTTGCACCCTGGGGGAGGGTCAACCAACTCCCACACCTGATTCCTCTCAAAGTTCTCCAACTCCTCATGCATCGAATTAACCCAATTATGATCAGATAGTGCGTGTCCAATGTCTTTGGGCTCAAAAGTAGCAACAAATGCAGCATGAGCGAAATGAGAGTTGTTCCGAACCCTCGACCGTGTAGTGCGTTCATCCATGTCGCCGATGATCCTTGAAGCTGGGTGATCCACTTGTACTCGCTGGGGAGGTTCTCGCCTCGATGCTACCTCCCCCTCAACATCAGCTTCTCCTCGTTCTTGATTTGTCGTCGTAGGTGTAGTAGAGGGTCCGTCCATCACTGTAGTTGAAGTAGTGGGTACATGTTCAGCCGGGGGCACCGCACCTCCATCTTCATCATCTCCATGTTCATGCTCCTCCTCCTGAAAGATCTCCTCGCCAAGCTCATCATCACCTGCACACTCAAAGACAAGCTGACTACGTGGCTCTGTCTCATCGAAGGTTACCTCGCAAGTCTCCACGATTTGGTTAGTTTCAAGATTGAGCACACGATATGCTCTAGAGTGAGATGCATAACCAAAGAAAATACCATCGACAGACCTAGCCTCAAACTTATCCAACTTCCTGCCTTTCTTCAGAATGAAACACTTGCAACCAAAGACATGAAAGTGACTCACCTTGGGTGTGTGACCATGCATCAACTCATAGCATGTTTTCTTCTTGTGCACTATGAGGTAGATCCTGTTCGACACATAGCACGCGATATTCACCGCCTCAGCCCAATACCTCCTCGGAGTCCTATGCTCATCAAGCATCGTCCGAGCTATCTCGCATAAGGTCCTGTTCTTCCTTTCCACAACACCATTCTGGGGAGGCGTATACAGACTCGAAAACTGGTGCTCAAGACCCAAGTCATGGCAAAAGGTTTCAAAATGAGAGTTTCTGAATTCCGAGCCATTATCACTGCGGATAGCTTGTATGGCATCTCCGTGCCTCTCGTTCCTCAACCTCAAGACTAGATCTTGAACAAAACCAAACGTCTCCCCCTTGTCCTCGAGAAGGAACACCCACGCATACCGAGAGTAGTCATCCACCACAACAAGGACATACCACTTCCCACCCGCAGATCGCACACGAGCTGGGCCAACAAGGTCCATATGGAGCAGCTCGCATGGACGCTCAATCATCACATCGGTGAGAGGCGGGTGAGAAGAGGCTACCATCTTGGCATGCCTACACGGCGCACAAACCAACTCTTTCTCAAGCCTCAACCGTGGCAATCCTCGGACCAAATTGAGTTTACTCAAGTGAGACAAAAGGTCAAAGCTCAAGTGACCCAACTTCCTATGCCACTTCCACAACTCACTCGAAGAACCAGCCAAGAAACAACGCTCCACACCCGAAGACTGAGAAAAATCAGCACGAAACACCTGACCCTCGGGAACGACCATACAGACAAGGTCCCCTCGAGAGTCCAAAATCCGAGAACCACCTGGCCGAAACAACACCTCAAAGCCCTCATCTAACAACTGGGACAAAGAAAGCAAATTGTACCCCAACGATTGAACAAGAGCAACACGCCTTAGAGTGATCTTGTCACTCACTTTGATCTCACCTTCTGAAAGCACACGCCCACGCCCATTGTCCCCAAAAGTGATCTACCTCTTCGTCACCACTGGGACGAGACTTGAGTACCACCCCTTGTCTCCGGTCATATGCCTCGAGCAACCATAGTCTATCAACCAAATGTTCTTCAAGTCTCCCACCTGAAATTCAAAAACGAGCACATGAGCGAACAAATAACTCAGCACTGGGGTTAGTACCAAAAGAGTAAAACCAGTGCCGAGCCATTTGCTCGAAAGTGGGGTTAGCACCAACCAAAGCATCTCTCCTACCAAAGCTACCTCCACAATCACCACCACGGTAACCACCCTGAGGGAACCACCCCTCTCTGCCTGCAGGAGGACCAAAGCCACGAAAGAGAACCCGTGGACCGTCCCTCCTCTCCTTCTCAAAGCTACGACTCCTCCCATCCCCGTAGTGAGCTCGAGGGGGAGAACGCCTAGCAACCTGACCACTTGCAAACTCTCTAGCCCAACCACCAGAACTACGACCTCCAGAAACAACCCTCACACCTGTACGAGCACGAAAACCAAACTTATCATTCTGCAGACCCCAAACCGCTCTGACCGGTTCCAAAACTGGTCTGGCCGGTTTCACTCCCCCAGCAGCACCTCCTGCACTCTTTCGCTCTCCCCAAGCCGGAACTATCCTCACACTCGCCTTGGCCCTGGGCATCTGCACACGAGACTTAAGTACACCACTGGAGGGGTGATACTTGTCCCTGTTAGCCCACTCCTTCACCATCCTCTCCTCTCGCTTCCTCTTGAAGCAAAACTCATCTTTATGGCCATCTCTCCCACAATAGCCAC
Organism: Cenchrus americanus; assembly: GCA_947561735.1. Taxonomy (NCBI): domain Eukaryota; kingdom Viridiplantae; phylum Streptophyta; class Magnoliopsida; order Poales; family Poaceae; genus Cenchrus; species Cenchrus americanus. The sequence continues at coordinate 75,902,557 of OX387244.1, read as the reverse complement.
ATTGAAACCTCACAAGCTTAGTTTTGGGCTTGGATTGGGGCTGCTCGCTTGGTTTCTCTCCACTCAACTCCTCCACCGATTTCTCCTCACTAGCCTTCTCACTCACTTTCCCAAAGAACACTTTCCCGGAAGTGCTCACAAACTTGATAGGCTTTTGGAGATCATTTGTGGGTGTAGGAAATATAGGTGGAGCTGGGGTTGTGTCTAGTCGGTTCCTAAGATGGTTGGGTTTTGGAGGGAAATCATTTTTGTGGTGGGTTTTTGGTGGCTCTGGGATGTTCTCTCCACTTCCCTCACCAACCTTGTTTGCTCCAAGTCCCTCACCATCCTGCCTCTTAAATGCCTCGATCATCATCCTCAACTGAGGCTCATGACCAGACAACCAACCATCAACTTTCTCAAGTCATCATTCTCATCCTGCAAACGATCAACATAATGTGCATGTTCCAAATTTTTCAAAGCATGCATTTCACAGGTAGAGCATGATGTAGGCATGGGTTCCTTCAATTTAGCCTCAAGAGAACTAGTGTAAACATGCATCTCATCAACTTTAGCATGCAAAACAGGGCAAGAAGTGCAAGCACCTAGCAAAGCAGATCTAGACTTAAGCTCAGCCACTTCAACCCTAAGCACATCTAGTTCCTCACACTTGGAGGCATGCTTCTCCTTAAACAAAGCAAGATCAGCAAGAAATATGGAGCAATCAGCACAATCAACCTCATCCGAAACAACAAGGCTAGCCTTAAGGGAATCAATCTCAAGCTTGCTATCAAGCACCCGTGTCTCTAGCTCAGCCACTCTAGTCCTAGCATCCTCAAGTGAAGCCCTAAGCTCTTTTCTCATTTTCTTTGCCTCTCTAAGCATGTCATCACGGTTATCAAGCAAAGTACGGAGCCGTTCATTCTCCTGGCGCAAAAAGGGAAGCTCATCATGCACCTCGTCGTCGGACTCAGAGTTCGAGTCGCTCTGTGTGCTCTTCTTGCTGCCGGAGCTCAGCGCCATGGTGCAGAAGCCGTCTCTCGCGAAGCAGCTCAGCCCGCTCAGGTTCTTGGACGACTTCTTATTCTTGTGACGATCACCTTCATCCTCACTGCTGCTCGAGCTCGAGGTGGAGTACACGGAACTGGAGTCGACATCGCTCGCTCCAACCATCGCTCGGGCCTTGCCTCGGCTCTCCTTCTTCCTCGATCGTCGCTCATCCTTGTACTTGTTCTTGTGCTTGCTCTTGTGGTCGCGCCTCGACCGGTACTTTCCATCGTTCCTCGGCTTGTGCTTGTAGTCGTCCTTGTTCTCGACCTTCTCCGGGCAGTCGGCGACGAAGTGTCCCGGCTTGCCGCACTGGAAGCACGTCCTTGTGTTCCTCCTCATGTTCACTCAGTTCTCGTGCAGCCTCTCGAACCTCCTCGTCAACAGCGCCAGCTCGTCCTCTCCAAGCACGTCGAACTCCTCATCTGGCATAGACATCAAAGAGGAAAAAGAGAACATCCTGGTGGATGGGTTAGTGTTAGCCTTTCCTTTCGAACCACCAACGAGGGCAAGACTATGGGAATCAGTCGGACCCTCGAGCTTGGCAGTCATGCCCCTATCCACCTTAGCCGACTTGAGCTTCGAGAACAGCTCGTTCACCGTCAGAGTGTCATACTTCTCCGACTCCACAATGGCCTCGAACTTTCCGCCCCAAATCGTACGATCCAAAGAGTGTAAGAGCTTGACCGCTCTATCATGATCATCGTACGGGAGCACGTCCACATTGGCCCTCATGTTGTTCACAACCACCGTGAACCTCTGAAACAAGGCATCGATGGACTCACCGGGGAGATGAGTGAAGTTCTCGTACTTTCTCCGGTAGGTCGCATACATCCGTGCCTGAACCTGGGCATTCCCAACATGAGCCTCCTTCAGCACCGTCCAAATTCTACAAGCCAAGTGCTCGGTGTGCACCCGATCGAACTCAGGCTGACACAAAGCACGAAAAAAGTAGTCGACCGCCTTATTGTTGGCGTCGAATCTGTCCCTCGATCCTGGAGCGAGGAAGTCCATCGGCTGGACATAGCCTGTGTCCACCGTGACATCCCAAAGGATCTGACCCTTTCCGCGAAGGAACGCACCCATCCGCTTACTCCACATCTGGTAGTTCTTTCCATCGAAGTGTGGAGGACCCGAACCCCGTTCCTGGTACGCCATCCTTGGATCTTAGACTGGTTAGAGTCAACAAAGACCCGAACGTGCTCTGATACCACATGAAGGACCAAAGCGGCGAACCAGAGAGGGGGAGTGAATGGGAGCCGATAAAAATTCTATTCAAGAATTCGGCCTATGAACCCAATTTCACTCATGCACCTCCACATGCTTCTCTTGCCAAGTCCACGCAGCCACTGGAGTGCTACCGGACCTAGGAGCAAGACCCGACCAACAGCCTTAACACACACGCAGCGGAAACACACAAGACACGGCTGCTGGTAGCCCAAACCGGTCAGGCCGGTTTCTGAAACTAGTCAGACCGTTTCTGTTGGACTTAGCCTCACGCAGGAAAGGGAAACCGGTCAGACCGGTTTGGCAAACTGGTCAGACCGATTTTGTCCAGAAACTCCCCAAAAACCCCAAACAACTCAAGAGCCTTTCCACATCTCAACAAACGAAGCCATGGAGCAACAAAGACTTCCTTGCTCAAAAACCTTTCTCGACAGCCCACAGGGCGAAACCGGTCAGGCCGGTTTTGGCCTGGACAGTCGGGAAGAACACAGCCCGCGGGTCAACTCCCCCAAATCCAAACCTCGATCTCCCGAATCGCTCCACGGACTTGAACAAGACTTTGGGGATATTAGGAACACCTCATGAGGAGTCCATAGCCAAGTTTAATCCCACCAAAACTCGTCCAAAAAGGAGGAATCAAGGAAATCCCGCCAAGATCACTTCCAACCCAAGAACTCAAGAAACCCCAAAATCGAGCACCTTTACTCACGGATTTGGGAGGGGAATCACAGCCCAAAGAACCACTAAGGGTTCCCAAAAATTTCCCCCATCAAATCCCCAAGAAAAAGGTCCCGAAAACAACCCAAAGAAATCACCAAGAGAAGACTCCGAAAATCTCCACCAAGAACAACCGGGGAAAACACATCCAAACCTTGAGGAACCACGCCGAATCATCTATGCATGAAACAAAGGTTCATACAAGGTCTAGCAAGCCGCCCGATCATCCATCCCTCTCAACAAGATCTCTCCGTGAAGCTCTCAAGCTAGTCCTATGGAAAACCTAAGGAAAATAGGAAGGAAAATGGGAAAACAAATGAGCTAGGGTTCCAAGAGTTGGCTGCCATCCTCTCACCCCTTGGGTTATATGGAGGCCAGCCGAAAGACTAAAATGCCCCTAAAGCCTAAACTAAGATACACGCCCACCAAGGGCACTTTGGGAATTTGTCTTCGTAGCACCATCGGACGGATGCCCGGCGACCGCACTTCGCGTAGCCTCGACGCAAGCCTTGCGATCCCGACGCATGTCCTCCGCCTCGAAGCTTCCGGCGCCCTGCGACCCCAAACCGGTCAGACCGGTTCTCCAAACCGGTCAGGCCGGTTTTGGCCAGACAGCCACGCCCGGTCTTCGGCCTCGGCTTTGTGGCTCAGCCGAGTAACCCGGTGATTTTCTGGTGAACCACCGCAAACCCCGCGAACTTGATGTAGCCTCCGCCAATCACCACTCATGACTTGGCTCCCATGAAGTCCCGGCTCGACCTTGGTTTTGTGGCTCAACCAAGAAACCGTCCACCGACTTCATCTTGCTGTTCTTGCCACCATGCGGCCCGCACTCGACCCCGCTGGCCACCGGGTCCCTCGAACGAAGCCTACTTGTCTTCTCCACACCTGGAGGCCTCACCGGCAACGACCTTTCGCGCTTGTTCTTCACCTGCACCAACACGAGTCAAGCCGTAACCTGCACCTGCAATACTTAGCCAAGAATCAGTCCACACAACGTTGTCAATCACTCATCACACAAGGAAGCGACCATCCACCGGTCCTCGAACCACACATGGTCCTCACATCTCCCCCAACAACCCGGGTGACATGTTCGAGATCCCGGATCGAGAGGTCCTTGTGGTCTCTGACAACGTACCCCCTCAAGCTGGCGAGATAGATGAGCAGTGCCAACAACGAGAAAAGGATAATGCCACACGAGCTATGCATCGTCAGTAGGAGGCAGACACAACTGCCCCACAACAAGCCACAGGTCAACCCGTGGGCAATGTCGTACCCGGTCCTGGTGGTCAACCTGCAGGCAACGTCACTCATGGGGAACCTGCCCCCGCGGCTCCAGCTGCTCCCCAACGGCAGCAAAATCAAGATGAGCCTCATTGACACTGCATACATGCCAGAGACCTCCTGAAGGACTTTGAGGAACACGGCCACGAAGTCTACAACTCTCCTCAAGCTAACCTATGCGTGGCCCTTGCCGAGCCAGGACAACTTGAAGACACTCCTGCAACTCGACGTCTACAAACTCACATCCGTATCGCCACTGCCCAGGTCAAAGAGAGAGGTCCGGGCAACAACAGATCGACATCGAGTTCCTACTCTACGAGGAGGTCGGAGTGACCTCACCATCGTCACCACAACGACAATCCCCCTCTTCTTTCTGTGGCCGAAGAAGGAGGTGGTGACAATGCTCCTCTTCACCCCGTAGAACCCTCGTCACGGCCGATGTCACTTTGCCCCACAGAGATCCCAATGACATTGGAAAAAATGAGCAGGGTATCTGTTTGGACCTGGGGCTTTCGTCGGGAACATATGAAATAAAGCATTTTTTACAACAAACAAAGCATCTTTAGTCTCTTGCTCCTTGAACGTTGCTATCAGGTTGTCGTTCATCTGAGATGTGACTTTGCTCGGTACAATATTCAACACAGCTTCCATATTCTCTGTCCTTTTTGATGTATATAACATCTTGTAAAATTGGGTCATAAGACTTGCCATCTCCTACATGTTTTCTGTTATCTGCCCGTCCAGTTTCTTAAGTCTAGCAATTTTGTTTTTCCTCCTATGGCCACTTGCCCGTAGGTGAAAAAATGAGTATTTTTATCACCGGCCATCAACCACTAGATCCTTGACCTCTGATTTTGTTTGCTTGGCAGGTGGAAAACAAAGTAGAAGAAGATTTATGAATGCCATTGCCAAGCCCATGGGCCTCTTGCACCATATATGCACCCTATTTTCTTTACAAGGACAAAAGGTCTAGGATTCTCACAATGATTATAATGATGTCTTCTTGATTAATAGCCGTATGGTTTCGAGTTTTTTATAAGAATTGATAATATTTACCTTTCCCCCCTAGAGTGCCATGTCAGGTTAATCGTGGATGCTCTGAGAAAAATTTCAATTAGTAGTAGCAAGATAATAATACTTTTATTTTATGTACAGAAATATATTTGGATTTTACATGAAAAATAATTTAGCATTTTGCATCATCTAATCATCTGTGAGGTACCTGTACCCATCATGCAAATTGTTGTACCTCTAAGCTATAGCTAAGATGGAGGGAAAAGAATGAGAACATGTCTGTGATTCACGGAGGCAAGGCGCAGGCGATGAGAACGGCGACTGCGATCCCTCTCTTGATCTAGATCGTCTCCCCGGCGGTCAAGGTCACAAGCAACGCCGACGACCACTCCGGTCCCGGTGCCCATGCCCCGTCCACTGACTCCCAGTCGGCGGCGGCCCCTCATATCGTCGGTTAGCCACTGACGGTGTCGTCGCCCACCAAATTCCCACTAGGGGTTTTCTGCTTAGGTAACCTAGGTTTTGGGATCGCTTTTGTGCGTGGTGCACATCCTACACGTTTCACATCCTGCTGTTTGGCCGCCCCGATCTTCTGCCATGGCTGAGATTGGTGCTGGTAAATCGAATCTGCGAGTCTTTGGTTGCAGACATGCTAAAGAACCTCAATCTGACCGTGGAAGAAGAGGAGGCCCTGGAGTTCTACGACGAGGAGGAGGTGTTTGGCTCCACGAAGGTGGAATGGGATCTGTTGGGTAAGGTTCTGTCGCTGTCAGTTGTGCATGCATCGGCCATCCAGGGGGCGATGAAACCGGCTTGGGGAAACCCTGCTAGCTTGAAGATAAGATCGATTGGTGTGAAGAGTGACAATCTCTTTGTGGTAGAATTTAATTTCAAGCAAGATATGAAGTGGGCTTTGAATGGTTCGCCATGGGTGGTTGGACGGTATTTTGTGCTTCTACGTGAGTATGATGAACCCCTCAAACCATCAGAGATTAATTTTAATAGTATGGATATTTGGGTTCGGCTTCTTGATCTCCCATTGCGATGGATGAATCAGCATTGCAGTGCACGAGTTATGGGTTTGATCGGTGCTGTTAAGAAGGTGGATGTAGAAAAGGATGGGAAGGCAAGTGGTCTGTACCTTCATGCTCTGGTAGGAATTGAAATAGCAAAACCCTTGCGCAGCGGTGTGCTGATGAAGACTAAGAAGGATGGAGCTCCTGAGTAGTTTGATCTGCAACATGAGAAGCTCCCTTTCTTTTGTCTGTCTCGCGGTGTGATGGGGCATTCCTATTTTGAATGCGACAAGCCTATCATTCATAATGTAGAAGGCAAGTTACCCTATGATGCGGTGAAGCTTAGAGTTGCTGATCCAAAGAAAAAGAAACTGCAGAGTTTTTCAGAGGCAGCTGCAAAGACTTTTGGAAGCGCATCATCATCTAAATCGAAGCAGTCGCGGGGTTCAGCGAGCCAATCTAATGACCGACACCCTGGTGGGAGTGGGAGGGTTGAAGAACCTGTGGATGTTGAGAAGGAGGAGATCACCTCACCATTAAAACCCTCTGATGTTGCTGGCCAGAATTAGAAGGAGGGGAAACAGGCAACGGGTGCTAAACCCATGTTCCAGGAGCGCCTGGGAAGGAAGTGTGCCTCTATGTATCGTAAGAGGAAGTCTGATGGAAAGGTAGTGGTTGCTTTTGATCTGAATGAGCTTGGAGGTGAGAGGGCTTTGGTGCCAGCTGGTTGGTTACTGATAGAATTGCCCAACTTGGAAATGCTTCTACCCAAGTTGTGGAGGAGGCGGAGTTGCAGAAGAAGCAGAAGACCACCAACAAATCTTGTGCAAAATCGACACGGGTCGCGGAGCGCGACCCCCGCCGGGCACAATGAATCTACTATGTGTGAACTGCTGGGGCTGCAAGCAGCCTGAGGCAGTTCAAGAGCTCTGTGAAGTGGTGGAGCAATATAAGCCCGCGATGGTGTTTTTGTTAGAAACAAGGATGGATAAGGAGAGGGCGCTGGCTCTTAGATTCCGATTTGGTTTTGGTAATGCCCAGGCTGTTGCTGCTATTGGACAGAGTGGGGGTTTGGCGTTGTTTTGGCGTGGTGATGTGACAGTAGCAGTCCAGAGCATGTCAAAATCACACATCAATGTTATCCTCTAATGTGCAAGCATGGAGGTGCTGTAGTGGAAATTCACTGGCTTCTATGGGGAGCCACGACGGGAAGGAAGGAGAGTTGGTACCTCTTGAGATTTCTTCGTGCACAATCTGCAGTTCCGTGGCTATGTGCCAGAGATTTTAATGAGGTCCTGGCTGGAGTGGAACCTTTTGGAACTAATGACAGGGAGCAATGGCAGATGGATGCCTTCTAGGATGTTGTGATGGATTGTGGTTTCTGTGATCTGGGGTACCATGGTCTACCATATACATGGGACAACAAGCAGGAGGGTGTGAGGAATGTCAAAGCTCGGCTGGATATGGCTTTTGGAGATGGCAGGTTCGTGGATGCTTTTGGGAACTCAGCAGTACAACATATTCAACTGGTCAAATCTGATCAGTGTGGCTTGTTGATTATTGCTCACTTGACAAATTATGCTGATAGGAGGCAAGGAAGTGGGCGACATAAACCTTTTCGTTGTGAGGACATGTGGTTCCGTCATGAGAAGTACAAAGACTTTGTTAAGCAAGTCTGGGATCTTGGACAAGTGGCAATAGACCTAACCTCGATACATGAGGCACTACGGGCTATGCAGGGGGAGCTCCGCGGCTGGGAGAAAGAGGATTTTGGGTTTGTTAAGAAGCAGATAAAGGAGACCCGGGTAGCGATTTAAATGGAATGAAGTAATACCCTGTACCGTGGCTGCATGGAACGAGAACGAGAGCTAGTAGATGGACTCGCAGAAGTGTTGAAAAGAGAGGAAGCGATGGAACGACAATGTTCACGTGTAACGTGGCTGAAGGAGGGTGATCGAAATACTGATTTCTTTCAAGCCAAGGCGCAGGTGAGGGGCCGTACAAACCGCATATGTGTGTTGTGATGAGGTGATGGCTCAGAGGCAACTGAGCAGCGGGAGTTGGAACAGCTAGCCTCTGATTTTTATCAACATCTCTTTGCGGCACAAGGTGACTTGGAGCCAGAACTGGTTTGCCGCTACGTCCCGCGCAAGGTGACTGGTCAAATGAATTTTTTCTTGGATGAAGAGTTTTCACTGGCCGAGGTAGAAAATGCCTTGTTTATGATGTAGCCAGAGAAATTGCCCGGGGTGGATGGCTTCAATGCAGGTTTTTTCCAACGCCATTGGGATACACTGAAGGAGAGTTTCACGGAGGCAGTGCTTGGCTTCCTCAACGGGGGAGAGATGCCGGAGGTAATAAATTAGACACTGCTGGTTCTTATTCCAAAGGTGGCAAACCCTCAAGATTTGACACAATTCCGTCCGATCTCCCTGTGCAATGTTTTGTATAAGATATGTTCAAAAGCAATGGCTAATAGATTAAGGGGAATTCTTGATGAAGTGATTTCAGAGGAGCAAAGTGCTTTTGTTCTTGGAAGATTGATCACCGACAATGTACTCATCGCGTATGAGTGCATTCACTACCTTAGAAACAAGAAAGGAAATCTTGGTGCTTGTGCTATTAAGCTCGACATGGCAAAGGCATATGATGGCAATATTTGCAAGCTGTCATGACTGCACTTGGCTTCTCCGAGAAGTGGAGGAACTTGGTGATGAGGTGTGTTACTACGGTGTCTTTCTCGGTGCAAGTTAATGGGCAATACTCGTCAGTATTCAAACCATCGCGGGGAATTCGTCAAGGGGATCCTATCTCCCCTTACCTCTTCCTGCTGTGATCTGAAGGCCTTTCCTGTATGCTAAAAGAGATGGGACCAAGATATCTATCCTGAGGAGTTAGAGTTGGTTTACATGCACCTTGGATCTCACATCTCTTATTTGCAGATGATTGTATGATTTTCATAGAGGCTACTAAGAGGTGCTGACTAGGTTGCGCAAATCCTAAATGAGTACCATAGGGGATCAGGTCAGTTCGTGAACAAAAATAAATCTGCAGTCTTTTATAGTACAAACTGTCACCTGGAAGCAAAGAATGCAGTCCATAACAGCCTACAGATTGATATGGAGGCTTTGGGAGAATGATATTTGGGTTTACCAACATCAGTGGGGAAAGTTTCTGATGGCATCTTTGAATATATTCCAGGCACGATCAGAAACTTCATTGGTGGATGGAGTGAAAAGTTGTTGAGATGTGCAGGAAGAGAAGTACTGATTAAATCAATTGCACAAGATGTTCCCACTTGTCCTATGAGTTGTTGTAAGCTGCCACCTACAATATGCAAAAACATGAAGACCTACATATGAAATTATTGGTGGGGCAACTCCCTTGACAATCATAAGATCCATTGGTTAAAATGGGATAGACTGATAGATTCTAAACTAGAGGGGGCATGGGCTTTCGAGACATGGCTCTCTTTAATAATCAGGCAATGTTGGGGAAGCAAGGATGGAGACTCCTATCTCGTCCGCAGGTGCTTTGCTCGAGGGTTTTAAAGGGGAAGTATTTCCCTATTTCTGATTTCCTCGCAGCTACTAGGCGGAAAAAGAGTTCAGAGACATGGCGTGCTATCCTAAATGGGCGAAGTTCTGAAGAAGGGGGTGATTAAGCGAGTTGGGTCGGGAGCTTCGGTGAACATTTGGCAAGACAAGTGGATCCCTGAAATTCATGGTTTTAAACCAAGAGTTCGGCTATCGGGGGTTACAGTGAATACCGTTGATGAACTATTTGAGGGGGACACCCGACACTGGGACTTTTATCGGGTGCATCAGTCTTTTATCAGTATAGATGCTGAGTGTTGACATTGCTAACGTCATCGACTAGAAACAGATATAAGATCCATCTCTATCGAGGGCACCAGAAATGCAAAGGTATATCTTAACATGATGCTAAGTGTATATCAGATGTTGCTTTCAAATTAAACTAAAATGTGAACTCTGACACGATTCATAGCACAACTCGATATAGGTTGTCAGCCCTGACCGGTGTGCCAGAAAACGCATGGATATGGTACTCTTACATATGCCTTAGATCTCTAGAAAAGAAGTTATATATAAACAGGGAATCCGCAAGCGCACAGATATGAATATACCATTGTAGCATTTTAACCAAAAGTAAAACCAGGTATCGTATTTATATTCTACCACAGGTAAAGAAGTCTTTCTAATCCATAATAGCTAATACATGCTCATCTCTCAGTTTGATAATGTAGAGCGGCCAAAATATATCAATTGCTATAAACAGGGGTAAGTCACATAAAGATAAAGATATTGATAGCATTGTTCAAGTCATAACATCATGAGCAGCTAGAAAGTGTCATTATAGCAAGAGAAACATAGCAAAGTCTAGTTAGAGAAGATACTCCTCGGTAACTCTAAACTATATGTCAATGCAAACTATGATTAGTGCAAACATTTAACAAACATGGAAGAAGAACTATTATATTAATGCATGGTGAGACTATCCAGGAGGATTAAGGTCGAAACTTGAAACTACCCAAAAAGTATAAGGCTCCACTAGTCGTATACACGGGGGGTGGACTGCGAAGGACTCATAGTGCTATCACCACCACGATCTACCACACGACCCGGCATATAGGGTGCAATCGCAGATAAATACAATATAAGCACCACGCTTACGCTGTTTTTACCGTTCACCCATGTTAACAAATGATCTAGGTGAGGGCTATACGACTCCATACATGAATATAAAGGCAAATCAACTATGATAAACATGTAATCATAATAAACACCAAAGCATATAATGTCGAATATAATCATTGATAAGAACATATGTCTGTATAACAAATGTAAGGAACTAGATAAGAACTTACAAGAGCAAAGCTAGATCAGTATCTCGATCAGCCTCTAGACGATCAGGAGCCAAGTAGATGCCTTGCTTCCTCCTAGATCTAGACTAGCTAGCTACTCTGCTATATGGTGTTTTGTTGGTATTTGTTAAGCCTACAGAAGTATTATGATGGATAATCCGCAAGCGCACGGATACCGGTGAACATTCCACCCGGGAGAGGGTTTTAAATATCGAATTCACAAGGAGAATGGTAAGAGAGTATCTGAGGTATATAACTAATCACTGAGTAGCTATCAAGGACTTGACAGAAAGAGAGATAAGGAAAATTTAAGGATGTCTGGTTCTTATTCTCACAAGCTATGTCTATATTGTTCTTATGGGGTGATTGTCTGAAGTCACACTTAGGAAAGGGAACCTCCTGAGAATCTATGGGGGGAGTCCTATGGTCTCAATAGACGGGAGGTGGACTGCAAAGGACACATGGGAACAAGGTCACTTCCCGCTTCTACCACACGATCCGGAATATAGAAGGCATTCATAAGCTAGCTAGTCTAAGCACCACGCTTACACTAAACATGCAACTTTAATTCAAGAGCGACAAGAATTAAAGTACTCAAAGAGTTACGAACCATAAGAACAATAAAAACAATGTTGCTCACTTGAGTAAGAAGTCGATATTTCCACAAGGTCTCAGGATTAGGCTCCAATGGAGTTGATCCCAGAGGTAGAAGATGAAGAGGAGACACCGACAGGTCCGGGCCTTCCTTCAGCTTCGCCTCTACCGCTCTCTAATCCTCTCAAACAAGATTAGCTAGATCTAAATAGATCGTGGATCTAATCTCTCAACTTGATACTAACTCTCCAACTCTAATTCTAATCTAGAGCTCTAATCTCAGCTAGGCATGGAGGATCTGACAGAATGAATTGATGTTTGCCCTGGGGTCAAGGGGTCTGCTTATATAGCCCGGAGGAGATGACGTGCAACGTACGATCAAACTGACCTAACTTGTGGTTTAGATTGATCCTCATAGGCGGTGGAGGAACATTGCAGAAGTTGGGCCCATTTGGTGCGGGGGGGGGGGGGGGTGACCGGCCCCAAGGTGGGCCCCCCTCAGGGTCCACTTCGTCCAGGTGGGTCCTTTATCCTTCTAGATGCTTCTTTTTTAGGTGCTAAGTCACGTTGAGTTCCGGAGCCTTCTGAAGTCTTCTAGAGAGGTTTCTTTGCATATTTTCTGAATAATCCCTGTAAATTCATAGATTCACCAAAACTCGTGGAAATTGTTAACATAAACCCTAATGAGGTGATCTAATAATATTTTAGTCCTTTTTCTAGTAAATGTGAGGGATAAAATTCATAGATAAAATGTGTCAACAAACTCCCCCACACTTAGGCTTTTACTCGTCCTCGATAAAAGGATGGTTTACAATCGTAGAGACAAGAATCAACATAATTATACTCCTTAGTCATATCTATACTTAGGGGATATCTAAGCATAGTTAGAAACAGATCACCTTTATTTCTCAAATCAAGTCAATGGAGAGCTTTTGAATAAATTTTGAAAAGAAAATGCAGCCTTGCTTACTCCTTTGTGATACTCTCAAGTTTTTATAATGTAAAGATGTAGCAGACTTACCTAGCATATATTGTTGGGTCAAAATCTGTATCCATGAAGAGGCCTACCATAGGTTGTAGATCAAGATATGTGCGTCTGTCAAATTTTAAAAACCACTGCTCTAACTTTAGAATCTTCTACCTTTTCCCATTTTTTTAGAACAAGGTATCCATCTATTTTGTGGAGAGTAGGGTTCTACTCACCCTCAGACACGCGTCCATTATTACGCTCTCACTTATTATTTTTTAGAGAAGTGGGCCGTACTCATCCTCGGACACATGTCCATTATTCTTCTCTTTTTATGCCTTTTTTTGAGAGAGGGGGGGGGGTTCTTCTGACTTGTAGAACACTTGTCCATTTTCTCCTCTCCCTCACTTTTCTCTCTGAAGGATCAGATGGCGACTAGAGAGGGGGGAGTGAATAGGAGCCGGTAAAAATTCGTCTCAAAGAACCCGGCCTATACCCTAGTCAAATCCCGGTCACAGACAAGCGATGGATCGAATCACACACCAATCGCCAAGACAACGAGGTTATGGATCAACCTCTAGTCTTAGGAACGATTCCTTGAAGCACACGCGGAAGCACGAAAAAAGGAAAGGAGGAATCGAACCAAGGAACAAAGCACTCAGGCTCTGGCGGACCGTCCGGCCAGGTGGGGCGGACCGTCCGCACGGGCCACGCGGACCGTCCGCCCGCCGCCGCGCGACCGTCCGCACACACACCGCGGACCGTCCGGCCCCCGCGTCGCGGACCGTCCGAAAAAGCAAACAGAACCTCCAGAGACGACCCCAAATAACAGACCGTCCACGGGGAGCACGCGGACTGTCCGCCAGGCACCCGCGGACCGTCCGCCCGGTACACACGGACCGTCCGAAACTTCGCCCAACGAAAACTCAAAGCCACGACGGATCGAAACGAAAGGCGAGCAAGAACACGAAGAACACCCGACGAACAGGGACGGGGTGGACTGTCCGCTGGTCCTCGCGGACCGTTCGCGAGGTGCAGACAGAGCAGAAAACGCACGACCCCGAAAGTCAACTCCCCCAAATCATCATCGGATTTCCCAAACGGTAGAAGCTGTAGGGACAAGGTTTTGGGGACTTGAAAAGCGTCACACAAGGATGCTATAGCCCAAAAATCTTGCCTCCTAACTCCCTAAATCACCGGGAATCGCGAATCCTTTGAGCACCACCAAAAGCTAGAGCTCCGATCGAAAATCCTTGAATCGAAGTGGTTTCCCGGCGTTTGAGGGCACAAGATCAATCACAAAGGTGCACAAGGAATCCATCCATGTTTCCCTCAAAGAAATCCGGGGAGCAACCCACTCAAATCCGCGGAATCATACCAAGAACAAAGGCACCAAAAACAAGTAAGAAAAAGACCATGAAAAACACAACGCCGAATCTTCTATACAAACCAGGAAAGATTCACAAGGTCTAGCATGCCGCCGTAGCATCCATCCCTCTCAACAAATCTCTCGTGAAGCTCTCATGCTAGCCTAGAGAAAATGGAGAAGAAAATAGTCCCGGAAAATGAGAAAGAGGAGGGGGGAAATGAAACTCTAAGTCGCGGAGAGAGAGAGCCATCCACACACACTCATGGCTTATATATCGGGTCCCGCCGGTGTGGGAAATGACTCGACTACCCCTAACTCAACTACTGGCGATACAACCCACGCAGGGGCATTTATGTAATGTTTGTGGGTCTTGCCATCGGACGGCCATGCCTTCGCCGCACCCCGCGTCCTCCTGACGCAAGCCATGCGATCCCGCCGTGTGTCCTCCGCTTCGAAGCTTCCCGACACGCCCGGATCCCGTCTCCGCCGTGTTGGGTCTTCGGACTTGGTTTTGAGGCCCAAACCAAGAAACCGTCCTCCGATGGTTTTGTGGGCAAACCACCAAACCCCGCGTGCTCGGCCCGGCCTCCCGCCAAGCCTCTTGACTCGACCGCCACCGTGCACCGCTCGATCGTCCACGACCTCGTCTTGCTCGTCTCGCCACCATGTGGCCCGCACCTAGTCCCGCCGTCCACCGGGTTCCTCGAACCGAGCCTACTTGTCTCTCCATCTCCCGGAGGCCCCTCAAGGCTGAAGACCTTTCGCGCCCGTTCTTCGCCTGCAACAACACGAACTAGGCCGCAGCCTACACCTGCGCACTAACCAAGAGTCAGTCCAACACCCGTTGTCAATCACTCATCACTGAGGAGCGGTCATCCATCGACCACCGGGACGCTCCTGGTCCTCAATCTCCCCCTTGATGAGTGCATTGACAACACACAACGCGAAATGAAATTCAGAGAAAGAAAGAAAGAAGAAAGAAAAACAAAGAAGCGCAACTCATGACCAAAACCACATAAAGGCAAAGAAAGGTCACAAGCCAAGCAAAGCACAAACTCCACATTGAAAACAACAAGAAAGCTCCCCCTAAACTTGTGGATGCAAACTTCCAAATTTTAGCTCACCTCTTCTGAATTTTCATTAAGCTCACCTCTTCTCCCCCTTGTTGACAATGTATGAATCAAAGTGAAAATGCAAAAATGCAAAACAAAGCATATAAACATCTACATGAGCTTCTCAAATAGGCCAAATTTAGTGTCAAAGGCTAGAAATGAGACAAAGAGCACATATATGGATCATAGCATAGTCAAAGCATTGACACAAGTAATATATGGAAATATAGGCATGTGACAAAGCAAATTTTAGATTTGAATAATTATACCAAAAGATGGCTCACTTCAAATGTAAAAGCCTATCCATGTCATATTCGAGCCAAAAACATGCATATCATCCAGAGATCATACAAGGATACCCAATTCTCGACAAAAGATCATTGCAAACACCCATAAAGCAAAGCATGTCATGTTAAAGCTCATGAGCCATGTGTCCACTTCGGCGAGACTTCTCCACTGGTGAACATCGTGTAACATGTTTTGCACCCATGTGTGAAAGATAAAACATTTTAAGCATAAACATGGTGGGTAGAGCATTTTTCAAGCACACACACTTCTTTTCAAGATTAATTCATTACATGGTACATGAAGTGCCTTTGCGGCAAAAAGAAGCTTATGCTCCCCCATGAATGCAACATAGGCTAAACATTCACAATGATATTCAGCCTTTGGCCCAGAAGCAAGCAAAAGACATCCAAGCACAATCTAAGCATAGAAAGCACATTTAGACCAAAACGTGACATGGATACACTACTACACATGAGTGGAGCACATTTCATTAAATTTAGTCAAGATTAGCATTAGATTCAAAAAGGGCTATCTCACAATATATATATCTCAAATATTCCAAGAGCCTAGCCTCACATAGCCATTTCTCCACACATATGACCAATATCTCACAAATAGCCAAAGAGACTCAAATAAGGCATATAAAAGAAGCTCATGATCCTAAAATGCAATATGATACAAATGCAACATGATATATGACAAGATGGCTATCCTACCATGGTTTATACATCAAGCAAAGCATGTATATACATCAAAGTAAACATGGTATGATACATATGGTGCAAAAAGGAAATCCCCCAAGAATCAACTAGAAAGGGCAGCAAACCCCAAGTTCCCCCCGCAAGCGCACAAATGTAGCTTGGTCGAGAGGCTTTGTGAAAATGTCTGCAAGCTGATCTTGGGTAGGGACATGGCTCAACACAATGGTCCCTTTCTCCACATTGTCTCTCAAGAAATGGTATCTCACCTCTATATGTTTGGTTCTGGAGTGAAGCACAGGGTTTTTCGCTATGCTTATGGCACTGGTGCTATCACAAAGAAGTGGGATCTGGGTGCACTCCTCACCAAAGTCTCTCAAAGTGTATGAAATCCACAACAGTTGGGAACAACAACTCGCGGCTGCAACATACTCTGCCTCGGTGGTAGACTGAGCTACACTAGACTACTTGCGGGAAGACCACGAAACCAACGAGGACCCAAGAAACTGACAAGAACCAGAAGTAGACTTCCTCTCGACTCGACAACCAGCAAAATCCGCATCAGAAAAACCATGAAGAGAAAGAGTCGAGGAGGAAGAATACCAAAGGCCAAGACTAGGGGCGGATCGTAGGTACCCGAAAATCCTCTTGACGGCTCCGTCGATGTGATGTCCTCGGCGAAGCCTGAAAACGAGCGCACAAACACACACTGAACTGTATGTCTGGCCTCGTCGCCGTCAAGTAGAGGAGGGAGCCGATCATGCTCCTGTACTCCCGCTGGTCCACTGGTTCTCTGTCCTCGTCCGCATCCAAAGTAGCCGTACTCCCCATGGGAGTCGACATCGGCTTCACATCTTGCATCTGGAACTTCCTCAGCATGTCTTTTGTGTACTTGGTCTGGTGCACGAATGTTCCATCCTTCACTTGCTTGATTTGCAGCCCGAGAAAGTACTGCAACTCGCCCATCATGCTCATCTCGAATTCCCTGCTCATCTCATCTGCAAACTTGGCAACAAGATTATGTGACGAGCCACCAAAGACAATATCATCCACGTATATCTGCACAATCAACACGTCATTCCCATGCTTGAGGAGAAACAAGGTCCTATCCACGGTACCCACCACAAACCCTCTGCTCACCAGAAAACCTCTCAATCTCCCATACCAAGCCCGAGGCGCCTGTTTCAACCCATACAGAGCCCTTTTCAACCTGTACACCCTATGAGGATACTTCTCACTCTCAAACCCCGGTGGCTGCTTCACATACACCTCCTCCTCTATGACCCCATTCAGAAAAGCACTTTTCACATCCATTTGAAACAGCTTGAACCCTTTAGCCACGGCAAAGGCTAGAAGGATTTGAATTGCCTCAAGACGGGCCACAGGAGCAAAGGTCTCCTCATAGTCGATCCCCTCCTTCTGACTATATCCCTGAGCAACAAGTCTGGACTTGTTCCTCACAACCATCCCATTCTCTCCCTCTTTGTTATTCCAAACCCACTTGGTTCCTATAGGATGGCAATTTGGAGGTGGTTCAACTAACTCCCACACCTGGTTCCTCTCAAAGTTTTCCAACTCCTCATGCATAGAATTGACCCAGTTTGCATCAGATAAAGCATGTCCAATGTCCTTGGGCTCAAAGGTGGCAACAAATGCAGCATGAGCGAAATGAGAGGAATTCCTAGACCTTGACCATGTAGTACGTTCGTCGATGTCCCCAATGATCCTCGATAGGGGATGCACTTCTTGAATCCGTCGGGGAACCTCACGCCTCGAGACTACCTCCCCCTCACCTTCAGCTTCTCTCGCCTGGTCCTCTTGTCGCACCGTCGTTGCCCATGAAGTAGACAGTTGTCACACCCGATTTTCCGAAGAAAACAGAATGCATCTCATATGTGTGCCAGGATCACAATTTCACACATATGATAGACCCATGAGTGTAATATCACAAGACATTGCTCAAAATGTACAGAAAAGGTTTATTAACTTTTATTACACTCACGAGGGTAGACACGAAGGTCTTTACACGAACAACGATAGCTATGAAGACGCGACTCCATCTTCATCTTCCACAGGCTTCTGACTGGTTGATCGCATCCTCAAAACTCCTCGTAGTCGATGAAGTACTCCACTCCAGGGTTCTCCTCTGAGCAGCGTAAGCAAGGATGAGTACACTTATGGTTGGTACTCAGCAAGGCCACATGAATAACCGGAAAGCAATATTAATCCATCTTTAAGTTCATTAATCATGTGAGGGTCCAGGCCGCTCTTGACCGTGAGCACGGCTGATCGATCGCTTTACACTCTGCGAGGTTGCACACTTTCACCACTGTTCGCGTAAAAGTTCCGAAGAACTTTGAACCCAACCACGCATGTGCTGATCAGGCACAATACCACACTTCCGAGGTGTGATTTCATAGGGACGCTACGAAGCCTTTACAAAGATATGCAAAAGCACCAACAACCCACGACGATTCTGACTCGGGGCGGACCATAACCCTCCCTAGTGGTCAGCACCTTAGCAAAGGCTGCTACCCCAAAAGAACCGGGCTATACCCCTGCAACCCGGAGCCCCCTGTGTTCCTTTCGGATAGGGTCGTCAATACAATCACACCTAATTAATTGGCTAAGCCAGAGCCATGTGGACTGTGGTTGCACTGTTTTCCTGGGTGGTTCTCCATGTTCTGATTAATTTATAGTATTCTTGATTAAAGCATAGGTAGAAGGGTGGTTAGGGTCACTTGCCTTTCTCCAACGATAAGCTACTCTCCTCTACTGCAAAGCTCTGCTCTTGAACTTCCTCGAACGGCGTGTTGGCTACGATCATGCAAGAATACATGCAATAAATAAAACAATACATCAAACATTACCAAAAGACTAAAACAAGCTTTTAGAAATGACGGGCTCTGAGAGACGGTCGCGTGGACACCAAGAACGCATAAAACGGAGTTATGATGAAAAAATTATGGCTGAAACAAGATTCAGGGACTAAATTGTGAATATGACAAACTTCCAGGGGGTTTTCAGCAAGATTTCAGGGACCTAAACATAATTATGTGTGAAACTAGGAGGTCTAACATGTAAAAGATCAAGGGTGGGCTTTAGAATAGAGAAACCAAGGACTGCAGGGGCCTAAGCATAAAAGAAAGGACTTAGTTGTGAAGATCTTCAAGGGTGGGAGGGTATTTCTGTAGTATTTAAAAAGGGCAGGGACGAATTTGCAAAATGCCAGGGCGGCCGGCGGGTGTTGACCGTTATTTGCTCTGTTGACCAGGGAGGTTGGATAGATCTGAGCCGTCGATCCACGATCGGATGGCCACTGTGTACCGCGTGCGACGCGCGGCGGCGGGACGCCGGCCGCGGCGGCGTCGGGCGGCGCGGCTCGCCGAAGAAGGGCCAAATGGGCTCCCGTGCACCATTTTCGAAGGCAAGTACATGAAAAGGAAGAGGAAGAGGAGGGGAAACTCACCGGAGGCTTGGTAGGGAGGAAGGGAGGCCGGAAGAGGACATCGACGCGGCGGCTCCAACAGTGGGCGGTGCTCTGGCGGTGGGCGGTGCTGCGCGGGTGGGTTGGACCGGAGGAGAGGTGCGAGAGATGCAGGGGTGGTGCTGCCCCTTTATAGGGCGGAGGGGGGAGGGGGAACGGCGTGGTGAGGCGGTGGCGGAGCTCGGCCGGTGCGCCATTAATGGCGGCGGCGGCGGCGGCTCGGTGGAGTGGCGTGGTGGGCGGTTTCGGGGGAGAGGAAGGGGTGAGGCGGCGGTGGGTGAGTGGGGCGGTGCCTTAATGGCTCGATGGAGGAGGCGGACGGGCGCGGGGGCGGCCGGGGAGGCGGGGAAGGCGGCGGCGGCGGCACGGCCGGTGGAAGGGGAGAGGGAGTTGGAGGTTGGGGACGGGCCCGACGGGTGGGGCCCGCCCGCCGCTGTCTTTGTGAGAGAGAGGGAGAGGGAGTTGGGCCGCGGGGGAGAGCTGGGCCGCGAGCTTAGCTGGGCCGTGCGGGTAAGATGGGTCGGAGAATCTGGGCCGCGACGGGGAAAATAAGAAAAGGAAAAAAAAGAAAGAGGGGAGGTGGGCTGGTCCGGAAAGAGGGAGAGGGTAGGGAGTTTGTTGTTTTTTTCTTTTTTTTCTTTTTCAAATCCATTTCAAATCTTTTTCAAACCTTTTTAAATTAATCTTTTCAAATTCTAATTCTAACACAAATTTCTCCAACTATTTTAAAGGCTTTTCACAAACCCTTTTAAACAACTTTTCAAACATGCAAACTTTCATTTTTTTTATCAAACGTTTACACAAATCTTCAATAATTTTTTTCACAATTATTTTTAAGGACTTTTTCACAATTTTTTTAAGACTTTTAAAATCACACCACAACCAAAACTCATGCATTTCAACATGATGCACAAACACTTGATTGATTCTAATTTAAATGATGTTTAATTTAATTAAAACCAAATTTATTTATTCAAATTTATTAAATCCTTAGAAAATAAAAACTAAGCCTTGTTTCTAACAATATTTTATTGTGATGGAATTTTCGGGTGTTACAACGGTCCACGCTCCGTAGTGGTCGTAGGGGAAGTAGTAGGTACACACTCAGCTTCAGGCGCATGGTTCTCCCCATCATCATCTCCAGCTTCATCCTTCTCCTCTTCAAAGAGGTCCTCGGCCATCTCCTCGTCACCTGCACATTCAAAGCCAAGAGAGGTACATGGCATTGTCTCGTCGAAGGTTACCTCGCAAGTCTCCATGATTTTGTTAGTCTCAAGGTCAAGCACCCTATAGGCTCTAGAATGATTAGCATATCCAAAGAAAATCCCATCACTAGACCTAGCCTCAAACTTGTCGAGTTTTCCCTTCTTAAGAATGAAGCACTTGCAACCAAAGACTCGGAAATGACTCACCTTGGGTGCCCGACCATGCATAAGCTCATAACAGGTCTTCTTCTTGAAAGCTTGCAATAAAATCCTGTTGGAAACATGACAAGCCGTATTGACCGCCTCAGCCCCATACCTCCTAGGAGTCTTGTGCTCATCGAGCATCGTCCTAGCCATCTCACAAAGAGTCCAATTTTTCCTTTCCACAACTCCATTTTTATGGGGCACATAAGGGGTCGAATACTGATGTTCAAGACCTAGATCACGACAAAAGGCATCAAAACGAGAGTTCTTGAACTCTGAGCCATTATCACTGTGGATAGCTCGAATAGCATTCCCATGCCTCTCGTTTTTCAACCTCACGATCAGATCTCAAACAAAACCGAATGTCTCACTCTTGTCTTCCAAGAAAAACACCCAGGCATAGCGAGAGTAATCGTCCACCACAACAAGGACATACCACTTCCCACCCACTGAGCGAACTCGAGCTGGCCCAACAAGGTCCATATGCAACAGCTCTGTCGGACGCTTGGTCATGACATCGGTCAGGGGTGGATGGGGAGTGGCTACCATTTTGCCATGCCTACACGGAGCACAAACCAAATCCTTCTCAAGCTTCAACCTCGGCAATCCTCGGACAAGGTCAAGACCACTCAAGCGGGAAACCAAATCAAAGCTCAAGTGTCCCAACCGCCTATGCCATTTCCACAAATCAGAAGAAGGACCAGCCATCAAACAGCGAGCAGGACCCAAAGAACGAGAGAAATCAGCCCTGAAAATCTGACCCTCGGGGATGATCATACAAACAAGATCACCTCGAGAATCTAGCAAACGAGACTCACCAGACTTGAAACGCACCTCAAAACCCTCATCAAGCAACTGAGAAACCGAAAGCAAATTGAAACCCAAAGACTTCACAAGAGCAACTCTCTTCAACGTTACCTTGTCACTCACATGCACAACACCCTCAGAAATCACCCTTCCTCGTCCATTGTCCCCAAATGTGATGTACATCTTTTCCTTCACTGGGGTGAGGCTGGAGAACCACTTCTTGTCTCCGGTCATGTGTCGGGAACATCCGGAGTCGATCAACCAAATGTTCTCCAAGCCTCCTGCCTGTAGTCAGAAACAAGAACGAGAATGAGCTAGTGACTCGACACTAGGGTTAGCACACAGAAAGTTGAACCAGTGTCGAGCCATCTGCTCAAAAGAGGGGTTAGCAAACATCATTCCCTTGCCACCAAACTTCCCATGTCCCATGGAAGAAGTACGAGCACCACGAGGGGGAAAACGTGGTCCGTAGTTCCTCTGAAACCCAAAGCTGCGATCATCTCCCCTAAACCCGTATTGAGGATGAGTAGGGGGACGTCCAGCAAAACCACCACGAGCCCGACCAAACCTCTCACCAGCACACACACCATCATCTCTCCTAACAAACCTCTCACCACCACCTCTCTGTGGGAACCTATCACTCTGAGCTCCAACTCTACCAACACTCCTCACACTTCCCACACCCCGTGGAAGTGGCACTCTAGGCTCAGGTATACCATGAGACTGGTGATACCTGTCCTGGTTTGCTTGCTCCCTAGCAAGCCTCTCATCCCTCTTCCTCTTGTAGCAAAACTTTGCTAGATGCCTCTCCTTGCCACAATACTCACACCTGAAGAGGATGGGTTTTGGTTTTGGCTCTGGCTTCTCTCTAGGCTTCTCACCCTTCTTACTCACAAACTTCACCGGTTTCTGGAAGTCATTTGTCTTAGGTGGGAATTTGGGTGGATCTTGGGTTGTGTCAAGCTTGTTCCAAAGGTGGTTGGGCTTTGGTGTGAAAGAGTTCTTGGGTGCTTTTGGAATTGGGACTTGGATGTCTCCAATCACCTCAAACTCAAGGTTAGACTCAACACACTTCTCATACACGCTCTCCCCACTGTTCTCTCCCACTTTTTCACCCAACTTCTCAAAACCCAAACCACGACCATCTGCTCTCTTGAACTCCTCAATCATGATTTTCAATTGAGGTTCCTGCCCAGACAACCAACCCAACACCTTCCTCAAATAGTCATTCTCCTCATAGATGACATCCAAACGGGAAGTAAGTTCAAGATTGCGCAGAGTAACTTCATCACAGCTAGAGCATGCATTGACAACAGGAGATTTCAAAGAAGCTTCCAAAGTGCTAATAATAGAACGAGCATCAACAAGCTTAGCATGCATAGTAGGACATGATTTACAAGCACCAAGCAGAGTGGGTCTAGCCTTAAGCTCATCATACTCAGTCCTAAGAGCCTCTAGTTTAGCCAAAGTGGAAGCATTCTTCTCATTAAGCAACTTGATCTCATTCAACCATGCATCACACTCAAGACACTCAACATCATCAGGAGTAGTAGGAGCAAGTTTCAAAGAGTCATTCTCAAGTTTCAATTCAAGCAATTTGGACTCTAACTCTCCTACTTTCTCACTAGCATTCTCAAGTTGAGCCCTAAGATCTTTCCTCATCTTCTTAGCATCTCTCAACACACTATCACGGTTGTCAATCAAGCGATTCAACCTAGTGATCTCAGCAAGCAAAGAGTCGGGGTCACGATTTACCTCATCCTCCGAGTCGGAGTCACTGTCTTCCTTCTCGCTCTTCTTGCTGCTCGAGCTATGGGCCATGCCACAAAAGCCTTCAAGCGCCACACAGCTCAATCCGCTGAGGATCCGGCTTGCACTCTTCTTGCCCTTGCGCCTCCCGGCGTCTTCATCTTCACTGCTTGAGCTTGACTGCGTGTCGCTTGAGCTTGAGTAGACGTCGCTTGCACCGGCCACCATGGCTCTTTCCTTGTCCTTCTTGTAGCCGCTCTTGCTCGATCGCCGCTTGTCCTTGTCCTTGCTCTTGGACTTGTTGAAGTGCTTGCCCTTGGAGAAGTACTTGTCTTCACGCCTCGGGTGCGCCTTGTACTCGCTCATCTTGTACTTGTTCTCCTCCGCTTCCGGGCACTCGGCGATGAAGTGTCCACGCTTGCCACACTTGTAGCATGTCCCCGAGCTCCGCCTTGCATTCCTCCGGCTCTCATGTAGTCGATCAAACCTCCTTGAGAGCAAGGCCAACTCCTCCTCGCCCAGCACATCAAACTCCTCATCTGGAATAGACATAAGAGAAGACAAGGAAAACTGTCGACAAGAAGGGTTAGATTTGCCCTTTGATCCACCCACAAGAGCAAGACTATGGTCAATCGATCCCTCATGCTTGGATTGCAACTTCCTGTCAACCTCAGCCGACTTGAGCTTAGAAAAGAGGCCATCCAACTCAATAGTCAAATATTGCCCAGACTCCTTGATGGCCTCAACCTTAGCACCCCAAACATTTGAGTCCAAGACATGCAAGAGCTTCAAAGCTTGATCATGCTCAGAGTAAGGGAAATCCTCAACATTAGCCTTCATGTTGTTCACGATGGCGGTGAACCTCTGAAACATCGCATCAATGTCCTCACCGGGAAGTTGAGTGAAGTTCTCATATTGCATCTGGTAAGAGACAAAGAGGCGAGCCTTCACATGGTTATCACCACCGTGAGCAACCAACAACTTCTCCCAAATTTGCCAAGCAAGATTCAAATGGCGAACACGCTCAAACTCAGGATTACACAAGCTCCGGACCAAGTGATCAACGGCTTTTGCATTTACCTCATACTTGGCCTTAGCACTGGCATCGGTCACCACAAGAGTATAGGTCTTGTCAAGCACAATGAAATCCAACAACTTGCCACGAAGAAAGATCATCATACGAGCCGCCCACACACCGCGGACCGCCACGCTCAACGTACGCCATCTTAGGATTCAAGACTTGTCAAAGTCACAAGAATCCGGCACCAAGCTCTAATACCAATTGAAGGATCAGATGGAGACTAGAGAGGGGGGGAAGTGAATAGGAGCCGGTAAAAATTCTTCTCAAAGAACCCGGCCTATACCCTAGTCAAATCCCGGTCACACACAAGCGATGGATCGAATCACACACCAATCGCCAAGACAACGAGGTTATGGATCAACCTCTAGTCTTAGGAACGATTCCGTGAAGCACACGCGGAAGCACGAAAGAAGGAAAGGAAGAATCGAACCAAGGAACAAAGCACTCAGGCTCTGGCGGACCGTCCGGCCAGGTGGGGCGGACCGTCCGCACGGGCCACGCGGACCGTCCGCCCGCGCGCGGACCGTCCGCACACACACCACGGACCGTCCGGCCCTGCGCCGCGAACCGTCCGAAAAAGCAAACAGAACCTCCAGAGACGACCCCAAATAATGGACCGTTCGTGGGGAGCACGCGGACTGTCCGCCAGGCACCCGCGGACCGTCCGCCCGGTACACACGAAGCGTCCGAAACTTCGCCCAACGAAAACTCAAAGCCACGACGGATCGAAACGAAAGGCGAGCAAGAACACGAAGAACACCTGACGAACAGGGACGGCGCGGACTGTCCGGCTGGTCCTCGCGGACCGTCCGCGAGGTGCAGACAGAGCAGAAAACGCACGACCCCGAAAGTCAACTCCCCCAAATCATCATCGGATTTCCCAAACGGTAGAAGCTGTAGGGACAAGGGTTTGGGGACTTGAAAAGCGTCACACAAGGATGCTATAGCCCAAAAATCTTGCCTCCTAACTCCCTAAATCACCGAGAATCGCGAATCCTTTGAGCACCACCAAAAGCTAGAGCTCCGATCGAAAATCCTTGAATCGAAGTGGTTTCCTGGCGTTTGAGGGCACAAGATCAATCACAAAGGTGCACAAGGCATCCATCCATGTTTCGCTCAAAGAAATCCGGGGAGAAACCCACTCAAATCCGCGGAATCACACCAAGAATAAAGGCACCAAAAAACAAGCACGAAAAAGACCACGAAAAACACAACGCCGAATCTTCTATACAAACCAGGAAAGATTCACAAGGTCTAGCATGCCGCCCTAGCATCCATCCCTCTCAACAAATCTCTCGTGAAGCTCTCATGCTAGCCTAGAGAAAATGGAGAAGAAAATAGTCCCGGAAAATGAGAAAGAGGAGGGGGGAAATGAAACCCTAAGTCGCAGAGAGAGAGAGCCATCCACACACACTCATGGCTTATATATCGGGTCCCGCCGGTGTGGGAAATGACTCGACTACCCCTAACTCAACTACTGGCGATACAACCCACGCAGGGGCATTTATGTAATGTTTGTGGGTCTTTCCATCAGACGGCAACACCTTCGCCGCACCCCGCGTCCTCCCAACGCAAGCCATGCGATCCCGCCGCGTGTCCTCCGCTTCGAAGCTTCCCGACACGCCCGGATCCCGTCTCCGTCGTGTTGGGTCTTCGGACTTGGTTTTGAGGCCCAAACCAAGAAACCGTCCTCCGATGGTTTTGTGGGCAAACCACCAAACCCCGCGTGCTCGGCCTGGCCTCCCGCCAAGCCTCTTGACTCGACCGCCACCGTGCACCGGCTCGATCGTCCACGACATCGTCTTGCTCGTCTCGCCACCATGTGGCCTGCACCTAGTCCCGCCATCCACCGGGTTCCTCGAACCGAGCCTACTTGTCTCTCCATCTCCTGGAGGCCCCTCAAGGCTGAAGACCTTTCGCGCCCGTTCTTCGCCTGCAACAACACGAACTAGGCCGCAGCCTACACCTATGCACTGAGCCAAGAGTCAGTCCAACACCCATTGTCAATCACTCTTCAGTGACGAGCGGTCATCCATCGACCACCGGGACGCTCCTGGTCCTCACTCTCCACTCATATTTTTTTTCTTTTCTTTCTTTGGCTTTTTCTCTCTCTCTCTCTCTTTTTAGTTGTACCTTTTTTCATGATATGGGGGATAGAGATAAAAATCTTAGAGAATAGATACTTTAGTGAAAGCAGTGTACGTGATCTTGATCATAGACTTAGACAAAACTTCAACATAGCTCTATATTTGACAAAGCTCAATACAAGTAAGCAACATTTAATCAAATTTATTTTCAATGAAAGCTTTGCGGGGATATATCATCGATCACAAAAGAGAAATTTAGCTAATGATTTTTAAAGTAATCTCCATGGACAAGATAGAAGAAAGATGGTTCTCATTATTCTAACCTCATTCTGATCATCCCAAAAGCAATAAATATTTCTAGGAGCATAAACATGTGAAACTTTATCTTTTAGGTTATCATGACATTTTAGCAAGGCATCTTTATTGAAATTCAAAACGAAAAGCAATTTGCAAAAAATTAAAAAGTTCCGGAAGCAAACCGAGTGATGGACGAGACGTGGCCGAGGGTTCTGCCGTGGTTCATCGTGCGAGTCATTTGTTCTGTGCTTTTTCCGTTTTTCTTGATTTTGGTCATGGAAGATGTCATTTGGTCGTCTGTTCTTCTCCCCCACACTTGTTTTCTGTTATCGTGCATGCACAGTATGGTGGAGACAAAAAACATATCCAGCAAAATATATATAGACAAAGATAGATCAACTTGTGGAATACTTATTTATTAAAGGAGAGAGCACTTTATTAAACAACTAAAGCGAACTAAAGCAAACTAACTAACTCGAACTAATTGTCACTAATGTGCTCTCTAACTAAGGTGCTTACAAAGGGTGTTTGCCCTTCTTAAGGTCGCGGCTATGGTCTTCCTCATCGTCCCTACGTTTCTTTGATTCTAACAGCTTGGGGACAGTCTTGGTGAGGGAAGTGTTGACGCAGTGGATTTCCGCCAGGCTTGCTACTTCCTGTGCTAGCTCAGCTACGGTCTTCTGGGTCTTCTATTTCTGCGGCATATGCTGGCTGGCTTCGAAGACCGGAATTCTCTTGATCTGAGGTTCTTTGGCACACAGCTTGAGGAAGTGGTGTACTTGTGCACCCTTGTGTTGCCATGCTTGTCCATGCGCACGTCAACGAGTCGCTCTCCTTCTCTTGGTTTCTTCAGATCCATGTAGCTAGGAACACAGATCGGCTTCTTCTGAGCTGCTTCACGACGGCGATCATACGAATAAGCATACAATGCCTACCTGCTTTCTGTAGGCGGTGGCGGCGAACGTGGACGACTAGGCAGGAACAACAAGAGAGGGAGGTGATCGGGAGGCAAGGAGGCTAGCGGCTTTGCTTTCTTCTCAAAAGGAACAACTACCTTGTCTTCAAAGCTAAAGGGGACAAGCTGCTTTTCGGCCATTGTAGCTACTTAGAGGCTTTGGGATGAGAAAAAGGTGGAGGTCTGCCCCTGCTTACATATCGGTCCCGGACTTGCAGAGGGGGTTGACCTAGCTTGGAAAGGCTACAGGATATCTCGTAAAAGATCCCCAAACAAGTTTTTTCAAAACCCTAACACTTTAGAGATAGCGTGGGTGAAAGCTGGCGGTGCGAGACGGCGGGCAGGGCCCGATCGGCCCATTGAGGGGGTCGATCGGTCCCCCACCAGGGCGTCTCACGGCGATCTTCGGTGCGGGGTGCTCTAACCGTGTGCTAATCCCTAAAAACCCTAAGATGGCCCATTACATCCTGAAATTAATATTCGTGGAAAAACAAAGGAAATCTATCTCATATAAATCCTCACACTCTTTATTGGGCTCTAAAAATATTTTTAAGACGTTGACCATTTACCTTGAATAATGTACCTTCGTCGTCTTGAAGAGTGACGGCTCCGTGTGACGATGAATTTACCACCTTGTATGGTCCGTCCCACTTGCTTCGTAGCTTCCCGTGCCCAAAGTCATACCCTGGAGTTAAAAAGTAATACCTGATTTCCTAGGTTGAATTCTTTCTTTATGATTCTCTTGTCGTGCCATCTCTTGGTTCTTTCCTTGTAGATCTTGGCACTGTGATACGTCTTCTCTCTCCATTCTTCTAGCTCAGACAGTTGCATTTTCCGTTTTGTTCCTGCTGCTTCAAAGTCCATGTTCCATCTCTTTACTACCCAATGAGCCTTGTTTTCTATCTCAAGCGGCAAGTGACATGTCTTCCCGTAGACCAGTTGGTAGGGAGACATTCCAATGGGGGTTTTATAAGCTGTCCAATACGCCCAATGTTCTTCGGGTAGTTTGTCTTTCCATTTTATCCCCATTTAGTCCACCGTGTTCTGAAGAATGTTCTTGATCTGCTTATTAGACGTCTCTTCTTGACCACTTGTTTGCGGGTGGTAAGGAGTAGCGACATTGTGCTGGATCCCATGGTTCATGAGGTATTTCTCGAAGCGCTTGTCAATGAAATGGGATCCTCCATCACTTATCACTGACCTTGGTGTACCAAATCTCGGAAATATTGTCTCTTCAAACATTCTTATTGAGCTTTTGTGGTCTGCAGTTCTCATGGAAGGGCTTCAACACATTTGAAGACATAGTCAACTGCCACTAAGATGTACTCGAATTTTCCGGATTTTGGGAATGGTCCCATGTAGTCAATTCCCCAGACATCAAAGAGCTCGATCTGAAGGTTGGTTGTCAGTGGCATGGCATTTCTAGAATTGATGTTTTCGTGCCTCTGACAGGAGTTGCACCTTCATACGAAATCTTTCGTGTCTTGATACATGGTTGGCCAGAAAAATCCGCTTTGCCAGATCTTTGCATGTGTGCGGAAAGCTCCATAATGACCTCCATATGGTGATGAGTGGCACTTCTCAATGATCTTCATTCCTTCTTCTGCCGGTACACAGAGCATACTCGAAAAAGGTATGGTTCATCCCATAGATGATGGCGACTCTCGTAAATAAGCTTTTTCTTGTCGGCTCCTGGTCATACATACCCTGCAACCATAAAATTAACAATATCTGCGTACCAGGGGTCTGACCGGGCGATCCGATAGAGCATGTCGTCCCTCATTGCATCATTGATGGGTAGTTCCTGTGGTTTCTCAAAATACATTCTAGACAAATGATCGGCAACAGAATTTTCTACTCCCTTCTTATCTTTTATTTCCAAGTCAAATTCTTGGAGAAGCAGAATCCATCTTATTAATCTAGGTTTAGCATATTTCTTAGTGAGCAAATATTTCAAAGCAGCATGATCAGTGTAAACAATAACTTTTGCTCCTACTAAGTGTTGACGGTTAATAATTGTATCAAAGTTCGGTTGTGACTCGCAAGCGTACAAGTCTCCCGTCGTAGTCAAGGGACCCTTCTTCCCTCGAGTGGTGAACCCAAGGTATCGAATCCATGGAACAAATGTGTGACGCAAAACTTAATCTATTAAAGCCAAGTAACTTCAATCTTCGATAAAAGAAACTCTAATGCATCTAAGTAAAGGACATGAAACGAATCTAATCTACTAAAGACCGTAGAAAACAAAGTAAGATTGGGTAGATAAACCGATCTAGAGGGATCGGGGTAAGCCTTTTGTTGAAGTTCCAAGCAAGAGAAGAAGTAGCAAATCGAATCTTAATAGAAGCCTCTTTAAATCGTGGTTTCCCGTCCAAATCCGAAAACATCCGCCTTTCGAGACCCCCGTTCGTCACAACGTATCCCTATTCATGCGGGGAGTTTAGGGCGAGTCAAAAGACAAGTCGAGATTCTTTCGGAAGATCCGGCGTGTACCTCTAGCCACCGCGGCTACAAGAACACCCTATGTAATCTATCTCGAGAATAGAATTGGAATAAGCAAAGCCGATCGAAAAACGAAATCTTCGAGGAAACACTTGATCGCTAGGAAAAGATTCAACTTGATAATTCAACTATAACAATGATACATACACAAGATCACCACCGGGATCCTTCCTTGATCTTGCTTCTAGCTCCGGAACTCCGATGTGGTCTTCCGTGCAAGGTTCCCACGTCGGCTAGGGGAACCCTAGTCAACTAGCTCGACCCTCTCCTCTCCGAGATGGTGTCCCTCTCTTCTCTGCTCCTCGGCGGCCGATGACGAATTCTTCTCCCCGAGGCTCTCGGTCAGGGGCTATAAATAGCCCGATTGGCGGCTAGGGCAAAGGAGAGGGCGTTTGGGCCCTAAATGGGCATGGGCCGGCTGGCCTGGGCCCATTTAGGCCCAGCCCGAGGGCTCCTTTGCTCCACGTCGGTTCCCTTGCTTCCTGGATGTTTCCCCCTTCTGCATGTAGGTCCATGTCGTCGGTTTCTCTCCGAATTGGACTCAACTCCTTGTCTTGCAAGATTCAGCACTTTTCTGGTCAGGTCCCTGGAGTCTGTCGTCTTCTCGGATCAAGTCCCCAGCTTCTTGGAGTTAAGTTTGCTTCATTGCATGACTTGTACGGGCTTCAAGGTCTTGTCATGAGGTGCTTGATGAACTTATCCCGAAAGTCTTGCATTCAACACTAAAACCCTGCATAAACATTAAACTCCAAAACCGACATCCACACGTGAACTTGTTATACCACGGGGGTTAGTACCAATGGATAAGGTATAAAACTCAGGTCAACACCGAAGGTAAACTCATGGCTAGGTTGACGGATTTTCACCGTCAACATCTCCCCCATGCTTAAACCTTGCTCGTCCTCGAGTAAGCCTTCGATGGATATCACCATTGCCAAACAATGTTTAAACTTTGCACTTGATCACACATGAGAAAACATAATGCTCTCAAAATTTTAATTCATTAAAGTTCCATAATGTACTAGCCTTCATCTCTACGGAGGGTAGATTCTTATTTAAGCTTGTCCCACAAGTATTAACATGCTCACAAAGTTTTAAATAGATCTCAGAATTTTTGAAATAAAGAACGAGATAAAGAAAAGCTAAACCAAGTTCACAAATTTAAATCATCTCGTGTATTGCTCATGAACTCTCATCTCACTTGTCTCTCAAGCCTATATATTCTACTCCTTTCCCTCTCATATATATGTAGTAGGCTTTATATGGGGCTTTGGTAAAGTTTAGTCCTAACAAGATTTTATAAATGAGGTGTTGTCAAAACAAGACAAGCTTCTCATGGGCTTACCGAGACTCGTCAAAAAGGTCATTGGAAAATAATGTTAAATCAAGGAGGGGAAAGAGAAAAATACACACACTTTTAGATGAGTGGACATGTGCAAATGGCAAAGAGTGATCCCGAGGCACAAAGGAAGTCCTCGTTATCGGATTGCACATGGTTGGAAAATGAGAATGGATCTTTTTAACTTGAAGCCTTGAATGCACTTTTAGAGACCCGGGGAGTTCACTTTACGCACAAATTTTTTTTTCTCTTTCTCATATTTCTCATTCTTTTCTTTCTTTCTTTCTTTCTTTCATATATATATATATATATATATATATATATATATATATATATATATATTTTTCTTTCTTCACCTTGGAAGTCATGTATATCGCCGAATTTTTTTCTTTCATCATTATATTATTTTTTAAAATACTCCCTTTTTGAACTCTAAAACTGCACCATACCTACCTCCTCCCCCATGCTTAGACGTTGCTCGTCCTCGAGCAAAGAGGCGAAAAATATGGTAGGTACCGAAAATAATTTTCCTTGGAGAGATACTTGAAATCTTCAATGTTGGCACCGTCTTGCGATCTTCCTTGAATTGATGATCCGTTCTCAACGATAGGTTGTGGTCAAGGAGGTAATCACAAAAGATGATATTTGGTTTAAGGGTGGACATCCGGCGAAGTTTGTGAGATCTCCGATGCGGGGATACACAATGCACGGATAAAAGGCTAGCAAAAAGATAGATACGCAAAAACGGAATGACCAGCTTCTTAGTCTCGGGCCAGAGAAATCATGGCCTGCAATAACTCACTCAAAAATAAATCTTGTACACTAAGGTTTATGCACTCAAATATATATAAGGCTTTGGATAGGTTGAGCAACACACAAGTGATATTTGTGACAAGGTTAGCGATATTTTTGAGCATAAAAGACATCTTTAATCTATTCATAACTTGAGAGCACATAAAACACTATGGGTCTTTATTTTAATCATAACCTCCACTGAAAATTAAGCTAGCATTTAAATAAATTCAGATTTGTATTTTTAAGAGAGCACTAGCTTAAACATGCATAAATCAATTACAAAGATGAACAAAGCTGCAATCTTAATCATATATCATCATGGCACGAATTTTGTAACTTTTCCAATGATAAAATCAAGGTGGTGTCTTTATTAATGATGACATCAAGTTGAAATACAAACTGAAAATAAACAAACATGCTTGCTGAAATTTTAATAAAAACAGGAAATACTACGCAAACACACATAAGCAAAAGCTGAAAATTACAGAGAAAAAGAAAAGAAAAGAAAACTAAAGTTCCTAAATCTTCTAGTCCTCCGCCGGTGGTTGATGTTGATGATCTTGATAATAATACCCTTGCTCATAATATGATTGGACGTTCCCTCCGACGAATTGATTTGGCTCCACAAGGTGAAGGCGCCCAAGTTCAAAGGCAATATTTGCGTTGCCTTCACCAAGTTGAGCTGCGTTAGCTTGGATGGCTGCGATGTTTTGAGCATTTCTTGCAGCATACCCTCCAATAATGGCCATGCTTTGTTGTGGTTGGGGATGATGAGCGTAGGACTCCTCGAAGTTAGCGTTGGGCACAACATAATTTTATGGGGGTACCGGTGCACCACCCCCCCATGCTTGCTCTTGTGGCCCTCCGTAATAACTTGGCGGAGGAGGGACTCCGCCGAATGGTTGCACATTGGGTTGTGCTCCACTTGCTTGTGCGGAGGATGTTCCCTCCTCTACGATTCTTCCTCTCTTGTTCTTCCTTGCAGGGACAAGTAGTCCCTCTTCCAACCAATCTTCTCTCCCTTCGTTGAAAAGCCTAAGCCTCTCGTTGGGAAGGGGTAGGTTCACTATGGCCAACCGATAACTTCCTCTCTCATCTCCACTAATGTACTTGCCTTGCCGCAAATACTCAATGCCGAGAGAGGTACCACGCAAAAGGTGAGCGGGGTTTCTTGCGATCCCCGGCCGCAAGGAGAAGGCCAACATGGAGAGGTAGCACCCCGAACCAATATTACCCGCCCCCGATGTTGCTTCACAACACCAACGGTTGATCATAAGGTAAGAAGGGTCTATTGGCTGCCTGGCAATTAAAGCCGAGTATAGCCAATTCAACTCCGTGTCGGTCACCTTTGTCTCCTTCATCCTCCCCAATACCCTCTTGCACATCCAAGAGTGAAATATCCGGATAATGGGGTTGCGGATGCAATTGCGTTGTTGATGGGCTTCTCCGGAGATCATGTTCCAAAATCCCGCTAACATGCCGGGTGGCACGTCAACTTTCTCCGGAGCTCCCTTGTGGAATCCAAGTAGCTCCCTAACGTGCTTGTAGGGAACCACTTGTTGGATTCCCTCCAAACGGAATGACAAGCTTTGCACCCCATCATCATCAACGATGGGTGCAATAGTCATCAATATTTCCAAGGCGAACCCCAAATGGGTGTCCACCGATACTCCGTTGGAGAACTGCACCCATCCAAGGTGCCCCAACATATAGTATATGTCGGTGCCAAAACCCAAGATGTAGAGTGCTTGGTCGTCGAACTCGACGTTGGGCACAAGCCTCTTCTCAAGATTGGCGAGCCTCTCCTCCTCCTCCGCCGACAAGATGATGAAGCCGTACGAAGAGTATGTCGGGGTGTAAGGAGGTGGCGCGGTTGAGTGAGTCGATCGTCGTGGTGGCGCGGGCTGCTCCTCCGTGTGCCCACGAGGTTCGGTGAACCTCATGAAAGTGCTTCTTGCAGCCCTCATACCACCAAGGAGGAGAGCATCGTTCCTCCTCGGTGGTGCCGTATCCGTCTCCATGCTCCGGGGAGACTCGGAAACCGAGTGCCTCCTCGAAGACGTGGTTGATGACGGCTTGGACGACGACGAACTCTTCTTCTTGGAGAAGAGACTTGTGGTCTTCTTCCACATGGTTGCTGCACTCTTTCTTCAACTAAAACTCCGGGTTGAAACCGGTAAACTAGGCACTTAAACTCTTTGCTTCGGATGTGGACTTTGAGTGGATTAAGGATGTGGATTTTTTTTTGAGCTATCAAGCTTGGGATGGTTGGCTATGTCTACGGAGGTTTTGAGCACACAAACTTGAACACACAAACAAGGGAAGGAGAGGGAAGCTTGCCTGCAGAAAACGGGAGCCGGGGGGCTTCTTAAGTAGGTCAGGCCGGCCGGCCTGGGCCGGCCGGCCGCCCGGGGGCCTCCCCGGCTCCTCCCCGCCGCGTCTTTCTCCCAGCACGATCATTTCGCCTCTGCAACTTTCCTGCCCGCGTGCTCCATGAGTTGCACCACCCAAACGCTCTCGTCCACTCCTTTTCTTGCATTATTGGTCCTCCCACTTGATGCTCCATGCTTTGGGTCATGTCCATGCTCCCTAGCTCCACTTGCTTCACATGCCACCATGAAAATCCTGCAAAGTTGATGCTTGCTGCCCACCATGCTTGTCCTTTGCATGTGGAATTGGTGAAAGTTGATAAAAAGGGAATCCAATGGTGCATGCATGATTAATTCAAACTAGATTGCCTCCATTTAGGTGTGTTTAAGGTTAAGCACTCCTCTAATTCGAAATTTAAAATATTTTTCAGAGCCATGCAAGAGCTCAAACATAATTTTAGAGAAGTTTTTAAACCATTAAAAACAAATGTAAGTCGAAAATATTTTTCGACTACGTCGATTTCGGTCTCACCGGTATAGTTTGCCTTCATCGGTTGAGAGCAAACATTTCCCGGCTTGATCATGGGGGCATAGGTTTAGGTTCTAATTTTGGCTAAATGAGAAAGATTTTGAATAAAACAAAATTAGAATAGGCTTAGAAAAATTCTAATCCTAGAGAAACCAAGGATAAAGATTTTTAAAACCAACCAAAAGCTTTGATTTCTAGGTTCACGCGAGTCCTACCACGTGCTGAATTTTATTAACACTTAAATATAATTCGTGGCTCTACTCGTGTGGTTTTAGCATGAAAAATAAGTCAACCTCAGCACCATAATGAGGGTGAAAGGTTGAGTTAAGGTTCTGAAATTATTTGGTTGAGGTTTCTCAAAAAGAAAAGAACAAACAAGCACATAGGAGGGTTCATGCAAAGGGGTTTATGATAAAGCAAACATTCAATCAAGAATTATGTCTCTAATATTGTTCAACCACTTCTAAGTCTAATGTCTTTGCGTAATAAAACTCAAAAACTAAATTATTAAAATACTCGAAAAACCTGGAATCGGGTTGTCCTCCCGGTAGCTTATTCTTGACTTGACGAAACGGGTTGCCTCCCGCCTAGCGCTTCGTTTATAGTCTATAGCTAGACTTCTTCACTTGATTACTCCGGATCAACGCTCTTTGCGGGCGTTGCAATCTTGGGTACCCACTTCCGCACCATCTTGGGCGCGGGCTTGTCTTCCGGCTTAGTTGGCTTAGTCATTTTTTTGGTCTTCACAGGCGGCTTCTCTTCCTTTGTCATGACGGATGCAACACCTTCTTTGATTTTCTTTACGTTCATTTTTTTCGGCTCCTTCTTCTTTTTCAGCCCCTCCGTTTGTTTTGGTTCTCCCTTCACTCCAATCATGTTGCATGCCTCAATCCTTGGACGGAACTTGAAGGAACTCCTTTCTCCGTTGATATCGAACATGATCTCCCCCTTGCCAACATCAATAGTAGCTCCCACGGTCTTGAGGAATGACCTCCCTAGGATGAGTAGCGGCTTCTCCCTCTCTCCCATCTCGAGCACAACGAAGTCGACGGGGATGAAGTGGTGTCCGATCTTCATGGGTACATCTTCAGCAATGCCCAAGGGATACCGAATGGAGTTGTCTCCCAACTCCAAACATATTCCCGTAGGCTCCATCGGTAGGCGTAGCTTCTCGAACATGTCCCTCGGCATGACGCTCACACTAGCTCCAAGGTCGCATAACGCCTTCTCGAAGTTGAAAGAACCAACTGAACATGGAATTGTAGGGCACCCGGGGTCTTTTTGCTTCTCTAGCCCATTAGCAATAGCTGCACTACACTCCTCGGACATCTTGACATGATCTACCCCGAGTGTTGCTATCTCATATTTATTTGCAAGTATATCTTTAAAGTAACGAGAATATGTAGGTACTTGTAGGGCATCTAGTAATGGCATGTTGATGCTAAGTCTACGCACAACTTCCACAAACTTCTCAAAGTGGTTGTCAAGTTTACCTCGGAAGTAGCGTGGCTTGAGTTGCGGTATCCTCGTGTCTTCCTCCGGCATCTCGAATTCGGGTTCCTCGGTGACGATCCCCGTAACCTTCTCTTTAGCAATTCTTTCCACCTCGGTGGATGATTTAAGCTTCCTTGCTCCCGCGGAACGTTCCGGATCTTCGGTCTCCTTCCCCGAACGTGTTTGAATGGCCTTCGCCGATTCGGGACATTTGGGTTGTCCCGGAAGCTTCCCTTCATCATTAGTGAGGCGCCCCGCAAGTTGTCCAACTTGCGTCTCGAGCATCTTCATCATGTTGAGCACTTGATGATTGGAACTTCCGACCTCCGTCACTTTGCTATCGATGTTCTCCAACACCTTGTCTATGGTCTTGAACTTGGTGACGGTGTCCTTGTTGATCTTAGCTTGCTCATCCATGAACTCCTTCAATTGTATACGAAGCGGAACCGCATTAGGAATAGATGAGCTTGCATTAAATTGAGGCCTACCTTGCCCGTAGCGGAAGTTCGGCAATTCTCCCTTCCTCATGTAGTCGAGCACTTTGGCTTCCTCCGGACAATCTTTGCGGACATGGCCATACTCTCCACATTCTTCACATGTGGACCTTGCTTTGGCGGCCTTCAAGTCTTGAGCCTCTTTCTTTTCCATCTCCATCTTCTCCAACCTCCTCATGAGCGAGTCGATCTTGCCTTCAAGTATGTTCTCCTTTTCCACTTGCAAGACTCCTTTGACGTTTCCTGTGGGTTGAACCGGATGTAGGCGCCCGGATGACGCCCACGTGTCATTATCCTCGACCTTCTTGAATAGCGTGAAAGCTTCCGTCGGTGTAAGCTCGATGATAGATCCTCCCGCCGATGCATCGATGATCGTCCTTGACGCCATGGTGAGCCCTTGATAGAACTTTTGCACGAGGTCTTCTTTCGGGAACTTGTGATGTAGAACCGCCCGGGTGTACTCGTTGAAGCGCTCGAATGCCTCCGAGATAGTTTCTGTAGGATATTGAACAAAGGTGGCAATCTTATTACGCAAGCTTTGAGTTTTACCCGGTGAGTAGTATTCCTTCATGAAAGCCTTCATCAACGTGTTCTAATTTTGCACCGTCTCCGCCGGTTGAGAGTGGAACCATTGCAAAGCCTTCCCGAGCAAAGGAGAACGGGAAAAGCCTTGCCCTCATTTGATCTTGAGTCACCCCATCCATGTTGAAAGTCTGACATAGTTGAATGAATGCTTGGAGGTGAAGGTTCGGATCCTCTTTGCCGGTGAAGGGTGAATGTTGCACCATGCGGATTGTTGAGTTCTTGATCTCGAACGATCTTCCGATCTCCTCGAGGTTCAAGATTGGTAGGTCGATGATGTCTGGGGTGCATAGCTCCCCAATCTTGCGTTCTTGCGGTGGTTGGTCACCCATTAGTGGAAGTCGATTCTACCGCGGACTTTGAGGTGGTGAATTCTTCGGAGATTCCTGTGATCCTTTGTCTTCCGACTCCGAATCTACAAAATCCAGCTTTTTAGCTTGATGTGCTTCGCGTCTCCTTAGCCTGTAAAGTTTTTCTGGATCATCCACAAAATTATTGGGTTGGTTGGAGAGGTAGCCGTCCATCTTCTGTTAGGGTTAGCAATAAACAAAGTATGCAAAAAAAACTAGAAAGCAAAAACAAATCTATAAAGACTAGGGTTAGACAACTAGATTAGATGTATTTTGAGGATGATCAAAATTTAGTAGATGCAAAAATAAAAACAAAAAGAAAACTGAAAATTACAAAAAGGCAATAAAAAATCAAATCTTGATCACTTGTTCCCCGGCAACGGCACCAGAAAAAGGGGCTTGTTGACGGTTAATAATTGTATCAAAGTTCGGTTGTGACTCGCAAGCGTACAAGTCTCCCGTCGTAGTCAAGGGACCCTTCTTCCCTCGAGTGGTGAACCCAAGGTATCGAATCCGTGGAACAAATGTGTGACGCAAAACTTAATCTATTAAAGCCAAGTAACTTCAATCTTCGATAAAAGAAACTCTAATGCATCTAAGTAAAGGACATGAAACGAATCTAATCTACTAAAGACCGGAGAAATCAAAGTAAGATTGGGTAGATAAACCGATCTAGAGGGATCGGGGTAAGCCTTTTGTTGAAGTTCCAAGCAAGAGAAGAAGTAGCAAATCGAATCTTAATAGAAGCCTCTTTAAATCGTGGTTTCCCGTCCAAATCCGAAAACATCCGCCTTTCGAGACCCCCGTTCTGTCACAACGTATCCCTATTCATGCGTGGAGTTTAGGGCGAGTCAAAAGACAAGTCGAGATTCTTTCGGAAGATCCGGCGTGTACCTCTAGCCACCGCGGCTACAAGAACACCCTATGTAATCTATCTCGAGAATAGAATTGGAATAAGCAAAGCCGATCGAAAAACGAAATCTTCGAGGAAACACTTGATCGCTAGGAAAAGATTCAACTTGATAATTCAACTATAACAATGATACATACACAAGATCACCACCGGATCCTTCCTTGATCTTGCTTCTAGCTCCGGGAACTCCGACGTGGTCTTCCGTGCAAGGTTCCCACGTCGGCTAGGGGAACCCTAGTCAACTAGCTCGACCCTCTCCTCTCCGAGATGGTGTCCCTCTCTTCTCTGCTCCTCGGCGGCCGATGATGAATTCTTCTCCCCGAGGCTCTCGGTCAGGGGGCTATAAATAGCCCGATTGGCGGCTAGGGCAAAGGAGAGGGCGTTTGGGCCCTAAATGGGCCTGGGCCGACCGGACTGGGCCGACCGACCTGGGCCCATTTAGGCCCAGCCCAAGGGCTCCTTTGCTCCACGTCGGTTCCCTTGCTTCCTGGATGTTTCCCCCTTCTGCATGTAGGTCCATGTCGTCGGTTTCTCTCCGAATTGGACTCAACTCCTTGTCTTGCAAGATTCAGCACTTTTCTGGTCGGGTCCCTGGAGTCTGTCGTCTTCTCGGATCAAGTCCCGGGCTTCTTGGAGTTAAGTTTGCTTCATTGCATGACTTGTACGGGCTTCAAGGTCTTGTCATGAGGTGCTTGATGAACTTATCCCGAAAGTCTTGCATTCAACACTAAAACCCTGCATAAACATTAAACTCCAAAACCGACATGCACACGTGAACTTGTTATACCACGGGGGTTAGTACCAATGGATAAGGTATAAAACTCATGTCAACACCGAAGGTAAACTCATGGCTAGGTTGACGGATTTTCACCGTCAACACTAAGTAAGATCTAAACTTGTCAATGGCATAAACAAAAGCTACCAGTTCTTTTTCAGTTGTGGCATAATTGAGTTGAGGTCCTGTCAAAGTTTTACTAGCCTCAGCAAAGGCATGATGTTTCTTGTCCTTTGTTTGCCCCAAAACAGCCCCCATAGCATAATCACTTGCATCACACATAATTTCAAAAGGTAAAGACCAATCAGAGGGTTGTATAATGGGTGCAGAAATAAGAGCATTTTTTAGAGTTTCAAAAGATTTAAGACAAGCATCATCAAAGTCAAAAGGAACATCTTTGGCAAGCTAGTTTGTAAGAGGTCTAGCAATATGATAAAAATCTTTTATAAACCTTCTATAGAAACCTGCATGGCCAAGAAAACTTATGATTACCTTGACATTAACAGGTGGAGGTAGTTGTTCAATTACTTCTATTTTAGCTCTATCTACCTCAATTCCTCTTTCAGAAATTAGATGGCCTAGCACTATTCCTTCTCTAACCATGAAATGACATTTTTCCCAATTAAGGACTAAGTGCTTTTCTTCACATCTTTGCAAAATCTTATCCAAGTTTTCTAGACAATCATCAAAAGTTTTTCCATAAACAGAAAAATCATCCATGAAAACTTCCATGATCTCTTCAACCATATCAGAGAATATAGACATCATACATCTTTGAAAAGAACCTGGAGCATTACACAGCCAAAAAGACATTCTACGATAAGCACAAGTTCCATAAGGACATGTAAAAGTGGTTTTGCTCTGGTCACTGGGACGGATTGCGATTTGGTGATATCCAGATTATCTATCAAGAAAGCAAAAGAAAGAGTGATTTGCCAACCGATCCAACATTTCATCAATGAAGGGCAGTGGAAAGTGATCTTTCCTTGTGGCTTTGTTGAGTTTTCTATAATCTATGCACATACACCAACCAGTGATGGTTCTCTGAGGAATTAATTCATTCCTCTCATTTTTCACAACTGTCATGCCTCCCTTTTTAGGCACAACTTGCACGGGGTGTCGTATGGACCTCCCTGGGCCCACTACCTCGGTGGGTACCAGGACCGACTACTCAGTGGGCCCCTGGGACTGCTCGACTTGCGCTGCACGACACCTGATGGCGTGAAGCACGAGGACTACGGAAGAGAAGTAATCGGATAGGAAGCTGTACATGTCCCGCACTGTATAGAGGACTCCTAGACGTACAAGACTAGTACTCTCTCCCTGAACCGACTTGTAACCCTGCCTCCCGAACTATATAAGGCGAGGCAGGGACCCCTCTCTAGATCATCTCGCTCATACACATTAGATTGCATCATCTTGTAATCGCACCCAATCAATCCAGAGCCACGCAGCATACAGGACGTAGGGTATTACGCACCTCGCGGCCCGAACCTGTCTAAATTGTGTGCCACGTGTCTCTTCCTTCGAGTTACCGATCTCGGCGAGGCCACATTCATCTACTTCGGGTACTCCCCTTAGTAGGTTGCCGCCTAAAACACCGACACCGGCGCGCCAGGTAGGGGCTCTCGCCCGAGATCACATGGCGAACTCGACGGCTTCCGTCTACATCAAGCCAACCGTCGCCTTCAACCGCGGTGACACCTTCGTCTTCGGTGCCTGGGTCTGCACTGCTGACGGTGCCGGATCCTTCCAACGCCGCCTCACCATGCCGCCCAACCCGGAGACCGGCCTCGTGACACTTCCCGAAGTAGTCACGGGCGAACTCGCCGGCAAATTCGGCGAAATTTTGCTTTTCGACAAACACACCGACTTCGAGCTTGGATCTGCCTCCAACTCGAACTTGACGTCCCCGTGGGCTATCGTAAGCGAGCCGGCTACTCAGCCATCGCATGTGAACTCCCCACCCCGCGAGCGCTTCACACGTGGCCCCCGCAACATCAGCAGGGCCCACACGAAGACTCCCACTACGCACCGGGCCGGCAAGGAGCCCGTACCCGAGTACGACTCGGACTCCGACACCGTCCCCGGCCGCGCCTCGGACTCCAACCCCCTCTTCGGCTTCTACTCGGACTCCGCGTATGAGTTCGACTTCAGGTCGGACACTGAGGATCCCGAGTCCGAGGACAACTCTACAGAGCAACCCTTGTCAGGACCGGCTTCCGGGCTAGTTATAACATCTACACCCACCGGGAGATTCGTATACTGGCCAGACCACAAGCCTGCTGACCTGATGAACGGGAACTCACGCTACGTCGCCTACCTCTACTCGCTTCCCTTTCAAGAGGGAACACCACTCGCTCGAGCTGAGGAGTACACCCCAACAGAGGTGGTGAGTTCTGACTCCAGTCTTGGCAACCCCGACCGCCAAGTCTTCATGGCTGTCGGCGACATGCCAGGACCCTCAGGGACAGCGAGCGACCGATACCTCGAAGACATCTTCGCAGACGAGCTGACTGCCGACGCGCCCGCGGATGAGACCGACGCCAACAGGGACGCTCGACGTGAGAACAGAAAGCAGAATGAACGGCGCCAGCATCTCCGAGACAACCTCCCCATCCGCAACCTTGCAAAGGCTCTCGACCAAGTCGAGAGTAGGGTACACACTACCCCGGAGCAATGCCTCATGTCGATCACAGCGATCGCACGCCAAGCTCAGGGGATGCGCGCATGAGAAGTCATCACCAAGCTTGTAGAAGACACTTACTTCATGCGAGTTGACAGCAGGGTCGCTCAGCCACCCCCCCCCCCGTCAGGAACCGCGACAACGAAGCCACAAGTCACAGCGCGGACCTCGGTCGCAATCGTACTCGAGCCGAGCTGCCGGCCAACCCTAACTGTACTCGTGCAACGGCCGACGGACCCTCTCAAGCTGGCAACAGCGCTGCAGCCGCTGGCGGCGATCGTGAGATCGTCCCCCATCGCGACCCAGGTGGCGGAAGCAGCGACGGCGGAAGCTCCAACAATGGGATCAACAGGAGGGCCGGTGGCGGAGGCGATCGCGGCTGCCGACACCACGCGAATAGCCACGCCTCCGGAGCCTCGCAGGTGGCTTCAATGCCCGCCAGAAGATCGAAGAGCTACGGCGGAAGAAGTCCACCACCGCAGGCGACAACGACGGCTACCCCGCTTTCTCTCCTCGGCTTCGCAACTTGCTCCTCCCAGACAAATTCAAACCTCTGGGAATCACCAAGCACGACGCGAAGCAAGACCCCATCTAGTGGCTCAGGTGCTACACCCTCTCCATCGAGAATGTCGATGGCAACAACGACACCAAGTGCCTCTACTTCCCCTTCTGCCTGGACCAAGTCCCGCTCACATGGCTCGAGTCACTCGAAAAGTACTTGATCGACAAGTGGGACCAGCTGAAGGAGCAGTTCACCAGTAACTTCGCGGGCGCCATGGGCCGCTCGGGTACTCGCATGGACCTGGCAATGGTGAAGCAGGAACAAGGCGAGACCCTTCGCAAGTACATGTGGTGCTTCTTCGACAAGCGCGCCACCGTAGTCGACGTCACCGACAAGGAGGTCATGGACCTCTTCCAAGACGGTCTCTACCACCGTCACACCTTCGAAGACTTCGGTCGACACCGCCCCAGCTCCATCACCCATCTCAAGGACATGATCACCTCCTGGGCTGATGAAGAAGACAAAGCCAATGCCAAGTACGATGCCATTCGTGGCAAGAGCAAACAGAACACTGGCGGCGGCAGCAGCAACAACGGGAACCAAGGCGGTCGCAACAACAACAACTCGGGTCCCAACCGCAAGCGC
The DNA here is from genome assembly GCA_947561735.1 of Cenchrus americanus. Classification (NCBI taxonomy): domain Eukaryota; kingdom Viridiplantae; phylum Streptophyta; class Magnoliopsida; order Poales; family Poaceae; genus Cenchrus; species Cenchrus americanus. Next base: position 75,858,513 of record OX387244.1, on the reverse strand, counting down.
AAACCAGACAACACTGTTGCGGCTATCCAGCGCCCTGCGAAGGAGAACTCGAAGAAGACCTCCGCCAGCTTCAAAGGCTTGCTGAAGGAGAAGTGCTCGTGGCATCTGGACGGCAACCACACCACCGACCAGTGCTACCAACTCAAGCGAGCACTCAACGATACTCCAGAGCCGTGGCACCCTCATCACAAGAAAGGCAAGAAGAAGAACGACGAAGGCAATGGTGATTTCCAGGAACCCAACAAGATGATGAACGTCCTCTTCGGCGGACTACCCAGCAGACGGGTTCAAGAGGCTACCCGTCGAGAAGTCATGAGCATTGAACTAGCGGTCCCGACCCCTCTCAGGTGGTCGGAGGTACCCATTACCTTCTCCCGCGTGGATCAATGGACTAGCTTCTCCAAACCAGGGTGGTTCCCACTCGTCCTGAAGCCGGTGGTCGCGGGCTCCAAGCTCAACAAGGTCCTCATCGACGGTGGAAGCGGGCTTAACGTCCTTTTCACCAAGACCTTGAAGAAGATGAAGCTCGACATCACCCACATGCTCACCAAGAGCACCTCGCCCTTCTACGGCATCGTCCTCGGGAACGCGGCTATCCCACTGGGCTTAGTGGTCCTGTCAGTTACCTTCGGGGAATCTCGGGACAACTATCATACCGAGTACATCAAGTTCGAAGTCGCGGACTCCGAGACGTCCTACCATGCCATCCTCGGCAGACCGGCTATCGCCAAGTTCATGGCGGTACCCCACTACACCTACCTAGTACTCAAGATGCCGAGTTCAGTAGGTGTACTCTCGCTGCAAGGGGACTTGAAGATATCGCACGACTGCGACACGGAAGCTGTGAAGATCGCCTCCACAAATCAAGTACCCAGTGCAATGATGGAGATCTACGCTGCGTCGAAGAAGCTTGCCCCAAGTGAACTCGACATCCCAGAGAAGTCGGACAAAGATAACAAGCCTCAGCCAACTGAGGAGGTTCTGGTCAAGACAATTGACCTCGGGACAGGCGACAGCAGCAAGACCACCACCATCGTGCCAGGCCTTGACCCCAAATAGGAAGACGTGCTCATCAACTTCCTCCGGGCTAACCGCGACATCTTCGCATGGAAACCAACGGACATGCCAGGGGTGCCTAGGGAGTTGATTGAGCACTCACTCAACGTCGATCCTAAATCTACCCCGAAACGACAACACCTCCTCCACTTCGCCGACGACAGACGGGACGCCATCAAGAAGGAACTCGCCAAACTACTAGCGGCTGGCTTCATCAGAGAAGTCTTCCATCCTGAGTGGCTCGCCAACCCTGTCCTCATCCGCAAGAAGAACTTGAACGAGTGGAGGATGTAAGTCGACTACACCGACCTCAACAAGCACTGCCCCAAGGACCCCTTCGGGTTGCCGCGGATTGACCAAGTCATCGACTCCACGGCGGGCTGCGACCTGCTCTGCTTCCTTGACTGCTACTCCGGGTACCACCAGATCATGATCAAGGAAGAAGACCAGGAGAAGATCGCGTTCATCACCCCGTTTGGCACGTACTGCTACATGACCATGTCCTTTGGGTTGAAGAACGTCGGCACTACATACCAACGAGCTATCCAGGCCTGCTTCAAGAGGCAACTCAACAAGAACGTCGAAGCCTACGTGGATGACGTGGTCGTCAAGACCAGAAACTCCAGCACGCTCATCGACGACCTTGAAGAGACTTTCGCATCCCTGCGCGAGTACCTCTGGAAGCTCAACCCGAACAAGTGCGTCTTCGGCGTACCCTCGGGCAAACTACTCAGCTTCATCATCAGCCATCGCAGCATCGAAGCCAATCCCGAGAAGATCTCCGCCATCACCAGCATGAAAGCTCCCACGTGCATCAAAGCCGTCCAGAAGCTGACCGGGTGCATGGCGGCCTTGAACAGATTTATCTCGAAGCTTGGAGAACGGGGGCTCCCCTTCTTCAAATTACTCAAACACCAAGAGAAGTTCGTGTGGACTCCAGAGGCGGACCAAGCCCTTGCCCAGCTCAAAGACTTCCTATCGAAGCCACCAGTCCTCACGGCTCCTCGCAAAGGCGACCAGCTACTACTCTACCTCACTGTGACTACTCACGTGGTCAGTACTGCCATCATCGGCGAGCGGCAGGAAGATGGCCACGCCTATCCAGTCCACCGCCCAGTCTACTTCGTCAGCGAGGTCCTGTCAGAATCCAAGGCACGCTACCAGCCAGTACAGAAGCTTCTGTACGCAGTACTCATCACCTCGCGGAAGCTATGACACTACTTCCAGGAGCACTCGATCTCCGTGGTCACCGACTACCCGCTCGGTGACATCCTGCGGAACCAAGATGCAACTGGAAGAATCTCCAAGTGGGCGGTCGAACTGGGCGCCCTCAACATCGACTTCAAGCCATGCACAGCCATCAAGTCGCAGGCACTAGTCGACTTCATGGCGGAGTGGTGGGAGAATCTGCTACCTACTCCAACCGAGCGCCCAGAGCACTGGGTGATGTACTTCGACGGCTCACTCAACCTCGAGCGCAGGTGCAGGAGTACTCTTGATTTCCCCAATGGGCGAACAACTCAAGTACATCTTGCAAATCTTCTGGAAGGTCTCAAACAACGAAGCTGAGTACGAAGCTCTGCTACACAGGCTCCGCCTCGCGGCTTCATTGGGCATCAAGCGGCTACTAGTCTACGGCGACTCCGCAGTGGTCATCAACCAAGTCAACAAGTCCTGGGACCGCAACAAGGAGAACATGGACGCCTACTGCCTAGAAGTCCGCAAGCTCAAGAACAAGTTCTATGGTCTCAAGTTCCACCATGTCATCCGCGACAACAACATTGCAGCGGATGTCCTGTCGAAGCTTGGTTCTACCCGCGCTCAAGTACCAACGGGTGTCTTCGTCCACGAGCTTCACGTGCCATCCATCCCGGAACCGGTGCCACCGACCACTAACCCAGTGCATCCCCCGGCTGGCCAAGAGGTCATGATGATCGACGTGGACTGGAGGCATCCCTTCATCGACTACCTTAGTGAGCAGAAGGTTCCCTCGGACAAGAACTTGGCCGAGCAACTCTGTGACAACCCGCCCAGGAAAATACCGTACTATCGCCTAAGACCGATCCACTTTGGTCATTAAGCCATAGTAAAGTATCATCCTGTTGTTGGTTGCCGGGTTAACACCCGGTAAATCACTTGGACATCAAACAGAGGATTGACACATGCATTAAAACTCACATGAAGGCGAGTATAGAGTACAACATGAATTAAACATTTTATTACAAACCATTGTTCCGGTTATGGAGTAAAGGTTCAGAGTTCGAAAATACAGCGGAAATAATTTAAACTAGCGCAACGGTAAGCATCACAGGAGGCCATCCGTGATGTCATCACTTGTCGTCACCCTTCCGATCAATCACACCTGCAACAACAATTTTTAAAGCAAGGCTGAGTATACTAATACTCAGCAAGACTTAATCGTCAGGTGATGACTACATCACCAACCTCTGAACATGAAAGGCTTTTGGCAGGTGGAGTTTCTTTTGCTAAACAGCTGCTAAGAGTAGATCCTTACTTTCAATCTTTTAGCACAACTTCTAGTTGATTACCATTTCTAAGTGTGCCAACTAATTCAATCAAGAATTGGACAAGCAATTAATTCATCCAACAATATTTCTCGACTTCCATCATTATGGGATATAATGGCCAGTTGATTAAGAAGTCTCGGATAACGGTGAGAGGCCGACAATCGATTGATTTAAACCTTGCAAGGTAAACCCAAACACACGGTAGGCTTCCCCAAAGGGACAACTTTCCCAGGCCGTCCCCAAAAATCCTCGGGTTGGGATCGAATCTTACAGTCCTTGGTGCAGGCTATCCGGCATACCCCACGAGATACCCGGAGTCACCATACACCACCCTTCCCGGTAGCTAGCCGGTTAGGAGATTTCTCAAGAGTAGTAACGGTAGGATCCCGTGCCGCCTCATTAAGGTACTAGGCTTACCGGTCCCATTCCCGGCGAATGTTTAGTATGTTCAAAAGCTTAGCCCACATGACCACTGGACCGGAGCCCAATCCCATGCTCTTACCACATGAGCAATCCATTTAAGGATGTCTTATGATTCCTGTCTCGGAACCTAATCTCGCGAGTGACGAAAATCACTCGACTTCTATCGGGTCCTATAGCATGGCAGCTATCGACCTAGCATACTAGTGATAGAGCATAGGCACCTAGGGATCATGCATCTAGGGTTTCAAATCAACTCCTGAAACGTAAGTGCACAATCGTAGCAAACATAATTGCACAATTTTAAAAGTCAGGGTTAATGATCCGGGGCTTGCCTTCGATGGCAAGGTTGGCCTTGGGCCCTTCTGGACTTGGGTCCAGGTCTTGAGCTACGTCCACGCACAGCAGCTCGTTGTCGGCACCTTCGTCGCCTCCTTCCGGCACGAGCGTACGTCTACTGGCGGAAAGATCTACACGAAGATGCACATGCAAGATTCATTTGACGATTTTTAATTTAATTAACCACAAACAATAGAAGACAACCAAGGGGTGTTTTGGTTGGGCACATTCACCTAGATAAGAATACATTTAGCATACTCTTCCAAAAAGGAATAATTTGCAAATCTTTATTAATTATTCTTTTTGATGGTGATTGTGTACATATATATGTAAATAATTTAATTTAAGTTCACAAACAGTTGTGGGTAGGTATATTCAACCTTTTAAAATGATTTACAACCACACCCAAGATTGGTAAGGATGATTTGGTGATTTTTCCCAATTAATGACTATTAAGCCTTTAATGATTTAAATGTCTTTTATTCATGGAATTAATCAATAAAATTCACTGGATGGGTGTGTTACACTCTAAACACTTATAACAAGCCACTGGACACACATGCGAGCTTTGGATAGCTAGAATTTAATTATTTTTGAAAATAACAAAAAGCTATCTAGAAGGACAAGGTAAATGCACACAAAAATAACTACTCAACAAACTGACCCTAACTTTCTCACACATGTTATATGGTTCAAAACTAGCCTAGTGGTGCAACATATACACCTAGAACTATTGTGGAACTTGAGTTGTGCAATTTTAAAGAAAATCAAGTATAATCCAAGAACACTTATTTCTGGTATCTATAAAATTGTGAATAATTCACCACAGGTGTGCCTTGGCATTAAAAGACAGTGTGCAAAAGTTGGTTGCAAAAACCTAATTATTTTTAGCTAGAAAAATCATTTATGCAGATCTGGCATAAATGGAAAAACATTTTTATAAAAAGATTTACATCATAAATTTGTACAATTTTTGGCATAGGAGCTAGTCATGACATTACACACAACATATCCAAAATGAGCTACAAAGGATTTATGGTTTTTGAGATATTGCAGATCTAGGGTTTTCACATTTGTATTTTTCATGCAAAAACTAACAGGAATTAGCCTATGTCAGAATAACAAAAGTTGTAGGATAATTCACAGCGGATCCAACAAAATTGGTTTTGCATTTTTCTAATTTTTCTGTGATTTTCTGCGCAATTTACAAGAATCAGGAAATCAATTTAACTATTGGAGTTCACCTTTGCAATGAGGACCCTGGAAAGATTTTTGTGTTTGCAATGTCGCCCCTGGGGGCGCTGCCGGCGCGGCTTCGGTGAAATTCCGGCGAGCACGCCGCCGGTCTTGGCCGGGGAAGGGCCGGGGGAGGTCCTACGAGGCACTAGGGGTTGATTCGCAACGGATTTGGGGGGAGCGGCTGTTCCGGCGCGGGTGCTCAACGGCGGCGGCGGCGGCGGCGCTGCGCGCCTAGTTCTGGCGAGGTGGGGAGACCAGTGGCGTAACCAAGGGAGGGTGGAGCTTCTATGGGGTCTAGACGAGGTACTGGCTAGCTACGGGCGTGTGGGAAGGAGTGGCGGCCTTGCTCGCCGGCGGCGGCGCTCATGGAATGCGGTGGCTGTCGGACAGATGACGGTGCGAGGGTAACGGCGCGGGAGGGTGTCGGTTCGCCCTTTATACGTGACGTCGCCATGCTGGGGACTCGTCCTGGCGAGACCGCGGCGCGCACCGGCGGGGCGGCCGGCGCGCGCCCCGCGGCCGTCCCGGCGTGTCGGGCGCGGCGCCGCCAACCCACGCGCGCGGGCTCCCGGATGCCTAGGGGTGGGTGCGGTCTCGGGGAAAGGGGCCTTGGGAAGGCGCGACTCCCGGCCTTGGGAAGGCGCGCTCGGGCGCGCGAGCCGAGGTACGGCGGTACGGCGCGGCGGGGGGACGACGCGCGCACGCGACGCGCGACGTCGCGGCGCGGCGCGCGGCGGCGTCGGCCAGCCAGTACCGTGCTCACGGATCCTGCTTTGAACGTGCGAAACTCCAAAAAGTTGAATAGAAGTGCACCAAGCGATGAATAGGAAAGTTGTAGATCTAGCTACCCTCTACAACTTTTACAAAGGCCATATAGTGCTTTCCTCGACGGATTTTGCAGGAATGTCATGCCAACTTCGAATGTCGGCCTGTTCTGGAAAATAGGAGGTACTGCCAGTCCATCAAGTTTTTCACCAATTTCCACCCAAAATTTGAAATGCCAATCTACATGAAAGTTGTGTCCCTCAACAAGATGGACAACTTTCATAAATGTAGATTTTGAAGTGTTTAGGTGAATTTTGGAGAACGCGGCAAAAGTTCCGGACGACATTCGCTGACGTCACGGTTAAGCGGGTTTTGATCGTGTCTTTGGCCAAGGGTCCACTACGGGTGTGTGTAGGCTTGGCCAAGGGGTTCATTAGGGTTCATTGGTGAGGTTTTCGGGTGATGACCCAGGTTGACCTAGGTTTGACCGGTGGCTGACCGGTTTGACTCGGCTGATCCGGTCATTAGCATTAATGACGGTAATTAAAAACCTGGGGCGTCACCAACTCATCCGTCGTGCCAAGTCCTACGTCCTCGTCAGAGACAAGCTATACAGGCGGGGCGCATCTTCCAGAGTACTCATGAAGTGTGTTCCCCGACAAGAAGGCAAGGATATCTTGGAGGAGATCCATAAAGGCGTCTATGGCAACCACGCGTCCTCACGCACGCTGGTCAGCAAGGCCTTCCGACGGGCTTTCTACTGGCCCACAGCTCTGGGCGACGCCGAAGAACTCGTCAGAAGGTGCCAAGGGTGCCAATACTACGCCAAGCAACAACACGTCCCGGCCTACAAGCTAGTCACCATACCGCCAACCTGGCCTTTCGCCTGCTGGGGGCTCGACATGATTGGGCCACTCCCAACTGCGCCAGGTGGATTCAACCGAGTATTGGTGGCCATCGACAAGTTCACCAAGTGGATCGAGGTTAAGCCGGTTACATGCCCCAAGGCTGACAGAGTACTCGACTTCCTGGATGAACTCGTGCATCGCTACGGACTACCCCACCGCATCATTACAGATCTGGGCTCCAACTTCAACAATCACCAGTTCTGGGAGTACTGCGAGAACAGCGGGATCGACATCCGATATGTCTCAGTTGCCCATCCTCGGGCCAACGGACAAGTCGAGTGTGCCAATGGGATGGTGCTTGACGCTCTCAAGAAGCGGCTACACGACGCTGCCAACATCAAAGGAGGCAAGTGGATCAAGGAATTACCCAATGCACTCTAGGGGCTACGTACTCAACCCTCCAAGCCAACGAGACAATCTCCATACTTCCTGGTCTACGGCTCTGAAGCAATCCTCCCTGCCGATGTCATGTGGGATTCACCAGCAGTGGAGCAATATGACGAAGGCGTCTCCGAAGACAGCAGACGAGTTGACATCGACGGACTCGAAGAAGCTCGCTGTGCCGCCCTAGTCCAATCAGCAAGGTACCTAGAGGGTATCCGACGCTACCACGATTGCAACGTCAAGGAACGCTCCTTCAACGTTGGCGATCTTGTCCTCCGCCGCATCCAGAACACGTAAGGACTACACAAGCTCAACTCGCCCTGGGAAGGTCCCTTCACAGTTGCAAAGGTGACCGGATCAAGCTCCTACCGCCTCCAGATGCTTGAAGGCGAAGACGTCAACAACTCGTTGAACATCGATCAACTCTGTTGATTCTACGCCTAGTCTACACGACTACACCAGGGGCTCCAGTCTATACGACTACTCAAAGACCCCTTCGTTGTAAGCGGCCTCCGGGTCCAGGCTCTAGTCTCTGGACTACTCCACTCCAGGATCCAGCCCATGTGGCTACTAACGGATCTTGGGCTGCGACGAGTGACAAAGGACTCCAGCAGCGGTCTACTGAGAGACCATGTACTCCTAGATCCAGCCTATACAGCTACTAACGGATCTACTGCTGTAAGCAGCCATACGCCCTAGCACTACTTAGCCGTAGGCGGCCTCCGGGTCCTGGCGACTACTCTGTAACAACGGCCCTAGCCATCCAGGTGTACTTCTTCAGTAATAAAGTTTGATTATCTATCAACTACTTTACTATCTTTTTCCCTCAACGGGACTACTAGTGAGTACGACTACTCGCGATGACTCCATGATGGGACTCCGCACTCACAGATCGCGATAACGAGTACTCATATATGGAAGTTTCTTTCATTCATACTTAAACAAGTTCATTACAACTTTGTTTATACACAACTACTGCTACGAGCTAACTTTACAAGACTACTGGAGATTCAACTTCTCGGTGACTTGTCGAGCAATGGGCGCCATCTGCTCCAGCAGATCCGCATACTGCTCGTCCGTGCAGTTGGCGGCTAGTCCGCCGGCAACCACGTCAACCGGAGCCTTCGGGAAGTACGACTTCATGAAGGCCAGAACTTGGTTGGGGATCGACTTCGCCAAGTGCTTGACGTAGGTCGCCAGGCGGCTGGAGGCTTCCCTCAGCCGGTCCACCAGAGGAGCTATCTTCGGACCGCCAGGGTGAGGCACCAGCAGCCTCGCGATGGGGAGCATGGCTTCCTCGAGTTCCTTCAGTTGGGCCCGCAGCTTCTCGCATTCCTCATTCAGCTTCTGCAAAGATTTGTAGCAGTTGACGAGGTCACGATCCGACGCAATGCGGAGCTCCATGTGCTTGTCGCACTCATAAGCAAGCTGCTTACAATCATACTCCAGTACCTCGCGGGCCGCCTTCTCCCGGTAGAAGAGGTTCTTCATGTCGGTCTCTGAGGCCTTCAGCTGTTCGACGCGGGTCTCAAGCTCTACAATCAACAAGGCAAAAGCGGGTCAGACTACCTCAAGCTACTATCAACAAGTACCCGACAAGGCAGCCACATACCTTTATTCTTGTTGCGGAGAGACTTGTTCTTCCGCACCAGCTTATCGCTCTTCGCCTGCATGTCTTGGATTCCATTATGATAGTGGGCGAAGGCATTGTCCAGCTTCGACTGCATCACGGCGGCGTGCTTCCGGGCCTTCACAAGCTGTTCTTCTAAGGCCTCGGCCCAAAGTACCATGTCGTCGTACCCCGAAGCATGTCGGACTTCTGACGGGACTTCTCCGCGACATCCTACAACAGAAAACAGATGTTAACTGGGTACTCAACACTAAAGGATTGAGTACTCAAGGGTGTCGACTACTCACCTTCATCCATTGCTCGGCTTGGCGCACCGCTTCCAGGTGACGAGCTACCGTCGCTGGGTCAACTAAGTCATCCTCCAGCAACTCGATCCCGCCACGACTACTCGTCGCGGCCCCGGACATTGGCGCCGAGCGGATTGGCTCCGTGTCCTGGATCTCTGGCGAGCGAACGACTACTTCCAGTGCCGGTTCTGGTGGCACGTCGTCGCGTTCCCCTCCAGCTGTCGCGGCGGCTTCTTCAACGGCCACCTCCATCGGCTCTGGGACTCCTCCAGCAGTGCCCTGGGTTTCCGGTGCTAGGTTTCCAACGGGCACCGCTTCGGGAATGGCACTTCCTTCAGCCTCGACGTCTGTCAACCAAAGGACAACTGGATCAGTCATACCTGGTGGCTACGACTACTCTCTGGGGCTACTTGCACTAGAGCAGAGTACTCACCCTCTACGATGCTGGCCTCGGGCAAGGTAGCCTCCAAGGCCGGCGCCTCGGATTCTGCCTGAGAGGCGGGAGCGGACTCCTCAGCGGGCGGCGCGGTTTCTTCTCCAGCCACCGCTGTGGCAGGTTCATCTTCCTCCCAGGTTAAGTTCGTCGATTTCCTACAGAGTACAAGCTGGTTGTCAACCCAGTACGACTACCAAATCTAATGTACTACTCGGGAAGGATCACCACTTACAAGTTCGACCGGACTACCATCACGGTTGGGGCGCCAAGGATGCTGGCAATGTCGACCAGTCCAGCCTCGGCAGGCGCTTCCTCTTGCGCCTCAGTAGCCGCTGCCTCCTCAGCGACAGCAGCGGCCGGTGCAGTACCCTCCTCAGCAACAGGGGGCTGGCGCACCAACTGCGCCAAGAGTTCATCTACGGTGGGGGCTGGGCTCCGGCTGGCTCCAGCTGGCTCTCCCACTGTGTCCCAATCGCCTTCGTCACCCTTCTCTATGGGGTCGGAAGGCGGCATCTCCTGCAAGCAAGGGAATTTCGTCGTCAATATACAACATCGGGACATAAGTACTCGACTACCCTATTCAAGACGGCTTACCTCCTGGGACATGGTCTCCGTGACCTGCAACTTTTTGGCCACGCGCTTACAGGCCACGTTGCGTGGCCTCCTTGGCGGCGCGGGCAAACTAGCCTCCAGGCTAGTCGGTGGATCCTGAACGAGAGGAATATGCGGCAATCCAGGGCGGCTGAATCTTGACCACAGCTGGAAGCGCTCCTGCAGCGTCTCCTCATCGTCATCCTCCTCGGACGTGTCTTCGACGACTACTGTGTTGTCTCCTTCACCAACTTCACGCCACTCCTTGGCCTTGGTTTTCCCTTCTTCTGGGACCTCGACAAGTTGAGGAGGCGACGCCGGCTCGGAGACGAATTTCACTAAGTCATCCTGCAAGAAGCACACAACGTCAGCACGACTACTCTTCCGTAATGAGTACTCGACAATGGGTACGGTTACCAACCTCATTTGGCGGGCGCGTGGCGGAGTACTCGGGCACAGGGCACGACGTGTACGCCGGCATATCTTTGAAGATCGTACCCAGCCTATCAACGATGTCGTCGTCGTCAACTTCATCTCCGAGCATCCGTGACGTGTCGTCGTCGCCGGTGTACTCGTACCCTAGGGTATTGCGGGCCATCAGCGGCTGCACCCTTCGCTTCATGAAGCTGAAGGCCACATGTTCGGCCCTCAGCCCGGCTTCTCTCAAAGCCTTAATCTTCGCCAGCAGTTCGGGTAGCTGGAACCCTCCTGCATCGTGGGCTCCGAGTTCCACCACGGCCGGTGCTTCGGTTGCTTCCCGCTCGGCTTCGGCAGCTCCGGGTGGTGGTTCATGATATAGAACCATTTCGACTTCCAATCTTGGTTGGAGTCGATCAGCCTGTACGAGAGGTATTGTTCTGCGGTGTCTTCACGCATCTGGATCCTGGCTCCTCCCACTACTCGAGGATTGTTGGCGCTGGGCTGGGGCTTCACTCGAAAGAATTTTCGAAAAAGGATCCAATGGGGCTTGATCCCCAAGAAAGCTTCGCAGAAGTGTATGAAGACTGAGGTGTGGAAGATACCATTGGGATTGAGGTTGAGGTACTCGATGCCGTAGTACCCCAGCAGCCCCTTGAAGAAGTCGCTGGCCGGGAGAGACAGCCCTCGCTCCGCGAACCGAGTGAACATTGGGATCTCGTCCGGGATCTTCTCCATGGGGTACGGATCCCCTGCAGCGGCTCTCCACATGTCAACCTCCTTCTCTCGCAATAATCCACTATTGAGAAGCGCTAGCAGATCTTCGGTCTTGGCCTTGGATTTCTTCCATTCTTGATTTGGATTTGGTCGCAGCGGAGACACCGGCGGCGATGTCCCCGTGCGGATCCGGCAGCCTCCTCATGAGATCTTTTCGTCCCAGTGGCGGCCTTTGAGGTCTTCGATGGTGAGGGATTCATTCTCCAAGTGCATGATGTCTTCATGCGCATTCGCTCGGGGGCTAGGGTGGTGGTCTCTGGCGGCGGCGCGCTCGGATCTACACTCCCCTCAACGGCGGCGGAGCGCACTGGCAGTGGTTCCTGGCACGATCTGCTGGGACTGGCTACAAATGCGTGGAGGTGAAAAACCCTAAGGGTTTTGGCTTCTATTTATAAGTCAACAGCGGCTCCTCCAACGGCCGGATGGATAAGTTCCCAGACGGCTGACTCAGCGGCGGCGCCTGACTCTTCAACCTCCACTAGTCGACGCGCCTCATCTCGGGGGCTCGGCCACTTCTATTCAACTTCCTGGGTAGCGACAAGACTCAAGAGCAACTCAGGACACATTCTACAAGATGACCCTTAAATTCGAGAGGAAGTACTCGACTCAAGGCTCGGGGGCTCCGTGCCACGTGTCCTTCGGTTTTTTCTCCGGATTTTGTAGGACATTCTTGCCAAAACTTCAGATGGACCCTCAGCCAAAGTCTACAACTCAACCTACGGCTCAGGGGCTACTCCATATGGAGTGCGATTTTGCAATCGCACTTCCATATCAGTTTCGGCTTCAAGACAACACGGACATTGTTGAAGACCTTCAAGGGCAGCACTCGAGGACGCTTGGGACTAATCGAGAAGACTTCAGGATTGCTCAAACATCAGCTGGAGTACATTCCAGCCTCGGGATGCTTCAACTATTCTTGAGGACTTTTGACTTGTAGCACTCGGGGACGCTTGAGGACTACTCGTTAAAGGCCGTCAAGACTACTCGAAGCTATCCTTCTCGACTACAAAGTACTCGGGGGCTTGGCCCACTGCCTCGGTGAGTACCAGGACCGACTACTCGGTGGGCCCCTGGGACTGCTCGACTTGCGCTGCACGGCACCTGATGGCGTGAAGCACAAGGACTATGGAAGAGAAGTACTCGGATAGGAAGCTGTACATGTCCTGCACTGTATAGAGGACTCCTATACGTACTCGACTAGTACTCTCTCCCTGAACCGACTTGTAACCCTGCCTCCCGGACTATATAAGGCGAGGCAGGGACCCCTCTCTAGATCATCTCGCTCATACACATCAGATTGCATCATCTTGTAATCGCACCCAATCAATCCAGAGCCACGCAGCATACAGGACGTAGGGTATTATGCACCTTGCGCCCCGAACCTGTCTAAATTGTGTGCCACGTGTCTCTTCCTTCGAGTTACCGATCTCGGCGATGCCACATTCACCTACTTCGGGTACTCCACTTAGTAGGTTGCCGGTCTAAAACACCGACACGGGGCTGCGAGGACCGGGAGCGTCCCGAGTGGTCGGTGGATGACCGCTCCTTAGTGATGAGTGATTGACAACGGGTGTTGGACTGACTCTTGGCTTAGTGCGCAGGTGTAGGCTGCGGCCTAGTTCGTGTTGTTGCAGGTGAAGAACGGGCGCGAAAGGTCTTCAGCCTTGAGGGGCCTCGGGAGATGGAGAGACAAGTAGGCTCGGTTCGAGGGACCCGGTGGACAGCGGGACTGGGTGCGGGCCACATGGTGGCGACACAAGCAAGACGAAGTCATGGACAAGTGAGCCGGTGCACGGTGGCGGTCAAGTCAAGTGGTTTGGCGGGGAGGCCGGACCGGGCACGCGGGGTTTGGTGGTTTGCCCACAAAACCACCGGCGGACGGTTTCTTGGTTTGGGCCTCAAAACCAAGTCCGAGGGCCCAACACGACGGAGACGGGATCCGGGCGTGTCGGGAAGCTTCGAAGCGGAGGACACGCGGCGGGATCGCATGGCTTGCGTCGGGAGGACGCGGGGTGCGGCAAAGGCGTGGCCGTCCGATGGCAAGACCCACAAACATTACCAAAATGCCCCTACGTGGGTTGTATCGCCGATAGTGTAGTTAGGGGTAGTCGAGTCATTTACCACTCCGGCGGGACACGATATATAAGCCTGGAGTGTGTGTTGATGGCTCTCTCTCTCCGCGACTTAGGGTTTCATTTCCCCCCTTCTCTTTCTCATTTTCGTAGCCATTTTTCTTCCTATTTTCTCTAGGCTAGCATGAGAGCTTCATGAGAGATTTGTTGAGAGGGATGGATGCTAGGGCGGCATGCTAGACCTTGTGAATCTTTCCTGGTTTGTATAGAAGATTCGGGGTTGTTTTTCGTGGCTTTTTGTGCTTGTTTTCGTGCCTTTGTTTCCGGTGTGATTCCGCGGATTTGAGTGGGTTTCTCCCCGGATTTCTTTGAGGGAAACATGGATAGATGTCTTGTGCATCTTTGTGCTTGATCTTGTGCCCTCAAACGCCGGAAACCACTTCGATTCGTGAGTTTTCGTTCGGTGCTCTAGCTTTTGGTGGTGCTCAAAGGATTCGCGATTCCGGTGATTTAGGGAGTTAGGAGGCAAGATTTTTGGGCTATAGCATCCTTGTGTGTTGCTTTTCAAGTCCCCAAACCCTTGTCTCCATAGCTTCAACCGTTTGGGAAATCCGATGATGATTTGGGGGAGTTGACTTTCGGGGGTCGGGGCGGTTTCGGCTCTGTCCGCACCCGGCGGACGGTCCGCGGGGGGGGGTCGCGGACGGTCCGCGTGGGCCGTGTTCGTCCCGTGTTCTTCGCGTTCTTGCTCGTCCCTTGTTTCGATCCGTCGCGATTTTGGTTTTTGGTTGGACGGAGTTTCGGACGGTCCGCGGTGTCGGGCGGACGGTCGCGGGTGCTTGGCGGACGGTCGCGTGCTCCCCGCGGACGGTCCGTGGGTCGTGTGTGGTTTTGGTTCGTTCGTGTGATTTAACGGACGGTCCGCGGGAAGGGCCGGACGGTCCGCGACGTCGGCGCGGACGGTCCGCGAGAGCGAGGTCGGACGGTCCGCGCGGTCCATCGCGGACGGTCCGCACTGCCCGGGCGGACGATCCGCCGGGGGCTCGTGCGGTCTTGTTTGTTTCGATTCCTTCTTTCCCTTTCTAGTGCTTCCGCGTGTGCTTCTAGGAATCGTTCCTAAGGCTAGAGGTTGATCCATAACCTCGTGGTCTTGGCGATTGATGCGTGATTCGATCCATCGCTTGTGTGTGGCCGGGATTTGAGTAGGACATAGGCGGGGTTCTTTGGGAAGAATTTTTACCGGCTCCTATTCACTCCCCCCCCCTCTCTAGTCGCCATCGATCCTTCAATTGGTATCGAGCTTGGTGCGGATTCTTTGCGACTTTGACAAGTCTCGAATCCTAAGATGGCGTACGTTGAGCGGGGCGGTCCGCCGCACTTCGATGGCAAGGGTTACCACAAGTGGGCGGCTCGTATGAGGATTTTTCTTCGAGGAAAGTTTGTTGGAGTTTATTGTGCTTGACAAGACATATGCTATTCCGGTCAACATCCATACTCTTATGGTGGCCGATGCCGATGCCAAGGCCAAGTATGAGGCTAATGCAAAAGCCGTTGATCACTTGTGCCGGAGCTTGTGTGATCCAGAGTTTGATCGTGTTCGCCATTTGGATCTTGCTTGGCAAATTTGGGATAAGTTGTTGGTTGCTCACGGTGGTGATAACCATGTGAAGGCTCGCCTCTTTGTCTCTTACCGGATGCAATATGAGAATTTTTCTCCACTTCCCGGTGAGGACATTGATGCGATGTTTCAGAGGTTCATCGCCATCGTGAACAACATGAAGGCTAATGTTGAGGATTTTCCGTACTCCGAGCATGATCGGGCTTTGAAGCTCTTGCATGTCTTGGATCCAAATGTTTGGGGTGCTAAGGTTGAGGCCATCAAGGAGTACGGGAATTATTTGACTATTGAGTTGGATGACCTCTTTTCTAAGCTCAAGTCGGTCCGAGGTTGACGGGAAGATGCTATCCAAGCATGAGGGCTCGGCCGACCATAGTCTTGCTCTTGTGGGAGGATCAAAGGGCAAATCTAACCCTTCCTGTCGACGGTTTTCTTTGTCCTCTCTTATGTCCATTCCGGATGAGGAGTTTGATGTCTTGGGCGAGGAGGAGCCGGCCTTGCTCTCAAGGAGGTTTGAACGACTACACGAGAGTCGGAGGAACGCAAGGCGGAGCTCGGGGACGTGCTACAAGTGTGGCAAGCGTGGCCACTTCATCGCCGAGTGCCGGAAGCGGAGGAGAACAAGTACAAGGTGAACGAGTACAAGGCGCACCCGAGGCGTGAAGACAAGTACTCCTCCAAGGGCAAGCACTTCAACAAGTCCAAGAGCAAGGACAAGGACAAGCGGCGACCGAGCAAGAGCACCTACAAGAAGAACAAGGCAAGAGCAATGGTGGCCGGTGCGAGCGACGTCGACTCAAGCTCAAGCGAGGAGCGATCAAGCTCGAGCGGCGAAGATGAAGACGCCGGGAGGCGCGGTGGCAAGAAGAGTGCAAGCGGAACCTCGGCGGGGTGAGCCGTGTGGCGCTCGAGGGCTTTTGTGGCATGGCCCATAGCTCGAGCAGCAAGAAGAGTGTGAAGGAGGACGGCGACTCCGACTCGGAGGATGAGGTAAACCGTGATCCCGACTCTTTGCTTGCTTTGAGATTGCTAGGTTGAATGGTTTGCTTGATAACCGTGATAGTGTCTTGAGAGATGCCAAAAAGATGAGGAAAGATCTTAGGGCTCAGCTTGAGAATGCTAGTGAGAAAGTAGGAGAGTTAGAGTCAAAATTGCTTGAATTAAAACTTGAGAATGACTCTTTGAAACTTGCTCCTACTTCTCCTGATGATGTTGAATGTGTTGAATGTGATGCTTGGTTGAATGAGATCAAAATGCTTAATGAGAAGAATGCTTCTATTTTGGCTCAACTAGATGCTCTTAGGACTGAACATGATGAGCTTAAGGCTAGACCTACTTTGCTTGGTGCTTGCAAATCATGTCCTACTATGCATGCTAAGCTTGTTGATGCTCGCTCTACCATTAGTTCTTTGGAAGCATCTTTGAAATCTCCTGTGGCAAATGCATGTTCTAGGCTGTGATGAAGTCACTTTGCGTAATCTTGAACTTACTTCCCGTTTGGATGTCATCTATGAGGAGAATGACTATTTGAGGAAGGTGTTGGGTTGGTTGTACGGGCGGGAACCTCAATTGAAAATCATGATTGAGGAGTTCAAGAGAGGCGATGGTCGTGGTTTGGGTTTTGAGAAGTTGGGTGAGAAAGTGGGAGAGAACGATTGGGGAGAGTGTGTACGAGAAGTGTGTTGAGTCTAACCCGGGTTCGAGGTGATCGGAGAGATCCAAGTCCCATTCCCAAAAGCACCCAAGAACTCTTTCACACCAAAGCCCAACCACCTTTGCAACAAGCTTGACACAACCCAAGATCCACCCAAATTCCCACCTAAGACAAATGATTTCCAAAAACCCGTGAAGTTTGTGGGTGAGAAGGGTGAGAAACCTAGAGAGAAGCCGAGCCAAAACCAAAACCCATCCCCTTCGGGTGTGAGTATTGTGGCAAGGAGAGGCATCTTGCGAGTTTTGCTACAAGAGGAAGAGGGATGAGAGGCTTGCTAGGGAGCAAGCAAACCGGGACGAGTATCGCCGGCCTCGCGGTATTCCCGAGCCTAGAGTGCCACTTCCACGGGGTGTGGGAAGTGTGAGGAGTGTTGGCGAGGTTCCCACGGAGAGGTGGTGGTGGTGAGAGGTTTGTCGGGAGAGATGATGGTGTGCGTCTTTGGTGAGAGGTTTGGTCGGGCTCGTGGTGGTTTCTTTGGACGTCCTCCTACTCGTCCTCGGTACGGGTTTAGGGGAGATGATCGCGGCTTTGGGTTCCGGAGGAACTACGGACCACGTTTTCCCCCTCGTGGTGCTCGTACTCCTCCCATGGGACATGGGAAGTTTGATGGCAAGGGAGTGATGTTTGCTAACCCCTCTTTTGAGCGGATGGCTCGACAACTGGTTTAACTTTCTCTGTGCTAACCCCAGTGTCGAGTCGCTAGCTCATTCTCGTTCTTGTTTCGACCGCAGGCGGGGAGGCTTGGAGAACATTTGGTTGATCGACTCCGGGTGTTCTCGACACATGACCGGAGATAAGAAGTGGTTCTCCAGCCTCACCCCAGTGAAAGAAAAGATGTACATTACATTTGGGGACAATGGACGAGGTAGGGTGCTTTCAGAGGGTGTTGTGCATGTGAGTGACAAGGTAACGTTGAAGAGAGTGGCTCTTGTGAAGTCTTTGGGTTTTAATTTGCTTTCGGTTTCTCAGTTGCTTGATGAAGGTTTTGAGGTGCGTTTCAAGTCGGCGAGTCTCGTTTGCTTGATTCTCGAGGTGATCTTGTACGTATGATCATCCCCGAGGGTCGGATTTTCGGGCTGATTTCTCTCGTTCTTTGGGTCCTTTCATTTGTTTGATGGGCCGGTCCGTCTTCGACTTGTGGAAATGGCATAGGCGGTTGGGACACTTGAGCTTTGATTTGGTTTCCCGTTTGAGTGGTCTTGACCTTGTCCGAGGATTGCCGAAGTTGAAGTTTGAGAAGGATTTGGTTTGTGCTCCTTGTAGGCATGGTAAGATGGTAGCCACTCCCCATCCACCCACGACCGATGTCATGACCGAGCGTCCGACGGAGCCGTTGCATATGGACCTTGTTGGGCCGGCTCGAGTTCGCTCGGTGGGTGGGAAGTGGTATGTTCTTGTTGTGGTGGACGATTACTCTCGCTATGCACCGGGTGTTCTTCTTGGAGGATAAGAGTGAGACTTTTGGTTTTGTTCGAGATCCGATCGTGAGGTTGAAAAACGAGAGGCATGGGAATGCTATTCGAGCTATCCGCGGTGATAATGGCTCGAGTTTAAGAACTCTCGTTTTGATGCCTTTTGTCGTGATCTAGGTCTTGAACATCAGTATTCGACCCCTTATGTGCCCCCTCAAAATGGAGTCGTGGAAAGGAAAAATCGGACTCTTTGTGAGATGGCTAGGACGATGCTCGATGAGCACAGGACTCCTAGGAGGTTTTGGGCTGAGGCGGTCAATACAGCTTGTCATGTTTCCAATCGGATTTTATTGAGAGCTTTCAAGAAGAAGACTTGTTATGAGCTTATGCATGGTCGGGCACCCAAAGTGAGTCATTTCCGAGTTTTTGGCTGCAAGTGCTTTATTTTGAAAAAGGGAAAACTCGACAAGTTTGAGGCTAGGTCTAGTGATGGTATTTTCTTTGGATATGCTAACCACTCTAGAGCCTATAGGGTGCTTAACCTTGAGACTAACAAAATCATGGAGACTTGCGAGGTGACCTTCGACGAGACAATGCCATGTACTTCTCTTGGCTTTGAATGTGCGGAGTGATGAAGAGATGGCCGAGGACCTCTTTGAAGAGGAGAAAGATGAAGGCGGAGATGATGATGGGGAGAACCATGCGCCCGAAGGCGAGCATGTACCCACTACTTCCCCCACGACTACTTTGGAGCATGGACCGTCTACTTCATGGACAACGACGGTGCAACAAGAGGACCGGGCGAGAGAAGGCCGAAGTTGAGGGGGAGGTGGTCTCGAGGCGTGAGGCTCCCGGCGGATTCAAGAAGTGCACCCCCTTTCGAAGATCATTGGAGACATCAATGAACGCACTACACGGTCGAGGTCCGGGAATTCCTCTCATTTTGCTCATGCTTGCTTTTGTTGCTACTTTTGAGCCCAAGGACATTGGACATGCTTTATCGATGCAAACTGGGTCAATTCTATGCATGAGGAGTTGGAAAATTTTGAGAGGAACCGGGTGTGGGAGTTAGTTGAACCACCTCCAAATTGCCATCCCATAGGAACCAAGTGGGTTTGGAAGAACAAAGAGGGAGAGAATGGGATGGTTGTGAGGAACAAGTCCGGACTTGTTGCTCGGGGGGTTTAGTCGAAGGAGGGGATCGACTATGAGGAGACCTTTGCTCCTGTGGCCCGTCTTGAGGCAATTCGGATCCTTCTAGCCTTTGCCGTGGCTAAAGGGTTCAAGTTGTTTCGGATGGACGTGAAGAGTGCTTTTCGAATGGGGTCATAGAGGAGGAGGTGTATGTGAAGCGACCACACGGGTTTGAGAGCGAGTTGTACCCACACGGGGTATACGGGTTGAAAAGGGCTCGTATGGGTTGAAACGGGCGCCCGTGCTTGGTATGGGAGATTGAGAGGTTTTCTTTTGAGCGAGAGGGTTTGTGATGGGGACCGTGGATAGAACCTTGTTTCTCCTCAAGCATGGAAATGACTTGTTGATTGTTCGGATATACGTGGATGATATTGTCTTTGGTGGCTCGTCACATAACCTTGTTGCCAAGTTTGCGGATGAGATGAGCGGGGAGTTCGAGATGAGCATGATGGGCGAGTTGCGGTATTTTCTCGGGGGCACGCGGATCAAGCAAGTGAAGGACGGTACATTTGTGCACCAGACCAAGTACACGAAAGACATGCTGAGGAAGTTCCAGATGCAAGATGTGAAGCCGATGTCGACTCCCATGGGGAGTACGGCCACTTTGGATGCGGATGAGGACGGAGAACCAGTAGACCAGCGGGAGTACAGGAGCATGATCGGCTCCCTTCTCTACTTGACGGCGACGAGGCCAGACATACAGTTCAGCGTGTGTCTGTGCGCTCGTTTTCAGGCTTCGCCGAGGACGTCACATCGACAGGCCGTCAAGAGGATTTTCAGGTACCTACAGTCTGCCCCTGGTCTTGGCCTTTGGTATTCTTCCTCCTCGACTCTGTCTCTTCATGGTTTTTTTCGATGCGGATTTTGCTTGGTTGTCGAGTCGAGAGGAAGTCTACTTCCACGGCACTTGTCGGTTTCTTGGTTCTTCGTTGGTCTCATGGTCTTCCCGCAAGCGGTCTAGTGTAGCTCGGTCTACCACGGAGGCGGAGTATGTTGCTTGCCGCTAGTTGTTGCTCCCGGTTGTTGTGGATTTCATACACTTTGAGAGACTTTGGTGAGGAGTGCACCCGGATCCCACTTCTTTGTGATAGCACCGGTGCCATAAGCGTAGCCAAAAACCCGGTGCTTCACTCCGGAACCAAACACATAGAGGTGAGGTATCATTTCTGAGGGACAATGTGGAGAAAGGAACCATCGTTTTGAGCCATGTCCCTACCCAAGATCAGCTAGCCGACATCTTTACAAAGCCTCTCGACCAAGCTACCTTTGTGCGCTTGCGGGGGGAACTTGGGGTTTGTTGCCCTTTCTAGTTGATTCTTGGGGGATTTCCTTTGTGTACCATATGTATTATACCATGATTTACTTTGATGTATATACATGCTTTGCTTGATGTATAAACCATGGTAGGATAGCCATCTTGTCACATATCATGTTGCATTTGTATCATATTGCATTTTAGGATGATGAGCTTCTTTCATATGCCATATTTGAGTCTCTTTGGCTATTTGTGAGATATTGGTTATATGTGTGGAGAAATGGTGATGTGAGGCTATGCTCTTGGAATATTTGAGATATATGTGTGGTGAGATAGCCCCTTTTTGAGATAAATGCTTAACTTGACTAATTTTTGATGAAATATGCTCCACTCGTGTGTAGTTGTGTATCCATGTCACGAGTTTGGTCTAAATGTGCTTTTCATGCTTAGATTGTGCTTGGATGCCTTGTTCTTGCATTTGGGCCAAAGGCCGGATATCATTGTGAATGTTTAGCCTATGTTGCATTCATGGGGGAGCATAAGCTTCTTTTTGCCGCAAAGGCACTTCATGTACCATGAAATAATTTAATCTTGAAAAGAAGTGTCAAATGCTTGAAAAATGCTCCATCCATCATGTCTATGCCGAAAATGTCGTATCTTTCACATATGGGTGCAAAACATGTTGCATGATGTTCACCAGTGGAGAAGTCTCCCCGAAGTGGACACATGGCTCATGAGCTTTGACATGACATGCTTTGCTTTATGGGTGTTTGCCATGATCTTTTGCTTTGAGAATTTGATATCCTTGTATGATCTTTAAATGGTATGCATGTTTGTGGCTCAAGTGTGACATGGATAGGCTTTTACATGTGAAGCGAGTCTTCTTTTGGTAAAAATGCTTAAATCTGAAAATTTTGCTTTGTCACATGCTTGTATTTTCATATATTACTTGTGGCAATGCTTTGACTATGCTATGATTCATGTGTGTGATCTTTGTCTCAATTTTAGCCTTTGACACTAGATTTGGCCTATTTGAGAAGCTCATGTAGATGTTTATATGCTTTGCTTTGCATTTCGCTTTTTCACCTTGATTCATACATTGTCAACAAGGGGGAGAAAAGGTGAGCTTAATGAAAATTCGGAAAAAGGTGAGCTGAAATTTGGAAGTGTGCATCCACATGTTCGGGGGGGAGGCATTTGTTCGGGGGGAGCTTTCTTGCTTGTTTTCGGTGTGGATTTTGTGCTTTGCTTGGCTTGTGACCTTTCTTTGCCTTTCTTCGGTTTTGGTCATGAGTTGAGCTTCCTTGTTTTTCTTTCTTCTTTCTTTCTCTTTCACTCGAATTTCATTTCGCGTTGTGTGTTGTCAATGCACTCATCAAGGGGGAGATTGAGGACCGGGAGCGTCCCGGTGGTCGGTGGATGACCGCTCCTTAGTGATGAGTGATTGACAACGGGTGTTGGACTCGACTCTTGGCTTAGTGCGCGGTGTAGGCTGCGGCCTAGTTCGTGTTGTTGCGAGGTGAAGAACGGGCGCGAAAGGTCTTCGGCCTTGAGGGGCCTCCCGGGAGATGGAGAGACAAGTAGGCTCGGTTCGAGGGACCCGGTGGACGACGGGGCCCGGGTGCGGGCCACATGGTGGCGACACAAGCAAGACGAAGTCATGGACAAGTGAGCCGGTGCACGGTGGCGGTCAAGTCAAGTGGTTTGGCGGGAGGCCGGACCGGGCACGCGGGGTTTGGTGGTTTGCCCACAAAACCACCGGCGGACGGTTTCTTGGTTTGGGCCTCAAAACCAAGTCCGAGGGCCCAACACGACGGAGACGGGATCCGGGCGTGTCGGGAAGCTTCGAAGCGGAGGACACGCGGCGGGATCGCATGGCTTGCGTCGGGAGGACGCGGGGTGCGGCAAAGGCGTGGCCGTCCGATGGCAAGACCCACAAACATTACCAAAATGCCCCTACGTGGGTTGTATCGCCAGTAGTGTAGTTAGGGGTAGTCGAGTCATTTACCACTCCGGCGGGACCTGATATATAAGCCTGGAGTGTGTGTTGATGGCTCTCTCTCTCCGCGACTTAGGGTTTCATTTCCCCCCTTCTCTTTCTCATTTTCGTAGCCATTTTTCTTCCTATTTTCTCTAGGCTAGCATGAGAGCTTCATGAGAGATTTGTTGAGAGGGATGGATGCTAGGGCGGCATGCTAGACCTTGTGAATCTTTCCTGGTTTGTATAGAAGATTCGGGGTTGTTTTTCGTGGCTTTTTGTGCTTGTTTTCGTGCCTTTGTTTCCGGTGTGATTCCGCGGATTTGAGTGGGTTTCTCCCCGGATTTCTTTGAGGGAAACATGGATAGATGTCTTGTGCATCTTTGTGCTTGATCTTGTGCCCTCAAACGCCGGGAAACCACTTCGATTCGTGAGTTTTCGTTCGGTGCTCTAGCTTTTGGTGGTGCTCAAAGGATTCGCGATTCCCGGTGATTTAGGGAGTTAGGAGGCAAGATTTTTGGGCTATAGCATCCTTGTGTGTTGCTTTTCAAGTCCCCAAACCCTTGTCTCCATAGCTTCAACCGTTTGGGAAATCCGATGATGATTTGGGGGAGTTGACTTTCGGGGTCGGGCTGTTTCTGCTCTGTCCGCACCTGGCGGACAGTCCGCGGGGGGTCGCGGACGGTCCGCGTGGGCCGTGTTCGTCCCGTGTTCTTCGCGTTCTTGCTCGTCCTTTGTTTCGATCCGTCGCGATTTTGGTTTTTGGTTGGACGGAGTTTCGGACGGTCCGCGGTGTCGGGCGGACGGTCCGCGGGTGCTTGGCGGACGGTCCGCGTGCTCCCCGCGGACGGTCCGTGGGTCGTGTGTGGCTTTGGTTTGTTCTGTGTGATTTAACGGACGGTCCGCGGGAAGGGCCGGACGGTCCGCGACGTCGGCGCGGACGGTCCGCGAGAGCAGGTCGGACGGTCCGCGCGGTCCATCGCGGACGGTCCGCACCGCCGGCCGGACGGTCCGCCGAGAGCTCGTGCGGTCTTTGTTTGTTTCGATTCCTTCTTTCCCTTTCTAGTGCTTCCGCGTGTGCTTCTAGGAATCGTTCCTAAGGCTAGAGGTTGATCCATAACCTCGTGGTCTTGGCGATTGGTGCGTGATTCGATCCATCGCTTGTGTGTGACCGGGATTTGAGTAGGACATAGGCCGGGTTCTTTGGGAAGAATTTTTACCGGCTCCTATTCACTCCCCCCCCTCTCTAGTCGCCATCCGATCCTTCGGGCTCACCCACTCACTATGTGGCACAGGATATATAATCCAGGCGTGTAAGTGTTTCAGAACTTCTTTCTCCACTACCTCTCTCATCTCATTGTTGAGTCTTCATTGTGGCTCTCTAGATGGTAGAACATCAAGGTCTGTAGGAATGCGATGAGTGCAAAGGTCAGGACTGGTGCCCTTAAGGTCTTGGAGCGAGTAGCCAAAGGCTAAGCCATGTTGTTCTAAGATGGTTATTAGCCTATGAGTCCCTTCCTGAGTGAGTTGGTCATTAATGATCATAGGAGACTCATAATCATTGTGCAAAAAGGCATATCTAAAGGTTTAATCTCAATGGGAGGTCTCGAGGGTTCCTCGGTTTCATCGAGGGGCTTAGATTCTGTAATATTTTATTCTTCCTCCTTGATGAAGAATTCAGTGACATCTTCTTGATTATATTCTATGAAATGTTCTAGAGATGCTTCATTCACCTCTTCCATTGGGTCAGGTTCAGGACTGGGTTCGGTCTTAGTATGGATCAAATGTGAGAAGTGTAAGGGAACTTTAATAGTTTTGCCTAGACAAATGTGAGACATGGGTACCCTTGGGTCCCCACCAACCAGGCTCACAGCCGTCCCTGACAAGTGGGTCAGGCCTACCAGAAGACCTGCTGACCTGTTAGTGGGCCCAACCGACCTCGTTGGTAGCCCACACGACCTCCTAAAGACCTTCCAGAAGATTCCCCAGACGACCTAGTTCAGCATGACCTCAAGACTTGGCGTACAAGACAAGATCTTAGTGGATTTCGACCAAAGAAGATCGGTAGGATATGGCAAGATGTGTAACGTAGACTTAGGTCTCCTGGTCGTAACCGACCAGAAGTCTGGGAACCGACCTCATCCGCTGGCCAATATAAGGCGGGCGAGGCGACCCCTTGTACAATCACGCAATCCTCAAGTAATCTACACCAACAATTGGACGTAGGGTTTTACTCTCTGGAGGCCCGAACCAGTATAAACTCGTTGTGTTCTCTGTGTTCCGCGTACTCGTGTGCGACCTTCAAGTTCTTAGCCTTAGATTCCACCCCACCGAACAACTAAACCACTGGGATTAGCACCCCCGTGGGCTGTCTAGATCTCACCATCTGACAGTTGGCGCACCAGGTAGGGGGAATCAAGGTTCTTCGTGCAACTCGATGGCTTCGACCAACGGCGTTATCTTCCCAGAGAGCATGGCAGACATCCTCGCCAACCCCGTCGATATCTGCTTTGGCTCGATGTCGGCGAAATCCACCACTCCAGCCGCCTGCCTCGTCATCGAGGGCAATGCCGTCACCGCTAACCAACAGATCGGAACGGATCTGTTGACGGAAACCCACCCACCCACTCCTAGCGACCTGATCGCTGGGATCGATCGTGTCGAGGGCATGCTCTCTGACACAATCAAAGTCTGTGAATGCATCAAACGCCCTCGCACGACCTCGTCGCCTTCCAGCATGCCTCTTGGCTTGCGCAACGCAGCTCACGTAGCATCACGCTACATGAAGCGCAAGATCCAGATCGAATCTGGACCCAAGACCCAAGATCATGGAAGCCGCAGGAGTCACCTCGACAAACTCTGCCATGCCCACGAGAATGCTAAACACATGGCGCACCAGTGTCGTGTCCTCAAGAAGCTTCGTCGACCTCTTACTACGGCTCATCGCCGTCAGCTGAACCGAGAGACATCCCCGGATGGCCTTGCGTTCCAGATCGCCCGCACAACCATCTCCCCGAACTATCTGGGAGAAGAGCTCGAGACTCTGGATCGCGAGATCTTGGTCGTTTTTGCAAACGTACCACCACAAGATGGAGAGACAGATGAACAACGCCAAGAACGCGAGAATGCCTGTCGGTGCAGAAAGTAGTCCCGACACTAACTAGTAATAAGCGCTGAGATCTGCCTCTCGATGGCCGGTGCTAAGCAACTAAAGACACTTGGTTTATCCTAGTTCCGGTCGGGGCCGTACGTCCAGCAGAGGTGTGCTCGGGGCACTGTATGGCTCGCACCGTGGTGCTCGTAGAGGGGTGGCTACAAGCGGGCGGGAGAGAAGGCGTGGCCTCCAAATCCCTGAGGGTGTGATTGAGGCAAGTGCCAATATCGTGGGGAAGGCGGAGAGCGTGTGAACATTTGCTGTCTGTCATCCCGTGTCTGTCTCTTGCGGCTGGGGGGACTGCCCCTCCTTTTATAGGCCAAGGGGGGAGCAGCTTACATGCACGCAACACTATTTTGATACGTGTAACGGTATGGCAAACAGTGCGGTGGAACTGACAACCGTCCTGGCGAATCCCGCTCCCGTTGAGGCGTCGTGGTGCGCCCTGTGCCCGTACAGGAGCGGCTTCGAGGGTTGTGGTGTAGTAGTTGGTTGATAGGTCGTCGTGATGGGCCAACTCGAGGGTGTCGTTGACGGGAAGCCCGTACGTGGCACAGTGGCCGTTGTGGCAATGTCTCGTCTCCGCACGTCGTAACAGCACTGGGGTGTTGCCACAGCGCCTGGTATGGTGCGGCAGTGGCGGGGCTGGCCGCACAAGGCTGACAGCGACGGGGGTGCACGATCCCGCCGGCCTGACGTCACGGCGTGTCCTGCATAAGCGCGTAGAAGATATTCGAGGGTCTCAGCGGCCCCCCTTCGAGGGCGCGGCGTGTTAGCCGTAGGGGGGCAGGCGGCACAGTGTCACAGAGCTGGCACTGGCCTTGCCGCACAGTGCTGAACAGCGGCAGGGATGGCCTCCCCCGGGAGTTGCAGAACAGTGCCGGGGCATGATTCCCAGGCGCGTCAGAGTAGTGGTGCGGCCTGCTGTGTCAGGGCATTAAATGCCTGTACAAGCGTGCGGGAGCAGGTGCGCGCGGGGGCGCGGGAAAGGCGTGCGCAGGTGCCCTCGAACGGAGTGGGCCCTGCTCGAGGGGGTGCTCAGCCCTCGAGCGAGGCGGATCTCGTTCGCGGGGCGCGGTTGAGCCCTCGAGCGAGACGGACCCCGCTCGAGGGGGCGTCTGCCCCTTGAGCGAGGTAGACTTCACTCGAGGGGCATCTGCCGTGTCGTCCTGGCGAGCCGCGGGGGCCACCAGGATCGTGGTGGTGCTATGTATGCATGTTAGTTGTGCAAGTTGATTTCGTTTTGCGTTTTTTGCAGGTTTTAAGTGGGTTTCCCCTGGTTATTTCGGGGACCCTTGGGGCTGTCCCCGACAATAGCCCCCGAGCATCTTCAGGTGTTTCCGTTAGGATCCCGCAGATGCTGGAGTCTGCTGATAGGACGTTCTTCCCACCTGGTTGCTAATGCCCTTCCGTGGGGCCGCGTCAGCGGACCCGCGGGTCTAGCCCCCGAAGCCCTGCAGGAGCGTGAGTGCTCTTGCAGGGGGTTTTTCGCGAGTCTTTACCAGTGTGTGGGGCATTTGTTTCAACCAGCATCGGCGATGTTCCAGCCGGCCTCGGTCACACGCGCATGACTGGTAACTCTCGCGTTCGGTGCACCCCAGGAGGTGTAGCCGTGCGTCGAGCCCCTGAGCCTGGGCCAATTCGAGGTGATCGGGGCGAGCTCTCCGTCTTGTTCAAGCGCGCCCTCACCGTCCCTCCGCGGGACGGAGGGCGAGGTTTCCGCAATCCCCATCGATCGGGTCGCGGATTGCGGATTCCTCGTCGAGCTGCTAGCGGGTGGTTCAAGTGGACGCCCATGCCCCGTTCCATAAGTGTAGGCTCGTGGTCCTGAGACTCGTCCATTAAAGCGCTTGCGTGGGTTTTCTAGGTGGGGCTCGGTCCCATTCGCTAGGGACCGAGGGCGCGGAAGCTCTCCCTCGGTGGGATCCCCCCGACTAGCTGCCCTCGCTGGCTCTTGAACACGACATGTGGGGCGCCCTCGAGCTGGAGGGCTCGAGGAAAGGCTCGAATGCGCGCGCCCTCGCCGTCCCTGACTCTGGTGATCTGGGGCACCTATTCGAACCCTTCGAGGGTCAGGTTTCGAACCCCTGATCAGTAGGGCCATGCGGGGTAGCAGCTGAGTCCCCCCGTCTTGTTGCATCCGCGGGTTTCGGGGGTTCCCGGGCGGGATGACCCTCGAACTGCTGATCAGTAATTTTACCCAGATCGAGGGCACCTGTGGCACTCGTCCACGCTGAGCGGGCTTCGAGGGAACTGGTCAGTAATCGCACTCTTTGAGAGTCAAGTTTTTCGAGCCTGGGGCCCGGGTCGCTCGAGGGTCATCCTTACTATGTAAGGGACCGGGCCATTAAATACACGCAGTCGCGGCCGCAGTCTCACGCCGCGGGCGCGCGCCCTTTTCGAGCGCCGCGGCGCGCGTGCGGTGGGCGACGTGGGCAAGCGGACGTGACCGCCCGCCGCGGCCGTTCGGTTACCGTGCCGTAATGATAGCGCGCGTGTAGGCGCGCGGCCGCCTCGGTCTTGGTGGGTCCCGCTCGTCAGCGACCGAGTTTTTGCCTGCGGTTAATGCGTGCAGGGTGTGCGCTCCGGAGAGCACGTCCCGTGGATCTATAAATCCAATGGAGGGAGGCGAGGCGGGTTTTTACCTTTCGCCCTTAGCGTCCGTCGCCCTCGCCCCTTGCGCTTCCGCTTCTGAGCTGCACTCACTCTCGCGCCGACGCAGCGTTCTTGCTCCGTGCCTTTCCGTCCCTTCGCCAGCTCGCATGGCTCCTCCCCAGCCCATCACCATCATCGAGGCGCTACCGTGGCCGCGCTCGACGGCGACGCGGCTCTCCTTGAGCGAGCTGGTGACCGCCGGCCAGCTCGCGGCGAACGAGGATGCGCGCCCCGCGGTGTGGATTGTGCCGCATCCGAACGAGCGGGAGCCCAATCCGCCGTTCGGGTACGTCGTCAGTTTCATCCGCTTCCATGAGCGGGGATTCGCGGCGCCGGCGAGTCGCTTCATGCGAGCGTTGTGCAACCACTACGGCGTGGAGTTGCAAAACTTCACGCCGAACGTGATTTCGCAAGCGGCGACGTTCGTCGGTGTGTGCGAGGGTTTCCTGGGGATTCCCGTCAACTGGGATCTTTGGGTGCACCTCTTCCGCGCGGAGCTGCACACGCTGACCACGCCGGAGCCGAAGACCCGCCGCGTGGTGCGCGCCGGCGGCATGACGATCGGGCTGCGGAACACGCGCAGGGAGCTCTACATCCCCTGCACGATGACCTCCAACAACTCGGAGTGGGAGTGGGGGTGGTTCTACCTCCGCAACGACGGCGCCGGCCTCCCCGCCTACTCCGGCAAGGTGCTCAAGGACAAGGCCGACTCCTGGCACCACGGGGTGTCACCGCCTTCACACCAGACGCGGCTGGACTCGCTCCTGAACGCGTTGAAGGAGCTGGCAGACGGCGGCTTGACGGCGGGGTGCATCCTCGCGAACCTCCATCACCGCCGGAACGTCCCCTTGATGGAGAGGCCGCTCCGCATCTTCAAGATGCACGAGGATGCGGACCCCGTCGCGTTGGCAGAATCACAGTTGGTGTCGGGTCTCTTCCCGTGGGAGTACGCGGCCACCCGGGCGCGGCGCGCCATAGACCACCGGACCGGCCGGAACGACGACGCGACGCTCTGGGCGTTCACCATGCTCCCCGTCGGCCTGTTGGTAAGTAGATTCCCGCTTCTCCTTGTTCTACTGGCTCGCGGGGCGTCAGTGTGTCTTGAGAGTTTGCCTGTTTCTTTGCAGATAAGGGTCGTGAACACCACGAGGTCCGACCCGCCCACCCCCCGGTCCCGAGCACACGCGCGCGCTGTGCAGCGGCGGGAGCAGGAGCGGGCGGCACGCCAAAGGGAGCGAAACCTCCAGCGGCGAGAGCGCCGGGAACAAAGGAGCGAGGAGTTCCGGCTGCGCGAGCAATACGGACTCTCCTCTCTCAGGACCGAGGGCTACTCGTTGTCAGGCGAGGAGGAGGAAGAGGAGAGCGATGGGGGCCGGGCTCCACCCGAGAGGTGGCAGCCTTCGACCCCCTCGCCCAGGGCCGCGGAGGCGGCGGAGGAGACGGTGCCTGGGGCGGGCACGGGCGCGCCCTCCGCCGGGCAACCAACGAAAGAGGCGACGCGCGTCGTGGAGGCGCCGGCGCGCGCCGCGGAGACGGCCGGGGGTGCGGCGGGCTGCCGCATTGGCGGCGGCGACCACGCCCACCGAGCCCCCCAGGAAAAGGAAGAGGGGATTTTCCACCCTGAGGTGAGTGATCGCTTCCCCTCATGCGCGTTTTCAGACTAGCCAGGGCCTAAACTTCTTGTTTTCGTGCTCGCAGGGTGGCGTCCACCGTGCCCCCTCTTGCACCTGCCAAGGTGTTGAGGGCAGACGCGGTCATCCCCACCAGGCGGCGCTCATCGAGGGCGTCGCGGGCGGCCGCGAGCACGGTTCTAGCGGCGAGCGGCGGCTTGCACGGCGTGGGCGAGGCCGCGGGGCCGCAGCCGGCGGCGACGACTATGGTGCCACTTGCCGGCGACCGCGGAGGCGCGGCAAACGGCGGCGGTCGCGGAGCCGCGGCGGCCAGCAACCGAAATGGGGCTGCAACGGCCGGCGGCCGAGGTGGGGCCACGGCGGCCGGCGGCCGTGGTGGGGCCGCGGCCGCGCGGCGCCGCCGACGGAGGCAGCCCCCGGCCGCGCCGGCCGGCCGCGCCGCCGACTCGCCGGCACCCGCCGCGGCCCGGCGGCCGGGGGCGGTGGTGGTGGAGATTCGGATGACGATGACGTCCCGCCGCCGGGCCGGGGACCGGTGGGCGAGCGCGCTCACACAAGCCCCCGAGGCCCCGGCGGGGACACTCGTGACTCGGAGCGACATCGACGCGGCGGCGCCGGAGCGCCCGGCGGGCGGCGCCGGTCCCCTCGTCACCGCGCGCCGGACCCTCAGGGGCAGAGCGAGGCTGACGCCCCGCTGGCCCACTTCACCGATGCCCAGGCGGAGCAGGGGCTTTGGGAGGAGCTCCGCAACCACGACACTTCGCTCAACTGGGTGCTGAACGAGGCGTTGCGGATCCATAGCAGTCCGGTGTGGCGCGCCTTCCAGATCAGTTGAGTTTCGTGGGGTTTCGCAGCTCCTTCCCCTGTTTTCTCTGTGTTCGCGTTTTTCCTGACGCCCGTTCCTTTTTGCTCTGCTTGTCGGTGGCAGGAGCTAGAGCGCCGGGCCCGGGAGCGGTACGCCGTCCTCGACCGCCTCGACGCCGATTACCGCTGGCACCGAGGGCAGTACGAGGCCCTGGAGGACCTCGTTGAGGCCCACAGGTCACCTGACCAGTGGCTGTCGTACAGGGCTGAGGCCCTGCTAGACTCACCCCCGGAGCAGGGCGCCTAGGCCGCGGAAGGCGCCTCCGCGGTCGTGCGGGTGTGGACGGTGCTGGTGGAGCGCGATGATGCGCTGCACCAAGCTCGCGAAGACTCGGAGGGGGCGCGCTCCCTCGCGTCGTCATGGGAGGCGGAGGTCGTCACTGCCCACGCCCAGCTCCAGCAGGGCCGCGCGGTGCTCCAAGAGGCCGAGGGACTGAAGACAGCCCTGGCGGACAAGACCGCCGCGCTCGCCACGGCGGAGGAGCAGCTCCAGCAGGAGAGAGCCGCCCGCCAGGAGGCGGAAGGCCAACTCCAGCCGGAGCGGGCGACGCTCGTCGAGGTTTGGGCCACGCTCGAGCAGGAGCGGATGGTATGCGAGGAGGCGCTGGGCCAACTCCAGCGGGAGCGCACCGCGCTCGAGGAGGCGCGTGCCTCGCTCAAGAAGCAGGAGCAGGAGGTGTCGCGCCTCAACGGGGAGCTAGTGCAGCTCAACATCTCGCACGAGGACCAGCGCCAGGCCCTCGAGGAATAGGGGGCCTCGTTGCTCAAGTTGCAGCACGAGGCTGGGGAGACGCGACGGTCCCTCGAGGTGGAGAAGAAGCAGGTTGAAGGTGAGTTTGTCTCTATTTGGTTCTTGTTCATCGATTTGCTCTTTCGGGATCCGCTCCTAACGTCACCTCTTTCTTGTTCGTGGCTTCCAGGCCTGCAGACCGCGCTGGGGCACGCGACTACCCAGGCCGAGACGTTGCAGACGGCCTACAACTCCTCTCAACAGGAGTTGGAAGAGTTGCGGACCGCCGCCCTCGAGACCTACTAGGCCGTTGAGGAAGGCGAGGCGCAAGCTGGGAGCTCGCTAGCGAGCCACCTGCGTGCTCTTGGCGGGCACGTCGCGAGGCGGATGCGCCGCGCCCTCCACCTGGGCGTCCAAAAGGCCCTCGGCGTGGTGAGGTCTCACTACAAGGTGAACCTCGAGGTCGTGGCGTCGGGCTACATCGTCCCGGAGGGCGTCGAAGATGAGGTGGCGATGGAGAGCGCGGACGCGCTCACCACCGCAGCTGCTGAGATGCTTGCCGAAGACTTTGAGGACTTCCTGTTCCCCGACGCTCCCGACGCCGGCGAGCCCCAAGCCTGAAGATCACTGGGCACTGGGCCCTTTTTTGTTTAAGTGTTAGAGTCTGGGCCATGTGGCCATGTACATAACAAGTAAACCTTTGCGACGTTCAAGTACTTGTAATTCTAAGTGGCGATTGTTGTTTTCGCTTATCGCGTTGTTCTGTTTCTTCCTTTGCCTGGGTGAGTTTGGGTTGGGGAATTTCGATTTCGTGAGTAGCCCGTTGGGCCGGAGGCGAGAGAGAAGGGCCGTATCCTCGCGGAGGTGTAGGCTATCTCTGGCTCGCGCATCCTTTCCGCTTGACCACCCGCGCCCCGCCTGGACTCGCTCAAGGCTAAGGTTGGATCATACTTAGCGCATTTTGCGAATCTTTTTGCGAAAAAATGGGGCCATTTTTTGGGGGGGATGCCCCCCGCAGTAGCCCCCGAGGGTGACTTGGTTTTCTGGGGAAAGCCAAGTTGCCCTTTAGCTTTATTAACCTGTTGATTTTATACATCTGGGCTGCCAACTGGGTTGTTGGGTATGTAATTTACAACAGAAAACTTGGAAATCCTTGCTAAGGGTAGAAGCGACGTAGCTGCTGGATGTTCCAAGCGTTGGTGAGTTCCTCGCCATCCTCGTTGGCCAGCTTGTACGTGCCGAGCTTGAGCACCTTCACCACGACGTAGGGTCCCTCCCATGGGGGCGACAGCTTGTGGCGGCCTCGACTGTCTTGGCGTAGCCTTAGGACCAAGTCCCCTTCGCTGAAGTCTCGTTGCCGCACCTTCCGGGCTTGGTAACGCCTTAGGGACTGCTGATACCTTGCGGAGTGCATCAGGGCCACATTCCGCGCCTCATTCAATTGGTCCAGCGAGTCCTCGCGGGCTCGCTGGTTGGCGTCTTTGTCGTAGCCCCGAACTTTGGGTGACCCATACTCCAAGTCCGTGGGGAGGATGGCCTCCGCGCCATGGACCAGGAAGAACAGGGTGAACCCAGTGGCCCTGCTTGGGGTGGTCCTGAGGCTCCACACAACCGCCGGAAGCTCCTGGAGCCATTTCCGACCAGACTTATTCAGCCAGTTGAAAATCCTGGGCTTGAGGCCTTGTAGGATCATGCCATTGGCACGTTCCACCTGACCGTTGGTCTGTGGGTGCACCACGGCTGCCTAGTCCACGCGGATGTGGAACTTATAGCAAAATTCCAGGAACTTCCTGCCCGTGAATTGGGACCCGTTGTCGGTGATGATGGAGTTGGGCACTCCGAAGCGGTAGACGATGTCGGTGAAGAACGTCACCGCCTGCTCTGCCCAGAGATTCGTGATCGGGCGTACCTCCACCCACTTGGAGAACTTGTCAATAGCGACCAAGAGGTGGGTGTAGCCCCGGGGCGCCTTTCGCAGGGGCCCGACGATATCAAGTCCCCACACGGCGAAAGGCCATGTAACGGGGATGGTCTGCGGGCGTGCGCAGGGAGATTGGACTTAAGGGCGTAGAATTGGCACCCTTCGCAGGTGCGCACAATCTCGCTGGCGTCAGCCACCGCGGTGGGCCAGTAGAACCCCTGGCGGAACGCGTTGCCCACGAGGGTGCGAGGTGCTGCGTGATGGCCGCACACGCCCGCGTGTATGTCCAGGAGGAGCTCGTGCCTCTGAGGAATGGGCATGCATCGCTGCAGGATGCCGGAGGCGGCGCGCTTGTACAGCTCGCCGTCGATGAGAGTAAATGACTTGGCCATCCTGGCGATGCACCTAGCCTCGGATCGGTCCGCGGGGAGTTCCCCTCGACCCATTCAGGCTATATACTTGTCGCGCCAGTCCACCTCGCTGGTGGCCGGCTCTATGTACATGGCCTCGGCCTCGTCGGCGCCGTACCCCTCGAGTAGGGAGAGCACGTCGCCTCGTTCGAGGGGTCCTTGTCCATGGGCTCCGTGCCTGTTGGACTCGAGGGAGCCCCCGAGGGTTCCTTGCGGCTCGAGGGGCAGGGCTCGAGGTTGACAGATTGCTGGGCGATGTCTCAACCAAAACGTTCGGGGGAACGGTGATTCGCCCCGACGCGATCTTGGTGAGCTCGTCCGCCTCCTCGTAGTACCGGCGAGGCACGAGGTTGAGCTCTATCCCGTAGAACTTGTCCTCGAGGGCACGCACAGCCTTGCAGTACGCCTCCATCTTGTCGTCGTGACAGCTCGCATTCTTCATGGCCTGGTCGATCACGAGCTGCGAGTCCCCCCACACGTCGAGGCGTCTAATGCCTATCTCGATGGCGATTTTGAGGCCGCAAAGGAGGGCCTCGTATTTAGCCATGTTGTTTGACGCAGAGAAGTGGAGACGCACGGCGTATCTCATGTGCTCCCCGAGGGGTGAGACGAAGAGCAGGCCCGCGCCCGCCCCTGTTTTCATCACCGACCCGTCGAAGTATAGCGTCCAGCACTCGGCCTGGATCTGCGGCGGCGGCAACTGCGTGTCCGTCCACTCGGCGACGAAATCTGCCAAGATTTGGGACTTGATGGCCTTGCGCGGCGCGTAGGCGAGCGTTTCGCCCATCAGTTCTACTGACCATTTGTCGATCCTGCCAGCTGCGTCTGGGTTCTGGATGATTTCTCCCAACGGAAAGGAGGATAAAACCGTGACCGGATGAGCCTCGAAGTAGTGGCGGAGTTTGCGCCGCGCGAGGACCACTGCGTAGAGCAGCTTCTGGACTTGTGGGTAGCGCGCCTTAGTTTCAGACAAGACCTCGCTGATGTAGTACACCGGCCGCTGGACCGGCAAGGCGTGCCTCTCCTCCGTGCGCTCTACCACGATGACGGCGCTGACCACCTGGGTGGTCGCAGCCACGTAAAGGTACAGAGGTTCGTCGTCCTGAGGTGGTGTGAGAATTGGGGCGCTGGCGAGGGACGCCTTTAGCTTATCAAGCACTCCTGGGCCTCGACGGTCTAGGAGAACCGCTCGTGTTTCTTTAGGAGCCGATAGAGGGGCAAGACTTTCTCGCCGAGCCGCGAAATGAAGAGGCTCAAGGCGGCAAGGCACCCCAACACCTTCTGGACCCCCTTGAGGTCCCGAATTGGACCCATTCGCTCGAGAGTTGCAACCTTCTCGGGGTTGGCCTCGATGCCTCACTGAGAGACGATGTATCCTAGCAGCATGCCTCGCGGCACGCCGAAGACACATTTTTCGGGGTTCAGTTTTACCCCGTTGGCGCGTAGGCAGCCGAACGCGATGTTAAGGTCGCTATCCAGGTCGTCCACCTTCCTGGTTTTCACAACTATGTCATCCACATATGCCTCAACGGTTCGCCTGATGTGATCTTAAGAGACGTGCTGCATACATCGCTGATATGTTGCGCCCGCGTTCCGGAGACCGAATGGCATCATCACGTAACAGAACATCCCGAACGGTGTGATGAACGAAGTCGCGAGCTGGTCAGACACCTTCATCTTTATTTGGTGGTACCCGGAATAGGCGTCAAGGAAACACAAAAGTTCACACCCGGCGGTCGAGTCAATGATTTGATCGATCCGTGGCAAAGGAAAAGGAACTTTAGGACATGCTTTATTAAGACTAGTATAGTCTACACACATCCGCTACTTCCCATTCTTTTTATTCACTAATACAGGATTAGCTAGCCATGTGGGGTGGAACACTTCCTTGATGAACCCAGCCTCGAGGAGCATCCGCAGCTCTACTCCGATCACCCGGCGCCGCTCTTCATTGAAGCTGCGTAGCCGTTGCTGGACGGCACGGGAGTGAGGTAGGATGTCAAGGGACTGCTCGGCGACCTCCCTCGGAATGCCTGGCATTTCCGAGGGGCTCCACGCGAAGATGTCGGCGTTGGCGTGGAGGA
This sequence comes from Cenchrus americanus, assembly GCA_947561735.1. Lineage (NCBI taxonomy): Eukaryota > Viridiplantae > Streptophyta > Magnoliopsida > Poales > Poaceae > Cenchrus > Cenchrus americanus. The sequence continues at coordinate 75,822,044 of OX387244.1, read as the reverse complement.
AGTCGACGAGCACCACTTCCTATTTCGGGTCGAGGGTGGAACTAACCCTCAACGCCTTGCCCTCGGGGGTAGCAGGGTCGAGGGGCACCTCTTTGGTCAGCTCGGCAGCCTCGAAACTGCCGGCGTGCTTGGCGGCCGCGGAATCGAGGTCCTCGTTGACCAGCTTCTCCAAGTTGGCCACAAGCGCTTCATCCAACGCCAGTGCCTCGGCGTGCTCCACGCACTCGATGTCACAGTCGAATGCGTGCTCGATGGATGAGCCCACGGTGATGACTCCGTTGGGCCCCGACATCTTCATCTTGAGGTATGTGTAGTTGGGGACCGCCATGAACTTGGCGTAGCACGGCCGCCCAAGTATGGCGTGGTATGCACCCCTGAACCCCACCACCTCAAAGGTGAGCGTCTCCTTACAGAAATTGTCTGGCATGCCGAACCAGACTGGCAGATCGATATGCCCGAGGGGCTGGATGCGCTTGCCCGGCGCGACGCCATGGAACGGCGTCGTGCTGGGCCGCAGCTGGTCCAACCCGATCCCCAGTAGGTGCAGGGTGTGCGCGTAGAGGATATTGAGGTTGCTGCCTCCGTCCATCAACACCTTCGAGAACCGCGCGTTCCCGATGACCGGGTCAACCACCAGTGGGTATTGACCTGGGTTGGGGATGCGGTTCGGGTGATCCTCGCGGCTGAACGTAATGGCGTCCTCCGACCAGCCGAGGAAGGAGGGAGGCGCCTTCTCCGCGGCGAGGACCTTGTGCCACTCCCTCTTGCGTTGGCGGCTGGACATGTCGATGGTCGGCCCCCCGAAAATGAGGAAAACGTTTTCCACGGCGGGGAAGCCACCGACGTCGCCGTCACCCCCGTCCTTCTTGGCCTCGCCGTCCTTTGCGGCGGCATAGCCGTAGAACTGCTTGAGCATGTCGCACTGCTCGAGGATGTGGTTAACTGGCATCTTGTGGTAAGGACGTGGCTTCTTCAGCATGTCGTCGAACACCCCAGGGCCTCGAGGGGCTGGTCGAGGGCCCCGTCGAGCTGGGTCAACAGCAAGAGCCTTGTCGTCGTTGTTGTCGCGCCCCTGCTCATGCGCCTCGCGGCGTGGCTTCTTCCCCTTCTTGCCCCGCTTGTTCTTCTGGTGGGGCTCCTTGGACTTGCTACCCTCCACGGGCGCGTCGTCCACACGCTTGCCTTTTTTGCCGTCGAAGATCGCCCCCACCGCCTCTTCGCCTGAAGCAAAGCTGGTGGCGATGTCGAACAGCTCGTTCGAGTTGGCCGGCGGGCTGCGCCCGAGCTCGCGCACAAGGTCACGACACGTGGTGCCTTCGAGGAAGGCGTGCACGATTTCGGACTGAGCCACGCTTGGGAGCTCCGTGCAACGCTTGGAAAAGCGCCTTATGAAGTCCCAAAGCGACTCGCCGGGCTTCAGAGTGCACGCGCGTAGGTCCCAGAAGTTCCCAGAGCGCACGTACGTGCCCTGGAAGTTCCCCACGAACATGCAAACCAGATCATCCCAGTTGTGGATCTGGCTGGCTGGCAGGTGCTCGAGCCACGTCCGCGCTGAGTCGGCGAGGTGCAGGGGGAGGTTACGGATGATGACCTCGTCGGTGGTGGCCCCGCCCAGCTGACACGCTAGGTGGTAGTCGTTGAGCCATACGTGGGGGTCCGTCTCCCCGTTGTACTTGTCGATTGACGTGGGCTGGCGGAAGCGCTGGGGGAAGCTCGCCGTGTGGATCTCCCGGCTGAACACGCGGGTTCCCGGTGGCTCCGGCGTCGGCGAGTGGTCCTCCCGGCTGTCGTAGCGCCCGCCCTGTCGAGGGTGGTAGCCCACCGCTGCACGTGCCTCCGTGTTGCCCGTCCGCCGGGCGTTGATGATGTTGCGGGCGTCGCCGTCTTGGGCTTGCCCGCGTGTGTCGAGGAGCCGCTCTTTGGCCGGCGTGTGCCCCGGGTTGGCGGGACGCTCGGCTGCATCGCCCGCATGGACTGAGGGCTCGGGGTCTTGCACGCCCCCTTCGTCCCACACACTTGCCTGCTGGCGGATGCGAGACGCCGAGCTTTCGGCCTGCTGGATGGCCGCTTGCTCGATAAGCGCCTGCGCCTCGCGGTGCAGGTTCCGCGCCTCGGGCGTCGAGGGGGCGGGCATGGCCCGCAGCAGTGTTGTGGCAGCAATGAGCATCTGGCTCGCTCGCGGGGGCGTGTTGGGATCGTCGACGTTGAAGTCGGTGTTGACGCGTGTTGACGGTGTATTTTGGTGCACCTAGCATGTTCATTACACTTTGGTTTGGATTTGATTATTGAACTAACCCGCCACTAGGCATACTAATCATATAACAAGTTCATCTTTGTGCATGCATTTGGAAGTGTTGTGTTTATGTAGGAAATCATGGACATAAAGGACGGATTCGCAATAAGTTCAAAGGAGCATTCATGGAGTCTTGTTCGTGTTCATGAGCTTGCTGAAATTACTTCCAATGGTGGCGAGGACCGAAGTGCTACGAGGAACACCCCCGAGGATTGAAGTGTAAAAGATCAAACTTCATGCAAAGAGAGTCTCCATCTTGATCGCGAGGATAACAGCGTCAAAATCATCCAAGTGGAGGGGGCGAAGTAGATAAGTGCACGAGGACCCACGGAGCAAAAAGGGCGACCGAACCGGGCCGAAATTGGGCCTGGGCCGGCCGGCCCGGCCGGATCGGCCCGGCCCCACTTCGGGCACCGGTTCGGTCCCGTCTTCCTTGCCCTCGAAGGATCTTCGACCCTAAAACCCCCGACGCGCCGCCAACGGACAGAGAGGAGTTTATTCGCACCGAAGGCCATCTACAAGCTAGAGAGAGAGGAGGAGGATCTCCGGGCTGGAGATCAACCACCTCGAAGGAAGCACCCTCTCGTGGAGAAGGAGGAAGACACCGGCGGAAGGGAAACTATGATCAACGGTGCCATGATCAGCACCTTGATGGGGTAATCTTCTCATTCGTCCATGGGTTGTAATCGATCGTGAGATGTAATCGCACTTTGTCGGATTATCTATCTATCATCTTGTGTTGAATATACTTTAATGCTTAAAGGTTAGCTACCGTGCCGTAGAGGGAGTACGAGCTCCAATGCTTCCTTGGATCCATTCAATACGCCGTGGCCATCAAAGGTCTAGTCATGATTACCTTCGCGTAGTGACAGTACGAGAGGAGGGAAAGGGCGAAACCGTGGTCACAACCCCGATAGATTAGATTGGTTTTCATGTCTTTAAGCGATTGCATGCTCTAGTATCGTAGACCCGTGGGCGAGTGTCTTCTCTCTTGATCGTTTATCATTCTCTCTGGTGAGTTTAGTTGTTTTTCTAGTATAATAGTAGTTAGGGTTTTAGTATCTAGTGTGTCGTTGTTGATCGAACGCTTGTAATCCCCTTGCTCCGCGGATTGACAAGAACCTTGGGAATCCCGTGGTGAAAAAGGTGTGGGGTCCGTACGCTTGCGGATCGTAGAGGGATACGTCTTTTATCCGTCAACAAGCCCCCTTTTCTGGCGCCGTTGCTGGGGAGCAAGTTAGTTTACATCGTTTGATTTGCATCTAACTTAGTTTTATATTTTAGTTTATCTTTTATTTGCTATATCTAACATATATTATCGAAAAACACTTGTTTCTTTTTTGTTTTTGTTTTTATCTTATTGTCTAGATGGAGTTCGTTAATCAACCCGTGGAAGAACCGGAGAAATCATTAAGGGATTACGCTAGCCCTCGATGTGAAGACATAAAGGTACAAGAGTCGGATTCGAAGCTCGAAGCGACCAAGTATGAAATTAAATCCAAGATCATGAAGATGGTGGCGGAAAACCCATTTGAAGGGATGGTTACGGAGAACCCATATAGACACATAAGGGATTTCACGACAATATGCAACACGGTGCGTCAAGAAGGAGTTCCCGATGAATGGTTCAAATGGAATCTCTTTCCCTACTCACTTGCCGGCAAAGCAAAGACATGGTATTCGGTTGCGTCCTTTGAAGTTGAAGGCAATTGGAACAAGTTGACAAAGAAGTTTTGCGAGAAGTTCTTTCCAATGAGCAAGGTTCAACATCTAAGGAGGCAAGTGATCAATTTTATGCAAGGAGAAGAGGAAGGGATAGACCAAGCCTCGGGATAGGTTTAATGAATTAATCGAACAAGGACCAAAACTCGGCTTCACCGGTGACGTACTCTTGCATACATTTTTCTTTTCCCTAACCCCTAGTTGCATGCGACACGTCGAAATGTGTGCGGTGGGGGATCTCATGGAGAAAACACTCACGGAAGCCGCCCAACTTCTACAAAAAGTTAGTAAAGCGGCTGCCATGCGAAGAGATTGGGAAACAAGACTTGCGGAAGAGCCGGAATTTAATTCAAGGAAGAAAAAGCTTGCTGATTTTTCTAAAGAGGCAACCCCGGAAGTCACAAAAGAGGAGCCAATCATGGAGAAGCTTGAACAAGAACACATCAAGTCAAGAACTACACCAAACGTCGATTTCGTCGCACCAAATGAGACGAACAAGAGAAGCATGTCAAGCGCGAAGCCACTAAGGGAGTTCGAGCCAATGGATTGGGTTCCTATTGATTACGGAGAAGTATTCGACAAGAGAAGACCGTTCCCTAATCAAAAGGGAATGGCAAGAGCATTGGAAGTCGATTTCCCACCGGAGAGGAAAGCTGAAAATTCATACGACCTCGAAACCACCGGTGAGATTTTTGAAAAGCTCTTTGGAGATGACGTGGTGGATCCGGAACATATTGCCGAGGTGAAGAGGATCATGGGGATCAAGCCCGAAGCATCGCCATACGCTCGCCTTGCTGAAATTTATTCGATCGGATCCGAAGAAGAAGAGAAGATGACGCCGCACTTGAGTTGCGAGATCAACGGAGTTCAATGCAAAGCCTTATGCGACATCGGAGCCCAAGTAAGTGTTCTATCTTCTAAAATTTACGATAAAGTTCAATACCACAACCTAGACTTAGCTCCAACATCAACGAAATTAATTATGGGAGATGGTAGAACTATCAAACCTCTAGGTATTGCTTGCAACATGAAAGTAAAAATCTCTAGAAACTACATACCAACCGATTTCTTTGTTATTGATGCTTACCATAGTAATTCTGATCATATAATCTTAGGTAGGCCTTTTCTTAAGTTGGTTGATGCCGTGTTAGATGCCGGAGAAGGCAAAGTAACAATGAACCTTAATGGAACAAAGTACACATATAACTTTCTTCGTGCTTCTAAACACCTTACTCCTTTTCCTCCCGAAGATGAAGAAATAGAAGAGATAGATAGTCTTTGTTTTGTTGAAACCCTTAGAGACCCGCTGCAAAGAGCGATGGAAAATCAAATTAGTAATCAACAAGATGAAGAACTAGAGGAAGCGACAAAAGGCTTAGAGCCGCATGATGGTAGCGTGGAGGAAGAGAAGTTCGAAGACATAGGAGAAATCAAACCCGAGGAGCCACAAGTGCCCGAAGTAGACCTTAAACCTTTGCCCAAGGGATTAAAATATGAATTTTTGGGGGCCGGACAAAACCTATCCAATCATTGTGAGCGACGAGTTGAGCCCCGAAGAAAATGAAGCGTTGCTGATTTTATTAAAAAAACATAGGAAGGTGATTGGATATTCAATCAATGATCTCAAAGGTATTAGCCCACCTTTTGCACTCATCGTATACCAATGGAAGACCAATGTAAGCCCGTAGTGGACCATCAAAGGAGGCTAACCCATGCCATGCGAGAGGTAGTAAAGAAAGAGGTTATCAAGTTACTTGATGCCGGAATCATCTACCCTAAGCCCGCATAGCGAATGGGTGAGCCCGGACATTGTGTGCCGAAGAAAGGAGGTTTAACCGTGGTGAAGAATGAGAAGAATGAATTAATACCGCAAAGAACCGTGACCGGGTGGCGGATGTGTATTGATTACCGTAAGCTTAACAAAGCGACGAAGAAAGATCACTTCCCCCTACCGTTCATAGACGAGATGCTCGAGAGGTTAGCAAACCACGCTTATTTTTGCTTTCTCGATGGATACTCGGGGTTCATGCAAATTCCCATTCACCCGAAGATCAACATAAGACAACATTTACGTGTCCTTACGGAACGTTTGCATATAGGAGGATGCCCTTCGGCCTATGCAACGCTCCGGCCTCTTTTCAACGTTGCATGATGGCCGTGTTCTCGGAATTCATCGAAGAAATTGTTGAAGTGTTTATGGATGATTTTTCCGTTTACGGGAAGACGTTCGTGGATTGCTTAGCAAACTTAGAAAAGGTCCTTACAAGGTGTGCGGAGGTAGATTTGGTTTTAAATTGGGAAAAATGCCACTTCATGGTTAAGCAAGGCATAGTGCTCGGACATGTTATATCCGAGAGAGGAATTGAAGTGGACAAGGCTAAGGTAGAGACGGTTGAGCAACTCCCACCTCCTACGGATATTAAGTCCTTAAGGAGCTTTCTAGGCCATGCCGGATTCTATAGAAGATTTATAAAGGACTTCTCAAAGATCACCAAGCCTTTAACGCACCTTCTTCAAAAAGATGTGGCTTTCGAATTTGATGAGAAGTGTCTAGCGGCATTCCGGACCTTGAAAAATGCGTTGGTGAGTGCTCCCATCATCCAACCTCCGGATTGGAGCCAACCTTTCGAGATCATGTGTGACGCAAGTGACTACGCCGTAGGCGCGGTCTTGGGACAAAGAAAGGAAGGCCGAGTTCACGCCGTTTACTACGCTAGCAAAACTCTTAGTGGGGCACAATTAAATTACGCTACTACGGAAAAAGAATTGCTAGCGGTGGTATTCGCTTTCGAAAAATTCAGATCCTACATCGTGAACTCGAAAGTCATTGTTTACACCGATCACGCAGCTATAAAGTATCTCTTGGCTAAGAAGGAAGCTAAACCTCGTTTGATTCGTTGGATCCTTCTTCTCCAAGAGTTCGATGTTGAAATTCGTGATAAAAAGGGGGTGGAGAATGTTGTGGCCGGTCATTTGTCTAGGATGAATCGTGGGCAAGATGATAAAGAGCCCATAGAAGACAAGATGAGAGATGACCACCTCTATAGAGTGCTTGATAAAGATACTTGGATGATCGACATCATTCGAGCGATTCGAAAGATGCCCCTCGATCATCTAGACAAAAACACTCAAAGGAAGATAATTTCTGAAAGTAAGAAATGTTTTTGGGATGCACCATACCTCTTCAAGCTTGGCAATGATGGTGTGATGAGAAGATGTGTGCCAAGGGAAGAGAGGCTTGAGATTCTAAGGAAGTGCCACTCGGCGGAGTACGGTGGGCACTATAGCCATTTTCGAACCGAAGCCAAAGTATGGTCGAGCGGATTCTATTGGCCGGAGATGCATGAAGATACTAAAAGATATGTTGCGTCATGCCCTGAATGCCAAAGAACCGGAAACATCTCTCAAAGAAATTCTATGCCTTTGAAATACAACTTGCAAATCGACATATTCGATGTATGGGGCATAGACTTCATGGGGCCTTTTAAAAACTCATTTGGATTCGAGTATATGCTTGTTATGGTCGATTATGTATCCAAGTGGGTAGAGGCTATACCATGTCGTAAAGCTTCCACGGAGGAGTCCATCACTATGATCAAGAACGTGATTTTTCCCCGTTTCGGTACACCGAGAATCTTGATAAGTGACGGAGGAACTCATTTCACCGGGAAGAACTTCAAAAAGTGCTTGTCCAAGTTGGGAATTGAGCATAGGGTCTCCACGGCCTATCACCCACAAACCAACGGACAAGCGGAGACGTCAAATAGGCAATTAAAAAGCATACTTAACAAGACCATAGAGAAGGGAGGCAAGGATTGGTCAAAGAAATTAGACGGCGCTTTATGGGCTTATCGAACGGCGTTTAAAACACCGATAGGTATGACCCCCTATCAATTCGTCTATGGAAAAGCTTGCCACCTTCCGGTTGAGTTAGAACATAAAGCCTATTGGGCGATTAAAGAGATGAACCTTGATCTCGATGCCGCGGTGGTGAAACGGAGAATTCAAATAAGCGAGCTAGAGGAGTTGAGGTTGAAAGCTTATGAAAACGCAAGCATATACAAAGAGAGAATCAAAAGGTGGTATGATAAAAGATTGAAGAAAAAAGAATTCAAAGAAGGAGATAAGGTCCTCCTCTACAATTCGAGGTTTAAAACCTTCGGAAAGGGGAAATTGCAAAGCAAGTGGGACGGACCTTATGTTGTGCATTCGGTGTTCTCCAACGGAGCGGTAACCATTATGGATATAAACGGCGATCAATTTGTGGTGAATGGACAGCGGCTTAAGGTTTACTACGAACCCGACATCGTGCCCGTTCATCATGTTGACGTCTTTACCATGGAGGAAGAGCCCGAACGTCCCGCCTAGGACGAAAAACAAGGCACCAACTTCCGTAAATAATTTTTCTTTTAGCTTTCGGAGTTTTTCGCGAAGATTAACCGGGCCAACTTTTTCCCACGGGCCGAGGACGAAAAAATAGGGCGGTGTGCAAAAAAACCGGACCGGCCCGGCCCCCGAGGCATGGTGGGCCGGCCGGCCCGCAGGATCGGCCCGGGCGGGGCCCGACGCCCGATGTCCCCGAATTTCGCCCGAATTGCTCCTTTTTGACTTCCTTGTTTGGTCGGAAAATTTTAAGGGAAGTGTAAAAAAGGAAAATAAGGTTCCCAGGGCTTTTCTCTCAGGACTATATATTTGGCCAAATTGAGAGCTCGAGAATCAATCCTTTCAAGCAATGTGTTGCACCCTTGTAGCAGCCATTGAGCCTCCAAAAAGCTTAGAGTTGAAGGTAGAAGCCAAGAAGCCATCGATGGAGGAGGCGATGCGATGCGAGGTCAAGCTACCCGTCAAGAGGACCGCACGTATCCGTTGCGGAGGACGTGTCCCGACCGGAGCTCTTGCATCTCGCAACCCCGTCAAAGGAGAGAAGGTCCCTACACCCGTTCGAAGGTCGGCACGTCTCCAAGGCATCAAGCGTAAGGATTACAAGGAGGTGTCGCCGGAGCCTAAGGAATATGGGGATAGCGACTACTCCGACGATCGTAGCCCGAGCTCGTGGGCGGCCGCCGGTAGAGATGATGATGATTGGGGCGAGCAGCCCTACGAAAGGACTCCCCGAGGGCCCCAACGGCGACGGCAACGGCGGTGGCGAAGGCGACAACAATGGAGGTGGCGACGACGGTGGTGACAACGGTGGAGATTATGGCGACGACGACCCCTTCGGATTGCATCCGGTGTGTTGTCGATTTTGCCGTCAATCCATTGCGGCTCTCTACGCGTCGGCCGACGAATGTCTTCAAACCATGGAAGCGATGAAGCAGCCGTATGGAGGACTTGGAGCGCGTAGTTGAAGATGACTACAAGTTCCTTAACCGTAACGTGCGCAAACTTTTCGGCATGGTTGGAAACATGAGAGGCAAGTGGTGCAAAGCTTGCTCGAAGTACCATTAGATCTAGTTTTCCCCTTTGGTTTTTGTAAGATACGACGAGGACGTCGTATGTTTTAAGTGTGGGGGAGAGCTAGCTCGCTAGCCTTAGCTTTTGAACTTCAAGATTAGGTTCGGTTTAATCTTCGTGTGAGAGTCTTAGCGTTTTAATGAGTTTTTAGTTTTCGAGTCAGTTTTTAAATTTTTGCAAGTGTCTTAAACTAGTGTTGAGTCAAGAAAACCAAATAAAAAGAGTCTTATATATATCTTTGTGTTTTTTATATTGTTTATCTTTATTTACTTGTTTGTCTAATCTTCGATTCTTGATATATGAACACAAGTATGTGGTTTGAAAATCGTTTACCGTGGTGCTTAGTGGAATCGCTACTACTTAAAGTACCCATACCGCACTTCGATCTTGAGCTTCACATGCTAGTTGTGCTATGTTCGATGCTAAAAATTGGAGGAATTCAGTTCTGAAAATTATATTAAAACCCTTGTAATAAAGGTTAGCAAAATCTCTTTTTCCAAGTTGAGAGTATAAAAAAAAATTCCTATCCAAAGCCAAGTTTGTTTTTTTTTTCGCTCCACTATAAGTGTGATTAGCACGATGAGTTAGGCTAGGACCCTTCTCTCTTGGTGAGTTTTAATTTCAAGCAATGATCATGTCCTTGTGCTTATCTTTTGTTGCTAGCCTCGTCATATATTCGAGTTCATGACTTTCGCAACGAAAGTCATGCATATCACTGAATTCCATACCTAACCTTATACATCTCTTTTGAACATCGTATTCCTTGAACACAACCTATTTTCAAAGTTTCGTCTCGTCTCTAGCATGGTTTATTTAAAAATTTCAGATTGTGTGCATGTGAGAAAAGGGAGAATTGAAAGCTTTGAAAAGATGTCAAGAGAGAGAAAAATAAAGAGAAAAAGTATGTGTATGGAAAAGAAAAAAAAAAGAAAAAAGAAAAGAAAGAAAAAATCATCATATGTGAATGAAGGAAGAAAAAGAAAAGAGAAAGATGAGTTAGCAATGAAGATATGAGAGGGATGGATCAAGTGAAAGAAAAGAAAAATAATAAAGTGTAAGGAAGGATGTCACGTTGATTGTGAGACGAAACTTTTACTCTATTTCCAACCATGTGCAATCCGACAACGAGGACATCATCGGTGCCTTGAAGTCACAATTTTCTTTTGCCCTTGCACATGTCCACCATTCTAAATCTTCTCATCCTTGATATCCCTACATATGGTTAATTCTCATGATCATTGGCTTTGAAAGGTAGACGACCATTAGAGGAAGTTCTTAGTTTGACAATACTTGTGTTGATTGCGCTAGCCCTACCTATAGCTCCACTTTACATAATATATGAGAGATTAATGGGAGGTGAGAGTTTTATAAAATTTGGTTAGGATAGCCACTTCATATGAGTGACTTGAGAGAGCTTGGAGAAAGGTTTTTGTCTAATACTTGTTGCAGGAATTTTTGTTTTGAAAATCATAAAAACCCTCCGATGGAAGCAAAGAAGTAAGTATGGCTGAAATTGAAGGCTTCGAGTGAAGAGTTTGAGTTGTGGGGTAAATCTTGACGTGGTAAAAGTTCTAAACGCCCATGTTTATGTTTGATTATCATTACTTTGTGTTTATGTATTAATGATGAAGGGATTGACTAACTTGTGAAGAAGGATAAGTGGTACACGATTACACGCCTTGGACGAAGTTCTTTTACGAGTACTTGCTCGAGGACGAGCAAGAGCTAAGTGTGGGGGAGATGTTGACGGTGTATTTTGGTGCACCTAGCATGTTCATTACACTTTGGTTTGGATTTGATTATTGAACTAACCCGCCACTAGGCATACTAATCATATAACAAGTTCATCTTTGTGCATGCATTTGGAAGTGTTGTGTTTATGTAGGAAATCATGGACATAAAGGACGGATTCGCAATAAGTTCAAAGGAGCATTCATGGAGTCTTGTTCGTGTTCATGAGCTTGCTGAAATTACTTCCAATGGTGGCGAGGACCGAAGTGCTACGAGGAACACCCCCGAGGATTGAAGTGTAAAAGATCAAACTTCATGCAAAGAGAGTCTCCATCTTGATCGCGAGGATAACGACGCGTCAAAATCATCCAAGTGGAGGGGGCGAAGTAGATAAGTGCACGAGGACCCACGGAGCAAAAAGGGCGACCGAACCGGGCCGAAATTGGGCCCGGGCCGGCCGGCCCCGGATCGGCCCGGCCCACTTCGGGCACCGGTTCGGTCCCGTCTTCCTTGCCCTCGAAGGATCTTCGACCCTAAAACCCCCGACGCGCCGCCAACGGACGAGAGAGGAGTTTATTCGCACCCGAAGGCCATCTACAAGCTAGAGAGAGAGGAGGAGGATCTCCGGCCGGAGATCAACCACCTCGAAGGAAGCACCCTCTCATGGAGAAGGAGGAAGACACGGCGGAAGGGAAACCATGATCAACGGTGCCATGATCAGCACCTTGATGGGGTAATCTTCTCATTCGTCCATGGGTTGTAATCGATCGTGAGATGTAATCGCACTTTGTCGGATTATCTATCTATCATCTTGTGTTGAATATACTTTAATGCTTAAAGGTTAGCTACCGTGCCGTAGAGGGAGTACGAGCTCCAATGCTTCCTTGGATCCATTCAATACGCCGTGGCCATCAAAGGTCTAGTCATGATTACCTTCGCGTAGTGACGGACGAGAGGAGGGAAAGGGCGAAACCGTGGTCACAACCCCGATAGATTAGATTGGTTTTCATGTCTTTAAGCGATTGCATGCTCTAGTATCGTAGACCCGTGGGCGAGTGTCTTCTCTCTTGATCGTTTATCATTCTCTCTCCGGTGAGTTTAGTTGTTTTTCTAGTATAATAGTAGTTAGGGTTTTAGTAGCTAGTGTGTCGTTGTTGATCGAACGCTTGTAATCCCCTTGCTCCGCGGATTGACAAGAACCTTGGGAATCCCGTGGTGAAAAAGGTGTGGGGTCCGTACGCTTGCGGATCGTAGAGGGATACGTCTTTTATCCGTCAACAACGCGGTCATGGGCTTGCCGGCCCAACTCCCGCGCGCGTTCGCCACGCGAGGAGGCTTCTCCGGCGATGGAGGCTCAAAGCAACCGCACAGCACTGTACTCCTCTGCGAGCTTGGCCTCAAGCTCGCGTGCTTGGGCCAACTGTGCGTTGACGTCGGCACCCCTCGGCGGTGAGGGAGGAGGGGCGTTTGGCCCCGCAGCCATGCGCGGTCCAGCCCCTGGGCCGGTGGGAACCTCTCCGTCGTCGGCTTCTACCGCGTTAGCGGCGTTCGCCTGATCGTTGGTGATCATGACGCAACACTCCCGCGCGGGGTCGTAGATCCCAGCGCTGGAGTCGTTGGAGTAGCCGAACCAGTAGTCCGTGGCGTCAAGGAACCGCCGGAACATCTCTGGGTCGGGTACACCAGAGAAATCCCACTCCGCGTATCCGTGCGAAGTGGCAGGCGACAGCTTGTCGGTGGAGCCTTGAGATGACTCGTCACCGACGGAGGCGCTGGGTTCCCTGGCGGTCGGGACGTGGAGGCCAGGGCGAGCCCTGCGCGCTGCTACATTGGTGTTGGCGGAGGCGACGTACGCCGTCGTAGCGCCGTGCAGACCAATGGGGAAGCGCGGTCCTGAGACCGAGCGCTCCCCCGGTGCGGCTGTCGTCTCGCCAAAGGGCACGTCGCGTTGCGATGTAACGCGCGCGGCATGCGGCGCTCCGACCGCGCCTCCGCGAGAGCGGGCGGAGCATCGGTGGCACCGTGGCGCCGAAGGACCCGCAACATCCGTGCTGGCAGGCGTCGATGTCGCGGCGACGCGTGCGGCGGTGACCGGGACAGACCCGGCTTGGCGCTGTGCACGGAGTTCCTCATGGTTGGTGAGGCGCATGAGGTAGCCGTTCCCCGTGGCCTGGAAGTTCAGGCTCCCGAACCGGATTTTGAATCTGACTAGGAGGGAGTTCGAGCTGCCCATGGAATACCTCTGGCCGCGGTACTCGGTGTGAATCACCATCAAGAGGGCTGGTGACCAGCCGATCTTCAGCGTGAGGCCCCTACCTGGCGCGCCAACTGTTGGTGCAGAAAGTAGTATCGACACTAACTAGTAATGAGCGCTGAGATATGCCTCTCGATGGCCGGTGCTAAGCAACTAAAGACACTTGGTTTATCCTGGTTCCGGCCGAGGCCGTACGTCCAACAGAGGTGTGCTCGGGGTACTGTATTGCTCGCACCGTGGTGCTCGTAGAGGGGTGGCTACAAGCGGGGCGGGAGAGAAGGCGTGGCCTCCAAATCACTGAGGCTGTGATTGTGGCAAGTGCCAATATCGTGGGGAAGGCGGAGAGCGTGTGAACGTTTGTTGTCCGTCGTCCCGTGTCTGTCTCTTGCTGCTGGGGGGACTGCCCCTCCTTTTATAGGCAAAGGGGCGAGCAGCTTACATGCACGCAACACTATTTCGATACGTGTAACGGTATGGCGAACAGTGCGGTGGAACTGACGGCCGTCCTGGCGAATCCCGCTCCTGTTGAGGCGTCGTGGTGCGCCCTGTGCCCGTACAGGAGTGGCTTCGAGGGTTGTGGTGTAGTAGTTGGTTGACCGGCCGCCGTGATGGGCCAACTCGAGGGTGCCGTTGACGGGAAGCCCGTACGTGGCACAGTGGTCGTTGTGGCAATGCCTCGTCTCTGCACGTCGTAACAGCACTGGGGTGTCGCCACAACGCCTGGTATGGTGCGGCAGTGGCGGGAATGGCCGCACGGGGGCCCGAGGCGACCCCGGCGGGGATGCACGATCCCGCCGGCCTGACGTCACGGCGTGTCCTGCATAAGCGCGTAGAAGATATTCGAGGGCCTCACCGGCCCCCCTTCAAGGGCGCGGCGTGTTAGTCGTACGGAGGCAGGCGGCACAATGTCACGGAGTTGGCACTGGCCTTGCCGCACAGTGCCGAACAGCGGCAGGGATGGCCTCCCCCGGGAGTTGGCGAAATAGTGCCGGGGCGTGATTCCCAGGCACGTCAGAGTAGTGGCGCAGCCTGCTGTGTCAGGGCATTAAATTCCCGTACAGGCGTGCGGGAGCAGGTGCGTGCGGGGGCGCGGGAAAGGCGTGCGTGGGTGCCCTCGAACGGAGCGGGCCCTGCTCGAGGGGGTGCTCAGCCCTCGAGCGAGGTGGATCTCGTTCGAGGGGCGCGGTTGGGCCCTCGAGCGAGACGGACCCCGCTCGAGGGGGCTTCTGCCCCTTGAGCGAGGCGGACTTCACTCGAGGGCCGTCTGCCGTGTCGTCCTGGCAGGCCACAGGGGCCACCAGGATCGTGGTGGTGCTATGTATGCGTGTTAGTTGTGCAAGTTGATTTCGTTTTGCGTTTTTTGCAGGTTTTAAGTGGGTTTCCCCTGGTTATTTCGGGGACCCTTGGGGTTGTCCCCGATGAAGGACCGATACGGCGAACCAGAGAGGGGGGGAGTGAATGGGAGCCGATAAAAATTCTTCTCGAAGGAGATGAAAACTCCAACAAGACGAACGCGGCTTCCAACACACGTCTCCGACTCACTACCAAGGTTGGTCAAGCCCACGTAGCCACTGGAGTGCCACTGGACCTAGGAACCAACACGCAACCTTCCGACCCGAGAAACGCAGCGGAAAACCAAACCTCGAGTCTACGGACCCACACCGGTCAGGCCGGTGAGCACCACCGGTCGACCGGTCCCTGCTGGTGAAACTGAGCAACTTCCACTAAGTGGCTCTACACCGGTCGACCAGGTGAGACGCACCGGTCAGACCGATGGCAGCCAGAAAGCCCCCAAGGCACCAAACAGGCCAACCGACCACCAAACGGACCCAAACTCGAAACAACAGCAATACGGGACAACAACGAACTCACCAAGACGTTCACCCGAGCAAAAAACCCACAAGGGCTCGCACCGGTCAGACCGGTCAAGAGCACCGGTCGACCGCCGGTGTAGCCCGGCGGCTCGGGATGAACAAAGACCCGCGGGTCAACTCCCCCAAATCCAAATCTCGATCTCCCGAATCGCTCCACGGACTTGAACAAGACTTTGGGGATATCAGGAACACCTCATGAGGATTCCATAACCAAGTTTAATCCCACCAAATCTCGTCCAAAAAGGAGGAATCGAAGAAATCCCGCCGGAAGCACTTCCAACCCAAGAACTCAAGAAACCCCAAAATCGAGCACTTTTACTCACGGATTTGGGAGGGGAATCACAGCCCAAAGAACCACGAAGGGTTCCCACAAATTTCCCCCATCAAATCCCCAAGAGAAAAGTCCCGAAAACAACCCAAAGAAATCACCGAGAGAGGACTCCGAAAATCACCACCAAGAACAACCGGGGAAACACATCCAAACCTTGAGGAACCACGCCGAATCATCTATACATGAAACAAAGGTTCGTACAAGGTCTAGCAAGCCGCCCGATCATCCATCCCTCTCTACAAGATCTCTCTGTGAAGCTCTCTTGCTAGTCCTAAGGAAAACCTAGAGAAAATAGGTGGAAAATAGGAAAACTAATGAGCTAGGGTTCCAAGAGTTGGCTGCCATCCTCTCACCTCTTGGGTTATATAGGCGGCAACCGAATGTCTAAAATGCCCCTCTCTACTAACTAGGGATACAAGCCCCTCAAGGGCGGATTTGGAATTCTTGATGTCTTCACCATCGGACGGATGCCCGCAACCGCACCCTCGCGTAGCCTCGACGCAAGCCATGCGATCCCGACGCGTGTCCTCCGCTTCGAAGATTCGGACCGCGTCGTCGCACACCGGTCGACCGGTGCTCCCCACCGGCCGACCGGCCGACCCACCGGTCGGGGACCGGTCCGGGTGCCGCCGCACCTCCGTCTTCGGTTCTCCGGTCTTGGCTTTGTGGATCAACCAAGGAACCCGGTGGTTTTCTGGTGAACCACCGGAAACCCCGCGAACTCGGTGTAGCCTCCGCCAATCTCCACTCATGACTTGGCTCCCACGTAGTCCCGGCTCGACCTTGGTTTTGAGGCTCAACCAAGAAACCGTTCACGACTTCATCTTGCTGTTCATGCCACCATGCGGCCCGCACTTGACCTCGCTGGCCACCGGGTCACTCGAACAAAGCCTACTTGTCTTCTCCACACCTGGAGGCCTCACCGGCGACGACCTTTCGCGCTTGTTCTTCACCTGCACCAACACGAGTCAAGCCGCAACCTGCACCTGCCATACTTAGCCAAGAATCAGTCCACACAACGTTGTCAATCACTCATCACACAAGGAAGCGACCATCCACCGGTCCTCGAACCACACATGGTCCTCAATCTCCCCCTTGATGAGTGCATTGACAACACCCACACGAAAGTAACAAGAGAGAAAAGAAAAAGAAAAGAAACGAACAAAAAGAAACTCCAACAAGCGATCGAAAGCCAAACAAAGGCAAAGAGCAAGATCACTTGAAGAAGACAAGTCTCGGACCCCTTAGGCAAGGGCAACGGCTCGACACATCCGAGACAAAGCAAAGCTCAAGCAAAGAGCACAAACCACCGAAACAAAGCTCGAAAACTCTCAAAGAGCTCCCCTGCACACATGCAAACTCCCCCTGAACCAATGCAACTCCCCCCTGGACGAATGCATGCAAGAAACCACATGAAACAGGACGCCGCAAAGCACTTTCAGCTCACACCGGTCAGACCGGTCATCACCACCGGTCAGACCGGTGCCTAACATATGTACAGGACCAGCACTCACATCGGTCAGACCGGTGCTCATCACCGGTCAGACCGGTGTACAACAGAGCCCAGAAATGGCTCGAAACCACCTGAAAACCTTCTAAACGCGTCCAGCAAGCCATCACAAGCTCAAACTTCTCCCCCTTGTTGGCAATGCATGAATCAAGCCAAAAATGCAAAAAATGCAACCTAGAGCTTCTCAAATAGACAAAATTCAACAAAGAATGCTACACATGTCCAAATGAGCAAGTTAGGTACTCTACGGCTTCGTATCGATCTCAACTACATGATCACCAAGTTTCACAACCATTGGACGAAGCTAAGATGGATTTTGGCAATTTTGCGAAAAACTTGTCTCTCATGAGCAAAGTCCTAAACATGACCAAAGCATATCAAAATGGCAAAGCCACACAAACTTCATGCTAGGATAGCTATTCTAACCATAAGACCATCACAAACACCCACAAGAACCTCATGTCATGTCAAAGCCACCGAGCCATGTGCCTACTTCTATGTATGAGACTTCTCATTGGTAGGCATCATGCAACGGTTTAGCACCCAAAGCAAATTAAATTCAGCACGTATGACATGGGAGCACATTTCCAAGCATTTTTCATTTCATTTTCAGATTTGTAAATGGTACATGAAATGTCTTTGCGACAAAAAGGAACTTATGCTCCTCCACAAGATAAATCTAGAGGGCTAAACATTCATGATGGCAAATGAGCCATTGGCCCCATATGATCAATAAACTAGCCATCCAACCACAAATTAAGCATAGCAAGGCCACAAAGACATGTCAAGAGCATGTAAAGACATTTACACATGAGAGAGCATACATGTGACATTTTTCAAAAGCATAGCTATCAACCATGGATTATTCACAAAGATCATCAAGAGCTAAGCCAAACTAACCGTAGCATACCAAACAAGCTCACAAAGACATATATCTCATTCCATGATGAACAATGTATATGAGAGAAGCTTTTCCTAACCAATGCATATGATACAAAATGCATGCAATCTAAGATACAAGGATGCCTATACACCATGTTACATATGCCATGCCAAATGCAAGAAATGCACAAAGGAAAGCTATACATATGCTACAAACCGGCTCCTCGAGGGGAGGCAAAAAAAAAAAGGGCTCGACACCACCGGCAAAAGAGAGCTCCCACACACCCAACTCAAGAAATCAAACACACACCAAGTTCCCCCCACAAACGAGTGAAAGTTGCTTGATCTAGGGGTTTGGTGAAAATATCGGCTAGTTGGTCATGTGTGGGTACATGGATCAAAGCTATCTTTCCTTTCTCAACATTGTCTCTCAGAAAATGATACCTCACTTCTATGTGCTTGGTTTTGGAATGGAGCACTGGGTTCTTTGCAACGCTTATGGCACCGGTGCTATCACATTGAAGTGGGACATGGGTATACTCCTCACCAAAGTCACTCATGGTGTAGGTGATCCAAAGGAGCCGAGAGCAACAACGCGGCGGCAACATACTCGGCCTCGGTCGTGGATTGAGCAACACTCGACTGCTTGCGGGAAGACCAAGACACCAAAGAAGAACCCAAAAACTGGCAAGTCCCAGAAGTGGACTTCCTATCCAACCGACATCCGGCAAAATCCGCGTCTGAAAAACCATGAAGCGCCAAAGAAGAGGACGCAGAGTACCAAAGGCCGAAGTCGGGAGTGTGACGCAAGTACCTGAAAATTCGCTTCACTGCTTGCCGATGCGGAGTCCTCGGAGACGCTTGAAAACGAGCGCACAGACACACTGAGAACTGTATGTCCGGCCTCGTCGCCGTCAAGTAGAGGAGTGACCCGATCATGCTTCGGTACTCCTCTGGTCCACGTGTTCACCTTCCTCGTCCGCATCAAGAGCTGTAGTCGTACTCATCGGCGTCGTCATAGCCTTGGAGTCCTCCATCTTGAACTTCCTTACAATGTCCTTGGTGTACTTAGCCTGGTGCACAAATGTTCCTTCCTTTGATTGCTTGATTTGTAGCCCGAGGAAGAACTGCAACTCACCCATCATACTCATCTCGAACTCCCTGCTCATATCATCTGCAAACCTTGCAACAAGAGAGTTAGACGAGCCACCAAAGACAATATCATCCACGTACACCTGCACAATCGGATATCTTTGCCCCCGCCTCGGCAAAAACAAGGTCCGATCGACCTTCCCCATCTCAAAGCCTCTCTCAAACAAGAACCCCCTCAACCTCGCCATACCAAGCTCTAGGCGCCGCTTCAACCCATACGAGCGCCTTCCTCAACTTGTACACCCGGTGGGGGTACTTCTCACTCTCAAACCCCGGAGGTCGCCTCACATACACTTCTTCCTCCAACACACCATTCGAAAAGCACTCTTCACATCCATTTGGTGCAACTTGAACCCTTTAGCCACGAGAAAAGGCTAGAAGGATCCTAATCGCCTCCAAACGGGCTACGGGAGCAAAGGCCTCCTCGTAGTCGATCCCCTCCTTCTGACTGAACCCCCGAGCAACAAGTCTCGACTTGTTCCTCACAACCTCACCCTTCTCTCCCTCTTTGTTTTTCCACACCCACTTTGTACCAATCGGCTTACACCCCGGGGGAGGGTCAACCAACTCCCACACCGATTCCTCTCAAAGTTCTCCAACTCCTCATGCATCGAGTTAACCCAATTGTGATCGGATAGTGCGTGTCCAATGTCTTTGGGCTCGAAAGAAGCAACAAATGCAGCATGAGCAAAATGGGAATTGTTTCGAACCCTCGACCGTGTAGTGCGTTCATTCATGTCGCCGATGATCCTCGAAGCTGGGTGATCCACTTGAACTCGCCGGGGAGGTTCTCGCCTCGAAGCTACCTCCCCCTCAACATCAGCTTCTCCTCGTTCTTGATTTGTCGTTGTAGGTGTAGCAGAGGGTCCATCCATCATCGTAGTCGAAGTAGTGGGTACATGTTCAGTCGGGGGCACCGCACCGCCATCCTCATCATCTCCATGTTCATGCTCCTCCTCCCCGAAAGATCTCCTCGCCAAGCTCATCATCACCCGCACACTCAAAGACAAGCCGACTACGTGGCTCGTCTCATCGAAGGTTACCTCGCAAGTCTCCACGATTTGGTTAGTTTCAAGATTGAGCACACGATATGCTCTAGAATGAGATGCATAACCAAAGAAAATGCCATCGACAGACCTAGCCTCAAACTTATCCAACTTCCCGCCCTTCTTCGAATAAAACACTTGCAACCAAAGACATGGAAGTGACTCACCTTGGGTGTGCGACCATGCATCAACTCATAGCATGTCTTCTTCTTGTGCACTCGAGGTATATTCCGTTCGACACATAGCATGCGGTATTCACCGCCTCGGCCCAATACCTCCTCGAGTCCTATGCTCATCAAGCATCGTCCGAGCCATCTCGCACAAGGTCCTCGTTCTTCCTTTCCACAACACCATTCCGGGGAGGCGTATACGGACTCGAAAACCGGTGCTCAAGACCCAAGTCATGACAAAAGGTTTCAAAACGAGAGTTCCTGAATTCCGAGCCATTATCACTGCGGATAGCTCGTATGGCATCTCCGTGCCTCTCGTTCCTCAACCTCAAGACTAGATCTCGAACAAAACCAAACGTCTCCCCCTTATCCTCCAGAAAGAACACCCACGCATACCGAGAATAGTCATCCACCACAACAAGGACATACCACTTCCCACCCGCAGATCGCACACGAGCTGGGCCAACAAGGTCCATATGGAGCAGCTCGCATGGACGCTCAGTCATCACATCGGTGAGAGGCGGGTGAGAAGAGGCCACCATCTTGGCATGCCTACACGGAGCACAAACCAACTCTTTCTCAAGCTTCAACCGTGGCAATCCTTGGACCAAATTGAGTTTACTCAAGCGAGACAAAAGGTCAAAGCTCAAGTGACCCAACTTCCTATGCCACTTCCACAACTCACTCGAAGAAGCAGCCAAGAAACAACGCTCCACACCCGAAGACTGAGAAAAATCAAAGACGAAACACCCGACCCTCGGAACGACCATACAAACAAGGTCCCCTCGAGAGTCCACAATCCGAGAACCACCAGGCCGAAACAACACCTCAAAACCCTCATCCAACAACCGAGACACGAAAGCAAATTGTACCCCAGCCGATCGAACAAGAGCAACACGCCTCGCAGTGATCTTGTCACTCACTTTTATCTCACCTTCTGAAAGCACACGCCCACGCCCATTGTCCCCAAAAGTGATGTATCTCTTCGCCACCACCGGGACGAGACTTGAGAACCACCCCCTGTCTCCGGTCATATGCCTCGAACAACCGGAGTCAATCAACCAAATGTTCTTCAAGTCTCCCACCTGAAAATCAAAAATAGGCACGTGAGCGAACAAACGACTCAAAGATCGGGGTTAGTACCAAAGGAGGAAAACCGTGCGAGCCATTTGCTCGAAAGTGGGGTTAGCACCAACCAAAGCATCTCTCCTACCAAAGCTACCTCCACGAACACCACCACGGTAACCACCCCGAGGGAACCACTCCTCTCTCGCCCGGAGGAGGACCAAAACCACGCAAGAAAGCCCGTGGAACGTCCTTCCTCTCCAACTCAACGCCACGACTCCTCCAATCCCCGTATTGAGCACGAGGAGGAGAACGCCTAGCAACCGACCACCGCACTCTTTCCCGGCCCAACCACCGGAACCACGACTACCGAAACAACCCTCGCACCTCGTACGAGTTCGAAACCCGAACATCCGTCCGTCTGTGCCCGCACCGGTCCGACGGTGCCCCACACCGGTCCGACCGGTGTGACTCGGACAGCGCAGCACCACCTGCACCCTTCTTCTCTCCCCAAGCCCGAACTGTCCTCACAATCGCCTTGCCCCCGGGCATCCGCATACGAGGCTCAAGTACACCATCGGAAGGGTGGTACTTGTCCTTGTTTGCCCACTCCTTCCTCATTCTCTCCTCTCGCTTCCTCTTGAAGCGAAACTCCTCCTTATGGCCATCTCTCCCACAATAACCACAATGGAACCTCACAAGCTTAGGCTTTGGCTTGGGATGTGGCTCGCTCACTCGGTTTCTCTCCACTCAAACCCTCCACCGGTTTCTCACCACTTGCCTTCTCACTCTCCTTCCTAAAGAACACTTTCCCCGAAGTGCTCACAAACTTGATAGGCTTTTGTAGGTCATTTGTGGGTGTAGGAAACACGGGTGGAGCCGGGGTTGTGTCTAGCCGATTCCTTAGATGGTTAGGTTTTGGTGGGAACTCATTCTTGTGGTGGGTTTTTAGTGGCTCCGGATATTCTCTCCACTTCCCTCACCAACCTTGTTTGCTCCAAGCCCCTCACCATCTTGCCTCTTAAAGGCCTCGATCATCATCCTCAACCGAGGCTCGTGACCGGACAACCACCCCATCAACTTCCTCAAATCATCATTCTCATCCCGCAAACGGTCAACATAATGTGCAAGCTCCAAATTTTTCAATGCATGCATTTCACAGTAGAGCAAGATGTAGGCATGGGTTCCTTCAATTTAGCCTCGAGCGAACTAGTGTAAGCATGCATCTCATCAATCTTAGCATGCAAAACAGGCATGAAGTGCAAGCACCTAGCAAAGCAGTCTAGACTTAAGCTCACCCACCTCAACCCTAAGCACATCTAGTTCCTCACACTTGGAGGCATGCTTCTCCTTAAACAAAGCAAGATCAGCAAGGAATATGGAGCAATCAAGACAATCATTCTCATCGAAACAACAGGGCTAGCCTTAAGCGAATCAATCTCAAGCTTGCTATCAAGCACCCGTGTCTCTAGCTCACCCACTCTAGTCCTAGCATCCACGAGTGAAGCCCTAAGCTCTTTCCTCATTTTCTTGGCCTCTCTAAGCATGTCATCACTGCTATCAAGCAAAGAGCCAAGCCTCTCATTCTCCCGGCGCAAGAAGGGAAGTTCATCACGCACCTCGTCGTCGGACTCGCAGTCCGAGTCGCTCCGTGTGCTCTTCTTGCCGCCGGAGCTCAACGCCATGGTGCGAGAAGCCAACTCTCGCGAAGCGCTTCAGCCCCCGCTCGTGTTCTTGGACGACTTCTTGTTCTTGCGGCGATCTCCCTCGTCTTCGCCGCCGCTCGAGCTCGAGGTGGAGTACGCGGAACCGGAGTCGACGCCGCTCGCTCCAACCATCGCCCGGCCTTGCCTCGGCCCTCCTTCTTCCTCGATCGTCGCTCGTCCTTGTACTTGTTCTTGTGCTTGCTCTTGTGGTCGCGCCTCGAACGGTACTTGCCATCGTTCATCCTCGGCTTGTGCTTGTAGTCGTCCTTGCTCTCGGCCTTCTCCCGGGCGGCCGGCGACGAAGTGTCCCGGCCTTGCCGCACCGGGAAGCGGGTCCTCGTGTTCCTCCTCATGTTCACGCGGTTCTCGTGCGGCCTCTCGAACCGCCTCGTCAACGCGCCGCCTCGTCCTCTCCAAGGTCATCAAACTCCTCATCCGGCATAGACATCAAAGAGGAAAACGAGAACATCCCGGTGGATGGGTTAGAGTTAGTCTTTCCTTTGGAACCACCAACGAGGGCAAGACTATGGGAGTCGGTCGGTCCCTCGAGCTTGGCGGTCATGCCCCTATCCACCTCGCCCGACTTGAGCTTCGAGAACAGCTCGTTCACCGTCAGAGTATCATACCTCTCCGACTCGACTATGGCCTCGAACTTTCCGCCCCATATCGTACGATCCAAAGAGTGTAAGAGCTTGACGGCTCTATCATGATCATCGTACGGGAGCACGTCCACATTGGCCCTCATGTTGTTCACCACCACCGTGAACCTCTGAAACAAGGCATCGATGGACTCACCGGGGAGATGAGTGAAGTTCTCGTACTCTCTCCGGTAGGTCGCATACAACCGTGCCTGAACCTGGGTGTTCCCAACATGAGCCTCCTTCAACACCGCCCAAATCCTACAAGCCAAGTGCTCGGTGTGCACCCGATCGAACTCGGGCCGACACAAAGCACGAAACAAGTAGTCGACCGCCTTATTGTTGGCGTCGAATCGTCCCTCGACCCCCGGAGCAAGGAAATCCATCGGTCGGACATAGCTCGTGTCCACCGTGACATCCCAAAGCGGTCGACCCTTTCCGCGGAGGAACGCACCCATCCGCTTGCTCCACATCCGGTAGTTCTTGCCATCGAAGTGTGGAGGACCCGAACCCCCGTTCCCGGTACGCCATCCTTGGATCTTAGACTCGGTTAGAGTCAACAAAGACCCGAACCGGCTCGATACCACTTGAAGGACCGATACGGCGAACCGCAGAGGGGGGGAGTGAATGGGAGCCGATAAAAATTCTTCTCGAAGGAGATGAAAACTCCAACAAGACGAACGCGGCTTCCAACACACGTATCCGACTCACTACCAAGGTTGGTCAAGCCCACGTAGCCACCGGAGTGCCACCGGACCTAGGAACCAACACGCAACCTTCCGACCCGAGAAACGCAAGCGGAAAACCAAACCTCGAGTCTACAGACCCACACCGGTCAGACCGGTGAGCACCACCGGCCGACCGGTCCCTGCTGGTGAAACTGAGCAACGTCCACTAAGTGGCTCTACACCGGTCAGACCGGTGAGACGCACCGGTCAGACCGATGGCAGCCAGAAAGCCCCCAAGGCACCAAACAGAGCCAACCGACCACCAAACGGACCCAAACTCGAAACAACAGCAACACGGGACAACAACGAACTCACCAAGACGTTCACCCGAGCAAAAAACCCACAAGGGCTCGCACCGGTCGGACGGTCAAGAGCACCGTGCCGACCGTGTAGCTCGGGCGGCTCGGGATGAACAAAGACCCGCGGTCAACTCCCCCAAATCCAAATCTCGATCTCCCGAATCGCTCCACGTACTTGAACAAGACTTTGGGGATATCGGAACACCTCATGAGGAGTCCATAACCAAGTTTAATCCCACCAAATCTCGTCCAAAAAGGAGGAATCGAAGAAATCCCGCCGAAGCACTTCCAACCCAAGAACTCAAGAAACCCCAAAATCGAGCACTTTTACTCACGGATTTGGGAGGGGAATCACAGCCCAAAGAACCACGAAGGGTTCCCACAAATTTCCCCCATCAAATCCCCAAGAGAAAAGTCCCGAAAACAACCCAAAGAAATCACCGAGAGAGGACTCCGAAAATCACCACCAAGAACAACCGGGGAAAACACATCCAAACCTTGAGGAACCACGCCGAATCATCTATACATGAAACAAAGGTTCGTACAAGGTCTAGCAAGCCGCCCGATCATCCATCCATCTCTACAAGATCTCTCCGTGAAGCTCTCTTGCTAGTCCTAAGGAAAACCTAGAGAAAATAGGTGGAAAATAGGAAAACTAATGAGCTAGGGTTCCAAGAGTTGGCTGCCATCCTCTCACCTCTTGGGTTATATAGGCGGCAACCGAATGTCTAAAATGCCCCTCTCTACTAACTAGGGATACAAGCCCCTCAAGGGCGGATTTGGAATTCTTGATGTCTTCACCATCGGACGGATGCCCGCAACCGCACCTCGCGTAGCCTCGACGCAAGCCATGCGATCCCGACGCGTGTCCTCCGCTTCAAAGATTCCGGATCGCGTCGTCGCACACCGGTCCGACCGGTGCTCCTCACCGGTCGACCGGTCCCCACCGGCCGGGACCGGGTCGACCCACGGGTCGGACCGGCCGGTGCCGTGCCGCACCTCCGTCTTCGGTTCTCCGGTCTTGGCTTTGTGGATCAACCAAGGAACCCGGGTGTTTTTCGGTGAACCACCGGAAACCCCGCGAACTCGGTGTAGCCTCCGCCAATCTCCACTCATGACTTGGCTCCCACGTAGTCCCGGCTCGACCTTGGTTTTGAGGCTCAACCAAGAAACCGTTCACGACTTCATCTTGCTTGTTCATGCCACCATGCGGCCCGCACTTGACCTCGCCGGCCACCGGTCCCTCGAACAAAGCCTACTTGTCTTCTCCACACCTGGAGGCCTCACCGGCGACGACCTTTCGCGCTTGTTCTTCACCTGCACCAACACGAGTCAAGCTGCAACCTGCACCTGCCATACTTAGCCAAGAATCAGTCCACACAACGTTGTCAATCACTCATCACACAAGGAAGCGACCATCCACCGGTCCTCGAACCACACATGGTCCTCACCCGACAATGCCAACGCTGCTAGAGTTGTTCGGCGAGAACAAGAGCTCGCTGCTCCTGCCCCAGGGGCAGGTCAGCAACCAGTTCAACAACCGGTTAACGCCGGACAAGCCAATGACAACGCTGGCCAACAAGCACCTGCGGCACCAACTGCTCCTCAGCAGCAACGCCACGATGATCAACCTCGCACCAACAGACTACGTTCAAGAGACCTCCTCAAGGACTATGAACACGATGACCTTGAAGTATACAACTCTCCACAAACCAATCTAGGAGCCACCCTTGCCGCCCTAAACCACCTCGAAGATTCTCCGGTGGTACGACATCTTCAAGCCAACGTCCGCGTCACCGCCGCTCAGATCGAATAAAGAGGTCCTGGATACAGCAGATCCACAGCAATTTCTTACTCCAGGAGCAGATCGGAATGTTCTCGCCAACGACGTCGCAGCCAGGGTTCCCTTGAGCTAGTGGCTAATGCTCCAGCAAACGCTCCAGCCAATGCCGCCGGCAATGTGATCAACAACGCAGCTAACGCTGCCAACGTCCATGGAAACGCTGCCCCAAACCCCAGGCATAATGCAGGAGCTCAACCTCCTCCAATACAGGCCAATCATGCAGAAGGAAGTCAATGTCACCGCATAAGAGATGAAGTGGAGATAGCACGACGTGCTAACTACGATCGTGAACACGGGGTCCCCGATGCCCTCGACGCCAACAACCCCGTTCAAGCTGCTGACCTCTGAATCATGCATGACCAGGAACTCCTACGACACGCCCAATATGACCAAGACAATGGCCCTCACGATGACCTCTACGTCATCCCGGCAGCTCACGCCCCGTCAGCAAGCCCGGGAGCGATCAATAACTTCCCAACGTCCTCACGACATCTCCGGACGATCAGATACCCTAAGGACTTCAAGCCGACCATTGAGAAGTACAATGGTCGCTCTGACCCAAGTATATGGCTCAAGATGTACAGCATTTTAGCACGCGCCTCCGGGGGCAATGAAGATCCCCCTCGTGATGGGCAAGGCACCACTCTTGTGGCTTGATAACCTCCCAGTAATGTGCATCACCTCCTGGGCAACTTTGTCTCGCCTTTTCACGACCAACTACCAGGCGACCTATAATCATCCTGGCAACACTCACTACCTCGCCAGAGTGCGGATGAGAAGTGATGAAACTCTCAGTGAGTACACCAATCGTTACTTCGAAAACCGCAACACTCTTGCGGGTGTCAACGACGAGGACGTCATCGCCTACTACAAGAAGGGGATCACCAACATCAAGCTATTTGAGAAGATTCATGAAGCTGACGCACACACCATCAATGACCTCATGGCCTATGTCGACAAGATAGTCGACACCCAAGATGCGGTCATGCACGACTTCAACAGAGAAGACCATGACAGCGGCGGAAACATATCACGCAAGCGATCTAGTGAAGCCTACATGACAGATCCACCAAGACCATCCACCTTCCTTGAAGGTGACTTCAACATGGTCATGGACAACCAGTGTCAGTTCCACCGCGATGCCAAGAACACCATGAGGGAGTGCGAGCAGCTGAAACACGCCCTTGGAGTACCGTTCGATTCCAAAAAGACCAAGAGCAACAGCAACGACTACCAGAACGGTGGCCGGCGCTTTGACAACCACAACCGTCGACCTGATCGACGTGATTACTGTGATCGCGGGCCCTACCATCGCAATGATGACAGGGATCGACGTGATTATCGTCGTGACTATCGCCACGATGACAGACGCGACGATTACCGTCGCAACGACCATAGCGACAGGCGTGAAGACCGCAGGAATGATCACCGTGACGACCAGCGCAACGACCGGCGAGACGACCGACGCAATGATCGACATCGCCAAGACGACCACAACCGCCACAACAACAATCACAGGGAGCGAACTCCACCACCACTGCCAAAAGGGGGCAACCCCAATGGTGCGTTCTAGTCAGTCAACTGAGAGATCAACTTCATCATCGGCGGTCACCAAGCAACCAAAAGCAACTGACAAATCTGATCAAACGCAAGGGAGATTGAGCATGTCAACACCGAAACTCCACAGCCGATGCGCTGTGTCTGAGTCCCCAATCACTTTCTCTAGGAAAGATCATTGGGTCCACATCCCCAACCCCGGGACATACCCGCTGGTCGTTAACCCTATAGTCGATGGGGCCTTCCTGCCTAAGACCCTTATCGACGGGGATAGCAGTTTGAACATCATCTTCACAGAGACACTACGCAAGATGGACTTCGACTTCAACAAGATGATGGCCTATGATGAACCCTTCTATGGGCTGTGCCCGGCAAGGCTGCGTACCCCATAGGTTATGTATGCCTATCGGTCACCTTTGGCACAAAAGAAAACTTCCGCACGGAATACTTGACCTTCGAGGTCGCGGACTTCCGCTCATCGTACCACGCCATCCTCAGGTGACCAATGCTCGCCAAGTTCATGGTCATACCTCATCACACCTACCTCATCATGAAGATGCCAGCACCAAACGGAATTCTCTCCATCCTCGGGGACATCATGGTCTCCTACAACTGCGAAAGCGCTACAGTCGAGCTCTCCAAAGACTCTGCAATCAAAGCCGCAGCAACGGTCATGGTCGCCCAGGCAGCCAAGATCAACCAAACCACTCTAGAGGTACCAGAACAGAAGCGCACAAGCACGGACCTGGACCCAAGTCCAGCTGTCAAGAAAGTTTGCCTCGGCCTGCCCGACGCATCCAAGGAAGTCGTCTTCGGGGCCAACCTCGACCCCAAATAGGAACTTGCGCTCACCAGTTTCCTTAGGGACAACGCTGACATCTTCGCATGGAGCCCATTCGACATGCCCGGTGTCCCAGGGAGCTGGCTGAGCACACACTGGAAGTCAACAAGACTGCACGACCTATCAAGCAAAAGCTCCGGCAATTTACAAAAAATAGAAAACAAGTCATAGAAGTATAAGTCTATAAGCTCTTAGCTGCAAGATTCATCAGAGAATGTAAACACTCTGTTTGGCTCGCAAACCCAGTCCTTGTACCAAAGAAAACTGGCAGATCAAGGATGTGTATCGACTACACCGACCTCAACAAGCACTGCCCAAAGGATCCCTTCCCTCTTCCTCGCATCGACCAGGTTGCGGACTCCACGGCTAGAAGTGTTCTACTCTGCTTCCTCGACTGCTACTCAGGGTATCACCAAATAGCCCTGCATCCTGACAATGAAGACAAAACGGCGTTCATAACGCATCACGACATCTACTGCTACAAGGTCATGACCTTCAGCCTGAAAAACGGTAGAGCTACGTATCAAAAGGCTATTCAAAAGTGCCTAGCACCACAGATTGGGAAGAATGTCGAAGCCTACGTAGACGACATAGTTGTCAAGACCACCGTTGAGGAACAGCTCATCGCCGACCTCACTGAAACCTTCGCCAATCTACGAGAATTCAAGTGGAAGCTCAACCCAACCAAGTGTGTCTTCGGGGTGCCTTTCGGATTGCTCCTGGGCTTCATGGTCGGGCACTGAGGCATTGAAGCCAATCCTGCGAAGGTCGACGCTATACGTAAGATGGCCAAGCCGTCGAACAAAAAAGATGTCATTAAGCTCACAGGAATGATGGCGGCTCTAGGTCATTTCATCAGCAAGCTCGACGAGAAAGGCTTACCCTTCTTCAAGCTATTGAAGAAGGCTGACAAGTTTGAATAGGACGATGAAGCCCAGAAAGAGTTTGAGGCTCTCAAAGAGTCCTTGACGACACCTCCAATCATGACACCTCCGATCCCAAAAGAAATGCTTCTACTCTACATCTCTGCCACCACTAATGTGGTCAGCACAGTCGTCATCGCTGAGTGAGGTCCTGGCCGACGCTAAGACACGTTATACACAACCTCAGAAGCTGCTCTATGCGCTCCTGATCACGTCGAGAAAACTTTGCCTTTACTTCCAAGCTCACAAGATCGTGGTTCCATCATCGTTCCCACTAGGAGAAATTATCTGCAACCGCGACGCCAGCGGCCACATCATCAAGTGGTCAGTCGAGCTTGGAGAGTTTGAAATCAAGTTTGGCCCTAGGCAAGCGATCAAGTCATAGATCCTCGCAGACTTTGTGTCTGAGTGGACAAAGATTCAGATGCCCCCTCCCAAGGAGCGGCCTGAACACTAGATAATGTATTTCGACGGCATCCTCAACCTCGAAGGAGCGGGTGCAGGTGTATTACTCATCTCTCCTCAGGGAGAGCAGCTCATGTACGTCCTACAAATCCACTACAAGGCCTCCAACAACGGTGCAGAGTACGAAGCCCTGATACACGAGTTCCACATAGTAGTGTCCCTTGGCATCAAGCGACTACTGGCTTTTGGTGATTCCAAGGTCGTCATCGAGCAAGTCAACAAGGAGTGGGACTGCGTCAAGGACACGATGGATGCTTACTGCGCTGAGATTCGCAAACTCGAAGGCCACTTCGAGGGGATTGAGTTCCACCAGGTCCCACGTAAAAATAACGTGGTCGCCGATGTACTTTCCAAACTAGGCTCTCGACGATCTCTAGTCCCAGCAGGCGTGTTCGTCTAGGACCTACGCAAGCCTTCAATCTAGCTTTTGGACCCAGATAACCCAGAGCCACCTCCGCACGATCAAAATTCAGCACCTCCCCTCGACGTGCTAATGTCAAAAAAAAAGATGATTGGCGCAAGCCCTTCATAGACTTTATACTCGACCAGCTCGTCCCCGACGACAAAACAGAGCGAGAACGTATCACACAATGAAGTGCCAACTACATCGTGATTGGTACCGACCTATATAGAAAAGCCACCTCTACTAGCATCTTGATGCAGTGCATCTTACGATCAGAAGGTCTTCGGCTCTTAGCTGAGATCCACAACGGTGAATGTGGCTGCCACGCGGCATCCACCAACCTGGTCGGCAAGGCATATCGATCTGGGTTCTACTGGCCCACGGCCGTATCTGACGCTAAAGACCTCGTCAAGAGGTGCAAAGGATGTCAATTCTTTGCCAAACAGCAGCACCTGCCAGCTCAGGTCCTGCGCACCATCCCTCTGTCATGGCCCTTCGCTATGTGGGGTCTCGACGACGTAGGACCATTCAGTACCGCCCCAGGCGACTACAAACATATACTACATGTTGTCGACAAATTCACCAAGTGGATTGAAGTCCGACCTGTTGCGAAAGTAACATCGGAAGAAACGATCAAATTCATCGGAGACATCACACATCGCTTTGGCGTACCTAACACGATCATCACCGACCTAGGCAAAGCCTTCATTGGCTCCGTCTTAAGGGATTTCTGCCAAGAAAATACCATCGACGTCTACTATTCCTCGGTCGCTCACCCTCAGTGCAACGGCCAGGTCGAACGAGCCAACAGCATGGTGCATCAAGCTCTTAAAGATCGCATCTACGACGATGCCTCCAACTACGCCACCCGATGGTTAGCTGAGCTACCACATGTGATTTGGGGCCTAAGAACTCAAGTCAGCTCTGCCATGGGCTTCTCACCCTTCTTCCTGGTCTATGGATCAGAAGCCATACTACCCACCGACGTCGCCTTTAGAGCTCCATGCATCCAGTTCTACGAGGAAGGAGAGGCCGAGCAAACACGTCGTGTCGACCTAGACAGCCTCGAGGAACAGAGACTTGTTGCCGTCATGAGACAAGCCCGCCACAACCAACAGCTCCAACGCTATCATGATTGCAACCTTAAGGAAACTTCCTTCAACATTGGCGACCTCGTCCTTAGGTGCATCCAGAAGACTGATGGCATGCACAAGCTCTCTGCCCCTTGGGAAGGACCCTTCATCGTCACCGAAGTCATCAGTCCGTCAACATATCGCCTCCAGTGGGGCGACAGGCAAGGAGTACCCAACCCATGGAACATGGAGCATCTACGATGATTCTATCTGTAGAATAATTTTAAATTTCAGCTATGTATTTTGTTTCCTTGTACTTTTCTCAGATTAAATAAATATTACTTCAAGCAGTCATCTGCCATGTGTCGAGCACTACCTTCTCCTCCCTCACGTCATAAACCCTCCCCCTCGACATGCTCGGGGGCTTGGCTAAAGCCAATACACGGGTTGCAAAACCTGGGGGTCACAAGACTTTCCTGTTCCTCCCCCTCGACACGCTCGGGGGCTTGGCTCAAAGCCAACCTAAGGGTCGTATGACCTGAGGACATCATCCCTAATGAGTACGAAGCCTCCTATCGCTGCGAGCATTCTTGGTCGAGAAGGTCGCCAGACCTGAGCCCTAGGCTCCTCCCTCGCGCGCCAACCTCACATAAGCCTCCACGCTAAGTCGTGGAGGTCGGTAAGCCAGCCTCTTCGTGAGTAGTGGTTAGCGAGTGAAGAATACAAGACGTCGTCATCTACAAGCCAAACCAAGCTCGCACAGGCACAAGGCAAGTACTTCATTAAGGCTTAATAAAGTATTTATGAAGCACTATTTACAACCATGAGAGGAGGGGGAGGTATAGCTCCTAGCCCAAGACTACTGGTCGCCATCATCGCCTTCATAGTCAAGATTGTCCATCACCTCGGTGACGGCATCTCGTAACTCCAGCTCCAGGGCTGCGAGGTCCTTCTCAGCATCAGGTCCAGCCTTGACCTTGGCCATGTCGACATCAGGGTAGTGAGACTTAACTCTTACCAACGCATCTGTAGCCGCTGCCAAGCTCGCTGCCTTCAGCAGAGTTAGAAGCCTGTTAGGTGTATCTATAAGGCGATCCACGATGGATTTCGCCTCCTCCCCTTCAGCCGGCATAGCTATGCAATCCATTGCATAATTGGCAGCACCCTTCAGGTCGTTCATCTCCAACTCGTACCCTATAATGGTCATTTGGTCATCCTGCAATGACTTCAAAACAGCCTTGAATTCGACCTCAAGGCCCCGACGAGCTCCTGTCTCATAAGCCCACTTTTGAGATACAGCGTACTCACGGCCTGTAGCTTCCCTCAACGCTCGCTTGAGCTCCTGGCCCCTAGCCTCGACCTCCCGCATCGATATCTCCAAGTTCTGGACCTTCCCCTTAGTATTCCTAAGGGCATTGTTAAGCTCCTCTTCACGGTTATGGAACTTTGCAAGACATAACAGTTAGCATACCACCAGAAGACACTCCTTCAACAAGATTGCCAATATGAGGATTCGACCTACTAGTAGACATAGTGTTGAATTGCACAGTGGCCTCTACGGCATTGAGCTTCTCCTCGGCGAGCTCGTCCTCGAGCCGTTTTTTCTCAGCAGCCACCGTCTCACGGACCTCCTTGAGCTCCCACTCAAGGTCGGTAATCCGTTGCTCCTTCTCCGCAGCATTCTTCAGCAAGTCGACCTGGCTTTGAGCCCGTTCTGCTAAGGACTGCCACAATATAACAAGGTCGTCAGTAACATTTCAACAAGGCATCATCAAATACATCATGGGCAACGTACCGTCAGCGCATTGTTGATGGTCACAATGTTGGTCCGCAAGGCCTACATATCTTCATTGTCCTCAAAAATGTCATCTTGCCAAGGGGTGTGATTCCATTTAATTTCCCGCCGTTGTAGCCTTGGGCTCGAAGAAGAAGATTCGGGTACCTGTGCGCCAGATGTCTCCGGACCTTTTGGCGCCTGATCAATTTGAGGCTGGTCCCTGATCAGGTCCTCAGCCCCAATAGTTCTCGCACTGATGGGGTCGACATCAATAATTCTTGGGGAGGTCGTCACCCTAACGTCTCCAACAGAAGTTCCTTCCCCCGCTTCGACAGTGTGAGGGGGACTCGCCACCCCTGTATCCGCCACCGACGGTGAAGCTGCCCTACTCTCAGCTACTCCTCGCGGCCGAGTAGCTATCCACACGTCACCAGCAAGCGCCTCCCCATGACCTTTAGGTCAGGTGACCTCGTGCGGGAGGGAGAAGCCGGAGTGCCCAGGCTGTCCTGCGGTGCCACTACCGGCCTGAACAGCAACATTACATCAAAACAAACACTCAACAACAAGCAAACATGATTGAGCTTTCAAGTTTTTACCTCGTAACAACCAGGATTCGAAGCTTCGGCCTAAACAGTCGAGGCCTAATCACCGCAGGCATCTTTGCTTGCATGGCAGTAGCAGTCCGCTGTACTTCTAAACCTCGTCGGAGGGCATCCTCCGACGTCTTCTTTACCTGCTCCCGCTGCCTCTTGGCAGCAGGGCTTTCTGACCTCCTCGTCGGTCGATCCTCGGTGACCTGCAACTCTTCAATGGACTCATCTTCCTCCTCGTCCTCCGACTCGACCTCCCGTGAGTGGGGCGTCGGAATCGACGGTGTAACAACTGCCGGAGGGGAAGCGGCCTTCCTCTTCCTCTTTTTCTTCTTCTCTGCAGCCTTCACCGAAGAAGCCGCAGCAGCAGTGGACGAAGCTGACTGCTTCCCCACCGCCGACCTAGTCCTGCGCCGAAACTTCATGGCGCCACCAGCGTCTGGGCTTATCCCGGCATCATCTCCGGCCTCGTCACCGGTGTCCTCGTCGGCCTCCACCGACGAGCCAGACTCGTAAAACTCCAGCGGACTACCTGTTGGAGGCTTGTACATGTCCAATCTCAATTTCCTCCGGTGCAACTCGCCTTCAGGGAGAGGCGCGGGGCACCACATCTGACACTCGCGCGCCTGCAAACAACACAACGACCAAGAAAATTACATGATGTAAACAAATGGTGAACGAAGTAAATGACCTAAAGTAAGCCTCAGGGTCTTACGGGGTCAGCTGGCCTCTTCAATGAGTGTGCCTTAGGGCACTTCTTCACCTTCACCTTCCTAGAGTACATCTGGGACACCCTGGCCGCCATCTCCTCCTTGGCGACCTTGCGGTTAACTTCACGTGTGGGGTCCGACTGCCCCCAGTACTCGTACGCCGGGTGAACCCGATCATGATCGGTTGGATCATCCGCCGGCAAAACGACCTGGCGACTGCATCGCCTGTCACCCCGTGTTTCTTCATGTCGTTGACGAGCTCCAGGACCCTTGAGATCCTCGAGGTCGCGGGATGACAACCCTAAATCCCACTCGTTTATCTTCACTGGCTTATGGCCAGTACGACGTGGAAGCCCAGGAAGTTGATCTACGATATAAAACCACTTCGACCTCCACCCAGTAGTGTTGTCGGGGAGATCGGTGGCTATCCATTCTATCATCAGGCCTGACCTTAAGGAAAATATTACAGCCCACACTGGCCCTATCCTTTTGCCAGTGCTCTTCACACAGAACAAGTACCTCCACAACAAGAAGTGAGGCGATATCCCCAGATACACCTCACAGAAGTGAATGAAGGTCGACATTACAGTTATGGAGTTGGGAACGAGATGTACCAACTCCAGCTTGTAGTAGTACAGCAAGCCGCGGAAGAAATCCCCCACGGGGAGGTTGAAGTCGTGCTCGAAGAAGGACGTGAAGATGACTTGTTCCTTGACGTCCTCGATCGGGAACTACTCCCCAGTGGCGACCCTCCACTCCACCTCCTCTTTGGATCGGAGCAGCCCACGATCCACCAAAGCCTGGATCTTCACCTCGGTCATCGTCGACCGGACCCATGTCGTCTTCTTCGCCTCGGTCATCGTCGACCGGACCCATGCCGTCTGTGGGTCCGGGATGGAAACCGTCTCCACCGCCATTTCGCCGCTAGGGTTTGCGCTGGATCAAATGGTGCAGAGAGTTTTGACATGCATGAACGCGGCGTGGAGCGGTGGTGCAAGCGCGTGGCTGGCCGGAGCTGGGGGTGGAATGGGAGTGCGCGCGGGAGCACGACGGTCGCAAGATCGCGGGAACGATGCGGCGGCGGAAGTGAGAGCGACGGGAGGAAGAAGAAGGGTGAATGGGGTCAACCCTGACTCGGGCCGCCCTATTTATAGGGGGTCCACTGAATCCGGTCGTTGCAGTTCCTTCCGCCGTACAACACGCTCTAACGGCTCTATTCCGAGAAGTCCGCGAAAAGATTACAGCGGATTCGTCGCTGACCAAATGAAGCCACGACCTAAACCCTGCGTTTAGGTCGTCAGCTGGTAACAAGAAACCTGTTGGGGGATCCGAAAAATCGGATGGAATCCCCAAACACAAGAGTCAAGAACAAGTGCACGAAAGTTACGACCAGGAGACAAAGAATCTCCGAAAGCTTGTACTCACCTCAAAAGTTGTGAACCCTTTTACACGTGCCCTTGTGCCCGCTTTTGTAGGGAGACGAAGGGACTTTTACATTTTGAAAATACCCTCGAATATAAGGAATATTCCTAGTGTGAACACGTACATGAATGTCTTTTACATCCCGTGATTTGCGGGGCTAATTTCACACATTTACAAGCCTGCCACTAGTTCACACGTCAAACCCAGACTTTTGAAGCAACGTCTTTTACTTGGCGTCTTATTGGTTTCTAAATCTTTTACGCGTGAAATCTTCATACATCAAGACTTCCGAATTTGGACTTCAGTAGATTCCCGAATTTCGCAGATCCCCGATTTCAGAGCTTCACAAGTTCATGATTCCAGAGCTTCGCGAGTTCGTGATTCCGGCGTTTCGCAAGTTCATGATTCCAGATCTTCACAGGTTCATGATTCCGGAGTTTCGCGGGCCTTAAATATCCTGAAATGGGGTAAGAATTCCAGCATAGAGACCAAGTTCGGTTGTCTTTCTCGAACATTCATTCGTAAACTTACGAAACATCCCACAGGAGCCAGGCCGAATCTTCCATCAAGTGTATCTCACGAACTTCGGCAAATCCGATGTTTCGAGGGTGTAAGGCTTTTCCAGAATTCCCCAACACTAGCCCCATCGGGGAAGCGGGTTGACTCCGACGATATGTTTCCATGAGAACTTTTGAATTCTAGTAAAAAAATGTCACCCTCGGAACGTCGGAGTGGACACGCGTCTTCCGAAAAACTCGCAACGGTCATATCAAGGCGGTTTTCTTGAAGTACCCCCCGTCACCCCTATAAATAGAGAGCTCTCACCGTAAAAATTTTTCACCGCTCCCTCGTTTTCTCCGAACGTTTGCTTGCATCTTCGCAGAAAGGCTCTTCGCGACAAAGAGTCTGAAGCTTCAAGACTTCCTCGATTTTCGAAGGTATTGCTTTCTTTGTTCTTCTGTTATCATCTTTTACTTTTCAACATTCACATTCGCAACTTTTTGTTTTGCATATTTTGAATCATAAATGTCATCTTAGGTTTTTTCCTTGTATTATTATCGATTAGGTGGCCCTCGTTAAAAGCACTACAAGACCCATGACGTCTGAGGAATTAGCTACTGCTGGTCTTCCACTTGTTGAGGAGGAAATGCGAGGATCTGAGATCGCTCAACATTCAGAAGAAAACCCAGTTGCTGATGAATCTGAGAACCGTGAAGAGGGAGAAATCGGATCTGAGAGAGAAAATATTGAAGATGTGGATGCTGATCTGAAAGATCTCGTTGCCACGAAACGCTCAAAGCCTCTCCCTCCTTTTGTTTTCGGTGAATCCAAAGTCACCGCAAATTTTATCAGAGAATACGAGGCAGCCGGATTCTTTCCTGTGGGCTGTGGCCGCGCTCCCCTTGACGAGGAAGTTCCTACTCCCGAAGCTGATGAAATTGTCGTATTTTGTGTCTTCTTCACCTGCGGGCTTAGATTCCCCTGTGATCCCCTTCTGCCTGCTATCCTGGACAAGTTCTCTGTGAAGATTCATCAGCTCTCACCAAGTTCATTTTTGGAACTTTCCAAGTTTTTCTGGGTTATGAAGACTTTCGGGTGTAACTTTAGCGCTGACGTTTTCGCCCGATTGTTCGAGCTAGTCATTGTGTCGGACATCATTAAGCTTAACGATGGCCGATACTACGAGGCACACTACACGCTCAACACCCGCAGGCAAAATACACGAAGAGGGCTTACGCGAATCCAGATCGCGCCCTGCTGCAAGACGAATTTCGCGAAAGACTAGAGCTCCTACTTGTTTTATGTCAAGGTGGACAGGTCTATAGTTCCCGGCTATGATGGACCAGCTCATCCTGTCTCCATACCCATCAAAGCGTTAGCTGCTACTAGCACCGCCTCGTACAATCACCGAGCGGCTGGAATCAAGAATTGTGAAAGTGCATTCCACCTTGCCAGTACTATTCTCGGTGGACGCGTGTCGGTGTTTTGGACCGGCAACCTACTACGGGGAGTACCCGGAGTAGATGAATGTGACTCGCCGAGATCGGTAACTCGAAGGAAGAGACACGTGGCACACAATTTAGATAGGTTCGGGCCACGAGGTGCGTAACACCCTACGTCCTGTATGCTGCGTAGCTCTGGATTGATGGGGCACGATTACAGGATGGTGCAATAGTGCGCCGTGAGTTGAGATTGGATGAGGTGATCCTGAGATCGGTCCCTGCCTCGCCTTATATAGTCCGGGAGGCAGGGTTACAAGTCGGAGTAGGGAAAGAGTACTAGTCGAGTACGTCTAGGAGACCTCTACACAGTGCGGAACATGTACAGAGTCCTAACCGAGTACTACTCTGTGTTGTCCTTGTGCTCCACGCCTTCAGGTGCCGTGTAGCGCAAGCCGGGTAGTCCCAGGGGCCCACCGAGTAGTCGGTCCTGGTACCCACCGAGGTAGTGGGCCCAGGGAGGTCCATACGACAAGCCCCCGAGTACTTTGTAGTCGAGAAGGATAGCTTCAAGTAGTCTTGAAGGCCTTAACAAGTAGTCCTCAAGCGTCCCTGAGTGCTACAAGTCAAAAGTCCTCAAGAGTAGTCGAAGCATCCCGAGGCTGGAATGTACTCCAGCTGATGTTTGAGCAATCTTGAAGTCTTCTCGAGTAGTCCCAAGCGTCCTTGAAATCTGCCTTCGAAGGTCTTCAAAAATGCCTGCCTTGTCTTGAAGCCGGAGCCGTCAAGAAGATGCGATTTGCTGAACCGCCATTCACGTGGAGTAGCCCCCGAGCCTCGAGCCGCGGGCTCTGGCTGAGGATCTATCCGAAGTCTTGGCGAGAAAATCCCGAAAAATCCGGAGAGAAAAAACCGAAGGACACGTGGCACGGAGCCCCCGAGCCTTGAGTCGAGTACTTCCTCTCGAATT
The DNA here is from genome assembly GCA_947561735.1 of Cenchrus americanus. NCBI lineage: Eukaryota > Viridiplantae > Streptophyta > Magnoliopsida > Poales > Poaceae > Cenchrus > Cenchrus americanus. The sequence continues at coordinate 75,782,675 of OX387244.1, read as the reverse complement.
GAAGGGTCTTCTTGGAGAATGTGTCCTGAGATGCTCTTGAGACTAGCCGCGTCCCAGGTAGTCGAGTAGAAGTAGCCGAGCCCCCGAAGTGAGGCGCGTCGACTAGTAGAATACGAAGAGTCACGCGCTGCCGCTGAGTCAGCCGCGCGTGGACTTATCCGGCCGCCCGTTGCGGAGGCGTTTTGGCTTATAAATTCAAGCCGAAACCCTTAGGGTTTTTCACCCAAGTGAGCTGCAGTCATTTGCCACTTGAATCTTGAAGTAGATCTACTCCAGTGAGTGCCGCCGCCGTAGTAGATCCAAGCGCATCGCCACCCGAAAGCTGTAGGGTAGCCCCCGAGCGGATGCGAGTGAAGACTCCCTGTTCTTGGAGGATGAAGCCGTCCCCGTCGAAGACGTCGAAGGCCGGCGGGAAGAAGAGGAGCCACGCAGAGGCTACCGCGGCCGGCACCGGAGCGGTGCCACCCACGTCTCCACCGCGCGCTGACCCTAGCCGCGAGTGGAAAAAGTCGAAGGTGAAGACCGAAGACTTGCTGACCCTGTTGAATAGCGGGTTCGTCAGGGAGAAGGAGATCGATATGTGGAGATCCGCCGCAGGAGACCCCTATCCGATGGAGAAAGCACAAGACGAGATCCCGATGTTCTCGCGCTTCGTGGAGCGCGGGCTTGCGCTCCCAGCGAGCGATTTCTTCAAGGGGCTTCTCAGGTACTATGGCATCGAGTACCTCAACTTGAACCCCAACGGAATCTTCCACACTTCTGTCTTCGTCCATTTCTGCGAAGCATTCTTGGGAATCAAGCCGCATTGGATTCTCTTCCGGAAATTCTTCCGCGTGAAGCCGCGGCCCGGCGCCTCCAACCCCGCAGTAGTCGGGGGGCGGGATCCGGTTGAGGGAAGATGCCGCCGAGCGCACACGGCGTACAAGCTCGTGGACTCCAACACGGATTGGAAGACGAGGTGGTTCTATACCACGAACCACCATCCCGAGCCGCCGGCCGAGCGGACGGCGGCCCAAGCACCAAGAGTGGTGGAACACGGAACCCACCATGCAAGAGGGGATCCGGCTCCGGAGTTGCGGCACGGATCAAGACCCCGCGGGATGCGGGACCGAGGGCCGAACATGTGGCCTTCGGTTTCATGAAGCGCCGGATCCGGCCCGCTGTCGGCGCGGGATACGATGGGCTTCGAGTACACGGTGACGACGACACGTCGCGGATGCGGGGGGCGAAATTGAAGACAACGACATCGTCGAGAGGTTGTCGAGGATCTTCAAGGACATGCGGAGTACACGGCGTGCCTGTCGAGGAGTTCTCCGCCGCGCGCCCGCCCAACGAGGTAAGTAGCCGTACCCCCTCGTCGAGTAGTAGACGCTTGTAGCGAGTTGCTTTGACGCTTTTGTGTCCGTTGCGCGAGGATGATGTGAAGCGGTTTGTCTACGAGCCGCGGCCACCACCGAGCGGAATTGAGATCCCAACGGTGGATAAGGTGAAGGAGCGCCGAGTAGTCGGAGACGACGACGATCCCGTCATCGTGGAGGATACCTCCGATGACGAAGAAGACGAGGAGACGCTGCGGGACCGCTTCCGGCGGCGCGGTCGAGGTTTAGCCGTCCGGGCTTGCCTCATGTGCCTCTCATCCAAGACCCTCCGGCTAGCCTGGAGGCTAGCCTTGCTGCGCCGCCAAGGAAGCCGCGCAACCCCGCCAAGAAGCGGGTAGCCAAGAAGATGAAGGTCTCAGAGACCACGCCTCCAGAGGTAAGTCATCTTGAGCAAAGTAGTCGAGTACCCGGTGATCGAGTATAGTGCTGACGAGTAGTCATTCTTGTGTGCAGGAGAGGCCGCCAGCAGGGCCCGTGGAGGAAGGCGATGAGGGCGAATGGCCCACAGTGGGGGAACCGGCTGGAAGCCGAAGTCCAGCCCCCACTGTCGAAGAACTGCCCGGCGCGGTCGGAGCGCCGGCCCCCCCGCCCCGCAGGGGAGCAGAGTACCCGCGACCGCCGCCGCTGAGGAAGTGGAAGCCGCAGGAGCGCAGAAGACGTCTGCGCCGGCCGCCGCCACCGTAGAGGAGGCGGTAGTCGAGGAGGCGCAAGAAGAAACGCCCGCCGAGGGTGGACTGGTTGACATCGCCAGCATCCTCGGTGCGCCGGCCGTGACTATCGTCCGGTCGAACTTGTAAGTACCACGCCTTCATGAGTAGTACTTGTTGTAGTAGTCGATTTTATCTAACGACCCTCTGTGAATACTTGTGCAGAAAATCCACGGACTTGAGCTGGGACGGAGAGAAGCCCACGGCAGCAGAGGCAGAAGAGGTCGCACCGCCCGTCGAGGAACCCGCTCCAGAAGCCCAAGCCACGACCGAGCCCCCGGCTACCGAAGCGGCGCTGCCAGAGGCGGTCATAGTCGAAGGTGAGTACTCTTCCTGAAGCTGTAGAGCCCAAAAAGAGTAGTCGAGAATGCTGATGCGCGTGTTCCTTGGTGACAGGCGCTGAAGGGGGTGACATCCCTGCAGGGGTGCCCGTGCAAGAGTTGACACCAGAGGCCCCAGAGGCTGCGGTAGGAGCCCCCGAGCCCGTGGGAGAAACCGTCGAGAAGTCCGCCGAGGAGGAGGCGGCTGCCACGTCGCCAGGGGTTGCCCTGGAGGTGGCGATCCGGTCTCCCGAGATCCAAGACGCGGAGCCTATCCGCTCGGCGCCAATGACGGAGGCCACGCCGAGTAGCCGTGGCGGGATTGAGGGCGCTTGCCGACGACCTCGTCGAGCCGGCGGTGTTGGCGCAGCATCTGGAGGCGATGCGACGAGCCGAACAGTGGATGAAGGTACGTAGCCGTTGCCTCCCGAGTAGTCAATCCTTTCGTTGAGTACTCTGCTTGACTTGAACTTGTCTTCTGCAGGACGTCGCGGAGCGATCCCGCGAGAAGTCCAATCTGCTGCAAGGCTATGGCGACACGGTGCTGCGAGCTGAAGCCTTGGAGGAGCAGCTCATGAAGTCGAGGAAACACGCGGCCGCCATGCAGTCGAAGCTTGACGCCGCCTTTGCCAAGTATCACAACGATGTGATGGACTTGCAGGCGAAGAGCGACGAGCTGGTGCGGAAGAACAAAGGCCTCCGCAACAAGAATAAAGGTATGTCTCTTGACTTGTCGGGTACTTGTTGGGAGTCATCAAGCTCTGACCCGTTGTTGTGTTCCGGTGTTGCAGAACTCGAAGGCCAGGTGGAGCGACTGAAGGGCTCGGAGATCAGCATGAAGAATCTCTTCTACCGGAGCAAGAAGCCCGCCGGGTACTTGAACTCGACTACAAGGAGCTGGCCTTCGAGTGCGAGAAGCACATGGAGTTGAGAATTGCATCGATCGGGATCTCGTCAATCTGCTACAAATCTTTGCGAAGTTGAACGAAGACCGCGAGGCGCTCCGGCCCGGGGCCCGAAGGACTCGGAAGAGGCCGCCCTCCCGATCGCGAGGCTCCTGGTGCCGCACCCGGCGGCCCCAAGATCGCTCCGTTGGCGGATCGACTTCGTGAGGCGCCAAGCCGGCCGGCCGCCTACGTGAAGCACATGGCCAAGTCGATCCCGAAGCGAGGTGCCGGCCTTCATGAAGTCGTACTTCCCGAAGGCCCCGGTGGAGGTAGTCGCCGGCGGGGTAGCCGCCAACTGCTCGGACGAGCGATGACGCGAGTTGCTTTGGAGCAGATGGCTCCCATCGCGGAGCAGGTAGCCGATAAGTTGAATCTCCAGTAGCCCTGCATAGATAGCTAGTAGCCGTAGTTGTATAGGAAACAGTTGTAATGAACTTTTTCGTATATCAATGAAATGAGATGTTCCATCAATGAGTACTCGTAACCGCGATCTCAGAGTGCGGAGTGCCCATCGTGGAGTAGGTGCGAGTAGTAGTACTCGGCTTAGTAGTCCCGTCGCAGGGAGTAGACAGTAAAGAAGTTGATGAACAATCAAACTTTATTACTGAAGAAGTACACCTGGGTGGCCAGGGCCGTAGTTACAAGTAGTCGCCTGGACCCGGAGGCCGCTTACGGTGAGTAGTACCGGAGCGGGTAGCCGCTTACGGTGAGTGATCCGTAGGTAGCCGTGTAGGCCGGATCGCGATCCGTAAGTAGCCGCGCAGGCCGGATCTTTGGGGTGTGGTCTTCTTGGTAGACCGTCTGCTAGAGTCCTTGACGCTCGTTGCGGCCCGGGGTCCGTAGGTAGCCGCACGGGCCGGACTCCGGAGGAGAGTAGTCCGGAGACTTGAAGCCGGGACCGGAGGGTTGCATGCGGCAAGGGGTGTTGATGCGGTCGTGTAGACTTGAACCCGGAGTAGTCGAGTAGACTAGGCGTAGAATCGACGGAGCCGGTCGACGTTCCACGAGTTGTTGACTTCTTCGCCTTCAAGTGTTTGGAGGCGGTAGGAGCTCGGCCCGGTCACCTTAGCCACGGTGAAGGGCCCTTCCCGAGGGGAGCGCGAGTTTGTGAAGTCCTTCCGTGTTCGGGATACGGCGGAGGACAAGATCTCCAACGTTGAAGGAGCGTTCCTTGACGTTGCGATCGTGGTAGCGTCGGATACCCTCCGGGTACCTTGCCGATTGGACTAGGGCGGCACGGAGAGCTTCTTCGAGGCTGTCGATGTCAACTCGTCTGCTGTCTTCTGAGACGCCTTCGTCGTAGTGCTCCACTGCTGGCGAGTTCCATATGACATCCGCAGGGAGGATGGCTTCGGAGCCGTAGACCAGGAAGTACGGGGATTGCCCCGTTGGCTTGGATGGTTGAGTCCGCAGCCCCCAGAGTGCATTGGGTAGTTCCTTGATCCACTTGCCCCCTTTTGAGTTAGCAGCGTCGTGTAGCCGCTTCTTGAGGGCGTCGAGCACCATCCCGTTGGCGCGCTCGACTTGTCCGTTGGCCCGTGGATGGGCGACGGAGACGTATCTGACGCCGATTCCGCTGTTCTCGCGGTACTCCCGCAACCGGTGGTTGTTGAAGTTGGACCCCGTGTCCGTGATGATGCGGTGGGGTAGCCCGTAGCGGTGCACGAGTTCATCCGGGAAATCGAGTACTCCGTCGGCCTTGGGGCATGTGACCGGCTTGACCTCGATCCACTTGGTGAACTTGTCGATAGCCACCGCACCCCCGTTGAATCCTCCCCGGCGCGGTTGGCGGTGGCCCAATCATGTCGAGCCCCCCGGCGGGCAAAGGGCCGGGTTGGCGGTATGGTGACTAGCTTGTAGGCGGGGGACGTGTTGCTGCTTGGCGAAGAACTGACATCCTTGGCACCTTCTGACGAGTTCTTCGGCATCGCCCAGGGCTGTGGGCCAGTAGAAGGCTCGCCGGAAGGCCTTGCTGACCAGCGTGCGGGAGGACGCGTGGTTGCCGCAGACACCCTTGTGGATCTCCTCCAAGATGTCCTTGCCTTCCTCGCGAGGGACGCATTTCATGAGTACTCCAGAAGATGCGCCTCGCTTGTAAAGCTTGTCGCCGACGAGGGCGTAAGACTTGGCGCGGCGGACGAGTTGTTCGGCCGCGTTCTTGTCGGAGGGGACCTTCTCGCTCGCCGAGGTAGTCGATGAAGGGTTGCCTCCGGTCCACGTCGATCATCATGACCTCCTCGCCCAGTGGTTGATGGGCCGGGCGGTGGTCGGTGGCGCCGGCTCCGGATGGATGGCGTGTGAAGCTCATGGACGAAGACGCCCGCGGGTACTTGGGCGCGGGTGGATCCGAGCTTCGAGAGGACGTCCGCCGCAACGTTGTTGTCGCGGACGATGTGATGGAACTCGAGACCATAGAATTTGTTCTCGAGCTTGCGGACTTCTAGACAGTAGGCGTCCATATTCTCCTTGTTGCGGTCCCATGACTTGTTGACTTGGTTGATGACCACTGCGGAGTCGCCGTAGACTAGTAGCCGCTTGATGCCAAGTGAAGCCGCGAGGCGGAGCCCGTGTAGGAGTGCTTCGTACTCGGCTTCATTGTTTGAGACCTTCCAGAAGATTTGCAGGACGTACTTGAGTTGTTCGCCCGTTGGAGAGATCAGGAGTACCCCCGCGCCTGCGCCCTCGAGGTTGAGTGAGCCGTCGAAGTACATCACCCAATGCTCTGGTCGCACGGTGGGAGTAGGTAGCTGGTTCTCCCGCCACTCGCCATGAAGTCGACTAGCGCTTGCGACTTGATGGCCGTGCGTGGCTTGAAGTCGATGGTGAGGGCGCCGAGCTCGACAGCCCATTTGGAGATCCTTCCCGGTGGCGTCTGGGTTCCTCAGGATGTCGCCGAGCGGGTAGTCCGTGACGACGGAGACCGAGTACTCCTGGAAGTAGTGTCGTAGCTTCCGCGAGGTGATGAGTAGAGCGTACGAGAAGCACGCACGGCCGGTAGCGAGCCTTGGACTCGATAGAACCTCGCCGACGAAGTAGACCGGGCGGCCGGACCGGGTAGGTGTGGCCGTCTTCCCCGCCGCTCGACAACGATGGCGATCGACCACATGAGTAGTCGCAGCGAGGTAGAGCGATGAGGCGCTCGCCCTTGTAGGGAGCCGTGAGGGCCGGTGGCTTCGACGGAAGTCCTTGAGCCGGGCAAGGGCCCGGTCCGCCTCTCGCTGTCCACACGAACTTCTCGTGGTGCTTGAGTAGTTTGAAGAAGGGGAGGCCCCGTTCTCCTAGCTTCGAGATGAATCGTTCAATGCCGCCATGCACCCCGTCAGCTTCTGGACGTCCTTGATGCTCGTGGGAGCTTTCATGCTGGTGATGGCGGAGATCTTCTCGGGGTTGGCTTCGATGCCACGTTGGCTGATGATGAAGCCGAGTAGTTTGCCCGAAGGTACGCCGAAGACGCACTTGTTCGGGTTGAGCTTCCAGCGGTACTCGCGTAGCGATGCGAAGGTCTCTTCAAGGTCGTCGATGAGGGTACTGGAGTCCCTGGTTTTGACAACCACGTCATCCACGTAGGCCTCGACGTTCTTGTTGAGTTGCCGCTTGAAGCTGTGCCTGGATGGCCCGTTGGTAGGTAGCGCCGGCGTTCTTCAACCCGAAAGACATGGTCGTGTAGCGAGACGCGCCAAACGGGGTGATGAACACGGTCTTCTCCTCGGTCTTCCTCCTTGATTGCGATCCGGTGGTACCGGAGTAGCGATCGAGGAAGCGAGAGCGGGTCGCGGCCCGCCGTGGAGTCGATGACTTGATCAATCCGCGGCAACCCGAAGGGGTCCTTGGGGCGGTGCTTGTTGAGGTCGGTGTAGTCGACGCACATCCTCCACTCGTTCGAGTTCTTCTTGCGGACGAGGACGGGGTTGGCGAGCCACTCGGGATGGAAGACTTCTCCGATGAAGCCGGCAGCGAGTAGCTTGGCGAGCTCCTTCTTGATGGCGTCCCGTCCGTCGTCGGCGAAGCGTCGGAGATGTTGTCGCTTGGGGGGTAGCCTTTGGGTCGACGTTAAGGCGGTGCTCGATCGGCTCCCCCGGGCACTCTCGGCATGTCCGTCGGCTTCCACGCGAAGATGTCGCGGTTAGCCCGAAGGAAGCTGATGAGCGCGTCTTCCTATTTGGGGTCAAGGCCGGCCCCGATGGTGGTGGTCTTGGTGGGGTCGCCTGTTCCGAGGTCGACCGACTTGGTGAGCACCTCCTCGGGTGGCCGAGGCTTGTTGGCGCTGTCAGACTTCTCTGGGATGTCGAGTTCGCTTGTAGCAAGCTTCTTCGACGCGGCGTAGACCTCCATCATTGGGGTGGGTACTTGATTTGTTGAAGCGATCACCACGGCCTCTGTATCGCAGTCGTGAGAGATCTTCAAGTCCCCTTGGAGGGAGAGTACGCCAGCTGGACTTGGCATTTTGAGTACCAAGTACGTGTAGTGGGGCACCGCCATGAATTTGGCGATGGCCGGTCTGCCGAGGATGGCATGGTAGGAAGTCTCGATATCCGCGACCTCGAACTTGATGTACTCGGTGCGGTAGTTGTCACGAGACGCCCCGAAGGTAACTGGCAGTACCACTGAGCCTAGTGGGATAGCCGCGTTGCCTGAGACGATGCCGTAGAAGGGCATGCTGCTCTTGTCGAGCATGGGGGTGACGTCAAGGTTCATCTTCTTCAGAGTCTTGGTGAAGAGGACGTTGAGCCCGCTTCCGCCGTCGATGAGCACCTTGTTGAGCTTAGAGCCCGCCCTCGTTGGTTTCGGGACGAGAGGGAAGCGTCCCGGTTCGGAGAAGCCGGTCCATTGGTCCGCGCGGGAGAAGGTGATGGGTGTCTCCGACCACCCGAGAGGGGTCATAACCGGCGGTTCAATGGACATCACTTCACGGCGAGTAGCCTTCGCTCCCGCCCGGGGTAGTCCGCCGAAGAGGACGTTGACGGTCTTCTCGGGTTCTTGGAAGTCGTCGCCGTCCTTCTTCTTGTTCTTCGATCGTGAGGGTGCGGTGGCTCCGGCGTATCCTTGAGTGCATGCCCCGAGCCGGTAGCACCGCTCGGTAGTGTGATTGCCGTTCGGGTGCCACGGGCACTTCTCCTTCGGCGGGTCTTTGAACCCGCCGGAGTTCTTCTTCGAGTTCCCTTTCGGAGGGCGGCGGATAGCCGCGACGGTATTGTCGGCTTGCGCTTGCGGTTGGGACCCGAGAAGTAGTAGTTGTTGTTGTTGTTGTTGCGGCCGCCTTGGTTTGGATTGCTTGCTGCCTGCCGCCACCTTGGTTCCGCTTGGACTTGCCGCGGATGGCGTCGTACTTGGCGTTGGCCTTGTCCTCTTCGTCCGCCCGGGACGTGATCATGTCCTTGAGGTGGGGAATGGACTTGGGGCGGCGTCGGCGAAGTCTTCGAAGGTGCGGCGATGGTAGAGCCCGTCCCGGAAGAGGTCGATGACCTCCTTGTCGGTGACGTCCACGACGGTAGCGCGCTTGTCGAAAAAGCGGCGCATGTACTTGCGGAGGGTCTCGCCTTGTTCTCGCTTGATCATGGCAAGGTCCATGCGAGTACCCGAACGGCCCATGGCGCCCGCGAAGTTGCTTGTGAATTGCTCCTTCGGTGGTCCCACTTGTCGATTGAGTGCTTGTCCGGCGACTCGAGCCACGTGAGTGGGGCTTGGTCCGAGCGAAGGGGAAGTAGAGGCACTTGGTGTCGCCGTTGCCGCCGCCGTTCTCGATGGAGAGAGCGTAGCATCGGAGCCACTGGATGGGATCCTGCTTCGCGTCGTATTTGGTGATCCCCAAAGGCTTGAACTTGTCGGGGAGGAGCAAGGTTGCGAAGCCGGGGTGAGAAGGCAGGGAAGCCGTCGCCTTCAGCAGCGGTCGTCGACTTCTTCTGCCGCAACTCATCGATTCTCTGGGCGAGCATCGTACCCGCCGTGAGAGGCGCGGAGGCGTGGCTATGCGCGTGGCCGCGGCCGCCGCGGCCGCCGCCGCCTCCGGCTTTCTTGTTGGCTCCGTGGTTGGAGGCCGCCGCCGCGCCGCCGCCGCCGTCGGGGTCGTTGCCGCCACCACCGGCGGAGCACGGTGGGGGACGACTTCTCGATTGACGTTGTCTTGTCGTGAGGGGCCGCCGGCGGTGGAGCGTCGACGGTTTGGTTCGACCGGGATGTCGCCCGAGTACGGTTAGGACCGGGGGTCAACACTTGCGACTAGTAGCCTCGTTGTCGCGAGGCTTGGCTGGGAGAGGTTGGCTGACTCTTTTGTCGACCCGCATGAAGTAGGCTTCTTCAGCGAGCTTGGCGATGACTTCTCCAGCCCGTATGCCCTGAGCCTGACGTGCGATCGTTGTGATCGACATGAGGCATTGCTCAGGAGTGGTGTGGACTCTGCTCTCAACTGCTTCGAGAGCTTCCGCAAGGTTGCGGATGGGGAGGTTGTCTCTGAGCCGCCGGCGTCGTTCGTTGCGCTTCTGTTACGTTCGCGCCGGGCGTCCCCGTCGGCGTCGGTTTCGTCCCGCGGGGGCATCGGCGAACGGCTCGTCCGCGGAGATGTCCTCCGGTACTTGTCCGCGGCCGTGCCCGAGGTTCCGGGGTGTCGCCGGCAGCCATGAAGACTTGACGATCAGGGGTACCCAAGCTTGGCTCAGAAGGTGCCACCTCAGTTGGTGTGCTTGAGTCAGCTTGGGCTAGTGGTGTTCCCTCCTGGAACGGTAGTGAGTCGATGTAGGCGACGTAGCGTGAGTCCTCCTTTGTCAGCTCAGCGGGCTTGAGGTCTGGCCAGTGAGACGTATCTTCCCGGCCGGCGTCGATCTTATAACCAGCCCAGAGGCTGGCCCTGACAAGGGAAGCTCGGAGGAGTCGTCTTCGGACTCGGGCTCCTCAGGGTCCGACCCGAAGTCGAACTCGTAGTCCGGGTTCGAGTAGAACTCGGAGAGAGGGCTGGAGTCCGAGACGCGGCCGGGGACGGCGTCGGAGTCCGAGTTGTACTCGGTTACGGGCTCCTTGCCGGCCGGCGTGGTGTAGAAGCCTCCGTGCGGGCCCGGCCGGGGAACGCGAGGGCCGCGCGCGGAGCGCCGGCGTGGAGAGGGGACCGCTGCGATGGGCGAGGAGCCGGCTCGCATGCGATGGCCCATGGCGACGTCGAGTTCGAGTTGGAGACGGGCTCGAGCTCGAAGTCGGCGTGGAGGTTGGAGAGCGAAATTTCGCCGAACTTGCGGCGAGCTTGCCCGTGACAACTTCGGGAAGCGTCACAAGGCCCGTCCTCGAGTCGGGTTGCATGATCAAGCGGCGGCGGAAGGAACCCGCGCCATCGGCGGTGCGGACCCGGGCGCCGAAGACGAAGGTGTCGCCGCGGTTGAAGGCGACGGTTGGCTTGATGTGAACGGAAGCCGTCGAGTTCGCCATGTGATCTCGAGCGAGAGCCCCCGCCGGCGCGCCGGCTGTCGGTGTTTTGGACCGGCAACCTACTACGGGGAGTACCGGAGTAGATGAATGTGACTCGCCGAGATCGGTAACTCGAAGGAAGAGACACGTGGCACACAATTTAGACGGGTTCGGGCCGCGAGGTGCGTAACACCCTACGTCTCGTATGCCGCGTAGCTCGGGATTGATGGGGCACGATTATAGGATGGTGCAATAGTGCGCCGTGAGTTGAGATTGGATGAGGTGATCCCGAGATCGGTCCCTCGCCTCGCCTTATATAGTCGGGAGGCGGGGTTACAAGTCGGAGTAGGGAAAGAGTACTAGTCGAGTACGTCTAGGAGACCTCTACACAGTGCGGAACATGTACAGAGTCCTAACCTAGTACTACTCCTGTGCTGTCCTTGTGCTCCACGCCTTCAGGTGCCGTGTAGCGCAAGCCGGGTAGTCCCAGGGGCCCACCGAGTAGTCGGTCCTGGTACCCACCGAGGTAGTGGGCCCAGGGAGGTCCATACGACAACGCGACCTTATCGAGGAATGCGTTTCCGCTGACGTCTGGCCGATTTCCCATGGATGGGACCCTACAGAAATCATGAATTTCAACGTCAACTGGGCCTTCATTTGAGAGACAGCCAGAGTGTCGAAGAGTTCATGGTTGAGGTTGAGAAAAATGTGAATGCCATGATTAGCGTACACTATGAACGAATACAAGGCGTATAAGAATCAGGTGTTTTCTGAGATTTGTTGAAAAAAGTCCTTCCGCTCTCGTTGTTCAGGACCTACTGTGAAGATGTCGGCTATTGCTGTGTCCAGTTGCTTGGCTGCACCTTTGAAAGCTCCAAGAAGAAGATCTTCGAAGAAGAGCAAAGGGAATACTGATGAAACAACATCTTCCACTGTTCAACCTGTGAAGACTAAATCTCTCGAATCAACTTAGTTGAAGAGAAAATCTTCCAAAAATGTTTCGGACGCCGAACTTCAAGCGGCTACCAGCCTTGCGCAAATAAGTCGAAAGAAGGCTAAGAAAGCTGTTAAGAAGATTGTTGCTACTGAAGTTCGGCGAGTCCCTTCTGCCTTCGACGATGACTTCTTCGCCGAACCCAGCCAGAAAGGTTTTTCCTCTTGGCCTGACTTAAGATTCAGTTTTCATGAACACTGCACTCCGGGATCTAAAAATGAGTTCGTGGATATTGATTCTTTTTCAGATGTTGTTACTGAAGTTGTCAAGGAAGTTGAGACGTCTGCTACCGCTGCCGCTGTTGAAATTATTGATCCTCAACACTCTGGTCACCAAGACGAGGCCTCTCCCGAATTCACCAAAGAGCTCAAAATGACAGTTCACAAGGGTGAAGATCCTGCTCCTGAAGTTCTCGCGAAAACCTTCCCGAGGATCAAGACCCTTCGCCCTCTATGATTGCTTTCAACAAAAGCTTTGGTACATCTTATCGGGGTGAACTACTAAGTGTTGGCTATGAAAAGATTGATGTGAGAGATGGCATGTCTAAGCTTCTAACATTATGGAACTCGTCTAAAATCATGGGTGAAACAAGAGAAGGAAATTCGAAGTAGGCATCTCCACCACTTATCGGGACTCCTGAAGATTTGGGGAAAGAACCGTCTACTTCCTCAGGTCCAGCACCTCCTAGTCGAGTCATTTTGTTTTTATGAACTTTCCAGATTTCGAAGAGCTTCTTCAGACATATCCTGCTTCCAGAATCGAAGAGTACCAGAGGGCTTATTCGCTGAAGGCTTCACTTCTTGGGAAAATTGCCTCCCAACATTTGGTGGAGCAAGAGGAGATTAACAAGAAGTTGTTCGGGGAATCAAAAAAGCTAAACCGTGACTTCAACCTGTCCCGAGCTGCGAATGTAGACTTCGAGAAGAAGGTTGTCGAACTGTCTAATGCTCTCAAGAGATGTCAAGATGAAAAGAAAGTCGCGGAAGAGGCTCTTGCAAGTTCAAGGAAAGGTCTTGAAAAGCTTCAGAAAACTCATGACGATGATTTGAAATTGGTTGAGAATCTTCGCAAGGATTGCGATAAGTCCTCCAAAACTGTTGAAGATCTTCGAGTTAACAATACAGATCTTGCAAAGACATTGAGCAGCAAGGAACAGAAGATCCAAGACCTTGAGAAGGCATTGGCTGATCGGAAAGAATCTTCGGAGAAAGAGATTTCTGATATTAGAAACAAATTGGGACTTCTGTTCATGGAATACGAGAAAGCCTTAAGGGATTTTGGTGTCCGTCCTGCTCCCCTTCCTGCCAATACAGAAATCTCATGTTTCATGAAATGGATTGACACAGAGTTTAAAGCTCTTCCTGGGGTTATTTCCGGTGCGAGCGATTTTGTTGCCGCCTTCTCAGTCGAAAGTATCTTGAAGCTTCTTCGTGACTTCGATTGTGCAGACCTTGTGAAATTTCATGAGAGACTTTCACAATTTCCTAATGCTTCAAGTACCTCCAGACTTCACCCTAACGAAGATGTTTTGGCTATCAAGGCCAAGTTCACAAGGGAGTTCTGCTTCGCTAGTGGTAAAGAAGTTGTGAAGAACATTGCTCGCGCAAATTTAGACCAGGTTGGTTTGTCAGGAACTTTGCTGAATTTTATAAATTCGTGAATTTTTAGTTTTTTATTTTCATAGATTTCTTCATTTATTCTTTTCAGTTGATTGAAGAAAAAAGGTGGGGTAAAAGCATAGAGGTACCGGAGTCTTCTTCCGAGGATGAGGATGATGAAGGCACAGAAAATGCCGAGGAAGATCCCGATGAAGATGATGATGGCAGTAGTAGCGATGGTGATGTTGATGGCAGTTCTGATCATGAAGAAACCTCTCCGAAGGTTGACATTACCGGCTGAGATATTTTAAAACTTGCCCTTTGAGGCGATTTGTGTAAAACTTGTAAATTCGTGGGTTTCGGACCCTTCTCTGAACTATTTGTCTTGTAAATTTTAACCTGCACAGGTCCTGCAAGGTGGGCCTACGTAGGATGTGTTCCCTTGCGAATTCATCGTGGGAATATGGTTTTCAATGGAGAAGCTTGGCGACTGTTTAAGGAAACTCATCCCAAGCGAGATTTTTTTGATTTTTGGCTCGAAGTCTCGCTTAACTTTTTGATGAACAGCTTCGATCTTTCTACATTCTTTCTTCTTCGTGAGGATGACAGTCCTACTGCTATGGCTTCAAGTTCTTCGAAGGTTTTGAAGAAGGAGCCCCTTAGCCCAATCACTACCGAGCTCGACTTTGCTTATGCCAGTGACGTTGTAGAAAACCATAGTCACGATTCAGGCCACATGGTTGAACTTTCGTACTAGAAATTGTGGGTCCCTGATGTAATGTAATAATACTTTATCGAAATTTTGTATGCAACTAAGGCAATAAAGACGTTTTTGTTGAAAAAAAACGTCACCCTCCCCCACCTTGCCGTTTTGCATGGAAAATTTTGTGGCAGACTGGGGAGTTGAGAATTCTCTCCTAATGTTTTGTTTCACGAATTGTTCGTGAATTGTTTCGCTAATTTTGAAATCACAAGAATTCTAGCGTAAGTCGATTAAATTTGTTTCACGAATTTTGTGGACTTTACTCGCTTGGGACACTTGCCTGGGTTGATATCGCAACCTTCAGATGCTTCAACCATGCTCACTTACGAATCTTCACTCGAGCTCCCTGGCCTCTTGAAATGAAATTAATCATTGTAAATGTCATTCGTGAATTTCAAACAAAAATTCTTTAACAAGAACATATATAATTCACTAGTCGCAATCCTCGATTATTTCCGAACTTTTGGTAAAACGTCCCTTCACGATGGGAACTAGGCCACAATTATTGTTATCTCAGGCGTTTCGGTGGGAATCCAACTTATTGTTGTCTCAGGCCTTTTGGTGGGAACTGTTGGGGAATTCAGGAAAACCCGTCACCCTCGAAACGTTGAGATTAACAAAGTTCTCGAAACATGTTTTTCAGGGGCAGGGAATTCACGATTTTCGGAAGCCTGGAACCTCTGAAGCCTCGGATTCACGAATGTGCGAAGTTCGGGAATCTTGATTCGGTGAAGAAAGGGGGTCACGAACATGCGGAAGCCCGGAGTCTCGAGCTGTTGGTGGCCCGAACTTCGGAGGACGGCCAATTCGGAAATCTGTCAAGGGCTAAGTTTGGAAGTCGCGCGCGAGGACATGTGCGAACCAGCGGAGAAGCGAAGGCCAATTCGGGAATCTGTTGAAGACCCAGTTAGGGAGTTTCACGTGGAGACATTCACGAACCAGGGGAGAAGCAAAGTCAAAGTTGTTGTCCCAAAAAGTCCGGGTTTAGAGTGTGAACTAGTGGCAGATTTGTAAATATGTTACACGAAAAATACATTCTTGTATGCGTTCACACTAGGAATATTCTCTGAGCCTGAGGGTGTTTTCGGTATGTAAAAGTCCCTTCATCTCCCTATAAAAGGGGGCGCGAGGGCACGTGTAAGGGGATTCAGACTTTTTGGAACTTGTGCTACTTGCAGAGGGAATCACAGTCTCTTTGCGCTCTTACTTTGTGCTTGAACGTGTTTAGAACTCTCTCTCTCTCGTGTTAGGGTTGTCATCCGAATTTTTTGGGTAACCCCCCCCCCAACATTGGCGCCCACCGTGGGGCCGCCGAAAAGAAACTCACGATGCCACCTCAGAAGAAATCCAAGAAGAACGTTCCAGCACAGGCAAACCGAGACGATCACCATCCTACCCAAGGGAATGAAACCTCTTTCGTTCCTGAATCTTCAAACACAACAGACCAAGAACGGAGAGAAAAGCTCGAAGCTCTTATGAAGGCAAGAACAGAAAAGACAGCTCACACCCAAGAACAACCTGCTGAATAGCAAGAGTTTGAGAATGTGGATGATGATGATGACACCATAGACAGAGAGTTAGCGATGGTTCAGCAAAAGATACAGCAGCTACAGAAAGACAAAGAAAAGTTCGCAGCTCAGTTGCAAGCAAAGAGGAAAATCTCTGAAAAGCTAGAGCAGCTGAACAAAGCAAAAGAGCAGACAAAAGCAATACAGAAAGAAATTGATGAAATGAAAGAACAAGAGAACAGTTCCCTGTGGCAGGAGTCACCGCATCAGAACCCTGGGCCTGCAAGAGAATCCCCGAAAGAAAACTTCTTCGCGGGAAACGGAGTCTCACACTTCGTGGATTCTGAATCGCCGCTGTCAATCGGGCTGCAAACGGCACCTTGGCCGCCGAAGTTTAAGCCTGTCTCTCTCCCCAAATACAACGGCTTCGAAACTCCAAGCGGTTTCTCATGAGATACGAATCGGTCGTGAATTCGGCGGGGAGGGGATGATGTTGCACCGGCCAAATCCTTCATCATAGCTTGCGAAGGACCAATACCGAATTGGTACTCACCGCTGCGTCCACATTCGGTCTACGGTGGGTAGATCTCAAGACAAAGTTCATGCAAGCGTTTCGGATGTTCCACGACACAACGACCGAAGCCTCGGATTTGTATAACTGTAAGCAGAAGGACGAGAGAACCACCTTGCGGAACTTCGTGAGAAGGTTCATGCAACAAAGGTCTCAAATCCCCGAAGCTGATGACAAAACAACGATCAACGCACTGATCAAGGGTCTCACCCCAGGGCCTACAGCGTCGCATCTCACAAGAAAGAAACCCAAGACAGTTGAGGAACTCTTTCACGAATTAAAGGAGTACATTTTGTCAGATGATGACCATCGCAGAAGAGTGGCCGAGCGGAACGAGGCAAGACAAGGTAATAGAGACATGACGTGGAGAGCACCACCCCAACATCCGCGAAATGTCAATAACATCAGAAACTCGAAACCTGAACAGGGCAGCAGGCCAAGCACCAGGAGAGGTTTCAACCCCAGAGGAAGGGGGAGAGGCAGAGGACCCCCAGCACTCACGAACCACAACCCGAAAGACCCTCATTTCTATTGCCAGTATCATGGAAGGGGCCACAGCACCGAAGGGTGCCCAGAAACAAAGAAGAACATGGCAAGAATTCAAAGAAGAGAAAGCACTAATGAGTATCGCATCCTCAATGCCAAGCCGCTTCGCCCGAATTTCGGCAACCTCAATTCGCGAACCCGCAGTCAAGCTCTGTCCCGGTTCAGCAATTCCAGCAACCACAGTCAACGTGGCAGCCGCCGCAACAGTTTTTTCCTCAGTCACAAGCGATCCAGGCAATCCAGCAACCGCAACCCATTCGGGAAATCCTGCCGCCATCGCCGGAAAGTTCGTCAAGGCCTCAGTCAAGTTCGAGACCCCAAAACTCCAAAGCCTTGCCATCGTTCGGAACTATCATGCCAATCACAGGCGGGTCAGCCATGGAATTCGAGACCAAGAAGCAAAGAAGCAATTACTTCAGGTCTGTGAATACTATCATCAATGAGGGCCCAGCTGCACGGCTGGAGTGGGCAAAGGTGCCAATCACCTTCACGGAAGAAGATTTCAGGCTGAAATCCACGATTCACAATGATGCCTTGGTCATTGAAGTGAACATAGCTGGATGGGTTATAGGAAAAGTCCTAGTCGACAATGGGAGTTCGGCGGATATCCTGTTCTTGAAAACCTTCGAGAAGATGAATCTGAGCCAGCACATGTTGGACCCGCCAGAGTACCCGTTGCAGGGGTTCGGAGGAAAGCCCATCAAGCCGGTGGGAAAAATATCACTCCCGGTTTCTTTCGAAGATCTTGAGAATGCCAGAACGGAGAGCCTCACTTTCTATGTAGTTGACATATACCACCCGTACCTCGCGATTTTTGGCAGAGGTTTCATGAACAAGTTTGATGCTGTCATAAGACAACAGTTCTTATGCATGAAGATGCCTGCGCCCAAAGGGGTCATCACGGTGTTCGGCAATCAGCAAGAGGCCAGAAATATAGAAAAAGGCCACACGCCCGGCCAAACGAATGTGTACCAGCTGAAAGCAGCTGATGAGAGGAAGGAGACCTACGAAGAACCTAAGCGGGACAAGGAAAAAATGAGATAACCGCAGAGGATGAAACAAAGAAAGTGTATCTGGATGACATGCCCGATAGAGCAGTCATAATAGGGGCCAATCTCACCGCCGAAGAGGACAAGGAACTTGTACAATTTCTGAACAAGAATAAGGATGTTTTCGCATGGTCAACTAAGGACCTGCAATGTGTTGACAGGGATATCATCGAACATGCCCTAGAAACAGGTGAAAAAATACCACCCAAAAAACAAAAACTTCGGAAAATGTCTGAGGAAAAGGTCAAGGCAGTCGAAGCAGAAATTCAGAGATTACAAGATGCACAGGTAATCAGAGAAGTCAAGTACCCAGTCTGGCTAGCCAACACTGTACCAGTCAAGAAAAAAAATGGAAAATGGAGAATGTGTGTGGACTTCACCGATTTGAACAAAGCTTGCAAGAAAGACGATTTTCCTTTGGAAAGGGTAGACAAAATCGTGGATGATGCAGCCAATAGTGAGATGCTCTCGCTCCTGGACATGTTCTCTGGGTATCATCAGATCAGGGTTCGTAGAGAGGATGAGGAGAAAACAAGTTTCATCACTCCCTTCGGAACATTTTGCTTCGTAAGAATGCCAGAGGGGCTGAAGAACGCGGGATGTACGTTTTCGAGAATGATAGCAATAATACTGCACCAGCAGATTCAGAGAAACATCTTGGCATATGTGGATGACATAGTTGTCAAAAGTGTTCACAGGACAGACCATATCAGTGACCTGGCGGAGACATTTGCGAAATGAGGGCAGCGAATTTAAAGCTAAATCCGGAAAAATGTGTGTTCGGCATTCACAAGGGGAAAGTTCTTGGATGCCTAGTTTCAACGAAAGGCATAGAGGCAAATCCTGACAAAATTAAGGCTCTAGTGGAAATGCAAGATCCAGTCTCAGTGAAAGATGTTCGAGGCGACGCAGGGAGAGTAGCTGCCCTCAACAGATTCATTCCCAGAGCCGCAGAAAGAAGCTTACCGTTCTTCCAAGTCCTCGGAAGTGCTAAGGATTTCCAGTGGTCTGAACCTCAGAAGCGGGCCTTTCGCGAACTGAAGGATTACTTGTCCACCATGACCAAACTTTGTCCTCCTGAACCAAAATCGCCACTTCTGTTTTATGTGTCCGCATCAAATTCGGCAGTAAGCGCAGTGCTAGTGCAGGAAAAAGATGAAGAAGGAAAGCTCAGACAAATTCCTGTATACTTTGCTTCTGAAGCATTGTCTGGTTCCAAGATCTTCTATTTCGAGCTAGAAAAAATCGCATATGCGGTCATCATGGCAGCAAGGAAGCTAAGGCATTACTTTGAGGGTCACAGAATAAGAGTCATCACCAACCAGCCGCTGAATGACTTGTTCGCAAATAGAGAGGCATCCACCCGAATCATCAAGTGGGGTGCTGAGCTTTCTGAGTATGTGGTAGACTTCGAGAGAAGAAGTGCAATAAAATCGCAAGTTCTGGCAGATTTTGTCGTGGACTGGACGTCACCCACTCAGAACCTCGAGGAAGATACACCCGAACCTTGGGTAGTGCAGTGTGACAGGGCCTGGTGTTACAAGGGAGTTGGAATTTCGGCTGTTGTAACATCCCCGACGGGCGTGGTCATAAGATACGCAGCGCGGCTCATATTCGTGAACAATGAGCATTCCACGAACAACACAACGGAGTACGAAGCTCTTCTACTGGCATTAAGAAAAATGAGAGCCTTGGGGCAGCAGACCTTCATAATCAGAACAGATTCAAAAGTGATCCAAGAACATATCGAGAAAGAAAGCGAGGCCAGGAATCTGGTTCTCACGAAATATCTCAAAAAAGTCAGAGAAATGGAAAAACACTTCAAAGGGTATTCAGTTCAGCATATCCCAAGGGATGACAACAATGAGGCAGACAAACTGGCGAAAGTGGCAGCCAGAAATCAAGAGCTACCCCCGGATGTGTTCTTCGAAATCATAAGAGAACCCTCCATCAAGGATTCGAGGGCCAAGATCGTGAATGTAGTGGAAATTCCAGACTGGAGAGCAGAGATCATGGCCTATCTGAGAGGACATTACGAACCACAAGGTGAATTGGAGGAAAAAAGATTGAAGCAAAGAGCTCGGGGCTATACAGTAGTAAATGGAGAATTATACAAATCAGGAGTCACTGAGCCTTGGCTGCGCTGCATCACCTCCGAGAAAGGTCGGGAACTGCTAAAGGAAATTCACAGCGGATTCTGTGGGGCACACATAGGCACCAGGGCTTTGGCCGGAAAGGCGATAAAGCATGGATTCTATTGGCCCACCATAAACATTGATGCCAAGATGTTAGTTCGGCAATGTGAAGCATGCCAGAAAACGGGAAATCAACAGAATCTGCCTTCAATGCCAATTCACCTAATTCCACCAACTTGGCCTCTGCAGAGGTGTGGAATGGATCTAGTAGGCCTGTTGCCAACAGCTCAAGGCAACTGCCGATTCGCAGCTGTTGCAGTCGATTATTTCACGAAGTGGGTGGAGGCAAAACCACTCGCGAATATCACAGCAGCAACAGTTCAGAAATTCTTTTGGCAAAACATAGTCTGCAGGTTCGGGGTTCCTAGAGAATTAACAGTTGACAATGGCAAACAGTTTGACTGCTACACCTTCAAAGAATACTGCAGAACCTTAGGCACACAGGCGAAATTTTCGTCAGTATATCATCCACAGTCTAATGGTGCAGTTGAAAGAGCCAATGGCCTGATTTTTTCGGAAATCAAGAGATGTTTGTTCGATCAGAAAAAGGGAAAGTGGGTGGATGAACTTCCGAAGGTGATCTGGTCTCACAACACCACAGTGTCAAGGGCAACAGGTTTCACGCCTTTTCGCCTACTTTTCGGAACTAAGGCTATGACGCCGGAGGAAATCAAGAATGAAAGCATGAGGGTCCTGAAAGGAAAAGAGATAGAGGAAATTGATAAGAGGGTGGAAAAGGACATGATCGAGCTGACAATCCTTGAAGCAGCGGAAAACATTAAGAAATACCAGAGAGAGACAAGGGCATGGAGAGACAAAAAGGTGGTCCGAAAGAACATAAAAACTGGTGATCTTGTCCTGAAAAGAAAGAAAAATTGGGAGAACCCAAGAAAACTTCATGAGTCATGGGAAGGGCCTTACATCGCCAGGGAAACAGATATGCCAGGGGCTTTTCGCCTGATGGAGCAGACTGGCGAAGAGTTGCCGTATTCGTGGAATGCTGACAGTCTAAAAAGGTATTATCCATGAAAACCCTAGTTGTAGATAGATGTAACATTTAGTAGTTTTCCGATTTTCGTAAGTTTGTACTTTAGAAAAAAATCCGAATCACGTATCTATAAGTGATTTCGAGACCAAAAATCAGTTTTACCTTTTCTAGTCGCATTAGAATAAGAAGGACCGTACTTTTTTCCTTGCAAAGGGGGCTCTAAATCAAGAGGCAAGGTTTTTAACGAGGCGGATCCTATGTAAATACTCTTTGTGATATATATATGAAAAGAGTCTTCCCCCAAATTGCGTATCTCGAGAATTCCATCGTGAAAAAGAGAAAAGTTTGTGAGAAAGGCTTCGTGATAGCCAGAATTCCATCGTGAGAAAAGAAAACGTTCGTGAGAAAGGCTTCCTGATAGCCAGAATTCCATCCTGAAAAAGAAAAAGTTCGTGAGAAAGGCTTCGTGATAGCCAGAATTCCATCGTGAAAAAAGAGAAAAGTTCGTGAGAAAGGCTTCGTGATAGCCAGAATTCCATCGTGAAAAAAGATAAAAGTTCGTGAGAAAGGCTTCGTGATAGCCATAATTCCATCATGAGAAAAGAAAAAAGTTCGTGAGAAAGGCTTTGCGATAGCCAGAATTCCATCGTGAAAAAAGAAAAAAGTTCGTGAGAAAGGCTTTGCGATAGCCAAAATTCCATCGAGAAAAAAGAGGCCTAAGACAACAACAAGTTGTGGCCCAGAAAATCCCATCCATTGAGGGATTCCCACCCAAAGAGGCCTGAGACAACAACAAGTTGTGGCCTAGAAAATCCCATCCATTGAGGGATTCCCACCCAAAGAGGCCCGGAACAGCAGCGAGTTGTGGCCCAGAAAGTCCCATCCACGAGGGGATTTCCACCGAAAAGAAAAGCCGGCAGGTTGACTTCGAGAAAGTAAATGCCGAAAAGTTTTTCGTGGTAACGTCGTCACAAGGAAAGGGCAAGGGGCTCGTGCGAAAAATCATAGAAAGTCTTGGTTGAAGCAACTGAAGGTTGCAATATCAACCGGGGCAAGTTTGCCAGATGGATCAAGTCCACAAAATTCGAAAACAAATTTTGTCGACTTGCGCGACGACGGTTAAAAATTTTCAAAAGTTAACAAATATTCCTCCTAAAGGCGTACTCGATCGAAATACGCGAACTGCAAGTTTCCTAAACATACCTTCAAGTTTTCATGCAAAACGGCAAGGCGGGGGAGGGTGACGTTTTTTCAAGAAAAAAAAAACGTATTCGTTGCCTTATTCGCATAAAAACTTCCGAATAGTTCCTCAATAATTACAACAGTCAGTGCGAAATTTAAAATGAAAGCTCTACAACATGTCCTGGTTTGCAAATGTTGTTTTCAGCCATATCGCTAGCATAGGTGAAGTCAGACGCGCCTGCTAAGGGGCTAAGGGGCTCCGTCTTCGGAATTTCCGCGGAGCGCGAAGTAGAGGATGCAGAGCGTCTCTTCTTACGAAACAAGAAAAATGAAGAGAGATCAAAACAGCCCATAGAAAATTTAAGCGAGGCCTCAAGCCAAAAATCAGAAAAGTCTTGTTCGGGATGTGCTCGCTTGAACAGACGCCACGCTTCACCACTAACGAACATCCTATCCCGATGAATTCGTAGCGGCAACACGTCCTGCGCAGGCCCAGCTTGCAGGACCTGCGCAGGTTAAAGTATACAAAACATTTGTTTAGGGAAATTAAGTGAATATACACAAATATACAGACAACCTTGAATACACCCAAGGTTCGGACACAGCATCTAGTTCGTAACATCCACCTTAGGAGAATCATCCTCGCGTTCGGGGGCTTGCTCGCCGTCACTGCCTCCATCGCTACTGCTGCTACTCCTGCTGCTGCTGCCGCCTGAGCCCCCTTCACCTGAATTGCTCGAATCTTCACCGGAAGTCGACCCTTCGGGGGATGCAACGACGTTCTCAAGATTCTCCTCCTCGTTCAGCTGAAAAAGAAAGAAAAGCAAATGTGAAGGGAATTCGAGAGACTGAAACATCTGTGGCAGACACAAGTCACGAAATCGAACAAGAAACTACCTCAGCGAGCTTCCCACACGCAATGGCCTTGACGGTCTCCTTCCCACTAGTTAACCAAAATTCCCTTGCGAACTTGATCTTGATGGCCTGAACATCGGTGTTGGCTCGAAGTATCGCAGTACTAGTAGCGCTAGGGAATTGGCAAATCTTCCCGCGAAACTTCTCCAAGTCCGCGCAGTCGTAGTCTGTTGACGGATAAAAGACGTATCCCTCTACGATCCGCAAGCGTACGGACCCCACACCTTTTTCACCACGGGATTCCCAAGGTTCTTGTCAATCCGCGGAGCAAGGGGATTACAAGCGTTCGATCAACAACGACACACTAGCTACTAAACCCTAACTACTATTATACTAGAAAACACTTAACTACACTAGAGAGAATGATAAACGATCAAGAGAGAAGACACTCGCCCACGGGTCTACGATACTAGAGCATGCAATCGCTTAAAGACATGAAAAACCAATCTAATCTATCGGGGTTGTGACCACGGTTTCGCCCTTTCCCTCCTCTCGTCTCGTCACTACGCGAAGGTATTCATGACTAGACCTTTGATGGCCACGGCGTATTGAATGGATCCAAGGAAGCATTGGAGCTCTACTCCCTCTATGGCACGGTTGCAAGCTTTAAGCAATAAAGTATATTCAACACAAGATGATAGATAGATAATCCGACAAAGTGCGATTACATCTCAATATCGATTACAACCCATGGACGAATGAGAAGATTACCCCATCAAGGTGCTGATCATGGCACCGTTGATCATGGTTTCCCTTCCGCCGGTGTCTTCCTCCTTCTCCACGAGAGGGTGCTTCCTTCGAGGTGGTTGATCTCCAGCCGGAGATCCTCCTCCTCTCTCTAGCTTGTGGATGGCCTTCTGGTGCGAATAAACTCCTCTTCCTGTGTTGGCGGCGCGTCGGGGGTTTTAGGGTCGAAGATCCTTCGAGGGCAAGGAAGACGGGACCGAACCGGTGCCCGAAGTGGGCCGGGCCGATCCGGCCGGGCCGGCCGGCCTAGGCCCGGTTTCGGCCGGTTCGGTCGCCCTTTTTGCTCCGTGGGTCCTCGTGCACTTATCTACTTTGCCCCTTCCACTTGGATGATTTTGACGCTGTTATCCTCGCGATCAAGATGGAGGCTCTCTTTGCATGAAGTTTGATCTCTTACGCTTCAATCCCCGGGGGTGTTCCTCGTAGCACTTCGGTCCTCACCACCATTGGAAGTAATTTCAGCGAGCTCATAGACACGAACAAGACTCCATGAATGCTCCTTTGAACTTATTGCGAATCCGTCCCTTATGTCCATGTTTTCCTACATAAACACAACACTCCCAAATGCATGCACAAAGATGAACTTGTTATATGATTAGTGTGCCTAGTGGCGGGTTAGTTCAATAATCAAATCCAAACCAAAGTGTAATGAACATGCTAGGTGCACCAAAATACACCGTCAACATCTCCCCCACACTTAGCTCTTGCTCGTCCTCGAGCAAGTACTCGTAAAAGAACTTCGTCCAAGGAGTGTAATCGTGTACCACTTATCCCTCTTCCCAAGTTAGTCAATCCCTTCATCTTTAATACATAAACACAAAGTAATGATAATCAATCATAAACATGGGCGTTTAGAATTTTTACCACGTCAAGATTTACCCCACAACTCAAACCTTTCACTTGAAGTCTTCAATTTCAGCCATACTTACTTCTTTGCTTCCATCGGAGGGTTTTTATGATTTTCAAAACAAAAATTCCTGCAACAAGTATTAGACAAAAACCTTTCTCCAAGCTCTCTCAAGTCACTCATATGAAGTGTCTATCCTAACCAAATTTTATAAAACTCTCACCTCCCATTAATCTCTCATATATCATGTAAAAGTGGAGCTATAGGTAGGGCTAGCGCAATCAACACAAGTATTGTCAAACTAAGAACTTCCTCTAATGGTTGTCTACCTTTCAAAGCCAATGATCATGAGAATTAACCATATGTAGGGATATCAAGGATGAGAAGATTTAGAATGGTGGACATGTGCAAGGGCAAAAGAAAATTGTGACTTCAAGGCACCAATGATGTCCTCGTTGTCGGATTGCACATGGTTGGAAATAGAGTAAAAGTTTCGTCTCACAATCAACGTGACATCCTTCCTTACACTTTATTATTTTTTTCTTTTCTTTCACTTGATCCATCCCTCTCATATCTTCATTGCTAACTCATCTTTCTCTTTTCTTTTTCTTCTTTCATTCACATATGATTTTTTCTTTCTTCCTTTCTTTCTTTTCCATACACATACTTTTTCTCTTTATTTTTCTCTCTCTTGACAACTTTTCAAAGCTTTCAATTCTCTCTTCCCTCGCATGCATACAATCTGAAATTTTTAAATAAATCATGCTAGAAACGAGACGAAACTTTGAAAATAGGTTGTGTTCAAGGAATACGATGTACAAAAGAGATGTATAGGGTTGGGTATGGAATTCGGCGATGTACGTGACTTCCGTTGTGAAAGTCATGTTACCGAATGTATGACGAGGCTAGCAACAAAAGATAAGCACAAGGACATGATCATTGCTCGAAATTAAAACTCACCAAGAGAGAAGGGTCCTAGCCTAACTCATCGTGCTAATCACACTTATGGTGAAGCGAAAATAAACTTGGCTTTGGATAGGAATTTTTTTCTTACTCTCAACTTGGAAAAAGAGGTTTTGCTAACCTTTATTACAAGGGTTTTAATATAATTTTCAGAACTGAAATCCTCCAATTTTTAGCATCGAACATAGCACAACTAGCATGTGAAGCTCAAGATCGAAGTGCGGTATGGGTACTTTAAGTAGTAGCGATTCCACTAAGCACCACGGTAAACGATTTTCAAACCACATACTTGTGTTCATATATCAAGAATCGAAGATTAAACAAACAAGTAAATAAAGATAAACAATACATAAAACACAAAAATGTATATAAAGACTCTTTTTATTTGGTTTTCTTGACTCAACACTAATTTAAGACACTTGCAAAAATTTTTAAAACGGACTCAAAAACTAAAGACTCATTAAAACACTAAGACTCTCACACGAAGATTAAACCGAACCTAAACTTGAAGTTCAAAAGCTAAGGCTAGCGAGCTAGCTCTCCCCCACACTTAAAACATACGACGTCCTCGTCGTATCTTACAAAAACCAAAGGGGAAAACTAGATCTAATGGTACTTCGAGCAAGCCTTGCACCACTTGCCTCTCATGTTTCCAACCATGCCGAAAAGTTTGCGCACGTTACGGTTAAGGAACTTGTAGTCATCTTCAACTACGCGCTCCAAGTCCTCCATACGCTGCTTCATCGCTTCCATGGTTTGAAGACATTCGTCGGCCGACGCGTAGAGAGCTGCGATGGATTGACGGCAAACTCGACAGCACACCGATGCAATCCGAAGGGGTCGTCGTCGCCATAATCTCCACCGTTGTCACCACCGTCGTCGCCACCTCCATTGTTGTCGCCTTCGCCACCGCCGTTGCTGTCGCCGTTGGGGCCCTCGGGAGTCCTTTCGTAGGGGCCGCTCGCCCCAATCGTCATCGTCTCTACCGGCAGCCGCCCACGAGCTCGGGCTACGATCGTCGGAGTAGTCTCTATCCCCATAATCCTTAGGCTCCGGCGACATCTCCTTGTAATCCTTGCGCTTGATGCCTTGGAGACGTGCCGACCTTCGAACGGGTGTAGGGACCTTCTCTCCTTTGACGGGGTTGCGAGATGCAAGAGCTCCGGTCGGGACACGTCCTCCGCAACGGATACGTGCGGTCCTCTTGACGGGTAGCTTGACCTCGCATCGCATCGCCTCCTCCATCGATGGCTTATTGGCTTCTACCTTCAACTCTAAGCTTTTTGGAGGCTCAATGGTCGCTACAAGGGTGCAACGCATTGCTTGAAAGGTTTGATTCTCGAGCTCCCAATTCGGCCAAATATATAGTCCCGAGAGAAAAGCCCCGGGAACCTTATTTTCCTTTTTTACACTTCCCTTAAAATTTTCCGACCAAACAAGGAAGTCAAAAAGGAGCAATTCGGGCGAAATTCGGGGACATCGGGCGTCGGGCCACCCCCGGGCCGATCCGACCGGGGCCGGCCGGCCCACCCCCGCCTCGGAGGCCGGGCCGGTCCGGTTTTTTGCACACCGCCCTATTTTTTTTTTCGTCCTCGGCCCGTGGGAAAAAGTTGGCCCGGTTAATCTTCGCGAAAAACTCCGGAAAGCTAAAAGAAAAATTATTTACGAAGTTGGTGCCTTGTTTTTCGTCCTAGGCGGGACGTTCGGGCTCTTCCTCCATGGTAAAGACGTCAACATGATGAATGGGCACGATGTCGGGTTCGTAGTAAACCTTAAGCCGCTGTCCATTCACCACAAATTGATCGCCGTTTATATCCATAATGGTTACCGCTCCGTTGGAGAACACCGAATGCACAACATAAGGTCCGTCCCACTTGCTTTGCAATTTCCCCTTTCCGAAGGTTTTAAACCTCGAATTGTAGAGGAGGACCTTATCTCCTTCTTTAAATTCTTTTTTCTTCAACCTTTTATCATACCACCTTTTGATTCTCTCCTTGTATATGCTTGCGTTTTCATAAGCTTTCAACCTCAACTCCTCTAGCTCGCTTATTTGAATTCTCCGTTTCACCACCGCGGCATCGAGATCAAGGTTCATCTCTTTAATCGCCCAATAGGCTTTATGTTCTAACTCAACCGGAAGGTGGCAAGCTTTTCCATAGACGAATTGATAGGGGGTCATACCTATCGGTGTTTTAAACGCCGTTCGATAAGCCCATAAAGCTCCGTCTAATTTCTTTGACCAATCCTTGCCTCCCTTCTCTATGGTCTTGTTAAGTATGCCTTTTAATTCCCTATTTGACGTCTCCGCTTGTCCGTTGGTTTGTGGGTGATAGGCCGTGGAGACCCTATGCTCAATTCCCAACTTGGACAAGCACTTTTTGAAGTTCTTCCCGGTGAAATGAGTTCCTCCATCACTTATCAAGATTCTCGGTGTACCGAAACGAGGAAAAATCACGTTCTTGATCATAGTGATGGACTCCTCCGTGGAAGCTTTACGACATGGTATAGCCTCTACCCACTTGGATACATAATCGACCATAACAAGTACATACTCGAATCCAAATGAGTTTTTAAAAGGCCCCATGAAGTCTATGCCCCATACATCGAATATGTCGATTTGCAAGTTGTATTTCAAAGGCATAGAATTTCTTTGAGAGATGTTTCCGGTTCTTTGGCATTCGGGGCATGACGCAACATATCTTTTAGTATCTTCATGCATCTCCGGCCAATAGAATCCGCTCGACCATACTTTGGCTTCGGTTCGAAAATGGCTATAGTGCCCACTGTACTCCGCCGAGTGGCACTTCCTTAGGATCTCAAGCCTCTCTTCTCTTGGCACACATCTTCTCATCACTTCATCATTGCCAAGCTTGAAGAGGTATGGTGCATCCCAAAAATATTTCTTACTTTCAGAAATTATCTTCCTTTGAGTGTTTTTGTCTAGATGATCGAGGGGCATCTTTTGAATTGCTCGAATGATGTCGATCATTCAAGTATCTTTATCAAGCACTCTATAGAGGTGGTCATCTCTCATCTTATCTTCTATGGGCTCTTTATCATCTTGCCCACGATTCATCCTAGACAAATGATCGGCCACAACATTTTCCACCCCCTTTTTATCACGAATTTCAACATCGAACTCTTGGAGAAGAAGGATCCAACGAATCAAACGTGGTTTAGCTTCCTTCTTAGCCAAGAGATACTTTATGGCTGCGTGATCGGTGTAAACAATGACTTTCGAATTCACGATGTAAGATCTGAATTTTTCGAAAGCGAATACCACCGCTAGCAATTCTTTTTCCGTAGTAGCGTAATTTAATTGTGCCCCACTAAGAGTTTTGCTAGCGTAGTAAACGGCGTGAACTCGGCCTTCCTTTCTTTGTCCCAAGACCGCTCCTACGGCGTAGTCACTTGCGTCACACATGATCTCGAAAGGTTGGCTCCAATCCGGAGGTTGGATGATGGGAGCACTCACCAACGCATTTTTCAAGGTCCGGAATGCCGCTAGACACTTCTCATCAAAGTCGAAAGCCACATCTTTTTGAAGAAGGTGTGTTAAAGGCTTAGTGATCTTTGAGAAGTCCTTTATAAATCTTCTATAGAATCCGGCATGGCCTAGAAAGCTCCTTAAGGACTTAATATCCGTAGGAGGTGGGAGTTGCTCAACCGTCTCTACCTTAGCCTTGTCCACTTCAATTCCTCTCTCGGATATAACATGTCCGAGCACTATGCCTTGCTTAACCATGAAGTGGCACTTTTCCCAATTTAAAACCAAATCTACCTTCGCACACCTTGTAAGGACCTTTTCTAAGTTTGCTAAGCAATCCATGAACGTCTTCCCGTAAACGGAAAAATCATCCATAAACACTTCAACAATTTCTTCGATGAATTCCGAAAACACGACCATCATGCAACGTTGAAAAGAGGCGGAGCGTTGCATAGGCCGAAGGGCATCCTCCTATATGCAAACGTTTCGTAAGGACATGTAAATGTTGTCTTATGTTGATCTTCCGGGTGAATGGGAATTTGCATGAACCCCGAGTATCCATCGAGAAAGCAAAAATAAGCGTGGTTTGCTAACCTCTCGAGCATCTCGTCTATGAACGGTAGGGGGAAGTGATCTTTCTTCGTCGCTTTGTTAAGCTTACGGTAATCAATACACATCCGCCACCCGGTCACGGTTCTTTGCGGTATCAATTCGTTCTTCTCATTCTTCACCACGGTCAAACCTCCTTTCTTCGGTACACAATGTACCGGGCTCACCCATTCGCTATGTGGAACCGGGTAGATGATTCCGGCATCAAGTAACTTGATGACCTCTTTCTTTACTACCTCTCGCATGGCATGGGTTAGCCTCCTTTGATGGTCCACTACAGGCTTACATTGGTCTTCCATTGGTATACGATGAGTGCAAAAGGCTGGGCTAATACCTTTGAGATCATTGATTGAATATCCAATCACCTTCCTATGTTTTTTTAATAAAATCAGCAACGCTTCATTTTCTTCGTGGCTCAACTCGTCGCTCACAATGACTGGATAGGTTTTGTCTGGCCCCAAAAATTCATATTTTAATCCCTTGGGCAAAGGTTTAAGGTCTACTTCGGGCACTTGTGGCTCCTCGGGTTTGATTTCTCCTATGTCTTCGAACTTCTCTTCCTCCACGCTACCATCATGCGGCTCTAAGCCTTTTGTTGCTTCCTCTAGTTCTTCATCTTGTTGATTACTAATTTGATTTTCCATCGCTCTTTGCAGCGGGTCTCTAAGGGTTTCAACAAAACAAAGACTATCTATCTCTTCTATTTCTTCATCTTCGGGAGGAAAAGGAGTAAGGTGTTTAGAAGCACGAAGAAAGTTATATGTGTACTTTGTTCCATTAAGGTTCATTGTTACTTTGCCTTCTCCGGCATCTAACACGGCATCAACCAACTTAAGAAAAGGCCTACCTAAGATTATATGATCAGAATTACTATGGTAAGCATCAATAACAAAGAAATCGGTTGGTATGTAGTTTCTAGAGATTTTTACTTTCATGTTGCAAGCAATACCTAGAGGTTTGATAGTTCTACCATCTCCCATAATTAATTTCGTTGATGTTGGAGCTAAGTCTAGGTTGTGGTATTGAACTTTATCGTAAATTTTAGAAGATAGAACACTTACTTGGGCTCCGATGTCGCATAAAGCTTTGCATTGAACTCCGTTGATCTCGCAACTCAAGTGCGGCGTCATCTTCTCTTCTTCTTCGGATCCGATCGAATAAATTTCAGCAAGGCGAGCGTATGGTGATGCTTCGGGCTTGATCCCCATGATCCTCTTCACCTCGGCAATATGTTCCGGATCCACCACGTCATCTCCAAAGAGCTTTTCAAAAATCTCACCGGTGGTTTCGAGGTCGTATGAATTTTCAGCTTTCCTCTCCGGTGGGAAATCGACTTCCAATGCTCTTGCCATTCCCTTTTGATTAGGGAACGGTCTTCTCTTGTCGAATACTTCTCCGTAATCAATAGGAACCCAATCCATTGGCTCGAACTCCCTTAGTGGCTTCGCGCTTGACATGCTTCTCTTGTTCGTCTCATCTGGTGCGGCGAAGTCGACGTTTGGTGTAGTTCTTGATTTGATGTGTTCTTGCTCAAGCTTCTCCATGATTGGCTCCTCTTTTGTGACTTCCAGGGGTTGCCTCTTTAGAAAAATCAGCAAGCTTCTTCTTCCTTGAATTGAATTCCGGCTCTTCCGCAAGTCTTGTTTCCCAATCTCTTCGCATGGCAGCCGCTTTACTAACTTTTTGTAGAAGTTGGGCGGCTTCCGTGAGTGTTTTCTCCATGAGATCCCCACCCGCACACATTTCGACGTGTCGCATGCAACTAGGGGTTAGGGAAAAGAAAAATGTATGCAAGAGTACGTCACCGGTGAAGCCGAGTTTTGGTCCTTGTTCGATTAATTCATTAAACCTATCCCGGCTTGGTCTATCCCTTCCTCTTCTCCTTGCATAAAATTGATCACTTGCCTCCTTAGATGTTGAACCTTGCTCATTGGAAAGAACTTCTCGCAAAACTTCTTTGTCAACTTGTTCCAATTGCCTTCAACTTCAAAGGACGCAACCGAATACCATGTCTTTGCTTTGCCGGCAAGTGAGTAGGGAAAGAGATTCCATTTGAACCATTCATCGGGAACTCCTTCTTGACGCACCGTGTTGCATATTGTCGTGAAATCCCTTATGTGTCTATATGGGTTCTCCGTAACCATCCCTTCAAATGGGTTTTCCGCCACCATCTTCATGATCTTGGATTTAATTTCATACTTGGTCGCTTCGAGCTTCGAATCCGACTCTTGTACCTTTATGTCTTCACATCGAGGGCTAGCGTAATCCCTTAATGATTTCTCCGGTTCTTCCACGGGTTGATTAACGAACTCCATCTAGACAATAAGATAAAAACAAAAACAAAAAAGAAACAAGTGTTTTTCTGATAATAAATGTTAGATATAGCGAATAAAAGATAAGCTAAAATATAAAACTAAGTTAGATGCAAATCAAACGATGTAAACTAACTTGCTCCCCGGCAACGGCGCCAGAAAAAGGGGCTTGTTGACGGATAAAAGACGTATCCCTCTACGATCCGCAAGCGTACGGACCCCACACCTTTTTCATCACGGGATTCCCAAGGTTCTTGTCAATCCGCGGAGCAAGGGGATTACAAGCGTTCGATCAACAACGACACACTAGCTACTAAACCCTAACTACTATTATACTAGAAAACACTTAACTACACTAGAGAGAATGATAAACGATCAAGAGAGAAGACACTCGCCCACGGGTCTACGATACTAGAGCATGCAATCGCTTAAAGACATGAAAAACCAATCTAATCTATCGGGGTTGTGACCACGGTTTCGCCCTTTCCCTCCTCTCGCTACGTCACTACGCGAAGGTATTCATGACTAGACCTTTGATGGCCACGGCGTATTGAATGGATCCAAGGAAGCATTGGAGCTCTACTCCCTCTATGGCACGGTTGCAAGCCTTAAGCAATAAAGTATATTCAACACAAGATGATAGATAGATAATCCGACAAAGTGCGATTACATCTCAATATCGATTACAACCCATGGACGAATGAGAAGATTACCCCATCAAGGTGCTGATCATGGCACCGTTGATCATGGTTTCCCTTCCGCCGGTGTCTTCCTCCTTCTCCACGAGAGGGTGCTTCCTTCGAGGTGGTTGATCTCCAGCCGGAGATCCTCCTCCTCTCTCTCTAGCTTGTGGATGGCCTTCGGTGCGAATAAACTCCTCTTCCCGTGTTGGCGGCGCGTCGGGGGTTTTAGGGTCGAAGATCCTTCGAGGGCAAGGAAGACGGGACCGAACCGGTGCCCGAAGTGGGCCGGGCCGATCCGACCGGGCCGGCCGGCCCGGGCCCGGTTCGGCCGGTTCGGTCGCCCTTTTTGCTCCGTGGGTCCTCATGCACTTATCTACTTTGCCCCTTCCACTTGGATGATTTTGACGCTGTTATCCTCGCGATCAAGATGGAGGCTCTCTTTGCATGAAGTTTGATCTCTTACGCTTCAATCCCCGGGGGTGTTCCTCGTAGCACTTCGGTCCTCACCACCATTGGAAGTAATTTCAGCGAGCTCATAAACACGAACAAGACTCCATGAATGCTCCTTTGAACTTATTGCGAATTCGTCCCTTATGTCCATGTTTTCCTACATAAACACAACACTTCCAAATGCATGCACAAAGATGAACTTGTTATATGATTAGTGTGCCTAGTGGCGGGTTAGTTCAATAATCAAATCCAAACCAAAGTGTAATGAACATGCTAGGTGCACCAAAATACACCGTCAACATAGTCATGAAGAATTTTCAATATACTCTCCACAGAAAAAGTAGTCGCGAAGTCGCTAGCGCCAGAGATCACCTCAGAGAGAGCCTGGAACTTAGCCTCCATCCAATCCATAAATTCGGGGATCTCAATGTTATCTGGAAGAGGAGCTGGACGAACGCCGAACTCGTTCAGTGACTTCTTGTATTCCTCATAAAGAAGTTTCAATTTTTCCAGGATCTCAGAAGTACTCCTCTTCGAGGCTTCACTCTGATCCGCAAGCGCTTTTTCAAGATCCAGGATTTTGCGATCTTTCACGCTTAGAGACTTTGCGAGGCTGGCGTTGTTAATGCGGGATCTTCGGCAATCTTCATAGCCCTCTCATGCTTCTCCCGAAGATTCTCGATCACACTAAGGTCATCTTCATGGGACTTTTGAACCTTTTCAAGTTCCTTCTTGGATTGCTCAAGAGCCGATTCCACGAGCCCCTTTTCATCCTGACTTGCCTTCAGAGCCTCCGCCAACTCGGCTACCTTCTTCTCGAGTTCCACGTCGCGGATTGGGCAAGGGCGAATCTGCGCTTGAGTTCTTTAGATTTCTGGGACAGTTGCTTGTTCATCTTCTCTTGTTCAATGAGCCGCTCTATGGCAACTTTCCCCAGCATAGAGTGTTTAAGCGCATAATCCTCCTGAAAGCGCGCTAGCTTCGAGGGAGGGTAAGAGTGCAAGAGATCCTTGAATTCTGAAAAATTAAAGATTAAAGCCTAAGATCAAAATTCAAGAATCGGAAAAAAAGAGTATTGAGAAGGGACGAACCTTGCTTACTGAACTGCTGCATGGTGACCTGTTTAGCCGAACCGGAGGAAGCTCTACCCTGAGGCGAAGGGGTGCCTTCGGGAGAAGGATGAGGCCCTTTCTCAGAACCAGCAGCAGCTCCTTCAGGTTGTCCCGAACTCTCCCCTCCTGATTCATCAATAGTCATAGATGATTTCCACAGTGTTAAAATCTTAGAAGTCTTGCCCCCAACGCCAGTGGTCTTGAAGCCAACACTTAATAATTTGCCGCGATGAGACGTACCGAAGCTCTTGTTGAAAGCAGCCAAAGAGGGAGAGGGAGTTTGATCTTCGGGAACAACCTCCCGAACTTCGACCAAGGGAGCGTGTTCGGTAGGATTCTCCCCCCTTTGTACAGTGAGCTCAAGCTCTTTGGCGAATTCGGGGGAGGCTTCATCCCGAGAGAGAGCGGGTTGAGAGACATCGGCAGCAGAGGCTTCAGCAGCAACGGGGGCCTCAGTGGGGGCAGTAACATCAGTAGCAACAGTGGACTCATCAGCAGCAGCAGGAACAGTCTCCTTGCGAACTTCGGGAGTAGCATCTGAAAAGGAATCAACATCTACGAATTCATTCTCGGAACCAGACGGACAGTTGTCCCGAAAGTTAAACAGTGGCCAGAGGCAAACACCTTTGAGGTTGTCTGCTTCCACGAGGGCGTCGTCGTCGAAGGCGGATGGAACTCGCCGAACACCGACAGAAGAAACGTTCTTCGCCACCTTCTTCAACCTCTTGCGGCTCATCTGGGCAAGGCCCGAAGCAGCCTGGAGCTCCGCGTCCGAAGTTCGTTCAGAAGTTTTTCGCTTGCGTTTTGACGATTCCAGGGATCTTGTCCTGGAAGGCTTGACCCCTGAAGAAGTGCCCTCGCTGGCAGGTGATGAGCCTCGCTTCGACGACCTTATTCGGGGAGCATTGATTGGGGCAGCTGAGCAACTGGCCACAGCAACGGCAGGAAGCTTCAACTTGGGACCTGGGCCTCGAGAACTGAAAAATTTGTCCCCACAAACTTCCGAAAAACGCAGTTGATCCTCTTCTTATGCTTTACCAGAGCCTTGTACGCCTTATACTCATTCATGGTATATTCGCCTACCATGATGTTCACCCTCTTTTCCACTTCTTCCATGAAGGCCTCAGCGCTCTGGTCTTCGTGAAGTTTAATCCCGAACTTCGGGAAAGGCACCTTTTGATCTCCCCAGTTGACATTGAAGTACAAAAGCTCAGTAGGGGACCAACCACCCGGGCAGCGACGAATTCTTCAATAATGTCACGGCCGCCAAGTATAGTGTTGGCCAGGTGAAATGCATTCTCACAACTTCTAATTCCCAAGGCCCGTTGGTTGAATTTGGCAACATTCACCGCGGCCAGAGGCGCAATCGGGCAGGACAATTTCGGCATATTGACCTTCAGATAAAACCAATGAGACCTCCAATCATCAGTGAGGTTAGACTTGCAACAAGGAGCAATCTGGATTCGGGTAATTCCTTTTCGGGTATTCTGACGTCGCGTGTTGAAAGTGCAACACGCATGCTGACTGTGATAGAACTGCCCGTCATTGCCCTTGATGACCTCAGGGATAATCACCAATTCGTAGAATCTGGCGAAAGCATCGACACTGGGATTGCAGCTGAAGGTCTTCAAAATCCAAATGAACTTCGACACTTCAAGAAAGATGTCGGCGAAAGCTGGTGGGTTTTCACTGAAAATGCATCAAGAATAGCCGGTAGGACTGGGTCGCAGGGGAACCTCAGCCCGCAGATAAAGAAATCCCAAAAGGCAACAATTTCTCCGTCCCTAGGGGTAGGGATCTGCTCATCAAGCGGGGCTCGCCCAGCGCCCGGAGAAAAGAACCCGGCCTTCTCGTATTCCCGAATCGTGTTGGTTGTGACCTTCGACTCTCCGAAGACGAGTGAGGGTGGCAACGGGCCGGAATTCCTTGCTCTGACCAGGTCGCTAACGCCGGCATCCACATCTCCGATGTCTTCGCCAGTGTCAGATTGAACCTCCCCGTCTTCGCGACTCCTGGAGCCACTGGGAGAACCAGAATCCTCGGTTGGTGCAGCCTGCTCAGCACCTTCGACGACTGGGTCGAGCGGAAGTCCAGCCGCAATGAGCTCTTCGGTAGTCATGGGTCTAGCTGTGCTTTTAACTCGAGCCACCTAACCAACAGATACGAACATACGAACTGTTAAGAATAACATTCAAGAATAAAGCTCACAAAATCGTGATACCACTGCACCAAAGTATAACAAGTAAGAATTGATAAGAAAGAAATAAAAGAATACCTTAGAGAAATGCGAAGAGAACCAGAAGTTCGCGGGCTTTTCAGCAGAAGACCAGGTTACGCGAACACGACAGATTCACGAACCGCAAGAGACCAGAAAGGCCGTAAAATTTTTCAACGGCGGCAGCCCGCTATTTATAGGGCCGGGGAGGGGTAGTTCCGTGAAACCCACCTCGATCTAACCGTCCTTGGTTTCCCGGGCGACGTGTGTCCCCTCCGACGTTCCGAGGGTGATGTTTTTTACTAAATTTCCGAAGAATTCGTGGAATCGGATCGTCGGAGTCAACCCGCTTCCCCGAGGGGCTAGTGTTGGGGAATTCAGGAGAACCAGTCACCCTCTAAACGTTGAGATTAACAAAGTTCTCGAAACATGTTTTTCAGCGGCAGGGAATTCACGATTTTTGGAAGCCTGGAACCTCTGAAGCCTCGGATTCACGAATGTGCGAAGTTCGGGAATCTTGATTCGGTGAAGAAAGGGGGTCACGAACATGCGGAAGCCCGGAGTCTCGAGCTGTCGGTGGCCCGAACTTCGGAGGACGGCCAATTCGGAAATCTGTCAAGGGCTAAGTTCGGAAGTCACGCACGAGGACATGCGCGAACCAGCGGAGAAGCGAAGGCCAATTCGGGAATCTGTTGAAGACCCAGTTCGGGAGTTTCACGTGGAGACATTCACGAACC
This sequence comes from Cenchrus americanus, assembly GCA_947561735.1. Lineage (NCBI taxonomy): Eukaryota > Viridiplantae > Streptophyta > Magnoliopsida > Poales > Poaceae > Cenchrus > Cenchrus americanus. Next base: position 75,745,462 of record OX387244.1, on the reverse strand, counting down.
AGGGGAGAAGCAAAGTCAAAGTTGTTGTCCCAAAAAGTCCGGGTTTAGAGTGTGAACTAGTGGCAGATTTGTAAATATGTTACACGAAAAATACATTCTTGTATGCGTTCACACTAGGAATATTCTCTGAGCCTGAGGGTGTTTTCGGTATGTAAAAGTCCCTTCATCTCCCTATAAAAGGGGGGCGCGAGGGCACGTGTAAGGGGATTCAGACTTTTTGGAACTTGTGCTACTTGCAGAGGGAATCACAGTCTCTTTGCGCTCTTACTGTGTGCTTGAATGTGTTTAGAACTCTCTCTCTCTCTCTCTCGTGTTAGGGTTGTCATCCGATATTTTCGGGTAACCCCCCAACAGGAATCCCTTTGACAGTGGAATTTAGGCCACAACTTGTTGTTGTCTCAGGCCTTTTGGTGGGAATCCCTTTGACGGTGGGATTTAGGCCACAACTTGTTGTCTCAAGCCTTTTGGTGGGAATCCCTTTACGATGGGATTTTAGGCTTTCACGGAGTCTTTGACTGTCACGGAGCCCCTTCACAAATTTTCTTTTCTCATAATGGATTTTCAGCTATCACAGAGCCTTTTACGACCTCTTTCTCTTTCACAATGGAGTCTCGGCTATTAGGGAGCATTTTTCACAAACTTTTCTTTTTCACGATGGAATCTCAGCTATCAAGGAGCCTTTTCACGAACTTTTCTTTTTCACGATGGAATCTCGGCTATCAAGGAGCCTTTTCACGAACTTTTCTTTTTCATGATGGAATCTCAGCTATCAAGGAGCCTTTTCACGAACTTTTCTTTTCACGATGGGATCTCGGCTATCAAGGAGCCTTTTTCACACGATGAAATTCACAAAATGCACGAATTGGGGGAAGACTCTTTTCATATATATCACAAAGAGTATTTACACAGGACCCGCCTCGTTAAAAACCTTGCCTCTTGATTTAGAGCCCCCTTTGCAAGGAAAAGAGTACGGTCCTCCTTATTCTGAGGAAATTGCGAAAAAGTAAATGTTTTTGTTCCCAAAACCACTTATAGATTCATGGTTCGGTTTTTCATTTTTACAGAATGTAAACTACGAAAAGAAATGTTGAACGAAAATAAATCTACCTAACTTGGGGATTCTCAAGGATAATACCTCTTCAGGCTATCTGCATTCCATGAATATGGCAGTTCTTTGCCGGTTTGGCTTAACATGCGAAAAGCCCCTGGCATGTTTGTTTCCTTGGCTATGAACGGCCCTTCCCATGGTTCTTGGAGTTTTTCAGGGTTTTCCCAATTCTCCTTTTTTTTAGAACTAGATCTCCGGTCATGATATCTTTTCTGACCACTTTTCTGTCCTTCCATGTCTTTGTTTCTTTCTGGTACTTCTCGATGTTTTCAGCAGCTTCAAGAATCGTTAATTCGATCATATGTTTTCTATCTTTTGGTCAACTTCCTCGATTTCCTTTCCCTTCAGCACTCTCATGCTTTCATTCTTGATTTCCTCTGGGGTCATTGCTTCAGTGCCAAAGAGTAGGCAAAAAGGTGTGAAGCCGGTTGCCCTCGACACTGTGGTATTATGCGACCAGATCACTTTCGGCAAATCATACGTCCACTTGCCTTTTTTCTGATCAAACAAGCACTTCTTGATTCCCAAGAATATCAGGTCGTTTGCGCTCTCAACAGCGCCATTAGACTGTGGGTGGTATACTGATGAAAATTTCGCGTGAGTTCCCAGAGTTTTGCAGTATTCTTTGAAGGAGTAATAGTCAAATTGTTTCCCATTATCCACGGCCAGTTCTCTTGGAACCCCGAATCTGCAGACTATGTTTTGCCAGAAGAATTTCTGAATTGTTGGTGATGTGATATTCGCCAAAGCTTTCGCTTCTACCCATTTGGTGAAGTAGTCCACAGCCACAGCTGCGAATCTGCAGTTTCCTTGAGTTGTTGGCAGTAGTCCAACAAGGTCCATTCCCCACCTTTGCAAGGGCCAAGATGGTGGAATTAGGTGCACTGGCATGGATGGTAGGTTTTGCTGATTCGCGGTTTTCTGACATGCTTCACATTCCCGAACCAATTTCTTTGCATCTATGTTTATGGTGGGCCAGTAGAATCCTTGCTTTATGGCTTTGCCTGCTAGAGCCCTTGTGCTTATGTGTGCACCGCAGAATCCACTATGGATTTCTTTGAGAAGTTCAAGACCTTTTTCAGAGGTAATACATCTCAGCCATTGTTCCGTGACTCCTGACTTGTACAGTTCTCCGTTGACTACCGTATAGCCCCTTGCCCTTTGCTGCAATCTTTTTTCCTCCAATTCATCTTGTGGTTCATAATGACCCCTCAAATATGCCATGATTTCGACTCTCCAATCGGGAGTCCCTACAACATTCACGATTTTCGGCTTTGTTTCTTTGATGGATGGTTCTTTGATGATTTCGAAGAACACATCAGGAGGCATTTCTTGATTTCTGGCTGCCGCTTTGGCTAATTTGTCAGCTTCGTTGTTGTCATCTCTTGGAATGTGTTGCACTGAATAACCCTTAAAATGTCTTTCCATTTCTCTGACTTTCTCAAGGTATTTCATCAAAACAGGATTTCTTGCTTTGCTCTCTTTTTCAATATGTTCCTGAATGACTTTGGAGTCTGTCTTGATGATAAAGGTTTGCTGACCCAGAGCTTTCATCTTCCTTAATGCTAGAAGTAAGGCTTCATATTCTGTTGTATTGTTTGTGGAATGCTCGCCATTCGCGAATATGAGCTGAGCTGCATATCTTATCCCGACTCCTATTGGAGATGTTACAACCGCTGAAATTCCAACCCCCTTGTGACACCAGGATCCATCACATTGTACTACCCAAGGTGTGAGAATTTCTTCGCTAGGATTATGAGTTAGTGAAGTACAGTCTACGACAAAGTCTGCCAATACTTGCGATTTTATCGCGCATCTTCTCTCGAAATCTACAGTGTATTTTGATAGCTCAGCTCCCCATTTGATGATTCGGGAGGATGCTTCTTTGTTCGCAAACAAATCATTCAGTGGTTGATTTGTGATGACTCTTATTCTGTGACCCTCGAAGTAGTGTCTTAGTTTTCTCGCGGTCATGACAACTACATATGCTATCTTCTCCAATTCTGAATAAAAGAGTTTTGACCCTGAGAGATCTTCTGAAGCAAAGTATACTGGGATTTGTTTGAACTTCCCTTCTTCTTCCTTTTCTTGCATTAGCACAGCACTTAGCGCCGAATTTGAGGCAGACAAATATAGCAGAAGTGGCGATTTTGGCTCTGGAGGTACAATTTAGTCATATTCGACAAGTAGTCCTTGAGTTCTTGATAAGCTTGTTTTTGAGTTTCGGACCATTGAAAGTTCTTGGAGCTTCTGAGAACTTGAAAGAAAGGCAAACTTCTTTTTGCGGCCCTGGGAATGAATCTGTCGAGAGCAGCAACTCTCCCTGTTAATTTTTGCACATCCTTCACCGAAACTGGGTCTTGCATTTCGATCAGTGCTTTGATTTTGTCGGGATTCGCCTCTATGCCTTTCGTTGAAACTAGACATCCGAGAACTTTTCTCTTGTGAATGCCAAAGACACATTTCTCAGTATTCAATTTGAGGTTCGCTGCTCTGAGATTCGCGAAGGTTTCTGCCAAATCGCTGATGTGGTCTCTTCTCTGTACGCTCTTGACTACTATGTCATCCACGTATGCCAAAATGTTTCTCCAAAGTTGGGGGTGAAGAACTATTGCTATCAATCTTGAAAATGTGCATCCTGCATTCTTCAGCCCCTCTGGCATTCTTACGAAACAAAATGTTCCGAAAGGAGTGATGTAGCTCGTTTTCTCTTCATCTTCTCTGCGCACTCTTATTTGGTGGTATTCTAAGAACATGTCCAGGAGTGAGAGCATTTCAGGCCACTGTTGACGGATAAAAGACGTATCCACCTATGATCCGTAAGCGTACGGACCTACACCTTTTTCACCACGGGATTCCCAAGGTTCTTGTCAATCCGTGGAGCAAGGGGATTACAAGCGTTTGATCTACCTTTACACACTAGCTACTCAAACCCTAACTATGATTAAACTAGAAAACAACTAAACTACATTAGAGAGAATGATTAAGCAATCAAGATAAAAGACACTCGCCCATGGGTCTACGATACTAGAGCATGCAATCGCTTTAAACAATAAAACCAATCTAATCTATTGGGGGTTGTGACCACGGTTTCGCCCTTTCCCTCCTCTCGTACTGTCACTACGCGAAGGTATTCGTGACTAGACCTATGATGGACACGGCATATTGAATGGGTCCAAGGGAGCATTGGAGCTCTACTCCCTTTACGGCATGGTAGCTAACCTTAAGCAATAAAGTATATTCCACACAAGATGATATCCAACAAAGTACGATTACATCTCAAGATCGATTACAACCAATGGACGAATAAGGAGATTACCCCATCAAGGTGCTAGACATAGCACCGTTTGTCGGTGCGGAATATGGTCCCGACACTAACCAGTAGATAGCGCCGAGGTCTATCCCTCAATGGTCGATGCTAAGCAACAAGTGACACAGGGTTTTTATCCTGGTTCCGGCCGAGGGGGCCGTACGTCCAGCAGGGGTGTGCTCTCGGCACTATATTGCTCGGCACCGGGGTGCCAGTAGTGGGGCGGCTACAAGCAAGGCGGGAGAGGAAGAGAGGCTGAAGATATTGTGGGAGAATGAGAATGAGTACGTGGTGTGTGGCGTTGAGTCTCTGTTCATCCGTCCCCCCCCCCCCCCCCCGGGCGGGGGTTCGCCCCCCCCCCCTTTTATAGATCAAGGGGGAGGGCGGGTTACATGCACGCCGCGCTACCTAGCTACGCGAGGGAGCACGTCGTGCTACGCTGTAGAGTGGGCGGCCGTCCGGATGATCTTCGCAGCGATCTGGCCATGATGGCCTACCTCGTACCCCAACAGTGGCGGTTCGAGGGTAGGAGGGCGGCAGATGGTGGTGGCGTCCTCTGATAGGCTTCGAGGGAGGTGCTGATGCTGGCTTGTATGGAGCACAAGAGTAGGCAGAACGGGCGTTACTTCCCAACGCGCTTCACAGTGTTGGAGTGGTTGCTACAGCGCTCGGCGTGCGCCTGCACGCGCGGGGGCGGTGACCATGCTGTTACAGTGGCCGGGATGGCGATCCACCGGCCTAGCGCCTCCACCTAACCCTGTAGGGTCACAAGAAAGTGAAATCGAGGGGTGCGCCGGCCCCCCTTCGAGGGTCGGCGCGTTAGCCGTCCTGTAGTAGGCGCGCGGTGTCACGCGGCCGACACCGGCCGTACCGCACAGTCCCTCCCCACAGTGGTGGGGATGGGCTCCTCCCTGGGGAGTTGGTGCGGCGGCACCGGGCGCGAGCCCCGGCGCATGATGGCGCCGCCCGCCCGTGTCGGGGCGTTAAATGCCCGCGTACGGGGGCCGGCGCACGAGTGAGGGGCGCCCTCGAGCGTGGCGGACCCCGGCCGAGGGCGGGGGGGTACCCTCGAGCGAGGCGGGACTGCTCGAGGGGGAGTGAGCCCTCGAGCGAGGCGCGATCCGCTCGAGGGAAGTGTTACCCCTCGGACGGGGCGGAGCCCGCCCGAAGGGAGCACGCATCCTCGAACGAGGTGGAGCCTGCTCGAGGGAATCACTAAGTGGGCCACCTTGATGGGCCGTCGGAGTCCCCCGTGGCGTGGGTCGTTCCCCGCATGGTTAGACGATTTGTGTTTTGGCCTTTTTGCGGGTTTTAAGTGAGGATTTCCCCATTGTTTTAGGGGACCCCTAGGGCTGTCCCCGACAGTAGCCCCCGAGCATCTGTGGGTTTGCCATTGAGGCTCCCGCAGATGCTGGAACCTACTGATAGGACGTTCTTCCCTCCTTGTTTGCGAACGCTTTCCGCGGGGCCGCGTCAGCGGACCCGCGGGTCTAGCCCCCCGAAGCCTGCGGGGGTGTGGGTGCTCCCGTAGGGGTTAACCGCGAGAATTTTGGTCAGAGGGCGTGGCACATATGCCAACCGGCATCGGCGGTGTTTCAGCCGGCTTCGGGGGTGCACGCGGCTGCCGGCTTGTCTCCCGGCGGGTGCAATTTCAAGGAGGTGTAGCCGTGCGCCGAGCCCCCGAGCCTTGGCCCGTTCGAGGCGATCGGGTAGAGCTTGGCGACTTGTTTTTTAACGCGCCCTCGCCGTCCCTCCGCGGGACGGAGGGTGAGGTTTCTGCAACTCCCATCGAGCGGGTCGCGAATTGCGGATTCCTCCTCGAGCTGGTAGCGGGTGGTTCAAGTGGACGTCCATGCCCCATTCGATAAGGGTAGGCTGCGCGGTTCAGAGACACGTCCATGGAAGCGCTTGCATGGGTTTGCTAGGTGGGGCTCGGTCCCGTTCGCTAGGGACCGAGGGCGTGGAAGCTCTCCCTCGGTGGGATCCCCCGGCTAGCTGCCCTCGCTGGCTCTCGAACATGACATGTGGGGCACCCTCGAGCCGACGGGCTCGAGGAACGGCTCGAATGCGCGTGCCCTCGTCGTCCCTAACTCGCGCGATGCGAGGCGCTCGTTCGAACCCGTCGAGGGTCGGGCTTCGGACCTCGATGCCGTAGGGCCGTGCGGGGGCGGCGCACGGGCGGCCCCCGTCTTTTCACGTCCGCGGCCGTCGAGGGGTACGGGCGAGCCGGCTCTCGGCGGCCGGTCGGCGGCACAGCGCGGCATGGGTGCTTGCGGTGCCCGCTTTACTTCAAGCAGGCCCTGGGCGACCCTCTCACGCGCGTGCCTTCTTTAGAGGGTTGACATTGTCTTGAGCCGGGGGCTGACGCCGCTCGAGGGTTTTACGTGGCATGGGTGCCCGCGGTGCCTGCTCTACATCGAGCAGGTCCCGGGCGACCTTCTCACGTCGATATCCCATCGAGGGTTGTTTTCGTTTTGAGCCGAGGGCTCGCCCCGCTCGAGGGTTTTACGTGGCATGGGTACCCGCGGTGCCTGCTTTACATCAAGCAGGTCCCGGGCGACCTTCTCACGTCGATATCCCATCGAGGGTTGTTTTCGTTTTGAGCCGAGGGCTCGCCCCGCTCGAGGGTTCTCCTTGCTTGGCAAGGGACCCGGTCATTAAATGCCTCGCAGTCGAGGCTGCGGTTTTTTGCAGCGCGGGCGCGTCTTTTTAGGCGCTGCGGCCGCGCGCGCGCGCGTAGTGGGCGGCGTGGCAGGCGGACGTGACTGCTTCGCCTCGGTCCCTGCGGGTCTTCGCCGTGATGATGGCCCGCCTGCGGTGATGTGGCCGCTGCAGTCGTGGTGGGGCCCGCCCGTCGACGCGAAGGAAAGATTCCCTGCAGTTAATGCTAGCGGGGCGTCCGCTCCGGAGAGCTCGCCCGTCGGCCTATAAATCTGCGGGGAGGAGGAGACGACGGTTTTTTACCTTAACATCTCACCATTCTCAGTCCCCTGCCCCTTCGTCTCCCTCTCGCTTTCGCCACCGTGCGGCGTCGCCACTAGAACTTTCCTTCTGTTCCTTGTCCTCCGCTCTCGCTTTCCTTTGCCTTCTTCATGGCGCCGCCTCAGCCTCCGCTCACGATCTTGGAGCCGTACGCTTGGGAGATGTCGACGGTGACCCAGCTGGCCCTTGGCGAGCTGGTCGCTGCCAGCCAGCTGGCGGCCAATGAAGACGGTCGTCCGGCGGAGTGGATAGTGCCGCCGGCGGCGGACCGCGAGCCCAACCCGCCGGAGGGCTACGTGGTGAGCTTCATCCGCTACCACGAGAGGGGTTTCAACGCGCCGGCGAGCACCTTCATGCGGGCGATGTGCCACTACTACGGGGGTGGAGCCGCACAACTTCGCCCCCAACGCGATTTCGCGGCGGCCACGTTCGTGGGCGTCCGAGGGGTACTGGGGATCCCGATCAGGCGGGAGCTGCGGGTTCACCTTTTCCGCGGGGGAGCTCTTCACGCAGCCCACGACGGAGCCAAGGACCCGCCGCGCGGTGCGCGCCGGCGGGATGTCACTTGCCCTGCGGGGGCAATTCAAGGACATCTACATCCCCTGCACCATGACGTCGAACAACGCCGGCTGGGAGCGGGGATGGTTCTACTTGCGCAACGCCGAGCCTGGCCTTCCCCCCTACACCGGTCGGGTGTTCAAGAAGAGGCCGGACTCCTGGGGCTACGGGGTGTCTACGCCCCAGCATCGGAGGCGGCAGGAGTCGGTCCTGGCCGCGCTGCAGCGCCTGGCGACGATGGGGCTGAACGCGATGGGCGTCCTCGCCTTCCTTCATCACCGGCGGATCGTGCCCTTGATGGAGAGGCCGCTCTGCATCTTCGAGATGACAGAGGCGGCCAACCCCGTCGACCTGGCGAGGTCGCGGATGCTCCCGACGCCCCTCGAGCGGCCATATGCGCTTACCCGGGCGCGGAGCGCCGTCGACACCCGGGCGCCAATGCCTGCGGGCCGGACCCCATGGGAACTGGAGATGCTCCCCACGGGCCCGCTGGTGAGTTCGGTTCTTGATTTTATTTTGGTTTTTTGGACTTGCTTTTGTTTCCTGACGCGTCTTCGATGCTCCTGTGTGCAGCTGGTGAACTTCACCATTGCCAAGTCCGTTCCGCCCACCCCCGACTCCCGTGCGCTCGGCGGGCGGCGCGGCCGGCGGGGAGCGAGGAGCGGGCGGCGCGCGAGAGGGAGCACGCGAGGCGACGTCAAGCGCGCCACGACCGGCGGGCCGCGGAGTACCGGCGGCGCGAGGAGCTGGGGCTCTCCTCCCCGGAGATCGAGGAGTTCTCATCCTCGGAGGAGGACGAGGAGGAAGAGGCTGAGGGGGAGGGCCCCTCTGATAGGTGGCAGCCTGCGCCCCCGTCGCCGGAACCAGCGCCGGCGACAAGGGCGGCTTCGCCTGGGGCGGGCGCAACGGCGCCCGCCGCCGGGGCAATCGACATCGAGGACGGCGCGCGCCGTGGAGGTGCCCGGCGCGCGCGCGCGGAGGCGCGCGCGCGGCGAGTGCGCCCGTGCGCGCATCAAGCGTGCTGCGCGCGCGGGGCGAGCGCGCCCGTGCGCGAGGCACCGTCGTCGGGGGGGCGCGGCCGGCGGGCGTGCCCGCACGCGGGGGCGAGCGTGCCCCCGCGCGCGGCGGTGACTTCGGGAGGTGCGGCGTCGGGCGCGCGCCCCCGCGCACGAGGCGGGGCGTGCCCGCGCGTGCGGTGGCGCCGTCAGGAGGCGCCACAGTAGGTGCAGCAGCTGCGCCGGCCTCATCTGCTGAGGCCTCGAGGAAAAGGAAACGGGCCTTTTCCTCCTCGAGGTAGGGAGCTCGTCCTTTTTCGCTTGGTTTGGTTCTTTGGTGATCAGGTGATCTAACCTTCCGTTCGTGCCTGCGCAGGGTGGTGCCAACCGTTCCTCCCCTTGCACCAGCCAAGGTGCTGAGGACGGACGCATCGATCCCCACCCGGCGGCGCTCGTCGAGGGCGTCGCGCCCGGGATCAAGCACGGCGGCGGGCGCGAGCTCGCAAGGCCCGGCCGGGGCCTCGAGGCTCCGGCCGGCGGATCAGCCGCCGCGGCGCGGCCGGGAGGTCGTCGGGGGGCGGCCGGCGCCGGTCGTCGTGGAGACACGGGCCGCGGCGGCGTCCGTGGTGGAGGTGGAGCGGGCGCAAGCTGCGGAGGGCGCCGCTATGGAGGCGCGGCCCACGGCGCCGGCTACGAGAGGAGGTGGAGCGGGTGCAAGCTGTGGCGGCGCCCGTGGATGCGGCGGCACGGCCGGAGGTGGTGGCCACGGCGCCACGACGGGCGCCCGCGGCCACGGAGGCGCGGTGGAGGTGCCGGCGGAGGGCGGCGCAAGCGGCTGCGCCCGCCGTGTCTGCGGGCGGAGGTGGTGGAGGTCTCGGACGATTCCCGCCCGCACCGGGTGGAATCGGTGGGCCGGGCCCGGCCCACGAATTCCCCCGAGCCCCGGGGGGGGGCCCTCGTGAGGCGGCACGAGGGTCACATGGTGGTGGGGGGCCGAGGACACGGGGCCGAGGCCTCGTCCTCCGCGCGCCGCCGCCCCCGGTGGAGGGGGCCGTCGAGGATCCCCCTGCGTTCGCGACGCCGGGGGGGAGCGGGAGCTGCGGGGCGAGCTCGGAGCCACGGCGCTACCCTCAGCCGCGCGTTGAACGAAGCGGCTGCGGGTCCATGGCGGCCGGCCGGCTCGTCTTCCAGGTAAGCCGTGGTTGCTCGTTCTCTTCCTTCTTTCGTTTGTGTATGCTGCCTTCGTGTCTTGGCACTTATAGGTTTTGATTCTGTGGTTGCCAGGAGCTCGAGCGTCGCGCCCACGACAAGTACGACGCCTTCGACCGGGTGAATGCCGAGGTTCACCAGGCTCCGGGAGCAGTGCAGCGCCTTCGACGCGCTTGCCGACGCTCTCAGGACGCCGGACGACTGGCTGGCGTACCGGGCGATGGCGTGGTGCGACGAGCTCCCGGAGAACTCGGGCGGGGGACGCGGCGCGCCGCTCGAGCCTCGAGCGGGTCCGCGCGGCCCTCGTCGATCATGGCGAGGCGCCGTGGCGGCGCGCTCGGACTTGGAGAAGACGTGGACGGCGGCCGCCAGGCGGGAGGCGGAGGTGGCCAACGTCCGTCGCGAGGCCGGGAGCTCCGCACGTCGCTCGAGGGGGCGCGAGCGCGGCGGCGCCGGCCGAGGAGCGGGCACGTGGGGCGGAGCGGCGGGCCAAGGCGGCCGACGACTTGAAGGCCGCCCACGACGCCAAGGCCGCGGCGCTTGCTATCGCCGAGGAGCGGCTTCGGCGAGGAGCGCGCGCGCCCGCCAAGGAGCCGAGGGGCGGCTCCGGCGAGGAGCGAGCCGCCCTCGTCGACGCCGGACGGAGGGCGGAGCGGGGAGCGCGTCGCTCGCGAGGCGGCGGAGAAGTCTCTAGAGGAGCGGAACACCACGTTCTCCAAGGTTGAGGATGAGGCGCTCATGCTCAGCATCAGCAACGCCAACCAGGAGCTGGCCCTTCGGGAGCAAGGCGAAACCGCCCGACGCCTCGAGCTGACGGTCGAGGCCGTGCGCCGCGACTTCGAGGCGGAGAGGAAGCAAGTCGAGGGTGAGTTGCCGCCTGACTTCTTGTTTGATTGGCTCTTCGCTAGAGGGCTCGCTTCCCCCTTTCTGATTTCTTTTTGTCTTGTCGATTCCAAGCTTGCGCACCGCCCTGGGGCACGCAGCTGAGAGGGCCGAGACGCTGCAGGCTTCGTACAACTCCTCCGAGCGGGAGCTGCAGGAGCTGCGTGAGGCGGCCCTCGAGACCTGCCGTGCTGTGGAGGAGGGCACGGCTCAGGCCGGCGGCTCGGCCGGCCGGCTGCTTGCGCGTCCTTGGCGGCCACGTCACGGAGCGGATGCGTCGGGCGCTGCATCTGGGCGTCCAGAAGGCCCTCGGAGTGGTGCGATCCCACTACGAGGTCAACTTCGAGGCGCTAGCGGAAGGCTACATCGTTCCCGAGGGCGTCGAGGACGAGGTGGCCATGGAGCGTGTGGATGCGCTTGTCGCTGACGCCGCCGGGTCGCTCGCCGAGGCCTTCGAGGAGTTCCTCTTCCCGGACGCCGGCCCGATGCTGCTTTTGCTCCTCCCGCACAGCGGTTGGGCGCTAGGCCCGTTTTTTGATGTGTATCAGTATTCTGGCCTCGTGGCCTTTGTAAATAAACAAGCTGTTTCATAAACATCTGCTGTAAATGAAGTTATTTATTTATCACGCTTTTTGTTTCTCCTTCTTCCTGAGTAGATTCTAGTTAGGGGAGTTCGATTTTCGCTGGGGGGCTGCTGGGTTGGAGGCGAGAGAGAAGGGCCATGTCCACGCGGCGTAGGCTATCTCTGGCTCGCACGCTCCTTCCGCCGTGTGAGGACCATGTGTGGTTCGAGGACCGGTGGATGGTCGCTTCCTTGTGTGATGAGTGATTGACAACGTTGTGTGGACTGATTCTTGGCTAAGTATTGCAGGTGCAGGTTGCGGCTTGACTCGTGTTGGTGCAGGTGAAGAACAAGCGCGAAAGGTCGTTGCCGGTGAGGCCTCCGGGTGTGGAGAAGACAAGTAGGCTTCGTTCGAGGGACCGGTGGCCGGCGGGGTCAAGTGCGGGCCGCATGGTGGCATGAACGGCAAGATGAAGTCGTGGACGGTTTCTTGGTAGAGCCTCAAAACCAAGGTCGAGCCGGGACTACGTGGGAGCCGAGTCATGAGTGGAGATTGGCGGAGGCTACACCGAGTTCGCGGGGTTTGCGGTGGTTCACCGAGAAAACCCCCGGGTTACTCGGTTGAGCCACAAAACCGAGGCCGAAGACTCGACGAGGAGGTGCGGCCACCCGGGCCGGTTCAACCGCCCGGGAGGGGCGGTCGGACCGCCCGGGGCCGGTCGGATCCACCGGGCCGGTCTAGCCGCCCGGGGGGGCGGTCGACCGCCACGGCCGCCGGCGCCGAGAAGCTTCGAAGCGGAGGACACGCGTCGGGATCGCAAGGCGTGCGTCGAGGCTACGCGAGGGTGCGGTCGCCGGGCATCCGTCCGATGGTGAAGACATCAAGAATTCCAAATCCGCCCTTGAGGGGCATGTATCCCTAGTTAGTAGAGAGGGGCATTTTAGACATTCGGTTGCCGCCTATATAACCCAAGAGGTGAGAGGTTGGCGACCAACTCTTGGAACCCTAGCTCATTTCGTTTTTCCATTTTCGTTCTCTATTTTCCCTAGGTTTTTAGAAGGCTAGTTTGAGAGCTTCATGTGAGATCTAGAGAGAGGGATGGAAGTTTGGGTGGCAAACTAGACCTTGTACGAACCATTCATGGCATGTATAGAAGGTTCGGCGTGGTTCTTGATGGTGGTTTTCCCGTCTCTTTGATGTTGATTTTCGGAGCTCTTTTTGGCGGTGTTTTGAGAACGATTTCTTGGGGTTTTTGGTGGGTGTCACGTATGAGGTTCTTGTGCCTCTTTGGTTGGTGACTTTGCCCCCAAATCCCCTTTGAATCGGACTCGATTTGGTGGTTTTTCGAGTTGGGCGAGTTCTTGACCTAGAGAAGCGATTTCTTCGATTCCTCTTGATTGTGAGCGTTTCGGGTCGATTCCTTTGAGGTAGAGGTTGCCCGGGAGGTAACCCGGCTATCCTCGAAGTTTGGCCGCAATCCGTGGAGTGATTCGGGAGATTGAGCGCAAGGAAGTTGAGGTTTGACCCGCGGGTCCACTGTTACGGAAGGGGCGGTCTAACCGCCCTGCGGGGGCGGTCTAACCGCCGGGGTGTTCCGGGTCAAAGTTTTGTTTCGCCGGATTTTCCTCTGTGAGTTCGTTCGCCTTGATCGAGAGGAGTGTACGGGTGAAATTTGGAGCCGTTCTTGCGGCGTTTGCTAGGTGTTCTTGGTTGGAGTTCGTCGGCGGGTACATGAGGTTAGACCGCCCCGGGTGGCCGGTCTAACCGCCCCTAGGCCTTTGGGTGAAGTTTTGGTTTTCGCCAAGATTTTACGGTAGCTAGCATGGCCTTGACCGGAGATCTCTGTTGGTGAAACCGTGGTGTGTTTTGGTGCTCGGAAGAGGCGTTTCGGAGGATTTCTTGGTTACCGGTGGAGGCGGTCTAACCGCCCCCTATACTCGGTCTAACCGCCCCCTACGGTTAGCCGGCTTTCGAGTTGTTTCCGCTGTCGGTGCTGCGTGTGTGTTGTTGTTGCTGGTAGAGTTTGTTCCTAGGACCAGTAGCACTCCAGTGGCTACGTGGTTTTGGCAAACGGGAGGTAGAAGTGCGGAGTGTGTGATTTCGGGGGTCCGACCGAGCTAGTTCGTCTTGTCGGAGTTTCAATCTCCCTCGAGAAGAATTTTTATCGGCTCCCATTCACTCCCCCCCCCCCCCTCTCGGTCGCCTTATCGGTCCTTCAAGTGGTATCAGAGCCGGTTCGGGTCTTTGTTGACTCTAACCAGTCTAAGATCCAAGGATGGCGTACCAGGAACGGGGTTCGGGTCCTCCACACTTCGATGGCAAGAACTACCAGATGTGGAGCAAGCGGATGGGTGCGTTCCTCCGCGGAAAGGGTCGGACTGCGTGGGATGTCACGGTGGACACGGGATATGTCCGGCCGATGGATTTCCTCGCTCCGGGGGTCGAGGGATAGATTCGACGCCAACAATAAGGCGGTCGACTACTTGTTTCGTGCTTTGTGTCGGCCGAGTTCGATCGGGTGCACACCGAGCACTTGGCTTGTAGGATTTGGGCGGTGTTGAAGGAGGCTCATGTTGGGAACGCCCGAGGTTCGAGGCACGGTTGTATGCGACCTACGGAGAGAGTACGAGAACTTCACTCATCTCCCCCGGTGAGTCCATCGATGCCTTGTTCCAGAGGTTCACGGTGGTTGTGAACAACATGAGGGCCAATGTGGACGTGCTCCCGTACGATGATCATGATAGAGCGGTCAAGCTCTTACACTCTTTGGATCGTACGATATGGGGCGGAAAGTTCGAGGCTATAGTCGAGTCGGAGAGGTACGATACTCTGACGGTGAACGAGCTGCTTCTCGAAGCTCAAGTCGGGCCGAGGTGGATAGGGGCATGACCGCCAAGCTCGAGGGACCGACCGACTCCCATAGTCTTGCCCTCGTTGGTGGTTCCAAAGGAAAGACTAACTCTAACCCATCCACCGGGATGTTCTCGTTTTCCTCTTTGATGTCTATGCCGGATGAGGAGTTTGATGACCTTGGAGAGGACGGGCCGGCGGTGACGAGGCGGTTCGAGAGGCGCACGAGAACCGCGTGAACATGAGGAGGAACACGAGGACACGCTTCCGGTGCGGCAAGCGGGACACTTCGTCGCCGGCCGCCGGAGAAGGCCGAGAGCAAGGACGGCTACAAGCACAAGCCGAGGAAGAACGACGACAAGTACCGTTTGAGGCGCGACCACAAGAGCAAGCACAAGAACAAGTACAAGGACGAGCGACGATCGAGGAAGAAAGAGGGCCGAGGCAAGGCCCGAGCGATGGTTGGAGCGAGCGACGTCGACTCCGGTTCCGCGTACTCCACCTCGAGCTCGAGCGGCCGGCGACGACGGGGAGATCGTCGCAAGAACAAGAGGTCGTCCAAGAACACGAGCGGGCCGAGCCGCTCGCGAGAGACGGCTTCGTACCATGGCGCGAGCTCCGGCGGCAAGAAGAGCACATAGAGCGACTCGGACTGCGAGTCCGACGACGAGGTGCGTGATGAACTTCCCTTCTTGCGCCGGGAGAATGAGAGGCTTGGCTCTTTGCTTGATAACCGTGATGACATGCTTAGAGAGGCCAAGAAAATGAGGAAAGAGCTTAGGGCTTCACTCGAGGATGCTAGGACTAGAGTGGGCGAGCTAGAGACACGGGTGCTTGATAGCAAGCTTGAGATTGATTCGCTTAAGGCTAGCCCCTGTTGTTGCCGATGAAAATGATTGTCTTGATTGCTCCATATTCCTTGCTTGATCTTGCTTTGTTTAAGGAGAAGCATGCCTCCAAGTGTGAGGAACTAGATGTGCTTAGGGTTGAAGTGGGTGAGCTTAAGTCTAGACCTGCTTTGCTAGGTGCTTGCACTTCTTGCCCCGTTTTGCATGCTAAGATTGATGAGTTGCATGCTTACACTAGTTCGCTCGAGGCTAAATTGAAGGAACCCATGCCTACATCTGCTCTACTTGTGAAATGCATGCATTGAAAAATTTGGAGCTTGCACATTATGTTGATCGTTTGCGGGATGAGAATGATGTTGACGGTGAATTTCCGTCCACCTAGAGTACTTGTTATACATTGGTTTCGATTATGATTTGCAACTAACCCGCCACTAGGCATACTAATGATATAACAAGTTCACACTTGCATGTCGATTTTGGAGTTTGTTGTTTACGCAGGAAATCGACGCTAATGAGGAGACTTTCGGGATAAGTTCACCAAGCACTTTGGAAGAAGATCATGAAGCCCGACAAGAGTCAAGACACGCGATGAACATGACTCCAAATGACCCGAGGACCGAAGCGTCAACGTGCAAGTCTTCAGGGACTCAACCAGAAAACAGCGAAGCTTGCATAGCAAGGATTCAAGCCTAAACCGTGAAGGAAACGACGTCAAAGGCCCACATGCAAGTGCACACGAATAAGGGATTACGCGAGAAGCAACCGGGGAGAAAACCGGGCCCGAACCGGGCCGAAGTGGGCTTGGGCCGGCCGGCCCGGTCCGACCGGCCCCGGCCCACTCGGGGGTCGGTTCGGTCCCTCCTTTGCCCTAGGTGTTTGTCTATTTATTGCCTCCGCCGCCGTCGACCGAGCACATCGAACAAATCATCCTACCGACGCCAATCACCGAAAACCGCCGCCGCAAGATGAGGGAGAGAGTTAGATGAGCTCGTCGCAAGGATCAACGCCGGCGGAGAGAAGGAAGCAAGAGGAGGACTCCAAGCCGGCGGCCTAGGGGTGTTCCCAAGCTCCATCGCCGCCATCTTCATCGACGACGTTCTCCGGAGTCTCCATCACCCCTATGTGCTTCAATCCGTGTAAGATGATGGGGTAATGTCTCCGTTCATCCCTAGGATTAGATGGATACATGCTATGTAATTGCTACTTGATTCGTGGTTCCAATCTATTGTTTTCATGTTGATGATGCTTTGATGATTAAGGTAGGCCACCGTGTTTTTCGGGCGTATGATATCCACTACTCCCATAGATTCCATCAACATACCGTGTCCATCATAGGTCTAGTCACGAATACCTTCGCGTAGTGACAGTACGAGAGGAGGGAAAGGGCGAAACCGTGGTCACAACCCCCGGTAGATTGGTTTACCGCTTTCGTGTAGTAGATGCATACCATGTTATCCTAGATCCTAGGGAGGGAACGCTTATCTTTCTTGCTCACTCTCTTGTGTTCAACCTTTACCATATAGTTTAACCCTATATTTGTTTGATCAACTTAACTTAGATTAACTTAGGTTAGATTGTCTTTACTTTTAGATTAATACTCTCTTTCAAAGGTTTTCCATTCAACTAGATTAGTACTTAGTTAAGCGCTAGTAATCCCCTTGCTCCGCGGATTGACAAGAACCTTGGGAATCCCGTGGTGAAAAAGGTGTGGGGTCCGTACGCTTGCGGATCGTAGAGGGATACGTCTTTTATCCGTCAACAAATGATGATTTGAGGAAGTTAATGGGTTGGTTGTCCGGTCACGAGCCTCGGTTGAGGATGATGATCGAGGCCTTTAAGAGGCAAGATGGTGAGGGGCTTGGGGCAAACAAGGTTGGTGAAGGAAGTGGAGAGAATATCCGGAGCCACCAAAAACCCACCACAAAAATGATTTCCCTCCAAAACCCAACCATCTTAGGAACCGACTAGACACAACCCCGGCTCCACCTATATTTCCTACACCCACAAATGATCTCCAAAAGCCCATCAAGTTTGTGAGCACTTCGGGGAAAGTGTTCTTTGGGAAAGTGAGAGAGAAGGCAAGTGAGGAGAAATCGGTGGAGGAGTTGAGTGGAGAGAAACCAAGCGAGCAGCCCCAATCCAAGCCAAAACCTAAGCTTGTGAGGTTCCATTGTGGCCATTGTGGGAAGGAGGGTCACAAGGATGAGTTTTGCTTCAAGAGGAAGCGGGAAGAGAGGATGGCAAAGGAGTGGGCGAACAAGGATAGGTACAACCCCTCCCATGGTGTACCTAAGCCTCGTATGCCACCGCCGGGGGTAAGGGCGTGGTGAGAAGTGTTCGGCATGGGGAGATGCGAGTTCCGCCGGCAGCCGAGGAGCCGTTCTCGAGGGGGCGCTCGGATCGGCTCGGCTAGGCGGTCGGACCGGCCCGGCCCGGAGGGGGCGGTTAGGCCGGCCCGGCTAGGCGGTTTAACCGGCCCCCCCCCCACAGTCCGGGCGGAGTGGTTTTCGAGGTGGTGAGTCGAGAGGTTTCGGGTACGGGAGGTGGAGTTGCTTTGGTGGTTGGTCCGGAGAGACGACGGGTGGTCGGTTTGCTAGGCATTCTCCCCCTCGAGGTCACTACGGGGATGGGAGGAGTCGTAGCTTTGAGAAGGAGAGGAGGGACGTTCCACGGGTTGTCTTCCGTGGTTTTGGTCCTCCTCCAGGCAGTGAGGGGTGGTTCCCTCGGAGTGGTTATCGTGGTGGTGTTCGTGGAGGTAGCTTTGGTAGGAGAGATGCTTTGGTTGGTGCTAACCCCACTTTCGAGCAAATGGCTCGGCACTGGTTTTCCTCCTTTGGTACTAACCCCAATCTTTGAGTCGTTTGTTCGCTCACGTGCTTGTTTTTGAATTTCAGGTGGGAGACTTGAAGAACATTTGGTTGATTGACTCCGGTTGTTCGAGGCATATGACCGGAGACAGGGGGTGGTTCTCAAGTCTCGTCCGGTGGTGACGAAGAGGTACATCACTTTTGGGGACAATGGGCGTGGGCGTGTGCTTTCGGAAGGTGAGATAAAAGTGAGTGACAAGATCACTGCGAGGCGTGTTGCTCTTGTTCAATCGGCGGGGTACAATTTGCTTTACGTGTCACGGTTGTTGGATGAGGGTTTTGAGGTGTTGTTTCGGCCTGGTGGTTCTCGGATTGTGGATTCTCGAGGGGACCTTGTTTGTATGGTCGTTCCCGAGGGTCAGGTGTTTCGTGCTGATTTTTCTCAGTCTTCGGGTGTTGAGCGTTGTTTCTTGGCTGGTTCTTCGAGTGAGTTGTGGAAGTGGCATAGGAAGTTGGGTCACTTGAGCTTTGACCTTGTCTCGCTTGAGTAAACTCAATTTGGTCCGAGGATTGCCACGTTTGAGGCTTGAGAAAGAGTTGGTTTGTGCTCCGTGTAGGCATGCCAAGATGGTGGCCTCTTCTCACCCGCCTCTCACCGATGTGATGAGCGAGCGTCCATGCGAGCTGCTCCATATGGACCTTGTTGGCCCGGCTCGTGTGCGATGCGGGTGGGAAGTGGTATGTCCTTGTTGTGGTGGACGACTTTTCTCGGTATGCATGGGTGTTCTTTCTTGAGGAGAAGGGGGAGACGTTTGGTTTTGTTCGAGATCTAGTCTTGAGGTTGAGGAATGAGAGGCACGGAGATGCCATACGAGCTATCCGCAGTGATAATGGCTCGGAATTCAGGAACTCTCGTTTTGAAACCTTTTGTCATGACTTAGGTCTTGAGCACCAGTTTTCAAGTCCGTATACGCCTCCTCAGAATGGTGTTGTGGAAAGGAAGAACAGGACCTTGTGCGAGATGGCTCGGACGATGCTTGATGAGCATAGGACTCCGAGGAGGTATTGGGCTGAGGCGGTGAATACCGCGTGCTATGTTTCGAACAGAATATATCTCAGAGTGCACAAGAAGAAGACATGCTATGAGTTGATGCATGGTCGCACACCCAAAGTGAGTCACTTCCATGTCTTTGGTTGCAAGTGTTTCATTCTCAAGAAAGGCAGGAAGTTGGATAAGTTTGAGGCTAGGTCTGTCGATGGCATTTTCTTTGGTTATGCATCTCATTCTAGAGCATATCGTGTGCTCAATCTTGAAACTAACCAAATCGTGGAGACTTGCAAGGTAACCTTCGACGAGACGAGCCACGTAGTCGGCTTGTCTTTGAGTGTGCGGGTGATGATGAGCTTGGCGAGGAGATCTTTCGGGGAGGAGGAGCATGAACATGGTGATGATGAAGATGGCGGTGCAGTGCCCCCGGCTGGACATGTACCCACTACTTCGACTACGATGATGGATGGACCCTCTGCTACACCTACGACGACAAATCAAGAACGAGGAGAAGCTGATGTTGAGGGGGAGGTAGCTTCGAGGCGAGAACCTCCCCGACAAGTTCAAGTGGATCACCCAGCTTCGAGGATCATCGGCGACATGAATGAACGCACTACACGGTCGAGGGTTCGAAACAATTCCCATTTTGCTCATGCTGCGTTTGTTGCTTCTTTTGAGCCCAAAGACATTGGACACGCACTATCTGATCACAATTGGGTTAACTCGATGCATGAGGAGTTGGAGAACTTTGAGAGGAATCAGGTGTGGGAGTTGGTTGACCCTCCCCCAGGGTGTAAGCCGATTGGTACAAAGTGGGTGTGGAAAAACAAAGAGGGAGAGAAGGGTGAGGTTGTGAGGAACAAGTCGAGACTTGTTGCTCAGGGGTTCAGTCAGAAGGAGGGGATCGACTACGAGGAGACCTTTGCTCCCGTAGCCCGTTTGGAGGCGATTAGGATCCTTCTAGCCTTTTACGTGGCTAAAGGGTTCAAGTTGCACCAAATGGATGTGAAGAGTGCTTTTCGAATGGAGTGTTGGAGGAAGAAGTGTATGTGAGACGACCTCCGGGGTTTGAGAGTGAGAAGTACCCCCACGGGTGTACAAGTTGAGGAAGGCGGCGCGTATGGGTTGAAGCGGCGCCTAGAGCTTGGTATGGCGAGGTTGAGGGGGTTCTTGTTTGAGAGAGGTTTTGAAATTGGGAAGGTCGATCGGACCTTGTTTTTGCTTGAGGCGGGGCGGAGATATCCCGATTGTGCGGGTGTACGTGGATGATATTGTCTTTGGTGGCTCGTCTAACTCTCTTGTTGCGAGGTTTGCGGATGATATGAGCGGGGAGTTCGAGATGAGTATGATGGGTGAGTTGCAGTTCTTCCTCGGGCTACAAATCAAGCAATCAAAGGAAGGAACATTTGTGCACCAAGCTAAGTACACCAAGGACATTGTGAGGAAATTCAAGATGGAGGACTCCAAGGCTATGACGACGCCGATGAGTACGACTACGGCTCTTGATGCGGACGAGGAAGGTGAACACGTGGACCAGAAGGAGTGCCGGAGCATGATCGGGTCACTCCTCTACTTGACGGCGACGAGGGCCGGACATACGATTCTCGGTGTGTCCGTGCGCTCGTTTTCAAGCGTCTGCGAGGACTTCGCATCGGCAAGCGGTGAAGCGAATTTTCGGGTACTTGCGTCACACTCCCGACTTCGGCCTTTGGTACTCCGCGTCCTCTTCTTTGGCGCTTCATGGCTTTTCGGACGCGGACTTTGCCGGGTGTCGGTTGGATAGGAAGTCCACTTACGGGACTTGCCGATTTTGGGTTCTTCGTTAGTGTCTTGGTCTTCTCGTAAGCAGTCGAGTGTTGCTCAATCCACGACCGAAGCCGAGTATGTTGCCGCTGCTAGTTGTTGCTCTCAGCTCCTTTGGATCACCTACACCATGAGTGACTTTGGTGAGGAGTATACCCATGTCCCACTTCAATGTGATAGCACCAGTGCCATAAGCGTTGCAAAGAACCCAGTGCTCCATTCCAAAACCAAACACATAGAAGTGAGGTATCATTTCTCGAGAGACAACGTTGAGAAAGGGAAGATAGCCTTGATCCATGTACCCACACATGACCAACTAGCCGATATTTTCACCAAACCCCTAGATCAAGCAACTTTCACTCGTTTGCGGGGGGAACTTGGTGTATGTTTAATTTCTTGAGTTGGGTGTGTGGGGGGCTTTCTTTTGCGGTGGTGTCGAGCCCGTTTTGCCTCCCCTCGAGGAGCCGGTTTGTAGCATATGTATAGCTTTCCTTTGTGCATTTCTTGCATTTGGCATGGCATATGTAACCGATGTATAGGCATCCTTGTATCTTAGATTGCATGCATTTTGTATCATATGCATTGGATAGGAAAAGCTTCTCCTATATACATTGTTTACCATGGGTTGCTATATATGTTCTTGTGAGCTTGTTTGGTATGCTATGGTTAGTTTGGCTTAGCTCTTGATGATCTTGTTGAATGATCCATGGTTGATGGCTAATTTTTGAAAAATGTCATATACATGCTCTCTCATGCGTAAATGCCTCTATATGATCTTGACATGTTTTAGTGGCTTTGCTATGCTTACTTTGTGGTTGGATAGCTAGTTTATTGATCATATGGAGCCAAAGGCTCGCTTGCCATCATGAATGTTTAGCCCTCTTGCTTAATCTTGTGGAGGGGCATAAGTTCCTTTTTGTCGCAAAGACATTTCATGTACCATTTACAAATCTGAAAATGAAATGAAAAATGCTTGGAAAATATGTTCCCATGTCATATGTGCTGAAATTAATCTGCTTTGGGTGCTAAACCGTTGCATGATGCCTACCAATGAGAAGTCTCATACATAGAAGTAGGCACATGGCTCGGTGGCTTTGACATGACATGAGGTGCTTTTGGGTGTTTATGATGGTCTTGTGATTAGAATGGCTGTCCTAGCATGAAGTTTGAGTGGCTTTGCCATTTTGATATGTTTTGCTCATGTTTAGGTATTTGCTTGTGAGGGAGTAACTTTTCGCAAAATTACTAAAATCCTTTTTAGCCTTGTCCAATGGTTGTGAAACTTGGTGATCACGTAGTTAAGGTCCTTACAAACTGTCGAGTATCTAACTTGCTCATTTGGACTTGTGTAGCTCCTTGTGATGAATTTTGTATATTCGAGAAGCTATATGTTGCAAGTTTTCGCATTTTGCCTTGATTCATGCATTGTCAACAAGGGGGAGAAGTTTGTGCATGTTTTGGGCACACTGGGAGTGTTTGGAAGGTGTTCCAATTGTTTCGGGCGAGTTTTTGAGCGGTTTGGTGCGGGGCCGGTCTCTTTGGGCGGTCTAACCGCCCCCCGAGCGGTCAAGTCGGGCGGAGGCGGTCTAACCGCCCGGGCGGGCGGTCTAACCGCCCGGGCGGTGTGAGCGGGTTTTTGCTCTTTGTTGCATTCCCGAGTTGCATTGATGCATGTGTTCGGGGGAGTGTCTTGTGGCTCGGGGGGAGCTTGCATTTGTGCAGGGGGAGCTCTTTGTGGTGTTCGAGTTTTGCTTTGGTGGTTTGCGCTCTTTGCTTGAGCTGCGTTTTGTCTCGGATGTGTCGAGCCGTTGCCCTTGCCTAAGGGGTCCGAGACTTGTCTTCTTCAAGTGATCTTGCTCTTTGCCTTTCTTTGGCTTTCGATCGCTTGTTGGGGTTTCCTTTTATTTTGTTTTTTTTTCTTTTCCTCTTCTCTTATGTTACTTCATGTGAGTGTGTTGTCAATGCACTCATCAAGGGGGAGATTGAGGACCATGTGTGGTTCGAGGACCGGTGGATGGTCGCTTCCTTGTGTGATGAGTGATTGACAACGTTGTGTGGACTGATTCTTGGCTAAGTATTGCGGGTGCGAGGTTGCGGCTTGACTCGTGTTGGTGCGGGTGAAGAACAAGCGCGAAAGGTCGTTGCGGTGAGGCCTCCGGTGTGGAGAAGACAAGTAGGCTTCGTTCGAGGGACCGGTGGCCGGCGGGGGTCAAGTGCGGGCCGCATGGTGGCATGAACGACAAGATGAAGTCGTGGACGGTTTCTTGGTAGAGCCTCAAAACCAAGGTCGAGCCGGGACTACGTGGGAGCCGAGTCATGAGTGGAGATTGGCGGAGGCTACACCGAGTTCGCGGGGTTTGCGGTGGTTCACCGAGAAAACCACCGGGTTACTCGGTTGAGCCACAAAACCGAGGCCGAAGACTCGACGAGGAGGTGCGGCCACCCGGGCCGGTTCAACCGCCCGGGAGGGGCGGTCGGACCGCCCGGGGCCGGTCGAATCCACGGGGCCGGTCCTAACCGCCCGGGAGGGGCGGTCGACCGCCACGGCCGCCGCGCCGAGAAGCTTCGAAGCGGAGGACACGCGTCGGGATCGCAAGGCGTGCGTCGAGGCTACGCGGGGTGCGGTCGCGGGCATCCGTCCGATGGTGAAGACATCAAGAATTCCAAATCCGCCCTTGAGGGGCATGTATCCCTAGTTAGTAGAGAGGGGCATTTTAGACATTCGGTTGCCGCCTATATAACCCAAGAGGTGAGAGGTTGGCGACCAACTCTTGGAACCCTAGCTCATTTCGTTTTTCCATTTTCGTTCTCTATTTTCCCTAGGTTTTTAGAAGGCTAGTTTGAGAGCTTCATGTGAGATCTAGAGAGAGGGATGGAAGTTTGGGTGGCAAACTAGACCTTGTACGAACCATTCATGGCATGTATAGAAGGTTCGGCGTGGTTCTTGATGGTGGTTTTCCCGTCTCTTTGATGTTGATTTTCGGAGCTCTTTTTGGCGGTGTTTTGAGAACGATTTCTTGGGGTTTTTGGTGGGTGTCACGTATGAGGTTCTTGTGCCTCTTTGGCTGGTGACTTTGCCCCCAAATCCCCTTTGAATCGGACTCGATTTGGTGGTTTTCGAGTTGGGCGAGTTCTTGACCTAGAGAAGCGATTTCTTCGATTCCTCTTGATTGTGAGCATTTCGGGTCGATTCCTTTGAGGTAGAGGTTGCCCGGGGAGGTAACCCGGCTATCCCCCGAAGTTTGGCTGCAATCCGTGGAGTGATTCGGGAGATTGAGCGCAAGGAAGTTGAGGTTTGACCCGCGGGTCCCCGATTCCGGAAGGGGCGGTCTAACCGCCTGCGAGGGGGCGGTCTAACCGCCGGGGTGTTCGGGTCAAAGTTTTTGTTTCGCCGGATTTTCCTCTCGTGAGTTCGTTCGCCTTGATCGGAGGAGTGTACGGGTGAAATTTGGAGCCGTTCTTGCGGCTGTTTGCTAGGTGTTCTTGGTTGGAGTTCGTCGGCGGGTACGGGAGGTTAGACCGCCCCGGTGGCGGTCTAACCGCCCCTAGGCCTTTGGGTGAAGTTTTGGTTTTCGCCAAGATTTTACGGTAGCTAGCATGGCCTTGACCGGAGATCTCTGTTGGTGAAACCGTGGTGTGTTTTGGTGCTCGGAAGAGGCGTTTCGGAGGATTTCTTGGTTACCGGGTGGAGGCGGTCTAACCGCCCCTATACCGGTCTAACCGCCCCCTGCGGTTAGCGGCTTTCGAGTTGTTTCCGGCTTGTCGGTCTTTGCGTGTGTGTTGTTGTTGCTGGTAGAGTTTGTTCCTAGGACCAGTAGCACTCCAGTGGCTACGTGGTTTTGGCAAACGGGAGGTAGAAGTGCGGAGTGTGTGATTTCGGGGGTCCGACCGAGCTAGTTCGTCTTGTCGGAGTTTCAATCTCCCTCGAGAAGAATTTTTATCGGCTCCCATTCACTCCCCCCCCCCCCTCTCTGGTCGCCTTATCGGTCCTTCACCGTGCCGCCTGCACCCTGTTCGAATCGTGGCTCGAGGTTCAAGTAGGAAACAAACTTAGCGCGCGTTGTTTCGTTTTTTGCGCGAAAAAAATGGGACCATTTTGGTGGGGGGTGCCCCCCCCCCCCCCCGCAGTAGCCCCCAAGGGTAACTTGGGTTTCAGGGGAAAGCCGAGTTATCCTTTTCATTAGACTTGAAGTATTTACATAGTCGTTACCAACTTGGGTGTTGGCCATGTGATTTTTACAACGGAAATACTTGGAAAATCCTAGCTAAGGGTAGAAGCGACGTAGCTGTTGGATGTTCCAAGCATTGGTGAGTTCTTCACCATCCTCGTTGGCCAGCTTGTACGTGCCCGGCTTGAGTACCTTCACCACGACATAGGGTCCTTCCCATGGGGGCGATAGCTTGTGGCGCCCTCGGTTATCTTGGCGCAGCCTTAGGACCAGATCCCCCTCGCTGAAATCCCGTCGACGTATCTTGCGTGCTTGGTAGCGTCTTAGGGACTGTTGATACCTCGCGGAATGCATTAAGGCTACGAGGCGTGCCTCGTCCAGCTGGTCCAGCGAATCCTCGCGGGCTCGTTGGTTAGCATCCTCGTTGTAGCCTCGAACCTTGGGCGACCCGTATTCTAAATCCGTGGGGAGGACGGCCTCCGCACCGTGGATTAGAAAAAATGGGGTGAACCCGGTGGCTCTGCTTGGGGTGGTCCTTAGGCTCCACACGACCGCTGGTAGTTCTTGGAGCCATTTTCGCCCAGATTTGTTGAGCTGATCGAAAATTCTGGGCTTAAGGCCCTGTAGGATCATGCCGTTGGCACGCTCCACTTGGCCGTTGGTACGTGGGTGTGCCACGGCCCGCCCAATCCACGCGGATGTGGAACTTGTCACAGAACTCCAAAAACTTCCGGCCCGTGAACTGGGACCCATTGTCTGTGATGATGGAGTTTGGCACTCCAAAGCGGTAGACGATTGTCGGTGCGGAATATGGTCCCGACACTAACCAGTAGATAGCGCCGTGGTCTATCCCTCAATGGTCGATGCTAAGCAACAAATGACACAAGGTTTTATCCTGGTTCCGGCCGAGGGGGCCGTACGTCCCGACGGGGGTGTGCTCGTGGCACTATATTGCTCAGCACCGGGGGTGCTTGTAGTGGGGCAAGTACAAGCAAGGCGGGAGAGGAAGTGTGGCTTCCAAGTCCCTGGAACGGTGGCTGAAGATGTCGTGGGAGAACAAGAGAGTGAGTGCACAGGGTGTTCTCTTGAACTTCTGTCCCCCGCGGCTGGGGGCTCGCCTCCCCTTTTATAGATCAAGGGGGCGGCGGGTTACATGCGCGCCGCGCTACTTAGCTATGTGGAGAAGTGCGACGTGCTACGGTGTAGAGTGGGCGGCCGTCCGTGCGATCCCCGCCACGATCCGGTCATCATGGCCTGACTTGTACCCGAACAGTGGCGGTTCGAGGGTAGGAGAGCAGCGGACGGCGGTGATGTCCTCTGATAGGCTCGAGGGAGGTGCGGCGGCCCCCCGTACGGCGCACGGGGAGTTGGCGAACGGCGTTCCTTCCCAACGCGCCTCACGGGATCGGAGTCGTTGCTACAGGGTCCGGCGTGCGCCTGCGCGTGCGGGTACGGCGGCCACGCCGTTACAGTGGCGGGGATGGCAGTCCACCGGCCTACCGCCTCCACCTAACCTGTGGGGTCACAAGAAAGTACATCGAGGGTGCGCCGGCCCCCTTTCGAGGGGCTCGGCGCGTTCGGCCGTCGGGGCGTGCGCGCGGTGTCACGGGACGACACCGGCCGCCTTTGCACGATCCATCCTCACGGTGGTGGGGATGGGCTCCTCCCCAGGGGAGTTGGTGCGGCGGCACCGGGAGCGCGAGCCCGGGCGCATGATGGTGCCGGGTCCGCGGCGTCATGGCGTTAAATGCCCATGTACGGGGCCGGCGCACGCGTGCGGGACGCCCGCGCGGCGTGGCGGGCCCCGGCCGAGGGCGGGGCGTACCCTCGAGTGAGGCGAAACCTCCGACGCGAGGAAGTGCGCCCCCTCGGCGGGGCGATGCCCGCCGAAGGGTGTGTGCAGCCTCGAACGAGGCGGAGTCCGTTTCGAGGGGATCCTTGCGTGGGCCGCCTCGATGGGCCGTCGGAGTCCCTGTGGGCCGTGTCCTGCATGGTTAGGCACCTGCATGGTTAGGCTTAATATTATCTGGTTTCGTCCTGGGTTTTAAGTGGGTTTTCCCCCATTGTTTAAGGGGACCCCTAGGGCTGTCCCCGACAGTAGCCCCCGAGCATCTGTGGGTTTGCCGTTACGGCTTCCGCAGGTGCTGGAACCTACTGATAGGACGTTCTTCCCTCCTTGTCTGCGAACGCTTTCCGTGGGGCCGCGTCAGCGGACCCGCGGGTCTAGCCCCCGAAGCCCCGCGGGGTGTGGGTTCTCTGCGGGGGTTAACCGCGAGAACTTTGGTCAGAAAGGCGTGGCACATATGCCAACCGGCATCGGCAGTATTTCAGCCGGCTTCGGGGTGCACGCTCCCCTGTCACTGTCTCGGGCGGGTGCAGTCTCAAGGAGGTGTAGCCGTGCGTCAAGCCCCCGAGCCTTGGCCCGTTCGAGGCGATCGGGTAGAGCCTGACGACTTGTTTTTAAGCGCGCCCTCGCCGTCCCTCCGCGGGGCGGAGGGTGAGGTTTCTGCAACTCCCATCGAGCGGGTCGCGGGTTGCGATTCCTCTTCGGTGCCGGTAGTGGGTGGTTCAAGTGGACGCCCATGCCCCGTTCGATAAGGGTAGGCTGCGCGGTCGGAGACACGTCCATGGAAGCGCTTGCGTGGGTTTGCTAGGTGGGGGCTCGGTCCCGTTCGCTAGGGACCGAGGGCGCGGAAGCTCTCCCTCGGTGGGATCCCCCGGCTAGCTGCCCTCGCTGGCTCTCGAACACGACGTGTGGGGCACCCTCGAGCCGACGGGCTCGAGGAACGGCTCGAATGCGCGTGCCCTCGTCGTCCCTAACTCGCGATCTGTGGCGCCTTGTTCAAACCCGTCGAGGGTCAGGCTTCGAACCTCTGGTCAGTAGGGCCGTGCGGGGTGGCGCCTGGGCGGCCCCGTCTTTTCACGTTTGCGGCCGTCGAGGGGGTGCGGGGCGTGCGGCCCTCGAGGTGCTGGTTGGTAGCACAGCGTGTGTGCTTTCTTTTAGAGGGTTGACATTGTCTCGAGCCAAGGGCTCGTGCCGCTCGAGGGTTTGGCGTGGCATGGGTGCCCGCGGTTGCCTGCTCTACATCGAACAGGTCCCGGGCGACCTTCTCACGTCGATATCCCATCGAGGGTTGACGTCATTTTGAGCCAAGGGCTCATGCCGCTCGAGGGTTTTACATGGCATGGGTGCCCGCGGTTGCCTGCTCTACATCGAGCAGGTCCCGGGCGACCTTCTCATGCTGATATCCCATCGAGGGTCGCTTTCGTTTGGAGCCGAGGGTCGCTCCGCTCGAGGGTTTTACGTGGCATGGGTGCCCGCGGTTGCCTGCTCTACATCGAGCAGGTCCCGGACGACCTTCTCATGCTGATATCCCATCGAGGGTCGCCTGCGCCGGCGGGGGGTTCGCCCCGCTCGAGGGTTCTCCTTGCTTGGCAAGGGACCGGAGCATTTAAGTGCCTTGCGGACGTGGCCGCGGTTTTGCGGCGCGGGCGCGTCTTTTTAGGCGTTGCGGCCGCGCGCGCGCGCGTAGTGGGCGGCGTGGCGAGGGGCGGACGTGACGGCTTCGCCTCGGTCGGCTGCCGGTCTTTGCGTAATGATGGCCCGCTGCGGTGTTATGGCCGGCTGCGGTCGTGGTGGGGCCCACCCGTCGACGCGATGGAAAGATTCCCTGCCGGTTAATGCTAGCGGGGCGTCCGCTCCGGAGAGCTCGCCCGTCGGCCTATAAAGGCTGCGGGGAGGAGGGGCGGCGGTTTTTTACCTTAGTGTCTCACCATTTTCGGTCCTCCGCCCCTTCGTCTTCGTCTCGCTCTTGCCACCGCGCGGTTTCGCCGTTAGAGCTCTTTTTTCGTTTCCTTGTCTTCCGCCTTCGCATTCCTTCGTCCCCCCTCATGGCGCCGCCTCGGCTTCCCCTTAGGATCACGGAGCCGTATGCACGGAGAGGTCGACGGTGACCGGCTCGCCCTTGGCGGCGGTCGCCACCGGTCGGTGGCGGCTAACGAGGAAGGGCGCCGGCGGAGTGGATCGTGCCGCCGGCGGCGCACCACGAGCCCAACCCGCCGGGAGGGCTACGTGGTGAGCTTCGTCCGCTACCACGAGCGTGGCTTCAACGCGCCGGCGAGCACCTTCATGCGGGCGATGTGCTACTACTACGGGGTGGAGGCCGCACAACTTCGCCCCCAACGCGATCTCGCGGGCGGCCACGTTCGTGGGCGTCCGCGAAGAAGCTCACACGGGGATCCCGATCAAGCGGGATCTCTGGGTTCACCTTTCCGCGGGGAGCTCATCACGCGGCCCACGTCGGAGCGAGGGGCTCGCCGCGCGGTGCGCGCCGGCGGGATGTCGCTTGCCTGCGCGGGGCGGCTCAAGGATTTCTACATCCCATGCACCATGACGACGAACAACGCCGGGCCGGGAGCGGGGATGGTTCTACTGCGCAATGCCGAGCACGGCCTTCCTCCCTACACCGGCCGGGTATTCAAGAAGAGGCGGGACTCCCGGGGCTACGGGGTGTCTACGGCCCGGCATCGGGCGCGGCAAGAGTCCGTCCTCGCCGCCTGCGGCGGGCGGCGAAGCACGGGGCCGAACGCGATGGGCGTCCTCGCCTTCCTCCACCACCGGCGGGTCGTGCCTACGATGGAGAGGCCGCTGCGTCTTCGAGATGACGAGAGGCGGCCAACCCCGTCGACACGGCGAGGTCGCGGATGCTCCCGACGCCCCTTGAGCGGCCGTATGCGCTCACCGGGCGCGGAACGCCGTCGACACCGGGTGCCGCCACCTGCGGGTCGGACCCCATGGGACCTTGAGATGCTCCCCACGGGCCCGCGGGTGAGTTGGGTTCCTGATTTTGTTTTGGTTCTTGGTCTTGCTTTTGTTTCCTGATGCGCCATTCTCGCTCCTATGCGCAGCTGGTGGAGTTCAACATCGCCAAGTCCGTTCCACCCACCCCCCGACTCCCGTGCGCTCGGCCGGGCGGCGCAGCGGGAGTAGCAGGAGCGGGCGGCGCGCAAGAGGGAGCACGCGAGGGCGACGTCAAGCACGCCGCGGCCGGCGGGCCGCGGAGTACCGACGGCGCGAGGAGGCTGGGGCTCTCCTCCCCGGAGATCGAGGAGCCCTCATCCTCGGAGGAGGACGAGGAGGAAGAGGCCGAGGGGGAGGGCCCCTCCGACGGTGGCGACCCGGCGCCCCGTCGCCGGAACCGGCGGCGGCGTCCAAGGGCGGCTTCGCCGGGGCGGGCGCACGGCGCCCGCCGCCGGGCAATCGACATCGGGGGCGGCGCGCGCGCGCGAGGTGCCGGCGCGCGCCACGGAGGCACGCGCGGCGGACGCGCGCCGTGCGCGCGTCAAGCGTGCCCGCGCGCGGGAGGAGGGCGTGCCCGCGCGCGCGCGCGTCGTCGTCGAGGGGCGCGGCGGCGGCGTGCCCGCGCGCGGGCGAGCGTGCCCCCCGCGCGCGCGGCGCCCTCGGGAGGCGCGGCGTCGGGCGCGCCCGCGCATGGGGCGGGTGTGCTGCGCGCGCGGCGGCGCCATCGGGGGCGCTACGGCGGGCGCGGCGGTGCACCGGCCTCGTCGCGAGGCCTCGAGGAAAAGGAAACGGGCCTTTTCCTCCGCGAGGTAAGGAGCCTGTCCTTCTTCGTTTGGTTTGGCTCGTTGGTGATCAGGTGATTTAACCCTTCGTTCGTGTCCGCGCAGGGTGGTGCCAACTGTTCCTCCGCTTGCACCAGCCAAGGTGCTGAGGACGAACGCGTCGATCCACACCCGGCGGCGCTCGTCGAGGGGGTCGCGCCGGAGACAAGCACGGCGGCGGGCACGAGCTTGCAAGACCCGGGCGGGGGCCTCGAGGCCCCGGCGGCGGATCCGGCCGCCGCGGCGCGGCCGCAGGGGTCGCGGGGGGCGGCCGGCGCCGGTCGCCGCGGTGACACGGGCGCGGCGGCGGCCATGGTGGAGGTGCGGCCCGCGGTGGCCGCCCCTTGCGGAGGAGGTGGAGCGGGCGCAACCGCGGGAGCGCCCGCGGATGCGGCGGTACGGCCGGAGGTGGCGGCCACGGCGGCACGACGGGCGCCGTGGGCGCGGAGGCGCGGGTGGAGGTGCGGCGGAGGCGGCGCAAGCGAGCTGCGCCCGCCGGCGATTTGCGGGCGGAGGTGGTGGAGCTCTCGGATGACTCCCCGCCGCCCGGGTGGAATCGGTGGGCCGGGCGGCCCACGAACTCCCCCCGAGCCCCGGGGAGGGGGCCCTCGTGAGGCGGCACGAGGGTCACATGGTGGTGGGGGGCCGAGGACATGGTGCGAGGCCTCGTCCCCCCACGCGGCCGTCCCGCCCGGTGGAGAGGGCCGTCGAGGATCCCCCTGCGTTTGCCAACGCCGGGGGGGAACGAGGAGCTGCGGGGCGAGCTCGGAGTCACGGCGCTACGCTCAGCCGCGCGGCGAACGAGGCGGCGCGGGTCCATGGCGGCCCGGCCCGGCTCGTCTTCCGGGTGAGCTACAATTGCTCGTTTTTCTTTTTTTCGTTTGTGTACATTGCGCCCAAGTCTTGGTGCTTATGGGTTTTGGCGTGTGGATGCCGGGAGCTCGAGCGCGCGCCCACGACAAGTACGACGCGTTCGACGGGTGAACGCCGAGGCCCACCGGCTCGGGGAGCGGTGCGGCGCTTTCTACGCGCTTGCGGACGCTCTTAGGACGCCGGACGGTGGGGCCGGCGTGCGGGCCCGGCACGGCCCGACGAGCTCCCCGAGAGCTCGAGGCAAGGCACGGCGCGTCGCTCGAGCCTCGAGCGGGTCCGCGCGGCCCTCTTCGATCGCGACGAGGCGGCGTGGAACGCGCGTGCGGATGCGGAGAAGACGCGGACGTTGGGCGCCAGCCGGGAGGCGGAGGTGGCCACCGCTCGTGCCGAAACCCGGGAGCTCCGCACGTCGCTCGAGAGGGCGCGGGCGCAACGGCGCCGGGCGAGGAGCGGGCGCGCGAGTTGGAGCGAGCGCGCCAAGGAGGCCGACGACCCGAGGGCCGCCCTCGACGCCAAGGCCGCGGCCCTCGTCGCCGCCGAGGAGCGGCTCCGGCAAGAGCGCATCGCCCGCCGGGGGCCCGAGGGGCGGCTCCGGCGGGGAGCGAGGCGCCCTTGGCGACGCCGGGACGCCGGGAGCGGGAGCGTGTCGCTCGCGAGGGCGGACGGAGAAGTCGGCGGAGGAGCGGAACGCCGCACTCTCCAAGGTTGAGGACGAGGCGCTCGTGCTCAGCATCAGCAACGCCAACCAGGAGCTGGCCCTCCGCGAGCAAGGCGAAACCGTCCAGCGCCTCGAGTTGGCGATCGAGTCCGCGCGCCGCGACCTCGATTTGGAGAGGAAGCAAGTCGAGGGTGAGCCACTGTTTGACTCTGCTTGTTGGTTTTTGCTTTAGAGGGTTCGCTTCCCCCTTTCTGATTTCTTTTCGTCTTGTCGATTCCAGGCTTGCGCACCGCCCGGGGCACGGCTGCCGGGCGGGCCGAGGCGGCTGCGGGCCTCCTACAACTCCTCCGAGCGAGGAGGCCGCGGGAGGCGCGCGATGCGGCCCTCGAGACTTGCCGCACCGTCGAGGAGGGCGAGGCACGGGCGGCCGGCTCGCTAGCCAGCCGTCTGCGTGCCCTTGGTGGCCACGTCACCGAGCGGATGCGCGGGGCGGCGCGGTGGGCGTCCGAAGGCCCTCGGAGTGGTGCGGTCCCACTACGAGGTAAACTTCGAGGCGGCGCGAAGGCTACGTCGTACCCGAGGGCGTCGAGGACGAGGTGGCCATGGAGCGTATGGATGCGCTCGCTGCTGATGCCGCCGGGTCGCTCGCCGAGGCCTTCGAGGAGTTCCTCTTCCCGGACGCCGTTGACGCTGCTGCTCCTCCCGCCTGAAAGCAGTTGGGCGCTAGGCCCGTTTTTTTTTTGTTGTGTATCAGTACCCTGGCCTCATGGCCTTTTGTAAATAAACAAGTTGTTTTATGGGCATTTGCTGTAAATGAAATCGTTTGTTTATCACGCTTTTTGTTTCTCCTTCTTCCTGAGTAGATTCTAGTTAGGGGAGTTCGATTTTCGCAAGGGGCCCGCTGGGTTGGAGGCGAGAGAGAAGGGCCATAGCCACGCGGCGTAGGCTATCTCTGGCTCGCACGCTCCTTCCGCTGTGCCGCCCGCGCCCTGTTCGAATCGTGGCTCGAGGTTGAAGTAGGAAACAAACTTAGCGCGTGTCGTTTTGTTTTTTGCGCGAAAAATTGGGACCATTTGGGGGGGGGGGGGTGCCCCCCGCAGTAGCCCCCGAGGGTAACTTGGGTTTCAGGGGAAAGCCGAGTTGCCCTTTTATTTAGACTTGGAGTATTTACATAGTTGACACCAACTGGGGCGTTGGCCATGTGATTTTACAACAGAAAGTACTTGGAAATCCTAGCTAAGAGTAGAAGCGACGTAGGCGTTGGATGTTCCAAGCGTTGGTGAGTTCTTCGCCGTCCTTGTTGGCCGGCTTGTACGTGCCGGCTTGAGCACCTTCACCACGACGTAGGGTCCCTCCCATGGGGGCGATAGCTTGTGGAACCCTCGGTTGTCTTGGCGTAGCCTTAGGACCGCATCCCCTTCGCCGAAATCCCCGCGACGTATCTTGCGTGCTTGGTAACGTCGTAGGGACGGTGATACCTTGCGGAATGCATCGGCGCCACGAGGCGTACTTCGTCTAGGCCCGGTCCAGCGAGTCCTCGCGGGCTCGGCCGGTTAGCATCCTCGTCGTAGCCTCGAACCCCGGGCGACCCGTATTCTAAGTCCGTGGGGAGGACGGCCTCCGCGCCATGGACCGGAAAAAACGGGGTGAACCGGTGGCTCGCTTGGGGTGGTCCTTAGGATCCACACGACTGCTGGTAGTTCTTGGAGCCATTTTCACCCAGATTTGTTGAGCTGGTCGAAAATTACGGGCTTGAGGCCTTGTAGGATCATGCGGTTGGCGCGCTCCACTTGGCCGTTGGTTTGTGGGTGTGCCACGTGCCCAATCCACGCGGATGTGGAACTTATCACGAGAACTCCAAGAACTTCGGCCCGTGAATTGGGACCCATTGTACGTGATGATGGAGTTTGGCACTCCAAAGCGGTATACGATGTCGGTGAAGAACGTGACCGCCCGCTCGGCCCTTAAATTCGTGATGGGGCGCACCTCCACCCACTTGGAGAATTTGTCGATCGCGACAAGCGGATGGGTGAAGCCCCGGGCACCTTCCGCGAGGGGCCGACGATGTCCAACCCCCACACGGCGAACGGCCATGTCACGGGGATCGTTTGCAGGGCATGAGCGGGCAAGTTGGTCTTGCGGGCGTAGAACTGGCACCCTTCGCAGGTGCGTACGATTTCGCTGGCGTCCGCGACCGCGGTAGGCCAATAAAAGCCCTGGCGGAACGCGTTACCGACGAGGGTGCGGGGTGCGGCGTGGTGGCCACAGATCCCCGCGTGGATGTCCCGTAGGAGCTCGCGCCCCTCGGGAATGGGTATACACCGCTGGAGGATGCCGAGGGCGGCGCGCTTGTACGGCTCGCCGTCGACGAGGGTGAAGGATTTGGCCATCCTGGCGACGCGCCTGGCTGCGGTCCGTTCCGCGGGGAGTTCCCCTCGAGCGATCCAGGCGATGTATTTTTCCCGCCAATCCGCTTGGACAGGAGTCTGCTCTATGTCCATCGCATCGACCTCGATGGAGCCGTACCCCTCGAGAAGGGAGAGCACGTACGCCTCGTTCGAGGGGTCCTCATCCATGGGTTCCGCACCCGCTGGATTTGAGGGAGCCCCCGAGGGTCCGTCGTGGCTCGAGGGGTAGGGCTCGAAGGCGAACGAGGGTTGCGCGACATCTCATGTGAAAACGTTCGGGGGAACGGTGATCCGCCCGGACGCGATCTTCGCCAGCTCGTCTGCTTCCTCGTTGTACCGGCGGGGTACATGATTAAGCTCGATGCCGTAGAACTTGTCTTCGAGGGCCCGCACGGCTTTACAGTAGGCCTCCATCTTGTCGTCGTGGCAGCTCGCGTTCTTCATGACTTGATCGATCACGAGCTGCGAGTCCCCTCGCACGTCGAGGCGTTTGACGCCCAACTCAATGGTGATTTTGAGGCCGCGAGAGAAGGGCCTCGTATTCGCCATATTGTTGGACGCGGGGAAGTGGAGGCGCACCGAGTAGCGCATGTGCTCCCCGAGGGGTGACACGAAGAGCGAGGCCCGCGCCCGCTCCCCGTCTTCATCACCGAGCCGTCGAAGAACGCAGTCCGGCACTCGCTGAATGCGAGGTGGCGGCGGTGCGTGTCCGTCCACTCAGCGACGAAATCGGCTAGGATTTGCGATTTGATGGCCTTGCGCGGGGCGTAGGCAAGCGTCTCGCCCATCAGCTCCACGGACCACTTGGCAATCCTGCCTGCCGCGTCAGGGTTGCGAATGATCTCTCCTAGCGGGAAGGAGGAGACCACCGTGACCGGGTGGGCCTCGAAGTAGTGGCGGAGCTTGCGCCGCGCAAGGACTACCGCGTACAGCAGCTTCTGGACCTGGGGGTAGCGCGCCTTCGTGTCCGACGGGACTTCGGCGATGTAGTAGACCGGCCTCTCGCACGGGCAAGGCGTGCCCTTCCTCCGTGCGCTCCACGACGATCATGGCGCCGACCACCCGGGTGGTTGCGGCCACGTAGAGGCCGCGGGGGTTCGCCGTCTCGCGGCGGCGTGAGGATTGGAGCGTGCGTCGAGACGCCTTCGGCTTGTCGAGCGCGTCCCGGGCCTCGGCGGTCCAACGAAGCGCTCGTGCTTCTTGAGCGGCGGTAGAGGGCGGAGGCCCCTCTCACCGAGCCTCGAGATGAAGCGGCTTAAGGCGGCGAGGCACCCCAACACCTTCTGCACCCCTTTGAGGTCCCGGATCGGGCCCATTCTCTCGAGGGCCGCGACCTTTTCAAGATTGGCCTCGATTCCCCGCTGGGAGACGATGTATCCTAGGAGCATGCCCCGCGGCACTCCAAAGACACATTTTTCGGGGTTTAGCTTGACCCCGTTGGCCCGTAAGCAGCTGAACGCGACGCCAAGGTCGCCAACCAGGTCGTCCGCCTTCCTGGTCTTGACGACGATGTCGTCCACGTAGGCTTCGACCGTCCGCCCGATGTGATCCCCAAAAACGTGCTGCATGCAGCGCTGATATGTTGCGCCCGCGTTTCTGAGGCCAAAAGGCATCGTGACGTAGCAGAACGTCCCGAACGGTGTGATGAACGAAGTCGCGAGCTGGTCGGACTCCTTCATTTTTATTTGGTGATATCCCGAATAGGCATCAAGGAAACAGAGTAGTTCGCACCCAGCCGTTGAATCAACGATTTGATCTATGCGTGGCAAAGGAAAAGGAACTTTGGGACATGCTTTATTAAGACTCGTATAGTCTACACACATCCGCCACTTCCCATTTTTCTTCTTTACAAGCACAGGATTGGCTAGCCACGTAGGGTGGAATACTTCCTTGATGAATCCGGCCTCGAGGAGCTTCCGCAGCTCCGCTCCGATCGCCCGTCGCCGCTCTTCGTCGAAGCGGCGCAGCCGCTGCTGCACGGCGCGGGCGTTTGGCAGGATATCAAGGGAGTGCTCGGCGACCTCCCTCGGATGCCTGGCATGTCCGAGGGGCTCCACGCGAAGACGTCGGCGTTGGCGCGGAGGAAGTCGACGAGCACTGCTTCCTATTTAGGGTCGAGGGTCGAGCTGACCCTCAACGCCTTGCCCTCGGGGGCCGACGGGTCGAGGGGGACCCCTTTGGTCTGCTCGGCGGCCTCGAAGGTGCCGACGTGTTTGGCGGCGGAGTCGAGGTCCTCGTTGACCATCTTCTCCAGCGTGTTTACCAGCGCTTCATCCAGCGCCAGTGCCTCTGCGTGTTCCACGCACTCGACATCGCAGTCGAATGCGTGCTCGATCGACGACCCGACGGTGATGATGCCGTTCGGCCCGGGCATCTTCATCTTCAGGTACGTGTAGTTGGGGACCGCCATGAATTTGGCATAGCAAGGTCGCCCAAGTATGGCATGGTAAGCCCCTTTGAACCCCACCACCTCGAAGGTGAGGGTTTCCTTACGGAAGTTCTTGGGGGTACCAAACCAGACCGGCAGATCGATCTACCCGAGGGGTTGAACCTGCTTGCCGGGCGCGATGCCGTGAAACGGCTTCGTGCTGGGCCGCAACTGGTCCAGCCCAATCCCCATCAGGCGCAATGTATGCGCGAAGAGGATATTGAGGCTACTGCCTCCGTCCATAAGGACCTTCGAAAACCGGGCGTTCCCAATGATGGGATCGACCACCAGCGGGTACTGGCCCGGGTTCGGGATACGGTTTGGGTGGTCGTCCCGGCTAAAGGTGATGGCATCCTTCAACCAGTTGAGGAAGGCCGGAGGCGCCCTCTCTGCGGCGAGGACTTCGTGCCGCTCCTTCTTGCGCTGCCGGGTCGACATGTCGACAGTAGGTCCCCCAAAGATGAGGAACACATTTTCGACGGCGGGGAAGCCGCCGGCGTCGCCATCGCCCCCCGTCTTTCTTGGCCTCTCGCCTCCTTCGTGGCGGCGCGGCCATAGAATTTCTTGAGCATGTCGCACTTTGCTCAAGAGTGTGGTTCACGGGGGTCTTGTGGTAGGGACATGGCTTCTTCGGCATGTCGTCGAAGACCCCGGGCCTCGAGGAGCCGGTCGAGGGCCCCGTCGAGCCGGGTCGACGGCGAGGGCCTCGGCATTGCCGCCGTTGCGCCCCGCTCGTGTGCCTCGCGGCGCGGCTTCTTCCCCTTCTTGCCCCGCTTGTCGTTGCGGTGCGGCTCCTTGGACCCGCTGCCCTCCGCGGGCGCGTCCTCGGAGCGCTTGCCCTTTTTGCCGTCGAAGATCGCCCCCACGGCCTCCTCCCCGGAGGCGAAGCTGGTGGCGATGTCGAACAGCTCGTTGGAGTCCGCAGGCGGGCTGCGTCCCAGCTCCCGCACGAGGTCCCGGCACGTGGTGCCCTCGAGGAAGGCGTGCACGATCTCGGACTGCGCCACACTGGGGAGCTCCGTGCAGCGCTTGGAGAAGCGCCGTATGAAGTCCCGCAGCGACTCGCCGGGCTTCTGCGTGCAGGAGCGTAGGTCCCAAGAGTTCCCAGGGCGCACGTATGTGCCCTGGAAGTTGCCCACGAACGTGTGGACTAGATCGTCCCAGGTATGGATCTGGCTGGCGGGCAAGTGCTCGAGCCATGTCCGGGCCGCGTCGCCCAGATGCAGGGGCAAGTTGCGAATGATCACTTCGTCGTTGGTGGCCCCGCCCAGCTGGCAGGCTAGGCGGTAATCGTTGAGCCAGACGCGGGGGTCCGTCTCCCCGTTGTATTTGACGATCGTCGAGGGCTGACGGAAGCGTTGGGGGAACGCTGCCGTGCGGATCTCCCGGCTGAACACGCGGGTGCCCGGGGGCTCCGGCGTCGGGGAGCGATCCTCACCGCTGTCGTAGCGTCCACCCCTTCGAGGGTGGTAGCCCCCGGCCGCTCGTGCGTTCGCCTTGCTCGTGCGTCTGGCGTTGATGACGTTGCGGGCGTCGCCATCCAGCGCCCGCGCGCGTCGAGGAGTCGTTCCTTGGCGGCGTGCGTCCTTGGTCGGTGGGATGCCCCGCCCCGGTCCCCCCCGCGTGCACCGAGGGTTCGCCCCCCCGGTGCGGCTTCATCGCCCCGCGCATCCCCCCCGTTGACGGATGCGTGAGGCCGAGCTTTCGGCCCGCCGGACGGCCGCTTGCTCGATGAGAGTTTGCACCTCGCGGTGCATATCTCGAGCCTCGGGGGTCGAGGGTGCTGGCATAGCCCGTAGCAGCGTCGCGGCGGTGATGAGCTTCTGGCTCGCTCGTGGGGGCACGTCCGTGTTCCCGACGTTGGTGGCGGTGTTGAGGCGGTCGCGGACCTGTCGGCCCAGCTCCCGCGCGCGTTCGCCACGCGCAGAGGCCTCCCCTGCCATTGAGGCGCGGAGCAACCGCACCGTTCGGTACTCTTCCGCCAGCTTGGCCTCGAGCTCGCGGGCTTGGGCCGGCCCGTGCGTCGACGTCGGCCCCGGCGGGAGCGCTTGGCCCCGCGGCCGGGCGCGTGGCGATCCCCGGGGCGGGCGTGACTTCCCCCGTCTCCGGCGCTCGCCGCACGGCGGCGTTGGCGGGTCGTTGGTGATGACGGCGCAACACTCCCGCATGGGATCGTAGCTCCCGCGTGCCGGAGTCGTCGGAGCGGCCGAACCGGTAGTCCGTGGCGTCGAGGAAGCGCCCGAACGCGGCCCCGGGTCCGGCACGCCGGGAAGTCCCACTCCGCGTACCCGTGGCGGTTGGCGGGTGGCATCGTGTCGACGGAGCCCAGGGATGACTCATCTGCTGCTGAGGTGCCGGGGTCCCTGGCGACGAAGACGTGGCGGCCAGGCGGAACCCTGCGCATCGTCGTGTTGACGTTGGCGTTGTAAGCCGTCGTGGCGCCACGCAGCCCGATGGGAATGCGCGGTCGGAGACCGCGCGCGGTCCCGCCGGGGTGGTGGCGGCGATCGTGACGGTGGGCGCACCGCGCCGGGCGGCGGCGCGCTCCGCCCGCCGCCGCTCGGACCGCGCCCGACGCGAGCGTTGCCCGCAGCGACGGTGGCGTCGTGGCGCCGACGGACCCGCGGCCTCCGTGCTGCGCGGCGCTCGCGCCGAGTCGTGCGCGTGGCGGGGGTCCGGTTAGACCGGGCCCGACGCCGCGCGCGGAGTTCCTCACGGTTAGTGAGGCGCATGAGATAGCCATTCCCCGTGGCCCCGAAAGTTCGGATCCCCCGAAGCGGATCTCGAACCCGGCCGGGAGGGGGTCCGAGCTACCCATGCAGTAGCGTGTAGCACGGTATTCAGTGCGGATCACCAT
This sequence comes from Cenchrus americanus, assembly GCA_947561735.1. Lineage (NCBI taxonomy): Eukaryota > Viridiplantae > Streptophyta > Magnoliopsida > Poales > Poaceae > Cenchrus > Cenchrus americanus. Next base: position 75,705,484 of record OX387244.1, on the reverse strand, counting down.
GGAGGGAGTTGGCGAAATGACCTTAGGCGCTCGCGTGCCCCACGGTGGGCGCCAACTGTCGGCGCGGAATATGGTCCCGACACTAACCAGTAGATAGCGCTGTGGTCTATCCCTCAATGGTCGATGCTAAGCAACAAATGACACAAGGTTTTATCCTGAATCCGGCCGAGGGGGCCGTACGTCCAGCAGGGGTGTGCTCGTGGCACTATATTGCTCAGCACCGGGGGTGCTTGTAGTGGGGCAAGTACAAGCAAGGCGGGAGAGGAAGTGTGGCTTCCAAGTCCCTGGAACGGTGGCTGAAGATGTCGTGGGAGAACAAGAGAGTGAGTGCACAGGGTGTTCTCTTGAACTTCTGTCCCCCGCGGCTGGGGGCTCGCCTCCCCTTTTATAGATCAAGGGGGGCGGCGGGTTACATGTGCGCCGCGCTACTTAGCTATGTGGAGAAGTGCGACGTGCTACGGTGTAGAGTGGGCGGCCGTCCGTGCGATCCCCGCCACGATCCTTTCATCATGGCCTGACTTGTACCCGAACAGTGGCGGTTCGAGGGTAGGAGAGCAGCGGACGGCGGTGATGTCCTCTGATAGGCTCGAGGGAGGTGCTGACGCTGGCCCGTACGGCGCACAGGAGTTGGCAGAACGGCGTTCCTTCCCAACGCGCCTCACGGGGTCGGAGTCGTTGCTACAGGGTCCGGCGTGCGCCTGCGCGTGCGGGTACGGCGGCCACGCCGTTACAGTGGCGGGGATGGCAGTCCACCGGCCTACCGCCTCCACCTAACCCTGTAGGGTCACAAGAAAGTACATCGAGGGTGCGCCGGCCCCCTTTCGAGGGCTCGGCGCGTTAGCCGTGCGGGGGCGTGCGCGCGGTGTCACGGGGCCGACACCGGCCGCACCGCGCACGGTCCATCCTCACGGTGGTGGGGATGGGCTCCTCCCCGGGGAGTTGGTGCGGCGGCACTGGAGCGCGAGCCCCGGCGCATGATGGCGCCGTCCCGCGGCGTCAGGGCGTTAAATGCCCATGTACGGGGCCGGCGCACGCGTGCGGGACGCCCGCGAGCGTGGCGGGCCCCGGCCGAGGGCGGGGCGTACCCTCGAGCGAGGCGAAACCTGCTCGAGGGAAGTGCTGCCCCTCGAGCGGGGCGATGCCCGCCCGAAGGGTGTGTGCAGCCTCGAGCGAGGCGGAGTCCGTTTCGAGGGGATCCTTGCGTGGGCCACCTCGATGGGCCGTCGGAGTCCCTGTGGGCCGTGTCCTGCATGGTTAGGCACCTGCATGTTTAGGCTTAATATTATCGGGTTTCGTCCTGGGTTTTAAGTGGGTTTTCCCCCATTGTTTAAGGGGACCCCTAGGGCTGTCCCCGACAACGATGTCGGTGAAGAATGTCACCACTTGCTCAGCCCTTAGATTCGTGATGGGGCGCACCTCCACCCACTTGGAGAACTTCTCAATTGCGACCAGCAGGTGGGTGAAGCCCCCGGGCGCCTTCCGCAGGGGCCCGACGATGTCCAGCCCCCACACGGCGAACGGCCATGTTACGGGGGATGGTCCGGGGGCGGGGGCGGGCAAGTTGGACTTGCGGGCGTAGAACTGGCACCCCTCGCAGGTGCGCACGATCTCGCTGGCGTCCGCGACCGCGGTAGGCCAGTAAAAGCCTTGGCGGAACGCGTTGCCAACGAGGGAGCGAGGTGCGGCGTGGTGGCCACAGATCCCCGCGTGGATGTCCCGTAGGAGCTCGCGCCCCTCGGGGATGGGCACGCACCGCTGTAGGATGCCGGAGGCGGCGCGCTTGTACAGCTCGCCGTCGACGAGGGTGAAAGATTTGGCCATCCTGGCGATGCGCCTGGCTGCGGCCCGGTCCGCGGGGAGTTCCCCACGAGCGATCCAGGCGATGTATTTTTCGCGCCAGTCCTCTTGGGCAGGGGCCGGCTCGATGTCCATCGCGTCGGCCTCGTGGGAGCCGTACCCCTCGAGGAGGGAGAGCACGTACGCCTCGTTCGACGGGTCCTCATCCATGGGTTCCGCACCCGCTGGATTCGAGGGAGCCCCCGAGGGTCCGTCGTGGCTCGAGGGGTGGGGCTCGAAAACGACCGAGGGTTGCGCGATGTCGCGCGCGAAAACGTTCGGGGGAACGGTGATCCGCCCGAACGCGATCTTCGCCAGCTCGTCCGCTTCCTCATTGTACCGGCGGGGTACATGGTTAAGTTCGATGCCGTAGAACTTGTCTTCGAGAGCCCGCACGGCTTTGCAGTAGGCCTCCATCTTGTCGTCATGGCAGCTCGCGTTCTTCATGACCTGATCGATCACGAGCTGCGAGTCCCCCCGCACGTCGAGGCGCTTGACGCCCAACTCGATGGCGATCTTGAGGCCGCAGAGAAGGGCCTCGTATTCAGCCATGTTGTTGGACGCGGGGAAGTGGAGGCGCACTGCATAGCGCATGTGTTCCCCAAGGGGCGACACGAAGAGCAGGCCCGCGCCTGCTCCCGTTTTCATCACTGAGCCGTCGAAGAACAGAGTCCAGCACTCTGCTTGGATTTGTGGGGGTGGCAGCTGCGTGTCCGTCCACTCAGCGACGAAATCAGCTAGGATTTGCGATTTGACGGCCTTGCGCGGGGCGTAGGCAAGCGTCTCGCCCATCAGCTCCACGGACCACTTGGCAATCCTGCCTGCGGCGTCAGGGTTGCGAATGATCTCTCCTAGCGGGAAGGAGGAGACCACCGTGACCGGGTGGGCCTCGAAGTAGTGGCGGAGCTTGCGCCGCGCAAGGACTACCGCGTACAGCAGCTTCTGGACCTGGGGGTAGCGCGTCTTCGTGTCCGACAGGACCTCGCTAATGTAATAGACCGGCCTCTGTACAGGCAAGGCGTGCCCTTCCTCCGTGCGCTCCACGATGATCACGGCGCTGACCACCTGGGTGGTTGCGGCCACGTAGAGCTGCAGGGGTTCGCCGTCTTGTGGCGGCGTGAGGATCGGGGCATGCGTTAGAGACGCCTTCAGCTTGTCGAGCGCGTCCTGGGCCTCGGCGGTCCAAGAGAAGCGCTCGTGCTTCTTAAGCGAGCGGTAGAGGGCGCAGTGCCCTTCTCACCGAGCCGCGAGATGAAGCGGCTTAAGGCTGCGAGGCACCCCAACACCTTCTGCACCCCTTTGAGGTCCCGGATCGGGCCCATTCGCTCGAGGGCCGCGACCTTTTCAGGGTTGGCCTCGATTCCCCGCTGGGAGACAATGTATCCTAGGAGCATGCCTCGCGGCACTCCAAAGATGCATTTTTCGGGGTTTAGCTTGACCCCGTTGGCCCGTAGGCAGTTGAACGCGACGCCAAGGTCGCCAACCAGGTCGTCCGCCTTCCTGGTCTTTACGACGATGTCGTCCACGTAGGCTTCGACCGTCCGTCCAATGTGGTCCCCAAAAATGTGCTGCATGCAGCGCTGGTATGTTGCACCCGCATTTCTGAGGCCGAACGGCATCGTGACGTAGCAGAACGTCCCGAACGGTGTGATGAACGAGGTCGCGAGCTGGTCGGACTCTTTCATCTTTATTTGGTGGTACCCGGAATAGGCATCAAGGAAACAGAGCAATTCGCACCCAGCTGTTGAATCAACGATTTGATCAATGCGTGGCAAAGGAAAAGGAACTTTAGGACATGCTTTATTAAGACTAGTGTAGTCTACACACATCCGCCACTTCCCATTCTTTTTCTTTACAAGCACGGGGTTTGCTAGCCACGTGGGGTGGAACACCTCCTTGATGAATCCGGCCTCGAGAAGCTTCGCAGCCTCCGCTCCCGATCGCCGTCGCCGCTCCTCGTCGAAGCGGCGCAGCCGTTGCTGCACGGCGCGGGCATTTGGCAGGATGTCAAGGGAGTGCTCGGCGACTTCCCTCGGGATGCCTGGCATATCCGAGGGGCTCCACGCGAAGATATCGGCGTTGGCACGGAGGAAGTCGACGAGCACCACTTCCTATTTGGGGTCGAGGGTGGAGCTGACCCTCAACGCCTTGCCCTCGGGGGCTGACGGGTCGAGGGGGACCCCCTTGGTCTGCTCCGCAGCCTCGAAGGTGCCGGCGTGCTTGGCGGCGGGGTCGAGGTCTTCGTTGACCATCTTCTCCAGCGTGTTCACCAGCGCTTCGTCCAGCGCCAGTGCCTCTGCATGCTCCACGCACTCGACGTCGCAGTCGAACGCGTGCTCGATGGATGACCCGACGGTGATGACGCCGTTCGGCCCCGGCATCTTCATCTTCAGGTAGGTATAGTTGGGGACCGCCATGAATTTGGCGTAACAGGGTCGCCCAAGTATAGCGTGGTAGGCCCCCTTGAACCCCACCACCTCGAAGGTGAGGGTCTCCTTGCGGAAATTCTTTGGGGTGCCGAACCAAAGCGGCGGATCGATGCGCCCGAGGGGCCGGACACGCTTGCCGGCGCGATTCCATGGAACGGCTTCGTGCTGGGCCGCAGCTGGTCCAACCCGATCCCCATGAGGCGCAACGTATGCGCGTAGAGGATGTTGAGGCTGCTGCCTCCGTCCATGAGGACCTTTGAGAACCGGGCGTTCCCGATGATGGGATCGACCACCAACGGGTACTGACCCGGGTTGGGGACGCGGTTCGGGTGGTCCTCCCGGCTGAAGGTGATTGCATCCTCCGACCAATTGAGGAAGGACGGAGGAGCCCTTTCTGCGGCGAGGACCTCGTGCCGCTCCTTCTTGCGCTGTCTGGTCGACATGTCGACGGTTGGCCCCCCCAAAGATGAGGAACACATTTTCGACAGCGGGGAAGCCACCCGCGTCGCCATCGCCCCCGTCTTTCTTGGCCTCTGCCTCCTTCGCGGCGGCACGGCCATAAAACTTCTTGAGCATATCGCACTGCTCAAGGGTGTGATTCACCGGAGTCTTGTGGTAGGGACATGGCTTTTTCAGCATGTCGTCGAACACCCCCGGACCTCGAGGGGTCGGTCGAGGGCCCCGTCGAGCCGGGTCAATAGCAAGGGCCTCGGCATTGCCGCCGTTGCGCCCCTGCTCGCTCGCCTCGCGGCGCGGCTTCTTCCCCTTCTTGCCCCGCTTGTCGTTGCGGTGCGGCTCCTTGGACTTGCTGCCCTCCGCGGGCGCATCCTCCGAGCGCTTGCCCTTCTTGCCGTCGAAGATCGCCCCCACGGCCTCCTCGCCGGAGGCGAAGCTGGTGGCGATGTCGAACAGCTCGTTGGAGTCCGCAGGCGGGTTGCGCCCCAGTTCACGCACGAGGTCCCGGCACGTGGTGCCCTCGAGGAACGCATGCACGATCTCGGACTGCGCCACGCTGGGGAGCTCCGTGCAGCGCTTGGAGAAGCGTCGTATGAAGTCCCGCAACGACTCGCCGGGCTTCTGCGTGCAGGAGCGCAGGTCCCATGAGTTTCCAGGGCGCACGTATGTGCCCTGGAAGTTGCCCACGAACGTGTGGACCAGGTCGTCCCAGTTGTGGATTTGGCTAGCAGGCAAGTGCTCGAGCCATGTCCGGGCCGCGTCGCCGAGGTGCAGGGGCAAGTTGCGGATGATGACCTCGTCGCTGGTGGCCCCGCCCAGCTGGCAGGCCAAGCGGTAGTCGTTGAGCCACACGCGGGGGTCCGTCTCCCCGTTGTATTTGACGATGGTCGAGGGCTGGCGGAAGCGTTGGGGGAACGCCGCCGCGCGGATCTCCCGGCTGAACACACGGGTGCCCGGAGGCTCCGGCGTCGGGGAGCGGTCCTCGCCGCTGTCGTAGCGTCCACCTCGTCGAGGGTGGTAGCCCCTTGCCGCTCGTGCGTCCACCCTGCTCGTGCGCCTGGCGTTGATGACGTTGCGGGCGTCGCCATCCAACGCCCTGCGTGCGTCAAGGAGCCGTTCCTTGGCTGGCGTGCGCCCTTGGTCGGCGGGTTGCCCCGCCGATCTCCCTGCGTGCACAGAGGGTTCGCCTCCTGGTGCGGCTTCATCGCCCCGCGCATCCCCCTGTTGGCGGATGCGCGAGGCCGACCTCTCGGCCTGCTGGACGGCCGCTTGCTCGATGAGAGTTTGCACCTCGCGGTGCAGGTCTCGAGCCTCGGGGGTCGAGGGTGCCGGCATGGCGCGCGCGCGGCGTCGCGGCGGCGATGAGCTTTTGGCTCGCCCGTGGGGGTGCGTCCGCGTTGTCCACGTTGGGGACGGTGTTGATACGGTCGCGGACTTGTCGGCCCAGCTCCCGTTCGTGTTCGCCACGCGCGGAGGCCTCCCCTGCCATTGAGGCGCGGAGCGACCGCACCGTTCGGTATTCCTCCGCCAGCTTGGCCTTGAGTTCGCGGGCTTGGGCCAGCTGTGCATCGGCATCGGCCCCAGCGGGAGCGCTTGGCCCCGCGGCCATGCGCGCGGCGATCCCCGGGGCGGGGGGGTGATCTCCCCATCTCCGGCGCCTGCCGCACCGGCGGCGTTGGCCGGGTCGTTGGTGATGACGGCGTAACACTCCCGCGCGGGGTCGTAGCTCCCGGTGCTGGAGTCGTCGGAGCAGCCGAACCAGTAGTCCGCAGCGTCTAGGAAACGCCGGAACACAACTGGATCAGGCACGCCGGAGAAGTCCCACTCCGCGTACCCGTGGCGGTTGGCGGGTGGTAACGTGTCTACGGAGCCCAGGGACGATTCGTCTCCTGCTGAGGCGCCGGGACCCCTGGCGACGAAGACGTGGCGGCCAGGTGGAACCCTGCGCATCGTGGTGTTGACGTTGGCGTTGTAGGCCGACGTAGCACCACGCAGCCCGATGGGGATGCGCGGTCGAGACCGCGCGCGGTCCCGCCGGGGCGGTGGCGGGCTGTCGTGACGGTGGGCGCGCCACCTTGAGTGGCGGGCGCGCTCGGCTGCCGCCGCTCGGACCGCGCCCGACGCGAGCGGCCGCCCGAGCGACGACGGCGTCGTGGCGTCGATGGACCCGCGGCATCCGTGCTGCGGGTGCCTGCGTCGGTGTCGTGCGTGCGGCAGGGGTCTGAGCAGACCTGTCCTGGCGCCGCGCGCGGAGTTCCTCACGGTTAGTGAGGCGCATGACATAGTCGTTCCCCGTGGCCTGAAAGTTCAGGTCCCCGAAGCGGATTTCGAACCCGGCTGGGAGGGGGTCCGAGCTACCCATGCAGTAGCGTGTACCACGGTACTCAGTGCGGATCACCATGGAGGGAGTTGGCGAAATGACCTTAGGCGCTCGCTTGCCCCACGGTGGGCGCCAACTGTCGGTGCGGAATATGGTCCCGACACTAACCAGTAGATAGCGCCGAGGTCTATCCCTCAATGGTCGATGCTAAGCAACAAGTGACACAGGGTTTTTATCCTGGTTCCGGCCGAGGGGGCCGTACGTCCAGCAGGGGTGTGCTCTCGGCACTATATTGCTCGGCACCGGGGTGCCTGTAGTGGGGCGGCTACAAGCAAGGCGGGAGAGGAAGAGAGGCTTCCAAGTCCCTGGAGGAGTGGCTGAAGATATTGTGGGAGAATGAGAATGAGTACGTGGTGTGTGGCGTTGAGTCTCTGTTCATCCGTCCCCCCCCCCTCCCGCGGCTGGGGGTTCGCCCGCCCTTTTATAGATCAAGGGGGCGGCGGGTTACATGCACGCCGCGCTACCTAGCTACGCGAGGGAGCACGTCGTGCTACGCTGTAGAGTGGGCGGCCGTCCGGATGATCTTCGCAGCGATCTGGCCATGATGGCCTACCTCGTACCCGAACAGTGGCGGTTCGAGGGTAGGAGGGCGGCAGATGGTGGTGGCGTCCTCTGATAGGCTTCGAGGGAGGTGCTTATGCTGGCTTGTACGGAGCACAGGAGTAGGCAGAACGGCGTTCCTTCCCAACGCGCTTCACAGTGTTGGAGTGGTTGCTACAGCGCCCGGCGTGCGCCTGCACGCGCGGGGGCGGTGACCATGCTGTTACAGTGGCCGGGATGGCGATCCACCGGCCTAGCGCCTCCACCTAACCCTGTAGGGTCACAAGAAAGTGAAATGGAGGGTGCGCCCGGCCCCCCTTCGAGGGTCTGGCGCGTTAGCCGTACTGTAGTAGGCGCGCGGTGTCACGGGACTGACACCGGCCGTACCGCACAGTCCCTCCCCACAGTGGTGGGGATGGGCTCCTCCCTGGGGAGTTGGTGCGGCGGCACCGGGCGCGAGCCCCGGCGCATGATGGCGCCGCCCGCCCTGTGTCGGGCGTTAAATGCCCGCGTACGGGGGCCGGCGCACGCGTGAGGGGCGCCCTCGAGCGTGGCGGACCCCGGCCGAGGGCGGGGGGTACCCTCGAGCGAGGCGGGACCTGCTCGAGGGGGAGTGAGCCCTCGAGCGAGGCGCGATCCGCTCGAGGGAAGTGTTACCCCTCGGACAGGGCGGAGCCCGCCCGAAGGGAGCACGCATCCTCGAACGAGGCGGAGCCTGCTCGAGGGACTCACTAAGTGGGCCACCTTGATGGGCCGTCGGAGTCCCTGTGGCGTGGGCTGTTCCCTGCATGGTTAGACGATTTGTGTTTTGGCCTTTTTGCGGGTTTTAAGTGAGGATTTCCCCATTGTTTTAGGGGACCCCTAGGGCTGTCCCCGACACCGTTGATCATGGTCACCCTTCCGACAGTGTCTTCCTTCTTCTCCACTTGTGGGTGCTTCCTTCGAGGTGGTTGATCCCCCTCCAGAGATCTCCCTCCTCTCTCTCTCTAGCTTGTGGATGGCCTCTTGGTGCGAATGGCTCTCTCCCTGCGAATGGCGGTGCCTCCAGGGCTTTAGGGTTGAAGATCCTTCGGGTGCAACGAAAGGGGGGCCGAACCGACCCCCGAAGTGGGCTGGGCCGACCGGCCCAGGCCCATTTCGGCCCGGTTCGGTCGCCCCTTCGCTCCCGTGGGTCCTCAGGTGATTATGCACTTTGCCCCTTCCACTTGCATGATTTTGATGATGTCATCCTCGCGTCCAAGATGGAGGTACTCCGCGCATGAAGTTCGATCTTTTACACTTCAATCCTCGGGGTTGTTCCTTCGTAGCACTTCGGTCCTTGCCACCATTGGAAGTGATTTCATCAAGCTCATGAACACGAACAAGACTCCGTAAATGCTCATTTGAACTTGTCCCGAATCCGTCCTTTATGTCCATGTTTTCCTACATAAACACAACACTTCCAAATGCATGCACAAATATGAACTTGTTATATGATTAGTGTGCCTAGTGGCGGGTTAGTTCCATAAACAAATCCAAACCAAAGTGTAATGAACATGTTTGGTGTACCAAAATACACCGTCAACATCTCCCCCACGCTTAACTCTTGCTCGTCCTCGAGCAAGTTCCCATAAAAGAACTTCGTCCAAAGTGTTGTAATCGTGTTCCGCTAAATCCTTCTTCACAAGTTAGTCAATCTTTTATCTTTAATACATAAACATAAAGTAATGATCATCATACATAAACATGGGCATTTAGAATTTTTACCACGTCAAGATTTACCCCACAACTCGAACTCTTCACTCGAAGCCTTCAATCTCAGCCATGCTTACCTCTTTGCTTCCATTGGAGGGTTTTTTATGATTTTTCAAAAATAAAATTCCTGCAACAAGTGTTAGACAAAAACCTTTCTCCAAGCTCTCTCAAGTCACTCATATGAGGTGGCTATCCTAAACCAGTTTTATAAAACTCTCACCTCCCATAAGTCTCTCATATAACATGTAAAGTGGAGCTATTGGTAGGGCTAGTGCAATCAACACAAGTATTGTCAAACTAAGAACTTCCTCTTATAGTTGTTTACCTTTCAAAGCCAATGATCATGAGAATTAATCCATATGTAGGGATATCAAGGATGAGAAGATTTAGAGTAGTGGACATGTGCAAGGGCAAAAGAAAATATGACTACGAGGCACCGATGACGTCCTCGTTGTCGGATTGCACATGGTTGGAAAAAGAGTGAAAGTTTCGTCTCTCAACAATGTGACATCCTTCCTCACTTTATTTTTCTTTCACTTGATTCATCCCTCTCATATCTTTCTTGCCACTCCTCTTTTCTCTTTCTCTTCTTTTTCTTTCATTCTTTCATTCTCATATTTTTCTTTACTTTTCTTTTTTCTTTCTTCCTTTTCCATACTCATACTTTTCTCTTTATTTTTCCCTCTCTTGACATCTTTTTCTCTCTTTCCAAAGCTCTCAACTCCTCTCTTTCTTGCATGCACACAATCTGAAATTTTAAATAAACCATGCTAGAGACGAGACGAAACTTTGAGAGTAGGTTGTGTTCAAGGAATGCGATGTACAAAAGAGATGTATAGGGTTGGGTATGGAATTCGGCGATGTATGGGACTTCGATGTGAAAGTCACGTTACTGAATATATGACGAGGCTAGCAAGAAAAGATAAGCACAAGGACATGATCATTGCTCAAAATTAAAACTCCCAAGAGAGAAGGATCCTAACTCAACTCATCGTGCTAATCACACTTATGGTGGAGCAAAAAAATAAATTTGGCTTTGTATAGAATTTTTTTCTTACTCTCAACTTGGAAAAAGAGGTTTTGCTAACCTTTATTACAAGGGTTTTTAGATAATTTTCAGAATTGAATTCCTCCAACTTTTAGCATTGAACATAGCACAACCAACTTGTAAAGCTCAAGATCGAAGTGTGGTGTGGGTACTTTTAGAGGTAGCAATTCCACTGAGCACCATGGTAAATGTTTTTCAAACCACACACTTATGTTCATATATCAAGAATTAAAGATAAAAAACGAGTGAATAAAGATAAGCATCACACAAAACACAAAATTTAAAGAACTCTTTTTATTTGATTTTCTTTGACGCAACACTAAATTAAGACGCTTTAAACTTGCAAAAATTTAAAAACACACTCAAAAACTAAAGACTCTTAAGCTCTAAAACTCTCTCGAAAACTAAACTGAACCAAACTAAACTTGAAGCTTAAAAACTACAGGCTAGCTAGCTAGCTCTCCCCCACGCTAAAATCATACGACGTCCTCATCTTATCTTACAAAAATCCTAAGGGGGGAAACTAAACCTAGTGGTACTTCCCGCAACTATTGCACACTTGCCTCTCATGTTCCCAACCATGCCAAAAAGTTTGCGCACGTTGCGGTTCAGGAACTTGTAGTCGTCTTCGACCACGCGCTCCAAATCCTCCATGCGTCACCTCATCGCCTCCATGGCCTGGAAACATTCGTCGACCGATGCGTAGAGCTCCGAGAAGGAGTGACGGCAAGCCGCACAACACATCGGATGCATCCCGAAAGGGTCATCATCGTCAGGGTCTCAGCCATCGTCGTCGCCGTCGTCACCGTCACCGTTGTCGTCGCCGCCGTCATCATTGCCACTGCCATTGGGGCCTTCGGGAGTCTTCTCCTTGGGCACTTCTTCCCAAATGTAAAGATCGTTATCATCTCTTCCGGCGGCCGCCCACGAGCTCGGGCTACGATCGTCGGAGTAATCGCTATCCCCATAGTCCTTAGGCTCGGGAAACACCTCCTTGTAATCCTTCCGCTTCATGCCTCGGATGCGCGCCGACCTTCGAACGGGAGTAGGAACCTTCTCCTCATTGATGGGGTTGCGAGATGCAATAGCTCCGGTCGGGACACGCCCTCCGCAACGGATGCGGGCGGTCCTCTTGATCTCGACGGGTAGCTTGAGCTCGCATCGCTTCGCCTCCTCCACCGATGGCTCCTTGGCGCCTTGCTTCAAATCTAAGCTCCTTGCGGATGCCATGGCTGCTGCGTGGGTGCAAAAGTATGCTTAACGGGATGCATTCTCGAGCTCCCAATTCGGCCAAATAAATAGTCTGAAAAGGAAAACCCTAAGAACCACATTTTCCTTATTCAAACTTCCCTTAAAATTTTTTGATCAAAGAAGGAAGTTGAAAAGGAGCAATCCGGGGAGAAACCGAGGCAAAACACCGCCGGGGCCCATCTGGGCCGATCGGACTGGGTCGGCCGACCTACCCTGTTCCGGGGGCCGGTCTGGTCCGGTTTCCCGTGTACCGCCCTTTTCTCGCTTTCTCAGCCCATGGGAAAAAGTTGGCCCAGTAAATGTTCGCGAGAAACTCCAGAAAATTAAAAGAAAAAACTAGTTACAAAAATACATGCCTTGTTTTTCGTCCTAGGCCGGACGTTCAAGCTCTTCTTCCATGGTGAAGACATCAACATGGTGAAGGAGCACAACGTCGGGTTCGTAGTAAACCTTAAGTCGTTGACCATTCACCACAAATTGATCACCTTTCACATCCATAATGGTTACCGCTCCATTGGAGAGCACCGAATGCACAACATAAGGTCCGTCCCACTTGCTTTCCAATGTCCCCTTTCCGAAGGTTTTAAACCTCGAATTGTAGAGGAGGACCTTATCTCCTTCTTTAAACTCTTTTTTCTTTAACCTTTTATCATACCACCTTATAATTCTCTCGTTGTATATGCTTGCATTTTCATATGCTTTTAACCTCATCTCCTCTAGCTCGCTTATTTGAATTCTTCGTTTCACCACCGCGGCATCGAGATCAAGGTTCATCTCTTTAATCGCCCAATAGGCTTTATGTTCCAACTCAACCGGAAGGTGGCAAGCTTTTCCATAGACGAATTGATAAGGGTTCATACCTATCGGTGTCTTGAACGTCGTTCGATATGCCCACAAAGCTCCGTCTAATTTCTTTGACCAATCCTTGCCTCCCTTCTCTATGGTTTTGTTGAGAATGCTTTTTAACTGCCTATCTGATGTTTCTCCTTGTCAGTTAGTTTGTGGGTGATAGGCCGTAGAGACCCTATGTTCATTTCCCAACTTGGATAAGCACTTTTTGAAATTCTTCCCGGTGAAGTGAGTTCCTCCATCGCTTATCAAGATTCTCGGTGTACCGAAACGAGGAAAAATCACGTTCTTGATCATAGTAATGGACTCCTCCGTGGAAGCTTTACGACATGGCATGGCCTCTAACCACTTGGATACATAATCAACCATGACTAGAATGTACTCATATCTGTGTGCATTTTTAAAGGGCCCCATGAAGTCTATACCCCACACATCGAATAAATCAATTTGTAGATTGTATTTCAAAGGCATTGAATTTCTTTGAGAGATGTTTCCGGTTCTTTGGCATTCGGGGCATGATGCAACATATCTTTAAGTATCTTCATGCATCTCCGGCCAATAGAATCCGCTAGACCACACTTTTGCTTGGGTCCTAAAATGGCTATAGTGTCCACCATACTCCGCCGAGTGGCACTTTCTCAAGATTTCTAGCCTCTCTTCTCTTGGCACACATCTTCTTATGACTCCATCATTGCCAAGTTTGAAGAGGTAAGGTGCATCCCAAAAGTATTTCTTACTTTCGGAGATTATCCTCCTTTGAGAGTTTTTATCTAGATGGTCGAGAGGCATCTTCCGAATCACTCGAATGATATCAATCATCCAAGTGTCTTTATTGAGCACTCAATAGAGGTGGTCATCTCTCATCTTATCTTCTATGGGCTCTTTATCATCTTGTCCACGATTCATCCTAGACAAATGATCGGCCACAACATTCTCCACCCCCTTCTTATCATGAATTTCAACATCAAACTCTTGGAGAAGAAGGATCCAATGGATCAATCGTGGTTTAGCATCCTTCTTAGCCAAGAGATACTTGATGGTCGTGTGATCGGTGTAAACAATGACCTTCGAGTTCACGATGTAAGATCTGAATTTTTCGAATGCGAATACCACCGCTAGCAACTCCTTTTCCGTAGTGGCATAGTTTAATTGTGCCTCATTAAGAGTTTTGCTAGCGTAGTAAACGACATGAACTCGACCTTCCTTTCTTTGACCCAAAACCGCGCCTACGGCGTAGTCACTTGCATCACACTTGATCTCGAAAGGTTGGCTCCAATCCGGAGGTTGAATAATGGGAGCACTCACAAATGCACTTTTCAAGGTCCCGAATGCCGCTAGGCACTTCTCATCAAAGTCAAAAGCCACATCCTTTTGAAGAATATGTGTCAAAGGCTTAGTGATCTTCGAGAAGTCCTTAATAAATCTTCTATAAAATCCGGCATGACCTAGAAAGCTCCTCAAGGACTTAACATCTGTTGGAGGTGGGAGTTGCTCAACCGTCTCTACCTTAGCCTTGTCCACTTTAATGCCTCTCTCGGATATAACATGTCCAAGCACTATGCCTTGCTTAACCATGAAGTGGCATTTTTTCCAATTTAACACCAAGTCTACCTCCGCACTCCTCGTGAGGACCTTATCCAAGTATGCCAAGCAATCCATGAATGTCTTCCCATAAACGGAAAAATCATCCATGAATACTTTGACAATTTCTTCGATGAATTCTGAAAATACGGCCACCATGCAACGTTGAAAAGAGGCCGGAGCGTTGCATAGACCGAAGCACATCCTTCTATATGCAAACGTTCCATAAGGGCATGTAAACGTTGTTTTGTGTTGATCATCCGGGTGAATGGGAATTTGCATGAACCCCAAGTACCCATCAAGAAAGCAAAAATAGGTGTGGTTTGCTAATCTCTCGAGCATCTCGTCAATGAATGGTAGGGGGAAGTGATCTTTCTTTGTTGCTTTGTTAAGCTTACGATAATCGATACACATCCGCCACCCGATCACGGTTCTTTGCGGTATCAACTCATTCTTCTCATTTTTCACCACGGTTAAACCTCCTTTCTTCGGTACACAATGTACCGGGCTCACCCATTCGCTATGCGGAACCGGGTAGATGATTCCGGCATCAAGTAACTTGATGACCTCTTTCTTTACTACCTCTCGCATGGCATGAGTTAGCCTCCTTTGGTGGTCCACCATGGGCTCACATTGGTCTTCCATTGGTATACGATGAGTGAAAAAGGCTGGGCTAAGACCTTTGAGATCATTAATCGAATATCCAATCACCTTCCTATGTTTTTTCAATAAAATCAGCAACTTCTCATTTTCTTCGGGACTCAATTCGTCACTCATGATGACTGGATAAGTCTTGTCTGGGCCCAAAAATTCATACTTTAATCCTTTGGGCAAAGGTTTAAGTTCTACCTCGGGCACTTGTGGCTCCTCGGGTTTAATCTCTCCTATGTCCTCGAATTTTTCTTCCTCCACGCTTTCATCTTGTGGTTCTAAGGCTTTTGTTGCTTCTTCTAGTTCTTCGTCTTGTTGATCATTGATTTGATTTTCTATCGCTATTTGCAGCGGGTCTCTAAGGGTTTCAACAAAACAAAGACTATCTACCTCCTCTACTTCATCTTCGCGAGGAAAGGGTGTAGGGTGTTTAGAAACGCGAAGAAAGTCATATGTGTACTTCTTTCCATTAAGGTTCATTGTTACTTTGCCTTTCCCGGCATCCAACATGGCATCAACCAACTTAAGAAAGGGCCTACCTAGAATTATATGATCATGATTACTATGGTAAGCATCAATAACAAAGAAATCGGTTGGTATATATTTTCCAGAGATTTTTACATTCATGTTGCAAGCAATACCTAGAGGTCTAATAGTTCTACCATCTCCGTGATTAATTTCTTTGATGTTGGAGCTAAGTCTAGGTTGTGGTCTTGAACTTTATTGTAAATTTTAGAAGATAGGACACTTACTTGGGCTCTGATGTCGCATAAAGCTTTGCATTGAACTCCGTTGATCTCGCAACTCAACTGTGGTGTCGTCTTCTCTTCTTCTTCGGATCCTATCGCGTAAACTTCAGCGAGGCGAGCATATGGCGATGCTTCGGGCTTGATCCCCATGATTCTTTTCACCTCGGCCATGTGTTCCGGATCCACTTCATGATCTCCAAAGAGCTTTTCAAGGATCTCACTAGTGGTTTCAAGGTCGTATGAATCTTCTGCTTTCCTTTCTGGTGGGAAATCCACTTCCAATGCTCTTGCCATCCCCTTTTGATTAGGGAACGGTCCTCTCTTGTAGAATACTTCTCTGTAATTGATAGGAACCCAATCCATTGGTTCGAACTCCCTTAGTGGCTTCGCGCTTGACATGCTTCTCTTGTTTGTTTCATTTGATATGGCGAAGTCAACGCTCGGGGTAGTTCTTCACTTGATGTGTTCTTCAAGCTTTTCCGGGATTGGCTCCTCTTTTGTGACTTCCGGGGTTACCTCTTTAGAAAATCCAGCACACTTCTTCATCCTTGAATTATATTTCGGCTCTTTCGCAAGTCTTGTTTCCCAATCTCTTCGCATGGCAACCGCTTTACTAATTTCTTGTAGAAGTTGGGCGGCTTCCGTGAGTGTTTTCTCCATGAGATCCCCACCTGCACACATTTGGACGTGTTGCATGCAACTAGGGGTTAGGGAAAAGAAAAATGTATGCAAGAGTACGTCACCGGAGAAGCCGAGTCTTGGTCCTTGTTCGATCAACTCATTAAACCTATTCCAAGCTTGGTCTATCCCTTCCTCTTCTCCTTGCGTGAAAGTGATCACTTGCCTCCTTAGATGTTGAACCTTGCTAATTGGAAAGAACTTCTCGCAAAACTTCTTTGTCAACTTGTTCCAATTGCCTTCAACTTCAAAGGCCGCAAACGAGCACCATGTCTTTGCTTCACCGGCAAGTGAGTAGGGAAAGAGATTCCATTTGAACCATTCATCGGGAACTCCTTCTTGATGCACCGTGTTGCATAGCGTCATGAAATGCCTTATGTGTCTATATGGGTTCTCCGTAACCATCCCTTCAAACGGTACTCTTATGTCTTCACATCGAGGGCTAGCGTAATCCCTTAGTGATTTCTCTGGTTCTTCCACGGGTTGATTGATGAACGCCATCTAGAAAACAAGATAAAAACAAAAACAAACAAAGTGGTTTTCTAGATAATATGTATTAGATATAGCAAATAAAAGATAAACTAAATATAAAACTAAGTTAAATGCAAACCAAATGACGTAAACTAGCTTGCTCCCCGGCAACGGCGCCACAAAAAGGGGCTTGTTGACGGATAAAAGACGTATCCACCTATGATCCGCAAGCGTACGGACCTACACCTTTTTCACCACGGGATTCCCAAGGTTCTTGTCAATCCGCGGAGCAAGGGGATTACAAGCGTTTGATCTACCTTTACACACTAGCTACTCAAACCCTAACTATGATTAAACTAGAAAACAACTAAACTACACTAGAGAGAATGATTAAGCAATCAAGATAAAAGACACTCGCCCATGGATCTACGATACTAGAGCATGCAATCGCTTTAAACAATAAAACCAATCTAATCTATCGAGGGTTGTGACCACGGTTTCGCCCTTTCCCTCCTCTCGTACTGTCACTACGCAAAGGTATTCGTGACTAGACCTATGATGGACACGGCGTATTGAATGGGTCCAAGGGAGCATTGGAGCTCTACTCCCTTTACGGCATGGTAGCTAACCTTAAGAAATAAAGTATATTCAACACAAGATGATAGATAGATAATCCAACAAGTACGATTACATCTCAAGATTGATTACAACCCATGGACGAATAAGGAGATTACCCCATCAAGGTGCTAGACATAGCACCGTTGATCATGGTCACCCTTCCGACAGTGTATTCCTTCTTCTCCACTTGTGGGTGCTTCCTTCGAGGTGGTTGATCCCCCTCCGGAGATCTCCCTCCTCTCTCTCTCTAGCTTGTTGGATGGCCTCCTAGTGTGAATGGCTCTCTCCCTGCGAATGGCGGTGCCTCCAGGGCTTTAGGGTTGAAGATCCTTCAGGTGCAAGGAAAGAGGGGGCGAACCGACCCCCGAAGTGGGCTGGGCCGACCTGCCTGGCCCAACAAGCCTGGGCTGACCAGCCTAAGCCCATTTCGGCCCGGTTCGGTCGCCCCTTCACTCCCGTGGGTCCTTAGGTGATTTTGGACTTTGCCCCTTCCACTTGCATGATTTTGACGATGTCATCCTTGCGTCCAAGATGGAGGTTCTCCGCGCATGAAGTTCAATCTTTTACGCTAGCCAGACTGGATACAAGACTTCTCTGATCACCATTGGACTTCATAGAACTTCGGTCCTTGCCACCATTGGAAGTGATTTCATCAAGCTCATGAACACGAACAAGACTCCGTAAATGCTCCTTTGAACTTGTTGTGAATCCGTCCTTTATGTCCATGTTTTCCTACATAAACACAACACTTCCAAATGCATGCACAAAGATGAACTTGTTATATGATTAGTGTGCCTAGTGGCGGGTTAGTTCCATAAACAAATCCAAACCAAAGTGTAATGAACATGTTTGGTGTACCAAAATACACCGTAAACAGCCGCATCATTCACGATTTTTTCTACCCTTTCCAATGGGAAATCGTCCTTCTTGCATGCCTTGTTCAGATCTGTGAAGTCTACACACATTCTCCATATTCCGTTCTTTTTCTTCACAGGTACAGTGTTGGCTAGCCAGACTGGATACAAGACTTCTCTGATCACTTTCGCGTCTTGAAGTCTTTGTACTTTAGCTTCTACTGCCTTCACATTTTCTTCAGACATTTTCCTGAGCCTTTGCTTCTTTGGGGGTATCTTCTCATCTGTTTCGAGAGTGTGCTCGACGATGTCTCTGTCAACACCTTGCAGGTCTTTGGCTGACCAGGCGAAGACATCTTTGTTTTTGTTCAGAAATCTTATGAGCTCATTTTCTTCTTCGGGGGTAAGGTGAGCCCCTTTCGTGACTGCTCAGTCGGGCATGTCATCCAAGTAGACTTTCTTGGTTTCGCCATCAGTGGCTATCTCCATTTTCTCTTTGTCTTGCTTAGCCTCGATGTAGGGCTTTGTCTCTTCTTCGGGAGAGTTCAGCTGATATACGTTGGTTTGCCCTGGGGTATGGCCCTTTTCTATATTTCTGGCCTCTTGATGATCTCCGAACACAGTGATGACTCCTTTGGGCGCTGGTATCTTCATGCACAAGAATTGTTGCCTTATGACAATGTCGAATTTGTTCATGAATCCTCTACCAAAAATCACGAGATATGGATGATATATATCAACCACATCGAAAGTGAGAGTTTCTAATCTGGCATTGTCCAAATCTCTGAAAGATACTGAGAGAGATACTTTTCCAACTGGCTTGATTGGCTTTCCTCCGAAGCCCTGTAGCAGGTATTCTGGTGGATGTAACATGTGCTGAGACAAGTTCATCTTTTCGAAAGTTTTCAAGAACAAGATATCTGCCGAACTTCCATTATCTACTAGGATTTTTCCAATGACCCATCCAGCTATGTTCACTTCGATCACCATGGCATCATTGTGATTCGTGGACTTGAGCCTGAAGTCTTCTTCTGTGAATGTTATCGGCACCTTGGCCCATTTTGGTCATGCAGCTAGACCATCATTTATGATTGTATTCACGGATCTGAAATAGTTGTTTCTCTGCTTTTTGGTTTCAAAATCTATGGCTGATCCTTTTGTGATGGGCATGATTGTTCTGAAAGATGGCAAGGCTTTCGAGTTCTGAGGTCTTGAACTTGATTCTGGTCTTGACGAATTGTCAGGTAGTGGTGGCAATATTTCTTGGATTGGCTGCGGCTGCTGAATTGACTGAATTGTCTGTGACTAAGGGTAGAACTGCTGAGAAGGTTGCCAGGATGGTTGTGGTTGCTGACTGTGGTTGCCAGAAGTTCAGGCGAAGTTGGTTCGGCATTGAGGAGGCAATACTCATCATTGCCTTCTCTTGCTAAATTCTAGCAATATTCTTCTTCGTTTCTGGGCATCCTTCGATACTATGACATCTTCCGTGATATTGACAGTAGAAGTATGGATCTCTTGGGTTGTGGTTTGTGAGCTTCGGGGGTCCTCTTCCCCTTCCCCTTCCCCTGGGTGCAAATCTTCCTCTTGTGTTAGGTCTGTTGTTCGGATTGGGTTGGGCATTTTCCACATTATTGATGTTTCTCGGATTCTGGGATTTAGGTCTCCACGTCATTTCTCTATTGCCTTGACGTTCTTCATTTCGTTAAGCTACTCTTCTGCGATGATCATCATCAGACAAGATGTACTCTTCATGTTCATGGAAAAGTTCATCGATTGTCTTGGGTTTCTTTCATGTCAAGTGTGAAGCTGTTGGTCCTGGAGTCAGACCCTTGATCAGTGCTTTGATCGTTGTTTTGTCATCTGCTTCAAGAATCTGGGATCTCTGCTGCATGAATCTTCTTACGAAGTTCCGTAATGGCTCTCTATCTTTCTGCTTGCACAGATCTGATGACTCGGCTATTGTTTCTGGAATATCTGAAATGCTTGCATGAATTTCATCTTGAGATTGACCCAGCTGCAGACTGAGTGTGGTTGTAGCAGAGAGTACCAGTTCAGAACTGGGCCTTCACAGGCGATGATGAAAGATTTGGCCAGCGCGGCATCATCTCCTCCTGCTGAGTTTACGGCTGATTCGTACCTCATGAGGAATTGTCTAGAATTTCTGAAACCATTTTATTTCGGGAGAGATACTGGTTTGAACTTCGGTGGCCATGGTGCAGTTTGCAAACCTATAGAAAGTGGTGACTCAGGATCCACGAACTGTGAGATTCCATTACCCGTGAAGAAATTTTCTTTCGGGGTTCTTCTATTTGGTCCAGAATCCTGGTGTGGTGAGTCTTGCCACAATGAGTTGTTCTCTTGTTCTTTTATTTCATCAATTTCTCTTTGAATTCTTTCAATTTGTTCTTTTGCTTGGTTAAGTTTTTCCATCTTTTCTGAAGCCTTTCTTTTTGCTTGTAGTTGGTTCGCGAATATTTCTTTCTCTTTCTGTAATTGCTGTATTTTCTATTGTACTTCCTCTAGTTCTCTATCTACAGCATCATCATCATCATCGTCATTTTCATGAGCATCTTGTTGCATGTACTGTTCTAGAGTATGTGCTATCTTCTCAGCCCTTGATTTCTGGAGAGCCTCGAGTTTTATAAAGAAGGCCATAAGACCCAGCTTTATTGAAAAAGCTAGAGTATTTTTATACCGGGGCTGCCAGTTTACATGCATGCACAAGAAGGAGGGCAAGACACCAACAAGGAAAACAAAGCCCCGAAGCCAAAGCTTGCAACCTCCGCGCTCTCTAAACCCCTCTACTTAACCGCATTGATTAAACAACTTAGCAAAATTATAGGTTTAAACTGAACAAGCCAAGAGCACAGCAACACAAAAGCCAGAACCCCAAACGCTATCCCGGTACCACCACATCTCCAGCATCAGAGCCTAACAAAGAGAGTCGACGTCTGAGCTTGTGTATCACCGAACCGATCCAGAGTTGCGCCTGCTCCTTGCTCAGAATTCTCCACCTCTGCATGAAAGAGATAGTACGAAGAATACATACATCAGGAGAGGGAGCTACATAGTTGTTAAAGATCAAATCATTTCTCAAAAGCCAAAGTGCCCAAGCCAGGCATCCAAAAATATAGGCAAAGTTTGCATTCTCCCTCTTATTTCCTTCTACCAGTTTGCAGCTCAGGTCCTCCAAGCTGTTAGGTGTGTTTGTCCACTCAAAAATATCTCTAAAAAACTCCAACCATATTTGGCCAAAACACAACCTACAAAAATATGTTCTGCACTCTCTACCTGTCCACACATCTTACATTCAATAGGGCCTTCTCAATTCCTCCTCTTAAGCTGTTCTGCTGACTGAATCTTGTCATTACACACCTGCCACAAAAGTATCTTAATTTTCAGTGGTATCCTAGCTGTCCAGATACACATCATCCACTTATTCTCGAAACCTGGGAAAAAGATCTCATTATAGAGGGATTTAATGGTGTAAACCCCCTTCTTATCTAGACACCATCTAATTGAGTCAGGTACAGTAGATAAAGATGTTCCTTGCAGCATATTAGACAGATCCAGCCACTCTTGAGAATGTACTGCATCGAAACTTCGTCTGGAGGTTAAATTTACATTTCCATTATGCAAGGTTTTGGAAACTGACCACTCTTTTTTATTGCAAATATCAAACAATTTAGGGAAGGAGATATTGAGAGCGCAATTACCTAACCATACATCTAGCCAAAACCTAGCTTTTTTGCCATCTCCAACAAAGTAAATCAAACCTCTAGCTGCCACATCTCTTGTAGAGAGAACACCTTTCTAGAATTGTGACCCACTCTTTTTTTTGTAGCTGTAGATGCTCTTATCCCCTAGATACTTTTTCCTAAGCAGATCACAGCACAAAGTGTTGTCCCCTCTTTCTAGTTTAATCAGCCATTTAGCCAGCAAGCAAGTGTTTTTCACTCTAGTATCAGTACATCCAGCCCCTCCAGCATTTTTTGGGGATGCCATCACCCCCCATCTTGCCATGTGGTATTTTCTTTTCTGATGTGGTCCATGCCAGAAAAAATTAGCTCTGGCAGTGTCCATCTTGTGGTGTATCTCCTCTTGTAGTTGGTAAACACCCATTGTATAAGTTGGGATACTGCTAAGACAGGATTCAGTCAATATCATCTTACCTCCTGTTGACAAACCCACACTCTGCCATGTTGGAATTCTTTTCTCAACCTTGAGATGGACATAACTCAAATCAGAAGCTGTCATATGCTTATTGTTCACCATTACCCCCAAATATTTCATTGGGAGGTGCCCACTATTGCAGTTAAACATTTCTGCCACTCGTTTTTGTTCCTCATTGGAGCCACCTATGACGAAAACCTCACTTTTTCATAGTTTATTTTAAGACCAGACATGTCTTCAAAGCAGTAGAGAAGAAATTTAGTACTATAAATGGATTGGTCATCAAAATTCAGGAAAATAATGGTGTCATCTACATATTGGAGGTGGGTTAATCCTCCCTCTATTAAGCTGGGCACAAGACCAGACATGTCTTCAAGCCTCGAGTTTTGCCCTCCGCTCTTGATCTGTGATGTGCGAAGGTTCCAGGGTGTGAGAGATTCTGTTGTCTTTGTCATGATGGTGTTCTTCTTGGTCGATCTCAGTGGGAGCGTTCTTCTTGGACCTCTTCTGGGGTGGCATCGTGAGCTGTTTTTTGGCTGAAACACAGTGGGCGCCAATGTTGGGGGGTCCGAAAAATCGGATGGAATCCCCGAACCCAAGAGTCAAGAACAAGTGCACGAAAGTTACGACCAGGAGACAAAGAATCTCCGAAAGCTTGTACTCACCTCAAAAGTTGTGAACCCTTTTACATGTGCCATCGCGCCCCCTTTTATAGGGAGACGAAGGGACTTTTACATTCCGAAAATACCCTCGAATATAAGGAATATTCCTAGTGTGAACACGTACATCAATGTCTTTTACATCCCGTGATTTGCGGGGCTAATTTCACACATTTACAAGCCTAACACTAGTTCACACGTCAAACCCAGACTTTTGAAGCAACGTCTTTGACTTGGCTTCTTATTGGTTTTTGAATCTCTTACACGTGAAGATATTCATACATCAAGACTTCCGAATTTGGACTACAGTAGATTCCCGAATTTCGCAGATCCCCGATTTCAGAGCTTCACAAGTTCATGATTCCAGAGCTTTGCGAGTTCGTGATTCCGGCGTTTCGCAGGTTCATGATTCCAGATCTTCGTAGGTTCATGATTCTGGAGTTTCGTGGGCCTTAAATATCCTGAAATGGGGTAAGAATTCAAGCATAGAGACCAAGTTCGGCTGCCTTTCTCGAACATTCATTCGTAAACTTAAGAAACATCCCACAGGAGCCAGGTCGAATCTTCCATCAAGTGTATCTCACGAACTTCGGCAAATCCGATGTTTCGAGGGTGTAAGGCTTTTACCGAATTCCCCAACAAAACCATCAGATCATCCTGATGGCAAAACAAGTTAACAAGCCCCCACGTCACATTAATTTATGTCTTTGACAAATCATTTTGTCAAAACGACCAAGTACATGACAGAAGAGAGCGAACATTACATGGACCGTCCGAAGGTACACAAGTTGCATGCGACCTCATTGGATCCAGAACCTGACACACAAGATAAACATGCTACAAGGCCTGGGCCACCCAGAATGATCATCGCGGCCTACTTTACCGAAGCAGAGCACGTCGCGAGATTTCTCCTAGCGCCAGTACCTTGATGGCGGCCTTGCGGGGGACAGCTGTAGGACGACGCGCAACCTAAGGCATGCTCGGCCCAAACTATTGGAATGGAGACACGAGCTTGCTCTTCGGCGTGGGATTCCAAGCCCTAGTGAGCTCCCGATGCTCACCAGTGACGTCCTGCTATAGCCCCAGCTCGGGCAGCATCACCTCCAAACTCTACCTGGTACCCCGCATAGGCAGGACATAGAGGATGGAGGTGTTGCCCACATTTCGTGAGAGTTCTCCTAGCTCCAAGCTTCAACAAGAACAAGACTCTACAATCTGGTGGACGAACACATGCCCATGACATGGTGGGAACACTACTCTGTAGCTTCATAGCTCAACAATGCTCGGTGCTTGCTTCCTTCAGCTTCAAGGTGCTATTTATAGCCAACGCCACGCTCCGGGCAGCTGGCGAAGTGATGAAACTATCACCACGTGGTCCTGCAACCTGCAGACATGTGCATGATTAAAGGCGATGACATTACTTTATCTGTCTCACGACGTCTTTTGTCGCTAGTGCATCAACCGTGCCTGAGCCCCGCCGTAGAGGTCACATGGCTACAGTAACTCCTCGATCAGTGAGTAGTTTGTCGATTTCTAGGTGGCAAGGGAATCTCCTACCACCATTGACCCGTGACCCTGCAGTCTACACTACAAGTCAAAAACTGACCCTGCGTCGATGGCTCCGCGCCTAATTTAGCCCCCTTTCGACGACAACTTCATGACCTTCCTCTACGACCTGACGTATATTATCTGCACCCGCTACGCTCTGCGTCCTGGTGCACCCGCAATGGCTCTGCACGTAAACGGACCTATTCCAATCAGCCTATATTTCTGTTTCCGAAGCAGAATGGTCGTAGGTTCGATTGAAGACCTTCCGGGGTAGGCGTGCCTCGCTGCTCTGCCAGATCCTTCTGGGCGCCTGGAGAACAGTAGTACTATAAAGATCAGAAAACTTCACTTCTGCGATTTCGTCGGGCCCCCGTGGTAGGTGTGCCTATTGCTGAGGTCGCCAAAACATTAGTACAATAGCTCTGCTGGATGGCCAGCAGCTATGTTGGTCATCTGGACACCAAAACGACCTCCTTGAGGTCGGGGTGCCTTAATGCTTAGGTCTTGCAATACCTTGGTATGCCTATGGCCCTGCCAACCTAGTTGGGTGCCCCACATGTGTGACCTTCCGAGGTCGGTGTGCTCTCGTAGCCCTGCCAGCCTGCTCTGGACACCCAGGATTTTATGTCGAGAATGAATGCCTCCCTGTGGGGTGCGCGCCTGATGGCCCTACCAAGTGCTTCTGGGTGCTTGGGCACTCTTGTCTTGAGACCTTCCTGAGGTCGGCATGCCTCGGGTGGCTCCGCCAGACTCTTTGCAGCTATACAGGATATCTGGATGCCTCTACACTCCACACGTTCAAGATCAACATATTTCTGACTTCATCGTCGACCAACCCCGAACATCACAACTCCATCTACGACATCATTGACAACCCCTTCATGTGACGCACCTTTCAAGATCTCGCTGGATATCCTCGGATACTGGACATCGTCGATTTGAGGCCTCTTCGAGGTCGGCACGCCTACAAGACCTCCCTGAGGTTGGCCCTGCCAGACTCCTTGCAGCTATGCTAGGAGATTTGGGTGTCTCTTTACTTTGCTCGATCAAGACCATGACTCAGTTTCCTTCTCTTTTCAGAGCATCAAACCAGCCATGATGCCTGCTTCAATGCTCGGGGCCTACTCTATGAGAGTGTCTTCGACGCCCTCTTGTTTTCGTCATCGTACCGACCTGTTGGGAAACCTGTTTCTCATCACATCGCTACTCGACCTACTTTCTCTTCTTTCTTTTTTGGATCATCATACTGGCCATCCTGCCCGCCACGATGCTCGGATACTACTCTATGAGTGCATGTTCGATGCCTCCTGAATTTTTTCATCATCGTTTCAATCTATTGGAAGTTTGCTTCCTATAGGTCGTCACTCAACCTCTCTTCATTCGGCAAAGACTTCAAACAGGTCGGTTGCTAAGTCGATTGGTTCTTTTTCTTTTTTGGACCGACATGCATGCTATTTTACTTGTCGATAGCTCTACGACTTCGTCATGACCTTTCTAAGGTCGCTGCGCATACACCTCGCTCGGGGGCTTGTGAGACATGGGTACCCCTGGGTCCCTACTGACCAGGCTCACGGGCATCCCTGACAAGTGGGTCCGGCCTACCAGAAGACCCGCCGACTTGTTAGTGGGCCCAACCGACCTCGTTGGTAGCCCACACGACCTCCTAAAGACCTTCTAGAAGATTCCCCAGACGACATAGTTTAGCACGACCTCAAGACTTGGCGTACAAGACAAGACCTCGGTGGATTTCAACCAAAGCAGATCAGCAGGATATGGCAAGATGTGTAACGTAGACTAGGTCTCCTGGTCGTAACCGACCAGGAGTCTGGGAGCCGACCTCATCCGCTAGCCAATATAAGGCGGGCGAGGCGACCCCTTGTACAATCACGCAATCCTCAAGCAATCTACACCAACAACTGGACGTAGGATTTTACTCTCCGGAGTCCCGAACCAGTATAAACTCGTCGTGTTCTCGTTGTTCCACGTACTCGTGTGCGACCTTCGAGTTCTTGGCCTTAGATTCCACCCCCACCGAATAACTAAACCACTAGGATTAGCACCCCTGTGGGTTGTCTAGATCTCACCATCTGACAACAAATATCAAGTTTCCCTGTGTGTCCTTCCTTAAGGAGTTTTTCTAAAGGATAGCCTATTAGAAGGTCAAACTCCTTAATATCACAAATGTGAAAGCTCAGGTGAATTAACATGTCGTAGATTTAAACAGGTAAGACATAGAGAATACCCGAACTTTGAATAATTTGTCCTGAGGAGCACTTAAATAATTTCGTTGTGGGAGATAATGGCTTGTCTTTAATAAACTGATGGAAAAAGGATAAGGCCATTATATTGATTCCCACAACTGGATTATAGAGGGCATCAAAGGGGGTTCCATTGATTGTACATTGAATTGGTATAGAAGGTGAATCCAAATGGACTACATCAGAGGAAAGCTCTAACTCTTCCAACCATTCCCCACTCTTGATGGATGCAAGCTCCACATTGTGTTCTCTTGAGAAGGTTTGCTCAAAAGGGTCTATCTTCTCATGTGAAGAAGATGTGTGCTTTCGAGGCCTCTTCTCTTTATAATATTTCGAGGTTTTCCCATAATCGAAAAATAAATGATCCCTGAGAGGAGGTATTCAAATAGGCTCTAAATTCCTTATTAAGAACAATATAGAAATGCTGAAGGAGAATATGGTCTTGAAGGCTTAGATCTGGTCCGAATTTGCAAAGGAGTTCAAAACGTTCCCAGGATTAACTCATAGACTCATTATCCCCCTGTTTGAAGGATATGATCTTGATTCTAAGGTCGACTACTTTAGATAAGGGATAAAAATCCATGCAAAAATCTGCACGGAGAGTTCCCCAATCGTCTTTCATCTTCTCTTTGGCCCGATCGTACCATTGGTGAGATTTTCCTTTCAGAGTGAATGGAAAATGCTTCCAACGGATAGTCTCATCTGACATACCCTCAATGTGCAGGCAGTCACAAGTTTGCTCAAATTGTTGGAGATGATGATAAGGGTCTTCGTCTTCTATTCCTAAGAAAGTGTTGTTTGGACCATCTCTATTAACCGTGGGTGCAGCTCATAGGCATCAGATAGGATTAGTTTAGATGATGGCATAGGCCTAAGGCTGAGCTCTGAGGGTGCCGAAAAGTCTTTAATGAGGGTAGTGTCCATAAAACTAAAAAGAAAAAAGAAAGATACAAGATTAGTTGTACTCGAAGAGTTTTCTCTTAACTGTTCTCCCCGGCAACATCGCTAGAAATGCTTGTTGGTATTTGTTAAGCCTACGAAAATATTATGATGGATAATCTGCAAGCGCACGGATACCGGTGAGCATTCCACCCGGGAGAGGGTTTTAAATATCGAATCCACAAGGAGAATGGTAAGAGAGTATCTGAGGTATATAGCTAATCACTAAGTAGCTATCAAGGACTTGACAAAAAGAGAGATAAGGAAAACTTAAGGATGTCTGGTTCTTATTCTCACAAGCTACTTATGGGGTGATTGTCTGAAGGCACACTTAGGAAAGGGAACCTCCCGAGAAACTATGGGGGGAGTCCTACGGTTTCTATAGACAGGAGGTGGACTGCAAAGGACAGACGGGAACAAGGTCACTTCCCACTTCTACCACACGATCCAGAATATAGAAGGCATTCATAAGCTAACTAGTCTAAGCACCACACTTACAGTAAACATGCAACTTTAATTCAAGA
Source organism: Cenchrus americanus (assembly GCA_947561735.1). NCBI lineage: Eukaryota > Viridiplantae > Streptophyta > Magnoliopsida > Poales > Poaceae > Cenchrus > Cenchrus americanus. Next base: position 75,677,258 of record OX387244.1, on the reverse strand, counting down.
GAGACAGGAATTAAAGTACTCAAAGAGTTATGAACCGTAAGAACAATAAAAACAATGTTGCTCACTTGAATAAGAAGTCGATCTTTCCACAAGGTCTCAGGGTTAGGCTCCAATGGAGTTGATCCCAAGGTAGAAGATGAAGAGGAGACACCGACAGGTCCGGGCCTTCCTTCAGCTTCGCCTCTACCGCTCTCTAATCCTCTCAATTAATATTAGCTAGATCTAAATAGATCGTGTCTCTAATCTCTCAACTTGATACTAACTCTCCAACTCCAAGTCTAATTGTTAGATGGTGAGATCAGAACAGCCCACGGGGGTGTTAATCCCTATGGTTTATTTATTCGGTGGGGGGAGTCTAAGGCTAAGAACTCAAAGGTCGCACACGAGTACGCGGAACACAGAGAACATGGTGAGTTTATACTGGTTCGGGCCTACAGAGAGTAATACCCTACATCCAGTTGTCGGTTTAGATTGCTTGAGGATTGGTCGGGTGATACAAGGGTCGCCTCGTCCGCCTTATATTGGCCAGCGGATGAGGTCGGTTCCCTGACTCCTGGTCGGTTATGACCAGGAGACCTAATAGTCTATGTTACACATATTGCCATATTCCGTCGATCTGCTTTGGGCGAAGTCCACCAAGGTCTTGTCTTGTACGCCAAGTCTTGAGGTTGTGATGAACTAGGTCGTCTGGGGAATCTTCTGGAAGGTCTTCAGGCGGTCGTGTGAGCCGTCAACTAGGTCGGTTGGGCCCACAGACAGGTCGGCAGGTCTTCTAGCGGACCCACTTGTCGGGGACAGTCGTGAACCTGTTCGGTGGGAACCCAGGGGTACCCATGTCTCACACTAATCTAGAGCTCTAATCTCAGATAGGCATGGAGGACCAGATAGAATGAATTGTTGTTTGCCCTTGGGTCAGAAGGTCTACTTATATAGCCTGGAGGAGATGACGTGCACCGTACGATCAAACCGACCTAACTTGTGGTTTAGATTGATCCTCATAGGCGGTGGAGGAACATTCCAGAAGTTGGGCCCATTTGGTGCCGGAGGGGGCGACCGGCCCCACCACTGGGCCGATCTGGCTGAGGTGGGCCCCCTCGGGGTCCACTACGGCCAGGTGGGTCCTTGATCCTTCTAGATGCTACTTTCTTAAGTGCTAAGTTACGTTGAGTTCCGGAGCCTTCTGGATTCTTCTAGAGAGGCTTCTTTGCATATTTTCTGAATAATCCCTGCAAACTTCATAGGTTCACCAAAACTCGTGGAAATTGTCAATATAAACCCTAATAAGGTGATCTAATTATATTTTAGTATTTTTTCCAGTAAATGTGAGGGATAAAATTCATAGATAAAATGTGTCAACATGTTTCTAGGGCGTAGTATCTCAGTCTTGATGACTTGATCTGGTGTATGGAAACTCAGGATTCCAGATGCCTCTGCCAGGGGGCAGGGGGCTGCTTATATAGCCCTGAGGGGTAGACGTGTGTTGTTTGATCAAACTGACCTAACGAGTGGTTTAGATTGATCCTCATAGGCGGTGGAAGAACCTTCGGGAAGTAGGACTGAGGTGGCGCCCAGGGGAGGCCGACCGGCCCCCACCACCAGGCCCATCGGGCTGTGGTGGGCCCTCCTCGGGGCCCACTTCGGCCAGGTGGTCCGTCGCTTCTTCTAGATGCTTCTTTCTTGGGTGCCAAGTCACGTTGAGTTCCGGAGCCTTCTGGAATCTTCTAGATTTGATTCTTTTAGCACTTTTCCCGAATGGTTCCTGGATTTATATAATTTACCAAATCTCTAGAAAAACTATTAGTGCGCCCTATTCTAAGTTGATATTAACATTTATGCCCTTTTCTCATGTTTAGTTGACTTATAAAATATATAGGATAAGATGTGTCAACAAACTCCCCCAAGCTGACCCTTTGCTAGTCCCAAGCAAAGATATGCTTTAGCAGGATCAGGAGTTGCTACAACGCTTTCACAACTCAAAAGTACTATGGTTTTGAAAAACCAAATCTCCTCAATAATATTGCTCTCTCTTACCTTCAACCTTTAAGCATAGCATTTTCATAAATCTTGAGCAAATAAAAGACAAAACAATCAAGTCAAGTAGTATATCTCAAATTCTTTGATCAGCTATCATCCTAGGGTTTTGCACATTTTTTAGATACAACTCAGAGATCCTGTGTGTGACCTTCTCAAGCATGGAGTCACACTTGGCAAGATATGCATGGATGATAGTGTTGGATGAATGATGGTGAAAGGTGGTAAGCCGTTTAGCCTAGCTCTTGGACTATATCTCTCTTTCTAAGATTTTTAAGATCTGGGCTTTCCATTCTTGGAAAGGTGGGATCTACTCACCCCGGACTTTTGTCTATTTTTCTCTCTCCTTAGAGATGTGGGCTCTACTCGCCCTCGGACACGTGCTCTAAATATATATTTTTTTAGGGAGGTAGGCCCTTCTCGCCTAGTATGACACTTGTCCTTTTCTCTCCCTCTCTCTTCTCACTTTTTCCTCTCTTTTTTCTTCTTTTTCGAATCTAGCCCCAGAATCCTTTCTAACATTGAGAGAGATATATCCTAGAATTGCATGAGCTATATAGCTTGATGGAAAATGCGTCGTAGATGCTCCACATTCAATGGGTTGGGTACTCCTTGCCTGTCGCCCCACTGGAATCGATATGTTGACGGGTTGATTACTTCTGTGACGATGAAGGGTCCCTCCCAAGGGGCAGAGAGCTTGTGCATGTCATCGGTCTTCCGGATGTGTCTAAGGACGAGGTCGCCAACGTTGAAGGAAGTTTCCCTAACATTGTGATCATGATAGCGGCATAGCTGTTGGTCATGACGAGCTTGTCCCATGACAGCGGCGAGTCTTTGTTCTTCGAGGCTGTCGAGGTCGATGCGACGTGTTTGCTCGGCTTCTCCTTTTTCGTAGAACTGAATCCGTGGAGCTTCGAAAGTGATGTCGGTGGGAAGCATAGCTTCTGGTCCATAGACCAGAAAGAAGGGCGAGAAGCCTGTGGCAGAGCTGACTTGAGTCCTGATACCCCAGATTACGTGAGGCAGCTCGGCTAACCACCTGGTGGCGTAGTTGGAGGCGTCGTCGTAGATACGGTCCTTGAGAGCTTGGAGCACCATGTCGTTGGCTCTTTCGACCTAGCCTTTGCACCGTGGGTCAGTGACCGAGGAGTAGTAGATGTCGATAAGGTTATCCTGGCAGAAGTCCCAGAAGACTGAGCCAGTGAAGGCTTTACCTAGGTCAGTGATGATCCTGTTAGGCATACCGAAGCGATGTTTGATGTCTCCGATGAATTTGACTGCTTCTTCCGACGTTACTTTTTGCAACAGGTCGGACTTCAGTCCACTTGGTGAATTTGTCTATGGCAACCAAGATATGTTTGTAACCACTCGGAGTGGTACCAAACGGTCCTACAGCGTCGAGACCCCACATAGCGAAGGGCCATGAGGGATGGATAGTGCGCAGGACCTGAGCTGGGAGGTGTTGTTGTTTAGCAAAGAATTGGCATCCTTTGCACCTCTTGACGAGGTCTTTAGCGTCAGTTACGGCTGTGGGCCAATAGAATCCAGATCCATACACTTTACCGACCAAGTTGGTGGATGCCGCGTGGTAGCCACACTCGCCGCTATGAATCTTAGCTAAGAGCTGTAGACCCTCTGATCGTAGGATACACTTCATCAAGATGCCAGTGGAGGCAGCTTTCTTGTATAGGTTGGAACCAACCACGACATAGTTAGCACTTCGTCGCGTGATGTGTTCTCGTTCTACTTTGTCATCGGGGACAAGTTGGTCGAGTATGAAGTCTATGAAGGGCTTGTGCCAATCACCCGCTTTTTCAGACATGAGCACGTCAGGGGGAGGTGCTGAATTTTGGTTGTTTGAAGGTGGCTCTGGATTATCAGGATCCAAGAGTTTGATTGAAGGCTTGCGTAGGTCTTGGACGAACACGCCTGCTGGGACTAGAGCTCGACGAGAGCCTAGTTTGGAAAGCACATCGGCAGCGACGTTGTTGTTCCGTGGGACGTGCTGGAACTCGATCCCCTCAAAGTGGCCTTCAAGTTTACGAATCTCAGCACAGTAAGCATCCATCGTGTCCTTGACACAGTCCCACTCCTTGTTGACTTGCTCGATAACGATCTTGGAATCGCCAAAAGCCAATAGTCGCTTGATGCCAAGGGACACTTCTATTCGGAGCCCATGGATCAGGGCTTCGTACTCTGCACCATTGTTGGAGGCCTTGTAATGGATCTGCAGGACGTACTTGAGTTGTTCTCTCTGAGGAGAGATAAGCAACACTCCTGCGCCTGCTCCTTCGAGGTTGAGGGCGACGTCAAAGTACATTATCCAGTGTTCAGGCCGCTCCTTGGGAGGGGGCATCTGGATTTTCGTCCATTCAGACACAAACTCTGCGAGGATCTGCGACTTGATCGCTTGCCTGGGGCAAAACTCGATTTCGAACTCTCCAAGCTCGACTGACCACTTGACAATGCGGCTGTTGGCATCGCGGTTGCGAATGATCTCTCCTAAGGGGAATGAAGATGGAACCACGATCTTGTGAGCTTGGAAGTAATGTCGAAGCTTTCTCGACGTGATCCGGAGCCATAGAGCAGCTTCTGAGGTTGTGTGTAACGTGTTTTAGCGTCGTCCAGGACCTCACTCACGTAGTACACAGGTCGTTGAATAGGGTAGGCCTACCCTTCTTCTTCTCGCTCGGCGACGAGAACTGTGTTGACCACATTAGTGGTGGCAGAGATGTAGAGTAGGAGTGTTTCCTTCGGGGTTGGAGGTGTCATAAATGGTGGTGTTGTCAAGGACTCTTTGAGAGCCTCGAACGCTTTCTGGGCTTCGTCGTCCCACACGAACTTATCTGCCTTCTTCAATAGCTTGAAGAAGGGTAATCCTTTTTCACCGAGCTTGCTAATGAAACGACCTAGATCTGCCATCATGCCAGTGAGCTTCATGACGTCTTTCTTGTTGGATGGCTTGGCCATCTTGCGTATAGTGTCGACCTTCGCTGGGTTGGCTTCAATGCCTCGGTGTCCGACCATGAAGCCCAGGAGCAGTTCGGAGGGGACACCGAAGACACACTTTGTTGGGTTGAGCTTCCACTAGAACTCTCGCAGGTTGGCGAAGGTTTCGGTGAGGTCGGCGATGAGCTTGTCTTCTTCTGTGGTCTTGACAACCACATTGTCTACATAAGCCTCGACGTTCTTTCCGATTTGGGTCTTCAGGCACTTCTGGATTGCCTTCTGGTAGGTTGCTCCAGCGTTTTTCAGGCCAAAGGTCATGACCTTGTAGCAGTAGATGTCGTGGGGCGTTATGAACGCCGTTTTGTCTTCGTCGTCAGGATGCAGGGCTATATGGTGATATCCCAAATAGCAGTCAAGGAAGCAAAGCAGGACGCTGCCAGCCATGGAGTCCACGACCTGATCAATATGAGGAAGAGGGAACGGATCCTTTGGGCAGTGCTTGTTAAGGTCGGTGTAATCGATACACATCCTTAATCCACCAGTTTTCTTTGGTACAAGAACCGGGTTTGCGAACCAAACTGGGTGTTGACATTCTCTAATGAAACCTGCAGCTAAGAGCTTACAGACTTCTTCTATAGCTTGTTTTCTATCTTTCGCAAATCATCGGAGCTTTTGCTTGATAGGTCGAGCGGTCTTGTTGACTTCAAGTCTGTGGTCAGCCAGCTCCCTGGGACACCAGGCATGTCGGGTGGGCTCCATGCGAAGATGTCGGCGTTGTCCCCGAGGAAGCTGGTGAGCGTGAGTTCGTATTTACGATCGAGGTCGGCCCCGATGATGACTTCCTTGGATGCGTCGGGCAGCTCGAGGCAAACCTTCTTGACAGCTAGACTTGGGTCCAGGGTCGTGCTTGTGCGCTTCTGCTCTGGTACCTGCAACGTAGTTTGGTCGATCTTGGCTGCCTGGGCTACCATGATCGTTGCTGCGGCTTTGATCGCTGAATCTTTAGAGAGATCGACGATGGCGCTTTCACAATTGTAGGAGACCATGAGGTCCCTGAGGATGTAAAGGATTTCGTTTGGCGCTGGCATCTTCATGATGAGGTAGGTGTGATGTGGTATAGCCATGAACTTGGCGAGCATAGGTCATCCGAAGATGGCGTGCTATGATGAGCGAAAGTCTGCAACCTCAAACATCAGGTACTCTGTACGGAAGTTCTCATCTATGCCAAAGGTGACCGGAACGCATACATGACCTATGGGGTAGGCAGCCTTTCCGGGCACGACCCCGTAGAAGGGTTCATCACAAGCGGTCATCTTGCTGAAGTCGAACTCCATCTTGCGCAGCGTCTCTGTGAAGATGATGTTTAGGCTGCTACCTCCGTCGATGAGGGTCTTAGGCAGCCAGGCCCCATTGACTATGGGGTTGACGACCAACGGATAGGTTCCGGGGTCAGGGATGTGAACCCAATGATCTTTCCTGGAGAAAGTGATTGGGAATTCAGACCACCGCAGAGGTCGCGGGTTTTCGGTGTTGACGTGCCCGATCTCCCTGGCGTTTGATCGAGTCTGTCGGTTGCTTTTGATCGCTTGGCGACCTCCGACGATGAAGTTGATCTCGCGGTTAGCCTTCTGGAATGCACCGTTGGGGTTGCCCCCTTTGGGCGGCAGTGGAGGGGTCCGCTCTTTCCGATTGTTGTCCTGGCAATTGTGGTCGTCCTGGCGACGTCGATCATCACGTCGGTCATCGTGACGATTATCACGTCGGTCGTCGTGACGATTATCACGGTGATCGTCGCGATGATCGCTCCTGTGGTCGTCACGCCTGTCGTTGCGGTCATCGCGACGGTAGTCGTCGCTTCTGTCATCGCGGCGGTAGTCGCGGTGATAATCATGTCGATCCCTATCGTCGTTGTGAGGATAGGGCGTACGGTCACGGTAATCTCGTCGATCAGGTCGACGGTTATGATTGTCGAAGCATTGACCACCATTGCGGTCGTTGTTGCTGTTGCTCCTAGTCTTCTTGGAGGTAGATGGTACTCCAAGGGCACGCTTTAGCTGCGCGCACTCCCTCATGGTGTGCTTGGCATCATGGTGGAACTGGCACTGGTCGTCCATGACCATATTGAAGTCACCTTCGAGGAAGGTGGAAGGTCTTGGTGGATCTGCTACATAGGCTTCGCCGGATCGCTTGTGTGACCTGGTGCCTCTATCATCGTGGTCTTCTCCGTGAAGTCATGCATTACCGCATCTTGAGTATCGACCAGTTTGTCGACGTAGGCCATGAGGTCGCCAATGGTTTTTGCATCGGCTTCGTGGATCTTCTCAAACAACTTGATGTTGGTGATTCTCTTTTTGTAGTAGGCAATGATGTCGTTGTCTTTGACACCTGCAAGGGTGTTGCGGTTCTCGAAGTAGCGGTTAGTGTACTCACGGAGAGTTTTGTCACTTCTCATCCATACTCTGGCGAGGTGGTGAGTATTGCCAGGACGATTGTAGGTCTCCTGGTAGTTGGTCGTGAAGAGGTGAGACAGAGTCACCCAAAAGGTGATGCACTCTGCTGGGAGGTTATCGAGCCACAGGAGTGGCGCCTTGCCCATCACGAGGGGGAAGTATCTCGCCATGCGGTCTTCATTGTCTCCAGAGGCGCGCACCGCTATGTTGTACATCTTGAGCCATATACTCGGGTCGGAGCGACCATCGTACTTCTCGATAGCTGGCTTGAAGTCTTTTGGGTATCTGATCGTCTGAAGACGTCGTGAGAAAGTTGGGAAATTGTTGACCGCTCCCGGGCTTGCGAATGGGGCATGAGCCGCAGGGATGACGTAGAGGTCGTCAGGAGGGTCGTTGTCTTGGTCGTACTTAGCACGTCGCACGAGTTCCAGGTCGTGCATGATCCGGAGACCTATAGCTTGAATGGGGTTGTTGGCGTCAAGGGCGTCAAGGACCTCGTGCTCGCGATCGTAGTTAGCACGTCGAGCTATCTCGACTTCATCTCTGACGCGGTGGTGCTGGCTTCCCTCTAGACGATTAGCCTGGATCAGAGGAGGCTGAGCTCCTGCGTTGTGTCTTGGGTTCGGAGCGACGTTTGCCTGAGCATTGGCAGCATTGGCTGCGTTGTTGACGACGTTACCAGCGTCATTGACCGGAGCGTTTGCTGGAGCGTTGGTTGCAGCGGGATTGGCAGTTGGGTTGGCCGGCTGTGCTACTTCATTTTCACCCTGACCTTCTTCAGCCACCGGGTCAAGGGGACCCTGGCTACGACGTCGTTGGCGAGGACGCACCGATCTGCTTCTGGAGTAGGAACTTGCTGCGAATCTGCTGTATCCGGGACCTCTTTCTTCGATTTGAGCAGCTGCAACGCGGACGTTGGCTTGAAGGCGCCGAATCATTGGGGAATCTTCGAGGTGATTTAGGGCAGCAAGAGCGGCTCCCAAGTTGGTTTGCGGTGAGTTGTAAACTTCGAGTCTGTCGCGCTCGAAGTCCCTAAGGAGGTCTCACACACGCAGTCTGTTGGCACGAGGTGCATCATCTTGGCGTCGCTGTTGTGGGGCAGCTGGTGCCACAAGTGCTTGTTGCCCGACGTTGGCGTTGGCTTGTCGGGCAATAGCGTTGACCTGTCCAGCGTTGGCATTAACCTGTCCGGTGTTGGCATTAACCTGTCTGGCGTTAGCCGGTTGTAGGCCTGCACCTAGGGCAGCGGCTACGATCTCTTGTCGTCGGACGGCTCGGGTAGCATTAGCATTTTCACATTCTTGACACTGCTCATCTGTTTCTCTATCTTGTGGCGGTACATCCGCAGAGACGACCAAGATCTGGTAATTTAGGGTCTCGAACTCTTCTCCCGGATAGTTCGAGGAGATCGTTGTGTGGGTGACTTGGAACGCAAGGCGGTTCAGAGACGACTCTTGGTTCAACCGGCGGCGGTGGGCCGCAGTAAGAGGTCGGCGAAACTTCTTGAGGACACGACACTGGCGTGCGGTGTGTTTGGACTTCTCATGGACAGGGCAGGGTTCGTCGGGATGATTCCTGTGGCTTCCACGATCTTGAGAGTTGAATCCAGATTCGATCTGGATCTTGCATTTCATGTAGTGTGATGCTACATGAGCGGCGTTGCACAAGCCAAGAGGCATGCTAGAGGTCGAAGAAGTCGTTCGAGGGCGTTAGACGTGCGCACAGACTTTGATTGTGTCAGAGAGCATGCCCTCGACACAATGGATCCCGGCGATCAGGTCGCTAGGAGTGGGTGGGTGGGTCTTCTTCGACAGATCTGTTTCGATCTGTTGGTTGGTGGTAACCGCGTTGCCTTTGATGACGAGGTAGGCGGCTGGAGCGGTGGATGTCGCCGGCATCAAGCCAAAGCATATGTCGACGGGGTTGGCAAGGAAGTCCGCCATGCTCTCCGGGAAGATGACGTCGTTGGTCGAAGCCATCGAGTTGTACGAAGAACGTTGACTCTGACCCTACCTGGCGCGCCAACTGTCAGATGGTGAGATCAGAACAGCCCACGGGGATGTTAATCCCTATGGTTTATTTGTTCGGTGGGGAGGAGTCTAAGGCTAAGAACTCGAAGGTCGCACACGAGTACGCGGAACACAGAGAACACGGCGAGTTTATACTGGTTCGGGCCTCCAGAGAGTAATACCCTACGTCCAGTTGTCAGTGTAGATTGCTTGAGGATTGGTTGGGTGATACAAGGGTCGCCTCGTCTGCCTTATATTGGCCAACGGATGAGGTCGGTTCCCAGACTCTTGGTCGGTTACGACCAGGAGACCTAAGTCTACGTTACACAGCTTGCCATATCCCGTCGATCTGCTTTAGGCGAAGTCCACCAAGGTCTTGTCTTGTCTTGTACGCCAAGTCCTGAGGTCGTGATGAACTAGGTCGTCTGGGGAATCTTTTGGAAGGTCTTCAGGAGGTCGTGTGGGCTGTCAACTAGGTCGGTTGGGCCCACAGACAAGTCGGGAGGTCTTCTAGTAGGTCGGACCCACTTGTCGGGGACGGCCGTGAGCCTGGTCGGTGGGGACCCAGGGGTACCCATGTCACACACTAATCTAGAGCTCTAATCTCAGATAGGCATGGAGGATCAGATGGAATGAATTGTTGTTTTCCCTAGGGTTAGGGGTCTTCTTATATAGCCCGGAGGAGATGACGTGCACCATACGATCAAACCGACCTAACTTGTGGTTTAGATTGATCCTCATAGGCGGTGGAGGAACATTCCAGAAGTTGGGCCCATTTGGTGCCGGGGGGCGACCGGCCCCACCACTGGGCCGATCTGGCTGAGGTGGGCCCCCTTCGGTGTCCACTACGGCCAGGTGGGTCCTTGATCCTTCTAGATGCTTCTTTCTTAAGTGCTAAGTCACGTTGAGTTCCGGAGCCTTCTGGAGTCTTCTAGAGAGGCTTCTTCGCATATTTTCTGAATAATCCCTGTAAATTCATAGATTCACAAAAATTCGTGGAAATTGTCAATATAAACCCTAGTAAGGTGATCTAATTATATTTTAGTCCTTTTCCAGTAAATGTGAGGGATAAAATTCATAGATAAAATGTGTCAACATGTTTCTAGGGCGTAGTATCTCTATCTTGATGACTTGATCTGGTGTATGCAAACTCAGGTTTCCATATGCCTCTGCCAGGGGGCTGCTTATGTAACCCTGAGGGTAGACGTGCGCCGTTTGATCAAACTGACCTAACGAGTGGTTTAGATTGATCCTCATAGGCGGTGGAAGAACCTTCTGGAAGTAGGGCTGAGGTGGCGCCTGGGGGAGGCCGACCGGCCCCACCACCAGGCCCATCGAGCTGGGGTGGGCCCTCCTCGGGGCCCACTTCGGCCAGGTGGTCCGTCTCTTCTTCTAGATGCTTCTTTCTTGGGTGCTAAGTCACGTTGAGTTCCGGAGCCTTCTGGAGTCTTCTAGATTTGATTCTTTTAGCACTTTCCCGAATGGTTCCTGGTTTTATATAATTTACCAAATCTCTAGAACAACTGTTAGTGGCGCCCTATTCTAAGTTGATATTAACATTTATGCCCTTTTCTCATGTTTAGTTGACTTATAAAATATATAGGATAAGATGTGTCAACGAAGTCCCCCAAGCTTACCCTTTGCTAGTCCCTAGCAAAGATGTGCTTTAGCAGGATCAGGAGTTGCTGCAATGCTTTCACACCTCAAAAGTACTGTGGTTTTCAAAAACCAATTCTCCTGAATAAGATTGCTCTCTCTTACCTTCAACCTTTAAGCATAGAATTTTCATAAATCTTGAAAAAATAAAAGACAAAACAATCAAGTCAAGCAGTGTATCTCAAATTCTTTGATCAGCTATCATCCTGGGGTTTTGCACATTTTTCAGATACAACTCAGAGATCCTGTGTATGACCTTCTCAAGCATGGAGTCACACTTGGCAAGATATGCATGGATGATAGTGTTGGATGAATGATGGTGAAAGGTGGTAAGTCGTTTAGCCTAGCTCTTGGACTATATCTCTCTTTCTAAGATTTTTAAGATCTGGGCTTTCCATTCTTGGAGAGGTGGGCTCTACTCGCCCCGGACTTTTGTCTATTTTCTCTCTCCTTAGAGATGTGGGCTCTACTCTCCCTCGGACACGTGCTCTAAATTTATATTTTTTAGGGAGGTAGGCCCTTCTCGCCTAGTATGACACTTGTCCTTTTCTCTCCCTCTCTCTTCTCACTTTTTCCTCTCTTTTTTTCTTCTTTTTTCGAATATAGCCCCAGAATCCTTTTTAACGTTGAGAGAGATATATCCTAGAGTTGCATGAGCTATATAGCTTGATGGAAAATGTGTACTTCCATGTCACGAGCAGCACAAATGGTGGAATGGAATGATCTTGATGTGTATGACAAGCTCTTAAGGATCATAGACACAGGAACTCATCATATAAAATTTCATGATTTTTAAGATAAATCCAAGAATCAAGCTTCTCAAGGAAAATGATCAATAGCAACTCAACTTTTCATGAATCATCTTTCAAAGCCTAGACTCAGATTAAGCATGTACTTGCACCGGTTTTTGGGTTTAGAGAAAATTAAGCATTTAAGCTTCAAGAGAATCTAGGTTTGAAAATTAAACACTTTTAAAAGGAATTACGACAGAGCAACTATTCATCATCTCCAAGCATATATCATCAAGATCATTATTAAAGAGAAAAGCCAACTAGCAGACTCTAGCATTTTATTCAAACTAAGACCTTTAACTAAGACTCAAATAACTTGCTAAAAACATAGGATAGTGATACTTATCATGATAACTGGGGGTGCTCTCCCCCAAGCTGGATCTTGAAGTGATTCTTAATTCATCCTTGGAACTTGTTTGTCTTTGGGTCCTTATTAAATTCTCCCTGTAAATGCACATACCCGAAGGATCAAATTCTAGGATTATGCTCTGAGCCTTCATGTGCCCACTTCTTTTTGGGTTTTTCTGAAATGTGTGGACCTTCATGTGCCCATATATTTTTTGTGAATTTTTATATGCAAAAGGGATGCTAAAACAAAAACATGTGAATGCAATTTTTTATTATTTTTTATGCTACCACGGTATGGAGTACATGGGGCCTTAAAGAATGCAAAAGCAGAAAATATTTTTATGATTTTTTCCAATGCATGTATAGGGAAATAAACATGCTAATCTAAATATACAGTGCAGAATATAAAGATAAATACTGAGTTACCTCTCGACGAGAGTTTAGAGTACTTACTCCCATGGCATAGATGTAGTGGCCATCGATTGATCAGTTGATGACGAGGGTAGTGATTGGTCTTTCGAAGGTGTACTTTGATCTTTCTTCCTCCAAAATTGTTTCTTCGGTGGAGACGTTTCTGGAGTAACAGGTTCAGAATACTGGGCTGGTAGAAGCTGAGCGGACTTCTCCTCGACATCCGTAAACTTTTTGTTCAGCTTGTGTGGTAATTTATGAAGGCGTTTCCGCATCTTGTTCTTCTTGTGCTGCTCAGGATCAGTATAAGTATTGAAGTACCAGTATACCTTTTCAGTTCTGAACTGGAAGTGGATCTCGCCAGTCTTGATGTAGATGATTGCTCTTGTTGTGTTCAGGAATGGTCTTCCAATCACGATGGGAGGATCCTGCTCATCCCCATGTCTATGACTAAAAAGTCAGTCGGGACATAGTGGTCCTTTATCTTGACAGGTACATCTCGTGCAATTCCTTCCGGGAACTGTTGTGATTGATTCACCATCTGCAACATTATATATGTGGAATACAAAGGCAGGTCACCATATATTAATTCGTAGGTTACCTTAGACATTAGGTTGGTGCCCGATCCCGTGTCCCAGAGAACTCGCTGGAAGTTCCATTGATTGATGGAGCAGTGGATTGATGGAACTCCAGGATCTTCAAGCTTTGGCAGTAATGGTGAAGGGAACAGGTTCTCATTCTCTGATTGAATCGTGTTGATCATCCAAACTTCCTCCACATGCGGCTGAGGTCGATTATTCTTCTTATTCCTCCTTCTATCTCTTCTCTTCTTCTCGACAACTGGCTCGTGTTCTTGGGGGTAAGGATATTGGGGGTGTGCAGGAGCTTTTAGGATCTTGTTCTTGAAATTGAATCTCTCATTCCTTCCATTGATGGTGAAGACGATCTTAGCGGTGTCGGCGTAGATGATGGCTTTGGCTGTGGCAAGAAAGGACATCCCAAAATGATTGGAGTGTTCTCACTTCCCCAGTCTCGACAACAATGAAATCGGCAGCCACGTAGGAGCGTCCTACCCCCAAACATATGTCGTCTAGGATGCCCTCGGGGTAGCATAGTGATAGGTCTGTAAGCTGCAAGCACATGGTTGTATACAATAAAGGTGAACCATTTATTTTCTTATATATTACCTTAGGCATTATGTTGACGCTAGACCGAAAGTCACAAAGTGTATTCTTGAAGGTGTAGGCTCCAATAGTGATGGTGATGATGGGCCTTCCTGGATCTCCTCTTTTGGCGGGCATGCCCCAGTCAGTCCATCTTGGGCCTTCTTCTATCTTACTCGAACACAGATCTACAGAGTAGATATCGACAAGATTTGCATATTCTAATTCTTCCGGCTGGCCCGGAATCTTACCTGGGTTAGCCGTGGAAACAGATGATGCCAGCTGAGAAATCTGAGATTCTAGCATTTTATTAAAGCTATGTTGGTTCTTGATGGTAGAAGAAAAGCTTTCCATTTTATTAATAGTTCCAAGCATTTTATCATTGGAAGCTAACTTTTTAGATAGATTATCCATAATTCTACCCTAGTTTTTTACTAAGTCTCTTAAAGGTGAGAAATTATTGGAAGAATTGTTACCTTGATAGTTACCTGAATAATTACCTGGGTAGTTGGTCCTCTGTTGAGTCCATCCTTGATTCTGCTGGGGATGATATTGGTTGTTTGTTGTTGATGTAGTTCACGTCCTCCTCCAGCTGAGGGCATTGACTCCCTGAGTGTCCAGTGTTTCCACACTCTTCACAGGTCATGCGGGATTCGAAGAGTTGCATGACTTCCTTCTTCTCAAGGGCTTTGTCTTCAAGCCTCTTCATCAGTAAATCCATTTTGGCAGACAGCCTGGCTACCTCCTTGAGCTGGTGCATTCCTCTTTCTTTCTTGTGGGGTTGACGTTCCTCGTTCCAAGCTTGATTGGACGCCATCTTTTCCACAAGGTTAGTAGCTTGAGTAAGTGTAAGGGACAGGAAAGCACCTCCAGCTGCAACATCCATCATTTCACGGGTGATGGTAGAGAGCCCGTGGTAGAAGGTCTGCAAGAGCAACCAGTTTTCCATTCCATGATGTGGGCATTCTGAAATGTAGTCTTGATTCTTGAAAGTGCTCCCATGCTTCAGGAACAGATTCCTCGTGTTGTTGCTGGAAACTCGAAATTTTCCCCCGTAAGGCATTGGTTTTGCCTATAGGAAAGAACTTTGCCAGAAAGGCAGTAGAACACAATGTCCAAGTTGTAAATTTGTCTTTGTTGTAGTAAAACCATTGCTTCGCTCGCCCCAATAATGAGAATGGGAATAAATGAAGTAGGACTGCATCACTTGGCACATCTTTAATCGTGAAGGTGCTACATATCTCCAAGAAATGTTGAAGGTGTTTGTTGGCATCTTCATGAGCTTTTCCACAAAATTGGCTAGCTTGTACCATGTTGATCAGTGCAGGCTTGAGCTCAAAAGCAGCATTTCCTACAGCAATTTTTCGGACCAGTATGAATGTTGTCTGGGGTCGGTGCGGAGTATTCGCATAGGGACTTGTTTGCCATTACTTCAAACGTGGGTGTTAAGCTTCGCGTTGTTGAATCTCCCAAGGCAAAAGTCTTGGGCCGAGAATTAGGAGACTGAGTTTTGACCTTGCCTTAAGATTTTCTCTGGATCTGAAATGAAGTTTTCTGAAAGATTCTTATTCATACATTACCCTGAAATAAGATAGACAAAAGTGGAAAGAACAAGGGTAAGCCTGTTTAAGCAATGATAATTTGGGTTCTCAATACATTATGTGTGAGAGATGCATGCATGCTATTACTGAAACTTTTTCATCTAGGCTATAGACTTTCTTTCCCTGGCAATAGCGCCAAAAATGCTTGTTGACATTGCTAACGTCATTGACTAGAAACGGATATAAGATCCATCTCTATCGACGGCACCAGAAATGCAAAGGTATATCTTAACATGATGCTAAGTGTATATCAGATGTTGCTTTCAGATTAAACTAAAAGGTGAACTCCGACACGATTCATAGCACAACTCGATATAGGTTGTCAACCCCCGACAGTGTGCCGTAAAACGCATGGATATGGTACTCTTACATATGCCTTTGATCTCTAGAAAAGAAGATATATATAAACAGGGAATCCGCAAGCGCACAAATATGAATATACCATTGTAGCATTTTAACCAGGAGTAAAACCAGGTATCGTATTTATATTCTACCATAGGGAAAGAAGTCTTTCTAATCCATAATAGCTAATACATGCTCATCTCTCAGTTTTATAATGTAGAGTGGCCAAAATATATAAATTGCTATAAACAGGGGTAAGTCACATAAAGATAAAGATATTGATAGCATTGTTCAAGTCATAACATCATGAGCAGCTAGAAAGTGACATTATAGCAAGAGAAACATAGCAAAGTATAGTTAGAGAGGATACTCCTCGGTAACTCTAAACTATATGTCAATGCAAACTATGATTAGTGCAAACATTTAACAATCATGGAAGAAGAACTATTATATTAATGCATGGGGAGACTATCCAGGAGGATGAAGGTCGAAACTTGAAACAACCCAAACAGTATAAGGCTCCACTAGTCCTATACACGGGGGGTGGACTGCGAAGGACTCAATAGTGTTGTCACCACCACGATCTACCACACGACCCGGCATATAGGGTGCAATCGCAGATGAATACAATATAAGGTTACATTTTCTTTACCGTTCACCCATGTTAACAAATGATCTAGGTGAGGGCTATACGACTCCATACATGAATATATAAGGCAAATAACTATGCTAAACATGTAATCATAATAAACACCAAAGCATATAATGTCGAATATAATCATTGATAAGAACATATGTCTGTATAACAAATGTAAGGAACTAGATAAGAACTTACAAGAGCGAAGCTAGATCAGTATCTCGAGCCTCTACACGATCAGGAGCCAAGTAGACGCCTTGCCTCCTCCTAGATCTAGACTAGCTAGCTACTCTGTTATATGGTGTTTCTAGGGTGTAGTATCTCTAACTTGATGACTTGATCTGGTGTATGCAAACTCAGGTTTCCAGATGCCTCTGCAGGGGGCAGGGGGCTGCTTATATAGCCCTGAGGGGTAGACGTGTGTCGTTTGATCAAACCGACCTAACGAGTGGTTTAGATTGATCCTCATAGGCGATGAAAGAACCTTCTAGAAATAGGGATGAGGTGGCACTCGGGGAGGCCGATCGGCCCCACCACCTGGCCGATCGGGCTGAGGTGGGCCCCCTCGGGGCCCACTTCGACCGGGTGGTCCGTCGCTTCTTCTAGATGCTTCTTTCTTAGGTTCCAAGTCACGTTGAGTTCCGGAGCCTTCTGGAGTCTTCTAGATTTGATTCTTTTAGCACTTTTCTCAAATGGTTCCTAGATTTATATATTTTACCAAATCTCCAGCAAAATTGTTAGTGGCACTCTATTCTAAGTTGATATTAACATTTATGCCCTTTTCTCATGTTTAGTTGACTTATAAATATATAGGATAAGATGTGTCAACATTGAGGACATTTTAAAGAGTCAGCCAAGCCAGACCATTGATGAGGATGTGGTGGCATGAGCGCATGAAAGGAGTGGTACTTATTTTATACGATTGGCATATAGGCTACTGAAAGGGGAGCAGTCCCGGCGGACACGGGAGAAGGAGGGGTCGCCACAGTTTCAGATTATGGAAAATGGTGGAAGGTGTTGAGGAAGCTGAAAGTACCTCCGAAAGTGCGAATTTTTTGGTGGAGAGTTATCCAAATTTTCCTTCCATCAAATGTTGAGTTGGCAAGGCGTCACATTCGGGAGGATAGCTACTATGCAGCTTGTGGTAGTGATTTGGAAAGATTATACCATGTTATTGTGGAGTGTCCTTGGGCTAAGCACTTTTGGTCTGAAGTGAAGAAATTAGCTGGGAGAAAACTCCCAGTCCTCCATCCAATAACTTGGGCAACAGATTTGCTGCAAAGAAGTTTATGCTCCTTAGCGATGCAGCTCTCTTTGTTTGTGGTGGTTGGTCTCTCTGGTCAAGCCGTAACGAGTGTGAGCATGGTCCGAATAGGTGGAATCCCATAGCAGCGGCTAAGTATGTTGCAAATTTAGTGGAATAAATGTTATGTTTGGGCAAACGAGCAGATTGTTCAGTACCAAAGAGTAAGGAGCGCCGGAGATTGCCTGAAGAAGGGTGGGTTAGACTGTCTCTAGCAGATGCTGTATAAGCATCTGCATCTGCAAACTGCAGATCGGAGACACACTGTAGCGGCTCCAGCAGAAGACGCAGCAGGTGCTGCAATTTGCAGCAGAGGTGTCGCCGTGCTGCATCCCTGGGGGTACCGGGGGCTTTCCCCATCCCAACTGACGTGGGCCCCACCGTCACAGTTCCACCCCGTCGGCCCCGCCGCCCCCTTCCTCGACCCCGTCGCGCAGCTCCTCCAGGCGACGCGGCCTTCCCCCTCCCGCCGCCGGCCGGCGACCAAACGGCGGCGGCGGACCTCCTCCTCGACGGAATCCGGCGGACCTCCTCCCGGCGGGATCCGGCGCGTTGACCCGCGGACCTCCTCCCCGGCGAGATCCGGGGTTGCGGCCCTCACCTCCGCCTCCTTCCCCGGGCGGCCGCCGAGCCGGGCGGCGTGGAGCTCGGAGCCCGGCCGCACGCGGCGACACCCCCTCGGCCCCCGGCGCCAAGCTTGCTCCACCGCCGGCGGAAGCACCGAGCGAGCTCCACGGCCGGCGCTAGCGCGAGCTCCACGACCGCGCACCGGCACCTCACCGACGCGGAGCGGCTCAACGGCACGAGCTCGACGACCGGCGGGATCCGGGGCTCGGGCGGCGCGAGGCGGAGCTCCGGCCCCGCATCCGGCGGTGCGGATCAACGCCGGTGCGGATCGGCGCGATGCGGAGCTCCAGCCTAGATCGCTCCCTCCCTTGCTTCGACCCCACCTCCGTTGCGCCCAACCCGGTCAACACCGCCGCCGGCCAACTCTCCTCCAACCCCGTCGCCTCCAAGCCAGGGCAGAGGAAAGCTCCATGCCAGGGCGCGCCGAGCAACCGTCGCAGGAGCTGCGCGACGGGTTGCGCACACCGCTGGACGCCTCGCTCCTTTGCAGCACGGGAACCCCCTCTCTGGTGCTGCATATCTCTCGTTTTGCAGATGCGCGTGGGCGTCATTGCTGGAGACAGTCTTAAAGTGAACACATATGGCTCTTTTGATGCTTGTACGGGGCATGGTGCTGGTGCAGTAGTACTACGTGATCACCATGGGGAGGTCTGTGCTGCTCAAGCGAGATGTTTTGGACCGGTGCATGAAGTTTTGGTGGCAGAAGCAATAGCAGCACATGATGGCTTGAGGTTGGCGGCACAGCAGGGATATACATAGGTTATCTTGGAGTCTGACGATGTTGTGCTAGTCGCGGCTTTAAACTCGTCGACTTTGGATCGTTTGGTGGTTGGAAGCATTTGTCATGATATTCGAGAGCTTAGCGGGTCCTTTTCTTCTTTTCAACACTAGTAGAATTAGAGGCTTGGGTACACCTCTTTAGTCCCGGTTCAACTTTGGAGCCGAGACTAAAGGGGTTTCATTGACGTGGTCGGAAATAGCAGTGGGATTTGCCCCCTTTTAGTCCCGGTTGGTAATACCAACCGAGACTAAAGAAGGGCACAAAACCAGTAATAATTGGTGTCAACCTTTAGTCCCCGGTGGTGTTTCCTCCCGAGACTAAAGGGGTCCCCTTTTGTCTCGGGTGGAAACACCACCCGGGACTAAAGGGATCTCACCACCGACAACCTCCCTCTCTCTCTCCTTTATCTTTACCCCGCAGTCACAAATTTCTCTCTCTCCTCTCTCTTCTTTCTTATCCTTTCTTATCTCTTCTCTCACCTTCCTTCTTCTTTGGATCGCAAGAGGAGCAACTCGGGGCGGTGCGCCCAGGATCCCAGCGCGGGGCCCCAGCGGCGCGGCGGCGGCGGACCCCGGCGGCCAGCACGGGCGGAACCCGGCGCAGGACCCCGCCGCGGCCGGCGCGCGTAGGCGCAGCGGACCCCGGCGCGGCGGGGAGCGGGAGGCGGGGACCCGGCGGCCGACACGGGAGGCGCGGGGTCCCATCGGCCGGTGTGGGCGGACTCGGCGCGCGCGGGGCGCGGGACCCCGCGCGGCGGCGCGGCCGGGCCCCGGCGGCGACCACGGCGCCCTGGAGTACTACAGTGAGTTCGTGAATGGTTTTGATTTTTACCTGTGAATCGAAATCGGATGAAACTTGTGTATTTTTCTAGTGGATGTGTTGTGAATGGATTCAGTTTGAGATGTTTATGCTAGTGGTGAAATTGAATGACTTATTGTTGTGATGGTTATTGTGTGATGAATTGTGAGATGGAATTGAACTTGTTGTTCGTGTTCTTCCTGTGTTCGTGTTCTTGGCAATCGTTATGAGCAGTAGCGGCGGTGGAGTAGGCTCGGTGCATGGGTGTGGCTGCCGATGCAGGCAGACAGGGTGCTTTTTTTTGTTTGCCGGAAAATCCTTTAGTCCCGGTTGAAGACCCCCTTTAGTTCCGGTTCGTTCACCCGGGACTAAATGGGTGGCCTTTTATCTCTCATCATTAGTCCCGGTTGGACTTGAGGGACATATACCCTTACCAACCGAGACTAAAGCCCCTCTCCCTACCTGTGCAAGTTTGTTTTGTTCGTAGAGAAGCGAACTCTTTAGCGGATAGATGTGTGAAGGAGGTATCGGGTGAGTCTCCAGTTAAACTTTGGCTGAACTGTTTTCCGCAGTGGCTTGACTGCTTGAGGAAGCAGCAGCCTTAAGTTGTAACCCTGCTATGGAGTAATGAAAGCTGTTGATACTAAAAAAAACTATAGCTAAGATGTATTCAGCCTCAGCGGGCGGCACACTTGCTTGTGCTAAAGTACTACAGCCGCATCTCATCAATTTTGGTGGCACACAAATCAGGATCGGTACGCGGGGTGCTCGTCCTCGTCGTCACACGCCGTGAGAAACTTGGCAATGTCGCCCATCGTCGGCCTTCTGCTCCTCTCCTCCATGCACGACAAGGAAATCCGCACCATCTCCAGAGCCTGCCGGGGATTGAACTGCCCTTGCAGCCTGACGTCCACCAAGGGCACGACGTCCCCGGTATCCACCACCTGCCTCAGCAGCTGAGTGATCTGCGACAGCTCCAGCCGCTGCCCGTCCGCTGTCCTCTGGTCAGACACCCTGCTTCCGATTACGATCTCCAGCAGCACGATGCCGTAGCTGTAGACGTCGACCTTGGCGTTGATGGGCACGTTCAGCGCCCACTCCGGCGCCATGTATCCCGTCGTCCCTCTCATGTGGGACAGCTGCATACTACTGTCGCCGCCAGCGCCGTCCCTCTTGGACAGCTTGGCGAGCCCGAAGTCGGCGATCTTGGCGTCGAAGTCCCTCGTCAGCAGGATGTTCTCCGGCTTCACGTCGCAGTGGATGACCCACTCCAGGCACTCGTGGTGGAGGTACGCCAGGCCCCTGGCCGTGCCCAGAGCGATCCTGTATCGCTCGCGCCACGGGAGCGTCCGGTCCGTGGCGAACAGGTGTCTGTCCAGGGACTCGTTCTCGACATACTCGTACACCAGCAGCTTGTGCTTGCCCTGGGAGCAGAAGCCCCAAATCCTGACGAGGTTCATGTGGTTGATCCGGCCGATCACCGTCATCTCCGCCCAGAACTCCTCGTCGCCTCCAGACACGTTCGTCAGCTTCTTCACGGCCACCACTTTCCCTTTCTCGAGCACGCCGCGGTACACGACTCCGGAGCCGCCCCGGCCGATCTCCTCCTTGAAGTTCCCCGTGGCGTCCCTGAGCTCCTGGTACGTTAACCTCCTGAACTGGCCCGTGACCATCCTGTACCCTGCCTCCAGCGAACTCGGTATGCTCTGCTTGCTGGAGAGAAACCACCAGCTTGTTGCAATGAAGATGACATCAAGAACTCCAAGCACGGCGGCAAACGCAAACAGGTAAGTCCACTTCGTGTTGTTTCTGGGTGTCCGGAACGTGTCTGGAGATCCTTGGACGATCTCGGGACCGTTTGGATTGCAGCCAAGGCCTTCGGAGCTACGAGCAGAGACCGACTGCGCCGAGGTGTCGAAATTGATAGGTACCTTGATGTAGATGCTCCCGGGGAAATTTGGGGATGTGTAACCGTTGAAGAGCGTGCCTTTTGGGTAGCAGACGCCGAAACCTGTGATCCGGTAGGAGAAGGCGGTGCACAAGCACATCTTCAAGCAAAGCTGCTTGCAGTGCTCGAACGTAACAGTGTTATTGTACCCCAAGTCGTAGCCGTAGAAGTCAGTCTGCGGCACCCTGACGAACTTGAACCTCTGTTCCGGCGGTGCCGCTTGGTCCTGGCTGCAGTTGGTGAAGCTGCCGAAGATGGGCTTGCAACCTTTCCGCCAGTCCTTCCGGTCGGCCATCTCGTAACCGGGCAGGCACGAGCATCTGGGGCCCGGCTGCGGCTGGTACTCGCAGATCGCGTTCTGGCCGCACACGCCGTGCACGTTGCACGGTTGCGCCAGCGCCGCCCATGTCACCGTCCAGTCCCTGGTCGTCACGTTGAGGCTGTAGATCCTCACGTTCCCGTCTGGACCGACAGTCAGCCGTCTCTTGACGCCGGAGCCGAGGTCGGAGGCGCGGACTACCAGGTTGTCACTGGACAGGAACACGCCGGCGTCGTCGAGGACGCCGATCCTCGAGCTGTTGTACGGCGTCCGGCCGCTATTGAACGGATCCCTGTCCGTCCAGTAGATGCTCGATGTGTCTGGGCCGTCGTAGAGGAGGCGTAGCACGTTGTCGCTGTCGTAGTAGAGGCTGAAGTACCCCGCCACCAGCCTCGTGTCCTTGGTGAGCAGCTGCGATGGGACCAGCGTGTCCGTCGGCCAGTCGAAGCTCTGCCACGCGGCGTGGCGGCGGCCGCCGCCGCTCGACGACGGGTCCGAGATGACGAGGTTCCCGGAGTCGAGGAGGGAGACGACGAGGCCCCCGCCGCCGCCGCTCGTCTTGCTCTCCCACACCGCGGTTCCGTTGGCGTCGGTGAGAGCCAGGCTCCCGTCGCGGCGGAACTTGACCTTGGATCCCCTGCCGTTCACGGGCGCGCCCGGGTTCGCCGTCCAGACGGCGGTCTTGTCCGCCGAGCCAGTGTACCAAACGGAGAAGGAGAAGGCGTTCTCGCCGGCCTCCAGGAAGCCGCAGGAGAAGGTGGCGTCGAGGGACACGAGGAAGGGCCGCGCGTGGTCTTCCACGGACAGGGAGGAGCCGGCGCCCAGCTGCGACGGCGCCGCCGACGACGACGAGCACGGCGAAAGGGAGTGGAGAAAAATCAGGAGGGCTAGGCAGGTGGATTTCCCCAGCATTTTGCACCGCTGTGTCGGCACCAAGAATATTTGGATGCATGATCTGTGAATGGCCATTGGTTTCGGGGTGTCCGATCGACGGGTGGTTCAAGAAAATTTTGCTACTCTGTTCGACTGTTCCTACCTACTAACCTCCTTTATAAAGTCTTTCATACAGTACCTACCAACAAGTTACTAGTACTTCATACTGTTGTGGTAGCAGCCACTGCTCTGGGTCTATACTGGCGGCGCTTTTGGTCAAGTCATGCATTCTTGTGTGGACGCATGTTGACGTGTGCTAACGATAGCGCGTGGTTGCCACTCGCCAATGTTTTTTTCTGAGGAAACAGGAGGGGGTGACCCCCTACTGATTATAATATATATTAAGAGAACAAGAACGTAAAAAGCAAGTTTTTAGGAGACAAAGAAAGAGAGAAAGAAAATCAAAGAAATTACAAAGCTGAAGCTAGCCATGAAGACATAAGTGTTTTCCGACTCAGCTTTGCCCTTAGAATAACTAGAGCAAATTCTGACTGAAACCGAGCTTTGACGCCTGGGATGCTGGGGTGCTTATCTCTGAAAATGAAGTCATTTCGAGCCATCCATATGCACCAGCTCATGATGATGATGATGTCCATGTAAAACACCACATTAAGTTGCGTCTTGAAATGCAGTAGGAGAGCGAAGGGAGGTCCTCGTGGCACTGATAGATGCAATGCAACAAACCCCAGCAGGTTGTAGCAAAGGGACAATGTAGGGTTCCAGAATTTCTTCTTCACGAAGTTGGCAGAGGACGCACTCGTATGATGGCAGAGCTTTATTCTTTCTTCACGGGAGGTTTCGAGTGCTGAGCCTATCCTTCAGTAAGGCAAAAAAAAAAAACTTTATGCTTCTTCTGAGCAGCAGCTTTCCAGAGTCAGAAAAAAACTTTATGCTTCTTCGAAGTAGCAGCTTTCGAGAGGCAGGAGACCACTCGCCAATGTTGGCCTTCATTCTATCACATCTTCCGCAGGAGAAGGTGGCATCGGGGGACACCAGGAACGACCGCTCGTGGTCTTCCACGGACAGGGAGGAGCCGGCGCCCAACTGCGCCGCCGCCGCCGACGACAAGCACAGGGAAAGGGAGTGAGAAAAATCAGGACGGCGAGACAGGTGGATCTACCCAGCATTTTGCACCGCTCTGTTGGCATGAAAACTATCAAACTATGTGAATCGAAGAGTAGTTAGCCACAAGAATTTTAGGGAAGCTTTGCCACCTCCTCCTACAAAAGTTATTGTGGTCAGTGGGGACTCTCCGGATAATTCATAGTACTACCAACAATTGACTTCCTAAATGCACTTGATGTGCTAGCGCTATTGGTCGTCAAGTCATGCATTCTTGTGAGGACAGTGGACGCATGCGGACGTGGTTGCTGATGTTGGCCTAGACCGCATGCCTGCACTAGATGTCTAGATCGCCTCACGAGTCACTACCAGGGAATTTGTCCGAGCGTGAGGACAAGGAGTGACGTACGCTGGTATAGATGGGCGACGATCTACTGTAGACTGCAGTGCACACTCGCCGAACCGTTGGCCCGTTGCACACGGCTGGAGCCAAAAAGTCGAGCTAAGCTTGACCCCGATGTGAACCAGTTCGCGCTGAAAGAATCAAGCTCCAAATATCCAACTAGGCCGGCTAAGTGCAGTGGCTAGCAACTTGGCACGGTATGGGACTATATAGTATGTAATATGTAGCAACAATATAATCACCAAAAAACCATGGGAAACGCACACAGATCAAAATAAGTATAGTGCTAATCTCTTCTACGCCGGCGCCGGCGGCTAGTTGGCCGTTAAGGTACTGCAAGTAGGAGAGCTTAGTGCGTTAGCTTTCATGATTAGTATTAGTACTATATATATGTTTGTGTGTTCCGTCGTCCAATCAAAGCGATCGCGATATAGGCGAATGCGTGCACACGGTATATGCACACACACACGGGTTTTGTCACTTTGTTGACCCCAAGGAAGCCGACAAAATTGTCCAACCGTATCTGACCAGGACCAAGAAATTAAGAAGATGCGCCGTTCCTGTCATGGCCATTGAAACTAAAATTCAGCTTTGCGTCTCGTTTAGTTGACTCATGCCCGAGCATCTGTATAATTTCCCTCTCAACTCCAGCTGCTCTCCATCATGTGTTCGTGTTGTCTGCTTGAAAGTTGAAACTCTAGCCCCCATCAAGATCTCTTGAAGCACGATACCGAAGCTGTAAACATCAACTTTTGCTGTGATCGGCAGGTCTGATGCCCATTCAGGAGTCAAGTAACCGCTGTACCTTTCATATATGCGTATGCGAAAAGTGAAAGACAGAGCAATCTCACTCGTACAGTTTTGTTAGACCAATAACCTGCTATCTTGACTTCGAAATCTCGCGTCAAGAGAATGTTTTCGGGCTTCACGTCGCAATGGGCAATAAGCGACTGTTCTATGTCATTAGTGGCTCCCGCTCCATCCACCGCTGAAGTTTTTCTCAACAGGGTTGTCAGTTTCAAGGAGATAAACTGTTGAGAGCCCGTACCAGGACTCACCTTGATCTCCCAGACAATGGAGCCACTGACATCTTGGAGGGCCAAGTTGCCATCACGGGTGGGGTGAAAGATACCTTGGAGCCCTGATCATTCACCGGAACACCATATGACAGTTTCATCTATGGTGGCGTTGGTGTATTGCGAGGGTGCTTGGTTGAGTAGCTGTGAACTCAGGGCCGTCTCTAGGAATTTGAGGCCCCTGAGCGAAAACAAAATGAGGCCCTAAATGTTAAAGAAAAATAAAAATTTCAATATTTCTAAGACATACTATATAATTATGTAACTTTGGTACATATTTCTAAGAAAAATGTATTTTGGATTAATTTACATGAACTCTAGTCTTCTCACTTTCTCAGGATAATTAATCAAAAGAAGGATGAGCCATAATATTACAATGAGCAAATCAATTTATATCATTTCACTAGTACAAATGCTATCATCTATGACCATTACCTAGTGACGATTTCCTGTTTGGTCATAGAAGTTCTTTTTGCAGTGACGAAAAAAATATTTGGTCATAGAAGATTATTCTTTCTATGACGATATACAAATTTGGTCATAGTAGTTAATTCAGCAGTGACGAATTGTTGAATTTGGTCACAGTTGACGAGTGAGGGATGAGACGAATCTGCTGCATGCGGCCGGGCCCCGATGGGCTTGGCAGGCGAGCTGAGCGGGTCGGGCCTTCGGGCTCGGCCCGTTCCAGTAGGATAGGGTTTTTTTCGAATTTATTTTTCAAAGCAAAAACAATTCCAGTAAACACCAGAAAATGTTTTTAGAGCACGAAAAATACTCGAAAAATCACAAAAATTAAAATAATTGTCCAAAAATGTAAGTTCTTGTGAGGGACCGTATTTTTGCTACAAATGACAACCAAAATAATCTCAAGTCATTTCAAAAAAGTTGAGTGTTATGTAGTCCAAATATAACAAGTCACTCACATAGTTCCGATCCTTAAACTATGTGAGTGGCTTGTTATATTTGAACTACATAATATCACCACTTTCTTAAATGGAAATTTGACCTACACAAAGTTTGTTAGTCTCGACAAGTTATGAATCTTTTGTATTCAAAAGTTTTTCATCCGAGTTCGTTTCGTGTTTCATTTGACTGAGTTTTGACCGAGTCAAACTTGGATTTTAAAATTTGAATTGCTCATGTTTTGTTGCATGAAGAAATGATTGAATCCAACATCATAACTTGATAAATCATGATTTTAAAAATTTTTAGGAAGAAGAATCACCTCATTTCGAGTTCGTATGACGGAGAACGACTAGTTACAAGTTTTAATCCGAGGGAAAAAAGAAAAATCAATCAGTTCATTCCAGTTCGTCACGTGTTCATGAAGAAGGACCGGTTTCTCTTTTTTTCCTCAGATTAAAAATTGTAACTAGTCTTTCTCCGTCATACGAACTCCAAATCGGTTGTTTCTTTTTCCTAATTTTTTCTAAAATCGAGATGTTTTACTCAGTGCCATTTGTTTGTATCTTAATTACTATTTCTTGATTGCTTTTCATACAACATATTTTTTCCAACTAAAAAGAGAATATAAAAAACATGTTTTTCATAATAATTACTAATATAACTTAATATTCTCTAATGTTATGGTCAACACAAGGTTGCATCCAAATTTGAGGTGCCCATGAGTAAGAAAGTATTTGAGTGTGTATAAACTTTGAAGTTTAATTTGAGTTGTATGAAACAATGTGATAATCTAGCTAGTTTATGAACAATGTATACACCAATTTTCACAAAATCTTATGAAACTTTTTTGTCAAGCTTGTACATTGATAAAATGATCCTATGCCAATTTACATAATTTTTTGATAAGTTTTATTTATTATTATCATTATTTTATAACAAGGTGACTAGTAGAAGTTTGAAATTTCCTACAAGCCAATTGAATTTTTCGTCAATCTCCTAGATGTGGCCTAGAATGGACCATAGGCGCCTAAATATATATTTTTTTTGAATTTTTTAAACTTATTAGATGCACATATAGGTCAATTTTGAATTACTTTTGGTAAACACGTAGAAATTCATTTAAATGATAGAAAATAGCAAATCCACTCGAAAAATCTTGAAACTCCTAGATGAAAACTTGTATCCATATTGTTATATATAAAAATATATATTTGTACATATAACATAATTATTTTTTAGTGTTACTTCACAATGGTGCAATAAAAACGAAAAAGAAAAATGATAAACATAGAAGCCCAACTCAGCCCAAATAGCCCAACTGATCCTGACCATTCATCTTTGATTCAACGACTCGTACTGATATTGAAATAAATAAAAGGGGCAACCAGCCAAACCCTAACACCTTTCGTCCCCTTCGTCTCCCCAGATCCGCCGCTCCTCTCCTGGCTCCCTCCGTGCTCCTCCTCGCCTTCCCCGCCCTCCATCCCGCGCCACCACCACCACCCCCACCCGCCCGACACAAATCCGCGGCGGAATCCCTCATCGCCTCCCCCGCCGCCACCGCTTTCGCCCTCGAGAGGCCACCGGGCTGGTGAATCGGTAATTCCGACGGTGGAAAGGGACATAAATATGCTCGCAGTCGCAGCAGCGGTGGTGGTGGCTCCCCCTGTGGAAACCCGAATTTGAGGTGGAGATCGCTCGCACGGGGGGCATGGGCACCCCACCCCATCTGGCCAGGCCATCTCTCGCGCACCGCCCGCCGTTTGTTTCGCTCTCGCTCTTTGCCAGTTACCACCACCACCACCACCACCCACATCCCAATCTCGGTCACGAGGAGGAGGAGGAGGAGCAGCTTGGCGGCGGACTGCCCCTCCCCCCGCGTGCGATGGCCTCCAGGATGGCGCTCCGCCTCAACGACGTCGCGCTCTGCACCTCCCTGCCCCTTGCCACCCGCCATAGCCACCGCTGCGCAGGCAGCGTCAGGGTCCTCGCCGTCGC
Organism: Cenchrus americanus; assembly: GCA_947561735.1. Classification (NCBI taxonomy): domain Eukaryota; kingdom Viridiplantae; phylum Streptophyta; class Magnoliopsida; order Poales; family Poaceae; genus Cenchrus; species Cenchrus americanus. Next base: position 75,648,716 of record OX387244.1, on the reverse strand, counting down.
GTCCACGCCCTCCACCGTCTCCACCTAGTAAGTCCGCGCCCCCACCCCCTTCGCCTCTCTCTCTATCTCTCTCCCTCTCTCTGAGTTCGTGTTCACTTCCCCCCATTGATACATGGATTGGTTGGTTCCTCCGTCTAGCGCCGCCGGCGCGAAGGAACGATTTAGGCGTGAGGTCTCCGCGAAGGAACGATTCTAGGCGCAGGTACCCCGTTCTCGCGCCGGATCTGCCACTGTTTCTGCTGATTCGCGCGCGCCCGGCTTGGTGTCTGGCCGTGGTGACTCGGGTTGCATGCGCGCATTTGGTAGTGCTACGCGTAGGTGAATTGTGCTTGAAGCCCTGAAATGGCTTTTGACTCGGGTTGCATGCGCGCGTTTGGTAGTGCCGACTGGTGAGCTTGAGGTTTTCTCCCCTGCTTTTTCTGGAAGTTACTGAAGGAGGCATTGAATTACCGGGAGCTGGAACTGGTGGTTGTGGAATTAAGTGGGGGTGACAGGGCGCCTTAGCGTTACATTTTTCTGTGCGAACTGTTGGAAAAAACAGCCTAATTATGAATAATCCAGATTTAATGTTGAGGAAAAGCATATTGACTAAAAAAGATGCAATTACACAACACAAATGAACAAGCCGCATATTAAGAAATTACTCACAGTTCTTGCGCAGTGAGTTGACGAACGCGTCGAAGTAGTTGCAGATCCACCAAGCGGTCGCGTGTGACGCTGCCCAAAAACCTGATTACCGCCCCGTGCAGGATTGTTGCGGTAGTGGTTTCGGAGATCCCGCTTCCTCCAAGCCCGGTGCACGCCGAGGTCGAAGGTCGACGAAGCGCGGCAGCTAGCGGTCAGAACAGCGAACGCGTGGGAGATGAAGTGTATGTCTACTCGTGTCACACCACCAAGACGTCTCCTGGTGTTTATAGGCTCCGGCCAACGTTTCATATTCCTCTCATCAATCGGGGACCGGTAATCGCTCAATTGATTCGAGCGAGAAACGCCGCCACCTTTATCAAGCGGTGCCGAAACCGCCTATTTGATTGCGTAAATCTGTCACCATTAAGCGATCGAAACCGAAACGTCATTGACACAAAGCACAAAAATTAAAATGCACCCGTAACGACCGGTTGTACACGTACGCGTCGCGCTCGTCGCAAGTCACAAGTCACGCGATAATTTACGCGAAAATGCGCGGGCCGCGCGTGCGTGTATCAACGCTCTCCTTTTCTCTCACATGCATCTATTTTGCTATGATAGGAGACTCCCATATTTAAACAAGGCAACCTCTCCTTGTCTTGGCAATACAGAACTATTATCGTGCATGCTTTAGAATTTACTAAATGGGCCACATGGACCAAATTCCAACATTCCCCCACCAATTCTAAAGCGATTCTTCGTTCTAAACCACTTTTATATACCAGAATTTCGGTACAAGTCCCGTACGGGTTGAACTTACACCTAGATCAACAAGATCCATCTTTCAGCAGCTTGTGAATGGACTAAGCCTTGAATTCATAGCTTTTTGCTATCAGATTTCTCTTGAAAATCTATCTAGTACTAGACTACCAGAACGCTAAGTCTAAACGGAGCTTTAAAGGTCTTGCTCCCCAATCTTCTCATGAGCTTGCTAGAAAGCACCCCACTCTCATAAACTGCGACCCAACAGTTGAGCTCACATAGGTGTGTTCATTATAGGTATCCTGTAGGACGATACCTTTTCTCTCGGTAGACACTAGAACACATTAAGGTATTATAGCCAACCTTCTATACAGAAAAGAGTACATATTATGAACATGGGTAATTTAAATGAATTTTACTCCTTGTTACAACAATAACTTTGTTTTTCTCATTTTCCAAATAAGGGATCTCCTTTCAGAGGAAGTGAGTTACCATTACTTTGCAACTAAATGGGTCTCAGTCCCATGTCCATACTTGCAACAGATATCGCCGTCCGTGCAAGCCCTTTTGTAAAAGGATCTCGCTAGATTTTTCTCACTTGCGAATATAATTCACAAGAATTACTCCGGAGTTTTTCAACTTTTCTAACGCATTTAAGCCTCCGCTTCACATGTCTCGAGGACTTCATGTTATCGTTAGTACTCATTATCTTGGCCAAGACTCGTTTGATTATCACAATATGTAAGGATAGCGAGAACTGGTTTCTCTACCGGTGGCAAGTCCATGAGTAGTTCTCTCAACCACTCGGCTTCAACCGTAGCCGTGTCAAGTGCTACAAGCTCGGCTTCCATGGTTGATCGCGTCAAAATGGTCTCGTTTACATGACCTCCATGAAATTGCAAAGACCTCCTAATGTAAACACATAGCCACTCGTGGCTTTAATCTCATCTCGCGTCGAGATCCAATTTGCATCACTATATCCTTCTAGTACGGATGGATAACCAAGTATAGTGAATTCCATATGCGATTGTTCCTACTAGATAACGTAGCACTCTCACTAGTGCTTCCCGGTGATCCTTCCCCGGATTGGAAGTAAATCGACTTAATTTGCTCACAAGAAAAGAGATGTCGGGACGTGTTGCTCCAAAGAAGATACAAGAGGGAACCAATTATTTGTGAAAATCTCAATTGGTCCAACCCTTCGCCCTGATTTTTTCTTAATTTTACACTCGCATCATAGGGTGTAGGGGCTACTTTGGCATTCTCAAAACCAAAGCGACACAACATTTTTTCCACATAATGAGATTGATTTAAAATAATCCCATTCTTATTTCTTGTCAACTTAATATTTAGGATAACATCTGCTTCTCCCAGATCCTTCATGTCAAAGCATGAGGACAAGAATGATTTGACCTCGTCAATTACTGCAGTATTAGTCCCAAATATAAGTATGTCATCCACATACAGACATAAGATCACCGTTTGACCCCCACCATGACGATAATAAACACACTTATCTGCTTCGTTTGCAACAAAACCAACAGATGTTAAAGTCTGATCAAATTTCTCGTGCCATTGTTTGGGTGCTTGTTTCAGACCATACAAAGATTTTAGTAATCTACACACTTTACTCTCTTGACCCTTAACCACAAAACCATCAAAGTTGCTCCATATAGATTTCTTCCTCCAACTCTCCATTAAGAAAAGTCGTCTTTACATCCATCCGATGAATGTGCGGACCATAGGAAGCAACCTAATGCTATGAGGAGCCCGATAGTGGTTAACCCGGCCACAGTGAATATGTGTCAAAATAATCTTCACCTTCTTTCGTGTAAATCCTTTTGCCACAAGCCTCGCTTTATATTTGTCAATCGTGCCATCCGGTCTCATCTTTTTCTTGAAAATCCATTTACATCCAATGGGTTTACACCCACTGGACGTTCAATGACTTCCCAAGTCTCATTTGTCATGATGGATTCCATCTCACTTCGAACCGCCTCTTTCCAATACTCGCATCCGAAGATGCATAAGCATCGCCTAGAGTCTTAGGCACGTCATCCACAAGGTATACAATAAAGTCATCTCCAAAGGATTTCTCGACCCTTTGTCTCTTACTCCCGCGCGGAGTGATGACTAAATTGTTGTCTTCCTCATCATCATCCTCTCGCAGAGGTATGTTCTCTACTTGTTCACAATGAGGAAATTCGGAACGACTACATCCACATTTTCTAAACTACCGCTAGTCCGTCTCATAGGAAAGATATTTTCAAAGAAAGTCGCATCCTTAGACTCCATTATAGTATCAACTATCATCTCTCGGAGTTTCGGATTTAACTATCAAAAATCTATAGGCGGGACTATTCCGAGCATATCCTATAAAAATGCAATCGATCGTTTTTGGCCCAAGCTTTCTCTTCTTTGGCTCCGGAATATTGACTTTCGCCAAACATCCCCATGTTCTCAAAAAGTTGACATTGGGTTTTCTTCCCCTCCATGCCTCGTATGGAGTTATGTCACTTCTTTTTGTGATCACTCTATTGAGCACGAAATTTACTGTCAGGATTGCTTCCCCCCACCACATGTTAGGCATACCGGCACTTTGTAGTAAGGCATTCACCAAATCTAAAAGCGTCCGATTTTTCCTCTCGCCTACACCATTTGATTGTGGTGAATATGGTGGTGCAAATTCATGGATGATCCCATGCTCGGAACGTAAATTACAAAAGTCGGTAGAGGTATACTCTCCTCCTCTATCATCTCTCGCCTTTTAATATTTCTTTCTAATTGGTTCTCAACCTCTCGCCTTATAAATTTTAAAATAGTTGAGCGCTTCATCTTTAGTTTTCGGCAAGTAGACTTGGCGTAACGTGTTGCATCATCAATAAAAGTAAGACAATATCTTTTTCCTCCTTTAGTCAAAACACCATTCATCTCACATAAATCGGTGTGAATTAAATCTAGAGGTGCCAAAACCTTCTCAAACTCTAATGCTTTGAAAGGTTTTCGAGGTTGTTTTGCTTGCACACAAGTTTGGCACTTAGAATTTTTGACTATGTCGCACTTAGGAATTAACTCGGATCCGGACATTCTAGCAATTGTATCAAAACCAACATGACGAATCTCGAATGCCACACATCGGCAAGATTTTTGTTCGTAACATTATTAATATTCATCTCATAACAAGAATCAACGGTACTTAGGCGGAACAAGCCTCCGCTATCATAGCCTTTTCCTATAAAGGTCCCAAACCCGGACACAACTAATTTATTTGACTCGAAAACTAGCTTATAACCACTCCTACACAGAGAGACCCGCTCAACGAGTTCTTGTTTATGGCAGGGCGCGTCTGGACATTCTTCAATTGGAGGGTTTTCCCCGAAGTTAACTTCGGATCCACCGTACCAACACCAAGAACGAAGCACGCGATCCGTTCCCCATCGGGGACGCCGGAAGCCCCCGCCGCCCGATACGAAGAAAACAAAGAAATATCAAGACACACGTGAACATTTGCACCAAGCATCGACCCACCGGTCAATAGAATGAAATGCGTAATAGACAACAAAAGGATTACCATACCCTTCGAAGTAGAGGCCTCGCCTATGGTCACATGAGTGAACTTTTGTCTAAGTTCGGTGGTCCCGTCCTTGTGGTCTTTACAATCCTTGGCAAAGTGACCAGGATTACCGCACACGAAACAGTAAGGTTCTTCATATCCTTCTTCTCTCGTTTTCTTCTTTTTGAAGCTAGTAGTTTTGTTCGCTTGAGACCCTTTTTCTTGTTAAATTGTTTGTTCTTTTGAACAACATTGGCACTCGCTCTCGCACGTTCTTGGTCCGCGCATCTTTTGCCCTTGCCTTCTCCTCGACATCGAGAGCTGCAATGAGATCCTCCATAGAAATCTCCTCTCTTTTGTGCTTTATAGAAGTAGCAAAATCACGCCACTCTGCAGGAAGATTTGCAACTATCGCGGCCGCAACAAACTTTGGAGGCAAAACACATCCCAAATGTGCAATATCGCCAACCAGAAGCTGGAGGTCGTGTGCTTGAGTCACAATTGATTTAGCATTATCCATGCTGAAATCAAAGAACTTTTCACAAACATACAACCAGCGACTAGCTTCGGCTTCCGCATATTTTTGCTCCAAAGCATCCCACACAAAGAAGGGCCGACGTGTAATTCATATACACATCATAGAGTTGATCTCGCCAGATGGTGAGTAGACAGCCCAATGCGGTGTTATTCACATTCTCAAACTGGGCTTCCTGTTCCTCTGGTAGAGGAAACATCGGGTGTATCACCCACCATAATCCCAACGACATGAGCCAAAACTTGGCCCTTGTCTGCCATCTACGGAAGTTTTCACCTCCAAACCTCTCAGGTTTCATGGCATCGTATGCTTTTGCCATTGCTAGATCATAAAAATAGGCGTAATCGTGTTTTTGGATTGTTGGAAAAAACAACCTAATTATGAATAATCCGCATTTAATGTTGAGGAAAAGCATATTGACTAAAAAAGATGCAATTACACAACACAAATGAACAAGCCACATATTAAGAAATTACTCACGGCTTCTTGCGCGGTGAGTTGACGAACGCGTCGAAGAAGTAGTTGCGGATCCACCAAGCGGTCGCGTGTGACGCCGCCCAAAAACCCGATTACCGCCCCGTGCGGGATTGTTGCGGTAGTGGTTTCGGAGATCCCGCTTCCTCCAAGCCCGGTGCACGCCGAGGTCGAAGGTCGACGAAGCGCGGCAGCCTAGCGGTCGAACGGCGAACGCGTGGGAGATGAAGTGTATGTCTACTCGTGTCACGGCCCACCAAGACGTCTCCTGGTGTTTATAGGCTCCAGCCAACGTTTCATATTCCTCTCATCAATCGGACCGGTAATCGCTCAATTGATTCAAGCGAAACCGCCACCTTTATCAAGCGGTCGAAACCGCCTATTTGATTGCGGTAAATCTGTCACCATTAAGCGATCGAAACCGAAACGTCATTGACACAAAGACAAAAATTAAAATGCACCTGTAACAGCCAGTTGTACACGTACGCGTCGCGCTCGTCGCAAGTCACAAGTCACGCGATAATTTACGCGAAAATGCGCGGGCTGCGCGTGCGTGTATCAGCAGTCTCCTTTTCTCTCACATGCATCTATTTTGCTATGATAGGAGACTCCCATATTTAAACAAGGCAACCTCTCCTTGTCTTGGCAATACGGGACTATTATCGTGCATGCTTTAGAATTTACTAAATGGGCCACATGGACCAAATTCCAACACGAACTAGAGGATTTGTGGTTCTCCCCAGTTTCCATCCACCCTTTGAAGGCTTGTCTAGCTGATGCAATTACGCAGATGCTGGTTAGGAAGGTTTTTGCATAACAGAATTCCCTTAACCACCCTTGTACGCCATCGATTTGTGCTGCATTTGATCCGATGTGTGTGTTTGATGTGGTGATGTGCTTATACGGATTTTATAGCCAGCAATTGGGATTATCTGAGACTGGGTTGTGCCTAGGAACTGATGTTGCACTTAAACCTAAATATCGTAACTTCTGTAGGCAAACTGTGGTATGCTCATATTTTTTAACCTTTGATCAAATTATAAGTTTGGCTAGATAATGATTATCTATAGTTTCCTGCATGAACATTTACATTGACAATTCTTTTATTGTTTCTGCAGGACCTTTCCAACTTTCATCTCAGAGAATGGTAAGCAGAACAGTTCGTCACAATTTCCTTGTTTGCAAACAATGTCTCCCCGCTTTGCATTGTTTAGTATATGGCTATATGCACATGACTAAGCCGATATCGTGAGGTGTCTCAAATGTGTTTTTACGAAGGTTACCTCATGAAGTCATAACTCATGATATCATCTTTTACACCACCGTATCGCAATATATCCCGTGAATTATTCTTGAACTAGCCGTATATGGCTACCTTTCCCCTATTTTTTCTCGCCCAGTGTACAAGAAGTGTAGTGAGAGGTTCTGAAACTCCCAGGATTCAAAAAAGTAAATAAACCTATATAGACCTGATTTTGGTATATCAGTTTTATTCGGGCAATTTAGTTGTTTCTAGGTAAATTCAGAAATTAAATTATGCACGCTTTATCTTTATATCATGTAGTCGTCTGGATTTATGGTTACTAGTTCTTGCCTTCTTGGATAGCATAGCAGGCATATGCTTTCCAGTCCAACCACACTCTGTTTCAATCAACAGAAAGAACAACTTTATTCCATAACTGTGCTGGACTGCTGGTGTTGCAAGTATAACAAGAGGGTTAAAATGAACTTGCCCAGCTTATTCGATAAGTCTATCTGTGTACTTCACTCCAAATTTATCAACTTCCTATCTATGACTGCTTACATATCAACTTGAAGCAGTGAACTTGAAGACGTTGGTGATTGCGGTGACAATTTTGTGAAACCACCTTTATCAAACAACAAAAGAGGTAAACACCATATGTCCATGATATGACAGCCACCTTGATTTTATGAGTCCATAAAGACCAATGATTGTACAGAGTTCATATGGGCAGATGAAAAAATGTGTTACGACTTTTATGTGTCCTAGAAACCTTATGAACTCCGTGTTTGTATTTCATGTGCTAATCCAGTTTAATACATTGCAGTGGACCTTAAGAAAAAGGGCAAGAGGGTGTTAGAGTTGTAAATTCGCAGGACAGTTCTGATTTAACTGTTGTTGCCACAGGAGATAATGTAAGTCGTGAAAGAAAAAACATAATCTCATTTGTATCTTGTGATTGTCTCTAATTTTCTTTTTCTCAGGCTCATTTGTGTAGAATTTCTGAGGTAAACAGTAGTATTTGGCAAATTTGTGTAGATAAATGAATATGATTGATGCTCTGCTCTGCTCTGGTTTCTTCTGTACATAGTTTTGGCTATGCATTTATATAATGAATGATAGTAAATAATTTTAACATGCTCCATTATCTTGAGTTATTTACTCTCGAAGCACTGGTATCTACTTTACCATTTTCTGTCCATTCATTCTATTGGATGTGTGTTTCATTACTGTCATCACATTATCAATGGACCTTAAGCATGTAGTTATGCTGGCTGGTGTCTGTACTTGATAACGCTTTTACTGTTCCAGGACTAGCATGATTATTTGAACCCAAGTGAAGTGTATAGGAGATCCAGATAGTTATTTAGGGTTGTGTAAGGGTGCCAGTTTACATTTAGTACTGTTGTTGTATTGCTCCCTGAACATTGTATGCTACTATATGAATACAAATGAGGCACAATGAGTAATTTTCTGGTGTTGTTTTTTAAATATGGTGTGGTCAAAGTAAAAAAATTTCATGTATAGTTGATGTTACTATAATCTGTTAGCAGCTGAGTATTATATTTTGACTGCAGGTTATTGACGAAGAGGTCTAGTGGATGCAGGATGAAAGCATAATGTAATCAACTATATGGTGATGTGATTCTAAATGTAACATGATATGTCGAATCTCTATTTTTTGAGATTTATCAGATATTATATTGTACTGTTGTGAGCATGTATGTGATCTGAGCTATGTAATTTGTTGAAATAACTGGGTTTAAATTTGGCGATTTTGAATTTTTATTATTTCTGGATGAGCTCGAATAAAAAATTGAATCAGTGAAATAATTGACCATTTAGGCTCATCTATGAATTGTGTATGTGGTGGTGACGTCATCATTGCCACATCAACTGCCATGTCATCGTCTATGTAGGCAGCCACGTCATTGTACACGTAGGCAGCCACGTCATCGTCCATGTAGATAGCCAGCGTGGCATCGAGCCATGTCAAAATGTGGACAAACCGCGGCGTGACACGTGGACAAACCAGAGTGCGACACGTGGACCATTCAGAGCTCGACACATGGACAAACCGCAGCGCGACGCGTGGCGTTGTGTCAAAGAGCCACGTCATCATATCCATGTCAGCATGCGCCTTGCCACGTTAGCAGCCAGCATGGGCCGTGCCACGTGGCATCCCCTTCCGTGACCAATTTCGTGACCATTTGGCTTGGTCATAGAAGAAATACACTTCTATGACGAAAAACGTGTTGGTCATGGAAAAGTTCCACTTCTATGACCAAAATGACCGATTGGTCATGGTAAACCAAATGTGACGGAGCTTCTGTGACCAATTCAATTTGGTCATAAGTTGGTCATAAAAAAGTGTTCCGTGACCAAATTTGCATCTACCGTGACCAAACCGTTTGGTCATTGATGTTGAGTACTGTACTAGTGTTTAGAACTCCACTAGTAACCTACTGGTCATAGGGATTGTAAAAGGAATCAAGCTCTAAAACAATTGATGGATTTCATCATTGAATGATTGATCAACACACTTACCAAGCGGCACGCTATCTATAGCAGTGATGGCATGCGTGAGACCTCCATTCTTCTGGGTCAAAAGAGTAAATGAAAGAGTAAATGAACACATGATTTAGGGTTGGTCACAGATGATCCGATCCGCCAGGACGACGTTGCCACGTCTGACGGGCAGTATGTCTTTTTTCTCTCCCTAATCAAGTCCATAATTAATCAAAGATTACAAGTTTGGTGGCCCCTGTTCCGTTGCTCACCTCGCACTCCCTCGTCGACGGTGCTGTGTGAACTGTGCAACCTATGTGCTGTTTTGGGTGTGTGAGTTATATCTATTTAGCTGCAGACAGTTCCTGAACCGTTGAGGTCGGAACTCTTGTTCCTTTGTCTTAAAAAAAATTTATGGTGTTGGTGAACCGGATGAAAGTAGAATACAATTTTGCCAGCTTCGTAAACACCACAGGAGAACACTTAAAAAAAGAAGGGGAAGGTATGGTTTGGTGAAGTGAAGAAAGTTTTATCAAGCACTTCCACCGTCAAGGATGCACCAAAGTGCAATGTTGTGTGGGATGATGCGGAAAAAGCACAATGCTTTACTATGGACCTAGATATACAGTATGTCTAGACATGTAACAAATGTAATGTGCCTAGAAAAATAAAAAACGAATAGTAATTTGGTGGAGGGAGTGTTCAGCAGCTCCTGCGAGCAAAGGGATGCAGCTGCAGCAACAGCCAAGGAAGAAAGGGAGAATCACACTCACACACCGTGCAATTTATGGTGTCATCAGGACAAAGGCCAATTAATCAGGGAGAAACGAGACCAGCAGCAATGGAACCATTCAAAGTACATGGCAAGTGCTGCTGATCCAAACAATCCCTCTAGGTTTGACATAACCGTACATCTTAAAGAGATAACAAGTAGTTCGTGCAGCACTACTGATTACTGCAAAGGTATCTTAAGATAGAGGTAATAATAAGATATTCAAAGCTTAAAAATGAATTACAAATTTGATAAGCGTCCTTGATTTATGAATCATCCGGTCGCCCTTCAGTCATCTGCCATCCAGCGTCTGGTTGCAGACCCTGCAAAATATATGGTTGTTGGGGCCATAAGCGCATAGGGATGAAGAGCCAGCCAGAAAGGAGGTTTCGCATCGGACTAACATGAAAGTTGCAGTTAGTAGTCCTTTCTGCATCTTCTACAAGGATAAGCCGGATGGATCAGATCATCATATCCACCAGGGATACATCAACCACCTTGCCAACAACAGGCATTTCCTCATGAACCTGCAGATCTTCCAATTAAAATGATCAAACACACCAAAACAACGTCAAAAGGGGGGAGTTATAAAGCACTTACGGTGGCCCAACAGGTGCCTAGTGATTGCATTTGTGGCTGTGAAAGCTGGAGCCGAGAATTACAGTTTGCATTGCAAGAGTCTGCCTCATCGCATGATCGAACTTGTTCAGCCAATGAGATGCCGAAGATTTTGCAGCCATTTTCAACGGTGCTCTCATTGTTCGATTCATGCTCGGCACCACTGACAGGGGAGTGCATCTTCTCAGTTGCAGTACATTCATCTATGGCTTCGCCTGAAACAAGATGAGGCCAAAGAGATAATGCTTGGTTGCCTCTTCCCATGTCTTGAGTAGGGACAGCCCTATCACGTCTACCATCCTCATCCTTATCCAGGCAGCTGTACTCACATTCCAAGTGAGGTATCTTAGAACTAGTTTGTGGAAACATCAGCACAGATGATGGGGAGGATGCCTGCAAGAGAATTGGTTGGGTTGGATGTCTAAAATCACACCCCTGCGGTGTAGGCCATTTATAAGCTGCACTAGATGCATGGGTACTGTCAGGTTGATACATGCTAACAGTCCTTACACGGACATCAGCCAAAGCACCTCCACGGAAAGGACGAAACACTTCTTGACCTTGCAAGACCTTTTGGAATCTTTGTGATTCTCCAAAGCCTGAGCAATGGTAGGGAAACCTAGGAATTCCAGCTGGAGATCTAACACCAAATCTTGGAACCCCTAAGATATTGTTACTCATGTTGATAGGGCTACTACGTTCATCACTGTCCTGCAAATTTCTTGCTTCAGTTGCGTGAGAAGCTGAAATAGCAGTAACATCATGGGTTTTGAAACCCAAAAATTCTTGACCTTGCAAGACCTTGTGGAATCTGGCAGATCCCACAAAATCTGAAGAAACACTTCCATCTGACAAAATAGAAAACGAAATAAAGTTCGGCAAGGGGCATAAATCATGGGTAATGGTTCTCCTTTTACTTGTAAAACTACCTACATGGAAGCACGATCTCCGGATTAACTTGGGGGAGGCATGGTTTCAGACGTTTTGAATTGGGAGCGCACAGATGAGCTTGAGATCCTGAAACTGATCCTGTAAGCTCAATCTCCCAAGGAGAAACCATATTAGACCGACGGCACTCTATATCATCATCCCATCTGACCTGTCAAGATGACATCAGTCAATAACATATTGAAGCCTGAAACAAGATTTCAGAAGGAGCAGATTTAACAACGTAAACAGGATAAGAATTGCGCATCAAGGCTCAGGCTGAAATCTGAACCACAATAGCATGTAAACTACAGCTTTGATTTTTACATCCTAGAAATGCCCTGAAAGGTAAGTAGCAAAATAATACGGCAGGGTTCAAATGGCCCACCTGAAAATGTTGACCAAGGACATTAAGCTTAGCTTTTATGTGCTATAACTCTTATTTAATATCTACAGTGACAAACTGACTCGGGCCAAACAGAATCATGAATTTCAACTAAGAGTAAGCATGCTGCTCAGCAAAGATCAATTGAACATTAGTTTCAGATGAGCCAGATAAGTACAACTTGATTAGTCACACAATATCCAAATCACAAAAAAAAAGAAAAGAAAAGACAATACATTGAACATTTCAAGATTAGTACTAGCTTACTAGGAATGAGTATGGTATCATATTTGTTCCTTCAATGTTCACCAGGCACAGACATTGATTCTACTTGTAACCATGTTCTTTCAGAAGGTCAGGCCAGGAAGGATGTCGACCAAGTAGGGACACATGCATTGGTTTACTTGCAATAGTATCCTTAAGAACACATAAAAACACTGCTAAAATCATGGGAGAAGAGAACATACCACCAAGGATTTCCATTTTGAACCATGCCACATAGGTTCAGCCTCTCTGCTTCCAATTATTATCCCAGTGCACCTGAAAAATCCCACAGTAAGTGAAATTAGAATGATCTTGATGCATGGCAAACCCATTAACAAAGATAAATATTACTATCCACAGCTAGTAACCTTCTTTCAGAAGCATCGTCACTTTCATATCTCATTCTGCATCTCATTCCAACAGAAAATGGTTGATTGAAGCTTCTCATGAACTTCCAATAGGGTATAATGAATTCAGATTGGCTTAACCTGTGAATTCAATAATTATTAACAGCACAAAGACATCACATCCTCCAAAACAAGGAGCAATTAGCAGGAAAATGCAAATCTCACACTTCTAACTAATCATATATTTAATCCTGGAGCTAAAACAAAAGGAACTAAGAAGCAGCACAGATGAAATGCATTAGATATTATTTGATATCAGTAAAATCATTACTTGTCTACATTTTGAAACATTAAAATTAAAAAACAACCTTGAAATCTATAAGGGTCGTGTCATCATTCCTGAATTCTGAGGATCGCATGCCATGGAATAACTTGTATGTGTGGAGGCACAAGATAATGTGGGCTGTCCACAGAATAACATGTATGTTCAATCAACCAAGATTGGTTATACGTTGGCATGGTCAGGACGGGGTCGATTACGGTAATAAACTGTGATAACCACAGCAGCCACTATTGAGATAGTACCAACAAATTGGATTGGATACTGAATTCACACATCAGAAGAAATGGCAAGGAAAAAGAATAAAATCTAGCAATTTGCTACTGTTCCTTTTTTTTATTCCATGTAAACATGCACAACCTTTTAGCATAACTATAGCTGCAAGTCAATCCAACCTTGTCAAACATGCACTGACACAGGCATATGGAAAATATGACAAAATAACAAGAAAAATACTTTTTGTTACCTGGGATTGTAGTAGATGTGAAAAACAGTCCTCATGGCCACAGCTTCTGCAACATTCCCCAGATTCCTGTGATTGGAGCACTGGTTATGCGGAGCAGGAATAAGATTTACGTTTTTGAGCTGTGCTGCTCGACGCACACCTAATCGGAGCACTCCATCTTCACCACTGGAAAATGATGAACACTCTTTAGAGAATAGAAGGTACAGTATGTTGCAATTAATGATGAAATGAGCTAAATGCCTACCGAAGGAACAGAACTGCATCTCCAGAGACCAGCTTCTTCTTATTAACAAATGCACTCCATCCAGTGGTTAAGAGATGCCTTCGTGGTTGGCCTGTAACAGAGCAGACCTCTCAGAAACTCAGAACCGCAAAGTTTGTGAGTTATCCAAGTCCTTCCTTTTTATGTTTGGTTTAATCACTAAACAATTTTTCTGTTTGCAAGTTGCGTGATCTTTTGTTAAATATCAGTGAATTTTCCTTACCGTTTAGATTAGCTTTGAGATATGTATGCTCAGAAATGTGCATAAACTTAGACTGAAAAGAAAGCCAATGCAAGTACGGTAACTTACAATCTAGTTTAGTTCGATTATGTTCGTCCACATAAAACCATATTGGCATTTGGTCAGTCACTACTTCACTACTGAAGTCTGAAAAATGCAGGCTCAATGAGCAAAGTTGAAGTAAGCCCATTAAACAGTCTCATTCACTAGTTAGGCCTGAATAACATACTATGAAAATGGAACCTATATTTCCAGAGAGGTTCCTATCAAAGAGGCAGAATGTACAGCACGGTTACATCTAATATAGTCAGCAAACCAAGCTAAGAAACTAGTTTGCCATACCTCGATAGATATGACGGAACTTCCACTCGGTGCCATGCAGATCCTTGGCCACGAGCTCCTGAGACGGCCTCTGCAGGCTGTAGTCCTGCGCTCGCCAAACCCAACCGAGTCAGTAACACAAAGTTGAATAATAAATCACCATGACAATGAGACCTTTCTGTGCTAGTGATCGTACCAGTGGCGGGAAGCAGTCCTCGGCGGCGCGGCGCGGCACGGAGAAGCCGCCGTGCGTGCTGGTGTCGGAGGCCGTGAGCGTCTTGCAGAACATGTGCGGCGTCCGCGCGAGCGGCCTCATGGCGCCCCCGCCCTCGCCGTCTCGAGCCGCGTCCTCGTCCTCCCGCGCCCGCGCACGCGCGCGCCTCTCCGCCTCCTCGTCCTCGGGTAGCAGCGACACCCGAGCGCACACCTCGTCCGTCGCGTCGTCCGCCTGCACGGAAACGAAGGGCTCTCGGTCAGTCAATAGCTCGAGCACATTGCGGTCGCGGGCACCGTACAGCGCACAACCGAAAGCCCAGCGCGGGCGCGCGCGCACTCACGTGGAGGCTGACGTCGACGACGCGGCAGAAGACGTGGGGCGGCACCCCCGCGGCCGCGGGCGCCGCGTCGCCGCCGAAGTGCTCGAGGTGGCCCTGCGGCAGGTACACGACGGCGCTGCCCTTCCGCGGCAGCGGCGCGACGCGGCCCGCGCACGCGTGCCACAGGTCCAGGCACAGCGCCCCGCCCTCCCTCAAACCCGGCGGCGCCTCCGCCTCCGCCTCCTCCTCGTCCTCCTCCTCGACGGTGTTGAGGTCGATGCCCGCCATGGCCGCCCGCTCGCCGCCCGGCCGGCCGCAGCTAGCGGCGCCGCTCGGCTCCAGGGAGCGAGCAAACAGCAAAAAGCTCGGCGACGCGGCGGCGGGTGGAGATAGCCGATCGAGGAAGCGACGACTCGGGGTTTAATGACGCGGGGAGAGGAGTGGGTGGGGAGTGGAGGCGGAGGTGGAGGAGGTGATGGCCATGAATGGCTGGGGTGGTGGGTTGTAGGGGGGAGAGGGAAGTGGTGGGGAGGAGTAGACGGGTAGTAGAGCGCAGCGCAGACGAGGAGAGCCAGAGCCAGGCCTACGGCCTTTGAAATATTGCCGCTGCCGCTGCCGCTGGTGGCGGACGGATAAAGCCGCGGTGGTTTTGTTTGACGCTTCTTTGGGCGGGCTGACGCCTCTGCCTCCCCTAACCCAGCGCACGCAGCAGCAGCAGAGGCATGGGTCTCGTCTTCCCCGAATAAACACTGTGGCAAAGGAAGTGGCCGGCGGCCGGCGGGAAGAAAGTGGTAGACAGCGCAAGCGCGAGGGGCGGGAGCCGCTGGCAGGCAGCTGCTGCTGCAGCAGCCGCAGAGGTGGGGGAGCGAGCGATAGAGAAGCCTGGTGACGCCGATGACGCCACTGTACCCGGCTGCCATGAATCACTGCTCACACTGCCAGGTTTTTCTTTTGCGCAGAGCAGCGTATCGCTGGGTTTAACGTACAGTACTAGCTCCGTAATTGTGTTAAAGAAAAGCTGCTCCTTTCCGTCCATCGCTGCCTCTGCATTCAGCAGCTCGCCCCTCGTGAACGGCACATCAGAGCTACAGGAAACACTTTCTTTGAACGAAAAAAAAAAGCTACTCCCTCCGTCCCGAATACAAGCATTCCTAGTATTCAAACTCAAGAAATAACGGAGCTGATAAAAGACATCTATACTTCTCATTTTACACTATCCACCAACTCTCCACCCACCCACCAACTCCTTTATTTTTGTCCTTATCCATAGGAATGCTTATATTGTGAGCAAAATTTTGAACCCTGAAAATACTAAACATTATACTTACGGAGTCTTCGTTGTTTACGGAGAAAAAGGTGAATCCAGATGACGCCCACGCTACCACCCCTGCGAGCATTGCCAAGCAACAAGCTCCTAGCTCTCGCTTGGCCCTCACCGATCGTGACAAACTCGAGGGGGGGCACACCGGCACAGTACTCCCTCCGTTCTGGTAAAAAGGTCGATCTTCAAAATACAACTTTGACCTTTTATTATTAAAAAAAATACTTATCGAATAGTGATGTATGTATACTTTTATGAAAGTATTTTTTTCAAACAAATCTATTCATATAGTTTTCACATTTGCAAACTTAACAACTTAAAAGTTATTGATAATTTATATTTTCTAATGTTTGACCTAAATTTTATCATAAACGTTAGTTTTTTCAAAACGGAGAGAGTTCGCCCCGGATCGCCGAGCGGCCGGCCGGTGGTGTCGTGGTACCACCGCCGGACCCCGGCCGGGTGGCGCCCCCATTGACATCCATCTGGGTATGCGCCCATGCCATCGGCCACCGCTCCCCACCCCACTCTACAATATACTAGACCGTGTGCGACCGAGGGACCCACCCGGTGGTTTTCTGCTGCAGAACACATGCGGTTTTTAGTGACATCTCTCTCTTAGCAAAATAATCTCATTTCTGATGGACTGTCTAATGGTTGCGAGGGTGTTCTGATGTCTTGAATCACCCGGGTAATCCGATCAGCTCATACCACCTGGTTTTGAATCTGATAAAAAAACACGTACTAGCATAGGTTCTGACACCTAGATTTCAATAATATCATAGCTTCAACTGACGGTGTAGATATTTCCTGTCAAAGATTTAACAAGAATAATAATATGATGAACATACAATAGATTAGTCATATAAATATATTGAGCTGATTGGAAAAAACAATCAAATGTAAAAAATTAAGAATAATAATATGATGAACATACAATAGATTAGTCATAGAAATATATTGAGCTGATTGGAAAAAACAATCAAATGTAAAAAATTAAGCAATCACAAATGAAAGGCATAGTTACAGAAATAGTACTATTAAAAAATAAAATCAGAACAACTACACAAAGATTTTCTATATAACAAATATTTTTTTATAGTGAAAACCCCTCAGATGAAAACACCCTAACAGCTTTACCCATATTTACATTTACATGACCTAATACTGAAATTTACAGCAGCTTCATCACTGTAATTAGTGAGTTACAAAATATAAATCCTTAAGCACATTAATTTAGTGTGGAATTTAGGAAATTAAGTCATTAAAATATCAAATTATCATACTATGCGTAATACTCAAGGCAATGGGAAAGGATTAGAACGAAGGGTCATAATCAATAGACACAATTCTCCAAATAAAAACACAACCGCGAAGAGTGACATATTAAGAGATTAATAAGGAAGACCATGATTGCAGTGAAACAAGCAAAATAAACACTGCTGCAAAATGGTCATGCAACTTCAGACAGAGAGAGGAAAAAAGAGGAGCAAATCGAACGGTGCAAAAAATCAGGTGATGAAG
Source organism: Cenchrus americanus (assembly GCA_947561735.1). Lineage (NCBI taxonomy): Eukaryota > Viridiplantae > Streptophyta > Magnoliopsida > Poales > Poaceae > Cenchrus > Cenchrus americanus. The sequence continues at coordinate 75,630,690 of OX387244.1, read as the reverse complement.
CTATCAGAAATACTCAAATAATCTATAGGTTTTTGTTTTTGATACATGGAGGAGGACGCATGCAGACCAGAGAGAGGGACCCTGCTCCGTCCGGATAACGAACGGCCATGTTACCCCGTGGCCGTCGGCTCCGGCCCGTGGTCCATGCTACAAAATGCTGCTACAGAGGCATCATGCATTCATGCTTCTCTACTTGCGAGGCGACTGTGCGATTTGACTTGGAAACGCGAACCAATTTCCCCTCACCTTTTCTACGTAGGCAAGCTCGGCTCGTACAACTGTTTCGCTTACTAATGATGTATTAGTGTATAATTAGTAAACATCAAGTGATATTAATGTATTTTATGGATAATTAAGACATGGTTAGATAAAATAAATCCTCTAAAACTGTTTTTTACAAAATAAGAATTATATTAATAATTTTTAATATTTTTTATCTCATGCTCCTTATCTCGTACAAGCAACCAAACACCTGCTATATCTAGTTTGGCTCTGGATGTGCACGCAACCAAACAACAACACTCTGCATGCTGAGAGCCCGGAGGGAGTCTGATTAGAAGGAGCCTGGTCAGGAAAACAGAGAAGGGAACCAAACGCACCCTGGCACTCCTGAGGATGGCGCCTTAGCTTGTCTGGTTGTGCTTGTCCCGTGGCCATGAGAGAGGCGGCCCAGGCCGTGGCCATGCATGGAGGCTTGTCCCAGTTTTCTTATGGAGATAGAGATCTGTTGGTGAATGCCACTGTGCACGTCCACTGTTGGCGTCTGTTGCTCGTTTCGGCCTCGGATCTCATCTGTAAATTTTTGTACTACTTGTCATTAGCGCCGGTGTCCAGACAGATCGCAGGCCGCCTTCATGATGACACCATGATTAGGAGTGTCTGTCCACCATGAACGTGAGGACTCAAGCAAGATTCCCGAAGGTCCTGCTTGGGAATACGCCCAAACAGGGACAGCCAGAGCCAGGCACCCAGAGCTAGACGACCGCGCGGGCATTGATCGCTTTGGCTCGGCACGCCTCGTAGTATTGACTGCTGCCGCCGCTGCCACATTTGATGGCCCTGTCGCCCGTGTTCCTCGATGCACTGTGGACATGCAGGTAGATCGAGCCCGGCGTGGTGAGGCCAACCGAGCATGTAGACACCAACCACCAGCATACACACACTGGTGGGAACGGGCACGGCCGCACGGGGGCGCCCACTTTTAGAGTTTGTTGGTAGCTTGTATCATAACCAAGATGGATTAGTTCAGCCATACCTTGTATCGTAGAGTTGTCATATCTCATAGATAGAGTTGTAATTGGGTAGGATTGGCTGAACCATATCTCTCCTGGCTATATATTGTAACACTTCATTGTACCGTGTTAATCATCAATCAACACGAAGCCGACGCCGAGATCAAGACTGTCGTTCCTAGTTGTGCGCTTTGATTTCTTTCATGGTAGTCAGAGCCTAAGCCGCCTAGGTAGATTGCTTCACATCCATGGGAACCATGGTGACCTCAAGCTCCAATGCAAGCTCCAACGCAGTCGCTGCCTCCAATCTCTTCTTCGGCATTCAGATCTCTGAAAAGCTGAACAAGACCAACTATGCGCTTTGGAAAGCGCAGGTTCTCACCACGATCCGTGATGCTCGCCTGGAGGGCCATATCAATGGCAAAATCGTTGCTCTTGCCGCTGAGATCGAAATCAAGCAGGGAGACAACATCATCAAGCAGACCAACCCCGAATACGAGGAGTGGTTCGCCCGGAATCAGCAAGTTTTGGGTTCATCTTCACATATGTGACCAAAGAAGTTCTTGGTCAGATTGTTGCGTCATTGACGGCAGCAGAGGCATGGGACGACGTGGCCAACATCTTCGTCGCGCACACCCGTGCACGGGCGGTGAACGTGCGGCTCGCGCTCGCCACGACGAAGAAGGGCGCGATGAACATCACCGAGTACGTCACCAAGATGCGGGCACTCGGCGATGAGGTGAAGGCTACAAGGAAGCCCCTTGAAGGCGATGAGATGGTCGCCTACATCCTCAACGGCCTGACCGTGAGTTTGACCCTATCGTCTCCGCCATGCTGGCTAGGGTTGAGCCGATCACGGTTCCTGAGTTGTACTCACAGTTCCTTAGCTTCGAGGCCCGGATTGATTTGAAGGATGACAGCACCTCCACCAACTCCAGCTCTTCTGTGACAACCCGCCCAGAAAAATACCGTACTATCGCCTAAGACCGATCCACTTTGGTCGTTAAGCAATAGTAAAGTATCATCATGTCGATAGTTGTCGGGTTAATGCCCGGTGAATCACTTGGACATCAAACAGAGGATCGACACTTGCATTAAAACTCACACGAAGGCGAGTCCAAAGTACAACATGAGTTAAAACATTTTATTACAAACCATTGTTCCTGACATGGAGTAAAGGTTCAGAGTTCGAAAACAACGGAAACAAAATAAACTAGCGCAACGGTAAACATCACAGGAGGCCATCCGTGATGTCATCACTTGTCGTCACCCTTCCGGTCAACAACACCTGCAACAACAATTTTAAAGCAAGGCTGAGTATACTGATACTCAGCAAGACTTAACCGTCGGGTGATAACTACCTCACCAAACTCTAGACATGAAAGGCTGGCCGGTGGAGTTTCTTTTGCTGAACAGCTACTAAGAGTAGATCCTTACTTTCAATCTTTTAGCACAAGTTCTAGTTGATTACCATTTCTAAATGTGCCATCTAATTCAATCAAGAATTGGACAAGCAATTAATTCATACAACCATATTCACCAGTTCCATCATTATGGGATATCATGGCCAGTTGATTAAGCAGTCTCGGATAACGGTGAGAGGCCGACAATCGATTGATTTAAACCTTGCAAGGTAGACCTAAACACACGGTGGGATGCCCCTCGCGAGGACAACCACCAAGCGGTTCCCAAAATTCCTCGGGTTTGGATTGAATCTTACAGTCCTGGGTACAAGGTTAGCTGGCATACCCCGCGAAGCACCCGACATCACACATGCACCCCCTTCCCGGTAGCTAGCCAGTTAGGTGATTCCTCAGGAGTAGTAATAGTAAGTTCCTGCACCGTCTCATTAAGGTACTAGGCTTACCGGTCCCATTCCCGACAAGTGCTTAGTACATTTAAAAGCTTAGCCCACGAAAGCCACTGGATCGGAGCCCCAATCCCATGCTCTTACCACATGAGCAATCCATTTATAAAGATCTCATGATTCCAACATAAGAACCTATTCTCGCGAGTGACGAACATCACTCGACTTCTATCGGGTCCTATAGCATAGCAGCTATCGACCTAGCATACTAGTGATAGAGCATAGGTGCCTAGGGATCATGCATCTAGGGTTTCAATTCAACTCCTGAAACGTAAATGCACAATCGTAGCAAACATAATTGCATAATTTTAAAGGACGGGGTTAATGATCCAGGGCTTGCCTTCGCTGGCAAGGTTGGCCTTGGGCCCTTCCGGACTTGGGTCCAAGTCTTGAGCTATGTCTGTCGGTGTTTAAACCTCTCGACCTCCATGGGAGGTACCCGCAGCAAGGTAGAAGGTGGGGATCGCCATGATCTGGAACCCGAAGGTACGCGCGAGGACACAAGACACAAGATTTATACAGGTTCGGGTAGCCAGAGTAGCTACCCTACGTCCTGTTTGGAGTAGTATTGCGCCCTGCGCTTGGGTGTTGTTCCCCGGAGGGATTGAGGATGTCCTCCTAGGTACCCGACCCTCCTTTATATAGTCCAGGGGGCGGGTTCCTAGTCGGTTACAAGGCAGGAGTCCTAGTAGGATTACACAGAGCGAGTCCTAGTAGGAGTACAGGGGAATTCTAGTAGGAGTCCATCTTCTACTCTTCTTCCTTCCTTGCATGAGTACCCGGGGTGTATGCCCGACAAGCCCCCGAGCACGTTGGAGTCGAGAGTAGTAGTTCGAGTAGTCTTGAAGCCTCTTCGAGTAGTTCTTGAGCGTCCTCGAGTACTGCTTGGAGAAGTCTTCAATAGTACTTGAACTGCCGCGAGGCTGGAAGGTGGTCCAGCTCATTTGTCTTGAAGTCGAGATTTATATGGAAGTGCGATTGCAAAATCGCACTCCATATGGAGTAGCCCCCGAGCCTTAGGTTGAGTTGTAGACTCTGGCTGAGGATCAATCTTGATTCGGCTCCCGTCTTGAAAAAATCAACTGATGAGTGTAGCCTAGTAGCCCCCGAGCCTTGGAACGATTGAAGAATCAGTCTGAGGGTCTTCAGTGTTTGCGGAAGTCATCATTTGAGTAATCTTGTAGCGTTTAGCCCACGAGCTTATCGCCAGGTGAGCCGTAGGAGCCACGTCGAGTAGTTGTTGGTGCTGAGCCCCTGAGCTAGAGAGCTAGCGGAGACTACTCGAGTTGTCATCGAGTAGTAATTTTGTGCGTAGCCCCCGAGTTTGGGAACTAGCCGCGCCAATGGAGGTACGCGGAGCGTACTGGAAGTCGTCGCCGAAGCTTGACCTGAAAGTATAGATGCGTACATTATGTAGCATTTTTGAATCTACAAATGACAAATACAAATATGAATATAGATGTAAATGTCATGTGTCATGCTCTTGTTGTGGTCGTTAGGCGTCGAGTAGTTAGCCTGATGCGGTTTAGCGCCCAGTCTCTGTGGTCACTGTTTAGCCATAGCCGCTGGTGGCGTGGAGGCATGACAGGAGAGCTGGTTTAAGCGCCCGATCTCTGAGGAGCCTGTTTAGCCATAGCCGCTGGGGGTATGGAGGCATGACAGGAGAGCTGAGGCTTTGCGCGGATCAAGGCGTGTGCTACTGTAGCGAGACCATTAAGAGGTAGACGAAAGTAGTCGACATGGCGACAAGAGAGCGCGATTGCTCGTTGTTCCGCATGGCGGAGAGCAAGATTGCGCAGTGCCTCCTCAAGGTGTAGCCGTTGTGCGCCTCCAGCACTCAGTACACGAAACGTCGTGGCAAGAGCCTCCTAATTTGGTGTACCAAGCCTGTGACAGTCAGTCAACGGTCCCCAAGAAATAACTGGCACGGTGTAGCTCTGCTGGCAGGTAGCCGTTGAGAGGCGTACACGAAGTAGTCTTTGACGTTGGTTCCTGTATGTGGAAAACAAGCCAAAGAAAAAATAATTATTGAAATAAGTGACTTAGCTTGATTCGTGGATGAGTGTCGACGAAGCCGTGGCGGTCGGTGATGGAGCCGCGACGGTTGGAGCTGAAGTCGACTAGTTGGAGGTGGATCCGACTAGTTGTTGATGCCGCGGGGGCCGTCCTCGACTAGTTTTCTGGTTGAGACTAGTCGAGGTAAGTAGTCGAGGTAGTCGTACGCCCAGAAGACGACATCGCGGCGGCGTACGGCGTAGTCGATGTAGAGCCGCTGCGGCCAGGTGACGAGTAGTCGTGCTCGTGTACATCTTTGGAGTGTGTGAAGCGAAGATCTTGTAGCCTCCTGGTAGCTTTGTGTGCGTCCAGCAATAAACCTTGAGATCTTGAGGCAATCTTTGGTGTCGTGTAGCTGATTTACACCAAATCCAATTTCTGGCCGCACATGCAAAGCAGCAGCAGTACTCTGTCTTGGAATCGTACACGAGCTGCACAAGGAAATTTTCTCAGCCGCGGACTCACTGAAAAAAAGAAGTCCTCGACTTCGCTTCGGACTTAGCGCGCGTGCCGGGAACACAGAAATAGGAACACGGCAGACTGCGTGTCGGCGAGAGTAACACGAAGCCGCAATCCGTCTCGATATCCGATAGAGCAGAAATTAGTGAATTAAGCCGAATAGATCGAGTCTGAGGCAGAAATCGCCAGAATCTGATTTTGGCGATGAAAGGTCCTTCGAATTCGCCTATTGATCGTGACGATGGCCCCACGGTGGGCGCCAGCTGTCGGTGTTTAAACCTCTCGACCTCCATGGGAGGTACCCGCAGCAAGGTAGAAGGTGGGGATCACCATGATCTGGAACCCGAAGGTACGCGCGAGGACACAAGACACAAGATTTATACAGGTTCGGGTAGCCAGAGTAGCTACCCTACGTCCTGTTTTGAGTAGTATTGCGCCCTGCGCTTGGGTGTTGTTCTCCGGAGGGATTGAGGATGTCCTCCTAGGTACCCGGCCCTCCTTTATATAGTCCAGGGGCGGGTTCCTAGTCGGTTACAAGGCAGGAGTCCTAGTAGGATTACACAGAGCGAGTCCTAGTAGGAGTACAGGGGAATTCTAGTAGGAGTCCATCTTCTACTCTTCTTCCTTCCTTGCATGAGTACCCGGGGTGTATGCCCGACAATGTCCACGTACTGCAGCTTTTCGTCGGCACCTTCGTATCCTCCTTTCGGCACGAGCGTACGTCTACTAGCGAAGATCTACACGAAGATGCAAATGCAAGATTTATTCGACGATTTTTAATTTAATCAACCACAAACAATAAATGACAACCAAGTGGTGTATTGGTTGGACGCATTCACCTAGATAAGAATACATTTAGCATACTCTTCCAAAAAGGAACAATATGCAGTACTTTATTAAATATTCTTTTGACGGTGACTGTGTACATATATATGTAAATAATTTAATTTAACTTCACAAACAGTAGTGGGTGGGTATATTTAGCCTTTTAACATGATTTACAACCACTCACTAGGTTATTAAAGATGGGTTGGTGATTTTTCCCAATTAAAAGACTATTAAGCCTTTAATTGGTTCCATAGCTTTTATTCATGAAATTAATTAATAAAATTCAGTAGAAGGGTGTATTAAACACTAAACACCTATAACAAGCCACTGGACATACAGACATGCTTTGGATAGCTAGAAATTAATCATTTTTGAAAATAACAAAAGCTAACTAGAAAGACAAGGTAAATGCACACAAAAATAATTACTCAACAAAATGATTCAAACTTTCTCACATATGTTATATGGTCCAAAAATAGCCTAGGGGTGCAACATATACACCTAGAACTATTATGAAACTTGAGTTATGCATTTTTTAAAAAAAACAAGCATAATTCAAGAATAAATATTTTTGGTAAGTATAAAATTGTGATTAATTCACCAGAGGTGTGTTTTGTAATAAAAAGACAGTATGCAAAAGTTGGTTGCAAAAACCTAATTATTATTAGCTACAAAAATCATTTATGCAGATTCTGCAGAAATGGAAAAACATTCTTATAAAAATATTTATATCATAACTTTGTGCAATTTTTGGCACAAGAGCTAGTCATGACCTAACACACAACATATCCAAAATTGGACACAGAGGATTTGTAGATTTTGAGATATTGCAGATCTAGGTTTTTCACATTTCTATTTTTCATGCAAAAACTATCAGGAACTAGCTCAGGAAAGAATAACAAAAGTTGTGGGACTTTTCACCACGAATCAAAAAAATTGGGTTTGCATTTATCTGATTTGTCTATGATTTTCTACGCAATTTACAAGATTCTGCAATTCACAAATACTATTTCAGTTACAATTTTGCAGTCAGACCCTTGAAAAGAATTACCCCTTTGCAATGTGGTCCCCGGGGGCGCGGCCGGCGGTCATCCGGTGAAATTCCGGCGAGACTTCACCGGAGTCCGGCCGGGGAGGGTAGGGGAGTGGCCTAGGGCCTACTAGGGTTTGATTTGGGGGCTTGGCTGGGGAGAGGAGGGCGGCCGGCGAGGTGTACCGCGGCTCCCGGCGGCGGCCGCCACTAGAGCTCTTGCTCCGGCGAGCCTCCGGCCGAGGACGAGCAGCGGGCGGCGTGGTTAGTTCGTAGGTAGCCTAGGGAAGGTGTGGCGGCGCAAAAACTGGCGGGGTGTTGGCCGGATGGTGGGGCTCCGCACAACACAGGCGGCAGCTCGCGGCGTGCGCCGGTGGGCGGCCGCGGCCTCGCTTTGTAGGCGGGGGGAAAAAGGCGTGCCTTCACCGCGACGGGACACGGGACGCCTCGACCCTAGCGCACCGTACGCGAGCGGCCTCGGCCGGCGCGCGCGGGGAGCGCGCGGCGGACCGGCGGACCGAGCGCGGCTCATACGGGGCGGCGCGGGGTACAAGGCGCCTCGGGGCGCGGGCGTTGGGAAGGCGCGAGGAGTGGGCGCGGACGCCGAGGCGAGCGGGCGCGGCGCGACGTGCGCACGGGAGCGCGTTCTTGGCAGGATTAAATTCGGTGTGCCCATGTTCGAACGCGTAGAACTTCAAAAATTTGAACAGAAGTGCGCAGAGTGGTAAATAGGAAGGTTGTAGATCTCACTATCCTCTACAACTTTTACAAAGGCCGTCTAGTGTTTTTCTCAACGGATTGTGCGGGAAGGTCTTGCCAACTTTGAATGTCGCCGTGTTCCGGTAAACAGGAGGTACCGTCAGTCGATCAAGTTTTTCACCAACTTCCACTCAAAATTTGAAATGCCAATCTACATGAAAGTTGTGTCCCTCAACAAACTGGACAACTTTCATAAAGGTAGATTTTGAAGTGTTTAGGTGAAATTTGGAGAACGCGGCAAAAGTTCCGGACGACATTCGCTGACGTCAAGGGTTAAGCCGAGTTTGACCGTGTCTTTAACCAAGGGTTGACCAAGGGTGTGTGTAGACTTGGTCAAGGGGTTCAATAGGGTTCATTGGCGAAGTTTTCAAGGTGATGACCCAGGTTGACCTAGGTTTGACCAGGGTCGGCCGGTTTGACTCGGCTGATCCGGTCATTAGCGTTAATGACGTTAATCAAAAACCTAGGGCGTCACATCTTCGTCCTCATACGTCGCCAACAGGGGCCGCGGTGGAGGCTGTGGCCGTTGAGGAGGCGGTCGCGGACGATCCGGTGGCCGTGGACGTGGAAATCCAGGTCGCGGACAGGAGAGCTCCAGGTCGCACAATACTTTCACCAAGGAGTGGTTCCAGGTATGCTTTAAAAAGGGACATGCTGCTACTGAATGTTGGCATTGTTTCGATGAAAACTATGTAGCAGATGACAAGCTTGTGAGTGCGGCATACAACTCCTATGACATTGATACAAATTGGTATACCGACACTGGTGCATCGGACCACATCACAAGCAACCTGGAGAAGCTCTCAGTTCGTGACAAGCAAGGACAACGACCAGATTCACACCGCTAGCGGTGCAGGTATGAAAATTAGTCATATTGGCCATACCATTGTTCCGACTAGCTCTAGAAATCTTTATTTAAATAATGCTCTTCATGTTCCTGATGCTGCAAAGAATCTTGTCTCTGTTCATCGTCTTACTAGAGATAATTTTGCCTTTCTTGAGTTTCACTCTGATTATTTTTTGATAAAGGATCAGGCCACGAAGAACACGATTCTTAGAGGGAGATGTCACAGGGGTCTCTATCCTCTTCCTCCAACCCGTCCAGTCAAGCGAGTTTTTGAAGTTGTGAAGCCCACCTTCTCAAGGTGGCATAGTCGTCTTGGTCATCCATCCTCTCCCATTGTGAAGGGTGGTAGCTAGCAACAATTTACCTTGTTCCTTTGAGTCGAATAAAGAGTGTCTATGATGCTTGTCAAAAAGGGAAAAGCCATCACCTTCCTTATCCCAAGTCATCGAGCATCTCTAGTCATTCCTTAGAGTTAGTCTATTCAGATGTTTGGGGTCATGCACCCGAGTCAGTTGGAGGAAAGAGATATTATGTTAGCTTTATTGATGATTATAGTAAATTTACATGGTTTTATTTACTTAAGCATAAATCTGAAGTTTTTGAAAAATTTCGAGAGTTCCAAACCCTTGCCGAGAGATTCCTAGATAGAAAAAATTCTCACTATGCAAACAGACTCGGGTGGTGAATATCAAAAGCTCCACTCCTTCTTTGAAAAAGTCGGGATAGCCCACCATGTTTCTTGTCCACATGCCCATCAACAAAATGGCGTTGTTGAACGCAAACATCGACATATCGTAGAGGTTGGCTTATCACTCCTAGCTCACGCCTCAATGCCTTTAAAATTTTGGGATGAAGCTTTTCTAGCTGCCACATATCTTATTAATTGCACTCCTAGCAAGGTGATTGATTTTGCAACGCCATTAGAGCATCTGTTCAAGCAAACACCTGATTACTCTTCCCTTAGGGTGTTTGGCTGTGCTTGCTATCCCAATCTTCGACCATACAATCATCATAAATTGGAGTTTCGTTCCAAGCAATGTGTGTTCCTTGGGTATAGCAACATGCATAAGGGTTTCAAATGCTTAGAAATTTCATCTGGGCGTGTTTACATATCTAGAGATGTGGTGTTTGACGAAACAGAGTTTCCTTTTTCCAAGCTTCATTCCAATGTTGGGGCTCGTCTTAGAGAAGAAATCTCCCTTCTTTCACCAAATCTCTTGAATATTTCTGAGTCGGAACAATTGGGTGATCAATCGGCTAATTTACCTGATGAATCTAATGTTTCTGGTGGAAGTTTTGATGAAAACAGGGTTTCTAATGCATCAAATATAGATGTTGGAGCAACAGGACAAGAAAGCACGGCGTTCGAAGGCGATCCAGGTGCTGTCTCGGTGGCCGGCGCCGGCGGATCCACCTCGAGATCGGAGGCCAATCAGCCTCGGTTCATGCGCCAAGAGCAGCAACATTATGGTGTGATAATATTGGAGCTAAGTATCTTTCATCCAACCCAGTTTTTCATGCTAGAACAAATCATATAGAGGTTGATTATCATTTTGTAAGAGAAAGGGTAGCTATGAAGCTTCTCAACATTGAGTATGTATCCACCAAAGATCAAATTGCAGATGGATTTACAAAGCCTCTTCCGGTGCGGCAATTTGAGACGTTCAAACACAATCTAAACATGATACGTTCAGATTGAGGGGGGTGTTAGAGTTTGTTGGTAGTTTGTATCGTAACCAAGATGGATTTGTTCAGCCATACCTTGTATTGTAGAGTTGTCATATCTTGGAGATAGAGTTGTAACCAAGTAAGATTGGCTGAACCATATCTCTCCTGGCTATATAGTCTGTAACCCTTCATCGTACCGTGTTAATCATCAATCAACACGAAGCCGACGCCGAGATCAAGGCTGTCGTTGCTAGCTGTGCGCTTTGATTTCTTTCACCCACGACGTGCTAGCTCCTCCTGGTACGCTCGTACCGTTGCGCCACCATGCGCTGATGCTCCTACGTTCGCCAGCCGGCCGGTCCTCGCGCACGGGCGCGCTCGATGATGCAAATGCAACGCACGCGTCGTCACGCGCGCGTGAGGGCCCCCGTGGCCGTGGGGGCCGTGGGGCAGCGATCGAAAGAGAAGAGAGAATGCAGCAGGGCAGGGGTCGTGCCGTGGCGGCGTCGTTGTATGGCACGTGAACAGTAGCGCGGGGAGTAGCGGGGAGAGAGAGGGCCAGAGGAGGGGTGGTCGTAAAAAGGGAAAAGGACCCCCTCGGACGACGGCCAGTGCAGCTCGGGCAGACGCCCGCCGCAGCAGCGCCGCGCCAGTGTTACGTCCACCTCACTTTCCCCTCGCTTTTATCGGGCGTGGGTCAGAGGTGCTGTTTGGGGCAAGAAGCCGCTGCACCCCTGCGCTCGGGCTTTACATGCGCGGGCCGTGTTCCCTGGACACCGTCCATGCACGCACGCACGAGCCGGATCGATCGATGGATGATCGAACGACGGATCCTTCACACGCTTGGTTGGGGTGACTCCTCCTGTTCCTGCCTACCCCGTCCGTGGCGGGTCGCTGGCTTTTTATCCATCAAGGAGTGGAGGAGGAGGACCGGGTCTACTCGTGGCCGTCGATCAGGCGCAGCCCGCAGCGACCGTCCCGTCCCGTGTGGCCCGGCCCCAGCCTGGGAACTCCGCACGTTGTCCGCTGCTCGGCGCCGTCGGGACCCGCCAAAAGCACATGAACAGTCGGGGCATCGTTGGCTTGCGAATGGCGATCGGGGAGAGAGTTTCACGACGGCTAGCAGAGAGCAGGCTAGCAGCAAGCTAATGGCCAGGGTGCGTGCGTGGTTGGCCTTGGTCTTTGCGGCGGCAGCGAGACATCAGCATGCCCGCGCCGCAGGCCCCGCAGCGGTGGTGATGACAGGTCGGGGAGGAGATTGTGAGAAGCCGCTCTGCTCTTTTTTTCTTGGGATATTTGATTTCATGTTATTACTATTTTCCAGAGTTGGAGAAACGCTATTACTATTCACGTATTTTGAAATTTGTCATTATAATTCTTCACTTCCCTCAAATATGTCACGGAATACGTATGAAGATGACTCGGGCCCAGCTGCAGTGTATACGAAGACGTATGTATCATTGCATTTGCGCTCTCCTCTCAATGACATGCGGACCCCATTTGTCATCCACTCATCTCTCTCCTCCTCTTCTCATCCGTGCAGTGCAAGGAGTGCGGGTCCGGCGGCCGGCCGTGACGCGCGGCGCAGCCTCCCAAGATCCGCGCGGAGTGGTAGAGTTGACCGGCGCGTGATCCGCGAGGACGAGGCCGGGGCCTGCTGCCTGGCGCGAACCTGAGCGCGAGATGGAGCTCGCCCGCAGCGGCGGCACCCGCGCGCGAGGTGGAGCTCGCCCGCGTCGGCGCCCGCGCGCATGGCCATAGACGCCGCTTTGCGCTTGCCTCCCACACCCGTGCGGCTGTTGCTCGCAACACAGCAGTCCCTGCAGCACGCTACTCATCTCATCTTTTCCTTTTCTGGATTTCTCCACCAATCGAAGTTGATTTTCAATTCGAGTTCTTGCGAGATGCAAGCAAGCAGTGGCACATGAGATCCTTTCGTTTTGTCCACCGGAGCAACAACAATTGAGTTTCACCACCGAATTGAAGCATCATCACCTAATTGAATATAAGATGCAGTCGTGCCAACAAGCTTCGACATGCAAGCAATCAACAACGACCTCAACTTCCGACTCATCGCCGCCCTGCCGCGCCGGTAGATGCAGCAGCGACCCACGGCTACTGAACTGGAGCAGCAAAAAAAATTCTGCTCCGGTGAGTGTGTGGCCCACGCGCCCCTGTCGCCGGGCACCTCCCGCTGACCACGGCCACTGGCGCCAGTTGCGCTAGAAGAGGATGCGACCATGCCACGGTCATGGAGCAGAGCGGCAACGTGCTGGGAGTCGTGCGGCGGCGGGAGGCGGAGCAGATTGGCAGCCCGACGGGAGGGAAGCTGAAGTTTGAAGATAACTTACACATGGGTCCCACATGTCATTGAGAGGAGAGCGCAAATACAATGGGATGTACGTCTTCGTATATGTCTGCAGCTGGGTTCGAGTCGTCTTCATACGTATTCCGTGCCACATTTAAGGGAAGTCAAGAATCATAGTGACAAATTTCAAAATACGTGAATAGTAGTGGCGTTTCTCCAACTCTGGAAAATAGTAATGGCATGAAACCAAATAACCCTTTTTTTTCTTTGCTCTTTCTGCGGCGCGCGCGAGGAAACTAGCGGTGGAACACGGGGTGGTGGCAGGGTTAGACTTACCGTTGGTAACCTGCCGGTTTACCGCGGTAACCGGCCTTACTAGCCTGGACCGGTTATGGTACCGGCCGGTTACCAACCGTTAGGTTCAAAAAATTTGAATTTGAATTCTAAAAATTGAAAATTGTGGAAAAAACCCCTAAAAATACTTCGTGCTTTATTGAGTCTAATGGTGTCAAATTTGTTGCAAACTTAATTCATTTAGTATAAATTTCAACCAAAAGAAGTTAAACCAAAAAAGAAAAAAGAAAAAAAAAACCGGCGGCCCAGGTTGGCCCACTAAGGTCCAACGATGGGGGGGGGGGGGGGGCGGGGTCAAAGTAACCCTACCCCAGCTCCCACCCATTCCACCCGAGCCAAATCGTCCACAATCGCCTCCCCTCACTCGACCGCCTCCCTAGGTCCGCCGTCCGGCCGCCGCCGCCGGCTAACCGGCCGACCGAGCGCGGTTTACCACTCGGTCGGCGCGGTAAGCCGGCCGGCCGCCGGATCTAACCGCGCGCCGCACCGGACGGGCGGTTTACCGACTCGAAGGAGCGGTTAGCCGCAGTTAGGTCGCGGTAAACCGCCCCGGCGCAGGTAGTTCCTCCCCCCTTTGATTTATCTAGTTTTTCAATATGTTTTGATATACAAGTGTAGAACATTTTGATTTAGGATGCGTATATGATTTGACTCAGGTGTTTACATGATTTAGGTTTGTAATTGTAGATATGTAGACCATAAATGTAGGATTTTGGTAGAGCATATTTAGGTGTATATTTGATTTCATTTAGGATGTATATATGATTTCATTAAGGATGCAGATATTTGGAGCATATTTAGGTATATGATTTATGTGATTGATTTGTGGATGTTGTCATTTATGCAGATACAAAATGGCATCTAGAGATGTTGTGTGGGAACACGGTGAAAATCATCAACCCGGATGGCGATGCAACTATTGTCATACTTACAAAAGTGGAGGTGGTGCGACTAGGTTCAAACAACATTTGGCTGGAAGAGGGACCCAGGTGGTCCATTGCAGGAATGTGCCACCACTTGTGCGGGAGTACTTTCAGCGTGAGATTGAGAGGACTAAGAAGGCAACGTATAAACGGAATAAAGAGAGGTTGAGAAAGGAGGCGGTTGCAGCCGAGGGAAACTATCCTAATGCAGAAGATGATGAGGAGGCTCCATTGGAGCGTGCCATCCACCTATCGAGAGCTGAAGTATTGTACCGTCAGGGAGTGGAACAGAGAGGTGGTGCATATGAGCATGGAGGGGGTAGTGGTTCCACGAGGGAGAATCTTTTGCAAAGGATGTTGCGAAGTAGTGGTTCGCGAAGGGATACTCCTGTGGTGGTGGAGGACTATAACTTGACTGCAGGTGGGAGAAGAGGAATGACGCAACCAAGGATTGATACAGGCTCCTGGACACAGAAGGGTAAGAATGCAAAGGAAGCTATTGGTAAAGCTTGGTCAAAATTCTTCCATATCGCGAGAGTACCTGGGAGACAGGATGATAATCCTTACTTGGTTAGTGCGGTCAGAGAGACACAGAAGTGGGGTAAGGTTTCTTTCATTGATATCACACACAAACTATGAGATTACATTTCTGTAACTAATCTTCTGATTTCCATATGGTTGCAGGTGAAGGTATCGCGTTACCCAGTGGAAAGGAAATTGATGGCAAGTACCTTGATCAAAACGAGAAAGACTTGATGGATAGGTACAAACAGTTTCAGAAAGAGTGGGACATCTTTGGCGTGACGTTGATGTGTGATTCTTGGACTGAACCGACGAGGATGAGTGTCATAAACTTTTTGATATATTGTTATGGGGTCACGTGGTTCCACAAGTCCATTGATGCGACCGGTAAATCTCAGGATTCCAAATTTTTGCTCAAGGTAGTAACTAAACACTTGCCACTGACATTGAGTATGTGTTCAAGGATTACTAAAGTTTGTGCATATTTTTTCAGGAGATTCGAAAGGTGGTGGATGAGATTGGTCCAGAGCATATAGTCCATATAGTCACCGACAATGGCTCCGACTACAAGAAAGCATGTAGGCAATTGAAAGAGGTGTATGAACACATTGTTTGGACACCATGTCTGGCACACACTGTCAATTTGATGTTGAAGGATATTGGTCAGAGGCCCGAACATCAAGGTATGATCACTAAATGCAAGCGGATTTCAGCTTGGTTACATAATCATGCTCAGCTAAATGCAATGATGAGGGAGGCTATTGGTGGTGAGTTAATCAAGTGGAATGCCACTCGATTTGGGACTAACTATATGTTCTTAGAGAGCCTACATCGCAAATGTGATAAATTCATGCAGTGGATGACATCTCAAACGTTTTTAGATAGCAAGTGGGCCAAAACCGCTGAAGGACGATTTGCGCAAGTGAGGTTATCAAGTATCGAGTTTTGGGAGGGAATGGATTATATCATCAAGACAGTTGAACCAATTTACAAGATGCTATGATTTGCTGACCAGGACAAGAAACCCAACATGGGAAATGTTGTGATGGCCTTCCAGCAGATGAAAGCGGAGTTGGAGTCTTACTTTGGCTCCAATGTTCACACTTGGAATGAGTACAAGGATATTTTGAACAATAGGATTCGTGATGTGTACTGGGGCACATATGTTGGTGCAGGTAAGATTGTATTAGTCCTCTTTTTTGAATCTCTTTTGTCCACATGCATTGTTTCTGAATATTTGCAATGATTTATGTTTTGCAGCCGCTTGCTTACATCCAAGGCATGCTTTTATGATGGAACCAACTCCAGAAATGTTTCGGTCCCTAAAGGATACATTTCAGAGCATGACGGATGTCCAGACCGCTGTGCAAGCATTGCAGGAGGCTGAGGTGTTTCGCCAAAAGCTTGGCGAGTTTGGCACTGATATGGCAAGAAGGGCGGCGATTGACCCTAGGACAAGCCCATGTAAGAGTACCTCCGTACGCCATTGTTGTTTCTCTGTTGCAAATTTCAAATATTTTGGTCACTAATTCAGTTGCACTTGCACCTGCAGCATCTTGGTGGATGATGTTCGGCTCAAGCACCCCAGCGCTACAGAAGCTTGTTGTGCGGCTTGTTTCCCAATGTGTGTCATCAAGTGGATGCGAGCGTAACTGGAGTACTTTTGCCTTGCTGCATACAAAGGTTCGCAACCGCTTGACGCACAAGAAACTGAACAAGCTTGTCTACGTGAACTACAACCTTCGCCTCAGGCTAAAGGATATCTCCACCCCAAGTCGTGATGAAGGTGATTTTATTGACCACCTTGCCCATCTCTCATTCTATGACGAGCACCATCCGGTTCGGGAATGGTTTGAATATGGTAGATCTAACCAAGAACCAGTTTTGGATGAGGATGATGATGATGACAGAGACGTCCCTCTACCGTCTCATCTTGTCAGTGATCACGTAGACCCCTCTGATCTACGTGAGACTACGAGTGATGATTGCATCAGTGATCGGTAACCACAAATACATGTTGGGTTTTCTTAGCTTCAGCCTCGGTTTACCGGCCTTACCGACCGGTTACCGATCCTAACCGAACGGTAAACCGATCGGTTACCGATTGACTTGGCGTTTGATTTGAAAATTTGAATTTGTTCGGTAACCACTGGTTACCGCGGCTTACCGAGCGGTAAACCGTTACCGGAGGCCGGTTAGGACCTCCGGTTCGGTAAGTAAAACCCTGGGTGGTGGTGCCTGGCGGGGCCGCTCCCACGCGCGCGTTGTCGTCGTCGTCGCCACGCCCTATGCTCCTGGACAACGCTGCTCGCCGCCTGCTCGTGTCGTGTGTTTCCGCTTAGCGCCGCGTCGTTTCCTTTTGATCACCTATATGGAGGGGATCGGTAGCATTTTCTTCTCTTCTCACGATAGGAGTCGGTCGGGTCGGGCGCTGACTGCCAAGAGGATCGTTGTTGGTTTTTTCAGGGTGGCGGTTTCGGGATCGGCTGTGACACGTGACGAGAGATACCGATATGCAAGTGATGGCGACACGCAGAAAGGGAGTCTAGTGTTTTGGCGGCTGCACAAGCGCGCTGCGCGCCGCTAGCAAACCGGGCGAGGTGGTACAGTGCAGCTGCGGCAAGGCGCGCGGATCGGCGGATGGCGGACACGGCGCCCAGCCGGCCGACACGGCGGCAGTGGCACACGCGTGGTGGCGGCGAGCTTCTCGTCTGATAAGCTCGTCGCATGTCTGTTAGCCGGTCGTCGCTTTATTTTCGGATCAGACTGATGAGTTTCAGATTCTGCCGTGGCCCATGGTGGCAGGCTGGCAGCTGTTCAGCGTTCGGGCTGCGTCTGCGTGAGTCAAAAGAGCACGCAAGTTTCACAGCAGTGATGTTGCACCGGATGTAGAGCTCGATATACCGTGTACATCTCTCGCCAATGCTCTTCGTCCTCGCTATGGAGCCACTCCATAAGATGATTGAGGTTGCTTTCAGAGATGGTTTGCTGTCACCTTCCAGTGGGCGTAACACAAACACCGGGTTAGCTTCTATGCGGATGATGCAGCTGTTTTTGTGAAACCCGTAAGAGAGGAAGTCACCGTAGTAGCCCAGATCTGTTTGGCTCAGCTTCAGGTCTGGTAACAAATCGATCCAAATGTGCAGTCTACCCAATAAACTGTGACGGCCTGAACATGGAGGAAGTGCTAGAGAATTTCCAATGTCTAGTGCAAAGTTTCCCCTGTAATTACCTCGATCTGCCGTTGCATCTGAGACAACTCCATAGAGTGGATGTGCAACCTCTTATAGACAAAATGGCCAATAGGTTGCCCTCTTGGAAGGGGAGATTCATTAACATAGCAGGTCGTTTGAAGTTGTTAAACATGGTCCTTTCGTCTTTGCCGGCTTACTACCTCACCATGTTTGCCCCAAAAGTAATGGTTGGTTCAGAAACTGGATAAGATCAGACGGGGTTTTCTTTGGGCACGGTCTGAATCAGCTTCTGGAGGGTAGTGCCTCGTCAATTGGAAGGTGGTGAAACTTCCGAAAGATGTAGGGGGTCTGGGGGTGTTGGACTTGGAACTCTTCAGTAGAGCCCTCAGACTCCGGTGGCTCTGGTTTCAGTTCGTGGATCCCGACTGGCCTTGGGTGGGCACCAAAGTACCATGCACTAAACTGGACAAGCAGCTTTTCCGGGCTTGCACATTTGTGACTGTAGGCAATGGTGAGAAAGCTTCATTTTGGAATGATTGCTGGTTGGATGGTAGGGCGCCAAGAGACATAGTGCCTCATCTTTACAAGCTCGCTTGGCTAGAGAATGTCAACAGCTAAAGAGATGGTGGAGTTTGTGAATCTGTGGGGGCTTTTGCAGGATGTCCAACTCGGTGATCGGCCGGACTCAATACGGTGGAAATGGACTTTAAACGGTCTCTACTCTTCCAAGTCAGCCTACACAGTTCAGTTCAGGAAGTCTTTCTGCATGTTTGATTCAAGATCTCTTTGGCGAGCACAAACTGAGGGCAAGCACAGGTTATTTGGATGGCTATTGATTCGAAGTAAGATCCTCACAGCTGACAAATTTTTGGCCAGGAATTGGCTTTGTGACCCTTTGTGGTCCATGTGTGACCAACACCAAGAGAGTGCAGCTCACCTCTGCTTACACTGTGTCTTTGCTCAAGAGGTGTGGACTTTTGCTTCAGTATGATCCGATGGGCTTGTTCAGGTGCCTTCGAGGTCAATTGACATTGAAGTTTGGTGGAACAACTCCCTACAGGGAGGGCTCAAGGAGGACCGGAGGAGGGTGTCAGCTTTGTTGCTCAATACCGTGTGGAGTGTCTGGCGAGAGCGCAACAGAAGAGTCTTCGACGGAACTACATCATCACCTGCTAGGGTCTTTGCTATCATCGGAAGAGCTGCAACTTCGAGCACTAGCTTGCCCACGAGAGAACTCACTAGTTTTTTAATGTTACAATTTGTTTGCGTCTTCGAGCCCACTAAATTTTATGTAATATCGACTTTGTAAGACTCGCAATCTCCTCTTCTTAAATGAATCGACAGCGCTCCTGCCTTAATTAAAAAAAAAGGCACGTACGAGCCTAACTGCCTACCTTGTGCGTACCAAAGACTAGAGAGGGCAATACCGCAAAAGAAGCTGAAAATGGCGGTCATGTGATCCCTCCTCCGTCCATCACCGACGTCTTCACGTCGAATCGGATTTCGGGTACACAGCAGCCATGTCCCACACACCGCATAAACCCGCGTTCTAATTGGAGTCAGAGGACAAGTTGGAGTCAGCAGCCATGTCCCACAGCAGCCATTAAGATGCAGGGACAGGGAGCCGTCGACTCTGTACGGTAAAAGCATCACGAGAAGATCATGCTAGAGCCACCATTCAAATCTTCTCGTGCGTGATAGGTTTGTGCGTAGCATAGTAGGATGCAGGGCTCTGCACTCTTTCGGGTCGGGGCCAGACTAGTATGTCTGCTTTTCCGGCTTATCAGGGTCGCGCTAGGCTGCTAAACATACGCATCTAGTAGAATCTAAAACGCGTGATGGAGCAGCTTGCACTCTCATACAGTCATATTCCCAAGAGGCTATGCAATAATGCTACGAGTGCTTTGGTTAGATCAGTAGATGCAATGAAATGTGTATAGATTTTTTTTATTTTTCCAGTGAGGAGTCTGACATGTTTCGGCTGTGTAGTTGCTGTTTTAAGGCTAGGTGGCCTTTTTTTACAAACAAACAAAAATAAATCGGTCAAAGTGCCCCCCCTGTTTTTGTGTTGATTTCATCATTTGGTCCAAACTGTGGACTGGACCCTCACAAGCCTTGCCAGGCCGGCCCAGCACAAACCTAGAGGCTTACGGCCCGCCGCACTCACCACCACCAGCGGGTGGTATTCATTCTTCACAATACAACAGCTCTTTACTATTTAACTCAAAATTTATAGTATTATGATCTGGTCATTATAAGATATCGTACTTAAATTTGCTAATTTAAATTGGAAGGCTCATTAGCACCGCTAATTCACTTCCAACAGGTGAGTTGCGCTGCTGCTTAATTGCTCCACCCCGTGATCAATTTTTGACGCCTTGCATCCAATTGGATAGCATAATCTGCTAAATTCCCAAATCCCCTCATGTTCTTATGGCAAACCTGATCTTTGTAAGGAATCGGATGCTCGTTAGCTTAAGAGGGGGAGGGGGTGAATTAGGCAACTTAAAGCCTTAACCTATGGCTTCACTAAATTTACACAAAGATAAACTAGAACATGCTATCTAGATGTGCAACTAGGGTTGTTCTAGTGTGAAACTCCCATCCCAAAAGAAGGTTTGCAACCTATAGCCATTCCTAGCATGATACTACTCTAGGAAAGTAAGGCAAGCTAAGATTGCAATAGAGTAAATGCGGAAACGTAAACAGAATGAGAGGAAGCAAACTCTTGACACGCGATTTATCCCGTGGTATCGGTAGGCACTAAGCCACCCCTAGTCCACGTTGAAGCACTCACACAAGAGTATTGCTTCCCGGTCACCAAGTCTCTCCCAAGAGCACCACTTGACTTGCCACAAAGGCTAGCCACTTAGGCACTTGTCAAGCTCCCTTGGTCACCTTGATGCCGCCTCCACTAAGGAGCTTCTCCACCAAGGAAGGGGGTCTCCACGTCCCCCGCACAAAGTGTCCTCGCCGCTCCACACCAAGCCGGAGGGTCGATGACGATTGCCGGTGAGCCACTTAGGCCCCAAGGCTTCCGACGAACCTTGTACAACTTGATCCACTCAAGAATCACCTCACAAGGTTGGTACAACCTTGCACTCACTCAGCTCTAAGCTAAGCCTAGCACTAAGCACATACACAAAGCATATGCAAGTCTAAGGATGAGCAATTAAGCACTTGAATGGATTCGATATGATATTCAATGTGTCTTGAACTCCTCTGCACTTTCACACAATCCCGTTTCCTCAAATGGGCGGGTGGAGGAGGTATAAATAGCCCAAGACATCAAATTAGCCGTTGGCTATAAGCTGCTGAAAGTAGTACCGTCGGATGATCCGACGTTATCTTTTTCCGGGCGTCGGTTCATCCGGTGCTACTAGCCGTTGCCTCCACCGCACATGACTCCTCTGACACAACTGCTCCAACGCTATGCACCGACGGTGCATCGGATCATCCGGTGCTGAAGACCCCACGTCCAAGTCGCCTCTGTTAGCTTCCACGCGACCGTCGGATAGACCGACGCTTCATCTTGACCAAGGCGTCAGATCATCCGGTGCTGAAGGCTTCGTCTTGGCGCGTCTCTGTCTTGATTCAAACTGAGCTTCAGATAGACCGACGGTGTCCCCACTCAGACCGTCGGATCATCGGTGCTACTGTCTTCGCTGCTCTTCCTCTGCAACTCGTCCGACGCTACTAGAAAATGTACCGTCGGTTCATCCGACGGTGCCTAGGGTTTCAACCAGTGTACCAACTCGTCCGACGAGTGCACCGACGCTTGCTATATTGGTACCGTCGGTTCATCCGACGATGTCTTTTTCCTTCTCTTTCTTCGCGTCTTCAACTTGGATCTTTGCTTCAACTTACCATACTTAACATACTTAACATGCCATTACTTATAGCCTCAAAATATACACTAAGGCCTCAAATTTGCTGTAAGTAACCTAACATGTCCATGGTATGTTAACTTGTGGTATGACATGTTAGCTTGGGCATGGTATGTTAACTTGTGCATGGTATGTTAACATGTGGTAACATCCATGGGACCTAGGAATGCCTACAAAGACATGCTAGACAATGTGGTTGGTCCCATTACTTGTGTTAGCATGAATCACCAAAAACAACTTGAACAAATGGCAAATGGGGCCATGTTCGCTACATCCTTATAAAAACATCTATCTATCTATTATTATATTTATACTTGAATGTTAAAAGAAGCCACCACTTTCGCTGAGAGGGTCTAGAAATTCTCACGTTAATCAAAAAAGGAGAAGAATATATACCGTTGGATTTATGAAGATCTGAAGGTCTGGATTAATCCAAAGAATAGATAAATTCAGAATTAAAATAAGGAAACCCAAAAGGTTCGTATTCAATACAAATACAATTAATAAATACGTAAATTCGGAATTGAAAATAAGAAAAATATCAAAGAGCCCATATTCAATACAAATACAATTAATAAATACATAAATTCGGAACTAAAATAAGAATAATAGTAGTCAATGTTTACAAAGATCAGAAAAGAAAAAAATAACTAAAGAGTAAATAACAAATATAATTATAATTTAGAAAGTTTCACACGATGAGCATTAAATTAGTTCTTTGTCTCTACTGAAGTACTAATTAAGATACTCATGAAATATTTATCTGCATAGGCATGTAGCATTGCAAGGCTCTAAATGCCAACATTGATAAGACATGACACATGATGAAAATAATTTTTTGTTAGAAAAAAAATCAATCTCTTTGTTGAGCCTCAAATGACTCTAATATATATATATTATATATATATGAGATGGAAATAAAATTGTTTCTCAAATAAAAAAGAGAGGAACAGGGACCCCAAGTTTGGCCTCATGATGACTTTAGTGACAACAAAAAGCTCTTTCCTAAACTATACTTCGTAGAAAACCACTCATATATGTAAAAAAACGCCAGATGAAAATACATAGGGAGTTGGATATAGTTTGTTGTTCCCTCCCAAAGTAAGGGATTATAGTGCGGTGGCCTGCTCAAATAATCTAATCGGCATTATCTTCATGAAGAAAAGACGGTGCAAGGAGGACTGAGCGTAATTGATGTACATCTTTGTTTATTTATTTTTCATCCAATAGTTTTATTTTTTTGAACTTTCATCCAGTAGTTTAATTCACCCAATGCCGAAAGTCAGAGAAGAAGACACAAGCAGAGCATAAAGCACGACAAGAGATGCTTAGAGCATGAACTAGGTAGACTATTTAGAGAACGCAACCATGGGCATGGAGAGATAGCGACAAGAGACTGTGCAATCGCTTAGGGAGACGAAGATGGGGGATTTTGTTTATATACACACAGTCAATTTCACATTAGCCATTGTTTAACTGGGTCATCGCTCAGAGACATGAAGATGGGGGATTTTGTTCAAATGGCTGAAGTTAAGTCTTGATAGGGTTGAAGTCAAGTCTTGATGGTGGCCCTGCCCATCCTGGCAAGCGAGCCTGAGACGATGGGAAATTTGGCGTGCAAAATTCAAGACACCAAACACAACGCCAATCAGTACGGATATCACGGGATACTAATTGCAATCCAATCTAGATATACTTCATATTGTAACTGACGTGGACTGACCATCAAATCAACACCGCATCTGCCGAAACAAGCTCTTCCATCATAAAATTCAGGTGCACGAGAACCAAATCAAGCTCTTTAGCTACTGAATCAAGCTCTTTGACCACTGAATCATCCTCCACTATTGTCAATTTGACATCTAATGTCGTCAACTCGACCTCCACTGTTGTTGGATTAACCTCCGCCATGGTCGGATGGACCTTTGTTGCTATTGATCGAGCGTCTATGACACGGTTTGATCGAGATACAAAGAGAGCAACAACAAGGAAAGCAATCACTCCAATGGGAGGTCACCTTGATTTGCCTAGCAACGCGAGGCAAGTAGACAAGGCATACAAGCGGCAACAAGTGTACCAAGTATGCTCTAAGTCTCTTCAATTTTTTGGAGATAGTAGGCACTGAAAAATACAACATGGGTAGAATGCTATCGAGAGGAAATACTTGATTCTGACACATACAAACCTACAACTATGCTGGAGACAAAAAATCGGAAGCCACAAGAGATGATAAGATAAGATAGATTTGATGAGCAATTCATGTAGGTTTGCATAGCAGTAATTTGACCAGGAATTTGACAAAGAAGATGTTAAGTATGGTTTAACATCAACCATATGGGGTTTGGAGACCAAAAGCGAGATAATGACTTCTTAGATAGTGACCAACGTGATACAACTGTTTTGGTCAAAGAAGAACTGAGGTATTAGACAACAATGGTGGACAAAATAGGTGGCCATAAATGACTACAACAAATTGGCAAAATGCGCGAAAAAACAAGAAGGTGTAAGGTTGAAAAAAGAGGGAAGACAACAAGAGAAAACATAGTATTGTGATATGGACAAATATTGTGGTACATCAGAGAAGCTAGCACGATGTGCGGAAAAATTTAAGCTAACCGATGCAAATATCTATCTTGCACAATATAATGAGGGAGATAATTGAATTATCATTATGATGTCACCATTTAGGATAAGCATGCTCTGCAATAGAGGGACTTTGTATCCCTAGAACATGGACTTGCATGCGAAAAGGTCACCTATTAGTGACATGAGGTCCTCTATAATAAATAAAGAGAACAATTTTTGACTACACATATCTATAAGCATAGTAAGCTTCTAAACAAGAATGAAAATGGTGAGATCAAGTTGGTTTGTCGTATATCTTCTAATCTTTTTGAAACTTTTGGAATTAGATTGGTATGTGATGCATGAAGAACCAAACAACATAATAAACACGATGGTGAAAACACAAGTATAACCACAATGAATAATGTTACCTACTATTTATGATCAGTAGTTATCTTGGAGTTATAAAAGTATTGTCAAACATAATGGTTACATTTTGGAAGACAAGTTATATTCAACAACGAATAAGGACGTAGCATTTCAAGCAATAAATATATATTTTAGGAGACATGATACAATATGTATTTGTCGGGATCGCAAGTTTTGTCGGGACTCAAGTTAGAAGAGAGAGAGAACCGACCGCCATGCACCATCAACGAAGGAGAGGCCATCGATGAGCAAGAAGAAGAAAAAGAAAGGGGCATCGACCCGTCAATCGTAAGGAAGAGAGACTTTCGGGCGAGAGGAAGAATGTACCATTGGATGAGATGAAGAAGGGGGTGCACCCATATGGAAAAGAGGAGCTATGCTACAGTTTCTTGAGCCCACCCAAGATCAAGCTTCAAGGTCACCTATTTCGACAACCAACTGTGCCACGAGGTACGATGAGCTCGCTGAAGGAGTTGGATCTGCGCATCAGAAAGTGGAGAACCTAGGCTCTGCATGAGGTCAACAACCGAGCCAAACTCAGAAGCCATAGAATCAACAAGGCAGAGTTCGACCATCGAGAGTGGGAGTAAGAGACTCATTCGGTTGAGACGGGGACTTAGTGATGATAGGGTGAACGTTTTTGTTCAATACAGAGCTCAGAGGTTGACATTGTATGCAAGGGTGCAACAGAGCGTCAAATGACATTAGTTATTAGGTCAGGTTCCACCCACCAATTAAAACACCATCCAAATAACAAAATTCGAGTGTATCAATATCAGATTTGAATTTTGAGCTCCAATATTTACATCGGTATTAGTGATTTCAAAAGGACGGATAATGAATTAAGATGGATAAAGAAAATGTAATGCTAACATAGCATTTTTAAAAATATAATTTATCAAATCTAGCCGTGCTATTAGCGCGGGCCAACTTGCTAGTTATCTTTATACTTGAGTGTTAAAAGAAGCCACCACATTCGCCCAGAGGCTCAAGAAATTCTCACGTTAATCTAAAAAAGAGAAGAATACATACCATTAGATTTTATGAGGATCTAACGGTTTAGATCAATCCAAAGAGTCCATATTTAATATAATTAATAAATAGAAATTCAGAATTAAAACAGCAAGAAAATTAGTAATTTATTTGATGATTGGAAATAAAGGTACAAGTCCATGTCAAATATGTGTTCATGCATTTGTACGTATCTTAAACCAACTATGAAAGGAAACGGAAATGAGACTTAGTGGGTGCACTAAGGAATAACCAACGTTTTGGTTAAATTCTAGCTATCCTTCGGAATACATCAACATCTCCACGCAACCAAAATCCAGCGATGACCAACTACAATGCTTTTCTGACAAACTGCACCAACAACTCAAATGTTCACTCATCATACACCTATCTTCTAATCAATAATGTAAACAAACTCTATGGCAAAGTAAATTAATTATTTTAATACTACATGCATAGTTAAAAGAAGCAATCACGTTCACCGAGAGAGTCTATAAATTCCCACATTAATCTAAAAAAAGAGAAGAATATTCACCCTTGGATTTAATGAAGATATGAAGGTCGAGATTAATCCAAAAAAACTACATTAAAAAAGACAAAAAAGAGAGGAATATCCATCATTGGATTTAATGAAGATCTGAAGGTCTACATTAATCCAAAGAAACTACATTAAAAAAGACATTCAAAATTAAAAGGAAAACAAAGACTCTAATATACAATATACAGATGAGTACCCTGAGTTTTAAAAAAATCATCTTACCCTCCCATCGTTGGAACAAAAATTCTATATGTATCTCTCGAATTTATTAGAAGTTGTACTATAAATTTCTATATAGTATATTTATAAATATCTCAGTCTATCTAATGAAGAAAGAGAAGTCGACACCTATTGATGGTAGGTTTGTTCTAGAGTTAGATGAGGCATTGCTTCTAGGAGATAGCTACAATATTTTTAGGAATAAGAAAATCAGAAGAATCTTTTTCTTATTCACTACCATTCTGCATCTCTAGCGTGTATTAGTTTCTTCCCATATATAAATACAACTCTAATTTCAATTAATGAACTAAGCTTACTGTTTAGAATATGTTAGGGATGTTAGGATTAAAGGAACACTTGGTACTCTTGCCAGTGGCTCGCCTCTCGCCTATTTTCTCGACAAGCTTGCCCGACTAAAAAAAACTTACTGGTGTAGGAGATTGTCGACTCAATGTCGCAACTACCAAAATGAGCTCCATCGTACTCAAATTCAGCGCACCAGAACCAAATCAAGCTCTACCACTGAAGAATGAAACTGTTTAGCCACTGAATCGACCTCCAGTATCCATTCGACCTTTGTTGCTATCATATTGACCTCCACCGCAGTCGGATCGACCTTCGCTACTGCTGAATCGAGTTACAATGTGTTGGATCAAGCTATAAAATCCTTGCATCGCAGACCGTCGAATCAACACCGCACCTTCCGAAACAAGCTCTGTCATCGTAAAATCCAGGTGCACGAGAACCAAATCAAGCTCTGCCACTGCGGAATCAAACTCTTCAACCACGGAATCAACCTCTGCTATTGTCAATTTGACGGTTTGTCCTCTGATGTCATCGATTTGACCTCCACTTCTGCTGGATTGACCTCGACCATGGACGGATGTACCTTCGCCACTATCGATCAAGTGTCTATGACACTGTTGGATTGAGCAACAAGGCGAGCAACGACAAGGAAAGCAAGCGCTCCCATATGGGAGTTCACCTTGCTTTGCCTGGCAACGCGAGACAAGCAAACAAGGCGACCAAATGGCAACAAACGTACCAAACATGCCCTAAATCTCTTGGATTTTTTTGAGATAGTCAGTGAAAATACAACATGGTTAGAAGGCCAGCGAGAGGAAATACTTGATTCTGGCAAATACAAGACGAAGACAAAAAATCAGATGCCACAGGAGACGATAAGAGATATAAGATAGATTTGATAAGCAATACATGCAGGTTTGCATAGTAGTAATTTGACAAAGAAGATGTTAAGTATGGTGTGACATTGACCATATGGGGTTTGGATACAATGACAACACAAAAGCGAGACAGTGGCTTCTTAGATAGGGACCAAAAGATACAACCGCTTTGGTCAGAGAAGAATTGAGGTAGCAGACAACAATGGTGGACAAAGCAGGTGCCCATAAATGGCTACAACAAATTGGCAAAATGCTTGAAAAGCATGAAGGTGAAATGATTACAAAAGGGGTAGGACAACAAGAGAAAACAAAAGCATTGTGATATGGAAAAGTATTGTGATACAACCGAGAAGCTAGCGCGATGTGCTGAGAAATCTAAGCCATCTAATGCAAATATCTATCTTGCACAACAGACACGTGGGAGGTAAATTGAATGATCAACATGATGTCACCCTTTAGGATAAGGCTGCTCTATAGTAGAGTGACTTTGTGTCCCTATAACATGGGCTTGCTTGTGAATAGGCCACCTTTTAGTGACATGAGGTCCTTACAGGAACTAAAGAGGAACAATTTCCTGACCGCACATATCTATAAGCATAATAAGCTTCCAAACAAGAATGGAAGTGATGAGATCAAGTTGGTTTGTCGTATATTTTCTAATCTTTTCTGCACTTTTGGAATTAAATTAGTATGTAATGCGTGAAGAACCAAAACCAAATAGCACAATGAACACAATGGCGAATACAAGTATGTGCAAAATGAATAATGGCACCTACTATTGAAGATCTGTAGTTATCATGGAAGTTATAATGATATTTTCAAACATAATGGTTTCATTTTAGAACACAACAATGACCAAGGAGATATAATTTCATGCAATAAATATAGGACATATGATACAATATGTATATATAAGAAACATTTGTATTCAATAATATCGCAAGTTGAGAGAGAGAGAACCGACCGCTATGCACAGGAAGAAGAAAAAGAAAGGGTGTAGTTATCATAGCGGTTATAATGGTATTTTCAAACATAATGGTTTCATTTTAGAATACATCGACGACCAAGGAGATAGAATTTCATGCAATAAATATGTGTCCTAGGAGACATGATATGCGCGCGCGTGCACACACACACACACACACACACACACACACACACACACACACACACACACACACACAAGAAACATCATATATGTATTTATGGAGATCCTGCAAGTTGAGAGAGAGAGAGAGAGAGAACGCCGACCGCCATGCACCATCAACGAAGAAGGGGCCACCAGTGAGCAGGAAGAAGAAAAAGAAAGGGCGTCAACCGCAAATCATAAGGAAGAAGGGAGTTTCCAGTGGGAGGAAGAAGGTACCGTTAGATGGGAGGAAGAACGAGGCGCACCCAGATGGAAAGAGAGGGGGACATGCACTGCCGTTGCTTGAGCCCACCCCAGATCGAGAGAAAGCTTCAAGGTCGCCTACATTGAAACCAACACTGCCATGAGGTACGACGAGCTAGCAGGAGGAGTTGGATCCGTGCATCGGGAAGTGGAGCACCAACACTCTACGTGAGGTCACCAACTGAGACAAACTCGGGAGCCACAGAATCAACGAGGTGGAGTTCGACCATCAAGAGTGCGTAAGCGCGAGGCCCTGTCGGTTGAGGTGGGGACTAAGTGATCAGAGGGTGAACAACAATGTCAGTCCAATATAGAGCTGCAGAGGTTGACATTGTATGCAGGAGTGCAGCGGAACGTCGAATGACATTCATTATTGGGTAAGTTTCCTTCCACCAATGAAAACACCATCCAAATAGCAGAATTCGAGTGTATTAATAATACCAGTTCCAAATTTCAAGCTCCAAATTTCAAGACCCACACTGGCAAGACGTCCAGTCCTCGGCCAGCTGGTTGCATCTCCGACCAGTTCCCTACAAGAGGGATCCCCACGACAAGTCTCTGCCTCGCACGAGAAGTCTCCACCTCGCACGACAAGTCTCTACCTTGCACGAGAAGTCTCCGCCTCGCACCACAAGTCTCTGCCTCGCTCGACCTCCCCCCAGCTCCGACTGGTGCGTGGGCCAGGGCACACGACGTGTGCCTAAGGCGCGAGCACCACCACCGACGCATGCGGGGGAATGGCCCCATGCCGTGCAAGTACAACAGCTGGCGGCCATGCAAGCAGCTCACCCCGACAAGAGCCTTAATGCTGGCCAGACCGGCTGCGCGGCCATCCCACCGCCGTCATCTCTGTCTGGGACAGCCATAAGGGTCCCCTAAATAACCAGGGGAAACCCGCTTACATCTCACAAAAAATGCAAAACGCAAACTAACTCACGAACCCAAAACATGCGCACGACACGGTCACGACCACGGTGGCCCCCGCAACCCGCCAGGGCGGCACAACGGAATGCCCCCTCGGGCGGGGTCCGCCTCGCCCGAGGGCCGAACGCCTCCTCGGGCGGGGTCCGCCTTGCCCGAGGGCCGAACGCCCCCTCGGGCGAGGTCCGCCTCGCTCAAGGGCCCCACGCGCACGTCGTCCCCACTCCTGCTCGCGCGCACGGGCATTTA
The DNA here is from genome assembly GCA_947561735.1 of Cenchrus americanus. Lineage (NCBI taxonomy): Eukaryota > Viridiplantae > Streptophyta > Magnoliopsida > Poales > Poaceae > Cenchrus > Cenchrus americanus. The sequence continues at coordinate 75,600,248 of OX387244.1, read as the reverse complement.
ATGCTCTGACGCCGCAAGACTGTGCCACGACCCTGACACGCCTGGGAATCACGCCCCGGTGCTGTTCCACCGACTCCCTGGGGAAGGCCATCCCCGCCACAGTGTAACACTGTGCGGAGAGGCCGGTGTCAGCCCCGTGACACTGTGCCGCCTACTTCTGTACGGCTAACGCACCGAGCCCTCGAAGGGGGGCCAGCGGAACCCTCGAATGCTTTTCCCGTGACTACACAGGACTACGCCGTGACGTCAGGCCGGCGGGAGCGGTCTTCCCCGTCACTGTCAGCCCTGTGCGGCCATCCCTGCCATTGCATCGCCACGCCGGGTACTGCGACGACATCCCCGATGCTATTGGAGCGCACGGGGACGGGACGTCGCCATGCCTGCCACTGTACCTCATACGGACCCCCGTTGACGGCCCCCTCGAGCCGGCCCGCGGGCGGTGGTCGGATAACCAACCTCTACGCCACTACCCTCGAAGTCGCCCCTGTATGGGCACAGGACACGCCACGATGCCCCAACAGGAGCAAGATTCGCCAGGACGGTCGTCAACTCCGTGGCATTGCTCGCCACGCCTCCACACGTAGGAGAATAGTGCGGCACACCTGTAAATTTCTCTCTCCTTGGCCTATAAAAGGAAGGGAAATCCCCCAGCCGCAGGGGACACGACGACAGATAGCGATCATGTACACGCTTTCCGCCCTCACCACGATATTGGCACTTGCCTCAATCAATACCTCTGGGACTTGGAGGCCCAGCCTCCTCTCCCGCCACGCTTGTAGCCCCCCTCTACAAGCACCACGGTGCAACGCAATATAGTACCCTGAGCACACCACTGCTGGACGTACGGCCCCGGCCGGAACTAGGATAAAACCCAGTGAAATTAGTTGCTTAGCACCAACCCATCGAGAGGTTGATCTCAGCGCTCATTACTAGTTAGTGTCGGGACTACATTCCGCACCGACAGTTGGCGCGCTAGGTAGGGGGGTTGCGCTGAAGATCAACTCCCACCAACCCTCTCGATGGTGATCCGCACCGAGTACCGCGGCCAGAGGTATTCCATGGGCAGCTCGGACCCCCTCCCAGCCGGGTTCGAAATCCGGTTCGGGAGCGTGAACTTTCAGGCCACGGGGAACGGCTACCTCATGTGCATCACCAACCGCGACGAACTCCGTGCGCGGCGGCCGACCGGGCCAGACCCGGCCCCCGTCACACCCGTGCGCGATGCCCCGGCGCCGGTCCGGGCGGACGCCGCGGGCCCCTCGGCGCCTCGACGACGACGACACTCCGGTCGGCGCTCTCGACGGGCGCGGACGAACGACGACGCGCCGCGCGCGCGCCTCGCGGCGTGACGTGACCATCGGCAAGACGGTAGCCACCCCCGATAGGGGAACGCGCGGTTTCGGACCGAGGTTTCCTCTCGGCTCGCGCGGCGCCACGACGGCATACGTCGCCTCCGCCAACACCGACGCGGCGGCGCGCGGGGGCCCGTCCTAGCCGCCACGCCCCGGCGGTCAGGAATCCCAGCGCCTCCGCCGATGACGAGTTGTCTCACGGCTCTGCCAGCGAGTTGCCACCCGCCACCTCGCATGCGTACGCGGAGTGGGACTTCTCCGGCGTGCTGGGCCCAGTGATGTTCCGGCGGTTTCTCGACGCCTCGGACTACTGGTTCGGCTACTCCGGCAACTCCAGCGCTGGGAGCTACGACCCCGCGTGAGAGTGCTTCATCGTACTCGCCAATGACCAAGCGAACGCCGCGAACGTGGCATAAGCCGGTGACGGAGAGGTGCCCCCCGGCCCGGGAACTGGACCGCACGAGGGTGCGGGACCAAGCACGCCTCCCCCCTCACCGCCGAGGGGGCCGACATCAACGCTCAACTGGCTCAAGCGCACGAGCTCGAAGCCAAGCTCGCGGAGGAGTACCGCGCGGTACGGCTGCTTCGAGCCTCCATCGCTGGGGAAGCCTCTGCGCGCGGCGAACGCTCGCGCGAGCTGGGCAAGCAAGCCCGCGAGCGCATCAACATCAACTTCAACGTCGACAACCCAAACACGCCCCCGCGAGCGAGCCAAAAGCTCGTCGCCGCCGTGACACTACTACGGGCCATGCCCGCTCCATCAACGCCCGAGGCGCGAAACCTGCACCGCGAGGCGCAGGCGCTCATCGAGCAAGCGGCCGTATAGCAGGACGAAAGCTCGGCATCCCGCATTTGCCAACAGGGGAGCGCACGGGACGACGGGGGCGCGCAAGGCCCCGAAGCGTCAGTACACACGGGCGGCGCGGCGGAGCGGCGGAGCGGCCCGCCAACCCGGGCGCACGCCGGTCGGGGAGCGAATCCTTGGCACGCGCGGGCGGCCCAAGACGGTGATGCTCGCAACGTCATCAACGCCGGCGGACGGGTAACACGAAGACGCGGGCGGCGGCGGGCTACCACCCCCGACGGGGCGGGCGCTATGATAGCCGAGAGACCGCTCGCCGACGCCGGAGCCCCCGGGAACCCGCGTGTTCAGCCGGGAGATCCGCACAGCGAGCTTTCCTCAACGCGTCCGCCAGCCCACGTCGATCGACAAATACACGGGGGAGACGGACCCCCACGTATGGCTCAACGACTACCACCTGGCATGTCAGCTGGGCGGGGCCACCACCGACGAGGTCATCATCCGCAACCTGCCGTTGCACCTCGCCGACTCGGCGCAAACGTGGCTCGAGCACCTGCCGGCCAACCAGATTCATAACTGGGATGATCTGGTCCGCACCTTCGTGGGGAACTTCCAGGGCACATATGTGTGCCCTGGAAACTCCTGGGATCTGCGCGCATGCACCCAGAAGCCCGGCGAGTCGCTCCGGGACTTCTTACGGCGTTTCTCCAAGCGTTGCACAGAGCTCCCGAGCGTGGCCCAGCCCGAGATCGTGCACGTCTTCCTCGAGGACACGACCTGTCGGGACCTCGTGCGCGAGCTCGGGTGCAGTCCGCCGGTCGATTCGAACGAGCTGTTCGACATCGCCACCAGCTTCGCCTGTGGCGAGGAGGCGGTGGGGGCCATCTTCGACGGGAAGAAGTCCAAGGAGCCCCAGCAGAAGCACAAGCGGGGCAAGAAAGGAAAGAAGCCGCGCCGCGAGGCGCACGAGCAGGGGCGCGACAACGACAGGGACGAAGCCCTTGCTGTAGACCCAGCTTGACGGGGTCCTCGAGCGGCCCCTCGAGGCCCTAGGGTGTTTGATGACATGCTGAAGAAGCCTTGTCCCTACCACAAAACGCCGATCAACCACACCCTCGAGCAGTGCGACCTGCTCAAAAGATACTACAGCCGCGCCGCTGCGAAGGACGGCGAGGCCAAGAAGGATGGGGTGACAGCGACGCCAGCGGCTTCCCCACAGTGGAGAACGTCTTCCTCATCTTCGGGGGGCCGACCGTGGACATGTCCAACAGCCAGCACAAGCGGGAGCGGCACGAGGTCCTCGCCGCAGAGAAGCTCCTCCCTCCTTCCTCGTTTGGTCAGAGGACGCCATCACCTTCAGCCGTGAGGATCACCCGAATGGCATCCCCAATCCGGGCCAGTACCCGATGGTGGTCGACCCAGTCATCGGGAACGCACGGTTCTCCAAGGTGCTGATGGACGGAGGCAGCAGCCTCAACATCCTCTACGTGCACACTGCGCCTGTTGGGGATCGGGTTGGACCAGCTGCGGCCCAACACGGCACCGTTCCATGGCGTCGCGCTAGGCAAGAGCGTCCAGCCCCTCGGGCAGATCGACCTGCCGGTCTGGTTTGGCACGCCGGACAACTTCCACAAGAAAACTCTCACCTTAGAGGTGGTGGGGTTCAGAGGCGCATACCACGCCATCCTTGGGCGATCGTGCTACACCAAGTTCATGACAGTCCCAAACTACACCTACCTCAAGATGAAGATGCCGGGACCCAAGGGCGTCATCACCGTGGGCTCGTGAATCGAGCACGCATTCGATTGCGACATCGAGTGCGTGGAGCACGCGGAGGCGCTAGAGCTGGATGAAGCGCTCGTGGCGAACCTGGAGAAGCTGGTCAACGAGGACCTCGACTCCACCGCCAAGCACGCTGGCAGCTTCGAGGCTGCTGAGAACGAAGAGCGGCACCGGGCGATCGGAGTGGAGCTACGGAAGCTCCTCGAGGCCGGGTTCATCAAGGAAGTGTTCCACCCTACGTGGCTAGCTAACCTCGTTTTAGTTAAGAAAAAGAATGGGAAGTGGCGGATGTGTGTAGATTACACTAGTTTAAATAAAGCATGTCCCAAAGTTCCTTTTCCTTTACCACGAACAGATCAGATCGTAGACTCGACTGTGGGGTGTGAGCTCTTGTGCTTCCTTGATGCCTATTCCGGGTACCACCAAAGAAAAATGAAGGAGTCCGACCAGCTCGTGACTTCGTTCATCACGCCGTTCGGGATGTATTGCTACGTAATGATGCCGTTTGGTCTCCGAAATGCGGGCGCTACATACCAGTGATATATGCAGCACATTTTCGTGGATCACATCGGGCGAACCGTTGAGGCGTACATAGACGATATAGTGTTGATGGTTAATAGTTGTATCAAAGTTCGTTTAGACTTGCAAGCGGACAAGTCTCCCGTCGTAGTCAAGGGACCCTTCTTCCCTCGAGTGGTGAACCCAAGGTATCGAATCCATGGAACAATGTGCAACACAAGGATTCAATCTAGTGAAGCAAGGTAGACTATCTTATGAAGACAAGTTGCATCTAATCTACTAACTCATAAAGAAAACACATCTAATGTAATCTACTAAAGAGGTAGCAAGAGAAAGCAACAGATAACTGATCTAGAGAGTCTAGATCATACTTATGTTGTAGCTCCAAACAAGATAGATGAAGATAGAAAAGCGAATCTCATTAAAAGCATCTTTAAATCGTGGCCTTCCATCCGACTCCGAAAACGCTCGCCTTTCGAAACCCCCGTTCTGTCACAATGTATCCCTACTCATGCACAAGTGAACTTGTTATACCACGGGGGTTAGTACCAATGGATAAGATACAAAAGTTATGCCAACACCGAAGGTAAACTCATGGCTAGGTTGACGGATTTTCACCGTCAACAGCTCCCCCATGCTTAAACCTTGCTCGTCCTCGAGTAAGCCTTTGATGGATATCATCGTTGCCCTTCATTGTTTAAACCTTGAACTTGATCATACATGAGAAAACATAATGCTCTCAAAAGTTTAGTTCGTTAAAGTTCCATAATGTACTAGCCTTCATCCCTACGGAGGGTAGATATTTAATTAAGCTAATCCCACAAGTATTAACATGCTCCCAAAATTCAAATGGATTTCAGAATTTTTGAAATAAAGAACGAGATGAAAAAGAGCTAAACCAAGTTCACAAATTTAAACCGCCTTGCATCTTGCTCATGAACTCTCATCTCATCTTGTCTCTCAAGCCTATTTATTCTACTCCTTTCCCTCTCATAACATTCATTTATGTGGTAAGCTTTATATGGAGCTTTTTGGGAAAGTTTAGTCCTACCAAGATATTATAAATGAGATGTTGTCAAAACAAGACAAGCTTCTCATGGTCTTACCGAGACTCGTCAAAAAGGTCATTGGAAAATGATGTTATATCAAGGATGGGAAAGAGAAAAATACACACACTTGAGATGAGTGGACATGTGCAAATGGCAAAAGTGATCCCGAGGCACAAAGGAAGTCCTCGTTATCCGATTGCACATGGTTGGAAAATGAGTATGGATCTTTTAATCTTGAAGCCTTGAATTTCCTAATGCACTTTTAGAGAACCGGGGAGTTCACTTTATTTTTGCACATACTCATATTTTTCTCGTTTTCTCTTCTTTCTTTCTTTCTTTCTTTCATTCTTTTTCTCATTCATTCATTTTTTTGTCATACATTCGGTAACGAGACTTTCACATCGGAGTTTTGATTTTTTTATTTGCACCTCTTTGATTTTTTTTAATTGCTCCCCTTTGAACTCTAAAAATTGCATCGTACCTACCTCCTCCCCCATGCTTAGACGTTGCTCGTCCTCGAGCAAAGAGGCGATAAATAAGGTAGGTACCGGAAATATTTTTCCTTGGAGAGATACTTGAATTCTTCAATGTTGACACCGTCTTGCGATCTTCCTTGAATTGATGATCCATTCTCAACGATAGGTTGTGGTCAAGGAGGTAAACACAAAAGATGATATTTGGTTTTAAGGGTGGATATCCGGCGAAGTTTGTGAGATCTCCGATGTGGGGATACACAATGCACGGATAAAAGGCTAGCAAAAAGATACGCAAAAATGGAATGACCAGCTTCTTAGTCTCGGGCCAGAGAAATCAAGGCCTGAAATAACTCTCCCAAAAATAAACCTTGTATACTAAGTTTTTGCACTCAAATATTTATATGGCTCTGGATAGGTAGAGCAACACGCAAGTGGTATTTATGACAAGGTTAGCATTACTTTTAAGAACAAAAATAAATCATCTTTAATCCATCTAAAACTTGAGAGCACATAAAACACTATGGGTCTTTATTTTTATCATAACCTCCGCTAAAGATTAAGCTAGCATTTAGATAATTTCAGATTTGTATTTTAAGAGAGCACTAGCTTAAACATGCATAAAACAATTACAATGATAAACAAAGTGGCAATTATAATCATATATCATCATGGCATAAACCTTGTAACTTTACCAAAGGTAAAAACTTGGTGGTGACTTTATTCATGATGAAAATAAAACTAACACACATGCTGAAAATAAACTAACACACATGCTGAAATTTAAATAAGAACTGAAAACACTACGCATACATAGGCGCAAACAAGCTGAAAATTAAAGAAAGGGGGTAAAGGAAAGAGAACTAAAGCTCCTCCTCTCTCTAATCTTCGGCCGGTGGTTGATATTGATAGTCTTGGTTGTTGTACCCTTACTCATAATAAGATTACACCTCTCCTCATGAATTGTCCGACGGTGCTAGGTGAAGGTGTCCAAGCACATAAGCGATGTTGCATTTCCTTCACCCATTTGGTTTGCATTGGTTAGGATGGCTGCAATATTTTGCATGTTTCTTGCAGTGTATCCTCCAATGGTGGCCACACTTTGTTGTGGTTGAGGAAGATGTGCATATGGCTCCGCAAAGGCTACGTTGGGCACTGCAAAAATTGGTGAGGGTATGGCTGCACCACTCCCCCATGCTTGCATTGGTACACCACCGTAGTAATTTGGCGGCGCCGGAATTCCTTCAAATGGTGGCACATAATTTTGTTGTGCACCTCCCTCTTGGGCCATGGGAGAACCTTCTCCTATAATCCTTCTCCTTTATTTTTCTTCGCCGGCACAAGAAGTCCTTCCTCTAACCAATCTTCTTCCCCTCAAGAAAAAGTCTTAACCTTCCTTCCGAAAGGGGCAAATTCACCTAGGCCACTTTGAAGCCTCCTCTCTCATCTTCACTTATATATTTTCCTTTCTTCATATATTCCTAGGGAAGTCCCGGGTAGGAGATGATTCGGGTTCCTTGTAATACCCGGTTTCAAAGAGATAGCCAATATGGAGAGGCAACACCCCGAACCAATATCTCCCGAACTCGATGTTGCTTAACAACACCACCGGTTGATCATAGGTGAGTGGGGTCCATTGGCCACTTGGCAATCAAAGCCGAGTAAAGCCAATTCAACTCCGTGTTGGTTATCTTTGTCTCTCTTATTCTCCCAAAAATCCACTTGCACAAAAGTGACACACTTGGATGATGGGGTTCCAGATAGTATTTCTTCGTTGATGGTCTCCCCCCGCGATCATACTCCAAAAACCTTCCCATGTGCCTTCATGCACATCCACTTGTTCCAGAGCTCTCTTTTGAAAATAGGAGACACTCGCCCATGGGTCTACGATACTAGAACATGCAATCGTTTTGAACATGAAAACCAATCTAATCTATCGGGGGTTGTGTTGAATGGATCCAAGGAAGCATTGGGGCCTTACTCCCTTTACGGCATGGTTGCTAGCCTTAAGCATTAAAGTACATTCAACACAAGATGATAGATAGATAATCCAACAAAGTATATCACATCTCAAGATCGATTGCAACCCATGGATGAAAGGAGATTACCCCATCAAGGTGCTAGAAAGAGCATTGTTGATCAAGGTTACCCCTCCAACGATGTCTTCCTTCTTCTCTACTTGTGGGCTCCCTCCAAACGGAATGATAGACTCAGCACTCCTTCATCAAGGATATGCGCCATGGTCATGAAAATTTCCTAGGCGAATTCCTTGTGGGTGTTTGCCGACCTCCGTTAGAGAATTGCACCGGTGTCCCGTATGAAAACCCAATATGTGGAGAGCTTGGTCGTCGATGTCGACGTTCGCTACAAGCCTCTACTTAACGCGAGCGAGCTTCTTCTCCTCCTCCTCTGTCATGATGACATACCCCTCGGAATACCGCGGAGCGTATGGAGGTGGAGCGGATGATCGTGTCGAGTGGCGAGGTTGGACGGGTGGCTCCTCCATATGTCCTTGAAGTTTGGTGAACCTCATAAACGAGTTTCGTGTAGCCCTCATGCCACCGAGGAGAAGAGTGTGGTTCCTCCTCGGCGGTGCCGTGTCCTCCTCCATACTCCGAGGAGACTCGGAAACCGAGTGCCTCATCGAAGAGGTTGTCGATGATGGCTTAGACGACGATGATCCCTTCTTTTTTGGTGAAAGGGCTTGTAGTTTTCTTCCATGATTGCTGCACTCTTCTCTCCACTAAAACTCCGGGTTGCAACCGGTAACTAGGCACTTAAAATCTTACTTCGGGATGTGGACTTTGAGTGGATTAAGGGTGTGGATTTTTTGAGCTATCAAGCTTGGGAAGGTTGGCTATGTCTACGGAGGTTCTGGGCACACAAACTTGAACACACAAACTGAGGAAGGAGAGGGAAGCTTACCTGCAGAAAACGGGAGCCGGGGGGCTCCTTAAGTAGGGGAGGCCGGCCGGCCTGGGCCGACCGGCCTGGGTGGCCTGGTGCTTCTCCCCGCCTCGGCTTTCTTCCAACATGATCATTTCACCTATACAACTTTCCTGCCTGCGTGCTCCACGAGTTGCACCGCCCAAACGCTCTCGTCCACTCCTTTTCTTGCATCATTGGTCCTTCCACTTGATGCTTCATGCCTCGAGTCATGTCCATGCTCCCTTGCTCCACTTGCTTCACATGCCACCATGAAATTCCTGCAAAGTTTATGCTTGCTGCCCACCATGCTTGTCATTTGCATGTGGACTTGGTGAAAGTTGATGAAAGAGTATCCAATGGTGCATGCTTGATTAATTCAAACTAGATTGCCCCCCCTTTAAATGTGTTTAAGGTTAAGCACTCCTCTAATTTCGAAATTTAAAAATATTTTTCAGAGCCATGCAAGAACTCAAGCATAAATTTAGAGAAGTTTTTAAACCATTAAAAACAAATGTAAGTCGAAAATATTTTCCGACTACGTTGATATCGGTCTCACCGGTATAGTTTACCTTCATTGGTTGAGAGCAAACTTTTCCCGGCTTGATCATGGGGGCATAGATTTAGGTTCTAATTCTGGCTAAATGAGAAAAGATTTTGAATAAAACAAAATTAAATGAGGCTAAGAAAAATTCTAATCTTAGAGAAACCAAGGATAAGGATTTTTAAACCAACCAAAAGTTTAGTTTCTAGGTTCACGCGAGTCCTACCACGTGCTGAAATTTAATTAACACCTAGGTATAAGTCGTGGTTCTACTTGTGTGTTTTTAGCACCATAATGAGGGTGAAGGGTTGAGTTAGGTTCTGAAATTATTTGGTTGTGGTTTTTCGAAAAGAACGAACAAACACATAGGAGGGTTCATGCAAAGGGTTTATGACAAAGCAAAATATTCAACCAAGAATTATGTCTCTAACATTGTTCAACCATTCTAAGTCTAATGTTTTGCGTAGTAAAATTCAAAAACTAAATTACTAAAAAGACTCGAAAAACTTGGAATCGGGTTGTCCTCCCGGTAGCTTATTCTTGACTCGACGAAACGGGTTGCCTTCCGCCTAGCGCTTCGTTTATAGTCCATGGCTAGACTTCTTCACTTGATTACTCCGGATCAACGCTCTTTGCGGGCGTTGCAATCTTGGGTACCCACTTCCGCACCTTCTTGGGCACGGGCTTATTCTTCGGCTTAGTCGTATTTTTGGTCTTCACAGGCTGGCTTTGTCCTTTGGTCTTGACGGATGCAACAACTTCCTTCATGTAGTGGCTCGGCATCTCAAACTCCGGTCCTTTGGTCGTGATCTTCATGGTCTCCTTAGTGTGATCCTCCATCTCTCCCGAATGAGTTTGAGTAGCCTTCTCCATCTTGGGACCTTGGAGTTGTCTCGGAAATTCTTCTTTGTCACCCATTGGTTGTCCGGCAAGTTGTCCCACTTGCGTCTCTAACATCTTCATCACGATGAACGCTTCATGTATAGAGCTTCCGACCTCCGTCACCTTGTCATCTAAATTCTTCAATATTTTCTCCATAACCTCGAACTTGGACATGGTCGTACTCCTCACACTCCTTGCATGTGGATCTTGCTTCGGCAGCCTTTAGGTGTTGAGCTTCTTTCTCGGCGATCCTTCAACTTTGGCTTTTGAATCTAGGGTTTCCAACCCTTTAGCTTGTGTTGCACGTCTCCTTTGCCTGTAAAGTTTTCCTGGATCATCCACAAAAGAAAGTTTGGGTTTCTTGGAGAGGTAGCCAACCATCTCCGGTTAGGGTTAGCAATAAAACAAAAATCTAAAAAAGAAAAATTAGGGTTAATCAAAACTAGATTATAAAGATTTTTTTCTTTTTGAGGATGATCAAACTTAAGAGATGCAAAAGAAAAATTAAAAGAAAAACTGAAAAGTTAGCGATACTAGATCGGATCTTGATTGCTTGTTCCCCGGCAACGGTGCCAGAAAAAGGGGCTTGTTGACGGTTAATAGTTGTATCAAAGTTCTTTTAGACTTGCAAGCGTACAAGTCTCCCATTGTAGTCAAGGGATCCTTCTTCCGTCGAGTAGTGAACCCAAGGTATCGAATCCATGGAACAATGTGCAACGCAAGGATTCAATCTAGTAAAGTAAGGTAAACTATCTAATGAAGACAAGTTGCATCTAATCTACTAACTCATAAAGAAAACACATCTAATCTAATCTACTAAAGAGGTAGCAAGTGTCGGGGACCGCCCTAGGGGTCCCCCTTAAACGACGGGGAATCCTCACTTAACCCCGGTATCAAAACACGCTGAGCCTAACCATGCAGGAAACTAATCGTGCAGGACATGGCCTATGTAGCAGGACTCCGGAGGCCCACCAAGACAGCCCGTCTAGAAGACCCCTCGAGCAGGCTCCGCCTCGCTCGAGGACACGCTCCTCCTCGAACGGACTCCGCCCCGTTCGAGGGGCAACCCTTCCTTCGAGCGGTCCCGTCTCGCTCGAGGGTCCGCTCCGCCCTCGGCTGGGGCCCGCCACGCTCACGGGCGCGCCCGCACGCGTGCGCCGGCCCCGTACTTAGGCATTTAACGCCCGACGCGCGCGGGGCGGCGCCATCATGCGCCCTGGGCTCACGCTCCGGTGCCGCCGCACCAACTCCCCAGGGAGGAGCCCATCCCCGCCAGCGTGGGATGGACTGTGCGGTACGGCCGGTGTCAGTCCCGTGACACCGCGCGCCCACTACCGTACGGCTAACGCACCCGACCCTCGAAGAGGGCCGGGCGCACCCTCGATTCACTTTCACGTGACCCCGCCGGAGTTAGGTGAGGGGTGCTAGGCGGTGGATGGCCATCCCGGCCACCGCAACGGCGCGGCCGCCGTACCCACGCGTGCAGGCGCACGCGTGACACCGCGAGCGCACACCCGAGCACTTGCGGCAACCACTCCGTTGCGCCGCGGAACGCATTGGGAAGGAACGCCGTTCGCCCGCTCCCCGTACCCCGTACCGGCCATCATCATCACCTCCCTCGAAGCCTATCAAAGGACGCCATCGCCATCCGCCGCCTCCTACCCTCGAACCGCCACCTGTTCGGTGCGGGGGGTAGGGCATCATGGCCGGATCGCGGCGAAGATCGTCCCGGACGGCCGCCCACTCTACACCGTAGCGCGACGTGCTCCCTCACGTAGCTAGGTAGCGCGGCGTGCATGTAACCCGTCGCCCCCTTGGCCTATAAAAGGGGGAGGCGAGCCCCCGGCCGCGGGGGGACGAGTCGGAGGAACACGGCGCACCGTGCACTCACTCTCTTATTCTCCCACAACATCTCCGGCCACTCACCCGGGGACTTGGAAGCCACGATTCCTCTCCCGCCTTGCTTGTATTTGCCCCACTACAAGCACCCCGGTGCCGAGCAATATAGTGCCACGAGCACAACCTTGCTGGACGTACGGCCCCCTCGGCCGGAACCAGGATAAAACCTTGTGTCATTTGTTGCTTAGCATCGACCATTGAGGGATAGACCTAGGCGTTATCTACTGGTTAGTGTCGGGACCATATTCCGCACCGACAGTTGGCGCCCACCGTGGGGCAAACGAGCGCCTGAGGTCATTCCACTAACTCCCTCCATGGTGATTCGCACTGAGTACCGCACTACGCGCTACAACATGGGTAGCTCGGACCCTCTCCCGTGCCGGGTTCGAGATCCGCTTCGGAGACTTGAACTTCCGGGCCACGGAAACGGCTATCTCATGCGCCTCACTAATCGTGAGGAGCTTCGCGCGCGGCGCGAGGCCGGGGATTGCTCGGTCTCCGCCGCACGCACGACACCGCGCGGGCGCCGCCGCGGCACGGACGGCTGCGGGCCCGTCGACGCCGCGACGCCGTCGTCGCTGCGGGGCGCGCTCACGCCGAGGGCGCGGTCCGAGCGGCGGCGGTGAGCGCGCGCGCCGCCCAACGCGGTGCGCCCACGGTCTGTGCCCGCCACCGCCCCCGCGGGGCCCGCGCGCGGTCTCGGGACCGCGCATCCCCATCGGGGCGCGTGGCGCCACGACGGCCCATAACGCCAACGTGAACACGACGATGCGCCGGTTCCGCCGGCCGCCACGTCTTCGTCGCCGGGGATCCCGGCACCTCGGCCCGGCGGACGAATCGTCCCCCGGGCTCGTCAACACGATGCCACCCGCCAACCGCCACGGGTACGCGGAGTGGGACTTCTCCGGCGTGCCGGACCCAGTCGCGTTCGGGCGCTTCCTCGACGCCACGGACCTGCGGTTTGGTCGCTCCGACGACTCCCGACACGGGAGCTACGACCCCGCGCGGGAGTGTTGCGCCGTCATCACCAACGACCCGGCTAACGCCGCCGGTGCGGCGGGCGCCGAGACGGGGAAGTTACGCCCGCCCGGGGGATCGCCACGCGCCCCGGCCGCGGGGCCGAGCGCACCCGCTCGGGGCCGACGTCGACGCACAGTGGCCCAAGCCCGCGAGCTCGAGGCTAAGCGGCGGAGGAGTGCGGACGATCGGCCGCTCCGCGCCTCAATGGCGGGGGAGGCCTCCGCGCGCGGCGAACGCGCGCGCGGGAGCTGGGCCGACAGGTCCGTGACCGCCTCAACCCCGTCCCCAACGTCGACAACGTGGATACTCCACCACGGGCGAGCCAAAGCTCATCGCCGCCGCGGCGTTGCTACGCGCCATGCCGGCACCCTCGATCCCCGAGGCTCGAGACATGCACCGCGAGGTGCAGACCCTCCTTGAGCAAGCGGCCGTCCAGCAGGCCGAGAGCTCAGCCTCACGCATCCGCCAACAGGGGGACGCACGGGGTGATGATCCTGCACCAGAAGGCGAACCCTCGGTACATGTGGGTCAACCCGCTGGCCAAGGGCGCACGCCGGCCAAGGAACGGCTCGTCGACACGCGCAGGGCGCTGGATGGCGATGCCCGCAACGTCATCAACGCCAGGCGCACCAGTAAGGCGGACGCGCGAGCGGCTAGGGGTTACCACCCTCGAAGGGGGTGGACGCTACGACGGCGGTGAGGATCGCTCCCCGACACCGGAGCCCCCGGTCACCCGTGTGTTCAGCCGGGAGATCCGCACGGCGGCGTTCCCCCAGCGCTTCCGTCAGCCCTCGACAATCGTCCAAATACAACGGGGAGACGGACCCCCGCGTCTGGCTCAACGATTACCGCCTAGCCTGTCAGCTGGGCGGGGCCACCAACGACGAAGTTATTATCCGCAACTTGCCCCTGCACCTGGGCGACGCGGCCCGGACATGGCTCGAGCACTTGCCCGCCAGCCAGATCCATGACTGGGACGATCTAGTCCGTACGTTCGTGGGCAATTTCCGGGGGCACGTACGTGCGCCACGGGAATTCTCGGGATCGCGCTCCCCGCACGCGAGCGGGCGAATCGCTACGAGACTTCATACGGCGCTTCTCCAAGCGCCGCACGGAGCTACCCGGCGTGGCACGGTCCGAGATCGTGCACGCGTTCCTCGAGGGCACCACGTGCGGGACCTTGTGCGCGAGCCGGGACGCGGCCCCGCCCACGGACTCGAACGAGCCGTTCGACATTGCCACCGCTTCGCCTCGGAGGGGAGGCCGTGGGAGCAATCTTCGACGGCAAGAAGGGCAAGCGCTCCGAGGACACGCCCGCGGAGGGCGGCGGGTCCAAGGAGCCGCGCCGCAACGACAAGCGGGGCAAGAAGGGGGAAGAAGCCGCGCCGCGCGGCGCGCGAGCGGGGCGCAACGGCGGCAACGCCGAGGCCCTCGGCGTCGACCCGGCCCGACGGGGCCCTCGACCGGCTCCTCGAGGCCGGGGGGTGTTTGACGACATGATGAAGAAGCCATGCCCCTACCACAAGACCCCCGTGAACCACACTCTTGAGCGGTGCGACATGCTCAAGAAGTTCTACGGCCGTGCCGCCGCGAAGGAGGCGAGAGGCCAAGAAAGATGGGGGCGATGGCGACGCGGGTGGTTTCCCCTCGTCGAAAATGTGTTCCTCATCTTCGGGGGGACCCACTTGTCGACATGTCGACCCGCAACGCAAGAAGGAGCGGCACGAAGTCCTCGCCGCGAGAGAGGGCACCTCCGGCCTTTCTCAACCGGTCGAAGGATGCCATCACCTTTAGCCGGGATGATCACCCAAATCGCATCCCGAACCCGGCCGACCACCGGTGGTCGATCCCATCATTGGGAACGCCGGTTTTCGAAGGTCCTTATGGACGGAGGCGGTAGCCTCAACATCCTCTTCGCGCATACATTGCGCCCGATGGGGATTGGGGCCGGGACCCGGTGCGGCCCGGCCACGAAGCCGTTTCACGGCATCGCGCCCGGCAAGCGGGGTTCAACCCCTCGAGCAGATCGATCTGCCCGTCTGGTTTGGGACCCCCAAGAATTTCCGCAAGGAAACCCTCACCTTCGAAGTGGTGGGATTCAAAGGGGCCTACCATGCCATCCTTGGGCGACCGTGCTATGCCAAGTTCATGGCGGTCCCCAACTACACGTACCTGAAGATGAAGATGCCAGGCCCAAAGGGCGTCATCACCGTCGGGTCGTCGATCGAGCACGCATTCGACTGCGACGTCGAGTGCGTGGAACATGCGAGGCACTAGCGGCCGGATGAAGCGCCGGTGAACACGCTGGAGAAGATGGTCAACGACGACCTCAGCTCCGCCGCCAAACACATCGGCACCTTCGAGGCCGCCGAGCAAACCAAAGGGGTCCCCCCCTCGACCCATCGGCCCCCGAGGGCAAGGCGTTGAGGGTCAGCTCGACCCTCGATCCTAAATAGGAAGCAGTGCTCGTCGACTTCCTCCGCGCCAACGCCGACGTCTTCGCGTGGAGCCCCTCGGACATGCCAGGCATCCCGAGGGAGGTCGCCGAGCACTCCCTTGATATCTGCCTAACGCTCGCGCCGTGCGCCGCGGGCCGCGCCGCTTCGACAAGGAGCGGCGACGGGCGATCGGAGCGGAGCTGCGGAAGCTCCTCGAGGCCGGATTCATCAAGGAAGTGTTCCACCCTACATGGCTAGCTAATCCTGTGCTTGTAAAAAAGAAAAATGGGAAGTGGAGGATGTGTATAGACTACACCAGTCTCAATAAAGCATGTCCAAAAGTTCCTTTTCCTTTGCCACGTATAGATCAAATCATTGACTCTACAGCCGGGTGTGAACTACTTTGTTTCCTTGATGCCTATTCGGGATATCACCAAATAAAAATGAAGGAGTCCGACCAGCTCGCGACTTCGTTCATCACACCGTTCGGGACGTTCTGTTACGTCACGATGCCTTTTGGCCTCAGAAACGCGGGCGCAACATATCAGCGCTGCATGCAGCACGTTTTTGGGGATCATATCGGGCGGACGGTCGAGGCTTACGTGGACGACATCGTCGTCAAGACCAGGAAGGCGGACGACCTGGTTAACGACCTTGGCGTCGCGTTCGGCGCCTAAGGGCAAACGGGGTCAAGCTAAACCCCGAAAAATGTGTCTTTGGAGTGCCCGGGGCATGCTCCTAGGATACATCGTCTCCCCGGCGGGGAATCGAGGCCAACCCCCGAAAAGGTCGCGGCCCTCGAGCGAATGGGACCAATTCGGGACCTCAAAGGGGTGCGAAGGTATTGGGGTGCCTCGCCGCCTTAAGCCGCTTCATCTCGAGGCTCGGTGAGAAGGGCCTGCGCCCTCTACCGGCCGCTCAAGAAGCACGAACGCTTCTCTCGGACCGCCGAGGCCCGGGAAGCGCTCGACAAGCCGAAGGCGTCTCTAACGCACGCCCCAATCCTTACGCCGCCGCGAGGACGGCGAACCCCTCCAACTCTACGTGGCCGCAACCACCCGGGTGGTCGGCCGCCGTGATCGTTGTGGAGCGCGCGGAGGAAGGGCATGCCTTGCTCCGTGCGAGAGGCCGGTCTACTACATCGGCGAAGTCTGTCGGACACAAAGACACGCTACCCCCCGGAGTCCGGAAAGGCGTTGTACGCGGTAGTCCTCGCGCGACGCAAGCTCCGCCACTACTTCGAGGCCCACCCGATTACGGTGGTCTCCTCCCCTTCCCGCTAGGAGAGATCATCCGCAATCCCGACGCGGCGAGGCAGGGTGCCAAGTGGTCCGTGGAGTTGATGGGCGAAACGCTCGCCTACGCCCCGCGCAAGGCCATCAAGTCGCAAATCCTAGCCGATTTCGTCGCTGAGTGGACGGACACGCAGTTGCCGCCCCCTCAGATCCAAGCAGAGTGCTGGACTCTGTTCTTCGACGGCTCGGTGATGAAGACGGGAGCGGGTGCGGGCCTGCTCTTCGTGTCACCCCTCGGGGAACACATGCGCTACGCAGTGCGCCTCCACTTCCCCGCATCCAACAATATGGCGGAATACGAGGCCCTTCTCTGCGGCCTCAAAATCGCCATTGAGTTGGGCGTCAAGCGCCTCGACGTACGAGGGGATTCGCAGCTCGTGATCGACCAAGTCATGAAGAACGCGAGCTGTCACGATGACAAGATGGAGGCCTAATGTAAAGCCGTGCGGGCCCTCGAAGACAAGTTCTACGGCATCGAGCTTAATCACGTACCCCGCCGGTACAACGAGGAAGCGGATGAACTTGCCAAGATCGCGTCCGGGCGGATCACCGTCCCCCCGAACGTTTTCGCGCGCGACATCGCGCAGCCCTCGGTCACCTTCGAGCCTTACCCCTCGAGCGACGGCGCACCCTCGGGGGCTCCCTCGAAACCAGCGGGTGCGGAACCCATGGAAGAGGACCCCTCGAACGAGGCGTACGTACTCTCCCCTTCTCGAGGGGTACGGCTCCCACGAGGGCCGTCGCGATGGACATCGAGCCGGCTCCCGCCCAGGCGGACTGGCGGGAGAAGTACATCGCCTGGATTGCACGAGGGGAACTCCCCGCGGACCGGGCCGCGGCCGGGCGCGTCGCCGGGATGGCCAAGTCATTCACCCTCGTCGACGGCGAGCCGGCAGCGCGCCGCATCGGGCATCTGCGGCGGTGTATACCCATTCCCGAGGGGCGCGAGCTCTTACGGGACATCCACGCGGGGATGCGTGGCCACCACGCCGCGCCGCGCACCCTCGTTGGCAACGCGTTCGCCGGGGCTTCTGCGGCCTACCGCGGTCGCGGATGCCGCCGAAATAGTGCGCACCGCGAAGGGGTGCCGGTTCTACGCCCGCAAGTCCAATTTGCCCGCTCACGCCACCGCAAACGATCCCCGTAACATGGCCGTTCGCCGTGTGGGGGTTGGACATCGTCGGGCCCCCGCGGAAGGCGCCGGGGGCTTCACCCACCCGCTTGTCGCGATCGACAAATTTTCCAAATGGGTGGAGGTGCGCCCCATCACGAATTTGAGGGCCGAGCGAGGCGGTCACATTCTTCACCGACATCGTCTACCGCTTTGGAGTGCCAAACTCCATCATCACGGACAATGGGTCCCAGTTCACGGGCGGAAGTTTTTGGAGTTCTGCGACAAGTTCCACATCCGCGTGGATTGGGCAGCTGTGGCACACCCACAGACCAACGGCCAGGTGGAGCGTGCCAACGGCATGATTCTGCAAGGCCTCAAACCCCGAATTTTTGACCAGCTCAACAAATCTGGCCGAAAATGGCTCCAAGAACTACCAGCGGTCGTGTGGAGCCTAAGGACAACCCCAAGCGCAGCCACCGGGTTCACCCCGTTTTTCCTAGTCCATGGTGCGGAGGCCGTCCTCCCCACGGACTCGGAATATGGGTCGCCCGAGGATTCGAGGCTACGACGAAGAGGCTAACCGGCGAGCCCGCGAGGACTCACCGGACCGGCTAGACGAAGTACGCCTCGTGGCGTTGATGCACTCCGCAAGGTATCAACGGTCCCTACGACGCTACCAAGCACGCAAGATACGTCGCGGGGATTTCGGCGGAGGGGATCTAGTCCTAAGGCTACGCCAAGACAACCGAGGGCGCCACAAGCTATCGCCCCCATGGGAGGGACCCTACGTCGTGGTGAAGGTACTCAAGCGGGCACGTACAAGGCCGGCCAACGAGGACGGCGAAGAACTTACCAACGCTTGGAACATCCAACGGCCTACGTCGCTTCTACCCTTAGCTAGGATTTCCAAGTATTTTTACTGTTGTAAAAACGCATGGCCAACACCCCGGTTGGCGTCACCTATGTAAATACTCCAAGTCTAATAAAAGGGCAACTCGGCTTTCCCCCGAAACCCAAGTTACCCTCGGGGGCCGCGGGGGGGGCACCCCCCCCAAATGGTCCCATTTTTTTGCGCAAAAACGTAACAACACGCGCTAAGTTTGTTTCCTACTTCAACCTCGAGCCATGATTCGAACAGGGCGCGGGTGGCACAGCGGAAGGAGCGTGCGAGCCGAGAGCGGCCTACGCCGCGTGGCTATGGCCCGTCTCTCTCGCCTCCAACCCAGCGGGCCCCCTGCGAAAAGCGAACTCCCCTAACTAGAATCTACTCGGGGAAGAAGGAGAAACAAAAGGCGTAATAAGCAAACAACTTCATTCACGAAGAATCGTTCACGTTCATGAAACGACTTGTTCATTTACAAAAGGCCACAAGGCCGGAATTCTAATACACATAAAACAAAAAATGGGCCTAGCGCCCAACGACTTTCGGGCGGGAGGAGCGGCGGCATCGGCGGCGTACGGGAAGAGAAATTCTTCAAAGGCCTCGGCGAGCGACCGGCGGCGTCGGCGCGCAAGCGCGTCCGCGCGCTCCATGACCACCTCGTCCTCGACGCCCTCGGGCACAATGTAGCCCTCCGCCGGCGCCTCGAGGTTGACCTCGTAGTGGGATCGCACCACTCCGAGGGGCCTTCGGGACGCCTAGGTGCAACGCCGGCGCATCCGCTCCGTGACGTGGCCGCCTAGGGCGCGCGGCGGCGGCGGCCGGCGAGCTGCCGGCCTGGGCCTCGCCTTCCTCGACGACGCGGCAAGTCTCGAGGGCGGCGCGTCACACGGCTCCGCCGCGCTCTCGCTCGGAGGAGTTGTAGGAAGCCTGCAGGGCCTCGGCCCGCCCAGCAGCGTGCCCCAAGGCAGTGCGCAAGCCTGGAGTCAACAAGACGACAAGAAATCAGAAGGGGGGAAATATACCCTCTAAAGCAAAAAACCAACAAAGTCGAAAAGTGACTCACCCTCGACTTGCTTCCTCTCCAAATCGAGGTCGCGGCGCGCGGACTCAAGCGCCAACTCGAGATGCTGGACGGCCTCGCCTTGCTCGCGAAGGGCCAGCTCCTGGCTGGCATGGCTGATGCTGAGCGAGAGCGCTTCATCCTCAACTTTGGAGAATGCGGCGTTCCGCTCCTCCAGCGACTTCTCCGCCGCTTCGCGAGCAACGCGCTCCCGCTCCAGCGCCGTTCGGGCATCGCCAAGGGCAGCCTGCTCTTGCTGGAGCCGCCCCTCAGCCCCCTGGCGGGCGACGCGCTCTCGCCGAAGGCCGCTCCTCCTCGCGGCGACGAGAGCCGCGGCCTTGGCGTCGAGAGCGGCCCTCGGGTCGTCGGCCTCCTTGGCGCGCCTGTTCCAACCCACGCGCCGGCTCCTCGGCCCCGGCGCCGCCGCGCCCGCGCCCCCCTCGAGCGACGCGCGGAGCTCCCGGGTCTCGGCGCGAGCGGTGGCCACCTCCGCCTCCCCAATTGGCGGCCGGCGTCCGCGTCTTGTCCGAGTCCTCGCGCGCGTTCCACAGCGCCTCGTCGCGATCGACGAGGGCTGCGCGGATCCGCTCGAGACTCGAGTGACGCGCCGTGTCTGCCTCGAGCTCTCGGGAAGCACGTCGCACCACGCCATCGCCGTACACCGCACGGTATGCGGCGTCCCGAGAGCATCCGCAAGCGCGTCGAAAGCGCTGCATCGCTCCCGGAGCTGGCGGGCCTCGGCGTTCACCTGGTCGAACGCGTCGTACTTGTCATGGGCGCGGCGCTCGAGCTCCTGGCATACACACATCAAATCTCGTAAGTACCAAGGCTTGAATGCGGCACACGAAAACGAAAAAGAAAGAGAGACGAGCAACCGTGGCTCACCTGGAAGACGAGCCAGGCCGGGCCGCCGTGGACCCGCAGCGCCTCGTTCAACGCGCGGTTGAGCGTGGCGCCGTGGTTCCGGAGCTCGCCCCAGAGCTCCTGCTCCCCCCTGGCGTCGGCGAACGCAGGGGGATCCTCCACGGCCCCCCCACCTGGGCGGAGCGACCGGCGTGGGAGGACGAGGCCTCAGCATCGTGCCCTCGGCCCCCCACTACCATGCGACCCTCGCGCCGCCTCACGAGGGCCCCCTCCTGGGGGTCGGGGGAGTTCGTGGGCCAGCTAGCCCACTGGTTCCACCCAGGCGGCGGGGAGTCATCCGAGAGCTCCACCACCTCCGCACGGAGACCGCCGGCGGGAGGACCCGCCCCCGCTCCGCCTCCGCCGGCGCCCCCACCGCGCCTCCGCGGCCGCGAGGCACCCGTAGTGGCGCCGTCGCCGCCACCTCCGCCGGTGCCGCCGCATCCGCGCGGCACCCCCGCGGGTTGCGCCCGCTCCGCCTCCTCCGCGGTGGCCGCCACCGTGGGCGGCACCTCCACCGTGGCCACCGCCGCGGCCGCGCCTCCATGGCGGCCGGCGCCGCCGCCCCCGGCGACCTGCGGGCGCGCCGCGGCGGCAGCCGATCCACCGGCCGGGGGCCTCGAGGCCCCGGCCCGGGCCTTGCGAACTCGTGCCCGCCGCGGCCGCTTGTCCCCGGGCGCGACCCCCTCGACGAGCGCCGCCGGGTGGGGATCGACGCGTCCGGTCCTCGGCACCTTGGCCGGTGCAAGAGGAGGAACGGTTGGCACCGCCCTGCGCAGACACGAACGGAGGGTTAGAGCATCTAATCACCAGCAAACTAAAACCAAACGAAGGAAGACAGACTCCTTACCTCGCGGAGGAAAAGGCCCGCTTCCTTTTCCTCGAGGCCTCCGCGGACGAGACCGGGCGCGGGGGCCGCGCCCGCCGCGGCGCCTCCCCGACGGCGCCACCACACGTGCGGGCACGCCCCGCCCCGCGCGTGGGCGCGCCCCGATGCCGCACCCCCCGAAGAAGCCGCCGCGCGCGGGGGCACGCTCGCCCGCGCGCGCGCGCGCCCGCCGACGCGCCCCGCGCGACGACGCCGCGCGCGCGGACGCGCTCCCTCCGCGCGCGGGGGCACGCTGAGACGCGCGCACGGGCGCGTCCGCCGCGCGTACCTCCGCGGCATGCGCCGGCACCTCCGCGCGCGCGCCGCCCCCGACGACGAATGCCGGCGGCGGGCGCCGGTGCGCCCGCCCCGCACGAAACCACCCCCCCGACGCCGGCGCGGATTCCGGCGACGGGGCGCGGTTGCCACCGTCCGAGGGGCCCTCCCCCTCGGACTCTTCCTCCTCGTCTGCTCCGAGGACGAGGGCTCCCCTCGATGTCCGGGGAGGAGAGCCCCGGCTCCTCGCGCCGCCGGTACTCCGCGGACCGTCGGTCGCGGCGCGCTTGGCGACGCCCGCGGCGTGCTCCCTCTTGCGCGCCGCCCGCTCCTCGCTCGCTCCCGGCCGCGCGCGCCCGCCGAGCGCGCGGGGGTCGGGGGGTGGGTGGAACGGACTTGGCGATGTTGAACTCCACCGCTGCGCACAAAAATGACAATGGCGGATCGGGGAGACGAAAGCAAGATCAAGAACTAATACGAAATCGGGAACCCAACTCACCCGCGGGCCGAAGGGGAGCATCTCGACGTCCCACGGGGGTCCGGCCCCTCGGGCGGCGGCGGCGTCCGGGTGTCGACGGCGCTCCGCGCCCGGGTGAGCGCATACGGCCGCTCAAGGAGCGTCGGGGAGCATCCGCGACCTCGCCGGAGTCGATGGGGTTGGCCGCCTCCGGTCATCTCGAAGATGCGAGCGGCCTCTCCATCGGTGGCACGACCCGCCGATGGTGGAGGAAGGCGAGGACGCCCATCGCGGTCACCCCGTGCTTCCTCGGCCGCTCCCGGTGCGCCCGGCACCGACTCTGCCGCGCCGGTCTTTGCCGGGGCGTGGACACCCCGTAGCCCCGGGAGCTAGGCCTCTCCTTGAACACCCGGCCGGTGTAGGGGGGGGAAGGCGGGGCTCGGCGTTGCGCGGATAAAACCATCCCCGCTCCCGGCCGCCGTTGTTCGTCGTCATGGTGCGGGGGATGTAGAAATTCTTGAGCCGCCCCCGCGGGGCCGGCGACATCCGCCCGGCGCGCACCGCGCGGCGGGTCCTCGGCTCCGATGTGGGCCGCGTGACGAGCTCCCCGCGGAAAAGGTGAACCCCGAGAGATCCCGGTTGAGCGGGATCCCCCGGGTACCCTTCGCGGACACCCACGAACGTGGCCGCCCGCGAGATCGCATTGGGGGCGAAGTTGTGCGGCTCCACCCCCGTAGTAGTGGCACATTGCCCGCATGAAGGTACTCGCCGGCGCGTTGAAGCCGCGCTCGTGGTAGCGGAGGAAGCTCATCACGTAGCCCCTCCCCGGCG
This sequence comes from Cenchrus americanus, assembly GCA_947561735.1. Taxonomy (NCBI): domain Eukaryota; kingdom Viridiplantae; phylum Streptophyta; class Magnoliopsida; order Poales; family Poaceae; genus Cenchrus; species Cenchrus americanus. Next base: position 75,576,876 of record OX387244.1, on the reverse strand, counting down.
GGTTGGGCTCGAGATGCGTCGCCGGCGGCACGATCCACTCCGCCGGCGCCCTTCTTCGTTGGCCGACGGTGGCCGGCGGCGACCAACTCGCCAAGCGCGGCCGGTCACCGTCGACCTCTCCCGTGCGTACGGCTCCGTAATCCTAATGGGAAGGCGAGGCGGCGCCATGAAGGGGGACGAACGAATGCGAAGGCGGAGGACAAGGAAACGAGGAAGAAGCTCTAAGCAGCGAGACCGCGCGGTGGCGAGAGCGAGGCGAAGGCGAAGGGACGGGGGACTGAAAGCGGTAAGGTGCCAAGGTAAAAAACCGCCGTCCACTCCTCCCCGCAGTTTTATAGGCGACGGGCGAGTTCTCCGGAGCGGACGCCCCGCCGACGTAACTACAGGAATCTTTCCATCGCGTCGACGGGCGGGCCCCACCACGACCGCGGCGGCTCTAACACCTTGCGGGCGGGTCATCATTACGGCAAGGACCGGCGCGGCCGAGGCAAAACCGTCACGTCCGCCGCGCCGCCGCCCACTACGCGCGCGCGCGCGGCGCGCCGCCTCAAAAGGCGCGCCCGTCTTCCTGCAAAACCGCGGCCACGACCGCAAGGCAATTAAATGCCCGGCCCCTTGCCAAGCAAGGAGAGCTCTCGAGCGAGGCGAACCCTCGGCTCGAAACAAAGGCGACCCTCGATAGGATGTTAGCGTGAGAAGGTCGCCGGGACCTGCTCGATGTAGAGCGAGGCAACCGCGAGCACCCATGCCACGTGAAGCCCTCGAGCGGCATGACCCTCCCCGTTCGAGACGGTGTCAACCCTCTAAAAAAAAAAGGCACGCGCGTAAGAGGATCGCCCAGGTCACGCTTGAAATAGAGCGACACCGAAAGCACTCATGCCGCGCCGTGCTGCCAACAAGCACCTCGAGGGTCGGCACGCCCAGACCCCTCGACGGCCGCAAACATGAAAAGACGGGGCTGTCCAAGCACGGCCCCGCACGGCCTTGCGATCGAGGGTTCGAAGCCCGACCCTCGACGGGTTCGAACAGGCGCCCCCAGATCACAGAGTTAGGGACGACGAGGGCACGCGCATTCGAGCCGGTTCCTCGAGCCCGTCGGCTCGAGGGTGCCCCACATGTCGTGTTCGAGAGCCAGCGAGGGCAGCTAGCCGGGGGGATCCCACCGAGGGAGAGCTTCCGCGCCCTCGGTCCCTAGCGAACGAGACCGAGCCCCACCTAGCAAACCCACGCAAGCGCTTCCATGGACGTGTCTCCGGACCGCGCAGCCTACCCTTATCGAACGGGGCATGGACGTCCACTTGAACCACCCGCTAGCAGCTCGATGAGGAATCCGCGATTCGCGACCCGCTCGATGGGAGTCGTGGAAACCTCACCCTCCGTCCCGCGGAGGGACGGCGAGGGCGCGATAAAAAACAAGTCGTCAGGCTCGACCCGATCGCCTCGAACGGGCCAAGGCTCGGGGGCTTGACGCGCGGCTACACCTCCTTGAAATTGCACCCGCCGGAGACAGTGACAGGGGAGCGTGCACCCCCGATGCCAGCTGAAATACCGCCGATGCCGGTAGGCTTATGTGCCATGCCTTTCTGACCAAATTGCTCGCGGTTAACCCCTGCAGGAGAGCCCACACTCCTGCAGGGCTTCGGGGGCTAGACCCGCGGGTCCGCTGACGCGGCCCCTCGGAAAGCGTTCGCAAACAAGGAGGGAAGAACGTCCTATCAGTAGGTTCCAGCATCTGCGGGAGCCTCAATGGCAAACCCGCGGATGCTCGGGGGCTGCGTCGGGGACCGCCCTAGGGGTCCCCCTTAAACGACGGGGAATCCTCACTTAACCCCGGTATCAAAACACGGCGAGCCTAACCATGCGGGAAACTAATCGTGCGGGACATGGCCTATGTAGCAGGACTCGGAGGCCCACCAAGACGGCCCCGTCTAGAAGACCCCTCGAGCGAGGCTCCGCCTCGCTCGAGGACACGCTCCTCCTCGAACGGACTCCGCCCCGTTCGAGGGGCAACCCCTTCCTTCGAGCGGTCCCGTCTCTCTCGAGGGTCCGCTCCGCCCTCGGCCGGGGCCCGCCACGCTCACGGGCGCGCCGCACGCGTGCGCCGGCCCCGTACTTAGGCATTTAACACCCCCGACGCCGCGGGCGCGCCATCATGCGCCCGGGCTCACGCTCCGTGCCGCCGCACCAACTCCCCGGGGAGGAGCCCATCCCCGCCACCGTGGGATGGAGCTGTGCGGTACGGCCGTGTCGATCCCGTGACACCACGCGCCCACTACCGTACGGCTAACGCACCCGACCCTCGAAAGAGGGCCGGGCGCACCCTCGATTCACTTTCACGTGACCCTGCAGGTTAGGTGAGGGGTGCTAGGCCGGTGGATGGCCATCCCGGCCACTGTAACGGCGCGGCCGCCGTACCCACGCGTGCAGGCGCACGCGTGACACCGCAGGCGCACACCCGAGCACTGCAGCAACCACTCCGCTGCCGCGGAACGCATTGGGAAGGAACGCCGTTCTGCCCGCTCCTGTACCCCGTACCAGCCATCATCATCACCTCCCTCGAAGCCTATCAAAGGACGCCATCGCCATCTGCCGCCTCCTACCCTCGAACCGCCACTGTTCAGGTACGGGGTAGGGCATCATGGCCGGATCGCAGCGAAGATCGTCCGGACGGCCGCCCACTCTACACCGTAGCGCGACGTGCTCCCTCACGTAGCTAGGTAGCGCGGCGTGCATGTAACCCGTCGCCCCCTTGGCCTATAAAAGGGGGGAGGCGAGCCCCCGGCCCGCGGGGGGACGAATCGGAGGAACACGGCGCACCGTGCACTCACTCTCTTATTCTCCCACAACATCTCCGGCCACTCACCCGGGGACTTGGAAGCCACGATTCCTCTCCCGCCTTGCTTGTATTTGCCCCACTACAAGCACCCCCGGTCCCGAGCAATATAGTGCCACGAGCACAACCTCGTCGGACGTACGGCCCCCTCGGCCGGAACCAGGATAAAACCTTGTGTCATTTGTTGCTTAGCATCGACCATTGAGGGATAGACCTAGGCGTTATCTACTGGTTAGTGTCGGGACCATATTCCGCACCGACAGCAAGAGAAAGCAAGAGATAACCGATCTAGAGAGTCTAGATCATACTTATGTTGTAGCTCCAAACAAGATAGATGAATATAGAAAAGCGAATCTCATTAAAAGCATCTTTAAATCGTGGCCTTCCATCCGACTCCGAAAACTCTCGCCTTTCGGAACCCCCGTTCTGTCACAACGTATCCCTACTCATGTGGGTAGTCTAGGGCGAGTTCGATAAGAACAAGTTGAAAACACTTGGCCGGTCCAGTATGCACCTCTAGCCACCGCGGCTACAAGAGCACCCTAAGCAATCTAGCTATAGATAGATTGGGGAATAAGCAAAACCAAGAAGAAAACAAAATCATCGAGAAGGCACTTGATCGCTAGAAATTGGATTCACTATAAAAACTTCACCATGAGTGATTACATGAACAAGATCACCACCGGGGCCCTACCTCGATCTTGATCCTCGCTCCGGAGCTCCAACGTGGTCTTCCATGCAAGGTTCCCACGTCGGCTAGGGAGTCCCTAGACAACTAGCACGACCCTCATCTCCGAGATGGTGTCCCTCAAGCTTCTCTGCTCCTCGGCGGCAGATGATGAATTGATTCATGCGTGGCTCTCGGTCAGGGGCCTATAAATAGCCAGAGATGCAACTAGGTCAAAGGGGGGCTGATTGGGCTCCGGAACAGGCTGGGCCGGCCAGCCTGGGCCAACCGGCCTGGGCCCTTCCCGGCCTAATTTGTGGCCTGCTTCGCCCGGTGTTGCTTCCCTCGTCTTCTAGATCCTCTCCCCTTTTGCATGTGGGCCCTTGTCGTCGGTTTCTCTCTGAATTGGACGAAGCTCCTTGTCTTGCAAGATTCAGCACTTTTCTGGCTAGGTCCTCGGAGTTTATCATCTTCTCAGGCTTGGTCCTTGGGCTCTTGGAGTCATGTTCACTTCATTGCTTGACTTGTACCGGGCTTCAAGGTCTTGTCATGAGGTGCTTAATGAACTTATCCCGGAAGTCTTGCTTTCAACGTTAAAACCCTGCGTAAACACTAAACTCCAAAACCGACATGCACAAGTGAACTTGTTATACCACAGGGGTTAGTACCAATGGATAAGATACAAAAGTTATGCCAACACCGAAGGTAAACTCATGGCTAGGTTGACGAATTTTCTCGTCAACATATAGTCGTGAAGACCAGGAAGGCGGACGACTTGGTTGGCGACCTCCGCATCGCGTTCAGCTGCCTACTGGCCAACAGGGTGAAATTGAACCCCGAAAAATGTGTCTTCGGCGTGCCACGAGGCATGCTGTTAGGATACATTGTCTCCCAGCGAGGCATCGAGGCCAACCCCGAGAAGGTTGCCGCCCTTGAACGAATGGGTCCGATTCGAGACCTGAAGGGGGTCCAGAAGGTGTTGGGGTGCCGTGCCGCCTTGAGCTTCTTCATTTAGTGGCTCGGCGAAAAGGGCTTACCCCTCTACTGGCTCCTAAAGAAACACGAGCGCTTCTCTTGGACCATCGAGGCCTAGGAGGCGCTTGATAGCTGAAGGCGACGCTCGCTCACGCCCCGATTCTAAGGCTGCCTCAGGACGGCGAGCCTCTGTACCTCTACATCGCCGCGACCACTCAGGTGGTCAGCGCTGTCATCGTGGTAGAACGTACGGAGGAGGGGCACGTCCTGCCAGTCCAACGGCCGGTGTACTACATCAGCGAGGTACTATACGAGACCAAGGCGCGCTATTGAGGACCATGTGTGGTTCGAGGACCGGTGGATGGTCGCTTCCTTGTGTGATGAGTGATTGACAACGTTGTGTGGACTGATTCTTGGCTAAGTATTGCAGGTGCAGGTTGCGGCTTGACTGTGTTGGTGCAGGTGAAGAACAAGCGCGAAAGGTCGTTGCCGGTGAGGCCTCCAGGTGTGGAGAAGACAAGTAGGCTTCGTTCGAGGGACCGGTGGCCGGCGGGGGTCCAAGTGCGGGCCGCATGGTGGCATGAACGACAAGATGAAGTCGTGGACGGTTTCTTGGTAGAGCCTCAAAACCAAGGTCGAGCCGGGACTACGTGGGAGCCGAGTCATGAGTGGAGATTGGCGGAGGCTACACCGAGTTCGCGGGGTTTGCGGTGGTTCACCCGAAAAACCACCGGGTTACTCGGTTGAGCCACAAAACCGAGGCCGAAGACTCGACGAGGAGGTGCGGCCACCCGGGCCGGTTCAACCGCCCGAGGAGGGGCGGTCGGACCGCCCGGGGCCGGTCGGATCCACCGGGCCGGTCCTAACCGCCCGGGGGGCGGTCGACCGCCACGGCCGCCGGCGTCGAGAAGCTTCGAAGCGGAGGACACGCGTCGGGATCGCAAGGCGTGTGTCGAGGCTACGCGAGGGTGCGGTCGCGGGCATCCGTCCGATGGTGAAGACATCAAGAATTCCAAATCCGCCCTTGAGGGGCATGTATCCCTAGTTAGTAGAGAGGGGCATTTTAGACATTCGGTTGCCGCCTATATAACCCAAGAGGTGAGAGGTTGGCGACCAACTCTTGGAACCCTAGCTCATTTCGTTTTTCCATTTTCGTTCTCTATTTTCCCTAGGTTTTTAGAAGGCTAGTTTGAGAGCTTCATGTGAGATCTAGAGAGAGGGATGGATGTTTGGGTGGCAAACTAGACCTTGTACGAACCATTCATGGCATGTATAGAAGGTTCGGCGTGGTTCTTGATGGTGGTTTTCCCGTCTCTTTGATGTTGATTTTCGGAGCTCTTTTTGGCGGTGTTTTGAGAACGATTTCTTGGGTTTTTGGTGGGTGTCACGTATGAGGTTCTTGTGCCTCTTTGGCTGGTGACTTTGCCCCCAAATCCCCTTTGAATCGGACTCGATTTGGTGGTTTTTCGAGTTGGGCGAGTTCTTGACCTAGAGAAGCGATTTCTTCGATTCCTCTTGATTGTGAGCGTTTCGGGTCGATTCCTTTGAGGTAGAGGTTGCCCGGGAGGTAACCCGGCTATCCCCAAAGTTTGGCCGCAATCCGTGGAGTGATTCGGGAGATTGAGCGCAAGGAAGTTGAGGTTTGACCCGCGGGTTCCTGTTCGGAAGGGGCGGTCTAACCGCCTGCGGGGGGCGGTCTAACCGCCCGGGGTGTTCCGGGTCAAAGTTTTGTTTCGCCGGATTTTCCTCTGTGAGTTCGTTCGCCTTGATCGGAGGAGTGTACGGGTGAAATTTGGGGTCGTTCTCGTGCGGTTGCTAGGTGTTCTTGGTTGGAGTTCGTTCTTCGGGTACGGGAGGTTAGACCGCCCCGGTAGCCGGTCTAACCGCCCCTAGGCCCTTGGGTGAAGTTTTGGTTTTCACCAAGATTTTCCGGTAGCTAGCATGGCCTTGACCGGAGATCTCTGTTGGTGAAACCGTGGTGTGTTTTGGTGCTCGGAAGAGGCGTTTCGGAGGATTTCTTGGTTGCCGAGTGGAGGCGGTCTAACCGCCCCCTATACCCGGTCTAACCGCCCCCTCGGTTAGCCGGCTTTCGAGTTGTTTCCTTGTCGGTCTTGTGTGTGTGTTGTGGTTCTTTGGTAGAGTTTGTTCCTAGGACCGGTAGCACTCCGGTGGCTACGTGGTTTTGGCAAACGGGAGGTAGAAGTGCGGAGCGTGTGATTTCGGGGGGTTCGACCGAGCTAGTTCGTCTTGTCGGAGTTCCAATCTCCCTCGAGAAGAATTTTTATCGGCTCCCATTCACTCCCCCCTCTCTCTCGGTCGCCTTATCGGTCCTTCAAGTGGTATCGAGCCGGTTCGGGTCTTTATTGACTCTAACCGGTCTAAGATCCAAGGATGGCGTACCGGGAACGGGGTTCGGGTCCTCCACACTTCGATGGCAAGAACTACCAGATGTGGAGCAAGCGGATGGGTGCGTTCCTCCGCGGAAAGGGTCACCGTTCTTTGGGATGTCACGGTGGACACAGGCTATGTCCAGCCGATGGATTTCCTTGCTCCAGGGTCGAGGGATAGATTCGACGCCAACAATAAGGTGGTCGACTACTTGTTTCGTGCTTTGTGTCAGCCTGAGTTCGATCGGGTGCACACCGAGCACTTGGCTTGTAGGATTTGGGCGGTGTTGAAGGAGGCTCATGTTGGGAACGCCCAGGTTCAGGCACGGTTGTATGCGACCTACCGGAGAGAGTACGAGAACTTCACTCATCTCCCCGGTGAGTCCATCGATGCCTTGTTCCGAGAGGTTCACGGTGGTTGTGAACAACATGAGGGCCAATGTGGACGTGCTCCCGTACGATGATCATGATAGAGCGGTCAAGCTCTTACACTCTTTGGATCGTACGATATGGGGCGGAAAGTTCGAGGCCATAGTCGAGTCGGAGAGGTATGATACTCGACGGTGAACGAGCCGTTCTCGAAGCTCAAGTCGGGCGAGGTGGATAGGGGCATGACGACCAAGATCGAGGGCCCGCCCGACTCTCATAGTCTCGCCCTCGTCGGTGGTTTGAAAGGAAAGGCTAATACTAACCCATCCACCGGGATGTTTTCTTTGTCCTCTTTGATGTCTATGCCGGATGAGGAGTTCGACGTGCTTGGAGAGGACGGTGCCGGCGCTCTCGACGAGGCGGTTCGAGAGGTTGCACGAGAACCGCGTGAACATGAGGAGGAACACGAGGACATGCTTCAAGTGCGGCAAGACTGGACACTATTTCGCCGAGTGTCCGAAGGTGAACAACCACGACAAGCACAAGTTCAAGGACAAGAGGAAGAAGTCCAAGAAGAAGGATCATGAACATGGGAAGAAGGCACGGTCTCGAGAGAAGATGAAGAGATCAAGCGACATCGAGTCTGATTCCGAGGACACGTCTTCAAGCTCGAGTGATGAAGACGAAGAGGATGAGAAGAAGAGGAAGAAGAAGAAGAACCTTGGCAAGTATCTCAACGGCCTTTGTGTGACGGGCCTAAGCCTCAAGGACGACTTCTGCGGCATGGCTCGCGGTTCGAGCGACAAGAGAAGCCGGAAGGACGCCTCGGACTTGGATTCCGAGGATGAGGTATGTGATGAGCTCTCTTCTTTGCGCAAGGAGAATGAGGAGTTGGTTGACTTGCTTGATAATCGCGATCACATGCTTAGAGAGGCTAAGAAGCTTAGAAAGGAGCTTAGATCTTTGCTCGAGGATGCTAGGACTAGAGTGGTCGAGCTAGAAACACGGGTTCTTGATAGCAAGCTTGAAATTGATTCGCTTAAGGCTAGCCTCGTTGTTTCGATGAAAATGATTGTCTTGATTGCTCGCTTTCCTAGCCGACTTAATCGATCTTAGGGAGAAGTATGCCTCCAAGTGTGAGGAACTAGATGTGCTTAGGGTTGAATTGGGTGAGCTACAATCTAGACCCACTTTGCTTGGTGCTTGCACTTCTTGCCCCGGTTTGCATGAGAAAATTGTTGAGCTTCGTTCTCGCATTGGTTCGCTAGAGGCTGATTTGAAAGTGCCTATTCCTACTTCTTGTTCTACATGTGAGTTGCATGCTATGAAGAATTTGGATCTTGCAAAATGTGTTGGTCGCTTGCAAGATGAGAATGATAAGTTGCGTGAAGCGGCGAGTTGGTTGTCGAGTCAAGAACCTCAGCTTGGTATGATGATTGCTAGTTGTAAGCGCTTTGATGGTTGGGCTTTGGGATTGGATGAGGTTGGTGAGGGCGGTGGTGAGAGAGAAAGAAAATTTGGGAATGTTTCGGTTCCACCAAAACCCACACCCAAAGACAAGTTTGCATCCAAGCCAAACCAACCGAGAGAAAACCGAGTGAGAAGGCAAGTGAAAAGCCTAGTGAGAAACCAAGTGGAGAGCCTCTCCCCAAGCCTAAGCCCAAACCAATCCTTTTCCATTGTGAGTTTTGTGGGAAGGATGGTCACAAGAGAGAGTTTTGCTATAAGAGAGAGAGAGAGAGGCGAGAATGGCTAAGGAGTGGGCGAACAAGGACGGGTACCACCCTTCTCATGGTGTGCACCGAGCCTCGTATGCCACTACCTAAGGGAAAGGGCTTTGTGCGTAAGGATCCGGCATGGGGATATGAGAAATCCCGTAGCCACGGTGGTGGTACGGGAGAGGGCGGTCGACCGGCCCGGCTAGGCGGTCGGGCCGGCCCTCGCCCGAGGAAGGGCGGTCGAGCCCGGCACGGCTGGGCGGTCGGGCCGGCCCTCCCCGGTTTCTCGGCGCTTCTGTTTCCGAGGTCGTGATGTTGGTGGTTTCAGTTCCCTTGGTTATGGTCCAGATGGTAGACACTTTGAGTCTGGTGGTGTTGAGTTTGCTGGACGCTCTCTACCTCGTGATCAATACGAGTTTGGGAGACGTCGCAGCTTTGAGTCTCAGAGGGGCTACGGACCATGCCTTCCTTTTCGTGGTACTCGTACTCCTCCAGTGAGACGGGAGTGGTGTTCCCATGGTGGTTCCGGGTTTGATAGGTTTGACGGGATGGATCGGCGTATTGATAGGCGGGGGTAGGATGAATGTTGCTAACCCTACTTTTGAGGAAATGGCCCGACACCTGGTTTCACACTTTTGGGACTAACCCCGGTGTTGAGTCATTTGCTTGGTTCTCGCTCTTGGTTTTGAGTTGCAGGTGGGAGGCCCGGAGAACATTTGGTTGATATCGGGGGTGGTTCTTCGGCCTCATACCCGGTGGTGACATGTAGGTACATCACTTTCGGGGATGGTGGACAAGGATGAGTGAATTGTGAAGAAATGATAAAGGTAAGTGCTTTGTGACCTTCGAGTGTGTGGCCTTGGTCAAGCCACTTGGTTTGTTTTGCTCCTTCTCTATATCATGTGTGTAGGGTGAGCTTTGTATGCTCTTTGGCCCTAGTGCATGTGTTTAGGGGGAGCTTGTGAGTTTTGTGCTCCATTGCTCTTTTGCCGGTGGTGTCGAGCCCGTTTTGCCTCCCCTCGAGGAGCCGGTTTTGTAGCATATGTATAGCTTTCCTTTGTGCATTTCTTGCATTTGGCATGGCATATGTAACATGATGTATAGGCATCCTTGTATCTTAGATTGCATGCATTTTGTATCATATGCATCGGATAGGAAAAGCTTCTCCTATATACATTGTTCACCATGGGTTGCTATATATGTTCTTGTGAGCTTGTTTGATATGCTATGGTTAGTTTGGCTTAGCTCTTGATGATCTTGTTGAATGATTCATGGTTGATGGCTAATTTTTGAAAAATGTCATATACATGCTCTCTCATGCGTAAATGCCTATATATGATCTTGACATGTTTTAGTGGCTTTGCTATGCTTACTTTGTGGTTGGATAGCTAGTTTATTGATCATATGGAGCCAAAGGCTCGCTTGCCATCATGAATGTTTAGCCCTCTTGCTTAATCTTGTGGAGGGGCATAAGTTCCTTTTTGTCGCAAAGACATTTCATGTACCATTTACAAATCTGAAAATGAAATGGAAAATGCTTGGAAAATATGTTCCCATGTCATATGTGCTGAAATTAATTTGCTTTGGGTGCTAAACCGTTGCATGATGCCTACCAATGAGAAGTCTCATACATAGAAGTAGGCACATGGCTCGGTGGCTTTGACATGACATGAGGTGCTTTTGGGTGTTTATGATGGTCTTATGATTAGAATGGCTGTCCTAGCATGAAGTTTGAGTGGCTTTGCCATTTTGATATGTTTTGCTCATGTTTAGGTATTTGCTTGTGAGAGAGTAACTTTTCGCAAAATTACTCAAATCCTTTTTAGCATTGTCCAATGGTTGTGAAACTTGGTGATCACGTAGTTAAGGTCCTTACGAACTTGTCGAGTATCTAACTTGCTCATTTGGACTTATGTAGCTCCTTGTGATGAATTTTGTATATTCGAGAAGCTATATGTTGCAAGTTTTCGCATTTTGCCTTGATTCATGCATTGTCAACAAGGGGGAGAAGTTTGTGCATGTTTTGGGCACCTGGGAGTGTTTGGAAGGTGTTCCAATTGTTTCGGGCGAGTTTTGAGCGAGTTTGGTGCGGGGCCGGTTTCTTTGGGCGGTCTAACCGCCCCCCGAAGCGGTCCGTTCGGGCGAGGCGGTCCCTAACCGCCCCGGCGGGCGGTCTAACCGCCCGGGCGGTGTGAGCGGAGGTTTTGCTCTTTGTTGCATTCCCGAGTTGCATTGATGCATGTGTTCGGGGGGAGTGTCTTGTGGCTCGGGGGAGCTTGCATTTGTGCGGGGGAGCTCTTTGTGGTGTTCGAGTTTTGCTTTGGTGGTTTGCGCTCTTTGCTTGAGCTGCGTTTTGTCTCGGATGTGTCGAGCCGTTGTCCTTGCCTAAGGGGTCCGAGACTTGTCTTCTTCAAGTGATCTGGCTCTTTGCCTTTCTTTGGCTTTCGATCGCTTGTTGGGGTTTCCTTTTATTTTGTTTCTTTTCTTTTCCTCTTCTCTTATGTTACTTCATGTGAGTGTGTTGTCAATGCACTCATCAAGGGGGAGATTGAGGACCATGTGTGGTTCGAGGACCGGTGGATGGTCGCTTCCTTGTGTGATGAGTGATTGACAACGTTGTGTGGACTGATTCTTGGCTAAGTATTGCGGGTGCGGGTTGCGGCTTGACTCGTGTTGGTGCAGGTGAAGAACAAGCGCGAAAGGTCGTTGCCGGTGAGGCCTCCGGGTGTGGAGAAGACAAGTAGGCTTCGTTCGAGGGACCGGTGGCCGGCGGGGGTCAAGTGCGGGCCGCATGGTGGCATGAACGGCAAGATGAAGTCGTGGACGGTTTCTTGGTAGAGCCTCAAAACCAAGGTCGAGCCGGGACTACGTGGGAGCCGAGTCATGAGTGGAGATTGGCGGAGGCTACACCGAGTTCGCGAGGTTTGCGGTGGTTCACCGAGAAAACCACCGGGTTACTCGGTTGAGCCACAAAACCGAGGCCGAAGACTCGACGAGGAGGTGCGGCCACCCGGGCGGTTCAACCGCCCGGGAGGGGCGGTCGGACCGCCCGGGGCCGGGTCGAATCCCCGGGCCGGTCCTAACCGCCCGGGGGGCGGTCGACCGCCCGGCCGCCGGCGTCGAGAAGCTTCGAAGCGGAGGACACGCGTCGGGATCGCAAGGCGTGCGTCGAGGCTACGCGGGGTGCGGTCGCCGGGCATCCGTCCGATGGTGAAGACATCAAGAATTCCAAATCCGCCCTTGAGGGGCATGTATCCCTAGTTAGTAGAGAGGGGCATTTTAGACATTCGGTTGCCGCCTATATAACCCAAGAGGTGAGAGGTTGGCGGCCAACTCTTGGAACCCTAGCTCATTTCGTTTTTCCATTTTCGTTCTCTATTTTCCCTAGGTTTTTAGAAGGCTAGTTTGAGAGCTTCATGTGAGATCTAGAGAGAGGGATGGATGTTTGGGTGGCAAACTAGACCTTGTACGAACCATTCATGGCATGTATAGAAGGTTCGGCGTGGTTCTTGATGGTGGTTTTCCCGTCTCTTTGATGTTGATTTTCGGAGCTCTTTTTGGCGGTGTTTTGAGAACGATTTCTTGGGTTTTTGGTGGGTGTCACGTATGAGGTTCTTGTGCCTCTTTGGCTGGTGACTTTGCCCCCAAATCCCCTTTGAATCGGACTCGATTTGGTGGTTTTTCGAGTTGGGCGAGTTCTTGACCTAGAGAAGCGATTTCTTCGATTCCTCTTGATTGTGAGCGTTTCGGGTCGATTCCTTTGAGGTAGAGGTTGCCCAGGAGGTAACCCAGCTATCCCCGAAGTTTGGCTGCAATCCGTGGAGTGATTCGGGAGATTGAGCGCAAGGAAGTTGAGGTTTGACCCGCGGGTTCCTGTTCTGGAAGGGGCGGTCTAACCGCCTGCAGGGGGCGGTCTAACCGCCCGGGGTGTTTCCGGGTCAAAGTTTTGTTTCGCCGGATTTTCCTCTGTGAGTTCGTTCGCCTTGATCAGAGGAGTGTCTGGGTGAAATTTGGGGTCGTTCTCGTGCAGTTTGCTAGGTGTTCTTGATTGGAGTTCGTTGCTGGGTACAGGAGGTTAGACCGCCCCAGGTAGCCGGTCTAACCGCCCCTAGGCCCTTGGGTGAAGTTTTGGTTTTCGCCAAGATTTTCTGGTAGCTAGCATGGCCTTGACCAGAGATCTCTGTTGGTGAAACCGTGGTGTGTTTTGGTGCTCGGAAGAGGCGTTTCGGAGGATTTCTTGGTTGCCGAGTGGAGGCGGTCTAACCGCCCCCTATACCCGGTCTAACCGCCCCCTACGGTTAGCCGGCTTTCGAGTTGTTTCCGCCGTCGGTCTTGTGTGTGTGTTGTGGTTGCTTGGTAGAGTTTGTTCCTAGGACCCGGTAGCACTCCGGTGGCTACGTGGTTTTGGCAAACGGGAGGTAGAAGTGCGGAGCGTGTGATTTCGGGGGTTCGACCGAGCTAGTTCGTCTTGTCGGAGTTCCAATCTCCCTCGAGAAGAATTTTTATCGGCTCCCATTCACTCCCCCCCTCTCTGGTCGCCTTATCGGTCCTTCAGCTATCCGCAGGTCCAGAAGCTGCTCTACGCAGTGGTCGTCACGCGGTGCAAGCTCCGCCACTACTTCGAGGCTCACCCAGTCACGGTGGTCTCCTCCTTTCCGTTGGGAGAGATCATCCAGAACTCGGATGCTGCAGGCAGGATTGCCAAGTGGTCAGTGGAGTTGATGGGCGAAACGCTCGCCTACGCGCCGCGCAAAGCGATCAAATCCCAGATCTTGGTAGATTTCGTCACAGAGTGGACGAACACGCAGTTGCTGGCGCTGCAGATCTAGGCCGAGTGCTGGACCCTCTACTTCGATGGGTCGGTGATGAAGACAGGAGCGGGCGCAGGCCTGCTTTTCATCTCACCCCTCGGGGAGCACATGAGGTACGCGGTGCGCCTGCACTTCCCCGCGTCAAATAACATGGCGGAGTACGAGGCCCTCCTCTGCGGCCTCAGAATCGCCATCGAGACTAGCATCAAGCGCCTCGACGTGAGGGGAGACTCGCAGCTTGTGATCGATCAGGTCATAAAGAACGCGAGCTGTCACGACGACAAGATGGAGGCGTACTACAAAGCCGTGCGGGCCCTCAAAGACAAGTTCTACGACATAGAGCTCAACCACGTGCCTCGCCGGTACAACGAGGAAGCGGACGAGCTCGCCAAAATCGCATCGGGGCGAATTACCGTTCCCCCAAACGTTTTTGCGCGGGACGTCACCAAGCCGTCTGTCAACCTCGTGAGGAACCAAGTTGAGAAGTACCTTGGTCCGTGTGTGATGAGTGATTGACCGGATGGTTTGAAGCTTTGTGTGTGTAGTGTTGAGTTGTGTTGTGTGTGTTTTATTTTGTGTATTTACCTTATTGTTTATGTGGTGTGTTGTCAATGCACTCGTGAGGAGTGGTTGACAACGTTGTGTGGACTGACTCTTGGCCTAGTATTGCAAGTGTTGGTTGCGGCTTGGTTTGCGTTGGTGCAGGTGAAGAACAGGCGCGAAAGGTCTTAGCCTTGCGGGGCCTCCGAGGAGTGGAGAGACAAGTAGGCTTGGTTCGAGGGACCCGACGGCCGACGGGATCAAGTGTGAGCTGCATGGTGCAAGAAGAGCAAGACGAAGTCATGGACATGGAGCCGGTGCATCGGTGGTGGCCATGTCAAGGAACGAGGCAAGACTGAGTAGACCGTCCGGGCACCGGAGGTGAAAGGCTTGGCGGGCTCGACGCTTGGCGTGGTGAGGCCGGGCCGTGTACGCGGGGTTTGGTGGTTTGGCCACAAAACCATCGGAGGAGGGTTTCTCGGTTTGGGCTTCAAAACCGAGCCCGAGGGCCTGGCGTGACGGAGACGGTATCCGGGTGCGTCGGGAAGCTTCGAGGCGGGCGACACGCGGCATGATCGAGGTGCTTGCGTCGGGAGGATGTGAAGGCCTGATGGATGCGCGGCCGTCCGATGGTGAACTTCATGTGTTGACCAAAATGCCCCGTGAGGGCTTGAGTTGTACTCCTAGTGTAGGGACACTTCGGTCTTTTCCGGAGGGCCTATATATAGGAGGAGGGGGCTGAATTTTCAGCCAACTCTTGGGCTAGGAGGCTGTGGTACTCTTTGATTTTGGAGTGCTTTGGGAGAGAGGGAGAGAGGAGAGAGTGGCTCTTTGATTGGAGCTTTTTGCCATCTTAGATTTGGTTTCTAGGAGTGGCTTGTAATCGTTTGGACAAGATATTCATAGTGATTTCTTCCTCTAAATCTTGTGCCAATCTTTCTATTCCCGAATTTCTTTTATTGCTTTTTCGGAGCTCTTTTTGTGCTATTTTCGTGCTTGTTTTTGGTGCCTTTGTTCTTGGTATGATTCCGCGGATTTAAGTGGGTTTCTCCCCGGATTTCTTTGAGGGAAACATGGATGGATGTCTAGTGCATCTTTGTGATTGATCTTGTGCCCTCAAACGCCGGGAAACCACTTCGATTCAAGGATTTTCGTTCGGTGCTCTAGCTTTTGGTGTGGTTCAAAGGATCCACGATTCCCGATGATTTAGGGAGTTAGGAGACGAAATTTTTAGGGTATAGCATCCTTGGTTGACGCTTTACATGTCCCCAAACTCTTGTCTCAACAGCTTCTATCGTTTAGGAGATCCGGTGATGGATTGGGAGTGTTGACTTTCGGGGTCGAGCAGTTTTCAGTTCTGTTCGTGCCAGGCGGACGGTCCGCGAGGGCCAGGCGGACGGTCCGCGTGTATAGTGTTATTCGCGTGTTCTTCGTGTTCTTGCTCGGCTTTGCTTTTGATCAGATTTTGTTTTAGTTTTTCGTTGCAGCCGGTTTGCGGACGGTCCGCGCTTCAGTAGCGGACGGTCCGTGGCCCGCGCGGACGGTCCGCTCGGTCTTCGCGGACGGTTCGTTTTTCTTGGGTCGGTTCTGGTGGTTCTGTTCGCTTTAACGGACGGTCCGCGGCTCAGGCCGGACAGTCCGCGGCAAGGTTGCGGACAGTCCACGGTACCCTGCCGGACGGTCCGCGCGGCCATCGCGGACGGTCCCGCCCCCGCCCGGCCGGACGGTCCGCCGCAGCTTTGGTTGCTTTGCTCTTTGGTTCGATTCCTCCCTCCTTCATTCGTGCTTCCGCGTGTGCTTCAAGGACTCGTTGTTTTGGCGATTGGTGTGTGTTTCGTTCCAACGCTTGTGTGTGACCTGGTTTTTACTAGGGTATAGGCCGAGTTCTTTGAGAAGAATTTTTATCCGGCTCCTATTCACTCCCCCCCTCTCTAGTCGCCATCCGATCCTTCACCTCGAGCCCAACCCCTCGAGCCATGAGGAACCCTCGGGGGCTCCCTCGAGTCCAACGGGCGTGGAGCCTATGGACGAGGACCCCTCAAACGAGGCGTATGTACACTCCCTACTCAAGGGATATGGCGCCGACGATGCTGAGGCCATGGATACGGAGCCGGCCCCCAACAAGGGGGACTGGTGAGACAAATACATTGCCTGGATGGATCGAGGGGAGCTACCCTCGGACTGATCTGAGGCCAGGCACATTTCCAGGATGGTCAAGTCGTTCACCCTCGTCGACGGCAAGCTGTACAAGCGCGCCGCGTCAGGTGTCCTGCAACGATGCGTGCCCATCCCTCAGGGGCCCGAGCTCCTTCGAGACATCCACACGGGCGTATGCGGCCACCATGCGGCGCCGCGCACCCTCATGGGCAACGTGTTCCGCCAAGGCTTCTACTGGCCCACTGCGGTCGCTGATGCTAGTGATATCTTGCGCACATGCGAAGGGTGCCAGTTCTACACCCGCAAGTCCAACCTTCCTGCACACGTTCTACAGACCATCCCCGTCACGTGGCCTTTCGCCGTGTGGGGGCTGGATATCGTCGGGCCCTTGCGAAAAGTGCCCGGGGGCTACACCCACCTACTGGTCGCCATCGACAAGTTTTCTAAGTGGGTTGAAGTGCGCCCCATCATGAACCTCAGGGTGGAGCAGGTCGTAATGTTCTTCACCGACATCGTTTACCGGTTTGGAGTGCCCAACTCCATCATCACCGACAACGAGTCCCAATTCACAGGCAGAAAGTTCCTAGAGTTCTGCGACAAGTTCCACATCCGCGTCGACTGGGCGGCCGTGGCACACCCACAGACCAATGGTCAGGTGGAGCGTGCCAACGACATGATCCTACAGGGTCTGAAGCCCAGAATCTTCGACAGACTGAATAAGTCTGGTCGAAAATGGCTCCAGGAGCTACCAGCAGTCGTGTGGAGCCTCAGGACCACCCCAAGCAGGGCCACAAGATTCACCCCGTTCTTCCTGGTCTATGGCGCGGAGTCTATCCTCCCCACGGACTTGGAGTACGGGTCACCCAGGGTTCGGGACTACGATGAGAGCGCCAACCAGCGAGCCCGCGAGGACTCGCTGGACCAACTGGATGAAGCTCGCACCGTGGCCCTGATGCACTCCGCGAGATACCAGCAGGCTCTGAGATGCTACCAAGCCCGGAAGGTGCGGCGTCGAGACTTCAACGAAGGGGACTTGGTCCTAAGGCTGCGCCAAGACAATCGAGGCCGCCACAAGCTGTCAACCCCATGGGAGGGACCCTACGTCGTGGTGAAAGTGCTCAAGCCCGGCACGTACAAGCTGGCCAACGAGGACGGCGAAGAACTCACCAACGCTTGGAACATCCAGCAGCTACGTCGCTTCTACCCCTAGAAAGGATTTCCAAGTTCTTTTTGTAAATTGCGCACCCAACACCCTAGTTGGTTGTACAGATGTAAATCTTATTGAATTAATAAAGTTAAAGGGCAACTTGGCTTTCCCCAGAAAACCAAGTCACCCTCGGGGGCTATTATGGGGGGCACCCCCCGAAAAAATGGTCTATTTTTTCGCAAAAATTCGCGAGCACGCCAAATACGTCTCGACCTAAGCCTCAGGCAAATTCAGGCGGAGCGCGAGCAGCCAAGCGGGAAAGACGCGCGAGCCAGAGATAGCCTACGCCTCCAGCAGGATACAACCCTTCTCCCTCTCCTCTGGACCAGCGGGCCACTCGTGAAATCGAACCTCTCTACCTCAAATTCGCCTAAACAAAGGAAAAGAGCAGCGGAACAGCGTGACAAGCGAAACAAAAACATTACTTCTATTTACAAAATGTTTCAAACAAGTAGTTGTTCATTACACGGCCACATGGCCCGAATACTAATATCTAATTAGAAAGGGCTTGAACGCCCGATGGTCTTCAGACTTGAGGGTCGCCGGCACCAGGAGCGTCTGGGAACAAGAAATCGGCGAAGTCCTCAGTGAGCATGTCGGCGGCGGTAGCGGCGAGCGCGTCTACGCGATTCATCGCCTCCTCGTCTTCGATGCCAACCGGGACGACGTAGCCTGAGGACAAGGCCTCGAAGTCCACCTGGTAATGGGACGCCACCACACCAAGGGCCTTCTTGACGCCCAGGTGAAGGGTGCGGCGCATGCGCTGGGAAACATGACCCCCAAGGGCGTGTAGGCGACTCGCCAGCGAGCTCCCGGCCTGCGCCACGCCCTCCTCAACCTCTTGGCAGATCTCGAGGGCGGCGGCCTGCAACTCCTCCAACTCTTGTTGAGAGGAGTTGTAGGCCGTCTGCACTATCTCGACCTGGGTGGTCGTGTTCCCCAGGGCGGTCCGCAGGCCTGAAAGCCACGAACAAGGAAAAGGAAAGTTGGAGCGAATCCCCAAAAGGCAAATCGACAAGCGAAAAAGCGGACGGAAACTAACTCACGTTCGACCTGCTTCTTCTCCACCTCGAGGGCCTTGCGCGCCTCCTCGGCCTCTCGCCGCAGGTCACGGACTGTGGTCTCCTACTCCTCGAGGGACTGGCGCAAATCCTCGTGTGAGATGCTGAGCTGGACCAGTTCCCCGTTGAGCTTTGAGGCCTCGTCCTCCCGCTGCTTGAGGGTCGCCTGCGCCCCCTCGAGCGCGGCACGCTCCTACTGAAGCCGACCCAACACCTCCTCCCGTGCCAAGCGCTCCCACTCGAGCGCAGCCCGGGCCTCGGCGAGGGCGGCCCGCTCCTGCTGGAGTTGGGTCTCTACCTGCTGGCGCGCGACTCCCTCCTGACGGAGCTGCTCCTCCACCGCGGCGAGCGCGACAGCCCTATCCGCCAGGGTCGTCCTCAGCCCCTCGGCTTCCTTGGCCTTCTCCTCGGCCGACTGCGCGGGCCCGCGCCCCCTCGAGGGCCGCGTGGTCCTGTTGGAGCTGGGCGCGAGCAGAGACGACCTTGGCCTCCCACGCCGCCGCGATGGTGCGCGCCCCCGCCAGATCCTCCCAGCGCCCTGTGCAGCGCGTGGTCCCGCTCCACCAGCACTGTCTTCACCCTCTCGACCGCGGAGACGTCCCCCGTGGTCTGGGCGTCCTGCTCTGGAGGCTGGTCCAGCAGGGCCTCGACTCGGTACACCTGCCACCGGCCCGGAGACCTCAGGGCTTCGACGAGGGCGTCGGGGGCGCTGTATTAGCCCCGGTACCAGC
This sequence comes from Cenchrus americanus, assembly GCA_947561735.1. Lineage (NCBI taxonomy): Eukaryota > Viridiplantae > Streptophyta > Magnoliopsida > Poales > Poaceae > Cenchrus > Cenchrus americanus. The sequence goes on along the minus strand of OX387244.1, from coordinate 75,557,420 downwards.
TGTGATCGGCGTCGAGGCGGTCGAGGGTGTCGTATCTCTCTCGGGCCCGGCGCTCCAAATCCTGCCGCCGACGGGCAAGGCGAGAAAAGACGGGGGTCAGGGAGAGCACGAACGCGGAAGAAAGCGAGAAAAAAAACCGCGAAACCCGCCGAAAAATCTAACCTGGAAGACGCACCACGCGGGACCGCTGTGGATCCGCAGCGCCTCGTTCAGCGCTCGGTTGAGCGAAGCGCCGTGGTCGCGAAGCTCCTGCCGCAGCTCCTGCTCGGCTTGAGCCTCGGCAAAGTGGGCCGGCGGTGCGCCGCGCATTCCCGCTCTCCTCGCTCCGGATGCGCCGCGGGCCGCCCGGCCGGAAGGGCGGCGCGCGGCGGCAAGGCCTCGACACCGTCGGCCGGGCCCCCCGGCCGCGCGCGCCGTCATCCCTCGGCACGAGTGCCCCCGTCGGGGGCTCGGGGGCGGCGCGGCGGAGCTAACCCCATCGGTCCCTAGCCGGGCAGCGGGCATCCTCGTCCGGGATCTCCACCACCACCGCCTGACTGTCGACGATTGTGGCCGGTGCCGGTGGAACCGACGGCGCAGAGACCGTCGTGGTCATGGCTGCCGACGGGGCCGCCACCGCCTGCCGTGGCTCCACCGCCGCAGCTCGTGCTACGCGGGCCATCGCTCGCCGCCGTCACCGTGCTCCCGGCCGCCGCGGCGCCCTCGATAAGCGCCGCCTCGTGGGGACGGCCGCGTCCGACCTCAACACCTTGGCAGGCGTGAGAGGGGCATGGTGGGCGCCACCCTGCGAACGTGAAACGAGAAATCAGACACCCGCCTCTCGAAGACATGGCGGCTGGGGGAGTAATCGCTTACCTCAGGGTGGAGAAGCCCCACTTCCTTTTCCTTGGGGGCTCGGCGGGCGTTGTGGCCGCGGCCGACATTGCCACCGCGACACCCCCAGTCACCTCCACGACACGCGCCGGCGCCTCCGCGACGCGTGTCGCCTCTCTCATGGGCTGCCTGGAGACGAGCGCTCCCGCGCCTGCCCCAGGTGCTGTCTCCTCTGCCGCCTCCGCGGCTCTTGGCGAGGGAGCCGCAGGCTCCCACCTCTCGGGGAGAGCTCGTCCCCCATCGCTCCCCTCCTCCTCTTCCTCGTCCGACGATGAGTACTCCGAAGTCACCGGGGAGGAGAGTCCCTGCTGCTCGCGCAGCCGGAACTCCTCACTCTTCTGTTCCCGGCGCTCCCGTCGTCGGATCCTCTTCTCCTTGCGCGCCGCCCGCTCCTATTCCTGCTGCTGTGCCACACGCGTGCGCGCTCGGGCTCGGGGCGTGGGCGGATCAGACCGCGTGGTGTTCACGGTCACCATCTGCAGGGGACGACCGAAAGATCAGACCTCGCCTGCGCGCCGCGAGTAAATGGCGGGAGAGAGGATAGAAATTCCACTCACCAGCGGGCCGTGGGGGAGCATAATGAACGACCAGAGGTCATCGTTGCCGTTCTTGGCGGCCTTGAGGTTGATGGCGCACCTCGCCCTCGTGGCCGCGTACTCCTACGGAAGGAGATCGGGCAGCAGCCGCGATTGCGCCAACGCCACGGGATCAGCCGTGTCCTCCATCTCGAAGATGTGGAGCCGCCTCTCCATGAGAGGGATGATCCGCCGGTGGTGGAGGTTGGCAAAAACCGATGCCGCGCCCAACCCGGCGTCCGCCAAGTCCTTTAGCGCCTGCAACACTGACTCCAGCCGGTCCTGGCGCGAAGAGGGCGACACGCCGTGCCACCAAGAATCGGCCTTCTCCTTCAAGACCTTGCCGGTGTAGGGCGGAAGGCCAGGCTCCTCGTTGCGGAGGTAGAACCACCCCCGCTCCCACTTGGCGTTGTTGGAGGTCATCATGCAGGGGATGTAGAGTTCCCTGCGTGTCTCCCGCAGCGAGATCAACACGCCGCTGGCGTGCACTGCGCGGTGCACCTTCGGCTCCAGCGTGGTGAGCTTGTGTAGCTCCACGCGGAAAAGGTGGACCCAGAGATCCCAGTTTGCTGGGATCCCCATGAACCCCTCGCACACACCGACGAACGTGGCCGCCTGCGAGATCGTGTTCGGCGCGAAGTTGTGCAGCTCCACACCGTAGTGGTAGCATATCCCACGCAGGAAGCGGCTCGCCGGCGCCGCGAAGCCGCGCTCATGGAAGCGGACGAAGCTGACGATGTAGCTGAACGGAGGGTTGGGCTCTCGATCCGCCGCCGGCGGGTCGATCCACGCCGGGGGCTGCCCGTCCTCGTTCGCCGCCAGCTGGCTGGCATTCACCAGCTCGCTCAAGGCCAACCTCGTCGCTGTCGAGCGAGGCCACGACAGCGGGTCGATCACGGTGATGGGCTGCGGGGGAGCCATGCTGGTCGACGAAGGGGCGTGGAGACGAAGCGAACACTATGCGAGGCAAAGGGGTGCGCGCTGCTTTAAGTCGGAGGCGAAAGAGACGAGGACGACGGGCGCTAAGTGCTGAGGTAAAGGATTCGCCTCACCCTCCTCTCAGATTTATAGATCCATGGAGCCACGCAACCCGAATCGCGCGCTCTGCGCGCATTAACTGCAGGTGAACGGCACCCGTCACTGACAAGCAGGGCCCACCACGACCGAAGTGGCTAGGCGCATGCACACGTGCGATCATTACGGCGCGGCAATCGAAGAGCCGCGGTGGGCCGTCACGTCTGCCCACCCACGTCGCCCACTACGCGTGGCTGCGGCGCCTGAAAAGGCGCGCCCGCAGCGCATAACTGTGGCCGCGACTGTGAGCATTAAATGGCCCGGTCCCTTACCAAGTAAGGATGACCCTCGAGTGGCCCAAGAACGAGGCTCGAAAAGTCCAACCCTCGAAGGGTGCGATTACTGACCTGTGGTCTCGAAGCCCACTCAGCAAGAGTGGGCTTCGAGACCACAGGTGCCTTCGATTCACGAAAACTACTGATCAACGATTCGAGGGCCGGTTCGAGTGCAAGCCCTTGAGTCCCGCAGATGCAAAAAGTCAGGGCACCCAGCTGCCACCCCGCAGTGGCCCTACTGATCAGGGGTTTGAAGCCTGACCCTCAAAGGGTTCGAACAGGCGCCCCAGATCAACAGAGTCAAGGACGACGAGGGCGCGTGCATTCGAGCCTATCCTCGAGCCCACCGGTTCGAGGGCGCCCCACATGTTGTGTTCAAGAGCCAGCGAGGGCAGCTAGTCGGGGGGATTCCATCGAGGGAGAGGTTCCGCGCCCTCGGTCCCTAGCGAACGGGACCGAGCCCCACCTAGCAAACCCGCGTGAGCGCTTTCATGGACGAGTCTCCGGACCACGAGCCAACCATATCGAACGGGGCATGGGCGTCCACTTGAATCACCTGATAACAGCTCGACAAGGAATCCGCAATCCGTGACCTGACCGATGGGGGTTGCAGAAACCTCACCCTCCATGTTCCAGAGGGACGGCGAGTGATCGTTCAGTACAAGTCGGAGAGCTCGCCCCGATCGCCTCGAACGGGCCCAGGCTCGGGGGCTCGACGCACGACTACACCTCCTAGGGTGCACCGAACGTAGGCAATGCTAGTCATGTGCGTGTGGCACACCGAGGTCGGCTGGAACATTGCCGATGCCAGTTGAAACTAAGACCCCGCACGCTCGTAGGTCCCGCGAAAAAATACCTGCAGGAGCACTCATGCTCCTGCAGGGCTTCGGGGGCTAGACCCGCGGGTCCGCTGACGCGGCCCCACGGAACAACATTGGCAACCAGGAGGGAAGAACATCCTATAAGCAAGTGTCAGCATCTGCGGGACCCTCACGGGTACACCCGTAGATGCTCGAGGGCTACTGTCAGGGACAGCCATAAGGGTCCCCTAAATAACCAGGGGAAACCCGCTTACAACTCACAAAAAACACAAAACACAAACTAACTCACGAACCCAAAACACGCGCACGACACGGTCACGACCACGGTGGCCCCTGCAGCCTGCCAGGGCAGCACAGCCGAATGCCCCCTCGGGCGAGGTCCGCCTCGCTCGAGGGGCGAACGCTCCCTCGGGCGGGGGTCCGCCTCTCCCGAGGGCCGAACGCCCCCTCGGGCGGGGGTCCTCCTCGCCGGGGGTCGAACGCTCCCTCGGGCGGGGTCCGCATCGCCCGAGGGCCGAACGCCCCCTCGGGCGAGGTCCGCCTCGCTCGAGGGCCCCACGCGCACGTCGCCGCCACTCCTACTCGCGCGCATGGGCATTTAATGCTTTGACGCCGCATGACTGTGCCACGACCCTGACACGCCTGGGAATCACACCCCGGTGCTGATCCACCGACTCCCTGGGGAAGGCCATCCCCACCACTGTGTAACACTGTGCAGAGAGGCCGGTGTCAGCCCCGTGACACTGTGCCGCCTACTTCTGTACGACTAACGCGCCGAGCCCTCTAAGGGGGCCGGCGGAACCCTCGAATGCTTTTCCCGTGACTACACATGACTACGCCGTGACGTCGGGCCGGCGGGAGCGGTCTTCCCCATCCCTGTTAGCCCTGTGCGGCCATCCCCGCCACTGCAGCGCCACGCCGGGTACTGCGACGACATCCCCGACGCTGTTGGAGCGCACGGGGACGGGACGTTGCCATGCATGCCACTGTACCTCATACGGACCCCCGTTGATGGCACCCTCGAGCCGGCCCGCGGGCGGTGGTCGGACAACCAACCTCTACGCCACTACCCTCGAAGTTGCCCCTATACGGGCAAAGGACACGCCACGACGCCCCAACAGGAGCAAGATTCGCCAAGACGGTCGTCAACTCCGTGGCACTTCTCGCCATGCCTCCACACGTATGAGAATAGTGCGACACACCTGTAAATTGCTCTCTCCTTGGCCTATAAAAGGAAGGGAAATCTCCCAGCCACAGGGGACAGGACGATGGCTAGCGATCACATACACGCATTCCGCCCTCACCACGATATTGGCACTTGCCTTAATCAATACCTCTGGGACTTGGAGGCCCAGCCTCCTCTCCCGCCACGCTTGTAGCCCCCCTCTACAAGCACCATGGTGCAACGCAATATAGTGCTCCGAGCACACCACTGCTGGACGTACGGCCCCGGCTAGAACCAGGATAAAACCCAGTGTCATTAGTTGCTTAGCACTGGCCCATCGAGAGGTTGATCTCAGCGCTCATTACTAGTTAGTGTCGCACCGACAATCTCCCACTCTGCCACACACAAGCTCAGCCCGAGGCACTCAAGCACCCTCTACGATGTGCAAGGGCCTAGAAGTAGGCTCGAGTGTCGCGGGCTAGTCAAGTACTCGGGCAGGCTAAGGCAAACACGAACTACTCGGAGGAGAAGCCAGGCGTCCCAGGATGAACAGTCACACTCGGCCACGCGGTGGCTCCCAAAACCAAGCATCACGGCTCAGCTTTAATGCATCCTGACGGACAACAATGTGCGACGGGACATACCAACAACCAAGCACTGTACCTCTTTTTTACTTCCCCCTTGTGCCCCTTCCCTTGTGACTATAAAAGGGAGAGAAGGGCGACAATTACAAGAGTTAGACCTTCGATAGATCGAACACCACTTCTAGGGACTTGGACTCGACACCCTCTCCCGACAAGCTTGTAACCCCTACTACAAGCACTCCTAGCCCGAGAACATGGCAGCTTGACACTGGACATAGGGTATTACTCCTCGGAGGCTCGAACCAGTCTAAATACCGTTGTCTGCTGTGCTAACCATCCGAGCCCGACGCACGATCGATACAAATTTACTACCGGCGGAAGAGAACCCCGACAGTTGGCGCGCCAGGTAGGGGCACATCGTGTGTCTCAACGAACTTCAATGGATCGGATGGACGGCCGCAGGATCATGCTGACTCCTGGGGCCACTCTGCGCTTCGGCTCCCTTGGTTTCGTCTACACCGGGCCGGCGGAGTCCGTCGCCGAGCGCACCTTCGCTCGGCCGCCTCGTCCCAATGTCCTCACAGTGGCTGCGGGACGCGAGGCTTTCGTCCGAGGCTTCTCGGACGAGACCATCATCGGCATGTTGGGGCCAAACCCAACATAGGAGCGTTTTAGCCTCGCCGCCTACTACCTCACCGACCTCGCCTTCCGAGCTAGCGCAGAAGAGCCGCTGGCCTGGGGGGAGTTCATGGAGCGGTACACCACGATGTACCCCCGTGGACAACCCGGCCTCCCGGATGACCCAGTGATGGCCTACGTCAACAACCTCTGCATGACCGGCGCCACCCCTAGGTCTACGACGACTTAGAGGGCGCGGATCACGCGACGGCATCACCCCACGCGGGAATGCAACGTTTGCGTGGCCTCCGCATCGAGCAGCTCCGAACCAGAGCCGGCTCCGCGTCGCCGACGCCCAGCGGCGGGCGCGACTCGATGAACTCGCGGAGGCCAGGCACAAGCTCGACGAGGAGCTGGCCCTTCTTCACCAAGAGTTGGGCATGGATGCCGAGCCCCATGACCGATGGCCTCGACAAGACATCCCCATGCAGGAGGAACCCCGTGAGGGGAATGGTGACCGACGCGAGCGCCGTCCGGCTGCTGACCAGCCGCACGGCCGTGCACCAACACCACCAGCGCGAGGGCTGGCGCGTGACAACAACTGGCGCGCCAGTGAGGGCATGAACGTTGACATCAACACCGACGCTGACGCTTCGCCACTCTTCCGGCGGGCGTCCCAGAACCTTGCCGCTGCGTCCATGTTGCCGCGTGGCTGCCCGGAGGCGGCGACCTCGAGGAATGACGAGTGCGCCAACAACTGAAGGCGTTGCTCGAGACGGTGGCAGCACAACAAGCGGAGAGCTCAGCCTCACGCGAGCGCTTGGAGCACGGGTGGGCAGGAGCACCATCCGCCCACGGCCCGAATCCGCCTCCTTCCCAGCATCGAGAGCGCGTGTAGGGAGGCGGAGCCGCGACATCGGCGGTCAGGAGCCGTCTCGGCCCAACCGCGACGTACGGAACACCATCGAGGCCCGACGACGGGCCGAGAGTGTTGATAACCACCGCGACAATCGCTCGTGCCACCACGACGACCGTGGACGCGGGCGGCGCCACGACAGCGGCGCCGACTGTGACAACAGCTTGTCGCCAAACCAAAGAGGTCAACGGGCCTTTGGTCAGAGCATCCGCGACGTGAAGTTTCCTTCACGGTTCCGTGCTCCTATGAACGTGCCAAGATATAATGGGGACACCAAACCCAGCGTATGGCTCGAGGACTACCGGCTCGCTTGCCACGCCGGGGGAGCGACAGGCGATCTCTTTGTCATCAAGAATCTGCCGCTCTACCTCGGCGACTCCGCGCGGACATGGCTCGAGCACCTGCCGCGGGACAAGATCAACGACTAGACCGACCTATGTCGGGTTTTCGTCGTCAACTTCCAAGGCACCTACATGCACCTCGACAAGTAGTGGGAGTTGCGCAACTGCAAGTAGCAGTCGGGGGAGAGTCTCCGCGAGTACATACGACGCTTCTCCAAGCGCTGCACCGAGCTCCCTGGTGCGACCGACAATGACGCCATCTCGGCGTTCCAAAACAGCACGACGTGCATGTCCCTCATCCACCGACTTGGGCGCCGCATGCCCCGCACGACTCACGAGCTTCTCGACATTGTGAGCAACCACGCCGACGGCGAGGAAGCAGTCGCCGTGACGCTCAACACCCCTCAAGGCAAGGGGAAGAAAGTCGTGGACCACGGCGAAGGGACGTCCTCGTGCTTCAAGAAGAAGCAGAATGATAAGTGTCACCGCGATGACAACTTCATTGCGGCGGTAGAGCGCAAGACGTCGCGCCCCAAGGGCAACCCGACCAAGCCCGCACCATCCAAGGACCACTTCGAGAGGCTCCTGGATGCGCCGTACACGCACCACGAGGTCCCCGTCAAGCACACACTCAGGGAGTGTCGGCTCATGAAGAACTACGTCAACGGCACCCTCAAGCCAAGAACGGTGGACCAACCCAAGAAGGGAGGCCCGTCCCCCGACAACGACGACGGCATGGGGGCTGCATACCCAGGGGAAGACGGTGCGGTGCACATGATCTTCGGCGATCTCCGGCAAGACCCTCGAGGCGGCGCGAGCAGCTCATGCAACGAGAAGTCTTCAACGCGACGTCGCGAAGCCGTCCTATCTAAAGTAGTCAGAGGTTCCGATAACCTTCGATCGCGAGGACCATCCCGACCACGTGCCTGAGCCTGGATGCTACCCACTAGTGGTAGCTCCCTATTCAAATCAAAAAGGGTCCACAAGGTCCTGATGGATGGGGGAAGCGGGATCAACATGATCTATGCGTCAATGCTTGACGACATGGGCATCCCGTGGTCCACACTAAGACCGTCGACTGCACCGTTCCATGGGGCCGTACCCGGGATGGAGGCACTCCCCATCGGTCAGATCGATCTGCCCGTCATGTTTGGGGACGTGCGGAACTTCCGCATGGAAACCCTCACCTTCGAAGTGGTGGGGTTCTCGGGGACGTACCACACCATCCTTGGGAGGCCAGCATACGTGAAGTTTATGGCCGTGCCGAATTATACGTACTTGAAACTGAAGATTCTCGATCCGAAGGGGATCATCACAGTAGGGCCAATGTATCAGCGTGCATATGAGTGCGATGCTGAGTGCTTTCAGTTCTCTGAAGCAATCATCTGGTCCGAGAGTCTTCGTGCCGAGCCTCGATTTGAGGACTAGGATGTCCCTGAGTCGTCCAAGCGAGCGACCTGCTCTTTTGAGCCCGCAAAGGATGTGAAGGATGTGATCGTCTCTGACGACAGCCGTACACTCCGTATCGGGACGACGCTTGATCCCAAATAGCAAAGCGCGCTCATTGACTCCCTCAAAGCGAACCTCGATGTGTTTGCATAGAAACCCTCTGACATGAATGGGATCTCGAGAGAGGTTGCCGAGCACAAATTAAACATCAAGCTGGGATTGTAACCGTTGAAACAACGCCTTCGCCGCTTCAAAGACGAGAAGTGCAAGGCGATTGGCGAGGAGGTCATGAAGCTCCTTAGTGCAGGGTTCATCAGAAAAGTCTTCCACCCCGAGTGCCTAGCAAACCCTGTACTTGTAAAGAAGAAGAATAAGAAATGGAGGATGTGTGTTGACTACACGAGCCTTGACAAGGCGTGTCCCAAGGATCCATTTCCTTTGCATCGGATAGATCATGTAGTCAATTCAACGGTCGGGTGCGAAACCCTCTGTTTTCTCAATGCGTACTCTGGTTATCACCAGATAGTGATGTACAAAGCGGACCAACTCGCGGCTTCATTCATCACTCCGTTCGGCGCGTACCGCTACCAGATGATGCCCTTCGGGCTCAAGAACGCGGGAGCCACTTTCTAACGATGCATGCAATGTGTCTTTGGAGAGTTGATAGGGTGCATCATAGAGGCGTACGTCGACGACATCGTCGTCAAGTCGAAATAGATGGGGGACCTGGTCCCCGACCTCATCGAGGTCTTCGCAAATCAACGACAACACGGGGTAAAGATAAACCCCAAGAAGTGCGTTTTCGGGGTTCTGAGGGGTATGCTCCTCAGCTTTGTCGTGTCGGAACGCGGCATTGAGGCTAATCCCGAGAAGATCTCGGCCATCATGGACATGGGGCCGATCAAGAACCTGAAGGGCGTGCAACGTGTCACGGGCTGCCTCGCGGCTCTAAGTCGTTTAAGAGCGCGACTCGGGGAGCGCAGCCTGCCCCTGTACAAGCTTATGAAGAAGTCTGACCACTTCATGTGGAACCCCGAAGCACAAGAGGCACTCGATTCTCTAAAGAATATGCTCAAGAGTCCTCCGATTCTAACCGCTCCAACAATTGAGGAGCCAATGCTCCTGTACATCTCAGCGACAACCCAGGTGGTCAGTGCGACGTTGGTGGTCGAGCGGGAAGAGCCCAGAAGGTCGCAGAAGGTACAACGACCCGTGTACTTCGTCAGTGAGGTGCTCTCCGACTCCAAGACGCGCTACTCCCAGATGCAAAAATGTGTGTACGCGATCTTGATGACCAAGCGCAAGCTTCGGCAGTACTTCAAGGCACACCCCATCATGGTGGTGTCCAAGTATCTGCTCGGGGAGGTCATCCAAAACCCTGAAGCCGAAGAAAGGATCGCCAAGTGGGTGCTGAGCTGATGGGACAGAACATCACATACGCACCACGTAGTGCTATCAAGTCACAAGTACGCGCTGACTTTGTGGCCGAGTGGACGGAGATTCAAACTCCCCCCGCATCGATCGAGCACGAGACATGGATCATGTATTTCGATGGCTCGGTCATGAAGGAAGGAGCGGATGTAGGCCTTGTCTTCATCTCGCCTCTTGGCGTGCGCATGGAGTACTTGGTAGGACTACACTTCCCGACATCGAACAACGCCGCTGAGTATGAAGCCCTGATCAACGGTCTCCGAATTGCTGTTGAGCTCGGGATCAAGCGCCTCGAGATCAGGGGTGACTCAGAGCTGGTCGTAGATCAAGTCATGAAGGACAAGAACTGCATGGCCCCAAAGATGGCGGCGTACTGTCAGGCTGTACGTGATCTGTAGGGCAAGTTCCACGGCCTCGAGCTCCATCATGTGCTGCGCGACTACAACAAAGCAGCCGACGTACTCGCAAAGACCGCATCCAGTCGCAGCTTGGTGCCTCACGAGGTCTTCGCGAGTGATCAACATGCACCATCCGTACGAGCAGAGGGCGAGAAGCCACCCGAAGAGTCAGAACCCGAGGTCATGGCGGTCGACCAGCCACCCGAGATGAATCTTGAGGATCCCGATTGGCGGTTTCCAATCCTCGAATGGTTAGTCGAGGGGAAACTCCCCTCCGACCAAACGGAGGCTCGACGCTTTGCCCACCGAGAAAAAGCGTTCGTCCTCATCGACGACGAACTCTACAAGTGTGTGACTGCCGGTATACTCATGCGGTGCATCCTCGGGGATCAAGGCCGTGAGCTGTTGCAAGAGATACATGCCGGCGCCTGCGGTCACCACGCCGGTCCAAGAACACTTGTCCAGAAGGCTTTCTGACAAAGTTTCTACTGGCCCACAGCAGTCGCGGACTCCAAGGACATCGTGTGGTGCTGTGAGGGGTGCCAATTCTACGCTCACCAAACTCACCTCCCAACGCAGGCGCTTCAGACCATCCCCATCACATGGTCTTTCGCCGTCTGGCACCTCGACATGGTGGGACCGCTCCGACAAGCGCTCGGGGGCTTCACCCACCTTCTCGTGGCGGTCGACAAGTTCTCCAAATGGATCAAGGCTTGGCTCATCGTCAACGTCCGCTCCGAGGAGGCAGTATCATTCTTCATCGACATCATCTATCGCTTCGGCATACCCAACACGATCATTACTGACAACGGCACCCAGTTCACAGGGAAGAAATTCCTCAACTTCTGCAACGACAACAACATCCGTGTGGACTGGTCTGCTGTTGCTCACCCGAGGACGAACGGGCAAGTCGAGAGGGCCAACGACATGATCCTACAAGGCTTGAAGCCACGAATCTTTAAGTGGCTCGACAAGTTCCGAGCAAGATGGGTAGCCGAGCTACCGTCCGTGCTGTGGAGTCTACGCAACACACCGTGCCGAGCCACGAGGTTCACGCCCTTCTTCATGGTGCATGGCTCCGAAGTGGTCTTGCATACTGACATCGACTACGGCAGCCCACGAGTACGAGCTTACACCGAAGAAGGAAATCAAGTCGCGCTCGAGGATGCGATCGATCAATTCAATGAGGTGCGCGACGTAGCGCTGCTTCGGTGCGCCAAGTACCAGCAGGCCCTGCGACGCTACCACGAGCGTAACGTGCGCCCCCACGAGTTCCACGTTGGAGATCTCGTGCTCCGACAAGTTCAAGGCAGCAAGGACAGGAACAAGCTATCACCACCTTGGGAGGGGCCGTTCATCATCCACGAGGTGCTCCGACTAGGGACATACAAGATCCAGTATGAGGACGGGAGGGTCGTCTCCAACACATGGAACATCGAACACCTGCGCCCGTTCAAACCTCATATATCAATAAATAGATGTTGCATGCCTTGTTCACAAGTCTCTGAGTTCGAAAACTTATCGTTGGCTGTGTTCACATGTTTGTGACAACGCTTGGGACTGAGCAGCGAGTGTCTTTGCACCAGTGCAAAGACGCTCCCTGCTCAGGGGCTACCCTGGGCACGATGCCCTCCCCTGTTTTTACGAAATTTTTCAGAAAATCCCGACAATTGTGTCGAGACCAATCGCACGAGCGAAAGGTTTTTTGATGGAAACCCAATCTCGTGAAAAGTGAAGATGACGGCTGCGTGGGATGAGGCGCTGTTGTTCGTTCAAAGCTCCTAGTGCTTATGCCTCCGCGGCTACAACACGAAGACTTGCGAGTACTCTCTGAGTCCCCAGGTCTTCGTCCGACCTCTTTTCAAAAAGCATTCGAGTGACCGCCTGGACTCTAGTCCGAAAAACGATTCCACAAGCAAAACCTCGTCAAGTTACCTCCCGAGTTCTTGGGGGCTGCGAACGAGCGGTTGCACTTAGTGGATTGAGGAGGATAGGCCTTACAACTCCTACGCCTCCGTGGCTCCATAGTAAGGCTCGGGCACTTCAGTTTCCTAAGATCGACTGCACGTTGCTGCAGTCATCCTCGAGCGCTCGGAAGCGGTCGGGATGTAATGCAATTCGAATAAAGTACTTAGCTACACGACTTGTAGACTTACGACTTGTTCGGGTTATTAAATGAGACAAATTATGGTACAGTTAACTTGAGGGCCCGGGGGCTTCTGGGTCCTCTGATGCGTCCAGTGGCAGCAGCTCCAGGTCCTTCAAGGCGGCGTCGGCCATGTCGCGGGCGAAGGAGGCGCAATCTTCTTCCAGCTCGTCGCACTGCACGTCGGAGATGCTATGGGCTCAGCCGCCGCTCAGCGCCATGCGGTTCAACCCTTGGTAGTGCGACTCAAACATGGCGAGGACTCGATGCACTGCTCACCGGGCCGTCGTCAGCTCAAGCTCTCGGACCACGCCAGGGAGGCGCCCGACTTCTTCAATCAGTGTCTCAGGCGTCATTGGTCCAAGCGTCACGCCGAGTCTGGCCATAGACGTGCTCATCGCTTTCCCGAGCTAGGCTATGTCCTCGATGACCTTCTGGCGGATGGCCTCCGACTTTCGCTGGGCATCCCGGGCTTGGTTCAGGGTGATCGCATCCTGCTCCCGAGTCATCTGCGACTGCTCCAGCTCGGTCTTGACCTCTGAAAGACGAACAGAATGACAAGTTATGGCGGGTCTGCGGAAAAGTGGAAGACAGAGATAAGGTTTGATACTTACTCTGAAGTTGCTCTAACAGGCGCCTGATTGCGCCATCCTTCTCGATGACCTTGAGGAGGGTGACGTTCAGCTCCTGCTTCTGCTCCGCCAGCTTCGCAGTCATTCCGGTGTGAATCACGCGCGCCCCTACGACCAAGACCAGCAAGTCAGAGCATGACAAGAAATGGGCAGCAAGCGAAGACAAAGAAAGAAAGCAACCACGCGGCTCACCCTCAAGGTCCTGCGACAGCTTGGCATTGTTTTCGCGCAGTCGCATCGTCTCCTCGGAAACCACCTGAAGCTGGTTGGTGACCTGAGCGAACTGGCAGCTGGCCGTCACCAGGTCCGTCGTGGCGGTGCCCAGATCACGCTCCAGCTCCGACACCCTCACCGCGAGCGTCGCCTTCTTGCGAGTGGCAGCCTGGGTGGCATCTCGGGCGATGGTTTTGGTGGTAGCAGCAGTGGTCCTGGTCCTCTTAGCGACCACTTTGGCGGACGCCGCGGTCGCACGGAGATTCTCGACCACGGCCTCGGTGAGAGCCAGCCTCGACGCCAGCGAGTCCCGCTCGGTGGCAGCTGCTGCAACGGCTGTCTGGGCGGTGGTGGCACGGTCCTCCGCAGATTGTCGGGCGGCTTCAAGGGACGTCTGCGTCGACTCCTCACTCGCCACCGCTGCGGCCGCTGCCACCCGAGCCACGACAAGCTGCATCTCCAGCTGGGCCCGCTCCGCGTGGAGCTCACGTGCTGCGCGGGCTCGCCTCCGAACTGACGCTACAAGGGTCTACTGCGAGCAATACGAGAATGAGTCATGCCTCTCAGAAGAACCGAGAAATCAAAAAGAAACAACCAGCTCAAGCAGGAAAACTTACTGATGTCGAAGGGAGAATCAACTCGTCAAATGCACGGCGCGCCCACTCCAACCAGCGCTCAAGGGTGTTGCGCACCGCCACCTCCTCGTCGTCCTTGGCATCCTCGCCAGCCTCGAAGGCGGCTGCCCACCACGGGGTGCAGGCGAGTTCAAGGGCCTGGACTCCACCGCTCGCAGTGCCTTGTGATAAGGTAGTGCCTGAGTCCTCCTTGGCCTCTTGGATCTCTGGGGAGGTGACCATTGTCGTGCCCTCGGGGGCAACGTGCTCTTGAGGGGCCACGGCAGGCTCGCCCGGCACGAGAACCTCCTCCGCAGCGGCGGCGACCGGACGGGGTGACGAAGGCCCTGCCTGTCCGACAACACCCTCCGCCACGTCGGCCACTGTAGCAGTGGCTGCTGATGCGACTGCTTCTGTGGACTGGGGCAGGGACGCGTCCTGGCCCTCCCTGGTTGGTGATGGCCTGAGCACGACCACGGCCGACTCTACGCCGGTCGTGGACGCCTCGAAAACCCCCTCTGTTGCCTCCGGCGCGGCGAGGGGCATAGAACTATCGGCACATTCATATTGGCACATCGCCGACGCGACCGACGCGATGGTGTCCAGGATCGATGGCTTGGTGAACATCCGCTCCGTCGCCACCTCCAGCGTCTCCCGGTCGTTGCTGGGGAGTTCAGGGGCATCAAGGTCGAGGTCGACGGTCCTGATGCCGGGGAAGTCCATGTACCTGCATGCTGCTAGGTCCATCACATCCTCGACGAACACAGCGCCCGAGGCCGGTGAAGGCTCCGGCGCTATTGACATCACGATCCCCCGCCGGTGGGGGTGGCGCCAAGTCTTCATCCGAGGGTACCATCACCATGTCCGCGCCGCCCGAGCCAGCCCCGGACGGTGGCTCCAATGCGGCTTGGGAGCCGGTCGTCTCCGCGGCCGTCCGTTCCTCCTCAACAGCGGCGGTCACCGGCGGGGGCGGCGCGCCCGACTCCTCCACCGCGGTGCCCACGACCGATCCCTCCTCAACTTGCGCCGGGAGCGGCTCGGTGCACGGAGGCTGGGGACAGGGCTCGGAGGGCACAACTCGCGCGCTCTGGGTCAAGAGCTTCAAGGGCGCGACGCTGAGCACGTCGGTGTCGGCATGCCTACAAGAAGACCGAATCAAGGTTGGCAAGCAAAGCAAGTAAAAGAATTCATGATGGAGCTCCGAAGACGAGAACTTACATTTTGGAGCGCACCCGGGACTTCTTCGCCGGGCGGCCCGACGAGCCCTACTCAGGTGCTGCACGCTTGGAGCCCGCCAACTCGGGGGGCTGCTCCACTTCGATCCGATGCGCTCCCCCGACCGCTCGGGGGCTGATCCTTCGGCCTCTGCGACGGCCGGGGTTGGTCCTTGGCCCCCGCCGACGATGAGGGAAACGTGAACGTCCGGGGCTCCGCCGCCACGAATAAGTAACGACTGCAGGCGCCACGGGGCCGCGTGTAACACCCTAAAATTCCATCAGTAAATTAATATAAGCAACAAGTAATTAGATTTAATTTTTCTAAGGATTACATAAATTTGGCCTTTTAAATATTTAAATATCATTTTCATAATGTTAGAAACAATAAGTGCTTGTGCATCATGTTTGAATGCATGGTTTCATGTTTGT
The DNA here is from genome assembly GCA_947561735.1 of Cenchrus americanus. Taxonomy (NCBI): domain Eukaryota; kingdom Viridiplantae; phylum Streptophyta; class Magnoliopsida; order Poales; family Poaceae; genus Cenchrus; species Cenchrus americanus. The sequence continues at coordinate 75,541,649 of OX387244.1, read as the reverse complement.
TTGAGTGAAGTTTGCAAAAAGTTTGAAAAAGAGTTTAAATTTCAAAAGTTTGAAAAAGGAGTTTAAAAAAAGAGAAAACTTCCAAAACCCCTATCCCTCCCTTTCTCTCCCTTTCAGCCTATTCTTTCTCCGCCCTACCCGCTTCTTTTCTTCTTAGCCCGCAAACTCGAGCAGGCCGCCGGCCTCTTTTTTCTCCCTGCGGCCCAACATATTTGCAGCCCATCTCTCCTTTTCACCCCTTTTTTCTTTTCTTTTTCCGCCGGCCTCTCTCTCTCGCGCGGCCTAGCAACACTGCGTGGCGTATCGCAGCCCAGAAGCCGCCCGCACCATTTCCCTCTCTTCTGGTCGCTGACTGACCGGGCCCGCCCGTCAGCTCCTCCTCCCACCTCCGGCTCCCCTCCCTTGTTCTGTGAACTGCGCCCGCCGGCCGTTGCCCCCGCATCTCCCGCCCCTTCCCGCTTTCAAACTAGCCATCAAGGCGCAGTGAAGCCCTCCCTTCACTCCCTCACCTTCAATTCCGCCCGTTACCCCAAGTCAAGCGCCCCCCTCTTGAAGGCAGTAAAGCCGCCGGCACCCCCTTCGGCCATTGATGGCCATTACTCTGGCCGTCGCCCCCTCTCTCCCTCATCGCCCTATAAAATCGACCCGAGAGCCCCTGCGGCTGCCCCTTCACCCACTCGAGCCCCCACTCCCTCTCCTTGCCTCCACACGCGCCGCCGCTAGGGAGATCCGCCGCCACGCCATTGCCAGCCAGTCGGCGCTTCTCGTCGTCGGTGAGCACCTCCTTAGCCTCCTCGCATCCTCCCTCGCCTCCCGCTCCACCCGCACGAGGATCCCGTGCCTGGGGCCCCTCCTTCCCCTGCCAGACTGAGGCCGGAACCCCGTCCTCCACGCGAGCCCGCGATCCCATCCGCCTGTGGCCGACGCGCGCGAACTCCGCCGTCCCATCGTCGTCAACGAGCCCCTGGTGAGGTTCACGCCGTTCTCCTATTTCTCCTATTTCTCCTGGTCCAAACCGCACACGAAATGGTTGCCCGTAGCTTGAGATCGAGCATCTCCGGTGAGTCTTCCGCCCGTCGCCGCCACACGCTACCGCCCCGCCGCTGCAAGCCATCTGAGCGCCGCCGCCTACCACCTGCAGACCACCGTGGCCATCCGATCAGGGAACAACGACCCAGATCAGATCGGGGCGTACCCCTTCGATCGGTCCACCATGGACCCGTGGACCAGGTCCATCGCCCGGTCCACGGCCACACTCGCCGCTCGATCCAGATCTGATGGCCCAGATCAACCGGCGCCCAAGTCAAAATGGCCCACATGCCAGTCAACCCTGGGTCTTCACCGCCATCTTGCAAAAAGAACCCTGCAGTTTTAAATATGACAATAATACCCTTCCACCTTATAAGATCCTTCCAGTCAGGTCCTTGGTTTCATGTTTAGGACCCTGAGTTTCTTAGATTTTCCATCCCGCAATCCATCCTTGCCCTTTTACATTATAAACCTCGGGTTTATATACGTAATTATGTTCTAGCCCCTGGTTTTTTGCAGTTAAGCCCCTGGAAGCACTGTTTCTTCACAGAAAAGCCACTGAACCTTGTTTTAGACATATCTTTTCCGTGTTTTATCTGTTTTAAGCGTTCTTGGTGTCCACGTGACCGTCTTTTCAAGCCCGTCAGTTTAGAACCTTCTTCTGGCTATATCTTTTGCGTTGTAGCTCCGTTTCCACCGTTTCAAGTTGCGTTAGGATCATATCAACTCAAACTACGTGATAGGACAAATGTTGAACATGTTCTATGTTTATATTTTATTTAAATATTAAATATGATTAAACCCTATTACACACGCTTTTCTAATTAAAATCTAATTAGAGTTCAACACGTGTTTTCAAAAGAAAGTTAATATAATTAATACTGATTAAATATTTCTTTTAATTAAAATTTAATTAGATGTATACCTCGGTTTTTATAATCAAACTTAATTTGATTAATGATTATGCAATTTGCTTTCTACTAAAATGTAACATAGGCTATATCCCGAGTTTTCTTAATAAAATGTTAATTTGATTAAAATGAATATGAATGTGTTTTTAAATTATAATTTGATTAGGAAAACTCGAAATATAAACATAAACACCTAGATGCTTTTACATACTTATTTTTGTTTAATTTGCATAAATCATACTTGAAATAAAATTGGACTAGGCTTACATCGTCTTTTAAATACAAATATAACTTGCTTAATTATAAATAGGGTATTTCTCTGAAATAACCTATACACATGATTTTAGTGTGTCCTGATAAACTTGTAGCGAAAGGATACATCATACAGTTATGCATAGGCTAAATGTTAGAGCAGGCAGTATAAGAAGATTTGCTTATTTTTTTATAAAAAGCAAATTTTGAACTACTATTATTGGCCAGTAGAACTGGAATAGCTGACTTGGTAACTATCATTCTTTCTGTTTTGGCTCAGATCTGTGGCTTGAGAAGGAACGAAGGCAGGGCACGTGTTTCTGAGGTCTAAGGAAAAACACATAATCTGTTTCTGCTCTAGAGTCTTCAAGCTTTGTTAGGTACTTGTCTGACACTAATTTGAAAACAGGAAACACATGTGCATATCAATTAATTTTAGACTAAAAATTGTCTGACTTTATGTTTTAGGCTCCTCTACCTTGATTAAGCCAATGAACGGGGTCAGATTCACCTATCAGATGAGCTTCCTGTGCCTCCACTCATGCACGCCATGGAGGTCGTCCCCAGCAATGAGATGGTTCTATCCAGGCTTGATGGGCAAGCATGGAGTGCTTCACTCACAGGTGGATGATCCTACTATTTGTTCTAATCCGCGAGTCGTTTACTATGAGAGTGCAGAAACCTAGTTCTAGAACACACTGTTCAATCACTTCCAATGGCCAGAGCTCTGAAATAAGTTGTGACACTCTTCATGTGCAGGAAGGCTCTGAGGCCCTGAAGCCTGAAGTCATATGGGGTGATTGCGACCAGAAGGCTTATGCTAGATTTCCGGTGCTGAATACTAAGGCTTTGTTTTGTCTGTTCTTTAGAAGTAACATATAAGCACAGACATCATTGCTTTCATTTCTGTAACTTACATAAGTTGTTTTTTGTTTACTCTCAGGGGCAAACTCCATCCTTATTGTGTCATGCTGATGGCATTTGCTCATATTGTCTCCTTTTTCTCATGCAGGTATGCTTCTCAATGATTGCATGGTGTTGATCATGGGAACATGCAAAGATCTTGTTAAATTCAATGTTATAAGTTGCATTAAACTTAGCTTTGCACCTTTTCTAGAGGGATGACACTGTTGCAGCCTTGTGGGAATTTCTTGATTTGCTTGCTTGGACAGTTGGATTGTACTCGACCTTCTGCATGTATAAAGTTTTGTCCACTACAAATTGACTGGTTTATGATAGCAAAATTGTGTGGGATGTCTGCTTGTCATTTTCTGCACTGCAAATCCTTCATTTTCTCATAAAAGTGTGTCTGCCTGACAGCTTGAGCAATCACATTACTGCCCCCCCCCCCTCTCTGTCTAGGTTTTTTACTTTTGGCGGTTTGTTGGATTTACCTCTTCGTACGACTCATACGGAGTAGGTGCTGGTTGGTTGGGATTACGATCTGCTATTATGTCTCGTCCTCCAAGTATTGTAACTCTCATATATATATATATATACCGCATTAGGGGTTCAATACAACGCATCCTAGTATCCTACCAATCTTATATGGTATATTGATTATTTGAAATCTGATTCATGTCATGGCGCATGTGTTCTGTAACAGCTGATCTGCAGGATCTTGCTGATTGCAGCGGCAGTATGTACATACGTACAGTATACAACCTAGACTAATGAGAAGATTGCTCCCCTACCATAGGCTACGTACCATGTGTGCGCAGTGCGCACTTTCTTTTTGTGATATTCTCGGGGCTTCTTGTGATCAGTCTAGTAGTCTACTATATTTATCCTAGGATGATGCTATTCAGGACATCTCTGCAGTTAGTCTAATAATTATTTGGATTAGGATATGAACAATAGTGGATTTCTTCGTACCCTCTCTAGTGAGAGGTCTAACTACGCAACCACTTTAACCTGGGGCTGAGCCGCACCGCCGCTTTGTTCAGCTGGTTGGGGATCGATGTTGATTTTTTTTAGAAAATTACCGCTGATTGGCTGATATAGGCTAATGTTCCTCTTATCCCCGCTGGACCCGAGCTCGCAGAATTGATAAAAAAGAGAAATATCCTCTTGCAAAGAGAAGAATAAGCAATGTCTTGTGGCCCATACCACATTTCCAAAGTGTCTGCTAGTAGCAAAATTTCCCTTGATTTATGGGTATGCGACGTGGTGCGCACGGTAAAGTTAGCACACTGAGTCTAGCAATGAAGTGCATTTTGGGAAGACAATTTGGCGTTTGCCTTCCTTCTACAGTGTTTTCCATGCCTCAATTATTCCGCCGTCTCCAACAGAGGAAGGGCAATTGCATTTGATCCTCTTACATTGCCTACGCCTCGCGTCCTCCTCAGCAGCGCCCCGCTGCCCCTGCTCCTCCACTTCCACCTCGCCTCCTCCGTCGGTTGCGCCTTGCCTCCACCTCACCCCTCGCGTCGGCGGCCAGCACGACGACGACCTCATCGGCCGCACTGCTCTTACCCTCTGTGTTGTCGCTTGCGCGCGTACCCGCGGCAGCTCCTCGCGTTCCGCCGCCCCGTGGCCGCCGTCGCCGCCGTCGCCGACCCGCAGGGGGTCGTGCTCGATTCCGTGGCCTGGAGGTCAATTCCACGCCTGAGGAGATCAATTTGTTGATTCGCGGCCTCCTCGTGTCCTCCGCTCCTCGCCTCCACTGACGCTCCTCGCCTCCACCGGCCTCGGGAGGGACGACAGGCACCGTCGCTGCCGATTCGATGTTCGCAGGAGCGGAATCAACTTCCACCACTGTCGTCGTGCGGCGCGAAGGCCATGGCGTCTCGGAGGTGGTGGAGGAGCGGCGGGTGCGGGAGGAGACGGCAGCGCACAAAGCGGGCTCGAAGACGACGACCTCGGTGCTTTTCCCTGCCTGGCGGCGGCAGAGCTCCGCCCTCACTCCCCGCACCGGCCGTCGAAGCCCCCTTCCCTCTCCTCTGCTCCCTCCCACTCGGGCCGGCTGCAACGCCCGCAACTCCCTCCTCCTCTGTTGCCTTCCCGTGCGGTGGGATTTTTCCTTCGAGGAGAGAGGCAATGCAACTTTACGTCTCCTCTCTCCTCCATAGGCAATTTGCCTTAACCTGATGTCTCCTCCGTTGGAGGAGTTCCTCCGCATGCACAGTAGTCTAGCGTGAGGCAAATTTGCATTTGCCTCTGCTGTTGGACTCAGCCTGATGTTGCCTGTCATGCACTTGCGTTGGTGCCGCCTTGCTTCACGGTCCTTGCTTGATCTACCACCATTGGCGTTTATCTCTCGACAAGCCGTTGGAGTCCGCCGCGAACCCTGAAAATCACAATCTCTCTACTTGTCAAGGACTTGTTAATTTGTCCGCCATACATGCCATTGTTCGGAAAAACGTGACTTAAGGGGGTCTTGAGCGGATAGTATATTAACCGGTTAATACAAAGGGTTTTATTATTAACTTTCTAATTGATTGCTTCTCTTTAAATCAAAAGGATATTAATCGTAAATCTAACGTTATTTCCCATTTTCATCCTTGTACTTTTCATTAGAATCCATCATCCAACATATTTGCGCATATGCATGTACCATGCATTTGTATCCAATGGATGCAAGTGCATTGCAGTGTTCGGGTGCGCGGGAGCACCCGAAGCATTTAGGGCTTGTTTGGGAAATGGAGGATTCAAGTGGATAGAAGAGGATTGAAGGGGATTTTGAGAAATTTTGACTTATAGTGGAAATTCCTCCACCCCAATACCCTTCGTTCCCGGTCATTCCACTAGTTCCCAAACAAGCCCTTAGAGTAGATCTTTCCTCTTGAGTCCCGACTATCCTCACGAATATCTTGGTAGTTGTGACGGGGCACGGTGTGAAACGTGGCAGACAATTGATATGGGTGTTGACGCGAAAAGTGCACTCAACGCCAAACACACAGCAAGCCGAACAAAGCTGGCTTCACACGCGCAGAGAGCAAAAGACGTGCCAGTCAATTTTTCCTGAAAATTAACAAAAGACAAAGCAGTTAGATACCAAAGCTTGGAACTTGCCGGGTGGTACCAGACAGTTCCATATTTACGGCTAAGAAGCCAAATGGGATGACACATAGCTATAGAAAGCTATTTGCCAATGAACTACATCCATTCGGGAACTCGCAAAGAGAAAAAAAGTAATATTGCCGAATGGATGACATAAGCATGACAACGATCGGTCTTTGTTTGGACAAGAATGCACGTACATGAGGTCATGACCGATCCACATGAAGATTAGCATTAAATAAATGAATAAAGTAAAACATGTAGATGATCATGTATTAAACAAGCATGCATAGATCCAAAGCACTAGTCTACCGCATGTCTAGTTACTTTGAAACCCGTCGGGTACGATATCAAACAAATCTATCTACCGCATGATACAACTTGTATGAAAAACCGTACCACTTTCCACAAATAGAGCTATCCACCGCATGATACAATCTAAATATGGAAAGCCAAAAGCATACATTATTTAAAGCATGAATAACGCACGTGTTCTATTCGTGAAGAAACATAACCGAATACGGCTGAACAGCCGATTCGGGGTCCATGAGGAAGGAACAAACATTACCAAGTGAACAAATCTATCAGATTGATTTGGAAATCTAATCCACCGGATGACTAGCTCCAAAGCAACCCAAAAACTTGCATCTACCGCATGATACCCGGCTCTTTCAAGATTTATACAAACATTAGAAAGCTTGAACCCGCAACACGTAACAACCTAGATCGATTCGGTTTCGGCTATCGGAAAGCACAAGATCCACATGTTAAAACATGAAATCTACTCGAACAAGGATCATAAAAGAGATAAAGCCGATCCAAACCTATCTAGATTGGGCAAAAGTGTGTTACATGAATTTAAACATAAAGTAAAACTCAAAGTAACACGGGGTAACTTAATGAATCTATTGGATCTTGCCAAAATCCAATAGAGCCGATAACTAGCTTCAAGCTAGATCTTAGCCTACCGCATGGCTCATGATCTAACAAGAAACCCTCTTGAACCAAGCTTGAATCTACCGCATGACACGAAGCATGGTAACAAGACTACTTGCATCAGATCTAAATCCACCGCATGATACTAGACATGATACAAGGTTGCCGGTACTCACGGAGGTCGACGGATCGATTAACCCTCTCGAAGAACTCGACGACACAACAAAGGACTCTAGGGTTTGGCGTAAGGCCGGTGTGTATTGAAGAATGATTGTGTTTGTTACATACATTCAGGGGTCATATTTATACCCTGTCAAGTACAACTTCGAATGGATTTGTTGCCTAACTTATCTCTAAGCTTGATCGTCTATCCATCCATTCGCTTCCCCTGATTGAGCCACGTCACCATCCAATCCCGCAAAATCAGCTTTACTGTTCCTCTGCCGAACTGGAGCAGATAGCCGACCGCAGATCTCTTTGCCGAATATCTCTGAAAAAATCCTTCCTTCCACCAGACGGACTCTTTATCGAACCGGACCCACAAGTCAGGCTCCTTACCAAATTTTGGTGTTAACACATGCCCCTTCAATTGTGGGATAAAAGTAATTTTGTTCCACAATTGACTCCAGCCACGAATACTTCAAATCAAATCTGTCAACACCTGCTCTTCGCAATCCGCCGGAATCCTCATCCAGATCCAAACCCTAGATCCCCTCGTTCCGAGCTCAAATCCCCAATGGCAGCTCAGAACCAAGATGCCCAGGTAAATTCATCCCCCGTAAGCCTCGTTCGGCATTTAGGTTTTCAATTTTACCTGAGATTTCCTTTTCCGCTTTTCCTCCAGGAGCCTTCTACTGAGCTTTTGATTCGTACCGAGGCCAATTCGAGATCCTATTATCTCGGTCCTGTAGGGAACTCTGACCCTCGAGATTTCATCGCAGCTGAATCTCAGAGAATCCCTTTTAAAGCAGCTCTGTCTCCACCTCCTCAGTGGCAAGACGCTTTCAAGAACTGGCCTTTACCCCCAATCGCAGGCTGGAAAACTTGGTACCGGAGGATTCTCGCAGACACGAGTGGATTGACCAACTTGGATACCCTCCGTATCGCCCAGTGCTTGGAGTTATCCGTGGCTGAGACCCCCAAGAACGAAGACCTCCTGATAGCGGCCTGCCACTTCTGGTCAAACGGCATCAACGCCTTTCTTTTTGGCCATGGCCCAATGTCTCCAACCTTGGCCGATGTATATATGATCACCGGCCTTGACATTACAGGGTCTGTTCAGCCTTGGAACTTCAAGAATTCCTCATGGCAAACAGGGGTGAAGCCGGGGAACGGATACAAGAATTACATCTTGAAACACATGAAAGACAATCCCCTTGGTGATGTTGAATACAGGGCATTTCTGAATATGTGGCTGTGCAGATTTGTCTTCTGTGGTAAAGCCAACGAGCCTACCCTGAACCACATCGCAATGGCATCTCATTTGGCCAGTGGCAACCGCCTTCCCCTGGGAAAATTCTTCTTGGGCAGCGTATACCATATGCTTCACCAGACTGTCACCCAGATGTACACCAGCCAGAAGATAGCATGTGTCAACGGCCCTTGGTGGTTCGTTCAGATATGGCTGCAGCTTCACCTGCATCAAATTGTTGGTGTTGATTTGAACACCAGGCTCTTCCCTTCGTCTAATCACCCTGAAGGAGAAAATAATGCTACCAGGGGATGCCAGAATTATGGAGAAGCGGCTTCAACTGTTCTCATTCGAGAAGACGTCGGCCACGCTTTTCGAATCGTTCTTCAAAGGTTTCCCGTAATCCTCTCTCGGCTCCCCTATCCGGATAATGACACCCCGACTTTTCTCGTCGAATTTTCCTTTGAGCCCGGTCGTCAAGATGGGAGATTCTTAGAGATTCTTAACATCATAATCCGCCCATGCATACTGCCGGCTGAGTTCAATGGAGGAAGGCTGAATGCCAGCACTTATGAATATTATCAGCCCAATGTAATGGCCAGGCAAATTGGATGTGGACAGATGCCCCCAAGGCTATTTCTGCATGAATTCCTTAAGCCTAGGGAGGAAATCAAAGAGAGTATGCATAGCAGCAGGGTCTTCCAATATGTGTGTAGTCCTACTATCTACACCTGTCCTTTCATGCCCACAACCATAGCTCATCCCACCTTTAACGCCTGGTGGCAAGAATTCCACGATCACATCTTCAGCGAGCCTATCCACGTGTTCTGTGCAGAGTTGATACCTGATTTCCTGCCAACTTCAGAGGTAATACTATGAATCTTTGGATCAGACATATCCTCTTTAATCATGATTCTGACCTTCATCCTCTTATCCACGAACACGATGCCCTCGCCCCTCGAGCTAGGGATATCTCCTACAATGCCGAAGGCCCAATCTCAAAGATCGGGATTCAAGTCTACAACTCTAGCTCAACTAATGGCCGGGTATGCTACAACGGACCCCAGCCTTTCTAGCCTTCGTCGCCGACAGGAGGCAAGGTCCGCATCCGATTGCTCCTCCAAATGCCAAGAGGAGAAGAACTCGTCAAGAAAGTGCTTGTTGAGGTAAAATCCTTTACCTTCTTGACCACAAGATTACTCGTTCTTGATAAATCATATCTTTGTGCATTTTCAGACCAGAACCCAATAGCCTTCAGTGCCAGCACCTGCCAATGCCCCATCCACTGGTATGACCTCTCTCGTCCTTTCTTAAGGATGAACACTGGCATTTACCCTTTCAATTTAACATTTGCAGAAGAGACAATGGAAGAACAACTTGTAGATGTTCCGGTGGCTCAACAAGCAAATTCACCCGTGGGTTGAATTACCTATCCCGAAGGAGATCTCATCTTCATCACCTTCTCGTAAGCAATGAATTCTCCAGAGATGAATCCCCCAATCCAGCCGGAGCCATCAAGTCCTCCAAGGGCACAATCACCTGTTGGTCATGCAGAGACTCCAATCCCAACAGAAGTAGGCCCGACTCCTCATCAGCCAGAAGCCCATGAACTACCAGCAACTGCATCAACACCTTCCAACCTGGAAGCTTCAGCTCTACCTGGAGCACCTCCTTCACCTGTGATTGCCCCTGCTCAAGAAATCAGCCATAAGGTATTCATCTGCACTTAACTCTGCTACCTCCACGTTTAGCACCCTTAACTCAGCAATACTGCCTCTCAGGATCAGGCTCCATCATCATCAAGCCTGCCATCGGAGAGCAATCCAGCTGCCGAGGCGACGGAAGGAGTATACCAGCCTCCATCAGATGAAGTGTTATCAAAGCTTAGAGAGATTGTTGCCTGGCTAGAAGGGGATGCACAAGATCAATTCAAGGATCTTGATCACTTCGAGGAGATGCTTGAATCCATCAGCCAAGAACTTCCTGAAGACATCAGAGCTTCTCTATCATTTATCTATGGCTTAGACGTCCTTTATGCGCCCATAAAGCATGCTTTGAGGAAATTGCGCTCCCGCCCGGCTATTGAAAAGAAGAAAGCCGATGCTGAACACGCCATGAACGGGGCACAATCCCGAGCGCAGAGCCACAAGGATACATTGGCTAACCCGCAGGCTTCTTATGATCCGAAAATTGCCGGAAAGCCGCTCTAGAAGCAGAACTGAGATGCCTGTCAGCTGAGATAGAGGCTGACAAAGAGAAAATAGCCGAGCTCCCTGGATTGATAGAAAAGACCCAAGCGGAAGCAAAATCGGCTATCATCAAGATAGAGCAATGCGATGCAGAACTCACCAACTTGTCTGGTACTCAAAAAGATTGCCAGGAGCTGTTGGACAATTTCCGTCTAGCAACATCCAATGTTCGTGGCGTGATTGCGAAACATTTGAACATTTGAATGCCCCCATTGATGTATAACCGAATTGGCTGTTCTTGTGATATTTTCTTGTAATTTGTTTCTTTTCTTCTGCGTGCCCTCAAATATAATGCTGAACGACCCATTCGGCAAAGAAACGCCAACTCCCGAATGGCACTTTGATTCTCCTTAGCCGAACCAATCAACTGAATGCGGCCCAGCCTAGAACTCCAAGCGACCCGTCGGCGGGCTGGCCAAGGAAACCTTTTCACCTTCCGATTTTCTTGGGATATGCGCCACGATCCAAAGCCACGACTCGAAGCCACGATTCAACCTCGCCAGGCCTACAAATGCAACCGTAGGTGCCTCTAGCTCTCCACCAGGCCTTCTAGCTCTCGAATCTTTGCCAATCTCAGTCCTTTCTCCTTCCAAACAGTGCACATCCCAAACCACCATGGTGCGCCGCCTCAACCGCCGCCGCACCTCCGACGAGGTAGAGGGGAGCAGCGCCAACGCGCGCCGGAGGCATTGATCGTCGATTCCTCCTCTTTGATTCGACTTTTGATCTTCTTCTTGTCTTGACGATCATTCCCTTTTTTCGCATTGATTCGGTGGAACCCGTCTCCCGCGCCGGCCAATCAACCCCTCCCCGATGACTCCTCGAGTCCGACGGCCACTCCCCCCGTGCCCTACGGGGAAGAAGATGCTCTCCGCTTCAAGGAGGAGCTGGAGGCGTCCCGCGTGAGCTAGAGGACGTCTCCAAGAAGGCGGGCATAGCCGAGCTAGAATGGGAGGACCGCCGCAAACACCGCCGGAAGCCATCGATGGTACGGCTCTGAGATCAATTCTTGATTCAACCCGACTTTTGATGCTAATTTTTTTTCTTCTTGCTCCTTGCAGCCCGCGATGCTGAGCTCAACCAGCTGAAGGCGCTGGTAGAGCACCGGCCGAGAAGGCGAACGCCCGCGGCGACACGCCGGCGGAGCGCCTTGCCGCGGTGGAGCGCCGCGTTGACGAGGTGGCCACCCATGGCGTTCGTTTGGGCACCACCTTGGGCCTGGCTGCCATGGCGACGCACACGGACGTCGACTACTCCACCAGGCCGCGCGGCTTCCGGGGCGGTGCGCCAGAGGACATTGAGGAGATCGAGCTCATTCTGGAGCGCCTCGATGGCCATGGCGACGCCATTGCCGAAATTACTCATCCCCAATCTGTGTTGAACAAAGTGCTCTTCGACTAGATTGTATTAGAGATGTGTAAATATCGGCAATAAATGAAGAACTTTTGAATTCCGTGCTTGTTTTGTGATGACTTCCTTTACATTTTGCATCCGTGAATCCTGTTTTCTTTGAATGCATCCGGGAACTATCTTGAGCCGAACGCGCGAGAATAACTGCCCCTTGGCGCAAAATCCACAGAAGATCCCGATTCGGCAATCCATAAACACTGTTCAAGCAAAAACCCTTCACACCTGGGAGAAAACCCTGCCGTTTGGTATTCCAACAGTGTGTACTGGCCGGTCATCACTCCCAACGCGTCCCTTCGGTCAATAAAATAGCCCTCGCCGGATGCTCGCAAATCCACTCACACACTCATCTATCATTTCTCATCTCTCCCCCCCGTCCTTAGAGGAGAAAACCCCAAAGCCATGGACAAGGGTAAGCAACCCCAGGAGAGCAGCTCATCAAAGAAGCGCACGATTCGGAAGTGAGTTCTTCCTTGATCTATTCCTCGTTCTTCCGCATGATCTCGTGCTTCATGTTTCCTTCTTTTCCTCTTCCAGCCTTGATTTGCTCCCTGAAGAAATCATCGGGACCGAAGATGTGCCTGAGTACATCTCCTCCGATTCCTCCCTCGAAGGAGAGGATGCTATGCCTGAACAGAGGACCAATCATCAACTGCGCCGCCGCGTTCGGCACCTGGAGCACGGCCTCAGGGACATCACCACCCGTTGCCAAGCCGAGCGCGAGCGTCGCATGGCTCTGGAAGCACTAGTAGGGGGTAAACGCTTCTGACTTCTTCTTGACCTTATGCTTGCATTTGGATTTCTTCCCCCTAACATCGATTCCTCCGCTTCAGATGTCTCTGACAGGTACAACAACCTGAAGACGGCCTGGGAAAGCTTGGTGGAGGCCGCCAACCATGGTCACCCCCGTGCGTTCCAAGTTGCCGTCACGGTGGTCCTGGAACAACTGAAGAGGGAGCACGAAGAAGTAAAGAAAAGATTGAATCATACTTTCGCTTCTTCCTCCACGCCTTCTGCTTCCCACCTCCTTGGAGATCTGACCACCAGGGTTGTTAGATGTAAACCTGCAAGAAGCAGTTGTAATGTAGTTTTGTGCTAAGGGCAATGCATCTAGGCACTGGCCATTTCTTCTATTCATGATTTTTGTCCTGAAGGCGGCCTCATTCTTGAGCGCCGGCTATCTCTGTGCCAGATGTGTGTAATCATCGATCGATCTCAATGCTAGGATAATATTTCTTCAGATATCTTCCATTTATTGCAGCGGAAAATTCTTCTCCTAGCAAAGTTTTCAATATGTATGCATTACCGGGGACGCATCCGACCACACGTAAAGGTCCTTCCCAGTTAGGGGACCATTTGCCGAATTCACTGTATTTAGTTCCGATCGGCAATAGCGCTTTCCAAACTAGATCGCCTTCTGCAAATTGCCTTACTTTTACCTTCTTGTTGTAGTACTTGGCAACCCGCAGCTTGTTTTTCTCGATGTTTTCCAGGGCCCTAAGACGGATCATATGTAAATCCTCCAGCTCGTCCATCATTAGGCCACTGTAATCCTTGGAGCTCAAGTCCTTTTGCAGCACCACTCTCCTTGAATCTGATTGCATTTCCCAAGGCAAAACCGCGTGGTGCCCGTAAACCAACTCGTAAGGAGAAGTCTTTGTAGCTCCATGGGGGGCCATTCGGTAAGCCCACAGTGCTTCACTGAGAACCGAATGCCACCTTCTTGGCTTCTGGTCGATCTTCTTCTCGTATCAACTTGATCATAATCTTATTAGAAGCCTCTCGCTTGACCATTAGCCCGGGCATAATAGGGAGAGGAATTAAACAATTTGATCCCCATGCTTTCGGCAAATTCTCTCGAACTCCGGTGACACGAATTGTGCCCCTTGATCGCTGGTAATTGTCCGAGGGATTCCAAATCGATAGATGATGTGCTCCTTGACGAATTCAATCATGTTTTCCGACGTCACCTTCTTCGGTGGGATCGCCTCAACCCATTTAGTGAAATATTCCGTAGCCAAAAGCACGAACTTATGCCCCTTGCTAGATGGTGGATTAATTTGGCCAATCAAGTCTATACCCCAAACCCCGAATGGCCATGGCTTGATGATGGGATTCAATGCCGATGCGGGGACCCTTTGAATATTCCCAAACCTTTGGCAATCCCGACACCCCTTGTAATACTCAAAGCGCCTCCTCTAATATCGCTCGGCCAAAAACAACCAAACTTGTCTAATAACCCACTTCATACGGTAGGCCGATTGGTGTGCTCCACATATCCCATCGTGCACTTCGCTCATCATGTTCTTAGCTTCTTCGGACCCGTGCATCGTAGTAATACCCCATCTAATGATTTATAGAATAAATTATCATCCAGAAGAACGAACTTTATGGCCTTGTACCTGAGCTTCCTAGAGACTTTTCGGGATGGATCCCTCAAGTAATCAACGATCTCTTTCCTCCAATCATCTTCTGCAAGATCCGCCCCTAGTGCACACACCTCTGCAGCAGACGCTTCTTGACTCTCTTTGTAACCAGAGGCGCTCTGAGCCAACCTGTTTGCTTCTTCGTTATGTTCCCTAGGAATATGCTGTAGAGTCACCAACGGGAAGCTTTTCAAGATTTCCCTGCATTCTTCGTAGTAACTCTTCAGCGCTTCACTTTTGCACTCATATTGGCCGTTCAATTGCTTGATCACCAGCTCTGAATCTCCATAAACTTCAACTGAAACGGCCCCTGCTTCTCTCAAGTACTGAAGCCCTCGAAGTAATGCCTCGTATTCGGCCTGGTTATTTGTGACAGTGGGCTGTATAGGGATGGCAAATTCAAATATCTCACCTCTAGGCGAAATCAGTAGGATCCTTACCCCCCCACCTTTACCACATGATGACCCATCAAAAAATAAAGCCCAAGGAGTAATCTCAAGCAAATCAATTGAGGGATCACGATGTTCAGTTATAAAATCGGCAATGATCCGACCTTTGATGGCCTTTGCCGATTCGAACTTCAACTCGAACTCGATAAAGCTAAAATCCACTTGCCAATCCCGCTCGTTCAAAATTGGCATAGATAACATATGTTTTATCACATCAAACTTGGAATACACAAGGCATTCGGCATTCAACAGGTAGTGCCGAAACTTTGTACACGAGTAGTACACGCAAAGACACGCTTTCTCTCGTACCGAATACCTCGGTTTCAGGATCAAGTAGTTTTCGGCTAAGATAGGCTACTACCCGCTCCTTTCCTTCAAATTCTTGAATAAGGGCCGATCCAATGGTTTGGGTATCGGCCGCCACGTACAACTTGAAAGGCTTATCTAGTTGAGGAGGAACCAACACTGGTGGCTCCTTCATGTACTGCTTGATCTCATCGAAAGCCTTTTGTTGTTCGTCGCCCCATGTGAACTTCTGATCTTTCTTCAGCTTCAGCAATGGAGAGAATGGCAACACCTTCTGTGATAAATTTGAAATGAATCTTCTCACGAAGTTGATTTTGCCGAGCAGTGATTGCAACTCCTTGAGGTTAGTTGGAGGAATAACTTCATCAATGGCCTTCATGCTCTTCTTGCCAACTTCAATTCCTCCTTTGTGAACCAAAAACCCCCAAGAATTCTCCAAACCGATACCCCAAAAGCGCACTTGTTTGGGTTTATCTTCAAACCGTGTTTCCGGTGCACTCTAAGGTCTTCCTTACATCTTCCAAATGGGTGTCATGACTTAGGGACTTGATTACCACATCATCAATGTAGATCTCCACGATTTTGCCAATCAACTCATGAAAAATGTAATTCATGGCCCGCTGGTAAGTTGCACCGGCATTTTTTAATCCAAATGTCATGACGATCCACTCGAACATGCCTATATGACCAGGACATCTAAAGGCCGTCTTTGAAATGTCTTCTATTGCCATGAAGATTTGATTGTATCCCGCATTGCCATCCATGAAACTGATCACCTTGTGTCCAGCGGCGGCGTCAATCAACAAATCGGCAATAGGCATCGGGTAACCATCCATCGGAGTAGCTCTGTTCAGGTCCCTGAAATCTATGCAAACCCTCATTTTTCCGTTCTTTTTGTACACAGGGACGATGTTAGAAATCCACTCCGCATATCTGCATGGCCGAACGAAGTTTGCATCAAGTAATCTTTCAACTTCCTTCTTCACATCGGCCAATACCTCATCCTTGTAGATTTTCCGGGTGGTTGCTTATATGGTTTGAAACCGAGTGTTTGATTGGCAACCGATGCTCGACGATGGAACGATCCAATCCAGGCATCTCCGAGTAATCCCAGGCGAAGCAATCCTTATATTCTTTGAGAAGCTTAATTAATTCCCCCCTGAAGTCTGGCTGCAAATTTGCACTGATGAACATCGGCCTTGGCTTATCACCGCTTCCAATGTCAACCTCTTCCAATTTATCAGCCGACATGAATCCTTGCCCTAACTTGCCATCAGTGCCATCTACGGGGTTCTCCATTAAAAATTGCTATAAGAGCCGACTGCTTGAATCGGCTGTTGATCACTGCTGACGTGCTCAACAGACCTTCTCCCCGCTCCTTCCCCGAGAAACAATCAATACCTTGGTATTCCCGTAAGGCCGGTTCCATGCTTGCCACGCTCACGGAGTCATCTGCTTGGACGACCTCAATCTCGTCGTCCACCCACTGGATAAGCTGCTGGTGCATGGTGGATGGGATGCAACAGTTGGCATGAATCCAGTCCCGCCCAAGCAGCAGGCTGTAGGCTCCCTTGCCTTCGATGACAAAGAAGGTAGTGAGCAGCGTCTTGGACCCGATCATCAAGTCCACGTGAGCGCATCCCTTGGTGTCTGAAGGGTTCCCGGCGAAATCATTCAAGATGATGCTTGTAGGCGTCGATCGCTCGGCCCATGCCAAGTTTCCCGAAGGTGGTGTACGGCATTACGTTGACTCGCCGCTCCACCGTCGACGAACATCTTGGTCAACGCGCTTGCCGTTGACGTATCCTCTCGCGTACGGCGGCCTCATATGACGATTCTTGGCCGGCTTGTCGAAAATGGCCTCGCTTGGCCGCACCCGCTTGTGCCATCATTCCTCCGGCCGCTCATCATCGAAGGAAGCTTCCTCCCCGCATAACCTCGGTTAGCAGAGCCATGAACTCGTTCGGCGTAAAGTATACCATGCATGTTGGAGCCGAACGCTTCGATCCTTCCGGTTGGTCCTTGGGGCGCCACACCTCGCTTCGTCCGGATCCCGCCCGCTTCGCTCACGGTTCCTCAAGCGCTGGACCCGTCTCTTCTGACTCTTGCGCAGGCCAGGCGGGCACCACTGCCCCGAACAACTTTTCACGCACGGCTGGCAACATCCCGGCGACGGCCATATCAGCCAACTGGTCGTCTGGCAAGTTAAGCGAGAAACACATGCCTTTAACCTCCCTGAATCTTCTAAGAAATTCGAGCGGCGTCTCGCTGTGCCTCTGCTTCAGGGTGGCGAGGTCGATTAACTTCTTCTCCGAGCTGCCACTGAAATAGTGAGCGTGGAATTTCCGCTCTAAGTCCTTCCATCTGGCAACTGATTCAGGGGGGGGGGACGAGAACCACCGGAACGCCGGACCGTCGGCTGATGCGAGGGAAGTAGCGGACCCTGAATGTCTCCTCAGCTGAGCACTCCCCGAGCTGCATGAGGTAACGAGCGATGTGCTTGACCGTGCTCGTGTCGTCTTGCCCCAAAAATTTTGTGAACTCCGTTGGCGGCTTCACCCTTGGCGGTAAGAGCACATTGTAGTACCATTCTGGGAAAGACGGCTTATAGGCGGGTCCTTGCATTTTTGGCTTGAGGCCGAACTGATTTTGCATCAATTCGGCCATTTTCCGCGCCAGGGCGTCATCCTCTTGTGCGCCTACAGCTGGCGCGTATCCTGGATGCAGGAAGGCGTCAAATGCTCCGTAGTTTCCCGCCTCATGATAGCCTCCGCTGTACAAGTTCCTCTGCAACCAGTTGGTCGCCGGAGCAATCCTGTGGACGGAAGCAAGTGGGGCTCCAGGCGAGCCGAACGCTAGATCTCCATACGTAGGCTGGTACGGATTCGGCTGTTGCACAGGTTGACCCGTGCTGCTTTGTGGCGGTGGCTGAATTGGCTGTCCTCTTGAAGCTTGTAATGGGGGCTGAACTGGCTGACCCCCAGTGCCCTGCGGAGGGGGCTGGAACGCTTGACTTCCAGTGCTCTGAGGAGGAGGCTGCTGTGGCTGGCTCCGTAACGGCGGTTGAGAGCTTGATTTGCCCAGCTCCACGGTGCCCCCCTGGATGGGTGCCTTGCTGAACGCTTGTTCCATGCCCGGGCCAAAGACGGCCACCATCATCTGCTGAAGCGCACCGAGGAAAGCCTTGTTGTGCTTGCTAAGCATGTAGTCCGCGCATTCCCCGGAATACTCGCATGCACTCCTCTTTCTCCTCGCCGAGCCGTGGTGTCGCTCTCCCCCGGTAGCAACACTCGGGCATCTCGTTCTTCAAATACGGACGCCGCTTCTATTCTTCTTGAACGACGGCGGACATTTCGCCGAAACCGGTCCATGACATACCGGAGTTGCGCCGCCGCCCGGAGAGAGATCTTCAAGGTTGACATCCATGAGGTCTCCGATCTTAGGCATCTTGAATTTATTCGGCCGTTGTCCCACCGGGCGTGCCAAAAAGTGTGTTGACGCGAAAAGTGCACTCAACGCCAAACACACAAAGAAGCCGAACAAAGCCGGCTTCACACGCGCGAGAGAGCAAAAGACGTGCCGCTCAATTTTTCCCGAAAATTAACAAAAGACAAAGCAGCTTAGATACCAAAGCTTGGAACTTACGGTGGTACCGTACAGTTCCATATTTACGGCTAAGAAGCCAAATGGGATGACACATATCTATAGAAAGCTATTTGCCAATGAACTACATCCATTCGGGAACTCGCAAAAAGAAAAAAAGTAATATTGCCGAATGGATGACATAAGCATGACAACGATCGGTCTTTGTTTGGACAAGAATGCACGTACACGAGGTCATGACCGATCCCCATGAAGATTAGCATTAAATAAATGAATAAAGTAAAACATGTACATGATCATGTATTAAACAAGCATGCATAGATCCAAAGCACTAGTCTACCGCATGTCTAGTTACTTTGAAACCCGTCGGGTACGATATCAAACAAATCTATCCACCGCATGATACAACTTGTATGAAAAACCGTACCACTTTCCACAAATAGAGCTATCCACCGCATGATACAATCTAAATATGGAAAGCCAAAAGCATACATTATTTAAAGCATGAATAACGCATGTGTTCTATTCGTGAAGAAACATAACCGAATACGGCTGAACAGCTGATTCGGGGTCCATGAGGAAGGAACAAACATTACCAAGTGAACAAATCTATCAGATTGATTTGGAAATCTAATCCACCGGATGACTAGCTCCAAAGCAACCCAAAAACCTGCATCTACCGCATGATACCCGGCTCTTTCAAGATTTATACAAACATTAGCAAGCTTGAACCCGCAACACGTAACAACCTAGATCGATTCGGTTTCGGCTATCGGAAAGCACAAGATCCACATGTTAAGACATGAAATCTACTCGAACAAAGATCATAAAAGAGATAAAGCCGATCCAAACCTATCTAGATTGGGCAAAAGTGTGTTACATGAATTTAAACATAAAGTAAAACTCAAAGTAACACGGGGTAACTTAATGAATCTATTGGATCTTGCCAAAATCCAATAGAGCCGATAACTAGCTTCAAGCTAGATCTTAGCCTACCGCATGGCTCATGATCTAACAAGAAACCCTCTTGAACCAAGCTTGAATCTACCGCATGACACGAAGCATGGTAACAAGACTACTTGCATCGCATCTAAATCCACCGCATGATACTAGACATGATACAAGGTTGCCGGTACTCACGGAGGTCGACGGATCGATTAACCCTCTCGAAGAACTCGACGACACAACAAAGGACTCTAGGGTTTGGCGTAAGGCCGGTGTGTATTGAAGAATGATTGTGTTTGTTACATACATTCAGGGGTCATATTTATACCCTGTCAAGTACAACTTCGAATGGATTTGTTGCCTAACTTATCTCTAAGCTTGATCGTCTATCCATCCATTCGCTTCCCCTGATTGAGCCACGTCACCATCCAATCCCGCAAAATCGCCTTTCGTTCCTCCGCGAACCGGGAGCAGATAGCCGACCGCAGATCTCTTTGCCGAATATCTCTGAAAAAATCCTTCCTTCCACCAGACAGACTCTTTATCGAACCGGACCCACAAGTCAGGCTCCTTACCAAATTTTGGTGTTAACAATGGGTATGTGATTGGTGGGTTGCAGGAACATTACATGATGCTCATGCACATGGGTTCTCTCTAAGCCAACAATGTTGGTGCCACCTGACCGAGACGCCATGGCCTTCGCGCCGCACGACGACACGCTCAGGGCCGAAGTTGATGGAGGAGACGTGCTCCACTAGTCCATTGTCACGGCGTCATCCTGCGCGGGCGCGAGGTAGGCTTACGTACCCTTTTCGAGGGTTCCTCCGTCCTCTTTCGAGGGGCGCGACGTGGAGGCCATACCAAAGTGGGCGACACAGTGCCACGGAGTTGACACTGGCCTTACTGCACAATCCCGTGCAATGCCAGGGATGGCCTCACAGGGAGGTTTGGCGAAACAGCGCCGGGATATGATTCCAAGCAGTGTCAGAGGGCCGGCGTGGCGGGGATTCGCTTTTGAATCAGGTGCCCGTGAGCTTGGGGAGTGGGCGCGGGGGGCGCGAGCTTGGGGTGGCCTCGAGCGAGGCGGAGATTCGCCCGACGGGGCGTCCAGCCCTCGAGCGAGGCGGAGATTCGCCCGAGGGGGCGCCCAGCCCTCGAGCGAGGTGGAGATTCGCCCGAGGGGGCGCCCGCCCTCGAGCGAGGAGGAGATTCACCCGAGGGGCATCCGACCCTCGAGCGAGGCGGAGATTCGCCTGAGGGGCGTCCGTCCCTCGAGCGAGGAGGACATTCACCCGAGGGGCATTCGGCCCTCGAGCGAGGCGGAGATTAGCCCGAGCGGCGTCCAGCCCTCGAGCGAGGCGGAGATTCACGGTACGACGCCTGTTCCTCTAGCGAGGCAGAAGTTTGCTCGAGGGGCGCCGAGGCTGACCGTTTGATGGGCCGCTGAGGTTGCTTGGGCCATGGGCTCCTCCCCGCACCAGGCCGTGATTATGCGAGGTGTGCTTTACGATTTGTGGGTTCGTTTATGTTTCGTTATTTTTCGAAAATGGGGTTTTTCCCCTGGTCATCAGGGGACGCGTGGCTGTCCCCGACAGTAGCCCCCGAGCCTCTGCGGTGGTATCCGTTAGGAACCCGCAACGACTGATGCTTACTGATGGTACGTCCTTCCCTCCTGGTTGCTATGCTGTTCCGTGGGTTCGCGCTAGCGCACCCGCGGGTGTAGCCCCCGAAGCCTTGCAGGAGTGTGGGTGCTCCTGCAAGGTTTTTTCGTAGCGTTTGTCAGTGTGCAAGGTGTTAGTTTCAGTCGACATCGGTGGTGTTTCAGCCGGCCTCGGCGGTGCCATGCGCACGTATCGACACTCGTCTGCATATCCAGGAAGTGTAGCCATGCATTGAGCCCCCGAGCCTGGGCCCACTCGAGGCGATCGGGGTGAGCTCTCTGACTTGTTTGCACGCCCCTTCGCCACCCTTCCGCAGGATGGAGGGGTGAGGCGTCCATGACTCCCATCGAGCGGGTCGCGAATCGCGGATTCATCGTCGAGCTATTAACGAGTGATTCAAGTGGACGTTCGTGCCCCGCTCGATAAGGGTCGGCTCGTGGTCCAAAGACACGTCCATGAAAGCGCTTACGTGGGTGTGCTAGGCAGGGCTCGGTCCCGTTTGATGGGGACCGAGGGCGCGGAAGCTCTCCCTCGATGGGATCCCTCAACTAGCTGCCCTCATTGGCTCTTGAATACGACATGTAAGGCGCCCTCGAGCTGATGGGCTCGAGGTCAGGCTCGAATGCGCGCGCCCTGGTCGTCCTTGACTCTGTTGATCTGGGGCGCATGTTCGAACCCTTCGAGGGTCAGGCTCCGAACCCCTGATCAGTAGGTTCGTTGCGGGGTGACAGTGAGGTGCCCCCGTCTTGGTTACCTCTGCAGGACTCGTGGGGTCGTGGCTGAGCCGACCCTCGAGCCGCTGATCAGTAATCCTCTGAATTGAGGGCATCTGTGGTGCCCATCCTCGACGAGTGGGACTTAAGGCCACTGATCAGTAGCCGCACCCTTCGAGGGTCTGGCCCTCGATCCCCTCGAGTGAGGGTTGGCCCTGTCCATTTTTAGATCGAGGCGTCGATCGCACCATGGGAGGGTCAGTTTTTCTGAGCCTTCGGCTTAGATCGCGCGAAGTGTTACCCTTACTTGGTAAGGGACTGGGCCATTAAATGGCCGCGGTCGTGGCGGTTGTCATGCGCAGCGGGCGCGCCTTTTCAGGCGGCGCTGCCGCGAACGTAGTGGACGACGTGGGGGACGGACGTGAAAGAGCGCCGCGGCCCTTCGGTTGTCGCGCTGTAATGATCGCGCATGCGCGCGCATCCGGTCATTTCAGCACAGTGGGGCCCGCCGCCGGGCCGGCGACGGTGTCGCTCGCAAGCAATATGCACGCGGCGCGCGTAGTTCTCGAGAGCGTGGCTCCCCCAGATCTATAAATTGCGGGAGAGGGAAGGGTGAATCCCTTACCTCGCTACTTAGCTTCCGCGGAGTTTTTGTTGACGGTTAATAGTTGTATCAAAGTTCGTTTGTGACTTGCAAGCGGACAAGTCTCCCGTCGTAGTCAAGGGACCCTTCTTCCCTCGAGTGGTGAACCCAAGGTATCGAATCCGTGGAACAATGTGCAACGCAAGGATTCAATCTAGTAAAGCAAGGTAAAGCTATCTAATGAAGACAAGTTGCATCTAATCTACTAACTCATAAAGAAAACGAATCTAATCTAATCTACTAAAGAGGTAGCAAGAGAAAGCAAGAGATAACCAATCTAGAGAATCTAGATCATGCTTATGTTGTAGCTCCAAACAAGATAGATGAAGATAGCAAAGCGAATCTCATTAAAAGCATCTTTAAATCGTGGCCTTCCCATCCGACTCCGAAAACCTCCGCCTTTCGAGACCCCCGTTCGTCACAACGTATCCCTATTCATGCGGGGAGCTTAGGGCGAGTTCGATAGAACAAGTTGAAATCACTTGGCCGGTCCGGTATGCACCTCTAGCCACCGCGGCTACAAGAGCACCCTATGTAATCTAGCTATAGACTAGATCGTAGAAGAAGCAAAACCAAGAAGAAATCAAAATCATCGAGAAGGCACTTAATCGCTAGAAATCGGATTCACTTACAAACTTCACCATGAATGATTACATGAACAAGATCACCACCGGGGCCCTCGATCTTGATCCTCGCTCCGGAGCTCCGACGTGGTCTTCCATGCAAGGTTCCCACGTCGGCCGGGGAAACCCTAGACAACTAGCACGACCCTCATCTTCAAGTTGGTGTCCCTCAAGCTTCTCTCGCTCCTCGGCGGCGGAATACGACTTCTTCTCTCGCGTGGCTCTCGGTCGGGGGACTATAAATAGCCCGATTAGCGCCTAGGGCAAAGGACGACGCATTTGGGCCCTAAATGGGCCCTCGGGCCGACCGGACCGGGCCGGCCGGCCCGGGCCCATTTAGGCCCGGCCCCGCGGGCTCCTTTGCCCGAGGTCGGTTCCCTTGCTTCTCGGATGCTTCCCCCTTCGCATACGGGTCCATGTCGTCGGTTTCTCTCCGAATTGGACTCAACTCCTTGTCTTGGAAGATTCGCGCACTTTTCCGGTCGGGTCCCCGGAGTATGTCGTCTTCTCGGATCAAGTCCCCCGCTTCTTGGAGTTAATTTTACTTCATTGCATGACTTGTTCGGGGCTTCAAAGTCTTGTCATGAGGTGCTTGATGAACTTACCCCGAAAGTCTTGCATTCAACACTAAATCCCCGCATAAACATTAAACTCCAAAAACGACATGCACATGTGAACTTGTTATACCACGGGGGTTAGTACCAATGGATAAGGTATAAAATTCATGCCAACACCGAAGGTAAACTCATGGCTAGGTTGACGGATTTTCACCGTCAACATCTCCCCCATGCTTAAACCTTGCTCGTCCTCGAGTAAGCCTTCGATGGATATCATCATTGCTAAACAATGTTTAAACTTTGCATTTGATCATACATGAGAAAACATAATGCTCTCAAAATATTAATTCATTAAAGTTCCATAATGTACTAGCCTTCATCTCCACGGAGGGTAGATATTTGATTAAGCTTATCCCACAAGTATTAACATGCTCACAAAGTTTTAAATAGATCTCGAATTTTTGAAATAAAGAACGAGATAAAGAAAAGCTAAACCAAATTCACAAATTTAAATCATCTCATGTATTGCTCATAAACTCTCATCTCACTTGTCTCTCAAGCCTATATATTCTACTCCTTTCCCTCTCATATATATGTGGTAGGCTTTATATGGAGCTTTTGGGAAAGTTTAGTCCTAACAAGAATTTATAAATGAGGTGTTGTCAAAACAAGACAAGCTTCTCATGGTCTTACCGAGACTCGTCAAAAAGGTCATTGGAAAATAATGTTAAATCAAGGCGGGGAAAGAGAAAAATACACACACTTTAGATGAGTGGACATGTGCAAATGGCAAAGAGTGATCCCGAGGCACAAAGAAAGTCCTCGTTATCGGATTGCACATGGTTGGAAAATTGAGAATGGATCTTTTTATCTTGAAGCCTTGAATGCACTCTTAGAGAACCGGGGAGTTCACTTTACGCACAAATATATATTTTTTCCTTTCTCATTCTTTTCTTTCTTTCATTCATTCATTTTTTTTTCTTGCCTCGTCATATATTCAGTCCATGACTTTCACAATGAAGTTTTGATTTTTTGATACCTTGAAAGTCATGCATATCACTGGTTTTTTTTTTCTTTCATCATTATATATATTTTTTTTTAAATACTCCCTTTTGAACTCTAAAACTGCACCGTACCTACCTCCTCCCCCATGCTTAGACGTTGCTCGTCCTCGAGCAAAGAGGCGAAAAATAAGGTAGGTACCGGATATTTTTCCTTGGAGAGATACTTGAAATCTTCAACGTTGGCACCGTCTTGCGATCTTCCTTGAATTGATGATCCGTCCTCAATGATAGGTTGTGGTCAAGGAGGTAGTCACAAAAAAGATGATATTTGGTTTAAGGGTGGATATCCGGCGAAGTTTGTGAGATCACCGATGCGGGGATACACAATGCACGGATAAAAGGCTAGCAAAAAGATAGATACGCAAAAACGGAATGACCAGCTTCTTAGTCTCGGGCCAGAGAAATCATGGCCTGCAATAACTCACTCAAAAATAAATCTTGTATACTAAAGTTTATGCACTCAAATATATATAAGGCTCTGGATAGGTTGAGCAACACACAAGTGATATTTGTGACAAGGTTAGCAATATTTTTGAGCATAAAAGACATCTTTAATCTATTCATAACTTGAGAGCACATAAAACACTATGGGTCTTTATTTTAATCATAACCTCCGCTGAAGATTAAGCTAGCATTTAGATAATTTCAGATTTGTATTTTTAAGAGAGCACTAGGTTAAACATGCATAAATCAATTACAAAGATAAACAAAGCGGCAATTATAATCATATATCATCATGGCACAAACTTTGTAACTTTACCAAAGGTAAAAACTTGGTGGTGACATTATTCATGATGAAAATAAAAACTAAGATACATGCTGAAAATTAAACTAAAAACTGAAAATTAAAGCAAAACTGAAAACACTACGCAAACATAGGCGCAAACGAGCTGAAAATTAAAGAAAAGGGGGTAAAGGAAAGATAACTAAAGCTCCTCCTCTCTCTAATCTTCCGCCGGTGGTTGATATTGAAAGTCTTGGTTGTTGTACCCTTACTTGCAATAGGAATGCACCACTCCTCCTATGAATTGTCCGACGGTGCTGGGTGAAGGTGTCCAAGCACATAAGCGACGTTTGCATTTCCTTCACCCATTTGGTTTGCATTGGTTTGGATGGCTGCAATAATTTGCATGTTCCTTGCAGCGTATCCTCCAATGGTGGCTCCATTTTGTTGTGGTCGAGGAAGGTGTCCAAATGGCTCCGCAAAGGCTACGTTGGGCACCGCAAAAATGGTGGGGGTATGGCTGCACCCCCTCCCCCATGCTTGCATTGGTACACCACCGTAGTAACTCGGCGGCGCCGGGGTTCCTCCCAATGGTGGGACATAATTTTGTTGTGCACCTTATTCTTGGGCCATAGAAGATCCTTCTCCTATAATTCTTCTCCTTTATTTTTCTTCGCCGGCACAAGAAGTCCTTCCTCTAACCGATCTTCTTCCCCTCAAGAAAAGTCTTAATCTTCAATCCGGAAGGGGCAAATTCACCTAGGCCACTTGTAAGCCTCCTCTCTCATCTTCACTCTTATATTTTCCTTTCTTCATATATTCCTAGGGAAGTCCCGGGTAGGAGATGATTTGGGTTCCTTGCAATACCCGGTTTTAAAGAGATAGTCAACATGGAGAGGTAACAACCCGATCTCCCGAATCCGATGTTGCTCACAACACCACCGGTTGATCATAGGTGAGTAGGGTTGATTGGCTGCGAGTAAATCCAATTCAACTCCGTGTTGGTTATCTATGTCTCTCTTATTCTCCCCAAAAATCCACTTGCACAAAAGTGACACACTTGGATGATGGGGTTCCGGATAGTATTTCTTCGTTGATGGTCTCTTCCCGTGATCATACTCCAAAAACCTTCCCATGTGCCTTCATGCACATACTTGTTTCGGAGCTCCCTTTTGAAAATAGGAGACACTCGCCCATGGGTCTACGATACTAGACATGCAATCGTTTCGAACATGAAAACCAATCTGATCTATCGGGGATTGTGTTGAATGGGTCCAAGGAAGCAGTGGAGCCCTTACTCCCTTTACGGCATGGTTGCTAGCCTTAAGCATTAAAGTATTTTCAGCACAAGATGATAGATAGATAATCCAACAAAGTGTGATTACATCTCAAGATCGACTGCAACCCATGGATGAAAGGAGATTACCCCATCAAAGTGCTAGAAATAGCATCACTGATCAAGGTTACCCTTCCGACGGTGTCTTCCTTCTTCTCCTCTTGTGGGCTCCCTCCAACGGAATGAGAGACTCGGCACTCCTTCATCAAGGTTATGCGCCATGGTCATGAAAATTTCCTAGGCGAATTTCTTGTGGGTGTTTGCCGACACTCCGCTAGAGAATTGCACCGGTGTCCCGTGTGAAACCCAATATGTGGAGAGCTTGGTCGTCGATGTCGACGTTCTCTACAAGCCTCTACTTAAGGCGAGCGAGCTTCTTCTCCTCCTCCGTCATGATGACATACCCCTCGGAATACCGCGGAGCACATGGAGGTGGAGCGGATGATCGTGTCAAGCGGCGAGGTTGGACGAGCGGCTCCTCCATACGTTATTGAAGTTTGGAAAACCTAATAAACGAGTTTTGTGTGGCCCTCATGCCACCAAGGAGAAGAGTGTGATTCCTCCTCGGCGGTGCCGTGTCCTCCTCCATACTCCGGGATGCTCGGAAACCGAGCGCCTCCTCGAAGAGGTTGTCGATGATGGCTTAGACGACGATGATCCCTTCTTCTTCGGTGAAAAGACTTGTAGTTTTCTTCCTTGATTGCAGCACTCTCCCTCACAAATATATATCCGGGGTTTTCACCCGGCAACAAGGTACACAAATATTATTTTGGAGTCCGGACTTTGAGTGGATTAAGGATGTGGATTTTTTTTTTGAGCTATCAAGCTTGGGAAGGTTGGCTATGTCTACGGAGGTTTTGAGCACACAAACTTGAACACACAAACAAAGGAAGGAGAGGGAAGCTTGCTCGCAAAAACGGGAGCCGGGGGGGCTCCTTATGTACGTGAGGCCGGCCTCGGTGCTCCTCCCCGTCTCGTCTTTCTTCCGGCACGATCATTTCACCTCTGCAACTTTCCTCGCCCGCGTGCTCCACGAGTTGCACCGCCCAAACGCTCTCGTCCACTATTGGTCCTTCCACTTGATGCTTCATGTTTTGGGTCATGTCCATGCTCCCTAGCTCCACTTGCTTCACATGCCACCATGAAATTCCTAAAAAGTTGATGCTTGCTGCCCACCATGCTTGTCCTTTGCGTGTGGAATTGGTGAAAGTTGATGAAAGGGAATCCAATGGTGCATGCATGATTACTAGACTCGCCTCCATTAAGGTGTGTTTAAGGTTAAGCACTCCTCTAATTCGAAATTTAAAATATTTTTCAGAGCCATGCAAGAGCTCGAACATAATTTTAGAGAAGTTTTTAAACCATTAAAAACAAATGCAAGTCGAAAATATTTTATTTTTACGTCGATTTCGGTCTCACCGGTATAGTTTGCCTTCATTGGTTGAGAGCAAGCTTTTCCCGGCTTGATCACGGGGGCATAGGTTTAGGTCCTAATTTTGATTAGATGAGAGAGATTTTGAATGAAATAAAATTAAGTGAGGCTTAGAAAAATTCTAATCTTAGAGAAACCAAGGATATGGATTTTTGAACCAACCAAAAATCAAGTTTCTAGGTTCACGCGAGTCCTACCACATGCTGAAATTTAAACAACATCTAGATACAAGTCGTGGCTCTACTCGTGTGTTTTTAGCATGAAAAACAAGTCAACCACAACATCATAAAGAGGATGAAAGGTTGAGTTTGGTTCTGAAATTTTTTTTTTGGTTGTGGTTTCTCGAAAAAGAAGCAAACAATCACATAGGATGGTTCATGTAAAGGGTTTATGATCAAGCAACATGTTCAACCAAGAATTATGTCTCTAATATTGTTCAACCATTCTAAGTCTAAGGTTTTGCGTAGTAAAATTCAGAACTGAATTAAATTTAAAAAGACTTGAAAAACCTGGAATCGGGTTGTCCTCCCGTAGCTTATTCTTGACTAGACGAAACGGGTTGCCTCCCGCCTAGCGCTTCGTTTATAGTCCATGGCTAGACTTCTTCACTTGATTACTCCGGATCAACGCTCTTTGTGGGCGTTGCAATCTTGGGTACCCACTTTGGCTTAGTCAATTTTTTTTGGTCTTCACAGTCGGCTTTGTCCTTTGGTCTTGACGGATGCAACATCTTCCTTGTGGCTCGGCATCTCGAACTCCTCGTCCTTCGGTCGTGATCTTCATGGTCTCTAGTGTGATCCTTCATCTCTCCCGAATGAGCTTGAGTAGCCTTCGCCGTCTTGGGACCTTGGAGTTGTCTCGGATATTCTTCTTTGTCACCAATCGGTTGTCCGGCAAGTTGTCCCACTTGCGTCTCTAACATCTTCATCACGATGAACACCCCGCATGTGGATCTTGCCTTGGCAGCCTTTAGGTGTTGAGCTTCTTTCTCCATCTCCATCTTCTCCATCCTCGTTGATCTTGAACGGCCTTCCGGCGTCTTGACTTGGAGGTGGTGATTCCCTTGGAGATTTTGATGGTCCCTCGAGCTTGTGTTGCACGTCACCTTTGCCTCGTAAAGTTTTCCCGGATCATCCACAAAAAAGTTTTGGGTTTCTTGGAGAGGTAGCCAACCATCTCCGGTTAGGGTTAGTAATAAAACAAAAATCTAAATAGAAAAGAAAAAAATTAGGGTTAATCAAAACTAGATTAGATTGACTCCCCCTTTTTTTTTTTTGAGGATGATCAAACATAAGAGATGCAAAAGAAAATCAAAAGAAAAATCGAAAGATAAGCGATACTAGATCGGATCTTGATTGCTTGTTCCCCGGCAACGGCGCCGGAAAAAGGGGCTTGTTGACGGTTAATAGTTGTATCAAAGTTCGTTTGTGACTTGCAAGCGGACAAGTCTCCCGTCGTAGTCAAGGGACCCTTCTTCCCTCGAGTGGTGAACCCAAGGTATCGAATCCGTGGAACAATGTGCAACGCAAGGATTCAATCTAGTAAAGCAAGGTAAAGCTATCTAATGAAGACAAGTTGCATCTAATCTACTAACTCATAAAGAAAACGAACCTAATCTAATCTACTAAAGAGGTAGCAAGAGAAAGCAAGAGATAACCAATCTAGAGAATCTAGATCATGCTTATGTTGTAGCTCCAAACAAGATAGATGAAGATAGCAAAGCGAATCTCATTAAAAGCATCTTTAAATCGTGGCCTTCCCATCCGACTCCGAAAACCTCCGCCTTTCGAGACCCCCGTTCGTCACAACGTATCCCTATTCATGCGGGGAGCTTAGGGCGAGTTCGATAGAACAAGTTGAAATCACTTGGCCGGTCCGGTATGCACCTCTAGCCACCGCGGCTACAAGAGCACCCTATGTAATCTAGCTATAGACTAGATCGTAGAAGAAGCAAAACCAAGAAGAAATCAAAATCATCGAGAAGGCACTTAATCGCTAGAAATCGGATTCACTTACAAACTTCACCATGAATGATTACATGAACAAGATCACCACCGGGCCCTCCCTCGATCTTGATCCTCGCTCCGAGCTCCGACGTGGTCTTCCATGCAAGGTTCCCACGTCGGCCGGGGAAACCCTAGACAACTAGCACGACCCTCATCTTCAAGTTGGTGTCCCTCAAGCTTCTCTCGCTCCTCGGCGGCGGAATACGACTTCTTCTCTCGCGTGGCTCTCGGTCGGGGGACTATAAATAGCCCGATTAGCGCCTAGGGCAAAGGACGACGCATTTGGGCCCTAAATGGGCTCGGGCCGACCGGATCGGGCCGGCCGGCACCGGGCCCATTTAGGCCCGCCCCGCGGGCTCCTTTGCCCGAGGTCGGTTCCCTTGCTTCTCGGATGCTTCCCCCTTCGCATACGGGTCCATGTCGTCGGTTTCTCTCCGAATTGGACTCAACTCCTTGTCTTGGAAGATTCGGCACTTTTCTCGGTCGGGTCCCCGGAGTATGTCGTCTTCTCGGATCAAGTCCCCGGCTTCTTGGAGTTAATTTTACTTCATTGCATGACTTGTTCGGGGCTTCAAAGTCTTGTCATGAGGTGCTTGATGAACTTACCCCGAAAGTCTTGCATTCAACACTAAATCCCCGCATAAACATTAAACTCCAAAAACGACATGCACATGTGAACTTGTTATACCACGGGGGTTAGTACCAATGGATAAGGTATAAAATTCATGCCAACACCGAAGGTAAACTCATGGCTAGGTTGACGGATTTTCACCGTCAACGGCTTTGCCTCTTGCCTTCCCCCCGGCCGCGCGTTTCCTCGACCTCGCCCTTGTTCGCTTCGTTCACGCACCGCCGCCTCCCCAGCTTCCGGCTTTTGCCCACAATGGCTCAACCTCAGCCAATCGTAGTGCTAGAGCCCCTGCCTTGGACTCGGTCGATGGTGACGCTGTTCGCTCTGAACGAGCTAGTGAACGGCGGGCAGCTGGCACCGGCCGGTGAAGGGACGTACCCAGCGTGGATGGTCCCACCGACGTCGCACAGGAGCCCAACCCACTGCACGGCTATGTCGTCAGCTTCATCAGGCTGCACGAGCGCGGCTTCACCGCCCAGCGAGCCGCTTCATGCGGGGGTTGTGCCACCACTACGGGGTGGAGCTCCACAACTTCGCCCCCAACGCCATATTGCATGCGTCCATGTTCGTCGGTGTCTGCAAGGGGTTCCTGGGGATCCCGGTGAACTGGGATCTCTGGGTCCACCTGTTCCGCGCGGAGCTGCACACCCTCGCCACGGGTGAGGCGCAGGTGCGCCGAGCGGTGCGCGCAAGCGGCCTGACATTCGCACTGCGGGAGTCGCGCAAGGAACTATACCTGCCGTGCACAATGACGTCGAACAGTGCGGACTGGGAGAAGGGGTGGTTCTACCTCCGCAACGACAGCGCCGGCCTCCCCCTACACCGGCAAGGTGCTGATGGCGATGACCGACGCCTGACACCACAACGTGTCGCCTTCCTCGCGTCAGCAGCGGTTGGAGTCACTCACCAACGCGCTGCAGAGCCTGGCGGACGCCAGATTGGGAGCGGCCTCGATCCTCGCCAACCTCCACCACCGGCGGATCGCCCCCCTCATGGAGAGGGAGCTCTGCATCTTTGAGATGAGCGACACGACCAACCCCACATCGCTGGCGTGCTCCCGGCTGCTGCAAGAGCGCCTCCTCCCGGAGTACGCGGCTGTTGACGGTGAAATTCCGTCAACCTAGCCATGAGTTTACCTTCGGTGTTGGCATGACTTTTATACCTTATCCATTGGTACTAACCCCCTTGGTATAACAAATTCATTCGTGCATGTCGGTTTTGGAGTTTAGTGTTTATGCAGGGTTTTGACGTTGAAAGCAAGACTTCCGGGATAAGTTCATCAAGCACCTTGACAAGACCTTGAAGCCCGGTACAAGTCATGCAATGAAGCAAACTTGACTCCAAGAAGCCTAGGGACCTAACACGAGAAGATGACAAACTCCGAGGACCTAGCCAGAAAAGTGTCGAATCTTACGGGACAAGGAGCTTCGTCCAACTCGGAAAGAAACTAACGACAAGGGCCCACATGTAGAATGGGGAAGGATCTAGAAGACTCGGGAACCGACACCACGCGAAGGAGGCAGGTGTCGGTGTTTTAGACCGGTAACCTACTAAGGGGAGTACCCGAAGTAGATGAATGTGGCCTCGCCGAGATTGGTAACTCGAAGGAAGAGACACATGGCACACAATTTAGACAGGTTCGGGCCGCGAGGTGCGCAATACCCCACGTCCTGTATGTTGCGTAGCTCTGGATTGATCGGGTGTGATTACAAGATGGCGTAATCTGATGCGTATGAGAGAGGAGGGTCCCTGCCTTGCCTTATATAGTCCGGGAGGCAGGGTTACAAGTCGATTTAGGGAGAGAGTACTAGTCATGTACGTCTAGGAGTCCTCTACACAGTACATGGTATGCGTAGCTTCGTATCCGAGTACTTCTCCATCGTGGCCCTTGCGCCTCACGCCAACAGGTACCGTGCGGCACAAGTCGGGTAGTCCCAGGGGCCCACCGAGTAGTCGGTCTTGGTACCCACCGAGGTAGTGGGCCCAAGGAGGTCCATACGACAAGCACCCGAGTACTTTGTAGTCGAGTAGGATAGCTTCGAGTAGTCTTGACGGCCTTAACGAGTAGTCCTCAAGCGTCCCCGAGTACTACAAGCCA
This sequence comes from Cenchrus americanus, assembly GCA_947561735.1. Taxonomy (NCBI): domain Eukaryota; kingdom Viridiplantae; phylum Streptophyta; class Magnoliopsida; order Poales; family Poaceae; genus Cenchrus; species Cenchrus americanus. The sequence goes on along the minus strand of OX387244.1, from coordinate 75,508,235 downwards.
AAAGTCCTCAAGAATATTTGAAGCATCTCGAGGCTGGAATGTACTCCAGCTGATGTTTGAGTAATCCTGAAGTCTTCTCGAGTAGTCCCAAGCGTCCTCGAGTGCTGCTCTTGAAGGTCTTCAACAATACCAGTGTTGTCTTGAAGCCGAAGCTGATATGGAAGTGCGATTGCAAAATTGCACTCCATATGGAGTAGCCCCCGAGCCTTAGGTTGACTTGCAGACTCTGGCTGAGGGTCCATCTGAAGTTTTGGCAAGATTATCCCGAGAAATCCGGAGAAAAAACCGAAGGACACGTGGCACGGAGCCCCCGAGCCTTGAGTCGAGTGCTTCCTCTCGAATTGAAGGGTCATCTTGTGTGTAGAAAGTGTCCTGAGTTGCTCTTGAATCTTGTCGCTACCCAGGGAGTTGAGTAGACGTAGCCGAGCCCCCGAGATGAAGCGCGTCGACTACTAGAAGTTGAAAGGTCAGGCACCGCCGCTAAGTCAGCCGTCTGGAGACTTATCCATCCGGCCGTTGGAGGAGCCGCCGTTAACTTATAAATAGAAGCTGAAACCCTTAGGGATTTTCACCCCATGCACTTGCAAGCATTCCTAGCAGATCGTGCCTAGAAACCACCGCCAGTGCGCACTGCCGCCTTAGAGGGGAGTGTAGATCCAAGCGCGCCGCCGCCGGAAACCACCGCCGTAGCCCCCGAGCGAATGCGAGTGAAGACCCGGTGCACTTGGAGGATGAAGCCCTCGCCGTCAAAGAGCTTGAAGACCGCCGGTGGGAAGAAGAGGTCCCGCGAGGAAGCCGCCGGATCCGCCGCGGGGTCGTCGCCGCCGGTGTCTCCGCCGCGGCCAAATCCCAACCAGGAGTGGAGGAAATCCAAGGCAAAGACTGAAGATCTGCTGGCGCTCCTCAACAGTGGATTTCTGTGGGAGAAGGAAGTCGATATGTGGCGTGCCGCTGCGAGAGATCCGTATCCCATGGAGAAGAACCCGGACGAGATCCCCATGTTCACGCGATTCGCGGAGCGAGGGTTGTCTCTCCCGGCCAGCGATTTCTTCAAGGGGCTGCTGGAGTACTACGACATCGAGTACCTCAACCTCAACCCCAACGGTATCTTCCACACTTCTGTCTTCGTGCATTTCTGTGAAGCCTTCTTGGGGATCAAGCCCCACTGGGTACTTTTCCGGAAATTTTTCCGAGTGAAGCCCCAGCCCAGCGCCAACAACCCACGAGTAGTTGGGGGAGCCATCATCCAGATGCGCGAGGATGCCGCGGAGCAGTACCTCGGGTACAAGCTGATCGACTCCAATCAAGATTGGAAGTCAAAGTGGTTCTACATCACCAATCACCACCCGGAGGTGCCGAAGCCGAGCGGGAAGCAGCCGAAGCACCGGCCTTGGTGGAACTCCGAGCCGACGATGCAAGAGGGTATCCAGCTACCCGAGCTGCTGGCGAAGATCAAGGTTCTAAGAGAAGCCGGGCTCAGGGCCGAACATGTGGCCTTCAGCTTCATGAAGCGAAAGGTGCAGCCGCTGATGGCCTGCGACACCTTGGGCTACCAGTACACCGGCGACGGCGACTCGTCGCGGATGCCCGGAGATGAAGTCGTCGACGACGACATCGTTGATAGATTGGGCAGGATCTTCAAGGACATGGCAGCGTTCACGCCGTTCCCCGTGCCCGAGTAATCCGCCGCGCGTCCACCCAATGAGGTCAGTAGTACTGAAGTCGGGTACTGATTATGTAGTAGTAGTCGTACTCATCCAATATGCTTCTTGCAGGACGATGTAGTGAAGTTCGTCTCTGAGCTGGCATCGTGTTGACGGTTAATAATTGTATCAAAGTTCGTTCGTGACTCGCAAGCGTACAAGTCTCCCGTCGTAGTCAAGGGACCCTTCTTCCCTCGAGTGGTGAACCCAAGGTATCGAATCCGTGGAAAAAATGTGTGACGCAAGACTTAATCTATTAAAGTCAAATAACTGCAATTTTCAATAAAGAACCTAATGCATCTAAGTAAAAGACACAAAACAGATCTAATCTACTAAAAACCGGAGAAAACAAAGTAAGATTGGGTAGATAAACCGATCCAGAGGGATCGGGGTAAGCCTTTTGTTGAAGTTCCAAGCAAGAGAAGAAGTAGCAAATCGAATCTTAATAAAAGCCTCTTTAAATCGTGGTTTCCCGTCCAAATCCGAAAACATCCGCCTTTCGAGACCCCCGTTCGTCACAACGTATCCCTATTCATGCGGGGAGCTTAGGGCGAGTCAAAAGACAAGTCGAGATTCTTTCGGAAGATCCGGCGTGTACCTCTAGCCACCGCGGCTACAAGAACACCCTATGTAATCTATCGCGCGAATAGAATTGGAATAAGCAAAGCCGATCGAAAAACGAAATCTTCGAGGAAACACTTGATCGCTAAGAAAAGATTCAACTTGATAATTCAACTATGACAATGATACATACACAAGATCACCACCGGGATCCTTCCTTGATCTTGCTTCTAGCTCGGGAACTCCGACGTGGTCTTCCATGCAAGGTTCCCACGTCGGCTAGGGAAACCCTAGTCAACTAGCTCGACCCTCTCCTCTCCGACATGGTGTCCCTCTCTTCTCTGCTCCTCGGCGGCCGAAGACGAAATCTTCTCTCGCGTGGCTCTCGGTCGGGGGACTATAAATAGCCCGATTGGCGGCTAGGGCAAAGGAGAGCACGTTTGGGCCCAAAATGGGCACCTGGGGCCGACCGGAGCCGGGCGGCCGCCCGGGCCCATTTAGGCCCGGCCCGTGGGCTCCTTTGCCCCACGTCGGTTCCCTTGCTTCCCGGATGTTTCCCCCTTCGCATGTAGGTCCATGTCGTCGGTTTCTCTCCGAATTGGACTCAACTCCTTGTCTTGCAAGATTCAAGGCACTTTTCGGTCGGGTCCCCGGAGTCCGTCGTCTTCTCGGATCAAGTCCCCGGCTTCTTGGAGTTAAGTTTGCTTCATTGCATGACTTGTTCAGGGCTTCAAGGTCTTGTCATGAGGTGCTTGATGAACTAATCCCGAAAGTCTTGCATTCAACACTAAATCCCTGCATAAACATCAAACTCCAAAACCGACATGCACACGTGAACTTGTTATACCACGGGGGTTAGTACCAATGGATAAGGTATAAAATTCATGCCAACACCGAAGGTAAACTCATGGCTAGGTTGACGGATTTTCACCGTCAACATCTCCCCCATGCTTAAACCTTGCTCGTCCTCGAGTAAGCCTTCGATGGATATCATCATTGCCAAACAATGTTTAAACTTTGCACTTGATCATACATGAGAAAACATAATGCCCTCAAAATTTTAATTCATTAAAGTTCCATAATGTACTAGCCTTCATCTCTACGGAGGGTAGATTCTTCTTAAGCTTATCCCACAAGTATTAACATGCTCACAAAGTTTTAAATAGATCTCAGAATTTTTTGAAATGAAGATCGAGATAAAGAAAAACTAAACCAAATTCACAAATTTAAATCATCTCGTGTATTGCTCATAAACTCTCATCTCACTTGTCTCTCAAGCCTATATATTCTACTCCTTTCCCTCTCATATATATGTGGTAGGCTTTATATGGAGCTTTGGGAAAGTTTAGTCCTAACAAGATTTTATAAATGAGGTGTTGTCAAAACAAGACAAGCTTCTCATGGTCTTACCGAGACTCGTCAAAAAGGTCATTGGAAAATAATGTTAATCAAGGAGGGGAAAGAGAAAAATACACACACTTTTAGATGAGTGGACATGTGCAAATGGCAAAGAGTGATCCCGAGGCACAAAGGAAGTCCTCGTTATCGGATTGCACATGGTTGGAAAAATGAGAATGGATCTTTTTAACTTGAAGCCTTGAATGCACTATTAGAGAACCGGGGAGTTCACTTTACGCACATATATATATATATATATATTTTCTCTTTCTCATATTTCTCATTCTTTTCTTTCTTTCATTCATTCATTTTTTTTCTCGTCATATATTCAGTCCATGACTTTCACAACGAAGTTTTAATTTTTTATACCTTGAAAGTCATGAGTACCGCTGGATTTTTTTTCTTTCATCATTTTTTTTAAAATGTTCCCCTTTGAAATCTAAAACTGCACCGTACCTACCTCCTCCCCCATGCTTAGACGTTGCTCGTCCTCGAGCAAAGAGGCGAAAAATAAGGTAGGTACCGGAATATTTTTCCTTGGAGAGATACTTCAAATCTTCAACGTTGGCACCGTCTTGCGATCTTCCTTGAATTGATGATCCATTCTCAACGATAGGTTGTGGTCAAGGAGGTAATCACAAAAAGATGATATTTGGTTTAAGGGTGGATATCCGGCGAAGTTTGTGAGATCACCGATGCGGGGATACACAATGCACGGATAAAAGGCTAGCAAAAAGATAGATACGCAAAAACGGAATGACCAGCTTCTTAGTCTCGGGCCGCAGAAATCATGGCCTGCAATAACGCACTCAAAAATAAATCTTGTACACTAAGGTTTATGCACTCAAATATATATAAGGCTTTGGATAGGTTGAGCAACACACAAGTGATATTTGTGACAAGGTTAGCAATATTTTTGAGCATAAAAGACATCTTTAATCTATTCATAACTTGAGAGCACATTAAACACTATGGGTCTTTATTTTAATCATAACCTCCGCTGAAAATTAAGCTAGCATTTAAATAAATTCAGATCTGTATTTTTAAGAGAGCACTAGCTTAAACATGCATAAATCAATTACAAAGATGAACAAAGCTGCAATTATAATCATATATCATCATGGCACGAATTTTGTAACTTTTCCAATGATATAATCAAGGTGGTGTCTTTATTAATGGTGACATCAAGTTGAAATACATACTGAAAATAAACAAACATGCTTGCTGAAAAATAAAAAAAACAGGGAATACTACGCAAACACACATAAGCAAAAGCTGAAAATTACAGAGAAAAAGAAAAGAAAACTAAAGTTCCTAAATCTTCTAGTCCTCCGCCGATGGTTGATGTTGATGATCTTGATAATAATACCCTTGCTCGTAATATGATTGGACATTCCCTCCGACGAATTGATTTGGCTCCACGAGGTGAAGGCGTCCAAGTTCAAAGGCAATATTTGCGTTGCCTTCACCAAGTTGAGCTGCGTTAGCTTGGATGGCTGCGATGTTTTGAGCGTTACTTGCAGCATACCCTCCAATAATGGCCATGCTTTGTTGTGGTTGGGGATGATGAGCGTAGGACTCCGCGAAGTTAGCGTTGGGCACAACATAATTTGGTGGGGGTACCGGTGCACCACCCCCCCATGCTTGCTCTTGTGGCCCTCCGTAATAACTTGGCGGAGGAGGGACTCCGCCGAATGGTTGCACATTGGGTTGTGCTCCACTTGCTTGTGCGGAGGATTTTCCCTCCTCTACGATTCTTCCTCTCTTGTTCTTCCTTGCAGGGACAAGTAGTCCCTCTTCCAACCAATCTTCCCTTCCTTCATTGAAAAGCCTAAGCCTCTCGTTGGGAAGGAGTAAGTTCACTATGGCCAACCGATAACCTCCTCTCTCATCTCCACTAATGTATTTGCCTTGCCGCAAATACTCAAAACCGAGAGAGGTACCACGCAAAAGGTGAGCGGGGTTTCTTGCGATCCCCGGCCGCAAGGAAAAGGCCAACATGGAAAGGTAACACCCCGAACCAATATTACCCGCCCCCGATGTTGCTTCACAACACCAACGGTTGATCATGAGGTAAGAGGGGTCTATTGGCTGCCTGGCAATTAAAGCCGAGTATAGCCAATTCAACTCCGCGTCGGTCACCTTCGTTTCCTTCATCCTCCCCAATACCCTCTTGCACATCCAAGAGTGAAATATCCGGATAATGGGGTTGCGGATGCAATTGCGTTGTTGATGGGCTTCTCCGGAGATCATATTCCAAAATCCCGCTAACATGCGGGTGGCACGTCAACTTTCTCCGGAGCTCCCTTGTGGAATCCAAGCAGCTCCCTAACGTGCTCGTAGGGAACCACTTGTTCGATTCCCTCCAAACGGAATGACAAGCTTTGCACCCCATCATCATCAACGATGGGTGCAATAGTCATCAAAATTTCCAAGGCGTAACCCAAATGGGTGTCCACCGATACTCCGTTGGAGAACTGCACCCATCCAAGGTGCCCCAAACATATAGTATATGTCGGTGACAAAACCCAAGGTGTAGAGTGCTTGGTCGTCGAACTCAACATTCGGCACAAGCCTCTTCAAGATTAGAGAGCCTCTCCTCCTCCTCCGCCGACAAGATGACGAAGCCGTACGAAGAGTGTGTCGGGGTGTAAGGAGGCGGCGTGATTGAGCAAGTCGATCGTCGTGGTGGCGCGGGCCGCTCCTCCGTGTGCCCACGAGGTTCGGCGAACCTCATGGAAGTGCTTCTTGCAGCCCTCATACCACCAAGGAGGAGAGCATCGTTCCTCCTCGGTGGCGCCGTATTCGTCTCCATGCTCCGGGGAGACTCGGAAACCGAGTGCCTCCTCGAAGACGTGGTTGATGACGGCTTGGACGACGACGAACTCTTCTTCTTGGAGAAGAGACTTGTGGTCTTCTTCCACATGGTTGCTGCACTCTTTCTTCGACTAAAACTCCGGGTTGCAACCGGTAACTAGGCACTTAAACTCTTTGCTTCGGATGTGGACTTTGAGTGGATTAAGGATGTGGATTTTTTTTCTTGAGTCATCAAGCTTGGGAAGGTTGGCTATGTCTACGGAGGTTTTGAGCACACAAACTTGAATACACAAACAAAGGAAGGAGAGGGAAGCTTGCTGCGAAAACGGGAGCCGGGGGGCTCCTTATGTAGGTGAGGCCAGCCTCGGTGCTCCTCCCCGTCTCGTCTTTCTTCCAGCACGATCATTTCACCTCTGCAACTTTCTTGCCCGCGTGCTCCACGAGTTGCACCGCCCAAACGCTCTCGTCCACTATTGGTCCTTCCACTTGATGCTTCATGTTTTGGGTCATGTCCATGCTCCCTAGCTCCACTTGCTTCACATGCCACCATGAAATTCCTACAAAGTTGATGCTTGCTGCCCACCATGCTTGTCCTTTGTGTGTGGAATTGGTGAAAGTTGATGAAAGGGAATCCAATGGTGCATGCATGATTACTAGATTGCCTCCATTAAGGTGTGTTTAAGGTTAAGCACTCCTCTAATTCGAAATTTAAAATATTTTTCAGAGCCATCAAGAGCTCGAACATAATTTTAGAGAAGTTTTTAAACCATTAAAAACAAATGCAAGTCGAAAATATTTTCTTTTTACGTCGATTTCGGTCTCACCGGTATAGTTTGCCTTCATTGGTTGAGAGCAGACATTTTCCCGGCTTGATCATGGGGGCATAGGTTTAGGTTCTAATTTTGGCTAAATAAGAAAGATTTTGAATAAAACAAAATTAGAATAGGCTTAGAAAAATTCTAATCCTAGAGAAACCAAGGATAAAGATTTTTAAAACCAACCAAAAGCTTTGATTTCTAAGTTCACGCGAGTCCTACCACGTGCTGAATTTTATTAACACTTGAATATAAATCGTGGCTCTACTCGTGTGGTTTTAGCATGAAAAATAAGTCAACCTCAGCACCATAATGAGGGTGAAAGGTTGAGTTAAGGTTCTGAAATTATTTGGTTGAGGGTTTCTCGAAAAGAAAAGAATCAAACAAGCACATAGGAGGGTTCATGCAAGGGTTTATGATAAAGCAAACATTCAATCAAGAATTATGTCTCTAATATTGTTCAACCACTTCTAAGTCTAATGTCTTTGCGTAATAAAACTCAAAAACTAAATTATATAAAAAAACTCGAAAAACCTGGAATCGGGTTGTCCTCCCGGTAGCTTATTCTCGACTCGACGAAACGGGTTGCCTCCCGCCTAGCGCTTCGTTTATAGTCCATGGCTAGACTTCACTTGATTTCTCCGGATCAACGCTCTTTGCGGGCGTTGCAATCTTGGGTACCCACTTTGGCTTAGTCAATTTTTTTTTGGTCTTCACGAGTGGCTTTGTCCTTGGTCTTGACGGATGCAACAACTTCCTTGTGGCTCGGCATCTCGAACTCCGGTCCTTCGGTCGTGATCTTCATGGTCTCTAGTGTGATCCTTCATCTCTCCCGAATGAGCTTGAGTAGCCTTCGCCGTCTTGGGACTTTGGAGTTGTCTCGGATATTCTTCTTCGTTACCCATCGGGCGCCCGGCAAGTTGTCCCACTTGCGTCTAGCATCTTCATCACGATGAACACTTCACGTATAGAGCTTCCGACCTCCGTCACCTTGCCATCTAAATTCTTCAATATTTTCTCCATAGCCTCGAGCTTAGTGACGGCGTCCTTGTTGATCTTAGCTTGCTCGTCCATCAAGTCCTTGAATTGTGCACAAAGAGAAACCAAAACTTGAATCGACGAACTTGCATTAAATCGGGGTTACCCTGGACATGGTCGTACTCCACACACTCCTTGCATGAGGATCTTGCTTCGGCGGCCTTTAGGTGTTGAGCTTCTTTCTCCATCTCCATCTTCTCCATCCTCCTCCTAAGTAAACCGATATGCCACTCAAGGAATCCGACTCGTATGCATTCAGCTCTCGCAATCGTCATGCGGATAGTTGAGACTTTGATCTTGAACGGCCTCCCGGCGTCTTGAAGGTTTATGATAGGTAGATCAACGATGTCCGGGGTGCGTAGCGCTCCGGTGGTTGAGGTTGATCTTCCTTTGGACTTGGAGGTGGTGATTCCCTTGGAGATTTCGACGGTCCTTCGACTTCAACTTTTGAATCCACCCCTTTAGCTTGTGTTGCATGTCACCTTTGCCTGTAAAGTTTTCCTGGATCATCCACAAAAAAGCTTGGGTTTCTTGGAGAGGTAGCCAACCATCTCCTGTTAGGGTTAGCAATAAACAAAGTATGCAAAAAAAACTAGAAAACAAAACAAATCTATAAAGACTAGAGTTAGACAAACTAGATTAGATGTATTTTGAGGATGATCAAAATTTAGTAGATGCAAAAATAAAACAAAATCAGTACTGAAAATTACAAAAAAAAGCGATAAAAAATCAAATCTTGATCACTTGCTCCCCGGCAACGGCGCCAGAAAAAGGGGCTTGTTGACGGTTAATAATTGTATCAAAGTTCGTTCGTGACTCGCAAGCGTACAAGTCTCCCGTCGTAGTCAAGGGACCCTTCTTCCCTCGAGTGGTGAACCCAAGGTATCGAATCCGTGGAACAAATGTGTGACGCAAGACTTAATCTATTAAAGCCAAATAACCGCAATCTTCAATAAAGAACCTAATGCATCTAAGTAAAAGACACAAAACAGATCTAATCTACTAAAAACCGGAGAAAACAAAGTAAGATTGGGTAGATAAACCGATCCGAGGGATCGGGGTAAGCCTTTTGTTGAAGTTCCAAGCAAGAGAAGAAGTAGCAAATCGAATCTTAATAAAAGCCTCTTTAAATCGTGGTTTCCCGTCCAAATCCGAAAACATCCGCCTTTCGAGACCCCCGTTCTGTCACAACGTATCCCTATTCATGCGGGGAGCTTAGGGCGAGTCAAAAGACAAGTCGAGATTCTTTCGGAAGATCCGGCGTGTACCTCTAGCCACCGCGGCTACAAGAACACCCTATGTAATCTATCGCGCGAATAGAATTGGAATAAGCAAAGCCGATCGAAAAACGAAATCTTCGAGGAAACACTTGATCGCTAAGAAAAGATTCAACTTGATAATTCAACTATGACAATGATACATACACAAGATCACCACCGGGATCCTTCCTTGATCTTGCTTCTAGCTCCGGGAACTCCGACGTGGTCTTCCATGCAAGGTTCCCACGTCGGCTAGGGAAACCCTAGTCAACTAGCTCGACCCTCTCCTCTCCGACATGGTGTCCCTCTCTTCTCGGCTCCTCGGCGGCCGAAGACGAAATCTTCTCTGCGTGGCTCTCGGTCAGGGGACTATAAATAGCCCGATTGGCGGCTAGGGCAAAGGAGAGCACGTTTGGGCCCAAAATGGGCCCCGGGGCCGACCGGACCGGGCCGGCCGGCCCGGGCCCATTTAGGCCCGGCCCCGTGGGCTCCTTTGCCCCACGTCGGTTCCCTTGCTTCTCGGATGTTTCCCCCTTCTGCATGTAGGTCCATGTCGTCGGTTTCTCTCCGAATTGGACTCAACTCCTTGTCTTGCAAGATTCGAGCACTTTTCCGGGTCGTGTCCCCGGAGTCCGTCGTCTTCTCGGATCAAGTCCCCGGCTTCTTGGAGTTAAGTTTGCTTCATTGCATGACTTGTTCAGGGCTTCAAGGTCTTGTCATGAGGTGCTTGATGAACTAATCCTGAAAGTCTTGCATTCAACACTAAATCCCTGCATAAACATCAAACTCCAAAACCGACATGCACACGTGAACTTGTTATACCACGGGGGTTAGTACCAATGGATAAGGTATAAAATTCATGCCAACACCGAAGGTAAACTCATGGCTAGGTTGACGGATTTTCACCGTCAACACATCGCCTCCTCGACTTGTCGAGATCCCGAATGAGGGGAAGGGGGAAGGCCAAGGAACGCCGCGAAGTCGGTGAAGGGGATGACACCGTAGTCGTTGAAGACACTTCGGAGGAAGATGATGAGGAGATGCTGCAGGAGCGCTTCCAGCTATGGTCAAGATTCAACCGCCCTGGACTGCCGCGTGTCCCTCTCGTTCAGGATCCGCCAACTAGCCTGGAGGCTAGTTTGCCTGCGCCGCCAAGGAGGCCGCGCAATGTGGCCCGTAAGCACGTGGCCAAGAAGCTTAAGGTCACGGAGACCACATCTCAAGAGGTAAGCTTCCTTGAGTAGGGTAGTCGAGTACTTGTGTCTCGGCGTAGTGTGCTCACGATGAAACTCCATTGCTTGCAGGAGATTCCGCCTTCCGACCCCGTGGAGCAGGGGGACGAAGGCGACTGGGATACGGTGAGAGAGCCGGCTGGAGGTAGCCGCAGCCCAGCCCCCACCGTGGAGGAGCTCGTGGCGCAACTGACGCGCCAGCCCCTAGTTGCTGGGGGGAGCACTGAACCGGCCGGCTAGCGTCGGCGAAGAGGCGGCGGCCGACTACCGAGGCCCAAGAGGAGGCGCCTGCTGAGGCTGGGCTGGTCGACATCGCTAGTATCCTTGGCGCCCCAGCCGTGACAGTAGTCCGGTCGATCCTGTAAGTGAAGATCCTTCCCGAGTAGTACATTTGGTTTGGTAGTTGTACCGGGTTGACAACCAATTGTGTACTCTGCAGGAAATCGACGGACTTGACCTAGGATGGGGATGAACTCGCCGCAGCAGTGGCGGAAGAGGAACCCGCACCAGCCGCTGAGGAGTCCGCTCCCGCCCTCAGGCAGAATCCGAGGCGCCGGCCGTGGAGGCTGCATTGCCAGAGGCCAACATCGTGGGAGGTGAGTACACTGCACAGAAGCAGGTAACCTCGAGGAGTAGTTGTAGCCGCCAGGGATGACTAATCCATGTCTTCTTGTTGACAGGTGCCGAAGCCGAGGGAAGCGCTATTCCCGAAGTGGTGCCTGTTGAAGGCCTGGCACCAGAGACCCAGGGAGCTGCCGGAGGAGCCCCCGAGCCGATGGAGGTGGCCAGCGGAGAGGCCCCCATGGTGGCCGAAGGAGAACGCGACGACGTGCCGCCAGAATCGACTCTGGAGGTTGCCGTCCGTTCTCCGGAGATCCAGGACACGAAGCCGATCCGCTCAGCGCCAATGTCTGGAGCCGCCACGAGTAGTCGTGGTGGAATTGAGTTGTTGGCAGATGATCTCGTCGACCCGGCGGCAGTAGCTCACCACTTGGAGGCGATGCGCCAGGCCGAGCAATGGATGAAGGTGAGTTGTCGACGCCCTTGAGTAGTCGATCTGCTGTGGATTCTGAGTACCCAATTGACATCTGATGTCTGCTACAGGACGTCGTGGAGAGATCCCGCCAGAAGTCTGGCATGCTTTAAGGGTACGGCGATGCAGTGCTCCGGGCAGAAGCCTTAGAAGAACAACTCGTGAAGGCCCAGAAGCACTCTGCTGCGCTTCAGTCAGAGCTGGACGGCGCCTTCGCCTAGTACCACAACGAAGTCCAGGAGATGCAGGCGAAGAGCGACGAACTTGTGCAGAAGAACAAGTCGCTCCCCAACAAGAATAAGGGTATGTGTTGTCTTGTTGAGTACCCATTGGAAGTAGCTTGTAGTAGTCTGACCCGCCTTGCTTTGTTGATTGCAGAGCATGAGACTCGTGTCGAGCAGCTGAGGGCCTCAGAAGTCGACATGAAGAACCTCTTCTACCGGGAGAAGGAGGCCCGTGAGGTACTTGAGTATGACTACAAGCAGTTGGCTTATGAGTGCGATAAGCACATGGAGCTGCGCATTGCCTCCGATCGTGACCTCGTCAACTGCTACAAATCCTTGCAGAAGCTGAACGAGGACTGCGAGAAGCTGCGGGCACACATGAAGGAACTCATGAAGGCCGCACTTCCCATCGCGAGGCTACTGGTGCCTCACCCAGGGGGACCGAAGATAGCTCCACTGGTGGACCGGCTGAGGGAAGCACCCAGCCGTCTGGCGACGTACGTGAAGCACTTGGCGAAGTCGATCCCCAACCAGGTCCTGGTATATATGAAGTCATACTTCCTGAAGGCTCCAGTTGACGTAGTCACCGGCGGACTAGCTGCCAACTGCACGGACGAGCAATACGCGAAGCTGTTGGAGCAGATGGCGCCGATTGCGGAACAAGTCGTCTAGAAGCTCAAGCTCCAGTAGTCCTGTAGGGTTAGCTCATAGCAGTAGTTGTAGATAAACAAAGTTGTAATGAACTTGTTTAAGTATGAATGAGAAAAACTTCCATAAATGAGTACTCGTTGCCGCGATCTGTGTATGCGGAGTCCCATCATGGAGTTGTCACGAGTAGTCGTACTCGCCAGTAGTCCTGTTAAGGGAAAGAGACAGTAAATCAGTTGATAGATAATCAAACTTTATTACTGAGAGAAGTACACCTGGATGGCCAGGGCCGTTTTACAAGAGTAGTCGCCAGGACCCGGAGGCCGCCTACGGCTAAGTAGTGCTAGGGCGTACAACCGCTTACAACAGTAGATCCGTTAGTAGCCGTGTAGGCTGGATCTAGGGGTACATGGTCTCTCAGTAGACCGCTACTGGAGTCCTTTGTCGCTCGGAGCAGCTCAAGATCCATTAGTAGCCGCGTAGGCTGGATTTTGGAGTAGAGTAGTCTGGAGACTGGTGCCTGGACCCGGAGGCCGCTTACGGCGAAGGGGTCTTTGAGTAGTCGTGTAGACTTGAGCCCCCAGGGTAGCCGGTAGACTAGGCGTAGAATCGACAGAGCTGGTCGATATTCCACGAGTTGTTGACGTCTTCACCTTCGAGCGTCTGGAGGTGATAGGAGCCTGGTCCGGTCACCTTTGCGACTGTGAAGGGACCTTCCCAGGGCGAGCTGAGCTTGTGTAGCCCTTCCGTGTTCTGGATGCGGCGAAGGACAAGATCACCAACGTTGAAGGAGCATTCCTTGACATTGCGATCGTGGTAGCGTCAGATACCCTCGAGGTACCTTGCTGATTGGACGAGGGCGGCACAGCGAGCTTCTTCGAGTCCATCGATGTCAACTCGTCTGCTGTCTTCGGATATGCCTTCGTCGTATTGCTCCACTGCCGGTGAGTCCCACATGACATCAGCAGGGAGGATTTCTTTGGAGCCGTAGACCAGAAAGTATGGCGATTGTCACGTCGGCTTGGAGGCTTGAGTACGTAGCCCCCAGAGTGCATTGGGTAGTTCCTTGATCCACTTGCCTCCTTTGGTGTTGGCAGCGTCGTGTAGCCGTTTCTTGAGAGCGTCGAGCACCATTCCGTTGGCGCGCTCGACTTGTACATTGGCCCGTGGATGGGCAACTGAGACATATCGGACGTCGATCCCGCTGTTCTCGCAGTATTCCCAGAACTGGTGATTGTTGAAGTTGGAGCCCAGGTCTGTGGTGATGCGATGGGGTATTCCGTAGCGATGTGCGAGTTCATCCAAGAAGTCGAGTACTCTGTCAGCCTTGGGGCATGTGACCGGCTTGACCTTGATCCACTTGGTGAACTTGTCGATGGCCACCAATACTCTGTTGAATCCACCTGGCGCAGTTGGGAGTGGCCCAATCATGTCGAGCCTCCAGCAGGCGAAAGGCCAGGTTGGCGGTATGGTGACTAGCTTGTAGGCCGGGACGTGTTGTTGCTTGGCGAAGTACTGGCACCCTTGGCACCTTCTGATGAGTTCTTCGGCGTTGCCCAGAGCTGTGGGCCAATAGAAAGCCCGTCGGAAGGCCTTGCTGACTAGCGTGCGAGAGGACGCGTGGTTGCCGCAGACGCCCTTGTGGATCTCCTCCAAGATGCCCTTGCCTTCTTCTTGGAGAATGCACTTCATGAGTACTCCAGAAGATGCGCCCTGCACCTTCTGCTCGCTAAGGTAGTCGATGAAGGGTTGCCTCGAGTCCACGTCGATCATCATGACCTCCTGGCCAGCCAGGGGATGTGCTGGATCAGTGGTCGATGGCGCCGGCTCTGGGATGGATGGCGCGTGAAGCTCGTGGACGAAGACACCGGCTGGTACTTGAGCGCGAGCAGATCTAAGCTTCGACAGGACGTCCGCTGCAACGTTGTTGTCGCGGACAACGTGGTGGAACTCAAGACTGTAGAACTTGTTCTCGAGCTTGTGGACTTCTAGGTAGTAGGCGTCCATATTCTCCTTGTTGCGGTCCCAGGACTTGTTGACTTGGTTGATGACCACTGCGGACTCGCCGTAGACTAGTAGCCGCTTGATGCCCAGTGAAGCCGCGAGGCGGAGCCCATGTAGCAGAGCTTCGTACTCGGCTTCGTTGTTTGAGACCTTCTAGAAGATTTGTAGGACGTACTTGAGTTGTTCGCCCATTGGGGAGATCAAGAGTACCCCTGCACCCGCGCCTTCGAGCTTGAGCGAGCCGTCGAAGTACATCACCCAGTGCTCTGGGCGCTCAGTTGGAGTAGGTAGTTGATTCTCCCGCCACTCCGCCATGAAGTCGACTAGTGCCTGCGACTTGATGGCCGTGCGTGGCTTGAAGTCGATGTTGAGGGCGCCGAGTTCGACTACCCATTTGGAGATTCTTCCAGTAGCATCTTGGTTCCGCAGGATGTCGCCGAGCGGGTAGTCGGTGACGACGGAGATCGAGTACTCCTGGAAGTAGTGTCGTAGCTTCCGCGAGGTGATGAGCACTGCGTATAGAAGCTTCTGTACTGGCTGGTAGAGTGCCTTGCATTCTGACAAGACCTCGCTGACGAAGTAGACTGGGCACTAGACTGGGTAGGCGTGGCCATCTTCCTGCCGCTCGACGATGATGGAAGTACTGACCACGTGAGTAGTCGCAGCGAGGTAGAGCAGTAGCTGCTCACCTTTGCGAGGAGCCGTGAGGACTGGTGGCTTCGATAGGAAGTCCTTGAGCTGGGCAAGGGCTTGGTCTGCCTCTGGAGTCCACACGAACTTCTCTTGATGTTTGAGTAGTTTGAAGAAGGGAAGCCCCCGTTCTCCAAGCTTCGAGATGAATCTGTTCAGAGCCGCCATGCACCCGATCATCTTATGCACGTCTTTGATGCACGTGGGAGCTTTCACGCTGGTGATGGCAGAGATCTTCTCGGGATTGGTTTCAATGCCGCGGTGGCTAATGATGAAGCCGAGTAGTTTGCCTGACGGTACGCTGAAGATGCACTTGTTCGGGTTGAGCTTCCAGCGGTACTCTCGCAGGGATGCGAAAGTCTGTTCAAGATCGGCGATGAGTGTGTTGGAGTTTCTAGTCTTGACGACCACGTCATCCACATAGGCTTCGACATTCTTGTTGAGTTGCCTCTTGAAACAGGCCTGGATAGCTCGTTGGTAGGTAGCGCCAGTGTTCTTCAACCCGAAAGACATGGTCGTGTAGCAGTACGCGCCAAACGGGGTGATTGTTGACGGTTAATAGTTGTATCAAAGTTCGTTTAGACTTGCAAGCAAACAAGTCTCCCATCGTAGTCAAGGGACCCTTCTTCCCTCGAGTGGTGAACCCAAGGTATCGAATCCGTGGAACAATGTGCAACGCAAGGATTCAATCTAGTAAGGCAAGGTAAGCTATCTTATGAGACAAGTTGCATCTAATCTACTAACTCATAAAAGAAACACATCTAATCTACTAAAGAGGTAGCAAGAGAAAGCAAAAGATAACCAATCTAGAGAGTCTAGATCATGCTTATGTTGTAGCTCCAAACAAGATAGATGAAGATAGAAAAGCAAATCTCATTAAAAGCATCTTTAAATCGTGGCCTCCCATCCGACTCCGAAAACACCCGCCTTTCGGAACCCCCGTTCTGTCACAACGTATCCCTACTCATGTAGGTAGTCTAAGGCGAGCTCGATAAGAACAAGTTGAAATCACTTGTCCGGTCCGGTATACACCTCCAGCCACCGCGGCTACAAGATCACCCTATGTAATCTAGCTATAGACTAGATTGGGGAAAAAGCATAACCAAGAAGAAAACAAAATCATCGAGAAGGCACTTGATCGCTAGAAATCAGATTCACTATAAAAACTTAACCATGAATGATTACAGGAAGAAGATCAGCACCGGGATCCTACCTCGATCTTGATCCTTGCTCTGGAGCTCCGACGTGGTCTTCCATGCAAGGTTCCCACGTCGGCTAGGGAGACCCTAGACAACTAGCACGACCCTCATCTCCGAGATGGTGTCCCTCAAGCTTCTCTGCTCCTCGGCGGCGGATGACGAATTGGTTGATGCGTGGCTCTTGGTCAGGGGACGAATTGGACGAAGCTCCTTGTCTTGCATGATTCAGCACTTTTCTGGTTAGGTCCTCGAAGTTTGTCATCTTCTCGGGCTTGGTCCTTGGGCTCTTGGAGTCATGTTCACTTCATTGCTTGACTTGTACTGGGCTTCAAGGTCTTGTCATGAGGTGCTTAACGAACTTATCCCGGAAGTCTTGCTTTCAACGATAAAACCCGCGTAAACACTTAACTCCAAAACCGACATGCACAAGTGAACTTGTTATACCACGGGGGTTAGTACCAATGGATAAGATATAAAATCCATGCCAACACGGAAGGTAAACTCATGGCTAGGTTGACGGATTTTCACCGTCAACAGCTCCCCCATGCTTAAACCTTGCTCGTCCCCGAGTAAGCTTTCGATGGATATCATCGTTTCCCATCAATGCTTAAACCTTGCACTTCATCATACATGAGAAAACATAATGCTCTCAAAAGTTGAATTCGTTAAAGTTCCATAATGTACTAGCCTTTAGCCTTCATCCTTACGGAGGGTAGATTAATAATTAAGCTTATCCCACAAGTATTAACATGCTCCCAAAATTCAAATGGATCTCAGAAATTTTGAAATAAAGAACGAGATGAAAAAGAGCTAAACCAAGTTCACAAATTTAAACCACCTTGCATCTTGCTCATGAACTCTCATCTCATCTTGTCTCTCAAGCCTATTTATTCTACTCCTTTCTCTCTCATAACACATATATATGTGGTAGGCTTTATATGGAGCTTTTTTGGGAAAGTTTAGTCCTATCAAGATATTATAAATGAGATGTTGTCAAAACAATACAAACTTCTCATGGTCTTACCGAGACTCGTCAAAAAGGTCATTGGAAAATGATGTTATATCAATGAGGGGAAAGAGAGAAAAAATACACACACTTGAGATGGGTGGACATGTGCAAATGGCAAAAACTGATCCCGAGGCACAAAGGAAGTCCTTGTTATCGTATTGCACATGGTTGGAAAAAGAGTATGGATCTTTTAATATTGAAGCCTTGAAATTCCTAATGCACTTTAGAGAACTGAGGAGTTCACTTTATTTTTATTTTTACACATACTCATATTTTTTCTTTTCTTTTTTCTTCATACATATACTTTTTCTTCTTTATTTCTTTTTCTTTCTATCTCTTTTCTCATTTTTTTCTTTCTCAAAATTTTTTATTTGCTCCCCTTTAACTCTAAAATTGCATTGTACCTACCACCTCCCCCATGCTTAGACGTTTGCTCGTCCTCGGGCAAAGAGGCGATAAATAAGGTAGGTACCGGAAATATTTTTCCTTGGAGAGATACTTGAATTCTTCAATGTTGGCACCGTCTTGCGATCTTCCTTGAATTGATGATCCATTCTCAACGATAGGTTGTGGTCAAGGAGGTAATCACAAAAGATGATATTTGGTTTTAAGGGTGGATATCCGGCGAGGTTTGTGGGATCTCCGATGTGGGGATACACAATGCACGTATAGAAAGGCTAGCAAAAAGATAGATACGGAAAAACGGAATGACCAGCTTCTTAGTCTCGGGCTAGAGAAATTAAGGCCTGAAATAACTCACCCAAAAATAAACCTTGTATACTAAGTTTTTGCACTCAAATATTTATATGGCTCTGGATAGGTAGAGCAACATGCAAGTGGTATTTATGAAAAGGTTAGCATTACTTTTAAGAACAAAAATAAATTATCTTTGATCCATCTAAAACTTGAGAGCACATAAAACACTATGGGTCTTTATTTTTATCATAACCTCCACTAAAGATTAAGCTAGCATTTAGATAATTTCAGATTTGTATTTTAAGAGAGCACTAGCTTAAACATGCATAAAACAATTACAAAGATAAACAAAGCGGCAATTATAATCATATATCATCATGGCACAAACTTTGTAACTTTACCAAAGGTAAAAACTTGGTGGTGACTTTATTCATGATGAAAATAAACACTAACACACATGCTGAAAATTTAAATAAAAACTGAAAATACTACGCAAACAAAGGCGCATACATGCTGAAAATTAAAGAAAGAAGGGGTAAAGGAAAGATAACTAAAGCTCCTCCTCTGACTAACCTTCCGCCGGTGGTTGATATTAATAATCATGGTTGTTGCACCCTTGCTCATAATAGGAATGCACTACTCCTCCTATGAATTGTCCGACGGTGCTAGGTGAAGGTGTCCAAGCACATATGCGACGTTTGCATTTCCTTCACCCATTTGGTTTGCATTGGTTAGGATGGCTGCAATATTTTGCATGATTCTTGCAGCGTATCCTCCAATGGTGGCCACACTTTGTTGTGGTTGAGGAAGATGTGCATATGGCTCCGCAAAGGCTACGTTGGGCACCGCAAAATTTGGTGGGGGTATGGCTGCACCACTCCCCCATGCTTGCATTGGTACACCACCGTAGTAACTTGGCGGCGCCGGAATTCCTCCAAATGGTGGCACATAATTTTGTTGTGCACCTCCTTCTTGGGCCATAGAAGATCCTTCTCCTATAATCCTTCTCTTTTATTTTTCTTCGCCGACACAAGAAGTCCTTCCTCTAACCAATCTTCTTTCCCCTCAAGAAAAAGTCTTAATCTTCCATCCGATAGGGGCAAATTTACTTTGGCCACTTTGAATCCTCCTCTCTCATCTCCACTTATATTCTTGCCTTGCTTCGTATATTCAATCTAGGGAGGTCCCGGGTAGGAGATGATTCGGGTTCCTTGCAATACCCGGTCTTAGAGAGATAGCCAACACGGAGAGGTAACAACCCGAACCAATATCTCCCGAATCCGATGTTGCTCACAACACCACCGGTTGATCATAAGGTGGGTGGGGTTGATTGGCTTCTTGGCAATCAAAGCCGAGTAAAGCCAATTCAACTCCGTGTTGGTTATCTTTGTCTCTCTCTCCTTTTGCACATTCATGTGTGAAACTCTTGGATGATGGGGTTCCGGATAAAATTTCTTCGTTGATGGTCTTCTCCCGTGCTCATACTCCAAAAACCTTACCATGCGCCTTCATGCACATCCACTTGTTCCGGAGCCCCCTTTTGAAAAATAGGAGACACTCGCCCATGGGTCTACGGTAGTAGAACATGCAATCGTTTTGAACATGAAAACCAATCTAATCTATCGGGGGTTGTGACCACGGTTTCGCCCTTTCCCTCCTCTCGTACTCACTACGCGAAGGTATTCATTACTAGACCTATGATGGACACGACGTGTTGAATGGATCCAAGGAAGCATTGGAACTCTTACTCCCTTTACGGCATGGTAGCTAACCTTAAGAATTAAAGTATATTCAACACAAGATGATAGATAGATAATCCAACAAAGCACGATCACATCTCATGATCGATTAACCCATGGATGAAAGGAGATTACCCCATCAAGGTGCTAGAAATAGCACCGTTGATCAAGGTTACCCTTCCGACGGTGTCTTCCTTCTTCTCCACTTGTGGGCTCCCTCCAAACAAAATGAGAGACTCAGCACTCCTTCATCAAGGATATGCACCATGGTCATCAGAATTTCCTAGGCGAATTCCTCGTGGGTGTTTGCCGACACTCCGTTAGAGAATTGCACCGGTGTTCCGTATGAAAACCCAATATGTGGAGAGCTTGGTCGTCGAAGTCTACGTTCGCTACAAGCCTCTACCTAAGGCAAGCGAGCTTCTTCTCCTCCTCCTCCGTCATGATGACATACCCCTCGGAATACCGCGGAGCGTATGGAGGTGGAGCAGATGATCGTGTCGAGTGACGAGGTCAGACGGGCGGCTCCTCCATATGTCCTTGAGGTTTGGTGAACCTCATAAACGAGTTTTGTGTAGCCCTCATGCCACCGAGGAGAAGAGTGTGGTTCCTCCTCGGCGATGTCGTGTCCTCCTCAATACTCCGAGGAGACTCGGAAACCGAGCGCCTCCTCGAAGAGGTTGTCGATGATGGCTTAGACGATGATGATCCCTTCTTCTTTGGTGAAAAAGCTTGTAGGTTTCTTCCATGATTGCAGCACTCTCCCTCACAAATATATATTCGGGGTTTTCAACCGGTAACAAGGTACACAAATATTATTTTGGAGTCTGGACTTTGAGTGGGATTAGGATGTGATGTGTTGCACGAAACAAGCGAGGTGGATGACTAAGTCTAAGGTGGTTTCGGCCTACAGACTAGAGCACACGAACAAAGATCTGGATGGGAGACTTACCTCTCTCCTCCTGTTGGCTCGGTTCTTCTCTAGTGCATTCATGCTTGTTGCTTCGTGACCGCGTGCACCTTCCAAACGTTCTCGTCCACTCCTTCGCTTGCATTATTGCTCCTTCCACTTGATGATATTGCTTTGAGTCACTTCCATACTCCCTTGCCTCACATGCGTCCATGATATTCCTACAAAACAAGGCCTTGGCTGCCCCCATGCTTGTACTTTGCATGTGGTTTGATAAAAGATGTTGGAGGGGCATCCCGTTATGCATCATGGTGCATGCATGGTTAGGTTAACTAGATTGCCTCGCTCTAAGCATGCTTTAATGCTAAGTACTCCTCTAATTTTGAAAATAAAAAATAAAATCAGAGCTATAAATGACTTTAAATATAAATTTAGAGGAGTTTTTAAAGCATTAAAAACAAATGTAAGTCGAAAATATTTTCTGACTACTTTTATGTTGGTCTTACCGGTATTGTTTGCCTTCATTAGTTGAGAGCAAGCTTTTCCGGCTTGATCATGGGGGCATAGGTTTAGGTTCTAATTTTGATTAGATGAGAGAGATTTTGAATAAAATAAAATTAAATGAGGTTTAGAAAAATTCTAACTCTAGAGAAACCAAGGATATGGATTTTTAAACCAACCAAAAATCAAGTTTCTAGGTCCACGCGAGTCCTACCACGTGCTGAAATTTAAATAACATCTAGATACAAGTCGTGGCTCTACTCGTGTGTTTTTAGCATGTAAAACAAGTCAATCACAACACCATAACTAGGATGAATGGTTGAGATAGGTTCTGAATTTATTTGGTTTTGGTTTCTCGAAAAAGAAGCAAACAACATAGGATGGTTCATGTAAAGGGTTTATGATCAAGCAAAATATTCAACCAAGAATTATGTCTCTAATATTATTCAACCATTCTAAGTCTAATGTCTTTGCATAGTAAATTTCTAAACTGAATTATTAAAAAGACTTGAAAAACCTGGAATCAGTTTGTCCTCCCGGTAGCTTATTCTTGACTCGACGAAACGGGTTGCCTCCCGCCTAGCGCTTCGTCTATAGTCCATGGCTAGACTTCTTCACTTGATTACTTCGGATCAACACTCTTTGTGGGCGTTGCAATCTTGGGTACCCACTTCCGCACCATCTTGGGCACGGGCTTTTTCTTCGGCTTAGTCGTATTTTTGGTCTTCACAGGCTGGCTTTGTCCTTTGGTCTTGACGGATGCAACAACTTTGGTGGCTCGGCATCTCGAACTCGGTCCTTCGGTTGTGATCTTCATGGTCTCCTTAGTGTGATCCTCCATCTCTCCCGAATGAGTTTGAGTAGCCTTCGCCGTCTTGGGACCTCGGAGTTGTCTCGGAAATTCTTCTTTGTTACCCATCGGGCGCCCGACAAGTTGTCCTACTTGCGTCTCTAGCATCTTCATCACGATGAACGCTTCACGTATAGAGCTTCCAACCTCCGTCACCTTGCCATCTAAATTCTTCAATATTTTCTTCATAGCCTCGAACTTAGTGACAGCGTCCTTGATCTTGGACATGGTCGTGCTCCTCACAATCCCCGCATGTGGATCTTGCCTTGGCAGCCTTTAGGTGTTGAGCTTGTTTCTCCATCTCCATCTTCTCCATCCTCCTCTTAATCTTGAACGGCCTTCCGGCGTCTTGAAGGTTTATGATAGGTAGATCAATGATGTCCGGGGTGCATAGCTCGATCTCGCGCTCCGGTTGTTGAGGTTGATCTTCCTTTGGACTTGGAGGAGGTGATTCCCTTAGAGATTTTGACGGTCCTTCGACTTTGGCTTTTGGATCTAGGGTTTCCAACCCTTTAGCTTGTGTTGCACGTCTCCTTTGCCTGTAAAGTTTTCCTGGATCATCCACAAAAAAGTTTTGGGTTTCTTGGAGAGGTAGCCAACCATCTCCGGTTAGGGTTAGCAATAAAACAAAAATCTAAAAAGAAAAGAGAAATTAGGGTTAATCAAAACTAGATTAGATTGATTTTTTTCTTTTTGAGGATGATCAAACTTAAGAGATGCAAAAGAAAATCAAAAGAAAAACTGAAAAATAAGCAATACTAGATTTGATCTTGATTGCTTGTTCCCCGGCAACGGCGCCAGAAAAAGGGGCTTGTTGACAGTTAATAGTTGTATCAAAGTTCATTTAGACTTGCAAGCGGACAAGTCTCGCGTTGTAGTCAAGGGACCCTTCTTCCCTCGAGTGGTGAACCCAAGGTATCGAATCCGTGGAACAATGTGCAACGCAAGGATTCAATCTAGTAAGGCAAGGTAAGCTATCTTATGAAGACAAGTTGCATTTAATCTACTAACTCATAAAAGAAACACATCTAATCTACTAAACAGGTAGCAAGAGAAAGCAAAAGATAACCAATCTAGAGAGTCTAGGTCATGCTTATGTTGTAGCTCCAAACAAGATAGATGAAGATAGAAAAGCAAATCTCATTAAAAACATCTTTAAATCGTGGCCTCCCATCCGACTCCGAAAACGCCCGCCTTTCGGAACCCCCGTTCTGTCACAACGTAGCCCTACTCATGCAGGTAGTCTAGGGCGAGCTCGATAAGAACAAGTTGAAATCACTTGGCCGGTCCGGTATGCACCTCTAGCCACCGTGGCTACAAGAGCACCCTATGTAATCTAGCTATAGACTAGATTGGGGAAAAAGCATAACCAAGAAGAAAACAAAATCATCGAGAAGGCACTTGATCGCTTGAAATCGGATTCACTATAAAAAGTTCACCATGGATGATTACGTGAACAAGATCACCACCGGGATCCTACCTCGATCTTGATCCTTGCTCCGGAGCTCCGACGTGGTCTTCCATGCAAGGTTCCGACGTCGGCTAGGGAGACCCTAGACAACTAGCACGACCCTCATCTCCGAGATGGTGTCCCTCAAGCTTCTCTGCTCCTCGGCGATGGATGATGAATTGGTTGATGCGTGGCTCTCGGTCAGGGGGCTATAAATGACCCGAGATGCAACTAGGTCAAAGGGGAGGCCGACTGGGCCCCGGAACAGGCTGGGCCGGCCGGCCTGGGCCCATCCCGGCCCAGTCCGCAGCCTCCTTCGCCCGGTGTTGCTTCCGCGTCTTCTAGATCCTCTCCCCTTTTGCATGTGGGCCCTTGTCGTCGGTTTCTCTCCGAATTGGACGAAGCTCCTTGTCTTGCAAGATTCAACACTTTTCTGGCTAGGTCCTCAGAGTTTGTCATCTTCTCGGGCTTGGTCCTTGGGCTCTTGGAGTCATGTTCACTTCATTGCTTGATTTGTACCGGGCTTCAAGGTCTTGTCATGAGGTGCTTAATGAACTTATCCCAGAAGTCTTGCTTTCAACGTTAAAACCCTGTGTAAACACTTAACTCCAAAACCGACATGCACAAGTGAACTTGTTATACCACGGGGGTTAGTACCAATGGATAAGATATAAAAGTCATGCCAACACCGAAGGTAAACTCATGGCTAGGTTGACGGATTTTCACCGTCAACAGTGATGAACGCGGTCTTCTCCTGGTCTTCTTCCTTGATCGCGATCTGGTGGTACCCAGAGTACCAGTCGAGGAAGAAGAGCATGTCGTAGCCCGCCGTGGAGTCGATGACTTGATCAATCCGCGGCAACCCGAAGGGGTCCTTGGGGCAGTGCTTGTTGAGGTCGGTGTAGTCGACGCACATCCGCCACTCGTTTGAGTTCTTCTTGCGGACGAGGACGGGGTTGGCGAGCCACTCAGGATGGAAGACTTCTCTGATGAAGCCAGCCGCGAGTAGTTTGGCGAGTTCCTTCTTGATTGCGTTGAAGGACCGAAACGGCGAACCAGAGAGGGGGGAGTGAATGGGAGCTGATAAAAATTCTTCTCGAAGGAGATGGAAACTCTAACAAGATGAACACGGCTTCCAACACACGTCTCCTACTCACTACCAAAGTTGGACAAGCCCACATAGCCACTGGAGTGCCACTGGACCTAGGAACCAACACACACACCCTTCCGACCCGAGAACGCAGCGGAACACCAAACCTCGAGTCCACAGACCAACACCGGTCAGACCGGTGAGCACCACCGGTCAGACCGGTCCCTACTGGTGAAACTGGGCAACTTTCACTAAGTGGCTCCGCACCGGTCAGACCGGTGAGACACACCGGTTAGACCGGTCACAGCCTGAAAGCCCCAAAGCACCAAACAGGCCAACCGACCACCAAACTTACCCAAACTCGAAACAACAGCAACACAGGAAAAAAGCGAACACACACAGAAGTTCACCTGAGCAAAAACCCACCGAGGGTTGCACCGGTCAGACCGGTCAAGAGCACCGGTCAGACCGGTGTAGCCTGGGCAGCTCGGGATGAACAGCACCCGCGGGTCAACTCCCCCAAATCCAAACCTCGATCTCCTGAATCGCTCCACGAACTTGAACAAGACTTTGGGGATATTAGGAACACCTCATGAGGAGTCCATAGCCAAGTTTAATCCCACCAAAACTTGTCCAAAAAGGAGGAATCGAAGATATCCCGCCAAGAGCACCACAAACCCTAGAACTCGGAAAACCCCAAAATCGAGCCCCTTTACTCACGGATTTGGGAGGGGAATCACGGCCCAAAGAACCATGAAGGGTTCCCACAAATTTCCCCCATCAAATCCCCAAGAGGAAGGTCCCGAAAACAACCCAAAGAAATCACCAAGAGAGGGCTCCGAAAATCACCACCAAGAACAACCGGGAACAACACATCCAAACCTTGAGGAACCACGCCGAATCATCTATACATGCAACAAAGGTTCATACAAGGTTGTTGACAGATAAAACTCGTATCCACCTACGATCCGCAAGCGTACGGACCTACACCTTTTTCACCACGGGATTCCCAAGGTTCTTGTCAATCCGCGAAGCAAGGGGATTACTAGCACTTAACCAAGTACTAATCTAGTTGACAATCTAACCTAAGTTAATCTAAGTTAAGTTGATCAAACTAATCTATGGTTAAACTAGATGGTAAAGGGTGAACAAAAGAGAGTGATCAAGAAAGATAAGCGTTCCCTCCCTAGGATCTAGGATAATAAGGATATGCATCTACTACACAACAGTGGTAAACCAATCTACCAGGGGTTGTGACCACGGTTTCGCCCTTTCCCTCCTCTCGTACTGTCACTACGCGAAGGTATTCGTGACTAGACCTATGATGGACACAATATGTTGTTGGAATCTATGGGAGTAGCGGATATCATACACCAGAAAAACACGGTAGCTAACCTTAATCATCAAAGCATCATCAACATGGAAACAATAGATTGAAACCACGAATCAAGTAGCGATCACATAGCAGGCATCCATCTAACCCTAGGGATGAACAGAGACATTACCCCATCTTCTTACACGGATTGAAGCACATAGGGGTGATGGAGACTCCGGAGAACGTCGTCGATGAAGATGGCGGTGATGAAGCTTGGGAACACCCCTAGGCCAGCGGCTTGGAGTCCTCCTCTTGCTTCCTTCTCTCCGCCGGTGTTGATCCTTGCGACGAGCTCATCTAACTCTCTCCCTCATCTTGCGGCGGCAGTTTTCTGATGAATAGCGTCGGTAGGATGATTTGTTCGATGTGGCGGTCGACGGCAGCGGAGGGAATAAATAGATGAACACCTAGGGCAAAGGAGGGACCGAACCGACCCCGGAGTGGCCCGGGCCGGTCGGCCTAGGCCGGCCGGCCCAGGCCCACTTCGGCCCGGTTCGGCCCCGGTTTCCTCCCCGGTTGCTTCTCGCGTGATCCCTTATTTGTGTGCACTTGCATGTGGGCCTTTGACGTCGTTTCCTTCACGGTTAAGGCTTGAATCCTTGCTATGCAAGCTTCGCTGTTTTCTGGTTGAGTCTCTGAAGACTTGCACATTGACGCTTCGGTCCTCTGGTCATTTGGAGTCATGTTCATCGCGTGTCTTGACTCTTGTCGGGCTTCATGATCTTCTTCCAAAGTGCTTGGTGAACTTATCCTGAAAGTCTCCTCTTTAGCGTAGATTTCCTGCGTAAACAACAAACTCCAAAATCGACATGCAAGTGTGAACTTGTTATATCATTAGTATGCCTAGTGGCAGGTTAGTTGCAAATCATAATCGAAACCAATGTATAACAAGTACTCTAGGTTGACGGAAATTCACCGTCAACATCTCCCCCATGCTTAAACCTTGCTCGTCCTCGAGTAAGTAATCCTTGCTTAAAAGGGAAATTAGTGTTGCCTTCCAATGTTGTCCCTGCACTTAGTCATTCATGACGAGACAAATTGCTCTCTCTTAAGAATTTATTTTTAAAGTTCAAGTTGTGACCGACTTCTTTTTCATTATGGAAGATAGACTAACAATAAAGAACAAGCCACATTTAACACGATACTCTCAAACTTAAGTGAACTTCAAAAAACCTTGTCACATGGAAGATTTTCAAAAAGATGCATATCCAACATAAGTGAAAATCTCTTGCAAGAGCTCATGGAACACTCATCTCATCAAGTCACTCAAGCCTATACTAGATTATTTTCAACATAATCTACTCATATGTGATAGTGGAAGGCTTATGTGGAGCTTGGAAGGTTAAAAACAATCCTAGCAAAACATATATCCGAAATATTGTCAAATTAAGAGAGAGGTCTATTGGAATTACCGAGACTCGTCAAAAAGGCCATGGAAAATATATGTTGGAAAGAGAGAGGGATGAAACACACACATTTATATAAGTGGACATGTGCAATTGGCAAATGGATGATCCCGAGGCACGAGTGAAGTCCTCGTTATCGTATTGCACATGGTTGGAAGATTTGAGTGTGGATTTGTCATCAAGGCACTTGAGAACTTATGAAGCAAAAAGATCCGAGGAGCATCTTTATTATTATTTTTACTTTTATTTTATTTCCTTCTCATTTTTCTCTCTTTCTTTCTTTTTCTTTTTTCTTTATTCTTCCTTTTTTCCTTACCTTTCTTTTCTTCTCATCATAATAATTTTTTTCTTCTTTCATTTTTTTCTTCATTTTTTTTTGCTCCTCAAAACTTTTTGCAACATAATACTTACATAGCATTTGTGTCAGAGAATGACTCCTCCCCCATGCTTGAACGATGCTCGTCCTCGAGCATAAAAGAGAGGGGAAATGACTGCTAAAGTAAGTATAAATTCCATAATCCTGCAGAATATTTGAATCTCCATCGAGAATTTTACTCCATACTCAAATTGGGTTGTGGACAAGGAGGTGATCACAAAAAGATGTTTTTAGTTTAGGGTGGATGCCCAGCGAAGTTTGTAGAATTTTCGATGTGAAAACCCACAATGCATGGACAAAAAGGCTAGCATGAAGAAGTTACACAAAGGAATGACCAGCTTCTTAGTCTCTAACCATAGAAATCAATCCTAATCCAACTCATCAAAACATATGTTTGCAATCTACGGGTTTCGTTATCATAAAACATATATGTATATGGCTTTGGTAGGTAGAACTTTGCAAGAGCATCACAAATATGTAGATAGCATAAAAGTTAAGTTTTCATAAAAACAACAAGTTATCCGGCTATCCATAAACTTAAATCAAAGAGCAAAGATATGTATGTGGGGCTAGAGCATAGTCATTTCACCTCCACAAATAAAAGATTCGGTATTTAAATTAATTTCAGATCATTTCATAGAGAGCAATTAGCCAAGACATGTATAACTTCATGTAGGTAAAACAAAGCGGCAAGTTTCATCATCTTTCCGTAAGCATAGGCAATATAGAACATCGAGGTGAACACATGGTCATGCTTATCTATTGAAAGTAAAAAGAAACCTAGGTTGTCCTCCTAGTAGCCATGTTATTGTTTGAAGAGAAAAACAAAAGGTTGCACCTAGTTGAGGTTGAAGGCATACTTACAAACATTTGTGTTTGGAAAAGAGAAGGTCCATGGAGATGTTACCATCCTTTGTAATTCTTCGTTGCCTTCTTCCGACATCTCCATGTATCGATGTGGCTTTTGCTTTTGTCTTGATTTATCAATGCTCCTAAACTTCTGAATTTAATCTTGTATGCTTAATGGAGTCATTGGTCGCCCTTCTCTTCAATGTTGTCATCACCATCTCCTCTTTCTTGCTCTCATCATCTCATTACTGTCTCTTTTTCATGGATTTCCCCCTCTGTCCAGAACAGAACATATATCGAAATATAGCTCTATTGAAAAGTTTATGAAATTACCTTTCCAACATGTGGTCATTCATCGAAAATGGAGTTCAAACAAGGGAGCTATGTCCATTTTACTTCAGCGTTGTGTGCTGTCCAAAACTGATTTCAGGACTTATTGCACTCGGTGATTCGGGCATAACCGCTTGTAGGAACCTCCGATTACCTTGATTCTTGATTTGTTGGAATCGTAACTTCATGGGGATTCTAAATATCCAAAAATATCTAGTTTTTTTCCCTTTGAGACCACGCAGAATTTTGATGAGATCGGTGGCTTCTTGCACATTGATCCGGAGATGTTAATGATCTTGATCATTCTATCTTCTAGAGCACCATGTTGCACTACCGTGTTGAAGATTCAGGGTCTCCCCCATGCTTAGCATTTTGCTAGTCATGGAAGAAGAAGACAAAGCACTTCTTAGCCATCCTTCAATTTCCTTGTAGTGAGAGTCTTTATCTTGCCTGTAAAACGTTTTAAACGCACATTCTACCCCAAGGTGACGGTTGGGAGTAGATAGAATTGCCAATAATCCAACAATGTCTCCTAAGATTCTTAACTTGTGGCATAATTAGTCTAATGAGGAATAAAAACCTAATGAGTGTACGTGGTGCAAGGTGTGTATGCACATGATAGGAAAGCATACAAACAATGGCAATGTTTTCACCTAGTTCTAAACACCATGTTTACAACTAGGTCGCCGAATTTCTCCATAGCCATATAGGTTTATTTATCAAGGGTTAAAACACCATGTCTATCCCTAAATCAATAACTCTTATAGCACAAGACAGATTAAGCGCATTGCAAAGCTTATAAACTAACCAAAGCAACATGAAAACATATGAAAAGCTAGCTATGTTTATCGAACTTAACGATGATGGTCCGCAATCTTGTTCAAACACCACGTTTACACAAGATCACAAAGGGAAAATACTCATAATGCCTTATGAATTATTAACATGGAAAAAGAAGCATACATCATTAAGTATATAAAACAACCAAGCCAAATATGTGCAAAACATGTATACACAAAGAAACATCACATTGATAACAGAATGCAATGCATGCAAATAAATATGATCATGAACATGATGGTGGTTCCAAAAAGGAAAACTGAACTTAGATTAATAACCACAAATTGATCATCATAAGATAGTGGCATTCTTTTATTTTCTCTAAGAAAGTAGTAAAAATATAAAGAAACGGGTTGCCTCCCGAAAAGCGCTTCATTTAAAGTCATAAAGCTCAACTTTCTCACATACCTTATTTTCGCCGCATCGCCATGGCCCTTCATGCAAGAAGAAAAGGTACCAATGCAGCTTTAATTTACTTCCCATGTTGTGCTTGATCACTTATAGAAGACTTGCCCAAAGCATCCTTTTGTTTCATCGTTATCTCCTTCTTTATCATCCTTCGGTGCTGCCTTCACGCCATGAATTTTTTTTAATGTCCAGAACAGAAAGTATATTCAAGCTCTACTCCATTTCACAGTGCACAAAACTTCCTTTCCAACGAGTCTTCATTTGCCCAAATCGGACTCCGGACAAGAGAGTTACGTCCGTTTTACTTCGGCGATGAAATCTGTCCTGAAATTTCAGAACGCGCAACACTCAATGTTTTCTTCATAACTCCTTGCACGGGTCTTCAAACTTGTTGGTTCTTGATGCGTTGGAATGGTAACTTGATGGAGCTTCTGGATATCTCATTTTCTCCATTTGTACACCTCTGAACAAGCTCTCAAATTTATAAAGACAGCAGCATCCATTGCGGGATTTGGAGAGGTTGATGATTTATCTTGCAACTCTTTAAGCATGACTTCTCTTTTCATTATCCAAGCCTTGTCTACATGGTTAGTGAAAATCAGACCTTCTCCCGACATGTTCTTCTTTAAGGTCATTAGCTTGACCAAGCGCAAAGCATGATCGAGATTTACAGAACTTATTGTAAACATACGCATCCATAATTAACACCACATGTGAATTGTAGCAACAAGTCAAGGTGTAAATAAAAGAAGCATTTGTTTCATGCATAGCACTTAGCTTATCATTAGGCAAAGGTTCTTTAGGTGTGAGATTTATTGGATCAAACATAAATGTTTCCTCTTTTTCATTCTCAAGAAAATATAGCCTATCAACATGATCACTATTGGAACAAGGCATAGACATTAAACTATCATTCATACTATTGGTTGAGCATGAGTATTTGAATTTATCAACATCAATACCAATAATATCTTGAGATTTCAGCGCGTACCTTGGCCTTAGAGCTTTTTCAACAAGAGTGATATTTGGTTCATCTAGCGGTGTTGAAGGCGAATCGATCTCAACAAGTGTAGTTGCCTCTTCATCACCATCTTGCAGTTTCTTCAACTCATCATGTGGAACATGTAATCCTTCAACTATGTACGCATTCATCTTTTCTTTGAAGTCTTCTTTATCAACCAGATCTTCATCTTCAAAGACTTGTATGTTGCTTTCTTTATCTTCCATGTACCACATGTCGTCAAGATCGCTCATTGTTGATTCACTCTTTCCTTCATCCTTGAGTACTTCCATGTCTTGATTTGCTAGTGTGTAGGCTTCAATAGCACACAAGCTATCACCTTGTGGGGAGGGGCCTTTCTTGGAGTACTTGATCTATGTCAACCCCTTCCCATTCATCTTCTAGCTTGAGTCCTATCTCCTCCCATTTATCCTTTGAGTCACTAGGCTCATCATGGTTGTACTCTTCTCTTCCTTCATCATAAATCTTTGAGTTGTCAAACCGGTCGATCCATCCTTCATCTCCTTGTTCTCTTTCTTCTTAGAACATCTTTTGGATCGACTCTCCATTCATCTCTTGATGAAATATATCTTCAACTAGTTTGGCAACGTGTCGGCGTTCCTCCTTCCTTTGGTAGTTGATTAGTGGGGCGAAATCAACTTGAACCCAACCGGATTGCTTGAACTCCGCCAATGGTCTAGCATTCCACATACTTCGGCCTACATTCATGTTAGTTTCAACATTTTTAACATCCGAAATGACTTCTCTTACCTTGGGAAGTGGATCTTCAATTTCTTGTATGGTCAGTTCATCTTCCTTGACCTCCGGTTCATCTTTTTCAGAAATTTCAGCAAGCACCTTGGCCTTGCTTTTGTCGTTTTGCTCCTCTCGACAACATCTTTGCCAATCTCGCTGCATTCTTTGTCCATTGCTTATCCTTTGTAAGATTTGTGTGGCTTCACTAATTGTTTTATCCATTATATCACCTCCTGCACACATGCTTACAAAACGAGACGAGTTAGGGGTTAGTGAAAAATAAAAGGTATGCAACATCAAGTCACCGGAAAATCCCAAGTTCGGGCCTCGCTCAAGTAGTTCATTAAATCGGTCCCATGCTTCATCAATTCCTTCATCCTCTCCTTGCTTGAAAGTGAGCACTTGCCTCCTTAAGTCTTGGACCTTGCTTATGGGAAAGAACTTCAAAAGAAACTTCTTCACTAGATCATCCCAATTTCCTTTTGCTTCAACGGACGCAAGTGTGTACCATCTTCGCGCTTCATCTACGAGAGAGAATGGAAAAAGATTCCACTTGAACCAAGCGGCCGGAACTTCTTTTTGTTGCACCGTGTTGCATAACATCGTGAATTCCTTAATGTGTCTATATGGGTTGTCATCCTCCAATCCTCTAAATGGTTTTGTCGCCACTAACTTGATGATTCCAGGCTTCACTTTGTAGTGGGTTGTAGCAAGCATCAAATCTGATTTTTGTATCTCAATGTCCTCCATTGACGGCATTGCTAGCTCCCTTATCGACATCTCTTCGTCTTCCAATGGTGAGGTGAACAAATCCTTCTAGGCACAAGAAAAGTAGAAAGAAAAACAAAAAAAGAAAGATTTTTTTTCTAGAAAATAAGGGTTAGATGTTAGTAATCAACAAAATTAATACTAGATTAAACGTAGAAAACTGGCTTGCTCCCCGGCAACGGCGCCAGAAAAAGGGGCTTGTTGACGGATAAAACTCGTATCCACCTACGATCCGCAAGCGTACGGACCTACACCTTTTTCACCACGGGATTCCCAAGGTTCTTGTCAATCCGCGGAGCAAGGGGATTACTAGCGCTTAACCAAGTACTAATCTAGTTGAATGGAAAACCTTTGAAAGAGAGTATTAATCTAAAGGTAAAGACAATCTAACCTAAGTTAATCTAAGTTAAGTTGATCAAACAAATCTATGGTTAAACTAGATGGTAACAGGTGAACACAAGAGAGTGATTAAGAAAGATAAGCGTTCCCTCCCTAGGATCTAGGATAACATGGATATGCATCTACTACACAACAGTCGTAAACCAATCTACCGGGGGTTGTGACCACGGTTTCACCCTTTCCCTCCTCTCGTACTGTCACTACGCGTAGGTATTCGTGACTAGACCTATGATGGACACGGTATGTTGATGGAATCTATGGGAGTAGCGGATATCATACGCCCGAAAAACACGGTAGCTAACCTTAATCATCAAAGCATCATCAACATGAAAACAATAGATTGAAACCACGAATCAAGTAGCGATCACATAGCACGCATCCATCTAACCCTAGGGATGAACGGAGACATTACCCCATCATCTTACACGGATTGAAGCACATAGGGGTGATGGAGACTCCGGAGAACGTCGTCGATGAAGATGGCGGCGATGAAGCTTGGGAACACCCCTAGGCCAGCGTCTTGGAGTCCTCTTGCTTCCTTCTCTCCACCGGCGTTGATCCTTGCGACGAGCTCATCTAACTCTCTCCCTCATCTTGCAGCGGCGGTTTTCTGATGAATAGCGACGGTAGGATGATTTGTTCGATGTGGCGGTCGATGGTAGCGGAGGGAATAAATAGATGAACACGTAGGGCAATGAAGGGACCGAACCGACCCCGGAGTGGGCTGGGCCGGTCGGCCCAGGCCGGCTGGCCCAGGCCCATTTCGGCCCGGTTCGGCCCCGGTTTCCTCCCCGGTTGCTTCTCGCGTGATCCCTTATTTGTGTGCACTTGCATGTGGGCCTTTGACGTCGTTTCCTTCACGGTTAAGGCTTGAATCCTTGCTATGCAAGCTTCGCTGTTTTCTGGTTGAGTCTCTGAAGACTTGCACGTTGACGCTTCGGTCCTCGGGTCATTTGTAGTCATGTTCATCGCGTGTCTTGACTCTTGTCGGGCTTCATGATCTTCTTCCAAAGTGCTTGGTGAACTTATCCCGAAAGTCTCCTCTTTAGCGTAGATTTCCTGCGTAAACAACAAACTCCAAAATCGACATGCAAGTGTGAACTTGTTATATCATTAGTATGCCTAGTGGCAGGTTAGTTGCAAATCATAATCGAAACCAATGTATAACAAGTAATCTAGGTTGACGGAAATTCACCGTCAACAAAGGTCTAGCTTGCCGCCCGATCATCCAACCCTCTCACAAGATCTCACCATGAAGCTCTCAAGCTAGTCCTATAGAAATCCTAAGGAAAATAGGGAAGAAAATTAGGAAAACAAATGAGCTAGGGTTCCAAGAGTTGGCTGCCATCCTCTCACCTCTTGGGTTATATGGAGGCAACCGAAAGTCTAAAATGCCCTTTCCTAATAACTAGGGATACAAAACCCTCAAGGGCGGATTTGGAAGTCTTCATGTCTTTTCCATCGGACGGATGCCCGGCGACCGCACCCTGCGTAGCCTCGACGCAAGCCATGCGATCCCGACGCGTGTCCTCCGCTTCGAAGTCTCCGGACTGCGTCGTCGCACACCGGTCAGACCGGTGCTCCCCACCGGTCAGACCGATACCCATCGGTCGGGGACCGGCCGACCCACCGGTCGACCGGCTCCGGCACTGCCGCAAAGACCGTCTTCGGTTCTTCGGTCTTGGCTTTGTGGATCAACCAAGGAACCCAGTGGTTTTCTGGTGAACCACCGGAAACCCCGCGAACTCGGTGTAGCCTCCGCCAATCTCCACTCATGACTCAGCTCCCACGTAGTCCCGGCTCGACCTTGGTTTTGAGGCTCAACCAAGAAACCGTCCATGACTTCATATTGCTATTCATGCCACCATGCGGCCCGCACTTGACCCCACTGGCCACCGGGTCCCTCGAACGAAGCCTACTTGTCTTCTCCACACCTGGAGGCCTCACCGGCGACGACCTTTCACGCTTGTTCTTCACCTGCACCAACACCAGTCAAGCCGCAACCAGCACCTGCAATACTTAACCAAGAATCAGTCCACACAATGTTGTCAATCACTCATCACACAAGGAAGCGACCATCCACCGGTCCTTGAACCACACATGGTCCTCAATCTCCCCCTTGATGAGTGCATTGACAACACCCACACGAAAGTAACAAGGGAGAAAAGAAAACGAAAAAGAAACGAACAAAAAGAAACTCCAACAAGCGATCGAAAGCCAAACAAAGGCAAAGAGCATGATCACTTGAAGAAGACAAGTCTCGGACCCCTTAGGCAAGGGCAACGGCTCGACACATCCGAGACAAAGCAAAGCTCAAGCAAAGAGCACAAACCACCGAAACAAAGCTCGAAAAACCACAAAGAGCTCCCCCTGCACACATGCAAGCTCCCCCTGAACCAATGCACCTCCCCTTGGACGAATGCAAGCAAACCAGCTGAAAACAGGGCAGCTTCAGCAACTTCAGCTCACACCGGTCAGACCGGTCATCACCACCGGTCAGACCGGTGCCTAAGATGTGCACAGGATCAGCACTCACACCGGTCAGATCGGTGCTCCACACCGGTCAGACCGGTGCACAACAGAGCCCAGAAATGGCTCGAAACCACCTGAAAACCTTCTAAACGCGTCCAACAAGCCAATTCAAGCTCAAACTTCTCCCCCTTGTTGGCAATGCATGAATCAAGCCAAAAATGCAAAAAAATCAACCTAGAGCTTCTCAAATAGACAAAATTCAACAAAGAATGCTACACATGTCCAAATGAGCAAGTTAGATACTCTACGGCTTCGTATCGATCTCAACTACATGATCACCAAGTTTCACAACCATTGGACGAAGCTAAGATGGATTTGGGAAATTTTGCAAAAAACTTGTCTCTCATGAGTAAAGTCTTAAACATGATCAAAACATATCAAAATGGCAAAGCCACACAAACTTCATGCTAGGACAACCATTCTAATCATAAGACCATCACAAACACCCACAAGCACCTCATGTCATGTCAAAGCCACCGAGCCATGTGCCTACTTCTATGTATGAGACTTCTCATTGGTAGGCATCATGCAACGGTTTAGCACCCAAAACAAATTAAATTCAGCACATATGACATGGGAGCATATTTTCCAAGCATTTTCCATTTCATTTTCGGATTCATAATTGGTACATGAAATGTCTTTGCGACAAAAAGGAACTTATGCCCCTCCACAAGATAAAGCAAGAGGGCTAAACATTCATGGTGGCAAATGAGCCTTTGGCCCCATATGATCAATAAACTAGCTATCCAACCACAAATTAAGCATAGCAAAGCCACTAAAACATGTCAAGATCATGTAAAGGCATTTACACATGAGAGCGCATACATGTGACATTTTCAAAAACATAGCCATCAACCATGGATTATTCATCAAGATCATCAAGAGCTAAGCCAAACTAACTATAGCATACCAAACAAGCTCACAAAGACATATATCTCATTCCATGGTGAACAATGTATATGAGAGAAACTTTTCCTAACCAATGCATATGATACAAAATGCATGCAATCTAAGATACAAGGATGCCTATACATCATGTTACATATGCCATGCCAAATGCAAGAAATGCACAAAGGAAACTATACATATGCTACAAAGGAGCTCCCACACACCCAACTCAAGAAATCAAACACACACCAAGTTCCCCCGCAAACGAGTGAAAGTTGCTTGATCTAGGGGTTTGGTGAAAATATCGGCTAGTTGGTCATGTGTGGGTACATGGATCAAAGCTATCTTTCCTTTCTCTACGTAGTCTCTCAGAAAATGGTACCTCACTTCTATGTGCTTGGTTTTGGAATGGAGCACTGAGTTCTTTGCAACGCTTATGGCACTGGTGCTGTCACATTGAAGTGGGACATGGGTATACTCCTCACCGAAGTCACTCATGGTGTATGAAATCCAAAGGAGCTGAGAGCAACAACTAGCAGCGGCAACATACTCGACCTCGGTAGTGGATTGAGCAACACTCGATTGTTTGCGGGAAGACCAAGACACCAAAGAATAACCCAAAAACTGGCAAGTCCCAGAAGTGGACTTCCTATCCAACCGACACCCGACAAAATCCACGTCTGAAAAACCATGAAGCGCCAAAGAAGAGGACGTAGAGTACCAAAGGCCGAAGTCGGGAGTGTGACGCAAGTACCTGAAAATTCGCTTCACCGCTTGCCGATGCGAAGTCCTCGGAGACGCTTGAAAACGAGCGCACAGACACACCAAGAACCGTATGTCCCGGCCTCGTCGCCGTCAAGTAGAGGAGTGACCCGATCATGCTCCGGTACTCCTTCCGGTCCACGTGTTCACCTTCCTCGTCCGCATCAAGAGCCGTAGTCGTACTCATCGGCGTCGTCATAGCCTTGGAGTCCTCCATCTTGAACTTCCGCACAATGTCCTTGGTGTACTTAGCCTCGGTGCACAAATGTTCCTTCCTTTGATTGTTTGATTTGTAGCCGCAGGAAGAACCGCAACTCGCCCATCATGCTCATCTCAAATTCCCTCGCTCATATCATCCGCAAACCTTGCAACAAGAGAGTTAGACGAGCCACCAAAGACAATATCATCCACGTACACCCGCACAATCGGATATCTCTCGCCCTCGCCTCGGCAAAAAAAACAAGGTCCGATCGACCTTCCCCATCTCAAAACCTCTCTCAAACAGAAACCCCTCAACCTCGTCATACCAAGCTCTAGGCGCCCGCTTCAGCCCATACAACGCCTTCCTCAACTTGTACACCCGGTGGGGGTACCTCTCACTCTCAAACCCCGAAGGTCGCCTCACATACACTTCTTCCTCCAAAGACACCATTCGAAAAGCACTCTTCACATCCATTTGGTGCAACTTGAACCCTTTAGCCACGGAAAAGTCTAGAAGGATCCTAATCGCCTCCAAACGGGCTACGGGAGCAAAGGTCTCCTCGTAGTCGATCCCCTCCTTCTGACTGAACCCCTGAGCAACAAGCCTCGACTTGTTTCTCACAACCTCACCTTCTCTCCCTCTTTGTTCTTCCACACCCACTTTGTACCAATCGGCTTACTCCCTGGGGGAGGGTCAACCAACTCCCAAACCTGATTCCTCTCAAAGTTCTCCAACTCCTCATGCATCGAATTAACCCAATTGTGATCAGATAGTGCGTGTCCAATGTCTTTGGGCTCAAAAGTAGCAACAAACGCAACATGAGCAAAATGAGAATTGTTTTGAACCCTCGACCGTGTAGTGCGTTCATTCATGTCGCCGATGATCCTCTAAGCTGGGTGATCCACTTGTACTCGCCGGGGAGGTTCTCGCCTTGATGCTACCTCCCCCTCAACATCAGCTTCTCCTCGTTCTTGATTTGTCGTCGTAATTGTAGTAGAGGGTCTGTCCATCACCGTAGTTGAAGTAGTGGGTACATGTTCAGCCGGGGGCACCACACCGCCATCTTCATCGTCTCCATGTTCATGCTCCTCCTCCTGAAAGATCTCCTCGCCAAGCTCATCATCACCTGCACACTCAAAGACAAGCTGACTACGTGGCTCTTTCTCGTCGAAGGTTACCTCGCAAGTCTCCACGATTTGGTTAGTTTCAAGATTGAGCACACGATATGCTCTAGAATGAGATGCATAACCAAAGAAAATACCATCGACAGACCTAGCCTCAAACTTATCCAACTTCCTTCCTTTCTTCAGAACGAAACACTTGCAACCAAAGACATGGAAGTGACTCACCTTGGGTGTGCGACCATGCATCAACTTATAGCATGTTTTCTTCTTGTGCACTCTGAGGTAGATCATGTTTGACACATAGCACGCGGTATTCACCGCCTCAGCCCAAT
Organism: Cenchrus americanus; assembly: GCA_947561735.1. NCBI lineage: Eukaryota > Viridiplantae > Streptophyta > Magnoliopsida > Poales > Poaceae > Cenchrus > Cenchrus americanus. Next base: position 75,469,022 of record OX387244.1, on the reverse strand, counting down.
ACCTCCTTGGAGTCCTATGCTCATCAAGCATCGTCCGAGCCATCTCGCACAAGGTCCTGTTCTTCCTTTCCACAACACCATTCTAGGGAGGCGTATACGGACTCAAAAACTGGTGCTCAAGACCCAAGTCATGGAAAAAAGTTTCAAAACGAGAGTTTCTGAATTCCGAGCCATTATCACTGCGGATAGCTTGTATGGCATCTCTGTGCCTCTCGTTCCTCAACCTCAAGACTAGATCTCGAACAAAACCAAACGTCTCCCCCTTATCCTCGAGAAAGAACACCCACGCATACCGAGAATAGTCGTCCACCACAACAAGGACATACCACTTCCCACTCGCAAATCGCACACGAGCTGGGCCAACAAGGTCCATATGGAGCAGCTCGCATGGACGCTCATTCATCACATCGGTGAGAGGCGGGTGAGAAGAGGCTACCATCTTGGCATGCCTACACGGCGCACAAACCAACTCTTCCTCAAGCCTCAACCGTGGCAATCCTCGTACCAAATTGAGTTTACTCAAGCGAGACAAAAGGTCAAAGCTCAGGTGACCCAACTTCCTATGCCACTTCCACAACTCACTTGAAGAACCAACCAAGAAACAACGCTCCACACTCGAAGACTGAGAAAAATCAGCACGAAACACCTGACCCTCGGGAACGACCATACAGACAAGGTCCCCTCGAGAGTCCAAAATCCGAGAACCACCTGGCCGAAACAACACCTCAAAGCCCTCATCCAACAACTGGGACACAGAAAGCAAATTGTACCCCAGCGATTGAACAAGAGCAACACGCCTAAGAGTGATCTTGTCACTCACCTTAATCTCACCTTCTGAAAGCACACGCCCACGCCCATTGTCCCCAAAAGTGATGTACCTCTTCGTCACCACCGGGACGAGACTTGAGAACCACCCCCTGTCCCCGGTCATATGCCTCGAGCAACAGAAGTCAATCAACCAAATGTTCGTCAAGTTTCCCACCTGAAATTCAAAAACGAGCACGTGAGCGAACAAACGACTCAGCACTGGGGTTAGTACCAAAAGAGTAAAACCAGTGCCGAGCCATTTGCTCGAAAGTGGGGTTAGCACAAACCAAAGCATCTCTCCTACCAAAGCTACCTCCACTAACACCACCACGGTAACCACCCTGAGGGAACCACCCCTCTCTGCCTGGAGGAGGACCAAAACCACGAAAGAGAACTCGTGGACTGTCCCTCCTCTCCTTCTCAAAGCTACGACTCCTCCCATCCCCGTAGTGAACTCGAGGGGGAGAACGCCTAGCAACCTGACCACCTGCAAACTCTCCAGCCCAACCACCGAACCACGACCTCCGTAAACAACCCTCGCACCCGTACGAGCACGAAACCCGAACCGCCGCTCGTCCAGATCGCACCGGTCCGACCGGTGCCCCACACCGTCCGACCGGTGTGACTCCGGGCAAGAAACACCTCCAACAGCCTTCCGCTCTCCCCAAGCCCGAACCGTCCTCACACTCGCCTTGGCCCTGGGCATCTGCACACGAGGCTCAAGTACACCATCGGAAAGGTGGTACTTGTCCTTGTTAGCCCACTCCTTTGCTATTCTCTCCTCTTGCTTCCTCTTGAAGCAAAACTCATCCTTATGGACATCTCTCCCACAATAGCCACAATGGAACCTCACAAGCTTAGGCTTAGGTTTGGGTTGTGGCTGCTCACTTGGTTTCTCTCCACTCAATTCCTCCACCGGTTTCCCTTCACTAGTCTTCTCACTTTCTTTCCCAAAGAACACTTTCCCGGAAGTGCTCACAAACTTGATAGGCTTTTGTAGATCATTTGTGGGTGTAGGAAACACAGGTGGAGCTGGGGTTGTGTCTAGTCGGTTCCTAAGATGGTTAGGTTTTGGGGGGAAATCATTTTTGTGGTGGGTTTTTGGTGGCTCTGGGATATTCTCTCCACTTCCCTCACCAACCTTGTTTGCCCCAAGTCCCTCACCATCCTGCCTCTTAAATGCCTCGATCATCATCCTCAACTGAGGCTCATGACCAAACAACCAACCCATCAACTTCCTCAGCTCATCATTCTCATCCTGCAAATGATCAACATAATGTGCAAGTTCCAGATTTTTCAAAGCATGCATTTCACAGGTAGAGCATGATGTAGGCATGGGTTCTTTCAGCTTAGCCTCAAGAGAACTAGTGTAAGCATGCATCTCATCAATCTTAGCATGCAAAACAGGGCAAGAAGTGCAAGCACCTAGCAAAGCAGGTCTAGACTTAAGCTCAGCCACTTCAACCCTGAGCATATCTAGTTCCTCACACTTGGAGGCATGCTTCTCCTTAAACAAAGCAAGATCAGCAAGAAAGATGGAGCAATCAGCACAATCAACCTCATCTGAAACAACAGGGATAGCCTTAAGGGAATCAATCTCAAGCTTGCTATCAAGCACCTGTGTTTCTAGCTCAACCACTCTAGTCCTAGCATCCTCGAGTGAAGCCCTAAGCTCTTTTCTCATTTTCTTGGACTCTCTAAGCATGTCATCACGGTTATCAAGCAAAGAGTCAAGCCTCTCATTCTCCTGGCGCAAGAAGGGAAGTTCATCATGCACCTCGTCGTCGGAATCGGAGTCTGAGTCGCTCTGTGTTCTCTGCTTGCTGCCGGAGCTCAGCGCCATGGTGCAGAAGCCGTCTCTCGCGAAGAAGCTCAGCCCGCTCAGGTTCTTGGACGACTTCTTGCTCTTGCGACGATCACCTTCATCCTCACTGCTGCTCGAGCTCGAGGTGGAGTACGCGGAACTGGAGTCGACGTCACTCGCTCCAACCATCGCTCGGGCCTTGCCTCAGCTCTCCTTCTTCCTCGATCGTCGCTCGTCCTTGTACTTGTTCTTGTGCTTGCTCTTGTGGTCGCGCCTCGACCGGTACTTGCCATCCATCCTCGACTTGTGCTTGTAGCCGTCCTTGTTCTCAACCTTCTCCGGGCAGTCGGTGACGAAGTGTACTGGCTTGCCGCATTGGAAGCATGTCCTCGTGTTCCTCCTCATGTTCACCCGGTTCTCGTGCAGCCTCTCGAACCTCCTCGTCAGCAGCGCCAGCTCATCCTCTCCAAGCACATCGAACTCCTCATCTGGCATAGACATCAAAGAGGACAAAGAGAACATCCTGGTGGATGGGTTAGTGTTAGCCTTTCCTTTCGAACCACCAACGAGGGCAAGACTATGGGAATCAGTCGGACCCTCGAGCTTGGCAGTCATGCCCCTATCCACCTCAGCTGACTTGAGCTTCGAGAACAGCTCGTTCACCATCAGAGTGTCATACTTCTCTGACTCCACAATGGCCTCGAACTTTCCTCCCCAAATCGTACGATCCAAAGAGTGTAAGAGCTTGACGGCTCTATCATGATCATCGTACGGGAGCACGTCCACATTGGCCCTCATGTTGTTCACAACCACCGTGAACCTCTGAAACAAGGCATCGATGGACTCACCGGGGAGATGAGTGAAGTTCTCGTACTCTCTCCGGTAGGTCGCATACATCCGTGCCTGAACCTGGGCATTCCCAACATGAGCCTCCTTCAGCACCGACCAAATTCTACAAGCCAAGTGCTCGGTGTGCACCCGATCGAACTCAGGATGACACAAAGCACGAAACAAGTAGTCGACCGCCTTATTGTTGGCGTCGAATCTGTCCCTCGATCCTGGAGCGAGGAAGTCCATTGGCTGGACATAGCATGTGTCCACCGTGACATCCCAAAGGATCTGACCCTTTCCGCGAAGAAACGCACCCATCCGCTTGCTCCACATCTGGTAGTTCTTGCCATCGAAGTGTGGAGGACCCGAACCCCATTCCTGGTACGCCATCCTTGGATCTTAGATTGGTTAGAGTCAATAAAGACCCGAACCGGCTCTGATACCACTTGAAGGACTGAAACGGCGAACCAGAGAGGGGGGGAGTGAATGGGAGCCGATAAAATTCTTCTCGAAGGAGATGGAAACTCCAACAAGATGAACACGGCTTCCAATACACGTCTCCGACTCACTACCAAAGTTGGCCAAGCCCACGTAGCCACTGGAGTGCCACTGGACCTAGGAACCAACACACACACCCTTCCGACCCGAGAACGCAGCGGAACACCAAACCTCGAGTCCACAGACCAACACCGGTCAGACCGGTGAGCACCACCGGTTAGACCGGTCCCTGCTGGTGAAACTGGGCAACTTTCACTAAGTGGCTCCACACCGGTCAGACCGGTGAGACACACCGGTTAGACCGGTCACAGCCTGAAAGCCCCCAAAGCACCAAACAGGCCAACCGACCACCAAACTTACCCAAACTCGAAACAGCAGCAACACAGGACAAAAGCGAACACACAGAGAAGTTCACCTGAGCAAAAACCCACTGAGGGTTGCACCGGTCAGACCGGTCAAGAGCACCGGTCAGACCGGTGTAGCCTGGGCAGCTCGGGATGAACAGCACCCGCGGGTCAACTCCCCCAAATCCAAACTTCGATCTCCCGAATCGCTCCACGGACTTGAACAAGACTTTGGGGATATTAGGAACACCTCATGAGGAGTCCATAGCCAAGTTTAATCCCACCAAAACTTGTCCAAAAAGGAGGAATCGAAGAAATCCCGCCAAGAGCACCACAAACCCTAGAACTCGGAAAACCCCAAAATCGAGCCCCTTTACTCACGGATTTGGGAGGGGAATCATAGCCCAAAGAACCACGAAGGGTTCCCACAAATTTCCCCCATCAAATCCCCAAGAGAAAGGTCCCGAAAACAACCCAAAGAAATCACCAAGAGAGGGCTCCGAAAATCACCGCCAAGAACAATCGGGAACAACACATCCAAACCTTGAGGAACCACGCAAAATCATCTATACATGCAACAAAGGTTCATACAAGGTCTAGCTTGCCGCCCGATCATCCAACCCTCTCACAAGATCTCACCATGAAGCTCTCAAGCTAGTCCTATAGAAATCCTAAGGAAAATAGGGAAGAAAAATAGGAAAACAAATGAGCTAGGGTTCCAAGAGTTGGCTGCCATCCTCTCACCTCTTGGGTTATATGGAGGCAACCGAAAGTCTAAAATGCCCTTTCCTAATAACAAGGGATACAAACCCCTCAAGGGCGGATTTGGAAGTCTTCATGTCTTCACCATCGGACGGATGCCCGGCGACCGCACCCTGCATAGCCTCGACGCAAGCCATGCGATCCAGACGCGTGTCCTCCGCTTCGAAGTCTCCGGACTACGTCGTCACACACCAGTTAGACCGGTGCTCCCCACCGGTCAGACCGGTACCCACAGGTCAGACCGGTCTGGCACTGCTGCATCACCGTCTTCGGTTCTTCGGTCTTGGCTTTGTGGATCAACCAAGGAACCCAGTGGTTTTCTGGTGAACCACCGGAAACCCCGCGAACTCGGTGTGTTCTCCGCCAATCTCCACTCATGACTCGGCTCCCACGTAGTCCCGGCTCGACCTTGGTTTTGAGGCTCAACCAAGAAACCGTCCATGACTTCATCTTGCTGTTCATGCCACCATGCGGCCCGCACTTGACCCCACTGGCCACCGGGTCCCTCGAACGAAGCCTACTTGTCTTCTCCACACCTGGAGGCCTCACCGGCGACGACCTTTCGCGCTTGTTCTTCACCTGCACCAACACCAGTCAAGCCGCAACCTGCACCTGCAATACTTAGCCAAGAATCAGTCCACACAACGTTGTCAATCACTCATCACACAAGGAAGCGACTATCCACCGGTCCTCGAACCACACATGGTCCTCAGGCGTCCTGTCTATCGTCGGCGAAGCGGCGGAGGTGTTGTCTCTTCGGGGTAGCATTAGGGTCGATGTTGAGGGAATGCTCAATCAACTCCCTTGGCACCCCTGCAAGGTCTGCTGGTTTCCGCGTGAAGATGTCGCGGTTAGCCCAGAGGAAGTTTGATGAGTGCGTCTTCCTATTTCGGGTCGAGGCCCGCCCCGATGGTGGTGGTCTTGCTGCTGTCGTTTGTCCCGAGGTCAATTGTTTTGACCAAAACCTCCTCAGCTGGCTGAGGCTTGTTGGCTTTGTCTGACTTCTCTGGGATGTCGAGTTCACTTGGGGCAAGCTTCTTCGACGCAGCGTAGATCTCCATCATAGCGCTGGGTACTTGATTCGTGGATGCGATCTCCACGGCTTCTGTGTCGCAGTCGTGCGATATCTTCAAGTCCCCTTGCATTGAGAGTACACCCGCTGGGCTTGGCATCTTGAGTACCAAGTAGGTGTAGTGGGGTACCGCCATGAACTTGGCGATAGCCGGTCTGCCGAGGATGGCATGGTAGGACGTCTCTAAGTCGGCGACTTCGAACTTGACGTACTCAGTACGGTAGTTGTCCCTTGTTTCCCCAAAGGTAACTGGCAGAACCACTGAGCCCAGTGGGATAGCCGCATTCCCGGGGACGATGCCGTAGAAGGGCGAGGTGATCTTGGTGAGCATGTGGGTGATGTAGAGGTTCATCTTCTTCAAGGTCTTTGTGAAAAGGACGTTGAGCCCGCTTCCACCGTCGATGAGGACCTTGTTGAGCTTGGAGCCCGTGACCACCGGCTTTAGGACGAGTGGGAACCATTCTGGTTCAGAGAAGCTTGTCCATTGATCCGCGCCGGAGAAGGTGATGGGTACCTCCGACCATTTGAGAGTGGTCGGGACCGCTGGTTCAATGCTCATTACTTCTCGACGGGTAGCTTTCTGAGCTCGTCGGTTGGGTAGTCTGCCGAAGAGGACGTTGACCGTCTTGTCGGGTTCCTGGAAGTCGCCGTTGCCTTTGTCGGTCTTCTTCTTGCCTTTCTTATCGTGAGGGTGTCATGGATCTGGAGTATCCTTGAGTGCTCGCCTGAGTTGGTAGCACTGCTCGGTGGTGTGGTTGTCGTCCAGATGCCACGGGCACTTCTCTTTCAGCAAGTCTTTAAAGCCGCCGGAGGTCTTCTTCGAGTTCTCCTTCGCAGGGTGCTGGATAGCCGTGACAGTGTTGTCTGGCTTGCGCTTGCAGTTGGGACCTGAGTAGTTGTTGCTGCGACTGCCTTGGTTCCCGTTGTTGCTGCTGCCGCCGCCCGTGTTCTGTTTGCTCTTGCCACGGATGGCGTCGTACTAGGCGTTGGCCTTGTCTTCTTCATCAGCCCAGGAGGTGATCATGTCCTTGAGGTGGGTGATGAAGCTTGGGCGGCGACGGCCGAAGTATTCAAAGGTGCGACAGTGGTAGAGACCTTCTTGGAAGAAGTCGATGACTTCTTTGTCGAAGACATCGACTACTGTGGCGCGCTTGTCGAAGAAACACCGCATGTACTTGCGAAGGGTCTCGCCTTGTTCCTGCTTCACCATAGCCAGGTCCATGCGAGTACCCGAGCGGCCCATAGCACCCGCGAAGTTGCCGGTGAACTGCTCCTTCAGCTGGTCCCACTTGTCGACCGAGTACTTCTCAAGTGACTCGAGTCGTGTAAGCGGGGCTTGGTCCAGACAGAAGGGGAAGTAGAGGCACTTGGTGTCATTGTTGCCACCAGCGTTCTCGATGGAGAGGGCGTAGAATCTAAGCCACTGCACTGGGTCTTGCTTCGCGTCGTACTTGGTGATTCCCGGAGGCTTGAATTTCTCCGGGAGGAGGAGGTTGCGAAGTCGTGCAGAGAAGGCAGGGAAGTCGTCGTTGTCGCCTGCAGTGGAAGCCTTCTTGCGCCGTAGTTCTTCGATTTTCTGGCGGGCATCAAAGCCGCCACATGAGGCGCCGGTGACGTGGCTATCCGCGTGGCCTCGGCCGCCGCGGTCGCCACCGCCCCCAGCTCTCCTATTGGCCCCATGGTTGGAGCTCCCACCATCGCTGCCGCCGCCTCTAGGATCGCGGTGAGGGACGATATCCCGATCACCACCAGCGCTGTTGCTACCCTGAGAGGGTCCACCAGCCGTTGCCTGAGTACGGTTGGGGTTGGCAGGTAGCTTCGCTCGAGTACGGTTGCGACCGATGTCCGCACTGCGACTTGTTGCTTCGTTGTCGCGGTTCCTGATGGGAGGTGGTTGAGCGACCCTGGTGTTGACTCGCATGAAGTAGGCGTCTTCCGCGAGCTTGGAGATGACTTGTCCCGCGTGCATCCCCTGAGCCTGACATGCTATCGTAGTGATAGACATGAGGCATTGTTCTGTGGTAGTGTGCACCCGACTCTCAACTTGGTCGAGTGCTTCTGCGAGGTTGCGGATGGGGAGGGACTCGCGGAGACGTCGGCGCCGTTCGTTCCGCTTTCTGTTGCATTCACGTCGGGCGTCTCTGTTGGCGGCGGTCTTGTCGGCGGGCGCGTTGGCGGACAACTCGTCCGTTGAGATGTCCTCAAGGTATTGGTCAAGGACCGTCCCTGAGGGCCCTGGCGTCTCGTTGGTAGTCATGAAGACTTGCCGGTCGGGAGAGCCAAGGCTGGAGTCGCTGGTTGCCACCTCTGTAGCAGTGTGCTCCCCAGCTGGAGCAAGCGGTGTTCCCTCCTGGAAGGGAAGTGAGTCGAGGTAGGTGACACAGTGTGAGTTCCCTCCTGTCAAGTCTGCGGGCTTGCAGTCTGGCCAGTAGACAAATCTCCCGGCTGGTGTAGATGTTATAACCAAGCCGGCAGCTGGTCCTGACAGGGGTTGCTCTGTGGAGTTGTTCTCGGACTCGGGCTCGTCAGGGTCCGACCCGAAGTATAACTCGTAGGAGGAATCCGAGTAGAAGACGAAGAGAGGATTGGAGTCCGAGTTGTAACTGGGGGTGGTGTCAGAGTCCGAGTTGTACTCGGGTACGATCTCCTTGCCGGCCCGGCGCGTGGTGAGAGCCTTCGACTGGGCCCTGCTGATGTTGCGGGGGCCACGTGCGAAGCGCTCACGGGGTGGGGAGGCCGCACGTGATGGCTGGGTAGCCGGCTCGCATGCGACAGCCCACGGGGACGTCGAGTTCGAGTTGGAGTCAGATCCAAGCTCGTAGTCGGCGTGTTGGTTGTAGAGCGAAATTTCACCGAATTTTCCAGTGAGATTGCTCGTGACTACTTCGGGAAGCGTCACGAGCCCGGTCTCCGGGTTGGGCGACATGGTGAGGCGACGTTGGAAGGATCCAGCGCCGTCAGCGGTGCAGACCCAGGAGCCGAAGATGAAGGTGTTGCCGCGCTTGAAGGCGACGGTTGGCTTGATGAAGATGGAAGCCGTCGAGTTCGCCATGTGATCTTCAGCGAGATCCCCTACCTGGCGCGCTAGCTGTCGGTGTTTTAGACCGGCAACCTAATAAGGGGAGTACCCGAAGTAGATGAATGTGGCCTCGCCGAGATCGGTAACTCAAAGGAAGGGACACGTGGCACACATTCTAGACAGGTTCGGGCCGCGAGGTGCGTAATACCCTATGTCCTGTATGTTGCGTAGCTCTGGATTGATTGTGTGTGATTACAAGATGGCGTAATGTGATGTGTATGAGAGAGGAGGGTCCCTGCCTCGCCTTATATAGTTCGAGAGGCAGGGTTACAAGTCAGTTTAGGGAGAGAGTACTAGTCGTGTACATCTAGGAGTCCTCTACATAGTACATGGTATGCGTAGCTTCCTATCCGAGTACTTCTCCACCGTGGTCCTTGCGCCTCACGCCAATAGGTACCATGCAGCACAAGTCGGGTAGTCCCAGGGGCCCACCGAGTAGTCGGTCCTGGTACCCACCGAGGTAGTGGGCCCAAGGAGGTCCATACGACAGCAGGCAATTGGGCCGAGGTGGGCCTAGGCCGGTCGGCCCATGCCGGCCGGCCCAGCCCATTCCGGGGCCCAGTCACCTCCCCTTTGACCTAACCACCATTCGGGCTATTTATAGCCCCGGGGTCGAGAGCCACGCATCAATCAATTCGTCATCAGCCGCCGAGGAGCAGAGAAGGGAGGGACACAATCTCGAAGAGGAGAGGGTCGAGCTAGTTGACTAGGGTCTGCCTAGCCGACGTGGGAACCTTGCAAGGAAGACCACGTCGGAGTTCCCAGAGCTAGAAGCAAGATCGAGGTAGGATCCTGGTGGTGATCTTGGTTCATTTATCATGTACTAGTTGATGTAACAAGTTGAATCCGATTTCTAGAGATCAAGTGTTTCTCCGAAGTCTTCGTTTTTTATCGGCTTTGCTTATCTTAGATCTATTCTCGAGATAGATCACATAGGGTGTTCTTGTAGCCGTGGTAGCTAGAGGTGCATGCTTGACCTTCCGAAAGATCTCGACTTGTCCTCGGACTCACCCTAGACGAACCCGCACGAATAGGGGTGTGCTGTGACAGAACGGTGGATCCAAAAGGCGGGCGTTTTCAGAGTCGGATAGGAAACCATGGTTTAAAGAGGCTTCTAATGAGATTTAACTTGCTACTTCTTCTTTTGCACGGAACTTCAACAAAAGGCTTGATCCAATCTCTCTAGATTGGTTTATCGATCCCCCTCTATCTCTTGCTACCTCCGGTCTTAGTAGATTAGATTCGTTTTTGTGTTGATTCTTAAGATTAGATGCATTAGGGTTTCACCTTTCGAAGATTGAAGTTTCTTGGCACTACTAGATCATCTCTTGCATAACGCATTGTTCCACGGATTCGATACCTTGGGTTCACCACTCGAGGGAAGAAGGGTCCCTTGACTACGACGGGAGACTTGTCCGCTTGCAAGTCTAAACGAACTTTGATACAACTATTAATCATCAACAAGCCCCTTTTTCTGGCGCCGTTGCCGGGGAACAAGTGATCAAGATTCGATCTTTTATTGCTTTTTTGTGTAATTTTCAGTTTTCTTTTAGTTTTCTTTTTGCATCTACTAACTTTTGATCATCCTCAAAATTAATCTAATCTAGTTTGTCTAACCCTAGTTTTCTTAGATTTGTTTCTACTTTTTCATTTTTGTATATTTTGTTTATCGCTAACCCTAACAGGAGATGGACGGCTACCTCTCCAACAAACCCGATAATTTTGTGGATGATCCAGAAAAACTTTACAGGCTAAGGAGATGCGAAGCACGTCAAGCTAAAAAGCTAGATTTTGTAGATTCGAAGTCGGAAGACGAAGGATCATCGGAGTCTCCGAAGAATTCACCACCTCAAAGTCCTCGGGAGAATCGACTTCCACCGATGGGTGAACAACCGCCGCAAGAACACAAGATCGGGGAGCTATGCACCCGGACATCGTCGACCTACCAATCTTGAACCTTGCGGAGATTGGAAGGCCGTTTGAGATCAAGACCTCAACAATCTGCATGGTGCAACATTCACCCTTCACCGGTAAAGAGGATCCGAACCTTCACCTCCAAGCGTTCATTCAACTATGTCAGACATTCAACATGGACGGGGTGACTCAAGATCAAATGAGGGCGAGACTCTTCCCATTCTCACTACTCGGGAAGGCTTTGCAATGGTTCCACGCTCAACCGATGGAGACGGTGCAAAATTGGAATGCGTTGATGAGGGCCTTCATGAAGGAATACTACTCGCCGGGTAAAACTCAAAGCTTGCGTAATACGATTGCTACTTTTGCTCAATATCCTATAGAGACTATCTCGGAGGCATTCGAGTGCTTCAATGAGTACACTCGGGAGGTTCCACATCACAAGTTCCCGAAGGAAGACCTCGTGCAAAAGTTCTACCAAGGACTCACCATGGTGTCAAGGAAGATCATCGACGCATCGGCGGAAGATCCATCATCAAGCTTACGCCGACTCAAGCTTTCACTCTATTCAAGAAGGTCGCAGACAATGACACGTGGGCGTCATCCAGACGCCTACTACCGGTTCAACCCACGGCGAACGTCAAAGGAGTCTTGCAAGTGGAGAAGGAAAACATACTTGAAGGCAAGATCGATTCACTTATGCGGAGGTTGGAGAAGATGGAGATAGAAAAGAAAGAGGCTCGAGACTTAAAGGCTGCCGAAGCAAGATCCACATGTGAAAAGTGCGGAGAATATGGCCATGTCCACAAGGATTGTCCGGAGGAAGCCAAGTGCTCGACTACATGAGGAAGGGAGATTTGCCGAACTTCCGCTACGGGCAAGGTAGACCTCAATTTAATGCAAGCTCATCCATTCCGAATTCGGTTCCGCTTCGTATACAATTAAAGGACTTCATGGACGAGCAAGCTAAGATCAACAAGGACATCATCACCAAGTTCAAAGCCATAGACAAGCTGTTGGAGAACATCGATAGCAAAGTGACGGAGGTCGGAAGCTCCAACCATCAAATGCTCAACATGATGAAGATGCTCGAGACGCAAGTGGGACAACTTGCCGGGCGCCTCACTACTAATGAAGGGAAGCTTCCGGGACAACCTAAAGGTCCCGAAACGGCGAAGGAGATTCAAACATGATCGGGAAAGGAGACCGAACATCCGGAACGTTCCACGGGAGCAAGGAAGCCTAAACCATCCGCCGAGGCGGAGGAATTTGCTAAGGAGGAAGTTACGAAAATCGTCACCGAAGAGCCCGAGTTTGAGATGCCGGGAGAAGACACAAAGATACCGCAACTCAAGCCACGCTAGTTCCGAGGTAAACTTGATAATCACTTTGAGAAGTTTGTGGAGGTCGTGCGTAGACTTAGCATCAACATGCCATTATTGGATGCCCTTCAAGTTCCTACATATTCTCGTTACTTCATTGACATACTTGCAAATAAATATGATATAGCAACACTCGGGGTAAATCATGTCAAGATGTCCGAGCAATGTAGTGCCGCTATTGCAAATGGACTAGAGAAGCAAAAAGACCCCGGATGCCCGACAATTCCATGTTCCATTGGTTCGTTCAAGTTCGAGAAGGCGTTATGTGACCTTGGAGCTAGTGTGAGCGTCATGCCAAGAGATGTGTTCGAGATGCTACGCCTACCGTTGGACCCTAGGGGTATGTGTTTGGAGTTGGGTGATAACTTCATTCGCTATCCCTTGGACATCGCCGAAGATGTGCCCGTGAAGGTCGGACATCACTTCATCCCCGTCGACTTCATGGTACTCGAGATGGGAGAGAGGGAGAAGCCACCACTCATCCTTGGGAGGCCGTTCCTCAAGACCATGGGAGCTACTATTGATGTTGGCAAGGGGGAAATCAACTTTGACATTAACGGCGAGAAGAGTTCCTTCAAGTTTCGACCACGCCTCGAGGTATGCAATATGATTGAAGTTAAACATGTTCCACCTCATCATCGTGTTGTTAAGGAAGAACCAAAGGAGAAGGAAGGGCTGAAGAAGAAGAAAGAGCCGAAGAGGAAGGACGTAAAGAAAATCAAGGAAGGTGTTGCATCCGTCAAGACAAAGGAACAAAAGCCGCCTGTGAAGACCAAAAAGACAACTAAGCCAGAGAATAAGCCTGTGCTCAAGATGGTGCGGAAGTGGGTGCCCAAGATTGCAACACTCGCAAAGAGCGTTGATCCAAAGTAATCAAGTGAAGAATTCTAGCCATGGACTATAAACGAAGCGCTAGGCGGGAGGCAACCCGTTTCGTCAAGTCAAGAATAAGCTACTGGGCGGACAACCTGATTCCAGGTTTTTTCGAGTCTTTTTAATAATTCAGTTTTGAATTTTACTACGCAAAGACTTTAGACTTAGAAGTGGTTGAACAATATTAGAGACATAATTCTTGGTTGAATATTTTGCTTGATCATAAACCCTTTACATGAACCATCCTATGTGTTTGCTTGCTTCTTTTCGAGAAACCACAACCAAATAAATTCAGAACCTAACTCAACCATTCATCCTCTTTATGATGTTATGTTTGACTTGTTTTACATGCTAAAAACACACGAGTAGAGCCACGACTTATACCTAGACGTTATTTAAAATTTCAGCACGTGGTAGGACTCGCGTGAACCTAGAAATTAAACTTTTGGTTGGTTTAAAAATCTATATCCTTGGTTTCTCTAAGATTAGAATTTTTCTAAGCCTCGTTTAATTTTATTTCATTCAAAATCTCTCTCATTTAGCCAAAATTAGAACCTAAACCTATGCCCCCTTGATCAAGCCGGGAAAAGTTTGCTCTCAACTAATGAAGGCAAACAATACCGGTGAGACCGATATAAATGTAGTAGGAAAATTTTTTCGACTTACATTTGTTTTTAATGGTTTAATAACTTCTCTAAATTTATGTTTGAGCTCTCCCATAGCTCTGAAATTATTTTTAATGTTCGAAATTAGAGGAGTGCTTAGCCATAAGACATGCTTATAGGGAGGCAATCTAGTTGAGTTAATCATGCTTGCACCTTAATGCATCATTGGATGCCCTTTCAATAACTTTCATCAAGACCACATGCAAAGGACAAGCATGGGTGGGCAGAAAGCATGACTTTGCAGGAAATTCATGGTGGCATGTGAAGCAAGTGGAGCAAGGGAGCATGGACATGACTCAAAGCAAGAGCATCAAGTGCAAGGACCAATAATGCAAGCAAAGGAGTGGACGAGAGCGTTTGGGTGGTGCAACAAGTGGAGCAAGCAGGCACAAAGGTCACAAAGGGGAGATGATCATGCTGGAAGAAAACTGAGCCAGGGAGGGGCACGCAGCCACCAGGGCTGGTCGGCCTAGGCCGCCCGGTGCCTGTCTTCTGCAGGCAAGTAGCTCTCTCCTTCCTCCATTTGTGTGCTCAAGTTTTTGAGTCCAGAACCACCATAGACATAGCCATCCTTCTCAAGCTTGATTTCTCAAACAATTCACACCTTTAATCCACTCGAAGTCCACATTCCGAAGTAATTTTTGAAGTGCCTAGTTACCGGTTGAAACCCAGAATTTTATTAGAGAGAAGTGCTGCAATCATGTGGTAGAAAACCACAAGTCTTTTCACCAAGAAGAAAGGGTCATCGTCGTCCAAGCCATCTTCGACGACGTCTTCGAGGAGGCACTTGGTTTCTGAGTCTCCTCGAAGCATGGAGGAGGACACGACACCGCCAAGGAGGAACGACACTCTCCTCCTCGGTGACATGAGAGCTACAAGGAGCTCGTCCATGAGGTTTACCAAACCTCAAGGGCGTACGGAGGAGCCGCCCGTCCCACCTCGTTGATTGACCCGTTCATCCGCTCCACCTCCATACACTCCGCGGTACTCCACATATGGCTTCATCATCTTGTCGGAGGAGGAGGAGGAGAAGAAACTCTCTCGTCTTGAGAAGAGGCTTGTGGCAAACGTCGATTTCGGCGATCAAGCTCTCAACTCATTGGGTTTTGGCACAGACGTATATTATATGTTGGGGCACCTTGGATGGGTGCAATTCTCCAACGGGGTGTCGGCAAACACCCACAAGGAGTTTGCCTTGGAAATTTTGATGACCATGGCACCTACCCATGATAAGGGGGTGCCAAGTTTATCATTCCATTTGGAAGGAATTCAGCAAGTGGTTCCCTACAAGCAAATTAGGGAGCTACTTGGGTTCCAACAGGGAGCTCCGGAGAAAGTTGACATGCCAGAAGGCATGTTGGATGGATTTTGGAGTTTAATCTCCGGGGAAGCCCACCAACAACGAAATTCCATCAGGAACCCCATTATCCAAGTATTCCACTCATGGATGTGTAAGAGGGTTATGGGGAGGATGAGGAGACGAAGGTGACTGACACGGAGTTGAATTGGCTCTACTCGGCATTAATTGTCAGGCAGCCAATAGACCCCTCATACCTCATGATCAACTGATGGTGTTGCGAGGCAACATCGGGATCGGGAGATATTGGTTCGGGGTGCTACCTCTCTATGTTGTCCATCTCCTTAAGGCTGTGAATTCCAAGAAATCCTGAATATCTTCTACACGAGACCCCTCTCAGATTTGAATATTTGAAGCAAGGAAAATATATTAGTGGAGATGAGAGAGGAGGCTTTCATGTGGCCAAAGTGAACTTACCCCTTCCGGACCCAAGACTTAGACTCTTCATTGAAGGGAAGGAAGATTGGTTGGAGGAGGGAATCCTTGTGCCGGCAAGGAAGAATAAAAGAGGAAGAATGATAGAGGAGGGATCCTCCTCCGCACAAGAGGGTGGTGCACAACAAAACTATGTCCCACCATTCGAAGGAATCCCTACACCGCCAAGTTATTACGGAGGGCCAACAATGCAAGCATGGGGGAGTGGTCCAGCCATGCCCCCCACAAAATTATGTGGTGCCCAACGTAACCTTTGCGGAGCCCTATACACAATACCCCCAACCACAACAAAGCATGGCTATAATTGGAGGGTATGCTGTGAGAAATATGCAAAACGTCACAACCATCCAATCCAACACGGCTCAACTTGGTGAAGGCAATGCAAATATTGCCTATGTGCTTGGGCGTCTTCACCTAGTACCGCCGGATCAATTCATTGGAGGGGATGTTCAAACCTACTATGAGCAGGGGTACAACTACCAAGATTATCAACACTAACCGCCGGCGGAAGATTAGGAAGGAGGAGATTTAGTTTTCTTTTCTTTTCCCTTTTTTTTGTAATTTTCAGCGTGTGTTTGCTTGTGTTTGCGTAGTGTTTTCAGTTTTTATTTAAATTTCAGCAAGTGTGTTAGTTTATTTTCAGCATGTATGTTAGTTTGTTTTCATCATGAATAAAGACACAACCTTGTTTTTTATCTTTGGTAAAATTATGAAATTTATGCCATGATGATATATGATTATAATTGCCGCTTTGTTTATCTTTGTAATTGATTTATGCATGTTAAAGCTAGTGCTCTCTTAAAATACAAATCTGAATTTATCTAAATACTAGATTAATCTTTAGCGGAGGTTATGATTAAAATAAAGACCCATAGTGTTTTATGTGCTCTCAAGTTTTAGATGGATTAAAGATGGTTTTTATGAAAGTAATGCTAACCTTGTCATAAATATCACATGTGTGTTGCTCTACCTATCCAGAGCCATATTTATATTTGAGTGCTTAAACCTTAGTGTACAAGATTTATTTTTGAGTGATTATTACAGGCCATGATTTCTCTGGCCCGAGACTAAGAAGCTGGTCATTCCGTTTTTGCGTATCTATCTTATTGCTAGCCTCTTATCCATGCATTGTGTATCCCCACATCGAAGATCTCACAAACCTCGCCGGATATCCACCCTTAAAACCAAATATCATCTTTTGTGATTAACTCCTTGACCACAACCTATCATTAAGGATGGATCATCAATTCAAGGAAGATTGCAAGACGGTGCTAACATTGAAGATTTCAAGTATCTCTCCAAAGGAAAAGTATTTTCCGGTACCTACCTTATCTCTATCACCTCTTTGCCCAAGGACGAGCAAACGTCTAAGCATGGGGGAGGAGGTAGGTACAATGTAATTTATAGAGTTCAAAAGGGGAGCAAATAAAAAAATTTGTTGAGAAAGAAAAAAATGATGAGAAAGAAAAAGAAAGAAAAATAAAGAAAAAAAGGTTTATGTATGAGAAAAAGAAAAGAAAAAAATGTGAGTATGAGTAAAAATAAAATAAGCTCCCTGGTTCTCTAAAGTGCATTAGGAATTTCAAGGCTTCAAGATCAAAAGAACCATACTCATTTTCCAACCATGTGCAATCTGATAACGAGGACTTCCTTGTGCCTCGGGATCACTCTTTGCCATTTGCACATGTCCACCTATCTCAAGTGTGTGTATTTTTCTCTTTCCCCTCCATGACATAACATTATTTTCCAATGACCTTTTTGACGAGTCTCGATAAGACCATGAGAAGCTTGTCTTGTTTTGACAACACCTCATTTATAATATCTTGGTAGGACTAAACTTTCCCAAAAAGCTCCATATAAAGCCTACCACATATATATGAGAGGGAAAGGAGTAGAATGAATAGGCTTGAGAGACAAGTGAGATGAGAGTTCATGAGCAATATGCAAGGTGATTTAAATTTGTGAACTTGGTTTAGATCTTTTTCATCTCGTTCTTTATTTCAAAATTTCTGAGATCTATTTAAACTTTGGAGCATGTTAATACTTGTGGGATAAGCTTAATTAACAATCTACCCTCCGTAGAGATGAAGGCTAGTACCTTATGAAACTTTAAACAAATTAAATTTTGACAGCATTATGTTTTCTCATGTATGATCAAGTGCAAAGTTTAAACAATGAAGGGCAATGATGATATCCATCAAAGGCTTACTCGAGGACGAGCAAGGTTTAAGCATGGGGGAGATGTTGACAGTGAAATTCCGTCAACCTAGCCATGAGTTTACCTTCGGTGTTGGCATGAATTTTGTATCTTATCCATTGGTACTAACCCCCTTGGTATAACAAGTTCATTCGTGCATGTAGGTTTTGGAGTTTAGTGTTTATGCAGGGTTTTGACGTTGAAAGCAAGACTTCCGGGATAAGTACATAAAGTACCTTGAAAAGACCTTAAAGCCCGGTACAAGTCATGCAATGAAGCAAACTTGACTCCAAGAAGCCCAGGGACCTAACCTGAGAAGATGACAAACTCCGAGGACCCAGCCAGAAAAGTGTCGAATCTTACGGGACAAGGAGCTTCATCCAACTCGGAGAGAAACTGACGACAAGGGCCCACACGCAGAAGGGGGAAGGATCTAGAAGACTCGGGAACCGACACCACGCAAAGGAGGCAGGCAACTGGGCCGAGGTGGGCCCAGGCCGGCCGACCCGGCCCATTCCGGGGCCAAGTCGCCTCCCCTTTGACCTAGCCGCCATTCGGGCTATTTATAGCCCCGGGGTCGAGAGCCACGCATCAATCCATTCGTCATCGGCCGCCGAGGAGAATAGAAGGGTGGGGCACCATCTCGGAGAGGAGAGGGTCGAGCTAGTTGACTAGGGTCTCCCTAGCTGACGTGGGAACCTTGCAAGGAAGACCACGTCAGAGTTCCCGGAGCTAGAAGCAAGATCGAGGTAGGATCCCGGTGGTGATCTTGGTTCATTTATCATGTACTAGTTGATGTAACAAGTTGAATCCTATTTCTAGCGATCAAGTGTTTCTCTGAAGTCTTTGTTTTCGATCGGCTTTGCTTATCTTAGATCTATTCTCGAGATAGATCACATAGGGTGTTCTTGTAGCTTGTAGCCATGGTGGCTAGAGGTGCATGCCTGACCTTCCAAAAGATCTCGACTTGTCCTCGGACTCGCCCTAGACTAACCCGCACGAATAGGTATGCGTTGTGATAGAACGGTGGCTCCAAAAGGCGGGTGTTTTCGGAGTCGGGCGGGAAACCATGGTTTAAAGAGGCTTCTAATGAGATTTAACTTGCTACTTCTTTTGCGCGGAACTTCAACAAAAGGCTTGATCCGATCTCTCTAGATCGGTTTATCTACCCCCCTCTATCTCTTGCTACCTCCGGTCTTAGTAGATTAGATTCATTTTTGTGTTGATTCTTAAGATTAGATGCATTAGGGTTTCACCTTTCGAAGATTGAAGTTTCTTGGCATTACTAGATCATCTCTTGCATCACGCATTGTTCCACGGATTCGATACCTTGGGTTCACCACTCGAGGGAAGAAGGGTCTCTTGACTACGATGGGAGACTTGTCCGCTTGCAAGTCTAAACGAACTCTGATACAACTATTAACCATCAACAGCGGCTACGAGGGAGAGGCACGCGATCAGCCTCAAGTGGGTACCGCACGACGACGATGATCTCTGGTAGTTCGTCATGCTCCTCGATGCTCCACCGGTGAGTACGCTTATTCTCCTCCTCGGGTTCTTGCGTCGCATTTGCGTCGGTTTTGACGACCCTTATTAGTAGAGGGTGATTGTGGACGCCGCTCGGTCGGACCCGCCGATACCCGGGGCCCGAGCAGCCGGTCGTGCCGCGCAGCGGTGAGAATGGGAGTGGGCGGCGCGCGCGAGGGAGCAGAAGTTCAGGCGGCGGGAGCGCCTGGAACAATACAATGTGGAGTATCGGTTGCGCGAGCAGCAAGGATTCTCCCCTCCGCTGGCGCCGGCGGACTCATCGTCGGAAGAGGAGGAGGAGGAGGAAAGTGACGGGGGGTGTGCCGCCCCTGAGAGGTGGAATCCCCCACCCTCGTCACCACGGGCCGCGGAGGCGGCCATGGAGCTGGTGCCCGTGGCGGGCGCAGAGGCACCCGTGGGCGCCGCGGAGGCGCTAGCGGGCGCGACGGTGGTGCTCCCCGAGCCCTCGAGGAAGAGGAAGCGGGGCTTCTCCAACTTGAGGTGAGCAGCACCTCCCCTGTACGCTCTTGATTTCGAAGGGCTAGTGCATATCATTTTGCTTTCTTGTCTGCAGGGTGACGCCGATCGTCCCCACCCTCGTGCCCGCCAAGGCGCAAAGGTCGGGAGCGCCTGTGATGACGAGGCGACGTTCGTCAAGGGCGCCACGAACAACGGTGAGCACGGCAGCGACAGATGAGCCGTCGCACTACGCAGCTGTGGGCACAAGCCGCGGCAAGGGGAGGCAGCGGCGACGACGTCGCAGGTACTGGTTCCTCGCGCCCCTTCCCAAGGGCACGGGCAGGCTCGTCCGGAGAGCCGGCCCGCGGGGGACCGTGAGGCGACGGGGGGATGCCGCTGACGAAGATGCCCCCTGGGTGGGGCAAAGGGGGAGGCCGACCCGCGTCAGCTCCCGAGTGCACGCCAGAGGTGCTAGTGATGTGGGAATTCAACTGCGTGATGTCGCAGCGCCCGGTGCACGGCGCCGAGGCCTCGACGTCGCATGCTGCCCCGCTCGCCCCTGACGTCGTCCTCGCGCACCCGGAGGAGGAGCTGCGCCGCGCCGGCGTGCTGCCAGCCTATTTCAACGAGGCCTAGGCCGAGCAGGTGCTGTGGCAGGAGTTTCGGGACCACGACGCCTTGATTAACAATGCGTTGACCGAGGCGCTGCAGATCCACGGGGGTCCCTTTTGGCGGATCTTCCAGGTGAGTGTTTTCGTCGGAGTCGTGGCTCACTCCCTCATCCGCTTTGTGTTCGTGCGTTTCCTGATACCGCTCTCTCCCATGTTCTTGACTGCCGGTGACAGGAGCTGGAGGGCCGAGCTCGAGCAAGGTACAGCCGCCTTGCTCAGTTGAGCTCCGAGCTCGACTGGTACCGAGGCCAGTACGACTCCCTCGACGCCCTCGTGGAGGCCCTGCGGACCGACAATGGGTGGCTAGAGTATCGGCTGCGGGACGAGCTCCTGGACCAAGGCGTCTAGACTGCAGAAGGTGGCTCCGCGGTGGTGAGGGCCGCGCTCCTGGAGCGGGACGAGGCGCTGCAGAAGGCGCGCGAGGCCCTGGCCGCGGCGCAGACTGCAGCAGCCAAGAAGGAGATGGCGCTCTCCTCGACGCAAGCTTAGCTCCAACAGGACCACGCCACCCTCGAGGGGGCGCGGTCTTAGCAGAGCCAGGCCAAGGGAAAGGCCAAGGAGGCTGGGCAGCTGAGGGCCGACCTGGCGGACAAGGTCGCCTCGCTTGCCACGGTGGGGGAGCAGCTCCGGCAGCAGCAGAGCGTGCGCCAGGAAGTGGAGTCCCGACTCCAACAGGAGCAGTCCGCCCTAAAGGAGGCCCAGGCCGCGCTCGAGCGCGAACGCTCGGCCCGGGAGAAGGCGCAGGGCCAACTCTAGCGGGAATGCGCCTCGCTTGAGAAGGCGCAGGCGACCATCAAGCTTCGGGACGAGGAGGTCACGCGGCTCAATGGGGAGCTTGCCTAGTTGAATTTGTCCTACGAGGACCTGCGTCAGGTCGGCGAGGAGAAGGATGCCGCAATCCTTGACCTGCAGCAGGCAGCTGAGGCTACGTGCGCGACCCTCAAGATGGAGAAGAAACAGGTCGAGGGTAAGTTGCTCTTCCTTCTTTTCGCTTGTTGGCCAAGCTCTTTTGGGGATCCGCTCCCGGCTAAGTTCGTGTTCTTGCTTTCAAGCCTGCGGACAACTCTCGGGGCGTCGACGACCCAGGCGCAGGCGATCCAGACGGCCTACAACTCCTTCCAGCAAGAGCTGGAAGAGTTGCGGGCCGCCGCTCTTGAGGCGTGCCAGGGGATCGAGGAGGGCGAAGCACAGGCCGGGAGCTCTATGGCGAGTCACCTCCGCACCTTGGGCAGTCACGTTACCTAGCGTATGCGCCGTGCACTTCACCTGGGGGTCCAGAAAGCCCTTGGCGTGGGGGCGTCGCATTACCGGGTCAACCTCGGGGCGATCTCCACGGGTCACGTCATCCCTGCTGGTGTCGACGATGAGGTGGAGATGAACCGTGTGGATGCGCTCGCCGCCCTGCTGCCAATGTTCTCGCCGAGGACTTCATGGAGTTTCTGTTCCCAGACGCTCCTCCGGCTGGCGGCCCCGAGCCCTGAAAGTAATCGGCCGTTCGAGCCCTTCAAGATTTTTTTGTTAGACTTTGAGCCACGCGGCTTTATGTAATGAACATAATTTGCTTAAAACATTTGAATGTTTGTAAGTTTGAATGTTTGTTTTTTGTTTCAACCATTACGTTGTTCCGTCTCTCTTCCCTTTGCCCGGACGAATTTGAGCTGGGAGGATTCAATTCCACGAGGAGCTTGTAGGTAAAGTGGCAAGGGAGAAGGGCTGTATCCTGCTGGAGGCGTAGGCTATCCCCGACTTGCGCGTCTTTTCCTTCTGGCTGCTCGCGCCCCTCGTGGATTCGCCCGAGGCTCAGGCCGAGTCGTACTTAGCGTATTTGAAATGGGTTTCTTTTTGCGAAAAATGGGACCATTTTTCGGGGGGAGCACCCCCCGCAGTAGCCCCCGGGGGGACTTGGTTTTTTGGGGAAAGTCGAGTCGCCCTTTGACTTTATTTGATGATTAAATTTACATTTGTACAACCAACTGGGGCGTTGGGTATGCAAAAAGTGAAGAAACTTGGAAATTCTTTGTAAGGGTAGAAGCGACGTAGTTGTTGGATGTTCCAAGCGTTGGTGAGTTCCTCGCCGTCCTCGTTCTCTAGCTTGTAGGTGCCGGGCTTGAGCACTTTGACGACCACATAGGGCCCCTCCCATAGGGGTGATAGCTTGTGGCGGCCTCGATTGTCTTGGCGTAGCCTTAGGACTAGGTCGCCCTCGTCGAAATCTCGAAGCCGGATCTTCTGGGCTTGGTACCGTTGTGACAACCTGCCTGGTAAAATACCGTACTATCACCTAAACCAATCCACTTTGCTCATTAAGTGATAATAAAGTATCATCTTGTCATTAGTTGCCAGGTTAACGCCCGGTAGATCACTTACATAGCAACAAGGATCGACATATATGCATTAAAACTCACGCGAAGGCGAATCCAGAGATAAAACATAATTAACATCTGAAATTTAACTCGAAGGGTTTAATTATTACAAACCGAAGACTTTTGACATGACAACACAGTTCAGAGTTTTTAAAACAGCTGAAAAGAACTAAATGGAACGCGGAAACACCACGGGAGGCCAGCCATGATGCCTTCACTCATCGTCCTCCACCCACTCCAGCTCCCAGCCGGGCGGGATCTCTCCGGGCCACACATCAACAAAGGCATTACCTGGAACAACAGATTAAAGCAAGGCTGAGTATACTAATACTCAGCAAGACTTACCCATCAGTGATAACTAGTTCACCAACTCTAGACATGGTAGGCTTTTTGGCCATTGGGGTTTATTTTGCTGAAAAGCAACAAAGAATATGTCCTTACTTTCCAGATTTTAGCACAAGTTCTAGTTGATTATTCTTTTCTATGTTGGCCATCTATTGAAAGCATAAGTAGTGCAATACAATTAATCAAGCATAATATTCATCAACTTCCATCATTAGGGATCTCATGGCTAGTGGAGTAAGTAGTCTCAGGTATCGGTGAGAGGCCGACAACCAGTTGATTTAAACCTTGCAAGGTAGACCTAAACACGGTGGGATGCCCCCGCGAGGACAGCCACCAGGCGGTTCCCAAAACTTTTCGGATCAGGATCAAATCGTATAGTCTTTGGTACAGGCTAACCGGTATACCCCGCGAGGCACCCGGACTCACCATGCACCGCCGGTAGCTAGCCGTGAGACGCATCCCAAGATGAGTAATAGTAAGATCCCTCACCGCGTCATTAAGGTACTATGCTTACCGGTCCCATTCCTGACAAGTGCTTAGTATGTTCAAACACTTAACCCATAAAGCCATTGGACCGGAGCCCATATCCCATGCTCTTAACACATGAGCAATCCATTTAAGGAGATTTTATAATTCCAACATAAGAACCTATTCTCGCGAGGACAAGCATCACTCAACTTGTAACGATCCTATAGCATAGCAGCTATCGACCTATCATACTAGTACAGGACATATGTACCTAGGGATTATGCATCTAGGGTTTCATAACAACTCCTGAACTTAAATGCACAATCATACATAGATAGTTACATAAGAATTTTAAACACTGGGTTAATTGCACCGGGGCTTGCCTTTGTCAGCAGGGTTAGCCTGAGTGCCCTCGGCGTCTTCGATCACCTCCACATACTGCAGCTCCGCTTCAGCTCCTCCTTCCACGGTTTCCGGCACAAGCACGTAGTTACCATCAAGAAGTTCTACACGCAATGCAATTATTAATTCCTTGTCATAAGGTTACTATAGTCAAAGGTTCATCTTTTTAATAAACAATTAATTATTGTTTACTTTTATTTTGGTGCTTTCATGTGAGGATTTATTAGTCAATCTTTTAATAGCAAAAGAGGTGCACAAAAAGGTAAATACTTCCATTTCATTTTCCAAACAGCAAGGATGGTAAATAAGACCCTAAAATATAGCTAGTTCATTATTTACAAAGTCATAAGGTTAAATTATCTATTTTCTTAATTAACTCCTAATAACAAGCACTTGTGCATTCTCACTTCTAAAGGCACAAACAATTCACATAAACAAGGACAGGGGTTCTTGCTGACCTAATTATTTTGAAACCTCCATTTGATCCAAGCTTTGAACATTAAAGAAGTTACACTAATTATACATGCATTGATACCTTTCCTAGCCATTAAATATTAAAGGCACTCATAAAATAAATAAATATGAAGCTCCTGCTGCCAACACAAGTTCACGACCATTCTCATATTAAACAAGCTCAGAACACCCATTAGTTCATCTCAAACCAATTTGAATTATGAACTATGCATTTAAATCTAGATCCAAGCATAATTCAGGATTAAATAGTTATAATAGAGATAAAATCAAGATAAATTCAGAAAAGTTACTTCTAGGCATAACATGATCATTGCCACAAGTTGAGCATAAAAATCAATTTACAATTTACTACAAAAATCAGTAAAGCAGAAATAGCATAAAGACAAAATAATTCATAACTAAAGATCTGTTCAACAACTTTGTGCAAATTTTGGTGCAGAGGCTATTCATGACAAGCCTAGCAACGTATCCAAAATTCAGCTCCATAGCGTTTCTAGATTTTGATTTACATCAAAAAGGTGTCAAAGTGAATTTGAATTTTCATTCAAAATCTACAAGTTAAAACTATGGTCATGTTTTGCAAAAGATGTAGATCTACTCGCACTAAGATAAACAAAATTGAGATTGCATTTTTCTGGATTTTCTGTGAATTTTTAGGCATTTTCTAAGGCACTGGACCAACTAGTAAGGAAACTAAGATAACTTTCATTGCATTTGAGTCCCTGGTTTACACATATACCCTCGGGACTTCACAACTGTGCCCTTGGCGGCGGGGGAGGGCTCGCCGGCGGTGAACGGCGGCTGGAGGAGGAAAACATGTGGCGTGGGAGTGTGATTGGGCTCACCATGCGTCGATTGGCGGTGGTGGCTCGGTGGGAGATGGCCCCAGCGAGCGGTGGCAGCGAGGTTGCGGCGGCGCGCCCACTGCGGCTCGGGTTCCGGCGAAGCTCAAGGCGGGGATGCTCAATGTGTGCCTATGGGAGCTCGAGAGGGTCCTAGGGGAGGGCTAGGAGGGTTTGGCCGGCGGCGGGAGCAAGCGGAGGTGCGAGGTCACCGAGGCAGCGGCGGCAATGGCGGGTGGCGGTCGGCAGACTCACGCGCAGGAGGAGAGGGAGGCGGCTTTTTATAGCCAAGCACGCGCGGAGGCATCATTGCTTCACAGTGAAGCGACCGACGCGTTAAGGCGCGGGTACGGCGCTCGGCGTGCGGGCGCGGCGGGCGGATCGACGGCGTCGCGGTGAGCGCGCGCACGCCGCATGGCACGCGGGATCATTGGCCGAGACGCGGCCTGGAGGTGTGTGCGGTGCTGACGCATGTTGTGCTCACACCCAAACTTTGAGGTCCGTCGTGGTACGGCGGCGCACAAGGGAGGCGCGGCGGCGACGCGTGGACGCGCGCGAGCGCGACGTCGTACCGGCGTATTCCCAGCCCCAATGCTTTGCATGTGCCCCTGTTTGCCCGTGCAATGCACAAAAGTTTCAATGTAAACCCATCAAACCATAGATAGGACATTTAGAGATGAGTTAACCCTCTACAAAATGGCTGAAACCGATTGTGGAAAGGATTTGAATTGGAGAAGAAAATTGGATGCGAACTTGGGGATTTTCCATGCCTCGGTAAACAGTGATTCTGATCTTCCTTGACAATTTAGAACATTTCCACTCAAAACTAGCAATGCCACCCTAATGATGAAATGTGTCCCTGGTGATTCTCGTTAACACCAAAATTTGGTAAGGAGTATGACATGTGGGTTCAATTCGGAAAAGAGTTCGTCCGTGGAAGGAAAGGCATCTTCGGAGATTTTCGGCAGAAGGATCCGCGGTCGGCTATCTGCTCCAGTTCGGCAAAGGAACAGTAGAGCTGATTTTGCGGGATTGGACGGTGACGTGGCTCGATCAGAAGGAGCGAATGGATGGACACGCGATCAAGCTTAGTTAGGCAATGTATCCATTCGCGAGTTGTAATTAGCGGGGTATAAATACGATCCCTGGATGTATGTAAAGGAGACGTTCATTCCTCAATACACACCGGCCTTACGCCAAACCCTAGAGTCCCTTGTCGTGTCGTCGAGTTCTTCGAGAGGACCAATCGATCCGTCGACCTCCGTGAGTACCGGCAACCTTGTATCATGTCTAGTATCATGCGGTGGATTTAGATCCGATGCAAGTAGTCTTGTTACCATGCTTCGTGTCATGCGGTAGATTCAAGCTTGGTTCAAGAGGGTTTCTTGTTAGATCATGAGCCATGCGGTGGGCTAAGGTCTAGCTTGAAGCTAGTTATCGGCTCTATTGGGTTTTGGCAAGATCCAATAGATTCATTAAGTTACCCCGTGTTATCATGAGTTTTGCGTTATGTTTTAATTCATGTAACACTCTTTTGCCCAATCTAGATGG
Source organism: Cenchrus americanus (assembly GCA_947561735.1). Classification (NCBI taxonomy): domain Eukaryota; kingdom Viridiplantae; phylum Streptophyta; class Magnoliopsida; order Poales; family Poaceae; genus Cenchrus; species Cenchrus americanus. The sequence continues at coordinate 75,441,900 of OX387244.1, read as the reverse complement.
GTTTGGATCGGCTCTTTTCCTTTTAAGATCCGTGCAAGAGCAGAGTTTAGTGTTTTGACGCGTGGATCTCGTGTTCCCCGATAGCCGAAACCGAATCGATCTAGGTTGTTACGTGTTGCGGGTTCAAGCTTGCTTTGTTGATATAAATCTTGAAAGAGCCGGGTATCATGCGGTAGATGCGGGTTTTTGGGTTGCTTTGGAGCTAGTCATCGGGTGGATTAGATTTCCATTTCGGCTTGATAGATTTATTCACGTGGTAATGTTTGTTCCTTCTTCATGGACCCCGAATCGGTTGTTCAGCCGCATTTGGTTATGTCTTCACGAGTAGATCACGTGCGTTATTTATGTTTTAGAAGACGTGTGCTTCTAGCTTTCCATATTTGGGTTGTATCATGCGGTGGATAGATCTATTTGTGGAAAGTGGTGCGTTCTTTCATGCAAGTTGTATCATGCGGTGGATAGATTTGCTTGATGTCGTGCCCGACGGATCTTAAAGTGATTAGACATGCGGTGGACTAATTGCTTTGGATCTATGCATGCTTATTTTAATACATGATCATGTTCGTGCTTTGCTTTATTTAATGTTAATCTTCATTGAGGATCGGTCATGGTTTTGTACGTGCATTCCTGTTTATTCAAAGACCGATCGTCGTCATGCTTACGTCATCCATTCGGCAATGTTCCTTTTTCCTTTGTGTTTACCCGAATGGTTGCGGTTCTTTGACAGTAGCTTCACATAGCTACATGTCGTCTTGCTTGGCTTTTTAGCCGTAAATATGGAACTCGCCGGTACCACCCGTAGGTTCCAAGTTTTGGTATTTAACTCGTTTTCCCTTTGTTAATTTTCGGGAAAAAAATTGACCGGCACGTCACTTTCTCTCTGCGTGTGCGAAGCTAAGCTTTTCGGCTTGCCTGTGTGATTGGCGCCGGGTGCATATTCGCGTCAACACACTTTTTGGCACGCCCGAGTGGGACAAACGAACGAATTGGTTCGGGATGCTCGAGATCACGGACCTCCCGGATGTCGGCATTGAGGAGCTCTCTCCGGAGCAAGCATCGGCAGCTCTTGGACGCCGTGAATCGTTTCAACGAAGTGTCTCATGTCATTCAAGAAGAATCGAAGTGGTGTACCATATTTGAAGAATGGCACCGCCCGCAGTGCTTGTTGCGGGAGAAACCGACGCAACAACCCAACAAGAAAAGGAAGAATGCGCGCGGATCTTCCAAGAGTCAATGGACGACGTGCTCACCAAGCACAATCAAGCTTTCCTTGGGTCGTTCCAGCGGATGATGGCGGCCCTCTTTGGTCCGGGCGCGGGGCAAGCGTTCGGAAAGGCGTACGCGGAAAGAGCACCGTGGAGCCGGGTGAATCGAGCTCTCGGCCGCCACCACGGGGCCGGTGCGGCAGCCCCCCTCCTCGCAGCTCCGGAGCCAAGCGTTCCAACCTCCTCCACAGGGAGCTGGGGGGCAGCCAGTTCAGCCTCCGCTGCAAACTTCAGGAAGTCAACCAATCCTGCCGCCACCACAAAGCAAGCACAGTCGCCCGTGCAGCGGCCCGAATCCGTACCGGCCCACGTACGGAGACCTAGCGTTCGGCTCATCCGGGGCCCCACTTGACCCCAGTCGAAGAATAGCTCCGTCAACCAACTGGCTCCAGAGGAATCTATACGGCGGTGGCTATCATGAAGTGGGGAATTACGGGGCGTTCGACGCCTTCCCGCACCCGGGGTACGCGCCGGGCCGGGCGCTCAAGAGGAAGATGCCCTAGCTCGCAAGATGGCCGAATTGATGCGAGAATCGGTTCGGCCTCAAGCCAAGGATGCGGTGCCCCACCTACGGGCCGCCGTTCCCGCAGTGGTACTATAACGTGCTCCCCGCCGCCAAGGGTAAAACCACCGACGGAATTCACAAAGTTCTCTCGGGCAAGATGAGACAAGCACGGTCGAGCATATCGCTCGTTATCTCATGCACTGGGGAATGTTCGGCCGAAGAGGCGTTCGGGGTTCGTTACTTCCCCGCCTCGGCGACGGGTCCCGCTTTTCGGTGGTTCTCATCCTTGCCGCCTGAGTCAGTGGCCAGGTGGAAAGATTTGGAGCGTAAATTCCACGCTCACTACTTCAGCGGCAGTTCTGAGAAAAAGTTGATCGATCTCGCCACCCTGAAGCAAAGGCACAGTGAAACACCGCTGGAGTTTCTGAGAAGATTCAGAGAAGTCAAGGGCATGTGCTTCTCATTGAACTTGCCAGACGATCAACTAGCCGACATGGCCGTCGCCGGAATGTTACCAGCCGTGCGCGAAAAGCTCTTTGGGATGGAGTTTGAAAACTTGGGCCAAGCTCGTCACAAAAATTATCCTTGATGAGCAATCGGGCATATGGCCTCAAGAAGGACCCCAAGTTTGGCAAGCGACGACGACGTCGCCGATATCTACAATCAATTCTTGGACAAAGCCGATTTGTTCGAGGATTCCGACGACGAACCGGAGATAGCCGCGGCGGAAATCATGTGGGGTAAAGAGCCTCTCACAATGAATCGGCGTTGGGTCGGACGGACCAAAGGAACCTATGACTTCGACATCACAAAAGCCGACAAGTTGTTTGAGCTCTTGGTAAAAGAAGGCCGAATCAAGGCAGCTGAAGGGCACTCCATGCTTCGGCCCGATGGAGTCAAAGCGAAACGTTACTTGCGGCTTTCATGACGAGAACTCTCATTCCATCAACGACTGCAGGGTCTTCGGATGAGGATCCAAAAGGCTATCCAGGAAGGGCACCTCAAATTCGATAACAAGATGAAGGTGGATGGCCACCCCTTCCCGCGAACATGCTCGGCTTTTCCGTCAATGCGATAACGAGCCGAAGAGAAAGGGAAAGTCAAGGTCCCGACCTCGACCAGTCCAAGCAAGATGGTTCGGCTTGACCCGAAGCGCCGGTGACCATAGAGCAAGTCCAGGGCGACGCCCCCGCGTTCTCAAGAGCCACATCGAGATCGGGGAGTCGTCCAAGCCTAAACCCAAGGTGACGTCGCGCATCCTCCTTAATAAATGGCGGCGCCGGATGGAGAAGGAACGCTACCAGGAGCGTCGTCACGAGGAGGAGCAACGCGGGAGGCGAAGAGGAAGCGCGCGCAGATGGAATCGGGGAACAAGACGCGCGCGAGCAGGAGCGCGCCCACCGGGGGTGCGCCTTTTTTCGTGCACCGCCGGAACGAAGGCCCGAAGCTACCCACATTAAGGAACCGTCCCGAATGCAGCGACGGATATGCCGAGTACGGGCGGGAAATCGCCAATCGCCGATCCGTCCACGAAAGACTTGGAAGGATCCACCCAAATGGGGATCGGCGGCAAAAAATTGAAATCATTGATCATCCCGGGAAGCGCCGAGCTGATCTCGGGTGGGCGACCACGAGGAGGACGAGGAAGTCTACGTCGGCGAAAGGGGCAATGGTGCCCACCCGGTCTACGCAAGAGCCGAAGAGGCGGGTCCAACGCTTGAGGAACCGCGAGATGAAGCAAGCCGGGGTCCGGACGAGACGGAAGTGGCGCCCCAAGGACCGGCCGGAAGGATCAAAGCGTCAAGCCCCCGCATGCATGGTATACTTCCCGCCAAATGAGTTCATGGCTCCCGCTAACCGAGGTGATGCAGGAGGAAGCTTCCTTTGACGACGAGCGGCCGAGGAGATGATGGCGCAGCGGTGCTTGCCAAGCGGGGCCATCTTCGACAAGCCGGCCAAGAATCGCCACATGAGGCCGCCGTACTTGAGGGGGTACGTCAATGGCAAGCCATTGACCAAGATGTTCGTCGACGGTGGCGCGGCGCTTAACGTGATGCCGTACACCACCTTCGTGAAGCTTGGCATGACCCCAAGCGATTTGACACCAACAAGCATCATCCTCAACGACTTCGCGGGAACCCCTCGGATACCAAAGGATGCGCTCACGTGGACTTGATGATCGGGTCCAAGACGCCGCTCACCACCTTCTTCGTCATCGAAGGGAAGGGAGCCTACGGCCGCCGCTTGGGCGGGACCGGATCCACGCCAACCGCCGCGTCCCATCCACTATGCATCAACGGCCGATCCGGTGGGTGGACGACGAGATTGAGGTCGTGCGGAGCGGACGACTCCGTGAGCGTGGCTAACATGGAACCAGCCTTCGGGAATACCAAGGCATCGATTGCTTCTCGGGGAAGGATCGGGGAGAAGGTCCCGTTGAACTCGTCGGCGGTGACCAACGGCCGATTCAAGCGGTCGGCTCTTACGGAATTTTTAATGGAGAACCCCGTGGATGGCACCGATGGCAAGCCGGGACGAGGATTCATGTCGGCCGATAAGCCGGAGGAAGTTGACATTGGGAACGGTGATAAACCAAGGCCGACGTTCATCGGTGCGGGTTTGCAACCCGGACTTCGGGGGGAACTTAATCAAGCTTCTCAAAGAATATAAAGATTGCTTCGCCCGGGATTACTCGGAGATGCCCGGATTGGATCGATCCATCGTCGAGCACCGGTTGCCAATCAAGCCTCGGTTTCAAGCCATATAAGCAACCGCCCCGAAAATCTACAAGGATGAAGTATTGGCCGATGTGAAGAAGGAAATCGAAAGATTGCTTGATGCAAACTTCGTTCGGCCCTGCGATATGCGGAGTGGATTTCTAACATCGTCCCCGTATACAAGAAAAATGGAAAAATGAGAGTTTGCATAGACTTCGGGGACACGAACGCAGCTACTCCCATGGATGGATACCCAATGCCTATTGCCGATTTGCCGATTGACGCCGCCGCCGGGCACAAGGTGATTAGCTTCATGGATGGCAACGCAGGGTACAATCAGATCTTTATGGCAATAGAAGATATCTCGAAGACGGCCTTTAGGTGTCCTGGTCATATAGGCCTATTTGAATGGATCGTCATGACATTTGGGTTAAAAAATGCCGGTGCAACCTACCAGCGGGCCATGAATTACATTTTTCATGAGTTGATCGGCAAGACCGTGGAAATCTGCATTGACGACGTAGTGATCAAGTCCTTAAGCCATGACTCCCATCCGGAGGATGTGAAGAAAACCCCGGAATGCACCCGAAGCATGGTCTCGAAGATGAATCCAAACAAGTGTGCATTTGGGGTGTCACCGGAGAATTCTTGGGGTTTTTGGTCCACGAAAGAGGGATTGAAGTTGGCAAAAAGAGCATGAAAGCCATTGATGAAGTCGTTCCTCCAACCAACCTCAAGGAGTTGCAATCATCTTGCTCGGCAAAATCAACTTTGTGAGAAGGTTCATCTCAAATTTATCACGAAGGTGTTGCCGTTCTCTCCGTTCTTTCGAAGTCGAAGAAAGATCGAAGTTCACATGGGGTGACGAACAACAAAAGGCTTTCGAGGAAATCAAGCAATACATGAAGGAGCCACCGCGTCTTGGTCCCTCCTCGGCTAAACAAGCCTTTCAAGTTGTACGTGGCGGCCGATACCCAAACTATTGGATCGGCCCTTATTCAAGAATTCGAAGGGAAGGAACGGGTAGTAGCTTATCTTAGCCGAAAACTACTTGATCCCGAAACCGGGTATTCGGCTATGGAAAGATTGTGTCTTTGCGTATACTACTCGTGTACAAAGTTTCGGCACTACTTGTTGAATGCCGAATGCACCGTATACTCGAAGTTTGATGTGATAAAACATATGCTATCTATGCCAATTTTGAACGGTCGGGTTGGCAAGTGGATTTTAGCTCTATCAGAATTCGAGTTGAAATATGAATCGGCGAAAGCCATCAAAGGCCAAGTCATTGCCGATTTTATAACCGAACACCGTGACCCTTCAATTGATCTGCTTGAAATTACCCCATGGGCTCTATTCTTTGACGGGTCATCATGTGGCAAAGGTGGGGGAGTAGGGATCCTACTAATTTCTCCCGCAGGTGAGATGTTCGAATACAACCCACCGTCACAAATAACCAGGCTGAGTACGAAGCACTGCTTCGAGGGCTTCAGTATTTGAGAGAAGCCGGGGCCGTTTCAGTTGAAATTTATGGGGATTCAGAGTTGGTCATCAAGCAATTGAACGGCCAGTACGAGTGCAGAAGCGAGGCGCTGAGGAGTTACTACGAGGAATGCAGAGAAATCTTGAAGAGCTTTCCACTGGTAACCTTACAGCACATTCCTAGAGAGCATAACGAGGAAGCAAACAGTCGGCTCGCAGCGCCTCCGGTTATAAAGAAAATCAAGAAGCATTTGCTGCGCAGGTGAGCACACTCGGGGACGGATCTTACGAAGATGATTGGAGGAAAGAAATCGTTGATTATTTGAGAGATCCATCCCGAAAAGTCTCTAGGAAGCTCGGTACAAGGCAATCAAGTTCGTTCTTCCGGATGACAATTTATTCTATAAATCATTAGATGGAGTACTTGTTGCGATGCACGGGTCCGAAGGAAGCCAAGAACATGATGAGCGAGGTGCACGATGGGATATGCGGAGCGCACCAATCGGCCTATCGCATGAAATGGGTTATTAGGCGGTCTGGATGTTTTTGGCCGACGATATTAGAGGATTGCTTTGAGTATTACAAGGGGTGTCAAGATTGCCGAAATTCGGGAATATTCAAAGAGTCCCCGCATCGGCATTAAATCCCATCATCAAGCCATGGCCATTCGAGGGGTGGGGTATAGACTTGATTGGCCAAATTAATCCACCATCTAGCAAGGGGCATAAGTTCGTGCTTTTGGCTACGATTACTTCACCAAATGGGTCGAAGCGGTCCCACTCAAGAAGGTGACGTCAGAAAACATGATCGAATTCATCAAGGAACACATCATCTATCGATTTGGGATTCCTCAGACGATTACCACTGACCAAGGGGCACAATTCGTGTCATTGGAATTCAGAGATTTTGCCGAAAGCATGGGGATTAAACTGTTTAATTCTTCCCCATACTATGCCCAAGCTAATGGTCAAGCGAGAGGCTTCTAACAAGATCATGATCAAGCTTATACGAGAAGAAGATCGACCAGAAGCCGAGGAGATGGCATTCGGTACTCAGCGAAGCGCCGTGGGCTTACCGAATGGCCCCCCATGGAGCTACAAAGACTTCTCCTTACGAGTTGGTTTACGGGCATCACGCGATCTTGCCCTGGGAAATGCAATCAGAGTCAAGGAGAGTGGTGCTGCAAAATGATTTGAGCTCCAAGGATTACAGCGGCCTAATGATGGATGAGTTGGAAGATTTGCACATGATCCGTCTCAGGGCCCTGGAGAACATCGAGAAAAACAAGCTGCGGGTCGCCAAATACTATAACAAGAAAGTAAAAGTAAAGCAATTCGCAGAAGGCGATCTAGTTTGGAAAGCGCTACGCCGATTGGAACTAAATACGAAGTGAATTCGGCAAATGGTCCCCTAGCGGGAGGGCCCTTTTCGCGTGGTCGGATGCGTTCCCCGGTAATGCATACATATTGAAAACTTTCTTTGGGAGAGGAGTTTTCCGCCGCAATAAATGGAAGATATCGAAGAAGCATTATCCTAGCATTGAAATCGATCGATGATCATACACGTTCGACACGAAACAAACGCGGCGCTCGAGGATGAGGCCGCCTTTAGAACAAAAAATCGTGAACAAAAGAAAATGGCCGCTGCTCGATGCATTGCCCTTAGCTCAATACTACACTACAACCGGTTTCTTGCGGGATTACACATAGCAACCCCCGAAGGCCAAGTCCCCTAAGGGAGGGAAGCGAAGGCGTGGAGTAAGAAGCGAAAGTATGGTTCAATCTTTTCTTTGCTTCTTCGGTACGTCGCTCCCTCTTCGACTGTTCCGGGACCACCGTGACGGCGACTTGGAACGCACGAGGATGACCATGATTGGCGGCCTCTACCAAGCTATCCCGGGCCGCCTTCGGGTTGCCGTACTGTCGAGAGACATCCGGAGCAAAAGAATCAAGGTTAGGGGCAAGAAATCCGGATTGCAAACATGAAGGGAGGCGAGAGGCGTTTACCCCCTACTAGCGCTTCCCGGCGCCATACGACGCTCGCGTTCGGCTTGACAAGCGGACGGACATGTCCCCGAGGTCACGCTCCGGGTGCCGGACACGACGGCGCGGCCGATGGATGACCCTTTGCTCGGGCGTGGCATCCTCCGCCTCAATAGAAGAATCGGAGGAGATGTATTCGGGAACATCTTCGGTTCCGATGATTTCTTCGAGAAGCAAATCAAGGCTGAAAGAGGCAGGAGGAAAAACGTGAAGCGCGGGATCAAGCGAAGGGCAAGGAGCGGATCAAGAGAAAGAACTCACTTCCGAATCGTGCGCTTCCTTGACGAGCCGCTCCCCCCGAGGTTGTTTACCCTTGTCCATGGCGTTGGGGTTTTTTCTTCTAGCGAGCAGAAGAAGAGACGAGAAGTGATGGAGGAGTGTGCGAGTGGAATTGCGAGAGCACCCCACGGGCTATTTTATTGGCCAAAGAGGCGCATTGGGAGTAATGATCCCGCCGGTACACACCTTGTTGGAATACCAAGCGGCGGGGTTTTCCACCGAGTGCGAAGGGTTTTTCTTTGAACGGTACTTACGGATTGCCGAATTGGGATCCTTTATGGATCTTGCGCCAAGGGGCGAGTTGTTTGCGAGCGTTCGGCTAAAGACGGTTCCCGGATGCATTCAAAAAGGACAAATTCACGGATGTAAATGCGAAGGGAAATATCACGAAACAAATGCAGATTCCAAGAGTTCATCATATATTGCCGATATTTACACATCCCTAGTACAATCTAATCAAAAAGTCCGTTCAAAGCACGGACGGGGATGGGTAATTTCGGCAATGGCGTCGCCGTGGCCATCGAGGCGCTCCCGGGATGAGCTCGATCTCGTCGATATCCTCCGGCGCGCCGCCACGGAAGCCACGCGGCCCGGTGGAATAGTCGACGTCCGTATGCGTCGCCATCGCAGCCGAGCCCAAGGTGGTGCCCGGACGAACACCATGGACGGCCACCTCGTCAATGCGGCGCTCCACCGCGGCCGGGGCGCTCCGCCGGCGTGTCGCCGTGAGCGTTCACCTTCTCCGCCACTGCTCCACCGGCGCTTTTAGCCGGTTGAGCTCGGCATCACGGGCTGCAAAAGACGAACAAGAAGAGATTAGCATCAAAGGCCGGACTAAATCAAGAATCGAGCCATACCATCAATGGCTTCCGGCGAGCTTGTTTCCGCCGGTCATCCCACTCTAGTTCGGCCACGCCCGCCTTCTTGGAGACGGCCTCCCGGCTCAAGACGAGACGCTTCTAGCTCCTCCTTGAAGCGAATAGCATCCGCTTCCCCGTACGGCACGGGGAGTGGCCATCGGACTCCGAAGAGTCATCGGGGAAGGGGCTGATTGGCCGGCGCGCGGGGCGGATTCCACCGAACCAAACCGAAAAGGGGAGATGATTGTCAAGGCAAAGGAAGATCAAAAGAAAGGTCGACAAAGAGAAGTTGATGATCATCACCGCCCGCGCGCATTAGCGCCTGCTTCCCCTCGGCCTCGTCGGAGGCGCGGCGGCGGTTGAGGCGGCGCACCATTGCGGTTTGGGGATGTGCCTTGTTTGCAAGAGGGCCGGGAGATTGGCAAAGATTCGAGAGCTAGAAGGCCCGGTGGAGAGCTAGGGGTACCTATGGCAACATTTATAGGCCCGGCAAGGTAATTGTGGCTTCGAATCGTGGGCGTGGATCGTGGCGCACGTCCCAATAAAATCGGAAGGTGGAGAGATTTCCTTGACCAACCCGCCGGCGGGTCGTTTGGAGTTCCAGGCTGAAACGCGCGTGGGTCGATGGTTTCGGCTAAAGGAATTCAAGGTGTCGTTCGGCAGTTAGCGTTTCACTACCGAACGGGTCGTTCGGCCTCACATTTCAAAGCACGCCAAGGAAAGGAAACAAATTGCAAAGGAAATATTACAAGAACGACCGGTCCGGTATACATCAATAAGAACATTCAAGCGTTAAGGAGTTTTGCAAGTGCGTGACGAACATTGGATACTATCAAGTGGGAGTTATCCAAGATCTCCCGATAGTCCTTTTGGGCATCGGATAAGTCGATAGCTCGCATCGCCTTTGCTTTACTCTAGTAACGACCGATTCTCGCCTCCGCTTCGGTCTTTGCTATTAATCCAGGGGAGATCGGCTATTTTCTTCTCGGTCAATCTCCATTTCCGCTGACAGGCTTTTCAATTCCGCCTCTAGAGCAGCCTTTCTGGCGACTTTCAGATCGTAAGAGGCTTGCGGTGTCAGCCAAGGCATCCTTATGGCTTTTTGCTTGGGATTGTATCCCGTTCATGGCCTGTTCAGCATCAGTCTTTTCCTTTTCAATGGCCGAACGGGAGCGCAATTTCCTCCAAGCACGCCTCAAGGGAACATAGAAGGGCTCTAAGTCGTAGATGGATGACGAAGAAAAGCCCCGATGTCATCGGGAAGTTTGCGACTAATGGGCTCAAACATCTCTTCAAAATGACGAGAGATCATTGAGCCGATCCCGGACGTTCTTCTCTAGCCGGCCGCGATTTCTTTGAGCTTAAGCAATACCTCGTCGGGCAACGGCTGGTTTACTTCTTTCATCACATCGGCAGCTGACGGGCCCTCGACGGCAAGCTCGATGATGACGGGGCGTGATCCCGAGAACAACACCGCCGAGGTGAGAATGCTAGCATCAAGGTATCAAGATGAAGAGCGGAACCGGTACCTCATGAATGGTATCTTGAGCGGAAGCAATCGCAGACGGAGGAGGCGTCCCGAGTAGAGCCGAAACGTCCAAGTCGGGAGATGCCGGCGCAGCAATCGGCGACTCGTGAGTTTCTGGCTGGGGAAGAATCGGATCTTCCTCTGTTGGGTTGGCCATTACTGCTTGGCTGATAGGCGATGGCATCCTGGGAGAACTTGGCGGCTCCAGTTGAGTTGAGGGATTCATCTCTGGAGAGCGTGCCGATTCTCGCAGAAGGTGATGAAGATGAAACCTCTCTCGGGATGGGCAATGCAACCCTGGAAGGGCTCGCTCGTTGAACCACCGGAACATCTACAAGTGGTCCTCCAACGGTTTCTTCGCAAATGTCCAAATGAAGGGATAAGTGCCGGTGCTCATCCTTGAGAAAGAACGAAGAAAAAGTCATACCAATGGATGGAGCATCGGCGGTATTGGTTCTGAAGAAGGTTGGGCTCGGTCCGAAATACACAATGATATGTCAAGAACAGAGTGACCCGTAATCAGGAAGGTAAAGGAGTTTACCTCAACCAGTACTTTCTTGACAGTTCTCCTCCTTTTAGCGCTCGGAGGGGGAACCGTATGCAATCCTTGCCTCCCGTCAACAGCAAAGGCTGGAAAAGACCGGGATCGGTGGTAGCGTACTGTCCATCGGTTGGCGCAAGGTTGTAGATTTAAACCCCAATGCTGAAATCGGGCCTTCGGCATTATAAGTGATTACCCCGGCTCGAGGGGCGGGTGCGTGTTCTCGTGGACGAAAGATGGAGGTCAAAACCATGAATGGAGAAGGAGTGCTTGATCTAAAGGGTCGTTGTGTTACCTCCGAGGTCGGCAGAAAATCGAGCACCACTTCCGCACGTAACACATGGACGGAGTTCATTGAAGATGTGGTCATGGAATTCTTGCCACCATGAGTCGAAGGTGGGGTGAACTACAATTGCGGGCACAAAAGGACATGTGTAGACAGTGGGACCGCACACATAGTGGAAAACTCTGCACGCACGCAACGGTTCTTTGATTTCCTCCCCGGGCTTGAGGAATTCATGCAAAAACAATCTTGGGGGTATTTGGCCGCATCCAAGCCGCCCGGCCATTACGTTAGGCCGATAGTACTCATAAGTATCGGCATTTTGCCTCCCTCCATTGAACTCGGCCGTAATATACATGGGCGGATCATGATATTAAAGATTTCCAGGAATCTCCCATCCTGAGGGCCGGGCTCAAAGGAAAACTCGACAGGGAAAGTCAGAGTGTCACAGCCTAGATAAGGGAGCCAAAGAGGATCGGGGAAGCCTTTGAAGAACAAATCGAAGAGTTGGGTGATGTCCCCTCGAACAATAACGATCGAGGCCGCTTCTCCATAGCTCGACATCCTCCGGTGGCTTGAAGCTCTCCTTCGGGGGATTGGACCGGGGGAAGAACCCGGAGTTCAAGTCAACGCCCACAATCCGGTGCATGTGAAGCTGCAGCCAAATTTGAACAAACCACCGGGGGCCATTGACGCACGTTATCCTCTCGGGCCGGTATACATTTGGGTGACCGTCGATGAAGCATATGGTATACATTGCCCAAAAAGAATTTTCCCGGAGAGGAAGGCGATTGCCACTGGCCAAGTGGATCGCCATTGCGATATGATTCAGAGTGGGTTCATTGGCTTTGCCACAGAAGACAAATCTGCACAACCACATGTTCAAGAAGGCTCTGTATTCAACTTCGCCAAGGGGATTGTCTTTCATGTGCTTCACAATATAATTCTTGTAGCCATTCCCTGGCTTTACCCCTGTCTGGCGTGAGGAATTTTTGAAAGTCCAAGGCTTGACGGATCCGGTGATATCAAGGCCGGTAATCATATATACGTCGGCCAAAGTTGGAGACATTGGGCCATGCCCAAAAAGGAAGGCATTGACGCCATTGGACCAGAAGTGGCACGCGGCTATCAGAAGATCTTCATTATTGGGCATCTCAGCTACAGATAACTCCAAACATTGAGCAATGCGGAGGGTGTCCAGATTGGTCAATCCACTCTTATCCGCGAGAATCCTACGGTACCAAGTCTTCCAGCCTGCGATTGGGGGCAAAGGCCAGTTCTTGAACGCATCTTGCCACCGAGGAGGTGGAGATAAAGCTACCTTGAAAGGAATTCTCCGAGATTCGGCGGCAATGAAATCTCGAGGGTCGGATTCTCTTCGGGACCGAGATAATAAGATTGCGAATTGGCCTCAATGGGAATCGAAGGGCGGTAGATGGTTCTCGGAAGAGAGCGGAAGAAGAAAATCTTAGGTAAAATTGAAAACCTAATGCCGAACAAAGGTTTGGAGGGGTAAAGTTACCCGAGTAGCTTGGTGCCGAGTTGCCATTGGAGATTCGAGCTCGGAGCAAAGGGGATCTAAGGTTGGATCCGAACGAAGAATCCGGCGGATTGCGAAGAACAGGTGTTGACGGTTTGGCTCAAGGATTCGTGGTCGGGAGTCAATTGTGGAACAAAATTACTTTTATCCCACAATTGAAGGGGCATGTGTTAACACCAAAATTTGGTAAGGAGTATGACATGTGGGTTCAATTCGGAAAAGAGTTCGTCCGGTGGAAGGAAAGGCATCTTCGGAGATTTTCGGCGAAGGATCCGCGGTCGGCTATCCGCTCCGGTTCGGCAAAGGAACAAGAGAGCCGATTTTGCGGGATTGGACGGTGACGTGGCTCGATCGAGGGGAGCGAATGGATGGACACGCGATCAAGCTTAGTTAGGCAATGTATCCATTCGCGGTTGTAATTAGCGGGGTATAAATACGATCCCCGGATGTATGTAAAGGAGACGTTCATTCCTCAATACACACCGGCCTTACGCCAAACCCTAGAGTCCCTTGTCGTGTCGTCGAGTTCTTCGAGAGGACCAATCGATCCGTCGACCTCCGTGAGTACCGGCAACCTTGTATCATGTCTAGTATCATGCGGTGGATTTAGATCCGATGCAAGTAGTCTTGTTACCATGCTTCGTGTCATGCGGTAGATTCAAGCTTGGTTCAAGAGGGTTTCTTGTTAGATCATGAGCCATGCGGTGGGCTAAGGTCTAGCTTGAAGCTAGTTATCGGCTCTATTGGGTTTTGGCAAGATCCAATAGATTCATTAAGTTACCCCGTGTTATCATGAGTTTTGCGTTATGTTTTAATTCATGTAACACTCTTTTGCCCAATCTAGATGGGTTTGGATCGGCTCTTTTCCTTTTAAGATCCGTGCAAGAGCAGGTTTAGTGTTTTGACGCGTGGATCTCGTGTTCCCCGATAGCCGAAACCGAATCGATCTAGGTTGTTACGTGTTGCGGGTTCAAGCTTGCTTTGTTGATATAAATCTTGAAAGAGCCGGGTATCATGCGGTAGATGCGGGTTTTTGGGTTGCTTTGGAGCTAGTCATCGGTGGATTAGATTTCCATTTCGGCTTGATAGATTTATTCACGTGGTAATGTTTGTTCCTTCTTCATGGACCCCGAATCGGTTGTTCGGCCGCATTTGGTTATGTCTTCACGAGTAGATCACGTGCGTTATTTATGTTTTAGAAGACGTGTGCTTCTAGCTTTCCATATTTGGGTTGTATCATGCGGTGGATAGATCTATTTGTGGAAAGTGGTGCGTTCTTTCATGCAAGTTGTATCATGCGGTGGATAGATTTGCTTGATGTCGTGCCCGACGGATCTTAAAGTGATTAGACATGCGGTGGACTAATTGCTTTGGATCTATGCATGCTTATTTTAATACATGATCATGTTCGTGCTTTGCTTTATTTAATGTTAATCTTCATTGAGGATCGGTCATGGTTTTGTACGTGCATTCCTGTTTATTCAAAGACCGATCGTCGTCATGCTTACGTCATCCATTCGGCAATGTTCCTTTTTCCTTTGTGTTTACCCGAATGGTTGCGGTTCTTTGACGGTAGCTTCACATAGCTACATGTCGTCTTGCTTGGCTTTTTAGCCGTAAATATGGAACTCGCCGGTACCACCCGTAGGTTCCAAGTTTTGGTATTTAATCTGTTTTCCCTTTGTTAATTTTCGGAAAAAATTGACCGGCACGTCACTTTCTCTCCGCGCGTGCGAAGCTAAGCTTTTCGGCTTGCCGTGTGATTGGCGCCGGGTGCATATTCGCGTCAACGCATTCTCGCACAACTTTTGTATTGGTAAATTTTTAAGTGTTTAGGCAAAATTTGGAGAACGTGGCCAAAGTTCCAGGATCACTCAAGGACATCAAAAGGTTTGTCCCCCCTCAACTAGGGTTTAGAGTATGGGAAGTGTCTTAGACTTAGTTAAGATGCTAATAGAGGAGGGTTGGTGAGACTTGCAAGGTGATGATCCAGGTTGACCATGATTTGACCCTGGTCAACAGGTTTGACCGACAATTAGGGTTAATTAAAAACCTAGGGCGTCACAACCTACCCCCCTTAAACAGAATCTCGTCCCGAGATTCGATTCAAGAAAAACAAGGTAGGTAGCAGAAAACTCACAGTTTAGAGATTGCAGAAAACTCGGGTACTTGGTGTTGAGGTACTCTTCCGTCTCCCAAGTCGCTTCTTCTTCCGTGTGGTGACTCCACTGTATCTTGTACATTCTTACGGTCTGTCTTCGGGTCTTTCTCTCCTTTCGGTCCAACACCTTCGTGGGATGCTCGGTGAGCGAGAAATCCGGCTCAATCCAAGCATTTGCTTCCGTGATCTCTTTGTTTTCAGGCACAGGTACATCTTTCTTTAATTCGGTCACATGAAACACATTGTGAACTGCAGAGAATCGTTCCAGTAGTAGAATGCGATAAGCCACTGGCCCACATACTTCATTGATTTCATAAGGTCCTATATAGCGTGGAGCTAACTTCCCTTTAACACCGAACCTTTGTACACCTTTGGTGGGGGAAACCTTTAGATACACATAATCTCCCACTTCAAACTGTCAGGGTGTCATTCCTTTATCGTGATAGCTCTTTTGCCTCATCTGAGCTAACTTCAAGTTCTCCCTTATCACTTGCACCTTTTCTTCGGCATCTTTAACTAAGTTCGGACCAAAGAGTGATCTTTCCCCGACTTCTGACCAGTTCAATAGGGTGCGACATCTACATCCGTAAAGAGCATCGAATGGTGCCATCTTCAAATTAGCTTGATAGCTATTGTTATAAGAGAACTCTACCAAGGACAAACGCGTGTCCCAACTCTTATCAAAGTTCAAGATGCTTGCTCGTAGCATGTCTTCCAAAATTTGATTTATTCTTTCGGTCTGACCATCGGTCTGTGGGTGATAGCTGGAACTACGAATCAATTTGGTTCCTAAGTACTCATGTAACTGCTCCCAGAAATGAGCTACAAACTGAGTCCCTCTATCAGACATTATGGTCTTTTGAATTCCATGCAATCGAACTATTTGGTCCATGTATAACTCCGCATATTGCTACACTGAATAAGTCGTATGAACTGCAATGAAATGGGCAGTCTTGGTGAGTCTATCCACGATAACCCAGATAGAATCCTTCTTTCTAGCGGTCATGGGTAAACCCACAATGAAGTCCATACTAATGCCATCCCATTTCTACATGGGTATCGACAAGGGCTAGAGTACACCTGCCAATTTCAAATGGCTTGCTTTCATCTTGTGGCAAGTATCACACTCGGATACATACTTGGCTATATCAAGTTTCATATTGGACCACCAGAAATTCTGCTTCAGATCTTGATACATCTTAGTACTGCCGGGGTGAATGGAGATTTGGACATATGAGTCTCATCAAAGATTGTCTTCCTAATTTTAGGGTCAATAGGAGCCACAAGACGTTTTCCAAACCATATCACATCCTTTCGATCCCTTTGGAAACAGGTATATTTGGGATCTCCCTCTGCAAGTTTCTGTTTGATTATCTGTATGTCTTCGTCATTGCGTTGAGCAGTGACAATTCTATCATAAAGATTAGATTCGGCAGCTAGGGTATAAAGATTTCCTTGTTCTACCATTTCCAAGTTAAGCTTCCTCATCTCTTCACATAATGGGTCACTAACTGGCTCCACCCCTAGATGATTGCAGTGGACATTGCGACTAAGAGCATCCGCAACAACATTTGCTTTCCCGGGGTGATAGTGCACTTCTAGATCGTAATCTCTAATCAACTCAAGCCATCTCCTTTGCCTCATGTTTAGATCTGACTGAGTGAAGATATATTTCAGTCTCTTCTTATCAGTGAAGATATTGCAATGATTGCCCATCAGATAATGTCTCCAAATCTTGAGAGCATGAACAACCGCTGCTAGCTTTAGATCATGGGTGGGATAGCTGAGCTCATGGGGTCGAAGTGCCCGTGAAGCATAGGCAATGACTCAGCCTTCTTGCATAAGAACACAACCGAGACCCGTGCCTGACGCGTCACAGAAAACATCAAAAGGTTTGGAATTATCTGGTTGCAGTAGCACTGGGGCTGAAGTTAAGTGCTGCCTCAATGTGTGGAAGGCTTCCTCACATGCTTCACTCCACAAAAATTTCACTCCTTTCTTGAGCAGTTCAATCATAGGTTTAGCGATTCTGGAGAAGTCTAGAATGAATCGACAGTAATAACACGCTAAACCTAAGAAACTGCGAATTTGGTGTACGGACTTGGGTGGTTTCGAATCCATCACCTCTTGTACTTTGCTAGGATCTACCGATATGCCATCTTCGGAAATAGTGTGCCCCAAAAATTTCACACTACCTAGCCAGAATTCACATTTGGAGAACTTAGCATAAAGCTTATGATCTCGCAAACGCTACAGGACAATTCAAAGGTGTTTGGCATGCTCTTTCTCATTTTTGGAGTAGATGAGGATATCATCGATGAAGACCACTACGAATTTGTTGAGCTGTGTCACAAACACGGAGTTCATGAGGTACATGAAGTAGGTTGGGGCATTCATGAGACCAAAGGACATTACCAAGAACTTGTAGAGACCATAAATGTGGAGAAAGAAGTTTTAGGAATGTCACAAGGTCGAATTTTTATTTGGTGGTAACCAGAACGAAGGTCAATCTTGGAGAAAACTTTGGCTCTAGCCAACTGATCAAAAAGAACATCGAGTCGCGGAATAGGATATTTGTTTTTGATGGTTACTACATTGGGCGGTTTGTAGTCAACACACAGCCTCAAACTACCATCTTTCTTTTTGACAAAGAGAGCGGGACAACCCTAAGGAGAAGAACTTGGGCGAATGTAGCCCTTATCTAACCGCTCCTGGAGTTGGTTTTTCATTTCAACTAGTTCTTTGGAAGGCATACGATAAGGTCGTTTAGAAATCGGCGCAGTGCCCGGTTGGAGTTCAATTACAAACTCGACACCCCGGTCTGGTGGCATGCCAGTCAACTCATCAGGAAAAACATTTGGATACTCACAAACTACTGGAATTTCATCAAGATGGGAGATAGTGGTCACATAGGCACAAGGGTTTGTACCATCCTTAAAAGGTAGGTACAAGGTAGTATGCCCGACCGTAGGCGAATTTATCGCTACAACTCTATTTGAGATATCTAGAACCACCTTATGTCGGGTCATCCAATCCATGCCCAAGATAACATCCATACCATCCAAATTTATGGTTATAAGATGTGATTGAATAGTCTTACCTCCCAATTTTAAAGGAACTCC
Source organism: Cenchrus americanus (assembly GCA_947561735.1). Taxonomy (NCBI): domain Eukaryota; kingdom Viridiplantae; phylum Streptophyta; class Magnoliopsida; order Poales; family Poaceae; genus Cenchrus; species Cenchrus americanus. The sequence continues at coordinate 75,423,575 of OX387244.1, read as the reverse complement.
CAAAGCTATGGTGTGAGAAGAGGTGTTTCCACCTGGAGTGATAATTTTATAAGCGGATTTGGTATGAGAACCCATCAAACCCAATTTGCCTAATAGCTTTTCACTTATGAAACTATAGGTAGCTCCAGAATCAAACAAAATCTTAACAGGAGTGTCATTGATAGAGAATGTACCCGTGAGCACTGAAGCTCCTTCTGGGATGTCACTCATGGTGGTGAAGTTCATCTTTCCTTGGAGGACTTGCACCATTGGCTTCTTAGCCGGATTGGCCGGCTTGTTTCCCACACCTTGATTCTGCTGGTTGGGCTTGTTCTGCTTGGGTTTGGGAAATCACTCATATAGTGCCTCGGCTGGCCACAATTGAAACAGCGGCAATCACCGGTGTTACGTGGGGGTGCATTAGGCTTGGAGCCTGCTGCTGAGCGTTGCGGAACTGGAAGTTCCCTAAAGGTTTGCCCTGTGATGGCTTCATCGTCCAGCGTCTGGTTGAAGATTGCTGGGATGGGTTAGGAACACTCTTTTTCACGAAGCGAAACTTCTTGTTAGTTCCGCTACCCAAAGCAAAACCAGATTGTCTCTTCTTGTCTTTGTGGGCCTTTTTCATAGCATCCTCTTGGGATATAGCCTTGTTCACGAGCTCATGGAAACTGTCTGGCTCGAGCAAGTTCAGTTGTTCATACAACTTGCCATCTAGACCATCACGGAACCTTTCTATCTTCTTTGCATCAGTATCCACGTGATGCCCGCCATATTGACAAAGGCTATTAAACTGCCGGGCATAATGAAATACTGTGTTAGATCCCTGCTTGAGGTCCAGTAACTCCCTCATCTTCCTATCCATTAATCCCTTAGGAATGTGATGGCTCTTGAAAGCTTGCTTGAATTCGTCCCAAGTGACCGCATGCCCCTGCTGCATAGTCTTGAAATGATCCCACCACATTACGGCTTCTCCTCGTAGTTGCAGAGCTGCGAAGTTGGCCTTGTTTTCCTCCAAGCAAGGCAGTACAAAGGCAGAGAACTTGGCCTCGATTGCCTTGATCCATGCCTCAGATTCCAGGGGGTCTTCCGCTTTGGAAACTCATGCGGGCTTCATCCCAATGAACTGAGCATACGTGGTGACCTGATTATGCCCCTCATGATTGGCCCCATGTGGTGTCCCTCGGTTCATCTGCTGGGCTATCTGCTACTGTGTCTGAAGGATCTGGCCCAGCACCTCGGTTTGAGTGGCCATAAAGGCCTCCGACAGCGTCATGGGTGGCGGTGGTGGCGGTTCACTGCTACCTGTCGCTCCAAACCCATTGGGAGAGCTGCACGTGGGTCCCACCATTTGAAATGCGAGCCTTTATTAGACACATAGCCATAATCTTACTTAGAAAGGGATGAAAAGTGTAAACATGCATGACAAAAGCTCATTCGTGCATTCACATGACAACGGCATCAATGCGATCACAGAATATCTCGCATCCAATAGCATATTTATCGAAATATTCTTCAAAATGGTTAGTAGATGCAAGGTCTCATACGCCTCAAGGTTGGCTTTCAATCTCGCAGCGAATTTCCATTTCGCACGCCTGAAGACGGCAATTTGTAAGAAGTTGCCTACCTATCCTGGCAGCACTATGCCTTGCTTGACCATGAAGTGGCACTTTTCCCAATTCAACACCAAGTCTACCTCCGCACACCTTGTGAGGACCTTATCGAAGTTTGCCAAGCAATCCATGAACGTCTTCCCATAAACGGAAAAATCATCCATGAACACCTCGACAATTTCTTCGATGAATTCCGAGAATACGGCCATCATGCAACATTGAAAAGAGACCGGAGCGTTGCATAGACCGAAGGGCATCCTTCTATATGCAAACATTCTATAAGGGCATGTAAACGTTGTTTTGTGTTGATCGTCCAGGTGAATGGGAATTTGCATGAACCCCGAGTACCCATCGAGAAAGCAAAAATAAGCGTGGTTTGCTAATCTCTCGAGCATCTCGTCGATGAACGGTAGGGGGAAGTGATCTTTCTTCGTTGCCTTGTTAAGCTTACGATAATCGATACACATCCGCCACCCAGTCACGGTTCTTTGCGGTATCAACTCATTCTTCTCATTCTTCACCATGGTCAAACCTCCTTTCTTTGGTACACAATGTACCGGGCTCACCCATTCGCTATGCGGAACCGGGTAGATGATTCCGGCATCAAGTAACTTGATGACCTCTTTCTTTACTACCTCTCGCATGGCATGAGTTAGCCTCCTTTGGTGGTCCACTACGGACTTACATTGGTCTTCCATTGGTATACGATGAGTGCAAAAGGCTAGGCTAATACCTTTGAGATCATTAATCGAATATCCAATCACCTTCCTATGTTTTTTCAATAAAATCAGCAACTTCTCATTTTCTTCGGGACTCAACTCGTCGCTCACGATGACTAGATAAGTCTTGTCTGGGCCCAAAAATTCATACTTTAATCCTTTGGGCAAGGGTTTAAGGTCTACCTCGGGCACTTGTGGCTCCTCGGGTTTAATCTCTCCTATGTCCTCGAATTTTTCTTCCTCCACGCTTCCATCTTGTGGTTCTAAGCCTTTTGTTGCTTCTTCTATCTCTTCATCTTGTAGATCATTAACTTGGTTTTCTATCGCTCTTTGCAGCGGGTCTCTAAGGGTTTCAACAAAACTAAGACTATCTACCTCCTCTACTTCTTCGTCTTCGGGAGGAAAGGGTGTAGGGTGTTTAGAAATGCGAAGAAAATTATATGTGTACTTTTTTCCATTAAGGTTCATTGTTACTTTGCCTTTTCCGGCATCTAACACGGCATCAACCAACTTAAGAAAGGGCCCACCTAGGATTATGTGATCATGATTACTATGGTAAGCATCAATAACAAAGAAATCAGTTGGTATACATTTTTCAGAGATTTTTACATTCATGTTGCAAGCAATACCTAGAGGTCTAATAGTTCTACCATCTCCCAAGATTAATTTCGTTGATGTTGGAGCTAAGTCTAGGTTGTGGTCTTGAACTTTATCGTAAATTTTAGAAGATAGGACACTTACTTGGGCTCCAATGTCGCATAAAGCTTTGCATTTAACTCTATTGATCTTGCAACTCAAGTGTGGTGCCGTCTTCTCTTCTTCTTCGGATTCTATCACGTAAACTTCAGCGAGGCGAGCATATGGCGATGCTTCGGGCTTGATCCCCATGATTCTTTTCACCTCAGATATATGTTCTGGATCCACTTCATCATCTCCAAAGTTTTTGAAAGATCTCACCGGTGGTTTCAAGGTCATATGAATCTTCCGCTTTCCTTTCCGGTGGGAAATCCACTTCCAATGCTCTTGCCATCCCCTTTTGATTAGGGAACGGTCTTCTTTTATCGAATACTTCTCCGTAATCGATTGATACCCAATCCATTGTTTCGAACTCCCTTAGTGGCTTCGCGCTTGACATGCTTCTCTTGTTTGTTTCATTTGATGCGGCGAAGTCAACGCTCGGGGTAGTTCTTCACTTGGTGTGTTCTTCTTCAAGCTTATTCGGGATCGGCTCCTCTTTTGTGACTTCCGGGGTTGCCTCTTTAGAAAATTCAGCACACTTCTTCATCCTTGAATTATATTCCGGCTCTTCCGCAAGTCTTGTTTCCCAATCTCTTCGCATGGCAGCCGCTTTACTATTTTTTTGTAGAAGTTGGGCGGCTTCCGTGAGTGTTTTCTCCATGAGATCCCCACCTGCCCACATTTGGACGTGTTGCATGCAACTAGGGGTTAGGGAAAAAATGTATGCAAGAGTACGTCACCGGAGAAGCCGAGTCTTGGTCCTTGTTCGATCAACTCATTAAACCTATTCCAAGCTTGGTCTATCCCTTCCTCTTCTCCTTGCGTGAAAGTGATCACTTGCCTCCTTAGATGTTGAACCTTGCTAATTGGAAAAAACTTCTCGCAAAACTTCTTTGTCAACTTGTTCCAACTGCCTTCAACTTAAAAGGACGCAAACGAGTACCAAGTCTTTGCTTCGCCGGCAAGTGAGTAGGGAAAGAGATTTCATTTGAACCAGTCATCGGGAACTCCTTGACGCACCGTGTTGCATAGCGTCGTGAAATGCCTTATGTGTCTAAATGGGTTCTCCGAAACCATCCCTTCAAACGGGTTTGCCGCCACCATCTCGATGATCTTGGATTTTATCTCATACTTGGTCGCTTCGAGCTTCGAATCCGACTCTTGTACTTTTATGTCTTCACATCGAGGGCTAGCGTAATCTCTTAGTGATTTCTCCGGTTCTTCCACAGGTTGATTGATGAACGCCATCTAGACAACAAGATAAAAACAAAACAAAAACAAAACAAGTGGTTTTCTAGATAATATGTGTTAGATATTGCAAATAAAAGATAAACTAAATATAAAACTAAGTTAAATGCAAACCAAACGATGTAAACTAGCTTGTTACCCGCCAACGGCGCCAGAAAAAGGGGCTTGTTGACGGATAAAAGACGTATCCCTCTATGATCCGCAAGCGTACGGACCTACACCTTTGTCACCACGGGATTCCCAAGGTTCTTGTCAATCCGTGGAGTAAGGGGATTACAAGCGTTTGATCTACCTTTGCACACTAGCTACTCAAACCCTAACTATGATTAAACTAGAAAACAACTAAACTACACTAGAGAGAATGATTAATCTATCAAGATAAAAGACACTCGCCCATGGGTCTACGATACTAGAACATGCAATCGCTTTAAACAAGAAAACTAATCTAATCTATCGGGGGTTGTGACCACGGTTTCGCCCTTTCCCTCCTCTCGTACTATCACTACGCGAAGGTATTTGTGACTAGACCTATGATGGACACGGCGTATTGAATGGATCCAAGGAAGCATTGGAGCTCTATTCCCTTTATGGCATGGTAACTAACCTTAAGCATTAAAGTATATTCAACACAAGATGATAGATAGATAATCCAACAAAGTACGATTACATCTCAAGATCGATTACAACTCATGGACGAATAAGGAGATTACCCCATCAAGGTGCTAGACATAGCACCGTTCATCATGGTCACCCTTCCGACGGTGTCTTCCTTCTTCTCCACTTGTGGGTGCTTCCTTCGAGGTGGTTGATCTCCCTCCAGAGATCTCCCTCCTCTCTCTCTAGCTTTTGGATGGCCTCCTGGTGCGACTGGCTCTCTCCTCTACGAATGGCGGCGCCTCCAGGGTTTTAGGGTTGAAGACCCTTCGGGTGCAAGGAAAGGGGGGCCGAACCGACGCCGGAAGTGGGTCGGGTCGGCCGGCCTGGGCTGACCGGCCCAGGCCCATTTTGGCCCGGTTCGGTCGCCCCTTCGCTCTCGTGGGTCCTCAGGTGATTATGCACTTTGCCCCTTCCACTTGCATGATTTTGACGATGTCATCCTCGCGTCCAAGATGGAGGTTCTCCGTGCATCAAGTTCGGTCTTTTACGCTTCAATCCCCGGGGGTGTTCCTACGTAGCACTTCGGTCCTTGCCACCATTGGAAGTGATTTCATCAAGCTCATGAACACGAACAAGACTCCGTAAATGCTCCTTTGAACTTGTTGTGAATCCGTCCTTTATGTCCATGTTTTCCTACATAAAACACAACACTTCCAAATGCATGCACATAGATGAACTTGTTATATGATTAGTGTGCCTAGTGGCGGGTTAGTTCCATAAACAAATCCAAACCAAAGTGTAATGAACATGTTTGGTGTACCAAAATACACCGTCAACATCTCCCCCACGCTTAGATCTTGCTCGTCCTCGAGCAAGTACTCGTAAAAGAACTTCGTCCAAGGCGTTGTAATCAAGTTAGTCAATCCTTTATCTTTAACACATAAACATAAAGTAATGATCATCAAACATAAACATGGGTATTTAGAATCTTTACCACATCAAGATTTACCCCACAACTCAAACTCTTTACTCAAAGTCTTCAATTTCAGCCATGCTTACTTCTTTGCTTCCATTGGAGGGTTTTTATGATTTTCAAAAACAAAATTCCTGCAACAAGTATTAGACAAAAACCTTTCTCCAAGCTCTGTCAAGTTGCTCATATAAAAGTGGCTATCCTAAACAAATTTTATAAAACTCTCACCTCCCATAAATCTCTCATATGACATGTAAAGTGGAGCTATAGGTAGGGCTAGTGCAATCAACACAAATATTGTCAAACTAAGAACTTCCTCTAATGGTTGTTTACCTTTCAAAGCCAATGATCATGAGAATTAATCCATATGTAGGGATATCAAGGATGAGAAGATTTAGAATGGTGGACATGTGCAAGGGCAAAAGAAAATATGACTATGAGGCACCGATGACGTCCTCATTGTCGGATTGCACATGGTTGGAAAAAGAGTGAAAGTTTCGTCTCTTAACAACGTGACATCCTTCCTTGCACTATTATTTTTCTTTTTACTTGATTCATCCCTCTCTTACCTTTCTTGCCACTCCTCTTTTCTCTTTTTATTCTTTCTTTCATACACATATTTTTATTTTTCTTTACTTTTCTATTATTATTTTTTCTTTCTTTTCCATACTCATACTTTTCTCTTTATTTTCCCCTCTCTTGACATCTTTTCAAAGCTCTCAACTCCTCTCTTTCTTGCATGCATACAATCTGAAATTTTAAATAAACCATGCTAGAGAGGAGACGAAACTTTGAAAGTAGGTTGTGTTCAAGGAATGCGATGTACAAAAAAGAAGTATAGGGTTGGGTATGGAATTCGGCGATCTACGGGACTTCCGACGTGAAAGTCACATTACCGAATACATGACGAGGCTAGCAACAAAAGATAAGCACAAGGACATGATCATTGCTTGAAATTAAAACTCCCAAGAGAGAAGGATCCTAGCCCAACTCATCGTGCTAATTACACTTATGGTGGAGCAAAAAAGAAATTGGCTTTGTATAGGATTTTTTTCTTACTCTCAACTTGGAAAAGGAGGTTTTGCTAACCTTTATTGCAAGGTTTTTTAGATAATTTTCAGAACTTAAATCCTCCAACTTTTAGCATTGAACATAGCACAACCAACATGTGAAGCTCAAGATCGAAGTGTGATATGGGTATTTTTAGAAGTAGCAATTCCACTAAGCACCACGGTAAACGTTTTTCAAACCACACACTTATGTTCATATATCAAGAATTAAAGATAAACAAACAAGTGAATGAAGATAAGCATCACACAAGACATAAAATTTAAAGGACTCTTTTATTTGATTTTCTTTGACTCAACACTAAATTAAGACACTTCAAACTTGCAAAAATTTTAAAAAAACACTCAAAAACTAAAGTTTCTTAAACTCTAAAACTCTCTCGAAAACTAAACCGAACCAAACTAAACTTGAAGCTCAAAAGCTAAAAGGCTAGCTAGCTAGCTCTCCCCCACGCTTAAATCATACGACGTCCTCATCGTATCTTACAAAAATCCTAAGGGGGGAAACTAAACCTAGTGGTACTTTCCGCAACTATTGCACCACTTGCCTCTCATGTTCCCGACCATGCCAAAAATTTTGCGCATGTTGCGGTTTAGGAACTTGTAGTCGTCTTCGACCATGCGCTCCAAATCCTCCATACGCTGCCTCATCGTCTCCATGGCCTGGAAACATTCGTTGACCATTGCGTAGAGCTCCGAGATGGAGTGACGGCAAGCCGCACAACACATCGGATGCATCCCGAAAGGGTCGTCGTCGCCAGGGTCTCCACCGTCGTCGCCGCCATCACCATTGTCATCGTTGTCATCTTCGTTGATGCCGCCGTTGGGGCCTTCGCGAGTCTTCTCCTTGGGCACCTCTTCCCAAATGTAAAGGTCGTTATCATCTCTTCCGGCGGCCACGTCGCTATCCCCGTATTCCTTAGGCTTGCGCGACACCTCCTTGTAGTCCTTCCGCTTCATGCCTCAGATGCGCGTCGACCTTCGAATGGGAGTAGGGACCTTCTCCTCTTCGACGGGGTTGCGAGAAGCGATAGCTCCGGTCGGGACATGCCCTCCGCAACGGATGTGGGTGGTCCTCTTAATCTCAACAGGTAGCTTGAGCTCGCATCGCTTCGCCTCCTCCATCAATAGCTCCTTGGCGCCTTGCTTCAACTCTAAGCTCCTCAGGGATGCCATGGCTGCTGCGTGGGTACAAAAGTATGCTTGATGGGATGGATTCCCAAGCTCCCAATTCGGCCAAATAAATAGTCCGAAGAGGAAAACCCTAGGAACCTCAATTTCCTTATTCAAACTTCCCTTAAAATTTTATGACTGAAGAAGGAAGTTGAAAAGGAGCAATTCGGGAAAAACCCGGGGCGAAACGCCGCCGGGGCCCACCTGGGCCGATCTGACTGGGCCGGCCGACCCACCCTGTTCCGGGGGCCGGGCCAGTCCGATTTCCCGTGTACCACCCTTTGTTCGCTTTCTCAGCCCATGGGAAAAGTTGGCCCAGTAAATCTTCGCGAGAAACTCCAGAAAATTAAAGGGACAACTATTTAGAAAAATTCATGCCTTGTTTTTCGTCCTAGGCCAGACGTTTAGGCTCTTCTTCCATGGTGAAGACATCAACATGGTGAAGGGGCACAACATTGGGTTCGTAGTAAACCTTAAGCCGTTGACCATTCACCATAAATTGATCACTTTTCACATCCATAATGGTTACCGCTCCGTTGGAGAGCACCGAATGCACAAAATAAGGTCCGTCCCACTTGCTTTGCAATTTCCCCTTTCCGAAGGTTTTAAACCTCGAATTGTAGAGGAGGACCTTATCTCCTTCTTTAAACTCTTTTTTCTTTAACCTTTTATCATACCACCTTTTGATTCTCTCTTTGTATATGCTTGCATTTTCATATGCTTTCATCCTCATCTTCTCTAGCTCGCTTATTTGAATTATTCTTTTCACCACCGCGGCATCGAGATCAAGGTTCATCTCTTTAATCGCCCAATAGGCTTTATGTTCCAACTCAACCGGAAGGTGGCCAGCTTTTCCATAGACGAATTGATAAGGGGTCATACCTATCGATGTCTTGAACGCCGTTCGATAAGCCCACAAAGCTCCATCTAATTTCTTTGACCAATCCTTGCCTCCCTTCTCTATGGTTTTGTTGAGAATACTTTTTAATTGCCTATTCGATGTTTCCGCTTGTCCGTTGGTTTGTGGATGATAGGCTGTAGAGACCCTATGTTCAATTCCCAATTCGGACAAGCACTTTTTGAAATTCTTCCCGGTGAAGTGAGTTCCTCCATCGCTTATCAAGATTCTCGGTATACCGAAACGAGGAAAAATCACGTTCTTGATCATAGTAATGGACTCCTTCGTGGAAGATTTACGACATGGCATGGCCTCTACCCACTTAGATACATAATCAACCATGACTAGAATATACTCATATCCGTGTGAGTTTTTGAAAGGCCCCTTGAAGTCTATACCCCACACATCGAATAAATCGATTTGTAGATTGTATTTCAAAGGCATAGAATTTCTTTGAGAGATGTTTCCGGTTCTTTGGCATTCGGGGCATGATGCAACATATATTTTAGTATTTTCATGCATCTCCGGCCAATAGAATCCACTCGACCATGAAGGACCGATACGGCGAACCAGAGAGGGGGGGAGTGAATGGGAGCCGATAAAAATTCTTCTCGAAGGAGATGAAAACTCCAACAAGACGAACGCGGCTTCCAACACACGTCTCCGACTCACTACCAAGGTTGTCCAAGCCCACGTAGCCACTGGAGTGCCACTGGACCTAGGAACCAACACACAACCTTCCGACTCGAGAAACGCAGCGGAAAAACCAAACCTCGAGTCTACGGACCCACACCGGTCGGACGGTGAGCACCACCGGTCCGGACCCGTCCCTCGCAGTGAACCCGAGCAACTTCCACTAAGTGGCTCTACACCGGTCGACCGGTGAGACACACCGGTCGGACCGATGGCAACCCTGAAAGCCCCCCAAGACACCAAACGAGCCAACCGACCACCAAACGGACCCAAACTCGAAACGAGCGGCACCACGGGACAACAACGAACACACCAAGACGTTCACCCGAGCAAAAACCCACAAGGGCTCGCACCGGTCGGACCGGTCAAGAGCACCGGTCGACCGGTGTAGCACAGGCGACTCGGGATGAACAAGACACCCGCGGGTCAACTCCCCCAAATCCAAATCTCGATCTCCCGAATCGCTCCACGGACTTGAACAAGACTTTGGGGATATCAGGAACACCTCATGAGGAGTCCATAGCCAAGTTTAATCCCACCAAATCTCGTCCAAAAAGGAGGAATCGAAGAAATCCCGCCGAGAGCACTTCCAACCCAAGAACTCAAGAAAACCCCAAAATCGAGCACTTTTACTCACGGATTTGGGAGGGGAATCACAGCCCAAAAAACCACGAAGGGTTCCCACAAATTTCCCCCATCAAATCCCCAAGAGAAAAGCCCCGAAAACACCCCAAAGAAATCACAAAGAGAGGGCTCCGAAAATCACCACCAAGAACAACCGGGGAAAACACATCCAAACCTTGAGGAACCACGCCGAATCATCTATACATGAAACAAAGGTTCATACAAGGTCTAGCAAGCCGCCCGATCATCCATCCCTCTCTACAAGATCTCTCCGTGAAGCTCTCTTGCTAGTCCTAAGGAAAACCAAGAGAAAATAGGTGGAAAATAGGAAAACTAATGAGCTAGGGTTCCAAGAGTTGGCTGCCATCCTCTCACCTCTTGAGTTATATGGAGGCAACCGAATGTCTAAAATGCCCTTCTCTACTAACTAAAGATACAAGCCCCTCAAGGGCGGATTTGGAATTCTTGATGTCTTCGCCATCGGACGGATGCCTGGCGACCGCACCCTGCGTAGCCTCGACGCAAGCCATGCGATCCCGACGCGTGTCCTCCGCTTCGAAGATTCCGGACTGCGTCATCGCACACCGGTCGACCGGTGCTCCTCACCGGTCGACCGGTCCCCACCGGCCGACCGGTCGGACCCACCGGTCGGACCGGCCGGTCTGTGCTTTCGCACCTCCGTCTTCGGTTCTCCGGTCTTGGCTTTGTGGATCAACCAAGGAACCCGGTGGTTTTCTCGGTGAACCACCGAAACCCCACGAACTCGGTGTAGCCTCCGCCAATCTCCACTCATGACTTGGCTCCCACGTAGTCCCGGCTCGACCTTGGTTTTGAGGCTCAACCAAGAAACCGTCCACGACTTCATCTTCTTGTTCATGCCACCATGCGGCACGCACTTGACCCCGCTGGCCACCGGGTCCCTCGAACGAAGCCTACTTGTCTTCTCCACACCTGGAGGCCTCACCGGCAACGACCTTTCGCGCTTGTTCTTCACCTGCACCAACACGAGTCAAGCCGCAACCTGCACCTGCAATACTTAGCCAAGAATCAGTCCACACAACGTTGTCAATCACTCATCACACAAGGAAGCGACCATCCACCGGTCCTTGAACCACACATGGTCCTCAATCTCCCCCTTGATGAGTGCATTGACAACACCCACATGAAAGTAACAAGAGAGAAAAGAAAAGAAAAAGAAACGAACAAAAAGAAACTCCAACAAGCGATCGAAAGCCAAACAAAAGCAAAGAGCAAGATCACTTGAAGGAAACAAGTCTCGGACCCCTTAGGCAAGGGCAACGGCTCGACACATCCGAGACAAAGCAATGCTCAAACAAAGAGCGCAAACCACCGAAACAAAGCTCGAAAACTCTCAAAGAGCTCCCCCTGCACACATGCAAGCTCCCCCTGAACCAATGCAACTCCCCCGGGACGAATGCATGCAAAACAGCTGAAAACAGGGCAGCTGCAGCAATTTCAGCTCACACCGGTCAGACCGGTCATCACCAGCGGTCAGACCGGTGCCCAACATATGTACAGGACCAGCACTCACACCGGTCAGACCGGTGCTCTTCACCGTCGGACCGGTGTACAACGAGAGCCGAAAATGGCTCGAAACCACTCGAAAACCTTCTAAATGCATCCACTAAGCCATTTCAAGCTCAAACTTCTCCCCCTTGTTGGCAATGCATGAATCAAGCCAAAAATGCAAAACTTTCAACCTAGAGCTTCTCAAATATACAAAATTCAACATAGGATGCTACACATGTCCAAATGAGCAAGTTAGGTACTCTACGGCTTCGTATCGACCTCAACTACATGATCACCAAGCTTCACAACCATTGGACGAAGCTAAGATGGATTTTGGAAATTTTGCGAAAAAACTTGCCTCTCATGAGCAAAGTCCTAAACATGATCAAAGCATATCAAAATGGCAAAGCCACACAAACTTCATGCTAGGACAGCTATTCTAACCATAAGACCATCACAAACACCCACAAGCACCTCATGTCATGTCAAAGCCACCGAGCCATGTGCCTACTTCTATGTATGAGACTTCTCATTGGTAGGCATTATGCAACGGTTTAGCACCCAAAGCAAATTAAATTCAGCACATATGACATGGGAGCATATTTTCCAAGCATTTTTCATTTCATTTTCAGATTTGTAAATGGTACATGAAATGTCTTTGCGACAAAAAGGAACTTATGCTCCTCCACAAGATAAATCAAGAGGGCTAAACATTCATGATGGCAAATGAGCCTTTGGCCCCATATGATCAATAAACTAGCTATCCAAACCACAAATTAAGCATAGCAAGGCCACAAAAACATGTCAAGAGCATGTAAAGGCATTTACACATGAGAGAGCATACATGTAACATTTTTCAAAAGCATAGCTATCAACCATGGATTATTCATCAAGATCATCAAGAGCTAAACCAAACTAACCATATCATACCAAACAAGCTCATAAAGACATATATTTCATTCCATGGTGAACAATGTATATGAGAAAAGCTTTTCCTATCCAATGCATATGATACAAAATGCATGCAATCTAAGATACAAGGATGCCTATACATCATGTTACATATGCCATGCCAAAATGCAAGAAATGCACAAATGAAAGCTATACATATGCTACAAACCGGCTCCTCAAGGGGAGGCAAAACGGGCTCGACACCACCGGCAAAAAAGAGCTCCCACACACCCAACTCAAGAAATCAAACACACACCAAGTTCCCCCCGCAAACGAGTGAAAGTTGCTTGATCTAGGGGTTTGGTGAAAATATCGGCTAGTTGGTCATGTGTGGGTACATGGATCAAAGCTATCTTTCCTTTCTCAACGTTGTCTCTCAGAAAATGATACCTCACTTCTATGTGTTTGGTTTTGGAATGGAGCACTGGGTTCTTTGCAACGCTTATGGCACTGGTGCTATCACATTGAAGTGGAACATGGGTATACTCCTCACCAAAGTCGCTCATGGTGTAGGTGATCCAAAGGAGCTGAGAGCAACAACTAGCAGCGGCAACATACTCGGCCTCGGTCGTGGATTGAGCAACACTCGACTGCTTACGGGAAGACCAAGACACCAACGAAGAACCCAAAATACGGCAAGTCCCGAAGTGGACTTCCTATCCAACCGACACCCGGCAAAATCCGCGTCGAAAAACCATGAAGCGCCAAAGAAGAGGACGCGGAGTACCAAAGGCCGAAGTCGGGAGTGTGACGCAAGTACACGAAAATTCTCTTCACCGCTTGCCGATGCGAAGTCCTCGGAGACGCTTGAAAACGAGCGCACGGACACACCGAGAACCGTATGTCCCGCCTCGTCGCCGTCAAGTAGAGGAGTGACCCGATCATGCTCCGGTACTCCTTCCGGTCCACGTGTTCACCTTCCTCGTCCGCATCAAGAGCCGTAGTCGTACTCATCGGCGTCGTCATAGCCTTGGAGTCCTCCATCTTGAACTTCCTCACAATGTCCTTGGTGTACTTAGCCCGGTGCACAAATGTTCCTTCCTTTGATTGCTTGATTTGTAGCCCGAGGAAGAACCGCAACTCACCCATCATGCTCATCTCAAACTCCCCCGCTCATATCATCCGCAAACCTCGCAACAAGAGAGTTAGACGAGCCACCAAAGACAATATCATCCACGTACACCCGCACAATCGGGATATCTCTCTTTGCCTCGGCAAAAACAAGGTCCGATCGACCTTCCCCATCTCAAAACCTCTCTCAAACAAGAACCCCCTCAACCCGCCATACCAAGCTCTAGGCGCCTGCTTCAACCCATACAGCGCCTTCCTCAACTTGTACACCCGGTGGGGGTACTTCTCACTCTCAAACCCCGGAGGCTGCCTCACATACACTTCTTCCTCCAACACTCCATTCAGAAAAGCACTCTTCACATCCATTTGGTGCAACTTGAACCCTTTAGCCACGGAAAAGGCTAGAAGGATCCTAATCGCCTCCAAACGGGCTACGGGAGCAAAGGTCTCCTCGTAGTCGATCCCCTCCTTCTGACTGAACCCCTGGGCAACAAGTCTCGACTTGTTCCTCACAACCTCACCCTTCTCTCCCTCTTTGTTTTTCCACACCCACTTGGTACCAATCGGCTTACACCCGGGGGGAGGGTCAACCAACTCCCACACCCGATTCCTCTCAAAGTTCTCCAACTCCTCATGCATCGAGTTAACCCAATTGTGATCAGATAGTGCATGTCCAATGTCTTTGGGCTCGAAAGAAGCAACAAACGCAGCATGAGCAAAATGGGAATTGTTTCGAACCCTCGACCGTGTAGTGCGTTCATTCATGTCGCCGATGATCCTCGAAGCTGGGTGATCCACTTGAACCCGCCGGGGAGGTTCTCGCCTCGAAGCTACCTCCTCCTCAACATCAGCTTCCCCTCGTTCTTGATTTGTCGTCGTAGGTGTAGCAGAGGGTCCATCCATCATCGTAGTCGAAGTAGTGGGTACATGTTCAGCCGGGGGCACCGCTCCACCATCCTCATCATCACCATGTTCATGCTCCTCCTCCTGAAAGATCTCCTCGCCAAGCTCATCATCACCTGCACACTCAAAGACAAGCTGACTACGTGGCTCGTCTCGTCGAAGGTTACCTCGCAAGTCTCCACGATTTGGTTAGTTTCAAGATTGAGCACACGATATGCTCTAGAATGAGATGCATAACCAAAGAAAATGCCATCGACGACCTAGCCTCAAACTTATCCAACTTCCCGCCTTTCTTTAGAATGAAACACTTGCAACCAAAGACATGGAAGTGACTCACCTTGGGTGTGCGACCATGCATCAACTCATAGCATGTCTTCTTCTTGTGCACTCGAGGTATATCTCGTTCGACACATAGCACGCGGTATTCACCGCCTCGCCCCAATACCTCCTCGGAGTCCTATGCTCATCAAGCATCGTCCGAGCCATCTCGCACAAGGTCCTGTTCTTCCTTTCCACAACACCATTCTGGGGAGGCGTATACGGACTCGAAAACTGGTGCTCAAGACCCAAGTCATGACAAAAGGTTTCAAAACGAGAGTTCCTGAATTCCGTGCCATTATCACTGCGGATAGCTCGTATGGCATCTCCATGCCTCTCGTTCCTCAACCTCAAGACTAGATCTCGAACAAAACCAAACGTCTCCCCCTTATCCTCGAGAAAGAACACCCACGCATACCGAGAATAGTCGTCCACCACAACAAGGACATACCACTTCCCACCCGCGAGATCGCACACGAGCCGGGCCAACAAGGTCCATATGGAGCGGCTCGCATGGACGCTCAGTCATCACATCGGTGAGAGGCGGGTGAGAAGAGGCCACCATCTTGGCATGCCTACACGGAGCACAAACCAACTCTTTCTCAAGCCTCAACCGTGGCAATCCTCGGACCAAATTGAGTTTACTCAAGTGAGACAAAAGGTCAAAGCTCAAGTGACCCAACTTCCTATGCCACTTCCACAACTCACTCGAAGAACCACCAAGAAACAACGCTCCACACCCGAAGACTGAGAAAAATCAGCACGAAACACCTGACCCTCGGGAACGACCATACAAACAAGGTCCCCTCGAGAGTCAACAATCCGAGAACCACCCGGCCGAAACAACACCTCAAAGCCCTCATCCAACAAGCGGGACACGAAAGCAAATTGTACCCCGGCGATTGAACAAGAGCAACACGCCTCGAGTGATCTTGTCACTCACTTTGATCTCACCTTCTGAAAGCACACACCCACGCCCATTGCCCCCAAAGGTGATGTACCTCTTCGTCACCACGGGACGAGACTTGAGAACCACCCCTGTCTCCGGTCATATGCCTCGAGCAACCGGAGTCAATCAACCAAATGTTCTTCAAGTCTCCCACCCGAAAATCAAAAATAGGCACGTGAGCGAACAAACGACTCGACCGGGGTTAGTACCAAAAGAGGAAAACCGGTCCGAGCCATTTGCTCGAAAGTGGGGTTAGCACCAACCAAAGCATCTCTCCTACCAAAGCTACCTCCACGAACACCACCACGGTAACCACCCTGAGGGAACCACCCCTCTCTCGCATGGAGGAGGACCAAAACCACGCAAGAAAGCCCGTGGAACGTCCTTCCTCTCCAACTCAATGCCACGACTCCTCCAATCCCCGTATTGAGCACGAGGAGGAGAACGCCTAGCAACCCGACCACCCGCACCCCTTCCCGGCCCAACCACCGTAACCACGACCACCGAAACAACCCTCGCACCTCGTACGAGCTCGAAACCCGAACAGTGTGCTCAGTCCGGGCTCGAACCGGTCCGGCCAGGTGCCCCACACCGGTCGGCCGGTGTGACACGGGTAGCGGCGCCACACCTCGCAGCCTTCTTCTCTCCCCAAGCCCGAACCGTCCTCACAATCGCCTTGCCCCTGGGCATCTGCATACGAGGCTCAAGTACCCCATTGGAAGGGTGGTACTTGTCCTTGTTAGCCCACTCCTTCTCCATTCTCTCCTCTCGCTTCCTCTTGAAGCAAAACTCCTCCTTATGGCCATCTCTCCCACAATAGCCACAATGGAACCTCACAAGCTTGGGCTTTGGCTTGGGATGTGCCTGTTCACTCGGTTTCTCTCCACTCAAACCCTCCACCGGTTTCTCACCACTTGCCTTCTCACTCTCCTTCCCAAAGAACACTTTCCCCGAAGTGCTCACAAACTTGATAGGCTTTTGTAGGTCATTTGTGGGTGTAGGAAACACGGGTGGAGCTGGGTTTGTGTCTAGTCGATTCCTTAGATGGTTAGGTTTTGGAGGGAAATCATTTTTGTGGTGGGTTTTTGGTGGCTCCGGAATATTTTCTCCACTTCCCTCACCAACCTTGTTTGCTCCAAGCCCCTCACCATCTTGCCTCTTAAAGGCCTCGATCATCATCCTCAACTGAGGCTCATGACCGGACAACCAACCCATCAACTTCCTCAAATCATCATTCTCATCCTGCAAACGATCAACATAATGTGCAAGCTCCAAATTTTTCAATGCATGCATTTCACGGTAGAGCAAGATGTAGGCATGGGTTCCTTCAATTTAGCCTCGAGCGAACTAGTGTAAGCATGCATCTCATCAATCTTAGCATGCAAAACAGGGGCAAGAAGTGCAAGCACCTAGCAAAGCGAGGTCTAGACTTAAGCTCGGCCACCTCAACCCTAAGCACATCTAGTTCCTCACACTTGGAGGCATGCTTCTCCTTAAACAAAGCAAGATCGGCAAGGAATATGGAGCAATCGACAGACAATCATTCTCATCGAAACAACGGGGGCTAGCCTTAAGCGAATCAATCTCAAGCTTGCTATCAAGCACCTGTGTCTCTAGCTCAGCCACTCTAGTCCTAGCATCCTCGAGTGAAGCCCTAAGTTCTTTCCTCATTTTCTTGGCCTCTCTAAGCATGTCATCACGGTTATCAAGCAAAGAGCCAAGCCTCTCATTCTCCTGGCGCAAGAAGGGAAGCTCATCACGCACCTCGTCGTCGGACTCAGAGTCCGAGTCGCTCCGTGTGCTCTTCTTGCTTGCCGGAGCTCAACGCCATGGTGCGAAGCCATCTCTCGCGAAGCGGCTCGGCCCCGCTCAAGTTCTTGGACGACTTCTTGTTCTTGCGGCGATCTCCCTCGTCGTCGGCTTCGCCGCTCGAGCTCGAGGTGGAGTACGCGAACTGGAGTCGACGTCGCTCGCTCCAACCATCGCTCGGGCCTTGCCTCGGCCCTCCTTCTTCCTCGATCGTCGCTCGTCCTTGTACTTGTTCTTGTGCTTGCTCTTGTGGTCGCGCCTCGAACGATACTTGCCATCGTTCATCCTCGGCTTGTGCTTGTAGCTGTCCTTGTTCTCGGCCTTCTCCGGGCAGTCGGCGACGAAGTGTCCCGGCTTGCCGCACTGGAAGCAAGTCCTCATGTTCCTCCTCATGTTCACGCGGTTCTCGTGCAGCCTCTCGAACCGCCTCGTCAACAGCGCCAGCTCGTCCTCTCCAAGGTCATCAAACTCCTCATCTGGCATAGACATCGAGAGAGGAAAACGAGAACATCTGGTGGATGGGTTAGAGTTAGTTTTTCCTTTGGAACCACCAACGAGGGCAAGACTATGGGAATCGGTCGGTCCCTCGAGCTTGCGATCATGCCCCTATCCACCTCGGCCGACTTGAGCTTCGAGAACGGCTCGTTCACCGTCGAGTATCATACCTCTCCGACTCGACTATGGCCTCGAACTTTCCGCCCCATATCGTACGATCCAAAGAGTGTAAGAGCTTGACCGCTCTATCATGATCATCGTACGGGAGCACGTCCACATTGGCCCTCATGTTGTTCACCACCACCGTGAACCTCGAAACAAGGCATCGATGGACTCACCGGGAGATGAGTGAAGTTCTCGTACTCTCTCCCGTAGGTCGCATACAACCGTGCTCGAACACGGGCGTTCCCAACATGAGCCTCCTTCAACACCGCCCAAATCCTACAAGCCAAGTGCTCGGTGTGCACCCGATCGAACTCGGGCCGACACAAAGCACGAAACAAGTAGTCGACCGCCTTATTGTTGGCGTCGAATCGTCCCCTCGACCACGGGGCAAGGAATCCATCGGTTGGACATAGCCTTGTGTCCACCGTGACATCCCAAAGCGGTGACCCTTTCCGCGGAGGAACGCACCCATCCGCTTGCTCCACATCTGGTAGTTCTTGCCATCGAAGTGTGGAGGACCCGAACCCCGTTCCTGGTACGCCATCCTTGGATCTTAGACTGGTTAGAGTCAACAAAGACCCGAACCGGCTCTGATACCACTTGAAGGACCGATACGGCGAACCAGAGAGGGGGGGAGTGAATGGGAGCCGATAAAAATTATTCTCGAAGGAGATGAAAACTCCAACAAGACGAACGCGGCTTCCAACACACGTCTCCGACTCACTACCAAGGTTGGCCAAGCCCACGTAGCCACTGGAGTGCCACTGGACCTAGGAACCAACACACAACCTTCCGAGCTCGAGAAACGCGGCGGAAAAACCAAACCTCGAGTCTACGGACCCACACCGGTCGGGGACCGGTGAGCACCACCGGTCGGACCGGTCCCCGCAGGTGAACCCGAGCAACTTCCACTAAGTGGCTCTACACCGTCCGACCGGTGAGACACACCGGTCGGACCGATGGCGACTCGAAAGCCCCCAAGACACCAAACGAGCCAACCGACCACCAAACGGACCCAAACTCGAAACAGCGGCACCACGGGACAACAACGAACACACCAAGACGTTCACCCGAGCAAAAACCCACAAGGGCTCGCACCGGTCGGACCGGTCAAGAGCACCGGTCGACCGGTGTAGCTCCGGGCGACTCGGGATGAACAAGACCCGCGGGTCAACTCCCCCAAATCCAAATCTCGATCTCCCGAATCGCTCCACGGACTTGAACAAGACTTTGGGGATATCAGGAACACCTCATGAGGAGTCCATAGCCAAGTTTAATCCCACCAAATCTCGTCCAAAAAGGAGGAATCGAAGAAATCCCGCCGAGAGCACTTCCAACCCAAGAACTCAAGAAAACCCCAAAATCGAGCACTTTTACTCACGGATTTGGGAGGGGAATCACAGCCCAAAGAACCACGAAGGGTTCCCACAAATTTCCCCCATCAAATCCCCAAGAGAAAAGCCCCGAAAACACCCCAAAGAAATCACGAAGAGAGGGCTCCGAAAATCACCACCAAGAACAACGGGGAAAACACATCCAAACCTTGAGGAACCACGCCGAATCATCTATACATGAAACAAAGGTTCGTACAAGGTCTAGCAAGCCGCCCGATCATCCATCCCTCTCTACAAGATCTCTCCGTGAAGCTCTCTTGCTAGTCCTAAGGAAAACCTAGAGAAAATAGTTGGAAAATAGGAAAACTAATGAGCTAGGGTTCCAAGAGTTGGCTGCCATCCTCTCACCTCTTGGGTTATATGGAGGCAACCGAATGTCTAAAATGCCCTTCTCTACTAACTAGGGATACAAGCCCCTCAAGGGCGGATTTGGAATTCTTGATGTCTTCACCATCGGACGGATGCCGGCGACCGCACCTCGCGTAGCCTCGACGCAAGCCATGCGATCCCGACGCGTGTCCTCCGCTTCGAAGATTCCGAACTGCGTCGTCGCACACCGGTCAGACCGGTGCTCCTCACCCGTCGGACCGGTCCCCACCCGGCCGACCGGTCGGACCCACGGTCGGGCCGTGCCCGTGCCGCCGCACCTCCGTCTTCGGTTCTCCGGTCTTGGCTTTGTGGATCAACCAAGGAACCCGGTGGTTTTCTCGGTGAACCACCGAAACCCCGCGAACTCGGTGTAGCCTCCGCCAATCTCCACTCATGACTTGGCTCCCACGTAGTTGAGGACCATGTGTGGTTCGAGGACCGGTGGATGGTCGCTTCCTTGTGTGATGAGTGATTGACAACGTTGTGTGGACCGATTCTTGGCTAAGTATTGCGAGGTGCGAGTTGCGGCTTGACTCGTGTTGGTGCGGGTGAAGAACAAGCGCGAAAGGTCGTTGCGGTGAGGCCTCCGGGTGTGGAGAAGACAAGTAGGCTTCGTTCGAGGGACCCGGTGGCCGGTGGGGTCAAGTGCGGGCCGCATGGTGGCATGAACAAGAAGATGAAGTCATGGACGGTTTCTTGGTTGAGCCTCAAAACCAAGGTCGAGCCGGGACTACGTGGGAGCCAAGTCATGAGTGGAGATTGGCGGAGGCTACACCGAGTTCGTGGGGTTTCGGTGGTTCACCGAAAAACCACCGGGTTCCTTGGTTGATCCACAAAGCCAAGACCGGAGAACCGAAGACGGAGGTGCGAGCGGCACCGGACCGGTCCGACCGGTGGGTCCGACCGGTCGACCGGTGGTGACCGGTCCGACCGGTGAGGAGCACGGTCGGCCGTGTGCGACGACGCGGTCCGGAATCTTCGAAGCGGAGGACACGCGTCGGGATCGCATCGCTTGCGTCGAGGCTACGCAGGTGCGGTCGCCGGCATCCGTCCGATGGTGAAGACATCAAGAATTCCGAATCCGCCCTTGAGGGGCATGTATCCCTAGTTAGTAGAGAGGGGCATTTTAGACATTCGGTTGCCGCCTATATAACCCAAGAGGTGAGAGGTTGGCGACCAACTCTTGGAACCCTAGTTCATTTGTTTTCCTATTTTCCACCTATTTTCCTTAGGTTTTCTCTAGGACTAGCAAGAGAGCTTTACGGTGAGATCTTGTAGAGAGGGATGGATGATCGGGCGGCTTGCTAGACCTTGTACGAACCTTTGTTTCATGTATAGATGATTCGGCGTGGTTCCTCAAGGTTTGGATGTGTTTTCCCCGTTGTTCTTGGTGGTGATTTTCGGAGCTCTTTCTCGGTGATTTCTTTGGATTGGTTTCGAGGCTTTTCTCTTGGGGATTTGATGGGGGAAATTTGTGGGAACCCTTCGTGGTTCTTTGGGCTGTGATTCCCCTCCCAAATCCGTGAGTAAAAGTGCTCGATTTTGGGGGTTTCTTGAGTTCTTGGGTTGAAGGTGCTTTCGGCGGGATTTCTTTGATTCCTCCTTTTTGGACGAGATTTGGTGGGATTAAACTTGGCTATGGACTCCTCATGAGGTGTTCCTGATATCCCCAAAGTCTTGTTCAAGTCCGTGGAGCGATTCGGGAGATCGAGATTTGGATTTGGGGGAGTTGACCGCGGGTCTTGTTCATCCCGAGTCGTCCGTGCCACACCGGTCGACCGGTGCTCTTGACCGGTCCGACCGGTGCAAGCCCTTGTGGGATTTTGCTCGGGTGAACATCTTGGTGTGTTCCTTGTTGTCCCGTGGTGCCGTCGTTTCAAGTTTGGGTCCGTTTGGTGGTCGGTTGACTCCGTTTGGTGCCTTGGGGGCTTTCGGTGCCACCGGTCGACCGGTGTGTCTCACCGGTCCGACCGGTGTAGAGCCACTTAGTGAAAGTTGCTCGGTTTCACCGGCGGGGACCGGGTCGACCGGTGGTGCTCACCGGTCTGACCGGTGTGGGTCTGTAGACTCGAGGCTTGGTTTTTCCGCTGCGTTTCTCGGGTCGGAAGGTGGTGTGTTGGTTCCTAGGCCCAGTGGCACTCCAGTGGCTACGTGGGCTTGACCAACCTTGGTAGTGAGTCGGAGACGTGTGTTGGAAGCCGTGTTCATCTTGTTGGAGTTTTGATCTCCTTCGAGAAGAATTTTTATCGGCTCCCATTCACTCCCCCCCTCTCTGGTTCGCCGTATCGGTCCTTCAAGTGGTATCAGAGCCGGTTCGGGTCTTTGTTGACTCTAACCAGTCTAAGATCCAAGGATGGCGTACCGGAACGGGGTTCGGGTCCTCCACACTTCGATGGCAAGAACTACCAGATGTGGAGCAAGCGGATGGGTGCTTTTCTCCGCGGAAAGGGTCGGATCCTTTGGGATGTCACGGTGGACACAAGCTATGTCCGGCGGTTGATTTCCTCGCTCCAGGATCAAGGGACGGCTTCGACGCCAACAATAAGGCGGTCGACTACTTGTTTCGTGCTTTGTGTCGGCCGAGTTCGATCGGGTGCACACCGAGCACTTGGCTTGTAGGATTTGGGCGGTGTTGAAGGAGGCTCATGTTGGGAACGCCCGTGGTTCGAGGCACGGTTGTATGCGACCTACGGAGAGAGTACGAGAACTTCACTCATCTCCCCGGTGAGTCCATCGATGCCTTGTTTCGCAGGTTCACGGTGGTGGTGAACAACATGAGGGCCAATGTGGACGTGCTCCCGTATGATGATCATGATAGAGCGGTCAAGCTCTTACACTCTTTGGATCGTACGATATGGAGCGGAAAGTTCGAGGCCATAGTCGAGTCGGAGCGGTACGATACTCGACGGTGAACGAGCCGTTCTCGAAGCTCAAGTCGGCCGAGGTGGATAGGGGCATGATCGCCAAGCTCGAGGGACCGACCGATTCCCATAGTCTTGCCCTCGTTGGTGGTCCTAAAGGAAAGACTAACTCTAACCCATCCATCGGGATGTTCTCGTTTTCCTCCTTGATGACTATGCCGGATGAGGAGTTTGATGACCTTGGAGAGGACGAGCCGGCGGCGTTGACGAGGCGGTTCGAGAGGTTGCACGAGAACCGCGTGAACATGAGGAGGAACACGAGGACTTGCTTCCGGTGCGGCAAGCCGGGACACTTCGTCGCCGACGCCCGAGAAGGTCGAGAACAAGGACGGCTACAAGCACAAGCCGAGGAAGAACGACGACAAGTACCGTTCGAGGCGCGACCACAAGAGCAAGCACAAGAACAAGTACAAGGACGAGCGACGATCGAGGAAGAAGGAGGGCCGAGGCAAGGCCCGAGCGATGGTTGGAGCGAGCGACGTCGACTCCGGTTCCGCGTACTCCACCTCGAGCTCGAGCGGCGGCCGACGACGAGGGAGATCGCCGCAAGAACAAGAGGTCGTCCAAGAACCCGAGCGGGGCCGAGCCGCCTCGCGAGAGACGGCTTCGCACCATGGCGTTGAGCTCCCGGCAGCAAGAAGAGCACACGGAGCGACTCGGACTCCGAGTCCGACGACGAGGTGCGTGATGAGCTTCCCTTCTTGCGCCGGAGAATGAGAGGCTTGGCTCTTTGCTTGATAATCGTGATGACATGCTTAGAGAGGCCAAGAAAATGAGGAAAGAGCTTAGGGCTTCACTCGAGGATGCTAGGACTAGAGTGGGGAGCTAGAGACACAGGTGCTTGATAGCAAGCTTGAGATTGATTCGCTTAAGGCTAGCCCCGTTGTCTCGATGAGAATGATTGTGTTGATTGCTCCATATTCCTTGCTGATCTTGCTTTGTTTAAGGAGAAGCATGCCTCCAAGTGTGAGGAACTAGATGTGCTTAGGGTTGAAGTGGTGAGCTTAAGTCTAGACTCGCTTTGCTAGGTGCTTGCACTTCTTGCCCCGTTTTGCATGCTAAAATTGATGAGATGCATGCTTACACTAGTTCGCTCGAGGCTAAATTGAAGGAACCCATGCCTACATCTTGCTCTACCTCGTGAAATGCATGCATTGAAAAATTTGGAGCTTGCACATTATGTTGATCGTTTGCGGGATGAGAATGATGATTTGAGGAAGTTGATGGGTTGGTTGTCCGGTCCACGAGCCTCGGTTGAGGATGATGATCGAGGCCTTTAAGAGGCAAGATGGTGAGGGGCTTGGGGCAAACAAGGTTGGTGAGGGAAGTGGAGAGAATATCCCGGAGCCACCAAAAACCCACCACAAGAATGATTTCCCACCAAAACCTAACCATCTAAGGAACCGACTAGACACAACCCCAGCTCCACCCGTGTTTCCTACACCCACAAATGACCTACAAAAGCCCATCAAGTTTGTGAGCACTTCGGGGAAAGTGTTCTTTGGGATGGAGAGTGAGAAGGCAAGTGGTGAGAAACCGGTGGAGGGTTTGAGTGGAGAGAAACCGAGTGAGCGACCACATCCCAAGCCAAAGCCTAAGCTTGTGAGGTTCCATTGTGGCTATTGTGGGAGAGATGGCCATAAGGAGGAGTTTTGCTTCAAGAGGAAGCGAGATGAGAGAATGGAGAAGGAGTGGGCTAACAAGGACAAGTATCACCCTTCCGATGGTGTACTTGAGCCTCGTGTGCAGATGCCCAGGGGCAAGGCGATTGTGAGGACAGTTCGGGCTTGGGGAGAGAAGAAGGCAGAGAGCAGGCGGTGCTTTGCCGCCGGACCACCGCCGGTCGGACCGGTGTGGAGCACCTGGGGGCGCGCGCTGCGGGCTCGGCGGACGGATGTTCGGGTTTCGTGCTCGTACGGTGCGAGGGTTGTTTCGGTGGTCGTGGTTCGGTGGTTGGGCCGGGAAAGGGTTCGGGTGGTCGGTTGCTAGGCGTTCTCCACCTCGTGCTCAATACGGGGATTGGAGGAGTCGTGGCGGTGTGTTGGAGAGGAAGGACGTTCCACGGGCTTTCTTGCGTGGTTTTGGTCCTCCTCCCGGGCAGAGAGGGGTGGTTCCCTCAGGGTGGTTACCGTGGTGGTGTTCGTGGAGGTAGCTTTGGTAGGAGAGATGCTTTGGTTGGTGCTAATCCCACTTTCGAGCAAATGGCTCGGCACTGGTTTTCCTCTTTTGGTTCTAACCCCGATCTTTGAGTCGTTTGTTCGCTCACGTGCCTATTTTTGATGTGCAGGTGGGAGACTTGAAGAACATTTGGTTGATTGACTCCGGTTGCTCGAGGCATATGACCGGAGACAGGGGGTGGTTCTCAAGTCTCGTCCCGTGGTGACGAAGAGGTACATCACCTTTGGGGACAATGGGCGTGGGCGTGTGCTTTCGGAAGGTGAGATAAAAGTAAGTGACAAGATCACTCGAGGCGAGTTGCTCTTGTTCAATCGGCCGGGATACAATTTGCTTTCGGTGTCTCGGTTGTTGGATGAGGGTTTTGAGGTGTTGTTTCGGCCTGGTGGTTCTCGGATTGTGGACTCTCGAGGGGACCTTGTCCGTATGGTCGTTCCCGAGGGTCGGGTGTTTCGTGCTGATTTTTCTCGGTCTTCGGGTGTGGAGCGTTGTTTCTTGGTTGGCCGGTTCTTCGAGTGAGTTGTGGAAGTGGCATAGGAAGTTGGGTCACTTGAGCTTTGACCTTTTGTCACGCTTGAGTAAACTCAATTTGGTCCGAGGATTGCCACGGTTGAGGCTTGAGAAAGAGTTGGTTTGTGCTCCGTGTAGGCATGCCAAGATGGTGGCCTCTTCTCACCCGCCTCTCACCGATGTGATGACCGAGCGTCCATGCGAGCTGCTCCATATGGACCTTGTTGGCCCGGCTCGTGTGCGATCTCGCGGGTGGGAAGTGGTATGTCCTTGTTGTGGTGGACGACTATTCTCGGTATGCGTGGGTGTTCTTTACGGAGGATAAGGGGGAGACGTTTGGTTTTGTTCGAGATCTAGTCTTGAGGTTGAGGAACGAGAGGCACGGAGATGCCATACGAGCTATCCGTAGTGATAATGGCTCGGAATTCGGGAACTCTCGTTTTGAAGCCTTTTGTCATGACTTGGGTCTTGAGCACCCGCTTTTCGAGTCCGTATACGCCTCCCCGAATGGTGTTGTGGAAAGGAAGAACGGGACCTTGTGCGAGATGGCTCGGACGATGCTTGATGAGCATAGGACTCCGAGGAGGTATTGGGCTGAGGCGGTGAACACCGCGTGCTATGTGTCGAACAGGATATACCTCGCAGTGCACAAGAAGAAGACATGCTATGAGTTGATGCATGGCCGCACACCCAAGGTGAGTCACTTCCATGTCTTTGGTTGCAAGTGTTTCATTCGAAGAAAGGCGGGAAGTTGGATAAGTTTGAGGCTAGGTCTCGTTGATGGCATTTTCTTTGGTTATGCATCTCATTCTAGAGCATATCGTGTGCTCAATCTTGAAACTAACCAAATCGTGGAGACTTGCGAGGTAACCTTCGACGAGACAGAGCCACGTAGTCGGCTTGTCTTTGAGTGTGCGGTGATGATGAGCTTGGCGAGGAGATCTTTCGGGAGGAGGAGCATGAACATGGAGATGATGAGGATGGCGGTGCGGTGCCCCCGCTCGAACATGTACCCACTACTTCGACGACGATGATGGATGGACCCTCTCGCTACACCTACGACGACAAACCAAGAACGAGGAGAAGGCGATGTTGAGGGGGAGGTAGCTTCGAGGCGAGAACCTCCCCCGGCGAGTTCAAGTGGATCACCCGGCTTCGAGGATCATCGGCGACATGAATGAACGCACTACACGGTCGAGGGTTCGAGACAATTCCCATTTTGCTCATGCTGCATTTGTTGCTTCTTTCGAGCCCAAAGACATTGGACACGCACTATCCGATCACAATTGGGTTAACTCGATGCATGAGGAGTTGGAGAACTTTGAGAGGAATCGGGTGTGGGAGTTGGTTGACCCTCCCCCGGGGTGTAAGCCGATTGGTACCAAGTGGGTGTGGAAAAACAAAGAGGGAGAGAAGGGTGAGGTTGTGAGGAACAAGTCGAGACTTGTTGCCCGGGGGTTCGATCGAAGGAGGGGATCGACTACGAGGAGACTTTTGCTCCCGTAGCCCGTTTGGAGGCGATTAGGATCCTTCTAGCCTTTTCCGTGGCTAAAGGGTTCAAGTTGCACCAAATGGATGTGAAGAGTGCTTTTCTGAATGGTGTGCTGGAGGAAGAAGTGTATGTGAGGCAGCCTCCGGGGTTTGAGAGTGAGAGGTACCCCCACCGGGTGTACAAGTTGAGGAAGGCGCTGTATGGGTTGAAGCAGGCGCCTAGAGCTTGGTATGGCAGGTTGAGGGGGTTCTTGTTTGAGAGAGGTTTTGAGATGGGGAAGGTCGATCGAGACCTTGTTTTTGCCGAGGCGGGGCGGAGATATCCCGATTGTGCGGGTGTACGTGGATGATATTGTCTTTGGTGGCTCGTCTAACTCTCTTGTTGCGAGGTTTGCGGATGATATGAGCGGGGAGTTTGAGATGAGCATGATGGGTGAGTTGCGCTCTTCCTCGGGCTACAAATCAAGCAATCAAAGGAAGGAACATTTGTGCACCGGGCTAAGTACACCAAGGACATTGTGAGAAAGTTCAAGATGGAGGACTCCAAGGCTATGACGACGCCGATGAGTACGACTACGGCTCTTGATGCGGACGAGGAAGGTGAACACGTGGACCGGAAGGAGTACCGGAGCATGATCGGGTCACTCCTCTACTTGACGGCGACGAGGCCGGACATACGGTTCTCAGTGTGTCTGTGCGCTCGTTTTCAAGCGTCTCCGAGGACTTCGCATCGGCAAGCGGTGAAGAGAATTTTCGGGTACTTGCGTCACACTCCCGACTTCGGCCTTTGGTACTCCGCGTCCTCCTCTTTGGCGCTTCATGGTTTTTCAGACGCGGATTTTGCCGGGTGTCGGTTGGATAGGAAGTCCACTTCGGGACTTGCCGCGTTTTGGGTTCTTCGTTGGTGTCTTGGTCTTCCCGTAAGCGGTCGAGTGTTGCTCAATCCACGACCGAGGCCGAGTATGTTGCCGCTGCTAGTTGTTGCTCTCAGCTCCTTTGGATCACCTACACCATGAGTGACTTTGGTGAGGAGTATACCCATGTCCCACTTCAATGTGATAGCACCGGTGCCATAAGCGTTGCAAAGAACCCGGTGCTCCATTCCAAAACAAAACACATAGAAGTGAGGTATCATTTTACGAGAGACAACGTCGAGAAAGGAAAGATAGCTTTGATCCATGTACCCACACATGACCAACTAGCCGATATTTTCACCAAACCCCTAGATCAAGCAACTTTCACTCGTTTGCGGGGGGAACTTGGTGTGTGTTTGATTTCTTGAGTTGGGTGTGTGGGAGCTCTCTTTTGCCGGTGGTGTCGAGCCCGTTTTGCCTCCCCTCGAGGAGCCGGTTTGTAGCATATGTATAGCTTTCTTTTGTGCATTTCTTGCATTTGGCATGGCATATGTAACATGATGTATAGGCATCCTTGTATCTTAGATTGCATGCATTTTGTATCATATGCATTGGTTAGGAAAAGCTTCTCTCATATACATTGTTCACCATGGAATGAGATATATGTCTTTGTGAGCTTGTTTTGGTATGCTATGGTTAGTTTGGCTTAGCTCTTGATGATCTTGATGAATAATCCATGGTTGATAGCTATGCTTTTGAAAAATGTCACATGTATGCTCTCTCATGTGTAAATGCCTTTACATGCTCTTGACATGTTTTTGTGGCCTTGCTATGCTTAATTTGTGGTTGGATAGCTAGTTTATTGATCATATGGGGCCAAAGGCTCATTTGCCATCGTGAATGTTTAGCCCTCTTGACTTATCTTGTGGAGGAGCATAAGTTCCTTTTTGTCGCAAAGACATTTCATGTACCATTTACAAATCTGAAAATGAAATGAAAAATGCTTGGAAAATATGCTCCCATGTCATATGTGCTGAATTTAATTTGCTTTGGGTGCTAAACCGTTGCATGATGCCTACCAATGAGAAGTCTCATAAATAGAAGTAGGCACATGGCTCGGTGGCTTTGACATGACATGAGGTGCTTGTGGGTGTTTGTGATGGTCTTATGGTTAGAATAGTCTGTCCTAGCATGAAGTTTGTGTGGCTTTGCCATTTTGATATGCTTTGATCATGTTTAGGACTTTGCTCATGAGAGGCAAGTTTTCGCAAAATTGCCAAAATTCATCTTAGCTTCGTCCAATGGTTGTGAAACTTGGTGATCATGTAGTTGAGATCGATACGAAGCCGTAGAGTACCTAACTTGCTCATTTGGACATGTGTAGCATTCTTTGTTGAATTTTGCATATTTGAGAAGCTCTAGGTTGAAAGTTTTGCATTTTTGGCTTGATTCATGCATTGCCAACAAGGGGGAGAAGTTTGAGCTTGAAATGGCTTCTTTGGGCGTGTTTAGAAGGTTTTCGGGTGGTTTCGAGCCATTTCGGGCTCTGTTGAGCACCGGTCGACCGGTCGGGGTCACCGGTCCGACCGGTGAGTGCCGGCTCTGTTCACATGTTGCACACCGGTCGGCCGGTGGTGTTGACCGGTCCGACCGGTCGGGCGCCGCGTTTGTTGCGGTGCCTGCCCGTTTTCAAGTGGTGTCAAGTGGTGTCTTGCATGCATTAGTCCGGGGGGAGTTGCATTGGTTCGGGGGGAGCTTGCATGTGTGCGGGGGGAGCTCTTTGAGAGTTTTCGAGCATTGTTTCGGTGGTTTGTGCTCTTTGCTTGAGCTTTGCTTTGTCTCGGATGTGTCGAGCCGTTGCCCTTGCCTAAGGGGTCCGAGACTTGTCTTCTTCAAGTGATCTTGCTCTTTGCCTTTGTTTGGCTTTCGATCGCTTGTTGGAGTTTCTTTTTGTTCGTTTCTTTTCTTTTTCTTTTCTCTCGTGTTACTTTCGTGTGGGTGTTGTCAATGCACTCATCAAGGGGGAGATTGAGGACCATGTGTGGTTCGAGGACCGGTGGATGGTCGCTTCCTTGTGTGATGAGTGATTGACAACGTTGTGTGGACCGATTCTTGGCTAAGTATTGCGGGTGCGGGTTGCGGCTTGACTCGTGTTGGTGCGGGTGAAGAACAAGCGCGAAAGGTCGTTGCGGTGAGGCCTCCGGGTGTGGAGAAGACAAGTAGGCTTCGTTCGAGGGACCGGTGGCCGGTGGGGTCAAGTGCGGGCCGCATGGTGGCATGAACAAGCAAGATGAAGTCATGGACGGTTTCTTGGTTGAGCCTCAAAACCAAGGTCGAGCCGGACTACGTGGGAGCCAAGTCATGAGTGGAGATTGGCGGAGGCTACACCGAGTTCGTGGGGTTTCCGGTGGTTCACCGGAAAACCACCTGGGTTCCTTGGTTGATCCACAAAGCCAAGACCGAGAACCGAAGACGGAGGTGCGGCGGCACGGACCGGTCCCCGACC
Organism: Cenchrus americanus; assembly: GCA_947561735.1. Classification (NCBI taxonomy): domain Eukaryota; kingdom Viridiplantae; phylum Streptophyta; class Magnoliopsida; order Poales; family Poaceae; genus Cenchrus; species Cenchrus americanus. The sequence goes on along the minus strand of OX387244.1, from coordinate 75,392,845 downwards.
GGTGGGTCCGGCCGGTCGGCCGACGGGTGGCCGGTCGGCCGGTGAGGAGCACCGGTCGGCCGGTGTGCGACGACGCGGTCCGGAATCTTCGAAGCGGAGGACACGCGTCGGGATCGCATCGCTTGCGTCGAGGCTACGCGGGGTGCGGTCGCCGGCATCCGTCCGATGGTGAAGACATCAAGAATTCCGAATCCGCCCTTGAGGGGCATGTATCCCTAGTTAGTAGAGAGGGGCATTTTAGACATTCGGTTGCCGCCTATATAACCCAAGAGGTGAGAGGTTGGCAGCCAACTCTTGGAACCCTAGTTCATTTGTTTTCCTATTTTCCACCTATTTTCCTTAGGTTTTCTCTAGGACTAGCAAGAGAGCTTTACGGTGAGATCTTGTAGAGAGGGATGGATGATCGGGCGGCTTGCTAGACCTTGTACGAACCTTTGTTTCATGTATAGATGATTCGGCGTGGTTCCTCAAGGTTTGGATGTGTTTTCCCCGTTGTTCTTGGTGGTGATTTTCGGAGCTCTTTCTCGGTGATTTCTTTGGATTGGTTTCGAGGCTTTTCTCTTGGGGATTTGATGGGGGAAATTTGTGGGAACCCTTCGTGGTTCTTTGGGCCGTGATTCCCCTCCCCAAATCCGTGAGTAAAAGTGCTCGATTTTGGGGGTTTCTTGAGTTCTTGGGTTGAAGGTGCTTTCGGCGGGATTTCTTTGATTCCTCCTTTTTGGACGAGATTTGGTGGGATTAAACTTGGCTATGGACTCCTCATGAGGTGTTCCTGATATCCCCAAAGTCTTGTTCAAGTCCGTGGAGCGATTCGGGAGATCGAGATTTGGATTTGGGGGAGTTGACCCGCGGGTGCTGTTCATCCCGAGTCGTCCGTGCCACACCGGTCGACCGGTGCTCTTGGCCGGTCCGACCGTGCAAGCCCTTGTGGGATTTTGCTCGGGTGAACATCTTGGTGTGTTCCTTGTTGTCCCGTGGTGCTGCTGTTTCAAGTTTGGGTCCGTTTGGTGGTCGGTTGACCTGTTTGGTGCCTTGGGGGCTTTCGTGCGCCACCGGTCGGCCCGGTGTGTCTCACCGGTCTGACCGGTGTAGAGCCACTTAGTGAAAGTTGCTCAGTTTCACCGGCGGGGACCGGTCGGCCGGTGGTGCTCACCGGTCTGACCGGTGTGGGTCTGTAGACTCGAGGCTTGGTTTTTCCGCTGCGTTTCTCGGGTCGGAAGGTGGTGTGTTGGTTCCTAGGCCCAGTGGCACTCCAGTGGCTACGTGGGCTTGACCAACCTTGGTAGTGAGTCGGAGACGTGTGTTGGAAGCCGTGTTCATCTTGTTGGAGTTTTGATCTCCTTCGAGAAGAATTTTTATCGGCTCCCATTCACTCCCCCCCTCCCCCTCTCCGGTTCGCCGTATCGGTCCTTCGGTAGTCCCGGCTCGACCTTGGTTTTGAGGCTCAACCAAGAAACCGTCCACGACTTCATCTTGCTTGTTCATGCCACCATGCGGCCCGCACTTGACCCCGCCGGCCACCGGGTCCCTCGAACGAAGCCTACTTGTCTTCTCCACACCCGGAGGCCTCACCGGCAACGACCTTTCACGCTTGTTCTTCACCCGCACCAACACGAGTCAAGCCGCAACCTCGCACTCGCAATACTTAGCCAAGAATCAGTCCACACAACGTTGTCAATCACTCATCACACAAGGAAGCGACCATCCACCGGTCCTTGAACCACACATGGTCCTCAATCTCCCCCTTGATGAGTGCATTGACAACACCCACATGAAAGTAACAAGAGAGAAAAGAAAAGAAAAAGAAACGAACAAAAAGAAACTCCAACAAGCGATCGAAAGCCAAACAAAAGCAAAGAGCAAGATCACTTGAAGGAAACAAGTCTCGGACCCCTTAGGCAAGGGCAACGGCTCGACACATCCGAGACAAAGCAATGCTCAAACAAAGAGCGCAAACCACCGAAACAAAGCTCGAAAACTCTCAAAGAGCTCCCCCCCGCACACATGCAAGCTCCCCCGAACCAATGCAACTCCCCCGGACGAATGCATGCAAAACAACGAAAACGGGGGCAGGCGCAGCAATTTCGACTCACACCGGTCGGACCGGTCATCACCGACGGTCGACCGGTGCCCAACATATGTACAGGACCAGCACTCACACCGGTCGGACCGGTGCTCTTCACCGGTCGGACCGGTGTACAACGAGAGCCCGAGAAATGGCTCGAAACCACTCGAAAACCTTCTAAATGCATCCACTAAGCCATTTCAAGCTCAAACTTCTCCCCCTTGTTGGCAATGCATGAATCAAGCCAAAAATGCAAAACTTTCAACCTAGAGCTTCTCAAATATACAAAATTCAACATAGGATGCTACACATGTCCAAATGAGCAAGTTAGGTACTCTACGGCTTCGTATCGACCTCAACTACATGATCACCAAGCTTCACAACCATTGGACGAAGCTAAGATGGATTTTGGAAATTTTGCGAAAAAACTTGCCTCTCATGAGCAAAGTCCTAAACATGATCAAAGCATATCAAAATGGCAAAGCCACACAAACTTCATGCTAGGACAGCTATTCTAACCATAAGACCATCACAAACACCCACAAGCACCTCATGTCATGTCAAAGCCACCGAGCCATGTGCCTACTTCTATGTATGAGACTTCTCATTGGTAGGCATCATGCAACGGTTTAGCACCCAAAGCAAATTAAATTCAGCACATATGACATGAGAGCATATTTTCCAAGCATTTTTCATTTCATTTTCAGATTTGTAAATGGTACATGAAATGTCTTTGCGACAAAAAGGAACTTATGCTCCTCCACAAGATAAATCAAGAGGGCTAAACATTCATGATGGCAAATGAGCCTTTGGCCCCATATGATCAATAAACTAGCTATCCAAACCACAAATTAAGCATAGCAAGGCCACAAAAACATGTCAAGAGCATGTAAAGGCATTTACACATGAGAGAGCATACATGTAACATTTTTCAAAAGCATAGCTATCAACCATGGATTATTCATCAAGATCATCAAGAGCTAAGCCAAACTAACCATATCATACCAAACAAGCTCATAAAGACATATATTTCATTCCATGGTGAACAATGTATATGAGAAAAGCTTTTCCTATCCAATGCATATGATACAAAATGCATGCAATCTAAGATACAAGGATGCCTATACATCATGTTACATATGCCATGCCAAAATGCAAGAAATGCACAAATGAAAGCTATACATATGCTACAAACCGGCTCCTCAAGGGGAGGCAAAACGGGCTCGACACCACCGGCAAAAAAGAGGTCCCACACACCCAACTCAAGAAATCAAACACACACCAAGTTCCCCCCGCAAACGAGTGAAAGTTGCTTGATCTAGGGGTTTGGTGAAAATATCGGCTAGTTGGTCATGTGTGGGTACATGGATCAAAGCTATCTTTCCTTTCTCAACGTTGTCTCTCAGAAAATGATACCTCACTTCTATGTGTTTGGTTTTGGAATGGAGCACTGGGTTCTTTGCAACGCTTATGGCACTGGTGCTATCACATTGAAGTGGAACATGGGTATACTCCTCACCAAAGTCGCTCATGGTGTAGGTGATCCAAAGGAGCTGAGAGCAACAACTAGCGACGGCAACATACTCGGCCTCGGTCGTGGATTGAGCAACACTCGACCGCTTACGGGAAGACCAAGACACCAACGAAGAACCCAAAATCCGGCAAGTCCCGAAGTGGACTTCCTATCCAACCGACACCCGCAAAATCCGCGTCCGAAAAACCATGAAGCGCCAAAGAAGAGGACGCGGAGTACCAAAGGCCGAAGTCGGGAGTGTGACGCAAGTACCCCGAAAATTCTCTTCACCGCTTGCCGATGCGAAGTCCTCGGAGACGCTTGAAAACGAGCGCACGGACACACCGAGAACCGTATGTCCCGGCCTCGTCGCCGTCAAGTAGAGGAGTGACCCGATCATGCTCCGGTACTCCTTCGGTCCACGTGTTCACCTTCCTCGTCCGCATCAAGAGCCGTAGTCGTACTCATCGGCGTCGTCATAGCCTTGGAGTCCTCCATCTTGAACTTCCTCACAATGTCCTTGGTGTACTTAGCCCGGTGCACAAATGTTCCTTCCTTTGATTGCTTGATTTGTAGCCCGAGGAAGAACCGCAACTCACCCATCATGCTCATCTCAAACTCCCCGCTCATATCATCTCGCAAACCTCGCAACAAGAGAGTTAGACGAGCCACCAAAGACAATATCATCCACGTACACCCGCACAATCGGGATATCTCTCGCCCCCTCGGCAAAAACAAGGTCCGATCGACCTTCCCCATCTCAAAACCTCTCTCAAACAAGAACCCCCTCAACCCGCCATACCAAGCTCTAGGCGCCCGCTTCAACCCATACGGCGCCTTCCTCAACTTGTACACCCGGTGGGGGTACTTCTCACTCTCAAACCCCGGAGGCCGCCTCACATACACTTCTTCCTCCAACACTCCATTCGAGAAAAGCACTCTTCACATCCATTTGGTGCAACTTGAACCCTTTAGCCACGGAAAAGGCTAGAAGGATCCTAATCGCCTCCAAACGGGCTACGGGAGCAAAGGTCTCCTCGTAGTCGATCCCCTCCTTCGATCGAACCCCCCGGGCAACAAGTCTCGACTTGTTCCTCACAACCTCACCCTTCTCTCCCTCTTTGTTTTTCCACACCCACTTGGTACCAATCGGCTTACACCCTGGGGGAGGGTCAACCAACTCCCACACCTGATTCCTCTCAAAGTTCTCCAACTCCTCATGCATCGAGTTAACCCAATTGTGATCAGATAGTGCATGTCCAATGTCTTTGGGCTCGAAAGAAGCAACAAACGCAGCATGAGCAAAATGGGAATTGTTTCGAACCCTCGACCGTGTAGTGCGTTCATTCATGTCGCCGATGGTCCTCGAAGCTGGGTGATCCACTTGAACCCGCCGGGGAGGTTCTCGCCTCGAAGCTACCTCCCCCTCAACATCAGCTTCTCCTCGTTCTTGATTTGTCGTCGTAGGTGTAGCAGAGGGTCCATCCATCATCGTAGTCGAAGTAGTGGGTACATGTTCAGCGGGGGCACCGCTCCACCATCCTCATCATCACCATGTTCATGCTCCTCCTCCCCGAAAGATCTCCTCGCCAAGCTCATCATCACCGCACACTCAAAGACAAGGCGACTACGTGGCTCTGTCTCGTCGAAGGTTATCTCGCAAGTCTCCACGATTTGGTTAGTTTCAAGATTGAGCACACGATATGCTCTAGAATGAGATGCATAACCAAAGAAAATGCCATCGACGGACCTAGCCTCAAACTTATCCAACTTCCTCGCCTTTCTTCGAATGAAACACTTGCAACCAAAGACATGGAAGTGACTCACCTTGGGTGTGCGACCATGCATCAACTCATAGCATGTCTTCTTCTTGTGCACTTTGAGGTATATCCCGTTCGACACATAGCACGCGGTATTCACCGCCTCGGCCCAATACCTCCTCGGAGTCCTATGCTCATCAAGCATCGTCCGAGCCATCTCGCACAAGGTCCCGTTCTTCCTTTCCACAACACCATTCGGGGAGGCGTATACGGACTCGAAAACGGTGCTCAAGACCCAAGTCATGACAAAAGGTTTCAAAACGAGAGTTCCTGAATTCCGTGCCATTATCACTGCGGATAGCTCGTATGGCATCTCCGTGCCTCTCGTTTCTCAACCTCAAGACTAGATCTCGAACAAAACCAAACGTCTCCCCCTTATCCTCGAGAAAGAACACCCACGCATACCGAGAATAGTCGTCCACCACAACAAGGACATACCACTTCCCACCCGCGTATCGCACACGAGCCGGGCCAACAAGGTCCATATGGAGCGGCTCGCATGGACGCTCGGTCATCACATCGGTGAGAGGCGGGTGAGAAGAGGCCACCATCTTGGCATGCCTACACGGAGCACAAACCAACTCTTTCTCAAGCCTCAACCGTGGCAATCCTCGGACCAAATTGAGTTTACTCAAGCGAGACAAAAGGTCAAAGCTCAAGTGACCCAACTTCCTATGCCACTTCCACAACTCACTCGAAGAACCAGCCAAGAAACAACGCTCCACACCCGAAGACTGAGAAAAATCAGCACGAAACACCTGACCCTCGGGAACGACCATACAAACAAGGTCCCCTCGAGAGTCAACAATCCGAGAACCACCTGGCCGAAACAACACCTCAAAGCCCTCATCCAACAAGCCGGGACACGAAAAGCAAATTGTACCCCGGCCGATTGAACAAGAGCAACACGCCTCGAGTGATCTTGTCACTCACTTTGATCTCACCTTCCGAAAGCACACGCCCACGCCCATTGTCCCCAAAGGTGATGTACCTCTTCGTCACCACGGGACGAGACTTGAGAACCACCCCCTGTCTCCCGGTCATATGTCTCGAGCAACCGGAGTCAATCAACCAAATGTTCTTCAAGTCTCCCACCCGAAAATCAAAAATAGGCACGTGAGCGAACAAACGACTCGAGACCGGGGTTAGTACCAAAAGAGGAAAACCAGTGCCGAGCCATTTGCTCGAAAGTGGGGTTAGCACCAACCAAAGCATCTCTCCTACCAAAGCTACCTCCACGAACACCACCACGGTAACCACCCTGAGGGAACCACCCCTCTCTGCCTGGAGAAGGACCAAAACCACGCAAGAAAGCCCGTGCAACGTCCTTCCTCTCCAACTCAATGCCACGACTCCTCCAATCCCCGTATTGAGCACGAGGAGGAGAACGCCTAGCAAACTGACCACCTGCACCCCTTCCAGCCCAACCACCAGAACCACGACCACCAGAAACAACCCTCGCACCTGTACGAGCTCGAAACCCGAATACCGTTCGTCTGTCCCGAGCCCGCACCGGTCCGACCGGTGTGACCCGGGCGCAGCCGCCACCGCAGCCTTCTTCTCTCCCCAAGCCCGAACTGTCCTCACAATCGCCTTGCCCCTGGGCATCTGCATACGAGGCTCAAGTACCCCATTGGAAGGGTGGTACTTGTCCTTGTTAGCCCACTCCTTCTCCATTCTCTCCTCTCGCTTCCTCTTGAAGCAAAACTCCTCCTTATGGCCATCTCTCCCACAATAGCCACAATGGAACCTCACAAGCTTGGGCTTTGGCTTGGGATGTGCCTGTTCACTCGGTTTCTCTCCACTCAAACCCTCCACCTAGGTTTCTCACCACTTGCCTTCTCACTCTCCTTCCCAAAGAACACTTTCCCCGAAGTGCTCACAAACTTGATAGGCTTTTGTAGGTCATTTGTGGGTGTAGGAAACACGGGTGGAGCTGGGGTTGTGTCTAGTCGATTCCTTAGATGGTTAGGTTTTGGAGGGAAATCATTTTTGTGGTGGGTTTTTAGTGGCTCCGGAATATTTTCTCCACTTCCCTCACCAACCTTTGCTCCAAGCCCCTCACCATCTTGCCTCTTAAAGGCCTCGATCATCATCCTCAACTGAGGCTCATGACCGGACAACCAACCCATCAACTTCCTCAAATCATCATTCTCATCCTGCAAACGATCAACATAATGTGCAAGCTCCAAATTTTTCAATGCATGCATTTCACAGGTAGAGCAAGATGTAGGCATGGGTTCCTTCAATTTAGCCTCGAGCGAACTAGTGTAAGCATGCATCTCATCAATCTTAGCATGCAAAACGGGGCAAGAAGTGCAAGCACCTAGCAAAGCGAGTCTAGACTTAAGCTCGGCCACCTCAACCCTAAGCACATCTAGTTCCTCACACTTGGAGGCATGCTTCTCCTTAAACAAAGCAAGATCGGCAAGGAATATGGAGCAATCGAGCACAATCATTCTCATCGAAACAACGGGGCTAGCCTTAAGCGAATCAATCTCAAGCTTGCTATCAAGCACCCGTGTCTCTAGCTCGACCACTCTAGTCCTAGCATCCTCGAGTGAAGCCCTAAGTTCTTTCCTCATTTTCTTGGCCTCTCTAAGCATGTCATCACGGTTATCAAGCAAAGAGCCAAGTCTCTCATTCTCCCGGCGCAAGAAGGGGAAGCTCATCACGCACCTCGTCGTCGGACTCGCAGTCCGAGTCGCTCCGTGTGCTCTTCTTGCTGCCGGAGCTCAACGCCATGGTGCGAAGCCATCTCTCGCGAAGCGCCTCGGCCCCGCTCGGGTTCTTGGACGACTTCTTGTTCTTGCGGCGATCTCCCTCGTCGTCGCTGCTGCTCGAGCTCGAGGTGGAGTACGCGGAACTGGAGTCGACGTCGCTCGCTCCAACCATCGCTCGGGCCTTGCCTCGGCCCTCCTTCTTCCTCGATCGTCGCTCGTCCTTGTACTTGTTCTTGTGCTTGCTCTTGTGGTCGCGCCTCGAACGGTACTTGCCATCGTTCATCCTCGGCTTGTGCTTGTAGCTGTCCTTGTTCTCGGCCTTCTCCGGCGGTCGGCGACGAAGTGTCCCGGCTTGCCGCACTGGAAGCAAGTCCTCGTGTTCCTCCTCATGTTCACGCGGTTCTCGTGCAGCCTCTCGAACCGCCTCGTCAACAGCGCCAGCTCGTCCTCTCCAAGGTCATCAAACTCCTCATCCGGCATAGACATCGAGAGAGGAAAACGAGAACATCCCGGTGGATGGGTTAGAGTTAGTTTTTCCTTTGGAACCACCAACGAGGGCAAGACTATGGGAATCAGTCGGTCCCTCGAGCTTGGCAGTCATGCCCCTATCCACCTCAGCCGACTTGAGCTTCGAGAACAGCTCGTTCACCGTCAGAGTATCATACCTCTCCGACTCGACTATGGCCTCGAACTTTCCGCCCCATATCGTACGATCCAAAGAGTGTAAGAGCTTGACCGCTCTATCATGATCATCGTACGGGAGCACGTCCACATTGGCCCTCATGTTGTTCACCACCACCGTGAACCTCCGAAACAAGGCATCGATGGACTCACCGGGAGATGAGTGAAGTTCTCGTACTCTCTCCGGTAGGTCACATACAACCGTGCCCGAACCCCGGGCGTTCCCAACATGAGCCTCCTTCAACACCGCCCAAATCCTACAAGCCAAGTGCTCGGTGTGCACCCGATCGAACTCGGCCGACACAAAGCACGAAACAAGTAGTTGACCGCCTTATTGTTGGCGTCGAATCCGTCCCTCGACCCCGGAGCAAGGAAATCCATCGGTTGGACATAGCCCGTGTCCACCGTGACATCCCAAAGCAGTCGACCCTTTCCGCGGAGGAACGCACCCATCCGCTTGCTCCACATCCGGTAGTTCTTGCCATCGAAGTGTGGAGGACCCGAACCCCGTTCTCGGTACGCCATCCTTGGATCTTAGATCGGTTAGAGTCAACAAAGACCCGAACCGGCTCGATACCACTTGAAGGACCGATACGGCGAACCAGAGAGGGGGGAGTGAATGGGAGCCGATAAAAATTCTTCTCGAAGGAGATGAAAACTCCAACAAGACGAACGCGGCTTCCAACACACGTCTCCGACTCACTACCAAGGTTGGCCAAGCCCACGTAGCCACTGGAGTGCCACTGGACCTAGGAACCAACACACAACCTTCCGACTCGAGAAACGCAGCGGAAAAACCAAACCTCGAGTCTACGGACCCACACCGGTCGGACCGGTGAGCACCACCGGTCAGACCGGTCCCTGCAGGTGAACCTGAGCAACTTCCACTAAGTGGCTCTACACCGGTCAGACCGGTGAGACACACCGGTCAGACCGATGGCAGCCTGAAAGCCCCCCAAGACACCAAACAGCCAACCGACCACCAAACGGACCCAAACTCGAAACGGCGAAAGCACCACGGGACAACAACGAACACACCAAGACGTTCACCCGAGCAAAAACCCACAAGGGCTCACACCGGTCAGACCGGTCAAGAGCACCGGTCAGACCGGTGTAGCTCGGGCGACTCGGGATGAACAAGACACCCGCGGTCAACTCCCCCAAATCCAAACCTCGATCTCCCGAATCGCTCCATGGACTTGAACAAGACTTTGGGGATATCAGGAACACCTCATGAGGAGTCCATAGCCAAGTTTAATCCCACCAAATCTCGTCCAAAAAGGAGGAATCGAAGAAATCCCGCCGAGAGCACTTCCAACCCAAGAACTCAAGAAAACCCCAAAATCGAGCACTTTTACTCACGGATTTGGGAGGGGAATCACAGCCCAAAGAACCACGAAGGGTTCCCATAAATTTCCCCCATCAAATCCCCAAGAGAAAAGCCCCGAAAACACCCCAAAGAAATCACGAAGAGAGGGCTCCGAAAATCACCACCAAGAACAACCGGGGAAAACACATCCAAACCTTGAGGAACCACGCCGAATCATCTATACATGAAACAAAGGTTCATACAAGGTCTAGCAAGCCGCCCGATCATCCATCCCTCTCTACAAGATCTCTCCGTGAAGCTCTCTTGCTAGTCCTAAGGAAAACCTAGAGAAAATAGGTGGAAAATAGGAAAACTAATGAGCTAGGGTTCCAAGAGTTGGCTGCCATCCTCTCACCTCTTCAGTTATATGGAGGCAACCGAATGTCTAAAATGCCCTTCTCTACTAACTAGGGATACAAGCCCCTCAAGGGCGGATTTGGAATTCTTGATGTCTTCACCATCGGACGGATGCCCGGCGACCGCACCCTGCGTAGCCTCGACGCAAGCCATGCGATCCCGACGCGTGTCCTCCGCTTCGAAGATTCCGGACTGCGTCGTCGCACACCGGTCAGACCGGTGCTCCTCACCGGTTAGACCGGTCCCCACCGGTCTGGTGCTGCTGCACCTCCGTCTTCGGTTCTCCGGTCTTGCTTTGTGGATCAACCAAGGAACCCAGTGGTTTTCTGGTGAACCACCGGAAACCCCGAGAACTCGGTGTAGCCTCCGCCAATCTCCACTCATGACTTGGCTCCCACGTAGTCCCGGCTCGACCTTGGTTTTGAGGCTCAACCAAGAAACCGTCCACGACTTCATCTTGCTGTTCATGCCACCATGCGGCCCGCACTTGACCCCGCTGGCCACCGGGTCCCTCGAACGAAGCCTACTTGTCTTCTCCACACCTCGAGGCCTCACCGGCAACGACCTTTCACGCTTGTTCTTCACCTGCACCAACACGAGTCAAGCCGCAACCTGCACCTGCAATACTTAGCCAAGAATCAGTCCACACAACGTTGTCAATCACTCATCACACAAGGAAGCGACCATCCACCGGTCCTCGAACCACACATGGTCCTCAGACCACACTTGTGCTTGGGTCCTAAAATGGCTATAGTGTCCACAGTACTCCGCCGAGTGGCACTTTCTCAAAATTTCTAGCCTCTCTTCTCTTGGCACACATCTTCTCATGACTCCATCATTGCCAAGTTTGAAGAGGTATTGTGCATCCCAAAAGCACTTCTTACTTTCGAAGATTATCTTCTTTTGAGAGTTTTTATCTAGATGATCGAGAGGCATCTTCCGAATCGCTCGAATGATATCAATCATCCAAGTGTCTTTATCGAGCACTCGATAGAGGTGGTCATCTCTCATCTTATCTTCTATGGGCTCTTTATCATCTTGTCCACGATTCATCCTAGACTAATGATCGGTCACAACATTCTCCACCCCCTTCTTATCACGAATTTCAACATCAAATTCTTGGAGAAGAAGGATCCAACGGATCAAACGTGGTTTAGCATCCTTCTTAGCCAAGAGATACTTGATGGCTGTGTGATCGGTGTATACAATGACCTTCGAGTTCACAATGTAAGATCTGAATTTTTCGAAGGTGAATACCACTGCTAGCAACTCCTTTTCTGTAGTGGCATAGTTTAATTGTGCCCCATTAAGAGTTTTGCTAGAGTAGTAAACGGCGTTAACTCGGCCTTCCTTTCTTTGACCCAAAACCGCGCCTACGGCGTAGTCACTTGCATCACACATGATCTCGAAAGGTTGGCTCCAATCCGGAGGTTGAATAATGGGAGCACTCACCAACACACTTTTCAAGGTCCGGAATGCCGCTGGGCACTTCTCATCAAAGTCGAAAGCCACATCCTTTTGAAGGAGATGCGTTAAAGGCTTAGTGATCTTTGAGAAGTCCTTAATAAATCTTCTATAAAATCCGGCATGACCTAGAAAGATCCTCAAGGACTTAACATCCGTCGGAGGTGGGAGTTGCTCAACCGTCTCTACCTTAGCCTTGTCCACTTCAATGCCTCTCTCGGATATAACATGTCCGAGCACTATGCCTTGCTTAACCATGAAGTGGCACTTTTCCCAATTCAACACCGAGTCTACCTCTGCACACCTCGTGAGGACCTTATCCAAGTTTGCCAAGCAATCCATGAACGTCTTCCCATAAACGGAAAAATCATTCATGAACACCTCGATAATTTCTTCGACGAATTCCGAGAATACGGCCATCATGCAACGTTGAAAAGAGGCCGGAGCGTTGCAAAGACCGAAGGGCATCCTTCTATATGCAAACATTCCATAAGGGCAACGTTGTTTTGTGTTGATCGTCCGGGTGAATGGGAATTTGCATGAACCCCAAGTACCCATCGAGAAAGCAAAAATAAGCGTGGTTTGCTAATCTCTCGATCATCTCGTCGATGAACGGTAGGGGGGAGTGATCTTTCTTCGTTGCCTTGTTAAGCTTACTATAATCGATACACATCCGCCACCTGGTCACGGTTCTTTGCGGTATCAACTCATTCTTCTCATTCTTCACCACGGTCAAACCTCCTTTATTTCGTACACAATGTACCGGGCTCACCCATTCGCTATGCGGAACCGGGTAGATGATTCCGGCATCAAGTAACTTGATGACCTCTTTCTTTACTACCTCTCGCATGGCATGAGTTAGCCTCCTTTGGTGGTCCACTACGAACTTACATTGGTCTTCCATTGGTATACGATGAGTGCAAAAGGCTGGGCTAATACCTTTGAGATCATTAATCGAATATCCAATCACCTTCCTATGTTTTTTCAATAAAATCAGCAACTTCTCATTTTCTTCGGGACTCAACTCGTCGCTCACGATGACTAGATAAGTCTTGTCTGGGCCCAAAAATTCATACTTTAATCCTTTGGGCAATGGTTTAAGGTCTACTTCGGGCATTAGTGGCTCCTCGGGTTTAATCTCTCCTATGTCCTCGAATTTTTCTTCCTCCACGCTTCCATCTTGTGGTTCTAAGCCTTTTGTTGCTTCTTCTAGCTCTTCATCTTATTGATCATTAACTTGATTTTCTATCGCTCTTTGCAGCGGGTCTCTAAGGGTTTCAACAAAACTAAGACTATCTACCTCCTCTACTTCTTCGTCTTCGGGAGGAAAGGGTGTAGGGTGTTTAGAAACGCGAACAAAATTATATGTGTACTTTTTTCCATTAAGGTTCATTGTTACTTTTCCTTTTCCGGCATCCAACACGGCATCAACCAACTTAAGAAAGGGCCTAACTAGGATTATGTGATCATGATTACTATGGTAAGCATCAATAACAAAGAAATCAGTTGGTATACATTTTCCAAAGATTTTTACATTCATGTTGCAAGCAATACCTAGAGGTCTAATAGTTCTACCATCTCCCATGATTAATTTCCTTGATGTTGGAGCTAAGTCTAGGTTGTGGTCTTGAACTTTATCATAAATTTTAGAAGATAGGACACTTACTTGGGCTTCGATGTCGCATAAAGCTTTGCATTTAACTCTGTTGATCTCGCAACTCAATTGTGGTGCCGTCTTCTCTTCTTCTTCGGATCCTATCACGTAAACTTCAGCGAGGCGAGCATATGGCGATGCTTCGGGCTTGATCCCCATGATTCTTTTCACCTCAGCTATATGTTCTGGATCCACTTCATCATCTCCAAAGAGTTTTTGAAAGATCTCACCAGTGGTTTCAAGGTCGTATGAATCTTCTGCTTTCCTTTCCGGCGGGAAATCCACTTCCAATGCTCTTGCCATCCCCTTTTGATTAGGGAACGGTCTTCTTTTATCGAATACGTCTCCGTAATCGATTGGAACCCAATCCATTGGTTCGAACTGCCTTAGTGGCTTCGCGCTTGACATGCTTCTCTTGTTTGTTTCATTTGATGCGGCGAAGTCAACGCTCGGGGTAGTTCTTGACTTGGTGTGTTCTTCTTAAAGCTTATTCGGGATCGGCTCCTCTTTTGTGACTTCCGCGGTTGCCTCTTTAGAAAATTCAGCACACTTCTTCATCCTTGAATTATATTACGGCTCTTCCGCAAGTCTTGTTTCCCAATCTCTTCGCATGGCAGCTGCTTTACTAATTTTTTGTAGAAGTTGGGCGGCTTCCGTGAGTGTTCTCTCCATGAGATCCCCACACATTTGGATGTGTTGCATGCAACTAGGGGTTAGGGAAAAGAAAAATGTATGCAAGAGTACGTCACCGGAGAAGCCGAGTCTTGGTCCTTGTTCGATCAACTCATTAAACCTATTCCAAGCTTGGTCTATCCCTTCCTCTTCTCCTTGCGTGAAAGTGATCACTTGCTTCCTTAGATGTTGAACCTTGCTAATTGGAAAGAACTTCTCGCAAAACTTCTTTGTCAACTTGTTCTAATTGCCTTCAACTTCAAAGGACGCAAACGAGTACCAAGTCTTTGCTTCGCCAGCAAGTGAGTAGGGAAAGAGATTTCATTTGAACCATTCATCGGGAACTCCTTCTTGACGCACCATTGTTGACGGTGTAAAACCGTGCTAATGTTCACCGCAAGCCTACGGGTGACTTGGTGCCTTTTTTCACCAAGGAGGGTCCTCCCTAGATTTGTCAATCCAAGGATCGGAAGCAAACCACTAAGGTTCTCTATCTAACCTATCGGTCTAACCCTATGTGAAGCATTGATTGCATAAAGGTAACATACAAACACGAAGGGATGTATGGATCACATCCACCTAGCCATAAAGGTAAGCAAACCAAAGGTAAACCTAGCCTATCGTCTTCTTGTTGCCGTTCCGGCCAATGTGATAAACCAATCTAAACCTATACTATGATCAGGATTACACTCGATATGGAGTAACCTGATATGGAGTGGTCCGATGCACGTTCACTCGCTACTTTCTCCCCTCTGGTACTGTCACTACGCGAGGATAATCATCACCGAGCGATAAACCTCAGTCTGTGCACTACTACGGTGTATCTGCAAGACAAGACTAATCACCATGAGTCGATCTAGTCCTACTAAAGGCATATGGTAGCTACACATATGAATAAGTATAACTCGTAGTAGATCAAAGTATGACAAGATATAGTTACATCACCGAATGTTGAAGGTACAAACGACTTGACGAATTCAAGTCGCGACTCCGGAATTCCACCATGGCTTCACCACGCAGGGCCAACCATGGTTGCTAGGGCATGGCCTAAGCCATCTCCTAGGCAACTCGAGGACTCGCGGCGGCCGTCGGCTTCCTCCCGGTGCTTCTCCTTCGTCTTGGCGGCTCTCTGATGAATGGATGGATGTGGCGGCCGGCGGAGGAATACACAATTTATAGATCAGCACCTAGGGTAAAAGGGGGACGCAAAGCGGGCCCGGAGTGGGTTGGGCCGGTGGGCCCAGGCCCAATTCAGCTCGGTTCGTCCCCGGTTTCCTCCCCGGTTGCTTCTCGCGTGATCCCTTATTTGTGTGCACTTGCATGCGGGCCTTTGACATCATTTCCTTCACGGTTAAGGCTTCAATCCTTGCTATCCAAGCTTCACCGTTTTCTGGTTGAGTCCCTGAAGACTTGCATGTTGACGCTTCGGTCCTCAGGTCATTTGGAGTCATGTTCATCACGTGTCTTGACTCTTGTCGGGCTTCATGATCTTCTTTTGAAGTGCTTGGTGAACTTATCCCGAAAGTCCCCTTTTTAGCGTAGATTTCCTGCGTAAACAATGAACTCCAAAATCGACATGCAAGAGTGAACTTGATACCTCCGGGGGGGTTAGTACCATTGGTTAGAATATCAAATATGTGTAAATGTTGACGGTAAACTTATAGCTAGGTGTACCAAAATCGACCGTCAACAACCGTGTTGCATAGCATCGTGAAATGTTGTATGTGTCTATATGGGTTCTCCGAAACCATCCCTTCAAACGGGTTTGCCGCCACCATCTCGATGATCTTGGATTTTATCTCATACTTGGTCGCTTCGAGCTTCAAATCCGACTCTTGTACTTTTATGTCTTCACATCGAGGGCTAGCGTAATCCCTTAGTGATTTCTCCGGTTCTTCCACGGGTTGATTGATGAACGCCATCTAGACAACAAGATAAAAACAAAAAGAAAAAGAAAACAAGTGGTTTTCTAGATAATATGTGTTAGATATAGCAAATAAAAGATAAACTAAATATAAAACTAAGTTAAATGCAAACCAAACAATGTAAACTAGCTTGTTCCCCGGCAACGGCGCCAGAAAAAGGGGCTTGTTGACTGATAAAAGACGTATCCCTCTACGATCCGCAAGCGTACAGACCTACACCTTTTTCACCACGGGATTCCCAAGGTTCTTGTCAATCTGCGAAGGAAGGGGATTACAAGCGTTTGATCTACCTTTACACACTAGCTACTCAAACCCTAACAATGATTAAACTAGAAAACAACTAAACTAGACTTAATGATTAAGCTATCAAGATAAAAGACACTCGCCCATGGGTCTACGATACTAGAACATGCAATCGCTTTAAACAAGAAAACCAATCTAATCTATCGGGTGTTGTGACCACGGTTTCGCCCTTTCCCTCCTCTCGTACTGTCACTACGCGAAGGTATTTGTGACTAGACCTATGATGGACACGGCGTATTGAATGGATCCAAGGAAACATTGGAGCTCTACTCCCTTTACGGCATGGTAGCTAACCTTAAGCATTAAAGTATATTCAACACAAGATGATAGATAGATAATCCAACAAAGTACGATTACATCTCAAGATCGATTACAACCCATGGACGAATTAGGAGATTACCCCATCAAGGTGCTAGACATAGCACTGTTGATCATGGTCACCCTTCTGACGGTGTCTTCCTTCTTCTCCACTTGTGGGTGCTTCCTTCGAGGTGGTTGATCTCCCTCCAGAGATCTCCCTCCTCTCTCTCTAGCTTGTGGATGGCCTCCTGGTGCGAATGGCTCTCTCCTCTGCGAATGGCAGCGCCTCCAGGGTTTTAGGGTTGAAGATCCTTCGGGTGCAAGGAAAGGGGGGCCAAACCGACGCCGGAAGTGGGCTGGGATGGCCTGGGCCGACCGGCCCAAGCCCATTTCGGCCCGGTTCGGTCGCCCTTTCGCTCCCGTGGGTCCTCAGGTGATTATGCACTTTGCCCCTTCCACTTGCATGATTTTGACGATGTCATCCTCGCGTCCAAGATGGAGGTTCTCCGTGCATGAAGTTCGGTCTTTAACGCTTCAATCCCCTAGGGTGTTCCGACGTGCACTTCAGTCCTTGCCACCATTGGAAGTGATTTCATCAAGCTCATGAATATGAACAAGACTCCGTAAATGCTCCTTTGAACTTGTTGCGAATCCGTCCTTTATGTCCATGTTTTCCTACATAAACACAACACTTCCAAATGCATGCACATAGATGAACTTGTTACATGATTAGTGTGCCTAGTGGCAGGTTAGTTCCATACACAAATCCAAACCAAAGTGTAACGAACATGTTTGGTGTACCAAAATACACCGTCAACACCTCCGCCTCAAGGTCCACGATCCTCTGAAGGCGGTCACCTCTCTCTAACTCCAACAGAAACCTCCTGGCACACAGTCGGTCGTTCTCCTGCTGAATCTGAGTAAGAGTGAAGTTCAGCTGCTGGTATGCTGCCAAGAGCTGCTGCCAGTCCGACCTAGCTGTCTCCAAATGCTGATCGATCACCGAAGCAGTGGTGTAACGTAGCCCCTGGAGTGTGAACAAGACGTTGAGGCAACGCGTCAGCGTCCGAGTGACGTCCAGCAGCTCAGCTAGCAAAAGCAGCTCCTAAAGGTGGTCCATACGATCCAGCCACACCGGGTCGTGTGGGCTCATACCTGGAAACTACCAAAACGGAGAGAGAGCCACTATTGTATGGTTGTGGTCGCAAAAGTCCGTCAACACCCGAAGGGTGGCTGACTCGACAGACTCATGCCCACGGAAACACCGGTATACGAAGCTCAAGTCAAACCAATCGGCGTGGTCCGGGTGCAGTAGCACAGTGATGATCACCCTCCAATGTGGAACACCTAAGCGCTCAAACTCGGCCACCTCGTAGGTCAGTGGGGTGGTGTAGCCAGCGGTGCTGAGTGCTTCCCACGTAAGGCGTGGAAAACCCTCCCAGCGCAACCCGTTGGTACGGATCGTACCGTCAGCATCTTACTCGTGGAATACGAGAAAAGCCATCTGTACAAAAGATGTAGCACATGTCAGGTCTCAAAGAGAGCAACATGTCAAAAGGTGCAATTCTGGCAGCTGTGAATAAAAATTCATAACTAAAAATCCAGAACCCCATAAATTCCCAAAATTTATAGGCTGCTCCGCAAGATTTTTATACCCACTTTTGGTATTCAAAGGTTGGACTAGATCATTTAGGAACAAGGTTGAAAGATGCAAAGTTTAGGGTGTTGGTTTCTGAAAAGCAACAAGACTTACGTTCGCTAAACAGGGTACAACTCAAGATTTACTAGATTAGATATGGAGCAACTTTGGTTTAGAAGCAAAAACTAGATTAGATATGGAGCAACTTTGGTTTAGATCATCTATTCTAGTTACTCCTAGAACATGGTGCAAAAACAAGGCGAACATCTTTACAAGAATTTGGACAGCAGCACACCTATGCATGAGAGGTATTCTAGTTTATAGAAAACACATACTAGCAAATTCTTCCTTAGAGAGCATATATAAGTTCTGTTTTGGGTTCATCTTTAATTAGTTTCAATTTTTAGTATGCATGCAAGACGTCCTATTCGACCTCACATGGCAATCAAGCCAAAATTGAAGTTAGTGCCGGTGGCAAGGGTTTTTTCGTCTCTCCCTATAATATCTAGTCGAGAGATACTCAATACTCACTTAGCGTCTAACGAAGCGATGTTATCTACCTGCAAAAAAAGAACCTTCCGTGCCAGCACGTCATGGAAGCGTCAACATACATTACCGTTCACTATAGAAACGGCATCCATGCGTTAAGCCGCTGCATGGACAACGTCCAACCTCGGACATCCTCCGTTTGAATGGAGTGTATCCTTGCCTCACATATTCAACATGCGGAATGCACACGTATTAAACACGTGGCGACATCACAAATCATGACATGTTCATCTTGAATAGAGCATGTCATCCTTCGTATGACTTCATACGAAAAGCACACGTATAAAACACGTGGGCGACCAGACGAGAAGATGGGATCCGTTGAATAGATCACTCCATCAACCCTCACAATTCCCGTGATGCGGCACAGCACACGTATAAAACACGTGGCTCATCTAGTTTGGTTGTGCTAGAAAGTAAGTCTGACATAAAGTAAAGTGCTGGAAGTTTGCATAATAAACCATAGGTTAATAAGCCACCTGAAAAAACTCCAAAAATTCCCTCTAGGGCCTCTCGGTCTAGTTTATCCTTAACGGACTAACGTGTTTTGCAAATCCAAACAATCTTAGCGAATTTTATTCAAAAACCAGTGATTAAGGTTATTAATTAATCTCCGGTGCATATGATTGCTCTGATGCCAACTGTGATGACCCACCCAGGAAAATACCGTACTATCGCCTAAACCAATCCACTTTGGTCATTAAGCGATAATAAAGTATCATCATGTCGTTAGTTGCTGGGTTAACACTCGGTAGATCACTTACATAGCAACAAGGATCGACATATATACATTAAAACTCACGCGAAGGAGAGTCCAGAGATAAAACATAATTAACATCCAAAATTTACCCTGAATTGTTTAATTATTACAAACCGAAGTCTTTTGACATGACAACGCAGTTCAGAGTTTTTAAACAGTGGAAAAGAACTAAACAGAATGTGGAAACACCACGGGAGGCAAGCCATGATGCCTTCACTCATCATCCTCCACCCACTCCAGCTCCCAGCCGAGCGGGATCTCTCCGGGCCACACATCAACAAAGGCATTACCTGGAACAACAGATTAAAGCAAGGTTGAGTATACTAATACTCAGCAAGACTTACCCGTCGGTGATAACTAGTTCACCAACTCTAGACATGGTAGGCTTTTTGGACACTAGGGTTTCTTTTGCTGAAAAGCAACAAAGAATATGTCCTTACTTTCAAGATTTTAGCACAAGTTCTTGTTGATTATTCTTTTCTATGTTGGCCATCTATTGCAAGCATAAGTAGTGCAATACAATTAATGAAGCATAATATTCATCAACTTCCATCATTAGGGATCTCATGGATAGTGGAGTAAGTAGTCTCAAGTATCGGTGAGAGACCGACAACCAGTTGATTTAAACCTTGCAAGGTAGACCTAAACACATGGTGGGATGCCCCCGCAAGGACAGCTACCAGGCGGTTCCCAAAACTCTTCGGATCGGGATCGAATCTTACAGTCTTTGGTACAGGCTATCTGATATACCCCGTGAGGCACCTGGACTCACCATGCACCACCGGTAGCCGTGAGATGCATCCCAAGATGAGTAATAGTAAGATCCCTCACCACGTCATTAAGGTACTAGGTTTACCAGTCCCATTCCCGACAAGTGCTCAGTACGTTCAAACACTTAACCCATAAAGCCATTGGACCGGAGCCCACATCCCATGCTCTTACCACATGAGCAATCCATTTAAGGAGATCTTATGATTCCAACATAAGAAACTATTCTCGCGAGTGACAAGCATCACTCGACTTGTAACGGTCCTATAGAATAGCAGCTATCGACCTATCATACTAGTACAGGACATATGTACCTAGGGATTATGCATCTAGGGTTTCATAACAACTCCTGAACTTAAATGCACAATCATTCATAGATAGTTGCATAAGAATTTTAAACACTGGGTTAACTGCACCGGGGCTTGCCTTCGTCAGCAGGGTTAGCCTGAGTGCCCTCGGCGTCTTCGATCACCTCCACGTACTGCAGCTCCACTTCAGCTCCTCCTTCCTCGGTTTTCGGCACGAGTGCGTAGTTACCATCAGGAAGTTCTACACGGAATGCAATGCAGGGTTCAGGTGGTGTGATAGATTAATTAGTTTACCAACTCATGTTGGCCACATTCACCTTAACAAACAATTAATTATTAATTCCTTGTCATAAGGTTACTGTAGTCAAAGGTTCATCTTTTTAACAAACAATTAATTATTGTTTACTTTTATTTTGGTGCTTTCATGTGAGGATTTATTAGTCAATCTTTTAATAGCAAAAGAGGTGCACAAAAAGGTAAATACTTCCATTTCATTTTCCAAGCAGCAAGGATGGTAAATAAGACCCTAAAATATAGCTAGTTCATTATTTACAAAGTCATAAAGTTAAATGATCTATTTTCTTAATTAATTCCTAATAACAAGCTCTTGTGCATTCTCACTTTTAAAGGCCCAAACAATTCTCATAAACAAGGACAGGGGTCCTTGCTGACCTAATTATTTTGAAACCTCCATTTGATCCAAGCTTTGAACATTAAAGCAGTTACACTAATTATGCATGCATTGATACCTTTCCTAGCCATTAAATATTAAAGGCAATCATAAAATAATTAAATAAATATGAAGCTCCTGCTGCCAACACAAGTTCATATCCATTCTGATCTTAAACAAGCTCAGAACACCCATAAGTTCATCTCAAACCAACTTGAACTATGAACTATGCATTTAAATCTAGATCCAAGCATAATTCATGATTAAATAGTTCTAACAAAGATAAAATCAAGATAATTTCAGGAAAGTTACTTCTAGGCATAACATGATCATGCCACAAGTTGAGCACAAAAATCAATTTATAATTTACTACAAAAATCAATAAAGCAGAAATAGCATAAATACATAATAATTCATAACTAAAGATCTGTTCAACGACTTTGTGCAAATTCTGGTCCAGAGGCTATTCATGAAAATCCTGGCAACATATCCAAAATTCAGCTCCATAGCTTTTCTAGATTTTGAATTACAGCAAAAAGGTGTTAAACTGAATTTGAATTTTCATTTAAAATCTACAAGTCAAAACTATGGTCATGCTTTGCAAAAGTTGTAGATCTACTCACACTGAGATAAACAAAATTAAGATTCCATTTTTCTAAATTTTCTGTGAATTTCTAAGCATTTTCTAAGGCACTGGACCAACTAGTAAGGAAACTAAGATAACTTTCATTGCAATTGAGTCCCTGGTTTACACATATACCCTCGGGACTTCACAACCGTGCCCTTGGCGGCGGGGGAGGGCTCGCCGGCGGAAAACGGCAGACGGAGGAGGAAAACATGTGGCGTGGGAGTGTGATTGGGCTCACCACGCGTTGATTGGCGATGGTGGCTCGGTCGGAGATGGCCCCGGCGAGCGGAGGTGGCGAGGTCGCGGCGGCGCGCCCGCCGCGGCTTGGATTCCTGTGAAGCTCGAGGTGGGGAAGCTCAATGCGTGCCCATGGGAGCTTGAGAGGGTCCTACGGGAGGGCTAGGAGGGTTTGGCCGGCGGCGGGAGCAAGCTGAGGTGCGAGCTCACCGAGGCGGCGGCGGCAATGGCGGCCGGCGGTCGGCAGACTCATGCGCGGGAGGAGAGGGAGGCGGCTTTTTATAGCCGAGCGCACGCGGAGGCATCATTGCTTCGCAGTGAAGCGACAAATGCGTTAAGGTGCGGGTACGGCGAGCCTCGGCGTGAGGGCGCGGCGGGCGGATCGACGGCGCCGCGGCGAGCGCGCACACACCACGTGGCGCGTGGGCTCACCGGCCGAGACGCGGCCTGGAGGTGCGTGCAGTGATGACGTATGTTGTGCTCACGCCCAAACTTCGAGGTCCGGCCGTGGTACGGCAGCGCATAGCGGAGGCGCGGCGGCGATGCATGGACGTGCGCGCGCGACGTCGTGCCGTCGCATTCCCGGCCCGATGCTTTGCATGTGCCCCTGTTTGGCCGTGCAATGCACAAAATTTTCAATGTAAACCCATCGAACTATAGATAGGACATTTACAGATGAGTTAACCCTCTACAAAATGGTTGAAACCGATTGTGAAAGGATTTGAATTGGAGAAGAAAACTGGATGCCAACTTGGGGATTTTCCATGCCTCGGTAAACAGTGATTCTGATCTTCCTTGACAATTTAGCACCTTTTCCACTTAAAACTAGCAATGCCACCCTGAAGATGAAATGTGTCCCTGGTGATTCTGCACAACTTTTGTATTGGTAGATTTTTAAGTTGTTAGGCAAAATTTGGAGAACGTGGCCAAAGTTCCAGGATCACTCAAGGACATCAAAAGGTTTGTCCCCCTTAGCTAGGGTTTAGAGCATGGAAAGTGTCTTAGACTTATTTAAGATGCTAATAGAAGAGAGTTGGTGAGGCTTGCAAGGCGATGACCTAGGTTGACCATGATTTGACCCTGGTCAACAGGTTTGATTGACAATTAGGGTTAATTAAAAACCTGGGGCGTCACAACCGCCTCAACGCCTGCTGGTACCTTGCCGAATGCATCAAGGCCACAGTGCAGGCTTCGTCCAGCTGATCTAATGAGTCCTTGCGGGCTCACTGGTTGGCGTTTTCATCATGGCCTTTAACTCTAGGTGACTCGTATTATAAGTCTATGGGGAGGATGACATCCGCACCATAGACTAGGAAGAACGAGGTGAATCTCGTGGCTCTGCTCGGGGTGGTTCTAAGGCTCCAAACGACCGACGGCAACTCCTGGAGCCATTTTTGGCTAGACTTGTTCAGCCTGTCGAAAATCCTTGGCTTCAGGCCTTGTAGGATCATTCCATTAGCACGCTCCACCTGACCATTGGTCAGTGGATGCGCGACGGCTTCCCAATCCACGCGGATGTAGAATTTGTCACAAAACTCTAGGAATTTCCTGTCGGTGAATTGGGATTTGTTGTCTGTGATCATGGAATTCGGCACCCCGAACCGATGAATGATGTCGGTGAAGAAGGACACAGCTTGCTCTGCCCTGAGGTTTGTGATTGGTCGTGCCTCGATCCATTCGGAGAGTTTATCCACGGCGACCAGTAGGTGGGTGTAGCCCCCGGACGCCTTTCGCAAGGGCCCAACGATATCCAGTCCCCATACGGCGAAGGACCATGTGACGAGAATCATTTGCAGGGTGTGAGTTGGGAGATTAGTCTTGCGAGCATAGAACTGGCACTCCTCGCAGGTGCGTACGACCTCGTTGGTATCAGCGATCGCGGTGGGCCAGTAGAAGCCTTGGCGGAATGCGTTGCCCACGAGGGTGCGCGGTGCGGCGTGGTGGCCGCACACGCCTGCGTGGATGTCTCGAGTGAGCTCACGACCATGGGGGATGGGGATGCACCGCTGTAAGATGCCAGATGCGGTGCGCTTGTACAACTTGACGTCGACTATGGTGAACGACTTGGCCATCCTGGCAATGCACCTGGCCTTGGACCGATCCGGGGGAAGTTCCCCTCGATCTATCCAAGCGAGGTATTTAACCCTCCAATCCTCCGCACTGGGGTCTAGCTCCGTCTCCCTGGCCTCGGCTTCGTCCGCACCATAGCCCTCGAGCAAGGCAAGCACGAATGCCTCGTTTGAGGGGTCCTCGTCAATGGGCTCCGCGCCCGCTAGATTCGAGGGAGCCCCTGAGGGTTCCTCCTGACTCGAGGGTAACGTTCCGAGGTCGACGGACGGCTTCGCGATGTCTCGCGCAAAAACGTTTGGGGGAACGGTGATCCACTCTAACGTGATCCTTGCGAGTTCGTCTGCCTCCTCATTGTACTTGCGGGGGACGTGATTGAGCTCGATGCCGTAGAATTTGTCCTCGAGGGCACGCACGGCATTGTAGTATGCCTCCATCTTCTCATCGTGGCAACTCGCATTCTTCATGACTTGGTCAATCACGAGCTGTGAGTCCCCCCTGACGTCGAGGCGTTTGATGCCTGTTTCGATGGCGATTCGGAGGCCGTAGAGGAGGGCCTCTTACTCTGCCATGTTGTTGGACGCGGGGAAATGTAGGTGTACTGCGTACCTCATATGCTCCCCGAGGGGTGAGATGAAGTGTAGGCCCGCGTCTGCCCCGGTTTTCATCACTGACCCATTGAAGTAGAGGGTCCAGCATTCAACCTGAATTTGCAGTGGGGGCAGTTGCGTGCCCGTCCACTCGGTGACGAAATCTGCAAGGACCTGGGACTTGACCGCCTTGCACGGCGCGTAGCTGAGCATCTCGCCCATGAGCTCCACAGACCACTTGGCGATCCTTCCCGCGGCATCCGGGTAACGGATGATCTCCCCCAACGGGAACGAGGAGACCACCATGACCGTGTGGGCCTCGAAGTAGTGCCGCAACTTGCGCCGCACAAGCACCACTACGTAAAGCAGCTTTTGGATCTGTAGATATTGTACCTTGGTCTCGGACAAGACCTCACTGATGTAGTACACTAGCCTTTGGACTGGTAGGGCGTGCCCTTCCTCTCCTCGCTCCACTACGATGACCGCACTGACCACCTGGGTGGTCACAGCGATGTAAAGGTACAGCAGTTCGCCGCTCCGGGGCGGCGTAAGGATTGATGTGCGGGTGAGCGTCACCTTGAGTTTGTCCAGCGCCTCTTAGGCCTTGACAGTCCAGGAGAAGCGCTCGTGCTTCTTCAAGAGCCGATAGAGGGGTAAGCCCTTTTCGCCGAGCCGCGAGATGAAGCGGCTCAAGGCGGCAAGGCACCCCAACACCTTCTGAACCCCTTTAAGGTCTCGAATCGAGCCCATCCGGTTGAGGGCTGTGACTTTTTCGGGGTTGGGCTCGATGCCCCGCTGGGAGACGATGTATCCTAGCAACATGCCACACGGCACCCAAAAGGAGCATTTTTCGGGGTTCAGTTTCACCCCGTTGGCCCGCAGGCAGTTGAACGTGATGCGCAGGTCGCTAACCAGGTCATCCACCTTCCTGGTTTTGACGACTATGTCGTCTATGTATGCCTCAACGGTCCGCCTGATGTGGTCTCCGAAAATGTGCTGCATACACTATTGGTACGTAGCACCCACATTTCGGAGGCCAAATGGCATCGTTACATAGCAAAACATTCTGAATGGCGTGATAAAGGAGGTCGCGAGCTAGTCGGACTCCTTCATCTTTATTTGGGGTACCCAGAATAGGCATCAAGGAAACATAAGAGCTCGCACCCCGCAGTAGAATCTACAATTTGATCAATTCATGGCAAAGGAAAAGGAACTTTAGGACATGCTTTATTTAAACTAGTGTAATCTACACACATCCTCCACTTCCCATTCTTTTTATTAACTAGTACAGGACTGGCTAGCCATGTAGGGCGAAAGACTTCCTTGATGAATCTAGCCTCGAGGAGCTTCCGCAGCTCCACTCCGATTACTCGGCGCTGTTCTTCGTCAAAGCACCGCAGCCGTTGTTGCACGGGTCGGGAGTGAGGTAGGATATCAAGAGAGTGCTTGGCGACCTCCCTCGGGATGCCTGGCATGTCCGAGGGGCTCCACGCGAAGATGTCAGTGTTGGTGCAGAGGAAGTCGACGAGCACCACTTCCTATTTCGGGTCTAGGGTGGAACTGACCCTCAATGCCTTGCCCTCAAGGGCAGCAGGGTCGAGGGGCACCTCCTTTGTCTGCTCGGCAGCCTCGAAACTGCCCGCGTGCTTGGCTGAGAAGTCGAGGTCCTCGTTGACCAGCTTCTCCATGTTCGTGACGAGCGCTTCGTCAAGCACTAGCGCCTCAGCGTGTTCCACGCACTCGACGTCGCAGTCGAATGCGTACTTGATCGATGAGCCCACGGTGATGACGCCTTTCGGCCCCGACATCTTCATCTTGAGGTAAGTGTAGTTCGGGACTGCCATGAACTTGGCGTAACACGGGCGCCCAAGAATGGCATGTATGCACCCTGAACCCCACCACCTCGAAGGTGAGGGTTTCCTTGCGGAAATTGTCCGGTGTGACAAACCAGACTGGCAGGTCAATTTGCCCGAGGGGCTGGACGCGCTTGCCTGACGCGACGCCATGGAACGGCGTCGTGCTGGGCCGCAGCTGGTCCAACCCGATGCCCATCAACCGGAGGGTGTGCGCGTAGAGGATGTTGAGGTTGCTGCCCCCATCCATTAGCACCTTGGAGAACCGCGAGTTGTCGATGACTGGATCGACAACCAGTGGGTACTGGCCCGGATTAGGGATGCGAATCGAGTGATCCTCGCGGCTGAAAGTGATGGCGTCCCCCGACTAGTCAAGGAAGGAGGGGGGAGCCTTCTCCGCAGTGAGGACCTCGTGTCGCTCCCGCTTGTGCTGGCTGTTGGACATGTCCACTGTTGGCCCCGAAGATGAGGAAGAAGTTCTCCACCGCCGGGAAGCCGTCGGCGTCCCCGTCACCACCATTCTTCTCAGCCTCACCATCCTTCGTGGCGGTGCGGCTGTAGTACTTCTAGAGCATGTCGCACTACTCGAGGGTGTGGTGGACCAGGGTCTTGTGGTACGGGCACGGCTTCTTCAGCATGTCATCGAACACGTCGGGGCCTCGAGGGGCCGTCGAGGGCCCTTGCGGGCCGGGTCGACCGCGAGGGCCTCGTCCCCGTCGTTGTCGTACTCCTGCGTGCGGGCTTCGCGGCAGGGCTTCTTGCCCTTCTTGCCCCGCTTGTGCTTCTGCTGGGGCTCCTTGGACTTGCTATCCTCCGCGGGCGCATCGTCCACGCGCTTGCCCTTCTTGCCGTCGAAGATTGCCCCCACCGCCTCCTCACCGGAGGCGAAACTGGTGGCGTTTTCGAACAGCTCATTGGAGTCGACGAGCGGGCTTCGCCCAAGCTCGCGCACGAGGTCCAGGCAGGTCGTGCCCTCGAGGAAGGCTTGCACGATCTCGGATTGGGACACGCTTGGAAGTTCAGTACAGCACTTGGAAAAGCAGCGTATGAAGTCCCGGAGCGACTCGTCAGGCTTCTGGGTGCACGCCCATAGGTCCCAGGAGTACCCGGGACGCATGTACATGCCCTGGAAGTTCCCTACAAACGTGCATACCAGGTCATCCCAGTTGTGGATCTGGCTGGGCGGCAGGTGCTCGAGCCACGTCCGGGCTGAATCTGCGAGGTGTAGCGGCAGGTTGTAGATGATCACTTCATCAGTGGTGGCACCACCCAGTTGGCAGGCCAGGCGGTAGTCGTTGAGCCACACACGAGGGTCCGTCTCCCCCCGTGTACTTTTCGATCAAGGTGGGCTGGCGAAAGCGCCAGGGAAAACTCGCCGTGCGGATTTCCAGGTTGAACACACGGGTCCCCAGGGGTTCCGGCGTCGGGGAGCGATCCTCGCGGCTGTCGCAGCGGCCACCCCGTCGAGGGTGGTAGCCCGCTGCCGCCCGTGCCTCCGCGTCACCCCTTCGGTGAGCATTGATGACGTTGCGGGCGTCGCCATCCCGAGCCTACCCGCGTTTATCAAGGATCCACTCCCTGACCAGCGTTCGGCCCTGGTTGGCTGGTTGCCCCACTGTGCCACCTGCGTGGACAGACGCCTCTTGGCCCTGGTTGCCACTGTCGTCTCGCGCGCTGCCCTGTTGGCGTATGTGGGACGCCGAGCTTTCGACTTGTTGCACGGCCGCCTACTCGATGAGCGCCTGTGCCTCGTAGTGCAGGTTTCGCGCCTCGGGCCTTGAGGGTGCGGGCATGGCCCAGAGTATCGTCGTGGCTGAGATGAGCTTCTGGCTCACGCGTGGTGGCATGTTTGGGTCGTCGACGTTGAAGTCAATGTTGATGTGCTCGCGAGCCTGTTTGCCCAGCTCGCGCGCGGAGACCTCTCCGGCAATGGAGGCGCGCAGCAGTCGCACCGCGCGGTACTTCTCCGCGAGCTTAGCCTCGAGCTTGTGCGCTTGAGCTTGTTGCGCGTTGATGTCTGTGGCCCTCGTCGGTGAGGTGGGAAGCGTGCTTGGCCCTGGGTTCCGGGGTGCGCTTGTCCCCGGATCTTGGTGGGCTTCTCCGTCGCCAGCCCCCGCCACATTTGCGCTGTCTGCCGGGTCACCGATGGCAACCATAAAGCACTCACGTGCGGGGTCATAGCTTCCGGCGCTGGAGCCGTCAGAGCAGCCGAACTAGTAGTCTGTGGCGTCGAGGAGCCGCCGGAACATCACTGGGTCCGGCACGCCAGAGAAGTCCCACTCCGCGTACCCGTGCGAGGTCGCAGGGGGCAGCTCGCTAGCCGAGTCGTGGTACGACTCGTCGTTGGTGGTGGCGATGAGCTTCCTGACCGCCGGCAGGTGGTGGACGGGGAGGTCCTCGTACGCTGCCATGTCGATGCTGGCATACGAAGCGTAGGCGGTCGCGGTGTTGCGCATCCCGTAGGGGAACTGCGGCCGGCGACCGCGCGCTCCCCCGTGGGCGCCGTCGGCCGTCTCGGCCCGATGGGCGTGTCGCCTCGTGCCACGGCGCGCGTGGCCCGACGTCGTTCCATTCGCGCCCGGCGCGAGCGGCGCCGAACGCCATCGGCGTTGGGGTGTTGAAGGGCCCACAGCATCCGCCCGCACGGTGTCGGAGCATCAGCAGCAGGCGTGGCGGGAACCGGGCCTTGCCCAGTCGACCGCCACGGGGGGAGTTCGGCGCACTTGGTGATGTGCATAAGGTAGTTGTTCCCCGTAGCCTGAAAGTTCAGGCTCCCGAACTGGATTTTGAATCTGGCTGGGAGGGGGTCCAAGCTGCCCATGGAGTACCTCTGGGACCTGTACTCGGTGCGGATCACCATCGAGATGGCTGGTGGGAAGCTGATCTTTAGCGCGACTCCCCTACCTAGCGCACCAATTGTCGGTGAGGAAAGTAGTCCCGACACTAACTAGTACGAGCGCTGAGATCTATCTCTCGATGGCCAGTGCTAAGCAACACGTTGACACGAGTTTTATCCTGGTTCCGGCCGTGGGCCGTACGTCCAGCAGGGGGGCGCTCTAGGCGCTGTATTGCGTTGCACCGTAGTGCTTGCAGAGGGGGCTGCAAGTGTGGTGGGAGAGGAGGAAAAGCCTCCAGGTCCCTGAGGTTTGATAGAGGCAGAGTGCCAATATCGTGGTGAAGGCGGAAAACGTGGAAGTGTCCCACTATCCATCCTCCCTGCGGCCAGGGGACCGCCTCCTCCTTTTATAGGCCAAGGGGAGGCGGTTTACAATCGTGCCGCACAGTTCTAGGCTACATGTGGCGGTATGGTGTACATCACTGTGGAGTGGGTGGCAGTCCTGGCGAATCTTGCTTCTAGCGGGATGTCGCGGTGAGTCCTGTGCTCGTCCAAGAGCAGCTTCGATGGTAGTGGTGTGGGAGCCTCTTGTTTGGTCATCGTTCGTACGTCAGCTCGAGGGTTAGGCTGACGGAGGGCTGAAGGTCACACAGTAGCGGGCGTGGCGATGTCTTGTCGTCCCGGGCTCCCACAGCGCCGGGGATGGTGCTGTAGTGCCCGGGATGGTGGCACAGCAGCGGGGATGGCCGCTGTAACACCCCGTGTTTTTGCTCAGTGGTGATTTGTGCTAATGACCCTCTTAACACATCCTTAACCACCCATGAGAGTCCTAGGTTGACCCATGGTCAAAACCCTAACTCAAAAACCCTAATGTTCCTTTGACCCCCCAGTGCCAGTATAGATTTTGAGCACGTTCTCCAAAATTCCCCTAAACACTTCAAAATTGCCCAAAGGGAAAAATGTGCAGAATTTCAAGGCACACAACTTTGCTGTTGAGTGGCATTGCTAGTTTGGAGTGTAGGGTGGTGAAAATGGCTAATCAAGGCGCTAGTTTACTATTCATCGGCGCCGAGATTTTGGCCAACTTGGCATGCTGTTCCTGCTCGATTCCTTGGATAAAACCCCTACCAGCCTTTGCAAGTGTTGAAGAGGGATCCTTGATCTTCAACTTTGCTATAGATTGTAAGGTGCACTTTAGTTTGAAAATCCAGAGAAAATCAAATTTGAAAACTACATCAGCGAATTGCAAACGCCCGGGAACGCCGAGACGCGCCCTGCCGCGACGTTGTGCGCGGCCACGTCGGCAAGCCGCCGTACGTGCCATACCCACGTTGGGCGCACACGCCGAGGGCGCCGAAGCGACCATCGGTCGCTGCACCTGCGCCGGCGGGGAGCTCACCCGTGTCGTCCGTGGCAAGTGGGCCGCGCCGGTGGCGTCAATCCACCGGTCGGCGCACAGCACTGTGGCGCGCCATTGGCCGCCAGAGCGGCGCACGTCGCCGGCCATGCCGCGACCTCTCCACACGTGCGTGAGTCACCGACGTGACCTCATTAGCCCCTAACCGACCTCCAGCGTCTATAAAAACCCGCCTCGGCCGCTCCTCGCGCGCACGCGCACCCGCTACCGAGCCCCGTCGTCCGCCATTGGCGCCGCCGGAGCAAACCTTCCTCCCGTCGATGCCCTCACCCCCACAAGCCCCTAAGCTCTTCCTTGTGCATCCCAAAAGCTCCCCGGGTCGCTTGTTGATCAAGCCGAGCCGCACGATCACCGGAGTCCGAGCTCCCGCAGCCGCCGCCGGACCGCCACAGTCGAGCTCGCCCCTCCGCCGATCCTCCGCGCCCGGTGACCTGCTTAGCATCTTCCCTAGGCCACATGGAAGCTCCCGGTGTAGCACATTGTTGAGCATCACCCCTTTCCTCACCGCCGTCCGAGCTCCCGCGGCCGCACCGCCTCTGCACCGCCACCGCCGCTCGCCGGCGACTTCCCCGGTCAATCCTCTTCTACCAATCAATCGCGGGTGAGCCCAATCGTATTTCCCCGTCGCTTTTTTGCATGCCCGTGCCCCACCTCGCCGCCGGCGAGCTCGCCATCGCCATCGGGTCCAAGGGAGGTTTTAAAAGTTCTAGGGTCCTACGCGCAAAAAGATTCTTCCCCATTTGCTATGTATTGGCTGAAACTTGTAAAATTGATTTAAAATCGTAGAAAAATCCAAACATAGAAAACTCAATTTTGCGGTGCTTAGTGTAATAAGAACTACAACTTTCTCCAAATATGTATATACTTTTGAGCTATAGTTTTTGCCTGAAAAATTGAAAAGTAAAATACCTAGATCTGTGTTTTTGCAAAATCCACAAAAGATCTTGAGCTAGATTTTGGATATGTTGTGGGAACTAGCCTGTTTAGGTCCTGTGCCAAAAATTGCACAAAGTTACTGAAGGGATCTTTTTATATAAATTATCTTGTGATATTGATAAATCTGCCTAGATGATTTTTTAGCTTAAAATATAATTATTCTTGAGCCCAACTTCTGGCTATTGTCATATTAAACCAAAATGCATCCTTGGTGAATTTACCATGATTTTATCCCTGTTAGAAATATCATTTCCTCTTTTATGCTTGTTTTTAGTCATAAATATGTGTAGCAAGATCCATAAGGGCTATAGTCTGTTTATTGGTTCTTTAGTCTTGTTTTGGACCAAAGCATGTGTAGGAGAAAGTTTGGATTCATTTCTGCTATAATTATTTTTATATGCATTAATCCTTTATATGCTAGCTAGAAATGCCTTTATTTTGTGTATTTAAATTCAGTGGTGCAAAAACTAGTTCCTTGTTGTCCAAGGGAGTGTTCCTGGTCATTAGGGGCAGTGGGCACTGTTGGGCAAGTTTGAGATGTGTTTAGTTGAGTAAAAGAGAGTAAACTAGATTAATCTAGTAAAGAGAAAAATAGGAAAAATACCTTCTCTTGTGCATAAGTTAAGGAAATGAATTAGGAAAGTAAAATGGTGGTACAAAAGTAAATTCCTTGCTGTTTGCATTTAAATTAAGTATTTTTAAATAGATGTGCACACAATCACCTTAAAAAGAAGGCTAAATAAGCTTTTTTATTATCTTTAAAAGGAGAAATAATTAAATCATTTTCTTAAGGTGAATATGACCAACCTTATACTCTTTGTAGTTGTTTGGCACTGTTTTTGAATTAAATTAAAATAATTGCACTCCTAATCACTGCATTGCATTCCCCGTGTAGAAGTCCCCGATGGTAGCTATACGCTTGTGCCGGCTGACGAGGACGAGGGAGCAGGAGGAGACGTGCACTACGTGACCGTAGAGCAAGACCCGGACCAAAGTCCGGAAGTGTGTGTGTCTGCTTGTGCTGACGAAGGCAAGCCCCGGTTTATTCATTAACCCATGTGTTTCTTTAAACTTCTGAATTTACTTCTTGCTATCTTATTTGCATTTACGTTCAAGAGTTGAAATGAAACCCTAGTTGCATGATCCATAAGCACCTATGATCTTTTACTAGCATGTTAGGTCGCTAGTTGCTATGCCTCAAGGATCCGGTACAAGTCGAGTGATGTTCGTCACTCACGAGAATATGATCTCCTTTATGGAATCACCATATGTTTAAATGGATTGCTAATGTGGTAAGAGCATGGGATTTGGGCTTCGGTCCAATGGCTTCGTTGGTTAAGTGTTTGAAAGTACTAAACACTTGTCGGAAATGGGTACGATAAGCCTAGTACCTAAATGAGGCGGTATGGGATTTTACTATCACTACTCTTAGCGTTGCGGCCCCGGGCTCGCCACTCGAGTGCATGCGTGAAGCTGGGTGACCTTGGTGGCGTAGCCCAGATAAACCTTGTACTTAAGACTGTGAGCTATTATCCCCAAACCGAAGAATGACGGGAGCCGCCTGGTTGGTGTACTCTTGGTGAGAACACCTCCCGTGTGTTTAGGTCCACCTTGCAAGGTTTTTGAATCAATCGATTGTCGGCCTCTCACCGTTATCTGAGACTACTTACCCGACTGGCCATGATATCCCTTTATGATGGAACTTTGTGAAGATTATTACTTTGATTAATTGTTTGTACAACCTTGGTTGCAATAGTTGCTTATCTAGTAATGATTACTTCTACTAGAACTTGAGCTAAAATGTGAAAGTAAGGATTCACTACTTAGTAGATTTTTGGCAAACAAACCCACTAGCCAAAAGCCATGCATGTTTAGAGTTAAAGTCTTTCTTTTAGATGGGTAAGTCTTGCTGAGTATTAGTATACTCAGCCTTGCTTTATAAATGTTGTTTCCAGGTAATGCAAGTGATGTGTGGCCCGGAGAACTCCTATGATGTGATCGTACCGTTTAGATATCTTCCACTGTTTTCAATAACCTCTAAACTATTTAATTTCATGTCAAAGAACTACGTTTGTAATAATGAACCCTACGGGGATGTGATGGTTAAATTGTAAGGCAATCTGGACTCTCCTTCGTGAGATTTTTAATGCATACGTTCGATCGTCTCTGTGATGTCAAGTGATTTACCGGGCGTTAACCCGGCAACACTCAACGGGATACTTCTTTATTATCGCTTAATGACCCAAATGGAGTGGTTTAGGCGATAGTACGGAATTATCTCAGGTGGGGTTGTCACAGTTGGTACCAGAGCATCCGTATGCACCGGAGTGATTAGATTAATACTAATCACATGATTTATAATAAAACTTGCCAAGATTGATTGGGTTTTGAAAATTCGTTGGATCGCTAAGGAATGATCTAGACCGAGAGGCCCTAGAGGGAAATTTTGGGTTCTTTAAGGTGGCATAAGAATCTATGGTGTATTTTACTAACTTCCAGCACCTTACTTTATGTCAGACTTACTTTCTTGTACAACCAAACTAGATGAGCCACAACATGTTTCACGTGTGCTGTTCCGCATCACGGGAATTGCGAGGGTTGATGGAGTGATCCATTCCACGGATCCCATCTTCGCGTCTGGTTATGAGTTGTGGTGTCGCCACGTGTCTCATACGTGTGCATTCCGCATGTCGATCATGCGAGGCAAGGATACACTCCATTCAAACGGAGGGTGTCCGAGGTTGGACGCTGTCCATGCAGTGGCTTTACGCATGGATACCATTTCTATAAGTGAACGGTAATGTATGTGGACGCTTTCGTGACGTGCTGGCATGAAAGGTTCATTTTCTGCAGGTACACTAACAACGTTCGTAAGTCGTTAAGTGCGAATCGAGTAGCTCAGACTAGTTATTATAAGGAGAGCCGATTATAAGCTTGCCACCGGCACTAACTACGTCTTTTGGATCTAGTTGAGTAAGGTCGTTTAAGGCGTGTGCATGCATAATTAAAACCTTGTGAACCTAAAATTGGTCCCCGGTTGCTTGAATAATTTTTCTAAGTAATTTGGTTGATCTTAGATAAGGTTTTCCTCTCTTCTGAGTTTAGGAAAAATTCTGGCAGATTCTGTATCTGTCATTTCTCAATTTTTTTAGCCAAATCTGTAAGGAATCTGACTAGACATACTTTAAGAAAGTTGTTTCTTATCAAGTTGAGCATCCACTGTGAATTTTTCATGATTTTAGGAATTTTCTGCAGAGAGTTATGCTCAGTTTAGTGAGTCTCTGTTCTGCTGTTTTTCAGAGCAGCATTTCCCCTGCAAATGAAATTTTTCGAGTATGTTCCAATCCAATCTAGATCTACCTTTGAATACCAAAAGTGTGCATAATCATGTCATTGAGTTGCTGTGAAAATTTGGGAATTTTTGGGGTCCTGGTTTTTATGTTATGAATTTTTGTTCATACCTACCAGATTTTACCCTTTTGCTCGTTGAAGTCGATTGATATCTAACGTGTACTTCCTAATTTTTGTACAGATGGCGCAGCCACCGATCTACGAGATCGACGCGGACGGTACCATTCGTACCGATGCCCTTCACTGGGAGGGTTTTCCCCGCATTTTGTGGGAGACCCTCAGTGAGGTGGGCTACATTACGCCGCCGCTGTACGAGGTCGTCTCTTTTTGGGACCAGGGTGTTCCCTACGCCCGCACGACCGCTACCGTGCTTCCCCACCCCGAGCACCCGGAGTGGGCGTACTTGAGCTTGATGTTCTTTGCTCACCGTGGTGTCGAGTCGGTTGAGTCCGCGGCCATGCAGATTCTTCACACCTTCTGCGAGCAGCACCCGGACGAGGTGATGCTCACTGCGCTGGGTTTGTTCCCGGCCATGGACCCACTCGACCTGGCTTGGCGTGAGCGTATCTCGCTCACCGACGTGTTGCTCATGGCGGACCCTCCAGCGGTTGTTGTACGTCAGCTTCTGAGGTTCTTTGAGGCGGTGTACAACATGCAGGTATTTCGTCTTTCCACTCAGGGTATGCTCTCAGTTGTGTTGATGGACTCCACAGCGATGAGGGATATCCTCACCCTCGACCTTCAATATGAGCAACATACCGTTGCTCACCTCCAGCAGGAGATTGTTACGCTTCAGGACGAGCGTATCCAGTGGCACCAGGAGCGTGCCGAGCTCACAGAGTAGCTGTTCGCCCGAGATCACGCTCTTGAGATGACTCAGGTGCAGTTAGCTCACACTAAGGCCCAGCGTTTTGCCTTGGTGCAGAACGTGGTGGAGATGCAGAACCAGGTAGCTGAGATGGAGATAGAGGTAGAGGTGTGGCAGGCGATGGCCCAGCAGGGGCACCAGCCGCCGATCGCACCACCAGCCGCACCTGCCGCTCCAGACGAGCTACAGGGAGTTTCGGGCTTGAGCGAGGATAGTGTTGGTGGTCGCCCACCCGACTCTCCGGACACTAGCGCTGGCTCCACTGCGGGCTATTAGTGGTTTTAGCAGTTGTCTTTTGGAGGGAAATCATGTACTCCTAGTTTAGCCTCCTTAGCTAGCTTTTGTGTAAGGGTAGAGGCTGCTCAGAGAGTATAATTGATGACCTTTTGTTGTACATAAGTTGTAAGTGGTCCAAAAGACTCCGCATCATGTAATGCTTGGATGGACACCTCGAGGTTGTCATGTTTCAATGAATAAATTAGGGCTGTTGTGATCAAAGTTTTGCCTTGTGCTGAATACCAATCTTGTGTGTTATGTTGTGGAGATTATGCTCACCAAAATTCACCACCATTGCATAAGCATACCGAGAATTATAGCGAAAATTGTGCAGTTCGGCCTACAGCAAAAACAGTTAGGCAGAACCTCGGTGTTGGAATTTTTCGGGCATGTTAACGTTGGAATTGGACCTCAGGTTGAATACAAATGTTGGAGCTCATTAAATTTTGCACTTTCTGACCAAAAATGGGAGTTTTTTCTATTACGGGCGGAGAGTTATGAACTTTCTAGTAACTCAGCTGTGCTGTCCGGTTTTCACCAAAGTGATGCTATGAGTTTTCGTTTTCCATATTCTTCTTGTGGATAACGTGAACAAGCTTGTGAATATGTAACTAATAAAAAATCTCATGGATTTCAGATGGTGGGACAAACTCGTACTTATCCCAATGGTTTTGGTGCAAGTGGGAGTGACGCTCCACCTCCTCCTCCCAACATGACCATTCACGAGCAGTTTATGGTCACCCAAACGGAGGTGACGCGACAGCTCTTTCAAACGAAGCAGCAGCTTGCTCAGCAGCTGCAGAACAATCCCCTAGGGAGAACATCGACGGCCAGCCTCGAGTCACTAAGTATGAGCATTTCTATGCCATGAAGCCCCTGACTTTCGAAGAGGCCAAGGAGCCACTGGCTGCCGATGCATGGATCAGGGCCATTGAGGCCAAGTTCTCTGTGTTCACCCTGCCCTGCTCAGAGGAGCGTAAGGCCAGCTTCGCTGCCCTACAGCTCCGTGGTGCAGCGTTGATATGGTGGGAGAACTTCAAGACCATGATTCCTGCCGGACATCAAATCACGTGGGCTGAATTCAAGCAGGCCTTCAAGGAACATCACATTCCTAAAGGTCTCATGGATAGAAAGATGAAGGAGTTGCTTGCTCTAAAGCAAGGCTCTGACACGGTGTATGAGTATGCTAAGAAGTTCAACGCCCTGTGTCAGTATGGTGGGCATCATGTTGACAACGATGCCAAGAAGATAGAGCGTCTCCGTGATGGGCTACACGGGGATCTCTATGAGAGGCTTAATCTTTATGAGCCTAACAGTTATCAGGACCTTGTGAACAAGGCCATTTCTCAAGAGGATGCCATGTCCAAAGCCCAGAAGGATAGAAAGAGGCAAGCTGGATTCACTACTACTGGTGGGTCGGGCAAGAAATTCTGCTTTATCAAGAAAGGTACTCAGGGTCCTCCCCAGTCATCTTCAACTAAACACTGCAGGGTGACCCCGTCTCAGAACAAGCCATCTGGGAACTTCCAGTTCCGTAAGGCATAGCAGCAGCCCCACAAGCCTAGTGCACCCCCAGCTAACAACAATAACAATAGTGCTATCAAGGATCGTCGCTGTTATAATTGTGGGCAGCCCGGGCATTACATCAATGAGTGCCCCAAGCCCAGGCAGAACAAGCAGAATGAAAGCTCAGGATTCCGTCAAGGGAACCAAGGCAAGAAGCCCATGGTGCAGGTCAAGCAGGGCAAACTCAACTTCACCACCTTGGTTGACGTTCTAGAGGGAGTAGCAGTGCTGACAGGTACCTTCTCTATTCGTGATCACCCCGTTAGAATTTTGTTTGATTCTGGAGCAACCCATAGTTTCATTAGTGAAAGTCTAGTGAGCAAGTTGGGGTTACATTCTTGTCATACCAAAGATTCTTTCGTCGTAGCCACGGCGGGAGGAAGAATCCTCTCCAACACTATAACCAAAGCTGTCCCCCTTCAGCTTGGCAGCAAAACTTTCTTAACAAACATGATTCATTTGGGGTTGGGAGGTCTAGATGTGATTCTAGGAATGAATTGGTTAACCCAACATCAAGTTCTTTTGGATATCGCCACTAGAATGATAGAAATCCATTCCCCTACCAGTGGTCATACCACCTTGTACCTACCCAAGGTAGAAGGCATAAATCCTTGTTCTTGTGCTGCCGTAACCATCCAACTAGAAGACATTCCAGTAGTGTGCGAGTATCCAGATGTCTTTCCCGATGACTTGCCTGGTATGCCACCAGACAGGGACGTCGAATTTGTCATAGAACTTCAGCCAGGCACCGCACCGATATCAAAAAGGCCTTACCGAATACCACCCAAAGAACTGGCTGAGTTAAAAATTCAATTGCAAGAATTGCTTGATAAGGGGTATATCCGCCCAAGTTCTTCTCCTTGGGGAAGCCCCGCTCTTTTTGTGAAAAAGAAAGATGGTAGTTTGCGGATGTGTGTTGACTATCGTCCACTCAATGTGGTGACAATTAAGAATAAATATATGTTGCCCCGCATTGATGTGCTCTTTGATCAATTGGTTGGTGCCCAAGTCTTTTCCAAGATTGATCTTCGATCAGGCTATCATCAAATCAAGATTCGAGCGAGTGACATTCCAAAGACAGCATTTTCCACCAGATACGGTCTTTATGAATTCCTAGTAATGTCTTTTGGTCTCACCAATGCACCTGCCTATTTCATGTACCTTATGAACTCAGTCTTCATGAATGAACTGGACAAGTTCGTAGTGGTCTTCATCAATGATATTCTCATTTATTCCAAGAGCAAAGCCGAGCATGCGAAGCATCTTCGTATTGTCTTGCACTGATTGAGAGATCACAAACTCTATGCCAAATTCTCTAAATGTGAGTGTTGGCTAGATAGTGTGAAGTTTTTGGGTCACACTATTTCCAAGGATGGTATATCCGTGGATCCTAGCAAAGTGCAGGAGGTCATGGATTGGAAGCCACCCAAGTCAGTACATCAAATCCGTAGTTTTCTGGGTCTAGAAGGCTATTACCATCGGTTTATTCCGGATTTCTCCAAAATAGCTAAACCCATGACTGATTTATTGAAGAAGGGTATCAAGTTTGTGTGGGGTGAGGAGTGTGACCAAGCTTTCCATGCCTTGAGAAAACACTTAACCTCAGCTCCTGTATTGACTCAACCGGATATGTCGAAACCGTTTGAGGTGTTTTGTGATGCTTCGGGCACTGGTCTTGGTTGCGTACTTATGCAAGAAAACCGAGTCATTGTCTATGCCTCACAGGCACTTCGACCGCATGAGAAGAACTATCCCACTCATGATCTTGAGCTAGCAGTAGTCGTGCATGCCTTAAAACTTTGGCGCCACTACTTGATGGGTAATCACTGCAATATCTACACCGACCACAAGAGTCTCAAGTATATTTTCACTCAATCTGATTTAAATATGAGACAAAGAAGATGGTTGGAATTAATCAAGGATTATGATTTGGAAGTCCATTATCATCCCGGCAAGGCTAACGTGGTTGCAGATGCGCTTAGCCGCAAATATTGCAACTATGTGACGTTAGAGCCGAAGAATGAAGCTTTATGTGAAGAACTGAGGAAGCTTAACTTGGAAGTGGTCGAGCATGGCAGGCTTCATGCTGTCTCGATTGAATCTCCTCTCCATGAGAGAATTGCTATAGCTCAACTCAGCGATGAAGAGGTTCAGAAAATCAAACAGAAATCAGAAGAAGGAGACCCCAAGTATGAGTGTTTCCGGAGAAACGACAAGGGAGTTGTCTGGTTCGGACAAAGACTAGTGGTACCTCAGGATCAAGACCTAAAGAAGGAAATTTTAGATGAGGCTCATCTCTCTAAGTTCACCATTCACCCCAGAAGTACCAAAATGTATTGAGATCTTAGGGAAAACTTTTGGTGGTCAAATATGAAGGGAGAAATAGCCGAGTATGTGTCTGGATGTGATACATGTCAAAGAATCAAGGCTAGTCACCTAAAGACAGCAGGTCAAATGACACCATTGTCCATTCCTCCATGGAAGTGGGACGATATCAGCATGGATTTCATTGTCGGATTACCTCTGACGCCACGGAAGCATGATTCCATTTGGGTAATAGTGGACTGACTTACCAAGACCGCTCACTTTATCCTCGTTCACACTACCTATTCAGCTGAGCACTACGCAGAAATCTATATTGACCTTGTAGTGCGCTTACACGGTGTCCCCAAGACTATCTTGTCAGATCGAGGCACTCAATTCGTTGCTCGCTTCTGGGCACAAGTGCACGAATCTTTGGGACCAAGCTAATCCATAGCTCCAGCTATCATCCTCAGACTGATGGTCAGACGGAAAGAGTAAATCAAATAGTAGAAGATATGTTGAGAGCTTGTGTCATTCATTTTGACAAATTTTGGGATAATTGCCTAGCCCTAGCAGAGTTTGCTTATAACAATAGTTATCAAGCTAGTTTGAAGATGGCCCCGTTTGAAGCCTTGTATGGAAGAAGGTGTCGTACCCCCTTTGAATTCGTCTCAAGCGGGTGAGCGAACCTTGTTTGGTCCTAAACTAGTACAAGAAGCCGAAGAGAAAGTGAGTGTGATCAGAGAAAATCTGAGAGCAGCTCAAATGAGGCAGAAGAGTTACCATGATAAAACTAAAGCTCCCCGAGAGTTTGAAGTTGATAAATATGTATACCTAAAGGTATCTCCGACCAAAGGCGTACAATGCTTTGGAGTAAAAGGGAAATTGGCTCCACGCTATATTGGTCCTTATGAAGTCACTGAGAAGTTTGGTACGGTTGCCTACCGTATTCGACTTCCCGACCGATTGTCTGCAGTGCACGATGTGTTTCACGTCTCGCAATTGAAGAAGTGTGACCAAATTCCAGAAGCACAAATAATTGAAGAAACCAATGCAGAAATAGAACCAGATCTATCACTAGCAGAGTATCCAATGAGGGTATTGGATCATAAAGAAAGACAAACTAGGAGACAAAAGGTGAAGATGTACAAGATACAATGGAGTCACCACACCGAAGAAGAAGCTACATGGGAGACCGAGCAATTCCTAAACACCAAGTACGCCGACTTTCTTCCATGTCAAACTCGTGAGTGAATCTTCTTCACGTACTCTTAATTTCGAATCTCGGGGCGAGATTCCCGTTAAGGGGAGTAGGCTGTAACACCCCGAGTTTTTGCTCAGTGGTGTTTTGTGCTAATGACCATCTTAACACCTCCTTAACCACCCATGAAGAATCCTAGGTTGACCCATGGTCAAAACCCTACTCAAAAAACCCTAATGCCCTTTGACCCCCCTAGTGTCAGTGTAGACTTTGTGCACGTTCTCCAAAATTTCCCTAAACACTCCAAAACCACCCTAAGGGAAAAATGTGTAGAATCTCAAGGCACACAACTTTGTTGTTGAGTGGCATTGCTAGTTGGGAGAGTAGGGTGGTGGAAATGGCAAAACAAGGCACTGGTTCACTGTTCACCAGTGCCGAGAATTTGGCCAGATTGGCATGATGTTTCTGCTCGATTTCTTGAACAAAACCCCTACCAACCTTTATTAAAGTTGTATAGGGGTGTGTGATCTTCAACTTTGCTTCAGACCATAAGGTGCACTTTAGTTTGCAAATCCAGAGAAAATCCATTTTGAAAACGGCTTCAGCAAATAGAAAATGCCGGGAACGCCCGAAACGCGCCCCACCGCGACGTCGTGCGCGGCCACGTCGGCCACTCGCCGTACGCGCCGTACCCGCATCGGGCGCACACGCGCGAGGCGCCGGAGTGACCATTGGTCACTACGCTACGCCGGCGGGGAGCACTCCCGTGCCGTCCGTGGAAAGTGGGCCACGCCGGTGGCGCCGATCCACCGGCCGACGCACCGCCCGTGGCGCGCCATTGGCCGTCGGAGCGGCGCACGTCGCCGGCCATACCCCCGGCCTATCCACGCGTTCAAGTGGCACCGGTGTGACCCCACCTACCCCAACCGACCTCCCGCGCGCTTATAAGCCAGCCCCGATCGCTCCTCGCACGCACGCGCGTCCGCCCTGAGCCACCGTCGTTCCGCCATTGGCGCCGCCGGTGCGCACCTCCCTCCAGTCGACGCCCTCACCCCCACGAGCGCTTAAACTCTTCCTTGTGCACCCCAATAGCTCCCCGAGCCGCTTTTTGATCAAGCTGAGCCGCACGATCGCCAAACCCCGAGTTCCCGCGGCCGCCGCCGGACCGCCGCCACCGAGCTCGCCCCTCCACCGATCCTCCGCGCCTGGTGACCTACCTAGCGTCTTCCATAGGCCACATGGAAGCTCCCGAGGCAGCGCATTGTTGAGCATCGCCTTTTCCCGCACTGTCGTCCGAGTTCCCGCGGCCGCGCCGCCGCTGCTCTGTCGCCGCCGCTCACCGGCGACTTCCCCGGCCAA
Organism: Cenchrus americanus; assembly: GCA_947561735.1. Classification (NCBI taxonomy): domain Eukaryota; kingdom Viridiplantae; phylum Streptophyta; class Magnoliopsida; order Poales; family Poaceae; genus Cenchrus; species Cenchrus americanus. The sequence continues at coordinate 75,349,816 of OX387244.1, read as the reverse complement.
TCTTCCTCCACCAATCGTTCACGGGTGAGTCCAATCGACGATCCCCGTAGATTGTTTGCCTGCTCGTGCTCCACCTCGCCACCGGCGAGCTTGCCATCACCGTCGGGACCAAGGGGGGAGCCAAGGGTATATCTGTGAAGGATTTAAAAGTTCTAGGGTCCTTCGCGCAAAAAGATTGTTCCCTGTTTTGTGGTTTGGTCCAGCAACTTGTAAAATCGATTAAAAATCGTAGAAAAATTCAAAAAAAAGCAAACTCAATTTTGTTGTGCTCAGTATAACAAGTACAACTTTCTCCAAATATGTATATACTTTTGAGCTACAGTTTTTGCTTGAAAAATAGAAATGTAAAATACCTAGATTTGTGTTTCTGCAAAATCCACAAAATCTCTTGAGCTGGATTTTGGATATGTTGTGGGAACTAGTATGTCTAGGTTCTGTGGCAAGAATTGCACAAAGTTACTGAAGGGATCTTTTTATATAAATTGTTTTGTGAAATTGCCAAATCTGCCTAGATGATTTTTGTAGCTTATTATATAATTATTTTGAGCCCTACTTCTGGATATCATCTTGTAATGTTGAAATACACCTTTGGTGGATTTATCATGATTTCATCTTTAATAGAAATATTATTTCCTCATTTATGCTTGTTGTTAATCATAAATGTGTAGATCAAGATCTACAAAGGCTATAGGTGTGTTCATTGGTTCTTTAGACTTGTTTTGGACCAAAGCATGTGTAGGAGGAAGTGTGGATTCATTTCTGTTATATTAATTTTGTTATGTATTAATCCTCTTTTTGCTAGCTATAAATGCCACCAACTTTTGTGTATTTGATTCAGTGGTGCAAAGGTCAAATGCTTGCTGTCCAGAGGTGTGCCTCCTAGTCATTAGGACTAGTAGGTACTGTTGGATAAGTTTGTTATGTATTTAGTTGATTAAAAGAGTGTAAACTAGATTAATCTAGTAAAGGGAAAATATGAAAAATACATTCTCTTGTGCATAAGTTAAGGAAATGAGTTAGGAAAGTAATTCCTTGTTGTTTGTATTAAATTAAATATTCTCTAATAGATGTGCACACAATCACCTTAAAGGGAAGGCTAAATGAGCTTTTTGATTATCTTTTAAAAGGAAAAATGTTAAATACTTTTCTTAAGGTGAATATGACAAACTTTATACTCTTCGTAACAGTTTGGTATTGTTTTTGAATTAAATTAAATTAATCACCCTCCTAATCACTACATTGCATTCCCCGTGTAGAAGTCCCCGACGGTAGCTATACGCTTGTGCCGGCTGGCGAGGACGAGGGAGCAGGAGGAGACGTGCACTACGTGACCATAGAGCAAAACCCGGACCAAAGTCTGGAAGTTTGTGTGTCTGCTTGTGCTGACGAAGGCAAGCCCCGGCTTATTCATTAACCTATATGTTTCTTTACGCTTCTGAAATTACTTATTGTTATTGTATGTGCATTTACGTTCAGGAGTTGAATTGAAACCCTAGTTGCATGATCCTTAAGTACCATGATTTTTTACTAGCATGTTAGGTCGCTAGTTGCTATGCTTTAAGGATCCGGTACAAGTCGAGTGATGTTCGTCACTCGCAAGAATAGGATCTCCTTTATGGAATCACCATGTGTTAAATGGATTGCTCATGTGGTAAGAGCATGGGATTTGGGCTCCGGTCCAATGGCTTCGTTGGCTAAGTGTTTGAAAGTACTAAACACTTGTCGGAAATGGGTACAATAAGCCTAGCACTTAATTGAGGCAGTACGGGGTTTTACTATCACTACTCTTAGGGTTGCGGCCCCGGGCTCGCCACCCGAGTGCATGTGTGAGGCTGGGTGACCTTGGTGGCGTAGCCCAGATAAACCTTGTACTTACGACTGTGAGATATTATCCTCAAACCGAAGAATGACGGGAACCGCCTGGTTGGTGAACTCTTGGTGAGGACACCTCCCGTGCGTTTAGGTCCACCTTGCAAGGTTTTTGAATCAATCGATTGTCGGCCTCTCACCGTTATCTGAGACTACTTACCCGACTGGCCATGATATCCCTTTATGATGGAACTTTGTGAAGATTATTACTTTGATTAATTGTTTGTACAACCTTGGTTGCAATAGTTGCTTATCTAGTAATGATTACTTCTACTAGAACTTGAGCTAAAATGTGAAAGTAAAGATTCACTACTTAGTAGCTTTTTGGCAAACAAACCCACTAGCCAAAAGTCGTGCATGTTTAGAGGTAAAGTCTTTCTTTTAGACGGGTAAGTCTTGCTGAGCATTAGTATACTCAGCCTTGCTTTATAAATGTTGTTTCCAGGTAATGCAAGTGATGTGTGGCCCGGAGAACTCCCACCCGGCTGGGAGCTGGAATGGGTGGATGACGAAGAGTGATTGCATCATGGACAGGCCTCCTATGATGTGATCGTACCGTTTAGATATCTTCTGCTGTTTTCAATAAACTCTGAACTATTTACTTTCATGTCAAAGAACTATGTTTGTAATAATGAACCCTACGGGGATGTGATGGTTAAATTGTAAGGCACTCTGGACTCTCCTTCGTGAGAGTTTTAATGCATACGTTCGATCCTCTCTATGATGTCAAGTGATTTACCTGTGATGTCAAGTGATTTACCGGGCGTTAACCCGGCAACACTCAACGGGATAATTCTTTATTATCGCTTAATGACCCAAATGGAGTGGTTTAGGCGATAGTACGGAATTATCTCGGGTGGGGTTGTCACAACCGCGCAGGGCCGGAGTTGAGGGAGGAGACGTGCTCCACTGGTCCGTCGTCACGGCGTCGTCCCGCGCGGGCGCGGGGTAGGCTTACGTACCCTTTTCGAGGGTTCTGGCGTCCTCTTTCGAGGGGCGCGACGTGGAGGTCGTACCAGAGTGGGCGGCACAATGTCACGGAGTTAACACTAGCCTTACTGCACAGTCCCGTACAGTGCCAGGGATGGCCTCACAGGGAGGGTTGGCGAAACAGCGTCGGGATATGATTCTCAGGCGGTGTCAGAGGGCCGGCGTGGCGGTGATTCGCTTTTGACCCGGGCGCCCGCGTCGTGCCAGAAATGCTCTGGCCGGGGGAGTGGGCGCGGGGGGCGCGAGCTTGAGGTGGCCTCAAGCGAGGCGGAGATTTGTCCAAGGGGGCGTCCGGCCCTCGAGCGAGGTGGAGATTCGCCCGAGGGGGCGCCCAGCCCTCGAGCGAGGCGGAGATTCGCCGAGGGGGCGTCCGGCCCTCGAGTGAGGCGGAGATTCGCCCGAGGGGCGTCCGGCCCTCGAGCGAGGTGGAGATTCGCCTGAGGGGAGTCCAGCCCTCGAGCGAGGCGGAGATTCACGGTACGGCGCCTGTTCCTCTAGCGAGGCGGAAGTTCGCCCGAGGGGCGCCGAGGCTGTCCGCTTGATGGGCCGCTGAGGTTGCTTGGGCCGTGGGCTCCTCCCCGCACCAGGCCGTGATTATGCGGGGTGTGCTTTACGATTTGTGGGTTCATGGTTGTCCGCGACAACTATCCTTTAATTGAATGTCTGGATTTGCTAGCCTTCTTGCATCATTTACCTCTTCTCCTAGGTAGGGGCGGATCTAAGAGCAACTCCTAGAGGCTCTCTAAAAATCACTAGCTAAAACCCTGATTTGGCTAGTATGTAAAATTAAATGGCTAGCAAAAAGTTGATGAAATCCGACAGATTAGCTAAAATCAACTCTCCATATGCTCCACCACTAGTGGGTCCCACCTACCATACTCATGTACGAGGGGACAGCTAGCGGGACTGGCTAGCCAAAGATGGCTAGTGAAGCCCCCGATTTAGCTAACGGAGGATAGCGAGTTGATGAAGTAGACTCGTGGTGACTTGATTGATACACCCCAAGAGTAGTCAACAGAGTGTAGCTCCCGTGAAAACCCGTCGAGAAGCGTACACTAATGAGTAGTCGGCAAGTAGTCCTACATGATGAGGAGAACAAGCCAAGAAAAGAAAACAGTAATCATTTAAATAAATGACTTAGTTGTTGCTGCCTGGGCAAACTGTTGATGAAGCCGTGGCGGTCGGCAATGGAGCCGCGACGGTTGTTGCTGAAGTTGACTAGTCAGAGTTGATTCTGACTAGTTGTTGGGGCGTGACTGCCGTTCTCGGCTACTTTGGAAAACTAGTCAAGATGAATGGTCGACGTGATGCGACCGAAAGACGACGTTGTGGCGGCACGCGGCGTACTCGAAGTAGAGCTAGTGTTGCCGCGAGACAAGTAGTCACCACGCACGGTGTGGCTGAAGTAGAGCCAGCGTGGCCGCAAGACCAAGTCGCGGCGCACGGAGTAGTCGACGATGAGCCGCATGACGGGCCGCGCGACGTGCCGAGGCACCCGGATGCGCGGCGTAGGCGAAGTAGTCGACGACGAGCGGCGCGACGAGCTGCGTGACGAGCCGCGCGACGTGCCGAGGCACCCGGACGCGCGGCGTAGGCGAAGTAGTCGACGACGAGCCTGCGCGAGGCGGAGTAGTCGACGACGAGCGGCGCAACGAGCCACGCGACTAGCCGCGCGACGTGCCGAGGCACCCGGTCGTGCGGCGTAGGCGAAGTAGTCGACGACAAGCGATGAGCCGCGCGACGTGCCGAGGCACCCGGACGCGTGGCGTAGGCGAAGTAGTCGACGACGAGCCTGCGCGAGGCGGAGTAGTCGACGACGAGCGGCGCGACGAGCCGCGTGACGAGCTGCGCGACGTGCCGAGACACCCGGACGCGCGGCGTAGGTGAAGTAGTCGACGACGAGCCTGCGCGAGGCGGAGTAGTCCACTGCAAGTTTAGCTAGTCTATTGAATTGAGTTTTTGGACAAATTTTCCATTTTTTAGCTAGTTAGGCCAAGATAGCTGGTCTCTTGAAGTGGAGGGGCTAGGGAGCAGCTCCTTATTGCTAAGAACTCTGTTGAATTTAAAGAAAGAAGATAAGAAGAAGAGAGCAAAACCAAGAATAATAGGACGAAGAAGAAGCGGAGATGGAAAAAGGAAAAAAAACAGCCTCCTAGATTTCAATCTGGCCTCCACCATTGCTCCTAGGAGGAACGACGTGTGTCATAAGGGGACTCATTGTTGTAACATGGTCCCACTATGTATAAATAGGTACATAGAAAGATAAATGTAAATTGAGAAATGAATTGATGAGTTACTAATATATTTTGATTAGACATAGCTTAATAAACCGTAAGACGCCTAAGGTCCCCTAGCCATAGTGGTTAGAGGGCGGTGGCACTCCTTAAGACTCCCCGTTTGAGCGAATTTCAGATTCACGCTAAAAATTCTCTCTTCTGTCCCATGCCAGAGCATATGGAAGGACCGGTCTATCTCACGAGCTACAGCCCCTTATGTACGGATGGGGCAGGGGTTCAGAGATTTTCTCAACCTGTGTGAGAAGGTCTTCTTTTTACTACAATACCGTGGGGTGGTCTTAAGTCTTAACATCCGCAGGTCGAGATTTTTTTTTCTAAGTAATCCGTAAGACTTCTTAACAAGAATTCCATGGATTTTATAAGAGAGAGAAAATAGATGGTAGATAGTAGATAGCTGTAACCAAAGTTATTGTATGCTTTAGATGTTAAAACCTTTTCCTTCCATAGAGGATCGGAGCAGCAATCAACAAAAAATACACAGCGGGTATATTTCTTTCAAAAGACAGATGTACTCTGATTTGTATACATGTAGAAGTCCTTTAGTCTCAAGAACTTTAGTTAAGAACTACTAATATACAATATTAAAGCTCCCACCATTCTTATTATGAAACAACATATGATTAAATCATCAAACAAAAAATTGATAACGTCAAGTTACGTATACGTACGTGTAACAATTAATGAACAATGTGTAGTATCGATCCCTACTTTCTCAGCATCTGTACGTCCAGCCACTCACTGTACTCAACACACCCCCTCTTATTGTCCAGCATTACGGTTCATCAGTGAAGTCTCCAATTCCCTTCTTGTAGTTATTGCATTCGTCACAGTGCCTTGTATCTTCGTCCTTCCTTCCTCTCCCCTCTAACCTATATCAGTGGAAATGGTTGCACTTTGCACTTCTTGGTCAGGGACCAAAGCCAGCCGCTCCGGCCGTGTGCACCTCAAAGTTAGGCATTAGGTGAGCAGAAGCAGCCGCTGCCCTGTTGTTAGGAGCGGCCTGGTTGTAGCCGATCAGCGCCGCGGGGCTGTAGAAATCTACAATGCCTGCTGCCTCCTTCAGCATGTTGGTGCTACCGCCATTGCCGCCGTCATGGTCGTGGTGGTGGTGGTGGTGGTGATCAGTGGCCGCGCTGGCCGCGAGGGGGACGACATCCTTGGCCGTCGCCGACGACCCGCTGCCGCACTGCCTCGGTTGCGTCTGGTAGAACACCTTGGACACGACGAGCTCGCCGTCCTTCTCCTCCTCGTCGGAGCCCAGGTGGTACTGGTGCATCACCCAGTTGGTCTTCTCCGGCTTGCGCTGCTTTCCGTAGTTGGTGTAGAGGACCAGGATCTTCTTGTAGCCCTTGAGCTTGCCGTGGGTGAACACCGGCCGGGTCTTGCCCGTCTTGTGCCACCGCGTCTCGCCGCCCTGCTCGTCGGTGTGCACCTTCCGCCGCTTCCGGGTGCCGGTCGTGTATGCCTTCGACGGGCGGTGGAAAAAGTGTCGGATGAGGCCGTCCTTTCCGACACCTGAAATTGATAAAGACACCGTGCCTCAAATGTGTCAGACGAAACTGAAAATATATGCTAACTGCTTAACTCATAGACAAGTTATGATTTCAAGTGTCCAATAAACATACATTTTTTCTCGTAAACATGTTATATCGACCTTATCATTACAATTATATTTTGTCAAAAATAGTAAAGCTTTGTGTAATTTTCAATGCAATAACAGAGTGTGAATTTCACAAAATTGAAGTACAAAAATGCATGGATGCTTAGGTCCATACAAGTTTAATTTGCAAGGTTGGTGCAAATAAGATAAGGTTAAGAACTTTGAAAGCATATTCATGTCCATGTAAGGTCTGTAATTGCGTTTTCTTTCAATGATGCATATATGCAGAAGAGGAAATGGTATAAACAATTAAATCACCACCTCACTGCCGTATCAGATGAGGAATAAAACATCATTAAAACTATTTGAAACACGTGTTCAAGTTCAGGGCCAGATAGTGATTTTTATTCCAAAAGGAAATACAGCATTTGGGGAAGAAATCTTGGAAAGCAAAAGGGAAAATCATCGTGATTAGATTGCATTATCCACTAACTATCATATCATATCATATCATATCATATCATATCATATCATATATCATATATATATATATATATATATATATATAGACACACACACACACTCCCTCCGTCTCAAAAAGAATGTCATTCTAGAAATTTTAGGACAGATTATTAAGGAGGTGAAATGACTTCGATTGCCCCTATTTATTTGTCATACTAGGTGCTAATTGATTGTTGCATGCCTACGTGCACATGCATACGTGCACATGCATACATGCCAAATTAAGCAAAACGTCATACTTTTTTGGACAAATTTTGAAACCTAAAACGTCATTCTTTTTGGGACGGAGAGAGTACCTGAAATATACTCGAAAGTATTCCAAGAAATCGAAAAAAATCTAAAGGCAAAGGAGGAAATAGTTGATGTGCACATATAAGTCCTTTCAAAGGTTATACTTCCTTGATCTGATGTTGCGTGCAGCCTGCATGACGTAGACCTTTGATGGAACTGCGTTGTCTACCTATCGTTTTCGGGTGCAACTAAACTATATGCCAAGTAGGACAAGCGGTTACTTCAAAGGCACCCTTTATCGATGTTTATACGGTACCAAGCTCAAAAGCAAATAAAACTGGTTGCATAATAAGGATGCATGAAGAGCTAGTTTTGTGGTACTCTCTTGTACACAGAAATAAACAGACAATAATATAATACGCATGTATATAAATAATATGACGTGAGTGTGCAGACAAATACTAATTAAATTTCTAGCCGTGATTGATTAAGCAAGGCCACCCAATTGAAAACGACTAAAACAGGGAAATAAAGACCAAAATATGTAAGGATTTATCAAGAGAAATCAATAACGAAGAATTTTAAATGAACAATTATTCTACAAGACGTCTCAAAGGCTCATCAGCTTGTTGATCTCAAGGTTATATTAGTTCATTCTTCCGTGACGGATCTATCCATATCACTTCCTTCCTCGACAGGTCCAAATCTCAAGTGAGGGGCGGTCGTCGACCGTTTGCTAACACCTTTTGTGAATTGTGATGGCTGATGTAATGTGGCAAAAGCAAGTTTGTACGCAGGCAGCTATAGGAGCAGTGTAAAACTAAAACGTGGAGATGCATACATGATCTGTGTGCCACACTGCGCTTACCAGGAAGCCTCTCCGGGTGGGTGTAGCAGATGCCGTTCTCGCCCTCGATGGTGGGGATGAACTCGTCGATGAGCGGGTGGAGCTTCCGCGCGTCCGGCCTCGCCTTCCCCTCCAGGTGCTCCAGCAGCTCCTGGTCCGTCGGATCGAACTTCACGCCGGCCGGCAGCCCCGGCAGATCCTGGATCGTCGCCGCCGCCTGCAACTGAGATCGATCAATGGTTGTCATATATACTCATATACTACGTATACGTAGCTAGCATATATAGATCGTCTATATGTCGTAACAAATTAAATCAGCCTAGAACTAACGCAACTGTGTTTTGCGACGAACATGCATGCATTCATGGCAAGATCGAAGGCATGAGGCTACTGCCTACTGCTATATACCTGCTCATACTGCGCGTGGTGGCCGCAGGAGGGGCAGGTCCTGATGAGGTTGACGTGCGAGGACGCCTGCTGCTGCTTCTTGGCAGCGGCGACGGCCCCGGCGGTGGCCAGGTTGTTCTCCACGGCGCGCACGTCGTTGAAGCTGTTGCACCATGTCATGGTCGTCGTCGTCGGTCGACGAGCGATCGGAGACGATCGATCTCGCCCTCTCTCTAGCTCCTCGATCTCTCACCACCTCTGATCCGTCCTCTCCTTTTCACACAGGGGGCCGGGGAGGGACGAGTACATACGTGATGAGAGAAGTTGAGAGGAGAGAGAGAGAGAGGGAGATCGAAAGCCTCTTCTTGTCCGGCGCCTTGCTCTCGATCAGCTCGCCCCCATATGAGGCAACGCTAAGGCTGATCCCCGGGGAATGACAGGGGCCACGCAAAAGAAGAGAGATCAGTGGCCGAGGCGAGGGAGAGAGGGAGGGATAGAGGGAACAAAGCGCCCGGCCGGGAAGAGAACAAAGAGAAAAGGAGGGCAGGAGGAAGCTTGTCCCTGTTAAAAGCTACCGCCAGGCACCAGCAGCCACCACACCGGGCGATCGGTCGATCGATCCCCTAGCCTCTCGGCCTGTAGGCTGCTGTGGTATGTGCTCGCTGCGCCCGGCCGGTCGCTTGGTGCCTCTCTCGCTTTCTTTCTGGTACAGGGGAATAGAGTCCTCACCAACTTTTTTGGTTGTTGTTGTTGCTTCCCAAGAAGTTCGCCACGTACGAGCGAGCCAGCAACTCGATCCCGAGCTCGCGCCACGGCCGGGAAATGAAGTTAACTCATCAACAGCTATAAAGATTACAAAAGAAATCGATCGGCAGCTGCCTAGAGATCGAGACCAGGTTGATCGGTCGATATCACCGGACAGGGCAGAATAGGTGAAGGCTATAGCTAACAGAGAGATGAGATGAGGGCGAGATGTGAGCACCTGATCGAGCAGCTAGCGCAGGCGAGACCCCTGACTGGTAGCCGATCGACCGAGGGAGTCGAGCTGTAGCTACGGATCTATCCATGTGTCGATGCGTGTGCGGGAACGCGTTTAGGACAGGAGGCCGCCCGCGAGGCGGCGGCAGGGGATGGACGACCAATGATGGGTGGTTGCGTGGCCCTCAAGTCTGGGCATGCAAGCCGTATACGTGAGCCGGCCGGAAGCCAGGCCGTGGCGGCTGGCGGCGGGTGCGCCGCGCCGGGTTCCCTGTGCGGGTCCACGCGCCAGCGGCCCTCGCGAGTTGCTGCGTGCACATCGACGGGGATGGTGCGCGCGCTACACCCTTGATCTCTCCGGCTCTCTCTGACGTCGACGTCCATTACCTGACGGTTAATGTTTGCACGCCTGAAAGGGAGCCTGTAGTGCTGACCAGCTGACCGATTTGCCATATACTGCTACCATGCCCATGTTATGATCAGGCGGCCGGGCGGGCGGGGCTTGCATTCCAAGAAATGAAGAAAAACTAGCTACTTGTCTCGCAAGACATAGGAGAACTTATTGTTGGATTAATTGGGACTTGGGCCATTTAGTCTCAATTAATCTTAAGAATTAAAAGGTACACAAAATAAATGCTAAGGATTCAATCCCGCATTGAAAGCCAATGAGAATCTTAACTAACTTAAAAGGGTGGACCAATGGTGAACCGCTTGTGAAGTTGGTAAAAGGAGAAGGGCGTGCCACACGCGCGCGCTCGCTCGCCGCGCCGCGCCGGGCCGTGGCGTGGCGAGACCGTTGTATGCACAGTTTTTGTCATTCATGTCGGTCATTCATGTCGGCCTTGTTTAATGAGAATTATGGTGGTCGAAGCGTCCGGGTTCATTCACTCCTCCTCTCCTCTCGCGCCTATATAAGAGGACTCCTTCCTCTCGGCACGGATACACATTCTCACACTCGGTACTCCCGCTAAGGAGACCTCTCTCTTCTCCCTCCGTGTTGCTGCTCTCTCGCCATTCCCAACGCAAGCTTTGCGCGCACACCGTTTGTGTGAGATTGTTAGAAAACTAGGCAATTTTCGGTACATTTTAATTCCGTAAATTATTAACATGTTCATGACACATATGAGTGATCCCGTGAGAGCAAAGCATGTGCTTGTGTTCAAGTTAAATCTCAAATAAAACTTGAACAAAAATACACGAGAAAAGGTTTAGTGTGTACCCAAAGGCGGGACGGTTGACGGAGTCAACCGGTGCGCCGTTATCCCTTGGACTAGACATGCTAGTCGTGGAGGGACCTTGTTCGGTGTAGTCGTACCGAGTTGATGCAAAGTGGCGAGTCGTTGCGAAGAAGTCCCACGAACGGCCTCCGGAAGTAGTCGTTCACGCCGATGTAGTCGTTCTCACGGAGGACGTAGTCGTACCGGAAGTAGTCGTTCTCGCGGAGGACGTAGTCGTACCGGGAAGTAGTCGTTCTCGCGGACGGGGACATAGACGTACGAAGAGCGAGCGGGGCGCGTACGAGTACGCTCCCCAAAAACCTTATCGCCCGCCTATCCCGAGCAGGATCGCTAGGTGGACGAGGTTCGGAGGCAACTGCTCACGCAAACAGTGTGCGCGCAAAGCTTGCGTTGGGAATGGCAGAGAGCAACAACACAGAGGGAGAAGAGAGAGGTCTCCTTAGCAGGAGTACCTGAGTGTGAGAATGTGTATCTGTGCCAGAGGAAGGAGTCCTCTTATATAGGTGCGAGGAGAGGAGGAGGGAATGAACCCGGACGCTTCGACCACCATAATTCTCATTAAACGACAAGCACAAGAATCGCCGTATTCAACGTCATCGCTTACCGGTAACGGTCGTTTTAATACGAGGATTATGGCCGACATGAATGACCGACATGAATGACAAAAACCGTGCATACAACGGTCTCGGTCTCGGTCTCGTCTCCTCTCGACACGCCACGCCACGCCCACGCCCACGGCCACGGCCCGGCCCGCGAGGCGAGGCGAGGCGAGCGCGCGCGCGCGTGTGGCACGCCCTTCTCCTTTTACCAACTTCACAAGTGGTCCACCATTGGTCCACCCTTTTAAGTTGGTTAAGATTCTCATTGACTTTCAATGCGGGATTGAATCCTTAGCATTTATTTTGTGGACCTTTTAATTCTTAGGATTAATTGGGACTAAATGGCCCAAGGCCCAATTAATCCAACAATCTCCACCAAGAATTTCAAGGTACACAAAGAAATGTCCTCTTGTCAACTCTTGTTTTGATATACTGACTTTATGGTGGAGACTGTTAAGTTGAACATCCACCTGAGACAAAAGCTACACTCATTCACAACCGACCAATGGACTATGCCTTGAAGTGGCAGCTTTCGTGCAAACAAGTTTGACTAGAGCCTCTTGCCGGTACTAGGTCGCTATAAGCATCCCCTCGGGTTGGAGCGTATAAGTCATACTCCGTGCCTTTCATGGGTATCTAGAGATCACCCTATCTCATAGATTGTGACTAGCAATCGGACCCATATAGGTGCAATCCTTTAAGATGTTCCGTAGGCCAACATCTTTGCTCCTCTTTGAGCCACTCGGATCACATTAAGGTTTTTCACCAACCCGCCATACGCATTTTAGAAGAGAAATGCATCTCTCTACCGGAATGAGCCCTTTACAAAGGTTCTCTTCTCTCTCGTTAAACAAGAGTTTGTTGCACTATCCTAATTCACGGGATCTCCGATCACATAGGACAAAGTTACCACTACCGAATAACGCCGACGGGTCTCAAGCCCAATTCCCCGGATGCATTGTCTATCACATTACGTGAAAGACCCTTTGTGAATTGATCTCGCGATTCTTAGCCGTTTGGATGTAGTCCAAGGCCATCACTCCGGAGTTTCTCATTTTCCTGACAGATTTCAGCCGCCTCTTTACATGCCTAGATGACTTCATGTTGTCCTTTGAAATATTCACCTTGACAATCACCATTTGATTATCACAGTTCATGAGGACTGCCGGTATCGGTTTTTCAACTACCGGTAAATCCATAAGGAGTTCACGAAGCCATTCGGCCCTCAACCGTGGCGGTGTCCAATGCGGTGAGTTCTCGCCTCCATAGTTGACCTCGTTAAGATGGTCTCGCTTGCAAGACTTCCAGAGACGACGCCACCTCCAAGTGTAAATACATATCCACTTGTGGCTTTAATCTCATCTCGCATCGAGAGATCCAATTCGAATCACTATAACCCTCTAGTACCCTAGGATACCCAAGATAGTGAATCGTGTAGTTCATTGTTCCTTTCGGATAGCGCATTACCCGTTCAAGAGCTTCCCAATGAGCATCTCCCGGGTTAGACACGAATCGACTCGGCTTTGCTCACAAGATATGCGATGTCGAGTCTAGTAGCGCTAGCTAGGTACATTAGTGAACCAATGATTTGGGAGTATCTCACCTGATCTCTCATTATTCTTATGTTTTTCCTTAACATTTTACTAGCATCATAAGGTGTTGGAGTCGGCTTGCGGTCGTTGTAACCAAAACGACTCAAGATTTTCTCCACATAATGAGATTGTGTAAGAACAACCCCACCATCACCTTCTCTCACTAGTTTAATGTTTAGAATCACATCACCCTCCCCCAAATCTTTCATCTCGAAGCTTTGAGACAAGAATTCTTTCACTTCCTTAATCGCATTAAGGCTTGTCCCAAATATCGCATGTCATCTACATACAAACATAGGATCACTCCTTCGCCCCCACCATAGCGATAGTACACACATTTGTCGCCTTCGTTCACAACAAAGCCAATCGACGTTAAAGTTTTGTCAAACTTCTCATGCCATTGCTTAGGAGCTTGCTTAAGACCATACAAAGATTTTACCAATTTACACACCATCCCTTCTTGACCTTTTACTACGAATCCATCCGGCCGATCCATATAGATCTCCTCCTCCAACTCTGCATTTAGGAAAGTTGTCTTAATGTCCATCTGATGAACGATAAGACCATGGGAAGCCGCCAAGGAAAGTAGTATTCGAATAGTGGTCAATCGGGCAACTGGTGAGTAAGTATCGAAAAAATCTTCTCCTTCTTTCTGAGTATAGCCTTTAGCCACCAGACCTTGCCTTGTACTTATCAATAGTACCATCGGGCCTAAGCTTTTTCTTGAACACCCACTTGCATCCTACGAGTTTGCACCCATAGGGACGCTCCACAACCTCCCAAGTACCATTAGACATAATAGAGTCCATCTCACTCCGAACTCGCTTCCTTCCAATAGTCGGCATCCCGGAGAGGAATATGCCTCTTCAATGGTTCTAGGAGTGTCATCCACGAGGTACACAATGAAATCATCACCAAAGGACTTTGCAATCCCCTGTCTCTTGCTCTTTCTAAGAGCTTCATTGCCATCCTCCTCAGGATTTTTCTCATGTGGTTGTTCATTGTGTTCTATCAAAAAAGCAGGTTCTTTGAGTTCATTATTAATAGACAATTCATGACTAAATGTGCTATCTATCTCTTTCATAGGAAAAATGTCCTCAAAAAATGTAGCATCTCCCGGATTCCATGATGGTGCCAACATGCATATCGTGTACTCTAGACTTCAATATTAGAAACCTATAACCCACACCGTGTAGAGCATAACCAAGAAAGATACAATCGACGCTTTAGGGTCCTAGTTTACGTTTCTTGGTTATAGGCACATTCACTTTGGCCAAACATCCCCAAGTCCGTAAGTATGAAAGTGTTAGCCTTTTCTTTTCCCATTCCTCGAATGGTGTTATCTCTTTGTTCTTTACAGGAACACGATTCAGGACATGACATGCAGTCAATATAGCCTCACCCCACCATTCCTTGGAAAGTCCCGCTGTATCTAACATGGCGTTAACCAAATCAGTTAGAGTGCGGTTCTTTCTTTCGGCTACCCCGTTTGATTGAGGTGAATAGGGAGGCGTCCTCTCATGAATTATTCCGTGTTCCTCACAGAACGCAGTGAAAACATTAGAAAAATACTCTCCACCACGATCAGACCTTATTCTTTTGATCTTTTTCTCAAGTTGGTTTTCTACTTCAGCTTTATAGATTTTAAAGTATTGTAATGCTTCATCTTTAGACTTCAACAAATAGATATAGCAAAATCTAGTACAATCGTCTACAAGAGTCATGAAAAACCTTTTACCACCTTTTGTCAACACACCATTCATCTCGCATAAGTCGAATGAATTAGTTCTAGAGGTGCCAAGTCTCTCGCCTCGCCCGAAAAAATGAGGCTTGCGAGGTTGTTTTGATTCAACGCACACATGACACTTAGAATTTTTGACTAAGGTAAATTTCGGAATTAAACTCAAGTTTGCAAGACGCATCATACAACCAAAAATAACATGACAAAGTTGCGAATGCCAAACATTTGACTCATCATTAACATTCGAGACATGGTTCACAACTTTATTACAATCATATGACAAAGAAAAGCGGAACGGACCTCCGCTATCATAACCTTTTCCAATAAAACTTCCAAACTTACAAATTACACATTTATTGGATTCAAAGACTAATTTAAAACCGTCTCTACACAAGAGAGACCCGCCGACTAAGTTCTTCTTGATAGTAGGGACATGTCGCACGTTCTTCAATCGAACGATCTTTCCCGAAGTAAGCTTCGGATCGACCGAACCAACACCAAGAACACGCGCATGTGATCCGTTTCCCATCAACAAGGAGGAAATTCCGCCCGCTCGGTAAGAGGAAAACAAGGAAATGTCGGACAAACATGAATATTAGCACCCGTATCAATCCACCAATCGGTGACCGACATACCGAAAGAACCGTAGGTAAAAGATTACCGTACCCCGACGTTCCACCAGTTTCACTAATAACCATGTTGGCACTTTTGCCATCTTTCTTATCCTTGCGATCCGGACACTTTGCGGCAAAGTGTTCCGTGCTACCACAAGCAGAGCATTTTCCGGTTGGCGGCTTTTTCTCGCTTGAACCGAGCCATCCGCTTAGCCTTTGGTTGGTTTTGATGCTTGTTTTTCTTTTTGAATGCATTGTTGTTCTTCTTCTCGCACCAAATTAGCACTAGAAGACCCAACAATCCCTTTACCATGTGTCTTGTCCTTTGCTCTCGCCTTCTCTTCAACATCAAGAGTGCCGATAAGATCGACAACAACAAACTCTTGCCTCTTGTGTTTTAGAGAGGTTCCAAAGTCCTTCCAAGAAGGTGGTAACTTGGAGATAATACCTCCGGCCACAAACTTGTTGGGCAACTTACATGGTGCATCCTTGCTATAATTCTCAAGATCTCTAGCTAGCGCCCGAATCTCATGGGCCTCGCTCTACCACGAACGGTCTTCAACCATTTTGTAGTCATAGAGCCGTTCCATGACATACGACTCACCACCGAAGATCGAAACCCCAAATTTAGCCTCAAGCGCATCCCAAATATCTTTGCCACTTGGCGACAGAAGGTACATGTCCACAAGGTTTTCGGCGAGAACACTCAAGATGGCACCGCGAAACAGGTTATCGGCCGCCTCGAAAGCCTTCTCCTCCTCCGGGAGAAAACTGTTCGGGCTTCCCCCGTATGACATGCATGATGCTCATCGCCGTCAACCAATACGTAACCCTTTGCTTCCAACGCTTGTAATTTGAACTATCGAAAACATTTGGTTTGAGCGTTGCAACGAAACTAGTTACCGAAAGCCTATCAACAACATAAGGTTTTTGGATTGTTAGAAAACTAGGCAATTTTCGGTACATTTTAATTCCGTAAATTATTAACATGTTCATGACACATATGAGTGATCCCGTGAGAGCAAAGCATGTGCTTGTGTTCAAGTTAAATCTCAAATAAAACTCGAACAAAAATACACGAGAAAAGGTTTAGTGTGTACCCAAAGGCGAGATCGTTGACGGAGTCAACCGGTGCGCCGTTATCCCTTGGACTAGACATGCTAGTCGTGGAGGGACCTTGTTCGGTGTAGTCGTACTGAGTTGATGCAGTGGCGAGTCGTTGCAGTGAAGTCCCACGAACGGCCTCCGGGAAGTAGTCGTTCACGCTGATGTAGTCGTTCTCGCGGAGGACGTAGTCGTACTGGAAGTAGTCGTTCTCGCGGAGGACGTAGTCGTACTGGAAGTAGTCGTTCTCGCGGAGGACGTAGTCGTACTGGAAGTAGTCGTTCTCGCGGACAGGGACGTAGACGTACAGAAGAGCGAGCAGGCGCGTACGAGTACGCTCCCCAAAAACCTTATCGCCCGCCTATCCCGAGCAGGATCGCTAGGTGGACGAGGTTCGGAGGCAACCGCTCATGCAAACAAGTGTGCGCGCAAAGCTTGCGCCGGGAATGGCAGAGAGCAAAGAACACGAGGGGGGAAGAGAGAGGTCTCCTTAGCAGGAGTACCTGAGTGTGAGAATGTGTATCTGTGCCAGAGGAAGGAGTCCTCTTATATAGGCGCAGAGGAGAGGAGGAGGGAATGAACCTGGACGCTTCTGACCACCATAATTCTCATTAAACGACAGTTACCAGTAACTGCTGTATTCAACGTCATCGCTTACCAAGCTAAATGGCTTCGTGAACTCCTTATGGATTTACCGGTAGTTGAAAATTGCCTAGTTTTCTAACACTTATGGCCTTGTTTAGTTTTCAAAATTTTCTCTGCCCCCTTTCACATAGAGTCTATGGACACTAATTAAGAGTATCAAATATGGATTAATAATGTGAGATATGGCGATGACACATCTGATGCGAGTGCGACGGGCACGGAGCCACGAGATGCGACAAGGTCAAGGTTCTCTCTCTCCAATTGGATCCCTCCCTTGGGTCCAACCAGGGTTAACCGAACCGGTGGGAACTGGTCCAGAAACTGTGGGAACCGGTCGTGCCGGTTTTGAGTCCCAACCGGTCCAAATTCAAATTTTGAATTTGAATTCGAAAAAATAAAAAAATCTCACAAAATTCTCAAAAATACTTCGAGGTGTGTACAACCTAATGGTGTCAAAAACTTTCAAATATTCGTTCGTTTAGTATTGTTTGCAGGCATTAGAAGTTCAACTAAAAAAGAAAAAGGAGAAAAAATTGGGCGGTTGAACTTCTAATACCCGCAAAAAATACTAAATGCACTAATATTTGAAATGTTTTGACACCATTAGATTCTATGCTCCTTGCAATATTTTTACAAAAATTTCTTTTATTTTTTCAATTTGTAAATTCAAATTTGAAAACACGTCAAATTCTCCACTAATTCGGTTTTTTAATTAAACGACCTGGAACCGGTCGAACCGGACAGGTGTACCGGTCAAACCGGTCAGTATACCGGACCAAACCCACTGAACTGGATTTTGATTTGAAATTTGATTCATTCGGTCTTGGGCAGTTCCCGGTTGAACCGGTCCGGTATATCGGAACCGGACCGCGTCGGTTCGGCATGACCGGTTGGGGGAAAACCCTAGGTCCGACGTGATGTGTATTGACTAGGGTTGATGCCCAATCTTTTGATGAGAGTGGGGTAACTCGATTTGGATATGGAGACGACATTCACGGTCCGACTACAACCATCCAAGGATGAAGCGCCTTAACGACAGATAGTCATCGCGATCTTGTTGAGTACGATCAACCAAACCACTAGGGTAATTCCTATAAGCAATCGAAGAACGAGTAGAACGAGCAACTCAATTGCTAGAGATGAAAACCAATGTGAAGTAACTAAGTTGAGGTTCCTGAATCGAGTAGAATGGCTGGTCTAGTCGACACACTTGTTTACAAGGAAGTAGCAATGGCTAACTAACATCTAAAAAAATCAATTTGTTTGTGCAATTATGGGGGTATATGAGAAGGTAGGGGGATGACCAGGACATGGTGGGGGTTGTGCTCTCCAACACGATACACAACCTAGCGAGCCAAAATCAAGTGACACAACACCCTAGATAGAAAACCTCTCTCGATAGGAAATCAACGATTCTTGCCGCCTCAAAATAGATATGAACATGAGTCTGGATCCATCGGAAAGGAGATTTCATTTGTTTACATTAGAATTGATACATGGATCAAAAAGAGTGTTAAACACACATGGAAGGCATGAAGGATCAAAGAGGTTTATTAGAGACCAAGTCCAAGTGTTCCACACGTTCTCCACCAGGCCACCACGTCACTTTTGGGCCAAGGATAGAAAGAGATCAAATCCAATAGGTTTTGGGGCATGATTCAGTGTTTTGGATAGCAGCAATATGCCAACTTTTGATGGCCGCCACGAGCCCACGACTTCATCCAGACTCAGTTTTGGGCTAGTTTTGGGCGTTAACAGAGAATTGTTTCATCTTTGTATAAAAGGGGTTCTAACGCGGTTGTGTCTGAGTAGGTGATGTTCTCATCACGGTTGTACTGTAGCGGCTGATGAAAGCTCCTAGATCCGACGACGGGTGTCCTGACAGGACGGCAACGACGGGAGGCTCGGCACGACCAACAGGGAGGTGGGCATGTGGCTGGTGGGGGCAGTGGAGGGGATTTTTTATTGACATCATCGCCTGTTACCTAGTCAGTGGTGATGTAGTACCACCATCACCACCGCCAGCGACAAAGCCAAAAGTAGACCCTATGGGGGTTGTTGCTGCTGCTTCCAACTCAAGACCCCCCTTTCACTCTTCTCCCATTTCTTCTTCCACATTCAACCTAGGGAGAGGGATGCCATGGTGGTGCCCCCCCCCCTCGCCCCACCACTAGCTACCACCGCTAGTATCGCAACGGTGGTTCCCAAACCAGCTGTAAAGGTTGGTTTGTGATTGACGGTGATGATGCAGTATATGGTAGTATACTAAGTAATCATTTGTTCATCGCTGCTACTCCCTCTATCCCCAAGTACTTGTCATTTGACTTTTTTATGTTACATTTATTTTGTTATGCATTTAGATATATATACTCATGACTGAATACATAATAAAAAGAATGTATCTAGAAAAGTCAAAACAGAAAATAATTTGGAACGAAAGGAGTACAAGCTATAGCTGTATAGCCAATCCTGAACAAAAGACTATTTTCTTATTTACGTTTTCTCAACCAAGAGGCCGGCCGGACACGTCTTTCAGTCGCCACTTGCGAGTTGCGAGTACACTCAAGCTAGGTATCGGTCGGTGACGGAATAGAATACAGACGCACTGCGGGCACGATACACTGAGGTGGTCAGTGGCATAGCCACATTGGGTCTAGCTGGGGTAGCCGCCCCAGCTAATCTGCGCTAGCTCGAGTATGTTCCTTCTTCTCCGATGATATTTTTAAGCTCTCGCAGCACTTCTCTAGATGACGTCATGGCTCGCAAGTTTTTAGTACTTGCTAATTTGTGTCAATATTTTTCAAATTTGAGACTACATTTTTAGACTTTGCATAAAATTTGTGCAGATGCAGTGTATGGATGTGTGAATTGGTGTGTGCTTCATTTTGGGTTGGTCCGTCGTTAGGTGTCGCCCCAGGTAATTTTTTCTGGCTCCGCCGCTGGGGGTGGTGGTGCAATGGGTGTGGTGGTGGGGGAGATCCACATGACACACACCCTCTCACTAGTCACTAGTACCAGCCGTGTTCCGGTCGGAGCCGCGCTGAAGGAGAGGAGAGAAAAGGGCGCAAACGGAGGGGCAAAAGAGGGAACGAAACGAGCTAGCCCAAAAGCGTGAGGGTGGCATGGCAGCTAGCCGGTGGTGGAGTGGAGATGGGGCAACCTGATTCGCGCGCGCGCGAGCGCGAGGGGCGAGGACGTCCCACCACACACCCTGCTAGTTGCCGCCGCAGCTGCTGCGGAGTGCGTCTTTGTGCGTGGGAGAGCGAGGTGCCGGCCGGGCCGGGGGTTCTCTCTAGAGCTAGCTTAGCCGCTTTTAGATACGAGGTCACCGTAGAGTGTCTTGGAAGAGATCTCTCCATACACACACCCCAACAGCTAAAGACTTAACCGTCCATCTACCGCGCGCCCGCGCGCGTCCGAGCGGCGACGTCGACGCGCTCCCGGCGGGAGTCGCGTAGTGGGAGTACACGTGCGGACGTGCGCGCAGAGGGGACTGCAGGATCCCATCCGAAGTACAGTAGATATAGCTCGGCAGCTGGTGGCGCCAGCGGCAACGTGAGTTCCGTCGGTTCAACTGCTGCTGCCGTCGACCTCCGTGTTTGACTGACTCGCATCATCGCAACGACGACGCGAGGTGAGTAGTACCGCCTGTGCCAAAATTAAAGGGGCTCGATCTGCTGGGCGCGTGTCAGCAACTCAGCATGCGGCGTGCGGTGCATGCAGAAAATCCTGCAGTTTTTCGTGCCTGCCGCGCGTGTCAACAAGCGCTTTCCAAAGGGGTTTTGTGGGTGTTGGTAGCACCGCGAGAATGTCAGGGCGTGGAAGCGATTGGTTGTTGGAGACCACCTTCCGGCCGTCTGACAAGTGTGAGTTGAACATCATCGCGGAGCGCTTTTAGGTGGTGAGAAACGAATTAACAAAATGCTAAAGTACACACACGTACTCCGTATGCTAGTGCGAGGACCCCACTACTGGGTGGGTGCTTGTTAGGCCTTACTCTCAGTTAAGAACTAAGATCATATATATAGGGGTTCTTTATTATATCCTGCAAACTAGAGATTATTGACAAGCTAAGCCACCAAGCCCTTCTCTTCTCTACTGCACACCTGATGTGTAGCACTGTATGTCTGTATGCATGGGACAAATAAAGCCTACTCCAGACTCCAGTACACACCTACAGTGCGCACAGTAGTGTCTTTAATTTAATAATTTGCGCTATGGTCAGTGCTAATCATTGGTAAAACATCAAATCAACAGAAAGAATGTTTTACATAGAGGAGCACGAATATAATGCTAGGTTGAAAGTAAGCTGCTGGTATGGACTCACGTTGAATATTTCTAGTTGTAACTTCTCAGTTTTTTTTTAATTGGCCTCAACAATCCAAAGGATTTTCTGCGGCCACAATACAACAAAGGGGCAACAACTAGATTGAAATAGTTCAAACCCACACACCACTCACGACAGCACCTAAGCTGTAACACTCCAGGCAAATAGAGTCATCCCTGAAGACAACAGACTAAGCTCACAAACCACACAACAATTAATCTAGTCCTCGATACACTTTAGAGCATTCCACCCAGACTTGTGTGTGATCTCTAAAGCCACTGACTCAAACGCACGACAACCTTCTTTCAAAATGATTCTCCCATCCTCGATAGACCAGCTCCTGATCCGGAACATCTCCCTAAATATCACCTTCATTGTAACTTCTCAGTTGAGCTCAAGTCGTCGACAACTGATCTCATTTTCATTTGAATTCCACTTTTTTTTAGTTGAGCTGTAACTGCTGAAGTACCGTGTAAATCAAGTTCTTGTTGTTTTTTTGCACTCAAGATTGGGATTGATCTTTCCCCTTACATATTCTCAGTTACCTCTTTAATTCGGAGCAAGGTTAATTAGTGTATATTATCATCTCAGCAACGACTCTAAGCTGTGTAGCTTGGCATGCAAGCAGTCTGTCTCTTGGTGAACCATATATTTGTTAGTTATGGGGTATATGCGTGTAGTGAGTACCGGTACGTGTGTACAATCTGATCAGGTAATAGTGATATCCTAATCAGCTCGCAGGACAAAAGCCTCGCCGTCGTCGTCCTAACTCCGCCATGTTGAAAAAATGCGGCAGGTACTTCCCAATAGGGATCAAGTTTTATCTTGACGTTTTAACACACCTTTTTTGAACAGATCGATGGGCTCAAACGCATGCGGGAAAAAACCCTCGACACTTCAAGGAAGCAATCAGTACTTCTCCTACCTAAGATAGCTCCTCTAATGTATGAAGTTTGCATTGTCCAGAAAGATGCGCCAGGTTTCTTGATGTGGCCGTTAACTTGGAGCTGTCGTCAGCGTCAAGAGCCCTTTATCAAGCACGCGAGAATTGAAGTTGGGAAAAGTTGAACTACAAGAATAAGAAACGCATGTGAGCATTTGGCATTTGGCTGCAATGAAAGGAGAGTAGCTAGTTACTTATAACAGAGTAAGATTGTACATATAAACTTTTGGAAGGAACATGGAATACTACTACAGGAATTTTTTAATAATAGAGAATAATATTGTTGACACCCAAAGTTGGCAAAAGCCGACCCGGGCCAGGTAGGCTGGTTAGACCGGGTCCCTGCAGGCGGTTTGACCGGGTGTCCTGTAGCCGGTCTGGCACAAAGGCGCTAGGCGGTCTAACCGTCCCCCGGGGGCAGTCTAACCGGGTCACCCCGATTTCAGGTAGAATTAGGAGTTTAGCTTGATTCCGAGTTGTAAAGTGCTATTTGCAGGGCAAGACATCTCACCCTATAAATATAAAGGGTCGTGGCCCATTGAGACCGATCATCCAATCGTCATTATCAATTTTATCTTATTTTCTCCAAACCCTAGCTTTTCCAACCTCTATTGCTCTCCTCCTTCGTCTCCACGGCGGTTGAGGGAGTTCTGAGTGGCCTGCCGATCTCAGGACAACCCTAGGCGCACTGTTCCCGACGGGGTCCCTCCCGGAGCAGCGAATCTAGGTTTTCGACGTGTCTCCTGTCCAAGGAGGTTAGACCGCCCCCCCAGGCGGTTAGACCGGCCCGTGCTGGGAGATTCGCCGAGTGGATTTCTGACGACTGCGCGATCTGGCGCATTCATGTGTTCGACCGATAAAAGCGTCAACACACTTTTGGCGACTCCGCTGGGGAGATATATCTGGTTTCACAACCGATCTTTCGATTTTTGCATGGGATCATAGTGCGACATTGATAAGAAAAACGTGATCATGGTGAACATCGAAGAACTCAGTGAGGAAGACCAGAGGAAATACACGGAGCTGCAAGAGTACATCAAGCAGCAATTTCTCTCTGGTGCCAAGAAGGATCGTTCAGGCAAGGTGACACTCAATCAAGATTTCGAGTTGCCGGCGATCAAGCTAAACAAGGACAAGGTTGAGGTAATACCCACTGTAAGTCAAGCATCCCCTCCTGATCTTGTTACGCAATTATCTGCTATTACTGATAGATTTGAACGTGTGTTTAACAATCAGATTAGTTTGGTTGCTAGTGTTGTTACTCGCCTTGAAAAATTTGAGGGTAAGCATGTTATTAATATATCTAATGACGGTATTCCTCAAGTAGATACACAAGGGGTTCTGCATTTGACCACGTCGGCAGCATTGGAAGCTTCACCTGAAGCTCCTTTGTATGGTATGCCGACGGGGTTTTATTCGGAGCAAACTCCATTGCCTAAGCCGACCCCGGTTAGACCGCCCCCAGGCCGGTCTAACCGCCCGTCTAGCTAGATGGTCATGGTTCCGGATCAGCCTTTGCCTTTGTTGGTTGTGCCTAGTACATTGGTTAGTTCAGAGTCAAAATAATGCTTATGGTACTGTTCCACCAATGTATAGCACAATAGCTCACACATCACCACCTATCCCTAATGTTGCTCCATCTTATGGTGTGCCTAATGATGTGTTTACCGACTTGCATCGCATGCAAAATCCTAATCAACCCCCGGTGAATAACTTAAGAACAGTCGCAATGCAATCTCAGTTAGCTGCTAGGAATGAATTGGCTCAATTTAAGGAAGAGATATCTAACATGATGAAAAATAAACTCGGCGTTGATATGGGTAATACCAGGTTGTATCAAAAACCATATAGGGCTGATTTTGATTATGTGGCTTTTCCCCCTGGTTGGCGTATACCTGATTTTGTTAAATTTAGTGGTGATGACAACCGTACAACCTGGGAACACATTAGTCAATATACTGCTCAACTAGGTGAAGCTGGTACTTTTAATTCTTTAAAATTAAGTTCGCTTGTTTTCATTGTCTTTGACTGGTACCGCTTTTGCGTGGTTCTCTTCATTAGCTCCCAACTCTATTGATTCTTAGGATCAACTAGAGCAAAAGTTTTATGATCACTTCTTTAGTGGGAGCTACCAACTAAGACTAACAGATTTAACATCGGTTAGACAAAATAAAGAGGAATCGGTTTCTGATTACCTTAAGCACTTTAAAGAAGTTAAAAATCGTTGTTTTAATTTGTCTCTCACTGATCTGACCTTGCTGATCTTGCTGCTAAGGGTTTAAGACCTGCTATTAGAGATAGATTAGAGGGTGTAGAATTTCATACGCTTGCTAATGTGCTTGTTAGAGGTATGGCACAAGAATTAAAACTGAATAAAGAAATAGAACACTCTAAACCTCGTCGGTCTAATGTGCATGTGGTTGAATATGATTCTGATAGTTCAGTCGACGAGAATGAAGTGTATGTTGCTGAATTTGTATGGCCTTCAAAATCTAAAGCTAGTCCTTGTGCATCTCTTAAGCCGGCTGCTGAAGGTCGCCAAGAAGAATTAAAATTTACTTTTGATGTTTCTAAATGTGATCGTGTATTTGATGAATTACTTAAGCTTGGAAACATTAAAATTTCTCACACTATGCCTCCACTTGATGAAATTAAACGACGTGCATATTGTAAGTTTCATAATTCTTATTCTCATGCCACTAACGATTGCAATGTGTTTCGTCATCAGATTCAATCGGCCATTAATGAAGGTCGTTTGATGCTTCATGAGATGCAAGTGGATAAGCAACCTTTTACCATCAACACCATGAAGTTACAACAGCCCAAGGTCTTGGTTCGGCCGCATCAAGCCAAAGCTACTAAGGGCAAGAACATGATGGTCGGGGAGGCTAAGCCTGATTTAAGGGGAAAAGAGTTGACAATAGAAGTGGCATATGAAAAGACCCCTGATGGCAGAGAAACTTTCAAGATTACTATCAAAGCTTCTGGACATGGGGGGGGCAAGGATCGTCCACGTCGTCTGGTCAACAAACAACCGAGCCTGTCCTAGACAGGGCGGTTAGACCGGGGGTGCAGGGCGGTCAGACCGCCCCTACACATGGCCGCCCAAAGATGCTTGTTCCGAAGCAGCCTGAGATAGGAAACTGAAAGCTTAATGTGGCAAAGAATCAAGGAAGCATTCCAAAGACAAAGGTCACGTTTGATATGCTATTTGACAAGTATTCCAAACAAAAGGTTGTTACAAGTGATCGGCCGGTAAAAAAAAGATGAGATCACCTCCACATCAAGAGAGACCAGCATCACCTCCCAGGGCAGCCATCAGATTCAGAGGTGGATCATCTCAGAGGCAACACTTTACTCCAGATTGGACTCCTACAAGTTCAAGTCTGCTCCGTCCTATCTATGATGACAATGGGGTAATGTGGGTGCCATATCAGCAATCTTTCCATCCTGGATGGGGAGGATCAAGGAGATCAGCACTGGATCGAATCTCAAGACATACTCAAGATCACTGGACTCCACGGCAAACCGGGCAGGGTGACCAGGTTTACCCGGTTAGACAGCCCCCTGCAGGCGGTCAGACCGCCCTCCCCAGAAGAGAGCAATTTCCTCTGAAAAAGGTGTACAAGCCCAAGATCAGAGAGGAGAAAATTCAGGAGATGGACATCGACCCAGAGAGGACTACTAGTCTTGACATTATTCAGATTGGGATGATGAACGTTCCCGTTGAGGGAAGTGGCAAAAGACCGGTTGTACCAAACAATCAGGTTGTGACACCAACTCAAAAAGGATCTGTTGCTAATGATCATAAGGCCAGTGGAAACAAGTCCTGTCCGGAGTACTTTTTGCCAAGATGGTGCCCTCCCCCTCCCGGTTTGACTCATACTCAAAGGCGGAAGCTTCAGCGGTTAAGGCTACGTTAGAAAAGGGAGAATGAGCTAGAGAAGAAGAGGGACGAGGATATCAACAGCTACAGGCCTATGGTACCACAGGGGAAGGAGTGGAGAGTAAAGACGGCACTCCAGACAGAGGCGGTAAAACCGCCAGAGGGGGCGGTTCAACCGCCTGGGGCGGTTAGATCGGGTGACCAGGCGGTCAGACCGGGATCTCCAGAAACACCGCTCGGTTTCGCTGCTTCGATCCCCATGGTTTGTGATGACAAGGTTTCGTCTGTTCATACTCCAGAGGACGACGAAGAGCTTGTGGATTACAGTTCTTCTCTAGAGTGGATGAACCTTGAGATAAATGTGGTTCATTTGTTTGTTGATGGTTCGGTGCCTACAGAGGAGGACTTGGCTCATCTTGACTTTGGGCCTAATGATGCTATATTTCAGAAGCCCAAAGACACTGATAATCATCTGAAGGCTTTGTACATGAAGGGTCACATCAATGGGAAGCCTATATATCGAATGCTAGTGGATGGAGGTGCGATTGTCAACCTGATGCCATACTCTCTATTCAAGAAGCTTGGAGGTTCAGATGAGGAGCTGATCAAGACCAACATGACCGTCAGCGGGGTTGGAGGAGGTGAGCCAATGGGAGCTAAAGGCGTGATCTCCATGGAGCTCACTATTGGAAGCAAGACGCTCGCCACGACTTTCTTCGTCGCTGAGACACAAGGTAACTTCAGTCTTATCCTTGATCGTGATTGGATTCATGCAAATAAATGTGTTCCTTCTACTTTGCACCAAATGTTAATACAATGGGTAGATGATGAGGTACAAGTAGTGCATGGTGATAATTCTGCTTGTGTAGTTGTAGCCGATAGTCATTCTATAGATGTGCATGATGATGTAAAATGTCTATCTGGTTTAGATTTATCTAATTATGAGTTTATAAGTTGTTCCAACAATGGTTTCATTCCTGCTGTCATAAAGCAGTTTGATAATCGGCTAAACCACTTCATGTGATTCAATGAGTTCAACAAAAGAATGGTTGCAGTAGAGGATTGATCACTATCAGGCGCATAAGACTGATAGGTGTGAAGCCATTGAGGATCTTGATGATTTGGGCAAGTTAGGACAAGGGTTTACGTCCGCTGATTCTCTTGAGGAGGTAGATATTGGTGATAGCACTATACCTAGGCTGACATTTGTAAACAAGAATCTTGATCCTATGTTTAAGCTTGAATTAATAAAGATATTGAAAGAGTATGTTGATTGCTTTGCTTGGAATTACAATGAAATGCCTGGTTTAAGTCGTGATTTAGTAGAACATAAATTACCTATTAAACCTGGTTTTAAGCCTTATAAACAGCCTCATAGGAATTTTAATCTTGATATTTATGACCGAGTGAAAGAAGAAATCAATCGGCTGCTTGATGCTAAGTTTATTAGGCCTTGTCGATATGCTGATTGGATCTCTAATATTGTGCCTGTTGAGAAAAAAGGGACAAAGAAACTTCGTGTTTGCATTGATTTTAGAGATCTTAATAAAGCAACTCCTAAAGATGAATATGCTATGCCTATAGCTGACTTTCTTGTTAATTCTGCATCTGGACACAGAGTACTTAGTTTTCTTGATGGTAACGCTGGTTACAATCAAATCTTTATGGCCGAAGAGGATATCTCCAAAACGGCTTTCATATGTCTAGGATTTGTGGGTTTGTTTGAGTGGATAGTCATGACTTTTGGTTTGAAAAATGCTGGTGCTACTTATCAAAGGGCTATGAACTTGATTTTTCATGACTTGCTTGGTATTATCGTAGAAGTCTATATCGATGATATTTGTGTTAAATCAGCTAGTCTAGATTCTCATTTAGCCGATTTAAGACTTGCATTTGAAAAGATGCATCGGTATGGTTTAAAGATGAATCCACTCAAATGTGCTTTTGGAGTGTCGGCTGGCAAGTTTTGGGGTTTCATTGTGCATGAGAAAGGTGTGGAGATTGATCCTAAAAAGATTGAGTTGATTAAAAAGGTTCAAGCTCCTACTTGTAAAAAAGAGTTACAGAGATTCTTGGGCAAGGTTAATTACTTGAGGCGATTCATTTGCAACTTGTCTGGGAAGGTTGATGCTTTTACTCCTTCGGTTGAAAAGT
Organism: Cenchrus americanus; assembly: GCA_947561735.1. Taxonomy (NCBI): domain Eukaryota; kingdom Viridiplantae; phylum Streptophyta; class Magnoliopsida; order Poales; family Poaceae; genus Cenchrus; species Cenchrus americanus. The sequence continues at coordinate 75,321,252 of OX387244.1, read as the reverse complement.
GGAGCTGAATTTGCTTGGGGGACAAAACAACAAGAGGCTTTTGATGAGATTAAGAGTTATTTGACTTCGCCGCTCGTTCTTCAAGCGCCTAAGAGTGGTGCTCCGTTCCGGCTTTATGTTGCGGCGGAGCCAAGTGTGATTGGATCTGTTTAAGAGACCGATGGCAAGGAGTATGTTATTGCTTATGAGAGTGGAAGATTGCTAGTGCTGAAACGAGGTACAGCTTTATTGGAAAGCTTTGTCTATCTTTATATTATGATTGTACCAAGTTAAGGCATTATTTATTGTCTAGTAGTGGTTATGTTGCATGTCAAACCGACATAATTAAATACATGTTGCAAAAACATATTCTTAATGGTACAGTCGGCAAGTGGGCTTATGCTCTTGTTGAGTATGATTTGCGTTGTGAATCTATTGGCTCAATGAAAGGTCAAATAGTATTCGACTTTATTGTTCAACATGGGATAGATAAGCAACTTGATTTAGATGTCGGTTATGTAACTTTTACTCCATGGAAATTACATTTTGATGGATCGGCTTGTAGAAGTGGTTGTGGTGTTGGAATTATTATTATTATGTCACCTAGTGGAGCTATTTTTGAAGCTCTTAGCCGGTTGGATCATAAATGTACTAATAATAAAATTGAGTATGAAGCTCTCTTATTTGGATTGCAAATATTACATGACATGGGAGAGAAACATGTAGAAGCTTATGGTGATTCTTTACTGGTGGTACAACAAGTATCCAAGGTATGTCAATGTCTAAATGGTTCTTTAAGTGCTTACCTTGATAAATACTTGGACATTATATCTTGTATGGATGAATTTGTGATATATCATGTACTACGAGAGGAGAATCTGAAGGCTAACGCTCTGGCTCAACAAGCATCTGGTTATAATGTTCAGAAAAGAAATTTTCAGGAACGAAAACTGATGTTTAGTGAAGCTGAGAGTTACGTTCTGAAGGACCCGGTTCAACCGCCCCCTCCGGCCGGTCAAACCGCCCCTCGGGGGGAAACCCTACTCTGGCCACTGTTTCTTCCAAAGTTGTTGAGGACGAAGTGGGAGATTGGAGAACGCCTATGATTAAGTATTTGCAGGATCCTAAGAGAATAAGTGACAGAAAAGTCCGACGATGGACACTTAAGTTTATCCTAGATAATAATGAATTTTATCGTCGGACGGCGGATGATTTGCTTTTGAAGTGCTTAGGTCCTGATCAAACAAGGCTAGCTATGGCAGAGGTACATGAGGGAATTTGTGGTGCTCATCAATCGGCTCCTAAGATGAAGTGGCTTCTTAGGCGGGCTTGCTTTTATTGGCCTACTATGATAGCCAATTGCTTTAGGTACTACAAAGGATGTGAAGATTGTCAAAACCACGGAGATGTTCAGTTAGTGCCTGCTGCGATGTTGCATCCGATTATCAAGCCTTGGCCATTCAGAAGCTGGGGATTGGATTTCATAGGAAAAATACATCCTCCGTCAACCAAAGGGCATTGCTTTGTGATTGTGGCAACTGATTATTTTACCAAGTGGACTGAAGCAATTTCTCTCAAGAACATGACACACAAGGAGGTAATTGGGTTTATTATGGAGCATATCATACATAGATTTGGCATTCCACAAACTTTAACTACGGATCAAGGTACTTCATTTGTGGCTAAAGAGGTGTGTGGTTTTGTCAATTCCTATGGTATTAAGTTGCTCAATTCATCTCCATATTATGCTCAAGCTAATGGTCAAGCCGAGTCTAGCAATAAAACTCTAGTTCAGCTCATTAAGAAGAAGATAGAAGACAATCCTAAAATATGGCATGAAGTATTATCTGAAGCTTTATGGGCTCATCGCATCTCTAGGCATGGGGCTACTAAAGTTACTCCTTTTGAGCTTGTGTATGGTCAAGAGGCCGTTTTGCCTGTTGAGGTGAATCTGGGCGCATATAGACTTGCAAAGCAAAATGATCTTAGTGTTGATACATATCATGCTTTGATGGTGGATAACATTGATGAAGTGACCGACAAACGTTTGGAAGCTTTGGAAGCAATTGAGAAGGATAAAGGCGAGTTGCTAGAGCTTATAATAAAAGGGTAAAGGCTAAGTCTTTTCAAGTAGAAGATTTGGTTTGGAAAACTATTTTGCCTATAGGATCCAAGAGCAACAAGTTTGGTAAATGGTCTCCAAGTTGGGAAGGGCCATACAAGGTTGTGAGAGTTTGCTCCGGAAATTCTTATATGGTGGAATCTTTGCAAGGACAGCAGCTGCCCAGGGCCTCAATGGAAGATATTTGAAGAAGTTTTGTCCAAATGTATGGCAAAATGCTTGAAGATTCATGGCCGGTTTCTATGAAAATCGCCATTAGCATAAAAAATGGCTGACAACACCTTTGTCGTCCTTAGAGTTATTTTTTAGCACGCAAGCTTTACTAAAAACTGGGGGGCATGTGTTGACACCCAAAATTGGCAAAAGTAGACTCGGGCCACGTAGGCCGGTTAGACCGGGTCCCAGGGGCGGTTTGACCGGGTGTCCTGTAGCCGGTCTGGCACAAAGGCGCTAGGCGGTCTAACCGCCCCCCGGGGCGGTCTAACCGGGTCACCCCGATTTCGGGTAGAATTAGGAGTTTAGCTTGATTCTGAGTTGTAAAGTGCTATTTGCAGGGCAAGACCTCCCACCCTATAAATATAAAGGGTCGTTGCCGATTGAGACCGATCATCCAATCGTCATTATCAATTTTATCTTATTTTCTCCAAACCCTAGCTTTTTCAACCTCTATTGCTCTCCTCCTTCGTCTCCACGACGGTTGAGGGAGTTCTGAGTGGCCTGCTGATCTCAGGACAACCCTAGGCGCACTGTTCCCGACGGGGTCCCTCCCGGAGCAGCGAATCTAGGTTTTCGACGTGTCTCCTGTCCAAGGCGGTTAGACCGGCCCCCCAGGCGGTTAGACCGGCCCGTGTTGGGAGATTCGGCGAGTGGATTTCCGACGACCGCGTGATCTAGCGTATTCGTGTGTTCGACCGATAAAAGCATCAACAAATACAAAGAACATTTTCCATGCAAGGTTCATGTTTAGAGTTTGGCTAAAATTCCTACGAAATTTAAAATATTTTTATATGCATATGTCTTTGTTTCAGTGGACACCACCGTAGGATTTATTTGAAATTGTCCCTCGTTTCACTTGGCTTACCTTGGTGGAATGAAGCTAGAGTATATTTTCTAATTAGTAAAGATTTCATGGACAGATCATTTAGCGTCGTATCTCTATGATGTATATTTTTTTCACAACTTGTTATTACACCTATTTTATATATAGGATAATTTACCCACGTTGAATTTCTCCATGATGTAGTATTAGTTTGTAATTGTTCAGATTTACTGTAAAATGTACTCCCTCCGGTTCCCTATTAGAAGTCGTTTTGGACAAGGTTTGAGTCAAACATTGGGAATATAAATCATGAATAACTTTTAAGTCGTTGAGTTTGAAAATGTGAAAATCATATAAATAGATTTGTCTTGAAAATTACTTTCATAAGAATATACATAAATAACTTTCCAATAAATATTTTTATAGAAAAGAGAAGTCAAAGTTGTGATTTGGTGACCATGTCGCTGTCATAAACGACTTCTAATAGGGAACCGGAGGGAGTAGTTATCTAAACCTATGGCAGACTTTGCTGCTTTATTTGTCTCTTCCCCTCCATAAGCTTCCATGACGCAAAATGTAAACCTCATGATCTACGATTATCAAAGCTTGTTTAATAGGTAACAAACGTAAAGAAGGATATTGTCATCTCATTACATGTATTGTCGTTCGATCACGTGGGACATTCATGTGCCTATGTGACGAAGCGGATAAAGACATATATGCCCCCTAAAGAGCAAAAGGCTGATGCTTCCACCTTCATGTGAAAGAGACGCACTGTTTGGGATTGTGTTTGAATTTTCATGATATAATCGTGAAGCTAATTAAACTCAATACGACCATGTGTGATCTAAAGTACTACCTCCTTCCCATTTATATGGCATTTCAGATAATAAATTAACAATATACATGCAAGCTAAAATAGTGGTCCGAAATGTAAATATGACCGGAGGGAGTAACCAAACTACCACGGGAAAAAGATCATCGGACTAGAAGTTCTAAGGGTGCAAAGGGGTAACCATTAGGTGCACCTTCGAACCTCTTTTTTGAAGAAGTAGTACAAATAATTGCACTAAAGAGGTTCGGAGGTGCACCACTAAGAAGTTCGTTATTTGGTTTTGTAGAATTTGTGCATGCACTCATGCTGAGGACAAATGGTGTAGAAACATAAACTACAAAGATCCTGTAGCACATGCTTATCCGAACTAAAGCTTCTCATATTGATCATGCTATGATGCAAGATGGATGGAAAGAAAGAACCACATGATTAAAGCCGTATGCTGTCGTCTCTTGTTGGCAACTTTACAATGTTCCCCCAGACTCCTGGTGAGTGGCTACATGGTATGATGCACTGCAGCTTGTGCTGGTATCTTTGGTGCCGTCAGCAAAAGCTTTACGGATGAACAGATGGGGGCCACACTGCAGGAGGTTTTTGTCTTAAGAAAAGCATTTTACTTGTCGGGGACTAAAGTGGATTGTTCCAGTGATCTTTATGGTCTCATGCACACGACATGCATGCAAGCGTATGATCTTCTTTTTCTTTGAGGATGGAAGCAAAGGCTCCATGCTTGCCTGCTTGGCTGTGTTGATCTTCCAATTAATACTTTTTTTAGGGGTATCTTCTAATTAATACTTTTTATTGAGAACTTCTTCTAACTAGTAAGGTATATGTGCGACACACACGTATTCTAGAGAAATCTTAAAATACTTGTGGATCCCTCAACTTGTCATTCTTATAATATTACTTATTATTTTTTGCAAATATTCAATTATTTTACTTCATTATCTACATCCCTGAAGAAAGAAGTTTAGCATCTTGAACAACATAGCATCACTCACAACACCAAGTTTACAACAATTTACTGCTTAGCCCAAGAAACAGAACACACTCAAGAATGGAACATTTATCTAATGTAGAAAGGAGAAATTATAACACATTGTTAACCTGGTTTGGCTTCTCATTATAAACTCCTATTCTTGGTGGCAGGGAAGTACACATGTGACATGTGTTATTGGATTTAGCTAAGAGACTCTCTGTATTATGTAAAGAAAACATTTTAAAAAATCTCATAAAATAAAAGAACATGTTTATATTTCTATAAATTAGAAAATAGATAATAGATCTGCCATGTGCGCACTTTCTTAGGCTAATCAGATGCAACATAAATATAGTGATGTAGTATTTTCCATGTACTTTTTTTAGTTTTCCCTCCAAGAAAAAGAAAGAAGCTGATGATTTGATGTTGTTCAATCATAATGTAACCAGTCATGGGACACTACTAAGAAACAAACCAGAGCAATATTATCTTTACGTAATTACCTCTTTATTGGCAATGTTCCTAGCACACGACAATTCAATTCCTACTAATTTAACAGCAAACGGCATAGCATTTATATAGCATATTAACAATGTGGTTTTGTCTGCATATATTACAATAAAATTGGAGGCACACTATCAATATAGCAAGACTACTTAAGCTTTTGTTATCCCGATTCTCACATTAGAAATCACAAGAGTAACATGGGTCATTAAAAAGATATAGCATCTAAACAAAATCCATGAGCCTAAATTTCGTTCATGTAGATCATCTAACCATGTGTAGTTTTAATTGAGATCACACCATACGATAGAATCAGATGACCAATGGTCAATTAACAACCATAGTACTATTAGCAAGTCCTCATGGAAGTACAACTAAGATTACTTCCCAAGTATTATAGGCTGCAATGATAACCATTATATTTTTATGAGCCTATAGGAGACACGACGGATCAAGATATATCAATTAGCTGTTTTAATGATTTAGTACCACATCACAGAAACATATTTCACCTTTTAAAATATGAAATTGTACTTTGTATATTCACATATTCTACCTTAGACCATGCTCAATTTAAAATGTTAATTGATCAATTAGTCTAATGTTCTAGTGTCAAGTAGTGAATGGACTTTTCTCTTTGCATAGTTCACTTCTTGCATGTTTCAACGCCCTGCGTGCTGACATGCGAATTGGCAGGACTTCCCCTGATGACGATCCTGACGAGGCCAAAGTCGGTGAGCTTGGCCTCAAACCTCTCCCCGAGCAGGACTGGACTTGTGTTGTGGCGATAGCCGAAGCTACCGGGCACAAACAATGAGGGAAAACTAAAGCTCAAGAACCAAAACCAAAACACAGAGCAAAGGACAGCCAAAAGCTCTTTTCTCAACAGTTGATTTCTCAAAAGCTGATCCCCTTTACAAGTGCCGATCCGTCTCCTTTTATTGGGAGGCGGACGAACTTTTTACATTCCGAGAATACCCTCGTGTAAAATGGATCTAAACAGAATGTGCTAGGCTATATCTGGGAAATCTCCAATCAGGTCTCAACGTAATCGGCGCTTCATGACGTCACGCCGCAAATCGCGGCGCCTTTCTTGTTGTCATCACGTGCGCCTGTCGGGAGAAAATCTTCAATCCTTTGGAGATTCCCCTTTCGCCGGGCACCTTTCGTCACCTGAAACATGGAATCAAATTCAAACTTGAAATCGTTAGATGTTAGAGACGACGAAACCCGCCAAGCGAATTCCCGGCCGAGAATGCCCGGGTGAGCAAGATTCACTCCTGGGGTTTCGTCGCGGGAAAAAACAATCAGCCTGATCGAAAACCCTAACGCCCTGGGTCTTTTTGAGCTCATTTGACAGCCTTGCTGGCGACGAAGGGTTCAGGCCGAAAGACAAATTCTGAAAAATGAGAAAAGATTCAAGGGCTCCTGGGGTTTTGCTGCTGGGCCTTTCGCACGAGAATCCGAGCGACTAAAACACTCTTTTATTTTTAGTGTACGAAAGGCTTGATTCCGAATCCCCCCAACAGAAGCCCCTCAATGGCGAAGCGTTTGCCTTGGCGCAAACCTGAGCCAGTGAAACCTAGAGATCGAGAATCGAGGCACAAGAAAACATCTTCCAAGGCGTCGGTTCCCAAGGGCCCTGCTTGAAATACCTCAAATGCCCTTGAGGCGCTGCGTTTTACCGTTAGGTTTTCGACTGTTGGGTTTTACTCCCTATAAATAGATGGGACTAACGCCGATGCGAGCCCGCTGTCATTTTCATTCTCACTTCTCTCCTTTGGTTTTTCGCCTGCTCCTGCTGCCTTTGCGCCCTGGTCGCCCCAGCGGAAGCCTTGGTCGACTCAAGAGGTTAGTTTTCTTTCTAGCTTGAGTACAAGTTTTCATTCTTTAGTCGTCGGTGTTACTTGTTCGAATCCCGTTTTCTAACAAACTTATGCGGCTCGCGACAGGCGCCCTGATATAATCATGGAGGACGAAGGGTTTAGGGTTTAGGGTTTAGGGTTTAGGGTTTAGGGTTTAGGGTTTAGGGTTTAGGGTTTAGGGTTTTCTAACAAACTTATGCCGCAGAAGCTACGGAGGTCAACGCAACATCTTCCACCTCGTCGTCTAGCTCAGAGTCTGGTAAGATCTCTAGCCTGGATTGGTCTGCCAGCTCTCGTGAGAGTGGCAGTACTTCGTCCACCTCTAGTAGCGATGAAAATAGCAGTTCAGGGGGTTGGAGTTATGTCGAAATAATGCTGAGCGACACAGATGCTGGAAAATGTGACGCCGACGTGGAGGAGGGCGAGATTGGAGAAGATGCTGATGCAGCTGTTGAAGAAGCTGCAGAAGGGTCCAGAGAGAAAGCTGACTTAGCGAAAGCCCGGACTTGTTATATTGGTCGGTATTTAATGACCCAGGCAGATTTGGATGCGCTTTGGTTGGAAGGCTGCTTTGAGCCCGGGACCTGTCGGTTACCTGGGAAGGAAACCACGCCGAAGCCCCGAAAAAATGAGAGTGTGGTCTTTCGGGATTTCTTTACCGCTAGGCTTCGGCTGCCAGTGTCCAAGAAGTTTGCAGATATCTTGGCGGCTTATAATGTTCAGATCCACCAGCTGACTTCTAATTCTATTCCGCAAGTGCTGAAATTTCTGTGGGCCTGTCGCACTTTTGCCGGTGATAATGATGTGGATACTTTCGTTCGCCATTTTGAGATTCACTGGGCGAGGAAACTTATAACTGTCGACGACGAAGAAAAAGAGGCTCAGTATGGCGGCTGCACATTTCAGACGCGTCGTCCTGGCAAGAATCAAACTCCGGTGGAACTAGCCCCAGCGTACAAGAACAAATGGGCTAACCGGTGGACCTCCTACTGGTTTTATGCTCCCATCACAGTGGTAGGGCGAAACTCGAAGCAAGAAGAAATGACGACGTTCGACCTGGCAAGCCGTATGGTTGATTTGGAAGTTGAGCTGTCACCGGAGCTGACGAAGGCCAGCCGGTCATCGGCAAGCACAGCTACATTTTACCAGGCGACATGCATAATCACTACGCGGGACACCCTTGAGGAATTCGTGGCTGCCGACATCTGGCCGTGCCAGCCCCGATGGGGATCGTGGGCACTTAAGATGCAATGGCTGCCAGGGCTCGACGAAAACGTGCGAAGCCCCATATTCAATTTCAAGCGGCCCGCAGACAAATCCGATGATGAGATTGTGGCCGAGGTGGAAAAGAAAGTTGTCCAGATGATTGGAAACTTTACCCACAAGGAGTGGGAATGTGCCCAAAGGATTCTAAAATATCAGGGCCGTGTCAACCGAGTTTTTGACGAGATGGGTGTTACATATTCCCCTCGACCGGTGCCTCCGACAGCCAGCAAGAAGTCAGCCGCCGGGCAACATTGGATCCGAGCCCGTCGAGACCTCTTGAAAGACTAAGTCAGGCAAGACTGCTGCAGTTGTGGACAACGCTGTGAAAAACACCAAAGCCCAAGACATCTTGGCCAAGCGAAAGGCGGATGCTGCTAAAGCTACCCTGCCTCCGCTTGCAGAAAAATCTACAAAGTTGTTGAAAGTTAATGAGACCTTGGCTCGCTGCAAGGCTGAGGCGGCAAAGGTGGCCGCGGCCGAGAGGGAAAAGAAGAAAATCCATGACCCCTCCCTCGCCGGTGATGCAGATAAGAGGCTGTCTTTGAAGAAGAGGCCTTTGGAAGCAACAGAGAGGGGGAAGCGGGTTACGATCAAGGAGAAGGGGCCCGACGAGGACGAGCCCTCTGGGAAAAGGGCGCGGACTGACCCAGTCGCGGAGACTGATGAGGACGTTGATATCATGTTGACGCCTCAGATCCAGCCCTGCACTAACTATCCTCCGAAGGGGCCAGCACAGAAATTGACGGAAGGGTCGTCGCCGGCAGGCCTAGCTGATCCTGAGGAGTTGGAGGCGCGCGAGGCCAGGGGCAAGCGCGTGGCGGAGTGGATTCAAAAGAAAATTGCTATGGCCGACGCAACCCTGAAGGAGCATGTGGTCGGCCTTGTGGATGTCGTAGATGAATCTGAAGATCTTTGCTATATTGACGACGACGCTGCTCTAGTGGTGAAGAGTTCTGATGCTCCCCTTCCACAGCCCCAATGCGATTCGGTGGTTGTTGCTGTGAATCTAGGCGAAGGTTCGGGTGCGAAGGCCCAGGATCCAATCGACCTGGATGCTCCGGAGGCTGGAGAATCCGCGGCACACGCGTCTCGTTCGCCGCCTCCGGTGTCAGATGATCTTGACCCGGCAGCGGCGAGAGCTGCTGATGGCATCGCACCGGAGCCGGCGAGGACACCCAATGTTCTTCAGCTTGAAGATGTTGGTATGACGTTTTTACTCAGAGGTGGTTTTTTGAGTTCTTTCTATAAACCATGCATTCCATTTACTTATGCTTTTCGTTTTGGTGCTAATTTTAGCGGCCAAGACTCTAGTCACCTTGAGCGCCAAGGATCGGGAGAAGAAAAATCCTCAGGTTGACGCAAACCCCTCCGCATCAAGGGCAAGTCTCGCATCCGTGCTGGGAGAACCTGGTATGAAACTGTGCTTATCGCTTCATTTTTGGTGTTTCGACTTAGTGCCTTCGTCATGTTGGCTGTGCGAAGGGGTATGGGCGAATAACATGATTGCTAACTTTTTGCAGATTTTGAACACACCCTGGAAGACTTGAGCGCTGATGATTTGATGAAGATAGTGCGCGCTTATCTTTCGAGGGGCATTGTCGCTTGCCAGAAAGGCTTCGAGAGGGCGGCTGCGGAGGCCAAGACCTCTCTTGATAAGCAAAAATTTCTAGAAGACGAGAACCAGCGTCTGAAAGAAGAAAATGAGAGGTTGAAACAAGAGTCTCGTCTTCAGGCGGACCAGCGCGCCAAGCAACAGGAAGCCATGAATGTTTTGAAGAAAGAGCTGGAGTTGAGCTTGAAATGCTATGAAGAATGCCGTAAAGAATTAAAAGACATGGTTACGTAGTATGACACACAGAACATTCTTTTGGAGGCTAATGCCAACCTTATCGCTGAATTGAAGAAGGTGAAGGGCGAGCTCGAGGAAACTCTGGAAAAGAACGAAGCATATTGCCATCAATGGGGGGAATATCTGGCGACAGAGTATCGTCGGGATTTGGAAAGTTTTGGAGCTGAAGCCCAGGACTTCAAAATTACTGACAATATTTCAAGCTTCGTGGAGTGGTTACATAGTGAACTGAAACTCCTGCCCGACACCATGAGTAAAATTTGGTATCGAGCTTGGTGCCGGATTCTTTGCGACTTTGACAAGTCTCGAATCCTAAGATGGCGTACGTTGAGCGGGGCGGTCCGCCGCACTTCGATGGCAAGGGTTACCACAAGTGGGCGGCTCGTATGATGATCTTTCTTCGTGGAAAGCTGTTGGATTTCATTGTGCTTGACAAGACCTATGCTATTCCGGTCAACATCCATACTCTTATGGTGACCGACGCCGGTGCTAAGGCCAAGTATGAAGCTAATGCAAAAGCCGTTGATCACTTGGTCCGGAGCTTGTGTGATCCTGAGTTTGAGCGTGTTCGCCATTTGAATCTTGCTTGGCAAATTTGGGAGAAGTTGTTGGTTGCTCACGGTGGTGATAACCATGTGAAGGCTCGCCTCTTTGTCTCTTACCGGATGCAATATGAGAACTTCACTCCACTTCCCGGTGAGGACATTGATGCGATGTTTCAGAGGTTCACCGCCATCGTGAACAACATGAAAGCTAATGTTGAGGATTTTCCTTACACCGAGCATGATCGGGCTTTGAAGCTCTTGCATGTCTTGGACCCAAATGTTTGGGGTGCTAAGGTTGAGGCCATCAAGGAGTCCGGGCATTATTTGACTATTGAGTTGGATGACCTCTTTTCTAAGCTCAAGTCGGCCGAGGTTGACGGAAGTTGCAATCCAAGCATGAGGGCTCGGCCGATCATAGTCTTGCTCTTGTGGGCGGACCAAAGGGCAAATCTAACCCTTCCCGTCGACGCTTTTCCTTGTCTTCTCTTATGTCTATTCCGGATGAGGAGTTTGATGTGCCGGGCGAGGAGGAGCTGGCCTTGCTCTCAAGAAGGTTTGATCGACTACACGAGAGTCGGAGGATTGCAAGGCGGAGCTCAGGGACGTGCTACAAGTGTGGCAAGCGTGGCCACTTCATCGCCAAGTGCCTGGAAGCGGAGGAGAACAAGTACAAGATGAACGAGTACAAGGCGCACCCGAGGCGTGAAGACAAGTACTCCTCCAAGGGCAAGCACTTCAGCAAGTCCAAGAGCAAGGACAAGGACAAGCGGCGACCGAGCAAGAGCGGCTACAAGAAGAACAAGGCAAGAGCCATGGTGGCCGGTGCAAGTGACGTCAACTCAAGCTCAAGCGACGAGCGGTCAAGTTCAAGCGAAAGAAGATGAAGACGCCGGGAGGCGCAAGGGCAAGAAGAGTTCAAGCCGGAACCTCGGTGGGTTGAGCCGTGTGGCGCTTAAAGGCTTTTGTGGCATGGCCCATAGCTCGAGCAAGAAGAAGAGCGACAAGGAAGACAACGACTCCGACTCGGAGGATGAGGTAAATCGTGACCCCGACTCTTTGCTTGCCGAGATCACTAGGTTGAATGGCTTGATTGACAACCGTGATAGTGTGCTAAGAGATGCCAAAAAGATGAGAAAAGATCTTAGGGCTCAACTTGAGAATGCTAGTGAGAAAGTAGGAGAGTTAGAGTCAAAATTGCTTGAATTGAAACTTGAGAATGACTCTTTGAAACTTGCTCCTACTACTCCTGATGATGTTGAATGTCTTGAGTGTGATGCATGGTTGAATGAGATCAAGTTGCTTAATGAGAAGAATGCTTCTACTTTGGCTAAACTAGATGCTCTTAGGACCGAGTATGATGAGCTTAAGGCTAGACCTACTTTGCTTGGTGCTTGCAAATCATGTCCTACTATGCATGCTAAGCTTGTTGATGCTCGTTCTACCATTAGTTCTTTGGAAGCATCTTTGAAATCTCCCGTTGCAAATGCATGCTCTAGCCGTGATGAAGTTACTTTGCGCAATCTTGAACTTACTTCCCGTTTGGATGTCATCTATGAGGAGAATGACTATTTGAGGAAGGTGTTGGGTTGGTTGTCGGCGGGAACCTCAATTGAAAATCATGATTGAGGAGTTCAAGAGAGCGGATGGTCGTGGTTTGGGTTTTGAGAAGTTGGGTGAGAAAGTGGGAGAGAACAAGTGGGTGGGAAGTGGTATGTCCTTGTTGTGATGGACGATTACTCTCGCTACGCTTGGGTGTTTTTCTTGGAAGACAAGAGTGAGACATTTGGTTTTGTTCGAGATCCGATCGTGAGGTTGAAAAACGAGAGGCATGGGAATGCTATTCGAGCTATCCGCAAGGATAATGGCTCAAAGTTCAAGAACTCTCGTTTTGATGCCTTCGTCGTGATCTAGGTCTTGAACATCAATATTCGACCCCTTATGTGCCCCCTCAAAATGGAGTTGTGGAAAGGAAAAATCGGACTCTTTGTGAGATGGCTAGGATGATGCTCGATGAGCACGGGACTCCTAGGAGGTTTTGGGCCGAGGCGGTCAATACGGCTTGTCATGTTTCCAACGGATTTTATTGCGAGCTTTCAAGAAGAAGACTCGTTATGAGCTTATGCATGGTCGGGCACCCAAGGTGAGTCATTTCCGAGTCTTTGGCTGCAAGTGCTTTATCCTTAAGAAGGGAAAACTCGACAAGTTTGAGGCTAGGTCTAGTGATGGTATTTTCTTTGGATATGCTAACCACTCTAGAGCCTATAGGGTGCTTAACCTTGAGACTAACAAAATCATGGAGACTTGCGAAGTAACCTTCGACGAGACAATGCCGTGTACCTCTCTTGGCTTTGAATGTGCGGGTGAAGAGGAGATGGCCGAGGAACTCTTTGAAGAGGAGAAGGATGAAGCCGGAGATGATGATGGAGAGAACCATGCGCCTGAAGCTGAGTGTGTACCCACTACTTCCTCTACGACCACTATGGAGTGTGGACCGTCTACTTCATGGACAACGACGGTGCGACAAGAGGAACAGGCGAGAGAAGCTGAAGTTGAGGGGGATGTAGTCTCGAGGCGTGAGGCTCCCTGGCGGATTCAAGAAGTGCATCCCCTGTCGAAGATCATTGGGAACATCGACGAACGCACTACACTGTCAAGGTCCAGGAATTCCTCTCATTTTGCTCATGCTGCTTTTGTTGCCACCTTTGAGCCCAAGGACATTGGACATGCCTTATCTGATGCAAACTGGGTCAATTCTATGCATGAGGAGTTGGAAAACTTTGAGAGGAACTAGGTGTGGGAGTTAGTTGAACCACCTCCAAATTGCCATCCCATAGGAACCAAGTGGGTTTGGAAGAACAAAGAGGGAGAGAATGGGATGGTTGTGAGGAACAAGTCCAGACTTGTTGCTCGGGGGTTTAGTCGAAGGAGGGGATCGACTATGAGGAGACCTTTGCTCCCGTGGCCCGTCTTGAGGCAATTCGAATCCTTCTAGCCTTTGCCGTGGCTAAAGGGTTTAAGTTGTTTCGGATGGACGTGAAGAGTGCTTTTCCGAATGGGGTCATAGAGGAGGAGGTATATGTGAAGCGACCACCGGGTTTGAGAGCGAGCTGTACCCACACAGGGTGTACAGGTTGAAAAGGGCTCTGTATGGGTTGAAACAGGCGTCCCGTGCTTGGTATGGGAGATTGAGAGGTTTTCTGTTGAGCGGAGGGTTTGTGATGGGTACCGTGGATAGGACCTTGTTTCTCCTCAAGCATGGAAATGGCTTGTTGATTGTGCGGATATACGTGGATGATATTGTCTTTGGTGGCTCGTCACATAACCCGGTTGCCAAGTTTGCGGATGAGATGAGCAGGGAGTTCGAGATGAGCATGATGGGCGAGTTGCAGTACTTTCTCGGGCCGCGATCAAGCAAGTGAAGGATGGAACATTCGTGCATCGGACCAAGTACACGAAAGGCATGCGAGAGGAAGTTTCGGATGCAAGATGTGAAGCCGATGTCGACTCCCATGGGGAGTACGGCCACTTTGGATGCGGACGAGGACGGAGAACCAGTGGACCGGCGGGAGTACAGGAGCATGATCGGCTCCCTCCTCTACTTGACGGCGACGAGGCCGGACATACGGTTCGGCCGTGTGTCTATGCGCTCGTTTTCGGGCTTCGCCGAGGACATCACATCGACGGCCGTCAAGAGAATTTTCGGGTATCTACGTCCGCCCCCTCGGTCTTGGCCTTTGGTATTCTTCCTCCTTGACTCTCTCTCTCTCTTCATGGTTTTTCCGATGCGGATTTTGCCGGTTGTCGAGTCGAGAGGAAGTCTACTTCGGAACTTGCCGGTTTCTTGGTTCTTCGTTGGTTTCTTGGTCTTCCCGCAAGCGCCTAGTGTAGCTCGGTCTACCACCGAGGCGGAGTATGTTGCCGCCGCGAGTTGTTGTTCCCACCGTTGTGGATTTCATACACTTTGAGAGACTTTGGTGAGGAGTGCACCCGCATCCCACTTCTTTGTGATAGCACCAGTGCCATAAGCGTAGCCAAAAACCCGGTGCTTCACTCTAGAACCAAACACATAGAAGTGAGGTATCATTTCTTGAGGGACAATGTGGAAAAAGGAACCATTGTGTTGAGCCATGTCCCTACCCAAGATCAGCTTGCAGACATTTTCACAAAGCCTCTCGACCAAGCTACATTTGTGCGCTTGCGGGGGAACTTGGAGTTTGTTGCCCTTTTTAGTTGATTCTTGGGGGATTCTATCTTGTACCATATGTATCATACCATGTTTTACTTTGATGTATATACATGCTTTGCTTCATGTATAAACCATGGTAGGATAGCCATCTTGTCATATATCATGTTGCATTTGTATCATATTGCATTTTAGGATGATGAGCTTCTTTCATATGCCTTATTTGAGTCTCTTTGGCTATTTGTGAGATATTGGTCATATGTGTGGAGAAATGGTGATGTGAGGCTATGCTCTTGAAATATGTGAGATATATGTGTGGTGAGATAAGCCTTTTTGACATAAATGCTAATCTTGACTATTTTTTGGTGAAATGTGCTCCACTCATGTGTAGTAGTGTATCCATGTCACGTTTTGGTCTAAATGTGCTTTCTATGCTTAGATTGTGCTTGGATGCCTTTTTCTTGCATTTGGGCCAAAGGCCGAATATCATTGTGAATGTTTAGCCTATGTTGCATTCATGGGGGAGCATAAGCTTCTTTTTGCCGCAAAGGCACTTCATGTACCATGAAATAAATTCATCTTGAAAAGAAGTGTGTAATGCGTGAAAAAAATGCTCCATCCATCATGTCTATGCTTAAAACGTCTTATCTTTCACATATGGGTGCAAAACATGTTGCATGATGTTCACCGGTGGAGAAGTCTCCCCGAAGTGGACACATGGCTCATGAGCTTTGACATGACATGCTTTGTTTTGTGGGTGTTTGCCATGATCTTTTGCTGAGAATTTGATATCCTTGTATGATCTTTGAATGGTATGCATGTTTGTGGCTCAAGTGTGACATGGATAGGCTTTTACATGTGAAGCGAGCCTTCTTTTGGTAAAACTGCTTAAATCTGAAAATTTTGCCTTGTCACATGCTTGTATTTTCATCTATTACTTGTGGCAATGCTTTGACTATGCTATGATTCATATGTGTGATCTTTGTCTCATTTTTAGCCTTTGACACTAGATTTGGCCTATTTGAGAAGCTCATGTAGATGTTTATATACTTTGTTTTGCATTTCTGCATTTTCACCTTGATTCATACATTGTCAACAAGGGGGAGAAGAGGTGAGCTTAATGAAAATTCAGAAGAGGTGAGCTGAAATTTGGGAGTTTGCATCCACATGTTCAGGGGAGCTTGCATTTGTTTAGGGGGAGCTTTCTTGCTGTTTTCAGTGTGGAGTTTGTGCTTTGCTTGGCTTGTGACCTTTCTTTGCCTTTCTTTGGTTTTGGTCATGAGTTGAGCTTCTTTGTTTTTCTTTCATCTTCCTTTCTTTCTTTCTCTGAATTTCATTTCGCGTTGTGTGTTGTCAATGCACTCATCAAGGGGGAGATTGAGGACCGGGAGCGCCCCGGTGGTCGATGGATGACCGCTCCTCGCTGATGAGTGATTGACAACGGGTGTTGGACTAACTCTTGGCTTAGTGCGCGGTGTAGGCCGCGGCCTAGTTCGTGTTGTTGCGGGTGAAGAACGGGCGCGAAAGGTCTTCGGCCTTGAGGGGCCTCCGGGAGATGGAGAGACAAGTAGGCTCGGTTCGAGGGACCCGGTGGACGGCGGGACTAGGTGCGGGCCACATGGTGGCGAGACGAGCAAGACGAAGTCATGGACAATTGAGCCGGTGCACGGTGGCGGTCGAGCCAAGTGGTTTGGAGGGAGGCCGGACCGAGCACGCGGGGTTTGGTGGTTTGCCCACAAAACCATCGGCGGACGGTTTCTTGGTTTGGGCCTCAAAACCAAGTCCGAGGGCCCAACACGACGGAGACGGGATCCGGCGTGTCGGGAAGCTTCGAGGCGGAGGACACGCGGCGGGATCGCATGGCTTGCGTCGGGAGGACGCGGGGTGCGGCAAAAGCGTGACCGTCCGATGGCAAGACCCACAAACATTACCAAAATGCCCCTCGCGTGGGTTGTATCACCGTAGTTAGGTTAGGGTAGTCGAGTCATTTACCACTCCGGCGGGACCCGATATATAAGCCATGAGGGTGTGTGAGTGGCTCTCTCTCTCGCGACTTAGGGTTTCATTTCCTCCCTCCATTTTCTCATTTTCGTAGCTATTTTCCTTCCATTTTTCTCTAGGCTAGCATGAGAGCTTCATGAGAGATTTGTTGAGAGGGATGGATGCTAAGGCGGCATGCTAGACCTTGTGAATCTTTCCTGGTTTGTATAGAAGATTCGGAGTTGTGATTTTCGTGGTCTTTTGTGCTTGTTTTCGTGCCTTTGTTCTCGGTGCGATTCCGCGGATTTGAGTGGATTTCTTACCGGATTTCTTTGAGGGAAACATGGATGGATGTCTCGTGCATCTTTGTGATTGATCTTGTGCCCTCAAACACCGGAAAACCACTTCGATTCGAGAGTTTTTGTTCGGTGCTCTAGCTTTTGGTGGTGCTCAAAGGATTCGCGATTCCCGGTGATTTAGAGAGTTATGAGGCAAGATTTTTGGGCTATAGCATCCTTGTGTGACACTTTTCAAGTCCCCAAACCCTTGTCTCCACAGCTTCAACTGTTTGGGAAATCCGATGATGATTTGGGGGAGTTGACCTTCGAGGTCGGGCATTTTTCTGCTCTGTCCGTGCCTCGCGGACGGTCCGCGCCCTCCTGGTGGACGGTCCGCGCCGCACGTGCTCGTCCCGTGTTCTTCGAGTTCTTGCTCGTCTTTCGTTTCGATCCGTTGTGGTTTTGAGTTTTGGTTGGACGAAGTTTCGGACGGTCCGCGTGTGCTGGGCGGACGGTCCGCGGTTGCACGGCGGACGGTCCGTGTGCTCCCCGCGGACGGTCCGTGGTTCGCGGTGTGCCACCGGAGGTTCGTTTGTTTTAACGGACGGTCCACGGCTCGGGCGGACGGTCCGCGGCAAGGGTGCGGACGGTCCGCGGTATCCTCGCCGGACGGTCCGCGCGGCACATCGCGGGCGGTCCGCACCGCCCGGTCGGACGGTCCGCCGCAGGCCGAGTGATTCGCTTCTTGGTTCGATTCCTCCCTTCCTTTCTCGTGCTTCCGCGTGTGCTACAAGGAATCGTTCCTAGGACTAGAGGTTGATCCATAACCTCGTTGTCTTGACGATTGGTGTGTGATTCGATCCATCGCTTGTGTGTGACCGGGATTTGACTAGGGTATAGGCCGGGTTCTTTGGAAAGAATTTTTACCGCTCCTATTCACTCCCCCCCCTCTCTAGTCGCCATCCGATCCTTCAAAATTGGGGATTATGGGGCGGCAACTTGTTCGAAAATGTTGCTTCATCTTCTCGAGCGACAAGGTTGCGACCATTTCAAAGCTTTCGGGAGTCGAGGCTTCGTATTCCCATCACCTGATGAGGTTCCAGCCCCAAGCAAGACGGCAGAGCTAATAATAAGATCATTCTTTGCAACTTTTGGGCTAAAAGTGGACAAGCGCACGCTCGAAAGAAAGCCATGGACCGGTTGGCAAAGGTGAGCCTTTTCGGTTTGCTTTGACTTCGATTATTTTTGTTGAGCGATCATTTGCGCTGATGCTTAATACTTTCTTCCTTCTCATAGTTCTATTTTGGGCAGGCGAAACAGGCTTTAGAGCTTCGTGAGCATCGTGCGACGCATGGTCCCGACGCAACTCTGGGGTCGTATGGACCCCTTAGAGATTGGCCGTCGAAGGCAAGCGACGACGTCGTTGATCAAGGAGTCCCTGGAGCCCCTGTCCGCGAAGCACCTAGGGACGAAGGTGGCCTGGTGGATCCTGTGACTGGCGAAGCTCTGGCTCCCCTTCGTCACGAAGGATTACCCCGGGACTCTGCTTCTAATCCGGCCGAGTAGTTCTAAGCTAAAACTGAATTGGCATGTTAGCCAGTTAAACTTTTGACGTTTGTAATATGAATTTGTGAGTGTTGCGTTCGACAAACTAGGTGCGAGATCATAGTGCTGAATATGATGCCCAAGATTCTTTACCGCATCAAGACTTTTGGTTGTCTTGAACTAAAGTTTTCGCCGCTTTCGACTTTTTGTTTTCGAAAGAAAACGTCTCCCCCCCCTTCGGAAGCGGGGAATGACTTTTGTTTATTTGTTTTACTTATAACCGACGAGTTGGTGCTGCTTCGGTTTTGCCGGCCTAGTAAACTTTGTGCGACGCGGCGTGGTGGATTTATTCGCTGTCCCTTGCGGTTTTTCGTTAGAAGCGAAACTAGCCTGCGATGCGATGCCTAGGCGTGAAACGCATTGCAGGACTAGAGGTTGTCTGCCCTTGTCAAATTTTACAGCTTTTGAGCTGTTTTTTGACAACGCATGCTCTTTTTTGGCTTAGCGAATGTTCGCCTTTGTGACGTTAAGCGTCGCTAGCGACAGCGTCTTTACAAAAAAAAATAGCGATTGCAATACCTTTGCTTGGAGTTCCTCGATTCGAGGCTGAATCGCTTTCGTACGTCCTTCTTGGACGGGCTGCTGAGAAAGCAGCTCTTTAAAGGATTGATTCTTGTGAATCATCTCGATTGCACCACTTGTCGGTGGGCTACCCATGGGTAGCACTTTAATGCTCTCGCTTTCGGAGAGGGCTATTCGAAAATAGCACTTTAATTCATCCTCCTTTGGGATGGGCTACCTTAATATAGCACTTTAAATTATGCGAAAGAAACACGACAAATCTTTAGGGAGGAAGTATTCCATTCGTTGAGAAATAAATTTTACATCAAGGCTGCCTCGTTAAAAACCTCACGCTCCAGAGTGGAGTCCTCCCTATGTGAGGAAAAGAGTACCCGCCTTGTTATTGAATTTAAAATGCGCGAAAGTAAAGACTGGAAAATGTAAAACTAGGTGAGTCCTCCGCACTTATAGTTCCGTGCGACGGACTCCTACTGAAACAATCTACGGGAAAAATTTACACAAGTTGTCCACATTCCACGAATGTGGCAACTCCACGCCTGCCTCATCTTTGAGACGAAAGGCCCCATCTCGAATAGAGCTTGAGCCCACATATGGTCCTTCCCATGCAAATTGAAACTTGCCTACGGCATCGGCATTCTTCTTTCTTTTTAGGAAAAAATCTCCCACCTTAATGTCTTTGAGGGATACTTTCTTGTTCCTCCACCTTCTGGTTTCTTCTTGATACTTCAACAGGTTTTGGACTGCGTCAAGCCTGTCAATTTCCACGAGGTCCTTGTCGGCTTCTTCGTTCTCGCGAGAGCTTCCAGCCAAAACTCTGGCGCTTTCGTTGGCAAGCTCCTCAGGGCACATTGCTTCAGCCCCGTACAACAGCTTGAATGGGATGAATTTCGTGGTTCTCGATTCAGTGGTGTTGTGCGACCATATAACTCTCGATAGCTCGTCCGCCCATTTTCGTTTCTTCTGCTCGAACAGGCATTTCTTTATGGCTGAGAAGATTTGCCCATTGGCTCTTTCGACTGCACCATTGGACTGAGGGTGGTACACAGACGCGAAGCAAAGCTTCGTTCCAATTGATCGACAGTACTCCCTGAAATCCTGGCAGTCGAGTTGCTTCCCATTGTCAATGGTGAGCTCTTTGGGCACTCCAAATCTACATATGATTTGCTGCCAGAAGAATTTTCTGATGGTGGTTGAGGTGATGGTAGCAAGAGGTCTCGCCTCAATCCACTTGGTGAAGTATTCAACTGCGACCACTGCGAACTTGAAGTTGCCTTGGGCTGTGGGAAGCAGCCCAACGATATCCATTCCCCAGCGTTGCAGCGGCCAGGTAGGTGTGATAAGCTGCGATGGCGCGCCGGGCCTTCGCTGATGCTTTGCTGCGAATTGGCAAGCTTTACAAGTTTTAACGATGTGCTCTGCATCCTTGATCGCCATTGGCCAATAGAAACCCTGCCTGGAAGCTTTTCCGGCCAGAGCTCTCGCTGCTATGTGCGAATCGCACATTCCTCCATGAATTTCCCTCATGAGTTCAATGCCTTGATCCTAAGAGATGCATTTGAGTAATGGTGCACATACTCCCAGCTTGAATAGGACGTCGTCCTTGAGGATGTAACCTTTGGCCCGCGCCCGCATTCTTTTGAGGACATGGGTTTCGACTGGCTCGTAATGCCCGCGGAGGAAAGCGATTATGGGAGCTCTCCAGTCTAAACTAGCAATTGCATTGACTGTGCTAACCGGCTGCTTGTCTGGTCTTGTGGACAGGGCGGTCAGGATTTCAAGGAATACGTCTGGAGGCATCGCCTCCCCCCTTGCAACTTTCTTTGCGAGCTCGTCGGCTTCGCTATTGTTCTTTCTAAGCAAATGCTCGACAGTGAATCCCCGGAAGTGCCTTTCCATTTTGCGCACCTCCGCAAGGTACTTGACTAGCTCCGGCTCCCTGGCCTCACTTTCTTTCTCAACATGGCCTTTGATGACCTTGGCGTCGCACTTGACTAGGAAGTTGCTGGCCCCCAAGGCTCTTACCTTACGGAGGCCCAGCAGTAAGGCTTCGTACTCTGTGGTATTGTTGGTGCACCTGTCCGATGGGTCTTTGTAATCTAGCCTTGCACGTATCTTAGCTTGATACCCGTCGGAAAGGTAATGATGGCTGCGATGCCAGCGCCTTTGCGCCCCCAGGCTCCATCACATCTGATCTCCCAAACTGGCACCAGCTCTTCGTCAGCGGTAACACTGCTTGGAGAAGTCCAATCTGCGATGAAGTCCGCTAGGACTTGGGACTTGATTGCCGACCTCTTTCCAAAATCTATTGTATACTCGGATAACTCAGTTGCCCACTTGGCGATTCTAGACGAAGCCTCCTTGTTGATGAACAGATCATTTAGGGGTTGATCTGTGAGCACGGTGACTTTGTGTGCCTCGAAATAAAGCCTGAGCTTTCACGTGGCCATGATCACTGCGTAGGCAATTTTCTCCAGGCTACGAGTAGAGCGACTTTGAGCTCGCCGGGGCTTCGGAGACAAAGTAGACCGGGCATTAAAGCTTGCCTTTTTCAGTTTCGACCTCTCGGACCAGAGCAGCGCTGACCGCAACTATTGAGGCGGCCACATATAGGAGAAGTGGCTCCGACGGCGAAGGTGGGGATAATATTACTATTTTCTCGATGTAATCCTTGAGCTCGGCGAAACCTTGCTTTGCTCAGGCCCTACTTGATCGCACCCTTGCCCTTCAGTGCCTTGAAGAATGGGAGGCTTCGCTCAGCAGATCTTGAAATGAATCTGTTCAAGGCTGCCACCCGACCATTCAGTTTCTTAATGTCCTTCTTCGTCTTGGGCTCCTCCATTTCTATGATTGCTCTTATCTTGTCGGGGTTGGCTTCGATTCTTTTGGCGGAAATGAGGCATCCCAGAATTTTTCCTTTTGTGACCCCGAACACGCATTTCTCTGGGTTTAGTTTCAAACCGGCCCGCCTCATGTTGGCGAAGGTTTCAGCCAAATCAGTTACATGGTTGGCCCGACTGGAGCTCTTGACGATGAGGTCATCGACGTAGGCCTGAATGTTCTTGCCGATCTGCGGCTTGAACACGGTCCCAGTCATTCTGGTGAATGTTGAGCCAGTGTTTTTCAATCCTTCTGGCATACGGATGAAGCAGAAGGTTCCAAAGGGTGTAATGAAGTTGGTTTTCTCCTCATCCTCCTTCGCCATCCAGCACTGGTCATATCCAGAGAAACAATCCAACAGAGACATGATCGCGGCGTTAGCCGCAGAGTCCACAACCTGGTCCATTCGTGGCAATGGATAGTTGTCTTTCGGTGTGGCCTTGTTGAGATCGGTGAAGTCGATGCACATTCGCCACTTGCCGTTCTTTTTCTTGACCGGCACCGTGTTGGCCAGCCATTTGGGGTACATGACTTCGCGGATGATGGTGGCGTCAAGCAGCCTTTGAACCTCTGACTTGACAACTACCACCTTGTCATCGGACATCTTTCTTAACTTCTGCTTTCGCGTCTTGACCAAAGGATCGATGTTCAACTTATGCTCAATGAAGCTTCGATCGACGCCTGTGAGATCCTTGGCGGACCAGGCAAACACATCTTTGTTCTTCTGGAGGAATTGGACTAGGTTTGCTTCCTCGTCGGCCGAAAGGTCAGAGCCAATGACGACGGTCTGCTCCAGGACCATCGCATCTAGTAAGACCCGTTTGGTTTCGCAGTCCGACTGCATGTTGATTTTCTCTTTGTCTGTCTTCGGCTGCTTTTCCACCTCATTGCTCTCGACTGCTTCGTCGAGGGCGTGCACGTTTCGCTGACCCAGAGTGCAGCCTCTTTCTAGGTTGTGGCCATCGTTTTGATGACCCCAGATTGTGATCACCCCTAGCGTCGCCGGGATTTTGATGCAGAGATACGCCTGGTGAATAACTGCCTCAAACTTGTTGAGGAATCCTCGGCCCAGGATGCAATTGTAAGGATAGTACATCTCGACAATGTTGAAGGATAGGTACTCGGTTCGGCGTTTTGGATCGTCTTTGAAAGATACGGGGAGAACCACTCGCCGCCGCATGGATGACGCGCCCTCCGAAACCATACAAAGGTGTGTCTGGCGGTTGTAGCAAATCTCTGTTAAGCCCCATTTTGTTGAAGACATCGGCAAAGATAATGTCAGTTGATGAACCATTGTCCACCAAGAGCTTCCCCAGAGTCCAACTTGCTATGTTCGCTTCTATTACTAGAGCGTCGTTGTGAGGGAAACCTTGCAACCTCACGTCCTCTTCTGAGAAGGTGATTGGGATGTGAGACCATCTCGTTTTCTCAACTCTCCCTTTCACACAGATGTTTCGCACCTCGCGAAAGTAATGCTTCCGTTCTTTCTTGGTTTTGAACTCCAACGCGGAGCCCCCTGAGATAGGCATTATGGTTCCGATGGATGGCAGGGGATCGCTTTGGCCCTTGAGCTTGGCTGGCAGTGGCGGAGCTGAGGGGCTTTTGTAAGGAGGAGGTGGAAGAGCCATGGGATGTTGCTCGATGGGTCTGCGCTCAATGTTTTGAGCTTGGAAAGTTTGCGATTGCCAGGGCGGATGCTGGGGATAATTGGAGGGTGGTGGCTGGAATTGAGGTGGCTGGAACGGGTTTGCGAAAGAGTTTCTCCCAAAACTAGGATTTTGCCACGCCGGGGCAGAGTGGTTTACGGCACTCGCTCTCTCCTTTTCCTTTTTTCCCCCTCAAGGATTGCTTCGAATCTTTTCTTATCTGGGCAATAATTTTCCTTGTGGAAAATACAATACCATTTTCTTTTCTCGTTGTGGCCTCGGCCCCTGCCTCGACCCCTACCTCTGCCTCCGCCTCTTCCGCCCCTGTGGTCTCCCCCTGATTGGAGTGAGGGGGGCTAAGTGGGGTAGGTACCAAGCTTTGTGAATCAGCCTGCGGATTAGGGTTTTCCTGAGTGTTTTCGCCGTCCAGACCGAAAACGCCCCGAGGATTGGCGTGCGAGGCATTTCTGGGATTGGGCCATTCCCTGTCGTTGGTTTGATTAGCTTTCACAGACTTTTTCTACTGGGATTGCTCTTCCATACACATCCTGAAGTCATTGTCTGAGCGACAATACTTCTCGAATTCTTCGTATAGGCGCTGGATGGTTTTGGGCCTTTCGCGCATGAGATGCGAGCGAAATTGACCGGCTCTCAAACCCACAATTGCAGCGTTAATGGCGACGACGTTCAGGATATTTGGCGCTTGGGCTCTAAGATGCACGAATCTCCTGAAATAGTTTTGGAGAGGCTTCTTGTCCTTTTGCTTACACGAGAAGAGGTCGCTCTCTGTGAGTTCTGGACGTTGGAAGCCTTGGAAGTTAGAGAGGATCCGCTGCTTTAGATCGTCCCATTCGTGAATTACACCTGGGCTTAACAGAGAATACCATTGTGCTGCCGCGTCATCTGCAGCGATGATGAAAGATTTCACCAGTACAGAGTCGTCACCGCCGGCCGAAAGAATGGTGGCTTCGTAGCTCATCAGGAATTGCCTTGGGTCGGATTGGCCCGAGAATCTAGGTAGTGGGACTAGCCTATACGTTTGTGGCCATGGAGTGTCACACCCTGAAATTTCCAATTTCAAGATGTGAATAGAGAGAATAATTAAATAACAATTTTCTCATAATTTTAAAATTTTTCCAACATTTATTTTTCTTTACAGGAAATATAGTATAGGAAAAATCCTTGTTTGATTTTCTTAAGCAAATAAAAAGTTGTGAGTGTTGCATTCATGTCGATGCATCTTGGTGCTTCCTGAGTGCTTAAGGTTTCAAAAATGTGTTTAGGACCTGTCCTAACTCTTCCGAGAATTTTCCGGAATTTTCTGGAATTTATTCTCATTTTTCTTGAGCTATTTCTATTTATTAGAAGGCTCTAAAATCTTTTTCATGAGCTCCAAATGCTTTATTTGATTGCTCATGTCTTAATCTATCTCTGGGAATTTTCCTAGAATTTTTGGAATTTTTAGAATATTTTTCGTGGCCTTTATGAATTACCTAGCTATTTCTAGATAATTCTCTTCCCGAAAATAAATTCTAAAAATAAAAATAAATTCATTTGCTTTTTCATTCTCTTTCTCCCTTTTTGGCCTAGTCGAACTTTCAGCCCAAGTCCTGGAAGTCTGGTGGACCTCCCTAAGGTTCTTCCTTTCGTTTGCTCAATCCCCCTCGTTTTCCCTTGGCCCAGCTCGGCCCAGCTCTTGTTTCCGGCCCGCGCCCGCTCCAGGCCCAGCCACGAGCCCGCCGCGCGAGCCCATCCGGCGCCGCCGTCCGCCCTCGTGCGGGACCCGGACTCGGCCGGAGTCCGGGGCATCCCCGCCGCCGCGCGCGCGCCTCTCGGCGTCCGAGCCGAGCACGGCTCGGTCTCCTGCGCTCCGCGTCCTTAAAACCCCACCCCCGCCCGCCTCCTCCATACCTTGCTCCGCCCTCTCTCGCTCGCTCCCCGCCGCCGGTCGTCGCCGGTTCGTCGTTTGGGGCACAGCCGGGGCAAAAATCGACCCCGCCAGGAGCTTCCCCGAGGCAAGCTGCACACCCGCCGCCACTGCTTGAAGCTGCGACGTTGCCGTAATGCCGCCACCGCCTTGGACCGCCGCCGGTTGCCCGTGCTCACCGCCGCCAAGCCTCTGCAGTATGCCTCTGACCTAGGTGAGTCCCTCCACAGGTGCTCCTTCTCATCCTCTTCCTTCTACCCACCTGGCCGGAGCTCTCGCGCCGAACTTCGCCGGCGCCGCCATCATCCAGTGCCGCCGGAAGAGCCCCTTCGACCTGTCCGCTGCGAATCAGAGGAAGAAGAAGGACATCTTCTGTTTAGGCCCCCGTGGTTTTCCCTAATCACTAGATCCAAATCTTGTGTCTAGTTTCTTTTGCAAGAAACCCCCTGAAACTATCAGATTCTCTAGATTCCATCCACCTTGGACCTTTTGCATGTAAATCCTCGGGTTTTTATACATAATCATGTATATGCCCCTGTCTTTTCGCAGTAAAGCCCCTCGAAGTTTCCAATCTCTGCAACTAGGTCCCTGAATCTTTGAACAATCATATCTTGATCGTTTTAGCTCCGTTTTCATCCGTTCAAGTTGCGTTAGATACATAATAATGTAAAGCACGCGTTAGCGGAGTGTTTTCACCATGTTTTGTTTTCTGAAAATAAAATTAATATTAATTTTGATTAATGTCTATCTACACATGTCTTTTATATATAAAAGCAAAATAGATCTATACCCGTTTTTCATAATCAAATTTAATTTGATTAATGATTGCTTTACATGCTTTTATAAATAAAATCTAATTAGATCTTTTACTCGGTTTTTCCGTAAGTCAACTATTAATTTGCCTAATGATTAATTAACTTTTATAATTGAAAGTTGATTAGGCTTTTACATCGGCTTTTATAATTGTTAACACCAAAATTTGGTACAGGAAGGAGTCTGATTTGTGGGCCCAGCTTGGTGAAAAGATCCGTCTGGAAGAAGGAAGGTTTCTTCGAAAAGATTCAGTAGAGGGGCTCGCGGTCGGCAGTTTGCTTCCGTTCGGCGAAGGGATTGTTTGCGCTGATTTTGCGGGATTGCGTGATGACGTGGCCCGAGCAGAAGGGACAAATGGATGGATAAGCATTCGCGTTTGGGCGATGAATTAGGTATCAAATATTGTACGCGTAGTCCGCCAGGAGTCATGTCAGGATAGGGTATAAATATGAACCCTGGATGTATGTAATGGTATTCGAAACATTCTCATAACAAACCGGCTTTACGCCAAACTCTTGAGTCCTTTAGTCGTGTCGTCGAGTTCTTCGAGAGGGTTCATCGATCCGTCGACCTCCGTAAGTACCGGCAACCTTGTATCATGTCTAGTATCATGCGGTGGATTTAGATCGTGATGCAAGTAGTCTTGTCACCATGCTTAGTATCATGCGGTAGATTAAAGCTTGATTCAAGAAGGTTTCTTGTTAGGTCATGAGCCATGCGGTGGGCTAAGATCTAGCTTGAAGCTAGTTATCGGCTCTATTAGATTTTGGCAAGATCTCCATTAAGTTATCTCGTGTTGCTTTGAGTTTTTACTTTATGTTTAAATTCATGTAACACTCTTTTGCCCAATTTAGATTGATTTGGATCGGCTTTATCTTGTTTGATGATCTTTGCATCGCACATTCATATCTTGCCTCAAAAAGGCGTGGATCACATGTTTCCCAAATAGCTGAAACCGAACCAATCTAAGTTGTTACATGTTGCGGGTTCAAGCTTGTTAATTTTGTGTAAATCTTGACAGAACCAGGTATCATGCGGTAGATGCAGGTTTTTGGGTTGTTTTAGAGCTGATCATCCGGTGGATTAGATCTTTAATTCAATCTGATAGATTTATCGTCTTTGGCAATGTTTGTTCCTTCTCCATGGACCCCGATTCGGCTGTTCAGCCGTATTCGGTTATGCTTTCACGAGTAAAACGTGCTTATAAGTTATGTTTTAATCATTCTCGTGCTTTTAGCTTTCCATATTTAGATTGTATCATGCAGTGGATAGATCTATTTGTGGTTAGGGTGTGATTTTCAAACAAGTTGTATCATGCGGTGGATAAACTTGTTTGGCCTCATGCTTGACGGGCTTTAAAGTACCTAGACATGCGGTAGACTAGTGCTTTGGGCCTATGCATGCTTGTTTATTACATATTTATGATCATGCTTTACTTCATTTATCTTTATTGTTACTTATCCCCGAGGATCGGTTATGGTTTTGTGCACGTGCAATTTTGCCCAAATAAAGACCGATCTATCGTCATGCTTGCGTCATCCTTTCGGCTATGTTTTGTTTTACGCTTTGAAGCTCCCGAATGGTTTCTAGTTTGCTGGCAGATAGCTTCTTATAGCTATATGTCATCTCACATGGCTTTCTAGCCGTAAATATGGAACTGTCTGGTACTACCCGGCAAGTTCCAAGCTTTGGTATTTAACCACTTTGTCTTTTGTTAATTTTCAGGGAAAATTGACTAGCACGTCTTGGAATCTGCTCGCGAGTGAAGCTAGCTTGTTCAGCTTGCTGTGTGTTTGACGCAGGGTGCGGATTTTGCGTCAACACACTTTTTGGCACGCCCAGTGGGACACTACAACCGAAATCGAGATGCCTGAAATCGGTGACATTCTGGACGTCACCATTGATGATCTTTCCCCAAAGCAACTACAACAGCTGAAAGACGCTACAGATCAGTTTCAGTTAAAGTGCTTGATGTCATTCAAGAAGAACAGAAGTGGCGTTCCATATCTCAAAAATGAAATGCCTAGGGTTCTGTTGTCAGGAGAGACTGACGCCACAACTCTTCAAGAGAAGGAAGAGTGTATACACGCGTTTCAGGATTCAGCGGAAGCTGTGCTGGGTAGGCATCATAAGGCTTTCCTGAGCATGTTCAAGCAAATGATGGTGGGCGTGTTTGGCCCAGGCATGGAACAAGTATT
Organism: Cenchrus americanus; assembly: GCA_947561735.1. Classification (NCBI taxonomy): domain Eukaryota; kingdom Viridiplantae; phylum Streptophyta; class Magnoliopsida; order Poales; family Poaceae; genus Cenchrus; species Cenchrus americanus. The sequence goes on along the minus strand of OX387244.1, from coordinate 75,292,240 downwards.
CAGTCGAGTATCCCCTCAAGGGTATTATGCGGAGATTGGGGAGTCCAGCTCCGCTCAGCCAGCAGGAACTCAACCACCATTGCAGGGCCAGCCAATCCAGCCTCCTCCACAAAGCGTTGGGGGACAGCCGATTCAGCCGCCTCCACACAGCGCCGGAAGTCAGCCAGTGCAACCTCCTCTACGAGCTGCAGGGGGACAGCCAGTCCAGCCACCCCTACAAGGCAGAACAGGTCAACCCGTGCAACAGCCAAATCCATATCAGCCTGCGTATGGGGAGATGGCGTTCAGCTCAACTGGAGTACCGCCCAATTCCACTTACAAGATAGCCCCAGCTAGCAACAGGTTGCAGAAGAACTTGTACGGTGGAGTTTACCACGAAGTCATGGACTGTGGTGCTATCGACGCTCTCCCGAATCTCGGGTACGGCGCGGTGCCAGGAGTGCGGGAAGATGATATTCGGTTCGAAGATGGCCGATCGATGCAAAATCAATTCGGCCTCAAGCCTAAAATGCAAGGACCGGCTTACACGCCTCCCTTCCCGAATGGTACTACGAGTGATCTAGCCGCCAAGGGTGAAGCCTCCTACGGAGTTTACGAAGTTTTACGGCGAGGATGATACAAGCACGGTGGAGCACATTGCTCGTTATCCGATGAAGCTTGGAGAGGCCTCGGCGATGAGATGTTCGGGGTCGATATTTCCCCTTGTCACCGACGGGCTCGGCGTTCCAGTGGTTTACTTCTTTGCCTCCCAAATCAGTTGGCACATGGAGGGAACTAGAGCAAAAGTTTCACACCCACTACTTCAACGGTAGCATGGAGAAGAAGCTGATCGATTTGACCACCTTAAAACAGAGACACAATGAGACGCCTTTGGAGTTCCTCAGGAGATTCAGGGAGGTCAAGGGCATGTGCTTCTCGTTGACTCTACCAAATGATCAGTTGGCGGATATGGCTGTTGCAAGGATGTTGCTGGCTGTGCGACAAAAGTTGTTTGGTATGGAATTTGACAACCTAGGCCAACTGTCTCAAAAGCTGTCACTAATGAGCAACTAGGCTTATGGGTTCTAGAAGGATGCCAGGTTTGCCAAACACAACAACATAGCTGACATCTACAATCGGTTCCTTGAGAAGGACGACCGGATGGGAGATTCGGATGATGAAGAGGAAGTGGCCGCCGCTGAGATCATGTGGGGCAAGGAACCTTTGACGATGAATCAGCGTTGGATCAAACAAACCAAGGGCACATATGACTTCGACGTCACCAAGGCTGATAAACTTTTTGAGTTCTTGGTAAAGGAAGGCCGAATCAAGTTGCCTGAAGGGCATTCTATGCTTCGGCCCGATGGAGTTAAAGAGAAACGTTACTGTGGCTTCCATGACAGAAATTCTCACTCCATCAATGACTGCAGGGTCTTCAGGATGAGGATCCAAAGGGCTATCCAGGAGGGGCACCTAAAGTTTGACAATAAGATGAAGCTGGATGGTCATCCTTTCCCTCAAAATATGATTGGCTTTTCTATTAACATGGTGACTGCTGAGGAGAAAGGGAATGTCAAGGTCCTGACGTCAGCTAGAGCAAAACAAGATGGAGCAAAGGGATCCGGCACGGCGGTGACATTGGAACAGTCCACGGAGAAGCCCCTCGTGTCCTCAAAAGCCATATTGAAGTTGGGGAATCATCCAGGGCCAAACCCAGGGTCACTACGCGCATCCTCCTCAACAAGTGGCGATGTCGCCTAGAGAAAGAACGCTAACAGAAGCAAAGGCACGAGGAGGAGAGGTGCAGGTTTGAGGAAGAGACGCGCAGGAATGAACTAGAGCAGTACACGCGGGAACAAGAGCATGCACATTGGGGGTGCGCATTCTTCGGACATTCTTCGGAATGAGGGCTTAAAGCTTCCCACATTGAGAAACCGCACGAGTGCGGTGATAAGTACTTTGAATATAGGCAGGAGACTGTCAATCGCCGATCCGTCCATGAGAGAATTGGAAGGATGCATCCTAATGACGATCGACGTCAAAAAGTAATTGAGGTCATTGATCACCCCAGGAAGAGGCAAGCTGATCAGAGATGGGCTGATCAAGAAGAAGAGGAACACGAATACATCTGGCAAGAAGGACAGTGGTGCCCGCCTGGCTTGAGGAAGAGCCAAAAGAGAAGGGTTCAGCGCTTGAGGAACCGTGAATTGAAGCAGGCGGGGATCCAGAAGAAACAAGTGTGGCACCCAAAAGACAAGCCTGAAGGATCGGGTCGTTCGGCTCCAGCGTGTATGGTATACTTTTTGCCGAATGAGTTTATGGCTCCCTCTAATCAAGTTGTGCAGGAGGAAACATCTTTGGATGTCAATGACGATGAACAGCTTGAGGGATTGATGGCGTAACTGGTATTAGCCAAGCAAGCTACATTCGACAAACCGGCCAAGAATCGACACATGAGGCCGTTATACCTGAAGGGATACGTCAATGGCAAGCCATTGACCAAGATGTTTGTTGACGGCGGGGCTGCGGTCAACGTGATGCCGTACACTACCTTCAGGAAGCTTGGCATGGGCCCCGGAGATTTGACGCCGACAATCATAATTACGAACGATTTCGCCGGGAATCCTTCGGATACCAAAGGGTGCGTGCACGTGGACTTGATGGCCGGGTCCAAGACATTGCTCACGACTTTCTTTGTCATCAAAGGCAAAGGAGCCTATAGCTTGCTGCTTGGGCGGGGCCCGGATCCACGCCAACTGCCGCCTCCCATCTACCATGCATCAACGCTCATTCAATGGGTAGATGACGATATTGAGGTGGTCCAAGCGAGATGATTCGGTGAGTGTTGCAAACGTAGAACCGGCTTTCGGGGAATATCAAGGCATCGATTGTTTCTCGTGGAAAGACGGGGTGAAGGTCTCGTTGAGCTCGTCGGCGGTGATCAACGGCCGATTCAACGATCGGCTCTTATAGTAATTTTTAATGGACCATCCGGTTGATGGAACCGATGGCAAGTTGGGGCGAGGATTCATGTCGGCTGACAAATTGGGGGAAGTTGATATTGGAAACGGTGACAAGCCAAGGCCGACATTTATCAGTGCTAACTTGGAGTCAAGTTTCAGAGAAGAATTGATTAAGCTGTTAAAAGATTATAAAGATTGCTTCGCTTGGAATTATTCGGAGATGCCTGGTTTGGATCGTTCCATTGTTGAGCATCGGTTGCCAATGAAGCCTGGTTTTAGACCTTATAAGCAACCTCCCCGGAAAATCTACAAAGATGAAGTATTGGCCGATGTGAAGAAAGAAGTTGAGAGATTACTTGATGCAAACTTCATTCGGCCATGCAGGTATGCGGAGTGGATCTCTAACATCGTCCCTGTCTACAAGAAAAATGGAAAGATGGGGGTTTGCATAGACTTCGGGATTTAAACAGAGCTACTCCTATGGATGGGAACCCGTGACGCCCCGGTTTTAATTACCGTCATTAACGTTAATGACCGGATTAGCCGGTCAAATGGTCAACCCTAGGTCAACCTGGGCCCTCACCCATGAAAACTCCCTAACACACCCCTAGAGACCCTTAATGAATAGTAATTACACTTGTGGGCCAACCCATGGTCAAAGGGTGGGTCAAACCCCCTTGCCATCCCAGTGTCCACAGGTGTCTGCCGGAACTTTTGCCGCGTTCTCCAAAATTCACCTAAACACTTAAAATTCTACCTTTAGGAAAGTTGTAGGTCTTGTTGAGGGACACAACTTTCATGTAGAGTGGCATTTCAAATTTGGAGGGGAAAAGTGTGAAAACCCCCTTGAAAGGCGGGATTCACTTTGTTCCCGGACACGGCGTACATTCAAAGTTGGCATTCAAATAGATTCAAATCTAGGGAGGAAAACCCTATACAGCCTTTGTGAAAATTGTAGCCGGTACTTAGATCCGCAACTTTGGTATTCATCACTTGGTCCAGTTCTGTTTGAAAATTTTGAGAAAAATCAATTTGAACTCGGGCACCGCAAAACATTTTGGCTAGAGCGTGCCGCGCCTCGACGTCGCGCGCGCCCGTGCGCCGCCCGTCGCCGGCCGCGCGCCACCGGCCCGCGCGTTCGCGCCCACGCCTCCCAAGGCCGCGCCCTCCCCAAGGCGCTCCATCCCGATGCCCCGCGTCCCCGCAGCGCCCCGTCCCGAGGATGCCCCGAGGCCCGCGCCGCCGTACGCGCGCGCCTCGAGCCGCCGTAGCACGGCCGGCATCTCCGCCGTCATCCCCTCGTCACCCACGGGCAGGCCGAGCCGTGTATTTAAGCCCCCCCTGTCCCTCCCCGCGCGCCACCCCGAGCCGCCCCGCGCCATTGCCGCCGCCGCACGCCGCCGGGAGCTCGCCGTCGACCAACCGCGCCCGGTAGCCTCCTTAGGACCTAGTGAAGCTCCGGCCCCGTTTATTTTGCCGAAATCCACCCCCCCCCCCCCCCCCCCCCACGCCGCCATTCACCGGCCGCCGCGGTACCGCCGCCGGCCACCGCCGAAGCTCGCCGCCGGCCAACCCCACCTCCCCTCCGGTTCCCCTCGCCACCCCTAGGTGAGCACGTGGTCCTCCACGGTGCTTGCCCGCCCACATCGCCGCCGCTCGCCGGAATCGGCCCCGCCGCGCCGCCGGCCGCCCGGCTGGGGACCCAATTGCAGTGATTCAAATTTTGTTAGGGTGTTTTGAGTAAAAAGCGAGGACTAGTTGTGAAGAGCCCTATCTAACTTTTCTTATAGATTAGTCCAGGGTCTTAGAAAATTCCTAGAAATTCACAGAAAAATCAGAAAAATCCCAAACCAATTTTGTAGGTTTCAGGATGCTAAACCTCACCTCTTTGTTGTATACTCATGGCTAGATTCAAAATTGTTTTGGCAGGAAAAATACAAATGTGTTATACATGGATCTGTCCTAATTTGAAAAATATAACTCCTCTGTAGCTAAGTTTTGGATATGTTGTGTGTTAGGATATGACTAGATGCTGTGCCAAAATTTGCACAAAGTTATGGAGTAGATTTTGCTAGACAAATTCTTTTCCATTCCTGCAAGAATCGCCTAGATGATTTTTCATGTTAAAAATATTTATGTTCTTGAGCCCAACTTGTGCACACTGTCTTGTAATGCCAAAAGACACATCCTGTGAATTAATCATGAATTTTGAATTAACATAAATGATTATTCTTGAATTATGCATGTTTTCCTTTGTAAATTAATAAACCAAGTTCGAAGAGGTTCCATGTGAACATGCTGGTTCTTTAGGCTTGTTTAGGTCCAGAGAGAATGCACAAGAAAGTTGGGATCATTTTGATACTTATTTATGTTTATATGCATTTAAGTTGAATCACTAGTTAGCCTTTGTTATTTTCCATAATATTTAATTTTCTAGCATCCAACACTTACATGTGGGTCCAATGGACCAGGATAGGTGCTAGTAGGCTGAAGAAACACTCAGGTAATTTTTGGTAATTTAATTGATTAATAAATGGCTTAAATGCCCTATTAATATTAAAGGGAAATTAAATAAAAGAAAATCCTTAATTAAATATTTTTCCTTTTTGAAAGCATTATTTAGTATGAATAAAAGAAATTTAATTATCAGCTCCGATAAGGAGTTAATTCACAAATAAAAATATTAATTACACCATGTTGGTAAAAATAAAATGAAATGAAGCTTTCACATGAAATGATAAACTTAATAAAAACTTTTATTCAAATATGGAATAAAAGAGTAACCCATGTACAACCAACGACTTCCTAAAATAGAAACCTTAGATGAATGCTTGTTAAGGTGAATATGACCAACTAGAGTTGGATAAGACAACAAACTATCACATCACCTAAAGTGCATTGCATTCCGTGTAGATCTTCCGGACGGAGATTATTCCCTGGTCTCGGAAACCGAGGAAGGCGGAGCGGAAGGTTCTCTCGCGTACGTGGACGTACTCGACGCCGAGGGTGCCCAAGCTAACATAGCCGATGAAGGCAAGCTCCGTGCATCTAACCCGAGCTTTTAAAGTTCTTTATTCAATTATCTATGAATGATTGTGCATTTACGTTCGGGGAGTTGAATGAAACCCTAGATGCATGATCCATAGGTACCTTTTGTCCCTACTAGTATGATAGGTCGATAGTCGCTAAGCTATAGGACCGTTACAAGTCGGGTGATGACCTCACTCGTGAGAATAGGTTCCTAGATAGGAATCATACTATATCCTTAAATGGATTGCTCACGTGGTAAGAGCATGGGATGCGGGCTCCGGTCCGGTGGTTATGTGGGTTAAGTTTTTGAACGTACTAAGCACATGCGGTTATGGGGCCGGTAAGCCTAGTACCATAATGAGGCGGCTAGGGATCCTACCGTTACTACTCTTGGGATTCGCTCTCACGGCTCGCCACCGATGGTGTATGGTGACTCCGGTATCTCGCGGGGTATGCGGATAGCTCGCACCAAAGACCGTAAGATTCGATCCCGACCCGAGGATTTATGGGGACGGCTCGGGAAGTTGTCCTCGCGGGGGCGACCTACCGTGTGTTTGGGTCTACCTTGCAAGGTTTAAATCAATCGATTGTCGGCCTCTCACCGTTACCCGAGACTACTTACTCCACTAGTCATGAGATCCCTAATGATGGAAGTTGATGAACTTTATGCTTGATTAATTGTATTGTACAACTTTGTTTGTACTAGTTGGCTAATGTAGTAAAGATTAAACTACTAGAACTTGTGCTAAAATCTTGAAAGTAAGGACCTACTCTTTATTACTTTTTAGCAAAAGCAACCCGGTAGCCAAAAAGCCTTTCATGGTCTAGAATTGGTGAAGTAGATGTCACCGACGGGTAAGTCTTACCGAGTATTAGTATACTCGACCTTGCTTTAATGTGTTGATCCGGTAATGCCTTCGGTGATGTGTGGCCCGGAGAGATCCCGCCGGCCGGGAGCCGGAGTGGGTGGAGGACGACTACCGAAAGCATCATAGATGGCCTCCCGTGGTGTCTTCGCTTCCGCTAGTTTATTTCCGCCGTTTTTCAAAACTCGAATTGTTTCGTCATGACAAAAACTATGGTTTGTAATAATTAAACCCTTCGGGGTACGAATTTGGATTTGAATGTGGTTGTATCTCCGGACTCGCCTTCGAGTGAGTTTTAATGCATATATTCGATCCTTGTGCTCTCAAGTGATTTACCGAGCGTTAACCCCAGCAACTTACGACGGGATGGTACTTTATTATTGCTTAAGGACCAAAGTGGATCGGTCTTAGGCGATAGTACGGTATTTTCCTGGGCGGGTTGTCACAGTTGGTATCAGAGCTTATATGCACCAGAGATTAATTAATAAACCTTAATCACTGATTTTTGAATAAAATATGCCAAGATTTTCTGATTTTCCAAAATACGTTGGTCCGCTAAGGATAAACTAGACCGAGAGGCCCTAGAGGGAATTTCGGGTTCTTCCAGGTGGCTTAATTAACTTATGGTTTATTTTGCTAACTTCCAGCACATTACTTTATGTTAGACTTATATTCTCGCACAACCATACTTGTTCATCACGTTTTGCCATACGTGGTGGTACCACGAGAAAGTCCCGTGAGGGACTAGTGGGACCTATTCCAATGGGTGCCACGTCGCGTTTGAGTCTCGTCACGTTTTGCCATACGTGATGGTACCACGGGAAAGTCCGTGAGGGATGAGTGAGGCCTATTCCAACGGGCACTCACGTCGCGTCGAGTCTTAAATAGGACGCCGTCCATGCGGTGGCTTAACGCATGGATACCGTTTCTATAGTGAACGGTAATGAATGTGGACGCTTTCGTGACGTGCTGGCACGAAAGGTTCGTTTTCCCCGCGGTACATAACGAGCGCTTCGTTAGTCGTTAAGCAAGTACCGTATAGCTCTCGACTAGATATTATAGGGAGAGACGAATATAAGCCTTGCCACCGCACTAACTTCGATTTTGGCTTGATTGCCGTGTGAGGTCGAATAGGACGTCTTGCATGCATATTAAAAATCGAAATAACTAAAATGGACCCAAAAATCAGAATTCCATATGTTCTCTAAGGAAGTTTATGCTAGTGTGTGCTTTTTATAAACTAGAGTACCTTCCATACCTAGCCGTCATGCTCTGCCGAAATTTACAAAAAAAATTGTTTACCATATGATAGGTTAATTAAACCAAATTGTTGAATATAATGGCTCCTCAACCAGTGGCTTGTAATAAGCAAATCTCCATCCTAGTTCCGATGGGTTGGTTCACTTTTTCCCTAGGCACTTTAGGTTAAGAACCTTTTATCTTGTCTCCTTAATCGATGTTCAACCTTAAAAAGGGCTAATTAAAGGTATTAAGGGTTTCATTTAAAAACTTGGGGAAATTTTTGAGGTTTACGGATTCTTAGTTATGAATTTATTTCACAACTGCCGTAACTTCACCATTCGACATGTCGTTCTCTTTGAGATCCGACATGAGTTACATTTGTATACGGATGGATTTCCCCGTGTTCCACCGGTTCGACGCTGACGGTACGATCCGTACCAACGGGTTGCACTGGGAGGGTTTTCCGCGCTTGGCGTGGGAAGCACTCGGTGCGCGAGCTACCTTACGCCACCGACGAACGAGGTGAAGGAGTTTGAGCGCTATGGCATTCCCCGCCGCGGGGTGATCGTTACTGTGCTGCCGCACCCAGACCACGCCGACTGGTTTGACCTGAGTTTTATTTACTGGGGATTTATCACGCACGAGTCCGTGGAGTCAGCCGCCCTCAGAGTGCTGACAGACTTTTGTGACCACAACCCTACTGTGGTAGCTCTTTCCCCATTTGGACTGTTTCCTGCTGTGAGTCCTCACGACCCAGCTTGGTTGGACCGTATGGACCATCTACGGGAGCTACTGACCCTAGCAGAGCCGTTGGATGTTACCTAGACACTTGCCCATTGTCTGAACGTGGTCTTCACACTCCAGGGGCTGCGTTTTAACACCGCAGCAATCATTGCACAGCGCTTGGAGGCATCTAGGCGCGATTGGGAGCGACTTTCGGTAGCACACCGGCGGCCCCGAACTTCACGCTTACCCGTGTGCGCAGAGGAGAACGACAGGCTGCGTGCTAGAAGGTTCCAGTTGGAGCTTGAGAGAGGTGACCGCCTACAGAGGATCGTGGACCTAGAGGCGGAGAACCATGCATTGGAGGAGGATGCCGACGCACACGAGATAGAGAGGCTGACACTGCTGCAGAACATTGCTGAGATGCAGGAGCACGTGCAGGAGGCCGACGTACAGGTGGCCGCCTTACAGGCTATAGTGGCCTTACGGCCATCGCCCCCGTGCATGCACACACCGGAGGAGCGACAGGGCCGTGGTCCGGTCCCGGATCGACGAGCCAGGCGGGACCACCTCTACCGACTCCCCCGCCTTCGCCTTCGTACGGTGGTGCTTCGGTGGGCAACTAGGTTGCCGACAGCGAGGGAGCAACCAGGATATCGATCTTACCGAGTTGTCTTCGAGATGTTAGAGTAGTTGGCTTGACAAAGCACGTCTTCGTGCCAAGCAACTATTGTATCGTGTATTGCCAAGGTGTTTCGAAATCGAGTTGTAATGTCGTTGAACCTTGTTCTGTCATGTTGTAATAAGAATGCTTAAGCTTGTATGCTTTAAGTGAATCTTGTTGTTTTCCAAATTAAAAAATTCTTGTGTTGAACACCGCATCATTGGATGATTCGTTGCGAATGACCACGCTTGTCAAGGTTGCATTGTTTTTCTCCTAAAAACGTTGGTAAAACAAAGCATTCCTAGAGGCATCACTCGTTGCCAGCAAATAAGTGCTCGTTCGGATACCACCTTCTTTGGTATCCGGAATGACGATGATCATTCAAAAGTGGTTATGAGCCGCGCAATTGGGTAATCACCGTCCTAACCGTGTTGAGAAGAACGATTCTATGAATCTTGGTGGCTATAGAATGTTGTTGCTTGTTACTGTCCTCATTATTTAATTACTAATGAGATGTGATAATGCATGATCGTGCTTGTCATCATTTGGAGTAAGCTTTCGGTTATCTCACTAATAACGCTCACTTTTCAGATGGTGGGAACCACGCGCGGATCTCCCAACGGTTTTGGAGCGAGTGGTAGTGGTGACTTGCCACCACCCCCGCCCATGACACCAACGGAGGCATTCAAGGCCACCCAAACCAAAGTGCTTCGCGCCGCATCCCGCAGACGCGGCGAGATCGCCCGGCAGGATGAACCGAGGGCCGCCACATGGGGCCAACCACGAGGGGCCTAACCGAGTCACCACGTACGCCCGGTTCATCGTCATGAAGCCGCCAACCTTCGCGAAAGCGAAGACCCCCCCGGAAGCCGAGGCTTGGGTCAAGGCCATAGAGGCAAAATTCTCTCGCCTTTGTGCTGCCTTGCTCCGAAGAGAACAAAGCGAACTTCGCGGCCGCCGCAACTCGCGAGGGGAAGCTTTGATGTGGTGGGACCACTTCAAGTCCATGCAGCGAGGCCACGCTGTGACTTGGGAAGAGTTCAAGCAGGCTTTCAAAAGCCACCACATCCCTAAGGGTCTAATGGACAGGAAGATGAGGGAGCTGTTAGCCCTCCGTCAGGGATCTGACTCCGTGTACCGCTATGCTCAGAAATTCAATAGCTTATGCCAGTACGGTGGGCATCATGTTGATACTGATGCCAAGAAGATGGAGAGGTTCCGCGACGGGCTTGATGGCAAGCTGTATGAGCGCCTAAATCTGCTCGAGCCCGCAAACTTCCATGAGCTCGTGAATAAAGCTATCTCGCAAGAGGATGCTATGAAGAAAGCCCATGGGGACAACAAGAGGATGTCCGGTTTCACCCCGGCGGCGGAACAAACAAGAAGTTTCGCTTTGTGAAGAAGGAAGCCCCGTGCCCGTCCCGAGCAATCTTCAACCGGACGCCGGACGATGAAGCCATTCCGGGGCAAACCTCGCCGGGAACTTTCGGTTCCGCCGTGCCCGACAGCGGGCTCCAAAGCCTATTGCACCCCCTCGTGATGTTGGAGATCGTCGTTGCTACAACCGTGGCCAGCCAAGGCACTACATTAATGAGTGTCCCAAGCCCGGGCGGATCAAGCCCAACCCGGCGAATCGAGTACGGAAACAAGCCCCGCCACTCCGCCAAGAAACCCATGGTGCAAGTACGCCGGGGCAAGCCGAACTTCACCACCATGAGTGACATTCCCGCAGGAGCTCCAGTACTCACGGGTACATTCTCTATCAATAACACTCCTGTTAAGGTCTTATTTGATTCGGGAGCCACCCATAGTTTCATAAATGAGAGTCTACTAGACAAATTGGGTTTAAGAGGAGTACAAACCAAATCTGCTTATAAAATTACCACACCCGGTGGAGACATCACGTCTCAATTGGTGACCTTCGAAGTTCCTCTGAGACTAGGAAGTAAGGTTATTCGATCTAATCTTATAACCATCAAATTGGGAAGCATGGATGTTATTTTGGGTATGGAATGGATGAATCAACATAAGGTGGTTCTAGATATATCAGATAGGGTCGTAGAGATCAACTCTCCTACGGTCGGGCACACCACCTTGTACCTACCTTTTCGGGACGCGTGCCGAATCTTGTGCCTATGTGACCATTATTTCCTCCCATGATGAAATTCCAGTAGTGTGTTAGTACCGGATGTATTTCCCGACGAGTTGCCCGGTATGCCACCGGACGGAGAGTTGAGTTTGTGATCGAACTCCGGCCCGTACCGCACCCATTTCCGGAAGACCTTATTGCATGCCACCCAAAGAGTTAGCCGAACTAAAAACCCAACTCCAAGAATTGTTAGATAAGGGTTACATTCGCCCGAGCTCTTCTCCTTGGGGTTGCCCCCGCCCTCTTTGTCAAAAAGAAAGATGGTAGCTTGAGAATGTGCGTAGATTACCGACCACTCAATGCAGTCACCATCAAAAACAAATACCCGCTTCCTCGAATTGATGTTCTGTTTGATCAATTGGCTGGTGCCAAAGTCTTCTCTAAGATCGACCTTCGTTCTGGCTACCACCAAATCAAGATTCGACCATGCGACATTCCTAAAACCGCTTTTTCCACTCGTTATGGTCTTTACGAGTTCTCGGTCATGTCCTTCGGACTCACTAACGCACTCGCCTACTTCATGTACCTCATGAACTCCGTATTCATGACGGAGCTTGATAAATTTGCCGTGGTCTTTATCGATGATATCCTCATCTATTCTAAGAGCGAAGAAGAGCACGCCAAACATCTCCGAGTTGTCCTTCGCACTTTGCGAGATCACAAGCTTTATGCTAAGTTCTCCAAATGCGAATTACGCGTTGAAAAGCGTCAAATTCTTAGGGCACACCATTTCCCACGATGGTATCTCCGTAGATCCTAGCAAAGTTCAAGAGGTGATGGATTGGAAACCACCCAAATCCGTGCATCAAATCCGCGAGCTTCCTAGGATTGGCGGGATATTACCGTCGATTCATTCCTGACTTTTCTAGAATCGCAAAACCCATGACCGAATTGCTCAAGAAGGGAGTGAAATTCGTGTGGAGTGAAGCATGTGAGAAAGCTTTTCACACCCTCAGACAACATCTAACTTCAGCCCCAGTGCTAGCTCAACCCGATAATTCCAAACCATGCGAAGTCTTCTGTGACGCATCAGGCACCGGTCTTGGCTGTGTTCTTATGCAAGAAGGCCGAGTCATTGCCTATGCTTCACGGGCCCTTCGACCCCATGAGCTCAACTATCCTACCCATGATCTTGAGTTAGCTGCCGTTGTTCATGCCCTCAAGATATGGAGACATTATCTAATGGGCAATCATTGCAATATCTTCACCGATCACAAGAGCCTCAACTATATCTTCACCCGATCGAATTGAATATGAGGCGAGAGACGATGGCTTGAGTTGATCAAGGATTATGATTTAGAAGTGCACTATCATCCCGCAAAGCAAATGTTGTTGCGGATGCTCTTAGCCGCAAGGATCATTGCAACCACCTAGAGTTAGAGCAATCAATGAATCCTTGTGTGAAGAAATGAGAAGGCTCAACTTTGAAGTGGTACCGCGGGAATTTTTTATGCCTTGACGGCGAGTCAAGCCTTTATGACGGGATTATCACCGCCCGCGCAATGATGCTGATATTCAAACCATCGAGCGTAAAAACTAGTGGAAGGAGACCCAAAGTACACTTGTTTCCGGAAGGATCACCAAGATGTGGTCCGGTTTGGAAAACGTCTAGTGGTCCCCGTTGACCCGTAAATCAACAAAATCATTCTAGATGAAGCTCACAAGTCCAAGTTCTCTATTCATCCCGTAGTACCAAGATGTACCAAGATCTAAAGCGAGAACTTTTGGTGGTCCAATATGAAGGTGGATGTAGCCAAGTATGTAGCCGAGTGCGATACTTGCCACCGGGATGAAAGAAAGTCATTTGAAATTGGCGAGTACTCCAACCCCGTCGATACCTATGTGGAAATGGGACGACATTAGTATGGATTTTATTGTGGGTTTACCCCCGAACCCTAGAAAGAAGGACTCTATTTGGGTAATCGTGGATAGACTCACCAAGACCGCTCACTTCATTGCCGTGCATACCACTTACTCGTACAACAATCTGCGAGTTGTATGCGGACCACATAGTTCGTCCGCATGGAATCCCAAAGACTATAATCTCCGATAGAGGGACTCGGTTTGTAGCCCGTTTTTGGGAACGATTGCATGAGTATTTGGGAACTCGGCTACTCCGTAGTTCCGATTATCATCCACGGACCGATGGTCGGACGGAGAGGATAAATCGATCCTAGAAGACATGTTGAGAGCAAGCATCTTGCACTTTGACAAGAGTTGGGACAAGTGTTTGTCCTTGCGCGAGTTCTCCTACAATAACGGCTAGCAGGCCCGCTTGAAAATGGCACCGTTCGATGCTCTATACGGACGTAGATGCCGCACACCTCTCGTTGAGCATCCTTTGAAGGTACTAGACCAAAAAGAGCGAAAGACCGGAGGCGGACCGTGCGAATGTACAAGATCCAATGGAGCCATCACACGGAAGAAGAAGCCACGTGGGAGACGGAGGATTATCTTAACACCAAGTATCCGGGCTTCCTCCAATCCCGAAACAAAGTGAGTCTTTTTCCCCATCTCTTCGTTCTCAAATCGAATCTCGGGCGAGATTCCGTTTAAGGGGGTAGGTCGTGACGCCCCGGGTTTTAATTACGATCATTAACGTTAATGACCGGATTAACCTGGTCAAATGGTCAACCCTAGGTCAACCTCGGGCCCTCACCCATGAAAACTCCCTATCACACCCCTAGAGACCCTTAATGAATAGTAATTACACTTGTGGGCCAACCCATGGTCAAAGGGTGGGTCAAACCCCCTTGCCATCCCGGTGTCCACAGTGTCCGCCGAACTTTTGCCGCGTTCTCCAAAATTCACCTAAACACTTAAAATTCTACCTTTAGGAAAGTTGTAGGTCTTGTTGAGGGACACCACTTTCATGTAGAGTGGCATTTCAAATTTGGAGGGGAAAAGTGTGAAAAACCCCTTGAAAGGCGAGATTCACTGTTCCCGGACACGGCCGACATTCAAAGTTGGCATTCAAATAGATTCAAATCTAGGGAGGAAAACCCTATACACCTTTGTGAAAATTGTAGCCGGTACTTAGATCCGCAACTTTGGTATTCATCACTTGGTCCAGTTCTGTTTGAAAATTTTGAGAAAAATCAATTTGAACTCGGGCACCGAGTAAAACATTTTGGCCGGAGCGTGCCGCGCGCGCGACGCCGCGCGCGCCCGTGCGCCGCCCGTCGCCGCGCGCGCGCGCCGCCCGCCCCGGCGTTCGCGCCCACGCCTCCCAAGGTCGCGCCCTCCCCAAGGCGCTCCATCCCGATGCCCCGCGTCCCCGCAGCGCCCCGTCCCGAGGATGCCCCGAGGCCCGCGCGCCGCACGCGCGCACGCGCCACGGACCGGCGGTCCGTCGCGCGGCGTCGGCCGCCGCCGCGCGCGCGCCTCGAGCCGCCGCCGTAGCACGGCCGGCATCTCCGCCGTCATCCCCTCGTCACCCACGGGCGGCGCCGAGCCGTGTATTTAAGCCCCCCGTCCCTCCCCGCGCGCCACCCCCGAGCCGCCCCGCGCCATTGCCGCCACCGCACGCCGCCGGAGCTCGCCGCCGTGCTCGCCGTCGACCAACCGAGCCGGTAGCCTCCTTAGGACCTAGTGAAGCTCCGCACCCATTTATTTTGCCGTAAATCCACCCCCCCCCCCCCCCCCCCCCCCCCGCCGTTCACCGGCCGCCGCGGTACCGCCGCCGGCCGCCGCCGAAGCTCGCCGCCGCCAACCCCACCTCCCCCCGGCTTCCCTCGCCACCCCTAGGTGAGCACGTGGTCCTCCACGGTGCTTGCCCGCCCACATCGCCGCCGGCTCGTCGGAATCGGCCCCCCCGCGCGCCGCCGGCCCCGGCCGTGGACCCAATTGCGTGATTCAAATTTTGTTAGGGTGTTTTGAGTAAAAAGCGAGGACTAGTTGTGAAGAGCCCTATCTAACTTTTCTTACGCATTAGTCCAGGGACTTAGAAAATTCCTAGAAATTCACAGAAAAATCAGAAAAATCCCAAACCAATTTTGTAGGTTTCGGATGCTAAACCCCACCTCTTTGTTGTATACTCATGGCTAGATTCAAAAATATTTTGGCGGGGAAAAATACAAATGTGTTATACATGGATCTGTCCTAATTTGAAAAATATAACTCCTCTGTAGCTAAGTTTTGGATATGTTGTGTGTTAGGATATGACTAGATGATGTGCCAAAATTTGCACAAAGTTATGTAGTAGTTTTTGCTAGACAAATTCTTTTCCATTCTCTGCAAGAATCGCCTAGATGATTTTTCATGTTAAAAATATTTATGTTCTTGAGCCCAACTTGTGCACACTGTCTTGTAATGCCAAAAGACACATCCTGTGAATTAATCATGAATTTTGAATTAACAGAAATGATTATTCTTGAATTATGCATGTTTTCCTTTGTAAATTAATAAACCAAGTTCGAAGAGGTTCCATGTGAACATGCTGGTTCTTTAGGCTTGTTTAGGTCCAGAGAGAATGCACAAGAAAGTTGGGATCATTTTGATACTTATTTATTTTTATATGCATTTAAGTTGAATCACTAGTTAGCCTTTGTTTTTTCCATAATATTTAATTTTCTAGCATCCAACACTTACATGTGGGTCCAATGGACCAGGATAGGTGCTAGTAGGCTGAAGAAACACTCATGTAATTTTTGGTAATTTAATTGATTAATAAATGGCTTAAATGCCCTATTAATATTAAAGGGAAATTAAATAAAGAAAAATCCTTAATTAAATCTTTTTCCTTTTTGAAAGCATTATTTAATATAAATAAAAGAAATTTATTTATCAGCTCTGATAAGGAGTTAATTCACAAATAAGAATATTAATTACACCATGTTGGTAAAAATAAAATGAAATGAAGCTTTCACATGAAATGATAAGCTTAATAAAAACCTTTATTCAAATGTGGGATAAAAGAGTAACCCATGTACAACCAATGACTTCCTAAAATAGAAACCTTAGGTGAATGCTTGTTAAGGTGAATATGACCAACTAGAGTTGGATAAGACAACAAACTATCACATCACCTAAAGTGCATTGCATTCCGTGTAGATCTTCCGACGGAGATTATTCCCCGGTCCCGAAAACCGAGGAAGGCGGAGCGGAAGGTTCTCTCGCGTACGTGGATGTACTCGACGCCGAGGGTGCCCAAGCTAACATAGCCGACGAAGGCAAGCTCCGGTGCATCTAACCCGCTTTTAAAGTTCTTTATTCAATTATCTATGAATGATTGTGCATTTACGTTCGGGAGTTCAATGAAACCCTAGATGCATGATCCATAGGTACCTTTTGTCCCTACTAGTATGATAGGTCGATAGCTTGCTAAGCTATAGGACCGTTACAAGTCGGGTGATGACCTCACTCGCGAGAATAGGTTCCTAGATAGGAATCATACTATATCCTTAAATGGATTGCTCACGTGGTAAGAGCATGGGATCTGGGCTCCTAGTCCGGTGGTTATGTGGGTTAAGTTTTTGAACGTACTAAGCACATGCCGGTTATGGGGCCGGTAAGCCTAGTACCATAATGAGGCGGCTAGGGATCCTACCGTTACTACTCTTGGGATTCACTCTCACGGCTCGCCACTAGTGGTGTATGGTGACTCCGGGTATCTCGCGGGGTATGCGGATAGCCCGCACCAAAGACTGTAAGATTCGATCCCGACCCGAGGATTTATGGGGACGGCCTGGGAAGTTGTCCTCGCGGGGGCAGCCTACCGTGTGTTTGGGTCTACCTTGCAAGGTTTAAATCAATCGATTGTCGGCCTCTCACCGTTACCCGAGACTACTTACTCCACTAGTCATGAGATCCCTAATGATGGAAGTTGATGAACTTTATGCTTGATTAATTGTATTGTACAACTTTGTTTGTACTAGTTGGCTAATGTAGTAAAGATTAAACTACTAGAACTTGTGCTAAAATCTTGAAAGTAAGGACCTACTCTTTGTTACTTTTTAGCAAAAGCAACCCAAAGAGCCAAAAAGCCTTTCATGGTCTAGAATTGGTGAAGTAGATGTCACCGACGGGTAAGTCTTGCTTGAGTATTAGTATACTCAACCTTGCTTTAATGTGTTGATCCAGGTAATGCCTTCGAGTGATGTGTGGCCCGAGAGATCCCGCCGGTACCGGGAGCCGGAGTGGGTGGAGGACGACTACCGAAAGCATCATGGATGGCCTCCCGTGGTGTCTTCGCTTCCACTAGTTTATTTCCGCCGTTTTTCAAAACTCGAACCGTTTCGTCATGACAAAAACTATGGTTTGTAATAATTAAACCCTTCGGGGTACGAATTTGGATTTGAATGTGGTTGTATCTCCGGACTCGCCTTCGAGTGAGTTTTAATGCATATATTCGATCCTTGTGCTCTCAAGTGATTTACCGGCGTTAACTCGGCAACTTACGACAGGATGGTACTTTATTATTGCTTAATGACCAAAGTGGATCGGTCTTAGGCAATAGTACGGTATTTTCTGGGCGGGTTGTCACGCACCCAATGCCCGTTGCCGATTTGTTGGTTGATGCCGCCGCCGGACATAAAGTTATCAGTTTCATGGATGGTAATGCGGGGTACAACCAAATTTTCATGGCAATAGAGGATATACCGAAGACAGCCTTCAGATGTCCTGGTCATATAGGCCTGTTTGAGTGGATAGTCATGACATTTGGGTTGAAAAATGCCGGTGCAACTTATCAATGAGCCATGAATTATATCTTTCATGAGTTGATCGGAAAAATTGTTGAAATTTACATTGATGATGTCATGATCAAATCTTTGAATCATGACTCACACTTGGAAGACGTGAAGAGAACCCTAGAGTGCACCCGAAAGCATGGTTTGAAGATGAATCCAAACAAGTGTGCTTTTTGAGTATCAGCTGGGGAATTCTCGGGATTTCTGGTACATGAAGGAGGAATTGAAGTTGGAAAGAAAAGCATGAAAGCTATCGATGAAGTTGTTCCTCCAACCAGTCTCAAGGAGTTGCAATCACTACTTGGCAAAATTAATTTTGTGAGAAGGTTCATTTGAAACTTGTCACAAAAGGTTTTGCCCTTTTCTCCGTTACTGAAGCTCAAGAAGGATCAGAAGTTCATGTGGGGTGACGAACAACAAAAGGCTTTTGATGAAATAAAGCGGTACATGAAGGAACCACCAGTACTGGTGCCTCCACAGTTGAATAAGCCTTTCAAGTTGTACGTGGCGGCCGATACCCAAACCATTGGATCGGCCCTTATTCAAGAATTTGAAGGAAAGGAGCGGATAGTAGCGTACCTTAGCCGAAAATTACTTGATCTTGAGACCAGGTATTCGACGTGCAGAGAAGCCGTGCCTATGTGTGTCTTTGCTCGTGTACAAAATTTCGGCACTACTTGTTGAATGCCGAATGCGTTGTATGCTTCCAAGTTTGATGTAATAAAACATATGTTATCTATGCCAATTTTGAATGGCGGATTGGCAAGTGGATTTTAGCTTTATCTCGCCTTTGAGTTGAAGTTCGAATCGGCAAAAGCTATAAAAGGTCGATTATTGCCGATTTTATAACTAAGCATCGTGATCCATCGATTGATTTGCTTGAAATTACTCCTTGGGCTTTGTTCTTTGATGGATCATCATGTGGTAAAGGTGGGGGAGTAGGGATTCTATTAATTCACCCAGGGGAGAGATGTTTGAGTTTGCTATCCCTATCCAGCCCACTGTTACAAATAATCAAGCTGAGTACGAGGCATTGCTTCGAGGGCTTCAATATTTAAAAGAAGCCGGGGCTGTTTCAGTTGAGATTTATGGAGATTCAGAGCTGGTTATAAAACAATTGAAAGGCCAATACGAATGCAAGAGTGATGCCCTAAGGATTACTATGAGGAATGCAGAGAAATCTTAAAGAGTTTTCAGTTGGTAATTCTACAACATATTCCTAGAGAACACAATGAAGAGGCAAACAGATTGGCCCAAGTGCTTCAGGCTATAGAGAAAATTAAGAAGCATTTGCCATGGAGGTATGTGCTTTGGGAGTGGATCTTGCAGAGGATGACTGGAGAAAGGAAATCATTGATTATTTGGAAGATCCATCCCGAAAGGTTTCTAGGAAGCTCAGGTACAAAGCCGTGAAATTTGTCCTTCTGGATGGAAGTCTATTCTACAAATCATTGGACGGGGTATTGCTGCGATGCCTGGGTCTAGAAGAAGCAAAGAAGATGATGAGTGAGGTGCATGATGGGATATGTGGAGCACATCAATCGGCCTATCGTATGAACTGGGTTATCAGGCAAGCTGGATGCTTTCGGCCGACGATGTTGGAGGATTGCTTTGAGTATTACAAGGGATGTCAAGACTGTTAGAAATTTGGAAATATTCAAAGGGTTCCCGCATCGCACTAAATCCCATTATCTAGCCATGGCCATTCGGTGGGCCGGGGTATAGACTTGATTGGCCAGATTAACCCACCATCTAGCAAGGGGCATAAATTTGTGCTTTTAGCAACAGATTACTTCACCAAATGGGTTGAGGCGATTCCACTGAAGAAGGTAACGTCAGAGAATATGGTTGATTTTTTTAAAGAACACATCATCTATCGGTTTGGAATTCCTCAAACAATCACAACTGATCAAGGAGCCCAGTTTGTGTCCTTGGAGTTCAGGGAGTTTGCCGAAAGCATGGGGATCAAATTGTTTAATTCTTCTCCCTATTATGCCCAAGCTAATGGTCAGGCAGAGGCTTCTAACAAGATCATGATCAAGCTTATACAAAAGAAGATCGACCAGAAGCCAAAAAGGTGGCATTCGGTACTCAATGAAGCTTTATGGGCTTACCGAATGGCTCCTCATGGAGCTACAAAAACATCTCCTTATGAATTGGTTTATGGACACCATGCTGTTTTACCTTGGGAAATGCAATCAGATTCTAGGAGAGTGGTTTTACAAAAGAACCTAAGCTCCAAAGATTACAGTGGCTTAATGATGGATGAGTTAGAAGACTTGCATATGATTCGTCTTAGAGCCCTGGAAAACATTGAAAAGAACAAGCTGCGAGTTGCTAAATGTTACAACAAGAAAGTAAAGGTCAGGCAATTTGCAGAAGGGGATTTGGTTTGGAAAGCTTTACTGCCGATTGGAACCAAATACAGTGCATTCGGCAAATGGTCCCCAAGCTGGGAGGGACATTTTAGGGTGGTCAAATGTGTGCCTGGTAATGCTTACATGTTGAAAACTTTACTAGGAGAAGAATTTTCTGCTGCAATAAACGGAAGATATTTGAAGAAATATTATCCTAGTATTGAAGTTGATCATTGATCACAAGCATCAGGATTACAGGCATTTGACACAGAAATAGCCGACGTTCAAGAAAGAAGCCGCCTTTAGAACAAAAATCCTAGATAGGAGAAATGGCCAATACTCAGATGTATTGCCCTTAGCACGAAACTACATTACAAGTGCTTCTTGCATGCTTATATTTAACAACCCAGTTGCTCAGGATTACGAAGGGGTGAGAAGCAGAAGGCCTGGCGTAAGAAGCGAAAGTATGCTTCAATCCCTTTTTCTTTGCTTCTTCAGCTCTTCCCTCTTCAGTTGTTCCAGGACCACCGTGACGGCAACTTGGAAGCTTTGGGGATGACCATGGCTTGCTGCCTTCATCAAGCTGTCCCAAGCCGCTTTCAGACATCGTACCTGTTGGAAACATCGAGACGAAGAACGGTTGTTAGAGACAGAGATCCGGGCGCAAGCATGGAGTCAAGATGAAGATGGAAATTTTTACCTCCTACCAACGCCTCCAAAGCCATGCGACGTTCACATTCGTCCCGGCGACCGAGCGGTAATGTCCCGGAGGTCATGCTCCAGATGCCGAAGCGGCGGCGCAACTGGTGGTTGATCCTCTGTTCCGGCGTGGTGTCCTCTGCTTTGAGGGAGGAGTCAGAGGAGATGTATTCAGGCGTTTCTTCGGTCCCAAAGATTTCTTCAGGAAGCAGATCAAGGCTGAAGAAAACAGAGAGAGGGTAAAGCGCGAGATCACACACGAAAGCAAGAAGCAAGTTAAAGGAAAACTCACTCTCGAATGGTGCGCTTCTTTGGGGTGCTATCCTCCTTGATGGGTTGCTTGCCTTTGTCCATGGCCTTGGGGTTTTCTCTTCGGAGCGGGGGGAGAAGATGTGAAGTGATGGATGAGTGTGCGAGTGGATTTGCGGGGGCATCCCGGTGGGCTATTTTATTGACCGAGAGAGTGCATTAGGAGTGATGACTGCTTGGCGTGCGTTATTGGAATACCAAGCGGCAGGGTTTTCCTCCCGAATGCGAAGGGTTTTCATTGAACAGTGCTTATGGATTCCCGAATTGAGGATTCTCTGCAGGTTTTGCGCCAAGGGGCATCTATCTTCACGTATTCGGCTCAGGCAAAGTTCCCGAATGCGTTTAAGAAAAATAAGGCTCGCGGTTGCAAACACGGAGGAATCATCACAATACAAGCATGGAAGTTGAAAATTCTTCATTTTATTGCCGAAGATCAAACATCCCTAGTACAATCTAATCGAAAAGCCTATTTAGCACAGACTGGGGATGAGTGAGTTCGGCAATGGCGTCGCCGTGGCCATCGAGGCGCTCCAAGATGACCTCGATCTCGTCGATGTCCTCTGGTGCGCCGCCCTGGAAGCCGCGCGGCTGGATGGAGTAGTCGACGCCGGTGTGCGTCGCCATAGCGGCCAAACCCAAAGTGGTGCCCAGGCGGATGCCGTGAGTGGCCACCTCGTCCACGCGGTCTTCCACCGCAGCAAGGGGCTCCGCCGGCGTGTCTCCACGGGCGTTCACCTTGTCAGCCAATTGCTCCACCAGCATTTTTAGCTGGTTGAGCTCGGCATCACGGGCTGCAAAGTGCAAGGTGATGGTGATTAGTATCAAAAGCCGGATTGGATTGGGGAGCAATTGAAGGTTGTACCGTCGATGGTTGCCAGCAACTGTTTGCGCTGGTCCCCCCACTCCAGTTCGGCGATGCCGGCCTTCTTGGAGACATCTTCCAGCTCGCGCTGGGCCACCTCAAGCTCTGCCTTGAAGCGGAGGGCGTCAAGTTCCCCGTAGGGCACGGGGGAGTAGTGGTCCGACTCCGAGGAGTCGTCCGGCAGAGGTTGATTGGCCGGCGCAGAGGACGGGTTCCATTGAATGAGCCTGAAACAGAAGGGATCGTCAGAAACAAAGGAAAATCTAAGACAAGTCATGGAGAAAGTTGGCGATCATTGCCTCCGACGCGCGCTGGCGCGGCTCCCTTCCGCATCGTCGGCGGCGAGGCGCCTGCTGTTGTTACCCGCCATGGTTCTTGGGGCTGCGCTGGTGATTGGGAAAAGAAAGCTTCAGGTTGGCAAAGATTTGAAGGCCAAAGGCTTGGTAAAGAGCTTGGGGCACCTAGGGTTTTATTTATAGGACTGGTGAAAAGGATTGTGGCGCGTATCCCGAAAAACTTGGAAGGTGGAGAGGTTTCCTTGACCGATTCGTCGTCGGGCCGTTTGGGATTCAAAGCTGAGTCGTATTCGGTTGACTGGCTCGGCTGAGTTGCAGTCGGAGTGCCGTTCGGGTATGGCACTGTTTGACTACTAGTTACCGAATGGATCATTTAGAGTTGCAATCGAAGTCATGCAAAGAAAAGGAAAATGAACTTATAGAAGGCAAATGTTACAAGAACGGTTAATTCGGTTACACATTGCTCAGTACAGCTAAATGTTCAAATATTTTTGCAATTACACTGGAGGCATTTGATATTGTCTGATGAATGTTCCCCGTTCCTGATAATCTTTTTGAGTGTTGGACAGGACGGTGAGCTCTGCCTCGCACTGATTTGCTTCAGTTATGGCCGATGATGCTTCCTCTTGGGTTTTCTCTATCAGTATGGGAAGCTGGGCTATTTTCTTGTCATCAGCTTCTATTTCAGCCAACAAACTCTTCAGCTCTACTTCTAATGCAGTCTTTCTGGCAATTTTCGATTCGCGAGCAGATTGCAGATTGGCCAACATTTCCTTGTGGCTCTCAGTTTGGATTTGTGCTCCCTTCGCAGCTTGTTCAGCTTTGGCTTTCTTTTACTCAACAGCTGGTCGGGTAGATTGACTCTTCAAGGCTCGTCTTATTGCCATGTAATGAATGTCCAGACCAGAGATAGGCTCCAATGAGGCTTTAATGTCTTCAGGGAGTTTTTGGCTGATAGGCTCGAGCATTTCTTCAAAATGGTCAACATCTCTGATTTGGTCTCGAGCATCCTTTTGCAGCCAGGCAAAGATTTCTTTGAGCCTTGCTTGAATTTCCTCTGGTAAAGCCTGATTTTGAGTCCCTCCATTTCCTGTTTCGGCAGCTGAATCATTCACCACCAAAAAGCTTGGTGATGATGGGGTTTGGTCCTGAAAAGGAAATATTGCCGGGTCAGGAATGGCTTGTTAAAAAAGTAACAGAGTTGGGTACATGTGCTTGCCTCATGCCTGATTCCTTGAGTTGGGGGAGGGACTTGTTCAGGTTCAGAGGGGGTTTCTTGGGCCACTGGTGGAGGAGGAGTCTGAGGAGCTCTTGGTAAAGCTGAAGCTTCTGCTTGAAAGGGTGCTGGTGCAGTCTCTGGCAAATTTGAAGCTTCTGGCTGAGGGGAAGGTGGATTTACCTCTGTTAAGAATGGGGTTTCTCCCTGGTCAATAGGAGATTGAACCCTTAAAAGGCTTGAAGCTTCTGGTTGAATTGAGGGGTTCATCTCCGGTGAAGCTGGCACTTCTACTTGAGAAGGGGGTGATTGGGTCCCTGATGAAGATAAGATCTCCACTTGAGCAGAAGATGGTTCAGCTCTTGGTGAACTTGCATGCTGAGGAGGAGAGGTATCCACAGGGTGATTCACCGCATTTTCTTCCGCGAATACCGCATTAAGGGTAAATGCCGGTGTGAGTAATGATCTCTCGAAGAAAGAAAATAATGAAGGGAAAGGTCATACCAATAGATTCATTGGCGTGCTCGACACCGGTGGTCGTTGGGTTCTAGTCTGAAATTGCACAAGGTGAAATTTGTGAGAATAAGAGTAATCTTGTGATCAAGAAAGGGGAAATCTTACCTCAACAGGAACCTTCTTGGTGGTTCTTTTCCTCTTGGCAGCTGGAGGTGCGATGAGGGGTAGGCCTTTTCTCTTGTCAGCAGTAGCGCTGAAGAGAATGGGGTCCATTGTGGCATACCTGGCCATCAGCTGAGCCAAAGTTGGGGATTTAAATCCCGGAAGCGAAACCGGATATACCGCATTATAAACAATTGTCCCGGCTTGAGGGGCGAGCACCGTATTCTCGGGGAGTGATCAAGATCATGGTTAGTGGTAAAAGGTATGTCTGATCATGGGAAAAGACAATTATGTTACCTCTGAAGTTGGCTGAAAATCAGGCATCAGCTCCAAGCAGAATGAGTGTACTGGCTCACTAAAGATGTGGTCATGAAATTCTTGCCACCAGGATATGAAGGTGGGATGAACTATTGTTATGGGCGTGAAAGGCCAGGTGTAAAGAGTTGGGCTGCATTCATACTCAAAAACCCTTTTGGCTTGTATGTTTTCCTTGATTTCCTCTCTGGGTTTGAGGAATTCATGAAGAAATAATCTTGGGGGCATTTGGCCACATCCAAGCTGTCGGGCCATCATATTTGGCTGATAATATTCATAAGTGCTATGGTTTAACCTTCCTCCACAAAATTCAGCTGGCAAAAGACATGGATGGATGAAGATATTAAAGATTTCTACGAACCTTCCATCTTGGCGTCCAGTTTCAAAGGAGGATTCACAAGGAAGAGTTAAATTGTCATTGTCCAGGTAAGGGAGCCAAAGAGGATCAGGGAAGCCTTTGAAGAAGAGCTCGAAAAGCTGACTGACATTTTGATCAATGGAAACAGTTGAGGCAGCTTCCCCATGGGTTTGGCATCCTCTGGTGATTTGAGCTTCCCCTTCGTTATAGCTGGATGAGGGGAAAAGCCAGTTGTTGAGGTCGATATTGACAATCTGGTGCATATACAGTTGCAGCCACATCTGCACAAACCACCAAGGGCCGTTGACACATAGTATCTTCTGGCCAGTATGCATTTGGGTGATAGTCTGATGAAGCATATGATACACACTACCCAGGAGGTATTTTCCAAGAGGAATACGTTTACCGGCGTACCAAATGCGTAGCCATTGCAATATGATTCGAGTGGGCTCAATGGCTTTACCACGAAAAATGAACTCGCACGCCCACATATTCGGGAATGCCTTGTATTCGACTTCACTCAGAGGGCCATCTTTCATGTGATTCTGGATATATGATTTATATCCACTTCCTGACATTACTCCTGTTTGCCTTATGGAGCCTTTGAATTCCCAGGGGTACACAGATCCGGAAATGTCAAGGCCGGTGATCATGTACACGTCGGCCAGAGTTGGGGACATTGGGCCATGACCAAAGAGAAAGGCATTGACGTCGTTTGACCAAAAATGGCAAGCTGCTATCAAAAGGTCTTCATTCTTTGGGGTCTCGGCCAAAGATAGCTCCAAACATTGAGCAATGCGGAGGGCGTCCCAAGTCTTGGTCTTGGCACTATTATCGCAAGTAACCTTTTATACCAGTTTCTCCCACCGCAATTGGGGGCAAAGGCCGCTTCTTGAAGGCGTCTTGCCACAAGGGAGGCCTGGATAAAGCCGCTTTGAAGGGGATTCTCTTGGATTCGGCTGCAATGAACTCGTGGGGATCGGAAGCTCCCACAGGGCTGAGGAAATAAGATGTCGAATTGGTCTCAGTACGAATCAAAAGCTCGGTGGAAAGCTCCTGTCACGAAAAGGCGGAAGGAGAAATCTGAGGTAAAAATCGAAAAGATAATGCCGAATGAAGCTTACGAGGATGAAATTTACCTAAGCAGCTTGGTTTTGGCCCGCCATTGAGGATTTGAGCTTTGGGGAAGGATGACCTAGGGTTTGGATCTGGACGGAGGCTCCGATGGATTGCAAGGAGATAGAATAGGTGTTGAACAGATTCAACTTGAAGACGTTGGCAATTGGAGTCAATTTCGGAATAAAATCACGTTTATCCCGTAATTGAAGGGGCATCAGTTAACACCAAAATTTGGTACAGGAAGGAGTCTGATTTGTGGGCCCGGCTTGGTGAAAAAATCCGTCTGGAAGAAGGAAGGTTTCTTCGAAAAGATTCGGCAGAGGGGCTCGCGGTCGGCAGTTTGCTTCCGTTCGGCAAAGGGATTGTTTGCGCTGATTTTGCGGGATTGCGTGATGACGTGGCCTGAGCAGAAGGGACGAATGGATGGATAAGCATTCGCGTTTGGGCAATGAATTAGGTATCAAATATTGTACGCGTAGTCCGCCAGGAGTCATGCCAGGACAGGGTATAAATATGAACCCTGGATGTATGTAATGGTATTCGAAACATTCTCATAACAAACCAGCTTTACGCCAAACTCTTGAGTCCTTTAGTCGTGTCGTCGAGTTCTTCGAGAGGGTTCATCGATCTGTCGACCTCCGTAAGTACCGGCAACCTTGTATCATGTCTAGTATCATGCGGTGGATTTAGATCGTGATGCAAGTAGTCTTGTTACCATGCTTAGTATCATGTGGTGGATTTAAGCTTGGTTCAAGAAGGTTTATTGTTAGGTCATGAGCCATGTGGTGGGCTAAGATCTAGCTTGAAGCTAGTTATCGGCTCTATTAGATTCTAGCAAGATCTAATAGATTCATTAAGTTATCTCGTGTTGCTTTGAGTTTTTACTTTATGTTTAAATTCATGTAACACTCTTTTGCCCAATTTAGATTGATTTGGATCAGCTTTATCTTGTTTGATGATCTTTGCATCGCACGTTCATATCTTGCCTCAAAAAGGCACGTGGATCACATGTTTCCCAAATAGCCGAAACCGAACCAATCTAAGTTGTTACATGTTGCGGGTTCAAGCTTGTTAATTTTGTGTAAATCTTGACAGAACCAGGTATCATGCGGTAGATGCAGGTTTTTGGGTTGTTTTAGAGCTGATCATCCGGTGGATTAGATCTTTAATTCAATCTGATAGATTTATCGTCTTTGGCAATGTTTGTTCCTTCTCCATGGACCCCGATTCGGTTGTTCAGCCGTATTCGGTTATGCTTTCACGAGTAAAACGTGCTTATAAGTTATGTTTTAATCACTGTGTGCTTTTAGCTTTCCATATTTAGATTGTATCATGCAGTGGATAGATCTATTTGTGGTTAGGGTGTGATTTTCAAACAAGTTGTATCATGCGGTGGATAAACTTGTTTGGCCTCATGCTTGACGGGCTTTAAAGTACCTAGACATGCGGTAGACTAGTGCTTTGGGCCTATGCATGCTTGTTTATTACATATTTTAGATCATGCTTTACTTTATTTATTTTTACTGTTACTTATCCTCGAGGATCGGTTATGGTTTTGTGCACGTGCAATTTTGCCCAAATAAAGACCGATCTATCGTCATGCTTGCGTCATCCTTTCGGCTATGTTCGGTTTTACGCTTTGAAGCTCCCGAATGGTCTCTAGTTTGCTGGCAGATAGCTTCTTATAGCTATATGTCATCTCACATGGCTTTCTAGCCGTAAATATGGAACTGTCTGGTACTACCCAGCAAGTTCCAAGCTTTGGCTTTCTACCCTGTCTTTTCGCAGTAAAGCCCCTGGAAGTTTCCAATCTCTGCAACTAGGTCCCTGAATCTTTGAACAATCATATCTTGATCGTTTTAGCTCCGTTTTCATCCGTTCAAGTTGCGTTAGATTGATAATAATGTAAAGCACGCGTTAGCGGAGTGTTTTCACCATGTTTTGTTTTCTGAAAATAAAATTAATATTAATTTTGATTAATGTCGATTTACACATGTCTTTTATATATAAAAGCAAAATAGATCCATACCCGTTTTTCATAATCAAATTTAATTTGATTAATGATTGCTTTACATGCTTTTATAAATAAAATCTAATTAGATCTTTTACTCGGTTTTTCCGTAAGTCAAATATTAATTTGCCTAATGATTAATTAACTTTTATAATTGAAAGTTGATTAGGCTTTTACATCGGCTTTTATAATAAATATCAATTTGATTAATGCCAATACCATAATGTTTTTAATAATGATATGATCTACTCAAACTACAAAGTTTTGTTTAGATTGTTTATATAGTTTAGTTTTTCTAAATTAAATGTTTAATCGGTTTAATCAATATATGAATCTTTATTAATAAAACTTGACTAGTTCTTTACACCAGTTTTGTAAATAAAGTTTAATTTGCTTTAACTTCAACTGAGGGTATTTTCTTTATGGAATATCCATACATATATTTTGTTAATTAAAATAAATCCAGCTTATAGTCTTGTTCTCTCATATATGCAAGTCGTTCGCTAGACGTTCTTTATCAAGCTCTGTGTCAGTGTGTCTCTGTTGTAGAGCTAGCCCTCTTTTAAGCTCCAGATCTTTCCAATCCTTGTACATGCCATCCTATCATAATTGTCTTTTATGTAAGACAACTACACTCTTTCAGTTCTTTGATCCAATCTTGTGCAGCTATCTTTCTTAGAATCATTGTCTCTGCCATCTAGATGTTCTTTCTTTCATCCTAGTTCTCCTGGTATGCTAGTCTTCCTATATCCTAGCCTAAGGTTTCTTATGCGCTTGATAGTTCGTTGCTACCGTTCTAGTTCGTTTCACCTTAATTTGTACGTTAGCATATGTATCACATGTTACTTGTTTTAACATTAAAGATGCATGTTAATCTTGACTAATTCTTATTCCAATGCTTTTATAAATAAAAAAGTGATTAGGTTCTAATCCGGTTTTCTGTAATCATGACGTAATTGGTTAATCCCTATTCATAACTAGTTTTTCTAAATAAAAGATGTTAGAGTTAAACATCGGTTTTCATAATAAAGTTAATATGCCTAATGACATCATAAATGCCTTGTCAATATTAAATATGTTTAGTTGAACACGTGACATAAAGTTACTCGCCTAGATAGCTTACACTTGCTTTATCTTTCTAAAATTTGTTAATTTGACATAACTTCTACTCGAATGTTATAAATAAATTTGATTAGGTTTATCGTGATTTCTTTAATTAAACGTAACTGGTTTAATGGTAACATAGAGTATTTCTCTGAAATATTCTTTCACATGATTTCTTAATTAAAATATGTCAAGCGTAGTTTCCTGTCGTTTGGTAATGATCTCACGATAGTTTCGAGCTTAGTTCTGTTTTCAGCGTTTCTTGCGCTTGCGTAGCCAATAGAATCGAGCTCTATCTCAATGTGATCTTTCCGGTCTTTGCTCAATCTTCCGCAACCAACTCTTTAAAGCTAACCAAGCTTTTCCCTCCCAAGCACACTTTGTGTTCTTTAGTGATCCGTCTAATCGATCATATTCTTTAGTGCGTTCTTTTAAAGTTTTCTTTTGATTGGTGCATTGTTCTTAGTTGTACTTGTTGCGTTGTATGCTTGTGCCCGTTGATTGATGCGAGTAGAATGAACGTGGTTCGAGAGCTTTGAAGAGCGTGAAGGTGAAGATATTCTGAGCAACTACACTTTGGTTAAAGGCAAGTGTGTCCTTGATCTTTTGTCCCAATAAATTTATTAATCACTATCGCATGTGCCTTGCATTAATTTTGGTGGGTCCTGTTAAGGATGACTAGCCTCTTTTGACCATTATCTTGAACATGGTTTTAATTAATATTGATGGTAGCTATTGCTTAGTTTGGTCAACTGATTTGGTAATAATCAACATGGTTATCATTTTATGATCTATGTTCCTTTATGATAATTTTAATACAAGATCACTGTGCATTAATGGGAACATGGAGAACCACCCAGAAAACAAAGACAACCACAAGAAATAATGGGCAATGGTCTTCGCCGAATAATTAGGAACTTTAGCTTGGGATGGTCTTACCCGACAAGGACAAGGGATCGGCGGTACCGTGGGGTATAGACTCACTCTAGCGGGGGTTGGGTGAGTTATTCTTTTTATGGTGGGGTATCGACCTGCTAGGGGACTTTATACCTTGCTAATCGATCCGACCTTGTGGGTCATAACTTGCTAGGGAACCTTTGTAAAGGCCATGTAGCGTCCCTATGCAATCACACCTCGGTAGTGTGGTATGGTGCCTTGCAAACATCGCATGGTTGGGTTCAAAGTTCTTCGGAGCTTTTACGCTGCTTGTGGTGAAAGTGTACAACCTCTGCAGAGTGTAAAACTAATCGATTAGTCGTGCTCACGGTCAAGAGCGGCCTGGACCCTCACATGATTAATTGAATTTGAAGATGGACTTAAATTGTGATATGTGTTATGGTTATGCTTGCCATGTGCTCATGGTGTATCTCTTATCTTTATGCTTAATTGTGGGTTGGTGTAAACCTAAACTTTATTAGTAATCAGGTGCTAATAAAATTTGACCAATTAAAATGCTAAATGCTTATAGCCCAGTCCACTATAAAACCTCTGCATTCATACTTTCCCCACACTTGCTGAGTACGACAAGTGCTCACCCTTGCTATAAACAATGTTGCTCAGAAAGAGGAAAATTCTACATGAAGATGACGTGAAGATGTTGTGGAGTTCTAGGCGTACGCAACCCCCAGTCAACTGCCTGTGATTTTTGGTGTCTTCATTTCCAGGATTAAGCGTAAACTCTGACAATCTTCCTTTTTCTTACGTGATACTATTTCTGTATTCACTTATATGTCACTATATGCATGAAAATTGATCTTGGCATGCATATAGGTTGGCATGTATTCACTTATATGTGACATGGAGTGATCTGAATCTCCTGAGACAAGGGGGATTTGGGGTCCCATGGTCTCGTGCGAATGGTATGAACATCCTGGTGCGAAGGGCCTGACTCAAAAGGGCTCACGAAGGGGTTGCGACTGAAGGTGGTGTGCGGAGGGGGCTGGGTGAAAAACTCAGTGCGCTCATTGAAGTTAGGCTGACTGGGAATAGTGTATTTAGGTCAGGGTTGGTTGAAGCTTAAGGATTGCTTTGCTTTTAGAGCGCGCGGTTCTTCCTTCAAACTAGCGATTTCGGCTTTTTGTTTTTGGATCTCAGCTTCGTGCTGTATTGCCAGGAGCCTCTTCTTGGTTCTGGCCAACTCTTCAGCCTCTTTGCGCAGTTTGGCCAGCTCCGCCTTGTGCGCTGGGTTAGATTCTGGGAGCGCTTCCCCCTGAGTGAGCAAAGTAGAAAGGTTCGGCTCTTCGTCCATGGATGACGACGCCCCTTTGGTAGAATTGGCAGTAGTTCTCTTCTTCCTTGTAGACATTCTGGGTTTGATACTCGAGCCTAACACAAACGGTGGGCGCCAATTGTTGTGGCGATAGCCGAAGCTACCGGGCACAAACAATGAGGGAAAACTAAAGCTCAAGAACCAAAACCAAAACACAGAGCAAAGGACAGCCAAAAGCTCTTTTCTCAATAGTTGATTTCTCAAAAGCTGATCTCCTTTACAAGTGCTGATCCGTCTCCTTTTATAGGGAGGCGGACGGACTTTTTACATTCCGAGAATACCCTTGTGTAAAACGGATCTAAACAGAATGTGCTAGGCTATATCTGGGAAATCTCCAATCAGGTCTCCACGTAATCGGCGCTTCATGACGTCACGCCGCAAATCGCGGCGCCTTTCTTGTTGTCATCATGTGCGCCTGTCGGGAGAAAACCTTCAATCCTTTGGAGATTCCCCTTTCGCCTGGCACCTTTCGTCACCTGAAACATGGAATCAAATTCAAACTTGAAATCGTTAGATGTTAGAGACGACGAAACCCGCCAAGCGAATCCCCGGCCGAGAATGCCCGGGTGAGCAAGATTCACTCCTGGGGTTTCGTCGCGGGAAAAAACAATCAGCCTGATCGAAAACCCTAGCACCCTGGGTCTTTTTGAGCTCATTTGACAGCCCTGCTGGCGACGAAGGGTTCAGGCCGAAAGACGAATTCTGGAAAATGAGAAAAGATTCAAGGGCTCCTGGGGTTTCGCTGCTGAGCCTTTCGCACGAGAATCCGAGCGACTAAAACACTCTTTTATTTTTAGTGTACGAAAGCCTTGAATCCGAATCCCCCCAACAACTTGACGTCTCGGTGCAGCACGGGCGGCTGCTGGCCACCGCGGCGTCGCGCGCGACACGGAGTCGGGCCGACCAGGGAAGCGCCTCGCCGCCGACGACGACCTCAGCATCTCCACCGTGGAGCCACACGTCGAGGCTGTTGCATTCCAGGGGCTCATAGACGAGTATGAGGTCGCAGCCGGCAGCACAGTACCCGAGAAGGCGCGCCAGGTTCGGGTGGCTGAGGCCAGGCTGTAGTGCATTTCCAGCTCGGCTCGGAACTCGCGGTTGTCGGCGCCCGCGGCGCCGCTGTAGCTCCTGTTGCCGATGATGTTTTCAGGGAAGACCCCTGAACCCTCTCGTGGCAGCAGTGTGGTCGGCGAGGGAGAGCTTCTCGAGGTAGACGTCGGCGGCGAGAGAGCCGTAGAAGGACCACGACGATGAGTCCGTCATGAAGACGGTAGCGCTGGACCCGAGGTGGACGGCGAGGACGAGAAAGCGACGGCGGCAGATGAAGGTGAGGAGCCGAGGAGGCATGGGACCGTGACGGCGATGGAGGTTCCGTCTTTGGCGATCAGGAGCCATTCAATTTTTTCGAGCGGAGAAGGGGGTGGGTCTAGCGTGTACACGACATGGGTATGTCCGTGGTGGGTGAGAAAAACAAATTTTTTTGGCAGAAACGCTCTCCAAATTGCAATTTTTGGTACTTCATAGTCCTTCCACCCTATCCACTTCCAAAACATATGACAGGTGGGTCCGGCGTGAGGGGTATGGTGGGACTGATCTGGGTGAGAAAAGTTTTCAGTTGTCTTCGCTATACATTAATAGTCGTCAAGGACGATCAGCAGACAAAAACAGATCGGCCCCTGGGTTGGGCTTTTGAACAACCGATCGGCCCTTAAATATTGAGCTTTTTTACAATGGTCGGCCCATAAACGTTGGGCCCGGGTTGGGCTATTGTACTACCAGTCGGCCCATAAATATTTGGCCTAACTCTGCTTTCATTATCCATTTTTACAGCAAGCATCTCCACCCTTTTGCCCTGTCCCTTTCGCACAGCAAACGACAATCCATCAGCCGTTGCCTGACGACAGATGATAAATAAATAAATTTCGTCTGCGTGCGCTAGGAAAAATCACCCCCAAAGAAGAAAATAAAGCCACCATACAGTAAAACTAGACCTGTGGGGGTCTGACGGCCGACGGACATTTGCATAAGAATTAAGATGACATTCTCACACAGGTTTACAGAACCTCCGAAGCCACCATATATAGTAAAGTAACAGAATGCTTTGCATCAATATATCACTAATTGGTAATTGCTGTTCGGACTGTTACCCAAGTGTGCGTTTAAGGGGAAACTCAATCCCCAAAACTACCCTGTTTCTCGCCAGCAACCTAAACAAAACTCCCAGATTGTGTCAGTTTTGTTCCTATTGTTATTGCAGGGGCATCCAAAACGGGCAGCTAACAGAAACCGACCACCAGAAACACCTGGCTTCTCCCCTCTAAACCTCCAGATATATAAGACCCAAGAGGCTTCGTTAGAGTAAAATAAGCAAACAGAGCAGCAGCTATGTCAGCTCAAAACCTCAATGCCGAGTTGCAGCACAATCAGAGTCTTCCTCTCTTGTCGAACAGAGCTGATGGCAACAATATGAGCCCCATGCAAAAAGCAATAGGCCAGACATACCAGAGCACTGGCCACCTAGCGAAACTCCTTCCTTCGGGCACGGTTTTTTCCTTCCAGCTTCTAGCCCCCACCCTTGCAAAACAAGGCCACTGCGGTGACATGAATCGGATGATGACAGGGGGGCTTGTGGTGCTCTGTGCACTCTCCTGCTTTGTTCTCAGCTTCACGGATAGCTTCAGAGATGTGGAAGGGAAGGTACGATATGGGTTTGCCACATTCAAGGGACTGTGGGTCATTGATGGTGGGGCTCCTCTTGAACCACTAGCAGCGGCAGAATACAGGGTGCGGTTTTTAGACTTTGTGCATGCCTTTGTTTCAGCGATTATTTTTGTTGCAATCGCACTGTTAGACCAAAATGTTGTATCTTGCTTCTATCCAATACCATCCGAGGATGCAAAGCAACTTCTCACAGCATTGCCAGTTGTCATTGGAGTTATTGGAAGCATGCTGTTTGTTAGCTTCCCTACCGCCCGTCACAACATTGGCTCCGCATTCTCTTTACAATAATTGGGTCTTCACATTTTTGTTAGCCCTAGTTCCTGTTGAAATCAATTGGTTGTAAGCCCCTTAAGTAGAAGAATAGATGTAAACATTACAACACCTATCTTTGAGCAATAATACTTTAAGAAGAGGCTAAATCAGTAGTGGTGAAATTGATGATGATATTCAACGGATTGATTTTGCATACGCGATCTATGCCTCAATGCCTGCATAGTGGTATGTATTTTATTTTTGTAGTATCAACTGTAAACAAAGGACAGAGTACAAAAGTGTGAAATCATTTCGTCACCAGCAGAATTCTGGCAAACTAAAACATTTACTCCTTGAATTAAAGTAATATCAATTCACTTCCATACTGCTGATTCCAGGATGCAATAAACTAGTTCTGCATGTGATTGGGACTATACGCCTATGCCACATCGTTTGGCATTCTGTACAAGTATTTGAATCTCTAATTGGAGTTTAGAGAGATTAGTATGAGTGTTCAGTTGTCTTAAGATTGTTTGAGTCTGTTTCGTTATTTCTGATCCTAGATTAAGTGGCTGGGAGCATCTTGAACAGAAATTGATGATGGCTAGTACACATCCTAAACAAAACTAAAACTACATCCAGTACAAATACAAATTACAATGTTTTCTTCCATTTTATCTGCACAATATTTTCCCTTCGGTTAGAAAGCAAATTTAGAATACACGTGCAGAACAAAGATCGTTTGTCGTTTGTAGCTATAAGAACAGGTAAGCTGGTAATAATAGAGAAGTAGCAAGTTAGCAACATACCAGCACAGCATTATAATGCCTTAAATTTTAATGTGGAATAAGAGTGATCGCACAATTAGACTGCCCATCAAAGGAACATAAGCCAGCAGCAATTAAGAAACAGATATATTTTACACTACCAATAAATCTAACAACATTACTTATGTAGATAATTAGTTGATCACATTTAGCTATTGTTGCTATGAAATGGTTCGAGCTATAAGCTGATCCTCTGTACTTAAAAACATGAACACTAAGTTCCTGCTTCTGGGTCTTTGTACTAGAGGGCTTTCTTTTGTTTCATTCTTTGGAACGCAAAGCCCCTCTCTACACACAACACACCCCAACAGCCTATCAAAACAGATCTGCAATATATCTTTTATACAGAATAGCACAAGGGAGAAGAATCATCACGCCATACCTGAAGAGAAAGCTGACCAAGATGTTTATTTGTGCTGGGGAACATTAGGTAATAGCACAGCATAGATCAATATTTCTCAAAAGTCATCAAATCAACTAACAGTTAGCTGGTTCCATATTTCCTTGGCTTCCTGTCTCACATTCTTCCTACTCCAGTACCCACTGATAATAACATCCCATGTCTCTCTCTCAGGGATGCATCTCTCTGACAGCATGTCAAGCACAACAAGAGCAGCTTTCTCTAAATTGTTCTTTTCGGAGAAGCTTTTAACCAGAAGATGGAAAGTTGCTGGCTCAGTAGAAATGCTTCGAGTCCTTGTGCTCTGGTAGACCTGAAAAGCCCTGCCAAGTTCACCTTTAGTGCACAATGCTGTCAGCACAGTATTGTTTATCCTGGCATGTAGACTCCAAGTCAAACGGTTTGGTTCAATACCGGTAAGAACCATCTCATCCAAGTAATTTGCAGCCTCCACAGCCTTTCCTGCATCACATAGCCCAATAATTAGCTTCCCAAACAACCCAGCATCAGGCTTCCGGCCCTGCAGACGCATCCGATCCAAGACCTCCATTGCCTCACTCAACCTGTGCTCCTTACAGAGCCCATCAATCACAGAACTATATGTGATCGTATTTGGCAGCTTCTTCTCCTTGGTCATCCTATCCAGCAATTCCAACGCTGATGCTGAGCATCCACCCTTGCATAATCCATCAATTAGTGAACTATAAGTGACCAAATTAGGTGAGATACCTTTCCTCCCCATTTCATCGAATATCTTCAAAGCATCATCAAAGCAACCCTGCCGAGCGAGCCAATGTATAACAGTGGTGTATGTGACGACAGTAGGCGCAATGCATTTCCCAACCATCTCGGAGAACAGCTCGAGGGCCTCCTCCAGGCGGCCACGGCGGCAGAGCCCGTCGATGATGGTATTGTAGGAGCAGGCGTCGGGTTTTGGGATGTTCCGAAAAATTCGGAGAGCGTCTCCGATGGGGGCGGCGGCGTCAGAGCAGTGTGCCTTGAGGAGGACGTTGTAGGTGGCGGCGGTGGGGGCGAATCCGGCGGCGCGCATGTCAGCGAGGAGGGAGCGGGCCAGATGGAGTTGCGAGTGCGCGACGAGCGCGGCGAGGACGGCGGTGTAGGAGCGGGCGGAGTGGGGGAGCGCGAGGTCGGAGGGGGCGGAGCGGAAGAGGTGGAGAGCGGCGAGCGGGCGGTGCGTTCGCGAGAAGGCGCGGAGGAGGGTGAGGAAGGGGCCCTCGAGCGCGGCGGCGGAGGGGAAGAGCCCGCGCGAGCGCGAGAGGAGGGAGGCGGCCAGGGGGAGGTGACCGGCCGAGGCGAGCCGGGAAGTGAGCAGAGAGACGGTGGCAGGAGACGGGGTGACGGGGTCGGGCGCAGAAGTGGACGCGGCGGTGGCAGCATCGAAGAGCGAAAGGGCGCGTCGCGGGTCGCGCTCGGCGCGAACCAGGCGGTGAAGGTGGTCTGAGGTGAGGTTCTTCGGCCATCTGCTCGGCGTGGGATTGGCCGGCGGCATTGGTGGCGGTGGTGGACGTAAGCCGAGAGGTGTTCGGCGGAATGCGGAGGAGGGCGAGGATGCCGAGAGTTGCTGGCCTGCTTGCTGCTGAGCACACTGCCTTTCTAGGGGGTTGTGGTCCTCGGAACACGAATTTTTTTATTTATATTTTATTCATTTTGCAAAATTATACCACCGTTTTGAAATTTATCAAATTGGATTTTTTTTATTCATATTTTATTCATTTTGCAAAATTATATCACCGTTTCGAAATTTATCAAATTTGACCACCAAACGTCGTGACGCACGGCGGCCGCCGTGGGCCACGGCAGTTGAAATCTAACCGTCATGAACAACGGCAGTTGGAGTCTAACTGCCGTGGGCCACGGCACTAAGGCCAACCGTCGTGGCCCACGGAAGGCGGCAGGCAACGGCCATCCAGCCGCGTGGGCCACGGCGGTTGGTTTTTCTTAAAAAATTGTAAACGACCTCAAATGGAGAAACTGCAAACATGAAAGTTGTGTGTCTCGAAAAGTTATGAAACTTTATAGTTTACAACTTTCTATTTGATGGCGTTCAGAGCCTTAAAAAGCAATTCATACTCGGCTAGGTATAATATGAGGAGAAAAAACTTAGTATGGACACATGTGATTGTGTAGTGTAGTGGAAAGGGAGGCTTCGCGTGAAGCCAGAGGTCGTGGGTTCCAACACCACGGAGCACGTAGCGTTGCGATTTTGTGCGAAAAATGCTTGGGGCAGCGGGTGGATGGTTAGTGGGTCCTCCACTAAAAATAATTTTGATCATTTTAACGCAGTTTTCAGACTCGGGCGACCTGCCGCCGTGGCGCACGACGTTTGCACAACCCTATCGTCGTGGGCCCATGGCAGTTGGGTCTGCTGCCGTGGCTCGCGGTGAATAGGCTCTACCGCCGTGGGCCACGACGGCTGGCCTTCCCGCCCGTTGGGCCCGCGGCTGTTGACCTAATCGTCGTGGCCCACGACGGTTAGACCTCCCTGGGCCACGATGGTTGGTGGTCAAATCTGATAAATTTCAAAACAGCCGTATAATTTTGCGAAATGATTACAAAAATGAAGAGTATCTTGACCCCCTAAGTGGTTTTGGTGATTTAATAACACACGCTTAAGTGGCTAATTATCTGTCTAGCGTATGAGCGGGAATTAAAATTGTATGTGGCATCAAGTGTTGATTCATTGAGTAAGCAAAGGAAGTGATGCTACAAAGGGTCCCTATGAAGGCTTATTTATTTCATATTTTGATTTGGAGTCCCAGGAACGTCGTACTATACAGAGGGATAGAAAAAGTCAGGTGCTCTAGTTGTCAAAAACGAAACCTATGAGAGACACCTTTGCATCACCACGTTCACGGGGTTAACTTCTTGGGTGCTGACCTTGAGAGGCCGGAGTTTCTGGGTTTTCCCGGAGCCTCCGGACTTCCCGGAGATTCCGGGTCTTAGAGCTGTAACGGCTCTTTTCTGTGTGAGGGGTATAAAAGCCCCCTCCACCCTTTCCCTTCTTTCTCTTGCCCATTTTCGACATGCAACAACTCAGAACTCATTCACTCCCCTTGACCTTTGTTTGGTGAGATTTGTTGGAGATTTAAGGAGGGTTTAAGAGCAAGAGATTGGAGAGTGCTAGTGAGATGATTTCCCATCTCAAGAGTACCTCATTCTTCACTTGGTCGGCACACTTCGTGTTTGTTACTCTTGGAGCTTTGAGCTCCTAGCCGGCTAGGCGTTGCCTTGGAGCATCCAAATGTTTGTGGCTGCCCAAGGAAGTTTGTATCACCCCGAAATTGAGTAAGTAACTCTACCTTGATCTTTGGGGTCGCTCGTGACACCCCAGGTTTTTAATTAGCGTCATTAACGCTAATGACCGAATCAGCTGAGTCAAACCTACTAACATTGGTCAAACCTAGGTCAACGTGGGTCATCACCTCGAAAACCTCGCCAACAATCCCTAATGACCCTCTTGATCAAGTCAACACACACTTGAGGACAACTCTTGGTCAAAGGCACGGTCAAACCCCACCGAAACCCTAATGTACGAAACTCCAATGTCTTTGAACGTCCCTTCAAAATCTCTCAATCTAAAAGTTGTCCAGTTTTTCGAGGGACACAACTTTCATGTTGAATGACATTTCAAATTTTGAGCAGAAAAGGATGAAAAACTTGGTCAACTGTCAGCAGCTCCTGCTCATCGGGATCTAGCGGCATTCAAAGTTTGGCGGCAATTTGTGCAAAAACCGTGGAGAAAAACACCATAGAGCGTTTATAAAAGTTGTAGAGGGTAGTGAGATCTACAACTTTTCTATTCACCACTTAGTGCACTTTAGTTACAAAATTT
Source organism: Cenchrus americanus (assembly GCA_947561735.1). Lineage (NCBI taxonomy): Eukaryota > Viridiplantae > Streptophyta > Magnoliopsida > Poales > Poaceae > Cenchrus > Cenchrus americanus. The sequence goes on along the minus strand of OX387244.1, from coordinate 75,252,349 downwards.
TGAGATAAACCCAGTCAAACCAGGGTACAGTGAAATGAATCAACGTCGGAACGCGACGTCGCGCGCGCTCCGGCCGCACCCGTGCGCGAAGCGCGCGCCGCGCCGCCGTACCGTGGTACGCCGCCGTACGCGCGTACCGAGGCGGGCCCGCGACCCCCCGCCCGTGCGCCGCACTCCACGAGGCGCCCCCTCCGCCACGTGGAACCCCCGCACTCGCCGCCGCCGCGCACCAAGCTCGCCCGCCGGTCCGCCCCCCCGTCCCGTCTCGCGCACGCACCGACGGAGGCTCGCCGCCGTACCGCGGCATTGACGTCGGGGTACCCTTCGCGGCGAAGGCATGGAGCCGCGCGTCCACGCCCCGCCTATAAATAGGTGTCGCTTGTTTCCCCGCGGACGTAGAGCCCCGCCGCCGCCCTCCATTGACGCCGCTCGGCGAGCTCCGTCCTCCTCTTGCAACCACGGTCGACCGACCCCTCGAACACACCTTCTAGGATCCATAGAAGCTTAAGCCGCCACCCCCTCGCCCCGCCCTGCGCCGCCCCTCGCTGGACTGCAAGCCACCGCGGCCGCCGCTCGGCTGCGCCGCCGAGAGCCATCGCCGGCCCTTCCTCCGCCCCGTCCGAGCGAGGGAATCCGTACTAAGCCACCCCTAGGCCGTCCTTCGCCCGCTCCCCGCCGGCCCTCGGTCGCCGGCCTCGCCGGATTCCGGCGAGCTGCGCCGCCTCCTCCCCCGAGGACCCAATTGCAAGACCCCAAATATTTCTGAGGGCCAATCCGCAAACCGAGGGCACTTTCATAATGTTTCACATCTTTCCAGGGACTTCTTTGCAAAACAGCTTCTTCAATAGTAAAGCCTTTCAGCTGAAACTTGTAAAATGTATAGAAAATTGTAGAAATTTCAGAAAAAATGCAAACCCAATTTTGTTGGACTCCTGGTAAAAAACCCTACAACTTTTGTAAAGCTTGTATATGCTTTTTCCTAATGATTTTTGCATGAAAAATAGAAATGTGAAAACCTAGATCTGTTGTATCTCAAAATATATAAGTCCTCTGTAGCTAATTGTTGGATATGTTGTGTGTTATGTTATAACTAGCTCCTGTACCAAAAATTGCACAAAGTTATGTTGTAAATATTTTTATATGAACTGTTTTATATTTATGCAGAATATGTCCAAATGATTTTTGTAGCTACAAATAATTAGATTTTTGTGACCAATTTTTGCATGTTGTCTTTTTATGCCAAAATGCACCTCTGGTAGATTAATCACAGTTTTATAATTGTCATAAATGTTTATTCTTGAAAAATGCTTATTTTTCTTTATAATTGCATAACTCAAGATATATAATAGTTCGGTGTATATGTTGCATCCCTAGCTTAGTTTTGGACCAGAGATCATGAGTGAGAAAGTTTGAATCATTTTGATGTGTATTTATTTTTGTATACATTAGTCTTGCTTCATTAGCTAGCCTTTGTTATTTTCAATATAACTAATTTCCATAAGCTCTCCTAACCATGCATGTGTGTTCCGTGGCTTGTATAGGTGATTGCTGCTTAATAAACCCTTCCCCTGAATTTTATTAAATTGTTTTAGGAATAAAAGCATTAGAGGTAATTTAAAGCTTAATAGTCAAGAAATCACCAACCACACCCCTAATAACCCCATGTGTGGATATAAAACATTTTAAAAAGATAATGACCAACCCCTTGTTGTTTGTGTAATTTAAATTAATCTATTTACATAAATATGTACACATTCACTACCAAATAGAGTAATAAATAATGAATCGCATGTTGTTCCTTTTTGGAAGAGTATGCTGGATGTATTTTTTATCTAGGTGAATGTGGTCAACCATGCACCTTATGGTTGTCATTTCTTGATTGTAATTAATTAAATTAAAATTCGTCAAATAAATCTTGCATGTGCATCTTCATGTAGATCTTCCTGACGGTAGATATACGCTCGTGCCGGAAGGAGGAGACGAAGGTGTTGGCGAAGAGCTGCAGCACGTGTTCGTAGCTCAAGGCCTGGACCAAAGTCCAGAAGGGCCCAAGGCCAACCTTGCCAGCGAAGGCAAGCACCGGATCATTAACCTCGTCTTTTCAAATTCTGCCATTACCTTGCTATCATTGTGCATTTACGTTTCAGGAGTTGAATTGAAACCCTAGATGCATGATCCCTAGGTACTTGTGCTCTATCACTAGTATGCTAGGTCGATAGCTGTTATGCTATAGGACCAGTACAAGTCGAGTGATGTTCGTCATTCGCGAGAATAGATTCTTATGTTGGAATCATAAGATATTTATAAATGGATTGCTCATGTGGTAAGAGCATGGGATTTGGGCTCCGATCCAGTGGCTTTCATGGGCTAAGCTTTTGAACGTACTAAGCACTTGTCGGGAATGGGACCGGTAAGCCTAGTACCTTAATGAGGCGGTGCGGGAACTCTCCCTTACTACTCTTGAGTATTCACCTACCCGGCTAGCTACCGGGAAGTGGGTGCATGTGTGAGACTGGGTGCCTCGCGGGGCGTGCCAGTTAACCATGTACCCCGGACTGTAAGCTTTGATTCCAACCCAAGGATTTTTGGGAACTGCCAGGATGGTTGTCCTCGCGGGGGCACCCTACTGTGTGTTTAGGTTTACCTTGCAAGGTTTAAATCAATCGATTGTCGGCCTCTCACCGTTATCTGAGACTGCTTAATCAACTAGCAATGATATCCCGTAATGATGGAACTTGGTGAATATTGTTGTATGAATTAATTACTTGTACAATTCTTGTTTGAATTAGTTGGCACACTTAGCAATGGTAATCAACTAGAACTTGTGCTAAAACATTGAAAGTAAGGACATACTCTTCGTGGATGTTCAGCAAAAGAAACTCCACCGGCCAAAAGCCTCTCATGTCTAGAGTTTGGTGATGTAGTTATCACCGACGGTTAAGTCTTGCTGAGTATTAGTATACTCAGCCTTGCATTAAAATTGTTGTGCAGGTGTTGTTGACCGGGTGGATGACAACAAGTGATGACATCATGGATGGCCTCCTGTGATGTTTACCGTTGCATTAGTTTATTTTATTTGCGTTGTTTTTGAACTCTAAACCTTTATTTATTGTCTTGAACAATGGCTTGTAATGATTTAACCCTCAAGGGTAATTTGGACTTAAATCGATGTTGTACTCTGGACTCGCCTTCGCGTGAGTTTTAATGCATATGTTCGATCCTCTGTATGAATTCCAAGTGATTTACCGGGCGTTAACCCGGCAACTAACGACAGGATGATACTTTAATATTGCTTAATGACCAAGGTGGATTGGTTTTAGGTGATAGTATGGTATTTTTCTGGGCGGGTTGTCACAGTTGGTACCAGAGCAATTATATGCACCGGAGATTAATTAATAACTTTAATCACTAGTTTTTGAATAAATTTGCCAAGATTGTTTGGATTTGCAAAAAACGTTGGTCCGTTAAGGATAAACTAGACCGAGAGGCCCTAGAGGGAATTTTTGGGTTCTTTCAGGTGGCTTAATAACCCATGGTTTATTTTGCTAACTTCCAGCACATTTACTTTCTGTCAGAACTTATCTTTCTTGCACAACTAAACTAGATGAGCCACGTGTTTTATACGTGTGATGTGCCGCATCACTGGAATTGCGAGGGTTGATGGAGTGATCTATTCAACGGATCCCATCTTCTCGTATGGTCACCCACATGTTTTATACGTGTGCTTTCCGTATGAAGTCATACGATGGATGGCATGCTCTATTCAAGATGAACATGTCATGAGTTGTGATGTCACCACCTTTTGCCATACGTGTGCATTCTGCATGTCGAATATGCGAGGTAAGGATACACTCCATTCAAACGGAGGGTGTCCAAGGTTGGACGCTGTCCATGCAGCGCTTAACGCACGGATGTCGTTTCTATAGTGAACGGTAATGTATGTGGACGCTTTCATGAGTACTGGCATGAAAGGTTCATTGTGTTCTGTGATCTTCTGCAGGTACACTAACCATGTTTCGTAAGTCGTTAAGTGAGCATCGAGTAGTTCTCGACTAGTTATTATAGGGAGAAACGTGTATATGCCTTGCCACCGGCGCTAACTTCGAGTTTTGGGTTGATTGCATTATGAGGACGAATAGGACGTCTCGCGTCATGCTAAAAATTGTGAAAGCTTAAAACTGAACTCATACTTGTTTATGTGCTCTCTAAGGTAACATATTGCTAGTTTGTTTTGTCATGCCTAGCCTCTCAGCTGTAGATGTGTTGTTGTCCATAGATCTATGGAAAGTCCATTTTTGACCATCCAACTTTTGACTCAGTTTGGTTTTGGCCATCGAATTTCAAAACCGGATATCTTTGACCATCCAACTCTTAAAACTATTCACAATTGACCATCGAGCAGTTTTGATGGGCGGTTTCAACTTTTTTGTTTACAGTTTAGTCCTTAGAACTTGAAATGATCATTACTTTTTGCTTTTAGCTCCGATTTAGATGCTTCTTGCGGTCACGTGTTCATAACAATAAGATTTATCTTCTAAAATGTTCTTTATACTATTTTATTACTTTTTGTTATATTATTCTTATGTTGTTGTGTAAAACAACAATATAAGAAAAAGTAAAACAAATAGTTACAAAATAATATAAACACATTTTTAAAGATAAAAGCTCATCATTATTAACGTATGATTACAAGAATCACTTAAATTAGAGATACAAGCAAACATATTAACCATTTTAAGATCCAAGGACTAAATTGTAAAAAAATGATTAAAAATAGTCCTTGAACCTTATAATGATTACTATTTTTTTCTTGTAACTCCAATTTAAGTTATTTTTGCAGTCATGCGTTCATAAGATGAACTTTATCATTTAAAATGTTGCTCATATTATTTTTTAACTGTTCGGTTTACGTTTCTTATATTATTGTTTTTACACAACAACAGGAAAAAAAATCTAACAATTAGTTATAAAGTTGTATAAAAACATTTTAAAAAGATAAAACTCACTATTATGAACACGTGATTGCAAGGATCACCTAAATCGTAGCTACGGGCAAAAAGTAATGATCATTTCAAGTTCTAAGGACTAAATTGTAAATAAAAAAAGTTAAAACCACCCATCAAAACCGTTTGATGGCCAATTGTGAACGGTTTTAAGAGTTAGATGGTCAAAGATATCCGGTTTTGAAGTTTGATGGCCAAAACCAAACTGAGGCAAAAGTTGAATGGTCAAAAATGGACTTTTTCCTAAATCTATTGGGGTTGTTTGCTTAGATTGTTGTCCCTTGTTCAAGAATCTTTTTGTCGAGGTGATCTCTGCCAAAGTTGCTCCAAACCTAATCTAGTTTCTGCTCACCGAAATTCACGGTCATAGCCTTGGTCTACCTCAAGCTGTGCTCAGTTTTGTGAACCCCTGTCTTGCTGTTTTTCCAGAAACCTAACCCGAAATCTTGCTTAGTTGAAGCACCTTCCTAATCTTCTAGCTCAATCATTGTATACCAAACATGTGTCTCATAGTCCTGCGGAGTTGCTGCATGAATTTGAGAAATTTTGGGGTTTTGGTTTTTAAGTTATGAATTTTGTATGTCTGCTCATTTCGAGTTCTAGCATACGATTGTACATTAGTACACATGATTACCCCATTTCTTAACCACATACCCTTTTATCGTGGATCGAGTTTATCCTTGTATGCTCACATCGTCTGGTTCTCACTTTGTCGTTATGTCCAGATGGACAACATTGGATCTGCGTCAGCAAATGTGGAAACATGGACTCTCGTGAACTACCTCGAGGAGAGTGGATTTCCTGCACTTTTGTGGGACACCCTGAAGGACTTTGGTACACTGGTTACCCCGAGTACTCGACGCGTGAGGTCATGACCACCGGCCAGCTCCTTCGTTATGAAGTGAAGGTGAAGATTTCCGTGTGCCCGACCAATCCTGCTTGGGAAGAGTGGGAGTGTAAGGCACAAGGACTGAACCTGGCTGACAATGTGCAAAAGGCTTCTCTCGAAGTGCTCACAACTTTTTGTGGGAAGCACCCTGATGTGGTAGCCGACTCTGCAACCAAAGTGATTCCTGTACCGGAGCGACACACTGTACCTTGTGTCGAACGCGAAGCTTTTCTTCCAACTCAGGGAAACTCTCACTATAGTCCTGATCTCGTCACCTCAGTTCGTTTCTCGGAAGCCATGTATGACACCTATCGACGAATGGTGGGAGAAAGTGTATTCTATAGACACCAAATCTATAGGTACCGAGTTAAAAAATGGAGAACACCGCTCAAGCATTGAAGGAAGCGCGAGCAATGATAGCTACTCTCAAGAAGGGAAGACGCAAGGATAAGGCAAAGATACGGAAATTAAGTGAAGTCACCCGTGAGCAGAATTTTCCTGTTGCAGCATAATGACCAATATATGCTTGAACTAGAGAATCAACTGGAAGCTATAGCAACTCCACCTCCGGAACCTGTCATCCCCGGACCAGAAGAAGAAGAGGATGCTGAGGACATCCAAGGAGAATCTGGAGTAGAGTCTGGACCTGAGTCACCATAGTTCTTCAGCATGGTAGATCCAACCCTAGGAAGTTTGTAGGTTGGAATAAAGTGTCGAGTCGTACGAGTGTAATGGTTGTAAGGAACCCTAGTGTGCAGTCGTGTTTGGTTAGTTGTTGTGGTTGGCTGAGCTAGGAGCTCCTTTTGTGCAGCTAGTCTGCATTGTAATCCCAAACATTGTTTTGGTAATTCCGAAACCCCTCATCGATGTAACGCCTTGATTGAACATCTTTCAACAGTGATCTTCGTAAGGCATTATTTATGCTGGTTGTGATCAGATCAGAGTTCTGTGATGAGTATCAAACTCGTCCAAGAATTTCACGCCAATCGTGATCAATCCGATATCTCAATCCTGAACTATTTTTTTGTCTTGCTCACAGCCTTTTTTAATTAAAACAAATGTCACCTTTCGAGTATGCATTGCATAGCATGTGCATTTAGAAATCTTGGGAGAACTAACGTGCATTCGTATGGAAACTTCCATACTCATACTCTATCTCTCTTGTCTGGTGATGGTTGTCCCATAACCAAAGGTGTCGCGACGGAACCTAGGGCATCACGTGCGCTGCAGCCACACGACTGCCACTAGGAGCGCGCTAGGTATCTTGGTTGTGAGAATGCGATCCGCCACACACTCTTTCTCTGCCTGTGATTGCCCTTGCAATCACTAACTCATTTTGTGGGTAACTGAGTCGTACTAACTTGCACCATGAGCGCCATACCGCATGAGCATGTGCATCACACCAACTTTTAAAATCATCACACCGCAATGTAATGAGTCATCAACACCCAAACTCACAAGTTAATTAAAGTGTGAGCAAGATTGTTCTGAAGTTCCCACACTAAATTATCTTCTGTACAAAGAAAGTACGGAAATCTTTTTACTAGCCTTTCTTTTCTTCATAAAAGTCTGTTTTGATGAGCATCGTCGACTTGGTCTCTTGCCGCCAATCTCGACGACCTCGTAGCATCAATTCCCTTCCGACCAGCTAAGTAGAAGTAGAGTTTTCTTGAGAATTCAAGGTTCTCGAAAAGTCAATGCCGGGGAGTCCTACATTGCTTATCCGTCCATGATCTGTGATCGTACCTCCAAAATCTCAAAATCGGGAAAGGAGTAAACCCAGGATCGATGGAAGCTTTTGCTAAATTCTCCTCGATGCACCCTTCAACCTAGAGGATGGATACCGTGAGTTTTCCTCGTAATTTCCGCCGTCATGGTTAACCCTGGAGTTCACCTTGGAATTGAAATCCACTTTAGAGTTGTGAAATTCTACACCTACTTACTGAAAAGAAAATTTCCAGTACATGAGCAAAGATTTATGAATTTGATGCTTATGACTGTTGTGCTGTTCGATTCGCTTTACTTACCATAAATGAGTTTCGTCATGCATGTTCGACTTGTTAATTTTCTGAGCAAGCTCCTGAATGTGTGATAAATGGAAACTCAATTTTCAGATGGTCAGACCGACACGCAGTACCCCCCAATGGATTTGGCGCGCTGAGTAGTGGTGACTTATCGCCGCAACCGCCCACGACACTGACAGAGGCATTCGTGGCAGCGCAAACCGAAGTGTTGTGCTAGATCCTGCAGGCACAGCAGCGGATGGCCAAACAACTACAACAGACGCAACCGATGCAACAGAAGCCTCGACCCTCAGAGCCTTGCTCACCCGAAGTACCACCCAGACTGACATGGATACCATTGTCGGTGCAATAGAGGGGCAAAATTCAATGTTAAGTCAGATAGTGTACGATATCATCCAAGGACGTTATGGAGGACCATCTCAAACTAGTTTGGCAGACAGTCTCTCTCAGTCATTATCTACATCCATGGTCGAGCAAGCCCGCTTGTTCAATCTGTTGGTGGACCATGTGACTCAAGGTCAACTCAAAACCTTCAACTCCATATTACCACCTTCTCAACTACCAATGGACCTTAGAAAGGAAGAGAGAACAAGTGGGAGCAACAAGAGAGTGTTATGTGAGATAGATGTAAGTGAGTGGGAAATTAACTATAAGGAAACTCGTCCGCGTGAGAGCAAATGAAGTTGCGACACCAGCAAGATTGGACAACTCATCGAAGTTGAAACCCGCTCTCAAGCCAAGATATTAGGAACACGAAAGGGAAAGAAGCTCTGTATCGTCAAGAAAGATCCGCAACAAGTTCCCAAACCTAAGGAACTTCCGCGCTGCCTTTGCTACAATTGCAGACAACCCGGGCATTTCATACGCAATTGCCCGAACCCCCAGCAGCAGAATCAGACCCTCGGAGCAGCTAAAGGTGATCACGGCAAGAAGCCGATCGTTCAGGTGAAGCCAAACCAGCTCAACTTTATGGGTAACATCTCTAACTGAGAATACCTCCCTATTTCGTCTTGAATTTTCGAATCTCGGGACGAGATTCTTCTTAAGGGGGTAGGCTGTGACGCCCCAGGTTTTTAATTAGCATCATTAACGCTAATGACCGAATCAGCTGAGTCAAACCTAGGTCAACCTAGGTCATCACCTTGAAAACCTCGCCAACAACCCCTAATGACCCTCTTGATCAAGTCAACACACACTTGTGGTCAACCCTTGGTCAAAGGGCCCCGTCGTGCCGTGTCGTCGTTGTCGGAGCGTGTGGAGGAAGGGGCCACCGTCGGAGCTCCTGCTCCAGATCCAGGCGTGTCGCCCCCTGCTCGAGGCGGCCGGAGAGGAGAGGGAGCCGTGGCCTGCTCCGCCGCTGCTCCTTCCTCCCTCCAGATCGAGGCGATCGGAGGAGAAGGCAGAGGGAGGTCGCTGGCGGAGAGATCTGTCTCGCTTCACCCGCAACGCCTCCAGTAGTGCGACGCCATGCTCAACTTGCTCGCTCGCCAGCGCGCGGACGGGGAGGAAGAGGCTGCTCCCCATGCACAGGGACGGAGGTAGGCGATGCATGGGCACGGGGCCGAAGGGAGGGCGGCAGGGGCGTGACAGTTGAGAAAATGGAACGAGGTGAAGAGAGAGAAAGAGGTTGATCCCCTAGGAATACGCGCGCCCGTTGGGGCGACTGTTGGAGCGGGCATAGTGCCTATTTCTTTCCCATTTTACAGATGGAGGGACATTTGCAGCATCAGCTGAATATAGTATTTGGTCACTAAGGAGAGGTCAACTCGCTGGAGAAGACGAAACTGCTGCTCCACGCAGGTCCGGCGAGCTGAGGAACCTGATGGCGATATGCGGCTGTTCGTTTGGCTAGTGGGCGATGGTAGCTTCGATTTGTTCCGAGAGAAAATCTTTACCTTGGTCAGTTCTTGGTGGGCGATTTGTTCGAGAGAAAGATCTTCTTTTGGGCTACATAAGCCAAGCGAACAAGGCGATGGATGGCCATAAATATATGTTGTCTTGCGTATTTGCTACCCTTTTAACCGGTCCTATCGATTGATCAAAGACTCATCGTGTGCGTGTATACACATGCAGTTATTATAAGAACTCATACTATGGCTCATGCACATTCATTTTTTCTTTCTTGTCGATCTTTTTGAGATGTGATGAGACTTTGTGAACCAAACACGCTAGAGTGTGAGCCTGACCCAGGTCACTGCTAGATGGGCCCAGAGGTTAACAAAACCGTCTGATACACGCAAAACTGCCACAAGCCCACACACTAACCACGTGCCTACAGGCCCAGGAGGGCCTGCCCCGTCCTCCCCCGCTCCCCCGGACAACAACAAACAGTAGGGCCGGACACCCAAAGTCGACGGCGCAGAGGATCCGGCAAGTTCTAGCTCTCCTTGCGCGCGCTTCGTCCAATGAACCCTCCCTTCGTACCCTATGAACACCCACCCACAGCCAGGCACGCAGCAGCCATCCCCCAACCAGAACGTCCAAATCCAGGCGCAATTTTTCCTCGCCAACAGCATAACCCACAGCTAGTCAAAAGCACAAAGCCCACCACCACCACCCTGCAAAGATGAAACCCCAAGAAATCCAAGCACCCGCTACGCTAATTATTCCATCCCAATCCATCCCTCTCCATCGATCCAAATATTCCTTTTAATCTCCCTTTTCCCCCCAACAATCTCGCAGGTCGCACAGCCACAACTACGAGCAAGGACTCGCGCGCAACACCAAACAACTCTCCACTCTCCCACGAAGCAAAAACAAAACAAAACAAAAGAAATACCAAAGCCTGAGCCCCCAGGCGAAAAGGGCAAGAGGAAAAAAGGGTTTGGTTTTTATTAGCTGCACAGAATGGCAGCAGCAGCAGCGATCCAAACCCAATCCCCAGCGCCGCAGCGCGTGGGTGGTAATAATCTCCCAGTTCGAGAGCAGTCGCCCCAGCGCCCGTTGCTGTTCCTGGCTCCCAAATCTCCTCCGCCAACATCCCTATCCTCCTTCCCTTCCCCCTCCGTTCGTCGCCTCACCCACCCATCCATCCGCGCCCGCGGCGGTGTTCGTGGTGTTCAAGTTATTGCTGGTGGTGCCATTATTCCTTTCCTCCTCCCCCTCCTCCTCCCCGTTCGGCCGTCGGTGTTGATATTCCTTCGCCGCGGGGATCCGGCCGCACATCGATTCGCCTTTTTTTTTGTTTTCCATTCCACTCCGTCGCGCGGTGACGCGGGGGTATATAGCGACTGTGAGGCATTTGGTGCGGGCAGAGACGCTACGAAGTGGGCTGAGAAAAGTTGGAAGTTTCTGTGCGTTGCTTTGGAGGTCGCGGGAGGTGCTCGGATCTAGGTTTCCGGGCCCCGGATCGCCGCCATGGACGCAACCGGCGCCGGCGGGGACGGGGACGGCGCCGGGAAGGCGGTGCCGGAGGCTCCCGCCGAGGCGACCACTCCGCCTCCGGCGCCCGCGGCGCCTGCCTCAGCGTCTGCGTCTGGGGCGGGCGTGGGAACCTCCGGGTCGGCGGAGAAGCCGGTGAAGCGGATGATGAAGACCCCCTATCAGCTCGAGGTGCTGGAGAAGACCTATGCGGGTTAGTGTATTTTTGACGGATAAGTGTTTTTTATTTGGATGTGTGTTTGTTCTTCTGAGTTTTGGTGTTTTTTTTTGGATTGAACATTTCCGGGGGTTTTGGTTTGGTGCAGCGGAGCAGTACCCCTCCGAGGCTGTGCGGTTGGAGCTGTCGGAGAAGATTGGCTTGTCGGACAGGCAGCTGCAAATGTGGTTCTGCCACCGCAGGCTCAAGGATCGCAAGCCACCATCTAAGCGGCAGCGGCGGGAGGAAGAGGCTGCACTAGCGCCAGTGATGCCTCCACCGCCAGTGTTACCAACACCGGCGATACCACTGGCAAGCAGTGACCTTATGGTGGGCACTCCTGGGATGTACGACGAACCACTACTGCACCCAGCCCACTCACGAAGGGGAGCCGGACGGTCCTCAGCAGTGCCCAGGATCTCCTTGCCGGATATGGGGAGGAGGTATTATGAGCCACCACCACTTATGATGGCACAACCAGTGATGCCACCGGTGCAGCTCACACCATCTGAGCTCCGTGCGATTCATTCTGTGGAATCGCAGATTGGGGAACCACTGAGGGAGGATGGTCCAGTACTTGGTGCTGATTTTGATCAGGTTCCTCCTGGTGCCTTTGGTGCACCCATTGGTATGCATATTGAAATCTAAAGTCTTTGTGTTTTATACTGGTGTTTAAGTCAATGAATTCTCAAGATGGCCTGTTAGCGGAAATGTTCCGGCTGCTCTTATGCCCTGACTGTATACTTGATTTTGCAAACACCTTCTTTTAATTTTTTTTCTATTGTTAAACTCAATAATCTTCCGTATCTCCCTTTTGTTATGGTAACATAGTTTGATTATAATTAGTCTTTTCCTGCAAGTAGATGTATCAAGTATGGTTGGAGAGGTGAATTTATTTAATAATATATGGACATATGGTAGATAATACAGTGATGAGTATAAATGACTGATGAGTGAAAAAATAAGATGAGAAGTAAAGGTGAAAACCCTGCAGGTCTATCATTTGTAAGAGGCCATTGTTTGATTAAGAATGAAACAATTCTTTCTAAAGATGAGGAGTTTGGTATTATTTCTAAATGTGAGGGATCAAGTAAACACCGCACATCGTAGGGCCCTATTGAGGTAAACTAGTTTTTACTTCCTACTAATGAAACCAAGGTCCACGCTCGCTATTGAATATGCAGGTGTGCTAGTTTTGGGGGTAAACAACCACCCACGTGAGTTGAACCCTTTTGTCTTTTGTTTGAAAAGGAGCTGTAGAAACATGTTGTATGGATAACAGTTGAGTTTTTTTTTTTTTGCTGTTATAGTACACTTGGTGCTTAGTCACAAGTTTCCTTGTTTTCTGTGTTCAATTACTTGCTTTGTTTTATGCAGTGTAAATCTTCTATATGATTTTCCTTATCCATACTTTGTTAGATATGACATAGATTGAAATTTAGTGCCTTCTTGGGATAGCTTGTGCTCTGTTTCTCGCCAAATCTGGCATTTGTAAGCTAAAATAATTTGGTTTAAGTCTCTCATTTTAGACGGGTGAAATGCCTCAACCAAATACCCAGCTCCAGAAATTCGTAGAATTCATGGAGCTAGGGATACCCAGCTTCTCGAATTCTTCGAGATGTTGCTCTCCCAAAGGGCCCCTTAAATGCTGCTACTAACATCTGCGACCCATCAAGTGGCAGTGTCCGTTCTGACATCCTATGGTTATGTCCACTGGGTATATATGGGCCTATGGTGAGGCCCAATTTTGTTTTAGGGTAGCGTGGAGCGATGCTGCAGCCTCTCTAGACATGCACTCTGCATTTCCATCGCAGAAGCGCGAGGAGCGCTTAGATTGGAGACAACAACGTGAGTGCCTCCCTAACTCCAAGAGGAAGAAGCACATCCCCAAATATCGTCTTGCACATACAGTCATTACTAATATGGTTGCGACAGTGTCAGCCACCAGAATCTACTGCAAACCATCAACTAAAGTGTGCTGATTGCTGGGCCATACGTCTAATTGTCTACCTGGGCTTTAGGTGAGGCCCATTTAGTATTAGGGCTGGGAGGGTACTGTAGCATCATATTAACATCCCTTATAACTTATAAGTGTTGCGTTGCGCCCACACCTGCCCTGTATATTTTCATTGCACATAAAGAGAGGTAGAGATATGAAGGGAGGCTGCAGGGGGAGGGCCGTCCCAACTCCATGAGCAAGAGCTCTCTTCCTTAATTTCCCCCCTCCATCTTCGCTCTTAATGAGATTGCGGAAGGATACTTACTGGGAGTTGAAAGATACGGCATCATGGTGATGGTGGGGCCATGCTAGGGTGTGGGCGTGTGGCTCAGGCCCTTCTCGGTTCGTGGCCTCTGGATCTGGTACAACTTCTTGTGCCCTAAGCTCTGGATCCCATTTCTTTTCACACGTGTCCTGTACTCCTGTCATCGGGCCTCGCAGCAAGCCACTAAATCAGTAGGGCTAGTCAATGACTACTTAGCAGGTCACTGAATTTGGCATGGAAGTGTATATAGCATCAGGGTTCCGGCATCAGGTTACTGAGAGATTAGACACGGTCATATCTCTAAATCCAATAAACGATATTTGAATCAATTATGTTTATGGGACTTGACAACAGTGTGGATAAGCATTTTGTTGTTTGCGTCCAATTTCACATATCTCGAAAGCCAATCCAAATCTCATTCTCATCTAGTACCCAAATTTTGATTAGGATGACAGCACCTTGTGGTCTTAATTGGTTAATTGACCTTGATGGGAATTGGAGGGGGTTAAATCCCTTACCCATGGGGGCATAGAATTAATTCTCCCCCCACCAATCCCCATGGGGAAGGGATTAACCAATCGAGCCTTGAGAAATCTTTACTCTAGAGTACACCCTATAGCATTGTACAAACAAAATATTAGATGAGCATTTACTAAATGGCATGTGTCTAAGGCTCATATAAGTTTCTCTATTTGGTGAATAGTCTAACAGAAGTTCTTATGTGGATTCTATTAATTGCATTTGTACACTTACCAATACAAGTTCTAATTATTGACACTCTTGTTTTGTGTATTTTGGGCAGAGCAACAAAAGCAGCCTGTGCGATCTTATGATACAAATATATTTTCTAGGCATGACCCGAAGCTCTTAAAGGTATATATGTAGGGAACTTTTAAATGTAAGTTTGTATCTCTTATATATTTGTGATGGATTTGCGCCATTGCATAAACTGGGTTTCTAATCTTTCATGTGCATAATTTTTGGACATTGCATCAGTGCTAAAATTGATGTTAGTGTGGGGTTCATTTGCATTACTCTCATTGATGTGCGATTATGAGTCTTGCGGTTGTTGCACTGAATTGTTAGCCCCAAACTCGTTGGTGTGCTGAGTGCATGCATCGCAGCTCATGTGGTGTTTGCCAATTCAGTTTGGAATAGGGTTATAGGGAATAGGTTTCAGTCTTTTAAATGATCATAATGCCTTGAAGATTTAGAGTCATCGATCATTTTGTACCAGTTTTATGAGCACGCCCTTCACCACAATTCCCCAAAGTGGTCAAGACTTTACCATTACGTAGTATACGCTGCAGGTGTGTTGTAACTGACATGGTGATGCTATTCAGAATTAAGTGAGTTGGGTGTAAGCAATATTGGCATGGCACAATTATCGTGTAGTATTTGGTGGCGCCTTTTTCTACTACTTCTTCCTTTCATTAGTTCTCGACACTAAGCTATACATGGGTGGTTTATGTTTCCTATGGTCATACTAGTAGAAGAGCTACTGTATCTTTACAAATGTTATCCCATTAGCATATATTCTTTTCTCGGTGAGTATTCATGCTGCAATCTTTGTTCCCCTAATCATCTTCGCTTCAATATGTATTCTCAGATTCAGGGTCAGGCTACTCTATGTGCCATAGTATTATTACCACCTTTAATATTTCCATTCTTCCTTTTTTTCTCCCTCAGGCTTCAGCATTTTTACCTACCATGGAACCCCCCTTTGTTCCGAATTCATTTACGGGGAAGAGAAAATCAACAGTTGGTAATCCACCCATAGTCCAACCTCATGTTGTATCACGTGCGGTCCATGAGTATCAATTTCTTCCTGAGCAACCAAGTGATACATATGAGAGGGCAAGCCGATCTCACTACTATGACACTCCAGTGGAAATAACAAATGCTAGGATATCTTCTCTCACCTCAGGATCACAACTTCTCCATGGATCTGAGGACACCGCACCTAGTTATGCTTTTCAAGGTCATACATCTGGTTCTGGCCTGTTGACTCAAACCAGCAGGTCTCAGGCGTTTCCAGCAGTACCAGCAGATCATGAGATGACTCAGTCTAATAGCAACCTTAATCCTGTTCCTGTTGAAGGCCAGTTTGATATTTCTCAGGTTACCGCATTTGAAAACCCACTTGTATCATCTGAAAGAAGGGCTTATCATGATGAAGATGCTTCTCGAGTGGAAAGAAAACGAAAAGTATGATTTCCTTTTGAGTTCATATATGCATCTCGCTCTTCAGTGCTATATTCATATACATATTAACTTGTATGGGATTTTCTTCAGCATAATGAAGAAGCAAAGATTGCAAAGGAAGTTGAAGCTCATGAAAGACGAATTAGGAAGGAGCTTGAGAAACAAGAGATATTAAATAGAAAGGTATTGCTGGTTTCCATTCCTGTGGGTCAGTAGGTCTATGTCTTTCACTATAAATTTTGTTTGCGATGTGACGTCTGTGTAGCGAGAGGAGCAAAGGCGCAAGGAAATGGAGAGACTTGATCGTGAGAGAAGAAAAGAAGAGGAGAGATTACTGCGTGAGAGGCAGAGAGAAGAAGAGAGGTTCCAAAGAGAGCAAAGACGTGAACATGAGCGTATGGAGAAGTTTTTGCAGAAGCAATCTAGACGAGTTAGTTTTCTGGTTCCTGTAATGTTAACCATAATGTAGTCTACTAAATAGCTAATACCTACTGCCTTAACATGTGCAGGCAGAGAAACAAAGGCAAAAGGAGGAAATGCGAAAAGAAAAAGAGGCGGCAAGGCAAAAGGCTGCCAGTGATAGGGCTACGGCACGCAGAATTGCAAGGGAGTATATGGAATTGATAGAAGATGAGCGCTTGGAACTAATGGAATTAGCTGCACAAAGTAAAGGATTGCCCTCCATGCATCTTGACAGAGACACATTGCAGCAGCTTGATTCCTTTCGAGGTACATTAGTCTTGTTAGTATTAGTCTTGTTAGTTCCAAACTCCTTAATAATTATGTCGCTGTCCAATTTACTTCAAATGACTTTCTTGGGCAAAGGTTCAATTTACTATCCATAACCAGAGGCATAGACAAATATCTATCTGTACTTGTCCTTATATGTTACAAACCTATAAAAGCCCTGTTTGGGACCATGTTTCTGAAACTTGCTTATAAGCTGAGCTGGCTTAGATACACCGCGATCTGGAGAATCTGCTTTCTGAAATAAGCGTGTTTGTCTGTTCTGATTATTTATGGTAGCTTATCTGTTCTGAGTGTAAAATGTCTGATATACCCCTAAGTCTGATAATACCTCTTTTAGTTAGTTTAAATGATCTGAACGCAATGGTGTAAAAAAAGGTTAAGATAGAAATCTGTCTATCTGGTTATACAATGCAAGTTTAATAGAAGTCATATACTACCATTTCACCATAGAAATTGCTACAAAATAAGATTACATCAATAAATCAACCAACCAAAGCAGCAACTAGTGCATCACGGAAAGCACACATATCAGTATCATCCTCTGCAAGACTAGCATCATCATTTGTAGGGTCTTCATCACTACTGTCTTCCACATAGGTTACAAAATGTTCATCATTCATGTCACTCTCTCTAATGAAATTATGAAGAGCCATACAAGCAACAGTGATCCTTGATTGCTTCCGAGGTGAAAAGCTAGGTATTTTCCTGAACTTTTGATGCATCCCATCTTGCTGGAACTTTTGATGCCATCTATAAATTTCTAGCAGCAAGAATATGACCAATAGTTCATATGAAATTGCACAAATTGCAAATGCTGCGGCAACAAATTCTAGGAAGGCAGATTTAGAGACACCACAAATTGCAAGAACAATTTCTATTATTACTGCAACAGGAAGATCAATTCCTTGTACAAACGGATCGAGGGACACCAGATCGAGGAAGACCTCACCTTTCACAAACAGATCGAGGGAGACGGAGGCACGGGCTGCACGGGCTCCAGGCGACCTCGCCACCACAGGCTGCCGCTCGGTCGCCGGGGGTAGGGAGCCGGCCGCCGCTGCTCGCCGGAGGGGGCTCGGTCGCCGGAGAGGCTCGCGGAGTAGCACCACTCGTCGCCGGGGAGTCGAGGGAGGCGGAGTTCGCGGAAGGGCGGTCTCGCGGAGGGCTCATGGAGCGGCCGCCGGCCGCTCTCGCAGTGGAGGAGCCGCGCAGATCGGGCCGTGCGGCCGGGGCTGGAGCGAAGCGGGGGGAGTCCATGAGGGCAGGGGAGCGAAAAGCCACACGTTTTTTCGTAACGCGGTGGGAAGGCCGCTTCTCGAAACGCCGTATTGAGGGGGATTTTTCTGCGACCGCCATCCACCAACACGAACCAAAAAGCGACCCGTTTGGTGGGATTATTTCGCTTATTTGGCTTATAATCTAAGTTGAGCGTCCCCAAACAGGCCCAAAACTTCTAGGTAAGAACCTAAGCATTGGTAAATGCTTTTTATTTACTGCGTTAGGGTCACTGCATCTACATTATAGAGCAGTTTCTGATAGGAAGATTTTTAGGGCTTGTTTGAATCTCAAGTTATGGTCCAATTAAAATGTGATGGCGACACTAGGGCCCTTCCAGTTAAAATAGGACTGCATCAGGGGTCAGCATGGAGCCCTTATTTATTTGCTTTGGTGATGGATGAGGTCACAATGGACATACAAGTTGATATCATGTGGTGTATGCTCTTTCTGATGATGTATTGCTAGTTGAAAAGTTGATGAGAGTAGGGCAGGGGATCATGGGAAGCTTGAGCTGTGGAAGCACTCGTTAGAATCGAAAAGTTTCAGACTTAGTTGGACCAAGATCGAGTACATGATGTGTGGTTGCAGCACGACTGGACATGACGGTGGAGATGTTAGCCTCGATGGGCAAGTGGTGGCCAAGAAGGAGATTTTTTGGTATTTAGGATCGATGCTGCAGAAGGATGGTGACATTAATGAAAATGTTAGGCATAGAATTTCAGCCGGTTGGTTGAAAACTTGAAATGGCGTCAAGCTTCTGGCGTCATCTATGACAAGAGGGTGCCTCAAAAGCTAAAGGTGAGTTCTATAGGACGCCGATTCGCCTGACAATGTTATATGGTGCCAAATGTTGGTCTACAAAAAGGCGACATATCCAACGATGGGTGTAGCAGAGATGCGTATGTTGCGTTGGCTTTGTTGGCACACAAGAAGGGATAGAGTACTGAACGAAGATATTCGGCATAGGGATGGGGTGGAGCCAATTGAGGAGAAAGTGATTCAACTTTGGTTGAGATGGTTTGGTCAGGTCCAAAGGTGGCCTATTGAGGCGCCGGTGCGTAGTGGGATTCTAAAGTGGGTCGATAATGTAAAGAGAGATAGATGTCGACCTAAAATGACTTGGGACGAGTTGGTTAAGAGACCTTAAGGAGTAGAATATCTCCAAGGAGTTAGCTATGGATAGGGGTGCTTGGAGACTAGCAATCAACGTGTCTGAACATGACCTCTGTTTCTTCTTTTTTCTGTTTGCCTTTATATCTACCTTTTGTTTTGTGCCCTTTTTGTGTTTCTCCTACTCTTGTTTCTTATGGGTTTCATCTGTAGCCTACCCCAATTTGCTTGGGACAAAAGGCTATGCTGCTGCTGCTGTTGTTGTTTTGAATCTCAAGTTATGTGTTGGAGTATAAGTGAATTGCCCCACCTTTCCCTATCAGCTTAAGCTTTTGGGTTGAACTGGTTGGTGCATGCAACTCAATATGGTATGAGAGGTAGAGGTCTTGAGTTCGAATCCTGGCGGGCGCGCTAATTAAAATAATTACAGCCCACTCCAATATCCACATATGCGGCCTGAGGGAGCCTGCACGTGAGGGGGAGTGTTGGAGTATAAGTGAATTGCCCCACCTTTCCCTATCAGCTTAAGCTTTTGGGTTGAACTGGTTGGTGCATGCAACTCAATATTATGCTTAATTGTGAATCAGCTTGGTTGGTTAGTTGCAAAATAATGATGATAACTTGACAAGTCATTCCAATTCCTTTTAGTTCCTCTGAATTCAAAGTATAACAGAAAAAAGTTCACTTTTGATGCAAGGCTTACCCCAAACGGAAATACCGGAAGTTTCTTACACAGAGCTTATAACTAAATCGCTAGACTATCTAAATTCAGATCTAGATAAACTACAGTAACCACCCCTCGCTTCCCAGGGGAAGGACAGACCTACATAGGTACAGTACACATCAGTTTATAACGAAGATTGCATCCTTTTGGTATAGTTCAATAAAAAAAATTCCACTTTTGACCAACTATTTATTTGCCTCACACTATTCTAACTGTTAACAAATTTAATTACCCTTTCCCATAACTCCCACATAACTTTCTTTTTGGTAAAATCCCTCTAAAGTTCTTCACCACATAGTTGTTTATTTTAACAATTGAAAAATGGACTCACTAATTTGACATGTACTGATAAAGGCATTATCAAAGCAATATATATGTGATGTTATTGTAGCTTATTTGTTGTACACTCTATTTCTGACTTTGGAAGCCTAACTGCATAATTCAGTTTATATAGTTTGATATTTTTTGTTCTCCTTTACAGGCATGTTAAGTCAGTTTCCTCCTCAAACGGTGAGACTGAAGGTGCCATTTTCCATAAAGCCTTGGATTGGATCCGAGGATAATGTTGGAAAGCTTTTGATGGTAATAATGCTGTCATTCTTACTCTTTTCTATGATTGTGATATTTCTTAAGACATGTTCAGATCCTAAACCTATCTTGGTTACTATTATTAGCAAAAGATCCAAAGGTAGCCTCAGTTCATAAAGGACCGCAATACTCATTTGGCATAGCACTTCCTAAGAAACATTACATCATAACTGTAGTACCTTGTTTCATCTATTTCATTTCATTGAGATGTTCTGCTCTTGTTTGTTTATCTTCTCTTATGCTGTTCTCTAGTACATATGTACTCACACCGTCTATAAATATGACACTCAGGACACATTAGTTAGTTAGTTAGTTAAACAATGAACTAATTAGCTTATCTTAATTGTTAGGGAATAATTTCCAGTGTATTCTTCCAACCCTAGAAGGGTGGGCAATATAGTTGGCTGTACATGGGCCTTATACACAGGCCATATGGGCCACACTCATATGCACTAACACTAATCATCATATATTTGAAAAATGCATTTCTACGATGGTCTATCTACTATAACATTTATGACGTTCAGACCACCTTTTCGTATAGTGTATTCATTTTCTCAAGAGATATTATTAGCAATGGCTATTTTTGTGCTGTTTGGCAAAATACGTTATCTTGTGACGCATTTGTCAGATGTACATTCCAGCTGACTAAATTGCTAGTGCTTATTTAAGGCATCATTAATTTTTAAATTTGCTCATGCTACATAAAAATTTCGAACTGTAAATTCCTGTCTAATGTGAATGTGTTAACTGATTTGCAGGTGTGGAATTTCTTGATTACTTTCGCTGATGTTCTAGGTCTTTCTCCAGTTACACTGGATGAGTTTGTTCAGTCTCTTCATGATTATGTAAGTTCTTTGTTCCTCTGTACTTTTTTATGTTTTTTTTGGTGGTAGAGTTTTGGCAAGGGGGAGGATAATTGATTAAAGAGATTTGTATGGTTATGTGATTCACACTTTGTGACATTGGTAAGTTCTAGGCACAAATAAATACAAGCAGATGATTGATCAAATGTTACCTCTGGCATGGGGCAATGAATGTATAAGTATTAAATTAAACAGGAGTTACCAGAAGCCTACTCCCTCCGGTTTGGTAAAAGAAGACGTTTTGGACAAGATTTGAGTCAAACATTGGGAATATAAATCATGAATAACTTTTAAGTTGTTGAGTTTGGAAATGTGAAAACTACATGAGTAGATTTGTCTTGTAAAATACTTTCATAAAAGTATACATATGTTAGTTTTTAATAATTATTTTTGTAAAAATAGGAAGTCAAAGTTGCACTTTGGTGACCGTGTCGCTGTTCTAAACGTCTTCCTTTATCAATCCGGAGGGAGTATGTTTTATCTGATTTAGTTTCTGATAGTGGTTCTATAACATTTCTTACATCAGATTTGGTATTCCTGATTGCATTGATTTCTTTGTTGCCTAATGTCCTCTAGCTGACTTGGTTTGGGGGCTGAGTGGCACCTCCCTAGGTCTTGGGTTCGACTCCCCGTGGGAGCGAATTTCAGGCTGGGGTTTAAAAAATCCCCTCAACATGAAAGCATAAGTCTAAGGCCCGGCCCAGGTCGCTGGTTGTTTCACAAGGGCTACATTGCCGCTATGTAAGGGTGGGACAGGGGTCCGGGGTTTTTTCGGTCTGCGTAAAGTCTTCTTCTTAGGAAAGTGGCCGGCTGTCTTACCCCACCCCCCCAGGTTGATTTTTTTTTTGTACTGCCATATAAGTTTGGATACATTGCTCGGTCATAATATATAAATTTCTACAAAATTGACTCTGTACATATTATTGAATGGTAATTATCAAATTCAGATCTCGGGTCATGCAAAGGTGAAAACAAATCCAAGTTCTGTCATTAATTTGGTTTGCATTTGAGTCAATATGCAAGGTGAAGCTTTTCCTTAGTATTTATTTATTTATTTGATATCGTAAATTTCTTTGTGTTTTATTTTGACTCGATAGGCGCTACATGACTGAAATCCGTAGTATGGTGTATGTATTCGTGCCAGGGTGTTTATTACATTATCGACAACCATTTCCACGCTGGGAATTAGCTGTCAGGAGATTTGGGCATTAGCGGGTGTCTATGCCAGAGTTATTTATTATGTACACAACGTTTACATGTCCTTGTGATTCTGGGAGTTATCTTACTGGAGTTTGTTGTAGGATTATGTACTGCTTTTATAAGAATTTGTAGCCTTGGACAAATTAGCCACTAGTCTTGAAAGCTAGTATATTCTGAATTGATATACTAATAATTTATGCTTTTTTTTTCTTGCATCTATTTTATTTATAAGTTGTTGTAATATTTCTTTGATAGGATTCAAGGCTGTTGGGGGAGCTACATGTTGCTATGCTGAAATCCATCATAAAGGATATTGAAGATGTTGCTAGAACTCCAGCAATTGCACTGGGGGTAAATCCGGGAGGTGGCCATCCGCAAATTGTTGAAGGGGTGGGCGTCTATGTGCTGCAGATTTAATGTTTTTTCTTAAGTATTCTGTTCTTCTTGTAATCATGTCAGCTTGATGTTTTTTTATGTGTTCTTTGAACCTCCATGTTTCTTGCTGATAGGCATATGCCTGGGGATTTAATATACGTAGCTGGCAGCGCCATCTGAATCTTCTTACATGGCCTGAAATATTACGGCAGTTTGCTTTATCTGCTGGTTTTGGACCCCAATTAAAGAAAAGGAATGCCGACGATTCTTATTATCGTAATGATAATGAGGTATGTGATCCTATATAATCCACCTGCCTCTAATTATTTCAATTGAAAGTCATTCATAATATTATGTAACATAAATCACCATGACATTTGTGTTTTGTTATGATTTTCTCCTTAACTAATATATTGCTTTGTAACCTAGTGGTCAACTGATTCCTGTTGGATGATGCCAGCAACTTACAAACTCACGCTGTCTTATTTTTGTGCTGTGGTCTATTCTAATTTGCATCTGCTGCATCAATTTATGACACTGAGCACTTATGAATCAGGCACCTTTCTGTGAAGAAATGGCAACTATTATTTACAAATATGAATTAATTTTTAAAAATAACCAGTTTACCTGTTTCCAGTATTGACTGCAAAAGGCTGGAATTTTGTGCGATCTAAGTTACACTATATTTGGGACCTCGGTTCCTGTGATAGGATGAAGGTCAAAACTGAAAGAATATAGTTGGATATACTGGAAATTGGACATTTCTGATGAAAATTCAGCATACATGCTTAGTCATGTGGATATAAAATCGATTCTCAAAAGTGTATCCCTGCAGTACATGATTCGCACCACTAAGTTTTCTGCATGGCAAGAAAAGCATCTTCAAGAGTTCTCACAAGGTCTCACAAATTTGATGCAGGGTCATGATGGTGAGAATGTTATATCGACACTCCGAAATGGTTCAGCAGCAGTGAATGCTGCTGCTTTGATGAAAGAAAGAGGTTACACCCATCGCCGTAGATCCCGGCACCGTCTCACTCCTGGAACGGTAAAGTTCGCGGCTTTCCATGTGCTATCTCTTGAAGGAAGCAAAGGTCTCACAATATTGGAAGTTGCAGAAAAAATTCAGGTGCATACATATATGTACTGTTAAATTCTTTGTTTGCCTTCTGTGTCTCTAATTTTATAAGTGTTTGGGGAATAATTTCCTGTCTATTCCTCCAACGCTAGAAGGGTGGGTATATAGTTAGCTATACATGGGCCTCTATGGGCTGTACACAGGCCATATGGGCCACTCACACATATATACACTAACAATAAGCTGCTATTTCCTGTTCAGAAATCTGGATTGAGAGACCTGACAACAAGCAAGACACCTGAAGCATCCATAGCTGCTGCCTTGTCTAGGGATACAAAACTTTTTGAGAGAACTGCTCCTTCAACATACTGTGTGAAATCACCTTATAGAAAAGATCCAGCTGATTCTGAGGCTGTGTTGACAGCAGCACGTGAAAAAATTAGGGCTTTTCAAAATGTGCTTTCTGACTCTGAAGCTGAAAAGGAGGCAGATGAAGCTGAGAGGGATGATGACTCTGAATGTGATGACAATGATGATGACGATGGTGATGATGTGAATACTGAAGTGGAAGATGACAAGGATCCTCTTCCTGATGTCAAGGCACAAGATGAAGCACCAACTACAACTGAACTTGGTGACTTAAAAAACGAGGCAGATAGTGTGGGTAATGCATTGAACTCATCAAGTAGTTTTACTAAATCTGCAAAAGGTGTTCCCCTCCCTAAAGGGAAGTCCATTGCAGCAGATACTGGTCATGAATCACCTTCTGGAGCCTCATCAGCTAATCATGAAGTAACCCCTGACAATTCTGAAAATACACATATCGATGAAAGCAATCAAGTGGAGCCTTGGGTACGTGCACTAGCAGAAGGTGACTATTGCGATCTTAGTGTCGAAGAACGCCTTAATGCACTGGTTGCCCTTGTTGGTGTTTCCATTGAAGGGAACTCCATTCGTGGTGTTCTTGAGGTATATATATGACCCTGCTTAAACTACACTTTTGTCTTGTTATTTCTCATGGGGAAGCACCTGATCCAGTATCTTGCAGGAACGCTTGGAGTTCGCAAACGCCTTAAAGAAGCAAATGTGGGCAGAGGCGCAACTTGACAAGAGGCGTTCCAAGGAAGAATTTGCTAGCAGAATGCAATATAATTCTTACATGGGTTTGAAGGCTGACATATATCAAGAAAACAATGCTACAGAGAACACTTCAACTCCAGCCTGTAATGCTTATAAAGAGAACGATGGGCATATGGGAACCATCAACAATTGTGAAATACTCGATCAGTATAGTCAAGGTAACGCTGGTAGTACATCTTATGAGAGAAATGGTGTAGGCCAGGAAATGATTGCAACCCCAGATGCTTCGTCTGCTCAGCAGTATGCTTATGCTGATAAAACACGGTCTCAGTTGAAATTGTACATTGGTCACCGTGCAGAACAGCTCTATGTTTACAGATCTCTGCCTTTAGGTCAGGATCGTAGGCGCAACAGGTATTGGCAGTTTACAACTTCAGCATCGCCAAATGATCCTGGCTCAGGAAGAATCTTTTTTGAGTCCAAAGATGGATACTGGAGAGTTATTGACTCAGAGGAGGTAATTTTTGGTTTATACCTATTAGATTCTACTTGATCTGTCTGGCATCAGTGAAATGAAACTTTAGAATGCATATATTCTTTATCTACTTATTGAAATGTACATCTAACTCTTCATATGCAGTTATTAACATTTCAGTTTCTAAGCTGCACATTGCAATCAGCATTATTTTCATCTTTTGCCAGCTAACTAGCTAAGGCTTGCTCCTCAGTGCATGAGATCCACACTGCTTGTATAGTGCAAGCTTAATAAATAGAAACATGTTCGATTTTAATATCAACATTCATGACATTACTAGCTGGATTCTAAAAAAGCATTATGTAAACTGCCTCTCTAATTTTTGGGCATTTTATCTAATGAAACAAATGCAGGCCTTTGATTCTCTAGTGGCTGCCCTCGATACACGTGGCAGCCGGGAGGCACAGCTGCATTCAATGTTGCAAATGATTGAGCCGACGTTTAAGGAAGCCATTAAGAGGAGGGATGCAAGTATAGAACTATCTACAGGAAGGTATCCAAATAACGGGGCTACTGACATGATAAGGGCAACTTGTCATAGTGGAAGCTCAAACAGTACTCCTTTTAGTGTTGCATCTGACAGTGTCACAGAATATTCTGATTCTTTTAAAGTTGAACTTGGACGAAATGATTTTGAGAAGACAGCTATCACAAGAAGGGCAGATGCATTTTTGAAATGGATGTGGAGGGAATGCTACAATCAGGAATTGACATGCGCCATGAAGTATGGCGAGAAAAGATGTTCTGAGTTGCTGCATTCTTGTAATTTTTGCTATCAGATCTACTTAGTGGAAGAAAGGCACTGTTCTTCTTGCCATACGACATTCAAATCCTTTTACAATTTTTCTGAACATACAACACAATGTGAAGAGAAGCAGAGAACTGACCCTAACTGGAAGAGGCAAATTGTGGATTATTCTGTTCCAATAGGAATGATATTGCTCAAGCTGCAGTTAGCTTCAATTGAGGTCAAATCACGCGTTTTGTTTGTTTCTGCTCAGTTCCTTTTTTTCTTTTTATCCAGTTGAGCTATTAAGCAACTTATTAGCTCTTTTGTTTTACAGGCAGCGGTACCATCAGAAGCACTTCAACCATTTTGGACGGATGTGTATCGGAAATCTTGGAGTGTGAAGCTATACTCTGCCAATTCTACTGCTGAAGTACTCCAGGTTTTCTATAACTTTTACCCACAACTCTGGCCTCCCATCATTTCCTATTTTGGTTTGAAACTCTAGTTACCTGCAGTCCTGCGCTCATGTTGTGCTTAGCAGATGCATGTTACCTCAAGTTTTAATGGGATTTCCAGCACGCCGAGACTAGGTGAAGCCTTTGTTTCAAAAGGCTGTGCCTAGCTTGGTGCCAGGTAGAGCAACAGCACCTCGTCTAGCATCTAGGACTTGTTCCAGAAAAAGGAGATTTGAGAGAACAAGAGATAGAGAAAGATGAATTATGGTCATGGAACTCATGGTTGCATAATAATGTCAATTTTTATTTGATATATCGAGTCCATTCTATGTAAACAATATGGTGTTAATCTAGCTTGCAAGAATTACAACTGCCTAGTCTCACTTAGGCACTTGGCGGAGCTTGATTGTGCCTGCCTACCAAATCTGTGTGGTTGGCATTCTTCTCTAAAAAGAGTTATGAAAACATACGTGCTAATGGGTTGACATCTGAGACTATCTTTTTCCACTCCCTTGCAGCTCTTGACTGTTCTGGAAGGTGCAATAAGACGAGACCGCCTCTCTTCTGATTTTGAAACAACAAGTGAGTGTCTAAACTCACAGGATGTTGCACCCCAGAATCCTTTATTACCGGCTGGATGTGCTTCTGTCCTTCCCTGGGTTCCTGACACTACCGCCGCTGTCATGGTCCGAATGTTAGACCTAGACTCAGCTGTTTTGTACACACAAAATCAAAAGGAGGAGAGAGATGGTGGAGGTTTCATGGTAAGTTAAATTCTGACAGTACTGTTTTTTCATTGAAACTGAGGTTATTTTTCTTATATTGGACTAATAATCACATGCATTGGATATAGTTCATATTTTAATCACCTACCCCAATGGTATCCTATTGTACTTCTGAATTTTGAAATGCCGTCATGTCCTTGATCGTTGGACAAAGTTTCCATCCATATGTGATCCTATCAATCATTTGCCTTACAGATTGTATGATTATGTTACTCCTTGCTGCAGAAATTTCCATCTAGGTACACAGTTGCTAAGAGCAAACAGGAAACAACTCCACTTCAGCCACCAACTGGTTCAGATCTGTATGGTGGTGGGAGGTGGCTTCCTGGTAGCGGCCGTAGAGGTCGTGGACGCGGAAGTAGAGGAGGTAGCAGGGGAGGCAGAGGTCGAAGTCGAGGTGGAAGGGTCCCAAGAGGTGTTGGCAGCTCATCCAGGGTCGAATTTAAGGATGATGGTGTTGCTTCTGATAAAGTGCCAAGGAAAAATGCACGCCGAGGGCGGGCACGTGGTCGTGGTCGTGGACGAGGACGTCGAACTGTTAGGTCTCGCCAACCATGTGAGGGCAGAGCCAGATCAATTCCAAAGGCAAATTTATTAGGAAGCTTTAGCATGCTTAGCAGTTCAAAGCCTGCTACTGCTGAGGAGTCTCCACGAAGCTCTGGTGCAGATGAGTGGGGCTTGGAGACCAGAGTGCCGTACACTGAAGGTGATGAGAACAGTTCTGGATCTCAGTCAGAAGATAATGAGGAAACTGGCCAACCCATGGATGACGATTATGAAGAGCAAGTTCCAGATTACTCAGTAGGCTATGCTAGTGGGTCCAGGCCCCATGGAATGATGTCCATGATGGATCATGAATCTGACGACGAGGATGAAGATGCTGAAGGTGATGAGAACGTGGACGAAGATGATGCAGATCATGCAGTTGATGATGCCGACATTGAGATGGACGAGGATGATGAAATTGGTGATGATGGGGATGGAGATGATGGTGGTGATGGAGGGGAAATGAATGTGGATGAGGATGAAGATGCTACCTCATATTCATCTGACTACAGCGAATAAGAACGCAGAAATAAGGGGCCTACTCAGTAATCTCCCCTCGACATCTAATTCAAGTAATGGCCTATGAGCAGTCTTCAATTATGGGTGAAAAAGAGAATCTTAGATGGTTGAATGTAGATGCTGAACTGAGAAGCTGATGTCGTTGGATGGGTATGGGATGCGCAGTACTGTTTTTTTTTTTGGTCACTGCAGTTTATATAGATTTTCTAGCGCAGTGTGGCTGCCTACTCGTTAGACGACGAGTGTTAGGTTGTACCCAGTTAGTTATATGTTGCCGGGGAATTTCCCGAGCTGTATAATGTGCCTGAGGCGATATATTATCATGTAGCATTGGTTGCATCGCATGAGTATTGTGTCCAGCTCTCCCAAAATCCACAATGGCAGGAGGAACCAACAATTTGGCTTTTGTCATTGTTTGATCCAAAGTGCTGCACATTAGTTCATACTACCTCCTTTCTTAAATATATATATGACACCATTGACATTTTTCGTCTTTCCTACAAATATTTAGTAATTTGATCAACCAACAAGTTAAATCTAAAGTACATTGGATAATAGATGTAATGGTATACATTTGACTTTAGTTAATTAATTTGTTCAATATATATCAGTGGTCAAAGTTGGAGTAAAAAGTCAACGGTGTCATATATTTAAGAACGGAGAGAGTACATGTTATGTTACACAAGGTAAGGTACATCTGTGTGCGGCGCGGCGCTTTCAGAATTAGCAATGCTGCATAAACAGCAGGGCAGAACCGTTCTAGTGCTAGCACGGGATGAGGTTAACGAAGAAGATGATGATGGAGACCGGCAGCTTCATGAGGGCCACGGCAACCTCGACCGCCGTGACGCAGCACGAGAGGCACGGGCAGATGCAGCACAGCGTTATCCTGCACCAGCGATGTATCCATCAGCATCAGGGCATGCAGCATATTCGTGACTTGGCGAATGATAAGATTTTAGAGGCGAAATTTGGACTGACGCGACGAGCCAGAGGGCGACGCCGACGACGGAGAGGAGGAGCGACAGGAAGGCGAAGGGCAGGGAGAGCAGGAACCCGAGGGGCCTGCAGTCACCCATCCTCGAGACCTCGACAATGCAGCTAGCAACAGGCTTGCTAGCTAGCCGTGTGAGGCGCCGCCGTAGTGTGCTCTGATTTCCGGCCGCCGGCCGTCTAGCTCAGGGTGGTCGATCGGCCGGCGCGCTGCCGGGCCGGGGGGAGAATCTATGCCACTCACTTTTATGCTCCGCTGGTCAGCCGAGGCTGCCTGGAAGTGGCAGGTGGGTGGTGTGCAATTAGCTGCGCTAATTTTAGCCAGGAGAAATGCTAACGGCTAGCACGAAGCCGAACGTGCAATGCATGGGCTTGGGCACGAGGTTGTGTTGGCCGGGGGCGCTTGAAGCCCTGTGAGCTCTATCGTACTAGTTCGTCTCGCTTCAGTATTGTTATTCCCAATACAAGAGACAAGTCGTAGGTAAACCCCTCTCACAAGTCTCAAATGCACAAGATTTTCGTAGACAACGGCCGTGAGCAAAAGACCCACAAAGTCCAGCACGTCTCCCTGAGTCTCTTGAGCGAGGATTGTTTAGTCGGTGAAAGCTATATGAACAGTCTTTGCGGTACGGGACGGAGTGAGTACTTGGTTAGAGGGGGATGAGGGTCTGGTCGCAACCGGGAGACTCACGTTTGATTCCTCGTGAGAGCGAAATTACGAGACTGATTTTTTTTAAAAAAATCTCCTCGTCAGTGGAGTCGGATTTCGGGAGTTTTTTTTTTTGAGTCGGGACTCCGTTCCCTTCTTTTAATGAAAACCGTTGAGCGGTCTTAACCCCACCGGCTTAGTTCAAAAGTTGGAGTACATAGAGGAGTGTTCAGTTTGAAAAAAGTGGCTGAAATGTGATGGTATGAAAAACGAACACACGGCATATACTCTTACGCACCGATTTTATACTGTATGTATAGGGGCTTTGTTACTCTTATAACTTTGCAATAACATAAATTGTCGAATTTTAAGATGCTTCGTCCCATTGCAATCTGTTGCCAGTGCTATCCTTCTGCCTCCGGAGGACCGGAGCTGTCGGCAGCCACCGCCATAAGCCATAACCAACGATTGATTGGTTGATCTTGCTCCTTTGCCTCAATGACGCCGTGTCACATCCATGCCTCGTACGTGGACCACTCCTACTACGTTGTTTCTTGATTGCGCACCGTGCGTGGTACGCTCGTGCGCTACCGTTCGACAGTTCCAGCTTGCTCGCTGCTCGCTCCTACTCCGCGGGGATGCGGTGCCAGCCGCTGCTCCGTGTGCTAGTCCTAGCTAGCAGTTGGGGAGCACTGGGAGCTGGATGGACGGATGGGATGTGGGAAAATTGAGATCGGATTAATTTAATCTATTTTTGAAGGAACGGCTTAATTTGAGTCTTGCTTATGTTCGAGAAATTCGTTATTTTATACTTGGACCTTCCTCTGTACTCCGTAAATTGCGTGTCTGCATCTAGGATGGGCTGAAAACAGCACATGGCCCACGTGCCTAGCATTTGTCCCATCTTCTTGCATCTCATCTTCCAACCATGTCAGGCTGCTAACTGATGCTTACTTATGCCAGTTTCAGTGGGGGTTCCATAAACATTAAATAGACTGTCATGTAGGTACTTTTGATGATGTGGCAGTGTATTAATGAAGAGAGAGGTAAATTGAGTTTCATGAGGATGAAACCCTCCCTACACAGTTACCTAGACAATTTGTGTCTTGCATGCAACCTAGAAAACAACAATAGATGAAATTATGCATTGAGAGGAGAGTGTTTCGTTATAGTTTCAAATGTTTTAAGATGATGTGTCACTCTATGTAATCGTGTTCATGACATCTCCATTGAGACTGGCCTTATAGCAAAGGTAAGAGTCCGTTTGGCAGAGCTTCTTGAGCGGCCCCAAAAGTCGTTTTGAGAAAAGTTGTGCCAAACACATCCTAAAAACAACTCCCACAGAGAATCACCCGGGAAACCCGGTCTATAGAGCCAAAACGCGCACAAGGAGTCGAAATCGTAGCTCCCTCCCGGCTTCGCCCCGCGCCTGCCAGGGTTGTTACCCAATTGCCCCTGCAGATCGCGCTAATTACAGCAAAAATTTCACTGTGTTGCCCCGCATTGATTCCCCACCACATACCAGGGGAGCTGGAGGACGGTCGTGCAGGGACGGGGGAGCTGGAACAATGCCGCGTGGTGGTGGAGCTCGATGGCGCCGGCGAACTCGATGGTGGTGGCGGTGATAGGGCTTGATGGCGCCGCACACATCCTCTCTCTCTCTTCCCCACTCGTGTTCCTCCTGGCTCCTGGCGGCGGTCGGCGAGCCGCGGAGGAGGTGGTCGGCAGGTCCTGCCGGCCACAGAGGAGGGGGCGTCGGCGAAGCCTGCGAGGCCGCGGAAGAGGTGGCGGGACTGGTGGAGGCCGCGGAGGAGGAGGTGGTGGAGGTGGCACCAGCGACGGAGGCGAGGAGAGGTGGTGGAGCTGGGCCACGGTGAAGGCATCTAGGCCCCTAATTCGTGTTTTGGTAATTAATGACAATCATTATGGGCTAACAATTTTATTTAAGTTATAAGAATAGGTTAGTCCTATGAAACGATGAGATCATGTGGGATACGTGAGAAGGTCTTGGTTGATTCCCCACCACATACCAGGGGAGCCCTACATGAGTAGATTTGTCTTCTAAAATACTTTCATAAAAGTATACATATGTTAGTTTTCAATAATTATTTTTATAAAAATAGGAAGTCAAAGATACTTTGGAGACCGTATCGCTGTCCTATACGACTTCATTTACCAAACCGGAGGGAGTAACTACTTGATTCAAAATGTAGCCGTTGACCATAAGAATGTAATCCTTTAGGTTCAAGAGTAATACATTATAACACACTAATTTATAAGTAGGAGTAATATAATAAGAAAGATTTAAAAATGGTTGAAAAAAAAGACCCGTGACCTTCGATAGAAATTCGTAAAGACAAAACAAACAAAAGAAGAATTCATCAGGACATGCAAATTTCTACTTTTTTATGCAGATTCTTTCCATGCTCAACTTTTGTATGATAATAGATGACGATATGATGTATCCATTGAATATTTTTCTAGCTGCATTTAAGACCAAATTCAATGGAGTTTCATAAATTCATTGCATTAGATAGGCTGACGTGACGAAAAGAGAATGTGAGAGTTTCATGAGGTTTGAGTAGAGTTTCATCATCACGAAACTCCACTAACCTACCTAATTATCAGTTTAGGTAATTAATAACTTTTCAGAGGCAGTAGCACCCGCACACTTCAGATGTTCCCGAGAAGGCACGAAGGTCTCTCTTAAGCCTGCCGTGCCGAGCCAGCCGCTCCACAAAAAATCCTCGTTTTCGGCCATCCCGGGCCCGGCCTCTGTCCTCTCGAATGCACGGGGCCGGCTATACACCGCCCCCACGCGGTTTTCCGCGGACGCCGCGGGTTTCTTTCTTTTCCCTGCCATGCCAACACGGCCCACGGGCGCGCGGCGCCGGCCGGCCTCTATCATCCATACGCGTAGGGGTGGCTCCGGGCACCCGGTGCGCCCCACCCGTCATCCCCGCCGCAGCGGCCAGCGGGTAGCAGCAACCGGCGGGGAGAGGGGGGAGGGGGAGTGGGCGGTCGCTGTCGTTGGTGCCACGGCACACGCGCTGACTCGGACACGCCGAAAAGCCCACCACACGACGCCCCCATTTCTCACCCGCTTCCCCTCTCTTTCTCTCTCTCTCTCTCCCTCCTGCCGATAAGAAGCTTCGTCGCCGCCTCCCTCCTCTTTTCTCCGTCCTCGCAAAATCCTCCCCGTACCCAGAGCCAAGAAAGTAAAAGGAGCCGAGGTGTTACAGGCCGGAAGCCGGCGAGCTGCCTGCGGGAGGAAGCTTTTCTTTCCGGGGAGGAAATCGGGACAGGTCCCGGTCAAAACCGTCTGTTCTGGCAAGCAACCTCGTCTCCGGTTGGTGCTGCTGCTGCTGCTGTCGGAGACGAGCGGGGTAGGGGAGACCACGAGCTCGGACGGACGGCTCGAGAAGAGGGGAGGAGGAGGAGGAGCTTGTGAAGAAGCCTGAGCGAGGTACCCAGGGGTCAAATCAAATCAAAGCCATGGACTCGGAGCACTGGATCTCGCGCCTCGCCGCCGCCAAGCGGTACTACGCGGCGCAGCTCGGCCACATCGACGGTGAGGACGGCTCGCTGCCTGCCTTTTCTTTTGTCCTGCTTCTCTCTCCGCCACGCCACGCCACGCGAGCGATCATGGTGCTGATTTGCGGGTTCTTTGTCGGATTTGGGTGCAGATATGCCGGGGATGGGGATGGAGGAGGTGGAGATGGAGATGGAGGACGACGGGGACATGGAGATGGAGATGGAGATGGCGCTCGGGGACGCGTCGTGGCCAGAGGTCGCCTGCCCTTACTGCTACGAGGACCACGACGTCGCCTCCCTCTGCATCCACCTCGAGGAGGACCACCCCTACGAGCCACACGCCGCGGTGAGTCCGTCACCTCGCCGCCTCACCGTGCCCTGCCCTGCAGGACTCTTACTGATAGTGAAGCTGTGACCTGATGCAAAGAACTATCACCACTTGCTTGATTCTCCTATTAGAGCTGGACGAAACGTTGTAGCTTACTGCTTGGTGTGTTGACCTGATTTATGAGCTCATGAGCTTCGATATTTGGGCTTGTAACCTTGGCAGAGGATCTTATTAGTATTTGGGGGCATGGAAATTCCTGAGTAATTGTAATTTTGATGACCTACTGCTCTCTTGGGTATCCTTGTGCTGACTATTTGGTAGATGCGGTACTAGTAAAACCAAGGTTCAACCAATAACAGAACTGAATCTTACAAGTTCATCATTCATAGCTTCTTCCAAAGAACACATCTGACTGGAAATTAAGTGACAAATAGAATGTTTAGGAAGTAAGAATTCAAGATTAAGCATATCTGTGTGCTTGTTCAGACTTAGGTTCAAGAACAATATGATTTCTCTTAGCAACTGTTGATGCTTAGGTGCTTGAATAAGGTCTGGCGTGAACTTCTGAGTCCCTTTGTCTGTATTTTCTTGACTTGAAAACTCTCTAAGTGCTCTGCTAGTGCTGTCATTTATTTGAAAGAAAAAATAGTGCTTCGATCGTGCTGCATGAGGGTATATGGCGTACAAATACTTATTCTCATGAAGAACCATGTGTAGTTCATTGACCTATGTTAGTTATATTTAACAGTAGACAAAAAGAAACTAGAGCTCACGTATCTGGAACATTTGTAAGCTTATGGAAGAAGTTTCTGTCTGTTTGAAATGTGTAATCTGATTCCATTGGTCTGAGAGGCGAAAGCTGGGATATTCAATTACTACATTTGGTTGTGTGATGAAAGTGTGTTCTGCTTGTAATAAGGTTATTGCCACCTAGTTTAAGTCATTCTGGGTGGACCGAAAAAACATTTATTCGTCTGCATCTATTCCAACTCATAATCAAATTGGACACCTTACATGTTTGTGCTGTACTGTTACACTGTTAGCAGTGAATCAGTGACTGATCTGTTGTCATTTTCAATTTTACTTTCATTTCAGCCCTGCCCCATTTGCTCCCAAAGGATTACAAGAGATATGCTTAACCATATCACCGTGCAACATGGTTACTTATTCAAGGTTCATCCCTCTCCCTCCCCACCTTCTCTGTAATAACATTCTTGTCAAGACTTGGTAGTTTCTGACACCTTTTTATTTCTATTTACAGAACGGTCACAGGTCTCGCAGATATATTATTCCAGAGAGCCACGCAATTTCTTTATTGAGCCGAGATCTACGTGGTACTCATTTACAGGCACTTCTAGGAGGTGTCCATAGCCACAGATCAAGTAACACAGCTACCACAAACATTTCCAGTGATCCTCTTCTTTCATCATTTGGCCTGGGTTTCCCAACATCAGATGCACCGGAGCCATCAAAATCAACACCTTCTATTGCAGATGGTGCCTCAGTACGCAAGGAAACACCAGCCAAGCCTTGGGAATCAAGGTATATATTACTCAAATTCTCTGTGAACCTTTTACATTTGTTATCCTAAGTTCATAACAAAGTGCTTCTATCTCAAAGTTACCTTATTGTGGTGAGGCCAAATTTTTGTAGCTATTTTTGATATAAGCATAACTGAGGTTAGGAGTAGCACTATGGTAGTTTAACACGTTCACGTTGGACAAACTTTTCCCTTCAATGAAAATGCTCCTACGTTAAATGGTATAATTGAGCAAGCAGTCCCTCAGCACCTCTGCACTAAGATTAATTAACAAGAAGCACATGGTATACTATACTGACAGAGAACTATCTTTGCTGTTAAAGGATGCACATTTTTGGACCATTTGAGACAGGGATTTCACTTGATAATGTTTTATATTTTCTTTCACGCATGGTGTCAAAGTGATTTGCTTTGGCCCCTACAAGTTTTCAAGGGCTAATTAAATTTATTTTGTATGAAATATGTTATTTAAACTTTTGTTTCCTTTTCGATGGCAGTATTGACTCGTCTCTCACAAGTGAAGAAAGGGAACAAAAGAGGAAACAGGCCACTGACAGAGCAACCTTTGTTCAAGGTCTGGTGCTCTCGACCCTATTCGGGGACTGACTGGTCAAACAGCCATAGGTTCTTGCTAGATGGGCGCTTACTCCTGCCTGGCCCCGCATAGTCTGATAGTGCTCCACCAGGGTTTGGTGGGTCTAACTCTGATGACAGGAGAATGCGCCTGGAAGCTGTAGCTGTGTTCTTCTTTGTTGTTTCAGTAGAGCGCGGAGTTGATTGGGTCGTGATACAGCTTAATTTAAGCTAGCTGTTGTACCTTTTAATTTATCAATTTACCAGCCAGCAATCCCATGACTGTAACTCATTGGTACATTGTGTTTGAACCAGCAGATGATAGCTGTAACTGTAACATCTGCTATATAAAGCAAAGATGGCACTAGTACGATATCATTTGTTTTTTTAATAAAGTATGATACCAGTTGTCAAAGTGCAAAACCATTCAGGCCTCAGACCACTTCAGCATTCTCAGATACAAGTGGAGGCACGGATGGTTCTGATGGACCGAGGCTGTACTCGTCTTTGCCCCCTTCTTTTTTCCTTGATCAACCTTAGTTTTTGCTCTCTCCATCCGATTTGACTTTTCTAGATACATATTACTCCGTCACAGAAAGAGTGTCGTCCGAGAAGCATGTTTGTGAGACAAACACGATTTTCTAACGACACTCTGGGACAGAGGGTGTGGATGTTGACATCTTTTTTACGTGCATACATTTGCATGCACCTAATTAGAAAAAATGAAAATGATCTATATAATTCCGGACAGAGGGAGTACTACTCTTTTGCGTGAATGATAGCTGATGTGGAATTCCACGCTGACTGACTCGGTCGGGCCGGGGTGCATAGCTGCTCCGGTTAGCTATCGCTGTAGAACGCAGGCTTTAAAAGGTTAACTTTCGTGAAGCCATAACCATGCTCGTCTGTCGTCCAGATGAATTGCTTCCAGCGCCAAATCGGATTTTTAATCGCGACTGCTGTGTACAAGGACGCTCTCAGATCCTACCAGGTGGGTGAGATGACACGGCACGTCTTGATTATAATACCAAAGCGGGTAGCAAAAGATATGTTACATTCCATGTATTGGCAGTGTGCTATTGCAGCCCCATAGAGGTCAAGAAGCATGGCCTCACCAGCAGCGACAATTTCCCTGGTAAAAAAAATTCAGACAGGCACAACATGCTATTGCTAGTGATTAGCATCTCGTGCGTAACGTGCACAAGAGCTCAAGTGCATCCCAGGCATAACAGATAAACACTACAGAAAGATCGATTCTGCTCAGCAAAGCTCCCAACGAGGATCTGGCAATGACATTTCTGGCAATAATTTTAGATGTACAGAATCAGTCTCCTCCCCCAAAACGCAGGCATATGTGCCGGGTAAAGCAGAAATGGCAAACACAATGAAAAGGATGGCACAGAAAGAATCTTCAGCATAAATAGGGTGCACTCATGATTTAAGTTTTGCCCAGCCTTCACTAAAATCTAACAAAATCTGGAGCTATGAATATGGGACTGAATCGACATCTCATTACACTCATTGCATCATCCCTACCACAGAAACCATGTGTACATCAAGTCAAGAAGAATCAGAGATAAACAGATCGCCTGTACAAGGAACTAGCATCCATCTACTCTACGCCAGCAAGCTTGTCTAAACCTGCAGAGAGATACTAATGTTAGACATGTTCTGAACACTACATGAACTTAGTTGACAATGCCCAGCGAGCGTACCATATGTCACGAAGACTAACTAATCCTCCAGAATAAAGAAGCAGCTCACTTTGAGAAATGGTCAGTTGGAAGGTGAACTGAGCTGCAAGAAGATAAAGCAAGTGTGCTGATCAGAGGAAAAGTAATGGCAACGAAGTAAAGATCATCCTAATTTGCAAACTTGCACATGGCATACAAATACAGTGACATGCAAATAATGTGCAAAGGGAGACAGTGACACTTACAGGACAAAGCAGAGGAACATATTGGAATTTTATCATAAACAACTCAAGCAGAATGTGTTCAAAATGATGCATTTTTTGCCTCCAAAAAGAAATTTGCAGATGTGTTCAAAAGCATAAGACTTAATGCAAAAACTAGAGCTAACATTACACAAGGATAAGGTAGACGATAAATAAGGAAACCAACGCATATTCTCTATAAGGCAGAATGTGATCCAAAAATCTTTTCGAGATACTCCCTCCGTTATATAATGTTTAGAGCAAGCTAAACGTCATATATTTAAAAACAGAGGGACTATCAAAATAAAATCTAGTCAGGGGCAAGAGGATTTCATCACAAAATGAGTAAGTGCATTCAACGCAATCAAAATTATGATAACATGTTATAATAGACTTTTGCTGTGGACTGAAGGGATCTCCCTCACAGTTTCTTCCATCAACAAAATATAACAGCTAACTACAGAAGTGCTGAGATTGCAATAGACAGTGGCACAGTGCATGGGCAATAGGGTTTCAGGCAATTACAGAATCATAAGATGCTTTCTTTGATTTTCAATAAAAGCAGAGATTAATCATATCTCTAAAAAAAGTTGGTTATCAACCATATAATTCAATCCCAACAATCAAAGCCTTCAACGGTCAGACCTAGTACTCCTAAATGCATTTTATAGTCACTGTTGTCAACAGCAAAAGTAAAAACAAGTTGACTGCATCCATAGCATACCTCAAAACGCATGTGCCTTTTTTCCAGTAATGATTTGGGAAATATGAAGTCCCCTGCTGAAGGCTTCATTGAACAGGATCCTTGTCTGCATTTCCTGTAGCCCAGGCAACCATGACAACACAGCCACAGGTGCAATAACAATTACTCCAAACAATATGTCGTACAAACGTGCTACAGTCACCACAGTTTTCCACACCATCTCAGACCTCCTCAGATATGGCTTGAATACCAGAGCAATAGATATGATTCCCCAGCCAGTTGGCAGAAAAGCCAAAAGACTAGTAAAAGTATCAACAAACTGAAACTTCGTGAATTTCAACAGCACAACAATAGCGGCAACTGTACCAACAACAATGATTGCCTGGACAAGGCGATACCGTATGTGCTTTTTCGCTGAATATCTGTCTCGAAAATAAGCCACTGTCACCAGAGCCACAAAAGCTAGGAGAATGCATGCCCATGATAGAAGATAGACAAGAATGCTTCTACTCTGACCAGCAATGTGAAGGCGATACACAATTGCATACTGGAAGAAGAAAAATCGAAGGTCTAATATGATTTCCAGGATACTGCCCCATAGACCAGTTGTCCGGAGATGATCAGTTTCCTCCTCCCACCACTTCTCCCAGCTTTGATCTGACTTGACTGAGATCCCACCCCGGAACCAAATCCAGTTTAAGAAATCCTCAAAGTCATTAAAATTCTTCAGCCAATCTAAACCAGAAGGATTAAAAATGAAGGGGGCAAGAATCCATGAAGACACAAGAAACCAACTTGAAATTGTCAGCAGAATATACACCAGTGTATTCCCAGAGGCAGTGCCATAAGATGCATAGACTGTCAATATCACACCAATCTCTATTGCTTTGATGAAATGGCTGCGAGCATAGAGCCTATAGTTCTCAGCAAACTTCTTATGCTCCACAACAAAACCTCGACCAGTAGCCCGATACTTCGCACCTCCGTGAAGGATTGTCCTCCCATAATAGTGGGTCTTAGTTCCCATGGAGAAGGTGTAGAAAACAGATGCAAACTGTAATTGCATTTTCATGAAATCCCAAACAGCAGTGAGAAAACCATGCTCAAGTGAGTTTTCAATAATCATGGGTAAAGCTGTGAACAGGCCAAGCTGTATGACGAATTGCTGATTGAGGACAGCTCCCAGGGCTGCATTGTTAGTAGACGAAGTGTTCTTGCTGATGTAGTCCTCGAGCCCACTGAGTGCAAGGTAAAAGCGCCCCCAAACAAATGCATAGACAGTTAGCACAACCATCATTGTGTTGAAATAAAACCCGACAGTTGTATAGAAGAAAGAAAGCATCCGGAAGAAATCCAATCGGTGACCCAGCCTGTAAACATCTCGGCTCAAGGTTTGCTCACCATTGCCACTAGCAACTTTGGCTTCAAACATAGAGACCTGGTTGAGCCCCACATCT
This sequence comes from Cenchrus americanus, assembly GCA_947561735.1. NCBI lineage: Eukaryota > Viridiplantae > Streptophyta > Magnoliopsida > Poales > Poaceae > Cenchrus > Cenchrus americanus. The sequence continues at coordinate 75,212,055 of OX387244.1, read as the reverse complement.
CTACCTTTACCAACCTGAATATATTCATGGTGTGTAACATTGCCACCGCGGAGGGTACAGTTGAAGCCAGCAAATATGTCCTCACTGATGTTGATCACTTTTGATGCTTTACTGATACCACCTCGCCCCAAGAACCAAAGGCGATCAAAGACATCGGGGTGGCCATAATGCATTCTAACTTTAAGTGGATCAGCCAGAACACGCTGCCCCAGTGTGACAAAACTTGTTTCCTGGGCAGACATAAACCAAGCAAGAGAAGAAACAGAACCCGTGAACACATGTTCTCGAACTCCAAGAATTTTGGGCTTGCGAATTCCATAATAACGTCTGAACTCTTCTAGCAGGTTTCTCATCTTTAGAGCCTCTTCAAAGTAGTTATCTTGGTTCATATCAATCGTTTGAATTGCATCACCCCTTGTAAAGATTAGTGCATGATTCTGATTTTCCGGTTTTCCTTCACCAAGTTTTAACTCTCCAGGCAACTTAACCCTGTAAATTTCAACCTCCCGCTGCAGTTGCTGATCGTACTTCACAAGAACAGAGAAGTACTCTGTTTCGCCACCATTGATCTGCCTTTCATCAACATAGGCAACACGTAATGCTTCATAATTTTTCATTAGCTCCAATATTTCAAAAGCACGGGGGTCATTTTTTGCTTTCTGCTGACCATATATCTGGCATGCAACTACATAAGTGTATTTCATGAGGACAGTCCCATATTCACTTCCTTTAAACAAGGAGCTCACACTGCTGCTTGCTCTGCTCAATGCACGTGAGGAAGATGCCCTGCTGTAGTAGCCTGACCCACCAGCAACCCCATCAAGCCTCGAGGATCCAATTCTTGAAGAGCCCATAGTAGCTAGCTCCCTTGACCCAGTCTTTAAGTCATGTTCAGAGGCGGAATCCAGAAAGGTCAGCATTTTGAGAGCTTCGTAGTAGTACATCATGCCCCTCACTGTGCGTGATAGTGTCTGCCCCCTGTATGAGACCCAGTGCCGAAGATCTCTCAGCCTTTCCTTCTCACTGTACAGCTCCTTAATATCAGACATACCCTCACGCTTCATTCTCTCCACAAAGTACTCCCACTCATCTGGGTAAATCTGTTGCAGATAGTATAAGATTGAGATGCCATCTTCGTTCTCCTTGTAGAGCTGGTCCTTGCTGTATAACACCTCCTCATTATAATAAGGAGTCAAGACACTGAAAGCCATCATCTTCTCCACTTGGGGTGCCCTGGGTATGTTCATAAACAATGAATTGCTGAAAAAGGCAATCCTTCGACGAGCTTCCAGGTTCATTGGCACATTGATCATAGAGTCCCTGGATGTCAGGATGGTGTGCATGCGCCTCACTTGCTTATAGAAGGTGGCATTCTCCTCTCCAGGCAGCACAACTGCATCCACAAAAAGAAGGCTGGTGGGCCTTGACTGTGCAAGACCTTCATTTCTCAGTTGTTCCATGCTTCTCTTCTCAGCCTGGAAATCACGAATGACAACATCGTAGAGAGTCTGCAAGGCATTGACTATCTTGGTAACATCCTTGGTGGGTTTGAGAAGTAGGCTCAACAGAGCTACAAGCCTTGTATGGACATTATGCAGCTCGGTCATCTTATACTCAACAGTGAACTTCTCTGTTGCCATGGATCCATCAAAATCAGTGAACAATTGTGTAACAATACCATGTTCCTCGGTCCCCTCCTTGATGATCTCAAGCAGCAAGTGTTTTGCACTATCATAGACCTCAACCACTGCACAACGACGATAATCATTCTTGCAGATCTTCCTCCATAGCCTGCGATCAGGTCCTTTGACCTCCTTTGCCTGACCAAGTGCAAGAGACAGCTCATTACAGAGCAAGAAACAAGGCCAGCGGATTACACGCACATTCCACAGCTCAGGAGGCAGCTCAAGGAGCTCAACCTCACGATCACTAACAATGTCCTCCTCCCGGAACTTGCTTATTATCTCATTCCAAACAAGTGCAAATCGCCGTGCCTCCACCTGATTTGACTCAATCTTCCGGAATGATCGGCTGAAACCATACCTTAGCTGTAACCGCTGCCAGAAATTGCGAAGCCGGTTGGGCAAGAAGCTCTCATTCACCTGCTGCTCCTCTGGCATGATGTTGAAAGACATGGCACTTGCAAAGAACTGGAACCGAAGCCGCAGCTGTTTCATGTCCCGGATCTCCCCCAAGTGTGCGAAAAGCCCCACACATGCACCAGCCAGAGAAGAAAATATAGCATACCAAATCTGGATATCCATGAGGTAGATCAACACCACTGGTAACCAGAGAACAAACACTGCAAATCGATTGCTTTGGCCAAAGAACTCATGCCAAGTGTAGTTGATTCCAGTCAGCTTGTATATCTCTTTTGTGGGTTGTACAAGCGGCCTAATTTGGAGAAAATAGCTGAAGGCAAACTTCACAGCAAGCAAAAGCACCCAAAATAAGGAGTACTTAACATTGTCAACGGTACCCTCGCGTAATCCTCGGCCAACAAAGCTGCGGCTATGGAACCACCAGGTGAGGGCATAGCAGATTTTCCAGTTGGTCTTCTCCAATGCATTCCGCACCCAGGGCACAATGAAGAGAACAAGGGCAAGGACCTCAGGGATAACAAACAATGCGGCTGCATAGAGGAACCTCAAGATGCGTGAGTTAGCTGCTGACGACCACTGTCCATTGCTTCTCCTCTGGTTCCAGATCCCCTTGTACAGTACAGCAAACGCAAGGACCCATGCTGCAGCAGCAATGACCTTGAGCACCATGCGCACAGCAAGCATGCGACCATCCCTGAAGGCACGGCGGAACTGCGTGCCAATGTCCAGCAAGGACTGGAGGAAGCGGAGCGCAGCCCAGGTGATGAAAATGGTGAGCAAGCGCACCTGCGTGTCCTTAGAGCCCCGGGACGGGATTAGGTCGTGCCATGGCCACTTCGCGCCCTCCCACGCAACGATGGCCGCAGCTTGCAGGTAGAGCAGCAGCATCACCCACAGCCTGTCGAAACTCCGATAGATGTTCCAGAAGGAGCGGACCTCGACAAAGCCCGTCTTGCGGACACGGGTGCGGTCGGGTGGGGTGCGGAAGAACTGGCGCGCCTGTTCCATGGGCCAGCCGAGGCGGTCGAACACGTCACGGCGCCAGAAGTACTCGTTGATGTCGTCGTAGTTCCTCCAGGCGGCGTGCGGCGCGCTGCCACCGCGGCTGGACAGGACCTCTGCGCGGATGACGTCGTAGATGGGCGTGACGACGCGCGTGAGGAAGGCGTTCTCGCCGTGCACGGCGGGGTTGGCGGGGCGGCCCGTGGCGACGTCGGTGTAGCCCTCGAGGATGCGGTGCAGCTCGAGCGCCATGTGGTGGTAGATGTAGCAGAGGCACTCGGGCACGAAGCGGAGGTTGGCGGCCTCGCCCCAGACGAGGAGGTGGAGGCCGGTGAAGAGCAGATCGGCGCGCGGGTCGCCTTCGGGGACGTGGACGTTGGGGCGGCGGCCGAGGAAGCCGCACCATGAGGTGTAGTTGCGGAGCAGCTTCTTCCGGATTTGGCGCGCGATGCGGGGGTCGAGCGTGTCGGAGAAGTCGGCGGAGGAGAGGTGCATCTGCGCGTTGGCGAGGAGGAGCACGAGGTGCTCCCGCTGGTTCCTGACGTTGTCGCGCTGGAAGCCGAAGAAGGCGCCGAGCCAGTCCATGATGTCGTGGTCGGCGCGCCACTGCGAGAAGGGCGGCGGGCGGAGGCCCCCCACGGCCCGCAGCGCCGCCGCGGCCGCCCGCACCTCGGGGAACCGCAGCGACGGGTGGTCGGCGAGGAGGTCGTGGATGGGCAGGATGTTGTAGGGCTCGCCGCCCGCGGCCGCCGCCGGGGGGCGGCCGCGCGGCGATGGGCGGCGCGCGGCGTGGTCATGCTGGCATTGGGGTGGGGTTGGGCTGGGGTAGATCTGGGGGAGGGCGGTGGGGTGGAGGTGGAAGTCGAGGGGGGGTGGGGGAGCTGGAAGGAAGGGGAAGGGTTTGGGGATGGTTTGAAAATTGAAAGCCGGGGCGGCCGGCGTGGGGAAGGAGATGGAGTACGGAGGGCCGGGACAGGGGAGCGGAGGAATTGAGAAGGCGCAGCGCAGCCGGGCTGGCGGGGCGGGCGGCGTGGGCGTGGGGGGGGGGGGTGAGGCGCCGCGCTGGGGTGGGAAACGCGAATACGACGCCACCCAGGGGCCGGGGGTGGAATCGCGGGCGTGACTAGCCGGAATCCATGGAGCTGCGATCGTGGGGCCCAGCGCTTGGTTTTGGAATGGGTTTGACTGTTCTGTTGAGGGTCAGAAACCTTCTGAAGGAAGTACTCCGCGTATCCGCGTTTGTCCGTTTCGCTGTTATTGAACTAGTTTTCTACAAGTTGAATGGCCTGTCCATTTACACATTTGATGTTTATATATAATAAATCAGGGCTTATATACTTTATTTATGGAGAAGTGTATCCTGGGGAAAAATATTGTACTGTATATGCTACGCACGATTAAAGCTGATGGTAATTAACCATCACGTTGCATATCAAAAGGGTGGAAATTTCCAATCAGATTGTCAGAATATGCCCTCTTCCGCGGTTCGCGGTGTGGTTCGAGAAAAGCATAAGAGTACTTTCAACAGAATTGTTGGCTTCCCTTTCTACCGTGTGTCGCCTCTACCATCTCATTTTTGTGTTTCTGATCGAACCTGTTGCGATAAAAAAAGGGGGGAGGGTCACACCTTCTATTGACGCGCACAGTCCAAGTAAGAACGCGTATGTAGGAGTACCGTTGCAGGGTGGAAGTTGGAGTAATATGCATTTCCGATTAGTTCGAGTATTTTCTCTTGGGAGAAAATACATATTAATCCTCTCAAATACATTAAGAGTACGCATAACCTCGATTATCTTCTGGTTCAATTTGCTCCCAAATTACGCCATTGGGCTTTCATTTACTTCCCTTTTGGTTCCATTTACCTCCTGATACATTTTTTTCTCCATTTATTTTTCATGTACAGGCTGAGTTCTAATTTTAGATTTTGCATCGTGGACTCGTGGTAGTGACCATCAAAATGTATGTCGAAAAATGTATTATGAATTTTTCATTATTACTATCATATATTTTTTATATCAATGATTAACTTATCATTATATCCTTTCAGATCAACATAATGATAAAAGATCTATGGTATCTCAAAAAGTAATTTAGGACTTTACTTGTGTATTGATCAACAAAGAACATAAACTGACCCAAAAGTTTAGCAGACTAAATTAAGAAAATGATATGTACTTTTTCTATTTTCTTCGACAAAGTATAAGGATTATGGTGTCAAACTGATGAAAAAAACAGTATGTGTGCCAGAAAATTCATCTTTCTTAATATGAGTGCATAAAGCACTCACTTTTGACCAAAGCCCCTCTAGTCTACTTAGTTAGAGGAGCTAAGATATGGTCGTAACTATAAGACCTAGGTTTGATTCCTTATTGGACCTAGTTATACGGAGTTGGTTTTAAAAAAATCCCCTCACTGATGAAATCAATGTTCGGGGGTTTTGTAGGCCCGGAGAAGGTTCCTTTTTTTTAATAAAAACATGTGGCGCGGTATTACCCCCACGGGGCCTAGTTTAAGCACGCACTCTTGCGACGAACTGAGCCTTCTTTCTTAATGAAAAAAAATCCGTGGGGCGGTCTTACCCCACTGGGCCTAGGTTAAACACGCACTCTTGCGACGGATGAGTATAGCTCAACTATTAAGAACGTGATCGGTTACAGTGGCCACCGTGGTCCAGATGCATGCACTGAACGATGCCAACCAGAGATATCGTTCAATTCACTGCTCGCTAGTAGCGATTTCACCGTTATGTGTTTCTCCACTCGCGCCCACAGTCACACTCGCGTATCTGGCGAGTCGAGTTGAGCCAAAATTTTTGCATAGAGTTGACCAGGCCCCATCTCCACTTCAACTGAACAAGGAGATGTGATCAAGGAGATGTTGCTTCCTGTACTCAAGTAACCAATCAAACCCTAAGTTCCTTGTGGTGAAACCAATTGACCGAGTTCGAGTCATCGAAATAGTACGAGCCCTCACTTTTTCGAATTTATTTCAAGACTAGGATAGTGCCACAAGCGTTGCTACGACAAAACAAAATATTATCATGTTCCATATTGTCATGCACATAAATTGAAAAAAAATCAGCATCTCGTTGGGAGAGATGAAAGAAGATGAATTATTATAGTGACACTGAGATGGACTAAATGGTTAAAGCGCCAAGAAGGATCTAAATGGCGATAAGATATTTCCATTAGCATGACCTCATATTGAAAAGGTCAAAACTCAAATGATCAAGCCAATGTATAAGTTCACACATATACAATACTTTGAACTGGTAAAACTATATTTGAGCTCCAATATATTGTCAAATTAGTTTTCCGAAGAACCGATTTCTACAAGAACATCAAAAATTACTTTTCTATTATTTTTATGTGGATGGATCACCAAGGAAGCGCCTCTCAAACTTACACAATCGGTATCATCCGTGGTAAGAGTGGTTTAACGCACGGCAAGAGAACAATTATATGGAAAAAAGTAGTAATGCTTCAAGCTATAAGAGGAACAACAATCAACATTGTCCTCCTTGCACTGCGGCACTGTGATCGAACGCACATTTGCAATCAGCTAGTAATTAACATAATTACTTCACCCACCGAATGTCTACAACAAACAAAGATATTCAGGGAAACTACCTGGACGCATGCCAGCGCAGCCTGTGCTCGGTCGCAGGCACCACCCGTTGTGACTCAGTGACTGGAAGTCACTACCACTGGCTTCCAGTTGCTGATCTGCAACCAGCTGTTACCGTTTCTCAACACCATAATATTGGCGGTACACAGTGGAGTGCCTCGGTTCTCTGCATCGCAACTCGTGGATATCGATCAACGCATAGCCATCAAGGCATCAATAGGTTCATAATCAACTTTAATAGACGAAGCAAAGTTGGAAAATACATATATCCCCAAAGTACAACTTTATTTCGCCTGGTTTCAGCTGGAGTACAAGCCCGTTCAGCTTAGAGTAGAAACAAAAAGGCTCAGTGTTAGCTATGCCACTGTTACTAAAACTTCTTGCATGTCTCTGCTCCCAAGTCTTAGCTGTTCAGGATCTACCAAACTATCTATACTGCTCAGGGACCCGATAACCTGTCATAACAATCTTACTGGCAAACGTCTTTGGCATAATGAGCCAGTGCATTATCAAGTTGAATTCCTTGCCTTTGAGGTTACTTCCTCATAGAAAAACGCAGGCATTAATCAACCATTCAATGCAAACTCTGAAGAATCATGTGTTACAGTACAAAATAATTGGGTTGGTAGTTGCAGTGTACAATACATACACACTGAAGTAATCAAACAGGACATAGAGCATACTATGACCTATCCAAAAATTAAATAAAGGAAATTGATATCAAGCAAAAGATTGGATGTCAAAGTACACCACAAAGTGATTACATCGATATAGCTATCTAAGATTAATGTCAAAGGCCGAAAGATGGTCGATAGAAATGGGAGTGGGTTCAGGACCAACTACTGTTCTACCAGAATTTACGAAGATTCATAATTTCTATTGAATAAAGACAGAGCCATGTAAACAGTGCACAATTTATGTTATTTCTCTTGAATAAAGACTGAGCCATGTAAATAGTGCACATTTTAGGTAAGTTCTCTTGAATAAAGACCGAGCCATGTAAAGAATTTTCATGCATTCAAATTTCAGAATAATCATCCCGAAATGAATCACCTAGACGGAGTAATAAAATTTTATACAATACATTAAATTAGCATTCAATTTCTGTTATGCACTTGCCTGGTCAATAAATCTGTACTTGTTTGTGGTATAATTAGCATTCAATTTCTGTGATGCACTTGCCTGGTTAATAAATCTGTACTTGTTTGTGGTATGGATCAAAAACTTGGCATCCTCCTTTGCCGGTATAATTTCATCCCAAAGGGAAACCTGTGACATAAATCAAATACAATCACTTACAATACAGTTATAAGAGGAAAAACTGAAATATAATAGAATATCAAGCAAAAAATGAATGGATTGGGTACGAATGAACATCATACTGCTACAGGTCAGTAGGTCAAAGTCATAAGATTGTATCACAAAAACATATAGTATAGGTTCATGCCACTCATCCAATTTTCAGGAAAACAGTAGTAATCATGCATTTAACATCTGGCACATACACTGTCGATCTGGAATTAAAAGGCTAACTTGAGTCAATAGCCTATAATCCAAAAAAACCACTGTGCTGTGGCATTTAACATGTATTCCGAAAAGAGACCCATACTTTGGCAACTCCGAAAGTCTCTCCAACTTGACACCATACCGCCATAGTTTGCAAATGGTTACCCGAATAAAAAAACAATCAACCGGAATTGATGACAAGATTCAAGGAGTAAATCAATTTATGACGAAAGGAAAACAAATTGCCGTGTGGCCCAAAGTAAGTGCTCCCGATTTCGGTGGTTGAAGGATGGATATCTTTGATACTACAGAAATTTCACTCTGCAATATAGCATCATCAAGTGCCTATGCGTGAAGGAAATCAATACCTCGCTCGTGGCCTCCGAGGAGAGTGACCTGCCTCCACAACGTGGATTCCAGCACAACAAACAGTCAGCGAGCACATTTAGATGACAATTTATGGTACCGAACGTAGCTCGGAGAGCGAGAGGAAGATAGGAACAGAAGGTTGTGCACTTGAGGCAATAGATATTGCGAGTAAATTCAAACTTTACTTTCTTGTTGGGCATGGTGGTAGACAAAGCCAAAGTATGCTAGGTGGTCGATATTGAGAAAGATCGAGCGGTGGGCAAATTGGTCCCTAAATGAAGTGTGTAATCTGCCAAACACCAAACACCAACAAGATTGGCAATATTATACGGTGTAATTCCTAGTACAAGCTATCACCGACAAGTTGAAATTTAATAGAACGGATGTGTAATGTAATAGGAAAATTATTTGGCTATTATTTTATCACAAAGGATTAGTCCACACTATTCCGCACCCATCCTCATTTCGATCTTAAATATTTCCTACGTTCATGATACAATTTTAAACCAAGAGCTTCTTAGTATGGTACAATTGCAATATCAAATCCTCTAAAAACCAGCTTTGTAATGCAGTCATCCTTTGGTTTGCATAGAACACAACACTCATGTTCGGGGAAAATAATCATGGAAAATACACATAAATCGATTAGTATGCCAACATCTCCACCGTGGTGGGATCATTGATATATTTATGCATTAACAAATAACCCTAATTGCCCGAAGAAGGCAACTTGTCAAGACACCCCACAAAGCCACCACCACCACCATCACCAACATAGTTCCCCACTGAATTGAATGACGAGCACAGTTTTCTACAGAATACAGACACCACATTATGTTGTAGCTCAAATGTATCATGCATACCAGGACGTCACATATTGCAATACACCCAGAAGCATTTCAACAAATAGCTAGTGTGCAGGTGTGGACAACCGCAATACAACATTCAGAAAAAAATAATCAATTTCAATTTTCGCCGCAATGTATAGAAATAGTTGAGTAGAGATTTTGGAAGCCTTCAAAGACATTTCAATCGATCATTTAAATCCAGAAATAAGCAATGCAGGATCTCACCTGTACTCCAGCATAGCATGTGGGGGGCATGGAGCTCCCCTTGATGTTCTTGTTGCCTTCATCACCAACCTGACAGAAGGGGGAGGAAATGCAAGATTGATATCAATTAGATTAGATTGATAATAATGGAGAACGGAGAACCCTGGACGGCAGCAGTGGCAGGAGGACATGAAACCCTAGACGGCGGCGGCGACGGAGTTGTGAAGGCCCCTTGTGACGGCGGTAGTTGGCGTGGTGATGTGCCGATGTGGACGCAGGACGGGCGCAGAGGCGGCGGCGAACGACGGACGGTGGGGGTGTGGGCGTTGTGGAAGCAATGCGGGGAGGAGGAAGATGGATCCGGCGGCGGGCGACCTATGCCGTGTGCATCCGAACGCCGCGGCAAGGCCACGACCTTGCTCGGCCACAAATCCGACCGCGACAACGGGGTGACGACCTTGGTCGGCAACGAATCCAACCACCGCCGTACGCAAGAGGCACGACCGGAGGAGGTGCCGCCCGGAGAAGAATGGGGGGAGGAGACGATTTGTGGGCGGCGGAGGCGGCGGGGGAGGTGCGCGGGCCGAGGAAGGCGAGCAAGGCGTGCGTGCGGCGAGCCGACGGTTGTGCGCGCGCGGTGGAGAGGAGGGCAAACACAAGGTTAGGGTTTAGATGGAGAACAGGGTAGGCGGAGGTGGAACGAAAGGGAGAAGGCAGCGCCACGGCGACGGCGGGGTAGGCGAGGCTCGAGAGGGAGCCGCGAGAAAATCGACGATGGAGGGAAAGGTGATGCGATTCGGCATGATCGAACGACAGGAATGGACCACGCGGTTCGGCAAGCAAAGCCACGGGGAAGCCGGGCGGAGGCAGAGCCACGCGAGGGTGAAGCCACGGGAGCGGATGGTTTTACCTACCAAGTTTGTTCTCCTTTTCATTCTTTTTAGTAGTAGAGATAGAGATTTAACCGACACAATTTTTCCAGTGGTGGCTTCATCAAGCTCCGTCGTCTCAACATATCGGAGGTTCTGATAAGGGTAAGCTTGTTTTCACGCGCATGCAATGTGACTAAAAACACATACTGTTGCATGTATTCGTAGTGATGAGTGGACGCACATGTGTGTGAGCATTTGCGGTTGTACCGTGTGATTTTAAAAAACATGCGTTCTCACTTGACTTGATGAAATTCGGTGATATTTATGTTTGATCTCAACTCGTTTAGATGTCTCACCGGAAAAGGAAGATAGATCTTATGGACGCACATGGCCACTAATTCATGCATCCACACTGATTTTTTCCCCCACGAATTGACCACGCTACCTACTACTCCTCCGTATTCACCAATCCAGCATGATCACACAAGGTACATAATCTAAAGCAGGAAGAAAAAAAAAACGGGCCGATCAGACTCCTCCGGCACATACGGCGGGACTTGCAAATTCGACACACACACTCAGAAAACGTGAATGAAGGAAATAAGGAATGCACGGTAGATGAGACTCCTCCGGCTCAAACGGCAGGAGCAGGGATTTGGATGATGGGCAAATCTTCCTCCATGACACTAGCTAAAAATCAACAAAAGCCAGAGGGCTCAACTGCAAGAAGAGCCCCGATGGGCTGTGCCGTGCTGCAAGAAAACAAAACAAAAGGCAGGCCGCGTCCTACGTCAGCGGACCGTTGCCCACCGCGGCGCGGCGCTGCCCCGGCCGTCGTCCGTCCGCCACATGACCACAGACAGGCGCGGTGCCCCGCGAGGCCGCGGCACGCCGGCACCGACCTGAAGAGCCGCTCGGGTTTTATTGAAAAAAATTCTTCAGCGTCGAAACCAACGACGGATGGCAGGCAGCAGACTGATTTGCATTGGTCTCCCTAATCACCTGACACGTCCGCACGGAACGTTCAAACAAAACAGCAGGAGAGGTTTCTCCTCGCCCTCTCGGCCTTCGCTCGCTGCCTGCCGGATTCGCAGACCTGGCTGGCTCCAGGGATGAGAAGCATCTCCTGCCAGTCAGGCCGTCCTGATTCCTGAAGGACGACGGAGAGGGGAAAAATAGACAAGAGAAGCATCCCTGCTTCCTGTCCAGATCCCGATCTCCGGCACGGCCGCGCTGGGCCGGGGGTCCACGCTGCCATGTGAGCCCTCGGTTTGTTGAGCTGCAACTGCAACTGCGAGCCCCTGCGTGAGTAGCCGGAAACAGAAGAAAGCGACGGCCAGCGGCAACGGCAAACCCGTCAGTCAGACGCGGGGCGGCGGTGGTTTGTGGGCACGCAACCGTGTGCAGCTGTCACGCCCGGCAAGTCTTGTGTCGTGGACATGAAGAATCTGCTCCCACATGTGGATGTGGTGACGGCTCGTTTAGTTGATTTTGCAAAAAAAAAAAGTCATCTTTCAAAGTTTATTAGGAGTATTAAAGGTGTTACAAAAATAATTACATAAATGAATTGTCAAGCCTAATTATTCGTAACTAGGATTGATTATTGTATCATGATGTTGTCTAATCATGACATAATTAGACTTGTTAGATTCGTCTCAAAAACTACGGTATAGGTTGTGAAATGAGTTTTGTCATTAATCCACATTTAATAGTCCTAATTAGCAACCGAAGATGAATGTGACGGATAGTTGATGCAAAATTTTGGAGAAAAACAGGGCTGCCCCTAAAATTATAACGGCATATGCTTGTCCAAAACTCTAATATACTCTGCTGACCGATCAGTGCTAATCCAATGGCAGCCTTGATCCTTGCGAAAAAGACAGTTCACCACTCGCCTCGTCTCGGAAGCGGAAGGCGTCGATCTTAACCATCTCCCCAGACCCGAGTTAGCTGAACAACCCCCCACCTGCTCGCATAAATTTTTGCCGGCGATCAATGCGCGTTCCGGCGATCGCACCCGGATGGTCATTTCCGGACGAGCGCCTTTGCTCAGCAAGAAAGTACAGCGACTTTTTGTCTTGAATTCTTGATGTTCTTTTTTGGAGTGATGAAAAAAGAGGGGGCATGTGGGCTAGAAAAGCGACTCATGTGATCGGTCCCGGTCCGGATCTGGCTCCGAAACAAAAACCACACTGCTTCCACTGCAATTTCTGCAAACCAACCTACCAACAGGCCGATGCTGGACGGTAACATATGCGCACCACCTACACATGACATGAATACATGACCTGATCTGATCTGATCTGACGAGGCCCGGGTCGTCGCTAGCCCGGACAGGTCACAAGGTTCCAGATAGGAGGGAGGATTATTTGCTGCGACCAAGTCTGCCGTATGATATCTTTGTCTGCCAGTCCAACCCCGTCGCACTCGGCGAAAGCGCGGCTTTCTCGATTGATGTAAGCGTTCTCAACGCGTAGCTGCGCTGTGGTTCCGAAGATGTGTGTAAGCTTCCGCGCTAAGATTTGGCGACGCGGACGCGCGCGATTAAATACTCGGACGACAACATGACTCGGCTCCGTTGCTGTCACGACTACTACTACATGGGACTACGCATGCGTGTGGGCAGGGACGCAGGGTAACTCCTTGGTGTAGAAGATACTGAGTTGGGATCGACGATGGCAGCATCTCAAATTCTGCTGGGATACGTTTTATGCAGAATATATGGGAATCCAGGCGATCCAGGTTCCAGGATCCCGACCACCTGTGGTATTAACCCCCACGGTATTCTTAAGTCAAGGTATTAGTAGGAGAGGCAATGGTGGTTAGTGGCCTGGTCTCGATTGCCTTGCCGGGTCAGTGGGTGCTGGTCAGTCACACCGTTGGGAAAAGGCAAAGCTTCTTTACACGATTTCGATTCGATTCGATTCGATTCGATTCGCCGACTGCGTTTGCATCTCCAGGCAAAGGGAAGAGGGGGTGCGCGTGTCGCGGGTTGCCCCCCTGTTTCTGTTTGCTTAGCGCGGGAGAACGCCGGATCAAGACTCAGCCGAGTACAGTACGTACTAGTATAAACAATCACGCACTACAATGGCCGCCAAAGACGAGCATATCCAGTGGCCAAAGGTTCGCGAGAAAGAACCGTGCAAGTGGCAGCATCACCGGGACACACACGGCTGTGCGCCTGTGCACTTGCCGCCACCGCCCTTTTTGACTCGCCGTGCATATGCTTTAGAGAGTCAGTGGCTCACTGCCGGCCGTGCGAGGGAAAACGAGGTGAGAAAAGGGAAATTGACCGTGCAACTTCGCTCGCCGCCGGCGTGCGGTGCGGATAAGTAGTATGTCATTGTGGCACTGGCACGTCGCTCTCGGGTCTCGCAGCCTCGCCATTGGTTTCGTGAGAACGAGATCAAAAGAGCATTGACGTGGACAGTACTCCGTACTACTCGTACAAACCGTGTGTGTGCCTCGGAGGACGGTTGGGCGGGCCTTTCCGTCGAGCGGTTGGTTCGCTTGACAAGTCATGAAGGCCTATCATTTATGAATATTTATGAATATTTACGAGGTCGCTTTTTCTGGGAGGAAAAAGAGCATGTGCATGTCCTGTACATTATGCATGGCAAACGCCGTCGCCATATATAACTGCATCTGGAAATCAAAACAAAAGCGACGATGAATGCTTTTTCGACCAACCTAACGACGATGAATAGTTAGTGTATTAGTATTTTGTTTCAACTCAATGTAATATAACGGAAACCAAAGAATTTTGTCCCTTTACAGCGATTGATTTGTATTTGTAGCGTCCGTTTACGAGGAAAAACGAAAAAAATCTCTTATAGAATAAAAATATGTAAAATAAAAATGGTGAGAGGAAATTTTAGGTTTATGAGTATTTCTTGTTTTGGAGATAACAGGACATTTGGGTCCGTTGTCGCTACGTTTGCTTTCGCGGGCCGCCGATATATCTTGCGGACCAACCACCAACCCCCCCTGCGCCAGCCAGCAAACTTGCCCGGCCCGTCTCCTCCATTCCAACCAAAGAAGCCCGCCGCCTCATCTGAAGCCCAATCCATGGCTTTCGTCGAAGCGGTGCCGCACGCGGGGCCTCGGCCGCCTACCCGGAAGCGGAAGAAGGGCAAACAAGCCGTCCCCTCCTTCCCCGCGCCGCCGCCGACACACCAAGCGGCAGCCACCGCAGCGCCAGCCGCAATGGAGGCCGAAGCGGACGCCGCCGCCACGACGAACTACGTCTACGACGCCCTCCCGGGGCTGACCCTGGACTTCCCGCCGGAGGAGGACCTCGACGGCGACGGTGCCGAGCCGCACCAGGAGCAGGACGAGGATGATGCGACCGCGACCTACGCCGTCTTCCGCAACGAGATAACTGCGGCTGGGGACGCGCTCGTGGACATCCCCGCTGCGGACTTCTTCTCGCTCCACGTCCCCGCCTCCGTCGAGGCCGAGGCCGAGGCCGAGCCGGCCTCTCCGCGGACACCGGTGCCTGCGGCTGCGGCGGCGACGCCTTCGAGCTCCCGCGCTGCTGAGGAGCAGCCTGCGCAGGGGTCGGAGAGCGCGTGGTTCAGGGGAGGGAGGCAGTTTAGGAGCCCCATGCTGCAGCTACACAAGGGTGAGGGTTTTTTTTCTTACTGCTCTCGGTAGTGTATTTCTGTTGCCTCATGTGAACTGACTTGAAGGTTTTGATGAGCTTATAGAGTAAATTAAGAGAACCTACTTTACAATTTGCAGCATGGTTTGACTATGTTCTCAGTTTCGCATGAGAAGCATTTTGCCAATGGTGTTTTCCTTAGGGTGGTACTTTCGATTTTGGGATCATTTGAATTTTGTGGCTTGCTGTGTCAAAATGAATTGTGGCTTGCTGTAGATAGAATGATCAGATATACTTACTCTGTATGATGAGATGAAAGGTCACATATGTAGGCATGGTATTGAATAACAGAATGGGTGCTTGGGAATTGTGATAGTGTACATGTCAGGGTTGAAGGCCTGCATATACCATACCAAGGATCATGAACATGGAATGTCTACATGATACCTTCATGAGGTTTTCTATGGCGTTGATGGATAGGCGTAATGACATCCTTAACAGTTATTGAATATAAATGTTGATTAAAATTAATCCATAGTTGTATTCTTGTATATGATGAAGAAGATGTTAAGAAAATATTGTGATATTGAATAGTTCTTGTGTGGTTTCAGTAACATTATTAGAAATTGTTTAATACTAGCTCAAGAATCAGCTATCAGTCTTATACTTGTGGAAGCAGTGAAGCTATGTTATGGAGTTGATCCAGGCCTGCAAATCAAAATTTCTGCTAGGACTTATCCAGGCCTGGAAATGACATTTTATATTAGGAATTGAAATAGGAAGTGGGCCTAGCTCAACTAGTTAGAGTCGGAGGTGTGGTCGTGCACTCTAACCATCTAGGTTCTAGTCCTCTAGCTCAAATTTGGGTGCCTACGTCTTCTTCTTAATGAAACATCACCTAGCTTCTCCTAGGTTGATCTGAATTAATAGAACTTGAGATCAGTAAAACCTCATACTTGTATTTGTTGTTAATTGACGCGGTACTGATAGATATTATCTATCTGCTGCAGAGATTGTAGACTTCTGCAATTTTATCTCACCTTCTACTGAAGAGCAATCTTCACGGACAGCTGCTGTTCAAGCTGTCTCCGATGTTGTCAAACATATATGGCCTCAGTGCAAGGCAAGCGAATTCTCTTGTGCTAGGTAGCAGATAGCTTTGAACTATTTGGTGACTCCCAAGTTTTGTATGGCAGGTGGAAGTCTTTGGATCTTTCAGGACAGGGCTCTATCTACCAACAAGTGATATCGATGTAAGCATTTTCATTTCCTCCTCTTATCTAGGACCTTGTCATTTCACTTGCTTTCCCTTGTTAATAATGCTGGAGCGTAGTGATTACATTGTTGAACAAATTGTTCTTCTCTATCCTATCCTATATAAAGCAATAGCAAGCACTGGTATCTGCACATAAAGAAGAATATGTATGAGATGATGGAAAAATAATGAGTGTGGAGGAGTACATAGTGAAATGCAACATAATTGCTTGATAAGGAGTCTAAAAAGTGAGATATGTGGCACTTAGTACTAGCAATATTAGGTTAGCTTGACATGTCATGTTTTCGTTGATCTGTATTCACCTTTTAATTGCACTAGCTAATTTGATATCAAGCAAATATACTTTGTTATGTTCTTTCATGATAATGGAAGTTTCTGGGGTACATCTATGGCTAATCATGAACTTGCACTATCCGTCTTTCACCTGGAAACATATTTTTCATATAATTTTTTATGAGATGTTTACTCATTTACGGGTTTAAGTCCACTTTGGTTTATTGCTGCAGGTTGTAATATTTGAGACCAGAGTTAAGACTCCTCAAGTTGGCCTATATGCTCTTGCTAAAGCATTGTCTCAGAAAGGTGTTGCTAAAAAGATACAGGTCGAGTTTAAACCCTGCTTTAATCTGTTAGCATCTGTGCAAGTTCCTTTTCTGGTTCGTGAGCTGCATATTACAAGATTTCTAGAGGATAAAATACTCTCTTTTTTTCTCGAACACGATAACATACTCTTTTCTCATCAACAGAAGACTACACAATTTTTATCCAGTTGAAATGAGCACTTAAAATGATCAGTTATTTAACTTGGTACCCACAAAACTTCATTTGTTTGGAACTATCGCCATTCTCTTCTACGTTTACCTCTTTTGTCAACTAATTGGACACTAAGCTGCTTATTTTGTTGACGGACCATCACTTTTCTTATATCACAGGTAATAGCAAAGGCACGTGTGCCGATCGTGAAGTTTGTGGAAACGAAGAGTGGAATAGCTTTTGATATCAGGTTCAATTTTTTTCTCATTTAGTCACATGAATATTTCTTGTATTTTTTTCACTTTTGTACCAGACTGCCCCTTTGTGTAATATATAATATCTCTCTCTCTTTTTATTCCAGCTTCGATGTGGATGGTGGGCCACAAGCTGCTGACTTCATCAAGGTACCTGTTCAAATGACCAACTAGCTACTCCGTAATGGAACACAGCATGTACTCTGTTGAAGCTAACATGTGGCAGATGATTACATGCAGTTTAGTTCACCTGATTCTTTTGACCAATCTCTTCCATTTTGTACTACAGGATGCTGTGAAGAAGTTGCCTGCTTTAAGACCCTTATGTATGATTCTCAAGGTTTTTCTGCATCAAAGAGAACTTAATGAGGTACACTTATACTAAAAATGGTGACTAGTTGCTCGTTTTCGTAATTAAAAGGTCAGTTGATTCAGATTTATAATTATACTGCACTCTTTTGGTAGGTCTATTCAGGTGGAATTGGGTCATATGCTCTTCTCACGATGCTGATCACACATCTACAGGTGAAATAAGATCTACTGACTTGAGCTGTCTATATTTGAAAGTTACAAATAAATACTTAAAAATGGATGAAGCACAATAAGTTGTTTTTTAAATGATATAGTTAAGTTCTGAAGAAATCTAAGGTATTAAACAAATCAAAACTCATTAGATGTAAGCCCTTTTAAGTTTTAACACACTCATCTCAACCGCATTGTACTTTTCTTGGTACTGTCATTGTTTATTTACTTGATATCTGTAACCTGAGGATTCACCAAGTATTTATTCTCTTTTAGTTGATCTGGGGTGGGAAAGATAGTCTAGGGTATCGTCAGGCCAAGGAACACAATTTGGGAATTCTTTTGGTAAGTAATACTTTTCTTATTACTTTTTCTCAAACATGCAGGAGATCTGTGTATCATTGTATTAAAAAGAAAACTTTTCTTATTTATGGACAAGTGGTATTTTTCGCTCATTCTTTCAATATTGTCTCACTGTATACGATGAGCTTTGCAGTGTTCTACTTTGTGATGAAGATGGAAGTGACATCACTTATTATTTGCTCCTCTTTTGTGCAGGTCAAGTTTTTTGATTTTTATGGGCGCAAGTTGAATCATTATGATGTTGGAATATCTTGCAACTCTGCAAAGACCTTCTTCTTGAAAATTGATAAAGAGTAAGTCAATGGTTTGCTAGATGGTCCGATGCTGGACAAATAAATCTACTAACTGCTGTGGCTGCCATTGGTTCATTTGCTCAACGGTCAAGCTCACCTGTAACCACTTTCCATGTACCCTATTTTTAGGAACTGATGCAGAACTAACAACATATCTCATTTTTTTAAGGAACAGCATGTCTCATTTTGTTTGTTACCGTTTAAAACATTTTTTTATTGTAGATCTGTAGCCTGATATGCAAATTTTGTTGATAATTTAAATATTTTTGATGGCTAATATTATATAGTCATAAGTTCTAACCCTATTGTTCGTATTTAAGTTCCAAATTTGTTTTACTGCTTCATTTGATAATTTCTGCTGTTCACTGATCCTATCTCTAATATGCTTTTGTAGCTTTATGAATCTTGATCGGCCCCATCTTTTATCTATTCAGGATCCTATGGTAGGACCTCTGTCCTTCACCTAGATTAAATAACTTGTGTGTCTTCAATTGCAAGTTTACATATTCAAACTGTGATTTCCAGGCACCAGATAATGATATCGGAAAGAATTCGTTTAACTACTTCAAGGTAATGCTCTATCATATTGGACCCATTGTTCTGTCTCCCATTTTTTCAATGCAATGGATATTTTACCTGGAATTTGTTTGATGATTTTTACTTATTTGCTCTTCAATAATGCTTACGCTTTCTTATTAATAACTATTGAAAATAAGCTCTTTTTTTTTTAAAAAATGGTTTGTTTCTTTACTGGTTCATCACGGGAATATACCATGGAATAACAATCCATTAAAGAATCAATGCTACTTATCATCAATTTGGAGCAAGTTTCCTTAAGCAACTGGTAGGTAGTGCACAAGATAATTCACAGCAATCCAGGTCCATATACCCCTCTTATTACCATCCAGCCATCAGGGCTGCTTAAATAAAGTCTTCTTTCTTGCAATTTTCAATATATATTGATTGACTTGCTATTTGCAATTTTTGTACTATTTCTCTGGAATGTTTTGCCATAAGAGAATCTTTAATCATGCTTTAGGTGAAGTCAGCATTTTCGAAGGCATACTCAGTGTTAACTGATGCAAACTTGATTGCGAACTTGGGACCTAAGAAGAGCATTCTTGGCACCATTGTCAGATCAGATTCAGTTCTCGTTGACCGAAAAGGCTGGAACAACGAAGATCAATTGCCTGACATGTTAACGGAACCCTGGGAACCAGTAACCCGGCAGTTTGACAGTGAGAATGATGTAGTGTACAATTGGCATGTGATAGACGAGGATGAACCATTGCCCAGAAACAGTCAATCCACATCCGAGGACACTAGCTCTTCACCATCCCCATCTAAAAAAAGGAAGTCTTCCAAATCAAAACAGAAATCACGAAAGAAGTCGAAGGCTGATGTCTCAGGCAGTAGTAATACTGCAAATGGGTTCAGAGAGGATAGAGCATCCAAGCGGGAAGCAGGAAGCAGCAGGAGGAGGAAGGGGCCAAGGGAGTACGACAGATTTACAAATACACTCCCACAATACACGCATGTTAGTAGGTGGTGACTTTTTGGTGGCTGCTAATATCATTGACAGTATGGTCTCAGAGATCCAGCACAATTTGACACTGAAGCATTATGTTACACTAGTGAAGTCTGAAGTTATCAAAAACTATTCATAATAGTTATCGATAACTATTCATGGGCCTAATGGTTTGTTTGTTTGTCTGTCTATTTAACCTCTTTCATTTATGTAACGGATAGCAAGCTAAGATCCAGTTATATCTTGTGAACATGCAGCAAATCTGTTGGTAATGGTATAAGTGATGGTGATTATGTATTAAACTTTCCATTGTATCAATGGGTGAAGCAAATTCATATTCAAATATTATTACTGAGGCATGCCGATTGGATGGTATGAGTAATTTTGCACTAAAGAATGAGCATCCAAACTGCCAGCTTGCATTTAGGACAAAGTTGTAACGAGAAAATATCTAGTAAATCGCACTTACAATCCACAGTGATGTTTTGTTTTCATTATAACTAGCAGTGCCCATTATTACCTGTGAGCAAGTGCAGCACTTGCATTCTACAGTGACCTAATGACCAAGTTATTGCTCAAACTTAAATAGTATAGTACTAAGCAAAAGAAGATGAAAACAAAGCCAATTCAAGTTTTCGGAGAACAGTTTATATCATACATAAAACAGATTAGATCAACTGTGATTGATTCTGTGAGAAGGCAGCAGCTGTTAAAAACCAACGGTAACAGCTACCTAGTTAGCATCTGACAAATTATGTAAACCCGTTATATATTCATATAAGGCATCAAAGTTCACCGCAGGTTACAAGGAGATATGCCCATTAAAAAGTGAGGACATATGCCGAAAATCAAACTCAACTAACCTAGCTTTTTTATTTCAGATTGACCTTCAGCTAAAATAAGACAGAAGGATCTATTTCAATCTGCTGGCTGATGAAAAAAAGGAGCCAGATGAAATACTCAGTAAACCTAATGAGCTTCCGACTGCAGTATGTATTGTAGTAAGTTCTGGAAGCAGTGGAATGTATGATTGATTGATGGCCCATTATCCACTATGCTGACCATTCACGTGGGGATGTTACATTGCTACCAACATTAAGCTTATCAACCATGGCAGGTTGGGCTGATGTCACCACCGGAAGTATCTCAACTTGATCCCGTGGATACCCTACTACACTGGCTGTTTCAACCATATTTCCAAACTGATGATTGTGCACGGCTTGCGGTCCCAAGTGATGAAACGCCATAGGAGCAGTAGCTTGAGGCTGAGGCAGAATAGCAACAACAGTTGCAGGGCAGTTAGAAGGGTTCTTGTACGTGGAGCTATAGGTCTGCCCATTTCCTTGAACAGAATAAGATGCAACACTGCAATGACTGGGCTGGCTTGGTTGCGGACAGTGGCCCTGGCTGTGTGGCTGCAGTGACTGTGGCTGCTGCTGCTGCTGCTGGATATTATGATCAGCCACTGGAAGCAAAATTGTGTTGCCTTGGCCATAAAATGAATGGGCAACTTCATGATGCTTATGTTGCGGCGAAGAGTATGGAGGCTGCATAGCCACACTTCTTGAAATTGGCTCTGGGTTAGCATTGGCAGGCTTCTGGGGACAGTATGAAGGATACAAGGGTGTGGCTTGAGGAGCACCCTGCGAGTGAGGAGACGACGATTGTTGTTGAGCCATCTGTCGCGAAACATGCTGGATAATGTATTGCTGCTGTTGCACCATGGGCTGTTGGGAATGCCAAGCATGGGAATCAACCTGCTGGGTAGGCATCTGGGGCCTGTGATTCGGTGGTTGAGGGTACAACTCAGTTGAGTGACTAGATTTTTGAGGTAGCTCAACGGCAACCCTGGCTTCAGAGTTCTGGACAAGTGGCTGCACAACTTGAACCAATGGTTCTGCCGTCTTGCTCTCAGTGGATTTGGCATGATCCTGGGTTTGGACATAGTACACCGGAGCTTGGTTCAGCTGCTGCTGATCATGCTGCGCGCTCAAAGAGACCGGCACTAGGTGCTGCAGAACAAATCCATTGCTGCTTTGGACCTGGACAGCAGGTGGTTGCATCCCATTAACTTGGTGAATCGGCAAAAGGGCAACCTCATGCTTCGGAACTTGCGTGCTGTGGTCGCTTTCCCTCGGCGCAAGCAAGGAGAAACCGGTGGCTTCACTCTTGTGAGAAGGCGCCTCATGTCCTATTTGAAGTTTGCTTAGTTCGTTCGGAGTCTCAGCTAAATCTTGCCTGTCCTGAAGGAGCTGCACAGATTTTTGGACCTGGCGAACAAAATGTAGATCCAGTTACTTTTTTTTAAAAAAAAATTGCTATGTACTGTAAATCCCATCTCAAGGGAAGAGTAGTGGGCTTGACTCCACTGATGATTGTAGTACAATCTTGCGGGGAAAGAAACAACTTTTAAGTATCGTACAGCACGCATAAGTGAGAAATCCAAATCTCACTGTTACGTCGGAATGGCATTACCAAATTATTAGTAAAATAATTGCTCGAGAAACAAATCGGTGCGCCACGCGTGGCCGGATCCGAGACGCACGGAGAGCGAGCGCCCACCTGTCTGAGATTCTTGTCGATGCACCTGAAGTTTGCGGTGCTCTCGCCATGGTAGTCCATGACGTCGCTGCGGAGCTCCCCGATGGACCTCTCGAGCTTGTAGCAGTAGAGCTCGAGCTGCGAGAGGCGGCCCCCGATGCCGTCGAGCGAGTGCAGCAGCGCGTCGGCCTGCTTCCGCATGCACTCCTCGACGGCCGCCATGACGGCGTCCTTGGGGTAGAACCCTCCGTCCTGCTGCTGCAGCAGCTGGTGGTGGTGCTGCTGCTGCTGATGCAGCGGCTGCGCGTAGACGCCGACGAAGGTCCTGTTCATCGCCCGTTCGTCCTGCGAGCCAACCAAAACAGCCGTCTCTCGCTCTCGGGGACCGGGGAAATCGGAAAATCACGGGGGGGGGGGGAAGCGGGGGGGCGTACCTCGCGGCGGCGCGGGTGGTCGAAGGAGCACCGCGCGTCGGGGGCCAGGCCGAAGGCGCCCGAGACGGAGGCGGCGGCGGCGGCGGCGGGGCGCGCGGGGGAGGCCATGCGTGGGCGGCGCGCGGCGGGGTGCTAGGGTTTTGGGATGGCTGGTGCAGCGGGGTGGGGTGAGGTGAGTGGGGAATCCGAAGCGGGAGGAGCGGAGGAAGGGGCGGGGAAAGAGAGGGGGGTGTAGTACTACAAGCTAAGCAGGGGGGGGGGGGGGGGGCAAGCAAAGCAGCTGGGTAATGTAAAACGGGCAAGTAAGTAAACAGTGTGTGAGTGAGAAAGGGGAAGCGGAAACAGAGGAGGCAAGCCAGCAAAGCGGAGGTAGGAGTAGAAGAGAGCGGTGGTGTTGTTCCTGTGGAGTTCGAGGCGCGAGGAGGAATAAAAATGATGGGGGCGGCGGCGAGCAAGTGGGGGCAGCGCGACGCGAGCGTGGGTGGACCTCGGAGAGCGAGACGCGCGGGGCCGGCCGAGCCGATGGATGCCGAGCTCGGCGGAGCCCCGTCCACATGTGGGCCGAGATCTGGTGGCGGTGGCCGAGCGCCGAGCGAGACTGGCTGCTGCTGGGGATTCAGCGGTGGCGGTCAGGCGGCGGATAGGGGTGGGTGGCCGGGCCGGGGCCGGGACCGGGAGTCGAGGGATACGGTGCCCTGCCCACGCCCGTGCCCTGCTGCTGCGGCTGGACTGGATGATTTGGATGCAATGGCGAATTGGCGATGCTGATGGGGTTTCCGATGCCGGGTTTGTTCGGGGGTGCTCCGTCGCGGTCCGCCTCGTGCGCCATGTGCGTGATTAACAACTGAACGGATCAGGATTCAGGCATACTTCCTCCGTCTTGTAAGCAAGGTTTATTACTTTTCAAATTTTGTCCTACAAGGGTTTATTTAGCTTGTACCGTGAAAGTAATTTAATTGAAACAACACTCATTCTAATAAAAGAATGCCTCGAGAACATGCATAGAGATAATGAAATGATCGATAGATACGTAATAGGGGTAGTATGATCACTTATTATAACTACTAACGTGTCAAAAAATTTCTAAACAAACAACCTTTGTTAACGGATGGAAATGTTACTGTTCCAAATTACCCTTCCCCAACGTTGGTGAATCGCTGACTTAGCGCCTGGTTTCAAGTTCTAGGTGGCTAAATCCGCATTATAAATTTTTTCCTTACAATGTCGCGCATTTTCTCCCCGACTACCCGTCGCCGATTTGACCTTGGTGCACTACTTGTAGTGATAGGCATTTTCCAATGTGAATATTTTGAACCGGTCAATATTTTGTTGTGGTTAAGTAGCATGGTGTGTATTGATATTCATATAACACTGCAGCTGGGGTAGTAATAAAGGAATACCAAAATTCAAAGCCAATCCACCTGCTACCAGTAGTAGTGGAGGATGATGCGACCAGAAGGTCCATCGGCCAACTATGGTTTCACTAGGAGGCCACATCCTGAAAGTAGCCAAAATTAATACAAGTTGTGTATTTTCACCAGGATGCATCTCCCCTGCCCCACTTACGACGTAAAATGTTGGTTTCTTTTGCTCTACATGAAGCACCATCAGGAGTTATGAAGTCGGCGTCAATTCGTGAGTCAATATCATGACAGGAATGTGCATCTGCTGAACTACTATGGAGTATACTCCCTCTATTCTCTTTTGATAGGGTTGTTTGTAAAATCAAAATTCTCTTTTGATATTCTCATTTGAGTTGCCACCTTGCAGTTGACATAGACGATTCTTTCGCGCGTAGAATAACTCTTCTAG
This sequence comes from Cenchrus americanus, assembly GCA_947561735.1. Lineage (NCBI taxonomy): Eukaryota > Viridiplantae > Streptophyta > Magnoliopsida > Poales > Poaceae > Cenchrus > Cenchrus americanus. The sequence goes on along the minus strand of OX387244.1, from coordinate 75,187,146 downwards.
AAATATAATTGGTGCATGTATGTGATTACATCAAGACCAAGGTTCATTCTCCTTGATCATTGTGCCAAGATGGAATAGTTCTATCATACTCTCTCCGATTTGGTAAGAGAAGTTGTTTAGGATAGCGACATAGTCTCCAAAACACAACTTTGACTTTTTTTTATAGAAGTACTTATTGAATATATGTATATTTTTATGAAAAATGATTTTCAAAACAAATCTATTGATATGATTTTCACATTTCTAAACATAATGACTTAAAAGTTATTCATCATTTATATTCCTAATGTTTGACCCAAATATTGTCCAAAACGACTTCTTTTACCAAACCGGAGGGAGTAAGAAAATGGAATGGAAGGAATACAATTGGACAAAGGAGGAGGTGAAGCCTTAAGGGCACATATGAATTTCTTGAAACTGCACTTGGGTTCCTTGGAAGTGGTGATGTACTTGCTGAGTTCAGTACATCACCAGTCGAAGCTAATATAAATAAGAGAACTGAAAAATTATGTGAGAAATTTTCCCAATTTAATTACACTCGTTTGGATACACAACTCGAACACGATTACTACATAACCTAACCAATAGGTGGATTTGCTAAACCCCGTGTTACCAATGGCATTCACACTCTAATATTATACTAGCATAAGACTATCCCAGCAACCACGCCCATAGGCACCTTCAAATCCACCTTATGAGGGAGGAGAGAGAAGAATCTCATTCCCAAAGAGCAACGCCCACAGCAGTCCACACCCATCCCCTCCTGCATCCCACCGTTGGCTCGCGGGACAGGGCCACGGCAGCCACGCCGGCGCGCTCTTGCTCCGCTCGTCGCTCCCGCCAGCAGGGTGAGGACGGACGGACGAGAGGAGGCCATGTCCCCGTGCGCCGCCGCTCCTGCCCTGCCTCCATGCCGTGGTGCAGAGGGAGACGACAGGCAAAGAAGAGGGAGAGGAAGAGGGCGCGCAGACGACCTCCGAAGGCAGATCCGGCGGCCTGGTGGCCGGATCTGACACTCCCTGTGGCGCCTCGGCGCGGTGAGGAGGAGCACAACGTGGGATGGCGGGAGACGGCGACCGGCGTGTGGGGGCGGCGGAGGGTGGAGACCGACTCGTTGGGGTGGCGGAGGGCGGAAACCGAGCGCTGTGGCAGAGAGGGAGAGGAGTGACGCAGCAGGTGGGGTGAGGGAGAGGAAAGAGAAACCTAAGATGAAGTCGTCAAAGTCGGGGGCGGGCCCACTTGGTATTCAATGGTATTCATTGAATACCAATTATTTTTGAAAAAAAACTAGATATATATATTATATACATCATGTGTATTCAACTAAATGGAAAAATACAACAACTCAGGCTACCATACAGCTCATTTCGCAAAACTGGGCCAACAACCCAACAATAGGGCCCAACTCATGCCTCGTCTCCCTCCCCTCAACCCGCAATTTAAGCTGTCAAAAAATTTTTTTTACGCCCTTTACTAAGTTCGAATACCAACACTCAAAATTCTCGCCCGCCCCCGGTCAAAGTGGAGGTACCTCACTATGGGGATGGGGATGAGTGGATTGGAGGATGAACAGTGTTGATTTCTTCTTCATTTTGAGATTGGAGGTGGGGATAGGTAGCTCGCTGGAGATGGGTGTAATGGACTAGTTCTCATGGAAGAGTGTAAGACGGCGCTATGCCGTTGTGCCATTGGCCCATTCGTCCTGCCGAAAGTCGAGCCGGTGCCCGGTGCATGGATAACGAACGAACTGCCTATAACCAAAGGCTGAAAAGTGAAAACACGCATCCACCCTGGTTGCTACCAGCAGCGTACTAGTGCGTTTCAAACTGCCATCCTTCCAAGTGCATATGCAAAGTCGTCATCAAACACTGATGGATCCCATGATGGAACACTGCATCAACCAACAAAAACCTTTTTGCATTGGCAGTTGAGGCGGCGGTTGGGAGGACGAAATCCCCAGTTGCCTAGTGGCCAGGGAGTCAGCGATCGAGATCCTATATACTCCTATAGCTCTATGATCTATTGGTAGCGCCTACACGCAGCATGAGCCGGCGGGTGGGCAGATGACGTACAGATCGAACGACTTTCGGGCCGGATCGATCGATGCCGACTTAAACGGTCTTCGTCTTCGGTTGTTGGCTGCGGCGAATGGCCGACAAATTCCTTGCTTTGCCCATACTCGAACGCTTCCCGGCAGCCACAACTTGGCGCCGACCCACTGTTCCATATCTCGATCGATCGATCCTATATACTATGGCCGCTACTTGGCTAGGCAGAGAAAAGGCAAAAGATTCTTGCGCCAGTTTTTTTTTTTTTTATGTCTCGAGTTCGTGCCCCGGACGGCTACTTGACGCCTTTGATCAGTTGTTTATCTGAAAAGATCTGCTGTATCGTATACAATAATTTGGGTCGCACCAATGCACAGTTCTGGATCGGATTACTCTGCCTTGTAGATCATTTTTATTTTATTTTTCATTCATGCTTTGGAACCAAAATCAGTTTAACCGGTTGAGTTTGGTTGAACCAATGATCCAAATTTTTTTATGGATATGCAATAACGACAATGGTAGCTTAAAACATACTTATCAATCATGTACTAAATGGAGGGTTCTGATACTCCACGTTAATCCTCACGAAACACCCTAAAATATTAAGGTCAAGACATTCTCACAAAATTTAGATATATCCGGCCATTAATCTAAAACTCTAATCATCATAGCTATAGATCTACAATAAACCTCAAAATCTATATCTAAATCATCCAACACCACCATTATAAAAATAATGAAAATAGTACTCCCTCCGTCCCAGAAAACTCTTTCAAAGTCAAACATTTTCAACTTTGACCAACATAACTCTTGAAATAATATATTTTAAATAGAAAAGATTACATATTTTAATAGTTCTTTCCAGGAAAAATCTACCAATATCACTTTTATGTTATTAGCATATATGATTATTTCATTATACGCGGTCAAAATTGAAAAAGTTTGACTTAAAAAGTCTAAATGAAGCTATATTCTGGGCGGAGGGAGTATATATTAATTAACCCTCTAATTTTTATCCAAATTATTCTTGTGTACCATTATTAAAAAAAATATGAAATAGCCCCAAAGTTTGCATATCAATTGTGATATCACCATTTAGAATAACGTAAAGTAACTCTAAATCTTCATCCAAATTATCCACATCTATATATCATTATAAAAACTTGAAAAGATATCTGAGAGTTCATCAAAACATGGCTCTAAATTGCTTATTTATTCCATTGTTAATATAGAAAATATTAATTTAAGGTATATATGAATGGTATTTGTCACTATGCGGATCATGTATATGGATGAAGTGGCAAGAATACATATTTCTATGTTAAATACATACCTAAAAATAAAAGTTGAATTAAATACATGTCAACTACACATGGAGGCGTGGTGCAAACACTAGTAGAGAAACAATATTTGGTACGCCTCTTTAGTCCCAGTTGAACTTTGGAGCCGAGACTAAAGGGTTGACATCGACGTGGCCACTAATGCCAGCAGTGCTCCGACCCTTTAGTGTGGGGTGTGTATGTGGTGGTGGGGTGGGGGGGACTCTAGTCTTGGTTCGTAACACCAACATACTCCCCCCGTCCCAAAAAGAATGGCGTTTTAGGATTCAAAATTTGTCCCAAAAAGAACGACGTTTTACTTAATTTAGCATGTTTGCATGTGCATGTAGGCATGCAACAATCAATTACCACCTAATATGGTAAATAAATAGGGGCACTCGAGGTCATTTGACCTTCTTAATAATCTGTCCTAAAATTCCTAAAATGACATTCTTTTTGGGACAGAGGGAGTAGACTAAAGGGTCTCGGGACTTTAGTCTAGGTTGATGTTACCAACCGACTCCTTTAGTCTGGGTTGGTGTTACGAACCGAGACTAAATGGTCTCCCACGAGTTACTATAAGTGGATTGCATCTTCTACTCAGTTAGATGTGCTGTGTATGTGAGATGGTAAGGAAACTACGCACAAGGCTACAGGTCACGAGTTTCAATCCCCACACCGCGCATGCACATATTTCCAGTAAAAAATTATTTGACCTGCGACTTGTGTGCGTGTGTGAGGGCCTCCCAGGGATTTGGATTTAGTCTCGGATCTAGTTATAGACCCAGCCACCCAGGACTAAAGGGGGTCTTTTGTCTCTCAGCATTATTCTCGATTAGTCTCTTAGGTACCTAAGGCCCTTACCAATCAGGACTAAAGGCCTATTCTCCACCAGCGAAGTAGAGGCCCTCCAGGAATGAAGGCTTGGAGGGGGAAAATTTGGAGGTGTATAGAAAATGCAAGCCCATTTAAAGATCCTGTTGGAGTTGAATTTTTACATGAAACCTGTCAACACCTCACCTGACACCAGCTCGTCCATATATGTTTTCCCACAACACAAGCCACTCAACCCAAAAGCCATATAATCACAAGACCTCAGGGCAATAGGTCCTTTTTTCTCTCAAAAAGGAAGTTTCATTAATTGTCAAGAACATTATTACATGGAGTCTAATACAATTAGTACTGACTCAAAAGGGGGGAAATACACTCACACCCCTTGCATAATCAAAACAGCACAGAACCAAAATTAAATAAACTTTGTAAAAAAAACAAAACACGGCAATTACGATAAATCCGTAGAATTAACAACGTACTAAAGGAAGCACCGTACGGCCGTACCGTAGCTTGGCCACGCACGTCGACCGTTACAAAGTCATAAGAGTCTTGAGAGATAGCATCCGATGGAGCGCGAAGCAGCAGCAGGGAATCAGTGATGCTGAGGGTCGGGCCCTCCGGGGCTCAGCCTCTTGGACACGGCCACGCTGCCGTCTCCCCCAGCAGCAGCCTCGTTGTCGCCTGGCACCACCTGCAGTGCCGCCGCCATTTCCACCTGTACCTGCAGAGGGCCCGTCGCCGCCAGTGATGCCGCCACGGCCACGGCGGCTGTCGCCTCTCGCCCTGTCGTCCCGGCCAGCAGCTGCCGCGCCGCGCCGGCGCCCGGCGAGCATAGGGACACGACGGCCGCCGCCAGCAACAATGCGCTCGTGGCAACAACGCCGTTGAGTTGTCCCGCCATCGTCGGATCTATGTATCGGTGCCGAGTGAGGAGCTGGTGGTAAGGTTAAGTTCAAGAAGCTTGCTTATCGGTTGCTGTTACGTACGTGAGGTGAGGGTTACTGCGATGGGGCCGTGTTGTTCTTGTGTAGTATGAGTGTGTGTGGTACGGGCAGTGCAGAGCTTGAGCTGCATTATATAGGCGTCGCTCGTTGCATGAGCTTAGGCCGGTCGACGTGGTCACGATCGACTCTGGATCGACCATCGCGAGGACAAGTTGCCTTTGTCATGCCCGTGTCACGTCATCGTGGACGTGGGTCTCGGTGGTGCTAGCTCGTGCGGCTCGATCGAGTCCGCGTCTGACGCCACACAACTGAGGGACGATTGGTCGCGCTGCACGGGCCTGCCCTTCTTGCCAACAATGCAAGCTGGGACTGACGCACATATGCATGTAAACAAATTGTGGTCGTCTTGAGCATTCCGATTGAATGAAGTGATCTAGTGGAGCCGGCCTGCCTTGCCAATGCAATGCAGCTTAGCAGGCTTGGCAAACGCGGGGATTCGATGACGACGCCACCCGATACGAACGACGGTAGTTGAAGGTGAATGAATCTCCAGAACGAAGCAGCTTGAATATTGTACGTGTTGGTGCGATCTCTCGTGGTACGACCAAACAGGGGCAGGGACCACGCAGGGCGGCTTCTTTTCTCTGCAGCGATTGCGATGCACGCACGCACGCACACACACACCCGATCGATCGAGCTTATTCTCATACTAATGTTCGGCCCCATTCGGAACACACGATCGAATTGCCTGTCGAACCTGCGTAAAATTGAGCTGTTTCCGGCGAATGTCTTGTGCTGTTATACTGCACGGGCCGATCGTCTCTGAAGAGCAGAGACGGTGGAGCATGCGGACAGAGAAAGTACCGAGTCGTAGGAGGAGGTTGTGATGAATGAATTAATGTAACTTGCTACTTGCTAAGTTTCAGTATGGTCTGCTATTAGATTATCACAGTTGCTCATCTTACATAGCAGCAGCTTTCTCTACGTCGAGTCACACGACACATCAAATAGCATGAAAGTGCCCTTTAAATGGTGCTGATGCAACCATCACTAGGAAATCCTATAATTAGTTATATATAGGTCGGGCCATGCCGAGCCGAGCCACCTCACCAAGATCATACAAGTTGTGTATAAAAACTAGCTGGTCGATGGCAACTTATCAGCACCACGTCATAGCAACAAGTGTACATCGGGGGATACATGTTTCTAATTCCTTAGGCACTAGGCTGACCCAGAATTCATTGTTTTAAACCTTAATCTCATAATTTTCATATGATCTATCTACACTAAAAGATTTTCCAATAGGATTCTTCATTTATAACTTTATACCAAACTATAATTGGAATATGTATGTTGTTTCTTTTTTTTACATGTATGTTGAATGGTACAACATGTATATCGACACGACATGAAAGTGGACCGTTGTACCATGGGTCATGCTACAAGAGCCTAGGCCAAAACATGGTGTGCCGTACTATAAACATGGTGGACGGTCCCAAGTTCCACCTTAATGCATTCGTGGATCCTATATAACTTCCACAAGTTTTTTTTTGGTTTCACGGCTTCTAGTGTTTGAGATCCATGTTATAGTATATGTATGGGCGTATGGCTAAGAAAAGATGGAGAAGCAATCCAACCATAAATAAATACCCCATCCCCAAGCCAACTATACTATCTGACATCGCGACATGTTGAATTAGCTTATTCGAAATGTTGTATTAGGGATAGTATTCGTGGCAAAAGATGGTTGGGCTGCAATGGTTGTGCTAGATGGGCCTAAGTTGTGTGGTTTAACTAGCTTCCGCCGCAAGTGGCAAGTCAAACAGGAGCCCTTGTGCAGTAGCATACTCGTTTTCTTTTAGGATCTTTCTCCTTTCCTAGTCCTAGTTTAAAGAATATAAAACTAGTTGTCCCCTCTCCCTTAGATTATTACAAATAAAACTAGCAGGAATAGTCGGACGGCCGGCTGGATGGCTTCCAGCTCGACAGCCGAGGAGGGAGCTGAACTGCTGAATTCAGTTTCTCTTATGAACAATATTCTGCAACCAATATTCAACCTGCCCTCAATATTCTGTGTTTCCTCTGGTCATGAAAGAGATTGGCTTTCTAAAAAGGAAGGGGTGCAAGCTGCCCAGTGGAAGAAACTAAAGAAATGGATCATAAACCAGGAATTAAGAGTAACGCCAGAGAAACAGGGAAATCGAGCCAAATGTAGGTATCTGTCCTAGTTTCTGCTTATTCAGGGACTAAATTACCCAAGAGCTTATTACTCATCAAATGAATGATAATGTACATGAGACAAGGATAAGCATAGTGTTTACAAGGATACCTTCATTCCATCAATGGAAATTCAACATTACCTATCAGCCCATGCATGAGTTTCATACCGAGTACAAATATCTTACACCAGTCTCCTGCACAGAAAGGAACCCTACATATGCTTCGGGAGTAGTTCAAAGAACACCTAAGAAATCTTGACACAAATACTTCTGGTCATACAGCTCACCTTCAACCATGGACATGACTGCCATAATCTTGGTTGAACTTCTCATATCTATGTGCATGAAGATGAGCAGACGGCCTTGTATTCCTCAAAGCAAGTTCAATATCTTCTGTCGTTACCGGACCAACTTCCGGCAACTCTGCAACATTTTCCCCGCAAAGAAGTGCTAAATTCCACAGAGTTTACAATACAAAGATTAACAGTATACTGATAATTTAATTTTTAACTAGCATGCATTAGGGCACTAAAGTACCAATTCATATGTTTGTGATCTGTCATTCTTACTTTCCATTCTGCAAAGCACTACACATACAGGTAAAATTTTACTAGATTTTTTTTGGAACAGATTTTCCAAGAATGTTTTTAACAGTTTTTCAAGAAATTGAAGAGAAGTAGACAACGCAGATCAACAAGTCTTCAAGTTCATTTGAAGGGGTGAGTAGGGTCATTTGTTCTTTTAACATACCAAGCTGCTTACAGGAAGTAAGAAATCGCTAGTTACGGACAGGTCACATACCATCTTCAGGAACCTCTTCCTGATTGCGTTCGAGAACTGTCATTAACCGTCTTAGGGGCTGCATTGCTGCCTCCTTGCATACAAGGCGAATATCAGAGCCAGAATATCCTTCAGTTTTCTCCACAAGAACATTGTAGGGAACCTCCATTGTGCCAGGTAAAGATGGCAGGAGCTCTTCAAACATAGCATGTCTAGCATCTGGCTCTGGCAATGGTACAAGAATCTAATTGACAAGTTATGGAAAAAAGTTCCTTCACATGTAGCTTGAACTTTGACATAAGCATTCTGGTGGCAGCTAAGTATTACAGATTCTACAGATCTCGACCAAACAAACATTGCTTAGAATGTTGCTGAAAAAATTGGTTGCATCAGAAGTTGTAAAGATAACTGAATAATTGGAAAGGAGTATTAAGCATTCCATATTCAAGACTGATGGTTTTGGACAGAAATTCCATTAATGCCAGTGGTCATTTGTGTTAGAGTACAAGTGAATTGCCCACCTTTCCCCATCAACTTAAGTTTTTGGGTTTTTGGGTTAAACTGGTTGGTGCATGCAACTCAATATGATATCATGGCTAGAGGTCTCGAGTTTGAATCCTGGCGGGTGCGATTAAATAAAATAATTGCAGTCCACTCCAATATCCACATTGTAAAAGCTCATGATGAGCAGCCATGAAGGCCTGCCATACAAGGCAAAGGCTTGCTAGTGCGCCTGACCTCCTACATTTAAGTGTATATTTATACTCCCAAAATAAGAAATCAAATAGCCATCACACATTTCAAAAAACTATAGAAAAATAATACAGAAATACATGTGTACAATTGCAAATAAACTAATACCTGAAATAAAAATATTATTTCGAAAAGGATACACGCTTCTCCAGCCGACGCAGCATTGCTGCATCCAGCTCCCATGGTAAATTTGTGGCCGCTAGAACAAAAACAAGCTCATCTGTCTTAGTCAACCCATCCATCTGCAGCAATGAAATCAAAATGTAATTAAACAGTTTGTTCTCAAAATTAATGACATTTCATGATCAGTTCAAAGTTAAGAAAGGCAAGGATGTGGATGTTTCAGCATGTCAACTTTAGAAAGTTTGCATATGCTAGCTGATCTTAATGTGTTAGGTGCAATGCATCTGTTTTCCAGATATCGTAGCTTCCTTTAAGTTAGAGGTCTGCCTAGTGTCTACTCCAAATTTGTGTTCGGTGGACTGTTGACACTCGATTTTTGTGGCCACTAGATCTTCCGATGGTGCATGTTCATCTTCTACTCACAGATTTTCTTTTTTCATCTGATTTCCTAATGGTGCTGATGCAGCTCAGCTCAGCTCACAATTGTGCACATCATTCCCCCATCCCACTCACCACCTCCTGTCACCAGCGGCTCGCCACTGCCAGCACAGTGCTAACATGGCTTGCTGTGATGCCCCCACTAAGGCACTTCCCAACTGGCGTTCCTCCACTGCACGCAGCCTGCGGTGGCTGCTGCCCTGGCATGTCATGGTCTTCCTCTAAGTCTAAGTTCTCATCTACAGCGAAATCCCACCCCTAAAACAACAAATCCCTAAGCCCTAACCTCGACGAACAATTGCCAGAGTCAAGGAAGATAACCGCAGCTTCAATGGCAGTGCGAATGAGCGAATCAGACGCCCATGGTTTGAATCAAGCGCAAATAGGTCGGAAAATTTTGGTGTTGAGGAGCCCCCAATACACTCGGTTGTTAATTAGCTTTCCTTTAAAGTTATTGCTTGTAAGCAATTTTATGTTTGAGAAGATCACACATTTCTCAATGGAAGATAATTAATTATGCTTTGACCATGTAAAATATCCAAGAAAGCTACCTGTATTAACAGCTCAGTTTTCAATCGCCGGCTAGCTTCATGTTCACTACGAGCTTCACCACGTTGACTAATTATAGCATCAATCTCATCAAGGAAAATGGTAGATGGTGCATGATGCCTTGCAAGCTCAAATAAGACTTTGACTAGTTTCTCCGAGTCACCTGCATCACTATTGGAATGAGCAAAACTTTTCTGGCAGTGAGGTTAGAAAGAATACTAAATGTACATCTTCCATAATGTGGATGAAAAGCGTGTAAGTAATAATGTCATAAATATTAAGGGGGGTGTGTGTGTTGCATTTCTTGCAATAATTTGGAATTACTTGACAAACAGCTATGTGGAAGAAATTATTCGCACTAGAGGCTAGAAGGGGCATTAGCACAGTGGGATGCAATGCAAAGAGGATGTCTGTGACAACAATGTCAATAGAAGACCTAAAGTGCCACATAGTGCAATTAAGAACCAATAGGTGAAGATGGTGCAAATACATGTCAGGAAACATAAAAGTGTTGGTATTGGAAGGCAGAGGGCTAGCATCTTTGGAGAAAGTTATTGGGACACTATGATAACTAAGAACAGCTCTCCAGTGGGAAGCACATGAAGCCCTAAGCATTGCTGCGTTGGCATGCAAATACAGGCATATAGCGGCATGCGAATATAGAAACAAGAAAGAAAGGGAAATGTAATAAAATTATCCGTATCCTGGTCCCATTGGCTGCATCTTGAATACTATTGAGGTAAATCGAATCCAGTTGCAATTTATGTTCAAGTTTCAGCTCCATAATTATGCACAGAACAAGTGTTGAAAGCCCAGGGGCTGTCTTCCTAGGTCAAATTTTAGGTTGAGTTTTCATGGAAAGAATAAATATGTAACTCTGAGTGGACCTAACTATTTCTGTCAAAGAAATGTCCATAACAAGGAAGAAGGTGACACCTTATAGCATATTTGCAGCAGAGGTATGGAGCAATAGCAGTAATACATAAGCTAATGCCGCCAACAAGGAACATGTAAATCGATGCATGCTCATGGATCAGTAAAAAACATGTAGAAATAAACAAAACACAGTGACATACCACGCCACTTGCTCACAATTGATGATGCAGAAATATTGAAAAAGGTAGTTTTGCATTCAGTAGCCACAGCCTTTGCTAGCATTGTCTGAAATGGAATAAGTTCAGGAGGTTATAACAATTGGACTTGAAATTGATCTGCAAGTGGCAGAGCCTGGGTATAGCATCATAAAAAACATACATTATGGCAGAAATACACAGAGGATGAGGAAGCAACTAAAACAAACCATGACATTAGGTCATCAGTGTATACACAACTGATATTAACAAGTGATATTGTCCTTTTGTTTTCAATAATTCAGTATAACTAAAGGCAAGCAATACCCAAAAAAAAGAACAGATGCTAGATATTTGGATTGTTTATTCAGGTACTACAGTTCCATGGTGAAAAGTTAATTGTGTTATTCATTTTAAAAGGGGAGAGATCAACTTGAGAGCAACACGGACCGCAAAATATCACTAAACATTGCAGGCATAGCAACATATAAATATATAGAAAAAACACTAAACGGGAGTAGGAATGTCATATATAATATATTTGTAAAAAAAGAGAGAATACACATATAAGTACACACCTTTCCTGTCCCAGGTGGACCAAATAGTAGTATACCTTTCCAAGGTGATAATAGGCCTGTGAAGTACCTGGGATTGAGTTGCAAGTTAGAAGGCAAGAAGTGTTCCACTAGTACATCAGGATATGATCTAACTTGGATGAGATCAATTGAATCTGATTAATAAGCAGAGAACAAAAAATATCCAATAGGGACATGTTATGGTAGTGGGACTGGCCCTAGTCCTGGGTCCACTACTGTAGAGTGAACAGTACCTTGGGATGAGGATTAGTTGTTAGGAGATAAGATTAGTTCGTTATTTAGATTAGATCTATTAGCAGTTTGTCAAGCGCCTTGGGTCTGTAATAGATCAAGGAAGCCATCTCAGAGCCTCCTCGGGGGCGGGGGGGGGGGGGGGGATCTATTCTGCCAATCCAGTCCACAACAGGACAACACATGATTAAAAAAAGTAGGACATACAAAAGAAATCCTCAAAGACCGTGACGCATACAAGTTTTAAATATTTCCTCCAGACCTTCAGGGAACAGAATGAATATTACTGTTGGACTATCTAAACAGGTTCTCTAATAAAGATGAATACAGCTTATAAATTATCACTTACCGCCAATTAAACTGTTAAAGTAGGAAAATAAATTAACCAATTACTCAACTCAACAGCAATACATTGTGTGACAGAGTTGACCTTTTAAATCGATAGAAATGGAAAGTCGTGCATCACAAATTTATTAAATAATCCTTCTGAGACATGAATATCACAAAACATACAAATATTAATAGTGTAATGATATGATAAAAAGGTATCTTTACAAAAGTGATTTGCTTAACTTTGCTGCTAATGTATAGTCAAACAAATACTCAAATGAAGAAAAGAAAAACATCTACTCGGTATTGCAGGACATATGAGTCCTTCATTTCGTTAAACATCTTCTAGGTTCTACGCTTAGAACATACATACAATAGATGTTATTGAGAAAGAAAACCTACTTGGGATATTTGATGGGCATGACAACAGCTTCTTTGAGAAGCCGCTTTGCATTCTCCAGACCTTTTATGCTTTCCCATTTGACATCTGGACTCCCACGAATTATATCCCTATAGGCATTGGACAAGGAAACTATAGTAACAGCAGTCTAAAATACATTAGAGTGTCACATGGATAATGTTCTGCACAGTTTTTTTATTCAATGTTACCTCAATAATGTCTCAGCTAAGTTGCGCGTTTCTGCAGATTCAAATGAAGGAAGTAGAGGTTTCTGCCTGCAACCACCATATATCCCGTTATCACAAGTGTACAACAAAAAAAAGGAAAATGCATATGCCTAGCAAGAGAAATACAATCTTGGGAAGTTATGTTTCCAGAAAATAAATATAAATTAATAATTGGCTCATGGAAAAAATTCAGCTCGATTTTTTTCTGCATGTGGCAAATAAATAAGGTACTGTTTTGGAATAACCAAACGACTACTCCCTCCATTCCAAATTATATATCGCTTTGGCTTTTTTAGGTGCATAACTTTTGCTATGCACCTAGATATAGTGTATCTCTAGATGCATAATAATATCTAAATAACCCTATGGGACTATGAAACTAAAAAAGTCAAAACAACATATAATTTGGAATGGAGAGTGTACTTTCCAACTAAGCTCTAACCATTTCCAAAAAGTTATTTATCAAGTACTTTCCAACTAAGCTCTAACCATTTCCAAAAGGTTATTTATCAGCTACGTGGTAGCATAACTTGAAGGAACAAAATGATTAGTTCTTGTTGCAGTTTTGAGGTCAAAATCAGGCACATGGTATAACTTTCATCATGTAAGCCACATGGAAAATACCAGTCAACATGCAAAGCATATGTCTACAAGCACCTCTATCTTACCGGAAACCTGAACGCAGAATTTCAACCCCATCTTAGCTGACTCTAAATCAAACAAATAATATAATGGAGTTTCGAGTAAATTTGTCTACACTGACTGGTTACTAATTGCTGAACAGAGTGACAGATGGAAACTAGCTAAGGTTAGAAGTTAGAACATCATTACAGTAGTAGAACATCATTTCGGTTAATGAAAAATTCTGCAGTCAAATTCTGCAGGTCTTACGGCGGCCCGTCCTCTATAGCCCCATTGTGCATCACCACCTTCCTCTCCTGCGAATCAAAACCAGGGAAGCTAATGATTACAGAATTCTCCGAGGGGACGAGCCAAAACCATCACTAAACAAACGCACCATCCGCTCGAACTGCTCGAAGACGGCGAGGTCGGCGCCGCCGTTGGCGCGTGACACGGCGGGGCGGCCGGACAGGTTGTCGGATCCGCGCGGCGGGGGGCAGTCGTCACCGTCGCCCTCCGCGGGCTCGCGGCGGATGCCGAGGCGCACCTCGTAGTGGACCTCGAAGTCCTGCGGGGGAAGGAGCCAACCGATCACGCCACGAGATCTCCCAGCTACACGGCCGGGTGGGGGGAGTGGGGAGAGTGATACGGGAAGGGAAGGGAGCGCGCGGAGGTCAGCGAGCGAGTCACCTCGAAGGTCCAGCGCGTGATGGAAGGCTCGCCGTCGTCGGCCATCGAGACGCGCGCGCGACGGCGTGCGCGAGGGGGGTGGTGCGGTGCTGCGCTGCGCGCTGCTTCGCCGGCCGCACGCACGCACCCACCCACCCGCGCACGCACGCTCGCGCGACGCGAGCTCTCCGGAAGCAGCTACTAGCGGGGTCGGAGGAAGAGCCGAAGAGGAGGAGGTGCGGTTGGACTGCTGACCGGCTTGTGAAGGAATAAACAACAGACAAGCGGCCGGGACAGCGGGGCGGCGATGGAATCTGCGCTGCCACGCTGGTGTCTTGCGGCGATGGTCTTTCTTTCCCCCGGAGACGCACGGGAGGACGCGTCCGCGGAAAACGGGGGGCTCCGTTTCACCGTTACACACGCCGCTCTGACTGACAGCGGGCGGCCAGTGTGCGAACCCGCGGTTATGGCCCATGTGTCAGTGGGCATTCAGCAGGTTTTTGTCTTGTGGTTGGCCGCTTTTCACCGCGGACGCTGTTCTGCAGCTTTCCCTTTCCGTTCCCGTTTTCAACGTGGCGTCCAACATTCGTCTCTGACGTCTGACTGCTCAGCTCCGTTAGCTGTTAACCACAGCAATCGGCGCGTATCAGCGAGACAATGACATCGGGGTCGGACCGTGGGTTGGCAACGGAACTGATGCTGTTGGAACGGTGGGCTTTGTTCGGCAGAATTTGTGCTGATTTGTAGGGTAAATTTGTTTTGAAACGAAATTATTATAGACTAATTTGTCTGATACATTCATTCCGAGAGAAAAGTATGTACAACAGTCAAGCCGAACAATCCTGCCTTGTTCGCTTGGCTTATCGCCCCGTATGTGAGAATCTTTTCTCTCGAACAAATCGGCCACCGCAACCTGCCGTCTTTTCTCCCGTAACAAATCAAGACCACCACCAAAGAACCCCAAACCAACAGCCGCCGGTTTCCGAGGGCGTGTTTGATTTCTTGCCCCTGGGTGGCTCGGCCGGCGGGCTGGCCGTGGCCAGCCATGGCCAGGTCCTCTTGGGCAACATCTCTTGTTTGATTCAAATGTATCAAATGAGCCAGGTGAGATGAGGATTGTGTTTGATTTGAGCCCGGTTTGAATAGGATGACCATGCATCTGGATTATGGTGATGTTACCCCCTTTTTTCTCTTTGGCATTTCATCAAACAATCTACTCGCATGCTGCTAGCCATGATTTCTCCTCCTCCTCGCGCCATGGCTCCTCCTCCTCCTCGTGCCATGGTGGCTGCCGCTCTCGTTCCGCCGCGCACGACACGACCGCGGGGAGATCCACCCCCGCCACCGCGCCCCGCATGGGCGCAACCGCGTGGGAGCTCCGCCCGTGGCCATCGCCGCCGCCGCAAGCATGGGCTCGGGTGAGCTCGGTGTCGCGCTCGATGCCTCGATCCATCATCCGCGCCGCCGGTCCCCGGCGAGGAGGCTTGTTGGTCCACCACGTCGGCCATGAACCACGGGTCGGAGCCGGCGGACCTCGCGAGCGCCGCCGCGCTCCCGGCACGACCCCGTCCTCCGGCCGGGCTCTCGCGCGCGATCCGCCGCATGGACCCGCCGGGGACAACGTCGGGTTCGGCCCTCGTCGTCGCGTTGAAGTCTCGGCACTCGGCCTCGTGCGCGCCCGGCCGCCGCCGCCACGCCGCCGCCGCAGCCGGTCGCGCGCGCGCGCGCTCCTCCACGGCCTCCGCGCACGCCCCCGCACGCCCGGTCGCCGCGCGCGCGCGCGGACGCGCGCGGATGTACGCCGCCGTGCAGTCCTCGCCCACGCCGGAAGGGACCTCGCGCCCAACCGCCACTGCTGCCATGAGCGAGAGGGTGAGGGAGGTGACAGGATTCAAGAAAGAGCCCCGTGAGAACTGGCCACGGCTTGGCTCTGAAAAAACGAGTAGGAGGAGCGTTCGGCCAGAGCCAGGAGAGAGAGGGTAAAATGGCTGCCGGTAGCCTGGCTCCCAACTCGGCCAACGATATCAAACAAGCGAAATTGGCCCTGGTGGGCTTGGCTGGGCAAAATTGGCCCATATCAAACACGCCCCGAATCTCCCATGCTGTACTGTTGCCCTTGCCCGGAGCCCCAAGCAAATGCGGCCATGCGGAGGAGCCAGCATTCGGTGCTATATGCAGTACTATGTACTACCGTTCAGTTTCCGTATTACGACTGACAATGCTGCAAATGCTTTCGAAAAATCGACAGGAAACCTCATTGGTGGCCATGCACTTGAAGCTTCAGAGCGGGCGGCGCCAGGAAGATCGCACGACCGGTGACTCTCCTGTAGAGTTTGGTTGTTGTTGGATACTCCACCTTTGATTGTTAATTAGAGATATTAAATAAAGTTAGTTTTCAAATCTATCTTCGTAACCTCGAGCAAAATCGCAAGATGAATCTAACGAGGCCTTTAACAGCATGATTGATGGTTACTTTGCCATTACCCCCGTGCAACGCTCTCACCCGTAACGCATGACCAGCAGGATAGAACGCGCAGTCTCGTGACATTGCAAAATGTTCCACCAAACCTACATGTATATCTTTTTCTTTTGTGCACGTAAAAAACAAAATAACCACCAAGAACGCTCCACGTCTCATAAGTCATAACTCCAGGTGAAGTGGAGATTTTACATTTAGGTATCACGCATGTACCTTAAAAAAACACAACCTGATTTAAGGATCTATAGATGAAGAAACATATCCCCCATAGTCGCACTGTGTAGAGATTATTTCGTGCATACTTGAGATAGCATTCAAGGATTTCTAAATCTCATACAAGCAAATCAGTACGAGTTACCTTGAATACAGTAGACCAGCTTTTTTTTTCTTTTAGTTACTGACTAGAGTGATCCCTATCAAAATGTAAATGTGCAAGAACAACTCTAGTTTCAGCAGCACGGTTTCACAGATGACAAGCACAAAAACGAGTGGACCAACCAAAGTGCAGCCAAGGTAACAAGCCTCAGTTTTAACAATATGGACAGTTGAGAAACTCCCCTACATGAAGTAATAAATATATTGGAGTAGAGCAAGTTCTACCACAGATACTGATTAGTCAAAAGGTGCCCAAAGGTAAAGGGAACCGACCACAGGTGTACAACCAAACAATTCGACTGGTAAGTCATTTAGAGACTTCCTTCCATGGCAATATCTCCAGTCTGCTCTCATCAAGCAAATGGCAATAGATTAGGACTGAAGTATGACGGGTTATTACATCAAGAACAGTATTGGGTTGTCATGCACCACTCGCATACATGCGAGTCCATTCCTTCGCTGCAAATCCCGCAAAAAATCTTGTTATCAAGGAGGCAACCACAGGGCAACAAAAACACTACTTATAGGCTGATTTGTCAACATCGATTTACCTGTTTCAACAGCTTCTGCCTCATTGGATTTCCAGTGTTTTGCAATGTTATCGGACAGAGGGTCATCTGGATTTGGTGCACTCAAGAGAGCCTGGATACTGAAAGCTAGAACAATGTCAAGAAATAGCTAGCACGCCAATGAATATAAAAGGTATAGGGACTGAGAATACAGCTCCACTAGGTAAGTTAGGTTAATTAGGCTAAAAGTAGAAACTATGCTTTTTGAGGCAAAAATGTAAGCAATTGTACAATGACACAGAGTGACAGATATAGAGACCTCAAGAGAACTGTTCGGATCTGAAGTGCTGGGCTCCATTTGTCCTTGAGAATGTCGAGGCATATCCTACCAAGCTGCAACACAGTACAGACCTGATCAATAACCATTCCTAGAAAGTAGACTGGCACTGCAAAGCAAATGTATTCCTACCTTGTCAATGTTGGGATGATAAATCTTGGTCAGAAACCTAACCTGCAACAGTACACAAGCAAAAATAAGTGCTCACTAAGATTATGAACACTAGAACGGTGTTTGAGTAGTTCTAACACTACAATGGACACTGAAGAGAGGTGGCGGAAAACAGTTCGTTCATCCAACAGAAAGACATTCTTAATCCAAATACCTACTAAGTCAGAATCAGCTAAGATACGTTTGTCAATGTTCAAACAAGGAAATCAATCTGACATGTAGTTAAACCTATCACCACATGTCATATCAAAACTTAAGGGTATAAACAAAATAAAGTTATAGACAAGCATGATTAGCTTATAGAACACTATATATTTATAGGCGTTAAGAAAATTATGTAGTTACCTTTGGGGCAGCCATTGGATATTCCTCAGGTAAAAAGAGCTCAAGCTTAAAAACTCCACCTGGCAAATTGATAAGCAAAAGAAATGATATCAAGAAAGTAATTGAATATGAGTATAAGGAAACCAATTAAATACAAATTTATATGCTAACGCAAACAGAA
This sequence comes from Cenchrus americanus, assembly GCA_947561735.1. Lineage (NCBI taxonomy): Eukaryota > Viridiplantae > Streptophyta > Magnoliopsida > Poales > Poaceae > Cenchrus > Cenchrus americanus. Next base: position 75,168,619 of record OX387244.1, on the reverse strand, counting down.
AATGTTGTTCCAGTTACAACTAGCACAAAAAAGGTATTATGGTGATTACTATAAAAGACCATGAGCTTATGTCAAGAGTCTGCTAAGGAAGGTAAAAAGAGAGTTCCCGCTGCCACATTTCAGTCATTTCCTGCCATTTAAGAATGGAATGGAAGCCAACTAGCCCTTCTCCTTGTTACATACAAGTAAGCTCCTCACCTCCTAGAGCTCAGGGCGCAAATACATTGTGTTACAATTTACACAAATCAGAGGGCAAGGGGGTCATGACAGCATATTCATCATAACAAAAAAGCTCCATAGACAAGTTACAATCTAGGAAGCCAAAAAGTTGACGGTGCCCCAAAGCCACCGACCGACCCAAACAATACAGGGTTACCTATGTGTGCATAAACTAAAGCAAACAATTCCGGATTAGAAGTTCCTACCTTCATACGGCGACTGCGCCGGCCCAAGGATCATGACGTTGAAGTAGCGCATGTTCTCCTCCGAGGGCGACGCGCTGATCCCCGGTGCTGCACGCACGAACAAACCAAACCAAGCCAAACCATTCAACAAACAGAATCCCAAGTTCCCAACCGTTCCTCAAATAACGAAAACCTTTGCTGAAATCCGCCGGAACCGCGTGACAGAAAAGCACCCGCACCTGGCTCGCTGAGCAGCCGCTGCGTCTCCTGCACAGATCCAACCACATGGCAAGCAAAAAAGTGGTGAGCCAAAACAAGCGAGAGCACGACGAATCGGATCGGAGGCGGCGGGAGATCTGCACCGGGGCGATCAGATCGGGTGCGCACCTTGATGATCCGGCGCGGGAGGTTGCTGTTGGCCATCGGGTCGGGGCCGGGGCGCGGGCTTCCTCCCCTGCGAAGTTGCGGCGCCGCTGATGCCTTGAGGATCGCGCGGTGGTGGAGGAGGAGGAAGCAGGCGGTCGAGGGTGGGGAACGGGGGGAGAGGCGGGTTGGGGCGTTGGGCGCTCGCTATTGTACGCGGACGCGGCTTTTTGCTGTAGTGGTCTCTCTACCCGGGCGTGCTGCCTGCCGCTGAGTACACTAGTGCTTGGGGTTTTTATCTCAGGCCTGTGATTAATCGGAGTGTCTTTTTCGGAAATGTAGTTAAGCGGGACGTCGTAGCTTAAACTCACCTGATTAGAATTGAATGTTTCGAAAATGCTTATTGTTCTCGGAGTAATAGACAAATATTGACATTATATCCTACTACTTCGTTTGATGTATTATAATCACCTTATGCTAGGTTCTTAGAAGATTTGACGCATTTATGTTCCTAGCTCACTCTTTCTCCCTTTTGGTGATTAATAGGTGAAATCTCCACACGTAAATTTCATTATCTCTTTCTTGGTTTCTTACTTGAACGAAGAATATATTTTTCTCGACATGATGGCATCCCACCACCGTGTCCAAAATACATTTCTATTACAACCAAAATGTAAATTTGATTTCTCCGTTTGACTTGTGCTGTGATCTTTCGCCTAATTATTTGTTCAAACTACTTTCTTATTAAGCATGAGTATTGAAACCTTGAAAGACATGCATATTTAGGGCAATAATGGTCAATATGACATGAACACAAAACACCGGCTAATGTTTAATACAAATCATTATCTGGAGCAAAGCAATCTCACGTATAGAACGCACGCTAAAAATCCAAAAAAAAGTGCAAAAATTCCTTTAATTTATTTGAAGCTTGCATCTGCAAACATATTTCATTCAACTTGTAAATTTACGAATCATTCGTATTGTTTGAACAACTACCACCCCATGAAAAAAAAAGGTTCGCGTACACGGTACACGCGGGCAGGAATATGACGGGAAATGAAAGTAGAAATATTCACGATTCTTTTTCCAAGCCGAGAACGAGGTCGAGGAGGACCCCAGCAACTAGCCTCGATCCTACGCAACCCCACTCCCTCCTGCACCATCTGACGTCAACCACTGCGTTACCCGATACCCTCCCCCCTTTCTTTTTCTTTCAGAAACATCCACTTTTTCTCGCGGCGGAGGGATATCACAACTCGTCAATTCACAACCACACGGGGGGGGCGGACGTGGTTACGCTGTGCAATGGCCGCGACAGCAGCAGAGATTAAACTCTTGATTACGGTGACGATCCGTCCAAGGGGAGGAGGAGAGGAGTCAGGAGAGGAGACGGGATTCGCCGTTCTTTTTCGTACCTGCTGTGCCCTCGTGCGTCATCTCGATCGATCCCCGTTATCCAGGTACTGTTTCCACGGAAAGCAGCATAGTTTATTAGGCCGGCAGCTTACGTCGGAACAGGATTGTTGATTAGATGTGCCTTTCCGAGATTGGAGCAAGTTATTAGCTTGAGTTGACTAGTTGATTCGTAGTTCACCAACCGATAGCTTCTTACTAATGATGATAGGTCCATATACCACAAAATAAGAGCACTTCTGCTTTTGTCATCTCAGTAAAATTATTTCGTTTGATAAAATTAAGAAGAGTATCAATATTGATCGCACAAAAAAACATAGTTAAGATATATTTCTCACCGGACCCAAATACTTCTAGTTTGATGTTGTAAATGTTAATTGTTACTCTTTTTATGAATTTATTAGTCAAATTGAAAATGACCTGGATTATGATAAAACTAGTGATAATAGTATAATACTTATATTTTAGGGCCAGGAGAACGATAAGCAGGCAAATTCTTCATCCGAAGTTCTTGGCCTTGCTGTTAAAATTAGAACACACGCAAAATTCCTCGAATCTCGTCGCCTCTATGAACTAGGAAATTTTGTACTAGTCATGCCTTAGGGTATTTTAAGTTTCCATTGGCGTTGATTGTATAGAATAAGAGGTTTATTTTCTCATCAAATGTATTTGTAACCTAGAGCATCTCCAAGAGTTTGCCGGATTTTATTTGGCAAATCTTATGTTTTGCCGACTTCTAAAAAGATATGTCAAGTAAAGAAATAGTTTGACATAATTCACTTGCCAAACCTAAATCTAACTTACCGTCTATTACGAACCTGAGAGAAACACAATTATGTTTATACTTTTCCACCTCTTGAAAACTTGCATCAAGAACCCTTCTCTATTCTTTATTTTTTTTCATCAGGAACCTTTTTTTATTCTTTTTTCACCCTCTCACCTGTCTTGGCCACACCGATGTCAACCAGGATAGGCGCGTGTATATTTACGCGTGGGGAGGTGATTTTTGTCAAGTTTTTTTTTTTTTTTTTTGCCGAATTGGTTTGTCAAACTGTTGGAGGTCAACTTCTCTTGTTTTGCGAATAGATGGAGTTAGTTTGTCAAACGGCTAGAGATGCTGAATAAATATATAATTGTAACAGTACATATGCTATCGACTACTACACGCCCTTGAACGAGCTAGCAACGAGACAAACGACAAGTTTGCGCTTTTCACAAAACGGACCGGGTCTGGTGATCTAGGGCCAAATTGGTGTCCCTTGCTAGCAAGCAATTCAAGACTCGATGTTGACTTCGAACCTATCATGCACACAAAAACATTATACTACTCCCTGCTGGTTTGACAAAGAAGGCCCACGTTTTACGTACTTGTTCGTGCGCACAAAAGCTCCACGCGTCACCCCCGAGTTTATTTACTGCATAAATCAAGAGGTTTTCACATCCTAAATCAAGGCAGGCTCCCAAACCCAAAGAATGGTGGTGGCACATGATTGGACAAGACTGGTGCGGAGCTGATGCATGCACGGCGGAAAATCAGGCGTCCGCCTAACTTGCAGCTTACAGTATTACATTCCGGATAGGGCCACACCACGTACGCACGCTGCATCACGTATTCGTTGCATCTGTTCACGGTTTTCTTCTCTCTTTTCTTTTTGCTTTTTTTGGGCCGACGAACGTGAACACCCTGGCATGCATTTTATAGTACACGTTTTCCTCACTGGTTTTTTTGGCGATTTGGTCACCAAGAAGGAATCGTATGCTTTTGAAAGGTCAGTCAGTGAGTAGTAAACATTGCAATACCAGCTTCTAGTCGGTTGACCGCGGTGACTGGTTGTTAGCCGTGGAAGACTTCTCTCCCTAGCTTCTTCTCTCATCTCACTCGGGACAAAAAAAAGCAAAAATGTAACGACGAGGATCGCCCCCGTATCCGCTTGGCAGCGCAAGTTGAGCAAAGCCCCGGGGCGCTTTTTGCAGCTGGGTTAGACGTCACGCGCACAAAACGGGAAGAGAGAGCGACAATGTCAACGCCTAGCCGAAAAAAGATAAGCACCAGTACACCACACAGCACCCCGCAAGGCCGCAAGTAAAGTTCACCGCCCTCTGTCTTGTCTGGCTGGCACATGTCGGCCTCCCAGCCAGATACTACCAGCGCCAATCCCCTCCCATCACCTAGTACTTTCCCCTGTTGCTTAGCGACTAATTAAACAAGGCGCTTTGCCACCCCACCTGCTGCCGAGTGCCGAGCTAGAGCTAGCTCGAGTCCGCTCCACTCCACACAAGAATCGTATCACTCCCCCCACATGAGACCAATCCCGTTTTATTCCAGAGCTCTTTTTCCTGCTCTTATCTTGAAAACATCCACTATACTATAATTGAAAAAGGACTAGTATACAAACATCCAACGACTCAGATTAATTGTATACTTCGTAAAACTCATCAGTAGTATGAGGTGGTATGGATGGATAGTATAGAGTGGTATAGGGGTATTATGAGAATAAAATTAAACAATTTCTACAATTACAACATCATATTATCTATTATTTGAAATCCCATTTATTACAATTAAAATCTTAATCAGTACTTAATGCCATGCATGTGTCACCTCTTATGAACCGTTGTCATCTGCTTGCACTTGTATATGTAAATAGGGGCTTGCATGATATTATTTCATAGCTTATTCACTTGATTTATGTAATCTGCTGCCTACTTGAGTTCTTGTAATTGGTGCCTCCTGATTTTACTTTTTGTGACGGTCTGTATACGTAAAGACGGGAGGTTTCCATGATCGTTGGTTCACGGCTCTTGACGGATGGCACAGCGTTGGCCGGCCTGGATGTATAGATCGCCGGTGGGAATTCAGGCACACACAGGAGATCCACAGGGAGGCGCGCGGGAGATCAGATGGCGCCGCGACCGGTGGATGAGGAGGCGGAACGCGGAAGACGGCGACGCGGCAACGACGTCTGGTAGAAACACCGTGGAGGCCAGCGGAGTAGAGACGGGAGTAGATGAGAAAATACAGGGGGTCAAATGAATAAAATTGATAATTACTAATTATTAACATAAGTACTAAATTACCCCTACACTATACCTCATACTACTCATTGGTGGTATATGGCACCGGAGAAGTGCTCTTATTCCAAGGGGCAAAAAAAAAGAAGATGTGCGACCCCGAAAGTCAACCGATTATGATAACCGGGGAAAATCGCCCAAGGTCAACACGACGAGAGGCTGGGCTGGCCGGCAGCGGCTACCGAAAAGTTGCAGCCGGAGCGGATCACGCAGCCTCCCTCTGTTTCCGGGCGAGGAGGGGAGAGGGATCGGAAACCCTGGTGCGGCCAAACCAAATCTCCGGGGCACATGACGGGCACATTTCTCAGCGTTTCCGCGTGATATTTTTATGTGGCCGCGCCATGCCACGGTCCATGCTTCCGGCCCAGGATCCAGCTCCAGCCGAGGAGACCTTCCCAATCCGATCTTAAAAAAGGTTGCGGAGTTGCGGGTGGTAATAAAGCGAGGGAGAGGAGGAGCCAGGGAGGAGCCGGCCGCCCATCCATATCCGCGCATGATCCATCCGCCCCCACATGCCGTAGAAGCAGTAGTAGTAGCGAGCGGGCTTTGGGCTAGCGGCCAGCGGGCGGTCACGCAAAGAAGTCAGGCGTGTGAAGCAAAGTGAGAGAGGGGCGATGACCGTCTCCTCCAGCCCCGCGCCCCGTGTATAAAAGCCGCCGGCGGCGTCGCCCACCCACCCCCCGGCCCCGCTGCTCGAGCTCAACTCCATCCACCACCACCAGCACCACCGCCCCCACCCCATGGCCAACCTCCCCGACGCGGACGCCGCGGGGTTCAAGCTCTTCGGCAAGGTCATCCAGCCCCCCGACGCGCACCGCGCCGCGGAGGAGGGGGCGGCGGGCGCGGGGGCGCCTCCTACTCCTCCTCCTCCTCTTCAACCGCCGCCGCAGCCACCGACCCCGACGCCGGCGGTGGCGGTTCTGCCTCCCGCCCCGCCCCAGTCCCCGCCGCCGCCTCTGCAGCTGCAGGCGGCCGCCGCCGCGGCCGGGGGCACGGGCGAGCCGCTGCCGTGCCCGCGGTGCGGGAGCCGGGAGACCAAGTTCTGCTACTTCAACAACTACAACGTGCGGCAGCCGCGCCACCTCTGCCGCTCGTGCCGCCGCTACTGGACGGCCGGCGGCGCGGCTCCGCCGCGTGGCCTCCGCGTCCCCGGGCCGCCGCAGGCCGCGCCCCGCCGCCCGATCGGCCGCCGCCGCCGCAATCGCGACCGCGTCCTCCGCCTCCGCCGCCGCCGCCGAGGACGGGGGCGGGGAGCGTTGACCAGACTTTCGTAAGGGGGCACCCGTACCGGCCCCGCTCGCTGGAGGCTTCTCCTCCCCCGCGTGATGCCGGGCCCACGCCTCAGTGACGGGCCGGCCGGCCGGCGCGCGCCGCCTGCGTGGGGGACCCTCCGCGCCTCGTCGTCGCCCTTTTCACACGTAGCCCCCCTCCTCGCCTTTTGGTTTTATTAGATTCTATTTTTTTTTCTATACCAATTCTAGGATTCTTTTGGTGGCCAAAAGGATGCGGCCGGCCAGCTCCGAGGGTGAGTCTAGTAGGCAGTTAAAAAGTGAGTTGCGAATGTACACTAGTGTACTGCTGCTGGTGCTGCTGTAAAATTCGGCAACGGTTGAAATGGTGTGGCAGATTCAAGCCATGGAAGGAGGATCATCATCTTGTTGGGTTCACGTGTTTTTCACCCTGTGCGGCGCAGTCAGTTATTACTACTACTAGGATGTGCAGGTGACATTCAATGAATGGATCATGTGAAATCTGTGACGAAATTCAGCTGCAGGTTGATGTAGATCTGGAAATTTGAATGGAATCGGAAGGGAAGTAAGGTACAAAGCTAGAAGCTGTTGTTATCAGGTTTTTGTTTTTTTGAATAAATGATCTTGTGTGGAGTTCTGCGAATGGAATTGTTCCAAGAAAAGGTAAATGACAGTGCTGCCACAGTTCACATGTCTGGAGGTGAATAGCTTTACGTCCAGTCCAATATTCCAATGTCAGCGCCCAGTTTCATGGCATATTCATCTACTCCCAGAAGTAGAAACTCATCTCATCAAAATTAATGATATGATATGAAAATTAAAGTCCATGAAACTCTCACTAAGACTAGCCTTACGATCATTGCCATTATTTGTTGTCCTTGTCAACCCTAACCATTACTTACATTAGGACCGGTCTACCAGATCCTCCCAGATTTGTAAAATTACCGTCGCAAAGTTCAGATGTAATTTCCAAACAAGTTATGTCTTGTGCAAGTTCAAGTGTAAAAATACTCCTAAACAAGTTATCTTGTGCAAGTCCAAGTGTAACTCCTAAACAGCAGTGGCGGAGCTAGGATTAGTATGAGGGGGGGGGGGGGGGGGGGGGGCAATTCGATCATAATTTCTCAACAACCTCAAATCAAGTGTTATATTAAGTATGAAAATAATATCATAATTAATATAAAAAGGCAATCAAAATATGTGCTCAAAAAATTGTCAATGATTTGCATGTGGCATGCGTGTTAATTAAGCTAGCTGAGAGAGAAATGCTACGAGATGAAGATGCATACATGCAGTCATGCATCAGTATTAGCTAAAAAACAGTATATTGGTCAACATTTCTTGAACTTTCTCCCGAGCAAGGGGGGCATGGCCCACCTTGGTCTCCACCTAGCTCCGCCACTGCTAAACAGTGCATTCTCAGATAGCAGCAGAGCGCATAGGGAAAACATACTTAGCTCACGCCTGATAGGTAGACATACCACGGTCCGGACAGTATATAAACACTTGCCATCATCACGAATTCCTCAATGGTTTTAGCATTTGTAAGGCCCAATTTTATTCAAACAAGTATACTGACATACTGCATTATTTACATTCAGTTGTGGTCTGTACTGTATACCACTTAATTTGTTTGCCCTAAATGTTGTCATTGTGATAAATTTCCAAGTTGTAAATTTTGTATATTGATGATCTACGTGTTAACAACATGGAACGAATGTGGCAACACCACCTTCCGTCATAGTAGAATATTTGCATTAACCACTAAAGATTTTCAGATGGCATCCTCAATGAGCATCTCATCTACTTGGTATAGACGCCAGATCAGATTCTTCTAAACCAACCTGTAAAATAAAACATTTGGATCAGGGTAAACAGAAGAGGTTGTACTTATTTTTCATTTCATATGGTGCAAAATCACGCATGCCTACAGCAATGCTGCTTCAAGGACGGCTACGAGCAGTAAATCTTTGCCAGAGTCACATGCATCAGCTGGGAGTACACTCATCGCATTTTAAAAACCACTGTCAGACAGCAAAAAGTAAGGCATCTGAGATTCTGAATAGGGTGTCTGCTGCTTCAAGTCTAGGGTCATGCACTTTCAAGGACATCATGAGGTGAGGACACAATAAACGAACATCCTTTAATGGTCAGAATCACATGCATTGGCAGCAAGCATACTAGAAAAAAACATAAAAGAAAAACTGCTTGGTGTTTGCGCTTTTTGGGGTCAATAATCCATCTAGGTTTGACTCTTTTATATATATGTATACATATAATGGAAAGACATCCTGCTTCCTTTAAAAAAAACGAAAGGAAAAGGAAGAGAAACTGTTGTTGACATGAACATATGCACATATTGCTGTCATGCTGAATAAAGGAAGACTGATACCTTACTATCATGTTGACCACTGGTCAATCTTCCCTCAGGGTTTAGGGTAACAACCTTTATTTCCTATTCACTGGGACACTGTTCAAACTTCACGATTTCCAACTGGAGGTATCGAATCTTGAATTGCTTGAGCGAACGTAGCAATCTTGTAGGTAAAAAATCCAACAAGCATTGGTATCAACTCCAGGTGCATGAAGCCATAGTCTGGAACTAGTATCCTGAACCAGAATAGAAAGTAACAGACAAAAATATGAGGGAAACACTTCCTTTCCCATAATCTGAATCAATAATAAAATTGAGAATTTTATCTGCTTACTCATTCCATCTGTTATACATCATCACAAGTACCACTGGAATAAGCAATCTTGGTTGTGCAGCGGCACTCCTGCAAGCATGCCATAACAAATTGAAGGGTTGACTTTATCATAGATTCATAGATATGTTTTAGAAGCTGCATAGATTTAGTGTAGATCTGCCGCATCCTCTTGTACATTGTAGGAAAAGAATACAGCAAGCCATAATGTGATAAACAAATAATCATTTAATAAGGGAATCAACTTCACTTTTTTTTTTTGCATGATCTTTGGTTAAACCCTTACAAGATGGACGGATTTCCAACTTAAGAGCATCATATTCTGTTGAATGCATGAAAATAAGCTGCTGAAACCTTATGGGTCATGCAAAAACAGGTTGATACATCTAGTGTTGGGTTGGGTCACAACTAGAAGGTTTTATCTGCAGTTCTGCACTGCATCTCCACAATCTATCTCAAGATTGAAGCATAGCTCTACAAAAGATCTCAAATGAAAAAAAAAAGATCTCTTGCTTGTATTTGTATGTTCAGTTAACTGTCCAAGGTTATCGAATACATTAGTTCTATACTTCTATCTGAAGAAATTGAACATTAATAACATTCAACTTTGGAAAAAGAATTGCAGACCTGTACAATGATATAAAAAACTACATTTAGCATAGAGTAGCAGTGCCAAACTAAACCCAGTTTGTGAAATAAGTAAACTAAACCTTAAGCCTAGTAAATTTTATTCAAGCATATTTTTGCCAAACCAATTAGTGAAACAGGTAAACCAAACCTAAGTCCGAGTAAATTTTATTCGAGCACTATCTGCAACAGTTTGTGAAATAAGTAAATAACTCAAGGTAACATACCTGACAGTTTCTCCAGTTCCACCAGCTAGGGAATCTACACTTGTCCCAAGCATGCGGAGGTACACCAATGATCCAATCAATCCTGCACCAAAGCTGAAGAGTAACTGCCGTCAGTTGAAGTAAATGATAAAATCAATCCTAGACTGGAAGTGTTAAAGCAAAAAAAAAACCACTTTTCAAATTTATCTCTACATAAGCAATAAAGTTAAGAAACTAATACCTAACAGCAATTTCAGGAGAGTATGAAACATAAGCAGAGACTACACCAATGCCACCAATGCCTAAAGTGAGCAGCTGCAATCTTTGTTTCAACTGCGAAACATCAAAGTTATCAGTAAAAGACCAACAGATATTCTATGCATATTCCACGATATTGCGATACCAATATGAGTCATAAAAGATTTGCACATGCAGCTGCCTGATGAAGATCATGTGGAGGAAAATGACTTTAAGGATATGTACCTTTATGTAGTCCTCTCTGGCCCTAGCTGCCAATTCCTTAGGGTCCCCTTGCTTCACTCTTGACTTGGACTCCCTTAGTATGACATCCTAAATTGGGCCAAAAGAATGAATACCAATACTTATGGAATAAGTAAACTAAATAATGCCATAGCAACTAGTAGTGGTAAGTCATTACATCACGCATCCTGAAGGATCTAGAGTGACCAACAAATCAGTTAAGGGATTGTAGTGACTTACGCTGCCACCGGTAGCTGCCTTGGCTGCTCTGTCCCACTTAGCCTGCTCCCGGCGAGTCGGGACTAGCCTCCATCTTGCAGAGGTGGCACCATTCACAGCCTACCGGATTCCAAGAACTCAACTTATCACCATCCCGAGTAGACAAAAGGAGGTTCACAATAAAAGGAATTGATTCGAGCAAAGTGAAATCTCACCTCAGCACCGATGGCCCGGCCTCTCCTGGCAGCCTCAACCTGGGTTTGCAGGATTGGCCTGGTCGGCGCTTGAAGCTCCTTGCTCAGATCAATCTCCACACTACAAAACATTATCCTTGATCATTCAGCCTTGCACAACAATTGTCAAACAACAATGCATTGCATGGGACAGAATTTGATAACCAGGCAAGGCGAGATAGGACAGGAACCTGTCAAGGTTCATGGCACGGTTAATGCTCAGAAATCCTGACCCCTCCTCGTCCACCTGCTCAACCGAAATTACTCTTAGAAACCTAAAATCTAAGCTCGAGCTCGATTTTTTTTGTTTTTTTTGTTTTGAAACAAATGAGCCCACGCAGGCCGGTCCAGTCGCTGAATGGAACTGCAATTAGCTACAAACAAACTACGGGCGCAAGGCGGGGGCACGCGGGGTACAGACCGGGGCACGGCGGGTGATAGTGGGTTCCGCGGCGGCGCCGCCGTTGGCGATGACGCGCTCCATGTAGGGGAGGAAGTCCTTGTTCCAGATGAAGTCGTCGGTGTTGCCCACGGGGTCGCGGTCCTCCTTCCCCCACCAGTACTTGCGCGGCTTGATGGTAGCCGGCCCGCCGCCGTACTCCCCGGGCTCCATCCCCGTCGACCACTTCTGCGGCTTCTTTTTCGGCAGGATCACCTTCACGGGCCTCCGCCCCGCGGCCTCCGACGCAGCCGCGGCGGGCGCTGGGGCCGCCTCGCCCGAGGCCGCCGAGGCGCGCGGCGGGCGCACCGCCGCGGCGCGGGTGGAGGAGGCGACGGCAAGCAGCGGCATGGCTAGAGGGAGCTCGCAGGAAAATATCTCGGCGGGGCAACGGGGGCAGGGCGGAGAGGGGAGGAAGCGGCGGAGCGGAACGGACCAGTGGCAGTCGAGAGAGTGATCCGAAACCGGAACGCGGACGGGTGAACGGGGGAGACTGGTGTCGTGGCTTTGCCGTTGCCCGTTGGCGGCGCGCTGTGCGGGGTGGGGCCGCGTCCGTTGGATTTTCATATTCACCCTCAATTTTTTGAAACGTATTCGCCGGAAGTGTCATTTTTTTTTAAAACGTATTCGCCCGAAGTGAAGTTTCGCTTGGAACACGAGATTTCCCGTCTATTTCATACAAGTGATACGCAGAAATGCAGTTCAATTCCAACAAGAAGAAGAGATTTTTCTGGTTTGGTTTTAGAATGTGCAAGCCTCGCTTGGAACAATACTCAACAAACCGCCAACGGCCAGCCAGGACACCATACCCGTAATTCACATAACGCAACTCTGTTCAACGTGAACGAGAGCTCAGTTAAATCCAACATGGCAACGTGAAAAAAACACCCTAGAAAAAATCAACAAACATCGTATCAGGCAAGACGACCTGATAATAACCTTTTCCCAACGTGGCCCGGTTGAATTCAACATGCAGTATAACTCAAGAAAAATCAACTAACATCATACTGAGACGGGCGAACTGCATATAAACATATGGCAAAAATAAAGCTTCAGATATCCAAAATTATGGCTTCATTTGTATTGTAACTGGAAGCTGGAATTCCAATTACAGAGCGACATGTCAGCCCTTCACACCCATGACAACAAGCCTCTATGCATGTCATGCCACCTAAAATGGGTATACAACTGGAAATTGGAGCTTTGCAGTTCTATCTTTCACAGCAACAAAAGGCTCAGCGCCATTTAAATGCTCCCTCCTCAGAGAACCACATAGGAAGACAGCAAGTCAACAGCAGAATGTACACATTGCAGCAGTATCAGCAGGACCAGTCCCACCCATTGGTCAGCTAATCTACATTTCATGCTACTGCAAAAAGCACAACGGATGTTGGATGATACAATCTACTGTGAGAATACAGTTGACTTGCAAACAGGGCACGAGATCTTCATCCTGAGCCACCTGTCGATGCACTGCAGAAGACAAGATGGGTCCAGAAAAGAAGTTAAACCAGAACATTAGGACCGGAAACAGCTCTAACCAATTCAAGCGTTCGCCTGTACCGTTTTGTGAAACTTGTGCGTGCATGGCAGATACCGGAGATAGTCACCAGCAACAGGACAGTCCAAGCATATAGGACAGGGTTCATCCGAGCAAGCATCACCCTGACAAGTGGAAAGGAATGGAGTCAAATAGGGCTGCTAAAACAAGGGAAAGGGAATGCATATCATCATGAGTAAGATTGAATCCGAACCTCAACAAGTGACAGTGGAAGGCTGTTTATTTGATCAGCAGAAGCACCCCTGTGATGGTTGCTGGCATCAAGTGCTATGAGGTCCTCATAATCATCACTGACAAACAATAATACTTAGTATTTAGTCAGAGTGGAATACGACAACCCAAGCAAGGAAGAAATACATCAAGAGGGTCTCATATATATTGCAGGATCCACTGGACAAGCAATTTGAGAAACCTACAAGCTATTGCAGGATCATACATATAACTGAAGAAAATCAACAAAACATCATACTGGAACAGATGAAATGCATAAAAACAGATGGCAAAACAAAAGCTTTAGATCTCCAAAATTAAGTAACTTCATTTGTAACTGGAAGCCGGACCTCCAATTACATAGCCCAATGTCAGCCCTTCACACCCATGGCAACAAGCCTCTAGGAATATCATGGTGGGGTATACAACAACTGGAAATGGAGCTTTGCAGTGCCATCTTTCACAGCAACAAAAGGCTCAGCACCATTTAAATGCTCCCTCAGAGAACCACATAAGAAGACAGCACAAGTCAACAGCAGAATATTAACACTTCAGGTAATATGAACCTTTGCAGAATGTGTTACCAGAAAAACAACATTCGATGCTACACAATCAACCAAACATGATAGCAAAGCATGAAATTCTGAAAATAAGAGAATGTATGGTTGCAGAAATTTCCACCAAACAACAATGTGTGAAAAGAAGATGCCACAGGGAAAAAAAACTTACTCGTCAGAATCTAGAGAAAATGTGTCTCCACAGTTATCAAATTCTTCAGCAAGTGAGTCCAATACAGCCAATCTCTACATGTTACCAAACAAAAAACACATCATGCTTACGATGTTGATACTGAAATGTATTAAAGCAGTGTCGATCTATAGATCTAGTGAGGGATGCGAAATGGAGGCTTTTGCTTTGGTACTATCCCTCCATATCAAAATTAATCTGTTGACGATCTCAAAAAAAAATCTGTTGACATTACTGATTACTGTAACTATCACCACAAGCCAAGCGCTGTGGATATTTAGGTGTATACAAAGCTGCTTGTACTCCCTCCGTATTGCAAATAGAAGATGTTTTGGACAAGGTTTGGGTCAAACATTGGGAATATAAATCATTAATAACTTTTAAGTTGCTGAGTTTTAAAATGTGAAAATTATATCAATAGATTTGTCTTGAAAAATATTTTCATAATATTATACATATATAACTTTCTAATAAATATTTTTATAGAAAAGAGAAGTCAAAGTTGTACTTTGGAGACCGTGTCGCTGTCCTAAACATCATCTAATACCAATATGGAGGGAGTAGTACATATTCTATTCGAAAAGAAGACGAGAAAATGTTCTCAAAATTCCAAAGTAGAGTGTTCTTCTAGAATATAGAGTATGCTCTAACCTCTTCTAGATCCATGTCTTCTCTGAAGCATCCCCTGGTCAACTGAGAGATAAGCATCTGAGAATGAGAAAATGTCAGAGCACAGGATACAGGACAGAGGTAGAGGTTCAAGAAATTAGTTTACGAGCATCTCACATTGCGTCGTGCCGCTTGTGGGCAGTTAGTGTTTCTTGGCAAACTTCTTCTGCTCGACACTGGAATTGGAGTAAGATTTGGTGCCCAAGAAGCAAAACTTTGACTAGGTGAGTGTCGGCCAAATGAATACAAGTGTGCCATTGATCTGTCCCTCTGGCTCTGGGGAGAACAAGAGTACTTTTTTTAGAAAAGAAAAGAATGCTACTGAAAGTAAGATAAATAGTAATGAGAAATGGAATGCCATAATAAAAAGGAGATAACATGGACATAGGTCAAGGAGAGGATTAATATAAATGAGATTAGGAATAGACACGAAAATGCCATATAGCCAATACATGGTAATACATAGGTGCAAATTTAAAATGTTAGTCAAGAGTGGAGTAATAAGAACTACTTGTTAAGCTACAACACTTCCACTGAAACTTGGTTTCTATTTAATGGACCCACGAAGTGCTGAATTTTATATGGTTACAGTTACAGGAATACAGGCAAACATTATGATATGCACCCTCTTGCAGTTCTAATACTTCATAGGAAACGATCGGCAAACTTGAGTAAGTTGTTCCATAACCTTTGAACAGAACTACCAGGATCAACATATCAGTTCATAATTAAAGCAATTGGTTATGCATAAACATATCTACATGATTTTTACAATCCAGAAAGCAACAACTTGTACTGTACTATGCATCAAGCCATGCGAAAACTTACAGAACTAGACTGCCCATCTCTTGCAGCAAATCTGGCATGGTCAGCACCTTGCTCATGTAATGTCCAGGCTATTGTCATATCAACCTGCAAGAGTGCAATATGTCAGAAATAAGTGAGCTATTTGTGACATACACAGAAAATCGCCAGAAGCAGACACAAACAGAAAAATCAACGAAGAAGCAGAAAATTAATTGAAAATACACCAAAACACGGCAATATTAAGATTTGAGTAGTCTAGCATAACAACCGATTCAGAATGCTGAGGGCCTGGTTGTTCCTGATTGAGCTGCTCCTGAAGCTTGCGGGCAAACACCTCATCATCCTCAATTTGCCTGGTTCTCAACTGGTGCTCATCAGGAAGTGGAAAGTTCAGCCCTTTGATCCTCGAAAGCCATGTTGAGCTACTATCTTCCATAATAGAGTCATCACATGAAGAAACTTCACGAGTAGCTAGAGAGCCTTCAGTGAACATTGCAAGCCCATTTTCTCTCTTGCCAGCAACCACTGGGCACCGCGGTGTGTTGGAAGGATCAGCAGGTTTTGCACCAAGAATACCCTTCCAGCCATCACCTGCTGCAGCAGAACCATTGTGATACTCCTTGCTGTCTGATCCTTGCGGCAGCACAGTGACCGAGTTGCGAAGCTGATCACCCCAATCACCCCAACCATCCCAACACCCAGCTCCAACATCTCCGCCGTTTCCAGCCTTGCACTTGCTCACCAGTGCGCTCCAAGGATCCGTCCCGGCTCCCACGACGCCACGAACAGCACGGAACGATTCTCCACGTAACTTAGGGGGGCCCGCCGCCCACGCGCTCTCCCCCTCGCCAACCTTCTCCTTCCCCTTCTTCGCCACGTCGCTGGGCTGACGCAGCGACCTCGCCGCACCCTCTTCTTGCCCTCCACCCTCGCGATCAGCACCTGTCCACGCCTGCCGCGCGGGACGCTTGTGCTGAGGCGAGTGCGCCGACACCTCCTCCTCAGAGTCCGATGACAAATCCACCACCTGCACTTCCATCCCCTGCAAAAATTTGGGGAAATGCCATGAGGACCAGGGGCGAGCTAATTTTTTTTTTTGGAAAAACAAGTTCCACAGCCACAAGAGAAATTTGGAGAAATGCCATCAGGATCAGGGCCGAGCTCGATGGTGGAAAAAATCGGAAAACAATCTTCACAATCACAAGGAGGAAAATTCGCAAAAAAAAGTGGACGGATTAGTATCCTAACCCTCCCAGAAACCGAGACGTGGAACCGATTGCTCCCAGAAACGGGGGGAAAATAAGAACCGAAATGAACCCCCAACGAGCACTCCTTACCAGCGAGGGAAAATACAAATCCCGAAGCCGCATAAATCCTCCCCGTCGGCACTCGTCGAGGAGAGATGAGGAAGGGCAGCCAGCTGCGGGACGAGAATTCGAGGTGGAGGTGTTCCCGCGGGCAGGGGCTTGGCGAAGCGTCCGGCGGTGCGTTGAGGCTTCGAGGGTTTGCCTAGTGATCGGGGGAGATGAGGTCGCGAGGACCCGGCCGCAGGTGAGGTGGAGGAAAGCGGCGAGAGGAACCGAGAGAAGGGGGAAGGGCAGGAGGAACCGAGAGACGGAGAAAGAGGAAGGGAAGGGGAGGCACACCGAAGCTGTCCCTCCCTAGTGGGTGCTCCGGACCCACCAGGATCTCGAGAAGAAGGGCAGGACCGGAGGGGGAGGGAAATTTTCAGCTGGTGAGATGCCACGGGCGCCAACGGGGACACGTGTAAAGATATTTGACACGATTTTATAAATTCCCTAACTTTACAAATATTAGCCCCATCGAAAAGTAAACTGTTAGCACTTTGGAGATTCCATACAAAATCATTGAGGGAAGTTCGAAGTGAGGTCCACTATTTGTAAAATAGAAGAAAAAAAGTGATGCAATGTAATGAATACGCTTAATGCAAGCACTCGAACAAATTCGACTCAGCTAGCTTGCTCTACCAAAACTTTGATAGGTTCACAAAAGGAATTGAGTCATCTTATAGTGTCAGAGAAGGAATTTAAAATATTGTTGACATTTTTTCATTCGATTAAGCATGTGCAAACTCGACTGTTTTGTACAATAAACTTATGAGGAAAAATTTTAAAAATGAGGAACTTTACTTTTAAATCCAACACGAAAACCTAACGCGAGAGATCATCAACTTATAAATGCAATGCAAGATGGGGGAGAAGTAGAAGATTATCGGGCATGATTTTTGCATTGAAGGGAAATATCGAAATGGATTAACGAAATAACAACTTCACTCTAGAAGTGGGTGACTGCACTCCAGCAAAGTTAGGGTTCAGATTAAGTTCAGGAACCTAGAGTTACCTGTTTTACCGAGAATAGAGGGAGCTCATGAGTATATTGTCGGCTCATGGTAGAGGCGGGTTGCGGGCGGGATTTCGAGGTGATGGGGGCACCACCTGCCGTGGTGGTGGGGCGGTGAAGATGCCAGGGGCGCCAAGAGCCGGGCGGGAAGGACCTGTAGCAGTGTCGGACGCAGGAATTTCAAATTGGTGTACATAGCAAATCCATCCATTACTCTATAGAAAAATTTAAAGACACATGAAAGCAAATGGTAATAGCAGTTACACTTTTTAAACAAAACCATACTGTTTCTAAGCTTATTTTCATAAAGTTAGTTGCTGAAAATTCTCTTTGAACATTCACATACGTTGCAATTGGCAGTATAGTATTAATCTTTGTAGACATGAGCGTATGGCGTATCTCTTTGTTTCACCAAGCAGTTAATAATACTAAAAGCTCGGTAATATTCTTATGATGAAAACACTAGGATGGAGGAAGAGAATGCTAGGGACGGCCAACAAGGCGATGATAGGTCGACTGTAGACTTCATGCAAAATGTGCGCTTGTGCCCGCACTTGAGCAGGCAAGCAACACCTAGCAGGCCAACCCAATATGTGAAAGTGAGATCGAGAGAAAATGAGAACGTTTGACATTGACTCTTATGTTTATTTTGACTCAAAATGTACACAGATTGACAGTAATATGAGTATATATATATGTATACATACTCAATGTAATTTCTTTGTCAAAATTATTAGGTGTACATATGTACACCCATGTCCATATGCTAGGACCACCCCTGCCTGTAGTGGGGGTGTTGGCTCATTCGTGGCAGCTGTGGTTGTGGGCGAAGGCTCCGATGGTAGTGGCACCGCCGGATCTGGTCGGGAGGTGGGGGTGGTAGGGGCTCATATTGGGGATTGAAGTCGGATCTGGAATGGGAAAAGTCAGGGAGATGTGTGAGGAAGCTAGGAAGAAGATAAGATGGATGTGTTAGCCTTATATGGAGACTGAAGAGATGTTGGAAGTTTTATTTCTTTTATGACTATATATTGATCTGTTGAGATTCGTGTGAACAACATCAACGTTAGATCCTCACATCCATCCTCTTCAACCCTAGTAACTTGACCACTCACCATGTTGCCACCTTCTTGTTTTGCCATGTGTCTCGCCATTACCTCCTTTCATCGGTGTGGCCCGCCTCTGCTGCCGCCACCGCTGACCCCATCACATGGCTAAACTCCACCGCAACTATCGGCCTACTCCGTCGTTGCCATCGTGACCTGCTTTACATACCCCACCGTAGCCTATCTTCATAGGCTCCATCACACCTATTGGACTATGCCGCCCCATCATGTTATCATGCACCACCCCAATGAAGATGGTCATTTTTTTAGAAAAAAATTGTTGATCTTTGTTTGGAAGAATGTTGAATTCATTATTTGAAAATGTTGAAATAGACCGTGTAAAATGTCGATTTTGGATTTTTTTTTGAAAATGTTGATGTTTGTATTAGAAAATGTTGAATTAATAATCTTAAATATTGGACTAACCTTTTGACTTCTGACTGTATTGTAATGAGATGTTAATTTATAATTCTAATTGACTCTGGTGAGCTTTAAAATTATGTAGTTTAATCAACTTTCTCGAGTCACACATGAGTCCGCTGAGAACACTATCTTGAAAATAAGTATTGACATGATCTTTTGCCACAAAATGCTTACATGGAAGATATCAACTAACACTTTGACCACAACTTATGTAGTAATTTTTCTACATTTTCTCATTTTCCACCGAAAGTAAAATTCAAGGAGTAAAATATTAAACAAATGCATTATTGTCGCTATAACAAGGAGTGAGCCTGCAATTTCTTCTATCCTTCCATTCTTAGTATCAAGTTATCAACGAAAAAACCCTGCTGAATATAACTGAATTGCTTTTGCACTTCAAAGCTTGTAAAAAAATAATTTCAAAAAAAGCTTGTAAAAAAGGGACTGCGGACTCTTCCCTTCATTATTTTTCTACCGAAAGGTGTGGTCCGTTTTTTCCCAAAAGAGGCATACAGCAACAGTGAAGACTGAACTGGAGGACTAGATGTCGAGCCCCACTAGTGAAAACCTCGCGGAGCAGCAGTGGGCAGCGGTTCGCATGCACTGATGCACGTGACCACTGACGAGGGCCGGAGACAATTGAGCATACTGCATGTCTGCATACGTGCTCTCTGATGGCTGATTTCACTAAATTCAGCTAAAGGCTGCAGGGACCATGCAATCGATACCAATGCTGGTTCTGTTTGAGCTCTATTTCAATTGTTGGTGTATACATAAGATGAAATATTGAAATCAGTGATAGATGAATGGAACTGCATTGTCGAATCCGTTCACCAATGATTCAATCGGTGAATCCATGTCATGGAGTAAAATTTAGAATTGAACTACTCCATTTAAAGTTTAGTTACAAAACTGCAAAAGAAACCAAAAGATGGCTAGGGAAGGGAAAGGAATTAGATCTGTCGTCCACACTTAGGGATTGATTGGCGAGAACAGGGTATTATCAGCAAGTTTTTGCTCTGTTTCGCACTACCAACTCCAGGCCGTCGATATACCAAACTGCTACCAATGAACCTAGTGGATCGTCATGGAGGGGCGATATCATCTCGTTAGCTTGGCTCCTAACAATCTGAAAAGAATAGAAATCGGTAATGTATCAGTACATAATACTGCTGCAAGACAGAAGTACAAAATATTTTTCTAGTCACAGGTCTAATGATGATGTACAAACTACTATATATTTTCTTATGATACTTCCTAGGGAGGGATTGGCATGCAACCAAACTACTAATTCTTATTACAATCTACTAAACAATCAAATCATCTCTTTTTTGGGTATCATCTCATCTCTGGTAAAATTGACTAGAATAGAAGAGAATGCAACATTGGGGAAAAAACATTTGGCACAACAGTAAATGATACCAGGAGTTGTATAAACAATTTAACTTAAAAGGTTCAATAAATATCAGTAGACACCAACAGTCAGCATACCAAGGTTATTTAAAGGCTATAAGCTGGAGGCTTTGATTTGGGCAAAAAAGTGTTCGCCAATATCAAAACACCTCCAATTTTGCACATCAACTGCACTTACAGCATGAAATTTCCTTATGTTACTTCTATAATATATATTGGTTATTAATGGTTTGATACTTCGGTTAGGCTGCGGTCAGAGGTGGCTAATCCATTGTAGTTAACAAATGCTCTGGTTCCTGATCTACCAATTTTTTTTAGAAAAAAAGCAATCTGATACCAGGCATATACAATTATGTACGCTAATGGACTAACCAAAAAGAACCGCAGGTGAGCCTAGCAACTGGCATAACATGAGTACAGCAGCAAACATGGAAAAGGTTAAAGAACTGGGATGGAGGGATCAGAGTTGATTCATTCCTGTAGATCGAGAGGGATGACACTAGCTCAACAACTACTTTGTTCTGGTGGATTGAGAGCGTCAGTCAGCGCCAGTGTTATAAATCATGTCTCCGCAGGCTCGTACGATGGGAATGCAAGCACAAACTAGATTCAATTTTCTAAGAAAGATGGTGGCACCAGTCAGGTAAACTGCAGAAATGGGTGGGTGGGGGTGGGGGGGGGGGGCAACAACCAGAAGCAAGAGCAACAGAGAATGGCAGGCTGCAAGAGGACAAGTTGGTGGTGTAACTGAAAGAATTTTGGAATAGTGATGGTATAAATGAAAGTATTCACTTCCTGATAATATAGATGAAAGTATGCCAAAAACAATGCAGCAGGACCACCTCACTCCTCAGGCAAGTTGGCATAAGCACTTAAGCAGTGAGATTATAACATATACTTCCTTCAATCCCAAATATAAGTAAATTTGGCTTTGCCCTAAGTCATCTTTTTTTTAGCTTTGACCATCAATAACTAAAACGTTACATACAGATTGGTAACATGATGTTGATGTTACTAGGCGTCTAGGTTCATCATAGAAATATTTTCATAATCTACTCTTTTTATTTAAAATAATGCATTTTTATAGATATTGTTTGTCAAGTGCATTATGGAGACCGTATCAATGACCTAGTGGACTTACATTCGGGATTCGAGGGAATATATCACATTGAATATGAACAGCAGATTCTGATTATCATTATTGATGCATATTAAGTTCATTTATGTAAGGACAGACGTGACCTTTCTTTTAAAAAAAGGGAAGCAATTGTGAGGATCTAAAGTTGAAATATCTGAGAAACAAGCCAAGCACATAATGCAATCAGGAATCAGAAAAAGCATACCATTCTACAAAGCCAAACTAGAGGAAATTTTTAATTCCGCACCAGTTCATGAAAACCTAGCGGGGAGGTCTTATAAGTTAAAAATGCCTAAGACAGGATTACCTAAAAATAGAGCTAGTACAGAATCCTCAAATTCTCAGATCAGGGACAATAAAATCTGATACAAATGATCATCATCATCCATGAATGAAGACTTCTTTTAATGTAGTACCCAACCAAAGACTGTAAGCATTGACAAGTCACAACAGAAAAGCTAAAACTAATAGCTAAGAAACCCCATAGTCATGGCATGTACACCAAACACAAAACTTTGGCAGTTGTGAAGGTGTATAAACTAAGACTTCCCGACCACACTAGAAAGGAAAACTCATTGCCTTATACCATCTTGGGACCACCACATGTGTCAGATGAGAGAAACTGACAAGTCAAAACTTGACATAGCAGAGGATCACATACACTAACAAATAACTAAGCTGGTGACAATGAAGAACGTAGCAAAGTCACACAATACTGCGATGTCATAAATGAAGCTAAGGTCTCTCATCATGCAGTTGCAAATCAATCACCTATAAACAGAATTTGCCAAATAAATAAGAAGTGATATTGAACAAAGGTAGTAGAAATTGAATTCCTAAATTACATTGACAGTTACATGTCCTAAACCAGTAATTTCCATCTCATTTGAGAAAAACTTGAGCATAGTGTATTGCAAGGTATGCTTAAATACATGCAGTACCTCCGTGGTTTGCATCAAACAACGGCATGACTGTAGCAAGCACACAAACAATCCACTACAAGTCTATTGCAGCAACCAACTGACCGAATTCTAATTTAAGCAGTGAAATATTCCTTTACCTAACTCTTTCTTCAATTCACAGGTAAGACGGGCTGCTAAGGAACGGCAGAGCCGCTAGAGACATTAGCATCTCAGATGAAGCATCACCCTTCCTAGGGTGCTTTGCTCTTGCAAGCTGCAGTTGCATGTCCACAAAAGCCTGCATACGCTTGAGCTCCAGATCCTTGAGAAACTTGATCCGCTGCCTCTCCATCTCCTCCGCGTGCCTCTGCTTCGCGGCTTCCATGCGCTCGTACATATCTGCGAATGTCTCAATTGCCCTCGCTAGCTCCCCGAACCCACCACTCCCGCTGCTCATCTTCCTCTTGCTGCCAACAGCAGGAGAGGCTGCGGCGGTGGCAGTAGCACCAGCACCGGAGTGAGAAGATACAGAGCGCGACGGCGACTGCTGGTACCCGTCGTCATCGTCGTAGTCGTTGTTGTAGCCATCTTCTGATTCAGACTCTGCGGCGGCGGCGGCGGCCGCTGCCGCCGCCTTGTGGATGAGGTTTGCCGAGGGCAGACTGGAGCCGCGGTGGTAATTGGTGAGGGGGAGCGCCATGGGGAGCGGCGGCGGCGATTGCGGCGACGGGGAGCGCGACGGCGACCGGCGCCTCCTGAACACGGGCAGCGCGGCGCGCGGCGGGGACGGCTTCTTGCCTCCGCCGGCGGCGCCGGCGCCGGAGAGCGTGGGCCCAACGAGGAGGTCGAGCTGGCCGTAGAAGGACCACGGCGAGGGGCCGCCGCGGGCACGCTCGGCCTTGTACTTCTTCTTGAGCGTGTCGACGCGGTTCTTGCACTGGATGTCGGTGCGCGGCGGGCGGCGGCGCGCGGAGGCCCCCGGGCGGGAGTTGACGGCCTCGGCGACCTCCCGCCACTGCGGCTGGCGGAGGCTGCCGCGGTTGAGGTCGAGGTAGCGCGAGCCCCAGGCGTCGACGAGCGCCGCCGTCTCGCCCTCGCTCCAGCAGTCCTCCCGGTACGGCAGGTTCGGGTTCGGCGGCGGCAGCTTCCCGTCCATCGCTCCGCCTCCTCCCAGATCTCTACGCCTCAGCACGACGACGACGACGACGACGACCTAGCCCTCTTTCTCTCTCTCGGTTGCGCGTGGAGACGGACGGACGGACGGGTGGATAGATGTGGGGCGGCGGGCGAGGCGAGGCGAGAGGCCGAGGCCGAGGCCGGGGTGGGGAATAAAAGAAGGCGAGAAGAGGGGCGGACGGACGGGCGGGCGGCGAGGGGAGGAGAGGAGCGCCGGCCCGTGGGCCGTGACGAACGCGACGCGGCACGTGGAGGAGCGGAGCGGATGCATGGAGGTTGCCGTTTGGGGGCGAGCGGCCGCCGTTGGATCGGCCCTGTCGGTGGGGGCGGGTTTGACCGGGACACCGAGCCGGCGAGGGAGGGATTAGCTGTCGGGGAGAGGACGAGGGATCGGCCTCGGCGTGGTTCGGTTGGCCGGCACGGCGCGGGATAGGTGGTGGCCTGGTGGGACGGGCGACGTGCGGGTGCGAGCCGGGGAAGTTACGCGCGGCTGGTGGCGCCGCTCCGCGCGCGCGCGCGCCCAGTGCCCGTGCCGTGCCGGAGGAGGACTCGTGAACCGATCGCGATTTCTTCGTGGGTGGAAGGTGGACGGACGGCTCGGCCTCGGCTGGCCGCCGTTCGGTCGGCGTGCGTTTCGGTTGGGGGCGGGCGCCCGCGCCGAAAGAGAGGGGGGTACGGCTGCGGCTACCTGTTGGGCGGCGTGGCGTGGGCTACCCGCTATCGACGGCAGCGGCTTTTGTTTCGGCGGTTCCTTTGGCTTTGGTGTTGGCGGAAATCGGGCGAAGGGTGGACGCCGACACAACAGCCCTTCCGAGATCTCTCCTTTCCTTCGCTCACTCTCGCAAGGTTCCTACTTCTACTTGGGCGGGGAAAGGAGACGCCGGAACTTAATGAGACCGAAAAGGAAATAAGGGAATACTCGCAGGACCGAAGGCCGAAGAACCCGCAAACGCCTTCGGTGCTCTATTCTCATTACGGTGTGTCCGTTTCATTACAAGGGGTTCACTATTTATAGGAGACCCCCGGGTATAGTCATTTGCCTCAATTACACCTTTTCCGTTCCCCGACAAACCGCTTTAAACACTTTACAAGGGTATAACGAGCAAGTCCCCGCGTCGTACATGCCTCCGCGCGTGTCTTCGTACGGCCGAAACACCTTTACACGCGGCCGCCCTTGTCTCTCGCCTTGTCCGAGCCCACTTTACACGTTGGCGGTGGCCACGTATCCGTGGCCGTCGCACCTTCGGTGACGAAGCGGCGGCCCAGGATCCGGGCGTCGAGCCTCCGCATACGCTTCGTCCGCACCGCCGCCGGTCCCGGATGCGGTATCCTCGGCCGGCGCTCACCGCTCCCCGGCCCTCCCGGGCCTTCGTCACGGAGCGCGGCCGTCGGCACCTTCGGCGCCGGAAGGGCCGGCGCCGCCACAAGGGGTCATTCCCGCACAACGAGACTCATGAGGCACAAGCGGCGTTAGTGTTTCATTAGTGCCCCGTGCGGCGAAGGGTCGCCACGTCGGACCGAGGGTGCCGGCGTGGGCGGACGGGGGCGATGCTTCCGAAGACCGACTTCCCCAACATTTGGCTCGCCGAGGTACGCGCAAGGAACGAGTAGCGCGCAGCAGCAATCGATCTTGGTCGGTCATGGCTGCGGTTGCTTCTCGCTGTTTTGGCTTCTCATTCTCAAGTTCGCACCCTCATTCTCGCTAAGCTAGTGAGCTGTGAGTCAAACTAGCATGCCAATTGCCAAGATCCGAAGAACCTAGCATGCATTGGATGACTCGGCATGGAGCAATGAAACTGGCCCAATATTTTTTTTAAAAAAAGTTGATATTATAGTACCTGCAAGGAGGAGTGATGGGGGCTTGCATGAACAAGAAGTTAATTAAACTCTTGCTCATATTCTCTTTTTTTTACCAACGTCTATCAAATTGTGTCTATTTTATTGATATAGAAGATAAGTACAAGTCGGGAACCGGCAAAGTAAAACCAAAAGTTACAAAAACTGTGAGTATTTACACTCTTGCAACCCCCCGGCTCCTGCTGAAATCCAAATTGATGCGTCATTCTTGATTTTAGCCATCACTGTATGTATAGATGACTCGTAGCGATTGAAAACTCTGTCGGTTCTCGCGATCCAAATCTTCCAGAGGACTAGAAGTGCTACGGAGCGTGTTGCTTCCCGGGGATGTCCGGTGTTGTAGTGATATTTGTCCACCAATGAAGTACCACTCACCGTGGCAATGAATTACGACTCACCGTGTGACCACTCGTTCGGGTGGAGATTTCTCTTACCAATCCGTTCTGCCACCAAAGCCCACACTCGTTTCTCTTGCTCAGATTGGCGCGAAACAATGGAAAACTTTTGTTCTTCTTCTCATGTATTTGATGGAAAACTGAAGCATACATATTTCTGTTATGTTTGTTCGTTTTCCCTCTCTAAACAAGTGCACGAAGCTTTACAAAATATTTATGCCAAATTTCTAAAATGCATTGTTAGTATATGCTTATATATTGTTTTCTAGTTGAACAACGCGAAAAATCAAATATGTAAAAGAAGAGTGGAGGTAAACTTATCAATATATATGTGAACTAAAATTGTCATAATCAAATTAAAACACCGTACAAAACTATTACTAATATAATGACATAACATCATTTCCTAAATTCTCAATAAATATAGTGCATTTGCGACATGAATACCAGTAGTCTAATAATGCTCAATGATTTGTCCAAAAAGATTATATAAAAAACTTGATCTGTGAAGGTAAGACCACCCCACGACACTGTATCGAGAAGACCTTCTCACAAAGGTGGAGAACCCCCTTGAATCCCTAGCTCCCTACCCCACTCATACATGGGGTCTGTCGCCTGTGAGATAGGCCGGACCTTATCATAGGCTTTGAGTAGGACATATGAGGGGTTATTATGATTCATTATTAGCATATGTTGTTGATTATAACATTTAGACAATAAATACACCAGGTCATTGATCTAAGTTATGGAATTTTTAAGTTTTTTTACTAATATGTATTCATCAATCAAGTTAGTGTACTGAATTAAGCATTTTATAACTTGTTAGACCAATCTACTACATTAACTCCTTTGCAATCGGCTGTAGAGTGCATGTGCCATTGCACGCGGGCTCTAGCGCCTGTCGGGCCCACGGACAGTGGCAACAGTCAACAACAGAGTATCTGAATCTCAATTTGCACCTACACTCACTTGAAAAGTTGGTGTATGATGTATGCATACGCAGATGCAGCGATAGGGGTCTCGAGCCCCCCTCCATCCCTACCCCACCCCACACACACCCCAACGATTGAGATGGAGCCTCCCCTAAGCCTATACCTCAGCATTTTTCAAGTTGGGCCGGGTTCGGGTCGGCCCGAAAAAATCTGGTTTTTTCGGGTCGAGAAAATCCCGCATATGACCGTCTCATTGGACACAGCGGGCCTCAATTTTCGGGTCGGGCCCAGGCTTGGGCGCTGTTGGGGAAAATGGTCTTCGGAAGCTTTTACCACGTCCGGTCGGGCTGTCGGTTTCGGTTCACGCGCGGCTTCGGCTAAGCGGGGGAAGCTTTGCAATGGAGATTTAACGGAAACGCTGATGCTACTCAAGTTATGTGAGTTTTTGTTGTGCAGGAACAGCCCAACCGAACAGTGCTGGCCTTCGGTGCCGAAAGCGTGCACGGTTAACTTTCGGCGCCGAAGGTATGGAGGAACCAGAAGCGCCACGCGTCGGGTGCGCCTCGACTCAGGAATGGAGGCGGCCTGGGCGAGATGCCCCTAAAGGCCCGATGTGACCAGGGCGAGATCGCGGGCTGTTTCGGCGCCGAAGGTGCGGTGCGCCGCAATACGTGGCTGCGGCAAACGTGTAAAGGGGGCACCGTACGAGGCAGGGACAAGGGGCGCTGCGTGTAAAGGTGTTTCGGCCGTACGAAGACACGCTGGAGGCCTGTACGACGCGAGGAGTTACTGTTATACCCTTGTAAAGTGTTTAAAGCCGTTTGTCAGGAACGGAAAAGGTGTAATTGAGGCGATGATCATGCCCAGGGGTCTCATATAAATAGTGAACCCT
This sequence comes from Cenchrus americanus, assembly GCA_947561735.1. Taxonomy (NCBI): domain Eukaryota; kingdom Viridiplantae; phylum Streptophyta; class Magnoliopsida; order Poales; family Poaceae; genus Cenchrus; species Cenchrus americanus. The sequence goes on along the minus strand of OX387244.1, from coordinate 75,140,616 downwards.
TGTAATGAAACGGACACACTGTAATGAGAAGAGAGCGCCGAAGGCTCCTGCTAGTCTTTCGGTCTTCGGTCTGCTAAGTGTTTCCTTATTTCATTTCCCGCTCTGTCAAGTATTTCCTTGTTTCCCATCCCTGTCTAGAATTAGTAGAAGTAGCTTCGTAGCAGTAAGCGAAGTGAGGGGAACTCTCTGGGGGCTGTGTGTCGGCGTCCACCTTCGGGCCCGATTCACCAACAGGCGCCCATGCGTTCTTTAGTGTAAAATAACTAAAAACAACATTTCGGGTCGGACTCGGGCCAAGACTTTTCCTCAAACTGCAAGATCAGTGTCCAGGACCGTCTAGTAAGGTCCTTGGGCGAACCAGGTCGGGCCAAGCTAAAAATGCTCAGGTATACCTAAGCCCCTCGTTTGAGGAAGAAGGAGGAGGGTGAGGAAGAAGCAGCGGAGGAGAACCCCATCGATTTTTACTCCAAGGCAGTGTTTGGTTGGGGTGAAAAAATTTCACCCCATCTTTGACCGCTAATTCGGGGTGTCACATAAAGTCAGTTTACAAAATTACATGCAAGACCCCGGGCAAAATCGTGAGAACCTAATAAGGCATTTGACCCTATGACTAAAGAATTATTACTATAGCAAATTATGAACTAATTATGCTCATTAGATACGTCACATAAAATTTTACTCATCTATAAAATGATTTTGCAAATAGACTCCTTTTATTATTTCATATATGCAAGATTATGAGGGGGATTAACCCTCAGAACCTAGATCCGTCTCCGTATGGATGCAATTTACTCAAGAAAATATGATAAGGTGTGGCACCTGTAGGTGCTGGGTATTTCATTTCAACGTGGAGTTTCATTCATAAATCCTAACATCATGAAATTAGGTTGTTGAATGAAGCATGGGCAATTCCATTCATTTTTTAAAATAAATATATAATAACACGTCGAAGCAGACACCACAAACAAACCCTGAACAAAAACAAACGTACACGACATATCGCACCACCCCCGACCACCTAGGAGAGGAGAACAAAACAAACCGTGGACACTTGCGTCATCGTCACCAATGATGTGCCACGGCGAAACTGCAACCCATTGCAAGTCCAAACCACCCCCACCCCCGAGCTCCTACACTATGGGATTTTCGCCCTCAACAAGCCACACACCTGAATGTCTGTCATTCATATCTAGAGAAACAACAACAAAACACTCCATCTCGACACTAAGGAAAAACGCTAATCTCGGCCACTCTGCGTGAGGGCCTCACCTCTCCGACTCTCCCATTATCTCACTCACTCCTCTGCCAATGGCTCAGATATTTGAAGCTACACTGAGACCATCTCCTCCGCCCATCCTTCGTCAAGATCACCACAGAACATTACGCGAAGGCTCAATGCATCTCACACCCATAAGAACCGTCCCGTCCCCCGCGTCGCCGCCAGGCGACATGGGCGGAACGCCCCACGGTTGCCGGGCTCGCCGCCGCCGCCGCCTGGTTTCTGGCCCCAGTTCCTCCTCGTCGCTGGCCTTCAAGCCGGTGGCGGGGGGCGGGGTCCATCCTTTAGTAGATTGAGTCCTCAATCGTCGAGTCCTTCTAGGTCTAGGGTTTGCTCGCCGCCGATGCTCGACGGTGGAGTTAGGTTTTGCCGGTGGAGCGTGACTCCTCTGCGGCTTTGTTTCCCTGGCAGCGTCGGCGATGCGGAAGCGACGGCGTTGCAGATGAATAATTTCTCTCAGCTTCTTCCGTTCTCCGATGGCGATCTACTCCGACGTCAACAGAGAGGCTGGGGAGACCTGTCCAGGAGTCGAGGGCCGACACATCGTCGTCTTTCCCAGGTGATGATGTTGTTAACCCTGTTAATCTTAAGGAAGATGATCTTTGGAGGAAATCTGAGCATTGCTTGGGTTGCCGGTGGTGGAATCGAAGGATGCGTCGTGGGTACTAGAGTTAGCCGATGCGCCTGGGAGGCAGCGTACTCGGCTGATTTGCCTAGCAGTAAGTCCTCCTCTGCGGCCTCCACTTTGTGGAGTTTGACTTTGGTGCCCGACGACGATTGGGAAGCGGTTTCGACGGCGGTGACGAACGGATCGCTGAAGGCTTCGAGGAAGATGAACATAAGTTTTGAACTTTTTTTGTAATTTTCCTTTACTTTCGGGTCCTGTTTGTAAACAAACCGGTGTAATACGCTAAGATCAATACATGCGCGATTAATCCGCAAGGTAGCCGACGAATGCGGTACTGGTCCCTGTCCGGCTGTCCTATGGTTTTCTCCGATCTTACCTAGGCTTGTTTCCCCTGGGGCGGGGGGCGGGCCTCGGGGGCTCCGTCAACCGTCCCTTCTGCTTGTGCGAATCCGTGCTTGTCCACTCCTTTGAAATTCATGCAAAACTTCTGTTGTTCTATGCCAAGTTACGAACTTACGAATTTACGATCACAACGATTAACGATGCCTTTCGCATCGGCCGTGATGCTTTCTAAACACCAGCCAGCGTTTGAGGATTACGCGAACCGGAACGGAGTTGCAGTACATAGCAGCCGGGGCCGGAAAAAACTGCCACCGCAAACTGATGCCAGTGATGCTGCTTTGTCCCACACCCTCCCACCCGTCTTTGACCGACAACTGGACCTGCTGCTCGCAAGAATAGAGGTGTATCTGACGGCCCAGGCGAAGCATTCAAAGTCCAAACTCCAGACCAATACTACTAAAAGCCATCAAACACAGATATTAATAAGATGATCACCTGGGCGCGTCACAAACATTTTCACCAGAATCCTGGACTATTCTTGGAGAACTGAATGGTTGACCCAAACTCCCGCTGACGTTCAATTATGCAGATTCCAGAACAGTTATGGCACAACAGCAACTGTGCCACGCGGGACACATTTCTTGGCCAGACATGTCCTTGTATAACCGAGGAAACGTTTTTTTTTTACATTTTTGGGAGGAAGGATTGCCGTCATATAGCAGGAATATAAGACTTCATGTATGTGTAACCTCGCCGATCCGCAGAGTCGACAGGTCAATTTTTACATGTTTTATACAAGAAAAACGTGTCCACCTCTGCAGGAATCGGGTGGCGGGTGAGCAAGCAGCTTCGGCAGAGCAGCTTCCACTTCAGTTGACAGCGTATTCGCAGTCCAGCAAGCGGGTGAGGATCTCCTGGCAGCTCGGCCGATTATCAGGCTCTGCCCAGCAATCTGCAGCAAACAAAAAACATTAGCAGCAATAAAAAGGAAGGATGGAAGCTTGTCGGTTCAACACAGGCTTCTGATCAATCTGATCTCCACTCAAGTCAGAGAAAAAAAATCTAATATCTATACCATATAGAAAAACATATCACCTGCAATTAATCTGCCAAGAGGTCCTTCAGGAATCTCAAGACGTGATCCTTCATTAGCTACTGAGTAAACCACCTACAATTACCAATTTCACCTATATCAGTTCACAGCTTTCCCATTTGGATTTGTACATATAGGAACGGGAATGCATCAGAGACACTTTATAAGTGGCTGGCTTGCAGCTTTGAGCCACAAGAACATACAGGAAAAGTCAATCTGGGGAGAGATATAAAATGCATCACATGCTCAGTCAACACAAACCTTTAGGAAATGCATTCATGCTGCAACTGTTTCAACACAATGGTAAATGAATGCTTACTTGAACTGGAGGGATGCCCTCCCATGGGCGACTCAATGTGCACAGCTCCCACATAATAACACCAAGGCTAAATATATCACATTTCTCTGTGAAAGGTTCATTCCGGATAAGCTCAGGGGCCATCCATTCTGGAGTGCCAGCAGAGGAGTTATCAGTCATAGGACTATCAATCATCACTCGAGATAGACCGAAGTCACATATCTTGACAGTCCAATGCTTGTTCACCAGGCAGTTTGCACTTTTGAGATCCCTGTGAACTATCTTTGTGCGGTGTATGCACATCAGTCCCCTAAAAAGGAACCATTTCTTTCAGACCAGCAATTCATATAAAAAGGGACTGCAAAAGTTTAAAATCTAAAAGACAGAAAGAATTGCATCAAATACACTTCTTTTTTTATAAAAGTCAGAATATTTTTAAAGGTCAAATTGCTCAGGAATATTGGTCAGTCATGTAAAATTTGGGGGAAGGGGGAGAAGGGGGGTGGCAGACAGCAGGCATCATGTTGTAAAAATGTTGCTGCCCGATACATCATGCTTACACTGGATGTCATTTACCAATTCCTACATGTCAGCAGTGGTTACTGAGCTTACCTGCATATATCTCGAATAATTTTCAACCTCCTACGCCAACTGAGCTTCTTTTTCTGACCACTCATGTGGATGAGATAGTACAGTGATCCCATCTCCATATATTCAGTAACCATTGACAGGTGCGGAGGCGTAATGCATGCACCAAGAAACAATATAACTACAGAGCAAAACGAAAAATATCTTTGGTTAGAGAACAACCTTACAAAACATATGACAGTTTTTGGTATCTAGTTCGGAGCACTTGAGATTGTTTCTGAAACTGTGGTTCACATCAACCAAAAGGGAATATTACCATTTGGGTGTCGTAACCGGCTGAAAGGAGAGAATAAGATTACCACAGTTAGTGTAAATATCATGAAAAAAGAAGGCTACCACAGAAAAAAAAGGAACAAAGTATTTCTGGTACCTCAGGATGTATATCTCATTGCAAAAATCTTCCATATTTTCAGTTGTTAGATCCTGTTCTAGAAACAATTTGATGGCAACATCAGTTCCATTCCATATACCACGGAAAACCTCTCCAAAGAATCCTGATGGAGCATTTCAGTAAAAAATTAGTGACCAAAAAATGCCAAAATAGAAACAGAACAAGAATAGCATCATTTCCAAAATGCAAGCATAATAATGCAATATGAAATGACATCAAATAATGCGCATAGTGAAGAACATAGTAAAAAAGAGAGCACCACAATAGAAGCAGCAAACATGCTTTACGGCATAGTGAAGAACTCAGCAATACAAGAATATGAGAGTTGCATTTTAGTTAGTTGCGACTTCAGTAATTATGCCTGAGAAAAATTCAAGACTACTTACCTATTCCAACCCGTGTGCCAATGGTTATCTCGGAGAAATCTATGTTCCATTCCTCAAAAGGCAATAAAGGCTTATTAAGAAATGGAGAGCTCTTGAATACTTTGTTCCATGCCAGTGCCATCTTCTCTTTACTCATAAAATCATCATTTTTTTCATTAACTTGACCCCTATATTCATGTGGCGAAGAAGGTAATGACATGGCCTTCTGAGTAGAACTGGTTCGGTTTCTTGAGCCATTATCAGTAGCACCGATCCTTTGAGATGCACCATCCTAACAATGAATAAATTTTGAGCCCAAATTGCCAAGATTCTATGCACAAGATATAAAGGACAAATATGGAGAAAATAGAAACGATGCAACTTGTAGAGGTGTACATCATTTGGGCAGTCATTTGCATTGTTTTGGTCCTCCGTAACATATGAGCATGAACCTTCAACATGATCCCTTTGGAGGCGATTTTGCTTTAGTGTTTCATTCATAGCCCGAACTGCCCTGTTAAGAGTTTAAGATATTAAAAATATTGCTTCATGCTCATCTAGCCTATCTGCATGTCTGTGTATCAATTAAAACATAATATAATAATTAATAATCAATGAGGATATCTAGCATCTAGGCTCAGCCATGAGCAAAACATGCTGGGAATATTGACATTCTTTGAGTGAAAGAAACACATGCCCTAAGAAAATTATGAAAAAGCAGAAAGACATCTCCATTCTCATCAGACAGTTAAAAATTAGAATTTACCTCACAATGTCATCTCCAATCTCAGGTGTGATGCTAATACTTCTTCGTCTTATTCTCCGAGCATTAGATGTTGAAGTTCCACCAAGACCATCTGATCTACAAGTGCATTCAGTTGTTTGTTTAAGAACAAATTTGCAGACTAGAGTATTTTCACATTTACAAAATGAGTTCTGGCAAAGCAAAGAGACTGCAATAAAATTTTACATTAACAATGTTAGAAAAAGAATAAAAATTAGTAGACACTCACTAATGCCAAATCATAAGAAAACCAACCAGCCCATTTGACGTACATTTTTACTGCAAACTTTGCTCTTTTTACGCTGTTGAAGTACTCGCATAATCAAGTGTTGTATTTGATTGGCAAATAGGTGAGATTGGAGGTTTCATGTATTCTATAGAGCATGAAACATTCTCACAAAAAACATGAAGAAGGCTTACTCATCTATATGATCAATGCTACTAGCTACAACTGCCAGAACTTCTTGCTATGGAATTCTTAGTTGCAGTTATCGTCTAGGAAAGGAAGAAAGGAGCGCAAAAAAACAGGTTATGAACAATACATGTATCAATATTTGTTGATTATTGCAGACGGTCTCTTGACCAAAACATAAAGAGTGATTCAAAATGTAATCATTCTTCAGTCAAAACAAAAATGACTCAAACAGTCAAACTTATCATAATCCCAATGCAAACCAAGAACTTGTGCACTTTTCAAGCTACGAGTTTACACAGATCAGTCTTCTGATTGCTAGAACAGAGAAAACACACCACATGCTTAGAGCCATTAATTTACATTACAACTTCAAATATACCAAGTTTTGTCATCTAAGCATATAAAGTGCAAAATGGAATATATGTTATGTTATTACAGTTTAAATTGCTGTGAGCTAGAAATATGACAAACAAGCAAGTCGTGCAGTTCGAGCATATTACAGCAAACGAAATAGAATAGGAAAAGTAATTTGCCATCACAACACCACAAACGTCCCACTATCATGTTCTTGGTATAAAACCAGACACCATTTGTGGAGAACCACTGGAGCTAAGAATATGGTAAAAATGCAGTTCAAATTGAGATTTCCACTATGAAGAGCAACTGAACTGCACAAATGTCGTATTTGCTTCCTAGTTACGTAGATATACACAATCATAAAGTTGCCAATAGCTAGGGAATAAAACAAAGACGAAAAAATGATTCACAGCAGACCACTAAATCAACAATGTAAAACTTCAGATTGCCAAAATAGCAACAAGTGGCAAACCTTGATGCAGATCCACTTTCTGTGTATTCTTGAAATGGTTGCTTCTCACCGCCAAGTATAGATCTTGCCCTTGCTCTCATTAATGGATGCTCCGGACTGGGAAAGAAAAAAAAAGAAAAAAAAACTAATAAAAATACAGGTACCTCTGGTTTGAAGACAACAAAACAACAAATGTTCATAAATGTCATGCAAAATACCACTCAGTACTAGATCAAAAAGGTGTAAATGGAGAAAAATATGCAAACCGCAATCACGAAACAGCCACAATTTATTTTACAATACACCCTCCTAACCACAGAAAGGTGGCACTCTTGTCCTCCTAGACATACACAGCTCTCCTGCGTATTTGAGAGCTCATTATATTGCGATATATTTTTTATACTTAATAAAATTAGGGATGCAAGTAAATCGTCCCAGACCAACCTACTGACTCACTTCATTTGGTCTATTGCAGCATGCACAAGACAAACTAGGAATAACATAAAAGTGCATTCCTAACCGAGTGGTTGAGAGTTTTGAGAGCTGCGTATCAATGCATTAATATATAAGAAAATGAAGTGTACACCACACAGTAATTTTCATGCAAAGATCATGTGCGTCAAAGTTCCAACACTTGGGCTGCTAATGTTAAGTTTGATGAAATCAATAGTGATATTTTCATGAAGGGACATATATATTTGAAGATCAACAAGAACACATGTTGCGAACTTGCGCCTCCGTAGGGAATCTTGCACATGTATAATAAGGGATTTTACCTAGAACTGTACTTCAACCATAATCTACCCTGATGTTCTCATATCTCAGCAACAAAGGCTACATGATAAGAAATAATAACACCACAAAGATAAAAAGAACTGGCCAAAGTGAGTTTAGTGGACAGTGGAAACCTTGAACTAGCACCACGGGGTTCTTCAGCAACTCCTCTTCTTTGGCTGCGCCTCCAAAAGGCATTTGCTATATTTGGTTCACTGCATGACGTGCTGGTTTAAAGAACCAACAACTTCTTAACAAATGTAATGAACAAGGAAGTCCAGATTATAGATGCAGGCACCATACCGTTGCATATATTTCATCTAATTATGATAAAACAAACAAGCTTTTCAATAAGCTAGCTGCAAAATTATCTTTTATTGTACCTTAATTTCCCCTCTGAAAATGTTCTTGATCTCAACATCGTATTACGCAAGGATCGTCCAGATAGATTTGATGAAGATTCAATTCTGCACTGAGATGGAGAAGAAATGTTCTCATCGTGTACATAATCAAGATTGTGTATAAAGTTTAAATAAATTTGCAGAAGGATTGTAACTTGAGATGAAAAGGTATGAATAAATACAGCTGCCAGGTGGCCTCTCATATATCTGAGCATGTAAAATCTGCTGTAGTCATGCTCTTCAAATTTCACATCTTGCAACAATAACATTATCTACATTATATATTCTTTCCCTTCATGCCACTAAATCTCATGTTCCAGTGTAAGATTCACTTCAATAATGTTTCTTCTGGACACTAAACTAGTGTTTGAGAACTTAAGTACCTACGTACATTAGTTAAAAGTACCTTTTGTTCCATAAAAATATGGTGCAATAATTCTCAGTTTACTCTCATTTCCTCACATTATTTGTTTATAACTTCCCATAAGAAATTATGAGTTAGAGACACTATTAAACAATACAAGCCATGATGACAACCACCCTAAAGTATAATCAATGTTCTGTCTAGTGAAACCCTATGTTTCTGCCCTTTTTTGCAGGTTCAAGATAGGTGTTCGACCTTTTCCTTTAAGTTATCGAAATATTTTTAACAATATGCAAGTTAAAATAAAAAAGGACCAGCAGAATCATATCCAAAAAATTTCTAAAAACTATCAAATATGCCAATGAGCAGCAACACATATACTGTAGGAATAAACAATGCCTGAACCTGAATCACATAAATGAGGGGACATTTAATGAATAAGCATACCCTTCAGCTTCAACTTTATCAGATAATCCGTAGAGAGGGCTGTTAGGTTCAAGGGGAGAATCACACGAATCATTTTCAGCTGAGTCGCTTTCACCCGCAGCAGAGATGTGAGATATAAATATAGCCTTAGCTGAAAAAGGAATCAACTGTCCTGGGAATCGCATAAGATCAACTAGCAGCTCCATAGAGTTCAGTGAAACTACCACAGACATATGTTTGTAAGAGTCCACAAACCCAACAGCACCATCATCAGGTAGACCCTATGAAAGATATATTTTCAGTGTTTTGAACTTATATTTTATCACAAAAACATGGAAAATGAAGCACGAAATTAGCAAAAAGAAATGAAAAGGGAGATTAACTTGTAGACATACCACTACAAGTTTACTCTCAAGGCCAACAGCATCTGCAAGAACTTTAAATAGAATAGCTCGGGGTCGGCATGACCCATGTCTTATCTGCCCTAGAAGTTGTGGCCCTTTATTTCCAAAAAAATGGGTATCTTCAGTTGAGCCTCTTGCTGGGCTAGAATCAGCATTTTGTCTCTTGAAGCAGTCAAAAACCTATTATGGAACAGTAAGCTGTCACACACACACAAAAAAAGAATGTACTGATGCTTACTAACTCTAAGTCTCTAACATCATTTCAGTACGGATGCACTTGATGATGCAAGGACTTGCCCATGGAAAAATTTAACTTTTAACACGATCAGTTCTAAATGCTGGTACCTAAAGTTGTTGTGATGAACTCATAATCATGAACCTGAGTTCCAAAATAAGGAATTGCACATGGGAAGACAGAAATTGCATGCAATTAACTTACCAAACCTGCTATTTTCTTTATCACCAATGCTGGGCTAGAGTTTAACCCTTTCACAAGTGCAGCACTAAGCTGCTTCAACATGAAAACCTTCTTATCCCTCTCGGTGTCTACAATAATTATGTCAGCCTTAAGCCCATCTGCTTCAAGAGCTTGCAGGTCATCTAGTGATGGAATGTTTGGGAAAGTCTCCTTCAACTTTTTATCCTGCATGAACGGATTACAGGTCAACAGCATAACAATGGAGAAATTGAAAATACCACTTACTCCCTCCGGTTCCCTATCAGAAGTCATTTTGGACAAGGTTTGAGTCAAACAATAGGAATATAAATCATGAATAACTTTTAAGTTGTTGAGTTTGAAAATGTGAAAATCATATAAATAGATTTGTCTTGAAAATTACTTTCATAAGAATATACATATATAACTTTCCAATAAAATTTTTTATAGAAAAGAGAAGTCAAAGTTGTGCTTTGGTGACCGTGTCGCTGTCCTAAACGACTTCTAATATGGAACCAGAGGGAGTGTAAGGAATCAAACAAAGAAGAACTTCCGCTAAAAAAGTTGTCTTTTTCTTTAGAGTAACTAAAAATCATCGTATTTATCAAATTGTAAAGAGAACTAAGACAAAATATTATGCAGGTCAACCACCTCCAGGAAACTTTTTGTGAGCATGTTGCACAGTAATTGATAGGCCTTGGATGCTTTATGTTCATCGATCTATCAGTTGCTTAAGTTTTTAGGCGTGCTCAGATTTTGCTTGTGTTGTTCTGTCGACTGGTAACCCATGCTTAAAACTTGTGTCTCTGTGTCTCTATGAAACTTTATATGCTTCCTGTGAAAGTTTTGAGAAAAAAAATGGGGCCCTAGGTTCTATTATGAAGCACTGAAATCTAGGTTCAGTTACTACCTGATGTGCAAGAAATTAACTTTTGTTTTCTTATTGAATATAGACACGAATAATGAGTGATTGGCATAATTTTGCAAACTATACAGAAAACTAGCATCAATCATCATTATCGAAATCATCTCCAGAAAAAAAACTTAGCTAAAGAGTAATACTTACCGGGATGATTGAGTAGAAACCATTCGGGATGAACCCTGAGTAAGATCCTTGAGACCACAGCAATTGAGAAGCCTTCCAGGATGAGGACCTTAGATTACCCAAAACATCATGTTTCCTTGATATGGAAGCAGACTCTATTTTCTCCAGTAAGTCTGGTGGCCACCAACTAGGTTCACTTGAACTAGCTTCAGATTGCCCGGAGCTAGTTGGTGTTTCATCCATTTCTCAGCTAGTGAAGCTCCTTAAACCCAACCTATGAGAACCATATTTTGCATGCTGACAGAATATGGCACATAATTATAGTTCCATATTCAATAGGACCACTGACCAATTTAGTTCACATCTGTGCAAAAGGAAGATGTTAATATAAATTTTAGAAAGTAAGAAACCACTCTAAGAAATTTCACATAAAGAAGTTTTTGTGGAGTCCAAAGCTTTTGTTACAACAACATGTGCATGGGTAATGTTCCATTCTCTTTAAGATACTAAAATTTTTATAGATAAATCCACAGCAACAAAAAAAACTAAGGGATTTAATGTAGTTCAATTTAGAATTGACATAACACAATTCTAACCTTTTCTATTAAAGAAACTAATGACGCAAACCGAAGAAAAAAATCTTAACAGTGTGACATACTTTTTGAAAGTTTAGTGTTACTTTGCAAATTTCATAATCTAATTCAACTGCTTTTAACTTCTTTTCTGAAAACCCATAGCCACTTGATTGTATCATCTAACTAAAAGGTGTTGAACATGTGACTACTTGAGCACTGCCAGGAGAGAGGGACAAGTTGGATCACATTTTTTCTTCATCAGCTGACGTGCATCCTGATGTCATTTAGATTCAAAAAGGTCACACAACTAGAAACTTCGTCACATGAAAGTTTTGCCATGTGGGATCTTTTCTTCACTATACAACAAAATTCCAGTGTAACAAAAGCCTGCAGGATGAATAGCAGATTTGCCAGTTATCACCTACAATTCCATTCAGTCACTGTTATCCTTAGATTCCTAGTACATTATAAGGGAAGTGGGCACTGTTCATTTTGTCCAAACATGGAGTCAATTTTAAGGCGTCATTGACCAGGGACTATCTGTGGAACGCGTGCGATTGGTGCACATCCATTCTGTGATCTAGATCCAGCCTCATGTTTACGTGAATTCAACACCACAATAAAAACTCCAACAAACAAACAAACAAAAGTTTCACTGTGACTCCCCACCTCGACATGACATACGTTAACCACTATATGGTACATAATTTAAAAGACTAGTACGATGCAATGGAGCAAAACACTACAATTACATCAGCAACTTCACTTCCGGAGGTATTTCTGGCCAAAATGGGCAGAATCAGGCCAGATGTACGCAGGGCCAAGAGCGGAGTTAGAGTGAGGCGAGCAATTTAAATCGAACACGCAAAAGTTCTTGAAAACAAATTGCACCCGCACCTTAATTGGGCATGGTATCCAGAACTAGAAGTCCTATCTCCTACGGTATCAACCAATGTCGATCTCGCAAGCTGAAGGAGACCGAGAGCATGAGAGGGTGGATAGGAGACTAGCAGCACGCAGCGCACCAAATTCACAGCCGACCGCACCGAGAGAGCGAGAGATTTGGATCCGAATTGAAGAGCGGAACCTGCTCCCAGAGAGACAGGGCAACACACAAAGCGAGCCAGGATCACTCACCAGCAGCGAGCAGAGACCCCAGTTCAGGTCCGGACGGATCTCCGCTCCGCCAGCCGCAGCACGAGAGCGGAAGCGGCGGGCCGCGGAGCGGGCGGGCGGAGGATCCGGCGGCGGCCGTGCTCGGCCGCGTCGCGGTGCGCGGCGCTCGGCGCGCGGAGGAGGAGGAGGAGGAGCGGGTACTGGGAGTGGGAGGCCGGTCGCAGGAGCCACGCTTCGCCGTGAGAGGAAGGTAACAGCGAAGCGAGAGCAGGCAGGCGAGGTAGAGAGGAAGGAGGCGCCGAGGGAGAGCGGGTGGGAAGATTACTGCCAGTAAAGTACGGTTCCAGCTGTGGGGAGGCGTCGGTACGCGCTGGGGGCTGCAGCCTGCAGGACGGAAGGAGGGACGAGGGAGAGAGGGAGGAGCAGTGCGTGAGGCGGAGGAACCGTGGGGGCCTGGTGCTGTGGTGGGTCCGTCGTCTCCTCCGGGTCTATCCGTGGCTCTATCTATGGTTACGGTTACGGTCTACTCTAAGGACGAGGTGTTGTTGTTTTTGTGATATATCTTGTTGTGTGCGTCTTGCATTTTCTCCTTTAGAAAAAGAAAAACTTACTCCCTCCGGTTTGTTAAATGAAATCGTTTTGGACATGATTTGAGTCAAACATTGGGAATATAAATCATTAATAACTTTTAAGTTATTGAGTTTGGAAATGTGAAAACTACATGAATAGATTTGTTTTGTAAAATACTTTCATAAAAGTATACATATGTTAACTTTTAACAAATATTTTTATAAAAATAAGAAGTCAAAGTTGTACTTTGGAGACCGTGTCGCTGTCCTAAACGACTTCATTTACCAAACCGGAGGGAGTATGCTTTTTAGCACAAGCAAAGCCGACGAAAATCTTGTGTTAAATGTACATTGGCGCTTGAATTTTAGTTAATAACTTTTCTTTTCTTTTCTTTGTAGCATGGCGGGAAACGTGCCCTGATACTGAATTGTTTATTATGATTTAACAGCCTGTTCGTTTGGCTGGTGGTTGATGGTCAGTCTTTGGTTTGTTCGAGAGAAAAGTATTGTTGGGTCGGTTCTTGATGACCGGTTTGTTCCGAGAGAAAAGTCTTCTTTTGGTGATGGCCGATAAGCCAAGCGAACAGAGCGTTAGTCGATCCATGTCAAATCTTTGAAAAACGTTCGTAGAAGTAGGATGTGCTTGCATATGGTCATGGGGTGAGTACGTGTATGTAGTAAACACGAGCGTCTACCACTGTTCGTTTGGCCGGTGGCCGATGGCCGGTGCTTGATTTGCTCCGAGAGAAAAGTACTTTCTTTATTGCCGTCGTTCTTTGGTGGCCGGTTTGTTCGAGAGAAAGGTACTGTTGGCCGGTGGCCGATAAGCCAAGCGATATTTACAAAAATATAGTACACTATATTGGATATACTAAATGATATTTAAGATATATAGATTTTAATTTTTTTATAAGACATACCACCCACTATATGTTATATTTGATATGTTAAATGCCTATTTATGACACATATGATGGTTTGGCATTTCCTTATTATTGCTTTTACAGATAGTTCATTCACATGTGCAATATTGGATATGATAAATGTCATATATCCTATATATGAATGCTTAAATATATATTTAAGATATACTAGAGGGTTAAACATTTATTCACCAAAATAATCATTAATACATTGTATTTGATAAGATACATGTCTTTAGGATATACTAGATGGTTAAGCATTTATTTATCATCATCGTCATCAATATCATTGATTTTTTTCCGAAAGAATATATATCATTGCTTTTGTAGACAATCTATTCATACATGTGGAGTATCGTGGATGTACACATGGTAGTGTCTTGAGCATACGCCTGATCATGGGTCGGGTCGGGTCGTGTCGGGTTGCTGCGTCAAAATTCTTGGCTCGCGTCCAACCCGCGACACGATTGGGTCGGGTCGGGTTCGGGGATTTTAGTTGCAATTTTCGGGTTATGTCAGACTCGGTCGGGTTTTTTCTTAGTTCAGGTGAAAATTTTGGCTCGTGCCCGACCGATCGCATGGTCGGGTCGGGTTTTTCGGACGGGTTGGGTCGGGTTTATCGGGTTGGGCAGCCCATGATCAGGTCTACTTGAGGAGGCTTAGATTTTGTACTCCGTTTGTCGAGTATACACCTCGAGTACCTGCAACTCCAAGGAAGGAAGAAGGCGGACTCATGTATTCCTATTATGACTCATATGATGTAATTTTAATGGGACTCATGCCTTATAAATGACTAATAAACCCTCCCTCTGCTTATATAAAGAAGGGTTGGGTACCTAGATGTGCAAACCAACACCTCAACACCCAGCGTAGGGCGCAATATACGATACTCCAAACAAGACGTAGGGTATTACTCTCTAAATACGCGAACCTGTATAAATCTATGTCTTGTGTCCTTGCTTTTTTTGAAGTAAATTGTGTCCTTGCTTTAACCTTTGAGTTTCAGATCTTGTGATCCTCCACGGCATAATCTACTACCTCGGGTACTCTCTTGGTAGGCTGTTGAACATGATTAAGAGTGCGTTTGGTTGGGCTGTGGCTTTGGGGAAAGCTATTGTGGGTTGTGACTTTTAGAAATCCATCTTTGAGAAATCTGTTGTGGAATGAATGGAAGCATGTTTGGCTACGGTGTCGTGGCTTTTGGAAAAGTACCTATCGTATGGACCTCCTTGGGCCCACTACCTCGGTGGGTACCAGGACCGACTACTCGGTGGGCCCCTGGGACTACTCGACTTGGGCTGCACGGCACCTATTGGCGTGAAGCACAAGGACCTCGGTGGAGAAGTACTCGGATAGGAAACTATGCATGTCCTGTACCATGTAGACAACTCCTAGACGTACACGACTAGTACTCTCTCCCAAACCGACTTGTAACCCTGCCTCCCGGGCTATATAAGGCGAGGCAGGGACCTTTACCCCTTTCATACGCATCATCTTGTAAACACACCCAATCCATCCAGAGCTACGCAACATACAGGACGTAGGGTATTACGCACCTCGTGGCCTGAACCTGTCTAAATTGTGTGCCACTTGTCTCTTCCTTCGAGTTACCGATCTCAGCGAGGCCACATTCGTCTACCTCGGGTACTCCCCTTGGTAGGTTGCCGGTCTAAAACACCGACAGTACCCTCACTTCCAAGTGGGGCCACATGTCATGCACACATACGGTCTTCTTCTTCCTCTAGTCGCCCTACGATGATGCCAAGGGGAGTAATCGAGGGCAGCACCCACAGCTGCCTGTTAGCCGGCAGGGCTAGGCCCACAGGCCGCCGAAGTCATTCCCGTGCCGGCCGAGGCCACGCCTGTGCTGGGCGTCGGGGCCATGGCCGCCGCTGTCAGGGCCTCTCCCGCGTGCCATGCCGTCGTTCAGGGTGCGATGGAGTCGCTCCCTGAAAATGCATCTTGGCCCCTAATTGTTTTGGTGATAGTGACAAACACAATTTGTGGTATTTAATGCTTGATCAAGATGTGTGCAGGACTTAGGTGAATGAAAATCATGGTTTTGACCAAAGGAAGGCCCCCAACTCCAAGTCGATGTTTTCAGCTCGAATCAAGGCTTAATTTTATTTCGATTTCGAATTTGAGTATAGGAAACACCGTACTATAAAGGGGGATGCAAATTGATAGCCAAGAGATGCTAAAAGTGCTCTAGGAGATGATCTAAGTGAGTGAGAGAAGTTTAGGGTCAACTCGTTCACTTTGCTCTTCTTTTGTAAAATTCTGAGCTTCTGTCGGTAGTACTGACACTGGGTCGATACTTCCGATAAGCCTTCTCTGGCGAGTACCGACACCGTGTCGGAAGTATTGTGGGTATTCATTTCAGCACAATAACAGCTAGTTTTGGGGCTTTAGTATAAAAGCCCCCCTTCTCCCTCCTCACTCATTGCTGACCAACCACAAAACAAACACTCACTTGAGCATTCACTCCACCTCTCCCCTCTCCTCTAGAGCCGATCTTTGATTCCTTTGAGCTAGAGCTTGACTGGAGAAGTGATTCCTAGTGAGAATTAGAGAAGCTTTGAGAGCCCCTTCGAATTTCCCCATCTCAAGAACACTTGAAGCATCTCCTGGTTTTCGGTTTGCATTTGTTACTCTTGAAGCTTGCTTGTAGACGGTTAGGCGTCGCCCGTTGAGTACCCTCTTGGTGTGGTGCACCCGGGATCGTTTGTATTACCCTCTCCTTGGTGAAGAATTCTTAGTGAGCACCAATCTTCGTTTGTGGGGGTTGGGAGAGGAAAAGAGGCTCTTGGTGATAGCCCTCCCTTTGTGGGATCCTCAACGGAGACGTAGCATCCTTTGTGGGTGTGAACTTCAGATTAAATCTTTTCGTCTCCTTTTGCTTGCTTGAATTCTTTGTCTCTCACTAACCCTAGAACTTGTTTTGGCCTGATCTCTAAATTGGTTGTGTTCCAACTCATCTCTTTGGTTGCTGGTGGTTCTTAGCTTCTAAACTAAGACTTTGATTCAAATAGATTTGCTAGAACTGCTGTAGAAATCAATTTTCGTTTTGGTCATCTCTGCCCTGTCGGTAGTACCGACCTGGTACCGGAATTACCGAGGCCCTCGGTAGTTCCGGCACCACGTCGGTAGTACCGACAAGTGTTTTAACCGCTGCATTTGTTTCAGAAATTTGAAGTGATCCTATTCACCCCCCTCTAGGCGTCACAAGGTCCTTTCAATTGGTTTGAGAGCCTAATCCCTTGTTTTAGGCTTAACCGCTGAGGGATCAAGATGTCGAGGAGTGAAAGCAACCCAACCGCCGAAGAAATCGCCGCAAAGGAAGCTCAAGAAAGAGAGCTCAAGGCTGCTCAAGTCGGTGACCTCACCGGAAAAGCTCCAAGCCGTACACCATCCAACATTGAGAGCTCCGACGACTCTTCATCCGACTCTGACTCGGACTTGGATTCAAGTGATGAAGATGTCAAGGATGGTGATGATCCAACAAAGAAGGCGACAAAGAAGAGGAGAAAGGCTAAGAAGAAGAAGAAGGCCAAGAAGATGGCCAAGAAGCTCCTCAAGAAGATGATCAAGAAGGGACAAGTCAAGTACACTCACTCCGGCTTCTACGAAGTGCCCCACAACTACGGACAAATTCCGGGCAACAACTCTAACAAGAAATTATATTTCGATGGGGAGGACTATATGCAAATGCACCTTTACGGGCTTCACCCTTCTCTTCGGAAGATTGTGGTTGTAGGTGTTACAATACCCACCGAAGGAGAAGCCCTCACAATTGAGCATGAGCAAGACCTACATCGCAATGTGCAAGCAACAAGAGTCATCACGGGATCCTTGTGTGCACAAGAATCAACAAGGTGCGAAACATCCAAATTGCCAAGGTGATTTGGGATACACTCAAGGAAGCACATGAGGGAACCGAACACGTGAGGCAAGAGAAGATGGACCTAATCAACGAAGAGCTTGAGCTATTCTTCATGAAGGATGGAGAGACCGTACAAGAAATGTATGATAGGCTCATGGCCCTTGTCTCAGACATTAGAGCTCTTGGAAGTAAAGATCGGGATGATTCTAAGGTCACAAATAAGTTGCTAAGAGCTTTTGCCCCTAAGTACAAGAACTTGACGGAAATGATAAGAAGGGATCCAAGATACCCAACAATGACACCCACTCAACTTGTTGGAGAAATCTTGCACCAAGAACTAGTTGATCAAGATGTGGAGAAGTCTATAACCTTGAAGATGGGCAAGAGTTTAGCCCTCAATGCTAGCTCTAGTGAAGTGGTGGAAGCAAAGCCCAAGCCTCCCAAGAGCAAAAAGGAAGACACTAGCGATGAAGGAAGCACGGATGAAGAAACCGCCTTTGCCATAAGGAAGTACAAGAGATTCTTGAAGTCAAGGGCATCAAGAAAAGGCTGTGATGAAAGGAAGAAGAAATCTCAAAGAAAATGCTATGAGTGTGGAGAGTATGGACACTTTATTGTCGAGTGTCCCAAGAACAAGAACAAGAATGAGGAATAGAAGAAAACAAGGAGAAGAGCAAGGAGTACAAGAACAAGTACCAAGAGTGTGCACACGTGGGTCAACAATGGGACTCAAGTGATGAAGATGAGGAACCAAAGAAGCAAGACATGGCAACCGTCGCCATGGCACAAGGGTTGTCTTCACCACGCCTCTTCAACAACTTCTCCGACGATGAGGACCACTCTCACTTTTGCCTCATGGCAAGGGGGGGCAAGGTACAAGAAACTATCACCTCATCTTCTCCAACATCATCCTCATCCACACCTAGTAGTGACATAGAAAACATAGATGAGGAAAAGGAAATGGAAGAAAACATGATAAATAAGTTTGGTAAAAAGGGCCATAAGGAAATTAAAAATCTTTTGGACAAACTAGAGGAAAAGAAGGACATTCTCCATGAGAAAGAAGACTTACTTATCCTTGAAAAGGAAAGAAACCTTGCTCTACAGAAATCTCTTGCCGAGGAAAAGGCTAAGGTGGAAAAGTTGACCACGGACTTGTCCTTGGCCAATGATTCCAACAAGAGGATGTCAAAGGATTATACTTTGGCAAATGAATCTCTAGCTTCCCTAAAGGCTATTCATGGTGAGCTTCAATCGAGCCTTTCATGTTTGACGAAGAAATATAAAAATCTTGAAGCTAGCTATAGTAGTCTTTGGGAAAGCACCAAAGCCACTCCTTCGGCAACATTGGACTCTAGTGCCTCCACTAGCAAAGGTTGTTCTATTTGCTGTAACATTGATATACATGCTCTCAAGACTAACCATGCAAGGCTTGAAGAGAGAATTAAGAGCAAAGACAAGGAAATCGCCCGATTGAATATGTTAATGACTCAAGGCAAAATTGGTGCCAAGTCCATACCTAAGGTGATTGACAAGCAAGGACTTGGGCACTACAAGAACAACAAGGCCAATGGTAGAGTAGTGGTGAAAGGGCATGAGATCCCCTTGTGGAACAAGGGTGGCTACCTCAACACTATTATGGATATTGCCCATGGAGTCACCACCTCTACCACTACCAAGGACATGCCAAAGGTAGTGAACACCACAAAAAGAAATGGTGGGTTAACACTCCACCAAAGGCATCGAAGAATGTGGTTGAGCACAAGCCCTCTCCCAACTACACTTGTGACTACATTGTAACCTTGAACCATAATGGTAAAATGGTGGTAAAGTATGTTGGGGCCTATGTCGGTGTTTTAGGCCGGCAACCTACTACGGGGAGTACCCGAAGTAGATGAATGTGACTCGGCGAGATCGGTAACTCGAAGGAAGAGACACGTGGCACACAATTTAGACAGGTTCGGGCCGCGAGGTGCGTAATACCCTACGTCCCGTATGCCGTGTAGCTCGGGATTGATAGGGAACGATTACAAGATGGTGCAATAGTGCGCCGTGGGTTGTACGAGATGAGATTGGATGAGGGGATCGGTCCCCCGCCTCGCCTTATATAGTCGGGAGGCGGGGTTACAAGTCGGAGTAGGAAGAGAGTACTAGTCGAGTACGTCTAGGAGTCCTCCGCACGGTGCGGAACATGTACGGCCTTCCTAACCGAGTACTACTCCCGTGTAGTCCTTGTGCTCCACGCCTTCGGATGCCGTGTAGCGCAAGCCGGTAGTCCCGGGGGCCCACCGAGTAGTCGGTCCTGGTACCCACCGAGGTAGTGGGCCCAGGGAGGTCCATACGACAAGCCCCCGAGTACTTTGTAGTCGAGAATGATAGCTTCAAGTAGTCTTGACGGCCTTAACGAGTAGTCCTCAAGCGTCCCTGAGTGCTACAAGTCAAAAGTCCTCAAGAGTAGTCGAAGCATCCCGAGGCCGGAATGTACTCCGAGTCGATGTTTGAGCAATCTTGAAGTCTTCTCGAGTAGTCCCAAGCGTCCTTGAAATCGCCTTCGAAGGTCTTCAAGAAATGCCGCTCTTGTCTTGAAGCCGGAGCGTCATGGAGGTACGATTTGCGGAACCTCACTCCACATGGAGTAGCCCCCGAGCCTCGAGCCGCGGGCTCGGCTTAGGGTCCATCCGAAATCTTGGCAAGATAATCCCGAAAAATCCGAAGAGAAAAAAACCGAAGGACACGTGGCACGGAGCCCCCCGAGCCTTGAGTCGAGTACTTTCTCTCGAATTGAAGGGTCTTCTTGGAGAATGTGTCCTGAGATGCTCTTGAGACTAGCCGCTTCCCCCGAGTCGTCGAGTAGAAGTAGCCGAGCCCCCGAGGTGAGGCGCGTCGACTAGTAGAATACGAAGAGTCACGCGCAGCCGCTGAGTCAGCCGCGCGTGGACTTATCCAGCCGCCCGTTACGGAGGCGATTTGGCTTATAAATAAGAGCCAAAACCTTTAGGGTTTTCACCCAAGTGAGCCGCAGTCATCTCCACTTGAATCTTGAAGTAGATCCACTCCCGGCGACTCGCCGCCGCCGTGGTAGATCCGAGCGCATCGCCACCCGAAGCCTTTAGGGTAGCCCCCGAGCGGATGCGAGTGAAAACTCCTTGCACTTGGAGAATGAAGTCGTCGCCGTCGAAGACGTCCAAGGCCGGCGGGAAGAAGAGGAGCCGTGCAGAGGCCGCCGCGGCCGCCACCGGAGCGACACCGCCCCTGTCTCCACCGCGCGCTGATCCAAGCCGCGAGTGGAAAAAATCGAAGGTCAAGACGGAGGACCTGCTGACCCTGTTGAACAGCGGGTTCATCAGGGAGAAGGAAATCGACATGTGGAGATCCGCCGCAGGAGATCCTTATCCGATGGAGAAAGCCGAAGACGAGATCCCAATGTTCTCGCGCTTCGTGGAGCGCGGTCTTGCGCTCCCAGCAAGCGACTTCTTCAAGGGGCCGCTCGGTACTACGGCATCGAGTACCTCAACCCGAACCCCAACGGCATCTTCCATACGTCCGCCTTCGTCCACTTCTCGCGAAGCCTTCCTAGGAATCAAGCCGCACCGGGTGCTCTTCCGAAGTTCTTCCGCGTCGAGCCGCGCCCCCGCGCCTCCAACCCCGCAGTAGTCGGAGGGGCCGGAATCCAGTTGAGGGAGGACGCCGCGGAGCGCACTCGGCGTACAAGCTCGTGGACTCCAACACCGACTGGAAGACGAGATGGTTCTACATCACGAACCACCATCCTGAGCTACCGAAGCCGAGCGGACGGCAGCCCAGGCACCAAGATTGGTGGAACACGGAGCCCACCATGCAAGAGGGGATCCAGCTCCCCGAGCTGCTAGCACGCATCAAGACTCTCAAGGATGCGGGACTGAGGGCCGAGCACGTGGCCTTCAGTTTCATGAAGCGCAGGATCCAGCCGCTGATGGCGCGGGATACGCTGGGCTTCGAGTACACCGGCGACGACGACACGTCGCGGATGCCGGGGGCGAGCTGGACGACAACGACATCGTCGAAAGGTTGACGAGGATCTTCAAGGACATGCCGCCGTACACGGCGTGTCCGGGCCGAGGAGTACTCCGCCGCGCGCCCGCCCAACGAGGTGAGTAGTCGTACTCCCTCATCGAGTAGTGAGTGCTTGTAGTAGAGTTGCCGACGCCCCGTGTCTTTGCGCGGGATGATGTGAAACGGTTCGTCTCCGAGCCGCAGCCGCCACCAAGCGGGATCGAGATCCCGGTGGAGGGGAAGGTGAAGGAGCGCCGCGAAGTCGGTGAAGGCGACGACACCGTCATCGTGGAGGATACCTCCGACGACGACGACGAAGACGAAGAGACGCGGTCGAGGTTTAGCCGTCCGGGCTTGCCTCATGTGCCACTTGTTCAAGACCCTCCGGCTAGCCTGGAGGCTAGCCTTGCTGCGCCGCCACGGAAGCCGCGCAACCCCGCCAAGAAGCGGGTGGCGAAGAAGATGAAGGTCTCAGAGACCACGCCTCGGAGGTAAGTCATCTTGAGCAGAGTAGTCGGGTACCCGCTGTTCGAGTACATTGCTGACGAGTAGTCTTCCTTTGTGTGCAGGAGGTGCCGCCAGCGGAGCCCGTCGAAGAGGGCGACGAGGGCGTGTGGGACACGGTGGGGGAACCGGCTGGAAGCCGAAGTCCAGCCCCCACCCGTCGAGGAAATCCTGGCGCAGCTGGAGCGCCAGCCCCCTGCTCCCGCAGAGAGCAGAGGACCCGTGGCCGCCACCGTTGGAAAGGTGGTGACCCCTGGAGCGGAAGGTGAAGGTGCGCCGGCCGCCGCCGCCGTGGAAGAGGTAGTAGTCGAAGAGGCGGAGGAGGAGGCGCCCGCCGAGGGTGGACTGGTTGATATTGCCAGCATCCTCGGTGCTCCGGCCGTGACCATCGTCCGGTCGAGCTTGTAAGTACCATGTCTTTACGAGTAGTACTAGCTGCAGTAGTCGATGATTCCTTGACGACCTTCTGTGAACACTTCTGCAGAAAATCCACAGATCTAAGCTGGGATGGAGACGAGCCCTCATCGGCAGTGGCGGAAGAAGCGGCGCCGCCCGTCGAGGAGGCCGCTCCCGAAGCCCAAGCCACGACCGAGCCCCCGGCTGCCGAAGCGCCGCCGCCAGGGCGCTCGTAGTCGAAGGTGAGTACCCTTCTTGAAGCCGTAGGACTCCGGGACGAGTAGTCGTAGGCACCGATGCGCGTATCGTTTGTTGGCGGAGGTGTGCCGAAGGAGGTGACATCCCCGCAGGGGTGCCCATGCGAGAGTTAACACCGCAGGCCCCGCGAGGCCGCGGAAGGAGCCCCCCGAGCCCGTGGGGAAGTCGTCGAGAAGACCGCGGGGAGAGGCGATCACCACGCCGCCGAGATTGCTCGGGAGGTGGCCGTCCACTCCCCCGAGATCCAAGACGTGGAGCCTATCCGCTCGCCGCCGATGACAGAGGCTACGTCGAGTAGCCGCGACGGGATAGAACTCCCGGCCGACGATCTCGTCGAGCCGGCAACGGTGGCCCAAGACTGGAGGCGATCCGGCGAGCCGAACAATGGATGAAGGTACGTAGCCGTAGCCTCCCCGAGTAGTCAATCCTTTACCGTTGAGTACTCTACTTGACTTGAACTTGTCTTGTGCGGGACGTCGCGGAGCGATCCCGCGAGAAGTCGAACTGCCTTGCGGGGGTTACGGCGACACCGTGCTCCGAGCAGAGGCCCTGGAGGAGCAGCTCGTGAAGTCGCGGAAGCACGCGGCCGCCATGCAGTCAAAACTCGACGCCGCCTTCGCCAAGTACCACAACGACGTGATGGAATTGCAGGCGAAGGGCGACGAGTTGGTGCGGAAGAACAAAGGCCTCCGCAACAAGAATAAAGGTATGTCCTTTTGACTTGTCGGGTACTCGTTGGAAGATCCCTTGGCCTCTCGACCCGTTGTTGTGCTTCCGTGTTGCGAGCTTGAAGGCCGGTGGAGCAGGTCGAAGGCCTCGGAGGTCGGCATGAAGAACCTCTTCTACCGGGAGCAAGAAGCCCGCCGTGTACTTGAGCTCGACTACAAGGAGCTCGCCTTCGAGTGCGAGAAGCACATGGAGCCGCGGATTGCCTCCGACAGAGATCTCGTCAATCGCTACAAATCTTTGCGAGTTGAATGAAGATTGCGAGGCGCTCCGGCCCCGGTCGAAGGACCTTGAAGAGGCCGCTCTCCCGATCGCGAGGCTCCCGGTGCCGCACCCGGCGGCCCCAAGATCGCTCCTCCGGCGGATCGACTTCGTGAAGCGCCGAGCCGGCCGGCCGCCTACGTCAAGCATATGGCCAAGTCGATCCCGAAGCAAGTCCCGGCCTTCATGAAGTCGTACTTCCCGAAGGCTCCGGTGGAGGTGGTCGCCGGCGGGGTAGCCGCCAACCGGCCGGGATGAGCGAGACGCGCAGCCGCCGGAGCAGATGGCTCCCATCGCGGAGCGGTAGCCGAAAAGCCGAACCTCCGCAGCCCCGCATAGATAGCTAGTAGCCATAGTTGTACAGGAAACACTTGTAATGAATTATTCATGTATCAATGAAATGAAATTTTCCAGCAATGAGTACTCGTAACCGCGATCTCAGAGTGCGGAGCGCCCATCGTGGAGTAGGTGCGAGTAGTAGTACTCGGCTTTAGTAGTCCCGTCGTAGGGAGTAGACAGTAAGTAAGTTGATGGACAATCAAACTTTATTACTGAAGAAGTACACCTGGGTGGCCAGGGCCGTAGTTACAAGTAGTCGCCTGGACCCGGAGGCCGCTTACAGCTAAGTGGCGCTGGAGCGGGTAACCGCTTGCAGCAGGTGATCCGTAGGTAGCCGTGTAGGCTGGATCGCAGATCCGTAGGTAGCCGCGCGGGGCCGGATCTTGGAGTGTGGTCTCTTGGTAGACCGTCGCTAGAGTCCTTGACGCTCGTCGCGGCCCGTGGTTCGTAGGTAGCCGCACGGGGCCGGACCCCGGAGGAGAGTAGTCCGAGACTAGAGCCGGACCCGAAGGTCGCTTGCGGCGAGGGGGTGCCGATGTAGTCGATTGGACTTGAACCCCGAAGTAGTCGTGTAGACTAGGCGTAGAATCGACAGAGTTGGTCGACGTTCCACGAGTTGTTGATGTCTTCGCCTTCAAGTGTTTGGAGGCGGTAGGAGCCCGCCCGGCCACCTTTGCCACGGTGAAAGGGCCTTCCCCGGGGGGAGCCGAGCTTGTGGAGTCCTTCCGTGTTCGGATACGGCGGAGGACAAGATCTCCAACGTTGAAGGAGCGTTCCTTGACGTTGCGATCATGGTAGCGTCGGATACCCTCCGTGTACCTTGCCGATTGGACGAGGGCGGCGCGGCCGAGCTTCTTCGAGGCCGTCGATATCAACTCGTCTCGTCGTCTTCCGAGACGCCTTCGTCGTAGTGCTCCACTGCTGGCGAGTTCCATATGACGTCGGCAGGGAGGATGGCTTTAGAGCCGTAGACCAAGAAGTAGGGGGATTGCCCCGTTGGCTTGGATGGTTGAGTCCGCAGCCCCCGCAGTGCATTGGGTAGTTACTTGATCCACTTGCCCCCTTTGGAGTTAGCAGCGTCGTGTAGCCGCTTCTTGAGGGCGTCGAGCACCATCCCATTGGCGCGCTCGACTTGTCCGTTGGCCCGTGGATGGGCAACTGAGACGTATCTGACGTCGATCCCGCTGTTCTCGCAGTACTCCCAGAACTGGTGGTTGTTGAAGTTGGACCCCAGGTCTGTGATGATGCGGTGGGGTAGCCCGTAGCGGTGTACGAGTTCATCCAGGAAGTCGAGTACTCTATCAGCCTTGGGGCATGTGACCGGCTTGACCTCGATCCACTTGGTGAACTTGTCGATAGCCACCAGTACCCTGTTGAATCCTCCCGGCGCAGTTGGCAGTGGTCCAATCATGTCGAGCCCCCAGCAGGCAAAGGGCCAGGTTGGCGGTATGGTGACTAGCTTGTAGGCTGGGACGTGTTGCTGCTTGGCGAAGTACTGGCATCCTTGGCACCTTCGACGAGTTCTTCGGCGTTGCCCGTGGCCGTGGGCCGCAGAAAGCTCGCCGGAAGGCCTTGTCGACCGCCGTGCGCGAAGACGCGTGGTTGCCGCAGCGCCCTTGTGGATCTCCTCCAAGATGTCCTTGCCTTCTTCGCGAGGGACGCACTTCATGAGTACTCCGTAAGATGCGCCCCGCTTGTAAAGCTTGTCGCCGACGAGGACGTAAGACTTGGCGCGGCGGACGAGTTGTTCGGCCGCGTTCTTGCTCGGAGGGGACCTTCTCGCTCGCCGAGGTAGTCGATGAAGGGTTGCCTCCAGTCCACGTCGATCATCATGACCTCCCCGCCCGGTGGTAGATGGGCCGGGGCGAGGGTCGGTGGCGCCGGCTCCGGATGGATGGCGCGTGAAGCTCATGGACGAAGACGCCCGCGGGTACTTGGGCGCGGGTGGATCCAAGCTTCGAGAGGACGTCCGCCGCAACGTTGTTGTCGCGGACGATGTGATGGAACTCGAGACCATAGAATTTGTTCTCGAGCTTGCGGACTTCTAGGCAGTAGGCGTCCATGTTCTCCTTGTTGCGGTCCCAGGACTTGTTGACTTGGTTAATGACCACTGCGGAGTCGCCGTAGACTAGTAGCCGCTTGATGCCAAGTGAAGCCGCGAGGCGGAGCCCGTGTAGAAGAGCTTCGTACTCGGCTTCGTTGTTTGAGACCTTCCAGGAAGATCTCGCAGACATACTTGAGTTGTTCGCCCGTTGGAGAGATCAGGAGTACCCCTGCGCCTGCGCCCTCGAGGTTGAGTGAGCCATCAAAGTACATCACCCAATGCTCTGGTCGCACGGTGGGAGTAGGTAGCTGGTTCTCCCGCCACTCTGCCATGAAGTCGACTAGTGCTTGCGACTTGATGGCTGTGCGTGGCTTGAAGTCGATGGTGAGGGCGCCGAGCTCGACAGCCCACTTGGAGATTCTTCCGGTGGCGTCTTGGTTCCTCATGATGTCGCCGAGCGGGTAGTCGGTGACGACGGAGACCGAGTACTCCTCCCGGAAGTAGTGTCGTAGCTTCCGCGAGGTGATGAGTAGAGCGTACGGAGCTTCGCACGGGCCGGTAGCGAGCCTTGGACTCGATAGAACCTCGCCGACGAAGTAGACGGGGCGCCCCGGACCGGATAGGCGTGGCCGTCTTCCCCGCCGCTCGACAACGATGGCGATCGACCACGTGTGTAGTCGCAGCCTAGGTAGAGCAAGAGCGCTCGCCCTTGTGAGGAGCCGTGAGGATTGGCGGCTTTGACAGAAGTCCTTGGGCCGGGCAAGGGCTTGATCCGCCTCCGGAGTCCACACGAACTTCTCGTGATGCTTGAGTAGTTTGAAGAAGGGGAGGCCCCGTTCTCCTAGCCTCGAGATGAATCTGTTCAATGCCGCCATGCACCCCGTCAGCTTCTGGACGTCTTTGATGCTCGTGGGAGCTTTCATGCTGGTGATGGTGGAGATTTTCTCGGGGTTGGCTTCGATGCCGCGCCGGGCCGATGATGAAGTCGAGTAGTTTACCCGAAGGGACGCCGAAGACGCACTTGTTCGGGTTGAGCTTCCAGCGGTACTCGCGTAGCGATGCGAAGGTCTCTTCAAGATCGTCGATGAGGGTACTGGAGTCCTGGTTTTGACAACCACGTCATCCACGTAGGCCTCGACGTTCTTGTTGAGTTGCCGCTTGAAGCAGCGCCCGGATGGCTCGTTGATAGGTAGCGCCGGCGTTCTTCAACCCGAATGACATGGTTGTGTAGCGAGACGCGCCAAACGGGGTGATGAACGCGGTCTTTTCCTGGTCTTCCTCCTTGATTGCGATCTGGTGGTACCCGGAGTAGCGATCGAGGAAGCAGAGCGGTCGCGAGCCCGCCGTGGAGTCGATGACTTGATCAATCCGCGGCAACCCGAAGGGGTCCTTGGGGCAGTGCTTGTTGAGGTCCGTGTAGTCGACGCACATCCTCCACTCGTTCGAGTTCTTCTTGCGGACGAGGACGGGGTTGGCGAGCCACTCAGGATGGAAGACTTCTCGGATGAAGCCAGCTGCGAGTAGCTTGGCGAGCTCCTTCTTGATGGCGTCCCGTCTGTCGTCGGCAAAACGTCGGAGGTGTTGTCGCTTGGGGGTGGCCTTTGGATCGACGTTGAGGCAGTGCTCAATCAGCTCCCTGGGCACTCCTGGCATGTCCGCTGGCTTCCACGCGAAGATGTCGCGGTTAGCCCGAAGGAAGCTGATGAGCGCGTCTTCCTATTTGGGGTCGAGGCCGGCCCCGATGGTGGTGGTCTTGCTGGGGTCGCCTGTTCCA
The DNA here is from genome assembly GCA_947561735.1 of Cenchrus americanus. Classification (NCBI taxonomy): domain Eukaryota; kingdom Viridiplantae; phylum Streptophyta; class Magnoliopsida; order Poales; family Poaceae; genus Cenchrus; species Cenchrus americanus. The sequence continues at coordinate 75,112,315 of OX387244.1, read as the reverse complement.
AGGTCGACCGTCCCGACGAGTACCTCCTCGGGTGGGCGAGGCTTGTTGGTGCTCGTCGGACTTCTGCGGGATGTCGAGTTCGCTCGTAGCGAGCTTCTTCGACGCGGCGTAGACCTCCATCATTGCGTTGGGTACTTGGTTCGTAGAGGCGATCACCACGGCCTCTCGTATCGCGGTCGTGGGAGATCTTCAAGTCCCCTTGGAGGGAGAGTACGCCGGCCGGACTTGGCATCTTGAGTACCAAGTAGGTGTAGTGGGGCACCGCCATGAACTTGGCGATGGCCGGTCCGCCGAGGATGGCGTGGTAAGAAGTCTCGAAATCCGCGACCTCGAACTTGATGTACTCGGTGCGGTAGTTATCCCGAGACGCCCCGAAGGTAATCGGCGCACCACCGAGCCCGGTGGGATAGCCGCGTTGCCCGGGACGATGACGTAGAAGGGCGTGCTGCTCTTGGTGAGCATGGGGGTGACGTCGAGGTTCATCTTCTTCAAGGTCTTGGTCAAGAGGACGTTGAGCCCGCTTCCACCGTCGATGAGCACCTTGTTGAGCTTGGAACCCGCCATCGTTGGCTTCGGGACGAGGGGAAACCGGTCCCGGTTCGGAGAAGTTGGTCCATTGGTCCGCGCGGGAGAAGGTGATGGGTACCTCCGACCACCCGAGAGGGGTCGGGACCGCCGGTTCAATGGACATCACTTCACGACGGGTAGCCTTCGCTCCCGCCCGCCGGGTAGTCCGCCGAAGAGGACGTTGACGGTCTTCTCGGGTTCTTGGAAGTCGTTGTCGTCGCCGTCCTTCTTCTTGCCCTTTTGGTCGTGAGGGTGCGGTGGCTCCGGCGTATCCTTGAGTGCATGCTCCGAGCCGGTAGCACCGCTCGGTAGTGTGGTTGCCGTTTGGATGCCACGGGCACTTCTCCTAGAGCAGTCCTTGAACCCGCCGAATTCTTCTTCGAGTTCCCTTTCGGAGGGCGCCGGATAGATGCGACGGTGTTGTCGGCTTGCGCTTGCGGTTGGAACCCGAGTAGTAGTAGTTGTTGTTGTTGTTGCGGCCGCCTTGGTTTGCATTGCCGCCGCCGCCGCCGCCCCGGTTCTCGTTTGGACTTGCCGCGAATGGCGTCGTACTTGGCGTTGGCCTTGTCCTCTTCATCTTCCCGGGACGTGATCATGTCCTTGAGGTGAGGGATGGACTCGGGGTGGCGACGGCCGAAGTCCTCGAAGGTGCGGCGATGGTAGAGGCCGGCCCGGAAGAGGTCGATGACCTCCTTGTCGGTGACGTCGACGACGGTAGCGCGCTTGTCGAAAAAGCGGCGCATGTACTTGCGGAGGGTCTCGCCTTGTTCCTGCTTGATCATGGCAAGGTCCATGCGAGTACCCGAACGGCCCATGGCGCCCGCGAAGTTGCTCGTGAACTGCTCCTTCAGTGGTCCCACTTGTCGATCGAGTGCTTGTCTAGCGACTCGAGCCATGTGAGTGGAGCTTGGTCCGGACGAAGGGGAAGTAGAGGCATTTGGTGTCGCCGTTGCCGCCGCCGTTCTCGATGGAGAGGGCGTAGCATCGGAGCCACCGGATGGGATCTCGCTTCGCGTCGTACTTGGTGATCCCCAAAGGCTTGAACTTGTCGGGGAGGAGCAGGGTTGCGAAGCGGGGTGAGAAGGCGGGGGAAGCCGTCGCCTTCGGCGGCGGTGGTCGACTTCTTCCGCCGCAACTCCTCGATCTTCTGGTGAGCATCGTACCCGCCATGAGAGGCACCGAGGCGTGGCTCGTTCATGTGGCCACGGCCGCCGCGGCCGCCGCCGCCTCCGGCTCTCTCGTTGGCCCCGTGGTTGGAGCCGCCGCCGCCGCCGCCGCCGCCGTCGGGGTCGTTGCCGCCGCCACCGGCCGGAGCGCGGTGGGGAACGACCTCTCGCTTGCCTTGGTCTTGCCGTGAAGGCCCGCCGGCGTTGGAGCGCCGGCGGTTTGGATCGCCCGGGAGGTCGGCTCGAGTACGGTTGGGGCCGGGGTCGGCGGCCGCGACTAGTAGCTTCATTGTCGCGGGGGTTTAGCCGGGAGAGGTTGGTTGACTCCGTTGTCGACCCGCATGAAGTTGGCGTCTTCGGCCGAGCTTGGCGATGACCTCTCCGGCGCGTATGCCCCGAGCCCGGCGTGCGATCGCTCGTGATCGACATGAGGCATTGCTCGGGGGTGGTATGTACTCGCTCTCGACCGCCTCGAGAGCTTCCGCAAGGTCGCGGATGGGGAGGTTGTCTCCGAGCCGCCGGCGTCGTTCACCGCGCTTCTCGTTGCGTTCGCGTCGAGCGTCCCCGTTGGCGGCGGTCTCGTCTCGGGCAGTGCGTTGGCGGACGCCTCGTCTCGCGGAGATGTCCCTCCGTGTACTGTCTTCAGCCGTGCCCGAGGGTCCCGGAGTTTCGCCGGCGGCCATGAAGACTTGGCGATCGGGGGTACCCAAGCCGGACTCGCAGGGCGCCACCTCGGTTGGTGTGTTTGAGTCGGCTCGGGCCGCGTGGTGTTCCCTCCCCCGGAACGGTAGTGAGTCGATGTAGGCGACGTAGCGTGAGTCCTCCTTTGCCGTGTCGGCGGGCTTGCGGTCCGGCCGCAGACGTATCTTCCGGCCGGCGTCGATCTTATAACCAGCCCCGTAGGCCGGCCCCGACAAGGGAAACTCGGTGGAGTCATCTTCGGACTCGGGCTCCTCGGGTCCGACCCGAAGTCGAACTCGTAATCCGGGTTCGAGTAGAACTCGAGAGAGGGCCGGAGTCCGAGATGTGGTCGGGGACGGCGTCGGAGTCCGAGTTGTACTCGGTTACGGGCTCCTTGCCGGCCCGGGGTGGAGTAGGAGCCTCCGTGCGGGCCGGCCGGGGACGCGGGGGCCACGCGCGGAGCGCCGGCGTGGTGAAGGGGCCGCTCGTGATGGCCGAGCAGCCCGGCTCGCATGCGATGGCCCATGGCGACGTCGGGTTCGAGTTGGAGACGGACTCGAGCTCGAAGTCCGCGTGGATGTTGGAGAGCGAAATTTCGCCGAACTTGTCGGCGAGTTCGCTTGTGACAACTTCGGGAAGCGTCACGCGGCGTCCGTCCTCGGGTCGGGCCGTATGATCGGGCGGCCGGAAGGAGCCCGCGCCATCGGCGGTGCGGACCCGGGCGATGAAGACGAAGGTGTCGCCACGGTTGAAGGCGACGCTGGCTTGATGTGGACGAGAGCCGTCGAGTTTGCCATGTGATCTCGAGCGAGAGCCCCTACCCGGCGCGCCGCGTGTCGGTGTTTTAGACCGGCAACCTACTACGGGGAGTACCCGAAGTAGATGAATGTGACTCGCCGAGATCGGTAACTCGAAGGAAGAGACACGTGGCACACAATTTAGACAGGTTCGGGCCGCGAGGTGCGTAATACCCTACGTCCCGTATGCCGCGTAGCTCGGATTGATAGGGCACGATTACAAGATGGTGCAATAGTGCGCCGTGGGTTGTATGAGATGAGATTGGATGAGGGGATCGGTCCCCGCCTCGCCTTATATAGTCCGGAGGCGGGGTTACAAGTCGGAGTAGGAAGAGAGTACTAGTCGAGTACGTCTAGGAGTCCTCTCGCACGGTGCGGAACATGTACGGCCTTCCTAACCGAGTACTACTCCCCGTGTAGTCCTTGTGCTCCACGCCTTCGGATGCCGTGTAGCGCAAGCCGAGAGTCCCGTGGGCCCACCGAGTAGTCGGTCCCCGGTACCCACCGAGGTAGTGGGCCCGGGGAGGTCCATACGACGACCTACACCATGAAGGCCATGAGGAAGAGTGTGTGGGTTCCAAAAGTGTATGCATCTAAGCTCCAAGGACCCAAATCATTTTGGGTACCTAAACCAAAAGCTTAAACTTGTTTTGTAGGCCTACTCCTCCGGTAGAAGCGCATAGTTGATTGATAGTGGTGCCACTAATCATATGACCGGAGATGAAGGCTTATTTGCATCCCTTGATCATTATGACAACACTACGGAAACTATCATCTACAAAGACAATGGTCAAGGAGATGTTGTTGGTCTAGGTAAAATTGTCATCTCAACAACAAATTCAATTGAAGATGTTTATCATGTTCAAGGGTTAGGATACAACTTGTTATCGGTTTCACAACTTTGTGAGAAAGGCTACAATTGTCTCTTTACTCATGAGGGTGTGATCATCTCTAGAAGGGAGGATTCCTCTATTGTCTTTGCGAGTCATTTACGGGGAAAGCTTTACTATGTGGATTTCACAAAAGTGAAAGTGGACCCTAAGGCTTGCTTAGTGGCAAAATCCGACTTGGGTTGGCTATGGCATCGCCGACTAGCCCATGTTGGCATGAGGAACTTGGCCAAACTTCAAAAAGACGAGCACATCCTAGGACTAACAAATGTTGGTTTTGAGAAAGATAGGTTGTGTAGTGCTTATCAAGCCGGGAAGCAAGTTGGAGCTCATCACCCCGTCAAGAACATCCTACCCTCATCAAGACCATTGAAGCTACTACACATGGACTTGTTTGGACCAATCGCCTACAAAAGCATCGGTGGTAACAAATATGGTTTAGTAATTGTTGATGATTTTTTCCGTTTCACTTGGATATTCTTTTTGCAAGATAAAAGTGAAGCAAAGGGAATTGTGAAGAAGTTCATTAGAAGAGTTCAAAATGAGTTCAAGCTCAAGGTCAAGAACATAAGAAGTGACAACGGATCGGAGTTTAGGAACACTCAAGTTGAAGAGTTCCTAGATGAAGAAGGCATCAAGCATGAACTCTCCGCTCCATACACCCCTCAACAAAATGGCATTGTAAAGAGAAAGAACCGTACATTGATTGAAGCGGCAAGGACAATGCTTGATGAATACAAGACTCCGGACTCATTTTGGGCAGAAGCCATCAACACCGCATGCCATGCCACCAACCACCTCTACCTCCACAAGTACTTGAACAAGACTCCCTATGAAATCATCACCGGTAAGAAGCCTAGTGTGCATTACTTTAGGGTCTTTGGGTGTAAGTGTTTCATACTTAACAAGAAACCCAAAGCCTCAAAGTTTGCATCCAAGGTTGATGAAGGTTTTCTACTTGGTTATGGAACTAACGAACATGCCTATCGTGTTTTCAACAAAACCACCGGTTGCGTTGAGACCACGGTAGACGTGAAATTTGATGAATCCAACGGCTCTCAATGAGAGCAAGTTAGTAAAAATCTTGTAGATGATGAAGAGCCTCCAAGTGTATCAATCTTTAGGATGGGGACGGTGAAGTGATGCCTCGTGAGGTTCAAGCACAAGTTCCGGTTGACACAAGCAATCAAGATCCACCATCATCAACAAGAGTGGAACCACCAAGTTCTCAAGTTAGTCAAGAACAAAGTCAAGTTCATGGTGACGATCATGGACGGGGCTTTGATCAAGGGGGGAGAACAAAGTGGTGACGCCCAAGAAGAAGCTCCACAAGTTGAAGATGATGATGATGGACCAATTCAACGTCAATCTCAAGCACCACACCCAAGAGTACATCAAATGGTTCAAAGGGATCATCCCGTGGACAACATTCTCGGAAGCATCCAAAGAGGGGTGATAGCTCGCTCAAGGTTGACAAACTTTTGTGCATTCTACTCGTTTATCTCCTCTTTGGAACCTCTTAGTGTGGAACAAGCTCTTGGGGACCCGGATTGGATTATTGCCATGGAGGAAGAGTTAAACAACTTCAAGAGAAATGAAGTGTGGGAGTTAGTACCAAGACCAAAGCAAAATGTGATCGACACCAAATGGGTTTTTAGGAACAAACAAGATGAATTTGGTGTTGTCAAAAGAACAAGGCAAGGCTTGTTGGCAAATGATATACTCAAGTTGAAGGCCTAGACTTTGGAGAGACTTATGCCGCCGCCGTCAGGGCCGCGGTGAGGGACGACATCACGATTGTTGTTGCCACCCTGTGAGGGTCCGCCGGCGTTTGCGCGAGTACGGTTGGGCTGAGCCGGCAGCTCGGCTCGAGTACGGTTGCGGCCGAGGTCAGCACTGCGACTTGTAGCTTCGTTGTCGCGGTTCGTGGCGGGGGGAGGCTGGGTGACCCTGTTGTCGACCCGCATGAAGTGGGCGTCTTCAGCGAGCTTGGCGATGACTTCTCCAGTGCGTATCCCCTGAGCTTGGCGTGCGATCGCTGTGATCGACATGAGGCATTGCTCGGGGGTGGTGTGTACCCTGCTCTCGACAGCCCGAGAGCTTCTGCGAGGTTGCGGATGGGAAGGTTGTCTCGGAGATGCCGGCACCGTTCGTTGTGCTTTCTGTTACGCTCATGTCGAGCGTCCCTGTTGGCGTCGGTCTCATCCGCGGGTGCTTCAGCAGACAGCTCGTCTGCGGAGATGTCTTCAAGGTACTTGTCTGTAGCCGTCACTGAAGGTCCTGGCGTGTCGCCGGTAGCCATGAAGACTTGGCGATCAGGGTTGCCAAGACTGGAGTCGGAGCTCGCCACCTCAGTTGGAGTGTACGAGTCGGCTCGAGCAAGTGGTGTTCCCTCCTGGAACGGGAGCGAGTCGAGGTAGGCGACATAGCGTGAGTCCCCGCTTATCAGGTCGACGGGCTTGCGGTCTGGCCAGTAGACGAATCTCCCAGCCGGTGTGGACGTTATAACCAGCCTAGAGGCCGGCCCTGACAAGGGTTGCTCAGTAGTGTTGTCTTCGGACTCGGGGTCCTCAGGATCCGACCCGAAGTCGAACTCGTACGCGGAGTCTGAGTAGAAGCCGGAGAGGGGGTTGGAGTCCGAAGCGTGGCCGGGGGCGGCGTCGGTGTCCGAGTTGAACTCGGGTACGGGCTCCTTGTCGGCCCGACGCGCGGAGGGAGCCTCTGTGCGGGCCCTGCAGAGGTTGCGGGTGTCGGGCATACTCCCGGGGTACTCGTGCAAGGAAGGAAGAATAGTAGAAGACGGACTCCTTGTAGAATTCCCCCCGTACTCCTACTAGGACTCGCTCCGTGTAATCCTACTATGACTCCCGCCTTGTAACCGACTAGGAACCCGCCCCCCGGACTATATAAAGGAGGGCCGGGTACCTAGCCGCACATCCCCAATCCCTCCGGGGACAACCCAACACCAAGCACGGGCGCCATACTTGATCCCCCAAACAGACGTAGGGTTCGCCACCTTGGCGGCCCGAACCCGTATAAATCTTGTGTCCCGTGTCCTCGCGCGTACCTTTGAGTTCTCGGTCTCCCGATCACGATCCTCACCGCACAATCTACTCGCCTCGGGTACCCCTTGGTAGGTTTGCCGGTCTAAAACACCGACACCGGCGCGCCGTGAGGGGTGATCATCACCACCGGCGAATTCGAAGGACCCTCGTCAACAAGATCAATCCACTCGTCGACTCGCCGAGATCCATTGAAGCAATTCGCCTTGCTCTTGTCAAAGCGAAATCAATCTTCCTACGCCGCGCTTCCGGTTGCTTCGGCACGTCGCGCGGCTCGTCACGCGGCTTGTCACGCCGCTCGTCGTCGACTACTCCGCCTCGCGCGGGCTCGTCTCCGTCGACTACTTTGCCTCCGCCGCGCGTCCGGGTGCCCTCGGCACATCGCGCGGCTCGTCACGCGGCCCTCGCCGCGCCGCTCGTCGACTACTCCGCCTTGCGGCCGGCTCGTCGTCGACTACTTCGTCTTCGCCGCGCGTCCGGGGTGCCTCGGCACGTCGCGTGGCTCGTTGCGCGGCTTATCGCGCCGCTCGTCGTCGACTACTCCGCCTCGCCCGGGCTCGTCGTCGACTACTTCGTCTTCGCCGTGCGTCCGGGTGCCTCGGCACGTCGCGCGGCTCGTCACGCGGCTTGTCGCGCCGCTCGTCGTCGACTACTCCGCCTCGCGCAGACTCGTCGTCGACTACTTCGTCTTCACCGCACATCCGGGTGCCTCGGCACGTCGCGCGGCTCGTCACTGCGGCTCCTCGCGCCGCTCGTCGTCGACTACTGCGGGCTCGTCGTCGACTACTTCATCTTCGCCGCGTGTGCGGGTGCCTCGGCACGTCGCGCGCCTCGTCACGCGGCTCGTCGCGCCGCTCGTCGTCGACTACTCCGCCTCGCGCGGAGCTCGTCGTCGTCAACTACTTCTCCTACGCTCGCGTCCCGGGGTGCCTCGGCACGTCGCGCGGCTCGTCACGCAGCTCGTCGCGCCGCTCGTCGTCGACTACTCCGCCTCGCGCGGGCTCGTCGTCGTCGACTACTTCTCCTACGCCGCGCGTGCGGGTGCCTCGGCACGTCGCGCGGCGGCTCGTCCGCGCGGCTCCTCGCGCCGCCGTCGTCGACTACTCGCCTCGCGCGCAGCTCGTCGTCGTCGACTACTTTGCCTCCGCCGCGCGTCCGGGTGCCTCGGCACGTCGCGCGGCTCGTCATGAGGCTCGCCGCGCCGCTCGTCGACTACTCCGCCTTGCGTTGGCTCGTCGTCGACTACTTCGTCTTCGCCGCGCGTCCGGGTGCCTCGGCACGTCGCGTGGCTCGTCGCGCGGCTTGTCGCGCCGCTCGTCGTCGACTACTCCGCCTCGCCCGAGGCTCGTCGTCGACTACTTCGTCTTCGTCGCGCGTCCGGGTGCCTTGGCACGTCGTGCGGCTCGTCACGCGGCTTGTCGCGCCGCTCGTCGTCGACTACTCCGCCCTCGCGCGGACTCATCATCGACTACTTCGTCTTCGCCGCGCGTCCGGGTGCCTCGGCACGTCGCGCGGCTCGTCCACGCGGCTCATCGCGCCACTCGTCGTCGACTACTCCGCCTCTCCCCGGGCTCGTCGTCGACTATTCCGTGCGCCGCGACTTCGTCTTGCGGCCACGCCGGCTCTACTTCATCCACGCCGTGCGTCGTGACTACTTGTCTCGCGGCAACACCGGCTCTACTTCGAGTACGCCGCATGCCGCCACGACGTCGTCTTCCCGGCCGCATCGTGTCGACCATTCATCTCGACTAGTTTTCCAAATTAGTCGAGAACGGCGATCACGCCCCCAACAACTAGTCGGAATCAACTCGACTAGTCGACTTCAACAACAACCGTCGCGGCTCCATCGCCAATCGCCAAGGCTTCATCTACAAGTCCGCTCAGCAAAGAACGCCTAAGTCATTTATCTAAATGATTACTGTTTTCTTGGCTTGTTCTCCTCATCATGTAGGACTACTTGCCGACTACTCATTTGTGTATGCTTCTCGGCGGGTTTTCACGGGAGCTACACTCTGCCGACTACTCTTGGGGCATATCAATCAAGTCGCCGCGAGTCTACTTCATCAACTCGGGGGCTATCCCTAGGAGGCAGTTTCTAAAGTACGCTACGCGTGGCAATCTAAAGTCGACTTCTAAAGTCGCATTCTAAAGTCCGCTCCGTGCGGCATCTTAAAGTCGACTCCGGTCGCATCTTCGCCTGCTTCAGTGGCATACTACGTGTGTAAGCTTCGATGGAACCTAGCTGTAAGCGGCCCTCGGGTCCTGGCGACGATGGAACCTAGGCCGCATGTGGTCTTCACGCTCCGTACCATGGGTCCAAGTGCCCTAAGTACTCGCGCTCCGTACCTTGGGTCCGAAATCCATGGCCCGTGTACGCAAGTCGACTCCGGCCGCACCTTCAAGTCCACTACGGTGGCACCCGTACCTTGGGTCCGAAATCCATGGCCTAGGTACACAAGCCGACTCCGGTCGCACCTTCAAGCCCGCTCCGGCGGCAATCGTACCTTGGGTCCGAAATCCATGGCTCGGTTACTTAAGCCCACTCCGTGGCACAAGTCGACTCCGGCCGCACCTTCAAGCCCGCTCCGGCGGCAACCGTACCTTGGGTCCGAAATCCATGGCTCGTGTACTTAAGCCCACTCCGTGGCACAAGTCGACGCTAACGGTCGCATCCAAGCCCACTCCGGTGGCACAAGCCCGCTCTGGCGGCAACTATACCTTGGGTCTGAAATCCATGACTCGTGTACTTAAGCCCACTCCGGTGGCACAAGCCGACTCCGGTCGCAATCTTAAGCCCGCTCCGGCGGCAAAACTACTCGTTTTTTCGATTTTTTATTCGCTTTGGCTTTCCGGAAAGTGCTTTTCGTTTTTTGCATCTTAAGTCCACCCCGCGTGGCACAAAGTCGACTACCGCAGCCGCACCTAAAGTCCGCTCTACGCGGCAACTAAAGTCGACTTCTAAAGTCGCATATCAAAGTCCGCTCCGCGCGGCATCCTAAAGTCGACTTCTAAAGTCGCATATCAAAGTCCGCTCCGCGCGGCAACTAAAGTCGACTTCGGATTTCAAGTCGCATCTCAAAGTCCGCTCCGCGCGGCACAAAGTCGACTTCGGTTTTCAAGTCGCATCTCAAAGTCCGCTCCGCGCGGCACAAAGTCGACTTCGGTTTTTAAGTCGCATTCTAAAGTCCGCTCTGACGGCACGACTACTTCCCAAGCTCCATGGCTCGACGCCAAACTCGCTACTTGGAATCTCTCCCGGCTCGGGGGCGCATTTCACATACTACTCGAAGATAACTTCAAAGATGCTTCGCTCGCTCTCAAGCTCGGGGCTCCTCACCAATCACGACTCGACGTGGCTCATACGACTCTCTTATCTCGGGGGCTACACGCTGCAAGAGTACTCGGATGATGGCTTCGCGAACACTGAAGACCCTTGGATTGATTACCTAATCATTTCAAGGCTCGGGGGCTGCTATGCTACACCCATCATTCAAATTTTTTTCAAGACCGATGAGCCGGACCACCTTCCGGCCTCGCGACGGTTCAAGTACTAATGAAGGCTTCTCCAAGCGGTACTCGAGGACGCTCAAGAACTACTCAAAGAGGCTTCAAGACTACTCGAACTACTACTCTCGACTCCAACGTGCTCGGGGGCTTGTCGGGCATACTCCCCGGTACTCGTGCAAGGAAGGAAGAATAGTAGAAGACGGACTCCTTGTAGAATTCCCCCGTAATCCTACTAGGACTCGCTCCGTGTAATCCTACTATGACTCCCGCTTTGTAACCGACTAGGAACCCGCCCCCCGGACTATATAAAGGAGGGCCGGGTACCTAGCCGCACATCCCCAATCCCTCCGGGACAACCCAACACCAAGCGCGGGCGCCATACTTGATCCCCCAAACAGACATAGGGTTCGCCACCTTGGCGGCCCGAACTCCGTATAAATCTTGTGTCCCGTGTCCTCGCGCGTACCTTCGAGTTCTCGGTCTCCCGATCACGATCCTCACCGCACAATCTCCCGCCTCGGGTACCCCTTGGTAGGTTTACCGGTCTAAAACACCGACGGGGGGGCCACGCGTGGAGCGCTCGCGGGGTGGGGGACTACATGTGATGGCTGAGCAGCCGGCTCGCATATGGTAGCCCACGGGGACGTCGAGTTCGAGTTGGAAGCGGATCCGAGATCGAAGTCGGCGTGTTGGTCGAAAAGCGAAATTTCGCCGAACTTGCCGGCGAGTTCGCCTGTGACTACTTCGGGAAGCGTCACGAAGCCGGTCTCCGGGTTGGGCGGCATGGTGAGGCGGCGCTGGAAGGACCCAACACCGTTATCAGTGCAAACCCAGGCGCCGAAGACGAAGGTGTCGCCGCGGTTGAAGGCGACGGTTGGCTTGATGTAGACGGGAGCCGTCGAGTTCGCCATGTGATCTCGGGCGAGATCCCCTACCTGGCGCGCCAGCTGTCGGTGTTTTAGACCGGCAACCTACTAAGGGGAGTACCCGAAGTAGATGAATGTGGCCTCGCCGAGATCGGTAACTCGAAGGAAGAGACACGTGGCACACAATTTAGACAGGTTCGGGCCGCGAGGTGCGTAATACCCTACGTTCTGTATGCTGCGTAGCTCTGAATTGATTGGGTACGATTACAAGATGATGCAATCTTACGCCGTGAGATGAGATGATGAGAGAGGGGTCCCTGCCTCGCCTTATATAGTCCGGGAGGCAGGGTTACAAGTCAGAATAGGGAGAGAGTACTAGTCGAGTATGTCTAGGAGTCCTCTATACAGTGCGGGACATGTACAGCTTCCTAACCGAGTACTTCTCCTCCGTAGTCCTTGTGCTTCATGCCATCAGGTACCGTGCAGCGCAAGTCAGGTAGTCCCAGGGGCCCACCGAGTAGTCGGTCCTGGTACCCACCGAAGTAGTGGGCCCAGGGAGGTCCATACGACAATAGGCAAAGCCGATTCTACTCTCTTTATTCAAAGAAATGGAAAAGATATCTTTGTTTGTCAAATTTATGTTGATGATATTATATTTGGGTCTACTAATGACAAATTTTGTGAAGAGTTTAGTAGGATCATGACCAAGAGATTCAAGATGTCTGTTGACGGATAAAAGACATATCCACCTACGATCCGCAAGCGTACGGACCTACACCTTTTTCACCACGGGATTCCCAAGGTTCTTGTCAATCTGCGGAGCAAGGGGATTACAAGCGTTTGATCTACCTCTACTCACTAACTACTCAAACCCTAACTATGATTAGACTAGAAAACGACTACACTACACTAGAGAGAACGACTAAGTCGACTAGATACGAAAGAAACACTTGCCCATGGGTCTACGGTACTTGAACATGCAACGACTTTAAACATGAAAACCGATCTAATCTATCGGGGGTTGTGACCACGGTTTCGTCCATTCCCTCCCCCCGTACTGTCACTACACGGAGGTATTCGTGACTAGACCTATGATGGACACGGCGTATTGAATGGAACCAAGGGAGCACTGGAGCTCTACTTCCCTTTACGACATGGTAGCTAACCTTAAGCAATAAAGCATATTCAACACACGATGATAGATAGATGTTCAACCAAGTACGATTACATCTCAAGATCGATTACAACCCATGGACAAATGAGAAGATTACCCCATCAAGGTGCTAGACATAGCACCGTTGATCATGGTGATGCTTCCGACGGTGTCTTCCTTCTTCTCAACTTGTGGGTGCTTCCTTCGAGATGGTGAAAGGATCAATGCAAGTGGCCTAGAGGGGGGGGGGTGAATAGGCCTGCAAAACAAAGTCGACCAATTTCTGCCAACTTCTGCCCAGATCCCGGAACCTCCGAGCATTTCCCTGGAACCTCCGGGAAAATGCACTTCGGTGTATTTTCCAGGAGCTTCAGGGAATTCTTTCCTCTGACGATTTGCTGTGTGAAACAAGATTAGAGAGCAACAATATAGCAGAAAATTGGTTACAAGAGCTAAAGAAAAGATACTAAGCACACCAGCAACCTTAGGGTTAGAGATATAGCAAGAGACAAAGCAAACCCTAATAGATCTAGTGAGCAACCAACCTAAAGAGATTAACCAACAACAACAAGTAAAGATTAAGCACAAGGGACAACAATTTACCCCGTGGTTCAGCTCACCACAAAGGTTGGCCTACATCCACGTTGTTGAGGTTAGCCACAAAGGCTATGGAATCTCTCTAGATCCACTCCTCTCTCACACCTATCACCAAAGTAATAGGTGGAGGGTTTCCACTAAGCAAGTGAGGGTGATACAAACTTCTTGGAGCTTCCACAATCGATTGGAGAGCTTCCAAGCAACCTCTAGCCGTCTAGGAGCAAGGCTCCAAGAGTAAAAGATCCACCAAGGAGCTAGGGGTCCACCAAGTGCTCAAGAACACAAGAAGGGGCTTGGATTTGCTTTTTCTCACAAGGAATCACTCCACACTTGAATGCTAGGGTTAGATTTGGATTCAAGTTGGTGGGAGTCAATGCTTGGGAGAGAAGGGGAGCAAAAGCTACTGTTTGGCATAGGAGAGAAGAAGATGACTGTTGGGAGATGAGGTGGTATAAATACCCTCAGATCTGGATCTGCAACGGTTACTTCGAAACCCCGGAACCTCCGGGCTGGATCCCGGAACCTCCGGGAACTGGTGACTTCAGCTCGTTGACTTGGGAACAGCCCAGAACTTCCGGGAAAAGCTCAGAGGTTCCGAGAAAGAAGATTCCAAGACTAAGTCAGCTAGCTGATGGGTCATTTTGCGGCTGGGATAATTTTGGTTTTTTTAGAAGACTTTAAGCACTTGGTATCATCCATGCCACTATTAGTATCCCTCTTAATAGTACGGCTTGTCCTATACTCAAATTCAAAATAGAAAATGAAATTAAAGCTTGTCTTGAGCTCTAGGAAGCCACTTCAAATAATGAGGGGTCACCTTTCGTTCCTTTTCTCCTGTCTTTAAGTTTAAACCTGTCACACATACTCAAAAGCTCATTAGTCCTTTAATTAAGTGGTCAACATCACCAAAACCCACTTAGGGGCTCGATTGCACTTACAATCTCCCCCTTTTTGGTAAATGTTGACAACCCAATTAAAGCTTACATTTAATTAGAAAGATTGAGCTTTTGATGACTTGAATACAAAGCTCCCCCTTAATGTATGCCTTTCTCCTTTGAATAGAGAGTAAGAATCCTTTTAAGATATATAGGCATACATTATGAGCATGTGAAGTGACTGCAGTGTATTCAACTCATCGTGGGGTGCAAAGAAAGGTGTAGCATGTAAACGTGATGCGTATGTCATAACAGAAACAAACAGGAGACTGGTTGTGCCCAGACCCCGGAACCTCCGGGAACAAGTCCGGAACCTCCAGGTTCTGGTCCAGACCCCGGAACCTCCGGGAAAATCCCAGAACCTCTGGACTCTGGCAGCAACCAGCTTTAACAATCAACACAGGCAAGATATAACATAAATAGCAACTAGACATAAGATAACATAGCAAGCACATCTAGTCCTATTACAGCATCACAAAGTTTAAAGGTTTTAAGATCCCCTACTTTTCCATAACCAGGTTCAAATTGCCAACATAGGCAACCACCAACAGAGTACCACAAATATTACAGACCAGAGAAAATGAGTTCAGCTGAAAGAATTTTAAAGCAAGGCACAGCAGTAGCTTCTCTCAACTCACAAAAGCTAAGCCCCTAAGCAAGTACATCTCAATCTTTCTTCTCCCCCTTTGTCAACATGTTAACAAAAAGGGAAGAAGAAGAGAGGAGAAAGAGCATCTGGACTTTATCAGCTTGATGCACTCCAATCTTCACTAGAATCCTCAGAACCGAGATCTTCATCTTCATCTGATGGAGGGCGCTTGCCACGGCTAGCAGTCCCCTTAACACCCCTTCTGGTGCCTCTGGGTGTGGGCTTGGCCTGGCCCTTCATTTTGTGAAGCTTAGCACTGAGGGGCTCCTCATCTTCACTGGATATGTGTTATGGGGTTGCTGGAGCCTCTTCTTCACTAGAGGTAAACTCATCAAAGAAGATAGGAGGAGGAGAGATGGACTGAGTGGTTAAGCCATGGTGAGACAGCAGCCTGTTGATGTCTTTCCTCACATCATAAGCCTGAGTGGCTGCGTAGGAGCACAAGGAGAAAGAGTGTCTGATGATTTCCTTCATTTTCTTGAGAGTGGACTCCTTCTTGGGCCTACTTGGACCAGCTTCCTCTTCATGAACAGCAGGCTTCTTGGCTGACTTTTTGGCCAAATCAATGCAGGCTTGTACAACTGCCTCAGTCTTTTGGTGCTGCCACTATTTAACCTGATAGGAGCAATGCGCAATGCTCACAATCCTTCTTGAAGATGAATCCAGTCACAAGCTCAATGATATACATAACATAAGGTGCATATGGAAAGTTATCCACACTGTTGTCCATGCTTGTGATCAGGTCATGCCAAATAAACTTGCTGACAGAGAAAGGAGCAGCACCAGGAAGCATTCTAGCAATAAGGTTTGGTGCAAGGCCTCTAAGAGAAGTGGAGTCACTGCCTCCCTTGGGGTATACGGTCTGTCTGAGTAGGTTATTCAGCACATAATAAATAGGTTTGAGCCCCAAAGTAGTCCCTTGAGCCATCGCATCCAAGAAATAAGCATATTCTATCTGATTGTTCTTCAGATGGTTCTCAAAATTAATTGTGTCCCTCTCCCTATGTGTCTTCCCAAAGCCCAGCAGTCTAGCAAAGGTCACAAAGCTGATCTTGTAGTGAACACCCTCTGTCATCCAATGAATGTGATTTGTGTAGGTGTCAAAGAAGAAGGTGGCATGAAACTATGCAATGATTTCAGCATTCCAGTCATATTTAAAACCCATCAAATCCTTCATCTGGTCAACTATCTCAAGACCCTCTTCCACCTCAGGCTTGTCAAAGTTTTCAAAGTGCTGCCAGTCAACCCATTGCATCTTTTTGATCCTAGGCTTGCTCAAACACACAGAAGAGTAAAAAGAATAATGGAACAGAGACCAGAACCTCTTGTCTATTCCAGCATGCTTGGGCTGAGAGTATGGGTTTTCTTCCCTGGCAAGCTTAACCTGAACATAAGTGCCTTCATAACTTTGATACTCCAATTGCAGAGAACTGTCATACTTGGTGGGTGGCCTCTTCTTGGGAAAAATAGGGTAATGCACTAGGTAGGAAGAGTCTATCTCACCAAGTCTCACTGTTGTGTTGACCTCAATGGGAATTGTCTTCCCTTCTTGACCACCATTGTCATCAACATGCCTGTCCGGTCGGGGAACCTCTCGCCCCCGCATATGCTTTGCTCGCTCCTCTTCCTCTTTTGGGTGTAGCCTTTTTGGGAGCAATCTGCCTGACAGCAATGTTAAAAGCTTCCTCACCCTGTATGTCCTCAAAGGGAACATGCCTTTTGTCCCTTCTCCTGGATGAGTCTCCAGACATCTGAACAAAGGGAATGGATTGAATAAGGCCCAGAGGATTGACAGAATTGGAATGATGTGATAAGCAGAGACAAGGCTTAGTTAGCATTGTGGTACTACTCATTTGAATTTTGAATCAGGATCACTGCTACTTATGTTGTAGAGCCCGGAGCCTCCAGGAAAATCCCGGAACCTCAGAACTGCACACGGATTCAGAGCTTCTGTTGCTGCAGAGCCCGGAACCTCTGGGGAAACCCCGGAGCCTCTGGACTGTCTACAGGTTCAGAGATGTGAATTTTGATTCAACTTTCAATTGAGTACTACCACATTGTATCTAGGTCTAGGACACAGGAAACACATCTAGAAGAGATTCTCTACAAGATTTGAATCCTAGAACAAAGGAATGAAAGATTAACCAACAGATCTAGGGTTAGGGTTTACCTTGGAATTGAGATTTGAAGAAAGAGAGGAAGGAGATGCTCTAGAGGCTTTTCACACCGAGGACGTAGCCCAGAGGCCCTCTCTAGGTCACAATGTGACCTAGTGGTGCTGGAGTCAGCCTGCCAGATCAGGTCTGGCGTGCAATGGCTTGAGCTCCTGCCTCAGACACTAAATCCTTCAAGACAGAGATGGCTCGATGAGGAGAAGTGGAAGATGAGAGCGTGCGACGACGGTTCCTTCTTGTACTGCTTCTGGTGGTCGGCGGTGAGGAAGAATGGTTTCGTGCAGCCACCCGAGCACTTCCCCTTCAAGATCTACACCCCGCACAGAGAGGTGGGTCGTACCCTCTCCCGAGGAGTCCTGCGGCCGGCGGCAGGGACGGCGGCGACGGCGCACGGCAGTGGATGGCGGCGGCGCGAGCGAGAGAGACGAGAGAAAAGGGGGCGGTAGATCTCGATCTACTATGGTGAAAGGGATAGGGTGGACTGGGTGAGTTACCCTAAGGGGGTAAAAGGATCTGATCAGCGGAATATTCCTTTCGAGATACCTCTTCTCTCTCGATTTGCCTGTTAACTGACCAAGTCCGGAACCTCCGGAGAAAAGCTGGAACCTCTGCGCTGTTTTCTGATGCTGAAGCTGATAGGCTGAACAGATAAGAGTCCGGAACCTCCGCGGAAAACCCGGAACCTCCGGATGCTGATGCCAGAGGACAGAGAACTTGCTGTTCTTTAAGAAATTAGGTACTCTTACTAGATTTTGACACTTAGGTCATGGACTCCTTGTTCCAATTGGCTAGAAAACAACAATCAACACACAATTATAGCCTTTTGGAACAAGTTGGGGAATTGAATTCATTTTGAAACACATATTTTAAAATTTTTCCAAAGATTTTCAGCAAGGCAATATACCAAACAACATGTGCTAAAATTCAAACCACGCAACGAGAATCAAGAATATTTAGCTCATTCCTTAAACTACAAAACCTTGACTCGTCAAGAGGCTTAGTGAAGATATCGGCTAGTTGTTTATCGGTGCTCACATGACTTAGTACGATATCTCCTTTGGTTTCGTGGTCTCTCAAGAAGTGATGACGGATGTCTATATGTTTTGTACGAGAGTGACTAACAGGGTTGTTTGCAAGCTTTATGGCACTTTCATTATCACACAAAAGTGGGATATGGGTAAAATGACATCCGTCGTCTTTTAAGGTTTGCTTCATCCAAAGCAGTTGAGCACAACAAGCGCTGGCTGCAACATACTCGGCCTCGGCGGTGGAAAGGGCTACAGAGTTTTGCTTTTTAGAACTCCAAGACACAAGAGACCTACCAAGGAATTGGCAAGTCCCCGATGTACTCTATCTATCTACCTTGCAACCGGCATAATCAGAATCCGAATAGCCAAGTAGATCGAAAGTGGAGCCCTTAGGATACCACAAGCCAAGGTTAGGGGTATGCACTAGATATCTCAAGATTCTCTTTACGGCCATTAGATGGCACTCTTTCGGGTTAGCTTGAATCTAGCACACATGCACACACTAAGCATAATATCCGGCCTAGATGCACATAAGTAAAGAAGAGAGCCAATGATGGAGCGATATACCTTTTGGTCCACGGACTTCCCTTCTTCATTTAGGTCCAAGTGTCCATTGGTAGGCATTGGAGTCTTGATGGGCTTTTCCTTGTCCATATCAAACTTCTTAAGCATATCTCTTGTGTACTTGGTTTGACATATGAACGTCCCTTCCTTTGATTGTTTAATTTGAAATCCGAGAAAGAACTTGAGGTCACCCATCATGGACATTTCAAACCTCTTTGTCATCACCCTACTAAACTCTTCACAAAAAGTTTCATTAGTACTACCAAATATTATGTCATCGACATATATTTGGCACACAAAGATATGACCATCAACTTTTCTAGTAAAGAGAGTAGCATCGGCTTTGCCTATCTCAAAGCCTTGCTAGAGCAAGAAATCCTTAAGGCATTCATACCATGCTCTTGGTGCTTGCTTGAGACCATAGAGCGCCTTACGGAGTTTATACACATGATTAGGACGCTTGGGATCTTCAAAACCCGGTGGTTGCTCAACATAAACTTCTTCGGAGAGTGGTCCATTGAGAAATGCACTCTTGACATCCATTTGATATAGCTTGAAGTCATGATGGGCAGCGAAAGCGAGTAAGAACCGAATTGCTTCAAGTCTAGCTACGGGTGCATAAGTTTCTCCAAAGTCTAGTCCTTCAACTTGAGTGAACCCTTGAGCAACCAATCTTGCTTTGTTCCTAATTACAACCCCAAACTCATCTTGCTTGTTTCGAAAGACCCATTTGGTGCCAATTATGTTTGTCTTTGGTCTTTCCACCAACTCCCACACTTGATTTCTTTCAAAGTTGTTCAACTCCTCTTGCATGGCCATCACCCAATCTGAATCCTCAAGAGCTTGTTCTACCTTGATGGGTTCAAGAGAGGAAACAAACGAGTAAAATGCACAAAAATTCTTAAGACGAGATCGTGTTGTTACCCCTCTCCTTATGCTCCCAAGGATATTGTCAACGGGGTGATCCCGTTGTATAACTTGATGTACACGGGGTGAGATGGTCCAATAGGTTGGTGTAGAGGTTGGTCTTCATCATTTTCATCAGCTTGAGGTTCAGGTGAACTTGCCCTAGCATCCCTTTGCTGATCTTCTTGCTGGTTCTCAGTGTCTTGAAGTGCTGAACTTCTAGACCTCGGAACCTCCGGAGTGTTTCCCGGAGGTTGGCTTCCAGCAACATTTCCCGGAACCTCCGGGGAATTCCTCGGAACCTCCAGGGTCTGCTCTTCTGCAGAACCAGTGACCTTTGGCCCTTCAAGTGGTGTTGTAGCTTGATGTTGTTCTTCATCTTCCTCTTGTGCTTCAACTGGTCTAACATCACCTATGGCCATTTGCTTGATTGCTTCACAAGATGGCTTCTCATTACCTACAACATTTAGATCAACTTGCTCCACTTGAGAGCCATTAGTTTCATCAAAGGTCAAATCTACCGTGACTTCAATCCTTCCGGTGATTAGATTGAAGACTCGATATGCATGCTCATTAGGACCATAGCCAAGAAGAAAACCTTCGTCAACCTTTGGGGCAAACTTAGATGCTCGGGGCCTCTTGTTGAGAATGAAACATTTGCACCCAAACACTCTAAAGTAGGACATCTTAGGCTTTTTACCGGTGATAAGCTCATAGGAAGTCTTCCTGTGAATCTTGTGAATATAGAGGTGGTTGATGGCATGGCAAGCCGTGTTGATAGCTTCGGCCCAAAAGATGTCTTGAGTCTTGTACTCGTCCAACATGGTTCTTGCCATCTCAATAAGAGTTCGATTCTTCCTCTCAACCACCCCATTTTGTTGAGGGGTATAAGGGGCTGAAAATTCATGCTTGATGCCCTCTTCATCAAGAAATTCTTCAACATTGGTGTTCGGAACTCCGAGCCATTGTCACTTCTTACTTTCTTGATAGGTAGCTCGAACTCCCTTTGTGCTCTTCTTATGAAGGTCTTCACCTTCCCTTGTACCTCACTTTTATCAAACACAAAGAACACCCACGTGAAGCGAGAATAGTCATCAACAATAACCAAACCATATTTGTTACCACCAATGCTTATGTAGGCCACCGGTCCAAATAGATCCATGTGAATGAGCTCCAACGGGCTTGATGTAGTGAGGATGCTATTTGGTGGGTGAGGTGCTCCTACTTGCTTTCCGGCTTGGCATGCTTTGCATATCCTATCTTTCTCAAAATATACATTTGTTAGTCCAAGGATGTGTTCATCTTTCAAAAGTTTGGCCAAGTTCCTCATGCCAACATGAGCTAGTCGGCGATGCCATAGCCAACCCATGCTAGATTTTGCCACTAAGCAAGTCTTGGAAAAAATTTTACTTTTGTTGAGATCAACTAGGTAAAGCTTCCCCCTCAAACGACCCGTAAGGACAATAGAGGAATCCTCCCTTCTTATGATGGACACACCCTTATCCGAGAAGTGACAATCAAAACCAATCTCACTAAATTGTGAAACCGATAATAGATTGTAACCTAACGGATTAACATGAAGGACATTTGTAATTGAATAGTTTTGAGAAATATAAATATCACCTATACCGATGACTTCTTCTTTGGTATCCCCTCCATATGCAATAGTTTCTTTTGGTCCTTCCAAATGGAGGTAGGATGAGAACATACTCTTTTCTCCGATCATATGATGTGTACATCCGCTATCAAGCACCCAACTTGATCCATCGGAGGAGTGTGTCTACAAAACAATTTAGTTCCTTCTTTTAGGTCCCCAATTTGACTTGGGGCCTTCCACGTTAGCAACCAAGACCTTGGGAACCCATAGAGATCTTTTCATATATATGTTGGACTCATTTCCAACATACGTGGCAACAACTTTACCATGGTTGTTGCGTCTCAATACATAGCTAGGGGGTATGTTGCTTGATGCATGAGCCTTGTTCTTGTTGGGAGACAAGTTCCTCCTCGGCATGATTGGATGGCTTTGGACCTGCAAACGAGTGTTAGGGGTCTTGGACACATGTTGGTGCTGACCCTTGCCTTTCTTCTTGGTTCTTTCCTTACAGACCCCGGAACCTCCAGGAATTTTCCCGGAACCTCTGGGTTCTCCTGTCTGTGAGGTTCGAGGCTTTCAGACTCCAGAACCTCCGGGCTACGAGCTCGGAACCTCCGGGGTCTGGGCAAACAGAAACCCTGTGCTCTTGAATTCAAGGCATTCCTTTTCTTTGATAACTTTCCTTCCATTTGCCCTGCCCCCTTCAACATATCCAAAACCTGGCTTATGACTTTTATCCAACTTTTCTTTCTTGGTGAACCTTCTTCTCTTGTTACCTTCACTCATGCATCCACTAGCTATGATTGAGTTCAACCTACCAATTTCTTTCTTCAAAGCTTCCATGTTAGCAAGGTTAGTGGCATAAGATTCAAGATCAATGTTATAACATTTATCACAGCCCTTGCTAGTAGAAGCACTAGGATCAACCTTAGCCTCCGAAGGATGTGAGGTTCTACTCCAAAGGAGACTATATTGCTCCTCAAGCTCTTCATTCCTCAACTTGAGAGAATTACATTGAGCTTGAGAAACAGCAAGATCTTCCTTGAGAGTAGCTATAACACTCTCCGCTTGGTCCACTTCCAAATGCAAAGTCTCAAGCTCACTTCTCTTGGATCTAAGTGTGTCTTGGCACTTCTCTAGTTCTACTATCAACCTAGCCATAAAATCTCTATATTGTTTATCCATGTCATTAACTAGTTGGTTTGCTTCCTCATCACTAGATTCATCACTAGAGTCCATTTCCGACTCATCACTAGAAGGAGGAGAGGTAGTTTTTACCTTCTCACCCTTGACCATGAAGCAATGAATGGATGAGCTCTCTTCATCATCGATCAAGTTGTTGAACAACCTTGATGTGGAGGGAAGTTTCTTGATAGCCACGGTTGCAACCTTCTTCCCTTCTTCTTCACTAGAGCTTTCATCACCGGAATTCCATTCATGACCAATGTGAGCTTCTCCACCATAGTTCCTTCTCTTGTGATATGTTCTTTGATCTTTCTTGTGACCTCCCTTGCCTTTGTCATACTTGCTTTCTTTCTTCTCATTCGGGCAATCCGCAATGAAGTGATCGGTGCTTCCACAATTATAGCAAGTTCTCTTTTTCTTGTTGGGAAACTTCCTCTTGGCAAACTTGTAGCCTTGTTTCTTCAATCCTCTTTTGTATGTCTTCATGAACAAAGCCATGTCCCCAATCTCAACATGAGAACCTTCATCTTCATGTTCACTTGAGTCACTTGTAGAGATCTCTACTTCCACTTTCTTGAATTTTGACTTGGAGGGCTTGGTTGGAGTAGAGTGCTTGGATGAGGTAGTGGGCTTGCTAGACTTGTTTGAATGGAGAGCAACCTCTTTGACCTTCAAATTGTTCAACTTGGCTTCTAGCTCACCAATTTTCTTTCTATGTTGTATTTCTTTGTCCATTAGCTCGTGAGTAAGAATTCTCCCAAGAACATCATTTGGAGAGAACTCCTCAAATCTCTTCTTCTCTCTAATCAATGTGACTAGTGTAGGATTCCTTGGAGCAAAGGCCTCCAACATCACTTTCACAACATAGTGATCATCTAACTCATCACCACCTAAACCACGTATCTTTCCCAACTATGACCATTAATCTATCAAACATCTCTTGTGGCCCTTCTCCATCAAAGATAGTGAACCTATTAAGCTCGGCCATCAAAATGTTGATCTTGGACTTCTTCACTTTGTCAACACCCTCATGAGCAATGAGGAGGGTGTCCCAAATTTCTTTGGCAATCTCTAGCCCATTAACCCGATTGTACTCTTGAGCACTCAAAGCACTAAGAAGTATGCTTGTAGCTTGAGCATTTCTTTTGATGTTGCGGCGATCACGTGGAGTAAGGTTTCCAAAGTCTTCGGGATCATCAAAACCTACACACACAATGTTCCACAACTCCAAACTCAAACCGGTTAGATAGGCTTTCATCATATGCTTCAATTTAGCAAAGTTAGTCCCATCAAATTGGGGTAACTTGCCAATGGGTATAGTGATATCATTTTTAGATTTAGTTTCCAAAGAATCATAGTTAAAGGATACGCTTCTATAGTCATCCTTGGACTTAGCCTTGGGCTTTGGCTTGGGTGTGAGTGTTCTCTTGGGAATTATTGTGCCATAGTACTCGTCATCCCCATCTCCATTCTCACTAGATGAAGATGATGAGGACGGTGATGAGGATGGTGATGGAGATGGCGAAGGTGTTCTCTTTCTTCTCTTCCTTTCTTCTTTCTTCCCTTTCTTCTTCTTTTATTTCTTGTTGTCTTCTTTCTTCTTTTCCTCTTCTTCTTCTTTCTTCTTGTTCTCTTTCTTGCTTTTCTTGCTTCCTTCCTTGGAGCTTTCTTTCACAGCCTTTTTGAGCTTCTCGAACTTCTCTTGGGTTGATGTGTTGCCCACTTCCGAGGCATCACCTTCAACCTCGCTTGGTATGTCCTCAAACTCCTCTTCTTCTTGCTTGTCATCATCACTTGCCATATCCTCACATGATTAGGTGTTAATGAGGATAACCTGCTCTGATACCAATTGAAAGGATCAATGCAAGTGGCCTAGAGGGGTGTAACACCCGAAAATTCCATCACAATAAAATATTGCTAGCAACATGGTTTAGTTTTATTTCCTAAGGATTTAATAAATTTGAATAAATAAATGTGCCTTTAATTAAGTTAAACAACATTTAATAATTAGAATCACCCAAGTGTTTGTGCATCATGTTGAAATGCATGAGTTTTGTTTGTGGTGTGATTCTAAAAGTCTTAAAAAAAATTTTGTGAAAAAGTCCTTAAAAATAATTGTGAAAATTGGTGTAAAAGTTTGAATTAAAAAAATGAAAGTTTGAATTTAAAATATGTTTGAAAAGTTGTTAAAAATAGTTTGTGAAAAGCCTTTAAAATAGTTGGAGAAATTTGTGTTAAAATTTGAATTTGAAAACATGTAAAAGATTTGAATTTAAAAAGGTTTGAAATTGGTTTTAAAATGGATTTGAAAAAGAAAAGGGAAAGAAGAAAAAGAAAAAAACAACAAACCCTCACCCATTCCCACCATCCAGCCCAACAGCCCATCCCTCCACCTTTTCTTTTTCTTTTTCCAGCACGCGGCCCATTTCTCCCGCGGCCCATTAGCATCCATTCGGCCCACCTCTCCCTCTCCTCTCCCCCTCTCTCTCACTCGCTGACGTGTGGGGCCCACACGCCAGGCTTCTTCAACCTCCAGCGTCGCCCCCCCTTCCCCGTGCCGCCGCCGGCTTCACCGCCGCACCCCGCGCCGCCTCCCCGGCCCTCCCCGCGCCCTCCTCCCCTTCCTCCTTAAATGCGCCGCGCACTCCCACGCCCGTCCCCGCACCTCCCCGGCCGAAACGGCCGCTCCACCGAGCCGCCCGCCGCCGCCATTAATGGATGGCCAGTCGAGCTCCCACGCCACTGCCTCCGCGCCCTTCCCCCTTCCCCCTCCGACCTATAAAGAGGCAGCAGCACCTCCTCTCCACCCCGCGCCCCTCCCCTTCTCTCCTCACCCACCCGCGCAGCACCACCGGAGCACCGCCCGCCGCCGGAGCGCCGCCGCCCGATCTCCTCCACCGGCGCCTCTACCTCCCTTCCAAGGCTTCCGGTGAGTTCCTCGAGCCTTCCTCTTCTTTTCAGTGCTTTTCCCGTGCGAATTGGTGGCCGGGAGGCCATCCTTGGCTCTTCTCCGGCGAACTCCGCCGCCGGCGCCGCCGCGAGCCGCCGCCGCCGCCCGTCCGCCGCCGCCCGCCGCTCACACGCGACCCGGGCCGTCCAATCGGCGCGGACGGCCCAGATTAAAAGGAGGCGTACCCCCTTGATCGGTCCACCGTGGACCGGTGGGCCGGTCCACGGCGCTGGTCCACGGAGCCACGTCACGCTTGCGTCATGCTTGTGTCAGCGCCAGCCAACCACAGTCCGCCATGTGGCGCCACCACAGCTCACCCGCCGGCCGCCCTGGCAACTTTGCAAATAAGCCCCCCATTTCTGGAAATTACAAATATACCCTTCCACCTATATAAAAGCCTTTCAACTAAGTCCTTTCTTTTATGCTTAGGCCCCTGCAGTCCTTAGTTTCTATGTTCTATAGTCCATCATAAACCTTTTACATGTTAGACCTCCTAGTTTCACACATAATTATGTTTAGGTCCCTGAAATCTTGCAGAAAACTCCATAAACTTTCAGATATTCACAATTTAGTCCCTGAATCTTGTTTCAGCCATATCTTTTCCATCCTAGCTCCGTTTTACGCGTTCTTGGTGTCCACGCGATCGTCTCTCCGAGCCCGTCATTTGTAAAATCTTGTTTTAGCCTTTTGGTAATGTTTGATGTATTGTTTTATTTATTGTATGTTTTCTTGCATGATCGTAGCCAACGCGTTGTTCGAGGAAGTTCAAGTGCAGAGCTTTGAAGTTAAGGAAAGTAGCTTATTGTTGGAGAAAGGCAAGTGACCCTAACCACCCTTCTACCTATGCTTTAATCAAGAATACTATAAATTAATGGGAACATGGAGAACCACCCAGGAAAACAGTGCAACCACAGTCCACATGGCTCTGGCTTAGCCAATTAATTAGGTGTGTGATTGTATTGACGACCTTATCCGAAAGGAACACGGGGGGCTCGGGTTGCGGGGGTATAGCCCGGTTCTTTTGGGGTAGCGCCTTTGCTAAGGTGCCGACCACTAGGGAGGGTTATGGTCCGCCCCGAGTCAGAATCGTCGTGGGTTGTTGATGCTTTTGCATATCTTTGTAAAGGCTTCGTTGCGTCCCTATGCAATCACACCTCGGAAGTGTGGTATTGTGCCTGATCAGCACATGCGTGGTTGGGTTCAAAGTTCTTTGGAACTTTTACGCGAACTGTGGGAAAAGTGTGCAACCTCTGCAGAGTGTAAAACTGATCGATCAGTCGTGCTCACAGTCAAGAGCGGCCTGAACCCTCACATGATTAATGAACTTAAAGATGGATTAATATTTCTTTCCGATTATTCTTGTGGCCTTGCTGAGTACCAACCATAAGTGTACTCATCCTTGCTTACGCTGTTCGGAAAAGAATCTCGGAGTGGAGTACTTCACCAACTACGAGGAGTTCTGAGGATGCGATCAACCAGTCAGAAGCCTGTGGAAGATGAAGATGGAGTCGCGTCTTCATAGTTATCGTTGTTCGTGTAAAGACCTTCGTGTCTACCCTCGTGAGTGTAATAAAAGTTAATAAACCTTTTTGTACGTTTTGAGCAATGTCTTGTGATATTACACTCATGAGTCCATCGTATGTGTGAAATTGTGATCCTGGCACACATATGAGATGCACGGTTTTCTACGGAAAATCGGGTGTGACAAGGGGGGTGAATAGGCCTGCAAAACAAACTCGACCAATTTCTGCCAACTTCTGCCCAAACCCCGGAACCTCCGGGCTTTTCCCTGGAACCTCCGGGAAAATGCACTTCGGTGTATTTTCCAGGAGCTTCAGGGAATTCTTTCCTCTGACGATTTTCTGTGTGAAACAAGATTAGAGAGCAACAATATAGCGGAAAATTGGTTACAACAGCTAAAGGAAAGATACTAAGCACACTAGCAACCTTAGGGTTAGAGATATAGCAAGAGACAAAGCAAACCCTGATAGATCTAGTGAGCAAGCAACCTAAAGAGATTAACCAACAACAACAAGTAAAGATTAAGCACAAGGGACAACAATTTATCCCGTGGTTCAGCTCACCACAAAGGTTGGCCTACATCCACGTTGTTGAGGTTAGCCACAAAGGCTATGGAATCTCTCTAGATCCACTCCTCTCTCACACCTATCACCAAAGTAATAGGTGGCACTAAGCAAGTGAGGATATTACAAACTTCTTGGAGCTTCCACAATCGATTGGAGAGCTTCCAAGCAACCTCTAGCCGTCTAGGAGCAAGGCTCCAAGAGTAAAAGATCCACCAAGGAGCTAGGGGTCCACCAAATGCTCAAGAACACAAGAAGGGGCTTGGATTTGCTTTTTCTCACAAAGAATCACTCCACACTTGAATTCTAGGGTTAGATTTGGATTCAAGTTGGTGGGAGTCAATGCTTGGGAGAGAAGGGAGCAAAAGCTACTATTTGGCGCGGGAGAGAAGAAGATGACCGTTGGGAGATGAGGTGGTATAAATACCCTCAGATCTGGATCTGCAACGGTTACTTCGAAACCCCGGAACCTCCGGGCTGGATCCCGGAACCTCCAGGAACTGGTGACTTCAGCTGGTTGACTTGGGAACGGCCCGCAGGTTTCGGGAAAAGCTCAGAGGTTCCGGGAAAGAATATTTCAAGACTAAGTCAGCTAGCTGATGGGTCATTTTGTGGCTGGGATAATTTTGGTTTTTTAGAAGACTTTAAGCACTTGGTGTCATCCATGCCACTATTAGTATCCCTCTTAATAGTACGGCTTGTCCTATACTCAAATTCAAAATAGAAAATGAAATTAAAGCTTGTCTTGAGCTCTAGGAAGCCATTTCAAATAATGAGGGGTCACCTTTCTTTCCTTTTCTCCTTTCTTTAAGTTTAAACCTGTCACACATACTCAAAAGCTCATTAGTCCTTTAATTAAGTGGTCAACATCACCAAAACCCACTTAGGGGCTTGATTGCACTTACAGATGGGCGATCCTCCTCCGGAGATCTCCCTCCTCTCTCTCTCTAGCTTGTGGATGGCCTCTCAGTGCGATTGGCTCTCCCCTCTGCGAATGGTGGTGCCTCCAGGACTTTAGGGTTGAAGATCCTTCGGGTGCAAGGAAAGGGGGGCGAACCGACCCCCGGAGTGGGTCAGGCCGGTCGTCTTGGGCCGACCGGCCCAGGCCCATCCCGGCCCGGTTCGGTCGCCCCTTCGCTCCCGTGGGTCCTCAGGTGATTATGCACTTCGCCCCTTCCATTTGCATGATTTTGACGATGTCATCCTCGCGTCCAAGATGGAGGTTCTCCGTGCATGAAGTTCGGTCTTTTACACTTCAATCCCCGGGGGTGTTCCTTCGTAGCACTTCGGTCCCGGCCACCATTGGAAGTGGTTTCATCAAGCTCATGAACACGAACAAGACTCTGTAAATGCTCCTTTGAACTTGTTGTGAATCCGTCCTTTATGTCCATGTTTTCCTGCATAAACACAACACTTCCAAATGCATGCACATAGACGAACTTGTTATATCATTAGTGTGCCTAGTGGCGGGTTAGTTCCATAATCAAATCCAAACCAAAGTGTAATGAACATGTTTGGTGTACCAAAATACACCGTCAACAATGTCAATGATGGGTGAATTAAAGTTCTTCCTTGGGTTTCAAATCAAGCAAATGAAGGAAGGGACTTTCTTATGTCAATCCAAGTATGTAAAAGATATGCTCAAGAGGTTTGACATGGCTGATTCCAAGCCCATCGAGACACCAATGGCACTTAATGGACTTTTTGATCTCAATGAAGAAGGGAAGTTGGTCGACCAAAAGGTATTTCGCTCCATGATCGGCTCCCTCCTTTACCTTTTTGCATCTAGGCCCGATATAATGCTTACCGTGTGCATGGTGCAAGATTTCAAGCTAATACTAAGGAGTGTCATCTAATGGCCGTTAAGAGAATCTTTAGATATTTGGTTCACACTCCTAACCTAGGCTTGTGGTATCCCAATGGCTCCACTTTTGATTTGCTTGGCTACTCTGATTCGGACTATGCCAGTTGCAAAGTAGATCGAAAGAGCACTACCGGGACTTGCCAATTTCTTGGTAGGTCTTTGGTTTTGTGGAGCTCAAAGAAGCAAAATTCGGTTGCTTTATCCACGGCCGAAGCCGAATATGTGGCAGCCGGTGCTTGTTGTGCACAACTTTTGTGGATGAAGCAAACGTTGAGTGATTACGGTTGCAAGTTTAGTAAGATTCCGCTCTTGTGTGACAATGAGAGTGCCATCAAACTAGCGAACAATCCTGTCCAACACTCTAGAACAAAACACATAGACATTAGACATTGCTTCTTAAGGGATCATGAGGCTAAGGGAGATATTGCTCTACGTCATGTGAGCACCGAGAGGCAACTTGCCGATATTTTCACTAAGCCTCTAGACGAGCAAAGGTTTTGTGCTTTGAGGAGTGAGCTAAACATCTTGGATTCTCGTAACTTGGCTTGATTTATTGCACACAAATTGATTGTTGCCTAGATAGAGAGAAAAATGCTTTATTTTCTTCTCTTTGTGTGTGTCTTACAAAAATTTGATTCTTCACATAGTGGTTGGTGATTATAGCTTTGATTGATTGGTTGTGACTAATCACCAAACTCTATGGGTGCTCTACATGTCCATAGTCTTTCTCCATCTAATCAATCTCAACTAGATTCTCAATCTTTTTCTCAAAATCTTCAAAGTTGACGGTACAACTGACACAAGGTCGGAAGTACCGATATGACCTCACTATTGGAGTTTCGAAATTTCAAGGTTCAACTGACACCGTGTCGGTACTACCCCCCCCCCCCCCCCCCCCCGGTAGAACCGATGGAACGTCGGTACTACCGATACGAGTTCTCTGTCTCAATTTCTCGGACCCTTCGGTAGTACCGAGCCCATGTCGGTACTATCGATAAATGCCGCTGGAGTATAAATACCCCCGAACCAGGGACTTAGAGTTCATTCTATTTCAAATCGTTAGAACTCACCCCCTCTCTCCCTCTCTCAAATCCGCGAGGGGATCTCCAAGTTCAACCACAAACACTCAAATCTCTACACCCCTTTGGATTCTCCTCACTCCGGGACATCCGATCCTTGCCGGGAGTTCATTGATTCGCGCGGGAAAAGACTCAAGGTACTCATTCAAAATCCTCACCGATCGATCTCTCAATACCTTTAGTTCTAGGAGGAATGCTTTAGGGAATCATCTTTCTATCCATCCTAGAACTAGTGTCTATGATCTTGTAGAGTTTTGTTGGATCAATCTCTCGGTCCACGGATTTCTTGCACGGCTTCAGCACCTATCGGTAGTACCGACCCTGTGTCGGTAGTACCGACAAGCTGCTGTCAACTGTGATAAAGTCCGTGAACCGAGACATCTCTTCTCAATCCTACACATCCATCTTATGCAATCCTCTCTATCTTCAGATGGGTCGTGCCAGTAAGCAAGTGATTCAAGAGGGCTCCGATGAGGATGACGTTCCCCTTGCTCAAAGGAAGAGGAAGGTGGGCATGGGTGCTCAACGCCCACGTGGACGAGGTCGTCCTAACCCATCAGCTGCCCCTCGACACTCCACTAGCCAAGGTCACCATGCCCTACCAAGTAAGCACATCAACCGGATGATCACTATGATGACTATGAAGACATCTCCTTGGACTCGCTCTCGACCTTCGTCCTTAGGCCCTCTTTACCTCCTCGTCCGGCAACTCAAATGGACATCCTCAAGATGGTGGACTACACGAGGGGGTATCACAATGTGTACAAGGAAAGGTACACCGATCTCGCTCTTTGGCAAAAGGAATTTGATGCAGACATTCATTTTTGGCTTAAGTTTAATGCGGATTGGTATGAGTCGGTCATTCTTAGCAAGGAGCATTTGACCATTGAGATGAAGTCTATCAAGTGGGACAATCTAAGGTTACTCAACATTCCGGCGGTGTCAATGAAGCAATTGATATTTGTCATGCAAGGGATTGACCTCTATAATGGCACTCAACTATGTTTGGAATGAAGAGATCATTGCTTAATTCTATGGAAATCTCTATGTTCGGCATGAGACCAAGACCTTCCATTGGCTCTTGCAAGGAAAGCCCCTCTCCGTATCTTATGAAAGGTTCGCCCAAATACTA
Organism: Cenchrus americanus; assembly: GCA_947561735.1. Lineage (NCBI taxonomy): Eukaryota > Viridiplantae > Streptophyta > Magnoliopsida > Poales > Poaceae > Cenchrus > Cenchrus americanus. The sequence goes on along the minus strand of OX387244.1, from coordinate 75,080,882 downwards.
GGCTTTGGTGAGCAGGATCTCGGTCGTCCCAAGCTTCATGGTGGTGAGATACCGCTTGATAGTGAGATGGACTTTATGTATGATTCCATGTATGTCAAGGTGGAGTTTGGCACTACTCATGGGATGAAGCCGGTCTATAGGATGTTGAACCAACTTTTCTGCTACACTCTCACTCCTAAGATCGGTGACAACTACGATATCTCCAACATTGCCAAGGACATTCTTGTGAGGATGGCACCGGGGAAAGAAGACTTTAGTGTCTTTGATTTCATTTGGGAGGAGATCATTGTGTGCTCCGTGTCCGCAAACAAGAGTTGTCAATATGCCCCTTGGATCTTCAAGATGATATGTGAGGTGACTGGAATTGACATTCTCACCGACAAACCTCACGGGTGGTACAAGCCAAACAAGGGCAACATTGAGCGTCTCCTCAAGTTGGGCAAGCATGCCCCTCCTCGGGCCACCTCCTAGGGTGGACCCTCCACCGGTGGTCCTTCTACCTATGAGCCACCCTCCTCTCTTGGACCATCGGCTTCAAGAGGCACCGTTCCCCCGGGCAAGAAGAAGAGCATATTCAACTTTTTATCTCAGGGCCTCTTCGCTTGCTTCAATGTGGGGAAGCACAATGCACAAGAGATTCGTGCCCATTGGCAGCACGCTGATGAGCAGCTCATCAAGTTGGAGACTCGTCAGAAGGCCTTGCTCGCTCAACATAACATCGAGCACTCTCCCGTCCGCAAGCCTATGGACTTCCCTCCTCCACCGGTCTTCTACAACCCTCGGGAGTTCTACGGCGACACGTCCATGATGTATGGAGCTCCCCCGACCGACATCGGTAATGAGGACTTTGGTGGTGGTGAGACCGAGGATGACGACTCTCCTCCGGCAGCCCACTCTTCACGTGATGATGATGATTGAAGGGCCTCCTCTTTTTGGCGCTTGATGCCAAAGGGGGGGTGTGCTCATAATTTATCCATGTGGGGGTGGTGTGTATCTCTTTTTTATCTATCTATCTATCTATCTATCCATCTATCTATCTATCTATCTATCTATCCATCTTAGGATTGTAGACATGTATGAACTTAATTATGTGGTGTGATGAATGGTGGTGAACCTAGAACCTTTTTTAAAATTTGCAAGACTTAATCGTTCTAGTGTGGAACCTTGCTTATCTACTTGTGATGCTTAATGCTTGTTATTTCTCGCTTTGTTGGTTTGTATATCTTGTCATATGCATCACAGATTTTATATCACACTTGTGTATGCAAATTGAGAGTGAAATTTCTTCTAAATATGTGATAGGCATTTGAGGCCTTCATAAAAGACCAAGCACACATTTAGGCGGAGTTTCATTTTCAATTGGTGGATACACACATCTCTTTATCAAAACGAATTGTGTTGTCATCAATCACCAAAAAGGGAGAGATTGAAAATGCATCTTGGCCCCTAATTGTTTTGGTGATAGTGACAAACACAATTTGTGGTATTTAATGCTTGATCAAGATGTGTGCAGGACTTAAGTGAATGAAAATCATGGTTTTGACCAAAGGAAGGCCCCCCAACTCCAAGTCGATGTTTTCAACTCGAATCAAGGCTTAATTTTATTTTTTATTTCGAATTTGAATATAGGAAACACCGTACTATAAAGGGGGATGCGAATTGATAGCCAAGAGATGCTAAAGGTGCTCTAGGAGATTATCTAAGTGAGTGAGAGAAGTTTAGGGTCAACTCGTTCACTTTGCTCTTCTTTTGTAAAATTCTGAGCTTCTGTCGGTAGTACCGACACTGGGTTGGTACTTCTGATAAGCCTTCTCTGGTGAGTTTTTGCCAGGGGCTCGGTAGTACCGACCCGGGGTCGGAACTACCGATAAGCCGTCTCTGTTGGGTTTCTGGGAAACCCCTCGGTAGTACCGACACCGTGTCAGAAGTACCGAGGGTACTCGTTTCAACACAGTAACAGCTAGTTTTTGGGCTTTAGTATAAAAGCCCCCCTTCTCCCTCCTCACTCATTGCTGACCAACCACGAAACAAACACTCACTTGAGCATTCACTCCACCTCTCCCCTCTTCTCTAGAGCCAATCTTTGATTCTTTTGAGCTAGAGCTTGAGTGGAGAAGTGGTTCCTAGTGAGAATAAAAGAAGCTTTTGAGAGCCCCTTCGAATTTCCCCATCTCAAGAACACTTGAAGCATCTCCGGGTTTTCGGTTTGCATTTGTTACTCTTGAAGCTTGCTTCTAGACGGTTAGGCATCGCCAGTTGAGTGCCCTCTTGGTGTGGTGCACCCGGGATCGTTTGTATTACCCTCTCCTTGGTGGAGAATTCTTAGTGAGCATCAATCTTCCTTTGTGGGGGTTGGGAGAGGAAAAGAGGCTCTTGGTGATAGCCCTCCCTTTGTGGGATCCTCAACGGAGACGTAACATCCTTTGTGGGTGTGAACTTCAGATTAAATCTTTGTGTCTCCTTTTGCTTGCTTGAATTCTTTGTCTCTCGCTAACCCTAGAACTTGTTTTGGCCTGATCTCTGAATTGGTTGTGTTCGAACTCATCTCTTTGGTTGCTGGTGGTTCTTAGCTTCTAAACTAAGACTTTGATTCAAATAGATTTGCTAGAGCTGCTGTAGAAATCAAATTTCATTTTGGTCATCTCTGTCGTACCGGAAGTACCGAGGCCCTCGGTAGTTCCGGCACCACATCGGTAGTACCGACAGGTGTTTTAACCGCTGCATTTGTTTCAGAAATTTGAAGTGATCCTATTCCCCCCCTCTAGGCATCACAAGGTCCTTTCACTCCCGCACGCCAGCGAGGCCGCGGCGGACCAGAGAGGCCGGGGTAGGGGCGGAGGGGAATGGACGATGTCGGCGAGGTGCGCCGCCGGCAAATCCTAGCTCTGCCTGGGCGTCGCCACTGTGAGTGTACGGACGGGGCAAGGTGGCAGGAGGGTGCGAGAGGGAATAGAAGGGAAAGAACGAACCATTATGTTTGTACCGTGGCATTTGCGGGTAATTTCAGTGAAAACTTTTCTCACAACCGGTGAAATCAAGAGGTCTGGTGGCTTTTGGAATTGAACTACGGGAAACCACGTTTTGTCCTTGACTTTTGCCACAACCAAAACCCTTTGGTTCAGCTTCTTGCTTTGGGACAAAACCAAAGCCCGTATGACGGGACCCAATATTATGGGTACCAAAAGATATCTATTACGAGCGACTATCACGGCCACGATGGCCTCCGGGGTATTTTTTGGTGGTTTTTTGGATTTATTTTCATGCAGGAAAACGACCCCCAAATCAACTGGTATTCCGGAAATTATTTTTGTGAGGGAAAACGGTCCAAAACCAAGGCAACCATCTCACATGCTCACCTGCCAGTCCACTTCCGACTAGCAGGCTGCCCTCCCGAGTAGTTTGGAGATCCCTTTACCCATGCATGTACTGAGGTGTCAAAGACATTTATTGCTCCTGCTACTTGCATGGGAAGGCACAATGCTGGGACAGGCAACCGCACAAGCAATCATGCAGTCAACTGTAATACTGGGACACAGCGCATGGGAAAGGTTTTCCTCCCGCACACTTGTTGAGCATGCAAGAGCTCACTCTCTCTCTACTCATGTAACTTGCTCCCCTTGGCATATAAAAGGGAGAGCAGGGGTCCTTTCCAAGGGACAAGCTTTGGCTTGTTTACTGTTTCCTCTTCCTTCTCCTCTCGAGAGGAGCCCCTTTCTTTAACCTCCAGCCACCTGTGCCTCAAAAACTACAAAGACTTGGGACCAAGCTCCCTCTCTCGCCCATTTGTAACCCCTACTACAAATCAGCGCAAATAACACAGCATCACGAGGGTGTTACTCTTCGGAGGCCCGAACTAGTATAAATCCTGTGTACCCCCATTTGCGCAACCGTCCGAGGCCCAGCACGCAATCCAACAAATTTACTGGCCGGCGGTTAGAGAACCCCGACACCGTAAAAGTAGAACCAAAGGCACCCTAAACAAAACCACGTGCAATATCATATTTCACTACATTTTGGGTCCACGAGGCTTACAACCTAACATTCATAGACAATCTACTCCCTCCGTCCCACTATATTAGCATTTGAAGGATTCAAATTGAGAAATAGCAATGGTGGGAAATGACGGTTGTGCCCATGGCATTTATGAGCACAGAATGCATCTTCTTCCATCTGCTCCTGCTCCTCTTCCTATCAGGACAATGCCGGCAGCCACCAGTCCAGAACAAGGCTCCCCCGCAGCCAGAGGTGTGGTGCCACCGTTGCCAGCGGCCGACCCCCACGGAGGCACGGTGGGGTGCGTCGCTGCCCATTCTGCCGTGCTGGGGTGCACCGTCGCTTCCCCCCCCGTCGCGTGGGCGTCCGCGTCCGCCTCGAGCTACGGCGCCGCGGGGGATTGCGCGCGGCGCGGGGCGGACCCGCGCCGCGAGGAGGGTGGTCGAGCCGGCGAGCTCGTGCGGCCGGAGCCTCCCCGCTCGTTCTCCGGCGACATTGAGCACGGGCGCGAGCGAGAGGTCACGCCGCCGGTCTCTCTGTCTATCCCGGTCCTCTCCTGCGGTCGGCCTCTTCCTCCCCGCGCTCTCTGTGGCCAGCGGCGTAGGACGGTGTTGCGGGGGACGGCGGCCCAGGTCACGGCGGCGGATGGGACGGAGGCGGGGCGATTTTTTTCGGCCGGGGAGTGCGGAGGGGAGGCGTCGTGTGGCTGGGAGGAGATGGGGTCTGAGCTTTTTTTAATGCGTGGGGTCCACCATACTACCCAAATGCTTACATATTGGGCAAAATTTTGAATCCCCAAATGCTAATATATTGGGACGGAGGGAGTATGATGTACCTAACCTCATCTAAAACGTTCACTAAGTCCAATATTATTTTATCATGTGTTTTTTTATCATCGGAGAGATTTGAGATAACGTCCCATTACATCATAATATTGTGTGATACAATCAAACAAGATACGGATAGCCATAAGACTTCGAAGATACATTACTAATAAAATAAAAAAACTAAAGGTGTTTGCAAACACATCTTATTTTCATTAAAAAATAGGGAGATGCAATTTGCAAATGTTTCGCATTCATACAAAGATGAGAGTTCAAAAGTGGGCTAGTTATCATATTAATTCCATTTATTTTTACAAATGTATAGGAGAAACAAGGGATACATTGTGTCGTCTGTTAGGTTAGTGTTAATATAATAGCAATAGGTGTTTTCAAAAAAACAAAGAAATGGTTAATCTAGTTAGCATATTAGTACTCTCTCCACTCAAACTATTGTTTTTTCATTTTGATACGAAAAACATTTTGCCAACAATTACTTTATTGGTATATAGTTTTATTACATGTTAATGATATCATTAGATTCATATTAAAATAATTATGATTAATTAATTTTACGATATAAATAAAAACATGTATGTTGTAGTAATTGTAGTTCATAATCTTATATTGGCAAAAATAATGCTTTGCGATGAAAAGGGTATAGTAAGATTAACAACAAGTGAGTAAAATGCATTCACCATACTATAACTTGTCAAGTGGGTGCAGACTGGTCCAACAACTTGTAAAATGCTAAATCTAGTGCACTAACTTGATAGATGGTGGATATTGATCCGAGAACTTGTAAATTGCTTAACTTAGATCAATACTTGATAAATTTGTGCATTCACAGTCTAAATGTTATAACGAGCACCATATGCTACTGCCGAGTCATGATATATTTGTATGAAAACAAATTATTGGGCACTATTATTGGCATTCGTGTTGCAAATGCAATATATTTATTAAGAGGTTACAAAGTTAATATCATATTAATTGTATTAATTAGATTTGTGTACGATTTTTAATTTAGATTATGCTATTTAATTTCATATTAATATTGTAAAATTTACCTTCACTATTAGTTTACATAGTTAAATATTCCCACTGTTTAACTAACATATATGTGCACATACTAACAATGCATTTTAGGAGCTTAAGAAATAAGCTATTCACACAATTCAAAAGGAACAACCATTTATGATTAGCAGACTGTACTGACCAAATTTAATAACATTAAATAGAACAAAATTTGCAAACCCATCTAATTTTCTTTATACATTCCAGTGCACCAATTTGCCAAGTTATTATGCTAAGTTGGAAATTTTACAAATTGTTGGATCAATATGCACCCATCTACCAAGTTATTGCACTAAATTAAGTATTTCACAAGTTGTTAGATCAATTTGCACCCACCTCGCAAGTTGTTGTATGTTGGGTGCAGTTGACTCTTTTTAAAATGAAGTCATGTGTTAATTTAAGATGACTTGATCCTTTTTTGTCACTAATATTTTTTCCCTTCCTAATATGACATCAACTTCCAACTTTCATTACTTATTTGATATTTCTGTCACTTATGTAGTTACTTTAGTCAAGTCAAGTGAAATGATATCCAAAATCTTGAAACTTTTTAATGATAAAACAAATGATACAGACCGTTTTTAGAATTAAAAATTACCAAATTAGGCTTCTTTTATAAACTATCTGGATTTGTATAGCACAACAGCACTTTTTAAAAATTATAGTTAAGTAAATAATATTTCTCGCATGAGATACAAATAACTTATTAAGTTATTTCTTAACAAAACTTACATAAGAATTATGAAGAACTGTAAAATTTTGGAAACTTTAGAAGAACGTTGTAATTCTCTATGTAACTTATGGTGGAAAGTATTTTTATTAATGACTAGATCATATGTAAGGAATACTATTTTTCTATAGTTTTTGAAAAATACTTTGGTACAAAAATTCAAAAATAATTAGATTTGGTGAATTTATTTTGAAAACTACACAAGTACATGTGTGTTTCTAAGACAAATGGATTCATCTTTATCTTCTGTACTATTTTAAAAATCATGATTTTTGGAGTAATAATTGTTGTTTTGTTCAACTTGAGTGATAAAAATGACAAAAAGTTCAAATCATGAATAAAAGACAGAACGTAGTGCCATAAAAGGATATAAAGTTTTTCAATTTTTACTATCTTTTAGTGTTGAATAAGGAACTTTCTCTTAGTTTAACTTACCATATTGTGAAAACTCAAACACTTTAGCCGGCCGGATCAAACACGGCCGCCGAATTTTACATTATATTGTCATGGTCCTCGCTTTGCTCTTGTCGGTGGCGACGATCATTTGCCTACGTGTTCAGTGTTCACCTAGCTGTAGCTAGCTTGGGGTGGTGGAAGCCACTTTGAGAGAACACGAACTTTTGGCGCGGGGTGCAAAAAGTCATCTGTTATCTGACTCCGACCCGATGCGTATGCACGGGAGCCATCGTGCCATCCTCCGCCAAGCATGCAAATGGTCACCATCCACCAGTAGCACTGTAGCACGCACACACAGCACACAGTGCTTACAGTACGTATCATCATCCCTGATGATCTATGACACGGCTGGTAGGCTCGAAGAATTCATTGCGCACGTCGTCCCTGGGAAGTGGGAACGAGACGTGCGTGTCCGTTCGACAAGCAAGGTGCATGGTGCTGCTGCAAACCAACAGCATGCAGCAGCTGCAGCTGCAGCTGCAATAGTATACTACATCCCTATCGCGTTGACTGACCCGATGGATCCGTGAATTCCTCGGTCACGGACGGACCGACAGACAGGTCGCCCGATCCCGCAGACGCGTCGCGGCGCGTCGATCGGGTCTCACATGCGCCCTCTGCGGCCCGCCATTCGCGGCCGGACGGACAGGGCGGACAGATCGATCACTCGAGCTCGCCTCGCGGCCACGTCCCACGGCGGAGTATTCATCTGCTGGGGTCGTGGCGTCGACGCGTGTGGCGTTGTCTGGCGGATCGGATGCTGACGGAATAAGGATGGCAGTCGGGCGGGTTTGAACCCGAAACCCGCGGGTTTTAAACCCGATGGGGGCGGGGGCGGGTCTAATTTTTCCCCCGCGGGTTCGGGGACCCGACACTGTACGGGGCGGGGGCGGGTCTGCAATTTCCCCCGCGGGTGACCCACGGGCCCCCGAAGTATAGAATTCAGCCCAAAAATAGATGTAGCCCAACCCAACAACCTTTGGAAACTCTGCATATATAACTCCCGACCAAACCCTATCCTATCCTATCCACCCCTCCCTCCCTGCCCGCAGCCACAAGGGCGCACGCCGCGCCGCCCCCGGCTCCTCCCCCCCCACGCGACGCACCGCGCGCGGCCCGCCTACCTCCTCTCTCTCTCCCCTCTCGCGGCCCGGCCGACGCCCGGCCGGCGGCCGGAGGTGGGGCGCGCGTGGCCTCCCTCCCCCCCCCCGCTCTCTCGCGCGCCGCCCCCGCTCTACCGGTGGCGGAGCTTCCCGGCGGCGCGGAGGAGCCGGCGAGGTGGAGCTCCGGCGCCGAAGGAAGCAACTGGTGGCGCGCCGCCGTCGAAGAGTAGCAGCTCGAGCGTTGGGGAAGGGGAGCGGCGGGCGGCGGGGTGGAGCTCGGAGGCGAGGTCGGGCTGCCGCTGTTCGAGCTCGTTGAGGAGCAGCTGGTGGCAGCATCGCGGAGGAGCCGACGAGGTGGAGCTCGGTGGCGTGGATGCGGGTTTCGGAGTCCCCGGCGGGTTTCGGGCGCCCGCGGGTTTCGGGGTCGGGGCAAGATTTTCACCCGAGTGTGGTTTCGGGTTCGGGGCGGGTTTACTGTTCGGGTTTCGGGGGCGGGTCCGCGGAACCTCCACCCGACCCCGACCCGACCCGTTGCCATCCATATGACGGAACGGAACGGAAGGCGGAGCAGCGAGCACGGGGGACCTGACCCCATGACCCGACCTCATCTACTCCTACGGCGCCCATATATTCGCGGAGGTTTTTTTTATGGTGCTTGAGGGATCCGGCAGTGAGGAACTCGTTAATATTTGCTTCCTAACCCACAGAGAAATTGTTCCGGGCCTAAATATTCGGTTCCGATCCAAATTTTGATTCCTTTTAATAGGTTTCTCCTATTTTTAAACCATCCGATCTGGATCGATGGACGGCTCCTAAAATCTTCAAAAGACCCATTTGGTTCCCATAAGTAGGGTGACTTAAAGTGCAAAAAGTGTAAAATAAGTCACCTGTGAAATCAAACAAATCACGACTTTTTGAACGAACCGCACAAGATGGTGTGTGTTTCATTGATATAGCAGAAAAAATACAAGACTAAGTCACTTGCAACCAAACAGTATGACTTAAAGTGGTGTGACTTATAAGTCTCATAAGTAGTTCCACCCCTACTTAAAGTGAATTATTTCCACTTTTTCCCTCTAAGTACCCTGTGTGGAGCTTACTAACTTAAACAAACATGACTTACTTAATGACTTAAACAAATATGACTGACTTAAACTAACGTAACTGATAAGTCGGCTAACGCTAAGTATAGGAGAAACTGTCGTATTCTCGAGCCTTTTCCTCTCTTTCTCCTTTGTGATCGAGTCGCTGGTTCCCTCGCTTTCGTCCGGCTTCCTGACCCGGCGGTCACGTGCGGACTGACGCGGACGCGGGCGGGGGTGTCCGGTTGATGCCCGTCGTGACGGCGTGCCGCGTGCGGTGCGGGACCAGCCGGGGCGGGGGTGCAATGCAATGCAACAACTTGTGCGAGGCGTGCGGGCGAGGTCTCCAGTTGCCGTCAGGACGGGTGGTGGGAGTGGAACTGTCGGTGTGACTTGTGATGAGGTGGAAAGGGTGGACGCGCTGCGTGCGGCGTGCCCCGCCCCGAGCCGAGCTGCCCTGCCGAAGGCCACGCCCCACGTGCGCGCGCGGCCGCTCCTTTCCTCCTTTGCGAATTGTGATCCTTTTGCTTTCGCTTTGGACGAACAGCCGGCCGGCCGTGCAGCGTGCCCCGCCCCCGGGCCGAGCTGGCCCTGCCGAAGGCCACGCCCACGCTTGCGCGCGCGCGCGGCCGCTCGCTGCGAATGTGATCGGCACTGCTTTTCGACTGGGCCGAGCAATGGCGGCCGGCCTGTTCGTCAAAGCGAAAAGAAAGGATCACACCGCAAAGGAGCGGCCGCGCGCGCACGGCCGGCGGCGGATGGTAGTGCGCATCGACCGATTCCGTGATTTGCAACTCGCAAGTCTCAGCTCAGGATTGGGAGATACTCGGATTGACCGGATAAGATATTGATCTGTCTCAACTGAAAGCCGGCTGACCGGGAAAATCACCTCTCATTTTTTTTTCAAATTGTGGCTCGGCTGTGAGCCCTGCGATTCTGCGAACTATATGGTGAACTAGGCGACTGGGACCTACGCTACGCAAGATCATCTTCGCGCTGCAGGGGTCCAGTGACCGCGCCGAAGACGCAAAGAACGAACGAGTCCTGTTTGCAAGTCGCGATCACAGTACATGATTGAATAGCAATCGCTTACTACCAGTTAATCACCTGCTGGGGAGTGCCATTGCCACTGCCAGCCATAACGTACGACGACCTCCTCACGGTCTTAAATCAAGGAATGATAGGAGCCACCACCTGTACGTTCAGTACTTGGCGTAGTACCCGCGTTCATCAAGCGAGCGACGCCATGAGCCGCCTCTCCTTCCAATCATGTACTGCGATCGCGACGCGGTGTACGTAGGACCCTGACGGGCCCCTCGTGACTCTCGTGAGCGGAGAGAGATGCCGAGGGATGCTGGGCAGTACTACTGCCAGCGCCCACTGCCCAGGCATATGTATATATATACTCCTGTTGTGTCGCTATACACCAAGGGCCTGTGTGTGATCCGCCTGGTTGGTTTCAGCTTTCAAATTGACGTCGCGGCAAGGTAATTAAGTAATTAACCGACGCGACGCTTCCCAACAAGCGCGAGCGCGACTTGAGGTGAAAAGCCATCCGCCACGGAGACTACTCAGCCAGAGCATCATCAGCAACCGGGACGTCCTGTCTTGCTAGCTAGTACCTTTGATCATCGACACGTGTCCAGTGGATTCCTCGTCGGCGGCGTTGCGCGTGGCCGCGTGCGGCGGCGGGACAACCACCTTGGCATGGCAGCAGAAGAGGATTGTTCCCTCCACAATCCGGCGGTGACGCTGATCCGTGGTCGTCCGGTGCCGTTCGCTGCCTAAAATCCACCGCTCTCGTGCAGTTGCCGCGGGATTGTCGCGCGTAACAACCCGTGGCCGGCAGGGCAATTGTGGTGACCATGTCTTTGCGTGCGACTGTGGCCGAGATTGGTTGCAGGCCGAATTAGACCAGCGGCGCTGCTCAGCTGCAGGCTGCAGCACCACAACGAACGATTTTTAGCGGTCTCTTCTGCGGCCCAGTACGGTCCAGCTAGTTTTCTTGTCGATCTGTGGTCTTTCTGCATGGAAGCCGCAGCACACGTCCATTGTTGCTGCCCGCATGTGCGCGCTCGCGTTTGACAAGGCTGTGGTAAGATGTCCAACTAGGCCGCCCACGACAGTACCGCACCAACACGGCTAAACAAGACACACTCAAGACACGACACGGTTAGCACTAAGGTTATTTCTGTCGTGTTGTGTCGTGTCAGCACGTCATGTCAATGCCTTGACCCAGACGCGACACAGACATCATCGTATTGTGCCGACACAACCAACACATCTTGTTGTGCTGTCCCATGCACTATCGGCAGGGAGAGAGGGAGGAGAAAAGGTGCATAGGTGTTGGAGAGGTGGCCCAGGCTGCCACCTATCGTCTCATGGTGGCGGAGATCCGCCAGTGGGAGAAGAGGAAGTGAGAGGTGGACGGGGTGCAGAGGTGTTGGAGAGGTAGCCTAGGCTCCCGATCATCATCATCGGCTAGCAGGGGCGAAGCTGCCTTATGGCGTTGGGGTCTTCAGGCCCCGATGGAATTTGTCAAATCCAGTAAAACTGTGTAACATTGTTCACTCATGTATTTGACCCCTAGTAATCCATGTAGCCAACCCATGTGGCTCCATTTTCTGGCTTCGCCCCGGCTAGTAGACCGACATTGGTCGTGTTTAAATGGGTCGCTCTTTTCGTGTTGTGTTCGTACTGGCACTGCGTGCCGAGATCGTGGCCCAAACATGACCCACATATCGTGTTGTGTCGGCACTGACACTATGACATCGTGTCTGTGTTGTGTCAGTGTTATGTTTTTAGTGTCGCACATCGTGTTGCCCATCGTGTCAGAGCCCATTTGGACATCTATAGCTGCGGACCTGTGGTGGAGGTTGAAACGGTTCTGACTTTAGCTGCTCGACGCCCACCGTTGCACGTACCTGGCACCGCCAATATATAAAATTGTATATAATTTCGAGGGGTTAGTGTTGAAAACGGACGGGTAAAATCCCGTCTCAACCCCCCCCCCCCCCCCTCATTTTTCCGGAAAAATCCGGGTGCAGGAAGGATCACGGGCGGATAGCTGCGGGAGTGGGATCGGAAACGGGGAGGCTCCATCCGGGTCGGATTCCCGGGATCCCGTATTTGATCGGGATGCACCCCGGATTTGAGTCGTATTTTCAGCCCATCACGACTTCATCGCACCGTCGCCCACCTCGTCCCTTCTCCCCCACGCGCGCAGCTGCCTCCGTTCAGAACTCCACGCACGCCGCCGACTCCAGCTGTCCAGCACGCGCCGCCGGCTCCTACACGGCGCACGGCCGCCACCCAAGAAGCGCCCATCCACCTACCGTGTGTTTGGTTGGAGAGCCGCGGGAGCGGAGCGGAGCCGACCCTCGTTTTGGGGACGGCTCTGACCCTTCTCATGTTTGGTTGCAAATGTTGGGTTGGAGTGGCTCCGACCTCTTTTCTTGTTTGGTTGGAGGATTGAAATTGGGAATGGATGGCAATTTTCACTCCGTTAGTGGGTCCCACATGTCATAGGATTTAGGGTCTAGTGGGCCCCACATGTCATATACATCATCTTCATCCTCCACCCGCAGGCAACTCCACCCGCCGGCCGCCGCCTCCCGCCCTCCGCCGGCCGCGGCCGCGCGCGCGCTCCGCCCGCCGCCGGCTCCGGCTCCGCCGGCCGCCGGGCCGCGCGCTCCGCCCGGCGCGGGCACGAGCTCTGCCGCCGCCGCGGGCGCGAGCTCGCCCGGCCGCGGCGCGGCACCGCCGCGGCCGCGCGGCCGCGCGCTCGCTCGGCCGCGGGCCGCGTGCTCCGCCCGCCGCGCCCGGCTCCGCCGCCGCCGCCACCCTTCACGGCCGGGCGGGCTCCCGCCGGCGCGACCTCCGCGCGCGCGAGCAAGTGGACGCGGGCGGCCTCCGCCGGCCGGGGGGCGGGCTCCGCCGGCGCGTGCGAGTGGGCGCGCGCGCCGCCGCCGCCCTCACGGATGCGAGCTCGCGAGCTCCATGGCCGCATCCGGACGCACACGAGCGAGAGAGAGAGAGAGGAGAGGCAGGAGGGAAACGGGAAGGAGACGGAGAGGAGAAACAGGAGCGGAGCCGCTCCGTCCCTCAAAATTCAACGGACGGAGCCGACCCGCATCTTGGGAGTATATTCCTCCTGTAGCCGCTCCACTCCCACCGCTCCCCATCCAAACAGCCGCGGGAGCGGATCGGCTCCGCTCCCGCGGCTCTCCAACCAAACACACGGCTAAGGCGGCAGCTCACCCTATCTGACGGGTCCACGGCGGCGCGCGGGCCCGCGAGATCCATCAGGCTGACGTGTGTGGCCCTGAGAGCACAGGCGGGGGATGCTGGGAGAGCGAGCGGGATCTTGCAGGCGTCGTTATTGTGGAGCTGAGGGAGAGAGGATCAGGGTACGCTGACCCTCGAACTCGAGGTAGAAGCTGGCCGGGAAGGGGAAGAAGCAGGCAGCCGTCGGCGGGCGGTCGAGCGAGAGCGACGACCAGGACTGCGAGTTCATGGGGCTCATGTAGCTGCTGCGCAACGCGACGCGCTACGGTGCGGTGGCCACGACCGTGATCCAGGCCCTGATGGCCGTTGACGAGGCGTCCGCGGCCGGCGTAGCGGCGGTGGCGGCCGACGCGGGGCCTGCCGGCCACGGCGTGCTCGCTCCCCGTGGACGACATGCCCCTCCCCGCCGAGTACGGCGCGAGTCAACGGGCGCCGGCCGCGCGCGCCCGGCGCCGGCCGCTTCCACCCCGGTCCTCGCCGACCGGGATAATTTTTTAATTTTAACCTTTTTTAAAAATTATTTTTATAAATAACCCCCCGGGGAACTTTATTTGCACTAGGTAACCCTTTTGGCCGCGCGCGCGGCGTGGCGCGCGGCCCGCCCGCCGCCGCGCCACATGCGGCGCGCGGCGGCCCCCGCCACGCCGGCCGGCCGCGCCGCGCGCGCCCGGGCGTGGGCCGGCCCCCGCCGCGCCACATGCACCGCGCGGCGGGGCCGCCGCGCCATCCCGCGTGGCGCGGCGGCGCCCGGTCCAGAGGGCCCGCGCGGCCCCCCTTCTTCCTCCTCCCTCCCTTCTTCCTCCTCCGGCCCGAGCCGCCCGCCGCGCCCCTTGCCGCCGCCGGCCGCCCCCCCCCCCCCCCCCCATTCCGGCCGGATTTGGGGTGGAAAAAGTGGGGGGATTTGTTCCCCGCGTCGTTGTGAAGGTATTGACCTACTTCTCTCCCTCTTTTACCGTTGCATTGTGTAGATCGAGTAGATGTTTGTGACCTAGGGTTAGGTATAGAAATTTGAAATTTAGACCAAATGCAATTAGTTTTAATGGAAATGATGATTAGTTCATACGCGGTAGTTTCTCTCGCCCGTGTTATTGACGTGTAGAACTTGTTGCATGAATCGATTTAATGATATTATTGATGTCAAATGTTTAGGGTAGTTGATAATGGGTGTAGCTATTATATGGATGCACGTTTATGTCACACCCGATTTCCGGAGGGAAACCGGATGCATCACATATGTGTGCCGGGATCTAGTTCCACACATATGTTAGACAAAATGAGTGTAATATCATAGACAAGAAAAAACGTAACAAGGGGTTTAACAACTTACTACACTCATTCGGAAGACACGAAGGTCTTTAACATCGGAAAACGATAACTACACGACGAGTCTTCGTCTTCCGCTTCCACGGTGCACTTGATCGGGGGAGACGCAAGCCTCAGAACTCCTCAAAGTCGCTGTAGAACTCTTCACCATTGTTCTCTTCTGAACAGCGGTAAGCAAGGCTGAGTACACTTATGGTTGGTACTCAACAAGTGGGGGAATATGCAAGGCTATCAAGGATAGGCTATGGTTTTGCAGCGGTTAGCATTTTAATGTTGGTCAAACTTTTAATTAGAGAACGCCTAGTTACTAGATGTAAGTATATACCAACCCACTTAAGAAAACTTTTAAGCAAAACAACCCAAAGGTCACCGAGCTTCACCAAACCACGATTTATTCTCATCTTCAAGTTTATTAATCATGTGAGGGTCCAAGCCGCTCATGACCGTGAGCACGGCCGATCGATCGGCCTTTACACTCGCGAGAGGTTTGCACACTTTACCCACAGACTCGCGTAAAAGTTCCGAAGAACTTTGAACCCAACCATGCGATGCCGATCGGGCATCATACCACACTTCCGAGGTGTGATTGCATAGGGACGCTACGAAGCCTTTACAAAGGTATACAAAAGACTAACGACCCGCATAGTTACGGATCGGGCGGACCATAACCCTCCCTAGTGGTCGCACCTTAGCAAAGGCCGCTACCCCAAAAGGACCGGGCTATACCCCCGCAACCCGGATCCCCCTCTCGCTCCTTTCGGAAAAGGGCCATCAGATCAATCGCACACCTAATTAATTGGCTAAGGTCAGAGCCATGTAACACTGTGGTTGCGCATGTTTTCTTGGGTGGTTCTCCATGTTCCGATTAAATCACATGATCTTGTATTACCAAAAGCATCATCGTTAAACATACAAGCCTTTGTCATGAAAAACCATTTTTATCCAACCCAAGTTGAGCAACTAGCATATTCTACCCAAAAACATTTGTTAAACCGGGTTGATCCAAGGATTGTGGGTAAAAGTCTAGGTAAGTCCTTAAAAAGGGTGTTCCCATCAATTTAATGCAATAACATAATAAATATAAACTTAGTTGTCATGCAATTACATAGGATAAAATAGAATCATGCAGGGGAGAAGACCACTTGCCTTCCTTGCTTAAACACTAAGGTTCTTCTTCTTCAAACACTTGCTCTTGATCTACTTCAACCGGTTGCTCGCTTGAAACCGGCACGATGTCTACGAGCACACAAGAATACATACAATAAACAAAACAATACACCAAGCATGAAAAGCTTAAAGGGAAAACAGGGTTTGGGTTTAGGAAAGCGAACACAAGGAACACTCAAAACTATCGGGAGGTTTAGATGATCACAAACAAGAGCTAGCTATGCGTTTGATATCTTTTAATTAAGTAAAATCATGTGTATAGGTTATTTCAGAGAAATACCCTATTTATAATTAAGCAAGTTATATTTGTATTTAAAATACGATGTAGGCCTAGTCCAATTTTACTTATAAATATTCAAGTATGATTTATGCAAATTAAACATTTAATTTTAAAAGAAGCATGTAAAAGCATCTAGGCATTTTGTCTTTATATTTCGAGTTATTCTAATCAAATTATAATTTAAAAACACATTTATATTCGTTTTAATTAAATTAACATTTTAATTAAGAAAACTCGGGATATAGCCTATGTTACGTTTTAGTAGAAAGCAAATTGCTTAATCATTAATCAAATTAAGTTTGATTATAAAAACCGAGGTATACATCTAATTAACTTTTAATTAAAAGAAATGTTCATTTAATATTAATCATATTAACTTTCTTATGAAAACACGTGTTAAACTTCTAATTAGATTTTAATTAGAAAAGCATGTGTAATAGGATTTAATCATATTTAATATGTAAATAAAATATAAAACAAAGAACATGTACATCATTGGTCCTAACGCGTACTTTGAGTTTATATGAGCCTAACGCAACAAGAACGAGGTTAAACGGAGCTAAAACGCTAGATCTATGGACTAGACAAGGCTGGAAGGACCTAATTGCGATTAACTATAGATCGGGAGGGTTAGCTGATGAGTTTTGCAAGACACTATCAATAGTGCTCGCAAAAGGAGTAGAATACAGGGGCTAGCTGGTAAAAGAGCCCGAGTGGGATTTATGTGCAAAAGGTGGGATAATTCTAGGGGGTTACGGGTAAAAGTTGCAAGACACATGCTATAACACTTTGGTTTAGAGTTCCATGAGGACTAAAAGGCAAAACTGCCATGTCTTCCTTATCCTCACGGTGATGAGGATGATTTTATCCTGAACGCCATGGCGGGGCGGACAAGCCGCCGGCCGGCCAAAATCGCGCGCGTCTGGGCGAGAAGAGGCGCGAGCGAGTAAGGGAAGGTGGACGGGAGATCGAGGGGATCACATGGGACTGCTCACCTGCGTCGGGGAGAGACGGAGGTTGCCGGATTTTTGCAGGAGCGCGGATGGCGACGGAGAAGAAGGCCGGCGCGGGTTCCACAGGCCGGCGGTGCTCCGGTAGTTCTCCGGCTACGGGAAGGGGCAAAATGGATGCAGTTCGACTGAGTGGTTCTTGTGGTGGCGCTGGTTTATTCCAATGACACCGTACGCGGTGGATTGGGCGGCCGCCAGTGACGCTTTGCTTCAGGCCATATAGACGGCTGGCTCGGTCAGGGAGCTCATCGGCGGCAGGATGCAAACAGTATACGAACGGCGAATGTGCGGCTTAGTGTCGTGGTCCTCGTGGGGATGCTGGAGTGCTCCGGGATGGTTCCTAGCAAACGAATCGACGGGGCAACTGGCTGCCGGAGCTCGTTTCGATTTGGGCGGCGGTGGTGTTGCGGCGCAAGAGATGGCGCGAGATTAGGAGCGGGCGAGGGAAGCAAGCAGGGGGTGCAAGGGACCTCAAGCTCACCCTTTATAGGCCAAGAGAAGGAGCGGAGGCGGCACCGGTGGGAGACGAGATGGCGGCGGTGGCCGGCCTTCAATGGCCTTAATGGAGCCCGATTAATGGCATTCAAGAGAGGGAGCCTTGATTAGGGAGAAACGGAAGGGAGATTAAGGAGGGAGAGTGAAGCCGAGGATTAATTACACCTTAACGGCAGCGATTCAAGGAGGGGAGGCGCGGGTGACGCGGGGCAAAGGCCGGCGGCGGCGCTGACTGAAGCACGGGAGGAGAGCTAGAGGTGGGAGGAGGAGCTGACGGGTGGGCCCGAGCTGTCAGCGACTGAAAGAAAAAAATAAAAGGGGAAGAGGGAGATGCTGGGCCGGCGGTTCAGCTCGGTGGCCTGCGTGGTGCGATGGGCCGCAAGCGCGCATGTGAGGGAGAGGGAAGGCCGACGGCCTGCTCGGCTGCGGGCTGAGAAAAGAAGAAAAGGGTGGGCCGGCTGGGCTGGAACGGGGAAGGGGAGAGAGGGTTGGGAGGTTTTCTTTTTTTTTCTTTTTTTCCTTTTCTTTTTCAAACCCATTTTTAAACCAATTTCAAACCTTTTTAGATTCAAAACTTTTACATCTTTTCAAATTCAATTTTAACACAAATTTGTCCAACTATTTTAAAGGCTTTTCACAAACCATTTTTAACAACTTTTCAAACATATTTTAAATTCAAACCTTTACACAAATTTTCACAAACTAATTCACAATTATTTTAAGGACTTTTTTCACAAATATTTTAAGACTTTTAAAACCACATCACAACCAAAACTCATGCATTCAAATCATGATGCACAAGCACTTATTGCTTCTAAATTATTAAAATGATATTTAAATATTTTAGAGACCAAATTTATTTGATAAATTAATTAATCCTTAGAAAATTAAAATCTAAAACACCTCGTTGCTTACATTAATTTGGTGATGGAATTTTAGGGTGTTACAAATCTACCCCCCTTAAAAAGAATCTCGTCCCGAGATTCGGAGAGATTGAAAAGAACTAAGGGTATTATTTTGAATCCATCTTGTACATTGAGTTCTTCCAACAGGCATAGCTCCTTCACCTACTTTCCTAAATCTTGATTCACTTTGCCTTCTTCTTTGGATAGGGCAGTAGCAACAACCTCAATTCTATCTCCTTGGGGCTGATTAAGAGTACTGACTTCTTGGCACACAGAATTATTCTGTCACATTTGCCCAACCAATCCATTCCAAGTATCACATCTATTCCAATAGATGTAAGTACTTCTAGATCATCTTGAAAACTTATTCCCTTGATCTTGAGATTGACTCGTGGGCATACATAAGTGGACTTCATTTCACCATTCAAGAAACCAATCAGCAAATGTGTCTTCATAGAACTCATAGGTATATTATGCTTTGCCACAAATTATTCTCGCAATGAATGAATGTCATGCTCCGAATCAAATAGAATCGTTGTAGGCACAAAGTTGACAGAAACGTATCCAAGACAAAACCAGGAGCGTCTTGAGCTTGTTTAGCTGTCACGTGGTTCACTCTGCCACGCACGTAACTCCATTGACCCTTATTGATCTGAGAATTTGCACTTCCATGACGTATCTGAGATGATGGTTGTCCGAATCTTTGACTGTTGTCTTTCTGGGGAGTCTAGATGTTATGATTTGGGTAGATGTTAGCATAATGTCCCAATTCACAACAATTGAAACAACCATTAGGGTGAACTGAAGAGTTGTTTCGTCCTGGTGCACCTGAGTGATCCTGATGATGACTTGCAACGTGTGGTGTTTGTTGGCTGAAATGCTGGAATTGCTGGGTTGAACGTTGCAACTGAGAATTTTGCAAATAAATTCCACTTGATTCACTAGAACTAAACTGAGAACTCTGTGATGAGTTGAAGCGGGTGTGTGTGTTACGAGATTGGAACTTGCGCTTCTGTTCACCAAGTCTCGCATGTTTGTCCTCCAGACCTGTAGTTTGGTTCAGTAGTGTAACGAAATCCGGGAAGCTGTGACTCTGTAGTTGATAGTTGAGTGGCCCTATCAAACTATCTAGGAAGCGTTCCTGCCTCTTTGGGTCAGTATTAACTTGATCCGGTGCATAGCAAGATAACTGAGTAAACTTGTCCAGATACTTATTAACTGACATATTGCCTTGCTTTAGAGCGAGGAACTCCCTTTGCTTAAGCTTGATCATACCAGAGGGAATCTGGTGCACGTGAAAACTATCCTTGAACTCCTGCCAGGTGATGGTGTTAGGTGCAGCATGTGTGACAGTGTACGCATTCCATCATTCAGCTGTTAATTCTTCCAAACATCCTGTTGTATACAAGATCATCTCTCGATTAGTACATTGCGTCATCTCCATCTTCTTGGTGACGCCTTTAACCAATCATCAGCATCCAATGTATCGGTTGAGTAGGAGTACGTGGGAGGACGGTGACTCATGCATTCCTTATGCTTGCCCACTGGTGCTGGTGGTGCTGCTGGTGGTGACTGATTTTGCTGAGATTGAATGTTTTGAATAGTGGCAGTCAGGTTTTGGATTAGCTGCATCTGAGTGACAAGGAACTGTTGTGTTACTGGATCCATTGCTGGGTTGAGGGGTGGGGGTGGTGCTTGATTCTGCTGATTAGCAATATGAGCACAGACAACAGATGGAATGTCTTGACCTTCTCCTGACCTGATGCTTATCATCACTTATCATACAAGCTCCATAAGCATAATTCTTTATTCTTCACAACTCACTTTATAAACATCATTGGAATACTCAACCTAACTCCACTTGTAATCGTCCATTCCTTTTTCTCGACTCGTTGATTTGCCTTTGTAGGATTTTTCTTCTTTTCTTGATAAAGTGATTTGAATAGAGCTGGATCGACTCCATAATTATTTATTTTCCTAAGCTTAGCCATCTCGAATCATACTTCGGGTCCTCATACACAACTTTTAATATTCTTCTCCATTTGATCCAAGGCTTCTTGGGTATTGATTTGCTTATTCTGTCTCTCGCCGAGCTTTCTTTTCATATCGGTCGGTACGTTTCTTAGGACACACCGCTAATAAAATGTCCATGATCTTTGCAAGTAGAAACAATCTCCACTTTCGTTAATGTTTCGACGATTGCATGGTGGATCTTCATACTCATGTTCTGATCCTTGAGTCAAATGGTAAAGATGTGAATTGTTCTCATGTTGCTCTGGAAAATTCATTTTCCTCTTCTTACTTATGATTTCCTGTAGTTTGCTCTCTAACTCAATAGCTTTGTTGATGACATCTTGCAAACTAGAATATTCATGTAAGCTTAGTATACTCTGAAGGTCTTCATTCAACCCTTGAGGAAATGTTCTCATTTCGTTTATCACTTTCAGACGATCTTGGTGAGTGCATAGATAACTGAATAAATTTATCCCTATACTCATTCACTGTCATTTGCCCTTGCTTCAAGTTAAGGAACTCCTTCCTTTTGAGCTTCATCGTACTTACAGGAATGAAGTGTGTTATAAAGTTGTCCTTGAATTCTTCCCAAACAATACTTTGTGGTTGCTCATGTTCGTAGATGTAAGAATTCCACCATTCTGAGGCTGCTCCTACAAGTTGTCCTGATGTAAACAAAACTTTCTCTCTATCGTTGCATTTCACCAAGTCTAGCTTCTGTTCAATTGTTGTGATCCATTCATCAGCTTCTAGGTGATCCATAGTGTTAGAGAACATAGGTGGCTCAGTATTCTAGAACTTTGTATGTGTATCCTCCGGGTTTGGATATGGTGACACATATTGATCACATCCCAGGTTGTAACTGCTATCATTTCTCTTGTTTTGGTTGCCTTGACTTTCTTCACTTGCATGCTTCTTGAGTCGTTTGATTCCGTCAGGCTGAAATTTATTGAAATTTATACTTCAATCCTCAAGGTTAATAATCTGATTACTATCTACAGCTTGAGCAACTTCTTTTAGGACTGGATTTTTTTTGGTACATAACTTCCTTTTCTTATTAATATCCAAATGATAACATTGTGTAGCCTCATCTCTCATTAGGCTGGCTTCTTTTTGGAGACATGAAGACCATAATGCTCACAACATTGACATGTTCCTGTAATCTTCATATATTCATGTTGTTCATTCGTCCGCAACTCTGGTGCTCCATGACTTATCTTATTATTTTGATGATTCCATACTTCTACAACTTGCTTCTTTACTGGTCCGGCAGGAACTCCAGTTTTGGTTATCTCTGTGTTATGAGGGGATGATGTGTTGATCTCTTTTTGTCCTTGTAAGACTTGAGCTTGCATGACTGATAGATTTTCTTTATCCAATGACGATGAAACAGTTGGAATCTGACGGTTTCACCCAAAACAAGGTTGGAATTCTTAGGATTTGATGCTTGCTCTATAATATATTGATGGATATTAACCATGGTTTGAGTCATTGATTGCAGAGTCTGAGTTTGTGTTGCCATATACTCTAGCATTCTCGCGTTCGATTCTTGAGGTTGTAGATGGAATGTCGATGTTTCGTTTGTTGTCTTTATATTCGTGATTTCCATTGGGACTCGCCATCCGGTTGTGTGATAAAGATAAGCTCAAAAGAGGTTGGAAATAAACAGATTGAAGAGCATGATAGAATTTTTGATATCATATCCATCTTTTGTGATTGTAATCACATTGTGGTAGAGAGGAGATCAACAGGAGTGAAAGAAATTGACCATCTTTTTCTATAACTCCTTTCATACGTTGATGTCTGTATACGCTTGTAGATTTCTGGTTGTTGATGTTGTTGCTTCTAGACTTTGATCTTCAAACATCCTTCAACCAACTTGTATGGTAGATAAGGATAACCCGCATTGGAACCCAAACTATCTCTATTAACCTAATAATTTAGTTCTTGTTGTATTTGTGGCCATCACTCCACAATACAACTCACACAAGCAAAGATCCAAATCAATCATGTGTTCAAACAACAAACATTAGCACAACGATCGTCCTCACGTAAACGTTTCTATCGAAGTTGATAAGAGGGTAGGCCATCTAAGAACTTGTACTAGGAAACCCCGGTGGTAGATCCAAATGACGTAACAAGAACCAAACTCAAGATAGATCAAAAACAAATGATGGGTTTTGTCAAAGAACAATTGGATAAATTAGATTTTTATGCGTAAATAAGATAATTTTGAAGGATGACATGGCTTTCTAGAACATGAATCCTTAATTTTCGACAATTTCTAGCTAAGGCTGCGTTCCTACAGTCAACACTGCTCTGATACCACTCTGTCACACCCGATTTCCGGAGGGAAACCAGATGCATCACATATGTGTGCCAGGATCTAGTTCCACACATATGTTAGACAAAATGAGTGTAATATCATAGACAGTAAAAACGTAACAAGGGGTTTAACAACTTACTACACTCATTCGGAAGACACGAAGGTCTTTAACATCGGAAAACGATAACTACACGACGAGTCTTCGTCTTCCGCTTCCACGGGCACTTGACCGGGGGAGACGCAAGCCTCGTAACTCCTCAAAGTCGCCGTAGAACTCTTCACCATTGTTCTCTTCGAACAGCGGTAAGCAAGGCTGAGTACACTTATGGTTGGTACTCAACAAGTGGGGGAATATGCAAGGCTATCAAGGATAGGCTATGGTTTTGCAAAGGTTAGCATTTTAATGTTGGTCAAACTTTTAATTAGAGAACGCCTAGTTACTAGATGTAAGTATATACCAACCCACTTAAGAAAACTTTTAAGCAAAACAACCCAAAGGTCACCGAGCTTCACCAAACCACGATTTATTCTCATCTTCAAGTTTATTAATCATGTGAGGGTCCAAGTCGCTCATGACCGTGAGCACGGCCGATCGATCGCCTTTACACTCGCGAGGTTTGCACACTTTACCCACAGCTCGCGTAAAAGTTCCGAAGAACTTTGAACCCAACCATGCGATGCCGATCGTGCATCATACCACACTTCCGAGGTGTGATTGCATAGGGACGCTACGAAGCCTTTACAAAGGTATACAAAAGACTAACGACCCGCATAGTTACGGATCGGGGCGGACCATAACCCTCCCTAGTGGTCGCACCTTAGCAAAGGTCGCTACCCCAAAAGGACCGGGCTATACCCCCGCAACCCGGATCCCCCTCTCGCTCCTTTCGGAAAAGGGCCATCAGATCAATCGCACACCTAATTAATTGGCTAAGGTCAGAGCCATGTAACACTGTGGTTGCGCATGTTTTCTTGGGTGGTTCTCCATGTTCCGATTAAATCACATGATCTTGTATTACCAAAAGCATCATCGTTAAACATACAAGCCTTTGTCATGAAAAACCATTTTTATCCAACCCAAGTTGAGCAACTAGCATATTCTACCCAAAAACATTTGTTAAACCGGGTTGATCCAAGGATTGTGGGTAAAAGTCTAGGTAAGTCCTTAAAAAGGGTGTTCCCATCAATTTAATGCAATAACATAATAAATATAAACTTAGTTGTCATGCAATTACATAGGATAAAATAGAATCATGCAGGGGGAGAAGACCACTTGCCTTCCTTGCTTAAACACTAAGGTTCTTCTTCTTCAAACACTTGCTCTTGATCTACTTCAACTGGTTGCTCGCTTGAAACTGGCACGATGTCTACGAGCACACAAGAATACATACAATAAACAAAACAATACACCAAGCATGAAAAGCTTAAAGGGAAAACAGGGTTTGGGTTTAGGAAAGCGAACACAAGGAACACTCAAAACTATCGGGAGGTTTAGATGATCACAAACAAGAGCTAGCTATGCGTTTGATATCTTTTAATTAAGTAAAATCATGTGTATAGGTTATTTCAGAGAAATACCCTATTTATAATTAAGCAAGTTATATTTGTATTTAAAATACGATGTAGGCCTAGTCCAATTTTACTTATAAATATTCAAGTATGATTTATGCAAATTAAACATTTAATTTTAAAAGAAGCATGTAAAAGCATCTAGGCATTTTGTCTTTATATTTCGAGTTATTCTAATCAAATTATAATTTAAAAACACATTTATATTCGTTTTAATTAAATTAACATTTTAATTAAGAAAACTCGGGATATAGCCTATGTTACGTTTTAGTAGAAAGCAAATTGCTTAATCATTAATCAAATTAAGTTTGATTATAAAAACCGAGGTATACATCTAATTAACTTTTAATTAAAAGAAATGTTCATTTAATATTAATCATATTAACTTTCTTATGAAAACACGTGTTAAACTTCTAATTAGATTTTAATTAGAAAAGCATGTGTAATAGGATTTAATCATATTTAATATGTAAATAAAATATAAAACAAAGAACATGTACATCATTGCTCCTAACGTGTACTTTGAGTTTATATGAGCCTAACGCAACAAGAATGAGGTTAAACGGAGCTAAAACGCTAGATCTATGGACTAGACAAGGCTGGAAGGACCTAATTGCGATTAACTATAGATCGGGAGGGTTAGCTGATGAGTTTTGCAAGACACTATCAATAGTGCTCGCAAAAGGAGTAGAATACGAGGGGCTAGCCGGTAAAAGAGCCCGAGTGGGATTTATGTGCAAAAGGTGGGATAATTCTAGGGGGTTACGGGTAAAAGTTGCAAGACACATGCTATAACACTTTGGTTTAGAGTTCCATGAGGACTAAAAGGCAAAACTGCCATGTCTTCCTTATCCTCACGGTGATGAGGATGATTTTATCCCGAACGCCATGGCGGCGGCGGACAAGCCGCCGGCCGGCCAAAATCGCAGCGGCGTCCCGGGCGAGAAGAGGCGCGAGCGAGTAAGGGAAGGTGGACGGGAGATCGAGGGGATCACATGGGACTTCTCACCTGCGTCGGGGAGAGACGGAGGTTGCCGGATTTTTGCGGGAGCACGGATGGCGACGGAGAAGAAGGCCGGCGCGGGTTCCGCAGGCCGGCGGTGCTCGGTAGTTCTCCGGCTACGGGAAGGGGCAAAATGGATGCGGTTCGACTACGTGGTTCTTGTGGTGGCGCCGGTTTATTCCAATGACACCTCGTACGCGGTGGATTGGGCGGCCGCGGTGGACGCTTTGCTTCGGGCCATATAGACGGCCGGCTCGGTCGGGGAGCTCATCGGCGGCAGGGATGCAAACAAGATACGAACGGCGAATGTGCGGCTTAGTGTCGTGGTCCTCGTGGGGATGCCGGAGTGCTCCGGATGGTTCCTAGCAAACGAATCGACGGGGCAACCGGGCCGCCGGAGCTCGTTTCGATTTGGGCGGCGGTGGTGTTGCGGCGCAAGAGATGGCGCAGGATTAGGAGCGAGGGCGAGGGAAGCAGCAGGGGGTGCAAGGGACCTCAAGCTCACCCTTTATAGGCCAAGAGAAGGAGCGGAGGCGGCACCGGTGGGAGATGAGATGGCGGCGGTGGCCGGCCTTCAATGGCCTTAATGGAGCCCGATTAATGGCATTCAAGAGAGGGAGCCTTGATTAGGGAGAAACCGAAGGGAGATTAAGGAGGGAGAGTGAAGCCGAGGATTAATTACACCTTAACGGCGGCCGATTCAAGGAGGGGGAGGCGCGGGTGACGCGGGGCAAAGGGCGGCGGCGGCGGGCGACCGAAGCACGGGAGGAGAGCTAGAGGTGGGAGGAGGAGCCGACGGGTGGGCCCGAGCGTCGCCGACCGAAAGAAAAATAAAAGGGGAAGAGGGAGATGCGTCGGGCCGGCGGTTCGGCTCGGTGGCTGCGTGGTGCGATGGGCCGCAAGCGCGCATGTGAGGGAGAGGGAAGGCCGACGGCCCTGCTCGGGCCGCGGGCCGAGAAAAGAAGAAAAGGGTGGGCGGGGCTGGCCGGAACGGGGAAGGGGAGAGAGGGTTGGGAGGTTTTGTTTTTTTTTTCTTTTTTTCCTTTTCTTTTTCAAACCCATTTTTAAACCAATTTCAAACCTTTTTAGATTCAAAACTTTTACATCTTTTCAAATTCAATTTTAACACAAATTTGTCCAACTATTTTAAAGGCTTTTCACAAACCATTTTTAACAACTTTTCAAACATATTTTAAATTCAAACCTTTACACAAATTTTCACAAACTATTTCACAATTATTTTTAAGGACTTTTTCACAAATATTTTAAGACTTTTAAAACCACATCACAACCAAAACTCATGCATTCAAATCATGATGCACAAGCACTTATTGCTTCTAAATTATTAAAATGATATTTAAATATTTTAGAGACCAAATTTATTTGATAAATTAATTAATCCTTAGAAAATTAAAATCTAAAACACCTTGTTGCTTACATTAATTTGGTGATGCAATTTTAGGGTGTTACGGTTTATTAGGGGTAATACCTAACAATTTTGTTGAATACCTAACAATTTTATTAGGGGTAATCTGCACGTGTATATATATAACAAATCGAGATGGATATAATTTAATGATATTATAAATTTTGTAGATGGACTGTTTAGTTCGCATGTTTCATGGTGGCGTAGTTAAAGAAAATGGAGAGTTTGAGAATATGATAGAGTTGGTAGAAACATTTGATGGTCCGCCAAGCTTTAAGGATGTAGTTGATTGTGCAATGGTCAACTATGGAGTTGGAATGCATGAGTTGTCATTTAGAGGTCGTTTTGATTGTGGGAAGGCTAGAGCTCATTATGTGTTGATGAGCTTGTCAAGTGAAGAAAATTGGAATCGGTATAAGAAGGTAGTTGGTCAAGCTAATGTGTCATGTCTGGAGGTTGTGGTAGATATTACTCGTGGGCCTAGTGGTAATGTTTACATGAATGAGGAAGTGCCGTTTGAGGTTCTAAAAGGTACACAAGAGTCTACAATTTTGGAGGAGGACTTTGGTTGTAGGGAACCTAGTCGGGATGTTGGGATGGTGAATGATGATTTTCCCAATGATTGTTTTGAGCGGGAGGAAGAAACCATGGACGATGATGATATATCCGACGGCTACGAAGAAGGTGATTCGATGATGAGTCCGATGAGGAGCATGCGGAAGAGCAAAATGATGCCAATGCACATGCGGTGAAGCACTCCTTGGTTTAAGTGAGGTTAACTTGGATGGTGTGCAGCATGATTATGTTGCAGGACCCTCGGTGAACCATACAACCTTTGAAAGGGAAGTGCACATAAGTAGGCCGCTAGTGAACACTAGAAATGGTGAAAGTGAAGAACATGTGCCTAGGTTCCCGGACAACACTAGAATTGGTGAGAGTACTGAACACTACACCCAAGCTCAGTACCAATTTGGAATCCCTTCGTTCGCAATGACGAGAGACTTGAGTAGGATCGATAGAGCCATTTGTGATTCTACTAGGTTGTTCACGAAGGAATAGTTTTTACCGGGGAGCCCGAGATACATGAGAAAATGATGTTTGACTCCCTGGATGAACTTAAGTTTTTCTTGTCCGATTATGCGGTGAAGCATTATAGGCCTTTTCACCGTGGTCCATTCGGACGAGAATCTTAGGTATGAAGTAATGTGCAAACAAGGGTGCATGTGGCGTGTATGGGCACGATCTGAGAGAGGGACAGGGAAATGGAAGATTACAAAGGTTGTGGGATCTCACACATGTCGGTCGAGTCGGTGAAGGGAGTTCACGCACAATTGATCGCAAGTTACATTGGAAGGTGTATCTTAGGAGTTGTTCGTGAGAATAGTGAGGTGACGGCCAACAATTTGATAGAGCAGATATTGATGTTTGCTGGATATCGTGTGAAGTATTCTAAGGCATGGCGGGCTAAACAACATGCAATTGCCTTGCTATGGGGCGATTGGAAAGAGTCATATGCAAAAATTCCAAGGGTCTTGAGAGCCATGAACCACTTCAATCCCGGGTTAAATGGTTCCCTTACATGACCGGTTCTCGTGTTCTCGACGGTTGTGTTTTGAAGCCCGTCCTTCTACGTGTTTTTTGGTGCTTTCCACAATGTAAAGTGGCTTTCCAACACCGTCGTCCGGTGATACTTGTAGACGGAACCTTCTTGACCGAGCAAGTACGGAGGTACACTCATGATGGCGATTCTTGTCGTAGATCCCGAACAAGAACTTGTGCCTTTAGGTTATGCCTTGGCGGAGAGTGAGAATGACGACGAGTTGGTCATGGTTCATGAGGCTCCTTCGCATTAACGTACTTGGTCCAACGCGACGGTATGTATGATCTCGGATCGGCACCATGGTCTCATCAAATGTGCGAGCGACCACCGGATGGGTATCCACCACTTGTTCATCGGTGGTGCATTAGGCACTTTGCCGCCAATTTGTGGCGTCGTCAAAAGAACAAGGAGGTAATAGGACAATTGAAGTTGCCGGCATCGGTACATACGAGGACAAATTTAAGGAACTGCACAAGGACTTAGTTAAGAACTTGAACGAGGAAGCTAAAGATTGGTTGGAGTATGAAATGGAGGATAAGGACAAATGGGCTCAAGCATATGATGCCGGGGTATGCGTTGGGGTATCATGACAACAAACTATTCGAAAGTTACAACAACATATTTAGAGGAATAAGAAGTAGACCCGTCGCGGGGATCATTGAATACTCATTTGAAAAATGCAATGAATACTTTGTGAAAAGATGGCGGATTGCACGTGATTTGTTGGATAATGGGGCTAGAATTGGATCCTTTGCAGATGAGATAATGCATGATGCTTCGCTTTAAGATCCGTGAACCAACATGCGAAGCATACGGTCCGGACGGAATGATTTATTCTATTCGAGGTTCCTCTACTACTAATGTTGGAGGGGAGAGTCATGGCGGTCGACACTATAGGGTGGACCTCCGGGCCGTACTTGCACCCGTAACGGTCCTCAATTGTTGCATCTTCCTTGTTCTCACTTGATGACAACTTGCCCTCGCTAGAGGTCTAGACTATGAAAATGCCATGTACATGTCTCCTTTGTTCTATAGAGAACACACCATTAAGATTTGGGAATCCGGCTTTGAGCCGTACCTTGATCCGTCACAATGGCCCGAATATGATGGCCCGAGTACGTGCCACCGCCGTCTTTGAAGAAATTGAAAAAGGGTAGGAGGCAAAAGAAGCGTTTGAAAGGGGACATGGACGCGTGTCAAGGAAGATTTGCCGCTGATTATGATATGGGTGATTTTGAAGCTGATGCGGACAAGATGACGTATCTTTGCTCAAAATGTCACAAAGAAATTAAAAACTGCACGTGTCGGAAAAGAAAATCGAAGGGCAAGAAAAAAGCAACAGGGACAAATAGAAGGATGGGTGGTTCCAACTCGAGGGTAGGTGTCATGGTAGTACGTTAATAGGTGAAAAATTATGAAATTTTGTATGCAAGTTAAATAATTTTATATTTCTATATACTTACCTTCAATTTTTAATTATTGTTACTAACTACAAGTAATTTTTTTTCGGGATGGCGCACCCGGTGTACCCGCTCCTTGAGGCCGCATATGATGGCGCCCATCGTGCACACCTTCTCCGGCCGACCTTCACGAGGTATTTACAAAAGCCTGAACTTAAGATCCAAATTTATTAGTTATTGTACCTCCTAGTTGTGTTTAATATGTGAGCTAAGCATATTTCTTGCATTTTGAGGACTAGACATTGCTAATGTTGTAATTATTGAATTTTATTGTTTTTCAGGACTTGAACCCGTTGAGGGTGCGAGAGCACTTTCCACTTCCTTGGGACGAGAGATACGCCCCGTACTTGACTAGGGCGGGGGTTCTTGGACATTGCTTTGGTCGTGGTTCGTGGGTTGCCCGTGATGGACGGGCCGTTGTTGTCGACCTTGGTGGATCGATGGCGTCCGGAGACCCACTCTTTCCACCTACCGTGCGGAGAGATGACAGGTGACCTTGCGGATACCGCCATGATCCTTGGTCTTCCACTTGAGGGGCCGGGCAAAGTGAGTGGGATCATTCGGAGGCCGGTTAGCGAGACATGGTTGAGTTGCACATTGGGGTGAGACCACCGGATGCCGATGAGGGGGATGCGTCGAAGAAGACCTCCGGAGTGAACACGCTTTGGTTGAGGCAAGACACTTCACCGTTTGCCCCCGGGGAGCTCCTCGGCCGTTGTAGAGAGGCACGCATGTGTGTGGCTTTGGCACTTTGTTGCCACGTTCCCCGCTACCGCATGCTTTGCGGGTAACACCGTTTCTTGGATGGTTCTCGCCACTTTTGGGTCGGGATTGGGACAATATCCGTGGCTACGGTTGGGGTTCGGCAGTTTTGGCATGGTCGTATAGGCGGCTATGTGATGCTTGTAGGCGGAGTGGACGGGACGCCAACCTTGGTGGATGCGCTTACCTCCCGCATTTGGGTTTGGGAGCGTCTTCCGGAGGGCCGACCACACCGTGGGCCGCTTGAGGTACATACAAATCTTTTGTTATTTATTCATGCAGACTTATATTCATGAATTATTAATCTTTCAAATTTTGGTTATATTTTGCAGGCTTGGAATCGGCAGGATTCTCGACCCACTTTTGCGTTTGTGTGGAAGACAGCGACACGTACGTGGTCCTCCGGGAAGGAGGTACAAGTTCTACACAAACGAGTTGGACTGTCTTACTCAGGCACAGGTACAAGCCCATGTCCACTAGTTCGTGTTCAATTTGTAAATTTTGTGTCATCACATTTTCTCTAAACATGTTGTATGTTTGTAGGTTGAGTGGCTACCGTACGACCGCGACTTTCCTCGAAGACGTCCAGTTCTCACCCATGTGTTACGAGAGACAAAGCTTCGTGGAGGTCGACGTGCCACTCATCATCTACTATGTTGTCGAGTGGCATTTGCCAAACAGGGTGCTACGCCAGTTTGGGAGGCTTCAGCCTTCGCCTCCAGAGCACACGTCCACCGTTCCAGCCTTGCACAAGTAAGAAACCAACTCGATGCATTTTTCATTATTCTCATATGGCATAAGTTGGTTTGCAAATAATGAGACAAGCAATTTTGTCATTTCAGGGTGAACAGGCAAAAAAGATACAAGGAGAATGATTGGACGGTGAAGCATGCTAGGTACTTGGACATTTGGAACAATCGGCAGAGGATGGATCATCAAGATGGCCCTGCTTGGCGTCCTGGACCACATAGAGAGTACATGAGGTGGTACCATACCTCTACAAGAACCAAGATCAAGCCAGCTTTGACGGATGAGCACATTGAAGATGCCCCCTCAGACTCCGACGACGACATAGCGGATGAGTACGACACCCTGACACGTGTGGGCACACAGCCAGAGCGAGCACCTTTGCACGATTACTTGGTAAATTTATCCCAAGCCAATGTTGTTTGATCACTTCGGTTTCTAATAATTTGTATCTATAATAAGATTTTTTTGTAGGGACAACAACTTGCAAGGCTTGCAAATGAGGCGGGAGTGGCTATGGAACATGCAAGTGCTTCCGAAGGTGGAGCCCTACGCAACTTTGCAGAGGTAGTATTACTTTTCAAAAACTAAATGCTTAAGTTTATCCATATTTTGAATATGTGTTCATTTTGTACCAATTGCATGTTGCGAGAGGGTCCGAGGAGCTGCAGCGTATGGCAATGAAGTTGAACCGCATAGCGGCTCCGGATGTTGTCCACGGCGGTAATGTTCGGGCCACTTCTTCAGGATCCCGCCGCACTCCGCTCACCACGGGGCTAGAAGCTCGACAAGGACCCCATCTCGAAGCACCGCTCGCACCGCGTCGGCATCGGCGGTCGTGTTGTTGCTAGTGGCGGCCGTGGTCGTGGTAAGGAAATCGCCACCCCCGAGCCCGGTGATGAGGACGATGGAGACTCCTCCTCCTCCTCACCGGCGCCTAGTAGTGAGCGTGGAGACCCCACGTACGTCTCGCAGATTCCGATGGACGTCTTGTTTGATGCCCCACCCGCAACTCAAACACAAGGAGAGTCGACGAGTCGTGTAATGAATCCAAAAATTTCCGTCCAAGTCGGCATTTGAAATTACCTTGCTCTTCTATAGTGTTTTGTCCAATTTTTGCAGCCTCGCCCACCTCCGGCGAAGAAAGACCGCGGCCGTCGTCCACGTGGGCCCGCTGAAGTTGGGAGTGCCAACGTCTTGGACACAGAACCGGGGAGAGAACGCCGACCTAAACAAATTTTCAGCCCCGACGACCAAATCCGCCGCCGTCGATGATCGTATGGACGATATGTGATGTTTGTGTGTGCCGGACTATGTCGGAGGCATGTCTACGCCTTAGGATGTTGAACTGTGTGTGCCGGACTTTGTCGGAGCTTGTGTTGGCCTTAGGATGTTGAACTTAAGCACTTTGTGTGATGTTTGTGTGCCGAACTATGTTTGAATGTACGCACTTTGTATGAAATTATTTTCCAGCATGGGAAGTGTCCCCATATTGGCTTCTCGATGAGTGGATGAGTTCGTTGATTTCTGCGCAGTGCGTCGAGTTGAGAGGGCAACAGAAACCAGAAGAAACTTCTGTTTCTGGTTGGCAACAGGCTTGCCGCGCCATGCGCTCCGGCGCGGCAACATGGTCCTGCCGCGCCATCCCCAAGGGCGCGGCAGTCCTGGCAACTTGGGTGCCACCGATGGCCACCTCCACCCCGGCGGCCGCCGCGCCACAAGGCTTGGCGCGGCAGGAGCATGCTGCCGCGCCGACGGGCATGGCGCGGCAAGACTGCGTTGCCGCGCTTAAGTTTCACCGCATCCAATATGCACCCTCGGCCAAGGTTCAAGTTTGGCCGGTGGCGCGGCAACTTGTGCCTGCCGCGCCATGGGGGACGGCGCGGCAAAGCAGCCATGCCGCGCCATGCGGGGTGGCGCGGCAAAGCTCGTCCGCCGACGTCACCAATGCATCTACGCGTGGCGGGCGCCGCCGCGCCACACCGCATGGCGCGGCGGTGCCTTTGCCGCGCCGTCGCGGGTGGCGCGGCGAGCTCGTGTTGCCGCACCGCCGGCTAAACTTGAATTTTGGCCGAGGGAGCGTACTGGATGTCGTGGAAGGTAAGTGCGGCAACGCAGTCTTGCCGCGCCGGGTGCACCATGGCGCGGCAACGCACCGCCGCGCCAAGCGTTGTGGCGCGGCAGATTTAAGCCACGAAGACTTCCTTGCAAATGCAAATGCCCGTCTCTTCCATCCTAGTTGCCTAATCGAATGCCGGGTTCCGAGAATCCAATCCCACACCGATTTAGAGAAATGGGGTCCACCACACCCACCTTCTCTATATAAAGGGGGGTAGCCTCCACTCATCACTCACCTCCAATCCTCACAGGCAACCTCCACTCGTACATCACCTCCATTCCTCCAGTCGTTTGAGAGTGTTGGTTGTCCGAGATGGGCTCGGGGTGGGGGTTTATGGATGTGAGGAGGGCCATGGAAGCCATGGAGGGGGCATACCCAAATGATCCCAATAGATCCATATTCAGTTTGAACAAGAGGCCGAAAGGCGAGATCCCCCCGCAGTGCCATTGTGGCATGAATGCGGGATGCAAGGTCTCACGTGAAGATGAAACGTTTGGCGGGCGGTTTTGGTGTTGTCAAAACATCGATCAAGCTAAAAAGGAGCTTGCGGCATTGGCGATAAGTGATACCGTTAAGTACCATTGTACCTACTTCGTGGTGTTCATTTCGACTTTGTATCTACGTGGCATATATTGAAGGGAAGCGAGAGATCCGTTGCTCCAAAGGTGACGAGGGCTTGCCACTTCGAGCAAGGGATCGACGACTTCATTAGTGGTCCGGATGCCGCGTTTCCGGCGAGGGGGAAGAAAATCGATGGAGACCCCAAGACCGAAGCTCTTGTGAAGAAGGAACTTGAGGACTTCAAGAAGTGGAGCGATGACTTCATCAGTGGTGCATGATTGTTGTTATGTGTAACACGTGCCATTGCTTGTGTGATTTAAATTTCCTAAGACGTGCTAGGATTAGTATTGGCACATGTGCCATGCATGTCATTGGAAACTCGTGTGATTTAAACTACCTAAGGCGTGCTAGGATTAGTATTGGCACATGTGCCATGCATGCCACTGCAAACTTGTGTGATTTAAATTCCCTAAGGCATGGTAGGATTAGTTGTGGCACATGTGCCATGCATGCCACTGCAAACTTGTTATGCAAGAGAAATGTCTAATGAAATAGCAATGGCCACAGTGTTGACAAAACAATTTGTAGTTCTTTAGACTTTTCAGTTTTACTGGACAACATGGCTCACTGAAAAGGCTAGGGATTCCAAGGACCCTAGAGTTTCAGGGTGCATAGATTTTTTCGGGGTGTTGTCGAATCAAATGTTGTACTTGGACAACATGGCTCACCGAAAAGGCCAGGTATTCCAAGGACCCTAGGGTTTCGGGAGTGCATAGATTTTTTCGGGGTGTTGTCGAATCAAATGTTGTACTTGGACAACATGGCTCACCGAAAAGGCTAGGGATTCCAAGGACCCTAGGGTTTCGTGAGTGCATAGATTTTTTCGGGGTGTTGTGAAATCAATTGTTGTACGAACAACATGGCTCATCGAAAAGGCTAGGGAACCCTAGGCTACTGTTTCATGACTGCAAAGGCTTTTTCAGAGTGTTGTCAATTCAAATTTTAAAGCACACGTACATCGACTGGTGTTCTAGGTTCAGGCACATAATTGCTTGGAGTGTTGAACACACAAGGATTCTTTTGTTTAGGATGGCTTCTAACAGGAGGCTTTGATTCAGGACTCAGACCAACTTCTTCGCACACATACATGACATATCAGGTCCATCACGATGGGGTTCTGAATTGAAAGCTGCAAATGGCATAAGGTAGTTTACACAACAATTACAACACTAATAATCTACTTGTACGAGAACTGTCCGGATACATAGAGCCAAAACCACTCGATTCCCGGGAAGGCATGTAGTAGTTCCCAAACGGGGGTGGAGGTGGCGGGGATGGACTTGACGGTGGACTCGTTCTTCATGTGACATCTCGCAGTGCATAGCGCGTCGTCGCTAGATGGTGGATCCGGAGGAGTAAGTGCCTCCCCGAGCTCATGCTTCGGCTTCTCGATGCGTCCTTCTAGGTACGTGATGTACTCTTCATATGGATGAATAGTCGGCGGATCGACCCATTGCGAGAAACCACGAGTTGTTAGGGTCATACGAGTACCGCAAGCAACAATAGTATGTTAGTTACCTAAATAAACCGATGGAAATACTCGTGTTAGTGTTCCTTACCCGTGCACGTGGACAAGGCCAAAAGCGACGACCGCAGTAGTAAAGTCCAACTCCCTCATAAACTTGCATTACACACAACTCATTGTGCATGCATCTTGGCCACTTTATCGATTTCTTCGAATCGTACGGTCTAACATCCCACAAAGATCGGAAATAACTCTTCTCTCTTGGTGGGAAGTACTCCTTACATTCGGGATCCCGTTCGTCCACAAGTCGGGACCGAGAGAATTATCCTCACCGACAAGTCATCCATTGCTGGTTATTGTGAACAACTTACCCGAAGGGTGACATATATAGGGAAAGAAAAGAAGTGGTGGGCCATTCAATCCGTGGGAGAAAACACACCCTACCCCCTACCCTACTACATGTGATGTGAGTACAAGAAAAAACACCCTACACCCTCGCCACGGCTATATAAAGAGGGACGGCGACCGCGATACTACCACCGCCACACCTTGCGTGCTCCTCCCTATCCTCACGGGCTCATCTTCTATCTTAGGTACGGTTCCTCTCTTTGTTAATTTAATGTAATCGCTTAACTACTTCAAAATAATGTTCATTTTTTAACAATAACTAGAGATGTCTACGGCGACCGCCGGAGGGGGTCGGATGGTAATGGTGGTGGTGATCCGAAGGGCAAAAACAAAAATACAACACCTCGATCCGAAGAAAATGACCACTATTAAAAGAGCCATGCTTCGTTATATGCAAGGAAAAAGCTGCAGATGCCATTGCAAGAGGAGAGGACCCCCCTTGGGATGGTCTTTATGCTCCGGTGGTCTTTACGGTCCTGAAGCAAACCCGTCTGCTCCTAATCCACCAACTAAAAAAGGTACCAAGAAGGATAAACCTTCGTCATCACATCACAAGGATGGCTAAATATTGAAACTTTGTATGAGGTCGTTGTCTTCGACCATGCGGTGTTGTAATATTTGAGCTACTATTTCGTTTACACCATGGTAGTGTTATATTGTTCCAAGAAAACTACATCCTGAATGTGTTGTAATAATGGAACTATTATTCCTAAATTTTTTATTTTTCTAATATCCTGCTCCATTAATAAATCTGCATGCAACACAACCAAACACATTTTTTCATTGAAAAAATTGTTCAATACAACACATACAACTGATTCTTAAGGACCATTCATCATCAACTACATCACATAACAAAGTGTTCATTTAACACAAAACTACCAAACACACTAGTTCATTGAAAAAAATATTACAATGCAACACATGCAACCGACACTTGACCACCATTTATCATCCTCCCACAATCCTCTTACCTTTTCTGTCGGCCTCTCGCCTTTCTAGCCGCTTCATCCCTCGACCTATCCCCGGACCTATCCATCAATGCCTTCCACTCCTCTTCCTTTTTCCTCTTCTTCTCACTCTTCTCCTTTGCGGTCAACGGACGTATCCCCCGTTCTAAGAACTTCTCCCCGTTACAACGCCAATATGCCACAACTTTCTCGTAGTTGGCGTAACCAACTACAAATTCTAGCTCCACTCCAGTTTCACGAACCATCTCATCACAAATTGGACCACTTAGATCCTCCTCTTCCGGTAAGGGCACACCATATTTTGCTCTTATCTTGTTTTTAATAGATTCGGTTTTAAACCTCCTCCCGGGTTCGAAGTTCGTCCCAACTCTAACATTAACTCACGACGACCAAGAAATTGCTCCCAATCACAAGTCCGCCCCTCCTGCAAAATATAAGACCGTATCATACAAAGTTAAATCAAAATGAGGACAACCACAACGGTAGTGCTACCTAAATCAAAGAAGTTCACATCATGCTCACCCAAAAGTCTCCATATGCATTGCCACAAAACATTCCAAAACCGAGCTCAGATGGCACAACACCTTCCGTGGCTACTATGCCACACTTGCACCGTGAAGGTGGATAGCTAAGGCAAGGCCAAGCCTTCGTCCCGGACTCGAACTCTTTCACTTCAGATTCAGTTGGCCACTCCGATCTTGGTCCATATATGTATTCATTGAAGTCACACCTAGGCCACCCACTCTGAAATGCAGAACAACCATTAATAGCAATGAGTCATGGACATTTATAAAACTTAAATGATAACAAGGATATGCTTTTTACTTACAACAGTCTTTAGGGAGCAACGAAAGAATGGTGTAAACTTATTTGGGGCCTCAATGTTTGGTCGTTGAAGATACGCACGCACTCCACAATCACACACTGGAGGGTTGTTAACTCGCTCAATGGCGGCCAACTGCTTCTCCTCATAAGTCATCGGTGGAGGATTAGGTGGAGGAGGAACCCATCGTTGAAACTCATGATATGGCTTCAAGACATGACTCGCATACGGGAAGAGACGTATCCTAGGATCAAACTTGTCGGGCCCGTCTATCCACCGCAAAAAATAACAAGGAGCCGCCGGGGGTGGTGCTTCCCTAATCCAACAACAAGAGAATGCCCTACCCGCAATCCGGCACACCTAGATCGTTTCACATAAGCCGGCACACCACATAAACAATTGGGTACGGGGAGAGCTCGAGGCACGGACCGTTTTCATCCCACTCTTCGGGAAAACTTCCTTTACCCCTAATAATGGCACAATAACGTGGGTTTTGGTGGCTCATGTCTACTAATCCCGCAACCAATGATATCAAAATGAACAATCACTTTCAACATATTTGCAACATTGTATTAAGCATGTAGTAAAGCAAACCTACATTTAAGCATGTAGTAAAGAAACGTATTTTCAACATATTAATAGATGGCACATTGTCTAATGCAACTTCCCAAAGCATAACTTTCAACACATCCAACATCTAACACATCACAATTTCAAATTATTGTCAAACCCTAGCTCACCTATACATGCAAAATACGGCAAAATTAAGTGCTAAAACTGAGATTAAATAAGGGCAATACCTTCACGAGGACACGGGGAACAAATTCCCCCACTTTTCCCACCCCAAATACAACTATTTGGGGCCGGATTGGGGGGGCGGCACTGCTGGGCGGCGCGGCTCGGGCTGGGAGGAGAAAGGGGAGAGGGAGGAGGAAGAAGGGGGGCCGCGCGGACCCTCTAGACTGGGCGCTGCCGCGCCACGCGGGATGGCGCGCGCGCCCCCCGCCGCGCGGTGCATGTGGCGCGGCGGGGGCCGGCCCACGCCCGCGCGCGCGCGCGCGGCCGGCCGGCGTGGCGGGGGGCGCGCGCGCGCCGCATGTGGCGCGGCGCGGCGGCCGCCGCCGCGCCACGCGCGCGCGGCCAAAAGGGTTACCCAAAGTGCAAATAAAGTTCCCCGGGGGTTATTTATAAAAATAATTTTTAAAAAAGGTTAATATTAAAAAAATTGTCCGCTGACCTGCTACTTGCCGCTCTGAATCTCTGATGAGCTTCCGTGTTGTTTCGTCGCTGTAGCTAGCACTGGCTTGTATTGATGAATTTAATTTTGGCATATGGTTTGCATTGAGCTCAGCTCGCGTTGCTCACTATTAATTCCATGTGTATATGATCGTATTCGTAGCCAGTCGAGGACTCGAGCTATCTGACCTCTTAGTGTTGGTGTCCTATCCCGACTAAAGTTCCCGGTTTCCGCCCGTTTACATTGAGTTTCCGTCCGTATTAGTTCATTTCCGTACACCTGTATATTTTCCGACCGTTTTCGCACCTGACTTTTCCGCTCCCGCTTTCGCTCCTGACGACGAAGTGCGGGAGCGGAAACGGGAGAGAGGTTCTCGTCTGTTTTCACGCTACGAGGGGTCAACGCGAGCGTGGTCATCGCAGGCACCGCCAATATATAAAGTTGTACTCCCTCCGTCCCCGAATATAAAGATTCCAAGCATTCAAACTCGAGAAATAACGGAAGTTTCGGTAAAAGACATCTATACCCCTCATTTTATACTATCCACCAACTCTCCACCCACCCACCAACTCCTTTATTTTTGTCCTTATGCATAAACGCTTTATATTGTGAAGAAAATTTTGAATCACTGAAATGCTAACATTAAGGGACGGAGGGAGTATATCATTTCGAGGTGTCAATGCGAGCGTGGTCGTCGCATGCGCAAGCAATGACGTACGGCAACGGGCCCTGGGTTGATTGAGGCAAGGTACGATGTATAGATAGGATGCAGAGGCGATGGATGCACATCTTCCTCACGGCTCACGTCGAGGGACACGCGACAGCATGCATCGCCATCTGTCCCGGATCCCAAATAAAATCCTGCGCGCCACGACCATGTCCCTCAGATCTCGTCGGTTTGGTTGGATCGTGAATCTCAACCGTCAGCTTGCTGCCCTTTCAAACTGATTGCGTTCCGCAGCTTGTTACGAAAGCAGGCAAAGGCATGCATGCATGCCAAACGGAGAGTACTACCGATCTATACGAAAATGAATAGGAAATGAGTCTGTTTGGACTGGTTAGGGTGAGAAACATGCGCATGGTTGTGCACCAGGCCACCATGGCATCCCAGGTTCTTCGAATCCACTTTAACTTTAACCGGGTGCATATTTCTTCTTAACTTAATGATTAATGAGTTCTAGTTTTTTAATGTGAAAATGAAGATCCGTGTACGTGCAGGTCGATCGTCGATCGACCTTGTCTTGTGTTCTTGAATTTATTATGCACGGTACAGCTGATTCGTAGCGGAGCAAAGTGTGTACGATACCTTGATACCCCATCCGACGGGGTAAAGCGAAGTGAATGCACGCGGGAACCACAGGTCAACTGCGTCTTTAAAACACACACACTGGCGGTCAACCTTTAATTTGAAACAGGTAGGTAGTTACCGCTTGCTTAATCTTCTGAAGGGAATCTTCTGATCTTTCCGCGCGGGCACCCCCACGTATCAAGTGGAAAACAACCCCTCCGTGCAAATTATGAAAACTTCAATCCGAGTCACACGATGTTGATCCAAAGGAGGACTCATGAGAGGTGGGAGTGGTGATTTGCAAATGTGTGTGCATTTGCAAATCATCCCTCACACCTCTCATGAGTTTTGCACATCACCCCTCCCACCTTCCATAAGTCATCCCTTAGATCAACATCATGTGGCTCGTATTGAAGTTTTCATAATTTGCACGGAGGGGTTGGTTTTCACCTGATATGTTCCCAACTTAAAAAAAGATTTTTTTAAGGGAACCTACAGTATGATGTGCATCAGTTTACGTTCCGCGGCCGGCCGGCCCAAGCCCAACCCTTCTCCAAGTTCCCCTTTCCGGCTGTGTCTATCACCGCGCGCGCGTGTGCTATAAAGAAAGCGTCGTCGCAGCGGTTGAGCTGACACGTCTCGTCCAGAATCAGAGTTCCAGGTTCCAATTAACTAGCTGGCCACTAGACTCTCAGCCGTCGTCATTGCCTGGGAAGCTGGGAGCAAGAGAACGACGGGAGCCATGCTCGGGAGGGGGACGAGCGGAGGGCCGTCGTCGACCCGCGCGGAGGGCGCCGCCTCCCGCCTCAGCACCGGCGGCAGCGGCACCACCGTCGTCACGGACGCCGGGCAGGAGGTCACCGTCTCCCAGTTCGTCGCGCAGCTAGGTTCGTATATATACCCAAAGCATCTATTAGAGCGGGAGAGAGGTGGATGCAGAAAATTGGTTGATCTCAATAGTAGTTGTGCTAATGTGCTGTGTGATTTTGGCAGACGAGGCGGCGCGGCGGAGGCTGGACGGCTTGCACCAGAGGCTGAGGCTGCTGGAGCAGCAGATGGAGACGCTGGAGGCCGAGGTCGGCAAAGCCAGCAGCGGCGGCGGCGGCACTACCATGGGCACCTACGCCTAGTTAGCTCTCTAGATGCCAGCGTGTAGCGGCCTGCGCCGCGCCAGATCGATCTTCCTTCATTTAGACTTCTTTTTAGATTCTTAACATTTTATCATGTAGTGTCTATATATATATATATATATATGTACATGGAGGATTAGCGATGTTGTACGATGATGCACGATGTGCTGCCGAAATTCTCGCCACAATTTTGGAGGCTCGGACTGAACCCAACTCACAACAGATCCGTAACGTCGTGGTCTTGAATATTGAGGCGATCTGGAAAAGTACGGCAGCTCGTGTTTGCCTTGTCGCTCTCCGACTCTCGTGTCTCGTGTGTGGAAATCAGCGAACGCATGCCGTTCCAAGCTTGCATGCTG
Organism: Cenchrus americanus; assembly: GCA_947561735.1. Taxonomy (NCBI): domain Eukaryota; kingdom Viridiplantae; phylum Streptophyta; class Magnoliopsida; order Poales; family Poaceae; genus Cenchrus; species Cenchrus americanus. The sequence continues at coordinate 75,038,826 of OX387244.1, read as the reverse complement.
GACTTCTGACTTCTGGAACATCAGTGCCAGTAACGGACAAAGGGCTGAAGCGGACAGGGATCGAGTGGCTGGGCTTTGCGTTCCCCAGCACCGCCTGAATCTTTCCAATAGTGTGTGCAACTCCACAACGTAAGCAAAAACAGGAAGTTTATTACTAAGGAAAAAAAGGAGTATCACTTCACCATGAACTTATGTACATGGACCGACTTTTGCTTCAGTTCAGAGCAAAAGTTCATAACACACAACTTCCTTCTTGCATTGGTACAAGTATCTCTTTGACAGTACAACATGATACATCTCTTGTACAAAGACCATCAGTACATAAAGTAGTACATAGATATATATATGTTTTCAAACTAAAAAAGAACGGGTCACATAACAACAAACAACATCAACAACAGAAGAAGCATCCGCTACCACAAACCATGTAGCAACACAATGATCTGAATCAAACAGTATCGCTATTCACAAGCTAGCTTGGTGCCAAAGCTGCTGAGGCTGATGGCGAAGGCTTGAAACGCTGAGAGCGGTTGCCGATAATCCATTGTGAACATATCATCGTCAACCTTACCAAATTGCAGTAGAACTGTTTCATCATCCACGGTGCCAGCAGGGTCACTGGGGTCTGCTGCGGCCACAAGCTGGAAATTCTTGACTGATGCGACTGTTACCCGCCCATGGAAGTTTAAGCACCAGCACTGCAAGTGCTCATGCCAGCGGGGTGCTTTATTCTGCAAAGCTGTGGGTCCCATGGGCTTCCTGAACTTCGTCTTCAGTGAGTTTTCCCAGGTCTCCTGGGCTGAAGGGCATTCCAGAGCGCAATACATTCGCCTGGGGCCCCTGGATTTGAGCAAATTGTATTTATATGAAACCTGTCCAACTTCATAGTTGCCTGCTGACACTTGGGGACTGATTCTTCTGCTTCCAAAACGCCGACTGGATCGACTACTTGATGCTTTAGCACCATCATATGGTGGCTTGCTATCGTATATTTTGAAATTTGTCCCCCAGAAATCAGATCTAAAGAGGTTGCAGAAGTAGAATATAAATTAAGTAAAAAGGGTTCTAATTCAAGTAGGGAACATAGCAGGAGATCAATATTCTATTCTTTTTGCACAGAGGAATCAAACAAATGAAAAGTGTCATATGACCTAACAAAGAAAGTGAAGTGCTAGCTTCGAGATCCAACAAGAAGTTAGTCAAGGAGCTTTTGCAATATGACAGCAGAGCAAGGACACATTGTTCTTCAAAAGTGTATACAAATGTTGCACCATGAAAACTTGAAATATATTAGCAAGTATAGTTGAAGAGTAAGACAAGTAGTCGAAGAATAAGACAACAGGTACCGGAATTCATAACTATTATATTTTTTATTTGGTTTGTGCATCCTAAGGAGTTGAGTGTTAAATGCATGAAGTGTGTGTGACACCTAATTGCATCCGAAGTCCCCAACAGTCACTTTCACCAACCGATTTGTATGCAGGGTACAGAATGAACATGGAAGGTACAGGATAACTCCGACCTCACCTCAGTTTCCCCATGTATGCATTGCTCCCTTGCGATAGGTCCTCTGCATCAAGGGATATAATGTACTCAGTATGTGGCCCACGCCTAAACCTTCTAGCAGCCATGAGAAATTTCCCTTTATCCATGGGTGCTGTCAGACACAAACAATATGTAGTGATCATTAAGCATATTTGATGATGGAAAAGGCTAGGAAAAATACATCCGATATACAAATGTCCATGGAAACATAAAGAACAAAGTTTATGTGAATATACACCAAGTGAGCATGCAGTCGTGCACTTCAAAAAAAAATCTACATAGTAAGAAATGTAGCATGTGCTCAAATATAAAAAAAGCAAAATTTTCTGCAAAGTACGTGTCCTCTGGGACCTTTTTGAAACATAAGAGTGCCTAAGCTTGGGTGGAGATGCACCTCGGTTGAAAAGATATCACTCATAAGGAAACAATTAGCTTGGCTATACATACACTTAATCTCCGAGCATTTGAGGGTAAAAGCTTGTCAAATATAATGTTTAGTGCTATTATTAGGCTATAGGACTGCAATTGACTATCCTAGTGCAGCGTTCATGGACTGCTCATTCTATTTCACTATCCAGTCTACCTTGTTTTTTCCATCATCACAAATTAACCAAACTAAAAATGCATCACGTGGTCCAGGCAAAAGAAATATGTCATGTTGGACCAATTAATGGTCTGAAAGGAGCAAATCAGTCAGTTATGGAAGTGAACATGCCAGATTTCCACTAGAAAGAATGCACTTTGCATTTTACTCTCTTAAAGTGAACTTCAAGGTAATGTATAAATATGTAACACGAGTAAAAAAAGGGCAAATCAACATGATAGTCACATCAATCTTACACTTACAGTTTGTGTAGCCAAGGTAGAGGAGGAATGTAGAGTTCTTCTTGTTCCGCTTGATAAAGCACTGCATTGGGAGCTCCCTTGGCCCTGGCTGTGTTTTGAAAAAAATGGTGATTTAGGCACACTGTCACGCTGGTGTCAAATAAGAAACATTATGCTTCTTAAGTTGCATGGAAAACTTCTGGAACTGAAGTCCTGAAATATCTGAATCACTGCCTATGTACATATCAAAAATAGCTAACAGATGGCACATTCGGAAAAGTAGGCAATCCATCGGCAGGTTATTTCCCCGACAAAGAATCCTAAATATCAAAGTAGCTAAAAAGTAATAAAGATACACAGATGCAGAAGAGCACTACCCCGAAACTCGCCCAAAACACTGATATTTATGTAAAAAAAGCTTCATATGTATCAATAACTAGGCCATTCTGATTGAGGGATTTCTCGTTAACCCATGGCCAACCAGCGTCACTGAAACCGAGCAGAAAAACTATGTATGACATATGAGCAGGCAACTGATAAGCTATATTCCGTAATCTCTCATCCAAATAGTATCAAACCAATAACAACAACTGGTATGCCGTGACCAAATTCATCTCTCAAGCCTCACAGACCTATCGCAATCCGATTCCTCATTCCCATTTCAGCACAGGAGCTTCGCTAAATCACGAATCTAAAGATAGAAATCGCATCTTTGATCGAATCGAACCCTTCTCAAAATCATCGACATGACAAGAGAGATGCACACAGTCCTTCACCGGACACCGAATCGGCACAGCAACCGAACACACTACTGGCCTGCGCGCGAGCGCCTAGCGCAGACCGCGGCTCTCGTCCTCACCTGCTTGAGCGAGGAAGGGAAGGTGATCTTGCCGGACTCCGCCGGCGGCCGCACGACGGCGACGGCGGCCTCGCGCCACCGGCGGCACACGCAGGCGCAGGAGACCACGTCCTTCCGCGCCGGCCACCGCTCGCCGCCGGACGCCTCGACGCGCCGCACGACGTCGGAGAGCAGCTCCGGCAGCAGCCTCGCCCACCTCTCCTCCTGCTCCTCCGCCTCCGCCTCCGCGTCCGCGTTCGCGTCCGGGTCCGCCTCCACCACCTCGGCCATCTCGCCGCACTCCGGTGGTGGCGGCGCCGGCAGCGTCGAGGCTTGCCGAGGCATCCCCCTTCCCCCACTACTGTACTGCGTCTCCACTAGGTCGCGGGCCTCTCCTTTTCTTTTCTTTTTCTCCTCCTGCTCTCTTTTTTTTCCCCTAGTCCTGTGTGTACTCAAAACCGCGTTCAGCTTGCTGTAGACAAAATGAGAAACACCCCACTCGCCTGGACTGTAGAGGAGAGAAATTGTACTCCCTCCGTCCCAAAATATTTGCACTCGTTGACTTCTACGCTTCACGTTTGACCATTTGTCTTATTCGAAAAAATTGTGAAAATATTATTTATTTTGCTATGACATATTTTATCATCACATATATTTTAAGTATATCATAATTATTTTTTCGTTTTCACAATTTTTTTTAATAAGACGAATGGTCAAACGTGATGTGTAAAAGTCAAAGGGTGCAAATAATTTGGGACGAAGGGAATAAATCACAAGTAAGAGTACCATGGTCACCGTAGAGTCCGTCGTATTTCGCCGTGCTAAAATGTTTAGCAATTAGCACGGAGCAACCACGTAAAAAAGCAGACGACAGAGGTCACGTCGTACTTTGATAGATAAATTGGCGACCCACTTGAAGTGGGTCACGATGGGATGGATTCGGACGCTGAAAAACAGAATTATCACATATCTGATTAAAAACGTTGATATGGAATCTCTATTCATACTCATTCTTATTATGGATGTATTCAAATCTGATTTTCAACATTATTCGTATTCGATATTATCTCACATTATTCAACCTATTCGACATTATTCGCGCCCAAAAAGAATAAAGTACCCATAGATGCTATATAAAATGTATTTTAAATTCTAATTGTAAATTATGTTTATTTTAATATTGTTAATATAATAACTATTTACACTATTTTACCTATTAAAAATTATCTATACTGCAACTACCTAATTATTTATGTTAACCTAATATTAGTAGATTATATAATGATCTGTTTAATTAAGTTAATGCGACTAGTATCTTTTTAATTAATTTATAATGTGTCTAGTCATAGTTATTTCAAATACATTATATTATTTAAATAAATAAATAAATAAATAATATTTATAAGTATTTATGCACTTATTTTTACTACTAAAAGATGTTTATATATTTAAAAAATACTTATTTTTATATTTATTGTGGTGTATTTTTTATTTATTGATTGATACATATGTTATTTGCAATACGATATCTATTATGCACAATGATCATAATTTACTCTCTACATATGACATGATTTGATTAATATAAAACCATTGACAAATGAAATTGATATTTGTTATGACTCTATGCTATAAATCGAGTAAGTATTCTATTGTGAATCCGATTTTGATATATCCATTTGTATTCGTTTTCGATAGTATTCGTATTTTAATTTGAATTAAAATATGATAAATAGTGACATTCGAATTTGCATCTATGCATATCCGATGCGAATCCATCCCGGAGTGTCACAGTAGGTTATGTTTGATGTTGCATTGTTGATTTTTTATATTCTAGTATCACATTTTAGTGTTGCAACATTTCTTTTTTTTCCTGCTGAACCAAAATCATCAAACACCTGTTATCGTGGGAATATGTTCCAATTGATCATTCTGACTTTTCTGTGTTCGTATACTCCCTCCGTATTGCTATTAGAACAACTCCAAGAGACTAGCTTTCTTAGCTTAACTAGCTAAAAAATAGAAAACTTGTTCAAAAACTCAATCCAACAGACCAGCTAAACTTTCCCTCGCCATCCTCCGCTGGCTAAACCGAAGGTTTCGCTAGCCATCTTTGGCTAGCCAGTCTCGCTGGCTATCCCCTCGTACATTAGTATGACAGGCGGGACCCACTAGCGTTGGAGCATATGGAGAGTAATTTTAGTGAGTATGTTGGATTTCATCAACCTTTTGCTAGCTATTTCATATTACACACTAAGTCAAACATTGGAGTCAAACATTTTTAGAGAGCAGGAGTCAAACCTTTTGCTAGCTATTTCATATTACACACTAAGTCAAACCTTTTGCTAGCTATTTCATATTACACACTAAATCAGGATTTTAGCTAGTAATTTTTAGAGAGGCTCTTGGAGTTGCTCTTAGAAGACGTTTAGGACAAGGTTTAAGTCAAACATTGCGATTATAAATCATGAATAGTTTTTAAGTTATTAAGTTTGAAGATGTGAAAATCATATTAATAGAATTGTCTTGAAAAATATTTCCATAAAAGTATAAATATATCATTTTTGAATAAATATCTTTTTATAAAAAACAAGTCAAAGTTGTGTTTTGAATACCGTGTCACAGTCAAAAACGTCTTCTAATACCAACATGGAGGGAGTATATAGTATGCATATAGACATATATTATATCTAAATGCATAGCAAAACTATACATTTAAAAAAGTCAAAATGACCTACTCTCCATACTCATAAAATATGTCGTTTAAGACAACAATACGGTCTTCAAAGCATAACTTTGACTTCTTATTTTTATATAAATATTTATTAAAACTAACACATGTATACTTTTATGAAAATATTTTGCAAGATAAATATATTTATATAGTTTTCAGATTTGTAAACTCAACAACTTAACATGTATTCATGAATTATATCCAAATGTTTGAAATCTTGTATAAAAAGACATGTTTCATACGTTGGAGGGAGTACAAATTGGAACGAAGGGAGCATCAAAGATTCCGAAGGCAAAAAGGCAATTTCAATGCATATTTTTATGTTGCAGTTATGTTTATCTTTTCCTGTGTTACTATCTCCGCTTTTAAATATATGACGTTTAAGGTAAATTAGTTAGTTAAATTAACTAATTTGTCCTAGTAAATGTCATGTATTTAAGAATGGTAGAGTATTTACTTTACATTGCAGTTCGCAGATGTATTTTTTTTTACGTTGCGATCGAGAGTGACCAAGCGTTCCAACAACTCCCAAGGGAATTTAGTCCGATATAAAAAAACTTTATATCCAAAACAGGCCTAAATTTTAGGAGCTAACCCGGGAAGTAGTTTTCATACTTCTGCTTTTTCGGCACAACCGGCCCAATGGCCCATCCGTAAATACCCTTCGTCAATCTGATCCTCCTCGTTTTCGAGTCTTCCCGTTGTCCAAGCAGACAGGCGAGCGAGGCGGAAGGAGATTACGCCGGAGCTAGTTCGCGGGCAGGGACAGGTACACCCCGCTTCTCCTGATTGCTGTGGCCTCAGATTCCTGCCTGATGGTTCTCTCCTGTTAAGTTTTTTGGTTGGAATCTTTTCTGCAAAGAGCAATGCAATAGTGGGTTCAGCTCCGCCCGTGGGGAATGGCGCCGCCGCCGAATGCGAGCATGGGGCTTCTCAGCTTGAGTGGCTGCGGGTCTCCCCTCCCCACTCGGCAGCCTAATTCGAGCCAGGGTCGCGGGTTTTCGGTCCCCGGGAGGAGCGTCTCTGTGTTGCCACTGCGCTGGGGTTTGGCGACGAAGAGAGGCCGGGTTCTTGATTCAAGAACTCACGGTGCTGTGGCTGGTGGTGGATCCGGCACCGGGTCGTCGGGGCTGCGGCATATCGAGAAGGAGCTGACGTTCAGCGCGACCTTCACCGACTATGTGAAGATCATGGAGTCGGTTAAGTTGGACAGGAGCAAGAATTTACATGGCAGCGATTCAGATAGCCGGAGCTCGAGAAGAAGGTTCACGGGTGATGGTGACAGACATGGGGATGGGAGGTCTGGTGATGGAAGGAACCAACCTTTTGAAAGGAATCAGGGGCCTCGGAGGAACAGGAGGAGTGACATAGGTAGAGTAGTGAAATCGGCGAAGGATGATAATAAAAAAGATGTTACTGGATTCGTGGAGAGAAGAGCAATGGGTGATATAAAAAATAACCGCCGTGCTCAAGGAGAGGTTGAAGAATATGTGCAAAGAAGAATACTTCGTGGTGACATGAGAGGAGATGGAGGCAATGGGCAGCTCTCCTCACATTTGAAGGCTAAAGATACTAGCAGTAGTATGTCTGATCACCAATCAGTGAGGAACAGGCAAAGTCAGTCAGTTGCAGGGAGAAATTTGGAAGGGCAGCTACCCTATACTCCACCTCGGCCTTCTGCTCCTCCGAATAACAGCATTTTGTCAAAGAATGCCAAGTTTGAAATGGGAAAAGGAGACTTTACTAGCACATATAGTAGTCGCGACTTCAAATATCCCAGACAGAGTACATTTTCTAATACTGAGATCAATGCCGACAGTAAAGTTCAAAGAAACCATCAAAGAGTAGAGAGTTCAGGGAGAAACTTTGCAGTACGTAGGTTAGGAGAGATTGACATGGACTCTAACAAGTCTAATGTAACCAAAAGATACGGGAGTGTGCAGCCAACGCCTCAGCATGATAGCCATTCAAGTGATAGTTTGAAGAGTCCTAGAAAAATTCAAATTCAGAGTGGAGCAAATGTTAATATGGGGAAATATGTTAGAAGGGACACTGAAGCTACATACTTTGATGATAGAGCTGCTTTCAAGTCTTTTGAGGTATTCACTGATGTCAGGGATAGGCCACGGATTCTTCGGATGGAAATGGAAGAGAGAATCCAGAAGTTAGCTAGTCAGTAAGTCTTCCATATACTTGGTTTATTGAATGCTTATGTGGTTTAAGTTGAACATTTTATTCTTCTTTAATTTGGAAAAGTTGGACCTTCATGGTGGTTCGTATGTACTCTTTAGCATGAGCATCACATTATTTGCAATTTTCAATTTTGATTTTTTTTTCAATTCTTCACTTTCTTGTATTTACTGATGTGACCATTTACTATCACCATTCCCATTAAATGTCATCATGCTGTCCGTCTTTGAAATTTATTTCTCACACAAATGACACACAAAAATCTTTTTTGATAAATAGTGCCTATGAACTTAATGAGCTTATGGTTATTTATCTTTTTGAAGGCTCAATGCTACAGATGTCAATACTCCAGAGTGGAAATTCTCCAAAATGATTCATGATGCAAAAATCAAATTCTCCGATCACTCAATCCTAAGGATTGTTCAAATGTTGGGTCGATACGGCAACTGGAAGCGCGTTTTGCAAGTTGTTCAATGGCTTGAGTCACGTGAAAGGTTCAAGTCCTACAAGAGCAGGTAATGGCCGCTCATCTGTGCTACCCTCTTCTTTGATGCTGTGCATTCTAGCTACTGTTATTAACGTGATGTGCAACCTTGAATGCAAACTTAAAGTAGTTTATTTAAGTTCTCTTGAGTACCTTCATGTGGTCTTAAGATTTTGCATTAAGTAGACATAATTTTAGCATATGAAATGCATATGATGTTTCATAATGTTATCTATCTGGTGTAGGTATATTTACACAACAGTTCTTGATGTTCTAGGAAAGGCAAAGAGACCAATCGAGGCATTGAATGTATTTTACACCATGCAGGTATAGCTAAGAAAAATAGTTTTCATCTTCATTGTCCAAAAACCACGAAGAAAAATAGTTTTCATCTTCGTTGTCCAAAAACTAAGAAGAAAAATAGTTTTCATCTTCGTTGTCCGAAAACTAAGAAGAAAAATAATTATCATCGTTGCCTTTTTGTTATCTAGACCTAATCTGACCTCATTCAGATGTCATTTGCAGAACCAATTGTCATCGTATCCTGACATGGCAGCTTATCATTGTATCGCTGTTACTCTTGGGCAAGCTGGTCTTGTCAAAGAGCTATTTGATGTGGTTGATTGCATGCGTTCTCCGCCTAGGAAGAAGTTCAAATTGGACCCTCTTCAGAATTGGGATCCTCGCTTGGAACCAGACCTCATCGTATACAACGCGGTGAGTAACTTCTGTAGCACATTTCATGTGCAAGGGGATTTGATAAGCCTGGAAACAGCATCTTTAGAACTATTGGTCGTTTGTTCTTCAGCGGTACGTCAACTAGTTCTACCACTTTGCAGGTTTTAAATGCTTGTGTGCGACAAAAGCAATGGGAAGGGGCATTTTGGGTATTGCAACAGTTGAAAGAGAAGAATATTCGCCCAACAAATACAACATATGGTCTTGTTATGGAGGTATGTTAATCTTGATGTTACATGTGATCACATGACACAGTTCTCGTGCTGCCCATCTGAAACCCGGCTATGCTGGTCCTGGCTGATGCTTCTGCACATCTTTCATTATTTTCTAATGATAACAACGTAGTTTTTCCTTGTTGAAATCCGTGGATGTATGTTATTGCTTCTCCACCTGCTCGTCTGATTTTCACAGTATCATATCTTTTTCATGTATTTTTGACACTGTTCTTTATATGGCTTAAATCCTTTTCACTCTATTTTAACTTTCTTATCTGCAGGTAATGCTTGCCTGTGGAAAGTACAATTTGGTGTATGAGTTCTTCGATAAGCTGGAGAAATCATTGATACCTGGTGCTCTGAACTATAAAGGTTCTTCCTACAACTTTAACTGGATTATGTTACAAACTATAGTAGACATCTCAGACCTGCCGCTGTTTGTAGTTCTTGTAAATGCACTTTGGAGAGAAGGAAAGATCGATGAAGCAGTTATGGCTGTGAAAGATATGGAAAGTCGTGGAATCGTTGGTTCCGCTAGTCTGTATTATGACCTTGCTCGGTGCCTTTGCAGTGGAGGGCGGTGCAAAGAAGCACTTCTCCAGGTTTGTACTTTCAAAATGTACTTAATATGCAATTCACATGCCACAGTTTTTGTTGACGAAGAAATTAAATTGAGCTGTGGCATACTGAAGGATAGTTACTACTTAAACTACACACTAGGTTTAGAAGCAATGGGCTATATTGTGTTGACTTAGATCATTTCTTAAAATACACACACTGTTTTTCTGCAATGGATAGAGTTTGACCAAACAGAAAATAGCGTTTCAAGGCATCTCTGCCTACACGAAGAAAGACTGTTGATAGATTGCCAGAACCTTACTTTTACTGTAGTAGGCACATGCTCTGAGCTGTTACATTAGATATATGTAACATTAGGCTAGAATTAGTCTCTGAACCTATTCGGATCCTCCAGTTTCAGTCAGAGATCTTTTGATTTGAGAAAAGTTGCAAATCCTATTGAATAGAACTCTTAACTGAACAAGTAATGCAGCACAGGAAAACATAATATCTGATCTCGTGGTCATAGTAACTCATAAAAGCTGTCAGATAACTATTTCAGTTCACTGCTGAACTACCACTTCTTTGTCTATGAACGGCAGAGCCATCTTTTTGTTATTGCTGTATGCCTTCAGATTGCTTGTTTTATCTCATTAACTTGTGTCGGATGAAAACTACACTGCAGGTTGAGAAGATATGCAAGGTTGCCAACAAACCACTGGTTGTTACCTACACAGGACTCATTCAAACCTGCATAGACAATGGCAGAATGGAAAATGCTAAATACATATTCAACGAGATGTGCAGCTACTGTTCACCTAATACCGTGACTTGTAACATCATGCTAAAGTCGTTTGTGGAACATGGAATGCTTGAAGACGCGAAGGATCTACTCCACGATATTCTGAATGGCAGGATAAGGAGCAAAGCGGATTCGAGCCAAGCCGCAACTGCTGACAAGTTTACTTTCAATACTTTCATGGAGGCCTGTGCTGCAGCACAAAGGTGGGATGACTTTGAGTATGCATTTCGTGAGATGTTATCGAAAGGGTACCATTTCGATGAGCGAAGGCACCTGCGCATGGTACTTGACGTTTACAGGAATGGGAAGGTACATACATTAGCAGCTATCACTTGCAAAGCATATTGCTAACTGTGTAGTTGCTTCACGAATCGATTCATGTATCTCACCCTAATTGTTTATCACTGTTCAGGAACAACTGCTGGATGATCTGTGGCGCTACCTGTGCCACCACAACCGTGCCCCGCCCGCCCCTGTCATCATGGAAAGATTTTGCCTGAAACTGGTACAAGGAGACACGATGGCGGCAATCTCCTGTGTCAGCAGGTTCCAGCAGGAGGGCAAGATACAGAACACGTCCTCCATGTCATGGCTCAATCTACTGAACCGAAACGCGGACCGCTTGAAGGATGAACATGTTACCAAGTTAGTCCACGAACTCAATAACTTTGTCAGCTCAAGGAGTTCCTCTGATAACATTAGTCTGTACCAAAAAATTCAGAGTAGCTGTACAGCATTCCTTTCTGGTGCCACCGTTGTAGAAAAGGCGCCTTCTGGCCAACAGATACAGAGGGCTGTGGCTTTACACCATTCGTAACTACCACAATTCCTCCATTCTAGTATACGGTTGTTGTCACTGCCTGCGGTTTGTAAGAAATGTAGCTCGTGTTAGAATACAAAGGTTTGATCTGGCAGCATAAAGCAGTAGACCTTTTGGGTTGTCTATACAATGCCGTTGGCTGATTGCCCATGATCTGGGTGACGCATCCGCCTCCTCCTCCCATCGGCGACAAGCGTGCTCCTTGTGCAAGTCATCAATTTCTCACGCGGATGTGCGCACGCCAGCAGCTTGGTGTCACTAGAGATCGAGCGTTATTAGTGGTTTTGCGAAATTTACTATCTTTTTCAAGGATTGCTCCGCTCCAGTGGTATGTTGATACGCCTAGGTACACGAATACAGTATTTTATATAAATATAAGGATGAAAAGTAACAATATTTTTTACCGCCTTCGCAAAAGGAAATAAAACTGAAGTTGAAATGCTTGCCGAGTTTCAGGAGAATCCGTCGAGTGCCGGAGCCGGATTCAGTGACCAAACACGTAACTGGCGGCCCAATATCCAGCGTCCAAACACGATCTGACGGAAGGCACGTGATTTAGCTCTCTGCAACAGAGAGGGGGGCCGGGGACTCGGGCGCACGCCGCCGGCGCCTCCGGGAACTGCCTCCTTCAACTTCAGCAAATCCCCAAACCCCCAAATAACGCTCACCGCATCTCCATGGCATCCAGATGCATGGCCTCATTCAATTCCCCCGGTGACGCGGCCAACGGGTGCCGCCGGCCGGCATCGGTTCTCCTCAACGAAGAAGCCTACATCGCGGATTTTCGCATCGACCAGCCGCCGGACATCGCCGACGACAGCAACGAGACCTCGGCCACAGCGAAATCGAAGGGTGGCCATACCATGGCGGTGTCGTTCTGGGTTGCCGATCCGCCTCATATGTCCTTCTTCTCTGTGGTCTGCTCCGAATCCGCCGACCCCGTTTACAAGAGCCCCGGCTTCAGAATTTCGCCACATGTGGTAGGCGCGGAAGGCCGTTTCGTCCTCCTCCGCGCCAACTTCTTCTCCCGCTACGGCAAAGATGAACTTTTCATGTACACGGCTGGCGGCGACGCCGAGTCCCCATCGCTGGAGCGGGTTCCCCTTCCTGATGATGACGATGGTAATGTTGGTTGTCTCCACAGAGTCAAAGAGTTCGGAATTGTACCGCGAGGCCTCCATTATCTCGTGGCCGCTCTTTGCGACTCGTGTGAGTCCTCCTTGGATTATCAGCTTCACGTCTACTCGTCCGAGAGTAGAACATGGAGCTCTAGGGTGCTGCCAAATACTTGGGTCAAGATTATGAAACCGGAGAAGGTGATCACGCTTGGTGAAGGTGTACTAGGCTGGGTTGATTTCTCACACGGCTTGCTGGTGTACAACTTGTTCCATGAGCAGCTCCCTAGTCCACGTTTCATTCCCTTGCCCAGGCCGTGCCCTGGAAACAAAGACAAATTAAGAGTCCCAGAAGCTTCCCCAAGGTTATTTCGGGATCTAACCTGTGTTGACGGAAAGATCAAGTTTATCGAGATGGAGCATGGCACTGAAAAGTCGAGTGATCCTTGCGATGATGACGTCCTCTATGATTCAGACTTGATCAGGTTGCTTGAAGATGACATGGATGGCAAGCCCAAGTTAAGGCATGGTTGGAGAACCGTGACATGGAGTCGGACAGTTTCGTCCAACTATTGGCGCAAGGAATGCGTTGTTGATGTTGCTGACATTGTGGTCGATGAATCAGCATATTCTTTGTTGCTGTCTGGACTTGGTGAAACTGCTGGAAACTTGAAATTTAGAGACCTATACTCTGATTTCCCCACCCTGAGCATAGACAGTGGTGATATTCTTTACCTCAAGTCTTCAGTGGAACCCAGTGATCGAAATGGATGGGTGGCCACTGTTGACCTTGGGAACAAGAAAGTGAAAGCATTTAGACCACATCCTTTTCAGAAACGTTACCCTACCGATACCGTGCAAGCTTTCCGTACCAGTACACTGTCTTCCCATCTGGTCATTACTCCAGGTAATGTTAGCTTTTTTTTCCTTTTTCTTTCCTTTTTCAGCAGGTGTTAGCTTCTCTTATTGTGAACACACCTGTGCACTGCCTACAGTCCTTGTGTTGGTATTTTGCTGCCTCTGCAAAGTCGGTGCCCACTATACCAGTTTGATGGCCACCTAAATTCGTTCATCGTCTCTGTATTTTCTACATCTTTGCTAGTTCCCTACAAAACCCCTGCTTGTGATTGACATTTCTTTTTTTCTTATGAATTTAGCGGTTTTCGTAGGTATTAAAGTCTCGGCTTACCGCAAGATCCCACAGGTGGGAAAGCCTGCAGATAGTCCAAACAGTCCATCGGTAAGTGTTTTGCGTCACTTTATATTTCAAAGCATTGCTGCCAATTAACTCTCTCCTTTCTGTGCATAGATCCATGTGGATAAGCATGTGTCATGGCATTCTAGGACTGAGCTCCAAAGGCAAGTTTCTTCGTCTGTTATGGGAACTATTCTTTCTACACCAATGATTCTATTTAGATCAACTAATTGTATTTTTTGGTAGCTGCATTTGCTAATTTGTTTTATCTATTGGAGATCTTTCATTTAATTGGACTTTTTGTGTATCAGGCTATTGGTTGATAAACTCAAGAAACTCAAGCGCAAAGGGGATGATGAAACTCAAACTTCTACGCAAAATGATCAATCAAGGACGAAACAGCAAAGGCAAGTTTGGTATAACTGATCTGTTAAAGCCTGTTTCCACCAGTGATCCTGTTTATGTCAATTCATATTCTAATCGTTTTGCCTGATATTGGATATCTTTTTTTTAATTGGACTTGTGTTTGTCAGGCTATTGGCTGAGAAAGTCACCCTGCCACTAAATAAAGCTCCGAGTATTGTACAGAATGATCATATTTCGCAGGTTGATCCTGTTCAAAGCAATATGGTATTCTGAATACTGCACTTAAATATGTCCATTTCATTATCATCATTCGTCAATATTAATTAGAATGTGCTATATCCAGTCCCCACAGCAATGCTTCAACAAGTGGGATCAGCCCTGCAACCCGGGATATTCATCTTATCCCCAACAAAACAATCTGGTATGTATTCCCTGTTTTACGTATTGCTATTTTCTGATTGTCATACAGCATGATTAATTAGAAGTTGCCATTCCAGCTACCACAGCAGTGCTTCAACATGATGAATGGATTCTGCCGGTATGCACCATTGGCGCCTACCGCTGTCTTACATGGCTATGACAGCTATCAACCACTGTGGCACCATCCAGCTCCTTGGAGGCAGCAGCAGCAGCAGCAGCAGCCTTGTAGCGAGTTTGAACCTCATAAGGTAAAAACATTGGTGGAGCTTATGATAACCACTTTATCGATTTGCAGTTCTGGAATCATCTCCTCTAGCTTAAAGTTTACTTACTCTTGTTACTGGTAATCGTGCCTGCCATGTGCTTTCATGGCTGATGAACCCAACATGATATGTAATGCATATCATATATATTTCTAAGTAGAAATAACCATGGCATTGATTTTAAAAACATGTAATCAATAAGTCAAAAGCAAATAAACTGTCCAAGTAAATTAATTATTTGAGTTCCGTTAATAAAAGATGGAATTATACATGTATGCTATTCAGTGCTATGTATACTCGTTTTTTGATGTGTTGCTCAGGTGTCCATTTTCTCGTGTAATAAGATGTTGACTGTCTACAGGCATCACAGCCGTGCTTCAACAACCACAATGGTGCCAGCTACCATGGGTATTTGCAGCAACTCCCTGCTCCCAACTCAGTTGCCTATGGCACACACTCAGTCTATGGCAACAATCAACAGCAGTTACAGTCGCTTCCTCCTACTTACAATCTGCCTGCCAGTGGGTCTTGGCAGCAGCCACCTCTGATGCAGCATAAGTTGAAACCTAGTGGTGTTTGGACCTCATGAGGTAAGATCTACTTTGAGATAGTATAATTCTTTGTTTGCATGACCAAACATAATGTGTTTCAAACTAAAATTCAAAGAGGTTTCCGCTGTAGCTCTTGAAACAGTGACACACATAAATGGCCCTTAACCTCTACAAAATCTCAACTACGTTAGCTAATATCCTGCTGTAATTCGACCACAGGATTGAAATCTGAACTATTGGTATCTATTTTACTGAAATTTAGGTTTTTCAATTCTTTTTTACTGCAATTTGAGCACAGTAGTCAGTTAAAGGGTCACCTAAGAGCATGTTTGTTTTAGCTTTGGATTTTTGTCTCTAGTTGCGTGGGTACCGTTTCGATGCGCAAATGCACCTGCGTATGGATACTGTACTCGACGCTTACAGAAATGGGAAGGTACATAAGTTAGCAGCTATCATTTGCAAAGCATATTGTTTTCCTGTGTTGCTTCATGAAACTTTTTTTTCTTTTTGCGGGTGCTTCGCGAATCGATTCGTGCATCTCACTCTAGTTGTTTATGACAATTCAGGAACAACCTGCACCACCACAACCGTTCCCCGCCTGCACCCACCAGAGGAGAATGAATGTCTAACAGAGAGTTTTACGGAAAAGGAAGTAAGGGAGGCGGTGTTCCAAATGAAGCATAATAAATCCCCGGGGCCAGATGGGTTCCCAGCAGAATTCTATCAGGTGTTCTGGAGTCTTATAAAGAATGACCTAATGGCCATGTTTGTAGACTTCCACTATGGTCAATTGCCCATTTTTAGTTTAAACTTTGGAATCATCACCCTGATACCGAAATTAAAAGAGGTCAAGATGGTACAGCAGTATAGGCCTATCTGTATGCTGAATGTCAGTTTCAAGATCTTTACTAAGGTCTTAGCTAACAGGTTTACAGAAGTGGCGAATAGAACAATCAAACCGACACAGACGGCATTTTTGCCAGGGAGGTATATTTTGGAGGGGGTGGTCATTTTACATGAAACAATTCATGAATTAAAACGGAAAAAACAGAGTGGTGTAATACTAAAGCTGGATTTTGAAAAGGCATATGATAAGGTTAGCTGGAGTTTTTTACAACAGGCATTGAGAATGAAAGGCTTCTCACAGACTTGGTGTACGTGGATTGAAAAAATTGTGAGTAAGGGATGTGTGGGAGTACAAGTTAATGATGATATTGGACATTTCTTCCAAACTAAAAAGGACTAAGACAAGGGGATCCTCTATCTCCACTACTATTTAACATAGTAGCGATATGTTAGCGGTCCTCATTTCGAGAGCTAAAAATAATGATCGGTTTAGGGGACTAGTCCCACATCCGATTGATGGAGGATTATCGGTACTCCAATATGCGATGATACTATCCTTTGTTCATGGAAAATGATTTAGACCAAGCAAGGAACTTAAGATTAGTTTTAAACACTTTTGAGAAACTTTCGGGGTTGAAGATTAATTTCCATAAAAGCGAATTGTTTTGCTTTGGGGAAGCTAAGGAAAATGTGAGGCACTTTGTACAGATCTTTGGGTGTAAGGAGGGCTCTTTCCCGTTTAAATACCTAGGAATCCCTATGA
Organism: Cenchrus americanus; assembly: GCA_947561735.1. Classification (NCBI taxonomy): domain Eukaryota; kingdom Viridiplantae; phylum Streptophyta; class Magnoliopsida; order Poales; family Poaceae; genus Cenchrus; species Cenchrus americanus. Next base: position 75,021,558 of record OX387244.1, on the reverse strand, counting down.
ACACACACAAACCCGGAAATAAAGATTGGAAGGAAATAGAGGAGAGATTTCAGAAAAAGCTGGCTAGCTGGAAGGGTAAGTTACTGTCGGCTGGGGGGAGGCTAGTTCTAATAAACTCAGTTTTATCTAGTTTGCCCATGTTTATGATGTCTTTCTTTAGAATACCTAAAGGTGTACTAAAGAGACTAAATTACTACAGATCTCGTTTCTATTGGCAGTGTGATGAGCATAAAAAGAAATATAGACTTTCAAAGTGGAGTATTCTGTGCCAACCCAAAAGTCTAGGGGGACTAGGGATTTTGAACCTGGAGATACAAAATATTTGCTTGTTATCCAAATGGCTTTTTAAATTACTTAATGAGGATGGGGTGTGGCAAAATCTCCTGAGGAAAAAATATTTGAAAGATAAGGCTCTAACTCAAGTGAGTAAGAAGCCAGGGGATTCCCAATTTTGGACCGGCCTAATGGAGATTAAAGATTCTTTTACTCATCCAATGGTTGTTTCAAGGTAAATAATGGGGAACAAACTAGATTCTCGGGAAAATGAGTGGGTGGGAGGACAATCTCTCGAAGAGTTTGTATCCATCACCGTATAATATCACAAGAAAGAAGAATGTAACGGTAGCAAGTGTGCTAAGCACAGTACCACTCAATGTATCCTTTAGAAGGGCGTTGGTGGGAAATAATTTAAATTTGTGGCTACAGCTAGTGGAGAGGGTGATGTTATTGGAGATAAATGAACAAAAAGACAATTTTAGGTGGAAACTAAACAAGAATGGGGACTTCTCGGTAAAATCATATTATAAAGAACTTATGAGGGGGGGGGGGGCAACACAACACTTGCAAGAATTTTGGAAGATTAAGATTCTGAAAAAATTAAGATATTCCTATGGTACTTAGAAAAAGGAGTGGTGTTAACTAAAGACTATCTTGTAAAAAGAAAATGGAAAGGTAACAACAATTGCTCCTTTTGTGGCCATGAGGAAACCATACAACATCTTTTCTTCGATTGTCATGTAGCAAGAAATGCTTGGAATCTTTGTAGCTATCACTTTTGATATAAGAAAACCAAACTGTACTTATGATTTGTTTCATGATTGGTTGAGTGGGTGGACTAAAACAAGTAAAAGACTCATGCTACTAGGTGCTTTGCTGCACTTTGTTGGGCAATTTGGCTAAGCCGAAATGATGTGGTGTTTCAAAGAACAACTCCTAACTCTTTCTTACGGGTGATCTTCGGGACGACGTTCGGGGGCACGAAGTTGGGCGCTACTCTCTAAAGAGGAAGCGAGGCGAGAAAGTGAAAAGCAACTCAAGCAAATTAGAAGTCACCATCATGGAGATCTTCAAAAGTTATGGATGGAGAATGAGGAATAGAATCCAAGCTTGAGTTTCTTTTCGGTTTAGTCCCATGTTTAGTGTCCAAGTACCTTTGCGTTTATGTTTGATTGCCTTAAGTTGAGTGGTGAACTTTTGTAATTGAGTAAGTCCGTATCGGGACAACAACCCGAGTGTTGTGTAAACTTGACTTTTGTTGGCCATAAGCGCTCCTTGTGAGTTGCGGAGGTCGGTAATTCCATATTCTAAAAACGATGGTGGCAATCTCCTGTCAGCAGGTTCCACCGGGAGGGCAAGCTACAGAACGTGCACTCCATGTCGTGGCTCAGGGTGTGTTTTGTCAAGGTCTTCAACCTGAACCGAACCAAAACGCAGGATGGCTTTAAGGATGGGCATATACTCTCAATAACTTCGTTAGCTCGAGGAGTTCCTCTGATAACATTAGTTTGTACCAAAAAAAATTCCAGAGTAGCTGTACAGCGTTCCTTCTGGCCAGCAGCTCCATTCTAGTATATCAGTGCAACCTTTGGAAACACCAAGGCTCTATTGTCCCGGTTGTTGTAAGAAATGTAACTCGTGTTGGAATGCAAATGTTGACTTGGCAGCATAAGCAGTAAGAGCTTGTTGGTTGGTTATGTTGGACCGAGCATTGGCATAAGAAACATTCAGACAATATGTCGTTGGCTGTCGTTCTGGGTGACGCATCCGTCTCACCCTCCCATCAGCGTTCAGCGACAAGGCGGCGTGCTCCTTGTGCCAGACATCGATTTCGCACGCGCACGTGGAGGACGCTCGCGACGATGTCAACTCTGGGTGATGTTTGGAGCACGAGGGTGATGACTGCATGGTTCGAGTACTCTGGATGTACTCGAGTCTGTTGTTAGTCGCCAGTTTTCAATCTGGTAGCAGCGCATTGGATTTACAGTCTGAGTTAATCACTGTGTCTGTGTTGGGACTTCGGACAGTGCAGCATCAACTTGATATTGTTCACCGATATTGTTCAACTTGATTGCTGATATGCTGGCCGTTCCTAATTATTTGTCGTTTTGACCCTTTTTTTTATACACATTCCAATTGTTATGCATCTAAACGGCTACACATAAATATATATTTTTATGTATAAAATGTGTCTAGAAAAATCAAAATGATAAATAATTTGAACGAAGGGAAATTCACTCTCTTTCTCAAGAACTGGTATGCAGGACAAACTACCCTCGGCTCTTTCACCCAGTCCCATGTCACCATGTGTATACATGAAGAAATATATATGATGGCAAAATGATATTGTTTTTTACTGTATTCGCAAAAGGAAACAAAATTAAAACTTGATGGGGGCGGGCTGAAGAGGGAGTAAAGAAGAGATGCTGTTGCAAGTGCGCGCGAATGGCGGGCACGACGGTTGGCGGCAACGCGCCAACACGACGTGCGGCGACGAGGGACGAGACTTTTCCTTTCCTTTCCCCAGCAGAACAACGACGGGAAAAAACTGAATAAATAAATAAATACTGAAAAATAAAAGAAATGGGCAGGGAATACGGGCAGACAGCTAGGATGGCCCACGGCTCCAATGGCATTGTCTCGGCAGAGAAAAATATCACTAGAAATCCCCCCTGGTTTGCGCGTCCCCACCTGCCCCCGCGCGGGCCCCACCGCACGTCTCTTCCAACCCGAGCCAACCAGGCGCGCGCGCCCGCCGTTCCCGGCCTCCGCTCGCCGCCGGCCGCCGGCCGCCGCCACCACCCCAACGGATCGCGCGCCGGTGAGCCTCCCCGCCCGACGGAAGGGAGACAGCCGCCGGCCGCCAGGCCGCGGCGCTGAACCGCGCACGGGTAAGTAAGGACCATCTCTGCTGCGCCTCCGCGAGTTGCATATCGATCGATCGATCGATTCCATCGGCTCGTCTCGGGAATTTCAGCTCTGGTTTGCGAAGTTTCTCGATAGCCTCTTGCCTTACCCGCGGCATTTTTCTTTCCTGGTCCTCAAAGTAGCTGCAACCAGTTTGAGATTCTTGACCTGGTTTCAAACTCATCAGAAAAAATTTCTCTTTCCCCTTAAAGCGCAGCATTTGGCGACGTCGCTGAGAGTGAGATGTCCGGAGGGGCTGAACAATGTCAATGCGGCGCGGTGCGGGCCATATTTTATTGCCATATGTGATGATGGGCACGAAGGAATTTTCAAATGGCAGGCCGACGAATCCGTCGCCGGCGGTGACTGGTGCGCTCGCGGCTGCAGAGAGAGTGGTTTTCCCCGTTCCACCCTTGACAACGACCGGCCCTCGTATCTTATCCCATTTTTTTAGAGCCTGGCTCTCGAATCCTGGCGTGGAATTTGTCCTACAGGTGGCGGAGGAAGAATTCGTTTCCCGTCTGTCGCTTTTAAACAACTCGATCTCAGACACGATTACAGCCAAGGGGATGCGCCGTTAAATCCTCTTTTTCAAATTGAAGTGATTTCTTTTTTTTTCGTCGTCGTCTTCGTGCCTTGTGTCGTGCCTGCCGTTCTTGGTTTTCTTCTCCAACTAACCCTTCCCTCCAGCAACGGCCGGCCGCTGTTTCCTTCCTCCCTCTCGTCCGTTCTCTGTTCTGTTTCTTTCTCTGTTTTCTCCGTTCCGCCCATCCGCCGCCGTGTAAGCACCTCCTCCCCCGAATCCTCCTTTTCAGTTTCTCAATTGGAATCGCGTGCGGTGTAAGCAAAATCGTCAGGCAGAAAACAAAGCGCTAAAGCTGTTTGTTTGCTTGCTTTATGGTGATTGCAAGTTTCTTCTGTCCCCTGTCGCCCTTTTTGTGGCTTCTCTGAGCTTTCCTGTCTGTTTTCTCTTGCATGCAGGCGCGCAGCGGGCGTGAGGCTGCCGTGCCAGGGAGAAGCTCGCATCGTTGCAGCGGCAGGCGCAATGGTCGCCCCCCACACCTGACCATGCATTCCAGGCTGCTCAAGAGGCTGGCGAAGAGGATCATGTGACGACGCCTTTGCCGTCGTCTGATCATCGCGCGCCTGCAGTGAAGTTAATGTGGAGGATGGATGGCTTCATTTCGTCGTGCATGGTGCTTGTCGCGCTGGTACTTCATGTCGCCGTGGATGGATGCTCTGCTGTCAACTTTGAAGGTACCGGCGGCTCGCCACCATGGCTTTGTTCCGGCGGTCGAGCTTGTGTGCTGACTTGGTGTCCGTTTCATGTGGTGTATTCAGGATTAGCTCTTCTCAAGTTCCAGTCAAGGGTGGAGGAGGATCCACATGGAGCTATGGCAGGTTGGAGCCCACGTGACTGCGATCCCTGCAACTGGGACGGTGTCCGCTGCGTTGATGGCAGGGTTGTGATGCTGTGAGTTGGATGCTCTCCCCTCTTCTTCTGAATGTGCAGTGGTTTGAAATTTCATTTCATCATCTCCTAATGAATTGTCAGCATTTCCAACAATGTACGATTCGTCCCCTTTTTCACGGATCTTCCATCTGACTATACTATCTTAGTATCTTTATCCGTCGAAAGAGTGTAGTAGAATTAGCCTATTGTTAAGTTAGCTTGCATTGGTGCCTGTGCTTCCCTTTGTTAAACTTTTCTGCCTTGCAGTTATCATGGTTTGACTTTAGACTACAATGAAAAATCTGTGTATCTGTTCTTCTGCGGAGTTTATCCCAACGCAAGCATCCCTCCACTTCATAATTCAGGAAGTCATGAAAGAAATTTAGCTGTCAAATGAAAATTACTAAAAAAATTAAAGAAAGTTAGCTGTTCAATGATGACAGACGATGATGGGCCTTTGAATGAGTGGCTTAGCAAGAAGTGATTTTATATCCCACCTAGAGAAAATTCCATGTACCAGGAGCTTTTCTAGTCTAGTAATTAAACTTAGTGTAGTGTGCCCTTGAACTTACTAGTTTCTTTAAATTGGTTATTGCAATTTTAGAAGTGCAGAATAAAAAATAGGCTCCCCCTTATACTGCATCATCCCCTACTAGTTGTTTTTTAAATGAAGCCTCTGAACAAGCTCATTATTTGGTTTATTTAGAGTGGTTTTGACTCAGCCAACAGGAACAGGTAGCTACAGCTAGTTTTATATGATTGATTGCTATTCCTGGTGGCATTTTTATTGGGGTTGTTAACTTTAAATTATATAATAACACTGGAGACTCAAAATTTATATTAGTTCTCTCAATTCTCTCAAATGGATTTCTGTAGTTTAAATACTGTAGTCTACCTATATGATTTCAGGAACCATTATAGTTCTTTAGGCTTTCAGGAACAATCACCATCACTACTTATCATTGATGTTTCAAATGCAAAGACTTATCAGTGATTCTCGGAATCACAGGGTTTTTCCTTTTACTAGTGAATTCTTGTTATTCAAGATGAAGATTTTTAAATGCTAAGGGGCTCTTTGGTTATTCCAGGAAGGCTGTTTTGTACACTGCCAAATAAGATGAAAAGTTACATTTCTTTACTGATGCATTTGTTTTTTTTCTAATACTTGGGCTTGATCTGCTGGCCCTACTTACTGTGAACTGTCTTTCTCCAGGAACCTGAAGGATCTCTCCTTAAGAGGCACCCTGGGTCCGGAGCTAGGAACTCTTACCTATCTGAGGGCTCTGTAAGTATACCCATAGATTACTATGTCTTTTTTCAGCTTATGTAGACCTTTTATTCCTTACATAATCCAATCATGCACAGTTATAGATTATTGCTTTCACAAGAATATAAATTGTTATTTGGTGGAAAACATTATTTCGGCAATTTGATAATGTAGTATTTGACTAGTTGATACACCCATGACAAAGGTTTGACAACCTGATCTACTTGCAGTGTACTCTCCAATAACTTGTTCAGTGGACCAATACCTAAGGAATTGAGTGCTCTTGCAATGTTGGAGATACTGGATTTAAGCAACAACAACTTGAGTGGGGAAGTTCCGCAAGAGATTGCAGAAATGCAATCACTTAAGCATCTGTAGGTTTTCTGGCTGATCAAATTTCATGAAAGTTTTTTATCAGCAGCCAGTAAGGTGTCATGATATGATATTTTAACACTTGTGCAGGTTGCTTTTCAACAACAGCTTTCGATGGCCTCTGATCCGAAATTCCTATGGGAACTTTGATCAGGAAAATGATTTTGACATCTATGATTATATTGGGAGGGGTAATATGAATCGAAGAGCTGAGAATGGGTAAGAAAGTTATCGTTATAAATTCCACTTGAAGTTATCTCCTGTTTTTTCCTTTTATTTCTTAGGGAAAAATAGAAGTTATCTGCAGAGCCTGATGGTAGCAGTTTTTGAATTTGGACCATTGTAGGTTCGAATCTGGTTCTTCATCAGAGGAGAACAAAAAGGACGCTAACAATCTTTCTGGTAATCTGACTGTTGCTAAGTTAAAGTCAATTCCTAGATGCATAGGCTATTCCATAAATGATTTGTTTACTTCTTTTTCCCAGCTCAACTTCCTTCACAATACGCAGTAAGAAATCCAGCTGCACATTTTAGCCAGCGCAGATTACTTCAGGATAGCAATCTCGCTGCACCTTCTTCTGCAAATGCTCCTGTTCCAGCTGCTGCTCCTGTTCCATCCACTGGAACCGGCTCGTTTTCTGCATTTAGTCCCAACAGTGCACCTGCACCAGCAGTAAATCCCCCAAGTAGTCCACCAATGGTCCCCAGTCCTACTACAACAGAAGAAGTTCCAAAAAGAAGGTCCATAAAATGGCTTTATGTTGTGCTGCCATTGGTTGCACTATTGCTTATTGGCATGACATGTATACTTTTGCTATGCCGCAACAAGTCAGTGACAACAATAGGTCCATTTAAAACAGGACTCAGTGGACAGCTCCAAAAGGCATTTGTGACAGGTAATGTATTTTATCTGCTACCTTGCTTGATTCTCTTTTGAGAAGTAATTTTATCTGATGCGAAGAAAAAACATTTCATAGTTGCATCTCCTTTTCATCTTCGGAAACCATGTTCAATAAAAGTACTTGCAATTGTTCCATCGCTATGTGGCAGCAGTTCTCATAAAATGAACTAATATCTTGCAGTAACTAATATGCCATTGAGATTTATCTGAGGAACAAATTGATGTATGTTGAAAGATTGTCAAAATTATCTATTTGAATTGCCTCTGACATTTGTGGTAATTTTTCCCACTTTAGGAGTACCCAAGTTGCAGCGCTCCGAGCTGGAAGGTGCTTGTGAGGACTTCAGTAACATTGTGTCAAGCTATCCACAATACACCGTCTATAAGGGAACCTTATCAAGTGGTGTTGAGATAGTAGTAGTGTCAACCATGATTACCTCTGGCAAAGATTGGTCAAAACATTCTGAAGGGCGATTCAGAAAAAAGGTAATGCAATATTGTATCATTAGATGAGTAACTCTCCACCTCTAAATTTGTAATTTTTGGTAGTTAGACTAAAGCAAACTTGTTTTAACCTCTCTCACTTTTCTTTTCTTTTCTTTTTATTTTTCTGAACACATAGATAGACTCACTCTCAAGAATTAATCATAAAAACTTTATCAACCTGCTTGGATACTGTGAGGAGGAAGAGCCTTTCATGAGGATGATGGTGATGGAATATGCGCCGAATGGAACACTCTATGAACACCTCCATGGTAAAGTTTGTTAATACTATCCAATTTTTTAATGTCTACCCTATAATCTTTGTAATCCAATTGCAATGTTTTTGCTTTGCCTTTTGCAGTTGAGGGATTCGATCCTATTGATTGGAATGGTAGGATGAGAATCATTATGGGAGTAGCATACTGCACCCAGCACATGCATGAGCTCAACCCTCCTCTAACACACCCAGACATAAAGTCAAGTGCCATATTGCTATCTGAAGATGGAGCTGCAAAGGTATAAACATGCTTATATATGTTGAGCTTTTGTTTCTTTGAAAATCTGGAGTGGAGACTTCCGCAGGCATCACTCTTCGTCTCTGCCCAGATTGTAGAGAAGAAACATAGTACACTGAAATTTCATTACCATGACAATATACTTCTGATTTGGAGTTCACATAACAATATTTAGTTAAAAATATGAGTTTAAATGTACAACTTTCTTTTTTTAACAAACCGGCATGAGAGCTGCCTGTTATTTTAATTAGAAGGATGGGAAGCCGACGGCCACAAAACAATACAAGAGAAAAAAGCTCCTTAAAAAATAATCATTTTTCGAGTTCATTTGGAAAACTAAACTAAGCCGGTGGGGGTAAGACCACCCCACAGTTTTCATTAAGAAGAAGAAACCATCTCTCGGCTTAGAAAACCCCCGAACCCCGGTTTTACCGGCGAGAGGATTTTTTAAAAATCAACCCCATAGTTCGCTCCAACGAGGAATCGAACTTGGGTGGTTGCGACCATACCTCAGCTCCACTAACCAACTAGGACTAGAGGGCTTTGGTTTTCGAGTTCATTTGTACAAGAACCTTAGATCAGCGCATCATTTTTTGCCTCTTACACGGGGTCCTTAATTCTTTGTACAGATGGCGGACTTGAGCGTTTGGCATGAAGTATATTCCAAAGGAAATATGCCCAAGGATGGGGACCTTGTCGATCACCATGAGCCAGTAGCAGCTGATTTAGCTGGGAATGTGTACAGTTTCGGTCTACTCATGCTGGAAATCATCTCAGGAAAGCCTCCATATTCTGAAGAAAAGGGCTCACTTGCAAACTTGGTAATGACAACAATATGGATAATTACTAGTCACTGAAATCAGGAAAATACCACATGAGGCATCTTCAAGTGTCCTAAAATTTCACTTTTCCTGTCACAGGCTTTGGAGTGCATTAGGGACAACCGGAGCATGTCTTGTTTGCTTGATCCTAACTTGAAGGCCCACAAAGAAAATGACCTAGAAATCATATGTGAATTGGTTCAGGATTGCCTCCAAAATGATCCCAAGAAGAGACCAACTATGAGAGACATCACCACTAGATTGCGAGAAGTAATATCAATTTCACCGGAGGCAGCAACTCCCCGCTTATCTCCACTTTGGTGGGCAGAGCTTGAGATCCTTTCAGTTGAAGCAAGCTAGCAAAAAATGTTCATTCTTTCAGAAACACTGAGATTATGTGCATACTACTGTAATGCAACCCTGTACATCGTTGTTGTATGTTTCCATATCGTGTTGTAATTTCCCTGTCTGCCTGTTACATTCTCCCCCCAGTCCCCCTTCACTTGAATTTAATTGACAGGATCATTTTTTGTCATTTCTTCTTGGCTTTCCCTCTGTATACTAAATCTGCATGCAGTGGAAGTAGAGTGCTTCATGCCATCCTAGGGCTAATTGTAATCAGGAAATGTGTAATGTGCCATCGTTTTATGGAGATATATATTCTTTGATTATTTATAAGGAAGAAATAACAACTGGATGGTGTGCACTATATATACTGTCCAAATGAGAATTTTATTTTTTTGTACTACACCAGCAATCCAGCGCTGTTTTGCTTTAGCATTTGTAGTTTATTTTTTCATATACTTTATTCGAAGGTTGTCATTTGTCAACAAACAAAATTGATGGGATCTGAAACTTCATGTGAGCAAGCGGAGTCAATTGAACTTCGTCTGCAGAGTCCATTTTGCAGTTTCGGAAACTCAGTTTCAAAGTTTTAAACGTGCTTTTTTTACTATTCCAACTCTTAAGAGGACAAGATCCTGAGGACAAAACTCAGTTCGACAGATGTCATCCGGATGCTATTCCAAACAAAGTTTCCAGCGTATGAACTAAAACAAAGCCATCTCTTTATCTAAGAGAACAATTGTGCATGTTAACTTTCCCACCCATGCATGCAACCGACAAGGAACAAGGGCCAAGCATAACGCTATTTTACTTGGAGCACCAGGTGCACAGCTAAGTTGTGAACTGAGGTCTTTTACGGTGCACAATAATACCCAACAGTAATATGGTAGTATAACCGTTTTACTGATATGGATAAAATGGTAATTGTCCAATATACAAAATGGTAATTTGCTCAAAATATATTAACCAACATGAGATAAGGTTACGCAAATTGTATATATTTGATTGCATATATTAAAACAATACTATTTTCCATAGTTTCAATCATATCCTCTATGCTACCATACCACCGTAAAAAAAACCGGCAGTATAGAATTAACTTCAACTGCCGGATCCTTCAAAATGGATCTTTTTCATTACATACGAGTCATTTTAAATGGCAGTATAGGGTAGTACTGTGCCCCGTAAAAGACCTCTGTGAACTACTAAGAAAGGACAATAGCTGGATAAAATAATTTAGGAGGGTATTAGCCGTCTCTGTTCGACAGATCTTTTGCTGGTTTGTAGGACAGATTTGTTATGTGTACTGATTGGTAGGGTAAATTTGTTCTGAGATAAGGCTCCTTTGGAACAAAGGAAAAGTGTAGGAATTATAGGCCTATAGGAAATTTTACTCTGAAGGTCTTTGGAACAAAGAATTGAATTCCTACCAATCCTATGAAATTCCTGAGAATTGCTTTGTCCCATAGGAATTTTGGAGGAAATCTAACAAGAGGTCCAACCTCTTGGAAAATTTGCTTTGTGTCTATCTCTCTATACAGTCCTACGATTTTCTTATGTTGTATCAAACAAGTTTCCTACATTCTCATTCCTATAGGATTGCAATAACAACCAACTCAAATCCTATATTTTTCTTATTCGTATGTTTTGTTTTGAGAATGCTTTGTTCCAAAAGAGCCCTAAAGTAAAAGTATTGTGTAGGAAGTCGAAATAATACATACAGAACCAACTGCTGTTTCATCCCGTGGTAGGGGGGCTATGGCTCCAACCAGCCACCTTGTCTCCTGGTCTAGCACAAGTTATGTCTTCTACAACTCCACGCTAGCTGCTCTCCTGCATCTTGCTTGCATGCATCCTTCATCCTCTCCGTTTCATCCCTTCCCGCTCTGATAAGTTTTCATATCCTACCAGCTTAAGATCATGTTTGGATCATCTTTAGTCCCATGACTAAAATTAGTCGGACTAAAACATTTTTAGTCACCCCCTGTTTGGAATCAAGGGCTAAAGTGTATTAAAAGAGCATTAACTACTCCCAGATTTTTGTCTCCCTATCTTCACTCTCCTCTCCCACCGTTTCTCTCCCGCGCAAGGTGGGGCTCCGGGAGGCAGGTGAGCACGCGGAGGAGTAGCGTGTCCGGGAGTGCTAGGGTTTGGTCGGGCTCGAGCGGTGGTGGCGCGACGACGGCGCGGTGGACGGTCATGTTGTCCCCCGCCGGCCACGGGTCGGGCCGGCCCTTGAGCACCGGCGTTTGTCGAGGCCTAGGTCGCCGAGGCGGCCGCCACCCGCCTCGGCATCTAGCGCCGGCTCGGCTGCGGCGGGCGGCGCGGGCGCGGCGCCGCACGGCCGCATGGGGCGTGCGGCGCGGCGTGGGCCGGGGTGGGATGGCATCGGTCTCGATTTGGGGAAGTTGGGTTCTCGGCGCCGGCGAGGGCAACCTCGGCGTCGCCGCCGCCTCGAGCGTGGAGGAGGGCGGCAAGGCGGGCGCGAAGAGGAGGAACCGGCAAGGCGGGCGGAGCGGCCCGACGAGGCGGGCGTAGAGGCGGTGGGGAGGAGCCGGTGAGGCGGGTGCAAGCGCGGTGGGGAGGAACCGGTGGGCGTAGGCGCGGTGGTGGAGCCGCGAGGCGTGGTGGGGAGCCGCGACGCGGCGCACGCGCGCGGGTGCGGGAAGGGGCTCGGGCGGTGGGGCTGCGGGAGGATGAGGATGAGATTAATGAGAGAGAAAGATGAGATTTTAGTCCTTTAGCTCTTCCACCCCTACTAGCAAAATTTAGTCTCAAGACTAATTTTAACCTCTTTTTAATCTGACTTATTTGGAAGTTTAGCTCCTGCTAGAGGCTAAAATTAGTCAGGCTAATTTTAGTCTCTAATCCAAACATCCTCTTATCCTGTATTTTTATGCGAACACTCACTATACATGCACCACACTAGTCTTGCCCTCTCTCGTTGAAAACCGCCATCGACTGCAACTAACCCAACTGTTGGTCACACACTAGCTTTGGCCATTAAGGGTGCGTTTTGCGAGGGCGGCTCTGGACAGTCTTGCGCTCATGAGGTGCAGGCTCCCGTGTTTGCGGCCTTGGACCGAGAGAGAGCCCGGCTCCCGGGAGCAAAAAATGACGCCGCGGCCTGGCCTCGGGGAAACGTCAATTTTCTCCGTTTCTTCGGAGCCTGGCTCACTGAAGCGCGTGACGGCTCGCGGGGGCTCGCGAGAGGATGGAATCACCCCTGCGGCGGGCGGAGGCGGCTGCGGTGGCCGGGACGGGACCAGGCGGGGACCCATGGGTAAGGGGAGGAGGCGGAGGTAGAGAGGGGGTTGGAGGAGAGGAGGATAAGGCGGAGACGAGGGGGTGGCGGAGGTGGAAGGCCACCGGGGAAGATGCCATGACCGCAGCGGCCATGGATGGCAGTGAGGTGGATGACAGAGTGAATACCTTCGATGGTCGGCGCCGAGGAGCACCGGAGCGGCGAGGTGGAGGACCGTGGCAGGGTTGGCAGACACGTCGGCGGAGGAGGTGTGCTACGGGCCAGCAAATGGGGACAGGGGCGGGGTTCAAGCTCGTCGGCGGCCATGGCATGCAGACATACGACAGGTGCTTGATGAATGCCGATAAGGAGAAAGCTCGTCGGTGGCCATGGCTTTAAGTTCGCCTGCGGCCATGGCCTGTAGACGTACGCCAAGTGCTCCCTGAAATGCCAATAAGGAGAAAGCTCGCCAGCGGCCATGGCTTTAAGATTGCTGGCGTCCATGGCATGTAGATGCACATCAGGTGCTGGATGAAATGCTGACAAGGAGAGAAAGCTTCCTGAGCGGGGGTAAGCATACCAGTGTCTAGTGTAGAGTACCCAGATCTTTTTTGCGCTAGAAAGCAAACACAGTCCCAATAGAACCGGGCTAGATTGAACCAGGGGAACAAACACACGATGTTGCACTATTGTAGCCGTGCTCAGGCTGGCCTAGCCTCAGCCACCCACGCAACCAGCCTTGACGGACGGGCCGAGCTGGCCTCAGCTACCCACGCAAACGCACCCAGTCTTCAACGTTGCTTTGCTTCATTACCTCTACCTGACTAGTGGCACTTGTGCCACCTTTGACTCCTAGCCCTCTACCTCCACGGTGGCTAATTCCCAAACTTTGAAACCCAAATATCTACTAACCTTTAATTGCTATGTAATATAGTTCAAATTCAGTTAATGAGCGATGGGACTTGCAGTCTAGCTACGGTACATAATACTAACCTATACCGGTGTTAAAAAAACTAGTATAAAATAACCCAACGGATGTGATTGTATATCATTATAGACTTCACTAGTGTTATAGGTAGTATATGTGCTACAAGGATATCACGAAAATAAATATAAATGGTATATATGTAATAGAGTAAATTACATCCATAGTACAATAACTATGCAGGTGCGTGCAAATTGGTCCGAGAACTAGTAAACTGATCAATCTGATACAAGAACTCGACGCTTTGGTGCACATACGGTCCAATTCCCACCGGGGTTTTTAATTTCGGCCGAAAGTTTCCGAAATTTCCGAAATTTCGGGTTTCTCAGTGACCACCGAAACGAAACGTGTACCGGTCAAATTTTTTCGTGTGAATTCATCCAGCGCGCTCAAAATCACGACAAAAGGCCCAAATTCTACTTCCGGTTAGCCCACCATATAAATAAGGCTTGGAAACCCTAAACTCTCAGCCAAATACACATTTTATCCCAAGATTTTCAGCTAGCGGTGGCTCCGGCCTCAAGCTCCTGCCCGCGAACGCCCCTGGCCGCCCACGATCGACCTCCACGCCGACGCCCTGCAGCGGCTGCGGCCTCACTCCACGCCGTCGAGGAAGGTTGCCGGAGCCGCGATCTCCGGTGAAATCATGTCATTTTTTCAAAAAAATTTGAATTCAATTTGAATTTGAACCGAAATTTCGGGAATTTCGGAAATTTCCCATTTCTCATTGGGTTCCGAAATTTTTTTATATTCGAAATTTGAAACCCCGATTCCCACCACATCATGTGTATTTGTCCATGGTGGACGATCATGCTCGGCTCGGCACGGCTCAGCGGAAACACGGGTTTAATTTGAATCCCCTCGACGGACAGTGTGATAAAAAATTGGATTGCACATTTGGTATATGGTGACTCCATTCCATGTCAAGACTTGCCACACTGCCGACGATCAAGAACCGCAGCTGGCGCCGCCCCTGATCAGGGATTGCCGCCACCGCGGCTGATGGGCCCTATCGTAGAGAAGCCAACACTGATCCTCTTCCTTTATACAGTTATTAGTTATCCCTAATCTTACCCTAATATATTGTTCTTGCGATTTGTTCACATGGCTCCTATGTGTCATCGGAGATGGAAAGGGAGCTTATCCCACCCGCCACCTCATCATCCACCTTGGAAAAATATGTGACGTGACAATATTTGAACGTATGCGCACTAAAGTGTCAAGTTCTCGTATTAGATTGATTAGTTTACTAGTTCTTGGACCAATTTACACACACATGCATAGTTGTTGCACTATGGATGCAATTTAATCTATGTAATATATTTTTCTTTTTCTATGAGATGATAATAAAAAACTCGACCTGCAGAGGGTAAGACCACCCTCACAGTATTGTGTTAAGAAGAAGACTTTCTCACACAGGTGAGAAAATCTCTGAACCCTGTCCTACCCTTACATATGGATCATTGCCCATGAGATAAGTTGGTCTTTCCATATTCCCCACACATACATAGGAGCTTGTTGCCCGTGAGATAAGTCGATCTTTCCATATTCCCCACCCGCACATAGGAGTTTATTGCCCGTGAGATAAGTCGATCTTTCCATATGCTTTGACGTGGGACAAACGATGGAATTTTTAAACCTCAGCATGAAAAAAAATGTTGAGGTTAAAAAGAATCTCCCTTCTAGTCTACTCCCTCAGTCCCAAAATATAACTTCGTTTAGACTTTTTCAAAGTCAACATTTTTTCAACTTTGACCGTGATTAACGAAATAATCATAAATGATAATAACATAAAAATGGTATTGGTAGATTTGCCATGAAACCTACTATCAAATATGTAATCTTATCTATCAAAAAACTATTGTAAGAGTTATTGTTGGTCAAAGTTGAAAAATTTTAACTTTGAAAAAGTCTAAACGAAACTATATTCTGGGACGGAGGTAGTACTTGGTTAGAGAAGTTGAGGTATGATTATAACCAAGAGACTCAGGTTCTAGACCCGGAGAAGGTTCTTTCTTCTTAATGAAAACTTGTGCGACGGTTTTACCCCACTGAGCCTAGTTTTAGTATTTTAATTTGTTGAGGAGCGACAAAACACTCTCTAACCACTACGGCTATAGGATCCTCTCTAAGAGTTTGCCAAATTTTACTTGGCAAATATTGTGTTTTGTCAACTTCTAAAAAGATATGTTAAGTAAAAAAGAGTTCATCATATCCAACAATTTGGCATAATTCACTTGCCAAACTCAGATCTGTCCTTCCACCTCTTGAAAACTTACATCAGAAATCCTTCTCTATTCTTTTTTTCACCCTCCCACCTACAGGAAAACGCCGATGGCAACCATGATCCGCGCGCGCACATATGCGCGTGGGGAGGTGGGTTTTACCAAGATTCTATTTTTGCCAAAATGTTGGAAGCCAATTTTTCTTGTTTTGCCAAAATTAGGTGAATGCCAAGTTGGTTTGACAAACTGTTGTAGTTACTCTAACAATCCATTAATAGTAAGTCATAATTAATATATTAGAGCATCCCCAAGAGTTTGCCAAAATTTACTTAGCAAATCCTGTGTTTTGTCAACTTCTAAAAAGCTATGCAAAGTAAAAAAGAATTCATCTCCAACAGTTTGGCATAACTCACTTGACAAATTCAGATCTAACTTACATCAGGAATCCTGAGAGAAACAAAATTATGTATGTGTCCTTCCACATCTTGAAAAACTTACATCAGGAATCCTTCTCTATTCTTTATTTCTTTTTCACCCTCCCACCTAGAAGGAAACAACGATGGCAACCACGATCCACGCGCGCATATATGCGCGTGGGGAGGTGAGTTTTGCCAAGTTTCTATTTTTGCCAAGTTGGTTTGCCAAACTGTTGGAGACCAATTTTTCTTGTTTTGCCAAAATTATATGGATGCCAAGTTGGTTTGCCAAACTGTTGGAGTGGCTCTTACCCTTTGTCTATATTCTTTACCATATCAAAGTTCTTAAAAGCTCCTCCCGTTTGTTGCTCTCTCCGCATCCCACGGGGTACGTGTCAAGCAGAGCGAGCTCGTGCACCCCCGCGTGTCAATTTTGCAAGAAACCCCCTCAATTCTAAAAAATACAGATCCCAACCAGTGAACCCTAACCCTCTCTATCTCCCCACTTCGCCCTCCGCGCCGCCGCGCTCTCTCTGTCCCTCCTCCACACCGCCACCTCCCCTCACCTTCTCCCTCTCCGGGTTCTCTTCGTCACCTCTCCCTGCGCTCCATCGCCGCCGCCCCGCCTACTCCCACAGGATCCAGATCCGACGCGAGGCGAGGATCAGAGTGGGAGCGACGGCGCCACTACTCGAGCTCCGGGAGCCTCGGTGCGAGGATCTCTCCCTGTCCGCCTGCCTCGACCGCTTCTCCGCACTGTCGTCGAGATCAGAGGAGGGGCTGGCCGCACTGTCGTCGAGACCAGAGGGGGCTGGGGATCGATCCGGCCTTGCTGCGGCGGCAGGGGAAGGAGGAAGGGGGGCTCGATCGGCAGGATGGAGGAGCACAAGGTCGTCTAGCATCCTTGTTGTGGACATCTTTCCCTACACCGTCCACCAGGTGAGCCGCCCATTCCCTGCTTCGATTCACATGGTTTCTGTTTCTCCGTCGTGCTGTGTTGCTACTGCTCTTGAGCTCAAAGTTGGTGAATCAGAATGTGGATAACAAAGGGATGCAAATTTTCCTCTGTTAGGGATTTTAGGCTCGACAGATGAAATTTGTGGTTGACGAGGTGGTTAGCAAGAGTAAATTGTAACAATCCCTTTTTAAACTGACTTACATTCGCATCCTACATGTATTTAATAGAATCATATTGTGTTCTCTCTGGCAACGGTGAACACATATGTACTCATGCCTTTTCATTTTCTTTGCTTAATTTTTTCTATGTACCATAGTCCATAGAGGCGTGAAGATACACCATAGTGCTCATAAAAGAAAAAAAGTGTTATAGATGCACTATGTTCCTGAGTAAGATTCCTTGATGTATGCATTTTGGCATTTGGCAATGAAGATATATGTTGACATTGTTGATCGACTATTTATTTTTGTTAACTTCATGGTTGCAAACTGTTTTCTTCTTTCCATATATATTAGCATTGTAAATGTACATTGGATTAGTATTTGGACATACCTACCTTTTGTTGTGCTTGTTGGCTATGGCGTCGACAATCTGAGCGGAAGGGAGACAAATAGGTTAGTGTATTTCCTCACTAAATTTTTTATTGTATAACATGAGAAAAATGGATTCTTTTTTGGTGATTAGAACCATTGTACCTTCGATCTTGATTATGTCTTTGTCTCTTCATTGATTTATGTGCTGCAACTGCTCACTAACATCATGTGTTACATGTAATACTCTTTGCTTCCAAAACAAGAGGTGCCTTATGCTTTCTTTAAGCTAACTCAGTTTCTATGCGCAGTATTTAGGGTATTTTCTTACTGTACCAGTCGATAGCTCACTACTTCAATTAGTGTGTTGCTCGAATTGTTCCTTCTTTTCTTCATCTAGGCCATAAAGTGAGGCAAAGTTTAGGGCACGGCTGCACTCACCTTTAGTGCAGAGAAGTGCCCTCCTCTGTGCTACTTCCCAGCATTTCTGCATCTCCTCTAAATTTGATGGTAAATTACCTACAGCTCTTGTCAATTTCTACATTTCTGCATATGCACATGCACATTGCATCTATTCAATCATTTGTGATCAATGAATGTCCAGCAACTTTTCTGTTACGTTGCACATTCATTCTATTCAATTCGCAACTGACAGTTGTGATTCTACTAGGAAGTGTCGTCTTGTATAATATCCTGGGCGATCGATGAATGACCAAACATTTTGATGGTAAATTGTCATATTAATGACAGTTTTTTGTCCTTGTCCTTGAGTGTAGCAAGCTGATTATTAACTATTAAGAAAACAAGTGGTTCGATGGAGGTAGGATCTATGTGCTAATCTTTTAGCAATAACTGAAGTTTGTTATTTATACATGAAGTACTTACCGAAATAGGAGAGAACAGAAATTGGATAGCAAATTAGACAAGATATTATTTTTTAGGTTCCTTTTTTGGTCAAAACCTGCTGCTTTTGATGTTAGCCTTGCCTCAAGCTGTACACCAACAAAACCTGCTTTGCTTGCTTCGGAATTACTGGAAACACCTAAGAAGAATGCTACAGTTCATAAGGTGAGATACTTAGGTATCCAAACTGATTACTACTTCATCCATGTTCATTTTTGCAACGCACATTGTTGTGAAGTCAGAAATTTGACATTCTGCCCTCTTGCATAAATGCTTTGTGCCATAGGACGACACAATTATGTCCGCTGCTGGTATGCCTGCTGATGCGCCTGATCGTTCTTCTACAAAGAACCAGAAAAGTGCTTCAAAGAAAATGTTAGTTTTATCAGCGTTCTACCACACTACTTGTGGTGTTGGACTGTTAGGCGTGGACCTTACTTACAATATTTGCTTCCAGGACCCGCGGTTCCCCTGACAAGAAGATTGCCATGGCACTGTTTCCTGCAAGTGATGACACTGATGACCTTGGTAGTGGGGCCGATGTTGCTACGGCAATCAGGTAGTATAGTGGACCCTACAGATTGGTTTCAGTTTGTTTGCAGGACATGTTGCCTTAGATGCAGTAACATGTTTCTTTTATGTTTTCATGCTTTTAAGAATAAATGAATATGTCATCCTTTGCTTCCAGGACCAGCGGTTCCCCTGACAAGAAGGTTCCAAAGGCTGGGAAAGAAGCTAGTGATGACGCTGATGACCTGGGTAGTGGACCGGATGCTGCTGCTAGGGTCAGGTAATATAGTCATCTTTTGCTTCTTTTATATCGCTATATTGGTTCCGCAATTCAATTTTACTAGAAACCTCACTGCCTGTGTGATTCCGGTGTGCGCTATATACAATTCTAAACAAAGTCATCATCAACAATACTTGTTCTATCCATCTCATGAAGAAACTACTCGATCGGCAATATTACAAAACATCTGATGACGAAACTATCTATCAGTAGCATCTAACCCTCTTCTTTGTAGTTTTTGTTGCAAAACCATTACGTGGATCCATGTTGATTTCAGGATTAGCAACCTACAGTGAAATGTGCCAAAGAACAGAATTAGCAAACAAATATGACATACTAAAAAGTAAAATGTGCCGAAGAAAAGAATTAGTAACCAATATGCGATGGATTCAGTAATTATGTCTATGCATTACTAAGTGTGGTTGATTACCTTGCCTTCTAAGATTTTTGTAAGCTGCAGAAATAGGAGGTTATAGTTTCAGATCAATGCAATCAGAGACGGATTAGATTCACAAGTCCATTATATAAAGAAATCATGAATATAATCATTGTTTTTTTAATGACACCGCTTGCATGCTGAAACAAATTTTCCTTTTGCAGCCCCAACGCCGGTCCATGAGCTGTAGAAGCTGTGTTCCTTTTGCCGCTCCGTCTTGCAGTCGATTGAGTCGACATGTCACATGCGTCGACACCCGGCTTCAAAACGTGTGGCGTTTCCGTTAGTAGTTGTTGTCCATGCTGGATGCTTTTAGTATCAAAAGCTGCCACCAATACTAGCTGACCGCTATGGATACTTGTTGTGCCAGCTGTGGTGCTCGGATATGCACTGGTCGTTGAAATTGGTGATTGAACGTGTTGTATTCCGGATAAACACCTAAGATTTGATGCATAGGGTAGCATGGTCGTCGGATGTGCTGTAATATTTGCCATGTTAATGCCGGACATAAACCTTATTCGCTATCCTTTTCAAGTCAGATTATGATGAACAAACTCTATGTGCTTATTATGTCTTGGTTCATTCGCATATGGATAGGGCGCGCAACGCGTGCCAACTTGCATAGTACCATTGAGTGTACCGTAGAATTACTCGTCTAGAAACACCTAGCTTTTCATGTGAATCAGCGAATGCAAAAACATTTTTTACCCTTGTTCTGAAAAAACATTTTTCACCCTCTCTCTAAAACAAAACATTTTATCTCAAACGCAAACCGGGAAAACGATCACGCGGCCACTGCCGTAAGCCCGGAAGACAAGGAGGGAGGAAAAAATAGAGCAGACTGCTTAATTTTTGCCGCTAACAATGGCGCGTCCCTGCTTGCCACTGGTTTTCCAACTTTGGCTTGCTCCCCAGCATGACCACGCCATCCCCCCATCTCGAGTTCGCGGCGCTGGCATCCAATCCAATCGTACGTGCGCGCGCCTGTGGCCGGCGAGCACTAGCTGGCCATGCACGCGCGCACAACGCACGAAGCAGCGCAAAAATTCCAGGGCCTCCCCTTCCTCTAGCCACCGCCGCCGCCGCCGTCGTCGTCGAGGCGGCAGGCAGGGCCGGCCAGTCTCCTGCCTCGCGCGCCCTCACGACCGGGCTCCCGTCGTCCGCCGATCGAGCACCGCGAAGCAAGCCCATGCACGCGTGACGCGTCCAGCTACCTCGCTCACACAACGCCTCGACGATCCTGCTCCGCCGCGTCGGCATCGGCGCGCCCCCGTGCGCGGGCGCGCGAGCGAGGTTTTCCCCCCCCGTAACATGATCCTGTGATGGTTGGGGGATTCCTGCGGCGCGGCCACAGCCTTGACAGGTTCCTGTCGAGGACGCGGCGCGCCGTGTCGCCCAGCCCCTCGTTCTCCTCGTCGTCGTCGCCGCCGTCGTCTCCGCGCGGCAGCAGCGTCAGGAGCGGGATGGCGGAGGACGACGACGACACGGCCACCGCCGCGCCGCTGCAGAAGCGGATGCTGTCGAGGAGCCACGGCTCGCGGGCCATCTCCGGCCGCACCCATGACCTGCCGCCGGTGCCGTCGAGAATGGCCCGCGACAGCGGGCCGCCTTCAGGTGATCACCATTGGTAACAAAACTATTCTTGTGGCTAGCATAAACGCCGGCAGCTTTGTTCCGATCATCTCTTTTCCAAGAATTTCTCGGACATTCTACTAAAAAAAAGAATTTCTCGGACATGCTAATCTGTGTCCGATATGCATGCAGACTTGGATTTGATGAAGGAGAAGTTCGCCAAGCTGCTGCTTGGGGAGGACATGTCCGGCACGGGAAAAGGTGTCTCCTCCGCTCTCGCCCTCTCCAACGCCATCACAAATCTTGCAGGCAAGCAGACATTTCCCCACCATTAAAATGTTGTTTCTTAAAGGTCCGACCTATTGCGTAAATCCTTCTTCACAATGGTGGAAATTTGCAGCTTCCATATTCGGGGAGCAGCGCCGCCTCGAGCCCATGTCGGCAGATCGGAGAGCGCGGTGGAACAAGGAGATCGACTGGCTCCTGTCCGTCACCGACCACATCGTCGAATTCGCCCCGTCGCAACAAGTATCCGAGGACGGGACCTATATGGAGGTCTGGTCAGCCATGAGATCGACGTCACGCCATTGATTCTCACCAATTTTTTCACTCTGAAATCGCGCTTTAGTGTGTAACCTCCTGCATTTCGTCCTCATCACCATTCACCAAACCAGGTGATGAGCACCCAGCAGCGTGGGGATCTCCTCGTCAACATCCCGGCCCTGCGAAAGCTCGACGCAATGCTCCTCGTAAGCATGGCCGTGCAAGCAACTCCGTTCATCTTTGCCTAGAGCTCGCCGAACCAATTTGCAGAGTGCAGGCCAACACCTTGTTCATCTGAATTCACCTCGCACATTGTTTATCTGTGCGTGGAACAGGAGTACCTTGACAGTTTCCACGAGGCCCAGGAGTTCTGGTACGTGGCGAAAGACGCGGACGGGGGCGAGGACGACGACAACTCGTGCGACAAGTGGTGGATCCCGACGGTCAGGGTTCCCGATGAGGGCCTGTCGGACGCTTCCAAGAAGTTCCTTCAGCACCAGAAGGACCTTGTCGGGCAAGTGCTCAAGGCGGCCATGGCCATTAACGCCGACGTCCTCACGGAGATGGAGATCCCCGAAGAGTACATTGAGTCTCTGCCAAAGGTGATCCGTAAGATCCTCTCGACAAGAAGCTGCTGCCAAAATCATGCAAATTCCAATGCTAAAAGCGCATCAGCACTGATCATCTTGCAGAATGGGAGGTCCATTCTTGGGGACTCGATGTACAAGATCATAACCGGCGACATTTTCGACCCCAACGAGCTCCTGAATTCGGTCGACCTGTCGACGGAGCACAAGATCGTCGACCTCAAGGACCAAATCGAGGCCTCCGTCGTCATCTGGCAGAGGAAGATCTGCAACAAGCTGTCGTGGGGCTCCGGTGTCAGCTTGGAGAAGCGAGAGGAGTTCGAGGAGCGGGCGCAGACGACACTCCTCATCCTCAAGCACAAGTTCCCCGGCATCCCTCAATCAACACTGGACATAAGCAAGATCCAGTTCAACAAGGTGCGAAGCGAGAGCACGCATTTTCCAGCCACTTTTCGGATCCGCTACAGTGTCCTGTTGCTCCTCTGCCCCTGACTGAATGAATGTGTCGGTTCTGTTTCAGGATGTTGGGTACGCCATCTTGGAGAGCTACTCCAGGACACTTGAGAGCTTAGCCTTTGCAGTTTTGTCTCGGATAGAAGACGTCCTCCATGCCGACGCCGTCGCTCGGGATCCCAAGCGCGCCAAATCGAGGAGAAGGACTAGCCTAGAGTCTCCTCTTCTTGATGCGACGGCCGAAGCCGAGACGGCGCACCACCACAGCGCCGTGCACTGGCCAGACCAAGATCTTGAGGACGGTGACCGGAATCCGCAGGCCTCAGAGGACAATGGTGGCGGGAAGCTGAAGAGGGTTCACCGGGTCGCGACCAAGAAATTTTTGCACTCACAAAAAATCGACGTGGCGAATGGGTTAAGGAGCTTTACGCAGAGATAGCACTTGTGCTTGGGAAAATTAACAGTTGCTAAAATGGTGCCTTGTAATTCGAAGGAGGACCTGTAAATAGCTCAAATTTAATATAGGGCCCGGGGGTTTGGGGTTTGGCCAAGAGATGATGCCATGGTGTTCGAGTCCGATTTAATTTGGGCATAACAATTTTCACGGTTCATGGTGACTGACTGAGAAAAACACCTGCGAATATGACACACGAATAGCATATTGTGCACATGTAAATAGCATAGCATATGGCAGCGGTTATAGCCTCCAAAAGTTTCATTTCAGTGCACATGGAACTAGATCTTGTCCATTGACAAGTTATTCGTGGCATGGCAGACGAGTTCAAACAAGACAGACTGAAGTGGACAACACTGCTGCACTGTGCTTTTACACTTAGATGAAACTCCTACAGCGCTTTCAGGATCTCCTCGGCACCAGAGATTGTGAACTGGCCGCCTTCCTCAATGTTTGCAACAGTGACCTTGAGGTTGTCGGCCAGGAGAGCAAACCGTCTTGAGCGAATGCCCAATCCTTTGTCTGTAAGGTCAAGCTCGAGACCGAGTGCTTTTGTGTACGCTCCTGATCCATCAGCAAGGAACTTCACATGCTTGTTCTCAGGGTATGTCTTTGCCCATGCCTTCATGACAAAGGGGTCGTTAACTGCAAACCACACCATAGTGAGTTATGTACTATCCTTGCAGGCTTGCACGGATCAAGGTTATAAGGATGACACAGAGAATTAAGCGCCAAACGTTATGTGTGACAGGACAGTAGCTTCTGGATTAGATGAATAGTGTCTGAAATTACCAAGCAGCATGGCATTGTTTACAGGATTTGCATTGTATCATATATAATGCTTTATGTAAATGACAAAATACATGACTCTGTCTTGTGATGTCACACAGAATTACCTTACACCTATTCAGAGCAATTAAATGCTACAGTTTCTGAAGGCAATACAAGTCTATGTTCTATGCTCAGCTCAAGATCAATGCCACCGTGATTTTTTCAACAAAAATAACTGCTTTTGAATATATATATATAAAGGCAAAGATAGGCCAGCAACCTACCACTGATGAGAAGGATCTCATCTACACCCTTGGCTTTGAGCTCTTCAGACTGTGTAATGAAGCCTGGCACATGCTGCATGCTGCAAACATAAAAGGACGCAGCATAACATAGCCTGAGTACTTAGCTTTTTCACAAAATGAAATGACACAGAGATACAAGAGCAATAAATCTAAGCTTAAGTTAGCAGTAAAGACACATCATAACACAGCCTGAGTACATAGATTTTTCAAAATAAAAATGGTGCAGAGATGCAGGAGCAAGTCACTGTATGTGCAAGTCAGGAGGCTGTCTCATACTGAGCTTAGCTTGGTTAATTTTGTAATGCGTCTCCATTTTCAATTCACTAGGTTTTCTTTCGGTAATTGTGGATAGGTTTGCACACGTGCTCATCAGATCCAATGACGAACATGTTTTTTAGATATACATGTATGCCAAATGACCAATTGAGGTGATCAATATAGAAAGGAAAAGGTTCATTTTTAATCATCCAACTATAGGCTAAGTTTGGTTTTGGCCATCGAACTTCAAAACCGGACATCTTTGACCATCAAACTGTCAAAACCGTTCAAAAATTTAGCCATCGGGCGGTTTTGATGGGCAGTTTTCAATTTTTTATTTACAATTTAGTCCTTAGATCTTAAAATGATTATTACTTTTTTCTCATACTTCCGATTTCGGTGATTCTTGCGGTCATGCATTCGTAATGGTGAGCTTTTTTTTCAAATGTTATTTATACTATTTTATCACAATTTGTTATATTATTATTATGTTGTGATGTAGAAACAACAATATATGAAAAGTAAAATAAACAAGTACAAAATAATATGAATAACATTTTAAAATATAAAGCTCATCGTTAGGAATGCATACCCACAAGAATCACTTAAATCGAAGATATGAGGAAAAAATAGTAATCATTTTAAGATCCAAGAACTATTTTAATCATTTTATTTACAGTTTAATCCTCCTAACTTAAAATGATTACTATTGTGTACTTGTATCTCTGATTTAAATGATTCTTGTGGTCATGCGTTCTTAACGATGAGCTTTATATTTTGAAATGTTGTTCATATTATTTTGTACCCGTTTATTTTACTTTTTGTATATTGTTGTTCCTACACCACAACATAAGAATAATATAATAAATAGTGATAAAATAGTGTAAATAACATCTGAAAAGACAAAGCTCACCATTATGAACGTGTGACCGCAAGAATCACTGAAATCGGAAGTATGAGCAAAAAGTAATAATCATTTTAAGATCTAAGGACTAAATTATAAATAAAAAAATTCAAAACCACCTATCAAAACCACCCGATGGCCAAATTTGAACGGTTTTGACAGTTGGATGGTCAAAGATGTCCGGTTTTGAAGTTCGATGGCCAAAACCAAACTTAGCCTATAATTGGATGGTCAAAAATGGACTTTTTCCATATAGAAAACTAGCACATGAAGAGGTGAAAAAAAGAGAAACCATAGCCAACACCCATAACATAACCAACATCCCAGGCTCCCAACCATGCCGTTCGTGACAAGCGCCCTTTTAAAAGAAATGAAACCCCACTTATTGGTTCCCCAAAGAACAAGGAGATTTTTCGATAGTTTCTAATAATTTCTGGGCCTCCAACAGTAAGCCTGTAACAGAAAGAAGTGAAATTTTCACCAGACCAATGCGCAATTCTCAAAGTGAGAAGTATGCATTTGATACTTACTTTTAAAATTCACCACATACTCCCTCCACCCCCCCCCCCCCCCCAAAAAAACATGTCATTTTCAAAGACGTCAAATGACCATGGAACCCCTGCTGTTGGGAGCCACTTCCCAAAAACTGTTTCTGTATGCATGGTGGCCGCACTAATCAAGAGCATGCATGGCAGCATGCAGATTATTTGTCATGCAGAATAGTTGCCACTATTGTTTTTTCTCTGGCACCAGCAGCATATGACGGAATGAAAGGGAGAGAGCAATGTGAATCACAGAAACAGGGGCTGGTGGGATGGCAAGTTTCCTTTTTTTTCTGGGTCCACGTGATGTCCAAAAGCTACAACGACATGTTTCATGGGACAAAATCTGAATCATAAAACGACATGTTTTTTTGGTATGGATGGAGTAGGCCTTAGTAAGTGCAATCACCTTTGTTTTTCTAAATTTAATCAACATGCCATCCAAACTATCAATTTCATAGAGGTTACCAAGTTCATGCTAATGTTAGATGTTAAGCAGTCTTTAGTTGAGCAATGAGCATTCCACACTGGAAATGGTCAAAAATTCAAAAGCAAGCTGTAATTTGCAATAAACTGAAATGATGGTGGTCAATTTACTAGATAAATTCTACACAAGACTGCTTTGTGGATAGATCCGGTGATCATCAAGCTAAAACATCAACTGTCTTTGTTAGAACCTGAGAGTTGAGAAGCGCTGTGGTGACTGAAAACTTTTGCTTGTAATAATTTGCCTGGTCTGCTGTTAAGTTTTACACTGTCTTACCATTCTGTGTTGGCTTCCATGGGTTGTTTAGAGGAGTTTAGAGAGGGGGTTTTTACAAGCATGTTTAGCCATCTTTCTCATCTTATGGCTTGTCATTTGCTTTTTTTGAACTCTTCTGTAAAACTGGTAACCCCAGCTTGTTCTGGGCTTTTTAAGTTAAGCCGGGCCAAATCGGCCTTCTATCTAAAAAATTTTACTAGATAAAGTTAAAGAGATGCATAGGGAAACTACAAGCCTGATTATACTGGTGTGTATCAGTATTCTACTTCCTCTGTTAAAAAGACAACTAGGAAAGGAGGTCTCAGCAACAACATAGCCTGAAAGTATACTGGTGCATTCCAATATACAACCCTCGCTGTTAAAAAGACAACTAGGAAAGGAGATCAAGTCCACACCAACATGATTCATTCACTGTGGGAGGGAACACTGGAGCAGTACTTGCACCGCGGCTGCTGATCTTTCTTAACGATCAGCACGTGCAGAGCACTTTCACGACACATTATCTTCCCAAAGTTGTAAAAAAGGTGTTGCTTGAAGGCCCAGACCTCAACAACATCATTCTCCTTCAAGCTGCACCGTTTTATGAAATCAAGGTACCCCTCCCCCTTGATGATCACAGATTTCTTGCAGTCCCAACGTGATAGCAGAAGCTCCTTGTCACCAGCAATGAGATCCACAAGCTTCACACGCAACCCACCATGTGCCCTTCCTGCCATCTTCTTACTCTTCCCCTGTTCCCCATGTTCCTCAGCAGTGCCATTGTCAGGTTCTGATTGCCACCTCGGTATTTTTGGCCTCGTGGCTATCTCATGGAGCAGGTTGGCAGAGTGAAGGTCCTCAGGTGATAGGATCTTGTGGAGGACGCACACATCACCGTCGCCAGGGAGACGGAACCGGTTCTGCTGCCCGTTGAGGTCAGAGTTTTTCAAGATTTTCTCACCAACAAAGTGCACGGGCAAGTCAGCCCGGAGCTTTAGCTCCAAGAGGTAATGCTTGCGCAAGCAGGGTGGCTCTTCCCTGCCGGCAGCCAGCGCGGCAGCTTTTAGGGGTGAGACATGGATCTGCGGCGCCTTGTATAAGACCATAGCACCAGCCTCAGGTAGCAGGGCAGCTGGGAGCGTCCGCTTGGCTTGCTGCTCTGCGGCAAGAGGAGGGTCGTCGGTAGCCATCGCACGCGCCCGCTTGCAGCCGGCCGAGTACGTCGTCATCGTCGTCGGGACCATCGCGTATGCCGTTGCATGGAGGATGGCCGCATGTCCAGGCTATGTAGCGAAAATGCCCCCGATCCCAATCAGAACTACGAATTCGACTCCAATTGAAGACGCGAAGCTTTCCGCTGTCGATCTGCTTGCTTAACACCCAATCTCTAGCATCCATTCCGATTTCCAACTAACTCCGCGAGAATCACGGGACAGAGTCCCAACAAGAGACCAAGAACGAAGAGATTTAACTTTTCCCCAACAAAAAACACAGGGCCGAAACCCAAGTCCCATTCGCGCAAAGCGAAGCCGCATGATGAGATGAGACCGAATAGCTACGAAGGGGGAAGGAGACGGAGACGGGGGGGGGGGGGGGGGGCACCGGCACGGACCTGCAGGTGGGCGTGAAGGCGCCGGGGACGCCGAAGAGGATGACCTTCTTGCCGGCGGCGAGCGCGTGGACGGAGACCTGCTGCAGCTGGTCGCTCTCGTCGAACCACCCGAGCTGGCCGTCGGGGAGGGAGTCGCCGACGGCGATCGGAGCCATGGCTGTGCCGGAGCGGGGAGATGCAGACGGGGGGCTGGGCGGCGAGTGAGGAGAGGACTTGATTGCGGGCAGTGGTGGACTGGTAGGTGGGCAGATGGCCTCACACCTGGGGTATTTGTGGGAGGGAGGAGGGGCTCCGGCCGGCCTCCGGGGTGACCCGGCGTGGCCTGCGTGTGAACGCAATAATGTTGGCGATTATGCCGCGGGCTGCGTAGCGAGCAGGTGGCCCGGGGAAATTGGGCTTTTTATTCCGTGGTGCAAGACTAGCCGGCGGCGGCTGAATTTCCAAAGGAGAAAGTGTTTTCAAAACGAAATGGACTTTTGGTTGGAGGAACAGGATTTTAAACAGGTAGCAAAGACGAGTTGGGATCGCTCGCAGCACAGATCTTTCCATCGAAAACTTCAGTACTCCCTCCGGTTTGGTAAATAAGTGTTTTCAAAGCGAAATGGACTTTTGGTTGCAGGAACAGGATTTTAAACAGGTAGCAAGGACGAGCTAGGATCGCTCGCAGCACAGATCTTTCCATCGAAAACTTCAGTACTATCTCGCTCAAGACCTCAAGACGTGGAGGAGAACTAAGCCCAAGATTAATGTTTAGTTGCAGGAAATTGAGAATCAGCTTCTACATCACCAAGCTCTACCACCACACTTGCAGAACCACTCGGCTCAAAGTAAGTTATCTTTCTAACATCACAATATTCTAGCTAAGCAAGAAATCTACCATAGGCAACGATACAAAAAGGTCTGGGCTATTAAAGGTGATAAAAACACTAATTTTTTCCATAAATCCATCTTAAAAAGAGCTAGGAAAAATAACATCTCACATCTTACTAATTCTGATGGTACATCTGCGACTACCCCTCAGCAAATTGAAGCAACTTTTCATTCTTATTTCACTACCATCTTCCAAGCACAGCACCAACATCCACCACAGATGCCAACAGATATTTCCGACAACCCTCTCATACAATCACAGGATGATGATCACACATACTCAACCCCTGACCTCCAGGAAATCCAGGCTATAGTTAAAGCCATGAGCAGTAATGCATCTCCAGGACCAGACGACATCTCTGCAGGGTTTTACAAGTCATCTTGGGAGTGGGTTTGTCATGACATCATGCAGGTTGTCACTGAGTTCTATCGAACTGCTACTCTTCCCACTGAGCTTAATAACACTTTTCTCACCCTTATTCCGAAAAAATTGGCTCCCACCATTCCTCAAGATTTTCCTCCCATTAGCCTGTGCAATGTTATTTATAAGATTATTGCTAAATCTCTTGCTAATAGAATTAAGGATCACTTACCCAATCTCATTCATCCTATTCAATCTGCTTTTATACAAGGAAGACACATTTCCACTAATATTATTCTAACCCAGGAGATTATTCATTCTTTTAACCTCAGCTCCTGGAACCAAAAAGCCTTCCTTCTTAAAGTTGATTTGGCTAAAGCTTTTGATCGTATTAGCTGGAATTTCATTGCCCATACTCTTGCTAAATATCATTTCAATGCTCATTTCATTTCCATGTTGCATGCTTGCATCTCCACTACTTCAATGCAGGTGCTCGTTAATGGAAGGCCTTCTGATTACCTTTACCCTACAAGGGGTATCAGACAGGGTTGCCCTCTTTCTCCTTATCTTTTTGTCATAACAATAAATGAATTATCTGACATGCTCCAAACAACCCTACAAACTAATAATATTGCAGGGGTCACTTTAGGAGACTCGGGTCCACACATACACTCCCTTAACGATCTCATCATCTGTGGACAGGCAACTATGACAGAAGCAACAACAATCAAGACGATAATTGAACAGTTCTGTCAAGACTCGGGTCAAACGCCAAATCTACCCAAGTCTACCATACTTTTCAGTAAGAAAGTCCCACCTGCCACTATTAACTCTATCTCCTCTATTTTCCCAGTCCCTACTTTAAATCCCAACACTATTCACCTAGGGCACCCTTTGCTTTTCTCTCATAAAGACAGAAATAGAGCTTATGTTTTTATTTTAAACAAATTCAGGGCTAAATTAACTACCATTAAAGCTAATAACCTAAATCATGCTGGCAGACTTACTTACATCAATTCGATCCTTGCTTCCATCCCAGTTTATTATTTATCGATTGTTCTTTTTTCCAAAAAAATTCATTGACCAAATCACTGCTATTATCAGAAAATTCTGGTGGGCAGGAGTTCAAGAAGACAATGCTACCTCTCCTATTCCTTATACATCATGGGAAGATATTTGCCAATCAAAAGATAATGGTGGCCTGGCGATCAGGGACATTCATATAGTCAATAAAAGCCTCATCCTCAATGCAGCTTGGAGGATTGCCACCAACAAGGGTGCATATCTGTCGGCAGTCCTCAAATCTAAATACTACCCTCATAACTCCTTTGGACTGCTTCTGTTAATACTCCAAAATCCATATTTTGGTCTTCCATTTTACAGGTAAAGGACATCCTTGCAGCTAATACGATTGTGAACATCCACAGAGGTAACTCCAACGTTTGGAACACTCCCTGGTGTGATGTATGGGGTAACATCCATTCTGAGCTTAATTTTCCTATCACAGTTCAACCTCTCCCTCTTACCATTAATCAATTTTGGAACCATCTTTCTCAAGATTGGAATATTGACTTAATTAATCAAATTTTCTCTCATCAAACCACACAATCCATTATTCAAATTAAAGTCATTCCCTCTTATGAAGATGATGTTTTGGTGTGGAAGCCGGCAAACAATGGGATTTGTACTGGAAAACAAGCTTTCACTTTCCTCAATGCAGGCCCACAGCTACAACTAACGACGCAAGGAACAAGAAGTGTTACACCCCAAGCAATGCAGATTCTACAACGAGTTTGGAAAAACAAAAAGTGTCCACCCCTCCTCAAGACTTTTGCTTGGCGACTAATAAGGAGAGCAATAGCTACAAGAAAGAGAGCTGGAACTTTCTCAAACAATGTCCCTCAGGTATGCTCATATTGTAATGCCATTGAAAATGACTCACACCTCTTTTTTATGTGCAACCTTCCTCGGTCCGTGTGGTTTACTGCTAATCCCCCCATGATCACCACATCTCTTCCTCATGAAGATGATGGTATTCAGCAAATCTTAGCTACCATTATTACTCCGCACACATCTGATGATCAAATTGTTAAAACTCTATATATCTTATGGTATCTCTGGAAAGCTAGGAATGATAAACGCTTCAGTAATAAAAATTGGACTTACTGGCAAGTACACAATGCAGCCAACGCAGATTATCAGACTTTTGTGACAATTTTGCAGGATGAAACTCAGAAGAACAATATTGTACCAAGAGCCTACCATAATGCAGGCAACACCCAAGTACCTACCCAACCCGAGAACCTGGAGGCTAATCTCAACCTAGCTGCGGCTATACTTAATAATAACAATTCCTCTGTCACTCTTACAATTGAACAACCGCAACCCCCTCTCTACAGAATCTCTATGCCGAATTTGTTGTAGGGTCTCAAGATTTATACTGACGCATCTATTGCTCCTGATACTAATCCGGCGACGAATAGAATTGCAGGACTTGGTGTCTTCTTCATCAACCTAGGGATCCACCAAAACCTTAATGTCTATGTCAAAGCTACATTGAGATCTGTTTCCTCTGTCTTTACAGCAGAGGCCGCAGCTCTAGCCCTTGCAGGTACCATAGTTCGCAGGATCAATTATCAGGAAGCCACCTTTCTCTCCAACAGCCAGCAACTTGTCACCTTCATTAACTCTAACAAATGAAGACTAGCTTCCTAGATGGGAAGTTTTACACCCAGACTTTCAAGAATGCAGCGGAAGGAGGTGCATATAGAGTACTCAAGATTGATAGGAGTTTAAATACCACAGCTCATGTCTTAGCTTCTCAAGTGAGACAACATTCGAATGTAAACTCTGGAGTAACTGTCTCCTGTCACAATGTTTCTCATATCTCGAGCTGCCCTTTTAGGGATGCTCTTGATCTTGTACCGTGGGGATCTTTTTCCCACTTAGCAGTATCATGCTGTTAACTTAATATAATATGTTTGTTATCAAAAAAAGGAGAAAGTGTTTTTAGTTTGCGCCGTCATTGGCGCATACAGAAAAGGGAGAGAATCCACAAGGATGAGGTCTTTGCCTCCGATAACACACCGTCGCCGCTCCCGGTCAGTAAAACAGGGTTGAAAATGAAACGAAAAGGTGTCGCTGTGCCATCACGTGAGATCGGCCAGACCGGAGCTCTATCACGTGGCATGCTTGCATCGGGGTACTGTTGGTGGGCTGGGCGGAGTTGGAAAATGGTTGTGGATGTGACGGGTGCAAACAACCGTAACTTGCTAGTGAATTGTCATTTTAGTTCACGTGCATAAAAGGATAATACGTTTTGATATGATGGGTGAACAGTGACAATTTGGGTGAACAATGACAATTTGATGGTGAATTGCCGAAAGTGAAATGGATGTGGCAGCTGGCCGCCACGCCATTCTTCTCCCCTAATAAGTTTAAGTTCTTGTTTCAAATCGTAAGTAGTTTTCATTTTTTTAACGTGTGCATTTAGAAAAAGTAAAATATCAAATCGTAAGTAGTTTTCATTTTTTTAACGTGTGCATTTAGAAAAAGTAAAATAACATATAGTAATTTAGAACGAAATGAGTACCCTACTACGACTTTGTATTTTAATGTATTGGATGGTGAAGCTTGAGATTTTTTTAATATAATATAAACGCTGCTTCATCCTATTTCAAATGTAGATCGTTTTAGGATTCAAGTCGATCGAATTTCTTTAACTAAGGCTGAGGCCAACAAGGACAGGCAATCGCATTTTTACCTCTCCGCGGCTACTGTGCATCTCTTGCGTCTTCTCCAACAGACGAAGCAAAAGGAGAGGCAAACTCCCTCTCGAGAAGAGAGGAGATGCAAAACTACACTCCCTCCCTCCTCGAAGGCAAACGACGAGGGCGTTGGGCGAGCAACACGTGGCGGTAGCAGGGCGTGCGGGGTGCATAGCGAAGCGGCGGCGGCACCAGTGGTGTCTGGTCCTCCACGCCGGCGGTCGCGGGGAGGATGGAGCTCCGGCGCAAGGAACTCCGCCAGAAGGCTGCTGTGCTGTTGGCTTCGGGAGATGGTCGTAAAGGTGTGAATCCAGCCAGAGATGAAGGGGCAGGCGCGGATCCAGCCGGAGACGGAGGCACTGAGGAGCGCGACGCGAATCTGGCCGGAGACTGGAGGTGAAGGCGCTGAGGAGCACGTCGCGGATGGGCTACTCGGTACGGTAG
Source organism: Cenchrus americanus (assembly GCA_947561735.1). Classification (NCBI taxonomy): domain Eukaryota; kingdom Viridiplantae; phylum Streptophyta; class Magnoliopsida; order Poales; family Poaceae; genus Cenchrus; species Cenchrus americanus. The sequence continues at coordinate 74,987,546 of OX387244.1, read as the reverse complement.
TGGCCGCGGATGAACTTGTTGTCCTGGAGGTACTCCGGGAGCTCCTCGTACCCGACCAGCTGCGGTCGCGGCCTTTGCTGTCGTGCATCCGCCTCCGCCGAGCCCGGACGCACCATTGCCGCCGCTGCCGCTTGCTGCTGCCTCCCACCCGTCGTGGGTGTTGAGCTCCAATCGACGGCGGAGGAGCTCCAATCAGCACCAGGCTCGCACTCGTCCCCGTTCGTCACAGCTGCCAGTGACGGCTGGGCTCCCCGCACCTCCTCGCTTGGAAACCGTGCGCGCCACCGCCTGCACTGCCGCCGCCTGGATTCGTTTGGATATATTTTGCTGTCCCCACCACTAGGACATGCACAGGGAGGAGATTTCACCTTCTCATCCCTCCCCTTCCTCCCCGAGACGGCGGCGTGCGTGGTGGTGGGGCGACGCGATGCCGGCGATGCGCGAGACAGGCGCGCGGGGCGGTGGCCACGGAGCTCGGCGGTCGGTCCTGCTTCTCTGGGTTGGGTGATGCGGGTGGCCGACGTGTTTTGCCTCTCTGAAATGCACAAGCTGTTGGAGTCGTCAATTTTTGCCATCCGTGTCATTCACTGTACACACATGGCAAAACGTGTTTTGCCTCTCCGAAATGCAAGTTCTTGTATGTTGGAGTCAGTCTTAGCAGTCAATATATAAAAGATATATATCATTGTTGTAGCCGGCCAGCAACGTCTGCTTCAGCTGCTGTAAGCTTGGAGCTGATGTTGTGCAGCTGCAGTCAAAAGCCCCAAAAGTTGCATCAAAAGCGTACTGATTGATAACGTATAGTTGTTGCCACCTTTTTAAAACTGATTTACAATCCAAATAAATTAATATGTTGAACTTTACATAAAAACAACATAAAAAACTCTAGAGCCAAGTTGAAGATTAGAGGGGTCAACTGTCATGCCATTTGCGTCATAATAGGGACCAAGTCATATAAGATGTACTAGGGTTCTTCTCGATGACAAAGTCATATATATCTATACCATACCAATCTATTAAGCACCATGGTGTCGTTCACCCCCCTCCACCCCTTAACCCGTCACTTGCTCCCTCATCCGCCCAAGTCCCGAGCCCCAGAGTCCGTCCCCCAACTGTCGTCCGTGCGTCTCCCTCGATCTCCGCGCGTCGCGAGGCCCGCCGGGGAACGGAGAGCGGCCTGGAGGAGGGGGGAGGGGGAGGGGGAGGCCCCGCGGGCCTGGGAGAGGAGGAGCCCCCTGCTGGAGGGATTCTCCGCGCAGGAGCCTGGGAAAGGAGACTCGGTTCAGCAGCCAACATCCTATGGAGGGAGGGGCGGAGGAGCAACTTGTGGAGAGAGGGTTTGAGCAGCAAGATGGAGGCGAGCAGCTTGTGGAGAGAGGGTTTGAGCACCAGGATGGGGGCGACGAGGAATCAAAGGAAAGCGAAGGCGTCAACAAAACCGCCTGCTTCACCACGCCGTAGGCCGCACCTGCACAAGTAAAGGGCTGCTCATCAGGCCAACTGGCAGCTGCAGACTCCACCACAGAGGATGCAGGTGATGAGGAGACCATCAGGCCTTAAACCAGAAGATCTACCTTAGGCTTTCAGATCTGGACCCGTGTTGGGATCAATAGGTATTCGTCCTGCTTTTTCGGTACATACTGTCAATTATGAAGAAAACCTGTATATGTGGAAACAACAACGAGACATTGGATTATTCAATGAACTTAGATTTGATTATTATTCTATTTGATTATGATTCCTTGGTGTCCAACTGTTGTTAATCTGATTTTAAATGAACTTAGATTTGATTATTATTCCATTTGATTATGATTCTTGGTGTCCAAATGTTGTTAATCTGATTTTAATGGAATATGTAGTCGGTATTCATTGAATGAAGTGGTGTTGGGCTGCTGGCCAGTAAAAGGGTGCTTTCTCAAACTTTTTAGTTAAGACCAGGGTGCTCGTGGGCGTTGTTGTTTCTAGACCAGGATGACTGCGCAATGTTTGGTATTCCAACTCAAACCAGCAAGGTTTAGCGCCTTAGCAGAGCTCATAGCCAAACACTTTTTCACTCTGCTCCAACTTCATGGTGGTGATGCTCCACTGTGAGGTTTTTGAAGTAGAGGTGATTAATCTGGTTTCAGTGGAATATGTAGGGTGGGTGAACGACTCCACCGTGCTTATTAGATTGGGTTACATGTCATGCTAAATAATCGTCACTTTCTGAATACTTGTAACCATCGTTACCATGCTATCTATACAATGACTTTTTATCAAATCCGAGTTTAGCATATGGGTTGAGGGTGCAAACAGAGAAGTAAAGATGGCATTGCAATTTGGTGTAGGGAGAAGGCAATGCTCGACAGAGAGAACTTGGGTTTGCTCTGGCCTAACTATGCCTAAGAAGGTGCCTTCCAATGCCGTTTATAAACCTCAAGCCACTTTGACGTGTCTTCTTTCAAAGATCTAGCAAGCGTGTGATGTTGTAAACATGCACATGCAGGTTGGTGGTTTTAGTGTACCAACAATTCTCGCAAAATAACTCTTTTGATGATATGTATGCTTTGGATCAAATCCCATGAAGCAAACATAATAAACATAAATATATGGAAGACCAAATAGTCTCAAATCAATATATCAATGAATCTACGTGGAACAAAGTCATTGTATTATGAACACAATTCAACTTGTTTCAAGAATGAATTTACACAGTGAGGCCAAATGAATTCCCCCTCTGCTCTCAATTGGGCCTGATCCCTGCCACTGATTTAGTGTTTGTTTTTTTAGCCAATAGTGAAAAATGAGCTCTTCGCCTTCTGATGTTTCAGGAAAATATTTTGTTAATAAGAAAATGTGCATATCTACTTATCAAGTAATGTAGAGCATTGGCATTGTGGCTTCAAGTGCAGAAAATTTTAGAATGGCTTCAAGTGATGGAAGGGCTATTCTCTTTTCCTGGTAAAGTAGCATGGGATAATTATGGAGGGGAATAATCGGACCTTTTTAATCCACTATATAGTTTTAGTGTACTTGTTACATTCTTAGTATAATATAATTAAAAAATTGTCAACATTTGTATCTCGTAAGCCTTGTGTTTTGTCCTGTTAATTGATTGTAAAGAAAAATCCCCACAGATGAGTTTGCTTTTATGATTTAAATTTTGTTGCAAAATCATCTATGCCATATTTCTGAAAATTATGAGTTAGAAAGAAATGATTGGAACCAAAATAAATGTCTTTGTTTTGATTTGTTAATTCATTTTTCAAAAATATTATACATGAGCATTTTGAGCCCGGCCCGGCCCGCGGTTGGCCCGCCCACGAACCTTACTGGACGGGCGTGGGCAGAGATCTTGAAGCCCGCGAAAATTTTTTTAGCCCGAGCCCGGCCCAAAAATTGAGGCCCGACGCGTGCAGTGAGATGGTCATGGGCAGGATTTTTCGGCCCGGAAACATCAGGAATGTGGTTGTAGTATCTAACTGACGCACCCACAATCTTCCCTGAGTCATCGCGTATCACAACTCCTCCAAAACACAAGGAGGTTGCAGAAGAGAAGGATGCATCTGTGTTTAATTTCCTCCAGCCAATGCTTGGTTTCGTCCACGCACGGTTTGGCCGTGAGGCTGGCGTAGCTGCTCCCCAGTTCAGGCAGATGACATCCTCCACCATCTTAGTTATATGCTTGGCGGCTGCCTTTGGATCAAAGCTGCATTTTCCATGTTGTCTCACATTACGGCTTGTCCACAAAGACCAAGCCCCACATATAATCAACACTGCCTTATTGGAAGAGCCACAGTGGCCTGACATCAGATCCCTGGCCCATGTACTGGGGTGTAGAGATGGGGGTTTACACCCTGTCAGAAGTTTGATCTCGCTGCAAAATCTCCTTGCCACCGAACAGTCAAGGCCACATGATACAGAGTCTCCTCCTGGTTACCACAGACTTCACAATGTGCTTCCTTTGCTATATGACGTCGCTTCAGCTCCGATTTAGAGGGGAGGAAGTCTTGCAGAACTCTCCACCAGAATATCCATATCTTAACGGAATTTTAAGTTTCCAAACCTTTTTCCACCATTCTGAATAACCAGCTGAGCTAGCTTCATTCCCCTTACATGCCTCCTGCTGATCTTATTCATGTTTTAGTAATCTGTAGCACGATCGCACAGAGAACAAGCCATTCTTCTCAAAGGCCCATGATAGCACGTGCTCATCCATGCGAATACCCGGCCTTAGCTTCAGAACCTCCTCAGCCTCAAAAGCACAGAAGGACGTGCGAACCAGCTGGTCATTACAAATACGTGTACCAGGAACAAAAAAGTCGCTGACCTTTTCAACTTGGGCGCATGGGAGTCTGATCATAGGTTTCAGAGTTCCTAAACCAGGGGTCCAGTTGTCTGACCATATGTTTATGGAATCTCCAGGACCTATGCTCTTAATTAGCCCTTTCATCAGTGCCCTCCGGCCATGGAGGATAGCCCGTCATGTTTCAGAACTCTTCTTCTTCCTTGTCGCTTCCAGAAAAGTGCAATTTGGGAAACACTGGCCCTTTAGCACCCTAGCACAAAGTGACTCAGGCCTCACCAACAACCGCCAGCCCTATTTACCTAGCATAGCCTGGTTGAAAATTGGTAGATCACGAAAAGCCAGACCACCATCAAGTTTTGCTCTTGTAAGTTTCGACCAACGCTGCCAGTGGATTTTATAGTTGTCAATTGAGCTCCCCCACCAATAATTAGAGATATACTTCTTGATCTGTTTACAAGTGGGGGTTGGGAGCAGGAAGCAACTCATCGGATATGTAGGACGGTCTGAGCGTTCGCCTTGATAAGCACCTCACGGCCTGCACAGCTAAGCAACTACCCCCCCCCCCCCCCCCCCCCCCCCACCCCACCACCACCACTATGGATGAAAATTCTGATCCGGTCAGCCACATAATCAAAGGTGCCATCTAAAACTTTACCAACTGCAGTAGGGAGGCCCAAATACTTTTCACCCAAAGCTTCAGTTGGTATTTGCAGAGCTTCATGCACTTCTTGTTTAATTAAATCATCACAATTCCCACTAAAGAAAATTACAGATTTGTTCTTGTTAACTAGCTGACCAGAACCCTAATTGTACAACTCCGAGATCTCTGAAAATCTATCAGCATCCCATTTTGAAGCTTGAGAAAATAGGAGGCAATGATTAGCAAATGGCAAAATAGGCGATGAAATCCCTCAACTTTTGGTGAAAGGTCAAGTTCGTCCTCGAACTTTTGCAAAGGCCAGTTTAGTCCCTGAACTTCTATGATTCAACTCAGTTAAGTCCTCTGTTCTCTTTTGCCGTAGATGCCGTCAGGTAGGCGTGACTGACAAAACAAAATGACATGTTTGCCCCCTCCATCTTATCTCTTGCATGCGGCCGCCACCAGCAGAGTAGCATCGCCCCGCGACATCTCCGGTGTACGGCGGTGTCTCCTCTTCTCGCGCCCTAAAGGTCTGCGGCGTCTCTGGTGTGGCCGTTCCGTCCCATCCTGTCCCGTCCTCATCTCCCTTCCTCTCCTTCCTGTCCCGTCCGTGGCCGCACCGGTGGCGGTTGGGCAGCGTCTGTGGGGGCATTGGAGGCGAATAAGATGCAGGCCGCTTAGCTGGCCGATCGCCCCTCATTTCTTCCACATTCCGCTGATCCTCCTCAGCACGTTGCCTTACTTCCTCGCCGTCGCGTCGTCCTCCAAGTCCTCGTATGGGCCCGCGTACTTGCCGCCCTCCCATGACTCGCCCCGCTCCACGACCTTGCCACCATCGGCATGGCCACGGCCGTCTCCGCGGCCTTCTCGCCACTACTCGGCCCTCGCGGCCTTGGTCTTGGCGACTCCTCGAGCTCCTTGACCACAAGGCTGAAGGAGTCCATCAGCTTGGAGCCGTCGGTGAGCAGGGAGTCAATCGTGGCCTGGCCGGCTCGCCTCCAACTGCTGCTTGCACTCCTCGTGCATGGCGCACGCCTGCGCCTCGGCCTCCTCACTCGCATTCAGGTTGACCCAGAGATCGTCGATGGTGGCCACGCGGCCGCCGCCTCTGCGGTCGGTGCACGCCGCGGCGGCGAGCTGCACACGGAGGAGGTCCACCTCGCCCATGGCTGTGCCCAGCGTAGTTGAGTCCGCGGCGTGCTGCTTCTGCATGGCCTCCAACTCCGACTACTATGATCGGCCGCGCTCCTGCGAGAACCGGCGGCTCCAAGAGGTGGGCCTCCTCGGCCGATGAGAGCTCGGGGAGCTGGTCTTTGGAGTCGCGCACCGGTGGCGTGTGGGCAACATGGGTGGCTGGTGGGCAGAGTCCGTGGCCGGCGTCGGTGGGCGATTTCACCCTCCCACATCGCAGTGGCGGCGGGTGGAGGTGGATAAGATGCAGACCACATCCTGTGGAGCCTATGCCGTGATACAATACAAGGGCAAACAAAGGATAGTCAGCTATCGTGTAACGGCGTAAACGGCAAAGGTGGACGGAGGACTTAACTGACTCCAATTAGAGAAGTTTAGGGACTAAACTGGTCTTTGCAAAAGTTCGAGGACGTACTTGACCCTTCGCTAAGAGTTCAAGGACGTCGTTGCCTATTTTGCCTTAGCAAATAGGAGATGGGATATCCAAGGAGCGTGCTGACTAACTCTCACACCTCTAGCAATAATTTGGGGGCCAATGGACTTCACCATACTTGTTAAACCCTCTGAACGTTGGAGAAACAAATAAGGTGAAATTGGATCTCCCTGCCTGATGCCCCATCTTGGTTTAAAAGATGGCGACAGTGCACCCATTCACCCTCACTGAAAAACTCACCGAGGTAACACACTTCAAATAATTCCAATCCACCCGGTCATAAGCTTTTGCCATATCCAATTTGATAGCACATGCACTATATTTGCCTTTTTTGTTGCGCAAATAATGAATACACTCATAAGCAATGAGCACATTATCAGTAAATAATCTCCCCGGCACAAAAGCGCTCAGTTCCTCGGACACAATGTCATCCAGAATTAAACGAAGCCTGTTTGCTAGCACCTTAGAGCATAATTTATAAATGACGTTGCACAAGGAGATTGGCTGAAACTGGGAAAGCTCCACATGATTAGCTATTTTGGGGATGAGAACAAGGATAGTAATTTATAATATTAGTGTTGTGGAGTACTAGTTTGCAGACGAACAATAACTTCTCACTGCTGGACACAATTCAAAATATGCCCCCTAAAAAACAATTCTTCAAGATTACGGTAAATTGAAATTACTACAACAGTAAATATTTTGAAATACACAACATGAAAAATGTTCCCATTGTTCCTGTTTGTTGCAAATTCAACCATATAAAATTCATGTGTGCAAAGATTGTTAAGCTATATGAATCTTAAAATTACGTGTGCAAAGGAATGCGGGAAGTACTATAGATGTCAGAGTTACAGATTGGAGGAAGAATATCTATAGAAAGATTAGAAGATGGAAAAACATGATGAAAGAAAGAAGCAAATGGGAGTGGCCCGCGGAGAAGGTTTCCTTTTCCTGACACCGCCGCAAGAAACAAAAGGATAATAACGCTTAAAAAAACGTCGACAGCAGGATTCGAACCTGCGCAGGCAAAGCCCAACAGATTTCGAGTCTGTCTCCTTAACCACTCGGACATATCGACGGTTCATGTGTTCGTTGACTGAAGAGACTTAAATAGATTTCGTTTTCCCCAGAGGAGAAGAGTTAAACTTAACACAAAAATAGAGCGTTATGAACCCAAACCCAAGTGTGTTGCTCAACTAGAGGACGGGCCAGCCTGATTCTTTCTAGATTATTACTACTTGTGCTAAACACCACAAAAACATACTCCACGCGTATCCGTTCAGATGATGTTCCCGGCAGGTTTGTGAAAATTAAAGAAACATACTCCCGCTACTAAGCTCGTGCCGATTGAGAAGTACGTGACTGAACCTCGGAGGTAGAAATGGGAGGCCACATATGACATGCACTGTGGCATCAAATATTTTGTTTCATTTTCTGTTGAACTGCTAGCGACAAATAAAATTATATGGATAGAGTATTATTTTATTTTGTTATTAGAAACCTTCAAGCTCCAAATATTAACACAATAAAGTAAAGAATGCCACTTCTCCTAAATTTGACAAAACTCGGCGTTGCACCAAGTCCACCAAACCCTATAGTAATCGAAGATGCGACAGGCAGACGAGGAGTGTTTAAATTCCGGTCTCTGTGAGAGTTCCATAAACAGAATTCATTGGTATTAATTTTAACACCAGGTCAAGATTTTTGTTGACCTAGCAAGATCTTTATGAGAGGAGAGATGATGGAATTTCATGAAATGTGAGACAAGTTTCATCCTAATTTCATTTTGAAAATTCTTAGACAAATCAACAGTGGAGTAAAAATGTACGTTGAGATTGATCTAACTACTCACCCAAGTCATCGATAACGCTAGTGCTTAGAAACCGCAACCGCATACGAGGGAGGGAGGACACTTGGGGTCGCAGCGGGGTCAATGGGCCCTGCACTTATAGATGGCCAAATGGGCCGGACACGACGGGCGGCACGACACACGACACTAAAAAACACGACACGACACGAACACGAACACGATTGCATAGTGTCAGTGTCGACACGACACGATGGCCGTGCCGTGTTGTGTTTCAAAATCGACACGTAGTGTTAACACGGACACGACACGAAAAGTACCCTGACACGATTAAAACACGACTAATATAGAGCCCACAGGAAATATAGCCATTATATCTAAAAACGGCCCAGCCCAGCCCAGCAAGGCCCAGCCGGCCGGCCCGGCCTGCCAGCCGACCGCGGGTCCGCGGCTATATAAGCGCCGCTAACCCTAACCCCCCCCGCCCCCACTCCCCTCCCCCCACTCCGCCCGCAACGCGTCGTCTCTCGTCTCCCGCCCTCCTCTCCTCGTCTCCTCCGCCACTCCTCCGCCACGCCTCCCCCCCTCTCTTCTCTCCGGTCGGCGGTGGTCCGCCGCCGCGGCCATGGCCGGCGGCACGGCGCGAGGCGCCATGATAGCTCTCCCCTAATCTCTCCCTCCTCTCCGTCCTCTCCCCGTCTCTCTCTCGGTCTCCTCGACTTCGTCCCCTAACGCCTAACCCTAGATCTCGTCGTCCTCTCCGTCCTCTCCCCGACTCGTGCTCGCCGTCTCTCGTCTCCTCGACCTCGTCGGCGTCTCTGGTGCTCCGGACCGGCCAGGTAAGTTTCTCCTCGAATCCGTCCCCATACCCTAACCCTAGATCTCGTCTGGTGATTAATGCACTTCTTCTTTGGCTCTTTGGTCTTTGCGCAGGTGATGGCTAGTTCGTCGAGGAACCGCAGGTCGACGGCGGTCGTCGACGACGACGAGCACGAAGAAGTGCAAGTTGGCTTCGATGAGGAGCTTCGGTTGCTGGGACATGCCGGAGAGGACGAAGATGACTTGATGGGTGGACGGGAAGAACTCTTTGGCCGCGCCGGCACCACTGATGCACCCATCGATGTTGATCCGGGTGATGGTGCGCGGTGCCGCCGCCACCGAAGAAACGGAGACCCAAAGCACCGGAGCAAAGAGGGTGCGCCCCTCCACCTCCGACGCCCTGGGAAGACTTTGACCCGATCTTCAAGGTAGTAAACGGTAGGAAAATCCGCATCCAAGCTAAGTGCATACATTGTGGAAGAATATATCTTTGCTACATCTAGGATTGGCACTTGGATCTCTTTTGCGTCATATCCCAAAATGTGGTCCTAGGAAGCAAAAGTATCGCACTTCTCGCTCTCGGATCCGAGTTTAGTAAAGATGGTAGTGTTGCTTTGTGGGAGTACAAGTAATGATGTTGCACGTACACGGCTACGTCGCTTGATTGCTAGACTTGATCCGCCTCTTTCTTTTGGTGAGTCCGATGCTTTTGAAGACTACATTAGGATTGCTCATAATCCTCGGTTCGGTAGTGTTTCTAGACAAACCACCACTAGAGATTTCATCAAGTACTACTCGATTGTCGTGCTAAGCTTGTTGATTCTTTGTCCTCTCGTTACCTCCGTTGCGCTTACATCCGATATATGGTCCGGCAATGCTAAGGAAGACTACCTTTCGTTGTTGCTCATTATGTTAATTCTAATTGGGAATTGGAGAAGCGTGTCATAGGGATGAGGCTCATTGATGAGTCTCATTCCGGTAGTAACATTGCCGATCGTGTGGTTGCTTTGTGTTAGAAGATTTTGGATTGACTGATAAAGTATTCTCTCGTTACTTTGGATAATGCATCATCTAATTCTTCTCGCTATGGCATTTTTGTCTCCTCAAATTTCTGGTTATATGGGCACTTTGTTCTTGCATCGAGATGTGCTTGTCACATAATTAATCTTATTGTCAAGTGTGGTTTGAAGAGGCTTAAACCTTACATTGAGGCATTTAGAACTCGCTATATCATTCTTAAACTCTTCTAACCGGAGAATTGCTGCATATAAAAGTTATTGCATAGCGAGTTGGTGAGCGACCTAGAAAATTTGGACTTGACATGGATGTGAGGTGGAACTCAACCTACCTCATGCTTAAGCATGTGGTAGGTCATAAGAAGAGCTTTTCTCGTGTTCATCCAAACTCATTACCCCGGGGGGAGCGAGATGTTCCTATGCTTTTGACTGATGCTCACCGGTATGTTGCCGAACACATCTTGTCATTTCTTGAGCTATTCTATGACTCAACTGTTGCCTCGTCCGGTGTGTACTATCCCACATCTCCTTTGATACCGCATCATGTACTTGAGATAGCTGGACATTTAAGCTCGTATGAGAATGATAACTTGCTTAGATCCGTGGTTGTCCCTATGAAAGACAAATTTTTGAAGTACTCGGAGGGACGTACCTATGCTTTACTCAATTGCATTTATCATGGACCCTAGAGCTAAGATGAGGGGTTTAACCAATGCTCTTGTTCTGTTGTCTAATCTGTCTGGTACTGATTATGCCCCTTATTTAACTGAAGTAAGAGCTGAACTTAATACCATGTTTAACAAGTATGATGAGAAGTTTGGTGCAGTGAGAATGCAGAGACCTTCACATCCAGTGAGTGCTGGTAAGAAAAAAGCACAATGGGGTAAGATCTTTGGTTCTAATGCTACTGAATCCTCCAGCTTTGGTTCAGGTTTGCATTCTTCTGTCTCCACCCCACCCTCTTTGAGTAGAAGAACTTCTGCAAGTGCATTGCTGCAAGCAGCAACCACTGGTGCTGTTGCTATTGGTTCTGAACTGTCTGCTTACTTGGATAGTGACACTGTGAACCAATTTGATGATGATTTCAACATCATAAATTGGTGGCATGAGCACAAACTAACCTATCCAGTACTTTCAATCTTTGCTAAAGATGTTTTATCTGTGCCTGTGTCTACCATATCTTCAGAATCTGCATTTAGTCTTGCGGCGGGATCATTGAGGAGCGTCGGCGACGACTGAACTCAGAAATGGTGGAAATGCTCATCTGCATCAAGGATTGGGAGGCTGGGGAAGCAAGATTGCAGCATTCAGTGGAGGACAAGGAACTGGAAGCTTCCTTTGAGGAGATGTTCCTGGATGTTGAGTGACCAATGTATCCGTAATATGTCTTTAAGTTTCGTTGTGTGTGTCGTGTTGAACTTGAACATTTGAATTTGTAATATTTGAACCTTTGAACTTGATTGAGTCAATGGGTGTACTCTTTTTTTCCTATCTAGGGTTTCTCACAAGGGTGAGTTTTACCTAGATAGGTTTTTAATGAGGCGACCATTGCACCAACTCAAACTTGAAAAAAATGTCTCGTGATGTTCGTGTTGTCTCGTGATGTTCGTGATTGTGAATTTGTGAATTGTGATTGAATCTGTGGTGTTGAATGTTGTATACTTGAAAAAATTGTCTCTGATGAAATTTTTTTCTGTGAATCGTGTTCGTGTTGACACGGCACGGTGGGCCGGTCGTGTTGTCGTGCCAGCACGGCACGACACGATGCCTTTCGTGTCGTGTTCGTGTCGAGGTTTTTGCACGACGCGAACACGACACGACACGAAAGGTAGTCGTGTCCAACCGTGTTCGTGTCGAATCGTGTCGTGTTTAGTCGTGTTCGTGTCGTGTCGTGTCGTGCAACACGATTGGCCATCTATACCTGCACTTGTCAATCCTATCGTTAGTTCGTACCATTCATTCTAGCCTGCATGAGCATTCGATTTTTCGTATCTAATTGGATGTTCCTTCCCCGCGCCATCACGAGTTCATCACGATCATTCGCGGTGGTAATGGAGCGCGGCCAACTGGCCATGCGCCTGCTGCCTCATTGAGTTGGAGCTCGATTCTGTTTGTGAGGAGACGCGCCGAGTTCAACCTCTGCCGTCAGAATGGCCGGACCTGACTCCAACTCCACCGCTTCCGCTTGGCTACCAAGGAGGGCACCGACGCGAAGAACATCCTGCCACGTCAACTCCTCTGCCGATTGGGGCTCTAACATCAGTACCGTAGGGAACTCATGGGGGAGCAAATGAGTTTCTCACCATCGACAACTTTCACTCCCAGAATGGCAGAGTCCAACTCCAACTCAGCTACAAACGTCTTTCTGCATTTTCTGAAACACTTGCGTTTCACTCAAAATTCCCACCAAGAAAAGAAACACCATGCTTTCAAGTATTGATATCCTGATATTCGTGTGTGTTGCTTTCATTTTCTGAAAACCTCAAGAAGACGTACACTATGATACTGAAGCCGTAGACAAACGATCCAAACTCAATTCTGAAGCACTCGCAACAAAGTCAAATTACGAAGTAGGACTCGAACAATGGTAAAAATGTAACCAACGTAAATATGTAGTAAATCAAAATATTGATTGCCGATTCACATTGCAAAACTTGAGAGGTACATGTTGGAAGCTACAATTTCTGAACACTGTTCTAGCTTGCATTAACTTCAGTTTCGTTTATTACACCGTGAAAAAGAATCAATCGTATGTTAGAATCAGAAAAGAAATCAACCTGCACTATCTAATCGGGTCCGGTGATCCTGTCCTGCCTACGCCATCATCATCAGGAGCTCACCAAGGCAAGGATTGACCGCGGGTGCGGGAGGGCAGCAAGAGCAATGGCGGCACCCGGCCGGCTGCTGGTCTCTCTTGACGACGAGCACATGCAGGAGGCTGTCGCCGCAGACGTCCTTGCCGAAGAGGCGGACGCGGCGCTGCACGAAGGCCCAGATCTCGACGGCGTCGCCCTCCCTGAAGCCGCACCGGCGGATGAAGTCGAGGTACCCTTCCCCCTTGACGACCGTGGCGTGGCTGCTGTCCCACCGCGAAAGGAGCAGCTCCTTGGCGCCGGCGGCGAGGCCAACGAGCTTCACGCGCAGCCCGCCGTGCGCCTTCCCCTTGGCCTTGGGTTTCTTGATCTTCTTGCCCTCCGTGGCGTCGCCATCGTGCGGCGGTTCCGTGCGCTGCTTCTTGTTCTTGGGTGTCCTCGGCTTCGGGTCCGGGAGGAAGAGGAGGTTGGCGGCATGGAGCTCGGCGGGGGTCAGGAGCGGGCGGAGGCGGTGGACGGCGCCGTCCCTCGGGAGGCGGAACCGGTTCTGGTGCGGGTCCAGGTCGGTGCCCGTCAGGTGCTTGTCGTCGATGAAGTGCAGGTCCAGGTCGGCGCGGAGCCCGAGACCCTTGAGGAAATGCCTGCGCAGGCACGGCGGCTCTTCCCTGTCGGCCACGGGTGGGAGTGCCAGCCGGAGCGGTGGAAGCTGGGGCGGGACGGCGGAAATCGGCACTGCGCTGATGGGCTCGAAGTCGCCGAAGGGCGGCGGCGCCGACGCCGCGTGCAGGAACAGAGCGGCGGCGGCGCTTGCGGACGACGAGGTCGACGACGACGACGTGGAGGCGGCCGCCACCTCCTCCAGCCGAGCGCGCTTGTTCGCGGCGGCGGCGGCGGCGTCGTAGACGACCATGTCGAGGGGGCGCTTGTTGGAGCTGCTGGAGAAGGACGGCGACATCTTGCGATTCTTGCCAAGCGGTTGCGAACTTGCGATGCGGAATCGAATGAGGAGAGGGGCGTCGCGGCCGCGGCAATATATGGAGCGGCAAGGCAACTGGCCATGTTGCCGGCTGCCTCGGGGAGTCGGAGTCGGAGTCCGATTCGATTGAGGAAGCGCGCGCGGCGAGTCTCGGCCGCCGTGTCCTCTACGGTTTCATTCCCGGAATGGCTGAATCCGACTCGAATGCGAGTTGCAGAGGGAAGCGTCACCGACTTAAAAGTTAATTAAAAGTGCGGGCCACGCCATTCATCCCGGATACAAGCCCAGGCCCAGTTGATTGAAGGGAACAACGGCCCAAATTGCCTGGGCTTCAGTTGTCAGTTGGATACCGCTTAATCTTTTCGTTTTAAGACACGGTATATTTTGCTAAATTTTCAGTCATTTTTTTTAAAAGGTTTTACCCTGCTTTATAGAAAACAAATAAGGATTGTTTACTTTTTCAGTCAATCCACTACCGGCTTTTTAAAATTTCAATATGGAACAACAGGCTCTCTTCTTTTCCAAAAGCATCTCCAAGAGTTTGCTAAATTTTAGTAGGCAAATCTTTGTTTTGTCAACTTTTAAAAAATATGCCAAATAAAAAAAAGTTTCATCTCAATAGTTTGGCATAATTCACTTGGTTTGGATCTAATTTATATCAGGAATCCTGAAAGAAACAAAATTTTGTTTATGTACTTCCACCTTTTGAAAACTTACATCAGATATACTTCTCTATTCTTTATTTATTTTTCACCCTCCCACCTTTAGGAAAACGCGGATGGCAACCACGATCCGCGCGCACATATATACGTGCGGGGAGGTGAGTTTTGCTAAGTTTCTATTCTTGTAAGAGCATCTCCAAGAGTTTGCCAAAATTTACTTGGCAAATCATGTGTTTTGCCAACTTCTAAAAAGCTATGCAAAGTAAAAAAAATTCATCTCCAACAGTTTGGCATAATTCACTTGCCAAATCCGGATCTAACTTACATCAGGAATCCTGAGAGAAACAAAATTATGTATGTGCCCTTACACCTCTTAAAAAACTTACATCAGGAATCCTTCTCTGTTCTTTATTTCTTTTTCACCCTCCCACCTAGAGGGAAACAACGATGGCAACCACGATCCGCGCGCGCATATATGCGCGTGAGGAGGTGAGTTTTGCCAAGTTTCTATTTTTGCCAAGTTGGTTTGCCAAACTGTTGGAGGCCAATTTTTCTTGTTTTGCCAAAATTATATGGATGCCAAGTTGGTTTGCCAAACTGTTGGAGTTGCTCTAAGTTGGTTTGACAAACTGTTGGATGCCAATTTTCTTGTTTTGCCAAAATTAGATGGATGCCAAGTTGATTTGCCAAACAGTTTGCTTTTTTTCAAACTGACACGACCAATCCATATATATTTATATAATTTTCCGTCTAAATATCAAAATATACCATGTAGAATATAAAAGGGGAAAAAAAAGAAAACAAGCTTATCTTCTTACCCTCCCTTGGGCCTCCGGGGGCGAGCAGCGGGCAGCCAGCGGTGGCAGGCAATGCAATGAAGAAGAGATGCTCGGCGTTGGCCTTGGCGTCCGATTGCTAGTAGCTGCTGCCCCCGCGCATCCAATTCCTGCGCCACCAGGCAAAGCCCCCCTTCCACTCTCCTTCTCCCTCCGCCGTCGCTCCTCCAGCTGGTGGTTCTCCAACGGCAACGCTCATGAAAGAGACAGCGCCACCGCCACTGGCAGCACGAGCAGCAGGGCGGCGAGGAGGAAGTGGTGGTCCGACCCCGAGCCCGACCAACAGGAGTATGGCTACTCTTCTCTAGATGATGATGAGGAGGATTACGAGGAAGAGGAAGAGGATGAGGCGGCGTTCTCCGGCTATGGTGGTGCCGGGGAGCTGTTCGAGGAGCCGTGGTTCTCCAAGGTCTGCAATGAAAGATTCCATTTCTAGACGAGATCTCATTTTCTAGCTAGTATTTCTCTTGTTGCGTGCTTGAATTTTGATAGATCCCATGCGTTCAATGAAATCGAATCAAATCATCTGTCCTTTTTGAGGAATTAAATTAACAGAACCATATACATTAGTGTATAAATTCCCCCCCTGGTACAACAAAATCAAATTGTTACTTATAATTCTCTTATCGGGAACTCAACTAGTCACTAGTGATACTACTATCGATTAAACCCACATTTGGCATCAGCTTCTGCTCCTGCTTCTTTTCATTTATTCAGTAATGATTACTTAAGTGTGCATAATATTTCACTGCTGTAATCAATCGTCATGTTTCATTGTTGTAGTCAGTGAACTGATGAACTCCCTGCTTTGCTATGCTAAATGCATAGGTCTTTAAAACGTATGGGTTCCTGCTACCGGTGATGCTGGTGTCCATGCTTGCTGCAACAGGGCCCAAGGCCTTCCTTATGGCCATGGCGATCCCACTTGGCCAGTCAGCCATATCATTTATCCTTGATGCCGTATGGGGAAGGAGAAGAAGCAACCGGAATGACAGGGGGAGACCATTCCAAGAAGAAGGCGAGGAAGATGATTACCCCGAGGATACCACTGACTTTGCAACAGGTGGTCAGGGCAACAGATACAGCAGCAGCAGCAGCAGTTATGATGAGGGGAGGAGGAGGCAGCAAAGATACCAGTCATGGGTTTCTAACAATTTTGCTGGTGCTGCTGCTGACGGTGATGACAGCACCAAGAGCAGCAGCAGTGAAGGCGGCGAAGGTAACAAAAGCAGTGCCAACTTTGGAGGATGGGATGAACTACTAAATTATGACAATATTACCACTCAGGAGAAGAGCAGCAGCAGCTCATTCTCAGCTGGTAATGCTAATTACAGCAATAGACAGCGGCCTGCTGTGACTCGGGAGGAAGGCACTGATACTGCTGCTGCCGGCAGGGGAGCAGGACAGGGACTAGGAGCTTCCCCAGCAAGGATGAAAATGAGACGACGAGGAATGCCAAGAACAACTGGACTGGGCAGTACCAGGTACAAGCAGGCGCCAATCTTTATGCGCTTGTTGGTGGCAGTCTTCCCATTCCTGGGATCATGGTTCAGGCTTCTCTAATATAGCAGCATAGGACTCTGGCAGCTCTGTACGTATCTTGTTTTATATGGTTCACGGTGGCTGGCTATTCATGAATTCAGAGAAACAAAGATACAAGTGGCCCTATGGCAGGAAGGGAATGGCTATGATTACGAGATCTCCTTCATCTCTTGTATCGACAGTCACAGAAGTTTTGTCTAAAGGAACACATGATTCAGTCGCCAGCAGGAGCCAAATGAAATCAGATGTGAAGCTATGGAAAAGGAAGAATCATCGTAAAAAAGATTGATGAATTCAAGCAGTGCACCTGCTGCATCAGGTCTATCTGCAGCTGTATTCTTCAAAAAAAAAATGGTTTTCTGCTGCTGCATTGAAAGGAAAAAACTGTAGCATCAGGTTTGTTGTTCCATCTGCAGCTGATAAAATATATGTGGTTGCGGTGAATATTGAAATAGTGGGAGCTAAGCAAGCGATCTATGTGACTATGTTTAGATGTAAAGCTGTTACTCTTGCACAATGTTCTGTCTGTATAAGTTAGTGGTTGACTTGAGTGTTAATGGGAGGGTAATTCATTATGAAAGACAACATTGAAGGGGAATGAAACTGAAATTGTATTTCTTCTCATGGTTAGTGTGGATGCATTTCTTGGTGCGTGTCCTGGTTGGCAGATGAGAATGATATCACTGCTAGTGTGACTGCATTACTATTTCTGTACGCCGTATGCACTAGATGAGCTTGCTTTGAATGATTGCTCATTCTTGTTAAGAGAGATGACTGAGATCGAATCAGATGGATGCTTCTTTTCCCTCAACATGAAGTCTATTGTCGATGGTATAGATGCAGAGTTGTTAATAAAGTAGTACAATATCCCATGTTGCAATTCCATTTGGCGCTACAATATTTGAATGACCAAGATACATACACGCTCAGTTATCACACCAAGCTTTGCCTTATCTAATCTGTCCGATCAATCAGGGTCACGGAATTTCCTAAGAACGAATCGAAGTATGGAACCAACCATGAAAAAACAAGACGCAACATCGTCTGGGTCACGAAATTGCTTTCTTTTAACATCTGTAAGGATATGTATCGATGCATGTATGTATGAATGAATATATGTATGTATGTATGTAACGAATATAACAGGAGAGAAAATAAAAGGAAGGAGATGTACAAGCCTATATCTAGCTTGAGGAGCATGGGGGGAAGAAAGAATGAACACAAAAAAAAAGTGGCGCAGCGGGGGAGAAAGAACTTTTCCTTTTGTCAGGTAGGCTTCTTTGCTTTCAACTGTTGTAACTAGTATCACATTATTCGAACCAGGGTCTTGGCAGAGCAGCTTCGCATGATCCTGGACGCTACCAAGTTCAGGAAGGCATCATCACAATTCCGCACTAGGAAGCGCAAACAAAAAGGGGTAGCAGCAATGCGGTTA
The DNA here is from genome assembly GCA_947561735.1 of Cenchrus americanus. NCBI lineage: Eukaryota > Viridiplantae > Streptophyta > Magnoliopsida > Poales > Poaceae > Cenchrus > Cenchrus americanus. Next base: position 74,969,085 of record OX387244.1, on the reverse strand, counting down.
GGTTATAGGCACAACGACATCTAGGTTCTTCTTCAGCCGCCAGCCAGCAGGGTAGTTGAGCTGGGGAGGTTCCAGGTCAAAATTCCAGACCATGACCCGACTGCAGTTGTCCGCGAGGCCTTCCATTTGAGTCTCATCCTCGACGAGCTTCTCGATGAATCTTGACTCCTGCAATGAGACAATTCGCATCAGTATATAGATGATTTCTTCGTGTGCGTTAGTAAGATGCATCTTTGTTTACACTAGGTTTATTCCAGACCTGCATACATTTCATTGCTGCATACTACACTGAGGTCATAACAATTCTACTTTCTAACAGCACTATACTTTCATGTTACTCTTAGAGTATGGTAACATTGTTGCATTTGGTTCGTGGTTCATCTCAATAGGTTGTATCTCATGAATCAGTAGTTAACTGAACCTAATGCATCTTCATGTTACAGTATTCCATTTAACAAGATCCTCAAATTATAGCATGCTCTGCTAGATTAAACTCAGGCAAATATTCAGATCAAACATCAACATGGTAGATTAGCTTCTACCAAGAAATCATCAATTTCACAGCAAAGTGGAAACAATATAGTCGTTTTCTTTCTCTTTGAAAATATGAAAAGTAGATTCACCTGCAAGCCACCTCTGCCACCTGAATGGAGTATAATAGACTCTAAAGTGGGGCTGTTCCATCTCTGGGGATCCCAAAGTATAGTGCTGTTAAAAGCAAACCCAGAGAAACCAATTGGAAACCGACGAGGTACACCCCTTCTCTGATTTGTATGCCATCCAGTGACTTGATTACCCCTACAAAGGGGCCCTTCTAAAACCACCCTATACCTGGCCCCAACATGTATCGCCACTGGCCATGTACCAAAGCGCCTGCAGAATATAGCACAAAATCATGAGGGACATTTTCAAATTTCAGTTGTCACTATAAGATGAAAAAATTGGTAAGCATGAATATTCCTGTGTTACAACTTAAAAATACCATATATCTGCATTAAACATTCAACATGATACACATATCCCCCCTCTCCCCCGTGACACCACCACATCATCCAGTGGGACATAATCCTAGACTGAGCAGGTGATAGCTCATTTAGCATTCTCGGCACAAGCTTATGATCGTTAGAACAATATAATTAAATACGAAGTAGGAGTTTGTTATTGCCTTCCGTGCCAGGAAACATTATTGCTCCATGGTCTAATGCAGTGGTTGTTGGACACCTACTATAATTTTCAGTAACAATTGGATGATGTTCTACTACATTGCATCTTCACACCAAAAGGCAGTTAGCAGAATGACTAAAAAAGTGATATAATTGTAGGATAATATCTCCAGAGAATCTAAAGTGATCATCAAGCAAACTTTTATTGAGTGTACAAAGAAAATGAGAGGTTTGTTTCCTACTAAAATTCTGAAAATAAAAATACACTTTATGGCTTTAGTATGGTGGGGCATTATAAAAATCTATAGCTCTAGCGAGCACCAGAGCACACAAAAAATAAAATTAAAGCTAATGAAAAGGAAGACTTGGTTAAAGTGGAACAAAAAGGCGAAAAGGAAGAATTGGATCCCTGCATCAAGGTCCACCTAAATGCATATCTCCATTCAGACCAATACACTGCATACCTTTAGGTTCAAGAAAAGTATCCTTTTTGCAGAGTTGATTGTATCATTAAAGTAACAACTAAGTACTAACTGGTAAGCACAGGTAAATAGTTTACATATGGAACAGACAGTTAAAGATTCTAGAATATCAACTGGCAATTTACGTTACAAAAGGAAAGCACAAGCAAACAAACAATAAATTAGAAACATTTTGATGAGTGATGACTATAGTATATCGGTTAAACAGGCATATCCATCTATGTTAAGATCATCCATCATTCAAAAAACATATCCATATTTTTTAAGAACAGAATTGTTATAAATTCTGGTACCATAAAACAAGTGTCAGCACAAAGTATCACCTGATTTTTCGCATCTCTTCAAATAAATCAACTGAGTATGCTCGCTCCTCATCAGCAAAATGGACTACACCATCTAAATGATGCTTCTTTATATGAAAAATTGCATTATTCTTTTGACAAACAATAATCTTCCTTATGTTTGTGGTGTTCCGAGTGCAAATGAGATGTCTGTACATAACCCCAGAAGACCTCAGGATCTCCGCTGTTTCACGGGACTGATACGGCCACTCCGCCACAATCCACAGAAGAGGGGGTGGCACATTTTTTAACACATGTGCCAGACGATTCAAGTAATATGCCTGATGTGGCCGAACAGAAGTTGTTGTCACAATTATCAGCTGCTTCCTCTCAACAAAATCAGAGTCATTAACAGAAGGTACGACATGAGAGGCTTCAATATAGTCCACCTCATCATCCAACATTGCAGGCACTGGAGGACTCTCATCAACCTGTTGTTCTTCTACTGCTTCGGTATCTGCCGCAAATGGCTCCAACTTTGTACTCTTAAGTTCCAGCATTTGTCTGTCAACCATATCTCCATCGAACGGAAGCATCTCATTTTCAGAATCTATCTTATCAGATAAATCAACAGAGAAGAGTGGTGTGAATCCGATGAGAATTCCCACCAAGAAACACACAAGCAGACGGACCACGGGCCTCTTCCAGTTCGCTCCCTTGGACTTCGGCCTCTCCAAGGACCGAGCATGCCTGTGCGACGACAAAGCTGCCCATAAAGACTTGAGGCTGCTCGACATCAGGACAGGGTCCATAGAGGCCACCGACGTCAACAGCCCCCTCAGCGCGACGTAGGACTGAGAGTACGCCAGCTTGGGGGACGGCGAGGGGTCGAATTCCGACCAGTCCTTAACCGACCCGGCCGACCCCTCCCGCTGCATTGCGCCAGCATTCCTTCGGGCCATTGCAGGAGCTCAACACCAGCGTAAGCATGTACAGCACCGGAGTCCAGCTGCTCAACAAACGTGGAGTAGAAAATTATCAAAAATTACAAGCTACTAGCACTCCACGACGAAGCACACGAATCCACAACGAAATGGACGGATTGGAGCATCCAGCCCTTAAGGAAATTTCAAATTCTGCAGAAGAAAAACGAAAAAAAAACGATTCAAGCAGTAGGGGCTTCCTTACCGACAAAAGGAGAAGCAAACAATCCCAAGCGCCGGCGGATCTTTACTCCGCGGCCGCCCAGGGGAGACGACGACGGAAGGAAGAGAGATGGAGTCGATGGCGCGAGGACGCCTGATCCGGGTGGCGGCGCGCCCGGCCGGCGCGGAGGGGATTGGGAGTAGAATCCGAGCCCGGGGAAGCGTGCGCGCGCCGGATCACCTCGTGAGGCAATTCCCGATGGTTCCTTCCCTGTTCTTTTGTCCGCCCCGGAATTTGTCTCGGGAGGTAGGAGTTGGTGAGGGTAGAGAGCGAGAGAGAGAAGAGGGAGTTGGAGAGGAGGATATGGCGGCCCGGTCGCCGTCGGGAAGGTGAGGAAGACGAGAGCCCCCGTTGCATTTAAACCCCTGAAATCCCGGTATTTTAGGATACTCATCATTGATAACCATAGCCCATACATTCCCCACTTCTTTAAGATAATTTTCTTTTGGAGAGAAAAGGCTAAAATTTATTGCATATAGTAATCTCTAAGTGCATGCATATTTATATTAAACGATACTATGTCTTTATATGATACTATTTTACAATTGGGTTATACATAATCAATATTGTAGTTGTGGTTGAACGTTCGTAGTGACTCTCCATTGGTAGCGATAAAAAGAATCTACTATCCTCGTTATATTAGGTAATAAAACTGGAGGTACGGACCATACATGTAATGAAACTTGGCATAAATTCTATATTCCCTCCGTCCCAAAAAGAATGTCATTCTAGAAATTTTAGGACAGATTATTAAGGAGGTGAAATGACCTCGATTGCCCCTATTTATTTGCCATATTATGTGCTAATTGATTGTTGCATGCCTACATGCACATGCACACATGCCAAATTAAGCAAAACGTTATTCTTTTTGGGACAAATTTTGAATTTAAAACGTCATTCTTTTTGGGACGGGGGGAGCACGTATGAAAGCGATGAAGGCTACAAATATGTAGATGGGAGCGATGCAAGAATTTTGTTATCGTTTATGTACATATGCAGTATTGAAATAAGTCGTAACCGACAAAATAGATGGTCTAAAAACTTATGTTGACAAGATGATCAAGCGTTCCTAGTGTGTGCATGAAAATAATGGAGTCTCTTGTCATTGTTCCCTCTAATTGAAAATTAAAGCATACGATTTGTTGTTACATGCTACACTTAAAGTGCAAATTTTTTCTCAAGCAACAAAATCTGATTGTATGCATGTACACAAAGAGAGGAAGGAGGAATGGATATATTAGTAACATCAAATCTGAGTGTATGCATGTACACATCACAAATTCTTGTCCATGCTCATTTGCAACATCCCAGTGTTAGTAGGATAAGATAAGATGAAAAAACTTTCCTGCATCCATGTGAGATACACCAATATACAAATATACCTCCTTTTTTTTGAGCACCTAGAAAAAATGTTCACATGACAACCACCATCGTCCCCATCCATGTCATGTGCTGCACGCATCCAATGCGGGAATCTTAAAGATACCCGAATTGGTGTCCCTCTCACCGGACGGACCCCGGAAAAAAAAACCTTGCTTTAAGTGCGTTCTAAGAAATAACCGAAAGGCTTCCTGGCAAAGTCTTTATTTAATCTCTCACGAATAAACTTAACCACAGGGGGCTGCGTGCGAAAACTGCTCGAGCTTCAAACCACCGGAGTCGCGAGCCACCAGCGACGCGGCACTGGTCGTCGGTTCGCACGACGCGCCGCGCACCCGGAGCCGCCGTTGCGCCGATCGGACGGCGCGTATCGCCCTGATACGCCCCCCGTGAGGTGCGCTGACACTTGGGGCCCGGGAGCGGCCAGCTGGCGGGCGCGCGTGGGGGCCGCGGCGGCTGCCACGTATGCTCGTGTTTGGCGCGTGCTCGTCGGCGGCGGCCGGTCTCTAGCTGTAGCCGCAGTGACGTAAGCTTGAGGCCATGTACGAGTGGTCAACGAGGACTGTTGAAGTGCTTGTGTGTAAATGCGTTGAAGCACGTGGAAACAAATGAGGGAGTGTTCCGCAGAAACAACTTCGGCTGATTTGCACGACTAATTTATTATTGGAGGAAATACGGTGTAAAAAAGGCACGATTATAACTGTAAAAAAGGGCAGCCGAGCACTAAGATAGTCATAGCTTGGAGATACTATACTAAGATAGTCATAGCTTGAGGGTAGTCACACCTTGAAGATGGTCATAGCTTGGAGATACTGAGATACTCATAGCTTGGAGAATGAACATATACATAACTCTCAGAGATACATGTTGTCTAAGAGATATTATTTTTTAAGCTTAATTTTTCTACTGTGTTATCTTTAAGATTGTCTCACAGGTTTTATTAATGGATGCGTATAGGAATATGTGAGTTGTGAATACTAGTTGTAAAGATATAGCTAAGTTTTAATCACTTGTCTTTCCTCTACATAAGACACCATGTGCATTCCGTCGGAGGAGACCCTTTTTTTTATTGCAAACTTTTGAATTGGCTTCTAGACCTCTTTTTGACTTCTAATACATACTGTATATTGGTTTTGCTTGAATAAATTCAGTCACTACAAGCAAGAATTCCTGCCCATCGAAGTTGTGCCTATAACTTCAAAAAAAAAAAGTTGTGCCTTCACCAAACCAGTACACAATATTTTTAACAAAGAAACACTCGTGTATATGTTTCTGCCTTGACTCTAGCACATAGCGCGTCTCCCTCCTCCCAACCTCTGGACGTTGGATGCGTCGACGGGGGCTAGCTAAAGCTATACCCTATTACCCTGTGCGTGGATGGAAGCAGTCCATGGGCGAGAAGGAAACATCCTTGACAGAAAAAAAGTGGTTTGGTCCTGTGTCTCTTTTGGAGTTTGGTATTTCGCAACTCGCGTGAAGATTTGTGGCGTTGCGAGGTCCCTTTACGGATCTCGGTGTCGATCCCAGCACCAAACCACACCCAGGCACAGTCGCACACGCGCACACACAACCCCTGTGCTTTTTTCGACAACAACATGCGTGGGATTTGTTGTTGTTGTCACCTAACCTAACCTGGCCGCGCTGCAAAGCAACACACCGCGCGGCCCAACGAGTGTTTCAGCCATTCAGACTGCCGCGCAGCAGCGGCAGGCAGGGCACGACGCGACGGAGACGACGACGACGACGACGTGTGGGGGCTTCCGTTTGGGACGCATACGCTTTGGACTTGCCTTGGGAGGACATTGCGGAAATGCATCGAACTTTGCTGTGGTTGGTCCACACAGTGAGTAGTGCCCCGGAAGGGAAGATGTGTTGTGGCTTTAGCTGTGCAGAGAAATCAGAAGACATGCGAGTGGAAGGAAAGGGGGAACAATCGAAGTCTGGGTCCTTTTTACCTTAAGAATCTGCTTATTGTAAACCATTTTGATTCAAACAAAAAAAAAAGAGTGAACCATACATGTACAAGATGCTCAAACAAAAAGGTGCAAAACAAAACAAACCTGCCAAAAAGATCAGAAAGGACCAATGCTTGGCCAGAACTGAAGCTTTTCTCGGTTGCTTGCCCGAACGTGGTCATTTTCTAGGAAAACTACGTACCAGTTCAGAAATTCAAAGGCAGAGCCTCCTGAGTTGGGCGTGCGTGCAGCGTCGTGGTCCAACGCAGGCCCAACCCCTTTTTTGCAAGCATGGCACCTGCTCCCTTGGACTCCCAGCTGCTCCTTGCGGTGCGGGCTCTTGCCATGCCTGCCAACGTGTGGCAACGTTCCTATGTGCCACAAAAAAAAATGCAGCATCGAATTGAAGGCTCGAAGCCACGCTAGAGGTGGCACGCGTTCTTCTTCCGAGCCAAGTACAGGCGACGCACGGCGGCACGGGACGTTTTTCTCCCTTTCTGATTAGTGGAAAACGACGCTGCACGAAGAATCCAGGCGGCGTTCTTTGCAGCCTGCACGGTGTACCCTCTCCTGCGATTTCGACTGACAAGTGTCTCTCACCAAGCTGGGACGCCCGTGGCCCCCCCGTGGTTCGCGCTCGACAGCGAGAGGTGAGGTGATGCCTCGTCACCGTCGGAGAGGAAGGGGAAAACGGGGAGAAACATGATTAACCACCAGCATATTCCGATGATGACAGACAGGCAAATAAATAAATAAACCAGCGTGCGTGCAAGCGAACACAGATTTTTCCTATGAACCGAGAGCCCGGATCAAGCTGGGCTTTCGAAAAAGGCCCAATCTATATTTATATCACGAGTCCTAAACAGTAGTCCGGCCTTTTGCGACAGTGGATGCTTTTCCTTCGAATTCGTGGGGATGGACACTGGTCAACCTGAAATCTAACAAAATATCCTTTGGTGGGGCTTCTATTTGCAACTCGCATCAATAGCTCGCTCGTCTCAATTTTAAGCAAGATCATATAGGGAAGGAGCCATTGTTTACTATTCTGTTTTATCAGCCGTAATTTGGTATAGGATCCTTAGGGTGCTGCAGCCTCAAGACCTCGCACGGAAAACCTTCGACAAGTGGGACATGCTCTCGAAAGAGTGTGACTGACTGACTGGTCGATTTGGCGGGCGCAGAACCGGAGGGTCCATGACCGCTCGACTCTGATGCCAGTAGCATAGGCGCCATATATCATGGATGGAGGAACTGAGACTTTAAGCTCACACTAATCTTTCCTCCTTCACTACTTTAAACTACTTTAAGGTCGCATCGTTGTGTCTCTTTTAGGCCTCATTCGTTTCCATCAGATTAGATTCCTACCGGAATTGATAAATACAACAAGGAAATCATGATGGCTACTACAAGAGATCCGGATTTATTCCGAGTCAAAAATTGATTTAGTCATGATATGTACACCAAAAAAACTCGGAATCATTCCACTGGTCAAGAGGTGTGGAATCAATCCGGCTCTTCGATCCCTTATTCTACCTATCATAATTAGTAAATTAATTCTCAATTCAGAATGAATCCGAGTCTCTATCATAATTTTGTTGATATCTGTTATTCCAGCCGGATTGAATCCGATGGAAGCGAACGAGCAGTTGGTTGCGTTTTGGGCGGTGACCCTTTCACTTGTCTCTTTTATTTGCCGGCCGCCATTGTACCAAACATTTTACTCTCTTGTTAATGAAAAATATGTTTTCCACGTCTTTAAAAATATGCTTTCCACGTTTTTAAAAACCTAAACAATCACCAAGATCCCTTTGCAGTAAAAAAAATAAAAAAGGAGTGCTTCCAGTTAATAAAAAGAAACAAACACTTAAATCCGAGCTGACACAAACACGAGCAGTTTGTCATATTAGACTCTCGTCTCAAACCCCCAAACACCATGATAAACCCCGGGGCTGCGAAACCCATAACCGGCCAGGTGCAGACGTGCAGTGCGTAGCATGGAGAAAAGGAAAAAGTTCGGTACTGGTATGCTGGAATGAAGACAGTGGTAGGGCTTGTAAGAGGAATGCTCAGGCAAACAGGGGAACTTGCTAAACGCAGAGGAACACGCAGCGCAGCTTGGAGCACTGAGCTGCTCCTCCGCTGCAGTGGCTGCTACTACTTGTGACCAAACCGCTTGGCCCGCAGCACTGCAGCATCACGTATCGACACGAGTTGACTTGCAGTTGCAGTTGGGCGCCGTCGGCCCCGCAGCACGCTTGCACGGGCTCAGCTCGGCGCTGCATCGGAGCCCAAGAGCCGCAGCGCAGTGCTTGCTCCGGCGGTAGCAGCGATGCAGCATCGAGCGCCTTTTCGTCCTGCTCGCAAGCGGAGAACAAGCACGCACGCACGGCCGCACGGCTGCTGCTGCTGCTGCCGCCGGCTGCCCCGACCGGGAGGAACAAGACAAGCGATGGGTTGTGGCATGTGGGCTGCCCTTTTCGTGCGTTTGGTGCGCCGTCAGTGCTGCATGCAGTGCAGCTGCTGCCTGTGCTGGGCAGGGCTAGCTGGTGGAGCCAGAGGCGGTGGAGAGGGGAGACAGGAGGGGACACGCGCGGGCGCTGGGCAAGGGACAAGAGGAAAGCGCCTCATCATGACCCCGCCGTGCCATGCCCATGGCTGCCCGATCACTGACCTCTTCTTGTCTTGCTCCTGCGCCGTTCCTCTCTCTGTTCGTGTCTTGGCGGCCCTGCCTGAGCAAAAACTGCGCGGAGAGATGCTTTGCGTGAGACGGAAGTGTTTCAGAATTCAGACGGTGTTAGGGCACTCCAAACCCACGGAAGTGTTCCAGAATTTAGACGGTGTTACCGCACTCCAAACTCAGACACTACTAGTAGAGTCTACTCCCTCCGTCCCATTTTTATAGTCGTTTTTGGCTCCGATCCGCAGACCAATGGAGACGCGAAATTACCTGTCTACCCCTACCTATCTTGCCTTAGACCACCCGCACCGGCACCTCCAAAATCCCGGGATCCCCTCCTGCAGGAGAGTTTTCCCGTTTTGCCGCCTGCAGCGGCGTCCCTGCAGGAGGATAGGGAAATCCCGTCGGCCCCCCGATCCTCCAGATCCGGAGGGATCGAGGGGGCTCCGCGATCCTTCGCGCGCCCCACCACGGTGCCTTGCGCCCTTGCTCGGATCCGCCCGCGGTCGTCCCCGCCAAGCCGCTCGCGCATCCCGCCGCCTACCGCGTCGGCCGCCGCCCCTTCGCGCCGTCATGCCCCACCGGCGCACCCGGACGTAGGCGGAGGCGGTCCGGGACGGCACGGGCTCGGTGACGAGGGACCCAAGCTCCACCCACCCCGCGCGCGTCGTCGTGCGCGGGAGCTCCATCCATGGCCGTCGTTGTCATGCGCGAGAGGGCGCCGGGAGGAGGGGCGGACGACGCCGTGGAAGAAGTTCACGCGGGAGGAGAGAGAGAGAGAGGGAGAGGGGGAGGAGACCGGGCCGAGCCGGCGAGCCGCGGCCCCCGGCTCCGCCGAGCGCCGCCGGTGGCGCGTGGCGTCCTCTCTCGCTCCCCGATGACGACGCACGCGCGGGAGGCCGCGGCAAGGAGCCGCCGCGCTCCTCCTCCGCCTCGCGCCATGGCGCGCCCGACGCTCCGCCGCCGCCACGCCCGACGCGCGCGGTGAGGGCGGCGACCCAACTCAAGATCCCGCCATGGTCGCGCCCACCTCGGCACCTCGCCGCCCGCCCCCACCTCGCCGCCTTCACGCCCGCATCGCACCGCACGCTCGCTCCTTCGCGACGCCGCCCCCACCGCGCGCTCGCTCCTCCCCGCGCCACCGCCGGGAGCTCGAGGGCCGCTCCGTTGGCGCATGGAAGGGAGAGGGAGAGGGAGGGCGGAGGAGGAGGATGCGGGCGCGCGCCTCCCTCGCCGCGGGCCTCGGCTCCTCCACCCGGAGCCGCCGCGCGCCGCCGCCGCCGCCGCCCCTCGCGCCGCCGCCGCGGGTCCGCCGGGAGGAGAAGATAAGGAGGGGCGCCGGGAGGAGGAGCAGGGGAGAAGCGGTGGGGGAAGGGAAGGGGTAGGTGGGGTGATAGAGGGGGTGAGGCTGACGTGTGGACCCCATGAGCGGGTAGTTGGGATAAAAGAGAAATATGAAGAAAGATGGGTGCGGGAAAACTGGGAATAAAGGAGAGAGGGTTGATGAGGAGGATGGAATATTCCCTTTTGAAGGAGAAGATAAAGGAGAACGACTGTGGATAGTCTTAATAGCCGCAGGGAATCCGCCGCCAGAGAAGCGAGATCGAGCCGATGCGACGTCAGTGAGGAGGAGACGGAGGTTGCCACCTCGCCGCCGAGCTACACCTTCCGCTTGTCGCCGCCAAGATCCACCTCCACCTCGTCCCCACGTCGCCCGAGCTCCGCCCGTTGTGGCCGGCGTCGCGGCCGGCCACACGAGGAGCTTGAGGTCATTGAGGGAGTCGGCTCAACACCTTCGCCGTGCCGTGCTGGAAGCGCAGGGCTCGAGGGGAGCGTTGCGCCCCTCCTTCACCACCTACACCGCGGGGTGCGGCGTAGGACCGGCCAGGAGGGAGGCGCCGTGCCCCTCATCCACCACCTCCACCGCGAGATCCGGCGCAGGACTGGGATTCAGCGCGGGTCCTCTGCTCCTCAGCCCGGGCGCCGCGCCCCCTGCTCCTTCATCACTAGGACGGGAGGGTGTCCGCGCCCACCATCGGTGCCACCGGGACGACGACGACTGAGATCCTAGCGCCGGAGATGCCCCGGGTGACCACAGGCAGTACGTCTCTGCGAGCATCCCGATCGAATTCGTTGTCGTCGTCCTCGAGCCGACTTGACAACGACGACGCGTCCTGCTCCTCCAAAAGGAGTTTCCCCAGCGGCACCAACACGATGGTCATGCCCGGCGGTGGCGGCGACCGCGAGTAGTCGAAGACGGGGTACACAGGGCCGACATGGCCGTCGGGGAACGCCGCACCGGCAGGCGGACGCGGGACGACAGCGAAGGTGAACGATCTGTTCGTTTGGCTGGTGGCTGGTGCTGGTTTGTGCTGAGAGAAAAGTACTGATGACTGGTTGCCGGTGGCTGACTTAGAAGTACTGTTGGCTGGTGACTGATAATCCAAGGGAACAGGCGGAAGCCTTCCTCGTCCTGGGAGGACGGTGGGGAGAGCTCGTGAGGGGAAAGAAGATATTGTTTGCTTTTCTTTAGTATAGCGAGGGGAAAGGGGATGGGATAGGCCAGCGGTGCAGTGCAGGTAGGCCTGCCTACGAAACAACAATGATTCTCGGACTTACTTCTGTAGCTAAAACGACTATGAAAACGGGACAAAGACTCTATCACAAGAAAATATTGCCTTCAATGCAAATTTTCTATCATAGAGTCTATCTAATATTTCGCTCGGATCTTCTGCTCTCAATTTATTAAATAAGCGGGCATGTTGTCCATGCATGTAGCCACACGGGATCCGCACGAACTTCGTTTTGCGTGTAGACTTGGTGTTTAACTTAGACTTTGTTTTCTAAGTTTTCACCTCTCTCTCATCATTAAATTACTTGCCACGGCAGCAAATTGTCCATGTGGCTGTGTATTTAATGACTTTAAACTCTACTATAGAGTCTGAATTGGGAGTGCCCTCAGGGCATGTACAACAGTGTAGGCAGTTGCTGTCTTTTTAGTACACAAAGACAACTATAAAGACATATTATACAATGCATTGTCTATTTAGTTGTCTACATGCATTTAATTCAGATTTAAAACCCACAAGTTTATAAAAAAACCAAAGTCAGCCTTATCCACACCGTTTATAGCACCACCAAGGCTCCCTTAGCCTCCTCCCTTCTTCCTCACCGCATCTCTCTCGTCTCTCCCTCCCCATCCACCTCCCCGATCCGAGCCGCGCGCGAGGGCCTCGCCCTGGCGTGGAGGCGGCCGCGGCGGCACAAGTGCGGCGGCCTCGGCTCGGCCCGCCGCGGCAAGGAGCTCCAAGGCCGGTGAGCGCGGGTAGGCGGCCTCGACTCAGTTGCCGCGATGTGACAACCTGCACAGGAAAATACCGTACTATCGCCTAAGACCGATCCACTTTGGTCATTAAGCAATAGTAAAGTATCATCCTGTCGTTAGTTGCCGGGTTAACGCTCGGTAAATCACTTGGACATCGAACAGAGGATCGACACATGCATTAAAACTCACGCGAAGGCGAGTCTAGAGGACAACATGAATTAAACATTTTATTACAAACCATTGTTCACGACATGGAGTAAAGGTTCAGAGTTCGAAAAACAGCGGAAATAAATTAAACTGGCGCAACGGTAGACATCACAGGAGGCCATCCGTGATGTCATTACTTGCCATCACCCATCCGGTCAATCACACATGCAACAACAATTTTAAATCAACGCTGAGTATACTAATACTCAGCAAGACTTAACCGTCGGGTGATAACTACATCACAAAACTCTAGACATGAAAGGCTTTTGGCCGGTGGAGTTTCTTTTGCTGAACAGCTGCTAAGAGTAGGTCCTTACTTTCAGTCTTTTAGCACAAGTTATAGTTGATTACCATTTCTAATTGTGCCATCTAATTCAATCAAGAATTGGACAAGCAATTAATTCATACAACAATATTCCTCGAGTTCCATCATTATGGGATATCATGGCTAGTTGATTAAGCAGTCTCGTATAACGGTGAGAGGCCGACAATCGATTGATTTAAACCTTGCAAGGTAAACCCAAGCACACGGTAGGCTGCCCACAAAGGAACAACTTTCCCAGGCCGTTTCCGTCGATCTTCGGCTGGTGAGCGGAACCTACATTCCTTGGTACAAGGCTTACTGGATCGCTCCCACACGAACGTCCAGACTCACGCAGGTACCACACTGTTGTAAGCAGGGGGACACAAGTGCCCCAGGTTTAGTAGGGAAAGGTTCCCTTACTGTGTCAATCGGGTACTAGGCTTACCGGTCCCATTCCCGGTATATGTTTAGTACGTTCAAAAGCTTAGCCCACGAAGGCCACTGGACCGGAGCCCAAATCCAATGCTCCTACCACATGAGCAATCCATTTAAGGATATCTTATGATTCCTATCTAGGAACCTATTCTCGCGAGTGACGAACATCACTCGACTTCTATCGGGTCCTATAGCATAGCAGCTATCGACCTAACATACTAGTGATAGAGCATAGGTACCTAAGGATCAAGCGTCTAGGGTTTCAAATCGACTCCTGAAACGTAAGTGCACAATCGTAGAAAACATAATTGCACAATTTTAAAAGACAGGGTTAATGATCCGGGGCTTGCCTTCGATGGCAAGGATGGCCTTGGGCCCTTCTGGACTTGGGTCTAGGTCTTGAGCTACGTCCACGAATGGCAGCTCTTTGTCGGCACCTTCGTTTCCTCCTTCCGGCACGAGCGTACGTCTACTGGCGGAAGGATCTACACGAAGATGCAAATGCAAGATTTATTTGACGATTTTTAATTTAATTAACCACAAACCATAAATGACAACCAAGGGTGTATTAGTTGGACACATTCACCTAGATAAGAATACATTTAGCATACTCTTCCAAAAAGGAACGATTTGCGATTCTTTATTAGATATTCTTTTTGATGGTGACTGTGTACATATATATGTAAATAATTTTTAATTTAAATTCACAAACAGTAGTGGGTGGGTACGTTTAACTTTTTAACATGGTTTGCAACCACACACAAGATTAGCAAGGGTGGTTTGGTGGCTTTTCCCATTTAATGACTAGTAAGCATTTAATGACCTACATAGCTTTTATTCATGGAATTAATTTATAAAATTCAGTGGAAGGGTGTATTACACTCTAAACACCTATAACAAGCCACTGGACACTTATGCAAGCTTTGGATAGCTAGAAATTAAATACTTTTGAAAATCACAAAAGTTTAACTAGAAGGACAAGGTAAATACACACAAAAATAAATACTCAACAAAATGATCCTAACTTTCTCACACATGTTATATGGTTCAAATCTAGCCTAGTGGTGCAACACATACACCTAGAACTATTGTGAATCTTGAGTTATGAAATTTTAAAGAAAAACAAGCATAATTCAAAAATAAATATTTCTGGTAATTACAAAATTGTGATTAATTTACCAGAGGTGTGTTTTGGCATTACAAGACAGTGTGCAAAATTTGGTTGCAAAAACCTAATTATTTTGTTAGCTAGAAAAATCATTTATGCAGATCTGGCAGAAATGGAAAAACATTTTTATAAAAAGATTTACATCATACCTTTGTGCAATTTTTGGCATAGGAGCTAGTCATGACCTAACACACAATATATCCACAAATTAGCTACAGAGGATTTATATATTTTGAGATATTGCAGATCTAGGTTTTTCACATTTGTATTTTTCATGCAAAAACTAACAGGAATTAGCTCAGGCAAGAATAACAAAAGTTGTAGGATAATTCACCACGAATCCAACAAAATTAGTCTTGCATTGTTATGATTGTTCTTTGATTTTCTACGCAATTTACAAGAATCAGGAAACTCACTTTACTATTTCAGTTGCACTTTTGCAGGGAGGCCCTCGGAAATAAAAGTTGCTTTGCAATGCAGTCCCTAGGGGCGGCTGGCCGGCGCGGGGGAGCAAAATTCCGGCGAGGTTCGCCGGGGTTTGGCCGGGGATGGGTGGGGAGGAGGTCTAGGGCCTACTGGGGCTCGGTTTGGGCGCTCGGCCGGGGCGGTAGTGGCGCCGGCGGCGAGGGTGCGCGGCGGCGGCCGGTGCCGGCCGCGGCGGCTCGGCCCGTCCGGTGAGGGGCGGCTCGGGAAGGGACCGCGGGCGGCTCGGTGGGCTTGTGTAGATGCAAAGGAAGGGGTTGGGGTGCGGGGCGGCGAGGGGGAGCCGGCGGAGGAGCGGCGCACCGTGGGGCCGGTGGCGGCTGCGGGCGGTCGGCGCACGGGGAGGCGGCGGTGCGTGGGCGGGGGGCGACGGGCCTATATATGCAACGCGGACACGCCGGCTTGGGACCAACGGACCGACGGAGGACGTCTTGGGACGCGCGCGCGGACGACGAGGAACGGACCGCCGCGGTCCTTCGCGTGCGCGTACGGTGGCTCGATTTTCGCGGCGTTCCCGGTGTCCTTGGGAAGGCGCGGCTTGCCTCGGGAACGCGCGCCGGGAGGGCCCGGACGCCGAGGCGGCGGCGGCTGCGGCGTGGCGCGCGCGCGCGCCGGCCGGCGCGACGCGCGGCGCGGCCTCGTCTGGCGCTCGCACATCTCGGATTGAACCACTTTGAGCGTGATTTTCTCCCAAAACTTGAACACAAGTGCACAAAACAATGAATAGGAAAGTTGTAGATCTAACTACCCTCTACAACTTTTGTAAAGGCCGTCTAGTGTTTTTCTCGACGGATTGTGCAGGAACGTCGTGCCAACTTTGAATGCCGGCCTGTCCCTGTGAACAGGAGGTACTGTCGGTCGATCGAGTTTTTCACCAATTTCCACCCAAAATTTGAAATGCCAATCTACATGAAAGTTGTGTCCCTCAACAAGATGGACAACTTTCATAAAGGTAGATTTTGAAGTGTTTAGGTGAATTTTGGAGAACGCGGCAAAAGTTCCGGACGACATTCGCTGACGTCAACGGTTAAGCCGGTTTTGACCGTGTCTTTGGCCAAGGGTCCACTACGGGTGTGTGTAGGCTTGGTCACGGGGTTCATTAGGGTTCATTGGCAAGGTTTTCGGGGTGATGACCCAGGTTGACCTAGGTTTGACCGATGCTCGGCTGGTTTGACTCGGCTGATCCGGTCATTAGCGTTAATGACGGTAATTAAAAAACCTGGGGCGTCACACGCGACAAGGAGCTTCAAGGCCGACCAGCGAGCGCGGGCAGGCAGCCACGACCACGTCCGCCGCGTCGTGGAGCAGGGAGATGCCGGCCTCGGCTCGGTTCGCCACGCCGGCGCTAGTGAGCTATGGGGGCGCCCAGCCCCTCCTCTACCGCTCCTCGCCGGTGAGTGCCCGACCTCCCTGGACGGAGCCGCAGGCAGTATCCTACCCTCCTCACTCCTCCTTGCATGCCGGCTCAAATCCAACGACGGCGACCCGACCTTGAAGCTCCCGCGGTCCCGCCGGTCGTTGCTCCCTCATGCGTGATCGATCGATTTGGCGCCATATTCCCACATCGCGCAACCTTCGTCGTCGACCGGATCGTACAACGGTGTTGAGCGCAGGCGGTAAAGCCTGGGAGAACGAGCCCCCGTCGTCCTTTCGCGAGACGACGGGGCGGTCGTCGCTAGGAGGAGGCGGGGGGCTTTCAGCAAAATCATAAGCTTGCAGACGGCTTGTTGTCGGCCGTTGTACGTGCCCTTGACACTCCCTCGAACCATCTATTCGATAAGCACAATCCAGACAATATTCCTGGATCCCATTCCGTAATATACTCTCACACTGCTAGTAATAGAAAAAATGATTTGAGGTTTTATTTAGTTGAGTGAAAAACTTGTCGAAAATGTCACATAAAGTTTACCGATATTAATTGGGAGGACTAAACATCCTAATTAAATCATCATCAGAAGATGTCTACGGTAGGACCACATCATCTAATCATGACCTAATTAAACTTAACAAATGCATCTTGCGAATTGTTTGAGATTATGAAATGAATTTGTTATCAATCTACGTGTTTAATACTTTTAATTACCTCTCATGTTCGTTGTAATGGTTAATTAGTACTATCGTTGTCCCACAATATAAGGACTTGTTAAAAATATTATTTATTTATTTATTTTTTGAAAATCCGGCAGGAGCGCTGCCATGCCATGGTTGTGATTACAAAAGGCCGAAAAACTCGACACCAAAGGACTTGTACCATATTATAACCAATCTAACTCCAGGCCACCGCTCTTCCTAATCTTCATCTCCTCTAAGATCAGATGGAACACCCTGGATGGCAACATAGCCACCCCGTCAAAGATCCTGCGATTCCTCTCGTTCCAAATACCCCAAGTAATGTAGATGAGCACAGCCGCCATTCACCGCTGATCATGTCGCGATAAACCTGCCAAAGAGGTATTCCACCAGGATTCCAACGAAACTCCCCACGCCGGCACCCTGATTCTTCCTCCTGAGCGAACTGCAAAACGAAACCAAACCTCTCCTGCGAAGACACAATGAAGACAAAGATGCATAGCAGTTTCCGGTAACTGATCACAAAGGACGCTTGTTTTTTTCATCATATATATTTCAATCATATCATAATTGGTTTTACATTTTCATAAATCAACAGGTTTTTATATTTTGGGACCGACGGATTAGAAACAAGATTTGAAATAAAAATGTAGCTGACGTGTCATGTTTTTTTATCCGACAAGGTAGTTTCTGGATGTTACGTGTGACATGATAGTATCCTGAAACCTGCAGCAGTATTTGCCACTCGACATTGCTAGAGCAGGTGAGTGTCCTCTCGGTGCCCTCCAAGGCTCCGCTCCAATGCCACTCTACGGCACCATCACATCAGTTGACGGGATAAAATAGTGTCGGTCTAGGGTAAACTAATGGAACGGTTTTGATCGAACAGGAACCTTATTCGGTGGCGAACAAAGCGGGCAGCCGGCCGCCCACTTCGCAAATTTGCATTAGTCAATGACCCCCGGACACATAAAACCGGCCATTGTTTCGGAGCTGATGCTGTGATCATGAGTAAAAGAAGATGTGGTGAGCGCCCGTGCACGCGCGAAAGAGGGCGCGCAGGGCGGAATCGTCCGGCCGGACGCCGGAGTCACGGGCGCGAGAGCAGAGCCCGCTCTCGAGCACCCCAGCCACAGCCTGGAGTGAGTACGCTAGTACTCCGTAGGCAACAACTACTAGGCATGATGCCGATGATGACCGACGACGCTGCGGAGGGCGATGATGCGAAGCGCGCGCATGGACGGACGACGGCGGAGGAGGAGGGGGGAAGACGGCGAACACACGATGGATGACACAACGAGCAGGGCGGCAGCGCTAGGCTATTGGTAGCGGTAGGAGCCACCTACACTCCTGGCCTGCCGCCCCCCCGCGCATGTGGCCGGCCGGGCTCTGCCCGCGCCCACGGTGCACTGGCGTTGTTGTTGTGGGAGGAGGTAGACGACCGTAGTAGCATCGGCAGCGGCAGCCGGCAGGGGACGTGGCGCAGGGTGTGTAGGCCGTGGTGCTCGACCGAGAGCATCCAAGGGGCAGCACCGCAGCAGCAGAGGGGAAACCATCCACTGCCCACTGCTGCTGGCATCATCCGGCGTGCAGCGGTTGACTTTCCTTTGCTACTCCACGGAGGGGTGTCAGTACGTAGCAAGAGGACCAATAGGGCGGCCATGACGTGAAATCCTTTTAGCTCTTCGCGGCTTTGCCAATGGGGAGGGAACAGCCGGGAGCGCATGCATGTGATCGTGGGCTGTTAGCAGCATGGGTGCGGGGGGTTAGACCGTTCGATCGAAACATTTTTTTTGAGCATTCCGTTCGATCAAAACACGGAGACGGAGTACTTGGTACTACCGTCCTAGTGCTGCTCCCTCACGGAGTCACAAGCAGGCACGGCAGCGCGGGCATGTGAACGGCCCGGGGGTTGCGTATGGCTCGGGGGTGGACGGGTGGTGGTGGTGGGTGCGCGCGACCATGGGGGGAGAGGGACGTGTCCGTGGCTCTGTCGTCGTCACTTGTCAGGCTCTCCTCGATCTCCCGTGTCGGCGGTTCCGTCCCTGCGCCCCAACCCCTCGACCGTCTCCGCCTTAATTTCCTTGCTTCCGAACCTTGGGCTGCATGCCTGCGTGTCGATTTTGTCATGGGAAATGCGGGCCAAGACGCCACCAACCGCACCAAACCTTGCGGGGGGCCACCTAAATCGACGCCACCATCTCCACCAAACCATCAGCGCCTAATCACGGCTACAGAGATCGGCTGCTACTGCCGTGAGAGTAAAGACAATGTCAATAGAAAGGGTTATAGTAAGGTTATCAAGATTGTAATTTTGAGAACTGTGACAGCCGTGAATGTCGAAATGGAGGAGCGACTTGAGAGGGTGTTTGAATCCATCAAACTAGAGGTGACTAGACTATAATTTTAGTCACCTAGAGAGACTAATTTACCGAACACCTCTCGACTAAAGTGTCACTAATTTTAGGCTGGCTAAAATCCCGTCACTCGTGACCGGCCCAAAAGGGACTAAAACCCCGTTTCTCTCTCCGCAATTACAGCAACTGTAACTCCCCACGGCCCACGCGCGGGCACGTCCCTTCTCATTTCCTTCCTCCCTCCCGAGGGCGCGGTCGCGCCGCTCCCCATCGGTCGCCGCGCGCCGGTCCTCCGCCCGCCCGCCCAACGCCACCGCCCCGCGCTCCCCCTCCTCCCACCCAGGTCGCGGGGTGCCCGCGCCGCATCTCGCGACCGACCGCCCAACGCCGGTCCCCGCGCCGCCTCCCCGGCGTGGCCGCCCAACGCCCGACCCGCCCCACCCGCGCTCCCTACTCCCGCCGGCCGATCCCTTGCCCGCCTCCCGCCCGACGGCCGTCGCCCGCCCCCTCCTCCGCCGACCCGCCGCGAAGCTCCCTCACCGCCGACCCAGCGCTCTTCCTCACCCATCGCGCTCCCTCCTCCACCATGGACGGCGACGGTAGGACCCCCCACGACTTCTTCTCGCAATCTGCTTCGTCCGGTGCTGCGGCGTTCCCAATTGAGGACGACGTCGATTGGGGACTGACGCCACCTCGTCTCCGGGGAGGAAGTGCATCCGGCGGCCGCGGTCCGGTGGCCGGTGGGCTCGGCGCTCGCCGTGTCGGGCTGGAGAACCTAGACCTCAACGCCGGCTGCGCCGCCGCCGCCTCCTACCCGAACATGAGCATGTACACGCACCTCCTTCAGCCAGGGAGCTCGGCCGACCATGGTATGCTCCACAGAGGGCCAGATCGGACGGCGCGCCTCAGCGGGGGGTCGTCCACCTCGCCAGGGTCTCCCCCCAGTGAGGGCCCCAGATCGTCGTGGCAAGGCCGTAGCGGCATCAGGGCGTGCAGGTGCTGGTACAACTCGCTCTGGTGGCGGCAGGCAGCGGCAGCCACCCCCAATCATGGTAGACGACGTCGACGACAAAGATGAAGAAAACGAAGACGACAACATCATGAGCCAGCATAGCCAGGTATGATCTGTCAATCCATTTGACATGGCAGTCCACTTGATTTGCAATTAGATGTCAACTTGATTTGCAATTGAATGCTATCCAATTGGATGAATGTCATAAGCTATTTTGTGTTGCATGATTGTCTGCCTAATTTGCCTTTATAAGAATTGCATTTATAATTTGTTCAGTATGTTTTAGAATTAAGAAGATGAGTGCTCTTTTTTTGTTGTCCACTATATTGTCTGTGTCACTACCTGAAATAATTACTGCAAAGAAATCTTAGATGATGCATCGCCACTTGATACATTCAATGAAAAGAAATGGTGGTTGTGATGATCATTTTTTCACGCCCCTTGAGAAATTCAGCCAATTAGTTCCATGCTCATAAGTCATAAAAAGAAACTTTGAGATTGACTATTCTCAAGAAAAAAGAAACTTTCAGATTGACTATTCTCAAGAAAAACGAAACTTTCAGATTGACTAATTCAGTCCATTAACTTTTATTTTCAAGTCAAAATCGTTCTTGTGCTAATATAGTGCTCTACTCTGTATGTTTGTTGTTTGCACAAGACTAATGCAAAATGGTCCTTTTTTTTACTTTTGGCTCATATTGTATTTTAAAATGCCTGTGCGAAATCCATCTGATGGTCAACATAATATTTACTTAGTTTGAAATGGCAACCTCTTTTCAAAGGCTCCAAATTGTTACTATAGAACCCCTGCAGCCATTACTTAATGACATGTCTTCACAATCCACTCTCTGAAGTCCAGTGTCATAATAAGTCTAATGAAAACTGATCATTGGGTTCCTTGTGATATTATAATAAATCAGTGCTTAGGTTGGCCATACTAGTGCTTTGTGTGTAAACTGTAAAGTGCTAATGCAGTGTGTAAACTGTAAAGTGAACTAATGTAGTGTGTAAACTGTAAAGTGCAAGTGTAAATTGCCTCCTACCTCATATGTAATGGATTAGTCACATGCATTTATGTTTAGAAATAGCTTTGTAGTTGGAGATAGATGTGGGTAGATAAAGCTTTCACAACCTGCATTTGTACCTACTTATGTATAAACTTGTGCAAGCTGAAATGTACCGGAGTGTGTTGAGCAAAAGGGTAGCGCCTGAGCAGTGTGCTGCTCCTGGAGTAGTTTGAGGTGGTTATGTTGCGCTGAGCCTTTCCTGAGCACCTTGTCATGTTTTTTAACCACCTTGTGGTGAACCATATATATATATTGTTTATGACATTATAATATGGGTGGTTAACTAAATTGGTTCAAATACAATGAATTTTTGTTGTTTGTCTGACAATCATGAGCTCATGGTTTGCGAAGCTCAAAATCTAGAAATTATTGCATGAATATGAGCAAAAACATTAAGCGATTCTGCATGCTGTTGTGTGTGAGTACTGAATATGCTAAGTGTTATAGTTTACTGCCTTGTAATGGAAAGAAAAGAAAATGTGTTGTACCTACATCTGAGTACAGCAAAACACGGCATCTTTCAGTATACATTTGAGTACAGGAAATGTGCTTCAGTCTTGATTGATCTAAATTTGATGCTCCCAAACAACATATACTGTTCTGTTGTTTGCCAAATATAATTACATGCTGATACATATGGAAGAGTGTTGTCTGGCAGTTCTGAAATGATAATTACATGCTGATTTAATTACTCTTGTCCTCTTATGATATGTCATGCTGATTCTAATTTAATCCAGAATAGTAGACAATTTTCTTATACTTTGTTTTTAATAGAGGCCAAAAAGCAAGGCTATCTGGACCGAAGAAAATACGTTAATTTTGTGTGAATTAGCTTGTGAGGAAATAGAGGATGGCAATTTCAGTGGTCGAGTTTGGCAACCTCAGGCTCACAAAAATATTACGGAGAAATATTGGCAAAAGGTAAAGCTGTGGCATCCGGGCAGGGAAATAAAAAACAAAATGAATGGTCTGAAGACCTTGTACACAAATTGGGTATGGTTGCAGCAACAAACCGGCTGTGGCCGCGGCCCAAATGGAGAAGTGACAGCAACTCCAGCTTGGTGGGAGAGGGAAATCAAGGTATTTCAAGTGCTCATTATTTTATGTTCTCGGGACAGCAAATACATATGCTAATGTTGTACAAATATTTTTTTCTGCAGGCTGGACCAAATCTCAAGAAATTTAGACATGGTAACCCTGATTATCTGCCCCTGTTACATGACATGTATCATGAGGTTGTTGCAGATGGAAGTTCTGCTTATGTTCCTGGGACAGAAGAGGATTTGGAGACACACAATGATGATGACCTAGAGGATGCCAATGAAGGCTTTGTGGCCAGCCCGATGAGTACCAACACTAGAAAGAGAGGGGGCAACTCAACTGATTAAAGGAGTACAACTACAAGTCCTTCAGAGAAAAGCAAAACTACGTCCAGGGCAGATTATGACAACAGTGCTCCTACTCATGGAAAAACTAAGGGTCCATTTGTGAAATGTATGAAGGACGTCCAAACTAAGTTGGACAAGGAAGATGAGAAATCTGACTCCATTTTACAGGCTCTTGTGAACCAAGGCAATGAGAAGGCAAGGAGACATGAGGAACGTGCTATATCAGTAGCTAAGTGTCAGAATCTTGCCGTTGAGTGTGGGGCAGCAGAGGAGTCAATTGAGTACTTTGTTGCCTGTGACTTATTCAAGGATAGACACAACAAATATGTCTTCGAGAACATAAAGGCCCCTGAAGCAAGGCTGATATGGTTGAAGAGATGGTGCAGGGCGAAGAAAATGTATGCATCAGATGGCGAGATGTGAAGGCAGAATCACCGTTTACCACTAGTTTGTGTTAGCTACTCTATGGCTTGAGTCAGTGTGTTCCCTAGTGTGTGTCATGTACTACTTTAAGTGTTGGGCCTAATGTTATGTCGTACTGTTATGTCGTGCTTGCTGTTGCGGATGACATGATTTGTGGACCTAATGTGGCCTTAATTATTATGTTTATGAACCTAATTATGTGTTTGTTGAGTCTTATGGACCCCCGACTTTGTAATATGATTTGTGGGCTTATTTGCATCAGTGCATTTCAATATGTTGATGATATTTTAATATGTCTATTTAATGATGTGTGTTTCTTTGTGCTTTTGTCGCAGGATGACTGCACTGATGATGACAGTACCGATCAAGATGATGACTCTAGTAGTGAGGACATTATTGATCAAGATGATGACTCTAGTGAAGAGGAAGAGGAAGATACAAGGACCAACAGAGTGCTAGCACTGCTTCAACTGAGGCGACAGAAGCTCAACAATATAGGTATGCTCGCCCACATGTTTGGTACTACATTGAGCGTTTCATGGATAAGGGGGGAAGGAGATTTTAAGAGCTAGAGAATCTGGATATGAATGGGTAGTAAGTACTCTAGGAAACAGAACAGATTGCTACAAAATGTTTAGGATGTACCCACCGATGTTTGATAAACTACATAATGTCCTCGTTGAGTCTTATGGACTGAAGGGAACCAAGAAAATGTCATCAGTTGAGTGTTTAGCTCTCCTTTTTGGATAGTTGGAGCTCCCCAATCTGTTAGACAGGCTGAGAATCAGTTTGTGAGGTCCATGGAAACAATTAGTAGAAAGTTTGACGAAGTATTGGAAAGTATGGTTAAGCTTTCTATAGACATCATTAAGCCACAAGATCCTGAATTTAGAGTTATCCATGAAAGGTTAAGAGGTGCTCAGTGGTACCCATGCTTCAATGATTGCATTGGAGCAATAGATGGAACTCATGTACCGGTTGTGGTGCCACCTAACAAGGTCCCCCGGTACTTAAGCAGACATAGTTACTGTAGTCATAATGTTATGGCTGTATGTGATTTTGACATGAAATTCACTTTCGTCCTTGCGGGGTGGCCTGGATCTGTTCATGATATGAGGTCGTTCAAGGATGCTCGTACCCGATTCAATCACAAGTTTCCACATCCACAACCAGGTACCGAACTTGACACTTAGTACATATTGTTATGCCTTACATTTACTTTGGCTAAAATACATTGCTTTGAATAGGGAAATTTTACCTTGTTGACTTGGGCTACCCCAACCAGCTGGGTTATCTTGCACCGTACAGGGGGCAAAAGTATCATTTCCAAGAGTTCCACCAAGGCACCATGCCGAGAGGTAAAAAGGAGCACTTCAATTATACTCATTCTAGACTACACAATGTCATTGAGCGTTGTTTTGGAGTCTTGAAAAATAAGTGGAGGATCCTTTTTAAAATACTAAGTTATCCTCTACGTAAGCAAACAAAAATTATTGTGGCATGCTTGGCTTTGCACAATTTCATTCGTGAAAGTCAGTTGGCAGACAAGGAATTCGATAGGTGTGACAACGATGAGAATTATCAACCTCTCCTTGAGGAAACAAGGAGGAGGCGTCGTAACACTAGGGGTGAAGAAATGGAGCCAGATTCTGTAGACATGAACGAAGTGAGAGATATGATTGCTGATGGTTTGTTCAACAGGCATTGAGAAATTTGTGTTGTTATTTATTTCGTTTCCAACATGTAACGTTGTAAAATTGAAGGACAATTGTGGGACAAATTTAATTTCCTAGTGTGTGAACAGTTTTGATTCATTGTGTATGAACATTTTTTTGTCATTTAAACTAGCTTCTGGTGTTAGGCGAGAAGAAAACGTGTGTGCTGATACTTGGTGGTACAACGTGTGTGCTGATACTCGGGGGCAGGCAACATTTGCATGCAGGCAACAACAAAAGAGAGGGGGTACGCAACGTTGCAGGCAGGCAACAACAGGTCACGGTAGTTGCTAGCGCGCCAAAAAAAAACAGGAGAGAGAAAGGTGAGGGAGAGAACAATTAAAGCTGAGATCAATTAATGCTGACTAATTTTAGTCATCCTCCCAACAAAATGCAGACTAAAATGTTTTAGTCTGACTAAACTTTAGTCAGAGGACTAAAGGGATCCAAACATCTCTGAGCAACCGAACGGTACTCCGCATAAATGACATGCCTCCAAATTTTAACAGATCGGCTAGCAAGTAGCAACTACACGAGGCTGCTACTAATTGTTTGGACTTTGGAGCACACACACCACCGTTCACAAGTCCTATTCTGCGTTGGACAAATCCATCCGCCGGGGTAACTGAATCGTCGAGCCCCTCCCTTCCGCTTCTCCGCTTCTCTTGTTACAGCAGGAGCCAGGGAGGCCGCCATCGGCAGTCCGCAATCCGTATTCCTTCGATGGTTTAATTTCCTAGTTCCTTTGCTTGATCATGATCCGATTCCTATGATCCCGTCGGCAGGAGGGCAGCAGGATGCACCACGGGGAGGCAGTATATATGCAGCAGGTCAGTCTTTCTTCCTAGATTGAATCTAAACAAAACTTGTGTTTCTTGAATTCATGTACATATGCATGTGCTATTTGATTAAAATCGCTTTTCTTCGGTTTATGGAACAGACGTTAGTGTCCTGTACTCCTATCTACTACAAGAAATAGAAAAAGTATGAGTCTGATGCTGGAAAGTGTAATAAGAAACAAAGGCTAAAAGTTTTTGCGCAATCACAAAAGGGCACACTTGAAAATGATGTCTTGGAGACGATTAATTATAACCACACATTTGAAGATTTTATTTCATGAAATAGACATATGATACTTTTTGGTTGAACATGAGGTTAGTACTATATTTTTTTAGCATTAATATTTGATATATATCTAAATATTGTGTGAAACGACATAGGCTGAAAATGTGCCTTAGTTATTTTGAATATCATACAAAACTATATTAGCGCTCTCCATTAAAGAATTCTCTCAATCCTCAACACGCCACATCATCCTCCACTAAGCACCCCACAAAGATGCATTGATTGCTAATTATCGCAACGCGTCACGTCATCCTTCACTAAGCACCTCACCAATCCTCAACGCGTCACGTCATCCTCTACTAAGCACCCCACCAAGATGCATTGATTGCTAATTCTATATCTACATTAAACTATATACTTTTCGCATTAGGTGCAGCCACATCATCTTAATTGTTTGCACCGTCCAATCTAAAAAAACTATATATCTATATTAAAGTATATACAAACACCCCACTACAAAATATTGATTTATATATATCTCAACATGTAAGAATACGAAGAAATCATCTTAGTGTGTCTGCTTCCAAATTTTACTTTAGCATTTTTATTTTCAAATTTCAACAAAAGATCTCGCAGCAACGCGCGGGGTGTCACTTAGTTTTTAATATTTAAGGTCACATTTTGCATTTTGCACACAGGCCTCTAATTTCTTTTCACAGCTCTAATGGTGATGACACTTGTATCTCATTTCACCACAACCTGCAGGTTTTTCACCACAACCTGCAGGTTTTCCAGCATGCGAGACTCAAAGTCTAACCATGGGCTCGCGTGGTGCACCTACCTGGGAGTTGTAAACATGAGCAGCGATGGCGGCGCTTCCATGGCAGTGTAGTACTACGCACACGCTAACCACGTCAACGTTAACCGAGCTGTCTACCGTGACGTCGTCAACCCTGGCAGGAATGGTCCGAGACGGAGCTTCCCATCTTTGCGCTCCGCCGCGTGCCGCTCCCCCTCGTTGTTGTCAAAATACTCCTTGCCTACTGGTATTTCCTGGTCAATGGATCAGGCACGCGAGGGAGGGAGGCCAGCTAGTACTCCTGTTCGCGGTGTATTAAGTCAAACGGTAACGAAACGCCCATGCATGATGCTGGTTTTAACGAAATGCCCTTTCCCAAAACTAGCATAACCGCAGGCTCTCGCCCACAACCAGAGCAGAGCACATCCATGATCCATGGGACGAACCATGCCAAACAAGAGCACGGCGGTCGATTATTAGAGCTGAACAGGGGGGACGACCTCGCCGCGGGGCAGGGCTGAAATCCTCCCCCCACAGACCCACACGTACTACTCCACCGTGACCACAGACGGACCACGAGCCAGCCAGCGACAGCGAGGCAGCGAACCCGAACGCAAGAAAGACACCGCGCGACAAGACGACAAGCGGACAAGCCTCCCGCCCGGGGGAAGAAAAGAAAAAAGAAAGGGCGAGGGAAATTCGTTAAAAATCCTCCCGGTCGGCCACTTTTTATTACCACCACCACCACCACTCCAGCTGCAGCAAGTCGTCGCTCGCTCGCTCGCTGTCTCGGCTCCCCCTCCCACAGCCTCATCACCACCACTCCTCCAAACAAGGGGTGAGCGAGAAAACCACCCCCACCCCCACCCCGGCCCGCCTCCCTCCCTGCTCCTGTCTCTTGCCCACCCGCCCCAATGTCGCCGCCCCTCGAGCCCCACGACTACATCGGCCTCTCCGCCGCCGCCGCCGCCTTGCCGCCGACCCCGGCCTCCTCCTCGTCGTCCTCCTCCTCGCCGGCTCCGCCGCGCCTCACGCTCCGCCTCGGCCTGCCAGGCTCCGAGTCCCCCGACCGCGACTGCCGCGACGAGGACGTCGCCGCCGGGCTCTCTCTCGGCCCGCTGCCGCCGGCGGCCGGTGGCTCCGCCAAGCGCGCCTTCCCGGCCGACCCCTCCCCCCGCGCCGGCGCCGCCTCCAAGGCCGCCGACGGCAAGCAGTCTCCCCCCGCCGCGCCGCCCGCCGCCAAGTAAGACCCCCCCCCCCCCCCCCCCCCCCGACCGCTTTCGATTCCGAGCTGCGGAGCGGCTGGTTCGGGACTGGGATTTGGACGCGTCAACGGTCCGGGCTCACCCCGATGCGGTGGCGCTTTGCAGGGCGCAAGTGGTGGGATGGCCGCCCGTCCGGAACTACCGGAAGAACACCCTCGCCGCCAGCGCGTCCAAGCCCAAGGCGCCGGCGGAGGAGGCCGCGTCCGGAGGAGGCGCCGGCCCGATGTATGTGAAGGTCAGCATGGACGGCGCGCCCTACCTCAGGAAGGTGGACATCAAGATGTACTCCAGCTACGCGGACCTCTCCATGGCGCTTGAAAAGATGTTCAGCTGCTTCATCACTGGTGAGTGGTGCTCCGTGGTCGGTCCAATCCAGGATTCTACCTGATCCGTTTTCCTCTTGTAGTTATACAAGCACTACTCTTATCACCGCCATTTTAGAAAGTGTGTTGACCAGATCCGTTGCTGGAAAGGGCTTTCTGCTATAGATTTACTCGGAAGGCTTTACAACACTGGGCATGGGTATCGCTTATAGTATCAAATAAAAATCACTGCCTTAAACAAAGATTCACAAGAACTTCTTGAAATTAGCAATTACGGAGTACACGACAATGTGACCATACTTAACTGCTGTACAGTCATTTGGCCCATAGGAAGAACTTGATGCTGCTCATGCGGCAACCGAAGGCTGCCTCCATAGCTCAAATTTTCTTTAACATGCAACTTAGCTAATGTAGGCATAACTTGGACAAAAGTTCACAGTTTGCAGGCCTAATGAGTAGTAACGAATAACAGTTAATATGTAAACAATACAAACCACCCCAGCACTTTTTGCATAGTACCTTGTGATGAGAATATTTACTTAGCCTGAGATTTTAAAAGGTCAAAGCGGTCTGCGTAAATCATCAACCAAAGATAGGCTTACCAATGGCTCAAAGGCGGATGGCCTCCAAGACCAAGAATATGTCCTTACATATGAAGATAAAGATGGGGACTGGATGCTTGTTGGGGATCTTCCCTGGGAGTAAGTACCTTACATTCTTATACAATGCTGTGTACTGGATTTTTAATTGTGTGCTAGCTTAGATTATCAGAACAGGTTAGGTTCATCTGTTCTTTATTTTACTGGTAGTCATTACACACATATTGTGACCATGGAAAATAATCACTGCCCTTGTGAATGCATTACCTCATAGCACCAGTAGGTTGGTCAGCATTGTAAAGAGCTCCATATATATATTCTTAACTTCATATCCGTAGTGTTCTCAGTCCCAACAAAGTAATGGTGATTTATATATGCAAATAACGGAAGGATGGAAAGTAAGATGGGGGTGTAAATAGCCCATTGCTAAACAGAACAGACATATTTAGAGACTATTGAAGGTGTTTAATGTACCATTCCCTTCTCACTATTCTTTTTAAATTCCCATATAGTACTTTCTCAGTATTACATTGGCTATTGAACTTTCCTCACATTTGGTCTATTGTTTGCTAAATTGGTTACCCTATATAGTTTTCTGTAAATTTCAGTCCTGTTGAAGCTACCACTCAAGACTAATATTGAGCAAGTTCTGACCTTATCTTTTCCTTTGCAGTTTGTTTAGTACTAGCTGTCAAAAGTTGAAAATCATGAGGGGGTCTGATGCTGTTGGAAAAGGTATCTACAATTTTGTGTAACAATAGATCCAGATATTCTGCATGTATTTGCAGTTAAATTATGCTATGGTGTGTTTATATTTTCCAAGGTTTTACATAAGATGCCCATAGCTGCTAGCCCATTTGGCCAAAGCATCCAAGTATTATCTGTAATCCTGGCCGCTGCAGAATTGTAGCTCATGTAGTGCTTCTATGTATAATTTCTCTTGGCTCACAACAAAGGCATACACCTAATCACTAAGATGATAAAATGCTCATTGTAACACACAATAGTCTTCTGTTGTGGCACTTGTGTCTGAAACTTTCAGAATGGAATTATATTGTTTTGTTCCATCTGCATCTAATACCAGTATACCACTGATTCGCAAATTGAATTCTCTATTCTGAACAATTGGTGCTTTGTCATTAAGCTACAGTTTCTCAACTTTGGGCTATATGATACTGAACAATGTCCATTTGCCTGCAGCTCCAAGAAGCATAGAGCAGACAGGTCAGAACAAGTAAGCTTGGGCATCTTCTGCGACCAAGGAAGACATCTGAGTTAGCTGGGAGATGATGTTGAAGGCTGAAATAGTTCCTGGGGATTTCTAAAACTCCCCTTATGTTAGTTTAGATTCACGTGTTCCTAAGTTGTGCATTTGTATGTCTGTAATGTATTCAGTCGGATCGTGCAATCGTAGGTTGCTCTTGTGCCCTTCAAAGGCCAAACCAGGGTCCAGGGAGCACTCTGTTTCCTGTGTGTTCTTGCTTTCCTGCATTCCCTGTTACTCTACTATGAAACCATCCTTCATACCACCTGAACTAATGCTTCGTAATGTCAAGAAAGCTGTCCTAATTGTTCAGCTGCAATCTTGTAATTGTGTTATCTTTCAAGAGGAGTTGGTGCTGCACTCTGCTTGCTACCAGATTGATTCCTGTTCCTGCCACTGACAGCAAATTTACAGAGCCTATACTTTTATGGATTGGGGATACCCTCGTAAGAATGTGAAGAGAAGAAAAGGGCTTTGAGAATTGAGATTGGGATTTTTCGACGGCTAAACCATTTCTAAGGGATCTCTGAATCTCAAACCGTTTGTTTGGTTGGAGAGCAGTGAGAGCGGAGCGGAGCCGACCCTCGTTTTGGGGACGGCTCCAACCCTTCCCAAGTTTGGTTGGAAATGTTGGGTTAGAGGAATGAGATTGAGGATGGATGGCGAGTTTTCACTCCGTTACCGGGTCCCACATGTCATAGGATTAGGGTTTAGTGGGACCCACAAGTCGGTGTCACGTCTTATCCTCTTCCTCTTCCTCTCGCTTTAGATGCGGCGGGGGCGCCCGCCCGTGCCTCGGCCGGGGATGCCGCGGGGGCGCGGCCCCGGCGGCGCGAGCTCCGCGCGCCGGCCGGCCGGCGCGCGCCCCCCCCCTCGGCGCGCGGTGCCGCGGGGTCGCGGCCCCCGGCGGCGCGCCCGCCCGCCTCGGCGCGCGGGTGCCGCAGGGTCGCGGCCCCCGCGGCGCGAGCTCGGCGCGCCCCGCCCGGCGGCGCGGCCGCCCCTCGCCTCGGCGCGGGTGCCGCAGGGTCCCGCCCCCGCGGCGCGAGCTCGGCCCCCCCCCTCGGGCGTCGGGAGAAGAGGGGCAGAGGCCACCATGGCCTCCACTCGTTCATACGAAGCACAAGGAGAGAGATGAGATGCAGACGGGAGAGAGAACGGGAGAGAGACGGAGACAAAATCAGGAGCGGAGCGGCTCCGTCCGCCGAATTTAAGGGACGGAGCCAACCCGCATATAGAGGGTATATTCCCTCGGGAGCCGCTCCGCTCCCGCCGCTCACCATCCAAACGGCCGCGGGAGCGGAGCCGCTCCGCTCCGCTCCGCTCCCGCGGCTCTCCAACCAAACACACTAAAAGGGCGCAAGTAGAAAGAACTTGCGTTGGCTCGGAACGCACGGGCCGCGCTGGGCTGGAGCTCACCCAGGTTCCCTCCTTGTTGTCCACCATTCGCTTCACGCAGTCCTTCACGCGGGTCGTATACTGCAGCTTCGTGAAGAAGCACCACGCCTCCACGCCATCGCCTGCAGTCGCCGACGGGAACTGTCCGGTGAGGACGCCGGGGGCCACGCCGTAGGGATCAGCCTCGTGGATGAACTCGCCCGTCTTGTCGCCGGAGGCGACCCAGGGGCGCAGGTAGGAGTCGATGAGCTCGGCGTAGAAGGGGTGCGAGAAGGGCGCCGGGGGAGGAGGCTTGGGCGGGGAGCCAGCCATGTCGATGGCGTGGATGGAATTGCTTCGAGAGCCGTTGTGATCAGGCGGCCAGGCGCGGCGGCGGTTTATATAGCCAGCTGGAACCAGGCGGTTACAAGTCGGTTGCATACTTGTAGTAGTTTTGCAAACTACTCTTCCTTTGTGAGACAAGCCTTGTTCGCTTGGCTTATCAGCCACCAGCCAACCGAACAGGCTAAAGTTCTTTTTCATCTAAGGAGAAAAAAGAAATTCGGGAAATTACTCGGAGATGGCTGAACTATTTCCGTTGCATATGAATTTTGAAGGGAGGAAATTCGAACCGAGATTTCCCAAACATAAGTTCCTGCTGCATTCCCTTTGTGAATTAACTAGGCCAAAGCACTTCTGCACATAAGGTGCGTTTTTAGAAAAAACAGTTAAACATGAAACCGTTTTTAATGTGAAGTACAGCATCTCAAATCTCCAAGTTCGTCAGTATAATTTATTAACTTTTGACAGCAAGTATGTGCTCCCTTCATCTCTCTGCAGCTCCAAATTGAATCCCTAGGGCGCATATCCAAGCTAGATGTGAGATGATGCTGAAACCTGAAATTGTTTTGAGGGATGTATCACAAATCTCCAGTGTACTTTTGGTATGCTGTCTTGTGTTCGTTTCTGAATGCCTGTGCCCTTCTTTCAGATCATGCCATTTTTCGCACTAGAAATTCTGGTAAGGTTGCGTACTGATTCATGCGTTCCCTGCTCACCCAAACACAATACCGTTTTGTGTTTGAAGTAAGCATCTCCGATTTCCAAGTTCGTCAGTATAGGTATAACTTTCATGTGTTTCTGATACATTGTGCATTTGTATGCCTGCCCGATATGTGAACTAGAGATCGTGCAACCATAGCTTCAATGTGATCAGAAACATTTTCTGCGCATTATATTAGTTTGCTGCTACATCATTTGTGCACTTTGAAGGTCCGGCCAGGTATAGCAGTGGCATACACTTCTTCCTGCGTTCCATTTCAAAGATGATAGTGTTCAGTGTAACAGACATAGCCTGATGTTTTGGCACTTTATTTGAATATATGAAGCGTCTACTTTATAATTGTTTCTTCCCCCATCTGCAAGAATGCAACTAACACCACTGATCATCGCATATTTTGCTCTGTTCTGAACAATCGGTGCATTGTGTCATTAAGCCATAATTTTAATTTTGGGGTCCTCAGCTCTGGGCTATCTAGTATGGTTCTGATCTATGTTCATTTTCCAGCAGTCCCATGAACCATGGAGCAGATGGGTCAGAACAAATAAAGCTTGGCCTTCGTCCGCGAACATGGAAAACATCTGAGTTAGCTGGAAGATGAAGTTGAAGGCCAATATAGTTTCTGGGGATCACCTAAAACAGTTGTCTAAAATTCCTCGGGTGGTACTTTAGATTTACATGGTCCTAAGTTGTGCATTTGTATGCCTGTAATGTGATCCTTCATAATTCAGTTCGTGCAGTAGGAGGTTGCTCTTCTTTTGCCCTTCAAAGGTCAAACCAGGGAGCACGCTGTTTCCTTTGTGCGTTTGCTTTCCTGCATTCCCTGTTACTCTACTCTGAAATCACCCATCATGCAACAAGAACTGATGCTTCGTGATGTCAAGAAAGCTGTCCTAACTGTTCAGCTGTAATCTCGTAACTGTGTTCTTACAAGTTACAACAGAAATCGTTGCCCTCTGCATGCTACCCACAAACCACATTGACACCTACTGAAAGCGAAATTTTACAGAGCCGATACTGGGACGGGTCGAGGGATGACATCGTAGGATCGCGAAACAAAGCAGCAGGGGTTTGAGTTTGGCACCATTTCCTGGAGATCTCAAAGGAACTTGTAGAGCTTGCGTTTGCTCGGATCGTCGGGTTCCTCCGGTTCTGCTGGGGCCTCGACTTGCTGCGCAGCATCCCCGGTCGTGGCCGCACCCGCACCAGCGCTCTCGCCGACCGCCCTCTTGCCTCTAGGCGATGCCGCCGCAGTCCCCGCACCAGGGTCCTCGTCGCCCGCCTTCCTCTTGAGCCTGGGCCCCGCGGCCGCCTCTTCCTCATCAATCTCCTCGCCGGTATCCTCGCGTCCAGGCGCCGCCGCCACTCCAGCCGAAGCTGAGGCCTCGCCGCCCACCATGACCTTCGGGTTGCGGTACACCTTGCACAGGGCATTTGTGTCCGAGTCGCGCAGGCGGAGCTCCACCATGTTCCACCCCGACAGCACCCGCTCGTTGCGCACCCTCCTCTTGAAGGTGAAGGCCTGACTCTGCCCCACCTGCGGGTCTTCGCCGCCGTGGCCGCCGGAACGCAC
This sequence comes from Cenchrus americanus, assembly GCA_947561735.1. Classification (NCBI taxonomy): domain Eukaryota; kingdom Viridiplantae; phylum Streptophyta; class Magnoliopsida; order Poales; family Poaceae; genus Cenchrus; species Cenchrus americanus. The sequence goes on along the minus strand of OX387244.1, from coordinate 74,934,665 downwards.
GGGCCGCGCCTTGCTGGAGCGCACCCAGGTTCCCTCCTTGGTGTCCGTGGTGCGCTTCACGCGGTCCGTCGCGCTGTACTGCAGCTTCGTGAAGAAGTACCACGCCTCCTCGCCATCGCCTGTAGTCGCCGACGGGAACTGTCCGGTGAGGACGCCGGGGGCCACGCCATAGGGATCAGCCTCGTGGATGAACTCGCCCGTCTTGTCGCCGGTGGCGACCCAGGGGCGCAGGTAGGAGTCGATGAGCTCGGCATAGGAGGGGTGCGAGAAGGGTGCTGGGGGAGGAGGCTTGGGCGGGGAGCCAGCCATGTCGATGGCGTGGATGGAATTGCTTCGAGAGCCGTTGTGATCAGGCGGCCAGGCGCAGCGGCGGTTTATATAGACTGCTGGACCAAGGCGGTTTCAAGTTTTGCAAAGAGTATCTTTTGCAAATTAATCTTCCTTTGTAAGACATGGTCTTTTCATCCAAGGAGAAAAAAAAAGAATTTCGGGAAATTAATTGAGAATTCTGAACTATTTCAGTTGCATATGAATTTTGAAGGGAGGAAATTCGAACAGTTTACAGAGTTTTCCTGAACATAAGTTCCTGCTGCATTTGTGAATTAACTAGGCTAAAGTACTTCTGCACATAAAGTGCGTTTTAAGAAAAATAGTTAAACATGAAACCATTTTGAATTTGTAGTACATCATCTCAAGCCTCCAAGTTCGTCGGTATAATTTATTAACTTTCATGTGTTTCTGATACAAAGTTTGTACGCCTGCCTGAAATGTGACATTGAGATCGTTCGTGCAACCGTAGCTTAATGTTGATCTTAACATCTGCTGCACATTATATCAGTCAGCTGCTACATCATTTTTGCACTCTGAAGGTCAGGGGTATAGCAGCTGCTTCCTGCGTTCCCTTCCACAGCGCTCCAAACAAATAAATTCCGTAATAACTTAACCCCATCCTATCACAACTTACTCCTAATCTCACGAACCTATCCTAATTATTCACCCTAATCCTCGTAGATGCGCCGCGTCCATGAGAAATGGGCTCTTCTGCAATCTGCTGATCAGCTCATCTCACAGGAAAAGATGGAACTGCAGATCCTTCTCTGACGAGCCGCGGGCCTCCGCATCGGACGCGCCGGGGGGCGGCACGTCCTTCGCGATCTCCGTCTCCGATTTGGTCTCCGGCCTCTTCAGTGTGACAACCAGGTGCGTGCCGCAGTGGGGGCACTGCAACTCGGTCGACGGAAGAGGAGCCGGAGCGCCGGGGGAGGTGCTGCTTCTCTTGGGCGCGGGCGCGGGCGCCGCCTCGGCCGCGCCGGAGCTCTCGGCGTCCGGGGCCTTCCTCTTGCGCGCGGGCGGCGCCGCCGCCGACGTCTCGGCGGAGTCCTCGTCGCCCGCCGCCGCCTTCTCCTTGCGCCCGGAGATCTCGTCGTCCGCCTTGCTATGGCGACTCGGCGCCGCCACCGTCGCCTCGCTGGAGTCCTCCTCCTCGTCGGATTTCTTCGTGGGTCCAGACGCCGCCGCCGGCGTGGCTTGCGGCGCGTCGGAGCTGTCGTCATCGTCATCCGCCGTTGCGGCGCTCGATCCGTCGTCGTCGTCACCGGCGGCGGCCTCCTCCTTGAGGGCGGGAGCGGCGGCGAGCTCCCTGTCGCCGGGCTCGGGGTTGCGCGGGCTGCGGTACACCTTGCACAGGACGAGATTCCCCAGGGCGCCCTCCGCCTGCGCTCCCTTCCCGGCGGCGGCGCCGTCCTTGAGGAGGCGGAGCTCCATCATGAGCCATCCCGTTCGGATCCTCGCGCCGCCGTCCTTCTTGACGAAGGAGAAGCTCTGGCGGTGCCCAATCTGGCGCTTCCCGTTGATGCCCGTGAAGACGGGCTTGGATTTGGCCTCGTTGTGCCAGCACCCGCCCCCGCTGGCCACGGTTCGCGCCTTCCGCTTCCCGCGCACGCTCTTGTGTCGCAGCGGCGTGAAGAAGTACCAGGCGCGCTCGCCGTCCTGGGCCACCGCCGGCGCGAACCGCCGCGTGAGGTCGGCCGGGTCGGCGGCGTAGACGTCGGCCTCGTGGATGAACGAGCCGGCCTTGATGCCGGTCTCGACCCAGGGGCGGAGGTACGAGTTGACGAGCTCGAGATCGGTGGGGTGGGATTGGAACGCCGGGCACGGCGGCTGGCTGGCCGCTGACGGGGATCGGACCATGGCGGCGGTGGCGGCGGCGGCGGCGGGTTGAGGGGGAGACGGGGAGGCTCGGGAGGTGGAGGGGGGTGAGGGGGGAGGCGAGTCCGAGTTGGAGATGGAATCAGTAACCGGTTGTGGCATCCGGCACGGGGGCACCGCCCGCTTTATACGGCCATCGATTCACGCGTTTCCTTTCTTCGCCGCGAATCCCTTGTTCGAGTCGGACTCCGACTTCGACTCGAACACGAGGCGGCGTACGAGACACGCAAATGGTCTAGGGCGGTGCGAACGGGAGTCCGACTCCGAGTCCGACTCCAGGCTGGAGGAGGAGAAAACCCGGATTTGCCCCTGGTTGGAATGGGCTGATGCTCTTGTTCTAGAAGATTCTTTCTTTATCAGAATGGGCTTGTACCAAAGGCCTCTCCCACCAGGCCCAGCTGGTAACAATTTCAAAGAGTTTTGGCCCACCTGCTTCAGGAATTCACTCACTGTTTGTACTCTTCTTCCCCTTGTGTGGTCGGAGAAATTTCAATATTTGAGTCCGATTTTACACACCTTTCAAAATGGATCTATTTAGTTCCCAAAATATTCAGCAATCACCCGTCACATCAATCTTCAGGCACTAATTAGAAGTATTAAACGTGAATTAACGACAGAACTCATTTAGTAGCTCTCGAGACTCAAATCGCGAGACGGATCTAGCGAGTCTAATTATACCATGATTAGACAACATCATGCTACGATAAATCGTCACTAATGATGGATTAATTAGGCTGAATGAATTTGTCTCGAGATTTTCTATCCATCTGTGTAATTAGTTTTATAATTAACCTATGTTTAATACTCTAAAATCCCGCCCGAAATTTTTTCTCAACTAAACAGCACCATGCCTTGCAAAATTTGACATTCGGTATTTCTTTCAGTTCAGGCGTTTGCTTCTCCTTTTCGAGGGATGAATTTGGGCCCAAAACCAAAGTTCAAGGACTAATATGACCCATTTGAAAGTTCAATGATGAAATTGAGCTTTGGGCGAAAGATGAGTTACAGATTTGAGTAAGAAAAGAAGAGAGACACCTGAATGGAATCAATTTGCATGATCGGTGTCGAATTCTAAAATGCATACGAACTGGGTGTCAAATTAAAGATGTGCAAATTAAGACCCAAATATTGAAATTTCTCGTGTGATTGTGTCCCAGGCTCGTTAACTTTTTCAGACAAAACCCTTACGAAACGGGAAGCATTTGGCACCCATCTGCTTAATCCAAATTGCAACACAACGTTCAATTGCCATGTTTGGATGGTAGATGCTAGTGTTAGTGGTAGTGGTAGTTTTTAAGACCTCGAAATTAACACATAAAAAACTAACACCTTGGATGTTTAGATAGAGGTGTTAGTTTGCATTTAAAGTAACTTTTCCAATCATTTGAAAAAGTAGAGGGAGAGAGAAAAGGGGTGGGGTCCACCAAACTAACACCAATTACCAGCTCTTAGAGGTGTTAGTTTTTTGGGGGTGTTAGTTCCAACTAACACCAAACTAACACATGTGTTTGGCTCCAAATTGTTAGTTTTGGTATTAGTTTGCTACAAACTAACACTAACACCTCCATCCAAACATGGCCAATAGGAACGAAGAGGATGTTTGCATCCTGATGATTCCATCCGGCACGATAAGATGAAAATTGACGCGGCCAAAAAAACCGTCCACTTACATACAAGAGTTACAAGTGATCGCATTTTGCCAAATGCCAGAAGCGGCTGAATGTGGCGCGGGCGGCGCTGCGACGGGGATCAGGCCTTCCGGAGTGCAGGGTCCATATCGTCGCCGTAGTTGAAGCTATTCAGCGTTTTCACGTACCACGTGAGCCCGAGCGTCTCGAGGAGCTCCTCGTCACTCCGGTCGACGATGACGATGTTGCACTCCTTGATTGTTCTGTCCCTTTCCTTAAGCGCCCGAGTCCAAGAGTCGTCCGTCTCGAGCTCCTCCTCCATACCGGCCGCCGAGCTCCCCGTAGCGACCTCGCCGCCGCCTTGGGTGGTGCTTTCTTCCTCTGCGTCATCGTCCGTGTCGCCGCCGCCGTCGTCGTGTGTCTGCGCACCTGCCTCGGTCTTCGAACGCGCGCGGCGTCGCCGTTGTTGGCGCGCCGCCGAGGCTGGGTTGTTCTCGTTGTTGCCCGTGGCGGCGGCCTTCCTCTTGCGCCCGGCCAACCACGATGACGACGCCGACGCCGCGGGGGCTCCCCCGTTGACGCGCGCGCGGGGGCTGAAGTAGATCTTGCAGAGGACCATGTCGGTGCCGCCGCCGCCGCGGCCGTCGTCGAGGCTGAGCTCCACCATCAGCCACCCGGACCGGACGCGCCTGCCGTCCATCTTGGTCACGAACGAGAAGCTCTGGCGTTGGCCGAGGTACCGGCCGGCGTCGTCGACCACGGGCTTCGCGCCGGCCTCCGAGTGCCAGCACCCTTCCCCGGTGTCCACCGTGCGCGCCTTGCGCTGCCCGTCGCGGGTTTTCGCCCTCACGGTGGAGAAGAAGTACCACGCGCCGTCGCCGTTGCTCGCCACCGCCGGGGCGAACTCGGCCGTAAGCTCTGCGGGGTCGGCGGAGTAGACGTCGGCGTCGTGGATGAACGCGCGCGGCCCGTCGTCGCCCGAGGAGGCGGAGGCGAAGGCGCGGGGGCGGAGGAAGGAGGTGATCAGCTTCTCTTCGGAGGGATGGGCCACCAAGTCCGGCGGAGGGGGAAGTGGGCGCGGCGCCGTCATGCGGCGGGTGGCGACCATGGCCGGTGGCCGCCGATGATTTTTTACACAGTAAACGGATATTGTCTAGGGTTAACGAGCTATTGCTTGCTAGAGTCCGCCTTATATATCGATCGGGGATTGAGGATTCGCAAGTCCGAAACCGGCTCGGAACAGAACGCGCCTGCTAATCCGACTCTGTTGCGGGCTCACGGCTGCCGGTTGCTGCGGATCCATCCAGGGAAACGAGCTTAACGGGCCAGTCGTCGTTGAGGGGTGCTGGGCCGAAATCGAAAAGCCTAGAAAGCCCGGGAATCTGAATTTTTTATTTATATATTTTTTCGATTTTTTTTAAAAAATATGTGTCATATCAAATTTTGCAAAACTATACAATTACCGTTGTGTGGTAAAGCGTTTGGCCCAAACACCATACACACGCGTTCGTGAACAGTACCCGCCGCGGGTACTGCAGCGCATGCAAACGTCGTGTGATACAGCAGTAAGGATCAATTGATTTTTAAAAGATTGTAACTTTTTACATGAACTCAGATGAAGATAAATTTTATATGAAATTTGTAACTTTCGACGAGATGCACAACTTCGTAGTTCAAAATTTTTCATTTGAAGTCATCTTCAAAGATGTATAGTCGATATACAATCCAGATCTAAATACCGAAAACTGAGATCTAAATAGAATATTGATTATTTGAGTTTATAGATGACTTAAAATGGAAAAAGAATGTTGGCACTGTTTGGATGGTAGGGGTAAATATTTACCCCAAGGAAAATGATTTGCCCCTCCCATTTGCCTCTACTAATATTTGCCCCTTGGGGTGTTTGGATGGAGGGGTAAATGTGGATGTGGATGAGAGAGGGAGAGCGGGACCCACCACAAATTTGCTCTAATTTGCTACCTTTTAGGGGTAAATGGAATTAGGGGGGCAAAACATTTGCCCCACCACATTTGCCCCATTTACCCCATTTACCCCACCATCCAAACATGCCCATTGATTATTTGAGTTTATAGATGACTTAAAATGGAAAAGTTTGAACAACAAAGTTGTAGATCTCATTGAAATCTACAATTTTCATATAAAATTTATCTCCATCTGAGTTCATACAAAAAAGTTATGATTTTTTTTAAAACTAACTGACCCCAACTGCCATATCACACGAGGTTTGCAGGTGCTACAGTACCCGCACGGTACTGTTCACAAACGCCGTGTGTTCTGATGTTTGGAACACCGTAACACCTCCAACCGCCATACGGTTGGACCAAAACACCATACCATACAACGGTAGTGGTATATATTTGCAAAATTTGGAATGAAACATATATTTTTGAAAAATCGTGAAAAAATAAATAAAAATACCAGGAATCTTATACATCTTCCACAAGATACAAGAGTTGAAACTCACTTTATCATACACTTGAAGGATCGATTAGGCAACCAGAGAGGGGAGAGTGAATGAGAGCCGATAAAAAATTCTTCTCGGAGGATGAACTCGGCCTATACCCCAAAATCACAACCGAGGATTTGCACACGAGTTGCCAAGGTCACGTAGTCACAACGGACCTACCAACCCTAGGAACAAACCCCAACTCAAAGCAACACGGAAGCACAACTCAAGAAGCAAGAGACTTAGGCAATCCGCGGTGCCTGGGGCGGACGGTCCGCAGTGACTGGCGAACGGTCCGTGAGGGTCAGGCGGACGATCTGCGGGTCAGATGCACCCTCCGAAATTCGGACGGACGGTCTGCTCCACATGGACAGTCCGACCTCACCAGGCGGACAGTCCGGCCAACAACTTCCAACCAAAACCTACCGACTCAACGGATCGAAACGAAACGGCTCAAGAACTCGCGAAGAACTCGACAAACACCTGGACGGTCAACACCTCGCAGACGGTCCGCTAGGCACGAAAATAGCAGCCCGTGCCCGACCTCCCAAAGGTCAACTCCTCCTCCCTTTGCCCGATCTCCCGAATCAACCAATGGATTGCTACCAAATCATAGGTGAAGATGAAGCGCCTCTAGAAGATGCTATACCCATGAATTGATAGCCTCAAACCCACTTAATCGAGAGGAATCGAGATTCTACCGAGCTCACACAAAGAGCTAGGTTTCCAACTGAAATCCTTCAATCAGAGGCCAAATTCGGAGTTTGAGGGATCAAGATCAAGCACAAAGATGCACAAGACATCTATCCATGATTCCCACAAATAAATCCGAACCCAAACACCTCGGAATCGAAGGAACAAGGCACGCACAAAAATCCAACGAAAATAGCTCAAAAAGACACAAAAATCACATGAGCTACAAGAAGGAAATCAACGCAACCATGAAATCTTCCATACACTCGGAGATCAGATTCTCTACAAAACAGTGAAGAAAATCTAAACCTATGGAGCAGAGAAATGAGACGCAGTCCGGAAGGATGGTTTGCCTAGAAACCCTAGAGCTATATATATGAGTCCCTCTGGGTTGGGCAAAAGACCAAGCTACCCCTAGCACTTAAACTAAGATACAATCCCCTAAGGGTAAAAGTGCATCTAGGCCCCTAAGTGGATTTTGTTGAATTGAATGACAAAGCGATTAAAGGACTAATGTATTTGTCTAAGATTGTGAGCATATTTTATTTATATATTCATGAGTAATTATTGGAGTATTTATTTGTGGATGAATATTATATGGCTCACATTGGAGAAGACAAATATATGGATGATCCTAATGCATAAGTGACAAATATCAAACAATAAAGGAAGATAAATATTAGGACAATTTGAGAAGGTCAATTCATGGTCTTCCATACTAGACATGGCTTGATTAAAATTACAAGGATCATAAACGAAAAGATAGTAATTCTCTAAGTCAAGTGCAAGGCTTCATGTGCTTATTGAAAGAGTACAAGGATGAGTGTACATGTTATGGTTCTATTTGAAAACTTGCACATTCGTTGTCAATCAAGATCAAGCATTTGAAGCGGGTTTTCAAATGAAGGTTAATTATGTATGAAGCAAAGTGGAACTCAAAAGTGGATTGGACAAGTGATGAAGAGATCAACCAAGATGTTTAGGGCGAGGGACTAAGCAATCTTTGGGGCCGTAGCTAAGCTGTCATTAGTGTTTTGCTAAGGTGAAGTTCTAGCATCCGTGGGGTCTCCAAGTATCATATCCAAACCTTAACCGAGGGAAGCAATGCAAGTCATCAACATGTTATGATTGACAATATGGAGTGACTTATGGATCCAAGTGCGCATTCCTATGCTAGATGGAAAGATCCTAAGTCATTAACTCAAGTATGGACATGCTCAAGTCAAAGGCTATGTTGAAAGCCCTCAAGCGATATCGCTCAAGTATGGCAATATTGAAGATGACATTCAAGCTCAAGAGATCAACAAGGTGTTTTTATTTTTTTTGAGTATAGGTATGCCGTACTATCAAGAGGGATGCAACATTAGCAAGTTGACCAATTCAAAGTGCTCATTAGTTGACCTAAGTGAGATCTAGCCTTGAGAGCCTTAGAGTGTGCTAACAAACCCTCCTAACCTAACCTGAGCCACTTCATCTCTTTGGTGAAGTATTAGCATTTTAGAAAGGGTTTTGGGGGTGACCGGTCAGGGGCACCAGTCTGACCAGTGTCGCCCGAGGGCTAACAACTAGTTTTCTCCTTTGAGGGGTATAAATACCCCAAGCTTCTTCTGTTGAAGGTTGTTGTTTCCAGTGCTTGTGCTGAGGTCCTAAGCCATTTCTTGCAAACCCTAAGCCTTAGTGGTTCTCCCCAACCCTCTCTTTGTGAGATTTGTGGATTCAAGCCATATCCTTTGTGTTGGGTTGAGAGAGTGAGCTCAAGAGCGACTTAGTGAGCTAACAAGAGCATTCCCATAGCTTGAGCACTTCAGTTTCGCGTCTACAAGCTTTGAAACATTTGTTACTCTTGGAGGTTTGCCTCCTAGACGGCTAGGCGTCGCCGGCTAGCTCCCAAGGTTGTGGTGAGCGGCGAGAAGTTTGTGAGGGCTGTGATCTTGCCTCTTTGTGGAAAAGACTGCCTTAGTGGAAAGGAGGAAAGAGGTTGAAAGAGACCCAACTTATTGTGGGAATTATCCCTTACAAGCTCCTCAACGGAAACGTAGCCATCCCTTAGTGGGCCGTGAACTTCGGGAAACAAATCCTTGCTTCTTCGTGTGGTTTGCCTCTCCAAGTTGTTTTTCTAGCATATTTGATTTGCTTCTGCTTCGATCTACTTGGGTGTGCTACTTGTGTGTGTAGGGCTCATTACCCTGCTTGTGATCATCTACAAAGGCCACTCACCAAGTTTGGTTCGTGCTAGAAGTCAAGAGGAGTTTGAAGTTGTTTTTGCAAATGCTCTATGCTACATCGGTCTGACCGGTGATACGCACCGGTCTGACCGGTGCCTCCTGTGAAGCCCAATGAGCGACCGGTCTGACAGGTCACCACCACCGGTCTGACCGGTGGACACTGATAGCTCAAGTTTTCAGGGACGAAAAGTTAAAGTTGGTCGTCACACCTATTCACCCCCCTCTAGGCGACATTAAGGTTCTTTGACGACCAAGTAGCACTCCTCTTCATCAGACGACCACGCCTTTGACGCAGTCCGTGTTCTCCCGACGCAAGCCCTGCGATCCCGCCGCGTGTCCTCTGACATCGAAGCTTCTCGACGCTCCCGGATCCCGTCTCCGCCCGCCGAGCCTTCGGTCTTGGTTTTGTGGCTCAACCAAGTAACCCGACAGTTTTGTGGTGAACCACCACAAACCCCACGTGCAGACTCTGGTCGTGAGCCACTACCCTGCACCGTATCGAGTCGATGACTTCGTCTTGCTTTTCTTGCCATCATGCGGCCCGCACTTGACCCTGTTCGGCCACTAGCTCCATCGAGCTGAGCCCACTTGTCTCTCCACTCCTCGGAGGCCCCGCAAGGCTAAGACCTTTCGCGCCTGCTCTTCACCTGCACCAACACGAGTCAAGCCGCAACCTGCACCTGCAATACTCAACCTAGAGTCAGTCCACACCACGTTGTCAATCACTCATCACACCAGGGAGCGACCATCCACCAGTCCTCGGACGCTCCGATGCTCAATCTCCCCTTTGATGAGTGCATTGACAACAAACACATAGTAACCAATTTAGAGAAAAGAGAAAAAGAAAATAAACGAATGAAAAACTCAAACAAGTGATCAAAAGCCAAGCAAAAGCCAAAACGAGATCACTTGAGAGAGAGAAATCTCGGTCCCCTAAGACAAGGGAAACTGCTCGACACAACCAAGTAAAATGCTCCAAAATTGCTGACTCATCAAGGTGAGGCAAAAGGGCTCGACACCATCAGCAAAAGAGCACAACTAAAATTAGGCAACAAAGAGCGCAAGCTCCCCCTGAACAAATGCATTTCTTCCCTTTGATGCAAAACTCCCCCTAAATGCAAGAACTTTCTCCCCAAAGCAAGAATTGGGTACTATCTCTCCCCCTTGTTGGTAATGCATGAATCAAGTCTACACATGCAAGCATGTGCTTCTCAAATAGACAAAGAGAACTACAACATGCTAAAATTGAGACATAGACAAGCAAGATAGCCACACATTTAGTACAAGCATCACCGACAAGATAGATATGGACATATAAGCATGTGACATATCCATGATCAAAATGAGGCATTTTCAATAGAAATTTTCCTCTCATGAGCATAGGACCTAAGCATGGTCAAAATGAGCACAAACAACATATAACTCACAAACTTTATGCAAGGTCACAGATTCTCATCACAAGATCATCACAAACACCTACAAGATATCTCATGTCATGTCAAAGCCATCGACCCATGTGTCCACTTCTAAATGTGAGACTTCTCAATTGTGAACATCATGCAATGGTTTAGCACCCAAGATAAGGAATTTAAAGCAAGAATGACATGGAAGCATATTTTTCAAGCACAAGCATTTCATATACTAGTTTCAAGATTTATAAATTAAGCATGGTACATGAAGTGCCTTTGCGGCAAAAGAAGCTTAGGCTTCTCCACAACGTAGCATGTAGGCTAAACATTCATGATGATAAATGAAAGACCCGAAATGAAAAGAACATGGTTCCAAGCACAAATTAAGAAAGCTATAGCCATAAGCGCACAATCTGAACATGAATGGCATTCAACTCACAAGAGAGGATCATATATAGCACTTTTACAAAAGAAAGCCATCCACAAGTGTTGACAGATAAAAGACGTATCCACCTACGATCCGCAAGCATACAGACCTACACCTTTTTCACCACGGGATTCCCAAGGTTCTTGTCAATCCGCGGAGCAAGGGGATTACAACCGTTTGATCTACCTCTACCAACTAGCTACTCAAACCCTAACTATGATTGAACTAGAAAACAACTAAACTACACTAGAGAGAATGATTAAGCTGTCAAGATAGGAGACACTCGCTCATGGGTCTACGATACTAGAACATGTAATCGCTTTAAACATGAAAACCAATCTAATCTATCGGGGGTTGTGACCACGGTTTCGCCCTTTCCCTCCTCTCGTACTGTCACTACGCGAAGGTAATCGTGACTAGACCTATGATGGACACGGCGTATTGAATGGATCCAAGGAAGCATTGGAGCTCTACTCCCTTTACGGCATGGTAGCTAACATTTAGCATTAAAGTATATTCAACACAAGATGATAGATAGATAATCCAACAAAGTTCGATTACATCTCAAGGTCGATTACAACCCATGGAAGAATCATTAAGAGAAGCTAGAATGAAGTGTACTAATATGCCACATAAAGTTCAAATTGAGGTCCTAGTTGATACTGATGGTCCCACTAAGATTGTTGGTGTCTCATTACCAAAGGAGATTAACGAAGTTGGTTGTTCCACTATAACCTTTGCTGGTCTATATTCATTTGGGGAGTTCCTGAACAAAAATGTTCATGCGCTTGCTGTGCCAAACATTGATGTGCAAGTTGTACAACAAAACCCATATGAGCATGAGAGCTACATAGCCAAATTGAGTGCAAGAAAAAAATAAAAGCGAGTTGTGTGATTCCACAAAAAGTGAGATTGAGAGCATCCACAATAAGAGTGGAGATATAAATAACACAATAAAGAGATCCTAATTGCAAAGTGTGTGAGGATGTTTATGAATCTAACCCACTCATCCCTACTTCTAGTGTTGTCTTTCAAAATGTGCAGATTTGCAAAGAAATTGAGCAAAAGATGTTTGCTCATCCCACTACACCACTTGATGTGAGAAGTGAGAGGATTACTAATGTACAAAACAAATTTGTTGCTGTTAGAAACATGAACTATTAAGATGGATGAACTAAAAATTGAAAGTGTAATCCATTATACATACATCAAATATGAAAGGTAATGAAATTAATTCAGATGTGAAATTCCAAGAACACCTGATGAGTAATCATGATAAAAGATATTCACAAATTTTGTGCTTACTTGGTTCATTCACATGTTGAAACGAGTGCTAAATTTTTGCAAAATAATGCCCATTATTCTAGCATGCATAATTCTTGTCGGGGTTTGAATGATCATTATGATGCTTTACATGCTAATAATTTTCACCATGTTCAGTTGACTACCCATGCTGAATTATTTGCAAACATATCTCCTATTGAATGTTTGTGTTACACTATGCTTGATAAACATGTTGAAATTGATCAAATGCTTGAGAAAAATTCTATGCTAACATCTATGAGATCTTTGAATAATGTTCATAGCTGCAAGTTTACTTTCAATTTCATTGTTGAATATGTTATTGATAAGTTATTTGTAGGTGTTATATGCACAATGTTGTGGCGATAGCCGAAGCTACCGAGCACCAACAATGAGAATAAACTAAAGCTCAAGAACCAAAACTAGAATACAAAACAAAGGGCAACCAAAAGCTCTTTACTCAACAGTAGATTTCTCAAAAGCCGATCCCCTTTACAAGTGCCGTTCGTCTCCTTTTATAGGGAGGCGAGCGGACTTTTTACATTCCGAGAATACCCTCGTGTGAAACGGATCAAAACAGAATGTGCTAGGCTATCTTTGGGAAATCTCCAACTAGGTCTCCACGTAATCGGCGCTTCATGAAGTCACGCCGCAAATCGCGGCACCTTTCTTGTTGTCATCACGTGCGCCTGTCGGGAGAAGACCTTCAATCTTTTGGAGATTCCCATTTCGCCTGGCACCTTTCGCCACCTGAAACACGGATCACATTCAAACTTAAAATCGTTAGATGTTAGGGACGACGAAACCCCCCAAGCGAATCCCAGGCCAAGACTAACTGGGAGAGCAAGATTCGTCTCTGGGGTTTCGTCGTGGGAAAGCCAAACAGCCTGACCGAGACCCTAACACCCCAGGTTATTCTGAGCTTATTTGGCGGCTCCGCAGGCGATGAAGGGTATTGGTTGAAAGACGGATTCTGAAGATGAAAATGGATTCAAAAACTCCTGGGGTTTCGCCGCTGGGCCTTTCGCATAAAAACTCGGGCAACTGAAAACACTCTTTTATTTTTGGTATACGAAAGGCTTGATTTCGAATCCCCCCAACAGAAGCCCCTCGATGGCGAAGCGCTTGCCTCGGTGCAAGCCTGAGCCAGCGAAATCCGGGGATCGATAATCGAGGCGGAAGAAAACGTCTTCCCAGGCGTTGGTTCCCGAGGGCCTTGCTTGAACTACCCCAAATGCCCTCGAGGCGCTGCGTTTTACCATTAGGTTCAAAATTTTTGACCGTTGCGTTTCACCCCCTATAAATAGATGGGGCCGACGCCGCTGCGAACCCGCTGCCACTTTCATCCCTTCTTCTCTCATTTGATTTTTCTGCTATTCCTCTTGCCTTTGCCTCCCGCGAGTCGCTCCAGCGGAAGCCCTGGTCGACTCGAGAGGTTAGTTTTCTCCCAGGCCTGAGTACGTGTTTTCATTTTTTAGCTTCCGGAGCTACGCGCACGAGTCTGGTGTTTAAGAGATTTATACAGCTCGCGTCAGGCACCCTGATATGGTCATGGAGGACGAAGGGTCATCATCAAACCGTGGGAAGCGGGCGGCGCCGCCGGAAGCTACGGAGGCCATCGCGACGTCTTCCACTTCGTCATCCAGCTCGGAGTCTGTTAAGATCTCTGGCCTGGATTGGTCTGCTAGCTCTCGCGAGAGTGGCAGTACTTCATCCACCTCTAGTAGCGATGAAAGTAGCAGTTCGGGTGGTGGGAGTTATGTCGAAATAATGCTGAGCGACACAGATGCTAGAAAATGTGATGCCGACGTGGAGGAGGGCAAAATAGGAGAGGATGCTGATGCAGCCGTTGAAGAAGCTGCAGAAGGATCCGGGGAGAACTTAACTGGGGTGAAAGCTGATCTCCGTGACTTAGTGAAAGCTCGGACCTGTTTTATTGGTCGATCTTTGATGACCCAAGCGGATTTGGATGCTCTGCGGTTGGAAGGTTGCTTTGAGCCCGGAATCTGTCGGTTACCTGGGAAGGAGACCATGCCGAAGCCCCAGAAGAATGAGAGCGTGGTCTTTCGGGATTTCTTTACTGCGGGGCTTCGACTGCCAGTGTCCAAGAAGTTTGCAGATATCTTGGCGGCTTACAATGTTCAGATCCATCAGCTGACACCCAATTCCATTCCGCAAGTGCTAAAATTTCTATGGGCCTGTCGGACCTTTGCTGGTGACAATGATGTGGAGACTTTCGTTCGCCACTTCGAGATGCACTGGGCGAGGAAGGTTATAACTGTCGATGACGAAGAAAAAGAGGCTCGGTATGGCTGTTGAACCTTTCAGACGCGTCGTCCTGGCAAGAATCAAGCTCCGGTGGAATTAGCCCCAGCATACAAAAACAAGTGGGCTAATCGATGGACCTCCTACTGGTTTTATGCTCCTATTGCAGTGGTGGGGCGAAACTCGAAGCAGGAAGAAGTGACATCATTTGACTTGGTGAGTCATATGGTTGATTTGGAGGTCGAGCTGTCGCCGGAGCCGACGAAGGCTAGCCGCTCATCAGCCAGCACAGGTGCATTTTACTAGGCGACTTGCGTGATTACTACGCGGGACTCCCTCGAGGAGTTTGTGGCTGTCGACATTTGGCCGTGCCACCCCCGATGGGGATCATGGGCATTTAAGGTGCAATGGCTGCCCGGGCTGGATCAAAATGTGTGAAGCCCCATATTCAATGTTAAACGACCTGCAGATAAAACCGATGATGAGGTCGTAGCTGAGGTTGAAAGGAAAGTTGTCTAGATGATTGGAAATTTCACCCACAAAGAGTGGGAATGTGCCCAAAGGATTTTGAAACATCAGAGCCGGGTTAACTGTGTTTTTGACGAGATGGGTGTCACCTATTCCCCTCGCCCGGTGCCCCCGACTGCCAGCAAGAAGATGCAACTGCGGGGCAATATTGGATCTGAGCCGGTCGAAACCTCACGGAAGAGTAAATCGAGTAAAACTGCTGTGACAGTGAAAAATGTTGTGAAGAACACAAAAGCCCAAGATATCTTGGCCAAGCGGAAGGCGGATGCTGCTAAAGCTATCTTGCCTCCGCTTGCAGAAAAATCTACCAAGTTGTTGAAGGTTAATGAAACGTTAGCTCGTCGCAAGGCTGAGGCAGCGAAAGTGGCCGCAGCTGAAAGAGAAAAGAAAAAGGTTCACGACCCCTCCCCTGCTGCTGATACGGATAAGAAAATTGCTTCGAAGAAGAGGCCTTCGGAAGCCACAGAGAGGGGAAAGCGTGTTACAATCAAAGAGAAGGGTCCCGATGATGACGAGCCCTCTGGGAAAAGGGCACACGCTGACCCAGCGCGGAGATGGATGAAGACGTTGACATCCTGTCGACGCCTCAGATCCAACCTTGTACAAATTATCCACCGAAGGGGTTAGTGCGGAAAGTGACGGAGGAGCCATCGACGGCAGGTCTGGCCGATCCTGAGGAGCTGGAGGCGCGCGAAGTCAGGGGCAAACGCGTGGCTGAAATGATTCAGAAGCAGATTTCCATGGTCGGCGCAGCCCCGAAGGAGCGCGTGGCCGGCCTTGTAGACGTCGTGGATGAGTCCGAGGACCTGTGCTACATCGAGGACGACGCTACTTTGGCAGTCAAGGATTCGGAGGTTCCCACTCTACAGCCCCAAAGCAACCCAGAATGTGCTGCAATGAATCCAGGCGAAAGCTCGGGTCTGAAGGCCCAGGACCCAATCGACTTGGATGCTCCGGAAATTGAGGAGTCCGCGGCACATGCGTCTCGTTCGCCGCCGCCGGTGTCGGATGATCTTTACCAGGCTGCAGCGAAAGCTGCCGATGAAACTACACCGGTGCCGATGATGACATCCAACGTTCTCCAGCTTGAAGACGCCAGTATGATACTTTTACTTAAAGATAATTTTTCGTGTCCTTCCTATAGAACATGTGTTCCATTCTCTAATGTCTTTCGTTTCTGTGTTGATTTTAGCGGCCAAGACTTTGGTCACCTTGAGCACCAAGGACAAGGAGAAAGAGGCTCTGCAACTTGAAGCAAACCCTTCGGCATCCAGGACAGGCCTTGCGTCTGTGTTGGTATAACCCGGTACGATATAGCACCGACTGCTTTACTTATAGCATTTCGATTTGGTGCCTCCGCTATCAGGACCGCACGAAGGGGTCTGGATAAATAACGTGACTGTCAATTTTTTGCAGATTTTGAGCGCTCCCTGGAGGGTTTAAACGCGGATGATTTGATGAAGACTGTGCGCGCTTATCTTTCAAAAGGTGTCGCCGCTTGTCAAAAAGGATTCAAGAGAGCGGCTGCGGAGGCCAAGACCTCCCTTGAGAAGCAAAAACTTCAGGAGGACGAGAACCGGCGCCTGAAGGAAGAGAACGAGAAATTGAGACAAGAGTCTCGTCTACTGGCAGACCAACGTGCTAAGCAGCAAGATGCCATGGATGCTTTGAAGAAGGAACTGGAATTGAGCCTGAAATACTATGAGGAGTGCCGCACCGAATTGAAAGACATGGTTACCCAGTACGATGCACAGAATATCCTTTTGGAGGCTAATGCCAACCTCATTGCGGAACTGAAAAAGGTGAAGGGCGATCTCGAAGATACTTTGGAGAAGAACGAAGCCTATTGCCATCAATGGGGTGCATATCTGGCGACAGAGTATCGACGTGCGCTAGAAAGCTTTGGTGCCGAAGCCCAGGACTTTAAAATTACTGATAATATCTCGAGCTTTGTGGAGTGGTTGCACAGCGAGCTGAAGCTTCTGCCGGACACTATGAGCATGATTGGAGATTATGGGGCAGCGACGACCGTTCGAAATGCCGCCTGTATCTTCTTGAGCAACGAGTGGCCGTGACCATTTCAGAGCTTTCGGAAGTCGAGGCTTCGTATTCCCTTCCCCGACGATGTGCCAGCCCCAAGCAAGACAGTTGAACTAATCAACAAGATCATTCTTCATAACTTTTGGGCTAAGAGTGGGCGAGCGCACTCTCGAAAGAAAGCTGTGGACCGCTTGGCAAAACTAAGCCTTTTCGGTTTGCTTTGACTACGATCATATTTATTGGGCAATCTTTGCGCTAATGCTTAATGCTTTCTTCCTTCTCATAGTTCTATTTTGGGCAGGCAAAACAAGCTCTGGAGCTTCGTGAGCATCGCGCAACACACGGACCCGACGCAACTCTTGGGCCGTATGGACCCTTCAGAGACTGGCCACCGAAGACGAGCGACGACGCCGTCGACCAAGGAATCCCCGGAGCCCGTGTCCGCGAAGCGCCTGGAGTCAAAGGTGGCCTGGTGGATCCTGTGACTGGTGAAGCTCTGGCTCCTCTTCGTCACGAAGGATTGCCCCGGGACTCCGCCCCCGATCTGACTGCGTAGTTTTAGGCTGAACCTGAATTCCTTGGGGAGTTGGCATATCGGCCACTTAAATTTTTGATGATCGAAATGTAAATTTATGTATGTCATGTTGACGGACTGGGTGCGAGAGCGTGGTGCTGGATGTGTTGCCCGAAACTCTTTACCGCACCAATACTTTTGAATGTTTCGAACTAAAGTTTTCACCGCTTTCGACTTATTGTTTCCGGAAGAAAACGTCTTCCCCCCTTCGGAAGCGGGGAAAACTAGAGCCCATTCGTTTTACTTGTACCTGTCGAATTCGTGTGGTTTCGACTTTGCTGGCCTATGAGACTTTGTGCGACGTGGCGTAATGGATTTATTTTCTTTTCCATTGCAATCTTTCATTAAAAACGAACTAGCCTGCGATGCGACGCCTAGGCGTGAAACGCATTGCAGGACTAGAGGCTGTCTGCCCCTGTCAAATTTTACAGCTTTTGGTGTATTTTTTGACAACGTGCGCTCTTTTCTGGCTTAGAATAGGTTTGTTTTTATGGCGTTAAGTGTCGCTTGCGACAACGTTTTTGCAAAAAATCGGCGATTGCGGTGCCTTGTTCAGGATTCCTCAAATCGAGACTGAATCGCTTTCGCACGTCCTTTTTGGACGGGCTACCATGAAGGTATCTCTTTAATGAATTAACTCTTGTGAATCATCTTGACTGCACCACTTGTGGGTGGGCTACCCCTGGGTAGCACTTTAATGCTCTCGCTTTCGGAGAGGGCTATTCAAAGATAGCACTTTAATTTATCCTCTTTTGGGATGGGCTATCTTAAGATAGCACTTTAAATTATGCGAAAGAAACACAACAAATCGTAGGGAGGAAGTATTTCATTCATTGGGAAAGAAATTTTGCATCAAGGCTGCCTCGTTAAAAACCTCACGCTCCAGGGTGGAGTCCTCCCTATGTGAGGAAAAGAGTACCCGCCTTGTTATTGAATTTAAAATGCGCGAAAGTAAAGACTGAAAAACGTAAAGCTAGCCGAGTCCTCCGCACTTATAGTTCTATGTGACGGACTCCTACTGAAACAAACTAGGGGAAGAACTTGCACAAGTTGTCCACATTCCACGAATGTGGCAACTCCACACCCGCCTCATCCTTGAGACGAATGGCCCCATCTCGAACAGAGCTTGAGACCACGTATGGTCCTTCCCAAGAAAATTGGAACTTGCCTACTGCGTCGGCATTCTTCTTTCTTTTCAGAACAAAATCTCCCACCTTAATGTTTTTGAGGGATACCTTCTTGTCTCTCCACCTCCTGGTTTCTTCTTGATATTTCAACAGGTTCTGAACTGCGTCCATCCTGTCGATTTCCACCAGGTCCTTGTCGACTTCTTCGTTCTCGCGAGAGCTTTCTGCCAAAACTCTAGCACTTTCATTGGCGAGCTCTTCAGGGCACATTGCTTTGGCCCCGTACAACAGTCTGAATGGAGTGAACTTGGTGGTTCTTGACTCTGTGGTATTGTGCGACCAAATGACCCTTGATAACTCATCCGCCCACTTTCCTTTCGATAACTCATCCGCCCACTTTCCTTTCTTCTGCTCAAAAAGGCATTTCTTTATGGCTGAGAAGATTTGCCCGTTGGCTCTTTCTACTGCACCGTTGGACTGAGGGTGGTACACGGACGTGAAGCAGAGCTTTGTTCCGATTGAACGACAATACTCCCTGAAATCCTGGCAATCGAATTGCTTCCCGTTATCAACGGTGAGCTCTCTAGACACTCCAAATCTACAGATGATTTGCTGCCAAAAGAATTTCCTGATGGTGGTTGAGGTGATGGTAGTGAGAGGTCTCGCCTCAATCCACTTGGTGAAATACTCGATTGCAACCACCGCGAACTTGAAGTTGCCTTGGGTTGTTGGGAGCGGCCCGACGATATCCATTCCCCATCGTTGTAACGGCCAGGTGGGCGTGATGAGCTGCGATGGGGCACCGGGCCTTCGCTGATGCTTTGCTGCGAACTTGCAAGCTTTGCAAGTCCTGACGATGTGCTCAGCATCCTTTATCGCCACTGGCCAATAGAAACCCTGCCTAAAAGCTTTTCCGGCCAGAGCTCTCGCTGCTATGTGTGATCCACACATTCCTCCATGAATTTCCTTCATGAGCTCGATGCCTTGGTCCTGAGAGATGCACTTCAGCAATGTGCACACACTCCCAACTTGAACAAGACGTCATCCTTGAGGATGTAGCCCTTGGCTCGCGCCTGCATCCTTTTGAGGTCATGGGTTTCGACCGGCTCATAGTGTCCGCGAAGAAAAGCGATTATGGGAGCTCTCCAGTCTAGGCTAGCGATTGTGTTGACTGTGCTGAGCGACTGCTTGTCCGGCCTTGTGGACGGGGCAGTTAGGATCTCAAAGAATACGTCTGGAGGCATCGCCTCCCCCCTTGCAGCTTTCTTTGCGAGCTCGTCGGCTTCTCTATTGTTTTTTCTGGGCAAATGCTCGATGGTGAACCCCCGGAAATGCCTTTCCATTTGGCGCACTTCCGCGAGATACTTGACTAGCTCCGGCTCCCTGGCCTTGCTTTCTTTCTCCACATGGTCCTTGATGACCTTGGCGTCGCACTTGACCAGGAAATTGCTGGCCCCTAGGGATCTCACCTCGCGGAGGCCCAGCAGTAAAGCCTCGTACTCGGTGGTGTTGTTGGTGCACCTGTCAGATGGGTCTTTGTAGTCTAGTCTTGCGGCGTATCTTAGCTTGATACCCGTCGGCGAGGTGATGATGGCTGCGATGCCAGCACCTTTGCGCCCTCAAGCTCCGTCACATCTGATCTCCCAAACCCGCACCAACTCTTCATCAGTGGTAACACTGCTTGGTGAAGTCCAATCTACGATGAAGTTCGCTAAGACTTGGGACTTGATTGCCGACCTCTTTCCAAAGTCTATTGTATGCTTGGACAACTCAGTTGCCCACTTGGCAATTCTGGACGAGGCCTCCTTGTTGATGAACAAATCATTTAAGGGTTGATCCGTGAGCACGGTAACCTTGTGTGCCTCGAAATAGTGCCTGAGCTTTTGCGTGGCCATGATCACTACGTAAGCGATTTTCTCCAGCTCAGAATAGAGCAGCTTGGAGCCCGCAAGGGCTTCGTAGACAAAATAGACGAAACATTGAAGCTTCCCTTTTTCGGCTTGACCTCTCGGACTAGAGCAGCGCTGACCGCAGCTTTTGAAGCGGCCACGTATAAGAGATGTGGCTTCGACAGCAAGGGTGGTGAGAGTATTGCCATCTTCTCGATTTACTCCTTGAGCTCGGCGAAGGCTTTGCTTTGCTCAGGGCCCCACTCAATCGTGCCCTTGCCCTTTAGTGCTTTGAAGAACGGGAGGCTTCGCTCAGCAAATCTTGAAATGAGTCTGTTTAAAGCTGCTACCCGACCATTCAGTTTCTGAATGTCCTTCTTTGTCTTAGGCTCTTCCATCTCTCTGATTGCTCTTATCTTGTCGGGGTTGGCTTCGATTCTTTTGGCGGAGATGAGGCATCCTAAATTTTTTCCTTTTGTGACCCCGAACAGGCACTTCTCTGGGTTTAATTTCAAACCGACCTGCCTCAAGTTGGTGAAAGTCTCAGCCAAATCACTTACGTGGCTGGCCCGGTTGGAACTCTTGATGATGAGGTCGTCGACGTAGGCCTGGATGTTCCTGCCAATCTGCGGCTTAAACACTGTCCCAGTCATTCTGGTGAATGTTGAGCCGGCATTTTTCAAACCTTCTGGCATTCAGAGAAAACAGAAGGTTCCAAAGGGTGTGATGGAACTGGTTTTTTCCTCATCCTCCTTCGCCATCCAACATTGGTGATATCCAGAGAAGCAATCTAACAGAGACATGATCGCGGCGTTGGCCGCAAAGTCCACAACCTGATCCATTCGTGGCAATGGATAGTTGTCTTTTGGCGTAGCCTTGTTGAGATCAGTGAAATCGATACACATTCGCCATTTTCCATTCTTTTTCTTGACCGACGCTGTGTTGGCCAGCCACTTGGGGTACATGACCTTGCGAATGACGGTGGCGTCAAGCAACCTTTGAATCTCCGACTTGACATCTATTACTTTGTCGTCAGACATCTTCCTTAGTTTCTGCTTTCGCGGCTTGACTGAGGGGTCGATGTTCAATTTGTGTTCGATGAAGTTTCGGTCCACGCCCGTGAGATCCTTGGCGGACCAGGCGAACACATCTTTGTTCTTCTGAAGGAATTGAACTAGGTTTGCCTCCTCGTCTGCCGAAAGGTCAGAGCCAATGACGACGGTCTGATCCAGGACCAGTGCATCTAATAGGACCCTCTTGGTGTCGCAGTATGACTGCATGTTAACTTTCTCTCTGTCTGCCTTCGGCTGCTTTTCCACCTCATTGCTCTCGACCGCTTCGTCGAGGGTGTGCACATTTCGTTGTCCTGGGGTACGGCCTCTCTCTAGGTTGCGGCCATCGTTTTGGTGACCCTAGATTGTGATGACCCCTAGCGTCGCCGGGATTTTCATGCACAAATAAGCGTGGTGAATGACTTCCTCAAACTTGTTGAGGAACCCTCTGCTCAAGATGCCATTGTAGGGATAGTACATCTCCACGACATCGAAGGATAGGTATTCTGTTCTGGCGTTCTGGACTGTGCCGAAGGACACTGGGAGAACCACTTTGCCCAGCGCATGGACGACGCGCCCTCCGAATCCATACAGAGGTGTGTCTGGGGGTTGCAACAAATCTCTGTTGAGCCCCATCTTGTCGAAAGCGTCAGCGAAGATAATGTCGGCTGACGAACCATTGTCTACCAGAAGCTTCCCCAGAGTCCAACTCGCTATGTTCGCTTCTATCATTAGAGTGTCATTGTGGGGGAAACCTTGTAGCCTTACGTCTTCCTCTGAGAAGGTGATTGGGATGTGGGACCATTATGTTTTCTTGACTCTTCCTTCCACACAAATGTTCCGCACCTCGCGGAAGTAGTGCTTCCGTTCCTTTTTGGTTTCAAACTCCAAAGCGGAGCCTCCCGAAATTGGCATTATGGTTCCGACGAATGGCAGGGGATCATTCTGACCCTCAAGCTTGGCTGGCAACGGCGGAGCTGAGGGGCCTTTGTAAGGAGGAGGTGGCAGAGCGATGGGGTGTTGCTCGATGGGTCTGCGCTCAATATTCTGATCTTGGAAACTTTGTGATTGCCAGAGTGGGGGTTGAGGATATGTGGAATGAGGTGGCTGGAATTGAGGTGGCTGGAAAGGATTAGCGAAAGAGTTCCGCCCAAAGTTAGAGTTTTGCCAAGCCGGAGCAGAGTGGTTTACAATGCTCACTCTCTCCTTTTCCTTCCTCTCCTCCTCGAGGATGGCCTCAAATCTTTTCTTGTCTGGGAAATAGTTTGAACTATGGTCATCGTTTTCCTTATGGAAAATGCAATACCACTTTCTTTTCTCATGTTGGCCTGGCCCCCTCGCCGCGACCCCCCGCCCCCCGCCGCCGCCTCTCCCGCCTCTGCGGCCTCCCCCTTGACTGGAGTGTGGTGGGCTAGGCGGGTTGGGGACCAGACTCTGCGCATCGGCCTGTGGATTGGGGTTTTCCTGGGTGTTTTCGCTGTCTAGGCCGAATACGCCCCGAGGGTTTGCGTGCGAGGCATTTCTGGGATTAGGCCATTCCTTCTCGCTGGGTTGGTTTGCTTTTGCAGACTTTTTCTGCTGAGATTGCTCTTCCATGCACATCCTGAAGTCATTGTCCGAGCGACAATACTTCTCGAACTCTTCGTATAGGCGCTGGATCGTCCTGGGCCTTTCGCGCATGAGGTGCAAGCGAAACCGGCCGGCTCTCGGACCCACGATTGCGGCGTTAATGGCGACGACGTCCAAAACATTTGGCGCTTGGGCTCTGAGATGCACGAATCTCCTGAAATAGTTTTGGAGAGGCTCCTTGTCCTTCTGCTTGCACGAGAAAAGGTCGCTCTCTGTGAGTTCTGGACGTTGGAAACCCTGGAAGTTTGAGAGAATCCGCTGCTTCAGATCATCCCATCCGTGAATTACACCTGTGCTTAGCAAAGAATACCACTGCGCTGCCGCCTCGTCAGCAGCTATGATGAAGGATTTCACCAGTACAGAGTCGTCACCACCAGCTGATAGGATAGCGGCTTCGTAGCTCATTAGGAATTTCCTTGGGTCGGATTGGCCCGAGAATCTGGGTAGTTGGACTGGCCTGTACGTTTGTGGCCATGGAGTGATCTGAATTTCTTGAGTCAAGGGGGATTTGGGGTCCCACGATCTCGTGTGGATGGTATGAACATCCTGATGCGAAGGACCCGACTCAAAAGGGCTCACGAAGGGGTTGCAGCTGAAAGTGGTGTGCGGAGGGGGCTGGGTGAAAAACTCAGTGCGCTCATTGAAGTTGGACTGGTTGGTAATAGTGTACTCAGGTGAGGGTTGATTGAAACTTAAGGATTGCTTTGCTTTTAAGGCGCGCAACTCCTCCTTCAAACTGGCGATCTCTGCTTTTTGCTTTTGGATCTTAGCTTCATGCTGTATTGCTAGCAACCTTTTCTTGGTTCTAGCTAGTTCTTCAGCCTCCCTGCGCAGTTTGGCCAACTCCACTTCGTGTGCGGCGCCGGATTCTGGGAGCGCCTCCCCCTGGGTGAGCAAGGTGGAGGGGTTTAGCTCTTCGTCGAGGGATGACGAAGCCCCTTTGGTAGAATTGGCGATGGTTCTCTTCTTCCTTGTGGACATTCTGGGTTTGTTACTCGAGCCAAGCACAAACGGTGGGCGCCAATTGTTGTGGCGATAGCCGAAGCTACCGAGCACCAACAATGAGAGTAAACTAAAGCTCAAGAACCAAAACCAGAATACGAAACAAAGACAACCAAAAGCTCTTTACTCAACAGTAGATTTCTCAAAAGCCGACCCCCTTTACAAGTGCCGTTCGTCTCCTTTTATAGGGAGGCGAACAGACTTTTTACATTCCGAGAATAACCTCGTGTGAAACGGATCAAAACAGAATGTGCTAGGCTATCTTTGGGAAATCTCCAACTAGGTCTCCACGTAATCGGCGCTTCATGATGTCACGCCGCAAATCGCGGTGCCTTTTTTGTTGTCATCACGTGCGCCTGTCGGGAGAAGACCTTCAATCTTTTGGAGACTCCCCTTTCGCCTGGCACCTTTCGCCACCTGAAACACGGATCACATTCAAACTTAAAATCATTAGATGTTAGGGACGACGAAACCCCCCAAGCGAATCCCAGGTCAAGACTAACTGGGTGAGCAAGATTCGTCTCTGGGGTTTCGTCGTGGGAAAGCCAAACAGCCTGACCGAGACCCTAACACCCCGGGTTATTCTGAGCTTATTTGGCGGCTCCGCAGGTGACGAAGGGTATTGGTCAAAAGACGGATTCTAAGAGATGAAAATGGATTCAAGAACTCCTCGGGTTTCGCCGCTGGGCCTTTCGCATAAAAACTCGGGCAACTGAAAACACTCTTTTATTTTTGGTATACGAAAGGCTTGATTTCGAATCCCCCAACACACAACATGTGACAAACTTCTTGAATTTAAATTGAATACCGAATGACAAACATTGTGAGCCATATTTTTCTGATCTTGAAGTGAATAAATTGTTTAATACTAGTGATTTTGAGAAACAAATATTATCCCCATACTCATATTGTTCATCAAAAGAAAGAGATCATGTGCAAAGTACATCAATCCCTTGACCAAAAATATTCTGCGCACATCAAAGAGCAATGATAAATTGTGTAAAAAGAATTTTTGTGACATAAGAAATGCACAAAATCTAAAAAGATTCAGTGTTGCAATGATGAAATTAGAGATGTCGAATCTATTGTGTTGCTAGCAAGAAATTGTTGTTCTTCCATCTACCAAGTTTTTTGCATGGTTACAAACACCAAGGAAATATTTTCAAGGTGAGACTAATGAAGAATTTGATGATTGAAGCTCATTTTGATAAAGTGCATAACCCATATACGTCATGCTATCATTCTGAACAAATGAAAATGGATTGTAAAGGAAGAAATGATGAAGCTAAAATGATTATTCATGGGAATTTTTGTATATCTCCACCCTCTACTTTATATAAGATAGTTTCAGACAAAGAAAAGCCATCTCAAGGGATGGTTTTTCTTCAAGGGAGGGAGGATGATGAGACCATCTCAAGGAGTTCAACATATACTCTCAATATTGAACGTTCATACAAGGTGAAAGCTATACTTGATTCCAAAATCTTACTATTTTCCTTTAGCAAAGTCATTACTTGGTTTGATGACTATAGGCTAAAACATCTTATTATATTGGGAGAGATAAATACTACTACAACACCAAGGTTTCACTTCAGCCATAATGATTATTTCAATGAATAATATGATAGTTCCACCAATCAAGGGTATCAATACCTAAACACAAGAGAGCATGCACCAAAATATTGTACATGTTACAACAAAAGATGACTTCACACCTTGCTGAAATTAACTTCAATATATATGAGAATATTTTACTATCTAATCCACATTTGTTGTACTTAGGTATGTACGCAAAGAGGAAGGAATTTCTATACATAGAGACAACACAAGGAACAAGAAACAGCTGGACCAAGGATCCAAGTTTGATCAGTTTGGACCATGAGTTCGGACCAAGGGCTCTTGGCTGGATGAGTAGCATGGCTTGTCCCCACGCGCACTTCGCCTTAGATATTGGATTGACTCCATGAAATTTTTTTAGGCCTCTTCACGGCTCCACCCCGATTTCCCGAAGCACAGGCTCGAGCCCCATTAAGGATGACGTAACAAAAAATGAAAGTTAAGAGACTAAATTGAACAAACTGAAAGATGAGGGCGAACTTGACCCTTCTAGAAACGTTTAAGATCGAATTTTTGCTGATTTGTGCGGCTCATCGTTGCTCAGGGAGGATGCGGAGACGCAGGACAAATAAAGGAAACGATCAGCTCCTCCTCATAAGGATGGGCACCATGTCCAATGGATGAGGGAGTGAGTGCGACTCCTATGCCAAATCTAAAATCGAGTCGAATCGTTTCTTACTTCGAACAGAAAGACAATGCTGAACTGCTAATCTGTCTTCTGACACGGTTGCAGCTGGTCGGTTGTCGCCGGTGCAAGTGTTATATTTTTTGGATATCGAAGGTTGTACATCCTCAACATCACAATATATAAAAAAAGTTTAATACAAATGTGTTCTTCTCAAGCAAAATGTTTATAAAGAAGTTTAATTAAGCTATTCTACTTTGTGCACTACTAGGAGACATTTTCAGAGGCACCGACCAAATATGTGTCGCATGGACATCCCTTGGCCCACTATTCAGGTGGGTACCAGGACCGACTACTCGGTGGGACCCTGGGACTACTCGACTTGTGCTACACAACACCTGCTGGCGTGTAGCGCAAGGACTACAGAGGGATAGTACTCAGTTAGGAAGCTACACATGTCCAGATCCATGTATAGTACTCCTAGCCGTACCGACTAGTACTCTTTCCTCAAACCAACTTGTAACCCTGCCTCCCGGACTATATAAGGCGAGGCAGGGACCCTTCTCTGATCATCCGCATCATCTTGTAAACACACCCAATCAATCCAGAGCTACGCATCATATAGGACGTAGGGTATTACGCACCTCGCGGCCCGAACCTGTCTAAATTGTGTGCCACGTGTCTCTTCCTTCGAGTTACCGATCTCGGCAAGGCCACATTAATCTACCTCGGGTACTCCCCTTGGTAGGTTGCCAGTCTAAAACACCGACAGCTGGCACGGCAGGTAGGGGATCTCGCCGAAGATCTCATTGCGAACTCGACGGCTTCCATCATCATCAAGCCAATCGCTCCTCTCAACTGCGGCGACACTTTCGTCTTCAATTCCCGGGTTTGTGTTGCCGACAGCGCTGGCTCTTTCCACTGCCACCTCACCATGACCCCGAACCCGGAGACCGGGCTCGTGACGCTTCCTGAAGTCATCATGGGCACGTCGCCGAAAAATTCAGTGAAATTTCATTCTACAACCAGGTCGCTGACTTCGAGTCCGGATCTACCTCCAACTTGATCTCGACGTCCCCCTAGGTCATCGCATGCAAGCCAGCTTCTGAGCCATCGTGATACAGATGTTATCCTGATATTCATGACGTAGGATCTTGAACAAGATAACTAGCTGAAAATCAGCCAAGATAAATAGCTGGGGAAGGCGCTTCTTAGGCAAGGGGCCCCAACCAAACTGTAGGGACACAAAAGCTCTAAATCCTTGCGAGTAGCCGGATAGGTAGTGCAACCTGACGACACGCACAAGAAGCCAACCACCGTCTCTATACGGCAGCCTGAATCAAGGATTTGCCCAATCACACTCTCAAAGAACCAACCTACGCAACCTGAACATGAAGTACCAGGAGCACAGATTGGGTGCCGATGAAGCGGCCGTCGATGTAATCCCATAGGGAAATCACAAGAGAAAAGGGGTAGAGAATCACTCTCTGATCTTGTTAGCACACCGATGAACAAAGGGGTTCTATTTCATTATCAAAAGTCTTGATTATTTCAGAGATACATAGGGTATTTATACAAGGAACAACCCTCCTTGTTGGGTGTGAATGGACCTTTGAGTTTCTGGAGTTATGCGATGTGAAAAGCCACCACGAGCTGAAATCCCGAACAGCCTCATGTGACTATTGGGTTCCTACGCAGTCTTCACTAATTTGGCCATAACTCTATATTGGGAAGTCCAATGGACATGCAGTTTCTTGCATTGGAAAGTTAACTTCAAGACGGTTCCATGCAGATTCAGAGCTATCGGGATTTACGAGTTATGATCAAATCCTTATGAAGGTCCGAACATGTCCAAACTGATTGTCTGAACTGATCTGTCTGAACTTGACCGAACTGAACTTGCTGGATCCTCCTTGTCCGAACTGATCCACTTGTTTCTTCTTCTTTGCTTCCTCTCCGTGTATAGCTGCACCACCCCTCTCACATATATACCTAAGTACAACCAATGTAGAACATTTAGGTAGTATAACATTCTCAGATATGTTAAAGTTAATTTCAGCTAGGAGAGAGTTCACCTCTTGATGTAGTTTCTTGGCACGACTTCGTGTAATTGGTCCTTAGTTTATATTTATTGGTGTGTTGTGTTCATCCACTTGTGTAAAATCCTGATCAGTGGGGATGTCCGCATCATCCTCCCTCTCTTGAAAAAGGAGTCGTCCTCGACTCTAATTATTGTGGGCTTGGTCATGTTGATGATCATTGTTGTAGTCGAATATAGAAATGTACTTGAGTCTGTAATCATACAAGCCAAGTAGCAGCCTTGCTAAATGAAAATAGTAAGATATGGAATTAAGTATAGCTTTCACCTTGTATGAATGTTGAATATTGTGAGTATTTGTTGAAGTCTTTGACCGGGCCGCATCATCCTCCCTCCCTTGAAGAAAAGCTGTCCCCAGCTTTTGTTGATCTGAAATCAATCTACAAAAGATAGAGGGTGGCTATATATAGAATTTTCCATGATCAATAAAGTTAGAACCCTCATTACTTCCTTTCTTATCCATATTCATAGGTGCACAAAGATAACATGACATATATGGGTTATGCACTTTATTTGAACGAGTTTGAAACATCAAATTCACTTTTCTAAACTCGCATTGAGAATGTTTTCTTGGTGTTTGTAATCCATCAAACAACTTCGTAGATGGAAGAACAACAATTTCTTGCAAGCAACACAATTTATTCAAATTCTCTAATTTCATCATTGCAACATTGAACATTTCAAAATTTGAAGAAAACATTGATCTCTTGTCATTATCATAATTATTTTTGTACAATTCTTTTGAAGGTTTAGATGCATACCTTGCAAATTCATTACTCTTTGATGTGGATAGAAAAAATTTGGGTGAAGAGATTGTTCTACTTTTCACATGGTCTCTTTCTTTTAATGAACCATATAATCATGGGAATAATATTTTTCTCTCAATATCACAAGCATTAAACAATCTATTCATTTTATGACCTGAAGGAACGATTAGGCGACCAGAGAGGGAAGGAGTGAATGGAAGCTGATAAAAATTCTTCTCGAAGGAGATTGAAACTCCGACAAGATGAACTCGCTTGGTCGGACCCCCAAAATCACACGCTCCGCACTTCGACCTTCCGTTTGCCAAAACCACGTAGCCACTAGAGTGCTACTGGTCCTAGGAACAAACACTACCAACAACCTCAACACACACGCACCCACGACAGCGGAAACAACTCGAAAGCCGCCGTCCGGGAGGGCGGTTAGGCCGGTATAGGGGGCGGTTAGACCGCCTCCACCAAGCAACCAAGAAATCCTCCGAAACACCTCTTCCGAGCACCAAAACGCACCACGCTTTCACCAACAAAGATCTCTGGTCAAGGCCATGCTAGCTACCGGAAAATCTTGGCGAAAACCAAAACTCCACCCGGGGCGGTTAGACCGGCTACCGGGGGCGGTCTAACCTCCCGTACCCAAGCAACGAACTCCAAACAAGAACTCCTAGCAAACGGCACGAGAACGACCCGAAATTTCACCCGTACGCTCCTCTCGATCAAGGAGAACAAACTCACGGAGGAAAATCCGGTGAAACAAAACTTTGATCGGAAAGCCCGTGGCGGTTAGACCGCCCCCTCCGGGCGGTTAGACCGCCCCTTCCGGAAAACCAACCCGCGGGTCGAACCCCAACTTCCTCGCGCCCGATCTCCCGAATCACTCCCCGGATTACAACAAAACTTCGGGAATAACCGGGTTACCTCCTGGGCAACCTCTACCTCAAAGGAATCGACCCGAATCGCTCACAATCAAGAGGAATCGAAGAAATCACCTCTCTAGGTCAAGAACTCGCCCAACTCGAAAAACCACCAAATCGAGGCCGATTCAAGAGAGATTTGGGGGCTAAGTCACCAGCCAAAGAGGCACAAGATCCTCATACGTGACACCCACCAAAAACCCCAAGAAATCGTTCTCAAAACACCGCCAACAAAGAGCTCCGAAAATCACCACAAAGAGAGAC
Organism: Cenchrus americanus; assembly: GCA_947561735.1. Classification (NCBI taxonomy): domain Eukaryota; kingdom Viridiplantae; phylum Streptophyta; class Magnoliopsida; order Poales; family Poaceae; genus Cenchrus; species Cenchrus americanus. Next base: position 74,903,921 of record OX387244.1, on the reverse strand, counting down.
AGGAAAAACACTTCACCACCTTGAGGAACAACGCCGAACCATCTATACATACCATGAAGGTTCGTACAAGGTCTAGCTTGCCATCCAAACATCCATCCCTCTCTCTAGATCTCACATGTAGCTCTCAAGCTAGTCCTAGGAAAAACTAGGGAAAAAGGAGAACGAAAATGGAAAAACAAATGAGCTAGGGTTCCAAGAGTTGGCTGCCATCCATACCCTCAAAGAGTATATATGGAGGCACCCAAAAGACTAAACTACCCTTACCTAATAACTAGGGATACAAGCCCCTCAGGGGCGGATTTGGAAGTCTTCGGAATTTCTTCATCGGACGGATGCCCGGCGACCGCAACCTGCTTAGCCTCGACACAAGCCTTGCGATCCTGACGCGTGTCCTCCGCTTCGAAGCATCTCGGCACCGGCCGACCGGGCGATCGGACCGCCCCCCCCGGGCGGTTAGACCGGCCTGGGCAATCTGACCGGCCCAGGCGGTCTGACCGCCCGTCCTGAGCGGTTGAATCGGCCAGGGTGGTCGCTCCTCCTCGTTGAGTCTTCGGCCTCGGTTTTGTGGCTCAACCGAGTAACCCAGTGGTTTTCTGGTGAACCACTGCAAACCCCGCGAACTCGGTGTAGCCTCCGCCAATCTCCACTCATGACTTGGCTCCCACGTAGTCCCGGCTCGACCTTGGTTTTGAGGCTCTACCAAGAAACCGTCCACAACTTCATCTTGCTGTTCATGCCACCATGCGGCCCGCACTTGACCCCACTGGCTACCGGGTCCCTCGAACGAAGCCTACTTGTCTTCTCCACACCTGGAGGCCTCACCGGCAACGACCTTTCGCGCTTGTTCTTCACCTGGACCAACACAAGTCAAGCCGCAACCTGCACTTGCAATGCTTAGCCAAGAGTCAGTCCACACAACGTTGTCAATCACTCATCACACAAGGAAGCAACCATCCACCGGTCCTCGAACGACACATGGTCCTCATGACCAGAAAAGTACGGCACACAATGCTTGTCGTACGACATGTTTAATTTAAATTCTAAGATTGTCACATGTTATGCACATAGAACTTACGAAGAACTTATCAACAACATGTTCAACAATCAAATTGAAAGTAAACTTGCAGCTTTGAACATTTTTAAAAGATCTCATGGATGTTATCATAGACACATTATCAAGTATTTGATCAATCTCAACAAGTTTATCTAATATGGTATAGCTCAAATAATTAATAGGAGATATCTTTGCAAATAAGTAATAGGAGATATCTTTGCAAATAATTCAGCATGGGTAAAGAACTGAACATAGTGAAGTTTATTAGCGTTTAAGTTATTACAAGGTTTCAAAATAGAATAAGAGTTATGCAAACTAGAATAAACCTTATCAACTTGCAAAATTTCAGCACATGAATTTACTTTTAAATGAGTTGAATCAAAATGAAACCTTTGAGTAAGATCAATTAAATTTGCAGCAGATGTTTTATCATGATTACTGAACAATGTACCTTGCAAATTCAGATCTGAATAATTTTCATTACCTTTCAGTTTTGATGTTTGTATATATACAATGGGTTGCACTTCTGAATTTTTACCTCCTTCATCTTCACGCTTCATGTTTATGGGAGCAACAAAATGGTTTTGTACAACAACAATATTCTCACCTCTCTCAACAAGTGGTGTTGCGTGATGAGAAATCACCTCTTTCTCAGTTTCTTTGCTAACCGTTGACGCGAAAAGTGCACTCGGCGCCAATCACACAAAGCAAGCCGAACAAAGCAGGCTTCACACGCGCAGAGCGAAAGACGTGCCGATCAATTTTTCCCGAAAATTAACAAAAGATAAAGCAGTTAAATACCAAAGCTTGGAACTTGCCGGGTGGTACCAGACAGTTCCATATTTACGGCTAAGAAGCCAAATGAGATGACACATAGCTATAGAAAGCTATCTGCCAACGAACTACAACCATTCGGGAGACCGCAAATGGGAAAAATATCACTGCCGAATGGATGACGTGATCATGACGGCGATCGGTCTTTGAACAAGGATGCACGTACATAAAGTCATGACCGATCCCCATAAAGATTAACATTAAATAAACGAATGAAGTAAAGCACGGACATGATCATGTATTAAACAAATATGCATAGATCTAAAGCACTAGTCTACCGCATGTCTAGTTACTTTGAAACCCGTCGAGCACGATATCAAGCAAATCTATCCACCGCATGATACAACTTGCATAAAAAACCGTACCACTTTCCACAAATAGATCTATCCACCGCATGATACAATCTAAATATGGAAAGCTAAAAGCATACATCATTCAAAGCATGAATAACGCACGTGTTCTACTTGTGGAGAAACATAACCGAATACGGCTGAACAGCCGATTCGGGGTCCATGAAGAAGGAACAAACATTACCAAGTGAATAAATCTATCGATTGATTTGGGAATCTAATCCACCGGATGACTAGCTCCAAAGCAACCCAAAAACCCGCATCTACCGCATGATACCCGGCTCTTTCAAGATTTATACGAACATGAGCAAGCTTGAACCCGCAACACGTAACAACCTAGATCGATTCGAGTTTCGGCTATCGGAAAGCACAAGATCCACATGTTAAAATGCGAAATCTACTCGAACGAGGATCATAAAAGAAATAAAGCCGACCCAAACCCATCTAGATTGGGCAAAGGTGTGTTACATGAATTAAAAACATAAAGTAAAACTCAAGATAACACGGGTAACTTAATGAATCTATTGGATCTTGCCACAATCCAATAGAGCCGATAACTAGCTTCAAGCTAGACCTTAGCCTACCGCATGGCTCATGATCTAACAAGAAACCTTCTTGAACCAAGCTTGAATCTACCGCATGACACGAAGCATGGTAAAAAGACTACTTGCATCGGATCTAAATCCACCGCATGATACTAGACATGATACAAGGTTGCCGGTACTCACGGAGGTCGACGGATCGATTGGCCCTCTCGAAGAACTCGACGACACGACAAGTACTCTAGGGTTTGGCGTAAGGCCGGTGTGTATTGAGGAATGCTTGTATCTGTTACATACATTCGGGGATCATATTTATACCCCGTTGAGTACAATTTTGAATGGATTCATTGCCTAACTTATCTCTAAGCTCGATCGCCTATCCATCCATTCACCTTCCCCGATTAAGCCACGTCACCGTCCAATCCCGCAAAATCAGCTCTCTCGTTCCTTTGCCGAACCGGAGCGTATAGCCGACCGCGATCTCTTTGCCGAATATCTCCGAAAATATCCTTCCTTCCACCAGACGGACTATTTATCGAACCGGACCCACAAGTCAGACTCCTTACCAAATTTTGGTGTTAACACATGCCCCTTCAATTGTGGGATAAAAGTAATTTTGTTCCACAATTGACTCCGCCCACGAATACCTCAAATCAAATCTCGTCAACACCTTGTTCTTCGCAATCTGCCGGAGTCTTCATCCAGATCCAACCCTAGATCCCCTTGTTCCGAGCTCAAACCTCCAATGGCACCCCGTAACCAAGATGCTCGGGTAAACTCATCCCCCGCAAGCCTCGTTCGGCATTTAGGTTTTCAATTTTACCTGAGATTTCCTTTTCCGCTTTTCTTTCAGGAGCCTTCTACTGCGCTTTTGATCCGCACCGAGGCCAATTCGAGGTCTTATTATCTTGGCCCCGTGGGGAATTCTGACCCTCGAGATTTCATCACGAACTCGAATCTCGCAGAATCCCCTTTAAAGCAGCTCTGTCTCCACCGGCTCAATGGCAAGACGCTTTCAATAACCGGCTTTTACCTCCAATTGCGGGCCGGTGAACTTGGTATCGGAGGATTCTTGCAAACAAGAGTGGATTGACCAACCCGGACACCCTCCGTATCGCCGGTGCTTGGAGTTGTCCGTGGCCGAGACCCCTAAGAACGAAGACCTCCCCGATAGCCGCCCGCCACTTCGGTCAAATGGCGTCAACGCCTTCCTTTTTGGGCATGGCCCAATGTCTCCAACTTTGGCCGATGTATATATAATCACCGGCCTTGACATCACGGGGTCCGTCCCGACCTCGGAACTTCAAAGGCTCTTCACGCCGGACATGGGGTAAAGCCGGGGAATGGATACAAGAATTACATCTTGAAGCATATGAAAGTCAATCCCCTTGGTGATGTTGAATACGAGCCTTTCGAATATGTGGTCGTGCAGATTTGTTTTCCGTGGCAAAGCCAACGAGCCCACCTTGAACCACATCACAATGGCGACTCATCCGGGCCGGTGGCAATCGCCTCCCTCTGGGAAAATTCTTCTTGGGCAGCGTATACCATATGCTTCATCAGACTGTTACCCAAATGTATACCAGCCAGAGGATAACATGTGTCAACGGCCCTTGGTGGTTCGTTCAAATGTGGCTGCAGCTTCACATGCATCAGATCGTTGGTGTCGATTTGAACTCCAGGTTCTTCCCCTTGTCCAATCACCCTGAAGGAGAGCCTCAAGCTACCAGAGGATGCCAGAATTACGGAGAAGCGGCTTCAACTGTTCTTGTTCAGCAGGACATCAGCCAGCTTTTCGAGCTATTCTTCAAAGGTTTCCCCAATCCTCTCTGGCTTCCTTATCTGGACAATGACACCTTGACCTTCCCTGTTGAATTTTCCTTTGAACCCGGCCGTCAAGATGGGAGATTCTTAGAGATCTTCAACATCATAATCCGCCCATGCATACTGCCGGCTGAGTTCAATGGAGGGCGACTGAATGTTAGCACTTATGAGTATTATCAGCCCAATGTAATGGCCAGGCAAATTGGATGTGGACAAATGCCCCCAAGATTGTTCCTGCACGAATTCCTCAAGCCCAGAGAGGAAATCAAAGAGCTGATGCAGGGCAGAAGGGTTTTTAATTATGTGTGCAGTCCAACTGTCTACACATGTCCTTTCGTGCCCACAACCATAGCTCACCCCACCTTCAACTCTTGGTGGCAAGAATTTCATGATCACATCTTCAGTGAGCCTGTCCATGTGTTCTGTGCAGAGCTGATGCCTGATTTCTGGCCAACTTCAGAGGTAGTACAATGAACCCTTGAATCAGACATGTCCTCTTTATTCATGATTCTGACCTTCATCTTCTTGTCCACGAAACACGGTGCCCGCCCCTCGAGCTAGGGATATTACTTACAATGCCGAAGGCCCAATTTCAAAGATCGGGGTTCAAATCCACAACTCGGCTCAACTAATGGCCGGGTGTGCCACAACGGACCCCGGCCTCTCTAGCCTCGCCGCCGACAAGAGGCAAGGTCTATCTCTCGGTTGCCCCTCCACTCGCCAAGAGGAGGAGAACTATCAAGAAAGTGCTCATTGAGGTAGAATCCTTTACCCCCTTGATCACAAGATTACTCGTTCTTGATGAATCATATCATTGTGCATTTTCGGACCGCAGCGGTATGACCTTTCTTGTCTTTTCTTTAAGGATGAGCACCGGCATTTACCCTTCCAATTTGACATTTGCGAAGAAACAATGGAAGAGCAGCTTGTAGATGTCCCGGTGGTCCAACAAGCAAGTCCATCCGGGCCGAATTACCTATCCCGAAGGAGATCTCATCTTCATCACCTCCCCTCGAAGCAATAAATTCTCCAGAGATGAATCTCCCATTCCAGCCGAGCCACCAAGTCCTCCAAGGGCGCAATCACCGTTGGTCATGCGAAACAACGGTCCCAACAGAGGTGGACCCCACTTCTCATCGGCCCGAAGCCCACGAGCTACCGGCGGTCGCATCAACACCTCCCCGGCTCGGAAGCTTCGGCTCTCTACCCGGAACACCTCCTTCACCCGTGATTGCCCCTACTCAAGAAATCAGCCATGAGGTATCCGTCCGCGCTTAACTATGCTACTCCCACGTTTAGCATTCTTAACTCGGCAATCGCTTCTCGGATCGAGCTCCACCATTATCAAGCCCGCCGTCGAGAGATCAATCCAAATTTCCGCCGAGGTGATGGAAAGAGCATACCGGCCTCTCGTCGGATGAAGTGCTATCAAGGCTTAAAGAAATTGTTGCCTGGCTAGAAAGGGATGCACAAGATCAGTTCAAAGATCTTGATCACTTCGAGGAGATGTTTGAATCCATCAGCCAAGAACTTCCAGAAGACATCAGAACTTCTCTATCATCTGTTTATGGCTTGGACACCCTTTATGCGCCCATCAAGCATGCCTTGAGGAAACCCGCGCTCCCGCTCGGCTATTGAAAAGAAGAAAGCCGATGCCGAACATGCCATGACCGAAGCGCAATCCCAAGTAGAGAGCCACAAGGATACACCGGCCAACCCGTGCGAGCTTCTTATGATCCGAAAATTGCCGTGAAAGCCGCTCTAGAAGCGGAACGAGAAGCCCGACAGCGGAGATAGAGGCTGACAGAGCTAAAATAGCCGAACTCCCCGATTGATAGAAAAGATCCAAGCGAAAGCAAAATCGGCTATCACCAAGGTAGAGCAATGCGATGCAGAACTCACCGACCTGTCTGGCACTCAAAAAGATTGCCGGAGCTGCTGGACAACTCCCGTCTAATAACATCCAATGCTCGTGGTGTAATTGCGAAACATCTGAACATTTGAATGCCCGTATTGATGTATAGCCGAGTTGGTCATTCTTGTAATATTTTCCTGCAATTTGTTTCCTTCCTTCTGCGCTCCTTCAGATATAATGCTGAACAACCCATTCGGCAAAGAAACGCCAACCCCCGAACGGCACTTTGATTTCCTTTAGCCGAACCAATCAACTGAACACGGCTCGGCCTTAGAACTCCAAGCGACCCGCCTACGGCCGGCCAAGGAAACCTTTCCACCTTCCGATTTTCTTGGGATATGCGCCACGAACCAAAGCCACGACTCGAAGCCACGATTCATCCTGCCAGGCCTATAAATGCAACCATAGGTGCCCCTAGCTCTCCACTAGGCCTTCTAGCTCTCGAATCTTTGCCAATCTCAGCCCTTCTGCAAACAGTGCACATCCCAAACCATTATGGTGCGCCGCCTCAACCGCCGCCGCGCCTCCGACGAGGCGAGGGGAGCAACGGCGTCAACGCGCGCGGAGGCAATGATCGTCGATTCCTCCTCTTTGATTCGACTTTTAATCTTTTTCTTGCTCTGACGATCATCCCCTTTTTTCAGATTGATCCAGTGGAATCCGTCTCCTACGCCGGCCAATCAACCCCTTCCGGACGATTCTTCGGATTCCGATGGCCACTCCCCCGTGCCGTATGGGGAAACCGATGCCCTCCGCTTCAAGGAGGAGCTGGAGGCATCCCGGCGTGAGCTAGAGGATGTCTCCAAGAAGTCGGGCATAGCCGAGTTAGAATGGGAGGACCAGCGTAGACAGCTGCTGGAAGCCATCGACGGTACGGCTCTGAGATTAATTCTTGATCCAACCCGACTTTTGATGCTAATCATTCTCTTCTTGCTTCTTGCAGCCCGCGATGCTGAGCTCAACCACCGAAGGCGCCGGGTAGAGCAGCCGGCCGAGAAGGTGAACGCCCGCGGTGACACGCCGGCGGAGCGCCTTGCCGCGGTGGAGCGCCACGTCGACGAGGTGGCCACCCATGGCGTTCGTCCGGGCACCACCTTGGGCCCTGGGCCGCCATGGCGACGCATACGGACGTTGACTACTCTACCAGGCCGCGCGGCTTCGGGGCGGCGCGCCGGAGGACATCGACGAGATCGAGCTCATCCTGGAGCGCCTCGATGGCCACGGCGACGCCATTGCCAAAATTACTCATCCCCAATCTGTGTTGAATAGGCTTTTCGACTAGATTGTACTAGGGATGTGTAAATATCGGCAATAGATGAAGAACTTTTGCATTCTGTGCTTGTTTTGTGATGACTCCCTTTGCATTTTGCATCTGCGAACTCTGTTTTCTTTGAATGCATTCGGGACTATCTTGAGCCGAACGTGCGAGAACAACTGCCCCTTGGCACAAAATCCACAGCGGATCCCGATTCGGCAATCCATAAATACTGTTCAAGAGAAAACCCTTCGCACTTGGGAGAAAAACCCTGCCGTTTGGTATTCCAACAGTGTGTACTGGCCGGTCATCACTCCCAATGCACCCCCTTGGTCAATAAAATAGCCTGCCGGGATGCCCTGCAAATCCACTCGCACACTCATCCATCATTTCTCATCTCCTCCCTTGTCTTTAGAGGAGAAAACCCCAAAGCCATGGACAAGGGCAAGCAACCCCAAGAGAGCAGCTCATCAAAGAAGCGCACGATTCAGAAGTGAGTTTTCCCTTGATCTACTCCTCGTTCTTCCGCATGATCTCGTGCTTCATGTTTCTCCTTGTCCTCCTCCAGCCTTGATTTGCTCCCCGAAGAAATCATCGGACCGAAGATGTGCCCGAGTACATCTCCTCCGATTCCTCCCTTGAAGCGAGAGGATGCCACGCCCGAACAGAGGACCAACCATCAGCTGCGCCGCCGTGTGCGGCATCTGGAGCACGGCCTCAGGGACATCACCGCCCGTTGCCAAGCCGAGCGCGAGCGTCGCATGGCTCTGGAAGCACTAGTAGGGGGTAAACACTTCTGACTCCTTCTTGACCTCGTGCTTGCACTTTGATTTCTTGCCCCTAACCTTGATTCCTCCGCTTCAGATGTCTCTGACAGTTACAACAACCTGAAGGCGGCCTGGGATAGCTTGGTGGAGGCCGCCAATCGTGGTCACCCTCATGCGTTCCAAGTTGTCGTCACGGTGGTCCTGGAACAACTGAAGAGGGAGCAGCCGAAGAAGTAAAGAAAAGATTGAATCATACTTTCGCTTCTTTCTCCACGCCTTCTGCTTCCCACCTCCTCGGGAATCTGACCACCAGGGTTGTTCGATGTAATCCTGCAAGAAGCAGTTGTAATGTAGTTTTGTGCTAAGGGCAATGCATCTAGGCACTGGCCATTTTTCCTCTTCGAGGATTTTTGTTCTGAAGGCGGCCTCATTCTTGAGCGTCGGCTATCTCTGTGCCAGATGTGTGTAATCATCAATCAATCTCAATGCTAGGATAATATTTCTTCAGATATCTTCCATTTATTGCTGCGGAAAATTCTTCTCCTAGCAAAGTTTTCAATATGTATGCATTACCAGGGACGCATCTGACCACACGAAAAGGCCCTTCCCAGTTAGGGGACCATTTGCCGAATTCACTGTATTTAGTTCCAATCGGCAATAATGCTTTCCATACTAGATCTCCTTCTGCAAATTGCCTTACTTTTACCTTTTTGTTGTAGTACTTGGCAACTCGCAGCTTGTTTTTCTCGATGTTTTCCAGGGCCCTAAGACGGATCATATGTAAATCCTCTAGCTCATCCATCATTAGGCCACTGTAATCCTTGGAGCTTAACTCATTTTGCAAAGCACCACTCTCCTTGAATCCGATTGCATCTCCCAAGGCGAGATTGCGTGATGCCCGTAAACCAACTCGTAAGGAGAAGTCTTCGTGGCTCCATGGGGGGCCATTCGGTAAGCCCACAGTGCTTCGCTGAGAACCGAATGCCACCTTCTTGGCTTCTGATCGATCTTATTTTGTATCAACTTGATCATGATCTTATTAGAAGCCTCTGCTTGACCATTAGCTTGGGCATAATAGGGAGAGGAGTTAAACAATTTGATCCCCATGCTTTCGGCAAATTCTCTGAACTCTAGTGACACGAATTGTGCCCCTTGATCAGTGGTAATTGTTTGAGGGATCCCAAATCGATATATGATGTGCTCCTTGACGAATTCAATCATATTTTCTGACGTCACCTTCTTCAGTGGGATCGCCTCAACCCATTTAGTGAAATAATATGTGGCCAAAAGCACGAACTTATGCCCCTTGCTAGACGGTGGGTTAATTTGGCCAATCAAGTCTATACCCCAGCCCCTGAATGGCCATGGCTTGATGATGGGATTCAATGCTGATGCAGGGACCCTTTGAATATTCCCTAACCTTTGGCAATCCCGACATCCCTTGTAATATTCAAAGCGGTCCTCTAATATCGTCGGCTAAAAGCACCCGGCTTGTCCGATGACCCACTTCATACGGTAAGCCGATTGGTGTGCTCCACATATCCCATCGTGCACTTCTCTCATCATGTTCTTGGCCTCTTCTGACCCAGGCATCGTAGTAATACCCCATCTAATGATTTATAGAATAAATTATCGTCCAGAAGAACGAACTTAATGGCCTTGTACCTTAGCTTCCTAGAGACCTTTCGGGATGGATCCTTTAAGTAATCAACGATCTCTTTCCTCCAATCATCTTCTGCAAGATCCGCCCCTAGTGCAAACACTTCTGCAGCAAACGCTTCTTGACTCTCTTTATAACCAGAGGCGCTCTGAGCCAGCCTGTTTGCTTCTTCGTTATGTTCTCTAGGAATATGCTGCAGAGTTACTAACGGGAAGCTCTTCAAGATCTCCCTGCATTCTTCGTAGTAACTCCTCAGCGCTTCACTTCTGCACTCGTATTGGCCGTTCAATTGCTTGATTACCAGCTCTGAATCTCCATAGACTTCAACTGAAACGGCCCCAGCTTCTCTCAAATATTGAAGCCCTCGAAGTAATGCCTCGTACTCAGCCTGGTTATTTGTGACAGTGGGTTGTATAGGAATGGCAAATTCAAACATCTCACCTCTGGGCGAAATCAGTAGGATCCCTACTCCCCCACCTTTACCACACGATGATCCATCAAAAAATAGAGCCCAAGGGGTAATTTCAAACGGATCAATTGACGGATCACGATGTTCGGTTATAAAATCGGCAATGATGCGACCTTTTATGGATTTTGCCGATTTGAACTTCAACTCAAACTCGATAGAGCCAAAATCCACTTGCCAATCCTACCGTTCAAAATTGGCATAGATAACATATGTTTTATCACATCAAACTTGGAATACACAAGGCATTCGGCATCCAACGGGTAGTGCCGAAACTTTGTACACGAGTAGTACACGCAAAGACACGGTTTCTCTATAGCCGAATACCCGGTCTCGGGATCAAGTAGTTTTCGGCTAAGATAAGCTACTACCCGCTCCTTTCCTTCAAATTCTTGAATAAGGGCCGATCCAATGGTTTGGGTATCGGCCGCCACATACAACTTGAAAGGCTTGTTTAGCCGAGGAGGAACCAAGACCGGCGGCTCCTTCATGTACTTGCTTGATTTCATCAAAAGCCTTTTGTTGTTCGTCGCCCCACGTGAATTTCGATCTTTCTTCGGCTTCGCAATGGAGAGAATGGCAACACCTTCGTGATAAGTTTGAAATGAACCTTCTCACGAAGTTGATCTTGCCGAGCAAAGGATTGTAACTCCTTGAGGTTAGTTGGAGGAACAACTTCATCGATGGCCTTCATGCTCTTCTTGCCAACTTCAATTCCTCCCTCGTGGACCAAAAACCCAAAGAATTCTCCACCGATACCCCAAAAGCGCACTTGTTTGGATTCATCTTCAAACCGTGTTTCCGGTGCACTCTAAGGTCTTCTTCACGTCTTCCAAATGGGTGTCATGACTTAGGGATTTGATCACCACGTCAACAATGTAGATCTCCACAACTTTGCCGATCAACTCATGAAAAGTGTAATTCATGGCCCGTTGATAGGTTGCACCGGCGTTTTTTAACCCAAATGTCATGACTATCCACTCGAACGAGCCTATATGACCAGGACATCCGAAGGCCGTCTTTGATATGTCTTCTATTGCCATGAAAATCTGATTGTATTCCGCATTGCCATCCATGAAGCTAATCACCTTGTGCCGGCGGCGGCGTCAATCAACAAATCGGCAATAGGCATCGGGTATCCATCCATCGGAGTAGCTCGTTCGGGTCCCCGAAATCTATGCAAACCCTCATTTTTCCATTCTTCTTGTACACGGGGACGATGTTAGATATCCACTCCGCGTATCCGCATGTCCGAACGAAGTTTGCATCAAGTAATCTTTCAATTTCCTTCTTCACATCGGCCAATACCTCATCCTTGTAGATTTTTCGGGGTGGTTGCTTATATGGTTTGAAACCCGGCTTGATTGGCAACCGATGCTCGACGATGGAACAATCCAATCCGAGCATCTCCGAATAATCCCGTGCGAAGCAATCCTTGTATTCTTTGAGAAGCTCAATCAAATTCCCCCCGAAGTCCGACCGCAAATTTGCACCGATGAACGTCGGCCTTGGCTTATCACCGCTTCCAATGTCGACCTCTTCTAGTTTATCAGCCGACATGAATCCTCACCCTAATTTGCCATCGGTGCCATCCACGGGGTTCTCCAATTAAAAATTGCTATAAGAGCCGACTTCTTGAATCGGTCGTTGGTCACCGCCGACAGTTCAACAGGACCTTCCCCCCAGTCTTTGCCTGAGAAGCAATCAATCCCCCGGTACTCCCGGAAAAGCTGGTTCCATGTTGGCCACGCTCACGAATCATCCGCTTGGACGACCTCGATCTTATCGTCCACCCACCGGATAAGCCGTTGATGCATGGTGGATGGGACGCGGCGGTTAGCATGAATCCGGCCCCGCCCAAGCGAGGCCGTAGGCTCCTTTGCCCTCGATGACAAAGAAGGTGGTGAGCAGCGTCTTGGACCCGATCATCAAGTCCACGTGAGCGCATCCCTTGGTGTCGGAGGGGTTCCCGGCGAAATCATTCAAGATGATGCTCGTAGGTGTCAAATCGCTCGGGCCCATACCAAGCTTCCTGAAGGTGGTGTACGGCATTACGTTGACTGCCGCTCCACCGTCGACGAACATCTTGGTCAATGGCTTGCCATTGACGTATCCCCTCAAGTACAGCGGCCTCATATGACGATTCTTGGCCGGCTTGTCGAAGATGGCCTGCTTGGCCAGCACCAGTTGTGCCATCATCCCCTCGGTCTGCTCATCATTGAAGGAAGCCTCTTCTCGCATAACCCGGTTAGCGAGGAGCCATGAACTCGTTCGGCGAAAGTATACCATGCATGCCTGGAGCCGAACGCTTCGATCCCTCCGCCGGTCTTTGGGGCGCCACACCCCGCCTCGTCCGGATCCCGCCCGCCTCATCTCACGGTTCCTTAAGCGCCGGGACCCGTCTCTTCGGCTTCTCCTCGGGCGGGCGGGCACCATTGCCCCTTCGCCGGATGTAGTCATCTTCGTCCTCCTCCCCGATCGGCCCACCCGAGATCGCCCGGCGCTTTCTAGGATGATCGATGACTTCAATTTTTTGGCGCCGATCCCCATTAGGGTGGATCCTTCCAATTCTCTCGTGGACGGATCGGCGATTGGCGCTTCCTCCGCCAATACTCATGGTACCCGTCACTACATTCGGGACGCTTCTTCGGTGTGGGCAGCTTTAAACCCTCATTCCAAAGCAATGCCCGAAGAAGGCGCATCCCCGGTGTGCGCGCTCCCCGCTCGCGCGTGTCTTGCTCCCGGTCCCTTCGCGCGCCTCTTCTTCGACTCGCGCGCGCTCCTCCTCGTAGCACCGTTTCGGTAGCGCTCCTTCTCTATCTCGGCGCCGCCATTTGTTAAGGAGGATGCGCGATGTCACCCCGGGCTTAGCTCTAGAGGATTCCCCAACTTCGATGTGACTCTTAAGAATGCGGGGGGCGTCACCTTGCACCCGTTCCGCAGTCACTTGGCGCTCCGGGTCCACCGCTCCACCTTGTCTAGACCCTCGGCCGAGGTCAAGACCTTGACTTTCCCCTTCTCCTCGGTACCGTTATCATACTAACGAAAAAGCCCACCATGTTCGAGGAAAGGGGTGGCCATCCGGCTTCATTTTGTTGTCGAACTTGAGGTGACCCTCCCGGATGGCTTTACGGATCCTCATCCCGAAGACCCCGCAATCATTGATGGAGTGTGAATCCCCGTCGTGGAAGCCACAATAACATTTTGCTTTAACTCCATCAGGCCGAAGCATGGAATGCCCCTCGGGCAGCTTGATTCGGCCTTCTTTCACTAAGAGCTCGAACAATTTATCAGCTTTTGTAATATCAAAGTCATAAGTGCCCTTGGTCTGCTTGACCCAGCGCTGATTCATTGTCAAAGGCTCCTTCCCCCACAAGATCTCTGCTGCTGCCACGTCTAATTCATCGTCAGAGTCCTCGAACAGATCAGCCTTGTCCAAGAACTGGTTGTAGATGTCAGCGACGTCGTGCTGCTTGCCAAATTTGGCGTCCTTCTTGAAGCCATACGCCTGATTGCTCATCAGCGACAGCTTCTGCGATAGCTGGCCCAGGTTCTCAAACTCCATCCCAAACAACTTCTCGCGCACGGCCGGCAGCATCCCGGCGACAGCCATGTCAGCCAACTGGTCATCTGGCAAGTTAAGTGAGAAGCACATGCCCTTGACCTCCCTGAACCTCCGGAGAAACTCCAGTGGCGTCTCGCTATGCCTCTGCTTCATGGTCGCAAGGTCAATTAGCTTCTTCTCCGAACTGCCGCTGAAGTAATGAGCGTGGAACTTCCGCTCCAAATCCTTCCATCTGGCCACTGATTCAGGGGGTAGGGACGAGAACCATTGAAACGCTGGACCTGTCAGCGATGCGGCGAAGTAGCGGACCCTGAACGTCTCCTCGCCCGAGCACTCCCCGAGCCGCATGAAGTAGCGAGCGATGTGCTCGACCGTGCTCGTGTCGTCTTGCCCTGAAAACTTGGTGAACTCCGTTGGCGGCTTCACTCTTGGCGGCAAGAGCACATTGTAGTACCATTCTGGGAACGGCGGCTTATAGGCGGGTCCTTGCATCTTTGGCTTGAGGCCGAACTGATTTTGCATCAATTCGGCCATTTTCCGCGCTAGGGCGTCGTCCTCCTGCGCGCCTGCAGCTGGCGCGTACCCTGGGTGTGGGAAAGCGTCAAACGCCCCGTAGTTTCCCACTTCGTGATAGCCACCGCCGTACAAGTTTCTCTGCAGCCAGTTGGTCGCCGGAGCAATCCTCTGACCGGCAGTGAGCGGGGCGCCGGTTGAGCCGAATGCTACGTCTCCGTACGTGGGCTGGTACGGATTCGGCTGTTGCACAGGAGTTGACTCGTGCCGCCCGCGGTGGTGGCCGTGTTGGTCGTCCCCCCGGAGCTTGTAATGGGGGTCGAACCGGGCCGACTCCCGGCGCCCGCGGAGGAGGCCGGAACGCCCGACTTCCCGCAACTCGAGGAGGAGGCTGCCGTGGGCCGGCTCCGTAACGGCGGTTGAGAACTTGACTCGCCCGGCTCCACGGTCTTCCCCGGGTGGGTGCCTTGCCGAACGCTTGTTCCATGCCGGACCGAAGACGGCCACCATCATCCGCCGGAGCGCACCGAGGAACGCCTTGTTGTGCTTGCTAAGCATGTAATCGGCCGATTCTCCGGAATACTCGCGCGCACTCCTCTTTTTCCCGCCGGGATGTGGTGTCACTCTCCCTCGGCGGCGCACTCGGGCATCTCGTTCTTCGGATATGGGACGCCGCTTCTATTCTTTTTGAATGACAAGCAGACACTTCGCGGAAACCGGTCCACGACGTCTTGGAGTTGCTGCCGCTTTGCTCGGGGAAAGATCTTCAAGGTTGACGTCCATAAGGTCCGCGATTTCGGGCATCTTGAATCTATTCGGTCGTGGTCCCACCGGCGTGCCAAAAAGTGTGTTGACGCGAAAAGTGCACTCGGCGCCAATCACACAAGAAGCCGAACAAAGTCGGCTTCACACGCGCGAGAGCGAAAGACGTGCCGATCAATTTTTCCTGAAAATTAACAAAAGATAATGCAGTTAAATACCAAAGCTTGGAACTTGCCGGGTGGTACCAGACAGTTCCATATTTACGGCTAAGAAGCCAAATGAGATGACACATAGCTATAGAAAGCTATCCGCCAACGATCTACAACCATTCGAAAAACCGCAAATGGGAAAAAATAACACCGCCGAATGGATGACGTGAGCATGACGACGATCGGTCTTTGAACAAAAA
Source organism: Cenchrus americanus (assembly GCA_947561735.1). Classification (NCBI taxonomy): domain Eukaryota; kingdom Viridiplantae; phylum Streptophyta; class Magnoliopsida; order Poales; family Poaceae; genus Cenchrus; species Cenchrus americanus. The sequence goes on along the minus strand of OX387244.1, from coordinate 74,888,005 downwards.
TGCACGTACAAAAAGTCATGACCGATCCCCATGAAGATTAACATTAAATAAACGAATAAAGTAAAGCACGGACGTGATCATGTATTAAACAAATATGCATAGATCTAAAGCACTAGTCTACCGCATGTCTAGTTACTTTAAAACCCGTCAAGTACGATATCAAGCAAATCTATCCACCGCATGATACAACTTGCATAAAAAACCGTACCACTTTCCACAAATAGATCTATTCACCGCATGATACAATCTAAATATGGAAAGCTAAAAGCATACATCATTCAAAGCATGAATAACGCATGTGTTCTACTCGTGGAGAAACATAACCGAATACGGCTGAACAGTAGATTCGGGGTCCATGAAGAAGGAACAAACATTACCAAGTGAATAAATCTATCGATTGATTTGGGAATCTAATCCACCGGATGACTAGCTCCAAAGCAACCCAAAAACTCCGCATCTACCGCATGATACCCGGCTCTTTCAAGATTTATACGAACATGAGCAAGCTTGAACCCGCAACACGTAACAACCTAGATCGATTCGGTTTCGGCTATCGGAAAGCACAAGATCCACATGTTAAAATGCGAAATCTACTCGAACGAGGATCATAAAAGAAATAAAGCCGATCCAAACCCATCTAGATTGGGCAAAGGTGTGTTACATGAATTAAAAACATAAAGTAAAACTCAAGATAACACGGGTAACTTAATGAATCTATTGGATCTTGCCACAATCCAATAGAGCCGATAACTAGCTTCAAGCTAGACCTTAGCCTACCGCATGGCTCATGATCTAACAAGAAACCTTCTTGAACCAAGCTTGAATCTACCGCATGACACGAAGCATGGTAACAAGACTACTTGCATCAGATCTAAATCCACCGCATGATACTAGACATGATACAAGGTTGCCGGTACTCACGGAGGTCGACGGATCGATTGGCCCTCTCGAAGAACTCGACGACACGACAAGGACTCTAGGGTTTGGCGTAAGGCCGGTGTGTATTGAGGAATGATTGTGTGTTTTACATACATTCAGGGATCATATTTATACCCTGTTGAGTACAACTTCGAATGGATTCATTGCCTAACTTATCTCTAAGCTCGATCGCCTATCCATCCATTCGCCTTCCCTGATTAAGCCACGTCACTGTCCAATGCCGCAAAATCAGCTCTACTGTTCCTTTGCCGAACTGGAGCAGATAGCCGACCGCAGATCTTTTGCCGAATATCTCTGAAAATATCCTTCCTTCCACCAGACGGATTCTTTATCGAACCGGACCCACAAGTCAGACTCCTTACCAAATTTTGGTGTTAACACTAACCCGCACACTTTGAGAGACAACACAAGAAGTAGAGATGAGTGGGTTAGAATCATAAACATCCTCATACATCTTGTAATCAAGCTCTGTCTTTTTATGTGGTGTATATCCCTCACACTCACTGTGGATGCTCTCAATCTCACATTTTGTGGAATCACACAGCTCACTTTTATTTTCCCTTGCACTCAATTTGGCTATGTGGCTCTCAATCTCACATGGGTTTCCATGCAAAGCCTTCATAGCTATATTTCGAGCAGCAACTACATGGTCAATTTCCTTTGTGAATTCCTCAACCAAACATTGACCAGCAAAGGTCAAAGTGGAACAACCAACTTTAACAAGTTCCAGTGGTAATGGAACACCAACAATTTTAGTGGAATTATTAATATTAGTTATGCCTTCAATCTGCACTTCATGAGGCATATTAGCACACTTAATTTCAGCTTATCTATCCAATAATTCCACACATACTATAGTTGATGATGTAGTATATGTTGACATATCTTTCAAGCATGGAACAACATCATGTTGCAACCATTGATCAGGTGGAACATGTTCAATTTGCTTTTGGACAGATTCATCAATCATACTTGGTGATGCACTAGCAACATATTTCTTCTCCAAATATTCCCTTAAACCAAACATTTGGTCTCTCTTTTCACTCAGATTATATGCAACTCTAAAAATGGGTGTCGAAACATACTCTAAATCTTGTAGTGACACTGATTCACCACCGTGCTGCATATCACAATTATCAATAAGATTGCAACACTTAATTTCACCACAAACGGCACTTGAAAAAGGCATAGAACTTGTAGGAACATCAGCTCTTAGAATCTGAACCTGAGAAGATGTTTCATCTTTTTCTTGCTGAACAAAATAGGCACCTTCACTTTGAAAATCAGCAGCAACCACCTCTTTCTTGCTTTCAATTATTTCTCTTGTTTGCAAATGATTGTGACACTGTTCATTCTCATCTTGCACGGTATGTGCAACAACATCTCCAAATGGTTCATGCTCAGATTTCAAACAATCATTGGAGAGAACTTCATTGACTTCAGTCTTCTCAAAGTCAGAGTCCAAACTAAAATTCTGGACAACCATAACATTGGGATAAGTTCTTCCACTAGAATTGATAGAAAGATCAATCATCATATCACTTCCCATGTCAACTTGTGGCTCACGCTTGTCTTCTTGCTGCACAACAATGCTCTTATTTTCAATACACTTAACATTTGCATCCATTGATTCACACATGGTAACAATAGATCGTTTCTTCTTGCATGGAGTTGAGGCTTGTTTACTTCCAACAACAAATGGCACTTTGGGCTTCAACTCAGCATGTAACCTTGTAGCAATGTCTTTGCACAAATTAATGCACTTTGAAATATTTTCTTGCTGCAACTCTTTAATTTCTCTCTCTTCTTTGAGTGCATATGCCAAAAGATTGTGCACACTTCTTGCATATTTTCCCTTGATTGCAGCAACAATATTAGTATTGAGACCTCTCATGAAGTATTCTTTTGCAACCATGTCATCAACAATATTTGCTCGACGCATAGCAAGAGATAACTCATCATGATATGATTGGACAGATTTACTTCCTTGCTTTATGTGCTTCAAACGACGAAGTAAAATCAGCTCATATTCACGTGGAACAAATTCTTTTCTCATGGCTTTCTTCAAGTCTTCCCAACACTTGACAAAGCGCTTATGTGGATATTTCTTCCACCATTCATGAGCATAATCTTCAAACTCAGGTGCAGCTCGTGAAACCTTCTTTGCTTCTGGAAAATCTTGGAGTTCAAGTTCATACTCCATTTGTTCCTCCCAATCAAGAAATTCCTCCGGATTAGTACTTCCATAGAATGGAAGTCTTGTATACATTCAACCTGTCATGGTTAATGTCTACAAAAGAGCAAGCATATATGTGGAATAGGACAATAAGTGGAACTCACAACCTCACCTTCTCTTACCAACCAAAACCCTTATGCTTCCCTACAAGTTACTAAGGCAATCTGTTGGTGGTAAAGAGTAGTGATAATTGAGCGAATACAAGATCAGAAAACCGTACACGATGGCTTTTATGTGGAGCTTGGTAGGGTATAAACACAAGGAGCAATCTGAATTCTAGTTGTTATAAAGATAAGTAACAATCCAAACTAGAGATTCAATGCCTAGTGCTGATCACAAGATATGAAAGATGTGATGAACAACACACGCACAAAAGACAGATTTCAGATTTGATGCAAACAAGGAATATGCTAGTGATGATTGATTTAAAGAGAATCACCTAGCAAAATTGCACCAAAATGATGATAGCAACCTGGTTACACAAATTGATATGAAGGTTCAAACACTTGTACATACCAACAATCTGATCTTACTCCTTTCTTTCCAACACTTTCTTTTCTTTAACTTTCTCAACACTTTTGTTTTCAACATTCTTTCTTCTCTTTTTTTGACACTGTTTTTGCACAATACTAAACAAGATCAGATATAACACTTGCAAAAATTTAAGATGATAGAGCCCAATATAACCAGTAACTATCTTAATAGGACAAAAAGTTTTCGCAAAGGATAGAAATGGTTTACTTCTTTTTGTGGGGATTTTCAGATATATAGAAAGGCACAAAAAGGACACGCAAAGGATGATATGATCAACAACTAAACAAAGACTCTAATGGACTGAAACTTAACCAAACTCACTAGATAAACAGATTGTAACAAAAGGCTATGACAATTGTTTTAGGCTTTTTGGTGGATAGGACGAAGACAAAAATATATGTAGTTAAGGGTAAAGAAAATCCTACCGTGGCAACGATGGCTCTGATACAGATGATACGGATGTTGTCCTAATCTTCACAACATAGGATCTTGAACAAGATAACTAGCTAAAAATCAGCCAAGATAAATAGCTGCGAGCAGCCGGATAGGTAGTGCAACCTGACGACACGCACAAGAAGCCAACCACCGTCTCTATACGGCAGCCTGAATCAAGGATTCGCCCAATCATACTCTCAAAGAACCAACCTACGCAACTTGAACACGAAGTACCAGGAGCACAGATTGGGTGCCGATGAAGCGGCCGCCAATGTAATCCCATAGGGAAATCACAAGAGCAAAGGGGTAGAGAATCACTCTCTGATCTTGTTAGCACACAGCTGAACAAAGGAGTTCTATTTCATTATCAAAAATCTTGATTATTTCAGAGATACATAGGGTATTTATACAACGAACAACCCTCCTTGTTGGGTGTGAATGGACCTTTGAGTTTCTGGAGTTATGCGATGTGAAAAGCCACCACGAGCTGAAACCCCGAACAACCTCATGTGACTATTGGGTTCCTGCGCAGTCTTCACTAATTTGGCCATAACTCTTTATTGAGAAGTCCAATGGACATGCGGTTGCTTGCATTGGAAAGTTAACTTCAAGACGGTTCCATGAAGTACTCATGCAGCTCCAGAGCTATCCGGATTTAAGAGTTATGATCAAATCATTATGAAGGTCCGAACATGTCCGAACTGATTGTCCGAACTGATCTGTCCGAACTTGTCCGAACTGAACTTGCTGGATCCTCCTTGTCCGAACTGATCCACTTGTTTCTTCTTCTTTGATTCCTCTCTGTGTATAGCTGCACCACCCCTCTCACATATATACCTAAGTACAACCAATGTAGAACATTTAGGTAGTATAACATTCTCAGATATGTTAAAGTTAATTTCAGCTAGGAGAGAGTTCACCTCTCATGACTTCGTGTAATTGGTCCTTGGTTTATATTTATTGGTGTGTTGTGGTCATCCACTTGTGTAAAAGCCTGATCAGTGGGGATGCCCGCATCACATCGTGTGTGATGATCCCACTGCACGATCACTTCCCATATGGCCTCTGCAGCTCCAGTAGGGCCCATGCGGAAGCTCTCGCTGCACGTCAGGCTGGCAAGGAGATCGCCTCCGAGTACTCCTCGGACTCCAACCCCGCATTTGGCTACTACTCGGATTCTTCTTATGAGTTCGACTTCGGGTCGGACCCAACCGAGCTCGAGTCCGAGATCAACACGACTGAGGAGCCGCTGTCAGGCCGCGCTACCGTATTGGTCATTAAATCACTCCTGCCGGAAGATTCGTCTACTGGCCCGACCGCAAGCTTGCAGACCTGACGGACGACAACTCACGCTGCATTGCCTACCTCGACACACTCCCCTTCCAGGAGGGGACCCCGTTGGCTCCAAACGAGGAGCACACTCCCACCGAGGTGGCGACTACCGACTCCAGTCTCTGCACTCCCGACTGTCAAGTTTTCATGGCGGCCGGCGACGTCGGGACTTTGGAGAGTCGACCCGACCGGTACCTTGACAACATCTCAGAAGATGAGCTATCAGCCATTGCACCACCTGATGAGACCACCAACGACAAGAACGCTCGACGTGGCCGCAACAGAAAGCAAAACGAACAACGTAGACATCTCCAAGAGGCTCTCCCTATCCGAAACCTCAACGAGGCTCTCGATCAAGTTGCCAACCGGGTACACACCACTCCTGAGCAGTGCCTCATGTCTATCACCACGATAGAACAGCAGGCCCAGGGGATCCGCGTGGGCGAGGTCATCACCAAGCTTGCTGAATATGCCTACTTCGTGAGGGTTGACAATAGGGTCGCCCAGGTATCCCCCATCAGAGCTCCCAGACGCCACAAAGCTACTAGTCGCAGCCTGGCAGACGGTGGACGCAACCGTGTCCGTGGAGAACAATAGCCAAACCCCAACTGCTCTAGGGCCTCTGCTGGAGGACCCTCCCAGGGCGGCAACAACCAGGGCGGCGACGGCGGCGGCGACAACAGCAGCGACGGAAGCTCATCACATGGCGCTGGCAGAAGAGCTGGTGGCGGCGGTGATCGCGGAGGCCGAGGCCACGTGAGTAGCCACGTCACCGGCAACTCATGTGGAGGCTACGACACACGCCATAGGACCGAGGAGATCCATCACAAAAAGGCTACTGAAGCAAGCGACAGCGACGGCTTCCCCACCTATACCGCGCGACTTCGTGATCTTCTCCTTCCTGAGAAATTTAAACCTCTCAGGATCACCAAATACGACGCAAAGCAAGACCCAGTTCAGTGGCTCAGGTGCTATGCCTTATCCATCGAAAACACTGGTGGCAATAACGACACGAAGTGCCTCTACTTTCCCTTCTGCCTAGACCAAGCCCCACTCACTTGGCTCGAGTCGCTCGACAAGAACTCGATCGACGAATAGGACTAGCTGAAGGCTCAATTCACCAGAAACTTCACGGGTGCCATGGGGCGCTCGAGTACCCGCATGGACCTGGTAATGGTCAAGCAAGAACAAGGCGAGAATACACCAGTACATGTGGCGCTTCTTCGACAAGCACGCGACCGTAGTCGACGTCACTGACAAGGAGGTCATCGACCTCCCAAGACGGACTCTACCACCGTCGCACTTTCAAAGACTTCGGTCACCGCCGCCCGAGTTCCATCACCAAGCTCAAGGACATGATGAAAGGACCTTGATGTCGCCTAGGGGGGGTGAATAGGCGAGACGACCAATTTGAACTCTTTTTCCCCAAACACTTGAGTTGACAGTGCTCCACCGGTCAGACCGGTGGTGGTGACCGGTCAGACCGGTCAGGCACTGGACTTCACAGGAGACACCGGTCAGACTGGTGCGCCTCATCGGTCAGACCGGTGTAGCACAGAGAACCTGCAATAACAACTTCAAGCACCTCTTGGCTTCTAGCACGAACCAAACTTAGGGTGTGGCCTTTGTAGATGATCACAAGAAGAGTAATGAGCCCTGCACACACAAGTAACACACCCAAGTAGATCGAAGCGGAAGCAAATGTAATATGCTAGAATAAACAACTTAGAGAGTCGAACCACACGAAGAAGCAAGGATTTGTTTCCCAAAGTTCACCACCCACTAAGGAATGGCTACGTCTTTGTTGAGGAGCTTGTAAGGGACAATTCCCACAACAAGCCGGGTCTCTTTCAACCACTTTCCTCTTTTCCACTAAGGTGATCTTTTCCACGAAGAGGCAAGATCACAACCCTTACAAACTTTCCGCTGCTCACCACAACCTTGAGAGCTAGCCGGCGACACCTAGCCATCTAGGAGGCAAACCTCCAAGAGTGATAAATGCTTCAAAGATTGTAGACGCGAAACCAAAGTGCTCAAGCTATGGAAATTGCTCTTGTTAGCTCACTAGGTCGCTCTTAAGCTCACTTTCTCAACCCAACACAAAGATAATGGCTTGAAACCACAAATCTCACAAAGAGATGGTTGGGGAGAGCCACTAAGGCCTAGAGCTAGTTGGAAATGGCTTGGGACCTCAGCAAACTCACTAGAAACAGCAACCCTCACTTGAAGAAGGCTTGGGGTATTTATACCCCTCAAAGGAGAAAACTAGCCGTTAGTCCCCGGGTGGCACCAGTCAGACCGGTGCCCCACACCGGTCAGACCGGTGTTCGATAAACTAGCCGTTGGGCTAGCGGCACCGGTCGGGATCGGTGCCTCGACCGGCCAAAAACCGCCGTCGATCCCCGAGATAACCCCAAAACCTCTTTTCAAAGAAACTAGCACTTCACCTCCAAGATGAAGTGACCCAGGTTAGGTTAGGAGGGTTTGTTAGCACACTCTAAGGCTAGATCTCACTTAGGTCAACTAAAGAGCACTTTGACTTGGTCAACTCGCTAAGATGCATCCCTCTTGATAGTACGGCATACCTATACTCAAGAAAAGAATAAAAGAGCTTCGTTAACCTCTTGAGCTTGAACAACATCAATTCTTGCCATACTTGAACAATATCCACTTGAGGGCTTTCAACATAGCCTTTGACTTGAGCACGTCCATACTTGAGCTAGTGACTTAGGATCTTTCCATAAAGCATAGGAATGCACACTTGGATCCATGGTCACTCCATATTGCCAATCTTAACAAGTTGATGACTCGCAAAGCTTTCCTCGGTTAAGGTTTGAATATGATACTTGAAGACCCCACGGATGCTAGACCTTCACCTTAGCAAAACACTAACGGCGGCTTAGCTACGACCCCAAATATTGCTTAGTCCCTCACCCTAGACATCTCGGTTGATCTCTTCATCACTTATCCAATCCACTTTGAGTTCCACTTTGCTTCATCCACAATTAACCTTTCATTTGAAAAACCTTGCTCAAAATGCTTGATCTTGATAGACAACGGATATGCAAGCTTCCAATTTTAGAACCATAGTGTGTACACTCATCATCTTGTTCTCTTTCAACAACCTTATGAAGTCTTGCACCATATACTTGTCTTTGTAAATGTGAGCCATAAAATACATCCATAATTAAAATACTTCAATGCTTGCTCATGAATATATATAAAGAAAACTTGCTCACAATCCTAGACAAAATCATTAGTCCTTTAATCGCCTTGTCATTCAATTCACCAAAATCCACTTAGGGGCCTAGATGCACTTTCAATCTCCCCCTTTTTGGTGATTGATGACAATTCGATTAAAGCTTACAAATAAAACATTAAAGCACATTTAGATTCTTAGATATAGCTAGAGCTCCCCCTTAATTTGTGCTTTGAGTTGAATTTCAAAAAGTTGGCCTTAAATGCCATTAGCACAAATTTGGAAGAACAAACGTGTGAGCTCCCCCTATATCTTAGAATCAGTGGAATGCAATATGTGTGAGCGACAAAATAAAATCCGTGATGCGTATGACAAGATATGCACGAAGCAAAGAGAAGTGTGCTGACTAGGCAGCAACAGTCAGACCGGTGCTACAGACCGGTCAGACCGGTCAGGTCCAGCCAACACACGCAACTGGGCGCCACCGGTCGAGCACGGTGCCCACGGCCGTCGGAGCCGGTCGGGTCCAGTCAGTGCAAAAAGCAACAGAAGTGCGTGCTATTTGATCCAAGGTGATCATGCCAGGGTTGCAAGCTGGTTTAGATCACTTTGATCCATTTAGCCAACACAAACAAGCACCATTCAATTTATGCATCACAAACTAGCAATAAAGTCGCTTAGATATTACAATAAGGTTCAAACACACAGTAGCACTCACACAAATGTTATCAAGTCCACTAAGATAAAGTTCTAACTTATTACATGGCTTCTCTCAACAGCCAACGAGCACCGGTCGGATCGGTGCGGGGGCACCTACGGACCGGTGCAACATCATCACACCCCGAAATTTCCAATTTCGGGATGTGAATAGAAAGAATAATTAAATAACGATTTTCTCATAATTTTAATTTTTTTTCCAACATTTATTTTCTTTACAGGAAATATAGTATAGGAAAAATCCTTGTTTGATTTTTCTAAATCAAATAAAAAGTTGTGAGTGTTGCATTCATGCCGGTGCATCTTGGTGCTTCTTGAGTGCGAAAGGTTTCAAAAATGCGTTTAGGTGTCGTTCGAACCCTTCCGAGAATCTTCCGGATTTTTCCGGAATTTATTCTCATTTTTCTTGAGCGCTTTCTATTTATTAGAAGGCTCTAAAATCTTTTTCATGAGCTCCAAATGCTTAATTTGGATTGTTCATGTCTTAATCTATCTCTAGGAATTTCCTAGAATTTTTGGAATATTTTTCGTGGCTTTTAGGAATTATCTAGCTATTACTAGATTATTCTTTTCCCGAAAATAAATTCGGAAATAAATCCCTTTTCCCTTCTTCCTTTTTATTCCTTCCTCGTCTTTTGGCCCACAACTACTTTCAACCCGATGGCCGAAGTCGGCGGTGCCCCTCAACTCTCTTCCCTTAGCCGCACGCCCCCCCCAACTCGGCCGTCGGTTGAAGTCTAGTGGTGCTCCCTCAACTCCTTCGCCGGCCGCGGTTACTTCGCGGTGCCGCGGCCCGACCCGAGCCCCCACCCCGCCCGAACCCGAGCCCGCCCGCGAAGCCCATCGGGGCCCGGCGCGCCTCCGCCCCGAACACCCGGCGCCACCGAGTCCGCGGCGCCGCACGCCTTGGCTTCCGGTGCCAAGCACGGCAAGCCGCGCGCCTATAGGCGGCGCCGCCTCGAGCCTCCCTCGCGCGCCGCCTCCCTCATCGCGCGGCGCCGCCGCCGGCCAAGCACACCGCGCGCCGCCGCCCGTGTCCGCCCCGAGCCGGCCGCCGCCCGATCGCCGCCTCCGCCGTCCGCCGGCCAAGCCGAGGCCGCCCGGGGTTCGCGTGGAAGCGCCGCGCCTCCTCGGCCTCTTCCCGCCGCCGGCCCAACATCGGAGCGCCGCGCGTGCACGGAGGCCGAGCCGCCGGCCGCCAACACCGTCGGCCGCCCCTTCTCAAAATCCGGCGCCTCCTCGTTCTTCACCGCTCGAGGTGAGCACACGCCCGCGACCGTATCAACCTCCTCTTCGTTTTCCTTACTTACCCGAGCACCGGCGGCCTAGGACGCCGGCGCCGCCACCCCCCCCTAGCGCCGCCGCCCCCCGTTCGCTCGTGGTCGAGGTAGGGGATGAGTTGTGGAAGTTTGCAAAAAGGCCCCCGCAAGAGCCGGCAATCGTTAAATCCAATTAGGTGTCTTGCAAATTCCCGTATAAACCCTAGATCTTTTTAGATCTTCACAATCGATCCATCACGAACCTTTTTGCAGATCTAATCCCCGCATTAGATCTATTTGCGAGCACCGTTTATTGTGTCTTGCAAACCTTTTCTCGCTACCCCTTTAAATCTATAGTTAATCGCATAAAGGTCCTTCCAATCTTGTTTTATCTATATCTTCCACGTTTTAGATCCGATTTAATCCGTTCAAGTTGCGTTAGGTTCATAATAATGTAAAGCACGCGTTAGTGGTGTGTTTTCACCATGTTTTGTTTTCTGCAAATAAAATTAATATTAATTTTGATTAATGACTAGCTATGCATGTCTTTTCCAAATAAAAGTTATATAGATCTATATATCGTTTTTCATAAACAAATTTAACTCGATTAATGATTACATTACATGCTTTTATGAATAAAATCTAATTAGATCTTTTACTCGGTTTTCCATAAGTAAAATATTAATTTGCTTAATGATTAATTAACTTTTATAATTAAAAGTTGATTAGGTTTTTACTCCGGCTTTATAAATAAATGTTAACCTTGGTTAATACCAATTTAATGCTGTTTTTGATAATAATATGATGAACTCAAATTACAAAGTTTCGTTTAGATTGTTCATATAGTTTAGTTCTTCTAAATTAAATGTTTAATCGGTTAAATCCATATATGAATCTTTATAAGTAAAACTTGACTAGTTCTTTACACCGGCTTTGCAAATAAAATCTAATTTGCATTAAATCCAACTTAGGGTATTTTCTTTATGAAATATCCTTTGCATATTTTTGCTAATTAAAATAAACCCAAGCTTATGGTCTTGTTCTCTCATAAATGCAAACTGTTCGTTAATCGTTCTTTATCAAGCTCTGTCCCAGTGTCTCTGTTGTAGAGCTAGCCTTCTTTCAAGTTCTAGATCTTTCCAGATCCTAGTACATGCCATCCTATCGTAATTGTCTTTTATGTAAGACAAGCCGTGCTTCTTCGTTCCTTGTGATCCAATCTTTAACATCTAGCTAGTTCATGAATCGACCGTGTTCTTGTACCTAACCTATCGTAGCTACCTTTTTTTAGAGTTTACCCCGTTATCTACTTCACTCGTCGATCCGTTCACTCTTGGCTAGTGTGTTAGTTGTTCATCCAAGTTCTCTTTGTAGACTAGTTTTCCTAAACCTAGCCTAAGGTTTCTTGTGCACTTGATGGTTCGTTGCTACCGTTCTCGTTCGTTTCACCTTAACTTGTACGTTAGCATGTCTATCACCTGTTACTTGTTTTAACATTAAAGATGCATGTTAATCTTGACTAATTCTTATTCCAATGCTTTTATAAATAAAAAGTGATTAGGTTATAATCTGGTTTTCTTTAATCATGATGTAATTGGTTAATCCCTATTCATAACTAGTTTTTCTAAATGAAAGATGTTAGAGTTAAACATCGGTTTTCATAATAAAGTTAATATGCCTAATGACATCATAAATGCCTTTTCAATAATTAAAATATGTTTAGTTGAGCACATGACATAAAGTTATTCGCCTAGATGTCTTATACTTGCTTTATCTTTCTAAAGTAATTGTTAATTTGACATAACTTCTACTCAAATGTTATAAATAAAATATGATTAGGTTTATCGCGATTTCTTTAATTAAATATAACTTGTTTAATAGTAACATAGAGTATTTCTCTCGAAATATTCTTTCACATGTTTTCTTAATTAAAATATGCCAAGCGTAGTCTCTAGTTGTTTGATAATGATCTTACGATAGTTTCGAGCTTAGTTCGTTCCCGGCGTTTCTTGCGCTTGCGTAACCAACAGAATTGAGCTCTATCTCAATGTGATCTTTCCGGTCCTTCCTCAATCTTCCGCAATCATCTCTTTAAAGCTAACCAAGCTTTTCCCTTCCAAGCACACTTTGTGTTCTTCAGTGATCCTTAGAATCGATCCTATTCTTTAAGTGCGTTCTTTAAAGCTTTGATTTGATTGATGTATTGTTCTTAGTATATGCTTGTTTGTTTGCTTTGTATGCTTGTGCCGATGATTGATGCGAGTAGAACGAACGTGGTTCAAGAGCTTGGAAGAATGTGAAGGTGAAGACAATCTGAGCAACTACTCTTTGGTTAAAGGCAAGTGTGTCCTTGATCTTGTCCTAATAACTTTATTAATCACTATCGCATGTGCCTTGCATTATTTTTGATGGGTTCTGTTAAGGATGACTAGCCTCTTTTGACCATTATCTTGAACCTGGTTCTTAATTAATATTGATGGTAGCTATTGCTTAGTGTGCTCAACCGGGTTGGTAATATCAACATGGTATCATTTTATGCTCTATGTTCCTTTATGATAATTTTAATACAAGATCATTGCGCATTAATCGGAACATGGAGAACCACCCAGGAAAACAGTACAACCACAAGAACTAATGGGCAATGGTCTTGGCTGAATAATTAGGAACTTTAGCTTGGAGTGATCTTACCTGATAAGGACAAGGGATCGGCGGTACTGTGGGGTATGGACTCGCTCTAGCAGGGGGTTGGGTGAGTTATTCTTTTATGGTGGGGTATCGACCTGCTAGGGGACTTTATACCTTGCTAACTGATCCGGACCTTGTGGGTCACAACTTGTTGGAGAACCTTTGTAAAGGCCATGTAGCGTCCCTATGCAACCACACCTCGGTAGTGTGGTATGGTGCTTGGCCGGCATCGCATGGTTGGGTTCAAAGTTCTTCGGAGCTTTTACGCTGCTTGTGGTGAAAGTGTACAACCTCTCGCAGTGTAAAACTAATCGATTAGCCGTGCTCACGGTCAAGAGCGGCTCGGACCCTCACATGATTAATTGAACTTGAAGATGGACTTAAATTGTGATTTGTGTTATGGTTATTCTTGCCATGTGCTCATGGTGTTTCTCTTATCTTTATGCTTAATTGTGGGTTGGTATAAACTTATACTTTATTAGTAATCGAGATGCTAATAAAATTTGACCAACTAAAATGCTAAATGCTTATAGCCAGTCCACTATAAAGCCTTTGCATTCATTCTTTTCCCCACACTTGCCGAGTACGACAAGTGCTCACCCTTGCTATAAACAATGTTGCTCGAAGAAGGAAGCTACTTTGGAGTCTTGTGAAGATGTTGCTGGGTTCTAGGCGTACGCAACCCCCGCCGATCGCTTGTGGTGTTTGGTGTCTCCGTTTCCAGGATATAGCGTAATACTCGATAATCTCCCTTTTTCTTACGTGATATTGTTTCGTTATTCACTTATGTCGCTATATGCATGAAACTTGATCCCGGCATGCATATAGGTTTGCACTTGGTTTTCTTTGGAAAACGAGGTGTGACAAACACGAACAGACATACTTGTGGCTTTAATCTTGAATCTTCTCCCCCTTTGTCATCAAGCATCCAAGGAAGGCCCGGAGGAGAAGCAACCGCCGATCACCGTCCCCCGAGATCCGTCTCCCGGGTGAGAGCTCCCTCCTATTTGAGATTTTTCAAGAATCCAATGCAAAGGAGAGTTTAGGTAAATAGACTCCGAGACGGTGATTTGAGATGGATGAGCTATGGGTGCGCTGTGTTTACCGTAGTAATAAGGGTTGTAGCCAAAGATCTCGGCAGAGAAGCGAGCGCCCCAATCTTGTACTTGCTCGGGAGGTGGAGGAGGTGGGGGTGCTTGCTCTTCTTCCATGAAATGTGATGATCCTGCCACATCTGAAGGAGGAGGTACAAATGATGGAGGTGGAGGAGGAACCGATGAGGAAGATCCTTGTCCTTGCCCAGACTCAAAGAACATGGGCCCATATTAGTTAAGCATGTCGGAGTTGGCCCATCCTCTCATCCTTTCCTCAAAGGACGGTATCTCAACCTGTGGAGACTCTGGAGATGGTGGAGAGCGAGGTGGTTGAAATCCTTGGGCATTGTGCATTAGCTTCATCGTGTCCCTCATTTGTTTGTTAGCCCTTTTCGACCGTTGTTGCTCAACTTGGATGTCATGCCGGCTCCCGCACATCACAAATATGAAGTTGAGAAACTTACGCAAAGGAGAGGTGGACTCGCGTGGCTGTCGTCGGCTGCCGCCGACCCCACCGGTCGGACCGGTGCTCGGCACGGTCGGACCGGTGGACGGTCCGAGCCCCCGCCCGAGGCGGATCCGGCCGAGCTGCTCCTTCCTCAAAAAATTTCTCCCTCATGTCCGGTGCATGCTCAACTCTAGGTGAAGGAAACCGAGGATTCTTGCTAGGATTGAGCTTCAAGGGCTTGTGTGTCACATTTTTGGGAAACTCCGTCTTTGCAACCTTTTCAATCATATACATGATGTAAGGACTATAGCTGCAAATCTTTTTGGGGTCCTCGGATAGATGCTTGATTTCTTGCCACATGAAATCCCCAACACTAAACTCCGGAGCTCCCGGCCTCAAAGCAACCATCATGTTTTTCTGAAACTTTGTGATCTCTGAGGGATTTCCATCTCTAGGTGTAATAGACACCCTAAGGAGCCTATTTAGGACAGCAAAGTAGGTGTAGAGATTCTTCACCCTCCCATAGTTGGCATGCTCACCTCGCGGGTACATAACATGCAAGGCATCCTTCTCGAGCTCTCCCTCATCATGGAGCTTCCTTAACTCCCCGTCTCCCGCCATGATCCCAAAGCACCTCAAAAATCTATGGAAAGTGATGGAGTACTTTTGGCCATTTGTCATCCAAGTCATAGCCCTATCGGTCTCAATATATCCAAAGTGCACCGTGGCATAGAACTGGGCTATGATCTCCTTGTTCCAATCCTGTCGGAAACCCATAAGTGTCTTGACCCTTTGCCTCTCACAGTTGCTAATGACTTCATCAAATATCGGGTCACCTTTTCTAGCCATGTGCTCCCAATCCACATACTGTGCCTTGTGAGTGATTTTGGGCTTCTTTATGATCACCGTAGCGTAGTAATCCTGCTGAAACTTAGCCCAAAACCTCGGATCCGACGCGGTCTTTCCCTCCTCATATGGGTTCTTATCCCTAAACTTCTTTAGGGCCTTGGTCATGCCTGCCCCGTGGTACTTCACTAGCCTGTCAGGATAAATGTAAGTGGGTGGCCTGATTTTCAATCTACCCTGATCGTCATCATCCTCATCCATGGCATCCACATCCTCTTCCTCATCCTCCTCATCCTCATCCTCAGCCTCGTCGCTGTCAGACCCAGCCTCCTGGTGCCTCCTCAGCTCATACTGACCCGGAAAAGTCTCATCCTCAACATTATCATCGCTGCTAGTGCCGGTGTCACCTCCTAGGTCGGGATCCTCTGCACTTGCTTGAGCTGAGCGGCGTCTCAACCTCTTGCCGCTGACGTTGACGGTGCTGCCCCCTTCCCCAAATTCACCGGGGATAGCTCCTCGGCGAGAGTGCACCTCTTCTCTTCTTTTCTTTGCCCCTTCCTTTTCCCGTACCATAGCTGCTGTCCTGAGTCACAAATAGGATGACAAGATTGTATAAGACTCTAGGAAAAAGATTGAATTGATATAGAATTGATTCTTGAAAGTTCAGAACAATTGGGTCTGCTCTGGGCCACACCGGTCAGATAGGTGAGGGGCACCGGTCAGACCGGTGCCATCCAGAATAGAGCCAACTACTCCCACATCCAATCTGAGCAGCTAGGAATCTAAGATTTGGTCTAGATGAATAAAAGACATCCTAGATTAGATATGTGTTGAAAAACATGGAGAAAACACAATTTGGGGGTGGACATGCACCACCGGTCAGACCGGTGATGACCACTGGTCAGACCGATGAAGGCCATCCGACCCCAAATCGTGGGTTCTCACAATGTGTCCAACGAAACTTTATGGATCTATAGGTATGTCTTCTAGGTGATCTCAGAAGATGTTCTACCAAAGGAAATTTAAATCTTTGCACCATGTGAGGAGATTGGGCAAAAAGAAGATTTGAATACCTTTGGAGAGAGGAACTCGAGTTGAATCCAAAGAACTCGAAGGGGAAAGTGAAGAGGAGCCTTGGGAGATCCTTTAGCTTCCAATCTTGAGCCTTTTTCTTGGTTGAATCTTCCAACCTTCATGGATAAAGGTGGAGTGAAAGAGAGATGGAAGAGAGGAGAAGAGAGAGACCTCCACGGTTTGAAGCTGAGGTGCTGGTGAAATGATAGAGGTGGGAGGAGGAGAGGGGTAAAAAGTGGATTCCTTTTACTGTGGCCCCACGGGTTGAAGTCGGGCGTCACCGGTCAGACCGGTGACGGGCGCCGGTCAGACCGGTGACCGCCCATGGTCGAGCCAGAGAGCCCTTATCGGTTTTTCCGACCCACCCTCGGTAGAACCGAATATCTTGATAAAATTCAACAGAGAGGCCTTATCGGTAGAACCGACATGCCCTTGGTAGTACCGATCCTTTTCTTCCTTTTTGAGATTTTGCTCCTTAAAATTTCTCCAAATATTTTATAGGACATTTTGCATCCACTTAGATCGCAGAAAAGTGACTATGTGACTTCAAGGTCACCACCGGTCAGACCGGTGATGCGCACCGGTCAGACCGGTGCTCCCTTGAGAAAAAGGATTTTGAGCCACAAAGGTAGATTTTCATTCCAACCTCTAGAGATGTTTTGGATATGAGATAGGGAGATGATATTGATCCAAAAACCATCAATTATTAGAAGAATGAAGGATTAACCAATTTATTCGAGAGTTCTTGATCCTTCCAAGAGAGAGAGATAAATAAAGATGGATTTTAGGGACTTGAGAAAATCTTCTTAATTGTGACTAGCCATCAATCAAACAAGGAGAACTATAGTCACAACTAAGTTGATTGGGTCACTAAGACCAAGAACCAAATATTTTTCAAAGTAAGCACACTACCTATCCGTGCTAGTTGATTTTTCGAAAAATCTATCCTATGTCACAAAGTGCATGCATCCACTTCAAATGAATGCCCTAACAAGCATATTTGGCTCATATCTTCATCCTCGAGACACAAAGACGAGTGGAAATAAAGATATCAACCAAATATCTAGAGAGGAGCACAAGAGATTCACTTGAAGCAATTACACGCTAAGGATGGCACACTAGCATGGTATTATGGTATTTCAATGAGTTTCGTGAAAACATACCTTTGCCTTAAGACCATTTCATTTGTGCATACATTTAAATTTTGATCGGTGTTAGCTCTTACTTGTTCTTTTGGAGGTTACACTTATCGAGAGCTTCCTTTTGAGATGCACAAACGAATGATACTACTAGATTACTTAGAAGAAAGTGTTAGTCCCACAAGTGACTCAAATGTTGTAATGAGCTCCCCCTTAAGTAGTGCTAGAGATTTTGAATTTCTCGAACAAGGCACTTTGTTCAATTAAGAACTCGGTGAGGCTCATTCCAAACTTGGTCACAACACATGAATAATTTATTAATTGAAATGTGTTTAGTTTCTCATAATCTTCGACGCCAAATCATCCTTCTTCTTGAGGGTTTGGACAACCCCGGGTCACCCGGTCATAGGAGTCGGGTCACCCTGTAGCATATAGAGACGTACCGGGTCACCCGGGCATTCGTGCCGGGTCACCCACCCAAATGGACTTGCTGCGTTGACACCGGTCGGAGCCGTGCACCTCGTCACCGTCGACCGGTGACCACCAAATCACATCCTTTTTGGTGATTTTGCCTTTCTTTTTCCTCGAATGTGTGGATGTGTCCCTAATTTAAATCCTACAACATGGATAGGGCATTGCTCTACTAGAGAGCCATTAAAAGCATCGAATGGCATGAGAGAGAAGAATTTCACAAAATAGTCAAAGTCACTGCCTCATGTCTCGCTTTTACAAGAAAAATGTCACATGAGTGTTCACCCAGGACCAAGAGCTACTTAGACTCAATCAAGCGCATTAGTTACCGAGATGACATTGATTTCACGATTTATATGAGTTTCTCCTTCACATGGTCAATTGAATCCAATCATGATTTCCAACTCTTCCAACCATGTGCTCAATGCATCTCTTTCAACCTGCAAGCTCAGTAAGCATTTCTTGGTACCCAACACTTGTTGGGTCCTATTGGGTTAGTCACAAGGTGCTTAGGAACCCAAATAGCTCTCGTTCGACATCGAGGTGAACTAATCTCCCTTATAGCACAAGTTCCATTCTTATCATTCCTAAGCTTATGAAAATCATAATGGACAAGGTTTGATTTAGGAATGTTACCATTTGGGCAATCTTTGCCCAAGTGACCCTTTTGACGACATTCATAGCAAATGCGACTTTTGTTCTTGTTGGTCACACCATTCCTTGCAATTTCTTTTCCACACTTGCTTCTGAGTCTTTCTCTTGAAGAAGGTGGCTTCCTTGCCTTGTTTGCTTGAAGCGGGCCTGCCCTGGCCGGCACCGGTCTGACCGGTGGCATGCACTGGTCTGACCGGTCACGGTCAGTGCCACTGCCCGTTGTTGCATTAGGGCACGAGTCGGCAAAGTGTCCCTTCTCTCTGCACTTGTAGCACACCCTCCACTTGTTGGAGCTTCTAGGCTTCTTGGAGAGTGACTCTTGTGTCTTGTGCTTGATCGGGCGATATTGGGGTTTGATTTGCCCAATCTCGCTCTTTTCTTGAATCTTGTTCTTGTGGGACGTTGTATGTTGTTGAGGGGTTGAACTAGTGGCGGTTGACCCCTTTTCAAGCTTCTTCACCATGCTTTCACGGTTATCTTGAGAAGGTTGCACTTTGCTCTTCTCCTTCAACATATACAAGTCCTTTTGTAGCTTTTCAACCTCTTGCTTTAGTTTATCATTTTCTTCAGCAATGAGGTCATCACAAGATTCTACAAGTACATGCTCAATGCTAGATTGGCTTGCTTGAGACAAACAATCATTAATTAACTTGAATTTGTGAGCATGTGCATGTGTGAGATAGAGGTTGTATAGATTTTACCGACGAAAGCACAACCTCATGGGCTATCTCTAGTGTTGCATAGGAATCAACAAGCTTCTCATAGGAATGTTCAAGTTCATTGTGATTAGCTTGTAGAACCATATGCTCGCTAGTGAGCTTCCCTAGTTTGGCTTCTAGATCATCATTGGCATCTTCTTCTATCTTAACTCTACAGGCAAGGGATTTGATGTCATGATCATATTTGGTAGCCAAAGTTTCATACTTACAAACCAAGGATGCAAGCTCGGATTTGAGAAGTTCAAGTTCTCTTGAGGGAGAGCTTGATGCTTCAATCTTCTGGCTCTTAGTGCCCTTGGCTTGTCTCTTCTTCTTGCTCTTCTTTTCCTTCTTGGCCATCAAGCAAGTTGGTGTGCCCCTGCTGGCACCGGTCTGACCGGTGGGTGTCACCGGTCTGACCGGTCCCTGTAGAGGGACGGCGTGTTCGCTTCCTTGATCTTTTCTTTGCTCGTGGGTTGATGCTTGGTGATCAGTGGATGTTGTAGAGGTAGGGCACATCTCCACTGACTCATCTTCATTATCGCTCTCGAGTTCATCCCATTTGGTGTTTACCAACTCAAGTAGTAATTTCCAAATGAGATGAGCATCTTCGCAAATCTTCTTGCTCTTTAGAATAATACACTTTAGTTCTCTACATACACAGCTACACAAAAGGTTAGTAATAACGACATTGAGTTGCTTCTTCTCCAAGTCCATTGGCGAGACACATGTCTCAACCTTTGGAAGGATACTCGCAACCATGATGCTCTCAGCGGTAGGGCCCAAATCCTTAAGTGCAATGAGAACATTAGAGCACCAAGAAGAATAGTTTGAGCCATCTAGAGCTAGAGGCTCAAACGGTACCTCACAAGTTGTCGACATCGAAGAACTCCAAGCGGTTAAGCTCGAATCGGAGCACCAAGCTCTGATACCAATTTAAAGGACCTTGATGTCGCCTAGAGGGGGGGGGGTGAATAGGCGAGACGACCAATTTGAACTCTTTTTCCCCAAACACTTGAGTTGATAGTGCTCCACCGGTCAGACCGGGTGGTGGTGACCGGTCAGACCGGTCAGGCACTGGACTTCACAAGAGACACCGGTGTAGCACAGAGAACCTGCAATAACAACTTCAAGCACCTCTTGGCTTCTAGCACGAACCAAACTTAGGGTGTGGCCTTTGTAGATGATCACAAGCAGAGTAATGAGCCCTGCACACACAGGTAACACACCCAAGTAGATCGAAGCGGAAGCAAATGTAATATGCTAGAAGAAACAACTTAGAGAGTCAAACCACACGAAGAAGCAAGGATTTGTTTCCCGAAGTTCACCACCCACTGAGGAATGGCTACGTCTCCGTTGAGGATCTTGTAAAGGACAATTCCCACAACAAGTCGGGTCTCTTTCAACCACTTTCCTCTTTTCCACTAAGGTGATCTTTTCCACGAAGAGGCAAGATCGCAGCCCTTACAAACTTCCCGCTGCTCACCACAACCTTGAGAGCTAGCCAGCGACACCTAGCCGTCTAGGAGGCAAACCTCCAAGAGTGATAAATGCTTCAAAGATTGTAGACGCGAAACCAAAGTGCTCAAGCTATGGAAATTGCTCTTGTTAGCTCACTAGGTCGCTCTTAAGCTAACTTTCTCAACCCAACACAAAGATGATGGCTTGAAACCACAAATCTCACAAAGAGATGGTTGGGGAGAGCCACTAAGGCTTAGAGCTAGTTGGAAATGGCTTGAGACCTCAGCAAACTCACTAGAAACAGCAACCCTCACTTGAAGAAGGCTTGGGGTATTTATACCCCTCAAAGGAGAAAACTAGCCGTTAGTCCCCGGGTGGCACCAGTCAGACCGGTGCCCCACACCGGTCAGACCGGTGTTCGATAAACTAGCCGTTGGGCTAGCGGCACCGGTCAGACTGGTGCCTCTGACCGGTCAAACCGGTCAGTCCCGAGATAACCCCAAAACCTCTTTTCAAAGAAACTAGCACTTCACCTCCAAGATGAAGTGACCCAGGTTAGGTTAGGAGGGTTTGTTAGCACACTCTAAGGCTAGATCTCACTTAGGTCAACTAAAGAGCACTTTGACTTGGTCAACTCGCTAAGATGCATCCCTCTTGATAGTACGACATACCTATACTCAAGAAAAGAATAAAAGAGCTTCGTTAACCTCTTGAGCTTGAACAACTTCAATTCTTGCCATACTTGAACAATATCCACTTGAGGGCTTTCAACATAGCCTTTGACTTGAGCACGTCCATACCTGAGCTAGTAACTTAGGATCTTTCCATAAAGCATAGGAATGCACACTTGGATCCATGGTCACTCCATATTGCCAATCTTAACAAGTTGATGACTCGCAAAGCTTTCCTCGGTTAAGGTTTGAATATGATACTTGAAGACCCCACGGATGCTAGACCTTCACCTTAGCAAAACACTAATGGCGGCTTAGCTACGGCCCCAAATATTGCTTAGTCCCTCACCCTAGACATCTCGGTTGATCTCTTCATCACTTATCCAATCCACTTTGAGTTCCACTTTGCTTCATCCACAATTAACCTTTCATTTGAAAAACCTTGCTCAAAATGCTTGATCTTGATAGACAACGGATATGCAAGCTTCCAATTTTAGAACCATAGTGTGTACACTCATCATCTTGTTCTCTTTCAATAACCTTATGAAGTCTTGCACCATATACTTGTCTTTATAAATGTGAGCCATAAAATACATCCATAATTAAAATACTTCAATGGTTGCTCATGAATATATAAAGAAAACCTGCTCACAATCCTAGACAAAATCATTAGTCCTTTAATCGCCTTGTCATTTAATTCACCAAAATCCACTTGGATGTCATGCTGGCTCCTGCACATCCCAAATATAAAGTTGAGAAACTTCCGCAAAGGAGATGTGGACCTGCGTGGCCTGTCAGGCTGCCAGTCACCCCACCGGTCAGACCGGTGCTCAGCACCGTCCGACCGATGACGGTCGAGCCCCCGCCCGAGGCGGATCCGGTCGAGCTACTCCTTCCTCAAAAATTTCTCCTTCATGTCCGTGCATGCTCAACTCTAGGTGAAGGAAACCGAGGATTCTTGCTAGGATTGAGCTTCAAGGGCTTGTGTGTCACATTTTTGGGAAACTCCGTCTTTGCAACCTTTTCAATCATATACATGATGTAAGGACTATAGCTGCAAATCTTTTTGGGGTCCTCGGATAGATGCTTGATTTCTTGCCACATGAAATCCCCAACACTAAACTCCGGAGCTCCCGACCTCAAAGCAACCATCAAGTTTTTCTGAAACTTTGTGATCACTGAGGGGTTTCCATCTCTAGGTGCACTAGACACCCAAGGAGCCTATTTAGGACAGCAAAGTAGGTGTAGAGATTCTTCACCCCCCCGTAGTTGGCATGCTCACCTCGTGGGTACATAACATGCAAGGCATCCTTCTCGAGCTCTCCCTCGTCATGGAGCTTCCTTAACTCCCCGTCTCCCGCCATGATCCCAAAGCACCTCAAAAATCTATGGAAAGTGATGGAGTACTTTTGGCCATTTGTCATCCAAGTCATAGCCCTATCGGTCTAAATGTATCCAAAGTGCACCGTGGCATAGAACAGGGCTATGATCTCCTTGTTCCAATCCTGTCGGAAACCCATAAGTGTCTTGACCCTTTGCTTCTCACAGTTGCTAATGACTTCATCAAATATCAGGTCACCTTTTCTAGCCATGTGCTCCCAATCCACATATTGTGCCTTGTGAGTGATTTTGAGCTTCTTTATGATCATCGTAGCATAGTAATCCTGCTGAAACTTAGCCCAAAACCTCGGATCCGACGCGGTCTTACCCTCCTCATATGGGTTCTTATCCCTCAACTTCTTTAGGGCCTTGGTCATGCGTGCCCCGTTGTACTTCACTGGCCTGTCAGGATAAATGTAAGTGGGTGGCATGATTTTCAATCTACCCTGATTGTCATAATCCTCATCCATGGCATCCACATCCTCTTCCTCATCCTCCTCATCCTCATCCTTAGCCTCGTCGCTGTCAGACCCAGCCTCCTGGTGCCTCCTCAGCTCATACTGAACCGGAAAAGTCTCATCCTCAATATTATCATCGCTGCTAGTGCTGGTGTCACCTCCTAGGTCGGTATCCTCTGCACCCGACGGTCTCAAAAGGCCACCCGACGGGAAGTCTTGAACATTGAACCAGCAGCGCCGACCCCTCAAAGGTGGTCGGAGGTACACATCACCTTCTCCTGTGCGGACCAATGGACAAGGTTCTCTGAGCCAGGACGTTTTCCACTCGTCCTGAAACCAGTAGTCACGAGCTCTAGACTCAACAAGGTACTCATCGATGGTGGAAGCGGACTCAACGTCCTCTTCACCAATACCGTGAAGAAGATGAAGCTCGACATCACCGACATGCTCACCAAGAGCGCGTCACCATTCTACGGCATTGTCCCCGGTAATGAGGCTATTCCACTAGGCTCAGTGGTCCTGCCAGTTACCTTCGGGGAGACAAGGGAGAACTATCACACCGAGTACATCAAGTTTGAGGATGCAGACTTCAAAACCTCCTACCATGCCATCCTCGTCAGACCAGCTATCGCCAAGTTCATGGCGGTACCCCACTACACCTACTTGGTACTTAAGATGCCAAGTCCTTCCGGAGTACACACATTGCAAGGGGACTTGAAGATATCTTTCGACTGTGACACTGAAGCCGTGGAACTCGCAGCGACCAACCAAGTACCCAATGCAATGATGGAAATATTCGCTACATCCAAGAGACTCGCTCCAACTGAACTCGAGATCCCAGAGAAAACCGACACAACCAACAAACCTCAACCACCAGAGCAAGTACAAGTGAAGGCCATTGATCTCGGGATGGGTGACAGCAGTAAGACTACCATGATCGGGGCGGGTCTTGACCCGAAATAGGAAGACACACTCATCAGCTTCCTCCGGGCTAACCGAGTCATCTTCGCTTGGAAACCAGCGGACATGCCAGGGGTGCCCAGGACGCTGATCGAGCACTCACTCAACGTCAATCCTAAAGCCACCCCAAGTGACAACACCTCCGCTGCTTCGTCGATGACCAGCGGGATGCCATCAAGAAGGAACTCGCCAAACTACTCGCGACCGGCTTCATTCGTGAAGTCTTCCATCTTGAGTGGCTTTCCAACCCCATCCTCGTCCGCAAGAAGATTACTAATGAGTGGAGGATGTGCGTCGACTACACCGATCTCAACAAGCACTGCCCCAAGGACCCCTTCGGGTTGCCGCGGATTGACCAAGTCATCGACTCCACAGCGGGCTGCGACCTGCTCTGCCTCCTCGACTACTACTCCGGGTACCACCAGATTCAAGGAAGAAGACCAGGAGAAGACTGCATTCATCACCCCATTCGGCGCTTACTGCTACACGATGATGTCGTTCGGGTTGAAGAACGCCGACGCCACCTAACAGCAAGCTATCTAGGCCTGCTTCAAGAAGAAGCTCAACAAGAACATCAAAGCCTATGTGGATGACGTGGTCATCAAGACCCGAAATTCTGACACGCTCATCACCGATCTTGAAGAGACTTTCACATCTCTGCTAGAGTAATAGTGGAAGCACAACCCCAACAAGTTCGTCTTTGGCGTACCCTCAGAGAAACTACTTGGCTTCATCATCAGCCATCGCGGCATCGAAGCCAACCATGAGAAGATCTCCGCCATCACCAGCATGAAAGCTCCCACCTGCATCAAGGATGTACAGAAGTTGACCGGGTGCATGGCGGCCCTGAATAGATTCATCTCGAAGATTGGAGAATGGGGGCTTCCCTTCTTCAAAGTACTCAAGCACCAAGAGAAGTTCGTGTGGACCACAGAGGCCGATCAAGCTCTGGCGCAGCTCAAAGACTTCTTGTCAAAGCCACCAGTCCTCACGGCTCCTCGCAAAAAGGAGCAACTATTGCTCTACCTCGCTGCGACTACTCACGTGGTCAGTACTGCCATCGTTGTCGAGCGGTAGGAAGACGGCCATGTCTACCCAGTCCAGCGACCAGTCTACTTTGTCAGCGAGGTCCTGTTAGAGTCTAAGGCACGCTACCAGCCGGTACAGAAGCTACTCTACACAGTGCTTATCATGTCGCAGAAGCTACGACACTACTTCCAGGAGTACTCGATTGCCGTCATCACCGACTACCCGCTCGGTGACATTCTGCGCAATCAAAACGCTACTGGAAGAATCTCCAAATGGGCAGTCGAACTCGGCACCCTCAACATCGACTTCAAGCCACGCACCGCCATCAAGTCTCAATCACTAGTCGACTTCATGGAAGAATGGTGGGAGAATCAGCTACCAACTCCAACTGAGTGGCTAGAGCATTGGGTGATGTATTTCAACGGTTCACTCAAGCTCGAGGGCGAAGGTGCAGGGGTACTCTTGATCTCTCCAAAGGGTGAACAACTCAAGTATGTCCTACAGAGCTTCTGGAAGGTCTCAACAATAAAGTCGAGTATGAAGCTCTACTGCATGGGCTCCGCCTCGCAATCTCATTGGGCATCAAGCAGCTACTGGTCTACAACGACTCCGCAGTGGTCATCAACCAAGTCAACAAGTCTTGGGATCGCAACAAGGAGAACATGGACGCCTACTGCCTAGAAGTCCACAAGCTCAAGAACAAGTTCTACGGTCTCGAGTTCCACCACGTCGTCCATGACAACAACGTTGCAGCGGACTTCTTGTCGAAGCTTGGTTCTACTCAAGTACAAGTACCAGTCGGAGTCTTCGTCCACGAGCTTCATGCACCATCCATCCCGGAGTCGGTGCCCACGACCACTAATCCAGCGCCATCACAACCTGGTCAAGAGGTCATGATGATCGACGTCGACTGGTGACAACCCTTCATCGACTACATTCGCGAGCAGAAGGTTCCTTCCAACAAGAGCGTGGCCGAACAACTCGTCCATCGAGCCAAAACCTATGTACTAGTCAGAGACAAGCTATACAGATGGGGTGCTACTTCTGGAGTACTCATGAAGTGCATACCCCGAGATGAAGGCAAGGACATCTTGGAGGAGATCCACAAAGGCGTCTGTAGCAACCACGCGTCTTCTCACACACTGGTGAGCAAAGCCTTCCGACGAGCTTTCTACTGGCCCACAACTCTAGGCGATACTGAAGAACTCGTCAGAAAGTGCCAAGGGTGCCAATACTTCGCCAAGGAACAACATGTCCCGGCCTACAAGCTAGCACCAAACCACCAACATGGCCCTTTGCTTGCTGGGGGCTCGACATGATTGGGCCCTTGCCAACTGTGTCAGGAGGATTCAACAGAGTCTTGGTGGACACCGACAAGTTCACCAAGTGGATCGAAGTCAAGCTGGTCACCTGCCCAAAGGCCGACAGAGTACTCGACATCTTAGATGAGCTCGTGCATCGCTACGGGCTACCCCACCGCATCATCACAGACTTGGGCTCCAACTTCAACAATCACCAGTTCTGGGAGTCCGATACGTCTCAGTTGCCCACGAGTTCTCTGCCTTCTTGTTCTTGCAGGTCTCTCGTCACCTTCTGCAACCCAGCTTTAGTGGCTTCAAGAACCTCTACAAGCTAGTAAAATACAATAACTATCAATCCATGAAACGATGCAAACTGAAAACTAACTGAATCTAACACCTATGAATTGTCTATAGCCTATCAACTTGTAACACCAAACGAAGTACAAATATGAGGGTACGATGAAATGTGATTCGAGTGTATATGCTCATCAATCCGTTTGATCCCCAAATCTAGAAACCCTATGACGATAGGGGAAAATATAGTGGCTCAAACATGAGAACTGACCTTGTCGAGCCGTTTCAGCTTCTTGTAGCTGGAAGGTGGCGGCGGAACGAT
This sequence comes from Cenchrus americanus, assembly GCA_947561735.1. Lineage (NCBI taxonomy): Eukaryota > Viridiplantae > Streptophyta > Magnoliopsida > Poales > Poaceae > Cenchrus > Cenchrus americanus. The sequence continues at coordinate 74,860,369 of OX387244.1, read as the reverse complement.
CTTTCTGTCGCCTCTTAAATCTGCCATTCCTGCCACGAGCCGTTGCAGATCTGCGTGTAGCAAAAGTCGAGAGTCTTTGCGAAGGCAGTGAATCCTTTCACCTGTGAATTACTGATATATATTAAAGATTCACCTTACACAACCATAAGGAAAGTGTTTCATGTTAAAATGATAGAACCAAGAAGTGGTGTAGTGGTAAGTAATGCAGTCTTGTTCCTATAGGTCTTTAGTTCGAAACCTTGCAATGGTAAGGTTTTTTTGCAACATTTCATGATCTAGCAAAAATGCTTACATGTGGGACCTCCATTTTATGATGACTTGGAACGACAATAGGAAATAAGAAGTTTCGCAATTGTTACTCAGGAAGGTCCTTTTATCAAAACATCAACTCATGACCACAAAGTTCACAACACCAAGTAGCAAACATAATTATGATCAAGTAGCATCAAGTGCACAGGCACTTCATCGCCGAGTGCCCGGAAGCCATGGAGGTCAAGCCCGAGCACAAGCACCATTCGAGGACCGACCATAAACACCGCTCGAGGGACGACTACAAGGGCAAGAACAAGTCCGAGTGGAGGCCAAGGAAGAGTGGTGGTCACAAGAAGGAGTGAGCGATGGTGGCCGGTGCAAGCGACATCAACTCAAGCTCCTGCTACTCTTCATCGAGCTCAAGTGATGAAGAAGAGAACCAGCACAAGGGCAAGCGGTCGAGCAATAACATCAACGTCTTGTGCTTCACCGCCCAAGGCTTTTGCGGCATGGCACATAGCACCGCAAGTAAGAAGAGAACCAAGGATGACTTGGGCTCTAACAATGAAGAAGAGGTAAACAATAGTCCGACCTTCTTGATAGTGGAGAATGCTAGGTTGAATGACTTTCTTGACAACCGTGATGATGTGCTTAGAAAGACCAACAAGGAGAAGAGGGAGTATAGGTCTTTGCTTGGAGAGGCTAAGGAGAAGGTGGTTGAGCTAGAGTCTTTGCTTGTTGATGCTAGGGCTCAAATAGATTCCCTTAAGTCTGCTCCCGTTGTGACCAATGAACCTAAATGCACTGATTGTTCCACTTTTCTTGGTTAACTGACTGTGCTTAAGGAGAAGTATGCCTCCAAGGTTGAGGAACTAGATGTGCTTAGTGTTGAGCTAGATGAGATGAAATCTAGGCCCTCCTTGCTTGGTGCTTGCACTTCTTGTCCTGTTTTGCATGAGAAGCTAGATGTTTCGCTTGCTTATGCTAGATCGTTAGAGGCTCAGCTGAAAGCTCCTATTCCTACAATTTGTTCTACTTGTGAAGTAAATGTTGTGAAGAATATGGAGCTTGCACATTATGTTGATCCTTTGCAGGATGAGAATGATGAGCTGAGAAAGTTGATGGGTTGGTTGTCTGGTCATGAGCCTCAGTAGAGGATAATGATTGAGACATACAAGCGCCAGGATGGGGAAGCGCTTGGGGCAAAGAAAGTGGGTGAGGGAAGTGGTGAGAGTGATATCTCAAAGCCACCAAAAACCCACCACAAAAATGCTTTTGTTCCTAAGCCGAATTATCTTAGGAACTGACTAAACACAACACCAGCTCCACCCGTGTTTCCTCCACAAACCAACAACTTCTAGGAACCCATCAAGTTCAAGAGTGTCTTGGGGAATGAATTATTTGGGAAGAAGGGAGAGAAACCGAGTGAGGAGAAGCTAGAGCCCAAAGAGAACCCAAAACCAAAACCAAAGCCAAAACCGAAACCCTTCCATTGTGAGCATTGTGGGAGGGATGGGCACCATGCTGAGTTTTGCTTCAGGAGGAAGCGTGAGGAGAGGTTGGCTAGAGAGTTGGCCAACAAAGAGAGGTACCGCCCTTCTCGTGGTGTGCCTGAGCCTAGGTTGGTGCCAAGAGGTGAGGGAATGGTGCGTACCATTTATCCTTGTGGGAGGCGTGAGTTTATGCCTCGAGGTGATCCATCGCATAGAGAAGGTGGTAGGCGTGTTGGGTTTGGGCGTGGTGAGTTTGCTAGACGTTCCTTTGCTCGTGGCTAATACGAGTATGGGGGAAACGATTGCAGTTTTAGGTCCCAAAGGAGCTACGAACCACGGTCTCCCCTTCGTGGTACGTGTAGTCCTCCAAGGGGACGTGTGGGTGTTCCACCTAGGAGAGATAGGATGGATTTTGCTAACCCCGCATTTGAGCAAATGGTGAGGCACTGGTTTGATTCGTTTTGTACTAACCCCAGTGCTGAGTCCTTTGCTCACTCTCGCTCTCGTTTTTGATTTTGCAGGTGGGAGGCATGGAGGGCTTTTGGTTGATCGACTCCGGTTGCTCTCGACACATGACCGGAGATCGACGGTGGTTCTCCAGCCTGACCCTGGTGATGACCAAGGAGTACATCACTTTTGGGGATAATGGGAAAGGTAGAGTGCTTTCAGTGGGCACGGTGAAGGTGAGTGAGTCTGTGACTCTTAGGCGTGTTTGTCTTGTCAATTCTTTGGGGTACAATCTTCTCTCTGTCTCCCAACTTCTTGATGAGGGTTTTGAAGTCCGCTTCAAAACGGGTTGTTCTCGTGTTTTGGATTCTCGAGGCGATCTTGTGTGTACGATCGTTCCCGAGAGTCAAATTTTCAGAGCCAATTTTTCTTAGTGTGTTGGATCTTCTCGTTGTTTGGTTGCTGGTGTTTCGGCAGAGCTTTGGAAATGGCATAGGAGACTAGGTCACTTGAGTTTTCACTTGTTATCACGCTTGAGTGGGCTAGGATTAGTCCAAGGATTGCCAAAGTTGAAATACCAAAAGGATTTGGTATGTGCTCTGTGTAGGCATGGCAAGATGGTCGCAGTCTCTCATCTGCCTCTAACATCTGTTATGACAGAGAGGCCATGCGAGTTGTTCCATATGGACTTGGTTGGTCCAGCTCGTGTGTGCTCAGCGGGTGGGAAATGGTATGTCCTTGTGATTGTGGACCACTATTCTCGCTATGCTTGGGTCTTCTTTTTGGCTGACAAGGGGGAGACGTTTGGTTTTGTGAGGGATCTAATCTTGAGGTTGAAGAACGAGAGACATGGAGATGTTGTTCGAGCTATTCGTAGCGACAATGGTAGTGAATTTAAAAACTCTCATTTTGAAACTTTTTGTCATGATTTGGGTCTCGAACATCAGTTTTCTTCTCCCTATGTGGCTTGTTAGAATGGTGTGGTTGAAAGGAAAAATCGTTCCCTTTGTGAGATGGCTCGGACGATGCTTGATGAGCATAGGACTCCGAGGAGATATTGGGCTGAGGCGGTGAATACCGCTTGCCATGTTGGGAACCGGATTTTTCTGAGGGCCTTCTTGAACAAGACGTGCTATGAGCGTATGCACGGGCGAGCACCTAGAGTGAGCCATTTCAGGGCTTTTGGTTGTCGGTGCTTCATTCTCAAGAAGGGTAGGCTTGATAAGTTTGAGTCTAGGTCTTCCGATGGGATTTTCTTAGGTTATGCTAGTCATTCTAGAGCATTTCGTGTGCTCAACCTTGATACTAACCTAGTCATGGAGACTTGCGAGGTGACTTTCGACGAGACACAACCATGCAATTCATCTGTCTTTGAGTGTGCAGGTGATGATGGTGAAGCTCCAACCACGTGTGTACCCTCTACTTCCACTACAACGACTACGGTGCAGGATGGTCCATCCCCTACACCGCCTACGATTCAGCAAGATCAAGTGGAAGCAGCTACTGAGGGGGGAGGTTGCCTCAAGGTGAGAGGCACTGAGGCGAGTTCAAGTTGATCATCCACCCTCGGTAATCATCGGCGACATCAATGAGCGTATGACACGGTCGAGGTCCAGAAATGCTTCTCACTTTGCTCATACAACTTTTGTTGCTACCTTTGAGCCGAAAGACATTGGACACGCTCTATCTGATCCTAATTGGGTGAATGCCATGCATGAGGAGTTAGAGAACTTTGAGAGAAACCAGGTGTGGGAGTTAGTGGAGCCACCACCAAATTGCAAACCTATTGGGACAAAATGGGTATGGAAAAACAAAGAGGGAGAAAATGGTGAGGTGGTGAGGAACAAGTCGAGGTTGGTTGCTCAGGACTGTAGTCAGAAGGAGGGGATAGACTATGAGGAGACATTTGCTCCTGTAGCCCGCTTGGAGGCAATTAGGATCCTTCTAGTATTTTCTATGGCTAAAGGGTTCAAATTGTACCAAATGGATGTGAAGAGTGCCTTCTTGAATGGGTTCTTAGAGGAGGAAGTTTATGTGAAGCAACCACCGGACTTTGAGAGTGTTGAGTTTCCCCACAAGGTGTATAGGTTGAGAAAGGCGTTGTATGGGCTGAAACAAGCTCCCCGTGCTTGGTATGTCCGTTTGAGGGGGTTCTTATTTAGCAAGGGGTTTGAGATGGGCAAGGTAGATAAGACTCGTTTTCTCCTCAGGCAGGGTAATGATATCCTAATTGTTCAGGTATACGTGGATGATATTGTCTTTGGCGGCTCATCTTACTCTTTGGTTGCAAGGTTTGCAGAGGATATGAGCAAAGAATTCAAGATGTATATGATGGGAGAATTGCAATTCTTTCTCGGGCTTCAGATCAAGTAGGCGAAGGAGGGAACCTTTGTACATCAAGCCAAGTACACGAAGGACATACTCAAGAAGTTCAAGATGGACGACTCGAAGCCCCTGTCGACATCGATGAGTATGACTACAGCGCTTGACGCGGACGAGGATGGAGAGCCCGTGGACCAGAAGGAGTACCAGAGCATGATCGGATCCCTCTTGTACTTGACGGCGACGAGGCCGGACATCTAATTTTCTATGTGTCTGTGCGCTCGTTTTCATGTGTCGTCGAGGACTTCACATCGGCAGGCCGTCAAGTGGATCTTCAGGTATCTTTGATACACTCCTGAGCTTGGTCTTTGGTACCCGACGTCCTCTTCTCTTTCGCTTCTTGGTTTTTCGGATGCCGATTTTGCGGGGTGTTGAGTCGATAGGAAGTCGACTTCGGGGACTTGTCAGTTTTTGGGTTCCTCGCTTGTTTCTTGGTCTTCTCGCAAACAGTCTAGTGTAGCTCAATCGACCACAGAAGCCGAGTATGTTGTTGCCGCTAGTTGTTGCTCCCAGTACTTTGGATCACATACACGCTGAGTGATTTTGGTGAGGAGTGTTCCCATGTGCCTCTCATGTGTGATAACACGAGTGCCATTAGTGTTGCCAAAAATCCAGTGCTTCACTCCAGAACCAAACACATAGAAGTGAGGTACCACTTTCTGAGAGATAATGTTGAGAAGGGAAACACAGACCTCATCCATGTACCCACAGAAAAGCAGCTTGCCGATATCCTAAACAAGCCTTTGGACCAAGCTACATTTGCTTGTTTGTGAGGAGAGCTTGGAGTTGTTTTCCTTTCCGAGCTTCAGTTGGGAGGGTTGATGTACATATGCGTGTTGCATTTCCATATATGTATCATATCATGCTTGCATCTTTGTATCATAGACTGCATTTGTAACATATGCATTAGAGATGTGCTTCTCTCATATGCTTTGCTCACCATGATATGCTAGAAATGAGGTTATGACTTTGCTTGTGATGCTCATGAGATGTATAGCTATGCTCTTGGTAGCTTTGGGATATATATGCTTGTGGATAGCTTTCTTTTGTAAAAATGCTATATGATCCTCTCTTGTCGGTAGAATGCCTTTCATGTTCATTTTTGGTGCTTATGGCTATATCTTGCTTAATTTGTGCTTGGAACCATGTTCTTTTCATTTGGGATCAAAGATCCATTTATCATCATGAATGTTTAGCCTACATGCTACCTTGTGGAGAAGCCTAAGCTTCGTTTTGCCGCAAAGGCACTTCATGTACCATGCTTAATTTGTCAATCATGAAAATGGTATGTGAGATGCCTATGCTTGAAAAATTTGCTTTCATGTCATAAATGCTTTAAATTTCTTATCTTGGGTGCTAAATTGTTGCATGATGTTCACCAATGAGAAGTCTCATATCTAGAAGTGGACACATGCCTCGGTGGCTTTGACATGACGTGAGATAGCTTGTAGGTGTTTGTGATGACCGTGTGATGAGAATTTGTGACCTAGCATGAAGTTTGTGAGTTATATGTTGTGTGTGCTCTTTTTGCTCATGATTAGGTGCTATGCTCATGAGATGGAAATTTTTGTGAAAAATACTTCATTTTCATCATGGCTATGTCACTTGCTTATATATCCCTTTGTATCTTGTTGGCGATGCTTGTGCTCAAATTGTGGCTATCTTGCTTGTCTATGTCTCAATTTTAGCATGTTGTAGTGCTCTTTGTATATTTGAGAAGCACATGCTTGTATTTGTAGACTTGATTCATGCATTACCAACAAGGGGGAGGAAAGTACCCAATTCATGTTTCCAAGGGGAGTGTGCATCGAGGAAAGAAAAATTGGGAGAAATGCATTTGTTCAGGGGGAGCTTGCATTCATGTATTGGGGAGCTCCTTTTTGCCTGAATTGTAGTTGTGCTCTTTTACAGATGGTGTCGAGCCCTTTTGCCTCACCTTGAGGAGTCGGCAATTTTGGAGCATTTTATCTCGGTTGTGTCGAGCCGTTGCCCTTGCCTTAGGGGACCAAGATCTTTCTCACTCAAGTGATCTTTTCTTGGCTTTTGTTTGGCTTTTGATCACTTGCTTGAGTTTTTCTTTTGTTTCTTTTCTTTTTCTCTTTTCTTTGAATTGGTTACTTGTGTGTGTTGTCAATTCACTCATCAAGGGGGAGATTGAGGACCGGAGTGTCCGAGGACCGGTGGATGGTCGCTCCTGGCTGTGATAAGTGATTGACAACGTGGTGTGGACTGACTCTTGGCCGAGTATTGCAGGTGCAGGTTGCGGCTTGATTTGCGTTGGTGCAGATGAAGAGTGGGCGCGAAAGGTCTATGCTTTGCGGGGCCTCCGAGGAGTGGAGAGACAAGTAGGCCTGACTCGAGGGACCCGGTGGCCAGCGGGGTCAAGTGCAGGCTGCATGGTGGCAAGAAAAGCAAGACGAAGTCATCGATCGGAGCCGGTGTAGGGTAGCGGCTCACAACCAGAGTCTGCACGCGGGGTTTGTGGAGGTTCACCAAAAAACCGTCGGGTTACTTGGTTGAGCCACAAAACCAAGACCGGAGGCTCGGCGGGCGGAGACGGGATCCGGGTGCGCCGAGAAGCTTTGATGCCGGCGGACGTGTGGCGGGATCGCAGGACTTGCGTCGGGAGGACGCGGTCTGCGGCGACGACGTGGCCGTGCGATGAAGAGGAGTGCTACATGATCTATTTGCCCCTAAGGGGTTGTATCACAACTTAAGTGCTAGGGGTAGTGTGGTCTTTTGCCTGGCCTGGAGGGGACTCATATATATTAGCTCTAGGGTTTCTAGGCAAACTATCCATCTGGGCTGCTTCTCATTTCCTTGTTCTCTAGGGTTAGATTTTCCTCCGTTTGTAAAGAATCTTACCTCCGAATGAATGGAAGCTTTCATGGTTGCGTCGATTCCCGGATTGTAGCTCGTTGGATTTTCGTGTCTTTTTCGAGCTATTTTCGTCGGTTTTTTGTGCGCGGCTTATTCCTTCGATTCTGAGGTGTTTGGGCTCGGATTTGTTGGTGGGGATCATTGATAGTTGATCTTTGTGCTTGATCTTGATCCCCCAAACTTCGAGTTCGGCCTCCGATTGAAGGATTTCGGTTGGAACCTAGGCTTTTGGTTGAGTTCAGTGGACATCTTCCCCAAACTTTTCTTCAAGAGCTTAAGCCGTCCGGGAGATCCATGGATGAATAGGTGGTAGGGTGCTCGCGAGTTTGCTCTCGGGCTGCTGTCCCCGCGCTGTTCACACACAGCGGACGATCCCGCTCTGGTAGGCGCGGACAGTCCGCGTGGACCCAGTTGGCCTAGGGTTCTTTGTGTTCTTCACGTGTTCTTGTGTGCCTTTCGTTCGATCCATTTTGTCAGTGGATTTTTGTTGCACGAAGTTCACGGACGATCCGTACTAGAGTGCCGGACGGTCCGTGTCGGGGCGGACGGTCCGCGGGCCCATCGCAGACGGTCCGTTATTGAGGGTGCGATGCGGAGGCTCGGGGGTTGTTTTCGGACGGTCCGTCGCAGCCTCGCGGACAGTCCGCCTAGGCCTCACGAACGGTCCGCCCGGTGTCTGCAGACAGTCCGCCTAGGCCTCGCCGACGGTCCGCCCGGTGCTTGCGGACGATCCGCCCGGTCCCGATTCGAGTTGCTAAGTCCTTTGCTCTTCGAGTTTCGCTTTCGCTTGGATCGTTTGGGGTTGCTCCTAGAGTTGGTAGGTTGAAGGACCGATACGGCGAACCGAGAGAGGGGGGGGAGTGAATGGGAGCCGATAAAAATTCTTCTCGAAGGAGATCGAAACTCCAACAAGATGAACACGGCTTCCAACACACGTCTCCGACTCACTACCAAGGTTGGTCAAGCGCACATAGCCACCGGAGTGCCACCGGACCTAGGAACCAACACACCACCTTCCGACCCGAGAAACGCGGCGGAAAAACCAAACCTCGAGTCTACAAACCCACACCGGTCGGGCCGGTGAGCACCACCGGTCGAGGCCGGTCCTTGTTGGTGAACCGAGCAACTTCCACTAAGTGGCTCTACACCGGTCGGACCGGTGATACACACCCGGTCGGACCAATGGCAGCTCAAAAGCCCCCAAGGCACCAAACAGGCCAACCAACCACCAAACCGACCCAAACTCGAAACGGCGGCAACACGGGACAACAACGAACACACCAAGACGTTCACCCGAGCAAAAACCCACACGGGCTCGCACCGGTCGGACCGGTCAAGAGCACCGAAAGACCGTGTAGCTGGGCGGCTCGGGGTGAACGGCACCCGCGGGTCAACTCCCCCAAATCCAAATCTCGATCTCCCGAATCACTCCACGGACTTGAACAAGACTTTGGGGATATCAGGAACACCTCATGAGGAGTCCATAGCCAAGTTTAATCCCACAAAAACTCGTCCAAAAAGGAGGAATCGAAGAAATCCCGCCGAAAGCACTTCCAACCCAAGAACTCAAGAAACCCCAAAATCGAGCACTTTTACTCACGGATTTGGGAGGGGAATCACAGCCCAAAGAACCACGAAGGGTTCCCACAAATTTCCCCCATCAATTCCCCTAGAGAAAAGTCCCGAAAACAACCCAAAGAAATCACCGAGAGAGGGCTCCGAAAATCACCACCAAGAACAACCGGGGAAAACACATCCAAACCTTGAGGAACCATGCCGAATCATCTATACATGAAACAAAGGTTCGTACAAGGTCTAGCAAGCTGCCCGATCATCCATCCCTCTCAACAAGATCTCTCCGTGAAGCTCTCTTGTTAGTCCTAAAGAAAACCTAAGGAAAATAGGTGGAAAATAGGAAAACTAATGAGCTAGGGTTCCAAGAGTTGGCTGCCATCCTCTCACCTCTTGGGTTATATGGAGGCAACCGAATGTCTAAAATGCCCTTCTCTACTGACTAGGGATACAAGCCCCTCAAGGGCGGATTTGGAATTCTTGATGTCTTCACCATCGGACGGATGCCGGCGACCGCACCTGCGTAGCCTCGACGCAAGCCATGCGATCCCGACGCGTGTCCTCCGCTTTGAAGATTCGGACCGCGTCGTCGCACACCGGTCGGACCGGTGCTCCTCACCGGTCGGGCCCGGTCCCCACCGGTCGGACCGGTCGAGACCGGTCGGTGCTGCCGCACCTCCGTCTTCGGTTCTCGGTCTTGGCTTTGTGGATCAACCAAGGAACCTAGTGGTTTTCGGTGAACCACCGGAAACCTCGCGAACTCGGTGTAGCCTCCGCCAATCTCCACTCATGACTTGGCTCCCATGTAGTCCCGGCTCGACCTTGGTTTTGAGGCTCAACCAAGAAACCGTCCACGACTTCATCTTGCTGTTCATGCCACCATGCGGCCCGCACTTGACCCCGCTGGCCACCGGGTCCCTCGAACAAAGCCTACTTGTCTTCTCCACACCTGGAGGCCTCACCGGCGACGACCTTTTGCACTTGTTCTTCACCTGCACCAACACCAGTCAAGCCGCAACCTGCACCTGCAATACTTAGCCAAGAATCAGTCCACACAACGTTGTCAATCACTCATCACACAAGGAAGCGACCATCCACCGGTCCTCGAACCACACATGGTCCTCAATCTCCCCCTTGATGAGTGCATTGACAACACCCACACGAAAGTAACAAGAGAGAAAAGAAAAGAAAAAGAAACGAACAAAAAGAAACTCCAACAAGCGATCGAAAGCCAAACAAAGGCAAAGAGCAATATCACTTGAAGAAAACAAGTCTCGGACCCCTTAGGCAAGGGCAACGGCTCGACACATCCGAGACAAAGCAAAGCTCAAGCAAAAAGCGCAAACCACCAAAACAAAGCTCGAACACCACAAAGAGCTCCCCCCGCACACATGCAAGCTCCCCCCCGAACCAATGCACCTCCCCACCGGACGAATGCATGCAAGACACCACTTGAAACGGGGCAGGCCGCAACAAAACAGCCACGACCGGTCGGACGGTCCACACCACCGGTCGGATCGGTGTGCAACATGTGTACGAACCGGCACTCACACCGGTCGGACGGTGACCACGACCCGATCGGACCGGTGCACAACGAGAGCCCGAAATGGCTCGAAACCACTGAAAACCTTCTAAACACGTCCAAAGAAGCCATTTCAAGCTCAAACTTCTCCCCCTTGTTGGCAATGCATGAATCAAGCCAAAAATGCAAAACTTTCAACCTAGAGCTTCTCAAATAGACAAAATTCAACAAAGAATGTTACACATGTCCAAATGAGCAAGTTAGATACTCTACGGCTTCGTATCGATCTCAACTACATGATCACCAAGTTTCACAACCATTGGACGAAGCTAAGATGGATTTTGGCAATTTTGCGAAAAACTTGCCTCTCATGAGCAAAGTCCTAAACATGATCAAAGCATATCAAAATGGCAAAGCCACACAAACTTCATGCTAGGACAGCCATTCTAATCATAAGACCATCACAAACACCCACAAGCACCTCATGTCATGTCAAAGCCACCGAGCCATGTGCCTACTTCCATGTATGAGACTTCTCATTGGTAGGCATCATGCAACGGTTTAGCACCCAAAGCAAATTAAATTCAGCACATATGACATGGGATCATATTTTCCAAGCATTTTTCATTTCATTTTCAGATTTGTAAATGGTACATGAAATGTCTTTGCGACAAAAAGGAACTTATGCTCCTCCACAAGATAAATCAAGAGGGCTAAACATTCATGATGGCAAATGAGCCTTTGGCCCCATATGATCAATAAACTAGCTATCCAACCACAAATTAAGCATAGCAAGGCCACACAAACATGTCAACAACGATGTAAAGGCATTTACACATGAGAGAGCATACATGTGACATTTTTCAAAAGCATAGCTATCAACCATGGATTATTCATCAAGATCATCAAGAGCTAAGCCAAACTAACCGTAGCATACCAAACAAGCTCACAAAGACATATATCTCATTCCATGGTGAACAATGTATATGAGAGAAGCTTTTCCTAACCAATGCATATGATACAAAATGCATGCAATCTAAGATACAAGGATGCCTATACATCATGTTACATATGCCATGCCAAAATGCAAGAAATGCACAAATGAAAGCTATACATATGCTACAAACCGGCTCCTCGAGGGGAGGCAAAACGGGCTTGACACCACCGGCAAAAGAGAGCTCCCACACACCCAACTCAGGAAATCAAACACACACCAAGTTCCCCCCGCAAACGAGTGAAAGTTGCTTGATCTAGGGGTTTGGTGAAAATATCGGCTAGTTGGTCATGTGTGGGTACATGGATCAAAGCTATCTTTCCTTTCTTGACGTTGTCTCTCGAAAAATGGTACCTCACTTCTATGTGCTTGGTTTTGGAATGGAGCACTGGATTCTTTGCAACGCTTATGGCACTGGTGCTATCACATTGAAGTGGGACATGGGTATACTCCTCACCAAAGTCACTCATGGTGTAGGTGATCCAAAGGAGGCGAGAGCAACAACTAGCGACGGCAACATACTCGGCCTCGGTCGTGGATTGAGCAACACTCGGCCGCTTGCGGTAAGACCATGACACCAAAGAAGAACCCAAAAGCGGCAAGTCCCAGAAGTGGACTTCCTATCCAACCGACACCCGGCAAAATCCGCGTCTGAAAAACCATGAAGCGCCAAAGAAGAGGACGCGGAGTACCAAAGGCCGAAGTCGGGAGTGTGACGCAAGTACCTAAAAATTCGCTTCACCGCTTGCCGATGCGAAGTCCTCGGAGACGCTTGAAAACGAGCGCACAGACACACCGAGAACTGTATGTCCGGCCTCGTCGCCGTCAAGTAGAGGAGTGACCCGATCATGCTTCGGTACTCCTTCTGGTCCACGTGTTCACCTTCCTCGTCCGCATCAAGAGCTGTAGTCGTACTCATCGGCGTCGTCATAGCCTTGGAGTCCTCCATCTTGAACTTCCGCACAATGTCCTTGGTGTACTTAGCCTGGTGCACAAATGTTCCTTCCTTTGATTGCTTGATCCGTAACCCGAGGAAGAACTGCAACTCGCCCATCATGCTCATCTCAAACTCCCTGCTCATATCATCTGCAAACCTTGCAACAAGAGAGTTAGACGAGCCACCAAAGACAATATCATCCATGTACACCTGCACAATCAGGATATCTACGCTCGCTCGGCAAAAACAAGGTCGATCGACCTTCCCCATCTCAAAACCTTTCTCAAACAAGAACCCCCTCAACCTCGCCATACCAAGCTCTGGCGCCCCTTCCGCCCATACGGCGCCTTCCTCAACTTGTACACCCCCGTGGGGGTACTTCTCGCTCTCAAACCCCGAGGGCGCCGTTAACACCAAAATTTGGTAAGGAGTATGACATGTGGGTCCGATTCGGAAAAGAGTCCGTCCGGTGGAAGGAAAGGTATCTTCGAGAGATTTTCGGCGGAAGGATCCGCGGTCGGCTATCCGCTCCCGGTTCGGCAAAGGAACAAGAGAGCTGATTTTGCGGGATTGGACGGTGACGTGGCTCGATCGGAGGGAGCGAATGGATGGACGGGCGATCAAGCTTAGTTAGGCAATGTATCCATTCGCGGTTGTAATCGGCGGGGTATAAATACGACCCCTGGATGTATGTAAAAACGGACGTTCATTCCTCAATACACACCGGCCTTACGCCAAACCCTAGAGTCCCTTGTCGTGTCGTCGAGTTCTTCGAGAGGGCCAATCGATCCGTCGACCTCCGTGAGTACCGGCAACCTTGTATCATGTCTAGTATCATGCGGTGGATTTAGATCGATGCAAGTAGTCTTGTTACCATGCTTCGTGTCATGCGGTAGATTCAAGCTTGGTTCAAGAGGGTTTCTTGTTAGATCATGAGCCATGCGGTGGGCTAAGGTCCGGCTCGAAGCTAGTTATCGGCTCTATTGGATTTTGGCAAGATCCAATAGATTCATTAAGTTACCCCGTGTTATCATGAGTTTTGCTTTATGTTTTGATTCATGTAACACACTTTTGCCCAATCTAGGTGGGTTTGGATCGGCTCTTTTCCTTTTAAGATTCGTGCAAGAGCGAGGTTTCGTGTTTTGACGCGTGGATCTCGTGCTCTCCGATAGCCGAAACCGAACCGATCCGGGTTGTTACGTGTTGCGGGTTCAAGCTTGCTTTGTTAGTATAAATCTTGAAAGAGCCGGGTATCATGCGGTAGATGCGAGGTTTTGGGTTGCTTTGGAGCTAGTCATCCGGTGGATTAGATTTCCAATTCAGCTTGATAGATTTATTCACGTGGTAATGTTTGTTCCTTCTTCATGGACCCCGAATCGGTTGTTCAGCCGCGTTCGGTTGTATCTTCACGAGTAGATCACGTGCGTTATTTATGTTTTAAAAGACGTGTGCTTCTAGCTTTCCATATTTGGGTTGTATCATGCGGTGGATAGATCTATTTATGGAAAGTGGTGCGTTCTTTCATGCAAGTTGTATCATGCGGTGGATAGATTTGCTTGATGTCGTGCCCGACGGATCTTAAAGTGATTAGACATGCGGTAGACTAATGCTTTGGATCTATGCATGCTTATTTTAATACATGATCATGTTCGTGCTTTGCTTTATTTAATGTTAATCTTCATTGAGGATCGGTCATGGTTTTGCACATGCATCCATGTTTATTCAAAGATCGATCATTGTCATGCTTACGTCATCCATTCGGCAATGTTCTTTTTTCTTTCACGATTATCCGAATGGCTGCGGTTCTTTGACAGGTAGCTTTGCATAGCTACATGTCGTCTTGCTTGGCTTCTTAGCCGTAAATATGGAAGCGCCCTGGTGTCACCGGTAGGTTCCAAGTTTTGGTATTTAATTGTTTCATCTTTTGTTAATTTTCGGGAAAAATTGATCGGCACGTCACTTTCTCTCTGCGCGTGCGAAGCTAAGCTTTTCGGCTTGCTTGTGTGATTGGCGCCGAGTGCACATTTTGCGTCAACAGCTGCCTCACATACACTTCTTCCTCCGGCACACCATTTGTCGGTGCGGAATGTGGTCCCGACACTAACCGGTAGAAAGCGCCGAGGTCTATCCCTCAATGGTCGATGCTAAGTAACGAGCGACACGGGGTTTTTATCCCGGTTCCGCCGAGGGGGCGCGTACGTCCGAGCCGGTGGCGTGCTCGAGGCACTATATTACTTAGCACCGGGGTGCCCGTAGTGGGGCGGCTACAAGCAAGGCGGGAGAGGAAGCGAGCTCCCAAGTCCCCGGTGAAGATGTTGTGGGAGAATTGGGGAATGAGCACGTGGTGTGCGAAAGGATCCTGTTGTCTGTTGTCCTGTGTCCCCCTGCGCGGGCCGGGGGGTTCGCTCCCCCTTTTATAGATCAAGGGGGAGGCGGTTTACATGCGCGCCGTGCTACCTAGCTACGTGGGGAAGTGCGACGTGCTATGCTGTAGAGTGGGCGGCCGTCCGGGCGATCCTTGCGGCGATCTGGTCATCATGGACTGACTTGTACCCGAACAGTGGCGGTTCGAGGGTAGGAGAGCAGCGGATGGCGGTGATGTCCTCTGATAGGCTCGAGGGAGGTGCGACGCGCGGGCTGTACGGAGTACGGGAGTAGGCGAACGGCGTTCCTTCCCGACGCGCCTCACGGGCCCGGAGTTGTTGTTACGGCATCGGGCGTGCTCCTCGCACGCGCGGGTACGGCGGCCACGCCGTTACGGTGGCGGGGATGGTAGTCCACCGGCCTAGCGCCTCCACCTAACCCCCGGGGGGTCACAAGAAAGTGAATCGAGGGTGAAGCCGGCCCCCTTTCGAGAGCTCGGCGCGTCGGCCGTCTTTGGAGCGGGCGCACGGTGTCACGGGACTGACACCAGCCGCCCTGCACAGTCCCTTCCCACAGTAGCGGGGATGGGCTCCTCCCTGGGGAGTTGGTGCGGCGGCACCGGGGTGCGAGCCCCGGGCGCATGATGGCGCCGTCCCGCCTGTGTCAGGGCGTTAAATGCCCGTGTACGGGGGCCGGCGCACGAGCGAGGAGCACCCTCGAGCATGGCGGACCCCGGCCGAGGGCGGGGCGTACCCTCGAGCGAGGCGAAACCCGCTCGAGGGGGAGTGAGCCCTCGAGCGGGGCGGAGCCCGCTCGAGGGAAGTGCTGTCCCTCGAACGGGGCGGGCTCCGCTCGAGGGGATCTCTAAGAGGGCCGCCTTGGTGGGCCGTCGGGGTCCCTGCGGCGTGGGCCGTGTCCTGCATGGTTAGGCACCTGCATGGTTAGGCTTAACGTGTTTTGGTTTCGTTGCGGGTTTTAAGTGAGGTTTTCCCCATTGTTTAAGGGGACCCCTAGGGCTGCCCCCGACGGTAGCCCCGAGCATCCGTGGGTTTGCCATTGAGGCTCCCGCAGATGCTGGAACCTACTGATAGGACGTTCTTCCCTCCTTGTTCTACGAACGCTTTCGTGGGGCCGCGTCGGCGGCCCCGCGGGTCTAGCCCCCGAAGCCCTGCAGGAGTGTGGGTGC
The DNA here is from genome assembly GCA_947561735.1 of Cenchrus americanus. Lineage (NCBI taxonomy): Eukaryota > Viridiplantae > Streptophyta > Magnoliopsida > Poales > Poaceae > Cenchrus > Cenchrus americanus. The sequence goes on along the minus strand of OX387244.1, from coordinate 74,844,340 downwards.
TCCTGTAGGGGTTAACCGCGAGAATTTGGTCAGAGGGCGTGGCACATATTCCAACCGGCATCGGCGGTGTTTCAGCCGGCTCGGGGGTGCACGCGGCTGGCGGCACTTGTCTCCGGCGGGTGCAATTTCAAGGAGGTGTAGCCGTGCGTCAAGCCCCCGAGCCTTGGCCCGTTCGAGGCGATCGGGTAGAGCTTTACGACTTGTTTTTTAACGCGCCCTCGCCGTCCCTCCGCGGGACGAGAGGGTGAGGTTTCCGCAACCCCCATCGAGCGGGTCGCGGATTGCGGATTCCTCGTCGAGTCGCTGCAGCGGGTGGTTCAAGTGGACGTCCATGCCCCGTTCGATAAGGGTAGGCCGCGCGGTCGGAGACACGTCCATGGAAGCGCTTGCGTGGGTTTGCTAGGTGGGGCTCGGTCCCGTTCGCTAGGGACCGAGGGCGCGGAAGCTCTCCCTCGGTGGGATCCCCCGGCTAGGCGCCCTCGGCGGCTCTCGAACACGACATGTGGGGCACCCTCGAGCCGACGGGCTCGAGGAACGGCTCGAATGCGCGTGCCCTCGTCGTCCCTAACTCGCGATGCGAGGCGCCTGTTCGAACCCGTCGAGGGTCAGGCTTCGGACCTCTGATCAGTAGGGCCGTGCGGGATGGCGCCCCGGGCGGCCCCGTCTTTTCGCGTCTGCGGCCGTCGAGGGGTACGGGCGAGCCGGCCCTCGAGGCGGTTGGTAGCACGGCGCGGCATGGGTGCTTGCGGTGCCCGTTTTACTTCAAGCGAGGCCACAGGCGACCCTCTCACGCGCGTGCCCTCTTTAGAGGGTTGATATTGTCTCGGCGGGGGCTCGTGCCGCTCGAGGGTTTTACGTGGCATGGGTACCCGCGGTGCACCGCTTACATCAAGCGAGGTCCCGGGGCGGCCTTCTCACGTCGATGTCCCATCGAGGGCTGTTTTCGTTACGAGCCAAGGGCCCGTGCCGCTCGAGGGTTTTACGTGACATAGGCGCCCGCGGTGCACCGCTTACATCAAGCGAGGTCCCGGGCGGCCTTCTCACGTCGATATCCCATCGAGGGCTGTTCTCGTTTTGAGCCGAGGGCTCGTGCGGCTCGAGGGTTTTGCGCGGTATGGGTGCCCGCGGTGCCTGCTTTACTTCAAGCAGGCCCCGGGCGACCCTCTCACGCCGATATCCCATCGAGGGCTGTTGTCATCTCGAGCCGGGGGTCCGCCCCGCTCGAGGGTTCTCCTTGCTTGGCAAGGGACCCGGTCATTAAATGCCTCGCAGTCGAGGCTGCGGTTTTTGCAGCGCGGGCGCGTCTTTTTGGCGCCGCGGCGCGCGCGCGCGCGCGTAGTGGGCGGCATGGCGGGCGGACGTGAGCGCCTCGCCTCGGTCCCTGCGGGTCTTCGCCGTGATGATGGCCCGCTGCGGTGATGTGGCCGGCTGCGGTCGGGTGGGGCCCGTCCGTCGACGTGAAGGGAAGATTCCCTGCCGGTTAATGCGAGCGGGGCGTCCGCTCCGGAGAGCTCGCCCGTCGGCTTATAAATCTGAGGGGAGGAGGGGACGGCGGTTTTTTACCTTAACGCCTCACCATTTTTAGTCCCCCGCCCCTTCGTCTTCATCTCGCCCTTGCCACCGTGCGGTGTTGCCGTTAGAGCTTTTCTTCCGTTCCTTGTCCTCCGCTCCCGGCTTTTCTTTGCCTTCTTCATGGCACCACCTCAGCCTCCCCTCACGATCTTGGAGCCGTACGCACCGGGAGAGGTCGATGGTGACCCTAGCCGGCCCTTGGCGGCGGTCGCCGCCGGCCGGCCGGCGGCCAATGAAGACGGACGTCCGGCGGAGTGGATAGTGCCGCCGGCGGCGGACCGCAAGCCCAACCCGCCGGAGGGTTACGTGGTGAGCTTCATCCGCTACCACGAGCGGGGGCTTTAACGCGCCGGCGAGGCTGCTTCATGCGGGCGATGTGCCACCACTACGGAGTGGAGCTGCACAAGTTCGCCCCCAACGCGATTTCGCAGGCGGCCACGTTCGTGGGCGTCTGCGAAGGGTACCTGGGGATCCCGGTCAGCGGGATCTCTCGGGTTCACCTTTTCCGCGCGGAGCTCTTCACGCAGCCCACGACGGAGCGGGGACCCGCCGCGCGGTGCGCGCCGGCGGGATGTCGCTTGCCCTGCGGGGGCAATTCAAGAACGTCTACATCCCCTACACCATGACGACGGACAACGCCGGCCGGGAGCGGGGATGGTTCTACTTGCGCAACGCCGAGCCCGGCCTCCCCCCTACACCGGTCGGGTGTTCAAGGAAAGGCCCGACTCCCGGGGCTACGGGGTGTCCACGCCCCGGCATCGGAGGCGGCGGGGAGTCGGTCTGGCCGCCTGCCGGCGCTGGCGGCGGCGGGGCCCCGAACGCGATGGGCGTCCTCGCCTTCCTCCATCACCGGCGGGTCGTGCCATTGATGGAGAGGCCGCTCTGCATCTTCGAGATGACGAGGCGGCCAACCCCATCGATACGGCGAGGTCGCGGATGCTCCCGACGCCCCTCGAGCGGCCATATGCGCTCACCGGGCGCGGAGCGCCGTCGACACCCGGCGCCGATGCTGCGGGCCGGACCCCATGGGACCTCGAGATGCTCCCCTACCGGCCTCGCTGGTGAGTTCGGTTCTTGATTTCGTTTTGGTTCTTGGTCTTGCTTCTCGTCTCTCGACGCGTCCTTGTTGCTCCCGTGTGTGGGCGGTGAGCTTCCTCTGTCGCCAAGTCCGTTCCGCCCACCCCCGAATCCCGCGCGCTTGGCCGGGCGGCGCGGCCGGCGGGGAGCGAGGAGCGGGCGGCGCGCGGAGGGAGCGCGCGCGCGGCCGGCGGGCCGCGGAGTGCGGCGGCGCGAAGAGGTGGGGCTCTCCTCCCCGGGGACCGAAGAGTACTCGTCCTCGGAGGAGGACGAAGAGGAAGAGGCGAGGGGGAGGGCCCCTCGACGGGTGGTAGCTGCGTCTCCGTCGCGGAGCCGGCGCCGGCGGCGAGGGCGGCATCGCCCGGGGCGGGCGCAACGGCGCCGCCGCCGGGCCATCGACATCGGGGCGGCGCGCGCCGCGGCGGGGTGCGGCGCGCGCGCCACGGAGGCGCGCGCGGCGCGCGCGCCCGTGCGCGCATCGAGCGCGCGCGTGCGCGCATCGAGCGTGCTGCGCGCGGGGCGAGCGTGCCCGCGCGCGTGGCAACGTCGTCGGGGGGCGTTACGGCGAGCGTTCCCGCTGCACCGGCCTCATCCGGCGAGGCCTCGAGGAAAAGGAAACGGGCCTTTTCTTCTTCGAGGTAAGGAGCTCGTCTTTTTGCTTGGTTCGATTTGTTGATTTTCGGGCGTTCTAATCCTCTGTACGTGCTGCGCGGGGTGGTGCCAACCGTGCCTCCTCTCGCGCCGGCCAAGGTGCGCGAGGACGGACGCATCCATTCCCCACCGGCGGCGCTCGTCAAGGGCGTCGCGGCGGGGGCAAGCACGGCGGCGGCGGGCGAGAGCTCGCGAGGGTCCGGCGGAGGCCTCGAGGCCTCGGCGGCGGAGTCGGCCGCCGCGGCGGGGGCCGGCGGTCGGCGAGGAGCGGCCGGCGCCGGCCATCGTGGGGGGGGTGCGGGCCGCGGCGGCGGCGGTGGTGGAGGCGCAACCCGCGAGAGGCTGTTCTTGTGGAGGAGGTGGAGCGGGGCGCAACCCGCGGGCCGCGCCGTTCTTTGCGAGGCACGGCCCGGAGGTGATGGCCGTGGCGCCGTGCCGGGCGCCGCGCGGCCGCGGAGGCGCAAGTGGAGGTGCCGGTGGAGGCGGCACAAGCGGCGGCGCCCGCCGGCGATCTGCGGCGGAGGTGGTGGAGGTCTCGGACGACTCCCCGCCGCCCGGGTGGGATCGGTGGGCCGGGCGGCCCACGAATTCCACCGAGCCCCGAGAGGGGGCCCTCGTGAGGCGGCACGAGGGTCACATGGTGGTGGGGAGTCGAGGACATGGCGCCGAGGCCTCGTCCTCCCGCGCCGGCCGCCCCGCCCGGGTGGAGGGGGGCCTTCGACGATCCCCCTGCGTTTGCGGCGCCGGGGGGGGCGAGGAGCTGCGGGGCGAGCTCCGGGCCACGGCGCCACGCTCAGCCGCGCCGCGGGAACGAGGCGGCGCGGGTCCATGGCGGCCCGACATGGGCGGTGACGTAAAATGTGCACTTAACGCCAATCACACGGCAAGCCGAAAAAAGCTAGCTTCGCACGCGCGAGAGTAAGTGACGTGCCGGTCAATTTTTCCCGAAAATTAACAAAAGATAAAGCGATTAGATACCAAAGCTTGGAACGTGTCGGGTGGTACCGAGACAGGTTCCATATTCTGACTAAGAAGCCAAGCAAGATGACATGTAGCTATGTAGAGCTATCGTCAAAGAATCACAACCATCCGGACCATTACGAGAGGAAAAAGGGATACTTTGCCGAATGGATGACGTGAACATGACGACGATCGGTCTTTGTATAAATAAAGATACAAGCATGAAGTTATGACCGATCCCCATGAGGTTTATCATTAAATAAAATGAGGTAAAGCACGGACATGATCATGTATTAAATAAGCATGCATAGATCCAAAGCACTAGTCTACCGCATGTCTAGGTACTTTAAAACCCGTCAGGTACGATAACAAACAAATCTATCCACCGCATGATACGACTTGCATGAAAAACGTACCACTTTCCACAAATAGATTTATCCACCGCATGATACAATCTAAATATGGAAAGCTAAAAGCATACAACATTTAAGACATAAACAATGCACGTGATCTACTCGTGAAAACATAACCGAATACGGCTGAACAGCCGATTCAGGGTCCATGAAGAAGGAACAAACATTACCACGTGAATAAATCTATCAGGCTGAATTGGAAATCTAATCCACCGGATGACTAGCTCCAAAGCAACCCAAAAACCTGCATCTACCGCATGATACCCGGTTCTTTCAAGATTTATACGAACAAAGCAAGCTTGAACCCGCAACACGTAACAACCTAGATCGATTCGGTTTCGGCTATCGGAGAACACAAGGCCCACGCGTCAAAACACGAAACCCGCTCGCACAAGGACCTTAAAAGAGATATAGCCGATCCGAACCCATCTAGATTGGGCAAGGGTGTGTTACATGAATTAAAACATAAAGTAAAACTCAAGATAACACGGGATAACTTAATGAATCTATTGGATCTTGCCAAAATCCAATAGAGCCGATAACTAGCTTCGAACCAGATCTTAGCCTACCGCATGGCTCATGATCTAACACGAAACCTTCTTGAACCAAGCTTGAATCTACCGCATGACACGAAGCATGGTAACAAGACTACTTGCATCAGATCTAAATCCACCGCATGATACTAGACATGATACAAGGTTGCCGGTACTCACGGAGGTCGACGGATCGATTGGCCCTCTCGAAGAACTCGACGACACGACAAGGACTCTAGGGTTTGGCGTAAGGCCGGTGTGTATTGAGGAATGATCGTCTTTGTTACATACATCCGGGGGTCGTATTTATACCCTGCTGATTACAATTGCGAATGGATTCATTGCCTAACTAAACTCGATCGCCTGTCCATCCATTCGTCTCTCCTGATTTGAGCCACGTCACCGTCCAATCCCGCAAAATCAGCTCTACTGTTCCTTTGCCGAATCTGAGCAAATAGCCGACCGCGGACCTCTTTGCCGAAAACTTCTGGAAATATCTTTCCTTCCACCAGACGGACTCTTTTTCGAATCGGACCCACAGGTCATACTCCTTACCAAATTTTGGTGTTAACACATGCCCCTTCAATTGTGGGATAAAAGTAATTTTGTTCCACAATTGACTCCGACCACGAATCCTTGAGTCAAATCCGTCAACACCTTTGTTTCTTCGCAATCCGCGGAATCTTCGTCCGGATCCAACCCTAGATTCCTTTGTTCCGAGCTCGAACCCCCAATGGCAGCTCGGAACCAATATGCTCGGAGTAAATTCATCCCCCGCAAACCTCGTTCGGCACTAGGTTTTCAATTTTACACCGAGATTTTCCTTTTCCGCTCTCTTCCGGGAACCTTCTCTTGCTCTTTTGATTCCCATCGAGGCCAATTCGCGGTCTTATTTCCTTGGTCTCGTGGGGAATCCCGATCCTCGAGATCTTATTGCCGGCGAATCTCGGAGAATCCCCTTTAAGGCGGCTTTGTCTCCACCTCCTCGGTGGCAAGATGCATTCAAGAACGGCCATTGCCCCCAATTGCAGGCTGGAAGACTTGGTATCGGAGGATTCTTGCGGATAAGAGTGGATTGACCAACTCTGGATGCTCTCCGTATTGCTCAATGTCGGAGTTATCCGTGGTCGAGACACCCAAGAATGAGGATCTTCGATAGCCGCACGCCACTTACGGTCAAATGGCGTCAACGCCTTTCTTTTTGGGCATGGCCCAATGTCTCCAACCTTGGCCGATGTATACATGATCACCGGCCTTGACATCACCGGGTCTGTCCAGCCCTGGAACTTCAAAAATTCTTCACGCCAGACAGGGGTAAAGCCAGGGAATGGCTACAAGCATTATATCCTGAAGCACATGAGAGATAATCCCCTTGGCGAAGTTGAATACAGAGCCTTTCTGAACATGTGGCTATGCAGATTTGTCTTCTGTGGCAAGGCCAACGAACCCACTTTGAACCATATCGCAATGGCGATTCATCTGGCTAGTGGCAATCGCCTCCCTCTGGGAAAATTCTTCTTGGGCAGTGTATATCATATGCTTCATCAGACTGTTACCCAAATGTACACCAGCCAGAGGATAACATGCGTCAATGGCCCTTGGTGGTTTGTTCAAATGTGGCTGCAGCTTCACATGCATCAGATTGTTGGCGTCGATTTGAACTCCAGGTTCTTCCCTTTGTCCAATCACCCCGAAGGAGAGCCTTAAGCTACCAGAGGATGCCAAAACTATGGAGAAGCGGTTTCAACTGTTCTTATCCAGCAGGACACCAGCCAGCTCTTCGAGTTATTCTTCAAAGGTTTCTCCAATCCTCTTTGGCTTCCTTATCTAGGCAATGACACTTTGACCTTCCCTGTCGAATTTACCTTTGAGCCCGGCCATCAAGATAGGGGATTCTTGGAGATCTTAATATCACAATCCGCCCATGCATACTACCGGCCGAGTTCAATGGAGGGAGGCGGAATGTCGGCACTTATGAATACTACCGGCCTAATGTAATGGCCAGGCAACTTGGATGCGGCCAGATGCCCCCAAGATTGTTTCTGCATGAATTCCTCAAACCCGGGGAGGAAATCAAAGAGCGATGCGATGCGAGAGTTTTCAACTATGTGTGCAGTCCCACTGTCTACACATGTCCTTTTGTGCCCACAACCATAGCTCACCCTACCTTCAGCTCCTGGTGGCAAGAATTTCATGACCACATCTTCAGTGAACCTGTTCATGTATTCTGTGCAGAGTTGGTATCTGACTTTCTGCCAACTTCAGAGGTAATACAATGAGCCCCTTGATCAGACTTTTTCCTCTTTTATTCATGGTCCTGACCTTCATTTTCTGTCCACAGAACACAGTGCCTGCCCCTCGAGCCAGGGCAATTACTTATAATGCCGAAGGCCCAATTTCAGCACTGGGGTTTAAATCCACAACCCTGCATCAACTAATGGCCAGGTATGCCACCACAGATCCCAGCCTTTCTAGCCTTGCTGTAGACAGGAGGCAAGGTCTGCATCTGATTGCCCCTCCAAGTGCTAAAAGGAGAAGAACTGTCAAGAAAGTGCTTGTTGAGGTAAAACCTTTTTACTCCCTTGATTACCAGATTACTCTGTTCTTGATGAATCATATTACTGTGCATTTCAGACCAGAGCCCAGCAGCCTTCAGACCCAGCACCTGCTAATGCTCCATCTGCGGGTATGACTTCTACTGTTTTTCTTGAGGACGAACATTGGTATTTACCCTCCCAATTTGGCATTTGCAGAAGAAACAATAGAAGGGCAGCTTGTAGATGTTCCAGTGATTCAGCAAGCAAGTTCATCCGGGGCTGAATTACCCATCCCAGTGGAGATCTCATCCTCGTCACCTTCCGCAGAAGCAGCAAACTCTCCAGAGATGAACCTCCCAACTCAACTGGAGCCACCAAATTCCCCCAGGATGCCATCGCCTATCAGTCAAGCAGCAATGACCAACCCAACAGAGGAGGATCCAATTCTTCATCAGCCAGAAACTCACGAGTCGCTGATGGCCGCATCAGCATCCCCCGATTTGGGAGTTTCGGCTCTACCGGGGCACCTCTTCCGTCTGCGATCGCCCCCGCTCAAGAAATCATTCATGAGGTACCCAATTCCGCGCTTAATTTCGGTACCTCGATGTTAGCATTCTCACCTCGGCAATGTTGTTTTTCAGGGTCATGCCCCGTCGTCATCGAGCTTGCCATCAGAGGGCCCATCAACTGCCGAGGTGATGAAAGAAATAAACCAGCCGCTGCCAGATGAAGTGTTGCCCAAACTCAAAGAAATTGCAGCATGGCTAGAAAAAGATGTTCAGGATCAGTTCAATGATCTTCATCATTTTGAAGAGATGTTTGAACCCATTAGTCAAGAACTCCCCGAGGACATCAGAGCTTCTCTATCATCCGTCTACGACTTAGAGCCCTTTTATGTACCCTTGAGGCGCACTTGGAGGAAATTGCGCTCCCGTCCGGCCATTGAAAAGAAGAAAACGATGCTTGAACATGCCATGAACGGGGCACAATCCCAAGCGAGAGAGCCATAAAGATGCATTGGCTAACACCGCAAGCTTCTTACGATGCGAAAGTCGCCGGGAAGGCTGCTCTAGAGGCGGGACGAGAAGCTCGTCGGCGGAGATGGAGATTGACCAAAAGAAAATAGCCGACCTTCTGGATTGATAGCAAAGACCCAAGCGGAAGTAGAATCGGTGCTCACCGAATAGAGCAATGCGATGCGGAGCTCAACGACTTATCCGGTGCCCAAAAAGACCGCCAAGAGATCTTTGGACAATTCCCATTTGATAATATCCAATGTTCGTCATGTACTTGCAAAACTCCCTGAATGCCTGAATCCTCATTGATGTATAATTGAGCTGGTCGTTCTCGTAGTATCTCCTTGTGATTTGTTTCCTTTTTTTTGCGTACTTTGAGATGTAATCTTTGAACGACCCATTCGGCGGTGAAACGCTAACTCCCGAACGACACTTTGAGTTCCCTTAGCCGAACCAATCAACTCCGCGCACGGTCCGGCTTAGAACTCCAAACGACCCGCCGGCGGGTTGGTCAAGGAAATCTTTCCACCTTCCGATTTTATTGGGACGTGCGCCACGATCCACGGCCACGACTCGAAGCCACGATTCACCCCGCCCGGCCTATAAATGTTGCCATAGGTGCCCCCGGCTCTCCACCGAGCCTTCTAGCTCTCGAATCTTTGCCAATCTTTAGCCTTCTCGCAAACAGTGCACATCCCAAACCACAATGGTGCGCCGCCTCAACCGCCGCCGTGCCTCCGACGAGGCCGAGGGGAGCAGCGCCAATGCGCGCAGGCGGTGACGATCGTCAACCTCTCCTCTGTGATTCTGCTTTTTAATCTTCCTTTGCCTTGACGATCATCTCTCCTTTTTCAGGCTGATTCAGTGGAATCCGCCCCGTGCGCCGGCCAATCAGCCCCTCCCAGATGACTCCTCGGAGTCCGATGGCCACTCCCCGGTACCGTACGGGGAAGCAGACGCCATCCGCTTCAAGGAGGAGCTAGAGGCGTCCCGTCGCGAACTGGAGGACGTCTCCAAGAAAGCGGGCGTGGCCGAGTTAGAATGGGAGGACCAGCGCAAGCAGCTGCTGGAGGCCATTGACGGTATGGCCACCGAGATTGACTCTTGATCCGGCTCGGCCTTTGATGCGATCCTTTACGTTTGTCTTTTGCGGCCGCGATGCTGAGCTCAACCCGACTAAAGGCGGCCGGTAGAGCAATTGGCCGAGAAGGTGAATGCCCACGGTGACCGCCGGCGGAGCGCCCGGCCGCGGTGGAGCGCCGCGTTGACGAGGTGGCCTTCCATGGCGTTCGCTTGGGCACCACCTTGGGCACCGGCCGCGATGGCGACGCATACGGACGTTGACTATTCCACCGGGCCGCGTGGCTTTCGGGCGGCGCGCGGAGGACATCGACGAGATCGAGCTCATCCTGGAGCGCCTCGACGGCCACGGCGACGCCATTGCCGAAATTACCCATTCCCAATCTGTGTTGAATAGGCTCTTTGACTAGATTGTACTAGGGATGTGTAAGTGTCGGCAATATATGATGAACTTTTGAGTTCTGCACTTGTTCCGCAATGACTCCCTTTTGCATTTTGCATCTGCAAATTTTCCTTTGAACGCATCCGGGAACTATCTTTAGCCGAACGCGTGAGAACAACTGCCCCTTGGCGTGAAATCCATAGAGGATCCCAATTCGGCAATCCGTGAACACTGTTCAAGAGAAAACCCCTCGCACCTGGTGGAAAACCCTGCCGCTTGGTATTCCAACAGTGTGTACTGGCCAAATCATCACTCCCGATGCGCCTCCTTGGTCAATAAAATAGCCCGTGGGGTGCTCGCAAATCCACTCGCACACTCCTCCATCATTTCTCGTCTCTTCCCCTGTTTGCTAGAGGAAAAAACCCCAACGCCATGGACAAGGGTAAACAACCTCGGGGGAGCGGCTCATCAAGGAAGCGTACGATTCGGAAGTGAGTTCTTTCTTGATCTGCTCCTTGTTCTCCCGCTCGATCTTGCGCTTCATGTTTTCCTTTTGCCCTTTTCGACCTTGATTTGCTTCCCGAAGAAGTCATCGGGACCGAAGATGTGCCTGAGTACATCTCCTCCGATTCTTCTCTCGAAGCAGAGGATGCCACGCCTGAACAGAGAACCAACCATTGGCTGCGCCGCCGCGTACGGCACCTGGAGCATGGTCTCAGGGACATGTCCGCCCGTTGCCAAGCCGAGCGCGAGCGTCGCATGGCACTAGAAGCATTAGTAGGGGGTAAATGCTCCTGCCCCTTCATGTTTGCATCCGGATTTCTTGCCTCTAACCTTGATTCTTCGTTCCAGATGTTTCGACGGGTATAGCGGCCTAAAGGCGGCCCGGGATAGCTGGCGAGAGGCCGCCAATCACGGTCATCCTCGCGCGTTCCAAGTCGCCGTCACGGTGGTCTGGAACAAGCGAAGAGGGAGCGACGGCCGAAGAAGCAAAGAAAAGATTGAATCATACTTTCGCTTCTTCCTCCACGCCTTCGCTTCCCACCTCCTCGGGTTCCTAGTCATCGGGGCTGCTAGATGTGATCCCGCAAGAAGTAGTTGTAATGTAGTATTGAGCTAAGGGCAATGCATCCGAGCACGCGGCCATTCTTTCTTGTTCATGGATTTCGTTACGAAGGCGGCCTCGTTCTCGAGCGCCGGCTATTTTGTGCCGGATGTGTGTAATCACCGATCGATCTCAATGCTAGGATAATACTTCTTCGAGATATCTTCCATTTATCTCGGCGGAAAATTCTTCCCCTAGCAAAGTCTTTAATATGTATGCATTACCGGGGACGCATCGGACCACACGAAAAGGCCCCTCCCGGTTAGGGGACCATTTGCCGAATTCAACGTATTTAGTTCCAATCGGCAATAATGCTTTCCAAACCGAGATCACCTTCTGCGAATTGCTTTACTTTTACTTTCTTGTTATAGTACTTGGCGACTCGCGGCTTGTTTTTCTCGATGTTTTCCGGGGCCACGAGACGGATCATATGCAAATCTTCTAACTCATCCATCATTAGGCCACCTTGTAATCCTTGGAGCTCAACTCGTTTTGCGGCACTACTCTCCTTGACTCGATTGCATTTCCCCGGGCGGGGATTGCATGATGCCCGTAAACCAACTCGTAAGGAGAAGTCTTTGTAGCTCCATGGGGGGCCATCCGGTAAGCCCACGGCGCTTCACCGAGCACCGAATGCCATCTCCTTGGCTTCTGATCGATCTTCTTCTGTATCAGCTTGATCATGATCTTATTAGAAGCCTCTGCTTGACCATTAGCCTGGGCATAATATGGAGAAGAATTAAACAATTTGATTCCCATGCTTTCGGCAAAATCTTTGAATTCCAATGACACGAATTGTGCCCCCTGGTCAGTGGTAATCGTCTGAGGGATCCCAAATCGATAGATGATGTGTTCCTTGACGAACTCGATCATGTTTTCTGACGTCACTTTCCTCAGTGGGATCGCCTCGACCCATTTGGTAAAGTAATCTGTAGCCAAAAGCACGAACTTATGCCCCTTTCTAGACGGCGGATTAATTTGGCCAATCAAGTCTATACCCCGGCCCCCGAATGGCCATGGCTTGATGATGGGGTTCAATGCTTGATGCGGGGACTCTTTGAATATTCCCGAACCTCGGCAATCTTGACATCCCTTGTAATACTCAAAGCAATCCTCTAATATCGTCGGCCAAAAGCATCCGGCTTGTCTAATAATCCATTTCATCCGAGAGGCCGATTGGTGCGCTCCACATATCCCATCATGCACGTCGCTCATCATGTTCTTGGCTTCTTCGGACCCGGGCATCGTAGCAATACTCCGTCTAATGATTTATAGAATAAATTGTCATCCGGAGAAGAACAAACTTAATTGCCTTGTACCCGAGCTTCCTAGAGACTTTTCGGGATGGATCTCTCGGGTAATCAACGATCTCTTTCCTCCAATCATCTTACGCAAGATCCGCCCCTAGTGCACACACCTCTCGCGACAAATGCTTCTTGACTCTCCTTGTAACCAGAGGCGCTCTGAGCTAGCCTATTTGCTTCTTCGTTATGCTCTCTAGGAATGTGCTGTAGGGTTACCAGTGGGAAGCTCTTCAAGATTTCCCTGCACTCTTCGTAGTAACTCCTCAGCGCTTCGCTCCTGCACTCGTATTGGCCGTTCAATTGCTTGATTACTAGTTCTGAATCTCCATAGACCTCAACTGATACGGCCCCAGCTTCTCTCAAATATTGAAGCCCTCGAAGTAGTGCCTCGTACTCAGCCTGGTTATTTGTGACAGTGGGTTGTATAGGAATAGCGAATTCGAACATCTCACCTTTGGGCGAAATTAGCGGGATCCCTACTCCCCCACCTTTGCCACATGATGACCCGTCAAAAAATAAAGCCCAAGGGGTAATTTCAAGTAGATTAATTGAAGGGTCACGATGTTCGGTTATGAAATCGGCAATGATCGACCTTTGATGGCTTTTGCCGATTCGAACTTCAACTCGAATTCGATAAAGCTAAAATCCATTTGCCAATCCGACCATTCAAAATTGGCATAGATAACATATGTTTTATCACATCAAACTTCGAGTATACGGTGCATTCGGCATTCAACAAGTAGTGCCGAAACTTTGTACACGAGTAGTATACGCAAAGACACGGTTTCTCTATAGCCGAATACCCGGTTTCGGGATCAAGTAGTTTTCGGCTAAGATAAGCTACTACCCGCTCCTTTCCTTCGAATTCTTGAATAAGGGCCGATCCAATAGTTTGGGTATCGGCCGCCACGTACAACTTGAAAGGCTTGTCCGGTCGAGGAGGAACCGGCACGGCGGTTCCTTCATGTATTGTTTGATTTCATCGAAAGCCTTTTGTTGTTCGTCGCCCCATGTGAATTTCGATCCTTCTTTAACTTCGGCAATGGAGAGAATGGCAACACCTTCCGTGATAAATTTGAGATGAATCTTCTCACGAAGTTGATCTTGCCGAGCAATGATTGCAATTCCTTGAGGTTGGTTGGAGGAACGACTTCATCAATGGCTTTCATGCTCTTCTTGCCAACCTCGATTCCCCCTTCGTGGACCAAAAACCCCAAGAACTCTCCAGTCGACACCCCAAATGCACACTTGTTTGGATTCATCTTTAGACCATGCTTCCGGTGCATTCCAAGGTCTTCTTCACATCCTCTAGATGGGTGTCATGACTTAAGGACTTGATCACCACGTCATCGATGTAGATTTCCACGGTTTTGCCGATCAACTCATGCAAAATGTAATTCATGGCCCGCCGATAGGTTGCACCGGCATTTTTCAATCCAAACGTCATGACTATCCACTCAAATAGGCCTATATGACCGGGGCATCGAAGGCCGTCTTTGATATGTCCCCTATTGCCATGAAAATCCGATTGTATCCCGCGTTGCCGTCCATGAAACTAATCACCTTGTGTCCGGCGGCGGCGTCAATCAACAAATCGGCAATAGGCATCGGGTATCCATCCATGGGAGTAGCTCTGTTTAGGTCCCCGAAATCTATGCAAACTCTCATTTTTCCATTCTTCTTATACACGGGGACGATGTTAGAAATCCACTCCGCATATACGCACGGCCGAACGAAGTTTGCGTCAAGTAATGTTTCGATCTCCTTTTTCACATCGGCCAATACTTCATCCTTGTAGATTTTCGGGGCGGTTGCTTATATGGTTTGAAACCGGGCTTGATTGGCAACCGGTGCTCGACGATGGAACGATCCAATCCGGGCATCTCCGAGTAATCCCGGGCGAAGCAATCTTTATATTCTCCGAGAAGCTCAATTAAGTTTCCCCGAAGTCGGTTGCAAATTTGCACCGATGAACGTCGGCCTTGGCTTATCACCGCTTCCAATGTCAACTTCTTCCGGCTTATCGGCCGACATGAATCCTCGTCCTAACTTGCCATCGGTGCCATCCACGGGGTTCTCCATTAAAAATTACTTGTAAGAGCCGATCGCTTGAATCGGCCGTTGGTCACCGCCGACGGGTTCAACGGGACCTTCTCCCCGATCCTTCCCCGAGAAGCAATCGATGCCTTGGTACTCCCGAAGGGCTGGTTCCATGTTGGCCACGCTCACGGAGTCATCCGCCCTGGACGACCTCGATTTCATCATCCACCCACTTTGGATGAGCCGTTGATGCATAGTGGATGGGACGCGGCGGTTGGCGTGGATCCAGTCCCGCCCAAACGACGGGCGTAGGCTCCTTTGCCCTCGATGACAAAGAAGGTGGTGAGCAGCGTTTTGGACCCGATCATCAAGTCCACGTGGGCACATCCTTTGGTGTCTGAGGGGTTCCCAGCGAAGTCGTTCAGAATGATGCTTGTAGGTGTTAGATCGCTTGGGCCCATGCCAAGCTTCCTGAAGGTGGTGTACGGCATTACGTTCACTGCCGCCCCACCGTCGACGAACATCTTGGTCAATGGCTTGCCATTGACGTACCCCCTCAAGTACAGCGGCCTCATGTGGCGGTTCTTGGCCGGTTTGTCGAAGACGGCCTGCTTGGCCAGTACTAGTTGCGCCATCATCCCCTCGGGCTGCTCGTCATCAAAGGAAGCTTCCTCCTGCATAACCTGGTTAGCAGGAGCCATGAACTCGTTCGGCAGGAAGTATACCATGCATGTAGGAGCCGAACGCTTCGAGCTCTCCGGCTGGTCCTTGGGGCGCCACTTCTGCTTCGTCTGGATCCCGGCTTGCTTCATCTCGCGGTTCCTCAAGCGCTGGACCCGTCTCTTCGGCTCTGCGCGCGGCGGGCGGGCACCACTTGCCCCTTATCGCCGGACGTGAACATCCTCGTCCTCTTCTTGATCGGCCCACCGAGATCGGCTTGGCGCTTCTCGGGATGATCAATGATTTCAATTTTTTGCCGCCGATCCCCATTCGGGTGGATCCTTCCAAGTCTCTCATGGACGGATCGGCGATTGGCGGTTTCTGCCCTTGTACTCAACGTATCCGTCGCTGCATTCGGGACGGTTCTTCAATGTGGGCGGTTTCGGGCCCTCATTCCGGCGGTGCACGAAGAAGGCGCACCCCCCGGTGGGCGCGCTCCTGCTCGCGCGTGTCTTGTTCTCGGTCCCTTCGCGCGCTCCCTCTTCGGCCCTGCGCGCCGCTCCTCCCTCGTGACGACGCTTCGGCGGCGCTCCTTTTCCATCCGGCGCCGCCATTTGTTGAGGAGAATGCGTGACGTCACTTTGGGTTTAGGCACAGACGATTCCCCAATCTCGATGTGGCTTTTGAGAACGTGGGGGGCGTCGCCTGTACTTGCTCTAGGGTCACCTCGGCGCTCGGGTCGATTGCTCCACCTTGCTTGGATGCGGGCGAGGTCGGGACCTTGACCTTTCCCTTTTCCTCGAGTCGTTATTGCGTTGATAGAAAAGCCGAGCATGTTCCGAGGAAAGGGGTGGCCATCCGGCTTCATCTTGTTATCGAATTTGAGGTGTCCCTCTGGATAGCCTTACGGATCCTCATCCCGAAGACCACCGCAATCGTTGATGGAGTGTGAGTCCCCGTCATGGAAGCCACGGTAACGTTTCGCTTTGACTCCATCGGGCCGAAGCATAGAATGCCCTTCGGGCGACTTGATTCGGCCTTCCTTTACCAAGAGCTCAAACAACTTATCGGCCTTTGTGATGTCGAAGTCGTAAGTTCCTTTGGTCCCGCTTGACCCAACGGCGATTCATTGTCAAGGGCTCTTTACCCCACATGATCTCTGCTGCAGCTATCTCCAATTCGTCGTCAGAATCCTCGCACAAATCAGCCTTGTCCAAGAATTGGTTGTAGATGTCAGCGACGTCGTGCTGCTTGCCAAATTTGGGGTCCTTCTTGAGGCCATATGCTCGATTGCTCATCAAAGATAACTTCCGCGACGGTTGGCCCGGGTTCTCGAATTCCATCCCAAATAGCTTCTCGCGCACGGCTGGCAACATCCCGGCGACGGCTATATCAGCCAGCTGATCGTCTGGCAAGTTCAATGAGAAGCACATGCCCTTGACTTCCCTGAATCTTCTAAGAAACTCCAGCGGTGTTTCGCTGTGCCTTTGCTTCAGGGTGGCGAGATCAATCAGCTTCTTCTCAGAACTGCCGCTGAAGTAGTGAGCGTGGAATTTACGCTCCAAATCCTTCCATCTGGCCACGCGATTCGGGCGGCGGGGACGAAAACCACCGAAAAGCCGGACTCGTCGGTGAGGCGGGGGAAGTAACGAACCCCGAACGTCTCCTCGGCCGAGCACTCCCCAAGCCGCATGAGGTAACGGGCGACGTGCTCGGCCGGTGCTTGTCTCGTCCTGCCCCGAGAACTTTGTGAACTCCGTCGGCGGCTTCACTCTAGGCGGCAAGAGCACGTTATAGTACCACTGCGGGAACGGTGGTGCCGTAGGCGGGGCCCCGCATCTTTGGCTTGAGGCCGAGCCGATTCGCATCAATTCGGCCATCTTGCGCGCTAGGGCGTCATCTTCCTGCGCGCCTGCTGCTGGCGCGTACCCTGGGTGTGGGAAGGCGTCGAACGCTCCGTAATTTCCCACTTCATGATAACCACCGCCGTACAGATTCTTCTGGAGCCAGTTGGTCGATGGTGCAATCCTCCGACCGGGGTCAAGTGGGGCCCCAGACGAGCCGAACGCTAGGTCTCCGTACGTAGGCTGGTACGGGTTCGGCTGTTGCACGGGCCGACTCGTGCTACTCGTGGTGGCGGCAGGATTGGTTGACTTCCTGAAGCTTGTAACGGGGGCTGAACTGGCTGCCCCCCAGCGCCCTGCGGAGGAGGTTGGAATGCTTGGCTTCCGGCGCTCTGAGGAGGAGGCTGCTGTGGCTGGCTCCGTAGCGGCGGCTGAGAGCTTGACTCACCCAGCTCTATGGTGCTCTTCTGAAAGGGCGTCTTCCCGAACGCTTGCTCCACGCCCGGGCCAAAGAGGGCTACCATCATCTGCTGGAGCGATCCGAGGAAGGCCTTGTTGTGCTTGGTGAGCATGTAATCTGCTGACTCTTGGAACACCCGCGCGCATTCCTCCTTTTCCTGCTGAGACGTAGCATCAATCTCTCCCGGTAGCAGCACTCTAGGCATCTCATTCTTTAGATATGGGACACCGCTTCTGTTCTTCTTAAATGACAGCAGGCACTTCTGCTGAAATTGATCTACGACGTCTTGGAGCTGCTGCCGCTGCTCCGGAGAAAGATCCTCTAGGTCGACGTCCATAAGGTCCGCAATCTCAGGCATCTTGAATTAATTCGGTACGTTGGTCCCCCTGGGCGTGCCAAAAAGTGTGTTGACGTAAAATGTGCACTTAACGCCAATCACACGGCAAGCCGAAAAAAGCTAGCTTCGCACGCGCGAGTAAGTGACGTGCCGATCAATTTTTCTCGAAAATTAACAAAAGATAAAGCGATTAGATACCAAAGCTTGGAACGTGTCGGGTGGTACCGGACAGGTTCCATATTCTGACTAAGAAGCCAAGCAAGATGACATGTAGCTATGTAGAGCTATCTGTCAAAGAATCACAACCATCCGGACCATTACGGAGGAAAAAGGGATACTTGCCGAATGGATGACGTGAACATGACGACGATCGGTCTTTGTATAAATAAAGATACAAGCATGAAGTTATGACCGATCCCCATGAGGTTTATCATTAAATAAAATGAGGTAAAGCACGGACATGATCATGTATTAAATAAGCATGCATAGATCCAAAGCACTAGTCTACCGCATGTCTAGGTACTTTAAAACCCGTCAGGTACGATAACAAACAAATCTATCCACCGCATGATACGACTTGCATGAAAAACGTACCACTTTCCACAAATAGATTTATCCACCGCATGATACAATCTAAATATGGAAAGCTAAAAGCATACAACATTTAAGACATAAACAATGCACGTGATCTACTCGTGAAAACATAACCGAATACGGTCGAACGTACCGATTCGAAGTCCATGAAGAAGGAACAAACATTACCACGTGAATAAATCTATCGAGATTTGAATTGGAAATCTAATCCACCGGATGACTAGCTCCAAAGCAACCCAAAAACCTGCATCTACCGCATGATACCCGGTTCTTTCAAGATTTATACGAACAAAGCAAGCTTGAACCCGCAACACGTAACAACCTAGATCGATTCGGTTTCGGCTATCGGAGAACACAAGGCCCACGCGTCAAAACACGAAACCCGCTCGCACAAGGACCTTAAAAGAGATATAGCCGATCCGAACCCATCTAGATTGGGCAAGGGTGTGTTACATGAATTAAAACATAAAGTAAAACTCAAGATAACACGGGATAACTTAATGAATCTATTGGATCTTGCCAAAATCCAATAGAGCCGATAACAAGCTTCGAGCCGGATCTTAGCCTACCGCATGGCTCATGATCTAACAAGAAACCTTCTTGAACCAAGCTTGAATCTACCGCATGACACGAAGCATGGTAACAAGACTACTTGCATCAGATCTAAATCCACCGCATGATACTAGACATGATACAAGGTTGCCGGTACTCACGGAGGTCGACGGATCGATTGTCCCTCTCGAAGAACTCGACGACACGACAAGGACTCTAGGGTTTGGCGTAAGGCCGGTGTGTATTGAGGAATGATCGTCTTTGTTACATACATCCGGGGGTCGTATTTATACCCTGCCGATTACAATTGCGAATGGATTCATTGCCTAACTAAACTCGATCGCTTGTCCATCCATTCGTCTCTCTCGATTTGAGCCACGTCACCGTCCAATCCCGCAAAATCGGCTCTCTCGTTCCTTTGCCGAATCGGAGCAAATAGCCGACCGCGGACCTCTTTGCCGAAAACTTCGGAAATATCCTTCCTTCCACCAGACGGACTCTTTTTCGAATCGGACCCACAGGTCATACTCCTTACCAAATTTTGGTGTTAACAATGGCTCGTCTTCCGGGTAAGCCGTGGTTGCTCGTTCTCTTCTTTCTTTCGTTTGTGTATGCTTTGCCTTCGTGTCTCGGCACTTATGAGTTTTGATTCCGTGGTTGCCGGGAGCTCGAGCGTCGCGCCCACGACAAGTACGACGCCTTCGGCCGGGTGAACGCCGAGGTCCACCGGCTTTGGGAGCGGTGCGGCGCTTTCGACGCGCTTGCGACGCCCTCGGGTCCCCGGACGGTGGGCCGGCGTGCGGGCCCCGGCTCGGCCCGACGAGCTCCCCGAGAGCTCAAGGCGGGACACGGCGCGCCGCTCGAGCCTCGAGCGGGTCCGCGCGGCCCTCATCGATCGTGATGAGGCGCGCGCGGCATGCGCGCTCGGACTTGGAGAAGACGCGGACGGCGGCCGCCAGCCGGGAGGCGGAGGTGGCCAACGTTCGTGGCGAGGCCGGGAGCTCCGCACGTCGCTCGAGGGGGCGCAAGCGCGGCGGCGCCATGCCGAGGAGCGGGCGCGCGGGTTGGAGCGACGGGCCAAGGAGGCCGACGATGCGAAGGCGCCCTCGACGCCAAGGCCGCGGCTCTCGTCGCCGCCGAGGAGCGGCTCCGGCAAGAGCGCACCGCCCGCCAAGGGGTTGAGGGGCGGCTCCGGCGGAGCGAGCCGCCCTCGTCGACGCCCGTGCGGCCGGAGCGAGGAGCGCGCCGCCCACGAGGTGTCGCGAAGTCCTTGGCGGATCGGGACGCCAAGCTCTCCAAGGCCGAGGGCGAGGTCATCGTGCTCGGCATTGCGAGCGCGAACCGAGGAGATGGCCCTCCGGGGAGCGAGCGAGGCCGTCAAGCGCCTCGAGGCGGCGGTCGAGGCCGAGCGCCGCGCCCTCGAGATGGAGAGGAAGCGAGGTCGAAGGTGAGCCTTTGTTTGACTCTTGCCTTGTTGGTTTTTCGTTTGGGAACTCGCATTCCCTTTTTTTGATTTCTTTCTCGCCTTGGCGTTTCCGGGCTTGCGCACCGCCCGGGGCACGCGGTGAGCGGGCGAGGCGGCGCGAGGCTTCCTACAACTCCTCCGAGCCGGGGCTGCGGGAGGCTGCGTGATGCGGCCCTCGAGACTGCCGCGCGCGTCGAGGAGGGCGAGGCACGGCCGGCGGCTCCTTGGCCGGCCGCCCGCGCGCCCTTGGCGGCCACGTCACGGAGCGGATGCGCCGGGCGGCGCATCCGGGCGTCCGAAGGCCCTCGGAGTGGTGCGATCCCACTACGAGCTCAACTTCGAGGCGGCGGCGAAGGCTACGTCGTTCCCGAGGGCGTCGAGGACGAGGTGGCGATGGAGCGTGTGGATGCGCTCGCCGCCGACGCCGCCGGTCGCTCGCCGAGGCCTTCGAGGAGTTCCTCTTCCCCTACGTCGGCCGACGCCTTCTTTGCTCCTCCCGCCCGAAACATGCGGGCGCTAGGCCCGCTTTTTGTGTATCAATATTCGGCCTTGTGGCCCTTGTAAATAAATACATTATCTTCATCGTAAACATTTGATGATACGAAATGAAGTCTTTTGCTTATTGTGCTTTTTTGTTTCTCCTTCTTCCTAAGTAGATTTTACTTAGGGGAGTTCGATTTTCGCGGGGGGTCTGCTGGGTTGGAGGCGAGAGAGAAGGGCCATATCCACGCGGCGTAGGCTATCTCTGGCTCGCACGCTCCTTCCGCTGGGCCGCCCGCGCCCTGTTCGAATCGTTGCTCGTAGTTGAAGTAGAAAACAAACTTAGCATGTGTAAGTTATTTCGTTTTTGCGCGAAAAAATTGGGACCATTTGGGGGGGGGTGCCCCCCGCGGTAGCCCCCGAGGGTAACTTGGGTTTCAGGGGAAAGCCGAGTTATCCTGTCCATTAGACTTGAAGCATTTACATAGTTGTTACCAACTGGGGCATTGGCCATGTGATTTTTACAACAAAAATACTTGGAAAATCCTAGCTAAGGGTAGAAGCGACGTAGCTGTTGGATGTTCCAAGCGTTGGTGAGCTTTTCATCGTCCTCGTTGGCCGGCTTGTACGTGCCGGCTTGAGTACCTTCACCACGACGTAGGGTCCCTCCCATGGGGGCGATAGCTTGTGGCGCCCTCGGTTATCTTGGCGTAGCCTTAGGACCAGATCCCCCTCGGCGAAATCCCGTCGACGTATCTTGCGTGCTTGGTAGCGTCTTAGGGACTGTTGATACCTCGCGGAATGCATTAAGGCTACGAGGCGTGCCTCGTCCACCGGGTCCGGCGATTCCTCGCGAGCTCGTTGGTTAGCATCCTCGTTATAGCCTCGAACCTTGGGCGACCCGTATTCTAAGTCCGTGGGGAGGACGGCCTCCGCGCCGTGGACTAGGAAAAACGGGGTGAACCCGGTGGCTCGCTTGGGGTGGTCCTTAGGCTCCACACGACCGCCGGTAGTTCTTGGAGCCATTTTCGCCCCGATTTGTTGAGGCGATCGAAAATTCCGGGCTTAAGGCCTCGTAGGATCATGCCGTTGGCATGCTCCACTTGGCCGTTGGTACGTGGGTGTGCCACAGCCGCCCAATCCACACGGATGTGGAACTTGTCGCAGAACTCCAAGAACTTCCGGCCCGTGAACTGGGACCCATTGTCTGTGATGATGGAGTTTGGCACTCCAAAGCGGTAGACGATGTCGGTGAAGAATGTCACCGCCTGCTCAGCCCTTAGGTTCGTGATGGGGCGCACCTCCACCAACTTGGAGAACTTGTCGATCGCGACTAGCAGGTGGGTGAAGCCCCCGGGCGCCTTCCGCAGGGGCCCGACGATGTCCAGCCCCCACACGGCGAATGGCCATGTCACGGGGATGGTTTGTAGGGCATGGGCGGGCGGGGTTGGACTTGCGGGCGTAGAACTGGCACCCTTCGCAGGTGCGCACGATCTCGCTGGCGTCCGAGACCGCAGTAGGCCAGTAAAAGCCCTGGCGGAACGCGTTGCCGACGAGGGTGCGGGGTGCGGCGTGGTGGCCACAGATCCCCGCGTGGATGTCCCGTAGGAGCTCGCGCCCCTCGGGAATGGGCACGCACCGCCGCGGATGCGGAGGCAGCGCGCGCTTGTACGGCTCGCCGTCGACGAGGGTAAAAGATTTGGCCATCTCGGCGATGCGCCCGGCCGAGGCCGGTCCGCGGGGAGCTCCCCTCGAGCGATCCGGGCGATGTACTTCTTGCGCCGGTCCTCTCGGACGGGAGGGCCGGCTCGATGTCCATTACGTCGACCTCGTGGGGAGCCGTACCCCTCGAGGAGGGAGAGCACGTACGCCTCGTTCGAGGGGTCCTCGTCCATGGGTTCCGCACCCGGCCGGATTCGAGGGAGCCCCCGGGGGCTCGTTGTGACTCGAGGGGTAGGGCTCGAAGACGACCGAGGGGCGAGCGATGTCGCGCGCGAAAACATTCGGGGGGACGGTGATCCGCCGGACGCGATCTTGGCCGGTTCATCCGCCTCCTCGTTGTACCGGCGGGGTACGTGGTTGAGCTCGATGCCGTAGAACTTGTCTTCGAGGGCCCGCACGGCTTTGCGGTAGGCCTCCATCTTGTCGTCGTGGCAGCTTGCGTTCTTCATGACCTGATCGATCACGAGCTGCGAGTCCCCCCGCACGTCGAGGCGCTTGACGCCTAACTCAATGGCAATCTTGAGGCCGCGAGAGGAGGGCCTCGTACTCGGCCATATTGTTAGACGCGGGGAAGTGGAGGCGCACCACGTACGCATGTATTCCCCGAGGGGTGACACGAAGAGCGAGGCCCGCGCCCGCTCTGTTTTCGTTGCGAGCCGTCGAAGAACGAGTCCGGCCTCTCGCTGGATTTGTGGGGGCGGCGGTGCGTGTCCGTCCAATCAGCAACGAAATCCGCCAAGATTTGCGATTTGACGGCCTTGTGCGGGGCATAGGCGAGCGTTTCGCCCATCAGCTCCACGGACCACTTGGCGATCCTTCCCGCGGCGTCGGGGTTGCGGATGATCTCTCCTAGCGGAAAGGAAGAGACCACCGTGATGGGGTGGGCCTCGAAGTAGTGGCGGAGCTTGCGCCGCGCAAGGACTACCGCGTACAGCAACCTCGGACACGGGGGTAGCGCGTCTTCGTGTCGATAGGACCTCGGCCGATGTAGTAGACCGGCCGGCGTACGGGCAAGGCGTGCCCCTTCTTCCATGCGCTCCACGACGATCACGGCGGCGACCACACGGGTGGTTGCGGCTACGTAGAGCCTGCGGGGGTTCGCCGTCTTGCGGCGGCGTGAGGATCGGGGCGTGCGTTAGGGACGCCTTCGGCTTGTCGAGCGCATCCCGGGCCTCGGTGGTCCGGGAGAAATGCTCGTGCTTCTTGAGGAGGCGGTAGAGGGCGCAGGCCCTTCTCACCGAGCCGCGAGATGAAGCGGCTCAAGGCGGCGAGGCACCCCGGTACCTTCGCACCCCTTTGAGGTCCCCGGATCGGACCCATCCGTTCGAGGGCCGCAACTTTTCGGGGGTTGGCCTCGATTCCCCGTTGGGAGACAATGTACCCCGGGAGCATGCCTCGCGGCACTCCAAAGACACATTTTTCGGGGTTTAACTTGACCCCATTGGCCCGTAGGCGGCCGAACGCGACGGCGAGGTCGCCAACCGGGTCGTCCGCCTTCTGGTCTTCACGACGATGTCGTCCACGTATGCTTCGACCGTTCGGCCGATGTGATCCCCAAAAACGTGCTGCATGCAACGCCGGTATGTTGCACCCGCGTTTACGAGGCCAAATGGCATCGTGACGTAACGAACGTCCCGAACGGTGTGATGAACGAAGTCGCGAGCTGGTCGGACTCCTTCATTTTTATTTGGTGGTACCGGAGTAAGCATCTAGGAAGCAAATCAATTCACACCCGGCCGTTGAATCAACGATCGATCAATGCGCGGCAAAGGAAAAGGAACTTTAGGACATGCTTTATTAAGACTAGTGTAGTCTACACACATCCGCCACTTCCCATTCTTTTTCTTTACAAGCACGGGGTTAGCTAGCCACGTTGGGTGGAACACCTCCTTGATGAATCCGGCCTCGAGAAGCTTCCACGGCTCCGCTCCGATTGCCGTCGCCGCTCCTCGTCAAAGCGGCGCGGCCGGCTGCCGCACGGCGCGGGCGTTTGGCGAGGATGTCAAGGGAGTGCTCGGCGACTTCCCTCGGGATGCCCGGCATATCCGAGGGGCTCCACGCGAAGATGTCGGCGTTGGCGCGGAGGAAGTCGACGAGCACCATTTCCTATTTGGGGTCGATGGTGGAGCCGACCCTCAACGCCTTGCCCTCGGGGGCGAGGGGTCGAGGGGGACCCCCCTTGGTCCGCTCCGCCGCCTCGAAGGTGCCGTTGTGCTTGCCGGCGGGGGTCGAGGTCTTCGTTGACCATCTTCTTCGGCGTGTTCACCGGCGCTTCGTCCCGGCGCTAGTGCCTCCGCGTGCTCCATGCACTCGACGTCGCAGTCGAACGCGTGCTCGATGGATGACCCGACGGTGATGACGCCGTTCGGTCCCGGCATCTTCATCTTCAGGTAAGTATAATTGGGGACCGCCATGAATTTGGCGTAACAGGGTCGCCCAAGTATTGCGTGGTAGGCCCCCTTGAACCCCACCACTTCGAAGGTGAGGGTCTCCTTGCGGAAGTTCTTTGGGGTGCCAAACCACACCGGTAGGTCGATGCGCCCGAGGGGCCGGACCTCTGCCGGCGCGATGCCATGGAACGACTTCGTCTTTGGGCCGCGGGCGGGTCCAACCCGATCCCCATCGAGGCGCAATGTATGCGCGTAGAGGATGTTGAGGCTGCCGCCTCCGTCCATGAGGACCTTCGAGAACCGGGCGTTCCCGATGATGGGGTCGACCACCAGCGGGTACTGGCCGGGTTGGGGATGCGGTTCGGGTGGTCCTCCCGGCCGAAGGTGATGGCGTCCTCCGACCAATTGAGGAAGGACGGAGGTGCCCTCTCCGCGGTGAGGACCTCGTGCCGCTCCTTCTTGCGCCTGCCTAGGGTCGACATGTCGACAGTTGGCCCCCCAAAGATGAGGAACACATTTTCGACGGCGGGGAAGCCGCCGGCGTCGCCATCGCCTCCGTCTTTCTTGGCCTCTGCCTCCTTCGCGGCGGCGCGGCCATAGAACTTCTTGAGCATATCGCACTGCTCAAGGGTATGGTGCACTGGGGTCTTGTGGTAGGGACATGGCTTCTTCAGCATGTCGTCGAACACTCCCGGGCCTCGAGGGGCCGGTCGAGGGCCCCGTCGAGCCGGGTCAACAGCGAGGGCCTCGGCGTTGCCGCCGTCGCGCCCCTGCTCGCGCGCCTCGCGGCGCGGCTTCTTCCCCTTCTTGCCCCGCTTGTCGTTGCGGTGCGGCTCCTTGGACTTGCTGCCCTCCGCGGGCGCGTCCTCCGAGCGCTTGCCCTTCTTGCCGTCGAAGATCGCCCCCACGGCCTCCTCTCCGGAAGCGAAGCTGGTGGCGATGTCGAACAGCTCGTTGGAGTCCGCGGGCGGGCTGCGTCCCAACTCGCGTACGAGGTCCCTGCACGTGGTGCCCTCGAGGAAGGCATGCACGATCTCGGAGGCTCGCGCCACGGCGGGGAGCTCGGTGCAGCGCTTGGAGAAGCGCCGTATGAAGTCCCGCAGCGACTCGCCGGCTTCGCGTGCAAGAGCGCGAGTCCCGGGGAATTCCCCGGGGCGCATGTACGTGCCTGGAAGTTGCCCACGAACGTGTGGACCGGGTCGTCCCGGTTGTGGATGCGGCTAGCGGGCAAGTGCTCGAGCCATGTCGGGCCGCGTCGCCCGGATGCGGGGGCAAGTTGCGGATGATGACCTCGTCCTTTGGTGGCCCCGCCCGGTGACAAGCTAAGCGGTAGTCGTTGAGCCATACACGGGGGTCCGTTTCCCCGTTGTACTTGACGATGGTCGAGGGTTGGCGGAAGCGTTGGGGGAACGCCGCGCGGATCTCCCGGCTGAACACACGGGTGCCCGGGGGCTCCGGCGTCGGGGAGCGGTCCTCGCCGGCTGTCGTAGCGTCCACCCCGTCGAGGGTGGTAGCCCCTTGCTGCACGTGCGTCAGCCTTGGCCGGTGCGCCCGGCGTTGATGACGTTTCGGGCGTCGCCATCCGGCGCCTGCGTGCGTCAAGGAGCCGCTCCTTGGCCGGCGTGCGTCCTTGGTCGGCGGGTCGTCCTGCCGGTCCCCCTGCGTGCACCGAGGGTTCGCCTCCCGGCGCAGCTTCGTCGTCCCGCGCATCCCCCTGTTGGCGGATGCGTGAGGCTGAGCTCTCGGCCTGCTGGACGGCCGCCCTCGCTCGATGAGAGTTTGCACCTCGTGGTGCGGGTCTCGAGCCTCGGGGGTCGAGGGTGCCGGCATGGCCCGCAGCAGCGTTGCGGCGGCGATGAGCTTTTGGCTCGCTCGCGGGGGCGCGTCCGCGTTGTCGACGTTGGGGACGGTGTTGATGCGGTCGCGGACCTGTCGGCCCAGCTCCCGTGCGCGTTCGCCGCGCGCGGAGGCCTCCCCTGCCATTGAGGCGCGGAGCAGTCGCACCGTTCGGTACTCTTCCGCCAGCTTGGCTTCGAGCTCGCGGGCTTGGGCCAGCTGTGCGTCGGCGTCGGCCCCAGCAGGGAGCGCTTGGCCCCGTGGCTAGGCGCGTGGCGATCCTTGGGGCGGCGTGACTTCCCCCATCCCCGGCGCCCGCCGCTCCGGCGGCATTGGCCGGGTCATTGGTGATGACGGCGTAGCACTCCCGCGCGGGGTCGTAACTCCCGGTCTTTGGGAGTAGTCGGAGTAACCGAACCAGTAGTCCGCGGCGTCTAGGAAACGCCGGAACACAACTGGGTCGGGTACGCCGGAGAAGTCCCACTCCGCGTACCGTGGCGGTTGGCGGGTGGTAACGTGTCGACGGAGCCCAGGGACGATTCGTCTCCTGGCGAGGCGCGGGACCCCTGGCGACGAAGACGTGGCGGCCAGGTGGAACCCTGCGCATCGTGGTGTTGACGTTGGCGTTGTAGGCCGACGTAGCACCACGCAGCCCGATGGGGATGCGCGGTCGGAGACCGCGCGCGCGTCCCGGCGGGGCGGTGGCGGTTGTCGTAACGGTGGGCGCACCGCGTTGGTGGCGGCGCGCTCGGCCTGCCGTCGCTCGGACCGCGCCCGGCGCGGCGGCGTCTAGAGCGACGACGGCGTCGCGGCGTTGATGGGCCCGCGGCATCCGTGCTGCGGGCGCTGCGCGCCGGAGTCGTGCGTGCGGCGGGGGTCGAGCGGACCCGGCCTAGCGCCGCGCGCGGAGTTCCTCACGGTTGGTGAGGCGTATGAGATAGCCGTTCCCCGTGGCACGAAAGTTCGAGGTCCCCGAAGCGAATTTCGAACCGGCCGGGAGGGGGGTCCGAGCTACCCATGCAGTAGCGTGTACCACGGTACTCAGTGCGAATCACCATGGAGGGAATTGGCGAAATGACCTTAGGCGCTCGCTTGCCCCACGGTGGGCGCCAACTGTCGGTGCGGAATGTGGTCCCGACACTAACCAGTAGAAAGCGCCGAGGTCTATCCCTCAATGGTTGATTCTAAGTAACGAGCGACACAAGGTTTTTATCCTCGGTTCCGCCGAGGGGGCCGTACGTCCGGCGGTGGCGTGCTCGAGGCACTATATTACTTAGCACGGGGGTGCTCGTAGTGGGGCGGCTACAAGCAAGGCGGGAGAGGAAGCGGGGGCTCCCAAGTCCCCGGCGAAGATGTTGTGGGAGAATTGGGGAATGAGCACGTGGTGTGCGAAAGGTTCTTGTTGTCTCGTTGTCTTGTGTCCCCCCGTGGGCGGGGGGTTCGCTCCCCCTTTTATAGATCAAGGGGGAGGCGGTTTACATGCACGCCGCGCTACCTAGCTACGTGGGGAAGTGCGACGTGCTATGCTGTAGAGTGGGCGGCCGTCCGGGCGATCCTTGCGGCGATCCGGTCATCATGGCCTGACTTGTACCCGAACAGTGGTGGTTCGAGGGTAGGAGAGCAGCGGATGGCGGTGATGTCCTCTGATAGGCTCGAGGGAGGTGCGCGCGCGGGCTGTACGGAGTACGGGGTAGAGCGAACGGCGTTCCTTCCCGACGCGCCTCACGGGCTGGAGTTGTTGTTACGGCGTCGGGCGTGCTCCTGCACGTGCGGGTACGGCAGCCACGCCGTTACAGTGGCGGGGATGGCGGTCCACCGGCCTAGCGCCTCCACCCTAACCCCCGTAGGGTCACAAGAAAGTGAATCGAGGGTGAAGCCGGCCCCCTTTCGAGGGCTCGGCGCGTCGGCCGTCTTTGGAGCGGGCGCACGGTGTCACGGGACCGACACGGCCGCGGCCGCACGGTCCCTTCCCACGGTAGCGGGGATGGGCTCCTCCCCGGGGAGTTGGTGCGGCGGCACCGGGGTGCGAGCCCCGGCGCATGATGGCGCCGTCCCGCTCGTGTCAAGGCGTTAAATGCCCGTGTACGGGGGCCGGCGCACGCGCGAGGAGCGCCCTCGAGCGTGGCGGACTCGGGCCGAGGGCGGGCGTACCCTCGAGCGAGGCGAAACCCGCTCGAGGGGAGTGAGCCCTCGAGCGGGGGCGGAGCCCGCTCGAGGGAAGTGCCGTCCCTCGAACGGGCGGGCCTGCTCGAGGGGATCTCTAAGAGGGCCGCCTTGGTGGGCCGTCGGGGTCCCTCGCGGCGTGGGCCGTGTCTGCATGGTTAGACACACGCATGGTTAGGCTTAACGTGTTTTGGTTTCATTGCGGGTTTTAAGTGAGGTTTTCCCCATTGTTTAAGGGGACCCCTAGGGCTGTCCCCGACACCATTCGAGGAAAGCACTCTTCACATCCATTTGGTGCAACTTGAACCCTTTAGCCACGGAAAAGGCTAGAAGGATCCTAATCGCCTCCAAACGGGCTACGGGAGCAAAGGTCTCCTCATAGTCAATCCCCCTCCTTCGGATCGAACCCTTGAGCAACAAGTCTCGACTTGTTCCTCACAACCTCACCCTTCTCTCCCTCTTTGTTTTTCCGCACCCACTTTGTACAAATCGACTTACACCCCGGGGGAGGGTCAACCAACTCCCACACCCGATTCCTCTCAAAGTTCTCCAACTCCTCATGCATCGAGTTAACCCAATTGTGATCGGATAGTGCGTGTCCAATGTCTTTGGGCTCGAAAGAAGCAACAAATGCAGCATGAGCAAAATGGGAATTGTTTCGAACCCTCGACCGTGTTGTGCGTTCATTCATGTCGCCGATGATCCTCGAAGCCGGGTGATCCACTTGAACTCGCCGGGGAGGTTCTCGCCTCGAAGCTACCTCCCCCTCAACATCGGCTTCTCCTCGTTCTTGATTTGTCGTCGTAGGTGTAGCGAGAGGGTCCATCCATCATCGTAGTCGAAGTAGTGGGTACATGTTCGGCGGGGGCACCGCACCGCCATCTTCATCATCACCATGTTCATGCTCCTCCTCCCGAAAGATCTCCTCGCCAAGCTCATCATCACCTGCACACTCAAAGACAAGGCGACTACGTGGCTCCGTCTCGTCGAAGGTTACCTCGCAAGTCTCCACGATTTGGTTAGTTTCAAGATTGAGCACACGATATGCTCTAGAATGAGATGCATAACCAAAGAAAATGCCATCGACGAGACCTAGCCTCAAATTTATCCAACTTTCTCGCCTTTCTTCGAATGAAACACTTGCAACCAAAGACATGGAAGTGACTCACCTTGGGTGTGCGACCATGCATCAACTCATAGCATGTCTTCTTCTTGTGCACTCTGAGGTATATCCTATTCGATACATAGCACGCGGTATTCACCGCCTCAGCCCAATACCACCTCGGAGTCCTATGCTCATCAAGCATCGTCCGAGCCATCTCGCACAAGGTCCTATTCTTCCTTTCCACAACACCATTACGGGGAGGCATATACGGACTCGAAAAGCGGTGCTCAAGACCCATGTCATGGCGGAAGGTTTCAAAACGAGAGTTTCGAATTCCGAGCCATTGTCACTTCCACAACTTAAGTGACCCAACCGCCTATGCCACTTCCACAACTCACTCGAAGAACCGGCCCGAAACAACGCTCTAGACCCGAAGGGCGAGAAAAATCACCACGAAACACCCGACCCTCGGGAACGACCATACGGACAAGGTCCACTCGAGAATCCAAAATCCGAGAACCACCGAGGCCGAAACAACACCTCAAAGCCCTCATCCAACAAGCGGGACACGAAAAGCAAATTGTACCCCAGCGATTGAACAAGAGCAACACGCCTCGAGTGATCTTGTCACTCACTTTGATCTCACCTTCGAAAGCACACGCCCACGCCCATTGTCCCCAAAGGTGATGTACCTCTTTGTCACCACCGAGATGAGACTTGAGGACCACCCCCTGTCTCCCGGTCATATGCCTCGAGCAAGCGGAGTCGATCAACCAAATGTTCTTCAAGTCTCCCACACGAAATTCAAAAACGAGCACGTGAGCGAACAAACGACTCGACACGGGGTTAGTACCAAAGGAGGAAAACCAGTGCCGAGCCATTTGCTCGAAAGTGGGGTTACACCAACCAAAGCATCTCTCCTACCAAAACTACCTCCACGAACACCACCACGGTAACCACCCTGAGGGAACCACCCCTCTCTGCCTGGAGGAGGAACAAATCCACGCAAGAAAACCCGTGGAACGTCCTTCCTCTCCAACTCAAAGCTACAACTCCTCCCATCCCCGTAGTGAACTCGAGGGAGAGAACGCCCTAGCAACCGACCACCCGCACCCTTTCCGGCCCAACCACCGAACCACGACCACCGAAACAACCCTTGGTCTTCTCGCAAACGATCTAGTGTAGCTCGGTCGACCACGAAGCCAAGTATGTTCTTGCCGCTAGTTGTTGCTCCCGGTACTTTGGATCACATACATCTTTGAGTGATTTTGGTGAGGAGTGTTCCCATGTGCCTCTCATGTGTGATAACACGAGTGCCATTAGTGTTGCCAAAAATCCAGTGCTTCACTCCAGAACCAAACACATAGAAGTGAGGTACCACTTTCTGAGAGATAATGTTGAGAAGGGAAACACAGACCTCATCCATGTACCCACAGAAAAGCAGCTTGCCGATATCCTAAACAAGCCTTTGGACCAAGCTACATTTGCTTGTTTGTGAGGAGAGCTTGGAGTTGTTTTTCTTTCGAGCTTCGGTTGGGAGGGTTGATGTACATATGCGTGTTGCATTTCCATATATGTATCATATCATGCTTGCATCTTTGTATCATAGATGCATTTGTAACATATGCATTAGAGATGTGCTTCTCTCATATGCTTTGCTCACCATGATATGCTAGAAATGAGGTTATGACTTTGCTTGTGATGCTCATGAGATGTATAGCTATGCTCTTGGTAGCTTTGGGATATATATGTTTGTGGATAGCTTTCTTTTGTAAAAATGCTATATGATCCTCTCTTGTCGGTAGAATGCCTTTCATGTTCATTTTTGGTGCTTATGGCTATATCTTGCTTAATTTGTGCTTGGAACCATGTTCTTTTCATTTGGGATCAAAGATCCATTTATCATCATGAATGTTTAGCCTACATGCTACCTTGTGGAGAAGCCTAAGCTTCGTTTTGCCGCAAAGGCACTTCATGTACCATGCTTAATTTGTCAATCATGAAAATGGTATGTGAGATGCCTATGCTTGAAAAATTTGCTTTCATGTCATAAATGCTTTAAATTTCTTATCTTGGGTGCTAAATTGTTGCATGATGTTCACCAATGAGAAGTCTCATATCTAGAAGTGGACACATGCCTCGGTGGCTTTGACATGACGTGAGATAGCTTGTAGGTGTTTGTGATGACCGTGTGATGAGAATTTGTGACCTAGCATGAAGTTTGTGAGTTATATGTTGTGTGTGCTCTTTTTGCTCATGATTAGGTGCTATGCTCATGAGATGGAAATTTTTGTGAAAAATACTTCATTTTCATCATGGCTATGTCACTTGCTTATATGTCCCTTTGTATCTTGTTGGCGATGCTTGTGCTCAAATTGTGGCTATCTTGCTTGTCTATGTCTCAATTTTAGCATGTTGTAGTGCTCTTTGTATATTTGAGAAGCACATGATTGTATTTGTAGACTTGATTCATGCATTACCAACAAGGGGGAGGAAAGTACCCAATTCATGTTTCCAGGGGGAGTGTGCATCGAGGAAAGAAAAATTGGGAGAAATGCATTTGTTCGGGGGAGCTTGCATTCATGTATTGGGGAGCTCCTTTTCGCTCGAATTGTAGTTGTGCTCTTTTACGGATGGTGTCGAGCCCTTTTGCCTCACCTTGAGGAGCGGCAATTTTGGAGCATTTTATCTCGGTTGTGTCGAGCCGTTGCCCTTGCCTTAGGGGACCGAGATCTTTCTCACTCAAGTGATCTTTTCTTGGCTTTTGTTTGGCTTTTGATCACTTGCTTGAGTTTTTCTTTTGTTTCTTTTCTTTTTCTCTTTTCTTTGAATTGGTTACTTGTGTGTGTTGTCAATTCACTCATCAAGGGGGAGATTGAGGACCGGAGTGTCCGAGGACCGGTGGATGGTCGCTCCTGGCTGTGATAAGTGATTGACAACGTGGTGTGGACTGACTCTTGGCCGAGTATTGCAGGTGCAGGTTGCGGCTTGATTTGCGTTGGTGCAGATGAAGAGTGGGCGCGAAAGGTCTATGCTTTGCGGGGCCTCGAGGAGTGGAGAGACAAGTAGGCACGACTCGAGGGACACCGGTGGCCGGCGGGGGTCAAGTGCGAGGCTGCATGGTGGCAAGAAAAGCAAGACGAAGTCATCGATCGGAGCCGGTGTAGGGTAGCGGCTCACAACCGGAGTACGCACGCGGGGGTTTGTGGCGGTTCACCAAAAAACCGTCGGGTTACTTGGTTGAGCCACAAAACCAAGACCGGAGGCTGCGCGGGCGGAGACGGGATCCGGGTGCGCCGAGAAGCTTTGATGCCGGCGGACGTGTGGCGGGATCGCAGGACTTGCGTCGGGAGGACGCGGTCTGCGGCGACGACGTGGCCGTGCGATGAAGAGGAGTGCTACATGATCTATTTGCCCCTAAGGGGTTGTATCACAACTTAAGTGCTAGGGGTAGTGTGGTCTTTTGCCTGGCCTGGAGGGGACTCATATATATTAGCTCTAGGGTTTCTAGGCAAACTATCCATCTGGGCTGCTTCTCATTTCCTTGTTCTCTAGGGTTAGATTTTCCTCCGTTTGTAAAGAATCTTACCTCCGAATGAATGGAAGCTTTCATGGTTGCGTCGATTCCCGGATTGTAGCTCGTTGGATTTTCGTGTCTTTTTCGAGCTATTTTCGTCGGTTTTTTGTGCGCGGCTTATTCCTTCGATTCTGAGGTGTTTGGGCTCGGATTTGTTGGTGGGGATCATTGATAGTTGATCTTTGTGCTTGATCTTGATCCCCCAAACTTCGAGTTCGGCCTCCGATTGAAGGATTTCGGTTGGAACCTAGGCTTTTGGTTGAGTTCAGTGGACATCTTCCCCAAACTTTTCTTCAAGAGCTTAAGCCGTTTGGGAGATCCATGGAAGGATAGGTGGTAGGGTGCTCGCGAGTTTGCTCTCGGGCTGCTGTTCCCGCGCTGTTCACACACAGCGGACGGTCCCTTTGGTAGGCGCGGACAGTCCGCGTGGACCCAGTTGGCCTAGGGTTCTTTGTGTTCTTCACGTGTTCTTGTGTGCCTTTCGTTCGATCCATTTTGTCAGTGGATTTTTGTTGCACGAAGTTCACGGACGATCCGTACTAGAGTGCCGGACGGTCCGTGTCGGGGCGGACGGTCCGCGGGCCCATCGCAGACGGTCCGTTATTGAGGGTGCAGTACTGGAGGTTTGGGGGTTGTTTTCGGACGGTCCGTCGCAGCCTCGCGGACAGTCCGCCTAGGCCTCACGAACGGTCCGCCCGGTGTCTGCAGACAGTCCGCCTAGGCCTCGCCGACGGTCCGCCCGGTGCTTGCGGACAGTCCGCCTGGTCCAGTGCTGAGTTGCTAAGTCCTTTGCTCTTCGAGTTTCGCTTTCGCTTGGGATCGTTTGGGGTTGCTCCTAGAGTTGGTAGGTCCACTGTGACTACGCTACCTTGGCAAACCCGTGTGAGAATCCTTGGTTGTGAATTCGGGGCATAGGCCGAGTTCTCTCTTTGGAGAAGAATTTTTATCGGCTCCCATTCACTCCCCCTCTCTGGTCACCTAATCGGTCCTTCAATCGGTATCAGAGCTAGTTACAGATCTTCGTGATTCTAACTAGTCTAAGATCCAAAGATGGCGAACCAAGAACGGGGTTCGGGTCCTCCACACTTTGATGGTAAGAACTACCATATGTGGCAAAGGTGGGTGGCCGCTTTCATCCGCGACAAGGGTTAGATCCTGTGGGATGTCACAGTGAGAGTACGAGAAATTCACTCATCTCCCCGGTGAGTCCATAAATGCCATGTTTCAGCATTTCACGGTGATCGTGAACAACATGAGGGCTAATGTGGTTGTGCTCCCGTATTAAGACCATGACAGGGCTGTCAAGCTCTTGTATTCTCTAGATGGTACCATGTGGAGTGGGAAGGTCGAGGCCATTCTAGAGTCGGAGAAGTATGAGACCCTCACGGTGGACGAGCTATTTTCCAAGCTCAAGTCGTCCGAGGTGGACCGTGGGGTGCGTGCAAATATCGAGAACCCGACTGATTCCCATAGTCTAGCTCTCGTGTCTGGTTCAAGGACTAATACTAACATGTCTTCGAGACAATTTTCTTTGTCTTGCCTTGTGTCCATGCCAGATGAGGAGTTCGACGTGCTGGGCGAGGAGGACCTCGCGTTGTTGAGCAGGCGGTTTGAGCGCCTGTACACGAACCGGAAGAATGCTCGGAGGAGCTCGGGCATGTGCTACTAGTGCGGGAAGCATGGGCACTTCATCGCCGAGTGCCTAGAAGCCATGGAGGTCAAGCCCGAGCACAAGTACCGTTCGAGGACTGACCACACACACCACTCGAGGGACGACTACAAGGGCAAGAACAAGTCCGAGCGGAGGCCGAGGAAGAGTGGTGGTCACAAGAAGAAGGAGCGAGCGATGGTGGCCGGTGCAAGCGACATCGACTCAAGCTCCTGCTACTCTTCATCGAGCTCAACTGATGAAGAAGAGAACCGGCACAAGGGCAAGCGGTCGAGCAAGAACATCAACATCTTGTGCTTCGCCGCCCAAGGCTTTTGCGGCATGGCACATAGCACCGCAAGCAAGAAGAGCAACAAGGATGACTCGGGCTCCGACTCCGAAGAAGAGGTAAACAATAGTCCAACCTTCTTGATAGCGGAGAATGCTAGGTTGAATGACTTGCTTGACAACCGTGATGATGTGCTTAGAAAGACCAACAAGGAGAAGAGGGAGTATAGGTCTTTGCTTGGAGAGGCTAAGGAGAAGATGGTTCAGCTAGAGTCTTTGCTTGTTGATGCTAGGGCTCAGATAGATTCCCTTAAGTCTGCTCCCGTTGTGACCAATGAACCTGAATGCACTACTTTTTCCACTTTTCTTGGTGAATTTACTGTGCTTAAGGAGAAGTATGCCTCCAAGGTTGAGGAACTAGATGTGCTTAGGGTTGATCTAGATGAGATGAAATCTAGGCCCTCCTTGCTTGGTGCTTGCACTTCTTGTCCTGTTTTGCATGAGAAGCTAGATGTTTCGCTTGCTTATGCTAGATCTTTAGAGGCTCAGCTGAAAGCTCCTATTCCTACAATTTGTTCTACTTGTGAAGTAAGTGATGTGAAGAATATGGAGCTTGCACATTATGTTGATCGTTTGCATGATGAGAATGATGAGCTGAGAAAGTTGATGGGTTGGTTGTCTGGTCATGAGCCTCAGTCGAGGATAATGATTGAGACATACAAGTGCCAGGATGGGGAAGCGCTTGGGGCAAAGAAAGTGGGTGAGGGAAGTGGTGAGAGTGATATCCTAGAGCCACCAAAAACCCACCACAAAAATTCTTTTGTTCCTAAGCCGAATCATCTTAGGAACCGACTAAACACAACCCCAGCTCCACCCGTGTTTCCTCCACAAACCAACAACTTCCAGGAACCCATCAAGTTCAAGAGTGTCTTGGGGAATGGATTCTTTGAGAAGAAGGGAGAGAAATTGAGTGAGGAGAAACCTAGTGAGGAGAAGCTAGAGCCCAAAGAGAACCCAAAACCAAAACCAAAGCCAAAACCAAAACCCTTCCATTGTGAGCATTGTGGGAGGGATGGGCACCTTGCTGAGTTTTGCTTCAGGAGGAAGCATGATGTGAGGTTGGCTAGAGAGTTGGCCAACAAGGACAGGTACCGCCCTTCTCGTGGTGTGCCTGAGCCTAGGTTGGTGCCAAGAGGTGAGGGAATGGTGCGTACCATTTATCCTTGTGGGAGTCGTGAGTTTGTGCCTCGAGGTGATCCATCGCATAGAGAAGGTGGTAGGAGTGTTGGGTTTGGGCGTGGTGAGTTTGCTGGACGTTCCTTTGTTCATGGCCAATACGAGTATGGGGGGAATGATCGCAGTTTTAGGTCCCAAAGGAGCTACGGACCACGGTCTCCCCTTCGTGGTACGTGTAGTCCTCCAAGGGGACGTGTGGGTGTTCCACCTAGGAGAGATAGGATGGATTTTGCTAACCCCACGTTTGAGCAAATGGCAAGGCACTGGTTTGATTCGTTTTGTACTAACCCTAGTGCTGAGTCCTTTGCTCACTCTCGCTCTCGTTTTTTATTTTGCAGGTGGGAGGCATGGAGGGCTTTTGGTTGATCGACTCCGGTTGCCCTCGACACATGACCGGAGATCGATGATGGTTCTCCAGCCTCACCCTTGTGATGACTAAGGAGTACAACACTTTTGGGGATAATGGGAAAGGTAAAGTGCTTTCAGTGGGCACAGTGAAGGTGAGTGAGTCTGTGACTCTTAGGCGTGTTTCTCTTGTCAAGTCTTTGGGGTACAATCTTCTCTCTGTCTCCGAACTTCTTGATGAGGGTTTTGAAGTCCGATTCACAATGGGTTGTTCTCGTGTTTTGGATTCTCGAGGCGATCTCGTGTGTACGATCATTCCCGAGGGTCAAATTTTCAGAGCCGATTTTTATTAGTGTGTTGGCTCTTCTTGTTGTTTGGTTGCTGGTGTTTCGGCAGAGCTTTCGAAATGGCATAGGAGATTAGGTCACTTGAGTTTTGACTTGTTGTCACGCTTGAGTGGGCTAGGATTAGTCCGAGGATTGCCAAAGTTGAAATACCAAACGGATTTGGTATGTGCTCCGTGTAGGCATGGCAAGATGGTCGCCGCCTCTCATTCGCCTCTGACATCCGTTATGACAGAGAGGCCATGCGAGTTGTTCCATATGGACTTGGTTGGTCCATCTCGTGTGTGCACGGCGGGCGAGAAATGGTATGTCCTTGTGATTGTGGATGACTATTCTCGCTATGCTTGGGTCTTCTTTTTGGCTGACAAGGGGGAGACGTTTGGTTTTGTGAGGGATCTAATCTTGAGGTTGAAGAACGAGAGACATGGAGATGTTGTTTGAGCTATTTGTAGCAACAATAGCAGTGAATTTAAAAACTCTCATTTTGAAACTTTTTGTCGTGATTTGGGTCTCGAACATCAATTTTCTTCTCTATATGTGGCTTGTCAGAATGGTGTGGTTGAAAGAAAAAATTGTTCCCTTTGTGAGATGGCTCGGACGATGCTTGATGTGCATAGGACTCCGAGGAGATATTGGGCTGAGGCGGTGAATACCGCTTGCCATGTTGGGAACCAGATTTTTCTGAGGGCTTCTTGAACAAGATGTGCTATGAGCTTATGCATGGGTGAGCACCTAGGGTGAGACATTTCAGGGCTTTTGGTTGTCGGTGCTTCATTCTCAAGAAGGGTAGGCTTCATAAGTTTGAGTCGAGGTCTTCCGATGGGATTTTTTTAGGTTGTGCTAGTCATTTTAGAGCATTTTGTGTGCTCAACCTTGATACTAACCTAGTCATGGAGACTTGCGAGGTGACTTTCAACGAGACACAACCATGCAATTCGTCTGTCTTCGAGTGTGTAGGTGAGGATGAAGTTGGCAAGAAGATCTTTGAGGACGAGGAGGACGATGCTCGAGCCACCCTCGAGCGCGAACGTTCGACCCGAGAGGAAGTGCAGGGCCATCTTGAGTGGGAGCGCGCTGCGCTTGAGACGGCGTAGGCCACCATCAAGCTCCGAGACGAGGAGATCACGCGGCTGTCCGGTGAGCTGGTCCAGGAAAGTGTGTCCTACAAGGACTTGCGGCAGACCAGCGAGGAGAAGGATGCCGTCATCCTTGAGCTGCAGCAGGCGGCTGTCACTGCACACGCCTCCCTCGAGTCGAAGAAGAAGCAGGGTGAGGGTGAGTTGCCATTCCAATCTTTTGCTTGTTGGCTGAATTCGTTTTTTGGGATCTGCTCCCAATTTTGTTTGTATCTTCATTTTCAGGCCTGCGGACGGCTCTCGGGACCTCGACGACCTAGGCGTAGGCCATCTAGACGGCTTACAACTCCTCCCAACAGGAGCTGGAAGAGGTGTAGGCCGCCATCCTTGAGGCGTGCCAGGGCATTGAGGATGGCGAGGCACATGCCGAGAGCTCCATGTCGAGTTGTCTCCGCGCTCTGGGTGGGCACGTTACTCAGCGCATGCGCCGCACACTACACCTGGGGGTCCAGAAAGCCCTTGGCGTGGTGGTGTCGCACTACCGGATCAACCTCGGGGCGATCTCTACGGGATACGTCGTTCCCGTCAGAGTTGGCAATGAGGTGGAGATGAACCGCGTGGACACGCTCGCCGCTCCTGCCGCCAACGTCCTTGCAAAAGACTTCATGGATTTCCTATTCCCGGATGCTCCCCCAGCTGGCGGCCCCGAGGCCTGAAAATAGTTGGGCGTTCGAGCCCTTTTAAGTGTTTTGTTAGAACTTGAGTCGTGTGGCTTTTGTAATAAACACAATTTGTTTGAAACATTTTGAATGTTTGTAAGTTTCGACGTTTGTGTTGTTTCGTCTCTTTTCCCTTTACCTGGGCGAATTTGAGCTGGGAGGATTTGATTTCATGAGTAGTTTGTAGGTTAAGAGGCAAGGGAGAAGGGCCGTATCCCGCCGGAGGCGTAGGCTATCTTCAACTTGCGCGTCTTTCCCTTTGGCTGCTCGTGCCCCGCTTGGATTCAGCCGAGGTTTGGGCCGAGTCATATTCAGCGTATCTGAAGTGCGTTTGTTGCGAAAAAATGGGGCCATTTTTTGGGGAGAGTGCCCCCCGAGTGGGACTTGGTTTTCAGGGGAAAGCCGAGTCACCCTTTGACTTTATTTAGTGATGAAATTTACATTTGTGCAACCAACTGGGGCGTTGGGTATGCTGAAACAAGAAAAAACTTGGAAATCCTTTCTATGGATAGAAGCGACGTAGCTGTTGGATGTTCCAAGCGTTGGTGGGCTCTTCGCCGTCCTCGTTCGCCAGCTTGTAGGTGCCGGGCTTGAGCACTTTGACGACGACGTAGGGTCCCTCCCATGGGGGCGATAGCTTGTGGTGGCCTCGATTTTCTTGGCGCAGTCTTAGGACTAGGTCCCCCTCGTTGAAGTCTCGGCGCTGTATCTTCTGGGCTTGGTACCGCCTCAGCGCCTGCTGGTATCTCGCCGAATGCATCAAGGTCACAGTGCGGGCTTCGTCTAGTTGATCCAGTGAGTCCTCGCGGCCCCACTGGTTGGCACCTTTGTCATAGCCCTTGACTTTGGGCGACCCGTACTCCAGGTCCGTGGGGAGGACGGCCTCCACGCCGTAGACTAGGAAGAATGGGGTGAATCCCGTGGCCCTGCTCGGGGTGGTCATGAGGCTCCGAACGACTGACGACAGCTCCTGGAGCCATTTTTGGCCAGACTTGTTCAGCCTGTCGAATATCCTGGGCTTAAGACCTTGTAGGATCATTCCGTTGGCACGCTCCACCTGATCATTGGTCTGTGGATGTGCGACAGCCGCCAAGTCTACGCAGATATGGTATTTGTCAAAAAACTCTGCTGATGGTTAATAGTTGTATCAAAGTTCGTTTAGACTTTCAAGTGGACAAGTCCCTCGTCGTAGTCAAGGGACCCTTCTTCCCTCGAGTGGTGAACCAAGGTATCGAATCCGTGGAACAAATGTGTGACGCAAAAGATGATCTAGTAATGCCAAGTAACTTCAATCTTCGAGAGGTGAAACCCTAATGCATCTAATCACAAGAACAAATCTAATCTACTAAAGACCGAAGGTAACAAAGATAGAGGGGGTAGATAAACCGATCTAGAGAGATCGGGTTGAGCCTTTTGTTGAAGTTCCAAGCGTAAGAAGAAGTAGCAAATCAAATCTCATTAGAAGCCTCTTTAAACCATGGTTTCCCGCCCGACTCCGAAAACGTCCGCCTTTCAGAGCCCCCATTCTGTCACAATGTACTCCTATTTATGCGGGTAGTCTAGGGCGAGTCTGAGGACAAGTCGAGTTCTTTCGGAAGATCAGGCGTGCACCTCTAGCCACCGCGGCTACAGGGACACCCTATGTGATCTATCTCGAGAATAGATCTAAAATAAGCAAGGCCGATCGAAAATGAAGACTTCGGAGAAACACTTAGTCGCTAAAAATTGAATTCAACTTGATACATCAACTAGTACAATGATATATGAACAAGATCACCACCGGGATCCTACCTTGATCTTGCTTCTAGCTCCGGGAACTCTGACGTGGTCTTCCTTGCAAGGTTCCCACGTCGGCTAGAGAGACCCTAGTCAACTAGCTCGACCCTCTCCTCTCCGGGATGGTGTCCCTCTCTTCTCTGCTCCTCGGCGGCCGATGACGAATTGATCGATGCGTGGCTCTTGAGCCCGGGGCTATAAATAGCCCGAATGGCGGCTAGGTCAAGGCGGAAGGCGACTGGGCCCTGGAATGGGCCGGCCGGCCGGCACAGGCCGGCCGGCCCAGGCCCACCCCGGCCCCGGTTGCTGCCTCCTTCGCGTGGCGTTGGTTCCCGAGTCTTCTAGATCCTTCCCCCTTCTGCATGTGGGCCCTTGTCGTCAGTTTCTCTCCGAGTTAGACGTAGCTCCTTGTCCCGCAAGATTCGACACTTTTCTGGATAGGTCCTCGGAGTTTTTCATCTTCTCGGGTTTGGTCCCTGGGCTTCTTGGAGTGAAGTTTGCTGCATTGCAAGACTTGTACAGGGCTTCAAGGTCATGTCACAAGGTGCTTGATGAACTTATCCTGGAAGTCTTGCTTTCTACGTCAAAACCCTGCATAAACACTAAACTCCAAAACTGACATGCACGAAAGAACTTGTTATACCAAGGGATTTTGTACCAATGGATAAAGTATAAAACTCATGTCAACACCGAAGGTCAACTCATGGCTAGGTTGACGGAATTTCACCTTCAACATCTCCCCCATGCTTAAACCTTGCTCGTCCTCGAGTAAGCCTTTGATGGATATCATGATTGCCCTTCATTGTTTAAACCTTGCACTTGATCATACATGAGAAAACATAATGCTCACAAAATTTTAATTCGTTAAAGTTCCATAATGTACTAGTCTTCATCTCTACGGAGGGTAGATTCTTAATTAAGCTTATCCCACAAGTACTAACATGCTCCAAAGTTTAAATAGATCTCTGAAATTTTGAAATAAAGAACGAGATGAAAAGGAGCTAAACCATGTTCACAAATTTGAATCATCTTGTATATTGCTCATGAACTCTCATCTCACTTTGTCTCTCAAGCCTATTTATTCTACTCCTTTCCCTCTCATAACATATATATATGTGGCAGGCTTTGTATGGAGCTTTTTGGGAAAGTTTAGTCCTACCAAGATATTATAAATGAGATGTTGTCAAAACAAGACAAGCTTCTCATGGTCTTACCGAGACTCGTCAAAATGGTCATTGGAAAATAATGTTATATCAAGGAGGGGAAAGAGAAAAATACACACACTTGAGATAGGTGGACTTGTGCAAATGGCAAAGAGTGATCCCGAGGCACAAAGGAAGTCCTCGTTATTGGATTGCACATGGTTGGAAAATGAGTATGGATCTTTTAATCTTGAAGCCTTGAAATTCCTAATGCACTTTAGAGAACCGGGGAGTTCATTTTATTTCATTTTTATACATACTCATATTTTTTTCTCTTTTCTCATATTTTTCTTTATTTCTTTCTTTCTTTTTCTTTCTTTCTCTTTCTCATTTTTTTCTTTTTCTTTCTCATAATTTTTTTTATTTTCTCCCCTTTGAACTCTAAAATTGCATCGTACCTACCTCCCCCATGCTTAGACGTTTGCTCGTCTTCGGGCAAAGAGGTGATAAAGATAAGGTAGGTAACGGAAATACTTTTCCTTTGGAGAGATACTTGAAATCTTCAATGTTAGCACCGTCTTGCAATCTTCCTTGAATTGATGATCCATCCTCAACGATAGGTTGTGGTCAAGGAGGTAATCACAAAAGATGATATTTGGTTTAAGGGTGGATATTCGGCGAGGTTTGTGAGATCTCCAATGCGGGGATACACAATGCACGGATAAGAGGCTAGCAAAAAGATAGATACGCAAAAACGGAATGACCAGCTTCTTAGTTTCGGGCCAGAGAAATCATGGCCTGCAATAAATCACCCAAGAATAAATCTTGTACACTAAGGTTTATGCGCTCAATATATATAAGGCTTTGGATAGGTAGAGCAACACACAAGTGATATTTATGACAAGGTTAGCATTACTTTTTAGGAATAAATCCATCTTTAATCTATCTACAAGTTCAGAGCACATAAAACACTATGGGTATTTATTTTAATCATAACCTCCGCTAAAGATTAAGATAGCATTTAGATAAATTCAGATTCGTATTTTAAGAGAGCACTAGCTTTAACATGCATAAATCAATTACAAAGATAAACAAAGCGGCAATTATAATCATGTATCATTATGGCACAAATTTTGTAACTTTTCCAAAGGTAAAAACAAGGTGGTGCCTTTATTCATGAAGGAAATGAACTAAAATACATGCTGAAAATAAACTAACACACTTGCTGAAATTTAAATAAAAACTGAAAATACTACGCAAACACATGAAAACACAAGCTGAAAATTACAGAAAAAGGGAAAAGAAAATAAAACTAAAGCTCCTCATTCTTCCTAATCCTCCGCCGGTGGTTGGTATTGATGATCTTGGTAGTTGTACCCTTGCTCGTAGTAGGTTTGGACATCTCCTCCAACGAATTGATCCGGTGGTACTAGGTGAAGACGCCCTTCGACTACTACTGTGTCGTCTCCTTCGCCGACTTCGCGGCGCTCCTTGGCCTTGCCCTTCCCCTCATCTAGGATTTCGACAAGTCGAGGAGGTGATGCCGGCTCAGAAACAAACTTCACTATGTCATCCTGCAAGAAGCACATTGGGTGAGCACGACTACTACTACATAATCACTACTCGACATTGAGTACGGCTACTGACCTCGTTCGGTGGACGTGCGGCGGAGTACTCGGGCACGGGGCATGGAGTGTACGCTGGCATGTCCTTGAAAATTCTCCCCAGCCTGTCGACGATGTCATCACTGGGCATCCGTGACGTGTCGTCATCGCCAGTGTACTGGTAGCCCAGGGTGTCGCGATCCATCAGTGGCTGCACCGTCCTCTTCATGAAGCTGAAGGCCACATGTTCGGCCCTCAGCCCAGCTTCTCTTAAAGCCTTGATCTTCGCCAGCAGTTCGGGTAGCTGGATACCCTCTTGCATCGTCGGCTCGGAGTTCCACCAGGGCCGGTGCTTCGGCTGCTTCCTGCTGGGCTTCGGCAGCTCCGAGTGGTGGTTGGTGATGTAGAACCACTTCGACTTCCAATCTTGGTTGGAGTCGATCAACTTGTACGCAAGGTACTGCTCCGCGGTGTCCTCACGCATCTGGA
The DNA here is from genome assembly GCA_947561735.1 of Cenchrus americanus. Taxonomy (NCBI): domain Eukaryota; kingdom Viridiplantae; phylum Streptophyta; class Magnoliopsida; order Poales; family Poaceae; genus Cenchrus; species Cenchrus americanus. The sequence goes on along the minus strand of OX387244.1, from coordinate 74,799,818 downwards.
TGCCTGCTCCTCCAACTACTCAGGGGTTGTTGGCACTAGGCTGGGGCTTCACTCGGAAAAACTTCCGGAAGAGTACCCAGTGGGGTTTGATCCCCAGGAAAGCTTCGCAAAAGTGGACGAAGACAGAGGTGTGGAAGATACCGTTGGGGTTGAGGTTGAGGTACTCGATGCCGTAGTACTCCAAAAGCCCCTTGAAGAAATCGCTCGCTGGGAGAGCCAATCCGCGTTCCGCAAACCGCGTGAACATGGGGATCTCATCTGGATTCTTCTCCATGGGGATCTCATCTCCCGCGGCGGCACGCCACATGTCGACTTCCTTCTCTCCAAGAAATCCACTGTTCAGCAGCGCCAGCAGATCCTCAGTCTTCGCCTTCGACTTCTTCCACTCTTGGTTGGGATTGGGGCACGACGGAGACACTGGCGACATTGACCCTGCGGCGGATCCGGCGGCTTCCTCTCGGGATCTCTTCTTCCCGCCGGCAGTCTTCAAGCTCTTGGACGGCGAGGGCTTCATTCTCCAAGTGCACCGGGTTTTCACTCGCATTCGCTCGGGGGCTACGGCGGTGGCTTCCGGCGGCGACGCGTTTGGATCTGCGATCTACTTTGAGGGGGCAGTGCGCACTGGCGGTGGATTCTATGCACGATCTGCTCGGAATGGCTGCAAGTGCGTGGGGTGAAAAAACCCTAAGGGTTTCGGCTTCTATTTATAAGTCAACGGGCGGCTCCTCAACGGCTGGACGGATAAGTCTCCAGACGACTGGCTCAGCGGTAGCGCCTGACCCTTGAACTTCTAGTAGTCGATGCGGGGCTCGGCTACATCTAATCCATTCCCTGGGAAGCGACGAGACTCAAGAGCAACTCAGGACACATTCTACATACAAGATTACCCTTCAATTCGAGAGGAAGTACTCGACACAAGGCTTGGGGGCTCCGTGCCATGTGTCCTTCAGTTTTTTCTCCGGATTTTTCGGGATAATCTTGCCAGAACTTCAGATGGACCCTCAGCCAGAGTCTACAACTCAACCTAAGGCTCGGGGGCTACTCCATATGGAGTGCGTTTTTGCAATCGCACTTCCATATCAGCTTCGGCTTCAAGACAATACGGGTATTTTTGAAGACCTTCAAGAGCAGCACTCGAGCACGCTTGGGACTACTCGAGAAGACTTCTGGATTACTCAATTATCAGCTAGAGTACCTTCCAGCCTCGAGATGCTTCAAATATTCTTGAGGACTTTTGGCTTGTAGTACTCGGGGCCGCTTGAGGACTACTCATCAAGGCTGTCAAGATTACTCGAAGCTATCCTGCTCGACTACAGAGTACTCGGGGGCTTGTCGTATGGACCTCCCTGAGCCCACTACCTCGGTGGGTACCCGGACCGACTACTCGGTGGGCCCCTGGGACTACCCGACTTGTGCCACATGGTACCTGATGGCGTGAGGCGCACAGACTATGGTGGAGAAGTACTCGGATAGGAAGCTATACATACCATGTATTGTGTAGAGGACTCCTAGACGTACACGACTAGTACTCTCTCCCTAAACCGACTTGTAACCCTGCCTCCCGGACTATATAAGGCGAGGCAGGGACCCTTCTCTCTCAGATTACGCATCATCTTGTAATCACATCCAATCAATCCAGAGCTATGCAGCATACAGAACGTAGGGTATTACGCACCTCGCGGCCCGAACCTGTCTAAATTGTGTGCCACATGTCTCTTCCTTCGAGTTACCGATCTCGGCGAGGCCACATTCATCTACCTCGAGTACTCCCCTTGGTAGGTTGCTGGTCTAAAACACCGACACGATCATCCAACCCTCTTAACAAGATCTCACCATGAAGCTCTCAAGCTAGTCCTATGGAAATCCTAAGAAAATAGGAAGGGAAAATAGGAAAGCAAATGAACTAGGGTTCCAAGAGATTGGCTGCCATCCTCTCACCTCATGGGTTATATGGAGGCAACCGAAAGTCTAAAATACCCTTTCCTAAGAACTAGGGATACAAGCCCCTCAAGGGCGGTTTTGGAAGTCTTCAAGTTTTCTCCATCGGACGGATGCCTGGCGACCGCAACCTGCTTAGCCTCGACGCAAGCCTTGCGATCCCGACACGTGTCCTCCGCTTCGAAGATTCGGATCGCGTCGTCTCACACCGGTCGAGCCGGTGCTCCTCACCGGTCGAGCCGATACCCACCGGTCGGACCGGTCCGCGCTCTTGCGGCACGACCGTCTTCGGTTCTTCGGTCTTCGCTTTGTGGATCAACCAAGGAACCCAGTGGTTTTCTGGTGAACCACCGGAAACCCCGCGAACTCGGTGTAGCCTCCGCCAATCTCCACTCATGACTCGGCTCCCACGTAGTTCCGGCTCGACCTTGGTTTTGAGGCACTACCAAGAAACCGTTCATGACTTCATCTTGCTGTTCATGCCACCATGCGGCCCGCACTTGACCCCGCTGGCCACCGGGTCCCTCGAACGAAGCCTACTTGTCTTCTCCACACATGGAGTCCTCACCGGCGACGACCTTTCGCGCTTGTTCTTCACCTGCACCAACACTAGTCAAGACGCAACCTGCACCTGCAATACTTAGCCAAGAATCAGTCCGCACAACGTTGTCAATCACTCATCACACAAGGAAGCGACCATCCACCGGTCCTCGAACCACACATGGTCCTCAATCTCCCCCTTGATGAGTGCATTGACAACACCCACACAAAGTAACAAGAGAGTAAGAAAAAGAAAAGAAACGAACAAAAAGAAACTCCAACAAGCGATCGAAAGCCAAACAAAGGCAAAGAGCAAGATCACTTGAAGAAGACAAGTCTCGGACCCGTTAGGCAAGGGCAACGGCTCGACACATCCGAGACAAAACAAAGCTCAAGCAAAGAGCGCAAACCACCAAAGCAAAGCTCGAACAACCACAAAGAGCTCCCCCTGCACACATGCAAGCTCCCCAGAACCAATGCAACTCCCCCTGGACGAATGCATGCAAACCACTTGAAAACAGGGCAGCTGCAACAACTTCAGCTAACCCAGTCAGACCGGTCACCACCACCGGTCAGACCAGTGCCCAACATGTGCACAGGACCGGCACTCGACCGGTCGGACCGGTGACCTCGGCCAGGTCGGACCGGTGCACAACAGAGCCCATAAATGGCTCGAAACCACCTGAAAACCTTCTAAATGCATCCAACAAGCCATTTCAAGCTCAAACTTCCCCCCCCTTATTGGTAATGCATGAATCAAGCCAAAAATGCAAAACTTTCAACCTAGAGCTTCTCAAATAGACAAAATTCAACATAGGATGCTACACATGTCCAAATGAGCAAGTTAGATACTCTGTAGCTTCATATCGACCTCAACTACATGATCACCAAGTTTCACAACCATTGGACGAAGCTAAGATAGTTTTGGGCAATTTTGCGAAAAATTTGCCTCTCATGAGCAAAGTCCTAAACATGATCAAAACATATAAAAATGGCAAAGCCACACAAACTTCATGCTAGGACAGCCATTCTAATCATAAGACCATCACAAACACCCACAAGCACCTCATGTCATGTCAAAGCCACCGAGTCATGTGCCTACTTCTATGTATGAGACTTCTCATTGGTAGGCATCATGCAACGGTTTAGCACCCAAAGCCAATTAAATTCAGCACATATGACATGAGAGCACATTTTCCAAGCATTTTACATTTCATTTTCAGATTCATATTTGGTACATGAAATGTCTTTGCGACAAAAAGGAACTTATGCCCCTCCATAAGATACAACAGAAGGGCTAAATATTCATGATGGAAAATGAGCCTTTGGCCCCATATGATCAATAAACTAGCTATCTTAAGCATAACCAAGCCACTAAAACATGTCAAGATCATATAAAGGCATTTACACATGAGAGAGCATACATGTGACAATTTTTCAAAAAACATAGCCATCAACCATGGATTATTCATCAAGATCATCAGAGCTAAGCCAAACTAACCATAGCATACCCAACAAGCTCACAAAGACATAAATAACATTCCATGGTGAATAATGTATATAGGAGAAGCTTTTCCTATCCAATGCATATGATACAAAATGCATGCAATCTAAGATACAAGGATGCCTATACATCATGTTACATATGTGAGGACCATGTGTGGTTCGAGGACCGGTGGATGGTCGCTTCCTTGTGTGATGAGTGATTGACAACGTTGTGTGGACTGATTCTTGGCTAAGTATTGCGGGGTGCGAGGTTGCGGCTTGACTCGTGTTGGTGCGGGTGAAGAACAAGCACGAAAGGTCGTTGCCGGTGAGGCCTCCAGGTGTGGAGAAGACAAGTAGGCTTCGTTCGAGGGACCCAGTGGCCAGCGGGGTCAAGTGCGGGCCACATGGTGGCATGAACAGCAAGATGAAGTCGTGGAAGGTTTCTTGGTAGAGCCTCAAAACCAAGGTCGAGCCGGGACTATGTGGGAGCCAAGTCATGAGTGGAGATTGGCGGAGGCTACACCGAGTTCGCGGGGTTTGCAGTGGTTCACCACAAAACCACTGGGTTACTCGGTTGAGCCACAAAACTGAGGCTGAAGACTCGACGAGGTGGTGCGGCCACCCAGGCCGGTTCAACCGCCCAGGATGGGCGGTCAGACCGTCTGGGCCGGTCAGATTGCCCGGGCCGGTCTAACCGCCCAAGGGGGGCGGTCTGACCGCCCTGGTCGCTGGCGCCGAGATGCTTCGAAGCGGAGGACACACGTCGGGATCGCAAGGCTTGCGTCGAGGCTAAGCAGGTTGCAGTCGCCGGGCATCCGTCCGATGAAGAAAATCTGAAGACTTCCAAATTCGCCCTTGAGGGGCTTGTATCCCTACTTAGTAAGTAAGGGTAGTTTAGTCTTTTGGGTGCCTCCATATAAACTCTTTGAGGGGATGGATGGCAGCCAACTCTTGGAACCCTAGCTCATTTGTTTTTCCATTTTCATTCTCATTTTTCCTCTAGTTTTTCCTAGGACTAGCTTGAGAGCTTCATGTGAGATCTAGAGAGAGGGATGGATGTATGGGTGGCAAGCTAGACCTTGTACGAACCGTCATGGTATGTATAGATGGTTCGGCGTTGTTGCTCAAGGTTGAGAAGTGTTTTCCCTTCCTTCTTTGTGGTGCTTTTCGGAGCTCTTTGTTGGCGGAGTTTTGAGGACGATTTCTTGGGATTTTTGGTGGGTGTCACATATGAGGATCTTGTGGCTCTTTGGCTGGTGACTTTGCCCCCAAATCTCTCTTGAATCGGACTCGATTTGGTGGTTTTTCGAGTTGGGCGAGTTCTTGACCTAGAGAGGCAATTTCTTCGATTCCTCTTGATTGTGAGCGATTCGGGTCGATTCCTTTGAGGTAGAGGTTGCCCAGGAGGTAACCCAGCTATTCCCAAAGTTTTGCTGCAATCCATGGAGTGATTCGGGAGATCGAGCACTGGGAAGTTGAGGTTTGACCCGCGGGTAGGTTTTCTGGAAGGGGCGGTCTAACCGCCTGGAGGGGGTGGTCTAATCGCCCTAGGCCTTCCAGGTCGAAGTTCTGTTTCGCCGGATTTCCTCTCTGAGTTTGTTCGCTTTGATCAGAGGAGCGTCTGAGTTCTGCTCAAAAAAAAGAGGAGCGTCTGGGTGAAATTTCGGGTCGTTCTCGTGCCGTTTGCTAGGTGTTCTTGCTTGGTGTTTGTTGCTGGGTACAGGAGGTTAGACCGCCCCTAGTAGCCGGTCTAACCGCCCCTAGGCCCCTGGGTGAAGTTTTGGTTTTCGCCAAGATTTTCTGGTAGCTAGCATGGCCTTGACCAGAGATCTTTGTTGGTGAAACCGTGGTGCGTTTTGGTGCTTGGAAGAGGTGTTTCGGAGGATTTCTTGGTTGCTTGGTGGAGCCGGTTTAACCACCCCCATACCCGGTCTAACCGCCCCCTCTGGACAGCCGGCTTTCGAGTTGTTTCCACTGTCGTGGGTGCGTGGGTGTTGAGGTTGCTGGTAGTGTTTGTTCCTAGGACCAGTAGCACTCCAGTGGCTACGTGGTTTTGGCAAACGAAAGGTAAAAGTGCAGAGTGTGTGATTTTGGGGGCCCGACCGAGCGAGTTCATCTTGTTGGAGTCTCAATCTCCTTCGAGAAGAATTTTTATCGGCTCCCATTTACTCCCCCTCTCTGGTTGCCTAATCGGTCCATCAAGTGGTATCAGAGCCGGTTCGGGTCTTTGTTGACTCTAACCAGTCTAAGATCCAAAGATGGCATACCAGGAATGGGGTTTGGGTCCTCCACACTTCGATGGCAAGAACTACCAGATGTGGAGTAAACAGATGGCTGCGTTTCTCCGAGGAAAGGGTCAAATCCTTTGGGATGTCACGGTGGACACGGCTTATGTCCAGCCGATGAACTTCCTCGCTCCAGGATCGAGGGACATGTTCGATGCCAACAATAAGGCGGTCGACTACTTGTTTCGTGCTTTGTGTCAGCCTGAGTTCGATCGGGTGCACACCAAGCACTTGGCTTGTAGAATTTGGATGGTGCTGAAGGAGGCTCATGTTGGGAATGCCCAGGTTCAGGCACGGATGTATGCGACCTACCAGAGAGAGTACGAGAACTTCACTCATCTCCCCGGTGAGTCCATCGATGCCTTGTTTTAGAGGTTCACGGTGGTTGTGAACAACATGAGGGCCAATGTGGACGTGCTCCCGTACGATGATCATGATAGAGCCGTCAAGCTCTTACACTCTTTGGATCGTACAATATGGGCGGAAAGTTCAAGGCCATTGTGGAGTCGGAGAAGTATGACACTCTGACGGTGAACGAGCTGTTCTCGAAGCTCAAGTCGGCTGAGGTGGATAGGGGCATGACTGCCAAGCTCGAGGGTCCGACTGATTCCCATATTCTTGCCCTCGTTGGTGGTTCAAAGGGAAAGGCTAACACTAACCCATCCACCAGGATGTTCTCTTTGTCCTCCTTGATGTCTATGTCAGATGAGGAGTTCGATGTACTTGGAGAGGACGAGCTGGCGCTCCTGACGAGGCGGTTCGAGAGGCTGCACGAGAACTGAGTGAACATGAGGAGGAACACGAGGACATGCTTCCAGTGCGGCAAGCCAGGACACTTCGTCGCTGACTGCCCGGAGAAGGTAGAGAACAAGGACAGCTACAAGCACAAGTCGAGGATGGATGGCAAGTACCGGTCGAGGCGTGACGACAAGAACAAGCACAAGAACAAGTACAAGGACGAGCGACGATCGAGGAAGAAGGAGAGTCGAGGCAAGGCCCTAGCGATGGTTGGAGCGAGCGACGTCGACTCCAGTTCCATGTACTCCACCTCGAGCTCGAGCAGCAGCGAAGATGAAGGTGATCGTCACAAGAGCAAGAAGTCGTCCAAGAACCTGAGCGGGCTGAGCTGCTTCGCTAGAGACGGCCTCTGCACCATGGCGCTGAGCTCCGGCAGCAAGAAGAGCACACAGAGCGACTCGGACTCTGAGTCCGACGACGAGGTGCGTGATGAACTTCCCTTCTTGCGCCAGGAGAATGAGAGGCTTGGCTCTTTGCTTGATAACCGTGATGACATGCTTAGAGAGACCAAGAAAATGAGAAAAGAGCTTAGGGCTTCACTCGAGGATGCTAGGACTAGAGTGGCTGAGCTAGAAACACAGGTTCTTGATAGCAAGCTTGAGATATATTCCCTTAAGGCTAGCCCTGTTGTTTCGGATAAGGTTGATTGTGCTGATTGCTCCATTTTCCTTGCTGATCTTGCTTTGTTCAAGGAGAAGCATGCCTCCAAGTGTGAGGAACTTGATGTGCTTAGGGTTGAAGTGGCTGAGCTTAAATCTAGAACTGCTTTGCTAGGTGCTTGCACTTCTTGCCCTATTTTGCATGCTAAAATTGATGAGATGCATGTTTACACTAGTTCTCTTGAGGCTAAACTGAAAGAACCCATGCCTACATCATGCTCTACCTGTGAAATCCATGCTTTGAAAAATTTGGAACTTGCACATTATGTTGATCGTTTGCAGGATGAGAATGATGAGCTGAGAAAGTTGATGGGTTGGTTGTCTGGTCATGAGCCTCAGTTGAGGATGATGATCGAGGCATTTAAGAGGCAGGATGGTGAGGGACTTGGGGCAAACAAGGTTGGTGAGGGAAGTGGAGAGAATATCCCAGAGCCACCAAAAACCCACCACAAAAATGATTTCCCTCCAAAACCTAACCATCTTAAGAACCGACTAGACACAACCCCAGCTCCTCCCGTGTTTCCTACACCTACAAATAATCTCCAAAAGCCTATCACGTTTGTGAGCACTTCCGGGAAAGTGTTCTTTGGGAAAGAAAGTGAGAAGGCTAGTGAGGAGAAACCGGTGGAGAAGTCGAGTGGAGAGAAACCAAGTGAGTAGCCCCAACCCAAGCCTAACCTAAACTTGTGAGGTTCCATTGTGGCTATTGTGGGAAAGAGGGTCACAAGGATGAGTTTTGCTTCAAGAGGAAGCGTGAAGAAAGGATGGCAAAGGAGAGGGCGAACAAGGATAGGTACAACCCTTCCCATGGTGTACCTAAGCCTCGGATGCCACTGCCCAGGGGTAAAGCTGTGGTGAGAAGTGTTCCGGCATGGGGAGATGCAAGTTCCCACAGCCGAGGAGCTGTTCTGGAGAGGGCGGTCAGACCGGCCTGGCAAAGGAGAGGGCGAACAAGGATAGGTACAACCCTTCCCATGGTGTACCTAAGCCTCGGATGCCACTGCCCAGGGGTAAAGCTGTGGTGAGAAGTGTTCCGGCATGGGGAGATGCAAGTTCCCGCAGCCGAGGAGGCCGTTCGGAGAGGGCGGTCAGACCGGCCTGGCTAGGCGGTCGGGCCGGCCCCGCCCGCAGGGAGGCGGTTAGACCGGCCTGGCTAGGCGGTTCAACACCCCCCCAGAATTCTGGGTGGAGTTGTTTTCGAGGTGGTGAGTCGAGAGGTTTCAGTTCTGGAGATAGTGGTGCTGGTGGTTGGTCTGGAGAGTTAGCAGGTGGTCAGTTTGCTAGGCGTTCTCCCCCTCGTGTTCAGTACGGGATTGGGAGGAGTCGTAGCTTTGAGATGGAGAGGAGGGACGATCCACGATTCTCCGTGGTTTTGGTCCTGCTCCAGGCAGAGAAGGGTGGTTTCCTCGGAGTGGTTATCGAGGTGGTGTTCGTGGTGGTAGTTTTGGTAGGAAAGATGGTTTGGTGTGTGCTAACCGCACTTTCGAGCAAATGTTTCGGCACTGGTTTTACTCTTTTGGTACTAACCCCAGTGTTGAGTCGTTTGTTCGCTCACATGCTCGTTTTTGAATTTCAGGTGGGAGACTTGAAGAACATTTGGTTGATTGACTCCGATTGCTCGAGGCATATGACCAGAGACAGGGGGTGGTTCTCAAGTCTCGTCCCGGTGGTGACAAAGAGGTACATCACTTTTGGGGACAATGGGCGTGGGCGTGGGCGTGTGCTTTCAGAAGGTGAGATTAAGGTGAGTGACAAGATCACCCTCAGGCATGTTGCTCTTGTTCAATCGCTGGGGTACAATTTGCTTTCTTTGTCCCAGCTGTTGGATGAGGGTTTTGAGGTGTTGTTTCGGCCTGGTGGTTCTCGGATTTTGGATTCTCGAGTGGACCTTGTCTGTATGGTCGTTCCCGAGGGTCAGGTGTTTCGTGGTGATTTTTCTCAGTCTTCGGGTGTGGAGCGTTGTTTCTTGGCTGGTTCTTCGAGTGAGTTGTGGAAGTGGCATAGGAAGTTGGGTCACTTGAGCTTTGACCTTTTGTCTCACTTGAGTAAACTCAATTTGGTCCGAGGATTGCCATGGTTGAGGCTTGAGAAAGAGTTGGTTTGTGCGCCGTGTAGGCATGCCAAGATGGTAGCCTCTTCTCACCCGCCTCTCACCGATGTGATGACTGAGGGTCCATGCGAGCTGCTCCATATGGACCTTGTTGGCCCAGCTCGTGTGCGATCTGTGGGTGAGAAGTGGTATGTCCTTGTTGTGGTGGACGACTACTCTCGGTATGCGTGGGTGTTCTTTCCCAAGGATAAGGGGGAGACGTTTGGTTTTGTTCGAGATCTAGTCTTGAGGTTGAGGAACGAGAGGCACGGAGATGCCATACGAGCAATCCGCAGTGACAATGGCTCGGAATTCAGAAACTCTCGTTTTGAAACCTTCTGCCATGACATGGGTCTTGAACACCAGTTTTCGAGTCTGTATACGCCTCCCCAGAATGGTGTTGTGGAAAGGAAGAACAGGACCTTGTGCGAGATGGCTCGGATGATGCTTGATGAGCATAGGACTCCAAGAAGGTATTGGGCTGAGGCGGTGAATACCACATGCTATGTGTCAAACAGGATCTACCTCAGAGTGCACAAGAAGAAAACCTGCTATGAGCTGATGCATGGTCGCACACCCAAGGTGAGTCACTTCCATGTCTTTGGTTGCAAATGCTTTATTCTGAAGAAAGGCAAGAAGTTGGATAAGTTTGAGGCTAGGTTTGTCGATGATATTTTCTTTGGTTATGCATCTCATTCTAGAGCATATCGTGTGCTCAATCTTGAAACTAACCAAATCGTGGAGACTTGCGAGGTAACCTTCGACGAGACACAACCACGTAGTCAGCTTGTCTTTGAGTGTGCATGTGTTGATGAGCTCGGTGAGGAGATCTTTCAGGAGGAGGAGCATGAACATGGAGACGATGAAGATGGCGGTGCGGTGCCCCCGGCTGAACATGTATCCACTACTTCGACTACGGTGGTGGACGGACCCTCTCCTACACCTACGACGACAAATCAAGATCGAGGAGAAGCTGTTGTTGAGGGGGAGGTAGCATCGAGGCGAGAATCTCCCCGGCGAGTACAAGTGGATCACCCAGCTTCGAGGATTATCGGCGACATGAATGAATGCACTACACGGTCGAGGGTTCGAAACAATTCTCATTTCGCTCATGCTGCATTTGTTGCTACTTTTGAGCCCAAAGACATTGGACATGCACTATCTGATCACAATGGGGTTAATTCGATGTTTGAGGAGTTGGAGAACTTTGAGAGGAATCAGGTTTGAGAGTTGGTTGACCCTCCCCCAGGGTGTAAGCCGATTGGTACAAAGTGGGTGTGGAAGAACAAAGAGGGAGAGAAAGGTGAGGTTGTGAGAAACAAGTCGAGGCTTGTTGCTTAGGGGTTCAATCAGAAGGAGGGGATCGACTACGAGGAGACCTTTTCTCCCGTAGCCCGTTTGGAGGCAATTAGGATCCTTCTAGCCTTTTCCGTGGCTAAAGGGTTCAAGTTGCACCAAATGGATGTGAAGAGTGCTTTCTTGAATGGTGTGTTGGAGGAAGAAGTGTATGTGAGGCAACCTCCGGGGTTTGAGAGTGAGAAGTACCCCCACCGGGTGTACAAGTTGAGGAAGGCGTTGTATGGGCTGAAGCAGGCGCCTAGAGCTTGGTATGGCAGGTTGAGGGGGTTCTTGTTTGAGAGAGGTTTTGAGATGGGGAAGGTCGATCAGACCTTGTTTTTACTAAGGCAGGGCGAGAGATATCCCGATTGTGCGGGTGTACGTGGATGATATTGTCTTTGGTGGCTCGTATAACTCTCTTGTTGCAAGGTTTGTAGAGGATATGAGCGGGAATTTGAGGTGAGTATGATGGGCGAGTTGCGGTTCTTCCTCGGGCCCCAAATCAAGCAATCAAAGGAAGGAACATTTGTGCACCAAGCTAAGTACGCCAAGGACATTGTGAGGAAGTTCAAGATGGAGGACTCCAAGGCTATGACGACGCCGATGAGTACGACTACAGCTCTTGATGCGGACGAGGAAGGTGAACATGTGGACCAGAAGGAGTACCGAAGCATGATCGGGTCACTCTTCTACTTGACGGTGACGAGGCCGGACATCCAGTTCTCGGTATGTCTGTGCGCTCGTTTTCAAGCGTCTCCGAGGACTTCGCACCGGCAAGCGGTGAAGTGAATTTTCAGGTACTTGCGTCACACTCCCGACTTCGGCCTTTGGTACTCCGCGTCCTCTTCTTTGGCGCTTCATGGTTTTTTAGACACGGATTTTGCCGGGTGTCGGTTGGATAGGAAGTCCACTTCTGGCACTTGCCAGTTTTCGGGATCTTCTTTGGTGTCTTGGTATTCCCGCAAACAGTCGAGTGTTGCTCAATCCACTACCGAGGTAGAGTATGTTACCGCTGCTAGTTGTTGCTCTCAGCTTCTTTGGATTTCATACACCATGAGTGACTTTGGTGAGGAGTATACCCATGTCCCACTTCAATGTGATAGCACCAGTGGGATAAGTGTTGCAAAGAACCCAGTGCTCCATTCCAAAACCAAGCACATAGAAGTGAGGTATCATTTTCCGAGACAACGTAGAGAAAGGAAAGATAGCTTTGATCCATGTACCCACACATCACCAACTAGCCGATATTTTCACCAAACCCCTAGATCAAGCAACTTTCACTCGTTTGCGGGGGAGCTTGGTGTGTGTTTGATTTCTTGAGTTGGGTGTGTGGGAGCTCCTTTGTAGCATATGTATAGCTTTCCTTTGTGCATTTCTTGCATTTGGCATGGCATATGTAACATGATGTATAGGCATCCTTGTATCTTAGATTGCATGCATTTTGTATCATATGCATTGGTTAGGAAAAGCTTCTCCTATATACATTGTTCACCGTGGAATGCTACTTATGTCTTTGTGAGCTTGTTTGGTATGCTATGGTTAGTTTGGCTTAGCTCTTGATGATCTTGATGAATAATCCATGGTTGATGGCTATGTTTTTGAAAAATGTCACATGTATGCTCTCTCTTGTGTAAATGCCTTTATATGATCTTGGCATGTTTTAGTGGCTTTGCTATGCTTAATTTGTGGTTGAATGGCTAGTTTATTGATCATATGGGGCCAAAGGCTCATTTGCCATCATGAATGTTTAGCCCTCTTGCTTTATCTTATGGAGGGGCATAAGTTCCTTTTTGTCGCAAAGACATTTCATGTACCATTTATAAATCTGAAAATGAAATGAAAAATGCTCGGCAAATATGCTCCCATGTCATATGTGCTGAATTTAATTCGCTTTGGGTGCTAAACCGTTGCATGATGGCTACCAATGAGAAGTCTCATACATAGAAGTAGGCACATGGCTCGGTGGCTTTGACATGACATGAGGTGCTTATGGGTGTTTGTGATGGTCTTATGATTAGAATGGCTGTCCTAGCATGAAGTTTGTGTGACTTTGCCATTTTGACATGTTTTGCTCATGTTTAGGTTTTTTCTTATGAGATAGTAACTTTTCGCAAAATTACTCAAATCTTTTTTAGCCTTGTCCAATGGTTGTGAAACTTGGTGATCATGTAGTTAAGGTCATTACGAACCTGTAGAGTATCTAACTTGCTCTTTTGGACTTGTGTAGCTTCTTGTGATGAATTTTGTATATTTGAGAAGCTATATGTTGAAACTTTTTGCATTTTGCCTTGATTCATGCATGTCAACAAGGGGGGAGAAGTTTGTGCATGCTTTGGGCACCTGGGAGTGTTTGGAAGGTGTTCAAATTGGTTCGGGCAAATTTTGAGCAGTTTGTGTCGGTGTTTTAGACCGGCAACCTACTAAGGTGAGTACCCGAAGTAGATGAATGTGGCCTCGCCGAGATCGGTAACTCGAAGGAAGAGACACGCGACACACAATTTAGACAGGTTCGAGCCGCGAGGTGCGTAATACCCTACGTCTCGTATGCTTTGTGTAGCTCGGATTGATTGGGCACGATTACAAGATGGTGTAATTGTGCGCCGTGAGATGAGATTGGATGAGATGCCTAGAGAAAGGTCCCTGCCTCGCCTTATATAGTCCGGGAGGCAGTGTTACAAGTCGGAGTAGGGAGAGAGTACTAGTCGAGTACGTCTAGGAGTCTTCCATACATTGCGGGACATGTACAGCTTCCTAACCGAGTACTTCTCCTCCGTAGTCCTTGTGCTCCACGCCATCAGGTGCCGTGTAGCGCAAGCCGGGTAGTCCCAGGGGCCCACCGAGTAGTCGGTCCCGGTACCCACCGAGGTAGTGGGCCCGGGGAGGTCCATACGATAAGCCCCGCAGTACTTTGTAGTCGAGAAGGATAGCTTCAAGTAATCTTGACGGCCTTAACGAGTAGTCCTCAAGCGTCCCCGAGTACTACACGTCAAAAGTCCTCAAGAGTAGTCGAAGCATCTCGAGGCTGGAATGTACTCCAGCTGATGTTTGAGCAATCCTGAAGCCTTCTCGAGTAGTCCCAAGCGTCCTCGAGTGCTGCCCTCGGAGGTCTTCAAAAATGCCCGCCTTGTCTTGAAGCCGAAGCTGATATGGAAGTGCGATTGCAAAATCGCACTCCATATGGAGTAGCCCCCGAGCCTTGGGTTGAGTCGTAGGCTCTGGCTGAGGGTCCATCTGAAGCCTTGGCAAGAATATCCCAAAAAATTCGGAGAGAAAAAACCGAAGGACACATGGCACGGTGCCCCCGAGCCTTGAGTCGAGTACTTCCTCTCGAATTGAAGGGTCATCTTGTAGAATGTGTCCTAAGATGCTCCTGAGTCTTGTCGCTTCCCAGGTAGTTGAGTAGAAGTAGCCGAGCCCCCGAGGTGAGGCGCGTCGACTAGTAGAATACGGAGAGTCACGCGCGCCCGACGCGCCAAATGGGGTGATGAACGCGGTCTTCTCCTGGTCTTGTTCCTTGATCGCGATCTGGTGGTACCCGGAGTAGCAGTCGAGGAAGCAGAGCAGGTCGCAGCCCGCCGTGGAGTCGATGACTTGATCAATCCGCGGCAACCCGAAGGGGTCCTTGGGGCAGTGCTAGTTGAGGTCGGTGTAGTCGACGCACATCCTCCACTCGTTCGAGTTCTTCTTGCGGACGAGGACGGGGTTGGCGAGCCACTCGGGATGGAAGACTTCTCCGATGAAGCCAACCGCGAGTAGTTTGGCGAGTTCCTTCTTGATGGCGTCCGTTTGTCGTCGGCAAAACGTCGGAGGTGTTGTCGCTTGGGGGTGGCCTTAGGATCGACGTTGAGGCAGTGCTCAATCAACTCCCTGGGCACTCCTGGCATGTCCGCTGGCTTCCACGCGAAGATGTCGCGATTAGCCCGGAGGAAGTTGATGAGCGCGTCTTCCTATTTGGGGTCGAGGCCGGCCCCGATGGTGGTGGTCTTGCTGGAGTCGCCTGTTCCGAGGTCGATCGTCTTGACTAGAACCTCCTCAGGTGGCTGAGGCTTGTTGGCGCTGTCAGACTTCTCCGGGATGTCGAGTTCACTTGTAGCAAGCTTCTTCGACGCAACGTAGACCTCCATCATGGCGTTGGGTACTTGATTCGTAGAGGCGATCTCCACGGCTTCTGTGTCGCAGTCGTGGGAGATCTTCAAGTCCCCTTGGAGAGAGAGTACACCCGCTGGGCTTGGCATCTTGAGTACCAAGTAGGTGTAGTGGGGCACCGCCATGAACTTGGCGATGGTCGGTCTGCCGAGGATGGCATGGTAGAAAGTCTCCAAGTCCGCGACCTCGAACTTGATGTACTTGGTATGGTAGTTGTCCCGAGATTCCCCGAAGGTAACTAGCAGGACCACTGAGCCCAGTGGGATAGCCGCGTTGCCGGGGACGATGCCATAGAAGGGCGTGTTGCTCTTGGTGAGCATGTGGGTGATGTCGAGCTTCATCTTCTTCAAGGTCTTGGTGAAAAGGACGTTGAGCCCGCTTCCACCATCGATGAGGACCTTGTTGAGCTTGGAGCTCGCAACCACTGGCTTCAGGAAGAGGGGGAACCGTCCTGGTTCAGAGAAGCTGGTCCATTGATCCGTGCGGGAGAAGGTAATGGGTACCTCCGACCACCTGAGCGGGGTCGGGACCGCTGGTTCAATGCTCATGACTTCTCGACGGGTAGCCTTTTGCTCCCGCCTGCTGGGTAGTCCGCCGAAGAGGACGTTGACGGTCTTGTCGGGTTCCTGAAAGTCATTGTTATCTCCGTCGTTCTTCTTCTTGCCCTTTTTGTCGTGAGGGTGCGGTGGCTCTGGAGTACCCTTGAGTGCATGCCTGAGCTGGTAGCACTGCTCGGTGGTGTGGTTGCCGTTCAGATGCCACGGGCACTTCTCCTTCAGCAAGTCTTTGAAGCCGCCAGAGTTCTTTTTCGAGTTCTCCTTTGCGGGGCGGCGGATAGCCGCGACAAGCGGTGTTGTCCGGCTTGCGCTTGCGGTTGGGACCCAAGTAGTTGTTCTTGTTGTTGTTGCGACCGCCTTGGTTCCCGTTGTTGCCGCCGCCGCCGCCCGCATTCTCGCTTGTTCATGCCACGGATGGCGTCGTATTTGGCGTTGGCCTTGTCTTCTTCATCCTCCCGGGACGTGATCATGTCCTTGAGGTGGGGGATGGACTTGGGGCGGCGACGACCGAAGTCTTCAAAGGTGCGGCGGTGGTAGAGGCCGTCTTGGAAGAGGTCAATGACCTCCTTGTCGGTGACGTCGACCACGGTAGCGCGCTTGTCGAAGAAGCGGCGCATGTACTTGCGGAGGGTCTCGCCTTGTTCCTGCTTGACCATGGCCAGGTCCATGCGAGTACCCGATCGGCCCATGGCGCCCGCGAAGTTGCTGGTGAACTGCTCCTTCAGCTGGTCCCACTTGTCGATCGAGTGCTTGTCCAGCGACTCGAGCCATGTGAGTAAGGGGAAGTAGAGGCACTTGGTGTCGTTGTTGCCGCCAGCGTTTTCGATGGAGAGGGCATAGCACCTGAGCCACTGGATGGGGTCCTGCTTCGCGTCGTACTTGGTGATCCCGAAAGGCTTGAACTTGTCGGGGAGGAGCAAGTTGCGAAGTCGAGGTGAGAAGGCGGGGAAGCCGTCGTTGTCACCTACGGTGGTTGACTTCTTCCGCCGCGGCTCCTCAATCTTCCGGCGAGCATCGTAGCCGCCCGTGAGGCACCGGAGGCGTGGTTGTTCGCGTGGCCACGGCCGCCGCGGCTCGCCGCCGCCCTCCTCCGTTGGCTCCATGGTTGGAGCTTCCGTCTTCGCTGCCGCCGCCGTCGGGGTCGCGGCGCCACCGCCGGCGGGGAGCACGGTGGGGGACGACCTCGCGGTTCTTTGTTGCCGCCCGTGGAGGCCCGCCGGTGTTTGAGCGAGTACGGTTGGGGCCGAGCCGGGAGCTCGGCTCGAGTACGGTTGGGACCGTGGTTGGCGCTGCGACTTGTAGCTTCGTTGTCGCGGTGCCAGGCGGGAGGAGGCTGGTTGACCCTGTTGTCGACCGGCATGAAGTCGGCATCTTCAGCGAGCTTGTCGATGACCTCTCCAGCGTGTATGCCCTGAGCCTGACGTGCGATCGCTGTGATCGACATGAGGCATTGCTCAGGGGTAGTGTGTACTCTGCTCTCGACCGCCTCGAGAGCTTCCACGAGGTTGCGGATGGGGAGGTTGTCTCGGAGACGCCGGCGCCGTTCGCTGCGCTTCCTGTTACGCTCGCGTCGAGCGTCTCTGTCGGCGGGGATCTCGTTTGCCGGTGCATCGGCAGACAGCTCGTCGGAGGAGATGTCTTCAAGGTACTTGTCTTGAGCCGTCCCTGAAGGTCTTGGGGTGTCGCCGGCAGCCATGAAGACTTGGCGATCTGGGGTGCCAAGGCTAGACTCAGAAACCGCCACCTCAGTTGGTGTGTTCGAGTCAGCTCGGGCAAGTGGTGTTCCCTCTTGGAACGGGAGCGAGTCGATGTAGGTGACGTAGCGTGAGTCTCCACTTATCAGGTCAGCGGGCTTGCGGTCTGGCCAGTAGACGAATCTCCCAGCCGGTGTGGATGTTATAACCAGCCCAGAAGCCGGTCCTGATAAGGGGTGCTCAGTAGAGTTGTCTTCGGACTCAGGCTCCTCTGGGTCCGACCCGAAGTCGAACTCGTATGCGGACTCTGAGTAGAACTTGGAGAGGGGGTTGGAGTCCGAAGCGTGGCCGGGGGCGGTGTCGGAGTCCGAGTTGTACTCGGGTACGGGCTCCTTGCCGGCCCGGCGCGAAGAGGGAGCCTCTATGCGGGCCCGGCTGGGGACGCGGGGACCGCGCACAGAGCGCTCACGGGGTGGTGGGACCACATGCGATGGCTGAGCAGCCGGCTCGCATGCGATGGCCCATGGAGACGTCGAGTTCGAGTTGGAAGCGGACTTGAGCTCGAAGTCAGCGTGATGGTTGAAGAGCTCGCCGAACTTGCCGGCGAGTTCGCATGTGACAACTTCAGGGAGCGTCACGAAGCCGGTCTTCGGATTGGGCGGCATGGTGAGGCGGCGCTGGAAAGATCCCGCGCCGTCAGCAGTGCAGACCCAGGCGCCGAACACGAAGGTGTCGCCGCGGTTGAAGGCGACGGTTGGCTTGAAGTAGACAGGAGCCGTCGAGTTCGCCATGTGATCTCGTGCGAGACCCCCTACCTGGCGCACCAGCTGTCGGTGTTTTAGACCGGCAACCTACTAAGGGGAGTGCCCGAAGTAGATGAATGTGGCCTCACCGAGATCGGTAACTCGAAGGAAGAGACACGCGACACACAATTTAGACAGGTTCGGGCCGCGAGGTGCGTAATACCCTACGTCCTGTATGTTGCGTAGCTCTGGATTGATTGGGCACGATTACAAGATGGTGTAATTGTGCGCCGTGAGACGAGATTGGATGAGATGCCTAGAGAAAGGTCCCTGCCTCGCCTTATATAGTCCGGGAGGCAGGGTTACAAGTCGGAGTAGGGAGAGAGTACTAGTGGAGTACGTCTAGGAGTCTTCCATAAAATGCGGGACATGTACAGCTTCCTAACCGAGTACTTCTCCTCCGTAGTCCTTGTGCTCCACGCCATCAGGTGCCGTGTAGCGCAAGCTGGGTAGTCCCAGGGGCCCACCGAGTAGTCGGTCCTGGTACCCACCGAGGTAGTGGGCCCAGGGAGGTCCATACGACAGTTTGGTGCAGGGCCGGTCTCTTGGGGCGGTCTAACCGATCCCAGGCGGTCAGTTGTGGTGCAGGCGGTCTAACCACCCTGTGAAGGT
Source organism: Cenchrus americanus (assembly GCA_947561735.1). NCBI lineage: Eukaryota > Viridiplantae > Streptophyta > Magnoliopsida > Poales > Poaceae > Cenchrus > Cenchrus americanus. Next base: position 74,780,871 of record OX387244.1, on the reverse strand, counting down.
GGTCTAACCGCCCTGGGCATGTTGAGCAGTTTTTTGCCCTTTGCTGCATTCCCGTGTTGCATTGCTGCATTAGTTCAGGGGGAGTGTGCTTTGGCTCAGGAGGAGCTTGCATATGTGCAGGGGGAGCTATTTGTGGTGTTCGAGCTTTGGTTCGGTGGTTTGCGCTCTTTGTTTAAGCATGGTTTTGTCTCGGATGTGTCGAGCTGTTGCCCTTGCCTAAGGGGTCCGAGACTTGTTCTTCTTCAAGTGATCTTGCTCTTTGCCTTTCTTTGGCTTTCGATCACTTGTTGGAGTTTTTCTTTTAGTGGTTTCTTTTCTTTTCTTTTTCTTTTTGGGTACAAATCATGTGTGTTGTAAATGCACTCATCAAGGGGGAGATTGAGGACCTTGTGTGGTTTGAGGACCGATGGATGGTCGCTTCCTTGTGTGATGAGTGATTGACAATGTTGTGTGGACTAATTCTTGGCTAAGTATTGCAGGTGCAGGTTGCGGTTTGACTGGTGTTGGTGCAGGTGAAGAACAAGCGCGAAAGGTCATTGCGGTGAGGCCTCCGGGTGTGGAGAAGACAAGTAGGCTTCGTTCGAGGGACCGGTGGCCGGCGGGGTCAAGTGCGGGCCGCATGGTGGCATGAACGAGCAAGATGAAGTCGTGGACCGTTTCTTGGTAGAGCCTCAAAACCAAGGTCGAGCCAGGACTATGTGGGAGCCAAGTCATGAGTGGAGATTGGCGGAGACTACACCGAGTTCGCGGAGTTTGCAGTGGTTCACCGAAAAACACCTGGGTTACTCGATTGAGCCACAAAACCGAGGCCGAAGACTCGACGAGGTGGTGCGACCACCCGGGCCGGTTCAACCGCCCGGGAGGGCGGGGTCGGACCGCCCGGGCCGGTCGGATTGCCCGGGCCGGTCTAACCGCCCAAGGGGGCGGTCTGACCGCCCTGGTCGCTGGCGCCGAGATGCTTCGAAGCGGAGGACACGCGTCGGGATCGCAAGGCTTGCGTCGAGGCTAAGCAGGTTGCGGTCGCCGGGCATCCGTCCGATGAAGAAAATATGAAGCCTTCCAAATTCGCCCTTGAGGGGCTTGTATCCCTAATTAGTAAGTAAGGGTAGTTTAGTCTTTTGGGTTCCTCCATATATACTCTTTGAGGGGATGGATGGCAGCCAACTCTTGGAACCATAGCTCATTTATTTTTCCATTTTCGTTCTCATTTTTCCTCTAGTTTTTCCTAGGACTAGCTTGAGAGCTTCATGTGAGATCTAGAGAGAGGGATGGATGTATGGGTGGCAAGCTAGACCTTGTATGAACCTTCATGGTATGTAAAGATGGTTCGGCATTGTTCCTCAAGGTTGAGAAGTGTTTTTCCCGTCCTTCTTTGTGGTGATTTTCGGAGCTCTTTGTTGGAAGAGTTTTGAGGACGATTTCTTGGGGTTTTTGGTGGGTGTCACATATGAGGATCTTGTGCCTCTTTGGCTGGTGACTTTGCCCCCAAATCTCTCTTGAATCGGACTCGATTTGGTGGTTTTTGGAGTTAAGCGAGTTCTTGACCTAGAGAGGCGATTTCTTCGATTCCTCTTGATTGTGAGCGATTCGGGTCGATTTCTTTGAGGTAGAGGTTGCCCAGGAGGTAACCCAGCTATTCCCGAAGTTTCACTGCAATCCGTGGAGTGATTCGGGAGATCGGGCGCTGGGAAGTTGAGGTTTGACCCGCGGGTAGGTTTTCTGGAAGGGGCAGTCTAACCGCCTGGAGGGGGCACTCTAACCGCCCTAGGCCTTCCAGGTCGAAGTTCGTTTCGCCGAATTTTCCTCTCGTGAGTTTGTTCGCTTTGATCGGAGGAGCGTCCGGGTGAAATTTCGGGTCGTTCTCGTGTCGTTTGCTAGGTGTTCTTGCTTGGAGTTCGTTGCTTTGGGTACGGGAGGTTAGACCGCCCCCGGTAGCCGGTCTAACCGCCCCTAGGCCCCCGGGTGAAGTTTTGGTTTTCGCCAAGATTTTCTCGGTAGCTAGCATGGCCTTGACCAGAGACCTTTGTTGGTGAAACCGTGGTGCGTTTTGGTGCTCGGAATAGGTGTTTCGGAGGATTTCTTGGTTGCCTGGTGGAGGCGGTCTAACCGCCCCCCATACCCGGTCTAACTGCCCCCCTCTGGACAGCCGGCTTTCGAGTTGTTTCCGCTGTCGTGGGTGCGTGGGTTTTGAGGTTGCTGGTAGTGTTTGTTCCTAGGACCAGTAGAACTCCAGTGGCTACGTGGTTTTGGCAAACGGAAGGTAAAAGTGCAGAGTGTGTGATTTTGGGGGTCCGACCGAGCGAGTTCATCTTGTTGGAGTCTCAATCTCCTTCGAGAAGAATTTTTATCGGCTCCCATTTACTCCCCCCTCTCTGGTCGCCTAATCGATCCTTCAATATGCCATGCCAAATGCAAGAAATGCACAAAGGAAACTATACATATGCTACAAAGGAGCTCCCACACACAGAGCTCACAAACGACCGGCTCCTCGAGGGGAGGCAAAAAGGGCTCGACACCACCGGCAAAAAAGCAAAGGAGCGCAAAACTCACAAGCTCCCCCTAAACACATGCACTAAGGCCAAAGAGCATACAAAGCTCACCCTACACACATGAGATAGGGCAAAGAGCAAAAAGAACCAAGTGGCTTGACCAAGGCCACACACTTGAAGGTCACAAATTCACTTACCTTTATCATTTCTTCAGAAGTCACTCATCCTTGTCCACCATCCCCGAGAGTGATGTACCTCCATGTCACCACCGGAGTATGAGGCCGGAGAACCACCCCCGATATCAACCAAATGTTCTCTGGGCCATCAACCTGCAACTCAAAACCAAGAGCGAGAGCGAGCAAACGACTCAACACTGGGGTTAGTTCCAAAAGTGTAAAACCAGTGCCTAGCCATTTGCTCGAAAGTGGGGTTAGCACAAACCAATCCATCTTTCCTACCAAAGCTACCTCCACGAACACCACCACGGTAGCCACCATGAGGGAACCAACCCTCTCTACCTGGAGGAGGACCAAAACCATGAAAGAAAGCCCGTGGACTGTCCCTCCTCTCCTTCTCAAAGCTACGGATCCTCCCATCCCCGTATTGAGCACGAGGAGGAGAATGCCTAGCAAACTAATCTCCTGCAAACTTTCTAGCCCAACCACCAGAACCATGACCTCCAGAAACAAACCTCGCACCAGTACGAGCACGAAACTCGAACTGCTACCTGTCCAGGCCTACACCGGTCTGACCGGTGCCTCTCACCGGTCTGGCCGGTGTAGCCCGGCCAGCAGCACCTCCAACAGCCTTTCGCTCTCCCCAAACCGGAACTGTCCTCACACTCGCCTTGGCCCTGGGCAGCTGCACACGAGGCTCAAGTACACCATCGGAAGGGTGGTACTTGTCTTTGTTAGCCCACTCCTTCGCCATTCTCTTCTCACGCTTCCTCTTGAAGCAAAACGCTCTCTTGTTACCATCCTTTCCACAAAACTCACAATGGAAACGGATTGATCTGGGCTTAGGCTTGGGGTGAAGCTCTTCACAAGGCTTCTCACTTGGTTTCTCACTAGGCTTTTCACTTGCCTTCTCACTCGGTTTTTCTCTCGGTTGGTTTGGCTTGGATGCAAACTTGTCTTTGGGTGTGGGTTGTGGTGCAACTGAAACATTCCCAAATTTCCCTTCTCTCTCGCCACTGCCCTCACCAACCTTATCCAATCCCAAAGCCCAGCCATCAAAGCGCTTACAGCTAGCAATCATCATACCAAGCTGAGGTTCTTGACTTGACAACCAACTCAGTGCTTCACGCAACTTATCATTCTCATCTTGCAAGCGACCAACACATTTTGCTAGATCCAAATTCTTTACAGCATGTAACTCACATGTAGAACAAGAAGTAGGAATAGGCACTTTCAAATCAGCCTCAAGAGAAACAATGCGAGAACGAAGCTCAACAATTTTCTCATGCAAACTAGGGCAAGAAGTACAAGCACCAAGCAAAGTGGGTCTAGATTGTAGCTCAGCCAACTCAACCCTAAGCACATCTAGTTCCTCACACTTGGAGGCATACTTTTCCCTAAGATCAGTCAAGTCAGCTAGGAAAACAGAGCAATCAGCACAATCAATCTCATCAGAAACAACAGGGCTAGCCTTAAGAGAATCAATTTCAAGCTTGCTATCAAGAACCTGTGTTTCTAGCTCAGCCACTCTAGTCCTAGCATCCTCGAGCAAAGATCTAAGCTCCTTCCTAAGCTTCTTAGCCTCTCTAAGCATGTGATCACGATTATCAAGCAAGTCAACCAACTCCTCATTCTCCTTGCGCAAAGAAGAGAGCTCATCACATACCTCATCCTCGGAATCCAAGTCCGAGACGTCCTTCTGGCTTCTCTTGCTGCTTGAACTGCGAGCCATGCCGCAAAAATCGTCCTTGAGGCTTAGGCCCGTCACACAGAGGCCGTTGAGATGCTTGCCGAGGTTCTTCTTCTTCTTCTTCTTCTTCTTCTTCTTCTTCTTCTTCTTCTTCTTCTTCTTCTTCTTCTTCTTCTTCTTCTTCTTCTTCTTCGTGTCATCCTCTTCGTCTTCATCATTCGAGCTTGAAGACGTGTCCTCGGAATCGGACTCAATGACGCTCGATCTCTTCATCTTCTCTCGAGATCGAGCCTTCTTCTCATGTTCATGATCCTTCTTCTTGGACTTCTTCCTCTTATCCATGAACTTGTGCTTGTCATGGTTGTTCACCTTCGGACACTCGGCGAAATAGTGTCCAGTCTTGCCGCACTTGAAGCATGTCCTCGTGTTCTTCCTCATGTTCACCCGGTTCTCGTGCAGCCTCTCGAACCGCCTCGTCAACAACGCCAGCTCGTCCTCTCCAAGCACGTCAAACTCCTCATCTAGCACAAACATCAAAGAGGACAAAGAGAACATCCTGGTGGATGGGTTAGTGTTAGCCTTTCCTTTCGAGCCACCAACGAGGGCAAGATTATGGGAGTCAGTCGGACCCTCGAGCTTGGCTGTCATGCCCCTATCCACCTCAGCCGAATTGAGCTTCGAGAACAGCTCGTTCACCGTCAGAGTGTCATACTTCTCCGACTCCACAATGGCCTCGAACTTTCCGCCCCAAATTGTACGATCCAAAGAGTGTAAGAGCTTGACATCTCTATCATGATCATCGTACGGGAGCACGTCCACATTGGCCCTCATGTTGTTCACAACCATCGTGAACCTCTGAAACAAGGCATCGATGGACTCACCGGGGAGATGAGTGAAGTTCTCGTACTCTCTCCGGTAGGTCGCATACATCTGAGCTTGAACCTGGTCATTCCCAACATGAGCCTCCTTCAACACCAACCAGATTCTACAAGCCAAGTGCTTGGTGTGCACCCGATCGAACTCAGGCTGACACAAAGCACGAAACAAGTAGTCGACCGCCTTATTGTTGGCGTGGAGCTGTTGACGGATAAAAGACGTATCCCTCTACGATCCGCAAGCGTACGGACCCCACACCTTTTTCACCACGGGATTCCCAAGGTTCTTGTCAATCCGCGGAGCAAGGGGATTACAAGCGTTCGATCAACAACAACACACTAGCTACTAAAACCCTAACTTACTATTATACTAGAAAACAACTAAACTACACTAGAGAGAATAATAAACGATCAAGATAGAAGACACTCGCCCACGGGTCTACGATACTAGAGCATGCAATCGCTTAAAGACATGAAAAACCAATCTAATCTATCGGGGTTGTGACCACGGTTTCGCCCTTTCCCTCCTCTCGTCTTGTCACTACGCGAAGGTATTCATGACTAGACCTTTGATGGCCACGGCGTATTGAATGGATCCAAGGAAGCATTGAGGCCTTACTCCCTTTACGGCATGGTTGCAAACCTTAAGCATTAAAGTATATTCAACACAAGATGATAGATAGATAATGCGACAAAGTGCGATTACATCTCACGATCGATTACAACCCATGGACGAATGAGAAGATTACCCCATCAAGGTGCTGATCATGGCACCGTTGATCATGGTTTCCCTTCTGCCGGTGTCTTCCTCCTTCTCCACGAGAGGGTGCTTCCTTCGAGGTGGTTGATCTCCAGCCGGAGATCCTCCTCCTCTCTCTCTAGCTTGTGGATGGCCTTCTGGTGCGAATAACTCCTCTCCTCTGTATTGGCGGCACGTCGGGGGTTTTAGGGTCGAAGATCCTTCGAGGGCAAGGAAGACGGGACCGAACCGGTGCCCGAAGTGGGCTGGGCCGGCCCGCACGGGCCGGCCGGCCCGAGCCCGATTCGGCCCGGTTCGGTCGCCCTTTTTGCTCCGTGGGTCCTCGTGCACTTATCTACTTTGCCCCCTCCACTTGCATGATTTTGACGCCTGTTATCCTCACGATCAAGATGGAGGCTCTCTTTGCATGAAGTTTGATCTTTTACGCTTCAATCCCCGGGGGTGTTCCTCGTAGCACTTCGGTCCTCGCCACCATTGGAAGTGATTTCGGCAAGCTCATGAACACGAACAAGACTCCATGAATGCTCCTTTGAACTTGTTGCGAATCCGTCCTTTATGTCCATGTTTTCCTACATAAACACAACACTTCCAAATGCATGCACAAAGATGAACTTGTCATATGATTAGTGTGCCTAGTGGCGGGTTAGCTTCATAATCAAATCCAAACCAAAGTGTAATGAACATGCTAGGTGCACCAAAATACACCGTCAACATCTCCCCCACACTTAGCTCTTGCTCGTCCTCGAGCAAGTACTCGTAAAAGAACTACGTCCCGGGAGTGTAATCGTGTACCACTTATCCTTCTTCACAAGTTAGTCAATCCCTTCATCTTTAATACATAAACACAAAGTAATGATAATCAAACATAAACATGGGTGTTTAGAATTTTTACCACGTCAAGATTTACCCCACAACTCAAACTCTTCACTTGAAGTCTTCAATTTCAGTCATGCTTACTCCTTTGCTTCCATCGGAGGGTTTTTATGATTTTCAAAACAAAAATTCCTGCAACAAGTATTAGACAAAAATCTTTCTCCAAGCTCTCTCAAGTCACTCATATGAAGTGGCTATCCTAACCAAATTTTATAAAACTCTCACCTCCCATTAATCTCTCATATATCATGTAAAAGTGGAGCTGTAGGTAGGGCTAGCGCAATCAACACAAGTATTGTCAAACTAAGAACTTCCTCTAATGGTTGTCTACCTTTCAAAGCCAATGATCATGAGGATTAACCATATGTAGGGATATCAAGGATGAGAAGATTTAGAATGGTGGACATGTGCAAGGGCAAAAGAAAATTGTGACTACAAGGCACCAATGATGTCCTCGTTGTCGGATTGCACATGGTTGGAAAAAGAGTAAAAGTTTCATCTCACAATCAACGTGACATCCTTCCTTACACTTATTTTTTTTTCTTTTCTTTCACTTGATCCATCCCTCTCATATCTTCATTGCTAACTCATCTTTTTCTTTTTTTTTCTTTCATTCACATATGATTTTTATTTCTTTCTTTCTTTCTTTTCCATACACATACTTTTTCTCTTTATTTTTCTCTCTCTTGACAACTTTTCAAAGCTTTCAATTCCCTCTTTCCTCGCATGCATCCAATCTGAATTTTCAAATAAATCATGCTAGAGACGAGACGAAACTTTGAAAATAGGTTGTGTTCAAGGAATACGATGTACAAAAGAGATGTATAGGGTTGGGTATGGAATCCAGTGATACACATGACTTTCGTTGTGAAAGTCATGAACTGAATATATGACGAGGCTAGCAACAAAAGATAAGCACAAGGACATGATCATTGCTTGAAGTTAAAACTTACCAAGAGAGGAGGGTCCTAGCCTAACTCATCGTGCTAATCACACTTATGGTGGAGCGAAAAAATAAACTTGGCTTTGGATAGGAACTTTTTCTTACCCTCAACTTGGAAAAAGAGGTTTTGCTAACCTTTATTACAAGGGTTTTAAAATAATTTTCAGAACTGAAATCCTCCAATTTTTAGCATCGAACGTAGCACAACTAACATGTAAAGCTCAAGATCGAAGTGCGGTATGGGTACTTTAAGTAGTAGCGATTCCACTAAGCACCACGGTAAACGCTTTCAAACCATATACTTGTGTTCATATATCAAGAATCAAAGATTAAACAAACAAGTAAATAAAGATAAACAATACATGAAACACAAAGATATATATAAAGACTCTTTTTATTTGGTTTTCTTGACTCAACACTAATTTAAGACACTTGCAAAAATTTAAAAACAGACTCGAAAACTAAAGACTCATTAAAAACACTAAGACTCTCACACGAAGATTAAACCGAACCTAAACTTGAAGTTCAAAAGCTAAGGCTAGCAAGCTAGCCCTCCCCCACACTTAAAACATACGACGTCCTCGTCGTATCTTACAAAAATCCTAAGGGGAAAACTAGATCTAGTGGTACTTCAAGCAAGCTTTGCACCACTTGCCTCTCATGTTTCCAACCATGCCGAAAAGCTTGCGCACGTTGCGGTTAAGGAACTTGTAGTCATCTTCAACTACGCGCTCCAAGTCCTCCATACGCTGCTTCATCGCTTCCATGGTTTGAAGACATTCGTCGGCCGACGCGTAGAGAGCCGCGATGGATTGACGGCAAACTCGACAGCACACCGGATGCAATCCGAAGGGGTCGTCGTCGCCATAATCTCCACCGTTGTCACCACCGTCGTCGCCACCTCCATTGTTGTTGCCTTCGCCACCGCCGTTGCCGTCGCCGTTGGGGCCTTCGGGAGTCCTTTCATAAGGATGCTCATCCCAATCATCATCATCTCTACCGGCGGCCGCCCACGAGCTTGGGCTACGATCGTCGGAGTAGTCGCTATCCCCATAATCCTTAGGCTCCGGCGACACCTCCTTGTAATCCTTGCGCTTGATGCCTTGGAGACGTGCCGACCTTCGAACGGGTGTAGGGACCTTCTCTCCTTTGACGGGGTAGCGAGATGCAAGAGCTTCGGTCGGGACACGTCCTCCGCAACGGATACGTGCGGTCCTCTTGACGGGTAGCTTGACCTCGCATCGCATCGCCTCCTCCATCGATGGCTTCTTGGCTTCTACCTTCAACTCTAAGCTTTTTGGAGGCTCAATGGCTGCTACAAGGGTGCAACACATTGCTTGAAAGCTTTGATTCTCGAGCTCCCAATTCGGCCAAATATATAGTCCTGAGAGAAAAGCACGGGAACCTTATTTTCCTTTTTTACACTTCCCTTAAAATTTTCCGACCAAACAAGGGAGTCAAAAAAGAGCGGTTCGGGCGAAATTCGGGGTCATCGGGCGTCGGGCCACCCCCGGGCCGGTCCGCACGGGCCGGCCGGCCCACCCCGCCTTGGGGGCCGGGCCGGTCCGATTTTTTGCACACCGCCCTATTTTTTCGTCCTCGGCCCATGGGAAAAAGTTGGCCCGGTAAATCTTCGCGAAAAACTCCCGAGAGAACTAAAAGAAAAATTATTTACGAGAGTTGGTGCCTTGTTTTTCGTCCTAGGCGGGACGTTCGGGCTCTTCCTCCATGGTAAAGACGTCAACATGATGAATGGGCACGACATCGGGTTCGTAGTAAACCTTAAGCCGCTGTCCATTCACCACAAATTGATCGCCGTTTATATCCATAATGGTTACCGCTCCGTTGGAGAACACCGAATGCACAACATAAGGTCCGTCCCACTTGCTTTGCAATTTCCCCTTTCCGAAGGTTTTAAACCTCGAATTGTAGAGGAGGACCTTATCTCCTTCTTTGAATTCTTTTTTCTTCAATCTTTTATCATACCACCTTTTGATTCTCTCTTTGTATATGCTTGCGTTTTCATAAGCTTTCAACCTCAACTCCTCTAGCTCGCTTATTTGAATCCTTCATTTCACCACCACGGCATCGAGATCAAGGTTCATCTCTTTAATCACCCAATAGGCTTTATGTTCCAACTCAACCGGAAGGTGGAAAGCTTTCCCATAGACGAATTGATAAGGGGTCATACCTATCGGTGTTTTAAACGCCGTTCGATAAGCCCATAAAGCTCCGTCTAATTTCTTTGACCAATCCTTGCCTCCCTTCTCTATGGTCTTGTTAAGTATGCTTTTTAATTGCCTATTTGACGTTTCCGCTTGTCCGTTGGTTTGTGGGTGATAGGCCGTGGAGACCCCGTGCTCAATTCCCAACTTGGACAAGCACTTTTTGAAGTTCTTCCCGGTGAAATGAGTTCCTCCATCACTTATCAAGATTCTCGGTGTACCGAAACGGGGAAAATCACGTTCTTGATCATAGTGATGGACTCCTCCGTGGAAGCTTTACGACATGGTATAGCCTCTACCCACTTGGATACATAATCAACCATAACAAGTATATACTCGAATCCAAATGAGTTTTTAAAAGGCCCCATGAAGTCTATACCCCATACATCGAATATGTCGATTTGCAAGTTGTATTTCAAAGGCATAGAATTTCTTTGAGAGATGTTTCCGGTTCTTTGGCATTCGGGGCATGACGCAACATATCTTTTAGTATCTTCATGCATCTCCGGCCAATAGAATCCGCTCGACCATACTTTGGCTTCGGTTCGAAAATGGCTATAGTGCCCACCGTACTCCGCCGAGTGGCACTTCCTTAGAATCTCAAGCCTCTCTTCCCTTGGCACACATCTTCTCATCACTCCATCGTTGCCAAGCTTGAAGAGGTATGGTGCATCCCAAAAATATTTCTTACTTTCGAGAGATTATCTTCCTTTGAGTGTTTTTATCTAGATGATCGAGGGGCATCTTTCGAATTGCTCGAATGATGTCGATCATCCAAGTGTCTTTATCAAGCACTCTATAGAGGTGGTCATCTCTCATCTTATCTTCTATGGGCTCTTTATCATCTTGTCCACGATTCATCCTAGACAAATGATCGGCCACAACATTCTCCACCCCCTTTTTATCACGAATTTCAACATCAAACTCTTGGAGAAGAAGGATCCAACGAATCAAACGTGGTTTAGCTTCCTTCTTAGCCAAGAGATACTTTATAGCTGCGTGATCGGTGTAAACAATGACTTTCGAGTTCACGATGTAAGATCTGAATTTTTCGAAAGCGAATACTACCGCTAGCAACTATTTTTCCGTAGTGGCGTAATTTAATTGTGCCCCACTAAGAGTTTTGCTAGCGTAGTAAACGGCGTGAACTCGGCCTTCCTTTCTTTGTCCCAAGACCGCGCCTACGGCGTAGTCACTTGCGTCACACATGATCTCGAAAGGTTGGCTCCAATCCGGAGGTTGGATGATGGGAGCACTCACCAACGCATTTTTCAAGGTCCGGAATGCCGCTAGACACTTCTCATCAAAGTCGAAAGCCACATCCTTTTGAAGAAGGTGCGTTAAAGGCTTAGTGATCTTCGAGAAGTCCTTTATAAATCTTCTATAGAATCCGGCATGGCCTAGAAAGCTCCTTAATGACTTGACATCCGTAGGAGGTGGGAGTTGCTCAACCGTCTCTACCTTAGCCTTGTCCACTTCAATTCCTCTCTCGGATATAACATGTCCGAGCACTATGCCTTGCTTAACCATGAAGTGGCACTTTTCCCAATTTAAAACCAAATCTACCTCCGCACACCTTGTAAGGACCTTTTACGAGTTTGCTAAGCAATCCATGAACGTCTTCCCGTAAACGGAAAAATCATCCATAAATACTTCAACAATTTCTTCGATGAATTCCGAAAACACGGCCATCATGCAACGCTGAAAAGAGGCCGGAGCGTTGCATAGGCCGAAGGGCATCCTCCTATATGCAAACATTCCGTAAGGACACGTAAACGTTGTCTTATGTTGATCTTCCGGGTGAATGGGAATTTGCATGAACCCCGAGTATCCATCGAGAAAGCAAAAATAAGCGTGGTTTGCTAACCTCTCGAGCATCTCGTCTATGAACGGTAGGGGGAAGTGATCTTTCTTCGTCGCTTTGTTAAGCTTACGGTAATCAATACACATCCGCCACCCGGTCACGGTTCTTTGCGGTATCAACTCGTTCTTCTCATTCTTCACCACGGTTAAACCTCCTTTCTTCGGCACACAATGTACCGGGCTCACCCATTCGCTATGCGGAACCGGGTAGATGATTCCGGCATCAAGTAACTTGATAACCTCTTTCTTTACTACCTCTCGCATGGCATGGGTTAGCCTCCTTTGATGGTCCACTACAGGCTTACATTGGTCTTCCATTGGTATACGATGAGTGCAAAAGGTCGGGCTAATACCTTTGAGATCATTAATTGAATATCCAATCACCTTCCTATGTTTTTTTAATAAAATCAGCAACGCTTCATTTTCTTCGGGGCTCAACTCGTCGCTCACAATGACTGGATAAGTTTTGTCTGGGCCCAAAAATTCATACTTTAATCCCTTTGGCAAAGGTTTAAGGTCTACTTCGGGCACTTGTGGCTCCTCGGGTTTGATTTCTCCTATGTCTTCAAACTTCTCTTCCTCCACGCTACCGTCATGCGGCTCTAAGCCTTTTGTCGCTTCCTCTAGTTCTTCATCTTGTTGATTACTAATTTGATTTTCCATCGCTCTTTGCAGCGGGTCTCTAAGGGTTTCAACAAAACAAAGACTATCTATCTCTTCTACTTCTTCATCTTCGGGAGGAAAAGGAGTAAGGTGTTTAGAAGCACGAAGAAAGTTATATGTGTACTTTGTTCCATTAAGGTTCATTGTTACTTTGCCTTCTCCGGCATCTAACACGGCATCTACCAACTTAAGAAAAGGCCTACCTAAGATTATATGATCAGAATTACTATGGTAAGCATCAATAACAAAGAAATCGGTTGGTATATAGTTTCTAGAGATTTTTACTTTCATGTTGCAAGCAATACCTAGAGGTTTGATAGTTCTACCATCTCCCATAATTAATTTCGTTGATGTTGGAGCTAAGTCTAGGTTGTGGTATTGAACTTTATCATAAATTTTAGAAGATAGAACACTTACTTGGGCTCCGATGTCGCATAAAGCTTTGCATTGAACTCCGTTGATCTCGCAACTCAAGTGCGGCGTCATCTTCTCTTCTTCTTCGGATCCGATCGAATAAATTTCAGCAAGGCGAGCGTATGGTGATGCTTCGGGTTTGATCCCCATGATCCTCTTCACCTCGGCAATATGTTCCGGATCCACCACGTCATCTCCAAAGAGCTTTTCAAAAATCTCACCGGTGGTTTCAAGGTCGTATGAATTTTCAGCTTTCTTCTCCGGTGGGAAATCGACTTCCAATGCTCTTGCCATTCCCTTTTGATTAGGGAACGGTCTTCTCTTGTCGAATACTTCTCCGTAATCAATAGGAACCCAATCCATTGGTTCGAACTCCCTTAGTGGCTTCGCGCTTGACATGCTTCTCTTGTTCGTCTCATTTGGTGCGACGAAGTCGACGTTTGGTGTAGTTCTTGACTTGATATGTTCTTGTTCAAGCTTTTCCATGATTGGCTCCTCTTTTGTGACTTCCGGGTTGCTTCTTTAGAAAAATCAGCAAGCTTTTTCTTCCTTGAATTGAATTCCGGCTCTTCCGCAAGTCTTGTTTCCCAATCTCTTCGCATGGCGGCCGCTTTACTAACTTTTTGTAGAAGTTGTGCGGCTTCCGTGAGTGTTTTCTCCATGAGATCCCCACCCGCACACATTTCGACGTGTCGCATGCAACTAGGGGTTAGGGAAAAGAAAAATGTATGCAAGAGTACGTCACCGGTGAAGCCGAGTTTTGGTCCTTGTTCGATTAATTCATTAAACCTATCCCGGGCTTGGTCTATCCCTTCCTCTTCTCCTTGCATGAAAGTGATCACTTGCCTACTTAGATGTTGAACCTTGCTATTTGGAAAGAACTTCTCGCAAAACTTCTTTGTCAACTTGTTCCAATTGCCTTCAACTTCAAAGGACGCAACCGAATACCATGTCTTTGCTTTGCCGGCAAGTGAGTAGGGAAAGAGATTCCATTTGAACCATTCATCGGGAACTCCTTCTTGACGCACCGTGTTGCATATTGTCGTGAAATCCCTTATGTGTCTATATGGGTTCTCCGTGACCATCCCTTCAAATGGGTTTTCCGCCACCATCTTGATGATCTTGGATTTAATTTCATACTTGGTCGCTTCGAGCTTCGAATCCGACTCTTGTACTTTTATGTCTTCACATCGAGGGCTAGCGTAATCCCTTAATGATTTCTCCGGTTCTTCCACGGGTTGATTCACGAACTCCATCTAGACAATAAGATAAAAGCAAAAACAAAAAAAGAAACAAGTGTTTTTCTGATAATATATGTTAGATATAGCGAATAAAAGATAAACTAAAATATAAAACTAAGTTAGATGCAAATCAAACGATGTAAACTAACTTGTTCCCCGGCAACGGCGCCAGAAAAAGGGGCTTGTTGACGGATAAAAGACGTATCCCTCTACGATCCGCAAGCGTACGGACCCCACACCTTTTTCACCACGGGATTCCCAAGGTTCTTGTCAATCCGCGGAGCAAGGGGATTACAAGCGTTCGATCAACAACGACACACTAGCTACTAAAACCCTAACTTACTATTATACTAGAAAACAACTAAACTACACTAGAGAGAATAATAAACGATCAAGATAGAAGACACTCGCCCACGGGTCTACGATACTAGAGCATGCAATCGCTTAAAGACATGAAAAACCAATCTAATCTATCGGGGTTGTGACCACGGTTTCGCCCTTTCCCTCCTCTCGTACTGTCACTACGCGAAGGTATTCATGACTAGACCTTTGATGGCCACGGCGTATTGAATGGATCCAAGGAAGCATTGAGGCCTTACTCCCTTTACGGCATGGTTGCAAACCTTAAGCATTAAAGTATATTCAACACAAGATGATAGATAGATAATCCGACAAAGTGCGATTACATCTCACGATCGATTACAACCCATGGACGAATGAGAAGATTACCCCATCAAGGTGCTGATCATGGCACCGTTGATCATGGTTTCCCTTCCGCCGTGTCTTCCCCCTTCTCCACGAGAGGGTGCTTCCTTCGAGGTGGTTGATCTCCACCGGAGATCCTCCTCCTCTCTCTCTAGCTTGTGGATGGCCTTCGGTGCGAATAACTCCTCTCCTCTCGTATTGGCGGCGCGTCGGGGGTTTTAGGGTCGAAGATCCTTCGAGGGCAAGGAAGACGGGACCGAACCGGTGCCCGAAGTGGGCCGGGCCGGCCCGCCCGGGCCGGCCGGCCCGAGCCCGCTTCGGCCCGGTTCGGTCGCCCTTTTTGCTCCGTGGGTCCTCGTGCACTTATCTACTTTGCCCCCTCCACTTGCATGATTTTGACGCTGTTATCCTCACGATCAAGATGGAGGCTCTCTTTGCATGAAGTTTGATCTTTTACGCTTCAATCCCCGGGGTGTTCCTCGTAGCACTTCGGTCCTCGCCACCATTGGAAGTGATTTCAGCAAGCTCATGAACACGAACAAGACTCCATGAATGCTCCTTTGAACTTGTTGCGAATCCGTCCTTTATGTCCATGTTTTCCTACATAAACACAACACTTCCAAATGCATGCACAAAGATGAACTTGTCATATGATTAGTGTGCCTAGTGGCGGGTTAGCTTCATAATCAAATCCAAACCAAAGTGTAATGAAAATGCTAGGTGCACCAAAATACACCGTCAACGGGAACATGTCCCTCGATCCTTCGGCAAGAAAGTTCATCGGCTAGACATAGCCTCGTGTCCGAAACACGGCCATCCGCTTACTCCACATCTGGTAGTTCTTGCCATCGAAGTGTGGAGGACCCGAACCCTGTTCCTGGTACGCCATCTTTGGATCTTAGACTGGTTAGAGTCAATCAAGACCTGAACCGGCTTTGATACCACTTGAAGGACCGATACGGCGAACCAGAGAGGGGGGAGTGAATGGGAGCCGATAAAAATTCTTCTCGAAGGAGATGGAAACTCTAACAAGATGCACATGTCTCCGACTCACTACCCAAGTTGGCCAAGCCCACGTAGCCACTGGAGTGCCACTGGACCTAGGAACCAACACACAACCTTCCGACCCGAGAACGCAGCGGAACACCAAACCTCGAGTCCACTGACCAACACCGGTCAGACCGGTGAGCACCACCGGTCAGACCGGTCCCTGTTGGTGAAACTTTGCGACTTCCACAGAAAGGCTCCACACCGGTCAGACCGATGGAACACACCAGTCGGACCGGTCTCAGCTAGAAAGCCCCAAAACACCAAACAGGCCAACTGAGCTCCAAACCGACCCAAACTCAAAACAGCTGCAACACAGGATAACAGCGAACACACCCAGACATTCACCCGAGCAAAAACCCAACAGGGGTTGCACCGGTCAAACTGTTGAGAGGCACCGGTCAGACCGGTGTGACCTGGGCTTCTCTGGATGAACAAGACCTGCGGGTCAACACCTCCAAATCCAAGCCTTGATCTCCCGAATCGCTCCACAGGCTTGAACAAGACTTTGGGGACAATAGGAACACCTCATGAGGAGTCCATAGCCAAGTTTAATCCCACCAAAACTTGTCCAAACAAGAGGAATCGAAGAAATCCCGCCAAGACCTCCTCTAACCCTAGAGCACTGAAAACCCCAAAATCGAGCCCCTTAACTCACGGATTTGGGAGGGGAATCACAGCCCAAAGAACCACGAAGGGTTCCCACGAATTTCCCCCATCAAATCCCCAAGAGCAAGGTCCCGAAAACACCCCAAGAGAATCAACAAGAGAGGGCTCCGAAAATCACCACCAAGAACAACCGGGAACAACACGTCCAAACCTTGAGGAACCACGCCGAATCATATATACATGCCACAAAGGTTTATACAAGGTCTAGCTTGCCGCCCGATCATCCAACCCTCTCAACAAGATCTCACCATGAAGCTCTCAAGCTAGTCCTATGGAAATCCTAAGAAAATAGGAAGGGAAAATAGGAAAGCAAATGAACTAGGGTTCCAAGAGATTGGCTGCCATCCTCTCACCTCATGGGTTATATGGAGGCAACCGAAAGTCTAAAATACCCTTTCCTAACAACTAGGGATACAAGCCCCTCAAGGGCGGTTTTGGAAGTCTTCAAGTTTTCTCCATAGGACGGATGCCCGACGACCGCAACCTGCTTAGCCTCGACACAAGCCTTGCGATACCGACGCGAGTCATGAGTGTCATCGCACACCGTTCAGACCGGTGCTCCTCGTCGGTCAGACCGGTACCCACCGGTCAGACCGGTCCCGGCGCGACTGCAAAGCACCATCTTTGGTTCTTCGGTCTTGGCTTTGTGGATCAACCAAGGAACCCAGTGGTTTTCTGGTTAACCACCGGAAACCCTGTGAACTCGGTGTAGCCTCTGCCAATCTCCACTCATGACTCGGCTCCCACGTAGTCCCGGCTCGACCTTGGTTTTGTGGCTCTACCAAGAAACCGTTCATGACTTCATCTTGTTGTTCATGCCACCATGCGGCCCGCACTTGACCCCGCTAGCCACCGGGTCCCTCGAATGAAGCCTACTTGTCTTCTCCACACTTGGAGTCCTCACCGGCAATGACCTTTCGCGCTTTTTCTTCACCTGCACCAACACCAGTCAAGCCGCAACCTGCACCTGCAATACTTAGCCAAGAATCAGTCCACATAACGTTGTCAATCACTCATCACACAACGAAGCGACCATCCACCGGTCCTCGAACCACACATGGTCCTCATATCGGAATCTAAAGCACGCTACCAACCAGTACAGAAGCTACTGTATGCAGTGCTCATTACCTCGCGGAAGCTACGACACTACTTCCAGGAGTACTCGATCTCCGTCATCACCGACTACCCGCTCGGTGACATCCTGTGGAACCAAGATTCTACTGGAAGAATCTCCAAGTGGGCAGTCAAACTCAGTGCCCTCAACATCGAATTCAAGCCACGAATAGCCGTCAAGTCGCAAGCACTAGTCTACTTCATGGCAGAATGGCGGGAGAATAACCTACCAACTCCAACCGAGCGACCAGAGCATTGGGTGATGTACTTCGATGGCTCACTCAAGCTCGAAGGTGCGGGTGCAGGGGTACTCCTGATCTCTCCAACGGGCAAACAACTCAAGTACGTCCTGCAGATCTTTTGGAAGGTCTCAAACAACGAAGCCGAGTACGAAGCTCTACTACACGGGCTCCGCCTCGCAACTTCTCTCGGCATCAAGCGACTACTAGTCTACGACGACTCTGCAGTGGTCATCAACCAAGTCAACATGTCTTGGGATCGCAACAAGGAGAACATGGACGCCTACTTCCTAGAAGTCTGCAAGCTCGAGAACAAGTTCTATGGTCTCGAGTTCCATCACGTTGTCTGCAACAACAACGTTGCAGCGGACGTCCTATCGAAGCTTGGTTCTACTCGCGCTCAAGTACCAGCGGGTGTCTTCGTCCACGAGCTTCACGTGCCATCCATCCCGGAGCTGGCACCTACGACCATTGACCCAGTGCATCCGCCAGCTGGCCAAGAGGTCATGATGATCGATGTGGACTGGCGATAACCCTTCATCGACTACATTCACGAGCAGAAGGTTCCCACGGACAAAAACTTGGCCGAACAACTCATCCGCTGGGACAAGTCCTACGTCATAGTCGGGGACAAACTCTGCAGGCGGGGCGCCACTTCCGGAGTACTTATGAAGTGCGTTCCCCGAAAAGAAGGCAAGGACATCTTGGAGGAGATACACAAAGGCATCTGCGGCAACCACGCATCTTCACGTACGCTGGTCAGCAAGGGCTTCCGATGTGCCTTCTACTGGCCCACAGCTCTGGGCGATGCCGAGGAACTCGTCAGAAAGTGCCAAGGGTGCCAGTACTTCGCCAAGCAACAGCACGTCTCGGCCTACAAGCTAGTCACCATACCACCAACCTGGACTTTCGCTTGCTGGGGGGCTCGACATGATTGGGCCTCTTCCAACTGCGCCAGGAGGATTCAACAGAGTTCTGGTGGCCATCGACAAGTTCACCAAGTGGATCAAAGTCAAGCCGGTCACCTATCCCAAGGCCGACAGGGTACTCGACTTCTTGGATGAACTCGTGCACCGCTACGGACTACCACATCGCATCATTACAGACCTGAGCTCCAACTTCAACAATCACCAGTTTTGGGAGTATTGCGAGAACAGCGGGATCGACGTCCGGTATGTCTCAGTCACCCATCCACGGGCCAATGGACAAGTCTAGCGCGCCAACGGGATGGTACTCGACGCTCTCAAGAAGCGACTGCACGATGCTGCTAACACAAAAGGAGGCAAGTGGATCAAGGAACTGCCCAATGCACTCTGGGGGCTACGTACTCAACCCACCAAGCCGACGGGACAGTCACCCTATTTCCTGGTCTATGGCTCTGAATCTATTCTACCTGCTGATGTCATGGGGGAGTCGCCGGCAGTAGAGCAGTACAACGAAGGCATATCCGAAGACAGCAGACGAGTTGACATCGATGGACTCGAAGAAGCCCGCTGTGCCACCCTCGTCCAATCAGCAAGGTACCTAGAGGGTATCCGATGCTACCACGATCGCAACATCAAGGAACGCTCCTTCAACGTTGGCGATCTAGTCCTCCGCCGCATCCAGAACATGGAAGGACTACACAAGCTCAGCTCGCCATGGGAAGGTTCCTTCACAGTCGCAAAGGTGACCAGACCAGTCACGTAACGCCTCCAGACACTTGAAGGCGAAGACATCAGCAACTCGTGGAACGTTGACCAGCTCTGTCAATTCTACGCATAGTCTCTCGACTACTCTTGGGGCTCAAGTCTACATGACTACTCCCAAGCCCTTCGCTGTCAGCGGCCTCCGGGTCCAGGCACTAGTCGCCGGACTACTCCACTCCGAGATCCAGCGCTAACGGCTACTAACGAAACTCAGGCTGCTAAGAGCGTCAAGGACTCTAGCAGCGGTCTATTAAGAGACCATGTACTCCTAGATCCAGTCTATACGGCTGCTAACGGATTTACAACTGTAAGCGGCCATGCGCCCTAGCACTTCTCTAGCCGTAGGTGGCCTCCGGGTCCTGGCAACTTCACTTGTAAACGGCCCTGGCCATCCAGGTGTACCCTCTCAGTAATAAAGTTTGACTTTTGATCAACTCATTTACTATGTCTCCTTCAACGAGTCTACTACCGAGTACTACTACCCGCGACAACTCCACAGATGGGCACTCCGCATACAACATCGCAACAACGAGTACTCATTCGATGGAAGTATTTTCATTAATACTTAAACAAGTTCATTACAACTTTGTTTATATTACAATTGCCGCTACAAGCTAGCCCTATAGGATAACTACTGGAGGTTCAGCTTCTCGGTGACTTGCTCCTCTGCGATCGGCGCCATCTACTCCAGAAGCTCTGCGTACTGCTCATCTGTGCAATTGGCGGCTAGTCCACCCGCGACTACATCCACCAGAGCCTTGGGGAAGTATGACTTCATGAACGCCAAGACTTGGTTCGGGATGGACTTCACCAAATGCTTGACATAAGTAGCCAAGCGTCCGGGGGCTTTCTTCAACTAGTCAACCAGAGGAGCTATCTTTGGCCCGCCCGGGTGTGGCACCAGTAGCCTCGCGATGGGGAGCGCGGCTTCTTTGAGTTCCTTGAGCTTCCCTTGCAACCTCTCGTAGTCTTCATTCAGCTTCTGTAGAGATTTATAATAGTTGACAAGGTCACGATACGAGGCGATCCGAAGCTCCATGTGCATATTACACTCACGGGCCAGCTGCTTATAATCGTACTCAAGTACCTCGCGGGCATCCTTCTCTCGGTAGAAGAGATTCTTCATATCGACTTCTGATGCCTTCAGCTGTTCCACTCGGGCCTCAAGATCTGCAAACAACTCAAAGGGAGATGTCAGACTACTATAGGGTACCCACAATAAGTACTCGACAGGATGACATCGGCATACCTTTGTTTTTCTGGCGCAGCGACTTGTTCTTGCGGACCAACTCATCGCTCTTCGCCTGCATGTCTTGTACCTCATTGTGGTACTAGGCGAAGGCACCATCAAGCTTGGACTGGAGCATGGCAGAGTGCTTCTTGGCCTTATTGAGTTCTTTTTCCAACGTCTCTACCCTGAGCACTGTATCACCATACCCCTGGAGCATATCAGACTTCTGTCGGGATCTCTCCATGACATCCTGCAGAAGGCAATAATTATTATTCGGGTACTCAAGTTCGGCGGATTTCGACTACTCCAGGGTACTGTTACATACCTTCATCCATTGCTCGGCCCGGCGCATCGACTCAAAGTTGCAGGCTACCGTCGCTGGGTTGATAAGGTCCTCTGCGAGAAGTTCGAGCCCATCGCGACTAGTCGTTGCGGCCTCGGACATCAGTGCCGAACGGATCGGCTCCGCGTCCTGATTTCCGACGAGCGGACGACTACGTCCAAGCTCGTCTTTGGCAGTGCATCACCACGTACCTCTTTTGTCATCCCGGGGGCTGCTGTCTCCGCCGGCTCGGTCGCTGCTCCTGTGACCACCTCGGCTTCTGGAACGATGCCTTCAACCGGCACGGCTTCGGGGATGGTGCTTCCCTCGACTTGTGTCCCTGTCAACACAAGACATACAGTATCAGTACCCGGGGGCCATAACTACTACTTGAGGTGGGCTGCATCAGCGCAGTCTACTTACCTTCTACTACATTGGCTTCAGGCAGCGCAGTCTCTATGCTCGGAGCCGCAGTTTCGGTCTGTGGGAGGGGAGCAGACTCCTCTGCAGCATGCGTGGGAATTTCTTCAGCCGCTGCCGTGCTGGGATCATCTCCTTCCCAGGACAAATCAGTCGACTTCCTGCACAGTACAAAATTGGTGGTCAACCAAGTAAGATTACCAAGTTACAAGTACTACTCGGGAAACGTTTTCACTTACAAGCTAGACCGGACGACAGTCACGGTCAGAGCGCCAGGTATGTTGGCGATGTCTACAAGCCCGGCCTCGGCAGGCGCCTCTTCTTCAGCTTGAGCCGTGTTGACGGTGTATTTTGGTGCACCAAGCATGTTCATTACACTTTGGTTTGGATTTGATTATGGAACTAAGCCGCCACTAGGCACACTAATCATATAACAAGTTCATCTATGTGCATGCATTTGTAAGTGTTGTGTTTATGTAGGAAAACATGGACATAAAGGACGGATTCGCAACAAGTTCAAAGGAGCATTTACGGAGTCTTGTTCGTGTTCATGAGCTTGATGAAATCACTTCCAATGGTGGCAAGGACCGAAGTGCTACGAGGAACACCCCCGGGGATTGAAGCGTAAAAGACCGAACTTCATGCGCGGAGAACCTCCATCTTGGACGCGAGGATGACATCGTCAAAATCATGCAAGTGGAGGGGCAAAGTGCATAATCACCTGAGGACCCACGGGAACAAAGGGGCGACCGAGCCGGGCTGAGATGGGCCTGGGCCGGTCGGCCCAGGCCGGCTGGCCCAGCCCACTCCAGTGGCCGGTTCGGCCCCCCTTTCCTTGCACCCGAAGGATCTTTAACCCTAAAAGCCTGGAGGCGCCGCCATTCGGGAGGGAGAGAGCCATTCGCACCAGGAGGCCATCTACAAGCTAGAGAGAGGAGGAAGATCTCCGGAGGGAGATCGTCCACCTCAAAGGAAGCACCCTCTCGTGGAGAAGAAGGAAGACACCGTCGGAAGGGAAACCATGATCAATGGTGCTATGTCCAGCACCTTGATGGGGTAATCTCCTTATTCGTCCATGGGTTGTAATCGATCTTGAGATGTAATCATACTTTGTCGGATTATCTATCAATCATCTTGTGTTGAAAATACTTTAATGCTTAAGGTTAGCTACCATGCCGTAAAGGGAGTATAGGCCTCAATGCTTCCTTGGATCCATTCAATACGCCGTGTCCATCATAGGTCTAGTCATGAATACCTTCGCGTAGTGACAGTACGAGAGGAGGGAAAGGGCGAAACCGTGGTCACAACCCCGATAGATTAGATTGGTTTTTATGTCTTTAAGCGATTACATGCTCTAGTATCGTAGACCCATGGGCGAGTGTCTTTTATCTTGATATCGTAATCATTCTCTCTAGTGTAGTTTAGTTGTTTTCTAGTTTAATTGTAGTTAGAGTTTGAGTAGTTAGAGTGTGAAGGTAGATCGAACGCGTGTAATCCGCTTGCTCCGCGGATTGATAAGAACCTTGGGAATCCCGTGGTGAAAAAGGTGTGGGTCCGTACGCTTGCGGATCGTAGAGGGATACGTCTTTTATCCATCAACAAGCCCATTTTTCTGGCACCGTTGCCGGGGAGCAAACTAGTTTACATCGTTTGATTTGCATTTAACTTAGTTTTATATTTAGTTTATCTTTTATTTGTTTTATCTAACACCTATTATCTAGAAAAACACTTTGTTTTGTTTTTGTTTTTGTTTTTATCTTATTATCTAGATGGCGTTCGTTAATCAACCTGTGGAAGAACCGGAGAAATCATTAAGGGATTACGCTAGCCCTCGATGTGAAGACATAAAAGTACAAGAGTTGGATTCGAAGCTCGAAGCGGCCAAGTACGAGCTTAAATCCAAGATCATCGAGATGGTGGCGGCAAACCCATTTGAAGGGATGGTTACGGAGAACCCATATAGACACATAAGACATTTCACGACGCTATGCAACACGGTGCGTCAAGAAGGAGTCCCTGATGAATGGTTCAAATGGAATCTCTTTCCCTACTCACTTGCCGGCAATGCAAAGACATGGTACTCGTTTGCGTCCTTTGAAGTTGAAGGCAATTGGAACAAGTTGACAAAGAAGTTTTGAGAGAAGTTCTTTCCAATTAGCAAGGTTCAACATCTAAGGAGGAAAGTGATCAATTTCATGCAAGGAGAAGAGGAAGGGATAGACCAAGCCTGGGATAGGTTTAATGGGTTGATCGAACAAGGACCAAGACTCGGCTTCTCCGTTGACGTACTCTTGCATACATTTTTCTTTTCCCTAACCCCTAGTTGCATGCAACACGTCGAAATGTGTGCAGGTGGGGATCTCATGGAGAAAACACTCACGGAAGCCACTCAACTTCTACAAAAAATTAGTAAAGCGGCTGCCATGCGAAGAGATTGGGAAACAAGACTTGCGGAAGAGCCGGAATATAATTCGAGGAAGAAGAAGTGTGCTGAAATTTCTAAAGAGGCAACCCCGGAAGTCACAAAAGAGGAACCAATCACGGAAAAGCTTGAACAAGAACACATCAAGTCAAGAACTACCCCGAGCATCGACTTCGCCGTACCAAATGAGACAAACAAGAGAAGCATGTCAAGCGCGAAGCCACTAAAGGAGTTCGAACCAATGGATTGGGTTCCTATCGATTACGGAGAAGACCATTCCCTAATCAAAAAGGAATGACGAGAGCATTGGAAGTGGATTTCCCACCGGAGAAGAAAGCGGAAAATTCATACGACCTTGAAACCACCGGTGAGATTTTCCAAAAACTCTTTGGAGATGACATATTGGATCCGGAACACATAGCCGAGGTGAAGAGAATCATGGGGATCAAGCCCGAAGCATCACCATACGCTCACCTCGCCGAAGTCTACGCGATAGGATCCGAAGAAGAAGAGAAGATGACACCACACTTGAGTTGCGTGATCAACGGAGTTCAATGCAAAGCTTTATGCGACATCGGAGCACAAGTAAGTGTCCTATCTTCTAAAATTTACGATAAAGTTCAAGACCACAACCTAGACTTAGCTCCAACATCAATGAAATTAATTATGGGAGACGGTAGAACTATTAAACCTCTAGGTATTGCTTGCAACATGAAAGTAAAAATCTCTAGAAAATGTATACCAACTGATTTCTTTGTTATCGATGCTTACCATAGTAATCATGATCACATAATCCTAGGTTGGCCCTTTATTAAGTTGGTTGATGCCGTGTTAGATGCCGAACAAGGCAAAGTAACAATGAACCTTAATGGAACAAAGTACACATATAACTTTCTTCGTGCTTCTAAACACCTTACACCCTTTCCTCCCGAAGATGAAGAAGTAGAAGAGATAGATAACCTTTGTTTTGTTGAAACCCTTAGAGACCCGCTGCAAAGAGCGATGAAAATCAAATTAGTAATCAACAAGATGAAGAGATAGAAGAAGCAACAAAAGGTTTGGAACCACATGATGGAAGCGTGGAGGAAGGAAAAATCGAAGACATAGGAGAAATAAAACCCGAGGAGCCACAAGCGCCCGAAGTAGACCTTAAACCTTTACCCAAGGGATTAAAATATAAATTTTTGGGCCGAGACAAAACCTATCCAGTCATCGTGAGCGACGAGTTGAGTCCCGAAGAAAATGAGGCATTGCTGATTTTATTGAAAAAACATAGGAAGGTGATTGGATATTCGATTAATGATCTCAAAGGTATTAGCCCAGCCTTTTGCACTCATCGTTACCAATGGAAGACCAATGTAAGCCCGTAGTGGACCACCAAAGGAGGCTAACTCATGCCATGCGAGAGGTAGTAAAGAAAGAGGTTATCAAGTTACTTGATGCCGGAATCATCTACCCGGTTCCGCATAGCGAGTGGGTGAGCCCGGTACATTGTGTACCAAAGAAAGGAGGTTTGACCGTGGTGAAGAATGAGAAAAACGAATTGATACCGCAAAGAACCGTGACCGGTGGCGGATGTGTATCGATTATTGTAAGCTTAACAAAGCGATGAAGAAAGATCACTTTCCCCTACCGTTCATCGACGAGATGCTCGAGAGATTAGCAAACCACGCTTATTTTTGCTTTCTCGATGGGTACTCAGGGTTCATGCAAATTCCCATTCACCCGGACGATCAACACAAAACAACGTTTACATGCCCTTACGGAACGTTTGCATATAGAAGGATGCCCTTCGGCCTATGCAATGCTCCAGCCTCTTTTCAACGTTGCATGATGGCCGTATTTTCGGAATTCATCGAAGAAATTGTCGAGGTGTTCATGGATGATTTTTTCGTTTATGGGAAGACGTTCATGGATTGCTTGGCAAACTTGGAAAAGGTCCTCACGAGGTGTGCGGAGGTAGATTTGGTGTTAAATTGGGAAAAGTGCCACTTCATGGTTAAGCAAGGCATAGTGCTCGGACATGTTATATCCGAGAGAGGAATTGAAGTGGACAAGGCTAAGGTAGAGACGGTTGAGCAACTCCCACCTCCGACGGATGTTAAGTCCTTAAGGAGCTTTCTAGGCCATGCCGGATTCTATAGAAGATTTATTAAGGACTTCTCAAAGATCACTAAGCCTTTAACGCATATTCTTCAAAAGGACATGGCTTTCGACTTTGATGAGAAGTGCCTTGCGGCATTCCGGTCCTTGAAAAGTGCATTGGTGAGTGCTCCCATTATTCAACCTCCGGATTGGAGCCAACCTTTCGAGATCATGTGTGACGCAAGTGACTACGCCGTAGGCGCGGTTTTGGGTCAAAGAAAGGAAGGCCGAGTTCACGCCGTTTACTATGCTAGCAAAACTCTTAGTGGGGCGCAATTAAATTATGCCACTACGGAAAAGGAGTTGCTAGCAGTGGTTTTGCTTTCGAAAAATTGAGATCTTACATCGTGAACTCGAAGGTCATTGTTTACACCGATCACACAGCCATCAAGTATCTCTTGGATAAGAAGGAAGCTAAACCACGTTTGATTCGTTGGATCCTTCTTCTCCAAGAATTTGATGTTGAAATTCGTGATTAAAAGGGGGTGGAGAATGTTGTGGCCGATCATTTCTCTAGGATGAATCGTGGACAAGATGATAAAGATCCTATAGAAGATAGGATGAGAGATGGCCACCTCTATCGAGTGCTTTATAAAGATACTTGGATGATCGATATCATTCGAGCGATTCGGAAGATGCCTCTCGATCATCTAGATAAAAACTCTCAAAAGAAGGTAATCTCCGAAAGTAGGAAATACTTTTGGGATGCACCATACCTCTTCAAACTTGGCAATGATGGAGTAATGAGAAGATGTGTGCCAAGAGAAGAAAGGGTAGAGATTTTGAGAAAGTGTCACTCGGCGGAGTACGGTGGACACTATAGCCATTTTCGAACCCAAGCAAAAGTATGGTCGAGCGGATTCTTTTGGCCGGAGATGCATGAAGATATTAAAAGATATGTGGCATCATGCCCCGAATGCCAAAGAACCGGAAACATCTCAGAGAAATTCTATGCCCTTGAAATACAACCTACAAATCGATATATTCGATGTATGGGGTATAGACTTCATGGGGCCTTTCAAAAACTCATGCAGATATGAACATATTCTAGTCATGGTTGATTATGTATCCAAATGGGTAGAGGCTATGCCATGTCGTAAAGCTTCCACGGAGGAGTCCATTACTATGATCAAGAACGTGATTTTTCCTCGTTTCGGTACACCGAGAATCTTGATAAGTGATGGAGGAACTCACTTCACCGGGAAGAGTTTCAAAAAGTGCTTGTCCAAGTTGGGAATTGAGCATAGGGTCTCTACGGCCTATCACCCACAAACCAACGGACAAGCGGAAACGTCAAATAGGCAATTAAAAAGTATCCTCAACAAAACCATAGAGAAGGGAGGCAAGGACTGGTCAAAGAAATTAGACGGAGCTTTATGGGCTTATCGAACGGCATTCAAAACACCGATAGGTATGACCCCTTATCAATTCGTCTATGGAAAGTCTTGCCACCTTTCGGTTGAGTTGGAACATAAAGCCTATTGGGCGATTAAAGAGATGAACTTTGATCTCGATGCCGCGGTGGTGAAACGAAGAATCCAAATAAGTGAGCTAGAGGAGATGAGGTTGAAAGCATATGAAAATGCAAGCATATACAAAGAGAGAATCAAAAGGTGGTATGATAAAAGATTGAAAACAAAGAGTTTAAAGAAGGGAATAAGGTCCTCCTCTAAAATTCGAGGTTTAAAACCTTCGGAAAGGGGAAATTGCAAAACAAGTGGGACAGACCTTATGTTGTGCATTCGGTGCTCTCCAACAGAGCGGTAACCATTATGGATATAAAAGGCGATCAATTTATGGTGAATGGTCAACGGCTTAAGGTTTACTACGAACCCGACGTTGTGCCCCTTCATCATGTTGATGTCTTCATCATGGAAGAAGAGCCCGAACGTCCCGCCTAGGACGAGAAACGAGGCATGAATTTATGTAAATAATTTTTCTTTTAATTTTCTGGAGTTTCTTGTGAAGATTTGTCGGGGCAACTTTTTCCCATGGGCTAAGGAGGTGAAAAAAAGGGCGGTGCGCGAAAAACCGGACCGGCCTGGCCCCTAAGACAGGGTGGGTCGGTCGGACCGTTGGTCCCGGCGGCGGACGTCCCCGATTTTTGCCTGAATTGCTCCTTTTCGACTTCCTTCTTCGGTCAGAAAATTTTAAGGGAAGTTTAAAAAAGGAAAATGATGTTCCTAGGGTTTTTCTCTTCGGACTATTTATTTAGCCGAATTGGGAGCCCGGGAATCAATCCTTTCAAGCAATATTTTGCACCCACGCAGCAGCCATTGTGCCCCCGAGGAGCTCAGAGTTGAAGCTAGAAGCCAAGGAGCCATCGATGGAGGAGGCGAAGTGATGCGAGCTCAAGCTACCCGTCGAGATCAAGAGGACCGCCCGCATCCGTTGCGGAGGGCGTGTCCCGACTGGAGCTATTGCATCTCGCAACCCCGTCGAAGGAGAGAAGGTCCCTAAGCCCGTTCGAAGGTCGGCGCGCATCCAAGGCATGAAGCGGAAAGACTACAAGGAGGTGTCGCCTGAGCCTAAGGATTATGGGGGTAGCGACTACTTCGACGATCATAGCCCGAGTTCGTGGGCGGCCACTGGAAGAGATGATAACGACCTCTACATTTGTGTAACACCCTAATTTTACTAAAATTTGGCTTTATTAAAATTTGCTAGAAACCTTTAATTGCTTAAGGAATATAAGGTTGCCTTATTTATTTTTAGGCATTTAAAACTTTTCTAAAATAAATTAATGAAATATAGGAATTAATTGTGGCATTCATGCTGGTGCATTTCTTTTGTTTGCTGGAATTCAAATTCAAGTTTGAATTCTATTTTTGATTCAAATCCTTTTCTAAAATACCTAAACCCTATTCCTAAAACCCCTACCCTCTCCCCCATCCAGCCCACCGGCCTGTGCAGCCGAGCACCCGCGCTAGCCAGCCCAACCCGCTCTAGTCGCCTTGCAGTGCAGCCCGCTCCAGTCAGCAGGCCTAGCAGCCGCGCAAGACAGCAGCCGCGCACCAGCCCGCTAGGCCTTTCGGCCCAAGCTAGCCCACGGCCGCCGCCGCTCTTCTCTCCCCTTGCTGCTGAGGCTGACCTGTGGGGTCCGCTTGTCATCCCCGAGCTCAGGGCGTCTCCGCCCGGACTCGCCGCCGCCGCCGAGTCCGAGCGGAGCACGCTTCCCCGTGCATGGCCCGCACGCCAAGGAGTCCGCCCGGGCCTTTATAAGCTGCGCCGCACCCCGAGACGCCCCTCACTTGAGCCGCCCTTGCCTACACCGAGTGCCGCCGGAACCCTAACTCGAGCTTCCCGCCGCCGCCGTCGATTTCCGCCGTCGCCGCTACATCACTGCCGTGGAGCTGCCCTAGAGCTGCGCTTGGAGGTGAGCTATGCACCCGCGCCGTTTGTCGTCGAACTCGTGCACTGTGGCACCCTAGCGACCTCACCAGAGTTCGAGGCCCGTGCCGCCGCGTCGACCACCCGCATCGCCGCATCTCCGTCGCAGCCGTTGCCTCCAGTGGCTTCGCCTGCCTGCGCGCTTCGCATAGATGCATTCAGCGCCCTTAGCCGTGCACCAGAACCCTAGATCGGGTTCGTCGGTGAGCCCGCCGCCGCTCGCCGCCGGCCGCCGCCGTCGGCCGCCGCGTTCCGCCGCCCCCACCGCTTGCAACCGTCCCCAGCTGTTAGATCCAGATCTAACGCACCGGATCTAACCACCACCCCACTAGCCGCCACAGTCGTTAGATCCAGATCCAATGGATCTAGATCAACCCGACCCGGTCGACTAGGTCAAACCCCCGCCGGCCCTGGGCAGTTTTGCGGAAAACCCCCCAAGTTTTCCGATATTCACAAAAATACCCTTCCACCTTAGGAGATTCTTTACAGTTTAGTCCTTTTTCTTTATTTTAGCCCAGTTTCTTTTTAAACCTTTACAGTTTAGTCCTGAACCTTCTTTAGGTCGTAACTTAGTCGTTTTACCTCCGATTTTAGCGCTCTTTATGTCCACGCGTTCGTCTCGAAGCGTAGATTAGTTTTATGCTACTGTTTAGTTCTGTTTGATCTGTTTGGTGACTTTTTATTATTTATTCTTATTGTATGCTTGTATGTGATGATTGTGGACCGTAGAGAGCGATTCGTTTGAGGGATTTGAAGATCAAGTCGTGCAAGAGTTTGAGCAGCAAGGTTTTGTTGAAGGCAAGTCTTCCTTGATGCATACCCGCTTGTCCTACATAACATGCATTTAAATTCACTGCTTTTACTTTTCTGCTTGCATTAATTTGATGGGAACCTATTAAGGATTATGCCTAGTCTTTTACTACCTTTACCTTGATACCGGGTTTATGAAATTAATCTTGTGGTAGCTATTGCTTAGCATGCTCAACTGGGATTGGTAATAATCAAACTTGGTTACCTTTATATTCTATGTTCCGTTTATGTTCTTTACTTTACAAGACCACTTTAATATGTTAATCGGAACATGGAGAACCACCCAGGAAAACAGTACAACCACAACAACTAATGGGCAATGGTCTTGGCTGAATAATTAGGAACTTTAGCTTGGGATGGTCTTACCTGATAAGGACAAGGGATCGGCGGTACTGTGGGGTATGGACTCGCTCTAGCAGGGGGTTGGGTGAGTTATTCTTTTTATGGTGGGGTATCGACCTGCTAGGGGACTTTATACCTTGCTAACTGATCCGGACCTTGTGGGTCATAACTTGCTAGGGAACCGTTGTAAAGGCCATGAAGCGTCCCTATGCAATCACACCTCGGTAGTGTGGTATGGTGCCTTGCAAACACCGCATGGTTCGGTCTAACGTTCTTCGGAGCTTTTACGCTGCTTGTGGGTAAAGATGTACAACCTCTGCAGAGTGTTAAACTAATCGATTAGCCGTGCTCACGGTCAAGAGCGGCCTGGACACTCACATGATTAAATTATGAAACTTATAATGTTTAATTGCTGTTTTATTCTTTATTTATGATGCTTATATCTTATTAATTGGGTTGGTATGAACTTACACTCTTTTAGTAATCAGGTTGCTAATAAAACTTGACTCACTAAAATGCTAAACTGCTTGAACCTTAGCCATCCACCATATGGCCTTGCATGTTATGTTGCTCTCTCTTGCTGAATACGTCATGTGCTCACGCTTGTTTATTCTCTTGCATCTACAATACCCGGATTGCTGCTCAGACTGGGAGAACTTTGAAGATATTCCAGGAGATTTCCAGGAGTTCTAGGTGTGTGTAGTCTTCGGTCGGTACCGCTCGTGGAGGCATTTTGTCCGCTGCGAGAACTCGTTATATAAGTTTCGTTTAAGACTATGGTCTGTAATAACTCTTTATTCGTGTGGCACTGATTTTGGTATTCACAATGTCTAAGCGTGTGTGTAACTTGATCCTGGCGCACACGTGATCTATGCATTCGGTTTGCCTTTAAAACTGGGTGTGACAGAGTGGTACCAGAGCTGTGTTGACTGTAGGAACGCTAGCCTAGATAGAAATGGTCGAACTAAGGATTTTATAATCATAGAAGCTTTCTCTTACATGCTTGCTTTACTTCTATTAACCTTACTCTTGCCTTTTCCTCACTCTTGAGCTGTCTGCATTCTTTACCTTGTGCTTGCTTTAGCTCTCATCCTTTTTGTCTTACCATCTATCTCATTTCTACCCTGCACTACAGATGGTTCACCGTTTGAAGACTTCTCATGCTGGTGCTGCCCACCAGTATGCCCTGCAAGAACAGTACAACGACTTCCATGACGGAGACACGGATGAGGAGATTGAGATGGAGCCTGCACCTATGGTCGTCCCTAACCTCATCTTGGTGTTTGATGATGAGGAGGATCCAGAGGAGATGATCCCAGAAGAGGATGAGCCAGCTGTACAGCCCAACCAAGAGGAGCAAGCGCCAGGAGAAGATCTGGAAGATCACCTTGATCAAGAGATGGAGGAAGAAGAACAAGAGCAAGAGCAAGATGAAGCAGCTGAGGAAGTGATCTGGGAAGTGTACCACTACAGAGCTGATGGAGTGGGCATTCCCATGGCTGATCACCTGCGAGCTATGGTACTCCGCTTGGGCTTTGATAAGGCCCCTGTTTACCATTGTGAGCTGTGGACTCATCCGTGGTTCGAGCCCCATTGGGAAGTTGCTGCCATCCTAGAGGAGTAAATTCCATGCTGTGGAGTTAGGGAGATGTCCAAGCATCATGATGTGGCTCACAGGACTACTATGGATGCTGGTATAGCAGAGTCAGCTCGGAGGGCGCTTTATGTGCTCTCTCACAAGGAGCATGACAGGTTGGAGGATACCCACTGCCGGTACACACCCTTCAGAGCCAGTGGGGAAGCCAAGACCTACATCGCCCCAGCGCCAGCCTATGAAGGAACGCTGAACAATGTCCGGAGTCTACTTGCAGCTGTTAACACCGCATTGGACGACACCAACAACACTCTGTATGCGGCACAGCAGCAGATTATCACTCTGGAGATGCAGAGACGTGCCTTGGAAGCTGCACTTCAGAACAGGGAGTAGCCAGTTGCTCATGAGGCCACAGAAGGATGTACCTCCCCGTCGCCCCAGAGGCCACACTACGACTCCCCTGATGCCCGCACAGATGCCATGGTGGAAGATAGTCCTTAGGATTAAGCTAAGAATAGGGTCTTCTTTTTTGTAATCGCTAGTAGACGATCTGTAAAGTGTGCTTAGTTTAGAAGTGTGGTTGAATGCTTGATTTTGTGCTTAATGTTTGAGCTGGATTTTTTGTTTGAGTGCAATGTGTTGTGGAGTGATGACCACAACGACATTGGTTTAGTAGTAAGTTTGTGGGGGTCAACTTTCAGTCTCAATCAATTATCTATCTTAATCCTTTTGTCCCTAAGTTTTTCTTTAATGCAAATCCGAGAAGCTCTAAATCTGTTCGCGCTGCTTTCTGAGTCAGCTGCACTGTTTTAATTTTATCTCGGGCTACAGAACTCCGATTGCAGTAAAACCAATTGGAGAAGTTCAGAAATTTCATGACTGATTTTCTGTGAAAAATTCAGCATGTTTGGATGGATAATCAGAGAGTTATGACTGAAACATTACAGCCTCACGAATCTGTTAAACACTGCTGACCAACCTGACTTGTTTATTTTATAACCAGAGCTACAGAACTCTGATTGAGGTGATTCCAGTTGGAGTAGTTCCATAATTTCAATATCTTTTATCAGTCCAAAACCCATAATTTTTGGTTACACACGCTGAGAGTTATGTCTAATTGTTTGGAGTCAACAGAATCTGTCTTATCTGAACACCATTGCTATCTTATCTTTCTGGGTTTAACTCTAGATCCAAACATCTAAAGTAATGTCCCTAACACTCAGATGGTGAACACCAGGTCAGGATCGGGAGTTGATCAACCAGCAGGAAGAGCACCCCAGCAAGCACCAATGGATCCCGCTATGCAGCAATTCCTAGAGGCACAGACTCAGCTCCTCCAGAACCTGACCAACACTGTGACGAACCTGCAAGCCCAAGTCAACAACCCACCGGGAGTTTATGAGTCACCATCCTCCCGTGTTCACTCATGCCGCTGATCCACTTGAAGCTGAAGATTGGCTGAAGACAGTGCTGAAGATGCTCACCACCTGTCAGTGTGACGACAGAGAGAAGGTCATGTATGCTGCAGGACGACTTCAAGGATCTGCAGCCGCTTGGTGGGATGCGTACTCTGCTGCTCATGCCGCCCCAGACACTATCACCTGGGAAGAGTTTACCACCAACTTCAGGAGCCATCACATACCCTCTAGAGTCATGAAGATCAAGAAGAAGGAGTTCCTCTCTCTGAAGCAGGGAGGAATGTCAGTGGCTGAGTACAGAGACAAGTTCACTGAGTTGTCTCGCTATGCAGCTGAGGAGGTTGCAGAAGACAGGAAGAAGCAGGAGCTATTCCTGGATGGGTTAGCTGGTTCACTGCAGTACCAGCTGATGTCCTATCCATTCCCCAACTTTCAGCAGCTAGTTGATGCTGCCATCCGCTTAGAGCACAAGCGCAAGGAGCTCAAAGTGCTTTGGTGAGTGCTCCCATTATTTAACCTCCGGATTGGAGCCAACCTTTCGAGATCATGTGTGATGCAAGTGACTACGCCATAGGAGCGGTTTTGGGTCAAAGAAAGGAAGGCCGAGTTCATGCCGTTTACTATGCTAGTAAGACTCTTAGTGAGGCACAATTAAATTCGCCACTACGGAGAAAGAGTTGCTAGTGGTGGTATTTGCCTTTGATAAAATCAGATCTTACATTGTGAACTCGAAGGTCATTGTTTACACCGATCACGCGGCCCTCAAGTATCTCTTGGCTAAGAAGGATGCTAAACCAAGATTGATTCGTTGGATCCTTCTTCTCCAAGAGTTCGATTTTGAAATTCGTGATAAAAGGGGGTGGAAAATGTTGTGGCCGATCATTTGTCTAGGATGAACCGTGGACAAGATGATAAAGAGCCCATAGAAGACAAGATGAGATATGACCACCACTATCGAGTACTCAACAAAGATACTTGGATGATAGATATCATTCGAGCAATTCGGAAGATGCCTCTTGATCACTTAGACAAAAATGCTCAAAGGGGGATAATCTCTGAAAGTTGAAAACACTTTTGGGATTCACCTTACCTCTTCAAACTTGGCAATGACGAAGTTATGAGAAGATGTGTGCCAAGAGAAGAGAGGCTAGAAATTTTGAGAAAGTGTCACTCAATGGAGTACGGTGGACACTATAGCCATTTTCGGACCCAAGCAAAAGTGTGTTCCAGCAGATTCTATTGGCCGGAGATGCATCAAGATACTAAAAGATATGTTGCGTCATGCCCCGAATGCCAAAGAACTGGGAATATTTCTCAAAGGAATCCCATGCCCTTGAAATATAATCTACAAATCGACTTATTCGATGTGTGGGGAATATACTTCATGGTGCCCTTCAAAAACTCACATGGATTTGAGCATATCTTAGTCATGGTTGATTACGTATCCAAGTGGGTAGAGGTCATGCCATGTCGTAAAGCTTCCACGGAGGAGTCCATTGCAATGATCAAGAGCATGTCTTTCCCTCGCTTCGGTACTCCGAGAATTTTGATAAGCGACGGAGGAACTCACTTTACCAGGAAGAATTTCAAAAAGTGCTTGTCCAAGTTGGGGACTGAACATAGAATTTCTACGGACTATCATCCACAAACCAACGGACAAGCGAAAACATCGAATAGGCAATTAAAGAGCATCCTCAACAAAACCATAGAGAAGGGAGGCAAGGATTGGTCAAAGAAGTTAGACGGAGCTTTGTGGGCATATCGAACGGCGTTCAAGACACTGATAGGTATGACCCCTTATCAATTTGTCTATGGCAAGGCTTGTCACCTTCCAGCTGAGTTGGAACATAAACCCTATTGGGCAATTAAAGAGATAAACCTCGATTTAGACGCCGCGGTGGTAAAGCGAAGAATCCAAATAAGCGAACTAGAGGAGATGAGGTTAAAAGCCTATGAAAATGCGAGCATATACAAAGAGAGTGTTAAAAGGTGGTATGACAAAAGATTGAAGAAAAAAGAGTTCAAAGAAGGAGATAAGGTCCTCCTCTACAATTTGAGGTTTAAAACCTTCGGAAAGGGGAAATTGCAAAGCAAGTGGGACGGACCTTACATTGTTCATTCGGTGCTCTCCAATGGAGCGGTAACCATCATGGATGTGAAAGGTGATCAATTCATGGTGAATGGTCAACGGCTTAAGGTTTATTACGAACCCGGTGGTGTGCCTCTTCACCATATTGATGTCTTCACCATGGAGGAAGAGCCCGAACGTTAAGACTAGGACATAAAACAAGGTGAGCATTTTGTAAATAGTTTTTCTTTTATTTTTCTAGAGTTTCTCGTGAAGTTTTACCAGGCCATATTTTTCTCATGGGCTGAAAATGCGAAATAAGTGGGACACGCGAAAAAACGGACCGAACCGGCCCGCAAACCGAGGCAGGCCGGCCGGCTCGGTCCGACTGGCCCAGGGGGCCCAGGCGGCAGTTCGCCCCTGGTTTCTCTAGGACGCGCATTTTTTACTTCCTTTTTTGGTCAGAAAAATTTAAGCGAAGTCAAGAAAAGAAAAATGAGGTTTCTAGAGTATTCCTTCCCGAACTATTTAATTAGCCGAGATTGGAGCTCGAGAATCCATCCCAATTCACATCCTTTTGCACCCAAGCAGCAGCCATGACTTCCCCGAAGAGCGTAGAGATGAAGCTAGGTGCCAAGGAGCCATTGGCGGAGGAGGTGAAGCGATGCGAGCTCAAGCTACCCATGGAGATCAAGAGAACCGCCCACATCCATTGCGGAGGGCGTGTCCCGACCGGGGCAATCGCATCTCGCTACCACGTCAAGGAGGAGAGGGTCTCTACTCCCGTTCGAAGGTCGGAGCACATCCGAGGCATGAAGAGGAAGGATTACAAGGAGGTGTCACCCGAGCCTAAAGACTACAAGGGGAGTGAATATTCCGATGATCATAGCCCGAGCTCGTGGGCGACCGCCGGAAGGGAAGACAATGTCTTGTATTAATGGGAAGAGGTGCCCAAAGAGAAGACTCCTGAAGGCCCTAATGGTGGCGGTAACGACGGTGGCGGCGACGACAATGGAGACCCTAGCGATGTCGACCCTTTCCGGATGCATCCGTTGTGTTGTGTGGCTTGCCGTCACTCCATCTCGGAGCTCTACACATCGGTCGACGAGTGTTTCCAGGCCATGGAGGTGATGAGGCAGTGCATGTAAGATTTGGAACAGATTTGGAACGAGTAGTCGAGGACGACTATAAATTTCTGAATCGGAACGTGCGGAAGTTGTTCGGCATGGTGGGGAACATGAAGAGCAAGTGTTGCAAGAGTTGCGAGAAGTTCCACTAGGGAATAGATTTTCCCCCATTAGGTTTTTTGTAAGATACGACGAGGATGTTGTATAGTTTTAGCGTGGGGGAGAGCTAGCTAGCTAGCCTTTTGCTTTAAGATTAGTTTTGGTTTGGTTTAGTTTTCGCGAGAGTGTGAGAGTCTTAGAGTCTTAAGTTTTAGGAATGCTTTTTCAAAAATTTTGAAAGTCTAAAGTGTCTTAAAGTTAGTGTTCGTGTCAATAAAATCAAATAAAAAGAGTCGTTTAAATGTTTGTCTCTTGTGATGCTTTTCTTGCTTCACTTGTTTGTTCGTCTTTAATTTTTGATAAATAAGCGTAAGTGTTTGGTTTGAAACATTTACCGTGGTGCTTGTTGGAGTTTCTACCTCTAAAAGTACCCGCATCATGCTTTGATCTAGAACTTCATTTTGGTTGTGCTATGTTTGATGCTTAAAATTGGAGGAATTTAATTCTGAAAATTATTGAAAAACCATTGTAATAAAGGTTAGTGAATTCTTTTTTTCCAAGTTGAGAGTTTAAGAAAAATCCTATACAAAGCCAAATTTAATTTTTGCTCCACCATAAGTGTGATTAGCATAATGAGTTGGGCTATGATCCTTCTCTCTTGGAAGTTTTAATTTCAAGCAATGATCTTGTCCTTGTGCCTATCTTTTATTGCTAGCCTCGTCATGCATTCGGTAACGTGACTTTCGCATCGGAAGTCCCGTACATCGCCGAATTCCATACCCAAACCATTATATCACTTTTGTACATCGTATTCCTTAAACACAACCTATTCTCGAAGTTTCGTCTCGTCTCTAGCATAGTTTTTATTTTAAATTCAGATTATGTTTATGCAAGAAAGAGATGAGTTGAGAGCTTTGAAAAGAGAGATAAAGATGTCAAGAGAGAGAAAAGTAAAGAAAAAAATGTGTATGAAAAGAAAAGAAAAGAAAAAAGAGAAAGAAAAGAAAAGAAGAAAAAGAAAGAAAGAGGAATGGCAAGAAAGATATGAAGAGGGATAATTAAGTGAAGGTTAAATAAAGTGTAAGGAAGGATGTCACGTTGTTGTTGAGAGACGAAACTTCCATTCTTTTTCCAACCATGTGCAATCCGACAACGAGGACGTCATTGGTGCCCCGTAGTCTTATTTTCTTTTGCATTTGCACATGTCCACCGTTCTATATCTTCTTATCCTTGATATCCCCACATATGGTTTAATTCTCATGATCATTGGCTTTGAAAGGTAAACAACCATTAGAGGAAGTTCTTAACATGACAATACTTGTGTTGATTGTACTAGCCATACCTATAGCTCCACTTTACATGTTATATGAGAGACTTATGGGAGGTGAGAGTTTTGTGAAAATTGTTTAGGATAGCCACTCCATATGAGCGACATGTGAGAACTTGGAGAAAGGTTTTTGTCTAATACTTGTTGCAGGAATTTTATCTTTTGAAAAATCATAAAAACCCTCCAATGTAAGCAAAGAAGTGAGCATGGCTGAAACTGAAGACTTCGAGTGAAAAGTTTGAATTGTGGGGTAAATCTTGATTTGGTAAAAATTCTAAATGCCCATGTTTATGTATGATGATCAGTGCTTTATGTTTATTATATTAAAGATAAAAGATTGACTAACTTGTGAAGAAAGAATTAGCGGAGCACGATTTCAACACCTTGGACAAAAGATCTTTTACGAGTACTTGCTCGAGGACGAGCAAGATCTAAGCGTGGGGGAGATGTTGACGGTGTACTTTGGTACACTAAACACGTTCATTACACTTTGGTTTGGATTTGATTATGGAACTAACCCGCCACTAGGCACACTAATCATACAACAAGTTCATCTTCATGTGTGCATTTGGAAGTGTTATGTTTTTGTAGGAAAACATGGACATAAAGGACGGAGTTATAACAAGTTCAAAGGAGCAATTAAGAAGTCTTGTTCATGTCTATGAGCTTGATGAAATCACTCCCAATGATGGCAAGGACCGAAGTGTTACAAAGGAACATCACCGAGGATTGAAGCGTAAAAGATCAGACTTCATGCAAAGAGAACCTCCATCTTGGACGCGAGGATGACATCGTCAAAATAGTGCAAATGGAGGGGACAAAGTGCATAAATACATGGGGACCCATGGGAGCGAAGGGGCGATCGAGCCGGGCCGGGATGGGCCTGGGCCGGTTGGCCCAAGCCGGCCGTCCTGGCCCACTCCGGGGGTCGGTTCGGCCTCCTTTTTCTTGCACCCGAAGATCCTTCAACCCTAAGTTGCTGGAGGTGCCGCCATTCGCAAGACAGAGAGCCATTCGCCCGAGAGGCCATCCACAAGCTAAGGAGAAGAGGAGGGGGGTCGTTTGCAAGAAGGATCGCTCAACTTGAAGGAAGCGCCCACAAGTGGAGAAGAAGGAAGACACCGTCGGAAGCGTCACCATGATCAACGGTGCCATATCTAGCACCTTGATGGGGCAATCTTCTCATTTGGCCATGGGTTGTAATCAAACTTGAAGATGTAATTGCTACTTTGTTTGGTTATCTATCTATCATCTAGTGTTGAAGAAGCTTTGATGTTTAAGGTTAGCTACCATGTCGTGAAGAGAGTAAGATCTCAATGCTCCCTTGGATCCATTCAATACACCGTGTCCATCATAGATCTAGTCACGAATACCTCCGCGTAGTGACAGTACGGGGGGAGGGAAAGGGCGAAACCGTGGTCACAACCCCCGATAGATTAGATTGGTTTTCATATCTTAAGCGATTGCATGTCCAAGTATCGTAGACCCTTGGGCAAGTGCCTTTTACATATCTTGTTGGTTTAATCGTTTTCTCTAGTGTAGCGTAGTTGTTTTCTAGTTTACCATAGATTAAGGTTTGGGTAAGTTAGTAAGTAGTGGTAGATAAAACGCGTGTAATCCCCTTGCTCCGCGGATTGATAAGAACCTAGGGAATCCCCGTGGTGAAAAAGGTGTAGGTCCGTACGCTTGCGGATCATAGGTGGATACGAGTTTTATCCGTCAACAGCTATGTGGGCTCACCTTCCACGGAGATGTCGTCGGAGTCGTCGGAGTGGACTGCGTCAGGATAATGTTGGAGGACAAAACACTCACGCCACAGGTCTTGGGGTGTCGGTGCCTTCTCGCTGGGAGGTGCGCTCTCGGCCTCGTCGCAGCTCACTTGAGAAGCCCCCGAGGGGACAGGCCGTGCGCTTCCCGTGGCGACGGGAGCTTTCACCCCACCGCAGGGGAGCCACATCTGTCCCTCCCAGTACACAGAGTTGTAACAGAGCCCGAACTCGTCCCAGGTCAATGTCTCCTCCTCCTGCAGCCCGAACACGAGCATGGAGGTGGCGAACGCCACGAAACGAAAAAGCTCCTGGAACAGATTTGGGCCCAAAGCGATCACCATGTTGCGACCGACCAGGTCCCAAACCCGGTCAGCGGCAGACTTCACCGCCCGCGGCACCTCAGGCGACTGGCCCTGAACTGGCGCATGCATGTTGGGTTGGCACCGGGAGAACACGGCCTCAATGGGCGACTTGACTGGACCATCGAAGACGAAGTACAGGGTGCCAAAACGCAGCATGGTGGTTGTCGGGGTTCTCTAACTGCCGGCAGTAAATTTCTTAGATTGCGTGCCGAGCCTCGGACGGTTGCACAAATGGGGGTACGCAGGATTTATACTGGTTCGGGCCTCCGGAGAGTAACACCCTATGTCTACTTCGTGCTGCTGTATTATTTGCGCTGATTTGTAGTAGGGGTTACAAATAGGCGAGAGAGGGACGAGTTCCCAAGTCTCTGTAGTCTGTAGGAGCCATGGATGGCTGGAGGTAGAAGAAAGGGAGAGCTCCTCCTGAGAGGACAAGGAAGAGGTCAAAGTA
This sequence comes from Cenchrus americanus, assembly GCA_947561735.1. NCBI lineage: Eukaryota > Viridiplantae > Streptophyta > Magnoliopsida > Poales > Poaceae > Cenchrus > Cenchrus americanus. Next base: position 74,739,901 of record OX387244.1, on the reverse strand, counting down.
GAAGTGTTCTCTCTCCCATGTGAGGACCTTGCTCTACCCTTTTATCAAACAAGGGGGCAGACTACATTAGTGAAGAGAGAGAAGAAGAGAAAGAGGTGGTGCATGCACAACACCTGTAAAGGGGGAGGTCTTTTCCCATGCAACGGGTCCCACCATCGTCCTTGGTTCTGCTGGCTGTTGTTGACATGTGTAACTGCCTTTAACACCTGGTGCATCCATACTACTCGAGGAGGCTTTCAGCTTGTCGGAGGCTGCAGGTTGGAGGCCACATGATGTTGTAGCTTGACTTGTGGCCGTTTTCCCTCACAAAAACAATTCCCTTAAGCTGCCAAAAATACCCTAGGGGCCCTTATGGCTGTGATAGTCGTTCCTAATCACTGTCTTTGGGTACCCATAATTTTGGGTCCCGTCGGTAGCCCCCGAGCCTGGGAGGGAGTTGTAGACTCGTTCCAGGGCTCAGTCGAGAGGGTTTAGTGTTAGTGTTGTTCTCGGTTTTCCGGTGGGTGCGCGCGAGCACATCCGCCGAATGTAGCCCCCGAGCTCGCGGGGGAGTCGAAGACTTGCTCGCGGGGTTAACGATTTTAGAGTTGAACATCATTCGTCAGGGGTGTCGTCGCACCCGAGTTTGCGGGAGGAAGATGAATTTTTGGTGACCTCGCACGGCGCGAGGCACTAGTCGGGGAGTCAGTGTCCCTTTTCGTTGTGTTTCCCTCATGCATCCTTTTCATCAGGAAGGAGGGGTTGGGTGTCGTCGAAGCTTGCCTCGCTGGCCGAGCCTCGGCACCCTGTGAGCTGCATGCGGGTGAGCTCGAGTGAAGCCTCGGAGCCCCATTCGTCGGGCTCCGAACAGATCAGCTGGTGATCGACCTCAGATTCCTGATGGTGCAGTCATCTACTTACCGAGCTCGTTCGGCTGGACTCGGTGGCTCGTCGCCTTTTCGTCAGGGGAAAAACATGACCTCACTTTCCATTAAGACTCGACGCAGTTCAGGATGCCCGCGGCGCTCGTGCGCCCGGGTTCCGGCCGCTGGGGCTCATCCCTCGCTCGGGTGTCCAGGAGCGACTGTCGAACCCTTCGACAGACCAGCCTTCGAACTCCTGGTCGTTAGTGTGTGGCGCCAGCCCTCGGGCGCGGAGCCGCTGGGCCATCATAAGAGCGCGATGTTGTTGTCGCGACGGACGAGTAGTCGTCGCCTAGACCCCAAGCGTGAGGGCCAGGTAGTAGTCGTTGCCTAGCCCCCGAGCGTGAGGGCCAGGTAGTAGTCGTCGTCCCCCAGCCCCCGAGTGCGAGGGCCGAGTTCGCAGATCGGTTCCTGCAGAAGAAAAAATCGGAGGACAGCAGTACGTGGTGCAACAACTACTAATTCAGAAAAAACAACACTTGACAGAGCACATGGGATTTCCAATTCCAACTCTTTTAAGTCTATTTAATTTCCTCGGGAAGTGTTCCTATTGCGTTTAAGCACCTGACCCCCTACAGCAGCATCCGTAGCGCAGGGAGCATGCTGCGTGCACGCGTGGGAAGTGTAGGCGTGGGGTCGAGGTTTCACGATTTAAGGCATGTGCTTCCCAAGTACTCTTAGCGACTTGTGTGAGAGAGGAAAAAGATATTATGCTGATGTGTCCCGGCGAGCGTGCTGGGGTGCGTTATAGCTGGAAAAACATTGGTGATAGAAGTGTGCTTAGCTCGATTTATGTTCACATCGGGGAAGTCAGCGTGTCGTTCCCAGGCCCGTCCTGACTAGCCCCCCGAGTTTCGCGTCGCCCGCGGTGGTCGATCGGACGGTGTTGTTGTTGATGGCGGTGCTGCGGTCGGTCGGGGTGCGCTCATGAACGATGAATGTGCGAGCTGGATCGCCGCGGCGAGGCATGCGAAGAAGGATGAGGTACGACGACGAGCAGTGACGCAGCAGTCGGTCTCAGCTTGCTGCCACCCGCCGTGTTGATCGAAACGACCTTGTCCTGATCAGGATGGCGAGCGGTCGATGCTGATGCTCGTTACCTACACACAAGATCTTGGGTACTGGCAAGAAAATCATGTTTTAGGTCAGAAAGGTGGTGTTCCAGAGTGGGAATCCCATTCATACGACTTGTTTTTCCGTCCCGGAAGAGTTTCTCGAAGTAGGCTCGTTCCCACAACTTCCTTCCGCCTCGCACGAGAAGATCCTCTGAGGAGTTCCTCGCAGAAGTCCCTTCGAGTAGTTTCTGGCTCACACGAGAAGGTTGTTTGAGGAGTTCCTCAGACAAGTCCCTCCGAGTAGTTTCCGCCTCGCACGAGAAGGGCGCCTCGTCCGAGTAGGTTCGTGTCCATCCCCGAGTAGGAGCAATTCGCATGAGCACTTTCAGCCTGGCATGAGGAGCCCGTCCGCCTCCGAGTTGTTTCTCGGAGTACATGGTCCCTGTAAAAAACAAAAGAAGGGAGAGAAAAGAAACTCTCTCGTAGGTCAACCCGGCGCCGCGGGATGCGACCGTGTGCTCACCGAGTCCATTGGGGGACCGTCGCCGCCGCCCACTCCGTCCGTACCACCACCGCCTAGACCGCTCGTGGACCGCGCCACCCGGGGGCGGGCCCACTTGGTATTCAATGGTATTCATTGAATACCCATTATTTCTACACAAAAATCAAGTATATATACTCATATTCATGTATGTGTATTCGAAAAAATGAGAAAAATATCATCTTAGGCTATTGTGTTCTCGAAATGGGCCGAACAACCCCAAATTCGGCCCACTAGTTGACCCGCCTATCCCACATTGGATCATTCCCCCCTCGGCACCCCTCTCTCCGTCACCGACTTCGACTCCCCGGGCGGCTCGCAACCGCAGACGGCGTCGGGGAAAAGGCACCGGCGACCGCGGCCGAAGCGGAGTCAAGGCCGGTAGGGGCGAGTGCGGCCCGGGCACACGTCCGGCGCCCGGTTGGCCTTGGCCACGGCGCGCGGCGGAATCGAGGTGCAACACTAGCGGCCAAGGAGCGACGACACCGCGTTAGGAAAGGGAGCAACCTCCTTGGCGGTCGGACATGTCACATCAAGCCGTGCAACGGCAAACATGCCCCGAGATAATTTTGTTTAATTGGCATCTAATGATCCAATTTCAATACATTAGTGATTGCAATTCACGAAATTGTATGAACTTGTGACAATTGGACGGACATTGAGCATTTAGGTTGTTGTTTTTTTCTTTTTGAATTTGTCTTTGGTTAAAAATTTATCCTTTGGAAATTCCGAATACCCAAACCTAAAATCCCGGGCGCCCCTGGCGCCACCACGCCGCATGCTCGGGACGCGGTCGCCGTAGTTGCCGCACCTTGGCGTGACGTGGAGGTGGAGTAGATGGGGGCCGCGTCGGGTCGCACCCCGTGGAAGAGAAAATGGGCGACGACCGCCGAGGTCGAACTGGAGAGGGGGTCGCCGGTCGCAGTGGTTGAAGGAGAGGAGCCTCCGATGTCGTGGCTCTGCCATGCCTCACCACGCGCGCATGCCACGGGCCTGCCGCTGTCCGCGGCCGCGAGGCGAGGTGGAGACGAGGAGGAGGAGCGTGGGGCCGCCGCAGCGCGTGTCGAGGAGATGGGGCCGGTCCGGCGGCGCGTGGCAAAGTCGAGGTGGGCACGGGTCCCGCGTCACCGAGCGAGGAGGACCGCGGGTCACCGCGTGGATTCGCCGGACGGGACGAAGAAGAAGGGGGGCGCATCCGCGCGCCGCCCGAGGTGGTCGGCGGAGGCGAGGAGGAGGAGCATGGGGCCGCCGCGGCGCGTGTCGAGGAGATGCGGCCGGTCCTGCGGCACAAGGCAGAGTCGAGGAGGAGTCAGAGCGGGGGCCCGCGATGCTGCGCTGTCGAGGAAGGAGCAGCGCGGGGCGCGTGCCATGCGGTGATGAGGAGGAGGCCGCAGCACGGGTTGGGCACCGCGCCGCGGGGAGGATAAGGCGGCACGAAGTCGTGCCACCGCCGTTGAACAGAACAGAGCTGCGAGGTGGAGGGCGGATGCGCGTCGAGCCCGTCGTTGTTGAGGGCGCGCAGCCGCCGCTCGTCGCTGGAGAACTCGCGTCGTAGCCGTGTGCCTGTGAGACGGAGTAGCGGGTCCGCACCATCGGGAGCAGGAGGACACCGGGAGGCCATGCTGCTGCCCTCGTCGAGGAAGGAGTTAGGGATGCCGTGGCGACGTGCCGGTCGCCCGCGCCTGCACCATGAGGCCGCTGTCCTGACACGGCAGATCTCGTCGGGAGGCCGCCAGCAGGCAACGGGTTGGGTCCCGCATCAGAATCCAGCGCCCCGAAAGCGGTAGCAAAGGAGTGGATGCCGCGGGCCTGAGGGATTTGCGCTCGTCGTGGGGTTGCCATCGTCGCCCGCGAATGACTGACTGCTGATTGCTGCATTCTATCCTTGCGATTCGAGGAAATAGGAAGTGTTGACTTGCTTTTCTTTTTGATCCAGCAGGAAAGAGAGGGAACCACCGCATAGCCGGCGGTGTCGCGGTTGCCACTGTAGTCGCGCGGCCGCCGTCTGTTTCGGCGGAGTTGCAGCCGTCGGTGTTGGGGCCGCTGTCGTCGGGGCGCCAGCATCACGGACGTCGTTGTCGTCAAGACCTGCCAAAAAATGTCGTGACACACAAAGCCCCCTACCTAGTGCGCCAAACCGCCGGGGTTCTCTAACCGCCGGCAGTAAATTTCTCGGATTACGTGTCGGGCCTCGGACGGTTGCGCAAATGGGGGTACGCAGGATTTATACTGGTTCGGGCCTCCGGAGAGTAACACCCTACGTCTAGTTTGTGTTGCTGTATTATTTGCGTTGATTTGTAGTAGGGGTTACAAATAGGCGAGAGAGGGACGAGTTCCCAAGTCTTTGTAGTCTGTAGGAGCCATGGATGGCTGGAGGTAGAAGAAAGGGAGAGCTCCTCCTGAGAAGACAAGGAAGAGGTGAAAGTAGAAGTGCTCTCTCCCACGTGAGGACCTTACTCTACCCTTTTATGAGACAAGGGGGCAGGCTACATTAGTGAAGAGAGAGAAGAGAAAGAGGTGGTGCATGCACAACAGCCGTAAAGGAGGAGGTCTTTTCCCATGCAGCGGGTCCCACCATCGTCCTTGGTTCTGTTGGCTGCTGTTGACATGTGTAACTGCCTTTGACACCTGGTGCATCCATACTACTCGGGGAGGCTTTCAGCTTGTCGGAGGCTGCAGGTTGGAGGCCACATGATGTTGTAGCTTGACTTATTATCGTTTTCCCTCACAAAAATAATTCCCGGCCAAAAATACCCCAGGGGCCATTATGGTTGTGATAGTCATTCGTAATCACTGTCTTTGGTTACCCATAATTTCGGGTTGCGTCAGTGGTGCGCTCCTGATGTTCGTCGGAATGGACCATCCGGACCATTGTTTGGCGTCGTGACACACGAAGTGCCCCTACGGGTTTGATACCGCCGGCAAGTAATTTTTTGTTAAAATGATGCGTCTGATCCGGATGGTTGGGCTTAGAGACACCGTGATTATACTAGTTCAGGCACCGAGGGGATGCCCTATGTCCAGTTCGGGAAAGTGCTCTATACGCCCACAGGGGGGCTTGTAGTAGGTGATACAAGCTTAGTCGAGAGAGGGAAGAAGTCCCAAGTCTCTGTGTGTGAGTGAGAGCAGCTGATGCTCGGTGAGCGTGGTGTGTTGTTTTTGTCTTGCCGAGTTCGTATATGAATGTTCGCCTATCCTGTTTGTGATGCCAACCGCCCATTTATAGTTCAAGGGGGGACGGCGTACAAAGGTTAAGATGGTAAAAACCTCTTCTGCTACAGTGTTGCAACAGTGCTAGAACAGTGCAACATCGTGGGCCTTCATCTCCCGTTAGCGTCGTACACTGCCCCTGCATCGGTAGCCTTCGTAGGGCGGCGTAGCTTCGGCCTCCGTCCTGGGGCAGCTTCTTTCTGACCCAGGAGCATGCTGGTCACGCTAGGTCGGGGCTTCCCGTGCAAGCCTCGACCTTCCCTCTAATGCTGGCTGGGTCGGGTTACGTTGTTCGATGTCTTGTAGGCGAAGGATTCGCATGTCCTTGGCCAATGTTCTGTATCAGCTGATGGGACGCCGGGGCAGTCCGCCTGCCACGTCGGGAAAAATCTCATAATTACCTGAGCCTCTAATAGAGCAGATCCGCGTGCTCTACTGCAGCTGCACGTCCCGTGTGGTGCGGGCTGCTTCCGCCACATTGTGGTCCGCCTCAGTGGGGAGGGGCGAGCGTTGGATTACGGCGAAAGGAGCCTTAGGTCGTGAGAGGTGGAGCCTTCCGCCGAGGTAATCGGGTCGAATGCTTGAGTCGGAGATGACTCCGTGGTGGGGGGGGCTAAGTCGCTATTTTTTAAAGGAAAGGAGCTGGGCCTAGCCTTGCCGGTAGTTAGTGTTGGTCCTCTGCTAATGCGGCCCACCATTAGTCTTCCTGATTTGGGTTTTAGGGGTTAAGATGATCACCCCTGTTTTATCCCCTCTTCACTACCGCCGGCCGCCGCCACTCAGGACCGGGCCGTGCGGCCGCGCCACCGCCGGTCGCACTTCCGTGACCGCCCCTCCCCACCCACCCACCGCCGGCTAGACCTCCCGCGCCATCGCGGTCGCTCTCGCGACCTCCTCCGTGTCGCCATGGCCCCCGACGGCACGCCACCGGCCGGCGGGAGTCCGTCCCCTGGCGCCGCTGCCCACCCCCTCCCTCCCGTGCCACGACCGAGCTTCCTCCCGTGGTTTCATTGCCCGCCCGTCGGCCGCACGATCGGCCCCCGATTTGGATAGTACATTGATTTGTTTAGTCCTAAGATGACTTCAAATTAAAAAATTTTATGGTATCCAGATCTGGATAGTATATTGATTGGTTGAGCCCTAAGATGACTTCAAATTAAAAAAAGTTTGAACTACAAAGTTGTAGATCTCGTCGAAATCTACAATTTTCGTATAAATTTTATCCTCATCTGAGTTCATACCAAAAAGTTATGATTTTTTTAGAGAAGTTGTCCCTGCCACCACGAGAAATGGCGATAGGAACCCGCTACCGTACTCGCGGCGGGGTACTGTAGCAACCGCCGGTTGAAACAGCGGTAGGTGTACTGTAGTGCCCCTACCGCTGTTCCCGGTGGCGGTAGGTCCCTATTTACCACGGAGGTTGGAGGCTATTTTTACTAATTTTTGGATCCGCTATATATTTTTGAAAAATCGTGAAAACATAAATATATTTTTTTAAAAATTCCTTGGGAGAGAAGAAGAAAGAGCCCGGTTGGTGGGCTGATGCTTTTGGGCCAGATACAAGAAAGCCACCAACACGGCCCAACACCATGTGCCTTGATCTAGCTATAAACTCTCCCCGTTGCCTTCTCGCTCCTTCCGTCCTCATCCTCAACCACAGTACACACCAGGGCGGAAAGCCGGCGATTCTCATCTCGGCGTCGATTCCACAGGCAATTCTTCGCCTCCGGCGGCCGTTCCGGCGCCGGAGGTGGGGAGGAGCTGCGGGATCGACGGCCGATGTATATTACCTAATATTATAGCTTAGGGCTAGTGTGGTTAGGGTTAGTTTCCTCCGTCCTTGTGTTGCTGTGGCGGAGTCATGTGTCCCTCCTCTATGGTGCTAATGAAGATGGCGGCGTTGGTGACAGCGACGGCGGTGGCTTCTTCAACGGCACAAGTTGGAGGTTAGTGTCCCTGTGCAGCGTCTCCGGTGGACGACGTCGTCGATTCAAAGAAGATGGATCCAAATCAAGCTTTTTCGACATCGCCGACGACTGCTGCTTCAGGTTCGGTTACCAGCTCCATGAACCGGGTTGGTGTTGCTTCCCACTTTTTCTGGTGGTTTACTTCCCCTTCGGGGTGTTCTGATGGCTGGCGTGCTGGGGATGTTGCTGGTTGTGGCGCCAGGCTCCCTATTCTCCGGCAATGTGATGGCCACTGGTCATGTGCCTAGGCCTGCACGTTCAGCGACTAAAAAGCATGTCGGTTACGCCGTTGTGCTGCTCTTGGTGCCGCTTTTAATCTTTGAAGCTTCTTCGTCGGGAGGGTGGTCGGTTTCAACGCGATTGATCTAGTCGCCGGCGACGAGGAACACCGGGAGAAATTTGCAAGGATCTGAATGTAATTTTCTTATCTTCCAATGATATCTTTGTAAGTGTTGGGTTGTAAACTACCTTAATCATATGTGAAATATAAAGCCCGGTTCTCTCGAAAAAAAACTATAAACTCTCCCCTCCTCCGGCCGCTGCCTTATCCTGACCTAGATCTACGAAACCTCCTCCCTTCACGCCGGCCGGCGGATCGATCCACCCGACGACCACCACCACCCTCAACTTCAACCACCAGATCGTAAAGCAATTCTTTGGGATGTATGTTCTCGCATCATCTATCTTCGACCGTTGAATCCGAAATCAACGGCATCCCAGGTATCCGCGGGCATCTACGGCATGTGGGGCATCTCGGGAATCTCTGGAATCTGGTGCATCTCGGCCGTCGGAAGGAGAGAATGGACGGCTCAAGATAGATGTTGCTGAGAATATACGTTCTCTTCTGCATTTTCGCACCAGATCGCTCTACCATCGCCACCCAACCATGAAGAGTCGACACTTGCCTGCCATGGTGTTGGTCGACCGCCGTGTGCGATTCGTGGATAAGCTCCAAGACATCATCCAGGAAGCACTCTCACCGTATGAGGCAATGATGTTGGCCCTATCCAATCCCGAGATCCGAACCAACAAGACCGGGAAGATGCCATCCGAGACCAGGTGAGGCCGTTGGAGATCGAGGAGCCGGCGTTCAACATCCTGCGCACGCGCAAAGCCTGCCGCCCCCTCAGCGCCGCCACCGTGCGCAAGGAGCCGGTGACCATCACCGGCTACGACGCTAGGTACTACGACGCTGACTACCTCCGTGATGTATTGGACGGCATCGAACCTTGCTTTTCTCATGTCGGCGACGCCCCCAGCGTGACTTCCTTCTCCCTCAACATCTCTTGGCCCCCCGGCCATCCCCAACGGCGTCGCCAGGACCCCGCCTTCATCGTGAGCTGCCACCAGAGCTTGCTGCTTCTCTGCGTCGGCAACTGCCGTCCCAGCAACCGTCAGCTTGGCTTCTACCTGGTTTACAATGCTAAGGCCAACTCCGTCGCCATTGTCCCGCCGCCCCTCTCATGCGCTGTCTCCTCCTGGTCCCACTGCGACATAGCAGGGGCGAGCGTGGGGGCTGGCGTACCGTCCCTAAAAACCAAGAAGCACCCAAAAACCAATAAGCGCAATGACTACTACATCCTCGTTGATCTCCTCCTCCGCCGGAGCCACCTCCCCAGAACATACGAGGCTACTCTCTTCATGTGGAAGTCACGCGGCCCAATGAGCTTCCAGTGGCTAGAGAGAGAGGTTCTGCTCCCAATTCCTCTCCCCACTGAAGACCAAGACAACCCCTTCTGTGCAGACATGGTGTTTGCAGTTGGATCCGTATCCATCTTCTGGGTAGATCTTCTGTCAGGCATCTTGGTCTACAATCACAAGGCTGCAGCTGCAGTTGTGGATACTAACCAACCGCTGGGATCCTCGGCATTCCACTTCATCCCGTTGCCCCAGGGATATGACGCTATAAGCTGCGAGCTTAGGGATAACATGCATCCGGAGGAGTACCGCTCCATGTGCTGCGACAATGGCGGCAAGACCTTGAATTTCGTCTCCATGGACGGTTACAGCCAAAAATCTATGGCTGAGGTGGTGATCACGTTATGGGTGTTGGACCGACACCGACCCCTGGACCGGAAACACAGATCGTTGTGGCAATTGGTCAGGTCAGTCAGCATCAGAGATTTCTGGCACAACCATCTCTACAACGATCTGTCACTGAATCCCAGATTTCCAGTCATTAGCACGCTGGAGCCTGATGTCATCTATGTCTCAGTCTGTAACTACAAGTACAATCACAAGGCCGAGGTGCTGGATGTAACGGGGCGCTATGTGCTCAGCCTTTGCATGAGATCGCAGAGTGTTGTGTCTTCTTTCAAGGTTCCTTGCGAAGCTGGGATTGTTCCACTCCAGAGGCTTTTTACTTCTCAGTTCTCACTTTGCCAGCTATTTAAAGCAGGTACTTCCTATCATGTTCCTACATTTCTTCCTTACTGTAAATGTGATGAATTTGAAATAGTTGGATAAATTTGTTGAAATTGTTGCAAATGTGGGGCATTCAACATAGAAAATGTTGCTTGATAAAAAACATGCCAGTGCTAGAGGATGGTGAAAGCAATCCACAGATCAACTGGCTCTGCTTGGGCTAATCATTATTTGGTGCTGCTTTATTCTGTTCTTTAACGGTAACCGCAGCTGTAGTTCAAGTCTAACAAAGGAAGAATTGTGTCTGTTACACTTACACCCAAAGTTTCTAGGTCAAGAACTCCTACCAAATCAACCGGGCAAACTTAATACAAGCTGATGTTGCTGTTTAGAAATCTACCACCCCATCACATTTTCTCTCAATACTGTTAGACTGTCGTTTAGGCAGCATTCGTCAGCCTTTTTCTACCAACATCTTTGCCTTTCCCATCTCCTCTCAACGCAGTGTAGCACCGCTCTACTCCAGACCAAATTACAGTCTGCTCTCTGTTTCCCCTGCCCCTCCGTCGGCATGGAGCCCAGTCTGTGTAGTGTTGATGAAGCAGTGCAACTCAGTGATGGGGGTATGGGACACACAATGTGCGTGGTTGAATTTGTCAGCAAGGCTGCACCAGTGGTCCAGCTGCACCTGCAACTCTGGCATAAGCCTTGTTTGTCTGGATGGTGGCACAGTGCCAAAGGGGGTGAAGTCCAGTGACAACGTGATTGGTGCTGTAGCCCACTTGTTGAAAAAAAATCAAGCTAACAGAAGCTGAGTCTGAAAATGAAGAGCGAGCTAACTGAACAGTAGCACATGCATAGTTAATAAGCAAAGCTCTTTAAGATATCAGGAAGCAAACAGAACTAACTAGCATGCAAATGCTCTTCATCTACCACCAGGTGACACGAATGACGGCGCAAGTTTGTAGTTTGGCAAACTAGCTAAGCATAAAAAATTAGATGGTTGTATGCGGTAATGCCACAGGTGCAAGAGTTACCTTAATTCAATCCCTTTTGAAATTGATAGTATGATGCCATGTTGGAGACGGATATTTAATTTGTAAACTGCATCAAATGGGTAGTTGTCCAAACTTTGGCTTCCTTCTAAAAAGCATGTAGCAGGCCTGCATAGTAGTCACTGACTTGCGGAATTTTGTTATTCTGTGATTCAATGGCTCGGTAATTAAAAAAATAAATTCCACAGATGAGGCCATGATTGTGGCAAATGTTGTATTATTTCCACAATTTTTCTCTACCATTAGTTTTGTCATTAACGTCCTTGTCGCAGAAGCGTTTGGCTCTTTCCTTATATACATTTCTGTTGTGTTCTTTTCGGAATAGAGGTGGAATTTATATTTTTAGGGGATCTATATGTAACTTGGGGTCCAAGCATTAGTTGTCATAAAGGAGAATGTAGAGAGGCACTTAACAGGTTTTGTTTTAACTGGCATATTTTGTTTCTTCAGACAACATGGAAAGAGGTTGCTGATGAGGAAGAATCTAGGAACAGCCCTGCTGTATGGACTTCTTTGTGGATTTCCAGGGAAGAGGCTGTCAAACCCGATGAGGAAGAATCAAGGAACAGCCCTGTTTGGACCCCTTTGTGGATTGGGTCAATTGCATAACTGCCCTCACTTTCATCTTTAACTGCACCTTTGCCGTGGATTTGCAGGGAAAGGCTGTCATAGGTTGATTCTTCAACGTGACACTCTGGGTGGGTGGGGTTTGCATAGTGCGATGGCTATTTATTAAACTGAACTGGGAGACTATTAAGTTACGGTGTTGAGGAAATTATTTACCCTTTTGGGAGGAGGCGATTTATTAAACTGAGAACTGGGAGACTATTAAGTTACGGTGTTGCCCTTTTGGAGTTTTGGAGGAGGTTATCTCGATTGGATGTATCGTTGACTTAATAGTTCCTTGACTTGTTTCATACTAGCAAGCTTGGATAAACGTTACCTATGACTACTATTTTAGCCTATTATCTGTGTTTTAAAGCTGGTGCACATTGCTTCTGCATGCAAGTAATGACAACCGTGTAGTGACCATGTTTGGATGGTATATGTTATTGTTAGTGTTAGTGGTACTTTTTTTAGAAAAGAGATTACTCTGCTTTTATTGAAAGCAATAAGGTACAGTACAAACACCAACACGACACACACCAGAAACCAGAAGGGCAGCAGCAGTCTCCTAACAAAAGCCCCAACTACTCCCTATTACAAAACTCAGATTTCAACAATGTCAGAGAGATGAACAGTAGCAGGGATGTAGTGGCGTAGCCAATCTTGCATTTTCTCCAAAATCTCAGAGACCTTCCCTTGGTCTGATCCCTTCAACCGCGGCCGCCAGCTCTGCACAAACATAATACCAGAATATATTACTTCTAGCGGATTTGCGGGATAAATATTCTCAATTGCCATTTTGTTGCGGGTCTTCCAAATTGCCCAAGCTACACCTGCAAACACAAAAATGCTAAGTTTGAAGGAGGTGTCAAGCTTGCCAGACATCCAACCCCCTTGCATATCGTCCCATGAAGTGGGAGAATCATTCCAACCAAACATCTCTCGAAGGCAACTCCAAATGAATTGCGCCATTGAGCATCTAAAGAAGATATGGTTGGTGTTCTCCGCTTTACCACAAAGACAGCAGCGGATGTCTCCTTTCCAGGCTTTCTTTTTCAGGTTACAGGTGGTTGGCAACTTATCGTTGGAGAGCTACCAAAGGAAAACCTTAATTTTCAATGGAAGTTTGGTTTTCCAAGTATCCGGCGAGACAGGAATACTCACACCCCTGTGAGATAAAAACCTATAAAACGATTTTGTAGATATGTACGGGGATGTGGTGACGTGTGTCCGGACATGCGATGGCGATACTAGTGATTTCCCAATTAAAATAGGACTACATCAAGGGTCGGTGTTGAGCCCTTATCTATTTGCTTTGGTGATGGATGAGGTCACAAGGGACATTCAAGGTGATATCCCCCGGTGTATGCTCTTTGCCGATGATGTGGTGCTAGTTGATGAGAGTAGGGCGGGGGTAAATAGGAAGTTAGAACTGTGGAGGCATACGTTAGAATCGAAAGGGTTTAGACTTAGTAGGACCAAGACCGAGTACATGAGGTGCGACTTTAGCGGTACGACGCGTGAGGAGGGAGACGTCACCCTTGATGGGCAAGTGGTGACCAAGAAGGATACTTTTAGGTATTTAGGTTCGATACTACAGAAGGATGGCGACATCGACGAAGATGTTAGGCATAGAATTTCAGGTTCGGTTGGTTGAAATGGCGTCAAGCCTCTGGCGTCCTCTATGACAAAAGGGTGCCTCAGAAGCTAAAAGGTAAGTTTTATAGGACGGTGATTCGCCCGGCGATGTTATACGGTGCGGAGTGTTGGCCTACAAAAAGGCGACATGTCCAGCAATTGAGTGTGGCGGAGATGCGTATGTTGCGTTGGGTTTGTGGGCACACGAGGAGGGATAGAGTACGGAACGATGATATTCGGGACGGGGGTCGGGGGTGGCGCCAATTGAGGAGAAACCGATCCAAAGATCGGTTGAGATGGTTTGGACATGTCCAACGAAGGCCTCCCGAGGCTCCGTGCGTAGTGGGGTCCTAGAGCGGGACGACAATGTGAAGAAAGTTAGAGGTCGACCTAAACCGACCCGGGATGAGTCGGTTAAGAGAGACCTTAGGGAGTGGAATATCTCCAAGGACTTAGCTTTGGATAGGGGCGCTTGGAGACTAGCCATCAACGTTCCCGAGCCATGACTTCTTCTACGTGTCTTTATGTTGATGGTACCTTTGGGTTTCATATCTAGCCTACCCCGACTTGCTTGGGACAAAAGGCTAAGTTGTTGTTGTTGTTGTTGTATCTAACACCCATTCCACTTCATCTGGCAAGGTTTCCTCAATGAAAACTTGGTTCAACAGATCAAGAAGGGAAGCTTTTTGCCCAGCTTCTTCAGTAGTCAGGGCTCTCCTAAGATCGATGGACCACTCTCCCTCATCATAGCTATCAGCCACACTAACCAAATGATCTTCACAGAAACTGAAAAGGGTTGGGAATTGAATTTTCAGGGGGACATCCCCTAACCACACGTCTTCCCAAAAGGAAATTTTCTCCCCGTTATGAACTTTGTACACAGCCCCCCATTTAAACAGATGTTTTACTTTGTGCAGCCCTTGCCAAAACTGTGAGGCCCCCCTAGTTTTGGATTGGAAGAAATTTCCATTGGGCATGTATTTGGCTTGCAGGATTTTAAACCACAAATCATCAGAGCCTTGCACAATTTTCCAGATCCACTTCACTAGAAGAGACTCATTCATTCTTGTTGTATTCAGGATCCCCAGACCTCCTTGGTCTTTTGGTCTACAAATGGTATCCATCTTAGCCATGTGGTACTTATTCCCCTCATCGGCTCCTTGCCAAAAAAACTTCCCTCTAATGGAGTCCATTTCCTCATGGGTTCCTTTTGGGAGGAGGTAGAAACCCATAGTATAGATGGGTAAGCTAGACAGGCAAGAATTGGTCAAGATGAGCTTGCCTCCTGATGACAGGTGTTTGCCCTTCCATGGGTCTAACCTCTTTGTCATTTTGTTCTTCAGACTTGTGAAAGTGTTCCTGCCTAATCTGCCCTCAGATATGGGTATGCCTAAATAGGTCATCGGCCAACATTCCAGCTTGCAATTGAGCATGTTGGCCATCTTTTCCTTCTGCTGTTGTGGAACTCCAAACACAAAGACTTCACTCTTGTGAAAGTTAATTTTGAGGCCTGAGAGCCATTCAAAGTAGTAAAGGATAAGTTTTAGGTTCAGGATGGATAGGTCAGTGCCGTCAACCATGATGACAGTGTCATCTGCATACTGAATATGAGATATCCCCCTGGAATTAGATTGGGTAGAACCCCCGTAATATGATTTTTCTGCACAGCCTTATACATTAAACAACTGAGGACATCAGCCACTAGGTTAAACAGGAGGGGCGAAAGAGGGTCGCCTTGCCTCAGACCTTGGTAGGTATTAAAGTACTTGCCTCTTTCTCCATTTACATTGACACAAACTTTTCCTCCCCTGACAGTTTGCATCACCCAGTTATTCCAATCAGGGGGGAACCCTTTCCCTCTCATCACTTGTTCCAGGAAATCCCACCTCACCCTGTCATACGCCTTTTCAAAATCAATCTTCATGATCAGACCTTTTCCTTTAGACCTTTTCAGCTCATGAATCACCTCATGTAAAACTAACACTCCCTCTAAGATATTCCTCCCTTTAATGAAACCAGTCTGTCTAGTACCAATGACCTTGGGAGCCAGGGGATAAAGCCTATTATTTAAGACTTTGGTAAAGCCTTTGAAATCTACATTTAACAAGCATATAGGCCTGTACTGTTTTATATTGTTAGCATCCTTAATTTTTGGTACCAAAGTCACTACTCCGTAATTCAATCTTTTTATGTCGAGATCCCCATTATGAAAATCCCTGAACATAGCCAGATAATCGCCCTTGATTATTGGCCAGAAGGATTTTAAAAAAAAGCACCCCAAAACCATTAGGTCCAGGGAAAGAGTCTGCTTTCATGCCAAAGATTGCTTCTTTTATTTCTGTTTCACTGAAAGGTTCTATTAGTTTCTCCTGTTCCTCAGCTGATAAGGTGTGTCTGTTGCCCCAAAACTCACTGTTAAGACTCAGATTACTAGGAGGTTGATACCCGAAAAGGGCTTTGTAGAAGTTGGTAACATGCTCTAGAATATCTGCCTGAGACTTGACCTCCCCATGATCTGTTGCAAGTGAAATAATTGTTTTTTCCTCCTTCTTCCATTACCAGAAAGATGGAAGAATTTAGAATTTGAGTCTCCCTCTAGAACCCCCTTGTATCTACCTCTTTGTTGCCAGTACAACTCCTCCATGGAGTAGATGTGTTCTAAATTGTCTTCAATCTCGTATCTCTTCCTCCAAAGGTCGGCTAGCTCCATACCCCCCTCACCTAAATCATCAATATTTTTTAAACTCTGGATGAGTTCATTCTTTAGTTTATTTTGTTCACCGATTTTCTGAAGGTTCCATCCTTTCAGAAACTGCCTAGTGAGGCACAGTCTCCCATGCCAATTGTTCAAGGAATAGCTGTCAACAGGCCTTCTGGTACAACTCTCCTGACATTTCTTTTTAATCAATTCATGGATTTCAGGACATAGCAGCCATTGTTTTTCAAAGAAAAAAATATTTTGTTTCCCGAACTCCTTGCTCACCAGAGTCGAGGATAATGGGAGAGTGGTCTGATCCTACCCTTGTTAGGCTCCATGCCATACATAAGGGGAATCTCTCCTCCCACTCTGAAGTGATAAAGAATCTATCCAGATTTACAAAAATAGGTTGCTCCTGTTTATTGGTCCAAGTATACTTACTTCCAGCCCTTACTACCTCCCTAAGATGATGTCTACCTATGAAGTCATTGAAGTGGTTCATCAGGTTGTTGTTATAATTATCCGAGCTCTTGTCTTCTTCATTCCTAATTAAGTTGAAATCCCCGCCAAGAACCTTTGGCAGCCCCCCCACGGCTGCAGATGGTATCTAGCTCGAGGAGAAAGTCCAGGGAGTAATCGTGTTGAGCAGGCCCATAGACTGTCACCACCTCCCATCTAAAGTTGTTAAGTTTATTCCTAATAGTCATCAGGACCGTATAGTCTCCTACACTATGAGATTCCAACTCCAAGGTGTCAACCTTGACCCCCATAAGTATACCTCCAGATCTACCTCTAGCAGCTAACCAAACCCACTTGAAGTAGAGGCCACCAGAGAGCTCCTCCAGGACCTTATCAGTGAAATCCTGCTTCATTGTCTCCTGGAGGCCCACTAGATCTGCACCTTCTTGCAAGATATAGTTCCTAACTTGATTTCTTCTAGCCGGCTTCCCCAAACCCCTCACATTCCACATGAGCATCTTCATTTGATTCGTGATTGAGGGTGCTCATCATCCTCCAAGGCGGGAAGATGAGCAGACACATGGTAGTTCTCCGACAATCCCCTCTCAATATTAGAAATGGCTCCCATAGCCAACTCAGCAAGACAGTCCTCTCCTTGAGGAGCTGATTTTGCATTTATCTTCTGGATGTATGCATTATAGTTGGCTTGCGCCAGGTCAGCTCTCACTAATTCTTCGGCTCTAAACACGTTAATTTGGGAATGAAGCTCATCACATTCTACTTCTAGGTCACTAAGAACCCTATGTAAATGATCAACAGGAGCATTATTTAAAATGGTAAAAGGGTTAACATCTTTACCTTTTTGAAGATCATTCATCTCCTTGACTCTGGTCATAGCCTTTACTGTAATGGGGGTGCCATCTCTAGGTACTCTTTTGCTTGCCCTTGTTGCAACAGCCAGATTTCTTTTTCCCTTCTTGGAAACCTTCTTCTTCTTTTTGTTTGAGTACCAAACCACCCACCCTTGGGTGTTATCTTCCTCAGATAGGCTGTCCATCTCCTGCGAAGAGAGATTTTCCATCAGGTCCTCTTGGCAATAGCTTGCATGATTATTGTTGCTCTTCTCTGGTTCATTCAAGGCAGGCCATTTGCTTTTATCCATTAGATAAACCCCATCAAGATCATGGACAACAATTTTTTCCTCAACTGTTTTCCTATCAGTTTCAATCTTGGCTGGAGCCTCAGGTGTCTCCTGAAACTCTTGGGATAGCACAACAGAATCCTGGCTATCTACCTCCTTTTGGTGCTGAGCTTTCTTCATGTTTTGGCAAGTAGTACCCCTGGCTGCCACTCCCTCTACCAACTCTTGAGAAGCACTGATTATCTGGGACATATTCACCATACCAAGGTCTGGATGAAATGCAGCAATTGGAGTTTCCAGCCTCTGAACATAACTCTCTTCATTTGGCGCCTCTCCCATGCCCTCTCTGGGTGTGCCATCGCTCACTAGATATTCCATGCTTTCATCTTGGGATTCACCATGACTCTGTTCAGGTTCAGAATCATCTCGCTTGTCTAACTATACGAGCTTCCCCCAGATTTCTTACTATTATCTCCTTCTTTACCTCCCCCATCTTTCCGGCCTTGGTCCCCATCTTTCTTTCCTGGGCCTTACGGGCCATCACCTTTCTTCTGATTCCTCCCATGGGATCCTTCAGCTTCAAAGCGAATTTCGTGACCCACACCATTAAAGAAGATTTCTACAATTCCTCTCAGCTTAGCAGGATCCCTGCAGTTGACTCTAACTCTTGCTGGTTCATATCTTATAAGGCTAAACTCATCCACCTAGGTGGGTTCACCGACGAGAGATGCAATTTCATTCACCACCCACTCCTCTTTCTTGGCAAAGCTAGGTATACCAGATATCCTGACCCAAGCCGATTGAAGTACAGATGATGCAGCGGGATCCACATTTGTTTTGATAATCTTCACCTTAAGCCCATATAAAGCTAGATGGATTCCTGTCATCTTAGAGAAGGTATCAATGGAATTTTGATCAGGGAAAGCCACTCTGTATTCATTGTCAGTAATCTGCTTCAGTTGGAAGTTCCAATCCTCTCTGACAAGGTGTTTGAGCTCCCTTGTCAATTTATCTTTGGTTGCCTCCCCTTCCTGCACGATCACCAGGCCACTGAAATTGACTGAGGAGTCCTTCTCAGGCAATTCAAATGAGTATAAACCTTTATTGGGAAAACCAAAGCCGAACATCTTCATCTTTTTGCTGAAGGAGCCCCCACATTCAGCTGCCATATGCCCCGACTTCTTGCATTTGTAGCAAACTGGGTCATTGGCACATTCCATCTGATGGTGTCCCACCTCCCCACATCTAAAGCATAAGACTCAGATACTTTGGACGAATCATCAGTGTTGATAGCTCTTGGATTCTTCATTTTTGGCATCTCCCTCTTCTGATCTGGCTGGAACCTATCTTCCTCCATCTGTCTGGCAGGCCTGGCTCCACCTTGAGCATGATCTCAGCTGCCGGTCTGGGTTGGAAGGCGCCCCTGCCGCCCCCCCCCCCCCCGTGGCTGAAATCCTCTCCCCCTGCGATCTGGACCCCCAACTTGCTCATGGGAGCGGAACTCACGCCACTCACCTTCTCGGCCATGTCGATATCCTTCTTCATGACGGCTGCCCTCCTCGCGGTAGAGCCTGGAACGCAACTCCCTCTCGCGTTGCAGATCGACCCCCAAAAGGTCGTCGTTGTCCATCCACTCCTCATATCCCGACTGTATCTTACCCAGTCGTTGTTGCGGCGGTTGCCTCGCCATGGCCGCCCCTCTCACAGCTTCCACAAATGATTTTTGGAGTGGCGGCGGCGCAGGAATGCGGCGGACTTTCTTTGCTCTGTGACCTAATCGGAGAATCTCGTCCGGCCTAGCAGGATACCCTGTTCCAGCCACTGCACTCGCTTTGGAAATCCATAGCCACGACGGCCCACATGGCCTCCAGGAATGTGCGTGAATTTCCTCATGCGTCAGCCTCACACTACCGCCCAGCCCATTCGGCCCACTGGATCCATCTCCTTCCTCACGCCCAACAGGAACTCCCCTTTGGAGCTCTTCTGTCCGATCATGGTGTCTCCCTCCCATCGGAAGAGCGATATGTCCACTAGATATCTCCAGTTGCTCAGCGGCTTGTGCTAATCTATCGAACTCAGACGGGACCTGTTGAAATTGACCAGCGTCTAGCCCTCCGCTAAACAAGCTTTGTTTGATATCTCGGGCAATTTGTTCGTGTTCAATTTTGTGATTCCACTCAGCTGCCTTAGGCGAAGGACGGTAAGCGCTGGACGGGGTCCCTCTCCTCATCGCTCCCATAGCATCTGTTCACCAGGTTTGCCAAATCCTTCCTCGGTTTGGGTGCTTAAGTTAGTTGCTTCACTGGTATCCATAATTAACAGTTTATTGAGAGCAAACACTTAAAGAACAGAATTTGAATGGCAAAATCACATGGTTACAAACGTTGGAATGAAAAACGTAATGTGAATTGCAAAAAATTATGTAGCACTATATTGCTTGTTCTGCAATTATTTAATGCGCCAGTTCAGAGGTAAGACTCATGTAATTGTCCTAGAAGAATTTTGCTGTAAAACTTATTCTATTAAAGCTTTTTTGCAGCTACTACAACTCTTGCCTGAACAAAGGCTAATAACTTTTGGCTTGTGACATCAAAATATATTAGGAGGGAACTGGATTGCTTATACCTCATCTGGATTAATGGAAAGGTGGTTCAACAGAATCTGTACTCCATATTGCCCTTCGAAGTTGCAGGTGGTACAATTTCAAGCATGTCAGATTGTGCTTGAACGGCATGTGCCCTTCCCTCTATCGCCTTTGCCTAGTACGGTCTCAATGCAGATGAAATTCCCTCAGGAGTTTCAAGGAACAATACTTTCTGAATATGAAAAAAATGACACTGTTAAGCTGCAACTTATCTTAGCATCACAGATTGTAAAAAATAAAATAAAATCCTAGCATGTAAAAATGCAATGTATCCAATGATATTCCAAAAATTCGTAGCTATCTGTATAAAAGACGGAAAAACTGAATCTATACCAGCATATTTCTAAAAAATTATAAATTTGTTTTCTGGAACCTAACACTCCTCCATGCATCTCAAAGAAACCTTTAGCTATATGAAGAACTTTACAAGCCAGCCATTTGAGCATGAATTTTCCAATTACAAATTACCTACAAACAAATGTTCCAAAGTGTAGTGTTCAAGAGAAGGAACACTGTGCAGAAACGAATAAATTATTCAGGAAAATCATTTGAATAAAATCTCATGGGAAAATAGATAAATAAACACACCTGTATCTCAGCTGTTCCTAAAAGATGGTCAACAGATGGAACTATTTTAGCCTGCAAACAAATGCGCAACTACATTAAAAGCCACAAGAATACAACCACCCAGATAGTGATTAAGAAAGGACTGAAAACACCATCATACCTTTGGTTCATGGTATATGTCATGGAGGGAATTGACCAATGGGTGGTCAAACATAGAATAACAACGGTCCTGGCTAAATGCTACTAATGGTATTGTGCTCCATTCAAATTGTATCACTAATTTCACAGTTGTAGAAGAATAGTTGTAAGTTGTTTAACACCAAGGAAAAATAGTAGTGACACGCCACCAATAAGGAGCACATCATACAGGGGGCCAAACAAAATTGTAAACTAGTGACGATAGAGAATTAGAGGGTACGATTAGTTTATTCAGATAAACAATACTTCATGTTCTTTTGCTTGTGCATTCAGGTAGTAGCTCAGGCATAAAAATTGCTAAACTATATAATTAAAATGCTATGTTAGCTAGAGGCTCCTTGGATTCATGTAGCACGACACTAATACCAGTATGCAAACAAAGGTTGAAAATGTATCACCAGTTGTGCTAGCTTTGAAGCACAAATGAGTTAGTTGCAGAGATATTTGCTAATTCCTACAAGACTTTGTTGTTGTCGCTCTAAAAAAGATTTCCACAACTAAATATTTTAACTAAAAGTAAAAAAACCACAGGTACCTTTTGCAAGGCATGAAATTTTCAACAGAACCGCAATCATTCTACATCTATACGACTTATATCCACATATTTTATCTCAACGGAAACAGTTGCTTACCTCCCTACATACATCTTGATCCAAATTTCTTTTATGAATTTGTTTCCCTTCCAAACCATAAACCAACAGCCCCTACAATTGGAAGTATGGACTTGATGAGTGTGGCGATAATGCTCACGAGGATGGTCAATGATGCACAGTTTACCTGATGGCGATACAACTATATTCTTGACAAAAATAATAGAGTAATAAACTATGTTATAACACGGGGTGCAGAACTAGAGTAGAAAGTAGAAATCATCATGGAATACAAACAGATGTCTAACATTATTGTGTTAGTGTATCATCTCAGTCTCTCAATTGGGTCCCATATGGACCATGTGAAGTGGTGTGGAGGTAAATTCATTTCAAAATAATGGTATTTATTTTTTAGTAGTATATATATGCAATAGAAACCTTCACCTATCATTTTAAGTCCTTTCTCAACCTTTTCTTTCCCTTGCTTTTTTCTCACTTGCATCCCTATTATGTGCTACACAATTGGTGGATGCGGTAAAGAGGTGCGCACACTAACCACTCAATCGCTCTCCTACTAGATCTTATTGCACCAAGCCTTCTCTGCCCGAGTGGTTAGAGGAGTGCGAGGAACCCCTCTAGGTCCCGAGTTCGACTCCCGGTGGGAGCGAAATTTCAGGCTAGAAGGAAAAAAATCCCTCGCCTGCCGCCAATTCCCAAAGCACGTGGAAGGTCCTGGCCCGTGCTCACAGGGTTACAGCACCCCCATGTAAGGGTGGGATAGGGGTTCGAGGGTTTTCTCGGGCTACGTGAGAGGTCTTCTTATCGTAATGCTCAGGGGTGGCTTGCCCCTCGCGGGTCGAGTTTTTTACTAGATCTTATTTCCTTGTATGCTTAGTAAGAGTCCCAATAAGGACGTGTTGTACACTATACATAGTTTTCAGTCAACAGAACGTATTGACAGCAATCAGGATGTTTAGTAGTGCAGCACTTTCATCCCTCAAGATAACTAATGTAAAAAAGACAGCATTTTCCACTTATACTTTATAGCAACATGAAGGAATACGCCAGGCGAAGATTCTGAAACAATGCCGTTTCTTCCAGATAAGTCTGTCATACTAAGAGCATCAATTACAGCAGGACGTGCCTGTTTCCAGAATGAATCGAGGTCGAAAATCCATCAGCATCATTGAAAATATTAATTAAATCGCTCAAAAATAAATAAGTAGAAAAAAAACTGTCCATTGAAGCTTCATACAAATGTAGTCAAAATATTAAGGATACGTCTAGCACCCATCCCAGCCAGAATTTAGCGGAGTCTTAAGTTCATTTAATTTTAGATGAGTTTGGCTTTGCCAAAAAAAAATTGTGTGATGTTGATGAAATCACTGATGAAAGAATAAAAATATGCAACACGTTTTTTTTCCCTACGGAAATACTAGCAGGTGGACAACCTATTAGCACATAGATTCTGCAGTAAACCCTACACTTGGAAAAGTTAGTCATCCAGTTTGCAGTTCCTTAACTCTAATCAAACCTTAGTGATTATTTCCCTGGATCCACACTAGGTATTGCAGGATGCAAATCTTCCCAGAGGCATGATTGCACAACTGAGCCTTAATTGCTATAATCTCCATGATGATCAATTTTAGCGTTTTGTTACACTAGGATATACCAAGTTAATCTGATGGTTTCAGTTAGAATAATAATACTCTGACAACACTTCTGCTCTTTAAATAAAATAGTTTCCACCAAGAACAAAGAACATATAATACCTTTCCTGTAGCTATAACTATGTTTACTCCTCTTGACCTAGCTTCCCTTAGCGCTTCTGCATTCCTTGCTGTGATTTGACTTTTACTGTTGAGCAGTGTACCTTGTAAACAAAAGAAACACCTTTAGTAAATGAAAACTATAGCACATTTAGGACTGTAAGGATGTGACACGTGCAGTAAGTACATACCATCCACAGAAAATATATTTGAATCTCGGTCTGTAAAATCTTAGGGTAACCCGTCTCTTTTGACTATTTCTCACTTGCTCTGTAAACATTCTTAGACAGAAAGAGCTAGATTAGGTCAGGAGTGCCCTAATCATTTTTCTACCATACAAACTTATGGCCCGTTTGGCATAGCTCGCGCTTCACCTCGTAGAGCTGTTTTTTTAGAAAACAACTCCATGAGCAACTTCATGAGCGGGGGAGAGAGTCATGTTTTTGCAGCTTCACCATGTGCTTAACCCCGTGAGAGTGAGTTTTCCGAGAAGCTGACCGAGAGTTGGGCGAGAGAGTTGGGCTGTTTGGCTATTGAAGTTGTGAAGGTCGCTCGTGAAGGCTGCTCATGAAGTTCGTACCAAACGGGCCCTCGAAAGAAGTGACAAGGAGAACAGCTACAAAAAAAAAATCAGAAGAACATACCATCCAATGAATATGTTTTGAGGCTTGCTTGAATCCTGAGCAACCTTTAGCTAGACCTTTTCCTTTCCACCTTATATTTTTTAAAATGAGTTGTTCCTCCTCCAATTCCATGGCAGCCTCATTGCTTGGCTCATGATAAAAACCGAGAAGATGTAACATGCCACTAACCTAACACAAAAGGAGACAATAAACAGTTTTTGTATAGAATGTCATCTGGAGCATTGGCTGCAAGAGACGATCCAGTTTGGAAGACAAGATTTGTTCACTACGGGAAACGGAGCCTTCGCCGAGAGTAAAAAAAATAATTCTTGGCGAAGAAAATAACTCTCGGTGAAGGAATTCTTCGCCGAGAGCAAAATAAAAACTCTCGGCGAAGAATTCTTCGCCGAGAGCCGACCTCTCGACTCTCGGCGAAGAAATTCTTCGCCGAGAGTTTTTTTTTCTTGCTCTAGGTCGGCTCTCGGCGAAGAATTCTTCGCCGAGAGTTTTTTTCTTGCTCTCGGCGAAGCAATTTTTAAAAATTCACATTCTCACCTACAAATTTTTTTTATCATCAACATGCACTTATACAGAGGATATGCTCAAATTTGATGCAATTTTATCTCTGTTTGCTATATTTAAAAATTTTAATTCGTTCTAGGTAATTTTTTTCGAATACGTTTGATATGAACTACAAGTGCATGAAATCATAGAGTAAAGTTGTTGAAAAAATGAGATTCATGTTCATGATACATCTCTAAGACCATGTACACGAAACGAAACTAAATGTTAAACATTTTGTTCTTTGATCATGATGAAGATCGTGTCGCAGAAAGGTTTTAAAATTGTATAAAATTCAAATGAAGTTTGAAAATCACGAATTTTGTCGAGCGCTCATTATGCGAGGTTGTGGTAAAAAGTTGAGAACATTTTGAGCACTTTGACATGTACGCTTGTTTAGAAACCGAACATGTCACGAGAAGTTTCGAGAATTTGAACTAATATCACTAGGTTTGGTACATTAGAGAGTTTGACCACAACAACTTTTTTATAAGCAATATACAACATATCTAATGTCATGCTAAGTTTTTGAGAATTTTTGCATTTATTTACTATTTTTAATTAATTTAGGAAAATTTTAGAAAAATCTTCGACGAGAGCCATTTATTGGGCTCTCGGCGAAGCAACCGGGCCGCCCGGCCCATTATCGCCGCCGGCCCACCCGGCCCGGCTCCTCCACGTATATAACCCACGCCCCGCCCCCCGCCCCCGCAACCCTAAGGCCCCCCTTCCCTTTCTCCTCGCCATCGCCTCCTCTCTCGGGTGGCCGCCTCCTCCTCCGCCGTCGGGTCGCCGTCGAGGCCGCGCCACCTCCCCCACCCCCTCTCCCGGCTCCCTCCCTCCGCATCCGCCCCTCCCCCATCTCTCCCTCTCGCCGACCCCCTCCCTCCCCCCCCCTCCACCGGTCGCCATCGAAGCCGCGCCGCCCCCCCTCCCCCCCCTCTGCTCGCCCCTAACCTCATGGTGAGGAGCGGCGGCGGGGGGCGAGGCGCGGTGGCGGCGGATCCGGCCCCCGCGTGCCTCGACGACCCGCCGGTGCCCCTCGACGACTTCGGCGGTGCGGCATCGATGACCGGCGGCGGATCTAGGCGGTCCAATGCTCCCCGGTCCCCCCTCTCTCTCGTGTGTGTATATGTATGTGTGTGTTTGTATGTATGTACGGCGGCCGTAGCTCCTTCCCGGCTCTGCGGCGGCGGATCTAGGCGGGGGTGGCGTGCGGTGGTGGTGGCGTGGTGGCCCCCGTGCCTTCCCTCTCTCCCTCTGTGTGTGACGTGCGGTTGTGGTTATGTGTAGTGGTGGTGGTGTTGGGGTGTCGGTGCTTGTTGTCACTATACCACAGCCCAAGATCAACAACTACAAAGGAGTCGGTATAGGTCGTTATACTGACTCACCATCCGTCGGTATAGAGTTATACCGACGCACCCTATCGTCGTCAGAATCGGCGTCGGTATAAAGTTATACCGACGGATGTTCAGTTGCAACATTTTATACCGACAGACACTTTTGTACTGACCGCTCTTCAATTGCATAGCATTTATACCGACTGAATGTCTGTTAGCATGTTTTTGCACATTAACTGTAGAACACGACATCATTATCTTAAATCTTGAATCACAAATGCATCAACTATCAATCCATCAACAGACAATAGTTGACATGCTCACAATTATCATTCAAGATAACAACAATTGTACAACTTTTTTATATTTCAATCAGACAGCAGTTCAACAGGTCAACAACAGTAGGGCAACCACAAAAATCAAAACACTCAATCAGGTCACATGTTTGGCTTACAAAATGATTTATCTCTAGGAATGGTTCAATGCCAAATAACATCCAAAGGAACCAATACAATGTTGATCTGCCTGCTGTCAACATGCCTGTTGCCTTCCATGTCCATGGGCCTTGCAACAGCAGCCCATCCTACTTGTCACCAAAATGCCTCCTGGTTCTTGTAGAATCCGCAGTCACAAGAATTAATTCTATCTGCTTATAACAAAACTGGATGTAAATAACAAGCATTCATTCTATTTGGTTATAAAAAACTGGATGCAAAGAGTCACATAAGTATAAGTCATTACAAGATACACCAAAATGAATTATCTATGCACCCAATTCTCCTGATTTCCTCCGGTGATGTGCTATCTTCTCTTTTTAAAGTTTACCACCAAAACCTTGGTTGGACAATTTTCACCAAGCATATAAATAAAAATGAATTAGGTTGTCAGGAATTTTTTATTATTGACATCATTATAATTCATGAGAAGATACCACCAAAATGAAAAATCTATGCACCCAATTCTGATGATTTTCTCCAATTTTATTTATACCTAAGCCAAACCGTAAAGATCAGTACCCTAAAGTAAGAAAAAACCTACACTAAATCAACATGGGCAAGACTGGAACTTATGCAATAACAAATACAAGTGAGTCATCTATCACAAGAAGTTCATAGCAAGTTCACTAGCCATCAATGAAGTCATATGATTCAGAGAAATGTTATCATAATCCATATAGTTCAGAGAGTAATCCCAAGTTCTGCAAGTAAGCACATTTCAGATTGCTAGAAAATCCTATCCTTAACTTGGAATCTTTTATCAGTTGTCATTGCTACTGAACAAATCTACTACTACATTTTTTCAACAAATTTACAAGAGCAATGCTAGATATCCTAGTATGTTGCATATGCATGGAATACATTATTTCAGAGTAATTGTTATTTCAAACGTGATAGATATCATACAGGATCAATGCTAGATATCTGCATCAGTGAGAGATGGCCTAGCATATCTGCTGGAACATCCTTTCTCCAAAGTCAAGGTAAAGATTCCTGCAAATAAGAAAATATCATAATAGTGAAGCTTTAAAGTTCAAATCATTTGCCTATTGCAATTTAAATACATCCCGAAGGAGACCGATTTAGTGCAAGTAAATATGTCGTGCAAACTAGTAGACGAAGAAAAGGCGGACGCTTATTAAGCTTATTTGAAAGAAAAGACAGAAGAATATTTGAAATCCTACATGCCTGCATGCTCACTTATCATAGTAGGAATCTAGCTTTGTTACACAATTTTTCTCAAAAACCAAATGCGCAAATGAATGCAATTTGAGAGAACAGAAGAAGCATATTGAGAGCCCAGGTAGTATCTCTTTATGTGAACTATTCTTATCTGTGTTGTAACTATCAGATCTACTGGAACATCCTTTTATTCTAATTACGCCAAGGTTAAGATTCTGCAAATACTAAAATATCACAACAATGAAGCTTTAATACAATCTAATTCTCATGTTAAAACATGGAGCAATTTGAAATACATCTAGGACGAGTTTACAGACATGAAAGATTTACTTCAAGTCTATAACTGAATGTTGGTTGTGCTAACTGGTAGAGGAAGAAATATATACCTTGCTTTTCAGTTGGTGACTTTCGTACTGAGATCCTTCATCAGTTTGTCAAGGAGGCAGCTGGTTGAGTCAAAAGCAGCAGATCAGCAAAGGAAGGGCCAGAGGAATAGACGGAGGGAACAGAGCCTCACATGGTCCATCAGATCCACATAGCAACGATGGGGATGGTTTGAAGAAGGGCACGGGGCATGCATTTACCTACAACGGCCGGCGGCTCGAGGGATCTTCGGCGGCCGGCAGCGCACGACCTCGTCAGCTCCGACAGCGCATGGTCTTGTCGGCGGCGGCATAGGGTCTCGACGGCGGCCGGCGCAGGGTCTCGATGGCGGTCCGCGGTACAGGATCTCGGCAGGAGGCAGACGGCGTGGGAGTGGTCGGAGGAGCGCGAACCCCCCTCGCCGTCGGGTCGAGGTGCTCGCTAGGGAGGGGAACTGGATCTGAATCTTGGGGAAGAAAGGGGAGATAGATGTGCCTTGTGCTCAGATGAGGGAGAGAGGGCCAGGCAGGCTGGTGAGCTGCGGACGTGAGGACTAAAGAATCCAAATGGATAAAAAGTTCGGGTCCAGCTGGAGCAGCAAATTGGGCCGCGAGCGCATGTAAAGGGCCCGTAATTATATCGACGAATAGTTCGACCCAACACTGGAGATATACCAACGGCCCGTGCGATGGGAAGAGTAGATTTTTATAACAACGGATGTGTAGATGGTACAACGAGATATAACGACCGATGGTTCGACATGGACTTATAACGGCAGACAATTTGATGGTAATTTCATACTTATAACGACGCACGTCCGACGGTAATCTGGGGTTGTGGTACAATGTGTGGTGGTGGTGTTGGTGGTGGTGGCGGGGGCGGCGGCGGTGGTCTTGGATGGTGGATGGTGGTAGGGGCGGCGGCGGCGGCGGTGCTTGGGTGGGCCGGGGCGGCAGCGGTGGGGGCCAGGGGTGGCGGTCGGCCTGTTTTTTTTGTTTTATAAAAATTTCTTCGCCGAGAGCTAGGTGGGCCTCTCGGCGCATGTCCGCCGAGAGGGTTCTGGATGCTCTCGGCGAAGACGGCTTCGCCGGTACGGTGTCCGCCGAGAGACCTTCACCGAGAGCAAACTCTCGGTGAAGGCTTAGGTGAGAGGAAAGGGTCCTTCGCCGAGAGGAATCCCACTCTCGGCGAAGACCTCGAATCCGGAATCCGGTAGTGGTTCTTTCTTGGACAATGCAGTAATAAACTGCTACGTGTGATTCCACATACAAAGTTCATCAGGACTTGGGCAGGCATGCTTACTCCATTGATTATTACCCAATAAAGTAGGAATAGAAGGTGAACTAAAAACAGTCATTATTGCAGTCATTGATGACCTTAATATTTGGAGAACTGGCATGAAGGTTAGAAGGATTTATTTTGGGATCACTGGGAATAATTTACGAGGAAAAGGGCTTGGGGGCTATAAGGAAAATTTAACATATGAATTACAATGAATACCTAAAAGAACTGCAAGAAATGGAAATCATTAAACAAGTTCCGGAAGGGGAAAGGGGAGGACTCATACCACTAGCAACCGCACTTCATCAAGAAGCGTAACACCTTTCTCCTCAGCTTGCCTTGCAGCTGTCTCGACAGATATAACTATGTCACCTAACATTAGCTGCATAAAACAGTATATGAGGTAGAAGAGAGTTAGATGGATGGTAAGGTTAATAGCGTAGCAACATTTAAACAGGGTATGTGTACATACAATGGGAACATCAAGATCTGGAATGTACTGACATCAAGAGCATCAGTAGTGCTGTCCTCGCCTCTCCATTCTTTGTTAAGATTCTGAATGAAGTTATCATTGGATTATACAGAAACCTCAACCTTATCATACTTTCCAACATCACTTATTGAAGTACCCCATGTGCTGTAGTTTGAATCCACAAGTCCATCAAGTGCAATTTTCATGGCCATCAGAACATTTAGCTTTAGAATTTCTACAATATTCTGCACAAACACATGTTGACAGATTTTTCACTAGCTCTGATAGCTGAAGTTAACAAACAGGTGCCCAACTGCCCATTACCGATACCAAAACCAGAATG
Organism: Cenchrus americanus; assembly: GCA_947561735.1. Lineage (NCBI taxonomy): Eukaryota > Viridiplantae > Streptophyta > Magnoliopsida > Poales > Poaceae > Cenchrus > Cenchrus americanus. The sequence goes on along the minus strand of OX387244.1, from coordinate 74,709,835 downwards.
ACACATCAATTACAGCTCCACTCTTTCTCAAAAAAATAAAATAAAATAATTACAGCTCCACTCAACTATTACCTGCATTTTGCCAGGCTATTGATTAAGGGCCAAGGAGATTTATAATCAGTCAACTATCTTAAAGAAACAGCTGCATTAATCAAAACAACAAGGCAGCAACCTTGCAGTTAAGTTTTCTGCAGTTTATCTGTGTTTACAATGACACTAGCAAAATCCCACTTTGAGAGAAAGAGAGAAGCAAACACTAGCAAACACTCCAGCGGCAGCTGGATCCCCATCTGCAAAATCGCACTTTGAGAGAAAGAGAGAAGCAAACACTCCCGGCAGCCAGCCGGTTCCCCTTGTGCATCCACGCCCGGTCGTTGCCTCCCGCGGCGCCATGGATTCCGTCGTCTCCTGCGCTCGTGGCGCGGCGCCGCCCTCGCCCACCGCCGCCGCATGTCTCCTGCCACCTCAAAGCGCCACGGGAGCCCACTCAAGTCCCTCGTGTCCGCGACCAACACCGTCACCGCAACCTTCGACCGCTCCGTCCGCTCTTGCCGCCGCCTCAAGATTTTCGCCGTCCTCGGCTCCCCGCGCGCCGCCGTGGAGCCGTTCGGCCGCCGTCGGCCCTTGCTACTCGGCGCCCCGCCGTGGAGCTCTTCCTCGCCGCCGACCGGATCCGCATCTCCGTGGCCACCGCCTCGGCCCTCGCACGCCGACGGAGACGGAGGGAGGCGCACACACGCGGATCCGTCGACGGTGCGGGCGGTGGCGGAGGGCGGGCGTTGACCGGCGCGAGCGAGGAGCACCGCCGCGGGGGCGAGATGGAGCACCTCCGCCACCGGCTCCATTGTCACCGCCGCTCGGTCCCCAAAGGCGGCCGACCGGATCTACGCCGGCGGCCGTCGTGCGGGGGTGGAGATGGAGCCGCCGTGGCGGTCCTCCTCGGTGGGGTGGCCGCGCCGGCACTGGAGAAGATGCATGAGGCGGCGGGCGGTTGGGTGGAACCGTGAAAAGGAGGAGGCGGGCGGCGGCTGCGGTTTAATCTTTTGCCAAAGGCCGCTCCTTCGTATAGGTTTAGAATGGCTTCTCTGTTTTTGCCATCCTCGAGAGTTCGAGGCAACATAGTTGCCATTTTTACCACGCCACCTCCTCCCTCTAGCGTGGATGGAGCACGTGAAAAGACCAAAATGCCGGTTTTTACCATGTGCTACTATCCCCTCGCCACTTGTGTGTGGGACCCGCGTGTCGGGTTCACCTTCAACCTCTATCTTCTTCCTCCTCGTGCTCTCCGAGGCCGAGTCGTGCCCCTCCATGCCGACGAGCGGCGGTCGCGCCTCCTCCGATCGTGGTGGGGCCGGATGACCTCGCCACCACCTCCGCCCACCACGGTGCGGCGGCGTGGTCGAGCTCCCGCCCGCCGCACTCCCTCGCTCCCATGCGGCGTAGCACCGGCATAAGATTCCCCGCACATGGGCGGTGACGGCGCGCGGCTTGTTGGATGTCTTTGGGACGTGGCTGGGGCGGAGACGACGGGGTCACCGAGAGGATTCGTCGATCCTATCATGCGTGCCGGGACGGGAATGATGGTAACTTTCGTGAAAAAAAACACGGCGTGTGCCCCTCGTCCCCCCCCCCCCCCCCGCGCCGGCGGCGGGAGGCACCTACAACCCTAGGCGCCGCCGCACTCGCCCCCGCCCTCTTCGCCGCGCCGCCGCCCGAGCGGTTACCGGGATTCCGAGCGGCCGCGAGGAAGGTGGTGGCGGGGCCTCTTCTCCTTTCTTCTCCCGGCGGTGGGGCGGGCACCCCCGCGCCAACGGACAAGTCGAGCGTGCCAACGGGATGGTACTCGACACCCTTAAGAAGCGACCGCACGATGCGGCTAATACCAAAGGGGGCAAATGGATCAAGGAACTACCCAATGCACTGCGGGAGCTTCGTACTCAACCTACCAAGCCAACGGGGCGGTCGCCCTACTTCCTAGTCTATGGCTGCGAAGCTATTCTACTTGCGACGTGATGTGGGAAACTCCGGCAATAGAACGGTACGACGAGGGCATCTCGAGAAGACGGCGGACGAGTTGACATCGATGGCCTTGAAGAAGCTCGGCCGTGCGCTCTCGTCCAATCGGCAAGGTACCTCAAGGGTATCCGACGCTATCATGATCGCAACGTCAAGGAACGCTCCTTCAACGTCGGCAACCTAGTCCTCCGTCGCGTCCAAAACACGAAAGGACTACACAAGCTCAGCTCACCATGGGAAGGTCCTTTCTCAGTCTCCAAGGTGACCGGACTAGGCTCCTATCGCCTCCAAACACTTGAAGGTGACGACATCGGTAACTCGTGGAACGTCGATCGAGTTTGTGTCACTTTTATGTGTGGTCGCTCGACTACTCTTCTACGGGTCCGGGTCTATACGACTACTTATGGGCTCCTCGGCGTAAGCGACCTTCCGGTCCCGGCACTAGTCTCGGACTACTCTTCTCCAAGATCCGGCGTTAACGGCTATTAACGGATTTTGGGCTCTTAGAGCGTCGAGGACTCTAGCGGCGGTCTACAAGACCACGTTCTCTAGATCCGGTCTCTACGGCTACTAACGGATCTCTAGTTGTAAGCGGCCTCGGGTCCTAGCACCACTTAGTCGTAGGCGGCCCACGGGTCCTAGCGACTACACTTGTAAACGGCCTCGGCCACCCGGGCGTACTTATTCTTCGGTAATAAAGTTTGATTTCCATTCAACTTATTCATTGTGCCTTCCGATCGAGCATTTTCTACCGAGTACTACTACTCACGAGTTCCGCACGGTTTGGTACTCCGCACACTTCGCTGCAAGTGGCAGCTACAAGTACTCATTTCACAAATATATCGTGAATAACTTTGATTCACAATTCAAACAAGTTACTAGCAACTCTGTTTGTCTTACACCAAATACCCTAAGCTATTCCTACATGTACTCCTACTGAAGGTTAAGCTTCTCCGCCACTTGTTCAGCAATGGGCGCCATCTCCTCCAGCAGGGTCTTGTACCGATCATCGAACGGTTCTTCGCGAGCCCACCGGTGACTACGTTGGCGGAGCCTTGGGAAATACGACTTCATGTACGCCAAGACTTGGTTCGGGATCGACTTCGCCAAGTGCTTGACGTACATCGCTAGACGCCCGGGGGCTTCCTTCAACCAATCCACCAGTGGTGCAGTCTTGGACCCGCCCAGGTGCGACACCAGCAGCCTTGCAATAGGGAGCGCAGCTTCCTCAAGCTCCTTCGGTGGCCTCGCGGTTTCTCGCAATCTTCGTTGAGCTTCTGCAGAGATTTACAACAATTGACAAGGTCACGGTCTGAGGCTTCACAAAGCTCCATGTGATAGACGCACTCATGACTCCACTTTTTGTACTCATTCTCAAGTACCTCTCTATCATCGGTTTCTCGGTACACGATGTTCTTCAAGTCCGTCTCCGATGCCTTCAGCTGGTCGACCCTTGCCTCAAGCTCCGCAAGCAACTCAACGAGCACGTCGGATTACGGTAAGGTACCCCAATAAGTACTCAATGGCTTTGGCGGACAACGTACCCTTATTCTTCGGCGCCGCAACTTGTTCTTCCAAATCAAGTCATTCCTCTTCGCCCGCATCTCCTCCGCACCTCATTGTGGTACGAGCGAAGGCGCCATCGAGCTTGGATTGGAGCGGGCGGAATGTTTTTTCGACTTATCAAGCTCCTTCTCCAAGGCCTCGGTGCGGAGCACTATCATCGTACCCCCGCAAAAGATCGGACTTTTGGTGCGATCTCTCAATGACATCCTGCACAAGGCAACACGACGAATAAGTACTCAATACTTCACAACACAAGGCTACGCAAGGTACTCGCAACGTACCTTGATCCATTGCTTCGTATGGCGCATTGACTCCATGCTATGAGCGACAATAGGCCGGGTCGATAAGGTTGTCGTCCAACGGCTCCGGACCTCCACGGCTTGTTGACATCGCCTCGACATGAGTGCGAATGGATCGGCGTGGCTTCCTCTATCTCGGGCTCGTAAATGACTACATCCGTGCTCGTCTGGGAGTGAATTGACATGCGTCTCCACCCTCACCTCGAGGGCTACTACGGTTCCCGGGTCGAGGGTTGTTCCTTCTGTCACTTTGGCTACGGTGTTGAGGGCTCGGCTTCTACGGTGTCCATCTCCATGCCCACGGCCTTAGGGATCGCGGCTCCCTCGGCTTGTGTTCTCGCCACAACGAGTACAAAATGTCAATTCCAACGACTACGACTACGCGCACAATGACTACGAGTCGTGAAGTGCACATACCTTCGACCAAGGTGGCTTCCTCCAACGTCGACTTCACCGCGACTTCGGCTTGTGGCGGCGGCGTGGGTTCACGCTCCTCCACCGAGCGGTCCTCTCCATCGACCGGGGCACTCATCTCCTTGCCGCCCCACGACAAGTCCGTGGATTTTACGCATCACAAAATAACCCGATCGGCAACTCAAGATTGGTCGCCCACGCAACTACTTGAGAGTTCGAGAAAAGACTTACAAGGTTGACCGGACAACGATCACGGTCGGGGCACCCGAGAATGCGGCAATATCAACTATGCCGGCCTGCGTGGCCACTTCATTTTACTGTTTGGGCCTCCTCCGGCCGCTCCATTGCTTCCGCAGTTGGTGAGGGGTCTTGCCTCCCTTCTTCGGCCGACGTCGGCGGGTTGACGACACCGGTCCCTTGTTGTGCGGTTCGGCACGGCTTCTCTAGTGGCTAGAGGCGGGCGACACTCCTTTCGCTGCCGCTCCCACCGTGTCCCAAGTCTCCTCTTCATCCTGCTCTACGGGATCCGAGGGTGGGATATCCTGCGACAATACAAGTGGGCCTTGTCGGCACAAGACTACTTATCGAAGATACTCGACTACCTTGGTAGTATTCTTGGCCTCTAGGCCGATGGTCTCAAAGATCCCCAATTTCTTCACGGCACATTTCCGCATCGCATTACGCGACCTTCTCGGTGGCACCGGAATGCTAGCTTCAAGGCTAGGCGGCTTCTCAATGATGATTGGGATATTTAGAATCCCGGCCAGTCGAACCTCGATCGTAGGCGGAACCGCTCTGCGATGTCTCTTCATCTTCTTCATCGAAGTATCTTCAATGGTGATGATGTCGTCACCTTCACCGACATCGCGACGCTCCTTAGACTTGCCTTTTCCCTCTACATGCACATCTTCCGGTCACGGAGGGGAGGGTGGGTCGGAGATGAACTTCACAACGTCGTCTCGCAACACACAACATATGTGAGTATGACTACATCGGGCAAACCAGTACTCGGGGGCTCGACTACCTTCAATGGCCTTAGTGGGGTGCATCCGGATTCAAGACCCACTCGGGACACATTCTACGATCAAGATGACCCTTTAATTCGAGAGGAAGTACTCGACTCAAGGCTCGGGGGCTCCATGCCACTTTGTCCTTCGGTTTTTTTTCTAGTTTTTTCGGGATAAGATTGACGGAACTTCGGATTGACCATCGGCTTGAATCTATGATTCGACCTAAGGCTTGGGGGCTACATTCCATATGGAATGCGATTCTCCGAATCGTATTTTCCATATGGTTTCTTCATCAAGATAACACGAGTACTATTGAAGACCTTTGAGAGGAGAACTCGAGGACGCTTGGGGACTACTCGAGAAGACTTCAAGGCTACTCAAAGATCAAGCGGAGTACCTTCCGGCCTCGGGATGATTCAAGTACTCTTGAGGACTTTCGGCTTGTGGAACCTGGGGACGCTCAAGGACTACTCGCCAAGGCCATCTAGACTACTCAAAGGCATCCTGCTCGACTACAAAGTACTCAGGGGCTTGTCGTTTGGGCATCCCTGGGCCCACTACTCAAGTGGGTACCAAGACCGACTACTCGGTGGACCCCTGAGACTACTCGACTTGTGCTACACGGCACCTACTGGCGTGGAGCGCAAAGACTACATAGGGATAGTACTCGGTTAGGAAGCTACACATGTCCGGATCCATGTAAAGTACTCCTAGCCGTACATGACTAATACTCTTTCCTCAAACCAACTTGTAATCTTGCCTCCCAGACTATATAAGGCGAGGCAGAGACCCTTCTCTGGTCATCCGCATCATCTTGTAAACACACCCAATCAATCCAGAGCTACACAACATACAGGACGTAGGGTATTACGCACCTCGCAGCCCGAACCTGTCTAAATTGTGTGCCACGTGTCTTCCTTCGAGTTACCGATCTCGGCAAGGCCACATTCATCTACCTCGGGTACTCCCCTTGGTAGGTTGCCGGTCTAAAACACCGACAATATGTGCACCACTAAGTTTCACTTGTATCAAATATTAGTTGTACAAATATGTCCCTAATGAAGATAGTTTTAATTAACTAAGGTTTATTGAGTTGCTATTTCATTCATATATTTGCATCTCTTATGTGCAACTAGGAGAAAGTTAGAGAATTGTGAGAAGTTTATCATGTAAAATCGTTATGTAAATTCCTTTGTTTCTTATATCTTTGGTTACGTTTTTTTGAACATTGTTAATTTCTAACGAATCTTGCGTGGCTGAGTGTGCATTTGAGTCATTCTCGCTAATAGAATTTTTATGAATTGGCATATGTAATATTTATGCTGGTTAATTGAAGATATCTATAAGTCCTATATAACTCCTATATAGGAGCTCCACACTAGCCCTCCTTAAGGAGTTTTCAGGCCTCTGATTGGTCCCTAGCAGTGGTAAGTGAAACATAGCAAAGGTACATCTGTGCGCGTCGTGGTTTTCCCCGTGTGGCTGAGCGCGTGGTGGGCTGGGCATCCAGAGTGGCCCTTCCTCTTTCGTTCGTTTGCCTCAAATTCCAATTCTTTATTTCCCATCCATCGCGGCCTCTTCGGTTCTTCCCCTACCTTTCGTTATCCCGTACCCACAGCTGGGGGTGCCGCACCGGTTGGCTTCCCCTCCCCGCGGCTTTTTATAACGCGTAACGCTCCATAAGCCCTCGGTCATCGCCGCCGTGGGGTACCTCGCGCCACTGTAACCTGGCGGGAGCAGTGCTGCTGGGAAGATGGGAGGCGATGCAGTTCCGGAGGCGCACCTTCCCCCGCCGAAGCCTTCCTCTCTAACGTGTCAGTCCGTGACCAGCCCGACGGCCCGCTGGTGCCGTAGTGGTACAGGCTCGAGGGCGGCGAGCCCGGCATGGCGACGGAGGCTCACCCCATCCATCCCTGGCCGGTGCGCGGGCTCCTACTCTGCTCCTCCGGTTCCCTTCGCTCAACTCCGTCTAAGGCGAGCGCGCAGCGCGACTCCTCAAGTCGCAGTCGCGCCTCCTCTACGTCGAGTGCACGCACAACTCCCCCAGACTGCATTCGCGGCTCCCAGATGTCGGGCGTCGGCTTCCCCGTCCCCGCTCCAACGACGGACGCTAGAGCAGGTCCTCGATCTTGAACCGGGTGTGGTCCTCCTAGATGAACACCAGCTGCCCATGCTTGTCGCGGCGCTGACGCTTCCCCTCGGCCCAGGCCACGACTGCAGCGCGCCGCTGGCTGGTGCGGGCTGCGTTCCCGATGTTGACGGCAGGTGCCGTGTTCAGCATCGGGTTGGAGGGCGTCTGGTCACTGCTGCCAGTAGGACTGTGCATGGGTCGTCTAATCCACCCAACCCACCCATCATAAATATGATCCAACCCATTAAAACTTTAGATACATGGATTGGGTGGACCGCGGTAAAATCCATTAGACCCATGGGTCTTTCCGTGCGGCTGTCGTCGGACTGCTGGATGGTGGATGCTGTCGTGCTTCATAGGCCTGTGCATGGGTAGGTATATACGGATTTGGGTGGATTTTTGACCCACCCATTTAATGATTAGATTAAATGGTGTCGGGGACAGCCCTGAGGGTCCCCTAAAAAACCGGGGGAACCCTGCTTAAAACCCGCAAAAAACAAAAGCAAAACACACCTCTTACCTAAACACGCACCCACGGCACGGCCCACGCTGTAGTGGCCCCCGCGGTGGCCCAAGCAAAGGCCCCCTCGAGCGGGTTCCGCCCCGCTCGAGGGCTCACGCCTCCCTCGAGCCGGCTCCGCCCCGCTCGAGGGCTAACGCCTCCCTCGAGCGGGCTCCGCCTCGCTCGAGGGCTCCTCACAAGCGCACCTGCTTCCGCACGCGGGTACGGGCATTTAATGCCCTGACACAGCAGAGCCGCGCCATCACGCGCCTGGGAATCACACCCCGGCGCTGTTCTGCCAACTCCCTAGGGGGAACCCATCCCCGCCACTATAGGGAACTGTGCGACATGGCCAATGTCAGCTCCGTGACACTGTGCCGCCCACTCCCGTACGGCTAACGCGCCGCTCCCTCGAAGGGGGGCCGGTCGCACCCTCGAACCCCTCTCTCATGACTCTGCAGGGTCAAACCATGACGTCAGGCCGGCGGGAGCGCCATCCTTGCCCCTGTAGCGCCACGCCGAGCACTGCTACAACAACTCCGGTGTTGTTGAGCACGCGGGGATGAGACGCCACCACGCCTGCCACTGTACCCCGTACGGATCACCGTCAACGGCTCCCTCGAGCCCGTCTGAGCACGCCCCGGCCAACCACTATGCCTTCACCCTCGAAGCCGCCCCTGTTCAAGTACGGGACGCGCCACAACGACAAGACGCCAGGACGACCGCCAACTCCCCGGCGCTGTACGCCATACCTCCACATGTAGCTAAACAGTGCGGCATGCCTGTAAATCACCCTCTCCTTGGTCTATAAAAGGAAGGTGATCCCCGCGCTGCAAAGAGAGACAACACATCGCACACACGCTCCTTCTCCCACGATATTGGCACTCGCCTCAATCACTCCACTTGGGACTTGGAGGCCACGCCTCCTCTTCCGCCTCGCTTGTAGCCGCCCCACTACAGGCACCCCGGTGCAAAAGCAATACAGTGCCTCGAGCACACCGCTGCTGGACGTACGGCCCCGGCCGGAACTAGGATAAAACCCGTGTCTTTAGTTGCTTGGCACCGACCATCGAGGGACAGATCTCAGCGCTTATTACTAGTTAGTGTCGGGACTACATTCCGCACCGACAGTTGGCGCCCACCGTGGGGCCCGCGCGCTGAAGGTCGCCTGTCATCAGCTCTCTCGATGGTGATTCGCACCGAGTACCGCGGTCAACGTTACTCCATGGGCAGCTCGGACCCCCTCCCCGCTGAGTTCGAAATCCGGTTCGGGGGCCTGAACTTTCAGGCCACAGGGAACGGCTACCTGATGCGCCTCACTAACCGTGAGGAGCTCCGCGCGCGGCGCCAAGCGGGTCGGGTCCCCGGTCGCCGCCGCACGCGTCGTTACGACACCAATGCCCGCCAGCAAGAACATCGCGGGTCCATCGGCGCCACGGCGCGCGCCGCCGCTCCGGCCGGCGCTCGCGTCGGGCGCGATCGGAGCGCGCGAGCATGCGGCGCGCGTCGCCGCGCAACGCGATGTACCCGTCAACACAACGACAGCCGCCCCGGCGGGGGAGCGCTCGGTCTCCGGACCACGCTTTCCCATCGGTCTGCGCGGCGCCGCGACAGCCTACGCCACCAACGCCAACGTCAACACGACGATGCGCAGGGTTCCCCCTGGCCGCCACGTCCTGGTTGCCAGGGACCCTAGCACCTCCGCCGGCAACGAGTCATCCCTAGGCTCCGTCGACGCGCTACCACCCGCTACCTCACATGGATATGCGGAATGGGACTTCTCCGGTGTGCCGGACCCAGTAATGTTCAGGCGGTTCCTCGACGCCACGGACTACTGGTTCGGCTGCTCCGACGACTCCAGCGCTGGAAGCTACGACCCCGCGCGGGAGTGCTGCGTTGTCATCGCCAACGACCCAGCAAACGCCGCCGACGTGGCAGGCGTTGGTGACGGAGAGGTACCTCCTGCTCTAGGGACTGCATCGCGCCTGGCCGCGGGGCCAAGCGCCCCTCCCTCATCACCGCCGAGGGGGGCCGACATCAACACGCAGCTGGCCCAGGCGCGCGAACTCGAGGCCAAGTTGGCGGAAGAGTACCACACGGTGTGGTTGCTTCGCGCCTCCATCGCGGGGGAAGCGTCCTCGCGCGGCGAACGCGCGCGAGAGCTGGGCAAGCAAGCCCGCGATCGCATCAACGCCGACTTCAACGTCGACAACCCGGATACGCCCCCGCGAGTGAGCCAAAAGCTCATCGCCGCCGCGGCTGCTTGCTGTGCGGGCCATGCCCCGCCCCTTCGACACCCGAGGCGCGGAACTGCACCGCGAGGCGCGAGGGGCGCTCATCGAGCAAGCGGCGGTCCAACGGGCCGAGAGCTCGGCGTCCGCATCCGCCAACGGGGAGCGCGCGGGAAGATGGGGGCGCGCAAGGTCCCGAGCCCTCGATACACGCGGGCGGAGCGACGGAGCGCCCCGCCAACCGGGGCGCACGCCGGCCAAAGAGCGGCTCCTCGACACGCGCGGGCAAGCCGAGATGGCGACGCCCGCAACATCATCTACGCCCCGACGGACGAGCAGCACGGAGGCACGGGCGGCGGCGGGGCTACCACCCTCGGCGGGGTGGACGCTACGACGGCGGGGAAGATCGCTCACCGACGCCGGAGCCCCCGGGAACCCGTGTGTTCAGCCGGGAGATCCGCACGGCAGCCTTTCCCCAGCGCTTCCACCAGCCCACGACGATCGTCAAATACAACGGGGAGACGGATCCCCGTGTGTGGCTCAACGACTACCGCCTAGCGTGCCAGCTGGGCGGAGCCACCAGCGACGAGGTCATCATCCGCAACCTCCCCCTGCACCTCGCCGACTCGGCGCGGACGTGGCTCGAGCACCTGCCGGCCAGCCAGATCCACAACTGGGACGACCTGGTCCGCACGTTCGTGGGAAATTTCCAGGGCACGTACGTGCGCCCTGGGAACTCCTGGGACCTGCGCTCTTGCACCCAGAAGCCGGCAAATCGCTCCGGGACTTCATACGGCGCTTCTCCAAGCGCTGTACCGAGCTCCCGAGCGTGGCGCAGTCAGAGATCGTGCACGCCTTCCTCGAGGGCACCACATGCCAGGATCTCGTGCGTGAGTTGGGGCGCAGCCCGCCGGTCGATTCAAACGAGCTGTTCGACATCGCCACCAGCTTTGCCTCGGGCGAAGAAGCGGTGGGGGCGATCTTCGATAGCAAGAAGGGCAAGCGCGCGGACGACACGCCCGCGGAGGGCAGCAAGTCCAAGGAGCTTCGCCAGAAGAACAAGCGGGGCAAGAAGGGAAAGAAGTCGCGCCGCGGGGGGCGCGAGCCGGACGCGACAACGACGACGGCGGAGGGCCCCCTTGCCCCGTTGACCGGCTCGGCGGGCCCCTCGAGCGGCCCCTCGAGGCCCGGGAGTGTTCGACGACATGCTGAAGAAGCCATGTCCCTACCACAAGACACCGGTCAACCACACCCTCGAGCAGTGCGACATGCTCAAACGGTTCTACGGCCGCGCCACCGCGAAGGACGAAGAGGCCAAGAAGGACGGGGGCGATGGCGACGCCGGCGGCTTCCCCGCCGTAGAGAATGTCTTCCTCATTTTCGGGGGGGGGGGGGGCGACCGTCGACATGTCTAGCCGCCAGCGCAAGCGGGAGCGGCGCGAGGTTCTCACCGTGGAGAAGGAGCCTCCTTCCTTCCTCGATTGGTCGGAGGACGCCATCACCTTCAGCCGCGAGGATCACCCGAACCGCATCCCCAACCCGGGTCAATACCCGCTGGTGGTCGACCCGGTCATTGGGAACGCGCGGTTCTCGAAAGGTCCGATGGACGGAGGCGAGCGGCCTCAACATCCTCTACGCGCACACCTTTGCGCTGCCGGGGATCGGGTTGGACCGGTGCCCCGGCCACGACGCCATTCCATGGCGTCACGTCGGGCAAGCGCGTCCGGCCCCTCGGGCGAATCGACACTCGCCCGTCGTTCGGCACGCCGGACAACTACCGCAAGGAGACGCTCACCTTCGAGGTGGTAGGGTTCGGGGGCGCGTACCACGCCATACTCGGGCGGCCTGCTACGCCAAGTTCATGGCGGTCCCCAATTACACCTACCTCAAGATGAAGATGTCGGGGCCCAACGGCGTCATCACCGTGGGCTCATCCATCGAGCACGCCTTCGACTGCGATGTCGAATGCGTGGAACACGCCGAGGCCTTGGTGCTGGACGAAGCGCTGGTGGCCAACATGGAGAAGATGGTCAAGGAGGACCTCAACTCCACCGCCAAGCATGCTGGCAGCTTCGAGGCTGCTGAGCAGACCAAGGAGGTGCCCCTCGACCCTGCTGCCCCCGAGGGCAAGGCATTGAGGGTCAGTTCCACCCTCGACCCGAAATAGGAAGTGGTGCTCGTCGACTTTTTCCGCGCCAACGCCGACATCTTCGCGTGGAGCTCCTCGGACATGCCAGGCGTCCCGAGGGAGGTCGCCGAGCACTCCCTTGACATCCTACCTCACTCCCGCGCCGTGCAGCAACGGCTCCGCCGCTTCGACGAGGAGCGGCGGCGGGCGATCGGAGCGGAGCTGCGAAAGCTCCTCGAGGCTGGGTTCATCAAGGAACTATTCCACCCTACGTGGCTAGCTAATCCTGTACTAGAAAAGAAAAAGAATGGGAAGTGGCGGATGTGTGTAGACTATACTAGTCTTAATAAAGCATGTCCTAAAGTTCCTTTTCCTTTGCCACGTATCGATCGGATCATTGATTCGACCACAGGGTGTGAACTGCTCTGTTTCCTTGATGCCTATTCCGGGTACCACTAGATAAAGATGAAGGAGTCCGACCAGCTCGCGACTTCATTCATCACGCCGTTCGGGATGTACTGCTACGTCACGATGTCGTTTGGCCTCCGAAACGCGGGCGCAATGTACTAGCGGTGTATGCAGCACGTCTTCAGAGACCACATCTGGCGGACCGTTGAGGCATACGTGTACGACACAGTCGTGAAAACCAGGAAGGCGGACGACCTGGTTAGCAACCTCAGCATCGCGTTCGGCTGCCTACGGGCCAACGAGGTGAAATTGAACCCCGAAAAATGTGTCTTTGGCGTGCCACGAGGCATGCTTTTAGGATACATAGTCTCCCAGCGAGGCATCGAGGCCAACCCCGAAAAGGTTGCGGCCCTTGAGCGGATGGGTCCAATTCGGGACCTCAAGGGGGTTCAAAGGGTGCTGGGGTGCCTCGCCGCCTTGAGCCGCTTCATCTCGCGGCTCGGCGAGAAGGGCTTGCCCCTCTATCGGCTCCTCAAGAAGCATGAGCGTTTCTCCTGGACCACCGAGGCCCAGGAGGCACTTGACAAGCTGAAGGCGTCCCTTACCCACGCCCCAATCCTCACGCCACCGCAGGACAACGAGCCTCTGTACTGTCGTATGGACCTCCCTGGGCCCACTACCTCGGTGGGTACCAGGACCGACTACTCGGTGGGCCCCTGGGACTACCCGGCTTGCGCTACACGGCACCTGAAGGCGTGGAGCACAAGGGCTTGTAGAGGAGAAGTACTCGGTTAGGAAGGCGTACATGTCTGCCTTGTATGGAAGATTCCTAGACGTACCCGACTAGTACTCTCTCCCTACTCCGACTTGTAACCACACTCCGGACTATATAAGGCGAGGCGGGGACCGTTCTCTAGGAACACATCTCATCTCATACAACTCATGGCGCATCATTGCACCATCTTGTAATCGTGCCCAATCAATCTAGAGCTATGCGGCATACGGGATGTAGGGTATTACACACCTCGCGACCCGAACTTTGTCTAAATTGTGTGCCACGTGTCTCTTCCTTCGAGTTACCGTCTCGGCGAGGCCAATTCATCTACTTCGGGTACTCCCCTTAGTAGGTTGCCGGTCTAAAACACCGAACGGTCGCGCGCCGAAGCGGGGGGATCTCGCCGAGATCACATGGCGAACTCGACGGCTCCCGTCCACTTCAAGCCAACCATCGCCTTCAACCGCGGCGACACCTTCGTGTTTGGCGCACGGGTCCGCTTCTGCCGACGGCGCGGGCTCCTTCCGGTGCCGCCTAACCATGCCGCCCAACCGAAGGCCGGCTTCGTGGCGCTTCCGAAGTTGTCACGGGCGAACTCGCCGGCAAGTTCGGTGAAATTTTGCTCTTCAACCACCACGGCCGACTTCGAGCTCGAGTCGCTTCCAACTCAAACTTGATGTCTCCATGGGCCATCGCATGCGAGCGGGCCGCTCGGCCATCGCGGGCGGTCCCCTCACCTCGTGAGCGCTCGCGCGCGGCCCGCACCCTCGGCAGGGCCCGCACGGGGGGCTCCCCACTTCACGCGGGCGGCAAGGAGCCCGTGCCGAGTACAACTCGGACTCGACACCGCCCGGCCACGCTTCGGACTCCGGCCCTCTCTCAGGGTTCTACTCGAACCACGATTACGAGTTCGACTTCGGGTCGGACACGAGGAGCCGAGTCCGGGGACAACTCCACCGAGCTTCCCTTGTCGGGGGCGGCCTGCGGGGCCGGTTATAACATCCACACCGGCGGAAGATTCGTCTGCGGCGAGACCGCAAGCCCGGCCGACCTCGATAAGCGGAGACTCACGCTACGTCGCCTACATCGACTCGCTACCATTCCGGGAGGGAACACCACTTGCCGGGCGGCTCAAACACCCCAGGCGGGGTGGCGGTTTACGAGACCAGCCTTGGCACCCACGATCGCCAAGTCTTCATGGCCTGCGGCGACACCCCGGGACCTTCGGGGACGGCTCAAGACAAGTACCTTGAAGACATCTCCTCCGACGAGCTCTCTCGCGATGCCCTAGCGAGACGAGACCCCCGCCAACGAGAGACGCTCGACGCGAGCATAGCCGGAAGCGCGGCGAACGTCGCCGACGCCTCCGCGACAACTTCCCCGTCCGCAACCTTGCGGAAGCTCTCGAGGCGGTCGAGAGCGAGTACACACTACCCCCGAGCAATGCCTCATGTTGATCACGGCGATCGCACGCCGGGCTCGGGGCATACGCGGCGGAGAGGTCATCGCCAAGCTCGGCGAAGACGCCTACTTCATGCGGGTCGACAATAGAGTCAACCGGCCTCCTTCGGCTATGCCTGCGACAACGAAGCCACAAGTCGCGGCGCCAACAACGGTCCCAACCGTACTCGAGCTGAGCTTCCGGCCAAGCCAAATCGTCGTCGCTCCAACAGGCGGACCTCCACGGCGCGACAACGGCAACCCAGCGAGATCGTCCCCCACCGCGCTCGGCGGTGGCGGCGGCAACGACCCCGACGGCGGCGGCGGCGCGGCGGAAGCTCCAACCATGGAGCAAACATGAGGACCATGTGTGGTTCGAGGGCCGGTGGATGGTCGCTTCCTTGTGTGATGAGTGATTGACAACGTTGTGTGGGCCGATTCTTGGCTAAGTATTGCGAGTGCGGGTTGCGGCTTGACTCGTGTTGGTGCGGGTGAAGAACAAGAGCGAAAGGTCGTCGCGGTGAGGCCTCCGGGTGTGGAGAAGACAAGTAGAGGTTGTGTTCGAGGGACCCGGTGGCCGGCGGGGGTCAAGTGCGGGCCGCATGGTGGCATGAACGGCAAGATGAAGTCGTGGACGGTTTCTTGGTTGAGCCTCAAAACCAAGGTCGAGCCGGGACTACGTGGGAGCCAAGTCATGAGTGGAGATTGGCGGAGGCTACATCGAGTTCGCGGGGTTTCCGGTGGTTCACCGGAAAACCCTGGGTTCCTTGGTTGATCCACAAAGCCAAGGCCGGAGAACCGAAGACGGAGATGCGGCGGCACCGGACCGGTCGGCCGGTGGGTCGACCGGTCGACCCGTGGGGACCGGTCGGCCGGTGAGGAGCACCGGTCGGCCGGTGTGCGGCGGCGCGGTCCGGAGACTTCGAAGCGGAGGACACGCGTCGGGATCGCATGGCTTGCGTCGAGGCTACGCGGGGTGCGGTCGCGGGCATCCGTCCGATGGTGAAGACATGAAGACTTCCAAATCCGCCCTTGAGGGGCTTGTATCCCTAGTTAGTAGAGAAGGGTATTTTGGACATTCGGTTGCCTCCATATAACCCAAGAGGTGAGAGGATGGCAGCCAACTCTTGGAACCCTAGCTCATTAGTTTTCCTATTTTCCACCTATTTTCCTTAGGTTTTCTCTAGGACTAGCAAGAGAGCTTCACGGAGAGATCTTGTAGAGAGGGATGGATGATCGGGCGGCTTGCTAGACCTTGTACGAACCTTTGTTTCATGTATAGATGATTCGGCGTGGTTCCTCAAGGTTTGGATGTGTTTTCCCTAGGTTGTTCTTGGTGGTGATTTTCGGAGCCCTCTCTTCGTGATTTCTTTGGGGTGTTTTCGGGGCTTTTCTCTTGGGGATTTGATGGGGGAAATTTGTGGGAACCCTTCGTGGTTCTTTGGGCTGTGATTCCCCTCCCAAATCCGTGAGTAAAAGTGCTCGATTTTGGGGGTTTTCTTGAGTTCTTGGGTTGGAAGTGCTTTCGGCGGGATTTCTTCGATTCCTCCTTTTTGGACGAGATTTAGTGGGATTAAACTTGGCTATGGACTCCTCATGAGGTGTTCCTGATATCCCCAAAGTCTTGTTCAAGTCCGTGGAGCGATTCGGGAGATCGAGATTTGGATTTGGGGGAGTTGACCCGCGGGTCTTTGTTCATCCCGAGCGCCCGAGCTACACCGGTCGGCGGTGCTCTTGGCCGGTCGGCCGGTGCGAGCCCTTGTGGGTTTTTGCTCGAGTGAACGTCTTGGTGTGTTCCTTGTTGTCCCGTGTTCTTCTTGTTTCGAGTTTGGGTCCGTTTGGTGGTCGGTTGACTGTTTGGTGTCTTGGGGGCTTTCGAGTCGCCATCGGTACGGCTTCGGTGTGTCTCACCGGTCGGCCGTGTGGAGCCACTTAGTGGAAGTTGCTCGGTTTCACTCCGGGGACCGGTCGGCCGGTGGTGCTCACCGGTCGGCCGGGTGTGGGTCTAGACTCGAGGTTTGGTTTTCATTGCGTTTCTCGGGTCGGAAGGTTGCGTGTTGGTTCCTAGGTCTAGTGGCACTCCAGTGGCTACGTGGGCTTGACCAACCTTGGTAGTGAGTCGGAGACGTGTGTTGGAAGCCGCGTTCGTCTTGTTGGAGTTTTCATCTCCTTCGAGAAGAATTTTTTATCGGCTCCCATTCACTCCCCCCCCCCTCTACGGTTCGCCGTATCGGTCCTTCACAACGGGAGGGCGGCGGCGGCGGCGTCGCGGCGGCGAGGCCATGCGAACGGCCACGCCTGCGGCGCCTCACGGGCGGCTACGACGCCGCCCGGAAGATTGAGGAGGCGCGGCGGGAAGAGAGTCTACCGCGGGCGACGGCGGCGGCTTCCCCGCCTTCTCACCTCGACTTCGCAACTTGCTCCTCCCCGACAAGTTCAAGCCTTTGGGGATCACCAAGTACGATGCGAAGCAGGACCCCATCCAGTGGCTCAGGTGCTACGCCCTCTCCATCGAGAACGCTGGAGGCAACAACGACACCAAGTGCCTCTACTTCCCCTTCTGCCTGGACCAAGCTCCGCTCACATGGCTCGAGTCGCTGGACAAGCACTCGATCGACAAGTGGGACCAGCTGAAGGAGCAGTTCACCAGCAACTTCGCGGGCGCCATGGGCCGATCGGGTACTCGCATGGACCTGGCCATGGTCAAGCGAGAACAAGGCGAGATCCTCGCAAGTACATGCGCCGCTTCTTCGACAAGCGCGCTACCGTCGTCGACGTCACCGACAAGGAGGTCATCGACCTCTTCCAAGACGGTCTCTACCACCGCCGCACCTTCGAAGACTTCGGTCGTCACCGCCCCAGGTCCATCCCCCACCTCAAGGCCATGATCACGTCCTGGGCGGATGAAGAAGACACGGCCAATGCCAAGTACGATGCCATCTGTGGCAAGAGCAAGCAGAACCAGGGGGGCGGCAGCGGCAACAACGTGAACCAAGGCGGTTGCAACAATAACAACAAAAACTACTCGGGTCCCAACCGCAAGCACAAGCCAGACAACACTGTCGCGGCTATCCAGCGCCCTGTGAAGGAGAACTCGAAGAAGAACTCCGGCGGCTTCAAGGACCTGCTGAAGGAAAGGTGCCCGTGGCATCCAAACGGCAACCACACAACGAGCGGTGCTACCAGCTCGGGCACGCACTCAAGGATACGCGGAGCCACCACACCCTCACGACAAAAAGGGCAAGAAGAAGGACGGCGACAACAACGACTTCTAGGAGCACGACAAGACCGTCAATGTCCTCTTCGGCGGACGCCGGCGAGCGGGAGCAAAAGGCTACCGTCGTGAAGTCATGTCCATTGAGCCGGCGATCCCGACCCCTCTCGGGTGGTCGGAGGTACCCATCACCTTCTCTCGCGCGGATCAATGGACCGGCTTCTCCGAACCGGGGACGGTTCCCCCTAGTCTCCGAAGTCGGTGGTCGCGGGCTCCAAACTCAACAAGGTGCTCATCGACGGTGGAAGCGGGCTCAACGTCCTTTTCACCAAGACCTTGAAGAAGATGAAGCTCGACATCACCCACATGCTCACCAAGAGCAACACGCCCTTCTACGACATCGTCCCCGGCAACGCGGCTATTCCACTGGGCTCAGTGGTCCTGCCAGTTACCTTCGAGGCATCTCGGGACAACTACTGTACCGAGTATATCAAGTTCGAGGTCGCGGACTTCGAGACTTCCTACCACGCCATCCTCGGCAGACCGGCCATCGCCAAGTTCATGGCGGTGTCCCACTACACCTACTTGGTACTCAAGATGCCAAGCCCAGCTGGTGTACTCTCTCTTCAAGGGGACTTGAAGATCTCTCACGGCTTGCGACACGAAGTCGTGGAGATCACTTCTACGAATCAAGTACCCAATGCGATGATGGAGGTCTACGCCGCGTCGAAGAAGCTTGCTACAAGTGACCTCGACATCCCAGAGAAGTCTGACAGCGCCAACAAGCCTCAGCCACCTGAGGAGGTACTCGTCAAGACGATCGACCTCGGAACAGGCGACCCCAGCAAGACCACCACCATCGGGGCTGGCCTCGACCCCAAATAGGAAGTCGCGCTCATCAGCTTCCTTCGGGCTAACCGCGACATCTTCGCGTGGAAGCCGACGGACATGCCGGGGAGTGCCCGGGGAGGCGATTGAGCACTTGCCTCAACGTCGATCCTAAGGCCACCCCCAAGTGACAACACCTCCGACGCTTTGCCGATGACGGACGGGACGCCATCAAGAAGGAACTCGCCAAACTACTCGCGTACGGCTTCATCGGAGAAGTCTTCCATCTGAGTGGTGAAACGACCCGGATTTTCGGTGAGGAAAACCTGAGTCCCTGTACCTTTGCGATAGTCCGGGATCAATAGCTATCGCGTACGGATCTCATCACGAAGGTAAATCACATCCGTACATCGCATCACACAAATATTAGTACATAATTTATTACATGTCCAAAATGGAGTACAACGTTACAAGCCTCGAGGCTGAATCAGAGTAAAATTCTACGCGGCGGTAGCTAACTTCTCGGAAGGGTCTCCATCTTCTGATCTTCACGCCCACAGGCATCCTTGAGCGAAGCGACGTATCCCTCAGTCGTACCATCCGTCACTGTTGATGTCGAAGTCGAACTCGTAGCCTGCACACTCAAAGTCTATCCCCAAGGAGTGGGATAGGTTCACGTCACCGACTGTATGCAGCTTTAAGTGGCCTATCTTCTAAAGGGTAAGAAAAGAGGCAAGGTAGAGGCTCAGGTTTCCTATGCGAGTACCGACAAAGCATAAACGAAATCATCTCCATATAGGTCCCAATCCAATCTCTCAAACACGGCTCGGAACCACACGTACCCCGGGGGCCCGTCTCCACAACCTATCTCCATCTAGGGTCGATGCGAGAACTTCCTCTCCTCGCACCTCAATGATTACAATCGGATCGACGAGGTAGAGGGAGCCACTCTCCTCTAGCCGGCGCAACCACGGCTCACCACACTCTCAACTACGGGGGGAGGTAGAAATCCCAAAACATGAGGAACGAACATGTCTTCAAGGTTTGTCCATGACCGAGGACGCGGCTATACGTATAGATCAAAACTGCGGAGAGCGTGTACACTTTGTACCCAACTCGGGATGGTACCGACGGTGATCAGCCAACCGAGCCCATCCTACGGGTGCGAACTCTCGGTAGTTTCGGTCCCCATCCGCATCCGACCCTCAAAACGAATCCCCCCTCGGAAGGAATCGCACGGAGCTGTGAAATGCTCCCGTGTGGCCACACGGGGGGGCGGCTACGAGAGGGTGGTCTCACCTCCACCGCTCCCCCACGGATACCCTCTATCCTTCCTAAGCGGGTATGGTTCCGCACTTGCCGAGCTCAACTCGGCCCTATCCCCACTCTCGGCGAGGTGGTGTGTACGAAAGTCCTATCGACAAGTTGATCCACTCGCTTTCGGACGGGGCAAGCTCATGTCCTCCATCCGCAAGTAAAACCCCAACACCTAGGCTCCGAAAACCGTCAAAGCGGGAATACACCGAGGAGTGCATTCCTATCCCCGATCCCCGGATCGGTTGTTTCGAGCTCACCCCGCCAAAGTACCCAAAACGCCTTCTCTGCCGGTTTTACCCCACTCACGCCAAGAACCACTATTCCCATCCCAAACACATGCATCGCGAAGCTCGGCGCATATACACGCTTATATACACATATATAGTAGTAGGACAATCAAGGACGGGATAATAAAAGTAGGCGGTGCAAGGTTCATCATCATCATGCATTTAAAGTAAAGCGCTAGCATTCTACATAGCAATGCCTAATAGGTATCTCGGAGAATCGGTCGGGCGTGAACACTGCGTGCGAGTAGTCGTCGGTGACGTAGTCGTCGTTGTAGTCGATCTCGCGCTCGGCTCCCGGCTCCAGCTGTTCCTATTAACGCGCAATTAAAATAAAGGCGGGTCCTATTGCAATTAACTCCAAATGAACAACAATTAAGAGCCGAAAGAGAGCGAACACTAGCCTAACACGGAGTTTATAATTTTAGAAGAGCTTTGGAAAAGGTTTCACAATTTTCGGAGTTGAAATGAGTTTTCTAGGCTTTTCCAAAAGATAAAATAGATTTACGAAATTAAAATACGCATACACAATACACTTAACTATAAGCTAACTACGGCGAGGCTCAAAAGGGCTCAAAGCTATCTACGGTGCGGCTGCAAGCTAGCTCTTCGAGCTCACATGGTTGCCACGTAGGTAGCTATAAGGCGACCCATGCACAAGTGGGCGCCCACATGGGCTGAAGGTGTGGCTCGAGCTCCGCGGCGTCGCGGCCCCAGGGTGTCCGCGGCGGCGTGGCCGGCTCGCTTGCGAGGACGTGTGTGCATGTGAACATGCGCATGCACCGCTTGGACGGGGAAGAGCGAGGGCTCGACTCCGCGGGTGCGGGTGTACGTGAGCGGAGACATCGGCGGCGAAAGAGAGTAGCCCGACACGGCGAAGGTTGGCGAGACAACGCACTACGCGGCGGGGACGCCGTTTTGCGAACAGAAGGTCACGGTCAAGAACATGGCTTTCCTGGCAATGATGAGAAGGTCGGCGGCGAGGGTTTGAGTTCACACGAGGTTGGGGCACGAAGGTGAGCTCCTCGGTGGCACACGGGGTGTTCGCTGCGTGCGTACGTGCGGACGAACACGTGCACTGACTTGGCCTGACGCTCGTGCGCCTAGGCGGAAAGATGTCCTCGGCAGCGAAGTAGAGAGACGTGGTGGTCGCGATCTGGATGCTTCGGTTTCGTTCGAGGCGTGCAAGGCGACGGTTGGGTTGGCGCGCTCATGTGCACGAGCAAGTGCGCAAGATCGGGATCGAGTTGGCGCTCTCACTCTCGGGGAGGAAGGATCTCCCTCGGCGGCAAGGCCGCGTCTGTGGCGAGACGGAGTGCCGACAAGGTCGGCGCGAAAGGGAGCCAAAGGTTTGGCCTTGACTTCTCCGAGGCAAGCGCACGCATGGTTGCGCGGCTAGGCACGGCACGTGCGTGCGTGGTTGCACGGGGCAAGGGCGAACGCTTGCGCATACGGCGTCGGGCCACGGCGGTGGGCGGAACGGCGGCGGCGTGACCATGAAGACAACGCGGCTGCGGCGGTGTGCCACGGTGACGGCGCAAAGAAAGGAGAGCGACGACCGAGGCTAAGGCGGGAGGTGATGAGGATCAAGGCGGCCAAGATGGGTCGACCTCGCATCCCGATGGCTTAGGGGAACAAACGTGTGCCGACGCGTTGGGGTTCGCGGCGGTGGCGAGAGCGGCTGCGAGATGGGGCTCACCGACGCAAACTCTTGTGCGGTGCGGTGAGGATCAAACGATCACGTGCAGAAATCAAGTGTGAGTGTGCGCACGGGTATGTGTGCGGTTGGATGGGGAGAGCAGAGGGGTTCGACTCCTCGGGTGTACGTGCTTGTATTTGTGCGAACGTCGGCGGCGTGGCCACGGGGGCGACACAAAACCGACGCGCGCGTGCATGGCAACGACACAGAGACGAGAGCTCAACGAGCAGATTTAGGCGAGGCGGTGTTCAGGGTCGAAGTGGCCGAAAGGTCCGAACTTGGGGTCGATGGCTCGACAACACTCGTGCGCGGTGCGTTGGGGTTCGCGGCGACGGCACGGCGGAATGTCGAGTACGGTCACGGATAGGTGAAGCGGGGGCTCGGCCTCTCGGTTGTGTGCGTATGTGTGGCGTGCCGAACGCCGACGGCGCGGCCATGGCAGCGACACAAAATTGATGGCGTGCACTAGGCAAAGGAACGAGAGAGAAAGGAATACGGCGAGGAACGGCCGGCGGTGTCGGTTGGGGACATACGCCCGGCGAACGACCTCGCTGTGCGTGAGTGCGCGTGCATAGGTTCGGTCGGGAAGGACGGGGCCTCGATCCGTGTTGGTGTGTGCGGGTAAAAGGTCGGCGGCACGGTGTGGCGGTGGCACAACGCCGACAACATGTGCACGACAAGGGACATAAACGGGGCGACGGCGGCGGGGAAGTGCGCACGACGAGGGGTCCGTGCTCGCACAACTCCTGGCCCAAGAAGGCGGGGCCTTCGCTCGACGGTGGCGTGCTCGGTGTGTGGGTGCGGCCGGCGGCGGGAACTCGGCGTGCGCTCGTCGGAACACGGGTACGACACGATTGCAAGGCAAGGGAGCGCGCGCGGCGGCGCGACGGCGGCGGCACACGCAAAGCGGCCGGCTCGGCTCGATGGCCCAGGCTCTCAAGCGACGGCGGGTACGCGCGGCGGCGCGATGCGGGACGGCGAGGCAACACACAAAAACGGCGAGCCCATACGGCTCCGTCCGGCCTCGGCTCGAAGGCGGGTCCACATCAAGGTGAAGGGGGTTTCTCACCTCGCGTTCGGACACGGCGGCGAGGTGGCGGTGACGGCGGTGGAAGAAGACCGGGGCTCGGCTTGCTTGCGGGAGAAGCGAGAGCGGCACGACGCGCGTCTCCCGCGAGTCGGCTCCTACTCCGCGGTGGCGACTTGACCACGGACGGCCTCTTCCTTCCCCGGCGGCTCGGCTCCCGGGCGAACGACATTGGAATCAAGGTCGCGAGGCACAAGATTAGTCATTGTCGGTGCACACGTGGTTCGAAGACCACCACAACGGCCACCGAGGGCGAGGAGGACGGGCTCACTGCTCCCGGAGGCGGCGGCGGTCGGTGGCGTCGCGGTGCGGGCGGGCGGCGACGCGGCGGTCCGGCGGCGCGGCGGCCTCGGCTCCTCCACGGCGGCCTCCGGCGCTCCTCCTTCCGGCCCCTCCTCTCTTTTTTTTTCTTCACGGACGGCAGCTCGGGCGGGCGCTGCGGCTTGCGCCTCGGCCCGTCGGCCGTCACGGGCCGGCGGGGGGCGGCGACATGGCAGCCCGGCGGGGCGGCCTCCAGCTTCTCCCCCGCCTCCTGCGCCTCCTTCCCCTCTCTCCCCCTCTCTCCTTGCGGTGGCAGGGGTAAATCCCCCATGGGCGGCGGCGCAGCCACAGGGAGAGGGATTGGGCGGCTTTAAAGGGGGCGGCGCCCTAGGGTTTGGGGAGAGCGGACGGCGAGGATTCCATTCAGGGGGTCGCGTGGCCTTCATCCCGCGCGCCGGCCCACGGCGGGGGAGGGGCCATGGGCGGCGTCGGCCAAGGGGGTCGGCGTGGGCGGCGCCCCTGCCTCGCGTCACGGTGGGGAGAAGAGAAACGGGGAGAAAGGGATAAGATGGTGGGCGGCGGGCCGGGACCCACACGGCGGCGAGAGAAAAAGAAAGGTGGGGAATAGGCCGGGCCGGGCTTGCTTTGGTGGGCTGAAATGCACGGGCGGGGCTGCGGCGTGGGCGAACCGAGAGGAAATGCTCGGGGGTGGTCCGGAGGACTTGGCGAGCGAGTTGAGGCCCAAGATGCGGGGAAGGTTTTCCCTATTTTCTAAACACCTAGCTCCTAATTAAACTACGATTCGAATTTGAATTTGAATTCAAATTTGAATCCCACACAATTAAGATGCAAAATAAATCTCGTCAAATCCAAGGTTCTCACACTAGCATTTTTATAATTCCTAATTTTTATGATTTAGCTCAAATTAAATCTAAGAAATTAGGGAAGGATCGAAGAAGACGACCTTATATTTTAATCATGCACTCAATCTCAATTCGAAATTTTGAAATCTACATTTTTGCATTGCTAACACTCCGGAAAAATTCCGGGATGTTACGGAACTCCCCCCCTCACAAGAATCTCGTCCCCGAGATTAAGAGGCGACTCCCGGTTTTTGAAGGGATGAGAAAATAGAAGAAACGAGTTGCTCCATCATCAAAAGGAGTTAGAACCAATGCGATCCAACTTAAAATCTCCGATCGTGGTGGCAGAAGCGTTGGTAGATTTTCCTTTCTTTATATGGGTAAACCTTCCACGGCTTGCAGATCGTTGAAGAGTAGACTGAGGATGTCCTCCTCCTGGAGTCGGTGCTTTCGCGGGCATAGCTGCGGTCTTCTTGTCGAGGCACTGGAAGATCTTTCCCAAGCTTGTCACAGGCGAAGCAAGTCGCGGTGAACTCTCTGATGTGGGGTCTTGGAGTGCTCGGCTACGGGCGATTGTATCCTCCATTTTGCGGCTGGTAGTCGAAACTCCCTCCTCCTGAGCAGTAGTTGTTGCCTCCTCCGAAGTTGCTTCCTTGTTGGTTAGTCCATGAGTGGAAATTCCCTCTCTTCATGTTGCTTGACCCATCTCTCGACCTCAAGGATGATCGGTCAAAGTGGTCCCGATCTCCCATCCTCTTCATGTCCTTTATGTGGTCCTCCTGACTCCTCTCGTCCTTGAGTGCGATGGCGCGGATCACGAGGTGGCGTAGAGAGTTGTGCTCACCTGCCTTCGGTCCTCGGCGACGGCCGTGGTGAAGGCCTCGCAGGAACCAGAACTGCTTCTTCTGTTCGAGATTGGTGCCCTCGGGAGCGTAGCGCATCATTTTTCACGAAGTGGCGCTCGTACTCCTTCACTCTCATCGCACCCTGTGTCATGGTGCAGAACTCTTGATTCGTTTGGACCAACAGCTCGCTGGGCAAGTACTGCTTGCAGATCGCCATGCGGAACTCCAGCCAAGTGATGAAAACTGGGTTCGGGTGGCTAGCGGCGTAATTGTCCCACCAAGACTTGGCTGAACCATCCAGCTGGTGCGCGGCGATGGCGACACACTCCTCTCCGGTGTAGACAGTGGGGTCGAGCTTGGTCTCGATTACCCCCATCCGTCATCAGCATCGAGCGGCTGGTCCGAGTAGCTGATGGTGGGGGCCTTCAAGCGGATGAACCCCTTTATTTCTTTGTGAGGTCCACCCCTGGCGGGGCATTGCGGTTTCCACCATTGCCTCGGTACTCCATGGCTTCCGCCATCCTCTACATCAGCTGAGTCCGTAGGGCCAACACGTCCACCAAGTTGGGTGGTGGCAGCGGCAGCTGCTCCGTCTCAGGCTGGCCTTACTCCGGTTCGGGATCAGCTTCCTCCTCTTCGTCATCAACTTCAGGGTCCTCGGGTGGCGGTGGCGGCGGCACGCCCACGACCTGCGGAACTTCCCCTTCCTTGGCGGCTTCTTCAAAGCGTGCCGGCGGCGACCCGACCTTCGGATCGATAACCTTTTGGAAAACACGACCGGGGAAGCAAAACTCTAGACAACGTCACTCACCAACCACCGAGTCGGACACAACCATGAAAATATCACTAATCATATATCCTATCACTCAATGAGAAGATGCATTAAAACACAATTAACTCCATTAAGAGCCAAACACTCGGCAAACATGATATACACATATAAGCTTCCTCGAGGGTGACTCGAGGCCTCGGAAGGTCGCGAGCACATCAACGATCTAGTCTATCGTCAAAAGGTCTCCGAGGGGGTTGTGCCTAGTATGGTGTTTCAACAACTTGCTCCACTTCATCGTGTTCAGGACAAGTTCTCGACCAAAGGTTGTGTCCTCATGAGAATAGTTGAAGCTCGTAGGTAAGAAAGAAACCTTCCAAAGGGGGAAGCTTTTATAAAATAATTCAAGGGGTTTATATAAAGGAAGGAAACGTATAGAATCCTTATTTACTATCGGCCATTTCTAGGGATACGTGCTACGGTCAAGTACGGCTCTGATACCACCTGAAACGACCCCGGATTTTCGGTGAGGAAAACCCGAGTCCCTGTACCTTTGCGATAGTCCCGGGATCAATAGCTATCGCGTACAGATCTCATCACAGAAGGTAAATCACATCCGTACATCGCATCACACAAATATTAGTACATAATTTATTACATGTCCAAAATGGAGTACAACGTTACAAGCCTCGAGGCTGAATCAGAGTAAAATTCTACGCGGCGGTAGCTAACTTCTCGGAAGGGTCTCCATCTTCTGATCTTCACGCCCACAGGCATCCTTGAGCGAAGCGACGTATCCCTCAGTCGTACCATCCGTCACTGTTGATGTCGAAGTCGAACTCGTAGCACACACTCAAAGTCTATCCCCAAGGAGTGGGATAGGTTCACGTCACCGACCGTATGCGGCTTTAAGTGGCCTATCTTCTAAAGGGTAAGAAAAGAGGCAAGGTAGAAGCTCGGGTTTCCTATGCGGTACGGCAAAGCATAAACGAGAAATCATCTCCATATAGGTCCCAATCCAATCTCTCAAACACGGCTCGGAACCACCGGTACCCCGGGGTCCCGTCTCCACAACCTATCTCCATCTAGGGTCGATGCGAGAACTTCCTCTCCCTCGCACCTCAATGATTACAATCGGATCGACGAGGTAGAGGGAGCCACTCTCCTCTAGCCGACCGCAACCACGGCTCACCACACTCTCAACTACGGGGGGGAGGTAGAAATCCCAAAACATGAGGAACGAACATGTCTTCAAGGTTTGTCCATGACCGAGGACGCGGCTATACGTATAGATCAAAACTCTGCAGAGCGTGTACACCTGTACCCAACTCGGGATGGTACCCGACGGTGATCGACCAACCGAGCCCATCCTACCGTGCGAACTCTCGGTAGTTTCGGTCCCATCCTGCATCCGGCCCTCAAAACGAATCCCCCCTCAGAAGGAATCGCACCGATCTGTGAAATGCTCCCGTGTGGCCACACGGGAGACGCTCTGAGAGGGTGGTCTCACCTCCACCGCTCCCCCACAGATACCCTCTATCCTTCCTAAGCAGGTATGGTTCCGCACTTGCCGAGCTCAACTCGGCCCTATCCCCACTCTCGGCGAGGTGGTGTGTACGAAAGTCCTATCGACAAGTTGATCCACTCGCTTTCGAGGCCAGGGGCAAGCTCATGTCCTCCATCCGCAAGTAAAACCCCAACACCTAGGCTCCGAAAACCGTCAAAGCGAGGGAATACACGAGGAGTGCATTCCTATCCCCGATCCCCGGATCGGTTGTTTCGAGCTCACCCCCGCCAAAGTACCCAAAACGCCTTCTCCTGCCGGTTTTTACCCCACTCACGCCAAGAACCACTATTCCCATCCCAAACACATGCATCGCGAAGCTCAGCGCATATACACGCTTATATACACATATATAGTAGTAGGACAATCAAGGACAGGATAATAAAAGAAGGCAGTGCAAGGTTCATCATCATCATGCATTTAAAGTAAAGCGCTAGCATTCTACATAGCAATGCCTAATAGGTATCTCAGAATCAGTCGGGCGTGAACACCTGTGTGCGAGTATTCGTTGGTGACGTAGTCATCGTTGTAGTCGATCTCCGAGCTCAGCTCCCGGCTCCAATGTTTCCTATTAACGCGCAATTAAAATAAAGGCGGGTCCTATTGCAATTAACTCCAAATGAACAACAATTAAGAGCCGAAAGAGAGCGAACACTAGCCTAACACGGAGTTTATAATTTTAGAAGAGCTTTGGAAAAGGTTTCACAATTTTCGGAGTTGAAATGAGTTTTCTAGGCTTTTCCAAAGATAAAATAGATTTACGAAATTAAAATACGCATACACAATACACTTAACTATAAGCTAACTACTGGCGAGGCTCAAAGGGCTCAAAGCTATCTACGGCCGTGGCCGCAAGCTAGGCTCTTCGAGCTCACATGGTTGCCACGTAGGTAGCTATAAGCCGACCCATGCACAAGTGGTGCGCCACATGGGCGAAGGTGTGGCTCGAGCTCCGCGGCGTCGCGGCCCCAGGGTGTCCGCGGCGGCGTGGCGGCTCGCTTGCGAGGACGTGTGTGCATGTGAACATGCGCATGCACCGCTTGGACAGGAAGAGCAGGGCTCGACTCCCGCGGGTGCGGGTGTACGTGAGCAGAACATCGGCGGCGAAAGAGAGCAGCCCGACGCGGCGAAGGTTGACAGAGACAACGCACTACGCGGCGGGGACGCCGTTTTGCGAACAGAAGGTCACGGTCAAGAACATGGCTTTCCTGGCAATGATGAGAAGGTCGGCGGCGAGGGTTTGAGTTCACACGAGGTTGGGGCACAGAAAGGTGAGCTCCTCGGTGGCACACCGGGGTGTTCGCCTGCGTGCGTACGTGCGGACGAACACGTGCACTGACTTGGCCTGACGCTCGTGCGCCTAGGCGGAAAGATGTCCTCGGCAGCGAAGTAGAGAGACGTGGTGGTCGCGATCTGGATGCTTCGGTTTCGTTCGAGGCGTGCAAGGCGACGGTTGGGTTGGCGCGCTCATGTGCACGAGCAAGTGCGCAAGATCGGGATCGAGTTGGCGCTCTCACTCTCGGGGAGGAAGGATCTCCCTCGGCGGCAAGGCCGCGTCTCGTGGCGAGACGGAGTGCCGACAAGGTCCGGCGCGAAAGGGAGCCAAAGGTTTGGCCTTGACTTCTCCGGGCAAGCGCACGCATGGTTGCGCGGCTAGGCACGGCACGTGCGTGCGTGGTTGCACGGGGCAAGGGCGAACGCTTGCGCATACGGCGTCGGGCCACGGCGGTGGGCGGAACGGCGGCGGCGTGACCATGAAGACAACGCGGCTGCGGCGGTGTGCCACGGTGACGGCGCAAAGAAAGGAGAGCGACGACCAGGCTAAGGCCGGGAGGTGATGAGGATCAAGGCGGCCAAGATGGGTCGACCTCGCATCTGATGGCTTAGGGGGAACAAACGTGTGCCGACGCGTTGGGGTTCGCGGCGGTGGCAGAGCGCTGCGAGATGGGGCTCACCGACGCAAACTCTTGTGCGGTGCCGGTGAGGATCAAACGATCACGTGCAGAAATCAAGTGTGAGTGTGCGCACGGGTATGTGTGCGGTTGGATGGGGAGAGCAGAGGGGTTCGACTCCTCGGGTGTACGTGCTTGTATTTGTGCGAACGTCGGCGGCGTGGCCACGGGGGCGACACAAAACCGACGGCGCGTGCATGGCAACGACACAGAGACGAGAGCTCAACGAGCGGATTTAGGCGAGGCGGTGTTCGGGGTCGAAGTGGCCGAAGGTCCGAACTTGGGGTCGATGGCTCGACAACACTCGTGCGCCGGTGCGTTGGGGTTCGCGGCGACGGCACGGCGGAATGTCGAGTACGGTCACGGATAGGTGAAGCGAGGGGCTCGGCCTCTCGGTTGTGTGCGTATGTGTGGCGTGCCGAACGCCGACGGCGCGGCCATGGCAGCGACACAAAATTGATGGCGTGCACTAGGCAAAGGAACGAGAGAAAAGGAATACGGCGAGGAACGGCCGGCGGTGTCGGTTGGGGACATACGCGGCGAACGACCTCGCCCGTGCGTGAGTGCGCGTGCATAGGTTCGGTCGGGAAGGACGGGGCCTCGATCCGGTGTTGGTGTGTGCGGGTAAAAGGTCGGCGGCACGGGCTGTGGCGGTGGCACAACGCCGACAACATGTGCACGACAAGGGACATAAACGGGGCGACGGCGAGCGGGGAGGTGCGCACGACGAGGGTGCGTGCTCGCACAACTCCCGGCCCAAGAAGGCGGGGCCTTCGCTCGACGGTGGCGTGCTCGGTGTGTGGGTGCGGCGGCGGCGCGGAACTCGGCGTGCGCTCGTCGGAACACGGGTGCGACACGATTGCAAGGCAAGGGAGCGCGCGCGGCGGCGACGGCGGCGGCACCCGCAAAGCGGCCGGCTCGGCTCGATGGCCGGCTCTCAAGCGACGGCGGGTGCGCGCGGCGGCGCGATGCGGGACGAGCGGGCAACACACAAAAACGGCGAGCCCATACGGCTCCGTCCGGCCCTCGGCTCGAAGGCGGGGTCCACATCAAGGTGAAGGGGGTTTCTCACCTCGCGTTCGGACACGGCGGCGAGGTGGCGGTGACGAGCGGTGGAAGAAGACCGGGGCTCGGCTTGCTGCGGGAGAAGCGAGCGACACGACGCCGTCTCCCGCGAGTCCGGCTCCTACTCGCGGTGGCGACTTGACCACGGACGGCCTCTTCCTTCCCGGGCGGCTCGGCTCCCGGGCGAACGACATTGGAATCAAGGTCGCGAGGCACAAGATTAGTCATTGTCGGTGCACACGTGGTTCGAAGACCACCACAACGACCACCGGGCGAGGAGGACGGGCTCACTGCTCCCGAGAGGGCGGCGGCGAGGTCGGTGGCGTCGCGGTGCGGGCGGGCGGCGACGCGGCGGTCCGGCGGCGCGGCGGCCTCGGCTCCTCCACGGCGGCCTCCCGGCGCTCCTCCTTCCGGCCCCTCCTCTCTTTTTTCTTCCGGACGGCGGCTCGGGCGGGCGCCTGCGGCTTGCGCCTCGGCCCGTCGGCCGTCACGGGCCGGCGCCGGGGCGGCGACATGGCGGCCGGCGGGGGCGGCCTCCGGCTTCTCCCCGCCTCTGCGCCTCCTTCCCCTCTCTCCCCCTCTCTCCTTGCGGTGGCGAGGGGTAAATCCCCCATGGGCGGCGGCGCGGCCACGGGGAGAGGGATTGGGCGGCTTTAAAGGGGGCGGCGCCCTAGGGTTTGGGGAGAGCGGACGGCGAGGATTCCATTCGGGGGGGTCGCGTGGCCTTCATCCCGCGCGCCGGCCACGGCGGGGAGGGGCCATGGGCGGCGTCGGCCAAGGGGGTCGGCGTGGGCGGCGCCCCCCCCTCGCGTCACGGTGGGGGAGAAGAGAAACGAGGGAGAAAGGGATAAGATGGTGGGCGACGGGCGGGACCCACACGGCGAGAGAAAAAGAAAGGTGGGGAATAGGCCGGGCCGGGCGCTTTGGTGGGCTGAAATGCACGGGCGGGGGGGCTGCGCGGCGTAGGCGAACCGGAGGAAATGCTCGGGGTGGTCCGGAGGACTTGGCGAGCCGAGTTGAGGCCCAAGATGCGGGGAAGGTTTTCCCTATTTTCTAAACACCTAGCTCCTAATTAAACTACGATTCGAATTTGAATTTGAATTCAAATTTGAATCCCACACAATTAAGATGCAAAATAAATCCCGTCAAATCCAAGGTTCTCACACTAGCATTTTTATAATTCCTAATTTTTATGATTTAGCTCAAATTAAATCTAAGAAATTAGGGAAGGATCGAAGAAGACTGACCTTATATTTTAATCATGCACTCAATCTCAATTCGAAATTTTGAAATCTACATTTTTGCATTGCTAACACTCGGAAAAATTCCGGGATGTTACAAGTGGCTCGCCAACCCCGTCCTCGTCGCAAGAAGAACTCGAACGAGTGGAGGATGTGCGTCGACTACACCGACCTCAACAAGCACGCGATCCAAGGACCCCTTCGGGTTGCGCGGATTGATCAAGTCATTGACTCCACGGCGGGGCTGCGACTGCTCTGCTTCCTCGGCGCTACTCCGGGTACCACCGGATCGCGATCAAGGAAGAAGACCGAGGAGAAGACCGCGTTCATCACCCCGTTTGGCGCGTCTTTGCTACACGACCATGTCCTTCGGGTTGAAGAACGCCGGCGCTACCTACCAACGAGCTATCCGGGCTCCGCTTCAAGAGGCAACTCAAAAAGAACGTCGAAGCCTACGTGGATGACGTGGTCGTCAAGACCGAAACTCCGATACCCTCATTGACGACCTTGAAGAGACTTTCGCATCACTGCACGAGTACCGCTGGAAGCTCAACCCGAACAAGTGCGTCTTCGGCGTACCTTCGGGCAAACTACTCGGCTTCATCATTAGCCAACGAGGCATCGAAGCCAACCCCGAGAAGATCTCCGCCATCACCAGCATGAAAGCCCCCACGAGCATCAAAGACGTCCAGAAGCTAACCGGGTGCATGGCGGCATTGAACAGATTTATCTCGAGGCTCGGAGAACGGGGGCTCCCCTTCTTCAAACTACTCAAGCATCAAGAGAAGTTTGTGTGGACTCCAGAGGCGGATCAAGCCCTTGCCCAGCTCAAGGACTTCCTATCGAAACCGCCGATTCTCACGGCTCCTCACAAGGGCGAGCGGCCTCTTGCTCTACCTCGGCTGCGACTACCCACGTGGTCGATCGCCATCGTCGTCGAGCGGCGGGAAGACGGCCACGCCTACCCAGTCCAGCGCCCAGTCTACTTCGTCAGTGAGGTCCTATCAGAGTCCAAGGCACGCTATCAACTTTGTGCGAAGCTCCCGTACGCAGTACTCATCACCTCGTGGAAGCTACGACACTACTTCCAGGAGTACTCGATCTCCGTCGTCACCGACCGCCGCTCGGCGACATCTGCGGAACCAAGATGCTACCGGAAGAATCTCCAAGTGGGCGGTCGAGCTCGGCGCCCTCACTATCGACTTCAAGCCACGCACGGCCATCAAGTCGCGGGCACTAGTCGACTTCATGGCGAGTGGCGGGAGAACCACCGCCTACTCCCACCGTGCGACCGAGCATTGGGTGATGTACTTCGACGGCTCACTCAACCTCGAGGGCGCGGGTGCGGGGGTACTCCGATCTCTCCAACGGGCGAACAACTCAAGTACGTCTCGCGATCTTCGGAAGGTCTCAAACAACGAAGCCGAGTACGAAGCTCTCCTACACGGGCTCCGCCTCGCGGCTTCACTGGGCATCAAGCGGCTACTAGTCTACGGCGACTCCGCAGTGGTCATCAACCAAGTCAACAAGTCCTGGGACCGCAACAAGGAGAACATGGACGCCTACTGCCTAGAAGTCCGCAAGCTCGAGAACAAGTTCTACGGTCTCGAGTTCCATCACATCATCCGCGACAACAACGTTGCAGCAGTCGTCCTCTCGAAGCTTGGATCCACCCGCGCTCAAGTACCAGCGGGTGTCTTCGTTCACGAGCTTCACGCGCCATCCATCCCAGAGTCGGCGCCACCGACCACTGTCCCAGCTCACCCACCGGTGGACGGGGAGGTCATGATGATCGACGTGGACCGGAGGCAACCCTTCATCGACTACCTCGGCGAGCGAGAGAGGTCCCCTCCGACAAGAATCGGGCTAGCGGCTCGTCCGCCGTGCCAAGTCCTACGTCCTCGTCGGAGACAAGCTTTACAAGCGGGGCGCATCTTCGGAGTACTCATGAAGTGCGTCCCTCGTGAAGAAGGCAAGGACATCTTGGAGGAGATCCACAAGGGCGTATGCGGCAACCACGCGTCCTCATGCACGCTGGTCAGCAAGGCCTTCCGGCGAGCTTTCTGCGGCCCACGGCTGCGGGCGATGCCGAAGAACTCGTCAGAAGGTGCCAGGGATGCCAGTACTTTGCCAAGCAGCAACACGTCCCAACCTACAAGCTAGTCACCATACCGCCAACCTGGCCCTTTGCCTGCTGGGGGCTCGACATGATTGGGCCACTGCCAACTGCGCCAGGTGGTTTCAACAAAGTATTGGTGGCCATCGACAAGTTCACCAAGTGGATCGAGGTCAAGCCGATCACATGCCCCAAGGCTGACAGAGTACTCGACTTCCTGGATGAACTCGTACATCGCTACGGACTACCCCACCGCATCATCACAGACCTGGGCTCCAACTTCAACAACCACCAGTTCTGGGAGTACTGCGAGAACAGCGGGATCGACGTCCGATACGTCTCAGTTGCCCACCCTCGGGCCAACGGACAAGTCGAGCGCGCCAACGGGATGGTGCTCGACGCTCTCAAAAAGCGGCTACACGACGCTGCTAACTCCAAAGGGGGCAAGTGGATCAAGGAACTACCCAACGCACTCTGGGGGCTACGGACTCAGCCATCCAAGCCAACGGGGCAATCCCCTTACTTCCCGGTCTACGGCTGCGAAGCAATCCTCCCTGCCCGACGTCATATGGAACTCGCCGCCGGTGGAGCACTACGACGAAGGCGTTTCGAGAAGACGACGGACGAGTTGACATCGACGGCCTCGAAGAAGCTCGCTGCGCTGCCCTCGTCCAATCAGCAAGGTACCTAGAGGGTATCCGACGCTACCATGATCGCAACGTCAAGGAACACTCCTTCAACGTTGGTGATCTCGTCCTCCGTCGCATCCAGAACACGGAAGGGCTACACAAGCTCAGCTCCCCCTGGGAAGGTCCCTTCACCGTAGCAAAGGTGACTGGGCCGGGCTCCTACCGCCTCCAGACACTTGAAAGAGAAGACATCAACAACTCGTGGAACGTCAACCAGCTCTGTCGATTCTACGCCTAGTCTACACGACTACTCCGGGGTTCAAGTCTACACGACTACATCAACACCCCTCTGCCGTAAGCGACCTCCGGGTCCTGGCTCTAGTCTCCGGACTACTCCTCTCCAGGATCCAGCCCGCGTGGCTACCTACAGATCCTGGGCCGTGTTGACGGATAAAAGACGTATCCCTCTACGATCCGCAAGCGTACGGATCCCACACCTTTTTCACCACGGGATTCCCAAGGTTCTTGTCAATCCGCGGAGCAAGGGGATTACAAGCGTTCGATCAACAACGACACACTAGCTACTAAAACCCTAACTTACTATTAAACTAGAAAACAACTAAACTACACTAGAGAGAATGATAAACGATCAAGATAGAAGACACTCGCCCACGGGTCTACGATACTAGAGCATGCAATCGCTTAAAGACATGAAAAACCAATCTAATCTATCGGGGATGTGACCACGGTTTCGCCCTTTCCCTCCTCTCGTCCTTGTCACTACGCGAAGGTATTCATGACTAGACCTTTGATGGCCACGGCGTATTGAATGGATCCAAGGAAGCATTGAGGCCTATACTCCCTTTACGGCATGGTTGCAAGCCTTAAGCATTAAAGTATATTCAACACAAGATGATAGATAGATAATCCGACAAAGTGCGATTACATCTCAAGATCGATTACAACCCATGGACGAATGAGAAGATTACCCCATCAAGGTGCTGATCATGGCACCGTTGATCATGGTTTCCCTTCCGCCGGTGTCTTCCTCCTTCTCCACGAGAGGGTGCTTCCTTCGAGGTGGTTGATCTCCCCGCCGGAGATCCTCCTCCTCTCTCTCTAGCTTGTGGATGGCCTTCTGGTGCGAATGACTCCTCCCTCTGTGTTGGCGGTGCGTCGGGGGTTTTAGGGTCGAAGATCCTTCGAGGGCAAGGAAGACGGGACCGAACCGGTGCCCGAAGTGGGCTGGGCGGCCCGCTCGGGCCGGCCGGCCCAGCCCAACTCGGCCCGGTTCGGTCGCCCCTTTTTGCTCCGTGGGTCCTCGTGCACTTATCTACTTAACCCCCTCCACTTGCATGATTTTGACGCCGTTATCCTCGCGATCAAGATGGAGGCTCTCTTTGCATGAAGTTTGATCTTTTACGCTTCAATCCCCGGGGTGTTCCTCGTAGCACTTCGGTCCTTGCCACCATTGGAAGTGATTTCGCAAGCTCATGAACACGAACAAGACTCCATGAATGCTCCTTTGAACTTGTTGCAAATCCGTCCTTTATGTCCATGTTTTCCTACATAAACACAACACTTCCAAATGCATGCACAAAGATGAACTTGTCATATGATTAGTGTGCCTAGTGGCGGGTTAGTTCCATAATCAAATCCAAACCAAAGTGTAATGAACATGCTAGGTGCACCAAAATACACCGTCAACATCTCCCCCACACTTAGCTCTTGCTCGTCCTCGAGCAAGTACTCGTAAAAGAACTTCGTCCAAGGAGTGTAATCGTGTACCACTTATCCTTCTTCACAAGTTAGTCAATCCCTTCATCTTTAATACATAAACACAAAGTAATGATAATCAAACATAAACATGGGCGTTTAGAATTTTTACCACGTCAAGATTCACCCCACAACTCAAACCCTTCACTTGAAGTCTTCAATTTCAGCCATGCTTACTCCTTTGCTTCCATCGGAGGGTTTTTTATGGTTTTCAAAACAAAAATTCCCGCAACAAGTATTAGACAAAAACCTTTCTCCAAGCTCTCTCAAGTCACTCATATGAAGTAGCTATCCTAACCAAATTTTATAAAACTCTCACCTCCCATTAATCTCTCATATATCATGTAAAAGTGGAGCTATAGGTAGGGCTAGCGCAATCAACACAAATATTGTCAAACTAAGAACTTCCTCTAATGGTTGTCTACCTTTCAAAGCCAATGATCATGAGAATTAACCATATGTAGGGATATCAAGGATGAGAAGATTTAGAATGGTGGACATGTGCAAGGGCAAAAGAAAATTGTGACTACAAGGCACCAATGATGTCCTCGTTGTCGGATTGCACATGGTTGGAAATAGAGTAAAAGTTTCGTCTCACAATCAACGTGACATCCTTCCTTACACTTTATTTTTTTTCTTTTCTTTCACTTGATCCATCCCTCTCATATCTTCATTGCTAACTCATCTTTCTCTCTTTTTCTTTTCCTTCTTTCATTCACATATGATTTTTCTTTCTTTCTTTCTTTCTTTCTTTTCCATACACATACTTTTTCTCTTTATTTTTCTCTCTCTTGACAACTTTTTCAAAGCTTTCAATTCTCTCTTTCCTTGCATGCATACAATCTGAAATTTTTAAATAAATCATGCTAGAGACGAGACGAAACTTTGAAAATAGGTTGTGTTCAAGGAATACGATGTACAAAAGAGATGTATAGGGTTGGGTATGGAATTCGGCGATGTACGTGACTTCCGTTGTGAAAGTCACGTTACCGAATATATGACGAGGCTAGCAACAAAAGATAAGCACAAGGACATGATCATTGCTCGAAATTAAAACTCACCAAGAGAGAAGGGTCCTAGCCTAACTCATCGTGCTAATCACACTTATGGTGGAGCGAAAAAAATAAACTTGGCTTTGGATAGGAATTTTTTCTTACTCTCAACTTGGAAAAAGAGGTTTTGCTAACCTTTATTACACGGGTTTTAAAATAATTTTCAGAACTGAAATCCTCCAATTTTTAGCATCGAACATAACACAACTGACATGTGAAGCTCAAGATCGAAGTGCGGTATGGGTACTTTAAGTAGTAGCGATTCCACTAAGCACCACGGTAAACGTTTTTCAAACCACATACTTGTGTTCATATATCAAGAATCGAAGATTAAACAAACAAGTAAATAAAGATAAACAATACATAAAACACAAAGATATGTAAAGACTCTTTTTATTTGGTTTTCTTGACTCAACGCTAATTTAAGACACTTGCAAAAATTTTAAAAACGAGACTCAAAAACTAAAGACTCATTAAAACACTAAGACTCTCACACGAAGATTAAACCGAACCTAAATTCGAAGTTCAAAAGCTAAGGCTAGCGAGCTAGCTCTCCCCCACACTTAAAACATACGACGTCCTCGTCGTATCTTACAAAAATCCTAAGGGGAAAACTAGATCTAGTGGTACTTCAAGCAAGTTTTGCACCACTTGCCTCTCATGTTTCCAACCATGCCGAAAAGTTTGCGCACGTTACGGTTAAGGAACTTGTAGTCATCTTCAACTACGCGCTCCAAGTCCTCCATACGCCGCTTCATCGCTTCCATGGCTTGGAGACATTCGTCGGCCGACGTGTAGAGATCCGCGATGGATTGACGGCAAACTCGACAGCACACCGGATGCAATCCGAAGGGGTCGTCGTCGCCATAATCTCCACCGTTGTCACCACCGTCGTCGCCACCTCCATTGTCGTTGCCTTCGCCACCGGCGTTGCCGTCGCCGTCGGGGCCTTCGGGAGTCCTTTCATAGGGTTGCTCACCCCAATCATCATCATCTCTACCGGCGGCCGCCCACGAGCTCGGGCTACGATCGTCGGAGTAGTCGCTATCCCCATAATCCTTAGGCTCCGGCGACATCTCCTTGTAATCCTTGCGCTTGATGCCTTGGAGACGTGCCAACCTTCGAACGGGTGTAGGGACCTTCTCCCCTTTGACGGGGTTGCGAGATGCAAGAGCTCCGGTCGGGACACGTCCTCCGCAACGGATACGTGCGATCCTCTTGACGGGTAGCTTGACCTCGCATCGCATCGCCTCCTCCATCGATGGCTTCTTGGCTTCTAGCTTCAACTCTAAACTTTTTGGAGGCTCAATGGCCGCTACAAGGGTGCAACACATTGCTTGAAAGGTTTGATTCTCGAGCTCCCAATTCGGCCAAATAAATAGTCCCGAGAGGAAAGCTCGGAAACCTTATTTTCCTTTTTTACACTTCCCTTAAAATTTTCCGACCAAACAAGGAAGTCAAAAAGGAGCAATTCGGGCGAAATTCGGGGTCATCGGGCATCGGGCCACCCCCGGGCCGGTCCGCCCGGGGCCGGCCGCCCACCCCGCCTCGGGGGCCGGGCCGGTCCGGTTTTTTGCACACCGCCCTATTTTTTTTCTTCCTCGCCCCATGGGAAAAAGTTGGCCCGATAAATCTTCGCGAAAAACTCCGGAAAGCTAAAATAAAAATTATTTACGAAGTTGATGCCTTGTTTTTCGTCCTAGGCGGGACGTTCGGGCTCTTCCTCCATGGTGAAGACGTCAACATGGTGAAGGGGCACGACATCGGGTTCGTAATAAACCTTAAGCCACTGACCATTCACCACGAATTGATCGCCGTTTATATCCATAATGGTTACCGCTCCGTTGGAGAACACCGAATGCACAACATAAGGTCCGTCCCATTTGCTTTGCAATTTCCCCTTTCCGAAGGTTTTAAACCTCGAATTGTAGAGGAGGACCTTATCTCCTTCTTTAAATTCTTTTTTCTTCAATCTTTTATCATACCACCTTTTGATTCTCTCCTTGTATATGCTTGCGTTTTCATATGCTTTCAACCTCAACTCCTCTAGCTCGCTTATTTGAATTCTTCGTTTCACCACCGCGGCATCGAGATCAAGGTTCATTTCTTTAATCGCCCAATAGGCTTTATGTTCTAACTCAACCGGAAGGTGGCAAGCTTTTCCATAGACGAATTGATAAGGGGTCATACCTATCGGTGTTTTAAACACCGTTCGATAAGCCCATAAAGCTCCGTATAATTTCTTTGACCAATCCTTGCCTCCCTTCTCTATGGTCTTGTTAAGTATGCTTTTTAATTGCCTATTTGACGTCTCCGCTTGTCCGTTGGTTTGTGGGTGATAGGTCGTGGAGACTCTATGCTCAATTCCCAACTTGGACAAGCACCTTTTGAAGTTCTTCCCGGTGAAATGAGTTCCTCCATCACTTATCAAGATTCTCGGTGTACCGAAACGGGGAAAAATCACGTTCTTGATCATAGTGATGGACTCCTCCGTGGAAGCTTTACGACATGGTATAGCCTCTACCCACTTGGATACATAATCAACCATAACAAGGATATACTCGAATCCAAATGAGTTTTTAAAAGGCCCCATGAAGTCTATGCCCCATACATCGAATATGTCGATTTGCAAGTTGTATTTCAAAGGCATAGAATTTCTTTGAGAGATGTTTCCGGTTCTTTGGCATTCGGGGCATGACGCAACATATCTTTTAGTATCTTCATGCATCTCCGGCCAATAGAATCCGCTCGACCATACTTTTGCTTCGGTTCGAAAATGGCTATAGTGTCCACCGTACTCCGCCGAGTGGCACTTCCTCGAATCTCAAGCCTCTCTTCTCTTGGCACACATCTTCTCATCACTCCATCATTGCCAAGTTTGAAGAGGTATGGTGCATCCCAAAAATATTTCTTATTTTCGAGAGATTATCTTCCTTTGAGTGTTTTTGTCTAGATGATCGAGGGGCATCTTTCGAATTGCTCGAATGATGTCGATCATCCAAGTGTCTTTATCAAGCACTCTATAGAGGTGGTCATCTCTCATCTTATCTTCTATGGGCTCTTTATCATCTTGTCCACGATTCATCCTAGACAAATGATCGGCCACAACATTTTCCACCCCCTTTTTATCACGAATTTCAACATCAAACTCTTGGAGAAGAAGGATCCAACGAATCAAACGTGGTTTAGCTTCCTTCTTAGCCAAGAGATACTTGATAGCTGCGTGATCGGTGTAAACAATGACTTTCGAGTTCACAATGTAAGATCTGAATTTTTTCGAAAGCGAATACCACCGCTAGCAACTCTTTTTCCGTAGTGGCGTAATTTAATTGTGCCCCACTAAGAGTTTTGCTAGCGTAGTAAACGGCGTGAACTCGGCCTTCCTTTCTTTGTCCCAAGACCGCGCCTACGGCGTAGTCACTTGCGTCACACATGATCTCGAAAGGTTGGCTCCAATCCGGAGGTTGGATGATGGGAGCACTCACCAAAGCATTTTTCAAGGTCCGAATGCCGCGAGACACTTCTCATCAAAGTCGAAAGCCACATCCTTTTGAAGAAGGTGCGTTAAAGGCTTAGTGATCTTCGAGAAGTCCTTTATAAATCTTCTATAGAATCCGGCATGGCCTAGAAAGCTCCTTAAGGACTTAACATCCGTAGGAGGTGGGAGTTGCTCAACCGTCTCTACCTTAGCCTTGTCCACTTCAATTCCTCTCTCGGATATAACATGTCCGAGCACTATGCCTTGCTTAACCATGAAGTGGCACTTTTCCCAATTTAAAACCAAATCTACCTCCGCACACCTTGTAAGGACCTTTTCTAAGTTTGCTAAGCAATCCATGAACGTCTTCCCGTAAACGGAAAAATCATCCATAAACACTTCAACAATTTCTTCGATGAATTCCGAGAACACGGCCATCATGCAACGTTGAAAAGAGGCCGGAGCGTTGCATAGGCCGAAGGGCATCCTCCTATATGCAAACGTTCCGTAAGGACACGTAAACGTTGTCTTATGTTGATCTTCCGGTGAATGGGAATTTGCATGAACCCCGAGTATCCATCGAGAAAGCAAAAATAAGCGTGGTTTGCTAACCTCTCGAGCATCTCGTCTATGAACGGTAGGGGGAAGTGATCTTTCTTCGTCGCTTTGTTAAGCTTACGGTAATCGATACACATCCGCCACCCGGTCACGGTTCTTTGCGGTATCAATTCGTTCTTCTCGTTCTTCACCACGGTCAAACCTCCTTTCTTCGGTACACAATGTACGGGCTCACCCATTCACTATGCGGAACCGGGTAGATGATTCGGCATCAAGTAACTTGATAACCTCTCTCTTCACTACCTCTCGCATGGCATGGGTTAGCCTCCTTTGATGGTCCACTACAGGCTTACATTGGTCTTCCATTGGTATACGATGAGTGCAAAAGGCTGGGCGAATACCTTTGAGATCATTAATTGAATATCCAATCACCTTCCTATGTTTTTTTAATAAAATCAGCAACGCTTCATTTTCTTCGGGGCTCAACTCGTCGCTCACAATGACTGGATAAGTTTTGTCTGGGCCCAAAAATTCATATTTTAATCCCTTGGGCAAAGGTTTAAGGTCTACTTCGGGCACTTGCGGCTCCTCGTGTTTGATTTCTCCTATGTCTTCGAACTTCTCTTCCTCCACGCTACCGTCATGCGGCTCTAAGCCTTTTGTCGCTTCCTCTAGTTCTTCATCTTGTTGATTACTAATTTGATTTTCCATCGCTCTTTGCGGCGGGTCTCTAAGGGTTTCAACAAAACAAAGACTATCTATCTCTTCTACTTCTTCATCTTCGGGAGGAAAAGGTGTAAGGTGTTTAGAAGCATGAAGAAAGTTATATGTGTACTTTGTTCCATTAAGGTTCATTGTTACTTTGCCTTCTCCGCATCTAACACGGCATCAACCAACTTAAGAAAAGGCCTACCTAAGATTATTTGATCAGAATCACCATGGTAAGCATCAATAACAAAGAAATCGGTTGGTATATAGTTTCTAGAAATTTTTACTTTCATGTTGCAAGCAATACCTAGAGGTTTGATAGTTCTACCATCTCCCATAATTAATTTCGTTGATGTTGGAGCTAAGTCTAGGTTGTGGTATTGAACTTTATCGTAAATTTTAGAAGATAGAACACTTACTTGGGCTCCGATGTCGCATAAAGATTTGCATTGAACTCCGTTGATCTCGCAACTCAAGTGCGGCGTCATCTTCTCTTCTTCTTCGGATCCGATCGAATAAATTTCAGCGAGGCGAGTGTATGGTGATGCTTCGGGCTTGATCCCCATGATTCTCTTCACCTCGGCAATATGTTCCGGATCCACCACGTCATCTCCAAAGAGCTTCTCAAAAATCTCACCGGTGTTTTCGAGGTCGTATGAATTTTCAGCTTTCTTCTCCGGTGGGAAATCCACTTCCAATGCTCTTGCCATTCCCTTTTGATTAGGGAACGGTCTTCTCTTGTCGAATACTTCTCCGTAATCAATAGGAACCCAATCCATTGGCTCGAACTCCCTTAGTGGCTTTGCGCTTGACATGCTTCTCTTGTTCGTCCCATTTGGCGCGGCAAAGTCGACGTTTGGTGTAGTTCTTGACTTGATGTGTTCTTGTTCAAGCTTTTCCATGATTGATTCCTCTTTTGTGACTTCCGGGTTGCCTCTTTAGAAAAATCAGCAAGCTTCTTCTTCCTTGAATTGAATTCCGGCTCTTCCGCAAGTCTTGTTTCCCAATCTCTTCGCATGGCGACCGCTTTACTAACTTTTTGTAGAAGTTGGGCGGCTTCCGTGAGTGTTTTCTCCATGAGATCCCCACCTGCACACATTTCGACGTGTCGCATGCAACTAGGAGTTAGGGAAAAGAAAAAAATGTATGCAAGAGTACGTCACCTAGGTGAAGCCGAGTTTTGGTCCTTGTTCGATTAATTCATTAAACCTATCCCGGTCTTGGTATATCCCTTCCTCCTCTCCTTGCATGAAAGTGATCACTTGCCTCCTTAGATGTTGAACCTTGCTAATTGGAAAGAACTTCTCGCAAAACTTCTTTGTCAACTTGTTCCAATTGCCTTCAACTTCAAAGGACGCAACCGAATACCATGTCTTTGCTTTGCCGGCAAGTGAGTAGGGAAAGAGATTCCACTTGAACCATTCATCGGGAACTCCTTCTTGACGCACCGTGTTGCATATTGTCGTGAAATCCCTTATGTGTCTATATGGGTTCTCCGTAACCATCCCTTCAAATGGGTTTTCCGCCACCATCTTGATGATCTTGGATTTAATTTCATACTTGGTCGCTTCGAGCTTCGAATCCGACTCTTGTACTTTTATGTCTTCACATCGAGGGCTAGCGTAGTCCCTTAATGATTTCTCCGTTCTTCCACGGGTTGATTAACGAACTCCATCTAGACAATAAGATAAAAACGAAAACAAAAAAAAGAAACAAGTGTTTTTCTGGATAATATGTGTTAGATATAGCGAGTAAAAGATAAACTAAAATATAAAACTAAGTTAGATGCAAATCAAACGATGTAAACTAACTTGCTCCCCGCAACGGCGCC
Source organism: Cenchrus americanus (assembly GCA_947561735.1). Lineage (NCBI taxonomy): Eukaryota > Viridiplantae > Streptophyta > Magnoliopsida > Poales > Poaceae > Cenchrus > Cenchrus americanus. Next base: position 74,665,778 of record OX387244.1, on the reverse strand, counting down.
GGAAAAAGGGGCTTGTTGATGGATAAAAGACGTATCCCTCTACGATCCGCAAGCGTACGGATCCCACACCTTTTTCACCACGGGATTCCCAAGGTTCTTGTCAATCCGCGGAGCAAGGGGATTACAAGCGTTCGATCAACAACGACACACTAGCTACTAAAACCCTAACTTACTATTAAACTAGAGAACAACTAAACTACACTAGAGAGAATGATAAACGATCAAGATAGAAGACACTCGCCCACGGGTCTACGATACTAGAGCATGCAATCGCTTAAAGACATGAAAAACCAATCTAATCTATCGGGGATGTGACCACGGTTTCGCCCTTTCCCTCCTCTCGTACTGTCACTACGCGAAGGTATTCATGACTAGACCTTTGATGGCCACGGCGTATTGAATGGATCCAAGGAAGCATTGAGGCCTATACTCCCTTTACGGCATGGTTGCAAGCCTTAAGCATTAAAGTATATTCAACACAAGATGATAGATAGATAATCCGACAAAGTGCGATTACATCTCAAGATCGATTACAACCCATGGACGAATGAGAAGATTACCCCATCAAGGTGCCGATCATGGCACCGTTGATCATGGTTTCCCTTCCGCCGGTGTCTTCCTCCTTCTCCACGAGAGGGTGCTTCCTTCGAGGTGGTTCATCTCCCGCCGGAGATCCTCCTCCTCTCTCTCTAGCTTGTGGATGGCCTTCTGGTGCAAATGACTCCTCTCTCTGTGTTGGCGGTGCGTCGGGGGTTTTAGGGTCGAAGATCCTTCGAGGGCAAGGAAGACGGGACCGAACCGGTGCCGAAGTGGGCCGGGCCGGCCGCTGGGCCGGCCGGCCCAGTGCCCAATTCGGCCGGTTCGGTCGCCCCTTTTTTGCTCCGTGGGTCCTCGTGCACTTATCTACTTAACCCCCTCCACTTGCATGATTTTGACGTTGTTATCCTCGCGATCAAGATGGAGGCTCTCTTTGCATGAAGTTTGATCTTTTACGCTTCAATCCCCGGGGTGTTCCTTGTAGCACTTCGGTCCTTGCCACCATTGGAAGTGATTTCAGCAAGCTCATGAACACGAACAAGACTCCATGAATGCTCCTTTGAACTTGTTGCAAATCCGTCCTTTATGTCCATGTTTTCCTACATAAACACAACACTTCCAAATGCATGCACAAAGATGAACTTGTCATATGATTAGTGTGCCTAGTGGCGGGTTAGTTCCATAATCAAATCCAAACCAAAGTGTAATGAACATGCTAGGTGCACCAAAATACACCGTCAACGGTCGCGACGAGCGCCAAGGACTCTAGCAGCGGTCTACTAAGAGACCATGTACTCCAAGATCCAGCCTACACGGCTACTTACGGATCTACTGCTGTAAGCGGCTACCCGCTCTAGAACTACTCAGCTATAAGCGGCCTCCGGGTCCAGGCGACCACTCTGTAACTACGGCCCTGGCCACCCAGGTGTACTTCTTCAGTAATAAAGTTTGATCGTTCATCAACTTCTTTACTGTCTACTCCCTCCAACGGGACCACTACCGCCGAGTACGAGTACTCGCAACCACTCCACGATGGGCTCCGCACTCTGAGATCGCGACTACGAGTACTCATTGCTGGAAAATTTTCTTTCATTAATACTTAAGCAATTCATTAAAATTGTTTTTGTACAACTTTGGCTAGTAGCTAACTATTACAGGGCTACTAGAGATTAAGTTTATCAGCTACTTGCTCCGCGATGGGAGCCATATGCTCCAGCAGCTCCGCATACTGCTCATCGGTGCAGTTGGCGGCTACCCCGCCGGACTGACTACCTCCACGGGGCCTTCGGGAAGTAGGACTTCATGAAGGCCAATATCTCTTCGGGATCGACCTCGCCGTATGCTTCACATAGGCCGCCGGCCGCCGGGGGCTTCCCCGAGGCGATCCGCGAGTGGAGCAATCTTGGGGCCGCCGGATGAGGAACCAAGAGTCTTGCGATTGGCGGCGCGGCTTCTTCAAGATCCTTCGCTTGACCCCGCGAGCGCCTCGCGATCTTCATTCAACTTCGCAATGATTTGTAGCAGTTGACGAGATCGCGGTCAGATGCAATCCGAAGCTCCATGTGCTTCTCGCACTCGAAGGAAAGTTCTTTGTAGTCGAGCTCGAGTACCTGGCGGGCTTCTTGCTCCCGGTAGAAGAGATTCTTCATGCTCGTCTCCGAGGACTTCAACTGCTCCACTTGGCCCTCAAGCTCTGCAAATGCAACAAGCCGAAGCGGGTCAGACTACCACTCGACCTCCAACAACTACCCGACCAAGTCCAATGGCGTACCTTTATTCTTGTTGCGGAGGCTCTTGTTCTTCCGCACCAAGTCATCGCCCTTCGCCTGCAACTCTTGGATGTCATTGTGGTACTTGGTGAAAGCGGCGTCGAGCTTGGCCTGCATGGCAGCTGCGTGCTTCCGTGACTTCAAAAGCTGATCCTCCAATGCTTCAGCCCGGAGCACTGTGTCACCGAAGCCCTGTAGCATGTTGGACTTCTCGCGGGACCTCTCCACGACGTCCTGCACAGACAACACACGTCAACGAGTACTCAACAACAAAGGATTGACTACTCAGAAGCTATGGCTACTTACCTTCATCCACTGCTCGGCCTGACGGACTGCCTCCAGGTGCCTGGCCACCGTTGCCGGGTCCACCAGATCGTCCGCGAGCAGCTCCACTCCGCCACGACTACTCGCGGCGGCCTCCGTCATCGGCGCAGAGCGGATGGGCTCTGCGTCCTGGATCTCCGGAGAGTGGATAGCCACCTCCAGAGCAACCTCTGGTGGCACGGTGGCCTCCCCTCCTCCGGTCGCCACGGCGGCTTCCTCGGCGACCTCCTGCATCGGCTCGGGGGCTCCCTCAGCAGCCTCCGGCGCCTGTGGTGTCGACTTCTCCATGGGCACCACCGCAGGGATGTCACTCCCTTCGGCCTCGACGCCTGACAAGAAGACGTTAAGATCATCAGCAAATATGACTACTCTGTGCGGAAAATCAAATCCACAGCAGAACACTTACCCTCGACCACGCTGGCCTCGGGCAACACAGCTTTAGCAGCTGGCGCCTTGGACTCCACCTGGGGAGCGGGAGTTGACTCCTCGACGGGCAGCGCGACTTCCTCTTCCGCCACCGTCGCAGAGGGCTCATCTTCCTCCCAGGACAAGTCTGTTGATTTCCTGCAGAAGTACACAAAGCTAGTTGTCATTCAAGTTCGACTACTACACCAAGTACTACTCGGGAAGGTTCAGTACTTACAGGCTGGACCGGACTATCGTCACGGTCGGGGCTCCAAGGATGCTGGCAATATCCACCAGCCCAGCTTCGGTGGGCGCCTCCTCTTGCGCCTCTGTGGCTGTTGCCCCTCCACCAGCAGCAGTAGCCGGCGCAGCGCTCTCCTGCGCTCCCGCGGCTACTACTTCTTCAGCGGCAGTAGCTGTGGGCTCTGTGCTCCCCAGAGGAGTAGGGGGGCGGCGCTTCGACTGCGCCAGGAGTTCTTCATTGGTGGGGGCTGGGCTACGACTCCCAGCCGGCTCCCCCACTGTGTTCCACTCGCCCTCGTCGCCCTCCTCGACGGGCTCCGTTGGCGGCACCTCCTGGAAACAAGGAAGACTACTCATCAGCAAGCGTACTCGTATGACGGGTACTCAACTACTCTAGTCAAGACATCTTACCTCTTGAGGCGTGGTCTCTGAGACCTTCAGCTTCTTTGTTACCCGCTTGCGGGCGGGGTTGCGCGGCTTCCGTGGCGACGCAGCCAGACTAGCCTCTAGGCTAGCCGGCGGGTCTTGCACAAGAGGCACATGAGGTAAGCCTGGACGGCTAAACCTCGACCGCAGCTAAAAGCGGTCCTGCAACATCTCCTCGTCGTCGTCGTCGTCGTTGTCGGTGGTGTCCTCCACGATGACGGTGTCATCGCCTTCGCCGACTTCTCGCCGCTCTTTGGCTTTGGCTTTCCCTTCCTTCGAGATCTCGATCCCATGAGGGGGGCGGCTGCGGCTCGGAGACCAACATTTTCAAATCATCCTGCAAGACACAAGACATTAGCATGTCTACTCTAAGCAAGGACTACTCGACTAGGGGAGTACTACTACTCCCCTCCTTTGGCGGGCGCGCGGCGGAGTACTCTTGGACAGGGCACGCCGTGTACAGCGGCATATCCTTGAAGATCCGCGTCAGCCTCTCGATGATGTCGTCGTCGTCCATCTCGCCTCCGGGCATCCGCGACGTGTCGTCGTCGCCGGTGTACTCGAAGCCCAAGGTGTTGCGGGCCATCGGTGGCCGCACCCTCCGCTTCATGAAACGAAGGCCACGTGCTCGGCCCTCGGTCCGGCTTCTCTCGAGCACCTTGATGCGTGCCGGCGGCTCGGGGAGCCGGATCCCTTCTCGCATTGTGGGCTCTGTGTTCCACCGGTCGCGGTGCTCGGGCCGCCTCCCACTCGGCTTCGGCGGGCGGGGTGGTGGTTCGTGATGTATAACCACCTCGTCTTCCAATCGGTGTTGGAGTCAACAAGCTTGTACACCGAGTGCGCTCAACGGCGTCTTCTCTCAACTGGATGTCGGCCCCTCCGACTACTCTTGGATTGTTGGCGCTCGGTGCGCGGCTTCACCCGGAAGAACTTCCGGAAGAGGATCCAGTGCGGCTTGATCCCAAGGAATGCTTCACAAAAATGAACGAAGACCGCGGTATGGAAAATGTCGTTAGGGTTCAGATTGAGGTACTCAACTCCGTAGTACCCGAGGAGGCCCTTGAAGAAATTACTAGCCGGAAGCGCAAGTCCGCGCTCCACGAACCGCGCAAACATCGGAATCTCGTCTTCGGCTTTCTCCATCGGATACGGATCTCCGGCAGCGGCCCTCCATATATCAACCTCCTTCTCCCGGATAAATCCGCTGTTCAGGAGGGCCAACAGATCTTCGGTCTTCACTTTTGACTTCTTCCACTCGCGGCTTGGATCGGCCCGCGGTGGAGACATCGGCGGCGCTGCTCCAGTGGCAGCCGCGGCGGCCTCTTCGCGGCCCCTCTTCTTCCCGGCGGCCTTCGCAGACTTGGACGGTGAAGGCTTCATTCTCCAAGTACAGGGCGTCTTCACGCGCATCCGCTCAGGGGCTACCCTAAAAGCTCTGGGTGGCGGCGCACTGGGATCTACTACGGCGGTGGCGTGCGCTGGAAGTGGATCTACTTCAGATCGAATCGAAATGACTACAGCTCAGATGGGCGAAAAACCCTAAGGGTTTTGGCTTCTATTTATAAGTCAAACTGGCCCTCCAACGGCCAGATCGATAAGTCTGCGCTCGGCTGACTCAGCGGCCGCGCGTGACCCTTCGCATTCTACTAGTCGACGCGCCTCACCTCGGGGGCTCGACTACTTCTACTCGACTACCTGGGAAGCGACAAGACTCAGGAGCATCTCAGGACACATTCTTCAAGATGACCCTTCAATTCGAGAGGAAGTACTCGACTCAAGGCTCGGGGGCTCCGTGCCACGTGTCCTTCGGTTTTCTCTCTCCGGATTTTTCGGGATTTTCTTGCCAAGACTTCAGATGGACCCTCAGCCCGCAGCTCGCGGCTCAACCTAAGGCTCGGGGGCTACTCCATATGGAGTGCGATTTTGCAATCGCACCTCCATATCGGCTCCGGCTTCAAGACAAGACGGGCATTTCTTGAAGACCTTCGAAGGCAGTACTCGAGGACGCTTGGGACTACTCGAGAAGACTTCAAGATTGCTCAAACATCGGTGGAGTACATTCCAGCCTCGGGATGCTTCGACTACTCTTGAGGACTTTTGACTTGTAGTACTCGGGGACGCTTGAGGACTACTCGTTAAGGCCGTCAAGACTACTTGAAGCTATCCTTCTCGACTACAAAGTACTCGGGGGCTTGTCGTATGGACCTCCCCGGGCCCACTACCTCGGCGGGTACCGGGACCGACTACTCGGTGGGCCCCCGGGACTACCCGGCTTGCGCTACACGGCACCGAAGGCGTGGAGCACAAGGGCTAACGAGAGGAGAAGTACTCGGTTAAGAAGGCGTACATGTCTCGCACTATATGGAAGACTCCTAGACGTACCCGACTAGTACTCTCTCCCTACTCGACTTGTAACCCCGCCTCCCGACTATATAAGGCGAGGCGGGGACTCGTTCTCTAGGAACACATCTCATCTCATACAACTCACGGTGCATCATTGCACCATCTTGTAATCGTGCCCAATCAATCCCGGAGCTACGCAAAGCATACGGGACGTAGGGTATTACGCACCTCGCGGCCCGAACCTGTCTAAATTGTGTGCCACGTGTCTCTTCCTTCGAGTTACCGATCTCGGCGAGGCCACATTCATCTACTTCGGGTACTCCCCTTAGTAGGTTGCCAGTCTAAAACACCGACATGTACCTCTACGTGGCTGCGACTACCCAGGTGGTCAGCGCCGTGATCGTGGTGGAGCGCACGGAGGAGGGACACGCCTTGCCGGTTCAGAGGCCAGTGTACTACATCAGCGAGGTCTTGTCCAACACCAAGACGCGCTACCCACAAGTCCAGAAGCTGCTCTACACAATGGTTCTCGCGCGGTGCAAACTCCGCCACTACTTCGAGGCCCATCCCGTCACGGTGGTTTCCTCCTTTCCATTAGGAGAAATCATCCGCAACCCGGATGCGGTGGACAGGATTGCCAAGTGGTCGGTGGAGCTGATGGGGGAGATGCTCGCCTACGCCCCGCGCAAGGCCATCAAGTCCCAAATCTTGGCAGATTTCGTAGCCGAGTGGACGGATACACAACTGCCGCCGCCACAGATCCAGGCGGAATGCTGGACTCTGTACTTTGACGGCTCAGTGATGAAGATAGGAGTAGGCGCGGGCCTACTCTTCGTCTCACCCCTCGGGGAGCACATGCGGTACGCTGTGCGCCTTCACTTCTCCGCGTCGAACAACATGGCTGAGTACGAGGCCCTGCTCTGCGGCCTCAAAATCACCATCGAGATAGGCATCAAATGCCTCGACGTGCGGGGGGGGGGGCTCGCAGCTCGTGATCGACCAGGTCATGAAGAACGCGAGCTGCCACGATGACAAGATGGAGGCGTACTGCAAGGCCGTGCGGGCCCTCGAGGACAAGTTCTACGGCATCGAGCTCAATCACGTGCCCCGACGGTACAACGAGGAGCCGGACGAGCTTGCCAAGATCACATCAGGATGGATCACCGTCCCCCCCCGAACGTCTTCGCTCGGGACATCGCTCAACTGTCTGTCACCCTCGAGCCGCACCCCTCGAACCACGCAGAACCCTCGGGGGCTCCCTCAAATCCAGCGGGTGCAGAGCCCATGGACGAGGACCCCTCGAACGAGGCGTACGTGCTCTCCCTCCTCGAGGGGTACGGCGCCGGCGAGGCCGAAGTCATGGATGTCGAGCCAGCCCCCAGCGAGGCAGACTGGCGCGACAAATACATCACCTGGATGGACCGAGGGGAACTCCCCTCGGACCGGTCCGAGGCCAGGCGCATCGCCAGGATGGCCAAATCCTTCGCCCTCGTCGACGGCGAGCTGTACAAGCGCGCCGCCTCCGGCATCCTGCAGCGATGCGTGCCCATCCCCGAGGGGCGCGAGCTCCTCCGGGACATACACGCGGGTGTCTGCGGCCACCATGCCGCGCCCCGCACCCTCGTAGGCAATGCGTTCCGCCAGGGCTTCTACTGGCCCACCGCGGTCGCTGACGCCAGTGAAATCTTACGCACCTGCGAAGGGTGCCAGTTCTACGCCCGTAAATCCAACCTCCCTGCGCACGTCCTGCAGGCCATCCCCATCACGTGGCCTTTCGCCGTGTGGGGGCTGGACATCGTCGGGCCCTTGCGGAAGGCGCCCGGGGGCTACACCCACCTGTTGGTCGCGATCGACAAATTCTCCAAGTGGGTGGAGGTGCGCCCCATTACAAATCTCAGGGCAGAGCAGGCGGTGACGTTCTTCACCGACATCGTTTATCGGTTTGGAGTGCCGAACTCCATCATCACCGACAATGGGTCCCAATTCACGGGCGAGAAAATTCCCCGGAGTTTTGCGATAAGTTCCACATCCGTGTGGACTGGGCAGTCGTGGCACACCCACAGACCAACGGCCAACTGGAGCGTGCCAATGGCATGATTCTACAAGGCCTCAAGCCCAGAATCTTCGACCAGCTGAACAAGTCTGGTCGAAAATGGCTCCAGGAGCTGCCTGCGGTCGTATGGAGCCTCAGAACCACCCCAAGCAGGGCTACCGGGTTCACCCCGTTCTTTCTGGTCCATGGCGCGGAGGCCGTCCTCCCCACGGACCTAGAATATGGGTCGCCCAGAGTGCGGGGCTATGACGAAGACACCAACCAGCGAGCCCGCAAGGACTCACTGGACCAGTTGGACGAAGCACGCCTCGTGGCACTGATGCACTCCGCAAGGTACCAGCAGTCCCTAAGGCGCTACCAAGCTCGAAAGGTGTGTCGGTCGGACTTCAGCGAAGGGGACTTGGTCCTAAGGCTACGCCAAGACAACCGATGACGCCACAAGCTATCACCTCCGTGGGAGGGACCCTACGTCGTGGTGAAGGTGCTCAAGCCCGGCACATACAAGCTAGCCAACGAGGACGGCGAGGAACTCACCAACGCTTGGAACATCCAACAGCTACGTCGCTTCTACCCTTAGCTAGGATTTCCAAGTCTTTTGTTGTAAATTACATACCCAACACCCCAGTTGGCAATGAAAATGTAAATAGCAGCAAGTCAATAAAGTTAAAGGGCAACTCAGCTTTCCCCCGAAAACCAAGTCACCCTCGGGGGCTACTGCGGGGGGCACCCCCCCTCCCCCAAAATGGTCCCATTTTTTAGCAAAAATCTAACATGTGAACGCGCCAAGTATGCTTCGACCGTAGTCTCGAGCGAATCAAGGCAGGGCGCGGGTGGTCATGCGGGAAGGACGCGCGAGTCAGAGATAGCCTACGCCTCCGCAAGGATACGGCCCTTCTCTCTTGCCTCCGGCCCAGCGGACTGCTCACGAAATCGAACTCCCTCAACCCAAATTCGCTCGAGCAAAGGGAAAAACCGAAAGGCACAACAAATGAAAGGCATCACTTAAATTTACAAGTGTTCAAACATTCCACAAGTTTCACTTTTTTATTTACACGGCCATGTGGCCTAGATACTAACATCTGGACAAAATGGGCCTAGCGCCCAGCGGTCTTCAGGCTTGAGGCTCGTCGGCGTCCGGGAACAGGAACTCTGTGAAGGCCTCGGTGAGCGCCTCGGCAGCATCAGCGGCGAATGCGTCGGCTTGCTCCATCGCCGCCTCATCCTCGACGCCCTCCGGGACGACGTAGCCTGATGCCACGACCTCGAAGTTCACCTCATAGTGGGATCGCACCACGCCGAGGGCCTTCTGGACGCCTAGGTGGAGCGCGCGACGCATGCACCTGGAGACGTGCCCGCCGAGGGCGCGCGGACGGCGGCCGGCCGAACTTCCGCCCCCGTGCCTCGCCCTCCTCGACCGCCCGGCGGGCCTCGAGGGTCGCGATGCACGGCTCCACCAACTCTGCTCGGAAGAGTTGTAGGCGGCTGCGGCATTTCGGCCGGTTGGTCGCATGCCCCGCCGCGGTGCGCGGCACGGATGACGCGAACAAGAGAAATCAAAAGGGGAACGGACCACCGAAGGGAAGATCACCAAAATAAGAAACGAAGTCACAACTCACCTTCAACCTGCTTCTTCTCCGCCTCGAGAGCCCGGCGCTCGGCCTCGACCGCCTGCTGCAAGCTGACGACCGTGGCGCCCTGCTCCTCGAGGGACCGTTGCTGATCCGCGTTCGAGATGCTGAGGGCTATCAGCTCCCCATCGAGCCTCGAGACCTCGGCGTCCCGCTCCTCCAGCGACTTCTGCGCCCTCTCGAGAGCGGTGCGCTCCCGCTCGAGCGCCGACCGGGCGTCAGCAAGGGCGGCCCGCTCCTGCTGGAGCTGACCCTCGGCCTCCTGGCGGGCGGCACGCTCCTGCCGGAGCTGCTCCTCCGCTGTGGCGACCGCGGCGACCTTGGCGGCGAGGGCGGCCTTCAACTCGTCGGCCTCCTTGGCCTTCTGCTCGGCTTCCCGCGCCCTCTCCTCGGCCCGGCTTTGCTGGGACTGCGCCTCCCGGAGCCACATGCGGACCTCTCGGTTCTCGGCCCGGACGGACGCCACCTCCGCCTCCCAGTCGGTCGCCATGGTGCGTACCTTCTCCAGATCCCCCCTCACCTGCTGCAGCGCCTCATCCTGGTCGATGAGGGCTGCGCGAATCCGCTCGATGGAGGAGGGACACGTCGTGGCCTGCCCCTCCAGCTCCAAGAGCTGGTCGCGCAGGGCCTCCGACCGGTATGACAACCAGCCGTCCTGGGTCCTCAGGGCCTCCGCGAGGGCGTCGAGAGCGTCGCACTGCTCCCGGAGTTGGCGGAGCTTGGCGTTCATTTGGTCGAGGGCGCCGTACTTGTCACGGGCACGGTGCTCGAGCTCCTGCCGCCAACAGACGGAAACCAATAAGCGTCACGCCGCGAGAAATAAGCACGGGAATGATAAGATCAAAGGAAAAAACAACAGCAACTTACCTGGAAAATGCGCCACGCCGGGCCGCCGTGGATCCGCAGCGCCTCGTTCAGCGCTCGGTTGAGCGAGGCGCCGTGATCGAGGAGCTCCTCCCACAGTTGCTGCTCCTCCTGGGCGTCGGCGAAGAAGGTGAGGACCATGTGTGGTTCGAGGACCGGTGGATGGTCACTTCCTTGTGTGATGAGTGATTGACAACATGGTGTGGACTGATTCTTGGCTAAGTATTGCAGGTGCAGGTTGCGGCTTGACTGGTGTTGGTGCAGGTGAAGAACAAGCGCGAAAGGTCGTCGCCGGTGAGGCCTCCAGGTGTGGAGAAGACAAGTAGGCTTCGTTCGAGGGACCGGTGGCCGGCGGGGGTCAAGTGCGGGCCGCATGGTGGCATGAACAGCAAGATGAAGTCGTGGACGGTTTCTTGGTTGAGCCTCAAAACCAAGGTCGAGCCGGTACTTCGTGGGAGCCGAGTCATGAGAGAGGTTGGCGGAGGCTACACCGAGTTCACGGGGTTTCCGGTGGTTCACCAGAAAACCACTGGGTTCCTTGGTTGATCCACAAAGCCAATACCGGAGAACCGAAGACGGAGCCGCAAGGCGCGCACCGGACCGACGGCGGTGGGTCCGACCGGTCGACCGGTGAGGAGCACCGGTCGACCGTGTGCGACGACGCGGTCCGAATCTTCGAAGCGGAGGACACGCGTCGGGACCGCATGGCTTGCGTCGAGGCTACGCGGCGTGCGGTCGCGGGCATCCGCCCGATGGTGAAGACATCAAGAATTCCAAATCCGCCCTTGAGGGGCTTGTATCCCTAGTTAGTAGAGAAGGGCGTTTTAGACATTCGGTTGCCTCCATATAACCCAAGAGGTGAGAGGATGGCAGCCAACTCTTGGAACCCTAGCTCATTAGTTTTCCTATTTTCCACCTATTTTCCTTAGGTTTTCTCTAGGACTAGCAAGAGAGCTTCACCGAGAGATCTTGTTGAGAGGGATGGATGATCGGGCGGCTTGCTAGACCTTGTACGAACCTTTGTTTCATGTATAGATGATTCGGCGTGGTTCCTCAAGGTTTGGATGTGTTGTCCCCAGTTGTTTTTGGTGGTGATTTTCGGAGCCCACTCTCGGTGATTTCTTTGGGTTGTTTTTGGGACTTTTCTCTTGGGGATTTGATGGGGGAAATTTGTGGGAACCCTTCGTGGTTCTTTGGGCCGTGATTCCCCTCCCAAATCCGTGAGTAAAAGTGCTCGATTTTGGGGTTTCTTGAGTTCTTGGGTTGGAAGTGCTTTCGGCGGGATTTCTTCGATTCCTCCTTTTTGGACGAGATTTGGTGGGATTAAACTTGGCTATGGACTCCTCATCGGGTGTTCTCGATATCCCCAAAGTCTTGTTCAAGTCCGTGGAGTGATTCGGGAGATCGAGATTTGGATTTGGGGGAGTTGACCCGCGGGTGCTTTGTTCATCCCGAGCCGCCCGGCTACACCGGTCGATCGGTGCTCTTGGCCGGTCCGACCGGTGCGAGCCCTTGTGGGATTTTGCTCGGGTGAACGTCTTGGTGTGTTCGTTGTTGTCCCGTGTTCTGCTTGTTTCGAGTTTAGGTCTCGTTTGGTGGTCGGTTGGCCTGTTTGGTGCCTTGGGGGCTTTCAGGCTGCCATCGGTCTGACCGGTGTGTCTCACCGGTCTGACCGGTGTAGAGCCACTTAGTGGAAGTTGCTCAGTTTCACCAGCAGGGACCGGTCTGACCGGTGTGGGTCTGTAGACTCGAGGTTTGGTTTTTCCGCTGCGTTTCTCGGGTCGGAAGGTGGTGTGTTGGTTCCTAGGTCCAGTGGCACTCCAGTGGCTACGTGGGCTTGACCAACCTTGGTAGTGAGTCGGAGACGTGTGTTGGAAGCCGTGTTCATCTTGTTGGAGTTTCGATCTCCCTCGAGAAGAATTTTTATCGGCTCCCATTCACTCCCCCCCTCTCTGGTTCGCCGTATCGGTCCTTCAAGTGGTATCAGAGCCGGTTCGGGTCTTTATTGACTCTAACCAATCTAAGATCCAAGGATGGCGTACCAGGAACGGGGTTCGGGTCCTCCACACTTCGATGGCAAGAACTACCAGATGTGGAGCAAGCGGATGGGTGTGTTTCTCCGCGGAAAGGGTCAGATCCTTTGGGATGTCACGGTGGACACAGGCTATGTCCAGCCGATGGACTTCCTCGCTCCAGGATCGAGGGACAGATTCGACGCCAACAATAAGGCGGTCGACTACTTGTTTCGTGCTTTGTGTCAGCCTGAGTTCGATCGGGTGCACACCGAGCACTTGGCTTGTAGGATTTGGGCTGTGTTGAAGGAGGCTTATGTTTGGAACGCCCAAGTTCAGGCACGGATGTATGCGACCTACCGGAGAGAGTACGAGAACTTCACTCATCTCCCCGGTGAGTCCATCGATGCCTTGTTTCAGAGGTTCACGGTGGTTGTGAACAACATGAGGGCCAATGTGGACGTTCTCCCGTACGATGATCATGATAGAGCGGTCAAGCTCTTACACTCTTTGGATCGTACGATTTGGGGCGGAAAGTTCGAGGCCATTGTGGAGTCGGAGAAGTATGACACTCTGACGGTGAACGAGCTGTTCTCAAAGCTCAAGTCGGCTGAGGTGGATAGGGGCATGACTGCCAAGCTCGAGGGACCGACTGATTCCCATAATCTTGCCCTCGTTGGTGGTTCCAAAGGAAAGGCTAACTCTAACCCATCCACCAGGATGTTCTCCTTTTCCTCTTTGATGTCTATGCAAGATGAGGAGTTTGATGACCTTGTAGAGGACGAGCTGGCGCTGTTGACGAGGCGGTTCGAGAGGCTGCACGAGAACCGCGTGAACATGAGGAGGAACACGAGGACTTGCTTCCAGTGCGGCAAGCGGGACACTTCGTCGCCGACCGCCCGGAGAAGGCCGAGAACAAGGACGACTACAAGCACAAGCCAAGGATGGACGGCAAGTACCGTTCGAGGTGCGACCACAAGAGCAAGCACAAGAACAAGTACAAGGACGAGCGATGATCGAGGAAGAAGGAGGGCCGAGGCAAGGCCCGAGCGATGGTTGGAGCGAGCGACGTCGACTCCGGTTCCGCGTACTCCACCTCGAGCTCGAGCGGCGGTGAAGACGAGGGAGATCGCCGCAAGAACAAGAAGTCGTCCAAGAACCTGAGCGGGGCCGGAAGCCGCCTCGCGAGAGATGGCTTCGCACCATGGCGGCGAGCTCCCGGCAAAGCAAGAAGAGCACACGGAGCGACTCGGACTGCGAGTCCGACGACGAGGTGCGTGATGAACTTCCCTTCTTGCGCCAGGAGAATGAGAGGCTTGGTTCTTTGCTTGATAACCGTGATGACATGCTTAGAGAGGCCAAGAAAATGAGAAAAGAGCTTAGGGCTTCACTCGATGATGCTAGGACTAGAGTGGCCGAGCTAGAGACACGGTGCTTGATAGCAAGCTTGAGATTGATTCCCTTAAGGCTAGCCCCGTTGTTTCGGATGAGAATGACCGTGCCGATTGCTCCATATTCCTTGCCGATCTTGCTTTGTTTAAGGAGAAGCATGCCTCCAAGTGTGATGAACTAGATGTGCTTAGGGTTGAAGTGGCCGAGCTTAAGTCTAGACTCGCTTTGCTAGGTGCTTGCACTTCTTGCCCCGTTTTGCATGCTAAGATTGATGAGATGCATGCTTACACTAGTTCGCTCGAGGCTAAATTGAAGGAACCCATGCCTACATCTTGCTCTACCCGTGAAATGCATGCATTGAAAAATTTGGAGCTTGCACATTATGTTGATCGTTTGCGGTATGAGAATGATGACTTGAGGAAGTTGATGGGTTGGTTGTCCCGGTCATGAGCCTCGGTTGAGGATGATGATCGAGGCCTTCAAGAGGCAAGATGGTGAGGGGCTTGGGGCAAACAAGGTTGGTCGGGGAAGTGGAGAGAATATCCCAAAGCCACCAAAAACCCACCACAAAAATGATTTCCCTCCAAAACCTAACCATCTAAGGAACCGACTAGACACAACCCCAGCCTCCACCCATGTTTCCTACACCCACAAATGACCTACAAAAGCCTATCAAGTTTGTGAGCACTTCGGGGAAAGTGTTCTTTGGGAAGGAGAGTGAGAAGGCTAGTGGTGAGAAACCGGTGGAGGGATTGAGTGGAGAGAAACCAAGTGAGCAGCCACATCCCAAGCCTAAGCCTAAGCTTGTGAGGTTCCATTGTGGCTATTGTGGGAGAGATGGCCATAAGGAGGAGTTTTGCTTCAAGAGGAAGCGTGAGGAGAGAATGGAGAAGGAGTGGGCCAACAAGGACAAGTACCACCCTTCCAATGGTGTGCTTGAGCCTCGTATGCAGATGCCCAGGGGCAAGGCGAGTGTGAGGATAGTTCGGGCTTGGGGAGAGCGGAAGGTCAGCAGGTGGTGCTTCTTGCGCCGGGTCACACCCTGTCGGACGGGTGGGGCACCTGGCCGGACCGGCGGTGCCCAGACGAGACGCTTGTTTGGGTTTCGAGCTCGTACGGGTGCGAGGTTTGTTTCCGGTGGTCGTGGTTCGGTGGTTGGGCCGGAAAGGGTGCGGGTGGTCGGTTGCTAGGCGTTCTCCTCCTCGTGCTCAATACGGGGATTGGAGGAGTCGTGGCTTTGAGTTGGAGAGGAAGGACGTTCCACGGGCTTTCTTGTGTGGATTTGGTCCTCCTCCAGGCAGAGAGGGGTGGTTCCCTCAGGGTGGTTACCGTGGTGGTGCTCGTGGAGGTAGCTTTGGTAGGAGAGATGCTTTGGTTGGTGCTAACCCCACTTTCGAGCAAATGGCTCGGCACTGGTTTTACTCTTTTGGTACTAACCCCAGTGCTGAGTCGTTTGTTCGCTCACGTGCTCGTTTTTGAATTTCAGGTGGGAGACTTGAAGAACATTTGGTTGATTGACTCCGGTTGCTCGAGGCATATGACCGGAGACAGGGGGGTGGTTCTCAAGTCTCGTCCCGGTGGTGACAAAGAGGTACATCACTTTTGGGGACAATGGGCGTGGGCGTGTGCTTTCAGAAGGTGAGATCAAAGTGAGTGACAAGATCACTCTGAGGCGTGTTGCTCTTGTTCAATCGCCGGGGTACAATTTGCTTTCGTGTCCCGGTTGTTGGATGAGGGTTTTGAGGTGTTGTTTCGGCCGGTGGTTCTCGGATTGTGGACTCTCGAGGGGACCTTGTCCGTATGGTCGTTCTCGAGGGTTAGGTGTTTCATGCTGATTTTTCTCGGTCTTCGGGTGTGTAGCGTTGTTTCTTGGCCGGTTCTTCGAGTGAGTTGTGGAAGTGGCATAGGAAGTTGGGTCACTTGAGCTTTGACCTTTTGTCTCGCTTGAGTAAACTCAATTTGGTCCTAGGATTGCCACGGTTGAGGCTTGAGAAAGAGTTGGTTTGTGCGCCGTGTAGGCATGCCAAGATGGTGGCCTCTTCTCACCCGCCTCTCACCGATGTGATGACCGAGCGTCCATGCGAGTCGCTCCATATGGACCTTGTTGGCCCGGCTCGTGTACGATCTCGGCGGTGGGAAGTGGTATGTCCTTGTTGTGGTGGACGACTATTCTCGGTATGCGTGGGTGTTCTTTCTCGAGGAGAAGGGGGAGACGTTTGGTTTTGTTCGAGATCTAGTTTCGAGGTTGAGGAACGAGAGGCACGGAGATGCCATACGAGCTATCCGCAAGGATAATGGCTCGGAATTCGGGAACTCTCGTTTTGAAACCTTTTGCCATGACTTGGGTCTTGAGCACCGCTTTCGAGTCCGTATACGCCTCCCCGAATGGTGTTGTGCAAAGGAAGAACGGACCTTGTGCGAGATGGCTCGGATGATGCTTGATTAGCATAGGACTCCGAGGAGGTATTGGGCTGAGGCGGTGAATACCGCGTGCTATGTGTCGAACGGATATACCTCAGAGTGCACAAGAAGAAGACTTGCTATGAGTTGATGCATGGTCGCACACCCAAGGTGAGTCACTTCCATGTCTTTGGTTGCAAGTGTTTCATTCTGAAGAAAGGCAGGAAGTTGGATAAGTTTGAGGCTAGGTCCGTCGATGGCATTTTCTTTGGTTATGCATCTCATTCTAGAGCATATCGTGTGCTCAATCTTGAAACTAACCAAATCGTGGAGACTTGCGAGGTAACCTTCGACGAGACAGAGCCACGTAGTCAGCTTGTCTTTGAGTGTGCAGGTGATGATGAGCTTGGCGAGGAGATCTTTCAGGAGGAGGAGCATGAACATGGAGAGGATGAAGATGGCGGTGTGGTGCCCCCGGCTGAACATGTACCCACTACTTCGACTACGATGATGGATGGACCCTCTGCTACACCTACGACGACAAATCAAGAACGAGGAGAAGCTGATGTTGAGGGGGAGGTAGCTTCGAGGCGAGAAGCTCCCGGCGAGTGCAAGTGGATCACCCAGCTTCGGGGGTCATCGGCGACATGAATGAACGCACTACACGGTCGAGGGTTCGAAACAATTCCCATTTCGCTCATGCTGCATTTGTTGCTTCTTTCGAGCCCAAAGACATTGGACACGCACTATCTGATCACAATTGGGTTAACTCGATGCATGAGGAGTTGGAGAACTTTGAGAGGAATCGGTGTGGGAGTTGGTTGACCCTCCCCCGGGGTGTAAGCCGATTGGTACGAAGTGGGTGTGGAAAAACAAAGAGGGAGAGAAGGGTGAGGTTGTGAGGAACAAGTCGAGACTTGTTGCTCAAGGGTTCGATCGAAGGAGGGGATCGACTACGAGGAGACCTTTGCTCCCGTAGCCCGTTTGGAGGCGATTAGGATCCTTCTAGCCTTTTCTCGTGACTAAAGGGTTCAAGTTGCACCGGATGGATGTGAAGAGTGCTTTCCCGAATGGTGTGTTGGAGGAAGAAGTGTATGTGACGCGGCCTCCGGGTTTGAGAGCGAGAAGTACCCCCACCGGTGTACAAGTTGAGGAAGGCGCCGTATGGGTTGAAGCGGGCGCCTAGAGCTTGGTATGGCGGGTTGAGGGGGTTCTTGTTTGAGAGAGGTTTTGAGATGGGGAAGGTCGATCGGACCTTGTTTTTGCTTGAGGCAGGGCGGAGATATCCCGATTGTGCGGGTGTACGTGGATGATATTGTCTTTGGTGGCTCGTCTAACTCTCTTGTTGCAAGGTTTGCGGATGATATGAGCGAGGAATTTGAGATGAGCATGATGGGCGAGTTGCGGTTCTTCCTCGGGCTACAAATCAAGCAATCAAAGGAAGGAACATTTGTGCACCGTGCTAAGTACACCAAGGACATTGTGCGGAAGTTCAAGATGGAGGACTCCCGTGCTATGACGACGCCGATGAGTACGACTACGGCTCTTGATGCGGACGAGGAAGGTGAACACGTGGACAAGAAGGAGTACGGAGCATGATCGGGTCACTCCTCTACTTGACGGCGACGAGGCCGGACATACGGTTCTCGGTGTGTCCGTGCGCTCGTTTTCAAGCGTCTCCGAGGACTTCGCATCGGCAAGCGATGGAAGCGAATTTTCGGGTACTTGTGTCACACTCCCGACTTCGACCTTTGGTACTCCGCGTCCTCTTCTTTGGCGCTTCATGGTTTTTCGTACGCGGATTTTGCCGGTGTCGGTTGGATAGGAAGTCCACTTCCGGGACTTGTCGCTTTTGGGTTCTTCTTTGGTGTCTTGGTCTTCCCGCAAGCGGTCGAGTGTTGCTCAATCCACGACCGAGGCCGAGTATGTTGCCGCCGCTAGTTGTTGCTCTCGGCTCCTTTGGATCACCTACACCATGAGTGACTTTGGTGAGGAGTATACCCATGTCCCACTTCAATGTGATAGCACCAGTGCCATAAGCGTTGCAAAGAACCTAGTGCTCCATTCCAAAACCAAGCACATAGAAGTGAGGTACCACTTTCTGAGAGACAACGTTGAGAAAGGAAAGATAGCTTTGATCCATGTACCCACACATGACCAACTAGCAAATATTTTCACCAAACCCCTAGATCAAGCAACTTTCACTCGTTTGCGGGGGGAACTTGGTGTGTGTTTGATTTCTTGAGTTGGGTGTGTGGGAGCTTTCTTTTGCCGGTGGTGTCGAGCCCATTTTGCCTCCCCTCGAGGAGCCGGTGGTAGCATATGTATAGCTTTTCTTTGTGCATTTCTTGCATTTGGCATGGCATATGTAACATGATGTATAGGCATCCTTGTATCTTAGATTGCATGCATTTTGTATCATATGCATTGGTTAGGAAAAGCTTCTCTCATATACATTGTTCACCATGGAATGAGATATATGTCTTTGTGAGCTTGTTTGGTATGCTACGGTTAGTTTGGCTTAGCTCTTGATGATCTTGATGAATAATCCATGGTTGATAGCTATGCTTTTGAAAAATGTCACATGTATGCTCTCTCATGTGTAAATGCCTTCACATGCTCTTGACATGTTTTTGTGGCCTTGCTATACTTAATTTGTGGTTGGATAACTAGTTTATTGATCATATGGGGCCAAAGGCTCATTTGCCATCATGAATGTTTAGCCCTCTTGATTTATCTTGTGGAGGGGCATAAGTTCCTTTTTGTCGCAAAGACATTTCATGTACCATTTACAAATCTGAAAATGAAATGAAAAATGCTTGGAAATGTGCTCCCATGTCATATGTGCTGAATTTAATTTGCTTTGGTCGCTAAACCGTTGCATGATGCCTACCAATGAGAAGTCTCATACATAGAAGTAGGCACATGGCTCGGTGGCTTTGACATGACATGAGGTGCTTGTGGGTGTTTGTGATGGTCTTATGATTAGAATGGCTGTCCTAGCATGAAGTTTGTGTGGCTTTGCCATTTTGATATGCTTTGATCATGTTTAGGACTTTGCTCATGAGAGGCAAGTTTTTCGCAAACTTGCCAAAATCCATCTTAGCTTCGTCCAATGGTTGTGAAACTTGGTGATCATGTAGTTGAGATCGATACGAAGCCGTAGAGTATCTAACTTGCTCTTTTGGACATGTGTAGCATTCTTTGTTGAATTTTGTCTATTTGAGAAGCTCTAGGTTGAAAGTTTTGCATTTTTGGCTTGATTCATGCATTGCCAACAAGGGGGAGAAGTTTGAGCTTGAAATGGCTTGGTGGACGCATTTAGAAGGTTTTCAGGTGGTTTCGAGCCATTTCTGGGCTCTGTTGTGCACCCCGATCGACCGGTCGGGGTCACCGTCCGACCGGTGTGAGTGCCGGTTCTATACACATGTTGCACACCGGTCCGACCGGTGGTGTTGACTTCGTCCGACCGGTCGTGGTCGAGTTGTTGCGGCTGCCCCGTTTCAAGTGGTGTCTTGCAAGCATTCGTCCAGGGGGAGGTGCATTGGTTCAGGGGGAGCTTGCATGTGTGCAGGGGGAGTTCTTTTGTGGTTGTTCGAGCTTTGATTCGGTGGTTTGCGCTCTTTGCCTGAGCTTTGTTTTGTCTCGGATGTGTCGAGCCGTTGCCCTTGCCTAAGGGGTCCGAGACTTGTCTTCTTCAAGTGATCTTGCTCTTTGCCTTTGTTTGGCTTTCGATCGCTTGTTGGAGTTTCTTTTTGTTCGTTTCTTTTCTTTTTCTTTTCTCTCTTGTTACTTTCGTGTGGGTGTTGTCAATTCACTCATCAAAGGGGAGATTGATGACCATGTGTGGTTCGAGGACCGGTGGGGATGGTCGCTTCCTTGTGTGATGAGTGATTGACAACGTGGTGTGGACCGATTCTTGGCTAAGTATTGCGGGTGCGGGTTGCGGCTTGACCGGTGTTGGTGCGGTGAAGAACAAGCGCGAAAGGTCGTCGCCGGTGAGGCCTCCGGGTGTGGAGAAGACAAGTAGGCTTCGTTCGAGGGACCCGGTGGCCGGCGGGGGTCAAGTGCGGGCCGCATGGTGGCATGAACAGCAAGATGAAGTCGTGGACGGTTTCTTGGTTGAACCTCAAAACCAAGGTCGAGCCGGGACTTCGTGGGAGCCGAGTCATGAGTGGAGGTTGGCAGAGGCTACACCGAGTTCGCGGGGTTTCCGGTGGTTCACCAGAAAACCACTGGGTTCCTTGGTTGATCCACAAAGCCAATACCGGAGAACCGAAGACGGAGCTGCAAGATCGCCGACCGGTCCGACCGGTGGGTCCGACCGGCTCGACCGGTGGGGACCGGTCTGACCGGTGAGGAGCACCGGTCCGACCGTGTGCGACGGCGGTCCGAATCTTCGAAGCGGAGGACACGCGTCGGGATCGCATGGCTTGCGTCGAGGCTACGCGGCGTGCGGTCGCCGGCATCCGTCCGATGGTGAAGATATCAAGAATTCCAAATCCGCCCTTGAGGGGCTTGTATCCCTAGTTAGTAGAGAAGGGTGTTTTAGACATTCGGTTGCCTCCATATAACCCAAGAGGTGAGAGGATGGCAGCCAACTCTTGGAACCCTAGCTCATTAGTTTTCCTATTTTCCACCTATTTTCCTTAGGTTTTCTCTAGGACTAGCAAGAGAGCTTCACGGAGAGATCTTGTTGAGAGGGATGGATGATCGGGCGGCTTGCTAGACCTTGTACGAACCTTTGTTTCATGTATAGATGATTCGGCGTGGTTACTCAAGGTTTGGATGTGTTTTCCCCGGTTGTTCTTGATGGTGATTTTCGGAGCCCTCTCTCGGTGATTTCTTTGGGTTGTTTTCGGGACTTTTCTCTTGGGGATTTGATGGGGGAAATTTGTGGGAACCCTTCGTGGATCTTTGGGCCGTGATTCCCCTCCCAAATCCGTGAGTAAAAGTGCTCGATTTTGGGGTTTCTTGAGTTCTTGGGTTGGAAGTGCTTTCGGCGGGATTTCTTCGATTCCTCCTTTTTGGACGAGATTTGGTGGGATTAAACTTGGCTATGGACTCCTCATGAGGTGTTCCTGATATCCCCAAAGTCTTGTTCAAGTCCGTGGAGTGATTCGGGAGATCGAGATTTGGATTTGGGGGAGTTGACCCGCGGGTCTTGTTCATCCCGAGTCGCCTGTGCTACACCGGTCTGACCGGTGCTCTTGACCGGTCTGACCGGTGTGAGCCCTTGTGGGATTTTGCTCGGGTGAATGTCTTGGTGTGTTCGTTGTTGTCCCGTGTTGCCGCCGTTTCGAGTTTAGGTCCGTTTGGTGGTCGGTTGGCCTGTTTGGTGCCTTGGGGGCTTTCAGTTGCCATCGGTCCGACCGGTGTGTCTCACCGGTCGGCCGACCGTGTAGAGCCACTTAGTGGAAGTTGCTCGGTTCACCGGCGGGGACCGGTCGACCGGTGGTGCTCACCCCGGTCGACGGTGTGGGTCTGTAGACTCGAGGTTTGGTTTTTCCGCTGCGTTTCTCGGGTCGGAAGGTGGTGTGTTGGTTCCTAGGTCCAGTGGAACTTCAGTGGCTACGTGGGCTTGACCAACCTTGGTAGTGAGTCGGAGACGTGTGTTGGAAGCCGTGTTCATCTTGTTGGAGTTTCGATATCCCTCGAGAAGAATTTTTATCGGCTCCCATTCACTCCCCCCCCCCCCTCTCTGGTTCGCCGTATTGGTCCTTCAGAAGGGGGGCGGCTCGTCGACACGCTCCTCGCCCGAGGCTGGGGGGCCGGCACGGGAAGAAGCCTAGGCGCCGCGCCTCGAGCCCCCAGCCACCATGTGGCCATCCCACCGTCTAACGAGCATCCCCGCCTGGGGCTCGGGGGCTAGCGTAGGCAGGCTTGCCCACTAGTCCCACCCGGGCGGCGGGGCGTCGTCGTCCGGGATCTCCACCGTCGTCCCCTGGGAGATACCGGCGAGGGCGGGCTCCTGCCTCGCCTCCACGACCACTTTCGACCGCACCTCCGCGGCCGCGGGCTCCCGCCGTGGCGCCTCGTCCGCCGCCCGCGGCCGTGTCCCCGCGGCCGGGCGCGCGGATGCGCCTCCGCGACCGACGTCGCCGGCGGCCGCCACGACGACCGGCGCCGTCGGCCGTACCCCCTCCACCCGCCGCGCCTCCGCCGCGGCCGCCGCTCGCCGCGCTTCCACCACGGCCGGCGCCCGCCGCTCCTCCCACGACCGCCGGCCGCGGCCCGGTGGGCGATGTCACCGGCCGCGACCCCCGAGGCCTCGGCCGCGCCTTGCGAGCCCCCGCTCACCGCCGCCGCCGTACTTACGCCCGCCGCGCGCGCCCTCGATGAGCGCCGCCTGGTTGGGATGGACGTGTCCGCCCCCAGCACCTTGGCCGGTGCGAGGGGGGCACGGTTGGCGCCACCCTGCGAACACGGAAACGAACCGTCAAACCCCCGCCCGTCGGGCGTGCGACCCCTCGAAGGGTTACTCCTTACCTCAAGGAGGAAAAGGCCCGCTTCCTCTTCCTCGAGGTCCCCACCGACGTTGCGGGCGCGGCCGGCGTGGCCGCCGCCGCACCTCCGCCCATCCGCGCCGTGCGCATCGGCCCCGCCTCTCGCACAGGGCGCCTCCCCGCCGCGCGCACGGACGCACCCGTGGCGCGCACCTCCGCGGCTTGTGCCGCCTCCATCGTAGACTGCCTGGTGGCAGGCGCCTCTGCGCCCGCCCCAGGCGATGGCACTCCTGCCACCGGAGCCGGCTCCGGTGATGGGGGAGCAGGCTCCCACCTGTCAGGGAGAACCTGCTCCCTGACTTCTTCCTCCTCTTCCTCCTCCTCCTCGTCCGATGATGAGTACTCCTCCGTCCCTGGCGAGGAGAGCCCCTGCTGATCGCGCAGCCGGAACTCCTCGCTCCTCCGCTCGCGACGCTCCCGGTGCCGCGCGTCATGCTCCCTCCTGTGGACCACCCGCTCCCGCTCTCGTTGTTGCGCCGCGCGCGCGAGCCCGCGGGACCGAGGCATGGGCGGGTCGGACTTCGCGACGCTCACGGTCACCAGCTGCGGAGGTCAGACAAAACTTTAAAATGCGCCGGCGACCCAAAAAACCGGCAGGACAAGAAAGAGAGTCAAGAAACCCATTTACCAACAGGCCGACGGGGAGCATATCGAATGCCCACAGCGACGCGTCATCACCGCTCCCCGACGTAAGGTCGATGGCGCGCCGCGCCCGGGTAACCGCGTACGACCGCGAGAAGGGATCCCGCAGTAGCCGCGATCCCGCCAACGCGACTGGGTCCGTGTCTTCGCTCATCTCGAAGATGCGGAGCCGCCTCTCCATCAAGGGGACGATCCGTCGGTGGTGGAGGTTGGCGAGGATGCATCCCGCAGTCAACCCGCGGTCCGCCAGCCTCTTCAGCGCGGCCACGAGCGAGTCCAGCCGCGCCTGGTGCGAGGGCGGAGACACCCCGTGGTACCAGGAAGCGGCCCTCTCCCTGAGCACCTTGCCGGTGTAGGGGGGAAGACCGGGCTCGGCGTTGCGGAGGTAGAACCACCCCCGCTCCCAGTCCGCGTTATTGGTGGTCATCGTGCAAGGGATGTACTCCTCCCTGCGTGTGCTCCGCACCGCGAGCGCCAAGCCGCCGGCGCGCGCCGTGCTGCGAGTCCTCGGCTCCGACGTGGCCAACGTATGGAGCTCCGCGCGGAAGAGATGGACCCAGAGATCCCAGTTTACTGGGATCCCCAGGAAGCCTTCGCAGACGCCGACGAACGTGGCCGCCTGCGAGATTGCGTTCGGCGTGAAGTTGTGCAGCTCCACGCCGTAGTGGTAGCACAGGGCCCGCATGAAGCGGCTCGCCGGCACCGTGAAGCTGCGCTCGTGGAAGTGCACGAAGCTGACGACGTGGCCGTACAGAGGATTGGGAACTCGGTCCCTGTCTGACGGCACGATCCACTCCGGCGGCTGCCCATCCACGTTCACCGCCAGCTGGCCGCCAGACACCAGCAGATTCAGGGACAATGTCGTCGCCGTCGAGCGCTCCCACACCGGCGAGTCAATGATGACGATGGGCTGCTGGGGAGCCATGCGAACGGGCGGGGGAGCGGGAAACTGGAAGCAAGAACGGCTCTAAGAGCAAGGGCGCAAAGGCGAGAACGGCTCGAGGGCTGGAGCACAAGAGGCAAGGGCAGCGAACGCTAAGCGCAAAGGTAAAAAAACCACCCCTTCTTCGCCTATCAGATTTATAGGTCGCGAGGCGTGCTCTCCGGAGCGCACGTCCCGCGCGCATTAACTGCAGGTGCAATGCTCGCTCACTGGCAAGCGGGGCCCACCACGACTGCGGCGGCCGCATAACCGCACGCGCGCCATCATCACGGAGCGGAATCGGAGGGGCCGCGGCGAGCGGCCACGTCCGCCTGCCCACTCCTCCCACTACGCGCGCGGCCGCGGTGCCTGAAAAGGCGCGCCCGCGGCACATGGCTATGGCCACGACTGCAGGCATTAAATGGCCCTGTCCCTTACCAAGTAAGGAAGACCCTCGAGCGGCCCGAGCCCGTGGCTCAGATAAGCCGACCCTCGAAGGGTGCGAATACCGACCAGTGGCCTCGAAACCTGTTCGAAATAAACAAGCGCCACAGGTGCCCTCGATTTACGGAAACTACTGATCAGCAGTTCGAGGGCTGGCACGGCCAAGGACCCTCGAAACCTGCAGATGCGAAAGACGGGAGCACCCAGTTGCTACCCCGCACGGCCCTACTGATCAGGGGTTCGAAGCCTGACCCTTGATGGGTTCGAACAGGCGCCCCAGATCACCAGAGTCAGGGACGACGAGGGCACGCGCATTCGAGCCTTTCCTCGAGCCCACCGGCACGAGGGTGCCCCACATGTCGTGTTCGAGAGCCAGCAAGGGAAGCTAGCCGGGGGGATCCCACCGAGGGAGAGCTTCCGCGCCCTCGGTCCCTAGCAAACGGGACCGAGCCCCGCCTAGAAAACCCATGCAAGCGCTTTAATGGACGAGTCTCCGGACCACGAGCCGACCCATATCGAACGGGGCATGGGCGTCCACTTGAACCACCCGCTAACAGCTCGATGAGGAATCTGCAATACGCGACCCGATCGATGGGGGTTGCGGAAACCTCACCCTCCGTCCCGCGGAGGGACGGCGAGAGCGCGTCTAAAACAAGTCGAAGAGCTCGCCCCGATCGCCTTGAATGGGCCCAGGCTCGGGGGCTCGACGCATGGCTACACCTCCTGGGATGCACCGACCACGAATAGTGCCAGTCGCGCGTGCGTCACCGAAGCCGGCTGAAATATTGCCGACGCCGGTTGGAACACGTACCACGCCCACTGACTAGATTCAGCGGTGAAACCCCTGCAGGAGCGCCCGCGCTCCCCGCAGGCTTCGGGGGCTAGACCCGCGGGTCCGCTGACGCGGCCCCACGGAAGCCATTTGCAACCAGGGGGGAAGAGCGTCCTATCGTAGGCTTCAAAGCATCCGCGGGAGCCCGGCCGCACACCCGCAGATGCTCAGGGGCTACTGTCGGGGACAGCCCTGAGGGTCTCCTAAAAACCGGGGGAACCCTGCTTAAAACCTGCAAAAAACAAAAGCAAAATGCACCTCTTACCTAAACACGCACCCACGGCACGGCTCACGCTGTAGTGTCCCCCGCGGTGGCCCAAGCAAAGGCCCCCTCGAGCGGGTTCCGCCCCGCTCGAGGGCTAACGCCTCCCTCGAGCGGGCTCCGCCTCGCTCGACGGCTAACACCTCCCTCGAGCGGGCTCTGCCTCACTCGAGGGCTCCTTACAAGCCCACCTGCTCCCGCACGCGGGTATGGGCATTTAATGCCCTGACACAGCAGAGCCGCGCCATCACGCGCCTGGGAATCACGCCCCGGCGCTGTTCCGCCAACTCCCTAGGGGGAACCCATCCCCACCACTGTAGGGAACTGTGCGACATGGCCAGCGTCAGCTCCGTGACACTGTGTCGCTCACTCCCGTACGGCTAACGCGCCGCGCCCTCGAAGGGGGGCCGGTCGCACCCTCGAACCCCTCTCTCATGACTCTGCAGGGTCAAACCATGACGTCAGGCCGGCGGGAGCGCCATCCCCGCCCCTGTAGCACCACGCCGAGCACTGCTACAACAACTCCGGCGTTGTTGAGCACGCGGGGACAAGACGCTGCCACGCCTGCCACTGTACCCCGTACGGATCACCGTCAACGGCTCCCTCTGGCCCGTCTGAGGACGCCCCGGCCAACCACTACGCCTTCACCTTCGAAGCCGCCCCTGTTCAAGTACGGGACGCTCCACAACGAGAAGACCGGGGCAATGACCGCCAGGACGACCGCCAACTCCCCGGCGCTGTACGCCATACCTCCACATGTAGCTAAACAGTGCGGCATGCCTGTAAATCACCCTCTCCTTGGTCTATAAAAGGAAGGTGATCCCCCCGCTGCAAAGAGAGACAACACATCGCACACACGCTCCTTCTCCCACGATATTGGCACTCGCCTCAATCACTCCACTTGGGACTTGAAGGCCACGCCTCCTCTCCCGCCTCGCTTGTAGCCGCCCCACTACAGGCACCCAAGTGCAAAAGCAATACAGTGCCTCGAGCACACCACTGCTGGACGTACGGCCCCGGCCGGAACCAGGATAAAACCCGTGTCTTTAGTTGCTTAGCACCGACCATCGAGGGACAGATCTCAGCGCTTATTACTAGTTAGTGTCGGGACTACATTCCGCACCGACAAATGGGTTGGGTAGGATTGGATTGGGTGGATTAGACGGTTCAGGAAGCAGGAGCTCATAGGGCAATTGCAGTTGCAGCTCCGCGCGCGTCGGCAACACGGACCTCTGCATACATGTGCAGCCGCCGCTCTTGTCGGTGTCGCACGACCTCTGCGGCTCTCAGCTCCACCACACTTGCCATCGTTGTGCTTGCCAATTGCACGCAGCTGCCGCCATTGCTGTCGTGCTTGCCGCTCCGGCGTAGCTCCCCCGCGCTATTGCGTCATTGTGCTTGCCGCTCGCCTGTGGTCATGCTGCTGCTGCCATCGGGCTTGCTGCAATTCCTATCGCGATTTCCGCTCGCGCATGGGCGGGGCACTTGCTACGGCACTCGACCATGGCCGCCGGCCGCCGCTGCCGTCGCACTTGCCGCTAGCACACGGCCGGGCGAGCGGTGCATGCACAAATGGCTAGCTGCTAGTCGCCCATGTCCGAACTGCCTCTCACAACATCCGCATCGCAGCTCCGCGAGGACGACAGCTCCAAGCGAGCCCAATCGCTTCGGAGAGGAGATGTTGATCGGTCGGGCTGGTGAGCGCCAGGCGGGAAACAGAGGAGAGGAAAAGAAAAAAAAGAAAAGGGAAAAAAGAAAATGGAAAAGGGAAATAAAGAGAAAAGAAAAACGAAAAAATGATAAAAAAGAATGGAAAAATAAAAGGGAAAAATAAATAAAACGAAAATATAAAGAGCTATAAATGAAAGGAAAAAGGTTTTGTTTCCTCTTTTTATATATATTAATCCCTCCCTTCTCGTTTATAAGGCGCGCACGTATAACAAGATTAAACTTTATAATTTTTTACTACTAATTTACTCATCATATTTTTTAATTTAAATTTGACATGGTTGAATTTGTATTCAAATGTAGTTTCTAATGATTGTACGTTCATAATCACAAATAAAAAAGTATAAGAAGAATTAGTGGTCAAAGTATAGTTTGGAAGACCATGTCGTGTCTGCCTACACCTTATAAACTAGAAAGAAGGAAGTAATGCTAAGCTATAATAAATTTTATCATATCATGAAAAATTCTCTATGATCATTGTATTTTTTCATAATTCCCATGGTAACAGTTGAGGTTCCCTACAGAGTTTGGCCGAAATATCTAGGCCGTCCCAAGTTGCCAGCAGCCGTTGCGACAGAAGCCATTTGCCCATTTCTAAGCTTATCTCCAAACCTATCTGCCGCGTCAAAATCTCACAGCCATCCGCTTCAGCTATGGCGGCCTCCTTCCTCCGCCCCCTCCTCCCTCCCAACTCCTTCCTCTCCGCCCGCAGGCCTCACCTCCCCGCTGCTCCCGCCATCATCACCACCACCACCACCGTACGCTGCACCGTGGCGCCCAAACCGGCAACCTCCACGCCGAAACTCAGCCGAGAAGAGGCCAGCAGCAACCGAGAAAAACAGCTGCCGCAGGCAGAAAAACCCAACGGCGCCGCCG
This sequence comes from Cenchrus americanus, assembly GCA_947561735.1. NCBI lineage: Eukaryota > Viridiplantae > Streptophyta > Magnoliopsida > Poales > Poaceae > Cenchrus > Cenchrus americanus. The sequence goes on along the minus strand of OX387244.1, from coordinate 74,637,170 downwards.
CTCCGGACGAGGCGAGCGCGAACCCCAACAGCATCCCCGACGACGAGACCCCGCCGGCGGCGGCGGCGACCACGTCCTTCGCGGTGGCTCGGCGCGTGCCGTCGGCCATCTCCCCGGACCGCCGGCCGCGGACGGCGCTGACGCAGGAGGAGCCGCCCAACTACGAGATCGGGTGGAAGCGGACCAAGGAGCTGCCCCTGGAGAAGCCCCGCGGGTGGGCCATCGCTGACTTCCTGGAGAAGCTGGACGGCCTGATGGCGCGCGGGCGGTACGGGTCCGGGCAGCTGCTGGGCACGGTGGCGGGCGTGGTGACGGAGCGCGCCCGGGAGGAGGCCGAGGTGCTGGTGGCCGAAGGCGGCGTGGAGGAGCGCGTCGTCACGGAGCTCTTCCGCGTGCTCCGCCTCGTGGAGATGGACGTCGAGATGGTGAAGGCCGCCGTCAAGGAGGAGACTGTCAAGGAGCGCGTCGAGACGGCGCGCGCGCGCTGCCGCCAGGCCATCCTCGTCGCCCTCTCGCTGTGACGAGTGACGACGCGCGCGCGGCGCTCTCTGCTCTGAAGTCTGAACTCTGGTGGGGGCGGTGGTATACGCGTCTTTAGCTAAAACTGTGTAGAAACAGACAAGTGAGATTGTCGTGAGTGGTATTGGCTTCTTTCAGTCACACGAAATGCAATCTGAACTTGCTGCATGCTGGATTTCTGAATGCCCCGGATCAGTAATTCAGTAGTATTACTTTCGTAGATGTAAGACTGCAGCTTTGGTGAGAATGCGATGATGCAGTTGACATGTACTGTGCTGCTGGTGGTGCCTGACTACCTCCTGCGTCCTATTGGTGTATTTGGGCAAGTTTCTACTTGATCTAGGAGGGTTCCTCCCATCTGTTCATCGTGACCTCTGCGTTCAGTTTGTCCACTCGAATTGCACCGGATGAGGCATATCAATTGGGAGGAATAGCTCGTTTCATCAATTCCCCGGCACCAGGCACGGAGGCACCATGGCAGAACATGCCTTGTCAAGTCGTCACTGAAACTGAATCTGTGGAGTTTCTTCTGACGCGAGCTGGAAGCATGAACCTGAATTGTATGCTCGGTCGATTTCTGCAGCAATTCAAAGGAAAGAAAAATGTACCGAATCCACTTTTCCCTCTGATCTTCTCTTCATCGTCTTCAGCTGTCCGTACCGTAGCAAAGCATCATGGCCCGGCCCGAGATGGGTCTGACCGAGGAAATGGGCGGGTTGTTTCTAATTTTCCAGAGCCGGGGGGCATGTGGCTCGGCCTTTTTCCAACAACAGACTTCGGCCCAGCAAAGAATGGGCCTGGACTGCTTTGTATAATACATACTATTAATAAAATGATAAACAAGCGTTCCCAACATTGCTGAGCAAATAAATTCAGCCTCAGATCCTTTTCAACATGATCTGAAACATCCATCCCTCTTAAATGCAAAGCAGTACTACTGTCAATGTTTCAGAAAAAAACAATCCTTTTCAACATGTCCTTGAAAGAATTGGCGCTAGATTAAACACGGCTTCCTATCTTAGCTCGCCATGGATCCGTGTTAATATATAGGGCCAATGGCCACAGTCCTTTATATGTACAACTTGATATTCAAGGTATCTCGGTTGATATCTAAACAACAATCCTAACCGAGTACATATCCTACACAGCTTGCAGGCATGTGCTTGTTACAAGTAATTGTACACAATCCAAACTCTATCTCTAACAGCCTCCCTCAATCTTAACCGGGCTTCTTGATTAGGTTTAGATTGGTTCGAAATTGTTCAAACAACCGTGTTCCCAATGCCTTGGTGAAACCATCTGCTACTTGATCTTTAGTGGAGACAAATCTAATATCCAATTGTCTTCTTGCAACCTTCTCTCTTACAAAGTGAAAGTCATATCTATGTGTTTTGCCCATGCATGAAATACCGGGTTGGCACATAGATAGGTGGCTCCAAGATTGTCACACCATAGGCGCGGTGGACACCTGAGTTTCATTCCTAACTCCTTTAGCAGAGCTTCCACCCAAGCAATTTCTGTTGTGGCGTTTGCGAGTGACTTGTATTCAGCTTCAGTGCTTGATCTCGACACTGTGGCTTGTTTTCTAGCACTCCACCAAATTATGTTAGGGCCATAGAAAATAACAAAACCACCAGTCGATCTTCTATCGTCTATATCTCCTGCCCAATCCGCATCTGAGAATCCGCTCAAGAGCATAGATGGAGATCTTGTTATTTTAAGACCAACATCACTTGTTCCTCTAACATACCTTAGGATCCTCTTGACAGCTGTCCAATGTAATGTAGTGGGTGAATGTAGGTACTGGCATACCTTTTTAACTGCAAACGCCAAGTCAGGCCGAGTTAGAGTTAAGTATTGCAAGGCTCCTACAATGCTTCTATATCTTGTGGCATCTTCGGGTGATAGTAAATCACCATCTGTCTTTGATAGTTTTTCAGTTGCAACTATCGGTGTAGAAGATGTCTTGCACTTGGTCATACCAACTCTTGCTAGAATATCCCCTACATACTTTTCTTGCTTGAGTAGAATGCCTCCCTGAATCGGTGCTACCTCAATTCCCAGAAAGTAATTTAGCTCACCAAGATCCTTGAGTGCAAACTCCGACCTTAAATCCTTTAGTAATGTCGTGACAGCCTCTGGGAGGAGCTTGTTACAATAATATCATCCACATATATAAGCATAAAGATGGTAACACCATGCTTGGAATATATGAACAGAGATGTATCTGATTTTGATGCCTTAAACCCAAGATCACATAGCTTTGTGCTCAACCTTGTGTACCAGGCTCGAGGTGCCTGCTTTAACCCATAAAGAGCTTTATCCAACTTGCACACAAAATGGGGTCTATTTGCATCCTCAAAACCTGGAGGTTGTCGCATGTAAACCTCTTCTTCAAGAACACCATGTTGAAACGCGTTCTGCACATCAAGCTGCCTCAAACACCAGCCCTTTGAAACAGCAATGGATAAAACTAGTCTTACTGTTGCGATCTTCACAACCGGACTAAATGTATCTTCATAATCAATGCTACCGTTGCTTATAGCCCTTGGCTACTAACCTCCCTTTATATCGTTCTATGCTTCCATCTGCCTTCTTCTTTATTTTGAACACCCATCGACAATCAATGATATTGGCACCCTTAACAGGAGGAACAAGATGCCAAGTTTCATTCTTTTGTAGTGCCGTAATTTCCTCTCGCATTGCCTTCTTCCAATTTGGATCATTAAGGGCTTCCTATAAATCTGTTGGTTCACCTGTGGAGCTAAAGTTTGCATAGAGAATAGTGTCATCAGTGTAAATTTTGGGCTTGAAAACTCCACTTTGTGACCTGTTTTTGGCGCGCTGTACTTCAGGCTCGGTCGCAGCAGATCCTGAGGCCGCAGAGGATCCGCCGTCTGGAGATGCTGGCCCATGTGAGGGGGACGTTGCCTGTCTCGTGCTGCCACGCGTTGCGTGATGCGTCGGCGAGGGGGTGCCGCCTGTCCTGTACCGTCACGCGCCTGGGCGCTTTTGTCACATGCGGTTCCGACAGGGGGCGCCGGCGGATCAGCTCGTGATCCGAGGGAGGCCGAATCGCCTCCTACTGCAACGCCAGGTACACCAGGTAAATCTTCCTCGCCTTCAGTGTCCAATTTGTTTGCTTCTGTACTGCCAATAGAAGCACCGTGTACAGCACCAAGAAGTTGATTTTGCGCCCAATTTTCTTCACAATCATCTCCCTGTACTTCCTGCAGCATGTTCACTTCACTTGTAGGATGATCAGGATTAGCATTAGCAAAATATTGATCAATAGCATCTACAACCCCGGGGTGTGAACTAAGAAGATGCTCAGGAAGAAGGGATATTTCATGCCGTAATCTTGCACCGGCGTTTTCATGGAGGGACGCAAAGGGAAAAACTTCTTCATCAAAGATAACATCACGAGAAATACATACCCTCCCAGTGGAAATATCTACGCATTTAAAACCTTTATGAAGAGAGCTATAGCCAAGGAAGGCACACCTTTTAGATCGAAACTCTAACTTCCTAGAGTTAAAGGGCCTAAGATTAGGCCAGCATGCACAACCAAAGACTCGTAGGGGGGAATAATCTGAGGTTTCTTTGAGAAGAAGTTCAGTGGGAGTTTTATAATTAACAACTTTGCTAGGCAAGAGATTAATTAGGCGTGTTGCTGTAAGGAAAGCCTCATCCCAGAATTTTAGAGGCATGGATGCGTTAGCTAGGAGGGCCAAACCGACTTCCACAATATGCCTATGCTTCCTTTCAGCCGCACCATTTTGTTGGTGTGCATGAGGGAAAGAAACGCGATGAGCAATACCTATCCGTTGAAAGAAGGAGTTCAACCTCTCATACTCTCCTCCCCAATCGATTTGCATGGATAGGATTTTCTTATCAAACTTTCTCTCTACTAAGGCTTGGAAGTCATGGAAAACCGCAAAGACATCTGATTTTTGGCGCAGCAAATATATCCAAGTGTACTTGGAATGATCATCAATGAAACTCACGTAGTAAGAAAACTTCCCAACAGAGGTAGGTGCTGGCCCCGAAACATCTGAATGAATTAATTCAAGAGGAGCAGTGGCAATTTTATTCGAAGCAAAATAGGGAAGTTGATGACTCTTTGCTCTCTGGCAAGAGTCGCACACAGACTCACTACTACCATCACTAACAAAAGGAAGTTTATTATCTCTAAGCACACGGGCTACTATAGGAAAGGCTGGATGCCCTAAACGACTATGCCATCTTGATGTCGATGGCTTATTGACTCCAAGGACTTGCTTGCTCCGACTTGACCTCTCTTGACTCAATCCTAGAGGATAAAGACCACCTTCACATTTTCCTCGATGAAGAGTTGTCTTCGTTGCCCGATCCTTAATAAGGAAAAAAATTTAGGATGAAATTCAAGGAAAACATTATTATCAGAGGTAATACGATGAACAGAGGCAAGATTTTTACGAGCACTTGGCACATGTAAGACATCTTTTAGATGTAATTTACGAATTGGGGAGTGTAGAGTAGTATGACCAATATTGCTAATTTGCATACCTGTTCCATTGGCGATGTGTACTTGATCACACCCTCCATACTTCTCCCTTACTGTTAGCTTCTCGAGCTCACTTGTAATGTGGTCAGAAGCCCCACTATTGGCATACCGGTTGGTGTCAACACCATAGGCTGCTGAATATCCTGCGTTCTTGTTGTTGTTGGGCTGGAAGTCTTCTTCAAACCTATACCAACACTCAAGAGCGGTGTGATTAGGCTTGTCACAGATCTGACACTTCGGTTTGGAAGAGCCTTGTCCTCCAGAATTGTTCCCCGTGGGACTGTTGCCGCGCCCACCAGGGAACCTGCCACCTCTTCCACGGCCACGGTTTGAATCACGGCCACGATTAGAGCCATCACGACCCCTATTTGCCATGTTAGCTGACGACTGAAATTGCTGGCCTCCGGACTGTTGATCTTGCAACATCTGCAACCTTAACTCATAGGAAGTAATCTGGGCATATAGATCACTAAGAGCAATAGGATCTGTACGTCCAAGCACCGGTGATACAATTGTGTTGTAATCAAAATCCAGACCAGCAAGAATAAAAGATACCATCTCCTCATCGTCAACCTTCTTTCCTGTAGCTGCAAGCTCGTCGGTGATGGTCTTCATCTTGTTGAAGTAGGCAGCAGTCGTCATGCTTCCCTTCTTGAGGGTCGCCAACTGCATGCGAAGGTTCGTGACACGGGCACGGGATTGCGCTGAGAACATGTTCTCAAGCGTTTCCCATACCTCAGCCGCCGTAGTCGCCATTGCCACCTGCCCCAACACATCTTTGGTAAGAGAGTTGAGAAGATGGCCAAGCACCAGCTGGTCCTGCGCCAGCCAGGTTGTGTACACCTCCTTGGGGATCATCTCCTTGGTCTTGTCATCCTTGATCACCTCAATCATCTTGGGCGGCTCCTTGATAGATCCATCTAGGATCCCTTCTAGTTGTGCGGCTCTGATGGGAGGCAGCACTTTGTAAGGAATCGGATGCTCGTTAGCCTAAGAGGGGGAGGGGGTGAATTAAGCAACTTAAAACCTTAACCTATGGCTTCACTATTTTTGCACAAAGGTAAACTAGAACATACTATCTAGATGTGCAACTAGGGTTGTTCTAGTGTGAAACTCCCATCCCAAACCAAGGTTTGCAACCTATAGCCAATCCTAGCATGATACTACTCTAGGAAAGTAAAGGCAAGCAAAGATTGCAATAGAGTAAATGCGGAAACGTAAAGGGGATGAGAGGAAGCAAACTCTTGACACGCGATTTATCCCGTGGTATCGGTAGGCACTAAGCCACCCCTAGTCCACGTTGAAGCACTCACACAAGAGTATTGCTTCCCGGTCACCAAGTCTCTCCCAAGAGCACCGCTTGACTCGCCACAAAGGCTAGCCACTCAGGAACTTGCCAAGCTCCCTTGGTCACCTTGATGCCGCCTCCACTAAGGAGCTTCTCCACCAAGGAAGGGGGTCTCCACGTCCCCCGCACAAAGTGTCCTCGCTACTCCACACCAAGCCGGAGGGTCGATGACGATTGCTGGCGAGCCACTTAGGCCCCAAGGCTTTCGGCGAACCTTGTACAACTTGATTCACTCAAGAATCACCTCACAAGGTTGGCACAACCTTTCACTCACTCAGCTCTAAGCTAAGCTAGCACTAAGCACATACACAAAGCATATGCAAGTCTAAGGATGAGCAATTAAGCACTTGGATGGATTGGATATGATCTTTAATGTGTCTTGAACTTCTCTGCACTTCCACACAATCCAGCCACCTCAAATGAGTGAGTGGAGGGGGTATAAATAGCCCAAGGCATCAAACTAGCCGTTGGCTAAAAGCTGCTGAAAAAGGTAGTGTCGGATGAACTGATGCTAAGCTTTTCCAGGGCGTCGGTTCATCCGGTGCCCCTCCCACGTCACATAGCCGTTGAGATCCTCTCACACAACTGCTCCGACGCTATGCACCGACGGTGCGTCGGATCATCTGGTGCTGAAGACCCCACGTCTAAGTCGCCTCTGTTAGCTTCCATGCGACCGTCGGATAGACCGACGCTTCACCTTGACCAAGGCGTCGGATCATCCGGTGCTGAAGGCTTCGTCTTGGCGCGTCTCTGTCTTGATTCAAACTGAGCGTCGGATAGATCGACGGTGTCCCCACTCAGACAGTCGGATCATCCGGTGCAACTGTCTTCGCTACTCTTCCTCTGCAATTCGTCCGACGCTACTAAAAGATGGACCGTCGGTTCATCCGACGGTGCCTAGGGTTTCACCAGTGTACCAACTCGTCCGACGATTGCACCGACGCTTGCTATTTAGGTACCGTCGGTTCATCCGACGGTGTCCTTTTCCTTCTTTTTCTTCGCGTCTTCAACTTGGATCTTTTCTTCAACTTAACATACTTAATATTCCATTACTTATAGCCTCCAAATATATACTAAGTCCTCAAATTTGTTGTAAGTAACCTAACATGTCCATGGTATGTTAACTTGTGGCATGACATGTTAGCTTGGGCATGGTATGTTAACTTGTGCATGATATGTTAACATGTGGTAACATCCAAGGGACCTAGGAATGCCTACAAAGACATGCTAGACAATGTGGTTAGTTCCATTACTTGTGTTAGCATGAATCACCAAAATCAACTCGAACAAATGACAAATGGGGCCATGTTCGCTACACACTTGCGCCCTCCATAGGAGATAGTTATCTCGAGTAAGCTTCTCCGAGACTTTGTGATTGAAGGATGGAAGGCTCGCAAGGACAGAGGAAGGAGAAGGAGAAGGGGACGACATGGCAGCGGTGGTTTAGGAGAAGAAGATGGCTCTGATGACCATGAAAGAATTGGCGCTAGATTAAACACGGCTGCCTATCTTGGCTCGCCATGGATCCGTGTTAATATATAGGGCCAATGGCCACAGTCCTTTATATGTACAACTCGATATTCAAGGTATCTCGGTTGATATCTAAACAACAATCCTAACCGAGTACATATCCTACATAGCTCGCGGGCATGTGCTTGTTACAAGTAATTGTACACAATCCAAACTCTATCTCTGACAGTCCTCTCATGCAGCAACAGATGTCCACAAGATTTTAACTTGAATATATAGCGATGAAAGATACGTGCTACTCTCAAAATTCATGGAAGCATATATAACTGGCTCGATTCTTACAAATAAAAAGTAGTAATAAACGCGTGCCCATACCCAATCATGAAGTCCATGACGACCGGGCTTTTTAGCATTAGTCAAATGCGAGCCCTCCTCCGGCGTCAGCGTGAACCCGATACAACCTGCCAACCTGGCCGCCGCGACTCCAAATTTCTTCTCTGTTTTTTTTTTCACTTCTTTATCCGCAAATAATCCCATCTCCAAAGAAAGGTCAGCCAGAGCTAGCTGTGCATTGCGTGCCAAGCGTGTAGGAGTAGAGCAGAAATGTCCTCATCGATCGTACGTGATGTAACGTTAGTGCTGGCTTTTTACACATGTGTGTGGTGACTGATGTTGCCAAGGAGCCATTCACTGGTGCTCGAAGGGGGTTTTTTTTTTGGACGAAAAATCCAGGGAGATTACTTGGCCGATCCATGGCCATGAGCTTCACTGACCCCCTCATCATAAATTAATGTGCGATATGCTTCTACGGTTCTACCTTCCATAAGGCGTATGGAAGCCTCCTTTTCTGGTAAAGGCACATTATATTGGGAGTTGATGAGTGAGAGAAATCGGGCGAGGAGAAAGGACAAATTAAAGTTGTTGGTCAGGAAGAAAGAAAGGTATGCAGGGAAAGGCGATTCAATTAGGTAACAAAAGTCAAGTAGAAATTGGATCTTGACGTGTTGCTACTAGTATTCTGCAGCCGCTATACGCACAGGCTAGGCCGCTCTAGCAGGAGGGTGACGCTGAAATCTAGCGCGCGACAGAGCTTTCACAAGTGGTGTTGAGCTCGTACGACTCGTCGGAGCTGGAGTGTCGATCTTCTCTTCCCGGCTCTAGCTAGTACTAGATTAGATCCGATTTCGCCTCCATTTTCTTACGAAGATGCCTTACTTTCCAGTCACTCAATCTCTCCCCAACCTCTCCCGTCGCGTCGCACGACAACATCACACGTGCGCGCAACGAGAACCATCAAGCAATCCTTCAGGCTTTAGCCTTACTGGCACTCCTGTAGCAACTACTGCAGCAAGCGATATGATGGAGCTGCAGGATATGATGCGTGCATGGCTCTGTGTATATGTAACCATGTTGCAATCTTTTCTACTGGAAAGCAAACCGATTCCCTCCCTAGCTAGCTATCTCCATGTTTCATGGACAGGGATCACATTGGGAGGACACACAACAAACACACAAGGCAGGAGGAAATTTCTTAGATCGTGGCAAGCTGCTTTCTGAAAGGTCTTTGCGGTTTTGTCAAACTCTCAAGGCATCTGCGGCACTAACAAAAAAAATATTTAGAGAGGTGACCAAGGAAGAATGCAAATTAACAACGAACTAGCTGCCGCCTAGCCGCAATGGATATTGGAAAGATAAACTGCGATGAAATTAAAAAACTGGGTGCATGCAAGGCGTGATGCATTATTTTTCTAATCCTGATTGCTCACTAACCCCTTATTAAACCTGGACTAGAAAAGGGGCCATGATGCGTGGGTATAGTAGATGTTGTCTCCTTTAAGGAGTTTGATGGGGACGGGACGCTCAAAGATTCTCCTATTTATTTTTGCGCCCAATGCAAGTAGTTCGATCATGGCTAGACACAGCAGCAGCAGGCGGCAGCCATCGGTTCGGTTTTCATGACAAGATGTTCTCCACTCCTCCGCCATCTTGCTCTAGTTCATCCACCTATTCACCTCTTCTTTATTTGCACAATCTTTTTCTTTGAGATCATCGATCGATCCTCTTGCGAAATATTCTTTCATTTTTTTGATAGATATAGCATCTGTACTGCATTATTGTGGAGTTTGCGTTGTATTATTTGACCTGACAGTACAGTACTCTGGGATGTCCAGGCTGGAGTCGACGCATATACTTAAAAAATGATTTTATATTGGTCCCTTTGATCGCATGAGCCATGATCAAATCAAATCTATTCGTGCTGATGTGGGCGAATATTGTTCAGCCTTTGTGTTGCGCACTTGTAGTAGTATATGAGATCTCGCATTGTCAGTAGTGTCAGACTTACCCCAAGCACCCATGCCTTGCTGTTCTTCATGGTGCCTTGCTGTTCTACAAACTGACTAGAAGATTCTTTTGCATTAACAGCTGCAGTGATACGAAAGCCATGCTAAATTATCATCGGTCGCTGTTGCAAATCCAAGAGCTCTGCCGTGAAGGAATCACGGCACTTCTGTTCGCACCAAAAATTGGCACGTCTTGTCTGACCGGTCAGACCTGTGGGTCCCACCGGTCAGACCAATGTGGTCAAAGACTACGAAATAATACAATTTAGACTTCACCATTGGATAGGTCTCGTCGAGTAGATCAATATTCATATGTGGAACGTCCAAATCGGAGTCTGGATGAGGGAGATATGACTTATACAAGATCTGCACGTCGAGTGCACCGGTCTGACCGGTGCTCCTCACCGGTCTGACCGGTGCCCCCATGTCCGAACCAAAAAGAGGAGTCCTGATAGATTTAGACTTGTAAAAGGATTTCCTTGCGGGACAAGACCTCCCCACCCTATAAAATATAAAGGGCCACGACCGATTGAGGGATGCAATCGATCAAATCAATCTACTTTTATATTTTTACTTTTTCCCTTTGCCTTATACTTTTCCAATCTATTACTTGTTGTTCCTCCTTCGTCTCTACGTCAATTGAGGGCGTTCTAGGTGGCCTTGCCGACCCTAGAGCAACCCTACGTGCGCCGCCTCGACGGGATCCTGCCCGGGCGACGTTCGAAGGTCTTCTGCCGGTTCACCCCGGCAAAGTTCTGACCGGTGACCTTCACCGGTCTGACCGGTGTGCAAAGGTATGACCGGTGACACACACCGGTCTGATCGGTGCCTACACAGAGGTGCTGCAGCGAGCCCCTCTACGTCTGTTGTTAGCCATACACTTGTGCCAAAAAATTGGTGACTCCGCTGGGGAAGAAGAAGAAGGATTTATTGGCTACCATGGCCGATGACAAAGGAGCTCTTTGCGATCTCGACCCCAAGAACATCATCGACATGACTAACGGTGACATTCCGGATGCGAAGCGTCAAGCCTTCGAGGAGTATCAGAAAGCTCGAAGGGAAGCTGAGTGGAAGGACTTCAAATCGGGTTTTCGGAAGACTCGCGATGGAAAAGTGGTGGTAGTTCAAGAATTTGAGTTTCCTCCTCTTCAACAACCAAAGGTAACACCCACTATGAGTAAACCACTCGAAGCTAATTCAGATATTGCAAACATGATTGATGGGGCTGTTAGTGCTAGTTTGAATAACAAATTTGTTGCCATGAGTGAAAAATTTGAATCTACGATGAATTCTCGTTTAGATCATATAGAGGCCAAATTTGGTAAATAATTTTCTGGTAATGATATTAATGCATCTACATCTAATACCGAAAATTCTAAAGATAGCACACTAGATGATTTTTCAAATTTGCATATACCTAAAGTCCCCATTGGTGTACCTCCAATCCACCACATACATAGCCGTACCACTATTGGTCCTTCGATTGGTGAAGGGAGTACAATGGCCGCTACTGATGCAATGACACCGCATACAGTTGTATATAGCGAGCCAAGTGCATATGTTCCTAATAGTTCGTTGCAGCATGTTCCTAACACATTGCCGAACCAAACATCAACATATAGCACACCACAACCTATTGTAAATCGAGCACCACATCCTGCATCAGCTAGACCTAGAATTGCTTTGGGGATGGAGGGATTTAGAGAAGAGATGCTCGAGATATTTAGACAAACTTTTGGTATAGAGCCTAAAACTAAGAGTCGGTCGTATCAAAGACCGTATCCTGATAATTATGAGTACATCCCATACCCGCAGGGATTTAAAATACCAGAGTTTACTAAATTTAGTGGGGATGATGGTAGAAGTACATTAGAGCACATAGGCCAATTTACTATACAATGTGGTGCAGCTGCTTCTAACGATATTTGTAAAATGAGATTGTTTCCTTTATCTCTGTCGGGTCTTTGCATTTACTTGGTTTATTTCTTTGCCACCCAACTCAGTTTACACTTTTTCTGATATAGAAAATAAATTTCATGATTATTTCTTTACTGGTGAAACTGAGTTGAAATTGTCACATCTTGTATCGGTTAAGCAAAAATCTAATGAATCTGTGACTGAATATATTAGAAGATTTAGAGACACTAGAAATCGATGCTATAGTTTGACAATTTCTGATAGAGATTTAGCTGATCTTACATATTCTGGTTTGCTTGATATTCATAAGGAGAAGCTAGATGGTCAAGAGTTCTTAGATATTAGTCGGTTGTTGCAAAAAGCTTTAGCTAATGAAAACCGACTAAAGGAATCTAAGAGTTCACAAAAAACCAATGAAAAGTCTAATCGTCCTATTTACTATGCATCTGATTATTCGGACGATGAAGGCAATGATGTTTTAACTGCTGAATTTGTATGGCCAAAAGATAAACCTAGCACTTGTGAATCTTTAAAGCCGGTCCGAAAGAATCGGCAAGAGGAAATTAAATACACTTTTGATGTAGCCAAGTGCGATAGGATTTTTGATGAGTTGTTGAATGCTGGAAAAATTAAAATAGGTCACACTATACCTCCACTAGAAGAGTTGAAGAGACGTGCTTATTGTAAATTTCATAATTCTTTTTCTCATGCAACTAATGATTGCAATGTATTTCGTCGACAAGTGCAATCGGCTATTAATGAAGGCTGTTTGATTTTTCATGCTATGCAAGTCGATCATAATCCCTTTCCGATAAATACTCTTGAGTTAAACAATCCAAAAATGCTAATTCGGCCAAATCAAGCCGAAAAAGCTAAAGGAAAAATGTAATCATTGGTGAGCAAAGGCCTGAAGAGAAGGTGCAGGACAAGCTACTGGAGGATACCCCAAAGGTTGCAGCAAAGGCTTCAACGCTCGGGGGGCAAGGCAAGACGAAGAAGACTGGCAACACGTCGACCGGTCTGACCGGTGTCCCAGACCGGTGCCCCAGAGATGTCTCATTGCTGAGAAAAAGGTGAAGCCGACCTTCGAGGAGCTTTTGGCCAAGTACAAGAAGAAAGGAGCAAGCCAAAAGCAAGGGGGTCAGCCAAGTAAAGGTAAAAATTCGAAACTTTCAACAAAAAATCGAAATATACTTTGTTCTTGCAAATCTCAAGAAAATTATGTTGCTGCACCTTATTCATATGCTGGACCGACCTCACCATGGTCCTGGTCATATCCTTGCTATTATTCACCTTTGGATTATGCTAATTTACATATGCGTTCATATATGATTCAATATCCTCCTGCATATGTAAATCATGCTTCAATGCAAAGACCGATTGTTCTTGATAATAATCTGGTCGGAAGTGCATCCATTAACTCTAAAGGAGGTCATAAGGACATCGATGAATTGAAATACTCACAGCCGAGGTGGTGTCCCTCAGGCTTAACTCATACACAAAAAATAAGATTGCAACGGATGTGGAAGCAAGGATCAATGGTGCAACAAGTAGCGGTGTTACCAGCAAGACCAACCATTACTAAGCAGGTATGGAGACCGAAAAAAGTTGTTCCATGATTTGAGAGCAAGTTTATGGCCAATAAAGCAATTATCGCCCTTAGGAGAAAAATATGGGCGATGCATTGTTGATCATCGTCTTTAGCCAATTTTGATCTTTGTGAATGTTTTCTAGCACGCAAGCTTTACCAAAAAACAGGGGGTGCATATGTTCGCACCAAAAATTGGCACGTCTTGTCTGACCGGTCAGACCTGTGGGTCCCACCAGTCAGACCGGTGTGGTCAAAGACCACGAAATACAATTTGGACTTCACCATTGGATAGTTCTCGTCGAGTAGATCAAGATTCATATGTGGAACGTCCAAATCGGAGTCCGGATGAGGGAGATATGACTTATATAAGATTTGCACGTCGAGTGCACCGGTCTGACTGGTGCTTCTCACCGGTCTGACCGGTGCCCCCGTGTCCGAACCAAAAAGAGGAGTCCTGATAAATTTAGACTTGTAAAAGGATTTCCTTGCGGAGCAAGACCGCCCCACCCTATAAATATAAAGGGCCACGACCGATTGAGGGATGCAATCGCAAATCAATCTACTTTTATATTTTTACTTTTTCCCTTTGCCTTATACTTTTCCAATCTATTACTTGTTGTTCCTCCTTCGTCTCTACGTAGATTGAGGGCGTTCTAGGTGGCCTTGCCGACCCTAGAGCAACCCTACGTGCGCCGCCTCGACGGGATCCTGCCTGGGCGACGTTCGGAGGTCTTCCGCCGGTTCACCCCGACAAAGGTCTGACCGGTGACCTACACCGGTCTGACCGGTGTGCAAAGGTCTGACCGGTGACACACACCGGTCTGACCAGTGCCTACGTAGAGGTGCTGCAGCGAGCCCCTCTGCGTCTGTTGTTGGCCGTACACTTGTGTCAAGAACTTCCTTGAACAACGTTCCAACAAAAGTTTTATGCCTTGGGTTTGACCTATCTGCCAATTTTTAATTTCACTCTCCTATTCTGTTGGGATTCTGATAGTACTAATTGATGATAGCTTAAGTTGGTCACTCTCTTGTGTGCCATTGTTGACCGAAACAACCTGCGACTGAGTCGGTCTGTGACGGCCAAGGATTTTTGTATTCTAAGGTTTGGCCAAATAAAAGCAACCGTGAGCGCCCCCCCCCCCCCCCCCCCCCCCCACCACACACACACAAAACCGCGCGGCCGTGAGCAACCGCCACAGTCTGTTCGTGGAAATCAAGATTTCAGGAAATATTTCATCGGGAAAGTTTAAGTTACCTACGGGAGGAAAGCTAGAAGCCCGGCGCACCAGCCGGAATATAATCTCTCGGAAGAACCAAACCTAAGACCTTGGAAGCGAGGAAGCTGCATCACTGCCAATTGCCAAATGTATCCTCCAATGCAAGTGCAAGCTAGCTGTATGGTGGGGCTGCGGCTTTTGCGTCTCACCGGCACCGGCCGGCGGCGCAAGTGCCCTCGCCGACGCCAGTGTCGGAGCCGCCACCTCGTCCATGCAACCAGGCATATCAATTGGCAGTTGATTCCCCTGGCAATGTGTGCGTGCGATCCGACGATGATGCGGTTCTTGATCCCCAAACTGGCAGCGAGACAGCGCCAAGCCACAAAGCGAGCGAGCCGGAGCCAGCCAGCCACGCGGCGCGGAGGGTCTGCGTGTGGCTGTGCCCGTGCCGGCATATCTAGCCGTGGTCCCGGTCGCACGTGAAGCTAATATCGGCAAGGATCCCGCGCGCCCAACCCAACCCCGGCTAGCCAAGCCGCCACCAGCCAACAGGCAACACGTACGGAGCCCGCCGGGCGCAGGCCGGTCGGGGGGTGTCGCCTCCTCGATCGCAAGCCCCGGCGGCCCGTAGGACGCGAGTACTAGTTTGTATATAAACGGCGTGGACACGATGGCCAAGGGGTGGTGGTAGCGAGCGCGTCCGCGAGATCGCTCGGGTGCTCGCGATCTTTGCGCCCACGCCGCATGTCCCCGGGGCGATCCATCACCAGCAGTTCACCACCCCCCCCCCCCCCCCCCCGCGCGGTCTGGCTTGCTGGCCTGGCCACCAGCGAAGCTTCTGCTGGAGGCCTGCAGCGGATCGCGGTGGCGGTGGGGGGATCGATCGTGTCCCGACGCATATGCACGCTGGCTAAATCGCGCCCCGATCTCCGGGTAGATCGCCTCTGAGTTGTACGTACCCAAGCCGCCGATCCGCTCCGACGCTTTTCTTTACGCGCGCGCGCGGTGGCCGGGTCCCTTCTGTCCCGGGCTGGCATGGTAGAACGTAGCGTAGCGCATCAGCGCCCGCAACATATAAACTACTCGTCCGCGTTTCGTGGGGTTCCTGCGTGGCCCGCGCGGTGCCCGGTTTCTTTACTCCTCACCGCCCGCCTGTGTCGGAGCGGCGACGGACGGCGACCCGGCGGCCGGCTCTCGTCGACCCCTCACCCCCGCCGTGTCGGAGCGACACACATCGCGCCGCGGTTGGGCGCCGGCCCCAGGAGTTGGTGCGGCCACGCCCACGCCCACGGACTACTTCCCCGCGGTGGAGGTCGCCGAGACGCAGTAATGGCGTGCGCGCTTCGAGTGGGCGTGCGAGGCGAGGCACGCTGGAATAGATGTTGTTTGGAACAATTTAAATTCAGATTATATGATAAAAAAATTGAGAATAAGTGTTGATTCAGGCTTACTTATCAGATACAGTACAATTTCTATTTTTTCAAAGCAACAACAAGAGATTTGTCGTAATTTTTATTAAAACAAGACCATAAAAATAAAAACAAAGGTAAAAAAAGTAAGAGAACAACTGTGAGGAGGAGCCACGATTACCGGCTCCAACCCAACCAACTCCGGAACTTGACGAGGGTCCGGATTAGGGCCCCTTTGACGGCGACAAGATCTCTCTTAACACAAGGTAATCAGTCACCATCGACAACGTGGAGGCCAAGATTGACAATGTCAAGACCTGGCCCTGGCGCGAACTGTGTTGGAAATTGAGCCTTAGGCTTGCTCCTACATTGGTTGTTGGTCACAAAGTTTGTACTAATGAATTGTCAAAATATATTGATTTGGAATGTTCGCGACCTTAATGCGCGAACCACACGCGATATGGTGCATAATCTGGTCGCTCAAGAGCGCGTCTGTTTGATGACTTTGCAGGAAACAAAACTTGATTGCTGTGATCAAGCTTGGTGACTGAGTTGGCCGGGTCCTACTTTGATTTCCTGCATTTGCCTGCTAACCATACATGTGGGGGTATCTTGCTTGCCTGGCATACGGATCATTGGGTCGTGTCTTGCCCTCTGCTGCGAGAGTTCTCACTCATCGCCAAGGTCTGCTCCTTGACTTCAGATGAAACCTGGTGGATGACGTGCGTTTATGGCCCTCATACTGAAGCTGACAAGTTGAGGTTTCTTCAAGAACTAAGGGAGGTCCGTGCTAACGGTGCCGGAGATTGGCTCCTTTGTGGGGATTTCAATCTAATTTATAAAGCTGAGGACAAAAGTAATGGTCTCCTTAACTGACGATTGATGAATCGATTTAGGTGCCTCCTGGATGATTGCGAGCTGATGGAGCTCCACCATCATGGTCGCCTTTACACCTGGAGCAACGAACGAGCTGACCCAACGTTTGAGCGCATTGATCGTGCCTTTGTCAATGAGGGGTGGGCGGATGCATTCCCTGACCACAACCTCACAGCCCTCTCCACCGAAGGGTCTGACCACACACCGTTACTTCTCCAGACGAGCTGCACGATCAAATCTTTCAAGCTGTTCAGGTTTGAGAACATTTGGCCAAAGTATGATGGATATCTCGACACGGTGCAACAGGCATGGACATGTCCCTGGCCGGAGGTAGACGCGTTCCGTGCGTTGGACTACAAGTTGCGCAATACGGCGGTTGCTCTGAAAAAATGGAGCGCAAAGCATGTGGGGAGCGTCCGCCTACAGCTTGACATAGCAAAGGAGGTCGTATACAGGTTTCAATGCGCACAGGAGAGACGACAGCTAGCTGACCATGAGCGCGCTCTGCGAAACAAGATGAAAATGAGGTGCCTTGGTTTGTCCTCCCTCATTCGAACTATAATGCGCTAACGTTCACGCATCACCTATCTTGTGGAAGGCGATGCCAACACAAAAAAAAAATTCACCTACAAGCATGCCACCGCGGTCGCAAGAGTCACATTGCCAGTTTGAAAGTTGATGATGCGTTGGTCGTGCATGACAATGCCAAGGCCCAAGCGGTGTATGAGAATTTCAATGACATTTTAGGTACCCCCAGCCAACACTTTATCGTTGGATTTCCAGCGCCTGGGCGTCCCGGTCGCAGACCTCACAGGCACATATTTCTGCTTTTCTGAAGAAGAAGTTTGGCGTGTCATTCAGGATATGTCGCTCGATAAGGCGCCAGGCCCGGACGGTTTCACCCGGTTATTTTACCGCACAGCCTGGCCGATCATTAAGCAGGACATCATGTGAGCCTTTCATGCACTGTGGTCGCTCGATGGCAGGAGCCTCCACCTTGTAAATCAAGCCTACATGATCGTGCTTCCGAAGAAAGTTGACGCCTCAATAGTCGACAATTATCATCCGATTAGCCTCATCCACAGCTTCTCAAAGTTGTTCATGAAGGTCCTCGCTTCACGACTGGCACCCAAGCTGCATGAGCTAGTAGCCTACAATCAGAGTGCATTCGTTAAAGGTCGGGTGATCCATGACAATTTCAAGGCGGTTCAGCTATCAGCCAAATCGCTCCATAGGTCCAAAACCCTGAGTGCCCTGATCAAGGTTGATATAGCTAAGGCATTCGACACTGTCGACTGGACATTTCTTCTAGCTATCTTGAAACACATGGGGTTTTCAAGGAGATGGTTGGATTGGATCAGCCTGATGTTGTCGACCGCCAGTACGAAGGTGGTTGTCAATGGCTCACCGGGGAGAAGAATCTGCCATGCTCGAGGATTACGTCAAGGTGACCCCTTGTCACCAATGTTAATTGTGCTAGTAATGGAAGCCCTCAGCGCCATCCTACACCGTGCAGATTCAGAAGGCCTTTTCAGAAGCCTTGGTCATTGTCGGGTGCAAGAGAGGGTCTTTTTCTATGCCGATGATATGGTCATATTCCTAACCCCCTTGCCCCAAGATTTGGTTCTTGCTAGCACAATTCTAGACATCTTCGGCAACACATCCGGACTGCGAGTCAATCCCGACAAGTGCACCATCTCCCCCATCCAATGTGGACTAGATGATTCGGTCACCTTGTTGCAACACTTCCCTGGCAAGCTCACCTCTTTCCCATGCAAGTATTTGGGTATCCCCTTGGCAATCCGAAAACTGAAAAAAACAGAGCTCCAACCCCTGGTGGATCGGGTTTCCCAAGGATTACCAACTTGGAAAGCCGGAATGATGAGCAGAGCGGGTCGAGCACTCTTGGTTAAGGTCAAAATGTCAGTTGTCCCAGTCCACACCGCAATTGCACTTACAATCTCACCCTGGGCGATTAAATGCATCGACAAACGTCAGCGTGCTTTCCTTTGGAGAGGTACTGAGTCGGTCGCTGGTGGTCAGTGCCTGGTGACGTAGCCCAAGGTCTGCCGCCCGCAGGATCTTGGTGGTTTGGGAGTGCCCAATCTTGAGATAATGGGCTATGCTCTGCGAATGAGATGGCTGTGGGAAAGGAAGGCACAAACTGCACGCCCTTGGATGTCCCTCCATGACGATGTAGAACAACCGGTTGCAATGCTATTTCATTACTCCACTACCATGCAAGTTGGGGACAGAAAGAGTGCTCTATTCTGGTCCGATCGGTGGATCAATGGTCAGTCGGTGGCTGAGCTTGCACCTTGTCTGTTACAAACAGTCGGCAAACGCATACAAAAGCGGCGCACGGTGTTTGAAGGGCTGCAGAATCGGTAATGGGTTAGAGACATCTCTGGTGCGCTGACAGGACAAGTTATTCTTGACTACACCCGGAGCAAAAGGACTTGGTTCTTTGGAAGTGGACTGCTGACCGTAAATTCACAACCGCCTCTGCATATAAGGCTTTCTTCATTGGCCAGTGTGGAATTCCGGGGGCCAAGGTCCTGCACAAAGTGAGAGCACCGGCCAAATGTAAATTCTTCGTCTAGCTGGCGCTCTATGATCGCTGCTGGACTGCTTCTAGAAGGAAATGCCATGGTCTCCAAGATGATGATGCTTGTGCTCTCTGTGATCAAGAATCAGAGACAATACCACATTTGCTGTTCACCTGCTCTTACAGTCGCACAGTTTGGTACCCCATCCTCGCGAGGATTGGTCTGCGCCATCTCACGCCGACGCAGGCAGCGCAACCACTGGCGGACTGGTGGTTACAGGCGCGCAAACGAATACGTAAGGAGGTGAGGAGAAGCTTTGATTCCCTGGTGGTTCTGACTGCGTGGACGATCTGGTTACAAAGAAATGCTAGGATTTTTAATGGTTCTCGTCGATCCGCATTCCAGCTAGTCTCGCAAATTGGTGAAGAGGCGTCGCTTTCGGCCCAAGCCCGTTTCACTTCTATGGCTCCCATAGTGTTAGCTTTCGTCTTGCCTGCAGGTCGCGAATTAGTTCAAGTGTAATCGATGTTAAAGGAATATAGAGGGGTCATTGGCTCTGATGACTCCTTTTTGTTGTAATTTTCTCCTCCTCTTAATGAAATACGTGCCAAGGCACGGTTGTGAAAAAAATACAATGTCAGGGCCAAGATTCAAGACGAGGAAGATTGAGGACCCCGGTCAAGACCCACACTGGCAAGACGTCATGCTTCCGACGAGTTGGCAGCATCTCTAACCACTTCCCTACAAGATGGACTCTCCACAACAAGTCTCCGCCTCGCACGAGCTCCCCCCGACTCCGACTGAGGCATGGGCCATGACACGCGGCGCGAGCCTGGGGCACGAACGCCTCCACCATGACGCGTGGGGGAACGATTCCCCGCGCCATGCAAATGCACCAGCTGGCAGCCCATGCAAGCAGTTGGCCCCGACAAGAGTCTTAATGTGGGTCTGCACAGCTGCACAACCATCCTATCAACATCATCTCCAACTCCGCCGCACGCAAGCTTCGCCCGAGGCACTAAAGCACCCCCTACGACGAGCTCTAGCCTAAGCTTAGGCCTTAGCGTGGCGGGCTAGTCAAGTACTCGGGCAGACCAAGACAACAACGAACTACTCGGAGGAGGTGCCAAGCGTCCGAGGGTGAACAGCCACGCCCAGCCACGTGACGGCTCCCACGACCAAATAGCACAACTCCATTTCAATGCAGACTGACGGACAACGACGCACGACGGGACATCCCAGCGACCAAGCACTGTACTTCTTTTCTACTTCCCCCTTGTGCCCCTCCCCTCGTGTCTATAAAAGGGAGAGGAGAGCAACCGTCACAAGGGTTAAACCTCATACAGATCGAACACCACTCTAAGGGACTTGGGTCCGGCACCCTCTCCCTACCAGTTTGTAACCCCTACTACAAACACCCCTAGCTCGGGAACACGGAAGCTCGACACTGGACATAGGGTATTACTCCTCAGAGGCCCGAACCAGTATAAATCCCGTTGTCTCCTGCGCTAACCATCCGAGCCCGACGCACGATCGATACAAGTATTACTGTTCGACGGTAGAGAACCCCGACAGAACTACAAAGCCATTTTTAAAAAAAAGAGATACAACTTTGGGAGCCGCTAAACATGACCGTTATGTGAAGTACTTGTCAGAGCTCTGTGTCTTGTGGCTGTCCTTGCATCCTGGTACAATTTGGTGTCATTTGTGATAAATCCTTCTGTTACGTTCCTTCAAAGTATTCCACAAAAATATAGCAGAGCCCGTCAAAAGTGGGTTTCTATGACTATATCTATATATACAGTTTTACTCCTATTCGAGAAGTGATTTTCAGATCGCATTAGTAGCTACCTGACGATGGTGGAGCTAACCAGAATCATAGAAAGGATTTGGATCTCCATCCAGGTCCCAATATAATGCAAACCGCCATCTGCAAGCAAAGAGCACACGGGATCACGACCAGGGCTGCGCGCGCGTGCCAGCGCGATCGAGAACGAACAAATAATGGCAGCAGGTCAAGAGAATCTGTCTGCAGGTACCGTAGCGACTGTATCGAATCGTCGTTCGTCGTGGACGAGATCACGATCGATCTGTTGGATCATGTGACAGTACGACCTTACAGCAAGTGCTCTCGCTCTCATCAATTGGTTTATATATATGTGCGTGGCCTTGAGAAGTTCGCTTCATTCTTACGCTGATATATACTACATTACTACCTCCTTTCTTTTTTTATATGACGTTCCGATCAACTTTCCTAGGCTAATTTGAATACATCGGTAGAGTGGAGGCTTTGGTTCGGGCCTTTTAGTCCTGGTTCACCTTTGGAGTCGGGACTAAAGGGGTTTCATCGACGTGGCCCAAAATAGCTGTGAGATCTGACCCCTTTTAGTCCCGGTTGGTACTACCAACCGAGAATAAAGAAGGGCACCAAACCAGTAATAATTGGCGTCAACCTTTAGTCTCGGGTGGTGTTTCCACCCGAGACCAAAAGGGACCCCTTTTGTCGAGACTAAAGGGAATCACATCCACCGACAACCTCCCTCTCTCTCCTTTATCTTTACCTCGCAGCCACAAATTTCTCCCCCTCTCCTCTCACCTTCCTTCTTTCTTATCCTTTCTATCTCTTCTCACCTTCCTTCTGAATCTCGCAGGAGGAGCACCAGGAGGAGCCAGGCGCGGGCGGGACCCGGCGCGTGCAGGCGTGGGAGGCGGCCGACGCGGCCGGGTCCCGGCAGGCGCGGCGGCCACAGCACCCTGCGGGATTGAGTTCGTGGTTGGTTTTGAATTTTTATATGTGAATGGATGGTTTTGATTTTTATCTTTGAATCGAAATCGGATGAAATGTATTTTTCTAGTGGATGTGTTGTGAATCGATTCAGTTTGTGATGTTTATGCTAGTGGTGAAACTGAATAACTTATTGTTGTGATTGTTATTGTGTGATAAACTGTGAGATGGTATTGCAATGGAATCAAACTTGTTCTTCCCGTGTTTGTGTTCTTGGCAATTGTTATGAGCAGTGGCAGCGGTGGAGCAGGCTCGCGCATGAGTGTGGCTGTGCATGCAGCCAGGGTGGTTTTTTTTGTTTTGCTGGAAAATCCTTTTAGTCCCGTGTGGTGTTTCCACCCGAGACTAAAGCCCCTCCTTTAGTCCCGATTCGTTTAACCGGGACTAAAGGGGGCCTTTTGTCTCTGAACATTAGTCCCGGTTGGACTTGAGAGACCTATACCCCTCTCCAACCGGGACTAAAACCCTTCTCCAAGCCCATCTCTCTACCGGTGATAGTTTCTTTTGTCTGAAACGTCAACCATATGAGAACGGAGGTAGTATATGCATATATGATGAGGTAGTATATACAGGTCGATCGGACACGAGAGTGCTTGCAGAATTTGATTCCCTTGAAATTAAGCACGCACGCACGCGTTAATTCGTGCATGATGCGTGTGGCGTGGCACAAGCTGCCCCTCTTTTTCTACCGCACTGGCTTGCGTTGGTCGTCGTTGTCGTCGTTCTATGCAAGCAAGCAAGCAAGCAAGCCGTGCAACACGATTATTCTGATGGTAACTAGACGTTAATTAGGTGCTTAATTACAGCAGAGCTAACGTGCGCGTAGGAGTGACCAGAGAGCGCTAGCTAGCTAGCTAGCTACTCGAATGTGACAAAGCAGATCAGGGATCGCTGTCAAATTCGCCCAAGCGCCATCCCTTTCGCTCCTTAGATCCCACCAGAGTTTGCACCCAGCTGGAGGGGGAACAAAAGGGCCCCCCATCCACCGCCTTTTAGTTTTTTTCTTTTCATCTCTCTTTATTAATGGTGTTTCTATCTTTGAAATGTTAGCATGACAGGAAAGAAAATATTTTAATTATATAATGACCCCGTTAACATTAATTCTTCCTAAAATTACATTCATCCTGGAATTCCGGCTATGCACCTGGGGAAGAAGTAATTGTCCTTAGTTAGAATTGTTTATAACTCAAAGTTAATGATCGACATCATCATTAACACCTCAAAATGATGTCATTAGCTAATATAGTTTCAAACACTCGCCCTCAAATGATATGATGCTGAAATTTTCTTGTGCATCTTAAAGTCAACATCTACATGTATACGTGTTGACCGCCGGCAAAACCACATGAGTATCTATTCATGATCCCAATAAAAAGAACTGAACCTAATTAATAACTTGGTTGATCTGAGTATGGAAAGTGAATTTGTATTACTCGCTCATAGGCATCCGCATTTTCTTTTGATAACTGGGGTTGACGTAAGAGCTCATCTAGAAAACTTATCAATGCAAGAAGGTCCTTGATAGTTATACTAGACCTTCTTCCTCTCTCTCTATATATATGCTCTGGTGTATATAGTGTGGCATTGTTCAGTAGGTAAATGGGAAGTATCCACATTTAAAGTAGTAGTACTCTAACTAACCAACAAGAGGGGGTTTGATGGCAAAGATCCTAGGAGATCATCAACAACTAAATTAAAATGAGTTACTCCTTTTTATTTAGTTTTGCCTAGATTTTTCTTGCAAACGATAGGGTTTTGTGGCACATGGTATTAACTATAATCTAAGGATGGCCAGCCTACTAGATGCAATTTAAAACTTGAGGCAAGAAAAGCTTTGGGAGGCCTAGTCTCCCTTTTAATAAGATATATTTGCCCTGCAAGGAGATCTCTACCCTTCCATTTTAAAAGGGTCTCGTGCATCACACCCAATCGAGTCTCTCTCTCTCTCTCTCCATCCCTCCCTCCCCCGGAACTCTCCCTCTCCTCCTCCACCTAGGCACCTAGCAGCTTTTGTTCATCCGGTTCTTCCAAGTCTTCCTCCTAGCTAGGTCTTCGCTCTTGGATATGAGTGGGAGCAACTTTGGAGATAGCATGGGGTGGAGCAGTAGCGGGAGATCGTCTGGCTCCAGAAGGGGCAAGAGAGGCGGCGGCAGCGGCGGCGGCGCCGCCGACAAGCCCAAGCAGCCGCAGCGCGGGCTCGGCGTGGCGCAGCTGGAGAAGATTAGGTTACAGAGCGAAATGGCCGAGTACTTCAATCCCCTCGGCCAGCCCCCCAGCTTGATCCACAGAACGGGCAGCCTAAACTTGGTAAGTCTTTACAAAACTGCTTCCCTTCTGTGTGTAGTTCATGATTAGTAGCCTAATTTCTTGTGCTTTTGGAATGGAAATGGATCGATCTAGCAGGAGGATGCACGGGCGTCGACGTCCTCGCTGTCGTCGTCGCCATCTTCCTCCTTCCATGCTACCGCCGTCTCACCGCCGTTCCCGATCCATCAACCAAATTTTACGGTACATGGACACCTTTTCCCTGGAAAGATTGCTGCTAGTTCTGTAGATAGAAATTGGTGCACCAAAAGTTCAGACATATGTCTAGCTTTTACATGATAGAGTGATAATCCAAATGGAACTTTCTGTGACGCATGATTGATTCGGTGGTTTTGTGTATACTTGACAGGCCGGTCGATCACATGCATATAGCAGTTAGTCCTTTTTTTCAGAACACAGAAGATGGAATATGTTTAGCCATATATAATTCTCTGCAACCAACAATGAATGATATGAATGATCTTTCTTCTGTTCAGAAGAAACATCTATGAAGAGTCATGTGCTTCTACCAGGTTCAGTTGAGTTGCATATATATATATGCTTCTAGCTAGCTAAGTTGGCTAGATAGCTCTAATTTTCTTTCTTCCTTTGCAATTCATTATTTGTCACTTTTTTTCTTGTTCGTGTTTGATCTGTAGCTCCATAATACATTTTCTTTGTTTGTGTGTGGTTCTTCTCAATCTTACCTACTATTTTGATGGCAAACAAATTAGTTAGTTTGCATGATCAAACTTCTAAAATGTGTGTGCTCCATTATAACTGTAATGCCAAGGTAGCGTTCTTACAATATTTCTGACTTTTTCATGTAGATGCCATACGGAGAGAGAGGAGACCTACGGTACAGTGAATTCCAACCTCCCATAATAAGGTGAGCTTACATATTATTATCACCTGCATGCTCACTTACTGAATTTAAGAGATGTCTCACTTCTAATCTCACTTGTGATGAGCTCCAACTAATGTCGCTGATTTTGCAATTATGTGCCAAAAAAAAACAGATCACCGAGCAGCAGTGCTATCTTTGGCGCCCCACATTATGGGCATCCCAACATCACATTGCCACTCTTTGAACAACAGGTATGCAGACCATCATAAGAGAGTGAGGTAGAGTTGAATATCGGTTCTAATCATCGTTCACATACTACTATATATAACCGTCTATACAATTTTCTGATTAATTAACATATATGTTTGGATGCAAAATTTTGGTAGGAATCGGCTCGATTGAGGGGTCATCATGATAGAAGTCGGTCAGCTGATTCAACAAGTATGAACTCGGATGATCCGCAAGACGTCGACCTTGAGCTCAAGCTATGATCCTAAATGTCCCTCCTCCGTTCCCCCCTCTCTCATTCGACACGATGTGATAGCTTTATTAGTCTTCATGGCTTTCACTTGTGGTGCAATAAGTTTCTCAATTAATGCCACCAGCTAGAACCAAAAGGAATTGCGGTGTCTTCTGTAATGCCTACCAGAAGAGAGGAATAGTAATGCACCTTTTTTAATCAAAGACATGCATGTTGTGCATGGGCATGGGATCTGGTGATCATATCTAGCAGTTGTTCTGATTGTACTGTGAAGCATAGTACATGTGTTGACTCTTGCCTGCATCTGCAAGCAAGCATACACTGACACAGTTCGTACAAGGCTGTTATTAATTTATGCAACGCAAATTTCATCATTGCTGAGATCAGAGAGAATGTTCTTATGTGTAAGAGCACTTGCATGCATGCCAGCTGAATATTTTGATCCAGAAGCACAAGATGGAAACAGAATAATATATAACTTTATCTGCACTATCTCATACACAGCTGTCTTTTGTACTAGTTCTAATGCAGCTTGTCTACTCAGCCATTCTGTCATTCGTCTCTTCATGCTTGTACAATCATCCCTCTGTCTGCACCAAAGGAGGCTGCTTATCAATATTATATATTGCGCACATATAATTATTGACTGTAAAACGTCTGTTGATCATGGGCTGCAGTTTGTGCAAACGTTGCTTTCATATTGATCAATAGATACCACATTGCCACATTATTTCCAGACTTCCCCAGTAATATGCATGTGGTTTCAGGACTTGTAGATATATTCATGCCGCATTATATCAGCATGCTGGACTGTTGATCATCAGCTTCTAGCTCATGCATCTACACTACAATATTAAGGTATGATTTGATCATGCTTAATTCTATATATTACCATGCCTGTCACATATGAAACTAGCTATGTTCCTAACACAACGTTAACTGTATATGTGCAAATTTTCACATCAATAATGTGGTGGTGTAATGGTGAAGTAGAATATAGATGGTAGTGTAATAGTGCAGTAGAATATAGATATGTGCATGTAGGACCACGCATGTAAATGTCATTTGCAAAAGTGTGTCACTGATTATGTATAACTACAGAGCGGCCACATCATTGCATATATAGCACACACAATGTGAATACGTTCTAAACTTGAATATATGCATTAAACCCGCGAGATAATTAACATCAGCAGCCGCAAGATAAACATGCACGCTAGTTTGGCTAATATATAACAATTGGTGTTCAAATGTATACATGTTATTTGACAGCTATAATAAGTCTATGTAGACTATATCATATATATAGTTGTAAAACACGTGCTTTTTATGGATCACAATTGCAACAACACTCTCCTGTTAACGCAAATCTTCCCCTACGTTATAGCTCCACACACGTGCATATAATGTCTAGTTTATTTTAGTACATATGTACTACTTAGTAATGTTGGTTAGCTTGAAACTTATAGAATTATGATGGCTTCCTTGAAAAATTAAACAGAAACTAGAGGCACTGTTCAAACTCAGATAGAGCTCACATAACTACATACTGACAACAATATCACATTAAGAGTTTCAGACTTAATATTCTGCAACAGAAATTATATTCAGACTAAGTATACAGCACATATTTCATTCCAAGTTTGACCGACAGGTTGCAACTTGCAAGTTAAAAGGTTGCAATGAGTAAACTCTTACCCTTGTTTTTCTAAGTGGAGAATGTACTACATATAGCCATGTCACTAACAAACTCAATGCAAGTATAGTAGTATATAGTGTGGTATATGTATACTGTACAGATAACACCAAGAGCATAATTGCATAGCATCTTTTGTGAAGAAAAAAATTATAGGTGTGCGCGAGGCATGCCTTTTCAACTATGAGCAGTACGTAGACCAAGACACTTGTTAATTTCTCCCTCCAAATGATTCGTGCGTGTATGCTACTCTTTATTTGATACAGAGACTAATGTCACACACAAATTATATGCACACCTTTGTGGAGACATTACATGATAGGTTAATCCATAAACTACATAGTTTAAGTATCGAGATCGACACAATCAGAGCCGATGATCCTCCCAATCTCCATCTACGCGTGTACGAATCTTCCTGGAAAGATCCTACTCATCATGCTGCCATATGATGAAGGCCTCGCTGTCCCCCCAAAGGCGTATCGGCTTCGATCGGGATGCTGAGTTGCACCAAATCCCAAATGGTACTTTTCTAATCGGGCCTTTTTCAGTTCATCATGCATCATCGCATGCATATGCTTGGGCTGCATTTTATATGGGCATGCTGTGCGTTGCTGCCTGGCTGCTTGCCCTGGTGCGCACACAGTCCTTTCAGTTCGAGAGGAAAAAGAATGCCCCTGCTGCAAAACATGTTGCAAGTTGCTACGTAGAGAGATGATGGTGGTGGCCTAGTATTTTTATACGTGTACCACCCACAAGGCATGCAAGAGCTGATGAGGCCTGTATGCATGGACGCACGTTATGGTTGCTGCAACTTGCGACTAGCTAGTAGTGGCGTGGTTAACTGACGATCATCACCTTCGATTTCTAGCTCAATAAAGGCCTGTTTTTAGTATTAAGTCATGGAGGGGGGTGGCTATTAGTTTGCACAACTGCAGTACCAACATGCAGCTCTTGGGGTGGCTGGAAAAAGGATGAGAGAGACCCACTCCACCGACTCGCCGCCACAGACCGTGACGACTGACGCGCCGCCTGCGACGGCACCGCCGCCTCCGGCCCCGAGGAGCGGAGGCGGGCCAAGGTCTTCGTGGGGTGGGGGGATCCCGGGATAATTTTTTAATATTAACCTTTTTTAAAAATTATTTTTATAAATAACCCCTGGGGAACTTTTTTTTTGCACCGGGTAACCCTTTTGGCCGCGCCTGGCGGCGTGGCGCGGCAAGCAGCCGCTACCGCGCCACATGCGGCGGCGCGGCAGCCCCCGCCACGCCGGCCGGCCGCGGCGCGCGCGCCGGGCGTGGGCCCGTGCTTGCCGCGCCACATGCACCGGCGCGGCGGGGCCGCCGCGCCACCGCGGGCGGCGCGGCGGCCGCCGGTCAAGAGGACCCGCGCGGCCCCCTTCTTCCTCCTCCTCCTCCTCTCCCCTTCTCGCTCCGGCCCGAGCCGCCCCGCGCGCACGGTGCCGCCGCCGGCCGCCGCCCCCCCATTCCGGCCCCAAATCGGTGGATTTGGGGTGGGAAAAGTGGGGGAATTTGTTCCCCGCGTCCTTGTGAAGGTATTGACCTACTTCTCTCCCTCTGTTACCGTTGCATTGTGTAGATCGGCGTAGATGTTTTTGACCTAGGGTTAGGTATAGAAATTTGAAATTTAGACGAAATGCAATTAGTTTTAATGGAAATGATGATTAGTTCATACGCGATAGTTTCTCTCGCCCGTGTTATTGACGTGTAGAACTTGTTGCATGAATCGATTTAATGATATTATTGATGTCAAATGTTTAGGGTAGTTGATAATGGGTGTAGCTATTATATGGATGCACGTTTATTAGGGGTAATACCTAACAATTTTGTTGAATAACGAGAATATGCATTTATATATATATATATATATATAACTAATCGAGATGGATATAATTTTTGTTGAACACAATTCTAATTTTTCATGTATATTTATAATAAATATCTATTGTAGTACTATACGGTTATTAAACAAGTTATAAATTTTGTAAATGGACCGTTTAGTTCGCATGTTTCATGGGGGCGTAGTTAAAGAAAATGGAGAGTTTGAGAATATGACGAGTTAGTAGAAACATTTGATGGTCCGCCAAGCTTTAAGGATGTAGTTGATTGTGCAATGGTCAACTATGGAGTTGGAATGCATGAGTTGTCATTTAGAGGTCGTTTTGATTGTGGGAAGGCTAGAGCTCATTATGTGTTGATGAGCTTGTCAAGTGAAGAAAATTGGAATCGGTATAAGAAGGTAGTTGGTCAAGCTAATGTGTCATGTCTGGAGGTTGTGGTAGATATTACTCGTGGGCCTAGTGGTAATGTTTACATGAATGAGGAAGTGCCGTTTGAGGTTCTAAAAGGTACACAAGAGTCTACAATTTTAGAGGAGGACTTTGGTTGTAGGGAACCTAGTCTGGATGTTGGGATGGTGAATGATGATTTTCCTAATGATTGTTTTGAGCGGGAGGAAGAAACCATGGACGATGATGATATATCTGACAGCTCTGAAGAAGGTGATTCTGAAGATGAGTCTGATGAGGAGCATGCGGAAGAGCAAAATGATGCCAATGCACATGCGGCTGAAGCACTCCTTGGTTTAAGTGAGGTTAACTTGGATGGTGTTCAACATGATTATGTTGCAGGACCCTCGGTGAACCATAGAACCTTTGAAAGGGAAGTGCACATAAGTAGGTCGCCAGTGAACACTAGAAATGGTGAAAGTGAAGAACATGTACCTAGGTTCCCGGACAACACTAGAATTGGTGAGAGTGCTGAACACAACACCCAAGCTCAGTACCAATTTGGAATCCCTTCTGTTCGCAATGACGAGAGACTTGAGTAGGATCGATAGAGCCATTTGTGATTCTACTAGGTTGTTCACGAAGGAATAATTTTTACCGAGTGAGCCCGAGATACATGAGAAAATGATGTTTGACTCCCTGGATGAACTTAAGTTTTTCTTGTCGACTATGCGTGAAGCATTATAGGCCTTTCACTGTGGTCCATTCGGACAGGAATCTTAGGTATGAAGTAATGTGCAAACAAGGGTGCATGTGGCGTGTATGGGCACGACTGCAGAGAGGGACAGGGAAATGGAAGATTACAAAGGTTGTGGGACCTCACACATGTCGGTCGAGTCAGGTGAAGGGAGTTCACGCACAATTGACTGCAAGTTACATTGGAAGGTGTATCTTAGGCGTTGTTCGTGAGAATAGTGAGGTGACGGCCAGCAATTTGATAGAGCAGATATTGATGTTTGCTGGATATCGTGTGAAGTATTCTAAGGCATGGCGGGCTAAACAACATGCAATTGCCTTGCTATGGGGCGATTGGAAAGAGTCATATGCAAAAATTCCAAGGGTCTTGAGAGCCATGAACCACTTCAATCCTGGGGTTAAATGGTTCCCTTACATGACCGGTTTTCTCGTGTTCTCGACGGTTGTGTTTTGAAGCCCGTCCTTCTACGTGTTTTTTGGTGCTTTCCACAATGTAAAGTGGCTTTCCAACACTGTCGTCTAGTGATACTTGTAGACGGAACCTTCTTGACCGGCAAGTACAGAGGTACACTCATGATGGCAGTTGTTGTAGATCCTGAACAGCAACTTGTGCCTTTAGCTTATGCCTTGGCGGAGAGTGAGAATGACGACAGTTGGTTATGGTTCATGAGGCTCCTTCGCATTAACGTACTTGGTCCAACGCGACAGGTATGTATGATCTCAGATCGGTACCATGGTCTCATCAAATGTGCGAGCGACCACCTGGATGGGTATACACCACTTGTTCATCGGTGGTGCATTAGGCACTTTGCCGCCAATTTGTGGCGTCGTCAAAAGAATAAGGAGGTAATAGGACAGTTGAAGTTGCTGGCATCAGTACATACAGAGGACAAATTTAAGGAACTGCACAAGGAGTTAGTTAAGAACTTGAACGAGGAAGCTAAAGATTGGTTGGAGTATGAAATGGAGGATAAGGACAAATGGGCTCAAGCATATGATGCGGGGGTATGCGTTGGGGTATCATGACAACAAACTATTCCGAAAGTTACAACAACATATTTAGAGGAATAAGAAGTAGACCCGTCGCGGGGATCATTGAATACTCATTTGAAAAATGCAATGAATACTTTGTGAAAAGATGGCGAAAGCACGTGATTTGTTGGATAATGGGGGTAGAATTGGATCCTTTGCGGATGAGATAATGTATGATGCTTGCTTTAAGATCCGTGAACCAACATGCGAAGCATACGGTCCGGACGAATGATTTATTCTATTCGAGGTTCCTCTACTACTAATGTTGGAGGCGAGAGTCATGGCGGTCGACACTATAGGGTGGACCTCCGGGCCGGTACTTGCACCTGTAACGGTCCTCAATTGTTGCATCTTCCTTGTTCTCACTTGATGACAGCTTGCACTTCTAGAGGTCTAGACTATGAAAATGCCATGTACATGTCTCCTTTGTTCTTTAGAGAACACACCATTAAGATTTGGGAATCCAGCTTTGAGCCGTACCTTGATCTGTCACAATGGCCTGAATATGATGGCCCAGAGTACGTGCCACTGCCGTCTTTGAAGAAATTGAAAAAGGGTAGGAGGCAAAAGAAGCGTTTGAAAGGGGACATGGACGCGTGTCAAGGAAGGTTTGCCGCTGATTATGATATGGGTGATTTTGAAGCTGATGCAGACAAGATGACGTATCTTTGCTCAAAATGTCACAAAGAAATTAAAAACTGCAAATGTCGGAAAAGAAAATCGAAGGGCAAGAAAAAAGCAACGGGGACAAATAGAAGGATGGGTGGTTCCAACTCTAGGGTACGTGTCATGGTAGTACGTTAGTAGGTGAAAAATTATGAAATTTTGTATGCAAGTTAAATAATTTCATATTTCTATATACTTACCTTCAATTTTTAATTATTGTTACTAACTACAAGTACATTTTTTCAGGATGGCGCACCCAGTGTACCCGCTCCTTGAGGCTGCATATGATGGCAGCCATCGTGCACACCTTCTGGCCGACCTTCACGAGGTATTTACAAAAGCCTGAACTTAAGATCAAAATTTATTAGTTATTGTACCTCCTAGTTGTGTTTAATATGTAATAGTGTTAATATGTGAGCTAAGCATATTTCTTGCATTTTGAGGACTAGACATTGCTAATGTTGTAATTATAGAATTTTATTGTTTTTCAGGACTTGAACCCGTTGAGGGTGCGAGAGCACTTTCCACTTCCTTGGGACGAGAGATACGCCCCGTACTTGGCTAGAGCGGGGTTCTTGGACATTGCTTTGGTCGTGGTTCGTGGGTTGCCTGTGATGGACGGGCCGCTGTTGTCGGCCTTGGTGGATTGATGGCGTCCAGAGACCCACTCTTTCCACCTACCGTGCGGAGAGATGATAGTGACCTTGCAGGATACCGCCATGATCCTTGGTCTTCTACTTGAGGGGCTGGCAGTGAGTGGGATCATTCAGAGTGCTGGTTGGCGAGACATGGTTGAGTTGCACATTGGGGTGAGACCACCAGATGCTGATGAGGGGGATGCGTCGAAGAAGACCTCGGAGTGAACACGGTTTGGTTGAGGCAAGACTTCACCGTTTGCCCCCGGGGAGCTCCTCGGTACGTTGTAGAGAGGCACGCACGTGTATGGCTTTGGCACTTTGTTGCCACGTTCTCGCTACCGCATGCTTGCGGGTAACACCGTTTCTTGGATGGTTCCGCCACTTTTGGGTCGGGATTGGGACAATATCCGTGGCTACAGTTGGGGTTCGGCGGTTTTGGCATGGCTATATAGGCAGCTATGTGATGCCTGTAGGCGGAGTGGACGGGACGCGAACCTTGGTGGATGCGCTTACCTCCTGCATATTTGGATTTGGGAGCGTCTTCCAGTAGGCCGACCACACCGCGGGCCAGTTGAGGTACATACAAATCTTTTGTTCTTTATTCATGCAGACTTATATTCATGAATTATTAATCTTTCAAATTTTGGTTATATTTTGCAGGCTTGGAATCGGCAGGATTCTCGACCCACTTTTGGGTTTGTGTGGAAGACAGCGACAACGGTACGTGGTCCTCCGGAAAGGAGGTACAAGTTCTACACAAACGAGTTGGGCTGTCTTACTCAGGCACAGGTACAAACCCATGTCCACTAGTTCGTGTTCAATTTGTAAATTTTGGTTCATCACATTTTCTCTAAACATGTTGTATGTTTGTAGGTTGAGTGGCTACCGTACGACCGCGACTTTCCTTAACACGTCCAGTTCTCACCCATGTGTTACAGAGACAGGCTTCTGTGGAGGTCGACAGTGCCACTCATCATCTACTATGTTGTCGAGTGGCATTTGCCAAACAGGGTGCTACGCCAGTTTGGGAGGCTTCAGCCTTCGCCTCCGGAGCGTGTGTCCACCGTTCCAGCCTTGCACAAGTAAGAAACCAACTCGATACATTTTCCATGACTCTCATATGGCATAAGTTGCTTTGTAAATAATGTGACAAGCAATTTTGGTATTTCAGGGTGAACAGGCAAAAAAGATACAAGGAGAATGATTGGACGGTGAAGCATGCTAGGTACCTGGACCTTTGGAACAATCGCCAGAGGATGGATCATCAAGTTGGTGCCGGTTGGCGTCCTGGACCACATAGAGAGTACATGAGGTGGTACCATACCTCTACAAGAACCAAGATCAAGCCAGCTTTGACGGATGAGCACATTGAAGATGCCCCCTCAGACTCCGACGACGACATAGCGGATGAGTACGACACCCTGACACGTGTGGGCACACAGCCAGAGCGAGCACCTTTGCACGATTACTTGGTAAATTTATCCCAAGCCAATGTTGTTTGATCACTTCGGTTTCTAATAATTTGTATCTATAATAAGATTTTTTTGTAGGGACAACAACTTGCAAGGCTTGCAAATGAGGCAGGAGTGGCCATGGAACATGCAAGTGCTTCCGAAGGTGGAGCCCTATGCAACTTTGCAGAGGTAGTATTACTTTTCAAAAACTGAATGCTTAAGTTTATCCATATTTTGAATATGTCTTCAATTTGTACCAATTGCATGTTGCAGAGGGTCCGGAGGAGCTGCAGGCGTATGGCAATGAAGTTGAACTGCATAGCGGCTCCAGATGTTGTCCACGGCGGCAATGTTCAGGCCACTTCTTCAGGATCCCGCCGTACTCCAGTTCACCACGGGGCTAGAAGCTCGACAAGGACCCCATCTCGAAGCACCGCTCGCACCGCGTCGGCATCAGCAGGTCGTGTTGTTGCTAGTGGCAGCCGTGGTCGTGGTAAGGAAATCGCCACCCCTGAGCCCAGTGATGAGGACGATGGAGACTCCTCCTCCTCCTCACCGGCAGCTGGTAGTGAGCGTGGAGACCCCACGTACATCTCTGAGATTCTGATGGACGTACTGTTTGATGCCCCACCCGCAACTCAAACACAAGGAGATTCGACGAGTCAGGTAATGAATCTAAAAATTTCCTTCCAAGTCAGCATTTGATAATACCTTGCTCTTCTATAGTGTTTTGTCCAATTTTTGCAGCCTCGCCCACCTCCTGCGAAGAAAGCCCGCGGCCGTCGTCCACGTGGGCCCGCTGAAGTTGGGAGTGCCAACGTCTTGGACACAGAACCGGGGAGGGAACGCCGACCTAAACAAATTTTCAGCCCCGAGGACCAAATCCGCCGCTGTCGTTGGTCGTATGGACGATATGTGATGTTTGTGTGTGCCGGACTATGTCGAAGGCATGTCTACGCCTTAGGATGTTGAACTGTGTGTGCCGGACTTTGTCGGAGCATGTGTTGGCCTTAGGATGTTGAACTTAAGCACTTTGTGTGATGTTTGTGTGCCGAACTATATTTGAATGTA
Organism: Cenchrus americanus; assembly: GCA_947561735.1. Classification (NCBI taxonomy): domain Eukaryota; kingdom Viridiplantae; phylum Streptophyta; class Magnoliopsida; order Poales; family Poaceae; genus Cenchrus; species Cenchrus americanus. The sequence goes on along the minus strand of OX387244.1, from coordinate 74,601,411 downwards.
CGCACTTTGTATGAAACTATCTTTGCTGCATGGGAAGTGTCCCCATATTGGCTTCTGGATGAGTGGATGATGAGTTCTGTTGATTTCCTGCAGGTGCGTCGAGTTTAGAGGGCAGCAGAAACCAGAAGAAACTTCTGTTTCTGGCTGGCAATAGGTTTGCCGCGCCATGCGCGCTGGCGCGGCAACGTGTGACTGCCGCGCCATCCCCTACGGCGCGGCAGTCCTGGCAACTTGGTGCCACAGATCGCGACCTCTACCCAGTGCTGCCGCGCCGTAGGGGATGGCGCGGCAGGCACACTTTGCCGCGCCGAAGCGCATGGCGCGGCAAGACTGCCTTGCCGCGCTTAAATTTTATGAAAACCAGTACGCTCCCTCGGCCAAGGTTCAAGTTGAGCCGGTGGCGTGGCAACACGAGCCTACCGCGCCATGGGCGACGGCGCGGCAAAGCTGCCCCACCATGGCGCGTACTGGTTTTCGTAAAACTTAAGCGCGGCAAGGGAGTATTGCCGCGCCAGGCACCATGGCGCGGCAACGTTAAGCTACCGCGCCGAGCCCTGTGGCGCGGCAGATTTAATCCATGAGGACCTTGTTAACACGATTCCATGACTTTCTTGCAACTGCAAATGCCCGTCTCTTCCGTCCTAGTTGCCTAATTGAATGCCGGGGGTCCGAGAATCCAATCCCACACCGATTTAGAGAAATGGGTCCACCACACCCACCTTCTCTATATAATGGGGGTAGCCTCCCCACTCATCACTCGCCTCCAATCCTCACAGGCAACCTCCACTCGTACCTCACCTCCATTCCTCCAGTCGTTTGAGAGTGTTGGTTGTCCGAGATGGGCTCATGGTTTGGGTTTATGGATGTGAGGAGGGCCATGGAAGCCATGGAGGGGGCATACCCAAATGATCCCAATAGATCCATACTCAGTTTGAACAAGAGGCCGAAAGGCGAGATCCCCCCAGAGTGCCATTGTGGCATGAATGCGGGATGCAAGGTCTCACGTGAAGATGAAACGTTTGGCAGGCGGTTTTGGTGTTGTCAAAACATCGATCAAGCTAAAAAGGAGCTTGCGGCATTGGCAGTAAGTGATACTGTTAAGTAGCATTGTACCTACTTCGTGGTGTTCATTTCTGACTTTGTATCTACGTGGCATATATTGAAGGGAAGCAGTAGATCTGTTGCTCCAAAGGTGACGAGGGCGTGCCACTTCGAGCAGTGGATCGACGACTTCATTAGTGGTCCAGATGCCGCGTTTCTGGCGAGGGGGAAGAAAATCGATGGAGACCCCAGCACTGAAGCTCTTGTGAAGAAGGAACTTAAGGACTTCAAGAAGTGGAGCGATGACTTCATCAGTGGTGCATGATTGTTGTTATGTGTAACACGTGCCATTGCTTGTGTGATTTAAATTTCCTAAGGCGTGCTAGGATTAGTATTGGCACATGTTCCATGCATGTCATTGGAAACTCGTGTGATTTAAATTACCTAAGGCGTGCTAGGATTAGTATTGGCACATGTGCCATGCATGCCACTGCAAACTTGTGTGACTTAAATTCCCTAAGGCATGGTAGGATTAGTTGTGGCACATGTGCCTTGCATGCCACTGCAAACTTGTTATGTAAGAGAAATGTCTAATGAAATAGCAATGGCCACAGTGTTGACAAAACAATTTGTAGTTCTTTAGACTTTTCAGTTTTTGCAGTTGAAATGATGCCTCACTGAAAAGGCTAGAGATTCCAAGGACCCTAGGGTTTCAGGAGTGCATAGATTTTTTCAGGGTGTTGTCAAATCAAATGTTGTACTGGACAACATGGCTCACTGAAAAGGCTAGGGATTCCAAGGACCCTAGGGTTTCAGGAGTGCATAGATTTTTTCAGGGTGTTGTGAAATCAATTGTTGTACAGGACAACATGGCTCACTGAAAAGGCTAGGGAATCCAAGTAGGCTACCGTTTCATGACTCCAAAGGCTTTTTCAGAGTGTTGTCAATTCAAATTTTAAAGCACACGTACATGACATAAGAGGAGCCTGGGGGCTGACATTCTTTGTAGTTGCAGCAGTAGCAACAACACCTTGGAGATTAACATTATCGACTGGTGTTCTAGGTTCAGGCACATAATTGCTTGGAGTGTTGAACACACAAGGATTCTTTTGTTTAGGATGGCTTCTAACAGCAGGCTGTGATTCAGGACTCAGACCAACTTCTTCGCACAGAGCAACATATTTGCACATATGAAAAGTCATGTTTAACAAGTAAACACTTTTGTCAACTATATATTTGTACAGAAGGCAAAACAAGAACCGACATCACAAAGTCTCAACAAGCCTCCTGAGTGCTGACAAAGGTCATCAAACTCCCCCCGGGACCAGTACTTTCCACCCAACTCGATAACCAATTCAAATTTTAAAGCACACATACATGACATATCATGTTCATCACGATGGGGTTCTGAATTGAAAGCTGCAAATGGCATAAGGTAGTTTACACAACAATTACAACACTAATAATCTACTTGTACGAGAACTGTCCAGATAACATAGAGCCAAAACCACTCGATTCCTGGGAAGGCATGTAGTAGTTCCCAAACGGGGGTGGAGGTGGCGGGGATGGACTTGACGGTTGTCGGTGTTTTAGACCGGCAACCTACTACGGGGAGTACCCGAAGTAGATGAATGTGACTCGCCGAGATCGGTAACTCGAAGGAAGAGACACGTGGCACACAATTTAGATAGGTTCGGGCCGCGAGGTGCGTAATACCCTACGTCCTGTATGCTGCGTAGCTCTGGATTGATTGGGCACGATTACAAGATGGTGCAATAGTGCGCCGTGGGTTGTATGAGAGGAGATTGGATGCTAGAGATCGGTCCCTGCCTCGCCTTATATAGTCGGAGGCAGGGTTACAAGTCGGAGTAGGGAGAGAGTACTAGTCGAGTACGTCTAGGAGTCCTCTATACGGTGCGAGAACATGTACGGCTCCCCTAACCGAGTACTACTCCCGTGTAGTCCTTGTGCTCCACGCCTTCGGTGCCGTGTAGCGCAAGCCGGTAGTCCCGGGGCCCACCGAGTAGTCGGTCCCGGTACCCACCGAGGTAGTGGGCCCGGGGAGGTCCATACGACAAGCCCCCGAGTACTTTGTAGTCGAGAAGGATAGCTTCAAGTAATCTTGACGGCCTTAACGAGTAGTCCTCAAGCGTCCCTGAGTGCTACAAGTCAAAAGTCCTCAAGAGTAGTCGAAGCATCCCGAGGCTGGAATGTACTCCAGCTGATGTTTGAGCAATCTTGAAGTCTTCTCGAGTAGTCCCAAGCGTCCTCGAAAACTGCCTTCGAAGGTCTTCAAAAATGCCTGTCTTGTCTAGAAGCCGGAGATGATATGGAGGTGCGATTTGCAAAATCGCACTCCATATGGAGTAGCCCCCGAGCCTTAGGTTGAGCCGCGGGCTCTGGCTGAGGGTCCATCTGAAGTCTTGGCAGGAAAATCCCGAAAAATCCGGAGAGAAAAAAACCGAAGGACATGTGGCACGGATCCCCCGAGCCTTGAGTCGAGTACTTCCTCTCGAATTGAAGGGTCATCTTGAAGAATGTGTCCTGAGATGCTCTTGAGACTAGCCGCTTCCCAGGTAGTCGAGTAGAAGTAGCCGAGCCCCCGAGGTGAGGCGCGTCGACTAGTAGAATACGAAGGGTCACGCACAGCCGCTGAGTCAGCCGCACCTGGACTTATCCTGCCGCCCGTTGCGGAGCCGTTTTGACTTATAAATAGAAGCCAAAACCCTTAGGGTTTTTCACCCATTCGAGCTGCAGCCATTCCGTTTGCATCTGAAGCAAATCCACTCCCAGCGCTTGCTGCCGCCGTAGTAGATTCAAGTGCGCCGCCACCCAAAACTTTTAGGGTAGCCCCCGAGCGGATGCGAGTGAAGACGCCCTGCACTTGGAGGATGAAGCTATCACCGTCCAAGACGTCGAAGGCCGCCGGGAAGAAGAGGGGCCGCGAAGAGGCCGCCGCGGCTGCCACCGGAGCAGCGCCGCCCATGTCTCCACCGCGGGCCGATCCAAGCCACGAGTGGAAGAAGTCCAAAGTGAAGACCGAGGATCTGCTGACCCTCTTGAACAGTGGGTTCATCAGGGAGAAGGGAGTCGACATGTGGAGATCCGCCGCTGGAGATCCATATCCGATGGAGAAGGCCGAAGACGAGATCCCAATGTTCGCGCGGTTCGTGGAGCGCGGGCTTGCGCTCCCGGCCAGCGATTTCTTCAAGGGGCTGCTCGGGTACTACGGGATCGAGTACCTGAACCTGAACCCCAACGGCATCTTCCACACGGCGGTCTTCGTGCACTTCTGCGAAGCCTTCCTCGGGATCAAGCCACATTGGGTGCTTTTCCGGAAGTTCTTCCGCGTCAAGCCGCAGCCAAGTGCCACCAACCCCGGGGGTAGTCGGAGGAGCCGCATCCAGCTGAGGGAGGACGCCGCGGAGCAATATCTGGCGTACAAACTTGTCGACTCCAATACTGATTGGAAGACCAGGTGGTTCTATATCACGAACCACCACCCCGGCCCCCGAGCCGAGCGGACGGCGGCCCGGAGCATAGAGAATGGTGGAACACGGAGCCCACCATGCAAGAGGGGATCCAGCTTCCCGAGCTGCTGGCACGCATTAAGGTGCTCAGGGAGGCGGGACTGAGGGCCGAGCACGTGGCCTTCAGTTTCATGAAGCGGAGGGTGCAGCCGTTGATGGCTCGAGACACCCTAGGCTTCGAGTACACCAGCGACGACGACACGTCGCGGATGCCGGGAGCCCTACCTGGCGCGCCAGCTGTCGGTGTTTTAGACCGACAACCTACTACGGGGAGTACCCGAAGTAGATGAATGTGACTCCCCGGGATCGGTAACTCGAAGGAAGAGACACGTGGCACACAATTTAGACAGGTTCGGGCCGCGAGGTGCGTAATACCCTACGTCCTGTATGCTGCGTAGCTCTGGATTGATAGGGCACGATTACAAGATGGTGCAATAGTGCGCCGTGAGTTGCGGGGGATTGTATGAGATGAGGTGATCCCGAGATCGGTCCCCCGCCCCCGCCTTATATAGTCCGGGAGGAGCGGGGTTACAAGTCGGAGTAGGGAAGGAGTACTAGTCGAGTACGTCTAGGAGACCTCTATACAGTGCGGAACATGTACAGAGTCCTAACCGAGTACTACTCCTGTGTAGTCCTTGTGCTCCACGCCTTCAGGTGCCGTGTAGCGCAAGCCGGGTAGTCCCAGGAGCCCTACCTGGCGCGCCAGCTGTCGGTGTTTTAGACCGGCAACCTACTACGGGGAGTACCCGAAGTAGATGAATGTGACTCCCCGGGATCGGTAACTCGAAGGAAGAGACACGTGGCACACAATTTAGACAGGTTCGGGCCGCGAGGTGCGTAATACCCTACGTCTTGTATGCTGCGTAGCTCTGGATTGATTGGGCAGGATTACAAGATGGTGCAATAGTGCGCCGTGGGTTGTATGAGAGGAGATTGGATGCTAGAGATCGGTCCCTGCCTCGCCTTATATAGTCCGGGAGGCAGGGTTACAAGTCGGAGTAGGGAGAGAGTACTAGTCGAGTACGTCTAGGAGTCCTCTATACGGTCTGCGGAACATGTACGGCTCCCTAACCGAGTACTACTCCCCGTGTAGTCCTTGTGCTCCACGCCTTCAGGTGCCGTGTAGCGCAAGCCAGGTAGTCCCAGGGGCCCACCGAGTAGTCGGTCCTGGTACCCACCGAGGTAGTGGGCCCAGGGAGGTCCATACGACAACGGTGGACTGTTCTTCATGTGACATCTGCAGGTGCATAGCGCGTCGTCGCTAGATGGTGGATCTGGAGGAGTAAGTGCCTCCGCGAGCTCATGCTTCAGCTTCTCGATGCATCCTTCTAGGTACGTGATGTACTCTTCATATGGATGAATAGCTGGCGGATCGACCCATTGCGAGAAACCACAGTTGTTAGGGTCATACGAGTACTGCAAGCAACAATAGTATGTTAGTTACCTAAATAAACTGATGGAAATACTCGTGGTAGTGTTCCTTACCCAGGCACGTGGACAGTGCCAAAAGCGACGACCGGAGTAGTAAAGTCCAACTCCCTCATAAACTTGCATTACACACAACTCATTGTGCATGCATCTTGGCCACTTTACTGGATGTGTTGTAATAATGGAACTATTATTCCTAAATTTTTAATTTTTCTAATCTCCTGCTCCATTAATAAATATGCATGCAACACAACCAAACACATTTTTTCATTGAAAAAATAGTTCACTACAACACATACAACTGATTCTTAAGGACCATTCATCATCAACTACATCACATAACAAAGTGTTCACTTAACACAAAACTACCAAACACACTAGTTCATTGAAAAAAATATTACACTGCAACACATGTAACTGACACTTGAGCACTATTCATCATCCTCCCACAATCCTCTTACCTTTTCTGTCGGCCTCTGCCTTTCTAGCCGCTTCATCCCTCGACCTATCCCTGGACCTCTCCATCAATGCCTTCCACTCCTCTTCCTTTTTCCTCTTCTTCTCACTCTTCTCCTCTGCCCCGGTCAACGGACGTATCCCCCGTTCTAAGAACTTCTCCCCGTTACAATGCCAATATGCCACAACTTTCTCGTAGTTGGCGTAACCAACTACAAATTCTAGCTCCACTCCGGTTTCACGAACCATCTCATCACAAATTGGACCACTTAGATCCTCCTCTTCCGGTAAGGGCACACCATATTTTGCTCTTATCTTGTTTTTAATAGATTCAGCTTTTAAACCTCCTCTCGAGTTCGAAGTTCGTCCCAACTCTAACATTAACTCACGACGACCAAGAAATTGCTCCCAATCACAAGTCCGCCCCTCCTGCAAAATATAAGACCGTATCATACAAAGTTAAATCAAAATGAAGACAACCACAACGGTAGTGCTACCTAAATCAAAGAAGTTCACATCATGCTCACCCAAAAGTCCCATATGCATTGCCACAAAACATTCCAAAACCGAGCTCAGATGGCACAACACCTTCCGTGGCTACTATGCCACACTTGCACCGTGAAGGTGGATAGCTAAGGCAAGGCCAAGACTTCGTCCCGGATTCGAACTCTTTCACTTCAGATTCAGTTGGCCACTCCGATCTTGGTCCATGTATGTATTCATTGAAGTCACACCTAGGCCACCCACTCTGAAATGCAGAACAACCATTAATAGCAATGAGTCATGCACATTTATAAAACTTAAATGATAACAAGGATATGCTTTTTACTTACAACAGTCTTTAGGGAGCAACGGAAGAATGGTGTAAACTTATTTGGGGCCTCAATGTTTGGTCATTGAAGATACGCACGCACTCCACAATCACACAATGGAGGGTTGTTAACTCGCTCAATGGCGGCTAACTGCTTCTCCTCACAAGTCATTGGTGGAGGATTCGGTGGAGGAGGAACCCATCGTTGAAACTCATGATATGGCTTCAAGACATGACTCGCATACGGGAAGAGACGTATCCTAGGATCAAACTTGTCGGGCCCGTCTATCCACTGCAAAAAATAACAAGGAGGTACGCCGGGGTGGTGCTTCCCTAATCCAAACAACGGTAGAATGCTCTACCCGCAATCCCGGCACACCTAGACCGTTTCACATAAGCCGGCACACCACATAAACAATTGGGTACAGGGAGAGCTCGAGGCACAGGACCGTTTTCATCCCACTCTTCGGGAAAACTTCCTTTACCCCTAACAATGGCACAGTAACGTGGGTTTTGGTGGCTCATGTCTACTAATCCTGCAACCAATGATATCAAAATGAACAATCACTTTCAACATATTTGCGACATTGTATTAAGCATGTAGTAAAGCAAACCTACACTAAAGCATGTAGTAAAGCAACGTATTTTCAACATATCAATATATGGCACATTGTCTAATGAAACTTTCCAAAGCATAACTTTCAACACATCCAACATCTAACACATCACAATTTCAAATTATTGTCAAACCCTAGCTCACCTATACATGCAAAATACAGCAAAATTAAGTGCTAAAACTGAGATTAAATAAGGGCAATACCTTCCAAGGATACAGGGATCGATTTCCGACACTATCCCCGCCACAAATCGCCGGATACGGGGGGCGGCGGCCGGCGGCGGCGCTGCGCACAGGAGTGAGCTCGGGCTAGGAGAGAAGAGAGGGAGGAGGAAGAAGAAAGAAGGCCGCGCGGGCCCTCTAGACCCGACGCCGCCGCGCCGGGGGCGGGGTGGCGCGGCGGCCCTACCGCGCCGGTGCATGTGGCGCGGTAGGACCGGGCCCACGCCCGGCGCGCGCGCGCGCGCCGCGCGCGCGGCGGGGGCCGCCGCGCCACCGCATGTGGCGCGGCAGCGGCTGCTTGCCGCGCCACGCCATCAGGCGCGGCCAAAAGGGTCACCGGGTGCAAATAAAGTTCGCCTGGGGTTATTTATAAAAATAATTTTTAAAAAAGGTTAATATTAAAAAATTATCCGGGATCCCATGGGAGTCGGGGAGATGATTCTGCTATGGATTCAACAAGCGAAGCATCTCAAGCGACGCCATGGAAGAGACGTGTCAGACGAGAATAGCTTTTAGAAGAACAATTGATGGCATTTACAACCATTCCTAGCGGGCTAACCGGGGCTCGAGTTGGATATGGGTACCCAAACCCATAGCCCTTGGCGGCAGCGAGTACCCGACCCGTGCGGAGGAGATAAGACACGAGGGGTGGAAGGCTAATAGAGTGTTCGGACTTCGTCCTCCTCCACCACAGACAAAAACTATTTTTTATATTTAATTTGTCATGATTTTCGAAAAATAATAGGTCGAATCAAAATTTTCGAGAAATGTACATCTGACGCCGTAGCCCACGGTGTCAGGCTCCTGCCGCCGCATCGCACGGCGCTTGGAGTCCCTGCCGCCGTGGGCCACGACGGCAGGGGAGCCGCTACCGGCCGGCGCATCGGCCGGTGGGGTCAGTACCTAACGCCGCGGCCCACGGTGTCAGAAAATCCTAGCGCCAAGGGCCACGGCGGTAGCGCCGGCCTATATAAGGGGCCGCGCCCCCTGCCGCCAGCCCCCACTCCTCCCTCACTCCTCACTTCAAATCTTCTGCTTTCAACCTCTTCGGAGCGCCCGTCTTTTTAGCTTTTTAACCCTTTTTGCGAAAGATTTTCACAAGTAGACCCTTTTTGGAAAGATTTCAAAAAATGGACCCTGAGCTCGGCGCCGTGGATCATGGCGCCGAGGTTACATGCCTCGGGGCCACAGATCATGGCGCCGAGGTCTTCGGCCTTTAAAACAATATCAGTTACCCTACTTTGAAATTCTTTTGTGAAGAAATTTGTATGTAAAACGTGGCCAATAAAATGGAAAAAGGAATCTATGAACTTTGTTTAACATCTTACAACATTTGTGGATAAAAACTAAGCGAGTTTACATATTTAAAATGACATTCCAAAATTGAAAGTATTGCTGTCGGCATTTACTCATGCGCTGAAAAATTCTAAGTGTTGAGAACCCTTAAAACATTAACAGGCATGCAACTTTGAAATTCTATTTTGAAAAAGTTTTCATATATACATTGAAAGAATTTAGATCCCAAATGTAGTATGATGTTTAATAAACATTTTGTGTATGTTGTTGACCATGAAAACATACAAATTTCTTCACAAAAGAATTTCAAAGTAGGGTAACTGATATTGTTTGCAGGCCCAAGACCTCGACGCCATGATCTGTGGCGCCGAGGCATGTAAGCTCGGCGCCATGATCCACGGTGCCGAGCTCAGGGTCCATTTTTTGAAATCTTTTCAAAAAGGGTCTACTTCTGAAAATCTTTCGCAAAAAGGGCTAAAAATTAAAAAAGTCGGTCGGAGCGCTTCTAAGGTATGTTTTCTAAATTTAGTCCGGTTTTGTTAGTTAGTTTAGTTATATTAGTTAATTTAGATTAGTTAGTTAGTTTAGTTAAATTAGTTTAGTTTAGAAATTTAATTTAGTTAACCTAGTTTAGTTAAATTTAGTTTAGTTAAATTTAGTTTAGAAATTTAGTTTACTTAACTTAACTTAGGTATGTTTAAATTCACATAATTCGTTTTAATTCATTTTAAACTTCTAGGAAATGGTTATAGTTGACATAATTTGATTAAATTGGTATAAAATTCGTAGAAAATTATTTAAATTCACATAATTTGTTTAAATTCGTTTTAAACTTCTAGGAAATGGTTATAGTTGACATAATTTGATTAAATTGCTATAAAATTCATAGAAAATTATTTCAATGCACATAATTCGTTTAAATTCGTTTTAAACTTCTAGAAAATGGTTATAGTTGACATAATTTGATTAAATTGCTATAAAATTCGTAGAAAATTATTAAATTCACATAATTCATTTAAATTCGTTTTAAACTTCTAGGAAATCATTATAGTTGACATAATTTGATTAAATTGCTCTAAAATTTGTAGAAAATTATTTAAATTCACATAATTCGTTTAAATTCGTTTTAACCTTCTAGGAAATCGTTATAGTTGACATAATTTTATTAAATTGCTCTAAAATTCGTAGAAAATTATTGAAATTCACATAGTTCGTTTAAATTTGTTTTAAACTTCTAGGAAATTGTTATAGTTGACATAATTTGGTTAAATTGATTAAATTATGTTTTTTGCAGTTATGGCTGCACCGCTGGACTACGTACGGCCGGAGTTGTTCGACGAGGCGGTGGACCGGCAGCACCGCTCGTACGTGTCGGCTGTCCTCGGCCGTTCGCTCGGCGTGATACGTTGCAGGACGACCCGCACGTTGCTGCCGATACACCCGCAGTGGATTCCGAAGTACGTAATTCATATTTATTATTTTTTCCTTTTCTTTACAATAGTAATTGTTTTAAGTAAATTATTATTTTTTCAGGCTACGCGCTGCAGGACTACTCCCTGTTGGCGGTTGGTCGAGGGGGACAGGCTACGAGCTGAGGTTCCCCGGGCAGAGCGGTTGACGCGGTTCAACTTCGACGCCCCGGTGGCGACCAGAGACGTACACGTTCCACCTCCCCATCGGCGAGATGACTCTCAGTCTGGAGGACACCGCGATGTTGGGAGGACTGCCGTGTGCTGGCGAGGCGATGGGGCCGATTGACATCCCCGCGACGTGGCAGGCTGAATTCATTGCTCAGTTCGCGAACGTTCCTCGGAACTATCGCGCGCCGGCGTCGTACCTGCCCTTCGTCGACACCCACGGGCCCACCAGGACTTGGATCCAGCAGTTCAGCGTAAGTGATTCTAGCTCTTATTTTCAACGTTTGTATGCATTTAAACGAATATGACGACAAACCTTTGTGTGTTTGCAGGCTGACTACATGGCGGACGATGCCGACGACCAGACGTCAGACAGGTTTCTAGAGGTCTACCTGCCCTGGCTGTTCGGGTGGGTGCTGTTTTGCGAGTCAGAAAACAGAAAACGCATGGGAAAAAATAGTTTGCCGTGCGTTTTTTTGGGACGGGGTTTGCCATGCGTTTTCGCATAGCGCACGACAAACTTTTTTTTTTTCCAAACGTCCGTCACCTCGTTGCCACCGAGGGAGAACCGTTAGCACCAAGGCGGGAGGGGCAAATTTTCTTTTGCTCTTTGCCGTGCGCCAAAATAAAAACGCACGACAAAGAGGTGTCTTTGCCGTGCGTTTTTATTTTGGCGCACGACAAAGTATTTTCCTCAATTTATGTCCCCTAAGTTCCAAATTCAATTGCCCCTAAAAAAATCTTGTCAACTTGAAATTTTTTCTACTTATACATGCCACACTTCATTGTAAATTTTGGATAATTTTTGTTTTGATTTGCGATATTTAACTAACTAATTTTATTTCTAGCAATTGTTTGAAAATGTATTTGTAGTGGACAAATATAAAGAAGCCAAGAATTCAATTTTTTTTGAAACTTTGCCGTGTGCCTACACAAAACGCACGGCAAACATAAAACTTTGCCGTGCGTTTTGGTAAGGCGCACGGCAAAGTTTTATGTTTGCCGTGCGTTTTGTGTAGGCGCACGACAAAGTTTTTTTTTAAAAATTGAATTCTTGACTTCTTTATATTTTTTTCACTACAAAGACATTACTTTATAATATATATTTCAATTTCGCACTCATCTCGATCATTTTGCTATTTTTAACGAATTTATTTCATCGAAATGATTTTTCAAATAAGTCAATTTTGAACTACAAGTGCATAAAATTATATAGTAAAGTTTGTGGAAAAATGATAATTGTGTAATTGAGTCCATTTTAAGACCTTATCCATGAAATTTGTTGAATTTTTGAATATTTTATTCGTGAGACACGAAAATTTACGTGATTAGGAAATGTTTTTTTAATTCTATAAAATGCAAACGAAGTTCGAAAATTATGAGATCCGTCGAGACCTAATGATATACAATGGGAAGGCTATGAAAAATAGTAGAGAAAGGTTTTGAAGATTTTGTCACGCATAGTGTTTAGAAACAGAGACATCACACGAGAAGTTATAGATTGTTTAGGGTTACTTCATTGGGTTTGTAGTCTTAGTAAAGTTTATAATGGGCTTTTCACTTTCAAAACTTTTTATTAGTGAATATACAACTTATATTGTCTAATCCTAATTTATGGTAATTTTTTGGATCTATTTGATAAATTTAGTACATTACCTCTATTTGTGAGGTGTAAAAAGGCATAAACAAAAAAAATCCAATTGTCCCTAAAAATGCAAGTGAAGTTAAAATTATGAGATTTGTTGTGATCTAAAAAATTCAAATGACTCCATGTTAAAATTTGGTTCAATTTTGTGTTTGTTTGCTATATTAACTACTAAAATCCATATGTAGCAATTTTGAAAAAAAAATAATATTTACCGTGGGCCTAAACCTCGGCGCACGACAAACAACAACTGGCCCACTTCGCTTCCTCGGCCCAATTTCACCTTCCCGACCCACCTTCTCCCAACGCACCGTGGCCGTTGATCTTACAATCTGACGGTCAGGATTTGACGATGACATTATATAAAATGACCCAAACCCTACTCTCCTAGTCTCCCTCCCTCCCGCCCGCCCCCCTTTCCTCTCCCCGCGCCGGCCGCTCCCTTCCTCTCCCTCACTGGCCGCTCCCTTCCCCTTCCCCTCCCTCACCGGCCGCTCCCTTCCCCTTCCCCTCCCCTCACCGACGCCGCATCCGCGCGCGCGTAGCGGCGGCCCGAGCCCGACATCACTCACGGCGGAGGCGGCCCGAGGATGGGGTGCGGCAGCCCGTGGACGGGCTCCCGTGGCGGAGGCGGCCTCCCTCCGCCGGATCCGCGCTCGCCGGCCGGGGACGGGCTCTCGGTGGCGGAGGAAGCCGAGAACGGGTGGCGGCGGCGGAGGCGGCCTCCCTCCGCCGGATCCGCTCTTGCCGGCCCGAGGACGGGCTCTGGCGGCGGAGGACCCGAGGACGGGCGGCGGCGGCGGAGGCGACCTCCCCGCCGCCGGAGCCGCTCTCGCCGGCCCGAGGATAGGCTCCCGGTGGCGGAGGAACCCTAGGGACGGGCGACGGCGGCGGAGGCGACCTCCCGCTTCTGATCTGTTCTCGCCGGCCCGAGGACAGGCTCCCGGCAGCGGAGGCACGCCTGAGGTCGATGCCAGAGCTCGAAGGCCGGGGCTACCAGCGGCGACGTCATCCTAGTTTGCTCTCCCCTCCCCCCTCTCTATAACATCATCTCTTACAGGTTGTGGCGGCGGTGCGTGGCGGTCGGTGACGTCGCCTCCTCGCCCCTACGCCCCATCACCTCGTCGGTGCGCACGGCGAGAACGGCGAGCACGACGCCCCCTTCTCCCTCCGACGATGGACGGCGGCCGTAGTGACGCATGGAGGCTGTCGCCGCCTCCCTCTCTCTCCCTCCACTCCGACTGGTGGCGGGTGGCGAGAACTGGGGATGCAGTGGTGGCCCGACGGCCATCGTCCCAGGCGCGGTGTGGTGACCCCCTGCCGGTTGTTCCGGCGTGTTGTATTTTTTTTATTTTGTTTTGTTTTGATTGCCGTGCGTGAAAGAGTGAGGCGCACGGCAAAGGTGCCATTCTTTGCTGTGCGTCCCATTCCTGCCGCACGGCAAAGTCCTTTGGACGCCGTCTCCTCCGGCGTGCCGTCCGTCACCCCAGCCGTGCCGTCTGTTACTTTTGTTTGCCGTGCGCCGCATGTGACGCACGACAAAGTTTGTTCACCGTGCGTGATAGAAGAAGGTGCACGGCAAAGGGAATTTACCGTGAAAAAGCTACCGTGTGCCCTTTGCTGTGCGCTTTCACAAAAAACGCACGGCAAAGCCTTTGCCGTGCGTTTTCTAGCCTTTGCCGTGCGCCCGAGACGCACGGCAAAGCACGTGTTTCCCGTAGTGGGGCGATCCCATGGGAGTCGGGGAGATGATTCTGCTATGGATTCAACAAGCAAAGCATCAAGCGACGCCATGGAAGAGAGTGTCAGACGAGAATAGCTTTTGGAAGAACATTTGATGGCATTTACAACCATTCCTGGCGGGCTAACCGGGGCTCGAGTTGGATATGGGTACCCAAACCCATAGCCCTTGGCGGCAGCGAGTACCCGGCCTGTGCGGAGGAGATAAGACGCGAGGGGTGGAAGGCTAATAGAGTGTTCGGACTTCGTCCTCCTCCACCACAGACAAAAACAATTTTTTATATTTGATTTGTCATGATTTTCGAAAAATAATAGGTCGAATCAAAATTTTCGAGAAATGTACATCTAACACCATAGCCCATGGCGTCAGGCTCCTGCCGCCGCATCGCACGGCGCTTGGAGTCCCTGCCGCCGTGGGCCACGGCGGCAGGGGAGCCGCTAACGATCGGCAGTACTGGCCGGTGGGGTCAGTACCTAACACCGCGGCCCACGGTGTCAGAAAATCCTAGCGCCAAGGGCCACGGCGGTAGTGCCGGCCTATATAAGGGGCCGCGCCCCCTGTCGCCAGCCCCCACTCCTCCCTCACTCCTCCCTTCAAATCTTCTGCTTCCAACCTCTTCGGAGCGCTTCTAAGGTATGTTTTCTAAATTTAGTCCGGTTTAGTTAGTTAGTTTAGTTTAGTTATATTAGTTAATTTAGATTAGTTAGTTAGTTTAGTTAAATTAGTTTAGTTAAATGTTTAGTTTAGAAATTTAATTTAGTTAACCTAGTTTAGTTAAATTTAGTTTACAAATTTAGTTTACTTAATTTAGGTATGTTTAAATTCACATAGTTTGTTTTAATTCATTTTAAACTTCTAGGAAATGGTTATAGTTGACATAATTTGATTAAATTGGTATAACATTCGTAGAAAATTATTTAAATTCACAGAATTTGTTTAAATTCGTTTTAAACTTCTAGGAAATGCTTATAGTTGACATAATTTCAAATTGCTATAAAATTCATAGAAAATTATTTCAATTCACATAATTCGTTTAAATTTGTTTTAAACTTGTAGAAAATGGTTATAGTTGACATAATTTGATTAAATTGCTATAAAATTCGTAGAAAATTATTTAAATTCACATAATTCGTTTAAATTCATTTTAAACTTCTAGGAAATCGTTATAGTTGACATAATTTGATTAAATTGCTCTAAAATTTGTAGAAAATTATTTAAATTCACATAATTCGTTTAAATTCATTTTAACCTTCTAGGAAATCGTTATAGTTGACATAATTTTATTAAATTGCTCTAAAATTCGTAGAAAATTATTGAAATTCACATAGTTCGTTTAAATTCGTTTTAAATTTCTAGGAAATCGTTATAGTTGACATAATTTGATTAAATTGATTAAATTATGTTTTTTGCAGTTATGGCTGCACCGCTGGACTACGTACGACCGGAGTTGTTCGACGAGGCGGTGGACCGGCAGCACAGCTCGTACGTGTCGGCTGTCCTCGGCCGTCCGCTCGGCACGATACGTTGCTGGACGACCCGCACGTTGCTGCCGATACACCCGCGGTGGATTCCGAAGTACGTAATTCATATTTATTATTTTTCCTTTTCTTTACAATAGTAATTGTTTTAAGTAAATTATTATTTTTTCAGGCTACGCACTGCAGGACTACTCCCTGTTGGGCTGTTGGTCGAGGGGGACAGGCTACGAGCTGAGGTTCCCCGGGCGGAGCGGTTGACGTGGTTCAACTTCGACGCCCCGGTGGCGACCAGAGACGTACACGTTCCACCTCCCTGTCGGCGAGATGACTCTCAGTTTGGAGGACGCCGCGATGTTGGGAGGACTGCCGTGTGCTGGCGAGGCGATGGGGCCGATCGACATCCCCGCGACGTGGCAGGCTGACTTCCTTTCTCGGTTCGCGAACGTTCCTCGAAACTATCGAGCGCCGGCGTCGTACCTGCCCTTCGTCGACACCCACGGGCCCACCTGGACTTGGATCCAGCAGTTCAGCGTAAGTGATTCTAGCTCTTATTTTCAACGTTTGTATGCATTTAAACGAATGTGACGATGGGCCTTTGTGTGTTTGCAGGCTGACTACATGGCGGATGATGCCGACGACCGGACGTCAGACATGTTTCTAGAGGTCTACCTGCTCTGGCTGTTCGGGTGGGTGCTGTTCTGCGAGTCAGCAGGAGACTCCGTGTCACGGTGCATGATCCCCTGGGCTCAGAGGATCGCGACGCACCCCTCGAGCAGATGCCCCAGATCCGCTGGGGCAACGCTGTTTTGGCAGCTTCCTATAGGGGGCTGTGTTCGGCAGTGACGAGGCCGATGAGTAGGGAGGCGATCCTCCTGGGGTGCCCTCTCCTGCTCCAGATGTGGATCCACGAGCGGTTCGACATCGGTCGGCCTAGGACGGACCTCTCGGAATACGAGGCGGCGGCTGACGGCATCGATCAAGCGGACCTCCCTACCATGGGTTCCCTGTGGTGTCTCCGGAAGGTAATGACCTCCCTTTATGTGATTCTTCATGTTATGACTTCTGTAGTTCAATTCACTTAACTTTTCTCGTTTTTTGCAGCACGTTTGGGTTGGGGAGCAGCCGAAAAAGGCCTACAAGGACTTCATTGGTCAGATCGACTGGATGGTCGATGCCCAGGTCTGGTGGATGCCGTACGCTCCTACCATCGTCGCTGCCCGCGCACCACAGGGGCTCTCATCCCTGTGCTCCCGAGACCGGGCCTACTGGCTGACGCGACGTCGACTGGTCTTCGACGTCTACGTCGAGGGGTACGCCGTCCACCAGGTGATGAGGCAGTTCGGCCTCTTCCAGGCTGCTCCAGTACCCGCTGCGCCTCGTCTGCCACCTAGCGCGCACAGGTGAGCTACCATTTGACAATTCTAAGTATTTTCCGTTACGAATATTTAGTTGCCAATAATTTGTGTTTCATATTCTATGCTATGTGGTCGCGTAAGGGCGTGGCTGCGGCGATGTCGTTCTTCGACAGGCTGCAGCCGTACGTGGCAGAGTGGGCGTCCGCGGTGCACGAGCAGAACATCGTCACCGAGCACCACCTTCGCGCCGTCGCCTGGGTATCGTACCTTCAGTGGTACCTACCGAGGACGCGGACGCGGGTGACGTACGTGCCTACTACCGCGCCACCGCCACCTGTCCCAGACCACGACAGGATACTGCCAGACGGGACCTACCCGGTGCGCCGAGACCAGACCACCGACACAGCGGTAAGCTACGATACTGCAAACATAATACATTCATTCATATGACTTTTCATTAAAACATGTGTTTCTAGTTTTGTGCGCAGCACGACACGCTGGTTGAGGTCGCAGTTTGCATCGGGCGCGATCGGGCAGTGCCACACCTGGGGGCCTCAGGAGCACCGCAGCACGTATGAGAGGATCCTCACTGCGGCCATGAGGTATTCCGCCGTCGTGAACTACGTCGGGGCCGTAGAGATTCCTATCCTTCTGCGCCACCCAGCGTCATCCTCGAGCTCTGCCTCCACAACGTCTTCGCAGCATACGCCTGCTACCTTTGCCGGCGGGTTCTCGGCTTCGAGGGTACAACACCACTCACAGGCGCAGGGCCCGCCGGCCTACGTGCAGCGGCCGTTTGCTCCACGCCGGCGCAGGTACTTTCAGTAGACCTTATTTTCAACTCATGGACGCAATTATTTTGGGTTTGTGATTATACTATATTCTAATTGTACAGGGCGATCGCCGCCTATTCTGACACTGGCCTCGACACCAGCCGCCGCCGCCGCCGCTTCAGCTTCCGGCGACAGATATTCCTTTGTCGTCCACTCCGCCTCTGTTCTAGTTCCAGGCTCATCCTGGTGGTTTCGACAAGGGCACCGAGGACCAGCTGGCCTGGGATGAGTTTCGTGTCGACGACGTTCTAGCGACCATGGAGGGCACCCCGCAGCAGGCCGACGAGCTAGCCGCGTCACAGTTCACACAGCCACCACCGGTTTTGACTCAGCCGTCACAGTTGGGGACCGGCGGAGCGACCACGAGTGGCGGAGCGACACCGACGAGTGTCGGAGCGTCACCGGCGGGCGGTAGAGCGACACCGGTGGGTGTCGGAGCGTCACGGGCGGGCGGCGGAGCGACACCGGCGGGCGGAGGAGCGACACCGGTGGGCGCCGGAGCGACACCGGCGGGTGGCGGAGCGACACCGGCCGGCAGAGCGACACCGGATGCTGCAGGCTCATCGCAGGCGGCCATGGCGACACTGTCTCCCTACCAGCTAGCACCTCCCGGTCGTCAGGGCACCTGACCCGTGGACGTACGACCGGGACCACACCTGGGCTGGCGCTAGAGCTGTTAGGGGGAAGAGGGGCCGGCGCATTTAGATGTAGTACTATTATTTTGTATAAACTATTCCCTTTGTGATTATGTATATTCGTTTGTGACTATTCCTTCGTCGATGGTTACGATATATTCCCTTCTGATTATGCTTGCAATTGATATTTGGTCGTTTTAAACTAAAAAACCCAAAAACTTCTTAAAAAAATTCTGCCGCCGTGCGGCTCGGCGGCAGGTTCCTGGCGCCGTGCTAGCAGCACTGGCGCAGGAATTTGACTCTTGCCGCCGTTCCCCACGGCGACAGGGTCTTCACACCGTGCGATGCAGCGGCAGGAGCCTGACGCCGTGGGCTACGGCGTCAGATGTACATTTCTTGAAAATTTTGATTTGACCTATTATTTTTTGAAAATCATGACAAATTAAATATATAAAAAAATTCGACAAAAACGTACACCACCGCCGTCCAACTCGGCGAGATGGCGAGTGAATCAGAGGCTGGGGGTTCCAAAAGAAGAGTTGAAGAAGAGAGAGGAGGGGGTGGGGGAAGATACTACTCTGATAATCACAACTGGAGGCGGAGAGGAGAGGACCAAGAGACTCAATGCGAAGCACTACTTAGGGACCGCATGTTCAGAGAAAGGGGCACTGGGCAGTATGGCGGAGGCCGGCCTCCCAAAGAGGAGGAGATGGACTTCAGGAGAAGAGCACCTCAGCACAGAGGCGAGATTTACCACCACCTCAAGGTAATTTCTCCGGCCAAGTGCGCGACAGTTGGGGGGGGGGGAGCGGGAGTTGTTCAACCAGGGGAGGAATTTCACATGGGCCTGATTCAAACTTGTGACGCCCCAGGTTTTCGGCTGGGTTAATCAACCCTAATGACCCGGTCAACTGGGTTAACCTTAGTCAAACGACGGCCAACCTGGGCCGTCACCTCGAAAACATCACCGACAAACCCTAATGACCCCTTTTGGTCAACCATAGTCAACCTTGGTCAAAACCCCACTCAAAAACCCCCTTGGCTCCTTTTGAACTCCAATGTCAGCCGGAACTTTTGCCTCGTTCTCCAAATTTTCCCTAAACACTTCAAATTCTCCCAATACAAAAGTTGTGTATTTTGTCGAGGGACACATTTTTCATGTTGAGTGGCATTGCTGGTTTGGAGTGGAAATGGGTGAAAAGTTCAAGTCAACGCTTGTAAGTACTATTCACAGAGCCAAGACATTCTGCATTTTGGCATCCAATTTTTGCAAAAACTATTGAGAAAAAGGCTAGATGCCCTTTGTGAAAGTGGTAGAGGATTAGGAGATCTACAACTTTGCTGTTGAACACTCGACCCGTTTTAGTTGGAAAAATTGGAGAGAATCGTGTTGGAACAGAGCCACTCGAAATTGGAACCGTGCCGGCTCGCACCCACGTGCGACGTCGTGCTCGTGGCCACGCCGGGCCGCGCCGCCGCCGACAGGACACGACTCGCCGGGGCACCGCTGCGACCGCCGGTCCCAAGGCTTCCGCACCGACGTCCGCACCCACTTCGTCCTTGCCACGCGCCACATGCTCATGGGCCCCGCGAAACCGTCCTACGCCGGCCACCCAACGGCGCCGCCGCCGTACGAGCGCCGCGCCGCCCCGGACAGCGATTGGCTGCCACGCCACCGCCTTGCCCATGCCTTGACCCTTGGCTGGCATGCGTGTTGGTCGTGAACCCCTCCCCAAGGCACGAACGTTTATAAACGGAGCCAAGCCGCCGCTGCGCGCGACGCCACGGGCTTCGAGCCGCCGCCGTCCGCCATAGAAGCCACTGCGGTGAACTCCACCTCCGTCTACCTTTCTTCGCAAACGTGTGATGCTCTTAACCCCACTAAGGTCCCCAGTAACTATCCCTTTCGGTTATTGCTGAAACCGAGCCGCCAGCTCGCCGGAATTCGAGCTCCCGCGGCCGCCGCCGGGCAAGCCTTGCCGAGCCCGCGCCCCTGCCTGCTCTCCAAGCCAATGGGCCCCCGTAGCATCTTCTCTAGGTCACACTGAAGCTCTGTGCATCACGTATTGCTCAGCCGGACCTTTCCCCTCACAAGACTTCGCGCCGCCGCGGCCGTGCTGCCCGGTGCCGCCGCGCCTCTCGCCGGCGACCGCTCCGGCCGAGCCACCACTGCCAATCGGGAGAGGGTGAGCCCAATTGCATATCCCCCTCGCTTGTTTGCCTGCCGCTCCTCTCCTCGCCACCGGCGAGCTCGCCGTTGCCGTCGGTTCCAAGGGAGGGGAAGGCAAGGGCATAAGTGTGAAGATTTAAAAACTTCCAGGGTGTTTCCAGTAAAAAGATTCTTATCCTTTGGTGTGTTTCAGCTAAAACTTGTAAAATCCATAACAAATCACAGAAAAATCCAAAAATAGCAAACCCAATTTTTTGGTGCTCTGTGTACTTAAAGCTACAACTTTGTCCAAAGGTGTGTATATGTTTGAGCTTTAGTTTTTGCTTAAAAAATACAAATGTAAATTACCTAGATCTGTGATTCTGTAAAACCTACAACTGATCTGTAGCTGAACCTTGGATATGTTGTGGCTACTAGTATGTCTAGGTTCTGTGCCAAAAATTGCACAAAGTTACTGAAGAAAGCTTTTAGTAAAAATCATTTTGTGAAATTGATAAATCTGCCTAAAGGATTTTCGTAGCTCCAAATATAATTATTTTTGAGCCCAACTTCTGGCTATGACCTTGTTATGTTAAAAAGCACCTTTGGTGAAATTACCATGATTTTATATCTCTTAAAAATAATATTTACTCATTTATGCATGTTTTTAATCACAAATATGTGTAGCATGTTTCATAAAGCCTATATGTGTGTTTGTTAGTTATTTAAGCTTGTTTTGGACCAAAGCATGTGTAGGAGAAAGTTGGGATTCAATTATGTTGTATTTATTTTAATATGCATTATCCCCTTATATGCTAACTAGTAATGCATTTAAATTTTGTACATTAAATCCAGTCGCGCAAAAATCAATTCCTTGCTATCCAAGAGAGTGTTCCTGGTCCTTAGGGCCAGTGGGCACTGTTGGATGAGTTTGTTATGTGTTTAGTTGTTAAAAGGTTGCTAACTAGATTAATTTAGTAAAAGGAAAATAGGAAAAATGCCTCCTTTGTGCATAAGTGAAATAAATGAGTTATAAAAGTAAAATGGTGGTGCAAAAGTAGATTTCCTTGCTGGTTGTTCTTAAAATTAAATATTCTTTAGTAGATGTGCACACCATCATATTAAAGGCTAAATAGACTTTTTGATTATCCTTAAAGGAATAAATGTTTGATGCTTTTCTTAAGGTGAATATGACCAACCCAATGCCATTCGTAGCTGTTGCTGCTGTAGTATGTGAGTTTCATCGATTTATATATATATATATATATATATATATGTACACAGTTACCATTGGAAAGTCTAGATAAGAAAGCTTTGCACTATCTCTTTATAGGAAGAGTATGCTGAATGTATTTGCTATCTAAGTGAATGTAGTCCAAATGTGCACCCCGTGTGTCATAAATTGTTTGAAATAATTTAAATACGAGTTGTCACTCAAGCTTTGCATTGCATCCCCCGTGTAGAAGTCCCCGACGGTAATTACACGCTCGTGTCAGAAGACGTGAACGAGGGAGTCGGAGGAAACGGGCACTACGTCGCCATAGAGCAAGACCTGGCCCAAAGTCCGGAAGATTGTCTAACTGCTTGTGCTAGCGAAGGCAAGCCCCGGTTTATTCATTAACCCCAGTGTTCCTTTAAACCTCTGAATTTACTTCATGTTATTGTATGTGCATTTACGTCCAGGAGTTGAAATGAAACCCTAGTTGCATGATCCATAAGTACCTATGATCTCTTACTAGCATGTTAGGTCGCTAGTTGCTATGCTTAAGGATCCGGTACAAGTCGAGTGATGTTCGTCGCTCGCGAGAATAGGACCTCCGTTATGGAATCACCATATTGATTAAATGGATTGCTCATGTGGTAAGAGCATGGGATTTGGGCTTCGGTCCAGTGGCTTCGTGGGCTAAGCTTTTGAATGTCCTAAGCACTTGTCGGGAATGGGACCAGTAAGCCTAGTACCTTAATGAGACGGTACGGGATTTTACTACTACTAATCCCGATTCGTCTCCTGCCCGGCTTTCAACCGGAAGGAGGGTACATGTGCGAGGCTGGATGCACTGTGTGGGGCATTCAGATAGGCCTGTACCCGGGACTGTAGGCTATCATCCCAACCCGAGGATTTTTGGGAACCGTTTGGTGGGTGTCAGCTCTGTGGGCCACCGCTCTGTGTGTTTAGGTTTACCTTGCAAGGTGTATGAATCAATCGATTGCTGGCCTCTCACCGTTATCCGAGTCCCGCTAATCGGTGGCCATGATATCCCGTAATAATGGAACTATGTGAAACCTTCCGCGTGAATTAATTGTGGTATACAAATCTTGTTTGTATTAGTTGCTCATTTAGTAATGATAACCTCACTAGAAACCGAGCTAAAATATTGAAAGTAAGGATCCATGATCTTAGTTGTTTTTGGCAAAACAACCCACCAGCCAAAAGCCGCATGCCTAGAGGTCGCTTTTGGTCGGGTAAGTCTTGCTGAGTATTAGTATACTCAGACTTGCTATAATTGTTGTTTTCAGGTGAAGTTGTTTGGCCTGGTAAGATTCCACCCGACTGGGAGCTGGAATGGGTGGATGAGGACGTTGAGTAATGGCATCACAGATGGCCTCTGGTGATGTCGTAACGTATCGTATTAGAACTTCCGCTGTTTTAGTAAAACTCTAAATGATTTACTTCCATGTCGAAAATAATGGTTTGTAATAATTGGACCCTACGGGGAGATTGGTATTTATGTGTAAGGTACTCTGGACTCACCTTCGTGGGAGTTTTAATGCATTCGTTCGATCCTCTCTGTGTTTCCAAGTGATTTACCGGGTGTAAACCCGGAAATTCTCAACGGGATGCTTCTTTATTATCGCTTAATGACCAAATGGAGTGGTTTAGGCGATAGTACGGAATTATCTCGGGTGGGGTTGTCACAGCTGGTATCAGAGCGATCGAATGCACCAGAGTGATTAGTTTAATACTAATCACATGTTTTACAATAAAACTTGCCAAGATTGTTTGGATTTCGAAAATCCGTTGGATCGTTAAGGAATGATCTAGATCGAGAGGCCCTAGAGGGAATTTTGGGTTCTTTAAGGTGGCATAAGAATCTATGGTTTATTTTGCTAACTTCCAGCACTTTACTTTATGTCAGACTTACTTTATTGCAAAACCAAACTAGATGAGCCACGTGTTTAATACGTGCGCTGTTCCGCATCACGGGAATTGCGAGGGTTGATGGAGTGATCCCTACCATGGATCCCATCTTCGCATCTAGATATGGGTTATGGTGTCGCCAGGTGTTTCATACGTGTCGGTGCGGAATATGGTCCTGTTGACGGTGAAAATCCGTCAACCTAGCCATGAGTTTACCTTCGGTGTTGGCATGACTTTTGTATCTTATTCATTGGTACTAACCCCCGTGGTATAACAAGTTCACTTGTGCATGTCGGTTTTGGAGTTATGTGTTTACGCAGGGTTTTAACGTTGAAAGCAAGACTTCCGGGATAAGTTCATTAAGCACCTCATGACAAGACCTTGAAGCCCGATACAAGTCAAGCAATGAAGTGAACATGACTCCAAGAGCCCAAGGACCAAGCCCGAGAAGATGATAAACTCCGAGGACCGAACCGAGAAAAGTGCCTGAATCTTGCAAGACAAGGAGTTGAGTCCAATTCGGAGAGAAACCGACGTCAAGGGCCCACATGCAAAAGGGGAGAACATCTAGAAGACGTGGGAAGCAACACCGGGCGAAGCAGGGCCGCGGGGTGGGCCGGGTGGGCCCGGGCCGGCCGGCCCGGCCGGCCGGCCCAACCCAATTCGGGGCCCAATCGGCCTCTCCTTTGACCTAATTGCTTCTAAGGCTATAAATAGCCCCCTGACCGAGAGCCACGCGAACGGAGGTCGTAATCCGCCGCCGAGGAGCGAGAGAAGCTTGAGGGACACCAACTTGAAGATGAGGGTCGTGCTAGTTGTCTAGGGTTTCCCTAGCCGACGTGGGAACCTTGCATGGAAGACCACGTCGGAGCTCGGAGCGAGGATCAAGATCGAGGGAGGGCCCCGGTGGTGATCTTGTTCATGTAATCATTCATGGTGAAGTTTGTAAGTGAATCCGATTTCTAGCGATTAAGTGCCTTCTCGATGATTTTGTTTTCTTCTTGGTTTTGCTTCTTCTACGATCTAGTTTGCGGCTAGATTACATAGGGTGCTCTTGTAGCCGCGGTGGCTAGAGGTGCATACCGGACCGGCCAAGTGATTTCAACTTGTTCTATCGAACTCGCCCTAAGCTCCCCGCATGAATAGGGATACGTTGTGACGAAACGGGGGTCTCGAAAGGCGGATGTTTTCGAGTCGGATGGGAAGGCCACGATTTAAAGATGCTTTTAATGAGATTCGCTTTGCTATCTTCATCTATCTTGTTTGGAGCTACAACATAAGCATGATCTAGATTCTCTAGATTGGTTATCTCTTGCTTTCTCTTGCTACCTCTTTAATAGATTAGATTAGATTCGTTTTCTTTACGAGTTAGTAGATTAGATGCAACTTAGTTCTTCAATAGATATCTTTACCTTGCTTTACTAGATTGAATCCTTGCGTTGCACATTGTTCCACGGATTCGATACCTTGGGTTCACCACTCGAGGGAAGAAGGGTCCCTTGACTACGACGGGAGACTTGTCCGCTTGCAAGTCACAAACGAACTTTGATACAACTATTAACCGTCAACAAGCCCCTTTTTCTGGCGCCGTTGCCGGGGAACAAGCAATTAAGATCCGATCTAGTATCGCTTATCTTTCAGTTTTTCTTTTGATTTTCTTTTGCATCTCTTATGTTTGATCATCCCTGAAAAGAAAAAAAAAGAGTCAATCTAATCTAGTTTTGATGAACCCTAATTTTTCTTTTGTTAGATTTTTGTTTTATTGCTAACCCTAACCGGAGATGGTTGGCTACCTCTCCAAGAAACCCAAAACTTTTTTGTGGATGATCCAGGAAAACTTTACAGGGAAAGGTGACGTGCAACACAAGCTAAAGGGTTGGAAACCCTAGATTCAAAAGTCAAACTCGAAGGACCATCAAAATCTCCAAGGGAATCACCACCGCCAAGTCAAGACGCCGGAAGGCCGTTCAAATCAAGAGGAGGATGTAGAAGATGGAGATGGAGAAAGAAGCTCAACACCTAAAGGCCGCCAAAGCAAGATCCACATGCAAGGAGTGTGAAGTGTTCATCGTGATGAAGATGCTAGACGCAAGTGGGACAACTAGTCGGGCGCCCGATGGGCAACAAAGAAGAATATCCGAGACAACTCCAAGGTCCCAAGACGGCGAAGGCTACTCAAACTCATTCGGGAGAGATGAAGGATCACACTAGAGACCATGAAGATCACAACCGAAGACCGGAGTTCGAGATGCCGAGCCACAAGGAAGTTGTTGCATCCGTCAAGACCAAAGGACAAAGCCGACTCGTGAAGACCAAAAAAAAAATGACTAAGCCAAAGTGGGTACCCAAGATTGCAACGCCCACAAAGAGCGTTGATCCGAGTAATCAAGTGAAGAAGTCTAGCCATGGACTATAAACGAAGCGCTAGGCGGGAGGCAACCCGTTTCGTCGAGTCAAGAATAAGCTACGGGAGGACAACCCGATTCCAGGTTTTTCAAGTCTTTTTAAATATAATTCAGTTTTGAATTTTACTACGCAAAACCTTAGACTTAGAATGGTTGAATAATATTAGAGACATAATTCTTGGTTGAATATTTTGCTTGATCATAAACCCTTTACATGAACCATCCTATGTGATTGTTTGCTTCTTTTTCGAGAAACCACAACCAAAAAGAAAAAAATTTTCAGAACCTAACTCAACCCTTCACCCTCATTATGGTGCTGAGGTTGACTTGTTTTTCATGCTAAAAACACACGAGTAGTGTCGGTGCGGAATATGGTCCCGACACTAACCAGTAGATAGCGCCTAGGTCTATCCCTCAATGGTCGATGCCAAGCAACAAATGACACAAGGTTTTATCCTGGTTCCGGCCGCGGGGCCGTACGTCCAGCAGGGGCGTGCTCGTGGCACTATATTGCTCAGCACCGGGGGTGCTTGTAGTGGGGCAAGTACAAGCAAGGCGGGAGAGGAAGTGTGGCTTCCAAGTCCCTGGGAGAGTGGCTGAAGATGTTGTGGGAGAATAAGAGAGTGAGTGCACGGTGTGTTCTGTTGATCTGAACTCGTCTCCCCCGCGGCTGGGGGCTCGCTTCCCCTTTTATAGGCCAAGGGGGCGGCGAGTTACATGCACGCCGCGCTATCCAGCTACGTGGGGGTGCACGTCGTGCTACGCTGTAGAGCGGGCGGCCGTCCGGACGATCTTCGCTGCGATCCGGCCATGATGGCCTACCCCGTACCCGAACGCGGGCGGTTCGAGGGTAGGAGGGCGGCGGATGGCGGTGGCGTCCTCCGATAGGCTTCGAGGGGAGGTGCCGATGATGGGCGGTACGGGGCACGGGGAGCGAGCGAGACGGCGTTCCTTCCCAACGCGCTCCGCGGTAGCGAGTGGTTGCTGCGGCCGCCCGGCGTGCGCCCGCGGTGCCGGCGTGCTCCCCGCACGCGTGGGTACGGCGGCCGCGCGCGCGCGGACCGGGATGGCCATCCACCGGCCTAGCGCCTCCCCACCTAACCCGTAGGGTCACGGGGAAAGTGAAATCGAGGGTGCGCCGGCCCCCTTCGAGGGTCGGGCGCGTTAGCCGTGCCGTAGTGGGCGCGCGGTGTCACGGGACCGACACCGGCCGTACCGCACGGTCCATCTCCACGGTGGCGGGGATGGGCTTCTCCCCGGGGAGTTGGTGCGGCGGCACCGGGGTGCGAGCCCCGGCGCATGATGGCGCCGTCTCGCGGCGTCGGGCGTTAAATGCCCGTGTACGGGACCGGCGCACGCGTGCGGGGCGCCCGTGAGCGTGGCGGGCCCCGCCGAGGGCGGAGCAAACCCTCGAGCGAGACGAGTCCCGCTCGAGGGGGGAGCGAGCCCTCGAGCGGGCGGGACCGCTCGAGGGAAGAGTTGCCCCTCGAACGGGACGGAGCCCGCTCGAGGAGGAGCGAGCCCTCGAGCGAGGCGCAGCCTGCTCGAGGGGTCTTCTAAGCGGGCTGTCTTGGTGGGCCGCCGAGTCCCGCCGCGTAGGCCATGTCTGCACGGTTAGTTACCGCATGGTTAGGCTTAGCGTGTTTCGACGCCGGGATTTAAGTGAGGGTTTCCCCGTTGCTTAAGGGGACCCCTAGGGCTGTCCCCGACAGTAGCCCCCGAGCATCTGCGGGTTTGCCATTGAGGCTCCCGCAGATGCTGGAACCTACTGATAGGACGTTCTTCCCTCCTTGTTTGCGAACGCTTTCCGTGGGGCCGCGTCAGCGGACCCGCGGGTCTAGCCCCCGAAGCCCTGCAGGAGTGTGGGCTCTCCTGCAGGGGTTAACCGTGAGAACTTTGGTCAGAAAGGCGTGGCACATATGCCAACCGGCATCGGCGATATTTCAGCCGGCTTCGGGGGTGCACGCTCCCCTCGTCCCTGTCTCCCGGCGGGTGCAATTTCAAGGAGGTGTAGCCGTGCGTCAAGCCCCCGAGCCTTGGCCCGTTCGAGGCGATCGGGTCGAGCCTGACGACTTGTTTTTTAACGCGCCCTCGCCGTCCCTCCGCGGGACGGAGGGTGAGGTTTCCGCGACTCCCATCGAGCGGGTCGCGAATCGCGGATTCCTCGTCGAGCTGCTAGCGGGTGGTTCAAGTGGACGTCCATGCCCCGTTCGATAAGGGCGAGGCCGCGCGGTCCGGAGACACGTCCATGGAAGCGCTTGCGTGGGTTTGCTAGGTGGGGCTCGGTCCCGTTCGCTAGGGACCGAGGGCGCGGAAGCTCTCCCTCGGTGGGATCCCCCCGCCGCTAGCCGCCCTCGGCGGCTCTCGAACACGACATGTGAGGCACCCTCGAGCCGACGGGCTCGAGGAACGGCTCGAATGCGCGTGCCCTCGTCGTCCCTAACTCTGCGATCTGTGGCGCCTGTTCGAACCCGTCGAGGGTCAGGCTTCGAACCTCTGATCAGTAGGGCCGTGCGGGGTGGCGCCTGGGCGGCCCCGTCTTTTCACGTTTGCGGCCGTCGAGGGACCTGGGCGTGCCGGCCCTCGAGGTGCTGGTTGGTAGCACAGTGTATGTGCTTTCTTCTAGAGGGTTGACATTGTCTCGAGCCGGGGGGCTCGCTCCGCTCGAGGGTTTTGCGTGGCATGGGTGCCCGCGGTCGCCTGCTGTACATCGAGCAGGTCCCGGGCGACCTTCTCACGTCGATATCCCATCGAGGGTTGACGTCATCTTGAGCCAAGGGCTCGTGCCGCTCGAGGGTTTCACATGGCATGGGTGCCCGCGGTTGCCTGCTCTACATCGAGCAGGTCCCGGACGGCCTTCTCACGCTGATATCCCATCGAGGGTCGCCTTCGCTTCGAGTTGAGGGTCATGCCGCTCGAGGGTTTTGCGTGGCATGGGCGCCGCGGTCGCCCCGCTCTACATCGAGCGAGGTCCCGACGGCCTTCTCACGGCGATATCCCATCGAGGGTCGCCTTTGTTTCGAGCCGGGGGGTTCGTCCCGCTCGAGGGTTCTCCTTGCTTGGCAAGGGACCGGGCATTTAAGTGCCTTGCGGTCGTGGCCGCGGTTTTGCAGCGCGGGCGCGTCTTTTTAGGCGTTGCGGCCGCGCGCGCACGCGTAGTGGGGCGGCGTGGCAGGCGGACGTGACGGTTTTGCCTCGGTTGCTGCCGGTCTTTGCTGCAATGATGACCCGCCTGCAGTGTTATAGCCGCCGCGGTCGTGGTGGGGCCCATCCGTCGACGTGATGGAAAGATTCCCCGCAAGTTAATGCTAGTCGGGGGCGTCCGCTCCGGAGAGCTCGCCCGTCGGCCTATAAAACTGCGGGGAGGAAGGGACGGCGGTTTTTTACCTTAGCTTCTCACCGTTTTCAGTCCCCGCCCCTTCGCCTTCGTCTTGCTCTTGCCGCCGCGCGCGCTCGGCTCGTTAAAGCTTTTTTTCCTCCACTCCTTGTCCTCCGCCTCTGCTCGCTTTCGTCCTCTTCATGGCGCCACCTCAGCTTCCCCTTAGGATCCTGGAGCCGTACGCCTGGGAGAGGTCGACGGTGACCCAGCTCGCCCTTGGCGAGCTGGTCGCCGCCGGTCAGCTGGCGGCTAACGAAGATGGGCGCCCGGCGGAGTGGATCGTGCCGCCGGCGGCGCACCACGAGCCCAACCCGCCGGAGGGCTACGTGGTGAGCTTCGTCCGCTACCACGAGCGTGGCTTCAATGCACCGGCGAGCACCTTCATGCGGGCGATGTGCTACTACTACGGGGTGGAGCTGCACAACTTCGCCCCCAACGCGATCTCGCAGGCGGCCACGTTCGTGGGCGTCTGCGAAGGGTACCTGGGGATCCCGATCAACGGGATCTCTCGGGTTCACCTTTTCGCGGGGAGCTCATCACGCAGCCCACGACGGAGCGGAGGACTCGTCGCGCGCGGTGCGCGCCGGCGGGATGTCGCTTGCCCCGCGGGGGCAGCTCAAGGATTTCTACATCCCCCGCACCATGACGACGAACAACGCCGGGCCGGGAGCGGGGATGGTTCTACCGCGCAATGCCGAGCCCGGCCTTCCTCCCTACACCGGCCGGGTATTCAAGAAGAGGCGGGACTCCCGGGGCTACGGGGTGTCTACGGCCCGGCATCGGGCGCGGCAAGAGTCCGTCCTCGCCGCCTGCGGCGGGCGGCGAAGCACGGGCCGAACGTGATGGGCGTCCTCGCCTTCCTCCACCACCGGCGGGTCGTGCCTCGATGGAGAGGCCGCTGCGCATCTTCGAGATGACGAGAGGCGGCCAACCCCGTCGACTCCGGCGAGGTCGCAGATGCTCCCGACGCCCCTTGAGCGGCCGTATGCGCTCACCCGGCGCGGAACGCCGTCGACACCCGGTGCCGCCACCGCGGGTCGGACCCCATGGGACCTTGAGATGCTCCCCACGGGCCCGCGGGTGAGTTGGGTTCCGATTTTGTTTTGATTCTTGGTCTTGTTTTTGTTTCCCCGATGCGCCATTCTCGCTCCCCGTGCGCGGTCGGTGGAGTTCAACATCGCCAAGTCCGTTCCACCCACCCCCGACTCCCCGTGCGCTCGGCGGGCGGCGCGGCGGGAGCGGCGGGAGCGGGCGGCGCGCAAGAGGGAGCACGCGAGGCGACGTCCAAGCTCGCCGCGACCGGCGGGCCGCGGAGTACCGACGGCGCGAGGAGCCGGGGTTCTCCTCCCGGATATCGAGGAGCCCTCGTCTTCGGAGGAGGACGAGGAGGAAGAGGGCGAGGGGGGAGGGCCCCCTCGACGGTGGCGGCCGCGCCCCCATCGCCGAACCCGCGCCGCGTCGGGGGCGGCTTTGCACGGGGCGGGCGCACGGCGCCCGCCGCCGGCAATCGTCATCGGGGGCGGCACGCGCCGCGGAGGTGCCGCGCGCGCCACGGGGGGCACGCGCGGCGGACGCGCGCCGTGCGCGCGTCAAGCGTGCCCGCGCGCGGGGAGCGTGCCCGCGCTCGCGGCGTCATCGTCAAGGGGCGCGACGGCGGGCGTGCTGCGCGCGGGGGCGAGCGTGCCCCCGCGCGCGGTGGCGCCTTCGGGAGGTGCGGCGTCGGGCGCGCCCGCGCGCATGGTGCGGGCGTGCCGTGCGCGCGGCGGCGCCATCGGGAGGCGCTTCGGCGGGGCGCGGCCGGCTGCGCCGGCTTCGTCCGCGAGAGGCCTCGAGGAAAAGGAAGCGGGCCTTTTCCTCTCGCGAGGTAAGGAGCCTTGTCCTTCTTCGTTTGGTTTGGCTCGTCGATGACTAAGTGCTGCGACCCTCCGTTCGTGCTGCGCGCAGGCGGTGCCAACCGTTCCTCCTCTTGCACCGGCCAAGGTGCGAGGACGGACGCATCGATCCCCACCCGGCGGCGCTCGTCGAGGGGGTCGCGCCGGGGACAAGTACGGCGGCGGGCGCGAGCTCGCAAGACCCGGGCGGGGCCTCGAGGCCCCGACCGGCGGATCGGCCGCCGCGGCGCGGCCGCAGGCCGCCGGGGACGGCCGGCGCCGGTCGTCACGGAGACGCGGGCCGCGGCGGCGGCGACGGTGGAGGTGCGCCCGCGGTGGCCGCCACCGGAGGAGGTGGAGCGGGCGCAACCCTGCGGGAGCGCCCGCGGATGTGGCGGTACGGCCGGGAGGTGGCGGCCACGGCGGCACAACGGCGCCCCCGGCCGCGGAGGCGTAGGTGGAGGTGCGGCGGAGGCGGCGCAAGCGGCCGCGCCCGCCGGCGATTTGCGGGCGGAGGTGGTGGAGCTCTCGGATGACTCCCCGCCGCCCGGGTGGAATCGTGGGCCGGGCGGCCCGCGAACTCCCCCCGAGCCCCGGAGGGGGCCCTCGTGAGGCGGCACGAGGGTCACATGGTGGTGGGGGGCCGAGGACATGGTGCCGAGGCCTCGTCCTCCCACGCCGACCGCCCTGCCCAGGTGGAGGGGGCCGTCGATGATCCCCCGGCGTTTGCGACGCCGGGGGGAGCAGAGCTGCGGGGCGAGCTCCGGAACCACGGCGCCACGCTCAACCGCGCGTTGAACGAGGCGCTGCAAGTCCACGGCGGCCCGCCTGGCTCGTCTTCCAGGTGAGCCATGGTTGCTCGTCCCTCTTCCCTTTTCGTTTTCGTATGTTGCATTCAAGTCTTGGCGCTTACGGGATTTGACGTGTGGATGCCAGGAGCTCGAGCGCCGCGCCCACGACAAATACGACGCGTTCGACCGGGTGAACGCCGAAGCCCAGCGGCTCCGGAAGCAATGCAGCGCTTTCGACGCGCTTGCAGACGCTCTTAGGACGCCGGACAGCTGGTTGGCGTGCGGCGGCCCCGGCCTGGCCCGACGAGCTCCCCGAGAGCTCGAGGCAGGACGCGGCGCGTCGCTCGAGCCTCGAGCGGGTCCGGCGAGCCCTCTTCGATCGCGACGAGGCGCCGTGGAACGCGCGCGCGGATCCGGAGAAGACGCGGACGCCGGGCCGCCAACCGGGAGGGCGGGGGTGGCCACCGCTCGCGCCGAAGCCCGGGAGCTCCGCACGTCGCTCGAGGGGGCGCAGGCGCAACCGCGCCGGGCCGAGGAGCGGGCGCGCGGGTTGGAGCGACGCGCCAAGGAGGCCGACGATCCGAGGGCGCCCTCGACGCCAAGGCCGCGGCCCTCGTCGCCGCCGAGGAGCGGGGGCCGGCGAGGAGCGCATCGCCCGCCGGGGGGCGAGGGGCGGCTCCGGCGGGGAGCGGGGGCGCCGCTCGGCGACGCCGGACGGCGCCGGAGTGGGAGCGCGTCGCTCGCGAGGCGGCGGAGAAGTCGGCCGGAGGAGCGGAACGCCGCATTCTCCGAGGTTGAGGACGAGGCGCTTGCGCTCGGCATCGATCACGCCAACCGGAGGGCGGCCCTCCGCGAGCAAGGCGAAACCGTCCGGCGCCTCGAGTTGGCGATCGAGTCCGCGCGCCGCGACTTCGATTTGGAGAGGAAGCAAGTCGAGGGTGAGCCCCCGTTTGACTCGCTTGTTGGTTTTTGCTTTAGAGGGTCCGCTTCCCCCTTTCGATTTCTTTTCGTCTCGTCGATTCCGGGCTTGCGCACCGCCACGGGGCACGCCGGCCGGGCGGGCCGAGGCTGCGCGAGCCTCCTACAACTCCTCCGGCCGGGGGCTGCGGGAGCGCGCGCGATGCGGCCCTCGAGACCCGCCGTGTCGTTGAGGAGGGCGAGGCCCAAGCCGGCAGCTCGCTGGCCAGCCGTCTGCGCGCCCTCGGCGGCCACGTCACGGAGCGGATGCGCCGGGCGTTGCACCTAGGCGTCCAGAAGGCCCTCGGAGTGGTGCGGTCCCACTACGAGGTAAACTTCGAGGCGCTGGCGGAAGGCTACGTCGTACCCGAGGGCGTCGAGGACGAGGTGGCCATGGAGCGTATGGATGCGCTCGCTGCTGATGCCGCCGGGTTGCTCGCCGAGGCCTTCGAGGAGTTCCTCTTCCCCGACGTCGCGGACGCTGCTGCTCCTCCCGCCTGAAAGCGATGCGGGCGCTAGGCCCGTTTTTTATGTGTATCAGTACTCTGGCCTCGTGGCCTTTTGTAAATAAACAAGTCGTTTCATGAACATGGGCATCTGATGTAAATGAAATCGTTTGTTTATCACGCCTTTTGTTTCTCCTTCTTCCTGAGTAGATTCTAGTTAGGGGAGTTCGATTTTCGCAGGGGGCCCGCTGGGTTGGAGGCGAGAGAGAAGGGCCATAGCCACGCGGCGTAGGCTATCTCTGGCTCGCGCGCTCCTTCCGCCGTGCCGCCCGCGCCTGTTCGAATCGTGGCTCGAGGTTGAAGTAAGAAACAAACTTAGCGCGTGTGAGTTGTTTTTTACTTTTGCGCGAAAAATGGGACCATTTTGGGGGGGGGGGGTGCCCCCCGCAGTAGCCCCCGAGGGTAACTTGGGTTTCAGGGGAAAGCCGAGTTGCCCTTTCATTAGACTTGGAGTATTTACATAGTTGACACCAAGCGGGGCGTTGGCCATGTGATTTTACAACGAAAGTACTTGGAAATCCTAGCTAAGGGTAGAAGCGACGTAGGCGTTGGATGTTCCAAGCGTTGGTGAGTTCTTCGCCGTCCTCGTTGGCCGCCTTGTACGTGCCGGCTTGAGCACCTTCACCACGACGTAGGGTCCCTCCCATGGGGGCGATAGCTTGTGGCGCCCTCGGTTGTCTTGGCGTAGCCTTAGGACCGAATCCCCTTCGGCCGAAATCCCTCCGACGTATCTTGCGTGCTTGGTAACGTCGTAGGGGCGTTGATACCTTGCGGAGTGCATCAACGCCACGAGGCGTACTTCGTCTAGCTGGTCCAGCGAGTCCTCGCGGGCTCGCTGGTTAGCATCCTCGTCGTAGCCTCGAACCCTGGGCGACCCATATTCCGGAGTCCGTGGGGAGGACGGCCTCCGCGCCATGGACTAGGAAAAACGGGGTGAACCCGGTGGCTGCTTGGGGGTGGTCCTTAGGCTCCACACGACTGCTGGTAGTTCTTGGAGCCATTTTCGGCCAGATTTGTTGAGCTGGTCGAAAATTCTGGGCTTGAGGCCCTGTAGAATCATGCCGTTGGCACGCTCCACTTGGCCGTTGGTCTGTGGGTGTGCCACAGCTGCCCAATCCACGCGGATGTGGAACTTGTCGCAGAACTCCAAGAACTTCCGGCCCGTGAACTGGGACCCATTGTCCGTGATGATGGAGTTTGGCACTCCAAAGCGGTATACGATGTCGGTGAAGAACGTGACCGCCTGCTCCGCCCTTAAATTCGTGATGGGACGCACCTCCACCCACTTGGAGAATTTGTCGATCGCGACAAGCAGATGGGTGAAGCCCCCGGGCGCCTTCCGCAGGGGCCCGACGATGTCCAACCCCCACACGGCGAACGGCCATGTCACGGGGATCGTTTGCAGGGCATGAGCGGGCAAGTTGGACTTGCGGGCGTAGAACTGGCACCCTTCGCAGGCGCGTACGATTTCGTTGGCGTCCGCGACTGCGGTAGGCCAATAGAAGCTCTGGCGGAATGCGTTGCTGACAAGGGCGCGCGGCGCAGCGTGGTGGCCACAGACCCCCGCGTGGATGTCCCGTAGGAGCTCGCGTCCCTCGGGAATGGGTATACACCGCTGGAGGATGCCTGACGCGGCGCGCTTGTACAGCTCGCCGTCGACGAGGGTGAAAGATTTGGCCATCCTGGCGATGCGCCTGGCTGCGGCCCGGTCCACGGGGAGTTCCCCTCGATCGATCCAGGCGATGTATTTTTCTCGCCAATCCGCTTGGACAGGAGCCGGCTCTATGTCCATCGCATCGACCTCGATGGAGCCGTACCCCTCGAGAAGGGAGAGCACGTACGCCTCGTTCGAGGGGTCCTCGTCCATGGGCTCCGCACCCGCTGGATTCGAGGGAGCCCCCGAGGGCTCGTTGTGATTCGAGGGGTAGGGCTCGAAGACGACCGAGGGTTGAGCGATGTCACGCACGAAAACGTTTGGGGGGACGGTGATCCGCCCGGACGCGATCTTGGCAAGTTCGTCCGCTTCCTCGTTGTACCGGCGGGGTACATGATTAAGCTCGATGCCGTAGAACTTGTCTTCGAGGGCCCGCACGGCTTTACAGTAGGCCTCCATCTTGTCGTTGTGGCAGCTCGCGTTCTTCATGACTTGATCGATCACGAGCTGCGAGTCCCCTCGCACGTCGAGGCGTTTGACGCCCAACTCAATGGCGATTTTGAGGCCGCAGAGAAGGGCCTCGTACTCAGCCATATTGTTGGACGCGGGGAAGTGGAGGCGCACTGCATAGCGCATGTGCTCCCCGAGGGGTGACACGAAGAGCAGGCCCGCGCCCGCTCCTATCTTCATCACCGAGCCGTCGAAGAACAGTGTCCATCACTCTGCTTGAATCTGAGGGGGCGACAGCTGCGTGTCCGTCCACTCGGCGACGAAATCAGCTAGGATTTGCGATTTGATGGCCTTGCGCGGGGCGTAGGCAAGCGTCTCGCCCATCAGCTCCACGGACCATTTGGCAATCCCCGCCCGCCGCGTCGGGGTTGCGAATGATCTCTCCTAGCGGGAAGGAGGAGACCACCGTGATCGGGTGGACCTCGAAGTAGTGGCGGAGTTTGCGCCGCGCAAGGACCACCGCGTACGGCGGCCTTCGGACACGGGGGTAGCGCGCCTTCGTGTTCGACAGGACTTCGCCGATGTAGTAGGCGGCCTCTCGCACGGGCAAGGCGTGCCCTTCCTCCGTGCGCTCCACGACGATCACGGCGGCCGACCACCCGGGTGGTTGCGGCCACGAAGAGCTGCAGGGGTTCGCCGTCTCGCGGCGGCGTGAGGATTGGAGCGTGCGTCAGAGACGCCTTCAGCTTGTCGAGCGCGTCCTGGGCCTCGACGGTCCAACAGAAGCACTCGTGCTTCTTGAGCAGCCGGTAGAGGGGCAGGCCCTTCTCACCGAGCCTCGAGATGAAGCGGCTTAAGGCAGCGAGGCACCCTAACACCTTCTGCACCCCTTTGAGGTCCCGGATCGGGACCATTCGCTCGAGGGCCGCAACCTTTTCAGGATTTGCCTCGATTCCCCGCTGGGAGATGATGTATCCTAGGAGCATGCCCCGCGGCACTCCAAAGACACATTTTTCGGGGTTTAGCTTGACCCCGTTGGCTCGTAGGCAGCTGAACGCGACGGCAAGGTCGCTAACCAGGTCGTCCGCCTTCTCGGTCTTGACGACGATGTCGTCCACGTAGGCTTCGACCGTCCGCCCGATGTGATCCCCAAAAACGTGCTGCATGCAGCGCTGATACGTTGCGCCCGCGTTTCTGAGGCCAAAGGGCACCGTGACGTAACAGAACGTCCCGAACGGTGTGATGAACGAAGTCGAGAGCTGGTCGGACTCCTTCATTTTTATTTGGTGATATCCCGAATAGGCATCAAGGAAACAGAGCAGTTCGCACCCAGCAGTTGAGTCAACGATTTGATCTATGCGTGGCAAAGGAAAAGGAACTTTGGGACATGCTTTATTAAGACTCGTATAGTCTACACACATCCGCCACTTCCCATTTTTCTTCTTTACAAGCACGGATTGGCTAGCCACGTAGGGTGGAACACTTCCTTGATGAATCCGGCCTCGAGGAGCTTCCGCGGCTCCGCTCCGATCGCCCGTCGCCGCTCCTCGTCGAAGCGGCGCGGCCGTTGTTGCACGGCGCGGGCGTTTGGCGAGATGTCAAGGGAGTGCTCGGCGACCTCCCTCGGGATGCCTGGCATGTCCGAGGGGCTCCACGCGAAGATGTCGGCGTTGGCGCGGAGGAAGTCGACGAGCACTGCTTCCTATTTCGGGTCGAGGGTCGAGCTGACCCTCAACGTCTTGCCCTCGGGGGCTGAGGGGTCGAGGGGGACCCCTTTGGTCTGTTCGGCGGCCTCGAAGGTGCCGACGTGCTTGGCCGCGGAGTTGAGGTCCTCGTTGACCATCTTCTCCAGGCGTGTTGACCGGCGCTTCATCCCGGCGCTAGTGCCTCGCATGTTCCACGCACTCGACGTCGCAGTCGAATGCGTGCTCGATAGACGACCCGACGGTGATGACGCCGTTAGGACCCGGCATCTTCATCTTCAGGTACGTGTAGTTGGGGACCGCCATGAATTTGGCATAGCAAGGTCGCCCAAGTATGGCATGGTAGGCCCCTTTGAACCCCACCACCTCGAAGGTGACGGTTTCCTTACGGAAGTTCTTGGGGGTACCGAACCAAACGGGCAGATCGATTTGCCCGAGGGGTTGAACACCGCTTGCGGGCGCGATGCCGTGAAACGGCTTCGTGCTGGGCCGCAGCTGGTCCAGCCCAATCCCCATCAGTCGCAATGTGTGCGCGAAGAGGATATTGAGGCTACTGCCTCCGTCCATCAGGACCTTCGAAAACCGGCGTTCCCAATGATGGGATCGACCACCGGCGGCAGCTGGCCGGGTTCGGGATGCGGTTTGGGTGGTCGTCCCGGCTAAAGGTGATGGCATCCTTCGACCAGTTGAGGAAGGCCGAGGGCGCCCTCTCTGCGGCGAGGACTTCGTGCCGCTCCTTCTTGCGCTGCCGGGTCGACATGTCGACGGTAGGTCCCCCGAAGATGAGGAACACATTTTCGATAGCGGGGAAGCCGCCGGCGTCGCCATCGCCCCCGTCTTTCTTGGCTTCTGCCTCCTTCGCGGCGGCACGGCCGTAGAACTTCTTGAGCATGTCGCACTGCTCAAGAGTATGGTTCACGGGAGTCTTGTGGTAGGGGCATGGCTTCTTCATCATGTCGTCAAACACCCCCGGGCCTCGAGGGGCCGGTCGAGGGCCCCGTCGGGCCGGGTCAACAGCGAGGGCCTCGGCGTTGCCGCCGTTGCGCCCCTGCTCGCGCGCCTCGCGGCGCGGCTTCTTTACCTTCTTGCCCCGCTTGTCGTTGAGGTGCGGCTCCTTGGACCCGCTGCCCTCCGCGGGCGTGTCCTTGGAGCGCTTGCCCTTTTTGCCGTCGAAGATCGCTCCCACGGCCTCCTCTCCAGAGGCGAAGCTGGTGGCGATGTCGAACAACTCGTTTGAGTCCGCAGGCGGGCTGCGTCCCAGCTCCCGCACGAGGTCCCGGCACGTGGTGCCCTCGAGGAACGCGTGCACGATCTCGGACGTGCCACGGCGGGGGAGCTCCATGCGGCGCTTGGAGAAGCGCCGTATGAAGTCCCGCGGCAACTCGCCGGGCTTCGCGTGCGGGGAGCGCGAGTCCCGGTGAGTTCCCGGGGTGCACGTACGTGCCCTGGAAGTTGCCCACGAACGTGTGGACTAGATCGTCAAAGGTATGGATCTGGCTGGCGGGCAAGTGCTCGAGCCATGTCCGGGCCGCGTCGCCCAGATGCAGGGGCAAGTTGCGGATGATCACTTCGTCGCTAGTGGCCCCGCCCAGCTGGCAGCCTAGGTGGTAATCGTTGAGCCAGACGCGGGGGTCCGTCTCCCCGTTGTATTTGACGATCGTCGAGGGCTGACGGAAGCGTTGGGGGAACGCTGCCGTGCGGATCTCCCGGCTGAACACGCGGGTGCCCGGGGGTTCCGGCGTCGGGGAGCGGTCCTCGCCGCTGTCGTAGCGTCCACCCCTTCGAGGGTGGTAGCCCCTGGCCGCTCGTGCGTCCGCCTTGCTGGTGCGCCTGGCGTTGATGATGTTGCGGGCATCGCCATCCAGCGCCCTGCGCGCGTCAAGGAGCCGCTCCTTGGCCGGCGTGCGTCCTTGGTCAGCAGGTTGACCCACGTGCACCGAGGGTTCGCCTCCTGGTGCGGGATCGTCACCCCGCGCATCCCCCTGTTGGCGGATGCGTGAGGCCGAGCTCTCGGCCTGCTGGACGGCCGCTTGCTCGATGAGGGTTTGCACCTCGCGGTGCATGTCTCGAGCCTCGGGGGTCGAGGGTGCCGGCATGGCGCGCAGCAACGTCGCGGCAGCGACGAGCTTCTGGCTCGCTCGTGGGGGCACGTCCGTGTTTCCGACGTTGGTGGCGGTGTTGAGGCGGTCGCGGACCTGTCGGCCCAGCTCCCTCGCGCGTTCGCCGCGTGCGGAGGCCTCCCCCGCCATCGAAGCGCGGAGCGGCCGCGCACCGTCCGGTATTCCTCCGCCGGCTTGGCCTCGAGCTCACGGGCTCGGGCCGGTGTGCGTCGACGTCGCCCCCGGCGGGAGCGCTTGGCCCCGCGGCCGGGCGCGTAGCGATCCCCGGGGCGAGGTGTGACTTCCCCCGTCTCCGGCACTCGCCGCACCGGCGGCGTTAGCCGGTCGTTGGTGATGACGGCGCAACACTCCCGCGTGGGGTCGTAGCTCCCGGTGCTGGAGTCGTCGGAGCGACCAAACCAGTAGTCTGTGGCGTCGAGGAAGCGCCTGAACGCGACTGGGTCCGCACGCCGGAGAAGTCCCACTCCGCGTACCCGTGGCGGTTGGCGGGTGGCATCGTGTCGACGGAGCCCAGGGACGACTCGTCCGCTGGCCGAGGTGCGGGGTCCCCGGCGACGAAGACGTGGCGGCCGGGCGGAACCCCGCGCATCGTCGTGTTCACGTTGGCGTTATGGGCCGTCGTGGCGCCACGCGGCCCAATGGGGACGCGCGGTCCGAGACCGCACGCGGTCCCGCCGGGGGCGGTGGCGATCGTGGTGGCGGGCGTTCCGTGCCGGGCGGCGGCACGCTCGGCCTGCCGCCGCTCGGACCGCGCCCCGGCGTGAGCGTAGCCCGGAGCGACGGCGGCGTCGCGGCGTCGACGGACCCGCGCATCCGTGCTCGCGGGCGTCCGCGCCGGTGTCGTGCGTGCGGCGGAGACCGGGCGGACCCGGCACCGGCGCCGCGCGCGAAGCTCCTCGCGGTTGGTGAGGCGCATGAGATAGCCGTTCCCCGTAGCCTGGAAGTTCAGGTCCCCGAAGCGGATCTCGAACCCGGCCGGGAGAGGGTCCGAGCTACCCATGTTGTAACGCGTAGCACGGTACTCAGTGCGGATCACCATGGAGGGAGTTGGCGAAATGACCTCAGGCGCTCGTTTGCCCCACGGTGGGCGCCAGCGCTCGGTGCGGAATATGGTCCCGACACTAACCGGTAGATAGCGCCTAGGTCTATCCCTCAATGGTCGATGCCAAGCAACAAATGACACAAGGTTTTATCCTGGTTCCGGCCGCGGGGCCGTACGTCCCGACGAGGGGCGTGCTCGTGGCACTATATTGCTCGGCACCGGGGTGCTTGTAGTGGGGCAAGTACAAGCAAGGCGGGAGAGGAAGTGTGGCTTCCAAGTCCCTGGGAGAGTGGCTGAAGATGTTGTGGGAGAATAAGAGAGTGAGTGCACGGTGTGTTCTGTTGATCTGAACTCGTCTCCCCCCGCAGCTGGGGGCTCGCTTCCCCTTTTATAGGCCAAGGGGGCGGCGAGTTACATGCACGCCACGCTATCCAGCTACGTGGGGGTGCACGTCGTGCTACGCTGTAGAGCGGGCGGCCGTCCGGACGATCTTCGCTGCGATCCGGCCATGATGGCCTACCCCGTACCCGAACAGTGGCGGTTCGAGGGTAGGAGGGCGGCAGATGGCGGTGGCGTCCTCCGATAGGCTTCGAGGGAGGTGCGATGATGGCCGGTACGGGGCACGGGGAGCGGGCGAACGGCGTTCCTTCCCAACGCGCTCCGCCGTAGCGGAGTGGTTGCTACGGCGCCGGGCGTGCGCCCGCGGTGCCGGGCGTGCTCCCCGCACGCGTGGGTACGGCGGCCGCGCCGTTACGGTGGCCGGGATGGCCATCCACCGGCCTAGCGCCTCCCACCTAACCCGTAGGGTCACGGGGAAAGTGAAATCGAGGGTGCGCCCGCCCCCTTTGAGGGTCGGGCGCGTTAGCCGTACCGTAGTGGGCGCGCGGTGTCACGGGACCGACACCGGCCGTACCGCAC
The DNA here is from genome assembly GCA_947561735.1 of Cenchrus americanus. NCBI lineage: Eukaryota > Viridiplantae > Streptophyta > Magnoliopsida > Poales > Poaceae > Cenchrus > Cenchrus americanus. The sequence goes on along the minus strand of OX387244.1, from coordinate 74,559,603 downwards.
GGTCCATCTCCACGGTGGCGGGGATGGGCTTCTCCCCGGGGAGTTGGTGCGGCGGCACGGGGTGCGAGCCCCGGCGCATGATGGCGCCGTCTCGTGGCGTCGGGCGTTAAATGCCCGTGTACGGGACCGGCGCACGCGTGCGGGGCGCCCGTGAGCGTGGCGGGCCCCGGCCGAGGGCGGAGCAAACCCTCGAGCGAGACGAGTCCCGCTCGAGGGGGAGCGAGCCCTCGAGCGGGGCGGGACCGCTCGAGGGAAGAGTTGCCCCTCGAACGGGACGGAGCCCGCTCGAGGAGGGAGCGCGCCCTCGAGCGAGGCGGAGCTTGCTCGAGGGGTCTTCTAAGCGGGCCGTCTTGGTGGGCCGCCGGAGTCCCGCCGCGTAGGCCATGTCCTGCACGGTTAGTTACCTGCATGGTTAGGCTTAGCGTGTTTCGACGCCGGGATTTAAGTGAGGGTTTCCCCGTTGCTTAAGGGGACCCCTAGGGCTGTCCCCGATAAGTAGAGCCACGACTTGTATCTAGATGTTATTTAAATTTCAGCATGTGGTAGGACTCGCGTGAACCTAGAAACTTGATTTTTGGTTGGTTTAAAAATCCATATCCTTGGTTTCTCTAAGATTAGAATTTTTCTAAGCCTCACTTAATTTTATTTCATTCAAAATCTCTCTCATCTAATCAAAATTAGGACCTAAACCTTTGCCCCCATGATCAAGCCGGGAAAAGCTTGCTCTCAACTAATGAAGGCAAAGTATACCGGTGAGACCGAAATCGACGTAATAAAAAAATATTTTCGACTTGCATTTGTTTTTAATGGTTTAAAAACTTCTCTAAAATTATGTTCGAGCTCTTGCATGGCTCTGAAAAATATTTTTTTAAATTTCGAAATTAGAGGAGTTCTTAGCCTTAAACACACTTAAAGGGAGGCAATCTAGTTAACCTAACCATGCATGCACCATGATACATCACGGGATGCCCCTCCAACATATTTAAACCACATGCAAAGTACAAGCATGGGGGGGCAGCCAAGGCTTTGTTTTGTAGGAATATCACGGATGCATGTGAGGCAAGGGAGTATGGAAGTGAGTCAAAGCGAAAACATCAAGTGGAAGGAGCAATAATGCAAGCGAAGGAGTGGACTGGAACGTTTGGAAGGTGTACGCGATCACGAAGCAACATGAATGCACTAGAGAATAACCGAGCCAAGAAGAGGAGAGAGGTAAGTCTTTCATCCAACTCTTTGTTCGTGTGCTCTAGTTTGTAGGCCGGAATCACCTTAGACTTAGCCATCCACCGCGTTTGTTTCGTGCAACAAATCACATCCTTAATCCACACAAAGTCTAGACTCCAAAATAATATTTGTGTACCTTGTTACCGGGTGAAAACCCCGGATATATATTTCCGAGGGAGAGTGCTGCAATCATGGAAGAAAACTACAAGCCTTTGCACCGAAGAAGAAGGGATCATCGTCGTCTAAGCCATCATCGACAACCTTTTCGAGGAGGCACTCGTTTCCGAGTTTCCTTGGAGTATGGAGGAGGACACGGCACCGCCGAGGAGGAACCACACTCTTCTCCTTGGTGGCATGAGGGCCACACGAAACTCGTTTATGAGGTTCACCAAACTTCAATAACATATGGAGGAGCCGCCCGTCCAAACTCACCACTTGACACGATCATCCGCTCCACCTCCATATGCTCCGCGGTATTCCGAGGGGTATGTCATCATGACGGAGGAGGAGAAGAAGCTCGCTCGCCTTAAGTAGAGGCTTGTAGCGAACGCCGACATCGACGACCAAGCTCTCCACATATTGGGTTTCACACGGGACACCGGTGCAATTCTCTAGCGGAGTGTCGGCAAACACCCACAAGAAATTCGCCTAGGAAATTTTCATGACCATGGCGCATAACCTTGATGAAGGAGTGCTGAGTCTCTCATTCCGTTGGAGGGAGCCCACAAGAGGAGAAGAAGGAAGACACCGTCGGAAGAGTAACCTTGATCAATGATGCTATTTCTAGCACCTTGATGGGGTAATCTCCTTTCATCCATGGGTTGCAATCGATCTTGAGATGTAATCACACTTTGTTGGATTATCTATCTATCATCTTGTGCTGAAAATACTTTAATGCTTAAGGCTAGCAACCATGCCATAAAGGGAGTAGGGCTCCAATGCTTCCTTGGATCCATTCAACACAAACCCCGATAGATCAGAATGGTTTTCATGTTCGAAACGATTGCATGTCTAGTATCGTAGACCCATGGGCGAGTGTCTCCTACTTTCAAAAGGGAGCTCCGGAACAAGTATGTGCATGAAGGCACATGGGAAGGTTTTTGGAGTATGATCACGGGAGGAAACCATCAACGAAGAAATACTATCCGGAACCCCATCATCCAAGTGTGTCACTTTTGTGCAAGTGGATTTTTGGGAGAACAAGAGAGACAAAGATAACCAACACGGAGTTGAATTGGCTTTACTTGGCTTTGATTGCCAAGTGGCCAATAGACCCCACTCACCTATGATCAACCGGTGGTGTTGTTAAGCAACATCGAGTTCGGAAGATATTGGTTCGGGGTGTTACCTCTCCATATTGGCTATCTCTTTAAAACCGGGTATTACAAGGAACCCAAATCATCTCCTACCCGGGACTTCCCTAGGGATATATGAAGAAAGGAAAATATAAGAGTGAAGATGAGAGAGGAGGCTTACAAGTGGCCTAGGTGAATTTGCCCCTTCCGGATTGAATATTAAGACTTATCTTGAGGGGAAGAAGATCGGTTAGAGGAAGGACTTCTTGTGCCGGTGAAGAGAAAATAACAAAAGAGAAGGATTAGGAGAAGGATCTTCTATGGCCCAAGAAGGAGGTGCACAACAAAATTATGTTCCACCATTCGGAGAAATTCCGGCATCGCCAAATTACTACGGTGGTGTACCAATGCAAGCATGGGGGAGTGGTGCAGCCATACCCCCACCCTTTTTTGTGGTGCCCAACGTAGCCTTTTCGGAGCCATTTGCACACCTTCCTCAACCACAACAAAATGGAGCCACCATTGGAGGATACGCTGCAAGGAACATGCAAATTATTGCAGCCATCCTAACCAATGCAAACCAAATGGGTGAAGGAAATGCAAACGTCGCTTATGAGCTCTGACACCTTCACCTTATACCATTGGACAATTAATAGGAGGAGAGGCGCATTCCTATTGCAAGTAAGGGTACAACAACCAAGACTATCAATATCAACCACCGGCGGAAGATTAGAGAGAGGAGGAGCGTTAGTTATCTTTCCTTTACCCCCTTTTCTTTAATTTTCAGCTTGTTTGCGCCTATGTATGCGTAGTGTTTTCAGTTTTTTATTTAAATTTCAGAAAGTGTGTTAGTTTAATTTTTTCAGCATGTATCTTAGTTTTTATTTTCATCATGAATAATGTCACCACCAAGTTTTTACCTTTGGTAAAGTTACAAAGTTTGTGCCATGATGATATATGATTATAATTGCCGCTTTGTTTATCTTTGTAATTGATTTATGCATGTTTGAACTAGTGCTCTCTTAAAAATACAAATCTGAAATTATCTAAATGCTAGCTCAATCTTCAGCGGAGGTTATGATTAAAATAAAGACCCATAGTGTTTTATGTGCTCTCAAGTTATGAATAGATTAAAGATGTCTTTTATGCTCAAAAATATTGCTAACCTTGTCATAAATATCACTTGTGTGTTGCTCAACCTATCCAGATCCTTATATATATTTGAGTGCATAAACTTTAGTGTACAAGATTTATTTTTGAGTGAGTTATTGCAGGCCATGATTTCTCTGGCCCGAGACTAAGAAGCTGGTCATTCCGTTTTTGCGTATCTATCTTATTGCTAGCCTCTTATCCGTGCATTGTGTATCCCCGCATCGGAGATCTCACAAACCTCGCCGGATATCCACCCTTAAACTAAATATCATCTTTTGTGATTACCTCCTTGACCACAACCTATCGTTGAGAATGGATCATCAATTCAAGGAAGATCGCAAGACGGTGCCAACGTTGAAGATTTCAAGTATCTCTCCAAGGAAAAATATTCCGGTACCTACCTTATTTTTCGCCTCTTTCCTCGAGGACGAGCAACGTCTAAGCATGGGGGAGGAGGTAGGTACGGTGCAGTTTTAGAGTTCAAAAGGGAATATTTTCAAAAAAAAATGATGATGAAAGAAAAAAAAAATCCAGCGATACTCATGACTTTCAATGTATAAAAAAAAATCAAAACTTCGTTGTGGAAGTCTTGGGCTGAATATATGACGAGGAAAAAATGAATGAATGAAAGAAAGAAAAGAATGAGAAATATGAGAAAGAAAAAAATGTGCGTAAAGTAAATTCCCTAGCTCTCTAAAAGTGCATTCAAGGCTTCAAGTTAAAAAGATCCATTCTCATCTTCCAACCATGTGCAATCCGATAACGAGGACTTCCTTTGTGCCTCGGGATCACTCTTTGCCATTTGCACATGTCCACTTATCTAAAAGTGTGTGTATTTTTCTCTTTCCCCTCCTTGATTTAACATTATTTTCCAATGACCTTTTTGACGAGTCTCGGTAAGACCATGAGAAGCTTGTCTTGTTTTGACAACACCTCATTTATAAAATCTTGTTAGGACTAAACTTTCCCAAAGCTCCATATAAAGCCTACCACACATATATATGAGAGGGAAAGGAGTAGAATATATAGGCTTGAGAGACAAGTGAGATGAGAGTTCATGAGCAATTTACAAGATGATTTAAATTTGTGAACTTGGTTTAGCTTTTCTTTATCTCGTTCTTTATTTCAAAAATTCTGAGGTCTATTTAAACTTGGTGAGCATGTTAATACTTGTGGGATAAGCTTAATAAGAATCTACCCTCCGTAGAGGTGAAGGCTAGTACATTATGGAACTTTAACGAATTAAACTTTTGAGAGCATTATGTTTTTTTTCATGTATGATCAAGTGCAAGGTTTAAACATTGTTTGGCAACGATGATATCCATCGAAGGCTTACTCGAGGACGAGCAAGGTTTAAGCATGGGGGAGATGTTGACGGTGAAAATCCGTCAACCTAGCCATGAGTTTACCTTCGGTGTTGGCATGACTTTTGTATCTTATTCATTGGTACTAACCCCCGTGGTATAACAAGTTCACTTGTGCATGTCGGTTTTGGAGTTATGTGTTTACGCGAGGTTTTAACGTTGAAAGCAAGACTTCCGGATAAGTTCATTAAGCACCTCATGACAAGACCTTGAAGCCCGATACAAGTCAAGCAATGAAGTGAACATGACTCCAAGAGCCCAAGGACCAAGCCCAAGAAGATGATAAACTCCGAGGACCGAACCAGAAAAGTCTTGAATCTTGCAAGACAAGGAGTTGAGTCCAATTCGGAGAGAAACCGACGTCAAGGGCCCACATGCAAAAGGGGAGAACATCTAGAAGACGTGGGAAGCAACACCGGGCGAAGCAGCCGCGGGGTGGGCCGACTGGGCCCGGGCCGGCCGGCCCGGCCCACTCGGGGCCCAATCGGCCTCTCCTTTGACCTAATTGCTTCTCGGGCTATAAATAGCCCCCCGACCGAGAGCCACGCGAACGGAGGTCGTAATCCGCCGCCGAGGAGCGAGAGAAGCTTGAGGGACACCAACTTGAAGATGAGGGTCGTGCTAGTTGTCTAGGGTTTCCCTAGCCGACGTGGGAACCTTGCATGGAAGACCACGTCGGAGCTCGGAGCGAGGATCAAGATCGAGGGAGGGCCCCGTGGTGATCTTGTTCATGTAATCATTCATGGTGAAGTTTGTAAGTGAATCCGATTTCTAGCGATTAAGTGCCTTCTCGATGATTTTGTTTTCTTCTTGGTTTTGCTTCTTCTACGATCTAGTTTGCGGCCTAGATTACATAGGGTGCTCTTGTAGCCGCGGTGGCTAGAGGTGCATACCGACCGGCCAAGTGATTTCAACTTGTTCTATCGAACTCGCCCTAAGCTCCCCGCATGAATAGGGATACGTTGTGACGAACGGGGGTCTCGAAAGGCGGATGTTTTCGGAGTCGGATGGGAAGGCCACGATTTAAAGATGCTTTTAATGAGATTCGTTTTGCTATCTTCATCTATCTTGTTTGGAGCTACAACATAAGCATGATCTAGATTCTCTAGATTGGTTATCTCTTGCTTTCTCTTGCTACCTCTTTAATAGATTAGATTAGATTAGATTCATTTTCTTTACGAGTTAGTAGATTAGATGCAACTTAGTTCTTCAATAGATATCTTTACCTTGCTTTACTAGATTGAATCCTTGCGTTGCACATTGTTCCACGGATTCGATACCTTGGGTTCACCACTCGAGGGAAGAAGGGTCCCTTGACTACGACGGGAGACTTGTCCGCTTGCAAGTCACAAACGAACTTTGATACAACTATTAACCGTCAACAGGTCCCGACACTAACCAGTAGATAGCGCCGTGGTCTATCCCTCAATGGTCGATGCTAAGTAACAAGTGACACAGAAGTTTTATCCTGGTTCTGGCCGAGGGGGCCGTACGTCCAGCAGAGGCGTGCTCAGGGCACTATATTACTTAGCACCGGGGGTGCTTGAAGTGGGGCTAATACAAGCAAGGCGGGAGAGGAAGCGGGGCTTCCAAGTCCCTGAAGGAGTGGCTGAAGATATTGTGGGAGAATGAGTACGTGGAGTGTGAAGTGCTCTTGTCTGCTGTCTCTGATCGTCTGTCTGTCCCTTCCTCCCCCTTTTATAGATCAAGGGGGCGGCGGGTTACATGCGCGCCGCGCTACCTAGTTATGTGGAGAAGTGCGACGTGCTACGGTGTAGAGTGAGCGGCCGTCCGGGCGATCCTCGTAGCGATCTGGTCATCATGGCCTGACTTGTACCCGATTAGTGCCGGTTCGAGGGTAGGAGAGCAACGGATGGCGGTGATGTCCTCTGGTAGGCTCGAGGGAGGTGCTGACGCAAGCTTGTACGGAGTACAGGGGTAGGCAGAACGGCGTTCCTTCCCAACGCGCTTCACAGTGTCGGAGTGGTTGCTACAGCGTCTGGCGTGCGCCTGCACGCGCGGGGACGGCGACCATGCTGTTACAGTGGCCGGGATGGCGGTCCACCGGCCTAGCGCCTCCACCTAACCCTGTAGGGTCACGGGAAAGTGAAATCGAGGGTGCGCCCGGCCCCCCTTCGAGGGTCGGGCGCGTTAGCCGTACTGTAGTAGGCGCGCGGTGTCGCGGGACTGACACCGGCCGTACCGCACAGTCCCTCCCCACAGTGGTGGGGATGGGCTCCTCCCTGGGGAGTTGGTGCGGCGCACGGACGCGAGCCCCGGAGCATGATGGCGCCGCCCCGCCCGTGCCGGGCGTTAAATGCCCGTGTACGGGGGCCGGCGCACGCGTGAGGGGCGCCCTCGAGCGTGGCGGGCCCCGGCCGAGGGCGGGACGGACCCTCGAGCGAGACGAGACCCGCTCGAGGGGAAGTGAGCCCTCGAGCGGGGCGGGACCGCTCGAGGGAAGAGTTGCCCCTCGAACGGGGCGGAGCCCGCCCGAGGAGGAGTGCGCCCTCGAGCGAGGCGGAGCCTGCTCGAGGGGACTTCTAAGAAGGCCGTCTTGGTGGGCCGTCGAGGTCCCCGCGGCGTGGGCCGTGTCCTGCATGGTTAGTCACCTGCATGGTTAGGCTTAGCGTGTTTCGGTGTGGTTGCGGGTTTTAAGTGAGGATTCCCCCGTCGTTTAAGGGGACCCCTAGGGCTGTCCCCGACAATACGTGTGCATTCCGCATGTCGATCAGGCGAGGCAAGGATACACTCCATTCAAACGGAGGATTTCCGAGGTTGGACGCTGTCCATGCAGCGGCTTTACGCATGGATACCGTTTCTATAAGTGAGCGGTAATGTATGTGGACGCTTTCGTGACGTGCTGGCACGAAAGGTTCGTTTTCTGCAGGTACACTAACCACGCTCGTAAGTCGTTAAGTGCGAATCGAATAGCTCCGACTAGCTATTATAAGGAGAGCCGACTATAAGCTTGCCACCAGCACTAACTACGTCTTTTAGATCCATTTGTGTGAGGTCGTTCAAGGCGTGTGCATGCATAATTAAAATCTTGATGAACCTAAAATTGGTTCTCAATTGCTTGAATAATTTGTCTTGAGTGAATTGCTTGATTCTAGATAAGTTTTTCCTCCCTTTTGAATTTAGGAAAATTCGGGCAGATTCTGTCTCTGTCGTTTCTCAATTTTTGTAGCCAAATCTGTAAGGAGTCTGAACAGGCATCCTTTAGGAAGGTTGTTTGTTATTAAGTTGAGCATCCACTGTGAATTTTTCAGGATTTTAGGAATTTTCTGCAGAGAGTTATACTCAGTTTAGTGAGTCACTGTTCTGCTATTTTTTTTCAGCACAACCCTTCTGCGAGAGATTTCTTTTTCGAGCATGTTCCAAATCAACTTTGAATACCCAAAAGTGGGCATATTTAAGCCACTAGGTTGCTGCCTAGAATTGGTAGTTTTTAGGGTTATAGGTTCTGAGTTATGAATTTTGAATCACAACCCCCGAACTTTACGCCATCATTTTATGCGTACTCATTTCGAGTTTTGGCATATCTTGCACCTTGTGCTAATGGCTGCCCTGAGTATCACCAAAAATGGTAATCCAATTACCCTTTTTCTAATTGAAATCTGGTGAAAGTTGGAAACCTTTAGTAGTGGTCTGTATAGGCAACATTCCCTTGTAATCACGAGAACTTACCTCTGTACGCGTGTTCGCCTCTGGTTCTAACATGTGTCACTTATTCCAGATGTCTGCTTCCGGATCTGTGAGCGTTGACGCGCAGGTGTGGACTCACTTGAAATGCCTCGAGGAGGGTGGTCTTCCTGCACTTTTGTGGGACACCCTAAAGGACCTTGGGTACACAGTGTATCCCGAGTACTCGGCACGTGAGCTCATGACAACAGGCCAACTGCTTCGTTGGGAAGTGAATGTAAAGATCCCCGTGTGTCCGACACATCCGACTTGGGAAGAGTGGGAGGTGAAGGCACAAGGGTGGAAATTGGCTGGCACCGTGCAAAAGGCTGCGTTGGAAGCACTCACAACTTTTTGTGAGAAGCATGCCGATTTGGTAGCTAGTGCTACAGCTAAGGTGATTCCATTACCTAAGCAGTATTCCGGGTAGGGTATCGAACGCGAAGTTTCTCTCTCCGCTCAGGGTAATCCTCACTATAGTCCTGAACTTGACACCTTAGTCCGTTTCTCCAAAGCTATGTTGGACCTCTATCAATCAATGGTTGGAGAAAGTATGTTCTATAGGCACCAAATTTATAGACAGCAAGTCAACGGTGCAGGAGCTATCGCCCAAGAGTTGAAGGACGCTCGAGCAACGATAGCCAATCTTAAGAAGAAAAGAAGAAAGGACAAAAGAATAATACAAGAATTGAGCATTCATGAACAGAACTTCTTGTTGCAGCATAATGATCAATATATGCTTGACTTAGAGAATCAACTAGAAGCTGTAGCAGCTCCACCTCCTCATCCAGAAGAGGAAGAAGATCCCGAAGAGATCCAAGGAGAATCTGGAGTGGAGTCTGGACCCGCTTCACCTTAAGTGAACTTAGGCTAGAAGTGTATCTAGTGGATGTTAGTTACGCTTTCAATAAAGTAATGTGTTGTAAGAATGGATCTTGAAATGAAGTTGGCTATGATCGACTTGGACCATGTGATGGATATCAACTTATGTTAAATATTGGGAAATCTTGCTCACTGACTGTTATCATGTTTGCATGTGCGTACCAAGAGTTATGGTGATTTACGTATACCTAGGCCTTATGTGAAAACAGCTAGGCGAAATCTCGGTTACGGAATTTTACGGGCATGGCAATGTTGGAAATTGACTTAAAGTTGAATACCAACCTTGGAGCACATGAAATCATGCATCCACTGACCAAAAATGAGAATTTTTGGTGTATAAGCAAGGCTTATGAGCTTTATGCTTATGACCGTCGTGCGGCCCGGTTCTGAAAAGTTGCCTCGAATGAGTTTTCGTCGTACATATTCTACTTGTTAATTATATGAGCAAGCTTACGGATATGTGTTTAATGAGAGCTCAAAATTTTCAGATGGTCGGACCGACACGTAACACCCCCAGCGGTTTTGACGCGTCGGGTAATGGTGATCTACCACCGCCGCCACCCATGACGCCAGTGGAGACTTTCATGGTCGCTCAGACTGAAGTGTTGCACCAGATTCTGTAGACGCAACAGCAAATCGCACAACAGATGCACCAGAGACCACCAGTGGGAGCTAACCAAGATGGACCGCAGATGGTTACCACATATTCCTAGTTTATCGGGATGAAGCCCCCAACCTTCACCAAAGCCAAAGAACCCCTTGATGCTGATGCATGGGTTAGGGCCATTGATGCCAAATTCTCTGCCTTTGTCCTACCGTGTTCTGAGGAGCAAAAGGCTAGGTTTGCAGCCTTGCAACTTCGTGGAGAAGCCTTAATGTGGTGGGAGCACTTTAAGATCATGCAACCTGCTGGACATGAAGTTACTTGGACGGAATTCAAGAGAGCTTTCAAGGACCACCACATCCCAAAAGGACTCATGGTCAGAAAAATGAGAGAGTTGCTTGCTCTTGAGCAAGGTGATGACACCGTGTATCAGTATGCACAGAAGTTTAACAACCTTTGTCAATATGGAGAGCATCACGTGGACACCGATGCCAAAAAGATGGAACGTTTTCGTGATGGTCTCAGGAGTGAGTTGTACGAAAGACTAAACCTATTAGAGCCAAACAGTTATCATGAGTTAGTGAACAAAGCTATCTCGCAAGAGGATGCCATGATGAAGGTACAAAAGGAGAAGAAGAGGTATAATGAATTTGCTTCGGGAATTCGGTCAGGCAAGAAATTTCGTTTCGTCAAGAAGAATGCGCATGGTTCGTCTCAATCATCCACACCAGGCCATTGGAGAATGACTCCATCTCAGTATAAGCCTTCGGAAAATTTTCAGTACCGTCAGGTTCAGCCCCAAGTCTTCAAGCCAAAGGAATTTCAACCCCGTGTTTGCTACAATTGTAGACAACCCGGGCATTATGCCAATGAGTGCCCAAACCCTAAGAGGATCAAGACCGAGCGACAAACTCCGAACCCCGGAGTAGCTAAGGTCAGTCGTGACAAGAAGCCCATGATTCAAGTGACGCAAGGTCAGCTTAACTTCACGGGTAACCTTTCTACCCAAGAGCATGCCTCTATACCGTTACTTTAATGATGGGACTTACCCCTTTCCCATCTTTTAGTTGTTTTAAGAGCTAAACCCAGAAATCTTGGTGAACAAAGGTAAGGACACATTGGTTTACTAGCCTTCCCTTTCTTCACAGAAATCCTTAAAGTAATCAGCTCTTCTCAACTTAGTCTTCCACCAGAATCCCCAAGTTTCACATCAATCCACCGGATAAGTTGAAGGAGTGGGATCAACGATTTCTTGAGAAATCACGGTCAGATCTTCGGACCGTTGGACCCCATTCGTTTCAGTGCCACGATGGTACGACGCCGTAGCGTCGCCCTGCCATCTCTTTTCCCGCGACCACGATCACGTCGTCGAGACCTCACGGGCCGACTATTATCGAGCCCCGTGTGGCAACCGCTGGATCGCTCCGCGAGCTCCTACCTCAGTCGGTTGGGATGACCGTTGCGTTCCGTGGGGCTATATAAAGGAGAAACCCTTCCGCGGTGTGGCCATTGCCAAGTCTCGCCTACTTTCGAGTTCGACGGTGTCGCCACTCTTATTTTTCTCTATGGCTAGTTTTGGCCAACCCACTACTAGTCCATTTCTGCTGCTGCTTCGCCCACTCGCTGAGCAAGCTGGTTAGCTGTCTTCGTCGACCACCTCCAGAAGAAGCTCGAAGAAGACCGGAGGAAGAACCCGACTTCATCGTCGACCATGTCCCAGATCGTGGAGATGTTTGAGTCCCTCCGCTGGACGCTTGTAGCGATGTACCTCTGCATTGTCGGCGGAATTTGTCTTCTTTTAGTTTTCCATGTACACATCCATCGCCCTCTCCCTCATGAACTGTGATGAAGCAGCGAGGAGAGTCCCATGTATCTTTTGCCCTATTTGAAATCCCGCTACCTAGAAATGTAAGCGGTTACACATTTCATCTTGTAACCCCTATCTTGTTAGAAAGAGTTGTTCTAAGCTTGTTGTCGAATCTCGGGACGAGATTCTGTTTAAGAGGGGTAGGCTGTGACGCCCCAGGTTTTCGGCCGGGTTAATCAACCCTAATGACCCGGTCAATTGGGTTGACCTTAGTCAAATGATGGCCAACCTGGGCCATCACCTCGAAAACATCACCGACAAACCCTAATGACCCCTTTTGGTCAACCATAGTCAACCTTGGTCAAAACCCCACTCAAAAACCCCCTTGGCTCCTTTTGACCTCCAATGTCGGCCGGAACTTTTGCCGCGTTCTCCATATTTTCCCTAAACACTTCAAATTCTCCCAATACAAAAGTTGTGTATTTTGTCGAGGGACACATTTTTCATGTTGAGTGGCATTGCTGGTTTGGAGTGGAAATGGGTGAAAAGTTCAAGTCAACGTTTGTAAGTACTATTCACAGAGCCGAGACATTCTGCATTTTGGCATCCAATTTGTGCAAAAACTATTGAGAAAAAGGCTAGACGCCCTTTGTGAAAGTGGTAGAGGATTAGGAGATCTACAACTTTGCTGTTGATCACTCGACCCGTTTTAGTTGGAAAAATTGGAGAGAATCGTGTTGGAACAGAGCCACTCGAAATTGGAACCGTGCCGGCTCGCACCCACGCGCGACGTCGTGCGCGTGGCCACGCCGGCCGTGCCGCCGCCGACCGGGACACGACCGCCGGGCACCGCCGCGACCGCCGGTCCCAAGGCTTCCGCACCCAATCCGTCCTTGCCACGCGCCGCATGCTCACGGCCCCCGCGAAACCGTCCCGCGCCGGCCACCCAACGGCGACGCCGCCGTACGAGCGCCGCGCCGCCCCTGGACGGCGATTGGCTGCCACACCACCGCCTTGCCCATGCCTTGACCCTTGGCTGACGTGCGTTTTGGTTGTGAACCCCTCCCCAAGGCACAAACGTTTATAAATGGAGCCAAGCCGCCGCCGCGCGCGACGCCACGGGCTCCGAGCCGCTGCCGTCCGCCATAGAAGCCACTGCAGTGAACTCCACCTCCGTCTACCTTTCTTCGCAAACGCGTGCTGCTCTTAACTCCACTAAGGTCCCCAGTAACTCTCCCTTTCGCTTATTTCTGAAACCGAACCGCCAGCTCGCCGGAATTCGAGCTCCCGCGGCCGCCGCCGGGCAAGCCTTGCCGAGCCCGCGCCCCCGCCTGCTCTCCAAGCCAATGGGCCCCCGTAGCATCTCCTCTAGGTCACACTGAAGCTCTGTGCGTCGCGTATTGCTCAGCCAGACCTTTCCCCTCACTGGACTTCGCGCCTCCGCGGCTGTGCTGCCGCCCGGCCGCCGCCGCCGCCGCTCGCCGGCGACCGCTCCGGCCGAGCCACCACTGCCAATCGGGAGAGGGTGAGCCCAATTGCATATCCCCCTCGCTTGTTTGCCTGCCGCGACTCTCCTCGCCGCCGGCGAGCTCGCCGTTGCCATCGGTTCCAAGGGAGGGGAAGGCAAGGGCATAAGTGTGAAGATTTAAAAACTTCCAGGGTGTTTCCAGTAAAAAGATTCTTATCCTTTGGTGTGTTTCAGCTGAAACTTGTAAAATCCATAACAAATCACAGAAAAATCCAAAAATAGCAAACCCAATTTTTTTGTTCTCTGTGTACTTAAAACTACAACTTTGTCGAAAAGTGTATATATGTTTGAGCTTTAGTTTTTGCTTGAAAAATACAAATGTAAAATACCTAGATCTGTGATTCTGTAAAACCTACAACTGATCTGTAGCTGAACCTAGGATATGTTGTGGCTACTAGTATGTCTAGGTTCTGTGCCAAAAATTGCACAAAGTTACTGAAGAAAGCTTTTAGTAAAAATCATTTTGTGAAACTGATAAATCTGCCTAAAGGATTTTCGTAGCTCCAAATATAATTATTTTTGAGCCCAACTTCTGGCTATGACCTTGTTATGTTAAAAATCACCTTTGGTGAAATTACCATGATTTTATCTCTCTTAGAAATAATATTTACTCATTTATGCATGTTTTTAATCACAAATATGTGTAGCATGTTTCATAAAGCCTATATGTGTGTTTGTTAGTTATTTAAGCTTGTTTTGGACCAAAGCATGTGTAGGAGAAAGTTGGGATTCAATTATGTTGTATTTATTTTAATATGCATTATCCCCTTATATGCTAACTAGTAATGCATTTAAATTTTGTACATTAAATCCAGTCGCGCAAAAATCAATTCCTTGCTGTCCAAGAGAGTGTTCCTGGTCCTTAGGGCCAATGGGCACTGTTGGATGAGTTTGTTATGTGTTTAGTTGTTAAAAGGTTGCTAACTAGATTAAATTAGTAAAAGGAAAATAGGAAAAATGCCTCCTTTGTGCATAAGTGAAATAAATGAGTTATAAAAGTAAAATGGGGTGCAAAAGTAGATTTCCTTGCTGGTTGTTCTTAAAATTAAATATTCTTTAGTAGATGTGCACACCATCATATTAAAGGCTAAATAGACTTTTTGATTATCCTTAAAGGAATAAATGTTTGATGCTTTTCTTAAGGTGAATATGACCAACCCCATGCCATTCGTAGCTGTTGCTGCTATTGTATGTGAGTTTCATCGATATATATATATATATATATATATATATATATATATATATATATATATATATATATGTACACAGTTACCATTGGAAAGTCTAGATAAGAAAGCTTTGCACTATCTCTTTATAGGAAGAGTATGCTGAATGTATTTGCTATCTAAGTGAATGTAGTCCAAATGTGCACCCCGTGTGTCATAAATTGTTTGAAATAATTTAAATACGAGTTGTCACTCAAGCTTTGCATTGCATCCCCCGTGTAGAAGTCCCCGACGGTAATTACACGCTCGTGTCAGAAGACGTGAACGAGGGAGCCGGAGGAAACGGGCACTACATCGCCATAGAGCAAGACCCGGCCCAAAGTCCGGAAGATTGTCTAACTGCTTGTGCTAGCGAAGGCAAGCCCCGGTTTATTCATTAACCCCAGTGTTCCTTTAAACCTCTGAATTTACTTCATGTTATTGTATGTGCATTTACGTTCAGGAGTTGAAATGAAACCCTAGTTGCTTGATCCATAAGTACCTATGATCTCTTACTAGCATGTTAGGTCGCTAGTTGCTATGCTTAAGGATCCGGTACAAGTCGAGTGATGTTCGTCGCTCGCGAGAATAGGACCTCCGTTATGAAATCACCATATTGATTAAATGGATTGCTCATGTGGTAAGAGCATGGGATTTGGGCTTCGGTGCAGTGGCTTCGTGGGCTAAGCTTTTGAATGTCCTAAGCACTTGTCGGGAATGGGACCAGTAAGCCTAGTACCTTAATGAGACGGTACGGGATTTTACTACTACTAATCCCGATTCGTCTCCTGCCCGGCTTGCAACCGGAAGGAGGGTACATGTGCGAGGCTGGATGCACTGTGTGGGGCATTCAAATAGGCCTGTACCTGGGACTGTAGGCTATCATCCCAACCCGAGGATTTTTGGAACCGTTTGGTGGGTGTCAGCTCTGTGGGGCACCGCTCCGTGTGTTTAGGTTTACCTTGCAAGGTGTATGAATCAATCGATTGTCGGCCTCTCACCGTTATCCGAGACTGCTTAATCAGCTGGCCATGATATCCCGTAATAATGGAACTATGTGAAACCTTCCGCGTGAATTAATTGTGGTATACAAATCTTGTTTGTATTAGTTGCTCATTTAGTAATGATAACCTCACTAGAAACCGAGCTAAAATATTGAAAGTAAGGATCCATGATCTTAGTTGTTTTTGGCAAAACAACCCACCAGCCAAAAGCCGCATGCCTAGAGGTCGCTTTTGGTCGGGTAAGTCTTACTGAGTATTAGTATACTCAGACTTGCTATAATTGTTGTTTTCAGGTGAAGTTGTTTGGCTTGGTAAGATTCCACCCGGCTGGGAGCTGGAATGGGTGGATGAGGACGTTGAGTAATGGCGTCACAGATGGCCTCTGGTGATGTCGTAACGTATCGTATTAGAATTTCCGCTGTTTTAGTAAAACTCTAAATGATTTACTTCCATGTCGAAAATAATGGTTTGTAATAATTGGACCCTACGGGGAGATTGGTATTTATGTGTAAGGTACTCTGGACTCACCTTCGTGGGAGTTTTAATGCATTCGTTCGATCCTCTCTGTGTTTCCAAGTGATTTACCGGGTGTAAACCCGACAATTCTCAACGGGATGCTTCTTTATTATCGCTTAATGACCAAATGGAGTGGTTTAGGCGGTAGTACGGAATTATCTCGGGTGGGGTTGTCACAAAACTATGGAGATATGAACAAGCCAATACCTAGGAAAGAGCAGGATGTGTGCAAAGCCCGTTACAATAGCTCAATATCGTTGAAGAACTCCCGTTACAGTAGCTCAATATCGGAGACACATGTTGTGCACTTACGTCTCCACTATCTTGACGAACTGAGACGCGTCTATTTCATGCGCGTCTCAGCACATATAGGATTCGTAACAGGCATCAAACAACGACAGTTACCACAACTAGTCACCGGTCACGTGAAATGGCTGTTTCTCTGGGCCCACAGGGAACTTTGGTAACAGGCATGAAAACAGAGCCCGTTACTGTGAAATTAACATCAGAGATGCGTTCCATGAACCTGCGTCTCCTCTGTCTCAACGAAATGGGACACATCTGTTTCTACGCGCATTTGCTTTCTCTCTATTAAAGGAGACGCTTGCTTTCAACCTGCGTCTCCTATATCTCGGTGAACGGGCCCGGTCCTGGGGCCCACCGGTCAGGACTGGTAATGGGCTTTTACACTGCCCGTTACATTGTGGGCATGTTTGTAACGGGCTTTCCGAATGAAGCCCGTTACTCACTGATCAGTGTTTGTAACGAGCTTTAATTAACGTCCGTTACAGATATGTAGACCACCCCTACAGTAACATGCCCGCTTGCCGGCGGCATCCTGGAATCAGCCAGGATATGGCAGCCATCAGGGGCTGCATCCTGGAATCAGCTAGGATTTGGCAGCCAGCACAGCAAGGAGACATCAGAAACACATTCTCGCATCACAGATATGGGCAAAGCAAGATCACATTTATAGACAAGTAAGATCACATTTATAGACAAGCTAGGATCACATCAAGTTTCAAGTTACTCTCATCAGGGCTTGTTTGCATGGAGTCATGAGAAAACTGCCTAAACTAGGCAGTATCTGACCCCAACCAAGCAAGCCAAAGAAGGTTTCTCAGGCAACAACACCTGACTAAAGAAGACTGAATGAGTTTCAAGTTTCTGGCTACAATAAACTCACGGTGCACCACTGTAGAAGTTGCCCTTTCGTTCGATGGTCTCCTTAAGAATGTACTCGCACAGCATCTCCCGGACACGCTTTAGATCTTCAGTGGAAACATCTACATGATTTGAAATCCTGCAAAATACAATCATTTATGAGAATACAAGTAGAAATCAGTTTCTAAAATCAGATGAATAATATGAGCAGAGACAAGGTTGAACATTATTATCTACTTACAGCAACCTTCTTGATGTCAGGTATGTCATCGAGTAGTCTTAACATATGGAATGCCACATGGAATCCACACAAAGAGGACCCCCATGGCTGCTGAGCACACTACATCGAGGTACCAAAATGACAAGTTAATGTAGTACCAAATAGATAAGAAGGGACCATAAAAAACATCGGTCTTACATCGAGATTTGTTTTGTGCTTGAGTGTGGCTTTTGGCTTTTTTTTCTTTCCTTTCGTCACTTTGTCCTGTGCATGTTCACCAAAGGCCCTGCATGATCAGCAATACCAATTAGAAACACTAAGAGATTGAGTTTTTGTGAACAAAACTTACAAATACAGTACCAAAGGCCCTGCATGGTCAGCAATACCAATTAGAAACACTAAGAGATTGAATTTTTTGTGAACAAAACCTACAAGAAACTGACCAATTCATAACAGGTTGGAGGTCTGGGAACTTTAGCGGGGGATATTGTTTAGCAGAATCTAGATACCAAACCTCTTTGAACTTCATACAGATGATCACTGTTACCCAATGGCTAGTGCAGTAGGCACTCACCACGTAGTCGTTGTTCATTGCATTTGAGATTGCTTTGACAACTTGGCGAGAACGCTGAGAAATATTTGTTGAAGTCAACAAATTTGGATCTAAAAACCAAACACTGATCTGCATCTCTGCTGCCTTGTCCATCATTTTCCTACAAAAAATCAAATTGTTAGCATGCATGAACTTTGTCGTTAAAATTAAAGAAATATCTTTTTAGGTTTTAAAGGACTTACAATGTCCACAACCTAATGAAGGTAACAACCAGAGAAGTTAGGGTTATAAGGTTAAACACGCTACTGAATTCAATGTTTAACATTAAAGCACCCCAACCACCTTTAAAGTAGTCTTGATCCACCTTTGCTGGAAAGGCAGGTTTATCATTACTGTGTTCCATGACATAAACATGCAACTTGGCACAATCTGGTCCAGCAGCCTTTACATTTGCTTCTGACAACATAGGTGCACCAGGCTTGTATTTTGGTCATTCTTGTTCTGTCCCAATAATACAGTTAAGAATCTCATCTTTAGACAGAGGTTTCCTGGCCTGGTTCCCCTTCTGCAGTGGAGATTTCCTGGGCTCCTCCTGTTGCAAAGGCTGCTATACTTGTTACATCTACTGCTTAGGGGGAGATTGCCTGCGCTCCTCCTCCTGCTGCTGGAGAGGCTGCTGTTTCGTCTATTGCTTATCCTCATGTTGTAGCTGCTGCTTAGGCGTAGTTTTCCTGGGCTCCTCCTACCGTTGTCGACGCTCCTGCTACTGGAGAGACTGCTGTTTCGTCTGTTGATTATCCTCAAGTTGCAGCTGCCGCGTAGGTGGAGTTTGCCTGGGCTCCTCCTCCGGCTATTGTCGATGCTCCTGCTGTGTAGTTTTGCTGATCTGCTGCTGCTGTTGAGCCTTCTCTTGCTGACACTGAGCTGCAATACCTCCATCTGATGTTGTACCCCTACTACCTGTTGCGGCTACAGGGTTGGGATGTCTCGTCACGAGTGGTATAAGGATCTTGTCCTTTAGCCATTGGATCCTTTGAACGAGAGCCTCAGCTAGGGTTGCTGCCACCGCCATCAATTGGTACAGGCAGAGGTTAGTGACCTGCATTGGCCCACACATAAGTAGGTTGCACCACAATATACCCATCCTGCACTGGTGAAGGACCGATACGGCGAACCAGAGAGGGGGGGGGGGGAGTGAATGGGAGCCGATAAAAATTCTTCTCGAAGGAGATGGAAACTCCAACAAGATGAACACGGCTTCCAACACATGTCTCCGACTCACTACCCAAGTTGGCCAAGCCCACGTAGCCACTGGAGTGCCACTGGACCTAGGAACCAACACACAACCTTCTGACCCGAGAACGCAGTGGAACACCAAATCCCGAGTCCACTGACCAACACCGGTCAGACCGGTGAGCACCACCGGTCAGACCGGTCCCTGCTGGTGAAACTTGGTGACTTCCACTAAGTGGCTCCACACCGGTCAGGCCGGTGCGACACACCGGTCAGACCGGTCACAGACAGAAAGCCCCAAATCACCAAACAAAACAACCGACCTCCAAACTGACCCAAACTCGAAACAGCCCCAACACAGGATAACAGCAAACTCACCCAGACGCTCACCCGAGCAAAAACCCACCAAGGGTTGCACCGGCCGACGGCCAGTCGAGCACCGATCAGACCGGTGTAGCCTGGGCAGCTCGGGATGAACAGCACCCGCGGGTCAACTCCCCCAAATCCAAACCTCGATCTCTCGAATCGCTCCACAGACTTGAACAAGACTTTGGGGATAATAGGAACACCTCATGAGGAATCCATAGCCACAATTTTGTCCACCAAAACTTGCCAAATCAAGAGGAATCCAAGAAATCCCGCCAAGAACTCCTCTAACCCTTGAACACCGAAAACCCCAAAATCAAGCCCCTTAACTCACGGATTTGGGAGGGGAATCACAGCCTAAAGAACCACGAAGGGTTCCCACAAATTTCCCCCATCAAATCCCCAAGAGCAAGGTCCCAAAAACACACCAAGAAAACCACCAAGAGAGGGCTCCAAAAATCACCACCAAGAACAACCGGAACAACACAACAAGGCCTTGAGGAACCACGCCGAATCATCTATACATACCAAGAAAGTTCATACAAGGTCTAGCTTGCTGCCCGATCATCCAACCCTCTCACAAGATCTCACCATGAAGCTCTCAAGCTAGTCCTATGGAAATCCTAAAAAAAATAGGAAGGGAAAATAGGAAAGCAAATGAACTAGGGTTCCAAGAGCTTGGCTCGCCATCCTCTCACCTCATGTGTTATATGGAGGCAACCGAAAGTCTAAAATACCCTTTCCTAACAACTAGGGATACAAGCCCCTCAAGGGCGGTTTTGGAAGTCTTCAAGCTTTCTCCATCGGACGGATGCCCGGCGACCGCAACCTCGCTTAGCCCGGATGCAAGCTCCCCCTGGACGAATGCAACCCCCTGGACGAAAGCATGCAAACCACTTGAAAACAGGGCAGCTGCAACAACTTCAGCTCACACCGGTCAGACCGGTCACCACCACCGGTCAGAACGGTGCCCAACATGTGCACAGGACCAGCACTCTGACCGGTCAAACCGGTGACCTCGACCGGTCAGACCAGTGCACACCAGAGCCCAGAAATGGCTTGAAACCACCTGAAAACCTTCTAAATGCATCCAGCAAGCCATTTCAAGCTCAAACTTCTCCCCCTTGTTGGCAATGCATGAATCAAGCCAAAAATGCAAAACTTTCAACCTAGAGCTTCTCAATAGACAAAATTCAACATAGGATGCTACACATGTCCAAATGAGCAAGTTAGATACTCTATAGCTTCGTATCGACCTCAACTACATGATTACCAAGTTTCACAACCATTGGACGAAGCTAAGATGGATTTGGGCAAATTTGCGAAAAAATTTGCCTCTCATGAGCAAAGTCCTAAACATGATCAAAACATATCAAAATGGCAAAGCCACACAAACCTCATGCTAAGACAGCCATTCTAATCATAAGACCATCACAAACACCCACAAGCAGCTCATGTCATGTCAAAACCACCGAGCCGTGTGCCTACTTCTATGTATGAGACTTCTCATTGGTAGGCATCATGCAACGGTTTAGCACCCAAAGCAAATTAAATTCAGCACATATGACATGGGAGCACATTTTCCAAGCATTTTACATTTCATTTTCAAATTCATGTTTGGTACATGAAATGTCTTTGCGACAAAAAGGAACTTATGCCCCTCCACAAGATAAGGCAAGAGGGCTAAACATTCATGATGGCAAATGAGCCTTTGACCCCATATGATCAATAAACTAGCTATCCAACCACAAATTAAGCATAACGAAGCCACTAAAACATGTCAAGATCATATAATGGCATTTACACATGAGAGAGCATACATGTGACATTTTTCAAAACATAGCCATCAACCATGAATTATAAACCAAGATTAACAAGAGCTAAGCCAACCTAACCATAGCATACCCAACAAGCTCACAAAGACATATATCTCATTCCATGGTGAACAATGTATATGAGAGAAGCTTTTCCTAACCAATGCATATGATACAAAATGCATGCAATCTAAGATACAAGGATGCCATCATGATACATATGCCATGCCAAATGCAAGAAATGCACAAAGGAAGCTATACATATGCTACAAAGGAGCTCCCACACACAAAGCTCACAAACCACCAGCTCCTCGAGGGGAGGCAAAAAGGGCTCGACACCGCTGGCAAAAGAGCAAAGGAGCGCAAAACTCACAAGCTCCCCCTAAACACATGCACTAGGGCCAAAGAGCATACAAAGCTCACCGCCTCACCCTACACACATGAGATAGAGAAGGAGCAAAACAAACCAAGTGGCTTGACCAAGGCCACACACTTGAAGGTCACAAATACACTTACCTTTATCATTTCTTCACAATTCACTCATCCTTGTCCACCATCTCCGAAAGTGATGCACCTACATGTCACCACCGGGATATGAAGCCGAAGAACCACCCCCGATATCAACCAAATGTTCTCCGGACCATCCACCTGCAACTCAAAACCAAGAGCGAGAGCGAGCAAACGACTCAACACTGGGGTTAGTTCCAAAAGTGTAAAACCAATGCCTAGACATTTGCTCGAAAGTGGGGTTAGCACAAACCAAACCATCTTTCCTACCAAAGCTACCTCCACGAACACCACTACAGTAACCATCATGAAGGAACCAACCCTCTCTACCTGGAGGAGGACCAAAACCACGAAAGAAAGCCCGTGAACTGTACCTCCTCTCCTTCTCAAAGCTAAGACTCCTCCCATCCCTATAGTGAGCTCGAGGGGGAGAATGCCCAGCAAACTGACCTCCTGCAAACTCTCCAGCCCAACCACTAGAACCACGAACTCCAGAACCAAACCTCGCACCTGTACGAGCACGAAATCGAACTGGCCGTCCGTCCGGGCCCGCACTAGTCCGACCGGTGCCCCTCACCGGCTCGACCCGTGTAGCCCGACCAAGCGGCACCTCCAACGGCCCTTCCGCTCTCCCCAAGACCGAACTGTCCTCACACTCGCCTTGTCCCTGGGCATCTGCACACGAGGCTCAAGTACACCATCTTAAGGGTGGTACTTGTCCTTGTTAGCCCACTCCTTCACCATTCTCTCCTCACGCTTCCTCTTGAAGCAAAACGCTCTTTTGTGACCATCCTTTCCACAAAACTCACAATGGAAACGGATTGATCTGGACTTAGGCTTGGGATGAGGCTCTTCACAAGGCTTCTCACTAGGCTTTTCACTTGCCTTCTCACTCGGTTTTTCTCTTGGTTGGTTTGGCTTGGATGCAAACTTGTCTTTGGGTGTGGGTTGTGGTGGAACTGAAACATTCCCAAAATTCCCTTCTCTCTCACCACTGCCCTCACCAACCTTATCCAAACCCAAAGTCCGACCATCAAAGCGCTTACAGCTAGCATTCATCATACCAAGCTGAGGTTCTTGACTCGACAACCAACTCAGCGCTTCACGCAACTTATCATTCTCATCTTGTAAGTGACCAACACATTTTGCAAGATCCAAATTCTTCATAGCATGCAACTCACATGTAGAACAAGAAGTAGGAATAGACACTTTCAAATCAGTCTCAAGCGAAACAATGCGAGAACGAAGCTCAACAATTTTCTCATGCAAACCAGGGCAAGAAGTGCAAGCACCAAGCAAAGTGGGTCTAGATTGTAGCTCATCCAACTCAACCCTAAGCACATATAGTTCCTAACACTTGGAGGCATACTTCTCCCTAAGATCAGTCAAGTCGGCTAGGAAAGCAGAGCAATCAGCACAATCATTCTCACCAGAAACAACATGGCTAGCCTTAAGAGAATCAATTTCAAGCCTGCTATCAAGAACCTGTGTTTCTAGCTCAGCCACTCTTGTCCTAGCATCCTCGAGCAAAGATCTAAGCTCCTTCCTAAGCTTCTTAGCCTCTCTAAGCATGTGATTGCAATTATCAAGCATGTCAACCAACTCCTCATTCTCCTTGCGCAAAGAAGAGAGCTCATCACATACCTCATCCTCGGAATCCAAGTCCGAGGCGCCCTTCTCCGGCTTCTCTTCTTTGCTCGAACCGCGAGCCATGCCGCGAAATCGTCCTTGAGGCTTAGGCCCGTCACATAGAGGTCGTTGAGACACTTGCCGAGGTTCTTCTTCTTCTTCTTCTTCTTCTTCTTCTTCTTCTTCTTCTTCTTCTTCTTCTTCTTCTTCTTCTTCTTCTTCTTCTTCTTCTTCTTCTTCTTCTTCTTCTTCTTCTTCTTCTTCTTCTTCTTCTTCTTCTTCTTCTTCTTCTTCTTCTTCTTCTTCTTCTCATCCTCTTCGTCTTCATCACTCGAGCTTGAAGACGTGTCCTCGGAATCGGACTCAATGTCGCTGGATCTCTTCATCTTCTCTAGAGACCAAGCCTTCTTCCCATGTTCATGATCCTTCTTCTTGGACTTCTTCCTCTTGCCCATGAACTTGTGCTTGTCGTGGTTGTTCACCTTCGGACACTCGGCGAAATAGTGTCCAGCCTTGCCACACTTGAAGCATGTCCTCGTGTTCCTCCTCATGTTCACTCAGTTCTCGTGCAGCCTCTCGAACCGCCTCGTCAATAGCGCCAGCTTGTCCTCTCCAAGCACGTCGAACTTCTCATCTGGCATAGACATCAAAGAGGACAAAGAGAACATCCTGGTGGATGGGTTAGTGTTAGCCTTTCTTTTCGAGCCACCAACGAGGGCAAGACTATGAGAGTCAGTCGGACCCTCGAGCTTGGCAGTCATGCCCCTATCCACCTCAGCCGACTTGAGCTTCGAGAACAGCTCGTTCACCGTCAGAGTGTCATACTTCTCCGACTCCACAATGGCCTCGAACTTTCCGCCCCAAATCGTACGATCCAAAGAGTGTAAGAGATTGACAGCTCTATCATGATCATCGTACGGGAGCACGTCCACATTGGCCCTCATGTTGTTCACAACCACCGTGAACCTCTGAAACAAGGCATCGATGGACTCACTGGGGAGATGTGTGAAGTTCTCGTACTCTGTCCGGTAGGTCGCATACATCCGAGCCTGAACCTAGGCATTCCCAACATGAGCCTCCTTCAGTACCAACCAGATTCTACAAGCCAAGTGCTCGGTGTGCACCCAATTGAACTCAGGCTGACACAAGGCACGAAACAAGTAGTCAACTGCCTTATTGTTGGCGTCGAACATGTCCCTCGATCCTGGAGCAAGGAAGTTCATCGGCTGGACATAGCCTGTGTCCACCGTGACATCCCAAAGGATCTGACCTTTCCCGCGGAGGAACGCCGCCATCCGCTTACTCCACATCTGGTAGTTCTTGCCATCGAAGTGTGGAGGATGCGAACCCCATTCCTGGTACGCCATCCTTGGATCTTAAACTGGTTAGAGTCAATAAAGACCCGAACCGGCTCTGATACCACTTGAAGGACCGATACGGCGAACCGAGAGGGGGGAGTGAATGGGAGCCGATAAAAATTCTTCTCGAAGGAGATGGAAACTCCAACAAGATGAACACGGCTTCCAACACACGTCTCCGATTCACTACCCAAGTTGGCCAAGCCCACGTAGCCACTGGAGTGCCACTGGACCTAGGAACCAACACACAACCTTCCGACCCGAGAACGCAGTGGAACACCAAATCCCGAGTCCACTGACCAACACCGGTCAGACCGGTGAGCACCACCGGTCAGACCGGTCCCTGCTGGTGAAACTTGGTGACATCCACTAAGTGGCTCCACACCGGTTAGGCCGGGACTCCACACCGGTCAGACCGGTCACGGCCAGAAAGCCCCAAATCACCAAACAGGCCAACCGACCTCCAAACTGACCCAAACTCGACACAACCCCAACACAGGATAACAGCAAACTCACCCAGACGCTCACCCGAGCAAAAACCCACCAAGGGTTGCACCGGTCAGACCGGTCAGGAGCACCGATCAGACCGGTGTAGCCTGGGCAGCTCGGGATGAACAGCACCCGCGGGTCAACTCCCCCAAATCCAAACCTCGATCTCTCGAATCGCTCCACAGACTTGAACAAGACTTTGGGGATAATAGGAACACCTCATGAGGAATCCATAGCCACAATTTTGTCCACCAAAACTTGCCAAATCAAGAGGAATCCAAGAAATCCCGCCAAGAACTCCTCTAACCCTTGAACACCGAAAACCCCAAAATCAAGCCCCTTAACTCACGGATTTGGGAGGGGAATCACAGCCTAAAGAACCACGAAGGGTTCCCACAAATTTCCCCCATCAAATCCCCAAGAGCAAGGTCCCAAAAACACACCAAGAAAACCACCAAGAGAGGGCTCCAAAAATCACCACCAAGAACAACCGGGAACAACACAACAAGGCCTTGAGGAACCACGCCGAATCATCTATACATACCAAGAAGGTTCATACAAGGTCTAGCTTGCTGCCCGATCATCCAACCCTCTCACAAGATCTCACCATGAAGCTCTCAAGCTAGTCCTATGGAAATCCTAAAAAAAATAGGAAGGGAAAATAGGAAAGCAAATGAACTAGGGTTCCAAGAGCTTGGCTGCCATCCTCTCACCTCATGTGTTATATGGAGGCAACCGAAAGTCTAAAATACCCTTTCCTAACAACTAGGGATACAAGCCCCTCAAGGGCGGTTTTGGAAGTCTTCAAGCTTTCTCCATCGGACGGATGCCCGGCGACCGCAACCTGCTTAGCCTGGATGCAAGCCTTGCGATCACGACGCGTGTCCTCCGCTTCGAAGATTCCAGGCTGCGTCGTCGCACACCGGTCAGACCGGTGCTCCTCACCGGTCAGACCGGTACCCACCGGTCAGACCCAACGGTCAGACCGGTGTGGCACTGCTATAGCACCGTCTTCGGTTCTTCAGTCTTGGCTTTGTGGATCAACCAAGGAACCCAGTGGTTTTCTGGTGAACCACCGGAAACCCCGCGAACTCGGTGTAGCCTCCGCCAATCGCCACTCATGACTCGGCTCCCACGTAGTCCCGGCTCGACCTTGGTTATCAGGCTCAACCAAGAAACCGTCCATGACTTCATCTTGCTATTCATGCCACCATGCGGCCCGCACTTGACCCCGCTGGCCACCGGGTCCCTCGAACAAAGCCTACTTGTCTTCTCCACACCTGGAGGCCTCACCGGCGACGACCTTTTGCGCTTGTTCTTCACCTGCACCAACACCAGTCAAGCCGCAACCTGCACCTGCAATACTAAGCCAAGAATCAGTCCACACAACGTTGTCAATCACTCATCACACAAGGAAGCGACCATCCACCGGTCCTCGAACCACACATGGTCCTCAATCTCTCCCTTGATGAGTGCTTTGACAACACCCATATAAAGTAACAAGAGAGAAAGGAAAAAAAGAAAAGAAATGAACAAAAAGAAACTCCAACAAGCGATCGAAAGCCAAACAAAGGCAAAGAGCAAGATCACTTGAAGAAGACAAGTCTCGGACCCCTTAGGCAAGGGCAACGGCTCGACACATCCGAGACAAAACAAAGCTCAAGCAAAGAGCGCAAACCACCGAAACAAAGCTCGAAAAACCACAAAGAGCTCCCCTTGCACACATGCAAGCTCCCCCTGGACGAATGCAACCCCCTGGACGAAAGCATGCAAACCACTTGAAAACAGGGCAGCTGCAACAACTTCAGCTCACACCGGTCAGACCGGTCACCACCACCGGTCAGAACGGTGCCCAACATGTGCACAGGACCAGCACTCTGACCGGTCAAACCGGTGACCTCGACCGGTCAGACCAGTGCACACCAGAGCCCAGAAATGGCTTGAAACCACCTGAAAACCTTCTAAATGCATCCAGCAAGCCATTTCAAGCTCAAACTTCTCCCCCTTGTTGGCAATGCATGAATCAAGCCAAAAATGCAAAACTTTCAACCTAGAGCTTCTCAATAGACAAAATTCAACATAGGATGCTACACATGTCCAAATGAGCAAGTTAGATACTCTATAGCTTCGTATCGACCTCAACTACATGATTACCAAGTTTCACAACCATTGGACGAAGCTAAGATGGATTTGGGCAAATTTGCGAAAAAATTTGCCTCTCATGAGCAAAGTCCTAAACATGATCAAAACATATCAAAATGGCAAAGCCACACAAACCTCATGCTAAGACAGCCATTCTAATCATAAGACCATCACAAACACCCACAAGCAGCTCATGTCATGTCAAAACCACCGAGCCGTGTGCCTACTTCTATGTATGAGACTTCTCATTGGTAGGCATCATGCAACGGTTTAGCACCCAAAGCAAATTAAATTCAGCACATATGACATGGGAGCACATTTTCCAAGCATTTTACATTTCATTTTCAAATTCATGTTTGGTACATGAAATGTCTTTGCGACAAAAAGGAACTTATGCCCCTCCACAAGATAAGGCAAGAGGGCTAAACATTCATGATGGCAAATGAGCCTTTGACCCCATATGATCAATAAACTAGCTATCCAACCACAAATTAAGCATAACGAAGCCACTAAAACATGTCAAGATCATATAATGGCATTTACACATGAGAGAGCATACATGTGACATTTTTCAAAACATAGCCATCAACCATGAATTATAAACCAAGATTAACAAGAGCTAAGCCAACCTAACCATAGCATACCCAACAAGCTCACAAAGACATATATCTCATTCCATGGTGAACAATGTATATGAGAGAAGCTTTTCCTAACCAATGCATATGATACAAAATGCATGCAATCTAAGATACAAGGATGCCATCATGATACATATGCCATGCCAAATGCAAGAAATGCACAAAGGAAGCTATACATATGCTACAAAGGAGCTCCCACACACAAAGCTCACAAACCACCCGGCTCCTCGAGGGGAGGCAAAAAGGGCTCGACACCGCTGGCAAAAGAGCAAAGGAGCGCAAAACTCACAAGCTCCCCCTAAACACATGCACTAGGGCCAAAGAGCATACAAAGCTCACCGCCTCACCCTACACACATGAGATAGAGAAGGAGCAAAACAAACCAAGTGGCTTGACCAAGGCCACACACTTGAAGGTCACAAATACACTTACCTTTATCATTTCTTCACAATTCACTCATCCTTGTCCACCATCTCCGAAAGTGATGCACCTACATGTCACCACCGGGATATGAAGCCGAAGAACCACCCCCGATATCAACCAAATGTTCTCCGGACCATCCACCTGCAACTCAAAACCAAGAGCGAGAGCGAGCAAACGACTCAACACTGGGGTTAGTTCCAAAAGTGTAAAACCAATGCCTAGACATTTGCTCGAAAGTGGGGTTAGCACAAACCAAACCATCTTTCCTACCAAAGCTACCTCCACGAACACCACTACGATAACCATCATGAAGGAACCAACCCTCTCTACCTGGAGGAGGACCAAAACCACGAAAGAAAGCCCGTGAACTGTACCTCCTCTCCTTCTCAAAGCTAAGACTCCTCCCATCCCTATAGTGAGCTCGAGGGGGAGAATGCCCAGCAAACTGACCTCCTGCAA
Organism: Cenchrus americanus; assembly: GCA_947561735.1. Taxonomy (NCBI): domain Eukaryota; kingdom Viridiplantae; phylum Streptophyta; class Magnoliopsida; order Poales; family Poaceae; genus Cenchrus; species Cenchrus americanus. The sequence goes on along the minus strand of OX387244.1, from coordinate 74,530,343 downwards.
ACTCTCCAGCCCAACCACTAGAACCACGAACTCCAGAACCAAACCTCGCACCTGTACGAGCACGAAATCGAACTGCTGTCTGTCCAGGCCTGCACTAGTCTGACCGGTGCCCCTCACCGGTCTGACCCGTGTAGCCCGACCAGCAGCACCTCCAACAGCCTTCCGCTCTCCCCAAGACCGAACTGTCCTCACACTCGCCTTGTCCCTGGGCATCTGCACACGAGGCTCAAGTACACCATCTTAAGGGTGGTACTTGTCCTTGTTAGCCCACTCCTTCACCATTCTCTCCTCACGCTTCCTCTTGAAGCAAAACGCTCTTTTGTGACCATCCTTTCCACAAAACTCACAATGGAAACGGATTGATCTGGACTTAGGCTTGGGATGAGGCTCTTCACAAGGCTTCTCACTAGGCTTTTCACTTGCCTTCTCACTCGGTTTTTCTCTTGGTTGGTTTGGCTTGGATGCAAACTTGTCTTTGGGTGTGGGTTGTGGTGGAACTGAAACATTCCCAAAATTCCCTTCTCTCTCACCACTCGCCCTCACCAACCTTATCCAAACCCAAAGTCCGACCATCAAAGCGCTTACAGCTAGCATTCATCATACCAAGCTGAGGTTCTTGACTCGACAACCAACTCAGCGCTTCACGCAACTTATCATTCTCATCTTGTAAGTGACCAACACATTTTGCAAGATCCAAATTCTTCATAGCATGCAACTCACATGTAGAACAAGAAGTAGGAATAGACACTTTCAAATCAGTCTCAAGCGAAACAATGCGAGAACGAAGCTCAACAATTTTCTCATGCAAACCAGGGCAAGAAGTGCAAGCACCAAGCAAAGTGGGTCTAGATTGTAGCTCATCCAACTCAACCCTAAGCACATATAGTTCCTAACACTTGGAGGCATACTTCTCCCTAAGATCAGTCAAGTCGGCTAGGAAAGCAGAGCAATCAGCACAATCATTCTCACCAGAAACAACATGGCTAGCCTTAAGAGAATCAATTTCAAGCCTGCTATCAAGAACCTGTGTTTCTAGCTCAGCCACTCTTGTCCTAGCATCCTCGAGCAAAGATCTAAGCTCCTTCCTAAGCTTCTTAGCCTCTCTAAGCATGTGATTGCAATTATCAAGCATGTCAACCAACTCCTCATTCTCCTTGCGCAAAGAAGAGAGCTCATCACATACCTCATCCTCGGAATCCAAGTCCGAGGCGCCCTTCTGGCTTCTCTTGCTGCTCGAACTGCGAGCCATGCCGCAGAAATCGTCCTTGAGGCTTAGGCCCGTCACATAGAGGCTGTTGAGACACTTGCCGAGGTTCTTCTTCTTCTTCTTCTTCTTCTTCTTCTTCTTCTTCTTCTTCTTCTTCTTCTTCTTCTTCTTCTTCTTCTTCTTCTTCTTCTTCTTCTTCTTCTTCTTCTTCTTCTTCTTCTTCTTCTTCTCATCCTCTTCGTCTTCATCACTCGAGCTTGAAGACGTGTCCTCGGAATCAGACTCAATGTCGCTGGATCTCTTCATCTTCTCTAGAGACCAAGCCTTCTTCCCATGTTCATGATCCTTCTTCTTGGACTTCTTCCTCTTGCCCATGAACTTGTGCTTGTCGTGGTTGTTCACCTTCGGACACTCGGCGAAATAGTGTCCAGCCTTGCCACACTTGAAGCATGTCCTCGTGTTCCTCCTCATGTTCACTCAGTTCTCGTGCAGCCTCTCGAACCGCCTCGTCAATAGCGCCAGCTTGTCTTCTCCAAGCACGTCGAACTCCTCATCTGGCATAGACATCAAAGAGGACAAAGAGAACATCCTGGTGGATGGGTTAGTGTTAGCCTTTCTTTTCGAGCCACCAACGAGGGCAAGACTATGAGAGTCAGTCGGACCCTCGAGCTTGGCGACCATGCCCCTATCCACCTCGGCCGACTTGAGCTTCGAGAACGGCTCGTTCACCGTCGAGTGTCATACTTCTCCGACTCCACAATGGCCTCGAACTTTCCGCCCCAAATCGTACGATCCAAAGAGTGTAAGAGATTGACAGCTCTATCATGATCATCGTACGGGAGCACGTCCACATTGGCCCTCATGTTGTTCACAACCACCGTGAACCTCTGAAACAAGGCATCGATGGACTCACTGGGGAGATGTGTGAAGTTCTCGTACTCTGTCCGGTAGGTCGCATACATCCGAGCCTGAACCTAGGCATTCCCAACATGAGCCTCCTTCAGTACCAACCAGATTCTACAAGCCAAGTGCTCGGTGTGCACCCAATTGAACTCAGGCTGACACAAGGCACGAAACAAGTAGTCAACTGCCTTATTGTTGGCGTCGAACATGTCCCTCGATCCTGGAGCAAGGAAGTTCATCGGCTGGACATAGCCTGTGTCCACCGTGACATCCCAAAGGATCTGACCTTTCCCGCGGAGGAACGCCGCCATCCGCTTACTCCACATCTGGTAGTTCTTGCCATCGAAGTGTGGAGGATGCGAACCCCATTCCTGGTACGCCATCCTTGGATCTTAAACTGGTTAGAGTCAATAAAGACCCGAACCGGCTCTGATACCACTTGAAGGACCGATACGGCGAACCAGAGAGGGGGGAGTGAATGGGAGCCGATAAAAATTCTTCTCGAAGGAGATGGAAACTCCAACAAGATGAACACGGCTTCCAACACACGTCTCCGATTCACTACCCAAGTTGGCCAAGCCCACGTAGCCACTGGAGTGCCACTGGACCTAGGAACCAACACACAACCTTCCGACCCGAGAACGCAGTGGAACACCAAATCCCGAGTCCACTGACCAACACCGGTCAGACCGGTGAGCACCACCGGTCAGACCGGTCCCTGCTGGTGAAACTTGGTGACATCCACTAAGTGGCTCCACACCGGTCAGGCCGGGACTCCACACCGGTCAGACCGGTCACGGCCAGAAAGCCCCAAATCACCAAACAGGCCAACCGACCTCCAAACTGACCCAAACTCGACACAACCCTAACACAGGATAACAGCAAACTCACCCAGATGCTCACCAGAGCAAAAACCCACCAAGGGTTGCACCGGTCAGACCGGTCAGGAGCACCGGTCAGACCGGTGTAGCCTGGGCAGCTCGGGATGAACAGCACCCGCGGGTCAACTCCCCCAAATCCAAACCTCGATCTCCCGAATCGCTCCACGGACTTTAACTAGACTTTGGGGATAATAGGAACACCTCATGAGGAGTCCATAGCCACGATTTTGTCCACCAAAACTTGCCAAATCAAGAGGAATCGAAGAAATCCCGCCAAGAACTCCTGTAACCCTAGAACACCGGAAACCCCAAAATCGAGCCCCCTTAACTCACGGATTTGGGAGGGGAATCACAGCCCAAAGAACCACAAAGGGTTCCCACAAATTTCCCCCATCAAATCTCCAAGAGCAAGGTCCCGAAAACACCCCAAGAAAACCACCAAGAGAGGGCTCCGAAAATCACCACCAAGAACAATCGGGAACAACACAACAAGGACTTGAGGAACCACGCCGAATCATCTATATATACCAAGAAGGTTCATACAAGGTCTAGCTTGCCGCCCGATCATCCAACCCTCTCACAAGATCTCACCATGAATCTCTCAAGCTAGTCCTTTGGAAATCCTAAGAAAAATAGGAAGGGAAAATAGGAAAGCAAATGAACTAGGGTTCCAAGAGCTTGGCTGCCATCCTCTCACGTCATGGGTTATATAGAGGCAACCGAAAGTCTAAAATACCCTTTCCTAACAACTAGGGATACAAGCCCCTCAAGGGAGGTTTTGGAAGTCTTGAAGCTTTCTCCATCGGACGGATGCCGATGACCGCAACCTTCTTAGCCTCGACGCAAGCTTTGCGATCCCGACGCGTGTCCTCCGCTTCGAAGATTCCGGACTGCATCGTCGCACACCGGTCAAACCGGTGCTCCTCACCGGTCAGACCGATCAGACCCACCGGTCAGACCGGTCTGGCACTGCTACAGCACCGTCTTCGGTCCTTCGGTCTTGGCTTTGTGGATCAACCAAGGAACCCAGTGGTTTTCTGGTGAACCACTGGAAACCCCGCGAACTCGGTGTAGCCTCCGCTAATCGCCACTCATGACTCGGCTCCCACGTAGTCCCGGCTCGACCTTGGTTTTCAGGCTCAACCAAGAAACCGTCCATGACTTCATATTGCTGTTCATGCCACCATGCGACCCGCACTTGACCCCGCTGGCCACCGGGTCCCTCGAACAAAGCCTACTTGTCTTCTCCACACCTGGAGGCCTCACCGACGACGACCTTTCGCGCTTGTTCTTCACCCGCAACAACACCAGTCAAGCTGCAACCTGCACCTGCAATACTAAGCCAAGAATCAGTCCACACAACGTTGTCAATCACTCATCACACAAAGAAGCAACCATCCACCGGTCCTCGAACCACACATGGTCCTCAATTGGTACTGAATGGCAATCCTTTTGAAATGGAAAGACTTTCGCTAGTGCAAGCTTGTGACAACCCGCCCAGGAAACTACCGTTCTATCACCTAAACCAATCCACTTTGGTCATTAAGCGATAATAAAGTATCATCTTGTCGTTAGTCGCTGGGTTAACGCCCGGTAAATCACTTAAATAGCAACAAGGATCGACATATATGCATTAAAACTCACTCGAAGGTGAGTCTAGAGATACACCATCATTAACATCCAAATTTGAACCCCGAAGGGTTTAATTATTACAAACCGAAGTTTTGTCACCATGACGTAGTTCAGAGTTTTTGAAACAGTGGAATTAAACTAACGGGAAGGGGAAACACCACGGGAGGCCATCCATGATGCTCTTAGTCGTCATCCTCCACCCACTCCAGCTCCCAACCGGGCGGGATCTCTCCGGGGCACACATCACCGAAAGCATTACCTGGATCAACATATTATAGCAAGGCTAAGTATACTAATACTCAGCAAGACTTACCCGTCGGTGATAACTACTTCACCAACACTAGACATGAAAGGCTTTTGGCCACTGGGTTTCTTTTGCTGAAAAGTAACAAAGAGTATGTCCTTACTTTCAAGATTTTAGCATGAGTTCTAGTGGGTTTAATCTTTACTAAATTAGCCATCTAGTACAGACAAGTTGTACAACACAATTAATCAAGCATAATGTTCATCAACTTTCATCATTAGGGATCATATGGCTAGTGGAGTAAGTAGTCTCAGATAACGGTGAGAGGCCGACAATCGATTGATTCAAACCTTGCAAGGTAGACCTAAACACACGGTGGGATGCCCCTCGCAAGGACAACCACCAAACGGTTCTCAAAAATCCTCGGGTCGGGATAAAAGGCCACAGTCTTTGGTGCAGGCTATCCGGAATACCTCGCGAAGCACCCGGACTCACCATACACCACCGGTAGCTAGCCGTGAGACAAACCCCAAGAGTAGTGACAGTTAAATCCCTAGCCGTCTCATTAAGGTACTAGGCTTACCGGTCCCATTCCCGACAAGTGCTTAGTACGTTCAAACACTTAACCCACAATAGCCATTGGACTGGAGCCCAAATCCCGTGCTCTTACCACATGAGCAATCCGTTTAAGGAGATCTTATGATTCCTATCTAGGAACCTATTCTCGCGAGTGACATCATCATCCGAGTTGTAACGGTCCTATAGCTTAGCAGCTATCGACCTATCATACAAGTAAGGACAAAGGTACCTAGGGATCATGCATCTAAGGTTCCATACAACTCCTGAACTTAAATGCTGAGGACCATGTGTGGTTCGAGGACCGGTGGATGGTCGCTTCCTTGTGTGATGAGTGATTGACAACGTTGTGTGGACTGATTCTTGGCTAAGTATTGCAGGTGTAGGTTGCGGCTTGACTGGTGTTGGTGCAGGTAAAGAACAAGCGCGGAAGGTCGTCGCCGGTGAGGCCTCCAGGTGTGGAGAAGACAAGTAGGCTTCATTCGAGGGACTCGGTGGCCAGCGGGGTCAAGTGCGGGCCGCATGGTGGCATGAACAGCAAGATGAAGTCATGGACGGTTTCTTGGTTGAGCCTCAAAACCAAGGTCGAGACGGGACTACGTGGGAGCCGAGTCATGAGTGGAGATTGGCGGAGGCTACACCGAGCTCGCGGGGTTTCCGGTGGTTCACCAGAAAACCACTGGGTTCCTTGGTTGATCCACAAAGCCAAGACTGAAGAACCGAAGACGGTGCTGCAGCAGTGCCAGACCGGTCTGACCGGTCTGATCGGTGGGGAGCACCGGTCTGACCGGTGTGTGACGACTCAGTCCGGAGACTTCGAAGCAGAGGACACGCGTCGGGATCACATGGCTTGCGTCGAGGCTACGCAGGGTGCGGTCGCCAGGCATCCGTCCGATGGAGAAGACATGAAGACTTCCAAATCTGCCCTTGAGGGGCTTGTATCCCTAGTTATTAGGAAAGGGCATTTTAGACTTTCGGTTGCCTCCATATAACCCAAGAGGTGAGAGGATGGCAGCCAACTCTTGGAACCCTAGCTCATTTGTTTTCCTATTTTCCTTCCTATTTTCCTTAGGATTTCCATAGGACTAGCTTGAGAGCTTCATGCTGAGATCTTGTTGAGAGGGTTGGATGATCGGGCGGCAAGCTAGACCTTGTATGAACCTTTGTTGCATGTATAGATGATTCGGCGTGGTTCCTCAAGGTTTGGATGTGTTGTTTCCGGTTGTTCTTGGTGATGATTTTCGGAGCCCTCTCTTGGTGATTTCTTTGGGTTGTTTTCAGGACCTTTCTCTTGGGGATTTGATGGGGGAAATTTGTGGGAACCCTTCGTGGTTCTTTGGGCTGTGATTCCCCTCCCAAATCCGTGAGTAAAGGGGCTCGATTTTGGGGTTTTCCGAGTTCTAGGGTTTGTGGTGTTCTTGGCGGGATTTCTTCGATTCCTCCTTTTTGAATAAGTTTTGGTGGGATTAAACTTGGCTATGGACTCCTCATGAGGTGTTCCTAATATCCGCAAAGTCTTGTTCAAGTCCGTGGAGCAATTCGGGAGATCGAGGTTTGGATTTGGGGGAGTTGACCCGCGGGTGCTGTTCATCCCGAGCTACCCAGGCTACACCGGTCTGACCGGTGCTCTTCACCGGTCTGACCGGTGCAACCCTCGGTGGGTTTTTGCTCGGGTGAATGTTTGGGTGTGTTCGCTGTTGTCCTGTGTTGCTGCTGTTTCGAGTTTGGGTCTGTTTGGTGGTCGGTTGGCCTGTTTGGTGCTTTGGGGGCTTTCAGGCTGTGACCGGCCTAACTGTTGTGTCTCACCGGTCTGACCGGTGTGGAGCCACTTAGTGAAAGTTGCCCTGTTTCCCTAGCAGGGACCGGTCTGACCGGTGGTGCTCACCGGTCTGACCGGTGTTGGTCAGTGGACTCGAGGTTTGGTGTTCCGCTGCGTTTTCGGGTCAGAAGGGTGTGTGTGTTGGTTCCTAGGTCCAGTGGCACTCCAGTGTCTATGTGGGCTTGGCCAACTTGTGTAGTGAGTCGGAGACGTGTGTTGGAAGCCGTGTTCATCTTGTTGGAGTTTTCGTCTCCTTGGAGAAGAATTTTTATCGGCTCCCATTCACTCCCCCCTCTCTGGTTCGCCGTATCGGTCCTCAAGTGGTATCAGAGCCGGTTCAGGTCTTTATTGACTCTAACCAGTCTAAGATCCAAGGATGGCGTACCAGGAACGGGGTTCGGGTCCTCCACACTTCGATGGCAAGAACTACCAAATGTGGAGTAAGCGGATGGGTGCGTTCCTCCGCGGAAAGGGTCAGATCCTTTGGGATGTCACGGTGGACACAGGCTATGTTCAACCGATGGACTTCCTTGCTCTAGGATCGAGGGACAGATTCGACGCCAACAATAAGGCGGTCGAGTACTTGTTTCATGCTTTGTGTCAGCCTGAGTTGGATCGGGTGCACACCGAGCACTTGGCTTGTAGAATTTGGTCGGTGCTGAAGGAGGCTCATGTTGGGAATGCCCAGGTTCAGGCACGGATGTATGCGACCTACCGGAGAGAGTACGAGAACTTCACTCATCTCCCCGGTGAGTCCATCGATGACTTGTTTCAGAGGTTCACGGTAGTTGTGAACAACATGATGGCCAATGTGGACGTGCTCCCGTACGATGATCATGATAGAGCCGTCAAGCTCTTACACTCTTTGGATCGTACGATTTGGGGCGGAAAGTTCGAGGCCATTGTGGAGTCGGAGAAGTATGACACTCTGACGGTGAACGAGCTGTTCTCGAAGCTCAAGTCTGCTGAGGTGGATAGGGGCATGACTGCCAAGCTCGAGGGTCCGACTGATTCCCATAGTCTTGCCCTCGTTGGTGGTTTGAAAGGAAAGGCTAACACTAACCCATCCACCAGGATGTTTTCTTTTTCCTCTTTGATGTCTATGCCAGATGAGGAGTTCGATTTTCTTGGAGAGGACGAGCTGGCGCTCCTGACGAGGCGGTTCGAGAGGCTGCACGAGAACCGAGTGAACATGAGGAGAAACACAAGGACATGCTTCCATGTGTGGCAAGGCTGGACACTATTTCGCCGAGTGTCCGAAGGTGAACAACCACGACAAGAACAAGTTCAAGGACAAGAGGAAGAAGTCCAAGAAGAAGGATCAAGGACATGGAAAGAAGACACGGTCTCGAGAGAAGATGAAGAGATCAAGCGACATCGAGTCCGATTCCGAGGACACGTCTTCAAGCTCGAGTGATGAAGACGAAGAGGATGACAAGAAGAAGAAGAACCTCGGCAAATACCTCAACGACCTTTGTGTGACGGGGTTAAGCCTCAAGGACGACTTCGGCGGCATGGCTCGTAGTTCAAGGAGCAAGAGAAGCCAGAAGGACGCCTCGGACTTGGATTCCGAGGATGAGGTATGTGATGAGCTCTCTTCTTTGCGTAAGGAGATTGAGGAGTTGGTTGACTTGATTGATAATCACGATCACATGCTTAGAGAGGCTAAGAAGCTTAAGAAGGAGCTTAGATCTTTGCTCGAGGGTGCTAGGACTGGAGTGGCTGAGCTAGAAACACAGGTTCTTGATAGCAAGCTTGAAATTGATTCGCTTAAGGCTAGCCCTGTTGTTTCTAATGAAAATGATTGTGCTGATTGCTTTGCTTTCCTAGCTGACTTGACTGATCTTAGGGAGAAGTATGCCTCCAAGTATGAGGAACTAGATGTGCTTAGGGTTGAGTTGGCTGAGCTACAATCTAGACCCACTTTGCTTGGTGCTTGCACTTCTTGCCCTGGTTTGCATGAGAAAATTGTTGAGCTTCGTTCTCGCGTTGTTTCGCTAGAGGCAGATTTGAAAGTGCCTATTCCTACTTCTTGTTCTACATGTGAGTTGCGTGCTATGAAGAATTTGGATCTTGAAAAATGTGTTGGTCGCTTGCAAGATGAGAATGATAAATTGCGTGAAGCGCTTAGTTGGTTGTCGAGTCAAGAACCTCAGCTTGGTATGATGATTGCTAGCTGTAAGCGCTTGATGGTTGGACTTTGGGATTGGATAAGGTTGGTGAGGGCAGTGGTGAGAGAGAAGGGAAATTTGGGAATGTTTCAGTTCCACCACAACCCACACCCAAAGACAAGTTTGCATCCAAGCCAAACCAACCAAGAGAAAAACCGAGTCAGAAGGCAAGCGAAAAGCCTAGTGAGAAACCAAGTGAGAAGCCTTGTGAAGAGCCTCATCCCAAGGCTAAGCCCAGATCAATCCGTTTCCATTGTGAGTTTTGTGGAAAGGATGGTCACAAGAGAGAGTTTTGCTTCAAGAGGAAGCGAGAGGAGAGAATGGCAAAGGAGTGGGCTAACAAGGACAAGTACCACCCTTCCAATGGTGTACTTGAGCCTCATGTGCAGATGCCCAGGGCCAAGGCGAGTGTGAGGACAGTTCGGGCTTGGGGAGAGCGGAAGGCTGTTGGAGGTGCTGCTTCGCGCGAGCTACACCGGTCGGACGATGATGGGCACCGGTCGGACGGTGCGAGCTCGGACGAGCGGCGGTTGGGTTTCATGCTCGTTCAGGTGCGAGGTTTGTTTCCGGAGGTCGTGGTTCTGATGGTTGGGCTGGAAAGTTTGCAGGAAGTCAGTTTGCTAGGCATTCTCCTCCTCGTGCTCAATACGGGGATGGGAGGATCCGTAGTTTTGAGAAGGAGAGGAGGGACAGTCCACGAGTTTTTTTCGTGGTTTTGGTCCTTCTCCAGGTAGAGAGGTTTGGTTACCTCATGGTGGTTACCGTGGTGGTGTTCGTGGAGGTAGCTTTGGTAGGAAAGATGGTTTGGTTTGTGCTAACCCCACTTTCGAGCAAATGGCTAGGCACTGGTTTTACACATTTGGAACTAACCCCAGTGTTGAGTCGTTTGCTCGCTCTCGCTCTTGGTTTTGAGTTGCAGGTGGATGGCCCGGAGAACATTTGGTTGATATTGGGGGTGGTTCTTCGGCTTCATATCCCGGTGGTGACATGTATGTGCATCACTTTCGGGGATGGTGGACAAGGATGAGTGAATTGTGAAGAAATGATAAAGGTAAGTGTATTTGTGACCTTCGAGTGTGTGGCCTTGGTCAAGCCACTTGGTTTGTTTTTCTCCTCTATCTCATGTGTGTAGGGTGAGCTTTGTATGCTCTTTGGCCCTAGTGGATGTGTTTAGGGGGAGCTTGTGAGTTTTGTGCTCCTTTGCTCTTTTGCCGGTGGTGTCGAACCCTTTTTGCCTCCCCTCGAGGAGCCGGTGGTTTGTGAGTTTTGTGTGGGAGCTTCTTTGTAGCATATGTATAGCTTTCCTTTGTGCATTTCTTGCATTTGGCATGGCATATGTAACATGATGTATAGGCATCCTTGTATCTTAGATTGCATGCATTTTGTAACATATGCATTGGATAGGAAAAGCTTCTCCTATATACATTGTTCACCATGGAATGAGATATATGTCTTTGTGAGCTTGTTTGGTATGCTATGGTTAGTTTGGCTTAGCTCTTGATGATCTTGATGAATAATCCATGGTTGATGGCTATGTTTTTGAAAAATGTCACATGTATGCTCTCTCTTGTGTAAATGCCTTTATATGATCTTGACATGTTTTAGTGGCTTTGCTATGCTTAATTTATGGTTGGATAGCTAGTTTATTGATCATATAGGGCCAAAGGCTCATTTGCCATCATGAATGTTTAGCCCTCTTGCTTCATCTTGTGGAGGGGCATAAGTTCCTTTTTGTCGCAAAGACATTTCATGTACCATATATGAATCTGAAAATGAAATGTAAAATGCTTGGAAAATGTGCTCCCATGTCATATGTGCTGAATTTAATTTGCTTTGGGTGCTAAACCATTGCATGATGCCTACCAATGAGAAGTCTCATACATAGAAGTAGGCACATGGCTCGGTGGCTTTGACATGACATGAGGTGCTTGTGGGTGTTTGTGATGGTCTTATGATTAGAATGGCTGTCCTAGCATGAAGTTTGTGTGGCTTTGCCATTTTGATATGCTTTGATCATGTTTAGGACTTTGCTCATGAGAGGCAAGTTTTTCGCAAAATTGCCAAAATCCATCTTAGCTTCGTCCAATGGTTGTGAAACTTGGTGATCATGTAGTTGAGATCGATACGAAGCCGTAGAGTATCTAACTTGCTCATTTGGACATGTGTAGCATTCTTTGTTGAATTTTGTCTATTTGAGAAGCTCTAGGTTGAAATTTTTGCATTTTTCGCTTGATTCATGCATTGCCAACAAGGGGGAGAAGTTTGAGCTTGAAATGGCTTGCTGGACGTATTTAGAAGGTTTTCAGGTGGTTTCGAGCCATTTCTGGGCTCTGTTGTGCACCGGTCTAATCAGTCGAGGTCACCGGTCTGACCGGTGTGAGCTGAAGTTGCTGCAGCTGCCCTGTTTTCAGCTGGTTTGCATGCATTCGTCCAGGGGGAGGTGCATTGGTTTAGGGGGAGCTTGCATGTGTACAGGGGGAGCTTTTTGTGGTTTTTCGAGCTTTGTTTCGGTGGTTTTCGCTCTTTGCTTGAGCCTTGTTTTGTCTCGGATGTGTCGAGCCGTTGCCCTTTCCTAAGGGGTCCGAGACTTGTCTTCTTCAAGTGATCTTGCTCTTTGCCTTTGTTTGGCTTTCGATCGCTTGTTGGAGTTTCTTTTTGTTCGTTTCTTTTCTTTTTCTTTTCTCTCTTGTTACTTTTGTGTGGGTGTTGTCAATGCACTCATCAAGGGGGAGATTGAGGACCATGTGTGGTTCGAGGACCGGTGGATGGTCGCTTCCTTGTGTGATGAGTGATTGACAACGTTGTGTGGACTGATTCTTGGCTAAGTATTGCGGGTGCAGGTTGCGGCTTGACCGGTGTTGGTGCAGGTGAAGAACAAGCGCGAAAGGTCGTCGCCGGTGAGGCCTCCAGGTGTGGAGAAGACAAGTAGGCTTCGTTCGAGGGACCCGGTGGCCAGCGGGGTCAAGTGCGGGCCGCATGGTGGCATGAACAGCAAGATGAAGTCATGGACGGTTTCTTGGTTGAGCCTCAAAACCAAGGTCGAACCGGGACTACGTGGGAGCCGAGTCATGAGTGGAGATTGGCGGAGGCTACACTGAGTTCGCGGGGTTTCCGATGTTTCACCAGAAAACCACTGGGTTCCTTGGTTGATCCACAAAGCCAAGACCGAAGAACCGAAGACGGTGCTGCAGCAGTGCCAGACCGGTCTGACCGGAGGTTCTGACCGGTCTGACCGGTGGGTATCGGTCTGGCCGGTGGGGAGCACCGGTCTGACCAGTGTGCGACGACGCAGTCCAGAGACTTCGAAGCGGAGGACACGCGTCGGGATCACATGGCTTGCGTCGAGGCTACGCAGGGTGCGGTCGCAGGGCATCCGTCCGATGGAGAAGACTTGAAGACTTCCAAATCAGCCCTTGATGGGCTTGTATCCCTAGTTATTAGGAAAGGGCATTTTAGACTTTCGGTTGCCTCCATATAACCCAAGAGGTGAGAGGATGGCAGCCAACTCTTGGAACCCTAGCTCATTTGTTTTCCTATTTTCCTTCCTATTTTCCTTAGGATTTCCATAGGACTAGCTTGAGAGCTTCATGGTGAGATCTTGTTGACAGGGTTGGATGATCGGGCGGCAAGCTAGACCTTGTATGAACCTTTGTTGCATGTATAGATGATTCAGCGTGGTTCCTCAAGATTTGGATGTGTTGTTCCCAGTTGTTCTTGGTGATGATTTTCGGGGCCCTCTCTTGGTGATTTCTTTGGGTTGTTTTCAGGACCTTTCTCTTGGGGATTTGATGGGGGAAATTTGTGGGAACCCTTCGTGGTTCTTTGGGCTGTGATTCCCCTCCCAAATCCGTGAGTAAAGGGGCTCGATTTTGGGGTTTTCCGAGTTCTAGGCTTTGTGGTGTTCTTGGCGGGATTTCTTCGATTCCTCCTTTTTGGACAAGTTTTGGTGGGATTAAACTTGGCTATGGACTCCTCATGAGGTGTTCCTAATATCCCCAAAGTCTTGTTCAAGTCCGTGGAGCGATTCGGGAGATCGAGGTTTGGATTTGGGGGGAGTTGACCCGCGGGTCTTGTTCATCCCGAGCGCCCGTGCTACACCGGTCGACCGGTGCTCTTCACCGGTCCGACCGGTGCAACCCTCGGTGGGTTTTTGCTCGGGTGAACATCCGGGTGTGTTCGCTATTGTCTCGTGTTGCTTCGCTGTTTCGAGTTTGGGTTTGTTTGGTGGTCGGTTGGCCTGTTTGGTGCTTTGGGGGCTTTCAGGCTGTGACCGGTCTAACCGGTGTGTCTCACCGGTCTGACCGGTGTGGAGCCACTTAGTGAAAGTTGCCCAGTTTCACCAGCAGGGACCGGTCTGACCGGTGGTGCTCACCAGTCTGACCGGTCTGGGTCAGTGGACTCGAGGTTTGGTGTTCCGTTGCGTTCTCGGGTCGGAAGGGTGTGTGTGTTGGTTCCTAGGTCTAGTGGCACTCCAGTGGCTACATGGGCTTGGCCAACTTGTGTAGTGAGTCGGAGACGTGTGTTGGAAGCCGTGTTCATCTTGTTGGAGTTTTCATCTCCTTCGAGAAGAATTTTTATCGGCTCCCATTCACTCCCCCCTCTTTGGTTCGCCGTATCAGTCCTTCAAATGCGCAACATCCATAGATAATTGAATAACAAAAATTTGAAAACTAGGTTAGATGCACCGGGGCTTGCCTTCGTCTGCTATGTTAGCCTGAGCACCCTCGGTGTCGTCGAGCACTTCCACGTACTGCAGCGAAGCTTCTGCTCCTCCTTCCTCGGATTCCATGACGAGTGAGTAGTCACCGTCAGGAAGATCTACACGAATGCAATGCAGGGTTCAGGTGATGTGACAGTTTGTTTATCTTATCCGACTCTTGTTGGTCATATTCACCTTAACAAATAACTAAATATTAAATTCGTTTTAGAAAGGTTATTAATTACATGTGGTTTATTCTTTTAGTGCACACTTGAATTAATGTTTCTTTTATACTTGTGATTCCATGTGGAGGTTTATTTCTTTTACCTCTCACTAGTAAGGGTGTGAACAAAGATATTTATTTATAAATTAATTCCTTATCAGCAAGGGAGTGTTCCAAGCCTTTAATTAAGTTAGGTAACACTTCCCAAAAAGGGGAAAAGAATTAAAAGCATTTTCCTTATTTAATTAATCTTTAATCTTTAAAAGGCCTTTAGAGCTTTTTATTAAGCAATAAATCACTACAAATTTAAAGAAGGGTTTCTTAAGCATCACAACACCCATACTTAACCACTGGAGTCACATGCAAGGCTTGGAAGCTAGAAATAAAATAATTGGAAAAAGACAAAAAACTACCTAGCAATCAAATTAAATGCATACAAAAGTAAATAAGCATCAAAATGCTTCAATCTTTCTCATGCATGCTCTCTGGTCCTGAACAAGCCTAAAGAACCAGCATGTATACCTAGAAGCTCTACTGATCTTGCTTCACTAATTTACAAAGGAAAACATGCACAAATTAAGAATAAATACTTTTGATAAACCAAAAATTATGATTAATTCACCAGAGTGGGTTTTGACATAACAAGACAGCATGCACAAGTTGGGCACAAAAACATAACTATTTTGAGCTACAAAAATCATCTAGGCAGATTCTGCATAATTGGAAAACAATTTATATAAAAAGATTTACTTCATAACTTTGTGCAATTTTTGGACAGGATCTAGTCATGACATGATACGCAACATTTCCAAAATGTGGATGCAGAGGATTTATAGTTTTTGAGTTATGACAGATCTAGGTTTTTCACATTCCTATTTTTCATGCTAAATATATCCTGAATCAGACCATGTGAGAATAAATAAAGTTGTAGTATTCTTCACAACGAATCCAGCAAAATTGGTTTTGCATTTTTCCGAACTTTCTACGATTTTTTACACATTTTACAAGTTTCTGCAAAAGGGGGTTTACTATTGCAGATCCACTTTACACCGACGCCCCTGGAAGGAAATAAACTCTCGCGAATAGGTCCCTAGTTTGCACTATAGTCCCTGCAAAGAAATCGGGCGTTGCAATTGGGTCCTTGGCCATGGGAGGCGGCGGGCTCGCCGGAATCCGGCGGCTCCGGCGGCTCTCCCGGCCGGGGAACAACGTGGAGTTGCGTGTAGGCTCACCTACGGCCTGGGGGTAGTCGGAGTTGGGGCGGAGGGCACGTCGGCGTGGGGGTTCGGCGGCGGCTGCGGCGGCGGTTGCCGTGGTAGCTCGGTCCTGGCGACGGCGGCGGCTCGGCCTGGACAACAAGCGACCCTGGGAGCTATGGGTCCTAGGGGATAGATTTGAACGGCCGGATGGTGGTGAGAGCGAGCGGTGCTGCAAGTTCACCGGCAGTGGCGGCAATGGCTGGCAGGGGGCTCGGTGGCGCGCGGAGAGGGTGAAGGGCGGCGGTTAAATAGGCCGGCTCGGTCTGGGGATGACGGCGGCATGACCCGCAGCCGTACCACGGCGCACGCGGGCGAGGAGACGCGGACGGACCGCCGGTCCGAAGGGGGGGGGCGTCCGGCCGGTCGCATGGCGCGCGGCGCGGACGGCGCGTGGCGCGACGGCCGACCCCGGTGCGTCGCGGGGTGCATGACGCCTCGGCGAGGCACGCGGCTTAGGGGAGGGGTCGGCCTCGGGCGGAGGGGGCCAAGGGTTGGCCGGCGCGCGGGCGCGACGCGCGTCGTTCGGCGCGCGTGACGTCGCGGCGCTGGCGGCGCCCTGCCCGGTTTAATTTTCTGATCACACGTTTGAACAGGAAAAACGCCATTTATTTGAATAAAAGTGCTCTAACCGTTGAACATGAGAGTTGTAGATCTAACTACCCTCTATCATTTTCAAAAAGGCTCTATGGGGTTTTTCTCAACAGATTGAGCAAGAAATAGCTGTCAACTTTGAATGCCAGCCTGTGTTCTTGAACAGTAGATGCTGACCTTGGAGCAAGTTTTTCAAGCTTTTCCCTCCAAATTTGAAATGCCAATCTACATGAAAGTTGTGTCCCTCAACAAGATGGACAAATTTCATAAAGGTAGATTTTTAAGTGTTTAAGTGAATTTTGGAGAACGCGGCAAAAGTTCCGACAGACAGCTATGGGCACTAGGGTTTAGTTGGGGTTTGACCAAGTATTTGACCATGGGTTGGCCCCACAAGTGTGTCTACTAGTCAAAAGGGTTCAACAAAGTTGGTTGGTGAGTTTTTCGAGGTGAGGGCCCAGGTCGACCGTGCTTTGACCATTGTTAGCTGGGTTGACCGGCTGTTAGGGTTAATTAAAAACCTGGGGCGTCACAGCCCCCCCCCTTAAACGGAATCTCGTCCCGAGATTCAACTTGAGAACAATAAGATGGGAAGGAGAACTCACGGTTTCGAGATTGCAGGAAGCCCGAATACTTAGTGTTGAGGTAGTCTTCCGTCTCCCAAGTTGCTTCTTCTTCCGTGTGATGACTCCATTGGATTTTGTACATTCTTACTGTTTGTCTTCGGGTCTTTCACTCTTTTTGGTTTAGTACTCTCAATGGGTGCTCGATGAGTGAGAAATCCGGCTCAATCCAAGCATTAGCTTCTGTGATGACTTCGCTCTCCGGCACAGACATTCCCTTCTTCAATTGAGTTACATGAAACACATTGTGGACTGCGGAAAACCGTTCTGGCAACTAGATACGATAAGCCACTGGCCCACATACTTCTATAACTTCATAGCGTCCAATGTAGCGCGGAGCTAGCTTTCCTTTGACATCGAACCTTTGCACACCTTTGGTGGGGTACACCTTTAAATACACGTGATCTCCCACTTCAAAGTGTCGGGGTGCGGTTCCCTTGTCGTGGTAACTCTTTTGTCTCATTTGAGCCATCTTCAAATTCTCTCTTATTACTTGCACTTTCTCTTCGGCATCCTTAACTAAGTCCGGACCAAAGAGTGTCCTTTCTCCGGCTTCCGACCAAATCAGCGGAGTGCGGCATCTTCGTCCGTAAAGAGCATGGAACGGTGCCATCTTCAAACTGGCTTGATAACTATTGTTGTAGGAGAATTCTGCCAAGGACAAACACATGTCCCAACTCTTGTCAAAGTGCAAGATGCTTGCTCGCAGCATGTCTTCCAAAATCTGATTTATACTTTCCGTCTGACCATCGGTCTGCAGATGATAACTGGAACTGCGAATTAGCTTGGTTCCTAAGCACTCATGCAATTGCTCCCAGAAGCGAGCTACAAACTGAGTTCCTCTGTCAGAGATTATAGTCTTCGGAATTCCATGCAAACGAACTATGTGGTCCATGTATAACTCTGCATATTGCTGCACTGAATACGTGGTATGTACTGCAATGAAATGAGCGGTCTTGGTGAGTTTGTCTACGATTACCCAAATAGAATCTTTCTTTCTAGCTGTCAAGGGTAAACCCACAATGAAATGCATACTAATGTCATCCCACTTCCACATGGGTATCGACAGGGGTTGGAGTACACCTGCCGATTTCAAATGGCTTGCTTTCATACGGTGTCAAGTATCACACTTGGCTACATACTTGGCTATATCAACCTTCATATTGGACCACCAGAAATTCTACTTCAGATCTTGGTACATCTTGGTACTGCCGGGATGAATAGAGAACTTGGACATATGAGCCTCATCGAGGATGATCTTCTTAATTTCCGGATCAACGGGAACCACAAGGCGTTTTCCAAACCAGACCACATCCTGGTGATCTTTCTGGAAACAAGTATACTTGGGATCTCCCTTTGCTAGTTTCTGTTTGATGGTTTGTATGTCTTCATCATTGCATTGAGTAGCGACAATTCTATCATAAAGATTGGATTCTGCCGTTAAGGCATAAAGACTCCCTTGCTGCACCACTTCTAAGTGGAGCCTTCTCATTTCCTCACACAATGGGTCACTAACTGGCTCTAACTCTAGACGGTTGCAGTAAGCATTGCGGCTAAGAGCATCCGCAACAACATTCGCTTTGCCGGGGTGATAATGCACTTCTAGGTCATAATCCTTAATCAACTCAAGCCATCTTCTTTGCCTCATATTCAACTCTGACTGAGTAAAGATGTATTTGAGACTCTTGTGATCAGTGAAGATGTTACAACGATTACCCATCAGATAATGCCTCCATATCTTGAAAGCGTGGACAACAGTAGCTAACTCAAGATCGTGAGTCGGATAATTGATCTCATGAGGTCGAAGTGCCCGTGAAGCATAGGCAATGACTTGGCCTTCTTGCATAAGGACACAACCGAGACCCATGCCTGATGCGTCACAGAAGACTTCAAAAGGTTTGGAATTATCCGGTTGCACTAGCACTGGGGCTGAGGTTAAATGTTGTCTCAAGGTGTGGAAGGCTTTCTCACATGATTCACTCCACACGAACTTCACTCCTTTCTTGAGTAGTTCGGTCATAGGTTTTGCGATTCTAGAGAAGTCAGGAATGAATCGACGGTAGTATCCCGCTAATCCTAAGAAACTGCAGATCTGGTGCACGGACTTGGGTGGTTTCCAATCCATCACCTCTTGAACTTTGCTAGGATCTACGGAGATACCATCTTGAGAAATGGTGTGCCCCAAGAATTTCACACTCTTCAACCAGAATTCACATTTGGAGAACTTAGAATAAAGCTTATGATCTCGCAAACGTTGAAGGACAATTTGGAGATGTTTGGAATGTTCTTTCTCGTTTTTGGAATAGATGAGAATATCATCGATAAAGACCACTACGAATTTGTCTAGCTCCGTCATAAACACGGAGTTCATGAGGTACATGAAGTAGGCTGGGGCATTCATGAGACCAAAGGATATTACCAAAAACTCGTAAAGACCATAACGAGTGGAGAAAGCGGTTTGAGGAGTGTCACAAGGTCGAATCTTGATTTGATGATAACCAGAACGAAGGTCGATCTTGGAGAAAACTTTGGCTCCAGCCAATTGATCAAAAAGAACATCGATTCGGGGAAGAGGATATTTGTCCTTGATGGTGACTACATTGAGCGGTTAGTAATCCACACATAGTCTCAAGCTACCATCTTTCTTTTTGATGAAAAGAGCGGGACAACCCCAAGGAGAAGAGCTCGAGCGAATGTAACCCTTATCTAACAGCTCCTGGAGTTAATTTTTCAGTTCGGCTAATTCTTTGGGTGGCATACGATAAGGTCTTTTGGAAATGGGTGCAGTACCCGATTGGAGTTCGATTACAAACTCGACATCTCTGTCTGGTGGCATACCAGGCAACTCATCAGGAAAGACATCCGGATACTCACACACTACTAGAATTTCATCAAGAGGAGAGATAATGGTCACATAGGCACAAGAATCAGTACCGTCCTTAAAAGGTAGGTACAAGGTAGTGTGCCCGACCGTAGGTGAATTGATCTCTACAACCCTATCTGATATATCAAGAACCACCTTATGTTGGGTCATCCAATCCATACCCAAGATAACATCCATACCAGCCAAGCTTATGGCGATAAGGTTTGTTGGAAAGATTTTACTACCTAATCCCAAACATACTCTACGGATTAAAATATTAGAGGTGATTTGCCCTCCAGGAGTAATTATCTTATAAGTGGAATTGGTATGAGAACCCTTCAAACCCATTTTGCCTAATAGGTTTCCACTGATGAAACTATGGGTAGCTCCTGAATCAAATAAAATCTTAACTGGAGTATCGTTGATAGAGAATGTACCCGTGAGCACTGAAGCTCCCTCTGGAATATCACTCATGGTGGTGAAGTTTAGCTTGCCTTGGCGTACTTGCACCATAGGCTTCTTAGCCGGGGTGGCTGGCTTATTCCCTGCACCTTGATTCTGTGGGTTGGGCTTGATCTGCCTGAGCTTGGGACAATCACTGATGTAATGCCCCGGTGGACCACAGTTGAAGCAATGACGATCACCAACATTGCGAGGAGGTGCATTGGGCTTTGGAGCCTGCTGCTGAGCATTGCGAAACTGGAAGTTCCCTGCGGTCTTGCTCTGGGGCGGCTTCATCGTCCAGCGTCCAGTTGAAGATTGCCGGGATGGGTTTGGAACGTTCTTCTTCACAAAGCGAAACTTTTTCTAGTTCCGCTGCCCGGAGCAAAACAAGACGCCCTCTTCTTGTCCCCGTGGGCCTTTTTCATGGCATTCTCTTGGGAGATAGCCTTGTTCACTAGCTCATGGAAGTTTGCGGGCTCGAGCAGGTTCAGTCGCTCGTACAACTTGCCATCTAGCCCATCGCGGAATCTTTCCATCTTTTTCGCATCAGTGTCTACGTGATGCCCACCGTATTGGCACAGGCTGTTAAACTTCTGGGTGTAACAGTACACCATATCGGACCCCTGCCTAAGGGCCAACAGCTCCCTCATCTTCCTATCCATTAATCCCTTGGGGATGTGATGGCTCTTGAAGGCTTGCTTGAAATCATCCCAAGTTACAGCACGCCCTTGCTGCATTGACTTGAAATGATCCCATCACATTAAACCTTCCCCTCGCAGTTGCAGGGCTGCGAAGTTGGCTTTGTTCTCCTCGGAGCAAGGCAGCACAAAGGCGGAGAACTTCGCCTCTATGGCCTTGATCCAAGCTTCAGCTTCCAGGGGGTCTTCCGCCTTGGAGAAGGTCGGCCGCTTCATCCCGATGAACTGAGCATACGTGGTCACCTGATTAGGCCCCTCGTGGTTGGCCCCGTGTGGCGGCCCTCGGTTCATCTGCTGAGCGATCTGCTGCTGCGTCTGCAGGATCTGGCGTAGCACCTCGGTTTGCGTGGCCGTAAAAGCCTCCGACGGCGTCATGGGCGGCGGTGGCGGCAAGTCACCGCTACCGTTCGCTCCGAACCCGTTGGGAGAGCTGCGCGTGGTTCCCACCATCTGAAATGCGAGCCTTGTTAGTCACATAACCAAAGCTTACTCGGAATTGATGACAAGTACGATCATACATAACCACAGCTCATTAGCATTCATACGATGATGACAGCAACAGTAGGAAGGTACCACATAGCCAACAAATAGATTCATAGAATCGTTCTTCGACATAGTTAGGAAATGCGAACACTCGAATAACTTGAGCCAACTTTCACTCTCGGGTCAATTTCTGCCATTTCGAGTGCCAGCGAAGGTGACATGCAAACGAGCACCTATTCGTTTGGCAGACGATTGACGCCCCTAAAAATACTTCGGTTTACCAACGCTTATGTGAAATGCAAGTTTTGGCAAGCGTGGTCATTGCAACGATTCGCTCAAATTTCGGTAATCATACGCAACAAGATTCCAACAATTGGGTTGAACAAAGCAAATTCCGATTCAAACACCACATGCTTCAACATCCTTTATTACAACACCATGGAACAAGGGTCCAAGGACATTACAAGACTCAATTTGAAAACACCACAATACGACAAGGTTACAAGCAGTTACTCTGCACGAAGACGTGCTCAAAAGCTAACTACTCCAATCATCTCGAAGATAACACCATAGGATCACAATCCTTCTTATTATCGATGCCGACAACCTAGTTGCCCACCGAAGGACCACTGCCCGCAGGCGAAGCTGGTGGAGTCGGTAACGGTGGTCCCGCCTGGCTCGTCTGATCCAGACCAGACAGACCCTACTGCTCCTCCGGGTGTGCCTGTACTGCAGGCAGTGGCTGTAAGGCCACTATAGCCTGCAAGGCTGCCACCTCTACCTCGGCCTCCTCCACCTGCTGCTGCATACCAGTAATGTTCTGAAGTAGCGTCAACCTCTCAATCTCATACGCATCGGCATTCTCCTCTAGGCTGTGATTCTCTGCCTCCATATCTACAATCCTCTGTAGGCGGTCGCCTCTCTCTAACTATAACTGGAATCTCATGGCACGCAACCTGTCATTCTCCTGCTGCATCTGAGTAAGTGTAAAGTTTAGCTGCTGATGGGTTGCTGATAGCTACTGCCAATCCCGCCTAGATGCCTCCAAACGCTGCCCGATAATCACTACAATATTATAGCGCAGCCCCTGAAGTGTGAAGACCACGTTAAGACAACGAGCCAGCGTCTGAGTGACATCCAGCGGCTCCGCTAGCGAAAACAGTTCCCGTAGGTGATCCATACGGTCCAACCATGCCGGGTCGTGAGGACTCACAGCAGGAAACAACCCGAACGGAGAGAGAGCTACCACAGTGGGGTTGTGGTCACAGAAGTCCGTCAGCACTCTGAGGGCTACTGACTCGACGGCCTCGTGGGTAATAAATCCCCAGTAGATAAAACTCATGTCGAACTAGTCGGCATGGTCCGGGTGTGGCAGTACAGTGACGATCACTCTGCAACGGGGAACGCCATAACGCTCCAACTCGGACACCTTGTAAGTCGGTGGAGTGATGTAGCCAGCGGCGCCGAGTGCTTCCCACGCAAGGCGTGGAAAACCCTCCCAGTGCAACCCGTTGGTGCGGATCGTACCGTCAGCGTCGAACTCGTGAAACACGGGGAAAGCCATCAGTACAAAAATGTAACACATGTGAGGTCTCAAGGAGAATGGCATGTCAAATGGTGAAGTTCTGGCAGTTGTGAATAAAATCCATAACCAAAAATCCAGAACCCAAAAACTTTTCCCCCGGTTTTCCGGCTACTACAAAGTTTCTTTTACTCCCTTTCAGTTTTCAAAGGTTGAGCTAGATCAAGGAAACAAGGTGGAGGGATACAAGTCTAGATGTGCCTAGAAAGGTGTAAACCAAACCGAAGGAAACTGTGATCGCAATTTGCGACTAAAAGCTGACTGGGCAAAGAGAAATTGTTTTTAACAACTGGTTTAATTAATTCTAGCACATGGTACGAAACAAGATGAACAAGCTTTTTCAAAATTTTGGCAGCACGACAGCTAAGCATAAGAGGTACTCTATCTTATAAAAAGCACACACTAGCAAAATATTCCTTAGAGAGCACATAGAAGTTCTGTTTTGGGTCCATTTTGGTTGTTTCAATTTTTAATATGCATGCAAGACGTCCTATCCGACCTCACATGGCAATCAAGCCAAAAATGGAAGTTAGTGCTGATGGCACGGCTTTTATTCGTCTCTCCCTATATTATCTAGTCGAGAGCTATACGATACTCGCTTAACGACTAACGAAGCGCTATTATGTATGTGCATAAAACGAACCTTTCGTGCCAGCACATCACGAAAGCGTCCACATACATTACCGTTCCCTATAGAAACGGCATCCATGCGTTAAGTCGTTGCATGGATAGCGTCCAACCTCGGACATCCTCCGTTTGAATGCAGTGTATCCTTGCCTCGCATGATCGACATGCGGAATGCACACGTATGAAACACGTGGCGACACACAACTCATAAACAGACGCGAAGATGGGATCCGTGGAATGAATCACTCCATAAATTCTCACAATTCCTGTGATGCGGTACAACACACGTATAAAACACGTGGCTCATCTAGTTTGGTTGTGCAAGAAAGTAAGTCTGACATAAAGTAATGTGCTGGGAGTTAGCAGAATAAACCATAGGTTAAAGAAGCCACCTGAAAGAACACAAAAATTCCCTCTAGGGCCTCTCGGTCTAGTTTATCCTTAGCGGACCAATGTGTTTTAGAAAACCAGACAATCTTGGCAAATTTTATTCAAAAACCAGCAATTAAGGTTATTAATTAATCTGTGGTGCATATAATTGCTCTGATGCCAACTGTGACAACCCGCCCAGGAAAATAGCGTACTATCGCCTAAACCAATCCACTTTGGTCATTAAGCGATAATAAAGTATCATCCTGTCGTTAGTTGCCGGGTTAACGCCCGGTAAATCACTTAAATAGCAACAAGGATCGACATATATGCATTAAAACTCACTCGAAGGCGAGTCCAGAGATACAACATCATTAACATCCAAATTTGTATCCCGAAGGGTTTAATTATTACAAATCGAAGTTTTGTCACCATGACGTAGTTCAGAGTTTTTGAAACAGCGGAATTAAACTAACGGAAAGAAGAACACCACGGGTGGCCATCCATGATGCTCTCAGTCGTCATCCTCCACCAACTCCAGCTCCGAGCCGGGCGGGATCTCTCCGTGCCACACATCACCGAAAGCATTACCTGGATCAACATATTATAGCAAGGCTGAGTATACTAATACTCAGCAAGACTTACCTGTTGGGGATAACTACTTCACCAACACTAGACATGAAAGGCTTTTGGCCACTGGGTTTCTTTTGCTGAAAAGTAACAAAGAGTATGTCTTACTTTCAAGATTTTAGCATGAGTTCTAGTGGGTTTAATCTTTACTAAATTAGCCATCTAGTACAGACAAGTTGTACAACACAATTAATCAAGCATAATGATCATCAACTTTCATCATTAGGGATTGTATGGCTAGTGGAGTAAGTAGTCTCGATAATGGTGAGAGGCCGACAATCGATTGATTCAAACCTTGCAAGGTAGACCTAAACACACGGTGGGATGCCCCTCACGAGGACAACCACCAAACGGTTCCCAAAAATCCTCGGGCTGGGATAAAAGGCCACAATCTTTGGTGCAGGCTATCCGGAATACCCCGCGAAGCACCCGGACTCACCATACACCACCGGTAGCTAGCCATGAGACAAACCCCAAGAGTAGTGACAGTTAAATCCCTAGCTGTCTCATTAAGGTACTAGTCTTACCGGTCCCATTCCCGACGAGTTCTTAGTACGTTCAAACACTTAACCCACAATAGCCATTGGACCGGAGCCCAAATCTCGTGCTCTGACCACATGAGCAATCCATTTAAGGAGATCTTATGATTCCTATCTAGGAACCTATTCTCGCGAGTGACATCATCACCCGACTTGTAACGATCCTATAGCTTAGCAGCTATCGACCTATCATACTAGTAACGACAAAGGTACCTAGGGATCATGCATCTAAGGTTCCATACAACTCCTGAACTTAAATGCACAACATCCATAGATAATTGAATAACAAAAATTTGAAAACTAGGTTAGATGCACCGGGGCTTGCCTTCGTCTGCTATGTTAGCCTGAGCACCCTCGGTGTCGTCGAGCACTTCCACGTACTGCAGTGAAGCTTCTGCTCCTCCTTCCTCGGATTCCGGGATGAGTGAGTAGTCACCGTCAGGAAGATCTACACGAATGCAATGCAGGGTTCAGGTGATGTGACAGTTTGTTTATCTTATCCGACTCTTATTGGTCATATTCACCTTAACAAATAATTAAATATTAAATTCGTTTTAGAAAGGTTATTAATTACATGTTGTTTATTCTATTAGTGCACACTTGAATTAATGTTTCTTTTATACTTGTGATTTCATGTGGAGGTTTATTTCTTTTACCTCTCACTAGTAAGGGTGTGAACAAAGATATTTATTTATAAATTAATTCCTTATCAGCAAGGGAGTGTTCCTAGCCTTTAATTAAGTTAGGTAACTGAGGACCATGTGTGGTTCGAGGACCGGTGGATGGTCGCTTCCTTGTGTGATGAGTGATTGACAACGTTGTGTGGACTGATTCATGGCTAAGTATTGCAGGTGCAGGTTGCGGCTTGACTGGTGTTGGTGCAAGTGAAGAACAAGCGTGAAAGGTCGTCGCCGGTGAGGCCTCCAGGTGTGGAGAAGACAAGTAGGCTTCGTTCGAGGGACCCGGTGGCCAGCGGGGTCAAGTGCGGGCCGCATGGTGGCATGAACAAGCAAGATGAAGTCGTGGACGATTTCTTGGTTGAGCCTCAAAACCAAGGTCGAGCCGGGACTACGTGGGAGCCGAGTCATGAGTGGAGATCGGCGGAGGCTACACCGAGTTCGCGAGGTTTCCGGTGGTTCACCAGAAAACCACTGGGTTCCTTGGCTGATCCACAAAGCCAAGACCGAAGAACCGAAGACGGAGCTGCAGCAGCGCTAGACCGGTCTGACCGGTTGGTCTGACTGGTCTGACCGGTGGGGACCGGTCTGACCGGTGAGGAGAACCGGTCTGACCGGTGTGCGACGACGCAGTCCGGAGACTTCGAAGCGGAGGACACACGTCGGGATCGCATGGCTTGCGTCGAGGCTACGCAGGGTGCGGCCGCCGGGCATCCGTCCGATGGTGAAGACATGAAGACTTCCAAATTCGCCCTTGAGAGGCTTGTATCCCTAGTTATTAGGAAAGGGCATTTTAGACATTCGGTTGCCTCCATATAACCCAAGAGGTGAGAGGATGGCAGCCAACTCTTGGAACCCTAGCTCATTTGTTTTCCCATTTTCCTTCCTATTTTCCTTAGGTTTTCTATAGGACTAGCAAGAGAGCTTCATGGAGAAATCTTGTTGAGAGGGATGGATGATTGGGCGGCTTGCTAGACCTTGTATGAACCTTTGTTTCATGTATAGATGATTCGGCGTGGTTCCTCAAGGTTTGGATGTGTTTTCCCCGGTTGTTCTTGGTGGTGATTTTCGGAGCCCTCTCTTGGTGATTTCTTTGGGTTGTTTTCGGGATATTTCTCTTGGGGATTTGATGGGGGAAATTTGTGGGAACCCTTCGTGGTTCTTTGGGCTGTGATTCCCCTCCCAAATCCGTGAGTAAAGGTGCTCGATTTTGGGGTTTCTTGAGTTCTTGGGTTGGAAGTGCTCTTGGCGGGATTTCCTTGATTCCTCCTTTTTGGACGAGTTTTGGTGGGATTAAACTTGGCTATGGACTCCTCATGAGGTGTTCCTAATATCCCCAAAGTCTTGTTCAAGTCCGTGGAGCGATTCGGGAGATCGAGGTTTGGATTTGGGGGAGTTGACCCGCGGGTGTCTTTGTTCATCCCGAGCTGCCCGAGCTACACCGGTCTGACCGGTGCCTTTGACCGGTCTGACCGGTGCAACCCTCGGTGGGATTTTGCTCGGGTGAACGTCTTGGTGTGTTTGCTGTTGTCCCGTGGTGCTGCTGTTTCGAGTTTTGGTCAGTTTGGTGGTCGGTTGGCCTGTTTGGTGCCTTGGGGGCTTCCAGGCTGTGATCGGTCTGACCGGTGTGTCTCACCGGTCTGACCGGTGTAGAGCCACTTAGTGAAAGTTGCTCAGTTTCACCAGCAGGCACCGGTCTGACCGGTGGTGCTCACCGGTCTGACCGGTGTGGGTCTGTTGACTCGAGGTTTGGTGTTCCGCTGCGTTCTTGGGTCGGAAGGTTGTGCGTTGGTTCCTAGGTCCAGTGGCACTCCAGTGGCTACGTGGGCTTGGCCAACTTGGGTAGTGAGTCGGAGACGTGTGTTGGAAGCCTTGTTCATCTTGTTGGAGTTTCTATCTCCTTCGAGAAGAATTTTTATCGGCTCCCATTCACTCCCCCCTCTCTGGTTCGCCGTATCGGTCCTTCAGTAACACTTCCCAAAAAGGGGAAAAGAATTAAAAGCATTTTCCTTATTTAATTAATCTTTAATCTTTAAAAGGCCTTTAGAGCTTTTTATTAAGCAATAAATCACTACAAATTTAAAGAAGGGTTTCTTAAGCATCACAACACCCATACTTAACCACTGGACTCACATGCAAGGCTTGGAAGCTAGAAATAAAATATTTTGGAAAAAGACAAAAGACTAGCTAGCAATCAAATTAAATGCATACAAAAATAAATAAGCATCAAAATGCTTCAATCTTTCTCATGCATGCTCTCTGGTCCTGAACAAGCCTAAAGAACCAGCAAGTATACCTAGAAGCTCTACTGATCTTGCTTCACTAATTTACAAAGGAAAACATGCACAAATTAAGAATAAATATTTCTGATAAACCAAAAACCATGATTAATTCACCAGAGCTGGATTTTGACATAACAAGACAGCATGCACAAGTTGGGCACAAAAACATAATTATTTTGAGCTACAAAAATCATCTAGGCAGATTCTGTATAATTGGAAAACAATTTATATAAAAAGATTTACTTCATAACTTTGTGCAATTTTTGGACAGGATCTAGTCATGACATGATACACAACATATCCAAAATGTGGATGCAGAGGATTTATAGTTTTTGAGTTATGGCAGATATAGGTTTTTCACATTCCTATTTTTCATGCTAAATATATCCAGAATCAGACCATGTGAGAATAACAAAGTTGTAGTATCCTTCACAATGAATCCAGCAAAATTAGTTTTGCATTTTTCCGAATTTTCTACGATTTTTACAAATTTTACAAGTTTCTGCAAATGGGGGTTTACTATTGCAGATCCACTTTACGTCGACACCCCTGGAAAGAAATATACTCTCACGGATAAGTCCCTAGTTTGCACTAAACTCCCTGCAAAGAAATCAGGCGTTGCAATTGGGTCCTTGGCCGTGGGAGGCGGCGGGCTCGCCGGAATCCGGTGGCTCCGACGGATCTCCCGGCCGGGGAACAGCTTGTAGTTGCGTGCAGGCTCACCTAGGGCCTGGGGGTAGTAGGAGTTGGGGAGGAGGGCACGCCGGCGTGGGGGTTCGGCGGCGGCAGACGGCGGTTGCCGCGGCAGCTCGGTCCTGGCGACGGTGGTGGCTCGGCCTGGACAACAGGCGACCCTGGGAGGTTCTACGGGTCCTAGGGGATAGATTGGAACGGTCGGCTGGCATTGAGAGCGAGCGGCACTGCAAGTTCACCGGCGACGGCGGCAATGGCTGGCAGGTGGCTCGGTGGCGCGCGGAGAGGGAGAAGGGCGGCAGTTAAATAGGCCGGCTCGGCCTGGGGATGATGGCGGCATGACCTAGAGCCGTACGACGGCGCACGCGGGCGAGGGGACGCGGATGGACCACCGGTCCGAAGGGGGGGTGTCCCGGCCGTCGCACGGCGCGCGCGCGGCGCACCCCGGCGCGTCGCGGGGCGAGGGACGCCTCGGCGGGTGCGCGGCCTAGGGGCGGGGGTCGGCCTCGGGCGGAGGGGGCCTAGGGCGGCGCGCGGGGCGCGGACGCCGAGGGTTGGCCGGCGCGCGGGCGCGGCGCGCGGCGCTCGGTGCTCGCGACGTCGCGGCGCGGGCGGCGCCCTGCCCGGTTTAATTTGCTGATCACACATTTGAATAGGAAAAATGCCATTTCTTTGAATAAAAGTGCTCTAACCGTTGAACATGAAAGTTGTAGATCTAACTACCCTATATCATTTTGAAAAGGGCTCTATGGGGTTTTTCTCAACAGATTGAGCAAGAAATAGCTATCAACTTTGAATGCCAGCCTGTGTTCTTGAACAGTAGATGCTGACCTTGGAGCAAGTTTTTCAAGCTTTTTCTCTCCAAATTTGAAATGCCAATCTACATGAAAGTTGTGTCCCTCAACAAGATGGACAACTTTCATAAAGGTAGATTTTTAAGTGTTTAAGTGAATTTTGGAGAACGCGGCAAAAGTTCCGATAGACAGCTATGGGCACTAGGGTTTAGTTGGGGTTTGACCAAGTATTTGACCATGGGTTGGCCCCACAAGTGTGTCTACTAGTCAAAAGGGTTCAACAAAGTTGGTTGGTGAGTTTTTCGAGGTGAGGGCCCAGGTCGACCGTGCTTTGACCACTGTTAGCTGGGTTGACCGGCTGTTAGGGTTAATTAAAAACCTAGGGTGTCACAAAGCTCCACATTAATCCTTGTGCCATCCAAAAGGCTGCACGCGATTGGCTCTGTCAGCTTATCTATTGTGTCCAACATAGGTGATACGACTATCACTGTGCACTTGATTCGTTTCGTCACCGTTTGCATTCCAATGATCTTGCTCTCTGCCATCTTCCTTGTTGTCATGCGCATGTTCTTCCTCGCGGTCATGCACATCTTCTTCCTCGCTACCATGCACATCTTCTTCCTCGCTGCTACTGACACGCGCTGGTAATTGGGAAGGAAGAAGTGCATTTTTCGGTATGTCGATGTCTGATAGTATCATGAGCATAATATCATGAGCATTAGACCTCTTGTTCCTCTTCTTCCTATACACTCCAACGAACTCTTCACCAAACCCTTTACCCCAGCCAAGTGAACTAGACACGCCTCGGACCCGACCTTGATGCTCTGGAGTCTCAAGTGCTGCGGTGAGGATATCATCCTCCCTAGCCCCAGAGAAAGAACCATCGCTACCCTAAGCTGCAAGTGTTTTCACCCTATCTGCTACCCCCACCACCGCAGGGTTACTAAATGTTATGCCCCCGCTTCCTTCACTAGTATTCTTCTTCTTCTTCCCTACCCTTGCCCGCAGATAAGGTCTCAAACGTCCAGGAAATTGGTCCCAAGGGTTTTGTTTTCCTTCTGGAGCTAGCTTTGCATCCTCCTCCTCCCACTCTTTCCTTTTACCACGATAACTTTTTTTCTGCCCGTATTGTGTGGCTTATTATGCAATGCTCTCTGTTGTTTCATCTCCTGGCTCAATTGCTGAAATGAAGGAGAATTGTTTTCCTGCACAAACATGTCCCAGTCTTGTTGCTGCAAAAAGGCATGCTTCACAAAGGGAGTCTCCTCTTCACTCACATATTTTTTTCTTAAATGGGCCTTGAACTGCCGTTGCAAGGTTCCAATCTCTGATATAGCTGCCTTAACTGCCTTCTTGCGAATAGATTCTTCCAGATTGGCCGAGTAATCTAGCTTTTCCTCTAAAACTGTGAACAAATGGTCCTTTTCAATTGGTGAGAGATCATCAACCGCCTTGTTGATTGACACCCTCTCCAGAGCAATGAGACCACAAACCAATACAAATCTATCCCTCGCAGCATCTGGGGTAGGCAAAAATTGGCATCAAGTCTAGTTGCAGTCAACTTGTCTTCTCGCCATTTGGTTTGTGTCCTTGACCCGCGGGATTGAGTATTACTTGCAGCAGTCTGTGCTAAGTGACCCTGTGAAGAAGGTTCACTGACGATGGGCTGTGATGATGCACTGGAGGTAGAGGAGTTTGTTGTTGTGGGAGACTGCATAGATGATATGTCAGGTTGTCAGTAGAGCAACATAAGCAAGACTGAAAATATAAACAAAATTCTTATTAGATAAATTCGTTTTCTTTGACAGGCAAAATAGCTGATACAGTCATAAATAAAATCAGCATAGACATACACAGTTCGTATTTTACTTAATTAGCATACAGGAATATGTGCTAACCATTTTGATAGGGACACAACAATATGCTTATATATCAAAGCAGAGAATAAATTCCTTCAACTACTTCCTTGTCCAACTTCAGCAGCGATGGATTGTGTGTTCCATGTGTACATGCAACAAGAGGATAAAACAATGGTCATGACATTATATATGACAGTTGTGAAACAACACTCACAACACATCATGACACCAACAATAACAATATATATGACAGTAGCGAAACATATAACACTCACAACAAAAGCATAAGACAATCTAGTTATGACTACATTATAAACCACTGCGATGCAATTCCAACTGACATTATGTAGCCATCAGAATTAAAGTATGCTAACAGTTCCAAAGCGTAATTGTCGATCTGGTACATTCAAAGCATATCAGAATTAAAGTATGCTAACATCCTTTATGCTTTTCATGAATTTACAGTGCAAAAATTATAGCACCAGGAACATGAAAATGAATTTCAACATTTCGTATAACTTCATCTATTAGCAACAATTTATTCAAAATAGACTTGGAGCAACGAAATCCATCCATGAAATCCACAGTCAATCAATTGAAGATGAACTATTAAGGCATGTCTCCCTAATCCACCTTGACATGAATATATAGCAGATTGGGTGGACTACATTATAAACCACTGCGATGCAATTCCCAATGACATTATGTGGCCATTAGAATTAAAATATGCTAACAGGTCCAAAACATAACTGTTGATCTGGTACATTCAAAGCACAATAGAATTAAAGTATGCTAACAGCTCCAACGCAAAACTGTCGATCTAGTACATTCAAAGCATATCGTAATTAAAGTATGCTAACAGGTCCAAAGCATAACTGTCAATCTAGTACATTCAAAGCATAGCAAAATTAAAGTATGCTAACATCCTCAATGCTTTTCATGAATTTACAGTGCAAAAATTGTAGCACGAGGAACATGAAAATGAATTTAAACAATTCATATAACTACATCTATTAGCAACAATTTATTCAAAAAGACTTGGGGCAACAAAATTCATCCATCAAATCCACAGTCAATCAATTAAAGATGAACTATCAAGGCATGTCTCCCTAATCCACATTGACATGAATATATAGCAAATTTGGTGGCTGAGGAAAGAGAGGGCGTTGGGGGTTCAAGCAGGACTAACCTCTATCACGAATGAAGTAGTTGTACTCATGATGGTCGGAGGGGCCGGATCCACGTCGACTCGTGGACTGAGGCGTCCGGCTCGTCGTCGTGTCCGGGATGACGTCGACGGATCCACATCAACCGTCTTTAGGTTGGTCAGGAAGACATATGTCCGCACGCCAGTAACCGCGTCATCGCCACCGTCGTCACGCAGGGAGCGATGGGGCTGGAGAAGAGCAGGGCTGCGACGGGGAGAGAGCGACGAAGGCGAGCGGGGCGAGTGGCGGTGGCTGTGGGGAGAATGCGGGCGTTCTGGATCTCTCTAGCGAGGAGCCGAATATGAACGACGCGCGTAACTGTGTTTAATGAAACTACTGACGTGCCCTTGATGGCTCTGTGTAGCAATTGAATTCCATGGGCATTATAGTAAATACAGGTGGGAAATTTTGAGAAGCCCACGCACGGTTTGCCTGCTGATGCTGACGAATGGGCCAGTGTCATAGTTGACGATGGTTAGTGAACCCGCATCACCTTTGTTGGGAGTTGGGTCCGGCGGGCGGGCAACAGTTATCTTTTTATTTTGGCTCCTAACGCTGACAAATGGGCCAGCCTCTATTTTCTTTCAAATGAAACATGCTTCCCTAAAATATTAGAGCCCATAAAACAACACCTAAAAAATCATAAAAATATGAACAATTCATGTTTGGACATTTAATATTTGAATAAAATATCAATAGTCACACTTGTGTGCCCAAGATTCTTAGAATCCGTTTTTACACCCCATGTTAATGATGTAATAATTCTACTAGCATCTAGTGTGCTCTAAAAAATCGACAAATTGATTTGCCAACATAATTTGGGTACCTAGACTTATCTTCAAAATTTCAAATGGTTTCGATGAAGGAATAATATACTTGTGTACAAATATCTACATCTCTCACATAGTTTCCTAGAATGTTCCTTGAACATTGGAGTTTTCCACACTTTGCAACATGTTCGAACTCATATGCATTTGAACACTTAACAAAACCTTGTGGTTCACCTTAAGATTACGAAAATGCAAAGTTTCATTACAGGAGGTGTGGAAAACAAATATTATTTATATGTTGTACATACATAGAACAAGATAAGGCATATAAACATTGTTCAACAAACAGAATATACACTAAACAATGAAATTAATGAAAAGATGGTGATTTTAGAAAAAAATAGAAAAAATATCAAATTTGGACTAATTACGACGGAGAAATACATGTTACAAAAATTTGATTGCGGATTAAAAAGAGAAATGTCGTCGGCGACACGGGACGGATAAACTGTTCTTCATTCTCCAATAGAACAAAGGAGGAAGCAGAGGGCACCACCGCCCGCCGCCACCCCCGCCGTGCCCGCTTCGGCGGTTTTGACACCCAAGAGGGCATCCCAGGCCTCGTCAGTGGCAAATGAGACCACCACAACCTTCGATTTGACTCACAGATGTGACAAATCAAATATTATCTATCAAAAACCGATTAAAAACCGACATCCCGATAAAATCAAATCCGCATTTAGTAGTATCTAATAATTTACATTCAAGATAGATAATGTTCATTGATGCTTGTGCCTACATCCCGATGTTCATCCTGCCGATGGTATACTCCACGCGGGGCGGAAGCTACACGTCCAGAGGTCGAACTCATGACAGATGCGACACTCGGTGCTGCAGTAGTGGATGATCTCTTTGGTATCCGGCCCGTAGCACCTACATCCCGCTGCCCCAATGCAGATGTGGGGATTCTGGAAGGGTAGCAACAGAATCTCATCGTCGTCGCCGTCATCAAGCAATTACCACCACACAATGTTGTTGAGATCCTGCTTGACGAGGTAGCGCAGCCGCCGTAGGTTGTGGTTCTTCCACTGGCCGTCAGCGGGCGATGGGCCGCCGCTGATTTCCTAAAGCAGTGCCATGGTTTCGGGGTCCGCCGGGTTGCAACGGTACTTTAGCATTGCTAAGAAGTACTTGGCACCGGAGTCTTCAGCAGCGGCATCTCCGATGAGCTTCAGACCCTTATCGGGGTTTCGCCGCCTCATCAACCTCTCCATGCCCTCGAAGCACAATGCCTTCGGATGATTGGCCTCACGGAAGTGCCGCTCAAAGCACGACCTGACGTAGCGATTCTTGCACACCTCACAAAGATCACGCAGTGACACGTGCAGTAGTACCTCATCAGAGTCGCAGATGTGCCGAAAGGTGCTGCAAATTTTATTGCAAAGGTTCAGAAAATGGAAGATAGGCTCATCCTTGATGGAGTGGATGATGATTTGGGTGACAAGTTCATCTGGCAGCAGCTGCATCAAGCACACCGCGGGCATCAAGGAGAAGGGGAGGAAATAGAAAAGCGTCGGGATTTGGAAATTGAAAGGCGACGAGGGTTGAAGTTGGCAACGAGGGATGAAGTTGGCAACGAGGACGAAGTTGTAGGCGACGAGGGATGAAGTTGGCGACAAGGACTGAATTTGAAGAAGGCGATGAGGATTGAAGGTTGAAGAAGGCACCTCGGCCATGTAATAAAACAATAAATGGAAACTAAAAAGGCACCGCAGTTTGGCTGCAGCCGTTGACAAGTGGGCCCAACATCATTGCCCCGCCCCTTCTCCTTCCCGTATAATTGAAAGGCGATGCAAGGTTTTGGACGGTTTTGCACCCGAAATTGAGCCTGATGCACAATCGAGTGGCACGTACTGGCAGTAATGGAGTAGTGGGTGGGGGCTGTTGACGGTCGATTTTGGTACACCTAGATATAAGTTTACCATCAACATTTGCACGTATTTGATATTCTAACCAATGGTACTAACCCCCCGGAGGTATCAAGTTCACTCTCGCATGTCGATTTTTGGAGTTTGTTGTTTACGCAGGAAATTAACATTAAAGAGGAGACTTTTGGGATAAGTTCATCAAGCACTTCAAGAGAAGATCATGAATCCCGACACAAGTCAAGACACCTCATGAACATGACTCCAAAGGGCCCAGGGACCGAAGCATAAAGCCAGAAAACTCTAGGGACCTATACAGAAGATGCTGAAGCTTGTGCAACAAGGAGCTTTGTCTAAACCATTGAGAAGACGACGTCAAGGGCCCACATGCATAAGGGAGCAAGTCAACAATTGACCGAGAAGCATCGGGGAGCGAGACGGGACCGAACCGGGCTGAAACGGGCCTGGGCCGGCTAGCCTGGCCTGTTCCGGGCCCGGTTCTTGCCCCCCTTGACCTAGGTGCTCATCCATTTATTGCCTCTGCCTCCGCCGGCCGCCACATCCATCCATTCATCAGAGAGCCACTGACACGAGGAGAAGCACTAGGAGGAAGCCGACGGCCACCGCAAGTCCTCAAGTTGCCTAGGAGATGGCTTAGGCTAGACCCTAGCCGCCATGGTTGGCCCTGCGTGGTGAAGCCATGGTGGAGTTCTAGAGCCGTGCCTTGGATTCTTCAAGACACATGTACTTTTGACGGTGATATCAATCTAATTTTCTCTTTACTTTTGATCTAATTCGATGCATTCCTTCTCTCATTCATGTGTGTAGCTAGCATGTGACCTTAGTAGGAATAGATCTAATCTATGTCTTGCGGATACATCGAAGTTGTGCATGGACTTACGAGTAGTCGTTCGATGTCGATTACCTTGCGTAGTGACAGTACGATTCAGGGAAAGCACCGAATGAACGTGTAATGGATATCTCCTTATCATGGTATGAGCTTTAGGTTAGTTTGTCACCTTGGCCGGAACGGCAACGAGAAGACGATAGGCTATTCTTACCTTTTGGATGCTCACCTTTATGGCTAGGTGGATGTGATCCATACATCCTTTCATGTATGTTCAACTTTAATGCAATCAAAGCTTAATGATAGGTTAGATCATTAAATTAGATGGATATCCTTAGGAGTTTGCTTCCGATCCTTGGATTGACAAATCTAGGAAGGACCCTCCTTGGTGAAAAAGACACCAAGTCACCCGTAGGCTTGCGGTGAACTTGAGCACGGTTTTGCACCGTCAACAAGCCCCTTTTTCTGGCACCGTTGCCGGGGATTGGCAACTCGAACCCTAGGGAGATCTATCTTTCTTTTAACTAATCCTAATTTTATCATTGCATATACGCTTGCTTTCTTGTTTGTGTCCTTGAAAGTAGGTGCAAAGCTAGACACAAGCGATCGAGAAAAGTTTCAACATTTGGACTTCAACAAGTCCAACCTCTCACAACCAAGTTGATGGCTACGCAAGATTTGCTTTTTAGTGGTAGGTGCTAAGCTTGGTTAGTGGCCCAACATCTGCTATTGAGCCCCCACCCAAAGCAAACGAAGATGAACAAGGTATGCCTATGTGTCGATTAAGTTTTTAGACTAATGTCTTTTGGAGGATTGTTTGTTCAAGCTATAGGTTTCGGAAACGACCATG
Organism: Cenchrus americanus; assembly: GCA_947561735.1. NCBI lineage: Eukaryota > Viridiplantae > Streptophyta > Magnoliopsida > Poales > Poaceae > Cenchrus > Cenchrus americanus. The sequence continues at coordinate 74,493,378 of OX387244.1, read as the reverse complement.
TCAAGCATGATGGAGAAGGATTCCATTACCGTCATGCTCATGCAGCGATGGTAATGATTTTTGAAGCCAAGGGATGCGTGACATGGTCCCCTAATAGACTTCAAGATGAAGACCACACGTACACCTCCGGATCGATGGACAAAAAGGATAATGATGTCATCAAGATGCCTTGCACAACCTAAGCAGAAAACAATTGGATATGTTTGACTTTTCAGAAGCTCCATGAAGTGTACGTTGCAACGAATCAAGCAGCAAGGCAATTGGAGGTTCCTACAAGCGGATATGGCCGAATCACCGATGGTTGCACGTGCTGAAATTCTGGACAGCAAGCAGTGCTGAAGTGAAACAACCATAACTCCCTCATCCGGACTCCGATTAAGACGAATGAGTACCCGTTGGAAAGTTAATTTTATAAACTTTTCAATAGAACTATATTTTGGTATATGTTCTGTTCTGGATGAAGGGGTAAATCCACGAAGAAGAGTCAGCAACAAGGCGATGACGACAAGATAGAGGAGATGGACATGGTGTCAATAAAGAGAAAATGGGGCAATGGTTCCACAACACGTACATGATGAAATTCAGAATCTAAGGACTAAAACAAACCCTCTAGATCTTGGATGAATGAAGACACAAGAGGCACCACTCAACACATGATGATGTTGGAAGCGAACCATGACGAATTTCCTAAAGGCAACATCAAGCTGCATGGCTAAGCGCTTTGAGGGAGGCAACCCGATCTTTTTATATATCTATATAAACTGTGACAAGTCTACATTATGTTCTTTATTTGAAAACTTCAAGTAACATTGTACCATTGCTCTAATAAATTTCACAACCACATCTTGTATGCTTTAATAGATACTGAGTGAGCACTTTGCTACTTGAATTTTGGAAAACTTGTAGACCACTTTTTTGTGTGCTTATTAGTGTTTAGAGTCTTTTTATTTGTGTCTTTGGATAGAAATATGAAGTATGATCTCTTTTGATTCTAAACTTGTGGCTAATTAACTTAGGCTTTTTTTGCTTTTGGTTTAGACCACCACCTTATCATGTCATGTCATTTTGTTCGTTCATATCATGTTACACTTCGTTCCATGTTGTTCTCCACCCTTGCATTTTGTTGCATGATGCATATCATGTTTAAAACCCTTTTTTGTGAAAAAATACATCTTTGCCTAAACCTTCCTATCAAACCACACCTAGAACCTAGGCCAACAAAGGGAGGAATCGACTTATGTCAAGTCGACAAAGTCTATCTCTATCCCTTTTCTAAAATTTTGACTTGCCTCATCATAAACCCTCAGGGAAAACCTCTCATACCTTTAGTAGTCCTAAAACCATAGGTTTGTTTTTCATCCAAAAATCTTACCCTTGTTTTCTTTTCTTCTTCTTCGAAACCACCTTAGATAGAATTTCTTCACCCGACTTATCTTTTCAAAATTCTTGTCTTAAGCCAAACATATATGATACCCATAAGCCTTACCTTAAAACCTTGTTAGCATGTTTGATTAGGTCTTTTGATAAAAGGTTTTGTTGACAAGATTCTACCTCTCATAAAGTGACTTGCTTGTCATTATTGAAGAACGACATCAAAAGCTTTTTCAAACATTGCAGCCCTTTTTACTAACTCCTTTGCATTTTTCATATTGCATAAACCCCTTTTGTTTTATCATACATAGGTTAGCTTGGCTTCTTCGCGAAACTTTTTGATGAATGCTTTATTTCCATAATGGTCCTTCGCGCGCGAGGCATTTTCTTTTGTAATCTTGTGTAAACGTGGTGTTTAGACTTGATTGCGGACAATCATCATTTGAGTTTTTAAAGCCTTGTTAATTTATATTGCATTGATTGGTTTATAAATTTCACAATGCGCCTTACCTCTCTTACACTATAAAGAATTGTTAATCTTGGGATAAACATGGTGTTTTGACCTTGGTTAATAAATCTTTATGGCGGTGGAGAAGTTTGGCAACCACTTTGTAAGCATAGAGCTTAGAATTTTTTTGTTTTGTTTATATCCCTTCTTTTTATTTGCATTTTTACCTACACGCACGTACACTCCTTAGGTTCTCTTTTCTTTTTACTAGTAAGCTCAATGTTTCCCTACACGCTACACGGTTGACGGTCGGTCATCCTTCGTTTAGTGAATAGTCGGACTATACGGTTGAGTAAACGGACAAAAAAACGGATAACACGGGATTAAACGGATTAAACAGCCTATATGGCCAACACGGTTGACCACTGAGTAGCATTAAAACACCGTGTAAACAGCCTACACGACCGTTTACGACAACATTGAGTAAGCTACGCCACAAGTTAAGATCTTAGGGATGTATTTGGTTTGTTAGCAATTGTTTCTACTCCCGACCATAACCCCGGGGGGTAGAATGTGCATTTGATTTGTTTTGCATGCATGATGAAGTGTTCCCATGAGTTCTTGACCAATTGCAATTAAGCTCGTTAGTCATCTACAAGGCTTGAGAGGGAAGTTGCTGTTTCCCTCAAGATTTGAGCACATGTTCAGAGATGCACAATGGAAGAAAATTTAATATTCAGAAGCTCCTTCAAACCTTCTTTCCAATGCATCATAAATCATCAATTTTTAAGACCCGTACAAGGAGATATGGCAAAAACATTGAGCGTTGCGCAGTCTGAAATCAGCCTTGGACAGATTGCATCGCCGGAGTAAAATAGGCACAACTCTCTTGTTCGGAACCCGTTTCATGCGTACGATGGCTTGTTGGAAATATAATTTCATAAACTTCAACTTGGAGGGGTGCTTCATTACATGTTCTGTTCTGGAAGTAAAAGGAAAACTGTGGAAGATGAGGCAGCAACAAGGACGGGATTGAAGTTGCTGATGATGATATGATGAAAGATTGGAACCATGGCTTGATGATGATAAGAAGAAGTTGAAGGACAAATGAGTTAACAAAGGCAAGGAAGTGAAGACGATTCTCAAACACATGGTAATAAGGGATTACGAGCCATTCAAGTTCTTCCACACTTAGCAACATGCTAAGCATGGGAGAGGATTTGAAGGACGAAAGGGGAAACGGCCACATAGAGTTCAAGGATCACCTTCACCAAGATGCTCATCATTCTTTCTTTATGCTAAGCACAATGCTTAAGCATGGGGGAGGCCACGCTGCACTTCACTGCGAGCATCAAAAAGGATGGTAACTTGCCCTTAACTTTATCTTTGTTCATATATGCTTGCACATATATGCGTTCAACCATAGACAACCTTTGTATTTATCTCTATAAATAACATGACTACTAGGAGGAGAACCTAGGTTAGTTAGTTTTTCCTTTTCAATAAATGAATCACCATCTCTTTTGAGCTTACCATGATGAAAGTTGCCACCTTGTTTTACTTGCATGATGTATTATATGACTTGACTTTTTGCTCTCTATTAAAAGGAACTTAAATTGATTAAATACCGACTCTTTCATTTGTGGAGGTTAAATGATTAATCTTTAGACCCACATACTTTATGTTGCTCTTTGATTTAAGTTTACCGAAGACCTATGCCTTGCACTTGTTTTGTTTAAAATCATTATGCTATCTACGTTTGTGAATCTCTTGCAAGGATCTACCTACCAAAGCCTATACACCCTTTAGTTTGCAAACTTATATCTTGATGAGTTGGATTAGGATTGATTTCTGTGGTACGAGACTAAGAAGTTCGTCATTCCTTTGTGTATCTTTGTCATGCTAGCCATTCTTGTCCGTGCATTGTGAGTTTCTACATTGGAAATTTCACAAACTTCGCTAGGCATCCACCCTAAACCCAAAACATCCTTTTGTGATTACCTCCTTGATCACAACCCAAATTGAGTATGGATGATCTTTCGTCGAATTTTCTGAAGATTTTCTGGCAACATTTCAAGACATATAACATATGGAGGGACTCATCAATGATTATGCGAGTTTCAACATGGAGGATGCCCTTGAAGATTTCAAAAGATTTATAAAGGAATATAAGGATTTTGTACTTCTCTAGCAGCCATATGTCCCCTCACTTCTATGCTCGAGGACGAGCAATCATTTAAGCATGGGGGAAGACTGCTATAGCAATACTATGTTGCTTAAAAGTTCGAAGGAGCACAAAAAATGAAGAATAAAAGAAGAAAAAATAAGAGAAGAAAAAATGAAGGAAATAAAGAAAAAGAAGAAGAAAAAAAGAAAAGAAAAAACAAAAAAGAGAAAAATAAAAATGCTCCTCGGTTCTTTTTAGCTTCATTTAAATCTTAGATAGCTTTGAAGACAAGTCCATACTCAATCATTTCCAACCATGTGCAATCCAATAACGAGAACTTCATTCGTGTCTCGGGATCACCCATTTGCCACTTGCACATGTCTACCTTTCTACATGCGTGTGTTCCATCTCTCTCTTTCCAACATTTATTTTCCATGGCCTTTTTTACTAGTCTCAGTAATTCCAATAGATCTCTCTCTTAGTTTGACAATATTGCAAGTATAATGTTTTGCTAGGATTGTTTTTACCTACCAAGCTCCACATAAGCTTTCCACTTTCATATATGAGTAGAATAGGTTGAGAATAATCTAGTGTAGGCTTGAGTGATTTGACGAGATGAGTGTTTCCATGAGCTTTTGTAAGAGAACCTCACTTATGTTAGATGTGCAACTTTTTGAAAACTCTTCACAATGAAATGAGGTAAAGGTTTGAAGTTTGCTTAAGTTCGAGAGCGCTATATTTGTTTTTATTATGGCATGTTCTTTAGTGATAGTCTATCTTCCATAATGAAGTAGCCAATCAAAACTTAAATCTTAAATGCTAAATAATTGAGAGAGCAATATGTCTTGTTGTGTATAACTAAGTACAGGGAAGACATTGAAGGGCAGCGCTGATTTCCAAGTTAAGTAAAGATCTTGGACTTGCTCGAGGACAAGCAAGGTTTAAGCATGGGGGTATGTTGACAGTCGATTTTGGTACACTTAGCTATAAGTTTACCGTCAACATTTGCACGTATTTGATATTCTAACCAATGGTACTAACCCCCTGGAGGTATCAAGTTCACTCTCGCATGTCGATTTTGGAGTTTGTTGTTTACGCAAGAAATTAACGTTAAATAGGAGACTTCCGGGATAAGTTCATCAAGCACTTCAAGAGAAGATCATGAAGCCCGACACAAGTCAAGGCACCTCATGAACATGACTCCAAAGCGCCCAAGGACCGAAGCATGAAGCCAGAAAACTCCAAGGACCTTGTAACACCCTGAAATTTGAAAATATCAGGATGTTAATAGGAAAATATTTAAGCAATGATTTCTCATAATTTTAAAATTTTCCATCATTTTATTCTCTTTACAGGAAATTTAGTATAGGAAAAACCAATTGATTGTTTTTACAAAATTAAATAAATATGTTTGTGTGTTGTATTTATTTTGGTTGCATGATGTTTATGTTTGATGTGTGAAGTTTTAAAAGTTCAAAAAATTTTAAAAAGGGTTTGAAAAAGGTTTTGGAAAAAAAACCCCAAACCCAAACCCTTCCTTTCCCGCTTTCAGCCCGGCCCAGTTTCTCTTTCTCTTCTCGCGGCCCACCTTCTCTTCCTTTCCCTGTTTCGGCCCGCGTGGCCCAACTCTTCCCCGCAGCCCATCTCCCTTTCCTTTCCCCTTCTCCTTTTTCTTTCTTACGCGCGGCCCGTTTTTCTTCCGGCCCATAAACATACCGCGCGGCCTGTTTCCCTTTCCCCTCTCCTTCTCCCACTGCCAACCCGGCCCCACCTGTCGGGCCTTTCCCCAACCTCCAGCTTTTCCCCGTCTCTGTTTGAAGCCGCAGCTGCCACCGTGGATTCCGCCGTCTGCCTCGCACCTCCTTTGCCTCCCCTTCCATTCCAGCACCCCAATTAAGAGAAATAAACCCCCAACCATTTCTCCCCATCTCTCCTCCATCGGTTACTCCTTCCTCCCCCTTAATTTGCATCAAAGCCGCCGGCGCCCCTTTGGCCATTGATGGCCAATACCTCGGCCACCGTTTCCTTCACCCTCCTCCTCTCTTTAAAAGTCGTGGCCGAGCCCCGCCTCACCCTTTTCCGCACGCGTGCACGCCCCTGCATCTCCCCTCCCTCTCACGCGCGCCGCCGCCTTGAACACCACTGCCGCCGGCCATTGTTGGTCGCCCGAACTCCTCGTCGCGAGTGAAGCCCTTCTCTAGGTTCTCTTCGTCTTCGCCCGCCGAACGCGTCATCGTCTCGAAGATCCTGTGCCCCGGAACCCTTCTCCTTCCCCGCTGAACCAAGCCACCGGACCGGAGCACCCGCCGCCGCCGTCGAGGTGAATAGCCATGGCCGCCACCCCTGTTTTGTGTCCATCGTTCCTCCCTCATCTCTCCTACCCTCGCACGCACAGGTACACCAGTGGCTCATCCCGATGTTAACACCAAAATTTGGTACAGGAGGGAGTCTGATTTGTGGGCCCAACTTGGTAAAAAAAATTCCGTCCAACGGGGGAAGATTTCTTCAGAAGATTCGGCAAAGGTGCTTGCGGTCGGCAGTTTGCTTCCGTTCGGCAAAGGAACTGTTTGCACTGATTTCGCGGGATCGCATGGTGACATGGCCCGAGCGGAAGGGACGAATGGATGGATAAGCATTCACATTTGGGCGTTAAATTAGGTATCACTTGTGCTCGTGGTCCACCAGGAGTCATGCCACGACAGGGTATAAATATGAACCCTGGATGTATGTAATGGTATTCGCACATTTTCATAACAAACCGGCTTTATGCCAAACCTTCAAGTCCTCTAGTCGTGTCGTCGAGTTCTTCGAGAGGGTTCATCGATCCGTCGACCTCCGTAAGTACCGGCAACCTTGTATCATGTCTAGTATCATGCGGTGGATTTAGATCGTGATGCAAGTAGTCTTGTTACCATGCTTAGTATCATGCGATGGATTTAAGATTGGTTCAAGAGGGTTTCTTGTTAGGTCATGAGCCATGCGGTGGGCTAAGATATAGTTTGGAGCTAGTTATCGGCTCTATTAGATTTTGGCAAGATCTAATAGATTCATTAAGTTACCATGTGTTGCTTTGAGTTTTACTTTATGTTTAAATTCATGTAACACTCTTTTGCCCAATTTAGATTGGTTTGAATCGGCTTTATCTTGTCTGGTGATCTTTACATCGCACGCTCGCATCTTGCATCAATAAGGCACGTGGATCACGTGATCTCAAATAGCCGAAACCGAATCAATCTAAGTTGTTACGTGTTACGGGTTCAAGCTCGTTAATCTTGTGTAAACCTTTACAGAACTGGGTATCATGCGGTAGATGCAGGTTTTTGGGTTGTCTCAGAGCTAATCATCCAGTGGATTACATTTCGATTCAATCTGATAGGTTTATCATCTTTGGCAATGTTTGTTCCTTCTCCATGGACCCCGATTCGGTTGTACAGCCGCGTTCAGTTGTGCTTTCATGGGTAAAACGTGTTTATAGATTATGTTTTAAATAATGCATGCTTTTAGCTCTCCATATTTAGATTGTATCATGCAGTGGATAGATCTTTTTGTGGTTAGTGGTGTGATTTCAAACAAGTTGTATCATGCGGTGGATTAACTTGTTTGGTTTCATACTCGACGGGTTTTGGAGTACCTAGACATGCGGTAGACTAGTGCTTTGGGCCTATGTATGCTTGTTCATTACATGTTTGTATTCATGCTTTACTTTATTGTTTATTGTTATCTATTCTCGAGGATCGGTCATGGCTTTGTGCACGAGCAATGTTATCTAAATAAAGACTGATCTATCGTCATGCTTACGTCATCCGTTCGGCTACGTTCTGTTTTATTCTTTAAAGCTCCCGAATGGTTTCTAATCTGTTGGCAGATAGCTTCTCATAGCTATATGTCACCTTACATGGCTTTCTAGCCGCAAATATGGAACTGTCTGGTACCACCCGGCAAGTTCCAAGCTTTGGCATCTAATTACTTTGTCTTTTGTTAATTTTCAGGGAAAATTGACTGGCACGCTTTGGAATCTGTTCGCGTGTTGAGCTAGCTTGTTCGGCTTGCTGTGTGCTTGGCGCAGGGTGCGGATTTTGCGTCAACACACTTTTTGGCATGCCCAGTGGAACCATTTAGTTGAAATCAAGATGCCTGAGATCGGCGACGTTATGGACGTCACCATTGATGACCTATCTCCAGAGCAACTACAACATCTGAAAGACGCTACTGACCAATTCCAGATGAAGTGCTTGATGTCGTTCGGCAAGAACAGAAGCGGCGTCCCATACCTTAAAAATGAGATGCCCAGGGTTCCATTGCCGGGGGAGTCTGATATCACGGCTGCTCAAGAGAAAGAAGAGGCTTTGCAGGCTTTTCGGGATACTGCGGAAGCTGTGTTGGGTAGGCATCATACAGCATTCTTGGGCATGTTTAAGTAGATGATGATCGGTGTGTTTGGCCCAGGCATGGAAAAGGTGTTCAGTCGAGTGTCCCCTCACGCATATTCTGCAGAGGTCGGAGAAACCAGTTCTGCACAACCAACAGGAGCTCAACCGCCATTGCAGAGCCAGCCGATCTAGCCTCCTCTACAAAGTGTTGGGAGCCAGCCAATCCAGCCTCCTCCACATAGCGCTGGAAGTCAGCCAATGCAACCTCCTCTACGAGTCGCGGGGGGACAGCCAGTCCAGCCACCTCTACAAGGCAATACAAGTCAACCAGTTCAACAGCCGAACCCATATCAGCCTACATATGGGGAAGTGGCATTTGGTTCGTCTGGAGTGCCGCTCAATTCCACTTACAAGATAGCTCCAGCTAGTAACAGGTTGCAGAAGAACATGTACGGTGGGGGCTACCACGAAGTTATGGATTATGGCGCTATTGACGCTCTCCCAAATCCTGGGTACGGTACAGCTGCGGGAATGCAAGACGATGACATTCTGGTGCAGAAAATGGCCGATCTCATGCAAAATCAATTCGGCCGTAAACCTAAAATGCAAGGACCAGCTTATATGCCTCCCTTCCCAGAGTGGTACTACAGGGTGATTTTGTCGCCAAGGGTGAAGCCTCCCACGGAGTCTACAAAGTTCTCTGGGCAGGACGATACAAGCACGGTGGAGCATATTGCTCAGTATTTGATGCAGCTTGGAGAAGCCTCAGCTGATGAGGCGTTTAGAGTTAGATATTTCCCTCTGTCATTGACAGGTTCAGCGTTCCAATGGTTTACTTCTTTGTCTCCTCAGTCAGTGGGCACACGGAGGGAGCTAGAGCAAAAGTTCCACGCCCATTACTTCAGTGGTAGCACAGAAAAGAAACTGATCGACCTGACTACCTTGAAACAGAGGCACAATGAGACACCTCTGGAGTTCCTCAGAAGATTCAGGAAAGTCAAGGGCATGTGCTTATCTTTGACTCTACCGAATGATCAGCTGGCTGATACGGCCGTTGCAGGAATGTTGCCGCCTGTATGGGAGAAGTTGTTTGGCATGGAATTTGACAACCTAGGTCAATTGTCTCAGAAGCTGTCACTGATGAGCAACCAGGCCTATGGTTTCAAGAAGGACACCAGATTTAACAAGCACCACGACATAGCAGACATCTACAATCAGTTCCTCGAGAAGGCTGACCAGATGGAAGATTATGATGATGATGAGGAAGTGGCCGCCACTGAGATTATGTGGGGCAAGGAGCCTTTGACTGTGAACCAGCGGTGGATCAAGCAAACCAAGGGCACATATGACTTCGACGCCACCAAAGCTGACAAGCTTTTTGAGTTCTTGGTAAAAGAAGGCCGAATCAAGCTGCCTGAAGGGCATTCTATGCTTCGGCCCGATGGGGTTAAAGAGAAACGTTACTGCGGCTTCCATGATACTCTCACTCCATCAATGACTGCAGGGTCTTCATGATGAGGATCCAAAAGGCTATCCAGGAGGGACACCTGAAATTTGAAAATAAGATGAAACTGGATGGCCATCCTTTCCCTCAAAATATGGTTGGCTTTTGTCAATATGGTGACTATTGAGGAGAAGGGGAAGACGAAGGTCCTGACCTCAGCTAGAGCGAAACAGGGTGGATCAGTGGATCCCACACGGCAGGTGAAGCTGGAGCAGGTCCACGGGGAGGCCCCTCGCATCCTCAAGAGCCATATCGAGGTTGGGGAATCATCCAGGACCAAACCCATAGTCACCACACGCATTCTCCTCAACAAGTGGCAGTGCCAGCAGGAAAAGGAGCGCTACCAAAAGCTAAGATACGAAGAGGAGAGGTGCAGGTTTGAAGAGGAAGCGCGCAGGGAAGAACTGAAAGAGCACACGCGGGAACAAGAGCGTGCACACTGGGGGGCACATTCTTCAGACACTGCTAGAATGAGGGCTTGAAGCTTCCCACATTGAGAAACTGCCCTGAGTGCAGTGATCGATATTCTGAATATAGGTAGGAGACTGTCAATCGCCGATCCGTCCATGAGAGAATTGGAAGGATGCATCCTAATGACGACCGGCGTCTAAAAATAATTGAGGTTATTGATCACCCAAGGAAAAGGCAAGCTGACCAGAGATGGGCTGATCAAGAAGAAGAGGAACACGAGTACATCTGGCAAGAAGGACAGTGGTGCCCGCCTGGCTTGAGAAAAAGCCAAAAGAGAAGGGTTCAGCGCTTGAGGAACAGGGAACTGAAGCAGGCGGGGATCCAGAGAAAGCAAGTGTAGCGCCCAAAAGACAAGCCTGAAGGATCGGGTCGTTCGGCTCTAGCATGCATGGTATACTTTTGGCCAAATGAGTTCATGGCTCCCTCTAACCAAGTTGTGCAGGAGGAAATGTCCCTAGATATCAATGACGATGAACAGCTTGGGGGATTTATGGCGCAACTCGTATTGGCCAAGCAGGCCACCTTTGACAAACCAGCCAAGAATCGACACATGAGGCCGTTGTACTTGAAGGGATACGTCAATGGCAAGCCATTGACCAAGATGTTTGTTGACGGTGGAGCTACGGTTAACGTGATGCCGTACACTACCTTCAGGAAGCTTGGCATGGGCCCTGAGGATTTGACGCCAACGAGCATAATTCTGAACGATTTTGCTGGGAATCCTTCAGATACTAAGGGCTGCGTGCACGTGGACTTGATGATTGGGTCCAAGACATTGCTCACGACCTTCTTTGTCATCGAAGGCAAAGGAGCCTATAGCTTGCTACTTGGGCGGGACTGGATCCATGCCAACTGTTGCATCCCATCTACCATGCATCAACAGCTCGTTCAGTGGGTAGTTGACGATATTGAAGTGGTCCAAGCAGATGATTCAATGAGCATTGCAAATTTTGAACCAGCTTTCTAGGAATATTAGGGCATCGATTGTTTCTCAGGAAAAGACTGGGGTGAAGGTCCTGTTGAACCTGTCAGCAGTGATCAACAGCCGATTCAAGCAGTCGGCTCTTATAGTAATTTTTAATGGATAATCCGGTTGATGGAACCGATGGAAAGTTAGGGCGAGGATTCATGTCGGCTGACAAATTAGAAGAAGTTGATATTAGAAACGGTTACAAGCCAAGGCCGACATTTATCAGTGCTAACATGGAGTCAGATTTCAGAGAAGAGTTAATCAAGCTGTTAAAAGAATATAAAGATTGCTTCACTTGGGATTATTCGGAGATGCCTGGTTTAGATCGTTCTATTGTTGAGCATCGGTTGCCAATCAAGCCCTGGTTTTAGACCTTATAAGCAACCTCCCCGGAAAATCTACAAGGATGAAGTATTGGCCGATGTGAAGAAGGAAGTTGAGAGATTACTTGATGCAAACTTCATTCGGCCATGCAGGTATGCGGAGTGGATCTCTAACATCGTCCCTGTCTACAAGAAAAATGGGAAGATGAGGGTTTGCATAGATTTCAGACATTTGAACAGATCTACTCCTATGGATGGATACCCAATGCCTGTTGCTGATTTATTGGTTGATGCTGCTGCTGGACATAAGGTTGTCAGTTTTATGGATGGTAATGCAGGGTACAACCAAATTTTCGTGGCAATAGAAGATATATCGAAGACAGCCTTCAGATGTCCTGGTCACATAGTCCTGTTTGAGTGGATAGTCATGACATTTGGGTTGAAAAATGCCGGTGCAACTTATCAACGAGCCATGAATTATATCTTTCATGAGTTGATCGGCAAAATTGTTGAAATTTACATTGATGATGTCGTGATCAAATTTGTGAATCATGGCTCACATTTGGAGGATGTAAAGAGAACCCTGGAGTGCACCCGAAAGCATGGGTTGAAGATGAATCCAAACAAGTGTGCCTTTGGGGTATCAGCTAGAGAATTCTTGGGATTCCTGGTACATGAAGGAGGGATTGAAGTTGGCAAGAAAAGCATGAAAGCTATTGATGAAGTTGTCCCTCCAACCAATCTCAAGGAGTTGCAATCACTGCTTGGCAAGATCAATTTTGTGACAAGGTTCATTTCAAATCTGTCGCAAAAGGTTTTGCCCTTTTCTCCGTTATTAAAGCTCAAGAAAAACCAGAAGTTCATGTGGGTGACGAACAACAAAAGGCTTTTGATGAAATCAAGCGGTACATGAAGGAACCACCGGTGTTGGTGCCTCCACAGTTGAACAAGCCTTTCATGTTGTACGTGGCGGTCGATACCCAAACCATTGGATCGGCCCTTATACAAGAATTTGAAGGAAAGGAGCGGGTAGTAGCGTACCTTAGCCAAAAATTACTTGATCCTCAGACCAGGTATTCGGCTGCAGAGAAACTGTGCTTATGTGTGTACTACTCGTGTACAAAGTTTCGGCACTACTTGTTGATTGCCGAATGCGTTGTATACTCCAAGTTTGATGTAATAAAACATATGTTATCTATGCCAATTTTGAATGGAAGGATTGGCAAGTGGATCTTGGCCTTATCTGAGTTTGAGTTGAAGTTCGAATCGGCAAAAGCTATAAAAGGTCAGATTATTGCCGATTTTATAACCGAACATCGTGATCCGTCGATTGATTTACTTGAAATTACTCCTTGGGCTCTGTTCTTTGATGGATCATCATGTGGTAAAGGTGGGGGAGTAGGATTCTATTGATTTCACTCAGAGGTGAGATGTTTGAGTTTGCCATCCCTATTTAGCCTACTGTCACAAACAATCAAGCTAAGTACGAAGCATTGCTTAGAGGGCTTCAATATTTAAAAGAAGTCGGGGTTGTTTCAGTTGAGATTTATGGGGATTCAGAGCTGGTTATAAAGCAATTGAACGGCCAATATGAGTGCAAAAATTATGCCTTAAGGAATTACTATGAGGAATGCAGGGAAATCTTAAAGAGTTTTCAGTTAGTAATTCTACAGCATATTCCTAGAGAACACAATGAAGAGGCAAACAGGTTGGCTCAGAGTGCTTCAGGTTATAGAGAGAATCAAGAAGCATTTGCCATGGAGGTGTGTGCTTTTGGGAGTGATCTCGCAGAAGATGATTGGAGAAAGGAAATTGTTGATTATCTGGAAGATCCATCCCGAAAAGTTTCTAGGAAGCTCAGGTATAAAGCTATAAAATTTGTTCTTCGGGATAGAAGTTTGTTTTACAAATTGTTGGATGGGGTGTTGTTGCAATGCCTGGGTCCATCGAATCGGTTGTGGGCAGGAACGCAGGAGCGTGCCCGCACGCGCGACGTCGCCCATCGGTGCCGCGCTGGCGCGCGCGCGCCGGCCAACACCCGCCCGCCGTCCGTACGCCGTCACGGCGAGGGACACGCGTTGGCCATCGTGGCCGGGCCCACGCCCCCGCGCCCGCACGCCCGCGCGATCGCCCGCGCGCGCGCGCCGCCGTCGGCCGAGCCGCACGGTGTGCGCCGTCGCCGCCGCCGCGGCCACGCGCCGTGCCCCGCGCACCCGGGCCCGGCCCGGCCGCACCACCCCGGCCTCGCATGCACGCCTTTAGGCACCCCCGACGCCCCACACAACTCCTCCTCCCTCACAATGCTCAAGCGCCGCACCGCGCCGCTCCCCCGCGTCCGCCGTCGCCGCCGCACCGAGCTCGCCCGTGCGCCCCGCCATCCACCGCCTCCCGCTCGAGCCCAAGCTCCACCCAAGCCTCCACACACACCCCCGGAACGTTCTCGTGCACGCGCATTGGTCGGCCGACCCGCCAACTCGCCGGCATTGCGGTCGCCGCGGCCGTCCGCCGCCCCCCGTCGCCGACGACCATCGCCGGAGCCGATACTCGCCAAGCCAACCCCGCCAATCGACTGAGGGTGAGTCCAAACCCCACCCTAGCCGCTTGCTCGCCGGAGTCCGGCCACCCCTCGCCGCCGGCCAGCCTTGCTCCGCCGCCGGGGACCCGATTGTAATCTTAAGTAGTCGGCCGGGGGGCCTTCCTGCAAAAAGACATCTACAGATTTAGGGTTAACAAGCTAAGCCTTGTAAAATCTATATAACATCACAGGAAAATCGTAAAAATGCAAACTCAACTGTTCTGGAATCCTTGTGAAGAAACCTAACTTTTCTAGAAAGGAAGTTTGTAAATTTCAGAGTAGTTTTTAAATGATCTTGAATTGATCAGTTTGAGTAAATTTGAAATAACTTGAAATTTATAAGTGATCTGCATGTGAATTTTGGATATGTTGTCAATAATAGCATTCCTGGCCTTGTCTAGAAAGATGGCACTGAAATCATGTGTGAAACTTCAGTTATGAATTTATATTGATTTCAGTCTGTTCTCCATTTATGAATTGTTTAGAATTATCTGTTTGTCAAATGCCTTTCAACTTTCTCCTGTAGCTCTGCAATGCTTAGTAGTGTGTGTCATAAATCAGAAATGAATTTTAGGCTTATGTAAAATGCCCTGCTATTTTATGGTTGCTATTTTGAGTTAAATTCAAATTTATATTTCTACTGCAGCTATGGATGTGATTTTTGGTGTGTGAGCTAAATATGTTCATATAATGCTGTGTGCCAAGTTATAGCTTCATATTCTAAGTATCTTGTGCTTTATGATTTATTCATGCTTCTATTAGCTTAAACTTGTTATATTTGTCATAATTGCTTGGTAATGATGTTTTGCCTAATTTTTGGTCAGAATTTATGTTTTGCTGTTATGTGTATGCTGGTAAAAATTTGAGATCAGTTTGGGTATACTTTTGCCAGAATTAATTTTCTAAGTCAACAAGCTTAACATGGGCCAAATAAAGGGAAATCAAACTTGTCTCCGTATGCAGTTTAAATTCCAAGCTTGAAATTTGTGAAACCATATCTGAACAGCCCCAAAACACTTTAATGAAGTTCACTTAGCTAACGGGCTTCGATGTGCACACAATCACCATCAAACCAGAATGAACTTTCACACCCATCCCTTGTTCTAGTGAAAAACAGTTAATTGAAAACTTGTTAAGGTGAATATGACCAACAAGAACCCCTGTGTTTATCTCTAGATTCAGAACTGAATTTACCTACTTAAGTTGTATACTTGAATCATAATGCATCTGCATGTCGTATAGAACTTCCTGACGGGAACTACGAGCTGGTGCCGGAGTCTGAAGGAGAACCAGCTGAGCGAGAACTGAACTTGGTGGAAGTGCAACAAGACCCGAACCAAAGTTCGGAGGATCTCGCTTCTGACTTTGCCAGAGAAGGCAAGCCCCCGAGCATAACCTACTTTTGTTAAACTCCTGCACCCTTTCCTTTTATGCAATGCTTGTGCATTTACATTCAGGAGTTGACTTGAAACCCTAGATGCATGATCCTAGGTTCCTATGTTTAATACTAGCCTGTTGGTCGCTAGTTGCCATGCTTAGGACCACGGCAGAAGTCGAGTGATGACCATCACTTGCGAGCTATAGGTCTCTTATGTTGGAATCATAAGATTGTTGAACTTATCTGCTCATGTGGTAAGAGCGTGGGACTGACTCCGGTAAGTGGGTGTCAGTGGTTAAGCTTTTGAACGTACTAAGCATTTGTCGGGAATGGGACCGGCAAGCCTAGTACTTTCCTGATCCAGCAAGGGAACTCTCTACCACTACACCCGGGAGAGATCCCCAGATACTAGGTAGTGGTGCGTAGGTGGATCTGGACGGTCAGATACTGTGGCTGGATAACCTCGTACCAGGGACTGTGGACTTGATCCCGAACTGAGGATGGTTGGGAACCGCCTGGTTGGTGTATACCCCACCCCTTTGGTTTTATTTGGCATTCTTGGGGTATGCATTCTCTCGTATGTTTAGGTCCACCTTGCAAGGTTACTAACCGATCGATCGTCGGCCTCTCACCGTTATCTGAGACTGCTTAACCATTCACTCTATGTCCCTTAATGATGGAATTGAGAAGGAACTTATATACTTGTTAACTTTGTATTGTACAACTTTTGCTTGAATTAGTTGGCTAACCTAGTAATGGTTAAAAGAATAGAATGTGAGCTAAAACTTGAAAGTAAGGACATATTCTTTGTTACTCTTCAGCAAAACAAACCACCAGCCATAAAGCCTTGAATGTCTAGAGGGTTGGTGATCTTTCTAATCACCCGACGGGTAAGTCTTGCTGAGTATTAGTATACTCAGCCTTGCTTTTGTTGCTGATTTTCAGGTGATGATCTGTGTGATGATGGCTCTCCGTGGCCTGGTTCTCTCCCACCCGGTTGGGAATATGAGTGGGAGGATGACAGTGCTTAGTGGCATCACAGATGGCCTCGTGTGATGTTACTTATGTAGCGTAGTGTTTATTTTCACTGTGTTTCGAACTCTGAACTGTTTACCTTTATGTAAAAGACTTGGTTTGTAATAATGAACCTGTGAAGGATGTTATGTAATAACTGGTGAATTGTTTACCTCTGGACTCGCCTTCGTGTGAGTTTGTTGTACAAATGTCGATCCTGTGATGTAAGTGATTTACCGGGTACGACCCGGCAGAGACGACGGGTTACTTCTGTATTATTGCTTAATGACCCAGAGGAGGGGTTTAGGTGATAATGTGGAAGTAATTTGAGCGGTTTTGTCATAGCTGGCATCAGAGCTTCACTTGTACACCAGAGGTCTTAATACACCCTTAACAACATGTTTTTTGAATAAAACTTGCAAGAGTAAGGTGTGTTTCCGAAGTACGTTAGGGACGCTAAGGATGGTTTAATCCGAGAGGCCCTAGAGGTTTTTGGGTTTATCTGGTGGCTAGTTAACTATGGTTTATCTAGACTAACTTCTAGCACATTACTTTCAGCCATGATTTAGGGTGTGTTTGATTTCGTGGCCCTGCAAGGCCTGGCTGGGCAGCCAGTCCCTGGCCAGCCATAGCCCGGCCAACGACGGCCAGGCAGCGTGTTTGATTGGTGTGAACAAACTGAGCCAGGCCGAAGCCTTTTTGTGTTTGATTGCAGCCGGCAGCCTGGCCCAAGGCCAACTACCAAACCGGGACGTTGTTTGATTCGGTCCAAGCCCAGACCGCCGCAGCAACAACGAATTACATATGAGAGGAAGAGGAGAAGAAACAAGTAGAGGATCATCTCATAACATAACTAACCAACATAGATTGTAGTCATGAAATTGGCCTCAGACTCAAATTTAATGTTCTCCTTCATAATATACTTAGGTAAAAATAAGAAAAAAACGTCATCATTGGCCATTCATCCCAAATTTCATTTACAGGAGCAACAGTTAGGCAATCTCATCGCCAAGACCAAACAAAGAAAGCACCACAAGAATGACAATGATCACATTCTTACCAGAACAAGGCCCTTTAATCATCACATTCTTACCCTCATATGCATTAATTGGTGGCATCACATTCTTAGCCGGCTTTGTTATACCTTTTACCAACCTGACAGTACCCATCCTGAGGGCTTCATTGAACTCATTCACAGCTTCATCATGAGTTTTGTAGCTTTGGTACCTAGCATTATGTACCTTAAGAACATATTCACTGCACTCATGCCAGGATGTGTAGATCCCTGGTTTGAGGCCCTCAAAAACAACATACCATTTTGGCATTGGTCTGCAAGGAGATGTAAATAATCCTCAGTCATAGTTTTCTTATGCACAAATGTAGTAGTTGACATCATAGGATTGGACAACATATCCTCTCGGTCAACATCATAGGATATTGCCTCAGATATAGGAGATCAATGGGTACATGTGAACCATGGAAACGTCAAATTCACATGGTCCATAGTTGAATACTTGGACCATGGATGAATTTGACGTTTTGATGGAATGCATGACAAGCAATAATCATAGATCATATCATCATAGGCTAAAAGATAGGAAATTGTGGCCTCAGGTAAATAAATGAGTACCAAATGTTTCATGGCAGCCATGGAACCATGTGAGAGGTCCACCCCGCTTGAGAAACATGGGCATGGACGTCTCGCATGGTTTGATGGATGTCATGATAGATAAATGGTGAACAGGATCATCATCGGCCTGACAGTGCAACAGGAACATGCAAAAATGGCCTCAGACTACTTGAACTTGGAGCAAAAGTGAAACAGAACTTTCATGGCAGTCATTGAACCGGGGGAGACATCCATCCCAAATTTGGAAACATGGGCATGGATGTGTCCCACGGTTTGATGAGAGACATGAGTAATATATAAGCTCCAGTCATCATTGGCCAAAAAAAATGAAAGAACAGAAAATATTTGCCTCAGATTATATGTTTTTCAATCATTTGACATGGACTTGGAGCATAATGGCAACTGGTGGACAGTAGGAAACATAAGTATAAGAAAAAGAGTATGACACAGTTCTTGTCTACCATATCACCATGGGACACATCGATCCCAAGTTTGGAAACATGGGAATCGATGTGTCCCATGGTCAGATGGGAGACAAGAGTAGGGATAACTGGTAGAATAAAAGAAATAACAGCATCAAGTTCCTCACAAGGCCATGTCATCATTTATGGGGTACATGGAATCATCATAGGCAAATTTTATAACCCAGCCAAAAAGGTCAACAGATAATAAGCACAGATATAACAGAATCATGAAAACATGAACACAAATTAAACAGACACTAGCAAGCCAACAAAGGCTGCAATTCAGTACAACAGCATAGAGTGTTGCTCACAATCAGTGAGCTCAAATGGAGTTTTGCCCACACTCAGTGAGCCAAAATGTAGTTTCTTTAGTTAGCCACCTTCCCACTAACTAAAACCAGAAGGACAGGTGTTGGTTAGCTACCTACCATGCACAATGTCTAGCCAAAATGGATCACAAAAGAGAGGAGAGGAGAGAACTACTGCATGTAGTTCTTGGCCAGGTAGGTCCTCAGCCATATGGCCCTGTGGGGGGTTGACATGTTCACAAAGCCGGTGGCAACCGGCTTATTCTCCAAGAGGTGGGTGTAGGCAACAATCGGGGACTCGGTGGAGAAGTCGGCATCTCCATGACAAGCAAGGTATAGGTCCGGGTCAACATGTGCAAAGACTCGTTTTGAGCATAGCATTTGCAACATTGTTGATTGCATCATTCATGTTGGTCATCATTAGCATCTCTTCCTCACCGAAATGGCCCCTCTTCCTCTTACCACAAATAGTATCCGACACAGAACCGTGGTTGTGGGTGTGGCCGTGGTCGTTACCTTGCCGGCATCACCAAACTCAAAGGTAGGTTTGCAATCATATTTAGGAGAAGTGTAGTCTTCACCCTCCAGCTTAGCAGCAACACTATCAGACTTGTTGACCCCCAAAGGCTGATTGGATCCTACAGCAAACCTACCAGTAGCCAAGGTGCTACCAAAGATAGCCTCTATCTCAGAGTTGAACCTTATTGTAGTGTTCAGGAACTCGGCATCCTTAGGGTGGTCCTGAAGAGAGGTCACAATTATGGAGAGATGACACAATTAAGAAGAGATGACACACTTATGAAGAGGGGACACAGTTAGGAAGTGAATACTTCAGACATGGTTTTGTACCTTGCAATGACCAAGATAGTGGTCCTGCTCTAGCATTATGGCTTGCACATCTTCATCAAACAATGCCCCACTAAGGTTCTTCAGCCTAGCAACCTTAGACCACATCTTCTTCCACTTCCTCAAGTGATTATACACTTGAGTTGCAATTCATGTGCATCCCACAATACTCACTTAGAGCCTTAGCTACTGCATTCACATCTTTGTCTTTGTAGGTTTTGTCAGTCCTAGACCTCTCAGACACAATCTGGGTCATCCTCCTTAGGACAAACCCAGAAGTGTTGTTAGTCCACCTCATAGGACCTTGTTGTGGTACAGCATGGGCAGCCTCACCATCTAACAGGTCAACAACATCTGGTTCACCCAAGGTAGCTCCTGCAACTGCAGGTGCTACTTCCATCATGTTTGCAGCAGCCACAAACCCACCCTGGGCATCAAGGTTAGCTGCAGCCATCCTAGTGCACAAACAATCAAGATAAAATAAGCAGGGAAGCACAACACAGACAAGTAAGTAATGAGTATTTGGTCTCAGACATAGCAGTTAAGAGTACAGAAATCATGCACCACATTAGTTCCATGTCCAGGGTCTACTAAATTAGTTTACACATCCATGAAATGCAAGTGAAACATCAAGTCCTATATGAACCCCTAGCACCCCACATAGCATTGCTTATCTCATCCCTCACAGTCACCATAGCAGGTTCCTCTAGAGGCAGTTCTCCCTGCTCATCTTCATCCAAATCAGGAACAAATCCTTCCTCTGATGGAATAATTTCATCTAAGCCAAAACCAATGATCCAATTGTGGAGTATGCAGCAAGCAAGCACAAGTTTGACTTGAGTCTTGTATTTGTGGAAAGATTTATTGTCTATAATTCTGAACCTGCCCTTAAGTGCACCAAAGGCCCTCTCCACTGTGACCCTAAGTGAAGAGTGCCTAAGGTTGAATAGCTCCTTTGCATTGGTGGGTTGGTTTGTGCTGGAGAACTCACTCAAGTGATACCTGACCCCTCTATATGGTGGCAAGAAGCCTTGTCTGCATGCATATCCAACATCTACCAGGTAGAAGTGACCTACAATTGTTGGAGAATGAGTGTGAAAGTGTGTTTCATCACGAGAGACATAAGTGCATTGACTAGCTAGTGCGGTTACTGCCGGCACAGTGAACCCATCATCTCTCTCTATGGCATCACCCAAAATTAGTGCATCATGAGCTGATCCCTCCCAACCATCTAGAACATATGTGAACTTTAGGTCAAAGCTCACAGCAGCCATCACATTTTGAGTTGTGGTGGACTTCCTACCCCTGAAAGCTTGCTGCATGTGTCTAGGCACCCTTGCCAACACATGTGTGCCATCAATGGCACCAATGCAATTCTACATAAATGTCCATAAGCCAAAAGATTAACATATGTGCAAACACATTGATATGAACATGTGTGGGAAACATATAGACATGAAAGTACCTTCAGAAAAGGGAACCATCTGTGGCTGCCCATAATCTTAGGGTGTGTGGCAGTGCTTGGGGGCTTGATCATGTCAGCCCTTAATTCACCAATAGCATACAAAACTTGGTGGAAGACCCTACTGATAGTCTCAATGGATCTCCTAAAGGATTGATGAACTACCCTAAACCTCTGGTTGTGCCCAACCACATGTATAAACATTTCCACCTGCTCCTCCACTGGACATCCAACTGTCTCAGGAACAAGTTTTCTACTCCTAAGCAGGTTGCACAAAGAAAAGAAGGGGACCCGTTTCATGCGCAACATGGCAATGCATTCAACATCATTGTAGTTGTACATCATTTGGAGTGTGCTCTGTCTATGCTTCTCAGCCTCAGTCCTAGGCCCATAAGGGATTGATTCTTCTTCACTAATCCTTCTAAGCCTATTGACTACAAAGGAAACCATAACAACAACCATCCCTGCTGCTTGCCTAGCCATCAGTGCATGTTGTGCATTTGTATCCATCTACATGCATTCACAAATGTATAAGAAATTTAAGTAGACCCTGGCTGGCCTCTGAATGTAACTGCAATCATTCACAAATGAAAAAACGCACGGCTGCAGTACTAGATATGCCTCCCTGTGCCAATAAGCTAGTCATCATCGACCATTCATATCCCAAACAACAACATTTACAATATCAAACAAACCGGCAAGGATCCACCAACAATAACAACGAAGCATGAAAAAGGCACGACTGCAGTACTACAATATCAAACAAATCGACAAGGAATCATCTCGCAAGAATAAATACCAACAAACAAGACATAGATCTGAACAAAACAATGAACTGCGTACTGATTAAATGGGGGAAAAATAGGGATTTCACCTCGAGGGAGCAAGAGGGGTACAGAAGCTGCTGGAAACAGCTGGAGGTGGGGAGGAGGTAGCAGATCTGGAAGGGGAAGCAGATCCACGAACAGCAACACCGCCTCGCCGGAGCCCGCGACAGAACCACACCGCCTGGACGCAGATCCACACAGGGTACGAAGAGGAAGCCCGGGGACTACTTCTGGAAGGGGAAGCAGATCCACGAACAGCAACACCACCTCGCCGGAGCCCGCGACTGAACCACGCCGCCAGAACGCAGATCCACAACACGACTGCGCCGGCAACTTACCTCGTCGACGGTTCCTCAATGGGAGCGGAGAGTGGAGAGGAGGGGAAGAAGTGAGGGAGGTAGGAGGGAGCGGTATAAGTAGGCCATGGAAGTTTCACTCCTCCCGTGCGGAAGTTTCACTCCTCGCGCGCGAGCCCGCGCGAGCGCGCCAGAGCTCCCGCCGACGGCAAGATTCACCCGCGCAGCGTGCAGCCAGAGCCAGGCTGAGGAGAAACGAAACCTAGGAGCATGCGGCGCGAGCCAGGAGAGAGAGGGGGAAATGCACCGCGGCGGCCAGGCTCCCAGGCCGGCCAACGATATCAAACACGGGAAGATGGCTGTGGTGGGCTTGGCTGGGGGTTTTTGGCCCATATCAAACACGCCCTTACTTTCTTGTACAACCAAACTAGATGAGCCACGTGTTTTATACGTGTGTTGTTCCGCATCACGGGAATTGCGAGGGTTGATGGAGTGATCCATTCCACGGATCCCATCTTCGCGTTGGTTTATGAGTTGTGTGCCGCCACGTGTTTTATATGTGTGCATTCCGCATGTCGCTCATGCGAGGCAAGGATACACTCCATTCAAACGGAGGGTGTCCGAGGTTGGACGCTGTCCATGCAGCGGCTTGATGCATGGGTACCGTTTCTATAGTGAACGGTAATGTATGGGGATGCTTTCATGAGTGCTGGCATGAAAGGTTCGGGATGTTCTGTGATTTTCTGCAGGTACGCTAACCGCGAATCGTTAGATCCGGTAACTCCTTGGTTTAGCTCTCGAATAGCTCTTATAGGGAGAGGTTATTTGCCGTGCCACCGGCACTAACTTCGTGTTGACAAGAAATTGTCTGTGAGGACGCATAGGTGTGCTTGCATCATGTTAAAAATCATAAGTGAACAACAACTTTAAATTTTAAAACTTGAAGTCAAGACTTAACCAAAAATCTGTCAAAAGGCATATAAGGTCCCTCTAGCTATTATGTGAACAAGCTGCTGGTCTGGAATTATTTTTCCGATCAATATAACAAGCTTTTTCTTCAGAAATCATCTAAGAAAAAGGTTCCAAATCTCCCAAAGAGTACACAGTAAAAATTTCATAAAAATTGGTTTAACCAAACTCCAGTTAGGATTTCTTTCTAAGGTTGTTCTAGCTGTCTTTTAGCAACAGTTCAGTTCTGAAAATTTTTGGCCCTCAAAATCCAGTTTCCAGCAGAAGTGCTAGATACAAAAGTTGCTTTAAACCTTGTTGTGGATCTGCTGTGAAGAATTCAAGAAGTTTGGGTAAAGGGAATTGAAGTTATGCTCTGTTTAGTGCAGTGCTGTTGGCTGGAATTTCTGGGTGACAGCAACCTGAACTTGTAGGTTTTTGGCCATTTTCCTTTCATTTTCGGCTCGACTTTTGAATACCAAACTTGTGTCTTAGTATCTCAGCAAGAATCTGGTGAAATTTGGGAATTTTGGGCTCAATAGTTTTTGAGTTACATGCTTTTTTGTGCACTGTACATAATCTGTCATTTCTCAACTCACGCTAACCAGTGGGAGTTTTGTGATGCAGATGGCTAGACGGCTTTTCTGGGAGGTTCGTCCGTACGGTTTAGTCCGTACTGACGGGCTGCACCTTGAGGGTTTTGCCCGCATCTTGTGGGACACCCTTCGCTCGTCTGGGTACCCGACGCCTCCGACGTACGAGGCGATGGAGACCGTGCAGCTGGGAGTGCCCCGCTGCCGTGTTCAGGTGTCTGTGCCGCTCCACCCTGACCACCCGGAGTGGGCCGACCTGAGCACGGACGTGGTGAGCGTCCGCTTCTTTGGAGACGCCGGAGGTGGCCGCTTTGGGAGTGCTTAACTCCTTCGCGCCCGGCACCGACGAGGTGTCCACCTCACTGGTGGGACTGCTACCGGCAGTGGACCCCGAGGACCCCGCGTGGAGGCACCGTATGGGGCACATGGCCGACCTTCTGGCCGGCATGCGCCCACTCGACATGCTGCAGGAGATGGTTCGGCACGAGGGTGCGTTGTACCGTCTTCAGGTCTTCGCAGCGCTGCGTCCACCGTGGTGACTGCTTCTGCTCTCGACTCCGCCGGAGAGCTGGGAGTGCGCACCCACCACCTGCGCTCTCTCTCGTTCGGCTACATGGGCCTTGAGCGGGACCTCGCTGAGGCTCGACTACGGGTTGGACAGCTGGAGGCCCGTAAGGCCAACTGGGTGGCACGTGACGCTCAGTGGTCAACATCCTCACTGACCGTCTCCACGCCATCGTGGGACTGCAGGAGCAGCGGGAGCAGCAGAGAGAGGAGATGGAGCAGCAGAGAGAGCAGATGGAGCAGCCGAAGGACGAGAGATTTGTGCACCTCCCAGCACTGATAGATATGGATGGGCAGCTTGAGGCCATGGACCAGGACCTGGAGGCGGCCAACGAGTTGATCCAGGTGTTGCAGCAGCCGGCTCCCCCGCCAGCCCCGGGAGCTATGGAGGGTGACCAGGACGACGCTCAGTCCATGGTGGACGACACCGAGGCTCCGCCGCTGGACCCGATGGTCGAGGGTTCACCTGCTGCTAGTGCCGCCTCGGGCGGTGATGATACTTACTAGATGTTGATAGACTAGTGTCCATACTCATACGGGTGGCCTGATTTTGGTCCGTGAATGGGATAGGCTGACGTAGGATGAGTATTCTTTTGGGTGGCCTGATGCTACCATTGACCACTATGTAACCTAGGGTGAAGACTTGTTGAAAGTTAGGCTAATGTGTTGTAATTAAGTCTGCTAGTGAATGCTGCGGTCTGGATGCAGCGGTATGTAATGGCTGTTTGAACCTCTTTATGGCATGATATGGACTGTGAAATGAATACCAAAGTTGTTGGAAATTGCTTTTTGTGCATGCTCGTAAAATTTCAGCCTCGTTGCTTCTACGGTTTTGGAGCTACGATTTTTTCTGTAACTGACTGCAGTCTGAAATTCAGATTGGACAGACCAGTGGGATTTTAATTTTTCGGGCATGTTAACGTCGAAATTCAGAGTTCGGTTGAATAACAAAGTTGTAGTGAATGAAATTTTGCTGCTACTGACCAAAATTTAGCATCGTTCGATAACCGAGCAGCAAGATATGAATTTTATACGGCAGAGTACTTGGCTGTCTTGTTTCTGAAATTTGTGCATGGAGGAAACGCTTTGCACATGTTCTTCTTGTTTATGCTTATATTTGCAAGATTATGGATATTTGGCTAACCTCCTTTACCAAATTTTTCAGATGGTGGGAGCAACACGCGGAAATCCCCATGGGTTTGCTGAGGCTAGTGGTAGCAATCTGCCACCACCACCTCCCCCACCGAACATAACGCCTATGGAGACCATCCTCCTTGCTCAAGCTGATATGATGCACCAGATATTGCAAAATCAACAGCAGATGAATCAGCGGCACAATGACCAGTTAGAAGAAGATCCTCGAGTGGCAACCTATGCTCAGTTCTCTGCGCTGAAACCGCCGCTTTTCCACAAAGCGGAGGAACCATTGGAGGTTGATGCTTGGCTGCGTGCTATTGAAGCCAAGTTGGATGTTCTCACCTCGCCATGCTCCGAGGAGAGAAAGGTTAAGTTTGCAGCGATGTATCTCCGTGGTCCGGCACTGCTTTGGTGGGATCAGTTCAAAATGATGCAGCCGAACGGCCGCGATATCACGTGGGCTGAATTCAAAACTGCATTCAAGAATCACCACATTCCTAAGGGGATGGTGGAGAGGAAGTTAAATGAGCTCTTGAACTTGAGGCAGGGTTCTGACTCTGTATATCAGTACGCCCATAAGTTCAACAACCTGTGCCGGTATGGTGACTACTATGTTGATACCGATGCCAAGAAAATGGATTGCTTTCGCAGGGGTCTTGATCCTGAGCTATATGAAAAGCTGAACCCCATCAAAACGAACAGCTATCATGAGATAGTGGACCTGGCCATATCCCAGGAAGATGCAATGAAGCGGGTGCAGAATGCAAAGAAAAGGAAGGCTGCGTTCAACTCTAACAACGCGCCTAAGCGCCAGTTCCGCATAGTTCGGAAGGCACAGCAAAACGTCCAGCGGAACCAACGTTCTGGGCGATGGGTGGCAAAACCTCCCCAAATCAGCAACAAGGGAATTTCAGTTCCCCGAATTTTCAGCAGCAGAATGCTAGGCCCAACGCACCCCCACCAGCCCGCACCAACAATGAAGGACGCTGCTACAATTGTGGGAAACCCGGACATTTCATGAATGCCTGTCCTCAACCCAGGCAGCAGAATCAAGGACGGGGACAGCCTCAGAGCAACAAGGACAAAGGGAAGAAGCAAACCGTGCAAGTCAAGCAGGGTCGTCTTAACTTCACCACGATGGTGGGAATTCCTGAGGGAGCAGCAGTTATGACGGGTACCTTCTCCATCCATGGCAAACCTGTTAAGATTTTGTTTGATTCAGGTGCTACACATAGCTTTATGAACAAAAGTACACAAGTCAACTTGGGTCTAAATGTGCTTCGAGTTAAGAATGAATTTAAGATCGCAACCCCGGGAGGGAAAGTATCATCCAACACACTAGTCAAGAGTGTCCCGTTGCAGCTAGGTAGCAAGATCTTCCAGACCAATCTCTTAACCTTGGGGTTAGATGGAATAGATGTCATTTTGGGAATGGATTGGATGTCACATCATAAAGTACTATTAGATATTGCTGAACGAAGGATAGAAATCGCTTCACCTGCAGTAGGTGTCTCAACTCTCTACTTACCTTTGAGGGGACCTGCGGACCCCAGCGCCTATGTCTCGATAGCCACAAGCTTAGAGGAGATCCCAGTGGTATGTGATTACCCGAATGTCTTTCCTGATGATCTGTCGGGCATGCCACCGGATCGGGACATCGAGTTCGTGATTGAGCTACAACCTGGTACGACACCTATTCCGAAAAGAGCTTACCGCATGCCTCCCAAGGAGCTGGCAGAGCTGAAAACCCAGCTTCAGGAGTTATTGGACAAGGGTTTTATCCGCCCGAGTTCTTCTCCTTGGGGATGTCCAGCTCTCTTTGTCAAGAAGAAAGACGGTAGCTTGAGACTGTGCGTAGACTACCGCCCTCTCAATGCGGTCACCATCAAAAATAAATACCCCCTTCCCCGCATTGACGTGCTGTTTGATAAACTGGCTGGAGCCAAGGTCTTCTCCAAAATTGATCTTAGGTCGGGTTATCATCAGATAAAAATTCGGCCTTGTGATATTCCTAAGACTGCCTTCTCCACACGTTATGGACTGTATGAATATCTGGTTATGTCCTTCGGTCTCACTAATGCACCTGCCTACTTCATGTACCTCATGAACTCAGTATTCATGACCAAACTGGATAAATTCGTGGTGGTTCTCATTGATGACATCTTGGTCTATTCCAAGAATGAAGAGGAGCATGCGGAACATCTTCGCATTGTTCTTCAACGTTTGAGAGATCATAAACTTTATGCCAAATTCTCCAAATGCGAATTCTGGTTGGATAGTGTCAAGTTCTTAGGGCACACCATATTTAATGAAGGTATATCCGTAGATCCAAGTAAAGTGCAAGAAGTGATGGAGTGGAGACCGCCAAAGTCCGTCCATCAAATTAGAAGTTTTTTTGGATTGGCTGGGTATTGCCGTCGTTTTGTCCCGGATTTTTCTAGAATTGCCAAACCCATGACTGAATTATTGAAGAAAGGAGTCAAATTCGTTTGGGACGGGAAATGTGAGAATGCTTTCCAAACTCTGAAACAGTACCTAACTTCTGCCCCAGTGTTAGCTCAACCTGATAACTCCAAGCCATATGAAGTTTACTGTGATGCCTCGGGCACGGGTCTGGGTTGTGTCCTTATGCAAGAAAACCGAGTAATTGCCTATGCTTCCCGATCACTCCGCCCTCACGAGAAGAATTACCCAACTCACGATCTCGAGTTAGCAGCGGTTGTTCATGCCTTGAAAATCTAGAGGCATTATTTAATGGGAACCCGTTGCAATATCTACACCGATCACAATAGTCTCAAGTACATCTTTACCCAAGCTGATTTAAATATGCGTCAAAGAAGGTGGTTGGAACTTATTAAGGATTACGATCTTGAAGTGCACTACCACCCCGGCAAGGCAAATGTAGTTGCGGATGCTCTCAGTCGTAAGAGTCACTGCTACTGCTTTTCCGCGGAATCTTATAGGGATACCTTGTGCAGCGAGCTAAGTAAATTACGCCTGGAAATTGTCCCTCAGGGCATGTTGAATACCATCTCTGTAGAATCTGTCTCATGGGATAAGTTAGTAATGTCTCAAGCCAGGGACGAAGGAATTAAAACCATCAAACAAAGGTTGTCTCAAAATGATCCTAAATACATGTGTTTCCGACAAGACACCAGTGGTGCAGTCTGGTTCGGGCAGCGACTAGTTGTTCCGGAAGATCCCACCCTCCAGAAGGAAATTTGGAAGAGGCTCATCTCTCCAAATTCTCAATCCACCCAGGGAGTAGTAAAATGTACCGAGATTTGAAAGGGAATTTCATGTGGTCCAACATGAAGGTCGACATAGCAAAGTATGTTTCTGAGTGTGACACATGTTCTAGAATCAAGGCAAGCCATTTAAAAACAGAGGGTACTCTCCAACCTTTGCCCATACCCTCTTGGAAGTGGGATGACATCAGCATGGATTTTATTGTGGGCTTGCCACCCACATCCAGAAATCACGATTCTATCTGGGTCGTGGTGGATAGGTTAACCAAAACTACACACTTCATCGCAGTTAACAACACCTACTCAGCCAAAGACTATGCAGAGATATATCTTGACCGCGTAGTGCGACTACACGGAATTCCTAAGACCATCATTTCTGATCGAGGTCCTCAATTTATATCTCGTTTTTGGGAACAATTACACGAAAGCTTGGGAACCAAGCTAATCCGTAGCTCCGCCTATCATCCTCAGACGGATGGATAGACGGAAAGAGTCAACCAAATTGTAGAAGACATGCTTCGGGCATGTATCATTCACTTCGACAAGAGCTGGGACAAATGCTTGGCACTGGCAGAATTTTATTACAATAATAGCTATCAAGCTA
This sequence comes from Cenchrus americanus, assembly GCA_947561735.1. Classification (NCBI taxonomy): domain Eukaryota; kingdom Viridiplantae; phylum Streptophyta; class Magnoliopsida; order Poales; family Poaceae; genus Cenchrus; species Cenchrus americanus. The sequence goes on along the minus strand of OX387244.1, from coordinate 74,463,860 downwards.
GCTTGAAGATGGCACCTTTTGAGGCTCTTTATGGGCGAAGATGCCGCACCCCTTTAAACTGGTCACAAGTAGGAGAGCAAAAGTTCCTTGGACCCAATTTAGTTAAAGAAGCCGAGGAGAGAGTCGAAGTAATAAAAGAAAACTTAAAAGCCGCACAAATGAGACAAAAGAGTTACCATGACAAGGGGAAACTGTAAGGGAATACTAAGTGGGCGAAAAAGTGTATTTGAGAGTTTCACTAACAAAAGGGGTACAAAGATTTGGAGTCAAGGGGAAGTTAGCTCCAAGATACATTGGCCCTTATGAGATTACTGAAATTTGTGGACCCATTGCTTATCGCATTCGCCTACCCGAGCGGTTCGCTGCCATACACAACGTGTTCCACGTGTCTCAATTGAGAAAGTGCTTCCATGAACCTGAAATGGAGGTTATCAATGAAGCCAACGCATGGATACAACCAGATCTTTCACTAGTGGAACATCCGATGCGGATTCTTGACACAAAGGAGAGGAAGACGAGGAGGAAGTCGGTGACCATGTACAAAGTCTTGTGGAGTCATCATACAGAAGAGGAAGCCACATGGGAAGCTGAACACTATCTTAACACTCACTACCCAGGGTTCCTGCAAGCTCAGCACCGTAAGTGACCTATCCCTAACCTTTGTTTTTAAAATTCCGATCTCGGGACGAGATCCTTGTTAAGGGGGGTAGGCTGTAACATCCCTGATGTTTATTTTTGCTTATGACATCACCTGGCCTTAATAATCAAGATTAAGTAGCCTCTAATCATGTTTAGCATAGTGGGTCACACTTTTGCACAAAGAACCTTAGTCAACACCCTAATCTGTGGTCAAAGCCCAAGTGCTTCTTAAGGCTGGATTAGTTTTCCTGCGCGTTCTCAAAATTTTCCTATAGAACTTCAAACTCGGCAAACAGCAAAGTTCCTTAGTTTTTCCGGGAACACATTTCATTCCATTGTTGGCATTTCAAATTCGGAGGTTTGAATCCTCAAAAACTCAGTCAAAGTCCCGCCGAACGCTTTGACCTATGCATACAAATCTGTAACTTTGAAGAGGATTATCTCCAAATCCGTTGAGAATTCGACCGGTCGGCCTTAACGAAAGTTGAAAAGGGTTAGCTGGTCTACAACTTTCGTATTTGGCGATTTTGAACTTTAGTTCAAAGTTTTTGAGTTTGAATCGGTCAAGGTGGGGTACATCGAATCGGTTGTGGGCAGGAACGCAGGAGCGCGCCCACGCGCGCGACGTGGCCCGTCGGCGCCGCGTCGGCGCGCGCGCGGGCCCACACCCGCCCCGCCGTCCGTACGCCGTCACGGCGAGGACGGGCGTTGGCCATCGTGGCCGGGCCCGCAGCCCCGTGCCCGCACGCCCGCGCGATCGCCCGCGCGCGTGCCGCCGTCGGCCGAGCCGCGCCGTGTGCTCCGTCACCGTCGCCGCGGCCACGCGCCGTGCCCCGCGCGCCCGGGCCTAGCCGGCCGCGCCACCCCGGCTTGCATGCACGCCTTTAGGCACCCCCCGACACCCCACGCAACTCCCCCTCCCTCACATTGCTCGGGCGCCGCACCGCGCCGCTCCCCCGCGTCCGCCGTTCTCGCCGCGCCGAGCTCGCCGGCGCGCCCCGCCATCCACCGCCTCTCGCTCGAGCCCAAGCTCCACCCTAGCCTCCACACACACCCCTAGAACATTCTCGTGCACGCGCATTGGTCGGCCGACCCGCCAATTCACCGGCATTGTGGTCGCCGCGGCCGTCTGCCGCCCCCCCACCCCTCGCCGCCGACCATCGCCAAGCCAACCCCGCCAATCGACTAAGGGTGAGTCCAAACCCCACCCTAGCCGCTTGCTCGCTGGAGTCCGGCCACCCCTCGCCGCCGGCCAGCCTTGCTCCGCCGGGGACCCGATTGTAATCTTAAGTAGTCGACCGGGGGGCCTTCCTGCAAAAAGACATCTACAGATTTAGGGTTAACAAGCTGAGCCTTGTAAAATCGATATAAAATCACAGGAAAATCGTAAAAATGCAAACTCAAATGTTCTGGAATCCTTGTGAAAAAACCTAACTTTTCTAGAAAGGAAGTTTGTAAATTTCAGAGTAGTTTTTAAATGATCTTGAATTGATCAGTTTGAGTAAACTTGAAATAACATGAAATGTATTAGTGATCTGCATGTGAATTTTGGATATGTTGTCAATAATAGCATTACTGGCCTTGTGTAGAAAGATGGCACTGAAATCATTTGTGAAACTTCAGTTATGAATTTATATTGATTTCAGCCTGTTCTCCATTTATGAATTGTTTAGAATTATCTGTTAGTCAAATGCCTTTCAACTTTCTCCTGTAGCTCTGCCATGCTTAGTAGTGTGTGTCATAAATCAGAGATGAATTTTAGGCTTATGTAAAATGCCCTGCTATTTCATGGTTGCTATTTTGAGTTAAATTCAAATCCATATTTCTACTGAAGCTATGGATGTTATTTTTGGTGTGTGAGCTAAATATGTTCCTATAATGCTGTGTTTCAAGTTATAGCTTCAGATTCTAAGTATCTTGTGCTTTATGATTTATTCATGCTTCTATTAGCTTAAACTTGTTATATTTGTCATAATTGCTTGGTAATGATGTTTTGCCTAATTTTTGGTCAGAATTGATGTTTTGCTGTTATGTGTATGCTGGTCAAAATTTGTGATCAGTTTGGGTATACTTTTGCCAGAATTAATTTTCTAAGTCAACAAGCTTAACATGGGCCAAATAAAGGGAAATCAAAGTTGTCTCCGCGTGCAGTTTAAATTCCAAGCTTGAAATTTGTGAAACCATATCTGAACAGCCCCAAAACACTTTAATGAAGTTCACTTAGCTAACGGGCTTAGATGTGCACACAATCACCATCAAACCAGAATGAACTTTCACACCCATCCCTTGTTCTAGTGAAAAACAGTTAATTGAAAACTTGTTAAGGTGAATATGACCAACAAGAACCCCTATGTTTATCTCTAAATTCAGAACTGAATTTACCTACTTAAGTTGTATACTTGAATCATAATGCATCTGCATGTCGTATAGAACTTCCTGACGGGAACTACGAGCTGGTGCCGGAGTCTGAAGGAGAACCAGCTGAGGGAGAAGTGAACTTGGTGGAAGTGCAACAAGACCCGAACCAAAGTTCGGAGGATCTCGCTTCTAACTTTGCCAGCGAAGGCAAGCCCCGGAGCATAACCTACTTTTGTTAAACTCCTGCACCCTTTCCTTTTATGTAATACCTGTGCATTTACGTTCAGGAGTTGACTTGAAACCCTAGATGCATGATCCTAGGTTCCTATGTTTAATACTAGCCTGTTAGGTCGCTAGTTGCCATGCTTAGGACAACGATAGAAGTCGAGTGATGACCATCACTCGCGAGCTATAGGTCTCTTATGTTGGAATCATAAGATTGTTGAACTTATCTGCTCATGTGGTAAGAGCATGGGACTGACTCCGGTCAGTGGATGTCAGTGGTTAAGCTTTTGAACGTACTAAGCATTTGTCGGGAATGGGACCGGTAAGCCTAGTACTTTCCCCGATCCAAGCAAGGGAACTCTCTACCACTACACCCGGGAGAGATCCCCAGATACTAGGCAGTGGTGCGTAGGTGGATCCGGACGGTCTGATACCGTGGTTGGATAACCTCGTACCAGGGACTGTGGACTTGATCCCGAACTGAGGATGGCTGGGAACCGCCTGGTTGGTGTATACCCCACCCCTTTGGTTTTATTTGGCATTCTTGGGGTATGCATTCTCCCGTATGTTTAGGTCCACCTTGCAAGGTTACTAACCGATCGATCGTCGGCCTCTCACCGTTATCTGAGACTGCTTAACCATTCACTCTATGTCCCTTAATGATGGAATTGAGAAGGAACTTGTATACTTGTTAACTTTGTATTGTACAACTTTTGCTTGAATTAGTTGGCTAACCTAGTAATGGTTAAAAGAATAGAATGTGAGCTAAAACTTGAAAGTAAGGACATATTCTTTGTTACTCTTCAGCAAAACAAACCACTGGCCATAAAGTCTTGCATGTCTAGAGGGTTGGTGATCTTTCTAATCACCCAACGGGTAAGTCTTGCTGAGTATTAGTATACCCAACCTTGCTTTTGTTGCTGATTTTCAGGTGATGATCTATGTGATGATGGCTCTCCGTGGCCTGGTTCTCTCCCACCCTGTTGGGAATACGAGTGGGAGGATGACAGTGCTTAGTGGCATCACAGATGGCCTCGTGTGATGTTACTTATGTCGTGTAGTGTTTATTTTCGCTGTGTTTCGAACTCTGAACTGTTTACCTTTATGCAAAAGACTTGGTTTGTAATAATGAACATGTGAAGGATGTTATGTAATAACTGGTGACTTGTTTACCTCTGGACTCGCCTTCGTGTGAGTTTGTTGTACAAATGTCGATCCTGTGATGTAAGTGATTTACCGGGTACGACCCGGCAGAGACGACGGGTTACTTCTGTATTATTGCTTAATGACCCAGAGGAGGGGTTTAGGCGATAATGTGGAAGTAATTTGAGCAGTTCTGTCACATCTGCCTTGTGGAGCCTTTGAATTCCCAAGGATACATGGCTCCTGAAATGTTAAGGCCGGTGATCATGTACACATCGGCCAAAGTTGGGGACATTGAGCCGTGACCAAAGAGGAAAGCATTGACGCCATTTGACCAAAAATGGCAAGCCTCTATCAAAAGATTTTTCATTCTTTGGGGTCTTGGCCAAGGATAACTCCAAACATTGAGCGATGCGGAGGCTGTCCCAATTGCTGGTCTTGGTGCTATTATCTGCAAGTATCCTCTTATACCAATTTCTCCAGCCTGCAATTGGGGGCAAAGGCTAGTTCTTGAAAGCATCTTGCCACAGGGGAGGCCCTTATAAAACCGCTTTGAAGGGGATTCTTTGGGATTCGGCTGCAATGAACTCGCGGGGATCGGAAGTTCCCACAGGTCCGAGGAAATAAGATGTCGAGTTGGTCTCAGTAGGAATCAAAAGCTCGGTGGAAAGCTCCTATCAAGAAAAGACGTAGAGAGAAATCTGAGGTAAAAATCGAAAAGGGTAATGCCGAATGAAACTTACGGGGATGAAATTTACCTGAGTAGCTTGATTTTGACCCTCCATTGAAGATTTGAGATTGGGGAAAAGATGACCTAGGGTTTGGATCTGGACGGAGACTCCGATGGATTGCGAGGAGAGAGAATAGGTGTTGAACAGATCTAACTTGAAGACGTTGGTAATTGGAGTCAATTTCAGAATGAAATCACTTTTATCCCATAAATGAAGGGGCATATGTTAACACCAAAATTTGGTATAGGAAGGAGTCTGATTTGTGGGCCCAACTTGATAAAAAAAATCTCGTCCAGCAGGGGAAGATTTCTTCAAAAGATTCGGCAAAGGTGCTTGCGGTCGGCAGTTTGCTTCCGTTCGGCAAAGGGATTGTTTGCGCTGATTTCGCGGGATCGCATGGTGGCGTGGCCTGAGCGGAAGGGACGAATGGATGGATAAGCATTCACATTTGGGCGTTAAATTAGGTATCAAATATTGTGCTCGTGGTCCACCAGGAGTCATGCCACAACAGGGTATAAATATGAACCCTGGATGTATGTAATGGTATTCGCACATTTTCATAACAAACGAGCTTTATGCCAAACCTTCGAGTCCTCTAGTCGTGTCGTCGAGTTCTTCGAGAGGGTTCATCGATCCGTCGACCTCCGTAAGTACCGGCAACCTTGTATCATGTCTAGTATCATGTGGTGGATTTAGATCGTGATGCAAGTAGTCTTGTTACCATGCTTAGTATCATGCAGTGGATTTAAGCTTGGTTCAAGAGGGTTTCTTGTTAGGTCATGAGCCATGCGGTGGGCTAAGATCTAGCTTGGAGCTAGTTATCGGCTCTATTAGATTTTGGCAAGATCTAATAGATTCATTAAGTTACCCATATGTTGCTTTGAGTTTTACTTTATGTTAAAATTCATGTAACACTCTTTTGCCCAATTTAGATTGGTTTGAATCGGCTTTATCTTGTCTGGTGATCTTTACATCGCACGCTCGCATCTTGCCTCAATAAGGCACATGGATCACGTAATCTCAAATAGCCGAAACCGAATCAATCTAAGTTGTTACATGTTGCGGGTTCAAGCTTGTTAATCGTGTGTAAACCTTGACAGAACTGGGTATCATGCGGTAGATGCAAGTTTTTGGGTTGTCTTAGAGCTAATCATCCGGTGGATTAGATTCGATTCAATCTGATAGGTTTATCATCTTTGGCAACGTTTGTTCCTTCTCCATGGACCCGATTCGGCTGTACAGCCGCGTTCGGTTGTGCTTTCATGAGTAAAACATGTTTATAGATTATGTTTTAAATAATGCATGCTTTTAGCTCTCCATATTTAGATTGTATCATGCGGTGGATAGATCTTTTTGTGGTTAGTGGTGTGATTTCAAACAAGTTGTATCATGCGGTGGATTAACTTGTTTGGTTTCATGCTCGACAGGTTTTGGAGTACCTAGACATGCGGTAGACTAGTTCTTTGGGCCTATGTATGCTTGTTCATTACATGTCTATATTCATGCTTTACTTTTTTGTTTATTGTTATCTATTCTCGAGGATTGGTCATGGCTTTGTGCACGAGCAATGTTATCTAAATAAAGACTGATCTATCGTCATGCTTACGTCATCCGTTCGGCTACGTTCTGTTTTACGCTTTAAAGCTCCCGAAAGGTTTCTAATCTGTTGGCAGATAGCTTCTCATAGCTATATGTCATCTTACATGGCTTTCTAGCCGCAAATATGGAACTGTCTGGTACCACCCGGCAAGTTCCAAGCTTTGGCATCTAATTACTTTGTCTTTTGTTATTTTTCAGGGAAAATTGACTGCCACGCTTTGGAATCTGTTCGCGTGTTAAGCTAGCTTGTTCGGCTTGCTGTGTGCTTGGTGCAGGGTGCGGATTTTGCGTCAACACACTTTTTGGCAGGCCCAGTGGGACCATTTAGTTGAAATCAAGATGCCTGAGATCGGCGACGTTATGGACGTCACCATTGATGACCTATCTCTAGAGCAACTACAACAGCTGAAAGACGCTACTGACCAATTCTAGATGAAGTGCTTGATGTCGTTCGGCAAGAACAGAAGCGGCATCCCATACCTTAAAAATGAGATGCCCAGGGTTCTGTTGCCGGGGGAGTCTGATATCACGGCTGCTCAAGAGAAAGAAGAGGCTCTGCAGGCTTTTCGGGATACTGCGGAAGCTGTGTTGGGTAGGCATCATACAGCTTTCTTGGGAATGTTTAAGCAGATGATGATCGGTGTGTTTGGCCGAGGCATGGAAAAGGTGTTCAGTCGAGTGTCCCCTCACGCATATTCTGCAGAAGTCGGAGACACCAGTTCTGCACAACCAACAGGAGCTCAACTGCCACTGCAGAGCCAGCCGATCCAGCCTCCTCCACAAAGCGTTGGGAGCCAGCCAATCCAGCCTCCTCCACACAGCGCTGGAAGTCAGCCAATGCAACCTTCTCTACGAGTCGCGGGGGGACAGCCAGTCCAGCCACCTCTACAAGGCAATACAGGTCAACCAGTTCAACACCGAACCCATATCAGCCTACATATGGGGAAGTGGCGTTCGGTTCATCTGGAGTGCCTCCCAATTCCACTTACAAGATAGCTCCAGCCAGCAACAGGTTGCAGAAGAACATGTACGGTGTGGGCTACCACGAAGTTATGGATTATGGTGCTATTGACGCTCTCCCAAATCCTGGGTACGGTACAGCTGCGGGAATGCAAGATGACGACATTCTGGTGCAGAAAATGGCCGATCTGATGCAAAATCAATTCGGCCTTAAACCTAAAATGCAAGGACCAGCTTATACGCCTCCCTTCCCAGAGTGGTACTACAGGGTGATTTTGCCGCCAAGGGTGAAGCCTCCCACGGAGTTTACAAAGTTCTCTGGGCAGGATGATACAAGCACGGTGGAGCATATTGCTCGGTATTTGATGCAGCTTGGAGAAGCCTCAGCTGATGAGGCGTTTAGGGTTAGATATTTCCCTCTGTCATTGACGGGTTCAGCGTTCCAATGATTTACTTCTTTGCCTCCTTAGTCAGTGGGCACATGGAGGGAGCTAGAGCAAAAGTTCCACACCCATTACTTCAGTGGTAGCACAGAGAAGAAACTGATCGACCTAACTACCTTGAAACAGAGGCACAATGAGACGCCTCTGGAGTTCCTCAGAAGATTCAGGGAAGTCAAGGGCATGTGCTTCTCTTTGACTCTACCGGATGATCAGCTGGCTGATATGGCCGTTGCAGGAATGTTGCCGGCTGTACGGGAGAAGTTGTTTGGCATGGAATTTGACAACCTAGGTCAATTGTCTCAGAAGCTATCAAAAATGACCCTGTGTTTTCTATAATCACAACCATACCCTTCCACCGGGATGACACTTCTCTTTTAGGTCCTTTTCTTTTCGCTTAGATCCCTGAGTTTTTGTTTATCCTGTCAGCCGTCCATCCAGAGATCTGTGGCCCCGATCTTTTCGGCTGGAGTCAACTAGCCAGGGCCCGCCGCCGCTGTTTTTGCAGAAAACCCCTTGTAGTTTCTAATATTATAGAAAGACCCTTCCACCTATAAGAAACCTTTCATATAGGTCCCTGTTTTTATGATCTAGCCCCTGAATTTCCTAGATTCCTTCACCAGAGGCCCTTTTCATCACTCTTTGCATATAAACCCCTCTGTTTATATGTATAATTATGTTTTAGCCCCTGGTTTCTTGCAGATAAGCCCCTAAAGCTCAGTTTCTTCACAGAAAAGCCCCTGAACCTTGTTTTAGCCATATATTTTCCGTCCTAGCTCCGTTTTAAGCATTCTTGATGTCCACGCGACCGTCTGTTCAAGCCCGTTAGTTTTAAACCTTGTTTCCGTATCTTGTGCATTTTAGCTCCGTTTCCACCATTTAAAGTTGCGTTAGGTTCATATCAACTCAAATTACGTGTTAGGACCAATGTTGAACATGTTCTTTGTTTTATAATTTATTTACTTATTAAATATGATTAAATCCTATTATGCATGCTTTTCTAATTAAAATCTAAATAGAGTTCAACACGTGTTTTCATAAGAAAGTTAATATGATTAATACTAGTTAAATATTTCTTATAAATAAAATTTAATTAGATGTGTACCTTGGTTTTCACAATCAAACTTAATTTGAATAATGTTTATGCAATTTGCTTCCTAAATAAAAGCAATATAGGTTATATGCTGAGTTTTCTTAATTAAATCGTTAATTGGATGAATATGAATATAAATGTGTTTTTAAGTCGTAATTTGATTAGAACAACTCGAAATATAAAGTTATACGCTTAGATGTTTTACATGCTTCTTTAAATTAAATGTTTAATTTGCATAAATCAAACTTGAAAATTTATAAATAAAATTGGATTAGGTTTACATCGTTTTTTAATATAAATATAACTTGCTTAATTCAACATAGGGTATTTCTCTAAATTACCTATGTGCATGATTTTATTTAATTAAAATATACCAAGCACATAGCTAGCTCTTGTTTTTGATCATCCAAAGCTCTCGATAGTTCCTAGTGCTTTTGTGTTCGTGTTCCTAAAGCCAACCCTTGTTCTTTCTTTAAAGCTTTTCATGCTTGGTGTATTGCTTAGTTGTTTTTGTTTGTCTGCTTTGCATGTTTGTGCCCGATATTTGGTTCGAGTAGAAGATCGAGCTGATGTTTGAAAGTCACGAGAATCAAGAGTTTCAAGTGAGCAAGAACGGAAGAGCATAAGAGTAGCTTTGTGTTGAGAAAGGCAAGTGGACGTCTCCCCCTGCATATTCTATTTTTGTCCCGCACAACTTGCATGATAACTAAGTTTACTTTTAATTATTGTATTGCATAAATTTGATGGGAAAATCACCTTTTTAAGGACATGACTAGAATTTTACCCCTTCACTTTGGACAACCCTTTTAAATAAATGTTTTGGGTAGAAACGCTTGGTTTGCTATAACTTGGGATGGTTTAAATGAATCTTTTGCAATATGATTATTGTTGATCATGATAACTTTGGTGATATATTTATATGTGTGTGCTTATGGTTAATAACAAGATCATATATGATTTAATCGGAACATGGAGAACCACCTAGGAAAACAGTGCAACCACAAGACATATGGCTCTGTCTTGGCTAATTAATTAGGGAAGTCTTGTGTGGCTATTAGCCTTAGTAGCTTGGGGTATGGAGGAATGCTTTTATGACTATTCTACTCTGGACAGGTATTGGAACAGAAGTGCTCTTCTAGGCTTACCTGGTTCGAGGGTAGAAGGAGGGTACGAAAGATAGCCTCTAGGACGTGCTACTATGGACTAATACACATAGGAGGGCTCTTTGTAAAGGCCTCGTAGCGTCCCTATGCAACGACACCTCGGAAGTGTGGTATTGTGCCTACTTTTGCACAACATGGTTGGGTTCAAAGTTCTTCGAAACTTTTACGTGACTTGTGGTGAAAGTGTACAACTGCAGAGTGTAAAACTGTTATAACAGCCGTGCTCACGGTCAAGAGCGGCCTGGACCCTCACATGGTAATCAAACATAAAGATGGAATTAAATCGTGGTTTTCATATGGTTTTGAAATGAGATGCTTTCCTAAATGCTAAAGTGGGTTGGTATAAACTTATACCTAGTAAATAGGTGCTTGTAATAAAATTTGACCAACATTAAAATGCTAACCGCTGCAAAACCTTAGCCTATCCTTAATAACCTTGCATCTTCTCCCACTTGCTGAGCTCCAACCATAAGTGTGCTCATCCTTGCTAAACCGTTGTTCAGAGAAGAAGAATTAGAAGAAGAAGAAGGTGTATGATGTCCAGAAGATGGTGCTAGGCGTACGCACCCCCCAGTCGACTGCCTGTGAAGTTTGGAACCATTGTTTCCCAGGATTCCGCTGTAAATCTCTGATAATCTCTCTTCCTTTACGTGATATTGTTTCTGTTATTCACTATGATGTCACTATATGTATGAAACTAGATCCTGACATACATATAGGTAGCACTTGGTTTTCTTCGGAAAATCGGGTGTGACAGAGTGGTATCAGAGTTGTAGAGACTATAGGACGTAAGCCTCTTTTGTTCTACAATCCATTCTTACATTATCCTTGCCCTCTCTGGTGAATGTTCTCACTTCTTAACCATCTCCCCTCCTCATCGTGGTGACTCTGCTCTCCTACTAGAATCTTAGCATTTGCACTTCCTTTTCTTCACAAATGCTAAACCATGAATTCTCGTAACTCCACTCTCCTTGACTGCTCTTATAACTCCAATCTCCTTGAATGCTTCTGAACCTGGACTGTGCTTCCTCTCAAGCAATAACACCCCCTTGATTCATTGTTGGAATTGTTACCCTTGATCTTCTATCTTTTTGCGCAGCTTTCTGATACATCGTTACTGTTTTAATTCTTTCTCGAGCTACAGAACTCCGATTGACATTAAACCAGTTGGGTTAGCTCTTAAATTTCATAAGTGAATTTCTATTAGAAATTCATCCATGTCCAGCATATATTCCAGGAGCTATGGTCGAAACATTGGAGCTATCAGAAACTGAAAACTCTGCTGACCTAGTTACCTTCATTATTTTATATCTCAGGCTATATACCTCCGATTGAGGTAATTCCAATTGGAGTAGTTCAGAAATTTAATCAGTTTCATTCTATCCAAAATTCATCAATTTAGGTTGCATATACAGAGAGTTATGCCCGAAACTTTAGAGGTTCCCGAATCTGTCAACACTGCTGACATAGCCATCTTGTTTAATTCATATCTTGAGTTTTAAACCTCCGATTGAGGTGATTCCAGTTGGGATGAACTCATAATTTCGACCTCCTTGATCTGGAAAAAATCCACTATTTATGGATATCCTTGCTGGGAGCTACATCTGATCTGTTAGGAGGATACCCTCTGACCTTATTAACAACGTGTAGTATCGTTCCCTTAACCATGTCTTGTTTGGTGAAGGTGAGTGTTTGCATGATGATGCTTGGTTTTGTGACTATGATTGATTTGTTTCTTTGTATTGATTGTTGGTGTATTGTGGGTCTTCTACCTACGACTACATCAGTTGCTTAGTTGGGTTCTTCTTTTGTATCTCCCACCTCCTTTTTCCCTCTTTCTTTCTACCCAATCCATTGGAGGATGTCAGAAGATCAAAGTTTGGAAGACAACACCAACATCAACAACATGAAACCTACAAGCATATGCAGACATCGACACATGAAAGAAGTTGAAGAAAAGGATGACCTAATTTCTTTTTCTACCCCTTGCTAGTCTACTTCCTACCACAATTTTATTACAATCACAACAACCAAGAAAAGATGGATATGATATCAAGAATTCTACATGCTCTTTAATTTATTTGTTCTCGTTCTCTTCTGATCTTGATCTTTGTCCACCAACCAGATGGAAAAAGGCAACCAAGACAAGAGAAATGATGGCAGTTACAACTCAAGATATGATCAATATGTATCACCATATCCAAACCCGGAGGATACACATACAAAATTCTGGAATACTGAGCCACCTATGTTCTCTAACACTATGGATCACCTAGAAGCTGGTGACTGGATCATAACAATTGAACAGAAGCTAGATATGGTGCAATGCAATGATAGAGAGAAAGTTTTGTTTGCATCAGGACAACTTGTAGGAGAAGCCTCAGAATGGTGGGATTCCTACATCTACGAACATAAGCAACCACAAAGTATTGTTTGGAAGGAATTCAAGGACAACTTTATATCACACTTTATTCCTGTAAGTACGATGAAGCTCAAAAGGAAGGAGTTCCTTAGCTTGAAGATGGGACAAATGACAGTGACTGAGTATAGGGATAAATTTATCCAGTTATCTATGTACGCACCAAGATCGTCTAAAAGTGATAAAAAGAAACGAGAACATTTCCTCAAAGGGTTGATGAAGACCTTCAGAGTATACTAAGCTTACATGAATATTCTAGTTTGCAAGATGTCATCAACAAAGCTATTGAGTTAGAAAGCAAACTAGAGGAAATCATAAGTAAGAAGAAGAAAATGAATTTTCTAGAGCAACATGATAACAATTCACATCTTTACCATTTGTCTCAAGGACCAGAACATGAGTATGAAGATCCACCACACAATCATCGAAACATTAAAGAAAGTGGAGGTTGTTTCTACTGCAAAGATCATGGACATTTTATTAGCAGGTGCCCTAAGAAACGTGCTGACCAATATGAGAAGAAAGCTCAGCGGAGACAGAATAAGTAAATCAATACCCAAGAAGCATTTGGATCAAATGGATAAGAACATTAAAGGTTGTGTATGAGGACCCGAAGTATGATTCGAGATGGCTAAGCTTAGGAAAAAACAATCATGGAATCAATCCAGCTCTATTCAAATCACTTTATCAAGATGAGAAGAAAATCCTATGAAGGCGAATCAACAGAGTCGAGGAAAGGAATGGACAGTTACAAGTGGATTTAGATTGAGTATGTCATGAGGTGTTTTATTTATAATGTGAGATGTGAAGAACAAAGAAGTATGTTTATGGAGTTTATGTAAGGTTAATTATGTGGAAGCAAGTTAAACAGTGTTTGATGTTATCTACCTTAACCCTTGTTTCTTGCTAGCCTCTACGAATCTCGGGACGAGATTCTGTTCAAGCGGGGTAGATTTGTAACACCATGAAATTTGAAAAATTCAGGATGTTAATAGAAAAATAAATAAGCAATGATTTCCCATAATTTTTAAAATTTGCCAACATTTTATTCTCTTTACATGAAATTTAGTATAGGAAAAACCAATTGATTGTGTTTACAAAATTAAATAAATATGTTTGTGTGTTGTATTTATTTTGGTTGCATGATGTTTATGTTTGATGTGTGAAGTTTAAAAAGTTTAAAAAGGGTTTGAAAAAGGTTTTGGAAAAAAACAAAACCCCAAACCCAAACCCTTCCTTTCCCGCTTGCAGCCCGGCCCAGTTCCTCTTTCTCTTCTCGCGGCCCACCTTCTCTTCGTTTCCCTGTTTCGGCCCGCGTGGCCCAACTACTCCCCGCAGCCCATCTCCCTTTCCTTTCCGCTTCTCCTTTTTCTTTCTTGTGCACTGCCCGTTTTTCTTCCGGCCCATCAACACACCGCGCGACCTATTTCCTTTTCCCCTTTCCTTCTCCCACTGCCAACCCGGCCCCACTTGTCGGGCCTTTCCCCAACCTCCAGCTTTTCCCCTTCTCTGTTTGAAGCCGCGACTGCCACCGTGGATTCCGCCGCCTTCCTCGCACCTCTTTCGCCTCCCCTTCCATTCCAGCACCCAAATTAAGAGAAATAAACCCCCAGCCGTTTCTCCCCATCTCTCTTCCATCGGTTACTCCTTCCTCCCTCTTAATTTGCATCAAAGCTGCTAGCGCCCCTTCGCCATTGATGGCCAATACCTCGGCCACCAATTCCCTCACCCTCCTCCTCTCTTTAAAAGTCGTGGTCGAGCCCCACCTAGCCCTTTTCCGCACGCGTGCACGGCCCTGCATCTCCCCTCCCTCACGCACACGCCGCCGCCTTGAACACCACTGCCGCCGGCCATTGTTGGTCGCCCGAACTCCTCGTCGCTGGTGAAGCCCTTCTCTGGGTTCTCTTTGTCTTCGCCCTCCGAACGTGTCGTCGTCTCGAAGATCCCGTACCCCGGAACCCTTCTCCTTCCCCGCTGAACCAAGCTGCCGGACCGGAGCACCCGCCGCCGCCGTCGAGGTGAATAGCCACGGTCGCCACCCCTGTTTTGTGTCCATCGTTCCTCCCTCATCTCTCCTACCCTCGCACGCACAGGTACACCAGTGGCTCATCCCGACGCCTGGAAGCACGCAACCGACGCTGCAACCCCCTCCCCGGTGAGCGCCCATGATCTCGTTCGCCCCTCATCGCCGCACGTCATCTCCGCTGCCCCACCGCCGTCAACGAGCCTCTGGTGAGCTCTGCGACGTCCTCCTCTTTCTCCCTGTTCAAACCACATCGCAAATAGTGCACCGTAGCACCCAAACCGCCATCTCCGGCGAGCTTCCGGCCGCTTGCTGCTCGGCGCCGCCGCAAGCCGGCTGTACGCCGCCGCCTTTCGCTCACAATCCACCGGGACCGCTCGATCCAGGATCGATGGCCCAGATCGCATAACTCTTCACCCTTGTGTAATCGATGCACCGTGAACCTATGGACCAGGTCCACAGCCGCCGCCACTTCCTCATGTGTAGGCGACGTGCGCCCTTGGATCTGATCTGGACGGTCCAGATCGCGCCCGCCGCTGCTCCCTCGCGTGCAGACGACGCCAGCTGCCGGATCCGCGATCAGTGGTGCAGATCATCCCCAACTCCCCTGTCAACCGAGCCCGCCGTGGCCACTTTGCAAAAATAACCCCGTGTTTTCTATAATCACAACCATACCCTTCCACCGGGATAACTCTTTTCTTTTAGGTCCTTTTCTTTTCGCTTAGATCCCTGAGTTTTTGTTTATCCTGTCAGCTGTCCATCTAGAGATCTGTAGCCCAGATCTTTTTGGCCGGAGTCAACCAGCCAGGGCCTGCTACCACTGGTTTTTGAAGAAAACCCCCTGTAGTTTCTAATATTACTGAACGACCCTTCCACCTATAAGAAACCTTTCATATATGTCCCTGTTTTTATGATCTAGCCCCTGGATTTCCTAGATTCCTTCACCAGAGGCCCTTTTCATCACTCTTTGCATATAAACCCCTCTGTTTATATGTATAATTATGTTTTAGCCCCTGGTTTCTTGCAGATAAGCCCTTGAAGCCCAGTTTCTTCAGAGAAAAGCCCCTGAACCTTGTTTTAGCCATATCTTTTCCGTCCTAGCTCCGTTTTAAGCGTTCTTGGTGTCCACGCAGCCGTCTTTTCAAGCACGTTAGTTTTAGAACCTTGTTTTGGTTGTATCTTATGTGTTTTAGCTTCGTTTCCACCATTTCAAGTTGCATTAGGTTCATATCAACTCAAATTACGTGTTAGGACCAATGTTGAACATGTCCTTTGTTTTATAATTTATTTACATATTAAATATGATTAATTCCTATTATGCATGCTTTTCTAATTAAATTCTAAATAGAGTTCAACACGTGTTTTCATAAGAAAGTTAATATGATTAATACTAGTTAAATATTTCTTATAATTAAAAGTTAATTAGATGTGTACTTTGGTTTTCACAATCAAACTTAATTTGAATAATGTTTATGCAATTTGCTTCCTAAATAAAAGCAATATAGGTTATATCTTGAGTTTTCTTAATTAAATCATTAATTGGATTAATATGAATATAAATGTGTTTTTAAGTCGTAATTTGATTAGAACAACTCGAAATATAAAGTTATACACTTAGATGTTTTACATGCTTCTTTAAATTAAATGTTTAATTTGCATAAATCAAACTTGAATATTTATAAATAAAACTGGATTAGGTTTACATCGTCTTTTTAATATAAATATAACTTGCTTAATTCAACATAGGGTATTTCTCTGAAATAACCTATGTGCATGATTTTATTTAATTAAAATATACCAAGCACATAGCTAGCTCTTGTTTGTGATCATCCAAAGCTCTCGGTAGTTCCTAGTGCTTTTGTGTTCGCGTTCCTAGAGCTAACCCTTGTTCTTTCTTTAAAGCTTTTCATGCTTGGTGTATTTTTTAGTTGTTCTTGTTTGTCTGCTTTGCATGTTCGTGCCCGATGTTTGGTTCGAGTATAAGATCGAGCTGATGTTTGAAAGTCACGAGAATCAAGAGTTTTAAGTGAGCAAGAGCGGAAGAGCATAAGAGTAACTTTGTGTTGAGTAAGGCAAGTGGACTTCTCCCCCTGCATATTCTATTTTTGTCCCACACAACTTGCATGTTAACTAAGTTTACTTTTAATTGTAGTGCTGCATAAAGTTGATGGGAAAATCACCTTTTTAAGGACATGACTAGAATTTTATCCCTTTACTTTGGACAACCCTTTTAAATAAATGTTTTGGGTAGAAACGCTTAGTTTGCTATAACTTGGGATGGTTTAAATGAATCATTTGCAATATGATGATTGTTGATCATGATAACTTTGGTGATATATTTATATGTGTGTTCTTATGGTTAATAACAAGATCATATATGATTTAATCGGAACATGGAGAACCACCCAGGAAAACAGTCGAACCACAAGACATATGGCTCTGTCTTGGCTAATTAATTAGGGAAGTCTTGTGTGGCTATTAGCCTTAGTGGCTTGGGGTACGGAGGAATGCTTTTTATGACTCTTCTACTCTGGACAGGTATTGGAATGGAAGTGCTCTTCTAGGCTTACCTGGTTCGAGGGTAGAAGGAGGGTACAAAAGATAGCCTCTAAGACGTGCTACTATGGACTAATACACATAGGAGGGCTTTTTGTAAAGGCCTTGTAGCGTCCCTATGCAACCACACCTCGGAAGTGTGGTATTGTGCCTACTTTTGCACAGCATGGTTGGGTTCAAAGTTCTTCGGAACTTTTACGCGACTTGTGGTGAAAGTGTACAACCTCTGCAGAGTGTAAAACTGTTATAACAGGCGTGCTCACGGTCAAGAGCGGCCTACACCCTCACATGATAATCAAACATAAGGATGGAATGAAATCGTGGTTTTCATATGGTTTTGAAATGAGATGTTTTCCTAAATTCTTAAGTGGGTTGGTATAAACTTATACCTAGTAAATAGGTGCTTGCTAATAAAATTTGACCAACATTAAAATACTAACCGCTGCAAAACCTTAGCCTATCCTTGATAACCTTGAATCTTCCCCCACTTGCTGAGCTCCAACCATAAGTGTGCTCATCCTTGCTAAACCGTTGTTCAGAGAAGAATAATTAGAAGAAGAAGAAAGTGTATGATGTCCAGAAGATGGTGCTAGCGTACGCAACCCCCAGTCGACTGCCTGTGAAGTTTGGAGCCATTGTTTCCCAGGATTCCACTTCAAATCTCTGATAATCTCTCTTCCTTTATGTCATATTATTTCTGTTATTCACTATGATGTCACTATATGTATGAAACTAGATCCTGACATACATATAGGTAGCACTTTTTTTCTTTGGAAAATCGGGTGTGACAGACCTGGACAGAAGATGCTGAAGCTTGCGCGACAAGGAGCTCTGTCTAAACCGTGGAGAAGACAACATCAAGGGCCCACATGTATAAGGGAGCAAGTCAACAATTGACCGAGAAACATCGAGGAGCGAGACGGGGCCGAACCGGGCCTGTCTTGTTCCGAGCCTGGTTCGTGCCCCCCTTTGACCTAGGTGCTCATCTATTTATTGCCTCTGCCTCCGCCGGCTGCCACATCCATCTATTCATCAGAGAGCCGCCGACACGATGAGAAGCACCGGGAGGAAGCCGACGGCCGCCGCAAGTCCTCAAGTTGCCTAGGAGATGGCTTAGGCTATACCCTAGCCGCCATGGTTGGCCCTGTGTGGTGAAGCCATGGTGGAGTTCCGGAGCCGTGCCTTGGATTCATCAAGACACATGTACTTTTGACCGTGATATCAATCTAATCTTGCCTTTACTTTTGATCTACTTCAATGCATGCCTTCTCTCATTCATGTGTGTAGCTAGCATGTGACCTTAGTAGGAATAGATCTAATCTATGTCTTGCAGATACATCGAAGTGGTGCACGAACTTACGAGTAGTCGTTCGGTGTCGATTACCTTGCGTAGTGACAGCAATTTAGGGAAAGCACCGAACGAACATGTAATGGATATCTCCTTATCATGATATGAGCTTTAGGTTAGTTTGTCACCTTGGCCGGAACGACAACGAGAAGACGATAGGCTAGGCTTACCTTTTGGATGCTCACCTTTATGGCTAGGTGGATGTGATCCATACATCCTTTCATGTATGTTCAACTTTAATGCAATAATAGCTTAATGATAGGTTAGATCATTAGATTAGATGGATAGCCTTAAGAGTTTGCTTCTGATCCTTGGATTGACAAATCTAGGGAGGACCCTCCTTGGTGAAAAAGGCACCAAGTCACCCGTAGGCTTGCGGTGAACTTGAGCACGGTTTTGCACCGTCAACAGGGGCAGAGGCGCCTAACGTTTTTGCGTCTTGTCAATATAACTCCCTTGCCCTCCCCTACTTTCCCCTTCTTCTTCCATAAGCTTATCATCTTTTTCACTTCTTCCTCCTCGCGATCCACCACTACAAATCTTCGGTCACCGAGAGAAGGAGGAGATGGCGTCAAGGAGCCCGCCGTCGTCAAAGCGGGGACGAAGGGAGGACGACGACGACGAAAGCCGCCGTCGGAAGAAGTTGGAGAAGGGGAAGGAGCCGACAACCAAGGACGCCGAAGAGGAACCGTTTTTGGACGACACTAAGTTTGCCGTCGAGCTGCTCAGGAGCACCTTCAGAAAGCTTGAAGGTGTTGGCATGGCCTTCGACATCAAGGAACATCATGATCTCTCGCCTTTAGGATCCACATGTTGGCTGAGAAGCTCGAGAACCTCCCCGTGGTCAAGCGGCCCGCCCGCTGCCACTTCGTCTTCAACGACAGCAGCCATGGCGGCGACGACGGCGACGACGGCAGCCACGACGGTGACGACGGTAGCCACAGCGACGACGACGGCGGGACTCGACTAATTGATAGACTCCTCTACCAATTAGTAACAATGTGTGTGCGCTTTTGTGTCTTCATTAGGTTCTTGGACATGAACTACTTAGTTTGTCTGTCGATCGTGAACTGCTTAGTTAATTAGTTTGGTTATTAGATTTTGTATGTCATGAACTCGATCTAATAGACGCGAGTAGATCCATCTGCGTTGTGATGAACTGTGTTCTGTTGTGATTAACTGGAGATTGTTGTGATGAACTGGAGATTGTTGTGATGAACTGGAGATCTGTTGTGATGAATTAGATCTTAGAGACAATGGATAGTCATTACCGACGCAGGTTAGCCTGCTGACGCGTGGGCCAGTGTCATTTAGCGACAATGGTTAGTGAACCTGCATCGCATTTGTTGGCAGTTGGGTCCGGGCGGACAGTCAACGATTATCTTTTTTATATTGGCCGCGGACGGTGACGCGTGGGCCCGTCACAATTTTTTTTGGAATGAAACTTGCTTCCCTAAATTATTAGAGTCCATAAAACAACACCTAAAAATCATAAAAATATGAACAATTTATATTTGGAGATTTAGTATTTGAATAAAATATCAACAGTCACACTTGTGTGCCCAAAATTCATATATTTCGTTTTTACACCCCATGGTAATTATATAATAATTCTAATAACATCAAATTTTCTCTAAAAATCTACAAATTTACTTGGCAACATAAATTGGGTACCTAAACTTGTCTTCGAAATTTCAAATGGCACCGATGAAGGAATAATATACTTGTGTACAAATGTCTACATCTCTCACATAGTTTTCTAGAATGTTTGCTTGAACATTGAAGTTTTCCACACTTTGCAACATGTTCGAACTCATATGCATTTGAAAACTTAACAAAACCTTGTGTTCACCTTAAGCTTATGAAATGTAATGTTTCGTCACTAATGGTTGTGTAAAACAAATATTATTTGTATGTTGTACTTACAAACAACAAATAAGGCATATAAACATTATTCAACAAACGGAATGTACACTAAATAATGAAATTAATGAAAAGATGGTGATTTTAGAAAAATTTAGCAAAAAATATCAAATTTGGACTAATAACGACGAAGAAATACTTTTTACAACATTTGATTGCAGATTAAAAAGAGAAATGGGAACTATTTTTCATTTGAATAGAACTGGGTCCTACAGTCATTAGCGACGCAAGGCTGATAACCCGCGTCGGATTTGCTGCTCTCCCAAAATTTTACACAGATAATTCGAGCATCATACAAAAGCTAATCTACTACTGATTTCCTATTCCAATACTCTGTGCGAACTTCACCATTTCGCAATGCAGCCTACAGTCTTCGCTGCAAAACAGAGAAATTCGAAGCCATCCTTTATCCACGCTGCAGCCTCCGCCATTGCCTGCGCATGACTGATCGCCGCGCACCTGTGTCGGAGGCGGCAGCGGTTCAGCCAAAATGCGCCAAGTCGAGGAGTGGATCGCACACGCAACCTTCTCGCGCAAAGGTAGACACCCCTCATTGCTTAGCCATCTCGACGTCGTACTGCCGCCACCCACGACCCGGCTCATGTACCGCTTCACGGTCGGCGGCAGCACCGCCATTGTCTCTGTAGAGCAAGATGGCGTATAGATAAGCCACCGCATCGTGCCCACCCTCGGCGACACGCCGAAGATCATTGTATCCCCTGTTTTCCATGAAGACGGCTTTGATCCCGGAGAAGAAGCAAGCCTCCAGATTCCTGAGACCGGTCAGCATAGCAAGGAATGCTTTGTAAGTGGTGGGGTCCCACACCCAAGAAATCTCATCTCGTATCCCCTCCATCGACAAACACTGGCCGACATCGCCGTGGCCGCACACGCGGCACATGGTCGAGCAAGTACCGTGTAGGCTGTGGAGGTCCGCCAAGGGCCACTTCGAGGTCGCACTGACACGCGCTGCAATCTCAATGTGGAGATCTTGAGGGAGGTCCAGCAGCGACGACGGCTAGTGCCGCCTGCTTCTTCCCGGCATGCTATTCATCTTTGGCCGGGAATGGTGACGATGAGGAGTAGGTAGTTGCTGTTTTTCGCGGGTATAGCTGAAGGGGCAGGTGATCTAAATTGTTTTGGAAGGAGAAGATACAAGAGATTTGTTTCCAAACATGGTTTAAGTATGCAATGGAGACGACGTTTGGCTAATCCGCATTATCATTTAATTCTCCATTAGAGACGACGTTTGGCTAATTCGTGTAGTATCCTTTAATTCTCCATTGGAGACGATGTTTGGTTAATCCGCGTATCATTTAATTCTACATCGGAGTCACTGCCTCTGCTCTTAGCCATTGACTGGCAACAGTTTCCCCATTGACCGATCTTGGGAACCTTCCCGTTTCCTATGCTCTTGATCTTATCCCTTCCTCTCTCTTTTTTGGAGACGATGAGTACATTGGAGATGATGTTTGGTTACTCCGCGTATCATTTAATTCTACATTGGAATCACTACCTCTGCTCTCAGCCATTGACTGGCAACAGTTTCACCATTGACTGTCTTGGTAACCTTCCCGTTTCCTGTGCTCTTGATCTTATCCCTTCCTCTCTCTTTTTTACAACCGATGTTACCCCTTTCTTGTTTTTGCTATAAAAAGGCACCGATGCTTATCGGTCCTCCTCACTTCAAATTGCTTCCTTCTTCACTAGACCTAGATCTAGCTATATGGTTCCTTCTTCTAATACAATAAAGTGAGTCACTTGCTTCTTTCTTCTCTAGATCTAGATCTAGCTATGGCGCAAAGAATAGATCTTGTAGGCGCAAGCTTTTGCTTTTCTCTCTTCTTCCTCCTCCTCGATCTCTTAGTTGCTAGAAGAATTCTTGTGATATGGGTGATTGGGTTGCTTATCCCTCTAACACAACTGCTAGAAGAATCCTTGTGACATACCCCTTTCTCGCAGCCGTGTCCGGGGAAGGTAGCCCAGAACCTCCTGGCATCAGGAAGAACAAGTCGATGGAAAGCATGCTGCAGCTTTTCCGTCACGCTTGGGCTTCTTTTTGCTATTTTTTAAGGGATATGTTTCCACCCTCTCTGTATCTTTTTCTTGTGTTCACTTGAAAGATGAGGAAGAAGCCAGAATCTGGATGGAGCATATCTCGTCATTATTTTTCCTACCACCATGCTTTCTCCCTCACTCATGGAAGGCTCTTGCAAACCAAAAGTGTAGGTTCAGGATTCTTTGTAGTCTCATTGCAAGAAAAAAGCTCTCTTTAGTCATGCCATGAATCAAGTCTCTAAGCCGTCAGCAGAAATGGAGCTTGGTCGAGGACCACATGCAGCAAGATCGACGACCTGTGATCAAGATCGACCTGCGAGCAAGATCGATCTGTGTGTGTGATTTTGCATATCTCGTCATGAGGATATGGCCGCATTGTAACCTTCTTCTGATGTATCAATGATGACTGTAATCTCTCTGTGTGTGTGGTTTTGCATCTCAAGAGACATGCTTGTGTAATTATCTCTGTGCAGTACAATTTTTTGTATGATTTACCTACTCACTTGCAAGCATGAAGAAGAACAAACCGACAGGGGCTGGCTAATCCATGTCTCTTTTGATGTAATCTGTGTCTGTGTTGTGATTTTGCATCTCAAGAGACATGCTTGTGTGATTATCTCTGTGCAGTACAATTTTTTGTATGATTTATCTACTCACTTGCAAAGCTTGAAGAAGAAGGCGACAGGGGCTGGCTAATCCGTGTCTCTTTTGATGTAATCTGTTCTTGATTTCGCATATCTTGCCCATAACAAAGGCAATGTGGGTTCGTTAGTCCTTGCCCGTAACCAAGGTGAAGGTGGTTCGTTAGTCCTCGTCTCTTGCCCGAAACTTAGGCGACGCAGGTTAGCTAATCCTCATCTCTTTGATATTAACGCCTGTTACTGAACTGAAGCAGAATATAAACATAATATATATAGTATCTTAGGCAGAATATATTACAAGCGGGATTCAAATTCCACCACATCCCATATATTACAAAAAGGATTGAAATTCCACTAATACGTCGCATCCTTTATATTACAAAACGGATTTCATTTCCACCAATAGACACATCCTCCGACATTACAAAAAGGATTCAGCAGAAATCTGGCTTGCTTTTTCTTCCTTGATTTTTGTATATGGATTTTTTCACTATGGCCGCTTCGCAAGTACGGTGTTTTGTTAGTTCCCAAGAGTTGGGGTTTGTAAGTGTCAAAGGAAGGAATTTAATCAAACTGGTTGTATTCCTCCTCCTCAACAACATTTCAACCCCAACAATCCTTTTTTTCCAGGGATAACCACAGACCAGTTCTTCTTTGCAAGGTTAGGTACATAGAACACTTGCTTAACATCGTTGGTGAAGACAAACATTTCGTTTTTGTAACCAAAGACCTAGAGATCAACACTAACGTAACCATATTTGTCCTTGCTCACAGCTCGCTTCCCATTGGGACCCATCTACACCGAAACAAGGCTACCTTCAATCCTACATCATCAAGCTCCCATATCTCCTCTATTTGACCTTAATATGTGTCTGTCTCCGTGTCATCATCATCATGATTGTCGTCGACGACAGCCTGTATACGCACACCACTATTTTGATAGACGCTCTTTTTATCTTCGGCCATGGTGTTGAACGTGTATCCATTGATATCCATTGTTTTGTATCTTGTAACAGTGAACAATGGCCCCGTTGCTAGATTCCTTATCTCGTCAGTAATAACAGCATTATTGTTGCATGTCTTGACATAATCTCGGAGCCACCTGCTGAAACCTTGCATGTGCATATTTGCAAGCCAAGCCCTACCACGGTCAGGGTTGTCTTCACGTAGTTTTCGTTTGTGCTCATTGGAAAACGGTGTAATTAGGTGCAGCTGTTGTATCACAGTGAAATGAGCCTCTTGGAAGGCATCCGCATCTGGAGTTACTGACCTTTTCCCCATGGTCCCAACACCTGAAAGCCTACCTTCATGCCATGAGCGAGGCACACCAACGGGGTTTTGTGGGTCCATATAACACATGGTCCACTCCACTGCTTCGATGGTCTCGTAGCTACAAACAATGACTCCCTCCGGAAATAACCGGTTATGTACCAATGATTTCAGGAATCCATAGAACCTTGTTGATGGTAAAAATCCGTCAACCTAGCCATGAGTTTACCTTCGGTGTTGGCATAAGTTTTGTACCTTATCCATTGGTACTAACCCCGTGGTATAACAAGTTCACTTGTGCATGTCGGTTTTGGAGTTTAGTGTTTATGTAGGGTTTTAGCGTTGAAAGCAAGACTTTTGGGATAAGTTCATCAATCACCTTGAGACAAGACCTTGAAGCCCCGTACAAGTCATGTAATGAAGCAAACTTGACTCCAAGAAGCCAGGGACTCAACCCGAGAAGATGACAAACTCCGAGGACCTAACCAGAAAATTGCCGAATCTTGCGGGACAAGGAGCTACGTCCAACTCGGAGAGAAACTGACGACAAGGGCCTACATGCAGAAGGGGGAAGGATCTAGAAGACTCGGGAACCGACACCACGCGAAGGAGGCCGGGACCGGGCTCCGGATGGGCCCCGGGCCGGCGGCCCCGGCCGGCCGGCCCCGGCCCGATCCGGGGCCCATTTGCCCCCTCTTTTGACCTAGCCGCCATTCGGGCTATTTATAGCCCCGGGGTCGAGAGCCACGCATCGATCAATTCATCATCGGTCGTCGAGGAGCAAAGAAGAGAGGGACACCATCCCGGAGAGGAGAGGGTCGAGCTAGTTGACTAGGGTCTCCCTAGCCGATGTGGGAACCTTGCAAGGAAGACCACGTCGGAGTTCCCGGAGCTAGAAGCAAGATCAAGGTAGGATCCCGGTGGTGATCTTGTTTATGTATCATTGTATTAGTTGAATTATCAAGTTGAATCTATTCCTAGCGATCAAGCATTTCTTCGATGATTTCGTTTTTCGATCGGCTTTGCTTATTCTAGATCTATTCTCGAGATAGATCACATAGGGTGTTCTTGTAGCCGCGGTGGCTAGAGGTACACGCCGGATCTTCCGAAAGAACTCGACTTGTCCTTGGACTCGCCCTAGACTACCCGCAAGAATAGGAATACGTTGTGACAGAACGGGGGTTCCGAAAGGCGGGCGTTTTCGGAGTCGGACGGGAAACCACAATTTAAAGAGGCTTCTAATAAGATTCGATTTGCTACTTCTTCCTTGCTTGGAACTTCAACAAAAGGCTTAACCCGATCTCTCTAGATCGGTTTATCTACCCTATCTATCTTTGTTACCTCCGGTTTTTAGTAGATTAGATTCATTTTGTGTTCTTTATCTAGATGCATTAGGGTTTCTCTTTACCGAAGATTGAAGTTACTTGGCTTTACTAGATTATCTTTTGCGTCACACATTTGTTCCATGGATTCGATACCTTGGGTTCACCACTCGAGGGAAGAAGGGTCCCTTGACTACGACGGGAGACTTGTCCGCTTGCAAGTCTAAAAAAACTTTGATACAACTATTAACCATCAACAAACCTCTCATATGGAAACATCTGATGAAGGTAAGATGGGCCAAGGAACCAGATTTTCCTCGTGAGGTGTACTGTTAGATGCAGCATGAGATCAAAGAATGATGGTGGGAAGGTAGCTACAAGCAGACATAGGGTATCGAAATGCCTCCTCTCCAAGTCCAATAGTTTTTCCTCATCAATCACCTTCTGTTCTATTGCATTGAGGAATAAACACAAGCTTGTAACCGCGTCGCGAACCAATTCTGTCTTGATACCTCTAAGTGCAACAGGAAGAAGAGCTGTCATCAACACATGACAATCATGAGATTTCATCAAGTTGAAATTCATTTTCATCTCCTTCACTGACACTAGCCTCTTGAAGTTTGATGAGTAGTCTGAACATACTTTCAAATCATGCAAAAACTGACAGAATTCTTTTCTCTCTGCCTTTGACAAGGTGGTTGCAGCAACGGGAAGGTTCGCCCCCATCTCTGTTTCCTCTGCATAGAGCTCCGGCCTAATGCCTAGCTCTTTAAGATCCTCCCTTGCATTTTTATGATCTTTTTCCTTGGACTTTTGTTGTAGCAATGTTCCACAAGTAGCTTCACACACATTCTTTTTGACGTGCATGTTGTCAATTGAATGACGCACATCCAACATCGGCCAATACTCTAGCTCCCATAGAATTGATTTCTTGTTCCACATTCCTTCTTCTTCTTCTTCACCATCTCGTTTCTTTCTTTTGCCAAGGGTTTTTCCAGTCAGTTTGGGTAACTCCTCGATAGTTTTGATGTCCTTGACTTTCAAGTGGAACAGATCTCTAGTCACATGCAACGACGCCTCTCGATTCTCCTATTCCCCTTTAAACTAACAATCCTTGGTCTGGTATGGATGTTTCTTCCTGAGGAAACGACGGTGCCCCCTAAATACGTATTTCTTTGAATGTCTTAGCCATACTACGTAAGTATCTTCGAAGCAGTGTGGGCAAGCTGCACCTTTCCTTTTACTTTGGCCAGAGAGATTGCGATGAGCCAGGTTGTCGTTGATGGTGGTAAACAACATGACATGCATTGTGAACTCCTCACGCTTGAACTCATCCCAAACCTCCAGCACACCAGGCTTCCACAATATCTTCAAGTCATCAACTAGTGGCCTCAAGTAGACATCAATACAGTCACCAGGGTGCTTTGGCTCGGAGACCAATATTGTCAGCATCATATATTTCTGTTTCTTGCATAGCCAGGGTGGAAGGTTGTACAATGACATCACGACAAGCTAGGTGCTATGTGAAGGACCGAAACAGCAAACCAGAGAGGGGGGAGTGAATAGGAGCCGATAAAAATTCTTCTCGAAGGAGATAGAGGCTCCAACAAGATGAATACGGCTTCCAATACACATCTCCGACTCAACTACCAACGTTGCTCAAGACCACATATCCACTTGAGTGCTACTGGTCCTAGGAACCAACACACAGCCTTTCGAACCAAAACCCACGAACACACACAGCGGAAACTTGCATGGCCTGCTGCCCGTGCTACACCAGTCAGACCGATGGCTTACGCCGGTTAGACCGGTGACACCGGTATGACTGGTGACACCGGTAAGACCAGTGAACTGCGCCGGTCAGGCTGGTGGCTGCAGCAGCCGCACAACAAGCGTTCCAGAGAGCCTCAGTGACTTCTCTTGGCCCTGGAACAGAAACACCCCCAAAACACAACCTGCAAGGAAGAAGAACCCTACAGAAAGCCTAGCAAAACAACTCCAAACTGGCTAAAAACGGACCACCAACAGCACAACCCAAAGACACACGGATCAAGCAACTCACCCGACGCAAATCCCACAAAGAGCTCACCAAGTCAGACCGGTCAAGAGCACCGGTCAGACCGGTGAAATCTGGGCAGCTCGGGATGAACAGAGCCCGCGGGTCAACTCCTCCAAATCCAACTCCCAATCTCTTGATTCGCCCCACAGATCCGAACAAGACTTCATGAGCACTCCATAGCCAAGTTATGGTCCACCAAAACTCGTTGAATCAAGAGGAATCGAAGGATTTCCACCAAGAACACCACAAACCCTAGGACAACAAAAACCCCAAAATCAAGCCCCTTTTCTCACGGATTTGGGTGGGGAATCAAAGGGAAAAGAATCACGAAGGGTTCGTGCATACATCCCTCAACAAATCCCCAAGAGAAAGGCCTCGAAAACTCTCCAAGAAAATTGCCAAGAAAAGGCTCCGAAAATCACCAAAAAGGAAAACTGGGAAGAACTCAAACAAACCTTGAGGAACCACACCGAATCATCTATACATACCATGAAGGTTCATACAAGGTCTAGCTTCGGCCCGATCATCCTACCCTCTCACAAGATCGCACCATGAAGCTCTCAAGCTAGTCCTAGAAATTCCAACAAAAAATGGAAGGGGAAAATAGGAAAACAAAATGAGCTAGGGTTCCAAGAGGTGGCTGGCATCCTCTCACCACTTGGGTTATATGGAGGCAACCGAAAGTCTAAAATACCCTTACTAGCTAATTAGGAATACATGCCCCTCGAGGGAAAATTCAGAAATCTTTGTCATCGCTCCATCGGACGGATGCCCAGCGACCGCAAACTTGCTTAGTCTCGACGCAAGCCTTGCGATCCCGGCACGTGTCCTCCGTTTTGAAGTCTCCGGACTGCGTCGTCGCACACCGGTCAGACCGGTACCCACCGGTCAGACCGGTCAGACCCACCGGTCAGACCGGTCCGATGCCGCTGCACCTCCGTCTTCGGTTCTTTGGTCTTGGCTTTGTGGATCAACCAAGGAACCCAGTGGTTTTCTGGTGAACCACTGGAAACCTTGTAAACTCGGTGTACCCTCCGCCAATCGCCACTCATGACTTGGCTCCCACGTACTCCCGACTCGACCTTGGTTTTGAGGCTCAACCAAGAAACCGTCCATGACTTCATCTTGTCGTTCTTGCCACCATGCTGCCCGCACATGACTCCACTGGCCACCAGGTCCCTTGAAAGAAGCCTACTTGTCTTCTCCACACCTGGAGGCCTCACTGGCAATGACCTTTCGCACTTGTTCTTCACCTGCACCAACACTAGTCAAGCCGCAACCTGCACCTGCAATACTTAGCCAAGAATCAGTCCACACAACGTTGTCAATCATTCATCACACCGGGAAGCGACCATCCACCGGTCCTCGAACCATGCATGGTCCTCAATCTCCCCCCTGATGAGGGCATTGAAAACACATACCGATAGTAACCTAAGAGAAAAGAAATAAAAAAGAAATGAATAAAAAGAAAACTCCAATAAGCGATCGAAAGCCAAAGAAAAGCAAAGAGCAAGAACACTTGAAGAAGACAAGTCACGGACCCCTTAGGCAAGGGCAACGACTCGACACATCCGAGACAAAAGTATGCTCAAGCAAAGAGCGCAAACCACCAAACCAATGCTCGAAAACCACAAAGAGCTCCCACTGCACACATGCAAGCTCCCCCTGAACCAATGCAACTCCCCCTGGACGAATGCATGCAAACCACTTGACAAAAACAGAGCAGCTGCATTAGCTCAGCTCTGACCGGTCAGACCGGTCAGACCGGTCGACACTACCAGTCAGATCGGTGCACAATATGTGAACGGGGCCAGCACTCTGACCAGTCAGACCGGTGACCTCATTCGGTGAGACCGGTGCACAAAAGAGCCCAAAAATGGCTCGAAACCACCCGCAAACCTTCTAAATGCATTGAGTAGCTCAAAACAAGCTCAAACTTCTCCCCCTTATTGACAATGCATGAATCAAGCCAAAAATGTAAAAAATTCAACCTAGAGCTTCTCAAATAGACAAAATTCAACATAGGATGCTACATATGTCCAAATGAGCAAGTTAGATACTCTATAGCTTCGTATTGATATCAACTACATGATCATCAAGTTTCACAACCATTGAACGAAGCTAAGATAGAATTGAGCAATTTTGCGAAAAATTTACCCTATCATGAGCAAAGTCCTAAACATGAGCAAAACATGTCAAAATGGCAAGACCACACAAACTTCATGCTAGGACAGCCATTCTAATCATAAGGGCATTACAAACACCCACAAGCACCTCATGTCATGTCAAAGCCACCGAGCCATGTGCCTACTTCTATATATGAGACTTCTCATTGGTAGGCATCATGCAACAGTTTAGCACCCAAAGCAAATTAAATTTAGCACATATGACATGTGAGCACACTTTCCAAGCAATTTACATTTCATTTTCAGATTCATATTTGGTACATGAAATGTCTTTGCGACAAAAAGGAACTTATGCCCCTCCACAAGATAAAGCATGAGGGCTAAACATTAATGATGGCAAACGAGCCTTTGGCCCCATATGATCACAAAAGGCTATCCAACCACAAATTAAGCATAGCCAATCCACTAAAACATGTCAAGATCATATAAAGGCATTTACTCACAAGAGAGCATACATATGACATTTTTCAAAAACATTGCCGTCAACCATGGATATAAACCAAGATTATCAAGAGCTAAGCCAAACTAACCATATCATACCAAACAAGCTCACAAAGACATAAATATCATTCCATGGTGAACAATCTATATAGGAGAAGCTTTTCCTAACCAATGCATATGATACAAAATGCATGCAATCTAAGATACAAGGATGCCAATACATCATGTTACAAATGCCATGCCAAGTGCAAGAAAAGTACAAAGGAAAGCTATACATATGCTACAAAGGAGCTCCCACACACCCAACTCAAGAAATCAAACAAACGCCAAGCTCCCGCCGCAAACGAGTGAAAGTTGCTTGATCTAGGGGTTTGGTGAAAATATCGGCTAGTTGGTCATGTGTGGGTACATGGATCAAAGATATCTTCCCTTTCTCTACGTTGTCTCTCAGAAAATGATACCTCACTTCTATGTGCTTGGTTTTGGAATGGAGCACTGGGTTCTTTGCAACATTTATGGCATTGGTGCTGTCACATTGAAGTGGGACATGGGTATACTCCTCACCAAAGTCACTCATGGTGTATGTGATCCAAAGGAGCTGAGAGCAACAACTAACTGCGGCAACGTACTCTGCCTCGGTATTGGATTGAGCAACACTCGACTGTTTGTGGGAAGACGAAGACACCAAAGAGGATCCCAAAAACTGGCAAGTCTCAGAAGTGGACTTCCTATCCAACCGACACCCGGCAAAATCCGCGTCTGAAAAACCATGAATAGCCAAAGAAGAAGACGCGGAGTACCAGAGGCCAAAGTTGGGAGTGTGACGCAAGTACCTGAATATGCGCTTGACTGCTTGCCGATGCGAAGTCCTAGGAGACGCTTGAAAACGAGTGCACAAACATACTGAGAACTGGATGTCTGACCTCGTCGCCGTCAAGTAGAGGAGTGACCCGATCATGCTTCGGTACTCCTTCTGGTCCACGTGTTCACCTTCCTCATCGGCATAAAGAGTTGTAGTCGTACTCATAGGTGTCACCATGGCCTTGGAGTCCTCCTTCTTGAACTTCCTCACAATGTCCTTGGTGTACTTAGCTTGGTGTACAAATATTTCTTCCTTTGGTTGCTTGATTTGTAGCTCGAGGAAGAACTGCAACTCACCCATCATGCTCATCTCAAATTCCTTTCTCATGTCCTATGCAAACCTTGCAACAAGAGAGTTAGACGAGCCACCAAAGACAATAGCTTCCACATACACCTGCACAATCAAGATATCTCTGCGCTGCCTGAGAAGAAACAAGGTCTGATCGACCTTCCCTATCTCGAAACCTCTCTCAAACAGGAACCCCATCAACCTACCATACCAAGCTCTAGGCGCCTGCTTCAACCCATACAACGCCTTCCTCAACTTGTACACCTGGTGGGGGTACTTCTCGCTCTCAAACCCCAGTGGTTGCTTCACAAACACTTCTTCCTCCAACACACCATTCAAGAAAGCACTCTTCACATCCATCTGGTATAACTTGAACCCTTTAGCCACGGAAAAGGCTAGAAGGATCCTGATCGCCTCCAAACGAGCTACGGGAGCAAATGTCTCCTCGTAGTCTATCCCCTCTTTCTGACTATACCCCTGAGCAACAAGCCTTGACTTGTTTCTCACCACTTCACCTTTCTCTCCCTCTTTGTTCTTCCAACCCATTTTGTCCCAATCGGCTTACTCCCTGGGGGAGGATCAACCAATTCCCAAACTTGGTTCCTCTCAAAGTTCTCCAACTCCTCATGCATCGAATTTACTCAATTATGATCAGATAGTGTGTGTCCAATGTCTTTGGGCTCAAAGGTGGCAGCAAAAGCAGCATGAGCGAAATGAGAATTGTTCCGAACCCTCGACTGTGTAGTACGTTCATTCATGTCACCGATGATCCTTGAATCTGGGTGATCCACTTGTACTTGCCGAGGAGGTTCTTGCCTTGATGCTACCTCCCCCTCAACTGTAGCTTCTCCTTGATCTTGGTTTGTCATCGTAGGTGTGGGAGAGGGGCTGTCCATCACCGTAGTCGAAGTAGTAGGTACATGCTCAGCCGGGGGCACCATTCCACCATCTTT
Organism: Cenchrus americanus; assembly: GCA_947561735.1. Lineage (NCBI taxonomy): Eukaryota > Viridiplantae > Streptophyta > Magnoliopsida > Poales > Poaceae > Cenchrus > Cenchrus americanus. The sequence goes on along the minus strand of OX387244.1, from coordinate 74,431,161 downwards.
ATCATCTCCATGTTCAAGCTTCTCCTCCTGAAAGATCTCCTCGCCAAGTTCATCGTCACCTGCACACTAAAAAACAAGCTAAATACGTGGCTGTGTCTCGTCGAAGGTTACCTCGCAAGTCTTCACGATTTGGTTAGTTTCAAGATTGAGCACATGATATGCTCTAGAGTGAGATGCATAACCAAAGAAAATACCATCGACCGACCTAGCCTCAAACTTGTCCAACTTCTTCCCTTTCTTAAGTATAAAGCACTTGCAACCAAAGACATGGAAGTGACTCACATTGGGTGTGCGATCGTGCATCAACTCATAACAGGTTTTCTTCTTGTGCACTCTTAGGTAGATCCCATTCGAAACATAGCACGCGATATTCACTGCCTCAGCCCAGAACCTTCTCGGAGTCCTATGTTCATCAAGCATCATTCGAGCCATCTCACACAAGGTTCTATTTTTTCTTTCTACCACGCCATTCTGGGGAGGCGTATACGGACTCGAAAACTGGTGTTCAAGACCCAAGTCATGGTAAAAGGTTTCGAAACGAGAGTTTCTGAATTTCGAGCCATTGTCACTGTGGATCGCTCGTATGGCATCTCCGTGCCTCTCGTTCCTCAACCTCAGGACAAGATCTCGAACAAAACCAAACGTCTCCCCTTTCTCCTCAAGAAAGAACACCCACACATACCGAGAGTAGTCATCCACCACAACAAGGACGTACCACTTCCCACCCGCGGATCGCACATGAGCTGGGCCAACAAGGTCCATATGGAGCAACTCGCATGGACGCTCAGTCATCACATCTGTGAGAGGCAGGTGAGAAGAGGCTACCATCTTGGCATGCCTACATGAAGCACAAACCAATTCTTTTCAAGCTTCAACCGTGTCAATCCTCGGACTAAATTGAGTTTACTCAAGCGAGACGAAAGGTCAAAGCTCAAGTGACCCAACTTCCTATGCCACTTCCACAACTCACTCGAAGAACCAGCCATGAAACAACGCTCAACACCAGAAGATTGAGAAAAATCAGCTCGAGACACCTGACCCTCGCGAACGACCATACAGACAAGGTCCCCTCGAGAATGCAAAATCCGAGAACCACCAGGCCGAAACAAAACCTCAAAACCCTCATCTAATAGCTGGGACATGGAAAGAAAATTGTATCCAAGCGATTGAACAAGAGCAACACACCAGAGAGTGATCTTGTCACTCACCTTAATCTCACCTTCTGACAGCACACGCCCTCGCCCATTGTCTCCAAAGGTGATGTACCTCTTTGTCACCACCGGGACGAGACTTGAGAACCACCCCTTGTCTCCGGTCAATCAACCAAATGTTCTTCAAGTCTCTCACTTGAAATTCAAAAACGAGCTTGTGAGTGAACAAACGACTCAGCACTAGGGTTAGTACTAAAAGAGTAAAACCAGTGCCGAGCCATTTGCTCCAAAGTGGGGTTAGCACAATCCAAAACATCTCTCCTATCAAAGCTACGTCCACGAACACCACCATGGTAACCACTACGAGCGAACCAACCCTCTCTAACTGGAGGAGGACCAAACCCACGAAAGGAAGACCGTGGACCATTCCTCTTCTCCATCTCAAAGCTACGACTCCTCCCATCCCCGTATTGAGCACGAGGGGGAGAACGCCTAGCAAACTGACCACCTGCAAACTCTCTAGACCAACCACCAAAAACACGACCTCCTAAACCAAAACAAGACCCTTCACGAGCACGAAAACCAGCCCCCTGTCTGCCGAGACCTGCACCGGTCTGACTAGTGTAGCCCGGCCAACAGCACTTACTGCAGCCTTTCGATCACCCCAAGCCGAAACCATCCTCACAATCACCTTTGCCCCGGGCATCTGCACACGAGGCTCAAGTACACCATTGGAAGGGTGGTACTTATCCTTGTTACCCACTCCTTCACAATTATCTCCTCACGCTTCCTCTTGAAGCAAAACTCACCCTTGTGACCATATCTCCCACAATAGTCACTATGAAACCGCACAAGCTTAGGTTTAGGCTTGGGTTGGGGCTGCTCACTTGGTTTCTCTCCACTCGTATTCTCAATCGGTTTCTCCTCACTTGGTCTCTCAACTGGTTTCTCCTCACTCGGCTTCTTGCTTTCTTTTCCAAAGAACACATTCCCCAATGTGCTCTTGAACTTGATAGGCTTTTGGAAGCCATCTGCAGATTGTGGGAATACAGGTGGATCTGGATTTGTATCGAGTTTGTTTCATAGTGGGTTGGGTTTATGAGCAAAGGTATTCTTGTGGTAGGTTTTTGGTGGAGCTAGGATATCACGAATCTTTTCTCCTCCCTCACCACTAGCTTCTCCAACCTTCTCCGACCCAAGCTCTTTCCCATCCTGGCGCTTATAGGTCTCCATCATCATCCTGAGTTGAGGTTCATGCCCCGACAACCAACCCATCATTTTTCTCAACTCGTCGTTCTCATCCTGCAGACGATTCACATAGTGTACAAGTTCCATATTTTTCAAAGCATGCACTTCACAAGTAGAACAAGAAGTGGGAATAGGTTCTTTCAACTTAGCCTCTGGTGAAACAATGTAAGCATGCATCTCATCAATTTTTCCATGCAAAACCGGGCAAGAAGTGCAAGCACCTAGCAAAGCAGATCTAGACTTAAGCTCAGCCACTTCAACCCTAAGCACATCTAGTTCCTCACATTTGGAGGCATGCTTTTCCTTAAACATAGCAAGATCAGCTTGGAAAATAGGACAATCAGCACATTCAACTTCATCAGAAACAACAGGTGAGGCCTTAAGTGAATCAATCTCAAGCTTAGCATCTAGGTTCTTTGTTTCTGACTCAGCCACTCCAGTCCTAGCATCCTCAAGCGAAGCCCTAAGCTCTTTCCTCATCTTCTTAGACTCTCTAAGCATGTCATCACATTTATCAAGCAACAAGCCAAGCCATTCATTCTCCTGACGCAAGAAGGGAAGTTCATCACGTACCTCGTCATCAGAGTCGGAGCTAAGCGCCATGGTGCAGAAGCCGTCTCTAGCGAAGCAGCTCAGCCCGCTCAGGTTCTTGGATGACAACCTACCCTTGCACCGATCACCTTCATCTTCACTGCTACTCGAGCTCGAAGTGGAGTACGCGGAACTGGAGTTGACATCGCTCGCTCCAACCATCGCTCGGGCCTTGCCTCAGCTCTCCTTCTTCCACGATCGTCGCTCGTCTTTGTGCTTGCTCTTGTGCTTGTGCTTGTGGTCGCGCCTTGATCGGTACTTGCCATCTGTCTTCGACTTGTGCTTGTAGTTGTCCTTGTTCTCGACCTTCTCGGGGCAGTCGACAACGAAGTGTCCCGGCTTACTGCACTGGAAGCATGTCCTCGTGTTCCTCCTCATGTTCACTCGGTTCTCGTGCAACCTCTCAAATCGCCTGGTCAGCAATGCTAGCTCGTCCTCTCCAAGCACGTCGAACTCCTCATCTGGCATAGACATCAAAGAGGACAAGGAGAACATCCTGGTGGATGGGTTAGCGTTAGATTTTCCTTTTGATCCACCGACGAGGGTGAGACTATGAGAGTCAGTCGGGCCCTTAATCTTGGCTGTCATACCCCGATCCACCTCAGCCGACTTGAGCTTCGAGAACAGCTCGTTCACGGTCAGAGTGTCATACTTCTTCGACTCTACAAGGGCCTCGAACTTTCTGCCCCAAAATGTACGATCCAGTGAGTGTAAGAGCTTGACAATCCAATCATGGTCATCGTACGGAAGCACGTCCACATTGGCCCTCATGTTGTTTACCACCACCGTAAACCTCTGAAACAAGGCATCAATGGACTCATCGGGGCGATGAGTGAAGTTCTCGTACTCTCTCGGGTAAGTTGCATACATCCAAGCCTAAACCTGAGCATTTCCAACATAAGCTTCCTTCAACACCAACCAGATTCTACAAGCCAAGTTCTTCGTGTGCACCCGATCGAATTCAGGCTGACATAGAGCACAAAACAAGTAGTCGACTGCCTTGTTGGCGTCGAACATGTCCCTCGATCTCGGAGCGAGGAGGTTCATCAGTTGGACATAGCCTATGTCCACTGTGACATCCCAAAGGATCTAACCCTTTCTACGGAGGAACGCCGCCATCCGCTTACTTCACATACGGTAGTTTTTGCCATCGAAGTGTGGAGGACCCGAACCCCGTTCCTGGTACGGCATCCTTGGATCTTAGACTGGTTAGAGTCAATCAAGACCCGTAACTGGTTCTGATACCACTTGAAGGACCGAAACAGCGAACCAGAGAGGGGGGAGTGAATGGGAGCCAATAAAAATTCTTCTCGAAGGAGATAAAGGCTCCAACAAGATGAACACGGCTTCCAACACATGTCTCCAACTCAACTACCAAAGTTGGTCAAGACCACGTAACCACTTGAGTGCTACTGGTCCTAGGAACCAACACACAGCCTTCCGAACCAAAACCCACGAACACACACAGCGGAAATTTGCACAGCTTGCTGCCTGTGCTACACCGGTCAGACTGATGGTCTGTGTCGGTCAGACCGGTGACACCGGTCAGACCGGTGAACAGAGCTAGTCAGGCCGGTTGCTGCAGCACCCGCACAACAAGCGTTCCAGAGAGCTTCAGTGACTTCTCTATGCCCTGGAATATAAACACCCCCAAAACACATCCTGCAAGGAAGAAGAACCCTACAGAAAGCCTAGCAAAACAACTCCAAACTAGCCAAGAACTGACCACCAACAACACAACACAACCCAAAGACACATGGATCAAGCAACTCACCCAAGGCAAATGCCACAAAGAGCTCACACCGGTCAGACCAGTCAAGAGCACCGGTTAGACCGGTGAAACCTGGGCAGCTCGGGATGAACAGAGCCCGCGGGTCAACTCCTCAAAATCTAACTCCCGATCTCCCGATTCGCTCCACGGATCCGAACAATACTTTGGGGATAGTAGGAACACCTCATGAGCACTCCATAGACAAGTTATGGTCCACCAAAACTCCTTGAATCAAGAGGAATCGAAGGATTTCCACCAAGAACACCACAAACCCTAGGACAACGAAAACCCCAAAATCGAGCCCCTTTTCTCACGGATTTGAGAGAGGAATCAAAGGGAAAAGAACCACAAAGGGTTCGTGCATACATCCCTCAACAAATCCCCAAGAGAAAGGCCTTGAAAACTCTCCAAGAAAATCGCCAAGAAAAGGCTCCGAAAATCACCAAAAAGGAAAACCGGGAAGAACTCAAACAAGCCTTAAGGAACCACACTGAATCAACTATACATACCATGAAGGTTCATACAAGGTCTAGCTTCCGCCCGATCATCCTACCCTCTCACAAGATCGCACCATGAAGCTCTCAATCTAGTCCTAGAAATTCCAACGGAAAATGGAAGGGGAAAATAGGAAAACAAAATGAGCTAGGGTTCCAAGAGATGGCTGCCATCCTCTCACCACTTGGGTTATATGGAGGTAACCGAAAGTCTAAAATACCCTTACTAGCTAATTAGGAATACATGCCCTTCGAGGGCGAATTCGGAAATCTTTTTCATCGCTCCATCGGACGGATGCCCAGCGAACGCAAACTTGCTTACCCTCGGCGCAAGCCTTGCGATCCCGATGCGTGTCCTCCGTTTCGAAGTCTCCGGACTATATCGTCGCACACCAGTCAGACCGGTGCTCCTCATCAGTTAGATCAATAAAAAGATGAGAGTACTTCTAGCAATCAGGATAGAGGAGTTTTTTTGAATCTTCAATGAACTTCTTCAGCCTCGCTAATTCAGAAGGTGTGTACACTCGTTGAAACTGAACATCCCGCAACATTTGATCAACATTGTGCACACGTTGCAACACCTTACCATCATCGAAGCCCCCAACTCCTTGATATCAGTGATATCCTTAGGCCTCAACACATTTGGTGGGAATAATGGTTCATCTTCCTCAAAAAGTCCACTATCATCAAGGTCTTCATCATGGTCGGTAGCTTGGTGTCGCACTTCACAATCATTTAGGCAGCCTGCTTCGAGTTCATTAAGGCCTTCCTCGCCATGTTTATTCCAACATGTGTAATTTTTTGTGAAACCACGTGTGGCCAAATGATGAAAAATGATTTCCCGTTGTGCGAATTTATTTTGGTTGAGACAATCTATACAGGGGTAAAGCATTGCCTGAACACCATGGTTTCTCATATCCGCCTCTGCTTGATTTAAAAAACCATTGACCCCGCTTAAGAAAATCTCCCAATCTTCTTGGTGCTGTCTGTACATCCAAGCCCGAGTAGCAGACGCCATCTGCATTCCATACACCAAATGAGAATTATTTATCACACAAAAATTAAAACCGATAACACACAAGAGAATAAGAATAGCTAAAGAAATTCAATAAAAGGTGGCAATTAATTTCCACCTTGACGATGACTTTCTATGAGGCGAGCACGGCCGCGAGGAGGAGGATCGGAGGCGGCATCGCAGCCGCGGTGACAGCGCAGAGGACGGCGTGGTCGACGTCCACTGGCCCCTTTTGCTGTCGCGCATGCGGCTGGCCGGCCTACTGCAGTGCCGACTTTCTGAGGAGAGAAATTAAGTGTGATCCTAAGAGCGCGCGCAGCTGGAGGCTGCGAACAGGATAGGCCGGCGGGGACATCTGAGCACACAGATCGAGTGAGTGACCTTCTGAGGAGAGGGAGCGAGTGTTGTTGTCGGAACAGGAGTGGCCTTCTGCGGAGAGAGCGAATGGTGTCGGAAGGAGAAGACATAGACGAGCAATAACAACGTGCGTCTTCGATGTGAGAACAAAAGGTGACCCTAGGTGGCAATCAAAGGAGACGAGTCCTAAGACACGAGACACATCCAATTTGGTCGCCAGCAAAGGAGACGCATCCTACAAGCATGCGTCTCCAGTACGAAATTATCGGTAACGAACTTTATAGCATGTTACCAATACGGCAACGATCAGTAATGGACTTAAGCAGCCCGTTACTGATAGGGCATTGATCAATAACGAACTTTACAAGCCCGTTACCGATAGGTTTAACATTTGTAACGGGCTCTCTTTAACATCCGGTACAAAGAATTTATGTAACGGGCATTTAAGAAGCCCGTTACCAGAAGTCCACATTGGTAACAGGCGTTGTGGAGGCCAACCCCGGGGTCGTCCTGGCGCGCTTATAGGTAACGGGCGCCAAACAACAACTTTTACAAATGTGGGTGGATGTAACAGGCGTTAAGGGCCCATTACAAATGCTGCGTGACCTATTTGAGGTTTTCACGTAGTGAAATTTGGCAGAAACGCATGAGAGCTCCCACCATATCTTGGAATCAGCAGAATGCAACATGTGTGTGTGACAAATAAAAATCTATGATGCGTATGACAAGTTATGCACAAAGTAAAGAACAAGTGTGCTGACCGGTCAGGGGTACCGATCTTACCGGTCAGGTCCAGCCAGTACGCAAACTAGGCGACACCAGCCAGACCGGTGCCACTGACCGGTAAGACCGATCAGGTTCAGTCAGAACAAAAGATAGTGCATGCTATTTGGGCCATGGTGATCAGGCCGGGGTTGCAAGCCGGTTTAGATCACTTTGCTCTATTTAGCCAACACAAACAATATATCACACAAAGCATGCATCACAATCTAGCATAACTGTCACTTATGTTACATAAATAGGTTCAACACACATGAAAGCACTCATACAATGTTCTCAAGTCCACGAAGATAAATTCTAGAGCTTATTACATGGCTGCTCTCATGAACCAACAAGCACCGGTCAGACCGATGGCCTACAAACAAACAGGCTACATCTAGATGAAGCTCAAGCTTTAGATCCCAACCTTTTCCCATTTGTCATCAAACATCAAAGAAGGGCCTAGAGAGAAGGTGTAGTCACCGACACTGTTCTTGAGAGCCGTCTCCTGGGTGAGAGCTCCCTCCTATTTGAGAATTGTCAATTTTTAGATAAATAGACTCAAAGATAGTGATTTCAGAGAAATGAGCTAGAGGGGCGTCATCCGTACTATAGTAATATGGGTTATACCTAAAGATCTCCGTGGAGAAGTGAGCTCCCCAATCTTGCTCGGAAGGTGGAGGAGGTGGAAGTGAAGGATCAGATGGCGACTAGAGAGGGGGGGAGTGAATAGGAGCCGGTAAAAATTCTTCTCAAAGAAACCGGCCTATACCCTAGACAATTCCCGGTCACACACAAGCAATGGATCGAATCACACACCAACCGCCAAGACAACAAGGTTATGGATCAACCTCAAGTCTTAGGAACGATTCCTTGAAGCACACGCGGAAGCACGAAAGGAGGAAGGAATCGAAACAAGGAACCAAGGCCACCGGCCTCGGGCGGACTATCCCGGCCGGCGAGGCGGACCGTCCGCAAAGGCCGCGCGGACAGTCCGACCTGGTGCCGCAGACAGTCCGCAAGGGACACGCGGACCGTCCGGCCGGGGGCCACGGACCGTCCGTTAAAGACAACAGAACCACCAGAACCGACCCGAGAAAAACAGACCGTCCGTGTAGACTGGGCGGACCGTCCGCGCGGGTTCCGGACCATCCGCTACTGAAGCTCGGACCGTCCTCGAACCGGCAGCAACGAAAACCTAAAACCAAATCGGATCGAAAGCAAAGGCGCGCAAGAACACGACGAACACGCGAAGAACACGCGACGAACAGCACCTGCGCGGACTGTCCGCCAACACCACGCGGACTGTCCGCGCCGCACGGACAGAGCAGAAAACTGCTCGACCCCGAGGGTCAACTCTCCCAATCCATCACCGGATCTCCCAAATGATAGAAGCTGTTGAGACAAGAGTTTGGGGACAAGTTAAGCGTCAAACAAGGATGCTATACCCCAAAAATTTCGCCTCCTAATTTCCTAAATCACCGAGAATCGCGGATCCTTTGAACACCACCAAAACCTAGAGCTCCGAACGAAAATCTTTGAATCGAAGTGGTTTCCCGGCGTTTGAGGGCACAAGATCAATCCCAAAGATGCACAAGACATCCATCCATGTTTCCCTCAAAGAAATCCGGGGAGAAACCCACTCAAATCCGTGGAACCACACCAAGAACAAAGGCACCAAAAACAAGCATGAAAAAGACCACAAAAATCACAACGACGAATCTTCTATACAAAGCAGGAAAGATTCACAAGGTCTAGCATGCCACCCAAGCATCCATCCCTCTCAACAAATCTCTCATGAAGCTTTCATGCTAGCCTAGACAAAATGGAGAAGAAAATAGTTCAGGAAAATGAGAAAGAGGAGGGGGGAAATGAAACCCTAAGTCGCGGACCAAGAGCCATCCACACACACTCATGGCTTATATATCGGGTCCCGCCGGTGTGGGAAATGACTCGACTACCCCTAACTTAACTACTGGCGATACAGCCCACGCGGGGGCATTTATGTAATATTTGTGGGTCTTGCCATCAGACGGCCACGCCTTCGCCGCACCCCGCGTCCTCCCGACGCAAGCCATGCGATCCCGCCGCGTGTCGTCCGCTTCGAAGCTTCCCGACACGCCTGGATCCCGTCTCCGTCGTGTTGGGTCTTTGGACTTGGTTTTGAGGCTCAAACCAAGAAACCGACTTCCGATGGTTTTGTGGGCAAACCACCAAACCTCGCGTGCTCAGCCCGGCCTCCCGCCAAGCCCCTTGACTCGACCGCCACCGTGCACCGGCTCGATCGTCCATGACTTCTTCTTGCTCGTCTCGCAACCATGTGGCCCGCACCTAGTCCCGCCGTCCACCGGGTCCCTCGAACCGAGCCTACTTGTCTCTCCATCTCCCGGAGGCCCGTCAAGGCTGAAGACCTTTCGCGCCCGTTCTTCACCTGCAACACCACGAACTAGGACGCAACCAACACCTGCGCACTGAGCCAAGAGTCAGTCCAACACCCGTTGTCAATCACTCATCACTGAGGAGCGGTCATCCATCGACCACCGAGACGCTCCTGGTCCTCAATCTCCCCCTTGATGAGTGCATTGACAACACACAACACGAAATGAAATTCAGAGAAAGAAAGGACGAAGAAAAGAAAAACAAAGAAGCTCAACTCATGACCAAAACCAAAGAGAGGCAAAGAAAGGTGACAAGCCAAGAAAAGCACAAACTCCACACTGAAAACAGCAAGAAAGCTCCCTCTGAACAAATGCAAGCTTCCCCTGAACATGTGGATGCAAACTTCCAAATTTTAGCTCACCTCTTCTGAATTTTCATTAAGCTAATGCAAGCTCCCCCTGAACATGTGGATGCAAACTTCCAAATTTTAGCTCACCTCTTCTGAATTTTCATTAAGCTCACCTCTTCACCTCTTCTCCCCCTTGTTGGCAATGTATGAATCAAGGTGAAAATGCAGAAATGTAAGACAAAGCATATAAACATCTACATGAGCTTCTCAAATAGGACAAATCTAGTGTCAAGGGCTAGAAATGAGACAAAGAGCACACATATGGATCATAACATAGTCAAAGCATTGCCACAAGTAATATATAAAAATATAGGCATGTGACAAAGCAAATTTTCAGATTTGAATAATTATATCAAAATATGGCTCACTTCAAATGTAAAAGCTTATCCATGTCATATTCGAGCCAAAAACATGCACATCATCCAGAGATCATACAAGGATATCAAATTCTCAACAAAAGATCATTGCAAACACTCATAAAGCAAAGCATGTCATGTTAAAGCTCATGAGCCATGTGTCCACTTCGGGGAGACTTCTCCACTGGTGAACATCATGCAACATGTTTTGCACCCATGTGTGAAAGATAAAACATTTTAAGCATAAACATGATGGATGGAGCATTTTTCAAGCATACACACTTGTTTTCAAGATTGATTCATTTCATGGTACATGAAGTGCCTTTGCGGCAAAAAGAAGCTTATGCTCCCCCATGAATGCAACACAGGCTAAACATTCACATTGATATTCGGCCTTTGGACCAAAAGCAAGAAAAAGACATCCAAGCACAATCTAAGCATTGAAAGCACATTTAGACCAAAACGTGACATGGATACACTACTACACATGAGTGGAGCACATTTCATCAAATTTAGTCAAGATTAGCATTTGACTCAAAAAGGGCTATCTCACAACATATATATCTCAAATATTCCAAGAGGATAGCCTCACATAGCCATTTCTCCACACATATGACCAATATCTCACAAATATCCTAAGAGACTCAAATAAGGCATATAAAAGAAGCTCATCATTCTAAAATGCAATATGATACAAATGCAACATGATATATAACAAGATGGCTATCCTACCATGGTTTATACATCAAGCAAAACATGTATGTACATCAAAGAAAACATGGTATGATACATATGGTACAAAAGTAATTCCCCCAAGAATCAACTAGAAAGGGCAACAAACCCCAAGTTCCCCCCGCAAGTGCACAAATGTAGCTTGGTCGAGAGGCTTTGTGAAAATGTCTGCAAGCTGATATTGGGTAGGGACATGGCTCAACACAATAGTCCCTTTCTCCACATTGTCTCTCAAGAAATGGTACCTCACTTCTATGTGTTTGGTTCTGGAATGAAGCACTGGCCTTTTCGCTACGCTTATGGCACTGGTGCTACCACAAAGAAGTGGGATCTGGGTGCACTCCTCACCAAAGTCTCTCAAAGTGTATGAAATCCACAACAGCTGGGAACAACAACTCGCGGCTGCAACATACTCTGCCTCGGTGGTAGACTGAGCTACACTAGACTGCTTGCGGGAAGACCACGAAACCAACGAGGACCCAATAAACCGACAAGAACCGAAGTAGACTTCCTCTCGACTCGACAACCAAGAAAATCCACATCGAAAAACCATGAAGAGAAAGAGTCGAGGAGGAAGAATACCAAAGGCCAAGACCGAGTGCGGATCGTAGGTACCGAAAATCCTCTTGACAGTCTGTCGATGTGATGTCCTCGGTGAAGCCTGAAAATGAGCGCACAGACACACACTGAACTGTATGTCTAGCCTCGTCGCCGTCAAGTAGAGGAGGGAGCCGATCATGCTCCTGTACTCCCGCTGGTCCACTGGTTCTCCGTCCTCGTCCGCATCCAAAGTAGTCATACTCCCCATGGGTCTCGACATAGGCTTCACATCTTGCATCTGGAACTTCCTCAGCATGTCTTTTGTGTACTTGGTCTGATGAACAAATGTTCCGTCCTTCACTTGCTTGATCTGCAACCCGAGAAAGTACTGCAATTCGCCCATCATGCTCATCTCGAATTCCCTGCTCATCTCATCTGCAAACTTGGCAACAAGGTTATGTGACGAGCCACCAAAGACAATATCATCCACTTATATCTGGACAATCAACAAGTCATTCCCATGCTTGAGGAGAAACAAGGTCCTATCCACGGTACCCATCACAAACCCTCTGCTCACCAGAAAACCTCTCAATCTCCCATACCAAGCCCGGGGCGCCTGTTTCAACCCATACAGAGCCCTTTTCAACCTGTACACCCTGTGTGGATACTTCTCACTCTCGAACCCTGGTGGCTGCTTCACATACACCTCCTCCTCTATGACCCCATTCAGAAAAGCACTCTTCACATCCATTTGAAACAACTTGAACCCTTTAGCCACGGCAAAGGCTAGAAGAATCCGAATTACCTCAAGATGGGCCACAGGAGCAAAGGTCTCCTCATAGTCGATCCCCTCCTTCTGACTATATCCCTAAGCAATAAGTCTGGACTTGTTCCTCACAACCATCCCATTCTCACCCTCTTTGTTCTTCCAAACCCATTTGGTTCCTATAGGATGGCAATTTGGAGGTGGTTCAACTAACTCCCACACCTGGTTCCTCTCAAAGTTTTCCAACTCCTCATGCATAGAATTGACCCAGTTTGCATCAAATAAAGCATGTCTAATGTCCTTGGGCTCAAAGGTGGCAACAAATGCAGCATGAGCGAAATGAGAGGAATTTCTAGACCTTGACCGTGTAGTACATTCGTCGATGTCCCCAATGATCTTCGATAGGGGATGCACTTCTTGAATCCGCTGGGGAGCCTCACGCCTCGAGACTACCTCCCCCTCAACTTCAGCTTCTCTCGCCTGGTCCTCTTGTCGCACCGTCGTTGTCCATGAAGTAGACGATCCACCCTCCGTAGTGGTCGTAGGGGAAGTAGTGTGTACACAATCTGCTTCAGCCGCATGGTTCTCTCCATCATCATCTCCAGATTCATCCTTCTCCTCTTCAAAGAGGTCCTCAGCCATCTCTACATCACCTGCACATTCAAAACCAAGAGAGGTACATGGCATTGTCTCGTCGAAGGTAACCTCGCAAGTCTCCATGATTTTGTTAGTCTCAAGGTTAAGCATAAAGCATTTGCAACCAAAAACTCAGAAATGACTCACCTTGGGTGCCCGACCATGCATCAGCTCATAACAAGTCTTCTTCTTGAAAGCTCGCAATAAAATCCTGTTAGAGACATGACAAGCCGTATTGACCGCCTCAGCCCAATACCTCCTAGGAGTCCTGTGCTCATCGAGCATCATTCTAGCCATCTCACAAAGAGTCCGATTTTTCCTTTCCACAACTCCATTTTGAGGAGGCACATAAGGGGTCGAATACTGATGTTCAAGACCTAGATCACGACAAAAGGCATCAAAACGAGAGTTCTTGAACTCTGAGCCGTTATCATTACGGATAGCTCAAATGGCATTCCCATGCCTCTCGTTTTTCAACCTCACAATCAGATCTCGAACAAAGCCGAATGTCTCACTCTTGTCTTCCAAGAAAAACACCCAGGCATAGCGAGAGTAATCGTCCACCACAACAAGGACATACCACTTCCCACCCACCGAGCAAACTCGAGCTGGCCCAACAAGATCCATATGCAATAGCTCTGTCAGACGCTCGGTCATGACATCGGTCAGTGGTGGATGGGGAGTGGCTACCATCTTGCCATGCCTACACGGAGCACAAACCAAATCCTTCTCAAACTTTAACCTCGGCAATCCTCGGACAAGGTCAAGACCACTCAAGCGGGAAACCAAATCAAAGCTCAAGTGACCCAACCGCCTATGCCATTTCCACAAATCAAAAGAAGGACCAGCCATCAAACGGCGAAAGCAGGACCCAAAGAACGAGAGAAATCGGCCACCGAAAATCGACCCTCGGGGATGATCATACAGACAAGATCACCTCGAGAATCCAGCAAACGAGACTCACCAGACTTGAAACGCACCTCAAAACCTTCATCAAGCAACTGAGAAACCGAAAGCAAATTGAAACCCAAAGACTTCATAAGAGCAACCCTCTTCAACGTTACCTTGTCACTCACATGCACAACACCCTCAGAAATCACCCTTCCTCGTCCATTGTCCCCAAATGTGATGTACATCTTTTCCTTCACTGGGTGTGGCTGGAGAACCACTTCTTATCTCCGGTCATGTGTTGGGAACATCCAAAGCCGATCAACTAAATGTTCTCCAAGCCTCCTGCCTGTAGTCAGAAACAAGAACAAGAATGAGCTAGCGACTTGACACTGGGGTTAGCACAAAGAAAGTTAAACCAGTGTCGAGCCATCTGCTCAAAAGAGGGGTTAGCAAACATCATTCCCTTGCCACCAAATTTCCCATGTCCCATGGAAGGAGTACGAGCACCACGAGGGGGAAAACGTGGTCCGTAGTTCCTCTGGAACCCAAAGCTGCGATCATCTCCCCTAAACCCATATTGAGGACGAGTAGGGGGACGTCAAGCAAAACCACCACGAGCCCCACCAAACCTCTCACCAGCACGCACACCATCATCTCTCCTAACAAACCTCTCACCACCACCTCTCTGTGGGAACCTACCACCCTGAGCTCCAACTCTACCAACACTCTTCACACTTCCCACACCGCGTGGAAGTGGCACTCTAGGCTCAGGAATACCATGAGACAGGTGATACCTGTCCTGGTTTGCTTGCTCCCTAGCAAGCCTCTCATCCCTCTTCCTCTTGTAGCAAAACTCTGCTAGATGCCTCTCCTTACCACAATACTCACACCTGAAGGGGATGGGTTTTGGTTTTGGCTTTGGCTTCTCTCTAGGCTTCTCACCCTTCTCACTCACAAACTTCACCCGTTTCTGGAAGTCATTTGTCTTAGGTGGGAATTTGGGTGGATCTTGGGTTGTGTCAAGCTTGTTGCAAAGGTGGTTGGGCTTTGGTGTGAAAGAGTTCTTGGGTGCTTTTGGAAGTGGGACTTGGATGTCTCCGATCACCTCAAACTCGGGGTACACACTCTCCCCACTGTTCTCTCCCACTTTCTCACCCAACTTCTCAAAACCCAAACCACGACCATCAGCTCTCTTGAACTCCTCAATCATGATTTTCAATGGAGGTTCCTGCCCAGACAACCAACCCAACACCTTCCTCAAGTAATCATTCTCCTCATAAATGACATCAAAACGGGAAGTAAGTTCAAGATTGCGCAAAGTAACTTCATCACAGCTAGTGCATGCATTGACAACGGGAGATTTCAAAGAAGCTTCCAAAGTGCTAATAGTAGAACGAGCATCAACAAGCTTAGCATGCATAGTAGGACATGATTTACAAGCACCAAGCAAAGTGGGTCTAGCCTTAAGCTCATCATACTCAGTCCTAAGAGCATCTAGTTTAGCCAAAGTGGAAGCATTCTTCTCATTAAGCAACTTGATCTCATTCAACCATGCATCACACTCAAGACACTCAACATCATCAAGAGTAGTAGGAGCAAGTTTCAAAGAGTCATTCTCAAGTTTCAATTCAAGCAATTTGGACTCTAACTCTCCTACTTTCTCACTAGCATTCTCAAGTTGAGCCCTAAGATCTTTCCTCATCTTCTTAGCATCTCTCAACACACTATCACGGTTGTCAATCAAGACATTCAACCAAGTGATCTCAGCAAGCAAAGAGTCGGGGTCACTATTTACCTCATCCTCCGAGTCGGAGTCGCTGTCTCCCTTCTCGCTCTTCTTGCTGCTCGAGCTATGGGCCATCCCACAAAAGCCTTCAAGCGCCACACAGCTCAACCCACTGAGGTTCTGGCTTGCACTCTTCTTGCCCTTGCGCCTCCCGGCGTCTTCATCTTCACTGCTTGAGCTTGACTGCGTGTCGCTTGAGCTTGAGTCGACGTCGCTTGCACCGACCACCATGGCTCTTGCCTTGTCCTTCTTGTAGCCGCCCTTGCTCGGTCGCCGCTTGTCCTTGTCCTTGCTCTTGGACTTGCTGAAGTGCTTGCCCTTGGAGGAGTACTTGTCTTCACGCCTTTGGTGTGCCTTGTACTCGCTCATCTTGTACTTGTTCTCCTTCGCTTCCGGGCACTCGGCGATGAAGTGTCCACGCTTGCCACACTTGTAGCATGTCCCCGAGCTCCGCCTTGCATTCGTCCGGCTCTCATGTAGTCGATCAAACCTCCTTGAGGGCAAGGCCAACTCCTCCTCGCCCAGCACATCAAACTCCTCATCTGGAATAGACATAAGAGAAGACAAGGAAAACTGTCGACAAGAAGGGTTATATTTGCCCTTTGATCCACCCACAAGAGCAGGAGTATGGTCAGTGAAGCCGTCATGCTTGGATTGCAACTTCCTGTCAACCTCAGCTGACTTGAGCTTAGAAAAGAGGTCATCCAACTCAATGGTCAAATATTGCCCAGACTCCTTGATGGCCTCAACCTTAGCACCCCAAACATTTGGGTCCAAGACATGCAAGAGCTTCAAAGCTTGATCATGCTCAGTGTAAGGGAAATCCTCAACATTAGCCTTCATGTTGTTCACGATGGCGGTGAACCTCTGAAACATCGCATCAATGTCCTCACCGGGAAGTTGAGTGAAGTTCTCATATTGCATCCGGTAAGAGACAAAGAGGCGAGCCTTCACATGGTTATCACCACCGTGAGCAACCAACAACTTCTCCCAAATTTGCCAAGCAAGATTCAAATGGCGAACACGCTCAAACTCAGGATCACACAAGCTCCGGACCAAGTGATCAACGGCTTTTGCATTTGCCTCATACTTGGCCTTAGCACCGGCATAGGTCACCATAAGAGTATGGATGTTGATCGGAATAGCATAGGTCTTGTCAAGCACAATGAAATCCAACAAGTTGCCACGAAGAAAGATCATCATACGAGCCGCCCACTTGTGGTAACCCTTCCCATCGAAGTGCGGCGGACCGCCCCGCTCAACATACGCCATCTTAGGATTCAAGACTTGTCAAAGTCACAAAGAATCCAGCACCAAGCTCTGATACCAATCGAAGGATCGGATGGCGACTAGAGAGGGGGGGAGTGAATAGGAGCCGGTAAAAATTCTTCTCAAAGAACCCGGCTTATACCCTAGACAATTCCCGGTCACACACAAGCAATGGATCGAATCACACAGCAACCGCCAAGACAACAAGGTTATGGATCAACCTCAAGTCTTAGGAACGATTCCTTGAAGCACACGAGGAAGCACCAAAGAAGGAGGAAGGAATCGAAATAAGGAACCAAGCTGTCAGCCTCGGGCGGACTGTCCGGCCAGGCGAGGCGGACTGTCCGCAAAGGCCGCACGGACAGTCCGGCCAGGTGTCGCGGACAATCCGCAAGTGACACGCGGACCGTCCGGCCGGGGGCCACGGACCGTTCGTTAAAGACAACAGAACCACCAGAACTGACCCGAGAAAAACGGACCGTCCGCGTAGACCGGGCGGACCGTCCGCGCGGGATCCGGACCGTCCTCTACTGAAGCTCGGACCGTCCGCGAACCGGCTGCAACGAAAACCTAAAACCAAATCAGATCGAAAGCAAAGGCGCGCAAGAACACGACGAACACGCGAAGAACACGAGACGAACAGCACCCGCGCGGACTGTCCGCCAACACCACGCGGACTGTCCGCGCCGCACGGACAGAGCAGAAAACTGCTCGACCCCGAGTGTCAACTCTCCCAATCCATCAACGGATCTCTCAAACGGTAGAAGCTGTTGAGACAAGAGTTTGGGGACAAGTTAAGCGTCAAACAAGGATGCTATACCCCAAAAATTTCGCCTTCTAACTTCCTAAATCACCGGGAATCGCGGATCCTTTGAACACCACCAAAACCTAGAGCTCCGAACGAAAATCCTTGAATCGAAGTGGTTTCCCGGCGTTTGAGGGCACAAGATCAATCCCAAAGATGCACAAGACATCCATCCATGTTTCCCTCAAAGAAATCCGGGGAGAAACCCACTCAAATCCGCGGAACCACACCAAGAACAAAGGCACCAAAAACAAGCATGAGAAAGACCACAAAAATCACAACGCCGAATCTTCTATACAAACCAGGAAAGATTCACAAGGTCTAGCATGCCACCCTAGCATCCATCCCTCTCAACAAATCTCTCATGAAGCTCTCATGCTAGGCTAGAGAAAACGGAGAAGAAAATAGTCCAGGAAAATGAGAAAGAGGAGGGGGGAAATGAAACCCTAAGTCGCGGACCAAGAGCCAACCACACACACTCATGGCTTATATATCGGGTCCCGCCGGTGTGGGAAATGACTCAACTACCCCTAACTTAACTACTGGCGATACAACCCACGCAGGGGCATTTATGTAATGTTTGTGGGTCTTGCCATCGGACGGCCACGCCTTCGCCGCACCCCGCATCCTCCCGACGCAAGCCATGCGATCCCGCCGCGTGTCCTCCGCTTCGAAGCTTCCCGACACGCCTGGATCCCGTCTCCGTTGTGTTGGGTCTTCAGACTTGGTTTTGAGGCTCAAACCAAGAAACCGACCTCTGATGGTTTTGTGGGCAAACCACCAAACCCCGTGTGCTCGGCCCGGCCTCCCGCCAAGCCCCTTGACTCGACCGCCACCGTGCACCGGCTCGATCGTCCATGACTTCGTCTTGCTCGTCTCGCCACCATGTGGCCCGCACCTAGTCCCGCCGTCCACCGGGTCCCTCGAACTGAGCCTACTTGTCTCTCCATCTCCCGGAGGCCCCTCAAGGTTGAAGACCTTTCACGCCTATTCTTCACATGCAACACCACGAACTAGGCCACAGCCTACACCTGCGCACTGAGCCAAGAGTCAGTCCAACACCCGTTGTCAATCACTCATCACTGAGGATCCATCATCCATCGACCACTGAGATGCTCCTGGTCCTCAGGAAGTGGTTGCTTCATGAAGTGAGAAGAATCTGTGACATCTGGATGAGGAGGTACAACTAGTGGTGGAGGATGAGGAGCTGATGATGAAGAACCTTGTTATTGCTCAGACTCGAAGAACAAGGGCCCATACTCATTCAGCAAACCAGAATTGGCCCATCCTCTCATTCTAGCCTCAAATGACGGTATCTCAACTTTCGGAGGCTCGAAAGAGGAAGGAAAGCGAGGGGGTTGAAACCCTTGGGCATTGTGCATTAATTTCATCGTGTCTTGCATTCTCTAGTTTGCTCTCCTAGGCCTCTGTTACTCGACCTCAATGTTGTGCTGACTCATGCACATGCCAAATATGAAGTTTAACAACTTCTTCAGAGGAGATGTCGACCTGTGGGGCCTGTTCTGCTCCCAGCCACCCCACCGGTCAGACCGGTGCTCACCACTAGTCAGATCGGTGATGACTGAGGGCCTGTCTACTTCTGATCCTGCTGTCTAGCCTGTTCCTCAAAGATTTTTTGCTCATGAGTAGTTGCTTCATCTGATCTAGGTGATGGAAACCTTGGAATCTTGTTTGGATTGAGCCTCAACAGCTTATGCTTCACACCTTTGGAAAACACCATCTTTGCAACCCTTTCAACCATGTACATGATGCAAGGGCTATACCTGCAGATCTTCTTGGGGGTCCTCGGATAGGTGTTTGACCTCTTGCCAAATGAAGTCCCCAACACTAAACTCCGAAGCTCCCGGTCTATGACAACCCGCCCAGTAAAATACCGTACTATGGCCTAAAACCAATCCACTTTAGTCATTAAGGAATAGTAAAGTATCATTAGTCGTTAGTTGCCGGGTTAACGCCCGGTAAATCACTTGGAATTCATACAGAGGATCGACATATGCATTAAAACTCACGCGAAGGCGAGTCCAGAGTACAACACGAGTTAAAAACAATTTATTACAAACCACTGTTCATGACATGGAGTAAAGGTTCAGAGTTCGAAAACAACGGAAATAAATTAAACTAGCGCAATGGTAAGCATCACAGGAGGCCATCCGTGATGTCATCACTTGTCGTCATCCACTCGTTCGACAACACCTGCATAACAGTTTTAAAGCAAGGCTGAGTATACTAATACTCAGCAAGACTTAACCGTCGGGTGATAACTACATCACCAAACTCTAGTCATGAAAGGCTTTTGGCCGGTGGAGTTTCTTTTGCCGAACAGCCACGAAGAGTAGGTCCTTACTTTCAATATTTTAGCACTAGTTCTAGTTGATTACCATTTCTAAGTGTGCCAACTAATTCAATCAAGAATTGGACAAGCAATTAATTCATACAACAATGTTCACCAAGTTACATCAATACGGGATATCATGGCTAGTTGATTAAGCAGTCTCGGATAACGGTGAGAGGCTGGCAATCGATTGAATTAAACCTTGCAAGGTAAACCTAAGCACACGGTAGGGTGCCCCCTCGAGGACAACCATCCAGGTAGTTCCCAAAAATCCTCGGGTTGGGATCGAATCTTACAGTCCTGGGTACAAGGCTATCTTGCACACCCCGCGAGGCATCTAGTCTCACACATGCATCCCCCTTCCCGGTAGCTAGCCGGTTAGGTGATTCCTCAGGAGTAGTAATAGTAAGTTCCCGCACCGTCTCATTATGGTACTAGGCTTACCGGTCCCATTCCCGACAAGTGCTTAGTACGTTCAAAAGCTTAGCCCACGAAAGCCACTGGACCGGAGCCCAAATCCCATGCTCTTACCACATGAGCAGTCCATTTATAAAGATCTTATGATTCCAACATAAGAACATATTCTCGCGAGTGACGAACATCACTCGACTTCTACCGGTCCTATAGCATAGCAGCTATCGACCTAGCATACTAGTGATAGAGCATAGGTACCTAGGGATCATGCATCTACGGTTTCAAAAAACTCCTAAAACGTAAATGCACAAGCATAGCATGAAACAATTGCATAATTTTTAAAAGACAGAGTTAATGATCTGGGGCTTGCCTTCGCTGGCAAGGTTGGCCTTGGGCCCTTCTAGACTTTGTTCCAAGTCTTGAGCTACGTCCACGTACTGCAACTCTTTGTCAGCACCTTCGTCTCCTCCTTCCGGCACGAGCGTATGTCTACCGTCAGGAAGATCTACACGAAGATGCACATGCAAGATTTATTTGACGAATTTTAATTTAATTAACTATAGTCAACAAATGACAACCATGGGCTGCACGGTTGACCACATTCACCTAGATAAGAATACATTCAGCATACTCTTCCAAAAAAGAACAATATGCAGCTCTTTATTAATTATTCTTTTTGATAGTGACTGTGTACATAGATATGGAAATAATTTAAATTAAATTCTCAAATAGATATGGGTTGGTAACATTTAGCTTTTTTTTTAGGATTCACACACACACACACACACAAGGTCATTCACGGTGGGTTGATGATTTCCCATTTAATTGACTATTAACTCTTAAATTGCTTCCATAGCTTTTATTCATAATTTAATTAATTAAAATTCGGTGGAAGTGTGTATTAGGCACTAATCACCTATAACAAGCCACTGAACACACATGTATGCTTAGGATAGCTAGGAAATTAATTTTATTGAAATTAACAAAGCTAGCTAGTAAAACAAGATAAATGTACACAAAAATAAATACTCATCAAAATGATCCTAACTTTATATGCTCCAAAATAACCTAGGGATGCAGCATTCACACCTAGAACTATTATGAATTTAGACTTATGCAATTATCAAGAAAAACAAGCATATTCCAAGAATAAATATTTCTCGCAATTATAAAATTGTGCTTAATTCACCAGAGGTGTAATTTGGCATAACATGACAACATGCAGAAGTTGGTCACAAGAATCTAATTATTTTTCGCAAAAAAAA
Source organism: Cenchrus americanus (assembly GCA_947561735.1). Lineage (NCBI taxonomy): Eukaryota > Viridiplantae > Streptophyta > Magnoliopsida > Poales > Poaceae > Cenchrus > Cenchrus americanus. The sequence continues at coordinate 74,409,174 of OX387244.1, read as the reverse complement.
TCATTTGGACAGATTCTACATAAATGGAAAACAATTTTTATAAAAAGATTTACAACATAACTTCGTGCAATTTTTGGTACAAGAGCTAGGCATGGCCTAACACACAACATATCCAAAAGTTAACTACAGAGGACTTATGGTTTTTGAGATATCTTAGATCTAGTTTTTTCACAGTTATATTTTTCATACAAAAACTATTAGTAAACAGCTCAGGCAAGAATAACAAAAATTGTAGTGTTTTCACCAGGAATCCAACAAAATTGGGTTTGCATTTTTCTAATTTTTCTACGATTGTCTACAGATTTTACAAGATTCAGCCAAAGGTCAAATACTATTTAAGAAACCAACTTTTCAAACAAGCCCCTGGAACTTTCCAATACTTCACAGATATGCCCTTGATTCACAAAAATATCCCTGGAAAGATCGGGGAGCCCGCAATTGGGTCCCTGGGCACCCGGCGGCGGTCCTCGCCGGAATCCGGCAAGGCCAGCGGTGCTCCTGGCAGGAAAGGTGGGGGAGCAGGATCTAGGGCTCACCCGAGCTCAATTTTGTTGGTTGGATGGGGCAGTTTGATGGCCGGTGAGGGAGCTCGGTGGCGCTCGGCATCTGCTGCCGCAGCTGCGGGGAATTCCGACGAGGCTAAGGCGGAGCTAGGCAACACGCGGCGGGGAAAGCTTCTATGCGGTCCAGGGAAGGCTTATGGTGGCTGGCCGGCGACGGAAGGGAGCGTGAGGTGGAGCTTGGCGCGGTCGTGCCAATGGCGATGGGAGGAGTGGCCCAGGGTCGGTTCTGCACGCGAGAAGACCTAGCCCCTCTTTTATAGGCGTCGCGCCCGGACCAGGGCAACGGATGGACCGGTGGTTCGCTGCGGGTGGCCGGTCGACGAGCGGGAGCACGGCGTGTGGTAGGGGTGACTCCGAGACGCCTGGTCCGCGCGCGGCTTGGGGAAACAGGGAGCCTCAGGAGTGTGACCTCGGGATGGCGCGGTCTCGGGTTGCGGCCCGTGGGCTCGTACGCCAAGGGGGGGTGATGCGGTCGGCGCGCGGGCGACGTCACGGCGCGCGCGCTCGCGTTCCGGCGTCAATCAATTCTGGTTACTCGTGTTTGACCAAGTTTATCTCAACATTTTTCAACTAAAGTGCACCAAGTGATGAGTAGGAAAGTTGTAGATCTCACTACCCTCTACAACTTTTACAAAGGCTCTAGGGTGTTTTCCTCAACGGATTTGGCACAATCTGCTGCCAAACTTTAAATGTCGCCATGCCTCTGTGAATAGGAGCTACTGGCGGTTGACCACGTTTTTCACCAATTTCCACTCAAAATTTGAAATGCCAATCTACATGAAAGTTGTTCCCTCGACAAACTGGACAACTTTCATAATGGTAGATTTTGAAGTGTTTAGGTGAAATTTGGAGAACGCGGCAAAAGTTTCAGAAGACATTCGCCGACGTCAGGGTTTAAGCGGGGTTTGACCGTGTTTTTGACCAAAGGTTGACCACAAGGGTGTGTTTACTTGGTCAAGGGGGTTAATAGGGTGTGTAGGTGAGGTTTTCGGGTGATGACCTAGGTCGACCTTGGTTTGACCAATGTCAGCCGATTTGACTCGGCTGATTCGGTCATTAGAGTTAATGACACTAATTAAAAACCTAGGGAGGTCACAGCCTACCCCCTTAAGAAGAATCTCGTCCCGAGATTTGAAATTACAAGACGGGGTGGGGAGGTAGTTCTTGAGGAGAGAGATTACCCGTAGAGTTAAGCTGATTTGGCTTCCATTGAATAATCGGCTTCTTGCCGTGATCACCATTAGCTGCTCCGAGGTTCTGATTCTGCTGCTGGGGATTCGGGAAATTACGTATGAAATGTCCGGGTTGTCTACAATTGTAGCACAAGCGGGGTGGAAGGTCTCTGAGCTTGGAAATTTGTTGTTGATCTTTCTTGATGAGGCGGAGCTTCTTCTTCTTCATCTTTCCTAACATCTCGGCTTGCGAGTGAGTTTGGCCTGCGGGGAGCTGAGTGGTCTTTCCAGTGTCGCATCTTCATTTGCCCTCACGCGGACGAGTCTCCTTATAGGTAATTTCCCACTCACTTACATTATCTCAGCTAATACTTGCTTGTTGCTCTGACTTGTTTTCTCTTATTTTCTGAAGTCCATTGGTAGTTGAGAAGGTGGTAATGTGGAGTCAGAGGCCTAGGGTTGGTCTTGATTTACATGATCCATCAACAGATTCAACAAGCAGGCCTGCTCTACCATGGATGCAGATAAAGACTGAGAGAGACTGCCTGCCAAACTAGTTCGAGAGGATTCCCCATAACGTCCTTGGATGATATCGCACACTATCTAATTCAACACTGAATTTTGCCCCTCCAACATCTGGATTGCACCGACAATAGCATTTATGTCAGCCTGGGTAGGTACTCTGGGTAAGCAGGGCTTGAAGGGTTGAAGCTTCTGTGGCCTCAGTGGCAGTTGTTATAGTTGTTGGGCCATTCGTTGTTGCGCCTATAGGTGTTGGCACAACACTTCGGTCTGTGCTGCCACGAAGGCCTCGGTCAGTGTCGTGGGCGGTGGTGGGGGTAGATCACCACTACCCAATGCACCAAAACCATTGGGGGTACTCCGTGTCGGTCTGACCATCTGAAAGTTGAGTTCCCATTAATACACATTCAGAAACTCGTTCAGAAAATTAACAAGTCGAACATGCACTATGGAACTCGTTCACGGTAAGTAATGCGAACCGGACATCAAAATAATCACAAGCTTCCAACGATCCTGGGTTTGCTCCTTTCTCGATTCTGAGGATTGGGAGGGTATGAGCACGGATCATGGACGGACAAGCAATGGATGGCTCTCACTCTATGACTTTTCGAGAACCTTGACTACTCAAGAAAAATTCTACTTCTACTGCTTCCACTTGGCTAGTCGGAAGGGAATTGATGCTACAAGGTCGTCGAGATTGGCGGCAAGAGACCAAGTCGACAATGATCATCCAACTAGATTTCTATGAAGAAAAGGGGAAGGCTAGTGAAAGGGTTCCGTAACTTCATTGTACGGAAGGCAATTTAGTGGGGAACTTTAGAAATAATCTTGCTCACACTTTAATTAGCTTGCGAATTTGGGTGTGGATGACTCATTACTTTGAGGTGCAATGATTTTAAAAGTTGATGTGATGCACATGCTTGTGAAGACACTATGCACATGCTCGTGCAGTATGGTGCTCATGGTGCACGTTAGTGTGACTCGGTTACCCAGATGATGAGTTAGTGATTGCAAGGGCAATCACAGACAGAGAAAGAATATGTGTGGCGGGTCGCCTTCTCACAACCAAGATACCCAGCGCGCTCCTAGTGGCAGTCATGTGGTTGCAGCACACATGATGCCCTAGGTTTTGTCGCGGCACCTTTGGTTATGGGACAACATCACCAACAAGAGAGGTAGGGTAGGAGAATGGAGTTTTCATGCGAATGCATGTTAGTATGCCCAAGTTTCCCAAATGCATATGCCATGCAGTGCATACTCAAAAGTAACATTTATTTTAATTCAAAATGCTGTGAGCAAGGCCAAAAGGAATAAGTTCAGGATTGAGGGATCGATTGGATCTTGGTTGGCAAGAAATTTTTGGATGAGTTTGAGATTCACCACAGAACTATTTGATCTGATCACAACCAACTTAAGTCATGTATTACGAAAATCACTGCTGAAAGATGTTCAAACCAGGCGTTACATTGATGAGGGGGTTCGGAACTAGCAAACAACGTTTGGGAGTACACTACAGACTAGCTGTATGAAAGGAAGCACCTAGTTCAACCAACCACAACAGCTAATCAAACGCGGTTGTACCCTAGGGTTCCGTACAAATGCTATACTCGTACAACTCAGAACTCTATTCTAACCTACCAACTTCCTATGGTTGGATCTTCCATGCTGAAGGACTATGGCGACTCGGGTCCAGACTCTATACCATATTCTCCTTGGATGTCCTCAGCATCTTCTTCTTCCGGTCCGGGAATGATAGGTTCTGGAGGTGGAGCTGCTATAGCTTCCAGTTGATTCTCTAGTTCAAGAATATACTGGTCATTATGCTGCAAAAGGAAGTTCTACTCATGTATAATTTCACTTAATTCTTGTATCTTTGCCTTGTCGTTGTGTCTTTCCTTCTCGAGAGTAGCTATAATTGCTCGGGCTTACTTCAACGCTTGAGCTGTACACTCAATCTCTTTAACCCGATACCTATAGATTTGGTGTCTATAGAATACACTTTCTTCCACCATCCGTCGGTAGGTGTCATACATGGCTTCTGAAAAGCGGACTGAGGTGACGAGATCGGAACTATAGTGAGAGTCACCATGGACTGGAAGAAAAGCTTCGCGTTCGACACAAGGTACAGTGTGTCGCTCAGGTACAGGAATTACTTTGGCTGCAGAGCCGGCTACATCGTCAGGGTGCTTCCCGCAAAAAGTTGTGAGCGCTTCGAGAGCAGCCTTCAGCATAGTGTCAGTCAAGTTCAGTCCTTGTGCCTTACACTCCCACTCGTCCCAAGCAGGATTGGTCAGGCACACGGAAATCTTCACCTTCACTTCACAATGAAGGAGCTGACCTGTGGTCATGATCTCACGTGTCGAGTACTCTAGGTAAGAAGTGTACCCAAAGTCCTTCAGGGTGTCCCACAAAAGTGCAGGAAATCCACCCTCCTCGAGTCAATTCACGGGAGTCCATGCTTCCACATCAGCCGACGCAGATCCAGCGTTGTCCATCTAGACATAATGACAAAGGTGAGAACCCGACGGTGTGAGTGTACAAGGATAAACTCGATCCACGCCAAAAGGGTATATGGTTAAGCAATGGGGTAGCCATGGGTACCAACGTACAATCGTATGAGTAACTCAAATCGAGCAGACATACATAATGACATAAGTTCTGACAGTTGTGAACAAAAATTCATAACTTACAACCAAAGCCCCAAAATTTCCTAAATTTGTGCGGCAACCCATTAAGGTTATGAGACACATGTTTGGGTATGCAAGATTGAGCTAGAAGTTTAGGGAGGTGCTTAACTAAGCAAGATTTCAAATTTGGTTCTAGGAAGATAGCAGGACAAAGGTTGACTAAACCGAGCATAACTTGCGATAGACATAAGTTATGATCGTGAACTTCGGCGAGCAGAAACTAGATTAGATTGGAGCAACCTGTTTAACACACCTAATTTAGTTAATCCTAAAACATGGTGTAAAAACAAAACGAACAAGCTTTTAGAAAATCTGGCAGCACAACATCTATGCATGAGAGATACTCTAGTTTAGAAAACACACACTAGCAATCCTTTCTTAGAGAGCATACAAGGTCTTGTTTTGGGTCATTTTAGTTGTTTCGATTTTTAATATGCATGCAAGACACCCTATTCGACCTCACATGGCAATCAAGCCAAAAATCGAAGTTAGTGCCGGTGGCAAGGCTTTTAATATCTAGTCGAGAGCTATACGGTACTCACTTAGCGACTAACGAAGCACTGTTATGTACCTGCAGAAAACGAACCTTCCGTGCCAGCACGTTGTGTCCACATACATTACCGTTCACTATAGAAACGGCATCCATATGTTAAGCCGTTGCATGGACAGCGTCCAACCTCGGACACCCTCCGTTTGAATGGAGTGTATCCTTGCCTCGCATACTCGACATACGGAATGCATACGTATAAAACACGTGGTGACAGCACAACTCATAACCAGACGCGACGATGGGATCCATGGAATAGATCACTCCATCAACCCTCGCAATTCCCGTGATGCGGTACAACACACGTATAACACATGTGGCTCATCTAGTTTGGTTGTGCAAGAAAGTAAGCCTAACAGAAATAAAATGTGCTGGAAGTTAGCAAATAAACCATAGGTTAATAAGCCACCTAAAGAACCCAAAATTCCCTCTAGGGCCTCTCGGTCTAACTTATCCTTATTGGACCAACGCAGCTTGTAAACAGAAGCTGTGACAACCAATCTTGGTAAGTTTTATTCAAAAACCAGTGGTTAAGGTTGTTAATTAAACTCTGGTGCATAGAATCGCTCTAATACCAGCTGTGACAACTTGCCCAGGAAAATACCGTACTATCGCCTAAAACCAATCCACTTTGGTCATTAAGCAATAGTAAAGTATCATCCTGTCGTTAGTTGCCGGGTTAACGCCCGGTAAATCACTTGGAATTCATACAGAGGATCGACATATGCAATAAAACTCACGCGAAGGCGAGTCCAGAGTATAGCACGAGTTAAAAACAATTTATTACAAACCATTGTTCATGACATGGAGTAAAGGTTCAGAGTTCGAAAACAGCGGAAATAAATTAAACTAGCGCAACGGTAAGCATCATAGGAGGCCATCCGTGATGTCATCACTTGTCGTCATCCACCCGGTCGACAACACCTGCACAATAGTTTTAAAGCAAGGCTGAGTATACTAATACTCAGTAAGACTTAATCGTCGGGTGATAACTACATCACCAGACTCTAGACATGAAAGTCTTTTGGCCAGTAGAGTTTCTGTTGCTGAACAGCCACGAAGAGTAGGTCCTTACTTTCAATATTTGAGCACCAGATCTAGTTGATTACCATTTCTAAGTGTGCCAACTAATTCAATTAAGAATTGGATAAGCAATTAATTCATACAACAATGTTCACCAAGTTCCATCATTACGGGATATCATGGCCAGTTGATTAAGCAGTCTCGGATAACGGTGAGAGGCCGACAATCGATCGATTTAAACCTTGCAAGGTAAACTTAAGCACACGGTAGGGTGCCCCTGCGAGGACAACCATCCAGGCAGTTCCCAAAAATCCTCGGGTTGGGATCGAATTTTACAGTCTTGGGTACAAGGCTAACTGGCACACCCCGCGAGGCATCTAGTCTCACACATGCACCCCCCGTCCCGGTAGCTAGTCGGTTAGGTGATTCCTCAGGAGTAGTAATAGTAAGTTCCTGCACCGTCTCATTATGGTACTAGGCTTACCGGTCCCATTCCTGACAAGTGCTTAGTACGTTCAAAAGCTTAGCCCACGAAAGCCACTGGACCGGAGCCCAAATCCCATGCTCTTACCACATGAGCAGTCCATTTATAAAGATCTTATGATTCCAACATAAGAACCTATTCTCGCGAGTGACGAACATCACTGGACTTCTACCGGTCCTATAACATAGCAGCTATCGACCTAGCATACTACTGATAGAGCATAGGTACCTAGGGATCATGCATCTAGGGTTTCAAACAACTCCTAAAACGTAAATGCACAAGCATACCAGGGAACAATTGCATAATTATTAAAAGACAGGGTTAATGATCTAGGGCTTGCCTTCGCTGGCAAGGTTGGCCTTGGGCCCTTCTGGACTATGTTCTAGGTCTTGAGCTACATCCACGTACAGCAGCTCTTTGTGAGCACCCTCGTCTCCTCCTTCCGGCACAAGCGTATGTCTACAGTCAAAACAGACACACCAACTTCCGGACTTTGGCCCGGGTCTTGCTCTACGGTCACGTAGTGCACGTCTCCTCCTGCTCCCTCGTCCTCGTCAGTCGGCACGAGCGTATAGCTACCGTCGAGGACTTCTACACGGAGAATGCAAATGCAAGACTTAATTGGCAGATTGAGTTGATTCATCACAAAACCACTTTTGGCAACCATGGGGTGCATGGTTGACCACATTCACCTAGATAAAGATACATTCAGCATACTCTTCCTAAAAAGGAACATTGTGTGATGTTTTATCAGTTAGACTTTTTAACGGTGGCTGTGTACATATATATACAAATGAATTAATTTAATTCACATAATAAAACAGTAGCAACAGCTACAAGTTGTATAGGGTTGGCCATAATCACTTTAAATAAAGCATTTACACATTTACTCATTTAAGCATAAAAAGACTATACAATGCTTTCGTGATGGTGATTGTGTACACATCTAAAAAGAATATTTTATTTAAATACAAACAGCAAGGAAAATTACATTTGTGCCCCAAATTTACTTTCCTAACTCATTTATTTGACTTATGCACAAAAGGATGTATTTTTCCTATTTTTCCTTTACTAGATTAATCTAGTTTGCACTCTTTTGATCAACCAATCATTCTTCAAACTTGCCCAACAGTGCCCGTGGGTCCTAATGACCAGAAAACACTCCTCTGGACAGCAAGTAACTGGTTTGTACCCTTGAATTTAAATGCACATAAATGAAAGCATTTCTAGCTAGCAAATAGAGGATTAAAGCATAACAAAAAAAATATAATAGAAATGAACCCAAATTTTCTCCTACACATGCTTTGGTCCAAAACAAGCCTAAATAACCAACAAACACTCCTGGATCTATTCTAGATCTTGATCTATGCATTTATGAATAAAAACAAGCATAAATTAGGAAATAATATTTCTAACAGATATAAAATCAGGGTAAGATCACCGAGGATGCATTTTGGTATAACATGACAATAGCCAGATGTTGGGCTCAAGAATAATTATATTTTAAGATACAAAAATCATCTAAGAAGACTTATCAATATCACAAGATAATTTATATAAAAAGATTACTTCAGTAACTTTTTGCAAATTTTGGCACGGAACCTAAGCATGCTAGTTCCCACAACATATCCAAAATCCAGCTCAAGATCATGTGTGGATTTTGCAGAATCACAGATCTAGTTATTTTACTTTTCAATTTTTCAAGAAAAAACTATAGCTCAAAATTATATACATATTTGGAGAAAGTTGTAGTTCTTGTTACAAAGAGCACAACAAAATTGAGTTTGCCATTTTTGGATTTTTCTGTGATTTGTTATGGATTTTACAAGGTGCAGCTGAAACACTAAAAAGGGGAAGAAACCTTTTTGCGAGCAGGCCCCTGGAAAGATCTAAAGTCTCACAGCCATACCCTTGATTTGCGTCCACACCCTTAGAAGTTCCTGGTACCTTGCAATGTGGTCCCCGCGACCAAGGGGCGGCGCGGCTGGCCAAAATCCGGTGGCCTCGCCGACGGTCTTGGCCGGGGAAGGGGCTGGGAAGGATCTAGGGTTCGTGAGGGACCGGCTTGTGTGCGGTTTTGGGGTGGAAATGGCCGCCGGTGAGCGGCACGGCGGTGTTGGCTGCTGCAACAAGGGGCGCCAGCAAGGAGGGCAGCCTGGGTGACACCGAATGGGCTCAGGAGTTCCAAAGCATCCTAGAGGAGGGCTAGGAGAGGGGCAACGTCGCTGGAATGGGCGGTTGGAGTAGCTCGACGCGACGGCCGGCTATGGCAAAGCGGCGGCTCCGGCGTCGGCATTGCGCGGAGCCGTTCTGCGCACACGCGCAGGGGGGGGGCGGTCCGGCACGGCCTTTATACCCGAGGTCATGGCGGTGGGGAAATGCCTTGCGTGTCAAGGCCGTGGAGTCGCGGCTTGGGCGGGGGGCGACGGCAACGTGTGTGCCCGTACGGCGGCGGCCGGGTTGGGCGGTCGGCGCGGTGGCCGCGAACGCGTGGGGCGAGCGGGGATGCCGAAGAGGGGCGGTGGGCGCGCGCCGTCCAATCTCCCCTGCGCAAGCCGCGTGGAGCCCGTGAGGCCTCGGCGTCCGTGCCGGCCCACGGCACGGCTTCCCGCGGGCGCGCGCGGCGTCGTGCAGCCAGGGGCAGAGAGCGCTAGGCGCCTGAATACCATTTCACGTAGCCCTGTTTGACCGACCAAAACTCTAAAAAGTTGAATTGAAGTGCACAAAAGTTTGAATAGAAAAGTTGTAGATCTAGGATCCCTCTACAACTTCCACAAAGGGTGTATGGCCTTTTTCTCAATCGTTTGTGCACAAATTGCATGCCAAGATGAAAGATTTCTGGGCGCCGATGAATAGTAACTCTAGGCGTTGACCAAGCTTTTTCACGTATTTCCACTCCAAATCTCAAATGCCACTCAACATGAAAGTAGTGTTCCCCGACAAAATACACAACTTTTACATTGGGAGAATTTGAAGTGTTTAGGTGTAATTTGGAGAACGCGGCAAAAGTTCCGGGCGACATAGGAGGGTCAAAGGGTGTTTAAGGGGTTTGACTAGGGTTTTGACCCAACCTTGACCATGGGTTGACCAAGGGGTCATTAGGGGTTGTGGGTGATGTTTTCGAGGTGATGGCCCACGTTGACCGTCGTTTGACCAGAGTCAACTCGGTTGACCGGATCATTAGGGTTAATAAACCCGGCTGAAAACCTGGGGCGTCACAGACTACCCCCCTTAAACAGAATCTCGTCCCGAGATTCGACAACATGATTAGAGTAACCTTCTTCCAACAATGCAAAGGTTACAAAGGTGGAAGACATACTCGCTTACACTTCTAGATAGCGAGAATTCAGATGGGGTAAAAGATACATGGTGCTCTCCTCACTGCCTCAACGCAGTTCATGAGGAAGCGGGCGATGGATGTGTACATGAAAAACTAAAAGAAGACAAACTCCGCCGGAGGGACTCGAAAATCTCCATGAACTGCGGCATGGTCGGCGATGCATGCTGGGGTTCTTCTCTCGATCTTCTTCCGAGCTGCTTCTGGATGTTGTCAACGAAGATTGCGAAACAACTTGCTCGGCGAGTGGGCGGAGCAATGGCAGAGATGGGCAAGTAGCGGGTTGCCCAAAAACTAGCCAGAGCGAAAACAAGAGCGACAACACTGTTGAGCTCGAAAACAGGCTAGACTTGGCAATGGCAACACCGCGGAAGGGTTTCCCTTTTTATATCTCAACGGAAACGCAACGGCCATCCCAACCGACTGAGGTAGGGACTAGCGGAGCGATCTGGCGGTGGCCACACGGGGCTCGATAATGGTCGGCTCGTGAGGTCTTGACGACGTGATCGTGGCTGTGGGAAAAGATATGGCAGGGCGACGCTATCACATTGTACCATCGTGGCACTGAAAAGAAAGGGGGGTCCAACGGTTGGAAGAACTGACCATGACGGTGAGATTGTAACAAGGAGAACTTAGCAAAAGATTTTGTCAATTCCTCGCTCGCTTGTTTTCTTGATTCCTAGGATTTGGAAGGTATGATCCACTGATCATGGACTGATAAGGGATGAAGGACTCTCGTGCCTTGACTTTTCGAGAACCTTGATTGCTCATGAAAAACTTTGCACCTACACTTTCAACTTCACCGGTTGATTTGATCAGATGCTAAGGAACTTTGAGATTAAGCGGACAGAGACCAAGTTGAAAAGTGATTATAAGGAGATTTCTATGAAGAAAAGGAAGGCTAGTAAACAAATATGCTTACTAAGATTTTCGAATTTATTTTATTTTATTTTATTGAAAAGCAACAAAGGTGTAAGGATGGATCAAAGGTTCCACCCTTAGGAGTCCAAGGTTAGTTGTCCATAGCAACAACAAAGGATGGTAAGATCATAAGGAGCAATTGCACGGAGTTGTTTATGGATAGCAATGAGAATGACTTAATGGGATGGGTAGATACCACAATTTTAGAAGATATTTGCTCACATGAACAATTTTAAATTGAATGAGCTATGCACCAATGATACATATGATTGAATGTCGATGAAGAGGAAATACTTTGTGCAACAATGGAGTGATACACACTTTAATGCTCATGTTGTGGTGCATAGAGTGTGATGCACATGCAGATGAGCACATGATGCTTGTGCATATGAACATATGATGCATATTGAGGAATGCACATGTTCATGGGATATGATGCTCGTGATGCTTGTTAGCATTACTTGTTTACTCATGCAGTTAGCTGGCAATAAGGGGATAACATAGAATGAAGAAAATGGATTTGCGGTGAGTTGCATGCTCCCCAACCAAGATACCTAGCGCGCCCTAGTGGAATTCACATGGCTGCAGCACACATGATGCACTAGGTTCCGTCGCAGCACCCTTGGTCATGGAACAACAATCTCATCAGCCATAAGGAGGATAGAGGAGAAAGGTTGAAAGCTTCAATGCGTATGCATGTTAGTCCATCCGAGGTTTCCAAATGCACATGCTATGCAATGCATTTCCATGCCCATGAATTATTAAATTTAGGGCGCAACCCATGCATGACATGATGAAGCTCAAGGCATGCCAACAGAATTTAACTCTTTCTATTCATGTTTCATGTGTTCATAAAGTTGTGAGCAAGATCAAGATGAAGACGTTCAAGATTGCAAGGTCAAACACGATTGAGACAAGGATGTCGCTAGCAAGGGTAGCTTAGGGCATAAAGGGCATAAATATTACCATCAAAAGTCCACGGATAAATGTTCACAACCAACAATTGACGGCAAATCAAAGAGATAGACGTTCTCAACTAGAAACACTACCCATGAAATTACACTGATCTTTCTTTCCTTCAAAATTTGACTTCTTGTTCTGATGACTCTTACTTGCTTTGGAGCCTTGACTCTGTGGATGGGGCTTGTCCAACCTAGGGTTCGGGCATGTATTGGCGTAATGCCCGGGTTGTCTACAATTGTAGCAAATACGGGGCGGAAGTTCCTTAGGCTTGGAAGCTTGTTGACGTGGCTTCTTGCCGCTGTTGTCACTTTGTTTGCCCCTGCGAGGACATTCCTTGCAGGTAATTCCCCACTCACTCAAATCCATTTCGGGGAATGCTCTCTTGCGGCTCCAACTTTTCCCTTCTTCTTTGGTAAGGTCCATTGGTAGCTTTGATGGTGGTAGTAGAGAATCAGAGGTGTTGAGTTGACTCTTCTTCATATGATCCACCAACAAATTGCATAAGCGGGCCTGCTCAACCACAGATGTAACTAATGCCTGGGAGAGACCGTCCGTTAAACTAGTTTGAGATAAGCCTTGATAACGATCCTGGAGGATATTGTCCATGATACGACTTAATACTGAATTTTGTTCTTCGAACATCTCGATTGCACCAGCAATGGTGTCTATATCACCCTGAGTAGGTACTCGGCGTGAGCGAGACTCAAAGGGTTGAGGTTTCTCCGGATCTTTTCCAGTGGAGATCATGGTCTGAGCGACTAAACTTGGTCCATCTGGGTTGGCACCAAGGGGGGGTTGTTGCTGCAGCATCTGGACGAGCTGCTGCTGCGTCTCAAAGGATTTGGCACAACATGCCCTTTTGAGCAGCCATGAATGCCTCTACCATCGTCCTGGGTGGCAGTGGTGGTCGGTCGCTACCACTACTCGATGCACCAAAATCATCTGGGGAGCTGCATGTCAGCCCCACCATCTGAAATAATTGAGCTTCCATTAAATACACATTCATAAGCTTGTTTTCACAAGCAGAACATGTACGACGGAAAACTCAATTGGAACAAAAGTTCGACTCGGGGCAACACAATATTCTAGAACTAAGAATTTTGTGCGCTCAGCTCAAGATTACGAGGATTCATGACTCAAAATTTCAAACCAATGTCAAGGTTTGGAGCAATCTGACATCCAACTTGGAATCAAAATATAAGGTTATCACGTGTTGAAGAATTTGGTACGGGGGTCTTATTCTGGCGGTGGGGAACAAAACTTCCCAACTCAAACACCAGAGTCCCAAAAATTCCCAAATTTCAACAGCAACTTCAGTGACATAATTATGCACACTTTTGGTATTCAAAGGTAGATCTAGATTGAACTGGAACATACATTACCGTTCACTTATAGAAACGGTATCCATGCGTCAAGCCGCTGCATGGATAGTGTCCAACCTCAGACACCCTCCGTTTGAATGGAGTGTATCCTTGCCTCGCATGATCGACATGTGAAATGCACACGTATGAAACACGTGGCGACACCACAACTCATACCTACACGCGAAGATGGGATCTGTGGAATGGATCACTCCATCAACCCTTGCAATTCCTATGATGCAGAACAACACACGTATGAAACACGTGGCTCACCTAGTTTGGTTGTACAAGAAAGTAAGTCTGACATGAAGTAAAGTGTTGGAAGTTAGCAAAATAAACCATAGATTCTTAAGCCACCTAAAAGAACCCAAAATTTCCCTCTAGGGCCTCTCGATCTAGATCATTCCTTAACGATCCAACGGATTTTCGAAATCCAACCAATCTTGGCAAGTTTTATTGTATATCATGTGATTAGTATTAATCTAATCACTCCGGTGCATACGGATGCTCTGATACCAACTGTGACAATCCCACCCGAGATAATTCCGTACTATCGCCTAAACCAATCCTTTTGGTCCTTAAGTGATAATAAAGAAGTATTCCGTTGAGTGTTGCCGGGTTAACGCCCGGTAAATCACTTGACAACACAAAGAGGATCGAATGTATGCTTTAAAACTCCCACGAAGGAGAGTCCAGAGTGCCTTACAAATTAACCATCACATCCCTGTAGGGTCCATTATTACAAACATAGTTCTTTGACATGAAAATAAATGGTTTAGAGTTTATTGAAAACAGTAGAAGATAACTAAATGGTACGATCACATCATAGGAGGCCTGTCCATGATGCAATCACTCTTCGTCATCCACCCATTCCAGCTCCCAGCCAGGTGGAAGTTCTCCGGGCCACACATCACATGCATTACCTGGAAACAACATTTATAAAGCAAGGCTAAGTATGCTAACACTCAGCAAGACTTACCCGTCTAAAAGAAGACTTTACCTCTAATCATGTATGGCTTTTGGCTAGTGGGTTTGTTTGCCAAAAAGCTGCTGAGTAGTGAATCCTTACTTTCAATATTTTAGCTCATGTTCTACTAGAAGTACCCATTACTAGATAAGCAACTATTGCAACCAAAGTTGTACAAACAATTAACCAAGGTAATGATCTTCACAAAGTTCCATCATAAATGGATATCATGGCCAGTCGGGTAAGTAGTCTCAGATGATAGTGAGAGGCCGACAATCGATTGATTCATAACCTTGCAAGGTGGACCTAAACACACGGAAGGTGCCCTCACCAAGAGTTCACCAACCAGGCAGTTCTTGTCATTCTTCGGTTTGGGGATAATAGCTCACAGTCTTAAGTACAAGGTTTATCTGGGCTACGCCAATAAGGTCACCCAGCCTCACGCATGCACTCGGGTGGCGAGCCCGGGGCCGCAACCCTAAGAGTAGTGATAGTAAAACCCCGTACCGCCTCATTTAGGTACTAGGCTTATCATACCCATTTCCGACAAGTGTTTAGTACTTTCAAACACTTAACCAATGAAGCCATTGAACCGGAGCCCAGATCCCATGCTCTTACCACATGAGCAATCCATTTAACCAATAAAGTGATTCCAAAAAGTAGATCCTATTCTCGCGAGTGACGAACATCACTCGACTTGTACCGCATCCTTAAAGCATAGCAACTAGAGACCTAACATGCTAGTAAAAGATCATAGGTACTTATGGATCATGCAACTAGGGTTTCATTTTAACTCCTGAACGTAAATGCACATACAATAACATTAAGTAAATTCAGAAGTGTAAAGAAACACATAGGTTAATGAATAAACCGGGGCTTGCCTTCGTCAGCACAAACAGACACACCAACTTCCGGACTTTGGCCCGGGTCTTGCTCTACGGTCACGTAGTGCACGTCTCCTCCTGCTCCCTCGTCCTCGTCAGCCGGCACGAGCGTATAGCTACCGTCGGGGACTTCTACACGGAGAATGCAAATGCAAAACTTAATTGGCAGATTGAGTTGATTCATCACAAAACCACTTTTGGCAACCATGGGGTGCATGGTTGACCACCTTCACCTATATAAAGATACATTCATCATACTCTTCCTAAAAAGGAGCATTGTGTGATGTTTTATCAGTTAGACTTTTTAACAGTGGTTGTGTACATATATATACAAATGAATAAATTTAATTCACATAATAAAACAGTAGCAACAGCTACAAGTTGTATAGGGTTGGCCATAATCACTTTAAAGAAAGCATTTATACATTTACTCATTTAAGCACAAGAAGACTATACAACACTTTCGTGATGGTGATTGTGTACACATCTAAAAAGAATATTTTATTTAAATACAAACAACAAGGAAAATTACTTTTGTGCCCCAAATTTACTTTCCTAACTCATTTATTTGACTTATGCACAAAAGGATGTATTTTTCCTATTTTTCCTTTACTAGATTAATCTATTTGCACTCTTTTAATCAACCAATCATTCTTCAAACTAGCCCAACAGTGCCCGTGGGTCCTAATGACCAGAAAACACTCCTTTGGACAGCAAACACTCCTCTGGACAGTAAGCAAGTTGGGCTCAAGAATAAGTATATTTTAAGCTACAAAAATCATCTAAGCAGATTTATCAATATCACAAGATAGTTTATATAAAAAGATTCCTTCAGTAACTTTGTGCAAATTTTGGCACGGAACCTAAACATGCTAGTTCCCACAACAAATCCAAATCCAGCTCAAGATCATGTGTGGATTTTGCAGAATCACAGATCTAGGTATTTTACTTTTCAATTTTTCAAGCAAAAACTATAGCTCAAAAGTATATACATATTCGGAAAAAGTTGTAGTTCTTGTTACAAAGAGCACAACAAAATTGAGTTTGCCATTTTTGGATTTTTCTGTGATTTGTTATGGATTTTACAAGGTGCAGCTGAAACACTGAAAAGGGGAAGAAACCTTTTTGCGAGCAGGCCCCTGGAAAGATCTACAGTCTCACAGCCATACCCTTGATTTGCGTCCACACCCTTAGAAGTTCCTGATACCTTGCAATGTGGTCCCCGGGACCAAGGGGCGGCGCGGCTGGCCAAAATCCGGCGGCCTCGCCGACGATCTTGGCCGGGGAAGGGGCTAGGAAGGATCTAGGGTTCGTGAGGGACCGGCTTGTGTGCGGTTTTGGGGCGGAAATGGCCGCCGGTGAGCAGCACGGCGGTGCTGGCTGCTGCGACATGGGGCGCCGGCGAGGAGGGCAGCCTGGGCGACACCGACTGGGCTCAGGAGTTCCAAAGCATCCTAGAGGAGGGCTAGGAGAGGGCAACGTCGCTGGGATGGGCAGTTGGAGTAGCTCGACGTGACGGCCGCTATGGCAGAGCGGCGGCTCCGGCGTCGGCATTACGCGGGGCCTTTCTGCGCACACGTGCGCGCGGGAGGGGGGGGGGGGACGGTCCGGCACGACCTTTATACCCGAGCTCATGGCGGTGGGGAAATGCCTTGCGTGTCAAGGCTGTGGAGTCGCGGCATGGGCGGGGGCGACAACGACGTGCACGCCCGTACGGCGGCGGCCGGGTTGGGCGGTCGGTGCGGTGGCCGCGAACGCGTGGCGCGAGCGGGATGGCAAAGATGGGCGGTGGGCGCGCCGTCCAATCTCCCCGCGCAAGCCGCGTGGAGCCCGTGGGGCCTCGGCGTCCGTGCCGGGCCCACGGCACGGCTTCCTGGCGGGCGCGCGTGGCGTCATGCAGCCAGGGACAGAGAGCGCCAGGCGCCTGAATACTATTTCACGCAGCCCTGTTTGACCTATTAAAACTCTAAAAAGTTGAACTGAAGTGCACAAAAGTTTGAATAGGAAAGTTGTAGATCTAGCATCCCTCTACAACTTTCACAAAGGGCGTATGGCCTTTTTCTCAACCGTTTGTGCACAAATTGCATGCCAAGATGACAGATTTCTGGGCGCCGATGAATAGTAACTCTAGGCGTTGACCAAGCTTTTTCACGTATTTCCACTCCAAATCTCAAATGCCACTCAACATGAAAGTTGTGTTCCCCGACAAAATACGCAACTTTTACATTGGCAGAATTTGAAGTGTTTAGGTGAAATTTGGAGAACGCGGCAAAAGTTCCGGGTGACATAGGAGGGGCAAAGGGTGTTTTAGGGGTTTGACTAGGGTTTTGACCCAACCTTGACCATGGGTTGACCAAGGGGTCATTAGGGGTTGCGGGTGATGTTTTCGAGGTGATGGCCTAGGTTGACCGTCGTTTGACCAAAGTCAACTCGGTTGACCGGATCATTAGGGTTAATAAACCCGGCTGAAAACCTGGGGCGTCACAATAAATGATCGGCCACAACATTCTCCACCCCCTTCTTATCACAAATTTCAACATCGAACTCTTGAAGAAGAAGGATCCAATGAATCAATCGTCGTTTAGCATCCTTCTTAACCAAAAGATACTTGATGGCCGCGTGATCGGTGTAAACAATGACCTTCGAGTTCACGATGTAAGATCTGAATTTTTCAAAGGCGAATACCACCGCTAGCAACTCCTTTTTCCTAGTGGCATAATTTAATTGTGCCTCATTAAGAGTTTTGCTAGCGTAGTAAAGGGCGTGAACTCAGCCTTCCTTTCTTTGACCCAAAACCGCGCCACGGCGTAGTCACTTGCATCACACATGATCTCGAAAGGTTGGCTCCAATCCGGAGGATGAATAATGGGAGCACTCACCAACGCACTTTTCAAGGTCCGGAATGCCACAAGGCACTTCTCATCGAAGTCAAAAACCACATCCTTTTGAAGGAGATGCGTTAAAGGCTTAGTGATCTTTGAGAAGTCCTCAATAAATCTTCTATAAAATCCGGCATGGCATAGAAAGCTCCTCAAGAATTTAACATCCGTCGGAGGTGGGAGTTGCTCAACTGTCTCTACTTTAGCCATGTCCACTTCAATGCCTTTCTCGGATATAACATGTCCGAGCACTATGCCTTGCTTAACCATGAGGTGGCACTTTTCCCAATTTAACACCAAGTCTACCTCCACACACCTCGTGAGGACCTTATCCAAGTTTGCCAAGCAATCCATGAACGTCTTCCCATAAATGGAAAAATCATCCATGAACACCTCGACAATTTCTTTGATGAATTCCGAGAATACGACCATCATGCAACATTCAAAAGAGGCCGGAGCGTTGCATAGACCGAAGGGCATCCTTCTATATGCAAACGTTCTATAAGGGCATGTAAACGTTGTTTTGTGTTGACCATCCGGGTGAATGGGAATTTGCATGAACCTCGAGTACCCATCGAGAAAGCAAAAATAAGCATGGTTCGCTAATCTCTCGAGCATCTCGTTAATGAACGGTAGGGGGAAGTGATCTTTCTTCGTTGCTTTGTTTAGCTTTCGATAATCGATACACATCCTCCACCCGGTCACGGTTCTTTGCGGTATCAACTCATTCTTCTCATTCTTCACCACGGTTAAACCTCCTTTCTTCGGTACACAATGTACCGGGCTCACCCATTCGCTATGCGTAACTAGGTAGATAATTCCAGCATCAAGTAACATGATCACCTCTTTGTTTACTACCTCTCGCATGGCATGAGTTAGCCTCCTTTGGTGGTCCACTACGGGCTTACATTAGTCTTCCATTGGTATACGATGAGTGCAAAAGGCTGGGCTAAGACCTTTGAGGTCATTGATTGAATATCCATCACCTTCCTATGTTTTTTCAATAAAATCAGCAACTTCTCATTTTCTTCGGGACTCAACTCATCGCTCACAATGACTGGATAAGTCTTGTCTGGGCCCAAAAATTCATATTTTAATACTTTGGGCAAAGGTTTAAGGTCTACCTCGGGCACTTGTGGCTCCTCGGGTCTAATTTCTCCTATATCCTTGAATTTTTCTTCCTCCACGCTTCCATCTTGTGGTTCTAAGCCTTTTGTTGCCTCGACTAGCTCTTCATCTTGTTGATCATTAATTTGATTTTCCATCACTCTTTGCAGCGGGTCTCTAAGGGTTTCAACAAAACAAAGACGATCTACCTCCTCTACTTCGTCTTCGGGAGGAAAGGGTGTAGAGTGTTTAGAAACGCAAAGAAAGTTATATGTATACTTCTTTCCATTAAGGTTCATTGTTGCTTTGCCTTTTCCGGCATCCAACACAGCATCAACCAACTTAAGAAAGGGCCTACCTAGGATTATGTGATCATTATTACTATGGTAAGCATCAATAACAAAGAAATCGGTTGGTATACATTTTCCAGAGATTTTTACATTCATGTTGCAAGCAATACCTAGAGGTCTAATAGTTCTACCATTTCCCAAGATTAATTTCGTTGATGTTGGAGCTAAGTCTAGGTTGTGGTCTTGAACTTTATCATAAATTTTAGAAGATAGGACACTTACTTGGGCTCCGATGTCGCACAAAGCTTTGCATCGAACTCCATTGATCTCGCAACTCAAGTGTGGTGTTGTCTTCTCTTCTTCGGATCCTATCGTGTAAACTTCGGCGAGGCGAGCGTATGGTGATTCTTCAGGCTTGATCCCCATGATTCTCTTCACCTCTACTATGTGTTCTGGATCCACTTCATCATCTCCAAAGAGCTTTTGAAATATCTCATCGGTGGTTTCGAGGTCATACGAATCTTCCGCTTTCTTCTCCGGTGGGAAATCCACTTACAATGCTCTTGCCATCCCCTTTTGATTGGGGAACTGTCTTCTCTTATCGAATACTTCTCCATAATCTATTGGAACCCAATCCATTTGTTAGAACTCCCTTAGTGGCTTCGCGCTTGACATGCTTCTCTTGTTTGCTTCATTTGATTCGACGAAGACAACACTCGGGGTATTTCTTGACTTGATGTGCTCTTCTTCAAGCTTTTCCGGGATTGGCTCCTCTTTTGTGACTTCTGGGGTTGCCTCTTTAGAAATTTCAGCACACTTCTTCATCCTTGAGTTATGTTCCGGCTCTCCCGCAAGTCTTGTTTCCCAATCTCTTCGCATGGCAGCCGCTTTACTAATTTTTTGTAGAAGTTGAGCGGCTTCCGTGAGTGTTTTCTCCATGAGATCCCCACTTGCACACATTTGGACGTGTTGCATGCAACTAGGGGTTAGGGAAAACAAAAATGTATGCAAGAGTACGTCACCGGAGAAGCCGAGTCTTGGTCCTTGTTCGATCAACTCATTAAACATATTCCAAGCTTGGTCTATCCCTTCCTCTTCTCCTTGCGTGAAGGTGATCACTTGCCTCCTTAGATGTTGAACCTTGCTAATTGGAAAGAACTTCTCGCAAAACTTCTTTGTCAACTTGTTCCAATTGCCTTCAACTTCAACGGACGCAAGCGAGTACCACGTCTTTGCTTCACCGGCAAGTGAGTAGGGAAAGTGATTCCATCTGAACCATTCATCTGGAACTCCTTCTTGACACACCGTGTTGCATAGCGTCATGAAATGCCTTATGTGTCCATATGGGTCCTCCGAAACCAT
The DNA here is from genome assembly GCA_947561735.1 of Cenchrus americanus. NCBI lineage: Eukaryota > Viridiplantae > Streptophyta > Magnoliopsida > Poales > Poaceae > Cenchrus > Cenchrus americanus. The sequence continues at coordinate 74,388,105 of OX387244.1, read as the reverse complement.
CCCTTCAAACGGGTTTGCCGCCACCATCTCGATGATCTTGGATTTAATCTCATACTTGGTCGCTTCGAGCTTCGAATCCGACTCTTGTACTTTTATGTCTTCACATCGAGGACTAGCGTAATCCCTTAGTGATTTGTCCGGATCTTCCACGGGTTGATTGACGAACGCCATCTAGACAACAAGATAAAAACACAAAAAAACAAAAACAAACAAAGTGGTTTTCTAGGTAATATGTGTAGATGTTAGTAAACAAAAGATAAACTAACTATAAAACTAAGTTAGATGCAAACCAAACGATGTAAACCAGCTTGCTCCCCGGCAACGGAGCCAGAAAAAGGGGCTTGTTGACAGATAAAAGACGTATCCACCTACGATCCGCAAGCGTACGGACCTACACCTTTTTTCACCACGGGATTCCCAAGGTTCTTGTCAATCCGTGGAGCAAGGGGATTACAAGCGTTTGATCTACCTCTACTTGCTAACTACGAAAAACCCTAACTATGATTAAACTAGAAAACGACTACACTACGCTAGAAAGAACGATTAAGCTATCAAGATAGGAGACACTCGCCCATGGGTCAACAATACTCGAACATGCAATCGCTTTAAACATGAAAACCAATCTAATCTATTGGGGGTTGTGACCATGGTTTCGCCCTTTCCCTCCCCCCGTACTGTCACTACGCGGAGCTATTCGTGACTAGACCTATGATAGTGAGGACCATGTGTGATTCGAGGATCGGTGGATGGTCGCTTCCTTGTGTGATGAGTGATTGACAACGTTGTGTGGACTGATTCTTGGCTAAGTATTGCAGGTGCAGGTTGCGGCTTGACTCGTGTTGGTGCAGGTGAAGAACAAGCGCGAAAGCTCATTGCCGGTGAGGCCTCCAGGTGTGGAGAAGAGAAGTAGGCTTCGTTTGAGGGACCTGGTGGCCAGTGCGGTCAAGTGCGGGCCGCATGGTGGCATGAACAACAAGATGAAGTCGTGGACGGTTTCTTGCTAGAGCCTCAAAACCAAGGCCGAGTCGGGACTACGTGGGAGCCGAGTCATGAGTGGAGATTGGCGGAGGCTACACCGAGTTCGCACGGTTTGCAGTGGTTCACCAGAAAACCACTGGGACACTCGGTTGAGCCACAAAACTGAGGCCGAAGACTCGACGAGGAGGTGCGGTCACCCAGGCTGGTTCAACCACCCAGGAGGGGCGGTCAGACCACCTGGGGCCGGTCAGATTGCCAGGGCTGGTCTAACCGCCCTAGGGGGCGGTCTGACCGCCCTGGCCGCCGGCGCCGAGATGCTTCGAAGCGGAGGACACGCGTCGGGATCGCAAGGCTTGCATCGAGGCTAAGCGAGTTTCCGCTCGCGGGCATCCGTCCGATGAAGAAATTCCGAAGACTTCCAAATCCGCCCTTGAGGGGCTTGTATCCCTAGTTATTAGGTGAGGGTAGTTTAGTCTTTTGGGTGCCTCCAGATATACTCTTTGAGTAGATGGATGGCAGCCAACTCTTGGAACCCTAGCTCATTTGCTTTTCCTTTTTCGTCCTCCATTTTCCTTAGTTTTTCCTAGGACTAGCTTGAGAGCTTCATGTGAGATCTAGCGAGAGGGATGGTTGTTTGGGTGGCAAGCTAGACCTTGTACGAACCTTCATTGTATGTATAGATGGTTCAGCGTTGTTCCACAAGGTGGTGTTCCCGTCCTTCTTTGTGTTGATTTTCAGAGCTCTTTGTTGGCGGTGTTTTGAGAATGATTTCTTGGGGTTTTTGGTGGGTGTCACATATGAGGATCTTGTGCCTCTTTGGCTGGTGACTTTGCCCCCAAATCTCTCTTGAATCGGACTCGATTTGGTGGTTTTTCGAGTTGGGCGAGTTCTTGACCTAGAGAAGCGATTTCTTCGATTCCTCTTGATTATGAGCGATTCGGGTTGATTCCTTTGAGGTAGAGGTTGCCCAGGAGGTAACCCAGCTAATCCCGAAGTTTCCCTGCAATCCGTGGAGTGATTCGGGAGATCGGGCATGAGGAAGTTAGGGTTTGACACGCGGGCTGTTTTTCTGGGAGAGGCGGTCTAACCGCCTAGAGGGGGCGGTCTAACCGCCCTGGGTCTTTCCAGGTCAAAGTTTTGTTTCGCCGGATTTTCCTCTGTGAGTTTGTTCGCCTTGACCAGAGGAGCGTCTGGGTGACATTTCGGGTCGTTCTCGTGCCGTTTGCTAGGTGTTCTTGGTTGGAGTTCGTTGCTGGGTACAGGAGGTTAGACCGCCCCTGGTAGCCGGTCTAACCCCCCTAGGCCCCTGGGTGGAGTTTTGGTTTTCGCCAGGATTTTCTGGTAGCTGGCACGGCCTTGGCCAGAGATCTTTGTTGGTGAAACTGTAGTGCATTTTGGTGCTCGGAAGAGGTGTTTCGGAGGCTTGCTTGGTTACCTGGTGGAGGCGGTCTAACCGCCCCCTATACCCGGTCTAACCGCCCCCTTTGGACAGCCGGCTTTCGAGTTGTTTCCGCTGTCGTGGGTGAATGTGTGCTGAGGTTGCTGGTAGTGTTTGTTCCTAGGACCAGTAGCACTCCAGTGGCTACGTGGTTTTGGCAAACGGAAGGTAGAAGTGCGGAGCGTGTGATTTTTGGGGTCCGACCGAGCGAGTTCATCTTGTCGGAGTTTCAATCTCCTTCGAGAAGAATTTTTATCGGCTCCCATTCACTCCCCCCTCTCTAGTCCCCTAATCGGTCCTTCAAGTGGTATCAGAGCCGGTTCGGGTCTTTGTTGACTCTAACCAGTCTAAGATCCAAGGATGGCGTACTAGGAACGGGGTTCAGGTCCTCCACACTTCGATGGCAAGAACTACCAGATGTGGAGTAAGCGGATGGGTGCGTTCCTTCGCGGAAAGGGTCAGATCCTTTGGGATGTCACGGTGGACAGAGGCTATGTCCAGCCGATGAACTTCCTTGCTCCAGGATCGAGGGATAGGTTCGACGCCAACAACAAGGCGGTCGACTACTTGTTTCGTGCTCTGTGTCAGCCTGAGTTCGATCGGGTGCACACCGAGCACTTGGCTTGTAGAATTTGGACGGTGCTGAAGGAGGCTCATGTTGAGAATGCCCAGGTTCAGGCACGAATGTATGCGACCTACCGGAGAGAGTACGAGAACTTCACTCATCTCCCCGGTGAGTCCATCGATGCCTTGTTTCATAGGTTCACGGTGGTTGTGAACAACATGAGGGCCAATGTGGACGTGCTCCCGTACGATGATCATGATAGGGCTGTCAAGCTCTTACACTCTTTGGATCGTACGATATGGGGCGGAAAGTTCGAGGCCATTGCGTAGTCGGAGAAGTATGACACTCTGATGGTGAACGAGCTGTTCTCGAAGCTCAAGTCGGCTGAGGTGGATAGGGGCATGACTGCCAAGCTCGAGGGTCCGACTGATTCCCATAGTCTTGCCCTCGTTGGTGGTTCGAAAGGAAAGGCTAACACTAACCCATCCACCAGGATGTTCTCTTTGTCCTCTTTGATGTCTATGCCAGATGAGGAGTTCGATGTGCTTGGAGATGTCGAGCTGGCACTCCTAAAGAGGCGGTTCGAGAGGCTGCACGAGAACTGAGTGAACATGAGGAGGAACACGAGGACATGCTTCCAGTGCGGCAAGCCAGGACACTTCGTCGCCAACTGCCCGGAGAAGGTCGAGAACAAGGACGGCTACAAGCACAAGCCGAGGAACGATGGCAAGTACCGGTCGAGGCGCGACCACAAGAGCAAGTACAAGAACAAGCACAAGGACGAGCGACAATCAAGGAAGAAGGAGAGCCGAGGCAAGGCCCGAGCGATGGTTGGTGCGAGCGATGTCGACTCCAATTCCATGTACTCCACCTCGAGCTCGAGTAGCAGTGAAGACGAAGGTGATCGTCGCAAGGGCAAGAAGTCATCCAAGAACCCGAGCGGGCTGAGCTGCTTCGCTAGAGACGGCTTTTGCACCATGGCGCTGAGCTCCGGCAGCAAGAAGAGCACACAGAGCGACTCGGACTCTGAGTCCGACGACGAGGTGCGTGATGAACTCCCTTTCTTGCGCCAGGAGAATGAGAGGCTTGGTACTTTGCTTGATAATCGTGATGACATTCTTAGAGAGGCAAAGAAAATGAGAAAAGAGCTTAGGGCTTCACTCGAGGATGCTAGGACTAGAGTGGCTGAGCTAGAGACACAGGTGCTTGATAGCAAGCTTGAGATTGATTCCCTTAAGGCTAGCCCTGTTGTTTCAGATGAGGTTGATTGTGCTGATTGCTCCATCTTTCTTGCTGATCTTGCTTTGTTCAAGGAAAAGCATGCCTCCAAGTGTGAGGAACTAGATGTGCTTAGGGTTGAAGTGGCTGAGCTTAAATCTAGAACTGCTTTGCTAGGTGCTTGCACTTCTTGCTCTATTTGGCATGCTAAGATTGATGAGATGCATGCTTACACTAGTTCTCTTGAGGCTAAATTGAAGGAACCCATGCCTACATCATGCTCTACCTGTGAAATGCATGCTTTGAAAATTTTGGAACTTGCACATTATGTTGATCGTTTGCAGGATGAGAATGATGAGCTGTGAAAGTTGATGGGTTGGTTGTCTGGTCATGAGCCTCAGTTGAGGATGATGATCGAGGCATTTAAGAGGCAGGATGGTGAGGGACTTGGAGCAAACAAGGTTGGTGAGGGAAGTGGAGAGAATATCCCAGAACCACCAAAAACCCACCACAAGAATGATTTCCCTCCAAAACCTAACCATCTTAGTAACCGACTAGACACAACCCCAGCTCCACTCGTGTTTCCTACACCCACAAATGATCTCCAAAAGCCTATCAAGTTTGTGAGCACTTTGGGGAAAGTGTTCTTTGGGAAAGTGAGTGAGAAGGCTAGTGAGGAGAAACCGGTGGAGGAGTTGAGTGGAGAGAAACCAAGTGAACAGCCCCAATCCAAGCCTAAGCCTAAGCTTGTGAGGTTCCATTGTGGCTATTGTGGGAAAGAGGGTCACAAGGATGAGTTTTGCTTCAAGAGGAAGCGAGAAAAGAGGATGGCAAAGGAGTGGGCGAACAAGGATAGGTACAACCCTTCCCATGGTGTACCTAAGCCTCGTATGCCACTGCCCAGGGGTAAAGCTGTGGTGAGAAGTGTTCCGGCATGGGGAGATGCGAGTTCCCGCAGCCGAGGTGCAGTTCTGGAGGGGGCGGTTAGACCGGCCTGGCTAGGTGGTCAGACCGGCCTGGCTAGGCGGTTCAACCGCCCCCTAGAATTCTGGGCGGAGTGGTTTTCGAGGTGGTGAGTCGAGAGGTTTCAATTCTGGAGGTGGTGTTGCTGGTGGTTGGTCTGGAGAGTCAGCAGGTGGTCAGTTCACTAGGCATTCTCCCCCTCGAGTTCACTATGGGGATGGGAGGAGTCGTAGCTTTGAGAAGGAGAGGAGGGACTGTCCACGGGTTGTCTTTCATGGCTTTGGTCCTCCTCCAGGCAGCGAGGGGTGGTTTTCTCGGAGTGGTTACCGAGGTGGTGTTCGTGGTGGTAGTTTTGGTAGGAAAGATGGCTTGATGTGTGCTAACCCCACTTTCGAGTAAATGGCTCGGCACTGATTTTACTCTTTTGGTACTAACCCAGTGCTGAGTCGTTTGTTCGCTCACGTGCTCGATTTTGAATTTCAAGTGGGAGACTTGAAGAACATTTGGTTGATTGACTCCGGTTGCTCGAGGCATATGACCGGAGACAGGGGGTGGTTCTCAAGTCTCGTCCCGGTGGTGATGAAGAGGTACATCACTTTTGGGGACAATGGGCGTGGGCATGTGCTTTCAGAAGGTGAGATAAAAGTGAGTGACAATATCACTCTGAGGCGTGTTGCTCTTGTTCAATCGCTGGGGTACAATTTGCTTTCTGTGTCCCAGTTGTTGAATGAAGGTTTTGAGGTGCTGTTTCGGCCCGGTGGTTCTCGGATTTTGGACTCTCGAGGGGACCTTGTCTGTATGGTCGTTCCCGAGGGTCAGGTGTTTCGTGCTGATTTTTCTTAGTCTTCGGGTGTGGAGCGTTTTTTCTTGGCTGGTTCTTCGAGTGAGTTGTGGAAGTGGCATGGAAGTTGGGTCACTTGAGCTTTGACCTTTTGTCGCGCTTGAGTAAACTCAATTTGGTCCGAGGATTGCCACGGTTGAGGCTTGAGAAAGAGTTGGTTTGTGCGCCGTGTAGGCATGCCAAGATGGTAGCCTCTTCTTACCCGACTCTCACCGATGTGATGACTGAGCTTCCATGCGAGCTGCTCCATATGGACCTTGTTGGCCCAGCTCGTGTGCGATCTGCGGGTGGGAAGTGGTATGTCCTTGTTGTGGTGGACGACTATTCTCGGTATGCGTGGGTGTTCTTTCTCGAGGATAAGGGGGAGACGTTTGGTTTTGTTCGAGATCTAGTCTTGAGGTTGAGGAACGAGAGGCACGGAGATGCCATACGAGCTATCCGCAGTGATAATGGCTCGAAATTCAGAAACTCTCATTTTGAAACCTTTTGCCGTGACTTGGGTCTTGAGCACCAGTTTTCGAGTCCGTATATGCCTCCCCAGAATGGTGTTGTGGAAAGGAAGAACATGACCCTGTGCGAGATGGCTCGGACGATGCTTGATGAGCATAGGACTCCGAGTAGGTATTGGGCTGAGGCGGTGAATACCGCGTGCTACGTGTCAAACAGGATCTACCTCAGAGTGCACAAGAAGAAAACATGCTATGAGTTGATGCATTGTCGCACACCCAAGGTGAGTCACTTCCATGTCTTTGGTTGCAAGTGTTTCATTCTGAAGAAAGGCAGGAAGTAGGATAAGTTTGACGCTAGGTCTATCAATGGTATTTTCTTTGGTTATGCATCTCACTCTAGAGCATATCGTGTGCTCAATCTTGAAACTAACCAAATCGTGGAGACTTGCGAGATAACCTTCGACGAGACAGAGCCACGTAGTCAGTTTGTCTTTGAGTGTGCAGGTGATGATGAGCTTGGTGAGGAGATCTTTCAGGAGGAGGAGCATGAACGTGGAGACGATGAAGATGGTGGTGCGGTGCCCCCGGCTGAACATGTACCCACTACTTTGACTACGATGATGGACGGACCCTCTACTACACCTACGACGACAAATCAAGAACGAGAAGAAGCTGATGTTGAGGGGGAGGTAGCATCGAGGCGAGAACCTCCCCGACGAGTACAAGTGGATCGGATCACCCAGCTTCGAGGATCATTGGCGACATGAATGAACGCACTACATGGTCGAGGTTTCAGAACAATTCTCATTTCGCTCATGCTGCATTTGTTGCTACTTTTGAGCCCACAGACATTGTACACGCACTATCTGATCACAATCGGGTTAATTCGATGCATGAGGAGTTGGAGAACTTTGAGAGGAATCAGGTTTGGGAGTTGGTTGACCCTCTCCCAGGGTGTAAGCCGATTGGTACAAAGTGGGTGTGGAAGAACAAAGAGGGAGAGAAAGGTGAGGTTGTGAGGAACAAGTCGAGGCTTGTTGCTCAAGGGTTCAGTCAGAAGGAGGGGATTGACTACGAGGAGACCTTTGCTCCCGTAGCCCGTTTGGAGGCGATTAGGATCCTTCTAGCCTTTTCCGTGGCTAAAGGGTTCAAGTTGCACCAAATGGATGTGAAGAGTGCTTTCCTGAATGGTGTGTTGGAGGAAGAAGTGTATGTGAGGCAACCTCCGGGGTTTGAGAGTGAGAAGTACCCCCACCGGGTGTACAAGTTGAGGAAGGCGCTGTATGGGTTGAAGCAGACACCTAGAGCTTGGTATGGTATGTTGAGGGGGTTCTTGTTTGAGAGAGGTTTTGAGATGGGAAAGGTCGATCAGACCTTGTTTTTGCTGAAGCAGGGCAGAGATATCCTGATTGTGCAGGTGTACGTGGATGATATTGTCTTTGGTGGCTCGTCTAACTCTCTTGTTGCAACGTTTGCAGAGGATATGAGCAGGGAATTGGAGATGAGCATGATGGGCGAGTTGCATTTCTTCCTCGGGCTACAAATCAAACAATCAAAGGAAGGAACATTTGTGCACCAGGCTAAGTACACCAAGTACATTGTGCGGAAGTTCAAGATGGAGGATTCCAAGGCTATGACAACGCCGATGAGTACGACTATGGCTCTTGATGCGGACGAGGAAGGTGAACACGTGGACCAGAAGGAGTACCGGAGCATGATCGGGTCACTCCTCTACTTGACGGCGACGAGGCCGGACATCCAGTTCTTAGTATGTCTGTGCGCTCATTTTCAAGCGTCTTCGAGGACTTCGCATCGGGAAGCGGTGAAGCGAATTTTCAGGTACTTGCGTCACACTCCCGACTTCGGCCTTTGGTACTCCGTGTCCTCTTCTTTGGCGCTTCATGGTTTTTCAGACGCGGATTTTCCCGGGTGTCGGTTGGATAGGAAGTCCACTTCTGGGACTTGCCAGTTTTTGGGTTCTTCTTTGGTGTCTTGGTCTTCCCGCAAACAGTCGAGTGTTGCTCAGTCCACTACCGAGGCAGAGTATGTTGCCGCTGCTAGTTGTTGCTCTCAGCTCCTTTGGATTTCATACACCATGAGTGACTTTGGTGAGGAGTTTACCCATATCCCACTTCAATGTGATAGCACCAGTGCCATAAGCGTTGCAAAGAACCCAGTGCTCCATTCCAAAACCAAGCACATAGAAGTGAGGTATCATTTTCTGAGAGACAACGTAGAGAAACGATGGATAGCTTTGATCCATGTACCCACACATGATCAACTAGCCGATATTTTCACCAAACCCCTAGATCAAGCAACTTTTACTCGTTTGCGGGGGGAACTTGGTGTGTGTTTGATTTCTTGAGTTGGGTGTGTGGGAGCTCCTTTGTAGCATATGTATAGTTTCCTTTGTGCATTTCTTGCATTTGGCATGGCATATGTAACATGATGTATAGGCATCCTTGTATCTTAGATTGCATGCATTTTGTATCATATGCTTTGGATAGCAAAGCTTCTCCTATATACATTGTTCACCATGAGATCCTATATATGTTTTTGTGAGCTTGTTTGGTATGCTATGGTTAGTTTGGCTTAGCTCTTGATGATCTTGATGAATGATCCATGGTTGATGGCTATGCTTTTGAAAAATGTCACATATATGCTCTCTCATGTGTAAACGCCTTTATATGATCTTGACATGTTTTAGTGGCTTTGCTATGCATAATTTGTGGTTGGATAGCTAGTTTATTGATCATATGGGGCCAAAGGCTCATTTGCCATCATGAATGTTTAGTCCTCTTGCTTCATCTTGTGGGGGGCATAAGTTCCTTTTTGTCGCAAAGACATTTCATGTACCATTTATAAATCTGAAAATGAAATGAAAAATGCTTGGAAAATATGCTCCCATGTCATATGTCCTGAAATTAATTTGCTTTGGGTGCTAAACCGTTGCATGATGCCTACCAATGAGAAGTCTCATATATAGAAGTAGGCACATGGCTCGGTGGCTTTGACATGACATGAGGTGCTTGTGGGTGTTTGTGATGGTCTTATGATTAGAATGATTGTCCTAGCATGAAGTTTGTGTGGCTTTGCCATTTTGACATGTTTTGCTCATGTTTAGGTTTTTGCTTATGAGAGAGTAACTTTTCGCAAAATTACTCAAATCCTTTTTAGCCTTGTCCAATGGTTGTGATACTTGGTGATCATGTAGTTAAGGTCATTACGAACCTGTAGAGTATCTAACTTGCTCATTTGGACTTGTGTAGCCTCTTGTGATGAATTTTGTATATTTGAGAAGCTATATGTTGAAACTTTTTGCATTTTGCCTTGATTCATGCATTGTCAACAAGGGGGAGAAGTTTGTGCATGCCTTGGGCACCTGGGAGTGTTTGGAAAGTGTTCCAATTGGTTCGGGCAAATTTTGAGCAGTTTGGTACAGGGCCGGTCACTTGGGGCGGTCTAACCGCCACCCAGGCGGTCAGATGTGTGGTAGGCGGTATAACCGCCCTGGGCAGAGTGAGCAGGTTTTTGCTCTCTGTTGCATTCCCGTGTTGCATTGCTGCATTTGTTCAGGGGAGTGTGCTTTGGCCCAGGAGGAGCATGCATATGTGGAGGGGGAGCTCTTTGTGGTGTTCGAGCTTTGGTTCGGTGGTTTGCGCTCTTTGTTTGAGCATGGTTTGTCTCGGATGTGTTGAGCCGTTGCCCTTGCCTAAGGGGTCCGAGACTTGTCTTCAAGTGATCTTGCTCTTCGCCTTTCTTTGGCTTTCGATCGCTTGTTGAGGTTTCTTTTTATTTGTTTTTTTCTATTTCCTTTTTCTCTTGTGTTACTTCATGTGGGTGTTGTCAATGCACTCATCAAGGGGGAGATTGAGGACCATGTGTGGTTCGAGGACCGGTGAATGGTCGCTTCCTTGTGTGATGAGTGATTGACAAGGTTGTGTGGACTGATTCTTGGCTAAGTATTGCAGGTGCAGGTTGCGGCTTGACTCGTGTTGGTGCAGGTGAAGAACAAGCGCGAAAGGTCGTTGCCGGTGAGGCCTCCAGGTGTGGAGAAGACAAGTAGGCTTCGTTTGAGGGACCCGGTGGCCAGTGGGTTCAAGTGCGGGCCGCATGGTGGCATGAACAGCAAGATGAAGTCGTGGATGAGGACCAGGAGCGTCCCGATGGTCGATGGATGACCGCTCCTCAGTGATGAGTGATTGACAACGGGTGTTGGACTGACTCTTGGCTCGGTGCGCAGGTGTAGGCTGCGGCCTAGTTCGTGTTGTTGCAGGTGAAGAACGGGCGTGAAAGGTCTTCAGCCTTGAGGGGCCTCCGGGAGATGGAGAGACAAGTAGGCTCGGTTCGAGGGACCTGGTGGACGGCGGGACTAGGTGCGGGCCACATCGTGGCGAGACGAGCAAGACGAAGTCATGGATGATCGAGCCGGTGCACGGTGGCGGTCGAGTCAAGAGGCTTGGCGGGAGGCCGGGCTGAGCACGCGGGGTTTGGTGGTTTGCCCACAAAACCATCGGAGGACGGTTTCTTGGTTTGGGCCTCAAAACCAAGTCCGAAGGCCCAACACGACGGAGACGAGATCCGGGCGTGTCGGGAAGCTTCGAAGCGGAGGACACACGGCGGGATTGCATGGCTTGCGTCAGGAGGACGCGGGGTGCGGCGAAGGCGTGGCCGTCCGATGGCAAGACCCACAAACATTACACAAATGCCCCTGCGTGGGTTGTATCGCCAGTAGTTGAGTTAGTGGTAGTCGAGTCATTTGCCACACCGGCGGGACCCGATATATAAGCCATGAGTGTGAGTGGATGGCTCTTTATCTCCGCGACTTAGGGTTTCATTTTCCCCCTCCTATTTCTCATTTTCCTGGACTATTTTCTTCTCCATTTTCTCTAGGCTAGCATGAGAGCTTCATGAGAGATTTGTTGAGAGGGATGGATGCTAGGGCGGCATGCTAGACCTTGTGAATCTTTCCTGGTTTGTATAGAAGATTCGGCGTTGTGAATTTCATGGTCTTTTTCGTGCTTGTTTTTGGTGCCTTTGTTCTTGGTGTGATTCCGCGGATTTGAGTGGGTTTCTCCCCGGATTTCTTTGAGGGAAACATGGAGGGATGTCTTGTGCATCTTTGGGATTGATCTTGTGCCCTCAAACGCCGGGAAACCACTTCGATTCAAGGATTTTCGTTCGGAGCTCTAACTTTTGGTGGTGTTTAAAGGATCCACGATTCCTGGTGATTTAGGGAGTTAGGAGGCAAAATTTTTGGGGTATAGCATCCTTGTTTGACGCTTATCATGTCCCCAAACCCTTGTCTCAATAGCTTCTACCATTTGGGAGATCCGGTGATGGATTGGAGGAGTTGACCTTTGGGGTCGAGCAGTTTTCAGCTCTGTCCGTAAGGGGCGGACAGTCCGCGTGCCTGTGGCGGACGGTCCGCGACCTGCTGTTTGTCGTGTGTTCTTCGTGTTCTTGCTCCTCTTCGCTTTCGATCCGTCGTGGCTTTGAGTTTTTCGTTGGACGAGGTTTCGGACGGTCCGCATGTGCCGGGCGGACAGTCCGCTGGTGCTTGGCGGATAGTCCGCGTGCTCCCCGCGGACGGTCCGTTTTTCAGGGTTCGCTACTGGAGGTTCTGTTGGATTTAACGGACGGTTCGCGGCTCTAGGCCCGACGGTCCACAGCACGGGTGCGGACAGTCCGTGATACCCCGCCGGACAGTCCGCGCGGACTTTGCGGACAGTCCGCCCTACCTGGCCGGACAGTCCGCGAGTGCCTGGCAGCTTTGTTCCTTGGTTCGATTCCTCCCTCCTTCTTTTGTGCTTCCGCGTGTGCTTCAAGGAATCGTTCCTAAGACTTGAGGTTGATCCATAACCTTGTTGTCTTGGCGGTTGGTGTGTGATTCGATCCATCGCTCGTGTGTGACCGGGATTTGTCTAGGGTATAGGCCGGGTTCTTTGAGAAGAATTTTTACTGGCTCCTATTCACTCCCCCTTCTCTAGTCGCCATCTGATCCTTCCATTGGTATCAGAGCTTGGTGCCGGATTCTTTATGACTTTGACAAATCTTTGAATCCTAAGATGGCGTACGTTGAGCGGGGCAGTCCGCCGCACTTCGATGGGAAGGGTTACCACAAGTGGGCGGCTCGTATGATGATCTTTCTTCGTGGCAAGTTGTTGGATTTCATTGTGCTTGACAAGACCTATGCTATTCCGGCTGAGATCCACACTCTTATGGTGACTGATGCCGGTGCTAAGGCCAAGTATGAGGCAAATGCAAAAGTCGTTGATCACTTGGTCCGAAGTTTGTGTGATCCTGAGTTTGAGCGTGTTCGCCATTTGAATCTTGCTTGGCAAATTTGGGAGAAGTTTTTGGTTGCTCACGATGGTGATAACCATGTGAAGGCTCGCCTCTTTGTCTCTTACCGGATGCAATATGAGAACTTCACTCAACTTCCCGGTGAGGACATTGATGCGATGTTTCAGAGGTTCACCGCCATCGTGAACAACATGAAGGCCAATGTTGAGGATTTCCCTTACACTGAGCATGATCAAGCTTTGAAGCTCTTGCATATCTTGGATCCCAAATGTTTGAGGTGCTAAGGTTGAGGCCATCAAGGAGTCCGGACAATATTTGACCATTGAGTTGGATGACCTCTTTTCTAAGCTCAAGTCGGCTGAGGTTGACAAGAAGTTGCAATCCAAGCATAAGGGCTCGACTGATCATAGTCTTGCTCTTGTGGGCGGATCAAAGGGCAAAGTGTTGACGCAAAATCTACACCCTACGTCAAGCACACAGCAAGCCGAACAAGCTAGCTTCAGACGCGAACAGATTCCAAGACGTGCAAGTCAATTTTCCCTGAAAATTAACAAAAGACAAAGTAGTTAAATTCCAAAGCTTGGAACTTGCCGGGTGGTACCAGACAGTTCCATATTTACGGCTATAAAGCCACGTGAGATGACATATAGCTACGAGAAGCTATCTGCCAGCAAACGAAAAACCATTCGGGAACTTCAAAGCATAAAACAGAACATAGCTGAACGGATGGTGTAAGCATGACGAAAGATCGGTCTTTATTTGAACAAAAATGCACGCGCACAAAGCCATGACCGATCCTCGAGGGTAGATAACAATAAACAATAAATAAGGTAAAGCATGATCATAAACATGTAATAAACAAGTATGCATAGGCCCAAAGCACTAGTCTACCGCATGTCTAGGTACTTTAAAACCCGTCAAGCATGATGCCAAACAAGTTTATCTACCGCATGATACAACTTGTTTGAAAGTCACGCCACTGACCACAAATAGATCTATCCACCGCAAGATACAATCCAAATATGGAAAGCTAAAAGCACACAATGATTAAGACATAACTTATAAGCATGTTTTACTCATGGAAGCATAACCGAATACCGCCAAACAACCGAATCCGGATCCATGAAGAAGGAACAAACATTGGCAAACACGATAAATCTATCAGATTGAATTAAAGATCTAATCCACCAGATGATCAGCTCTAACACAACCAAAAAACCTGCATCTACCGCATGATACCTGGTTCTGTCAAGATTTACACGAAATTAACAAGATTGAACCCGCAACATGTAACAACCTAGATTGGTTCGGTTTCGGCTATTTGATAAACACGTGATCCACGTGCCCTTTGAAGTAAGATACGAACGTGCGATGTAAAGATCACAAAACAAGAAAAAGCCGATCCAAATCAATCAAAACATGAATTTAAACATAAAGTAAAAACTCAAACAACACATGGTAACTTAATGAATCTATTAGATCTTGCCAAAATCTAATAGAGCCGATAACTAGCTCCAAGCCAGATCTTAGCCCACCGCATGGCTCATGATCTAACAAGAAACCCTCTTGAACCAAGCTTAAATCTACCGCATGATACTAAGCATGGTAACAAGACTACTTGCATCACGATCTAAATCCACCGCATGATACTAGACATGATACAAGGTTGCTGGTACTTACGGAGGTCGACGGATCGATGAACCCTCTCGCAGAACTTGACGACACGACTAAGGGACTCAAGGGTTTGGCGTAAAGCCGGTTTGTTATGAGAATGTTTCGAATACCATTACATACAGCCAGGGTTCATATTTATACCCTGTCGTGGCATGACTCCTGGAGGACTACGCGTACAATATTTGATACCTAACTTATCGCCCAAATGTGAATGCTTATCCATCCATTCGTCCCTTCTGCTCGGGCCACGTCATCATGCAATCCCGCAAAATCAGCGCAAACAGTCCCTTTGCCGAACGAAAGCAATTGCCGACCGCAAGCTTCTCTACCGAATCTTTTTGAAGAAACCTTCCTTCTCCCGGACGGATTTTTTCACCAAACTAGGCCCACGAATCAGACTCCTTCCTGTACCAAATTTTGGTGTTAACATATGCCCCTTCAATTACGGGATAAAAGTGATTTTATTCCGAAATTGACTCCTATTGCCAACATCTTCAAGTTGAATCTGTTCGACACCTATTCTCTCTCCTTGCAATCCATCAGAGCCTCCGCCCAGGTCCAAACCCTAGTTCATCTTCCCTCAAAGCTTGAATCCTCAATGGCGGGCCAAAATCAAGCTGCTCAGGTAAATTTCATCCTCGTAAGCTTCACTCGGCATTATCTTTTCAATTTTTACCTCAAATTTCTCCCCCGCCTTTTCCAAACAGGAGCTTTCCACTGAGCTTCTGATTCTCACTGAGGCCAATTCGACATCTTATTTCCTCGGCGCTGTGGGAGTTTCCGATCCTCACGAGTTTATCGCAGCCGAATCCCAGAGAATCCCCTTCAAGGCGGCTTTATCCAGGCCTTCACTGTGGCAAGACGCCTTCAAGAACTGGCCTTTGCCCCCAAGATTATTTCTTCAAGAATTCCTCAAACCCAGAGAGGAAATCAAGGAAAACATGCAAGCCAGAAGGGTCTTTGAGTATGAATGCAACCCAACTCTTTACACCTGGCCTTTCACACCCATAACAATAGCTCATCCCACCTTCAACTCTTGGTGGCAAGAATTTCATGACCATATCTTCAGTGAACCAGTGCACTCAATCTGCTTGGAGCTGATGCCTGATTTTCAGCCAACTTCAGAGGTAATATAACTTTCCTTTTCCCCTGATCAGTCATATTTTTTTTTACCATTAACCATGATCTTGATCACTCCCTGCAGAATACAGTGCCTGCCCCTCGAGCCAGGACAATTGTTTATAATGCAGTATATCCAATCTCAGCTCTGGGATTCAAATCTCCAACTTTGGCTCAACTGATGGCCAGGTATGCTACAATGGACCCAATCCTCTTCAGTGCCACTGCTGATAAGAGAAAAGGCCTATCCATGATTGCACCTCCAGCTGCCAAGAGGAAAAGAACCACCAAAAAGGTTTCTGTTGAGGTAAGACTTCCCCTTTTTTGATCACCAGATTACTCTTATTTCTGACAAATTTCACCTTGTGCAATTTCAGACTAGAATCCAGCAATCATCAGTATCAAAACCTGCCAATGCTTCATCCACTTGTATGACCTTTATTACTTTCTCCTCAAAGATCAATACCCACACTGGCATTTACCCTTAATCTGGTATTCGCAGAAGAAACACTGGTGAATCACCCTGTGGATACCCCTGTTCCTCAACATGCAAGTTCACCAAGAGCTGAGCCATCTTCTGCTCAAGTAGAGATCTTATCTTCATCAGGGACCCAGTCACCCCCTGCTCAAACAGAGGTGCCAGCTTCACCAGACATGAACCCCTCAATCCAACCAGAGGCTTCAAGCCCTTTAAGGGTTCAATCCCCTATTGGCCAGGCAGAAACCCCAATCTTAACAGAGGTAAATCCACCTTCTCCTCGGCCCCGAAGCTTCAAATCGCCGCAGACCGCACCAAAGACCCTCTCAGCGAAGCCTCGGCTTTGCCAAGAACTCCTCAGACTCCTCTTCCATCAGTAGCCCAAGAATTTCCCCCTGAACCTGAACAAAATCTTGCCCCAGTTCAGGAAATCAGGCATGAGGTAAGCACATGCACTCAACTCCGTTATCTTCTTTTTCGATGAACCACTCCTGACTCGGCAATGTTACCCTTTCAGGATCAAACTCCATCATCATCAAGCCCATTAGTGGTGAATGATCCAGCTTCCGAAATAGGAGAAGGAAGAACTCAGGACCTATCAGAGGAAATCCAAGCAAGGCTCAAAGAAATCTTCGCCTGGCTGCAAAAGGATGCTCGAGACCAAATCAGAGATGTTGATTTTTTCGAAGGAATGCTTGAGCCCATCAGTCAAAAGCTCCCTGAGGACATCAAGACTTCGTTGGAGCCCATCTCTGGTCTAGATATTCATTGTGTGGCAATAAGGCGAGCCTTGAAAAGTGTGTCTACCTGACCAGCTGTTGAGCAAAAGAAAGCTAAAGCTGAACAAGCTGTGAAGGGAGCACAAACCCAAACTGAGAACCACAAGGGAATGTTGGCCAATCTGCAAGCTGCCCGTGAATTGAAAATTGCCAGAAGAGCTGCATTGGAGGCAGAGCTGAAGAACTTATCAGCTGAAATAGAAGCTGATGACAAGAAAATAGCCGAAATTCCTGTACTGATAGAAAAAACCCAAGAGGAAGCATCATCGGCCATAACTGAAGTGAATCAGTGCGATGCAGAGCTCACCGTCCTGTCCAACACTCAGAAAGATTACCAGGAACGGATGAAGAATATCCATCAAACAATATCAAATGCCTCCAATGTAATCGCAAAATATTTAACCATTTAGCTGTACTGAGCAATGTGTAACCGAATTAACTGTTCTCGTAACATTTGCCTTTTATAAGTTCGCTTTCCTTTTCTTTGCATGACTTCGATTGCAACTCTAAACGATCCATTCGGTAACTAGTAGTCAAATAGTGCTATACCCGAACGGCACCCCAACTGCAACTTAGCCGAGCCAGTCAACCGAATACGACTCAGCTTTGAATCCCAAACGACCCGACGGCGAATCGGTCAAGGAAACCTCTCCACCTTCCAAGTTTTTCGGGATACGCACCACGATCTAAGGCCATGATCTTTTTCACCAGTCCTATAAATAAAACCGTAGGTGCCCCAAGCTCTTTACCAAGCCTTTAGCCTTCAAATCTTCTCCAACCTCAAGCTTTCTTTTCCAAATCACCAGCGCAGCCCCAAGAACAATAACGGGCAACAACAACAGGCGCCACGCCACCGACGAGGCGGAAGGGAGCTGCACCAGCGCGTGCTGGAGGCAAAGATCGCCAACTTTCTCCATGTCTTGCCTTAGATTTTCCTTTGTTTCTGACCATCCTCTCTGTTTCAGGCTTATTCAATGGAACCCGTCCTCTGCACCGGCCAATCAACCTCTACCGGACGACTCCTCGGAGTCGGACCACTACTCCCACGTGCCCTACGGGGAACTCGACGCCCTCCTCTTCAAAGCGGAGCTTGAGGTGGCCCAGCGCAAGCTGGAAGATGTCTCCAAGAAGGCTGGCATCGCCGAATTGGAGTGGGAGGACCAGCGCAAGCAGCTGCTGGCAACCATCGACGGTACAGCCCTTGAATTGCTCCCAAATCCAATCTGGCTTTTGATACTAATCACCATCACCTTGCACTTTGCAGCCCGTGACGTCGAGCTCAACCAGCTGAAAATGTTGGTGGAGCAATTGGCTGACAAGGTGAACGCCCGTGGAGACACGCCTGCGGAGCGTCTTGCCGCAGTGGAAAACCGCGTGGATGAGGTGGCTACTCACGGCATCCGCCTGGGCACCACTTTGGGCTTGGCCGCCATGGCGACGCACACCGGCGTCGACTACTCCACCCGGCCGCGCGGCTTCCAGGGCGGCGCACCAGAGGACATTGACGAGATCGAGGTCATCTTGGAGCGCCTCGGTGGCCACGGCGATGCCATTGCCGAACTCACTCATCCCCAGTCTGTGCTAAACAGGCTCTTTGATTAGATTGTACTAGGGACGTTTGATTTTCGGCAATAAATAAAGAACTTTCAATTCCCATGCTTGTATTGTGATGATTCCTTCGTGTTTGCAACTGCGAGCCTTATTTTCCTTAAACACATTCGGGAACTTGCTTGAGCCGAACACGCGAAAACGGATGCCCCTTGGTGCAAAACCTGCAGAAAATCCTCAATTTGGGAATCCATAAGCACTGTTCAATGAAAACTCTTCGCATTCAGGAGGAAAACCCTGCCGCTTGGTATTCCAATAACGCACGCCAACCAGTCATCACTCCCAATGCACTCTCAGTCAATAAAATAGCCTGTCGGGATGCCCTGCAAATCCACTCGCACACTCATCCATCACTTCTCATCTCCTCCCCTGCTCCAGAAGAGAAAACCCCAAGGCCATGGACAAAGGCAAGCAACCCATCAAGGAGGACAGCACCCCAAAGAAGCGCACCATTCGAGAGTGAGTTTTTCCTTTAACTTGCTTCTTGCTTTTGTGTGTGATTTTGTGTTTTACCCCATCTTTGTTCTCTTCAGCCTTGATCTACTTTCTGAAGAAATCTTTGGGACCGAAGAAACGCCTGAATACATCTCCTCTGACTCCTCGCTCGAAGCAGAGGACGCCACGCCAGAGCAAAGGACCAACCACCAGTTACGCCGCCGCGTTCGGCATCTGGAGCATGACCTCCGGGACATCACCGCTCGCTGCCAGGCCGAACGAGAACGTCGCATGGCTTTGGAGGCGTTGGTAGGAGGTAAACATTTCCATCTTCATCTTGACTCCATGCTTGCACCCGGATCTCTATCTCTAACAACTGTTCCTCTGTCCTAGATGTTTCTGACAGGTATAGTAACCTGAAAGCAGCTTGGGACAGCTTGATGGAGGCAACAAGCCATGGTCATCCCCACAGCTTCCAAGTTGCCGTCACGGTGTTCCTGGAACAACTGAAGAGGGAGGAGCTGAAGAAGCAAAGAAAAAAGGATTGAAGCATACTTTCGCTTCTTACGCCAGGACTTCTGCTTCCCACCCCTTCGTAGTCCTGAGCAACTGGGTTGTTAGATATAAACCTGCAAGAAGCATTTGTAATGTAGTTTCGTGCTAAGGGCAATAAATCTGTGTATTGGCCATTTCCTCTGTTTAGGATTTTTTGTTCTGAAAGCGGCTTCTTTCTTGAACGCCGGCTGTTTCTGTATCAAATGCCTGTAATCCCAATGCTTGTGATCAACGATCAATTTCAATACTAGGGTAATATTTCGTCAAATATCTTCCATTTATTGCAGCAGAAAAATTCCTCTCCTAGTAAAGTTTCCAACATGTAGGCATTACCGGGCACGCATCTGACCACCCGAAAAGGTCCCTCCCAGTTTGGGGACCATTTGCCGAATTCACTGTATTTGGTTCCAATCGGCAGTAAAGCTTTCCAAACCAAATCCCCTTCTGCAAATTGCCTGACTTTTACTTTCTTGTTGTAATATTTAGCAACTCGCAGCTTGTTCTTTTCGATATTTTCCAGGGCTCTAAGACGAATCATGTGCAAGTCCTCTAGTTCATCCATCATTAAGCCACTGTAATCTTTGGAGCTTAAGTCTTTTTGTAAAACCACTCTCCTAGAATCTGATTGCATTTCCCATGGTAAAACAGCATGGTGTCCATAAACACATAAGGAGACGTTTTTGTAGCTCCATGAGGAGCCATTCGGTAAGCCCATAAAGCTTCATCGAGTACTGAAGGATCAGATGGCGACTAGAGAGGGGGGGAGTGAATAGGAGCCGGTAAAAATTCTTCCCAAAGAACCCGGCCTATGCCCTAGTCAAATCCCGGTCACACACAAGCGATGGATCGAATCACGCACCAATCGCCAAGACCACGAGGTTATGGATCAACCTCTAGCCTTAGGAACGATTCCTAGAAGCACACGCGGAAGCACTAGAAAGGGAGAGAGGAATCGAACCAAGAAGCAAAGCACACGGCTCGCGGATCGTCCGGCCAGAGGGGGCGGACCGTCCGCGCAGCCTCGCGGACCGTCCGGCTCTGCGCCGCGGACTGTCCGCGCCAACCTTACGGACTGTCTGGCCCTACACCGCGGACCGTCCGTTAAAGCACACAGAACACCAGAAGCGACCCGAGAAAAAACGGACCGTCCGCCGAGGCCAGGCGGACCGTCCGCGCCACCCGCGTACCGTCCGCTACTCAAGCCCGGACCGTCCGCAAACTGGCTGCAACAAAAACCAAAAGCCAAACCGGATCGAAAACGAGGACGCGCAAGAACACGACGAACACGCGACGAACACGCCACCCGCGGACCGTCCGCGACCACCCCGCGGACTGTCCGCCGAGTGCGGACGAACGAAAACGCCCGACCCCGAAAGTCAACTCCCCCAAATCATCATCAGATTTCCCAAACGGTTGAAGCTATGGAGACAAGGGTTTGGGGACTTGAAAAGCGTCACACAAGGATGCTATAGCCCAAAAATCTTGCCTCCTAACTCCCTAAATCACCGGGAATCGCGAATCCTTTGAGCACCACCAAAAGCTCGAGCACCGAACGAAAACTTCGAATCCAAGTGGTTTCCCGGCGTTTGAGGGCACAAGATCAATCACAAAGATGCACGAGATATCTATCCATGTATTCCTCAAAGAAATCCGGGGAGAAACCCACTCAAATCCGCGGAATCGAACCGGGAACAAAGGCACGAAAACAAGCACAAAAAAAGGCCACGAAAAACACAACCCCGAATCTTCTATACAAACCAGGAAAGATTCACAAGGTCTAGCATGCCGCCCTAGCATCCATCCCTCTCAACAAATCTCTCATGAAGCTCTCATGCTAGCCTAAAGAAAATGGAAGAAAAATAGCTACAAAAATGAGAAAGGGGAGGGAGGAAATGAAACCCTAAGTCGCGGAGAGAGGGAGCCATCCACACACACTCATGGCTTATATATCAGGTCCCGCCGGAGTGGTAAATGACTCGACTACCCCTAACTTAACTACTGGCGATACAACCCACGTAGGGGCATTTAGGTAATGTTTGTGGGTCTTGCCATCGGACGGCCACGCCTTTGCCGCACCCCGCGTCCTCCCGACGCAAGCCATGCGATCCCGCCGCGTGTCCTCCGCCTCGAAGCTTCCCGACACGCCGGATCCCGTCTCCGTCGTGTTGGGCCCTCGGACTTGGTTTTGAGGCCCAAACCAAGAAACCGTCCGCCGATGGTTTTGTGGGCAAACCGCCAAACCCCGCGTGCCCGGTCCGGCCTCCCGCCAAACCACTTGACTTGACCGCCACCGTGCACCGCTCGTCCGTCCATGACTTCGTCTTGCTCGTGTCGCCACCATGTGGCCCGCACCCGGTCCCCGCTCGTCCACCGGGTCCCTCGAACCGAGCCTACTTGTCTCTCCATCTCTCGGAGGCCCCTCAAGGCTGAAGACCTTTCGCGCCCGTTCTTCACCTGCAACAACACGAACTAGGCCGCAGCCTACACCTGCGCACTAAGCCAAGAGTCAGTCCAACACCCGTTGTCAATCACTCATCACTGAGGAGCGGTCATCCATCGACCACTGGGACGCTCTTGGTCCTCGATCTCCCCCTTGATGAGTGCATTGACAACACACAACGCGAAATGAAATTCAGAGAAAGAAAGAAAGAAAGAAGAAAGAAAAACAAAGAAGCTCAACTCATGACCAAAACCAAAGAAAGGCGAAGAAAGGTCACAAGCCAAGCAAAGCACAAACTCCACATCGAAAACAACAAGGAAGCTCCCCCTGAACAAATGCAAGCTCCCCCTGAACATGTGGATGCAAACTCACAAATTTCAGCTCACCACTTCTGAATTTTCATTAAGCTCACCTCTTCTCCCCCTTGTTGACAATGTATGAATCAAGGTGAAAATGCAGAAATGCACAACAAAGCATATAAACAACTACATGAGCTTCTCAAATAGGCCAAAACTAGTGTCAAAGGCTAAAAATGAGACAAAGATCACACATATGAATCATAGCATAGTCAAAGCATTGCCACAAGTAATATATGAAAATACAAGCATGTGACAAAGCAAAATTTTCAGATTTAAGCACTTTTACCAAAAGAAAGCTCGCTTCACATGTACAAGCCTATCCATGTCACACTTGAGCCACAAACATGCATACCATTCAAAGATCATACAAGGATATCAAATTCTCAGCAAAAGATCATGGCAAACACCCATAAAGCAAAGCATGTCATGTCAAAGCTCATGAGCCATGTGTCCACTTCGGGGAGACTTCTCCACTAGTGAACATCATGCAACATGTTTTGCACCCATATGTGAAAGATAATATATTTTAAGCATAAACATGATGGATGGAGCAGTTTTCAAGCATTCACACTTCTTTTCAAGATTAATTCATTTTATGGTACATGAAGTGCCTTTGCGGCAAAAAGAAGCTTATGCTCCCCCATGAATGCAACATAGGCTAAACATTCACCATGATATTCGACCTTTGGCCCAAATGCAAGAACAAGGCATCCAAGCACAATCTAAGCATGAAAAGCACATTTAGACCAAATTGTGACATGGACACACAACTACACACGAGTGGAGCATATTTCATCAAGAATTAGTCAAGATTAGCATTTATTTCAAAAAGGGCTATCTCACCACACATATATCTCAAATATTCCAAGAGCATAGCCTCACATCACCATTTCTCCACACATATGACCAATATCTCACAAATAGCCAAAGAGACTCAAATATGGCATATGAAAGAAGCTCATCATCCTAAAATGCAATATGATACAAATGCAACATGATATATGACAAGATGGCTATCCTACCATGGTTTATACATCAAGCAAAGCATGTATATACATCAAAGTAAACATGGTATGATACATATGATACAAAAAGGGAATCCCCCAAGAATCAACTAGAAAGGGCAACAAACCCCAAGTTCCCCCCGCAAGCGCACAAATGTAGCTTGGTCGAGAGGCTTTGTAAAGATGTCGGGTAGCTGATCTTGGGTAGGGACATGGCTCAACACAATGGTTCCTTTCTCCACATTGTCCCTCAAGAAATGATACCTCACTTCTATGTGTTTGGTTCTGGAGTGAAGCACTCGGGTTTTTGGCTACGCTTATGGCACCGGTGCTATCATAAAGAAGTGGGATCCGGGTGTACTCCTCACCAAAGTCTCTCAAAGTGTATGAAATCCACAACGGTGGGAGCAACAACTCGCGGCAAGCAACATACTCCGCCTCGGTGGTAGACTGAGCTACACTAGACTGCTTGCGGGAAGACCATGAGACCAACGAAGAACCAAGAAACTGGCAAGTACCAGAAGTAGACTTCCTCTCGACTCGACATCCAGCAAAATCCGCATCGGAAAAACCATGAAGAGAAAGAGTCGAGGAAGAATACCAAAGGCCAAGACCAGGGGCAGACTGTAGGTACCTGAAGATCCTCTTGACGGCCTATCGATGTGATGTCCTCGGTGAAGCCTGAAAACGAGCGCACAGACACACGCTGAACTATATGTCTGGCCTCGTCGCCGTCAAGTAGAGGAGGGAGCCGATCATGCTCCTGTACTCCCGCTGGTCCACTGGTTCTCCGTCCTCATCCGCATCCAAAGTGGCCGTACTCCCCATGGGAGTCGACATCGGCTTCACATCTTGCATCTGGAACTTCCTCGCATGTCTTTTGTGTACTTGGTCCGGTGCATGAATGTTCCATCCTTCACTTGCTTGATCCGTCCCCGAGAAAATACCGCAACTCGCCCATCATGCTCATCTCGAACTCCCCGCTCATCTCATCCGCAAACTTGGCAACAAGGTTATGTGACGAGCCACCAAAGACAATATCATCCACGTATATCTGAACAATCAACAAGTCATTTCCATGCTTGAGGAGAAACAAGGTCCTATCCACGGTACCCATCACAAACCCTCTCGCTCAACGGAAAACCTATCAATCTCCCATACCAAGCACGGGCGCCCGTTTCAACCCATACGAGCCCTTTTCAACCCGTACACCCCGTGTGGGTACAAATCGCTCTCAAACCCGTGTGGTCGCTTCACATACACCTCCTCCTCTATGACCCCATTCGGAAAGCACTCTTCACGTCCATCCGAAACAACTTGAACCCTTTAGCCACGGCAAAGGCTAGAAGGATCCGAATTGCCTCAAGACGGGCCACGGGAGCAAAGGTCTCCTCATAGTCAATCCCCTCCTTCGACTAAACCCCCGAGCAACAAGTCCGGACTTGTTCCTCACAACCATCCCATTCTCTCCCTCTTTGTTCTTCCAAACCCACTTGGTTCCTATGGGATGGCAATTTGGAGGTGGTTCAACTAACTCCCACACCCGGTTCCTCTCAAAATTTTCCAACTCCTCATGCATAGAATTGACCCAGTTTGCATCAGATAAAGCATGTCCAATGTCCTTGGGCTCAAAAGTGGCAACAAAAGCAGCATGAGCAAAATGAGAGGAATTCCTGGACCTCGACCGTGTAGTGCGTTCGTCGATGTTCCCAATGATCTTCGACAGGGGATGCACTTCTTGAATCCGCCAGGGAGCCTCACGCCTTGAGACTACCTCCCCCTCAACTTCAGCTTCTCTCGCCTGGTCCTCTTGTCGCACCGTCGTTGTCCACGAAGTAGACGGTCCATGCTCCATAGTGGTCGTAGGGGAAGTAGTGGGTACACACTCAGCTTCAGGCGCATGGTTCTCCCCATCATCATCTCCAGCTTCATCCTTCTCCTCCTCAAAGAGGTCCTCGGCCATCTCCTCATCACCTGCACATTCAAAGCCAAGAGAGGTACATGGCATTGTCTCGTCGAAGGTCACCTCGCAAGTCTCCATGATTTTGTTAGTCTCAGGGTTAAGCACCCTATAGGCTCTAGAGTGGTTAGCATATCCAAAGAAAATACCATCACTAGACCTAGCCTCAAACTTGTCGAGTTTTCCCTTCTTCAGAATAAAGCATTTGCAGCCAAAGACTCGGAAATGACTCACCTTGGGTGCCCGACCATGCATCAGCTCATAACAAGTCTTCTTCTTGAACGCTCGCAATAAAATCCCGTTGGAAACATGACAAGCCGTATTGACCGCCTCAGCCCAATACCTTCTAGGAGTCCTGTGCTCATCGAGCATCGTCCTAGCCATCTCACAAAGAGTCCGATTTTTCCTTTCCACGACTCCATTTTGAGGGGGCACATAAGGGGTCGAATACTGATGTTCAAGACCTAGATCACGACAAAAGGCATCAAAACGAGAGTTCTTGAACTCAGAGCCATTATCACTGCGGATGGCTCGAATAGCATTCCCATGCCTCTCGTTTTTTCAACCTCTCGATCAGATCTCGAACAAAACAAAATGTTTCACTCTTATCCTCCAAGAAGAACACCCAGGCATAGCGAGAGTAATCATCCACCACAACAAGGACATACCACTTCCCACCCACCGAGCGAACTCGAGCTGGCCCAACAAGGTCCATATGCAACAGCTCTGTCGGACGCTCGGTCATGACATCGGTCAGGGGTGGATGGGGAGTGGCTACCATCTTACCATGCCTACAAGGAGCACAAACCAAATCCTTCTCAAGCTTCAACCTCGGCAATCCTCGGACAAGGTCAAGACCACTCGAGCGGGAAACCAAATCAAAGCTCAAGTGTCCCAACCGCCTATGCCATTTCCACAAATCAGAAGAAGGACCGGCCATCAAACATCGAGCAGGACCCAAAGAACGAGAGAAATCAGCCCTGAAAATCTGACCCTCGGGGATGATCATACAGACAAGATCACCTCGAGAATCAAGCAAACGAGACTCGCCTGACTTAAAACGCACCTCAAAACCCTCATTAAGAAACTGAGAAACCGAAAGCAAATTGAAACCCAAAGATTTCACAAGAGCCACTCTCTTCAACGTTACCTTGTCACTCACATGCACAACACCCTCCGAAAGCACCCTTCCTCGTCCATTGTCCCCAAATGTGATGTACATCTTTTCCTTCACTGGGGTGAGGCTGGAGAACCACTTCTTATCTCCGGTCATGTGTCGAGAACACCCGGAGTCGATGAACCAAATGTTCTCCAAGCCTCCCCCTTCGTAGTCGAAACAAGAACGAGAATGAGCTAGCGACTCGACACTGGGGTTAGCACAAAGAAAGTTAAACCAGTGTCGAGCCATCTGCTCAAAAGAGGGGTTAGCAAACATCATTCCCTTGCCACCAAACTTCCCATGTCCCATGGGAGGAGTACGAGCACCACGAGGGGGAAAACGTGGTCCGTAGTTCCTCTGGAACCCAAAGCTGCGATCATCTCCTCTAAACCCGTATTGAGGACGAGTAGGGGGACGTCAAGCAAAACCACCACGAGCCCGACCAAACCTCTCACCAGCACGCACTCCATCATCTCTCCTGACAAACCTCTCATCACCACCTCTCTGTGGGAACCTGCCAACACTCCTCACACTTCCCACACCCCGTGGAAGTGGCACTCTAGGCTCAGGAATACCATGAGGCTGGCGATACCTGTCCTGGTTCGCTTGCTCCCTAGCAAGCCTCTCATCCCTCTTCCTCTTGTAGCAAAACTCCGCAAGATGCCTCTCCTTGCCACAATACTCACACCTGAAGGGAATGGGTTTTGGTTTTGGCTCTGGCTTCTCTCTAGGCTTCTCACCCTTCTCACCCACAAACTTCACCGGTTTCTGGAAGTCATTTGTCTTAGGTGGGAATTTGGGTGGATCTTGGGTTGTGTCAAGCTTGTTGCAAAGGTGGTTGGGCTTTGGTGTGAAAGAGTTCTTGGGTGCTTTTGGAAGTGGGACTTGGATGTCTCCGATCACCTCACACTCGGGGTTAAACTCGACAAACTTCTCATACACACTCTCCCCACTGTTCTCTCCCACTTTCTCACCCAACTTCTCAAAACCCAAACCACGACCATCAGCTCTCTTGAACTCCTCAATCATGATTTTCAATTGAGGTTCCTGCCCAGACAACCAACCCAACACCTTCCTCAAATAGTCATTCTCCTCATAGATGACATCCAAACGGGAAGTAAGTTCAAGATTGCGCAAAGTGACTTCATCACAGCTAGTGCATGCATTAACAATAGGAGATTTCAAAGATGCTTCCAAAGAACTAATGGTAGAACGAGCATCAACAAGCTTAGCATGCATAGTAGGACATGATTTGCAAGCACCAAGCAAAGTAGGTCTAGCCTTAAGCTCATCATACTCAGTCCTAAGAGCATCTAGTTTAGCCAAAGTGGAAGCATTCTTCTCATTAAGCAGTTTAATCTCATTCAGCCATGCATCACACTCAACACATTCAACATCATCAGGAGTAGTAGGAGCAAGTTTCAAAGAGTCATTCTAAAGTTTCAATTCAAGCAATTTTGACTCTAGCTCTCCTACTTTCTCGCTAGCATTCTCAAGTTGTGCCCTAAGATCTTTCCTCATCTTTTTGGCATCTCTAAGCACACTATCATGGTTGTCAAGCAAGCCATTCAACCTAGCAATCTCAGCAAGCAAAGAGTCGGGGTCACGGTTTACCTCATCCTCCGAGTCGGAGTTGCTGTCTTCCTTCTCGCTCTTCTTGCTGCTTGAGCTATGGGCCATGCCACAAAAGCCCTCACGCGCCACACAGCTCAGCCCACTGAGGTTCCGGCTTGCACTCTTCTTGCCGTTGCACCTCCCGGCGTCTTCATCTTCGCTGCTTGAGCTTGACTGCTCCTCGCTTGAGCTTGAGTCGATGTCGCTCGCACCGGCCACCATCGCTCTTGCCTTGTTCTTCTTGTAGCCGCTCTTGCTCGGTCGCCGCTTGTCCTTGTCCTTGCTCTTGGACTTGTTGAAGTGCTTGCCCTTGGAGGAGTACTTGTCTTCACGCCTCGGGTGCGCCTTGTACTCGTTCACCTTGTACTTGTTCTCCTCCGCTTCCGGGCACTCGGCGATGAAGTGGCCACGCTTGATACACTTGTAGCACGTCCCTGATCTCCGCCTTGCATTCCTCCGACTCTCGTGTAGTCGTTCAAACCTTCTTGAGAGCAAGGCCAGCTCCTCCTCGCGCAGCACATCAAACTCCTCATCTGGAATGGACATAAGAGAAGACAAGAAAAACTGTCGACAGGAAGGGTTAGATTTGCCCTTTGATCCGCCTACAAGAGCAAGACTATGGTCAGTCGAGCTCTCATGCTTGGATTGCAACTTCCTGTCAACCTCAGCCTACTTGAGCTTAGAAAAGAGGTCATCCAACTCAATAGTCATGAAGGACCGATACGGCGAACCGAGAGGGGGGGGAGTGAATGGGAGCCGATAAAAATTCTTCTCGAAGGAGATGAAAACTCCAACAAGACGAACGCGGCTTCCAACACACGTCTCCGACTCACTACCAAGGTTGGTCAAGCCCACGTAGCCACCGGAGTGCCACCGGACCTAGGAACCAACACGCAACCTTCCGACCCGAGAAACGCAACGGAAAAACCAAACCTCGAGTCTACGGACCCACACCGGTCGGACCGGTGAGCACCACCGGTCGGACCGGTCCCTGCGGGTGAACTCCGAGCAACTTCCACTAAGTGGCTCTACACCGGTCAGACCGGTGAGACACACCGGTCAGACCGGTGGCAGCCTGAAAGCCCCCAAGACACCAAACAGGCCAACCGACCACCAAACGGACCCAAACTCGAAACGAGCGGCACCACGGGACAACAACAAACTCACCAAGACGTTCACCCGAGCAAAATCCCACAAGGGCTTGCACCGGTCAGACCGGTCAAGAGCACCGGTCAGACCGGTGTGGCCTGGGCGACTCGGGATGAACAGACACCGCGGGTCAACTCCCCCAAATCCAAATCTCGATCTCCCGAATCGCTCCACGGACTTGAACAAGACTTTGGGGATATCATGAACACCTCATGAGGAGTTCATAGCCAAGTTTAATCCCACCAAAACTCGTCCAAAAAGGAGGAATCGAAGAAATCCCGCCGAAAGCACTTCCAACCCAAGAACTCAAGAAACCCCCAAAATCGAGCACTTTTACTCACGGATTTGGGAGGGGAATCACAGCCCAAAGAACCACGAAGGGTTCCCACAAATTTCCCCCATCAAATCCCCAAGAGAAAGGCCCCGAAAACAACCCAAAGAAATCACCGAGAGAGGGCTCCGAAAATCACCACCAAGAACAACCGGGGAAAACACATCCAAACCTTGAGGAACCACGCCGAATCATCTATACATGAAACAAAGGTTCGTACAAGGTCTAGCAAGCCGCCCGATCATCCATCCCTCTCTACAAGATCTCTCCGTGAAGCTCTCTTGCTAGTCCTAAGGAAAACCTAGAGAAAATAGGTGGAAAATAGGAAAACTAATGAGCTAGGGTTCCAAGAGTTGGCTGCCAACCTCTCACCTCTTGGGTTATATAGGCGGCAACCGAATGTCTAAAATGCCCCTCTCTACTAACTAGGGATACATGCCCCTCAAGGGCGGATTCGGAATTCTTGATGTCTTCACCATCGGACGGATGCCCGGCGACCGCACCCTCGCGTAGCCTCGACGCAAGCGATGCGATCCCGACGCGTGTCCTCCGCTTCGAAGATTCCGGACCGCGTCGTCGCACACCGGTCGGACCGGTGCTCCTCACCGGTCGAGCCGGTCCCCACCGGTCGGACCGGTCGGACCCACCGGTCGGGACCGGTCCGGTGCCGCTTTGCACCTCCGTCTTCGGTTCTCCGGTCTTGGCTTTGTGGATCAACCAAGGAACCCGGTGGTTTTACGGTGAACCACCGGAAACCCCGCGAACTCGGTGTAGCCTCCGCCAATCTCCACTCATGACTTGGCTCCCACGTAGTCCCGGCTCGACCTTGGTTTTGAGGCTCAACCAAGAAACCGTCCATGACTTCCTCTTGCTGTTCATGCCACCATGCGGCCCGCACTTGACCCCACTGGCCACCGGGTCCCTCGAACGAAGCCTACTTGTCTTCTCTACACCTGGAGGCCTCACCGGCAACGACCTTTCGCGCTTGTTCTTCACCTGCACCAACACGAGTCAAGCCGCAACCTGCACCTCGCAATACTTAGCCAAGAATCGGTCCACACAACGTTGTCAATCACTCATCACACAAGGAAGCGACCATCCACCGGTCCTCGAACCACACATGGTCCTCAACCCGCACCAACACGAGTCAAGCCGCAACCTCGCACCTGCAATACTTAGCCAAGAATCGGTCCACACAACGTTGTCAATCACTCATCACACAAGGAAGCGACCATCCACCGGTCCTCGAACCACACATGGTCCTCAATCTCCCCCTTGATGATTGCATTGACAACACCCACACGAAAGTAACAAGAGAAAAGAAAAAGAAAAGAAACGAACGAAAGAAACTCCAACAAGCGATCGAAAGCCAAACAAAGGCAAAGAGCAAGATCACTTGAAGAAGACGAGTCTCGGACCCCTTAGGCAAGGGCAACGGCTCGACACATCCGAGACAAAGCAAAGCTCAAGCAAAGAGCACAAACCACCGAAACAAAACTCGAAAACACACAAAGAGCTCCCCCTGCACACATGCAAGCTCCCCCTGAACCAATGCAACTCCCCCCGGACGAATGCATGCAAAACGGTGCACATGAAAACGGGGCAGCAAGCAGCAATTTCGGCTCACACCGGTCGGACCGGTCATCACCACCGGTCGACCGGTGCCTAACATGTGTACAGGACCAGCACTCACACCGGTCAGACCGGTGCTCTTCACCGGTCAGACCGGTGTACAACGAAACCCGAAAATGGCTCGAAACCACCTGAAAACCTTCTAAATGCATCCACTAAGCCATTTCAAGCTCAAACTTCTCCCCCTTGTTGGCAATGCATGAATCAAGCCAAAAATGCAAAACTTTCAACCTAGAGCTTCTCAAATATACAAAATTCAACAAAGAATGCTACATATGTCCAAATGAGCAAGTTAGGTACTCTACGGCTTCGTATCGATCTCAACTACATGATCACCAAGTTTCACAACCATTGGACGAAGCTAAGATGGATTTTGGCAATTTTGCGAAAAACTTGCCTCTCATGAGCAAAGTCCTAAACATGATCAAAGCATATCAAAATGGCAAAGCCACACAAACTTCATGCTAGGACAGCCATTCTAATCATAAGACCATCACAAACACCCACAAGCACCTCATGTCATGTCAAAGCCACTGAGCCATGTGCCTACTTCTATGTATGAGACATCTCATTGGTAGGCATCATGCAACGGTTTAGCACCCAAAGCAAATTAAATTCGGCACATATGACATGGGAGCACATTTCCAAGCATTTTTCATTTCATTTTCAGATTTGTAAATGGTACATGAAATGTCTTTGCGACAAAAAGGAACTTATGCTCCTCCACAAGATAAGTCAAGAGGGCTAAACATTCATGATGGCAAATGAGCCTTTGGCCCCATATGATCAATAAACTAGCTATCCAATCACAAATTAAGCATAGCAAAGCCACAAAAACATGTCAAGAGCATGTAAAGGCATTTACACATGAGAGAGCATACATGTAACATTTTTCAAAAGTATAGCTATCAACCATGGATTATTCATCAAGATCATCAAGAGCTAAGCCAAAACTAACCGTAGCATACCAAACGAGCTCACAAAGACATATATCTCATTCCATGGTGAACTATGTATATGAGAGAAGCTTTTCCTAACCAATGCATATGATACAAAATGCATGCAATCTAAGATGCAAGGATGCCTATACATCATGTTACATATGCCATGCCAAAAGCAAGAAATGCACAAAGAAAAGCTATACATATGCTACAAAGGAGCTCCCACACAAAACTCACAAACCACCGGCTCCTCGAGGGGAGGCAAAAAGGGCTCGACACCACCGGCAAAAGAGCAAAGGAGCACCAAACTCACAAGCTCCCCCTAAACACATGCACTAGGGCCAAAGAGCATACAAAGCTCACCCTACGCACATGAGATAGAGAAGGAGCAAAACAAACCAAGTGGCTTGACCAAGGCCACACACTTGAAGGTCACAAATACACTTAGCTTTATCATTTCTTCACAATTCACTAATCCTTGTCCACCATTCCCGAAAGTGATGCACCAACATATCACCACCGGGATATGAAGCCGAAGAACCACCCCCCGATATCAACCAAATGTTCTTCGGGCCTCCCACCTGAAAATCAAAAATAGGCACGTGAGCGAACAAACGACTCAGCACTGGGGTTAGTACCAAAGGAGGAAAACCAGTGCCGAGCCATTTGCTCGAAAGTGGGGTTAGCACCAACCAAAGCATCTCTCCTACCAAAGCTACCTCCACGAACACCACCACGGTAACCACCCTGAGGGAACCACCCCTCTCTGCCTGGAGGAGGACCAAAACCACGCAAGAAAGCCCGTGGCACGTCCTTCCTCTCCAACTCACCGCCACGACTCCTCCAATCCCCGTATTGAGCACGAGGTGGAGAACGCCTAGCAACCGACCACCCGCACCCTTTCCGGCCCAACCACCGGAACCACGACCACCGAAACAACCCTCGCACCGTACGAGCTCGAAACCCGAACATCCGTCCGTCCGGGCCCGCACCGGTCCGACCGGTGCCCCACACCGTCCGACCGGTGTGACTCGGACAGCGGCACCACCTGCGGCCTTCTTCTCTCCCCAAGCCCGAACTGTCCTCACAATCGCCTTGCCCCTGGGCATCTGCATACGAGGCTCAAGTACACCATCGGAAGGGTGGTACTTGTCCTTATTTGCCCACTCCTTCCTCATTCTCTCCTCTCGCTTCCTCTTGAAGCAAAAAGCTCTCTTGTGACCGTCCTTCCCACAAAACTCACAATGGAAACGAATCGATCTGGGCTTAGGCTTGGGATGAGGCTCTTCGCAAGGCTTCTCACTTGGTTTCTCACTAGGCGTTTCACTTGCCTTCTCACTCGGTTTTTCTCTTGGTTGGTTTGGCTTGCATGCAAACTTGTCTTTGGGTGTGGGTTGTGGTGGAATTGAAACATTCCCAAATTTCCTTTCTCTCTCACCACTACCCTCACCAACCTGATCCAATCCCAAAGCCCAACCGTCAAAGCGCTTACAGCTAGCAATCATCATACCAAGCTGAGGTTCTTGACACGACAACCAACTCAGCGCTTCACGCAACTTATCATTCTCATCTTGCAAGCGACCAACACATTTTGCAAGATCCAAATTCTTCATAGCATGCAACTCACATGTAGAGCAAGAAGTAGGAATAGGCACTTTCAAATCAGCCTCAAGCGAAACAATGCGAGAACGGAGCTCGGCAATTTTCTCATGCAAACTAGGGCAAGAAGTGCAAGCACCAAGCAAAGTGGGTCTAGATTGTAGCTCAGCCAACTCAACCCTAAGCACATCTAGTTCCTCACACTTGGAGGCATACTTCTCCCTAAGATCGATCAAGTCGGCCCGGAAAACGAGCAATCGGCACAATCGTTCTCATCCGAAACAACGGGGCTAGCCTTAAGGGAATCAATCTCAAGCTTGCTATCAAGCACCCGTGTCTCTAGCTCGGCCACTCTAGTCCTAGCATCCTCGAGTGAAGATCTAAGCTCCTTCCTAAGCTTCTTAGCCTCTCTAAGCATGTGATCGCGATTATCAAGCAAGTCAACCAACTCCTCATTCTCCTTGCGCAAAGAGGAGAGCTCATCACATACCTCATCCTCGGAATCCAAGTCCGAGGCGTCCTTCTCGGCTTCTCTTGGCTTGCTCGAACTGCGAGCCATGCCGCAGAAGTCGTCCTTGAGGCTTAGGCCCGTCACACAAAGGCCGTTGAGATACTTGCCAATGTTCTTCTTCTTCGTCCTCTTCTTGTCATCCTCTTCGTCTTCATCACTCGAGCTTGAAGACGTGTCCTCGGAATCAGGCTCGATGTCGCTCAATCTCTTCATCTTCTCTCGAGACCGCGTCTTCTTCTCATGTCCATGATCCTTCTTCTTGGACTTCTTCTTCTTGTCCTTGGACTTGTGCTTGTCGTGGTTGTTCACCTTTGGACACTCGGCGAAATAGTGTCCGGTCTTGCCGCACTTGAAGCATGTCCTCGTGTTCCTCCTCCTTGTTCACGCGGTTCTCGTGCAGCCTCTCGAACCGCCTCGTCAGGAGCGCCAGCTCGTCCTCTCCAAGCTCGTCGAACTCCTCATCTG
The DNA here is from genome assembly GCA_947561735.1 of Cenchrus americanus. NCBI lineage: Eukaryota > Viridiplantae > Streptophyta > Magnoliopsida > Poales > Poaceae > Cenchrus > Cenchrus americanus. Next base: position 74,353,535 of record OX387244.1, on the reverse strand, counting down.
GCATAGACATCAAAGAGGAGAAAGAGAACATCCTGGTGGATGGGTTAGAGTTAGCCTTTCCTTTGGAACCACCAACGAGGGCGAGACTATGGGAGTCAGTCGGACCCTCGAGCTTGGCAGTCATGCCCCTATCCACCTCAGCCGACTTGAGCTTCGAGAACAGCTCGTTCACCGTCAGAGTATCATACCTCTCCGACTCGACTATGGCCTCGAACTTCCCGCCCCATATCGTACGATCCAAAGAGTGTAAGAGCTTGACCGCTCTATCATGATCATCGTACGGGAGCACGTCCACATTGGCCCTCATGTTGTTCACAACCACCGTGAACCTCTGAAACAAGGCATCGATGGACTCACCGGGAGATGAGTGAAGTTCTCGTACTCTCTCCGGTAGGTCGCATACAACCGTGCCCGAACACCGGGCGTTCCCAACATGAGCCTCCTTCAACACCGCCCAAATCCTACAAGCCAAGTGCTCGGTGTGCACCCGATCGAACTCGGCCGACACAAAGCACGAAACAAGTAGTCGACCGCCTTATTGTTGGCGTCGAAGCCGTCCCTCGATCCCGGAGCAAGGAAATCCATCGGTCGGACATAGCCTTGTGTCCACCGTGACATCCCAAAGCAACGACCCTTTCCGCGGAGGAACGCACCCATCCGCTTGCTCCACATCCGGTAGTTCTTGCCATCGAAGTGTGGAGGGCCCGAACCCCGTTCTCGAGTACGCCATCCTTGGATCTTAGGCGGTTAGAGTCAACAAAGACCCGAACCGGCTCCGATACCACTTGAAGGACCGATACGGCGAACCGAGAGGGGGGGGAGTGAATGGGAGCCGATAAAAATTCTTCTCGAAGGAGATGAAAACTCCAACAAGACGAACGCGGCTTCCAACACACGTCTCCGACTCACTACCAAGGTTGGTCAAGCCCACGTAGCCACCGGAGTGCCACCGGGACCTAGGAACCAACACGCAACCTTCCGACCCGAGAAACGCAGCGGAAAAACCAAACCTCGAGTCTACAGACCCACACCGGTCAGACCGGTGAGCACCACCGGTCAGACCGGTCCCTGCAGGTGAACCTGAGCAACTTCCACTAAGTGGCTCTACACCGGTCAGACCGGTGAGACACACCGGTCAGACCGGTGGCAGCCTGAAAGCCCCCAAGACACCAAACAGGCCAACCGACCACCAAACGGACCCAAACTCGAAACAGCAGCACCACGGGACAACAACAAACTCACCAAGACGTTCACCCGAGCAAAATCCCACAAGGGCTTGCACCGGTCAGACCGGTCAAGAGCACCGGTCAGACCGGTGTGGCCTGGGCAGCTCGGGATGAACAGCACCCGCGGGTCAACTCCCCCAAATCCAAATCTCGATCTCCCGAATCGCTCCACGGACTTGAACAAGACTTTGGGGATATCATGAACACCTCATGAGGAGTTCATAGCCAAGTTTAATCCCACCAAAACTCGTCCAAAAAGGAGGAATCGAAGAAATCCCGCCGAAAGCACTTCCAACCCAAGAACTCAAGAAACCCCCAAAATCGAGCACTTTTACTCACGGATTTGGGAGGGGAATCACGGCCCAAAGAACCACGAAGGGTTCCCACAAATTTCCCCCATCAAATCCCCAAGAGAAAGGCCCCGAAAACAACCCAAAGAAATCACCGAGAGAGGGCTCCGAAAATCACCACCAAGAACAACCGGGGAAAACACATCCAAACCTTGAGGAACCACGCCGAATCATCTATACATGAAACAAAGGTTCGTACAAGGTCTAGCAAGCCGCCCGATCATCCATCCCTCTCTACAAGATCTCTCCGTGAAGCTCTCTTGCTAGTCCTAAGGAAAACCTAGAGAAAATAGGTGGAAAATAGGAAAACTAATGAGCTAGGGTTCCAAGAGTTGGCTGCCAACCTCTCACCTCTTGGGTTATATAGGCGGCAACCGAATGTCTAAAATGCCCCTCTCTACTAACTAGGGATACATGCCCCTCAAGGGCGGATTCGGAATTCTTGATGTCTTCACCATCGGACGGATGCCCGGCGACCGCACCCTCGCGTAGCCTCGACGCAAGCGATGCGATCCCGACGCGTGTCCTCCGCTTCGAAGATTCGGACCGCGTCGTCGCACACCGGTCGGACCGGTGCTCCTCACCGGTCGAGCCGGTCCCCACCCGGTCGAGCCGGTCGGACCCACCGGTCGGGACCGGTCGGTGCCGCTTGCACCTCCGTCTTCGGTTCTCCGGTCTTGGCTTTGTGGATCAACCAAGGAACCCGGTGGTTTTCCGGTGAACCACCGGAAACCCCGCGAACTCGGTGTAGCCTCCGCCAATCTCCACTCATGACTTGGCTCCCACGTAGTCCCGGCTCGACCTTGGTTTTGAGGCTCAACCAAGAAACCGTCCATGACTTCCTCTTCTTGTTCATGCCACCATGCGGCCCGCACTTGACCCCCACCGGCCACCGGGTCCCTCGAACGAAGCCTACTTGTCTTCTCCACACCTGGAGGCCTCACCGCAACGACCTTTCGCGCTTGTTCTTCACCTGCACCAACACGAGTCAAGCCGCAACCTGCACCTGCAATACTTAGCCAAGAATCAGTCCACACAACGTTGTCAATCACTCATCACACAAGGAAGCGACCATCCACCGGTCCTCGAACCACACATGGTCCTCAACCTTGCACCAACACGAGTCAAGCCGCAACCTGCACCTGCAATACTTAGCCAAGAATCAGTCCACACAACGTTGTCAATCACTCATCACACAAGGAAGCGACCATCCACCGGTCCTCGAACCACACATGGTCCTCAAGTCAAATAATGCCCGGACTCCTTGATGGCCTCAACCTTTGCACCCCAAACATTTAGGTCCAAGACATGCAAGAGCTTCAAAGCCTGATCATGCTCGGTGTACGGAAAATCCTCAACATTAGCTTTCATGTTGTTCACGATGGCGGTGAACCTCTGAAACATCGCATCAATGTCCTCACCGGGAAGTGGAGTGAAATTCTCATATTGCATCTGGTAAGAGACAAAGAGGCGAGCCTTCACATGGTTATCACCACCGTGAGCAACCAATAACTTCTCCCAAATTTGCCAAGCAAGATTCAAATAGCGAACACGCTCAAACTCTGGATCACACAAGCTCCGGACCAAGTGATCAACGGCTTTTGCGTTAGCTTCATACTTGGCCTTAGCACCGGCATCGGTCACCATAAGAGTATGGATGTTGACCGGAATAGCATAAGTCGTGTCAAGAACAATGAAATCCAACAGCTTCCCACAAAGAAAGATCATCATACGAGCCGCCCACTTGTGGTAACCCTTGCCATCGAAGTGCGGCGGACCGCCCCGCTCAACGTACACCATCTTAGGATTCGAGACTTGTCAAAGTCGCAAAGAATCCGGCACCAGGCTCTGATACCAATTGAAGGATCAGATGGCGACTAGAGAGGGGGGGAGTGAATAGGAGCCGGTAAAAATTCTTCCCAAAGAACCCGGCCTATGCCCTAGTCAAATCCCGGTCACACACAAGCGATGGATCGAATCACGCACCAATCGCCAAGACCACGAGGTTATGGATCAACCTCTAGCCTTAGGAACGATTCCTAGAAGCACACGCGGAAGCACTAGAAAGGGAGGGAGGAATCGAACCAAGAAGCAAAGCACACAGGCTCTGGCGGACCGTCCGGCCAGGAGGGGCGGACCGTCCGCGCAAGCCTCGCGGACCGTCCGGCTCGCGCGCGCGGACCGTCCGCGCCAACCTTGCGGACCGTCCGGCCCTACACCGCGGACCGTCCGTTAAAGCACACAGAACACCAGAAGCGACCCGAGAAAAAACGGACCGTCCGCCGAGGCCGGGCGAACCGTCCGCGCCACCGCGGACCGTCCGCTACTCAAGCCCGGACCGTCCGCAAACTGGCTGCAACAAAAACCAAAAGCCAAACCGGATCGAAAACGAGGACATGCAAGAACACGACGAACACGCCACCCGCGGACCGTCCGCGACCACCCCGCGGTCGTCCGCCAGTGCGGACGAACGAAAACGCCCCGACCCCGAAAGTCAACTCCCCCAAATCATCATCAGATTTCCCAAACGGTTGAAGCTATGGAGACAAGGGTTTGGGGACTTGAAAAGCGTCACACAAGGATGCTATAGCCCAAAAATCTTGCCTCCTAACTCCCTAAATCACCGGAATCGTGAATCCTTTGAGCACCACCAAAAGCTCGAGCACCGAACGAAAACTTCGAATCCAAGTGGTTTCCCGGCGTTTGAGGGCACAAGATCAATCACAAAGATGCACGAGACATCTATCCATGTATTCCTCAAAGAAATCCGGGGAGAAACCCACTCAAATCCGCGAAATCGAACCGGGAACAAAGGCACGAAAACAAGCACAAAAAAAGGCCACGAAAAACACAACCCCGAATCCTCTATACAAACCAGGAAAGATTCACAAGGTCTAGCATGCCGCCCTAGCATCCATCCCTCTCAACAAATCTCTCATGAAGCTCTCATGCTAGCCTACCTAAAGAAAATGGAAGAAAAATAGCTACGAAAATGAGAAAGGGGAGGGAGGAAATGAAACCCTAAGTCGCGGAGAGAGGGAGCCATCCACACACACTCATGGCTTATATATCAGGTCCCGCTGGAGTGGTAAATGACTCGACTACCCCTAACTTAACTACTGGCGATACAACCCACGTAGGGGAATTTAGGTAATGTTTGTGGGTCTTGCCATCGGACGGCCACGCCTTTGCCGCACCCCGCGTCCTCCCGACGCAAGCCATGCGATCCCGCCGCGTGTCCTCCGCCTCGAAGCTTCCCGACACGCCCGGATCCCGTCTCCGTCGTGTTGGGCCCTCGGACTTGGTTTTGAGGCCCAAACCAAGAAACCGTCCGCCGATGGTTTTGTGGGCAAACCACCAAACCCCGCGTGCCGGTCCGGCCTCCCCGCCAAACCACTTGACTTGACCGCCACCGTGCACCGGCTCGTCCGTCCATGACTTCGTCTTGCTCGTGTCGCCACCATGTGGCCCGCACCCGGTCCCGCCGTCCACCGGGTCCCTCGAACCGAGCCTACTTGTCTCTCCATCTCTCGGAGGCCCCTCAAGGCTGAAGACCTTTCGCGCCCGTTCTTCACCTGCAACAACACGAACTAGGCCGCAGCCTACACCTGCGCACTAAGCCAAGAGTCAGTCCAACACCCGTTGTCAATCACTCATCACTGAGGAGCGGTCATCCATCGACCACTGGGACGCTCCTGGTCCTCAAGTACCGAATGCCACCTCTTTGGCTTCTGGTCGATCTTCTTTTGTATAAGCTTGATCATGATCTTGTTAGAAGCCTCTGCCTGACCATTAGCTTGGGCATAATAGGGATAAGAATTGAACAATTTGATCCCCATGCTTTTGGCAAACTCCCTGAACTCCAAGGACACAAACTGGGCTCCTTGATCAGTTGTGATTGTTTGAGGGATTCCAAACCGATAGATGATGTGTTCTTTGACAAACTCAACCATGTTCAATGATGTTACCTTCTTCAGTGGAATTGCCTCAACCCACTTGGTGAAGTAATCTGTTGCTAAAAGCACAAATTTATGTTCCTTGCTAGATGGTGGGTTAATCTGGCCAATCAAGTCTATACCCCAGCCCCTGAATGGCCATGGCTTGATAATGGGATTTAGCGCTGACGCAGGAACTCTTTGAATATTTCCAAATTTCTGACAGTCTTGACATCCCTTGTAATACTCAAAGCAATCCTCCAACATCGTCGACCAAAAGCATCCAGATTGCCTGATAACCCATTTCATACGATAGGCCGATTGATGCGCTCCACATATCCCATCATGCACCTCACTCATCATTTTCTTTGCTTCTTCTAGACCCAGGCATTGCAGCAATACCCCATCCAATGATTTGTAGAATAGACTTCCATCCAGAATAACAAATTTTATGGCTTTGTATCTGAGCTTCCTAGAAACCTTTCGGGATGGATCTTCTAAATAATCAACGATTTCCTTTCTCCAATCATCCTCTGCAAGATCCATTCCCAAAGCACATACCTCCATGGCAAACGCTTCTTGATTTTCTCTATAGCCTGAAGCACTTTGAGCCAACCTGCTTGCCTCTTCATTGTGTTCTCTAGGAATATGCTGTAGAATTACCAACTGAAAACTCTTTAAGATCTCTCTGCATTCCTCGTAGTAATTCCTCAGGGCATCACTTTTGCACTCATATTGGCCGTTCAATTGCTTTATAACCAGCTCTGAATCTCCATAATCCTCAACTGAAATGGCCCCGGCTTCTTTTAAATATTGAAGCCCTCGAAGCAATGCCTCATACTCAGCTTGATTATTTGTAACAGTGGGTTGGATAGGGATAGCAAACTCAAACATCTCGCCTCTGGGTGAAATTAACAGAATCCCTACTCCCCCACCTTTGCCACATGATGATCCATCAAAGAACAAAACCCAAGGAGTAATTTCAAGCAAATCAATCGATGGATCACGATGCTCAGTTATAAAATCGGCAATAATCTGACCTTTTATAGCTTTTGCCGATTCGAACTTCAACTCAAAGTCAGATAAAGCTAAGATCCATTTGCCATTCATGCCATTCAAAATTGGCATAGATAACATATGTTTTATTACATCAAACTTGGAGTATACAATGCATTCGGCATTCAACAAGTAGTGCCGAAATTTTGTACACGAGTAGTACACACATCGGCACAGCTTCTCTGCAGCCGAATACCTGGTCTCAGGATCAAGTAATTTTCGGCTAAGGTACTCTACTACCCGCTCCTTTCCTTCAAATTCTTGAATAAGGGCCGATCCAATGGTTTGGGTATCGGCCGCCACGTACAACTTGAAAGGCTTATTCAACTGTGGAGGAACCAGTACTGGTGGTTCCTTCATGTACTGCTTTATTTCATCAAAAGCCTTTTGTTGTTCGTCACTCCATATGAACTTCTGATCCTTCTTAAGCTTCAACAGTGGAGAAAAGGGCAAAACCTTTTGCGACAGATTTGAAATGAACCTTCTCACAAAATTGATCTTGCCAAGCAGTGATTGCAACTCCTTGAGATTGGTTGGAGGGACAACTTCATCAATAGCTTTCATGCTTTTCTTGCCAACTTCAATCCCCCTTCGTGTACCAGGAATCCCAAGAATTCTCCAGCTGATACTCCAAAAGCACATTTGTTTGGATTCATCTTCAAACCATGCTTTCGGGTGCATGCCAAAGTTCTCTTCACGTCCTCCAAGTGTGAGTCATGATTCAAAGACTTGATCACGACATCATCAATGTAAATTTCAACAATTTTGCCGATCAACTCGTGAAAGATATAATTCATGGCCCGTTGATAGGTTGCACCAGCATTTTTCAACCCAAATGTCATGACTATCCATTCAAACAGGCCTATATGACCAGGACATCTGAGGGCTGTCTTCGATATATCTTCTATTGCCATGAAAATTTGGTTGTACCCTGCATTACCGTCCATGAAACTGATAACTTTATGTCCAGCAGCAGCATCAACCAACAAATCGGCAACAGGCATTGGGTACCCATCCATAGGAGTAGCTCTGTTTAAGTCCCTGAAATCTATGCAAACCCTCATCTTTCCATTTTTCTTGTAGACAGGGACGTTGTTAGAGATCCACTCTGCATACCTGCATGGCCGAATGAAGTTTGCATCAAGTAATCTTTCAACTTCTTTCTTCACATCGGCCAATACTTCGTCTTTGTAGATTTTCCGGGGAGGTTGCTTATATGGTTTAAAACCAGATTTGATTGGCAACCGATGCTCAACAATGGAACGATCCAAACCAGGCATCTCCGAATAATCCCAAGCGAAGCAGTCTTTATATTCTTTCAGCAGTTTGATTAACTCTTCTCTGAAACTTGATTCCAAATTAGCACTGATAAATGTCGGCCTTGGCTTATCACCGTTTCCAATATCAACTTCCTCCAATTTGTCAGCCGACATGAATCCTCACCCTAACTTTCCATCAGTTCCATCAACTGGATTGTCCATTAAAAATTACTATAAGAGTCGACTGCTTGAATCGGCTGTTGATCACTACTGACAAGCTCAACAGGACCTTCCCCCCAGTCTTTCCCTGAGAAACAATCAATGCCTTGATATTCCCAGAAAGCTGGTTCCACGTTTGCAACGCTCACTGAGTCATCTGCTTGGACCACCTCAATATCGTCATCTACCCATTGAATGAGCTGCTGATGCATGGTAGATGGGATGCAGCAGTTGGCGTGGATCCAGTCCCGCCCAAGCAGCAAGCTATAGGCTCCTTTGCCTTCGATGACAAAGAAGGTTGTGAGTAATGTCTTGGACCCAATCATCAAGAACACGTGGACACACCCCTTGGTATCTGAAGGATTCCCAGCGAAATCGTTCAGAATTATGCTCGTCGGCGTCAAATCTCCAGGGCCCATGCCAAGCTTCCTGAAGGTAGTATACGGCATCACGTTGACCGCAGCCCCACCATCGACAAACATCTTAGTCAATGGCTTGCCATTGACGTATCCCTTCAAGTATAACGGCCTCATGTGTCGATTCTTGGCCGGTTTGTCAAAGGTGGCTTGCTTGGCTAATACCAGTTGCGCCATCAGTCCTCCAAGCTGTTCATCATCATTGACATCCAAGGATGTTTCTTCCTGCACAACTTGATTAGCAGAAGCCATAAACTCATTCGGCAAAAAGTATACCATACACGCTGAAGCCGAACGACCCGATCCTTCAGGTTTGTCCTTTGGGTGCCATTCTTGTTTCTTCTGGATCCTCGCCTGTCTCAATTCACGGTTCCTCAAGTGCTGAACCCTTCTTTTTGGCTCTTCCTCAAGCCAGGAGGGCACCACTGTCCTTCTTGTCAGATGTATTCGTGTTCCTCTTCTTCTTGATCAGCCCATTTCTGATCAGCTTGCCTCTTTCTGGGGTGATCAATTACCTCAATTATTTTTTGACGCCGATCGTCACCAGGATGTATCCTTCCAATTCTCTCATGGACGGATCGGCGATTGACAGTCTCCTGCCTATATTCAAAGTATTTGTCACTGCACTCAGGGCAGTTTCTCAATGTAGGAAGTTTTAAGCCCTCATTCTAGCAGTGCCTGAAGAATGCGCACCCCCAATGTGCACGCTCTTGTTCCCGCGTGTACTGCTCCAGTCCTTTCCTGCGGGCCTCTTCCTCAGACCTGCGCCTCTCCTCCTCGTGTCTTCGCTTCTGGTAGTATTCTTTCTCTAGCTGACGCTGCCACTTGTTGAGGATGATGCGCGTAGTGACCCTAGGTTTGGCCCTGGATGATTCCCCAACTTCAATATGGCTTTTGAGAACACGAGGGGCTTCTCCATGAACCTGCTCCAACGTCACTTGCCGTGCCGGATCCACTGCTCCATCTTGCTTTGCTCTAGCTGACGTCAGGACCTTGACCTTTCCCTTCTCTTCGGCAGTCACCATGTTAACAGAAAAGCCGATCATATTCTGAGGGAAAGGGTGGCCATCCAGTTTCATTTTATTGTCAAACTTCAGGTGCCCTTCTTGGATGGCCCTTTGGATCCTCATCCTGAAGACCCTGCAGTCATTAATGGAGTGAGAATTGCTGTCATGGAAGCCATAGTAACGTTTCTCTTTTACTCCATCGGGTCGAAGCATGGAATGCCCTTCAGGCAACTTGATTCGGCCTTCCTTTACCAGGAACTCAAAAAGTTTATCAGCCTTGGTGACGTCGAAGTCGTATGTGCCCTTGGTTTGTTTGATCCAACGCTGATTCATCGTTAAAGGTTCCTTGCCCCACATGATCTCAGTGGCATCCACTTCCTCTTCATCATCTAAATCCCCCATCTGGTCGGCCTTCTCAAGGAACTGATTGTAGATGTCAGCTATGTCGTGATGCTTGTTGAACCTGGTATCCTTTTTGAACCCGTAGGCCTGGTTGCTCATCAATGAAAGCTTTTGAGACAATTGGCCCAGGTTGTGAAACTCCATACCAAACAACTTTTCCTGCACGGCCGGCAACATTCCTGCAACGGCCATATCCGCCAACTGATCATCTGGTAGAGTCAACGAGAAACACATGCCCTTGACCTCCCTGAATCTCCTGAGAAATTCCAGATGCGTCTCATTGTGCCTATGTTTTAAGGTGGTCAGGTCGATTAGCTTCTCCTCCGTGCTGCCGCTGAAGTAATGTGCGTGAAACTTTTGCTCCAACTCCCTCCATGTGCCAACCGACTTGGGAGGCAAAGAAGTAAACCACTGGAACGCCGAGCCCGTCAGTGACAAGGGGAAGTACCTAACCCTGAATGCCTCATCAGCTGAGGCCTCTCCATGCTGCATCAGATAACGAGCAATGTGCTCCACCGTGCTCGTATCATCCTGCCTAGAAAACTTTGTAAACTCCGTTGGAGGCTTCACCCTTGGCGGCAGGATCACTCTGTAGTACCATTCTGGGAAAGGAGGCGTGTAGGCTGGTCCTTGCATTTTAGGCTTGAGGCCGAATTGATTTTGCATCATATCAGACATCTTCTGAACCAGAATATCATCTTCCTACACTCCTACAGCTGCGCCGTACCCAGGATTCGGGAGAGCGTTGATAGCACCATAGTCCATGACTTCGTGGTAGCCTCCACCGTACAAGTTCTTCTGCAACCAATTGCTGTCTAGGGCAATCTTGTAAGTCGAATTGGGCGGTACTCCAGCTGAGCTGAACGCCATCTCCCCATACGTAGGCTGATATGGATTTGGCTGTTGGACGGCTTGTCCTGTACTGCCTTGCAGGGGTGGCTGGACTGGCTGTCCTCCTGCAGCTCGCAGAGGAGGTTGCACTGGCTGACTTCCAGCGCTGTGTGAAGGCGGCTGAATCGGCTGTCCCCCAACGCTTTGTGGAGGAGGCCGTGTTGGCTGGCCTTGCAATGGTGGTTGAGTTCCCGCTGGCTGAGCGGAGATGGACTCCCCAATCTCTTCATAATACCCCTGAGAGGATACTCGACTGAACACTTGTTCCATGCCTGAGCCAAACACGCCCACCATCATTTGCTTAAACATGCTTAGGAAAGCCTTGTGATGCCTACCCAGCACAGCGTCCGCAGCATCCCAAAACGCTTGCATACATTCTTCCTTCTCTTGAAGGGTTGTGGCGTCAGTCTCACCCGACAACAGAACCCTGGGCATCTCATTCTTGAGATATGGAACGCCGCTTCTGTTCTTCTTGAATGACATTAAGCTCTTTAACTGAAACTGGTCCATAGCATCTTTCAGCTGTTGTAGTTGCTCCGGGGAAAGATCCTCGATGATGACGTCCAGGATGTCACCGATTTCAGGCATCTTAATTTCGGCTGTTGGGTCCCACCGGGCGTGCCAAAAAGTGTGTTGACGCAAAATCTGCACCCTACGTCAAGCACACAGCAAGCCGAACAAGCTAGCTTCACACGCGAATAGATTCCAAGACGTGCCAGTCAATTTTCCCTGAAAATTAACAAAAGACAAAGTAGTTAAATTCCAAAGCTTGGAACTTGCCGGGTGGTACCAGACAGTTCCATATTTACGGCTATAAAGCCACGTGAGATGACATATAGCTACGAGAAGCTATCTGCCAGCAAACTAGAAACCATTCGGGAACTTCAAAGCATAAAACAGAACATAGCCGAACGGATGACGTAAGCATGACGAAAGATCGGTCTTTATTTGAACAAAAATGCACGCGCACAAAGCCATGACCGATCATCGAGGGTAGATAACAATAAATAAGGTAAAGCATGATCATAAATATGTAATAAACAAGCATGCATAGGCCCAAAGCACTAGTCTACCACATGTCTAGGTACTTTAAAACCCGTCAAGCATGATGCCAAACAAATTTATCTACCGCATGATACAACTTGTTTGAAAGTCACGCCACTGACCACAAATAGATCTATCCACCGCATGATACAATCCAAATATGGAAAGCTAAAAGCACACAATGATTAAGACATAACTTATAAGCATGTTTTACTCATGGAAGCATAACCAAATACGGCTAAACAACCGAATTGGGATCCATGAAGAAGGAACAAACATTGCCAAAAACAATAAATCTATCAGATTGAATTAAAGATCTAATCCACCGGATGATCAGCTCTAAAACAACCCAAAAACCTGCATCTACCGCATGATACCTGGTTCTGTCAAGATTTACACGAAATTAACAAGATTGAACCCGCAACATGTAACAACCTAGATTGGTTCGGTTTCGGCTATTTGATAAACACGTGATCCACGTGCCCTTTGAAGTAAGATACGAACGTGCGATGTAAAGACCACAAAACAAGATAAAGCCGATCCAAATCAATCTAAATTGGGCAAAAGAGTGTTACATGAATTTAAACATAAAGTAAAAACTCAAACAACACATGGTAACTTAATGAATCTATTAGATCTTGCCAAAATCTAATAGAGCCGATAACTAGCTCCAAGCCAGATCTTAGCCCACCGCATGGCTCATGATCTAACAAGAACCCCTCTTGAACCAAGCTTAAATCTACCGCATGATACTAAGCATGGTAACGAGACTACTTGCATCACGATCTAAATCCACCGCATGGTACTAGACATGATACAAGGTTGCTGGTACTTACGGAGGTCGACGGATCGATGAACCCTCTCGCAGAACTTGACGACACGACTAAGGGACTCAAGGGTTTGGCGTAAAGCCGGTTTGTTATGAGAAGAATGCTTCCACTTTAGCTAAACTAGATGCTCTTAGGACTGAGTATGATGAGCTTAAGGCTAGACCCACTTTGCTTGGTGCTTGTAAATCATGTCCTACTATGCATGGTAAGCTTGTTGATGCTCGTTCTACCATTAGCACTTTGGAAGCTTCTTTGAAATCTCCTGTTGTCAATGCATGCACTAGCTGTGATGAAATTACTTTGCGCAATCTTGAACTTACTTCCCGTTTGGATGTCATCTATGAGGAGAATTATTATTTGAGGAAGGTGTTGGGTTGGTTGTCAGGGCAGGAACCTCAATTGAAAATCATGATTGAGGAGTTCAAGAGAGCTGATGGTCGTGGTTTGGGTTTTGAGATATTGGGTGAGAAGGTGGGAGAAAACAGTGGGGAGAGTGTGTATGAGAAGTGTGTTGAGTCTAACCCCGAGTTTGAGGTGATCGGAGACATCCAAGTCCCACTTCCAAAAGCACCCAAGAACTCTTTCACACCAAAGCCCAACCACCTTTGCAACAAGCTTGACACAACCCAAGATCCACCCAAATTCCCACCTAAAACAAATGACTTCCAGAAACCGGTGAAGTTTGTGAGTGAGAAGGGTGTGAAACCTAGAGAGAAGCCAGCGCCAAAACCAAAACCCATCCCCTTCAGGTGTGAGTATTGTGGCAAGGAGAGGCATCTAACAGAGTTTTGCTACAAGAGGAAGAGGGATGAGAGGCTTGCTAGGGAGCAAGCAAACCAGGATAGGTATCGCCAGTCTCATGGTATTCCTGAGCCTAGAGTGCCACTCCCACGGGGTGTGGGAAGTGTGAGGAGTGTTGGTAGAGTTGGAGCTCAGGGTGGTAGGTTCCCACAGAGAGGTAGTGGTGAGAGGTTTGATAGGAGAGATGATGGTGTGCGTGCTGGTGAGAGGTTTGGTTGGGCTCGTGGTGGTTTTGCTGGACGTCCCCCTACTCGTCCTCAATACGGGTTTAGGGGAGATGATCGCAGTTTTGGGTTCCAGAGGAACTACGGACCACGTTTTCCCCCTCGTGGTGCTCGTACTCCTTCCATGGGACCTCGGAAGTTTGGTGGAAAGGGAATGATGTTTGCTAACCCCTCTTTTGAGCAGATGGCTCGACACTGGTTCAACTTTCTTTGTGCTAACCCAGTGTCGAGTCGTTGGCTCATTCTCGTTCGTGTTTCTGACTACAGGCAGGAGGCTTGGAGAACGTTTGGTTGATGGACTTCGGATGTTCCCGACACATGACTGGAGACAAGAAGTGGTTCTCCAGCCTCACCCAAGTGAAGGAAAAGATGTACATCACTTTTGGGGACAACGGACGAGGAAGGGTGATTTCTGAGGGTGTAGTGCATGTGAGTGACAAGGTAATGTTGAAGAGGGTTGCTCTTGTGAAGTCTTTGGGTTTCAATTTGCTTTCGGTTTCTCAGTTGCTTGATGAGGGCTTTGAGGTGCGTTTCAAGTCTGGTGAGTCTCGTTTGCTGGATTCTCGAGGTGATCTTGTTTGTATGATCATCCCCGAGGGTCAGATTTTCAGGGCTGATTTCTCTCGTTCTTTGGGTCCTGCTCGCTGTTTGATGGCCGGTCCTTCTAGTGATTTGTGGAAATGGCATATGCGGTTGGGTCACTTGAGCTTTGATTTGGTTTCCTTCTTGAGTGGTCTTGACCTTGTTCGAGGATTGCCGAAGTTGAAGTTTGAGAAGGATTTGGTTTGTGCTCCGTGTCGGCATGGCAAGATGGTAGCCACTCCCCATCCACCCCTGACCGGTGTCATGACCGAGCGTCCGACAGAGCTGTTGCATATGGACCTTGTTGGGCCAGCTCGAGTTCGCTCGGTGGGTGGGAAGTGGTATGTCCTTGTTGTGGTGGACGATTACTCTCGCTATGCCTGGGTGCTTTTCTTCGAAGACAATAGTGAGACATTTGGATTTGTTTGAGATCTGATCGTGAGGTTGAAAAACGAGAGGCATGAGAATGCTATTCGAGCTATCCGCAGTGATAATAGCTCAGAGTTTAAGAACTCTCGTTTTGATGCCTTCTGTCGTGATCTAGGTCTTGAACATTAGTATTCGACCCCTTATGTGCCCCCTCAAAATGGAGTTGTGGCTAGGACGATGCTCGATGAGCACAGGACTCCTAGGAGGTATTGGGCTGAGGCGGTCAATACGGCTTGTCATGTCTCCAACAGGATTTTATTGCGAGCTTTCAAGAGGAAGATCTGTTATGAGCTGATGCATGGTCGGGCACCCAAGGTGAGTCATTTCCGAGTCTTTGGCTGCAAGTTCTTTATTCTTAAGAAGGGAAAACTCGACAAGTTTGAGGCTAGGTCTAGTGATGGAATTTTCTTTGGATATGCTAATCATTCTAGAGCCTATAGGGTGCTTAACCTTGAGACTAACAAAATCATGGAGACTTGCGAGATAACCTTCGACGAGACAATGCCATGTACCTCTCTTGGCTTTGAATGTGCAGGTTATGAAGAGATGGCTGAGGACCTCTTTGAAGAGGAGAAGGATGAAGCTGGAGATGATGATGGAGAGAACCATGCGCCTGAAGCTGAAGGTGTACCCACTACTTCCCCTACGACCACTACGGAGGGTGGACCGTCTACTTCATGGACAACGACGGTGCGACAAGAGGACCAGGCGAGAGAAGCTGAAGTTGAGGGGGAGGTAGTCTCAAGGCGTGAGGCTCCCCGACGGATTCAAGAAGTGCATCCCCTATCAAAGATCATTGGGGACATCGACGAACGTACTACGCGGTCAAGGTCCAGAAATTCCTCTCATTTCGCTTATGCTGCATTTGTTGCCACCTTTGAGCCCAAGGACATTGGACACGCTTTATCTGATGAAAACTGGGTCAATTCTATGCATGAGTTGGAAAACTTTGAGAGGAACCAAGTGTGGGAGTTAGTTGAACCACCTCCAAATTGCCATGCTATAGGAACCAAATGGGTTTGAAAGAACAAAGAGGGTGAGAATGGGAGGGTTGTGAGGAACAAATCCAGAATTGTTGCTCAGGGATATAGTCAGAAGGAGGGGATCGACTATGAGGAGATCTTTGCTCCTGTGGCCCGTCTTGAGGCAATTCAGATCCTTCTAGCCTTTGCCGTGGCTAAAGGGTTCAAGTTGTTTCAAATGGATGTGAAGAGTGCTTTTCTGAATGGGGTCATAGAGGAGGAGGTGTATGTGAAGCAGCCATCGGGGTTCGAGAGTAAGGAGTATCCACATAGGGTGTACAGGTTGAAACAGGCGCCCCGGGCTTGGTATGGGAGATTGAGAGGTTTTTTGTTGAGAAGCGGGTTCGTGATGGGTACCGTGGATAGGACTTTGTTTCTCCTCAAGCATGGGAATGACTTGTTGGTTGTACATATATATGTGGATGATATTGTCTTTGGTGGCTCGTCACATAACCTTGTTGCCAAGTTTGCAGATGAGATGAGTAGGGAATTCGAGATGAGCATGATGGGCGAGTTGTAGTACTTTCTCGGGTTGCAGATCAAGCAAGTGAAGGACAGAACATTTGTACATCAGACCAAGTACACAAAAGACATGTTGATGAAGTTCCAGATGCAAGATGTGAAGCCTATGTCGACACCCATGGGGAGTACAGCTACTTTGGATGCGGACGAGGATGAAGAACCAGTGGACTAGCGGGAGTAACGGAGCATGATCGGCTCCCTCCTCTACTTGACGGTGACGAGGCCAGACATACAGTTCAGTGTGTGTCTGTGCGCTCGTTTTCAGGCTTCGCCGAGGACATCACATCGACAGGCTGTCAAGAGGATCTTCAGGTACCTACAGTCTGCTCCTGGTCTTGGCCTTTGGTATTCTTCCTCCTCGACTCTTTCTCTTCTTGGTTTTTCTAATGCGGATTTTGCTGGTTGTCGAGTCGAGAGGAAGTCTACTTCTGGTTCTGGTCAGTTTCTTGGTCCTCGTTGGTTTCGTGGTCTTCCCGCAAGCAAGCTAGTGTAGCTCAGTCTACCACCAAGGTGGAGTATGTTGCAGCCGCAAGTTGTTGTTCCCAGCTGTTGTGGATTTCATACACTTTGAGAGACTTTGGTGAGGAGTGCACCCAGATCCCACTTCTTTGTGATAGCACCAGTACCATAAGCGTAGCGAAAAACCCAGTGCTTCATTCCAGAACCAAACACATAGAAGTGAGGTATCATTTCTTGAGAGACAATGTGGAGAAAGGGACCATTGTGCTGAGTCATGTCCCTACCCAAGATCAGCTTGCAGACATCTTTGCAAAGCCTCTCAACCAAGCTACATTTGTGCGCTCGCGGGGGAACTTGGTGTTTGTTTCCCTTTCTAGATGATTCTTGGGGAATCTACTTTTGTACCATATGTATCATACCATGTTTTCCTTTGATGTATATACATGCTTTGCTTGATGTATAAACCATGGTAGGATAGCCATCTTGTTATATATCATGTTGCATTTGTATCATATTGCATTTTAGGATGATGAGCTTCTTTCATATGCCTTATTTGAGTTTCTTTGGCTACTTGTGAGATATTGGTCATGTGTGTGGAGAAATGGCTATGTGAGGCTATGCTCTTGGAATATTTGAGATATATGTGTTGTGAGATAGCCCTTTTTGAATCAAATGCTAATCTTGACTAAATTTGATAAAATGTGCTCCACTCATGTGTAGTAGTGTATCCATGTCACGTTTTGGTCTAAATGTGCTTTCTATGCTTAGATTGTGCTTGGATGTCTTTTTATTGCATTTGGGCCAAAGGCTGATATCATTGTGAATGTTTAGCCTATGTTGCATTCATGGAGGAGCATAAGCTTCTTTTTGCCGCAAAGGCACTTCATGTACCATGAAATGAATTAATCTCGAAAAGAAGTGTGTATGCTTGAAAAATGCTCCATCCACCATGTTTATGCTTAAAATGTCTTATCTTTTACACATGGGTGCAAAACATGTTGCATGATGTTCACCAGTGGAGAAGTCGCCCCGAAGTGGACACATGGCTCATGAGCTTTAACATGACATGCTTTGCTTTATGGGTGTTTGCAATGGTCTTTTGTTGAGAATTGGATATCCTTGTATGATCTCTGGATGATATGCATGTTTTTGGCTCGAATATGACATGGATAGGCATTTACATTTGAAGTGAGCCATCTTTTGATAAAACTGCTCAAATCTGAAAATTTGCTTTGTCACATTCCTATATTTCCATATATTACTTGTTGAGGACCATGTGTGGTTCGAGGACCGGTGGATGGTCGCTTCATTGTGTGATGAGTGATTGACAACGTTGTGTGGACTGATTCTTGGCTAAGTAGCTTGACTGGTGTTGGTGCAGGTGAAGAACAAGCGGGAAAGGTCGTCGCCGGTGAGGCCTCCAGGTGTGGAGAAGACAAGTAGGCTTCGTTCGAGGGACCCGGTGGCCAGCGGGGTCAAGTGCGGGCCGCATGGTGGCATGAACAGCAAGATGAAGTCGTGGACGGTTTCTTGGTTGAGCCTCAAAACCAAGGTCGAGCCGGGACTACGTGGGAACCGAGTCATGAGTGGAGATTGGCAGAGGCTACACCGAGTTCGCGGGGTTTCCGGTGGTTCACCAGAAAACCACTGGGTTCCTTGGTTGATCCACAAAGCCAAGACCGAAGAACCGAAGATGGTGCTACAACAGTGCCAGACCGGTCTGAACGGTGGGTACCGGTCTGACCAGTGGGGAGCACCGGTCTGACCGGTGTGCGACAACGCAGTCAGGAGACTTCGAAGCGGAGGACACGCGTCGGGATCGCATGGCTTGCATCGAGGCTACGCAGGGTGCGGTCGCCGAGCATCCGTCCGATGGTGAAGACATGAAGACTTCCAAATCTTCCCTTGAGGGCTTGTATCCCTAGTTATTAGGAAAGGGCATTTTAGACTTTCGGTTGCCTCCATATAACCCAAGAGGTGAGAGGATGGCAGCCAACTCTTGGAACCCTAGCTCATTTGTTTTCCCATTTTCCTTCATATTTTCCTTAGGATTTCCATAGGACTAGCAAGAGAGCTTCATGGAGAGATCTTGTTGAGAGGGATGGATGATCGGGCGGCTTGCTAGACCTTGTATGAACCTTTGTTTTATGTATAGATGATTCGGCGTGGTTCCTCAAGGTTTGGATGTGTTTTCCCCGGTTGTTCTTGGTGGTGATTTTCGGAGCCCTCTCTTGGTGATTTCTTTGGGTTGTTTTCGGGACCTTTCTCTTGGGGATTTGATGGGGGAAATTTGTGGGAACCCTTCGTGGTTCTTTGGGCTGTGATTCCCCTCCCAAATCTGTGAGTAAAGGTGCTCGATTTTGGGGTTTCTTGAGTTCTTGTGTTGGAAGTGCTCTTGGCGGGATTTCCTTGATTCCTCCTTTTTGGATGAGTTTTGGTGGGATTAAACTTGGCTATGGACTCCTCATGAGGTGTTGCTAATATCCCCAAAGTCTTGTTCAAGTCCGTGGAGCGATTCGGGAGATCGATGTTTGGATTTGGGGGAGTTGACCTGCGGGTGCTGTTCATCCCGAGCTGCCCAGGCTACACCGGTCGACCGGTGCTCTTGACCAGTCGGACCGGTGCAACCCTCGGTGGGATTTTGCTCGAGTGAACATCTTGGTGTGTTCGCTGTTGTCTCGTGTTGCTTCTTGTTTCGAGTTTGGGTCGGTTTGGTGGTCGGTTGGCTGTTTGGTGCTTTGGGGGCTTTCGTCGTGATCGGTCGACCGGTGTGTCTCACCTGGGTCGACCGGTGTAGAGCCACTTAGTGAAAGTTTCTCAGTTTCACCAGCAGGGATCGGTCTGACCGGTGGTGCTCACCGGTCTGACCGGTGTGGGTCTGTAGACTCGAGGTTTGGTGTTCCGCTGCATTCTCGGGTCGGAAGGTTGTGTGTTGGTTCCTAGGTCCAGTGGCACTCCAGTGGCTACGTGGGCTTGACCAACTTGGGTAGTGAGTCGGAGACGTGTGTTGGAAGCCGTGTTCATCTTGTTGGAGTTTCCATCTCCTTCGAGAAGAATTTTTATCGGCTCTCATTCACTCCCCCCCCCTCTCTGGTTCGCCATATCGGTCCTTCAAGTGGTATCAGAGCCGGTTCGGGTCTTTGTTGACTCTAACCAGTCTAAGATCCAAGGATGGCTTACCAGGAACGGGGTTCAGGTCCTCCACACTTCGATGGCAAGAACTACCAGATGTGGAGCAAGTCGATGGGTGCGTTTCTCCGCGGAAAGGGTCAGATCCTTTGGGATGTCACGGTGGACACAGGCTATGTCCAGCCGATGGACTTCCTCGCTCCAGGAACGAGGGACAGATTCGACGCCAACAATAAGGCGGTCGACTACTTGTTTCGTGCTTTGTGTCAGCCTGAGTTCGATCGGGTGCACACCGAGCACTTGGCTTGTAGGATTTGGGCGGTGTTATAGGAGGATCATGTTGGGAATGCCCAGGTTCAGGCACGGATGTATGCGACCTACCGGAGAGAGTACGAGAACTTCACTCATCTCCCCGGTGAGTCCATCGATGCCTTGTTTCAGAGGTTCACGGTGGTTGTGAACAACATGAGGGCGAATGTGGACGTGCTCCCGTACGATGATCATGATAGAGCGGTCAAGCTCTTACACTCTTTGGATCGTACGATTTGGGGCGGAAAGTTCGAGGCCATTGTGGAGTCGGAGAAGTATGACACTCTGACGTTGAATGAGCTGTTCTCGAAGCTCAAGTCGGCTGAGGTGGATAGGGGCATGACTGCCAAGCTCTAGGGTCCGACTGACTCCCATAGTCTCGCCCTCGTTGGTGGTTCCAAAGGAAAGGCTAACTCTAACCCATCCACCAGGATGTTCTCTTTCTCCTCTTTGATGTCTATGCCATATGAGGAGTTCGACGAGCTTGGAGAGGACGAGCTGGTGCTCCTGACGAGGTGGTTCGAGAGGCTGCACGAGAACCGCGTGAACATGAGGAGGAACACGAGGACATGCTTCCAGTGCAGCAAGCCGGGACACTTCGTCGTCGACTGCCCGGAGAAGGCCGAGAACAAGGACGTCTACAAGCACAAGCCGAGGATGGACGGCAAGTACCGTTCGAGGCGCGACCACAAGAGCAAGCACAAGAACAAGTACAAGGACGAGCGACGATCGAGGAAGAAGGAGAGCCGAGGCAAGGCCCGAGCGATGGTGGGAGCGAGCGACGTCGACTCCAGTTCCGCGTACTCCACCTCGAGCTCGAGCAGCAGTGAAGACGAATGTGATCGTCGCAAGAACAAGAAGTCGTCTAAGAACCTGAGCGGGCTGAGCTGCTTCGCGAGAGACGGCTTCTGCACCATGGCACTGAGCTCCGGCAGCAAGAAGAGCACACGGAGCGACTCGGACTCTGAGTCCGACGACGAGGTGGGAGACTTGAAGAACATTTGGTTGATCGACTCCGGTTGCTCGAGGCATATGATCGGAGACAGGGGGTGGTTCTCAAGTCTCATCCCGGTGGTGACGAAGAGGTACATCACCTTTGGGGACAATGGGCGTGGGCGTGTGCTTTCAGAAGGTGAGATAAAAGTGAGTGACAAGATCACTCTGAGGCGTGTTGCCCTTGTTCAATCGCTGGGGTACAATTTGCTTTCTGTGTCCCAGTTGTTGGATGAGGGCTTTGAGGTGTTGTTTCGGCCAGGTGGTTCTCGGATTTTGGACTCTCGAGGGGACCTTGTATGTATGGTCGTTCCCGAGGGACGGGTGTTTCGTGCTGATTTTGCTCGGTCTTCGGGTGTGGAGCATTGTTTCTTGGTCGGTTCTTCGAGTGAGTTGTGGAAGTGGCATAGGAAGTTGGGTCACTTGATCTTTGACCTTTTGTCTCGCTTGAGTAAACTCAATTTGGTCCGAGGATTGCCACGATTGAGGCTTGAGAAAGAGTTGGTTTGTGCGCCGTGTAGGCATGCCAAGATGGTAGCCTCTTCTCACCCGCCTCTCACCGATGTGATGACTGAGCATCCATGCGAGCTGCTCCATATGGACCTTGTTGGCCCAGCTCGTGTGCGATCTGCGGGTGGGAAGTGGTATGTCCTTGTTGTGGTGGATGACTATTCTCGGTATGCGTGGGTGTTCTTTCTTGAGGATAAGGGGGAGACGTTTGGTTTTGTTCGAGATCTAGTCTTGAGCTTGAGGAACGAGAGGCAAGGAGATGCCATACGAGCTATCCGCAGTGATAATGGCTCGGAATTCAGAAACTCTCATTTTGAAACCTTTTGCCATGACTTGGGTCTTGAGCACCAGTTTTCGAGTCTGTATACGCCTCCCCAGAATGGTGTTGTGGAAAGGAAGAATAGGACCTTGTGCGAGATGGCTCGGACGATGCTTGATGAGCATAGGACTCTGAGGGGGCTATGAGTTGATGCATGGTCGCACACCCAAGGTGAGTCACTTTCATGTCTTTGGTTGCAAGTGTTTCATTCTGAAGAAAGGCAGAAAGTTGGATAAGTTTGAGGCTAGGTCTGTCGATGGTATTTTCTTTGGTCATGCATCTCACTCTAGAGCATATCGTGTGCTCAATCTTGAAACTAACCAAATCGTGGAGACTTGCGAGGTAACCTTCGACGAGACAGAGCCACGTAGTCAGCTTGTCTTTGAGTGTGCAGGTGATGATGAGCTTGGCGAGGAGATCTTTCAGGAGGAGGAGCATGAACATGGAGATGATGAAGATGGCGGTGCGGTGCCCCCGGCTGAACATGTACCCACTACTTCGACTATGGTGATGGATGGACCCTCTACTACACCTACGACAACAAATCAAGAAAGAGGAGAAGCTGATGTTGAGGGGGAGGTAGCATTGAGGCGAGAACCTCCCCGGCGAGTACAAGTGGATCACCCAGCTTCGAGGATCATCGGCGACATGAATGAACGTACTACACGGTCGAGGGTTCGGAACAACTCTCATTTCGCTCATGCTGCATTTGTTGCTACTTTTGAGCCCAAAGACATTGGACACGCACTATCTGATCGCAATTAAGTTAATTCAATGCTTGAGGAGTTGGAGAACTTTGAGAGGAATCAGGTTTGGGAGTTGGTTGACCCTCCCCCAGGGTGTAAGCCGATTGGTACAAAGTGGGTGTGGAAGAACAAAGAGGGAGAGAAAGGTGAGGTTGTGAGAAACAAGTCGAGGCTTGTTGCTCAGGGGTTCAGTCAGAAGGAGGGGATCGACTACGAGGAGACCTTTGCTCCCGTAGCCCATTTGGAGGCGATTAGGATCCTTCTAGCTTTTTCCGTGGCTAAAGGGTTCAAGTTGCAACAAATGGATGTGAACAGTGCTTTTCTGAATGGTGTGTTGGAGGAGAAGTGTATGTGAGGCAGCCTCCGGGGTTTGAGAGTGAGAAGTACCCCCACCGGGTGTACAAGTTGAGGAAGGCGTTGTATGGGTTGAAGCAGGAGCCTAGAGCTTGGTATGGCAGGTTGAGGGGGTTCTTGTTTGAGAGAGGTTTTGAGATGGGGAAGGTTGATCGGACCTTGTTTTTTCCCGAGGGGGGCGAGAGATATCCCGATTGTGCGGGTGTACATGGATGATATTGTCTTTGGTGGCTCGTCTAACTCTCTTGTTGCAAGTTTTGCGGATGATATGAGCGAGGGAATTTGAGATGAGCATGATGGGCGAGTTGCAGTTCTTCCTCGGGCTACAAATCAAGCAATCAAAGGAAGGAACATTTGTGCACCAGGCTAAGTACACCAAGGACATTGTGCGGAAGTTCAAGATGGAGGATTCCAAGGCTATGACGACGCTGATGAGTACGACTACAGCTCTAGATGCGGACGAGGAAGGTGAACATGTGGACCAGAAGGAGTACCGGAGCATGATCGGGTCACTCCTCTACTTGACGGCGACGAGGCCGGACATACAGTTCTCGGTGTGCCTGTGTGCTCATTTTCAAGCGTCTCCGAGGACTTCGCATGGGCAAGCGGTGAAGAGAGTTTTCAGGTACTTGCGTCACACTCCCGACTTTGGCCTTTGGTACTCCGCGTCCTCTTCTTTGGCGCTTCATGGTTTTTCAGACGCGGATTTTCCGGGTGTCGGTTGGATAGGAAGTCCACTTCTGGGACTTGCCAGTTTTTGGGTTCTTTTCTGGTGTCTTGGTCTTCCCGCAAACAATCGAGTGTTGCTCAATCCACTACCGAGGCCGAGTATGTTGCCGCTGCTAGTTGTTGCTCTCAGCTCCTTTGGATTTCATACACCATGAGTGACTTTGGTGAGGAGTATACCCATGTCCCACTTCATTGTGATAGCACCAGTGCCATAAGCGTTGCAAAGAGTCCAGTGCTTCATTCCAAAACCAAGCACATAGAAGTGAGGTACCATTTTCTGAGAGACAACGTAGAGAAAGGAAAGATAGCTTTGATCCATGTACCCACACATGACCAACTAGCCGATATTTTCACCAAACCCCTAGATCAAGCAACTTTCACTCGTTTGCGGGAGGAACTTGGTGTGTGTTTGATTTCTTGAGTTGGATGTGTGGGAGCTCTCTTTGTAGCATATGTATAGTTTCCTTTGTGCATTTCTTGCATTTGGCATGGCATATGTAACATGATGAATAGGCATCCTTGTATCTTAGATTGCATGCATTTTGTATCATATGCATTGGTTAGGAAAAGCTTCTCTCATATACATTGTTCACCATGGAATGAGATATATGTCTTTGTGAGCTTGTTTGGTATGCTATGATTAGTTTGGCTTAGCTCTTGATGATCTTGATGAATAATCCAAGGTTGATAGCTATGTTTGTGAAAATGTCACATGTATGCTCTCTCATGTGTAAATGCCTTTATATGATCTTGACATGTTTTAGTGGCTTGGCCATGCTTAATTTGTGGTTGGATAGCTAGCTTATTGATCATATGGGGCCAAAGGCTCATTTGCCATCATGAATGTTTAGCCCTCTTGCTTCATCTTGTGGAGGGGCATAAGTTCTTTTTTGTCGCAAAGACATTTCATGTACCATTTACAAATTTGAAAATGAAATGAAAAATGCTTGGAAAACATGCTCCCATGTCATATGTGCTGAATTTAATTTGCTTTGGGTGCTAAACCGTTGCATAATGCCTACCAATGAGAAGTCTCATACATAGAAGTAGGCACATGGCTCGGTGACTTTGACATGACATGAGGTGCTTGTGGGTGTTTGTGATGGTCGTATGATTAGAATGGCTGTCCTAGCATGAAGTTTGTGTGGCTTTGCCGTTTTGATATGCTTTGATCATGTTTAGGACTTTGCACATGAGAGGCAAGTTTTTCGCAAAATTGCCCAAATCCATCTTAGCTTCGTCCAATGGTTGTGAAACTTGGTGATCATGTAGTTGAGATCGATACGAAGCCGTAGAGTATCTAACTTGCTCATTTGGACATGTGTAGCATTCTTTGTTGAATTTTGTCTATTTGAGAAGCTCTAGGTTGAATTTTTTGCATTTTTGGCTTGATTCATGCATTGCCAACAAGGGGGAGAAGTTTGAGCTTGAAATGGCTTGCTGGACGCATTTATAAGGTTTTCAGGTGGTTTCGAGCCATTTCACGGCTCTCGTTGTACACCGGTCGACCGGTGAAGAGCACCGGTCCGACCGGTGTGAGTGCTTCAGGTCTGTGCACATCTTAGGCACCGGTCCGACCGGTGGTGGTGACCGGTCGACCGGTGTGAGCTGAAGTTCTTTGCGGCCTGCCTCGTTTTCGGCTGGTTTGCATGCATTCGTCCAGGGGGAGGTGCATTGGTTCAGGGGGAGCTTGCATGTGTGCAGGGGGAGCTCTTTGTGGTTGTTCGAGCTTTGTTTCGGTGGTTTGCGCTCTTTGCTTGAGCTTTGTTTTTGTCTCGGATGTGTCGAGCCGTTGCCCTTGCCTAAGGGGTCCGAGACTTGTCTTCTTCAAGTGATCTTGCTCTTCGCCTTTGTTCGGCTTTCGATCGCTTGTTGGAGTTTCTTTTTGTTCGTTTCTTTTCTTTTTCTTTTCTCTCTTGTTACTTTCGTGTGGGTGTTGTCAATGCACTCATCAAGGGGGAGATTGAGGACCATGTGTGGTTCGTGGACCGGTGGATGGTCGCTTCCTTGTGTGATGAGTGATTGACAACGTTGTGTGGACTGATTACCGGGCTAAGTATTGTAGGTGCGGGTTGCGGCTTGACCGGGTGTTGGTGCGGGTGAAGAACAAGCGCGAAAGGTCGTCGCCGGTGAGGCCTCCGGGTGTGGAGAAGACAAGTAGGCTTCGTTCGAGGGACCGGTGGCCGGCGGGGTCAAGTGCGGGCCGCATGGTGGCATGAACGACAAGATGAAGTCGTGGACGGTTTCTTGGTTGAGCCTCAAAACCAAGGTCGAGCCGGGACTACGTGGGAGCCGAGTCATGAGTGGAGATTGGCGGAGGCTACAACGAGTTCGCGGGGTTTCCGGTGGTTCACCGAAAAAACACCGGGTTCCTTGGTTGATCCACAAAGCCAAGACCGAAGAACCGAAGACGGTCTTTGCGGCGGTGCCGGACCGGTCGGCCGGGGGGCACCGGTCGACCGGTGGGCGGCACGGTCCGACCGGTGTGCGACGACGCAGTCCGGAGACTTCGAAGCGGAGGACACCCGTCGAGATCGCATGGCTTGCGTCGAGGCTACGCAGGGTGTGGTCGCCGGGCATCCGTCCGATGGTGAAGACATGAAGACTTCCAAATATTCCCTTGAGGGGCTTGTATCCCTAGTTATTAGGAAAGGGCATTTTAGACTTTCGGTTGCCTCCATATAACCCAAGAGGTGAGAGGATGGCAGCCAACTCTTGGAACCCTAGCTCATTTGTTTTCCCATTTTCCTTCCTATTTTCCTTAGGATTTCCATAGGACTAGCAAGAGAGCTTCATGGAGAGATCTTGTTGAGAGGGATGGATGATCGGGCGGCTTCCTAGACCTTGTATGAACCTTTGTTTCATGTATAGTTGATTCGGCGTGGTTCCTCAAGGTTTGGATGTGTTTTCCCCGGTTGTTCTTGGTGGTGATTTTCGGAGCCCTCTCTTGGTGATTTCTTTGGGTTGTTTTCGGGACCTTTCTCTTGGGGATTTGATGGGGGAAATTTGTGGGAACCCTTCGTGGTTCTTTGGGCTGTGATTCCCCTCCCAAATGCGTGAGTAAAGGTGCTCGATTTTGGGGATTCTTGAGTTCTTGGGTTGGAAGTGCTCTTGGCGGGATTTCCTTGATTCCTCCTTTTTGGATGAGTTTTGATGGGATTAAACTTGGCTATGGACTCCTCATGAGGTGTTCCTAATATCCCCAAAGTCTTGTTCAAGTCCGTGGAGCGATTCGGGAGATCGAGGTTTGGATTTGGGGGAGTTGACCCGCGGGTGTTGTTCATCCCGAGTCGCCCGAGCTACACCGGTCGGCCGGTGCTCTTGACCGGTCTGACCGGTGCTACCCTCGGTGGGATTTTGCTCGGGTGAACGTCTTGGTGTGTTCGCTGTTGTCCTGTGTTGCTGTTGTTTCGAGTTTGGGTCAGTTTGGTGGTCGGTTGGCCTGTTTGGTGCCTTGGGGCTTTCAGGCTGTGATCGGTCTGACCGGTGTAGAGCCACTTAGTGAAAGTTGCTCAGTTTCACCAGCAGGGACCGGTCTGACCGGTGGTGCTCACCGATCTAACCGGTGTGGGTCTGTAGACTCGAGGTTTGGTGTTCTGCTGCGTTATCGGGTCGGAAGGTTGAGTGTTGGTTCCTAGGTCCAGTGGCGCTCCAGTGGCTACGTGGGCTTGACCAACTTGGGTAGTGAGTCGGAGACGTGTGTTGGAAGCCGTGTTCATCTTGTTGGAGTTTCCGTCTCCTTCGAGAAGAATTTTTATCGGCTCCCATTCACTCCCCCCTCTCTGGTTCGCCGTATCGGTCCTTCACTTGTGGCAATGCTTTGACTTTTTTATGATCCATATGCGTGCTCTTTGTCTCATTTCTAGCCTTTGACACTAGATTTGGCCTATTTGAGAAGCTCATGTAGATGTTTATATGCTTTGTCTTACATTTCTGCATTTTCACCTTGATTCATACATTGTCAACAAGGGGGAGAACAGGTGAGCTTAATGCAAATTCAGAAAAATGCATCTAAATTTTGGAAGTTTGCATCCACATGCTCAGGGGGAGCATGCATTTGGTCAGGGGGAGCTTTCTTGCTGTTTTCAGTGTGGAGTTTGTGCTTTGCTCAGCTTGTGACCTTTCTTTGCCTTTCCTTGGTTTTGGTCATGAGTTGAGCTTCTTTGTTTTTCTTTCTTTTTTCTTTCTCTGAATTTCATTTCACGTTGTGTGTTCTCAATGCACTCATCAAGGGGGAGATTGAGGACCAGGAACGCCCCGATGGTCGATGGATGACCGCTCCTCAGTGATGAGTGATTGACAACGAGTGTTGGACTGATTCTTGGCTCAGTGCGCAGGTGTAGGCTGCGGCCTAGTTCGTGTTGTTGCAGGTGAAGATCGGGCGCGAAAGGTCTTCAGCCTTGAGGGGCCTCCGGGAGATGGAGAGACAAGTAGGCTCGGTTCGAGGGACCCGGTGGATGGCGGGACTATGTGCGGGCCACGTGGTGGCGAGACGAGCAAGACGAAGTCATGGATGACCGAGTCGGTGCACGGTGGCAGTCGAGTCAAGAGGCTTGGCGGGAGGCCGGGCCGAGCACGCGGGGTTTGGTGGTTTGCCCACAAAACCATCGGAGGACGGTTTCTTGGTTTGAGCCTCAAAACCAAGTCCGAAGGCCCAACACGACGGAGACGGGATCCGGGCGTGTCGGGAAGCTTCGAAGCGGAGGACACGCGGCGGGATCACATGGCTTGCGTCAGGAGGACGCGGGGTGCGGCGAAGGCGTTGCCGTTCGATGGCAAGACCCACAAACATTACATAAATGCCCCTGCGTGGGTTGTATCGCCAGTAGTTGAGTTAGTGGTAGTCGAGTCATTTGCCACACCGGCGGGACCCGATATATAAGCCATGAGTGTGAGTGGATGGCTCTCTATCTCCGCGACTTAGGGTTTCATTTTCCCCCTCCCATTTCTCATTTTCATGGACTATTTTCTTCTCCATTTTCTCTAGGCTAGCATGAGAGCTTCATGAGAGATTTGTTGAGAGGGATGGATGCTAGGGCGGCATGATAGACCTTGTGAATCTTTCCTGGTTTGTATAGAAGATTCGGCGTTGTGAATTTCGTGGTCTTTTTCGTGCTTGTTTTCGGTGCCTTTGTTCTTGGTGTGATTCCGCGGATTTGAGTGGGTTTCTCCCCGGATTTCTTTGAGGGAAACATGGAGGGATGTCTTGCGCATCTTTGGGATTGATCTTGTGCCCTCAAACACCGGAAAACCACTTCGATTCAAGGATTTTCGTTCGGAGCTCTAGCATTTGGTGCTGTTCAAAGGATCCGCGATTCCCGGTGATTTAGGGAGTTAGGAGGCAAAATTTTTGGGGTATAGCATCCTTGTTTGACGCTTATCATATCCCCAAACCCTTGTCTCAACAGTTTCTACCGTTTTGGAGATCCGGTGATGGATTGGAGGAGTTGACCTCCGGGGTCGAGCAGTTTTCAGCTCTGTTCGTAAGGGGCGGACAGTCCGCATGCCTGTGGCGGACGGTTCGCGACCTGCTGTTCATGGTGTGTTCTTCGTGTTCTTGCTCCTCTTCGCTTTCGATCCGTCGTTGCTTTGAGTTTTCGTTGGACGAGGTTTCGGACGGTCCGCGTGTGCCGGGCGGACAGTCCGCGGGTGCTTGGCGAACAGTCCGCGTGCTCCCCGTGGACGGTCCGTTTTTCGGGGTTCGCTATTAGAGGTTCTGTTGGATTTAACGGACGGTCTGCGGCTCTAGGCTGGACGGTCCGCGGCACGGGTGCGGACAGTCTGCGATACCCTGCCGGACAGTCCGCGATACCCTACCGGACAGTCTGCGTGGCCTTTGCGGACAGTCCGCCCCACCTGGCCAGACAGTCCGCGAGTGCCTGGCAGCTTTGTTCTTTGGTTCGATTCCTCCCTCCTTCTTTTGTGCTTCCGTGTGTGCTTCAAGGAATCGTTCCTAAGACTTGAGGTTGATCCATAACGTTATTGTCTTGGCGGTTGGTGTGTGATTCGATCCATCACTCATGTGTGACTGGGATTTGTCTAGGGTATAGGCCGGGTTCTTTGAGAAGAATTTTTACTGGCTCCTATTCACTCCCCCCCTCTCTAGTCGCCATCTGATCCTTCAGTGGACGGTTTCTTGGTAGAGCCTCAAAACCAAGGTCGAGCCGGGACTACGTGGGAGCCGAGTCATGAGTGGAGATTGGCGGAGGCTACACCGAGTTCGCGAGGTTTGCAGTGGTCGACCAGAAAACCACTGGTTACTCGGTTGAGCCACAAAACCGAGGCCGAAGACTGGACGAGGAGGTGAGGTCACCCAGGCCGGTTCAACCGCCCAGGAGGGGCGGTCAGACCGCCTGGGGCCGGTCAGATTGCCTGGGCCGGTCTAACCGACCTCGGGGGGCGGTCTGACTGCCCTGGCCACCGGCGCCGAGATGCTTCGAAGCGGAGGACACGCGTTGGGATCGCAAGGCTTGCGTCGAGGTTAAGAAGGTTGCGGTCGCCGGGCATCCGTCCGATGAAGAAATTCTGAAGACTTCCAAATCCGCCCTTGAGGGGCTTGTATCCCTAGTTATTAGGTGAGGGTAGTTTAGTCTTTTGGGTGCCTCCATAAATACTCTTTGAGTGGATGGATGGCAGCCAACTCTTGGAACCCTAGCTCATTTGCTTTTCCTTTTTCTTTTTCCATTTTCCCTAGTTTTTCCTAGGACTAGCTTGAGAGCTTCATGTGAGATCTAGAGAGAGGGATGGATGTTTGGGTGGCAAGCTAGACCTTGTACGAACCTTCATGGTATGTATAGATGGTTCGGCGTTGTTCGCCAAGGTGTTGTTCCCGTCCTTCTTTGTGTTGATTTTTGGAGCTCTGTGTTGGCGGTGTTTTGAGAACGATTTCTTGGGGTTTTTGGTGGGTGTCATGTATGAGGATCTTGTGCCTCTTTGGCTGGTGACTATGCCCCCAAATCTCTCTTGAATTGGACTCGATTTGGTGGTTTTTCGAGTTGGGCGAGTTCTTGACTAGAGAAGCAATTTATTCGAGTCCTCTTGATTGTGAGCGATTCGGGTCGATTCCTTTGAGGTAGAGGTTGCCCAGGAGGTAACCCAACTAATCCCGAAGTTTCGTTGCAATCCATGGAGTGATTCGGGAGATCGGGCGCGAGGAAGTTAGGGTTTGACACGCGGGCTGTTTTTCTGGGAGAGGCGGTCTAACCGCCTGGAGGGGGCGGTTAGACCGCCCTGGGTCTTTCCAGGTCAAAGTTTTGTTTCGCCGGATTTTCCTCTATGAGTTTGTTCGCCTTGATCAGAGGAGTGTCTGGGTGAAATTTTAGGCCGTTCTCGTGTCGTTTGCTTGGTGTTCTTGGTTGGAGTTCGTTGCTGGGTACAGGAGGTTAGACCGCCCCTGGTAGCCGGTCTAACCGCCCCTAGGCCCCTGGGTGGAGTTTTGGTTTTCGCCAGGATTTTCTGGTAGCTGGCACGGCCTTGACCAGAGATCTTTGTTGGTGAAACCGTGGTGCATTTTGGTGCTCGGAAGAGGTGTTTCGGAGGCTTTCTTGGTTACCTAGTGGAGACGGTCTAACCGCCCCCTATACCCGGTCTAACCGCCCCCTCTGGACAGCCGGCTTTCGAGTTGTTTCCGCTGTCGTGGGTGCGTGTGTGTTGAGGTTGCTGGTAGTGTTTGTTCCTAGGACCAGTAGCACTCTAGTGGCTACGTGGTTTTGGCAAACGGAAGGTAGAAGTGCGAAGCGTGTGATTTTGGGGGTCCGACCGAGCGAGTTCATCTTGTCGGAGTTTCAATCTCCTTCGAGAAGAATTTTTATCGGCTCCCATTCACTCCCCCCTCTCTGGTCGCCTAATCGGTCCTTCAGATGGACACGACATATTGAATTGATCCAAGGGAGCATTGGGATCCATACTTCCTTTATGCCACAGTAGCTAACCTTAAGCATCTAAGCACATTCAACACAAGATGATAGATAGTTAATCCAATAAAGTACGATTACATCTTCAAGATCGATTACAACCCATGAAAGAATAAGGAGATTACCCCATCAAGGTGCTAGACATAGCACCGTTGATCATGGTCACCCTTCCGACGGTGTCTTCCTTCTTCTCCACTTGTGGGTGCTTCCTTCGAGATGGTCGATCCCCGTCCGGAGATCTCCCTCCTCTCTTTAGCTTGTGGATGGCCTCCTGGTGTGAATGGCTCTCCCCTCTGCGAATGGCGGCACCTCCAGGGCTTTAGGGTTGAAATCCTTCGGGTGCAAGGAAGGGGGGCCGAACCGACGTCGGGAGTGGGCTAGGCCGGTCGGCTTGGGCCGACCGGCTCAGGCCCATCCCAGCCCGGCTCGGTCGCCCCTTCGCGCCCGTGGGTCCTCAGGTGATTATGCACTTTGCCCCTTTCATTTGCATGATTTTGACAATGTCATCCTCGCGTCCAAGATGGAGGTTCTCCGTGCATGAAGTTCGTTCTTTTACGCTTCAATCCCCGAGGGTGTTCCTTCGTAGCACTTCGGTCCTTGCCACCGTTGGAAGTGATTTCATCAAGCTCATGAACACGAACAAGACTCCGTAAATGCTCCTTTGAACTTGTTGTGAATCCGTCCTTTATGTCCATGTTTTCCTACATAAACACAACACTTCCAAATGCATGCACATAGATGAACTTGTTATATGATTAGTGTGCCTAGTGGCACGTTAGTTCCATAAACAAATCCAAACCAAAGTGTAATGAACATGTTTGGTGTACCAAAATACACAGTCAACACCGGTGCCACCCAGAATAGAGCTAATGGCCCGAATCTCCAATATGAGCAGCTATACATCTAAGATTTGATCAAGATATACAAGAGACATTCCTAAGATGATAGGAGTCAAAAACATCAAAGAAATCAAGATTTAGGGTTGGACAGGTCACACCGGTTAGACTGGTGCTCCTTACCGGTCAGACCGGTAAAGGCTGGCCAGCTCCAAATTTCAATTCCTCACAATGTATCCAACCAAAAGTTTTGAGACTCTACGGATGTCTTCTAGGAGTTCTCAGGAGATGATAAACCAAATGAAATTCAAATCTTTGCTAGGAGTAGAGAAACTAGGCAAAGACAACATTTGAATACCTTTGGAGAGAGGAACTCAAATGAAATCCAAAGAACTCGAAGGGGAATCAATGGAGGAGCCTTGGGAGTCTTTTCCACCAAAAATCCACCCACTTTCTTGGCTGAATCTTCAAATCTCCAAAAAGGGTGTGAAAGGTGGAAGAAAGGAGGAGAGAGGGTGTTAACAGTTTGGATGGGAATGAATGCTAGTGAAATGATAGAGGAGAGAGAGGATGGAGAGTAAAAGGAGATACACTACGTGAAAACTGGCTTTGGTAACGGGCGTAGATCGCCTTTGGTAACGGGCAATACGCCCGTTATTGATCAAGTTTTACAAATAAGCCAAGAAAGGTAACGGGCAGATACCCGTTACTGATAAGACATATTCGTAATGGGCATTAAACAACGACCATTACCACAACTAGCCACTGGTCACATGAAATGGCTGTTTCTCTGGGCCCACAGCGACCTTTCATAACGGTCACCAAAGCAAAGCCCATTACATAAGCTCAATATCAAAGACGCCTGATGTGCACCTGCGTCTCCACTATCTTGACGAAATGAGACGTGTCTATTTCACGCGCGTCTAAGCACAACTAGTATTCGTAACGGGCATCAAACAACGACAATTACCACAACTAGTCACTGGTCACGTGAAATGGCCGTTTCTCTGGGCCCACAAGGAACTTTGGTAATGAGCATGAAACAAAGCCCGTTACTATGAAATTAACATCAAAGACGCATTTTATGAACCGACGTCTCCAATGCCTCGACGAAATGAGACGCATTTGTTTCTACACGCTTCTGCTTTCTCTTTATTAAAGGAGATGCTTGCTTTCAACCTGCATCTCCTATATCTCGACGAACGGCAAGGTACTGGGGCCCACCGGTCAGGACTGGTAACGGGCTTTTACACTGCCCGTTACATTGTGGGCATTTTTGTAACGAACTTTACGAATGAAGCCCGTTACTCACTAATCAGTGTTTGTAATGAGCTTTAATTAACGCCTGTTACAGATATGACGACCACCCCTACAGTAACCTGCCCGGTTGCCGGCTGCATCCTGGAACCAGCCAGGATTTGGCAGCCACCAAGGGCTGCATCCTGGAACCAGCCAGGATATGGCAGCCACCACAGCAAGGAGACATCACAAACACATTCTCACATCACAGATATAGGCAAAGCAGGATCACATTTATAGACAAGGTAGGATCACATCAAGTTTCAAGTTACTCTCATCAGGGCTTGTTTGGATGGAGTCATGAGAAAACTGCCTGAACTAGGTAGTATCTGACCCCAACCAAGAAAGCCAAGCAGGTTTCTCAGGCAACAACACCTGACTGGATGATTTTCAAGTTTCTGGTCACAATACTCTCACGGTGCACCACTGTAGAACTTGCCCCTCCGGTCGATGGTCTCCTTAAGAATGTACTCGCACAGCATCTCCCGGACATGCTTTACATCTTTTGTGGAAACATCTACATGAGGTTTGAAATACTGCAAAATACAATCATTTATGAGAATACAAGTAGAAATCATTTTCTAAAATCAGATGGATAATATGAGCATAGAAAAGGTTGAGCATTATTATCTACTTACATCAGCCTTCTTGATGTCAGGTATGTCATCAAGTAGTCTTAACATATGGAATGCCACATGGAATCCACACAAAGAGGACTCCCGTGGCTGATGAGGACACTGCATTGAGGTACCAAAATGACAAGTTAATGCAGTACCAAATAGGTAAGAAGGGACCATAAAAAAACCTCGGTCTTACAGCGAGATTTGTTTTGTGCTTGAGCGTGGCTTTTGCCTTTTTTCTTTCCTTTCGTCGCTCTGTTCTGTGCATCACCAAAGGCCATGCATGATCAGCAATACCAATTAGAAACACTAAGAGATTGATTTTTTGTGAACAAAAAATACTGTACCAAAGGCCCTGCATGGTCAGCAATACAAATTAAAAACACTAAGAGATTGAATTTTCGTGAACAAAACCTACAAGAAAGTGACCAGTTCAAAAACATTTTGGAGGTCTGGGAACTTTAGCGGGGGATGTTGTTCAGCAGAATCTAGATACCAAACCTCTTTGAACTTCATACAGATGATCATTGTTACCCAGTGGCTAGTGCAGTAGGCACCCACCACGTAGTAGTAGTTCATCATTGCATTTGAGATTGCTTTGCCAACTTGCTGAGACTGCTGAGAAATATTTGCTGAACTAAACAAATCTGGATCTAAAAACCCAATACCGATCTGCTTCTCCGCTACCTTGTCCATCATTTTCCTACAAAAAATCAAATTGTTAGCATGCATGAACTTTGCGGTCAAAATTAAAGAAATATCTTTTTAGGTTTTAAAGGACTTACAATGTCCACAACCTCATGAAGGTAACAACCAGAGAAGTCAGGGTTATAAGGTTAAACACGCTACTGAATTCAATGTTTAACATTAAAGCACCACAACCACCTTTAAAGTAGTCTTGATCCACCTTTGCTGGAAAGGCAGGTTTATCGTTACTATGTTCCATGACATAAACATGCAACTTGGCACAATCTGGTCCAGCAACCTTTACATTTTCTTCTGACAACATAGGTGAACTAGGTTTGTATTTTGGTCGGTCCTGTTCTGTCTCATTAACACAATTAAGAATCTCATCTTTAGACAGTGGTTTCCTGGCCTGGTTCCCCTTCTGCAGTGGAGATTGCTTGGGCTCCTGTTGTAGAGGTTGTTGTACTTGTTGCATCTGCTGCTTAGGGGCAGATTGCCTGCACTCCTCCTCCTGCTGGAGAGGCTGCTGTTTCGTCTGTTGCTTATCCTCATGTTACAGCTGCTGCTTAGGCGTAGTTTGCCTGGGCTCCTCCTGCTGTTGTCGACACTCCTGCTGCTGGAGAGGTTGTTGTTTAGTTGTTGATTATCTTCAAGTTGTAGCTGCTGCTTAGGCGGAGTTTGCCTGGGCTCCTCCTCCGGTTGTTGTCGACGCTCTTGCTGCGTAGTTTTGCTGATCTGCTGCTGCTGCTGCTGTTGAGCCTTCTCTTGCTGACACTGAGCTGCAGCACCTCCATTTGATGTTGTACCCCTGCTACCTGTTGCAGCTTCGGGGGTTGGGATGTCTCGTCATGGGTGGTATAATGATCTTGTCCTTTGGCCATTGGATCCTTTGAACGAGAGCCGCAACTAGGGTTGCTACGTCACCCCCATCAATTGGTACAGGCAGATGGTATTGACTCGTATTGGCCCACACATAAGTAGGTTGCACCACAACATACCCATTCTGCACCGGTACTAAATGGCAAACCTTTTGAGATGGAAAGACTTTCGCTAGTGCGAGCTCCACGGTGCCATCCAACAGGCTGCACATGGTTGGCTCTGTCAGGTTATCTATTGTGTCCAGCATAGGTCATCGACAATTGAAGGACCGATACGGAGAACCAGATAGGGGGGGAGTGAATGGGAGCTGATAAAAATTCTTCTCGAAGGAGATGGAGACTCCAACAAGACGAACACGGCTTCCAACACACATCTCCGACTCACTACCAAAGTTGGCCAAGTCCACGCAGCCACTGAAGTGCTACTGGACCTAGGAACCAACAAACAACCTTCCGAGCCAAAACACACCAACACACACAACGGAAACTTGCATCGCTTGCTGCCTGTGCTGCACCGGTCAGACCGATGGCCTGCGCCGGTCAGACTGGTGACACCGGTCAGACCGGTGGACAGCGTTGGTCAGGCTGGTGGCTACAGCAGCCGCACAACAAGTGTTCCAGAGAGCCTCAGTGACTTCTCTAGGCCCTGGAACAAAAATACCCCCAAAACACAACCTGCAAGGAAAGAAAACCCTACACAAAACCTAACAAAACAGCTCCAAACAGACCAAGAACTGACCAACAGCACCAAGACCCAAAGACACACAAGTCAAGCAGTTCACCCGAGGCAAATCCCACAAGTGGCTCGCACCGGTCAGACTGGTCAAGAGCACCAGTCAAACTGGTGTAACCTGGGTAGCTCGGGATGAATAGCACCCTCGGGTCAACTCCTCCAAATCCAAACTTCGACCTCCCGAATCGCTCCACGGACTTGAACAAGACTTTGGGGATAGAAGGAACACCTCATGAGGAGTCCATGGTCACGATTTTGTCCACCAAAACTTGCCAAATCAAAAGGAATCAAAGAAATCCCGCCAAGAACTCCTCTAACCCTAGAACACCGAAAACCCCAAAATCGAGCCCCTTAACTCACGGATTTGGGAGGGGAATCAAAGGAAAAAGAACCATGAAGGGTTCACACGAATTTCCCCCATCAAATTCCCAAGAGCAAGGTCCCGAAAACACACCGAGAAAACCACCAAGAGAGGGCTCCGAAAATCACCACCAAGAACAACCGGGAACAACACAACAAAGCCTTTAGGAACCACGCCGAATCATCTATACATACCAAGGAGGTTCATACAAGGTCTAGCTTGCCGCCCGATCATCCAACCCTCTCACAAAATCTCACCATGAAGCTCTCAAGCTAGTCCTATGGAAATCCTAAGAAAATAGGAAGGGAAAAATAGGAAAGCAAATGAACTAGGGTTCCAAGAGATGGCTGCCATCCTCTCACCTCATGGGTTATATGGAGGTAACCGAAAGTCTAAAATACCCTTACTTAATAACAAGGGATACAAGCCCCTTAAGGGCGGTTTTGGAAATCTTCAGATTTTCTCCATCGGACGGATGCCCGGCGCACCCTGCTTAGCCTCGACGCAAGCCATGCGATCTCGACGCATGTCCTCCGCTTCGAAGATTCCGGACTGCGTCGTCGCACACCGGTCAGACCGGTCTGGAGCTGCTGCAGCACCGTCTTCGGTTCTTCGGTCTTGGCTTTGTGGATCAACCAAGGAACCCAATGGTATTCTGGTGAACCACTGGAAACCCCGCGAACTCGGTGTAACCTCCGCCAATTGCCACTCATGACACGAATCCCACGTAGTTCTGGCTCGACGTTGGTTTTGAGGCTCAACCAAGGAACCGTCCATGACTTCATCTTGCTGTTCATGCCACCATGCGGCCCGCACTTGACTCCGCTGGCCACCGGGTCCCTCGAACGAAGCCTACTTGTCTTCTCCACACCTGGAGGCCTCACCGGCGACGACCTTTCGCGCTTGTTCTTCACCTGCACCAACACCAGTCAAGCCGCAACCTGCACCTGCAATACATAGCCAAGAATCAGTCCACACAACGTTATCAATCACTCATCACACAAGGAAGCGACCATCCACTAGTCCTCGGACCACACAAGGAAGCGATCATCTCAAATTCCCTCCTCATATCCTCTGCAAACCTTGCAACAAGAGAGTTAGACGAGTCACCAAAGACAATATCATCCATGTACACCTGCACAATCAGGATATCTCTGCCCTGCCTAAGTAGAAACAAGGTCTGATCAACCTTCCCCATCTCAAAACCTCTCTCGAACAAGAACCCCCTCAACCTAACATACCAAGCTCTAGGCTCCTGCTTCAACCCATACAACGCCTTCCTCAACTTGTACACCCGGTGGGGGTACTTCTAACTCTAAAACCCCGGTGGTTGCCTCACATACACTTCTTCCTCCAACACACCATTCAGGAAAGCACTCTTCACATCCATTTGGTGCAAGTTGAACCCTTTAGCCACGGAAAAGGCTAGAAGGATCCTTATCGCCTCCAAACGGGCTACGGGAGAAAAGGTCTCTTCGTAGTCGATCCCCTCCTTCTGACTGAACCCCTGAGCAACAAGCCTTGACTTGTTCCTCACCACTTCACCTTTCTCTCCCTCTTTGTTCTTCCACACCCACTTTGTACCAATCAGCTTACACCCTAGGGGAGGGTCAACCAATTCCCAAACCTGATTCCTCTCAAAGTTCTCCAACTCCTCATGCATCGAATTAACCCAATTATGATCAGATAGTGCGTGTCTAATGTCTTTGGGCTCAAAAGTGGCAACAAATGCAGCATGAGGGAAATGAGAATTGTTTCGAACCCTCGACCGTGTAGTACGTTCATTCATGTCGCCGATGATCCTTGAAGCTGGGTGATCCACTTGTACTCACCGAGGAGGTTCTTGCCTTGATGCTACCTCCCCCTCAACTGTAGCTTCTCCTCGATCTTGATTTGTCGTCATAGGTGTAGGAGAGGGGCCGTCAACCACTGTAGTCGAAGTAGTAGGTAAATGTTCAGCCGGTGGCACCACACCGCCATCTCCATCATCTCCAAGTACATGCTCCTCCTCTTGAAAGATCTCCTCACCAAGCTTATCATCACCTGCACACTCAAAGACAAGCTGACTACGTGGCTGTGTCTCATCGTAGGTTACCTCACAAGTCTCCACGATTTGGTTAGTTTCAAGATTGAGCACACGATAAGCCCTAGAATGAGATGCATAACAACAGAAAATACCATCGACCGACCTAGCCTCAAACTTATCCAACTTCTTCCCTTTCTTCAGAATAAAGCACTTGCAATCAAAGACATGGAGTGACTCACCTTGGGTGTGCGACTGTGCATCAACTCGTAGCATGTTTTCTTCTTATGCATCCTAAGGTAGATCCTGTTTGATACATAACACGCGGTATTCACCGACTCAGCCCAGAACCTTCTTAGAGTCCTATGCTCATCAGGCATCATCTGAGCCATCTCACACAAGGTCCTGTTTTTCCTTTCCACAACACCATTCTGGGGAGGCGTATACGGACTCGAAAACTGGTGTTCAAGACCCAAGTCATGGCAAAAGGTTTCAAAATGAGAGTTTCTGAATTCTGAGCCATTGTCACTGCGGATTGCTCGTATGGCATCTCCGTGCATCTCATTCCTCAACCTCAGGACAAGATCTTGAACAAAACCAAATGTCTCCCCCTTATTCTCAAGAAAGAACACCCACACATACCAAGAGTAATCGTCCACCACAACAAGAACATACCACTCCCCCCCCCCCCCCCCCGATCGCACACGAGCTGGGCCAACAAGGTCCATATGGAGCAGCTCGCATGGACGCTCAGTCATCACATCGGTGAGAGGTGGGTGAGAAGAGGCTACCATCTTGGCATGCCTACACGACGCAAAAACCAATTTTTTCTCAAGCCTCAACCGTGGCAATCCTCGGACCAAATTGAGTTTACTCAAGCAAGACAAAAGGTCAAAGCTCAAGTGACCCAACTTCCTATGCCACTTACACAACTCACTTGAAGAACCAGCCAAGAAACAACACTCAACACCAGAAGACTG
Source organism: Cenchrus americanus (assembly GCA_947561735.1). Lineage (NCBI taxonomy): Eukaryota > Viridiplantae > Streptophyta > Magnoliopsida > Poales > Poaceae > Cenchrus > Cenchrus americanus. The sequence goes on along the minus strand of OX387244.1, from coordinate 74,313,442 downwards.
AGAAAAATCAGCTTGAAACACCTAACCCTCGGGAACAACCATACGGACAAGGTCCCCTCGAGAGTCCAAAATCCGAGAACCACTAGGCCGAAACAACACCTCAAAACCCTCATCCAACAGCTGGGACACAGAAAGAAAATTGTATCCAAGCGATTGAACAAGACCAACACGCCTGAGAGTAATCTTGTCACTCAACTTAATCTCACCTTCTGAAAGCACACGCCAACGCCCATTGTCCCCAAGAGTGATGTACCTCTTTGTCACCACCGGGACAAGACTTGAAAACCACCCCTTGTCTCCAGTCATATGCCTCGAGCAACCAGAGTCAATCAACCAAATGTTCTTCAAGTGGGGTTAGCACAAACCAAACCATCTTTCCTACCAAAGCTACCTCCACAAACACCACCATGAGGGAACCAACCCTCTCTACCTGGAGAAGGACCAAAACCACGAAAGAAAGCCTGTGGATTGTCCCTCCTCTCCATCTCAAAGCTACGGATCCTCCCATCCCCGTATTGAGCACGAGGGGGAGAACGCCTAGCAAACTAACCTTCTGCAAACTCTCCAGCCCAACCACCAGAACCACGACCTCCAGAACTAATCCTTGCACCTGTACGAGCACGAAACCCGAACTGCAGCCTGTCCATGCCAGCACTGGTCTGACCGGTGCCCCTCACCGGTCTGACCGGTGTAGCCCGGCCAGTAGCACCTCCAACAGCCTTTCACTCTCCCCAAGCCGAAATTGTCCTCACACTCGTCTTAGCCCTGGGCATCTGCACATGAGGCTCAAGTACACCATCGGAAGGGTGGTACTTGTCCTTGTTAGCCCACTCCTTCGCCATTCTCTCCTCTCGCTTCCTCTTGAAGCAAAACTCATCCTTATGGCCATCTCTCCCACAATAGCCACAATGGAACCTCACAAGCTTAGCTTTAGGCTTGGGTTGGGCTACTCACTTGGTTTCTCTCCACTCAGCTTCTCCACCGGTATCTCCTCACTAGCCTTCTCACTTTCCTTCCCAAAGAACACTTTCCCGGAAGTGCTCACAAACTTGATAGGCTTTTGGAAATCATTTGTTTGTGGGGAAAACACGGGTGGAGCTGGGGTTGTGTCTAGTCGGTTCCTAAGATGGTTAGGTTTAGGAGGGAAATCATTTTTGTGGTGGGTTTTTGGTGGCTCTGGGATATTCTCTCCACTTCCCTCACCAACCTTGTTTGCCCCAAGTCCCTCACCATCCTGCCTCTTGAATGTCTCGATCATTATCCTCAACTGAGGCTCATGACCAGACAACCAACCCATCAACTTTCTCAACTCATCATTCTCATCCTGCAAACGATCAACATAATGTGCAAGTTCCAAATTCTTCAAAGCATGCAATTCACATGTAGAGCAAGATGTAGGAATTGGTTCTTTCAACTTTGCCTCAAGAGAAACAGTGTAAGCAAGCATCTCATCAATTTTAGCATGCAAAACAGGACAAGAAGTGCAAGCACCTAGCAAAGCAGATCTAGACTTAAGCTCAACCACTTCAACCCTAAGCACATCTAGTTCCTCACACCTGGAGGCATGCTTTTCGTTAAACAAGGCAAGATCAACAAGGAAAATAGAGCAATCAGCACATTCAACATTATCAGAAACAACAGGTGAAGCTTTCAGAGAATCAATTTCCAGCTTAGTATCCAAATTCTGTGTTTCTAGCTCAGCTACTCTAGTCCTAGCACCCTCGAGTGAAGCTCTAAGCCCTTTCCTCATTTTCTTAGCCTCTCTAAGCATGTCATCACGATTATCAAGCAACAAGCCAAGCCGTTCATTCTCTTGACACAAGAAGGGGAGTTCATCATGCACCTCGTCGTCGGAATCAGAGTTCGAGTCGCTCTGTGTGCTCTTCTTGCTGCCGGAGCTCAGCGCCATGGTGCAGAAGCCATCTCTAGTGAAGTAGCTCAGCCCGCTCAGGTTCTTGGACGACTTCCTGCTCTTGCGATGATCATCTTCATCTTCACTGCTGCTTGAGCTCGAGGTGGAGTACGTGGAACTGGAGTCGATGTCGCTCGCTCCAATCATCGCTCGGGGCTTGCCTCGGCTCTCCTTCTTCCTCGATCGTCGCTCATCCTTGTGCTTGTTCTTGTGCTTGCTCTTGTGGTCGCACCTCGACCGGTACTTGCCATCCGTTCTTGATTTGTGCTTGTAGCCATCCTTGTTCTCGACCTTCTCTGGGCAGTCAGTGACGAAGTGTCCCAGCTTGCCGCACTGGAAGCATGTCCTCGTGTTCCTCCTCATGTTCACCCGATTCTCGTGTAGCCTCTCGAACCTCCTCGTCAGCAACGCCAGCTCGTCCTCTCCAAGCACGTTGAACTCCTCATCTGGCATAGACATCAAAGAGGACAAAGAGAACATCCTGGTGGATGGGTTAGTGTTAGCCTTTCCTTTCGAACCACCGACGAGGGCAAGACTATGAGAGTCAGTCGGGCCCTCGAGCTTGGTTGTCATGCCCCTATCCACCTCAGCCGACTTGAGCTTCGAGAACAGCTCGTTCACTATCAGAGTGTCATACTTCTTCGACTCCACAATGGCCTCGAACTTTCTGCCCCAATTCGTACGATCCAAAGAGCGAAAGAGCTTGACAGCTCTATCATGATCATCGTACAGGAGCACGTCCACATTGGCCCTCATGTTGTTCACAACCACCGTGAACCTCTGAAACAAGGCATCGATGGACTCACCGGGGAGATGAGTGAAGTTCTCATACTCTCTCCGGTAGGTCGCATACATCCGAGCCTGAACCTGGGCATTCCCAACATGAGCTTCTTTCAACACTGACCAGATTCTACAAGCCAAGTGCTCGGTGTGCACCCGATCGATCTCAGGGTAACACAAAGCACGAAACAAGTAGTTAACTGCCTTATTGTTGGCGTAAAACATGTCTCTCGATCCTGGAGCAAGGAAGTTCATTGGCTGGACATAGCTGTTGTCCACCGTGACATCCCAAAGGATCTGACCCTTTCCACGGAGGAATGCCGCCATCCGCTTACTCCACATCTGGTAGTTCTTGCCATCGAAGTGTGGAGGACTCGAACCCCATTCCTGGTACGCCATCCTTGGATCTTAGACCGGTTAGAGTCAATAAAGACCTGAACCGGCTCTGATACCACTTGAAGGACCGATACGGCGAACAAGAGAGGGGGGAGTGAATGGGAGCTGATAAAAATTTTTCTCGAAGGAGCTGGAGACTTCAACAAGACGAACACGGCTTCCAACACACGTCTCCGACTCACTACCAAAGTTAGCCAAGTCCACGCAGCCATTGAAGTGCTATTGGACCTAGGAACCAACAAACAACCTTCCCAACCAAAACACACCAACACACACACCGGAAACTTGCACGGCTTGCTACCTGTGCAACACCGTCAGACTGATGGTATGCGTTGGTCAGACCGGTGGACAGTGCCGGTCAGGCCGGTGGCTACAGCAGGCGCACAACAAGTGTTCCAGAGAGCCTCAGTGACTTCTCTAGGCCCTGGAACAAAAACACCCCCAAAACACAACCTGCAAGGAAGGAAAACCCTACACAAAACCTAACAAAACAGCTCCAAACAGACCAAGAACTGACCAGCAGCACCAAGACCCAAAGACACACAAGTGAAGCAGTTCACCAGAGGCAAATCCCACAAGTGGCTCGCACCGGTCAGACCGGTCAAGAGCACCGGTCAGACCGGTGTAACCTGGGCAGCTCGGGATGAACAACACCCGCGGGTCAACTCCCTTAAATCCAAACTTCGATCTCCCGAATCGCTCCACGGACTTGAACAAGACTTTGGGGATAGAAGGAACACCTCATGAGGAGTCAATAGCCACGATTTTGTCCACCAAAACTTTGCTAAATCAAGAGGAATCAAAGAAATCCCGCCAAGAACTCCTCTAACCCTAGAACACCGAAAACCCCAAAATCGAGCCCCTTAACTCACAGATTTGGGAGGGGAATCAAAGGAAAAAGAACCACGAAGGGTTCAGACGAATTTCTCCCATAAAATCCCCAAGAGCAAGGTCCCGAAAACACACCGAGAAAACCACCAATAGAGGGCTCTAAAAATCACCATCAAGAACAACTGGGAACAACACAACAAAGCCTTGAGGAACCACACCGAATCATTTATACATATCAAGGAGGTTCATACAAGGCCTTGCTTGCCGCCCGATCATCCAACCCTCTCACAAAATCTCACCATGAAGCTCTCAAGCTAGTCCTATGGAAATCCTAAGAAAATAGGAAGGGAAAATAGGAAAGCAAATGAATTAGGGTTCCAAGAGATGGCTGCCATCATCTCACCTCATGGGTTATATGGAGGCAACCGAAAGTCTAAAATACCCTTACTAAGTAACTAGGGATACAACCCCTCAAGGGCGGTTTTGGAAGTCTTCAGATTTTCTCCATCTAACGGATGCACGGCGATCGCACCCTGCTTAGCCTCGACGCAAGCCATGCGATCCCGACACGTGTCCTCCGCTTCGAAGATTCCGGACTACGTCGTCGCACACCGGTCAGACCGGTGCTCCTCACCGGTCAGATCGGTACCCACCAGTCAGACCAGTCTGGAGCTGCTGCAGCACCGTCTTCGGTTCTTCGGTCTTGGCTTTGTGGATCAACCAAGGAACCCAGTGGTTTTCTGGTGAACCACTAGAAACCCCGCGAACTCGGTGTAGCCTCCGCCAATTGCCACTCATGACTCGGCTCCCACGTAGTCCCGGCTCGACCTTGGTTTTGAGGCTCAACCAAGAAACCGTCCATGACTTCATCTTGCTGTTCATGCCACCACGTGACCCGCACTTGACTCTGCTGGCCACCGGGTCCCTCGAACGAAGCCTACATGTCTTCTCCACACCTGGAGGCCTCACCAGCGATGAACTTTCGCGCTTGTTCTTCACCTGCACGAACACCAGTCAAGCCGCAACCTGCACCTGCAATACTTAGCCAAGAATCAGTCCACACAACGTTGTCAATCACTCATCACACAAGGAAGCGACCATCCACCGGTCCTCGAACCACACATGGTCCTCAACTATCACTGTGCACTTCATTCGCTTCGTCACCATTGGCATTCCAATGATCTTGCTCTTTGCCATCTTCCTCCCTGACATGTGCATGTTCTTCCTCGCTGTCATGCCCATCTTCTTCCTCAATGCCATCCATATCTTCTTCTTCGCTGCTACTGACAGGCACTGATAATTAGGAAGGAAGAAGTGCATTTTTGGGTATGTTGATGCCTGATAGTCTTAGAGCATGGACAATTGATTTAAATGTTTTGTTTGCCATCACATCATGAGCATCAGACCTCTTGTTACTCTTCTTCCTGTACATTCCAGCGAACTCTTCACCAAACCCTTTACCCCAGCCAAGTGAACTAGACACACCTCGGACCCGACCTCGATGCTTTGGAGTCTTAAGTGCTACGGTGAGGATATCATCCTTCCTAACCCAGAGAAAGAGCCATCGCTACCTTAAGCTGCAAGTGTTTTCACCCTATCTGCTACCCCCACCACCGCAGGGTTACTAAATGTTATGCCCCCGCTTTCTTCTTCTTCTTCTTCTTCTTCTTCTTCTTCTTCTTCTTCTTCTTCTTCTTCTTCTTCTTCTTCTTCTTCTCCTTCTTCGTTCTCCTCCTCCTCCTCCCTAGCCTTGCCCGCAGATAAGGTCTCGAACATCCAGGAAATTGGTCCCAAGGGTTTTGTTTTTCTTCGGCAGTGAGCTTTGCATCCTCCTACTCCCACTCTTTCCTTTTACCACGATAACCTTTTCTGCCCGTCTTGTGTGGCTTATTATGCAATGCTCTTTTTTGTTTCATCTCCTGGCTCAATTGCTGAAATGCAAGAGAATTGATTTCCTACACAAACATGTCCTAGTCTTGTTGCTGCAAAAAGGCATGCTTCACAAAGGGAGTCTCCTCTTCACTCACATACTTTTTCTTGAATGGGCCTTGAACCGCCGTTGCAAGGTTCCAATCTGTGATATAGCTGCCTTAACTGCCTTCTTGCGAATAGATTCGTCCAGATTGGCTGGGTAATCTAGCCTTTTCTCTTAAACTGTGAATAGATGGTCCTTCCCAATTGGTGAGAGATTATCAACCGCCTTGCTGATTGACACCCTCTCCCGTGCAATGAGAGCACACACCAATAAAAATCTGTCCCTCGCAGCATCTGAGGTAGGTCCAAAATTGGCTTCAAGTCCAGTTGCAGTCAACTTGTCTTCTGGCCATTTGGTTTGTGTCCTTGACCCGCGGGACCGAGTACTACTCGCAGCAGTCTGTGCTGAGTGACCCTGTGAAGAAAGTTCACCGACGATGGACTGTGATGATGCACTGGAGGTAGAGGAATTTGTTGTTGTGGGAGACTGCATAGATGATATGTCAGGTTTGTCAGTAGAGCAACATAAGCAAGACTGAAAATCTAAACTTAATTCTTATTAGATAAATTCATTTTCTCTGACAGACAAAATAGCTGATACAGTCGTAAATAAAATCAGCATAGACATACACAATTCATATTTTACTTAATTAGCATACAGAGATAGGTGCTAACCATTTTGACAGGGACACAACAATATGCTTATATATCAAAGCAGAGAATAAATTCCTTCAACTACTTCCTTGTCCAACTTGAGCAGCGATGGATTGTGTGTTCCATATGTACATGCAACAGAAGGATAAAGCAATTGTCATGACATTATATATGACAGTAGTGAAACAACACTCACAACACATCATGACACCAACAATAACAATATATAGTGAAACAATTAACACCCACAACAAAGCATAAGACAGTCTAGTTATCACTACCTTATAAACCACTACGATGCAATTCTCACTGACATTATGTGGCCATCAGAATTAAAGTATGCTAACAGGTCCAAAGCATAACTGTCGATCTGATACATTGAAAGCATAGCAGAATTAAAGTATGCTAACATCCTTTATGGTTTTCATGAATTTACAGTGCAAAAATTATAGCACCAGGAACATGAAAATGAATTTCAACATTTCATATAACTTCATCTGTTAGACAAAATTTATTCAAAACAGACTTGGAGCAACAAAATCCATCCATCAAATCTACAGTCAATCAATTGAAGATGAACTATTAAGGCATGTCTCCCTAATCCACCTTGACATGAATATATAGCAGATTGGGTGGACTACATTATAAACCACTGTGATGCAATTCCCAATGAAATTATGTGGCCATCAGAATTAAAATATGCTAACAGGTCCAAAGCATAATTGTCGATCTCAGCATAGCAGAATTAAAGTATATGCTAACAGGTCCAAAGCATAATTGTCAATCTGGTACATTCAAAGCATAGCAGAATTAAAGTATGCTAACATCCTCGATGCTTTTCGTTAATTTACAGTGCAAAAATTGTAGCACCAGGAACATGAAAATGAATTTCAACAGTTCATATAACTACATATGTTAGCAACAATTTATTCACACAGACTTAATTGGGGCAACAAAATCCATCAATAAAAAGCACAGTCAATCAATTAAAGATGAACTTGTCGATGCGGAATGTGGTCCTGACACTAACCAGTAATAAGCGCCGTGGTCTATCCCTCAATGGTCGACGCTAAGCAACAAGAGACACAGAGTTTATCCTGGTTCCGGCCGGTGGGCCGTACGTCCAGCAGTGGCGTGCTCAAGGCACTATATTGCTCGGCAAGGGGTGCTCGTGGTGGGGCTGCTACAAGCAAGGCGGGAGAGGAAGCGTGGCTTCCAAGTCCCTGGTGTAGTGGCTGAAGATGTTGTGGGAGAATTGGAGAACAAGTGCGTGGCGCAGCCTGTCTCCTGTTGTGTTGTGTCTGTCTCCCCCCGCGGCAGGGGGGTTCGTCCCCCTTTTATAGATCAAGGAGGGAGCGAATCACATGCGCGCCGCGCTATTTAGCTACGTGAAGGGGCGTGGCGTGCTATGCTGTAGAGTGGGCGGCCGTCCGGACGATCCTTGCAGCGATCCGGCCATCATGGCCTATCTTGTACCCGAACAGTGGCGGCTTCGAGGGTAGAAGGGCGGCGGATGGGCGCGATGTCTTCCCCGATACGGTCGAGGGAGGCTGGCGACGTCGGTCCGTACGGGGTACAGGAGTAGGTAGAACGGCGTCCCGTCCCAATACGTTCCACAGTGCTGGAGTCGTTGCTACAGCGCCTCGCGTGCGCCCGCCCGCGCGGGGGCGGCAGCCACACCGCAACAGTGGCAGGGATGGCGTCCCACCGGCCTAGCGCCTCCACCTAACCCTGTAAGGTCACAAGAAAGCAAATCGAGGGTGCAGCCGGCCCCCCTTCGAGGGCTCGGCGGATAGTCGTACTGGAGCAGGTGCACGGCGTCACGGGACTGGCACCTGTCCTGCCGCACAGTCCCCCCCACAGTGATGGGGATGGGCTCCCTCCTGGGGAGTTGGTGCGGCAGCACCGGGGCGCGAGCCCCGGGCGCATGATGGCGCCGTCCCGCCGGTGTCAGGGCGTTAAATGCCCGCGTACGAGGGCAGGCGCACGCGTGCGGGCGCCCTCGAGCGGGCGGACCCCGCTCGAGGGTGGGGCGGACCCTCGAGCGAGGCGGAGCCTGCTCGAGGGGGAGCGGGCCCTCGAGCGAGGCGAACTCTGCTCGAGGGAAGCGCACCCCCTCGAACGGGACGGAGCCCAACCGAGGGAGGCGCGCATTCTCGAGCGAGGCGAAGCCTGCTCGAGGGGATCTTCAAGAGGGCCGCCTTGGTGGGCCGTTGAGGTCCCCACGGCATGGGCCGTATCCTGCATGGTTAAAGTGCATTTGGGTTTGTTGCGGGTTTTAAGTGGGGATTTCCTAGTTGTTAAAGGGGACCCCTAGGGCTGTCCCCGACAGTAGCCCCCGAGCATCTGTGGGTTTGCCATTGAGGCTCCCGCGGTCTGGAACCTGCGATAGGACGTTCTTCCCTTCTTGTCTTGCGAACGCTTTCCGTGGGGCCGCGTCGGCGGACCCGCGGGTCTAGCCCCGAGCCCTGCGGGGGCGTGGATGCTCCCCCGTAGGGGTTTACCGCGAGAGGCGGGTCGAGAGGGCATGGTACATGTTTCAGCCGGCGTCGGCAATATCTCGGCCGGCTTCGGTGACGCACGCGGCTGCCGCACCGTCTCCCGGCGGGTGCAATTCAAGGAGGTGTAGCCGTGCGTCAAGCCCCCGAGCCTGGTCCCGTTCGAGGCGATCGGGTAGAGCTTTACGACTTGTTTCTTAACGCGCCCTCGCCGTCCCTCCACGGGACGGAGGGTGAGGTTTCCGCAACCCCCATCGAGCGGGTCGCGAATTGCGGATTCCTCGTTGAGCTGCTAGTGGGTGGTTCGAGTGGACGTCCATGCCCCGTTCGATAAGGGTAGGCTGCGTGGTCCAGATACACATCCATTGAAGCACTTGCGTGGGTTTGCTAGGTGGGGCTCGGTCCCGTTCGATAGGGACCGAGGGCGCGGAAGCTCTCCCTCGGTGGGATCCCCGGCTAGCTGCCCTCGCTGGCTCTCGAACACGACATATGGGGCACCCTCGAGCCGGCGGGCTCAAGGAACGGCTCGAATGCGTGTGCCTTCGTCGTCCCTGACTCGCGATGCGGGGCGCTGTTCGAACCCGTCGAGGGTCGGGCTTCGAACCTGCGATCGGTAGGGCCGTGCGGGGGCGGCGCCCGGGCGGCCCCGTCTTTGCGTTTGCGGCCGTCGAGGGGGTCCGGGCTAGCCGGCCCTCGAGGCGCCGTCGGCCGGCACGGCGTGGCATGGGTGCTTGTGGTACCTGCTTTGTTTCAAACGGGCCCCGGGGCGACCTTCTCACGCCTGTGCCCCTTTAGAGGGTTGGTATTGTCTCGAGCCAGGGGCTCGCGCCGCTCGAGGGTCCTACGTGGCATGGGTGCTCGCGATGCCCGCTTTGTTTCAAACGGGCCTCGAGGCAACCTTCTCACGCCTGTACCCTTCAGAGGGCTGATATTGTCTCGAGCCAGGGGCTCGTGCCGCTCGAGGGTCCTACGTGGCATGGGTGCTCGCGATGCCCGCTTTGTTTCAAACGGGCCTCGAGGCGACCTTCTCACGCCTGTACCCTTTTGAGAGTTGAATTTATCTCGAGCCAGGGGCTCGTGCCGCTCGAGGGTCCTACGTGCCATGGGTGCTCGCGATGCCCGCTTTGTTTCAAACGGGCCTCGAGGCGACCTTCTCACGCCTGTACCCTTTCGAGGGTTGAATTTATCCCGAGCCAGGAGTCCGTGCCGCTTGAGGGTTCTCCTTGCTTTGCAAGGGACCGGGCCATTAAATGCTCCACAGTAGAGGCTGCGGTTTCGCTTCGCGGGCGCGCTTTTTTAGGCATCGCGGCCGCGCGCACGAGTAGTGGGCGGCGTGGGCAGGCGGACATGACCGCCTGCCACGGCCCCTGCTAGTCTTCACCGTGATGATGGCCCGTTCGCGGTGATGTGGCCGCTGCAGTCGTGGTGGGGTCCGCTCGCCAGCGAGAAGAGAAGATTCCCTGCAGTTAATGCGCGCGGGACATCCGCCCCGGAGAGCTCGCCCGCGGCTTATAAATCTGAGGGGAAGGGGAAGCGGCGGTTTTTTACCTTAGCGCTCCGCCATTTTAGCCCCCTGTGCTTTCGTCTTCGCTTTGCTTTTGCCACCGATTGCTTCGCCATTAGAGCTCTTCTTCCTCTTCTTGTCCTTTGTTCTTCGCATCCCTTGTCCTTCCTCATGGCGCCGCCTCCGCCCCTCACGATCCTCGACCCGTACGCCCGGGAGCGGTTGACGGTGACCCGGGCGGCCCTTGGCGGCCGGGTCACCGCCCGGCCGGTTGGCGGCAAACGAGGATGGCCGCCGGCGGAGTGGATAGTGTCGCCGGCGGGGGACCGCGCGCCCAACCCGCCGGAAGGCTACGTGGTGAGCTTTGTTTGCTTCCACGAGCGCGGCTTCGCCGCGCCGGCGAGCCGCTTCATGCGAGCGGCCGTGCTACTACTACGGCGTGGAGTTGCACAACTTCGCGCCCAACGCGATTTCGCGAGCGGCCACGTTCGTGGGTGTCCGCGAGGGGTATACGGGGATCCCGGTCAGGCGGGAGCTGCGGATACACCTCTTCCGCGCGGAGCTCTTCACGCAGCCCACGACGGAGCCGAGGACCCGCCGCACGGTGCGCGCCGGCAGGATGTCGCTCGCCCCGCGGGGGCGGTTCAGGACGACTACATCCCCTGCACCATGACGACGAACAACGCCGGCTGGGAGCGGGGATGGTTTTACCTGCGCAACGCCGAGCCCGGCCTCCCCCCTACACCGGTCGGGTGTTCAAGGAGAAGCCCGACTCCTGGGGCTACGAGGTGTCCACGCCCCAGCATCGGAGGCGGCTGGACTCGGTCTTGTTCGCCCTGAGGAACCTGGCGGCGCAAGGGCTGACCGCGGCGGGTGTCCTCGCCTTCCTCCATCACCCGCGGGTCGTGCCTCTGATGGAGAGGCCGCTGTGCATCTTCGAGATGACAGAGGAGGCGGACCCCGTCGCGCTGGCGAGGTCGCGGATGCTCCCGACCCCCCTCGGGCGGCCGTATGCGCTCACCGGGCGCGAAACGCCGTCGACACCGGATGCGGCGCGCCCCGGACCGATCCCCCGTGGGACCTCGAGATGCTCCCCACCGGCCCGGCGGTGAGTATGATTCTTGATTCCGTTTTAGTTCTTGGTGTTGCCTCTGTCCCCCGCCGCGCCATTGACGTTCTCGCATGCGGTGGTGAACTTCACCGCCGCGAAGTCCGTTCCGCCCACCCCCGACTCCCACGCGCTCGGTCGGGCGGCGCGGCCGGCGGGGAGCGAGGAGCGGGCGGCGCGCAAGAGGGAGCGCGCGAGGCGGCACCGCGAGTGCCGCGAGCGACGAGCGCGGAGTACCGGCGGCGCGAGGAGGGCGGGGCTTTCCTCCCCGGGGACCGAGGAGTACTCGTCCTCGGAGGAGGACGAAGAGGAAGAGGGCGAGGGCGGGGCCCCTCCGATAGGTGGGAGCTGCGCCCCCGTCGCCGGAGCCGGCTCAAGCGGCAAGGGCGACATCGCCCGGGGCGGGCGCGGCGGTGCCCGCCGGTCGGCAATCAACAATAGGGGCGGCGCGCGCCGCGGAGGTGCCGGCGCGCGCCCGCGGGCGCGCGCGCGGCAAGCGCGCCCGTGCGCGGGGCAAGCGCGCCTACGCGCGGGGCGGGGCCCGCGCACACGGTGGCGACTTCGGGGAGGCGTGGCGGCGGGCGCGCCGGCCGCGCCGGCCTCATCCGCTGAGGCCTCGAGGAAAAGGAAGCGCGCCTTTTCCTCTTCGAGGTAAGGGGCTCGCTCTTCTGCTTGGTTCGATTTTTTGACGATCAGGCATTCCAACTTTTCTATTTGTGCTTGTGCAGGGTGGTGCCAACTGTGCCTCCCCTCGCACCGGCCAAGGTGCTGAGGGCAGACGCGTCCATCCCCACCCGGCGGGGGCAAGCACGGCGGCGGTGGGCGAGAGCTCGCAAAGCCGGCCCGAGGGCCCCGAGGCCTCGGCCGGCGGATCGGCCCGCCATGGCGCGGCCGGCGGTCGCCGAGGAGCGGCGGCGCCGGCCATGGTGGGGGCGCGGCCACGGCGGCCGGCCGTGGCGGAGGCGCGGCCCACGGTAGCGGCCGTGGCGGAGGTGCGACCCGCGGCACCGGCCGCGGAGGAGGCGAGCGGGTGCGGCCCGCGGTGGCGCCCGTGGTCGCGGAGGCACGGCCGGAGGCGGTGGCCGCGGCGCCGCGTCGGGCGCCGCGGCGCGGAGGCGCGAATGGAGGCGCCGGTGGAGGCGGCACGGGGGCGCGCCCTGGCCGGGGCGGCTCCCGGGCGGAGGTGGTGGAGGTCCGGACGACGACTCCCCGCCGCCGGGGTGGGGATCGGTGGGCGAGCTTCCCCACACGCTCCCCCGAGCCCCGGGGAGGGGGCCCTCGTGAGGCAGCGTGAGGGCCACATGGTGGCGGGGGGCCGAGGACACGGCGCCGAGGCCTCGTCCTCCCGCGCCGGCCACTCCTCCCAGGTTGAGGGGGCCGTTGGCGACCCGCCTGTGTTCGCCGACGCCCAAGAGGAGCAGAAGCTCTGGGGAGAGCTCCGGAGCCACGGCGCCACGCTCGACCGCTCGCTGAACGAGGCGCTGAGGGTCCATGGCGGCCCCGCATGGCGCGTCTTCCAGGTAGGGCGTTGTTGCTCGTTTCCTTCTTTCCCTCGTTTTTGCGCGCTGCTTCTGTGTCGTGGCGCTTACGGGTTTCGAGTTGTGGGTGACAGGAGCTTGAGCGCCACGCCCGCGAGAAGTATGATGCCTTCGATCGGGTGAACGCCGAGCTCCATCAGGTCCGGGAGCAATGCAGCGCCTTCGACGCGCTCGCTGACGCCCTCAGGACTCCGGGCGGTTGGTTGGCGTACCGGGCCGTGGTCTTGCGCGATGAACTTTCCGAGAGCACGAGGCAAGACCCGGCGCGTCGCTCTAGCCTGGAGCGGGTCTGCACGGCTCTCATCGATCGTGATGAGGCGTTGTGGCGGGCGCGCTCGGACCTGGAGAAGATGCGGACGCTGGCGACCAACTGGGAGGCGGAGGTGGCCGGCGTCCGCGGCGAGAACCGGGGGCTCCGCTCGTCGCTCGAGGGGCGCAAGCGCGAAGCGCCGGGCCGAGGAGCGGGCGCGCGCGCTAGAGCGGCGGGCCAAGGAGGCCGAGCGACTTGAAGGCCGCCCTCGACGCCAAGGTCGCGGCGAGGAGCGAGCTCTGCGGGGAGCGCACCGCCCGCCAAGGGGGCGAGGGGCGGCTCCGGCGGGGGCATGCCACCCTCGCCGACGCCGGTGGGCGGGGAGCGAGGAGCGCGTCGCTCGCGGCGGCGCGAGAGGTCGCCGGAGGAGCGGTACACCGCGCTCTCCAAGGACGAGGGCGAGCGATTGTGCTCGGCATTACAAACGCAAACCGGGGAGCTAGCCCTCCGGGGAGCAAGGTGAGACCGTCGGGGGCCTCGAGGCGGCGGTCGAGGCCGAGCGCCGCGACCTCGAGGCGGAGAGGAAGCAAGTTGAAGGTGAGCTGCTGCTTGACTCCTGTTTGGTTGGTTTTCTGTTTGGGAATTCGCACTCCTTTTTCTGATTTCTTTCTTGTCTTGGTGGCTCCAGGCTTGCGCGCCGCACTGGGGCACGCGGTTGAGCGGGCCGAGGCACTGCAGGCCTCCTACAACTCCTCCGAGCGGGAGCTAAAGGAGCTGCGGAACGCAGCCCTCGAGACCTGCCGATCCGTGGAGGAGGGCGAAGCGCAAGCCGGAAGCTCACTGGCCAGCCGCCTGCGCGCCCTTGGCGGCCACGTCACGGAACGGATGCGCCGGGCGTTGCGTCTTGGCATCCAAAAGGCCCTCGGAGTGGTACGGTCCCACTACGAGGTCAACTTCGAGGCGCTGGCGAATGGCTACGTCGTTCCTGAGGGTGTCGAGGACGAGGTGGCGATGGAGCGCGTGGACGCGCTCGCCGCTGATGCCGCCGGGTCACTCGCTGAAGCCTTCGAGGAGTTCCTCTTCCCGGACGCTGTTGACGCCGCCGCTCCTCCTGCTTGAAGACAGCTGGGCGCTAGGCCCGTTTTTGTTTGTGTATCCGTATTCTGGCCACACGGCTTTTGTAAATAAACAAGTTATTTTAATCGTAAACATTTGTTGATAAGAAATGAAGTCTTTTGTTTACTGCGCTTTTTGTTTCTCCTTCTTCCTGAGTAGATTCTAGTTAGGGGAGTTCGATTTTCGCGGGGGGGCTGCTGGGTTGGAGGTGAGAGAGAAGGGTCGTATCCTCGCGGCGTGGGCTATCTCTGGCTCGCGCGCTCCTTCCGCTAGGCCGCCTGCGCCCTGTTTGAATCATTGCTCGGGGTTGAAGTAGAAAACAAACTTAGCGCGTGTGAGTTGTTTTATTTCTGCGCGAAAATGGGACCATTTTGGGGGGGGGGGGGGGGCGCAGTAGCCCCCGAGGATAACTTGGGTTTCAGAGGAAAGCCGAGTTGCCCTTTTCATTAGACTTTAGGCGTTTACATAGATGTCACCAACTGGGGCGTTGGTCGTATGATTTTTACAACAAAAATACTTGGAAATCCTAGCTAGGGATAGAAGCGACGTAGCTGTTGGATGTTCCAAGCGTTGGTGAGCTCTTCACCGTCCTCGTTGGCCAGCTTGTACGTGCCGGGCTTGAGTACCTTCACCACGACGTAGGGTCCCTCCCATGGGGGCGATAGCTTGTGGCGCCCTCGGTTGTCTTGGCGTAGCCTTAGGACCAAATCCCCCTCGCTGAAGTCCCGTCGACGTATCTTGCGTGCCTGGTAGCGCCTTAGGGACTGTTGATACCTTGCGGAATGCATCAAGGCCACGAGGCGTGCCTCGTCCAGCTGATCCAGCGAGTCCTCGCGGGCTCGCTGGTTGGCATCCTCGTCATAGCCTCGAACCCTGGGCGATCCGTATTCTAAGTCCGTGGGGAGGACGGCCTCCGCGCCATGGACTAGGAAAAACGGGGTGAACCCAGTGGCTCTGCTCGGGGTGGTCCTTAGGCTCCACACGACTGCTGGTAACTCTTGGAGCCATTTCCGGCCAGATTTGTTTAGCTGGTCGAAAATTCTAGGCTTAAGGCCTTGTAGGATCATGCCGTTGGCACGCTCTACTTGGCCGTTGGTCTGTGGGTGTGCCACGGTGCCCAATCCACACGGATGTGGAACTTGTCGCGAGAACTCCAAGAATTTCCTGCCCGTGAGCCGAGACCCATTGTCGGTGATGATGGAGTTTGGCACTCCAAAGCGGTGGACGATGTCGGTGAAGAATGTTACCGCTTTGCTACGCACGAGATTCGTGATGGGGCGCACCTCCACCCACTTGGAGAACTTGTCGATCGCGACCAACAAGTGGGTGAAGCCCCCGGGCGCCTTCCGCAAGGGCCCGACGATGTCCAACACCCACACGGCGAACGACCATGTTATGGGGATGGTTTGCAAGGCGTGAGCGGGCAGGTTGGACCTGCGGGCGTAGAACTGGCACCCTTCGCAGGTGCTTACAATCTCACTGGCGTCCGCCACCGCGGTAGGCCAGTAAAAGCCCTGGCGGAACGCGTTGCCGACGAGGGTGCGGGGCGCGGCGTGATGACCGCAGATCCCCGCGTGGATGTCCCGCAGGAGTTCGCGCCCTTCAGGGATGGGCACGCATCGCTGCAGGATGCAGGAGGCGGCGCTTGTACAGCTCGCCGTCGATGAGGGCAAAGGACTTGGACATCCTGGCGATGCGCCTGGCCGAGGCCCGGTCCGCGGGGAGTTCCCCTCGAGCCATCCAGGCGATGTATTTGTCACGCCGATGCTGCTTTGACGGGGAGCCGGCTCGATGTCCATCACGTCGGCCTCGTGGGAGCCATACCCCTCGAGGAGGGAGAGCACATACGCCTCGTTCGAGGGGTCCTCGTCCATGGGTTCCGCACCCGCTGGATTTGAGGGAGCCCCCGAGGGTTCGTCGTGACTCGAGGGGTGGGGCTCGAAGACGACCGAGGGCTGAGCGACGTCGCGCGCGAAAACATTCGAGGGGACGGTGATCCGCCCGGACGCAATCTTGGCCAGCTCGTCCGCCTCCTCGTTGTACCGGCGGGGCACATGGTTGAGCTCGATGCCATAGAACTTGTCCTCGAGGGCTCGCACGGCTTTACAGTAGGCCTCCATCTTGTCGTCATGGCAGCTTGCGTTCTTCATGACTTGATCGATTACGAGCTGTGAGTCCCCCCGCACGTCGAGGCGCTTGATGCCTAACTCAATGGCGATTTTGAGGCCGCAGAGGAGGGACTCGTACTCAGCCATATTGTTAGATACGGGGAAGTGGAGGCGCACTGCGTACCGCATGTGTTCCCCGAGGGGTGACACGAAAAGCAGGCCCGCGCCCGCCCCTGTTTTCATCACCGAGCCGTCGAAGAACAGAGTCCAGCACTCTGCTTGGATCTGCGGCGGCGGCAGCTGCGTATCCGTCCATTCAGCGACGAAATCTGCCAAGATTTGAGACTTGATGGCCTTGCGCGGGGCGTAGGCAAGCGTCTCGCCCATCAGCTCCACGGACCACTTGGCGATCCTGCCCGCAGCGTCGAGATTGCGGATGATCTCCCCCAGCGGGAAGGAGGAGACCACCGTGACGGGGTGGGCTTCGAAGTAGTGGCGGAGCTTGCGCCGCGCAAGGACTACCGCGTACAACAACTTCTGGACCTGGGGGTAGCGCGTCTTGGTGTCTGACGGGGACCTCGGCGATGTAATGGGCGGCGCGCCGTACGGGCAAGGCGTGCCCTTCCTCCGTGCGCTCCACGACGATCACGGCGGCGACCACACGGGTGGTTGCGGCCACGTAGAGGCTGCGGGGGTTCGCCATCTTGCGGCGGCGTGAGGATCGGGGCGTGCGCTAAGGACGCCTTCAGCTTGTCGAGCGCGTCCTGGGCCTCGGTGGTCCAGGAGAAGCGCTTGTGCTTCTTGAGGAGGCGATAGAGGGGCAGGCCCTTCTCGCCGAGCCGCGAGATGAAGCGGCTCAAGGCGGCAAGGCACCCCAGCACCTTTTGCACCCCATTGAGGTCCCGGATCGGGCCCATTCGTTCGAGGGCCGCGACCTTTTCAGGGTTGGCCTCGATTCCCCGTTGGGAGGCAATGTATCCCAGGAGCATGCCTCGCGGCACTCCACAGACACACTTTTCGGGGTTTAACTTGACCCTGTTGGCCCGTAGGCAGCCGAACGCGACGCCCAAGTCGCCAACCAGGTCGTCCGCCTTCCTGGTTTTTACGACGATGTCGTCCACGTATGCCTCGACCGTCCGTCCGTTGTGGTCTCCGAAAATGTGATGCATGCAGCGCTGGTATGTCGCACCCGCGTTTCGGAGGCCAAACGGCATCGTGACATAACAGAACATCCCGAACGGCGTGATGAACGAAGTCGCGAGCTGGTCGGACTCCTTCATCTTTATTTGATGATATCCGGAGTAGGCATCAAGGAAGCAGAGCAGTTCACACCCAGCCGTTGAGTCAACAATTTCATCAATTCGTGGCAAAGGAAAATGAACTTTAGGACATGCTTTATTAAGACTAGTGTAGTCAATACACATCCGCCACTTCCCGTTCTTTTTCTTTACAAGCACAGGGTTGGCTAGCCACGTTGGGTGGAACACCTCCTTGATGAACCCGGCCTCGAGGAGCTTCCGCAGCTCCGCTCTGATTGCCCGTCGCCGCTCCTCGTCGAATCGGCGGAGCCGTTGTTGCACGGCGCGAGCGTGAGGCAGGATGTCAAGGGAGTGCTCGGCGACCTCCCTCGGGATGCCCGGCATATCCGAGGGGCTCCACGCGAAGATGTCAGTGTTGGCGCGGAGGAAGTCGACGAGCACCACCTCCTATTTAGGATCGAGGGTGGAGCTGACCCTCAACGCCTTGCCCTCAGGGGCAGAAGGATCGAGGGGGACCTCCTTGGTCTGCTCCGCGGCCTCGAAGGTGCCAGTGTGCTTGGCGGTGGAGTCGAGGTCGTCGTTGACCATCTTCTCCAAAGTGGTCACCAGCGCTTCATCCAGCGCCAGTGCTTCTGCGTGCTCCACGCACTCGACGTCGCAGTCGAATGCATGCTCGATGGACGAGCCGACGGTGATGACGTCGTTCGGTCCTGGCATCTTCATCTTCAAGTAGGTATAGTTGGGGACCGCCATGAATTTGGCGTAACAAGCTCGCCCAAGTATAGCGTGGTAGGCTCCCTTGAACCCCACCACCTCGAAGGTGAGGATCTCCTTGCGGAAATTCTTCGCGGTGCCAAACCAAACCGGCAGGTCGATCTGCCCGAGGGGCTGGACCTGCTTGCCCGGCGCAATGTCATGGAATGGCTTCGTGCTGGGCCGCAGCTGGTCCAGCCCGATCCCCATCAAGCCCAGCGTATGCGCGTAGAGGATGTTGAGGCTTCTGCCTCCGTCCATCAAGACTTTTGAGAACCGCGCGTTCCCAATGATTGGGTCGACCACCAGCGGATACTGGCCCGGGTTGGGGACGTGGTTCGGATGGTCCTCCCGGCTGAAGGTGATGGCGTCCTCCGACCAATTGAGGAAGGAGGGAGGCGTCTTCTCCACGGCGAGGACCTCGTGCCGCTCCCGCTTGCGCTGGCGGGTCGACATGTCGACGGTGGGCCCCCCCGAAGATCAGGAATACGTTCTCCACGGCGGGGAAGCCGCCGGCGTCGCCATCTCCTCCGTCTTTCTTGGCCTCCGCCTCCTTCGCGGCGGCGCGGCCATAGAACTTCTTGAGCATGTCGCACTGCTCAAGGGTGTGGTTCACTGGGGTCTTATGGTAAGGACATGGCTTCTTCAGCATGTCATCAAACACCCCCGGGCCTCGAGGGGTCGGTCGAGGGCCCCGTCGAGCCGGGTCGACAGCAAGGGCCTCGGCCTCACCGCCATCGCGCCCCTGCTCGCACACCTCGCGGCGCGCGCTTCTTTCCCTTCTTGCCCCGCTTGTCCTTGCGGTGGGGCTCCCTGGACTTGCGCCCTCCGCGGGCGCATCGTCCGGCGCACCGCCCTTCTTGCGAGTCAAAGATCGCCCCCACGGCTTCCTCTCCTGAGGCGAAGCTGGTGGCGATGTCGAACAGCTCGTTGGAGTCCGCGAGCGGGCTGCGTCCCAGCTCGCGCACGAGGTCCCGGCACGTGGTTCCCTCGAGGAAGGCGTGCACAATTTCGGATTGCGCCACGCTCGGGAGCTCCGTGCAGCGCTTGGAGAAGCGCCGTATGAAGTCCGCGGCGATTCTCGGGCTTCGAGTACGGGAGCGCGAGGTCCCGGGGAATTTCCGGGCGCACGTACGTGCCCTGGAAGTTGCCCACGAACGTGCGGACCAGATCATCCCAATTGTGGATTTGGCTGGCGGGCAAGTGCTCGAGCCACGTCCAGGCCGCATCGCCGAGGTGCAGGGGCAAGTTGCGGATGATGACCTCGTCGCTGGTGGCTCCGCCCAGCTGGCACGCCAAGCGGTAGTCATTGAGCCATACGCGGGGGTCCGTCTCCCCGTTGTACTTGACGATGGTCGAGGGTTGGCGGAAGCGCTGGGGGAAGGCTGCCGCGTGGATCTCCCGGCTGAACACATGGGTCCCTGGGGGCTCCGGCGTCGGGGAGCGGTCCTCGCCGCTGTTGTAGCGTCCGCCTCATCGAGGGTGGTAGCCCACCGCCGCTCGGGCGTCCGCCCTGCTCGTGCGGCGAGCGTTGATGACGTTGAGGGCGTCACCGTCCAGCGTCCTGCGCGTGTCAAGGAGCCGTTCTTTGGCCGGCGCGCGTCCCGAGTTGGCGGGGCGTCCCGCGGCTTCGCCTGCGTGGACCGAGGGTTCGCCCCCCTGAGCAGCCCTGTCTCCTCGCGCATCCTCCTGCTGGCGGATACGTGAAGCTGAGCTTTCGGCCTGCTGGACGGCCGCTTGCTCGATGAGAGCCTGTACCTCGCGCTGCAGGTTCCGCGCCTCAGGGGTGGAGGGTGTCGGCATAGCCCGGAGCAGCGTCGCGGCGGCAACGAGCTTCTGACTTGCCCGTGGAGGCACGTCAGGGTCGTCGGCGTTGATACGGTCGCGGGCCTGCCTGCCCAGCTCCCGCACACGTTCGCCGCGAGCGGAGGCTTCTCCTGCCATCGAGGCGCGGAGCAGCCGCACCGTGCGGTACTCCTCTGCCAGCTTAGCCTCGAGCTCGCGGGCTTGGGCTAGCTGTGCGTCGGCGTCGGCTCCTGTGGGAGTGCTTGGCCCCGCGGCTTGGCGTGGAGCGATCCCTGGGGCAGGCGTGATTTCCCCGCCCCCCGCGCCCGCTGCGCGGTGGCGTTCTGCGGGTCGTTGGCGACAACGACGCGGCCTCCCGCGGGATCGTAACTCCCGATCTTTGGAGTCATCGGAGCGCCCGAACCGGTGGTCCGTAGCGTCAAGGAAACGCCTGAACATGACTGGGTCCGACACGCCGGAGAAGTCCCACTCCGCGTACCCGTGGCGGTTGGCGGGCGGCAACGCGTCGAGGAAACCCAGGGACGACTTGTCACCCGCTGAGGCGCCGGGATCCCTGGCGATGAAGACGTGACGGCCAGGCGGGACCCTGCGCATTGTGGTGTTCACTTTGGCGTTGAAGGCCGACGTGGCACCACGCAGCCCAATGGGGATGCGCGGTCCGGAGACCGTGCGCTGTCCCGCCGGGGTGGTGGTTATCGTGGTGGCGGGCGCGCCGTCTTTGAGAGGCGGCGCGCTCGGCTGCCGTCGCTCGGACCGCGCACCGGCGCGGCGCGGCCCCGAGTGGCGGCGACGTCGTGGCGGCGACGGGCCCGCGGCATCCGTGTCCGCGGGCGTACGCGCGCGTGGTGGTGCGTGCGGCGGGGACCGGGGCGGACCCGGCCCGGCGCCGCGCACGGAGCTCCTCACGGTTGGTGAGGCGCATGAGGTAGCCGTTCCCTCGTGGCACCGAAAGTTCGGGCCCCCGAACCGGATTTCGAACCCGGCGGGGGAGGGGGTCCGAGTTGCCCATGCGATGGCGTGTACCACGGTACTCGGTGCGGATCACCATGGAGGGAGTTGGTGGAATGACCTTGGGCGCTCGGTTGCCCCATGGTGGGCGCCAGCGTCGGTGCGGAATGTGGCCCCGACACTAACCGGTAATAAGCGCCGTGGTCTATCCCTCAATGGTCGATGCTAAGCAACAAGAGACACGAGTTTATCCCGGTTCCGGCCGGTGGGCCGTACGTCCCGGCAGCGGGCGTGCTCAAGGCACTATATTGCTCGGCACCGGGGTTGCCTGTAGTGGGGCTGCTACAAGCAAGGCGGGAGAGGAAGCGTGGCTTCCAAGTCCCTGGTGTAGTGGCTGAAGATGTTGTGAGAGAATTGGAGAACAAGTGCGTGGCGCAGCCTGTCTCCTGTTGTGTTGTCTATCTCCCCCCGCGGCAGGGGGGTTCGTCCCCCTTTTATAGATCAAGGAGGGAGAGAATCACATGCGCGCCGCGCTATTTAGCTACGTGAAGGGGCGTGGCGTGCTATGCTGTAGAGTGGGCGGCCGTCCAGACGATCCTTGCAGCGATCCGGCCATCATGGCCTATCTTGTACCCGAACAGTGGCGGCTTCGAGGGTAGAAAGGCGGCGGATGGCTGTGATGTCTTCTGATACAGTCGAGGGAGCCGCTGACGTCGGTCCGTACGGGGTACAGGAGTAGGTAGAATGGCGTCCCGTCCCAATACATTCCAAAGTGCTGGAGTCGTTGCTACAGCGCCTCGCGTGCGCCCGCCCGCGCGGGGGCGGCAGCCACACCGCAACAGTGGCAGGGATGGCGTCCCACCGGCCTAGCGCCTCCACCTAACCCCCGTAAGGTCACAAGAAAGCAAATCGAGGGGTGCGGCCGGCCCCCTTCGAGGGCTCGGCGCGTTAGCCGTCTTTGGAGCGAGGTGCACGGCGTCACGGGACCGGGCACCGGTCTGCCCGCACGGTCCCCCCACGGTGATGGGGATGGGCTCCCTCTGGGGAGTTGGTGCGGCGGCACGGGGCGCGAGCCCCGGCGCATGATGGCGGCTGTCCCGCCGGTGTCGGGGCATTAAATGCCCGCGTACGGGGGCGGGCGCACGCGTGCGGGCGCCCTCGAGCGAGGCGGACCCGGGTCGAGGGTGGGGCGGACCCTCGAGCGAGGCGGAGCCTGCTCGAGGGGGAGCGGGCCCTCGAGCGAGGCGGACTCTGCTCGAGGGAAGCGCACCCCCTCAAACGGGACGGAGCCCGCCCGAGGGAGGCGCGCATTCTCGAGCGAGGCGAAGCCTGCTCGAGGGGATCTTCAAGAGGGCCGCCTTGGTGGGCCGTTGAGGTCCCCGCGGCATGGGCCGTATCCTGCATGGTTAAAGTCCGTTTGGCTTTGTTGCGGGTTTTAAGTGGGGATTTCCCAGTTGTTAAAGGGGACCTCTAGGGCTGTCCCCGACAGAACTATCTAGGCATGTCTTCCTAATTAATCCACATTGACATGAATATATAGCAGATCGATTTTGGTGGCCGATGAGAGAGAGGACACTGGGGGTTCAAGCAGGACTAACCTCTGTCGCGAATGAAGTAGTTGTTCTTGTGATGGTCAGAGGGGCCGGATCCACGGCGGCTCGTGGTCTGGGGCGGCCGGCACGTCGTCGTGGCCGGGGACGACGTCGACGGATCCGCATCAATCGTCTTTAGGTTGGTCGGATGTACGTCCGCACGCCAGTAACCACGTCCTCGTCACCGTCGTCACGCAGGGAGCGGTGGGGCTGGAGAAGAGCAGGGCTGCGGCGGGGAGAGAGCGGTGAAGGCGAGCCGGGCGAGTGGCGGTGGAGAGAATGCGGGAATTGTGGATCTGTCTAGCGAGGAGCCGAATATGAACGACGCGCATAACTATGTTTAATGAAACTACTGGCGTGCCCTTGACGGCTCTGTGCAGCAATTGGAATTTCATGGGCACTGTAGTAATAATTGGTGGGAAATTTTGAGCAGCCCGCACACGGTTTGCCTGCTAACGCTGACGAGTCGGCCAGTGTCATGGGTGACGATGGTAAGTGAACCCGGACCGCCTTTGTTGAGAGTTGGGTCAGCGGTTTTCTTTTTATATTGGCTGTTGACGCTGACGCGTGGGCCAGCCACAATTTTTTTTGGAATGAAACTTGCTTCCCTGAATTATTAGAGTCCATAAAACAACACCTAAAAATCATAAAAATATGAACATTTCGTATTTGGATATTCAGTATTTGACTAAAATATCAACAGTCACACTTGTGTGCTCAAGATTCTTAAAATCCGTTTTTACATCCCATGTTAATGATGTAGTAATTCTACTAACATCTAATGTGCTCTAAAAATCTACAAATTGACTTGCCAACATAATTTGGGTACCTAGACTTGTCTTCAAAATTTCAAATGGTTTCGATGAAGGAAAAATATATTTGTGTACAAATGTCTACATCTCTCACATAGTTTCCTAGAATGTTTGCTTGAACATTGAAGTTTTCCACACTTTGCAACATATTCGAACTCATATGCATTTGAAAACATAACAAAACCTTGTGTTCACCATAAGCTTGCGAAATTTAAAGTTCCATCACTAATGATTATGTAAAACAAATATTATTTGTATGTTGTACTTACAAAGAACAAAATAAGGCATATAAACATCACTCAACAAACTGAATGTACACTAAACAATGAAATTAATGAATTGATGGTGATTTTAGAAAAAATTAGAAAAAAAAGTATCAAATTTGGACTAATAACGACAAAGAAATACTTGTTACAACATTTGATTGCAGATTAAAAGGAGAAATGGGAGCTGTTCTTCATTTGAATAGAACTGGCCCGCACAGTCACTTGAATAGAACAAAGGAGGAAGCAGAGGGCACCGCCGCCACCGCTGTGCCCGCTTCGGCAGTTTTGACACCCAATAGGGCATCCCAGGCCTTGTCGGCGGCAAATGAGACCACCGCAACCTTCGATTTGACTCACAAATGTGACAAATCAAATATTATCTATCAAAAACTGATTAAAAACTGACATCCTGATAAAATCAAATCCGCGTTTAGTAATATATCTAATAATTTACATTCAAGATAGATAATGTTCATTGATATATGCTTGCGCCTACATCCCGATGATCATCCTGCTGATGGCGTACTCCACGGCGGGGCGGCCGAAGCTACGCGTCCAGAGGTCGAACTCATGACGGATGCGACACTCCGCGCTGCAGTAGTGGATGATCTCTTTGGTATCCGTCCCGTAGTGCCTACATCCCGCTTCCCAAATGCAGATGTGGGGATTCTAGATGGGCAACAATGGAATGTCATCGTCGTCGCCGTCATCAAGTTAGTACCACCACGCAATGTTGTCGAGATCCCGCTTGACGAGGTAGAGCAGCCGCCGCAGGTTGGGGTCTTTCCACTGGCCGTCAGGGGGCGACGGGCCGCCGCTGATTTCCTGGAGCAGTGCCATGGCTTCGGGGTCCGTCGGGTTACAATGGTACTTTAGCATCGCTAAGAAGCATTTGGCACCAGAGTCTTCAGCAGCGGCATCTTCGATGAGCTTCAGACCCTTATTATCGGGGTTCCGCCGCCTCATCAACCTCTCCATCCCCTCGAAGCACAATGCCTCCGGATGATTGGCCTCGCGGAAGCGCCGCTCAAAGCACGACCTGACATACCAATTCTTGCATGCCTCATGAAGATCACGCAGCGACACATGCAGTAGTACATCATCGGAGTTGTAGATGTGCCGGAAGGTGCCGCAGATTTTATTGCGAATGTTCAGAAAATGGAAAATGGCCACATCCTTGATGGAGTGGATGATGATCTTGGTGAGAAGTTCATCCAGCAGGAGCATCAAGCACACCGCGTCGGCCATCAAGGAGAAGGGTGGAAATAGCACAGTGACGGGGTTTGGAATTTGAATGGTGACGAGGGTTGAAGTTGGCGGCGACGAGGGATGAAGTTGGCAAAGAGGATTGAAGCTGAAGAGGGATGAAGTTGGCAACGAGGATTGAAGTTGAAGGAGCGAGGCGACGAGCTCGGGGGTTGAAGGTTGAAGATGGCGCCTCGTCCATGTCGTAATAAAATAATAAATGGAAATTGACAAGGCGCAGTTTGGCTGCTGCCGTTGACAAGTGGGCCCGACATCATTGCCCCGCCCCTTCTCCTTCCCGCGTAAGTGAAAGGCGACACGTGGCTTCGCGCCCGAGATGGAGCCCGATGTGTAATCGAGTGGCACGTACTAGCAGTAATGGAGTAGTGGGTGGGGGCAGAGGCACCTGACGGTTCCGCGTCTTGTCAATATAACTCCCTCGCACAGTCGCCCTCCCCTGCTTTCCTCTGCTTCTTCCATAAGCTTATCATCTTTTTCTTCACTTCTTCTTCCTCCTCGCGATTCACCACTACAAATCTTCGGTCACCGAGAGAAGGAGGAGATGGCGTTGAGGAGCCCACCGCCGTCGAAGCGGGGAAGAAGGGATCGAGGACGACGACGACGAAAGCCGCCGTCGGAGGAAGTTGGTGAAGGGAAAGGAGCCGGCGGCCAAGGACGCCGATGAGGAACCGCTCTTCAACAACACTCAGTTCGTCGTCGAGCTGCTCAAGAGCGCCTTCAGAAAGCTTGAAGGTGTTGGCGAGGCCTTCGACATCAAGGCACGTCATGATGTGTACAAGGACCCGAGCGTGAAGGGTCTCGCCTTCAGGATCCACGGGTTGGATGAGAAGCTCGAGAACCTCCCTGTGGTCAAGCGGGCTGCCCGCCGCCACTTTTTCTTCGATGACGGCGGCTCCGACGGTGACAACGGCAGCCACGGCGGCGACGACGACGGGACTCCAACTAATTGATAGACTCCTCTACCAATTAGTAACAATAATGTCTCTATGTGCTTTTGTGTCTTCATCTAGTTCTTGGACATGAACTGTTTAGTTTGTCTGTCGATCATGAACTGCTTAGTTAATTAGTTTGGTTGTTAGATTTTGTATGTCATGAACTTGATCTAATATACGCGAGTAGATCCAACTGCGTTGTGATAAACTGTGTTTTGTTGTGATGAACTGGAGATCTGTTGTGATGAATTAGATCTTATTAGAGTAGTCATTACCGATGCAGGTTAGCCTGCTGACGATGACGCTGACGCGTGGGCTAGTGTCATTGGAGACGATGGTTAGTGAACCCACATCGCATTTGTTGGCAGTTGGGTCCGGGCGGGCAGGCAACATTTATTTTCTTTATATTATCTTTTAAGCACAAAAGTCCTCTTTATCACTCTCGAGAAATTCTAGCATATCATGATTATCAAAAGAACAAGGCATAGAATTGAATCAACCTCACTAATGGATATGAATCATAGATCTATCAAAGGAATATTATCAGCTCCAAAAGTGTCTTGAGAGGTTAATTTGTACCTTGGCCTTCGAGCTTCTCATCGTGAGTGGTCTCTCGGAGTTGAAAGCAAACAATCTTCAATGATTGGTGGCTTGTATTGTCTTTTCGCAATTCCTTCGTTCGTGCCACACATCATCAAGGTTGCCTTGTGTGGACTCACTCTTCTTATTCATTTGTGGGACTTCACACATGTCTCAAATATCTTCATGTAACTCCATGATCCTTCGTGCGAGAGCCCAGAGTATCCGCGTCATTTGATGCCATCATTTGTGTGTAATCCATGATGATTTGCTTTTAACATCTCCTAGCGTCGGATGTTGCCAACTTGTGCCTTCTTTTGCCAATGCTCTTGGAGTCTTTGTTTTGTTCCAAAATTCTGAATTTCATATCGTGTGGTCCAATGGAAGCGTTGCCCAAGCTTCTCTTCGTTGTCGTTGTCCTCATCTCCACTATCTTGTTCTCATCGTGTGCTGCTGCCTCTTTTTCGTGGATTTTCCCCTGTGTACATAACAGAACATATACAAAAATATTGTTCCATTGAAAACTTTATAAAATTACCATTCCAATGGGTACTCATTCATCTTAATCGGAGCCGAAATGAGGGAGTTATGGCCGTTTTGTTTCCGCTCTTGCATGTTGTACAGAAAATTTCAGAACGTGCAACCTTCGGTAATTCGGCCATACCCGCTTGTAGGAACCTCCGATTGACTTGATTCTTGATTCGTTGGAAATGTAACTTCATGGGGCTTCTAAATATCCAAAGATATCCTGTTTTTCTCCGTTGAGGTTGTGCAGAAATTGATGGGAACAGAAACTACTTTGATCCGAATATGTTGACGACCTTGATCTTGTGGTCTTCGGGGCGTTACATGGCGTCTCCTTTGGCTTTAAGTCGTCACCATTGCTGGACCAGTGAGTAGCATGATGGCAATGACGTATCTTCTTCATGATTTTGCTTTAGCCAAAGTGACGGGTGCTTCTTTCGCAACGTTATTGCTTCCAACACCTATTGATTGGACAAACAACCCTCCACAAAACATTAGTCTTAAAACTTTAATTGACACATTGACATACCTTGTTCAACATCACTCGTGTAGGGTGTGGACTCAATAGCGGATGATGGGACACTAACAAAAGTTAGCACCTACCACTAAAGAGTGAATCTTGATGTAGTCATCATCTTCTCGGAGTGGATGTGAACTTCTCGAACGTCTTGTGTCTAGCTTTTCACCTACTTTCAAGGACACAAACAAGAAAGAAAGCATATATGCAATAATAAAAATTAGGGTTAGCCAAAGAGATAGATGGATCGCCCTAGGGTTCGAGTTGCCGATCCCTGGCAACGGCGCCAGAAAAAGGGGCTTGTTGTCGGTTCAAAACCATGCTCAAGTCAACCGCAAGCCTACGGGGACTTGGTGCCTTTTTCACCAAGGAGGGTCCTCCCTAGATTTGTCAATCCAAGGATCGGAAGCAAACTCTTAGGATTCTCCATCTAACCTATTGATCTAGCCTAACATGAAGCATTGATTGCATAAAGGTAATCATACAAATACGAAGGGATGTATGGATCACATCCACTTAGCCATAAAGGTAAGCAAACCAAAGGTAAACCTAGCCTATTGTCTTCTAGTCGTAGTTCTAGCCAAAAGAGCAAGCGCGACATGCATCTCATCCAAAGCCATCTTTAAACTACTATCCTCCGGTCTGATTCTGAAAACGCCCGCCTTTCAGAGCCCCCATTCTGTCACAACGTACTCCTATTTATGTGGGTAGTCTAGGGCGAGTCCAAAAGAACCAGTTGAAATCACTTGGTCGGTCCGGTATGCACCTCTAGCCACCGCAGCTACAAGAGCACCCTATGCAATATTTCTTAACTATAGATTAAGGAATAAGCAAAACCAAGCGAGAGCAAAATCATAAAGGGAGGAATTGAGTCGCTAAAAGATCGGATGACATGAAGTACTTTACTCGCATAATAAATGTGTTTAGATCATCTCCGCCGAGTACATACCGTTGATGACCTCAACTAGCTTTGGAACTCCACCATGGCTCAACTGTGCAAGGCGGCCATGGCGGCTAGGGTAGGCCTAGGCCATCTCCTAGACGACTTCGAGGACTCGCGGCGGCCGGCGGCTTTCTCCGGGTGCTTCTCCTTCGTGTCGGCGGCTCTCTGATGAATGGATGGATTGATCAACCCTCCTTGGGTGCCCAAGGGGGTGTATTTATGCCCTTGGGGAGCCTTGGGGCGTGCTCCACCTTGCCTTGCACGAGATCTTCCTTGGGAGAGAAGGGAACTTGGTTTCCATAAAATCAGCCTCGTCCAGATTTTCCTGATTCGCAGCCCTTCCTTGACGGCACCATATCTCCCACGTCCGGACTCCAAATAATTGAAATTCGGTGTCCTGGTTGTATGGCACGACATTTCCTCCAACTTTGGTATTCATTTCTTTCTTTGGAAACGAAGATAAGATCTCCAAATCGGCCTTGTAAGATAATCTGTTCTGATTTCGGACTGACTGCGCAGCAGGGATTTCGAGGGTCATATCTCCTAGCTCCCTTAAACGAATTGGGCCTTCCACATATCCAAATCGAAGGTATCGTCGATGCCCACAACTTTGGTAGTCAAACTTTTGCCATTCGAGGACATTTAAGTCTCTGAATCTGCACCAAAAGATCATGCTGTCCTGGGTTGCGAGAATATCTCTCGGGCTGAGTTGATCTCGTTGGTAAACATCCAAGTCCCCGGAGTTTTACGTGCTGATGCTTCGGTCCTTGGATCATTTGGAGTCGTGTTCACTTCATGTCTTGACTTGTGACGAGCTTCATGATCTTCTCATAAAGTGCTTGATGAACTTATCCTGAAAGTCTCCTCTTTAATGTTAATTTCTTGCGTAAACAACAAACTCCAAAATCGACATGCAGGAGTGAACTTGATACCTCCAGTGGGTTAGTACCATTGGTTAGAATATCAAATACGTGCAAATGTTGACGGTAAACTCATAGCTAGGTGTACCAAAATCGATCGTCAACAGTTCCACACCCAAGAAATCTCATCTTGTATCCCCTCTATCGACAAACGCCGGCCGACGTCGCCGTGGCCGCACACGTGGCGCATGGTCGAGCAAGTACCGCGTAGGCTGCGAAGGTCAGCCAAGGGCCGCTCCGAGGTCACACCGACACGTGCCGCAATCTCAATGCGGAGGTCTTGAGGCAGGCCCAGCAGCAGCGATGATGGCTGGTGCCGCGTGTGTGACAATGAGGAGTAGGTCGTTGCTATTTTTCACGGGTAGAGATGAAGGGGTAGGGGATCTAATTGTTTTGGAAGGAGAAGATATAGGAGATTTGTTTCCAAACACGTTTTAAGTATGCAATGGAGACGACGTTTCGTTACCCCACGTATCATTTAATTCTCCATTGGAAACGACGTTTGGCTAATCCGCGTAGAGACGATGTTTCATTACCCCGAGTATCATTTAATTCTACATTGGAATCACTACCTCTGCAGCTCTACTCTCAGCCATTGACCGTCTTGGGACGGAACCTCTTCCCGTTTCCTGTGCTCTTGATCTTATCCCTTCCTCTCTTTTTTGGAGATGATGACTACATTGGATGTTTGGATGGAGGTGTTTGTGTTAGTTTGTAGCAAACTAACACCAAAACTAACACTTTGGAGCCAAACACATGTGTTAATTTGGAGGTGTTAAAAACTACCACTAATAGTAACACTAACATCTACCATCCAAACACGGCCATTGGAGACGATGTTTACTTACTCCGCGTATCATTTAATTCTACATACATTGGAATCACTACCTCTGCAGCTCTGCTCTCAGCCATTGACTAGCAATAGTTTCGCCATTTACCGTCTTGGGAACCTTCCCGGCCATTTCTATACTCTTGATCTTATCCCTTCCTTATTTTTTCTATAAAAAGGCACCGACGCCTATCGGTCCTCCTCACTTCAAGTTGCTTCCTTCTTCTCTAGTAGATCTAGATCTAGCTATATGGTTCCTTCTTCTGATACAATAAAGCGAGTCACTTGCTTCCTTCTTCTCTAGATCTAGATCTAGATCTAGATCTAGATCTAGATCTAGGTAGTATATGGTTCCTTCTTCTGATACAATAAAGCGAGGGACTTGCCTCCTTCTTCTCTAGATCTAGATCTAGCTATGACGCAAAGAATAGATCTTGTAGGGCGCAAGGTTTTGCTTTTCTCTCTTCTTCCTCCTCCTCGATCTCTCAGTTGCTAGAAGAATTCTTGTGATAGGGGTGATTGGGTTGCTCATCCCCCTAACACAGCTGCGAGAAGAATTCTTGTGACATACTCCTTCCACGTAGCCGTGTCCGGGGTAGGTAGCCCAGAACCTCCTTGTCGGTGTTTTAGACCGGCAACCTACCAAGGGGAGCACCCAAGGTAGATGAATGTGGCCTCGCTGAGATCGGTAACTCGAAGGAAGAGACACGTGGCACACAATTTAGACAGGTTCGGGCTGCGAGGTGCGTAACACCGTACGTCCTGTATGCTGCGTAGCTCTGGATTGATTGGGTGCGTTTACAAGATGATGCGTATGAGAGAGATAGGGGTCCCTGCCTTGCCTTATATAGTCCGGGAGGCAGGGTTGCAGGTCGGTTTGAGGAGAGAGTACTAGTCGTATACGTCTAGGAGTTCTATACATGGTACAGGACATGCACAGCTTCCTATTCGAGTACTCCTCCACCGTAGTCCTTGCGCCCCACGCCATCAGGGGCCATGTGGAACAAGCCGAGTAGTCCCAGGGACCCACCGAGTAGTCGGTCCTGGTACCCACCGAGGTAGTGGGCCCAAGGCGGTCCATACGACAAGCCCCCGAATACTTTGTAGTCAAGCAGGATAGTTTCGTGTAGTCTTGATGGCCTTGACGAGTAGTCCTCAGGCGTCCCCGAGTACTATAAGCCAAAAGTCCTTAAGAATACTTGAAGCATCCCGAGGCTGGAAGGTACTCCAGCTGATCCTTGAGTAGTCTTGAAGTCTTCTCGAGTAGTTCCCAAGCGTCCTTGAGTTCTTCTCTTGAAGGTCTTCAATAGTACTCGCGTTGTCTTGAAGAAGAAACCATATGGAAAGTGCGATTCAAAGAATTGCATTCCATATGGAATGTATCGCCCGAGCCTTAGGTAGAATCGTAGATTCAAGCTGAGGATCAATCTAAAGATCTGCCAAGCTTATCCCATAAAATCCGGAGAAAAAACCGAAGGACACGTGGCACGGAGCCCCCGAGCCTTGAGTCGAGTACTTCCTCTCGAATTGAAGGGTCATCTTGACTGTAGAAGGTGTCTTGAATTGATCTTGAGTTTCGTCGTCACCCACTAGGCCGAGCAGGTGTAGCCGAGCCCCCGAGATGGGCTTTATCGACTACCGGAAGCCGAAGAGTTAGGCAGCGCTGCTGAGTCAGCCGCCGATATTATCCATCCAACCATTGCGGTACCGCCGGTTAGGTTATAAATAGACGCCGAAACCCTTAGGGTTTTTTATTCCCCACAATAGCAGCCACTGGAGTAGATCTAGCCAAGTGTCCATCCACTGTTGCTTCTGCCGCCGCGCCGTAGATTGCAAGTAAACGCGCGCCGCCGCTGCTCGCCACCAGCGTAGCCCCCGAGCGGATGCGAGTGAAGACCCAATGCACTTGGATGATGAAGCCATCTTCGTCCAAGGAATCAAAGGTTGGTGCTGGGAAGAAGAGATCCCGCAGCAAAGTAGAGGGATCCGCCCAAGGGTCGTCGCCGCCGACATCTCCCCCGCACCCCAATCCGGCCAAGGAGTGGAAGAAGTCCAAGATGATGACCGAAGATCTACTGACTCTGGTAAACAGCGGGTTCATGCGAGAGAAGGAGATGGACATGTGGCGCGCTGCCACGGGCGACCCGTACCCCATGGAGAAGAATCCCGACGAAGTCCCCATGTTCGCCAGATTCATGGAGCGCGGACTAGCACTCCCGGCGAGCGATTTCTTCAAGGATCTTCTCAAGTAATACAATATCGAGTACTTGAACTTGAACCCTAATGGCATTTTTCATGTCTCCGTCTTTGTACACTTCCGCGAAGCTTTTGTGGGGATCAAGCCCCACTGGATCTTGTTCCGGAAGTTCTTCCGTTTGAAGCCACAGCCGAGCGCCAATGACCCGCGAATAGTTCGAGGAGCTGGCATTCAGATGTGTGAGGACATGGCTGACCAGTACTTGGCATACAAGATCATCGACTCGAACCAAGACTAGAAGGCCAAGTGGTTCTATATCTTTAATCACCACCTAGAGCTGCCGAAACCAAGCCGGAAGCAGTCGAAGCATCAGGCGCGGTGGAACACTGAGCCGACGATGCAGGAGGGTATGCAACTACCCGAGCTGTTGCAGAAGATAAAGGCTTTGAGAGAAGCCGGGCTGAGGGCCGAGCACGTGGCCTTCAGCTTCATGAAGAGGAGGGTGCAGCCACTGATGGCTCGCGACACCCTCGGGTACCAGTACACGGGCGATGAAGAAACGTCGAGGATGCCCGGCAACAAAGTCGACAATGAAGACATTGTCAAGAGGCTAGGTAGGATATTCAAGGATATGCCACCATTCACACCTTGCCCAGTCCCCGAGTACTTCGTGGCTCGTCCGCCGAACAAGGTTAGTGACTGCAACCTCTACCTCCGAGTACTGATTGAATTGGAGTAGTCACGCTCACCCAAGTTGTTTGCTGTAGGATGACATTGCGAAATTTGTCTCCGACCTAACTTCCCCTCCTCGACTTGTAAATATTCCAAAGGAAGGCAAGGGCAAAGCGAAAGAACGTCGTGAAGTCAGCGAGGGTGACGACACCGACACCATTGAAGACACGTCCGACGAGGAGGATGGGGAAACGCTCCAGGAGCGTTCAAAGTTGCAGTCCAGGTTCAGCCGACCTGGACTACCCCATATCCCCCTCATTGAAGATCCACCGACTAGCTTGGAGGCTAGTCTCCCTGCGCCGCCGAGAAGGCCGCGCAATGTGGCGTGAAAGCGTGTCGCCAAGAAGCTGAAGATGACAGCGACCACTTCCCAAGAGGTGAATTCCTCGAGTGAGTAGTCGAGTACTTGTCTTGATGTATTGCATGCTGACAGTTGAATTTTGAGTTGTCACAGGAAATTCCATCGTCCGACCCCGCGGATCAGGGGGAAGAAGACGACTGGGACACGGTGGGCGAGCCGACTGAGAGGAGCCGCAGTCTGGCCCCCACCATAGAAGAGCCTATGCCACAGATGGCACATCAGACGCCTGGTACTGCCGAGCCGCAAGGGTAGACAGAAGAGAGCAGGCCACAGCCTTCCGCGACTACTGGAGCCGGAGGACCAGTAGCAGCCTAGGCTGAAGAAGAGGCACCCGCGGAAGCCGAGCTTGTTGATATCGCCAGCATACTTGGCGCTCCGACCGTGATTGTTGTCCAGTCCAGCTTGTAAGTCAAAACCATCCCCGAGTAGTACATGTGCTTAGTAATCTTGCTTGGCTGACCACCAAATTTGTACTGTGCACGAAATCCACCGATCTGTCCTGGGAGGAAGAAGAACCTAGCACGGCGACTGCTGAGGAAAATCCGTCGCCAGCTGTTGAGAAGTCCGCTCCCCTTCCCCAGGCCGAGACCGTGGCGCTGGGCGCAGAGGCTACACCGCCGGAGGCCACCGTAGTAGAAGGTACATAGTAGTCGTAGCCCCCAGATACTGATATCATGTGCTTTGTGTTGACAGAAACACAAGACAAAGGGGCCACGATACCTGAAGCTGTGCCGGTCGAAGGCGTCGTGCCTGTTGTCGAGGTGCTGGAGGAAGCAGCTTCCGGACCGGCAGTGACGGTAGCCCCCGAGGCCACGGAAGAGGTGCACGACGACTGTTGACGGTTAATAGTTGTATCAAAGTTCGTTTGTGACTTGCAAGCGGACAAGTCTCCCGTCGTAGTCAAGGGACCCTTCTTCCCTCGAGTGGTGAACCCAAGGTATCGAATCCGTGGAACAATGTGCAACGCAAGGATTCAATCTAGTAAAGCAAGGTAAGCTATCTTATGAAGGTAAGTTGCATCTAATCTACTAACTCATAAAGAAAACGAATCTAATCTAATCTACTAAAGAGGTAACAAGAGAAAGCAAGAGATAACCAATCTAGAGAATCTAGATCATGCTTATGTTGTAGCTCCAAACAAGATAGATGAAGATAGAAAAGCGAATCTCATTAAAAGCATCTTTAAATCGTGGCCTTCCCATCCGACTCCGAAAACATCCGCCTTTCGAGACCCCGGTTACGTCACAACGTATCCCTATTCATGCGGGGAGCTTAGGGCGAGTTCGATAGAACAAGTTGAAATCACTTGGCCGGTCCGGTATGCACCTCTAGCCACCGCGGCTACAAGAGCACCCTATGTAATCTATCTTAAGTATAGATCGTAGAAGAAGCAAAACCAAGAAGAAAACAAAATCATCGAGAAGGCACTTGATCGCTAGAAATCGAATTCACTTACAAACTTCACCATGAATGATTACATGAACAACTATATGTTCATAAGGCATCGAGACCGAGCAACCAACCAAACGTTAATGAGCAATTATATCTTCACATCTACTTTAATTTCCATTAGACTTGTAACTTATCTTTATTTCTTTTAACAATTAAATTTCACCCGCATAACTTTGGCTCCTCGACAACTATATATGGTCCCATATGGTGGTACCGCATGTTTTCTTCATATACACCCACCATCCTCGCGCTCGTTCACCCCTTGGCGTCAGCCTTGCGTGAGATAAGCGCATTCATCACGCGTAAAGGATGCACCACTACCGAATCCGCCCTCGTGCCGAGAGCACGATCCTCTCGCATACGTCCGATTGCTCCGCACGCCCTCGCCGAGAGGGAACTCTCGCCAGAGCGCTCTCGCACCGCCGGGCCGGCAAAGGCCGCCTCCTCGTCGTGAGCCGGGGGCCAAATCCCCAAGACAAACCGTGCCGAGAGCCCACTTAGCTCTCGTCACGTGCCCATTCGTCGCCCGACGCGTGAGTTGCGGGTCCCACCTTCGTGCCGAGAGTCATGGAAAAAGCTCTCGCACGTAAGGGGAAGATCTCGGGCCGGGAGAGCCCGTGGGCTGCTCTCGCACGCGGGCGTCGGTGGCCCCCTCGCCGTGAGGTGGGCCCCACCCCCGTGCCGAGAGCTCTGACCCGCCCTCTCGGCGCACGTAGCCGACAGCCGGCTCGAGGATGGCTCCTTTGCCGAGAGCCGGGTCGGGTCGGTGCCCCCGCACGCAGCCTATCCGGCTCGCCGCCCGGCCCTTCCGTGCCGAGAGCTAAAGCCATCGCTCTCGCATGGGAAGCCCGCTTGCCGAGAGCCTGGGCTTCGTTCCCAAGACAACTTCCTTTTTTTCGCAAGCTCATAGATACCCTCATCACTTATACATCACGCATTATACTCATCACAGTGCTTAATATTCATCACAGGCAGATTATACTATCACAAAAAGTGGTGTAATATCCATCACAAGCACATAAACATAACCACCACATCCACACAAAGATCCAAATCAAAGTTCAATCTGTGAAGGTCCAAATGCACAAGAGAGCGAGGCCGTAGAAATAGAGCCATCTCCATGGCGATTGGAGTGGAAGGCGCCTGTGATTGCACGCCCAAGAAGTGGCAACGCATCGTGGAAACCGCCCGTGTGTACACCTATAAAACTTCCATCTTGTCCACGGATCTTGCATCCGATGGCTCCCCCGCATAGGTGGGTTATTTTAACGTACACTCCCCTTCCACCATTAGCTTTCCTAATCATTTTTTATAGAAAAACCCCTCACGCTGACATCCCTGTTTCCTTGTTAAGTTCTCGCGCAGCTTCCCGTACTCCCACGATGAGCGCCGCCACCGTCCCGGCGATTCATACCCCGGCTGCCCGCCCCGTCCGGCCGTCCGGCCGTTCGCGCGCTCAGCGCCGGCCCGCCGTCCGGCCGCTCGTGGCTCTACGATGCGGCGACGCCGCCGCCGGCTGCCGCCGGCCCCACGATTCGTACCCCGGCTGCCCATCCATGGCTACTGGAGGTCGGCTGCCCGCCTCATCTTCCCGCCCCGCCATCCGCCGCACCGCCGTTGGGAAATCGCCGTCGCTGGAGATGGATGCCGCCATTGGGAAATCGCTAGGGTTGACTATTGCTTGTGTTGTGCCTCTGTAATGCTAACTGAAGTGCATTTTCAGTGGGATTGTGAGAGATTCATGTATGTGAGCCAGCAGTTTTTGTGAGAAAATTGTGAAGTGGAATTGAGTTCCAGT
The DNA here is from genome assembly GCA_947561735.1 of Cenchrus americanus. Classification (NCBI taxonomy): domain Eukaryota; kingdom Viridiplantae; phylum Streptophyta; class Magnoliopsida; order Poales; family Poaceae; genus Cenchrus; species Cenchrus americanus. Next base: position 74,276,286 of record OX387244.1, on the reverse strand, counting down.
GAAATTCTGAGAGAATCATGTATATGTGAATCATGTTTTTAGTGTCAGAAATTGGTTTGGCATGAATGGAAACTCATGTATGTTGAATCGATCTTTTCTGCAAGTGCAAGTGCAAGATGCATGCTTTTGGCACCAACCATGTTTCTGTGCTAGTTGCCATCAATCTTGTTTCTTTGCTTGTTGTAGAGGTTCAACAGTTTAGTTGCTGACCTGTTACCACTATTTTTAGTGTCCTTCCGAATTATATACCTAAATTGCCATGTGTCTTCTAAATTTGTGCTCAAAATCGTGTGCTGTTCATCCTACCCAAGTAAGACCATGTGTGTATGAGTCTTAGGCATTGATTTATCTGATAGTGACAGTATGCTAGCGCAGCCCTCTTCAATTATGGAGTGCTAGTGTCTGACAGTGACAGTATCCTTGTGTAAGCTGAAACTGGACAGCATATGGCCATATTGTGTTAAGCAGCTGGACATCATATCACCATATTGTGTTAAACAGGCTATAAGCTAAAACTTCATGAATCAAACAATAGTAACCAGAACATGATCTGAAAATCAACAGCAATAAGCTGAAAACATGATGAACTCAAAAATTCAGTGTTTTACAGTAAGCACGCAATAAGCTGAACGATGTCACTAGTAAAAAAAAAGAGTTACAAGAGTAACCAAAACAGGTTCAGCCAAATGACAAAGGTTTTCAAAAGCCATTTGGGCAATTGCGTGCACAGCAGATGGCCTTCTTCCTTGCATTTTCCACACTTTTCTTAGTATTCTTTTCCTTGCCCTTCTTAATTCTTTTGCACCTTCCTTTGGACCTGACATCATTCGGATATATATCGATTTCATTTGGAATTTTACCACCAAGGAATGATTCAAACTCGTCCTGTTTATTAACCGTAGCAGCAGGAACGATCTTTTGTAGAGGTTCTAGCAGGCTGGATAAAGCAGAATCTAAGAGGGTCCCTCCCTACCTAGAATTCTCTTCCACATTTGGATGATGTCTTCGAACTTGTTGCGCCAATCAGAAATTTTTTTTCCTCATTGCCACCTCCATTCAGGCTTTTCATATAGTAGGTTACCTCTCATCAAAGTTAACAATTTCCTGTAAAATTGAAGATCTAATCAAGACTAGTGTATACAAAGTTGTAGTATTGCAAACTGAGACGAACACAAAACAGCCAACACACCTTTACATGTTTTCTCCCATCTACTCATAATGTAGGATCTATTTTATCTCATTTTGCTTCTCCACTCTAAGAACTTGTAATATATGACACACCGAATGCCATAAGACTCATATAATTACAAGAGCACAGTGCAGAACATGTTTGACTTATTCATCTCAACCACCTCGCTCTCTCCCGCATAGACTGATGGGGTACTGTATCTTCACACTCGAAATACCTTGAATAATGCAATGGTCTCGGGAAACCATGATTTGTTCCTGGATTTTACGAAAAATCTCATGTGTAGACATTTACACTACATTGCTTCTCCATACCCCCATGGCGTCATCAATCTAGGAGTGGTGTGAAGACTTGCATTGTCAGTTTTCAAATTTTCTATGCCATACCTCAAAATAAAGGTCAAATCTCAACTAAAACTCAACAAAGGTGGACTTTCTATTGATAAACGGTTAAAAAAAGAATTTGCACTCTCCGATCATGATGTATGTCCTAAGCATTCCTGCTAGAGGTATGTCCAAAGTATACCGGAAATCCAAGATTCGCGAATGGCAAACCTAGTGGAAAACCACTCATTTCTTGTAAGTTCATAACCGTTATGATAGAATTCCATTGTGACACAAAATCATCATGATTGTCGGTCCCCCAAACACACTTGTAGTCTTTCCCAAAATTTTCATCTTTTATGGAGGGCCCATCTCTCGTGTGCATCTTTTCCTTCATGATATGCCACATGCAAAATCTATGAGCTGTATCTAAGCACTGAGCACAGCTGCTATCATGCTCAGACTTTCATCTCGTTGTGGTCGATGATATGCAGACGGACTCCACAGCCCCAAGCAGCGTCTCAAACAGCCATACATATGACTCGATCTTTTCATCTGCTAAGAATGTTGCCCAAGGAAAACACTTTGTAAGTGATGATTGACTCCCTAGTCGGTACAAATTTCATAAGTTATATTGGTTGGTGGTATATGTTACATCTACCGAAACCACATCACCAAAAACACTATAGTTTTTCCCGCATGTAGCATCTGCCCAAAAACACGAACAAGCCGTCCTTGTTCATCCACCATAAACTCATAAAAGAAGGCAAGATTCACTTCCCCCCCCCTACGCTCAAGTTGTGCCACAAACATTTGAGCATTCCGTATCCTTGATTTTTGATCGAAGGTCACGAAAATAGTCTCCGCAAATCCCTCTTTTGTGCACCCAACATTCTCAAACCCACCCTCACTAACATGGAGAAACATATGTCGTTTATGTGGCCATGCTAGCCTTATGACAACCGAACAAAGTACTCTTTGCCCTCTCACTAACATTACGATTGAATAATATTTCCTCCTTTTGCTTCTTGTGCTGACCAACACGAACAGAGAAACCAACTTCGTGTGCATATGCTTTGTAAAAATTCTCAACATCTGTGAGTGTATCAAATGCCATTCCAACCACCGGCTTCAAATGTTCTTCGCAATTTGTGTTGACTGTGTCACTTGTACAAGAGACCTATACAAGAGTAAATTACACGATCAACAAACTAGGCTATCCCAACATGTTTATTATGAAAAAGGAAATTTATCACATGGGAACCAAGTCATGAGTGGAGATTGGCGGAGGCTACACCGAGTTCGCGGGGTTTCCGGTGGTTCACCGGAAAACCCTTCCCGGGTTCCTTGGTTGATCCACAAAGCCAAGACCGGAGAACCGAAGACGGAGGCGCGGCGGCACGAGACCGGTACGACCGGTGGGTGCGACCGGTCGGACCGGTGGGGACCGGTCGGCGGTGAGGAGCACCGGTCGGCCGGTGTGCGGCGACGCAGTTCGGAATCTTCGAAGCGGAGGACACGTGTCGGGATCGCATGGCTTGCGTCGAGGTTACGCAGGGTGCGGTCGCCGGGCATCCGTCCGATGGTGAAGACATCAAGAATTTCAAATCCGCCCTTGAGGGGCTTGTATCCCTAGTTAGTAGAGAAGGGCATTTTAGACATTCGGTTGCCTCCATATAACCCAAGAGGTGAGAGGATGGCAGCCAACTCTTGGAACCCTAGCCCATTAGTTTTCCTATTTTCCACCTATTTTCCCTAGGTTTTCCTTAGGACTAGCAAGAGAGCTTCACGGAAAGATCTTGTAGAGAGGGATGGATGATCGGGCGGCTTGCTAGACCTTGTACGAACCTTTGTTTCATGTATAGATGATTCGGCGTGGTTCCTCAAGGTTTGGATGTGTTTTCCCCGGTTGTTCTTGGTGGTGATTTTCGGAGCCCTCTCTTCGTGATTTCTTTGGGGTGTTTTCGGGGCTTCTCTCTTGGGGATTTGATGGGGGAAATTTGTGGGAACCCTTCGTGGTTCTTTGGGCTGTGATTCCCCTCCCAAATCCGTGAGTAAAAGTGCTCGATTTTGGGGTTTTCTTGAGTTCTTGGGTTGGAAGTGCTTTCGGCGGGATTTCTTCGATTCCTCCTTTTTGGACGAGATTTGGTGGGATTAAACTTGGCTATGGACTCCTCATGAGGTGTTTCTGATATCCCCAAAGTCTTGTTCAAGTCCGTGGAGCGATTCGGGAGATCGAGATTTGGATTTGGGGGAGTTGACCGTGGGTGTTGTTCATCCCGAGCGCCCGGAGCTACACCGGTCTGCGGCCAGGTGCTCTTGACCGGTCGGCCCGGTGCGAGCTCTTGTTGGTTTTTGCTCGGGTGAACGTCTTGGTGTGTTCGTTGTTGTCTCGTGGTCTTGCTATTTCGAGTTTGGGTCCGTTTGGTGGTCGGTTGGCTTGTTCTTTGTCTTAGGGGGTTTTCGGGATGCCATCGGTGCGACCGGTGTGTCTCACCGGTGCGAACGGTGTAGAGCCACTTAGTGGAAGTTGCTCGGTTTCACTGCGGGGACCGGTCGGCCGGTGGTGCTCACCGGTCCGACCGGTGTGGGTCTGTAGACTCGAGGTTTGGTTTTTCCGTTGCGTTTCTCGGGTCGGAAGGTTGCGTGTTGGTTCCTAGGTCCGGTGGCACTCCGGTGGCTACGTGGGCTTGACCAACCTTGGTAGTGAGTCGGAGACGTGTGTTGGAAGCCGCGTTCGTCTTGTTGGAGTTTTCATCTCCTTCGAGAAGAATTTTTATCGGCTCCCATTCACCCCCCCCCCTCTGCGGTTCGCCGTATCGGTCCTTCAAGTGGTATCGAGCCGGTTCGGGTCTTTGTTGACTCTAACTAGTCTAAGATCCAAGGATGGCGTACCGGGGAACGGGGTTCGGGTCCTCCACACTTCGATGGCAAGAACTACCGGATGTGGAGCAAGCGGATGGGTGTGTTCCTCCGCGGAAAGGGTCATTTGCTTTGGGATGTCACGGTGGACACGAGGCTATGTCCACCGATGGATTTCCTTGCTCCGGGGTCGAGGGACGGATTCGACGCCAACAATAAGGCGGTCGACTACTTGTTTCGTGCTTTGTGTCGGCCGAGTTCGATCGGGTGCACACCGAGCACTTGGCTTGTAGGATTTGGGCGGTGTTGAAGGAGGCTCATGTTGGGAATGCCCAGGTTCAGGCACGGTTGTATGCGACCTACCGGAGAGAGTACGAGAACTTCACTCATCTCCCCGGTGAGTCCATCGATTCCTTGTTTCAGAGGTTCACGGTGGTGGTGAACAACATGAGGGCCAATGTGGACATGCTCCCGTACGATGATCATGATAGAGCGGTCAAGCTCTTACACTCTTTAGATCGTACGATTTGGGGCGGAAAGTTCGAGGCCATAGTCGAGTCGGAGAGGTATGATACTCTGACAGTGAACGAGCTGTTCTCAAAGCTCAAGTCGGCTGAGGTGGATAGGGGCATGACTGCCAAGCTCGAGGGACCGACTGATTCCCATAGTCTTGCCCTCGTTGGTGGTTCCAAAGGAAAGACTAACTCTAACCCATCCACCAGGATGTTCTCGTTTTCCTCTTTGATGTCTATGCCAGATGAGGAGTTTGATGACCTTGGAGAGGACGAGGCGGCGGCTTGACGAGGCGGTTCGAGAGGCCGCACGAGAACCGCGTGAACATGAGGAGGAACACGAGGACTTGCTTCCGGTGCGGCAAGCGGGACACTTCGTCGCCCACTGGCCGGAGAAGGCCGAGAACAAGGACGGCTACAAGCACAAGCCGAGGATGAACGATGGCAAGTACCGTTCGAGGCGCGACCACAAGAGCAAGCACAAGAACAAGTACAAGGACGAGCGACGATCGAGGAAGAAGGAGAGCCGAGGTAAGGCCCGAGCGATGGTTGGAGCGAGCGACGTCGACTCCGGTTCCGCGTACTCTACCTCGAGCTCGAGCGGCGGTGAAGATGAGGGTGATCATCGCAAGAACAAGAAGTCGTCCAAGAACCCGAGCGAGGGGGCGGGCGCGCGCGAGAGATGGCTTCGCACTATGGCGCTGAGTTCCGGCAGCAAGAAGAGCACACAGAGCGACTCGGACTCTAAGTCTGACGACGAGGTGCGTGATGAACTTCCCTTCTTGCGCCAGGAGAATGAGAGGCTTGGCTCTTTGCTTGATAACCGTGATGACATGCTTAGAGAGGCCAAGAAAATGAGGAAAGAGCTTAGGGCTTCACTCGAGGATGCTAGGACTAGAGTGGCTTAGCTAGAGACACAGGTGCTTGATAGCAAGCTTGAGATTGATTCGCTTAAGGCTAGCCTGTTGTTTCGATGAGAATGATTGTCTTGGATTGCTCCATATTCCTTGCCGATCTTGCTTTGTTTAAGGAGAAGCATGCCTCCAAGTGTGAGGAACTAGATGTGCTTAGGGTTGAAGTGGGTGAGCTTAAGTCTAGACTGCTTTGCTAGGTGCTTGCACTTCTTGCCCGTTTTGCATGCTAAGATTGATGAGATGCATGCTTACACTAGTTCGCTCGAGGCTAAATTGAAGGAACCCATGCCTACATCTTGCTCTACCCGTGAAATGCATGCATTGAAAAATTTGGAGCTTGCACATTATGTTGATCATTTGCGGGATGAGAATGATGATTTGAGGAAGTTGATGGGTTGGTTGTCCGGTCATGAGCCTCAGTTGAGGATGATGATCGAGGCCTTTAAGAGGCAAGATGGTGAGGGGCTTGGGGCAAACAAGGTTGGTGAGGGAAGTGGAGAGAATATCCGGAGCCACCAAAAACCCACCACAAAAACGATTTCCCACCAAAACCTAACCATCTAAGGAACCGACTAGACACAACCCCAGCTCCACCCGTGTTTCCTACACCCACAAATGACCTACAAAAGCCTATCAAGTTTGTGAGCACTTCGGGGAAAGTGTTCTTTGGGAAGGAGAGTGAGAAGGAAAGTGGTGAGAAACCGGTGGAGGGTTTGAGTGGAGAGAAACCGAGTGAGCAGCCACATCCCAAGCCTAAGCCTAAGCTTGTGAGGTTCCATTGTGGCTATTGTGGGAGAGATGGCCATAAGGAGGAGTTTTGCATCAAGAGGAAGCGAGAGGAGAGAATGAAGAAGGAGTGGGCTAACAAGGACAAGTACCACCCTTCCGATGGTGTACTTGAGCCGTGTATGCAGATGCCCAGGGGCAAGGCGATTGTGAGGACAGTTCGGGCTTGGGGAGAGAAGAAGGCGCGGTGGTGGTCTTGCGCCGGAGTCCTGCCGGTCGGACCGGTGTGGGGCACCGTCGGACGGTGTGGGGCACCGGTCGAGCCGGTGCAGGCACAGACGAGACGGTGTTCGGGTTTCGAGCTCGTACGGGTGCGAGGGTTATTTCGGTGGTCGTGGTTACGGTGGTTGGGCCGGAAAGGGTGTAGGTGGTCGGTTGCTAGGCATTCTCCTCCTCGTGCTCAATACGGGGATTGGAGGAGTCGTGGCTTTGAGTTGGAGAGGAAGGACGTTCCACGGGCTTTCTTGCGTGGATTTGGTCCTCCTCCGGGCGGAGAGGGGTGGTTCCCTCAGGGTGGTTACCGTGGTGGTGTTCGTGGAGGTAGCTTTGGTAGGAGAGATGCTTTGGTTGGTGCTAACCCCACTTTCGAGCAAATGGCTCGGCCTTTGGTTTTCCTCCTTTGGTACTAACCCCGATCTTTGAGTCGTTTGTTCGCTCATGTGCTTATTTTTTATTTTCAGGTGGGAGACTTGAAGAACATTTGGTTGATTGACTCCGGTTGCTCGAGGCATATGACCGGAGACGAGGGGTGGTTCTCAAGTCTCGTCCGTGGTGACGAAGAGGTACATCACCTTTGGGGACAATGGGCGTGGGCGTGTGCTTTCAGAAGGTGAGATAAAAGTGAGTGACAAGATCACTCTGAGGTGTGTTGCTCTTGTTCAATCGCGGGGTACAATTTGCTTTCTGTGTCCCAGTTGTTGGATGAGGGCTTTGAGGTGTTGTTTCGGCCTGGTGGTTCTCGGATTGTGGACTCTCGAGGGGACCTTGTACGTATGGTCGTTTACGAGGGTCGGGTGTTTCGTGCTTGATTTTTCTCAGTCTTCGGGTGTGGAGCGTTGTTTCTTGGCTGGTTCTTCGAGTGAGTTGTGGAAGTGGCATAGGAAGTTGGGTCACTTGAGCTTTGACCTTTTGTCTCGCTTGAGTAAACTCAATTTGGTCCGAGAATTGCCACGGTTGTGGCTTGAGAAAGAGTTGGTTTGTGCTCCGTGTAGGCATGCCAAGATGGTGGCCTCTTCTCACCCGCCTCTCACCGATGTGATGAGCGAGCGTCCATGCGAGGCTGCTCCATATGGACCTTGTTGGCCCGGCTCGTGTGCGATCGCGGGTGGGAAGTGGTATGTCCTTGTTGTGGTGGACGACTATTCTCGGTATGCGTGGGTGTTCTTTCTCGAGGAGAAGGGGGAGACGTTTGGTTTTGTTCGAGATCTAGTCTTGAGGTTGAGGAATGAGAGGCACGGAGATGCCATACGAGCTATCCGTAGTGATAATGACTCGGAATTCAGGAACTCTCGTTTTGAAACCTTTTGCCATGACTTGGGTCTTGAGCACCAGTTTTCGAGTCCGTATATGCCTCCCCAGAATGGTGTTGTGGAAAGGAAGAACAGGACCTTGTGCGAGATGGCTCGGACGATGCTTGATGAGCATAGGACTCCGAGGAGGTATTGGGGCCGAGGCGGTGAATACCGCATGCTATGTGTCGAACGGGATATACCTCGAGTGCACAAGAAGAAGACATGCTATGAGTTGATGCATGGCCGCACACCCAAGGTGAGTCACTTCCATGTCTTTGGTTGCAAGTGTTTCATTCGAGGAAAGGCGGGAAGTTGGATAAGTTTGAGGCTAGGTCTGTCGATGGCATTTTCTTTGGTTATGCATCTCATTCTAGAGCATATCGTGTGCTCAATCTTGAAACTAACCAAATCGTGGAGACTTGCGAGGTAACCTTCGACGAGACAGAGCCACGTAGTCAGCTTGTCTTTGAGTGTGCAGGTGATGATGAGCTTGGCGAGGAGATCTTTCAGGAGGAGCATGAACATGGTGATGATGAGGATGGTGGTGCGGTGCCCACTGGGCTGAACATGTACCCACTACTTCGACTACGATGATGAATGGACCCTCTCGCTACACCTACGACGACAAATCAAGAACGAGGAGAAGGTGATGTTGAGGGGGAGGTAGCTTCGAGGCGGGAACCTCCCCGGCGAGTTCAAGTGGATCACCCGGCTTCGAGGATCATCGGCGACATGAATGAACGCACTACACGGTCGAGGGTTCGAAACAATTCCCATTTTGCTCATGCTGCGTTTGTTGCTTCTTTCGAGCCCAAAGACATTGGACACGCACTATCCGATCACAATTGGGTTAACTCGATGCATGAGGAGTTGGAGAACTTTGAGAGGAATCGGGTGTGGGAGTTGGTTGACCCTCCCCCGGGGGTGTAAGCCGATTGGTACCAAGTGGGTGTGGAAAAACAAAGAGGGAGAGAAGGGTGAGGTTGTGAGGAACAAGTCGAGACTTGTTGCCCGGGGGGTTCGGTCGGAAGGAGGGGATCGACTACGAGGAGACCTTTGCTCCTCGTAGCCCGTTTGGAGGCGATTAGGATCCTTCTAGCCTTTTTCGTGGCTAAAGGGTTCAAGTTGCACCAAATGGATGTGAAGAGTGCTTTTCCGAATGGAGTGTTGGAGGAAGAAGTGTATGTGAGGCGACCTCCGGGGTTTGAGAGTGAGAAGTACCCCCACGGGTGTACAAGTTGAGGAAGGCGTTGTATGGGTTGAAGCGGGCGCCTAGAGCTTTGTATGGCGAGGTTGAGGGGGTTCTTGTTTGAGAGAGGCTTTGAGATGGGGAAGGTCGATCGGACCTTGTTTTTTCTTTGAGGGCGGGGCGGAGATATCCCGATTGTGCGGGTGTACGTGGATGATATTGTCTTTGGTGGCTCGTCTAACTCTCTTGTTGCGAGGTTTGCGGATGATATGAGCGGGGAGTTTGAGATGAGCATGATGGGCGAGTTGAAGTTCTTCCTCGGGCTACAAATCAAGCAATCAAAGGAAGGAACATTTGTGCACCAGGCTAAGTACACCAAGGACATTGTGAGGAAGTTCAAGATGGAGGACTCCAAGGCTATGACGACGCCGATGAGTACGACTACGGTTCTTGATGCGGACGAGGAAGGTGAACACGTGGACCAGAAGGAGTACCGGAGCATGATCGGGTCACTCGTCTACTTGACGGCGACGAGACTGGACATACAGTTCTCAGTGTGTCTGTGCGCTCGTTTTCAAGCGTCTCTGAGGACTTCACATCGGCAAGCGGTGAAGAGAATTTTCAGGTACTTGCGTCACACTCCCAACTTCGGCCTTTGGTACTCCGCGTCCTCTTCTTTGGCACTTCATGGTTTTTCAGACGCGGATTTTGCCGGGTGTCGGTTGGATAGGAAGTCCACTTCTGGGACTTGCCAGTTTTTGGGTCTTCTTTGGTCTCTTGGTCTTCCCGCAAGCAGTCGAGTGTTGCTCAATCCACGACCGAGGCCGAGTATGTTGCCGCTGCTAGTTGTTGCTCTCAGCTCCTTTGGATCACCTACACCATGAGCGACTTTGGTGAGGAGTATACCCATGTCCCACTTCAATGTGATAGCACTAGTGCCATAAGCGTTGCAAAGAACCCAGTGCTCCATTCCAAAACTAAACACATAGAAGTGAGGTATCATTTTCTGAGAGACAACGTTGAGAAAGGAAAGATAGCGTTGATTCATGTACCCACATATGAACAACTAGCCGATATTTTCACCAAACCCCTAGATCAAGCAACTTTCACTCGTTTGCGGGGGGAACTTGGTGTGTGTTTGATTTCTTGAGTTGGGTGTGTGGGAGCTCTCTTTTGCCGGTGGTGTCGAGCCCGTTTTGCCTCCCCTCGAGGAGCCGGTTTGTACCATATGTATAGCTTTCCTTTGTGCATTTCTTGCATTTGGCATGACATATGTAACATGATGTATAGGCATCCTTGTATCTTAGATTGCATGTATTTTGTATCATATGCATTGGTTAGGAAAAGCTTCTCTCATATACATTGTTCACCATGGAATGAGATATATGTCTTTGTGAGCTTGTTTGGTATGCTACGGTTAGTTTGGCTTAGCTCTTGATGATCTTGATGAATAATCCATGGTTGATAGCTATGCTTTTGAAAAATGTCACATGTATGCTCTCTCATGTGTAAATGCCTTTACATGCTCTTGACATCTTTTTGTGGCGTTGCTATGCTTAATTTGTGGTTGGATGGCTAGTTTATTGATCATATGGGGCCAAAGGCTCACTTGCCATCATGAATGTTTAGCCCTCTTGATTTATCTTGTGGAGGAGCATAAGTTCCTTTTTGTCGCAAAGACATTTCATGTACCATTTACAAATCTGAAAATGAAATGAAAAATGCTTGGAAAATATGCTCCCATGTCATATGTGCTGAATTTAATTTTCTTTGGGTGCTAAACCGTTGCATGATGCCTACCAATGAGAAGTCTCATAAATAGAAGTAGGCACATGGCTCGGTGGCTTTGACATGACATGAGGTGCTTGTGGGTGTTTGTGATGGTCTTATGATTAGAATGGTTGTCCTAGCATGAAGTTTGTGTGGCTTAGCCATTTTGATATGCTTTGATCATGTTTAGGACTTTGCTCATGAGAGGCAAGTTTTTCGCAAAATTGCCAAAATCCATCTTAGCTTCGTCCAATGGTTGTGAAACTTGGTGATCATGTAGTTGAGATCGATACGAAGCCGTAGAGTATCTAACTTGCTCATTTGGACATGTGTAGCATTCTTTGTTGAATTTTGTCTATTTGAGAAGCTTTATGTTGAAAGTTTTGCATTTCTGGCTTGATTCATGCATTGCCAACAAGGGGGAGAAGTTTGAGCTTGAAATGGCTTACCGGACGCATTTAGAAGGTTTTCAGGTGGTTTTGAGCCATTTCTGGGCTCTGTTGTACACCGGTCTGACCGGTGAAGAGCACCGGTCTGACCGGTGTGAGTGCTGGTTCTGTACACATGCTAGGCACCGGTTTGACCAGTGGTGATGACCGGTCTGACCGGTGTGAGCTGAAATTGCTGCAGCTGCCCTGTTTTCAGCTGGTTTGCATGCATTCGTCCAGGGGGAGTTGCATTGGTTCAGGGGGAGCTTGCATGTGTGCAGGGGGAGCTCTTTGTGGTGTTCGAGCTTTGTTTCGGTGGTTTGCGCTCTTTGCTTGAGCTTTTCTTTGTCTCGGATGCGTCGAGCCGTTGCCCTTGCCTAAGGGGTCCGAGACTTGTCTTCTTCAAGTGATCTTGCTCTTTGCCTTTGTTTGGCTTTCGATCGCTTGTTGGAGTTTCTTTTTGTTCGTTTCTTTTCTTTTTCTTTTCTCTCTTGTTACTTTCATGTGGGTGTTGTCAATGCACTCATCAAGGGGGAGATTGAGGACCATGTGTGGTTCGAGGACCGGTGGATGGTCGCTTCCTTGTGTGATGAGTGATTGACAACGTTGTGTGGAGCGATTCTTGGCTAAGTATTGCGAGGTGCGGGTTGCGGCTTGGCGGGTGTTGGTGCGGGTGAAGAACAAGCGCGAAAGGTCGTCGCCGGTGAGGCCTCCAGGTGTGGAGAAGACAAGTAGGCTTCGTTCGAGGGACCAGGTGGCCAGCGGGGTCAAGTGCGGGCCGCATGGTGGCATGCACAGCAAGATGAAGTCATGGACGGTTTCTTGGTTGAGCCTCAAAACCAAGGTCGAGCCGGGACTACGTGGGAACCAAGTCATGAGTGGAGATTGGCGGAGGCTACACCGAGTTCGCGGGGTTTCCGGTGGTTCACCAGAAAACCACTGGGTTCCTTGGTTGATCCACAAAGCCAAGACCGGAGAACCGAAGACGGAGGCTGCGGCGACCCCGGCCGGTCGACCGATGGGTCGGCCGGTCGGCCGTGGGGACCGGTTTGACCGGTGAGGAGCACCGGTGCCGATCGGTGTGCGGACGACGCGGTCCGGAATCTTCGAAGCGGAGGACACGCGTCGGGATCGCATGGCTTGCGTCGAGGCTACGCGGGGTGCGGTCGCGGGGCATCCGTCCGATGGTGAAGTCATCAAGAATTCCAAATCCGCCCTTGAGGGGCTTGTATCCCTAGTTAGTAGAGAAGGGCATTTTAGACATTCGGTTGCCTCCATATAACCCAAGAGGTGAGAGGATGGCAGCCAACTCTTGGAACCCTAGCCCATTAGTTTTCCTATTTTCCACCTATTTTCCCTAGGTTTTCCTTAGGACTAGCAAGAGAGCTTCACGGAGAGATCTTGTAGAGAGGGATGGATGATCGGGCGGCTTGCTAGACCTTGTACGAACCTTTGTTTCATGTATAGATGATTCGGCGTGGTTCCTCAAGGTTTGGATGTGTTTTCCCGGTTGTTCTTGGTGGTGATTTTCGGAGCCCTCTCTTCGTGATTTCTTTGGGGTGTTTTCGGGGCTTTTCTCTTGGGGATTTGATGGGGGAAATTTGTGGGAACCCTTCGTGGTTCTTTGGGCCGTGATTCCCCTCCCAAATCCGTGAGTAAAAGTGCTCGATTTTGGGGTTTTCTTGAGTTCTTGGGTTGGAAGTGCTTTCGGCGGGATTTCTTCGATTCCTCCTTTTTGGACGAGATTTGGTGGGATTAAACTTGGCTATGGACTCCTCATGAGGTGTTCCCTGATATCCCCAAAGTCTTGTTCAAGTCCGTGGAGCGATTCGGGAGATCGAGATTTGGATTTGGGGGAGTTGACCGCGGGTCTTGTTCATCCCGAGGCGCCCGAGCTACACCGGTCGACCGGTGCTCTTGACCGGTCCGACCGGTGCGAGCTCTTGTGGGTTTTATCTCGGGTGAACGTCTTGGTGTGTTCGTTGTTGTCCCGTGGTGCTGCCGTTTCGAGTTTGGGTCCGTTTGGTGGTCGGTTGGCTTTGTTTGGTGTCTTGGGGGCTTTCGGGCCGCCATCGGTCCGACCGGTGTGTCTCCGCCGGTCGGCCGTGTAGAGCCACTTAGTGGAAGTTGCTCGGTTTCACTGCGGGGACCGGTCCGGCCGGTGGTGCTCACCGGTCGACCGGTGTGGGTCCGTAGACTCGAGGTTTGGTTTTTCGCGCGTTTCTCGGGTCGGAAGGTTGTGTGTTGGTTCCTAGGTCCAGTGGCACTCCAGTGGCTACGTGGGCTTGACCAACCTTGGTAGTGAGTCGGAGACGTGTGTTGGAAGCCGCGTTCGTCTTGTTGGAGTTTTCATCTCCTTCGAGAAGAATTTTTATCGGCTCCCATTCACTCCCCCCCTCTCTGGTTCGCCGTATCGGTCCTTCATAAGTCCTCTAGGGATGATCTTGACAAGTCAATTTTGTTTTCCCCAAGGTGAGGAGGTAGAATACTAGCAGTAACAACCTTCTCGGCAAGTGTACGCATGGTCCTAATGAAATTGAATACGTGAATTGACCAGGAAGCATAGTTTGAGCCATCCAGAGCTAGAGGCTCCAAAGGTACCTCACATTGTCGACATCATCAAATGCCGAGAGGTCAATCTCGAATCAGAGCACTCGGCTCTAATACCAATTGAAAGGACCTTGATGTCGCATTGAGGGGGGTGAATATGGATGAACAACTTAAACTTTTCTTCCCGAAAACTGGAGCTGCCAGTGTCCACCGGTCAGACTGGTGGTGATGAACGGTCAGACTGGTCACTGACTGTGCTTCACAGGAGGCATTGTTCAGACCGTTGCCAAGCACCGGTCAGACTAGTGTAGCACAGAGCACCTAGCAAAACAACTTCAAGCTCTTCTTGACTTCTAGCACGAACCAAACTTGGTGAGTGGCCTTGGTAGATGATCACAAGCATGGTAATGATCCCTCCACACAAAAATAGCACCAAGTAGATCAGAGCAGAAGCAAATCAAATATGCTATAAAACAACTTAGAGAGGCAAACCACAAAGAGATGCAAGGATTTGTTTCCCGAAGTTCACCTCCCACTAAAGAAAGGATATGTCTCTGTTGACGGTCAACTTTGGTACACCTAACTATGAGTTTACCGTCAACATTTTCCCGTATTTGATATTCTAACTAATGGTACTAACCCCCCAGAGGTATCAAGTTCACTCTTGCATGTCTGTTGACGGTGAAAATCCGTCAACCTAGCCATGAGTTTACCTTCGGTGTTGGCATGAATTTTATACCTTATCCATTGGTACTAACCCCCGTGGTATAACAAGTTCACATGTACATGTCGTTTTTGGAGTTTAATGTTTATGCAGGGATTTAGTGTTGAATGCAAGACTTTCGGGATAAGTTCATCAAGCACCTCATGACAAGACTTTGAAGCCCCGAACAAGTCATGCAATGAAGTAAAATTAACTCCAAGAAGCGGGGACTTGATCCGAGAAGACGACATACTCCGGGGACCCCGACCGGAAAAGTCTCGAATCTTCCAAGACAAGGAGTTGAGTCCAATTCGGAGAGAAACCGACGACATGGACCCATATGCGAAGGGGAAACATCCGGGAAGCAAGGGAACCGACCTCGGGCAAAGGAGCCCGCGGACCGGGCCTAAATGGGCCCGGCCGGCCGGCCCGATCCGGTCGGCCCGAGCCCATTTGGGGCCCAAATCCGACGCCCTTTGCCCTAGCCGCCAATCGGGCTATTTATAGTCCCCCGACCGAGAGCCACGCGGAGAGAAGATTTCGTCTTCGGCCGCCGAGAAGCGAGAGAAGAGAGGGACACCATCTAGGGGAGGAGAGGGTCGAGCTAGTTGACTAGGGTTGCCCTAGCCGACGTGGGAACCTTGCAAGGAAGACCACGTCGGAGTTCCGGAGCTAGAAGCAAGATCAAGGAAGGATCCCGGTGGTGATCTTGTGTATGTATCATTGTTATAGTTGAATTATCAAGTTGAATCTTTTCTCAGCGATCAAGTGTTTCCTCGAAGATTTCGTTTTTCGATCGGCTTTGCTTATTCCAATTCTATTCTCGAGATAGATTACATAGGGTGTTCTTGTAGCCGCGGTGGCTAGAGGTACATGCCGGATCTTCCGAAAGAATCTCGACTTGTCTTTTGACTCGCCCTAAGCTCCCCGCATGAATAGGGATACGTTGTGACGAACGGGGGTCTCGAAAGGCGGATGTTTTCGGATTTGGACGGGAAACCACGATTTAAAGAGGCTTTTATTAAGATTCGATTTGCTACTTCTTCTCTTGCTTGGAACTTCAACAAAAGGCTTACCCCGATCCCTCTAGATCGGTTTATCTACCCAATCTTACTTTGTTTTCTCCGGTTTTTAGTAGATTAGATCTGTTTTGTGTCTTTTACTTAGATGCATTAGGTTCTTTATCGAAGATTGCAGTAATTCGGCTTTAATAGATTAAGTCTTGCGTCACACATTTGTTCCACGGATTCGATACCTTGGGTTCACCACTCGAGGGAAGAAGGGTCCCTTGACTACGACGGGAGACTTGTACGCTTGCGAGTCACGAACGAACTTTGATACAAACATTAACCGTCAACAAGCCCCTTTTTCTGGCGCCGTTGCCGGGGAACAAGTGATCAAGATTTGATTTTCTATTGTTTTTTTTTTGTAATTTTCAGTACTGATTTTGTTTTATTTTTGCATCTACTAAGTTTCAATCATCCTCAAAATACATCTAATCTAGTTTGCCTAACTCTAGTCTTTATAGATTTGTTTTGTTTTCTAGTTTTTTTTGCATACTTTGTTTATTGCTAACCCTAACAGGAGATGGACGGCTACCTCTCCAACAAACCCAATAATTTTGTGGATGATCCAGAAAAACTTTACAGGCTAAGGAGACGCGAAGCACATCAAGCTAAAAAGCTGGATTTTGTAGATTCGGAGTCGGAAGACGAAGGATCGCAGGAATCTCCGGAGAATTCACCACCTTAAAGTCCGCGGAGAATCGACTTCCACCGATGGGTGACCAACCACCGGAAGAACGCAAGATTGGGGAGCTATGCACCCCAGACATCATCGACCTACCAATCTTGAACCTCGACGAGATCGGAAGACCGTTCGAGATCAAGACCTCAACAATCCGCATGGTGCAACACTCACCCTTCACCGGCAAAGAGGATCCGAACCTTCACCTCCAAGCATTCATTCAACTATGTCAGACTTTCAACATGGATGGGGTGACTCGAGATCAAATGAGGGCAAGGCTTTTTCCGTTTTCACTACTCGGGAAGGCTTTGCAATGGTTCCACTCTCAACCGGCGGAGACGGTGCAAAATTGGAACACGTTGATGAAGGCTTTCATGAAGGAATACTACTCACCGGGTAAAACTCAAAGCTTGCGTAACAAGATTGCCACCTTTGTTCAATATCCTACAGAAACTATCTCGGAGGCATTCGAGCGCTTCAACGAGTACACCCGGGCGGT
The DNA here is from genome assembly GCA_947561735.1 of Cenchrus americanus. Classification (NCBI taxonomy): domain Eukaryota; kingdom Viridiplantae; phylum Streptophyta; class Magnoliopsida; order Poales; family Poaceae; genus Cenchrus; species Cenchrus americanus. Next base: position 74,259,304 of record OX387244.1, on the reverse strand, counting down.
TCCACATCACAAGTTCCCGAAAGAAGACCTCGTGCAAAAGTTCTATCAAGGACTCACCATGGCGTCAAGGACGATCATCGATGCATCGGCGGGAGGATCTATCATCGAGCTTACACCGACGGAAGCTTTCACGCTATTCAAGAAGGTCGCGGATAATGACACGTGGGCGTCATCCGGCGCCTACACCCTGCTCAACCCATGGGGAACGTCAAAGGAGTCTTGCAAGTGGAGAAGGAAGACATACTTGAAGGCAAGTTCGACTCGCTCATGAGGAGGTTGGAGAAGATGGAGATAGAAAAGAAAGAGGCTCAAGACTTGAAGGCCGCCGAAGCTAGGTCCACATGTGAAGAATGTGGAGAGTATGGCCATGTCCGCAAAGATTGTCGGAGGAAGCCAAAGTGCTCGACTACATGAGGAAGGGAGAATTGCCGAACTTCCGCTACGGGCAAGGTAGGCCTCAATTTAATGCAAGCTCATCTATTCCTAACGCGGTTCCACTTCGGATACAATTGAAGGAGTTCATGGATGAGCAAGCTAAGATCAACAAGGACACCGTCACCAAGTTCAAGACCATAGACAAGGTGTTGGAGAACATCGATAGCAAAGTGACGGAGGTCGGAAGTTCCAATCATCAAGTGCTCAACATGATGAAGATGCTCGAGACGCAAGTTGGACAACTTGCGGGGCGCCTCACTAATGATGAAGGGAAGCTTCCGGGACAACCCAAATGTCCCGAATCGGCGAAGGCCATTCAAACGCGTTCGGGGAAGGAGACCGAAGATCCAGAACGTTCCGCGGGAGCAAGGAAGCTTAAACCGTCCACCGAGGTGGAAGGAGCTGCTAAAGAGAAGGTTACGGGGATCGTCACCGAGGAACCCGAATTCGAGATGCCGGAGGATGACACGAGGATACCGCAACTCAAGCCACGCTACTTCCGAGGTAAACTTGACAACCACTTTGAGAAGTTTGTGGAAGTTGTGCGTAGACTTAGCATCAACATGCCATTACTAGATGCCCTACAAGTACCTACATATTCTCGTTACTTTAAAGATATACTTGCAAATAAATATGAGATAGCAACACTCGGGGTAGATCATGTCAAAATGTCCGAGGAGTGTAGTGCAGCTATTGCTTATGGGCTAGAGAAGCAAAAAGACCCCGGATGCCCTACAATTCCATGTTCAGTTGGTTCTTTCAACTTCGAGAAGGCGTTATGCGACCTTGGAGCTAGTGTCAGTGTCATGCCGAGGGATGTGTTCGAGAAGCTACGCCTACCAATGGAGCCTACGGGAATATGTTTGGAGTTGGGGGACAACTCCATTCGCTATCCCTTGGGCATTGCTGAAGATGTACCCGTGAAGATTGGACACCACTTCATCCCCGTCGACTTCGTTGTGCTCGAGATGGGAGAGAGGGAGAAGCCGCCGCTCATTCTAGGGAGGCCGTTCCTCAAGACCGTGGGAGCAACTATTGATGTTGGCAAGGGGGAGATCATGTTCGATATCAACGGAGAAAGGAGTTCCTTCAAGTTCCGTCCAAGGATTGAGGCATGCAACATGATTGGAGTGAAGGGAGAACCAAAACAAACGGAGGCGCTGAAAAATAAGAAGGAGCCGAAAAAAATGAACGTAACGAAAATTAAAGAAGGTGTTGCATCCGTCAAGACAAAGGAAGAGAAGCCGCCTGTGAAGACCAAAAAAATGACTAAGACAGCCAAGCCAAAAGACAAGCCCGCGCCCAAGATGGTGCGGAAGTGGGTACCCAAGATTGCAACGCCCGCAAAGAGCGTTGATCCGGAGTAATCAAGTGAAGAAGTCTAGCTATAGACTATAAACGAAGCGCTAGGCGGGAGGCAACCCGTTTCGTCAAGTCAAGTCAAGAATAAGCTACGGGAGGACAACCCGATTCCGGGTTTTTCTAGTATTTTTAATAATTTAGTTTTTGAGTTTTATTACGCAAAGACATTAGACTTAGAAGTGGTTGAACAATATTAGAGACATAATTCTTGATTGAATGATTGCTTTATCATAAACCCTTTGCATGAACCCTCCTATGTGCTTGTTTGATTCTTTTCTTTTCGAGAAACCCCTCAACCAAATAATTTCAGAACCTTAACTCAACCTTACACCCTAATTATGGTACCGAGGTTGGCTTATTTTTCATGCTAAAACCACACGAGTAGAGCCACGATTTATATTCAAGTGTTATAAAAATTCAGCACGTGGTAGGACTCGCGTGAACCTAGAAATCAAAGCTTTTGGTTGGTTTTAAAAATCTTTATCCTTGGTTTCTCTAGGATTAGAATTTTTCTAAGCCTATTCTAATTTTGTTTTATTCAAAATCTTTCTTATTTAGCCAAAATTAGAACCTAAACCTATGCCCCCATGATCAAGCCGGGAAAACGTTCGCTCTCAACCAATGAAAGCAAACTATACCGGTGAGACCAAAATCGACGTAGTCGAAAAATATTTTCGACTTACATTTGTTTTTAATGGTTTAAAAACTTCTCTAAAATTATGCTCGAGCTCTTGCATGGCTCTGAAAAATATTTTAAAATTCGAATTAGAGGAGTGCTTAACCTTAAACACACCTAAATGGAGGCAATCAAGTTTGAATTAATCATGCATGCACCATTGGATCCCCTTTTATCAACTTTCACCAATTCCACATGCAAAGGACAAGCATGGTGGGCAGCAAGCATCAACTTTGCAGGATTTTCATGGTGGCATGTGAAGCAAGTGGAGCTAGGGAGCATGGACATGACCCAAAGCATGGAGCATCAAGTGGGAGGACCAATAATTCAAGAAAAGGAGTGGACGAGAGCGTTTGGGCGGTGCAACTCGTGGAGCACGCGGGCGGGGAAAGTTGCGAGGCGAAATGATCGTGCTAGGAGAAAGACGCGCCGAGGAGGAGGCGGGGAGACCCCGGGCCGGCCGGCCCGGGCCGGCCGGCCCGCCCTATAAAAGGCGTCCCCCGGCGCCCGTCTTTCGCGAGCAAGCTTCCCTCTCCTTCCCTTGTTTGTGTGTTCAAGTTTGTGTGCTCAGAACCTCCGTAGACTTAGCCAACCATCCCAAGCTTGAAAGCTCAAGAAAAATCCACATCCTTAAATCCACTCAAAGTCCACATCCGAAGCAAAGAGTTTAAGTGCCTAGTTTACCGGTTGCAACCCGGATTTTTAGTTGAAGAAAGAGTGCAGCAACCATGTGGAAGAAGACCACAAGTTTCTTCTCCAAGAAGAAGAGTTCGTCGTCATCTAAGCCGTCATCAACCACGTCTTCGAGGAGGCACTCGGTTTCCGAGTCTCCCGGAGCATGGAGACGGACACGGCACCACCGAGGAGGAATGACGCTCTCCTCCTTGGTGGTATGAGAGCTGCGAGAAGCACTTCCATGAGGTTCACCGAACCTCGTGGGCACACGGAGGAGCAGCCCGCGCCACCACGACGATCGACTCGCTCAACCGCACCACCTCCTTACACCCCGACACAATCTTCGTACGGCTTCATCATCTTGTCGGCGGAGGAGGAGGATAGGCTCGCCAATCTTGAGAAGAGGCTTGTGCCAAACGTCGAGCTCGACGACCAAGCACTCCACACCTTGGGTTTTCGCACCGACATATACTACATGTTGGGGCACCTCGGGTGGGTTCGGTTCTCCAACGGAATATCGGTGGATACCCACTTGGGTTACGCCTTGGAAATTTTAATGACTATTGCACCCATCATTGATGATGATGGGGTGCAAAGCTTGTCATTCCGGTTGGAGGGAATCGAGCAAGTGGTTCCCTACGAGCACGTTAGGGAGCTGCTTGGATTCCACAAGGGAGCTCGGAGAAAGTTGACGTGCCTCCCGGCATGTTGGCGGAATTTTGGGGCATGATCTCCGGAGATGCCCATCAACAACGCAAAAGCATCCGCAACCCCATTATCCGGATATTTCACTCTTGGATGTGCAAGAGGGTATTGGGGAGGATGAGGGAAACAAAGGTGACCGACACGGAGTTGAATTGGCTATACTCGGCTTTAATTGCCAGGCAGCCAATTGACCCCTCTTACCTCATGATCAACCGTTGGTGTTGTGAAGCAACATCGGGGGCGGTGATATTGGTTCGGGGTGTTACCTCTCCATGTTGGCCTTTTCCTTGCGACCGGGGATCGCAAGAAACCCCGCTCACCTTTTGCGCGGTACCTCTCTCGGTTTTGAGTACTTGCGGCAAGGCAAGTACATTAGTGGAGATGAGAGAAGAGGTTATCGATTGGCCATTGTGAACCTCCCCCTTCCGGATGAGAGGCTTAGGCTTTTCACCGAAGGAAGGGAAGATTGGTTGGAAGAGGGACTACTTGTCCCTGCAAGGAAGAACAAAAGGGGAAGAATCGTAGAGGAGGGAACATCCTCCGCACAAGCGAGTGGAGCACAACCCAATGTGCAACCATTCGGCGGAGTTCCTCCTCCGCCAAGTTATTACGGAGGGTCTCAACAACAAGCATGGGGGGGTGGTGCACCGGTACCCCCACAAAATTATGTTGTGCCCAACGCTAACTTCGCGGAATCCTACGCTCATCATCCCCAACCACAACAAAGCATGGCTATTATTGGAGGGTATGCTGCAAGAAATGCTCAAAATATCGCAGCCATCCAATCCAACGCAGCTCAACTCGGTGAAGGCAACGCAAATATTGCCTTTGAACTTGGACGCCTTCACCTTGTGGAGCCAAATCAATTCGACGGAGGAAGCGTTCATTCATATTATGAGCAAGGGTATTATTATCAAGACTACCAACATCAACCAACGGCGGAGGACTAGAAGATTTAGGAACTTTAGTTTTCTTTTCGTTTCCTTTTCTCCGTAATTTTCAGCTTTTGCTTATGTGTGTTTGCGTAGTATTTTTCTGTTTTTATTTAAATTTCAGCAAGCATGTTTGTTTATTTTCAGTGTGTATTTCAACTTGATATCACCATTAATAAAGTCACCACCTTGATTATATCATTGGAAAAGTTACAAAATTCGTGCCATGATGATGTATGATTAAAATTGCAGCTTTGTTCATCTTTGTAGTTGATTTATGCATGTTTAAGCTAGTGCTCTCTTAAAAATGCAGATCTGAATTTATTTAAATGCTAGCTTAATTTTCAGCGGAGGTTATGGTTAAAATAAAAGACCCATAGTGTTTTATGTGCTCTCAAGTTATGAATAGATTGAAGATGTCTTTTATGCTCAAAAATATTGCTAACCTTGTCACAAATATCACTTGTGTGTTGCTCAACCTATCCAAAGCCTTATATATATTTGAGTGCATGAACCTTAGTGTACAAGATTTATTTTTGAGTGAGTTATTGCAGGCCATGATTTCTCTGGCCCGAGACTAAGAAGCTGGTCATTCCGTTTTTGCGTATCTATCTTTTTGCTAGCCTTTTATCCGTGCATTGTGTATCCCCGCATCGGTGATCTCACAAACTTCGCCGGATATCCTCCCTTAAACCAAATATCATCTTTTTGTGATTACCTCCTTGACCACAACCTATCATTGAGGATGGATCATCAATTCAAGGAAGATCGCAAGACGGTGCCAACGTTGAAGATTTCAAGTATCTCTCCAAGGAAAAATATCTCCGGTACCTACCTTATTTTTCGCCTCTTTGCTCGAGGACGAGCAACGTCTAAGCATGGGGGAGGAGGTAGGTACGGTGCAGTTTTAGAGTTCAAAAGGGAGTATTTTAAAAAAATATATAATGATGAAAGAAAAAAGAAAAAAAATCCAGTGATATTCATGACTTTCAAGGTATTAAAAAATCAAAACTTCGTTGAGAAAGTCATGGACTGAATAAATGACGAGGAAAGAAGAAAAAATGAATGAATGAAAGAAAGAAAAAAAATGAGAAATATAAGAAAGAAAAAAAATATATTTGTGCGTAAAGTGAACTCCCCGGTTCTCTAAGAGTGCATTCAAGGCTTCAAGATAAAAAGATCCATTCTCATTTTCCAACCATGTGCAATCCGATAACAAGGACTTCTCTTGTGCCTTAGGATCACTCTTTGCCATTTGCACATGTCCACCCATCTAAAGTGTGTGTATTTTTCTCTTTCCCCTCCTTGATTTAACATTATTTTCCAATGACCTTTTTGACGAGTCTCGGTAAGACCATGAGAAGCTTGTCTTGTTTTGACAACACCTCATTTATAAATTCTTGTTAGGACTAAACTTTCCCAAAGCTCCATATAAAGCCTACCACATATATATGAGAGGGAAAGGAGTAGAATATATAGGCTTGAGAGACAAGTGAGATGAGAGTTTATGAGCAATACACGAGATGATTTAAATTTGTGAATTTGGTTTAGTTTTTCTTATCTCGTTCTTCATTTCAAAAATTCTGAGATCTATTTAGAACTTTGTGAGCATGTTAATACTTGTGGGATAAGCTTAATAAGAATCTACCCTCCGTGGAGATGAAGGCTAGCACATTATGGAACTTTAATAAATTAAAATTTTGAGAGCATTATGTTTTCTCATGTGTAATCAAGTGCAAAGTTTAAACATTGTTTAGCAATGATGATATCCATCGATGGCTTACTCGAGGACGAGCAAGGTTTAAGCATGGGGGAGATGTTGACGGTGAAAATCCGTCAACCTAGCCATGAGTTTACCTTCGGTGTTGGCATGAATTTTATATCTTATCCATTGGTACTAACCCCCGTGGTATAACAAGTTCACATGTACATGTCGTTTTTGGAGTTTAATGTTTATGCAGGGATTTAGTGTTGAATGCAAGACTTTCGGGATAAGTTCATCAAGCACCTCATGACAAGACTTTGAAGCCCTGAACAAGTCATGCAATGAAGTAAAATTAACTCCAAGAAGCCGGGGACTTGATCCGAGAAGACGACATACTCCAGGGACCTGACCAGAAAAGTGCTGAATCTTCCAAGACAAGGAGTTGAGTCCAATTCGGAGAGAAACCGACGACATGGACCCATATGCAGAAGGGGGAAACATCCAGGAAGCAAGGGAACCGACCTCGGGCAAAGGAGCCCGCAGACTGGGCCTAAATGGGCCCGGGCCGGCCGGCCCGGTCCGGTCGGCCCGAGCCCATTTAGGGCCCAAATCCGACGCCCTTTGCCCTAGCCGCCAATCGGGCTATTTATAGTCCCCCGACCGAGAGCCACGCGAGAGAAGATTTCGTCTTCGGCCGCCGAGAAGCAGAGAAGAGAGGGACACCATCTAGGAGAGGAGAGGGTCGAGCTAGTTGACTAGGGTTGCCCTAGCCGACGTGGGAACCTTGCAAGGAAGACCACGTCGGAGTTCCAGGAGCTAGAAGCAAGATCAAGGAAGGATCCCGGTGGTGATCTTGTGTATGTATCATTGTTATAGTTGAATTATCAAGTTGAATCTTTTCTCAGCGATCAAGTGTTTCCTCGAAGATTTCGTTTTTCGATCGGCTTTGCTTATTCCAATTCTATTCTCGAGATAGATTACATAGGGTGTTCTTGTAGCCGCGGTGGCTAGAGGTACACGCCGGATCTTCCGAAAGAATCTCGACTTGTCTTTTGACTCGCCCTAAGCTCCCCGCATGAATAGGGATACGTTGTGACGAACGGGGGTCTCGAAAGGCGGATGTTTTCGGATTTGGACGGGAAACCACGATTTAAAGAGGCTTTTATTAAGATTCGATTTGCTACTTCTTCTCTTGCTTGGAACTTCAACAAAAGGCTTACCCCGATCCCTCTAGATCGGTTTATCTACCCAATCTTACTTTGTTTTCTCCGGTTTTTAGTAGATTAGATCTGTTTTGTGTCTTTTACTTAGATGCATTAGGTTCTTTATCGAAGATTGCAGTAATTCGGCTTTAATAGATTAAGTCTTGCGTCACACATTTGTTCCACGGATTCGATACCTTGGGTTCACCACTCGAGGGAAGAAGGGTCCCTTGACTACGACGGGAGACTTGTACGCTTGCGAGTCACGAACGAACTTTGATACAAACATTAACCGTCAACAATGTCGATTTTGGAGTTTATTGTTTACGCAGGAAAATAACGTTAAAGAGGAGACTTTCGGGATAAGTTCATCAAGCACTTCAAGAGAAGATCATGAAACCCGTCACAAGTCAAGACACGAAATGAATAAGAATCCAAACAACCCAAGGACCGAAGCATCAACACGTAAAACTCCGGAGACTTGGATGTTTACCAACGAGATCAACTCAGCCCGAGAGATATTCTCGCAGCCCAGGACAGCATGATATTTCGGTGCAGATTCAGAGACTTTAACGGTCTCTAATGGCAAAAGTTTAACTACCAAAGTTGTGGACCTCGATGATACCGTTGATTTGGACATATGGAAGGCCCAATTCAGGTCAAAGAGCTAGGAGATATGGCCCCCGAAATGTCAGTTGCGCAGACAAGTCTGAAATCAGACAGATTATCTTCCGAGGCTGTTTTGGGAATCTTATCTTCGTTTCCAAGGAAACCAATGAATACAAAAGTTGGAGATAATTTCGTGGTACATAATTTGGACACTGAATTTGCACTATTTGGATTCCGGACGTGGGAGCTATGGCGTCGGCAAAGAAGGGATGCGAATCAGAAAAATCTGGATGATGCTAATTTTATGGAAACCAAGTTCCCTTCTCTCCCAAGGGAAATCTCGTGCAAGGAAAGGTAGAGCACGCCCCAAGGCTCCCCAATGGCACAAATACAACCCCTTGGGCGCCCAAAGAGGGGTGATCAATCCATCCATTCATCAGAGAGCCGCCGACACGAAAGAGAAGCACCGGGAGGAAGCCGACGGCCGCCGCAAGTCCTCGAGTTGCCTAGGAGATGGCCTAGGCCATGCCCTGGCCTCCATGGTTGGCCCTACGTGGTGAAGCCACGGTGGAGTTCCGGAGCCCATGCCTTGATTCCATCAAAATTGTACATTCTACATTCGATGGTGATATAAATCATGTCTTTTCTTTACTTTGATGTACATCGATGATTGTTTTATCCATATGTGTAGGTAGCATATGCTTTTAGTAGGAATAGATCTAATCGTGGTGGTTAGTCTATCTCTTGAGGATACATTGTTGTAGTGCATGGGCTGAGGTTTATCGTTCGTTGACGAATATCCTTGCGTAGTGACAGTACGGTGGAGGAGAAAGCGGCGAATGAACGTGCATCGGACCACTCCATATCAGGTTACTCCATATCGAGTGTACTCCTTATCATAGTATATGATTAGATTGGTTTGTCATCGTGGCCGGAGCGGCAACAAGAAGACGATAGTCTAGGGTTACCCTTGGTTTGCTTACCTTTATGGCTAGATGGATGAGATACATACATCACTTCGTGTTTGTATGTTAGTTTTATGCATTTAACACTTCACATAGGGTTAGACGGTAGGTTAGATAGAGAACCTTAGGCCCTGTTTGGAAGACCAGTATTTGTCCCAAAACCTTTGTAAATTACAGGAATGGAAATTTTCCCGACACGGGTCAAATTCGCTACTTGGATGACCGGTGAGCAAACTCCTTTTACCTCTGTTTTGGGCCAAAACCGGCGGAAATAAAAAACACCTCCTCTGACCCGAGTAAAAAATGAGAAGTATCGGGCATGCCTCCTCACGCGACCTCCTTCCTCACGACTCTTGCGTCCTCACGGCAGGGGTGGCGGCAAAAGGTCGATCCCGCCGGCTGTCGCTGCCACCTTCTCTTCCTCCTTCTCCTCGCAACGAGCCCACTCCCCCGTCGAGGATCTCCTGGAGTCTCCCGCTTCCGGTCGACCTGAGGGTGCCAGTGAGCTTCCTGTCTGCTCTTTCCGAAAGTGGCGCCAGGGGTGATCCCGACGGTGGAGGCGGGGGAGCGAACCAGGTCAACACCGACGGAGGGGCGCACGTCGAGGGCGAGTCTCTTCCCAACCAGGTGCCAGGGTCCTCACGAAGACATGCATCCCGCCGCCGCCACTGGTTCTACAGTGAAGCTGGAACAAGCCGTTGTGACATGTTCCAGCCGAAGCACCACCTTCGTGGCCTCTCCCAAGCTGCCTGCCCTTCCCCTTGCTATTGCTAGAGAAGGTGAACCAGCCTTCATCTACCTTGGCCTTGTCGCAGCCGGCACCTACAGTGGTAGCATATGGCAATTCCAGCTCGCATGTGATGGTGCCCATCTACAACTCTAGGAAGAACCATCACGAGAAAAATAATCGAGAGCACCAATCGCGTGCGCATCCACAGCGACAGCAAACAGATCCTCGTCCACGGTGAGCGGCTCCACGACGATGGCAAGAGCCTGCACTGCTACTACTCGAATCTGTGCTATCTAGCATCTCATTTCTCAAGTAATCTTCCACCATCTATCCTTGATGTGTTTCTTTCTAATTCGACCGGTGGTTACAGCGAATGAGGTTTGTAAACCAGTGTGCTAATTTTCCGCTTCACCCAAACAGGTGATTCCAAGGGTGAAAATAAACACTTGTATTTCTTGTGCACAAGGATTTACACCTGTAAATTAATTACATGTCCGAATAAATACTGGACTGCCAAACAGGGCCTTAGTGGTTTGCTTCTGATCCTTGGATTGACAAATCTAGGGAGGACCCTCCTTGTTGAAAAAGGCACCAAGTCACCCATAGCCTTGCGGTGAACTTGAGCACGGTTTTGCACCGTCAACAGCCTCCGTTGAGAAGATTGTAAGGGAAATTTCCCACAACAAACCGGGTCTCTTTCAACCACTTTCCTCCTTTCCAATAAGGCAATCTTTTCCACGAAGAGGCAAGATCACAGCCCTCACAAACTTCCCGCTGCTCACCACAACCTTGGGAGCTAGCCGGCGACGCCTAGCCGTTTAGGAGGCAAACCTCAAGAGTAACAAATGCTTCAATGCTTGTAAATGTGAAATCGAAGTGCCAAAGCTATGGAAATGCTCTTGTTAGCTCACAAAGGATCTATAGATCTCACTCTCTCAACCCAACACAAAGGATATGGCTTGAATCCACAAATCTCACAAAGAGAGGTTGGGGAGTGCTTAACGCTTAGAAGCTCAGCAGAGTCACTAAGAACAGCAGCCATCCACTATAGAAGGCTAGGGGTACTTATACCCCTCAAAGGAGAAAACTAGTTGTTAGCTGTTGGGCGGCACCGGTCAGACCGGTGTTTGAGAATCTAGCTGTTGGGCTAGCGGCACTGGACAAACTGGTGCCCCTAACCGGTCAGACCGGTCAGGCGCGAGACACCCCAAAAAACCCTTTCTTTCACTCCAACACTTCACCAAAATCATGATTATATAAATAAAGCCTGCTCACAATTCTTAGACAAATATGTTAGACCTTTAATCGCTTTGTCATTAAATTCACCAAAATCCACTTAGGGGCCTAGATGCAATTTCAATCACCAACATATTCATCATCTCCATGTTCTTGCACCTCCTCCTCAAATATCTCCTCGCCAAATTCATCATCTTCTGCACATTCAAAGACCAAAGAGTCACCGACTCCCTCGAACCAAGCCTACTTGTCTCTCCACAACTGGAGGCCACACCGGCATAGACCTTTCGCACATGTTCTTCACCAACACCAACGCAAATCAATAAGCCACAATCTGCACCTGCAATATTAGGCCAAGAGTAAGTCCACACCACATTGTCAATCACTAATCACTTAGGATCGACCATCCACCGATCCTCGGACGCACACAGGTCCTCAGATGTCTCTCACCAAGGCGGTCAGACCGCCCACCATAGGCGGTTAGACCGGCTCGTGCTGGGGATCTTGACTAGTGGATTTCTGACCTTCGCGCGACCTAGCACATTCGTGTGTTCGACCAGAAAATGCGTCAACAGATATGTTTCAATTGCTTAGTCAGGCATGGACAACACATGATTTTTTTCATGTTACTATTTGTGCTAGAATGATTAAATAGACTATTTCTGCCATCAAATGAATCCAAAATCAACATAACTTGCATAGCCGTAATAGTTGTCACATTACATTAGAAGAAAGTATAATAAAAGGATAGTAGTACTGTCAGTGCGGAATGTGGTCCCGACACTAACCAGTAGTAAGCGCCACGGTCTATCCCTCAATGGTCGATGCTAAGTAACAAGTGACACAGAGTTTTTATCCTGGTTCCGGCCGAGGGGGCCGTACGTCCAGCAGTGGCGTGCTCGAGGCACTATATTACTTAGCACCGGGGGTGCCTGTAGTGGGGCTGCTACAAGCAAGGCGGGAGAGGAAGCCTGGCTTCCAAGTCCCCGGTGTGGTGGGCGAAGATGTTGTGGGAGAATTGGAGAACAAGTGTGTGGTGCAGCTCGTCTCCAATTGTGTCGTGTCTGTGTTCCTTTCGTTGTTGTCCTCCGTCTCCCCTGCGGCAGGGGGGTTCGTCCCCTTTTATAGATCAAGGGGGGAGAGAATTACATGCATACCGCGCTACCTAGCTACGTGCAGGGGCGTGGCGTGCTATGCTGTAGAGTGGGCGGCCGTCCGGACGATGCTTGTAGCGATTCGGCCATCATGGCCTATCTTGTACCCGAACAGTGGCGGTTCGAGGGTAGGAGGGCAGCGGATGGCGGTGATGTCTTCTGATGGGCTCGAGGGAGCTGCTGACGTCGGCCCGTACGGAGTACAGGGGTAGGTAAAACGGCGTCCCGTTCCTATACGCTGCACCGTACCGGAGTTGTTGCTACAACGCCGGGCGTGCGTCTGCACACACGGGGACGGCTGCCATGCCGTAACAGTGGCAGGGATGGCGGTCCTCCCGCCTAGCGTCTTCACCTAACCCTGTAGGGTCACAAGAAAGCAAACCGAGGGTGAAGCCGGCCCCCCTTCGAGGGCTCGGCACGTTAGCCGTCTTTGGAGCGAGGGCGCACGGCGTCACGGGACTGACACCGGCCGCGCTGCACAGTCCCTTCCCACAGTGATGGGGATGGGCTCCCTCCTGGGGAGTTGGTGCTGCGGCACCGGGACGCGAGCCCCGGGCGCATGATGGCACTGTCCCGCCGGTGTCAAGGCGTTAAATGCCCAGTGTACGGGGGCAGGCGCATGCGAGCGGGGCGCCCTCGAGCGAAGCGGACCCCGATCGAGGGCGAGGCGGACCCTCGAGCGAGGCGGAGTCCGTTCAAGGGGGAGCGGACCCTCGAGCGGGGCGGAGCCTGCTTGAGGGGAGCGCACCCCCTCGAACGGGACGGAGCCTGCTCGAGGGAGGCGTGCACCCTCGAGCGAGGCGAAGCCTTCTCGAGGGGATCTTCGAGAGGGCCATCTTGATGGGCCGCCGAGGTCTTTTGCAGCGTGGGCCATATCCTGCATGGTTAGGCGAGGCATGTTTTGTTTTGTCGCAGGTTTTAAGTGGGGATTCCCCGGTTGTTAAAGGGGACCCCTAGGGCTGTCCCCGACAGTAGCCCCCGAGCATCTGTGGGTTTGCCATTGAGGCTCCCGCAGATGCTGGAACCTACTGATAGGACGTTCTTCCCCCTTGTCTTGTGGCCGCGCCAGCGGACCCGCGGGTCTAGCCCCCGAAGCCCTGCAGGAGCGTGGATGCTTCTGCAGGGGTTAACCGTGAGAACTGATCAGAGGGCGTGGCACATGTTTCAACCGGCGTCGGCGATATCTCAGCCGGCCTCGGTGGCGCACGCGCTGCTGGCACTGTCTCCGGCGGGTGCAATTCAAGGAGGTGTAGCCGTGCGTCAAGCCCCCGAGCCTGGGCCCGTTCGAGGCGACCGGGTAGAGCTTTACGACTTGTTTTTTAACGCGCCCTCGCCGTCCCTCCGCGGGACGGAGGGTGAGGTTTCCGCAACCCCCATCGAGCGGGTCGCGAATTGCGGATTCCTCATCGAGCTGCTAGCGGGTGGTTCGAGTGGACGCCCATGCCCCGTTCGATAAGGGTAGGTTGCGTGGTCCGGGGACACGTCCATTGAAGCGCTTGCATGGGTTTGCTAGGTGGGGCTCGGTCCCGTTCGATGGGGACCGAGGGCGCGGAAGCTCTCCCTCGGTGGGATCCCCCGGCTAGCTGCCCTCGCTGGCTCTCGAACACGACATGTGGGGCACCCTCGAGCCAATGGGCTCGTGGAACGGCTCGAATGCGTGTGCCTTCGTCGTCCCCGACTGCGTGATGCGGGCGCCGTTCGAACCCGTCGAGGGTCGGGCTTCGAACCCTCGATCGTAGGGCCGTGCGAGGCGGCGCCTGGGCAGCCCCGTCTTTGCGTTGCGGCCGTCGAGGGGTCTGGGCGTGCCGGCCCTCGAGGCGTTGGTCAGCAGCACAGCGTGGCATGGGTGCTCGTGGTACCTGCCTTGTTCCAGGCGGGCCTCGGGGCGACCTTCTCACGCTTGTGCCCCTTTAGAGGATTGATATCGTCTGGAGCCAGGGGCTCGTACCGCTTGAGGGTTTTGCGTGGCATGGGTGCTCGCGAGGCCCACCCTGTTTCAGGCGGGCCCCGGGGCGACCTTCTCACGCCAATGTCCCTTAGAGGTTTGACGTTGTCTAGAGCCAGGGGCTCGCGCCGCTCGAGGGTGCTACGTGGCATGGGTGCTCGCGAGGCCCACCCTGTTTCAGGCGGGCCTCGGGGCGACCTTCTCACCCTCGCACCTGCTCGAGGGCTGAATTTATCCCGAGCCAGGAGTCCGTGCCACTCGAGGGTTCTCCTTGTTTCACAAGGGACCGGGGCATTAAATGCTCCATAGTAGAGGCTGCGGTTTTCGCATCGCGGGCGCACCTTTTTAGGCGTTGCGGCCGCACGCGCGCACGTAGTGGGCGGCGTGGGCAGGCGGATGTGACCGCCTGCCACGGCCCGCCGCGGTCTTTCACCGTGATGATGGCCCGTTTGCGGTGACGTGTCCGCCGCGGTCGTGGTGGGGTCCGCTTGCCAGCGAGAAGCAAAAAGATTCCCTGCAGTTAACGCGCGCGGGACATCCGCTCCGGAGAGCTCGCCCGCGGCTTATAAATCTGAGGAGAAGGGGAAACGGCGGTTTTTTACCTTAGCGCTCCGCCATTTTAGCCCTCCGTGCTTTCTTCCCCGTTTTGCCTTTGCCTCCGTGTGGCTTCGCCATTAGAGCTCTTCCTCCCTTTCCCGTCCTTCGCTCTTCGCATCCTTGGTCCTTCCTCATGGCGCCGCCTCAGCCCCTCACGATCCTAGACCCGTACGCCTGGGAGAGGTCGTCGGTGAACCAGCTAGCCCTTGGCGAGCTGGTCACCGCCGGCCAGCTGGCGGCTAATGAGGATGGCCGCCCGGCGGAGTGGATAGTGCCACCGGCGGGGGACCGCGCACCCAACCCGCCGGAAGGCTATGTAGTGAGCTTCGTGCGCTTCCACGAGCGAGGCTTCAACGCGCCGGCGAGCCGCTTCATGCGGGCGCTGTGCCACTACTACGGCGTGGAGTTGCACAACTTCGCGCCCAACGCGATCTCGCAGGCGGCCACGTTTGTGGGCGTCTGCGAGGGGTACCTGGGGATCCCGGTCAACTGGGAGCTCTGGGTGCACCTCTTCCGCGCGGAGCTCTTCACGCAGCCCACGACGGAGCCGAGGGACCCGCGCGCGGTGCGCGCCGGCGGGATGTCACTCGCCCGCGGGGCGCAGTTCAAGGACGTCTACATCCCCCGCACCATGACGACGAACAACGCCGGGCCGGGAGCGGGGATGGTTCTACCTCGCGCAACGCCGAGCCCGGCCTCCCCCTACACCGGTCGGGTGTTCAAGGAGAAGCCCAGCTCCTGGGGCTACGGGGTGTCCACGGCCCAGCACCGGAGGCGGCAGGAGTCGGTTTTGGCCGCCCTGAGGAGCCTGGCGGCGCGGGGGCTGACCGCGATGGGCGTCCTCGCCTTCCTCCAACACCGGCGGGTCGTGCCCTCATGGAGAGGCCGCTATGCATTTTTGAGATGACAGAGGAGGCGGACCCCGTCACGTTGGCGAGGTCGCGGATGCTCCCGACCCCCCTCGGGCGGCCGTATGCGCTCACCCGGGCGCAGAGCGCCGTCGACACCCGGATGCCGGCACACCCGGACCGGACCCCGTGGGACATCGAGATGCTCCCCACCGGCCCGCTGGTGAGTTCGACTCTTGATTCCGTTTCAGTCCTTGGTGTTGCCTATGCCTTCTGACGTGCCGTTGATATTTTCTCAAGCAGCTGATGAACTTCACCGCCGCGAAGTCCGTCCCGCCCACCCCCGACTCCCGCGCGCTCGGCCGGGCGGCGCAAAGAACGGGAGCGAGGAGCGGGGGGCGCGCGCAGAGGGAGCGCGCGAGGCGACCCCAAGAGCGCCGCGACCGGCCGAATGCGGAGCACCGGCGCGCGCGAGGAACCGGGGCTCTCCTCTCCGGGGACCGAGGGAATACTCGTCCTCGGAGGAGGACGAAGAGGAAGAGGCCGAGGGGGGAGGGCCCCTCTCGATAGGTGGGAGCCTCGCGCCCCCGTCGCCGGAGCCGCCGCCGGCGGCAAGGGAGGCATCGCCCGGGGGCGGGCGCAACGGCGCCCGCCGCCGGGCAATCGACAACGAGGGCGGCGCGCGCCGCGAAGGCGCCGGCGCGCGCCGCGGAGGCGCGCATGACAAGCGCGCTCGCCCGCGCGGCAAGCGTGCCCGCGCGTGCGGCAAGCGTGCCGCGCGCGCGGGCGGGGCCCGCACGCGCGGTGGCGTCGTCCGGAGGCGTGGCGGCGGGCGCGCCGGCCGCGCCGGCCTCATCTGCTGAGGCTTCGAGGAAAAGGAAACGTGCCTTTTCCTCTTCGAGGTATGGGGCTTCGCTTTTTCGCTTGATTTGGTTTTGTAACGACCAGGCATTCTAACCTTTTGTTTGTGCCTGCGCAGGGTGGTGCCAACTGTGCCTCCCCTTGCACCGGCCAAGGTGCTGAGGGCGGATGCATCCATCCCCACCCGGCGGCGCACATCGAGGGCGTCGCGGGCGGGGGCGAGCACGGCGGCGGGCGAGAGCTCGCAAAGCCCGGCCGAGGCTTCGAGGCCTCGGCCGGCGGTCGGCCCGCCGCGGCGCGGCCCGGCGGTCGGCCGAGGAGTGACCGCCGCCGGCCATTGTGGGGACGCAAGCCGCGGCGGCGGCCGTGGCGGAGGCGCGGCCGTGGAGGTCGTTGCTACGGAGGCGCGGTCCGTGGCGCCACCGCAGAGGAGGCGGAGCGGGTGCGGCCCGTGGTGGCGCTCGTGGTCGCGAGAGGTGCGGGCCGGAGGTGGTGGCCGCGGCGCCGCGTCGGGCGCCCGCGGCCACGGAGGCGCAAGTGGAGGCGCCGGCGGAGGCGGCGCAAGGGCCGGCGCCCGCCGGCGGTTCCCGGCGAAGGTGGTGGAGGTCCCGGATGACGACTCCCCACCGCCCGGGTGGGATCAGTGGGCCAGCTTCCCCACACGCTCCCCCGAGCCCTAGGAGGGGGCCCTCGTGAGGCGGCACGAGGGTCACATGGTGGCGGGGGACCGAGGACGCGGCGCCGAGGCCTCGTCCTCCCGCGTCGGCCACTCCGCCCAGGTGGAGGGGGTCACTGACGATCCCCCTGCGTTTGCTGACGCCCCGGGGGGAGCAGGAGCTCTGGGGCGAGCTCCAGAGCCACGGCGCCACGCTCAACCGCTCGCTGAACGAGGCGCTGCTGGTCCATGGCGGCCCTGCATGGCGCGTCTTCCAGGTAGGGCGTGGTTGATCGTTTTTCTTCTATCTCTCGTTTTTGTATGCTGCCTCTGTGACGTGGCGCTTATGGGTTTTGATTTATGGGCGCCAGGAGCTTGAGCACCGCGCCCACGATAAGTACGACGCCTTCGACCGGGTGAACGCCGAGGTCCACCAGCTCCGGGAGCGGTGCAGCGCTTTCGACGCGCTTGCTGACGCCCTCAGGACCCGGACGGTCGGTTGGCGTACGGGCCATGGCGTGGCGCGACGAACTCCCCGAGAGCTCGAGGCGGGGACCCGCCGCGCCGCTCGAGCCTCGAGCGGGTCCGCGCAGCCCCTCATCGATCGTGATGAGGCGCCGCGTGCGGTGCGCGCTCGGACTTGGAGAAGATGCGGACGCCGGCCACCAATTGGGGAGGCGGAGGTGGCCAACGTCCGCGGCGAGAACCGGGGGCTCCACTCGTCGCTCGAGGGGGCGCAAGCGCGGCAGCCGCCGTGCCGAGGAGCGGGCGCGCGGGCCGGGAGCGGCCGGCCAAGGAGGCCGACGATTTGAAGGCCGCCCTCGACGCCAAGGTTGCGGCGCTCGCCGTCGCCGAGGAGCGGCTTCGGCGAGAGCACACCGCCCGCCAAGGGGCCGAGGGGCGGCTTCGGCGAGAGCAAGCCGCCCTCGTCGACGCCCGGTCGGCGCCGGGAGCGAGAGCGCGTCGCGCGTGAGGCGGCGCAGAAGTCGCTGGAGGAGCGTAACACCGCGTTCTCCAAGGCCGAGGGCGAGCTCATTGTGCTCAGCATCACAAATGCAAACAATGAGCTGGCCCTCCAGGAGCAAGGTGAGACCGTCAAGCGCCTCGAGCTGGCGGTCGAGGCCGTGCGCCGCGACTTCGAGGCGGAGAGGAAGCAAGTCGAAGGTGAGCTGCTGTTTGGCTTTTATTTGGTTGGTTCTTCGTTTGGGAATTTGCGCTCCCTTTTCTGATTTCTCTCTTGTCTTGGTGACTCCAGGCTTGCGCACCGCTCTGGGGCACGCACCGAGCGGGCCGAGGCGCCGCAGCTTCCTATAACTCCTCCGAGCGGGAGCCGCAGAGGCCGCGTGGTGCGGCTCTCGAGACCTCGCCAAGCCGTGGAGGAGGGCGAGCACGGGCGGCGGCTCTCGGCCGCCGCCGCCCGCGCGCGTCCTTGGCGGCCACGTCACCGAGCGGGGATGCGCCGAGCACCGCGTCCGGGCGTCCCGAGGAAGGCCCCCGGAGTGGTACGATCTCACTACGAGGTCAACTTCGAGGCGCTGGCGAGGGCTACGTCATCCCCGAGGGTGTCGAGGACGAGGTGGCGATGGAGCGTGTGGACGCGCTCGCCGCTGACGCCGCCGGGTCGCTCGCTGAAGCCTTCGAAGAATTCCTCTTCCCGGACGCTGTTGACGCTGCCGCTCCTCCTGCCTGAAGACAGCTGGGCACTTGGCCCATTTTTATGTGTATCAGTATTCTGGCCTCGTGGCCTTTTGTAAATGAACAAGTTGTTTCATAAACATTTGCTGGAATGAAGTCTTTTGTTTTGTACACTTTTTGTTTCTCCTTCTTCCTGAGTAGATTCTAGTTAGGGGAGTTCGATTTTCGCGGGGGGGCTGCTGGGTTGGAGGCGAGAGAGAAGGGCCATATCCACGCGACGTAGGCTATCTCTGGCTCGCACGCTCCTCCCGCCGGGCCGCCCGCGCCCGTTCGAATCGTTGCTCGTAGTTGAAGTAGAAAACAAACTTAGCGCGCGTGAGTTGTTTCGTTTTTGCGCGAAAAATGGGACCATTTTGGGGGGGGGGGGGGGTGCCCCCCCCGCAGTAACCCCGAGGGTAACTTGGGTTTCAGGGGAAAGCCGAGTTGCCCTTTTTATTAGACTTGAAGCGTTTACATAGTTGTTACCAACTGGGGCGTTGGTCGTATGGTTTTTACAATAAAAAGTACTTGAAAATCCTAGCTAGGGGTAGAAGCGACGTAGCTGTTGGATGTTCCAAGCGTTGGTGAGCTCTTCACCGTCCTCGTTGGCCAGCTTGTACGTGCCGGGCTTGAGTACCTTCACCACGACGTAGGGTCCCTCCCATGGGGGCGATAGCTTGTGGCGCCCTCGGTTGTCTTGACGTAGCCTCAGGACCAAATCCCCTTCACTAAAGTCCCGTCGACGTATCTTGCGCGCTTGGTAGCGTCTTAGGGATCGTTGATACCTTGCGGAATGCATTAAGGCCACGAGGCGTGCCTCAACCGGCCGATCCGGCCGAGTCCTCGGCGGCTCGCCGGTTGGCCTCCTCGTCGTAGCCTCGAACCCCCGGGCGATCCGTATTCTAGGTCCGTGGGGAGGACGGCCTCCGCGCCATGGACTATGAAAAACGGGGTGAACCCAGGTGGCTCGCTCGGGGGTGGTCCTTAGGCTCCACACAACGGCCGGTAGCTCTTGGAGCCATTTTCGCCCGCATTTGTTGAGCCGGTCGAAACTTCGGGCTTAAGGCCCTGTAGGATCATGCCATTGGCACGCTCTACTTGGCCGTTGGTCTGTGGGTGTGCCACAGCCGCCCAATCAACACGGATGTGGAACTTGTCGCAAAACTCCAAAAACTTCCTGCCCATGAACTGGGACCCATTGTCAGTGATGATGGAGTTTGGCACTCCAAAGCGGTAGACGATGTCGGTGAAGAATGTTACCGCCTGCTCTGCCCTGAGATTTGTGATGGGGCGTACCTCGACCCACTTGGAGAACTTGTCGATCGCGACCAACAAGTGGGTGAAGCCCCCGGGCGCCTTCCGCAGGGGACCAACGATGTCCAGCCCCCACACGGCAAATGGCCATGTTACGGGGATGGTCTGCAGGGCATGGGTGGGTAGGTTGGACTTGCGGGCGTAGAACTGGCACCCTTCACGGGTGTGTTGACGGTGAAAATCCGTCAACCTAGCCATGAGTTTACCTTCGGTGTTGGCATGAATTTTATACTTTATCCATTGGTACTAACCCCCGTGGTATAACAAGTTCACGTGTGCATGTCGTTTTTGGAGTTTAATGTTTATGCAGGGATTTAGTGTTGAATGCAAGACTTTCGGGATAAGTTCATCAAGCACCTCATGACAAGACTTTGAAGCCCTGAACAAGTCATGCAATGAAGCAAAACTAACTCCAAGAAGCCGGGGACTTGATCCGAGAAGACGACATACTCCAGGGACCTGACCAGAAAAGTGCTGAATCTTCCAAGACAAGGAGTTGAGTCCAATTCGGAGAGAAACCGACGACATGGACCCATATGCAGAAGGGGGAAGCATCCAGAAGCAAGGGAACCGACCTCGGGCAAAGGAGCCCGCGGGCCGGGCCTAAATGGGCCCAGCCGGCCGGCCGGGTCCGATCGGCCCAGTGCCCATTTAGGGCCCAAATGCGACGTCCTTTGCCCTAGCCGCCGATCGGGCTATTTATAGTCCCCCGACCGAGAGCCACGCAGAAGATTTCGTCTTCGGCCGCCGAGAAGCAAGAGAAGAGAGGGACACCATCTAGGAGAGGAGAGGGTCGAGCTAGTTGACTAGGGTTCCCCTAGCCGACGTGGGAACCTTGCACGGAAGACCACGTCGGAGTTCCGGAGCTAGAAGCAAGATCAAGGAAGGATCCGGTGGTGATCTTGTGTATGTATCATTGTTATAGTTGAATTATCAAGTTGAATCTTTTCCCGGCCGATCAAGTGTTTCCTCGAAGATTTCGTTTTTCGATCGGCTTTGCTTATTCCAATTCTATTCTCGAGATAGATTACATAGGGTGTTCTTGTAGCCGCGGTGGCTAGAGGTACACGCCGGATCCTCCGAAAGAATCTCGACTTGTCTTTTGACTCGCCCTAAGCTCCCCGCATGAATAGGGATACGTTGTGACAGAACGGGGGTCTCGAAAGGCGGATGTTTTCGGATTTGGACGGGAAACCACGATTTAAAGAGGCTTTTATTAAGATTCGATTTGCTACTTCTTCTTTTGCTTGGAACTTCAACGAAAGGCTTACCACGATCCCTCTAGATCGGTTTATCTACCTAATCTTACTTTGTTTTCTCCGGTTTTTAGTAGATTAGATTCGTTTTGTGTCTTTTACTTAGATGCATTAGGTCTTTTATCGATTATTGAAGATTACTTTGCTTTAATAGATTAATTCTTGCGTCACACATTTGTTCCACGGATTCGATACCTTGGGTTCACCACTCGAGGGAAGAAGGGTCCCTTGACTACGACGGGAGACTTGTACGCTTGCGAGTCACGAACGAACTTTGATACAAACATTAACCGTCAACAAGCCCCTTTTTTCCGGCGCCGTTGCCGGGGAACAAGTGATCAAGATTTAATTTTTTATCGCTTTTTTTTTGTAATTTTCAGTACTGATTTTGTTTTATTTTTGCATCTAATAAATTTCGATCATCCTCAAAATACATCTAATCTAGTTTGTCTAACTCTAGTCTTTATAGATTTGTTTTGTTTTCTAGTTTCTTTTGCATATTTTGTTTATTGCTAACCCTAACAGAGATGGACGGCTACCTCTCCAACAAACCCAATAATTTTGTGGATGATCCAGAAAAACTTTACCGTGCTAAGGAGACGCGAAGCACATCAAGCTAAAAAGCCGGATTTTGTAGATTCGGAGTCGGAAGACAAAGGATCGCAGGAATCTCCGGAGAATTCACCACCTCAAAGTCCGCGGGAGAACCGACGTCCACCAATGGGTGACCAACCACCGGAAGAACGCAAGATTGGGGAGCTATGCACCCCGTACATCATCGACCTACCAATCTTGAACCTCGAGGAGATCGGGAGACCGTTCGAGATCAAGACCTCAACCATCCGCATGGTGCAACATTCACCCTTCACCGGCAAAGAGGATCCGAACCTTCACCTCCAAGCATTCATTCAACTATGTCGACTTTCAATATGGAGGGGGTGACTCAAGATCAAATGAGGGCAAGGCTTTTTCCGTTTTCACTACTCGGGAAGGCGTTGCAATGGTTCCACTCTCAACCGGCGGAGACGGTGCAAAATTGGAACACGTTGATGAAGGCTTTCATGAAGGAATACTACTCACCGGTAAAACTCAAAGCTTGCGTAATAAGATTGCCACCTTTGTTCAATATCCTACGTAAAACTATCTCGGAGGCATTTGAGCGCTTCAACGAGTACACCGGCGGTTCCACATCACAAGTTCCCGAAAGAAGACCTCGTGCAAAAGTTCTACCAAGGACTCACCATGGCGTCAAGGACGATCATCGATGCATCAGCGGGAGGATCTATCATCGAGCTTACACCGACGGAAGCTTTCACGCTATTCAAGAAGGTCGCGGATAATGACACGTGGGCGTCATCCGGGCGCCTACATCCGGCTCAACCCATGTGGAACGTCAAAGGAGTCTTGCAAGTGGAGAAGGAAGACATACTTGAGGGCAAGATCGACTCGCTCATGAGGAGGTTGGAGAAGATGGAGATAGAAAAGAAAGAGGCTCAAGACTTGAAGGCCGCCGAAGCAAGGTCCACATGCGAAGAATGTGGAGAGTATGGCCATGTCCGCAAAGATTGTCCGGAGCAAGCCAAAGTGCTCGACTACATGAGGAAGGGAGAATTGCCGAACTTCCGCTACGGGCAAGGTAGGCCTCAATTTAATGCAAGCTCATCTATTCCTAACGCGGTTCCGCTTCGGATACAATTGAAGGAGTTCATGGATGAGCAAGCTAAGATCAACAAGGACACCGTCACCAAGTTCAAGACCATAGACAAGGTGTTGGAGAACATCGATAGCAAAGTGACGGAGGTCGGAAGTTCCAATCATCAAGTGCTCAACATGATGAAGATGCTCGATACACAAGTTGGACAACTTGCGGGCGCCTCACTAATGATGAAGGGGAAGCTTCCGGGACAACCCAAATGTCCCGAATTGGCGAAGGCCATTCAAACGCGTTCGGGGAAGGAGACCGAAGATCCGGAACGTTCCGCGGGAGCAAGGAAGCTTAAACCATCCACCGAGGTGGAAGGAGTTGCTAAAGACAAGGTTACGGGGATCGTCACCGAGGAACCCGAATTCGAGATGCCGGAGGAAGACACGAGGATACCGCAACTCAAGCCACGCTACTTCCGAGGTAAACTTGACAACCACTTTGAGAAGTTTGTGGAAGTTGTGCGTAGACTTAGCATCAACATGCCGTTACTAGATGCCCTACAAGTACCTACATATTCTCGTTACTTTAAAGACATACTTGCAAATAAATATGAGATAGCAACACTCGGGGTAGATCATGTCAAGATGTCCGAGGAGTGTAGTGCAGCTATTGCTTATGGGCTAGAGAAGCAAAAAGACCCCGGGTGCCCTACAATTCCATATTCAGTTGGTTCTTTCAACTTCGAGAAGGCGTTATGCGACCTTGGAGCTAGTGTGAGTGTCATGCCGAGGGATGTGTTCGAGAAGCTACGCCTACCGATGGAGCCTACGGGAATATGTTTGGAGTTGGGTGACAACTCCATTCGCTATCCCTTGGGCATTGCCGAAGATGTACCCGTGAAGATTGGACACCACTTCATCCCCGTCGACTTCGTTGTGCTCGAGATGGGAGAGAGGGAGAAGCCGCCTCTCATCCTAGGGAGGCCGTTCCTCAAGACCGTGGGAGCTACTATTGATGTTGGCAAGGGGGAGATCATGTTCGATATCAACGGAGAAAAGAGTTCCTTCAAGTTCCGTCCAAGGATTGAGGCATGCAACATGATTGGAGTGAAGGGAGAACCAAAACAAACGGAGGGGCTGAAAAAGAAGAAGGAGCCGAAAAAAAATGAACGTAACGAAAATTAAAGAAGGTGTTGCATCCGTCAAGACAAAGGAAGAGAAGCCGCCCGTGAAGACCAAAAAAATGACTAAGACGGCCCAAGCCAAAAGACAAGCCCGCGCCCAAGATGGTGCGGAAGTGGGTACCCAAGATTGCAACGCCCGCAAAGAGCGTTGATCCGGAGTAATCAAGTGAAGAAGTCTAGCTATAGACTATAAACGAAGCGCTAGGCGGGAGGCAACCCGTTTCGTCAAGTCAAGTCAAGAATAAGCTACCGGGAGGACAACCCGATTCCAGGTTTTTCGAGTATTTTTAATAATTTAGTTTTTGAGTTTTACTACGCAAAGACATTAGACTTAGAAGTGGTTGAACAATATTAGAGACATAATTCTTGATTGAATGTTTGCTTTATCATAAACCCTTTGCATGAACCCTCCTATGTGCTTGTTTGATTCTTTTCTTTTCGAGAAACCCCTCAACCAAATAATTTCAGAACCTTAGCTCAACCTTTCACCCTCATTATGGTGCTGAGGTTGGCTTATTTTTCATGCTAAAACCACACGAGTAGAGCCACGATTTATATTCAAGTGTTATAAAAATTCAGCACGTGGTAGGACTCGCGTGAACCTAGAAATCAAAGCTTTTGGTTGATCTTAAAAATCTTTACCCTTGGTTTCTCTAGGATTAGAATTTTTCTAAGCCCATTCTAATTTTGTTTTATTCAAAATCTTTCTTATTTAGCCAAAATTAGAACCTAAACCTATGCCCCCATGATCAAACCGGGAAAACGTTCGCTCTCAACCGATGAAAGCAAACTATACCGGTAAGACGAAAATCGACGTAGTCGAAAAATATTTTCGACTTACATCTGTTTTTAATGGTTTAAAAACTTCTCTAAAATTATGTTCAAGCTCTTGCATGGCTCTGAAAAATATTTTAAAACTCGAATTAGAGGAGTGCTTAACCTTAAACACACCTAAATGGAGGCAATCAAGTTTGAATTAATCATGCATGCACCATTGGATTCCCTTTTATCAACTTTCACCCACTCCACATGCAAAGGACAAGCATGGTGGGCAGCAAGCATCAACTTTGCAGGATTTCAATGGTGGCATGTGAAGCAAGTGGAGCTAGGGAGCATGGACATGACCCAAAGCATGGAGCATCAAGTGGGAGGACCAATAATTCAAGAAAAGGAGTGGACGAGAGCGTTTGGGCGGTGCAACTCGTGGAGCACGCGGGCGGGGAAAGTTGCGAGAGGCGAAATGATCGTGCCGGGAGAAAGACGCACCGAGGAGGAGCCGTTGGAGCCCCGGGCCGGCCGGCCTAGGCCGGCCGGCCCGCCCTATAAATGGTGCCCCCCGGCGCCCGTCTTCTGCAGCAAGCTTCCCTCTCCTTCCCTTGTTTGTGTGTTCAAGTTTGTGTGCTCAGAACCTCCGTAGACTTAGCCAACCACCCAAGCTTGAGAGCTCAAGAAAAAAAAATCCACCTCCCTAATCCACTCAAAGTCCACATCCGAAGCAAAGAGTTTAAGTGCCTAGTTTACCGGTTGCAACCCGGATTTTTAGTTGAAGAGAGAGTGCAGCAAGCATGTGGAAGAAGACCACAAGTCTCTTCTCTAAGAAGAAGAGTTCGTCGTCGTCCAAGCCGTCATCAACCACGTCTTCGAGGAGGCACTCGGTTTCCGAGTCTCCCCGGAGCATGGAGACGGACACGGCACCACCGAGGAGGAACGACGCTCTCCTCCTTGGTGGGATGAGAGCTGCAAGAAGCACTTCCATGAGGTTCACCGAACCTCGTGGGCACACGGAGGAGCAACCCGCGCCACCACGACGATCGACTCGCTCAACCGCACCACCTCCTTACACCCCGACACAATCTTCGTACGGCTTCATCATCATGTCGGCGGATGAGGAGGATAGGCTCGCCAATCTTGAGAAGAGGCTTGTGCCAAACGTCGAGATCGACGATCAAGCACTCCACACCTTGGGTTTTCGCACCGACATAAACTACATGTTGGGGCACCTCGGGTGGATTCAGTTCTCCAACGGAATCTCGGTGGACACCCACTTGGGTTACACCTTGGAAATTTTAATGACTATGGCACCCATCGTTAATGATGATGGGGTGCAATGCTTGTCATTCCGTTTGGAGGGAATCCAACAAGTGGTTCCCTACGAGCACGTAAGGGAGCTGCTTGGGTTCCACAAGGGCGCTCCGGAGAAAGTCGACGTGCCTCCCGGCATGTTGGCGGAATTTTGGGGCATGATCTCCGAAGATACCCATCAACAACGCAAAAGCATCCGCAACCCCATTATCCGGATATTTCACTCTTGGATGTGCAAGAGGGTATTGGGGAGGATGAGGGAAACAAAGGTGACCGACACGGAGTTAAATTGGCTATACTCGGCTTTGATTGCCGGGCAGCCAATCGACCCCTCTTACCTCATGATCAACCGTTGGTGTTGTGAAGCAACATCGGGGGCTAGTGATATTGGTTCGGGGTGTTACCTCTCCATGTTGGCCTTTTCCTTGCGACCGGGGATCGCAAGAAACCCCGCTCACCTTTTGCGCGGTACCTCTCTCGGTTTTGAGTACTTGCGGCAAGGCAAGTACATTAGTGGAGATGAGAGAAGAGGTTACCGATTGGCCATTGTGAACCTCCCTCTTCCGGATGAGAGGCTTAGGCTTTTCACCGAAGGAAGGGAAGATTGGTTGGAAGAGGGAATACTTGTCCCTGCAAGGAAGAACAAAAGAGGAAGGATCGTAGAAGAGGGAACATCCTCCGCACAAGAGGGTGGAGCACAACCCAATGTGCAACCATCCGGCGGGGTTCCTCCTCCGCCTAGTTATTACGGAGGGTCTCAACAACAAGCATGGGGGGGTGGTGCACCGGTACCCCCTCAAAATTACGTTGTGCCCAACGTTAACTCCGCGGAGGCCTACGCTCATCATCCCCAACCACAACAAAGCATGGCTATTATTGGAGGATACGCTGCAAGAAATGCTCAAAATATCGCAGCCATCCAATCCAACGCAGCTCAACTCGGTGAAGGCAACGCAAATATTGCCTTTGAACTTGGTCGCCTTCACCTTGTAGAGCCAAATCAATTCGACGGAGGAAGCGTTCATTCATATTATGAGCAAGGCTATTATTATCAAGACTATCAACATCAACCACCGGCGGAGGATTAGAAGACTTAAGGAACTTTAGTTTTCTCTTCTTTTCTTTTTCTCTCGTAATTTTCAGCTTTTGCTCTTATATGTTTGCGTAGTATTTTTCTGTTTTTATTTAAATTTCAGCAAGCTTGTTATGTTTATTTTCAGTGTGTATTTCAGCTTGATATCACCTTTAATAAAGTCACCACCTTGATTTTTATCATTGGAGAAGTTACAAAATTTGTGCCATGTTGATATATGATTAAAATTGCAGCTTTGTTCATCTTTGTAGTTGATTTATGCATGTTTAAGCTAGTGCTCTCTTAAAAATACAGATCTGAATTTATTTAAATGCTAGCTTAATTTTCAGCGGAGGTTATGATTAAAATAAAGACCCATAGTGTTTTACGTGCTCTCAAGTTATGAATGGATTGAAGATGTCTTTTATGCTCAAAAATATTGCTAACCTTGTCACAAATATCACTTGTGTGTTGCTCAACCTATCCAAAGCCTTATATATATTTGAGTGCATAAACCTTAGTGTACAAGATTTATTTTTGAGTGAGTTATTGCAGGCCATGATTTCTCTGGCCCGAGACTAAGAAGTTGGTCATTCCGTTTTTGCGTATCTATCTTTTTGCTAGCCTTTTATCCGTGCATTGTGTATCCCCGCATCGGTGGTCTCACAAACTTCGCCGGATATCCACCCTTAAACCAAATATCATTTTTTGTGATTACCTCCTTGACCACAACCTATCATTGAGGATGGATCATCAATTCAAGGAAGATCGCAAGACGGTGCCAACGTTGAAGATTTCAAGTATCTCTCCAAGGAAAATATCTCCGGTACCTACCTTATTTTTCGCCTCTTTGCTCGAGGACGAGCAACGTCTAAGCATGGGGGAGGAGGTAGGTACGGTGCTGCCTTAGAGTTCAAAAGGGAGTATTTTAAAAAAAAATATATATAATGATGAAAGGAAAAAAAATTCGGCGATGTACATGACTTCCAAGGTGAAGAAAGAAAAAAAAATATATATATAAGAAAGAAAGAAAGAAAAGAATGAGAAATATAAGAAAGAGAAGAAAAAGAAAAAAATATATTTGTGCGTAAAATGAACTCCCGGTTCTCTAAGAGTGCATTCAAGGCTTCAAGATAAAAAGATCCATTCTCATTTTCCAACCATGTGCAATCCGATAACGAGGACTTCTTTTGTGCCTCGGGATCACTCTCTGCCATTTGCACATGTCCACCTATCTAAAAGTGTGTGTATTTTTCTCTTTCCCCTCCTTGATTTAACATTATTTTCCAATGACCTTTTTGACGAGTCTCGGTAAGACCATGAGAAGCTTGTCTTGTTATGACAACACCTCACTTATAAATTCTTGTTAGGACTAAACTTTCCCAAAGCTCCATATAAAGCCTTCCACATATATATGAGAGGGAAAGGAGTAGAATATATAGGCTTGAGAGACAAGTGAGATGAGAGTTTATGAGCAATACATGAGATGATTTAAATTTGTGAATTTGGTTTAGCTTTTCTTTATCTCGATCTTCATTTCAAAAATTCTGAGATCCATTTAAAACTTTGTGAGCATGTTAATACTTGTGGGATAAGCTTAATGAGAATCCACCCTCCGTAGAGATGAAGGCTAGTACATTATGGAACTTTAATGAATTAATATTTTGAGAGCATTATGTTTTCTCATGTATGGTCAAATGCAAAGTTTAAACATTGTTTAGCAATGATGATATCCATCGAAGGCTTACTCGAGGACGAGCAAGGTTTAAGCATGGGGGAGATGTTGACGGTGAAAATCCGTCAACCTAGCCATGAGTTTACCTTCGGTGTTGGCATGAATTTTATACTTTATCCATTGGTACTAACCCCCGTGGTATAACAAGTTCACGTGTGCATGTCGTTTTTGGAGTTTAATGTTTATGCAGGGATTTAGTGTTGAATGCAAGACTTTCGGGATAAGTTCATCAAGCACCTCATGACAAGACTTTGAAGCCCTGAACAAGTCATGCAATGAAGCAAAACTAACTCCAAGAAGCCGGGGACTTGATCCGAGAAGACGACATACTCCAGGGACCTGACCAGAAAAGTGCTGAATCTTCCAAGACAAGGAGTTGAGTCCAATTCGGAGAGAAACCGACGACATGGACCCATATGCGAAGGGGGAAGCATCCGAGAAGCAAGGGAACCGACCTCGGGCAAAGGAGCCCGCGGGCCGGGCCTAAATGGGCCCGGCCGGCCGGCCCGTCCGGTCGGCCCCGGGCCCATTTAGGGCCCAAATGCGACGTCCTTTGCCCTAGCTGCCGATCGGGCTATTTATAGTCCCCCGACCGAGAGCCACGCGAGAGAAGATTTCGTCTTCGGCCGCCGAGAAGCAGAGAAGAGAGGGACACCATCTAGGAGAGGAGAGGGTCGAGCTAGTTGACTAGGGTTCCCCTAGCCGACGTGGGAACCTTGCACGGAAGACCACGTCGGAGTTCCGGAGCTAGAAGCAAGATCAAGGAAGGATCCCGGTGGTGATCTTGTGTATGTATCATTGTTATAGTTGAATTATCAAGTTGAATCTTTTCCCGCCGATCAAGTGTTTCCTCGAAGATTTCGTTTTTCGATCG
This sequence comes from Cenchrus americanus, assembly GCA_947561735.1. Lineage (NCBI taxonomy): Eukaryota > Viridiplantae > Streptophyta > Magnoliopsida > Poales > Poaceae > Cenchrus > Cenchrus americanus. The sequence continues at coordinate 74,229,177 of OX387244.1, read as the reverse complement.
GCTTTGCTTATTCCAATTCTATTCTCGAGATAGATTACATAGGGTGTTCTTGTAGCCGCGGTGGCTAGAGGTACACGCCGGATCCTCCGAAAGAATCTCGACTTGTCTTTTGACTCGCCCCTAAGCTCCCCGCATGAATAGGGATACGTTGTGACAGAACGGGGGGTCTCGAAAGGCGGATGTTTTCGGATTTGGACGGGAAACCACGATTTAAAGAGGCTTTTATTAAGATTCGATTTGCTACTTCTTCTTTTGCTTGGAACTTCAACGAAAGGCTTACCCCGATCCCTCTAGATCGGTTTATCTACCTAATCTTACTTTGTTTTCTCCGGTTTTTAGTAGATTAGATTCGTTTTGTGTCTTTTACTTAGATGCATTAGGTCTTTTATCGATTATTGAAGATTACTTGGCTTTAATAGATTAATTCTTGCGTCACACATTTGTTCCACGGATTCGATACCTTGGGTTCACCACTCGAGGGAAGAAGGGTCCCTTGACTACGACGGGAGACTTGTACGCTTGCGAGTCACGAACGAACTTTGATACAAACATTAACCGTCAACAAGGTGCGCACGATTTCGCCGGCGTCCGCAACCGCGGTGGGCCGGCAAAAGCCTTGGCGGAACGCATTGCCGACGAGGGTACGAGGCGCTGCGTGATGGCCGCAGATCCCGGCGTGGATGTCCCGCAGGAGTTCGCGCCCTTCAGGGATGGGCACGCACCGCTGTAGGATGCCAGAGGCGGCGCGCTTGTACAGCTCGCCGTCGACGAGGGCAAAAGACTTGGCCATCCTGGCAATGCGCCTGGCCGCGGCCCGGTCCGCGGGGAGTTCCCCTCGAGCCATCCAGGCAATGTATTTGTCACGCCAGTCCGTTTTGACAGGAGCTGGTTCGATGTCCATCACGTCAGCCCCGTAAGCGCCATACCCCTCGAGAAGGGAGAGCACGTACGCCTCGTTCGAGGTGTCCTCGTCCATGGGTTCCGCACCCGTTGGGTTCGAGGGAGCCCCCGAGGGTTCAGCGTGACTCGAGGGGTGGGGCTCGAAGACGACCGAGGGTTGAGCGATGTCGCGCGCGAAAACGTTCGGGGGAACGGTGATTCGCCCGGACGCAATCTTGGCCAGCTCATCCGCCTCCTCGTTGTACCGGCGGGGCACATGGTTGAGCTCGATGCCGTAGAACCTGTCTTCGAGGGCTCGCAAGACTTTGCAGTAGGCCTCTATCTTGTCGTCATGGCAGCTCGCGTTCTTCATGACTTGATCGATTACGAGCTGTGAGTCCCCCCGCACGTCGAGGCGCTTGACGCCTAACTCAATGGCGATTTTGAGGCCACAGAGGAGGGCCTCGTATTCGGCCATATTGTTAGACGCGTGGAAGTGGAGGCGCACTGCATAGCGCATGTGCTCCCCAAGGGTGACACGAAGAGCAGGCCCACGCCCGCCCCTGTTTTCATCACCGAGCCGTCGAAGAACAGAGTCCAGCACTCTGCCTGGATCTGCGGGGGCGGTAGCTGCGTATCCGTCCATTCAGCGACGAAATCCGCCAAGATTTGCGACTTGATGGCCTTGCACGGGGCGTAGGCAAGCGTCTCGCCCATCAGCTCTACGGACCACTTGGCAATCCTGCCTGCGGCGTCGGGGTTGCGGATGATCTCCCCCAACGGGAAAGAGGAGACCACCGTGACGGGGTGGGCCTCGAAGTAGTGGCGGAGCTTGCGCCGCGCAAGGACCACCGCGTACAACAACTTCTGGACCTGGGGGTAGCGCGTCTTGGTGTCTGACAAGACCTCGCTGATGTAGTAGACAGGCCGCTGCACAGGTAAAGCATGCCCCTCCTCCGTGCGCTCCACAACGATCACGGCGCTGACCACCTGGGTGGTTGCGGCGACGTAGAGCTGTAAGGGCTCGCCGTCCTGCGGCGGCGTGAGAATGGGGGCATGTGCTAAGGACGCCTTTAGCTTGTCAAGCGCGTCCTGGGCTTCGGCGGTCCAGGAGAAGCGTTCGTGTTTCTTGAGGAGGCGATAAAGGGGCAGACCCTTCTCACCGAGCCTCGAGATGAAGCGGCTCAAGGCGGCAAGGCACCCTAGCACTTTTTGCACCCCTTTGAGGTCCCGGATTGGACCCATTCGTTCGAGGGCCGCAACCTTTTCGGGGTTGGCCTCGATCCCCCGTTGGGAGACAATGTATCCCAGGAGCATGCCTCGCGGCACTCCAAAGACACACTTTTCGGGGTTTAACTTGACCCCATTGGCCCGTAGGCAGCTGAACGCGACGCCAAGGTCGCTAACCAGGTCGTCCGCCTTCCTGGTCTTTACGACGATGTCATCCACATACGCCTCGACCGTCCGCCCAATGTGGTCTCTGAAAACGTGCTGCATGCAGCGCTGGTATGTTGCACCCACGTTTCGGAGGCCAAATGGCATCGTGACGTAGCAGAACATCCCGAACGGCGTGATGAACGAAGTCGCGAGCTGGTCGGACTCCTTCATTTTTATTTGATGGTATCCGGAGTAAGCATCAAGGAAGCAAAGCAATTCGCACCCAGCCGTTGAATCTACGATTTGATCAATGCGTGGCAAAGGAAAAGGGACTTTAGGACATGCTTTATTAAGACTGGTGTAGTCTATACACATCCGCCATTTCCCATTCTTTTTCTTTACAAGCACGGGGTTTGCTAGCCACGTCGGGTGGAACACCTCCTTGATGAACCCGCCTCGAGAAGCTTCCGCAGCTCCGCTCTTATTGCCCGCCGCCGTTCCTCGTCGAAGCGGCGGAGCCGTTGTTGCACGGCGCGGGCGTGAGGCAGGATGTCAAGGGAGTGCTCGGCGACCTCCCTCGGGATGCCTGGCATATCCGAGGGGCTCCACGCGAAGATGTCGGCATTGGCGCGGAGGAAGTCGACGAGCACCACTTCCTATTTGGGGTCGAGGGTGGAGCTGACCCTCAACGCCTTGCCCTCAGGGGCAGAAGGATCGAGAGGGACCTCCTTGGTCTGCTCCGCAGCCTCGAACGTGCCGGTGTGCTTGGCGGTGGAGTCGAGGTCGTCGTTGACCATCTTCTCCAAAGTGGTCACCAGCGCTTCGTCCAGCGCTAGCGCCTCTGCGTGTTCTACGCACTCGACGTCGCAGTCGAATGCGTGCTCGATGGACGAGCCTACGGTGATGACGCCGTTCGGTCCTGGCATCTTCATCTTCAGGTAAGTATAGTTGGGGACCGCCATGAATTTGGCGTAACAGGGTCGCCCAAGTATGGTGTGGTAGGCTCCTTTGAACCCCACTACCTCGAAGGTGAGGATCTCCTTGCGGAAATTCTTCGCGGTGCCAAACCAAACCGGCAGGTCGATCTGCCCGAGGGGATGGACCTGCTTGCCGGGCGCGATGCCGTGGAACGGCTTCGTGCCGGGGCCGCACCGGTCCGGCCCCGATCCCCATCAAGTGCAGCGTATGCTCGTAGAGGATGTTGAGGCTGCTGCCCCCGTCCATCAAGACCTTCGAGAACCGCGCGTTCCCGATGATGGGGTCGACCACCAGCGGGTACTGGCCCGGGTTGGGGACGCGGTTCGGATGGTCCTCTCGGCTGAAGGTGATGGCGTCCTCCGACCAATTGAGGAAGGAGGGAGGCGCCTTCTCCGCGGCGAGGACCTCGTGCCGCTCCTTCTTGCGCTGGCGGGTCGACATGTCGACGGTGGGTCCCCCGAAGATGAGGAACACGTTCTCTACGGCGGGGAAGCCGCCGTCGGCGCCATCTTCCCCGTCTTTCTTGGCCTCTGCCTCCTTCGCGGCGGCGCGGCCATAGAACTTCTTGAGCATGTCGCACTGCTCAAGGGTGTGGTTTACTGGGGTCTTGTGATACGGACATGGCTTCTTCAGCATGTCGTCGAACACCCCCGGACCTCGAGGGGCCGGCCGAGGGCCCCGTCGAGCCGGGTCAACCAGCCGAGGGCCTCGACATTACCACCGTCGCGCCCCTCGCTCGCACGCCGCGGCGCGCGCTTCTTTCCCTTCTTGCCCCGCTTATCATTGCGGTGCGGCTCCCTGGACTTGCTGCCCTCCGCGGGCGCGTCCTCCGGGCGCTTGCCCTTCTTGCCGTCGAAGATCGCCCCCACGGCCTCCTCTCCTGAGGCGAAGCTGGTGGCGATGTCGAACAGCTCGTTGGAGTCCGCGGGCGGGCTGCGTCCCAGCTCCCGCACGAGGTCCCGGCACGTGGTGCCCTCGAGGAAGGCGTGAACGATCTCGGATTGCGCCACGCTGGGGAGCTCCGTGCAGCGCTTGGAGAAGCGCCGTATGAATCGCCGGGCTTCTGCGTGCAGGAGCGCAGGTCCCAAGAATTCCCGGGGCGCACGTACGTGCCCTGGAAGTTGCCCACGAACATGCGGACCAGATCGTCCCAATTGTGGATTTGGCTGGCGGGCAGGTGCTCGAGCCATGTCCGTGCCGCATCGCCGAGGTGCAGGGGAAAGTTGCGGATGATCACTTCGTTGCTGGTCGCCCCGCCCAGCTGGCAAGCCAAGCGGTAGTCGTTGAGCCACAAGCGGGGATCCGTCTCCCCGTTGTACTTGACAATGGTCGAGGGTTGGCGGAAGCGCTGAGGGAAGGCTGCCGTGCGGATCTCCCGGCTGAACACACGGGTCCCCGGGGGTTCCGGCATCGGGGAGCGATCCTCACCGCTGTCGTAGCGCCCGCCCCGTCGAGGGTGGTAGCCCACCGCTGCTCGCGCGTCCGCCTTGCTCGTGCGGCGGGCGTTGATGACGTTGCGAGCGTCACCGTCGAGGGCTCTGCGCGTGTCAAGGAGCCGTTCCTTGGCTGGTGCGCGTCCTGAGTTGGCGGGACGCTCCGCCGCCCTCCTGCGTGGACCGAGGGTTCGCCCCCTTGTGCGGCCCCGTCGCCCCGCGCATCCCCTTGTTGGCGGATGCGCGAGGCCGAGCTCTCGGCCTGCTGGACGGCCGCTTGCTCGATGAGAGTCTGCACCTCGCGGTGCAGATCACGTGCTCGGGAGTCGAGGGCGCCGGCATGGCCCGTAGCAGCGTTGCGGCGGCAACGAGCTTCTGGCTTGCCCGCGGTAGCACGTCAGGGTTGTCGGCGTTGATGCGGTCGCGAGCCCGTCCGCCCAACTCCCCGCACGCGTTCGCCGCGAGCGAAGCTTCCCCGCCCATCGAGGCGCGGAGCGCCCGCACCGTCCGCACTCCTCCGCTAGCTTGGCCTCGAGCTCGCGGGCTTGGGCCACCGTGCGTCGGCGTCGGCCCCGCATGAGCGCTTGGCCCCTCGGCCGGGCGCGCGGCGATCCCCCGTGGCAGGGGGTGACCTCCCCGTCTCGGCGCCCATCGCGCCGGCCGGCATTGGCCGGGTCGTTGGTGATGACGGCGTAGCACTCCCGCGCGGGGTCGTAGCTCCCGGTGCTGGAGTCGTCGGAGCAGCCGAACCAGTAGTCCGTAGCATCAAGGAAACGCCTGAACATGACCGGGTCCCGCACGCCGGGAGAAGTCCCCATTCGCATAGCCGTGGCGGTTGGCGGGCGGCAACGCGTCGAGGGAGCCCAGAGACGACTCGTCAGCCACTGAGGCGCCGGGATCCCTGGCGACGAGGACGTGGCGGCCAAGCGGGACCCTGCGCATCGTGGTGCTGACGTTGTTGTTGTAGGCCGTCGTGGCACCACGCAACCCAATGGGGATGCGCGGTCCGAGACCGCGCGTTGTCCGCCGGGGCGGTGGCGGTCGTCGTGGCGGTGGGCGCGCCGTGTTGAGAGGCGGCGCGCTCGGCCCGCCGTCGCTCCGACCGCGCCCGGCGCGAACGCAGCCCGCAGCGGTGGGCGGCGCCGCGGCGTCGACGGACCCGCGGCATCCGCGCCGCGGGCGTCCGCGCCGTGGTGGCGCGTGCGGCGGGGACCGCAGCGGGCCCGGCCCCGGCGCCGCGCGCGGAGCTCCTCACGGTTGGTGAGGCGCATGAGGTAGCCATTCCCCGTGGCCCGAAAGTTCGGGCCCCCGAACCGGGATTTCGAACCCGGCGGGGAGGGGGTCTGAGCTGCCCATGCAGTAGCGCGTACCGCGGTACTCAGTGCGGATCACCATGGAGGGAGTTGACGGATTGACCTCAGGCGCTCAGATTGCCCCACGATGGGCGCCAACTGTCGGTGCGGAATGTGGTCCCGACACTAACCAGTAGTAAGCGCCACGGTCTATCCCTCAATGGTCGATGCTAAGTAACAAGTGACACAGAGTTTTTATCCTTGTTCCGGCCGAGGGGGCCGTACGTCCAGCAGTGGCGTGCTCAAGGCACTATATTACTTAGCACCGGGGGTGCCTGTAGTGGGGCTGCTACAAGCAAGGCGGGAGAGGAAGCCTGGCTTCCAAGTCCCTGGTGTGGTGGCTGAAGATGTTGTGGGAGAATTGGAGAACAAGTGTGTGGTGCAGCTCGTCTCCAATTGTGTCGTGTCTGTGTTCCTTTCGTTGTTGTCCGCCGTCTCCCCTGCGGCAGGGGGGTTCGTCCCCCTTTTATAGATCAAGGGGGGAGCGAACTACATGCATGCCGCGCTACCTAGCTACGTGCAGGGGCGTGGCGTGCTATGCTGCAGAGTGGGAGGCCGTCCGGACGATCCTTGTAGCGAGTCGGCCATCATGGCCTATCTTGTACCCGAACAGTGGCGGTTCGAGGGTAGGAGGGCAGCGGATGGCGGTGATGTCTTCTGATGGGCTCGAGGGAGCTGCTGACGTCGGCCCGTACGGAGTACAGGGGTAGGTAAAACGGCGTCCCGTTCCTATACGCTGCACCGTACCGGAGTTGTTGCTACAACGCCGGGCGTGCGTCTGCACGCATGGGGACGGCTGCCATGCCGTAACAGTGGCAGGGATGGCGGTCCTCCCGCCTAGCGTCTTCACCTAACCCTGTAGGGTCACAAGAAAGCAAACCGAGGGTGAAGTCGGCCCCCCTTCGAGGGCTCGACACGTTAGCCGTACTGGAGCAGGCGCACGGCGTCACGGGACCGACACCGGCCGCGCTGCACAGTCCCTTCCCACAGTGATGGGGATGGGCTCCCTCCTGGGGAGTTGGTGCTGCGGCACCGGGGCGCGAGCCCCGGGCGCATGATGGCACTATCCCGCCGGTGTCAGGGCGTTAAATGCCCAGTGTACGGGGGCAGGCGCATGCGAGCGGGGCACCCTCGAGCGAAGCGGACCCCGATCGAGGGCGAGGCGGACCCTCGAGCGAGGCGGAGTCCGTTCAAGGGGGAGCGGACCCTCGAGCGGGGCGGAGCCCTCTCGAGGGGGGAGCGCACCCCCTCGAACGGGACGGAGCCTGCTCGAGGGAGGCGTGCACCCTCGAGCGAGGCGAAGCCTGCTCGAGGGGATCTTCGAGAGGGCCATCTTGATGGGCCGCCGAGGTCTTTTGCAGCGTGGGCCGTATCCTGCATGGTTAGGCGAGGCATGTTTTGTTTTGTCGCAGGTTTTAAGTGGGGATTCCCCGGTTGTTAAAGGGGACCCCTAGGGCTGTCCCCGAAAAGTACCAAATTAACCATCAAAACAGTTTCAGTCCTACTAACTTCAACAGCTGCTAGGAACCATGGGTAGACCCAACTAATGGATATGGGTGTACACATGTACACCCAAAAATTTTGAAAAAAACTACATATAATTTGCATATACATATGTATACTCTCATATTTAGGTCACATTGAGTATATTTCATCTCAAAACAAAAGAAAGAGCTTGATCCAAAGTGTTTTAAGCTCCTCCTTAGTGGGATCTTACCCTTTCTGCTAAGCTCGTGTTAAGATCGATTAGATGATTACTTGTTGCTAGCTTGAGGAATGCAAGCATGCATATATGGATCGTTTGGTTCACAACTGATGCTTACTTGACCAAATAATTGGTTATTGACCAGACAAGGTGTTAACACCAAAATTTGGTAAGGAGTCTGACCTGTGGGTCCGGTTCGAAAAAGAGTCCGTCTGGTGGAAGGAAGGGTATTTTCAAAGATTTTCGGCAAAGAGATCTGCGGTCGGCTATTTGCTCCGGTTCGGCAAAGGAACAGTAGAGCTGATTTTGCGGGATTGGACGGTGACGTGGCTCAATCAGGGGAGACGAATGGATGGATAGGCGATCGAGCTTAGTTAGGCAATGAATCCATTCACGGTTGTACTCAACGGGGTATAAATACGACCCCTGAATGTATGTAACAGACACAATCATTCCTCAATACACACCGGCCTTACGCCAAACCCTAGAGTCCTTGTCGTGTCGTCGAGTTCTTCGAGAGGGCCAATCGATCCGTCGACCTCCGTGAGTACCGGCAACCTTGTATCATGTCTAGTATCATGCGGTGGATATAGATCTGATGCAAGTAGTCTTGTTACCATGCTTCGTGTCATGCGGTAGATTCAAGTGTGGTTCAAGAGGGTTTCTTGTTAGATCATGAGCCATGAGGTAGGCTAAGATCTGGCTTGAAGCTAGTTATCGGCTCTATTGGATTTTGGCAAGATCCAATAGATTCATTAAGTTATCCCGTGTTATCTTGAGTTTTACTTTATGTTTTAATTCATGTAACACATCTTTGCCCAATCTAGATGGGTTTGGATCGGCTATATCTCTTTTATGATCCTTGTTCGAGTAGGTTTCATGTTTTAGCACGTGGGTCTTATGCTTTTCGATGGCCGAAACCGAATCAATCTAGGTTGTTACGTGTTGCGGGTTCAAGCTTACTATGTTCGTATAAATCTTGAAAGAACCGGGTATCATGCGGTAGATGCAGGTTTTTGGGTTGCTTTGGAGCTAGTCATCCGGTGGATTAGATTTCCAAATCAGTCTGATAGATTTATTCACATGGTAATGTTTGTTCCTTCTTCATGGACCCCGAATCGGTTGTTCAGCCGCATTCGGTTATGTTCCTCCACGAGTAGATCACGTGCATTATTTATGTTTTAAATGATGTGTGCTTTTGGCTTTCCATATTTAGATTGTATCATGCGGTGGATAGATCTATTTGTGGAAAGTGGTACGGTTTTCATGCAAGTTGTATCATGCGGTGGATAGATTTGTTTGATATCGCACCCGGCGGATCTTAAAGTAACTAGACATGCGGTAGACTAGTGCTTTGGATCTATGCATGCTTATTTAATACATGATCATGTCTGTGCTTTACTTTATTTATTTAATGCTAATTTTCATGGGGATCGGTCATAACTTTGCACGTGCATCTTTGTTTATACAAAGACCGATCGTTGTCATGCTTACGTCATCCATTCGGCAGTGTTCCTTTTCCCTTTGCGGTTTCCCGAATGGTCGTGGTTCTTTGACAGATAGCTTTCTATAGCTATGTGTTATCCCAATTGGCTCTTTAGCCGTAAATATGGAACTGTCTGGTACCACCCGGCAAGTTCCAAGCTTTGATATCTAACTGCATTATCTTTTGTTAATTTTCGGGAAAAATTGACTGGCACGTCATTTGCTCTCTGCGCGTGTGAAGCCAGCTTTGTTCGGCTTGCTGTGTGATTGGCGTCGAGTGCACTTTTTGCGTCAACACACTTTTTGGCACGCCCAGTGGGACCACAGCCGAATTGGTTCAAGAATGCCTGAAATCTCAGACCTCTTGGATGTCAACATCGAAGAGCTTTCTCCAGAGCAGCATCAGCAGCTCCAAGACGCCGTGAACCAGTTTCAGCAAAAGTGTCTCATGTCGTTTAAGAAGAATAGAAGTGGTGTACCGTATCTGAAGAATGACCTGCCCAGAGTGCTGCTGCCAGGAGAGAGCGATGCCACATCCCAGCAGGAAAAGGAGGAATGCGCGCGCGTATTCCAAGAGTCAGCGGACTACATGCTCACCAAGCACAACAAGGCTTTCCTCGGGTCGCTCCAGCAGATGATGGTGGCCTTCTTTGGCCCGGGCATGGAGCAAGCGTTCGGGAAGGCGCCCGTCCAGAAAAGCACCGTGGAGCTGGGTGAATCAAGCTCTCAGCCGCCGCTACGGAGCCGGCCCGCGCGGCGGCCTCCTCCTCAGGGCTCCGGAAGCCAAGCATTCCAACCTCCTCCGCAGGCGCCGGGGGGGCGGCCGGTTCGGCCCCCCGTTGCGGGCTTCGGGGAAGTCGGCCAATCCTGCCGCTACCACGGAGCAAGCACGAGTCGGCCCCGTGCAACGCGGCCCGAATCCGTACCGGCCCACGTACGGAGACCTAGCGTTCGGCTCGTACGGGGCCCCACTTGATCCCGGCCGGAGGATTGCTCCGTCGACCAACCGGCTCCGAGAAGAATTTGTACGGCGGTGGTTATCATGAAGTGGGAAACTACGGAGCGTTCGACGCCTTCCCGCACCCGGGGTACGCGCGGTGCGGGCGCGCGCGAGAAGATGACGCCCTAGCACGCAAGATGGCCGAATTGATGCAGAATCAGTTCGGCCTCAAGCCAAAGATGCAGGGCCCCACCTATAGGCCGCCGTTCCCAGAGTGGTACTATAACGTGCTCTTGCCACCGAGGGTGAAGCCGCCAACGGAATTCACAAAGTTCTCGGGGCAGGACGAGACAAGCACGGTCGAGCACATCGCCCGTTACCTCATGCAGCTTGGGGAATGCTCGGCCGAGGAGGCGTTCAGGGTTCGCTACTTCCCCGCCTCACTGACAGGTCCAGCTTTTCAGTGGTTCTCGTCCCTGCCTCCTGAATCAGTGGCCAGATGGAAGGACTTGGAGCGTAAATTCCACGCTCACTATTTCAGCGGCAGCTCTGAGAAGAAGCTAATTGATCTCGCCACCCTGAAGCAAAGGCACAGCGAAACACCGCTGGAGTTTCTTAGAAGATTCAGGGAAGTCAAAGGCATGTGCTTCTCGCTGAACTTACCAGATGATCAGTTGGCCGACATGGCCGTCGCCGGGATGCTGCCAGCCGTGCGCGAGAAGCTATTTGGAATGGAGTTTGAGAACACGGGGCCGGTGTCGCAGGGAAGTTATCTCTGATGAGCAATCAGGCATATGGCCTCAAGAAGGACCCCAAATTTGGCAAGCAGCACGACGTCGCTGACATCTACAACCAGTTCCTGGACAAAGCTGATCTGTTCGAGGATTCTGAGGATGAATTGGAGGTAGCTGCAGCGGAAATCATGTGGGGTAAGGAGCCCTTAACAATGAATCAGCGTTGGGTCAAGCAGACCAAAGGGACCTACGACTTTGACATCACGAAGGCTGATAAGTTGTTTGAGCTCTTAGTGAAAGAAGGCCGAATTAAGCTGCCTGAGGGGCATTCTATGCTTCGGCCTGATGGAGTTAAAGCGAAACGTTACTGTGGCTTCCATGACAGGGATTCACACTCCATCAACGATTGCAGGGTCTTCAGGATGAGGATCCAGAAGGCTATCCAGGAGGGACACCTCAAGTTCGATAACAAGATGAAGCTGGATGGCCACCCCTTTCCTCAGAACATGCTCGGCTTTTCTGTCAATGTGATAACAGCCAAAGAGAAGGGAAAGGTCAAGGTCCTGACCTCAACCAGGTCCAAGCAAGGTGGAGCAGTGGACCCAAAGCACCAGGTGACTCTGGAGCAAGTACAAGGCGACACCCCCCGTGTTCTTAAAAGCCACATTGAGATTGGGGAGTCGTCCAGGCCTAATCCCAAGGTGACGTCACGCATTCTCCTCAACAAATGGCAGCGCTAAATAGAGAAAGAGCGCTACCAGAAGTGTCGCCACGAGGAGGAGCAGTGCAGAGCTGAAGAAGAGGCGCGCAGGAGGGACCACGAGCAGTACACGCGCGAGCAGGAGCGCGCACACTGGGGATGCGCCTTCTTCAGGCACTGCTGGAATGAGGGCCTGAAACTGCCCACATTGAAGAACTGTCCCGAATGCAGCGACAGGTATGTGGGAGTACGGGCGGGGAAGGCGCCAATCGCCGATCCGTCCACGAGAGACTTGGAAGGATCCACCCTAATGGGGATCGGCGCCAAAAAATTGAAGTCATCGATCATCCCCGGAAGCGCCAAGCTGATCTCAGGTGGGCTGATCAAGAAGAGGACGAGGATGACTACATCTGGCAGAAGGGGCAATGGTGCCCGCCCGGCCTACGCAAGAGCCAGAAGAGACGGGTCCAGCGCTTGAGGAACCGTGAATTGAAGCAAGCCGGGATCCAGACGAGGCAGATGTGGCACCCCAAGGACCAGCCTGAGGTATCGAGGCGTTCGGCTCCAGCATGCATGGTATACTTTCTGCCGAACGAGTTCATGGCTCCTGCTAACCAGGTTATGCAGGAGGAAGCTTCCTTCGACGACGAGCAGACCGAGGAGATGATGGCACAACTGATGCTGGCCAAGCAGGCCATCTTCGATAAGCCGGCCAAGAACCGTCACATGAGGCCGCTGTACTTGAGAGGATACGTCAATGGCAAGCCATTGACCAAGATGTTCGTCGATGGTGGAGCGGCAGTCAATGTAATGCCGTACACCACCTTCAGGAAGCTTGGAATGGGCCCGAGGGATTTGACGCCTACAAGCATCATCTTGAACGACTTCGCCGGGAACCCCTCAGACACCAAGGGATGTGCTCACGTGGACTTGATGATCGGGTCCAAGACGCTACTCACCACCTTCTTTGTCATCGAGGGCAACGGAGCCTACAGCCTGCTGCTTGGGCGGGATTGGATTCATGCTAACTGTTGCGTCCCGTCCACCATGCATCAACAGCTTATCCAATGGGTGGACGATGAGATCGAGGTCGTCCAGGCAGATGACTCCGTGAGCGTAGCCAACATGGAACCAGCCTTCTGGGAGTACCAAGGCATCGATTGCTTCTCAGGGAAAGACTGGGAAGAAGGTCCTGTTGAACCTGTCAGCAGTGATCAACAGCCGATTCAAGCAGTCGGCTCTTATAGTAATTTTTAATGGAGAACCCCGTAGATGGCACTGATGGGAAATTAGGGCGAGGATTCATGTCGGCTGATAAACTGGAAGAAGTTGATATTAGAAGCGGTGATAAGCCAAGGCCGACGTTCATCAGTGCAAATTTGCAACTAGACTTCAGGGGGGATTTAATTGAGCTTCTCAAAGAATATAAGGATTGCTTCGCCTGGGATTACTCGGAGATGCCTGGATTGGATCGTTCCATCGTCGAGCATCGGTTGCCAATCAAGCCTGGTTTCAAACCGTATAAGCAACCACCCCGGAAGATCTACAAGGATGAAGTATTGGCCGATGTGAAGAAAGAAATCGAAAGGTTGCTTGACGCAAACTTCGTTCGGCCGTGCAGATATGCGGAGTGGATTTCTAACATCGTCCCTGTGTATAAGAAGAATGGAAAAATGAGGGTTTGCATAGACTTCAGGGACCTAAACAAAGCTACTCCCATGAACGGATACCCGATGCCTATTGCCGATTTGTTGATTGACGCCGCTGCTGGACACAAGGTGATTAGTTTCATGGATGGCAACGCGGGATACAATCAGATCTTCATGGCAATAGAAGACATATCAAAGACGGCCTTTAGGTGTCCTGGTCATATAGGCCTATTTGAGTGGATAGTCATTACATTTGGGTTGAAAAATGCCGGTGCAACCTATCAACGGGCCATGAATTACATTTTTCATGAGTTGATCGGCAGAACTGTGGAAATCTACATTGATGACGTGGTGATCAAGTCCTTAAGTCATGACGCCCATCTGGAAGACGTGAAGAAGACCTTGGAGTGCACCCGGAAACACGGTTTGAAGATGAATCCAAACAAGTGCGCTTTTGGGGTGTCAGCTGGAGAATTCTTGGGGTTTTTGGTCCATGAAGGGGGAATTGAAGTTGGCAAAAAGAGCATGAAAGCCATTGATGAAGTCGTTCCTCCAACCAACCTCAAGGAATTGCAATCACTGCTTGGCAAGATCAACTTCGTGAGAAGATTCATCTCAAATTTATTGCAGAAGGTGTTGCCATTCTCTCCATTGCTGAAGCTAAAGAAAGATCAGAGATTCACATGGGGTGACGAACAACAAAAGGCTTTTGATGAGATCAAGTAGTACATGAAGGAGCCGCCGGTGCTGGTTCCTCCTCAGCTAAACAAGCCTTTCAAGTTGTACGTGGCGGCCGATACCCAAACCATTGGATCGGCCCTTATTCAAGAATTCGAAGGAAAGGAGCGGGTAGTAGCTTATCTTAGCCGAAAACTACTTGATCCTGAAACCAGGTATTCGGCTGTAGAGAAACTGTGTCTTTGTGTGTACTACTCGTGTAGAAAGTTTCGGCACTACTTGTTGAATGCCGAATGCACTGTATACTCCAAGTTTGATGTGATAAAACATATGTTATCTATGCCAATTTTGAATGGTCGGATTGGCAAATGGATTTTAGCTTTATCGGAGTTCGAGTTGAAGTTTGAATCGGCAAAAGCCATCAAAGGTCAGGTTATTGCCGATTTTATAACTGAACATCGTGACCCGTCAATTGATCTGCTTGAAATTACCCCTTGGGCTTTATTTTTTGATGGGTCATCGTGTGGCAAAGGTGGGGGAGTAGGGATCCTACTAATTTCACCCAGAGGTGAGATGTTTGAATTCGCCATTCCCATACAACCCACTGTCACAAATAACCAAGCTGAGTACGAGGCACTACTTCGAGGGCTTCAATATTTGAGAGAAGCTGGGGCCGTTTCAGTTGAGATCTATGGAGATTCAGAATTGGTAATCAAGCAATTGAACGGCCAATACGAGTGCAGAAGCGAAGCGCTAAGGAGTTACTACGAAGAGTGCAGGGAGATCTTGAAGAGCTTCCCATTGGTAACCCTACAGCACATTCCTAGAGAGCATAACGAGGAAGCAAACAGGCTAGCTCAGAGCACCTCTGGTTACAAGGAGAGTCAAGAAGCGTTTGCTGCAGAAGTGTGTGCACTAGGGGCGGACCTTGCGGAAGATGATTGGAGGAAAGAAATCGTTGATTACTTGAAAGATCCATCCCGGAAAGTCTCTAGGAAGCTAAGGTACAAGGCAATTAAGTTCGTTCTTCTGGATGATAGTTTATTCTATAAATCACTAGATGGGGTATTGCTACGATGCCTGGGTCCAGAAGAAGCCAAGAACATGATGAGCGAGGTGCACGATGCGATATGTGGAGCACACCAATCGGCCTATCGGATGAAGTGGGTTATTAGACAAGCTGGATGCTTTTGGCCGACGATATTAGAGGACTGCTTTGAGTGTTACAAGGGATGTCAAGATTGCCAAAGGTTTGGGAATATTCAAAGGGTCCCTGCATCAGCATTGAATCCCATCATCAAGCCATGGCCATTCAGGGGCTGGGGTATAGACTTGATTGGCCAAATCAATCCTCCGTCTAGCAAGGGGCATAAGTTCGTGCTTTTGGCTACAGATTACTTCACCAAATGGGTTGAGGCGATCCCACTAAAGAAGGTGACGTCAGAAAACATGATTGAATTCGTCAAGGAACACATCATCTACCGATTTGGGATCCCTCAGACGATTACCACCGATCAGGGGGCACAATTCGTGTCATTGGAGTTCAGAGATTTTGCCGAAAGCATGGGAATCAAATTGTTTAATTCTTCTCCATATTATGCCCAAGCTAATGGTCAAGATGAAGCTTCTAACAAGATCATGATCAAGCTGATACAGAAGAAGATCGATCAGAAGCCAAGGAGGTGGCATTCGGTACTCAGTGAAGCGCTGTGGGCATACTGAATGGCCCCCCATGGAGCTACAAAGACTTCTCCTTACGAGTTGGTTTATGGGCATCACGCGATCCTGCCTTGGGAGACGCAATCAGATTCCAGGAGAGTGGTGCTACAAAACGAGTTGAGCTCCAAGGATTACAGTGGCTTAATGATGGATGAGCTAGAAGATTTGCATATGATCCGTCTTAGGGCCCCGGAGAACATCGAGAAAAACAAGCCGCGGGTCGCCAAGTACTATAACAAGAAAGTAAAAGTAAGGCAATTTGCGAAGGCGATCTAGTTTGGAAAGCGCTATTGCCGATTGGAACTAAATACAGTGAATTCGGCAAATGGTCTCCTAACTGGGAGGGGCCTTTTCGTGTGGTCAGATGCGTTCTTGGTAATGCATACATATTAAAAACTTTGCTAGGAGAAGAATTTTCCGCTGCAATAAATGGAAGATATCTGAAGAAATATTATCCTAGCATTGAGATCGATCGATGATTGCACACATCTGGCATAAAAATAGCCGGCGCTCGAGAATGAGGCCGCCTTCAGAACAAAATCCATGAACAAGAGAAAATGGCCAGTGCCTGGATGCATTGCCCTTAGCTCAAAACTACATTACAACTGCTTCTTGCAGGATTACATCTAACAACCCCGGTGGTCAGATCCTCGAGGAGGAGGGAAGCAGAAGGCGTGGAGGAAGAAGCGAAAGTATGATACAATCTTTTCTTTAATTCTTCGGCTGCTCCCTCTTCAGTTGCTCCAGGACCACCGTGACGGCAACCTGGAACGCGCGGGGGTGACCTTGGTTGGCGGCCTCCACCAAGCTATCCCAGGCCGTCTTCAAGTTGTTGTACCTGTCAGAGACATCTAAAGCGGGGGAATCAAGATTAGGAGCAAGAAATCCAAGTGCAAGCACGAGGTCAAGAAGGAGTCAGGAACTTTTACCCCCTACTAATGCCTCCAGAGCCATGCGACGCTCGCGCTCGGCTTGGCAACGGGCGGACATGTCCCTGAGGCCGTGCTCCAGATGCCGAACGCGGCGACGCAGCTGGTGGTTGGTCCTCTGCTCAGGCGTGGCATCCTCTGCTTCGAGGGAGGAATCGGAGGAGATGAACTCAGGCACATCTTCGGTCTCGATGACTTCTTCGGGAAGCAAATCAAGGCTGAAAAGGACGAGAGGAAAACATGAAGCGCAAGATCATGCGGGAGAACGAGGAGCAGATCAAGAAAGAACTCACTTCCGAATCGTACGTTTCTTTGATGAGCCGCTCTCCTGAGGTTGTTTACCCTTGTCCATGGCGTTGGGGTTTTTTCCTCTAGAGTCAGGGGAAGAGATGAGAAATGATGGAGGAGTGCGCGAGTGGATTTGCAGAGCACCCCGCAGGCTATTTTATTGACCGGAGAGGCGCATTGGGAGTGATGACTGGCCAGTACACACTGTTGGAATACCAAGCGGCAGGGTTTTTTACCAAGTGCGAAGGGTTTTCTCTTGAACAGTGTTTATGGATTGCCGAACTGGGATCCTCTGTAGATTTTGCGCCAAGGGGCAGTTGTTCTCGCGCGTTCGGCTAAAGATATTTCCCGGATGCACTCAAAGAAAACAAAATTCGCAGATGCAAGACGCAAAGGGAGTCATCACAGAACAGGTGCAGGATTCAAAAGTTCTTCATCTATTGCCGATATTTACACATCCCTAGTACAATCTAGTCGAAGAACCTGTTCAACACAGATTGGGGATGAGTAATTTCGGCAATGGCGTCGCCATGGCCATCAAGACGCTCCAGGATGAGCTCGATCTCCTCGATGTCCTCTGGCGCGCCGCCCCGGAAGCCGCGCGGCCTGGTGGAGTAGTCGACGTCCGTGTGCATCGCCATGGCAGCCAGGCCCAAGGTGGTGCCCAGACGGACGCCGTGGACAGCCACCTCATCAACGCGGCGCTCCACCGCGGCAAGGCGCTCCACTGGCGTATTGCCAAGGGCGTTCACCTTCTCGGCCAGCTGCTCCACCAGCTCCTTCAGCTGGTTGAGCTCCGCGTCGCGGGCTACAAGAAGCAAGAAGAAAAAGATTAGCGTCAAAAGCCGGGTGGAGTCAAGAACTAATCTCAAAGCCGTACCATAAATGGTTTCCAGCAGCTGTCTGCGCTGGTCCTCCCACTCTAGCTCGGCTATGCCCGCCTTCTTGGAGACGTCCTCCAGCTCACGCCGGGACGCCTCCAGCTCCTCCTTGAAGCGGATGGCGTCTTCTTCCCCGTACGGTACCGGGGAGTGGCCATCGGACTCCGAGGAGTCATCTGGGAGGGGCTGATTGGCCGGCGCACGAGGCGGATTCCACTGAATCAATCTGAAAAAAGGGGATGATCGTCAAGACAAAAGAAGATCAAAAATAGAATCAAAGAGGAGAGATCGACGATCATCACCGCCTGCGCGCATTGGCGCTGCTCCCCTCGGCCTCGTCGGAGGCGCGGCGGCGGTTGAGGCGGCGCACCATTGTGGTTTGGGATATGCACTGTTTGCAAAAGGGCTAAAGATTGGCAAAGATTCGAGAGCTAGAAGGCCTGGTGGAGAGCTAGGGGCACCTATGGTAACATTTATAGGCCTGGCGGGGATGAATCGTGGCTTCGAGTCGTGGTCGTGGATCGTGGCGCATATCCCAAGAAAATCGGAAGGTGGAAAGGTTTCCTTGGCCAACCCGCCGACGGGTCGCTTGGAGTTGTAGGCTGAGCCGCGTGCGGATTGATTGGTTCGGCTAAAGAAAATCAAAGTGCCGTTCGGGAGTTGGCGTTTCACTACCGAATGGGTCGTTCAGCATTATATTTGGAAGTGCGCAGAAGAAAGGAAACAGATTACAAGAAGATATTACAAGAATGACCGATTCAGTTACACATCAATAAGGACATTCAAGCATTCAGAAGTTTGGCAATTACACCACGAGCATTGGATGTTATCAGATGGGAATTGTCCAGCAGCTCCTGACAATCCTTTTGGGTACCGGATAAATCAGTGAGTTCTGCATCGCATTGCTCTATTTTGGTGATAGCCGATTTTACTTCCGCTTGGGTCTTTGCTATCAATCCAGGAAGTTCGGCTACTTTCTCTTTGTCAATCTCTATCTCCGCTGACAGGCTTCTCAGTTCTTCTTCTAGAGCAGCCTTCCTGGCAATTTTCAGATCATAAGAAGCTTGCAGGTTAGCCAATGCATCCTTGTGGCTCTCTGCTTGGGATTGTGCCCCGTTCATAGCATGTTCAGCATCAGTTTTCCTCTTTTCAATGGCCGGGCGGGAGCGCAATTTCCTCCAAGCGTGCCTTACGGGTGCATAAAAGGCTTCTAAGCCATAGACGGATGATAGAGAAGCTCTGATGTCTTCAGGAAGTTCTTGACTGATAGATTCAAACATCTCTTCGAAGTGATGGAGATCATTGAACTGATCTTGAGCATCCTTTTCGAGCCAGGCAGCGATTTCTTTGAGCTTTGACAATACTTCATCCGGGTAAAGGTCGGCATACTCTTTCCATCACCTCGGCAGCTGGATTGCTCTCTGATGGCAGGCTTGATGATGATGGAGCCTGATCCTGAGGAAAAAGTATTGCCGAATTAAGAGTGCTAAACATGGAGGTACCAAAATTAAGTGCAGATGGATACCTCATGGCTAGTTTCTTGAGCAGGGGCAATCACAGGTGGAGGAGATGCTCTAGGTAGAGCTGAAACTTCCAAGCTAGGGGGTGCTGATGCAGCCACTGGCAGCTCGTGGGTTTCTGGCTGAAGAAGAGTCGGGTCTGCCTCTGTTGGGTTAGTTATATCTGCTTGGCCAACAGGTGATGGCGCCTTTGGAGAACTTATTGGCTCCGGTTGAGTTGGGAGATTCATCTCTGGAGAATTTATTGCTTCTGCAGAAGGTGATGAAGATGAGATCTCCACTGGGATGGGTAATTCAGCCCTGGATGGACTCGCTTGTTGAACCACTGGAACATCTACAAGCTGTTATTCCATGGCTTCTTCTGCAAATGTCAAATTGAAAGGCTAAATGCCAGTGCTCATCCTTAAGAAAGAACAGTAGAGGTCATACCAGTGGATGGGGCATTGGCAGGTACTGGTTCTGAAGGCTGCTGGGCTCTGGTCTGAAAATGCACAATGATATGATTCATCAAGAACAGAGTGACCTGGTAATCAAGAAGGTAAAGGGTTTTACCTCAACAAGCACTTTCTTGACAGTTCTTCTCCTTTTAGCACTTGGAGGGGCAATCAGATGCAGACCTTGCCTCTCGTCCGCAAAGCAAGGCTAGAAAGGCTGGGATCTGTGGTAGCATACCTGGCCATTAGTTGATGCAGAGTTTTGGATTTGAATCCCAGTGCTGAAATTGGGCCTTCAGCATTGTAAGCAATTGCCCTGGCTCGAGGGGCGAGTAATCGTGTTCGTGGACAAGAAGATGAAGGTCAGGACCATGAATAAAGAGGAAATGTCTGATCCAAGGGCTCATTGTATTACCTCTGAAGTCGGCAGGAAGTCAGGCACCAACTCTGCACAGAATACATGAACAGGCTCACTGAAGATGTGATCGTGGAATTCTTGCCACCAGGAGTTAAAGGTGGGGTGAGCTGTGGTTGTGGGCATGAAAGGACATGTGTAGACAGTAGGACTGCACACATAGTTGAAAACTCTGCTGCCCTGCATCAGCTCTTTGATTTCCTCTCTGGGTTTGAGGAATTCATGCAGGAACAATCTTGGGGGCATCTGGCCGCATCCAAGTTGCCTGGCCATTACATTAGGCTGATAGTACTCATAAGTGCTGACATTCAGCCTTCCTCCATTGAACTCGGCCGGCAGTATGCATGGGCGAATTATGATATTAAGGATCTCCAAGAATCTCCATCTTGATGGCCGGGTTCGAAAGAGAATTCAACAGGGAAGGTCAAGGTGTCGTTGCCCAAATAAAGAAGCCAGAGAGGATTGGGGAAACCTTTAAAGAATAGCTCGAAGAACTGGCTGATGTCTTGCTGAACGAGGACAGTTGAAGCCGCTTCTCCGTAATTTTGGCATCCTCTGGTAGCTTGGGGTTCTCCTTCAGGGTGATTGGATAAGGGGAAGAACCTGGAGTTCAAGTCGACACCGATGATCCGATGCATGTGGAGCTGCAGCCACATTTGAACGAACCACCAAGGACCGTTGACACATGATATTCTTTGGCTGGTATACATCTGAATAACAGTTTGGTGAAGCATGTGGTATACACTGCCGAGGAAGAATTTTCCAAGAGGGAGGTGGTTGCCACCGGCCAAATGAGATGCCATCACGATATGGTTCAAGGTGGGCTCGTTGGCTTTCCCACAGAAAACAAATCTGCACAGCCACATATTCAGAAAGGCTTTGTATTCAACTTCACCCAGGGGATTGTCCTTCATGTGTTTCAAGATGTATTGCTTGTATCCGTTCCCTGGCTTCACCCCTGTCTGCCGTGAGGAATTTTTGAAATTCCAAGGCTGAACGGATCCTGTAATGTCAAGGCCGGTGATCATATATACATCGGCCAAGGTGGGAGACATCGGACCGTGGCCAAAAAGGAAGGCGTTGACGCCGTTTGACCAAAAGTGGCAGGCTGCTATCAGAAGATCTTCGTTCTTGGGGGTCTCAACCACGGATAGCTCCAAGCACTGGGCAATGCGGAGGGCATCCAGGTTGGTCAATCCGCTCTTATCCGCAAGAATCCTCCGATACCAAGTCTTCCAGCCTGCAATTGGAGGTAAAGGCCAGTTCTTGAACGCATCTTGCCACTGAGGAGGTGGAGACAAAGCTGCTTTGAAGGGGATTCTCTGAGATTCAGCGGCAATGAAATCTCGAGGGTCAGGATTCCCCACAGGACCAAGGTAATAAGACCTCGAATTGGCCTCGGTGCGAATCAAAAGTTCAGTAGAAGGCTCCTGGAAGAAAGCGGAAAAGAAAATCTCAGGTAAAATTGAAGACCTAATGCCGAACAAGGTTTGCGGGGGATGAATTTACCTGAGCATCTTGGTTCTGAGCTGCCATTGGAGGTTCGAGCTCGGAACGAGGAGATCTAGGGTTGGATCCGGATGAAGATTCCGGCGGATTGCGAGGAACAGGTGTTGACAGATTTGATTCGAGGATTCGTGGCTGGAGTCAATTGTGGAACAAAATTACTTTTATCCCACAATTGAAGGGGCATGTGTTAACACCAAAATTTGGTAAGGAGTCTGACCTGTGGGTCCGTTTCGAAAAAGAGTCCATCTGGTGGAAGGAAGGGTATTTTCAAAGATTTTCGGCAAAGAGATCTGCGGTCGGCTATTTGCTCCGGTTCGGCAAAGGAACAGTAGAGCTGATTTTGCGGGATTGGACGGTGACGTGGCTCAATCAGGGGAGACGAATGGATGGATAGGCGATCGAGCTTAGTTAGGCAATGAATCCATTCGCAGTTGTACTCAACAGGGTATAAATACGACCCCTGAATGTATGTAACAGACACAATCATTCCTCAATACACACCGGCCTTACGCCAAACCCTAGAGTCCTTGTCGTGTCGTCGAGTTCTTCGAGAGGGCCAATCGATCCGTCGACCTCCGTGAGTACCGGCAACCTTGTATCATGTCTAGTATCATGCGGTGGATATAGATCTGATGCAAGTAGTCTTGTTACCATGCTTCGTGTCATGTGGTAGATTCAAGTGTGGTTCAAGAGGGTTTCTTGTTAGATCATGAGCCATGAGGTAGGCTAAGATCTGGCTTGAAGCTAGTTATCGGCTCTATTGAATTTTGGCAAGATCCAATAGATTCATTAAGTTATCCCGTGTTATCTTGAGTTTTACTTTATGTTTTAATTCATGTAACACATCTTTGCCCAATCTAGATGGGTTTGGATCGGCTATATCTCTTTTATGATCCTTGTTCGAGTAGGTTTCATGTTTTAGCACGTGGGTCTTATGCTTTTCGATGGCCGAAACCGAATCGATCTAGGTTGTTACGTGTTGCGGGTTCAAGCTTACTATGTTCGTATAAATCTTGAAAGAACCGGGTATCATGCGGTAGATGCAGGTTTTTGGGTTGCTTTGGAGCTAGTCATCCGGTGGATTAGATTTCCAAATCAGTCTGATAGATTTATTCACGTGGTAATGTTTGTTCCTTCTTCATGGACCCCGAATCGGTTGTTCAGCCGCATTCGGTTATGTTCCTCCACGAGTAGATCACGTGCATTATTTATGTTTTAAATGATGTGTGCTTTTGGCTTTCCATATTTAGATTGTATCATGCGGTGGATAGATCTATTTGTGGAAAGTGGTACGGTTTTCATGCAAGTTGTATCATGCGGTGGATAGATTTGTTTGATATCGCACCCGACGGATCTTAAAGTAACTAGACATGCGGTAGACTAGTGCTTTGGATCTATGCATGCTTATTTAATACATGATCATGTCTGTGCTTTACTTTATTTATTTAATGCTAATTTTCATGGGGATCGGTCATAACTTTGCACGTGCATCTTTGTTTATACAAAGACCGATCGTTGTCATGCTTACGTCATCCATTCGGCAGTGTTCCTTTTCCCTTTGTGGTTTCCCGAATGGTCGTGGTTCTTTGACAGATAGCTTTCTATAGCAATGTGTTATCCCAATTGGCTCTTTAGCCGTAAATATGGAACTGTCTGGTACCACCCGGCAAGTTCCAAGCTTTGATATCTAACTGCATTATCTTTTGTTAATTTTCAGGAAAAATTGACTGGCACGTCATTTGCTCTCTGCGCGTGTGAAGCCAGCTTTGTTCGGCTTGCTGTGTGATTGGCGTTGAGTGCACTTTTTGCGTCAACACAAGGTGAGTTCGTTTGGATGGGAGTCAATATTTGGCATGCCGACAAAATGTTGCTCATGCTAATTTATTTTGGCGCTCGCATGAGGGCGACACGATGGTGGCGAAATCCTTTGAAAAAAGGTATGTCATGTTGGCATGGCAGATAGAGCATAAACTAAATGACCCCAACCACATAGGATACAATACCCATAGTAGCGTCAATAACCTTCCTAGCGGTTGTGAGAGGGCCTGACACCCATCTCTAATTCTAGTGTTTTGTCCTCTCAAGTGTTCAATGATATTGTTTGCAATTTTTTTGTGCGAAGATAAGGGATAGCATGGGAGATAAAATACTTGAATGACTTGTCGCTCCATTTATTGAGAGGATTTTTTATGTATTACTGATGAACACATAAACCATGATTTTCAAAAGTCTCCTCATCAAACCAATTGCAATTTTTCATGTAGCTACTTAAGTGTTATATGAAATTTTTTCTTGGTGGCATGTGGCAAATCAGGGTCGTATATGAACCAATGCAAGTGCGGCGTCCCTACCAGACCCCCCATATTTTAGGAGCTCCCAGTGCTGGCATTCATGTTCATCACAAATAGCCCTATGTCCCGCCTAATGTCACATCGCAACACATATGATCTTAGGCTGAGTGTCTCCCTGATTTGTTTGCATTTTGTCAAATCCTTGATGTCTTGACGATTTATTGCAAAATCCTTAATGGCTCATGGGTGAAACCTCTATACATTTTCCTTTGTGGGCTGCTTGTCAGAGGGTTAGGATTACAATCCTAGGAATATTTCTAAGTTTTTCTTTTAGAAGAGTGTAGAACCATGGAAGAGTATGAAACTATGGATATTTGTGGCTTCCTAGCGTTATAAATAAAGCACCATTTCCTTCCAAGCCCTCATACTCACACCCCGCTTTATCAAACAATGATTTGGCCACTAGCATTTTTTAGCATTTATTAGTTACCTTCAAAGTCATTGATATATTTTTTATTTAATTTCATGAAATTTAACTAGTGAAATAGGATATTATAATAACATGAGATTTGTAGCAAGCTTGAGATAATCCCATTCACAAATGTCAATTTGCGACACCTCCAAAATAGTATAACTCCATAGTTGTAAGATTGTACAAAATTTGTTTATAGCAGAATCAAACTGGTGAATAGACCAAACCATCTCAATTTTGGGCTTATTAACCTACATACATGAGCCATTTTACTAGCACAAGACATTTCTCCAAGAGTGTCAATTTTAGAACACGCAAAAGATCTGCAAGGAATGTACCATCTTTAGTTTAAGATCAAAGTTATAATGATCTAAAACCATTTGCATTCCTTGGCATATATTGGGGTAGTTCCCACTAGTCACGCCTGATATTTCATTAGGGAGTATGGTTGTCAAAACATTATTCAGACCCAAAATCACTTCCATTACAACATGATTACACAAACAATATATTCCCTGAAATATCCACATGACTTATTTCCCTACCTACCTACTACCATGGCCTTCGTGCTTTGGTGGGCTCGGGAGTCAGGATACAGTAACACCATTACTGTCGAGGACAACCATAGGGGTCCCCCAAAAAACCGGGGGAAACCCATTTTCTTTCTAAAAACAAAACACAAACGAATTCACAAACCCAAAACACGCTCAAAGTGATCACGGCCCAGTGGCACGGGCCCACGGCCCTGGTGGCCCCAGCGGCCCACCAGGGCAGTCGGCCTAGCCGCCCTCGAGCGAAACTCCGCTTCGCTTGAGGGGCACAACGCCGCACTAAAGAAACCCCGCCTCGCTCGAGGGCTGGCCGCCCCCTCGGGTGAGGTTCTGCCTCGCTCGAGGGCTAGACGCCCCCTCGGGTGAGGTCCGCCTTGTTCGAGGGCTGGACGCCCCCTCAGGCGAGTCTCCGCCTCGCTCGAGGCTCCCACGGGCTCGCCGCCCCTGTACCTGCTCCCTCGACTGGGGAATTTAATGCTCTGACACCCGTAGGTGCCCCAGTCAGAGACGAATCCGCGCACGACCGCCCCTCTGACGTGCCTGGGAATCATATCCCGGCGCTGTTTCGCCAACCCTCCCGGTGAGGCCATCCCTGCCACTATACGGCATTGTGCGGTGAAGCCAGGGTCAGCTCCGTGACACTGTGCCACCCACTCTCGTACGGCCGGTGCGCAGCACCCTCGAAGGAGGACGGCGGAACCCTTGAAGGGGGGGATACCTGCTCCACGCTCGCCCAGGGCCACGCCGTGACGTCGGACCAGTAAAGCGGGTCTCCTCCGTCGCCATCGGCCCTGTGCGGCCATCTCCGCCATCACAACGTCATCCCTGGCACTGTAGTGCCATCCCCGACATTGTGGAAGCGCGGGGCGACAAGACGCCGCCACGCCTGCTGCTGTGCCCCGTACGGCCTCCCGTCAGTTGCACCCTCAAGTCAGCACACAGGCGATGACCGAACGGAAGAGTCCTACGCGCCACCCTCGAAGCCGCTCCTGGAGGGATACAGGGCACGCCATGACGTCCCGCCAGAAGCAAGATTCGCCAGGACGGCCGTCTACTCCACAGCACTGTATGCCACACCATCACACGTAGCTAGAACAGTGCGGTACACATGTAAACTGCCTCCTCCTTGGCCTATAAAAGGAGGGGCAGTCCCCTGGCCGCAGGGGGACGACGAACAGCATTCACTCGCATGCTTTTCGCCTTCACCACGATATTGGCCCTTAGCCTCAATCAAACCTCAGGGACCTGGAGGCTCCTCCTCTCCCGCCTTGCTTGTAGCGCCCCTCTGCAAGCACCATGGTGCAATGCAATACAGTGCCTCGAGCACACCCTTGCTGGACGTACGGCCCTGACCGAAACCAGGAAAAAAATTGTGTCTCCTAGTTGCTTAGCACCAGCCATCGAGAGACAGATCTCAACGCTCGTACTAGTTAGTGTCGGGACTACTTTCCGCAATGACATTTGACGCGCCAGGTAGGGGGTTGCGCGCTGAAGATCAACTTTCCACCAGCCATCTCAATGGTGATCCGCACCGAGTACATGTCCCAAAGCTACTCCATGGGTAGCTCGGACCCCCTCCCAGCCGGATTCGAAATCCGGTTCGAGAGCCTGAACTTTCAGGCCACGGGGAACTCCTCATGCGCATCACCAACCGTGCCGAGCTGCACCCGTGGCGGTCGACCGGGCCGGGGATCGGTTCCCGCCACGCCGCGCTGGCCGACGCCCGGCGCCCGCCCAAGCGGACACCTGCGGGCCCCTCGGCACCACGACACTGACGACGCTCCGGCCAGCGCTCTCGTCAGGCGCGGATGGAATGACGTCGGGCTACGCACGTCGCCTCACAACGCGACGCACCCACTTGCGTGACGGCGGCCGCATCCACAGGGGAGCGCGCAATTCCCGAGCCACGGTTCCCCCACGGGATGTGCAACGCTGCGACGGCGTACGCCTCGTCCGCAAGCATTGATCTGGCGGCGTACGAGGACCATCCCGGCGACCACCTTTGGCGGTCAGGAACCTCATCGCCTCCACCAACGACGAGTCCTGCCACGGCTCCGCTAGCGAGCTGCCGCCCGCCACCTCGCATGGGTACGCGGAGTGGGACTTCTCCGGCGTGCCGAACTCGGTGATGTTCCAGTGGTTCCTTGATGCCGCGGACTACTAGTTCGGCTACTCTGACAACTCCAGCGCTGGAAGCTACGACCCCGCGCGTGAGTGCTTCGTGGTGGTCATCGACGACCAAGCCGACGGCGTGAACGCGGCAGGGGCTAGCGACGGAGAAGCCCCCCAGAACCCAGGAGCCAACATACCGCAGAACCCGGGGCCGAGCGCACCACCCACCTCCTCGGAGCAAGGCGCAGACATAAATGTGCAGCTGGCTCAAGCGCGCGAGCTCGAAGCCAAGCTCGCGAAAGAGTACCGCGCGGTACGAGTGCTTCGTGCCACCATCGCCGGAGAGGTTTCCGTGCGCAGCGAACGCGTGCGCGAGTTGGGCAGGCAGGCCCGCGACCGCATCAACGCTGACTTCGATGTCAACAACCCGAACACACCCCCGCGAGCGAGCCAGAAGCTCATCGCAGCCGCGACACTACTACGGGCCATGCCCTCTCCTTCAACGCCCGAGGCGCAGAACCTGCACTGCGAGGCGTAGGTGCTCATCGAGCAGGCGGTCGTGCAACAGGTCGAAAGCTCGGCACCCCGTATTCGCCAGCACTGCAGTGCGCGGGATGATGGCGGTGCGCAAGGCCTGGAGGCGTCAGTTCACACGGGCAGCGCGGCGGGACAACCGGCCAACTAGGGACGAATGCTGGTTAGGGAGAGAATCCTTGACACGCGCAGACAGGCTCAGGACGATGACGCTCGCAACGTCCTCAACACCTGCCGAACGGGCAACACGGAGACACGAGCGGTGGTAGGCTACCACCCACGGCGGGGCGGGCGCTACGACAGCCGCGAGGATCGCTCGCCAACGCCGGAACCCCCGGGGACCCGCGTGTTCACCCGGGAGATCCGCACGGCGAGCTTTCCTCGACGCTTTTGCCAGCCTACGTCGATCGACAAGTACACGGGGGAGACGGACCCTCGTGTGTGGCTCAACGACTACCACCTGGCATGCCAGCTGGGCGGGGCCACCACCGACGAGGTCATCATCCGCAACCTACCACTGCACCTCGCAGACTCGGCGCGGACGTGGCTTGAGCACTTGCCGGCCAGCCAGATCCACAATTGGGACGACTTGGTCCGCACCTTCGTGGGAAACTTCCAGGGCACATATGTGCGCCCCGGAAACTCCTGGGACCTACGCGCGTGCACCCAAAAGCCCGGCGAGTCGCTCCAGGACTTCATACCGCGCTTCTCCAAGCATTGTACCGAGCTCCCAAGCGTGGCCCAGTCCGAGATCGTGCACGCCTTCCTCGAGGGCACGACCTGCCGGGACCTCGTGCGCGAACTCGGGCGCAGCCCGCCAGCCGACTCCAACGAGCTGTTCGATATCACCACCAGCTTTGCTTCCAGCGAGGAGGAGGTGGGGGCCATCTTCGACACGAAGAAAGGCAAGCGCATGGACGACGCGACCGCGGAGGGCAGCAAGTCCAAGGAGCCCCAGCAAAAACACAAGCGGGGCAAGAAGGGAAAGAAGCCGCGCCGCGAGGCGCACACGTAGGGACGTGACGACGACGGGGACGAGGCCCTCGCTGTTGACCCGGCTTAAAAGGGCCCTCAAGCGGCCCCTCGAGGCCCCGGCGTATTTGACGACATGCTCAAGAAGCCCTGCCCGTACCACAAGCCACCGGTCAACCACACCCTCAGCAGTGCGACATGCTCAAGAAATACTACAACCGCGCCGCCGCGAAGGATGGCGAGGCCAAGAAGGACAGGGGTGACGGCGACGCTGGTGGTTTCCCAGTGGTGGAGAACGCCTTAATCATCTTCGGAGGACCGACCGTGGATATGTCCAATAGCCAGCGCAAGCGGGAGCGGCACGAGGTCCTCGCCGCAGAGAAGGATCCTCCCTCCTTCCTCGATTGGTCGGAGGATGCCATCACCTTCAGCCGAGAGGATCACCCGAACCGCATCCCCAATCCGGGCCAGTACCCGTTGGTCGTCGACCCAGTCATCGGCAACGCGCGATTCTCCAAGGTGTTGATGGACGGATGTAGCAGCCTCAACATCCTCTACGCGCACACCCTGCGGCTACTAGGGATCAGGTTGGACCAGCTGCGGCCCGCACCACGACGTTTCACGGCATCGCACCGGGCAAGCGCGTCCAGCCCCTCGGGCAGATCGATCTGCTAGTCTGGTTCGGCACACCGGACAACTTTCGCAAGGAGACACTCACCTTCGAGCTGGTGGGGTTCAAGGGCACATACCACGCCATCCTTGGGCGACCGTGCTACGCCAAGTTCATGGCGGTCCCGAACTACACCTACCTCAAGATTAAGATGTTGGAGCCCAAGGGCGTCATCACCGTGGGCTCATCGATCGAGCACGCATTCGACTGCGATGTCGAGTGCGTGGAGCAAACCGAAGCGCTCGTGGCAGACATGGAGAAGCTGGTCAACGAGGACCTCGACTCCGCCACCAAGCATGCAGGTAGCTTCGAGGCTGCCAAGCAGACCAAAGAGGTGCCCCTCGACCCTGCTGCCCCCGAGGGCAAGGCGTTGAGGTTCTGTTCCACCCTCGACCCGAAATAGGAAGTGGTGCTCGTCGACCTTCTCCCAACCAACGCCGACATCTTCGCGTGGAGCCCCTCGGATATGCCAAGCATCCCGAGGGAGGTCACCGAGCACTGTGCAACAACGGCTATGGCGCTTTGACGAAGAGCGATGCCGAGCGATCAGAGTGAAGCTGCGGAAGATCCTCGAGGCCGGGTTCATTAAGGAAGTCTTTCAACCTACGTGGCTAGCTAATCCTGTACTAGTTAAGAAAAAGAATGGGAAGTGGCGGATGTGTGTAGATTACACTAGCTTGAATAAAGCATGTCCCAAAGTTCCTTTTCCTTTGCCACGAATCGATCAAATTGTTGACTCAACTGCAGGGTGTGAGCTTCTATGCTTACTTGATGCCTATTCCGGGTACCACCAAATAAAAATGAAGGAGTCCGACTAGCTCTCGACTTCATTCATCACGCCGTTCGGAATGTTTCCTATGTGACAATGTCGTTGAGCCTCCGAAATGCGGGCGCTACGTACCAGCGATGTATGCAGCACGTCTTCGGAGACCACATCGGGCGAAACGTTGAGGCTTACGTAGATGACATAGTCGTGAAAACCAGGAAGGCAGACGACCTAGTTAGCAACTTGCGCGTGGCATTCGATTGCCTGCGAGCCAACGGGGTGAAGCTGAACCCCGAGAAGTGCATTTTCGGAGTGCCGCAAGGCATGTTGCTGGGATACATAGTGTCCTAGTGGGGCATTGAGCCCAACCCCGAGAAGGTCGCAGCCCTTGAATGGATGGGCCCGATTCGAGACCTTAAGGGGGTCCAAAAGGTGTTGGGGTGCCTTGCTGCTTTGAGCCGTTTCATTTTGCGGCTCGGCGAAAAGGGGTTACCCCTCTACCATCTCCTAAAGAAGCACGAGCGCTTCTCCTGGACCGCCGAGGCCCAAGAGGCGCTTGACAAGATCAAAGCGACGCTCGCCCACACGCCGATCATAACGCTGCCCCAGGACGGTGAGCCTCTGTACCTCTACGTCGCCGCAACCACCCAGGTGGTCAGTGCCGTCATCGTGGTGGAGTGTACGAAGGAAGGGCATGCCCTACCAGTCCAACGACCCGTGTATTACATTAGCGAAGTGCTATCCGAGACCAAGGCACGGTATCCTCAAATCCAGAAGCTGCTCTATGCGGTGGTGCTCGCACGTCGCAATCTCCAGCACTACTTCGAGGCCCACCCGGTTACGGTAGTTTCCTCCTTCCCGTTGGGAGAAATCATCCGTAACCCGGACGCGACGGGTAGGATCGCCAAGTGGTCTGTGGAACTCATGGGCGAGACGCTCGCCTATGCGCCACGCAAGGTAATTAAGTCCCAGATCCTGGCAGATTTCGTCGCCGAATGGATGGACACACAACTGCCGCCGCCGCAAATCCAGGCTGAGTGCTGGACCCTCAACTTCGACGGGTCAGCGATGAAAACAGGGGCGGACGCGGGCCTGCTCTTCATCTCACCCCTCGGGGAGCACATGAGGTATGCAGTACGCCTACACTTCCCCACGTCCAACAACATGGCGGAATACGAGGCCCTCCTTTGCAGGCTCCGAATTGCCATCGAGACAAGCATCAAATGCCTCGCGTCAGGGGGGAGTCGCAACTCGTGTTTGACCAAGTCATGAAGAATGCGAGCTGTCACGACGACAAGATGGAGGCCTACTGCAACACCATGCGAGCCCTCGAAGACAAGTTCTACAGCATCGAGCTCAATCACGTTCCCCACCGGTACAACGAGGAGGCGGACGAACTCGCCAAGATCACGCCGGGGCGAATCACCGTTCCCCCGAACGTCTTTACGCGGGACGTTGCGAAACTGTCCGTCAACCTTGAGCTCACACCCTCAAACAAAGAGGAACACTCGGGGGCTCCCTCGAACCCAGCAGGCGCAGAGCTTATGGACGAGGACCCCTCGAACGAGGCGTTCGTGCTCTCTTTGCTCGAGGGGTACGGCGCGGACAAGGCCGAGGCCATGGACACGGAGCCAGCCCCCCGCGTGGAGGACTGACGAGACAAGTACATCACCTGGATGGATCGAGGGGAGCTTCCCGCGGATCGATCCAAGGCCAGACGCATTGCTAGGTTGGCCAGATCATTCACACTCACTGACGGTGAGCTGTATAAGCGCGCCGCGTCAGGCTTCTTGCAGTGGTGCGTACCCATCCCCCAGGGGCGCGAGCTCCTCCAAGACATTCATGCGGGCGTGTGCAGCCACCACGCGGCACTGCGTACCCTCGTGGGCAACGCATTCTGCCAGGGCTTCTACTGGCCTACCGTGGTTGCTGACGCCAGCGAGATTATGCGCACCTACGAAGGGTGCCAATTCTACGCTCGCAAGACCAATCTCCCAGCTCACGCCCTCCAAATGATTCCGGTCACATGGACCTTCGCCGTGTGGGGGCTGGACATCGTCGGGCCCTTGCGAAAGGCGCCGAGGGCTACACCCACCTGCTAGTTGCCATCGACAAGTTCTCCAAGTGGGTCGAGGTGCGCCCAATCATGAATCTCAGGGCGGAGCAGGCCGTGACGTTCTTCACCAACATCGTCTACCAGTTTCGGGTGCCTAATTCTGTCATCACCGACAACGGGTCTCAATTCACCGGCAGGAAGTCCCTGGAGTTCTGCAACAAGTTCCACATCCGTGTGGATTGGGCGGCTGTTGCACATCCATAGACCAATGGTCAAGTGGAGCGGGCCAACGACATGATCTTGCAAGGCCTCGGGCCCAGGATTTTCGACAGATTGAACAAGTCTGGCCGAAAATGGCTCCAGGAGCTACCGGCGGTCGTGTGGAGCCTTAGAACCACCCCGAGCAGGGCCACGGGATTCACCCCGTTCTTCCTGGTCTATGGCGTGGAGGACTTCCTCCCCACAGACCTGGAATACAGGTCGCCCAGAGTCAAGGGCTACGACGAGGGCACCAACCAGCGAGCCCGCGAGGACTCGCTGGACCAATTGGACGAGGCCCACACCATGGCCCTGATGCACTCAGCGAGATATCAACATGCTTTGAGGACATACCATGGCCAGGAAGATACAGTGTTGAGACTTCAACGAAGGGGACCTAGTCCTAAGGCTGCGCCAAGACAATCGAGGCCGCCACAAGCTATCGCCCCCATGGGAGGGACCCTACGTCGTCGTCAAAGTGCTCAAGCCTGGCACCTACAAGCTGGCCAACGAGGACAGCGAGGAACTCACCAACGGTTGGAACATCCAACAGCTACATCGCTTCTACCCTTAGAGAGGATTTCCAAGTTCTTTTTGTTATTTACATACCCAACACCCCAGTTGGCCGTACGAATGTAAATTCCATCGAATTAATAAAGTCAAAGGGCGACTCGGCTTTCCCCGGAAAACCAAGTCCCCCTCAGGGGCTACCGCAGGGGGCATCCCCCCCCAAAAAAATGGTCCCATTTTTCGCAAAAAACCGCCGCAAATGTGCTAAGTACGCCTCGACCCAAACTCTGGGTGAACTTACACGGGAAGCGAGTGGCCAAAGGGCGAAGAAGCGCGAGTCGGCGATAGCTTATGCCTCCAGCAGCATACGACCCTTCCCCCTCGCCGCTTTGCCTATAAGCTACTTGTGCGAATGAAACTTTCGTAGCCAAGGTTCACCTAACAAAGCGGGGAGGCAGAACAACACAATTTCTAAAGTGAACAACGAGTACTTCAATTCATAAACATCCAAATGTTTTAAACAGTAAATGTTTGTTACAACAGCCGCGCGACTCAAATGCTAACACTAATAACATAGAGGGCACAAATGCCCAATGGTCTTCAGGCTTGGGGGCCGCCTGCCGCGGGAGCGTCCGAAAAGAGGACGTCCATGAAGTCCTCGGTGAGGATGTCGGCAGCAGGAGCGGCGAGCGCGTCCGCACGGTTCATCACCTCCTCATCGTCGACGCTGACAGGAACGACGTAGCCTATGGAAACGGCCTTGAGGTCGACCTGGTAGTAGAAGGCCACCACGCCAAGGGCTTTCTGAACTCCCAGGTGAAGGGCGCGGCACATGCACCGGGTAACGTGCCCACTGAGGGCATGAAGGAGACTCGCCATCAAGCTCTCGGCCTGCGCCTCGCCCTCCTCGACTTCCTGGCACGCCCTGAGGGCAGGGGCCCGCAGCTCCTCCAACTCCTGTTGCGAGGAGTTGTAGGCCGTCTAAACAGCCTCTGCCTGGGTCGTCAAGCTCCCAAGAGCGTTTTGCAAGCCTGGAAACCATGAACAAAAACCGAAAATTGGGAGCGGGTCCCAAGAAAACCAAATCAACAAGCAAAAGGTGAAGACAGGCGACTCACCTTCGACCTATTTCTTCTCCGACTCAAAGGCCACGCGCGCAGTCTCAACCGCCTGCTGCAGGCCAAGGATCATAGCCTCCTGTTCCTTGACGACCTGGCGCTGATCCGCGAGGGAGACGCTCAGCTGGGTCAGCTCCCCATTGAGCCACGAAACTTCCTCGTCCCGCCGCTTGAGGGTTGCCTGCGCCCCCTCGAGTGCGGCGTGCTCCCACTGAAGGAGGCCCTAGGCCTCTTCTCGTGCCAGGCGCTAGGGCTCGAGGGTGGCCCAAGCCTCAGCAAGTGCAGCTCACTCTTGCTTGAGCTGATCCTCTGCCTACTGGCGCGCGTCTCACTCCTGCTGAAGCTATTCCTCCGTCGAGGCGAGGGAGGCGGCCTTGTCCGCCAGGATGGCCCTCAGCTGCTCAACCTCCTTGGCCTTCTCCTCGTCCTGGCTCTACCAAGGACGCACTCCCTCGAGGGTCGCACGGTCTTGTTGGAGCTGGGCACGAGTCGTGGCCACCTCCGTCTCCCACTCTGCCGCCACAGTTCGCACCCCTGCCAAATCCTCGCGTGCTTTCTGCAGCGCCTCATCCCGCTCTAGGAGCACCGTCCTCACCTTTGCGACGGCGGAGGCGTCTTCAACAGCTCGAGCGTCATGCTCCAGGAGCTCGTCACGCATGGCCTCGATCTGATACTCCAGCCACCCGTTGTCGGCTTGCAGGGCCTCGACAAGGGCATCAAGGGTGTTGTACTGGTCTCGGTACCAGTTACGCTCGGAGCTCAGTTGGTCGAGGCGGTTCTGCCTCTCCCGAGCTCGGCCTTCTAAATCCTGTCACCGGTGGACAAGGCAAGGGGGAAGCTGAGTCAGAGGAAGCACAAACACGGAAGAGATAAGAGAGAGGGGAGGGAAAAACTCCGAAATCCAACAGAAAAAACGCGTACCTGGAAAACCCGCCACGCGGGACCTGCATGGATCCGCAGCGCCTCGTTCAGCGTGTTGTTGAGCGAGGCGCCGTGGTCGCGGAACTCCTGCCATAGTGGCTGCTCGGCATGGGCCTCGCTGAAGTGGGCCGTCGGTGCACTCACGTGCTCCCGCTTCTGCTCCGGACACGCCGTGGTGCCATCTAGAGCGGGGAGGGCGGCGCGCGATGACGAGGCCTCGGCGCCGTGCGTCGGATGTCGCGGCATCATGCAGCCATCCTCCCGCATCACTACCACCCCCGCCGCGGGCTCGGGGGGCGGCGCGGGCCGGTCCCCCCTTGTCCCCATCCGGGCGGCGGGGCGTCATCGTCGGGAATCTCCCCTGCGGCCGCCCAACACCACCGGCGGGGGTAGGCGCCCGCGGAACGTCGGCGCGGTGGTTGCCGTAGTCGTGACCGCCGCCGCGGCCGTTGCCTCTGCCGCCGCGACTCCGTGGCCACGGCCACACCGCGCGGTGGCTCGCCCGTCGTCGCCGCGCTCCCCGGCCGCCCGTGGCACCCTCGACGAGCGCCGCCTCGTGGATACGGACGCGTCCGACCTGAGCGCTTTGGCGGGCGCGAGGGCGGGGACGGTCGGCGCCACCCTGCGACTCAAAGACAAAAAAACTGAGCTCTAGCCCCTCGAAACCGGAACATCTGGAGGAGCGACTACTTACCTCAGTTTGAGAAGCCTCGCTTCCTTTTTCTCTAGGGTCCGGCGGACGATGCTGTGGCGCCTGTCGCCGCCGCCTCAGCACTCTCAGACGCTTCCGTGGCACTATCGACGGTGAATTTCTGTCAACCTAGCTATGAGTTTACCTTTAATGTTGGTATTGATTTATTATTGTAACCACAGGAACTAACCCCCCGTATATAACAAGTTCACTCCTGCATGTCGATTTTGGAGTTCATTGTTTACGCAGGAAATCTACGCTAAAGAGGAGACTTTCAGGATAAGTTCACCAAGCACTTCGGAAGAAGATCATGAAGCCCGACAAGAGTCAAGAAATGCAATGAACATGACTCCAAATGACCCGCGAACCAAAGCGTCAACGTGCAAGTCTTCAGGGACTCAACCAGAAAATGGTGAAGCTTGCATAGCAAGGATTCAAGCCTTAACCGTGAAGGAAACGACGTCAAAGGCCCACATGCAAGTGCACACAAATAAGGAATCATGCAAGAAGCAACCAGGGAGGAAGATGGGCCCGAACCAGCCCGGAAAGGGCCTAGGCCGGTCGGCCAATTCGGATAGGCCCAAGGGACTTTTGGTCCAATTCGTGACGCCCTTTGCCCTACGTGTTCGTCTATTTATTGCCTCCGGCACCATCGGCCGCCAGATCGAACAAATCATTCTACTGACGCCATTCACCAAAAAACCTCCGCCGCAAGATGAGGGAGAGAGTTGGATGAGCTCGTCGTAAGGATCAACACCGGCGGAGGGAAGGAAGCAAGAGGAGGACTCCAAGCCGCTGGCCTAGGGGTGTTCTCAAGCTTCATCACCGCCATCTTCATCGATGACGTTCTCCGGAGTCTCCATCACCCCTATGTGCTTCAATCCGTGTAAGATGATGGGGTAATGTCCCCGTTTGTCCCTAGGGTTAGATGGATGCATGATATGTAATCTATACATGAACCTTATGCCAATCAATGCTTTATGGTCTATGTCTTCGCGTATCCTTTTATTACATATGTTTGCGCAACATGTGCTCTTAGTAGGGTTGTGGTAATCATGGTGATTAGCTTAACACTATGGATGCTTGGGCATAGATGCGGTTATACGTGAAAGTGTTTGATTACCTTGCGTAGTGACAGTATGATTTTGGGAAAAGGCTTAGTGGCCGCATAATCGCCATGAAGCTAGTGTAGGCAACACCCTTTTCATGTAGTAGATGCATCTTCATGTGTTCCTAAACCCTAGGGAGGGAACACTTATCTATCTTAATCTCTCTCTTGTGTCCACCCTTTACCATCTAGTTTAACCCTAGATTTGTTTGATCAACTTAGGTTAGATTGTATTTACCTTTAGATTAATACCTCTGTCAAAGGTTTTTCATCAACTAGATTAGTACTTGGTTAAGCGCTAGCAATCCCCTTGCTCCGCGGATTGATAAGAACCTTGGGGGTCACCCCGTGGTGAAAAAGGTGTAGGTCCGTACGCTTGCGGATCATAGGTGGATATGAGTTTTATCCGTCAACAAGCCCCCTTTTCTGGCGCCGTTGCCGGGGAGCAAGCCAGTTTGCTACGTTTAATCTAGTATTAATTTTGTTGATTACTAACACCTAACCCTTATTTTCTAGAAAAGTTGTTTTTTTGTTTTTCTTTCTACTTTTCTTGTGCCTAGATGAATTTGTTCACCTCACCATTGGAAGACGAAGAGATGTCGCTAAGGGAGCTAGAAATGCCGTCAATGGAAGACATTGAGATGCAAAAATGAGATTTGGCGCTTGCTACAACTCACTATGAAGTGAAGCCTAGAATCATCAAGTTAGTGGCGACAAAACCATTTAGAGGATTAGAGGATGACAACCCATATAGACACATTAAGGAATTCACGATGATATGCAACACGATGCAACAAGAAGGAGTCCCGGCCGCTTGGTTCAAGTGGAATCTTTTTCTGTTCTCTCTCGAAGATGAAGCGCAAACATGGTACACACTTGCGTCCGTTGAAGCAAAAGGAAATTGGGATGAGCTAGTGAAGAAGTTTCTTTTGAAGTTCTTTCCCGTAAGCAAGGTCCAAGACTTAAGGAGGCAAGTGCTCACTTTCAAGCAAGGAGAGGATGAAGAAATTGATGAAGCATGGGGCCGTTTTATTGAGCTACTTGAGCGAGGCCCGAACTTGGGATTTTCCAGTGACCTGATGTTGCATACCTTTTATTTTTCACTAACCCCTAACTCATCTCATTTTGTAAGCATGTGTGCAGGTGGTGATATAATGGATAAAACAATTAGTGAAGCCGCACAAATCTTACAAAGAATAAGCAATGGACAAAGAACGCAATGAGATTGGCAAACACGTTGTCGAGAGGAGCAAAACGACAAAAGCAAGCCCAAGGTGCTTGCTGAAATTTCTGAAAAAGATGAACCGGAGGTCAAAGAAGATGAATCGACCATACAAGAAATTTTTAGATCCACTTCCCAAGGTAAGAGAAGTCATTTCTGATGTTAAAAAATGTTGAAACTAACATGAATGTAGGCCGAAGTATGTGGAATGCTAGACCATTGGCGGAGTTCAATCAATATGGTTGGATTCAAGTTGATTTTTCCCCACTAATCAACTACCGAAGGAAGGAGGAATGCCGACACGTTGCCAAACTAGTTGAAGATATATTTGATCAAGAAATGAGTGGAGAGTCAATCCAAAAGATATTTGAAGAATAAAGAGAAGAAGAAGATGAAGGATGGATTGATCGGTTTGACAACTCAAGGATTCATGATGAAGAAAAAGAGGAGTACAACCGTGACGAGCCTAGTGACTCAAGGGACAAATGGGAGAAGGTAGGACTCAAGCTAGAAGGTTATAGCTTATGTTCTATTGAAGCCCACACAATAGCAAGGCAAGACATGGAAGTACTCAAGGATGAAGAAAAGAGTGAATCA
Organism: Cenchrus americanus; assembly: GCA_947561735.1. Lineage (NCBI taxonomy): Eukaryota > Viridiplantae > Streptophyta > Magnoliopsida > Poales > Poaceae > Cenchrus > Cenchrus americanus. The sequence goes on along the minus strand of OX387244.1, from coordinate 74,190,723 downwards.
ACGAAGAGCGACCTTGACGACATGTGGTACACGAGAGATAAAGAAAGAAACATACAAGGCTTTGAAGATGAAAATTTGATTGATAATGAAGACTTCAAAGAAGAGATGAATGCGTACATAATTGATGGATTACACGTTCCACATGATGAGATGGAGGGGGTGCAAAAAGGTAACAAACAGACACCTTCACTCGTTGAGATTGATTCGCCTTCAACACCGCTAGATGAACCAAATATCACTCTTGTTGAAAAAGCTCTAAGGCCAAGGTATGCGCCAAAATCTTAGGATATTATTTGTATTGATGTTGATAAATTCAAATATTCATGCACAACCAACAGTATGAATGATAGTTTAAATTTTATGCCTTGTTCCAATAATGATCATGTTGATAGGCTAGATTTTCTTGAGAATGAAAAAGAGGAAACATTTATGTTTGATCCAATTAATCTCAAACCTAAAGAACCTTTGCCTAATGATGAGCTAAATGCTATGCATGAAACATATGCTTCTTTTATTTACACCTTGACTTGTTGCTACAATTCGCATGTGGTGTTAATTATGGACGCGTATGTTTACAATAAGTTTTGTAATTCTCGATCATGTTTTGCGCTTGGTCAAGATAATGTCCTTAAAAAAAGTACATGTTGGGAGAAAGCCGATTTTCACTAACCATGTATACAAGGCTCGAATAAAAAAACAAGTCATGCCTTAAAGAGTTGCTAGATAAATCATCAACCTCTCCAAATCCCACGATGGATGCTGCTGTCTTCATCAATTTGAGAGATTGTTCAGAGGTGTACAAATGGAGAAAATGAGCTATCCAGAAGCTCCATGAAGTTTCCATTCCAACACATCAAGAACCAACGAGTTTGAAGACCTATGCAAGGAGTTATGGAGAAAACATTGAGCGTTGCGCGTTCTGAAATTTCAGGACAGATTTCATCGCCGAAGTAAAACGGACGTAACTCTCTTGTCCTGAGTCCGATTTGGGCAAATAAAGACTCGTTGGAAAGGATATTTTGTGCACTGTGCAATGGAGTAGAACTTGAGTATACTTTATGTTCTGGACATTAAAGAAAAAAATTCATGGAGTGAATGCAGCACCGAAGGATGATAAAGAAGGAGATAGCGATGAAACAAAAGGATGCCTTGGGCAAGTCTTCTATAAGTGATCAAGCACAACATGGGAAGTAAATTAAATCTGCATTGGTACCTTTCTTCTTGCATGAAGGTCCATGGCTATGCGACGAAAAGAAGGTATGTGAGAAAGTCGAGCTCTATGACTTTAAATGAAGCGTTTTTCGGGAGGCAACCCGTTTCTTTTTGTTTTTGTTCCTTTCTTAGAGAAAATAAAGAATGACACTATCTTATGATGATCAACTTGTGGTTATTAATCTAAGTTTAGTTTTCTTTTTAGAATCACCATCATGTTCATGCTCATATTTATTTATTTGCATGCACTGCATTTTGTTATCAATGTGATGTTTCTTTGCATGTACATGTTTTGCATATAGTTGGCTTGGTTGTTTTAAGGCTCAATGATATATGCTTTCATATCCATGTTAATGCTCCAGCTGGGCATTTTCCTTTTGTGATCTTGTGTAAACGTGGTGTTTAAACATGATTGCGGACCATCATCATTAAGTTCGATAAACCTTGCTAGCTTTTCATATGTTTTCATTTTGCATTGGTTAGTTTATAAGCTCTGCAATGCGCTTAATTTTTTCTTGTGCTATAAGAGTTATTGATTTAGGGATAGGCATGGTGTTTTAACCCTTGATAAATAAACCTTTATGGCTATGGAGAAATTTGGCAACCTAGTTGTAAACATGGGGTTTAGAACTAGGTGAAAACATTGTCTTTGTTTATATGCTCTCCTATCATGTGCATACACACCTTGCACCACGTACACTCATTAGGCTTTTATTCATCATTAGACTAATTATGCCACAAGTTGAGAGTCTTAGGAGTCATTGTTGGATTGTTGGCAATTTTATCTACTCCCAACCGTCACCTTGGGGGTAGAATGTGCGCTTAAAACGTCTTGCAGGTAAGATAAAGACTGTCACTACAAGGAAATTGAAGGATGGCTAAGATAAAAATGTTTTGTCTTCTTCTTCCATGCCTAGCAAAATGCTAAGCATGGGGGAGACCCTGAATCTTCAACACGGAAGTGCAACATGACGCTCTAGAAGATAGAATGATCAAGATCATTAATGTCACCGGATCAATGCGCAAGAAGCCATCGATCTCATCAAAATTCTGCATGGTCTCGAAGGGAAAACACTGGATATTTTTGGATATTTAGAAGCCCCATGAAGTTACGATTCCAACAAATCAAGAATCAAAACAATCGGAGGTTCCTACAAGCGGTTATGCCTGAATCACAGAGTGCAACACGTCCTGAAATCAGTTTTGGACAGCACAAAGCGCTGAAGTAAAACGGACATAGCTCCCTTGTTTGAACACCGTTTTCGATGAATGACCACACGTTGGAAAGGTAATTTCATAAACTTTTCAATAGAGCTATATTTTTATATATGTTCTATTCTGGAAAGAGGGGGAAATGCATGAAAAAGATACAGCAAGGAGATGATGAGAACAAGAAAGAGGAGATGGTGATGACAATATTGAAGAGAAGGGCGACCAATGACTCCATTAAGCATACAAGATCAAATTCAGAAGTTTAGGAGCATTGATAAATCAAGACAAAATCAAAAGCCACATTGGTACATGGAGATGTCGGAAGAAGGCAACGAAGAACTACAAAGGATGGTAACACCTCCATAGACCTTCTCTTTTCCAAACACAAATGCTTGTAAGTATGCCTTCGACCTCAACTAGGTGCAACCTTTTGTTTTTCTCTTCCAACAATAACATGGCTACTAGGAGGACAACCTAGGTTTCTTTTTACTTTCAATAGATAGGCATGACCATGTGTTCACCTCGATGTTTTATATTGCCTATGCTTACGGAAAGATGATGAATGTTGTCGCTTTGTTTTACCTACATGAAGTTATACATGTCTTGGCTAATTGCTCTCTATAATATGATCTGAAATTAATTTAAATACCGGCTCTTTTATTTGTGGAGGTGAAATGACTATGCTCTAGACCCACATACATATCTTTGCTCTTTGATTTAAGTTTCTGGATAGCCGGATAACTTGTTGTTTTTATGAAAACTTAACTTTTATGCTATCTACATATTTGTGATGGTCTTGCAAAGTTCTGCCTACCAAAGCCATATACATATATGTTTTATGATAACAAAACCCGTAGATTGCAAACATATGTTTTGATGAGTTGGATTAGGATTGATTTCTATGGTTCGAGACTAAGAAGCTGGTCATTCCTTTGTGTAACTTTTTCATGCTAGCCTTTTTGTCCATGCATTGTGGGTTTTCACATCGAAAATTTCACAAACTTCTCTGGGCATCCACCGTAAACCAAAAACATCTTTTTGTGATCACCTCCTTGTCCACAACCCAATTTGAGTATGGAGTAAAATTCTCAATGGAGATTCAAATATTCCACGAGATTATGGAATTTATACTTACTTTAGCAGTCATTTCCCCTCTCTTTTATGCTCAAGGATGAGCATCATTCAAGCATGGGGCAGGAGTCATTACATCATCTCTGACAAATGCTATGCAAGCATTATGTTGCAAAAGTTCTGAGGAGCAAAAGAAAGAAAATGAAAAAAACATATATGATGAAAAGAAAAGACAAGTAAGAAAAAAGAAAAAAAAGAGAAAGAGAGAAAAATGAGAAGGAAATAAAATAAAAGTAAAAAAATAATAAAGATGCTCCTCGGATCTTTTTGCTTCATAAGTTCTCAAGTGCCTTGATGACAAATCTATACTCAAATCTTCCAATCATGTGCAATCCGATAACGAGGACTTCACCCGTGCCTCTTGCACATGTCCACTTATCTAACTGTGTGTGTTTCATCTCTCTCTTTCCAACATTTATTTTCCATGGCCTTTTTGATGAGTCTCGGTAATTCCAATAGACCTCTCTCTTAATTTGACAATATTTCGGATGTATGTTTTGCTAGGATTGTTTTTAACCTTCCAAGCTCCACATAAGCCTTCCACTATCACATGTGAGTAGATTAGGTTGAAAATAATCTAGTATAGGCTTGAGTGACTTGATAAGATGAGTGTTTCCATGAGCTTTTGCAAGAGATATTCAATTATGTTGGATATGCATCTTTTTGAAAATACTTCCATGTAACAAGGTAATGGTTTGAAGTTCACTTAAGTTTGAGAGCATCGTGTTTATTAAATGTGGCTTGTTCTTTATTGTTAGTCTATCTTCCATAATAAAAAAGAAGACGGTCACAACTTTAACTTTAAAAATAAAATTCTCAAGAGAGAGCAATTTGTCTCATAATGATTGACTACGTGCATGGACAACATTGGAAGGCAACGCTGATTTCCCTTTTAAGCGAGGATTACTTACTCGAGGACGAGCAAGGTTTAAGCACGGGGGAGATGTTGACGGTGAATTTCCGTCAACCTAGCTATGAGTTTACCTTTAATGTTGGTATTGATTTATTATTATAACCACTAGAACTAATCCCCCGTATATAACAAGTTCACTCTTGCATGTCGATTTTGGAGTTCATTGTTTACACATGAAATCTACGCTAAAGAGGTGACTTTCGGGATAAGTTCACCAAGCACTTTGGAAGAAGATCATGAAGCCCGACAAGAGTCAAGACACACGATGAACATGACTCCAAATGACCCGAGGACCGAAGCGTCAACGTGCAAGTCTTCAGGGACTCAATCAGAAAACAGCGAAGCTTGCATAGCAATGATTCAAGCCTTAACTGTGAAGGAAATGACATCAAAGGCCCACATGCAAGTGCACACAAATAAGGAATCATGCAAGAAGCAACCGGGGAGGAAGATGGGCCCGAACCGGCCCAGAAAGGGCCTGGGCCGGTCGGCCTATTCAGATCGGCACAGGGGCCTTTTGGCCCTTTGCCCTAGGAGTTCGTCTATTTATTTCCTCCGCCGCCGTCGGCTGCCACATCGAACAAATCATTCTACCAACGCCATTCACTAGAAAACTGCCACCGCAAGATGAGGGAGAGAGTTGGATGAGCTCATCGCAAGGATCAACACCGGCGGAGGGAAGGAAGCAAGAGGAGGACTCCAAGCCGCTGGCCTAGGGGTGTTCCCAAGCTTCATCGCCACCATCTTCATCGACGACGTTCTCCGGAGTCTCCATCACCCCTATCTGCTTCAATCCGTGTTATATGATGCGGTAATGTCTCTGTTCGTCCCTAGGGTTAGATGGATGCATGATATGTAATCTATACATGAACCTTATGCCAATCAATGCTTTATGGTCTATGTCTTCGCGTATTCTTTATTTACATGTTATTGCGCAACATGTGGTCTTAGTAGGGTTTGTGGTAATCGCGGTGATTAGCTTAACCCTATGCATGATTGGGCATAGATGTGGTTATACATGAAAGTGCTTGATTACCTTGCGTAGTTACAGTACGATTTAGGGAAAAGGCTTAGCGGCCGCATAATCGCCATGAAGCTAGTGTAGGCAACACCCTTTTCATATAGTAGATGCATCTTCATGTGTTCCTAAACCCTAGGGAGGGAACACTTATCTATCTTAATCTCTCTCTCTTGTGTCCACCCTTTACCACCTAGTTTAACCCTAGATTTGTTTGATCAACTTAGGTTAGATTGTCTTTACCTTTAGATTAATACCTCTGTCAAAGGTTTTCCAGCAACTAGATTAGTACTTGGTTAAGCGCTAGCAATCCCCTTGCTCCGCGGATTTATAAGAAACTTGGGGGTCACCCCGTGGTGAAAAAGGTGTAGGTCTGTACGCTTGCGGATCGTAGGTGGATACGAGTTTTATCCGTCAACAGGCACGTGGTGGCGCTTCCACGGGGCGCGCCGCCTCTTCCACGGACCGCCCGGTGGCGGGTGCTTCCGCTCCACCACGGGTGCCTGCTCCTCTGCCGCCTCTGCGGCTCTTGGTGACGGGGGTGGGGGATTCCACCTCTCGGGGGGAGCCCGCCCCCCATCGCTCTCCTCTTCATCCTCCTCCTCCGACGACGACGAATTCTCCGGGGTCGCCGAAGGAGAGAGCCCCTGCTGCTCGCGCAGCCGATACTCCTCGCTCTGTTGCTCCCGGCACTCCCGCCACCTGATGCTCCTATCCTTCCGGCATACGGCCCGCTCCTGCTCCCGTAGCTGTGCGGCGCGTGCAGCCGGTCGGGCCCGGGGCGTGGGTGGGTAAGACTGTGAGGCGTCCACAGACACCCTCCGCTGAAGAACAAACTGTTAAGATCGCATCAGTGCGTCGCGAGGGAATGAGGGAAGGGGGAAGCCTACTCACCGCCTGGACGTCGGGGAGCATGACGAACGACCAGAGCTCGTCGTTGTTGTGTCGCCCGGCCTTGAGGCTAATGGCGCGCCTCGCCCTCGTGGCCGCATACTCCTGAGGGAAGCGGTCGTGCAGCAACCGCGAGTGCACCAACGACGCAGGGTTGGCCGCCTCACTCATCTCGTAGATGTGGAGCTCCCTCTCCATGAGGGGGACGATCCGCCTGTGGTGGAGGCTGGCGAGGACCGAAGGTGCGCCCAACCCGGCGTCCGCCAGGGCCTTCAACATGAGCAGGATTGACTTCGGCCGATCCTGGCGTGAAGAAGGGGACAGGCCGTGATGCCAGAAGTCGGCCTTCTCCTTCAGCACCTTGCCAGTGTAGGGGGGAGGCCGGGCCCGTCGTTGCGGAGGTAGAACCATCCCCTCTCCCACTCCGCGTTGTTGGTTGTCATCATGCAGGGGATGTAAAACTCTTTGCGTGAGTCCCGCAGAGAGATTGACAAGCCACCGGCGCGCACTGCCCGGCGCACCCGCGTCTCAGCCGTGGTGAGCGTGTGTAGATCCGCGCAGAATAGGTGAACCCAGAGATCCCAGTTCACGGGGATCCCCAGGAACCCCTCGTGGACGCCGACGAAGGTGGCCGCCTGTGAAATAGCGTTGGGGCAAAGTTGTGCAGCTCCACCCCGTAGTGGTGGCACAATCCACGCATGAAGCGGCTCGTCAGCATGGTGAAGCCGTGCTCGTGATGCTAGATGAAGCTGACGACGTAGCCGTACGACGGGTTGGGCTCCCGATCCATCGCCGGCGGAACGATCCACGCCGGGGGCTGCCCCTCCACATTCGGCGCCAGCTGGCCACCATTCACGAGCTCGTTTAGGGTGAACTGCGTCACTGTTGAGAAGTTCCACGGCAGCGGGTCCAGCACCTGGATTGGCTGGGTGGGAGCCATTGCGGCTAGCGGTGGCACACGAAGGCTAAGTGGGCGGCGAACGAAACGAAAGGGCGCGCAGCCGGAGAACGAAGGCGAAAGGCAAGGGGGCAGCAGCGCTAAGTGACAAGGTAAGGGACTCCCCCTTCCCTCTCCTTGGATTTATAGATCAAAGGGAGCCACGCTCCCCAAACCGCGCGCACCGTGCGCATTAACTGCAGGCGGCTGCATCCATCACCGACGAGCGGGCCCCACCACGCCGAAACGGCCAGGCGCGCGCGCATGTGCCATCATTACGGCGCGGCAACCGAAGAGCCACGGCGGCCCGTCACATCCGCCCCCCACGTTGCCCACTACACGCGCGGTTGCACCGCCTGAAAAGGCGCACCCATAGCACACGGCCGCGGCCACGACTGTGGGCATTTAATGGCTTGGTCCCTTACCAAGTAAGCAAGACCATCGCACGGCCCGAGCCCAAGGCTCGAAAAATCAGACCCTCGAAAGGTGTGATTACCGACCAGTGGCCCCGAGACCCGCTCTGTGGGAGCGAGCGCCACCGGTGCCCACGATTCTAGAGGTTACTGATCAGTAGCTCGAGGGCTAGCTTAGCCACCAGCCCATGAGTCCTGCAGATGTAAAAAAGACGGGGACACCTAGCTGTCACCCCGCAACGGCCCTACTGATCAAGGGTTCGAAGCCTGAACCTCGAAGGGTTCAAACAGGTGCCCCAGATCAACAGAGTCAGGGACGATGAGGGTGCGCGCATTTGATCCTATCCTCGAGCTCACCAGCTCGAGGGCGCCCCACATGTCATATTCAAGAGCCAACGAGGGCAGCTAGTTGAGGGATCCCACCGAGGGAGAGCTTCCGCGCCCCAGGTCCCCAGCGAACGGGACCGTGCCCTACCTAGAACACCCACGTAAGCGCTTTGATGGATGAGTCTCCAGACCACGAGCCTACCCTTATCGAACGAGGCATGGGCATCCACTTGAATAACCTGATAGCAGCTCGAAGAGGAACCCGCAATTCGCGACCCGCTCGATGGGAGTTGCGGACACCTAACCCTCCGTCTCGCGGAGGGACGACGAAGGGGCGTACAAACAAGTCAGAGAGCCCACCCCGATCGCCTCGAACGGGCCCAGGCATGGGGGCTCGACGCACGGCTACACCTCCTGGATATGCACCAAATGCACGCGAACGTCAACACATGCGTATGGCACCGCCGAGTCCGGCTGAAACACCGCCGAGGCCGGCTGAAATAAACACCTCGCACAATGATGATGCTGCGGAAAAAACCTTGAAGGAGTACACACACTCCTCCAAGGCTTCGGGTGCTAGACCCGCGGGTCTGCTAGCGCGCCCCCACGGAATAGAACAGCAACCAGGAGGGAAGAAAGTCCCATCAGTAGGCGTCAGCATCTGCGGAGTCCTAACGGATACCCCCGCAGATGCTCAGGGGCTACTGACGAGGACAGCCATAAGGGTCCCCCAAAAAACCGAGGGAAACCCATTTTCTTCCGTAAAAAAACAAAACACAAACGATCACGGCCCAGTGGCAGGGGTCCATGGCCCTGGTGGCCCCAGCGGCCCACCAGGGCAGTCATCCTAGCCGCCCTCGAGCGAAACTCCGCTTTGCTTGAGGGGCACGGCGCCGCAATAACGAAACCCCGCCTCGCTCCAGGGCTGGCCGCCCCCTCAAGTGAGGTTCCGCCTCACTCGAGGGCTAGACGCCCCCTCGGGCGAGTCTCCGCCTCGCTCGAGGCTCCCACGGGCTCGCCGCCCCCATACCTGCTCCCCCAACCGGGGCATTAATGCTCTGACACTCGCAAGCGCCCCGGTCAGAGACGAATCCGCGCACGACCGTCCCTCTGACGCGCCTGGAAATCATATCCCGACGCTGTTCCACCAACCCTCCCGGTGAGGCCATCCCCGCCAATGTACGGCGCTGTGCAGTAAGGCCAGGGTCAGCTCCGTGACACTGTGCCACCCACTCTCGTACGGCCGGTGCGCAGCACCCTCGAAGGAGGACGGTGGAACCCTCGAAGGGGGGACAAATGCCTGTTCCACGCTCGCCCAGGGCCACACCGTGACGTCAGACCAGTAAAGCAGGTCTCCTCCGTCGCCATCGGCCCTATGCTGCCATCCCCGCAATCACAACATCATCCCAGGCACTGCAGCGCCATCCCCGACACTTTGGAAGCGCAGGACGACAAGACGCCGCCACGCCCGCTATTGTGCCCCGTACGGCCTCCCGTCAGCTGCACCCACGAGTCAGCACACGGGCGATGAACGAACGGAAGACTCCTACGCCGCCACCCTCGAAGCCGCTCCTGGAGGGATACAGGGCATGCCATGACGTCCCGCCAGAAGCAAGATTCACCAGGACAGCCGTCTACTCCATAGCACTGTACGCCACACCATCACACGTAGCTAGAACAACGCGGCACGCATGTAAACTGCCTCCTCCTTGGCCTATAAAAGGAGGGGCAGTCCCCTGGCCGCACGGGGGCGACGGACAACATTCACTCGCACGCTTTCCGCCTTCACCATGATATTGGCATTTAGCCTCAATCAAACCTCAGGGACCTGGAGGCTCCTCCTCCTCTCCCGCCTTGCTTGTAGTGCCCCTTTGCAAGCACCACGGTGCAACGCAATACAGTGCCTCGAGCACACCCTTGCTGGACGTACGGCCCCTGCCGGAACCAGGATAAAAATCGTGTCTCCTAGTTGCTTAGCACCAGCCATCGAGAGACAGATCTCAGCACTCATACTAGTTAGTGTCGGGACTACTTTCCGCACTGACAATTACCATTAGCACATCCCAATTGCACGCCTAGGACCTAACTTCTAATTTTGGGTCAGCCAAGTTCCAAACCTAACTTCTCCTAGTAGTACAGGGCACTGCACTCCACCTTCAGCCCCAACTGAGAGCCCCGAACCCCCAAATCATCGATGGAGGGGGAGAAAAGGGATTTTTACAATCGAAACCAAATTAATATTGTCACCGCACAAACTTTGCTTCTCTAAATATCAATTTGTGCTCACTAGACCATGGATGTACTACACGAAGGACACAAAAGGAACCACTCTGGGTATTCTTGAAGCTAAATACTACATAAACAATTTAGGGAGGAGGATGGAGACAAAGCTAAATACTATAGTTTTCTAGGATAGGATTCGAGGAGAAGGATGGCGATGGAGGCTTACCGCAATCGACTAAGGGTGTCATGTCCCGAGGAGGGGTAGGGGGACAAAGACACGGATTGCGGGATAAGACAGTTCCAGCTTGCGGCTTCTTGTTGTGGCGCTAGTGTCCTTGCCCCATCAAGACCCAAATTGCAAGAGAAGACGGGTTGGGGATGCGTGTTCGGGAAGAAGAGGGTTTGTGGTTCGCAGCGGGCGACGATCTGCAGAGAATGTTGATGGTGTATTTTGGTACACCAAACATGTTCATTACACTTTGGTTTGGATTTGATTATGGAACTAACCCGCCACTAGGCACACTAATCATATAACAAGTTCATCTATGTGCATGCATTTGGAAGTGTTGAGTTTATGTAGGAAAACATGGACATAAAGGACGGATTCGCAACAAATTCAAAGGAGCATTTATGGAGTGAGGACCATGTGTGGTTCGAGGACCGGTGGATGGTCGCTTCTTTGTGTGATGAGTGATTGACAACGTAGTGTGGACTGATTCTTGGCTAAGTATTGCAGGTGCAGGTTGCGGCTTGACTCGTGTTGGTGCAGGTGAAGAACAAGCGCGAAAGGTCATTGCTGGTGAGGCCTCCAAGTGTGGAGAAGACAAGTAGGCTTCGTTCGAGGGACCCGGTGGCCAGCGGGGTCAAGTGCGGGACGCATGGTGGCATGAACAGCAAGATGAAGTCGTGGACGGTTTCTTGGTAGAGCCTCAAAACCAAGGGCGAGCCGGAACTACGTGGGAGCCAAGTCATGAGTGGAGATTGGCGGAGGCTACACCGAGTTCGCGGGGTTTGCAGTGGTTCACCAGAAAACCACTGGGTTACTCGGTTGAGCCACAAAACCGAGGCCGAAGACTCGACGAGGGGGTGCGGCCACCCAGGCCGGTTCAAACGCCCAGGAGAGGCGGTCAGACCGCCTGGGGCCGGTCAGATCTCCCGGGCCGGTCTAACCGCCCGGGGGGGGGGGGGGGGGGGGGGCGATCTGACCGCCCTGGCCGACGGCGCCGAGAAGCTTCGAAGTGGAGGACACGCGTCGGGATCGCAAGGCTTGCGTCGAGGCTAAGCAGGTTGCGGTCGTCGGGCATCCGTCCGATGATGAAGACATGAAGACTTCCAAATCCACCCTCGAGGGGCATGTATCCCTAGTTATTAGTGAAGGGTAGTTTAGTCTTTTGGGTGCCTCCATATATACTCATTGAATGGGTGGATGGCAGCCAACTCTTGGAACCCTAGCTCATTTGTTTTTCCATTTTAGTTCTCCATTTTCCTTAGGATTTTAGAGGACTAGCTTGAGAGCTTCATGTGAGATCTAGAGAGAGGGATGGATGTTTGGGTGGCAAGCTAGACCTTGTACGAACCTTTCATGGCATGTATAGATGGTTCGGCGTTGTTCATCATGGTGGTTTTCCCGTCTCTTTTGTGTTGATTTTCGGAGCTCTTTGTTGGCGGTGTTTTGAGGACAATTTCTTGGGGTTTTTGGTGGGTGTCACGTATGAGGTTCTTGTGCCTCTTTGGCTGGTGACTTTTCCCCCAAATCTCCTTTGAATCGGACTCGATTTGGTGGTTTCTCGAGTTGGGCGAGTTCTTGACCTAGAGAAGCGATTTCCTCGATTCCTCTTGATTGTGAGCATTTCGGGTCGATTCCTTTAAGGTAGAGGTTGCCCATGAGGTAACCCAGCTATTCCTGAAGTTTTGCTGAAATCCGTGGAGTGATTCGGGAGATCGGGCACGTGGAAGTTGAGGTTTGACCCGCGGGTTCGTTTTCTGGAAGGGGCGGTCTAACCGCCTATAGGGGGCGGTCTAACCACCCTGGGTGTTTCCAGGTCGAAGTTTTGTTTCGCCGGATTTTCCTCTGTGAGTTCGTTCGCCTTGATCAGAGGAGTGTCTGGGTGAAATTTGGAGTCGTTCTCGTGCTGTTTGCTAGGTGTTCTTGGTTGGAGTTCGTTCTTCGGGTACGGGAGGTTAGATCGCCCCCGGTAGCCGGTCTAACCGCCCCTAGGCCCCTGGGTGGAGTTTTGGTTTTCACCAAGATTTTCTGGTAGCTAGCATGGCCTTGACCAGAGATCTTTGTTGGTGAAACCGGGGTGAGTTTTGGTGCTCAGAAGAGGCATTTCGAAGGATTTCTTGGTTACCAGGTGGAGGCGGTCTAACCACCCCCTATACCCGATCTAACCGCCCCCTTCTGGTTAGCCGGCTTTCGAGTTGTTTCTGCTGTCGTTGCTGCGTGTGTGTTGTGGTTGCTGGTAGAGTTTGTTCCTAGGACCAGTAGCACTCCAGTGGCTACGTGGTTTTGGCAAACGGAAGGTAGAAGTGCGGAGCGTGTGATTTTGGGGGTTCGATCGAGCTAGTTCGTCTTGTCGGAGTTTCAATCTCCCTCGAGAAGAATTTTTATCGGCTCCCATTCACTCCCCCCCTCTCTGGTCGCCTAATCGGCCCTTCAAGTGGTATCAGAGCACGTTCGGGTCTTTGTTGACTCTAACCAGTCTAAGATCCAAGGATGGCGTACCAGGAACGGGGTTCGGGTCCTCCACACTTCGATGGCAAGAACTACCAGATGTGGAGTAAGCGGATGGGTGCGTTCCTCCGCGGAAAGGGTCAGATCCTTTGGGATGTCACGGTGGACACAGGCTATGTCCAGCTGATGGACTTCCTCGCTCCAGGATCGAGGGACAGATTCGACGCCAACAATAAGGCAGTCGACTACTTGTTTCGTGCTTTGTGTCAGCCTGAGTTCGATCGGGTGCACACCGAGCACTTGACTTGTAGGATTTGGGCGGTGTTGAAGGAGGCTCATGTTGGGAACGCCCAAGTTCAGACATGGATGTATGCAACCTACTGGAGAGAGTACGAGAACTTCACTCATCTCCCCGGTGAGTCCATCGATGCCTTGTTTCAGAGGTTCACGGTGGTTGTGAACAACATGAGGGCCAATGTGGACGTGCTCCCGTACGATGATCATGATAGAGCGGTCAAGCTCTTACACTCTTTGGATCGTACAATTTGGGGCGGAAAGTTCAAGGCCATTGTGGAGTCGGAGAAGTATGACACTTTGACGGTGAACGAGCTGTTCTCGAAGCTCAAGTCAGCTGAGGTGGATAGGGGCATGACTGCCAAGCTCAAGGGACCGACTGATTCCCATAGTCTTGCCCTCGTTGGTGGTTCCAAAGGAAAGGCTAACTCTAACCCATCCACCAGGATATTCTCCTTTTCCTCTTTGATGTCTATGTCAGATGAGGAGTTTGATGACCTTGGAGAGGACGAGCTGGCGCTGTTGACGAGGAGGTTCGAGAAGCTGCACGAGAACCGGGTGAACATGAGGAGGAACACGAGGACGTGCTTCCAGTGCGGCAAGCCGGGACACTTCGTCGCCGACTGCCCGAAGAAGGTCGAGAACAAGGACAACTACAAGCACAAGTCGAGGACGGATGGCAAGTACCGGTCGAGGCGCGACCACAAGAGCAAGCACAAGAACAAGTACAAGGACGAGCGACGATCGAGGAAGAAGGAGAGCCGAGGCAAGGCCCGAGCGATGGTTGAAGCGAGCGACGTCGACTCCAGTTCCGCGTACTCCACCTCGAGCTCGAGCAACAGTGAGGATGAAGGTGATCGTAGCAAGAACAAGAAGTTGTCCAAGAACCTGAGCGGGCTGAGCTGCTTTGCGAGAGACGGCTTCTGCACCATGGCGCTGAGCTCCGGCAGCAAGAAGAGCACAAAGAGCGACTCGGACTCTGAGTCCGACGACGAGGTGCGTGATGAACTTCCCTTCTTGCGCCAGGAGAATGAGAGGCTTGGCTCTTTGCTTGATAACCGTGATGACATGCTTAGAGAGGCCAAGAAAATGAGAAAAGAGCTTAGGGCTTCACTCAAGGATGCTAGGACTAGAGTGGCTGAGCTAGAGACACAGGTGCTTGATAGCAAGCTTGAGATTGATTCCCTTAAGGCTAGCCCTGTTGTTTCGGATGAGAATGATTGTGCTGATTGCTCCATATTTCTTGCTGATCTTGCTTTGTTTAAGGAGAAGCATGCCTCCAAGTGTGAGGAACTAGATGTGCTTAGGGTTGAAGTGGCTGAGCTTAAGTCTAGACCTGCTTTGCTAGGTGCTTGCACTTCTTGCCCTATTTTGCATGCTAAGATTGATGAGATGCTTGCATACACTAGTTCTCTTGAGGCTAAATTGAAGGAACCCATGCCTACATCATGCTCTACCTGTGAAATGCATGCTTTGAAGAATTTGGAACTTGCACATTATGTTGATCATTTGCAGGATGAGAATGATGACTTGAGGAAGTTGATGGGTTGGTTGTCCGGTCATGAGCCTCGGTTGAGGATGATGATCGAGGCATTTAAGAGGCGAGGATGGTGAGGGACTTGGGGCAAACAAGGTTGGTGAGGGAAGTGGAGAAAATATCCGCGGAGCCACCAAAAACCCACCACAAAAATGATTTCCCTCGAAAACCCAACCATCTTAGGAACCGACCGTTGACGGTGAAAATCCGTCAACCTAGCCATGAGTTTACCTTCGGTGTTGGCATAACTTTTGTATTTTATTCATTGGTACTAACCCCCGTGGTATAACAAGTTCACTTGTGCATGTCGGTTTTGGAGTTATGTGTTTACGCGGGGTTTTAACGTTGAAAGCAAGACTTCGGGATAAGTTCATTAAGCACCTCATGACAAGACCTTGAAGTCCCGAACAATTCATGCAATGAAGCAAAATTAACTCCAAGAAGCCCGGGACTTGATCCGAGAAGACGACGGACTCCGGGGACCCGACCGGAAAAGTGCGTCGAATCTTACAAGACAAGGAGTTGAGTCCAATTCGGAGAGAAACCGACGACATGGACCTACATGCGAAGGGGGAAGCATCCGGGAAGCAAGGGAACCGACCTCGGGCAAAGGAGCCCGCGGGGCCGGGCCTAAATGGGCCCGGGCCGGCCGGC
Organism: Cenchrus americanus; assembly: GCA_947561735.1. Taxonomy (NCBI): domain Eukaryota; kingdom Viridiplantae; phylum Streptophyta; class Magnoliopsida; order Poales; family Poaceae; genus Cenchrus; species Cenchrus americanus. The sequence continues at coordinate 74,175,287 of OX387244.1, read as the reverse complement.
CCGGTCCGGTCGGCCCGAGCCCATTTAGGGCCCAAATTCGTCGTCCTTTGACCTAATTGCTTCTCGGGCTATAAATAGCCCCCCGACCGAGAGCCACGGAGAACCGAAGTCGTATTCCGCCGCCGAGGAGCGAGAGAAGCTTGAGGGACACCAACTTGAAGATGAGGGTCGTGCTAGTTGTCTAGGGTTGCCCTAGCCGACGTGGGAACCTTGCATGGAAGACCACGTCGGAGCTCGGAGCGAGGATCAAGATCGAGGGAGGGCCCCGGTGGTGATCTTGTTCATGTAATCATTCATGGTGAAGTTTGTAAGTGAATCCGATTTCTAGCGATTAAGTGCCTTCTCGATGATTTTGATTTCTTCTTGGTTTTGCTTCTTCTACGATCTAGTCTATAGCTAGATTACATAGGGTGCTCTTGTAGCCGCGGTGGCTAGAGGTGCATACCGGACCGGCCAAGTGATTTCAACTTGTTCTATCGAACTCGCCCTAAGCTCCCCGCATGAATAGGGATATGTTGTGACAGAACGGGGGTCTCGAAAGGCGGATGTTTTCGGAGTCGGATGGGAAGGCCACGATTTAAAGATGCTTTTAATGAGATTCGCTTTGCTATCTTCATCTATCTTGTTTGGAGCTACAACATAAGCATGATCTAGATTCTCTAGATTGGTTATCTCTTGCTTTCTCTTGTTACCTCTTTAGTAGATTAGATTAGATTCGTTTTCTTTATGAGTTAGTAGATTAGATGCAACTTACCTTCATAAGATAGCTTACCTTGCTTTACTAGATTGAATCCTTGCGTTGCGCATTGTTCCACGGATTCGATACCTTGGGTTCACCACTCGAGGGAAGAAGGGTCCCTTGACTACGACGGGAGACTTGTCCGCTTGCAAGTCACAAACGAACTTTGATACAACTTTTAACCGTCAACAAGCCCCTTTTTCTGGCGCCGTTGCCGGGGAACAAGCAATCAAGATCCGATCTAGTATCGCTTATCTTTCAGTTTTTCTTTTGATTTTCTTTTGCATCTCTTATGTTTGATCATCCTCAAAAGAAAAAAAAAAGAGTCAATCTAATCTAGTTTTGATTAACCCTAATTTTTCTTTTGTTAGATTTTTGTTTTATCACTAACCCTAACCGGAGATGGTTGGCTACCTCTCCAAGAAACCCAAAACCTTTTTGTGGATGATCCAGGAAAACTTTACAGGCAAAGGTGACGTGCAACACAAGCTCGAAGGACCATCAAAATCTCCAAGGGAATCACCACCTCCAAGTCCAAAGGAAGATCAACCTCAACCACCGGAGCGCGAGATCAAGCTATGCACCCGGGCATTGTTGATCTACCTATCATAAACCTTCAAGACGCCGGGAGGCCGTTCAAGATCAAAGTCTCAACTATCCGCATGACGATTGCGAGAGCTGAATGCATACGAGCTGGATTCCTTGAGTGGCATATCGGTTTACTTAAGAGGAGGATGGAGAAGATGGAGATGGAGAAAGAAGCTCAACACCTAAAGGCCGCCAAGGCAAGACCCACATGCAAGGAGCGTGAAGTGTTCATCGTGATAAAGATGCTAGACGCAAGTGGGACAACTTGCCGGACAACCGATTGGTGACAAAGAAGAATATCCGAGACAACTCCAAGGTCCCAAGACGGCGAAAGGCTACTCAAACTCATTCGGGAGAGATGAAGGATCACACTAGAGACCATGAAGATCACGACCGAAGGACCGGAGTTCGAGATGCCGAGCCACAAGGAAGATGTTGCATCCGTCAAGACCAAAGGACAAAGCCACCCGTGAAGACCAAAAAAATTGACTAAGCCAAAGTGGGTACCCAAGATTGCAACGTCCGCAAAGAGCGTTGATCCGGAGTAATCAAGTGAAGAAGTCTAGCCATGGACTATAAACGAAGCGCTAGGCGGGAGGCAACCCGTTTCGTCGAGTCAAGAATAAGCTACAGGGAGGACAACCCGATTCCAGGTTTTTCAAGTCTTTTTAAATTTAATTCAGTTCTGAATTTTACTACGCAAAACCTTAGACTTAGAATGGTTGAACAATATTAGAGACATAATTCTTGGTTGAACATGCTGCTTGATCATAAACCCTTTACATGAACCATCCTATGTGATTGTTTGCTTCTTTTTCGAGAAACCACAACCAAAAAGAAAAATTTCAGAACCTAACTCAACCCTTCACCCTCATTATGGTGTTGTGGTTGACTTGTTTTTCATGCTAAAAACACTCGAGTAGAGCCACGACTTGTATCTAGATGTTATTTAAATTTCAGCACGTGGTAGGACTCGCGTGAACCTAGAAACTTGATTTTTGGTTGGTTTAAAAATCCATATCCTTGGTTTCTCTAAGATTAGAATTTTTCTAAGCCTCACTTAATTTTATTTCATTCAAAATCTCTCTCATCTAATCAAAATTAGGACCTAAACCTATGCCCCCATGATCAAGCCGGGAAAAGCTTGCTCTCAACCAATGAAGGCAAACTATACCGGTGAGACCGAAATCGACGTAAAAATAAAATATTTTCGACTTGCATTTGTTTTTAATGGTTTAAAAACTTCTCTAAAATTATGTTCGAGCTCTTGCATGGCTCTGAAAAATATTTTTAAATTTCGAAATTAGAGGAGTGCTTAGCCTTAAACACACTTAAAGGGAGGCAGTCTAGTTAACCTAACCATGCATGCACCATGATACATCACGGGATGCCCCTCCAACATATTTAAACCACATGCAAAGTACAAGCATGGGGGGCAGCCAAGGCTTTGTTTTGTAGGAATATCATGGATGCATGTGAGGCAAGGGAGTATGGAAGTGAGTCAAAGCGAAAACATCAAGTGGAAGGAGCAATAGTGCAAGCGAAGGAGTGGACGGGAACGTTTGGAAGGTGTACGCGATCACGAAGCAACATGAATGCACTAGAGAAGAACCGAGCCAAGAGGAGGAGAGAGGTAAGTCTTTCATCCAACTCTTTGTTCGTGTGCTCTAATTTGTAGGCCGGAATCACCTTAGACTTAGCCATCCACCGCGTTTGTTTCGTGCAACAAATCACATCCTTAATCCACTCAAAGTCCAGACTCCAAAATAATATTTGTGTACCTTGTTACCGGGTGAAAACCCCGGATATTTATTTGTGAGGGAGAGTGCTGCAATCAAAGAAGAAAACTACAAGTCTTTTCACCAAAGAAGAAGGGATCATCGTCGTCTAAGCCATCAACCTCTTCGAGGAGGCACTCGGTTTCCGAGTTTCCTCGGAGTATGGAGGAGGACACGGCACCACTGAGGAGGAACCACTCTTCTCCTTGGTGGCATGAGGGCCACACAAAACTCGTTTATTAGGTTTACCAAACTTCAATAACATGTGGAGGAGCCGCCCGTCCAACCTCACCACTTGACACGATCATCCGCTCCACCTCCATATGCTCCGTGGTATTCCGAGGGGTATGTCATCATGACGGAGGAGGAGAAGAAGCTCGCTCGCCTTAAGTAGAGGCTTGTAGCGAACGTCGACATCGACGACCAAGCTCTCCACATATTGGGTTTCACACGGGACACCGGTGCAATTCTCTAGCGGAGTGTCGGCAAACACCCACAAGAAATTCGCCTAGGAAATTTTCATGACCATGGCGCATAACCTTGATGAAGGAGTGCTGAGTCTCTCATTCCGTTGGAGGGAGCCCACAAGAGGAGAAGAAGGAAGACATCGTCGGAAGGGTAACCTTGATCAATGATGCTATTTCTAGCACCTTGATGGGGTAATCTCCTTTCATCCATGGGTTGCAATCGATCTTGAGATGTAATCACACTTTGTTGGATTATCTATCTATCATCTTGTGCTGAAAATACTTTAATGCTTAAGGCTAGCAACCATGTCGTAAAGGGAGTAAGGGCTCCACTGCTTCCTTGGATCCATTCAACACAATCCCCGATAGATCAAATTGGTTTTCATGTTCGAAACGATTGCATGTTATAGTATCGCGGACCCATGGGCGAGTGTCCCCTATTTTCAAAAAGGGAGCTCCGGAACAAGTATGTGCATAAAGGCACATGGGAAGGCTTTTGGAGTATGATCACGGGAAGAGACCATCAACGAAGAAATACTATCCGGAACCCCATAATCCAAGTGTGTCGCTTTTGTGCAAGTGGATTTTTGGGAGAACAAGAGAGACATAGATAACCAACACGGAGTTGAATTGGATTTACTCGCAGTCAATCAACCCCACTCACCTATGATCAACCGGTGGTGTTGTTAAGCAACATCGAGTTCGGAAGATATTGGTTCGGGGTGTTGCCTCTCCATATTGGCTATCTCTTTAAAACCGGATATAACAAGGAACCCAAATCATCTCCTACCCGGGACTTCCCGAGGAATATATGAAGAAAGGAAAATATAAGAGTGAAGATGAGAGAGGAGGCTTACAAGTGGCCTAGGTGAATTTGCTCCTTCCGGATTCGAAGATTAAGACTTTTCTTGAGGGGAAGAAGATCGGTTAGAGGAAGGACTTCTTGTGCCGGCGAAGAAAAAAATAATAAAAGAAAAAAAATTATAGGAGAAGGATCTTCTATGGCCCAAGAATAAGGTGCACAACAAAATTATGTCCCACCATTGGGAGGAACCCCGGCGCCGCCGAGTTACTACGGTGGTGTACCAATGCAAGCATGGGGGAGTGGTGCAGCCATACCCCCACCATTTTTTCGGTGCCCAACGTAGCCTTTGCGGAGCCATTTGCACACCTTCCTCAACCACAACAAAATGTGGCCACCATTGGAGGATACGCTGCAAGGAACATGCAAATTATTGCAGCCATCCTAACCAATGCAAACCAAATGGGTGAAGGAAATGCAAACGTCGCTTATGAGCTTTGACACCTTCACCTAATACCGTCGGACAATTCATAGGAGGAGAGGCGCATTCCTATTACAAGTAAGGGTACAACAACCAAGACTATCAATATCAACCACCGGCGGAAGATTAGAGAGAGGAGGAGCTTTAGTTATCTTTCCTTTACCCCTTTTCTTTAATTTTCAGCTTGTATGCACCTATGTTTGCGTAGTATTTTCAGTTTTGCTTTAATTTTCAGTTTTTAGTTTAATTTTCAGCATGTGTCTTAGTTTTTATTTTCATCATGAATAATGTCACCACCAAGTTTTTACCTTTGGTAAAGTTACAAAGTTTGTGCCATTATGATATATGATTATAATTGCCGCTTTGTTTACCTTTGTAATTGATTTATGCATGTTTGAACTAGTGCTCTCTTAAAAATACAAATCTGAAATTATCTAAATGCTAGCTCAACCTTCAGCGGAGGTTATGATTAAAATAAAGACCCATAGTGTTTTATGTGCTCTCAAGTTATGAATAGATTAAAGATGTCTTTTATGCTAAAAAATATTGCTAACCTTGTCACAAATATCACTTGTGTGTTGCTCAACCTATCCAGAGCCTTATATATATTTGAGTGCATAAACCTTAGTGTACAAGATTTATTTTTGAGTGAGTTATTGCAGGCCATGATTTCTCTGGCCCGAGACTAAGAAGCTGGTCATTCCGTTTTTGCGTATCTATCTTTTTGCTAGCCTTTTATCCGTGCATTGTGTATCCCCGCATCGGTGATCTCACAAACTTCGCCGGATATCCAACCTTAAACCAAATATTATCTTTTTGTGATTACCTCCTTGACCACAACCTATCATTGAGAATGGATCATCAATTCAAGGAAGATCGCAAGACGGTGCCAACGTTGAAGATCTCAAGTATCTCTCCAAGGAAAAATATCTCCGGTACCTACCTTATTTTTCGCCTCTTTGCTCGAGGACGAGCAACGTCTAAGCATGGGGGAGGAGGTAGGTACGGTGCGGTTTTAGAGTTCAAAAGGGAGTATTTAAAAAATATATATATAATGATGAAAGAAAAAAAATCCAGTGATATTCATGACTTTCAAGGTATAAAAAAATCAAAACTTCGTTGTGAAAGTCATGGACCGAATATATGACGAGGCAAGAAAAAAATGAATGATGAAAGAAAGAAAGAAAAGAATATAAGAAAAAAATATATTTGTGCGTAAAGTGGACTCCCCGGTTCTCCAAGAGTGCATTCAAGGCTTCAAGATAAAAAGATCCATTCTCATTTTCCAACCATGTGCAATCCGATAACGAGGACTTCCTTTGTGCCTCGGGATCACTCTTTGCCATTTGCACATGTCCACTTATCTAAAAGTGTGTGTATTTTTCTCTTTCCCCTCCTTGATTTAACATTATTTTCCAATGACCTTTTTGACGAGTCTCGGTAAGACCATGAGAAGCTTGTCTTGTTTTGACAACACCTCATTTATAAAATCTTGTTAGGACTAAACTTTCCCAAAGCTCCATATAAAGCCTACCACATATATATGAGAGGGAAAGGAGTAGAATATATAGGCTTGAGAGACAAGTGAGATGAGAGTTTATGAGCAATATACAAGATGATTTAAATTTGTGAACTTGGTTTAGCTTTTCTTTATCTCGTTCTTTATTTCAAAAATTCCGAGATCTATTTAAATTTTGGGGGCATGTTAATACTTGTGGGATGAGCTTAATAAGAATCTACCCTCCGTAGAGGTGAAGGCTAGTACATTATGGAACTTTAACGAATTAAACTTTTGAGAGCATTATGTTTTTCTTCATGTATGATCAAGTGCAAGGTTTAAACATTGTTTGGCAACGATGATATCCATCGAAGGCTTACTCGAGGACGAGCAAGGTTTAAGCATGGGGGAGATGTTGACGGTGAAAATCCGTCAACCTAGCCATGAGTTTACCTTCGGTGTTGGCATAACTTTTGTATTTTATTCATTGGTACTAACCCCCCGTGGTATAACAAGTTCACTTGTGCATGTCGGTTTTGGAGTTATGTGTTTACGCAGGGTTTTAACGTTGAAAGCAAGACTTCCGGGATAAGTTCATTAAGCACCTCATGACAAGACCTTGAAGTCCTGAACAATTCATGCAATGAAGCAAAATTAACTCCAAGAAGCCCCGGGGACTTGATCCGAGAAGACGACGGACTCCGGGGACCCGACCGAGAAAAGTGCTTCGAATCTTACAAGACAAGGAGTTGAGTCCAATTCGGAGAGAAACCGACGACATGGACCTACATGCGAAGGGGGAAGCATCCGAGAAGCAAGGGAACCGACCTCGGGCAAAGGAGCCCGGGGGGCCGGGCCTAAATGGGCCCAGGCCGGCCGGCCCCGATCCGGTCGGCCCGGAGCCCATTTAGGGCCCAAATTCGTCGTCCTTTGACCTAATTGCTTCTCGGGCTATAAATAGCCCCCCGACCGAGAGCCACGGAGAACCGAAGTCGTATTCCGCCGCCGAGGAGCGAGAGAAGCTTGAGGGACACCAACTTGAAGATGAGGGTCGTGCTAGTTGTCTAGGGTTGCCCTAGCCGACGTGGGAACCTTGCATGGAAGACCACGTCGGAGCTCGGAGCGAGGATCAAGATCGAGGGAGGGCCCGGTGGTGATCTTGTTCATGTAATCATTCATGGTGAAGTTTGTAAGTGAATCCGATTTCTAGCGATTAAGTGCCTTCTCGATGATTTTGATTTCTTCTTGGTTTTGCTTCTTCTACGATCTAGTCTATAGCTAGATTACATAGGGTGCTCTTGTAGCCGTGGTGGCTAGAGGTGCATACCGGACCGGCCAAGTGATTTCAACTTGTTCTATCGAACTCGCCCTAAGCTCCCCGCATGAATAGGGATACGTTGTGACAGAACGGGGGTCTCGAAAGGCGGATGTTTTCGGAGTCGGATGGGAAGGCCACGATTTAAAGATGCTTTTAATGAGATTCGCTTTGCTATCTTCATCTATCTTGTTTGGAGCTACAACATAAGCATGATCTAGATTCTCTAGATTGGTTATCTCTTGCTTTCTCTTGTTACCTCTTTAGTAGATTAGATTAGATTCGTTTTCTTTATGAGTTAGTAGATTAGATGCAACTTACCTTCATAAGATAGCTTACCTTGCTTTACTAGATTGAATCCTTGCGTTGCGCATTGTTCCACGGATTCGATACCTTGGGTTCACCACTCGAGGGAAGAAGGGTCCCTTGACTACGACGGGAGACTTGTCCGCTTGCAAGTCACAAACGAACTTTGATACAACTTTTAACCGTCAACACCGACTAGACACAACCCCGGCAGCTCCACCCATATTTCCTACACCCACAAATGATCTCCGAAGGCCTATCAAGTTTGTGAGCACTTCCGGGAAAGTGTTCTTTGGGAAAGTGAGTGAGAAAGCTAGTGAGGAGAAATCGGTGGAGGAATTGAGTGGAGAGAAACCATGTGAGCAGCCCCAATCCAAGCCTAAGCCGAAGCTTGTGAGGTTCCATTGTGGCTATTGTGGGAAAGAGGGCCACAAGGATGAGTTTTGCTTCAAGAGGAAGCGAGAAGAGAGGATGGCTAAGGAGTGGGCGAACAAGGATAGGTACAACCCTTCCCATGGTGTACCTAAGCCTCGTATGCCACTGCCCAGGGGCAAAGCTGTGGTGAGAAGTGTTCCGGCATGGGGAGACGCGAGTTCCGCGCGGGCCGAGGAGCAAGCTCGGGGAGGGGGCGGTCAGACCGGCCTGGCTAGGCGGTCGGACCGGCCCGGCCCCGAGGGGGCGGTTAGACCGGCTACGGCTAGGTGGTTTAGACCTGGCCCCCCGCCTCCGGGCGGAGTGGTTTTCGAGGTGGTGAGTCGAGAGGTTTCGGTGTCCGGGAGGTGGAGTTGCTGGTGGTTGGTCTGGAGAGACAGCAGGTGGTCGGATTGCTAGGCATTCTCCCCCTCGAGTTCACTACAGGGATGGGAGGAGTCGTAGCTTTGAGAAGGAGAGGAGGTACGGTCCACGGGTTGTCTTCCGTGGTTTTGGTCCTCCTCCAGGCAGTGAGGGGTGGTTTCCTCGGAGTGGTTACCGAGGTGGTGTTCGTGGTGGTAGTTATGATAGGAAAGATGGATTGATGTGTGCTAACCCCACTTTCGAGCAAATGGCTCGGCACTGGTTTTACTCTTTTGGTACTAACCCCAGTGCTGAGTCGTTTGTTCGCTCACGTGCTCAGTTTTGACTTTCAGGTGGGAGACTTGAAGAACATTTGGTTGATTGACTCCGGTTGCTCGAGGCATATGACCGGAGACAGGGGGTGGTTCTCAAGTCTCGTCCCGGTGGTGACAAAGAGGTACATCACTTTTGGGGACAATGGGCGTGGGCGTGTGCTTTCAGAAGGTGAGATCAAAGTGAGTGACAAGATCACTCTAAGGCGTGTTGCTCTTGTTCAATCGCCGGGGTACAATTTGCTTTCGGTGTCCCGCGCTTGTTGGATGAGGGCTTTGAGGTGTTGTTTCGGCCGGTGGTTCTCGGATTTTGGACTCTCGAGGGGACCTTGTCCGTATGGTCGTTCCCGAGGGTCGGGTGTTTCGTGCTGATTTTTCTCGGTCTTCGGGTGTGGAGCGTTGTTTCTTGGTCGGTTCTTCGAGTGAGTTGTGGAAGTGGCATAGGAAGTTGGGTCACTTGAGCTTTGACCTTTTGTCTCGCTTGAGTAAACTCAATTTGGTCCGAGGATTGCCACGGTTGAGGCTTGAGAAAGAGTTGGTTTGTGCGCCGTGTAGGCATGCCAAGATGGTAGCCTCTTCTCACCCGCCTCTCACCGATGTGATGACTGAGCGTCCATGCGAGCTGCTCCATATGGACATTGTTGGCCCAGCTCGTGTGCGATCTGCGGGTGGGAAGTGGTATGTCCTTGTTGTGGTGGACGACTATTCTCGGTTTGCGTCGGTGTTCTTTCTTGAGGATAAGGGGGAGACATTTGGTTTTGTTCGAGATCTAGTCTTGAGGTTGAGGAACGAGAGGCACAGAGATGCCATACGAGCTATCCGCAGTGATAATGGCTCGGAATTCAGAAACTCTCGTTTTGAAACCTTTTGCCATGACTTGGGTCTTGAGCACCAGTTTTCGAGTCCGTATACGCCTCCCCAGAATGGTGTTGTGGAAAGGAAGAATAGGACCTTGTGCGAGATGGCTCGGACGATGCTTGATGAGCATAGGACTCCGAGGAGGTATTGGGCTGAGGCGGTGAATACCGCGTGCTATGTGTCGAACAGGATATACCTCAGAGTGCACAAGAAGAAGACATGCTATGAGTTGATGCATGGTCGCGCACCCAAGGTGAGTCACTTCCATGTCTTTGGTTGCAAATGTTTCATTCTGAAGAAAGGTAGGAAGTTGGATAAGTTTGAGGCTAGGTCTGTCGATGGCATTTTCTTTGGTTATGCATCTCATTCTAGAGCATATCGTCTGCTCAATCTTGAAACTAACCAAATCGTGGAGACTTGCGAGGTAACCTTCGACGAGACAGAGCCACGTAGTCAGCTTGTCTTTGAGTGTGCAGGTGATGATGAGCTTGGCGAGGAGATCTTTCAGGAGGAGGAGCATGAACATGGTGATGATGAAGATGGCGGTGTGGTGCCCCCGGCTGAACATGTACCCACTACTTCGACTACGATGATGGATGGACCCTCTACTACACCTACGACGACAAATCAAGAACGAGGAGAAGCTGATGTTGAGGGGGAGGTAGCATCGAGGCGAGAACCTCCCCGGCGAGTACAAGTGGATCACCCAGCTTCGAGGATCATCGATGACATGAATGAACGCACTACATGGTCGAGGGTTTGAAACAATTCCCATTTTGCTCATGCTGCGTTTGTTGCTACTTTTGAGCCCAAAGGCATTGGACACGCACTATCTGATCACAATTGGGTTAATTCGATGGATGAGGAGTTGGAGAACTTTGAGAGGAATCAGGTGTGGGAGTTGGTTGACCCTCCTCCAGGGTGTAAGCCGATTGGTACAAAGTGGGTGTGGAAAAACAAAGAGGGAGAGAAAGGTGAAGTTGTGAGGAACAAGTCGAGGCTTGTTGCTCAGGGGTTCAGTCAGAAGGAGGGGATCGACTACGAGGAGACCTTTGCTCCCATAGCCCGTTTGTAGGCAATTAGGATCCTTCTAGCCTTTTCCGTGGCTAAAGGGTTCAAGTTGCACCAAATGGATGTGAAGAGTGATTTCCTGAATGGTGTGTTGGAGGAAGAAGTGTATGTGAGGCAACCTCCTGGGTTTGAGAGTGAGAAGTACCCCCACAGGGTGTACAAGTTGAGGAAGGCGATGTATGGGTTGAAGCAGGCGCCTAGAGCTTGGTATGGCAGGCTGAGGGGGTTCTTGTTTGAGAGAGGTTTTGAGATGGGGAAGGTCGATCAGACCTTGTTTTTGTTGAGGCAGGGCAGAGATATCCTGATTGTGCAGATGTACGTGGATGATATTGTCTTTGGTGGCTCGTCTAACTCTCTTGTCGCAAGGTGTGCAGATGATATGAGCAGGGAATTTGAGATGAGCATGATGGGTGAGTTGCAGTTCTTCCTCGGGCTACAAATCAAGCAATCAAAGGAAGGAACATTTGTGCACCAGGCTAAGCACACCAAGGACATTGTGCGGAAGTTCAAGATGGAGGACTCCAAAGCTATGACGACGCCGATGATACGACTACAGCTCTTGATGCGGATGAGGAAGGTGAACATGTGGACCAGAAGGAGTACCGAAGCATGATCGGGTCACTCCTCTACTTGACGGCGACGAGGCCGGACATACAGTTCTCGGTGTGTCTGTGCGCTCGTTTTCAAGCGTCTCCGAGGACTTCGCATCTGCAAGCAGTGAAGCGAATTTTCAGGTACTTGCGTCACACTCCCGACTTCGGCCTTTGGTACTCTGCGTCATCTTCTTTGGCGCTTCATGGTTTTTCAGACGCGGATTTTGCCGGGTGTCGGTTGGATAGGAAGTCCACTTCTGGGACTTGCCAGTTTTTGGGTTCTTCTTTGGTGTCTTGGTCTTCCCGCAAATAGTCGAGTGTTGCTCAATCCACTACCGAGGCCGAGTATGTTGCCGCTGCTAGTTGTTGCTCTCAGCTCCTTTGGATCACCTACACCATGAGTGACTTTGGTGAGGAGTATACCCATGTCCCACTTCAATGTGATAGCACCAGTGCCATAAGCGTTGCAAAGAACCCAGTGCTCCACTCCAAAACCAAGAACATATAAGTGAGGTATCATTTTCTGAGAGACAACGTAGAGAAAGGGAAGATAGCCATGATCCATGTACCCACACATGACCAACTAGCCGATATCTTCACCAAACCCCTAGATCAAGCAACTTTCACTCGTTTGCGGGGGGAACTTGGTGTGTGTTTGATTTCTTGAGTTGGGTGTGTGGGAGCTCCTTTGTAGCATATGTATAGCTTTCTTTTGTGCATTTCTTGCATTTGGCATTGCATATGTAACATGATGTATAGGCATCCTTGTATCTTAGATTGCATGCATTTTGTATAATATGCATTGGATAGGAAAAGCTTCTCCTATATACATTGTTCACCATGGGTTGCTATATATGTTCTTATGAGCTTGTTCGGTATGCTATGGTTAGTTTGGCTTAGCTCTTGATGATCTTGATGAATGATCCATGGTTGATGGCTAAATTTTTTGAAAAATGTCACATATATGCTCTCTCATGTGTAAATGCCTTTATATGATCTTGACATGTGTTAGTGGCTTTGCTATGCTTAATTTGTGGTTGGATAGCTAGTTTATTGATCATATGGGGCCAACGACTCATTTGCCATCATGAATGTTTAGCCCTCTTGCTTTATCTTGTGGAGGGGCATAAGTTCCTTTTTGTCGCAAAGACATTTCATGTACCAATTATAAATCTGAAAATGAAATGTAAAATGCTTGGAAAATATGCTCCCATGTCATATGTGCTGAAATTAATTTGCTTTGGGTGCTAAACCGTTGCATGATGCCTACCAATGAGAAGTCTCATATATAGAAGTAGGCACATGGCTCGGTGGCTTTGACATGACATGAGGTGCTTGTGGGTGTTTATGATGGTCTTATGATTAGAATGGATGTCCTAGCATGAAGTTTGAGTGGCTTTGCCATTTTGATATGTTTTGCTCATGTTTAGGTATTTGCTTATGAGAGAGTAACTTTTCGCAAAATTACTCAAATCCTTTTTAACCTTGTCCAATGGTTGTGAAACTTGGTGATCTTGTAGTTAAGGTCTTTACGAACCTGTAGAGTATCTAACTTGCTCATTTGGACTTGTGTAGCTCCTTGTGATGAATTTTGTATATTTGAGAAGCTATATGTTGTAAAGTTTCGCATTTTGCCTTGATTCATGCATTGTCAACAGGGGGAGAAGTTTGTGAATGTTTTGGGCACCTGGGGTGATTGGAAGGTGTTCCAATTGGTTCGGGAATGTTTTGAGCAGTTTGGTGCAGGGCCGGTCTCTTGGGGCGGTCTAACCGCCCCCTAGGCGGTCAGATGAGGCACAGGCGGTCTAACCGCCCTGTACAGGCGGTCTAACCGCCCTGGGCAGAGTGAGCAGTTCTTTGCTCTTTGATGCATTCCCATGTTGCATTGCAGCATTTTTCCAAGGGGAGTGTGCTTTGGCTCAGGGGGAGCATGCATATGTGCAGGGGGAGCTCTTTGTGGTGTTCGGGATTTGCTTTGGTGGTTTGTGCTCTTTGCTTGAGCTTTGCTTTGTCTCGGATGTGTCGAGCCGTTGCCCTAGCCTAAGGGGTCCGAGACTTGTCTTCTTCAAGTGATCTTGCTCTTTGCCTTTCTTTGGCGTTCGATCGCTTGTTGAGGTTTCCTTTTATTTGTTTCTTTTCTTTTCCTTTTCTCTTGTGTTACCTCTTGTTGACGCAGAATATGCACCCGGCGCCAATCACACAAGGCAAGCCGAAAAGCTTAGCTTCGCACGCGCGAGAGAGAAAGTGACGTGCCGATCAATTTTTCCCGAAAATTAACAAAAGGGAAAACGAGTTAAATATCAAAACTTGGAACCTACGGGTGGTACCAGGCAGTTCCATATTTACGGCTAAAAAGCCAAGCAAGACGACATGTAGCTATGTGAAGCTACTGTCAAAGAACCGCAACCATTCGGGTAATCATGAAGGAAAAAAGAACATTGCCGAATGGATGACGTAAGCATGACAACGATCGGTCTTTGAATAAACAAGGATGCGTGTACAAAGCCATGACCGATCCTCAATGAAGATTGACATTAAATAAAGCAAAGCACGAACATGATCATGTATTAAAATAAGCATGCATAGATCTAAAGCATTAGTCTACCGCATGTCTAATCACTTTAAGATCCGTCGGGCACGACATCAAGCAAATCTATCCACCGCATGATACAACTTGCATGAAAGAACGCACCACTTTCCACAAATAGATCTATCCACCGCATGATACAACCCAAATATGGAAAGCTAGAAGCACACGTCTTCTAAAACATAAATAACGCACGTGATCTACTCGTGAAAATATAACCGAATGCGGCCGATCGGCCGATTCGGGGTCCATGAAGAAGGAACAAACATCACCACGTGAATAAATCTATCAAGCCTGAATTGGAAATCTAATCCACCCGATGACTAGCTCCAAAGCAACCCAAAAACCTCGCATCTACCGCATGATACCCGGCTCTTTCAAGATTTATACCAACAAAGCAAGCTTGAACCCGCAACACGTAACAACCTAGATCGATTCGGTTTCGGCTATCGGGGAACACGAGATCCACGCGTCAAAACACGAAACCTGCTCTTGCACGGATCTTAAAAGGAAAAGAGCCGATCCAAACCCATCTAGATTGGGCAAAAGAGTGTTACATGAATTAAAACATAACGCAAAACTCATGATAACACGGGGTAACTTAATGAATCTATTGGATCTTGCCAAAACCCAATAGAGCCGATAACTAGCTTCGAGCTAGACCTTAGCCTACCGCATGGCTCGTGATCTAACAAGAAACCTTCTTGAACCAAGCTTGAATCTACCGCATGACACGAAGCATGGTAACAAGACTACTTGCATCGATCTAAATCCACCGCATGATACTAGACATGATACAAGGTTGCCGGTACTCACGGAGGTCGACGGATCGATTGGTCCTCTCGAAGAACTCGACGACACGACAAGGGACTCTAGGGTTTGGCGTAAGGCCGGTGTGTATTGAGGAATGAACGTCTCTTTTACATACATCCGGGGATCGTATTTATACCCCGCTAATTACAACCGCGAATGGATACATTGCCTAACTAAGCTTGATCGCGTGTCCATCCATTCGCTCCCTCCGATCGAGCCACGTCACCGTCCAATCCCGCAAAATCGGCTCTACGTTCCTTTGCCGAACCGGAGCGGATAGCCGACCGCGGATCCTTCGCCGAAAATCTCTCGAAGATACCTTTCCTTCCACCGGACGGACTCTTTTCCGAATCGGACCCACATGTCATACTCCTTACCAAATTTTGGTGTTAACACATGCCCCTTCAATTGTGGGATAAAAGTAATTTTGTTCCACAATTGACTCCGACCACGAATCTCCGAGCCAAACCTCGTCAACCTTTGTTCTTCGCAATCCGCCGGATTCTTCGTTCGCATCCAACCCTAGATCCCCTTTGTTTCGAGCTCGAATCTCCAATGGCAACTCGGCACCAAGCTACTCGGGTAACTTCACCCCTCCAAACCTTTGTTCGGCATTAGGTTTTCAATTTTACCTAAGATTTTCTTCTTCCGCTCTCTTCCAGAACCATCTACCGCCCTTCCGATTCCCATTAAGGCCAATTCGCAATCTTATTATCTCGGTCCCGAAGGGAATCCCGACCCTCGAGATTTCATTGCCGCTCGAATCTCGGAGAATTCCTTTCAAGGTAGCTTTATCTCCACCTCCTCGGTGGCAAGATGCGTTCAAGAAGCGGCCTTTGCCCCCAATCGCGGGTTGGAAGACTTGGTACCGTAGGATTCTCGCGGATAAGAGCGGATTGACCAATCTGGATACTCTCCGCATTGCTCAATGTTTGGAGTTGTCCGTAGCCGAGATGCCCAAGAATGAAGATCTTCTGATAGCCGCGTGCCACTTCTGGTCTAACGGCGTCAATGCCTTCCTTTTTGGGCATGGCCCAATGTCTCCAACTTTGGCCGATGTGTATATGATCACCGGCCTTGACATCACCGGGTCTGTTCAGCCTTGGAATTTCAAGAACTCCTCACGTCGGACGGGGGTAAAGCCAGGGAATGGCTACAAGAATTATATTGCGAAGCACATGAAAGACAATCCCCTCGGCGAAGTTGAATACGAGCCTTCTTGAACATGTGGCTATGCGGGTTTGTCTTCGTGGCAAGGCCAATGAACCCACTCGAATCATATTGCAATGGCGATCCATCCGGCCGGCGGCAACCGCCTTCCTCCGGGAAAATTCCTCTTGGGCGGTGTATACCATATGCTTCATCGACGCTTACCCAAATGTATACCGACCGAGAGGATAACGTGCGTCAATGGCCCTTGGTGGTTTGTTCGATTTGGCTGCAACTTCACATGCATCGGATTATAGGCGTCGACTTGAACTCCGGTGTCCTTCCCCCGGTTCAATCCCCACGAAGGAGAGCTTCAAGTCACCGAGAGGATGCCAAAGCTATGGAGAAGCGGCCTTCAACTCGTTATTGTTCGACAGACATCACCCAACTCTTCGAGCCGTTCTTCAAAGGCTTCCCCGATCCTCTTTGGCTCCCTTACCTAGGCCGTGATACTCCGACCTTCCCCGTCGAGTTCTCCTTTGAGCCCGGCCATCAAGATGGGAGATTCCCCGGAAATCTTTAATGTCATAATCCGCCCATGTATATTACCGGCCGAGTTCAATGGAGGGAGGCGAATGCCGTACTTATGAGTACTACCGGCCCAACATAATGGCCGGTGCAACTTGGATGCGGCCACTGCCCCCAAGATTGTTTTCGCATGAATTCCTCAAGCCCGGGGAGGAAATCAAAGAATCGATGCAAAGTGCAAGCAGAGTTTTCAACTACGTGTGCAGTCCCACTGTCTACACATGTCCTTTTGTGCCTGCAATCGTAGTTCACCCCACCTTCGACTCATGGTGGCAAGAATTTCATGACCACATCTTCAATGAACCTGTCCATGTGTTCTGTGCAGAATTGGTGCCTGATTTCCCGCCGATTTCGAGGTAACGCAATGAACCTTTAGATCAAGCACTCCTTCTCCATTCGGGGTTTTGACCTTCATCTTTTGTCCACAGAACACGCACCTCGCCCCTCGAGCCGGGGTAATCGCTTATAATGCCGAAGGCCCGATTTCAGCATTGGGGTTTAAATCCACAACCCCGCGCCAACCGATGGACAGGGTATGCTACCACCGATCCCGGCCTTTCCCGGCCTTGCTATTGACGGGAGGCAAGGATTGCATCCGGTTCCCCCTCCGAGCGCTAAAAGGAGGAGAACCGTCAAGAAAATACCGATTGAGGTAAGCTCCTTTACCTTCTTGATTACCGGGTCACTCGTTCTTGATGGATCATATCATTGTGTATTTCGGACCGAGTCCAACATTCTTCGTAACCAATGCCTCGCCGATGCCCCATCCATCGGTATGGTCTTTGCTGTTCTTTCTCAAGGATGAGCACTGGCACTTATCCCTTCATTTGGACATTTGCAGAAGAAACTGTTGGAGAACCACTTGTAGATGTTCCAGTGGTTCAACAGGCGAGCCCTTCCAGGGTTGCATTGCCCATCCCAGTAGAGGTTTCATCTTCATCACCTTCTGCGGAATCAGCACGCTCTCCAGAGATGAATCCCTCAACTCAACTGGAGCCGCCAAGTTCTCCCAGGATGTCATCGCCCATCGCCCAAGCGAAGAACGGCCAACCCAACGAGAGGGAGATCCGATTCCTCCCCGGCCCGGAAACTCACGAGTCGCCGATTGCTGCACCAAAGCATCTCCCGACTTGGACGTTTCGGCTCGCTCGGGACGCCTCCTCCGTCCGCGATTGCTCCCGCTCAAGATACCATTCATGAGGTACTTGGTTCCGCTCTTAATCTTGATACCTTGATGCTAGCATTCTCACCTCGGCAGTGTTGTTTTCGGGATCACGCACCGTCATCATCGAGCCTCGCCATCGAGGGCCCGTCACCGCCGATGTGATGAAAGGAGTAAACCGGCCGTTGCCCGACGAGGTATTGCTCAAGCTCAAAGAAATCGCGGCCCGGCTAGAGAAGAACGTCCGAGGATCGGCTCAATGATCTCTCGTCATTTTGAAGAGATGTTTGAGCCCATTAGCCGCAAACTTCCCGATGACATCGTAGCTTTTTCGTCGTCCATCTACGACTTAGAGCCCTTCTATGTTCCCTTGAGGCGTGCTTGGAGGAAATTGCGCTCCCGTTCGGCCATTGAAAAGGAAAAACCGATGCCGAACAAGTGCCATGAACGGGATACAATTCCAAGCAAAAAGCCATAAGGATGCCTTGGCCGACCCGCAAGCCTCTTACGATCCGAAAGTCGCCGTAAAGGCTGCTCTAGAGGCGGAATTGAAAAGCTCGTCGGCCGGAAATGGAGATTGACCGAAGAAAATAGCCGATCTCCCTGGATTGATAGCAAAGACCGAAGCGGAGGCGAGAATCGGTCGTTACGGGAGTAAAGCAATGCGATGCGAGCTTATCGACTTATCCGATGCCCAAAAGGACTATCGGGAGATCTTGGATAACTCCCACTTGATAGTATCCAATGTTCGTCACGCACTTGCAAAACTCCTTAACGCTTGAATGTTCTTATTGATGTATACCGGACCGGTCGTTCTTGTAATATCTCCTTTGCAATTTGTTTCCTTTCCTTGGCGTGCTTTGAAATGTGAGGCCGAACGACCCGTTCGGTAGTGAAACGCTAACTCGCCGAACGACACCTTGAATTCCTTTAGCCGAAACCATCGACCCACGCGCGTTTCGGCCTAGAACTCCAAACGACCCGCCGGCGGGTTGGTCAAGGAAGTCTCTCCACCTTCCGATTTTATTGGGACGTGCGCCACGATCCACGGCCACGATTCGAAGCCACAATTACCTTGCCGTGCCTATAAATGTTGCCATAGGTGCCCCTAGCTCTCCACCGGGCCTTCTAGCTCTCGAATCTTTGCCAATCTCTCGGCCCTCTTGCAAACAAGGCACATCCCCAAACCGCAATGGTGCGCCGCCTCAACCGCCGCCGCGCTCCGACGAGGCCGAGGGGAAGCAGCGCTAATGCGCGCGCAGCGGTGATGATCATCAACTTCTCTTTGTCGACCTTCCTTTCGATCTTCCTTTGCCTTGACAATCATCTCCCCTTTTTCGGCTTGGTTCGGTGGAATCCGCCCCCGCGCGCCGGCCAATCGGCCCCTTCCCTGATGACTCTTCGGAGTCCGATGGCCACTCCCCGGTGCCGTACGGGGAAGCAGACGCTATTCGCTTCAAGGAGGAGCTAGAAGCGTCTCGTCTTGAGCCGGGAGGCCGTCTCCAAGAAGGCGGGCGTGGCTGAACTAGAGTGGGATGACCAGCGGAAACAACTGCTGGAAGCCATTGATGGTATGGCTCGATTCTTGATTTAGCCCGGCCTTTGATGCTAATCTCTTCCCCGTTTGTCTTTTGCAGCCCGTGATGCTGAGCTCAACCAGCTAAAAGCGCTGGTGGAGCAGCTGGCGGAGAAGGTGAACGCTCACGGCGACACGCCGGCGGAGCGCCTGGCCGCGGTGGAGCGCCGCATTGACGAGGTGGCCGTCCATGGTGTTCGTCTGGGCACCACCTTGGGCCTGGCTGCGATGGCGACGCATACGGACGTCGACTATTCCACCAGGCCGCGTGGCTTCCAGGGCGGCGCGCGGGAGGATATCGACGAGATCGAGCTCATCCCTGGAGCGCCTCGATGGCCACGGCGACGCCATTGCCGAAATTACCCATCCCCGTCCGTGCCGAACGGACTTTTTGATTAGATTGTACTAGGGATGTGTAAATATCGGCAATATATGATGAACTCTTGGAATCGCATTTGTTTCGTGATATTTCCCTTCGCATTTACATCCGTGAATTTGTCCTTTTTGAATGCATCCGGGAACCTGTCTTTAGCCGAACGCTCGCAAGCAACCGCCCCTTGGCGCAAACTCCACAAAGGATCCCAATTCGGCAATCCGTAAATACCGTTCAAAAGAAAAACCCTTCGCACTTGGTGGAAAGCCCCGCCGCTTGGTATTCCAACGGTGCGTACCGCGCATCATCACTCCCAATGCGCCTCCTTGGTCAATAAAATAGCCCGTGGGGTGCTCGCAAATCTACTCGCACACTCCTCCATCGCTTCTCGTTTCTTCTTCTCGCCGCGAAGAAAAACCCCAACGCCATGGACAAGGGTAAACAACCTCGGGAGAGCGGCTCGTCAAGGAAGCGTACGCTTCGGAAGTGAGTTCTTTCTTGATCCGCTCCTTGTCCTTCGCTTGATCCCGCGCTTCATGTTTTCCTCTCGCCTCTTTCAGCCTTGATTTGCTTCCCGAAGAAATCATCGGAACCGAAGATGTTCCCGAGTACATCTCCTCCGATTCTTCTCCCCGAGGCGGAGGATGCCACGCCCGAGCAAAGGGTCATCCATCAATCGCGCCGCCGTGTCCGGCACCCGGAGCGTGACCTCGGGGACATGTCCGTCCGTCGTCAAGCCGAACGCGAGCGTCGTATGGCGCCGGAAGCGCTAGTAGGGGGTAAACGCCTCCGCCCCCCTTCATGTTTGCATCCGGATTTCTTGCCCCTAACCTTGATTCCTTTGCTCCGGATGTCTCGACAGTACGGCAACTTCGAAGGCGGCCCGGGATAGCTTGGTAGAGGCCGCCAACCGTGGTCATCCTCGTGCGTTCCAAGTCGCCGTCACGGTGGTCCCGGAACAACCGAAGAGGGAGCAGCACCGAAGAAGCAAAGAAAAGATTGAAGCATACTTTCGCTTCTTACTCCACGCCTTCTCGCTTCCCTCCCTTAGGGGACTTGGCCTTCGTGGCTGCTATGTGTAATCCCGCAAGAAACCAGCTTGTAGTGTAGTATTGAGCTAAGGGCAATGCATCAGGCATCGGCCATTTTCTTTTGTTCATGATTTTTTGTTCTAAAGGCGGCCTCATCCTCGAGCGCCGCCGTTTCGTGTCGTACGTGTATGATCATCGATCGATTTCAATGCTAGGATAATACTTCTTCGATATCTTCCATTTATTGCGGCGGAAAACTCCTCTCCCAAAGCAAAGTTTTCAATATGTATGCATTACCAGGAACGCATCCGACCACGCGAAAAGGGCCCTCCCGGTTAGGGGACCATTTGCCGAATTCATCGTATTTAGTTCCAATCGGCGGTAGCGCTTTCCAAACTAGATCGCCCTCTCGTGAATTGCTTTACTTTTACTTTCTTGTTATAGTATTTGGCGACCCGCGGCTTGTTTTTCTCGATGTTCTCCGGGGCCCCGAGACGGATCATATGCAAATCTTCCAACTCATTCATCATTAGGCCACCGTAATCCTTGGAGCTCAAGTCCTTTTGCAGCACTACTCTCCTTGACTCTGATTGCATTTCCCAGGGCAAGATCGCGTGATGCCCGTAAACCAACTCGTAAGGAGAAGTCTTTGTAGCTCCATGGGGGGCCATTCGGTAAGCCCACAGCGCTTCGCTGAGTACCGAATGCCATCTCCTCGGCTTCTGGTCGATCTTCTTCTGTATAAGCTTGATCATGATCTTGTTAGAAGCCTCTGCTTGACCATTAGCTTGGGCATAGTATGGGGAAGAATTAAACAGTTTAATCCCCATGCTTTCGGCAAAATCTCTCGAATTCCAATGACACGAATTGTGCCCCTTGGTCGGTGGTAATCGTCCGAGGAATCCCAAATCGATAGATGATGTGTTCCTTGATGAATTCGATCATGTTTTTCGACGTCACCTTCTTGAGTGGGATTGCTTCGACCCATTTGGTGAAGTAATCGTAGCCAAAAGCACGAACTTATGCCCCTTGCTAGATGGTGGATTAATTTGGCCAATCAAGTCTATACCCCCGCCCCCGAATGGCCATGGCTTGATGATGGGATTTAATGCCGATGCGGGGACTCTTTGAATATTCCCGAACTTCCGGCAATCTTGACACCCCTTGTAATACTCAAAGCAATCCTCTAATATCGTCGGCCAAAAACATCCACCGCCTAATAACCCATTTCATGCGATAGGCCGATTGGTGCGCTCCGCATATCCCATCGTGCACCTCGCCCATCATGTTCTTGGCTTCTTCCGGACCCGGGCATCGCAACGATACTCCATCTAATGATTTATAGAATAAATTGTCATCCAGAAGAACGAACTTGATTGCCTTGTACCTGAGCTTCCTAGAGACTTTTCGGGATGGATCTCTCAAATAATCAACGATTTCTTTCCTCCAATCATCTTCTGTAAGATCCGTCCCTAGTGTGCTCACCTCTGCAGCAAATGCTTCTTGATTTTCTTTATAACCAGAGGCGCTCTGAGCCAGCCTGTTTGCTTCCTCGTTATGCTCTCTAGGAATGTGCTGTAAGGTTACCAGTGGAAAGCTCTTCAAGATTTCTCTGCATTCCTCGTAGTAACTCCTCAGCGCCTCGCTTCTGCACTCGTACTGGCCGTTCAATTGCTTGATGACCAACTCTGAATCCCCATAAATTTCAACCGAAACGGCCCCGCTTCTCTCAAATACCGAAGCCCTCGAAGCAGTGCTTCGTACTCAGCCTGGTTATTTGTGACGGTGGGTTGTATAGGAATGGCGAATTCGAACATCTCACCTCTGGGAGAAATTAGTAGGATCCCTACTCCCCCACCTTTGCCACATGATGACCCGTCAAAGAATAGAGCCCATGGGGTAATTTCAAGCGGATTAATTGAAGGGTCACGGTGTTCGGTTATAAAATCGGCAATGACTTGGCCTTTGATGGCTTTCGCCGATTCATATTCCAACTCGAATTCGATAGAGCTAAAATCCACTTGCCAACCCGACCGTTCAAAATTGGCATAGATAGCATATGTTTTATCACATCAAACTTCGAGTATACGAGTGCATTCGGCATTCAACAAGTAGTGCCGAAACTTTGTACACGAGTAGTATACGCAAAGACACAATCTTTCCATAGCCGAATACCTCGGTTTCGGGATCAAGTAGTTTTCGGCTAAGATAAGCTACTACCCGTTCCTTCCCTTCGAATTCTTGAATAAGGGCCGATCCAATAGTTTGGGTATCGGCCGCCACGTACAACTTGAAAGGCTTGTTTAGCCGAGGAGGGACCAAAGACCGGTGGCTCCTTCATGTATTGCTTGATTTCCTCGAAAGCCTTTTGTTGTTCGTCACCCCATGTGAACTTCGATCTTTCTTCACTTCAAAGCAACGGAGAGAACGGCAACACCTTCGTGATAAATTTGAGATGAACCTTCTCACAAAGTTGATTTTGCCGAGCAAAGTGATTGCAACTCCTTGAGGTTGGTTGGAGGAACGACTTCATCAATGGCTTTCATGCTCTTTTTGCCAACTTCAATCCCTCTTTCGTGGACCAAAAACCCCAAGAATTCTCCACTCGACACCCCAAATGCACACTTGTTTGGATTCATCTTCGGACCATGCTTCCGGTGCATTCCGGGGTTTTCTTCACATCCTCCGGATGGGAGTCATGGCTTAAGGACTTGATCACTACGTCGTCAATGTAGATTTCCACGGTCTTGCCGATCAACTCATGAAAAATGTAATTCATGGCCCGCTGGTAGGTTGCACCGGCATTTTTTAACCCAAATGTCATGACGATCCATTCAAATAGGCCTATATGACCAGGACACCTAAAGGCCGTCTTCGAGATATCTTCTATTGCCATAAAGATCCGATTGTACCCTCGCGTTGCCATCCATGAAGCTAATCACCTTGTGCCCAGCAGCGGCGTCAATCAGCAAATCGGCAATAGGCATTGGGTATCCATCCATGGGAGTAGCTCGTTCAGGGTCCCCGAAGTCTATGCAAACTCTTATTTTTCCATTTTTCTTGTATACGGGGACGATGTTAGAAATCCACTCCGCATATTGCAGGGCCGAACGAAGTTTGCATCAAGCAATCTTTCGATTTCCTTCTTCACATCGGCCAATACTTCATCCTTGTAGATTTTCCGGGGCGGTTGCTTATATGGCTTGAAACCAGGCTTGATTGGCAACCGGTGCTCGACGATGGATCGATCCAATCCAGGCATCTCCGAGTAATCCCAGGCGAAGCAATCTTTATATTCTTTGAGAAGCTTGATTAAGTTCCCCCTGAAGTCTGGTTGCAAACCTGCACTGATGAACGTCGGCCTTGGTTTATCACCGTTCCCAATGTCAACTTCCTCCGGCCTTATCGGCCGACATGAATCCTCGTCCCGCCTTGCCATCGGTGCCATCCACGGGGTTCTCCATTAAAAATTACCGTAAGAGCCGACCGCTTGAATCGGCCGTTGGTCACCGCCGACGGAGTTCAACAGACCTTCTCCCCGTCCTTCCCCGAGAAGCAATCGATGCCTTGGTATTCCCGCAAGGCCGGTTCCATGTTAGCCACGCTCACGGAGTCGTCCGCCCGCACGACCTCAATCTCGTCGTCCACCCACCGGATCGGCCGTTGATGCATAGTGGATGGGACGCGAAGCAGCTTGGCGTGGATCCGGCCCCGCCCAAGCAGCAGGCTGTAGGCTCCCTTCCCTTCGATGACGAAGAAGGTGGTGAGCAGCGTCTTGGACCCGATCATCAAGTCCACGTGAGCGCATCCTTTGGTATCCGAGGGGTTCCGGCGAAGTCGTTGAGGATGATGCTTGTTGGTGTCAAATCGCTTGGGGTCATGCCAAGCTTCCCGAAGGTGGTGTACGGCATCACGTTAAGCCGCCGCGCCACCGTCGACGAACATCTTGGTCAATGGCTTGCCATTGACGTACCCCCTCAAGTACGGCGGCCTCATGTGGCGATTCTTGGCCGGCTTGTCGAAGATGGCCTCGCTTGGCAAGCACCACCGCGCCATCATCTCCTCGGGCCGCTCGTCGTCAAAGGAAGCTTCCTCCCGCATCACCCGGTTAGCGGGAGCCATGAACTCATTTGGCAGAAGTATACCATGCATGCGGGGGCTTGACGCTTTGATCCTTCCGCCGGTCCTTGGGGCGCCACTTCCGTCTCGTCCGGACCCCGCTTGCTTCATCTCGCGGTTCCTCAAGCGTTGGACCCGCCTCTTCGGCTCTTGCGTAGACCGGGTGGGCACCATTGCCCCTTCTCGCCGTACGTAGACTTCCTCGTCCTCCTCGTGGTCAGCCCACCTGAGATCAGCTCGGCGCTTCCTGGGATGATCAATGATTTCAATTTTTTGCCGCCGATCCCCATTTGGGTGGATCCTTCCAAGTCTTTCGTGGACGGATCGGCGATTGGCGGTTTCCCCGCCCGTACTCGCATATCTGTCGCTGCATTCAGGACAGTTCCTTAATGTGGGTAGCTTCAGGCCTTCGTTCCAGCAGTGCCTGAAAAAGGCGCACCCCCAGTGGGCGCGCTCCCGCGCGCGCGCATCGTTCCCCGATTCCATCCGCGCGCTTCCTCTTCGCCCCGCGCGTTGCTCCTCCTCGTGACGACGCTCCTGGTAGCGTTCCTTCTCCATCTGGCGCTGCCATTTATTAAGGAGGATGCGCGACGTCACCTTGGGTTTGGGCTTGGACGACTCCCCGATCTCGATGTGGCTCTTGAGAACGCGGGGGGCGTCGCCCTGGACTTGCTCTATGGTCACCTGGCGCTTCGGGTCAACTGATCCATCTTGCTTGGACCTGGCTGAGGTCAGGACCTTGACTTTCCCTTTCTCTTCGGCTGTTATCGCATTGACAGAAAAGCCGAGCATGTTCTGCGGGAAGGGGTGGCCATCCAGCTTCATCTTGTTATCGAATTTGAGGTGCCCTTCCTGGATAGCCTTTTGGATCCTCATCCCGAAGATCCCGCAGTCGTTGATGGAATGAGAGTCCCTGTCATGAAAGCCGCAAGAACGTTTCGCTTTGACTCCATCGAGCCGAAGCATGGAGTGCCCTTCGTGCGCCTTGATTCGGCCTTCTTTTACCAAGAGCTCAAACAACTTGTCGGCTTTTGTGATGTCGAAGTCATAGGTTCCTTTGGTCCGTCCGACCCAACGCCGATTCATTGTGAGAGGCTCTTTACCCCACATGATTTCCGCCGCGGCTATCTCCGGTTCGTCGTCGAATCCTCGAACAAATCGGCTTTGTCCAAGAATTGATTGTAGATATCGGCGACGTCGTGCTGCTTGCCAAACTTGGGGTCCTTCTTGAGGCCATATGCCTGATTGCTCATCAAGGATAATTTCTGTGACAGTTGGCCCAAGTTTTCAAACTCCATCCCAAAGAGCTTTTCGCGCACGGCTGGTAACATTCCGGCGACGGCCATGTCGGCTAGTTGATCGTCTGGCAAGTTCAATGAGAAGCACATGCCCTTGACTTCTCTGAATCTTCTCAGAAACTCCAGCGGTGTTTCACTGTGCCTTTGCTTCAGGGTGGCGAGATCGATCAACTTTTTCTCGAAGCTGCGCGCCGAAGTAGTGAGCGTGGAATTTACGCTCCAAATCTTTCCACCGGCCACCGACTCGGGCGGCAAGGATGAGAACCACCGAAAAGCCGGACCCGTCGGCCGAGGCGGGGAAGTAACGAACCCCGAACGCCTCTTCGGCCGAACATTCCCCCACCGCATGAGATAACGAGCGATATGCTCGACCGTGCTTGTCTCATCTTGCCCGCAGAGAACTTTGTGAATTCCGTCGGTGGTTTTACCCTTGGCGGCGGGGAGCACGTTATAGTACCACTGCGGGAACGGCGGCCCGTAGGTGGGGCACCGCATCCTTGGCTTGAGGCCGAACCGATTCTCGCATCAATTCGGCCATCTTGCGAGCTAGGGCATCTTCCTCTTGAGCGCCCGCGACCGGCGCGTACCCCCGGGTGCGGGAAGGCGTCGAACGCCCCGTAATTCCCCACTTCATGATAGCCACCGCCGTATAGATTCCTCTCGGGAGCCGTTGGTTGACGGAGCTATTCTTCGACTGGGGTCAAGTGGGGCCCCAGATGAGCCGAACGCTAGGTCTCCGTACGTGGGCTGGTACGGATTCGGCCGTTGCACGGGCCGACTCGTGCCGCTTTGTGGTGGCGGCGAGATTGGTTGACTTCCGAAGTTTGCGGGCGGAGGCCGAACCGGCCGCCCCCCGGCCTCCCCGTGGAGGAGGTTGGAACGCTTGGCTCCCGGAGCTGCGAGGAGGGGGCCGCCGCACCGGCCCCGTGGTGGCGGCCGAGAGCTCGATTCACCCGGCTCCACGGTGCTCTTTCCCGCGTACGCCTTTCCGAACGCTTGCCCCGCGCCCGGACCAAAGAGGGCCGCCATCATCCGCCGGAACGACCCAAGGAAAGCTTGATTGTGCTTGGTGAGCACGTCGTCCATTGACTCTTGGAAGATCCGCGCGCATTCTTCCTTTTCTTGTTGGGTTGTTGCGTCGGTTTCTCCCGGCAACAAGCACTGCGGGCGTGCCATTCTTCAAATATGGTACACCACTTCGATTCTTCTTGAATGACATGAGACACTTCTGTTGAAACTGATTCACGGCGTCCAAGAGCTGCTGATGCTGCTCTGGAGAGAGCTCCTCAATGCTGACATCCAGGAGGTCTGTGATCTCAGGCATCCTGAACCAATTCGGCTGTTTGTCCCACTGGGCGTGCCAAAAAGTGTGTTGACGCGAGAATATGCACCCGGCGCCAATCACACAGCAAGCCGAAAAGCTTAGCTTCGCACGCGCAGAGAGAAAGTGACGTGCCAGTCAATTTTTCCTGAAAATTAACAAAAGGGAAAACAGTTAAATATCAAAACTTGGAACCCACGGTGGTACCAGGCGGTTCCATATTTACGGCTAAAAAGCCAAGCAAGACGACATGTAGCTATGTGAAGCTACCGTCAAAGAACCGCAACCATTCGGGTAATCATGAAGGAAAAAAGAACATTGCCGAATGGATGACGTAAGCATGACAACGATCGGTCTTTGAATAAACAAGGATACGTGTACAAAGCCATGACCGATCCTCAATGAAGATTGACATTAAATAAAGCAAAGCACGAACATGATCATGTATTAAAATAAGCATGCATAGATCTAAAGCATTAGTCTACCGCATGTCTAATCACTTTAAGATCCGTCGGGCACGACATCAAGCAAATCTATCCACCGCATGATACAACTTGCATGAAAGAACGCACCACTTTCCACAAATAGATCTATCCACCGCATGATACAACCCAAATATGGAAAGCTAGAAGCACACGTCTTCTAAAACATAAATAACGCACGTGATCTACTCGTGAAAATATAACCGAATGCGGCCGATCGCCCGATTCGGGGTCCATGAAGAAGGAACAAACATCACCACGTGAATAAATCTATCAAGCTGAATTGGAAATCTAATCCACCGATGACTAGCTCCAAAGCAACCCAAAAACTCGCATCTACCGCATGATACCCGGCTCTTTCAAGATTTATACCAACAAAGCAAGCTTGAACCCGCAACACGTAACAACCTAGATCGATTCGGTTTCGGCTATCGGGGAACACGAGATCCACGCGTCAAAACACGAAACCTCGCTCTTGCACGGATCTTAAAAGGAAAAGAGCCGATCCAAACCCATCTAGATTGGGCAAAAGAGTGTTACATGAATTAAAACATAACGCAAAACTCATGATAACACGGGGTAACTTAATGAATCTATTGGATCTTGCCAAAACCCAATAGAGCCGATAACTAGCTTCGAGCTAGACCTTAGCCTACCGCATGGCTCGTGATCTAACAAGAAACCTTCTTGAACCAAGCTTGAATCTACCGCATGACACGAAGCATGGTAACAAGACTACTTGCATCGGATCTAAATCCACCGCATGATACTAGACATGATACAAGGTTGCGGTACTCACGGAGGTCGACGGATCGATTGGTCCTCTCGAAGAACTCGACGACACGACAAGGGACTCTAGGGTTTGGCGTAAGGCCGGTGTGTATTGAGGAATGAACGTCTCTTTTACATACATCCAGGGATCGTATTTATACCCCGCTAA
Organism: Cenchrus americanus; assembly: GCA_947561735.1. Taxonomy (NCBI): domain Eukaryota; kingdom Viridiplantae; phylum Streptophyta; class Magnoliopsida; order Poales; family Poaceae; genus Cenchrus; species Cenchrus americanus. Next base: position 74,146,246 of record OX387244.1, on the reverse strand, counting down.
TTACAACCGCGAATGGATACATTGCCTAACTAAGCTTGATCGCGTGTCCATCCATTCGCTCCCTCTCGATCGAGCCACGTCACCGTCCAATCCCGCAAAATCAGCTCTCTCGTTCCTTTGCCGAACCGGGAGCGGATAGCCGACCGCGGATCCTTCCGCCGAAAATCTCTCGAAGATACCTTTCCTTCCACCGGACGGACTCTTTTCCGAATCGGACCCACATGTCATACTCCTTACCAAATTTTGGTGTTAACGGTTACTTCATGTGAGTGTGTTGTCAATGCACTCATCAAGGGGGAGATTGAGGACCATGTGTGGTTCGAGGACCGATGGATTGTAACACCCTAATTTTATTACAAATTTGGCTTTATAAAAATTTGCTAGAAACCATTCTATTGCTTAAGGAATATAAGGTTGTTTTATTTATTTTTAGGCATTTAAGACTTTTCTAAAATAAAGTTAATGAAATATAGGAATTAATTGTGGCATTCATGTTGGTGCATTTCTTTTGCTTGCTAGAATTCAAATTCAGGTTTGAATTCTCATGTTTGAATCCTTTTCTAGCAATCCTAAACCCCAAGCCTTTTCCCTTAACCCCTACCCTACCCTAGCTAGCCAGCAGGCCCAACCCGCGCTGTAGCCCAACCCGCGCGGCGACGGCCGCCGCCGGCCTTTCGGCCCGGCTCGCGCAAGCGCCGCTCGCGGCCCATCCGGCCCGGCTCGGCCGGCCCACGGCCACCCCGCCGCTCCCCCCTCCGCCCGCCGCCGCCGACCGCCGGGGCCCGCACGTCATCCCCTACCCCGCGCCGTCTTCCGCCCGGACTCCCGCGCCGCCGCCCGAGTTCGACGGGAGCACGCCTCCCCGTGCGTGGCCCGCACGCCAAGGCAGTCCCCGGGCTATTTAAAGCGAGCCGCCGCCCCCGGACCTCCTACCCGCCGCCACCCGAGCCCTAGCCGCCAAGCCTCCGAGCGCCACCGACGCCGGAACCCTAGTTCCCCGCCACCGCCGCTGACTTCTCGTCTCCGCCGCCGCCCGTCATTGCGAAGCCGTCCAAGACCCGCGCACGGAGGTGAGCAACCCCGCCGCATCGTTCGTGGTTGAGCTCCTGCACCCCAATGCCCTGGAGGCCTCGCCGGAGACCGTGACCCGCGCCGCCGTGCCGACCGGCCGCCCCGTCGCTTCTGCGCCACCGGCCGCCGCCCTAGCTAGCCTCCCCGTCGCGCGCGCTATCTCCCGGTGTAAGGGACGCTCGAAATCGAGCCCCCTAGTTCGAAACCGAGGTGCTCCGGCGAGAGCGCCGCCGTGCACCGCCGGCCACCGCCGCCGCGCCGCCGCCGCCGCTTGCGGGGGGTCCCTGGCCGCCGGATCTAGATCCAGCGATCTAGATCCACCCGCCGCCGCTGCTTAAACCGCAAGCAACCACAGCCGTTAGATCTAGATCCCTGAGTTTCCTATATTTACAAAAATACCCTTCCACCTTAGAAGTTTCCTTACAGTTTAGTCCTTTTTCTTTATTTTAGTCCAGAATCTTTTCAAATCTTCACAGATTGGTCCCTATATCTTCCCTAAGCTACTGTTTAGATCTGTTAGATCTGTTTGGTGACTGTTTCTTATTTCTTTCTATTGTATGCTTGCATGTGATGATTGTGGACCGTAGAGGGCGATTCGTTCGAGGGATTTGAAGATCGAGTCGTGCAAGAGTTTGAGCAGCAAGGCTTTGTTGAAGGCAAGTATTCCTTGATGCATGCCCGTTTGACCTACATAACATGCATTTAAATTCACTGTCTTTATTTTTCCGCTTGCATTAATTTGAGGGGAACCTATTAAGGATCATGCCTAGCTTTTTCCTACCTTTACCTTGATACCGGGAATTAAATTAATCTTGTGGTAGCTATTGCTTAGAATGCTCAACCGGGAATTGGTATTAATCAAACTTGGTTACCTTTTGTTATTCTATGTTCCGTTTATGATCTTTTACTTTACAAGACCACTTTAATGTGATAATCGGAACATGGAGAACCACCCAGAAAACAAGACAACCACAAGAACTAATGGGCAATGGTCTTGGCTGAATAATTAAGAACTTTTAGCTTGGGATGGTCTTACCTGATAAGGACAAGGGATCGGCGGTACTGTGGGGTATGGACTCGCTCTAGCCAGAGGGTTGGGTGAGTTATTCTTTTATGGTGGGGTATCGACCTGCTAGGGGACTTTATACCTTGCTAACTGATCCGGACCTTGTGGGTCATAACTTGCTAGGGAACCTTTGTAAAGGCCATGTAGCGTCCCTATGCAATCACACCTCGGAAGTGTGGTATGGTGTCTTGCAAACACCGCATGGTTGGGTCTAAAGTTCTTCGGAGCTTTTACGCTGCTTGTGGTGAAAGTGTACAACCTCTGCAGAGTGTTAAACTAATCGATTAGCCGTGCTCACGGTCAAGAGCGGCCTGGACACTCACATGATTAAATTATGGAACTTTAATGTTTAATTGCTGTTTTATTCTTTATTTATGATGCTTATATCTTATTAATTGGGTTGGTATGAACTTACACTTTTTAGTAATCAGGTTGCTAATAAAACTTGACCAACTAAAATGCTAAAGTGCTTGAACCTTAGCCATCCACCATATGGCCTTGCATGTTATGTTGTTCTCTCTTGCTGAGTACGATATGTGCTCACGCTTGTTTATTCTCTGGCATCTACAATACCCGGAATTGCTGCTCAGACTGGGAGAACTTTGAAGATATTCCAGGAGATTTCCAGGAGTTCTAGGTGTGCGTAGTCTTCAGTCAGCTGCCTATGGAGGCATTTTGTCCGCTGCGAGAACTCGTTTGTTTAAGATTCGTTTAAAACTATGGATTGTAATAACTCTTTATTCGTGTGGCACTGATTTTGGTATTCATAATGTCTAAGCATGTGTGTAACATGATCCTGGCGCACACGTGATCAATGCATTCGGTTTTGCCTTTAAAACCGGGTGTGACAGAGTGGTACCAGAGCTGTGTTGACTGTAGGAACGCTAGCCTAGATAGAAATGGTCGAACTAAGGATTTTATACTCATAGAAGCTTTCTCTTACATGCTTGCTTTATTCTTATTAACCTTACTCTTGCCTTTTTGCTTCAATCTTGAGCTGTCTGCATTCTTTACCTTGTGCTTGCTTTAGCTCTCGTCCTTTTGCCTTACCATCTTTCTCATTCTGCACTGCACTACAGATGGTTCGTAGTTTGAAGACATCTCAGGTGGAGCAGTCCATCAGTATGCTCCACAGGAACAGTACAATGACTTGCATGATGGAGATACAGATGAGGAGATTGAGATGGAGCCTGCACCTGTGGTTTTCCCTAACCTTATCATGGTGCCTGACGATGAGGAAGATCCGGAGGAGATGATTCCAGAGGAGGATGAGCTAGCTGAACAGCCAAACCTAGAGGAGCAAGCGCTAGGAGAAGATGAGGATCACCTTGATCAAGAGATGGAGGAAGAAGAACAAGAGCAAGAGGAGGAAGCTGAGGAAGCGATCTGGGAAGTGTACCACTACAGAGCTGATGGAGTAGGCATTCCCATGGCAGACCACCTGAGAGCGATGGTACTCCGCCTGGGCTATGATAAGGCCCCTGTCTACCATTGTGAGCTGTGGACTCATCCGTGGTTCGAGCCCCATTGGGAGGTTGTCGCCATCTTGGAGGAGTACATTCCATGCCGTGGAGTGAAGGAGGTGTCCAAGCATCATGATGTGGCTCACAAGACTACTATGGATGCTGGGATAGCAGAGTCAGCTCGGAGGGCGCTCTATGTGCTCTCTCACAAGGAGCGTGACGAAGTTGGAGGATACCCACCGCCGTTACACGCCTTTCAGAGCAAGTGGGGAAGCCAAGACTTACATCGCCCCAGCACCAGCCTATGAAGGAACGCTCAACAATGTCCGGAGTCTACTTGCAGCTGTGAACACCGCATTGGATGATGCCAACAACACACTATATGCAGCACAACAGCAGATTTTCACTCTGGAGACACAGAGGCGTGCCTTAGAAGCTGCACTTCAGAACAGGGAGCAGCCAGAAGCCCATGAAGCCACAGAAGGATGTACCTCCCCGTCACCCAAGAGGCCACACTACGACTCCCCTGACGCCGCACAGATGCCATGGCAGAAGATAGTCCTTAGGTTTAAGATTAAGGGATAAGATCTCTTTGTAATCGCTAGTAGACGTCCGGTAAAGTGTGTTTAGTTTAGAGGTGTGGTTGAATGCTTGATTTTGTGCTTAATGTATGAGTTGGATTTTTGGTTGAGTGCAATGTGTTGTGGAGTGGTGAACACAACGACATTGGTTTAGTAGTAAGTTTGTGGGAGTTAACTTTCAGTCTCAATCAATTATCCATCTTAATCTTTTTGTCCCTTTAAGTTTTCCCTTAAAGCAAATTCGAGATCCCTAATTCTGTTCGCTCAGCTTTCTGAGTCAGCTGCACTGTTTTAATTTTATCTCGGGCTACAGAACTCCGATTGCAGTAAAACAAATTGGAAAAGTTCAAGAATTTCGTGACTGATTTTCTGTGAAAAATTCAGAATATTTGGATGGATAACCAGAGAGTTATAACTGAAACATTACAGCCTCACGAATCTGTTAAACACTGCTGACCTACCAGACTTGTTTATTTTATAACCAGAGCTACACAACTCCGTTTGAGGTGATTCCAGTTGGAGTAGTTTCGTAATTTCATTACCTTTTACCAGTCCAAAATCCATAATTTTTTGTTACCCGCACTGAGAGATATGCCTGATTGTTTGGAGTCAACAGAATCTGTCTTATCTGAATATCATTGCTATCTTATGTTCCTGAGTTTAACCCTTGGTGCAATCATCTAAAATAATGTCCCTAACACTCAGATGGTGAACACCAGGTCAGGATCAGGTGTTGATCAACCAGCCGGAAGAGCACCCCAGCCAGTACAAATGGATCCCGCTTTGCAGCAGTTCCTGGAGGCACAGACCCAGCTCCTCCAGAACTTGACCAACACCGTGACAAACTTGCAAGCCCAGGTCAACAATCCACCGGTGCCGCCACCCGCTCCTCGCAACAAGCACCGGGAGTTCATGAGTCATCACCCTCCTGTGTTTACTCATGCCGCTGATCCACTTGAAGCTGAAGATTGGCTGAAGACAGTACTAAAGATGCTCACTACCTGTCAGTGTGACGACAGAGAGAAGGTCCTGTATGCTGCGGGACGACTTCAAAGATCTGCAGCCGCTTGGTGGGATGCGTACTCTGCCGCTCATGCCGCCCCAGACACTATCACTTGGGAGGAGTTTACCACCAACTTCAGGAGCCATCACATACCCTCTGGAGTCATGAAGATCAAGAAGAAGGAGTTCCTTTCTCTCGAAGCGAGTGGAGGAATGTCGGTGGCCGAGTATAGAGACAAGTTCACCGAGTTGTCTCGCTATGCACCGAGGAGGTTGCGAAGATAGGAAGAAGCAGGAGCCGTTCCCGGATGGGTTAGCCGGTTCGCTGCAAGCACCACCGATGTCCTATCCTTTCCCTAACTTTCGGCAGCCTAGTTGATACCGCCATCCGCTTGGAGCACAAGCGCAAGGAGCTCGGAGAGCGAGAAGAGGAAGGCCGCCGGCTCCGGGCGGTTTGGGAGTGCGTCTCGCCCGCGCTTCAACCCACCGCCGAACACCCCGTTCCGCTTTGGGGGACCGGGTGGAAACTTTGGGCGACAGCAGTCCCGGCGTCCCCGCTCGGCAGCTTCCGAGCAGCTCCGCTCGGCGGTTTCGGCGTCATATTCCTCGTACTCCCCGCCCAGCCTTCCCGGCGAGTCAGCAGAGAGCCCCAGTTGGCACACCTGTAAGGTCTGTGGCACCACCCAATCCTGCCACCACTACTTGCTTCAAGTGCAGAGAGCTTGGTCATTATGCCAATGCTTGCCCAAAGAGGAACCCTCCACACACCCCCGTGCGTAACCGGCAGCGAGACAAGGAGCGGAAGCCAAACCCCGCAGCCTAACAAAGGACAACAGAGCTATGCACGAGGCAAGGCGATGCACGTTGATGCCGAAGTCTCTCGAGAGAACCCCGAGTAGTGTTCGGTATGTTTCTAGTCAACTCTACTCCCCGCCTCGCTTTGTTTGATTCTCGGAGCAACCCATTCTTTCATTACATCCCGGCTCGTAGCTCAACATAATCTACCTATCAGTCCCATGTCTCGCCACATGTTAGTTACCTCACCTGGGGGGGAATTGAAAGCCATCTATAAATGTGATAACGTCCATCTCAAGATTGTGGGCAGAGATTTCCGTGCCAATCTTATAATCTTGGATTCAAAGGGGGTCGATGTGATATTGGGAATGGGATGGTTGACCGCGTGTGATGCGGTGATACAGTGTGCTAAGAGGTCAATCCTTCTTACAAGTCCAAATTCGGTGAAAGATTTGAGTTTGCAAGCAGATCCCGCACCATCAAATGCCGGTGCCGTGAATAAGCTTGATGAAGCAGCCTTGGAAGACATACGAGTAGTGTGCGATTATCCTGATGTGTTTCCCGAGGAGTTGCCAGGTATGCCCCCTGACCGAGATGTTGAGTTCGATATTGATCTTTTACCTGGTACTGCTCCTATCTCTAAGCGCACATATAGAATGTCTAGTGATCAGTTACAAGAACTTAAAGCTCAGATTAAGGGATTATTGGGTAAAGGGTTCATTCGTGCTAGTTCATCACCTTGGGGATCACCCGTTATCTTTGTGGGTAAGAAAGACGGCACACAAAGGATGTGTGTTGATTACCGGTCTCTTAACGATGTTACCATCAAGAACAAGTATCCTCTGCCACGTATTGAAGATTTGTTTGATCAGATGAGAGGAGCTAAAGTGTTTTCTAAGATCGATCTGCGATCTGGTTATCATCGATTGAAGATTAGGCCTTCGATATTCCTAAGACAGCTTTTACTACCAGGTACGGACTTTATGAGTACACAGTTATGTCCTTTGGGTTAACCAATGCACCCGCGTACTTCATGTACTTGATGAACAAGATCTTTATGGAGTATCTGGATAAGTTCGTTGTGGTATTCATTGATGACATTTTGATTTACTCCAAGAATGAGGAGGACCATGAGGAGCATTTGAGACTTGTGTTGCAGAAGCTGAGAGAGCATGAGTTATATGCGAAGTTCAGCAAGTGTGAGTTTTGGCTCAAGGAAGTGTCTTTTCTAGGTCATATCATCACCAATGGAGGTATTGCCGTAGATCCCAGCAAGGTTAGTGATGTATTGAAGTGGGAAGCCCCTCGTACAGTGTCTGAGATCCGGAGTTTTCTTGGACTTGCTGGTTACTATCGTCGGTTTATTGAAGGATTCTCCAAGATTGTGAAGCCTCTCACTACATTGCTAGAAAAGGACAGGGAGTTCAAATGGACCAGTGCATGTCAGTCCAGTTTTGAAGAGTTAAAGAAGCGGTTAACCACAACACCTGTTCTAGTAATGCCTGATCTACGGAAGAGCTTTGACATATATTGTGATGCATCTCAACAAGGTCTAGGATGTGTGTTGATGCTAGAAGGTCATGTTATAGCCTATGCATCTCGTCAGTTGAGGAAGCATGAGTTGAACTATCCTACGCATGATCTTGAGTTAGCAGCAGTGGTTCATGCATTGAAGATTTGGAGACACTACATTATGGGAACTAAGTGTCAGATCTATACTGATCACAAGAGTCTGAAGTATATCTTCACTCAAAAGGATCTCAATCTAAGACAGCGTCGTTGGCTAGAGTTGATCAAGGACTATGATCTAGAGATTCACTATCATCCGGGTAAAGCAAATCTGGTTGCTGATGCTTTGAGTCGGAAGGGCCACACTAACATGGTTTTGACCATTCAGTTTCCTGATGAGTTGGTAAAAAAGTTTGAAAGGCTCAACTTGAAAGTGGTTGCACATGCAGAAGGAGTGACTTTGGAAGTACAGTCCACTCTGGAGCAAGAGATACGTAAGTGGCAGCTTGAGGATGCTTTGGAATACGGAAAATTAAGGAGAGTATGCAACAAGGAGAAGCCCCGCATTTCACGAGAAGATGAGCAAGGAACCGTGTGGTTTAAGAACCGGTTGTGTGTACCGAGAGACGGGGAGATCTCGTAGAGACGATCTTGAGAGAAGCTCATGACTCAGCCTTACTCTATCCATCCGAGCAAGTACTAAGATGTACCGGGATCTCAAGCGCAGGTATTGGTGGTACGGTATGAAGAGAGATGTGGCCGCGCATGTGGCTTTGTGTGACACTTGCCACCGGGTTAAGGCCGAACATCAGAGACCCGCTGGTTTGCTTCAACCATTGAAGGTGCCTGAGTGGAAGTGGGAAGAGATCGGAATGGATTTCATAGTGGGTTTACCCCGAACCCGAGATGGTTATGATTCAATTTGGGTTATCGTGGATCGTTTGACCAAGGTAGCTCACTTCATCCCAGTAAAGACTACTTATACAGGAGCTAAGTTGGTAGAGCTATACATGTCCAGGATTGTGTGTTTGCATGGTGTACCAAAGAAGATCGTGTCAGACAGAGGTACTCAGTTTACTTCTCGTTTCTGGGGGAAGTTGCATGAATCTCTGGATACTAAGCTAAATTTCAGCTCAGCTTATCATCCACAGACAGATGGACAGACAGAGAGAACCAATCAGATCCTAGAAGACATGCTGAGAGCATGTGCGCTTAAGCATGGTTGTAGCTGGGATAAGAGCTTGCCATACGCTGAGTTCTCTTATAACAACAGCTACCAAGCTAGTCTCAAAATGTCACCCTTTGAGGCTCTGTATGGAAGGAAGTGTAGAACCCTGTTATATTGGAGTGAAACAGGCGAAATGCAGTTATTTGGGGCAGATATCATTAGAGAAGTGGAGAAACAAGTTCAGATCATCAGAGAAAATTTGAGGATTGCTCGCCTAGACGTAAAAGTTATGCGTATGGCAAACGAAGGGATGTGGTCTTTCAGGAAGGCGATTATGTGTACCTAAAGGTGTCACCTATCAGAGGTTTGCGTCGATTCAGAGTTAAAGGAAAGTTGTCACCTCGGTTTATTGGACCTTTCAAGATCCTTGAGAGAGTGGGAGAAGTGACTTACAGGTTGGAGTTGCCAGTCCAGTTAGCGGATGTGCATGATGTGTTCCATATTTCTCAGTTGAAGAAGGGTTTTGGTCCCCATGACAAGGAGCCGTTACCCTTGGACGACCTAAACGTGAAAGAGGATCTCACTATCGTTGAATACCCCATTCGGATATTGGAAACAATGACAAGGGTCACCAGGAACAGTGTGATTAAGATGTGCAAAGTACAGTGGAGTAATCATGCAGAGGATGAGGCAACATGGGAAAGAGAGAATGAGCTGAAAGCGGAGTTTCCAGATCTTTTTCCCAATCTGTCCGAATCTCGTGGACGAGATTCTTCTTAAGTGGGGTAGGATTTGTAACACCCTAATTTTATTACAAATTTGGCTTTATAAAAATTTGCTAGAAACCATTCTATTGCTTAAGGAATATAAGGTTGTTTTATTTATTTTTAGGCATTTAAGACTTTTCTAAAATAAAGTTAATGAAATATAGGAATTAATTGTGGCATTCATGCTAGTGCATTTCTTTTGCATGCTAGAATTCAAATTCAGGTTTGAATTCTCATGTTTGAATCCTTTTCTAGCAATCCTAAACCCCAAGCCTTTTCCCTTAACCCCTACCCTACCCTAGCTAGCCAGCAGGCCCAACCCTCGCTGCAGCCCAACCCGCGCAGTAGCAGGCCGCCGCCAGCCTTTCGGCCCAGCTCGCGCAAGCGCCGCTCGCGACCCATCCGGCCCGGCTCGGCCGTACACGGCCGCCGCGCCGCTCCCCCCTCCGCCCGCCGCCGCCGACCGCCGTGGCCCGCACGTCATCCCCTACCCCGCGCCGTCTTCCGCCCGGACTCGCGCGCCGCCGCCCGAGTCCGACGGGAGCACGCCTCCCCATGCGTGGCCCGCACGCCAAGGCAGTCCCCGGGCTATTTAAAGCGAGCCGCCGCCCCCGGACCGCCTACCCGCCGCCACCCGAGCCCTAGCCGCCAAGCCTCCGAGCGCCACCGACGCCGAACCCTAGTTCCCCGCCGCCGCCGCTGACTTCTCGTCTCCGCCGCCGCCCGTCGTTGCGAAGCCGTCCAAGACCCGCGCCGGAGGTAAGCAACCCTGCCGCATCATTCGTGGTTGAGCTCCTGCACCCCAATGCCCTAGAGGCCTTGCCGGAGACCGCGACCCGCGCCGCCGCTGCCGACCGGCCGCCCCGTCGCCTCTCTCGCCACGCCGCCGCCGCCCCTAACTAGCCTCCCCGTCGCGCGCGCTATCTCCCGGTGTAAGGGACGCTCGAAATCGAGCCCCCTAGTTCGAAACCGAGGTGCTCCGGCGAGAGCGCCGCCGTGCACCGCCGGCCACCGCCGCCGCGCCGCCGCTCAGCGCTTGCAGGCGTCCCTGGCCGCTGGATCTAGATCCAGCGATCTAGATCCACCCGCCGCCGCTGCATAAACCGCAAGCAACCACAGCCGTTAGATCTAGATCCAACGGATCTAGATCAACCCGACCCGGTCAACGAGGTCAACCTCGCCGCCAGCCCTGACAATTTTGCAGAAAAGCCCCTAAGTTTCCTATATTTACAAAAATACCCTTCCACCTTAGAAGTTTCCTTATAGTTTAGTCCTTTTTCTTTATTTTAGTCCAGAATCTTTTCAAATCTTCACAGATTGGTCCCTATATCTTCCCTAAGCCATAACTTAGTCGTTTTAGCTCCGATTATAGCGTTCTTTATGTCCACGCGTACGTCTCGAAGCGTAGATTAGTTTTATGCTACTGTTTAGATCTGTTTGATCTGTTTGGTGACTGTTTCTTATTTCTTTCTATTGTATGCTTGTATGTGATGATTGTGGACCGTAGAGAGCGATTCGTTCGAGGGATTTGAAGATCGAGTCGTGCAAGAGTTTGAGCAGCAAGGCTTTGTTGAAGGCAAGTATTCCTTGATGCATGCCCGTTTGACCTACATAACATGCATTTAAATTCACTGTCTTTATTTTTCTGCTTGCATTAATTTGAGGGGAACCTATTAAGGATCATGCCTAGCTTTTTCCTACCTTTACCTTGATACCGGGAATTAAATTAATCTTGTGGTAGCTATTGCTTAGCATGCTCAACCGGGAATTGGTATTAATCAAACTTGGTTACCTTTTGTTATTCTATGTTCCGTTTATGATCTTTTACTTTACAAGACCACTTTAATGTGATAATCGGAACATGGAGAACCACCCAGGAAAACAGTACAACCACAAGAACTAATGGGCAATGGTCTTGGCTGAATAATTAGGAACTTTTAGCTTGGGATGGTCTTACCTGATAAGGACAAGGGATCGGCGGTACTGTGGGGTATGGACTCGCTCTAGCAGGGGGTTGGGTGAGTTATTCTTTTATGGTGGGGTATCGACCTGCTAGGGGACTTTATACCTTGCTAACTGATCCGGACCTTGTGGGTCATAACTTGCTAGGGAACCTTTGTAAAGGCCATGTAGCGTCCCTATGCAATCACACCTCGGAAGTGTGGTATGGTGTCTTGGAAACACCACATGGTTGGGTCTAAAGTTCTTTGGAGCTTTTACGCTGCTTGTGGTGAAAGTGTACAACCTCTGCAGAGTGTTAAACTAATCGATTAGCCGTGCTCACGGTCAACAGCGGCCTGGACACTCACATGATTAAATTATGGAACTTTAATGTTTAATTGCTGTTTTATTCTTTATTTATGATGCTTATATCTTATTAATTGGGTTGGTATGAAATTACACTTTTTAGTAATCAGGTTGCTAATAAAACTTGACCAACTAAAATGCTAAAGTGCTTGAACCTTAGCCATCCACCATATGGCCTTGCATGTTATGTTGTTCTCTCTTGCTGAGTACGATATGTGCTCACGCTTGTTTATTCTCTTGCATCTACAATACCCGGAATTGCTGCTCAGACTGGGAGAACTTTGAAGATATTCCATGAGATTTCCAGGAGTTCTAGGTGTGCGTAGTCTTCAGTCAGCTGCCTGTGGAGGCATTTTGTCCGCTGCGAGAACTCGTTTGTTTAAGATTCGTTTAAAACTATGGATTGTAATAACTCTTTATTCGTGTGGCACTGTTTTTGGTATTCATAATGTCTAAGCGTGTGTGTAACATGATCCTGGCGCACACGTGATCAATGCATTCGGTTTTGCCTTTAAAACCGGGTGTGACATGGATGGTCGCTTCCTTGTGTGATGAGTGATTGACAATGTAGTGTAGACTGATTCTTGGCTAAGTATTGCAGGTGCAGGTTGCGGCTTGACTCGTGTTGGTGCAGGTGAAGAACAAGCGCGAAAGGTCGTTGCTGGTGAGGCCTCCAAGTGTGGAGAGGACAAGTAGGCTTCGTTCGAGGGACCCGGTGGCCAGCGGGGTCAAGTGCGGGCCGCATGGTGGCATGAATAGCAAGATGAAGTCGTGGACGGTTTCTTGGTAGAGCCTCAAAACCAAGGGCGAGCCGGAACTACTTGGGAGCCAAGTAATGAGTGGAGATTGGCGGAGGCTACACCGAGTTCGCGGGGTTTGCAGTGGTTCACCAGAAAACCACTAGGTTACTCGGTTGAGCCACAAAACCGAGGCTGAAGACTCGACGAGGGGGTGCAGCCACCCAGGCCGGTTCAACCGCCCAGGAGGGGAGGTCGACCGCCCGGGGCCGGTCGGATCTCCCGGCCGGCCTAACCGCCCTGGGGGGGCGATCGGACCGCCCGCCGCCGCCGCGCCGAGAAGCTTCGAAGCGGAGGACACGCGTCGGGATCGCAAGGCTTGCGTCGAGGCTAAGCAGGTTGCGGTCGCCGGCATCCGTCCGATGGTGAAGACATGAAGACTTCCAAATCCGCCCTCGAGGGGCATGTATCCCTAGTTATTAGTGAAGGGTAGTTTAGTCTTTTGGGTGCCTCCATATATACTCATTGAATGGGTGGATGGCAGCCAACTCTTGGAACCCTAGCTCATTTGTTTTTCCATTTTCGTTCTCCATTTTCCTTAGGATTTTAGAGGACTAGCTTGAGAGCTTCATGTGAGATCTAGAGAGAGGGATGGATGTTTGGGTGGCAAGCTAGACCTTGTACGAACCTTTCATGGCATGTATAGATGGTTCGGCGTTGTTCATCATGGTGGTTTTCCCGTCTCTTTTGTGTTGATTTTCGGAGCTCTTTGTTGGCGGTGTTTTGAGGACGATTTGTTGGGGTTTTTGGTGGGTGTCACGTATGAGGTTCTTGTGCCTCTTTGGCTGGTGACTTTGCCCCAAAATCTCCTTTGAATCGAACTCAATTTGGTGGTTTCTCGAGTTGGGTGAGTTCTTGACCTAGAGAAGCGATTTCCTCGATTTCTCTTGATTGTGAGCGTTTCGGGTCGATTCCTTTAAGGTAGAGGTTGCCCAGGAGGTAACCCAGCTATTCCCGAAGTTTTGCTGAAATCCGTGGAGTGATTCGGGAGATCGGGCGCGTGGAAGTTGAGGTTTGACCCGCGGGTTCGTTTTCTGGAAGGGGCGGTCTAACCGCCTGCAGGGGGCGGTCTAACCGCCCTGGGTGTTTCCAGGTCGAAGTTTTGTTTCGCCGGATTTTCCTTTGTGAGTTCGTTCGCCTTGATCAGAGGAGTGTCTGGGTGAAATTTGGAGTCATTCTCGTGCTGTTTGCTAGGTGTTCTTGGTTGGAGTTCGTGGCTGGGTACCGGAGGTTAGACCGTCCCTGGTAGCCGGTCTAACCGCCCCTAGGCCCCTGGGTGGAGTTTTGGTTTTCGCCAAGATTTTCTGGTAGCTAGCATGGCCTTGACCAGAGATCTTTGCTGGTGAAACCGGGGTGAGTTTTGGTGCTCGGAAGAGGCATTTTGAAGGATTTCTTGGTTACCAGGTGGAGGCGGTCTAACCGCCCCCTATACCCAGTCTAACCGCCCCCTTCTGGTTAGCCGGCTTTCGAGTTGTTTCTGTTGTCGTTGCTGCGTGTGTGTTGTGGTTGCTGGTAGAGTTTGTTCCTAGGACCAGTAGCACTCCAGTGGCTACGTGGTTTTTGCAAACGGAAGGTAGAAGTGCGGAGCGTGTGATTTTGGGGGTTCGACCGAGCTAGTTCGTCTTGTCGGAGTTTCAATCTCCCTCGACAAGAATTTTTATCGGCTCCCATTCACTCCCCCCCTCTCTGGTCGCCTAATCGGTCCTTCACGGAGTCTTGTTCATGTTCATGAGCTTGATGAAATCACTTCCAGTGGTGGCAAGGACCGAAGTGCTACGTAGGAACACCCCCGGGGATTGAAGTGTAAAAGACGGAACTTCATGCACGGAGAACCTCCATCTTGGACGCGAGATTGACATCGTCAAAATCATGCAAGTGGAAGGGGCAAAGTGCATAAATGCATGAGGACCCACGGGAGTGAAGGGGCGACCGAACCGGGCCGAGGTAGGCCCAGGACGGTCGGCCCAGCCCACTCCGGGGGTCGGTTCGGCCCCCCTTTCTTTGCACCTGAAGAATCTTCAACCCTAAAACCCTGGAGGCGCCGCCATTCATAGAGGAGAGAGCCATTCACATCAGGAGGCCATCCACAAGCTAGAGAGAGAGGAGGGACATCTCCGGAGGGGGATCGACCACCTCGAAGGAAGCACCCACAAGTGGAGAAGAAAGAAGACACCGTCGGAAGGGTGACCATGATCAACGGTGCTATGTCTAGCACCTTGATGGGGTAATCTCCTTATTCGTCCATGGGTTATAATCGATCTTAAGATGTAATCATACTTTGTTGGATTATCTATCTATCATCTTGTGTTGAATATACTTTATTTCTTAAGGTTAGCTACCATGCCGTAAATGGAGTAGAGCTCCAATGCTCCCATAGATCCATTCAATACGCCGTGTCCATCATAGGTCTAGTCACGATTACCTTCACGTAGTGACAGTACGAGAGGAGGGAAAGGGCAAAGCCGTGGTCACAACCCCCGATAGATTAGATTGGTTTTCATGTTTAAAGCGATTACATGCTCTAGTATCATAGACCCATGGGTGAGTGTCTTTTATCTTGATTACTTAATCATTCTCTGTAGTGTAGTTTAGTTGTTTTCTAGTTTAATCATAGTTAGGGTTTTAGTAGTTAGTGAGTAGAGGTAGATCAAACGCTTGTAATCCCCTTGCTCCGCGGATTGACAAGAACCTTGGGAATCTTGTGGTGAAAAAGGTGTAGGTCCGTACGCTTGCGGATCGTAGGTGGATACATCTTTTATCCATCAACAAGCCCCTTTTTCTGGCGCCGTTGTCGGGGAGCAAGCTAGTTTACATTGTTTGGTTTGCATTTAACTTAGTTTTATATTTAGTTTACCTTTTATTTGCTATATCTAACACATATTATTTACAAAATCACTTTGTTTGTTTTTGTTTTTGTTTTTGTTTTTGTTTTTGTTTTTATCTTGTTGTCTAGATGGCGTTCATCAATCAACCCATGGAAGAACCGGAGAAATCACTAAGGGATTACGCTAGCCCTCGATGTGAAGACATAAGAGTACAAGAGTCGGATTCGAAGCTCGAAGCGACCAAGTATGAAATCAAATCTAAGATCATCGAGATGGTGGCGACAAACCCATTTGAAGGGATGGTTACGGAGAACCCATATAGACACATAAGGCATTTCACGATGCTATGCAACACGGTGCGTCAACAAGGAGTTCACGATGAATGGTTCAAATGGAATCTCTTTCCCTACGCACTTGCCGGTGAAGCAAAGACATGGTACTCGTTCGCATCCTTTGAAGTTGAAGGCAATTGGAACAAGTTGACAAAGAAGTTTTGCGAGAAGTTCTTTCCAATTAGCAAGGTTCAACATCTAATGAGGCAAGTGATCACTTTCACGCAAGGAGAAGAGGAAGGGATAGACCAAGCTTGGAATAGGTTTAATGAGTTGATCGAACAAGGACCAAGACTCGGCTTCTCCGGTGATGTACTCTTGCATACATTTTTCTTTTCCCTAACCCCTAGTTGCATGCAACACGTCCAAAAGTGTGCAGGTGGGGATCTCATGGAGAAAACACTCACGGAAGCCACTCAACTTCTACAAAAAATTAGTAAAGCGGCTGTCATGCGAAGAGATTGGGAAACAAGACTTGCGGAAGAGCCGGAATATAATTCAAGGAAGAAGAAGTGTGCTGAATTTTCTAAAGAGGCAACCCCAGAAGTCACAAAAGAGAAGCCCATCCCGGAAAAGCTTGAAGGAGAACACATCAAGTCAAGAACTACCCCGAGCGTTGACTCCGCCACATCGAATGAAACAAACAAGAGAAGCATGTAGCGCGAAGCCACTAAGGGAGTTCGAACCAATGGATTGGGATCCAATCTGTCACACCCTGAAATTTCCAATTTCAGGATGTGAATAGAGAGAATAATTAAATAACGATTTTCTCATAATTTTAAAATTTTCTACACATTTATTTTCTTTACAAGAAATATGGTATAGTAAAAATCCATCGTTTGATTTTCTAAATTAAATAAAAGGTTATGTGTGTTGCATTCATGCCGATGCATCTAGTGGTTCTTGAGTGCAAAATGTTTCAAAAATGCGTTTAGAAGCTGTCCAAACTCTCCCGAGAATTTTCCGGATTTTTCTGGGATTTATTCTCATTTTCCTTGAGCTATTTCTATTTATTAGAAGGCTCTAAAATCTTTTTCATGAGCTCCAAATGCTTTATTTGGATTGTTCATGTCTTAATCTATCTCTAGGAATTTTCCTGGGATTTTTGGGATTTTTTGACTATTTTTCGTGCTTTAAAGTATTTTCTGGACTAATTCTGGAATTACGTATGCACTGGAAAATATTTCGGAAAAAAAGGAAAAACTATCCTATTCCTAACGGGCCGAGCCCGGAGGCCCGACCCGGTCCGCCCGCACCCGCCCCCGCCGAAGCCCATCCGGCCGGCGGCCATGGCCGCACGCCCGTGTCGCCGCCGCCGTGTCTTTGGCCTCGCGTGCGCGCTTCGGCGCTTGGGCCGCGCGGCTATAAAGGGCGAGCGCCCTAGACCCACACATGCCCTACCGCGCCGCCGCGCCCGTGCCCTAGCCGCCGGCCGCAGCACCGCGCGCGCCCGCCTATGTCCGCCCCGAGCGCCGCCGCCGCCCTGTACGCCGGCGTGGATGCCCAACCGGAGCAGCCGACCCCACCAGGAGCTTCGCCTCGCCAAGCTGGACCTCCTCAGCCCCTCCCCTCGACCGAAGGTTTGTCGGAGCGTTGCCGTCCATGGGAGCCCGAGCCGGCTGCCTAGCCCTCCGCCGCCGGCAAGATTGCGACTGCTCCCCATCATCTCCCACGTCGGTGAGGACCTCTACGCGACCGCCTCGATCCCCTCCTTCGATTCCGCCCCCTGGCCGAAGCCCTGGCGCCCCTAACCGCCGGCGACAAGGACGACCGGAGCTCCCTGTCCGTCGGCGTGACCAAGTGCTGGAGATAGAAGAAGATGTGGTGTTTTACGTATAGCCCCCTAAGTTTTCGTGTAATGATCAGATCTAATCTATGAGTCTTGCACCTTTCCTCGAAAACCCCCTGGAAAGATTAGATCCTTTAGATCCAGTCCACCCAATGAATCTTGCGTGAAGGCCCTCTGGTTTATATACATAATTATGTATATGCCCTGAGTTTTCGCAGAAAACTCCCTGGAAGTTCCTGATCTCTGCATCTGGGTCCCTAGATCTTTAAAAGTTCACATCTTTCTCGTTTTAGCTCCGATTTCATCCGTTCAATTTGTGTTAGATTCATAATAATGTAAAGCACGCGTTAGTGTTGTGTTTTCACCATGTTTTGTTTCTGAAAATAAAATTAATATTAATTTTGATTAATGACTAGTTATACATGTCTTTTCCAAATAAAAGCTATATATATCTATACATCGTTTTTCATAAGCAAATTTAATTTGATTAATGTTCATATCACATGTTTTTGTACATAAAAGTTAATTAGATCTTTATCTCGGTTTTCGTAAACCAAATGTTAATTTGTTTAATAGTTAATTAATCTTTTCAAATTAAAATTTGATTAGGCTTTTACAACGGCTTTTATAATAAATATTAATTTGATTAATGCCAATACCATAATGTTTTTAATAATAATATGATCTACTCGAATTACAAAGTTTCGTTTAGATTGTTCATATAGTTTAGTTTTTCTAAATTAAATGTTTAATCAGTTTAATCAATATATGAATCTTTATTAATAAAACTTGACTAGTTCTTTACACCGGTTTCATAAATAAAGTTTAATATTGCATTAATGTCAACATAGGGTATTTTATTTCTGAAATATCCTTCATATTATGAACCTAGCTCATAGCCTTGTTCTCTCATATATGCAAAACGTTCGTTAGACGTTCTTTTCTCAGCTCAATCTAAGTGTGATCTTTCCGGTCCTTACTCAATCTTCCGCGACAATCTCTTTAAAGCTAACCAAGCCTTTCCCTTCCAAGCACACTTTGTGTTCTTTAGTGATCCACCTAATCCAGCCTATCCTTTAGTGCGTTCTTTTAAAGTTAACTTTTGATTGGTGCATTGTTCTTAGTATATGCTTGTTTGTTTGCTTTGTGTATGTTTGTGCCCGATGCTTGATGCGCTTAGAGTGAACGTCGTTCGAGAAGTTGGAAGAGCTTGAAGTTGAAGATTCTGAGCAACGACATTACTTTGGTTAAAGGCAAGTGTGTCCTTGATCTTTTGTCCTAAGAATTATGTTTAATCACTCATTGCATATGCTTGCATTAATATGATGGGACCCATGTTTAAGGTTTGACTAGTGTTATTTGTCATGTGCCTTGATCAAACGGGTCTATCTTTATGTTGGGTAGCTATGCTCAGTTGCTATACCTGGGTTATGGTGGTTTTAATGAACAATAATGATGAATCACGTTATACCTTTATGTTATATCTTTGGACGTTTAATACAAGATCATATGATTAATCGGAACATGGAGCGACCACCCAGGAAAACAGTGCTACCACAAGACATATGGCTCTGTCTTGGCTTATTAATTAGTGAACTAGGTGTTAGGTATGCTTTACCTGATAAGGGTTGGGGGCTGGCGGGTAGTGGCGTATGGACCTGCTCGGGCGTAGGTGTGGGCTTAGCTAAGACACGGTACTCGTCCGGGAGCTTTATACGTTGCACTGACCAGGTAACCTAGCGGGTAGCCTTCATCTGGGGATCTTTGTAACGGCCTCGTAGTGTCCCTATGCAATCACACCTCGGTAGTGTGGTATGGTGCCTAGCTAGCACCGCATGGTTGGATTTAAAGTTCTTCGAGACTTTTACGCGACTTGTGGGTAAAGATGCACGACCTCTGCAGAGTGTAAAACTAATCGATTAGCCGTGCCCACGGTCAAGGGCGGCCTGGACCCTCACATGATAATTGAACTTGAAGATGGACTTAAATCGTGCTCTCTGGTTATGCTTGCCATGTGCTTATGGCGTATGTCTTACCTTATGCTTAATTGTGGGTTGGTATAAACTTATACTTTATTAGTAATCAGGTGCTAATAAAACTTGATCAACTAAAATTGCTTAAATGCTTATAGCCCAGTCCACTATAAAGCCTTTGCATTCATGTCTTTCCCCACACTTGCTGAGTACGACAAGTGCTCACCCTTGCTATAAACAATGTTGCTCGTAAAGAGGAAGCCGCTTTGAAGATGTTGCCGGAGCTAGGCGTACGCAACCCCCGCCGACCGCCCGTGATGTTTGGTGCCTTCGTTTCCAGGATAAAGCGTAAATCTCTGATAATCTTTCTTTTTCTTACGTGATACTGTTTCTGTATTCACTTATATGTCACTATATGCATGAAACTTGGTCCTGGCATGCATATAGTTATGCACTTGGTTTTCTTCGGAAAGTCGGGTGTGACACAATCAATTACGGAGAAGTATTCCACAAGAGAAGACCATTCCCTAATCAAAAGGGGATGACAAGAGCATTGGAAGTGGATTTCCCACTTGAGAAGAAAGCGGAAGA
Source organism: Cenchrus americanus (assembly GCA_947561735.1). Classification (NCBI taxonomy): domain Eukaryota; kingdom Viridiplantae; phylum Streptophyta; class Magnoliopsida; order Poales; family Poaceae; genus Cenchrus; species Cenchrus americanus. The sequence goes on along the minus strand of OX387244.1, from coordinate 74,126,210 downwards.
TTCATACGACTTTGAAACCACCGGTGAGATCTTTCAAAAGCTCTTTGGAGATGATGAAGTGGATCTGGAACACATAGACGAGGTGAAAAGAATCATGGGGATCAAGCCCGAAGCATCACCATACGCTCGCCTCGCCGAAGTTTACACGATAGGATCCGAAAAAGAAGAGAAGACGATACCACACTTGAGTTGCGAGATCATCGGAGTTCAATGCAAAGCTTTATGCGACATCGGAGCCCAAGTAAGTTTCCTATCTTCTAAAATTTATGATAAAGTTCAAGACCACAACCTAGACTTAGCTCCAACATCAACGAAATTAATCATGGGAGATGGTAGAACTATTAGACCTCTAGGTATTGCTTGCAACATGAATGTAAAAGTCTCTGGAAAATGTATACCAACCAATTTCTTTGTTATTGATGCTTACCATAGTAATCATGATCACATAATCCTAGGTAGGCCCTTTCTTAAGTTGGTTGATGTCGTGTTGGATGCTGAAAAGGCAAAGTAACAATGAACCTTAATGGGAAAAAGTACACATATAACTTTCTTCGCGTTTCTAAACACCCTACACCTTTTCCTCCCGAAGACGACGAAGTAGAGGAGGTAGATAGTCTTTGTTTTATTGAAGCCCTTAGAGACCTGCTGCAAAGAGCGATAGAAAATCAAATTAGTGATCAACAAGATGAAGAGCTATAAGAAGCAACAAAAGGCTTAGAACCACAAGATGGAAGCGTGGAGGAAGAAAAATTCGAGGACATAGGAGAGATTAAACCCGAGGAGCCACAAGTGCCCGAGGTAGACCTTAAACCTTTGCCCAAAGGATTAAAGTATGAATTTTTGGGCCCAGACAAGACTTACCCAGTCATCATAAGCGACGAGTTGAGTCCCGAAGAAAATGAGAAGTTGCTGATTTTATTGAAAAAACATAGGAGGGTGATTGGATATTCGATTAATGATCTCAAAGGTCTTAGCCCAGCCTTTTGCACTCATCGTATACCAATGGAAGACCAATGTAAGCCCATAGTAGACCACCAAAGGAGGCTAACTCATGCCATGTGAAAGGTAGTAAAGAAAGAGGTCATCAAGTTACTTGATGCCAAAATCATCTACCCGGTTCCGCATAGCGAATGGGTGAGCCCGGTACATTGTGTACCAAAGAAAGGAGGTTTAACCGTGGTGAAGAATGAGAAGAATGAGTTGATACCACAAAGAACCGTGACCGAGTGGCGAATGTGTATCGATTATCGTAAGCTTAACAAAGCAACGAAGAAAGATCACTTCCCCCTACCGTTCATCGACGAGATGCTCGAGAGATTAGCAAACCATGCTTATTTTTGCTTTCTCGATGGATACTCGGAGTTCATGCAAATTCCCATTCACCTGGATGATCAACACAAAACAATGTTTACATGCCCTTATGGAACGTTTGCATATAGAAGGATGCCCTTCGGTCTATGCAACGCTCCGTCCTCTTTTCAACGTTGCATGATGGCCGTATTCTCGGAATTCATCGAAGAAATTGTCGAGGTATTCATGGATGATTTTTCCATCTATGGGAAGACGTTCGTGGATTGCTTGGCAAACTTGGATAAGGTCCTCATGAGGTGTGCGGAGGTAGAGTTGGTGTTAAATTGGGAAAAGTGCCACTTCATGGTTAGGCAAGGCATAGTGCTCGGACATGTTATATCCGAGAGAGGCATTGAAGTGGACAAGGCTAAGGTTGAGACAGTTGAGCAACTCCCACCTCCGACGGATGTTAAGTCCTTGTGGAGCTTTCTAGTTCATGCCGAATTTTATAGAAGATTTATTAAGGACTTCTCAAAGATCACTAAGACTTTAACGCATCTCCTTCAAAAGGATGTGGCTTTCGACTTTGATGAGAAGTGCCTAGCGGCATTCTGGACCTTGAAAAGTGCGTTGGTGAGTGCTCCCATTATTCAACCTCCGGATTGGAGCCAACCTTTCGAGATCATGTGTGACGCAAGTGACTACGCCGTAGGCGCGGTTTTGGGTCAAAGAAAGGAAGGCCGAGTTCACGCCATTTACTACGCTAGCAAAACTCTTAATGGGGCACAATTAAACTATGCCACTACAGAAAAGGAGTTGCTAGCGGTGGTATTCACCTTCGAAAAATTCAGATCTTACATTGTGAACTCGAAGGTCATTATTTACACCGATCACGCAACCATTAAGTATCTCTTGGCTAAGAAGGATGCTAAACCACGTTTGATCCGTTGGATCCTTCTTCTCCAAGAATTTGATGTTGAAATCCGTGATAAGAAGGGGGTGGAGAACGTTGTGGCCGATCACTTGTCTAGGATGAATCATGGACAAGATGATAAAGAGCCCATAGAAGATAGGATGAGAGATGACCACCTCTATCGAGTGCTCGATAAAGACACTTGGATGATTGATATCATTCGAGCAATTCGGAAGATGCCTCTTAACCATCTAGATAAAAAATCTCAAAAGAAGATAATCTCCGAAAGTAAGAAGTACTTTTGGGATGCACCTTACCTCTTCAAACTTGGCAATGATGGAATCATGAGAAGATGTGTGCCAAGAGAAGAGAGGCTAGAATCTTGAGAAAGTGCCACTCGGCGGAGTACGGTGGATACTAGAGCCATTTTAGGACCCAAGCAAAAGTGTGGTTGAGCGGATTCTATTGGCCGGAGATGCATGAAGATACTAAAAGATATGTTGCATCATGCCCCGAATGCCAAAGGACCGGAAACATCTCTCAAAGAAATTCTATGCCTTTGAAATACAATCTACAAATCAATTTATTCGATGTGTGGGGTATAGACTTCGTGGGGCCTTTCAAAAACTCACATGGATATGAGTATATTCTAGTCATGGTTGATTATGTATCCAAGTGGGTAGAGGCTATGCCATGTCGTAAAGATTCCACGGAGGAGTCCATTACTATGATCAAGAACGTGATTTTTTTCTCGTTTACACCGAGAATCTTGATAAGCGACAGAGGAACTCACTTTACCGGGAAGAATTTCAGAAAGTGCTTGTCCAAATTGGGAATAGAACATAGGGTCTCTATGGCCTATCATCCACAAACCAACGGACAAGCGGAAACGTCGAATAGGCAATTAAAAAGCATCCTCAACAAAACCATAGAGAGGGAGGTAAGGATTGGTCAAAGAAATTAGACGGAGCTTTGTGGGCTTATCGAACGGCGTTCAAGACACCGATAGGTATGACCCCTTATCAATTCGTCTATGGAAAACCTTGCCACCTTCCGGTTGAGTTGGAACATAAAGCCTATTGGGCGATTGAAGAGATGAACCTTGATCTCGATGCCGCGGTGGTGAAACGAAGAATTCAAATAAGCGAGCTAGAGGAGATGAGGTTGAAAGCATATGAAAATGCAAGCATATACAAAGAGAGAATCAAAAGATGGTATGATGAAAGGTTAAAGAAAAAAAGAGTTTAAAGAAGGAGATAAGGTCCTCCTCTACAATTCGAGGTTTAAAACCTTCGGAAAGGGGAAATTGCAAAGCAAGTGGGACGGACCTTATGTTGTGCATTCGGTGCTCTCCAACGGAGCAGTAACCATTATGGATGTGAAAGGTGATCAATTTATGGTGAATGGTCAACGGCTTAAGGTTTACTACAAACCTGACGTTGTGCCCCTTCACCATGTTGATGTCTTCACCATGGAAGAAGAGCCCGAATGTCCGGCCTAGGACGAAAAACAAGGCATGGATTTTTGTAAATAGTTTTTCCTTTAATTTTCTGGAGTTTCTCGCGAAGATTTACTGGGCCAACTTTTTCCCATGGGCTAAGAAAGAGAAAAAAGGGCGGTACACGGGAAACTGGACCGGACTGGCCCCCGGAACAGGGTGGGCCGGCCGGCCCAGTACGATCGGCCCAGGTGGGCCCCGACGGCGCTTCGCCCCGGTTTTTCCCCGAATTTCTCCTTTTCAACTTCCTTCTTCGGTCAGAAAATTTTAAGGGAAGTTTGAATAGGGAAATTGAGGTTCCTAGGGTTTTCCTCTTTGGACTATTTATTTGGTCGAATTGGGAGCTCGGGAATCCATCCCATCAAGCATACTTTTGCACCCACGCAGTAGCCATGGTGTCCCCGAGGAGCTTAGAGTTGAAGCAAGGCGCCAAGGAGCCATCGATGGAGGAAGCGAAGCGATGCGAGCTCAAGCTACCCACCGAGATCAAGAGGATCGCCCACATCCGTTGCGGAGGGCGTGTCCCGACCGGAGCTATCACTTCTCGCAACCCCGTAGAAGAGGAGAAGGTCCCTACTCTCATTCGAAGGTCGGCGTGCATCCGAGGCATGAAGCGGAAGGACTACAAGGAGGTGTCGCCCGAGCCTAAGGACTATGGGGATAGTGACTACTCCGACGATCGTAGCCCGAGCTCGTGGGCGGCCGCCAGAAGAGATGATAACGATCTTTACATTTGGGAAGAGGTGCCCAAGGAGAAGACTCCCGAAGGCCCCAACAGTGGCGGCAACAACGGCGGTGGCAACGACGGCGGCGATGACAACGGTGATGGCGACGACGGCGACGACGACGACGGCGACAACAGCGGAGACCCTGGCGATGACGACCCTTTCGGGATGCATCCGATGTGTTGTGCGGCTTGCCGTCACTCCATATCGGAGCTCCACGCAATGGTCGATGAATGTTTCCAGGCCATGGAGGCGATGAGGTGACGCATGGAGGATTTGGAGCGCGTGGTCGAAGACGACTACAAGTTCCTGAACCGCAACGTGCGCAAACTTTTTGGCTTGGTCGGGAACATGAGAGGCAAGTGGTGCAATAGTTACGGGAAGTACCAGTAGGTTTAGTTTCCCCCCTTAGGATTTTTGTAAGATACGACGAGGACGTCATATGATTTTAGCGTGGGGGAGAGCTAGGTAGCTAGCCTTTAGCTTTTGAGCTTCAAGTTTAGTTTGGTTCAGTTTAGTTTTTGAGAGAGTTTTAGAGTTTAAGAGTCTTTAAGTTTTTGAGTGTGTTTTTAAATTTTTGCAAGTTTGAAGTGTCTTAATTTAGTGTTGAGTCAAAGAAAATCAAATAAAAATAAGTCCTTTAAATTTTGTGTTTTGTGTGATGCTTATCTTTATTCACTCATTTGTTTATATTTAATTCTTGATATATGAACATATGTGTGTGGTTTGAAAAACGTTTACTGTGGTGCTTAGTGGAATTGCTACTACTAAAAGTACCCATACCACACTTCGATCTTGAGCTTCACAAGTTGGTTGTGCTATGTTCAATGCTAAAAGTTGGAGGATTTCACTTCTGAAAATTATCTTAAAACCCTTGTAATAAAGGTTAGCAAAACCTCTTTTTCCAAGTTGAGAGCAAGAAAAAGATCCTATACAAAGCCAATTTATTTTTTTCTCCACCATAAGTGTGATTAGCACGATGACTTGAGCTAGGATCCTTCTCTCTTGGGAGTTTTAATTTCAAGCAATGATCATGTTCTTGTGCTTATCTTTTGTTGCTAGCCTCGTCATGTATTCGGTAATGTGATTTTCACATTGGAAGTCCCGTACATCGCCGAATTCCATACCCAACCCTATACATCTCTTTTGTACATCGCATTCCTTGAACACAACCTACTCTCAAAGTTTCGTCTTGTCTCTAGCATGGTTTATTTAAACTTTCAGATTGTATGCATGCAAGAAAGAGAAGAGTTGAGAGCTTTGAAAAGATGTCAGGAGAGGGAAAATAAAGAGAAAAGTGTGAGTATGGAAAAGAAATAATAATAATAATAGAAAAGTAAAGAAACAGAAAAATATGTGTATAAGAGAATGAAAGAAAAAGAAGAGAAAGAGAAAAGAGGAGTGGCAAGAAGGATATGAAAAGGATGAATCAAGTTGAAAGAAAAATAAAAGTGCAAGGAAGGACGTCACATTGTTGAGAGACGAAACTTTCACTCTTTTCCAACCATGTGCAATCTGACAACGAGGACGTCATCGGTGCCTCGTAGTCATAATTTTCTTTTGCTCTTGCACATGTCCACCATTCTAAATCTTCTCATCCTTGATATCCCTACATATGGTTTATTCTCGTGATCATTGGCTTTGAAAGGTAAACAACCATTAGAGGAAGATCTTAGTTTGACAATACTTGTATTGATTGTGCTAGCCCTACCTATAGCTCCACTTTACACGTTATATGAGAGACTTATGGGAGGTGAGAGTTTTATAAGTTTGTTTAGGATAGCCACTTTATATGAGCGACTTGAGAGAGCTTGGAGAAAGGTTTTTGTCTGATACTTGTTGCAGGAATTTTGTTTTTAAAATCATAATAACCCTCCAACAGAAGCAAAGAGGTAAGCATGGCTGAGATTGAAGGCTTCGATTGAAGAGTTTGAGTTGTGGGGTAAATCTTGATGTGGTAAAGATTCTAAACGCCCATGTTTATGTTTGATGATCATTACTTTATGTTTATGTATTAAATATAATGGATTGACTAACTTCTGAAGAAGGATTTAGCGGAACATGATTACAACGCTTTGGACGAAGTTCTTTTACTAGTACTTGCTCGAGGACGAGCAAGAGCTAAGCGTGGGGGAGATGTTGACGGTATATTTTGGTACACTAAACATGTTCATTAGACTTTGGTTTGGATTTGATTATGGAACTAACCTGCCACTAGGTACACTAATCCTATAACAAGTTCATCTATGTGCATGCATTTGGAAGTGTTGTGTTTATATAGGAAAACATGGACATAAAGGACGGATTCGCAACAAGTTCAAAGGAGCATTTACGAAGTCTTGTTCGTGTTCATGAGCTTGATGAAATCACTTCCAATGGTGGCAAGGACCGAAGTGCCACGTAGGAACACCCCCAGGGATTGAAGCGTAAAAGAACGAACTTCATGCACGGAGAACCTCCATCTTGGACGCGAGGATGACATCGTCAAAATCATGCAAGTGGAAGGGGCAAAGTGCATAAATGCATGAGGACCCACGGGAGTGAAGGGGCGACCGAACCGGGCCGAGGTGGGCCCAGGCCGGTCAGCCAGGCCCACTTCGGAGGTCTTTTCGACCCCCCTTTCCTTGCACCCGAAGGATCTTCAACCCTAAAACCCTGGAGGCGCCGCCGTTCACAGAGGAGAGAGCCATTCACATCAGGAGGCCATCCACAAGCTAGAGAGAGAGGAGGGAGATCTCCGAAGGGGGATCGACCACCTCGAAGGAAGCACCCACAAGTGGAGAAGAAGGAAGACACCGTCGAAAGGATGACCATGATCAACGGTGCTATGTCTAGCACCTTGATGGGGTAATCTCCTTATTCGTCCATGGGTTGTAATCGATCTTGAGATGTAATCATACTTGGTTGGATTATCTATCTATCATCTTGTGTTGAATATACTTTATTGCTTAAGGTTAGCTACCATGCCGTAAAGGGAGTAGAGCTCCAATGCTCCCTTAGGTCCATTCAATACGCCGTGTCCATCATAGGTCTAGTCACGATTACCTTCGCGTAGTGTCGTATGGACCTCCCTGGGCCCACTACCTCAGTGGGTACCAAGACCGACTACTCGGTGGGCCCTAGGGATTACTCGGCTTGTGCTACACGGCACCTGATGGCGTGAGGCGCAAGGACTACGGTGGAGAGGTACTCGGATAGGAAGCTTTACATGTCCTATACTGTGTAGAGAACTTCTAGACGTACCCGACTAGTACTCTCTCCCTGAACCGACTTGTAACCCTGCCTCCCGGACTATATAAGGCGAGGCAGGGACCCCTCTCTCGGAGATACGCATCATCCTATAAACTCATCCAATCAATTCAGAGCCACAATGCATACATGACGTAGGGTATTACGCACCTCGCGGCCCGAACCTGTCTAAATTGTGTGCCACGTGTCTCTTCCTTCGAGTTACCGATCTTGGCAAGGCCACATTCATCTACCTCGGGTACTCCCCTTGGTAGGTTGCCGGTCTAAAACACCAACAGCTGGCGCGCCAGGTAGGGGAGGTCTTCAAGAGTACTCTTGGGAGGTACCCGAGGTAGATGAATGTGGCCTCTCTTGGGTACACCAATGCGCCAGGTACTCTCTTGGGAGGTTACCAGTCTAAAACACCGACAACTGACAGTACGAGAGGAGGGAAAGGGCGAAACCGTGGTCACAACCCCCGATAGATTAGATTGGTTTTCATGTTTAAAGCGATTGCATGCTCTAGTATCGTAGACCCATGGGTGAGTGTCTTTTATCTTGATTACTTAATCATTCTCTCTAGTGTAGTTTAGTTGTTTTCTAGTTTAATCATAGTTAGGGTTTTAATAGTTAGTGAGTAGAGGTAGATCAAACGCTTGTAATCCCCTTGCTCCGCGGATTGACAAGAACCTTGGGAATCCCGTGGTGAAAAAGGTGTAGGTCCGTATGCTTGCGGATCGTTGGTGGATACGTCTATTATCCGTCAACAGAGAACTCATCGGGTTAGTGCAAGTTCCGACGACATCTAGGGTTATGGTTAGAGGACAAAGCTCTTACCAACGATTTAGGCGAGAGAGAGCCGAAGAGGCGGGCGGAGGCGGCCAGTTAGTTATATACACCCCAATGTTCCTAAGTTAATAAAATACGAACTTGCAAGAGAGCTGCCTTAATTGTTATAAGAGGAAGTACATGGTTCTTTTTTAAGAAGACTAGAAGCGGTAAGTTCTTTTTAAAACAATGTTACACTTCATTGTTAAGCTTCTGACTCAAGAACTCATCGATATGCACACGTTGGGGAGTTATATACATCTAGGCCATACTGAAAGGACCTTGGTGTCGCATAGAGGGGGGTGAATAGGCGAGTTGACCAGATAAAACCTTTCACCCGAAACTTGAGCTTCTGTGGCTCAGGCGGTCAGACCGCCCTCACCAGGCAATTAGACCGCCCCTGATGCACTAAGAACAGAGTTAGACCACTTCGTTGGGGCGGTTTGACCGCCTCCACGCAGTGAACCTACAAAACACAACTCAAGTTTCTCTTGACTTCTAGCACGAACTAAAGTTCTGGAGTGGCTTCAGTAGATGATCACAAGCAGGGTAATGATCCCTGCACTCAAAGACGAGCACACCCAAGTAGATCGACCAGAAGCAAAGTAAATATGATAGAAATCAACTGGTGAGGCAAAAGGAGATACGGGGATTTGTTTCTCGAAGTTCACCTCCCACCAAGGAAAGGCTAATGAGGACATCCCAGGGCATGATTTGGCTAGGCGCACAACAGTGTAGGCAGCAGCTGTGGAACTCGGTTTGGCCAGGCGCACGACAATGTAGGTGACAGTCGTGTCCAACGGGAGTATGGATAAGCTAGATGCGGAACAGTGCAGGCGCACAACGGTGTAGGTGGCCCATGGGCTAGGCGCAGAACAGTGTAGGCGCACGACGGTGTAGGCAACGAAGTCGTGCACGTCTAAATTATCCCACCTTCTTAGCTTCGGAGGACCAAGCCACCTTAAAAAGGGAGAGGCACCGTTCCCCTATTGGACTAGTTTTTTGGGGTGATTGGGCCTTTCCCCGAGAGGTGTGCTGGGCCAGACTCATTATTTGGTATCAGAGTTGGGCCCTTGTTAAGAAGGGGAGGATGATGAGGACATGCCAGGGCACGATTTGGCCAGGCGCACAACAGTGTAGGCGACAGCCGTGGAGCACGGTTTGGCCAGGCGCACAACTGTGCAGGCGGCAGTTGTGTCCAACAGGAGTACGGATTAGCCAGGCGCGGAATAGTGCAGGCACACGACGGTGTAGGCGGCCCATGTGCTAGGCACAGAACAGTGTAGGCGCACGACGGTGTAGGCGGCGAAGATGTGCACATCTAAATTATCCCACCTTGCTTAGCTTGGGAGGACCAAGCCACCTTAAAAAGGGAGATCCACCCTTCCCCTATTGGACTAGTCTTTTGGGGTGATGGGCCTTTCCCCGAGAGGTGTGCTGGGCCGGATTCATCATTCTTGATGAAATTATCTTTCCAACCATATAAAGAACACAAAAGACCGAGCCCATATGCAACTTGGGCGTCTGTTTTAGTGAACCTCCTGGACTTCGAGACGGACTTGAAAATGACTTGATTGGGCCTCCAACTTGGTTTGGACGCCCTTGTTGTCCTCCTAAGGTGGTTGCCAATGTGAAGGACGTCTTGCACCATTCTTAAAGTGTTCTCCACATTCTTGAAGCATGCTCCTACTTGGACCGGGGTCCCAATGGTGAATATCATGCTCATGATGACGACGTCGCTTCCGAATGTTGGACTTTGATGAGCTAGCACTTTGAAACACACCTTCAATCAAATAAAGACATGTACATGTGGAACCAAGTGAGTTGTACCAAGAGTTACTATGCAAATATCGAAACGAGCTCACCATATAATCAATAGTCGTATCCGAAGATGTCATGTCCTCATCATCCTCCCCTTCTTAACAAGGGCCCAGCTCTGATACCAAATGATGGGAACTGGGTGGTCCAATCTTCTGTCAGGTAAGGATAACTTTCGATTTGGTCGAAGAGCGACACACCGATCCAGCTTCAGATCCAAAGACCGGAACCCTACAACCTTAGCACCACGTCTTCTCTGGTTATCAACCGTGTCACAAGTTGGTTGACCTCGCCAAGAAGGCTAATCCCTGCTGCGAATCGAATAACACAAGCGAGAACAAGGTAAAATGCAACTCAATTGAAGTCACAATTGCATATGTATGATTAAGATCTCAACGTGGGGTTTCACAAACTGATAACGGCGACCGTTCAAAGACAGATAACTCTAAAGCAAAACTCAAACCCTAACGAGGGTGTGGCGGCTGCTAATAAAGTCCCTAAGGTCATGCAAGACCCCCTGGACGTGCCCCTATTGGGCTCCAACATGATACAAGGCCCAAAGACCAAAAAACAGCATCGCAACACCTAGACAGATTCTGGACGTCAGCTTGTTCGGATGATACCTGTCGATTCCAAATGAATTTGGGCCTGAGACCAGTGCCATTGGAAACGTAATGAAATTATCTTTCCAACCATATAAAGAGCACCAAAAATTGAGCCCATATGCAACTTGGGCGTCCATTTTAGTGAACGCTGCTCCTGGACTTCGGGACGTACTCGAAAACGACATGATTGGTCCTTTCACCGAGAGGTGTGCTGGGCCGGACTCATCAAAAGGCTATGTCTCCGTTGAGGAGCATGCAAGGGAACTTTCCACAACAAGTCGGATCTCTTTCAACCGATTTCCTCTTTTTCCACTAAGGTAGTCTTTTCCACGAAAAGCATAGATATTATGACCGGATCGGCGGTTTGACCGGTAAAAGGCCGAACCAGGGCCTCTAGCGGTCCGGTTCACTAAAAAGACCGTCCATGTAATTGAACCGGTAAAAACCGGGTGAACCGGGAACCGAAGTGGTTTTGTTTCTAGTCAATGTTGCCCTTCTGTTGATTCAGTCCAACGTTATCCGCCCAGGGGTACAAACGGAAATGTGTATATTCTCTCGTTTAAGGTTACAGCCTTAGGCTGGTCACACCGCGCGCCTGCAGAATAATCTGAACGGTAAATAAGCAGATTCTAACCCCGCAGCGCACACCTGCAAACAGACCTCCACGCTTCCGTTTGCTACATGGAAGCGGCAAACCCAGTGGTCTGACACATGAACGCTATCTTCTCTCTCCCTCGCGCCAGCTCCACGTGGAGGGGAGGGAAGGACGGTAGCGAATCAGAAATCAGCAGCACGAAGAAGGTGGTAGGGGTAACTAATTTAAAAGCTGCTATGGAGGTGAGCCCGGCGCAGCAATTTCTCTTTATAACTAACGCTGTTACGTGGGCCCTCGCCTTTTACAGGTGCGTTTACATACTCAGCGGTGGGACCAGCCTTACAGGCAACGTTTTGGGCGGTGGCGGCGCATCTGAAATTCAGGCGGCGGCGCGAAGGCGACCAGGGCTGCTGCCGCCGTCGACTCGTCGACGCGTCGTTCTTCGCCGGAATCGACTGCTCCACCTCGTCAGGTCGTCCCTAGCGGCCTTGTTCCCTGGTGGTCTGGTCTCTGCTTGTTCTTCACCGGCGGCGGACCCTGCGATAGTGCGGCCTTGCTGCTCTTCACCAGCGGCGGCCGCAAGAGAAGGACAGCGCCCAGCTCTTTACTTCTCCAGTCCTCTCCGTCCTGCATGGCTCCACAACTCCACAAGTCCTCCACATCCACGACTTCTGTTCTGCTTCCACAAGTCCGGAACTCAAGATGGCTGACGGTCAGTGGCACTATCCAAATTCCATTGTTCTAGACTGCAATTATTCTATATTCTTTGTTTAGTGGTTAAAGTTTAGATTGTTGTGGCTGCTTGTTCAATCAAAGGCTGAAATGTATAGGGATACTATCCAGATTTCTTTTTATAGTAGTTGGGTCAGACCTAATTCAATACAAATATACAATGCTTACTTACTACTGATTTATTTTTGAACAGTGGATTCTCCAAGCCCTCCAACTGCAGTAGTTGTGAACTTGTATGCTCACTATTTAAATTTGAGGTTTGATATTGAACACTAGCACTTGGAATGTAACTACTATGCAATGTGTTGTTTATGAGCATATTTTCCCCATTGGTCAGCTCATCTATGTAATATATTATGTCCTGTTAATATCATCATCGATTTATTAGTATTATGGTATATATATGCCCAGTTCAATTATATTTGTGTCCGGTTCGCTTGAACGGCAATGTTATTGAACCGTCGGTTCAACCAGTTCATAACGGTTGGACCATTGAACCATTGAACTGAGACCCTCACCAGTTCGATTACCGGTCTGGTTCTAATAACTATGGCGAATAGGTAAGATCACAGCCCTCACAAATTTGTCGTTGCTCACTACAACATTGGGAACTAGTCGGCGACACATAGCCATCTAGGAGGCGAACCTCCGAAGTAACAAGTGCTTCAAAAGGCTTTCCGACGCAAATCACAAGTGCTCAAGCTATGGGATGCTCTTGCTCAGCTCACAAAGGCTCAATCTCTCAGCCCAACACAAAGATATAGCTTGAATCACAAATCTCATAAAGAGATGGTTGGGGAGAGTTTCTTTGGCTTTGGCTTACGAAAAACAGCAGGGGAAGCAAACCGGCAACCTTAGAACTAGCAACCCCAACAAGTGGAGCTTGTAGGGTACTTATACCCCTCTCAAGGAAAACTAGCCGTTAGACAATTGGGTAAGGCGGTTAGACCACCTACCCCTGGCCAGATTGAAAAACTAGCTATTGGCTGCCTGGGGCGGTCAGACTGACCGCCCTGGGCAAAGAGAGCCCGGAAACTCTTTTCTCTTCTCACAAACACTTCATGGTGTAATGAAGTGGCTAAGGTTGAGTTAAAAGTTTGTTAGATCACTCAAGGACTCTCTCAAGGCTATTTCTCACATAGGTCAACTAATCAGCACTTTTGATATTTGTCTTAAAGCTAATGTCGCATCCCTTTTGATTGCACGACATTCCTAAACTCAAAGAGTAAATATAAAAACCATGTCAACCTCTTGAGCTTGTAGATCTTCAATCTTGCCATACTTTAGCAATTCCAACTTGAGGGCCTCAAACATAGCCATTGTCTTGAGCACATCCATACTTCAGCTGGTGACTTCGGATTTTTCCTTCCGCCGTAAGAGTGCACACATAAATCCTTAAGTCACTCCATATTGTCAACCATAACATGTAAATGAGTTGCATTTCTTCCCTCGGTTAAGGCATGAGTATGATTCTTTGAGACCCCACAAATACTACTTACTTCACCCTAGCAAACACCTCATATGCTTAGTACCTCAACCTAGTTATCTCGGTTGATCTCTTCACCACTTACCCAAGCCATGTTGAGTTTTACTTTGCTTCATCCATAATTGATCTTCATTTGAAAAACCCCTTCTGTTAACACCAAAATTTGGTACAGGAAAGATACTGATTTGTGGGCCGAGTTTGGTAAAGAAACACCATTCGACAGGAAATTTTCCTCAAAGCATTCGGTAAAGGAACCTGCGGTCGGTAGCACGCCATCATTCGGCAGAAGGGTTGCTTTGTGCTTGGAAAAGGAAACATTCGGGAATACGTGATGACGTGGCCTGAATATAAGGAAGAGACGAATTGATGACGGGTGCAAGACGGACATTGTTCGCCGGGGCATTAGTTTAGGCAATAAATGTTGTATTCGTGATCAATTAGGAGTCGTGTTAGGACAAGGGTATAAATCCTTAGTGTTTGTAATAGGGATCGAACAATTTCACAACAAACCGGCCTCGTGCCAACCTTTCGAGTCCTTTAGTCGAGTCGTCGAGTTCTTCGAGAGGAGCCATTGATCCGTCGACCTCCGTAAGTACCGGCAACCTTGTATCATGTCTAGTATCATGCAGTGGATTTAGCACATGATACAAGTAGTCTTGTTACCATGCTTAGTATCATGTGGTGGATTTAAGCTTGGTTCAAGAGGGTTTCTTGTTAGATCATGAGCCATGCGGTAGGCTAAGATCTAGCTTGGAGCTAGTTATCGGCTCTATTAGATTTGGCAAGATCTAATAGATTCATTAAGTTACCTTGTGTTGCTTTGAATTTTATTCTTTTAGGTTTAATTCATGTAACACTCTTTTTCCCAATTTAGATTGATTAGATTCAGCTTTATCTTGTTTTACGATCCAATAATGATGCGTGTTCAAACCTTCAACTTGATGTGGTGCGTGGATCACATGTTCTTTAATAGTCGAACCCAAATCAATCTAGATTGTCACGTGTTGTGGGTTCAAGCGTGTTGATCTAGCATAGTTTGTTCCTTCTCCACGGAACCCGAATCGGCTGTACAGCTGTATTCGGCAATCCTGCCACGAGTGAAACATGTTTATAAGTTCGTTTTAAATAATGTATGCTTTTAGCCTTCCATATTTAGATTGTATCATGTGGTGGATTGAACTATTCTTGGTTGGTGGTGTGGTTTCAAACAAGTCGTATCATGCGGTGGATTAACTTGTTTGGTGTCACGCTCGACGGGTTTGAAAGTATCTAGACATGCGGTAGACTAGTGCTTTTGGCCTATGCATGCATGTTTACTGCAAATTTATAATCATGCTTCATCTCTATTTATTTTATTGTAATTTGTCCTCGAAAATCGGCCAATTACCATGTGCGTGTAATGATGTTTAAACTAAGACCGATCTTTCATCATGTCTACGTCATGCATTCGGCTATATCCTGGTTTCATGTTCTAGAGTTCTTGAATGATATTCAAACTGTTGACAGATAGCTTGTTGTAGCTATATGTCATTTTAATTGGCTTTGTAGCCGTAAATACGGAACTGTCTGGTACCACCCGGCAAGTTCCAAGTTTTATCTAACTGCCTTTCATCCTTTGTCAGTTTCAGGAAAATTGACTAGCACGCTTTGGATTCGGCACATGTTTTAAGCCAGCTTTGTTCGGCTTGCTTTGTGCTTGGCGTGAGCTGCTGTCGTATGGACCTCCCTGGGCCCACTACCTCGGTGGGTACCAGGACCGACTACTCGGTGGGCCCCTGGGACTACCCGGCTTGCGCTACACGGCACCTGAAGGCGTGGAGCACAAGGACTACACAGGAGTAGTACTCGGTTAGGGAGCTGTACATGTTCTGCATTGTATAGAGGACTCCTAGACGTACTCGACTAGTACTCTCTCCCTACTCCGACTTGTAACGCCGCCTCCCGACTATATAAGGCGAGGCGAGGGACCGATCTCTAGCATCCAATCTCCTCTCATACAACTCACGGCGCACCATTGCACCATCTTGTAATCGTGCCCTATCAATCCGAGCTACGCAAGGCATACAGGACGTAGGGTATTACGCATCTCGCGGCCCGAACCTGTCTAAATTGTGTGCCACGTGTCTCTTCCTTCGAGTTACCGATCTCGGCGAGTCACAATCATCTACTCCGGTACTCCCCGTAGTAGGTTGCCGGTCTAAAACACCGACAGCTGGCGCGCCAGGTAGGGGCTCTCGCTCGAGATCACATGGCGAACTCGACGGCTTCCGTCCACTTCAAGCCAACTGTCGCCTTCAACCGCGGCGACACCTTCGTCTTCGGCGCCTGGGTCTGCACTGCTGATGGCGCGGGCTCCTTCCAGCGCCGCCTGACCATGCAGCCCAACCCGAGGACAGGCCTCGTGACGCTTCCTGAAGTTGTCACAGGCGAACTCGCCGGCAAGTTCGGCGAAGTTTCGCTCTTCGACCACCACGCTGACTTCGAGCTCGAGTCCGTCTCCAACTCGAACCCGACATCGCCGTGGGCCATCGCATGCGAGCCGGCTGCTCAGCCATTGCAGGCCCCCTCACCACGTGGGCACTCTGCGCGTGGCCCGTGCACCCTCAGCCGGGCCCGCACGAGCGCTCCCACTTCGCGCCGGGCCGGCAAGGAGCCCGTGCCCGAGTACAACTCGGACTCCGACGTCGTTCCCGATCACGTCTCGGACTCTAGCCCTCTCTCCGAGTTCTACTCGAACCCGGACTACGAGTTCGACTTCGGGTGGGACCCTGAGGAGCCCGAGTCCGAAGACGACTCCACTGAGCTTCCCTTGTCAGGGCCAGCCTCGGGGATGGTTATAAAATCAACGCCGGCCGGGAGATACGTCTACTGGCCATACCGCAAGCCCGCTGACCTGGCAAAGAGGGACTCACGCTACGTCGCCTACATCAACTCGCTACCGTTCCAGGAGGGAGCGCTACTAGCCCGGGCTGACTCAAACACACCAACTGAGGTGGCACCCTCTGAGTCAAACCTTGTCACCCCCGATCGCCAAGTCTTCATGGCTACTGGCGACACCCCAGGACCTTCAGGCACGGATGAGGACAAGTACCTGGAGGACATCTCCGCAGACGAGCTGTCTGCTGATGCACCTGCAGACGAGACCGCCGCCAACAGGGACGCTCGACGTGAACGTAACAGAAGCGCAGCCCGAACGACGCCGGCGGCTCGGGGACAACCCTCCCCATCCGCAACCTTGCGGAAGCTCTCGAGGCGGTCGAGAGCGCAGTTCACACCACTCCCGAGCAAGTGCCTCATGTCGATCACAACGATCGCTCGCCGTGCTCGGGGCATACGCGCGGAGAGGTCATCGCCAAGCTCGCCGAAGAAGCCTACTTCATGCGGGTCGACAACGAGGTCAACCAACCTCCTCCGGCCTAAACCTCGCGACAACGAAGCTACTAGTCGCGAGCCGCCAACGCCGGTCCCAACCGTACTCGAGCCGACCTCCCACCGAGCCAAACCACCGCCGCTCCAACGCCGGCGGACCTTCGCTGACGAGACCAAGGCAACCGAGAAGTCGTTCCCCACCGCGCTCCGGCCGGGGCGGCGGCAACGACCCCGACGGCGGCGGCGCCGACGGCGGCGCCTCCAACCATGGGGCCAACAGAGAGCAGAGGCGGCGGCGGCCGCGGCGGCCGAGGCCACGCGAACGCCCACGCCTCCGGCGCCTCACACGGCGGGTACGACGCTCGCCAGAAGATCGAGGAGCTGCGGCGGAAGAAGTCGACCACTGCTGCTGAGGGCGACGGCTTCCCCGCCTTCTCACCTCGACTTCGCAACTTACTCCTCCCCGACAAGTTCAAGCCTTTGGGGATCACCAAGTACGGCGCGAAGCAGGATCCTATCCAGTGGCTCCGATGCTACGCCCTCTCCATAGAGAACGCTGGCGAAAACAGCGACACCAAATGCCTCTACTTCCCCTTCTGTCTGGACCAAGCACCACTCACATGGCTCGAGTCGCTCGACAAGCACTCGATCGACAAGTGGGACCAGCTGAAGGAGCAGTTCACGAGCAACTTCGCGGCGCCATGGGCCGTTCGGGTACTCGCATGGACCCGGCCATGATCAAGCAGAACAGGCGAGACCCTCCGCAAGTACATGCGCCGCTTCTTCGACAAGCGCGCTACCGTCGTCGACGTCACCGACAAGGAGGTCATCGACCTCTTCCAGGACGACCTCTACCATCGCCGCACCTTCGAGGACTTCGGTCGTCGCCGCCCCAGGTCCATCCCCCACCTCAAGGACATGATCACGTCCTGGGCGGATGAAGAGGACAAGGCCAACGCCAAATACGACACCATCCGCGGCAAGTCCAAACAGAACCAAGGCGGCGGCAGCGGCAGCAATGCAAACCAAGGCGGCCGCAACAACAACAACAACAATAGCAACTACTCGGGTCCCAACCGCAAGCGCAAGCCAGACAACACCGTCGCGGCTATCCAGCGCCCTGCGAAAGGGAACTCGAAGAAGAACTCGAGCGGGTTCAAAGACCCGCCGAAGGAGAAGTGCCCGTGGCATCCGAACGGCAACCACACTACCGAGCAAGGCTACCAGCCGGTGCATGCACTCAAGGACACGCCGGAGCCACCGCACCCTCACGACCAAAAGGGAAAGAAGAAGGACGGCGACAACAACGACTTCCAAGAACCCGAGAAGACCGTCAACGTCCTCTTCGGCGGACTGCCCAGCAGGCGGGAGCAGAAGGCTACCCGTCGAGAAGTGATGTCCATCGAGCCAGCGGTCCTGACCCCTCTCAGGTGGTCAGAGGTACCCATCACCTTCTCCCGCGCGGATCAATGGACCAGCTTCTCCGAACCAGGACGGTTCCCCCTCGTCCTAAAGCCAACGGTGGCGGGCTCCAAGCTCAACAAGGTGCTCATTGACGGTGGAAGCGGGCTCAACGTCCTCTTCACCAAAAACTTGAAGAAAATGAAGCTCGACGTCACCCCCATGCTCACCAAGAGCAGCACGCCCTTCTACGGCATCGTCCCAGGCAACGCGGCTATCCCACCGGGCTCGGTGGCACCGCGGTTACCTTCGGGGCGTCTCGGGACAACTACCGCACCGAGTACATCAAATTCGAGGTCGCGGATTTCGAGACCTCTTACCACGCCATCCTCGGCAGACCGGCCATCGCCAAGTTCATGGCGGTGCCCCACTACACCTACTGAAACGACCCGGATTTCCGCGAACGGAATCCCGAATCTTAGCACCTCGGTGGTAGTCCCAGGAGGGCTACCACGTGCAATCCCTGTCTCAGCGATTCCAAAATCCATACAGAAAGATAAAAAAACAATGAAGTAGAGTACAACATTTATTTTATTACAATAATCAGAGTACATCTCTTCGGCACATGCCGGGTACAAGTCCATCAGGACTGAATCAAACAGAAATAAAACGTCTAGCAACGGCTTCATGAAAGCGCGGGAAACTCCATATCCGCAGGCAGCTCAAGTGTAGGAAGAGCTCTAGTCCACCCAACCGTCGTTGTCGAAGTCGTAGTCCGGCTCGCGTCGAGTCACTGTGGTCTACCCGATAAGCGGGTAGGTCATGTCAGCTTCCCAACAAAGAGGCAAAAGCGGTGTATATTCTACTATGCATGAGATATCCCTAATCTGGCTGTAGAAAGCTTAAGCAAAGCAGCAGTGCAACAAACAAGGTAAGCAGAATAGCAGGGAGGTCCACACCTCGGGGAAGCTTCCGCTTCCGAGGTCCACACCTCAGGGGTCCACACCCCGCTCAAGGAACACCACACCAAAGCACCGGATCTCAACCACGATCCAGGACCCGACTCTCATCTGCGATGTGGGGCCCACCGGCTCCTATCCCCACATCTCAACGCGCCGCGGCCGGCTCACACACTCGGGGGAGAGAAGAAGCACATGAGAAGTGTAACTAGTCGGTGTGAGAGATCGAAAGACCGTCCATAACCAAGTGGACACGGACTATAGCTATAGGTTTAACACTCGCAGAGGTTGTACAACCGTACCCGCCCGAATAGGACCGGAACCGGCCGTCACCGTGTCCGACCCTACCATACGGCCGAAGCCCAAGTAAGTGGATAGTACCCTTCTCGCATCTCCGAGCCCGGCCCGGCCTCCGCGGCGAGCTCATACTACCCGCGAGAGGTCCCTCGAAGCTGTGGAACCCTTCTCCGGCCTCGCCGGGGCAAAGTCTACTAAGGAGGGAAAGACCACTCCCGACACGATCACACCGATCCTCCTGCAGGAGGGGTGCTATCCACTACAAGTCTCACCCCGCACCCCCGCCCAATACAAGGCGGGCGGTCTGTACGAAAATAGTCATCCGAAGCAAGGTCAACTGACGATCGGTCCTTAAGGGGCCGAGAGCGAGCACTCAACATCTCCATCCCACACGACACGACCCTCGGGTAAGAGGCCGATCGCATCTTCCCTCGGCGGCCGTTCACAAGTATCCGGCGGCGGCTCGCTCCCGCCAAAACACAAAGCAAGGGGATACACAACCCGAACGCACGCTAGAATCACACCGAGATCCCCACATCTCAGCTCAAACCCAGAGCACCATCCATAATCAAACAACAAAAGTATGGATAGTTGAAGTAAGGGACTAGCTAGGGGTCTGTAGCTAGTCCCGCAGGTAGTAGAACAAGGACAGGGTATATCAAAACATCAAGGCATGGCTATCAAACGGGTTATGCAATTCAACATTTCCATGCATTAAAGTAAAGCACTAGCAGCTACAAAGCAACATAGGATCTATATGGTTGGGAGTGACATGACACCTTCGTTGCCGTTGAAGCAGTCGCTGTCCGGAGCAGTGTACTCGGGGTCCTCCACGTCCTCCTGGTCGAAGCTCGGGTCTGCGGCACGAGATTCGACGCGAAAATAAGATAACGGTGCACATCTAAGCAATAACTCCAAATAAGACCCAATTTAGAAGATCCAAAATAACCCAAACTACCTACAATCAGCAAGGTTTCGCAAATACGGATTTATAGAAATTAGTTTTGTATTTTTCTGAGCTTCCTAGAATTTATTACTAATTTTTAAAGGTTAAATACATTTTCTGAAATTTTTAAACAGAGGGGAAAAGGAATTTTCAGAAATAGAGCTGCTGACGTCAGCATGACGTCAGCCTCCTGGTTTTAAAGGGCTGAAAAAGGCCAGAAGTGCGGCTGGGCCGTGGGCGGCCCAGCGGACCCGATCTCGCCCGGGGGTTTGGTTTCGGCCCAAAACGGCCGCGTGCCTCAAGCACAAAAGAAGGCGTTCTAAGTCTATTTTTCCCCCTGCTGCTCTTAACCCGTGCCGGGCCGGCGGCCTGCCAGCGGATAGCTGGGCCTAGGGCCCAATCCGGCCGCCGGCCCGCTTCTCCCTCTTAACCCGACGATCGCCCGTCGCCCACCGGGTGGTCGACGAAATGCCCCGGGCAAACGCCACGCGCGCGACGCGGCACGGCGCGCCCGCGTGTCGCCCCCCCCCCCCCCCCCCGCCGGTGGCGAGGCCGTGGCCATGGCGCGCGTGGGTGCGGCCGGCCGGCTCTCGCGCTCACCGGCCCCCTCGCGACACGGATCCTCGGCTCGAAGGCCGCCCTCACGCACAAGACACGGTCCGGCTCTCGACGTTGGGGGTGCGCGGCTCCGCCACCGTGATCCCCCTGACCAACTCCAGAACGGTGCCACGGCCAAAACAGGAAACCATAGACGCGACGCGTGCTCGACACTAGGGTGTGCTCGCCGCCCTGTGTGCTCGCGCCGGCACGCCCCCACGCTCCACCCGTCCCGCTCGTTCGCCGGCGCGGTCGCCTAGTAACCGGCGCGCCGCGCCGCGCCACGGCGACGCTCCGCCCCCGCACGGGGGAAGTCCCGCGCGACGGCCAAACACACCTCCGTTCCACGCACGGCGACGCGCGTGCACCGGGAGGGCTCGCCCCGCCGCTTGGGGTAGCCGCGGCGCGACGCCTCCCCCTGTTCACCTCAACCACCCGAGCCCGCTTCGCTCTTCGCGCGGCGACGGCGGAGCTCAGAGGCACATCCGGCCCAGGAGCCCCCATCCGCCGCGGCACGGCAGACATGCGGCACGAAGGCCAGCACACAGGCAATACATTCCATAGCGATGCGTCTCCATACTTGGGGTGCCAACACAGGAAGAAAGCAAGGGAGGGGGAAAGAGAAGAGGATGGCCGCGGTGCTCACGGTGGGGCGACGATGTAGACGTGGCCGGCCTGACGAAGGCGTGTCGTTGATGTTCCGGCGTGAAGGCGTTCCGGCGATGCAGTTGTTCACGTCGTCGCGCTCCTCCCTTGGCTCGACGTCGTGGTCCGTGCTCCCGCCGCCCCCGGTTCCCGGCTCCTTCCCCTCCTGGTGCGGCGCGACGGCGACGCTTCTTCTTCCCGGCGCGACGCCTTTCCCCCCAAC
This sequence comes from Cenchrus americanus, assembly GCA_947561735.1. Lineage (NCBI taxonomy): Eukaryota > Viridiplantae > Streptophyta > Magnoliopsida > Poales > Poaceae > Cenchrus > Cenchrus americanus. The sequence goes on along the minus strand of OX387244.1, from coordinate 74,104,055 downwards.
GGCGCGGCGCAGCAGCGGCGCGCCCGCCTTCTCCTTCCCCTCCGAGCACACAGCCGAACAGAGGGAGTGGAAACCCCAATAGGGGTGGTTAGCCTTGTCTCCAAACCTCACCGGCCTCCTCTCCTTTTGAAACCGCGCCGCGGGGTCCCGAGGGGGAAAGCCCCACGATGCCCCTGGCTCGCCGCCGCCCCGGGCCAGGTGGCGCCCGCGGTGATGCTCGCCCGCCTCGGATGCTTGGTGGAAAAGGGGCAGCGGGGTCAAATCCCTTTCCCGCGGTCGCTCGGGTCCGCGTGCACGCGCCGGACCTTGGCGTGCGTGCCGGCCGGCGGCTCGGCGCGCGCGCCACCCCCGCGCGGGCCGGCGTGGTTGGACCGGCGGCCGCGCGCGCGGCTCCGGCTGACCGGCGCGGGTCAAAGCGATAAGGGGATAGAAAGGGGAAGAAAGGGGAGCTGACGAGCGGGGCCCACGCGGCAGTGAAAGAGATGGGGAAACGGGTTGCGGCGTGAGTTAATGGGCCGAAAGGCTCTTTGGGTTGGGCCGCTGCATCGCAAGGTGAAAAGAATTCGGCCCACAGTCCTTAGCTGCCCTTTACCTTTTAACTCAGATTTATTTGGTCTAGGATTTGAAACTTAGTTTGAATTTGATCCCCTTTCAAATTCAAACTTCACTCAATTGAACTCCAAGAAAACCAATGAAAAACCAACACACTAAATATACCATATTTTAAATATAGGTTTTATAGATGGGCTAAAGTAGTGGACAATTTAGAGAGAGGCTAGCAATTTTGGCTCAAAAATTGATAGCACTCAATTTCAAGCAAAAGTTTTAAATTTTCGCAAAATTTACACACCTAAATTCCTGGGTTGTTACATTCTCCCCCACCACCGAGAATCTCGTCCTCGAGATTTAGTCCTCGACCTCCTCCATGAACAAGTGAGGGTACTCTTTCCTGAGATCCGCTTCCTTCTCCCATGTTGCCTCTCGCTCTGTATGGTTGCTCCACAACACTCTACAAAAAGGAATGGTGGTTCTCCTCGTTTCCTTGACAGCTCTGTCCAAGATTTTCTCGGGATACTCTGTATACTCAAGGTTGTCTTGCAAGTCAAGCAACTCCATGGGCACTTGCTTTGCTTCCACTGCCTTCTCGCTCTTCTTCAGCTGTGACACATGAAACACTGGGTGAACTCCTGCCATTGTTTCGGGTAGTGCAAGCTGGTAGGCCAAACTTCCAATCCTACGGGTGATAGGGTACGGTCCCACGTACCTCGGTGCAAGCTTTCCCTTCACCAAGAACCTCTTAGTTCCTCGGAGCGGTGAGACTTTCAAGTACACCCTGTCGCCAACTGCAAAGGTCAACTCTCTCCTTCTCTTGTCGGCATAGCTCTTCTGACGACTCTGAGCGATTCTCAGGTTCTCCCGAACTTTCTCAACTTTCTCCTCTGCTTCCTCAATGATTGTGGGTCCAAACAGAGCTCGCTCTCCAACCTCTGACCAAGCTAGCGGGGTCCTGCACTTTCGTCCGTAAAGTGCCTCAAAGGGTGCCATTCGGAGACTTGCTTGAAAGCTGTTGTTGTAAGAGAACTCTGCAAACGGCAAACTGCTCTCCCAATCAGTTCCATAGGTGAGTGCACAAGCGCGTAGCATGTCCTCCAAGACCTGGTTGACCCTCTCAGTCTGTCCATCTGTCTGAGGGTGAAAAGCTGTGCTGTAGCTGAGTGTAGTGCCCATAAGCTTGTGGAAGCTCTGCCAAAACTTGGAGACAAACTGTGGCCCTCGATCAGACACAATACTTCTGGGTGCTCCGTGCAGCCTGAGTATATGCTCTACGTACAGATCTGCCAACTTCTCGGTTGCATACCTGGTCTTCACCGCACAAAGTGAGCCACTTTGGTCGACTCGTCCACTATGACCCAAACCGAGTCGTTTCCTTTTGGTGTTCTAGGGAGTCCCACCACAAAGTCCATGGAAATGTCCTCCCACTTCCACACCGGAATATCCAACGGCTTCAACAAGCCGGCGGGTTTCGATGTTCAATCTTTACTCGCTACGTGGTGTCGCAAAGGGCCACGTAGTGTGCTATGTCCTTCTTCATGTCCTTCCACCCGCACTCGATCTTCGGATCTCTCGTACATCTTGGTGCCGCTCGGGTGAATCGAGTACCTCGAGTCGTGAGCCTCTCTCATGATCTGATCCCGGAGTGCCTTGTCTTGTGGCACACAGATCCGTTCTTTCAACCACACAGTGCCCTGTTCATCAACCCGGTAGTCCTCTGCTTTGCCCTGCTTCATTAGCTCTCGCAGCACCTTGATTTCTGCACACTCCTTCTGGGCTGTACGGATTCGCTCCTCCAGGTCGTAGGTCACTTGCATCGCGTTGACTTGGCCTTGGTCTACAATTTCGATTCTCAGCTTCTCTAGCTCTTCATGCAAAGCAGGTTGCTCTTCTTTTACCACGAGGTTGTTGCAATAGGTTTTCCGGCTCAGTGCATCTGCCACGACGTTAGCTTTGCCTGGGTGGTAGTTGATCTCGACGTCGTAGTCCTTGATCAGCTCTAACCACCGTCTCTCGCCTCATGTTCGGCTCGGTCCGTGTAAAGAAGTACTTCGGGCTCTTGTGGTCGAAAACAAGTTCACACTTGTTCCCTATCGTGTAGTGTCTCCGGATCTTGAGCGCATGCACAACGAACCGCCAATTCCAAGTCGTGTGTCGGGTAGTTTTCCTCGTGTTTCTTCGACCGCTCGGAAGCATAAGCCACAACTTTCCCTTCCCGCATCAAGCACACAACCAAGTCCTTGCTTTGAAGCGTCGTAGTAGACCACAAAGTCTTTCTTGATATCTGGCAAGGTAAGCACTAGGGCTGTGGTGAGTCTCTTCTTCAGTTCCTGGAAGCTCTTCTCACACGCTTCTGACCACTCGAACTTTGTGTTGTTCTTGAGCAACTCTGTCATTGGCTTTGCGATCTTGGAGAAGTTCTCAATGAACCTCCGGTAGTAGCCTGCCAACCCAAGGAAGCTCCTGACGTCCGTCACGTTTAATGGCTGCTCCCACTTGGTCACTGACTCAACCTTGGACGGATCCACGGCTATCCCCTCTACTGACAACACGTGTCCCAAGAACGCGACCTTCTCCATCCAGAACTCGCACTTGCTGAACTTTGCGTACAGTTCTTTCGCCTCAGCCTCTCTAGCACGACTCTCAGGTGCTCCTCGTGCTCCTCAGTGGTTTCAGAGTAGATCAAGATATCGTTGATGAACACCACTACAAACCTGTCCAACTCTTCCATGAAGACCTTGTTCATCAAGTTCATGAAGTAGGCAGGGGCGTTGGTCAGCCCGAAAGAAACCACCACGAACTCGTACAAGCCGTAGCGTGTGGTGAAGGCTGTCTTGGGTATGTCCTGCTCTCGGATCTTCATCTGGTGGTAGCCTGACCTCAAGTCGATCTTGGAGAAGAACCTTGCCTTTTTGAGTCTATCCAGCAAATCCTCGATCCTGGGTAGTGGGTACTTGTTCTTGATTGTCATCGAGTTGAGCGTGCGGTAGTCAATGCACATCCTCTTTGTACCGTCTTTCTTCTCCACGAAGAGCACTGGTGAACCCCACGGTGAGGCACTCGGCCGAACAAACCCTTGCTCGAGCAACTTCTTGAGTCGTTTCTTCAACTCGTCCGGCTCGTCGGACGACATCCCGTACGGACTCTTTGCAACGGGCCCCGCCCCCGGCATCGCCTCAATCACAAACTCCACGTCCCGTCTCGGGGGTAACTCCGTAAGCTCCTCCGGGAACACGTCCGAAACTCACGGACCACTGGGATCTCTTCGATCTCTTTCCCACTCATGTTGCACATCATCGTAGCAACCTTCGGACTCTGTGGCTCAATCCGCACTGTAGTTCCGCTGGGGTGTTCAAGCTGTATCACTCTGGGGTTGCAAGAGACTATCCCGTTGTGCTTTGCCAACCAATCCATCCCTAGGATCACGTCTATCCCAGTAGACTCCAAGACTGTCAAGTCTGCCGTGAACTGTAGTCCCTCAAACACCGTCCTCACTCCCATGCACTCTAACGTACTCCTCTTCTCTCCTAGCGGAGAGCTAGTTAAGATAGGCCTTGGTCGAGGCTTAGTTGGTAAAGACCTTTCTTTAGCAAACCTGGTAGAAATATACGAAAACTGTGCTCCAGTATCGAACAAAACGGTAGCCAAAACTGAGTCAACAAGGAACTCACCAAGTGTGACGTCGGGTGCGGCTGCTGCATCCTCGGCGGTGAGGTGGTTCAGACGGCCTCGAGTAGGCCGGCGGCCGAGCGGTCCTCTCCGCCGAGTACGGGGTGGCCGTCCTCCCGGTGCCGGTGGCTTGGGCGGGGTCCGGAACCGAGAGCTGCGTTTCGACTCCCCGGTGGCGCCTCGCCGCGGACACTCAAACGACTTGTGCCCAACCCGACGACGGTTGAAGCAAGTCACCTTGGATCCGTCTCGCACGCCCGCGGTGGCGGCCTCGGTTTCCGACTGTTCGACCTCCACTCCCCGCACGGGTTGGCTCGCTCTCGCGGCCGAGACCGAGAGGCGTGGTGCCTCCGCTCGTGATCGGTGGCCCCGAGTGTAACCTCGTCCTCTCGCCTCCGAGGTGGTCCCGAGCGTCCTGCCCGGTCTGAGCGCTTGGACTTGCTCCCACGAACCTCCATGTACTCAAGCCTTGACCTCTCCACGATCAGTGCCTTGTCGATAATGGAGCGAAGTGTCGGGCAGTCGTGCGCGGACAAGTGGTGTGCCATCCCCTTGTGCAGTCCCTTTCTGAACCAGTAGACCTTCTTCTTCTCTGTGTCGGTGTCTTCTGGCACGTACCTCATCAGCTCCTGGTAGCGGTTGGCGTACTCCTGCACTGACATGTTTCCCATCTTGAGGTGCCTAAACTCGTCAGCCTTCCTATCCATCACTGCATCTGGAATGTGGTGACTCCTGAAGGCCTCCACGAACTCGTCCCACCCGATGTGCAACGGGTCCCGGTGCGGGTCACAGTAGCTGTCCCACCACGCACTGGCTGTGCCGATCAGCTGGTGCGCTGCCACGGTCACACACTCCTCCTCGGTAAGCTCGGTCAGCTCCAGCTTCTTCTCGATCTCGCGTAGCTAGTTGTCCGCATCCATCGGGTCTGCAGAGTGGTCGAAGGTAGGCGGTCGCAGCTTGTTGAAGTTCTCAACCTTCTTCTGGAAACCCTCTGGCGCGTAGCGGTTCTGACCCCTAGGGTTGTTGTTGTTGTTCTGGGCTAGCATCTGAGTGATCGTCTGCATCAGCTGTGTTTGCACTGCCATCACGTCGGCCAAGTTCGGGGGGAGGTGGCGGTGGTGGCACCTCGTGTCCCCGAGCCCGGCCCTCGCTCCTCCCTCGGGCCGGGGTACCGCTCGTGCTCGGCGCCCTGCTCCCGAGCTCCCTCGTCGTCGTGCGCGGCTCCTCGACCGCCAACTCGGCCTCCTCGGCCTCCGCGACCGCCAGGCCTCCGCGAAGCCCGCCTCGTGGCGCGTGACCCCCACGGCGTCCACGGCCTCTCGCTCCCGCTGGGTTAGGGGCATCCTCCCCTCCGTCGTCCCCAGCGACCTCCTCGAAACGGGCCAGGAGTCGCCCGGACCTCCTTGCTCCAGACATCTGTTCCAGTTGCAAGAGTTAGTAGCGGTAGGGAGAATGTATTTAATCGGGTTATAAACTATAAAGGAGTAATCCTGCTAACAGTCACAGAATTTCAGTCAGACAATAAGAAGCATGAACTCCGAAAGAAACCATGAAGATCCATGACACTCAATCAATGCCACCATACAAAAGGGGTGCACCTCGAGGTTTACTCCAGCAACCTTCGAGGGTACACGGCAACACATCACGCTAATGCATGGTACATCATGGGGGTAGCCACTACAAGCATGACAGCATGAGCGATAACATCACATCTAACTTATTACAACATCTCAGAATCTACAGCGAAGACTCTACTCCCCTCACGGAGTGCACTGTGGTGCCTCGGGGCTGGCGTCTGGTGGAACTGAGTAGAACAACGGTGAGTGTGCCCCTGGGTATCCCGGCATCCTGATCGCCGGTCCCCCGTAGTAGTCACAGGTATCTTGGAGAGCACGGTCCATCTCTGCGGTGTCCTGGGAACCACTCGGGTACGGGCGTACTCGGGGTAGGAGCGTCGGCAGAAGCTCGAAAGTCTCTGTCCTCGCCGGGGTCTCTTCTTGGGTGGTAGCCGTGCGGAGAGCGCCTCCGGGGCCGTCGGCCCCCCTCGCCGGTCGACCGCTCCCAAGCCGCGCGAGTCCTGGCTGCTCGGTCCCTCTCCTCGTAGACCAGTCCTCCAAGGTAACACAAGTGGTGGTAGTTGTGTCGACTCGCCTCCTGTAGATCCCACACCTTGACTTGATAGTCAGCTGCTGCGGCTCCAATTGACTCCACCTGGTCCCGAGCCTCTGCGCCCGCACTCTGTCCTCTCGCGCGGCCCCCACCGAAGCCCGGTGTGACTCCCGCTCTGCCCTCAACCGTGCCTCCAAAGTAGCAATCCTCCGGGCATCCCTCTCGGTCGGCCGCGGCCGCCGCCACCCAAGCCGCACTAACTCCCCGTTCCTCACGTGCGACGCCTCCAACTCGTCCAGCATGTCCTCTCTCTCCGGCTCCAAGTCCCGAACTCGCCGCATGGCATCGTCACACCTCCACCGAAGGTACGCGGTCTCTCCGTCCGCCCCGGCGCGCCGCCCGGTCCCCGAGCCGGATGCACCGCCCGGCGCCGAGCATCCTCTCGGTCCTCCTCCACTGCAGTCACCTCCAGGTACCGCGCCTGGTCGCCCGAGTCCCAGCGGCCCGGGTCGTAGATCTCCGTCGGAAGCACACTGAACGGAGTGTCCTTAAGTCTCTCCCTGAGCTGAGCACACACCTTCTTGAGAGCCCCGCGTGCGCCGTCCGGTGTGCCTCCGTGACCGAACTCTCGAAACAAAGGCATCACAATCTCCTTGAACTCGGCACCCGTGGGTCCGCCGCACCGTGACGGCCAGAAGGTGGGGGTCCGCTCCAAGTACCCCATGGCTCTCCCCTTGTAGCCGACTCCGTCGGTCCCCACTCCGGCCGCCTCCGGTGCACTCTCTCTCGGCAAGCGGCGAGAAGCCTCCGTAGCTCTTGCCGTCCGACTCCAAGGGAACCCACGTCGTCTCCGCCATCCGCACAACGTTGTTAGAGCGTAGTTAGTAAGGCGCTTAGTGAAAGTTAATCAAGGTAATGCATATATATAAGTATAGTTATATACATACGGAAGCCAAGGAGTTTATATAAAGTTTCAAGGTTCAGAAACGGCTTCCTATGCTATCGACCATTCCTGGGGCTCGTCCTACAGTCAAGCATGGCTCTGGTACCAACTGAAACGACCCGGATTTCCGCGAACGGAATCCCGAATCTTAGCACCTCGGTGGTAGTCCCAGGAGGGCTACCACGTGCAATCCCTGTCTCAGCGATTCCAAAATCCATACAGAAAGATAAAAAAACAATGAAGTAGAGTACAACATTTATTTTATTACAATAATCAGAGTACATCTCTTTGGCACATGTCGGGTACAAGTCCATCAGGACTGAATCAAACAGAAATAAAACGTCTAGCAACGGCTTCATGAAAGCGCGGGAAACTCCATATCCGGCAGGCTCAAGTGTAGGAAGAGCTCTAGTCCACCCAACCGTCGTTGTCGAAGTCGTAGTCCGGCTCGCGTCGAGTCACCGGTGGTCTACCCGATAAGCGGGTAGGTCATGTCGCTTCCCCAACAAAGAGGCAAAAGCGGTGTATATTCTACTATGCATGAGATATCCCTAATATGGCCGTAGAAAGCTTAAGCAAAGCAAAAGAAGTGCAACAAACAAGGTAAGCGGGAGAATAGCAGGGAGGTCCACACCTCGGGGAAGCTTCCGCTTCCGAGGTCCACACCTCAGGGGTCCACACCCCGCTCAAGGAACACCACACCAAAGCACCGGATCTCAACCACGATCCAGGACCCGACTCTCATCTGCGATGTGGGGCCCACCGGCTCCTATCCCCACATCTCAACGGCCGCAGCCGGGCTCACACACTCGGGGGAGAGAAGAAGCACATGAGAAGTGTAACTAGTCAGGTGAGAGATCGAAAGACTGTCCATAACCAGTGGACACGGACTATAGCTATAGGTTTAACACTGCGAGAGGTTGTACAAGCGTACCCGCCCGAATAGGACCGAACCGGCCGTCACCGGTGTCCGACGCCTACCATACGGGCCGAAGCCCAAGTAAGTGGATAGTACCCTTCGCATCTCCGAGCCGGCCCGGCCCCCTCCGCGGCAGCTCATACTACCCGCGAGAGGTCCCTCGAAGCTGTGGAACCCTTCCCTGGCCTCGCCAGGGCAAAGTCTACTAAGGAGGGAAAGACCACTCCCGACACGATCACACCGATCCTCCCGCAGAGGGGTGCTATCCACTACAAGTCTCACCCCGCACCCCCCCGCCCAATACAAGGCGGGCGGTCTGTACGAAAATAGTCATCCGAAGCAAGGTCAACTGACGATCGGTCCTTAAGGGGCCGAGAGCGAGCACTCAACATCTCCATCCCACACGACACGACCCTCGGGTAAGAGGCCAGATCGCATCTTCCCTCGGCAGCCGTTCACAAGTATCCAGCGGCTCGCTCCCGCCAAAACACAGCAAGGGGATACACAACCCAGAACGCACGCTAGAATCACACCGAGATCCCCACATCTCAGCTCAAACCCAGAGCACCATCCATAATCAAACAACAAAAGTATGGATAGTTGAAGTAAGGGACTAGCTAGGGGTCTGTAGCTAGTCCCGCAGGTAGTAGAACAAGGACAGGGTATATCAAAACATCAAGGCATGGCTATCAAACGGGTTATGCAATTCAACATTTCCATGCATTAAAGTAAAGCACTAGCAGCTACAAAGCAACATAGGATCTATATGGTTGGGAGTGACATGACACCTTCGTTGCCGTTGAAGCAGCCGTCGTCCGAGCAAAGCGGTGTACTCGGGGTCCTCCACGTCCTCCCGGTCGAAGCTCGGGTCCGCGCACGAGATTCGACGCGAAAATAAGATAACGGTGCACATCTAAGCAATAACTCCAAATAAGACCCAATTTAGAAGATCCAAAATAACCCAAACTACCTACAATCAGCAAGGTTTCGCAAATACGGATTTATAGAAATTAGTTTTGTATTTTTCTGAGCTTCCTAGAATTTATTACTAATTTTTAAAGGTTAAATACATTTTCTGGAATTTTTAAACAGAGGGGAAAAGGAATTTTCAGAAATAGAGCTGCTGACGTCAGCATGACGTCAGCCTCCTGGTTTTAAAGGGCTGAAAAAGGCCAGAAGTGCGGCTGGGCCGTGGGCGGCCCAGCGGACCCGATCTCGCCCGGGGGTTTGGTTTCGGCCCAAAACGGCCTGCGCAGCTCAGCCCAAAAGAAGGCGTTCTAAGTCTATTTTTCCCCCTGCTGCTCTTAACCCGTGCCGGGCCGGCGGCCTGCCAGCGGATAGCTGGGCCTAGGGCCCAGTCCGGCCAGCGGCCCGCTTCTCCCTCTTAACCCAGCACTGCCCGTCGCCCACCAGGTGGTCGACGAAATGCCCTGGGCAAACGCCACGCGCGCGACACGGCGCGCGCGCGCCGCGTGTCGTCCCCCGCCGGTGGCGAGGCCGTGGCCATGGCGCGCGTGGGTGCGGCCGGCCGGCTCTCGCGCTCACCAGCCCCTGCGACACAGATCCTCGGCTCGAAGGCCGGCTCACAGCACAAGACACGGTCCGGCTCTCGACGTTGGGGGTGCGCCGGCTCCGCCACCGTGATCCCCCTGACCAACTCCATAACGGTGCCACGGCCAAAACAGGAAACCATAGACGCGACGCGTGCTCGGCACTAGGGTGTGCCTGCTGCCCAGGTGCTCGCGCCCGGCACAGCCCCACGCTCCACCCGTCCCGCTCGTTCGCCGGCGCGGCCGCCCGGTAACCGGGCGCGCGCCGCGCCGCGCCACGACGACGCTCCGCCCCCGCACGGAGAAGTCCGGCGCGACGGCCAAACACACCTCCGTTCCACGCACGGCGACGGCGTGCACTAGGAGGGCTCGCCCGCCGGCTTGGGGTAGCCGCGGCGCGACGCCTCCCCGTTCACCTCAACCACCTGAGCCCGCATCGCTCTTCGCGCGGCGACGGCGGAGCTCAGAGGCACATCCGGCCCAGGAGCCCCCATCCGCCGCGGCACGGCAGACATGCGGCACGAAGGCCAGCACACAGGCAATACATTCCATAGCGATGCGTCTCCATACTTGGGGTGCCAACACAGGAAGAAAGCAAGGGAGGGGGAAAGAGAAGAGGATGGCCGCGGTGCTCACGGTGGGGCGACGATGTAGACGTGGCCGGCCCGACGAAGGCGTGTCGTTGATGTTCGGCGTGAAGGCGTTCCGGCGATGCGGTTGTTCACGTCGTCGCGCTCCTCCCTTGGCTCGACGTCGTGGTCCGTGCTCCCCGCCGCCCCCCGGTTCCCGGCTCCTTCCCCTCCCCGGTGCGGCGCGGCGGCGACGCTTCTTCTTCCGCGCGCGACGCCTTCCTCCCCCCCCAACGGCGCGGCGCGGCGGCCGGCGCGCCCGCCTTCTCCTTCCCCTCCGAGCATGCAGCCGAACATAGGGAGTGGAAACCCCAATAGGGGTGGTTAGCCTTGTCTCCAATCCTCACCGGTCTCCTCTCCTTTTGAAACCGCGCCGCAGGGTCCCGAGGGGGAAAGCCCCACGATGCCCCTGGCTCACCGCCGTCCCGGGCCAGGTGGCGCCCGCGGTGATGCTCTGCCCGCCTCGGATGCTCGGTGGAAAAGGGGCAGCGGGGTCAAATCCCTTTCCCGTGGTCGCTTCTGGGTCCGCGTGCACGCGCGGACCTTGGCGTGCGTGCCGGCCCGGCGGCTCGGCCGCGCGCCACCCCGCGCGGGCCGGCGTGGTTGGACCGGCGGCGCCGCGCGCCCGGCTCGGCCGACCGGCGCGCGGCCAAAGAGATAAGGGGGAAAGAAAGGGGGAAGAAAGGGGAGCTGACGAGCGGGGCCCACGCGGCGGCGAAAGAGATGGGGGAAAGGGGTTGCGGCGTGAGTTAATGGGCCGAAAGGCTCTTTGGGTTGGGCCGCTGCATCGCAAGGTGAAAAGAATTCGGCCCACAGTCCTTAGGCGCCCTTTACCTTTTAACTCAGATTTATTTGGTCTAGGATTTGAAACTTAGTTTGAATTTGATCCCCTTTCAAATTCAAACTTCACTCAATTGAACTCCAAGAAAACCAATGAAAAACCAACACACTAAATATACCATATTTTAAATATAGGTTTTATAGATGGGCTAAAGTAGTGGAGAATTTAGAGAGAGGCTAGCAATTTTGGCTCAAAAATTGATAGCACTCAATCTCAAGCAAAAGTTTTAAATTTTCGCAAAATTTACACACCTAAATTCCTGGGTTGTTACACCTACTTGGTACTCAAGATGCCAAGTCCAGCCGGTGTACTCTCCCTCCAAGGGGACTTGAAGATCTCCCACGACTGCGACACAGAAGCCGTGGCGATCGCTTCTACAAACCAAGTACCCAACGCGATGATGGAGGTCTACGCCGCGTCGAAGAAGCTTGCAACAAGAGAACTCGACATACCAGAGAAGTCTGATAGCGCCAACAAGCCTCAGCCACCTGAGGAGGTACTCGTCAAGACTGTCGACCTCGGAACAGGCGACCCCAGCAAGACCACCACCATCGGGGCCGGCCTCGACCCCAAATAGGAAGACGCGCTCATCAGCTTTCTTCGGGCTAACCGCGACATCTTCGCGTGGAAGCCAGCGGACATGCCAGGAGTGCCCAGGGAGCTGATTGAGCACTGCCTTAACGTCGATCCAAAGGCCACCCCCAAACGACAACACCTCCGACGATTTGCCGACGACAGACGGGACGCCATCAAGAAGGAGCTCGCCAAGCTACTCGCAGCCGGCTTCATCAGAGAAGTCTTCCATCCTGAGTGGCTAGCCAACCCCGTCCTCGTCCGCAAGAAGAACTCGAACGAGTGGAGGATGTGCGTCGACTACACCGACCTCAACAAGCACTGCCCCAAGGACCCCTTCGGGTTGCCGCGGATTGATCAAGTCATCGATTCCACGGCGGGGCTGCGACTGCGCTCGCTTCCTCGATCGCTACTCCGGTACCACCGGATCGCAATCAAGGAGGAAGACCAGGAGAAGACCGCGTTCATCACCCCGTTTGGCGCGTCGCTACACGACCATGTCATTCGGGTTGAAGAACGCCGGCGCTACCTATCAACGGGCCATCCAGGCCCGCTTCAAGCGGCAACTCAACAAGAACGTCGAGGCCTACGTGGATGACGTGGTTGTCAAAACCAGGGACTCCGGTACCCTCATCGACGACCTTGAAGAGACCTTCGCATCTCTACGCGAGTACCGCTGGAAGCTCAACCTGAACAAGTGCGTCTTCGGCGTCCCTTCGGGCAAACTACTCGACTTCATCATCAACCAGCGCGGCATTGAAGCCAACCCCGAGAAGATCTCCGCCATCACCAGCATGAAAGCTCCCACGAGCATCAAAGACGTCCAGAAGCTGACGGGGTGCATGGCGGCGTTGAACAGATTCATCTCGAGGCTAGGAGAACGGGGCCTCCCCTTCTTCAAACTACTCAAGCATCACGAGAAGTTCGTGTGGACTCCGAGAGGCGGATCAAGCCCTTGCCCGGCTCAAGGACTTCTGTCAAAGCCGCCAATCCTCACGGCTCCTCACAAGGGCGAGCGCCTCTCGCTCTACCTAGCCGCGACTACTCATGTGGTCGATCGCCATCGTTGTCGAGCGGCGGGGGAAGACGGCCACGCCTACCCGGTCCGGGGCGCCCAGTCTACTTCGTCAGCGAGGTTCTATCAGAGTCCAAGGCTCGCTACCAGCCCATGCAGAAGCTCCTGTACGCTCTACTCATCACGTCGCGGAAGCTACGACACTATTTCCAGGAGTACTCGGTCTCCGTCGTCACCGACTACCCGCTCGGCGACATCCTGAGGAACCAAGATGCCACTGGGAGAATCTCCAAGTGGGCCGTCGAGCTCGGCGCCCTCACCATCGACTTCAAGCCACGCACAGCCATCAAGTCGCAAGCACTAGTCGACTTCATGGCGAGTGGCGGGGAGAACCGCCTACCTACTCCCACCGTGCGACCGAGCATTGGGTGATGTACTTTGATGGCTCACTCAACCTCGAGGGCGCGAGCGCGGGGGTACTCCCCGATCTCTCCAACGGGCGAACAACTCAAGTACGTCCCTGGATCTTCTCGGAAGGTCTCAAATAACGAAGCCGAGTACGAAGCTCTTCTACACGGGCTCCGCCTCGCGGCTTCATTGGGCATCAAGCGGCTACTAGTCTACGGCGACTCCGCAGTGGTCATCAACCAAGTCAACAAGTCCTGGGACCGCAACAAGGAGAACATGGACGCCTACTGCCTAGAAGTCCGCAAGCTCGAGAACAAATTCTATGGTCTCGAGTTCCACCACATCGTCCGCGACAACAACGTTGCAGCGGACGTCCTCTCGAAGCTTGGATCCACCTGCGCTCAAGTACCAGTGGGCGTCTTCGTCCATGAGCTTCACGCGCCATCCATCCCGGAGCCGGCGCCACCGACCACTGCCCCAGCCCATCCACCGGCTGGGCAGGGAGGTCATGATGATCGACGTGGACCGGAGGCAACCCTTCATCGACTACCTCGGCGAGCGAAGGTCCCCTCGGACAAGAACGCGGCCGAGCAACTCGTCCGGCTTGGAGCTTCACGAAGTCGATCCACCAGAGGGGCGACTGGGGGCCGCCCGGGTGCGGCACCAGGAGCCTCGCGATCGGGAGAGCGGCTTCCTCCAACTCCTTCAACTGGGCTCGCAACGCCTCGCAGTCTTCGTTCAGTTTCTGCAAAGATTTGTAGCAGTTGACGAGATCCCTGTCAGAGGCAATCCGCAGCTCCATGTGCTTCTCGCACTCGAAGGCAAGTTCCTTGTAGTCGAGCTCGAGTACCTGGCGGGCTTCTTGCTCCCGGTAGAAGAGGTTCTTCATGCTCACCTCCGAGGCCTTGAGCTGCTCCACCTGGCCCTCAAGCTCTGCAACACAGCAATACAACAGCGGGTCAGACGCTCCTCGACTTCCAACAAGTACTCGACAAGTCAAAGGACATACCTTTATTCTTGTTGCGGAGGCCCTTGTTCTTCCGCACCAGCTCGTCGCCCTTCGCCTGCAACTCCTGGACGTCGTTGTGGTACTTGGCGAAGGCGGCGTCGAGCCTTGACTGCATGGCAGCCGCGTGCTTCCGCGACTTCACGAGCTGCTCCTCCAGCGCCTCTGCTCGGAGCACGGTGTCGCCATACCCCTGCAGCAGGTTTGACTTGTCGCGGGATCGCTCCGCGACGTCCTGCACAAGACAACCCAAGTCACGACGAGTACTCAACGGCATAAGGATTGACTACTCGGGAGGTTACGGCAACTTACCTTCATCCATTGCTCAGCCCGACGGATTGCCTCCAGTGTGCTTGGCTACCGCGTTGCCGGCTCGACGAGGTCGTCTGCAAGAAGTTCTATCCCGCCGCGGCTACTCGAGGTAGCCTCCGTCATCGGCGCAGAGCGGATGGGCTCCGCGTCTTGAATCTCAGGGGAGCGGATCGCCACCTCCAGAGCAACCTCTGGCGACGTGGTGGCCGCCTCTCCCCCGGCGGCCTTCTCGACAACCTCCGCCATGGGCTCGGGGGCTCCTTCCGCGGCCTCCGGGGCCTCTGGCGTCAACTCCTGCATCGGCACCCCCGCAGGGATTTGGCCACCTTCAGCGCCTTTCAACAAAACGACATGTGCATTAGTGCCTACAACTACTCCTGGAGCTTCGCAGCTTCACGAGGGGTACTCACCTTCGACTACACTCGCCTCCGGCAGCGGCGCTTCGGTAGCCAGGGGCTCGGTCGCGGCTTGGGCATCGGGAGCAGTCTCCTCGACGGGCGGCGTGATTTCTTCCGCCACCGCTGATGAGGGCTCATCCCCCTCCCAACTCAGATCTGTGGATTTTCTGCAGAAATATTCACGGAGGATCGTCAGACAAGATCGACTACTCTAGCATGTACTACTCGCGAGGATGTGGTACTTACAAGTTTGACCGGACAATGGTCACGGCCGGAGCACCG
Organism: Cenchrus americanus; assembly: GCA_947561735.1. Classification (NCBI taxonomy): domain Eukaryota; kingdom Viridiplantae; phylum Streptophyta; class Magnoliopsida; order Poales; family Poaceae; genus Cenchrus; species Cenchrus americanus. Next base: position 74,088,849 of record OX387244.1, on the reverse strand, counting down.
AGGATGCTGGCAATATCAACCAGTCCACCCTCAGTGGGCGTCTCCTCCTCCGCCCCTGCGGCTTATGCCTCCTCCACGGCGGCAGCGGCTGGCGCAGACGTCTCCTGCGCTCCCGAAGCCTCCATCTCTCCAACGGCAGCGGCTGTGGGTACTCCGCTCTCCTCTGGAGCAGGGGGCTGGCGCTCCAGTTGCGCCAGAAGTTCTTCAACAGTAGGGGCTGGACTACGGCTTCCAGCCGGCTCCCCCACTGTATCCCACATGCCTTCGTCGCCCTCTTCGACGGGCTCCGTTGGCGGCACCTCCTGCATACAAGGAAGACTACTCGTCAGCAAAAGTACTCGAACGACGGGTACTCGACTACTCTGCTCAAGACGACTTACCTCCTGAGGCGTGGTCTCCGAGACCTTCAGCTTCTTTGCCACCCGCTTCCTGGCGGGGTTGCGCGGCCTCCGTGGCGGCGCAGCAAGGCTAGCCTCCAGGCTAGCCGGAGGGTCTTGCACCAGCGGAACGTGAGGCAAGCCTGGGCGGCTAAACCTCGACCGCAGCTGGAAGCGGTCCTGCAGCGTCTCTTGGTCTTCTTCCTCGTCATCGGAGGAATCTTCCACGATGACGGTATTGTCACCTTCACCGACTTCGCGGCGCTCCTTCATCTTCCCCTCCACCGGGATCTCGATCCCGCTCGGTGGTGGTTGCGGCTCGGAGATGAACCGCCTCACATCATCCTGCGCAAGACACAAGACGTCAGCACCACTACTACTCACTACTCGACGAGGGGAGTACGACTACTCACCTCCTTGGGCGGGCGCGCGGCGGAGTACTCCTCGACTGGGCACGCCGTATACGGAGGCATGTTCTTGAAGATCCGCGACAACCGCTCGATGATGTCGTTGTCGTCCAGCTCGCCTCCCGGCATCCGCGACGAGTCCTTGTCGCCGGTGTACTCGAAGCCCAGTGTCTCCCGCGCCATCAGCGGCTGGATCCTGCGCTTCATGAAGCTGAAGGCCACGTGCTCGGCCCTCAGTCCCGCCTCCTTGAGCACTTTGATGCGTGCTAGCAGCTCCGGGAGCTGAATTCCCTCTTGCATGGTGGGCTCCGTGTTCCACCACTCCCGGTGCCTCGGCTGCCTCCCGCTCGGCTTTGGCAGTCCAGGGTGGTGGTTTGTGATGTAGAACCACCTGGCTTTCCAATTCGCGTTGGAATCGACAAGCTTGTAGGCCAAGCACTGCTCCGCGGCATCCTCCCTCAGCTGGATGCCGGCTCCTCCGACTACTCTGGGATTGGTAGCACTTGGTTGCGGCTTGACGCGGAAGAACTTCCGGAAGAGCACCCAGTGCGGCTTGATTCCGAGGAAGGCCTCGCAGAAGTGGACGAAGACCGACGTGTGGAAGATGTCGTTGGGATTCAGGTTCAGTACTCGACGCCGTAGTACCCAAGCAGCCCTTTGAAGAAGTCGCTGGCTGGGAGCGCAAGACCGCGCTCCACGAACCGCGAGAACATCGGGATTTCGTCCTCGGCCTTCTCCATCGGATATGAATCTCCCGCGGCGGATCTCCACATATCGACTTCCTTCTCCCTGATGAACCCACTGTTCAACAGGGTCAGCAGGTCCTCCGTCTTCACCTTCGATTTCTTCCACTCGCGGCTCGGATCAGCGCGCGGTGGAGACATGGGCGGCGCCGCTCCGGTGGCAGCCGCGGCGGCCTCCTCGCGGCCCCTCTTCTTCCCGGTAGCCTTGGACGTCTTGGACGGCGATGGCTTCATCCTCCAAGTGCAAGGAGTCTTCACTCGCATTCGCTCGGGGGCTACCCTAAAGGCTTCGGGTGGCGGTGCGCTCGGATCTACTACGGCGGCAGCAGGCGCTGGTAGTGGATTTTCTTCAAGATGCAGATGGAATGACTGCGGCTCGAATGGGTGAAAACCCTAAGGGTTTTTGCTTCTATTTGTAAGCCAAAGCGGCTCCGCAACGGGCGGCTTGATAAGTCCGCGTGCGGCTGAGTCAGCAGCTGCGCGTGACTCTTCGTATTCTACTAGTCGACGCGCCTTACCTCGGGGGCTCGGCTACTTCTACTCGACTACCTGGGAAGCGGCTAGTCTCAAGAGCATCTCAGGACACATTTCTTCAAGAAGACCCTTCAATTTGAGAGGAAGTACTCGACTCAAGGCTCGGGGGCTCCGTGCCACGTGTCCTTCGGTTTTTCTCTCCGGATTTTTCGGGATTTTCTTGCCAAGATTTCAGATGGACCCTCAGCCAAAGCTCGCGGCTTGCGGCTCGGGGGCTACTCCATGTGAAGCGCGGTTTTGCAAACTGCACCTCCGTACCAGCTTCGGCTTCAAGACAAGACAGACAGTTTTTGAAGACCTTCGAAGGCAGTTTTCGAGGACGCTTGGAACTACTCGAGAAGACTTCAAGATTGCTCAAACATCAGCTGGAGTACATTCCAGCCTCGGGATGCTTCGACTACTCTTGAGGACTTTTGACTTGTAGCACTCAGGGACGCTTGAGGACTACTCGTTAAGGCCGTCAAGACTACTTGAAGCTATCCTTCTCGACTACAAAGTACTCGGGGGCTTGTCGTATGGACCTCCCTGGGCCCACTACCTCGGTGGGTACCGGGACCGACTACTCGGTGGGCCCCGGGACTACCCCGGCTTGCGCTACACCCGCACCGAAGGCGTGGAGCACAAGGACTACACAGAGTAGTACTCGGTTAGGGAGCCGTACATGTTCCGCATCGTATAGAGGACTCCTAGACGTACTCGACTAGTACTCTCTCCCTACTCCGACTTGTAACCCTGCCTCCCGGACTATATAAGGCGAGGCAGGGACCGATCTCTAGCATCCAATCTCCTCTCATACAACTCACGGCGCACCATTGCACCATCTTGTAATCGTGCCCTATCAATCCAGAGCTACGCAACATACAGGACGTAGGGTATTACGCATCTCGCGACCCGAACCTGTCTAAATTGTGTGCCACGTGTCTCTTCCTTCGAGTTACCGATCTCGGCGAGTCACAATCATCTACTCCGGGTACTCCCCGTAGTAGGTTGCCGGTCTAAAACACCGACAGCTGCTGATTTTACGTCAACACACTTTTTGGCACGCCTAGTGGGACCATCTAGTTGATCAAGATGCCTGATATTCATGATGTCATGGATGTCACCATAGAGGAGATGTCTCCGGAACAGCAATTGCAATGAAAGGAAGCTATTGATCAATTTCAATAGTGTCGTTTTCCAAAAACAAAAGCGGTGTGCCATATCTCAAGTCTGACATGCCAAGGGTTCTACTACCAGGAGAACCTGATTCCACATCTGTTGAAGAGAAACAGGAGGTTTTTCGCATGGTACAGAGAACTTTGGAAGATATAATGGCCAGGCACAATACTGTGTTTTTGAATATCTTTCAACAGATGATGGTTGGCATCTTTGGCCCAGGAGTGAACAAGCATTTTGAAGGAGAATCAAGTGCTACTGTCAATAGCCAACCAGTTCGTCAAGAAACAAGTGTTCAGCCGCCTCCACAAAGCGTAAATGGTCAGCCAACTCAACACGTGGATAGCCAGCCAGTTCGGCCAAATCCTCGTCAAGTGGTGCCTAATCCACGTACATATGGAGAGATGGTGTTTGTCACTCCTGGAGTTCAACCTGATTCTACCTACAGGATAGCCCCAGCAAACAACAGGTTGCAGAAGAACATGTACGGCACCGGGTATTCGGAGTTCATGGATTACAGTGCCATTGACGCTCTCCCGAATCCTGGATATGGTGGCGCTGCAGGGATGCCTTTTGGAGGAACGGGTAATCAAGACGTCAATATTGATCTCCTAACGCAGAGGATGACCGATGTGCTTCAAAATCAATTCGGTCTAAAGCCTAAGAACCAAGGGCATGTGTATACACCTCCTTTCCCAGAATGGTATAACAGGGTGGTCTTGCCGCACAGGGTGCAAGCTCCTGCAGATTTCACGAAGTTTTCTAGGCCAGATGATACTAGCATTGTGGAGCACATAGCCCGATACTTGATGCAGCTTGGGGAAGCTTCAGCTGATGAAGCATTTAGGATCAGATATTTCTCCTTATCACTAACAGGCCTGACCTTTACATGGTTCACTTCTTTGCCTGCTCACTCAATCTTCTCTTAGAGGGATTTAGAGTAGAAATTTCATGCTCATTATTTCATTGGCAGCAATGAGAAAAAGCTAATTGATCTAACTACCCTGAGACAGAGGAACAATGAAACACCAATGGAGTTCCTTAGGAGGTTCAGAGAAACCAAAAGCATGTGCTTCTCTTTGAACCTACCAGATGATCAATTGGCTGGTATGGCTGTAGCAGGTATGTTGCCAGCTATTCGGGAAAAGCTATTCGGCATGGAGTTCGATAATCTTGGCCAACTGTCACACAGGCGGTCATTAATGAGCAACCAAGCTTATGGCTTCAAGAAAGACTCCAGGTTTGCCAAACACAGTGATATAGCTGACATCTACAACCAATTCCTCGAAAGAGCTGATCAAGGAGAGGAATTCGATGATGAAGAGGAAGTAGCTGCAGCTGAAATAGTATGGGGCAAATAGCCATTAACTGTGAACTAGAGATGGGTCAAGCAAGCCAAGGGCACCTATGACTTTGATGTGACTAATGCTGATAAGCTATTTGAGTTCCTTCTAAGGAAAGGACGAATCAAGTTGCCAAAGGGGCATTCAATGCTTCGGCATGATGGAGTCAAAGAAATGAGATACTGCGGGTTTCACGACAAGAATTCTCACTCCATCAATGAGTGCAGGGTTTTCAAGATGAGAATTCAAAAGGCTATCCAAGAAGGTCATCTAAAATTGGACAATAAGATGAAGTTGGATGGCAATCCTTTTCCTCAAAACATGATTGGGTTTTCAGTCAACATGGTGACTGCTGAGGAAAAAGGAAAAGTGAAAGTTTTGACTTCAGCGAGGGCTAAGCAGGATGGGTCAGTTGATCCTGCTCAACATGTAACAGTTGAACAAGTCCACAAGGAAGCACCTCGCATCTTGGAAAGTCAGATTGAAGTGGGGGAGTCCTCCAAATCTAAACCCAGGGTGACTTCGCGTATTCTCCTTAACAAGTGGCAGCGTCACCAAGAAAAGGAGCGCTAACAAAAACAAAAGTACAAGGAGGAGAAGCAAAGATTTGAAGAAGAAGTGCACAGGAAAGAGCGAGAGGAATATGCGCGGGAACAAGAGCGCACGCATTGGGGATGTGCTTTCTTCAGGCACTGCTGGAACGAAGGATTAAAGCTCCCCACATTGAACAATTGTCCTGAATGCAGTGACAAATATACTGAGTATAGGCAGGATACTGTCAATCGCCGATCCATCCATGAAAGAATTGGAAGGATACATCCTAGCGACGGTCGGCGCATAAAAATAAATGAGGTTAATGATAAACCAAGAAAAAGATATGCTGATCATAGATGGATTGATCATGAAGAAGAAGAGCGTGAATATGTCTGGCAGAAAGGACAGTGGTGCCCACCTAGCTTGAGGAGGAGCCAAAAGAGAAGAGTTCAACATTTGAGAAATCAGGAGTTGAAGCAGGCAGGGATCAAGAAGAAACAGGTGTGGCGTCCAAAAGATAAGCCTGATGGATCTGGTTGTTCGGCTCCTACATGTATGGTATCCTTCTTGCCAAATGAATTTATGGCTCCAGCTAATCAGGTTGTGCAGGAAAAGGCGTCGCCAGACATTGATGAGGCTGAGCAACTTGGGCTGATGGCACAGCTAGTGTTGGCCAAGAAGGCAACCTTTGACAAGCCAGCTAAGAATCGGCACATGAGACCGTTGTACTTGAGAGGGTATGTCAATGGGAAGCCATTGACCAAGATGTTCATTGATGGTGGAGCTGCAGTCAATGTGATGACGTATACTACGTTCAGGAAGCTTGGCATGGGCCCTGGGGATTTGACGCCAACAAGTATAGTTCTGAACGATTTTGCTGGGAATCCTTCAGACACCAAGGGCTATGTACATGTGGATCTGATGATCGTCTCTAAGACCTTGCTCACGACCTTCTTTGTCATTGAGGGCAAAGGGGCATATAGCTTGCTGCTTGGACGGGACTGGATCCATGCAAATTGCTGCATCCCATCTACCATGCATCAACAGCTTGTTCAATGGGTGGATGATGATATATAGGTGGTCCAAGCAGATGATTCAGTAAGCATGGCTAACGTGGAACCAGCCTTCTGGGAGTATCAAGGTACAGATTGCTTCTCAGGCAAGGACTGGGGTGAAGGTCCTGTTGAACCAGTCAGCAGTGATCAACAGCTGATTCAAGTAGTCGGCTCTTATAGCAATTTTTAATGGATAATCCAATTGATGGAACTGATGGAAAGTTAGGACGTGGATTCATGTCGGCTGACAAATTGGAAGAAATTGACATTGGAAATGGTGACAAGCCAAGGCCGACATTTATTAGTGCTAACTTGGATTCAAGTTTCAAAAAAGAGTTGATCAAGCTACTGAAAGAATACAAAGATTGCTTCGCTTGGGATTATTTGGAGATGCCCGGTTTAGATCGTTCTATTGTTGAGCATCGGTTGCCAATTAAGCCTGGTTTTAAGCCTTACAAGCAACCTCCCCGAAAGATCTACAAGGATGAAGTATTGGCCAACATGAAAAAAGAAGTTGATGTCGTATGGACCTCCCTGGACCCACTACCTCGGTGGGTACCAGGACCGACTACTCAGTGGGCCCCTGGGGCTACCCGGCTTGAGCTACACGGCACCTGATGGCGTAGAGCCCAAGGACTACGGAGGATAAGTACTCGGATAGGAAGCTGTACATGTCCCGCACTGTATGGAAGACTCCCAGACGTACTCGACTAGTACTCTCTCCCTACTCCGACTTGTAACCCTGCCTCCCGGACTATATAAGGCGAGGCAGGGACCCTTCTCTAGCATCCAATCTCATCTCACGGCGTACAATTACACCATCTTGTAATCGTACCCAATCAATCCGAGCTACGCGGCATACGAGACGTAGGGTATTACGCACCTCGCGGCCGAACCTCGTCTAAATTGTGTGCCACGTGTCTCTTCCTTCGAGTTACCGATCTCGGCGAGGCCACATTCATCTACTTCGGGTACTCCCCTTAGTAGGTTGCCAGTCTAAAACACCGACAGCTGGCGCGCCAGGTAGGGGATCTCGCCCGAGATCACATGGCGAACTCGACGGCTCCTGTCTACTTCAAGCCAACCATCGCCTTCAACCGCGGCGACACCTTCATGTTCGGCGCCTGGGTCTGTACTGCAGACGGCGCAGGATCCTTCCAGCGCCGCCTCAAGATGCTGCCCAACCCGGAGACCGGCTTCGTGACGCTTCCAGAAGCCGCCACAGGCGAACTCGTCGGCAAGTTCGGCGAAATTTCGCTCTTCAACCATCACGCTGACTTCGAGCTCGAGTCCGCTTCCAACTCAAACTCGACGTCCCCATGGGCTTTCACATGCGAGCCGGCTACCCAGCCATCGCACGTGGTCCCACCACCCCGTGAGCACTCCACGCGTGGCCCCCGCATCCTCAGCAGGGCCCGCAAGGAGGCTCCTCCTTCGCGCCGTGCCGGCAAGGAGCCCGTACACGAGTACAACTCGGACTCCGACACCGCCCCCGGCCACGCTTCGGACTCCAACCCCCTCTCCGGGTTCTACTCGGATTCTGCATACGAGTTCGACTTCGGGTCGGACCCGGAGGGATCCCGAGTCCGAGGACAACTCTAGCGAGCATCCCTTATCGGGCCGGCCTGCGGGCTGGTTATAACCTCCACACCGGCCGGGAGATTCGTCTACTGGCCAGACCGCAAGCCCGCTGACCTGATAAGTGGGGACTCACGCTACGTCGCCTACATCAACTCGCTCCCGTTCCAGGAGGGAACACCGCTAGCCCGGGCTGACTCGAACACACCAACTGAGGTGGCGGTTTCTGAGTCCAGCCTTGGCACCCCTGATCGCCAAGTCTTCATGGCTGCCGGCGACACCCCAGGACCTTCGGGGATGGCTCAAGACAAGTACCTTGAAGACATCTCCTCCGACGGGCTCTCTGCTGATGCTCCAGCAGACGAGACCCCCGCCACCAGAGACGCTCGACGTTAGCGCAACAGGAAGCGCAGCGAATGGCGCTGGCGCCTCCGAGACAATCTCCCCATCCGCAACCTTGCGGAATCTCTCGAGGCGGTAGAGAGCAGAGTACACACTACCCCTGAGCAATGCCTCATGTCGATCACAGCGATCGCACGCCAGGCCCAAGGAATTCGCTCCAGGGAGGTCATCGCCAAGCTCGCTGAAGATGCCTACTTCATGCGGGCCGACAACAGGGTCAACCAGACTCCTCCCGCCAGGCACCGCGACAACGAAGCTACAAGTCGCAGCGCCAACCACGGTCCCAACGGTACTCGAGCTGAGCTCCCAGCCCAGCCCAACCGTACTCGCTCCAATGCCGGCGGACCTCCACAGGGTGGCAACAACAACCACGAGGTCGTCCCTCACCGTGCTCCTGCCGGCGGCGGCGGCCACGACCCTGACGGCGGTGGCAGCGACGGCGGAAGCTCCAACAGTGGAGCCAACAGGAGGGCCGACGACGGCGGTAGTCGCGGCGGCCGAGGCCAAGCGAACAGCCACGCCTCTGGCGCCTCACAAGGCGGCTACGACGCCCACCAGAAGATTGAGGAGCTGCGGCGGAAGAAGTCAACCACTGCAGGCGACAACGACGGCTTCCCCGCCTTCTCACCTCGACTTCGCAATTTGCTCCTCCCTGACAAGTTCAAGCCTTTGGGAATCACCAAGTACGATGCGAAGCAGGACCCCATCCAGTGGCTCAGGTGCTACGCCCTCTCCATCGAGAACGCTGGCGGAAACAATGACACCAAGTGCCTCTACTTCCCCTTCTACCTGGACCAAGCTCCACTCACATGGCTCGAGTCGCTGGACAAGCACTCGATCGACAAGTGGGACCAGCTGAAGGAGCAGTTCACCAGCAACTTCGCGGGTGCCATGGGCCGATCGGGTACTCGCATGGACCTGGCCATGGTCAAGCAGGAACAAGGTGAGACCCTCCGCAAGTACATGTGCCGCTTCTTCGACAAGCGCGCTACCGTAGTCGACGTCACCGACAAGGAGGTCATCGACCTCTTCCAAGACGGCCTCTACCACCGCCGCACCTTTGAAGACTTCGGTCGTCGCCGCCCCAAGTCCATCCCCCACCTCAAGGACATGATCACGTCCTGGGCGGATGAAGAAGACAAGGCCAACGCCAAGTACGACGCCATCCGTGGCAAGAGCAAGCAGAACGCGGGTGGCGGCAGCGGCAACAACGGGAACCAAGGCGGTCGCAGCAACAACAACAACTACTACTCGGGTCCCAACCGCAAGAGCAAGATAGACAACACTGTCGCGGCTATCCAGCGCCCTGCGAAGGAGAACTCGAAGAAGAACTCCGGCGGCTTCAAAGACTTGCTAAAGGAGAAGTTCCCGTGGCATCTGAACGGCAACCACACCACCGAGCAGTGCTACCAACTCAGGCATGCACTCAAGGGTACTCCAGAGCCACCGCACCCTCACGACAAAAAAGGCAAGAAGAAGAACGACGGAGACAACAACGACTTCCAGGAACCCGACAAGACCGTCAACGTCCTCTTTGGCGGACTACCCAGTAGGCGGGAGCAAAAGGCTACCTGTCGAGAAGTCATGAGCATTGAACCAGCGGTCCCGACCCCGCTCAGGTGGTCGGAGGTACCCATTACCTTCTCTCGCGCGGATCAATGGACCAGCTTCTCCGAACCAGGACGGTTGCCCCTCGTCCTGAAGCCGGTGGTCGTGGGCTCCAAGCTCAACAAGGTCCTCATCGACGGTGGAAGCGGGCTCAACGTCCTTTTCACCAAGACCTTGAAGAAGATGAAGCTCGACATGACCCACATGCTCACCAAGAGCAACACGCCCTTCTACGGCATCGTCCCCGGTAACGCGGCTATCCCCCTTTGGGCTCGGTGGTCCCGCCGATTACCTTCGGGGAATCTCGGGACAACTACCGTACCGAGTACATCAAGTTCGAGGTCGCGGACTTCGAGACTTCCTACCACGCCATCCTCGGCAGACCGGCCATCGCCAAGTTCATGGCAGTGCCCCACTACACCTACTTGGTACTCAAGATGCCAAGCCCAACGGGTGTACTCTCTCTTCAAGGGGACTTGAAGATCTCTCACGACTGCGACACAGAAGCCGTGGAGATCGCCTCTACGAATCAAGTACCCAACACTATGATGGAGGTCTACGCTGCGTCGAAGAAGCTTGCTACAAGTGAACTCGACATCCCGGAGAAGTCTGACAATGCCAACATGCCTCAGCCAGCTGAGGAGGTTCTCGTCAAGACGATCGACCTCGGAACAGGCGACTCCAGCAAGACCACCATGTTGTGACCGAAAGCCGCAGCTCTCGCACACGAACAATAAGGGAAAACAAGAGCTCAAGAACCAAAACCAAAACTCAGGATAAAGGACAACCAAAAGCTCTTTTCTCAACAGTTGATTTCTCAAAAGTCGATCCCCTTTACATGCGCCGGTCCGTCTCCTTTTATAGGGAGGCGGGCGGACTTTTTACATTCCGAGAACACCCTCGTGTAAAACGAATCAAAACAGAATGTGCTAGGCTATCTTCGGGTAATCTCCAATTAGGTCTCCACGTAATCGGCGCTCTATGACGTCACGCCGCAAATCGCGGCGTCTTTCCAGCTTCCATCACGTGCGCCTGTCGGAGAAAAAACCCTCGAGCCCTTTGGAGATCCCCCCTTTCGCCTAGCGTTCTTCGCCACCTGAAACAAAAACCATACTCAAGTTTGGATTCATTAAGTGTTAGGAGCGACGAAACCCCCTGTTCGAATCCCAGGCCGAAGCCTTCTGGGTGAATAGCATTCGCCCTAGGGGTTTCGTCGTGGAATGGGCCGTCAAGCGAGACTTTGACGCCCTGTGTTAAGTTGAATTCGTGCTGATGGCTTTGGTAACGGCGAAGGGTGCCTGATGAAATGCGGTGCCCAGAGGATGGAAATGGAATCTATTACTTCTGGGGGTTTTGCTACCGGCATCCTTCGCATAATCGCTCTTTATTTTTTTTGGTATGTGAAGGCTCGATTTCGAGTCCCCCCAACAGAAGCCCCTCGATGGCGAAGCGCTTGCCCTGATTGCAAACCCGAGCCAGCGAAACCCTGGGATCGAGAATCGAGGCGGAAGAAAACGTCTTCCACGGCGGCGGTGCCCCCAGGGTCTCTCCGGAAATACCTAAACTGCCCTCGAACGGGTGTTTTTTACCGTTGAGTTCGAAATTTTCGACCGTTGGGTTTTACTGCCTATAAATAGCCGGGGACCGCCGCCGGTGCAGCCCCACTTGCGTTCGCATCCTCGTTTTTCCCTCGCGGTTTCTGATTGCTGTTTTCGCCTCTGCTTCTGGCGAGTCGCTTCAGCGGAAGCCCCAGCCCAATTTGCGAGGTCGGTTCTGCTTCCGTTTTTCGCACTCGCTTTCGCACTTCAATTTCTGGTATTGCGCGCTTGAATCTATGTTACTGAGGAAACTTAATTGCTTGTGTCAAGCGCGTTTGCGAAAACATGGAGGACGAAGGATCGTCGTCAAACCGTGGGAAACAGATTGCACCAGCAGTTGCGGAAGCTACCACGACCTCCTCCACCTCGACGTCTAGCTCGGAGTACGGTAAGATTTCTCGGTTTGGATTGGTCCCGCCGGCTCTCGTGAGAGTGACAATACCTCGTCTTCTTCTAGTAGCGATGCAAATAGTGGTTCGGATGGAAGTTATGTCGAAATAATGCCTAGCGACACAGATGTTGAAAAACGAGTGCCTGTGGACGTGGAGGAGGGCGAAATAGGAGTGGAGACTAACGCAGCTATAGAAGTATCTGAGGGGAACCCTGCTGGAGCAAAGGCCCGGACTTGTTATATTGGCCGGTCCTTGATGACACAAGCTGATTTGGATGCCTTACGGTTAGAGGGATGCTTCGAGCCGGGGGTGTGTCGATTGCCTGGAAAGGAGACCACGCCGAAACCCCGGAAGAATGAGAGTGTGGTGTTCCGGGATTTTTTCACTGCTGGCCTTCGGTTGCCAGTATCCAAGAAGTTCGTGGATATTTTGGCGGCCTATAGCTTTCAAATTCATCAGCTGACTCCCAACTCTATCCCTCAAGTTTTGAAGTTTTTGTGGGCCTGCCGGACCTTCGCCGGGGATAATGATGTCGAAACCTTCGTTCGACATTTTGAGATTCATTGAGCTAGGCGGCTTGTGAAGGTTGATGATGAGGATAAGGAAGCTCAATATGGCTGCTGCACCTTTCAGACCCGTCGCCTGGCCAAAAATCAGGCTCCGGTGGAACTGGCCCCGGCGTACAAGAACAAGTGGGCTAACCGGTGGACTTCGTATTGGTTTTACGTTCCCATTGAAGTAATTGGTCGGAATTCAAAGCAAGAAGAGGTGACAACATATGATTTGGCTAGTCGCATGGTTGATCTAGAGGTTGAACTATCACCGAGTTGACGAAAGCCGCCGGTCTTCGGCAAGTACAACGGCGTTTTACCCGGGCGACGCGTGTGATCACTACACGCGATGCCTTGGAAGAGTTTGTGGCGGTGATATCCGGCCGTGCCAGCCCCGATGGGGGTCGTGGGCATTTAAGGTACAATGGCTGCCCGGGCTTGATAATGATGTACGAAGCCCCATTTTCAATGTCAAGAGACCGGAGGATATGACCGACGAAGAGGTCGTTGCTGAAGTGGAGAGAAAAGTTGTACAGATGATAGGAAACTTTACCCATAAGGAATGGGAGTGTGCCCAGAGAATTTTTAAGCATCAAGGCCGTGTTAACCGAGTTTTTGATGAAATGGGCGTGACATATTCTCCTCGCCCGGTGCCTCCGACGGCCGGCAAGAAAATGCAGCCTCCGGGCAATGTTGGCTCTGAGGCCGTCGAGGCCTCACGAAAGGTCAAGTTAAGCAAGACCAGCTCAGTTGTTGAAAGTACCGTGAAGAGCAATAAAGCCCAAGATATCTTGGCCAAGCGGAAGGCGGACGCTGCGAAAGCAACCCTGCCACCGCTTGCTGAAAAGTCTACAAAGTTGTCGAAAGTTAGCGAGACCTTGGCCCGTCGCAAGGTTGAAGCGGCGAAAGTGGCTGCGGCCGAAAGGGAAAAGAAGAAGGCACAGGACCCCGTCGTCCCTGTGGAAGCAGACAAGGGGCTGGCCCTGAAGAAGAGGCCGCTGGACACCGTTGAAAAGGTGAAACAGCTTGCGGTTAAGGAAAAGGAACCTGAAGATGCTGAAATTTCTGCCAAAAGAGCACGGGTTGATCCGGATGCTGAGACTGATGAAGACGTCGATATCATGACGACACCTCAGATTCAACCTTGCACTAGATATCCGCCGAAAGGCTCAGCGCGGAAATTGGCTGAGGGGCTTTCGCAGGTGAATCAGACTGAGGCAGAGGAATTGGAGGCAAGGGAGGCGAGAGGTAGGAGTGTGGCCGAGTTAATCCAAAAGGACATTGCAATGGCCGAGGCAGCCCCGAAGGGGCGAGTGGCCGGTCTGGTGGATATCGTGGATGACTCGGAATCACTTTGTTATATTGATGACGACGCCACTCGATCAGAGAAGGGTGGAGACGTATCGCTGCCGCAGCCCCAATGTGAAGGCACAACGGATTTGAACGAAGGCTCTGGTGCGAAACCCCAAAATCTGATTGACCTGGATGCTCCAGAAGTTGAAACTCTGGCGGCGCAGACATCTCGTTCGCCTCCTCCGGTGTCACGAGATGGTGACCTGGTATCAGCGAAACCCATTGAAGCTGTGGCGTCGGATAAATTGAAAGCGCCCGAGAGTCTCCAGCCTGAAGATGCTGGTACGGTGTTTTAACTTAAGAGCAATATTTTTGTGCGCTTTCTTTCTATCTTACGTTTTGTTTGCTTACACGTTTTGCTTTCCTGTTAACCTTGGCAGCGAAAACTTTGGTCACTTTGAGCATTAAGGACCGGGAAAAGGGGATTTCCCAGAATGAGGTGGAACCTTCCGCATCAGGATCAAGTCTTGCGTCCATGCTGGGGGAGCATGGTAAGAAGTTTCGCTTATCATTTTGCCTTTTGATTTTTGACTTTTTGCCTTGGTCGTACTGGTGGTACGAAGGATATACGTTAGATAATGCGGTTGCTGATTACTTTGCAGATTTTGAGCGTACCTTGGAGGATTTAAACGCTGACGACCTTATGAAAGTTGTGCGAGCGTATCTTTCGAGAGGTATCGTCGCCTGCCAAAAGGGCTTTGAAAAGACTGCGTCAGAAGCGAAGGCCTCTTTTGACAAGCAAAAAATGTTGGAGGACGAGAATCAGCGTTTGAGAGAAGAAAATGAACGGTTAAGGCACGACGCCGATGGTTGGGCGAATCAGCGCGTCAAGCACCAGGAAGCCCTTGACGCTTTAAAAAGAGAACTTGAGTTGAGCGTGAAATGCTATGAGGAGTGTCGTCAAGAATTGAAAGATATGGTGACGCAATACGATGCGCAAAACATCTTGCTAACCGCCAATGCCGACCTCATTACAGAATTGAAGAAGGTGAAGGGTGAGCTTGAGGATACCCTAGAGAAGAATGAGGCTTACTGCCACCAATGGGGGGCATATTTGGCGACTGAGTATCGTCGAGCTTTGGAAAGCTTCGGTGCCGTGGCCCAGGACTTCAAGATTACTAACAACATTTCTAGCTTCGTGGAGTGGTTACATAGCGAATTGAAGCTTCTGCTCGATACCATGAGCAAGATTGGAGACTATGGCGCCGCTACCTGCTCTGAAATGTTGTTGAATCTTCTCGAGCGACAGGGATGTGAACACTTCAAAGCTTTTGGAAGCCGAGGTTTCGTATTTCCTTCACCCGAAGACGTTCCAGCCCCAAGTAAGACGGTCGATTTGATAAACAAGATCGTCCTCCGCAACTTTTGGGCCAAAAGTGGGCGAGCGCACGCACGAAAGAAAGCGGTGGATCGTTTGGCGAAGGTAAGTCTTTCTGGTTTACTTCGACTTCGGCCACTTTTGCTGATCGATTGTTTATGGTGGTTGTTAATGATTTCTTCCTTCTCACAGCTCCATTTTGGGCAGGCAAAACAAGCTTTGGAACTTCGAGAGCATCGCATGACGCACGGTCCAGAGGCAACTTTGGGGCCTTACGGATCCCCTAGAGATTGGCCGCCGAAGCCAGCTGATGATGCCCCTGAGCAGGCGATCCCCGGAGCCCCAGTTCGTGAAGCGCCTCAAGGCGAGAGCAATCAGGTGGATCCCGTCACCGGAGAAGCGTTGGCTCCCCTTCGGCTCTGAATTGTTGGATTAGTGCTTTGAACAAAAACTGAAAGTGGCGTGTTGGCCAATTTAAACATTTGAAGGATGACATGTAAACTTGTATGCCACTGTAGTGTGCTGTAAATGTTGATCATAATTTTTGTTGTGTTAAGGCTTTTGAACGTTTAGAGCTTAAGTTATTGCTGCTTTCGAGTTACAGGTTTCGAAAGAAAACGTCTCCCCCCCCCCTTCGGAAGCAGGGATAACTTAAGCTCGACTGCTTTGCTTGGGATTTGTTATGTCATCAGAGCTTAGAACCTGTTGGTTCATTTAGATGTTTCACGATGCTGAGTGTTGAATTTTCTCGTTTGTTACTTACGGTTTTTTCTTTTGGGTGAGAAACGAATAAAAAACTAGCCTTCGACGCGACGCCTAGGCGTGGAACGTGTCGAAGGACTAGGAGTCGTTTTGGATTTGTCAAATTTTACAGCTTTTGAGCTGTTTTTTGACGAGGCATTTGCTCGCGTTTTTTCCTAGAAACGGTCGTCTTTGAAGCGTGCCCTATCACTTGCGACGTAGTTTCCGCACAAGTTAAGGACTGTACCGTTTCGGCTACCAAATTGTTTCGATTCGAGATTGAATCGCTTTTAAACGTCCTACCTGGACGGGCTGACGAGAGGGCAGCTCTTTAAAAAATTGATTCTTGTGAATCGTTACGACTGCACCACTTGTGGGTGGGCTACTAATGAGTAGCACTTTGATGCTCTCGCTTTCGGAGAGGGCTATTTTGAAATAGCACTTCAATTCATCCCCTTTTGGGATGGGCTATATTAAGATAGCACTTTAAGTCATGCGAAAGGGACACAACAAAATTTTAGGGAGGAAGTATTCCATTCATTTTGGGAATAAATTTTACATCAAGGCTGCCTCGTTAAAAACCTCACGCTCCAGAGTGGAGTCCTCCCTATGCGAGGAAAAGAGTACCCGCCTTGTTATTGAATTGTAAAATGCGAAAGTAAATGCTAGAGAAAGCAAATCTAAGATGAATCCTCCGCACTTATAGTCACGCGCGAAAGGCTCCTACTGAAAGTAAACTACGGAAAAAACTTACACAAGTTGTCCACATTCCATGAATAAGGCGACTCCACACCTGCTTCGTCTTTGAGGCGAAAGGTCCCGTTTCGAACTGAGCTTGAGACCACGTAGGGTCCTTCCCAAGCGAACTGGAATTTTCCTACAGCGTCGGCGTTCTTCTTTCTTTTCAGGACGAAGTCTCCCACTTTGATGTTCTTGAGGGATACTTTCTTGTTCCTCCACTTCCTGGTTTCCTCTTGATACTTCAACAGGTTTTGGACTGCATCAAGTCTGTCGATTTCCACCAAGTCCTTGTCGGCCTCTTCGCTCTCGCGAGAGCTATCGGCCAAAACTCTAGCACTTTCGTTGGATAGTTCTTCGGGGCACATTGCTTCGGCTCCATACAGCAGTCTGAATGGTGTAAATTTGGTTGTTCTTGACTCTGTGGTGTTGTGCGACCAGACGACTCGCGAGAGCTCATCAGCCCATTTTCCTTTCTTCTGTTCAAAGAGGCATTTCTTGATGGCGGAGAAAATTTGCCCATTGGCCCTTTCCACAGCGCCATTGGATTGGGGGTGGTACACAGATGCGAAGCATAGCTTTGTCCCAATTGAACGACAGTATTCCCTGAAATCCTGACAATCGAATTGCTTTCCGTTGTCGACAGTGAGCTCTTTGGGTACCCCAAATCTGCAAATGACTTGCTGCCAAAAGAATTTCCTGATAGTGGCTGAGGTGATGGTGGCGAGAGGCCTTGCCTCGATCCATTTTGTGAAGTATTCAACTGCTACCACTGCGAACTTGAAGTTGCCCTGGGCAGTGGGGAGCGGCCCGACGATGTCCATTCCCCAACGCTGCAGCGGCCAGGTTGGTGTGATGAGCTGCGATGGCGCGCCGGGCCTTCGCTGGTGCTTAGCGGCGAACTGGCATGCCTTGCAAGTTTTCACGATGTGCTCTGCATCTTTTATGGCCATTGGCCAATAAAAACCTTGCCTGAAGGCTTTTCTTGCCAATGCTCTCGCTGCGATGTGCGAGCCGCACATCCCTCCATGGATTTCTCTCATGAGCTCGATGCCTTGATCTTGAGAAATGCATTTGAGCAGTGGTGCACATACGCCCAGCTTGAACAAGACATCGTCCTTGAGGACGTAACCCTTGGCTCGTGCCTGCATTCTTTTGAGGTCATGAGTTTCGACAGGTTCATAGTGTCCGCGAAGGAAAGCGATTATGGGGGCTCTCCAGTCCAGGCTTGCGATCGCATTGATAGTGCTGAGTGGTTGTTTGTCTGGCTTTGTGGATGGAGCAACTAAAATTTCAAAAAATACATCTGAGGGCATCGCCTCCCCCCTTGCGGCCTTCTTGGCGAGCTCGTCGGCTTCGCCGTTGTGTTTCCTGGGCAGGTGCTCGATGGTGAACCCCCGAAAATGCCTTTCCATTTTGCGCACCTCCGCTAGGTATTTGATCAGCTCTGGCTCCTTAGCCTCACTTTCTTTTTCCACGTGGTCTTTGATGACCTTGGCGTCGCACTTGACTAGGAAGTTGCTGGCCCCTAGAGCTCTTACTTTGCGAAGGCCTAGCAGCAAGGCTTCATACTCAGTGGTGTTGTTAGTGCATCTGTCGGATGGATCCTTGTAATCAAGCCGGGCGGCGTATCTTAGCTTGATGCCTGCCGGGGAGGTGATGATAGCTGCAATGCCAGCGCCTTTGCGCCCCCAGGCTCCGTCGCATCTGATTTCCCAGATTGGCACTAGCTCTTCGTCGGTAGTAACATTGCTAGGCGAAGTCCAATCTACGATGAAGTCTGCTAGGACTTGGGATTTGATTGCTGATCTCTTTCCAAAATCTATTGTGTATTCTGACAGCTCGGTTGCCCACTTGGCAATTCTGGACGAGGCCTCCTTGTTAATGAACAGATCGTTCAGAGGTTGATCTGTGAGCACTGTGACTTTGTGAGCCTCGAAGTAATGCCTGAGCTTTCTTGTGGTCATGACTACGGCATAGGCAATTTTCTCTAGCTCTGAATAGTGCAGCTTTGACCCTGCTAAGGCTTCCGAGACAAAATAGACTGGGGATTGGAATTTTCCTTTTTCAGTCTCGACCTCTCGGACCAGAGCAGCGCTGACTGCGGCTTTTGAGGCGGCTACGTAGAGGAGTAGCGGCTCCGAGGGTGAAGGTGGGGACAAGATTGCCATCTTCTCTATGTAATCCTTGAGCTCGGCGAAAGCCTTGCTTTGCTCGGGGCCCCATTCGATTGCGCCCTTGCCTTTCAGTGCCTTGAAGAATGGAAGGCTTCGCTCTGCGGACCTTGAGATGAATCTGTTCAAGGCTGCTACTCGACCGTTCAATTTTTGGATGTCTTTCTTTGTTTTGGGTTCCTCCATTTCCCTGATTGCTTTGATCTTGTCGGGATTGGCTTCGATTCTCTTAGCGGAGATGAGGCACCCTAGAATTTTTCCTTTTGTAACCCCAAACACACATTTGTCTGGGTTTAGTTTCAAACCGGCCCTCCTCATGTTGGCGAAGGTTTCGGCCAGATCATTTATGTGGCTGGCCCTGTCAGAGCTTTTGACGATGAGGTCATCGACGTAGGCTCGAATATTCTTGCCGATCCGCGGCTTGAATCGTTCTTCGGTCATTCGGTGAATGTTGAGCCGGCATTTTTCAACCCCTCTCGGCATGCGGACGAAGCAAAAAGGTTCCGAAAGGTGTGATGAAACTGGTTTTCTCCTCGTCCTCCTTCGCCATCCAACATTGATGGTAACCGGAGAAACAATCCAGCAGAGACATGATCGAGGCGTTGGCCGCAGAATCCACCACTTGATCCATTCGAGGCAACGGATAGTTATCTTTTGGCGTTGCCTTGTTTAGATCGGTGAAATCGATGCACATGCGCCATTTGCCGTTCTTTTTCTTGACAGGTACTGTGTTTGCCAGCCATTTGGGGTACATGACTTCGCGGATGACGGTGGCGTCAAGTAGCCTTTGGACCTCTGACTTGACGGCTACCACCTTGTCGTCGGACATCTTTCTTAACTTCTGTTTACGTGGCTTGACCGATGGGTCGATGTTCAATTTGTGTTCGATGAAACTTCGGTCGACGCCAGTGAGATCTTTGGCGGACCATGCAAAAACATCTTTGTTTTTCTGGAGGAAAAGAACTAGACTTGCTTCCTCATCGGCTGAAAGATCCGAGCCGATGACGACGGCCTGATCGAGGATCATCGCGTCCAGAGGAACTCGCTTGGTCTCGCAGTCTGGCTGGATGTTGATTTTTTCTTTGTCTGCCTTCGGCTGCTTTTCTACGTCGTTGCGTTCGACTGCCTCGTCGAGGGCGTGCACGTTTCGCTGCCCTGGGGTGCGGCCTCTTTCTAGGTTGCGGCCATCGTTTTGATGACCCCATATTGTGATGACCCCCAGCGTCGCCGGGATTTTGATGCATAGGAACGCTTGGTGGATGACTGCTTCAAACTTGTTGAGGAACCCTCTGCCTAGGATACCGTTGTATGGGTAGTACATTTCCACAACGTCGAAGGATAGGTACTCAGTTCTGGCATTTTGTACTGTGCCGAAAGATACAGGGAGGACCACCTTGCCCACTGCGTGGATGACACGCCCCCCAAGCCATACGGAGGTGTGTCCGGTGGTTGCGGCAAGTCTCTATTGAGCCCCATCTTGTCGAAGGCATCGGCAAAAATGATGTCCGCCGATGAACCGTTGTCCACCAAAAGTTTTCCGAGAGTCCAGCTCGCTATATTGGCTTCTATCACAAGAGCATCGTTGTGAGGGAAACCTTGCAGCCTTACGTCTTCCTCCGAGAAGGTGATCAGGATGTGAGACCATCTTGTTTTTTCCACTCTTCCTTCCACACAGATGTTTCGCACCTCGCGAAAGTAGTGTTTTCGTTCCTTCTTGGTTTCGAACTCCAGGGCGGAGCCCCCTGAAATAGGCATTATAGTGCCGACGGATGGCAGAGGGTCATTTTGGCCCTCGAGCTTGGCTGGGAGCGGTGGAGCTGAGGGACCTTTGTAAGGAGGAGGAGGGGGCGGAATAGGATGTTGCTCGATGGGCCTGCGCTCGATATTTTGAGCTTGGAAGGTTTGTGATTGCCAAGGCGGAGGCCGTGGGTAATTGGGTAGCGGTGGCTGGTATTGAGGTGGTTGGAATGGGTTTGCGAAAGAGTTTCTTCCAAAACTAGGATTTTGCCAAGCCGGGGCAGAATGGTTTACAACACTCGCTCTTTCTTTCTCCTTCCTCTCTTCTTCGAGGATAGCTCCGAACCTTTTCTTGTCTGGGCAATAGTTTGAGCTATGGTCATCGTTTTCCTTGTGAAAAATGCAGTACCATTTTCTTTTCTCGTTATGGCCTCGGCCTCTGCCTCGACCTCTACCCCTGCCTCCACCTCTTCCGCCCCTACGACCTCCCCCCTGATTGGGGTGAGGGGGACTGGGTGGGAGAGGAACCAGACTCTGTGGGTCGGCCTGTGGGCAAGGATTTTCTTGGGTGTTTTCGCCCTCCAGGCCGAAAACACTTCGAGGATTAGCATGAGAGGTGTTTTTGGGATTGGACCACTCCCTTTCGCTGGGTTGGTTGGCTTTCGCAGACTTTTTCTGCTGGGATTGTTCTTCCATGCACATTCTGAAGTCATTGTCTGAGCGAAAATACTTCTCGAATTCTTCGTAGAGGCGCTGGATAGTTTTGGGCCTTTCGCGCATGAGATGTGAGCGGAATTGACCGGCTCTTAAACCCACGATGGCGGCGTTGATGGCGACGGCGTCCAACACGTTTGGTGCCTGGGCTCTTAAGTGCACGAATCTTCTGAAGTAGTTTTGAAGGGGTTCCTTGTCCTTCGCTTACGGGAGAAAAGGTCACTCTCTGTAAGTTCGGACGGCGGGAAACCTTGGAAGTTTGAGAGAATTCGGCGCTTCGGATCGTCCCATTCGTGAATCACGCACGGGCTCGGGGAGAGAATACCAGCGTGCTTCGCCGCGTCATCAGCGGCGATGATGAAAGATTTCACTAGCACAGAGTCGTCACCGCCGGCTGAAAGGATTGCGGCTTCGTAGCTCATTAGGAATTGCCTTGGGTCAGACTGGCCCGAGAATCTAGGCAGTGGAACTGGCCTGTAAGTTTGCGGCCATGGGGTGATTTGGATCTCTTGAGATAAGGGGGATTTGGGGTCCCATGGTCTCGTGCGAATGGTGTGAATGTCTTGGTGCGAAGGACAACGGTAGTGTGCGGAGGGGTTGCGAAGGGGTTGCGGCTGAATGTAGTGTGCGGAGGGGGCTGGGTGAAAAACTCGGTGCGCTCGCTGAAATTAGGCTGATTAGGAACTGTGTATTCAGGTGAGGGTTGGGTGAAGCTTAAGGATTGTTTTGCTTTTAGAGCGCGCAGTTCCTCCTTTAGGGTAGCTATTTCTGCTTTCTGTTTTTGAATCTCGGCTTCGTGCTGAATTGCCAAAAGCCGTTTCTTGGTCCTGGTCAATTCCTCAGCCTCCTTGCGCAGTTTGGCCAGCTCCGCTTCCTGCGTTGGATCGGGATCCGGGAGCGCCTCTCCCTGGGTGAGCATAGCTGAGAGATTGAGCTCCTCGTCCAAGGATGACGACGCCCCTTTGGTGGAATTGACGGTGGTTCTCTTCTTCCTTGTGGACATTCTGGGTTTGATACTCGAGCCAAACACAAACGGTGGGCGCCAACTGTTGTGACCGAAAGCCGCAGCTCTCGCACACGAACAATAAGGGAAAACAAGAGCTCAAGAACCAAAACCAAAACTCAGGATAAAGGACAACCAAAAGCTCTTTTCTCAACAGTTGATTTCTCAAAAGTCGATCCCCTTTACATGCGCCTGTCCGTCTCCTTTTATAGGGAGGCGGGCGGACTTTTTACATTCCGAGAACACCCTCGTGTAAAACGAATCAAAACAGAATGTGCTAGGCTATCTTCGGGTAATCTCCAATTAGGTCTCCACGTAATCGGCGCTCTATGACGTCACGCCGCAAATCGCGGCGTCTTTCCAGCTTCCATCACGTGCGCCTGTCGGAGAAAAAACCCTCGAGCCCTTTGGAGATCCCCCCTTTCGCCTAGCGTTCTTCGCCACCTGAAACAAAAACCATACTCAAGTTTGGATTCATTAAGTGTTAGGAGCGACGAAACCCCCTGTTCGAATCCCAGGCCGAAGCCTTCTGGGTGAATAGCATTCGCCCTAGGGGTTTCGTCGTGGAATGGGCCGTCAAGCGAGACTTTGACGCCCTGTGTTAAGTTGAATTCGTGCTGATGGCTTTGGTAACGGCGAAGGGTGCCTGATGAAATGCGGTGCCCAGAGGATGGAAATGGAATCTATTACTTCTGGGGGTTTTGCTACCGGCATCCTTCGCATAATCGCTCTTTATTTTTTTGGGTATGTGAAGGCTCGATTTCGAGTCCCCCCAACACACCACCATTGGGGCCGTCCTCGACCCCAAATAGGAAGATGCGCTCATCAACTTCCTCCGGGCTAACCGCGACATCTTCGCGTGGAAGCCAGCGGACATGCCAGGAGTGCCCAGGGAGTTGATTGAGCACTGCCTCAACGTCAATCCTAAGGCCACCCCCAAGCGACAACACCTCCGACGCTTCACCGACGACAGACGGGACGCCATCAAGAAGGAACTCGCCAAACTACTCGCGGCTGGCTTCATCAGAGAAGTCTTCCATCCTGAGTGGCTCGCCAACCCTGTCCTCGTCCGCAAGAATAACTCGAACGAGTGGAGGATGTGCGTCGACTACACCGACCTCAACAAGCACTGCCCCAAGGACCCCTTCGGGTTGCCGCGGATTGTTCAATTCATCGACTCCACGGCGGGCTGCGACCTGCTCTACTTCCTCGACTGCTACTCCGGGTACCACCAGATCGCGATCACGGAAGAAGACCAGGAAAAGACCGCGTTCATCACCCCGTTTGGCGCGTACTGCTACACGACCATGTCCTTTGGGTTGAAGAACACCGGCGCTACCTACCAACGAGCTATCCAGGCCTGCTTCAAGAAGCAGCTCAACAAGAACGTCGAAGCCTACGTGGATGACGTGGTCGTCAAGACCAGAAACTCCAGTACCCTCATCGACGACCTTGAAGAGACTTTCGTATCCCTGCGCGAGTACCGCTGGAAGCTCAACCCGAACAAGTGCGTCTTCGGCGTACCTTCAGGCAAACTACTCGGCTTCATCATCAGCCAACGCGGCATCGAAGCCAACCCCGAGAAGATCTCCGTCATCACCAGCATGAAAGCTCCCACGTGTATCAAAGACGTCCAGAAGCTGACCGGGTGCATGGCGGCACTGAACAGATTTATCTCGAAGCTTGGAGAACGGGGGCTCCCCTTCTTCAAACTACTCAAGCACCAAGAGAAGTTCGTGTGGACTCCAGAGGATGATCAAGCCCTTGCCCAGCTCAAGGACTTCCGATCGAAGCCACCGGTCCTCACGGCTCCTCGCAAAGGCGAGCAGCTACTGCTCTACCTCGCTGCGACTACTCATGTGGTCAGTACTGCCATCGTTGTCGAGTGACAGGAAGACGGCCACGCCTACCCAGTCCAGCGCCCAGTCTACTTCGTCAGCGAGGTCCTATCCGAGTCCAAGGCACGCTATCAGCCTGTGCAGAAGCTCCTGTACGTGGTACTCATCACCTCGCGGAAGCTACGACACTACTTTCAGGAGTACTCGATCTCCGTTGTCACCGACTACCCGCTCGGCGACATCCTGCGGAACCAAGATGCTACTGGAAGGATCTCCAAATGGGCAGTCGAGCTCGGCACCCTCACCATTGACTTCATGCCACGCACAGCCATCAAGTCGCAGGTGCTAGTTGACTTCATGGCGGAGTGGCGGGAGAATCAGCTTCCTACTCCAACCGTGCGACCAGAGCATTGAGTGATGTACTTCGACGGCTCACTCAACCTCGAGGGCGCAGGAGCAGGGGTACTCTTGATCTCTCCAACGGGCGAACAACTCAAGTACGTCCTGCAGATCTTCTGGAAGGTCTCAAATAACGAAGCCAAGTACGAAGCTCTCCTACACGGGCTCTGCCTCCCGGCTTCACTAGGCATCAAGCGGCTACTAGTCTACGGCGACTCCGCAGTGGTCATCAACCAAGTCAACAAGTCCTGGGACCGCAACAAGGAGAACATGAACGCCTACTGCCTAGAAGTCCGCAAGCTCGAGAACAAGTTCTACGGTCTCGAGTTCCACCACATCGTCTGCGACAATAACGTTGTTGCGGATGTCCTGTCGAAGCTTGGATCTACCCGCGCTCAAGTACCAGCGGGTGTCTTCGTTCACGAGCTTCACGCGCCATCCATCCCGGAGCAGGCACCACCAACCACTGTCCCCGGCGCACCCCCCGGCCGGACGGAGAGGTCATGATGATCGACGCGGACTGGAGGCAACCCTTCATCGACTACCTCAGCGAGCAGAAGGTTCCCTCGGACAAGAACTTGGCCGAGCAGCTCATCCGCCGCGCCAAGTCCTACGTCCTCGTCGGAGACAAGCTTTACAAGCGGGGCACATCTTCTGGAGTACTCATGAAGTGCGTCCCCAGGCAAGAAGGCAAGGAAATCTTGGAGGAGATCCACAAGGGCGTCTGCGGCAACCACGCGTCTTCCCACACGCTGGTCAGCAAGGCCTTCCGGCGAGCCTTCTACTGGCCCACAGCCCTGGGCGACGCCGAAGAACTCGTCAGAAGGTGCCAAGGATGCCAATACTTCGCCAAGCAACAACACGTCCCAGCCTACAAGCTAGTCACCATACCGCCAACCTGGCCCTTTGCCTCCTGGGGGCTCGACATGATTGGGCCACTGCCAACTGCGCCAGGTGGTTTCAACAGAGTATTGGTGGCCATCGACAAGTTCACCAAGTGGATCGAGGTCAAGCCGGTCACATGCCCCAAGGCTGACAGAGTACTCGACTTCCTGGATGAACTCGTGCATCGCTACGGACTACCCCACCACATCATCATAGATCTGGGCTCCAACTTCAACAACCACCAGTTCTGGGAGTACTGCGAGAACAGCGGGATCGATGTCCGATACGTCTCAGTTGCCCATCCTCGGGCCAACGGACAAGTCAAGCGCTCCAACGGGATGGTGCTCGACGCTCTCAAGAAGCGGCTACACGACGCTGCTAACTCTAAAGGAGGCAAGTGGATCAAGGAACTACCCAATGCACTTTGGGATCTACGTACTCAGCCTTCCAAGCCAACGGGGCAATCCCCTTACTTCCTGGTCTACGGCTCCGAAGCAATCCTCCCTGCTGATGTCATATGGAACTCACCAGCAGTGGAGCACTACGACGAAGGCGTCTGCGAAGACGACGGGCGAGTTGACATCGACAGCCTCGAAGAAGCTCGTTGTGCCGCCCTCGTCCAATCGGCAAGGTACCCGGAGGGTATGTCGACGCTACCATGATCGCAACGTCAAGGAACGCTCCTTCAACGTTGGTGATCTCGTCCTCCGCCGTATCCAGAACACGGAAGGACTACACAAGCTCAGCTCCCCCTGGGAAGGTCCCTTCACAGTTGCAAAGGTGACCGGGCCGGGCTCCTACCGCCTCCAGACACTTGAAGGCAAAGACATCAACAACTCGTGGAACGTCGACCAACTCTGTCGGTTCTACGCCTAGTCTACACGACTACTCCGGGGTTCAAGTCTACACGACTACATCAACACCCCTCTGCCGTAAGCGGCCTCCGGGCCCTGGCTCCAGTCTCCGGACTACTCCTTCGCTGTAAGCAGCCTCCGGGTCCAGGCACTAGTCTCCGTACTAGTCCTCTTCAGGATCCAGCCCGTGTGGCTACCTACGGATCCTGGGCTGCGACGAGCGACAAAGGACTCTAGCAGTGGTCTACTGAGAGACCATACTCCAAGATCCAGCCTACACGGCTACCTACGGATCTACTACTATAAACGGCTACTCGCCCTAGCACCACTTAGCTGTAAGCGGCCTCAGGGTCCAGGCGACTACTCTGTAACTACGGCCCTGGCCATCCAGGTGTACTTCTTCAGTAATAAAGTTTGATCGATCATGAACTTCTTTACTGTCTACTTCCCTCAACGGGACTACTGCCGAGTACGACTACTCGCATCAACTCCACGATGGGACTCCGCACTGTAAGATCGCGACTACGAGTACTCATTGATGGAACTTTTTCTTCATTAATACTTGAACAATTACATTGCAAATGTTTTTGTACACATACTACTATGAGCTAACTATTACAGGACTACTGGAGGTTAAGCTTTTCGGTGACTCGCTCCGCAATGGGCGCCATCTGCTCCAGCAGCTTCGCATACTGCTCATCTGTACAGTTGGCGGCTACCCCGCCAGCGACTACTTCCACGGGCGCCTTCGGGAAGTAGGACTTCATGAAGGCCAGCACCTGCTTCGAGATCGACCTCTCCAGATGCTTCACATACGTCGCCAGCCGGCTGGGGGCTTCCTTGAGGCGATCCACGAGCGGTGCTATCTTGGGGCCGCCAAAGTGAGGCACCAAGAGTCTTGCAATGGGAAGCGCGGCTTCTTCAAGCTCCTTCAGCTGAGCCCGCAGCGCCTCGCAGTCCTCGTTTAGCTTCTGCAATGATTTGTAGCAGTTGACGAGGTCACGATCGGAAGCAATGCGAAACTCCATGTGCTTGTCGCACTCGAAGGCAAGTTCCTTATAGTCAAGCTCGAGTACCTGGCGTGCCTCCTGCTCCCGGTAGAAGAGGTTCTTCATGTCTGTCTCTGAGGTCCTCAACTGCTCCACCCGGGTCTCAAGCTCTGCAAAACAACAAGGCGCAGCGGGTTAGACTACCTCTCGACCTCCTGCAACTACTCAACAAGTCAAGCGGTGTACCTTTGTTCTTGTTGCGGAGTAATTTGTTCTTCCGCACCGAGTCGTCGCTCTTCACCTGCATCTCTTGGACATCGTTGTGATACTTGGCGAAGGCGGCGTCAAGCTTTGATTGCATGGCGGCCGCATGCTTCCGCGACTTCAAGAGTTGGTCTTCCAGCGCTTCAGCCCGGAGCACCGCGTCGCCGAAGCCTTGCAGCATGCTAGACTTCTCGCGGGACCTCTCCACGACATCCTGCACAGACAACACATGTCAAATGAGTACTCAACAACAGAGGATTGACTACTCAGGAGTTAAGACTACTCACCTTCATCCATTGTTCAGCCTGGCGGACCGCCTCCAGGTGCCTGGCTACCGTCGCCGGGTCCACCAAGTCGTCAGCCAGCAACTCCACCCCGCCACGACTACTCGTGGCGGCTTCGGCCATCGGCGCAGAGCGGATGGGCTCTTGAAGGATCAGATGGCGACTAGAGAGGGGAGGAGTGAATAGGAGCCGGTAAAAATTCTTCCCAAAGAACCCGGCCTATGTCCTACTCAAATCCCGGTCACACACAAGCGATGGATCGAATCACGCACCAATCGCCAAGACCACGAGGTTATGGATCAACCTCTAGCCTTAGGAACGATTCCTCAAAGCACACGCGGAAGCACTAGAAAGGGAGGAAGGAATCGAACCAAGAAGCAAAGCACACGGACTACGGCGGACCGTCCGCGCGGGGAGGGGCGGACCGTCCGCAAGAGCCGCGCGGACCGTCCGGCCGGGTATCGCGGACCGTCCGCACCCGGGCCGCGGACCGTCCGGCCTTAGCCGCGGACCGTCCGTTAATTTACACGGAACGACCCAAAGACACCCCCGTGCCACGGACCGTCCCGCGGGGAGCACGCGGACCGTCCGCCTAGCACCCGCGGACCGTCCGCCCGACACGCGCGGACCGTCCGAAACTTCGTCCAACCAAAAACCAAAATCACACGGATCGAAACAAAGGACGAGCAAGAACATGAAGAACACGGGATGAGCGGAGCCGCGCGGACCGTCCGCTGGTCCTCGCGGACCGTCCGCGGTGCGGACGAACGGAAAAATAGCCCGACCCCGAAAGTCAACTCCCCCAAATCATCATCGGATTTCTCAAACGGTTGAAGCTGTAGAGACAAGGGTTTGGGGACTTGAAAAGCGTCACACAAGGATGCTATAGCCCAAAAATCTTGCCTCCTAACTCCCTAAATCACGGGGAATCGCGAATCCTTTGAGCACCTCCAAAAACTAGAGCACCGAACGAAAACTCACGAATCGAAGTGATTTCCGGCGTTTGAGGGCACAAGATCAAGCACAAAGATGCACAAGGCATCTATCCATGTTTCCCTCAAAGAAATCCGGGAAGAAACTCACTCAAATCCGCGGAATCACACCGAGAACAAAGGCACGAAAATAAGCACAAAAAGGCACGAAAAACAACCCCGAATCTTCTATACAAACCAGGAAAGATTCACAAGGTCTAGCATGCCGCCCTAGCATCCATCCCTCTCAACAAATCTCTCATGAAGCTCTCATGCTAGCCTAGAGAAAATAGGAAGGAAAATAGCTACGAAAATGAGAAAGAGAAGGGGGGGAAATGAAACCCTAAGTCCGGAGAGAGAGAGCCATCAACACACACTCCGGGCTTATATATCGGGTCCCGCCGGAGTGGTAAATGACTCGACTACCCCTAACTACACTACGGCGATACAACCCACGTAGGGGCATTTTGGTAATGTTTGTGGGTCTTGCCATCGGACGGCCACGCCTTTGCCGCACCCCGCGTCCTCCCGACGCAAGCCATGCGATCCCGCCGCGTGTCCTCCGCTTCGAAGCTTCCCGACACGCCGGATCCCGTCTCCGTCGTGTTGGGCCCTCGGACTTGGTTTTGAGGCCCAAACCAAGAAACCGTCCGCCGGTGGTTTTGTGGGCAAACCACCAAACCCCGCGTGCTCGGTCCGGCCTCCCGCCAAACCACTTGACTTGACCGCCACCGTGCACCGGCTCACTTGTCCATGACTTCGTCTTGCTTGTGTCGCCACCATGTGACCCGCACCCAGTCCCGCTGTCCACTGGGTCCCTCGAACCGAGCCTACTTGTCTCTCCATCTCCCGGAGGCCCCTCAAGGCTAAAGACCTTTCGCGCCCGTTCTTCACCTGCAACAACACGAACTAGGCCGCAGCCTACACCTGCGCACTAAGCCAAGAGTCAGTCCAACACCCGTTGTCAATCACTCATCACTAAGGAGCGGTCATCCACCGACCACTGGGACGCTCCTGGTCCTCAGCTCTGCGTCCTGGATTTCCGGGGAACGGACCACCACCTCCATAGCAGCCTCTGGCGGCACGGCGGCCTCCTCTCCTCCGGTGGCCACGGCGGCCTCCTCGGCGGTCTCCTCCATCGGCTCGGGGGCTCCTTCAGCAGCCTCCGGTCCTTGTGGTGTCAAGTTCTGCATGGGCACCGCCGCCGGGATGTCGCTCCCTTCAGCCTCAGCACCTGTCAACAAGAAGACAAGTGCATCAACAACTACGACTACTCTTTGGGAGTACTACAAACTCAGCAGAGTACTTACCTTCGACCACGCTGGCTTCGGGCAACGCAGCTCCAGCAGCCGGCGCTCCGGACTCCGCCTGAGGGGCAGGAGTGGACTCCTCGGCGGGCGGCGCGGCTTCTTCCTCCGCCATCACCGTAGAGGGCTCATCTCCCTCCCAGGACAGATCTATTGATTTCCTGCAAAAGTACACAAATTGGTTGCCAATCAAGCTCGACTACTACACCAAGTACTACTCAGGAAGACCCAGCACTTACAAGCTTGATCGGACTATCGTCACGGCCAGGGCGCCAAGGATGCTAGCAATGTCTACCAGTCCAGCCTCGTCGGGCGCCTCCTCTTGCGCCTCTGCGGTTGTCGCCTCTTCTGCAGCACCGGTAGCCGGTGCAGCGCCCTCCTGCGCTCCTGTGGCCACCACTTCTTCAGTAGCAGTGGCTGCAGGCTCCGTGCTCCCTTGAGGAGTAGGGGGCTGGCACTCCATCTGCGCCAGGAGCTCTTCCACAGTGGGGGCTGGGCTACGGCTCCCAGCGGGTTCCCCCACCGTGTCCCACTCGCCTTCGTCGCCCTCATCAACAGGCTCCGTCGGCGGCACCTCCATCAAGCAAGGAAGCTCAGTCATCAGCAAGTGAACTCGAGAGACTAGTACTCGACAACACTACTCAAGACGTCTTACCTCTTGAGGCGTGGTCTCAGAGACCTTCAACTTCTTTGTCACCCGCTTGCGGGCGGGATTGCGCGGCTTCCGTGGTGGCGCAGCTAGACTAGCGTCTAGGCTAGCCGGTGGATCTTGTACAAGGGGCACGTGAGGTAGGCCGGGACGGCTGAACCTCGACCGCAGCTGGAAGCGGTCTGCCGGTGTCTCCTCGTCGTCGTCCTCGTCGGACGTATCCTCCACGACCACGGTGTCGTCCCCTTCGCCGACTTCTCGCCGGTCCTTGGCTTTGGTTTTTCCCTCCTCCGGGATCTCGACTTCCTGAGGTGGCGGCTGCGGCTCGGAGACGAACTTCTTCAAGTCGTCCTACAAGACACAAGACATCAGCGCGACTACTCACAAAAATGGGTACTCGACTAGGGAGTACAGCTACTTACCTCCTTTGGCGGGCGCACGGCGGAGTACTCCGGGACAGGGCATGCCGTGTACGGTGGCATGTCCTTGAAGATGTGCGTCAGCCTATCGACAATGTCGTCGTCGTCGACTTCGCCTCCAGGCATCCGCGACGTGTCGTCGTCGCCGGTGTACTCGAAGCCCAGGGTGTCGCGGGCCATCAGTGGCTGCACCCTGCGCTTCATGAAGCTGAAGGCCACGTGCTCGGCCCTAAGTCCGGCTTCTCTCAGCACCTTGATGCGCGCCAACAGCTCGGGGAGCTGGATCCCCTCCTGCATCGTGGGCTCCGTGTTCCACCAGGCACGATGCTTCGGCTGCTTCCCGCTCGGCTTCGGCAACCCTGGGTGGTGGTTCGTGACGTAGAACCACTTTGCCTTCCAGTCCTGGTTGGAGTCGATGAGCTTGTACGCGAGGTACTGCTCGGCTGCGTCCTCCCGCATCTGGATTCCTGCTCCACCGACTACTCGTGGGTTACTGGCGCTCGGCTGCGGCTTCACCCGGAACAACTTTCGGAACAAGATCCAGTGGGGCTTGATCCCCAGGAACGCTTCACAGAAGTGGACGAAGACTGCGGTATGGAAAATACCGTTGGGGTTGAGGTTGAGGTACTCGACGCCGTAGTACCCCAGGAGGCCTTTGAAGAAGTCGCTCACCGGAAGCGCGAGTCCGTGCTCCGCGAAGCGCGCGAACATCGGAATCTCGTCCTCTCTCTTTTCCATGGGGTACGGGTCCCCGGCGGCGGCCCTCCAACTGTCCATCTCCTTCTCATGGATGAATCCATTGTTGAGGAGAGCCAGCAGATCTTCGGTCTTCATCTTCGACTTTTTCCACTCGCGGCTCGGATCTGGCCGCGGTGGAGACATCGGCGGTGCTGCTCCCGCGGCAGCCACGGTGGCCTCGTCACGGCCCCTCTTCTTTCTGGAGGTCTTCGCGCTCTTGGACGGTGATGGCTTCATTCTCCATGTGCACGGCGTCTTCATGCGGATTCGCTCGGGGGCTACTCTAGCAACTCTGGGTGGCAGCGCGCTTAGATCTACAGCGGCGGCGGTGTGCGCTGGAGGAGACTATGGCCAAGATATATTCGAAATGGCTACAGCAGCGATGGGTGAAAAACCCTAAGGGTTTTGGCCTCTATTTATAAGTCAAAACGGCCCTCCAACGGCCGGATGGATAAGTCCACGCTCGGCTGACTCAGCGGTCGCGCGTGACTCTTCGTATTCTACTAGTCGACATGCCTCACCTCGGGGGCTCGGCTACTTCTACTCGACTACCTGGGAAGCGACATGACTCAGGAGCATCTCAGGACACATTCTATAAGATGACCCTTCAATTCGAGAGGAAGTACTTGACTCAAGGCTCGGGGGCTCCGTGCCACGTGTCCTTCGGTTTTTTCTCTCCGGATTTTTCGGGATATTCTTGCCAAGACTTCAGATGGACCCTCAGCCAGTGTCTACAACTCAACCTAAGGCTCGGGGGCTACTCCATATGGAGTGCGATTTTGCAATCGCACTTCCATATCAGCTTCGGCTTCAAGACAACGCGAGCATTTTTGAAGACCTTCGAGGGCAGCACTCGAGGATGCTTGGGACTACTCGAGAAGACTTCAAGACTGCTCAGATATCAGCTTGAGTACATTCCAGCCTCGGGATGCTTCGACTACACTTGAGGACTTTTGACTTGTAGTACTCGGGAACGCTTGAGGACTACTCGTTAAGGCCGTCAAGATTACTTGAAGCTATCCTTCTCGACTACAAAGTACTCGGGGGCTTGTCGTATGGACCTCCCTGGGCCCACTACCTCGATGGGTACCAGGACCGACTACTCGGTGGGCCCCTAGGGCTACCCGGCTCGAGCTACACGGCACCTGATGGCATGGAGCCCAAGGACTACGGAGAAGTACTCGGATAGGAAGCTGTACATGTCCCGCACTGTATGGAAGACTCCCAGACGTACTCGACTAGTACTCTCTCCCTACTCCGACTTGTAACCCTGCCTCCCGGACTATATAAGGCGAGGCAGGGACCCTTCTCTAGCATCCAATCTCATCTCACGGCGTACAATTACACCATCTTGTAATCGTACCCAATCAATCCAGAGCTACGCAGCATACAGGACGTAGGGTATTATGTACCTCGCGGCCCGAACCTGTCTAAATTGTGTGCCACGTGTCTCTTCCTTCGAGTTACCGATCTCGGCGAGGCCACATTCATCTACTTCGGGTACTCCCCTTAGTAGGTTGCCGGTCTAAAACACCGACAGTTGAGAGATTAATAGAAGCAAAATTCATTTGGCCGTGTAGGTATGCAGAGTGGATCTCTAATATTGTTCCTGTTTACAAGAAAAACAGGAAAAATGAGGGTTTGCATAGACTTTAGGATCTAAACAGAGCTACACCCATGGATGGATATCCCATGCCTATTGCCGATTTGTTGGTTGACGCTGCTGCTGGGCACAAAGTTATTAGCTTCATGGATGGCAATGCAGGGTACAATCAAATTTTTATGGCAATAGAAGATATATCAAAGACAGCCTTCCGATGTCTTGGGCATATAGGCTTGTTTGAGTGGATTGTCATGATATTTGGGTTAAAAAATGCTGGTGCAACTTATCAAAGAGCCATGAATTATATTTTTCACGAGTAGATCGGCAGAATTGTTGAGATATACATTGACGAAGTTGTGATCAAGTCATTGAATCATGAGTCACACTTCGTTGATGTTAAGAAAACTCTAGAGTGCACCCGAAAACATGGGCTTAAGATGAACCCAAACAAGTGTGCCTTTGGAGTTTAAGCTGGAGAGTTCTTGGGATTTTTGGTGCATGAGGGAGGAATAGAAGTTGGCAAGAAAAGCATGAAAGCTATTGATGAAGTTGTTCCTCCAACCAATCTCAAAGAATTGCAATCACTGCTCGGCAAGATCAATTTTGTGAGAAGGTTTATTTCGAATTTGTCACAAAAGGTGTTGCCCTTCTCTCCACTGTTGAGGATCAAGAAGGATCAGAAGTTTGTATGGGGTGACGAACAACAAAAGGCTTTCGATGAAATCAAGGAGTACATGAAGGAACCGCTAGTGTTGGTGCCTCAACAATTGAACAAGCCTTTTAAGTTGTACATGGCGGTCAATACTCAAACCATTGGATCGGCCCTCATACAAGAATTTGAGGGAACAGAAAGGGTGGTTGTGTACCTTAGCCGAAAATTGCTCGATCCCGAAACAAGATATTCGGCTGCGGAGAAACTTTGCCTGTGTGTTTATTACTCATGTACAAAGTTTCGGCACTATTTGTTGAATGCCGATTGCGTTGTATATTCAAAGTTTGATGTAATTAAACACATGTTATCTATGCCAATTTTGAATGGAAGGATTTGCAAGTGGATTTTAGCTTTGTCTGAGTTTGAGTTGAAATTCGAAACGGCAAAAGTTGTTAAAGGTCAGATTATTGCTGATTTCATTACTGAACATCGTGATCCATCAATTAGTTTGCTTGAAATTACTCCTTGGGCTTTGTTCTTTGATGGATCCTCATGTGGCAAAGGTGGTGGAGTAGGAATTTTATTGATTTCACCCAGAGGTGAGATGTTTGAGTTTGCTATCCCTATTCAACCTACTATCACAAATAATCAAGCTGAATACGAAGCATTGCTTAGAGGGCTTCAATATTTGAAAGAAGCAAGGGCTATTTCAGTTGAAATTCATGGGGACTCAGAGTTGGTTATAAAACAATTGAATGGCCAATATGAATGTAGAACTGATATCCTGAGGAATTACTATGAGGAATGCAGGGAAATCTTAAAAAGTTTTCAGTTAGTGATTCTACAACATATTCCTAGGGAACACAATGAAGAAGCAAACAGGTTGGCTCAAAGTGCTTCAGGTTATAGAGAAAATCAAGAAGTGTTTGCCAACGATGTGTGTGCTTTCGGGAATGATCTAGCAGAAGATGATTGGAGAAAACAAATTGTTGATTATTTGGAAAATCCATCCCGAAAGGTCTCTAGGAAGCTCAGGTATAAAGCTATAAAGTTTGTTCTTATTGATGGACGTTTGTTTTACAAATAATTAGATGGGGTGTTGCTACAATGCCTGGGTCAAGAAGAAGCAAAGAAAATGATGAGTGAAGTACACGATGGGCTGTGTGGAGCGCATCAATCGGCTTACCGAATGAAATGGGTTATCAGGCACACTGGATGTTATTGGCCGACGATGTTGGAAGATTGCTTTGAGTATTACAAAGGGTGTCAAGATTGTTAGAAGTTTGGGAATATCCAAAGAGTTCCAGCATCAGCTTTGAATCCTATTATTAAGCCATGGCCATTCAGAGGATGGGGTATAGATTTGATTGGCCATATAAATCCTCCATCTAGCAAGGGGCATAAGTTTGTGCTTTTGGCAACAGATTATTTCACCAATGGGTTGAGGCAATTCCATTGAAGAAAGTAACATCAGAAAACATGGTTGAGTTTGTCAAGGAGCACATCATCTACAGATTTGGAATTCCTCAAACAATTACAACTGATCAAGGAACTCAATTTACATCTTCAGAGTTCAGAGAATTTGCGGAAAGCATAGGGATCAAATTGTTAAATTCTTCTCCTTATTATGCCCAAGCTAATGGTCAGGCAGAGGCTTCTAACAAGATCATGATCAAAATTATACAAAAAAAGATTGATCAGAAGCCAAAAAGGTGGCATTCGGTACTCAATGAAGCCTTGTGGGCTTACCGAATGGCCCCTCATGGAGCTACAAAGACATCTCCTTATGAGTTGGTTTATGGGCATCATGCTGTTTTGCCATGGGAAATGCAATCAGATTCAAGGAGAGTGGTTTTGCAAAAGGATTTAAGTTCCAAATATTACAGTGGTTTAATGATGGACGAGTTAGAGGATTTGCATATGATTCGTCTTAGGGCCTTGGAAAATATTGAGAAGAACAAGATGCGAGTTGCTAAATATTACAACAAGAAAGTAAAAGTCAAGCAATTTGCAGAAGGGGATTTGGTTTGGAAAGCATTACTGCCGATTGGGACTAAGTACAGTACGTTCGGCAAATGGTCCCCGAATTGGGAAGGTCCTTTTCGGGTACTCAGGTGTACGCCTGGAAATGCGTATATCTTGAAAACTTTACTAGGAGAAGAATTTACTGCTGCTATAAATGAGAGATATTTGAAGAAATATTATCCTAGTATTCAAGTTGATCGTTGATTGCAAGCATCAGGATTACAAGCATCAAAAATATAGAAACAGCCGCATTCGGGAGAGAAGCCGCCTTCAGAGAAAAAGTCCTAACAAAGGAGATGGCCAATACTAAAGTGTATTGCCCTTAGCACAAAAAATGTTCTACATTACAAATGTTTCTTGCAGGTTCTTTATTTGGCAAACCAGCCACCTAAGATTACAAAAGGAAGCCTGTGGGAAGCAAAAGGCCTGGAGGAAGAAGCGAAAGTATGCTTCATTTCTTTGATTCCGCGTTTTTCCTCTTCAGCTCTTCCCTCTTCAGCTATTCCAGGACCACCGTGACGGCAACGTAGAAGCTTCGGGGATTGCCGTGACTTGCAGCTTCCATCAGGCTATCCTAGGAAGCCTTCAAGTTGTTGTACCAGTCAGAAACATCTGAAGAAAGGGAACATATTCTCGCTGAATGTGGGATCTGAAACTTAAACATGAGAATCCAATAAGGATGAAGATCTTACCCCTACCAACGCTTCCAAGCTCATGCGGCGTTCGCGTTCAGCACTGCAGCGAGCGGTGATGTCCCGCAGGTTGTAATCTAGATGCCGGATGCGACGGCGCAGTTGATGGTTGGTCTTCTGTTCCGGCGTGGCGTCTTCTTCTTCAGTAGAGGGATCAGAGGGGATGTACTCAGGAACCTCTTCAGTTCCAAAGATCTCCTTTGGGGGCAAGTCAAGGCTGAAAACAAAGGAAGGTGAATCATGAGATTGCAGTCGAGGGCAAGAGAAAGGATTGAGAAGGAAAGTTTCATCTTGAATGGTTCGCTTCTTTGGTGGAGCGCTGCTCTCCTTGATTGGCTGTTTCCCCTTGTCCGCCATGGCCCTGGGGGTTTTTTCCTCTGGAGAAGCAATGTCACACCCGGATTTAAGGACAAACCCGAATGCAAGAATACATGTGCGCCAGGATCAAGTTACACACATGCATCGACGCAGTGAATACCAAAACACAGTGTAAAAGCGTAAAGAGAGTATTAAACAGTTATTACATGACCGAATGTCTCAACTAAACAATCGTTCGAGTAGCTAACGGCGGAAAAGAAACACACGTAGAAGTCCTCCATAGGCGGTACCGGAGAACGGACGCCTAGAACCCATCAAACTCATCATTGTAGTCTTCAAAACGCCCATCTGAGCAGCAGCCGGGTAGTGTAGATGCAATACATAAACAACAAGCGTGAGCACATGTCGTACTCAGCAAGAAAAAGTTCTATAACAACATGCAAGGCTTTATGGTGGAAGCTATTGGCTCATAAGCAAGTCAGCATTTTAGTTGGTCAAGTTTTATTAAGCAACTGTTACTAGCAAATGTAAGTATATACCAAACCCCGATAATAAAATGCAACAGATCCATACAATGTAATGCACAAGTTTAAAAGTTCCATCTTCCATAGAATTAATCATGTGAGGGTCCAGGCCGCTCTTGACCGTGAGCACGGCTAACTAGTTAGTTTTACACTCTGCAGAGGTTGTACATCTTTACCCACAAGTCGCGTAAAAACCCAAAAGAGTTTTAGACCCAACCATGCGGTGTTTGCAAGGCACCATACCACACTTCCGAGGTGTGATTGCATAGGGACGCTACGAGGCCGTTACAAAGATCCCCGGATGAAGGCGCCCGCTAGGTTACCGGTCGGTGCAACGTATAAAGCTCCCGGACGAGTACCGTGTCTTAGCTAAGCCCACACCGCGCCCCGAGCAGGTCCATACGTCACTACCCGCCAGCCCCCAACCCTTATCAGGTAAAGCATACCTAACATCTAGTTCACTAATTATTAAGCCAAGACAGAGCCATATGTCTTGTGGTAGTACTGTTTTCCTGGGTGGTTCTCCATGTTCCGATTAACAAAGTAAAGTGTTCTTGCATTACATGAAATGATAGCATAAGTAAAGCCATATTGACAAGTGTTCATTAAACCATCCAAACCACGTAAAGCGCTAGCGAGTGCTACCCAACATAAAGAAGACCCAGGTTGATCAAGGCATAGGATAACAAAGCTAGTCGAACCTTAGCAATAGGACCCATCAATTTAATGCATAGCAAAAGTAAACAACGGTGTAATTGAAATGCATGTTGTAATAGGAATTTAACGGGAATGCAGCAAGGACTTGCCTTCTACCAGCACCGGAAACTGCTCAGGGTCTTGATACTCTTCAACAGCAACGAAGTCCCCGAATTGCTCGTACGCTACGCTCCACACATCACATACAAGCAAGCAATGGAAATAAATAAGAAACAGTACACCAATCATCTCAAACAGTAACAAAAGCAACAGGAAACTATTCTACTCGTCGAGACGATCGCGTGGATATAAAGAACGCTAAAAACGGAGTTAAAACGACGAAGTTATGATTAAAACAAGTTTTAGGACTTATTTGCAAAGAATTTTAGGGCTTCGGGTTAAAACAGAAGAAAA
This sequence comes from Cenchrus americanus, assembly GCA_947561735.1. Taxonomy (NCBI): domain Eukaryota; kingdom Viridiplantae; phylum Streptophyta; class Magnoliopsida; order Poales; family Poaceae; genus Cenchrus; species Cenchrus americanus. Next base: position 74,050,273 of record OX387244.1, on the reverse strand, counting down.
CAGGACTAATCCGTGAAAGTTTTATAAGGTGGGAGGACCGGGTTGCAAAATTGGGGAAACTCAGGGTTTCTTAAACAAAAACGCCACGGTCAGGTGGGGTTTGACCGGCGGGGACGGATCTGGCCGTGGGATCGCGATCCGGCGGCTGGGAATCAAGCGGGCGCGGGGGCAAGGTTGACCGGTACGTCGCCGGTTTGACCGGCGGCGTGGCGCGAGCGGTGGCCGCCGGATGAGGATCCGACGGTCCTGGTGTTGCGCAAGCGGGGCAGCGGCGCGAAGCGGCCGGCGGCGAGCGAGACGCGGCGGCGCGCGGCGGCGAGCGGCGGCGCGAGGCGAATCGGGGGCTAGGGTGCCCCAACTTGCACGGGATTTGCACCGAGGCGAAGAACGCGTGCGGGTGAATCCACGGCGGCCCTCACGGGCGGCGACGAAGAAGGACGACGGCGCCGGCGAGGCATGGCGGCGGCGCACGGCCGGCGACGGCGAGGGCGGTGGTGCGGCGCACGGGGACCCGAACCAAGCTGTCCGGGGGGCTCCTCACCTTGAGGCAAAGCTCGGGCGACTCCAAACCAACGGCGGGGCGGCGACGGCGCGGGTCGACGGCGCGCGGACCGAGGCGGGGACGGCGGAGCTCGAGGCGGCGGCGCGGGGGCAGCTAGGGTTAGGGTTTTCGGGCGCGGCGGCACGGGAACGCGGGGGCGCTATAAATAGGGTGCGGCGCGGGCGGCGGCATGCGGGCCCCGCGGCGGCGCGGCACGGACGCCGAGCCGGACTCGGGTGCGCGCCCGAGTCGGAGGCGGGGCGCGGCGCAAGGTAGGCGCCGACGGGGCGGGGCCCGCCCGTCGGCGAGAGCGGGCGGCGCGGGGCGCGCGCGCGCCTGCTGGGCCGCGCTGGGCTGCCAAAGGGAGATGGGCCGCTGCGGTTTGCGGTTGGCTTTCTTTCTTTTTTTTTCTTTTTCTTTTTCATTTACAAATCCAAATCTTTCCAAACCAATTAAACTACAAACAACCATTGAATTCAAACCAAGATTTGAATCCAACAACCAAAAGCAATGCACCAGCATGTATGCAACAGTAAACTCCTATATTTCATTAATTAATTAATAAAAAAGATTAAATGCCTATAAAAGCACAACAACCTTATATTCCTTAAGCGAGATCGAAAAGTTGCTAAACAAATTTTAGTTAAATTCAGAAGTTGAAATTTAGGGTGTTACAAGCAAGATGAGAGGACGTGAAATGATGGAAGTGTATGCGAGTGGATTTGCAGAGCACCAAGGGGGCTATTTTATTAGCCGTGAGATGCGCATCGGGAGTGATGACTGGCTGGCGTACATTAATGGGAATACCAAACGGCAAGGTTTTCTCCCCGAATGCAAAGGGTTTTTCATTGAACAGTGTTGATGGTTCCCGAATAAGGATTTTCTGCGGATTTTACGCCAAGGGACAAGAGTTTGTGCGTATTTGGCTAGGATAAAAGTTCCCAAATGCATTCAAAATAGTAAAGATTCGTATGCACAAATCGAAGGAAATCATCACAAGACAAATGCAGAAGATAAAATTTCATGTTTATTGCTGAAATTCCAACATCCCTAGTACAAACTAATCAAAAAGCCTATTCAGCACAGACTGGGGATGAATGGAATCGGCAATGGCGTCGCCGTGGCCGTCAAGGCGCTCAAGGATGACCTCGATGTCGTCGACGTCCTCCGGCGCGCCACCATGGAAGCCGCGCGGCCGTGTGGAATAGTCGACGCTGGTGTGTGTCGCCATGGCAGCCAGGCCCAGGGTGGTTCCCAGGCGGACGCCGTGGAGGGCCACTTCGTTGACGCGGTCTTCCACCGCGCCAAGGCGGGCTTCTGGTGTGTCTCCGGGAGCGTTCACCTTGTCCGCTAGCTTCTTCACCAAAGTCTTTAGCCAGTTGAGCTCGGCGTCACGGTCTACAACAATTACGGAGCAATGGCAGTTAGTTAAAAGTTGAGTTGAATTAAAAGAAATCACAAGATTCACCGTCGATGGCCTCCAGCAGCTGCTTGCGCTGGTGCTCCCACTCGAGCTCGTCGATCTCGGCCTTTTTGGAGACGACCTCCAACTCGCGTCAGGTTTCATCGCGCTCCGCCTTGAACCTACGGCCGGTAAGGTCGTCGTAGCGCGAGCCGGAGGAGTGGGAATGGCCGGACGATCCCGAGGAATCGCCCACCATGGCCGGAGTTGTGGCCGGTGCAGGAGCGGGGTTCCACTGGATGAACCTGGAAATATAAAGAGGATCATCAGAAACAAAAGAAATCTGGAAAGAGCTATTAAGAAACTGACGATCACCACCTCCGGCGAGCGCCCGTGCGGCTCCCTTCGGCCTCGTCGCTAGCCCGGCGCGTGTTGCTGCTGCCTGCCATGGAGCTTTTGGAGTACTAGTACTGGAGAGGAGAAGTTTAGATTGGCAAAGGCTTGAAAGCAGGGGACTTCATGAAAGGCTAGGGGCACCCGAGGTTCTTATTTATGGGACTGGCAAAGAAATCGTGGCCGGAGATCGTGGTGCATATCCCGAGAAATTTGGGAAGTGGAGAGACTCCCTTAACCGAACCGTCATCGGGTCGTTTGGGATTCAAGCTGGGACGTATTCGGTTTGACTTGTTGAAATTCGGCTGAGTTACAGTCGGGTTGCAATTCAGATCTAACACTGTTTGGCCAGAGTTGCCGAATGAATCGTCTAAAAGTTGTTCGCTAAAGTAAAGCAAGATAGATATTGGAGAGTAAAGCTTAAGACGATGAGCCACTTGGCTACAAATTGTTTGATACAATCATATACCGAAGTATTTTGAGATTACACTGGAAGCATGTGATATCATCTTGCTGATATTTTCCAGCAATTTTTGATCAGCTTCCTGGTGTTGGACAGAGCGGAGAGTTTTGTCTTGAGCTGATTTGATTCAATCAAGGCTGCTGTAGCTTCCTTTTGAATTTTCTCTGTAAATTCGGGAAGTTCGGCTATCTTTTTCTTGTCAGCCTCGATTTCAGCTGTCAAGTTCTTCAGTTCGGCTTCTAGTGCAGCTTTTCTGGCGATCTTCAACTGAAGTGCAAGCTGTAGTTCAGCCAGCAATTCCTTATTGTTTTGGATTTGAGCCTGTGAGTCTTTTACAAATTGCTTGGCTTTGGCTCTCTTTTGTTCCAAGGCTGGTCAGGAGGATTGATTCTTCAAAGCTCACCTCGCTGCTGCAAAGTGATTATCCAATTGTGAGATAGGCTCAAAGGAGGCTTTGATATCGTCAGGAAGCTCTTGATTGATGGATTCAAGCACTTCTTCTAGAAGATCAACGTCCCTGACTTGATCTTGGATATCCCTTCGCAGCAAAGAGAGGATTTCTTTTAGCTTTGCTTGATTTTCCTCTGATAAAGCTTGGCTTAAAGATGCTTCGTCTCCTTTTTCGGCAGTTAAGTCATCCACGGTAAAAGAAAAGCTTGGTGGTGCACAGCTTGATCCTGAAAAGAGAAGCTTGCCGAATTAAGGATGATTTATTAGATGGAAATAAAAGAGATAAGTATTCATGCTTACCTCGTTTCTGGCCTCCTGAGTTGGAGAAGGAAGTTTTTCAGGCACAAGAAGGGGTTCTTGGATGATCAGTCGAAGGTAAGCTTGAGGGGTCCCTGGTAAAGTTGAAGATTCTAGCTGAGGAGAAGCTGGTGGAGTCCTTGGTAGAGTTGAAGCTTCTGGCTGAGGAGAAGATGGATCCATCCCTGGTGAAGCTGGAACTTCTGCTTGAGAAGAGGATGGCTGGATTCTTGGTGAAGCTGGAGCTTCTGCTTGAGGAGAGGATGGTTGGATCCTTGGTGAAGCTGGATTTGAAACGTGTTGAGGAGAAGAACTCCCCACAGTTTGGCTCACCAATGTTTCCTCTGCAAATAATAAGTAGAGGGTAAATGCCAATGAAGAAAATGGTTTAAAAAAGAAAAAGAGATAGTGAAAATCTTACCAGTAGATGGGGCATTGGCAGATTCTGTAGTGATTGTTGGTTGTTGAGCTCTGGTCTGAAATTACACAAGATAAAATAATTAGGATCAAGAGTGGTTTTATGCTCAGGAAGGAAAAGATGTTAACCTCAATAAGAACTCTTTTAGATGTTCTTTTCTTCTTGGCAGTTGGAGGAGCAACCAGGGATGGAGCTTTCCTTTTATCAGAGGCTGAACTGATGAAAGTTGGGTCTGATGTGGCATATCTGGACATCAGTTGAGCCAAGGTGGTGGAATGAAATCCCAAGGAAGAGATTGGGCCTGCAATGTTGTAGGAGATTGTCCTAGCACGAGGGGTAGGTACTGTATCCTGCAGAAAATGGCAAAGGATCCTGATCAGTAAAGAAGAACATGATTGAGAAAGAGGGAAAAATAAGTATATTACCTCTGGAATTGGCTGGAAATCAGGCATTAGCTCAAGACAAAGAGAATGTACTGGCACATTAAAGGTGTGATCATGGAATTCTTGCCACCAGGAAGCAAAGGAGGGATGAGCTATTATTATTGGCACAAAGGGCTTAGGTGCATAAACAGTTGAGCTGCATTGATACTCAAAGACCCTTTTTGCTTGCAGGGATTCCTTAATATCCTCTATGGGCTTGAGTAATTCATGAAGGAATAGCCTCGGGTGCACTTGGCCACATCCTAGTTGTCTGGCCATCATATTTGGTTGGTAGTATTCAAAGGTGCTCTGATTTTGCCTTCCTCCACTGAATTCTGCTGGCAGGATGCATGGATGAATGAAGATGTTGAAAATTGCTATAGATTTTACATCATTACATCCGGTCTCAAAACTGAACTCACAAGGGAGAGTCAAGTTATCATTGTTCAGATATGGAAGCCAAAGGGGATTGGTAAAGCCTTTGAAGAAGAGCTCCAAAAGTTGGCTAATGTTTTGGTCGATGGAGATGGTTGAGGCAGCTTCTCCATAAGTCTGGCAACCTTTGGTGATCTGGATTTCCCCTTCCTTGTAGTTGGTTGAAGGAAAGTGCCAGTTGTTAAGGTCAATACCAACGATCTGGTGCATATATAGCTGCAGCCACATTTGAACAAACCACCAGGGGCCATTAACACAGGAGATCTTTTAGCTGGTATGCATCAAGTAGGTGGTCTGGTGAAGCATGTGGTATACACTTCCTAGGAGGTATTTTCTAAGAGGAATAAGATTACCAACAGCCAAGTCCTCAGCCATTACAATGTGGTTCAGGGTTGGCGCATTGGCTTAGCCGCAGAAGATGAATCTGCATAGCCACATGTTCAGAAAGGCCCTGTACTCAACTTCAGACAAAGTGCCATCAGACATATATTTTTGGATATACCTCTTATATCCAACTCCTATTTTTACTCCTGTTTGCCTGGAGGAGCCTTTTTACTTGTGTGGGTGCACGGATCCTGTGACATCAAGGCCGGTTATCATATATACATCGGCCAAAGTGGGAGACATTGGCCCATGGCCAAAAAGAAAAGCATTGACACCATTCGACCAAAAATGACAGGCTGCAATCAGAAGATTCTCATTTTTTAGTGTTTCGGCCAAGGATAATTCCAAACAATGGGCAATGCGAAGGCTGTCCCAATTGCTTGTTTTAGCGATGTCATCATCAAGCATCCTCTTATACCAGTTTCTCCAACCTGCAATTGGGGGCAGGGGCCAGTCTTTGAAAGCATCTTGCCATTCATGGGGTTTCGACAAAGCTTCTTTGAAAGGAATTCTCTGAGATTTGGCTTCAATGAACTCAAAAGGGTCGGAGGTTCCCACGGGCCCGAGGAAATAGGATGGTGATTGGTCCTCGACGGGAATCAAAATCTCGGCGGCTGGAGCCTATCAAGAACAAGAAAAGGCAAGAAGAAAAATCTAAGCTGGAATTCGAAAAAATAATACCGAATGAGCCTTAGGAGGATGAGATTTACCTGAAGAACTTGATCTTGGTCCGCCATTTGAAGATTTGAGCTCGAAGGATTGATGAACTGGGGTTTGGATCTGAGCGAAGACTCCAACGGTTTGCAGGAGGAAAGAACGGGTGTTGAACGGATTCAGCCTGAAGACGTTGAGCATTTATGCTCAATTACGGAACAAAATCACTTTTAATCCCATAATTGAAGGTGCATATGTTAACACCAAAATTTGGTACAGGAAAGAGACTGATTTGTGGGCCGAGTTTGGTAAAGAAACACCATTCGGCAGGAAAGTTTCCTCAAAGCCTTCGGTAAAGGAACCTGCGGTCGGTAGCACTCCATCATTCGGCAGAAGGGTTGCTTTGTGCTTGGAAAAGAAAACATTCGGGAATACGTGATGACGTGGCCTGAATATAAGGAAGAGACGAATTGATGACGGGTGCAAGCCGGACATTGGCGCCGGGGCATTAATTTAGGCAATAAATGTTGTATTCGTGATCGATTAGGAGTCGGGTTAGGACAAGGTTATAAATATAAACCCTTAGTGTTTGTAATAGGGATCGAACAATTTCACAACAAACTGGCCCCATGCCAACCTTTCGAGTACTTTAGTCAAGTCGTCGAGTTCTTTGAGAGCAGCCATTGATCCGTCGACCTCCGTAAGTACTGGCAACCTTGTATCATGTCTAGTATCATGTTGTGGATTTAGCACGTGATACAAGTAGTCTTGTAACCATGCTTAGTATCATGCGGTGGATTTAAGCTTGGTTCAAGAGGGTTTCTTGTTAGATCATGAGCCATGCGGTAGGCTAAGATCTAGCTTGGAGCTAGTTATCGGCTCTATTAGATTTGGCAAGATCTAATAGATTCATTAAGTTACCTTGTGTTGCTTTGAATTTTATTCTTTTAGGTTTAATTCATGTAACACTCTTTTGCCCAATTTAGATTGATTAGATTCGGCTTTATCTTGTTTTACGATCCAATAATGATGCGTGTTCAAACCTTCAACTTGATGTGGTGCGTGGATCACATGTTCTTTAATAGCCGAACCCGAATCAATCTAGATTGTCACGTGTTGTGGGTTCAAGTGTGTTGATCTAGCATAGTTTGTTCCTTCTCCACGGAACCCGAATCGGCTGTACAGCTATATTCGGTAATCCTGCCACGAGTGAAACGTGTTTATAAGTTCGTTTTAAATAATGTATGCTTTTAGCCTTCCATATTTAGATTGTATCATGCGGTGGATTGATCTATTCTTGGTTGGTGGTGTGGTTTTAAACAAGTCGTATCATGCGGTGGATTAACTTGTTTGGTGTCACACTCGACGGGTATGAAAGTATCTAGACATGCGGTAGACTAGTGCTTTTGGCCTATGCATGCATGTTTACTACAAATTTATAATCATGCTTCATCTTTATTTATTTTATTGTAATTTATCCTCGAAAATCGGTCATGACCACGTGTGTGTAATGATGTTTAAACTGAGAACGATCTTTCGTCATGTCTACGTCATGCATTCGGCTATATCCTGGTTTCATGTTCTAGAGTTCCCTAATGATATTCAAATTGTTGACAGATAGCTTGTTGTAGCTATATGCCATTTTAATTGGCTCTGTAGCCGTAAATACGGAACTATCTGGTACCACCCGGCAAGTTCCAGGTTTTATCTAACTGTTTTTCATCCTTTGTCAGTTTCAGGAAAATTGACTGGCACGCTTTGGATTCGGCACATGTTTTAAGCCAGCTTTGTTCGGCTTGCTGTGTGCTTGGCGTGAGGTGCTGATTTTACGTCAACAGCTTCAAATGCTTGTTCTTGATTGACAATGAATATACAAGCTTCCATTTGAGGATCATTAAATATACACTCATCCTTATATCTTTTGCAAATACCACATGAAGCCTTGCACTTAATCAGAGAACTACAAATTTCTCTTTTTATGATCCATTTAATTTTCAATCAAGCTACCACAATTATCGACGGCATAAAATTAATCTTTGCAAAATATCCCTAATATTTGTCTTCATTTGTTGCTTGATATTTAACTCTTTGCATTATGATCACACACTTGAGTGCCTTGTTCAATGTGAGTTAAATAATACTCATGAATAGTTAAATAAAACCCTGCTCATATTCTTATACAAACAAGTTAGATCTTTAATCTTTTTATCATTCAATTCACCAAAAATCCATTTAGGAGTCTAGATGCACTTTCACATACGGGGCCTGATGATTCGGTGCATTGTGCCTGACCTAGTGACCTAGTGACTGTGAGGGGCGTTGGATTCGGCTAAGCTACGTGCTAATACTATGAGCGTCAACTGGATGGGGTCGCAGTACTGTGCGGATAAAGACGTGTGATCGGAAAAGGGAAAATTTGTGGCACGTGTGGAAAATAGGGGTTCCATACGTGTCGATCGGGAAATGGAGCATGGGTAGAGAGTGCATTGCGTTGAAATCCCCAAATAAAAATGAGAATTGCAAGAGTTCACTTACTACTAGGGAGGATACAGCAAATATGTTTGATGTTAAATTTGTTTTCTAGACCGCAGAACTTTGGTATTTACTTTTACGATTGTTTAATCTGTTTACGGTCGTGACCGCTTCTGCGCTAGGTCAATAGCTCTCAACAGTAGCACTATAACACCATACTCCCTCTGGTGTGGTAAATAAAGTCGTTTTGGATAATGTTTGAGTCAAATATCGGGGATATAAATCATGAATAACTTTTAAGTGGTTGAGTTTGAAAATGTGAAAACTACATGAATATATTTGTTTTGCAAACTAATTTACACGTATGTTATTTTTTAATGAATATTTTATAAAAAAAGAAGTCAAAGTTGTACTTTGGAGACCGTGTCGCTGTCCTAAACGAACATCATTTACCAAACCGGAGGGAGTACTGAAGTATCCTGGCTTCTTCTGAATCCACAAACTTATCATAAAAGTATACTTTAGTAGAAGCATAAAAAAATATCGATTATTAGATATCAAAAGTCAAGTTTAGTTAAGCCTGCCACTGGGCAGGGTATGGATAAATCCACTGTTTTTCATACCCAAATCCAAATAATTATTATCCACTTCTTACCCTCCCCAATCTCACCCATACCCAATGGATAATTAGTTTTCTACTAGATTATATATATACCCAATGGATTATTTGTACCCTCCCCGCACCCACCCTACCCATTTCTTCAATGGATAACTATTTTCTACTCATACCCTCCCCATTTGAGATGGGTGTGGATTTGAATATGGATAGTGAATAAAAACAACAGGCCCAAGTTTAGTAAGCTTTGTTCATTCTTCCAAAAAAATTACATAGTTCTTTATCAAGAAAAGTTGGAAGAATTGGTTTATAAAATTTCTTTCTTGTTTTCCCAATTCCTTGGATTGGATGACACTCGGGCACCCCCCACATTATCCTACTCCTTCTGTCCCAAAATAAATGCAATTCTAGAGTTTGAAGTTTGTCCAAAAAAATACCACTTTGACTTACCTCTACCACAAAAGATAAAACACTCTAGAACTTCTCTACAAAAGACAAGTCACTGTCTAGATATTTCTTATAAAAGACAAAGACTAATTTTGTAAGTTTACACATACCATTAATTTGCGTGTCCAGTCCTAGAATTGTATTTATTTTGAGACAGAGAGGTACACATATTCACACATCTGAGATGTTAAGATTTTATTAACCTTGGTGGATAGGTATATAAGGTCCCTCTAGCTAGGTCATCACTTTATATGTCTAGAGCTTGCTGGTCGTTGCTACCAACTGCTGCTTTATCAACAATGATCATTTTGGTTGTGTTCTAGCTATAGCTCTATCACTCTGCACACGGCATGCCATTCTGATCAGATCCATGTTTCAGAGATGTTGCCGATTTGACAGAGCAAAAGTTCACGGGCACTCGAGGAGGGGGTAGGGATTACAAGGGGCGCGGCCATGCTTACAAACATTTGAGACCACATACCACATCATGTTTTTGGACACAATGCAGAGAGGATGGGTTAATATATTCAGGTAAATGAGGCCCATCATGTATGTTCTCGCGACTGATTCTAGCTAGAGTAAACCAAACGTAGAACGCCCTCTTCTAGAACTAAATGTGAAAATGAATGGAGTTTTTTTAGCCCTGGGGCTTGAAAGCATCAAAATTGAGGAGGGCCACTGATCCAGCCAAAATATAGATTGTCAAGAATTGGGCATCACCAGCTGATAGCAAACAACCCAGAGCATTCTTGGGCCTAGTAGGGTATTACAGAAAATTTATCAAAAAACTGTGGGTTGATTACTAGACCACTCACTGACCTCTTGAAGAAGCATGTGCAGTTTGTCCGGCTAGCACAGCTACAACAATGCTTTGACACACTTAAACAAGCATTGATCTCTACACCAGTGTTAGCCCTACCTAATTTCAATCACCCTTTCACCATTGAGACATGCAAGTGATAAGGGCATTGGAGCTGTGTTAATGCAACAAGGTCACCGCATTGCATATTTAAGCAAAGCACTCAGCACCAAGACTCAGACCATGTCAACATATGAAAAAGAGTGTCTTGCTATCATTATGGCAGTGGACAAATGGAAGGCCTACTTGCAGCATGGGTAGTTCACTATACTCACTGGCCACAGGAGTTTGATTCACCTAGGAGATCAGAAACTTATGGAAGGTGTGCAACACAAAGCCTTTCTCAAGCTCCTGGGCTTGCAGTACAAGTTGGTTTACAGAAAAGGCAAGGACAATGGTGCTGCTGATGCCTTGTCTAGGAAAGAGCCCCAGGAAGAATCCCATGCTATCTCTACAAGTGTGCCTAAGTGGATGGAGATTGTCACAGAAGGATACAACAAAGATGAGCACAACAAGAAGCTGCTAAGTGAACTCAGCCTAGTGGATTCTAACAACAAAGGGTTCACCTTATAGGATGGTGTGATCCACCATAAGTATCGTGTATGGTTGAGTAATCATGTCGAAGCCCACCAGGTAGTCCTTCAAGCATTACATGCTAGTGGGTTGGGTGGCCACAGTGGTCAAGCAGCAACATATCGTAATATAAAAAGCTTATTCTCTTGGCCAGTGATGAAGCAGGATGTCCAACAATTTGTATCCAAATGTGATGTATGCCTCTGTGCCAAGTCAGAGCACAGCAAGTTATCAGGCCTCCTGCAACCATTACCGGTTCCTGATCAAGCATGGGACATAATCAGCATGGACTTCATTGAAGGGCTACCCAAATCAAAGAACCAAGATACCATTTTGGTGGTCATTGACAAATTTACAAAGTACGGGCACTTTATACCACTAGTCCATCCTTATACAGCATTGAGCGTTGCCAAGGAATTTCATACCCATGTGTACAAGCTTCACGGTCTGCCAAACACAATCATATCAGACAGGGATAAGGTCTTCACAAGCAACGTGTGGCAAGAACTCTTTAGGCTTAGTGACAGAACTTTAAACATGAGCTCAGCCTATCACCCGCAAACGGATGGCCAGACAGAAAGACTTAATCAATGCCTGGAAACATACCTGCGGTGTATGACTCAAGCGTGCCCAACAAATTGGATGGATTGGCTGGCATTGGCGGAATTCTGGTACAACACCACACCACACTCTGCTCATGGCAAGACACCATTTGAAGTTCTCTATAGCCACAAACCCAAACACTTTGGCATCTCAGCTAACACCCAGTGTGCATCTGGTGATCTGGATCAATGGCTGCAAGACAGACAAGCTATGATGGCAGTAATCCAACAAAATCTGCTAAGAGCTCAACAACGCATGAAAACTCAGGCTGACAAGCATAGGCAAGAGAAGAGTTTGAAGTGGGTGATTGGGTATATATGAAATTACAACCTTATGCTCAAGCTACGGTCAGAAGACGGGTGAATCACAAACTGAGTTACAAGTACTTTGGGCCCTTCCTGGTTCTGCAAAGGATAGGCAAAGTCACTTACAAGCTTCAACTCCCGCCTACAAGCAAAATCCATCCCGTGGTGCATGTTTCCCAGCTAAAGAAAGCACTACCTCCAGGTGAAAGAGTAAGTTCAGATGAAGAATTACATTTCCTTGACACTGTCACTACTCTTACTCCTACACAGGTGTTGGACACACGTCTGCACAAGGTGGGCAACAAGGTAGTGCCATTCGGGTTGGTCCAGTGGGGTACCCTACCACTAGATTGGGCAACATGGGAAAATTTTCAGGTGATGACTCCAGAATCTCCACATCCATTGTTGGGCCAATCTGTTGTGTGATCAGTTCTTGAATCTTTGCTCTGATTCCTATCATTTACTTGCTCTGGATTCCAATGCACTTGAGGATAAGTGCTGCCTCAAGGAGGGGGAATGTCACACCCCAATGGGCCAACAGGTCGTGTAAGTGGGAGCAGGCTGTGTGTGTGTGGGCCGAGTGATGGGTCAAGGCCGTGTGTGGGCCGTGTAACGCTATGTAAGCGATGAACACTGGAAGCGAGGCAACAGTGAACAATTAACCTAAATCATACCCTATCCTATATCTTTCTCCTTTCTCCCTCAAGCTGCCACCGGCGGCGACGCGATTTCCGACCAAGGCTCGTCGGTGCGACGCCAGCGCAGCTGAGGTCCGTCACAATTAGGTGCCTAACCTAATACTAGTACACATCTGATGGTGTCAAAGGGTGCTATAGTACAATGCTATGCGCAGGGGCGGAGATGGGCCTAGGGACACTAGGGCCATGGCCCTAGGCATGGGCCAAACAGTCACTTATACCCCCTGTATTTTTCCCGGCCCAAGGTATTCGCAACCCATCAAACGTAGCGGCCCAACCATCCCTTCCCTTCTTTCAGAGCCAGAACGCGGCATGCCTCCTATCACAGTCATCGCGCAGCTAACACCTCCGCCCCTCGCCTCTCGCGGCCTGCGCACAATGACGGAGCCCTAGCACCAGCCCGGCGGCGGCGGCGACCGGGTCTATTCCCCCGTGCCCAAGCGGGCGACGGAGTGACAAGCAGTGTAGGGTAGGGCCCCACCGGCTAGCGCCCCTTGGCACTTGCCCCCTACGCACCGGGCGGTGGAGGCGGCACCGGTTGGCGGTGACGGCCTGACCCTGCCTCGTGCCCCTGGCGAGCGGCGGAGTGACAAGCAGCGCAGGGCGGGGCAGCCACCGTCCAGTGCCCCTTGGCACTTGCCCCCTATGCACCAGACGGAGGCAACGGCGTGAGACCCTGTTGAGGCTTGAGTGACGAGCGGCGGCGCAGCATAGATTGTTTTTTTATCTTCAATCATTCAATGATTCAATCCTCAATCCCCATTCCCCAATTGCATTTTGACTTTTTGAGTACCGAGATTATTTATGATATGCACTATTTTGTAGATTGAATATTAGCCTTTCTCAATGTTAATGATTTACTATATTGAGTGCTATATTAAGCTATATTGAGTGCTATATTGATCAAGAGATTTTTGCAAGCATTCAAGATGATGATATTTTTGTACCATTGGCAAGATTTCAAGCATCGGTTGCAAAAGTTATCACCTCGTAGTTGTAACGCGAGTGATATGTTTCATATCCAACTATCATTTTTCTGCTAATTAATTATGTTTTGCATATTGTTTATCTAATTCATTTAAAATTTACTTGTTAGCATATGTAGGATCGACCGCTCGAGTGTCCTTCCTATTGTGATATGCAAGAAAGAGCCGATGACGAACCAGACCAACACTAGTTAGGTATTTATTTTAACAAATTTGTTATACAATTAAATCTTAGATTGTGACATACTAGTCTAAATTGTGCATTTTAACCACTTCTATCATTATATGAACTATCACTATTGTCATTATTGCTATTATGTGGATTACACTGAGTTTGAGTGTTATAAGCGTTTACTAAGCGGGGTCAATAGGGATGGATTCTAAACATCCGAATTCTGTAATAGATTTATACTTTTAGATCACAATAAAATTAAATTGGTGCTAATTTTTTATGCATTATAACCAGCTAATTACTAGAAAAAATAAAAAAATTAGCTACATTTTTTTTATAGATTATTTGCTTTCGATAGACAAAAAGGTGAAAAAACATCCGTATCCGAATCCGAATAGATATCCGAATTTCTTTTCATCATTTGATTAAAATATAGCACACATTTGGGGTTTATTTGTATGAATCTTAACCAGCACAGTACCAAGAACAAGAATATATATTTTTGATACAAAATGTTATGCCTAATTTGGCTAAAATCGAAAAAGAACAGCTAAAAAATGATATCCGAATTGGTATCGGATCCATCCCTAACTGTCAATATCCGCTAGCTCCGCCACTGACTACGCGTATATCTGAGGGGTTGATGCAGTAGTTTCTGCCTCGATCTCTCCGCTTCACGGGTGGATAGGAATATCTTAAGCAGGTCGTACGTATAAGCAAAACAATATGTTTTTTCCATCGAAACAGCATACGTCCTGTATATAAAGGTAGCACGCGAACCGTACGTACCTCTGAGTGGCGGTGAGAATGTCAGCCGGATACCAATTCGGATATCATTTTTTAGCCGTTTTTTCGATTTTAGCTAAATTAGGCATAACATTTTGTACCAAAAATATATATTCTTGTTCTTGGCATTGTGCTTGTTAAGATTCATACAAATAAACCCCAAATTTGTGCTATATTTTAATCAAATGATAAAAAGAAATTCGGATATCTATTCGGATTCGGATACGGATGTTTTTTCACCTTTTTGTCTATCGAAAGCAAATAATCTATAAAAAATTGTAGCTAATTTTTTTATTTTTTCTAGTAATTAGCTGGTTATAATGCATAAAAATTAACACCAAATTAATTTTATTGTGATCTAAAGTATAAATCTATTACAGAATTCGGATGTTTAGAATCCATCCCTAGCCGTACTTTGCCTCAACAACACAACACTCACCGTGTGCTCGAAGCTTGATTGGATCGGCGGCACGCACGCCCGGACGACGCCGCCGATCGACGACGTGCCGCTCCCGCGCAAGGTGGAAGATGGTCGCGATGGGATCTATGACGGGCGGATCGCAGTCTACCGCTGAGGAGCGAACGGATAGCCTTCGCCGCAGTCGCACGACACGGCAGTACGGCACACCGGCGCCGAGGCGAGACGCCGTGATGAAGAATTTTTTTATATATATTTAATTTGTCATGATTTTCGAAAAATAAATGGTCAAATCAAAATTTTTAACAAATGTACATCTGACGTCGTGGCCCAGACGCTTGGAGTTCCTGCCGCCGTGGGCCACGGCATTAGGGGAAACGCCAACGGTCGGCAGTCGTGGCCGGTGGGGTCAGGCACTTGACGCCGTGGCCCGCGGCGCCGGGGCCCCGCGCGCCGTGGCCCACGGCGGCAGGAGCAAGCCTATATAGGGGGCCGAGCCCCTGCCGCCAGCCCTCACTCCTCCATCCCTCCACCCTCCATACCTTCGGCTTTCAACCGCTTCGGAGCGCTTCTAAGGTATGTTTCTAAATTTAGTCCAGTTTAGTTAGTCTAGTTAGTTTAGTTAACTTAGGTTAGTTATTTAGTTTAGTTTAGAAATTTAGTTTAGAAATGTAGTTTAGTTAAATTTGTTTAGAAATTTAGTTTAGTTAACTTAGGTATGTTTAATTTCACATAATTTGTTTTAATTCATTTTAAATTTGTGTAAAATAGTTAGAATTGACATAATTTGATTAAATTATTATAAATTTCATAGAAAATTACTTAAATTCACATAATTCGTTTCAATTTGATTTAAAAATGTAGGAAATGGTTACAATTGACATATTTTGATTAAATTGATATAAATTTTGTAGAAAATTACTTAAATTCACATAATTCGTTTCAATTTGATTTAAAATTGTAGGAAATGGTTCAATTCACATAATTTGATTAAATTGCTATAAATTTCTAGAAAATTATTTAAATTCACATAATTCGTTTCAATTTGATTTAAAATTGTAGGAAATGGTTACCATTGACATAATTCGAATAAATTGCTATAAATTTCGTAGAAAATTATTTAAATTCACATAATTCGTTTCAATTTGATTTAAAATTGTAGGAAATGCTTACAATTGACATAATTTGATTAAATTGCTATAAATTTCGTAGAAAATTATTTAAATTCACATAATTCGTTTCCATTTGCTATAAAATTGTAGGAAATGTTTATAATTGACATAATTTGATTAAATTGCTATAAAATTCATAGAAAATTATTTAAATTCACATAATTCGTTTAAATTTGATTTACACTTCTAGAAAATGGTTATAATTGGCATAATTTGATTAAATTGCTATAAAATTCGTAGAAAATTATTTAAATTCACATAATTTGTTTAAATTTGATTTACACTTCTAGGAAATGGTTGTAATTGACAAATTTGATTAAATTGCTATAAAATTCGTAGAAAATTATTTAAATTCACATAATTCGTTTAATTTTGATTTACAATTGTAGGAAATGGTTACAATTTACATGTTTAATTACATTATGTTTTTTTAGTTATGGCTTCACCACTGGACTACGTATTGCCGGAGTTGTTGGATGAGGCGGTGGACTGGTACCACTACTCGTTCGTGTCGGCTGTTATCGACCGTCCGCTCGGCGCGATACGTTGCCGGACGACCCGCACGTTGCTACCGATACACCCACGGTGGATTCCGAAGTACGTAATCATATTTATTATTTATTCCCGTTTCTTTACAACAGTAATTGCGTGAACTAAATTATTTTTTTTTCAGGCTACGCGCTGCAGGACTTCTCCCTGTTGCGCGGTTGGTCGAGGGGGACAAGCTACGAGCTGATGTTCCCGGGCGGAGCGGTTGACATGGTTCAACTACGACGCCCGCTGATCGCCGCGTTCATGGATCAGTGGCGACCAGAGACGCACACGTTACACCTCCCCGTCGGCGAGATGACTCTCAGTCTGGAGGACGCCGTTATGTTGGGAGGACTGTCGTGTGCTGGGCAGGCGATGGGACCCATCGACATCCCCGCGACGTGGCAGGCTGACTTCCTTGCTTGGTTCGCGAACGTTCCTCGGAACGATTGCGCGCCGGCGCCATACGTGCCCTTCGTTGACACCCACGGGCCCACCTGGACTTGGATCCAGCAGTTCAGCGTACGTGATTTTAACTCTTATTTTCACTGTTTGTATGCATTTTAAACGAATGTGACGACGGACCTTTGTGTGTGTGCAGGCTGACTACATCGGACGATGCCGACGACCAGACGTCAAACAGGTTTTTGGAGGTCTACCTGCTCTGGCTGTTCGGGTCGGTGCTGTTCTGCGAGTCAGCGGGAGACTCTATGTCGTGGTGCTTGTTCCCTTGGGCTCAGAGGATTTCTGACGCACCCCCTGTTGACGGTTAATAATTGTATCAAAGTCCGTTCGTGACTCGCAAGCGTACAAGTCTCCCGTCGTAGTCAACGGACCCTTCTTCCCTCGAGTGGTGAACCCAAGGTATCGAATCCGTGGAACAAATGTGTGACGCAAGACTTAATCTATTAAAGCCAAGTAACTTCAATCTTCGATAAAAGACCTAATGCATCTAAGTAAAAGACACAAAACAGATCTAATCTACTAAAAACCGGAGAAAACAAAGTAAGATTGGGTAGATAAACCGATCTAGAGGGATCGGGGCAAGCCTTTTGTTGAAGATCCAAGCAAGAGAAGAAGTAGCAAATCGAATCTTAATAAAAGCCTCTTTAAATCGTGGTTTCCCGTCCAAATCCGAAAACATCCGCCTTTCGAGACCCCCGTTCTGTCACAACGTATCCCTATTCATGCGGGGAGCTTAGGGCGAGTCAAAAGATAAGTCGAGATTCTTTCGGAAGATCCGGCGTGTACCTCTAGCCACCGCGGCTACAAGAACACCCTATGTAATCTATCGCGCGAATAGAATTGGAATAAGCAAAGCCGATCGAAAAACGAAATCTTCGAGGAAACACTTGATCGCTAGGAAAAGATTCAACTCGATAATTCAACTATAACAATGATACATACACAAGATCACCACCGGGATCCTTCCTTGATCTTGCTTCTAGGTCGGGAAGCTGCGACGTGGTCTTCCATGCAAGGTTCCCACGTCGGCTAGGGAAACCCTAGTCAACTAGCTCGACCCTCTCCTCTCGAGATGGTGTCCCTCTCTTCTCTTGCTTCTCGGCGGCCGAAGACGAAATCTTCTCTGCGTGGCTCTCGGTCAGGGGACTATAAATAGCCCGATTGGCGGCTAGGGCAAAGGAGAGCGAGTTTGGGCCCAAAATGGGCCTGGGCCGACCGGACTAGGCCGGCCGGCCACGGGCCCATTTAGGCCCCGGCCGTGGGCTCCTTTGCCCCACGTCGGTTCCCTTGCTTCCTGGATGTTTCCCCCTTCTGCATGTAGGTCCATGTCGTCGGTTTCTCTCCGAATTGGACTCAACTCCTTGTCTTGCAAGATTCAGCACTTTTCTGGTCAGGTCCCCGGAGTCTGTCGTCTTCTCGGATCAAGTCCCCGGCTTCTTGGAGTTAAGTTTGCTTCATTGCATGACTTGTTCAGGGATTCAAGGTCTTGTCATGAGGTGCTTGATGAACTTATCCCGAAAGTCTTGCATTGAACACTAAAACCCTACATAAACATTAAACTCCAAAACCGACATGCACACGTGAACTTGTTATACCACGGGGGTTAGTACCAATGGATAAGGTATAAAACTCATGCCAACACCGAAGGTAAACTCATGGCTAGGTTGACGGATTTTCACCATCAACATCTCCCCCCATGCTTAAACCTTGCTCGTCCTCGAGTAAGCCTTCGATGGATATCACCATTGCCAAACAATGTTTAAACTTTGCACTTGATTACACATGAGAAAACATAATGCTCTCAAAATTTTAATTCATTAAAGTTCCATAATGCACTAGCCTTCATCCCTACGGAGGGTAGATTCTTATTAAGCTTATCCCACAAGTATTAACATGCTCACAAAGTTTTAAATAGATCTCAGAATTTTTGAAATAAAGAACGAGATAAAGAAAAGCTAAACCAAGTTCACAAATTTAAATCATCTCGTGTATTGCTCATGAACTCTCATCTCACTTGTCTCTCAAGCCTATATATTCTATTCCTTTCCCTCTCATATATATGTGGTAGGCTTTATATGGAGCTTTGGGAAAGTTTAGTCCTAACAAGATTTTATAAATGAGGTGTTGTCAAAACAAGACAAGCTTCTCATGGTCTTACCGAGACTCGTCAAAAAGGTCATTGGAAAATAATGTTAATCAAGGAGGGGAAAGAGAAAAATACACACACTTTTAGATGAGTGGACATGTGCAAATGGCAAAGAGTGATCCCGAGGCACAAAGAAAGTCCTCGTTATCGGATTGCACATGGTTGGAAAATGAGAATGGATCTTTTTAACTTGAAGCCTTGAATGCACTCTTAGAGAACCGGGGAGTTCACTTTACGCACATATATATTTTTTTCTCTTTCTCATATTTCTCATTCTTTTCTTTCTTTCTTTCTTTCTTTCTTATATATATATATATATATATTTTTCTTTCTTCACCTTGGAAGTCACGTACATCGCCGAATTTTTTCTTTCATCATTATATATATTTTTTTAAAATACTCCCTTTTGAACTCTAAAACTGCACCGTACCTACCTCCTCCCCCATGCTTAGACGTTGCTCGTCCTCGAGCAAAGAGGCGAAAAATAAGGTAGGTACCGGAGATATTTTTCCTTGGAGAGATACTTGAAATCTTCAACGTTGGCACCGTCTTGCGATCTTCCTTGAATTGATGATCCATTCTCAACGATAGGTTGTGGTCAAGGAGGTAATCACAAAAAGATGATATTTGGTTTAAGGGTAGATATACGGCGAAGTTTGTGAGATCACCGATGCGGGGATACACAATGCACGGATAAAAGGCTAGCAAAAAGATAGATACGCAAAAACGGAATGACCGACTTCTTAGTCTCGGGCCGGAGAAATCATGGCCTGCAATAACTCACTCAAAAATAAATCTTGTACACTAAGGTTTATGCACTCAAATATATATAAGGCTTTGGATAGGTTGAGCAACACACAAGTGATATTTGTGACAAGGTTAGCAATATTTTTGAGCATAAAAGACATCTTTAATCTATTCATAACTTGAGAGCACATAAAACACTATGGGTCTTTATTTTAATCATAACCTCCGCTGAAAATTAAGCTAGTATTTAAATAAATTTAGATCTGTATTTTTAAGAGAGCACTAGCTTAAACATGCATAAATCAATTACAAAGATGAACAAAGCTGCAATTTTAATCATATATCATCATGGCACGAATTTTGTAACTTTTCCAATGATATAATCAAGGTGGTGTCTTTATTAATGGTGACATCAAGTTGAAATACAAACTGAAAATAAACAAACATGCTTGCTGAAATTTAAATAAAAACAGAAAATACTACGCAAACACACATAAGCAAAAGCTGAAAATTACAGTGAAAAAGAAAAGAAAAGAAAACTAATGTTCCTAAATCTTCTAGTCCTCCGCCGGTGGTTGATGTTGATAATCTTGATAATAATACCCTTGCTCATAATACGATTGGACATTTCCTCCGACGAATTGATTTGGCTCCACAAGGTGAAGGCGTCCAAGTTCAAAGGCAATATTTGCGTTGCCTTCACCGAGTTGAGCTGCGTTAGCTTGGATGGCTGCGATGTTTTGAGCATTTCTTGCAGCATACCCTCCAATAATGGCCATGCTTTGTTGTGGTTGGGGATGATGAGCGTAGGACTCCGCGAAGTTAGCGTTGGGCACAACATAATTTTGTGGGGGTACCGGTGCACCACCCCCCCCATGCTTGTCCTTGTGACCCTCCGTAATAACTTGGCGGAGGAGGGACCCCGCCGAATGGTTGCACATTGGGTTGTGCTCCACTCGCTTGTGCGGAGGATGTTCCCTCCTCTACGATTCTTCCTCTTTTGTTCTTCCTTGCGGGGACAAGTAGTCCCTCTTCCAACCAATCTTCCCTTCCTTCGGTGAAAAGCCTAAGCCTCTCATTCGGAAGGGGTAGGTTCACTATGGCCAACCGATAACCTCCTCTCTCATCTCCACTAATGTATTTGCCTTGCCGCAAATACTCAAAACCGAGAGAGGTACCACGCAAAAGGTGAGCGGGGTTTCTTGCGATCCCCGGCCGCAAGGAAAAGGACAACATGGAGAGGTAACACCCCGAACCAATATTACCCGCCCCCGATGTTGCTTCACAACACCAACGGTTGATCATGAGGTAAGAGGGGTCTATTGGCCGCCCGGCAATTAAAGCCGAGTATAGCCAATTCAACTCCGTGTCGGTCACCTTTGTTTCCTTCATCCTCCCCAATACCCTCTTGCACATCCAAGAGTGAAATATCCGGATAATGGGGTTGCGGATGCAATTGCGTTGTTGATGGGCTTCTCCGGAGATCATGTTCCAAAATCCCGCCAACATGCGGGTGGCACGTCAACTTTCTCCGGAGCCCCCTTGTGGAATCCAAGCAGCTCCCTAACGTGCTCGTAGGGAACCACTTGTTCGATTCCCTCCAAACGGAATGACAAGCTTTGCACCCCATCATCATCAACGATGGGTGCAATAGTCATCAAAATTTCCAAGGCGTAACCCAAATGGGTGTCCACCGATATTCCGTTGGAGAACTGCACCCATCCGAGGTGCCCCAACATATAGTATATGTCGGTGCAAATACCCAAGGTGTAGAGTGCTTGGTCGTCGAACTCCACGTTCGGCACAAGCCTTTTCTCAAGATTGGCGAGCCTCTCCTCCTCCTCCGCCGACAAGATGATGAAGCCGTACGAAGAGTGTGTCGGGGTGTAAGGAGGTGGTGCGGTTGAGCGAGTCGATCGTCGTGGTGGCGCGGGCTGCTCCTCCGTGTGCCCACGAGGTTCGGTGAACCTCATGGAAGTGCTTCTCGCAGCCCTCATACCACCAAGGAGGAGAGCGTCGTTCCTCCTCGGTGGTGCCGTGTCCGTCTCCATGCTCCGGGAGACTCGGAAACCGAGTGCCTCCTCGAAGACGTGGTTGATGACGGCTTGGACGACGACGAACTCTTCTTCTTGGAGAAGAGACTTGTGGTCTTCTTCCACATGGTTGCTGCACTCTTTCTTCAACTAAAAATCCGGGTTGCAACCGGTAAACTAGGCACTTAAACTCTTTGCTTCGGATGTGGACTTTGAGTGGATTAAGGATGTGGTTTTTTTTCTTGAGCTATCAAGCTTGGGATGGTTGGCTATGTCTACGGAGGTTACGAGCACACAAACTTGAACACACAAACAAGGGAAGGAGAGGGAAGCTTGCACGCGGAAAACGGGAGCGGGGGGCTCCTTAAATAGGTCGGGCCGGCCGGCACGGGCCGGCCGGCCCGGGGTCCTCTCGGTTCCTCCCCGCCGCGTCTTTCTCCCGGCACGATCATTTCGCCTCGCAACTTTCCCGCCCGCGTGCTCCATGAGTTGCACCGCCCAAACGCTCTCGTCCACTCCTTTTCTTGAATTATTGGTCCTCCCACTTGATGCTCCATGCTTTGGGTCATGTCCATGCTCCCTAGCTCCACTTGCTTCACATGCCACCATGAAAATCCTGCAAAGTTGATGCTTGCTGCCCACCATGCTTGTCCTTTGCATGTGGAATTGGTGAAAGTTGATAAAGGGAATCCAATGGTGCATGCATGATTAATTCAAACTAGTTGCCTCCATTTAGGTGTGTTTAAGGTTAAGCACTCCTCTAATTCGAAATTTAAAATATTTTTCAGAGCCATGCAAGAGCTCAAGCATAATTTTAGAGAAGTTTTTAAACCATTAAAAACAAATGTAAGTCGAAAATATTTTTCGACTACGTCGATTTTGGTCTCACCGGTATAGTTTGCTTTCATCGGTTGAGAGCGAACGTTTTCCCGGCTTGATCATGGGGGCATAGGTTTAGGTTCTAATTTTGGCTAAACAAGAAAGATTTTGAATAAAACAAAATTAGAAAAGGCTTAGAAAAATTCTAATCCTAGAGAAACCAAGGATAAAGATTTTTAAAACCAACCAAAAGCTTTGATTTCTAGGTTCACGCGAGTCCTACCATGTGCTGAATTTTATTAACACTTAAACATAAATCGTGGCTCTACTCGTGTGGTTTTAGCATGAAAAATAAGTCAACCTCAGCACCATAATGAGGGTGAAAGGTTGAGTTAAGGTTCTGAAATTATTTGGTTGAGGGTTTCTCGAAAAGAAAAGAATCAAACAAGCACATAGGAGGGTTCATGCAAAGGGTTTATGATAAAGCAAACATTCAATCAAGAATTATGTCTCTAATATTGTTCAACCACTTCTAAGTCTAATGTCTTTGCGTAGTAAAACTCAAAAACTAAATTATTAAAAATACTCGAAAAACCTGGAATCGGGTTGTCCTCCCGTAGCTTATTCTTGACTCGACGAAACGGGTTGCCTCCCGCCTAGCGCTTCGTTTATAGTCTATAGCTAGACTTCTTCACTTGATTACTCCGGATCAACGCTCTTTGCGGGCGTTGCAATCTTGGGTACCCACTTCCGCACCATCTTGGGCGCGGGCTTGTCTTCCGGCTTAGTTGGCTTAGTCATTTTTTTGGTCTTCACGGGCGGCTTCTCTTCCTTTGTCTTGACGGATGCAACACCTTCTTTGATTTTCGTTACGTTCATTTTTTTCGGCTCCTTCTTCTTTTTCAGCCCCTCCGTTTGTTTTGGTTCTCCCTTCACTCCAATCATGTTGCATGCCTCAATCCTTGGACGGAACTTGAAGGAACTCTTTTCTCCGTTGATATCGAACATGATCTCCCCCTTGCCAACATCAATAGTAGCTCCCACGGTCTTGAGGAACGGCCTCCCTAGGATGAGAGGCGGCTTCTCCCTCTCTCCCATCTCGAGCACAACGAAGTCGACGGGGGATGAAGTGGTGTCCAATCTTCACGGGTACATCTTCAGCAATGCCCAAGGGATAGCGAATGGAGTTGTCACCCAACTCCAAACATATTCCCGTAGGCTCCATCGGTAGGCGTAGCTTCTCGAACACATCCCTCGGCATGACACTCACACTAGCTCCAAGGTCGCATAACGCCTTCTCGAAGTTGAAAGAACCAACCGAATATGGAATTGTAGGGCACCGGGGGTCTTTTTGCTTCTCTAGCCCATAAGCAATAGCTGCACTACACTCCTCGGACATCTTGACATGATCTACCCCGAGTGTTGCTATCTCATATTTATTTGCAAGTATGTCTTTAAAGTAACGAGAATATGTAGGTACTTGTAGGGCATCTAGTAACGGCATGTTGATGCTAAGTCTACGCACAACTTCCACAAACTTCTCAAAGTGGTTGTCAAGTTTACCTCGGAAGTAGCGTGGCTTGAGTTGCGGTATCCTCGTGTCTTCCTCCGGCATCTCGAATTCGGGTTCCTCGGTGACGATCCCCGTAACCTTGTCTTTAGCAACTCCTTCCACCTCGGTGGATGGTTTAAGCTTCCTTGCTCCCGCGGAACGTTCCGGATCTTCGGTCTCCTTCCCCGAACGCGTTTGAATGGCCTTCGCCGATTCGGGACATTTGGGTTGTCCCGGAAGCTTCCCTTCATCATTAGTGAGGCGCCCCGCAAGTTGTCCAACTTGTGTATCGAGCATCTTCATCATGTTGAGCACTTGATGATTGGAACTTCCGACCTCCGTCACTTTGCTATCGATGTTCTCCAACACCTTGTCTATGGTCTTGAACTTGGTGACGGTGTCCTTGTTGATCTTAGCTTGCTCATCCATGAACTCCTTCAATTGTATCCGAAGCGGAACCGCGTTAGGAATAGATGAGCTTGCATTAAATTGAGGCCTACCTTGCCCGTAGCGGAAGTTCGGCAATTCTCCCTTCCTCATGTAGTCGAGCACTTTGGCTTGCTCGGACAATCTTTGCGGACATGGCCATACTCTCCACATTCTTCGCATGTGGACCTTGCTTCGGCGAGCCTTCAAGTCTTGAGCCTCTTTCTTTTCTATCTCCATCTTCTCCAACCTCCTCATGAGCGAGTCGATCTTGCCCTCAAGTATGTCTTCCTTCTCCACTTGCAAGACTCCTTTGACGTTCCACATGGGTTGAGCCGGATGTAGGCGCCCGGATGACGCCCACGTGTCATTATCCGCGACCTTCTTGAATAGCGTGAAAGCTTCCGTCGGTGTAAGCTCGATGATAGATCCTCCCGCCGATGCATCGATGATCATCCTTGACGCCATGGTGAGTCCTTGGTAGAACTTTTGCACGAGGTCTTCTTTCGGGAACTTGTGATGTGGAACCGCCCGGTGTACTCGTTGAAGCGCTCGAATGCCTCCGAGATAGTTTCTGTAGGATATTGAACAAAGGTGGCAATCTTATTACGCAAGCTTTGAGTTTTACCCGGTGAGTAGTATTCCTTCATGAAAGCCATCATCAACGTGTTCCAATTTTGCACCGTCTCCGCCGGTTGAGAGTGGAACCATTGCAAAGCCTTCCCGAGTAGTGAGAACGGAAAAAGCCTTGCCCTCATTTGATCTTGAGTCACCCCATCCATGTTGAAAGTCTGACATAGTTGAATGAATGCTTGGAGGTGAAGGTTCGGATCCTCTTTGCCGGTGAAGGGTGAATGTTGCACCATGCGGATTGTTGAGGTCTTGATCTCGAACGGTCTTCCGATCTCCTCGAGGTTCAAGATTGGTAGGTCGATGATGTCCGGGGTGCATAGCTCCCCAATCTTGCGTTCTTCCGGTGGTTGGTCACCCATTGGTGGAGGTCGATTCTCCCGCGGACTTTGAGGTGGTGAATTCTTCGGAGATTCCTCGCGATCCTTTGTCTTCCGACTCCGAATCTACAAAATCCGGCTTTTTAGCTTGATGTGCTTCGTGTCTCCTTAGCTCGTAAAGTTTTTCTCGGATCATCCACAAAATTATTGGGTTTGTTGGAGAGGTAGCCGTCCATCTCCCGTTAGGGTTAGCAATAAACAAAGTATGCAAAAAACTAGAAAGTAAAAACGAATCTATAAAGACTAGAGTTAGACAAACTAGATTAGATGTATTTTGAGGATGATCAAAATTTAGTAGATGCAAAAATAAAAACAAAAAGAATACTGAAAATTACAAAAAAAAGCAATAAAAAATCAAATCTTGATCACTTGTTCCCCGGCAACGGCGCCAGAAAAAGGGGCTTGTTGACGGTTAATAATTGTATCAAAGTTCGTTCGTGACTCGCAAGCGTACAAGTCTCCCGTCGTAGTCAAGGGACCCTTCTTCCCTCGAGTGGTGAACCCAAGGTATCGAATCCGTGGAACAAATGTGTGACGCAAGACTTAATCTATTAAAGCCAAGTAACTTCAATCTTCGATAAAAGACCTAATGCATCTAAGTAAAAGACACAAAACAGATCTAATCTACTAAAAACCGGAGAAAACAAAGTAAGATTGGGTAGATAAACCGATCTAGAGGGATCGGGGCAAGCCTTTTGTTGAAGTTCCAAGCAAGAGAAGAAGTAGCAAATCGAATCTTAATAAAAGCCTCTTTAAATCGTGGTTTCCCATCCAAATCCGAAAACATCCGCCTTTCGAGACCCCCGTTCTGTCACAACGTATCCCTATTCATGCGGGGAGCTTAGGGGCGAGTCAAAAGACAAGTCGAGATTCTTTCGGAAGATCCGGCGTGTACCTCTAGCCACCGCGGCTACAAGAACACCCTATGTAATCTATCGCGCGAATAGAATTGGAATAAGCAAAGCCGATCGAAAAACGAAATCTTCGAGGAAACACTTGATCGCTAGGAAAAGATTCAACTCGATAATTCAACTATAACAATGATACATACACAAGATCACCACCGGGATCCTTCCTTGATCTTGCTTCTAGCTCTCGGAAGCTGCGACGTGGTCTTCCATGCAAGGTTCCCACGTCGGCTAGGGAAACCCTAGTCAACTAGCTCGACCCTCTCCTCTCCGAGATGGTGTCCCTCTCTTCTCTCGCTTCTCGGCGGCCGAAGACGAAATCTTCTCTCGCGTGGCTCTCGGTCGGGGGGACTATAAATAGCCCGATTGGCGGCTAGGGCAAAGGAGAGCGAGTTTGGGCCCAAAATGGGCACGGGCCGACCGGATCGGGCCGGCCGGCCCGGGCCCATTTAGGCCCGGCCCCGTGGGCTCCTTTGCCCCACGTCGGTTCCCTTGCTTCCCGGATGTTTCCCCCTTCGCATGTAGGTCCATGTCGTCGGTTTCTCTCCGAATTGGACTCAACTCCTTATCTTGCAAGATTCAGCACTTTTCTGGTCGGGTCCCCGGAGTCCGTCGACTTCTCGGATCAAGTCCCCGCTTCTTGGAGTTAAGTTTGCTTCATTGCATGACTTGTTCGGGGCTTCAAGGTCTTGTCATGAGGTGCTTGATGAACTTATCCCGAAAGTCTTGCATTCAACACTAAAACCCTGCATAAACATTAAACTCCAAAACCGACATGCACACGTGAACTTGTTATACCACGGGGGTTAGTACCAATGGATAAGGTATAAAACTCATGCCAACACCGAAGGTAAACTCATGGCTAGGTTGACGGATTTTCACCGTCAACACCCCCCGAGCAGATGCCCCAGATCAGCTGGGGTAGCGCTGTTCTGGCAATTACCTACAGGGGGTTGTGTTTGGCAGTGACGAGGCTGGCGAGTAGGGATGCGATCCTCCTAGGGTGCCCTCTCCTACTTCAGATGTGGATCCACGAGCGGTTCGACATCGGTCGGCCCAGGACGGACCTCTCAGAGTACGAGCAGGCGACCGACGGCACCGACCCAGTGGACCTCCCCACCATGGGTTCTTTGTGGTGTCTCCGGAAGGCAATGACCTTCCTTTACGTGATTCTTCGCGTTATGACTTCTGCAGTTCGATTCACTTAACTTTTCTTGTTCTTTGCAGCATGTTTGGGCTGGGGAGCAGCCGAAGAAGGCCTACAAGGACTTCGTTGGTCAGATCGACCAGATGGTCGATGCCAGGTCCGGTGGACGTTGTACGCTCCAGCCATTGTCGCTGCCCGCGCACCACAAGGGCTCTCGTCCCTGTGCTCCCGAGACCAGGCCTACTGGTTGACGCGGAGACAACTGGTCTTCGATGTCTACGTCGAGGAGTACGCCGTCCACCGGGTGATGAGGCAGTTCGGCCTCTTCTAGGCTGCGCCCGTACCCGCTGCGCCACGTCTGCCACCTAGCGCGCATAGGTGAGCTACCGTTTGACACTTCTAAGTATTTTCCGTTACAAATATTCAGTTGGCAATAATTTTATGTTTCATGTTCTATGCTAGGTGGTCGCGGAAGGGCGTGTCTGTGGCGCCCTCGTTCGTCGATAGGCTGCAGCCATACGTGGCAGAGTGGGCGCCTGCGGCGCAGGAGCAGAACGTCGTCACCGAGCACCGCCTTCACACCGCCGCCGCCTGGGTAGCGTACCTTCAGTGGTACCTACCAAGGACGCAGACGCGGGTAACGTACGTGCCTGCTACCCCGCCACCGCCACCTGTCCCGGACCATGACAGGGTCCTGCCGGACGTGACCTACCCGGTGCACCGAGACCAGACCGCCGACACAGCGGTAAGCTATGATACTGCAAACATATTACATTCATATGACTTTTCATTAAAACATGGGTTTCTACTTTTGTGCGCAGCACGACGCGCTGGCTGAGGTCATGCAGCTCGCATCGACCGCGATCGGGCAGTGCTCGAGCTGAGGGCCTCAGGAGAACCGGGGCACGTACGAGAGGATCCTCGCTGTGGCCATGAGGTACTCCGCAGTCGTGAACTACGTCGGGGCGGTAGAGATTCCTCTCCTTCCGCGCCAACCAGTGACGTCCTCGAGCTCCGCCTCGACAGCGGCTTCGCAGCCGACGCCTACTACCTTTGTCGGCGGGTTCTCGGCTCCGAGGCCACAACAGCTCCCACAGGCGCAGAGCCCGCACACCTACGTGCAGCGGCCGTTTGCTCCACCCGGTGCAGGTACTTTCAGTAGGCCTTATTTTCAACTAATGGACACAATTATTGTGGGTTTGTGATTATACTATATTCTAATCGTACAAGACGACCGCTGCCTTTTCCGACAGTCGGGCCTCGACAGCAGCCGCCGCTGCCGATGTATAGACAGTCGGCATTTTAGTTTCAGGCGATAGATATTCCTTCGTCGTCCACTCCGTCTATGTTCCAGGCTCAGCCTAGTGCTTTCGACACAGGCATTGAGGACCAGCTGCCCTGGTATGAGATGGGGTACGATGACATTCTCGCGACCATGGCGGAGGGCACAAAGCAGCATGCTGACAAGGTTGGCGCGTCACAGTGGACGCAGCCACCACCGGTTTTGACTCAGCTGTCACAGTTGGCGGCCGGCGGAGCGACCACGGGCGGCGGAGCGACACCGGTGGGCAGCGGAGCAACACCGGTGGGTGGCGGAGCGACACCGGATGCTCCAGGCTCGTCGAAGGCGGCGACACCATCTCCCGACCAGCTAGGACCGCGGGTCGTCAGTGCACCGGACCCCTAGACGTACGACTGGGACCAGACCTGGGGTGGCGCTAGAGCTGTTAGGGGGAAGAGGGGTCGAAGCGTTTAGATGTACTATTATGATTTTGTATAAACTTTTCCCTTTGTGATTATGTATATTCCCTTGTGACTAATCCTTCGTCGTTGATTAGGATATTCCCTTGTGATTATGCTTGGACTTATTAATTTGTCGTTTTCAAAAAGTTAAAAGTGTTTTAAAAATCAAAAACTAAAAAAAAGACCCTGCCACCGAGCCCCACGGCGATGGTGAAAGGATCTTGATGTCGCCTAGAGGGGGGTGAATAGGCGAGTCCTACAAATCACCACTTAAAACAAATTTATCAGTGAATCTCGGATACTCCGGACTTTTCTCCGGAGTTTCTGGAAAGTCCGGAATCTCTGGAAAAATCTCCGGAATCTCCAGACTGGCGCCTTCACAGCGGAATGAACACACTGCCCAAAACCGGTGCCACCGGTTTTGCAAATCCGGTGCCACTGGGTTTGCCTGGCAGTGACTCCCCTCTTCTTCTACTTCTTGTTTGCTTGTTTGTCTTGAACTCAAACTTGGTGGATAGCTTAAGGATCAGTTCTTTGATTGATATAGAGTGCCTGCACTTCACAAACACTAGCAACCAAGTAGCTCCACCAATATGACAAAGACAAGCAAGAATAGATATATCAAGGTAAAAGTGAGGTAACCAACAAGTAGTTTCCGTTGGGTGCTTCTCCTACCGAAGCCGGGTTGCATTCAACCCTTTTCCCGATCCA
This sequence comes from Cenchrus americanus, assembly GCA_947561735.1. Taxonomy (NCBI): domain Eukaryota; kingdom Viridiplantae; phylum Streptophyta; class Magnoliopsida; order Poales; family Poaceae; genus Cenchrus; species Cenchrus americanus. The sequence continues at coordinate 74,020,069 of OX387244.1, read as the reverse complement.
CTAGATAGCTTCTTCCCTTTCGGAGGCGAAGCACGACCTTCACAAACTGTCCCACAACTCACCACACCTTGGGAGCTTGTGGGCGACGCCTAGCTGTCTAGGAGGCAATCCTCCAAGAGTGACAAACGCTTCACACGAGCTTGACGACGTCCAACAGTGCTCAAGGGATACAAGTGCTCTTGAATAGCTCACAAATGTTTCTCTCTACCACCCAACTCACTAGATCTATCAAAGATCGAACAACCTCACAAAGAGGGGTTGGGGAGAGCTAGAATGGCTTTGGCTTAGCAAGGAATAGCTAGGAAGCACTTTAGCAACCTTAGGAACAGTAGCTTGCAACAGAAGGGGTTGAAGGGTATAAATACCCGACTCCCCAAAAACTAGCCGTTGGAGTTAAAACCCGGAATCTCCGGGAAAAACCCCGGATACTCCGGACTTCCCAAAACTATCCGTTGCAAACTCCAGTGAAAACCGGTGCCACCGGTTTCCCAAAACCGGTGCCACCGGGTTTTCAAGGACATTATATCTTTAATCTAGTTGTCAATCAATACACCAAAACCCACTAAGGGCCTAGATGTCTTTCAATCTCCCCCTTTTTGGTGATTGATGACAATCTCGATTAAAGCTTACAAAAGATATTCAATACAACTTAAAAGAATAGATTTAGGTTGAGCTCCCCCTTAATTTGTGCTATGAGTGGAATTCATAAGAATTTAGCCTTAAATGCCATTTTGCACATTTTCAAGAAAACATGGAGCTCCCCCTAAATCTTAGCAACAGTGGGGTGCAAAACAAGTGTGTGAACATTTAAACCGTGGTGCATGCAATAAATAAGCACTCCAACACATAGAGCAAGAAAAGGCAGTGTTGTCTGGCCAAACTCGGTGCCGCCAGTTTTGCCCAGACAGCCCCGTCAAAAAGCAATACATCACTCATAAAATCACACTATCATGCAATTTAGTCTTAATAAGCATTAAAAGGTTCACCACACATTTTAGCACACATATCAAAGGTTCTCAAGTCCAACTGAAGCTAAAGAGATTTTATTACATGGGCCTGTTGCATACAACAGCCAAAACTGGTGCCACCGGATCTGGAAACTCGGTGCCACCAAGTTTGCCTGAAGAGATACTAAGACTGACTGAGACACACCAAAACTGGTGCCACCGAGATCTGGAAACTGGTTCCACCGGATTTGTGCAGACAGAGCAGATGCAGAACAGAGCAACAAGCTTTCAATCGACACTTCTCTCCCCCTTTGTCATTAATCACCAATAAAGGTTTGGAGTTCTTGGGCAGCTGCTCATGGTTCTTCTTCTTCATCATCTTGAGATGGTTGCACAAACTGACTCGGAGGCATAAAGGGTGGTGGTGGCGGGAATGGAGGATAGTGAGACGACATTCCCTCATATGGATTGACTGAGCCAAAAAGTGTGCCATAGTAGTACCCCCCCTGCAGCACTTGAACTTCCTTGTGCATTAGGATCCACGGGAGGCATGCTAGAGGATGTGCCTTGGCCTTGTGTGCCCATGAAGGGAGCCTCTGAAGAAGACGATCGAGCACTATACACTCCTCCAAAGGTAGGATTGTAGTATGAATTTCCATAGGCTCTATCCCAATAGTCCTTGTTGGTTGCCGGATCAACATGTTGTGATCTTTCCCAAATGCTCTCAAAGGTCTCCGGCTCACTCTCTTCCTCATCGGATGATGCATGTGGTATGGGAGGACTATTTGTGGGAGAGGGGTTTTCATACATGAGCCTTATCATCCTTGCATCCCTCTTTCTAAGTTGTCTCTCCTTGTGAACCGCATCGCTTGCTTTCATGCAAGACCCACACCAAAAGTTGAACAATTTTCTAAGTGGGGAAGGGGGCTTTTGCACTTGTTGCTGCCCACGTCCACGCCCTCGACCGTGTGAAGGCCTTGCTGCCCTAGATGGTGCAGCAGCTGCAGTGGGCTGTTCGGGGGCTTCTTGGCCTCCAAAATTTCCCTGTGCCCTTTCCAAATCAGCTAGAGATGGTCCCACAACATCATTCTTCAAGTGGAATGGCTTATGCTCATGATCATAGACAAATGTGTAGTTTGTGATGGTCTCAATGACATGCATGAGATAAGGAGCATATCCACAACTCTTTTGTGGCGAGCCAGAGATGGAATGAATTTCCTCCTAAATGTAGTCCACGACACTAAATTCCGGCTCACTAGGACACATGTGTTTCAACAAATCTCTTCCATAATTTGACACATTTGATTGGTCCCCTTCTCTAGGAGCAAGTGTCTTTCTAAACATGTGGTGCAAGTATGCATAGAATGGTAGCATGCCATTGACTCGTCCAAAGTTCCATTCTTGTCCCGGGATATACATGAACTTCATATCTACCTTGTCCATGTCGTGATCTCTATGGATCTTCATCCTTCCAAGATCTTCTTCATCAAAACCAAGTAGATAGGTAAACTCAGTGATAGTTATGCCAAACCATTTTCCCTCGGTCATCCAATGCACAATTTTGTCATTCTTCCAAGTGCTGAAGTAACATGTGGCATAGAATTGTGCAATCACTTCATTGTTCCATGACTTGGCAAATCCCATGATGTCATAAACATTTTTTCTCTTGCATTCCCGAATAATTTCAGCAATCTTCAGATCCTCCATAACTGACAAGAATCCCCAATCAATGTATTCTGAGCGAGCAATGGGGAATTCTTTCTTGATGATGGCACTTGCATAATAGTCTTGATGAAATTTGGTGCCAAATCGATAATCCAAATTCCTTCCACCAACGGTCAAAGGATTCTTTTCCCTTTCCTTTATTGCCCTCTCTGTCATGCCCCTTCCCTTACAGTTGACTATGTTGCGGTGCTTAGGGTCAACGGGTGGCCTCATTCTCACATTGAAGTGAGTCACAGCACCACTCTCAACGGGCTGCGGTCCAAGAATTGAGATGCCCTCATACTCACCATCACTGTCATCCTCTCCGGTGCCCTGACTATGCTCATGGCTAGCTGTGCGGATGTTCTTGCCCTTTCTCTTACGCTGAGCTGCTGCTGTGGGTGACTCGGGAGGGGACGGTTCCTGCCTGTATGGGCTCTCCTCATCATCACTAGAGGTTGACTCAGGCTCGGAGTCCTCAATGCGCATAACACCTCTATGGAGATTAATTCTTCCTGCTGCCCTTTTAGACCTTCTCGGTGGCTCTGGAACATCTTCTGTGATTTCATGAGCACTGCTAGACCCTTCTCTTCTTCTAAACTCAAAAATTGCATTCTTCGTTCTAGGTTGCCTTCTCCCATAAACCATGTCAAACCTTGGATCTGTGAACAAAGGAGATACATATGGGTCTTAGGAACATTTCTCTGCCACAAATATATGCAATTGAATTTTATGGAGCCCAATTTGCAACTAAATTATAGAGCCACCACTGAAACCGGTGCCACCAAGTTGGGAACTCGGTGCCACCGGGTTCAGCATGAACCCTAAAATGTGCCCCTGACCAGCAGCCAATAAATCCTGAATCCATTGATTTTAATCTATTCTAGGACCATATAGAAGCCATTCTACCAAAGGAATCCAAGAGATAGTCCATAGAAAAGTAGATCGGGCAAAACCAAGACATGGGGTACCTCCCGACATGGTGAAAGTGCTACTGCAGCCAAGAAATGGAGGGGAATCCGGTCCAACCGAGTTGGAGGACCGAGATCTTGTTCCAAGCCTTGAAATCCTTGGTGGAATCCTCAAATCGCTAAGAAATCGCCTTCTCTCCCTCTCCTTTTACTGTTCTGAGTCGTGGGAGAGAGAGGGGGTAAATGGGGTGAAGAGGTGACTGTAACCGGGTAAGTCACGGGTATATCCTATGCTGCCGACAGAAACCGGTGCCACCGGTTTTCAGAACCGGTGCCACCGGGTTTCACTTGACCCGTGGACTTTTGTCCATAAATTCATCTCTGCACTTCGTTTTTCATTTCTCTTCCTTTCTCTGCCTTTTATAATCATTTTTGCACAGCCCTCTGTCTCAGATATGAATTTGAGAGATATGATGAAATGTGAGAAATCCAAAGTTTGCAATCCCTTGAGATAAGAATGAGTAGCTTCCTTTGAACTTGAGAGAATCTTGTCATTTATGGCTAGCCAACATTCAAACATGAGCAACAATAACCATCATCAACAAGACATGATCTAAAAGATTAAGACTCAAAAATTTTGCAAAAGGCACACCACCTACACATGCTAGTGAATTTTTTAAAAACTATCCTAAGTCACAAAGAGTATGCAAAGATTACTAGCCAAGATAGGTCTTAGCATATTTAGCTCATGCCTCTACTAAAATTTTCAGCCACGGTTAGAAAAAACAAAATTTCCAACAAAAATTTGTGAGGCATCAACTAAATATCTAAAAGCTCATCACTACCACCAAGCAACAAATCAAGGTGATGCTAGCTCCCTTTGCACACCAAAACTCACACTAGCAAGAATAGGGCCTAGATGCCCAAATTAATAACTTGAATTTACGATTCATACCTTTTCCTTCATTCTAGATTTTCTCACTTAGAGAAACTCACATAAGTTAACTTGTACTTTTTAGTCTTTCAATAACTTCCTCTTGTCACTTTTGATGAGAAATACCCATTGTGTGCTAATGATGACAAGAGAACACAAATATTAAAAGCACAAGCTCTAGTCTCACATTGGATGACTCTTTGAGAGTGGAATGGAAGTAAGTCACCCAACATGAAACCTCATAGCATGGGCTAAGCTCCTCAAAGATATAGTGCACACATGGATATGTGGATGGAAGGGACATGTGCACTACCTTGGTCAAATATGTCCAAGTTAAGGAATTTAAACCATGCTATGGTGAGTAGCCAAAGATAAATGTAATCCAATCCAAAAATAAAGAGAAAGAGATACAATTACAAATATGGATTAGTGACCTCCTTGTCATGTGGCTTGCTCACAACCAACACTCTTGCCATAAGATCATTCAAGTGAAGAGTATAGATAAAATATTGAGACACCTCACACTTGAACTACACACATGAATCTTTGCAAGCGATGTTAGTACCAAGAGACACAAAATGTGAAGTGAGCTCCCCCTAAATAGGTGCATCAATTTGAATCTTGAGAAGTGCACTTTTGGCTCAATTAAAGCACTAGGGTAGCAAGCTCCACATTTTGGTCAAAATACATAAGCAAATTAGAATGTGTCAAATGAGATCAAGAATAGCTCACAAACTATATTTGCTTAGTCTCCTTTTATTTTGAATCAAGAATAATTTGTCTTGAGAAATTTGCGATAAATTCTTTTCCACCCTTTGCTGATCCTGGGAAACTCGGTGCCACCGAGTTTGTCAATCTGGTGCCACCGGATTTTTCCTGAGTTTTTCAATTTTGCTTTTCTCAAGAGTTGATTGATCTTTCCTTGATTCCTTTTTGCTCCTTTAGCTCACATAAGTTTTCCTGCATGCAAAAGCCACTCAATGCTTCTAGATGAAGCAGTTAATAGCATCGAATGGTATTTAACATAATTTTGCCAAAGGGAACAAATATAGGTTGTCCACCTCATATGATCAACTAGCACAAGAGCAAGTTTTGCATATGAGGGCGAACATCAACAGTGAGAGGTACTTATCATGGGAGGAGCATTTGAATGAGATTTCTTTGATTTATGTCACTTGGTCCTTTTCTATTGATGAGTCATAAAATTTCCCTTGAGATATAGATAAATGAAAATTAATATCTTCTCAAGTGAACCAAGCTTCCAATGCTACTCCAAGTACCTGCAAAGTCCTTTTAGGCATGTTTTGGTACCCAACGTGCATTGGGTCCGACTAGGTTAGTGAACAAGGACTTAGGTACCCAAATGGCCTTTGTGCCCTTCCTTTGTGAAATAACCACTTTAGGGGCACTGGAGTCATTTGAGTTACTCCTAAGCTTCTCATTACTATAATAAACATGGTTGAGCTTAGGATTCTTACTATTGGGACAATCTTTACCAAGATGTCCCTTTTTACGACAAGTGTAGCAAATTTTGTGCTTGATGTTGCCATTTCCATTTACACTTGTCACTGAGCCATTCTTTTCTCTGAATTTTGCTTGAGCCTTCAGAAATCCCTTGTTGAGCTTCTCTTGAGATTTCTCAGTAGAAACCGGTGGCACCGGGTTTGCAATTGCCCGGTTGGTACAAGCTTCAATCTTGTGCCCTTTCTCATGACAACCAAAGCATCTTCTCTGAGCAAGACTTCTTTGCCTCTTTGATTGGTTTGAGTTGTCTTCTTGCTTGAATGAACACATGGATGCAAAATGTCCCATGTGTGAGCACTTGTAGAACTTGATGTGATCTAGCTTCATCTTGTCCTTAGTCTTGTGATCATTGGTCTTGTGGCTTTGTTGAGAGATTGATCGAGTGACGATTATCCTCTTCTCAAGCTTCTTCACCATGGTCTCACGGTTATCTTGAGAAGGTAGCACCTTTTCTTTTCCCTTCAACTTAGCCACCTCTTTTTTGAGCTTTTCAACTTCTTGCATAAGATCATCATTCTCTTGAGCAATGAAGTCATCACAAGATTCTGCAATTACTTGATCATACCAGGAAGGTTTGCCTTTTGGGCCACATGGGTTAGCACAAGATATATCGTATTTAACTTGAGTACATGTGCTAGTGGTGCAATGAGGTGTGTAAGATTTAGCCGAGTTTACCAAAACCTCATTTGCCACTTCTAGCAAAGTGTGTGATTCTACAAGCCTCTCATGAGAATATTCAAGTTCTATATGAGTTCCTTGTAGTTTCACAAACTTGCAAGTGATTTCCTCAAGTTGGTCCTTGAGAGCTTGATTTTCCTTCTCCAAGGATGCTGCACAAGATACAGAGTTAGTAGCACAAGCATATGCCTTGGTAATGTCCTCCTTGCACTTTCTAGACAAGACATCATTTGACTCCTTAAGTTTCTTCAATTCTTCTTCAAAGGAGTCTCGGTAAGCTTGTTGTCTTGTGAGCTCATCTTCTTGCCTTCTTACTCTCTTTATGAGCTCTAGCACATTCTTCTTGTCTCTCTTGGTCATCTTGTCAAGCTCGAAGTCAAATTGCTCAACTTCACTTCCCTTCTTCCTTCTTCCTTTAGTCACTTGAGACTTGGAATTGTTAGTGCATAGTAAGGAAGTACTAGGGGCTGTAGATACCTCAATAGGCTTGTGTGAAGCTGCTCTGAAGTTCGACGAAGCAAGTTGATGTTGATCACTGCCAAACCCGGTGCCACCGAGTTCTGAACTCGGTGCAACTGAGTTTGCTTGGTCAGAGGCAGTGGTCGCGATGTTGTCGCTCTTTTGCTTCGTGGATGAGGTCTTTAGAGGATGAATGCAAGATGCTGATGTTGAGCACTCCTCTAGTGACTCCTCTTCATCTTCGTCATCGTCATCATCGGCACTAGTGTACATGTCCTTGAGTGCCACCCAAATATGATGTGCGTCATCACAAATGTCTCAATTGTTAAAGATGAATTCTTGAATAACCTTGCTCACATTATTGTACATGAGGTTAGTAATAGAGTAGTTATGGAGCACACTTTCCTTTTCCTCCTTTAATAGGTTGGACGTGTCCTCACTATCAAAATCCTCGGGAAGGATGCTAGCCTCCACAACTCGTTCAAAAAGAGGACCCCAAGTATTTAACACATGAAGAACATGAGCAGACCAAGAAGAGTAGTTTGAGCCGTCAAACCGAAGAGGCTCAAACGATACCTCACAGGTAGTCGACATCCTTTTAACTCCAAGCGGTTAAGCTCGAATCGGAGCACCAATATCTGATACCAATTGAAAGGATCTTGATGTCGCCTAGAGGGGGGTGAATAGGCGAGTCTTGAAAATCACCACTTAAAACAAATTTATCAGTGAATCCCGGATACTCCGGACTTTTCTCCGGAGTTTCTGGAAAGTCCGGAATCTCTGGAAAAATCTCCGGAATCTCCGGACTGGCGCCTTCGCAGCGGAATGAACACACTGCCCAAAACCGGTGCCACCAGTTTTGCAAATCTGGTGCCACCGGGTTTGCCTGGCAGTGACTCCCCTCTTCTTCTTCTTCTTGTTTGCTTGTTTATCTTGAACACAAACTTGGTGGATAGCTTAAGGATCAGTTCTTTGATTGATATAGAGTGCCTGCACTTCACAAACACTAGCAACCAAGTAGCTCCACCAATATGACAAAAACAAGCAAGAATAGATATATCAAGGTAAAAGTGAGGTAACCAACAAGAGACACATATGATTTGTTTTACCGAGGTTCGGATTCACCACCATGTGAATCCTAGTCTCCGTTGTGTGCTTCTCCTACCGAAGCCAGGTTGCATTCAACCCTTTTCCCGATCCACTAGATAGCTTCTTCCCTTTCGGAGGCGAAGTACGACCTTCACAAACTGTCCCACAGCTCACCACACCTTGGGAGCTTGTGGGCAACGCCTAGCCGTCTAGGAGGCAATCCTCCAAGAGTAACAAACGCTTCACACAAGCTTGACGACGTCCAACAGTGATCAAGGGATACAAGTGCTCTTGAATAGCTCACAAATGTTTCTCTCTACCACCCAACTCACTAGATCTATCAAATATCGAACAACCTCACAAAGAGGGGTTGGGGAGAGCTAGAATGGCTTTGGCTTAGCAAGGAATAGCTAGAGAGCACTTTAGCAACCTTAGGAACAACAGTTTGCAACAGAAGGGGTTGAAGGGTATAAATACCCGACTCCCCAAAAACTAGCTGTTGGAGTTAAAACCCGGAGTCTCCGGGAAAAACCCCGGATACTCCGGATTTCCCAAAACTAGCCGTTGCAAACTCCAGTGAAAACCGGTGCCACCGGTTTCCCAAAACCGGTGCCACCGAGTTTTCAAAACTAGCCGTTGGGCCGGCTGACACAAAACCGGTGCCACCGGTTTCCCAAAACCGGTGCCACCGGGTTTGACATAGAGTCAAACCCGAAGATGTGTACGTGTGATAAACCGGTGCCACCGGGTATGACATAGAGTCAAACCCGAAGATGTGTACGTGTGATAAACCGGTGCCACCGGGTTTGACATAGAGTCAAACCCGAAGATGTGTACGTGTGATTTTTGTGTCTCTCTCAACTCTCATGGGTTACTTGAGCACTGAGACATTATCAAAACTCCTTGTGATGCATCCCTGTTGATAGTACGGCGTACCTATACTCAAGATCAAAATATAAATGCAATAAAAGAACTCTTGAGCTTCTTCTTCAAGAAAAGCCATACTTGATCAATATGTCCTCATGAGAGATCCATCCATCAATGTCTCATTGAATTGAGTACTTCTACCTTGAGCTAGTGACTTTGATCTTTATATAAGAATGAAACCCAATTCTCGATTAAGTCACCCTTCACATGTCTCAACGAATATGTGATGCTTCTTCATTGGTTCACTTGGTTAGGCTCGACTTGATACCTCGAAACTTTCCAAGCTATAGCCACTTCACCCTAACCAAGTACATGGTCCAAGTCACTACTCGTCCAACCTTAGCTTAATACCTCGTTGCTAATCCCTTGCTTGATTTCTTCATCCATTCGTTGCCAATTTGAATTAAGCTTTGATTCAACATCAAGAGTGGAATTCTATTAAGATCATGCCTTCTTTTGATTTAAATATCCCTTTTTATTGTAACAAGCTTCTTCCTTCAACAAGAGGCCATCCAATGTTCCAAAAACAATATGCCTCTTTCTTATCCTTCATTATCTTGTCATAAACCATCTATATGCTTCATGGGAACACATACATCAAATGTCATATATTATGCCTTGTCATTTATATGTTACAACCTGCTCACATGCTTAACAAGGACATTAGATCTTTAATCTAGTTGTCAATCAATACACCAAAACCCACTAAGGGCCTAGATGCCTTTCAGATGGGCTCCTGCCGCCGTGCCCCACGGCGGCAGGGTCCTGGCGCCGCGATGCACGGCCTGGCGCAGGAAATAGGCTCATGCCGCCGTGTCCCAAGGCGGTAGGGACTTAACGCCCTGGGGTACGGCGGCAAGAGCCAGCCACCATGGGCCACGACGCCAGATGTACATTTGTCGAAAATTTTGATTTGACCATTTATTTTTCGAAAATCATGACAAATAAATATAAAAAAATTCCCGCGATGAAAATAAGCTGGGGAAGGATGGCAGCCGTCACACTTACTGGGCCTAATCAGGCAGTCACTCATGAACTGGGGCCTAATCAGGGCGGCACATTGCTCGAACACGATTTTTTATTTTTATGTATATACTCATCTCAAATTTTGCAAAACCATACCATTACCGACTTATGATATGGCAGTTGTGAACCGTACCCCAGCATGGGTACTGTAGCGTCTGCAACTGTTGTATCACATGGATCGTAATTTTTTTTATGAACTCGGGTGGAGGTAAACTTTATATGGAAATTGTAGCTTTTGACGAGATCTGGATAGTATATTAATTATTTGAGTCTTAAGATAACTTCCAATGAAAAAAGTTTGAACTACAAAGTTGTAGATCTCATCGAAAGTTACAATTTTCGTATAAAGTTTACCTCCATCCGAGTTCATACAAAAATGATATGATTTTTCGAAAACGAACTTACCTGCTGTGGCGGATGCATGCAGCATAGTACACGCGTCGGGTACTATTCAGAATCGTCGTGTAATATAACGGTTGGAACACTGTAGCACCTCCAACCGCTATATCATATGGCGGTTGGACCCAAACGCCATATCATGCAACAATTGTGGTATAGATTTGCAAAGTTTGAAAGTGAGACATATTTTTGAAAAATTGCAAAAAAAATCCCCAAACACCCGGTGTGTCTCGTCCGGTTTAAAAAGTGGGCCTAGAATACGACATGAACAACTTCGTCTCATGTTTTGTTCTTCAGTAATGCTAATACCCGACCGTCCGACGCATCGTCCAAATATCAGACGGGTCATCCTCCACATGCAGGCGTGGAGCCAGCTTCCCATCCCACCACTAAACAACCCACCCCCACCCTTTTTTTCAAACGACTTCAATCCACTTGATTCTGTTGGAGTATAAGTGAATTACCCACCTTTCCTTATCAGTTTAAGGTTTTGGGTTGAACTAGTCGGTGCATGCAACTGAATTTGGTATCAGAGCGAGAGGCCTCGAGTTCGAATCCTGGCGGGCACGTTAATTAAAATAATTACAGCTCACTCCAATATTCCACGTATGCGGCCTAGGGGAGCCTACACGTGAGGGGGTGTTGGAGTATAAGTGAATTGCCCACCTTTCCTTATTAGCTTAAGCTTTTGGGTTGAACCGACCGATGCATGCAACTCAACTGATTCAAACCTTATCCATTCGTCTAGCACCTTTGTGAACTGTCCACGGACTCTACACCTGCCATGGTGAGAGAAAGGGATATGTGCTGCCCCCCTCCACGGTAAGAAATCTGATGCTGACACCCGCCGCCGCGTGCGTATATGCTACCGCTCACCAGCTGCTGCAGCAGCTCACCTGCAGCGTGGGTAGCCACTTCCTCCATGGTCCAAGGTCGCGGTCCGGCGAGGGGCAGCCGAGCTCGCCGGCGGCAGCCGAGCGCTGCTCCCGCCGGGTGCTGCTCCCACATCGGCCGCCGAAGGACCTCCAGCCCAGGCGGCGACCATGGTGGGCCACCGGAACCCCTGCACCCTCCAGCGCTTATACTAGTGAATGTATGTGTTGCGAATGTTTCACACTGATGTTGAAAAGTAGATTTTGATGTTACGATGTTGCATATGTGCATCACGTGTGTTGCAAATGTGTTATCTGAAGGTCACATTTTTCACCGAGAGTTTTGAATGTTTCAATCAACATGGAACATATGTGCGACGGTTTGCACCTTATTTTCGATGGATGATTATCAACATTTTCAACATATTTTTAAAGTTGCAAACATTAATTTTCGATGTTGTGGATGTTGAGTTTCGATGTTGCAGACATGTGATGTTGGTTTTGTGTCGAGGGGAAGAGAGCTCCTGATGTTGGATGTTGCACGCAACACGGGTCGCAACATGGGGAGGAGGGAGAAGGCCCGCTGATGCTTGAATGTTGCACGCAACATGACTCGCAATGGCTCGCAACATGCTCGCAACATTACTCATTATACTTTAGATCTGGCGGTTGATGGCCGAGCATCTTAAATCCCTAGGTTACGGACCCGTCCGATGGCTAGCGCCCGGAATGGACGTCCGGGCGCTGGCAGTTCCGTTTGTTCTTCCACAACCTATCAGTCGTTCTGAAAATTTAGTTTTCGAAAATAGGTTCAACCGTAGAGCGTTTGGATGGATTTCACGAAATGAAGAGAATCTAGTTGGCTCGCAACTGCAGCGCCGCCCATCGTCCCGGTCCATCCATTTTCAAGTTGCAGAGGTCGTCTTCAGAGTGGACTGGAGTTCGCGCGAACCACAAAACACCTCTAGCTATATTTGAACAACGTCCGTTACTCATGCTTCTCCATACCCACACGACACGAACCACCATCACCATCTATACAAATAGAAAAGCTCGCGACGAGCATGCAACGAGGCCCTCCTCCTTGCAGCTTATAGGAGCCCGAGAAACGATTCGGGGCGGACAGCGGATCGGATCGGAGCGTCCTCGTCGATCGACCCTCTGGGACAGCAAACAATGGGGCGCCGCCGGTTCCTCGCCGCCGTCCTCTCCGCCGCGCTCCTTGCTCTCGCCGCCGCGGGCGCCGAGGCGCACGGCATCAGCGACTTCTTCAACATCTTCCGGCCCCGCAACGAGCACGACTACTTCCGCAACGCGAACCAGGGGCAGCAGAATGCGGAGGAGCACGTGGTGCCCCGGGCCAGCGACCAGTCGAGCCTCGCCGCGGCGCCGGTAAGCCGGAGCGGCCTCATGAAGGTGCCCGCCCGGTCCGCGCCCACCGCAGCGGGGCAGGACACGATCACCATCCCCGTCGACGACCACACCGCGGGCAACCCCGGCGCGTGGTCCGTCATCACCGAGAACGCCGGCGTGTCGGCGATGCACTTGGTGATCATGCGGAACGACAGGGCCATCATGTTCGACACCGTCACCACCGGCCCGTCCCTGCTGAGGCTGCCCAAGGGGAACTGCCGCCTCGACCTCCGGAGCAAGCAGCAAGGCGCCCAGGATTGCGCCGCGCACGCCGTCGACTTCGATTACGCCACCGGCGGGGTCAGGGCCCTCAAGGTTGGTGTGGCGGGTGGTGCCTTCCCTGCCGTGTTTGATTCAGAGGACAATGTCACGGTCCGCGACGACGATGACCATTCACCATTGGGCCCGTGCTGCATGCATGCAGATCTTAACAGACGTGTGGTGCTCGTCGGGCGCGCTCGACGCAGACGGCAACCTCGTGCAGACCGGAGGCTACTTCGAGGGCGAGAAGGTGGTGCGGTACCTGAACCCGTGCGGCAACTGCGACTGGAGGGAGTTCCCGGCGAGCCTGGCCGAAGGAAGATGGTGACGAACGCGCATTCATCATCATATACTGGCAGCACGTGATTATTAGTTCACCTCGCAAATTAGGATTACGAGATTAACTTACATGGCGATCCAGGTACGCGACGCAGCAGATCCTCCCGGACGGGCGCTCCATCGTGCTCGGCGGCCGGCGCGCGTTCAGCTACGAGTTCGTCCCGGCAGAGGGCCAGGCGAACACCCAGGCCAACCCCCTCCAGATCCTCCGCGACACCACCGACGACGTGGAGAACAACCTGTACCCGTTCGTCCACCTCCTCACCGACGGGACCCTCTTCATCTTCGCCAACGACCGCTCCGTCGTGTTCGACTACCGGAACGGCCAGGTCGTCCGCGAGCTCCCGGTCCTTCCCGGCGGGGGCAGGAACTACCCCGCCTCCGGCATGTCCGCGCTCCTCCCCCTCGACCTCCGCCGCGGCGACGTGCTAAGTCCCGAGGTCATCGTCTGCGGCGGCACCCCCAAGAACGCCTTTAAGCTCGGCGAGACCAACACCTTCAACCCCGCGCTCAAGGACTGCGGCCGCATCAACCCGCTGAAGCCCGACGCCAAGTGGGCGATCGACCAGATGCCCGTGGCGCGCACCATGGGCGACCTGCTGATCCTCCCCAGCGGCGACCTCCTCATGCTGAACGGCGCCGCCAGGGGATGCTCCGGCTGGGGCTTCGCCAGGCAGCCGGTGCTGACCCCGCTCCTGTACTCGCCGCGGCAGCCGCGGGGGAAGCGGTTCCGCCCGCTCGCCGCGACGGCCATCGCACGCATGTACCACGCCACCAGCGCGGTGCTGCCCGACGCCACCGTGCTTGTCGCCGGCAGCAACACCAACTCCGCCTACAACTTCAGCGGCGTCGACTTCCCCACCGAGGTGCGCGTCGAGCGGTTCACGCCGCCGTACCTCGCCGCGGGGCGCGCCAACAACCGGCCCGTGATCGACGCGGCGACCGTGCCCAACAGCGGGATGGCGTACGGGTCCCAGTTCACGCTCCAGTTCACCATGCCGCCTGAGCTGTCCGTCGCTGAGGGCGACATGAAGGTGACCATGTACGCGCCGCCCTTCACGACGCACGGCTTCTCCATGAACCAGCGGCTGCTCGTCCTGTCCGTCACGGCGTTCGCGCCCAACGGGCCGCACAGGTACACGATCACCGTCGCCGCGCCGGGGAAGCCGGAGCTTGCGCCGCCGGGGTACTACCTGCTGTACGTCATGGCGCAGGGGGTGCCGAGCAAGGCCGTGTGGGTGAAGGTACACAATTGAGAAGGCGACCCGGGCGGAGAAGTATGTGCATGTCCATCGCGTTTGACGCGAGGAAACGTGCATCCCGGAGAAGTAAGAGCCAGAATGGCAGTGGGGGCCGTTCATCGATTTTGGGTTTGTTTTCTCCGTCAATTTGCATCACATGGTAAGGTCCTCTGATATTTGAGGCAAAATATATGTTTATAGTATAGAATGTGGATCCAACTCAAATTTTTAGCCGATCCAAAGTGTTAGTGTTTTGTATATGCTGTTGGTATCCGTTATACGATGACATTTTCTATGATTTCAATCAACACAGGCCTTGTAGTTCGCAGAAATTTGTCCAACTACCCGCCTCCAACTATTCGGCACATTCGGACACTAATTAAGAGTATTAAATGTGCATTAATGATAAAACTCATTTCATAACCACTCCTTAATTGTCAAGACGAATCTAACGAACCTAATTAAGTCATGTGCCATGGCAACCAATCTCTAATGACGAATTAATAGGTTGAAAAAAGTCCATTTTTAACCATCCAACTCTTGCTAAAGTTTGGTTTTGACCATCAAACTCCAAACCGGTTATCTTTGACCATCAAACTATCGAAACCGTTCAAATTTGGCCATTGGGCTGTTTTGATGGGTGGTTTTAAATTTTTTATTTACAAATTAGTCCTTAGAACTTGAAATGATTATTACTTTTTGCTCGTACCTTCGATTTTGGTGATTCTTACAGTCACACGTCCATAACGGTGAGCTTTATCTTTTCAAAAGTTCTTTATACTATTTTATCTCATTTGTTTATATTATTCTTATGTTGTTGTATAAAAATAATAATATAAGAAAACAAAATAAACAATTACAAAAATAATATAGACAATATTTTAAAAGACATCGTTCATCGTTACGAACACATGACCACAAGAATCACTTAAACCAGAGATACAAGAAAAAGTATTAATTATTGTAAGATTCAAGGACTAAACAGTAAAGAAAATAGTCATTCGATATTAAAATGATTACTATTTTTTTCTCGTAACTCTGATTTAAGTGATTTTTATAGTCATGTGTTCGTAACGATGAACTATATCTTTTAAAATTTTATGCATTATTTTATAACAATTTATTTTACTTTTCTTATATTGCTGTTTTTACAAATAAAATAAGAATAATATAAAAAATAATGAGAAAATAGTATAAAGAACTTTTGAAAAGAGAAATCTCACCGTTATGGATGTGTGACAGCAAGAATCACCATAATCGGAGGTACGAGAAAAAAGTAATAATCATTTCAAGTCCTAAGGACTAACTTGTAAATAAAAATAATTAAAACCACCTAACAAAACAGCCTAATGGCCAAATTTGAACGGTTTTGATAGATG
This sequence comes from Cenchrus americanus, assembly GCA_947561735.1. Classification (NCBI taxonomy): domain Eukaryota; kingdom Viridiplantae; phylum Streptophyta; class Magnoliopsida; order Poales; family Poaceae; genus Cenchrus; species Cenchrus americanus. Next base: position 74,003,966 of record OX387244.1, on the reverse strand, counting down.
GATGGCCGAAGATAACCGGTTACGGAATTTGATGGCCAAAACCAAACTTTGGCAAGAGCTGGATGGTCCAAAAATGGACTTTTTCCTAATAGGTTTAATAGACTCGTCTTGTGATCTTCAGACCATCTGTGTAATTAGTTTTGTAATTATTTTAAATTTAGTCATCCTAATAGCCTTTGAAAGAGGTCCCCAAATTTTCTCCCGACTAAACACACCTTAAGGTTTTTATTTTTTTCCATCAAATTCAAGATTGTCGCCTTTTACTAGCAATCAAGCCATTTATGCACCTTGAAACTCTTGCTCACTAAGAAAGAACACCTCAATGAAGAGGAAGAGAAATCCCAATTGGCAAGAACACACTCTCCTTCTCTCCTAGGCTGCAATGGATCTTCAAAGTGGCAAAGGCAGCTCTAGAGAGGCAGGGGGCTTATTTATAGGCCTAGCAAAGAAGGCTAGTCGTTGGAAAAGGTCCCCTGAAAAACTTGTACCGTCGGATGAACCGATGGTGCCCCCTGCTGAGCGTCGGATCATCCGGTCACTAATAGAAGCCAATATAGCCGTTGAACCTTGAAACCCAGACAATACACCGACGCTATACACCGACGCCCCGTCGGATCATCCGGTGCTGAAGGTACCACACTTGGGGCGGTACTGTATGATTTGTATCAAACCGTCGGATGAACCGCAGAGTATACAATCCAAGCGTCGGTTCATCCAGTGCTGAAGCAGAAGTCTTGGCGCGTCTCTGTTGAATTTAAATGCAACCGTCAGATGAACCAATGGTCAAGGCGTCGGATCGTCCGATGCTTAAGTGCTGACCCTTGACCTGAACTGTAGCCAAACCCTAAGGCGTCGGATGAACCGATGTCTGCATCGTCGGTTCATCCGACGGTCCATTTTGAATCTGTTGGCTGCAGAACTCATCCGACGTGTGTTAAAACTGGGGCGTCAGATCATCCGATGCTATAAACTTGATTTCAACTCATCCAATTCAGCGCCTTTTAGTTTTCCGTCGATTCTTTTGCTTCAACCTTGCTTTCATGAACTCTCTGAGCTTGATAGCATCCAAGGAACTTGAGTGTGCGTATTTTATGGCTTTGGAGTGCATGGTCAAGCTACTAGTGTACGAACCCCTCTTAATAGTACGGTCGAAACTACAAACTAGCAATCCAAGTGTCCTTCATCTCCTTTGTGACACTTGGAACTAACAAAGTCCTTAGCCTTGTAGTCTTCAACCATATTGAGCCCATTAAACAAATTGAGGGTTCTCATTCCATCCAATACTCGTGACAATAACCCAATTAGAAATGCGCTTCAAAACAAAGGTTAGTCACAAGCATAAGGTTGTCATTTATCACCGAAACACACCCTTACCAAAGGTGCGAAAGGGCCTAGATCGCTACAATCTCCCCCTTTTTGGTGATAGATGACAACACGAGTAGAGATATACGAGAATTTGAATTTAAAAACATATAAACTCTACTTCTAATGCATGAAAAGGAATAAGCGTTAAACACACATGCATTAGTAAACACACAAGCATGAGTAGACATGTAAACCATCAACATACACAAGATCCAATCCATGTCTCATCATGAAACACCTCAAAAGCGAGAGAGGCTACAAAAACTCCAAAACCTGCACTCTCCCCTAACTCCCCCTATCTCTACTCCCCCTATCTATCTCCCCCTTTGGCAACCAGCACCAAAAAAGGAGACTAAACCTGAGGCAGAGAGGAAGGATCCGGCGGCGAAGTAGAGACAACCCTCGAAGGTCGCACTGAGAAGCCAGAGGCGTCGTCGTTGTCGTCCTCGCTGAGAAGAGACCAAACTGGTGACGAGGAACCTGGAGGTGGAGGAGGTGCGACAGTCGACGTGCTGGGAGCTGTAGTAGCCTCGGGAGCAGGAGGAACGGTGTCGGAGGCAAGTGCTGACGAGATCTACTCCGTGATCGCTCGAAGGTAGTAGTCCTCCTGTCCCAACCCTCTACCCTCGGTGTAGTGAACGCCAGAAGCGGTGAAGACACCGGTGGACTAGGAAGAGTGGTGCGAGTTGGTGTCTCGAAGACGAGTGCTCCTGTGGTGAGTGGAGACACCAGCTGGGACGACGCAGGAGTGGTCATATGAAGCTGAGACAGGAAGGAAGAGGTGACCGCTGCCTGAGGTGTCGTCGTCTGGGGTACCGCGAACGCCCCTGTCTATAGTAGAGGTGACTATGGGAAAGTCGACAGGGGAACGTTCACGAACCCAACCGCTGGAGGAAGATGTGCTGTCAGGTCAGCCTGTAGCTCGGCAGTGGTAGGGGGCTGAGGTAGCTGAAGTCCTGTCTGCTAGAAGAGCTGACCAAGGCAACCAGACATGAAGGTGAACATCTGTGAAGTCAACATCTGGTGCTGGAGCATCTGCTGCCTCTGAGCCTCCTGCTGCTGACGGATCCCCTCTAGGATAACCTGCTGCGACTCCTGGTACTATTGGAACTGAGCCTGCATCTGCTGTTGTACCTGGAGAGTCGCCTGAGTCTGAGCAGCCATAGCCGAGATCAGTGAGGTGAGCTGTTCTGGCTGGGTCACCTGAGCAGCTGTGATCGTGGGAACCGGTGACTCAGCCTCTCTCTGGCCTGGCAGGGTGGAGCCTCCTGCCTCGTCGTCGTGTGACCGACGGACTCTAAAAACTAGCTCTGGAGCAAGTGTGAAATCCTCGTCGTCACTTGAGGACTCATCCTCTGTGGCGAAGTACTGAGGAAGAGGTGCCTCTGCTGCAGCAAGAGTAGCATCCTGTCGGGCTGCCTCGTCCATAACCGCCTCTGCTGCTGCCCTAGCCTATAGTGTCTCCTCGTCTCTCCTCAGGCCTCTCGGGCCTCTCCTCCTGTCACCTGGCATCAGAGGACGGTAGGTCGGGAACACAAACTTCGACGACTCTAGAATCCCGGCGTACCTCTGGGCCTCAAGCCTGGACAGCAGCCAACTGATCCAGTGAGCGAAGGGCTGCTGTCGCGTCATCCCCATGCCATCCATAATGGCGTCCTCGATCTCTGCTAGCAAGATATCCACGAGGTCAAATGGGCGCTTCGCCATCACGTACATCAGAAGCCATGCTGCACCCCTGTCAAGGACTCTACATTCCCCATCTAGTAGAGTATAGACCGTCTAAGGGTGTAGTGAACCACGTAGGCCTCGCGAATCAGACGATCTGGTGTCCTAGGTGTGCCGGGAAGGAAAGGCTGCTGAAACAGGAAACTGATCTCCTCGTCGGTAGGTAGGATAGGTGAGTGTGCACGACGACGAGGCTCGACGTCGGTGTACGCTAGGTAGTGAATAGAATCATCATGTAGATCCACCTAAAGCAGCTCTGCGATCCCCTCTCGAGTGAGCCGCTGCTGCTGACCCATAAACATGAACCTGATAGCAACCCGGTCAGCGTCGACTTACACAGTGGCGTAGAAAACTCTAACCCAGTCGGGGACGTATCGTGACCTCCGAGTCACTAAGTCCACCAATCCCCGCTGGTAGTCGAAGAAAGGGAGGATCGCCTCTCCAGTTGCAGCCGCCCTGAGAGCTGTGAACTGTAGCATACGGTGCTGGCTAAGCTGAGACCCTCTGTGAGTGTAGGAGGCATAGAATCTCTCGTGGAGAATCGTCCAGAACCTGGGGTCACACTCCTCTCTGCCACGTGGGAACCACTAGTCCTCGGGGACACTCCTCAACTGCCGAATCTTCAACCCTAGCAAGTGACGGAGGTCGCGGAGATAGACTCCGAAAGCCTCTGCTCGTGGTCCTCTGGGTAGCTGGGGGTGAGAGCCTGCTGCTCTCTCTCTGTGAGCTCCTCTGCTGCAGCTCTCCTCTGACGTGGTGTCGGCTGTGGCTGAGTATGACCTCATCGTGTCCGAGGTCCGGACCTGGCCAGTGAGGGAGGTGACTCTGTCTGTTATGTGGTCTGGTGCCCTTTGCCTGACCTACGTGGCCGCCGCCGCCGCCGTGTCCGCTGCTCCGTCTCGCCGCTCGCCGCTGCCGACTGCGGGGCTGCTCCCCCTGACTCTGAGTGCCCTCTGAAATCCTGATGCCCCTCTGAGGCTGTCCCTGTGTATCTGGCACTGCAAGCACTCTGTCCCACTCCTTCTGCTGTCTGCTCTTCTTCTTCTTCGGCTCGACAACCGCCTTACCCTTCCGCTTGTCGCCTGCCATCTGTGAGAGAAAAAGGTAGAAGATTATAGAATGGCTAGAGACGAATAAACGAGATATGTAACTAGAGGTAAGGGTCCTTAAGCATAGCATATAAGCAGATATGAGCCTAAATAAGAAAATTCTAGGAGATTGTGACCACATGATTAAAAGAGATGCTAGGTTGGTCCTTAGGTGCTCAAGATGATGTGTGTGTGGACAAATATGAGAGGTTTTTGCACAAATCATCATAGACATGCTCAAAATGTGACAAATGCAATGGCTAAGGAGCACTCAAGCATGTATAGTTGATTGCTAAGGGATGTGCAGGACCACAAATGCTAGAAATTTCAGAAGCATTACGATCAAGCACTAGAGGGCTCAAATGTGAAGAACAGGGGTCATTTGCCTAAGGAACAGTGTAGTGGAGGCCTAAGAACAGAGCAATGGAGGGAGAATCCTCACCACAGCGCGAAGATGGACGATGAGAAGTGGCTGTGGAGGAAGATTAGAGCCTTGCGCTCCTCCTTTGGGACGCCAGCAAGCAGCCGCAGCGGCGCACGGCCGGGAATGGCGGCGGCGGCGAAACCCTAGCGGGGGTGGGAGCTCGCGCGCGCGCGATTGGCCGCGATGGCGAGGTGCGGCGGCCGGTGGAGGACACGAGGAGCGGCGGAGGGCCGGCGGAGGGCCGGCGGAGAGGCACACATGCGCGGATGGTGGCCGGAGGCGGCGAGTGGCGGCGGCGTACAACGCAGGCGCGGCGGCCGGTGGACTTAGGATTTGAAACGATTGAGAAGCCGCCGACGGATATGACAGGTAGGACCCACGCTTCAGTGGAGCGTCGGATGAACCGACGGAGGAAAAATAGAAGCGTCGGTCGAACCGTCAGTGCAACTGAGCTCCGTGGTGAAACAAGGCATCGGATGGTCCGGCAGCCTATTTTTACAACGCGTCGGAGCAGTTGCGCGCGGGTCTAGGAAGAAGGCAAAATTCCTTAAGCACCAGATGAACCGATGGTATAAGATGCGAAGGCGTCGGTTCATCCGACGGTGTGAAATTTGCTAACAGAGAGCAACTGAGCGCCCATACCCCTTCACCGGATGATCCGACGCTAGAACCTACAGAGCAACGGTTCAACTGACGATGACAATTCGATTTTGGTTGAACTATTTCTCATTTTTGATCCATCGAATGTCACACACAAGCCAACACAAGCACATCTTTGGATCAATCCTGAGTGACAACCTCACCCCTCAAGCACTCCTTTACAAAATACTTATAATACACAATTAGCTCCCTAAAGAGGGATAAACCATAGATAAAAATAGGCAAATTTAGAACCAAAGGAGGGAGGGAGCTCCAAAAAGGGAATGTATGAGTTAATTGCCTTCGAACTTAGAGATTGACACCCTAAGCTCGTTAGGACTTAACTCAATAGGCATTAAGCACAAACATTTGTCTCATCACACCTTAAGAGTTGTTGATTTGCATTGAACGTTAAGCAACTTTCTCATAGTGTGAGTTTCCTTTGTGAATTCTCTCACGCAATGCTATGCAAGGACAAATGCATGAAAGTAAACATGAGTGCATCTACATGACAAGCAAAAATGCAAAGCGAGAAGGTAAACTATCTTTCCAAGTTTGAACCCTTGATGAACTTATTCATGATGAGCCATTCTTCATGCCTTGAGCAAAACAAGAGAACCACCGGCTCAAGCAAGACCCATACTCATCACTATCTCATCAAGGTTAGACAAGCCCCTAATCATGTACATATGCAAATGCAAACTATATGACAAGCATTACATGATGCTGGACGCATCAAGCACATTTAATTCACTTCGAAGCCTACAAAAGGTGTTTTCATCAAGAGGCTTGGTGAATATATCCGCCAATTGCTCCTCGGAGCGAACACCACAAAGGAAAATGTCCCCTTTTGCAACGTGGTCTCGCAAGAAGTGATGACGGATATCATTGTGCTTGGTGCGAGAGTGTTGAACCGGGTTGTTAGCAATTTTTACGGCACTCTCATTGTCACAAAGGAGGGGAACCCTATCTAGAACCACACCATAATCCAGGAGGCTTTGCTTCATATAGAGGATTTGAGCACAACAAGCCCCCGCGGGAATGTATTCCGCCTCCGCGGTGGATAAGGCCACGGAGTTTTACTTCTTAGAGGACCAAGCAACCAAAGAGCGACCTAGCAAATAGCACCCACCTGAAGTACTCTTACGGTCTACTCGACATCCGACAAAGTCCGAATCCGAATAACCAAAGAGCTCAAAACAAGCACCATGGGGGTACCACAAGCCAATGCTAGGTGTGTGTCACACCCGATTTTCCGTAGAAAACCGAATGCATCTCATATGTGTGCCAGGATCACAATTTCACAAATATGATAAACTCATGAGTGTAATATCACAAGACATTGCTCAAAACGTACAGAAAGGATTTATTAACTTTTACTACACTCATGATGGTAGACACAAAGGTCTTTACACGAACAACGATAACTATGAAGACGCGACTCTATCTTCATCTTCCACAGGCTTCTGGCTGGTTGATCGCATCCTCAGAACTCCTCGTAGTCGGTGAAGTACTCCACTCCGGGATTCTTCTCTGAACAGCGTAAGCAAGGATGAGTACACTTATGGTTGGTACTCAGCAAGGCCACGGGAATAACCGGAAAGCAATATTAATCCATCTTTAAGTTCAATTAATCATAGGGTCCAGGCCACTCTTGACCGTGAGCACGGCCGATCGATCGCCTTTACACTGCGAGAGGTTGCACACTTTTCCCACAGTTCGCGTAAAAGTTCCAAAGAACTTTGAACCCAACCACGCATGTGCTGATCAGGCACAATACCACACTTCCGAGGTGTGATTGCATAGGGACGCTACGAAGCCTTTACAAAGATATGCAAAAGCACCAACAACCCACGACAGTTACAGCTCAGGGCGGACCATAACCCTCCCTAGTGGTCAGCACCTTAGCAAAGGCTGCTACCCCAAAAGAACCGGGCTATACCCCTGCAACTCGGAGCCCCCTGTGTTCCTTTCGGATAAGGTCGTTAATACAATCACACACCTAATTAATTGGCTAAGCCAGAGCCATATGGACTGTGGTTGCACTGTTTTCCTGGGTGGTTCTCCATGTTCCGATTAATTTATAGTGTTCTTGATTAAAGCATAGGTAGAAGGGTGGTTAGGGTCACTTGCCTTTCTCCAACGATAAGGTACTTTCCTTTACTGCAAAGCTCTGCACTTGAACTTCCTCGAACGGTGCGTTGGCTACGATCATGCAAGAAAACATACAATAAATACATCAAACATTACCAAAAGACTAAAACAAGCTTTTAGAAATGACGGGCTCGGAGAGATGATCGCATGGACACCAAGAACGCGTAAAACGGAGCTAGGATGAAAAAGTTATGGCTGAAACAAGATTCAGGGACTAAATTGTGAATATCTGAAAGTTTATGGAGTTTTTTGCAAGATTTCAGGGACCTAAACATAATTATGTGTGAAACTAGGAGGTCTAACATGTAAAAGGTCAAGGGTGGGCTGCTGAACATGAAAACTATGAAGTTCAGGGTTCGAAACATAAAAACAAGGACCTGTTTGAAAGGCTTTATATAGGTGGAAGGGTTTATTTGTGAATTCTGGAATCTCGGGGTCCTTTTTGCAAAACTGCCAAGGCAGACGGTGGAGTGGCTGAGGGAGTGCCACGTGGCAAATCGCGATTGGTCGTGCTGACGCAAGGCTGATGCAAGCGGTGACGCAGCTCGTGGACCGGCACCCGTGGACCCGGTCTACCGGTCCACGGTGGACCGCTGAAGGGGTACGCCCCCTCTTTTAATCTGGGCCGTCCGCGCCGATCGGACGGCCCGGATCGCGTGTGAGCGGCGGGCTGCGGCGGACGGCCGGCCGGCGGCGGCTCGCGGCGGCGCCGACGGTGAGCTCGCCGGCGAAGAGTGAACCAGAGCTCCCGGGCACGATTTTGAGAACGGTTAGGCTCAACATGAAGAGGAGAAGAAGGGGAACTCACTGGGGAACTTGAACAGTAGGGAGCCGCGCCGTAGGAGGAGATCGGGGCGGCGGCGCAATGGCGGGCGGCGAGCTCCGGTCTTGGGCGGCGGCGGCGCCCGTGCGCGAGCGGGGAGCGGGCGGGGGGGATGGTGCGGGAAGAGGTGAGGCTCGCTAGCCTTTTATAGGTGGAGATTGGAAGAGGAGGAGGCGGCTAGGCGGTGCTCGTCGGTGGGCCGGCCATTAATGGCGAGGCTCGGTGCAGCGGCGGTTTTGGGAGGGGAAGAGGTGAGGTGGCAGCGCGTGGGAGTGCGCGGCGCACTGACGCGCAACATCTGGAAGGGGAGGAGTCGCGGGATACCGGGGAGGCGGCGCTGGGGTGCGGGAGCCGGCGCGGGGAAGAAAGGGGAGGGGCGCGGCGGGGAGGTAGGGGACGGCCCCGACAGGTGGGCCCCACCTGTCGGCGGCTGTGTGAGAGGGAGGGAGGCGGGCGCGCTAGCGGGCTGCTGTGGGCCGAATTCTGTGATGGGCCGCGGCAGGAAGTGAGAAGGGGAGGGGAGTGGGCCGCGGGTAGATAGGTTTGTTGTTTTTTCTTTTTCTTTTTCTTTTTTCCTTTTCTTTTTTCAAATCCATTTTTAAACCAAATTCAAACCTTTTTAAATTCAAATCTTTTACATGTATTCAAATTCAAATTTTAACACAAATTTCTCCAACTGTTTTAAAGGCTTTTCACAAACTATTTTTAACAACTTTTCAAACATATTTTAAATTCAAACTTTCATCATTTTTTTAATTCAAATTTTTTTTACAAACTTTTCACAATTATTTTTAAGGACTTTTTCACAAATGTTTTTTTAAGACTTTTAGAATCACACCACAACAAAACTCATGCATTTCAACATGATGCACAAACACTTGGGTGATTTCTAATTATTAAATGTGGTTTAATTTAATTAAAGGCAAATTTATTTATTCAAATTTATTAAATCATTAGAAAATAAAACTAAACCATGTTGCTAACAATATTTTATTGTGATGTAATTTTCGGGTGTTACAAATCCTACCCCCTTAAAAAGAATCTCGTCCCGAGATTCGGTGGGATCGGAAAACAATAGGAGGAGATACAAGAAGTCTTGAAAGATGACTGTTTACTACCACAGAGCTTATTCACTTCTCCTTCTTCTTCGGGCTTGTAGCGGCAAACTCAATCCTATCTCCTTGCGTGGTAGTTAAGAGCACCGACTTCTTGGCACACAAAATGATTCCATCATGCTTGCTTAACCAATCCATACCAAGGATCACATCTATTCCACTGGATGTTAGGATCACTAAGTCTGCTTCAAAATCTATCTCTCCGATCTTAAGATTGACTTGTGGGCATACATAGGTGGATTTCATTTCACCGTTTGGGGAACTAATTAACAAATGCGTCTTCATGGAGCTCATGGGTACATCATGCTTTGTCACGAATCCTTCAGTAATAAATGAATGCGATGCCCCGGAATCAAATAAAACTGTTGCAGGTACAGAGTTGATAAGGAACGTACCAAGCACAACATCCTTGGCCTCTTGAGCTTCTTCAGCTGTCACATGGTTCACCCTACCATGCATATAGTTCTGTTGGCCTCTGTTATCTCTCTGAGGTGTCTGCATATTACGCTGAGGGCAAATACTGGCGTAGTGTCCCAATTGCCCGCAGTTGAAGCATCCACTGGGGTGAACTGGAGTAGTGTTCCTTACTGGTGCACCTGAGCAGTTTTGATGAGGATTTGGAGCCTGAGGTGTCATTGGGTTGGATTCTTCGGGTTCATCAAACGAACGACAGAACGGTTGATTCTGTCCATGGCCACTGCCGTGTGTGCTGGAACGAAACTGAGAGTCTTGCGATGAGTTGTAACGAGGGCGGGTGTTACTGCTAGATTGACCCTGAGGTTGAAACTTGCGCTTCTGTTCACGAAGTTCCTTGCGTTTATTCTCCAAGCCTATAGCCTTATTGAGTAACATCTGAAAGTTAAGAAATGTGTGACTCTGCAACTGATAGTTAAGTGGCCCTATCAAACCATCGAGAAAGCGTTTTTGTCTCTTTGCATCCGTGTCGACTTCATCTGGTGCATAGCGGGACAAATGAGTAAACTGATCCAGATACTCACTAACTGTCATGTTGCCTTGCTTTAGAGCTAGAAATTCCTTCTTCTTCAGCTTCTTCACACCAGCTGGGATGTGATGTGTACGAAAACTCTCCTCGAACTCCTGCCAGGTAATGGTGTCGGCAGCAGCATGCGCGATGGTGTAAGCATCCCACCAATCAGATGCTGCACCTTCCAGACGACCTGAGGCATACAAAACCTTCTCACGATCATTACATTGAGTGATATTCAGCATCTTGTTGATGGTCTTGAGCCAATCATCGGCATCGAGGGGATCCACTGAATGAGAGTAAGTGGGCGGGTTGTGGCTCATGAATTCTCTATGCTTGTTCACTGGTGGTGGAGGTGGTGGGGGTCCTTGTGGTGGCGGCCGGTTCTCGCCGTGCTCGTAGATTACGGGCCGGTGGCGGTGAGGTTCTGAATTAATTGCATCTGTTCCGTAAAGAACTGCTGCATCGTGGGATCCATCGCTAATTCTTGTGGTGGGGGAGGGAACTTGATTCAGCTAATTGGCGATGTGAGCACGAACGGAATATCCTGTCCAGCTCCTGACCTGATGTTTACCATTTGATTGTTAGAGAGAGAAGTTTTCCGATAGGAAGTTGAATTGATAAAGGTGAATCAGAGAAAAGGGGCTAAGATTCAAATTTTAATTTTAATTATTTTATTGATGCATTTGTGGCCATCACTCCACAAAAACATTTCAATCATGTCAAAGATCCAAATCATGCATGTTTACAACCAACAAGCATTAACATCGCACGTCCTCACAAGAACGACTCTATCGAAACGAAACTGATAGAAAGGGTAGCCAACCTAAGAAGCTATCCTATAAAGCACGTGTGGTAGTTCAAGGTGGAAGAACCAGAATCAGATTCAGTGTAGAAGAAAACAAAGGATATGGTTTTGTTAAAGAATAAAGAATAAAATATATTTTTAAGTGTAAATAAGATATTTTGAATGCTGGAAAGGCTTTCTAGATAAAGAGTTCATAATATCGACCATTTCTATCTGAGGCTGCGTCCTACAGTCAGCATTGCTCTGATACCACTCTGTCACACCCGATTTTCCGTAGAAAACCGAATGCATCTCATATGTGTGCCAGGATCACAATTTCACACATATGATAGACTCATGAGTGTAATATCACAAGAGATTGCTCAAAACGTACAGAAAGGATTTATTAACTTTTATTACACTCACGATGGTAGACACGAAGGTCTTTACACGAACAACGATAACTATGAAGACGCGACTCCATCTTCATCTTCCACGAAGCTTCGACCGGTTGATCGCAGCCTCGAACTCCTCGTAGTCGGTGAAGTACTCCACTCCGGGATTCTTCTCTCGAACGGCGTAAGCAAGGATGAGTACACTTATGGTTGGTACTCGGCAAGGCCACGGGAGTAACCGAGAAAGCAATATTAATCCATCTTTAAGTTCAATTAATCATGTGAGGGTCCGAGCCGCTCTTGACCGTGAGCACGGCCGATCGATCGCGTTTACACTGCGAGAGGTTGCACACTTTTCCCACAGTTCGCGTAAAAGTTCCAAAGAACTTTGAACCCAACCACGCATGTGCTGATCAGGCACAATACCACACTTCCGAGGTGTGATTGCATAGGGACGCTACGAAGCCTTTACAAAGATATGCAAAAGCACCAACAACCCACGACAGTTACAGCTCAGGGCAAACCATAACCCTCCCTAGTGGTCAGCACCTTAGCAAAGGCTGCTACCCCAAAAGAACCGGGCTATACCCCTGCAACCCGGAGACCCCTGTGTTCCTTTCGGATAAGGTCGTTAATACAATCACACACCTAATTAATTGGCTAAGCCAGAGCCATATGGACTGTGGTTGCACTGTTTTCCTAGGTGGTTCTCCATGTTCCGATTAATTTATAGTGTTCTTGATTAAAGCATAGGTAGAAGGGTGGTTAGGGTCACTTGCCTTTCTCCAACGATAAGGTACTTTCCTTTGCTGCAAAGCTCTGCACTTGAACTTCCTCGAACGGCGCGTTGGCTATGATCATGCAAGAAAACATACAATAAATACATCAAACATTACCAAAAGACTAAAACAAGCTTTTAGAAATGACGGGCTCGGAGAGACGATCGCGTGGACACCAAGAACGCGTAGAACGGAGCTAGGATGAAAAAGTTATGGCTGAAACAAGATTCAAGGACTAAATTGTGAATATCTGAAAGTTTATGGAGTTTTTTGCAAGATTTCAGGGACCTAAACATAATTATGTGTGAAACTAGGAGGTCTAACATGTAAACGGTCAAGGGTGGGCTGCTGAACATGAAAACTATGAAGTTCAGGGTTCAAAACATAAAAACAAGGACCTGTTTGAAAGGCTTTATATAGGTGGAAGGGTTTATTTGTGAATTCTGGAATCTCGGGGTCCTTTTTGCAAAACTGCCAAGGCAGCCGGCGGAGTGGCTGAGGGAGTGCCACATGGCGAATCGCGATTGGTCGTGCTGACGCAAGCTGACGCAAGGCTGATGCAAGCGGTGACGCAGCTCGTGGACCGGCGCCCGTGGACCCGGTCCACCGGTCCACGGTGGACTGCTGAAGGGGTACACCCCCTCTTTTAATCTGGGTCGTCCGCGCCGATCGGACGGCCCGGGTCGCGTGTGAGCGGCGGGGGCCGCGGCGGACGGCCGGCCGGCGGCGGCACGCGGCGGCGCCGGCGGTGAGCTCGCCGGCGAAGAGTGAACCAGAGCTCCCGGGCACGATTTTGAGAACGGTTAGGCTCAACGTGAAGAGGAGAAGAAGGGGAACTCACTGGGGAACTTGAACAGTAGGGAGCCGCGCCGTAGGAGGAGATCGGGGCGGCGGCGCTCCGGCGGGCGGCGAGCTCGGTCTTGGGCGGCGGCGGCGGCGTGCGCGAGCGGGGAGCGGGCGGGGGAAGGTGCGGGAAGAGGTGAGGCTCGCTAGCCTTTTATAGGTGGAGATGGGAAGAGGAGGAGGCGGCTAGGCGGTGCTCGTCGGTGGGCCGGCCATTAATGGCGAGGCTCGGTGCGGCGGCGGTTTTGGGAGGGGAAGAGGTGAGGTGGCAGCGTGTGGGAGTGCGCGGCGCACTCACGCTCAACATCTGGAAGGGGAGGAGGCGCGGGATACCGGGGAGGCGGCGCTGGGGTGCGGGAGCCGGCGCGGGGAAGAAAGGGGAGGGGCACGGCCGGAGGTAGGGGACGGCCCCGACAGGTGGGCCCCACCTGTCGGCGGCTGTGTGAGAGAGAGGGAGGTGGGCGCGCTAGCGGGCGCGCTAGCGGGCTGCTGTGGGCCGAATTCTGTGATGGGCCGCGGCGGGAAGTGAGAAGGGGAGGGGAGTGGGCCGCGGGTAGATAGGTTTGTTGTTTTTTTCTTTTTCTTTTTCTTTTTTTCCTTTTCTTTTTTCAAATCCATTTTTAAACCAATTTCAAACCTTTTTAAATTCAAATCTTTTACATGTTTTCAAATTCAAATTTTAACACAAATTTCTCCAACTATTTTAAAGGCTTTTCACAAACTATTTTTAACAACTTTTCAAACATATTTTAAATTCAAACTTTCATCATTTTTTTAATTCAAATTTTGTTTACAAACTTTTCACAATTATTTTTAAGGACTTTTTCACAAATGTTTTTTAAGACTTTTAGAATCACACCACAACAAAACATGCATTTCAACATGATGCACAAACACTTGGGTGATTTCTAATTATTAAATATGGTTTAATTTAATTAAAGGCAAATTTATTTATTCAAATTTATTAAATCCTTAGAAAATAAAACTAAACCATGTTGCTAACAATATTTTATGGTGATGGAATTTTCGAGTGTTACAGTGTGTATTTTAAATATCTAAGTATCCTTTTCAAAGCACTTAGGTGAGATTCTTTAGGGTTGGCTTGAAACCGAGCACACATACAAACACTAAACATGATATCGGGCCTAGATGCGGTAAGATAAAGAAGAGAACCTATCATAGAACGGTAAAGATTTTGGTCAACCGATTTACCTCCCTCATCTAGGTTGAGATGTCCATTAGTAGGCATTAAAGTCTTGATTGTCTTACCATCATCCATCTTGAACTTCTTGAGAATATCATTGGTGTACTTCTCTTGATGAATGAAAGTCCCTTCCTTCAATTGCTTGATTTGAAACCCAAGGAAGAAGTTGAGCTCACCGATCATTGACATCTCGAATTCCCTAGTCATGAGTTCACTAAAATCCTTGCACACTTTGAGATTAGTAGAACCAAAGATAATATCATCAACATAAATTTGACAAATGAAGAGTTCTTTGTTGATTATCTTTGTGAAGAGAGTGTTGTCCACTCTACCAATCTTGAATCCCGCTTCAATAAGAAAATCCCAGAGCCTCTCATACCATGCCCTAGGAGCTTGCTCGAGTCCATACAACGCCTTGTGCAACCTATAGACATGGTTAGGATATGTAGCATCCTCAAATCCGGGAGGTTGCTCCACATAGACTTCTTCATTGATGAAGCCATTCAAGAAAGCACTCTTTACATCCATTTGAAATAATTTCATTTTATGACTAGATGCATATGCAAGGAGGATACGGATGGCTTCAAATACGTGTCACCGGAGCGAAGGTCCCTCCATAGTCCAAGCCTTCTACTTGAGAGTACCCTTTGGCGACAAGTCTTGCCTTGTTCTTCACCACAATGCCATGTTCATCTTGCTTGTTCCGGTACACCCACTTAGTGCCAATCTCATTCTTGTTCTTGGGGCGCTCGACCAACTCCCACACTTGATTTCTTGTCAAATTGTTGAGCTCGTCTTGCATTGCCAAGATCCAATCCGGATCCCCAAGAGCTTCATCTATAGTTGTGGGTTCTACAAAAGAGACAAAAGCATGATGTTTGCAAAATGAGGCATATTGCTTGCAGCGAGTCCTTGTACCCCCTTGGGGATCACCCAACACAAGATCAATTGGATGATTTGTTAAAGTCCTTGTGCGTCTTCCAAATATTGTAGAGGTGGGATCATCTTGAGATTGAACTTCGCCCATGTCCTCTACTTGATCTTGAGTGTCTTGTGAGATAGGAGGTGGTTCTTGTGAGGAAGATGGACTATCTTGTCTTGTGGGTCATGTAGGTGGATGCCTTGGTGGATCATTATTATTATCATCATTGGAGGATGAGTCTTCAACAGTGGAGTGAGGGTCATCATCCTCCCTTGGCTTGATGTCACCAATGGCCATCTTCTTCATTGCTTCTCGAAGAGGTTCTGTTCATACATCATCACAAAAAAAACCATCTCCTTGGGAGCCATTAGATTCATCAAACTCCACATCATATGTTTCTTCAATCACTAGTGTAGAGTTATTGAATACTCTATATGCTTTGGAGTTAGATGCATAACCGACAAATATGCCCTCATCTACTCTACTCTCAAACTTCCCTAGATGCTTTCTCTTCTTGAATATGAAACACTTACAACCAAACACCCGAAAGTAAGAGATGTTGGGCTTTCTTCCAATGAGTAGCTCATATGGTGTTTTCATCATGAGTCGGTGGAGATACACTCTATTTGAAGCATGATATGCCGTGTTGATAGCTTCCGCCCAAAACCTTTGCGAGACTCCATAGTCATCCAACATAGCTCTAGTAAGAGTGATGAGTGTCTTGTTCTTCCTCTCAACCACACCATTTCTTTGGGGTGTATAAGTTTAGGAGAATTCATGCTTGATGCCTTCACCATCACAATACTCTTCCACCTTTGTGTTGCGGAATTCTGACCCATTGTCACTCCTAATCTTCACCATGGATGACCCAAATTTTGGGCTCTAGTAGCGAACTTCTTGAAGATGTCAAATGTCTTGCCCTTGTCCTCCAAAAAGAAAGTCCAAGTATAGCGTGAGAAATCATCAACAATGACAAGACAATAGAGATTACCACCAAGACTCTTGTATGTAGTTGGTCCGAAGAGGTCCATGTGAATGAGCTCCAATGGTCTTGTGGTAGATACATAAGCCTTCATGGGATGATGACTTGCAACTTGCTTGCCGGCTTGACATGCACTACACAACTTGTCCTTCTCGAATGTAACATCCTTCACACCAAGGACCATGCCTTTCTTTAAAGCTTTCTTGATTTGGCTCATGCCTATGTGTGCAATGCGACGATGCCATAGCCAACCCTTGGATGTAGTGGAGATGAGGCAAGTAGTCAAGTTTGCTTCACGGGATGTAAAATCTACAAGATAAAGATTGCCATAGCGGAATCCCTTGAAAACAACTTCATTAGTTTTCTTGTTAGTAATTGTGACACCTTCATCATCAAATGTGCATGAAAGACCAAGGTCACAAAATTGTGCAATGGAAAGCAAGTTATAACTACAAGAATCCACAAAGAGAACATTGGAAAGGGATAAATCATTTGTTAGAGAGATTTCACCCAATCTGGAGATCCTTCCTTTAGAGTTATCACCAAATGAAACTTGTTCATGATCTCCCGCATCATCCACTAGTGAGGTGAACATTTTTACTTGGTCGGTCATGTGTTGAGTGCAACCACTATCAAGTATCCAATGACTCCCTCCGGCCTTGTAGTTCACCTACACACAAGAAATTAGCATTGAGATTTAGGAACCCAAGCTAGTTTGGGCCCTTTGATGTGAGTGACAAGAGCTTTAGGAATCCACAAGCTTCTACGTGGCTTGACTTTTGGTTTGGCCCCAATGAACTTGATTGCCACTTTGCCATTGTTCTTCTTCATCAATAAGAAGTGGTTGTCATTATACATGGACTTGTAGTTGCTAGGCAAGGTGGGCAAAGGACGAGTAGGTGTTGGGCACTCCCTTGTGTGATTACCGGTGACCTTGCAATGTTGACAATAAGATCCAACTTCATTGATGAAACACCCATATAGCTCCTTTGACCTAGGAGTTTCCTTGATGGGATTAGGGAAAGCACCAAGCCCCTTTGTCCCATAGTCTCTTGCATTGTAGTAGAGGATCTCCTTGTGCAACTCCTCACCCTTGGCCAAAGTCTTTACACAAGACCTTAAGCTTCTCACTTCTTCTTCAAGAGCTTTCACCCTATCATGGTTAGTCTTGGAGGAAGATGCAATATTTTCAACATTAAGAAAGACCTTAGGTTTTTCAATTAGATCATCACATGAGGTGGAGGCATTGACTCTAGTGACTTCTCTAGCATTTGTATGCCCACTAGAACCAATGTCCTCACTAGCAAGATCAAGTTCTTGATATTTCATCTCTAAGAGCACATGTTCTTTCTTGAGCTTCATATGACTTGACTCAAGAGACTTGTTAAGCACGGTTATGTCATCATGCTTGACGATTATCTCATTGTGCTTATCAAGTAACTTGTTGTGGTACTCTCTAAGTGACTTGTTAGACACTACCAAAGCATCATGCTCTTTGCTAAGGTCATTGTGCTTCACAAGCAACTCATCATATGAAAGCTTAAGTTTCTCATGAGTCTCATCAAGAGCTTTGAGCTTGCTCTTTTGTTTCTTTATCATGGAGGTGTATTCATCAAGATGATCTTTAAGAGCAAGCGGTGAGAGATCATCATCACTAGAAGACCCACTACTATCACTATCGCTCACCTTCGAGTGCTTTGCCATGAAGCACATAGGTGGAGGTGGAAGTGGAGGTTCATCATCCATGATAGCAATACCGGCGATCTTCTTGTTCTTGTCCTCTTCACTTTCACTTGATTCACTTGATGTCTCACCCCCGGTCACCCATTCATTGACCAAGAGAGAACGATGTTCACCCTTCTTCTTGTGGTAGGGCTTGTTTGATGACTTTTTCTTGGTGAGTTCTTCTTGTAGTACTTGGCATCCTTGTCATCTTCATCATTCTTCTTGCTTGAGTTTGACACTCTCTTGTTGGGCTTGGGGCAATCATATGAGAGATGATCATAGCTACCACAATTGTAGCACTTCCGATTGCTTCCCTCACCACTTCTTCTTTATGACTGGAACTTTTGCTTCTTAGGATCATAGTTGTAGCCCTTGTTGCCAATCTTGGAGAGCATTCTTGTGGTCTTCCTCATGAGAAGAGCAAGCTTAGCATCATCACTCTCCGCTTCACTTGTGTCACTTGGATCATCACTTTCACTTGAGGAAGAAGGAGCTTTCTCCTTGATCTTCTTGGACTTCCCCTTTTCACTTGCCTTGAGTGCAAGATCTTTCTTGGCGCTTGAGTGTGAGGTAGATGATTCCATGTCTTCCATCATGAACATCTCGTGGGAGCGGATCTTGCTCACAACCTCGGTGATGGTGAGGGTGGTGAAGTCCTTCTCAAAGAGAAGTGCCTTGACGATTTTGTATCTTGGCTTGGGGAGCATTTGAAGGATTTTCTGGATGATTTCCTGCTCGAAAAGGTTAGCAACATCGAGAGCATTGATACTTTGAATAAGCACCCCATCCTAGAATACATTTGCTCTACCCCCTCATCATCCTTCATTTTGAACTCATTGAGTTCCAACTTGAGCAACTCATATTTTTCCTCACGGATCTTTTTGTTACCCACATGGATTTCTTTGAGTTCCATCCACACCTCATGGGCGGTGGGCAAAGCAAAGACCCGATCAAACAACTCATCATCTAGCGCCTCAAAGATGTGATTCCTAGCACGTGCATTCCACTTAGCCTCACTCTCGGTGGGAACCGAAGGCAACAGATACATGGTAGTGCGCCACGCATCATGATGTTGAGCTTGAAGATAGCTAGCCATTTCTATATGCCCAAAAGGTGAAGCGCTTCCCCGCCAACCTTGGAGGGCCATTGCCGCTTCCCTTCCCCATCTCCCTAGGCGGTTAAGCCAAGCAAAAGGGAGCCTAGCTTTGATACCACTTGTAGGATCTAGTCACATAGGGGGGGGGGGTTGAATACGGGACTTGTTTTGCAAGCTCTATGAAAAACGAAATCCTTAACCTATCAACTAGTGTTGCCCATACTAAAAAAGTTCTTCCCTACTACTAGAGCAAACTATCACAAGTTTCCTTAGCAAAAATCACACTAGGAGGCAATATGACAACCTAGGCAAGATATGAAGCACACAAGTGAAACAAGCTAGAACAAAGACAAAGAAACTTGAGAGCGGAAATAGAGTGCTGAAAGTAACTGCTAGAAGTAAATAAGAGGGACAAGAGGCGACCGGATTTTTTCCCGTGGTATCGAGAAGTTGACGCTCCCCCCTAGTCCACGTTGGAGCACTCACTTAGAGTATCGCTCCCCCTTGAGTCACAAAGACACAAGTGCTCACTAAGAGTGCCCGTTCTCCATCTCCGGAACAGTGGGTCTCGAACCGTGTACACCAAGCTTGTCTTGAGGCTCCCACAATCTCCAAGAGCTCACCAAGAACCCCCAAGTCACCTAGACCATCTAGGAGCCGTCAAACTCTAAGAGTAACAAGCCCGCACACCTTCACTGGACCTGAGCACTCAGCTAAACCATGTATGCACCTTGAAACTCTTGCTCACTAAGAAAGAACACCTCAATGAAGAGGAAGAGAAATCCCAATTGGCAAGAACACACTCTCCTTCTCTCCTAGGCTGCAATGGATCTTCAAAGTGGCAAAGGCAGCTCTAGAGAGGCAGGGGGCTTATTTATAGGCCTAGAAAAGAAGGCTAGCCACTGGAAAAAGTCCCCTGAAAAAGTTGTACCGTCGGATGAACCGATGGTGCCCCCCTGCTGAGCGTCGGATCATCCGTTCACTAATAGAAGCCAATATAGTCGTTGAACCTTGAAACCCAGACAATACACCGACGCTATACACCGACGCCCCATCGGATCATCCGGTGCTGAAGGCACCACACTTGGGGCGGTACTGTATGATTTGTATCAAACTGTTGGATGAACCGCTGATTATACAATCCAAGCGTCAGTTCATCCGGTGCTGAAGCAGAAGTCTTGGCGCGTCTCTATTGAATTTAAATGCAACCGTCGGATGAACCGATGGTCAAGGCGTCGGATCGTCCGATGCTTAAGTGCTGACCCTTGACCTGAACTGTAGCCAAACCCTAAGGCGCCGGATGAACCGATGCCTGCACCATCGGTTCATCTAACGGTCCATTTTGAATCTGTTGGCTGCAGAACTCATCCGACGCATGTTAAAACTGGGGCGTCGGATCATCCAACGCTATAAACTTGATTTCAACTCATCCAATTCAGCGCCTTTGAGTTTTCCGTCGATTCTTTTGCTTCAACCTTGCTTCCATGAACTCTCTGAGCTAGATAGCATCCAAGGAACTTGAGTGTGCGTATTTTATGGCTTTTGGAGTGCATGGTCAAGCTACTAGTGTATGAACCCCTCTTAATAGTATGGTCAAAACTACAAACTAGCAATCCAAGTGTCCTTCATCTCCTTTGTGACACTTGGAACTAACAAAGTCCTTAGCCTTGTAGTCTTCAACCATATTGAGCCCATTAAAAAAATTGAGGGGTCTCATTCCATCCAATACTCGTGACAATAACCCAATTAGAAATGCACTTCAAAACAAAGGTTAGTCACAAGTATAATGTTGTCATTTATCACCAAAACACACCCTTACCAAAGGTGCGAAAGGGCCTAGATCGCTACATCCTCTTCCTTTGATCCATGGCATGATCCACCCTGCTTGTGATTGGCGACCGAGGAAGGAAAGGGCAGCATTGTTTCGCTACTGCTGACGAGGACCACACAGATGGTGGGGAAGGCAAGGAGTAGTGGTAGAGCAAGAATCAAAATCTACTTATGATGTAGTTACTACTATACCAATTATAGATATAAGATCATGTTATAAATTGTGTTGGTCTGCATTTTAAATTTTCTATTGGACTAACGTGCTTTGATGGACCCAGTCATGGTGACACAATCGCTAAATCAAAGGACAAAGTCAATCTTGTATATACACAGGTTGATATACATAATCCCTCACTCTAATTCATTATCCGAACTTTATCCTTAATTTGTGAGGCTAAACTAGTTTATGTGAACTCTGATATCAGTCTGTGTGTGTTAGATGGTCCTTTATTGCTATACCTTTATTGCTAAATCAGTTTATGTGAACTTTGACTTTGAACAATTGTGTATATATCGGCTTGGTTCAAAAGCCTAGGTGTGGCGTTAGCCAGACCTTGCCAAATAGGTGGCTCCGCCACTGGCAAGGAGCCAAAGTAAGCTGCCACCGTAGTTTCGTCCGCAGCCACAGGGGAGCCGTCCTTGGGAATCAGGGTGGGTGGCCACTGGCCACCAATGACTAATTAATTAATCATGGTGCGTAGGCTGTCTCCTCCATTGCAACCGCAGACACGGGGAGCCATCCATGGTGATTAAGAAAGCCGGTTGCCACCAATTCCTCATGGTCCGTAGGCCGCCGCTGCTGTCAAAGATGGACGGGGATCCTGCTGCCGCTGCTGCTAATCGCCTATTGCCACCGCTAGACCGCCTCGGGGCTACGGGGGAGCACGTACGCAGCGTGACATGTGGCTCTGGATGCGGCAGGGGTTGCGGCGATGTGTGGGGTGCGGTTGGGTGGTCGGGTGGGCCCGACACGAGTATAGGTGGGTTGAAAGTGCATCTAGGCCCCTAAGTGGATTTTGGTGAATTGAATGACAAGGTGATTAAAGGACTAATGGATTTGTCTAAGATTGTGAGCAGGTTTTATTTATATATTCATGAGCAACCATTGAAGTATTTACTTATGGATGAATATTATATGGCTCACATTAGAGAAGACAAATATATGGATGATCCTAATGTTCAAGTGGCAAATATAAAGCAATAAATGAAGATGTAGCTTGATTAAAATTATAAGGATCACAAAAGAGAAGATGGTAATTTTCTAAGTCAAGTGCAAGGCTTCATGTGCTTATTAAAGGAGAACACAAGGATGAGTGTATACGTTATAGTTCTAATTTGGAAGCTTGCACATTCGTTGTCAATCAAGATCAAGCATTTGAAGCGGGTGTTCAAATGAAGTTAATTGTGTATGAAGCAAAGTGGAACTCAAAGTGGATTGGATAAGTGATGAAGAGATCAACCGAGATGTCTAGGGTGAGGGACTAAGCGATCTTTGGGGCCGTAGCTAAGCCGCCATTAGTGTTTTGCTAAGGTGAAGTTCTAGCATTTGTGGGGTCTCCAAGTATCATATTCAAACCTTAACCGAGGGAAGCAATGCAAGTCATCAACATGTTGAGATTGTCAATATGGAGTGACTCATGGACCAAGTGTGCATTCCTATGCTATATGGAAAGATCCTAAGTCATTAGCTCAATTATGGACATGCTCAAGTCAAATGCTATGTTGAAAGAACTCAAGTGGATATTGATCAAGTATGGCTAGATTGAAGATGTTCAAGCTCAAGAGATCAACAAAGTATTTTTATTCATTCTTGAGTATAGGTATGTAGTACTATCAAGAGGGATGCAACTTAGTGAGTTGACCAAGTCAAAGTGCTCATTAGTTGAACTAAGTGAAATCTAGCCTTAGAGTGTGCTAACAAACCCTCCTAACCTAACCTGAGTCATTTCATCTTGGTGGTGAAGTGCTAGTTTCTTAGAAGAAGGTTTTGGGGGTGTCTCGGGCCTGACCGGTCTGACCGGTCAGGGGCACCGGTCTGACCGGTGCCGCTAGCCCCAACGGCTAGTTTTTCGACCACCGGTCTGACCAGTGCCGCTCGAGGACCAACGGCTAGTTTTCTCCTTTGAGGGGTATAAATACCCCAAGCCTTCTTCAGTGGAGGGCTGCTGTTTCTAGTAATATTGCTGAGGTCCCAAGCCATTCCTAACAAGCTCTAAGACTTAGTGGCTCTCCCCAACCCTCTCTTTGTGTGATTTGTGGATTCAAGCCATACTCTTTGTGTTGGGTTGAGAAAGTAATCTCAAGAGTGATCTTGTGAGCTAACAAGAGCATTTCCATAACTTGAGCACTTTGGTTTCGCATCTACAAGCTTTGAAGCGTTTATTACTCTTGGAGGTTTGCCTCCTAGATGGCTAGGCGTCGTCGGCTAGCTCCCAAGGTTGTGGTGAGCAGCGGGAAATTTGTAAGGGCTGCGATCTTGACTCTTCGTGAAAAAGATCCCCTTAGTGGAAAGGAGGAAAGTGGTTGAAAGAGACCCGGCTTGTTGTGGCAATTGTCCCTTACAAGCTCCTCAACAGAGACGTAGTCATTCCTTAGTAGGTGGTGAACTTCGGGAAATAAATCCTTTCTTCTTCGTGTGGTTTGACTCTCTAAGATGTTTCTCTAGCATATTTGATTTGCTTCCGCTTCGATCTACTTGGGTGTGCTACTTGTGTGTGCAGGGCTCATTACCTTGCTTATGATTATCTACAAAGGCCACTCACCAAGTTTGGTTCATGCTAGAAGTCAAGAGGTGCTTGAAGTTGTTTTTGCAGGTGCTCTGTGCTACACCGGTCTGACTGGTGAGGTGCACCGGTCTGACCGGTGTCTTCTGTGAAGTCCAGTGCCTGACCGGTCTGTCATCACCACCGGTCTGACTGGTGGAGCACTGTCAGCTCAAGTGTTCGGGAAGAAAGTGTTTAATTTGGTCGTCGCGCCTATTCAAACCCCCCTCCTCTAGGAGACATCAAGGTCCTTTCAATTGGTATCAGAGCCAGGTTCTCCGATTCGAGCTTAACCACTTGGAGTTCTTCGATGTCGACAACTTGTGAGGCACCGTTTGAGCCACTAGCTCTAGATGGCTCAAACTACTCTTCTTGGCACTCCAATGTTCTCATTTCACTTAAGGTTTTGGGTCCCAGCACCGAGGGCATTACGGTTGCGAGTATTCTTCCGAAGGATGAGACATGTGTCTCACCAAAGGAATTGAAGAAGAAGCGACTCAATGCCATTATTACTAACCTTTTGTGTAGTTGTGTATGAAGAGAACTAAAGTATATTATCCTAAAGAGCAAAAGAATTGGTGAAGATGCTCATCTCATTTGGAAATTACTACTTGAGTTGGTACACACCAAATGGAATGAAATTGAGAGTGATGAAGAAGATGAACCAACGGAGATGTGCCCTACAACCTCTACAACATCCAATGATCATCAAGCATCAACCCTCGAGCAAGAAGAAGATCAAAGAAGCGAAGACGTTGTCCCTCTACAGGGACCAGTCAGACAGGTGACACCCACTGGTCAAACCGGTGCCGGCAGGGGCACACCAACTTGCTTGATGGCCAAGAAAGAAAAGAAGAGCAAGAAGAAGAGACAAGCCAAGGGAGCTAAGGGCTAGAAGAGTGAAGCATCAAGCTCTCGGACAAGAGAACTTGAACTTCTCAAATCCGAGCTCGCAACCTTGGTTTGTAAGTATGAATCATTGGCTAATAAATGTGATCATGATATCAAATCCTTTGCATGTAGAGCTAAAATAGAAGAAGAAGACAATGATGATCTAGAAGCTCAACTAGCGAAACTCACTAGTGAGCACATGGCTCTGCAAGCCAATCACAAGGAACTTGAATGTTCCTACGAGAAGCTTGTCGATTCTTATGCAACACTAGAGATAGCCCATAAGGTTGTGCTTTAATCGGTAAAATTTATACAACCTCTATCTCACACATGCACATGCTCACAAGTTCAAATTAATTTATCTTGCACTAAGGATTGTTTGTCTCAAGCAAGCCAATATAGCATTGAGTATGTACTTGTAGAATCTTGTGATGACCTCATTGCTAAAGAAAATGATGAACTCAAGCAAGAGGTTGAAAAGTTTCAAAATGACTTGTATGTGTTGAAGCAGAAGAGCAAAATGCAACCTTCTCAAGATAATCGTGAAGACATGGTGAAGAAGCTTGAGAAGGGATCAACCGTCACTAGATCAATCCCTCAACAACACACAATGACTCACAAGAACAAGATTCAAGAAAAGAGAAAGGTTGGGCAAGCCAAGTCCCAATATCGCCCGACCAAGCACAAGGCACAAGAATCACTCTCCAAGAAGCCTAGAAGTTCCAACAAGTGGAGAGTGTGCTACAAGTGCAGAGAGAAGGGTCACTTTGCCGACTCGTGCCCAAGTGTGAAGATGGGCAGTGACACTGACTGTGACCGGTTAGACTAGTGCGTGCCACCGGTCAGACCGGTGCCGACCAGGGCAGCCCCACCTCAAGCAAACAAGGCAAGGAAGACTCCTTCTCAAGAGCAAAGCTCAGAAGCAAGCATGGAAAAGAAACGGTAAGGAATGATGTGACCAACAAGAACAAAAGCCGCATTTGCTATGAATGCCATCAAAAGGGTCACATGGGCAAAGATTGTCCAAATGGTAACATTCCTAAATCAAATCAAGCCCATTATGATTTCCATAAGCCTAGGAATGATAAGAATAGAACTTGTGCCATGAGGGAGATTAGTTCACCTCATTGTAGCATGAGAGCTATTTGGGTTCCTAAGCACCTTGTGACTAACCCCATAGGACCCAACAAATGTTGGGTACCAAGAAAAGCTTGCTGAGCTTGCAGGTTGAAAGAGTTGCATTGAGCACATGGTTAGAAGACTTGGAAATCATGTTTGATCAATTGACCATGTGAAGAAAAAATTCATATTAATCTTGAAATCAATGACATCTCGGTAACTAGTACTCTTTGATTGAGTCTAAGTCACTCTTGATCCTCTGTGAACTCTCATGTAATGCTTATCTTGTACGAGTAAAACATGAGGTAGTGCTTTGACTTTTTTATGAAAAGTTACTCTCTCATGCCATTAGATGCTTTTAATGGCTCTCTAGTAGAGCATTGCCTTATCCATGTTGTAGTACTTAAATTAATAACATATTCACGCATTCAAGGGACAAGAAGGGCAAAATCACCAAAGGACTGTGCACTGGCGGTCACTGGTCTGACCGGTGATAGGCACCGGTCTGACCGGTGCTGGCCGAGTGAGGCTGTTGGCAGGTGACCCAGCACCTGTGCCCGGGTGACCCGGTACGCCTCTGTTTGTTGCAGGGTGACCCGACCCCTATGGCCGGGTGACCTGGGGTTGACCCAACTTTCAAGAAAAAAAGGTGATTTGGCGTCAAAGGTTATGAGAGACTCAACACATTTCATTTAATAAATCATCTATGTGTTGTGACCAAGTTTGGAATGAGCCTCACCAAGGTCTTAATTGAATAAAGTGCTTTGTTTGAGAAATTCAAAATATCTCTAGTACTATTTAAGGGGGAGCTCATTGCAACACTTGAATCACTTGTGGGATTAACAATTTCTTCTAGTGATCTTGTAGTCTCACTCTTTTGTGCATCCTGAAGCAAGCTCTTGATAAGCGTAACTTCCAAAAGAACAAGTAAGAGCTAGCATCGTTCAAAATTTAAATATATACACAAATGAAATGGTCTTAAGGCAAAGATATATTTTCATGAATCTCATTGAATACCGTAATGCATCTAGGCCATAATACCATGCTAGTGTGCCATTCTTAACATGTAATTGCTTCAAGTGATTTTTTTGTGTGGCTCTCTAGATATTTGGTTGATACTTTTACTTTCACTCGTCTTTGTGTCTTGAGGATGAAGGTATGAGCCAAACATTCTTGATAAGTCATTCATTTGAAGTGGATGCATGCACTTTGTGACATAGGATAGACCTTTCGAAAAAAACAACTAGTATGTGTAGGAAGTGTGCACATTTTTAAAAAAATATTTGATTCTTGGTCTTTGTGACCCAATCAACTTGATTGTGACTATAGTTCCTTTTGTTTGATTGATGACTAGTCACAATTAAGAAGATTTTCTCAAGTCCATAAATCCATCTTTATTAATCTCTCTCTCTCTCTCTCTTGGAAGGATCAAGAATTATCAAATAAATTGGATTATCCTCCATTCTTCCAAGAATTGATGAATTTTGGATCAATATCATCTCTCTATCTCCTACCCAAAACATCTGAAAAACTTGGGAAGGAAATCTCTCTTTTTGGCTCAAAGTCATTTTCTCAGGGGAGCACCGGTCTGACCGGTGGTACCCTTGTAGTCACATAATCTTTCTTCTGAGACCTAAGTGGATGCAAAGTGTTCTATAAAATACAGAAGAAGTTTTCAGAGGACACTACGCAAAATTGGAATGAAGGATTGGAACTTCTGAGGCTAGGTCGGTTCTACCGATATGATTTATCTGTTGAAATTATCAAATTCATCGATACTACCAAGCTTGGGTCGGAAAAACCGCTAAGGGCTCACTAGCCCGACCAGGAGCGGTCACCGGTCTGACCGGTGGCGCCCGACTGCAACCCGTGGACCCACAGTAAAAAGATTCTACCTTTTACGATCCTCCTTCTCTCTCCTCTATCATTCATCAGCATTCCTCCACATCCAAAACTATGAAACACCCCTCTCCTCTCTCTTTCACCCCTCCCATTCCCTCATGGAGATTTAAAGATTCAACCAAGGAAAAGGCTCAAGATTGGAAGCAAAAGGATCTTTTAAGGCCCCTCTTCACTTCCCCCTTCGAGTTCTTTGGATACATCTCAAGTTCTTCTCTCCAAAGTTATTCAAATCTTCGTTTTGCCCGATCTCTTTACTCCGTGCAAAGATTTGAATTTCCTTCGGTATATCATCTCCTGAGAACCCCTAGAAGACATACCTACAGATCCATAAGGTTTCGTTGGACACATTGTGAGAACCCAAGATTTGGGGTCGGACGGCCGTCACCAGTCTAACCGGTGGCGCATGTCCAGTCCCAAATGTTGTTTTCTTCATGTTTTTCAACACATATCTATATTAGGTTGTCTCATGTTTATCTAGATCAAATCTTAGATTCAAAGCTGCTCAGATTGAAAGTGGGAGCAATTGGCTCTGTTCTGGATGGCACCGGTCTGACCGGTGCCCCTAACCGGTCTGACCGGTGTGGCCAAGAGCAGACCCATTTGTTCTGAACTTTCAAGAATCTTTTCTATATCAATTCAATCTTTTTTCCTAGAGTCTTATAGACTCTTGTCATCCTTTTTGTGACTCAGGACAGCATCTATGGTACGGGAAAACGAGGGTGCTAAGAAAAGAAGGGAAGAGGTGCATTCTCGCAGAGGGACTGTGGCTGGTGACTTTGGGGAAGGGGGAAGCACTGTCAATGTCAGCGGCAAAAGGTTGAGATGCCGCTCAGCTCAAGCGAGTACAGAGGCACCTGACCTTGGAGGTGACACCGGTACTAGCAGTGATGACAATATTGAGGATGAGACCTTTCTGGGTCAGTATGAGCTGAGGAGGCACCAGGAGGTTGGGTCTGATGATGATGACTCCGACGAGGTTGAGGATGAGGATGAGGAGGATGAGGAAGAGGATGTGTATGCCATGGATGAGGATGATAATGACCAGGGTAGATTGAAGATCATGCCACCCACTTATATCTATCCTGACAGGCCAGTGAAGTACCATGGGCAGGCATGACCAAGGCCCTAAAGAAGTTAAGGGATAAGAACCCTTATGAGGAGGCTAGGACCGTGTCTGATCCGAGGTTTTGGGATAAGTTTCAGCAGGACTACTATGCTACAGTGATCATCAAAAAGCCCAAAATCACTCATAAGGCATAGTATGTGGATTGGGAGCACATGGCTAGGAAGAATGACCCTATATTTAATGAAATCATAAGCAAATGTGAGAGGCAAAGGGTTAAGATTCTTATGGGGTTTTGACAGGACTGGAACAAGGAGATAATAGCCCAGTTTTACACCACAATGCACTTTGGACACATTGGTACCGAGAGGTCTATGACTTAGATGACCAATGGTCAGAAGTATCCCATCACCTTCCCTAGGTTCTTGAGGTGCTTTGGGATCGTGGTGGGAGACAAGGACTTAAGGTAGCTCCATGATGAAGGGGAGCTCGACAAGAATGCCTTGCACCTTATGTACCCGAGAGGTGAGCTTGCAAACTATGGGAGGGTGAAGAATCTCTACACCTACTATGCTGCACTCAATAGGCTCCTTAGGGTGTCTATCACACCTAGAGATGGAAACCCCTTTGAGATCACAAAGTTTCAGAAAAATATGATGATTTCTTTGAGGCCGGGAGCTCCGGAGTTTAGTGTTGGGGATTTCATTTGGCAAGAAATTAAGCATCTATCTGAGGATCCCAAATAGATTTGCATTTATAGCCCCTATATCATGTATATGATTGAAAAGGTTGCAAAGACGGAGTTTCCGAAAAATGTGACACATAAGCCTTTGAAGTTCAATCCTAGCAAAAATCCTTGACTTCCATCCCCTAGAGTTGAGCAAGCACCTAGACGTGAGGTAGAAATTACAGAGGAGGAAGCTACCCAGTCAGATCAGCCTCAGTCAGGCCCTCAGGCCGTCACCGGTCTGACCGATGCTGAGCACTAGTCTGACCAGTGGGGAGGCTGGGAGCACGGCAAGCCTCGCAGGTCCACTTCTCCTTTAAGAAAATTCCTCTACTTCATATTTGGGATGTGTAAGAGCCAGCATGACATCCAAGTTGAGCAACAAAGGTCTAGGAGGGCAAACAAGCAAATGGGGGACATGATGAAGCTAATGCACAATGCTCAAGGGTTTCAACCGCCTCACTCTCCACCATCTCCCCAGTCTCCACATGTTGAGATACCCTCCTTTGAGGATAGGATGAGAGGATGGGCCAACTCCGACATGCTTAACCAATATGGGCCAATGTTCTTTGAGTCCGAGCAAGGGCAAGGGTCCTCATCATCGGCACCTCCTCCACCTTCACCATTTGCACCTCCTCCTCCTGATGTGGCAGGTTCATCTCACAACATGGAAGAAGAGCAAGCCCCCCACCTCCTCCACCTCCTGAGCAAGGACAAGATTGGGGCGCTCGCTTCTCCACCGAGATCTTTGGCTACAATCCATACTACTATGGTAAAAACAGCGCTCCCATAGCTAATCCGTCTCAAATGACTATCTCAGACTCTATTTATATAAACTCTCCTTTGCACTAGATCTTTGACAATTCTCAAATAGGAGGGAGCTCTCACTAGGGAGATGGATCTCAGGGACAGTGATCCACAACTACTTGTCCAGGCCCTTCTTGGATGCTTGATGACAAAGGGGGAGAAGATTTGGATTAAAGACTTCACATCTGTGCTGTCTGGGCTGCTGTCTGTGTTGCACCGGTCTGACCGGTGCCTGTTGGCTGATGAGAGCAGCCATGTAATAAGTTTAGAACTTTATCTTAGTGGACTTGAGGACATTTGTGTGAGTGATACTATGTGTTTGAACCTTATTGTAATAATTAAGCGACTCTATTGCTAGATTGTGGTGCATGAAGTGAATGGTGTATGTTTGTGTTGGATAAATGGAGCAAAGTGATCTAAGCCGGCTTGCAACCCTGGCCTAATCACCTTGGACCAAATAGCATGCACTCCTGTTGCCTTGTGCTCTGATTGGACCTGACCGGTCTGACCGGTGCTGCCCAGTTGGGTGTGCTGGCTGGACCTGACCGGTCTGACCGGTTAGGGACACCGGTCTGATCGGTGCTGCCCAGTAGTACACTTGTTCTTTGCTTTGTGCATATCTTGTCATACACATCACGGATTTGTGTTTGTCTCTCACATATGTTGCACTCCACTGATTCTAAGATATAGAGGGAGCTCACACACATTTTTTCCCAAAATTTGTGCTATTGGCATTTGAGGCCAAATTTTTGAATTTCGACTCAAGGCACAAATTAAGAGGGAGCTCTAGCTATATCTTAGAATCTAAATGCTCTATAATGTTTTATTTGTAAGCTTTAATCGAGTTGTCATCAATCACCAAAAAGGGGGAGATTGAAAGTGCATCTAGGCCCCTAAGTGGATTTTGGTGAATTGAATGACAAGGCGATTAAAGGACTAATGGATTTGTCTAAGATTGTGAGCAGGTTTTATTTATATATTCATGAGCAACCATTGAAGTATTTACTTATGGATGAATATTATATGGCTCACATTGGAGAAGACAAATATATGGATGATCCTAATGTTCAAGTGGCAAATATCAAGCAATAAATGAAGATGTAGCTTGATTAAAATTATAAGGATCACAAAAGAGAAGATGGTAATTCTCTAAGTCAAGTGCAAGGCTTCATGTGCTTATTAAAGGAGAACACAAGGATGAGTGTATACGTTATGGTTCTAATTTGGAAGCTTGCACATTCGTTGTCAATCAAGATCAAGCATTTGAAGCGGGTGTTCAAATGAAGTTAATTGTGTATGAAGCAAAGTGGAACTCAAAGTGGATTGGATAAGTGATGAAGAGATCAACCGAGATGTCTAGGGTGAGGGACTAAGCGATCTTTGGGGCCGTAGCTAAGCATCCGTGGGGTCTCCAAGTATCATATCCAAACCTTAACCGAGGGAAGCAATGCAGGTCATCAACATGTTAAATTTGTCAATATGGAGTGACTCATGGATCCAAGTGTGCATTCCTATGCTATATGGAAATATCCTAAGTCATTAGCTCAAGTATGCACATGCTCAAGTCAAAGGCTATGTTGAAAGCCCTCAAGTGGATATTAATTAAGTGTGGCAAGATTGAAGATGTTCAATCTTAAGAGATCAACAAAGTATTTTTATTCATTATTGAGTATAGGTATGTCGTACTATCAAGAGGGATGCAACTTAGCGAGTTGACCAAGTCAAAGTTCTCATTAGTTGACCTAAGTGAGATCTAGCCTTAGAGTGTGCTAACAAACTATCGGTGCGGAAAGTAGTCCTGACACTACCTAGTGAGAGCGTTGAGATCTATCTCTCGATGGCCGGTGCTAAGCAACACAAAGACACGGGTTTTATCCTGGTTCTGGCCATGGGGCGTACGTCTAGCAGGGGTGCGCTCGGGGTGTCGTATTGCGTTGCACCGTTGTGCTTGCAGAGGGAGCTACAAGCAAGGCTGGAGAGGAGGAGAAGCCTCCAAGTCCCTGAGGTTTGATTGAGGCGAAGTGCCAATATCGTGGTGAAGGCAGAAACGTGCTAGTGAGCAACTCTCTGTCGACCAGCAGCCAGGGGACCGCCTCCTCCTTTTATAGGCCAAGGGGAGGCAGTTTACAATCGTGCCGCACAGTGCTAAAGCTACATATGGTGGTATGGTGTACATCGCCGTGGAGTTGATGGTCATCCTGACGAATCTCGCCCCCGTCGCGCGTCGTGGCGAATCCTGTACCTGCCCAGAAGTGGCTTCGAGGGTGGCTGTGTGGGAGCTTCCTGTTTGGTCGCCGTTCGTACGCTGACTCGAGGATGCGGCTGACGGAAGGCCAGTGGACGCATAATAGCGGTTGTGGCGGTGTCTTGTCGTCCTGGGCTCCCACAGTGCCGGGGATGTTGCTGCAGTGCCCGGGATGGTGGAACAGCGGCGGGGATGGCCACACAAGGCCGCAGGTGATGAAGAAGACGCGCTCCACTGGTCCAACGTCACGACGTTGCCTAGCACGGGCGCGGGGTAGGCTTCCTTAACTCTTTCGAGGGTTCCACCATCCTCTTTCGAGGGGTACGATGTGGGGGTCATATGGGAGTGGGTGGCACAGTGTCAAGGAGTTGACACTGACCTTCCTGCACAGCTCCCGCATAGTGCCAAGGATGGCCGCACCGGGCGGGTTGGTGGAACAACGTCAGGATGTGATTCCCAGGCGGTGTCAGAGGGCCGGCGTGGCGGGGATTCTCCTTTTGACCTGGGCGCCCGCGGCGTGCTAGAGCATTTAATGGTCTGGTCGGAGGAGTGGGCGTGGTGTCACGGGCCTGTGGCAGCCTCGAGCGAGATGGAGAATCGTCCGAGGGGGCGTCAGCCCCTCGAGTGAGGAAGAGAATCACCCGAGGGGGGCGCTAGGCCCTCGAGCGAGGCGGGGAATCGCCCGAGGGGGCGCTAACCCCTCGACGAGGCGGAGAATCGCCCGAGGGGGCGTTAACCCCTCGAGTGAGGCGGATAATCGCCTGAGGGGGGCACTAGGCCCTCGAGCGATGCGGAGAATCACCCGAGGGGGCGCTAACCCCTCGAGCGAGGCAGAGAATCACCCGAGGGGGGACCGCGGCCGATCGGTTGGTGGGCCGTTATGGTTTCTTTGGGCCGTGAGCCTTCCCGCTTTGGGCTGTGACCACATGGAGCGTGTTTTGCAGGGTTCGAGGATCGTTCCTTTGCATTTATTATTTTTCAAAAACAAGGAGTTTCCTCGGTTATTAGGGGACCCTTATGGTTGTCCCCGACAGTAGCCCCCGAGCCTCTGCAGTGGTATCCGTTAGGAACCCGCAGACGCTGACGCTTGCTGATGGGACCTTCTTCCCTCCTGGTTGCTATGTTGTTCCATGGGGGCGCGCTAGTGCATCCGCGGGTGTAGCCCCCGAAGCCTTGCAGGAGCGTGGGTGCTCCTGCAAGGTTTTTCCATAGTGTTTTGTTAGTGTGCGAGGTGTTAGTTCCAGCCGGCATCGGTAGTGTTTCAGCCTGCCTCGGCAGTGCCATGCACACGTATCGACACTCGCCTGTGTTCAGTGCATATCCAGGAGGTGTAGCCGTGCGTCAAGCCCCTATGCCTGGGCCCACTCGAGGCGATCGGGGTGAGCTCTCTGACTTGTTTTTACGCCCCTTCGTCGTCCTTCCGCAGGACGGAGGGGTGAGATGTCCACGACTCCCATCGAGCGGGTCGTGAATCGTGGATCCCCCATTGAGCTGTTAATGGGTCATTCAAGTGGACGTCTGTGCCCCGTTCGATAAGGGTCGGCTCGTGGTTTGGAGATGCGTCCATGGAAGCGCTCACGCGGGTGTGCTAGGCAGGGCTCGGTCCCGTTCAATGGGGACTGAGGGTGCAGAAGCTCTCCCTCGATGGGATCCCTTGACTAGTTGCCCTCGTTGGCTCTTGAATACGACTTGTAGGGCACCCTCGAGCTGGTGAACTCGAGGTCAGGCTCGAAAGCACACGCCCCGGTCGTCCCTGACTCTGTCAATCTAGGGCGTCTGTTCGAACCCTTAAAAGGTTAGGCTCCGAACCCCTGATTAGTAGGGCCGTTGCAGGGTGGCAACAAGGTGTCCCCGTCTTGGTTGCATCTGTAGGACTCGCGGGGTCAGGGCAGAACCGACCCTTGAGCTACTGATCAGTAACCCTCTGGATCGAGGGCATCTGTGGCGCCTACCCTCGACGGGCAGGACTTAAGACCACAGATCGGTAATCGCACCGTTCGAGGGGCTGGCCCTCGATTCCCTCAAATGAGGGTTGGCTCTGCCTGTTTTTAGATCGGGGCACCGATAGCACCCAAAGAGGGTCAGCTTTTTCGAGCCTTTGGCCCGGATCGCATGGGGGGTTACCCTCACCTGGTAAGGGACCCGACCATTAAATGACCGCAATCGTGGCAATAGTCGTGCGTAGCGGGCGGGTCTTTTCAGGCGGCACTGCGCGAGTGTAGTGGACGACGTGGGGGCGGGCGTGACGGGGCACCGCGGCCCTTCGGTTGCCGCGCCATAATGATCGCACACGCGTGTACACACGGCCGTTTCGGCGTGGTGGGGCCCGCCGGTCAGCGACGGACGGCGTTGCCTGCATTTAATGTGCACGGCACGCGGGGTTCCCGGGGGTTTGGCTCCCCTAGATCTATAAATCACGGGAAGGGGAAGGGTGAATCTGTTACCTCACCACTTAGCATCTGCATCTTTCGCTTCTTGCCTTCTCCCCGTCCACGCGCTTTGCCAATCTTGCCCCTGTTTGCTTTGCTCTCGATCTGCCGCCTTCCCAGCTTCCTGCTGTCTCTCGCAATGGGTCCGCCTCAGCCAATCGTGGTGCTAGAGCCTCTCCACTGGACCTGGTCGACGGTGATGTCGTTCTCTCTGAACGAGCTAGTGAACGGCGGGCTGCTGGTGCCGGCCGGTGAAGAGTCGTACCCAGTGTGGATGGTCCCGTCGACGTTGGACAGGGAGCCCAACCTGCCGTACAGCTACGTCGTCAGCTTCATCCGACTCCACGAGCGCGGCTTCACCGCCCCGGCGAGCCGCTTCATGCGGGGGCTATGCTATCACTACGGGGTGAAGCTCCACAACTTCGTCCCTAATGCCATATCGCAGGCAGACACCTTCGTCGCCATCAGCGAGGGGTTTCTGGGGATCCCAGTGAACTAGGATCTCTGGGTGCACTTGTTCCGCGCGGAGCTCCACACCCTCACCAGGGGCGAGACGCAGGTGCGCCGGGCGGTGCGCGCCGGCGGCCTAACGTTCGTGCTGCGGGATTCGCGTAAGGAACTGTACCTACCATGCACGATGACGTCAAACAATGCTGACTGGGAGAAGGGGTGGTTCTACCTCCACAACGACGGCGCCAGCCTCCCCCTACACCGGCAAGGTGCTGATGGCAAAGACCGACACCTGGCACCACGACGTGTCGCCTTCCTCGTGTCAGCAGAGGTTGGAGTCGCTCACCACCGCGCTGTGGCGCCTGGCGGACGCCGGACTGGGAGCGGCCTCGATCATCACCAACTTCCACCACCGGCGGGTTGTCCCCCTCATAGAGAGGGAGCTCCGCATCTTCGAGATGAGCAACACGGCCAACCCCACGCTGCTAGCGTGCTCGCGGCTGTTGCAAGAGCACCTACTCCCGGAGTACACGACCACGAGGGCGAGGCATGTGGTTAGCCTTAAGTTGGTGCCGCACAGCGACGGCGACCTCTGGTCGTTCGTGATGCTCCCCGACGCCCCAGCGGTGAGTGCGCCTCTTCTTCCTCCTCGGGTTCTTGTGTCGCGTTGGTGTTGGTCTTGACAACTCTTATTAGTAGAGGGTGACCGTAAAAGCCGCGCGGTAGGACCCGCCAACGCCTTGGGCCCAAGCGGCCACCCGCGCCACGCAGCGGTGAGAATAGGAGCGGGCGGCGCGCGAGAAGGAGAAGGAGCTCAGGCGGTGGGAGCGCTTGGAGCAGTAAAATGAGGAGTACTGGCTACGCGAGCAGCAGGGACTCTCCCCTCTGCTGGCGCCAACGAACTCGTCATCGAAGGAGGAGGAGGAGGAAAGTGACGGGGGGCGGGCCACCTCGGATAGGTGGAATCCCCCGCCCCTGTCGTCATGAGTTGAGGAGGCGGCCATGGAGTTTGTACCCATGGCGGGCGCGGAAGCGCCCGCCGCCGGGTCATCGGTGGAGGTGCCCGCAGGCACCGCGGAGGTGCCAGAAGGCGCGACGGAGGTACCCCCAGCCCTCGAGGAAGAGGAAGCGGGGTTTCTCCAACTTGAGGTCAGCAGCATTTCCCCTGCACGCCTTTGATTTCGAGGGGTTGTCACATACTCTTTTGCTTTCTCGTTGACAGGGTGGACGCCGATCGTCCCCGCCCTCGCGCCTGCCAAGGCGCTCGGGTCGGGAGCGCCCGCGACGACGGGCGGCGTTCGGCGAGGGTGCCGCCGCGGCAGCCGATTGCGGCGGAGACGGGCGAGCCGTCGTGGGGGCGCAACAAGAGGAGGCGGCGGCGGCGGCGACGTCGCAGGCGCTAGTCCCCCACGCCCTTGCCGAGGACCACAAGGCGGCGGGGGCCGCTGCCGATGACGATGCTCCCCCGGGTGGGGCCAATTGAGGGGGCAACCCGGGTCAATCCCCGAGCGCGCACCATAGGTGCTGGTGATGCGGGAAAATGGCTGTGTGATGTCGTAGTGCCCGGTGCATGACGTCAAGGCCTCGACGTCCCACGCTGCACCGCCTGCCCCTGACATCGTTGTCGCGCACCCGGAGCTGGGGCGGCGCCATGCCGTCGCGCCGCCCGCCCACTTCAACGAGGCCCAGGCCGAACAGGCGCTGTGGCAGGAGTTTTGTGATCACGGCGTCTCGATCAACAAAGCACTGACCGAGGCACTGCAAATCTGTGGGGGTCCCTCGATTCGGCTCTTTGAGGTAAGTGTCTTTTGTCGGCCTCGAGGCTTGCCCCTCATCTTTTATTTTTGTTTTGAGCGTTTCCTGATCCCACTTCCTTTCGTGTCCTTGACTGCTGTTCGCAGGAGCTGGAGGGTCGGGCTCGGGCGAGGTACGACCGCCTTGCCTAGTTGAGCACCGAGCTTGACTGGTACCAGAGCCAGTACGACGCCCTCGACGCCCTCGTGGAGGCGCTACGGACCGACAACGGCTGGCCGGAGTACCGGCTGCGAGCCGTGCAGGATGCGCTCCTGGACCAGGGCGCCCAGACTGCGGAGGGCAGTTCTGCGGTCGTCATGGTGAAGGCCGCACTCCTGGAGTGGGACGAGGCGTTGCAGAAGGCGCGCACAGCCCTGGCTAAGGCGCAGACCGCAGCGGCGGAGAAGGAGGCCGCGCTCGCCATAGTGGAATCTCAGCTCCAGCAAGACTGCGCCACCCTCGAGGGGGCATGGTCTTGGCAGACCCAGGCCGAGGAGAAGGACAAGGAGGCTGAGCAGCTGGGGGCTGACCTGGTGGATAAGGTCGCCTCGCTTGCCGCGGTTGGGGAACAGCTCCGCCAGGAGCAAAGCACGCGCCAGCAGGCGGAGACACGGCTCCAGCAGGAGCAGTCCGCCCTCAAGGAGGCCCAGGTAGCACTCGAGCATGAGAGCTCGGCCCGAGAGGAAGCGCAGGGCTAACTCCAGCGGGAGCACGCCGCGCTGGAGGAGGTGCGGGCTACCCTCAAGCTCCGGGACACGGAGATCATGCGGCTCACCGGGGAGCTAGTCCAAGAGGGTGTGTCCTACGAGGACTTACGGTAGGCCAGCAAGGAGAAGGACG
This sequence comes from Cenchrus americanus, assembly GCA_947561735.1. NCBI lineage: Eukaryota > Viridiplantae > Streptophyta > Magnoliopsida > Poales > Poaceae > Cenchrus > Cenchrus americanus. Next base: position 73,966,056 of record OX387244.1, on the reverse strand, counting down.
TTGTCATCCTCGAGCTGCAACAGGCGGCCGCCACTGCGCGCACCACCCTCGAGTCGGAGAAGAAGCAGGTCGAGGGTGAGTTGTTCTTCCTAGCTTTGACTTGCTGGCCAAGTTCGTTGGGATCCGCTCCCAACTTAGTCCATATTTTTGCTTTCAGGCTTGCGGACGGATCTTGGGACGTCGGCGACCCACGCCCTAGCGCTCCAGACAGCCTACAACTCTTCCTAGCAGGAACTGGAGGAGCTGCGGGCCACGGCCCTCGAGGCGTGCCAGGGCATGGAGGAGGGAAAGGCGCAGACCGGGAGCTCCATGGCGAGTCTCCTCCGTGCCTTGGGCGGGCATGGTACCCGGCGTATGCGCCGTGCACTCCACCTGGGGGTCCAGAAAGCTCTTGGCGTGGTGGCGTTGCACTACCGGGTCAACCTCGGGGCGATCTCCATGGGCTATGTCATCCCCAAGGGTCTCGACGATGAGGTCAAGATGAACCGCGTGGACGCGCTCGCCGCCCCTGCCGCCAATGTCCTTGCCGAGGATTTCATGGAGTTCCTGTTTCCGGGCGCTCCTCCGGCTGGAGACCTCGAGCCTTGAAAGGAGTTGGGCGTTCGAGCCCTTTAAGTTTGTGTTAGAACTTGAGCCATGCGGCTCGTGTAATAAGCACGGCTTACTAAAAACATTTGAACATTTGTATGTTTTAATTCTTGTTTGTATTTCGATGATCGAGTTGTTCCGTCATTTTTCCTCTACTTGGGCAAATTTTGGCTAGGAAGGTTCATTCTCGCGAATGGCTTATAGGCGAAGTGGTGAAGGGGAAGGGTCGTATCTTGCTGGAGGTGTGGGCTATCCCGATTGCGCATCTTCACCTTTTGGCAGCCCGCGTCCCGCGTGAATTCGCTTGAGGTTCGGATCGAGACATACTTGGTGCAAATACAGTTTTTTGTGAAAAATGGGACCATTTTTCGGGGGGAATACCCCCCGCAGTAGCCTCCAAGGGGGACTTGGTTTTCAGGGAGAAACCCAAGTCGCCCTTGGACTTTATTCAAGGAAAATTTATACTTGTACAACCGACTGGGGCGTCGGATATGCGAAACGAAGAAACTTGGAAATCCTTTCTAAGGGTAGAAGCGACGTAGCTGTTGGATATTCCAGGCGTTGGTGAGATCCTCACCATCCTCGTTCGCCATCTTGTAGGTGTCGGGCTTGAGCACTTTGACGACGACGTAGGGCCCCGCCCACGGAGGCGATAGCTTGTGGCGGCCCCATTTATCTTGGCGTAGTCTTAGGACTAGGTCGCCCTCGTTGAAGTCTCGGTGCCTGATGATAGCGGCGAAGTGCCCGATCTTTCGGTGAGTGGAGATAACTTCGATCTGGTGGGAGGCGACCCTCACGATCCGACTAAGAAGAGCGAGACTCACAGCGCTAATGCAATCACTGAACCAGCTCCCGATCATTACCGACCTTGCTGGCGCAAGATCAGCCTGATCATGAAGATCCATTCCTGTGCGCAATCGAAGAACGAACAAGAATCTGAGGCGATCAATCTTAATATCACTCGAAGGTGGAGTTCTGAATCACAGAGGACAGCACATATTTGTGCGTGTTCTGGTGTAGCTAAAGCTAGATGTAAAACAAAACTCGAGTTGTAAAAGATACAGGACTCTGACTAATAAAGGGGGCACATCCCCTAGGGGAGGGGTGGCCAGCAAAGGGGACGCCACCCCTAGCGTCATGGATGCGGGGGTGCAACCCTAGGCGCCCTCTTGGGCCAGTCCTAGGCGCCCACGGACAAGGCCTCCTGCTGGGCCAACCTTCAGTCTTTCGGGCCTTCATTCTTCAGCATGATGACGAAGTTGAACTCTCTTGCACGGGCCCGAGTAATTGGCACAGAAGGTGGTGCCGAAGACGGTGTTGCCGGTGCCGGAGTAGGAGAAGGTGCTGCTGGTGTAGATGTACTCGTGGTGTCCTCATCATCCTCCCCTTCTTGAACTGAAGTCGTCCTCGACGGTAACTCCTCATCCTCACCAAGATATGGCTTCAAATCTGCAACATTAAAACTAGTGGAAACACCAAACTCAAGAGGCAGGTCAAGGATATAAGCATTGTCATTAATCTTAGTTAGCACTTTAAAAGGACCAGCAGCACGAGGCATTAATTTAGAATGACACAATGTAGGAAAACGATCCTTTCTCAAATGCAACCAAACCATATCACCAGACTCAAAAGTAACATGTTTTTTACCTTTACTACCAGCAACCTGATATTTAGCATTAGAAGCAGCAATATTTTGGTGAGTTTGTTCATGTAGGTTAACCATTTGTTCAACATGTGCAACGACATCTAAGTGTGGGGCATCTTCAGTATCAAATGAAAACAAATCAATAGGAGCCCGAGGGATGTAACCATGCACAATCTGAAAAGGACATATCTTTGTAGAGGAATGTGTTGCATGATGATAAGCAAACTCAACATGGGGCAAGCAATCCTCCCAACGTCTCAAATTCTGATCTAAAAAAGCCCTAAGCATGGTTGACAAAGTTCTATTAACCACCTCAGTCTGCCCATCAGTCTGAGGGTGACAAGTTGTGCTAAACAACAATTTAGTTCCCAATTTATTCCACAAAGATCTCCAAAAATGACTGAGAAACTTAACATCACGATCAGAGACTATTGTATTTGGAATACCATGCAAACGAATAATCTCTCTAAAGAACAATTCAGCAATATTGCTAGCATCATCAGTCTTATGACAAGGTATGAAATGAGCCATTTTGGAGAATTGATCAACAACCACAAAAATGCTATCCCTCCCCTTCTTAGCTCAAGGCAATCCCAAAACAAAATCCATAGAAATATCAATCCAAGAAGAAGTAGGAATAGGCAAAGGCATATACAAACCATGGTTGTTCAACCGTGACTTAGCTTTCTGACAAGTAGTGCAGCGTGCAACTAGGTGCTCAACATCAGCACACACCTGGGGCCAAATGAAATGGGCAGCCAACACCCCATGCGTCTTGTAGACGCCAAAGTGTCCCATGAGTCCGCCTCCATGCGCTTCCTGTAACAACAAAAGATGAACCGAGCTAGCTGGAATACACAACTTGTTAGCGCGAAACAGGAACCCGTCCTGTATGTGAAATTTGCCCCATGGTTTGGCATGAAGACAATGGGCAATACCATCTTTAAAATCAGCATCGTTGACATATTGATCTTTCACAGTTTGCAAGCCAAAGATTTTAAAATCTAACTGTGACAGCATGGTACAGCGACGAGATAAAGCATCAGCAATAACATTATCCTTCCCGTTCTTGTGTTTAATAATGTAAGGAAAAGATTCAATGAATTCTACCCATTTAGCGTGACGACGGTTCAGATTTGTTTGGGTACGAATATGTTTCAAAGCCTCATGATCAGGATGAATTATGAACTCGCGATGCCAAAGATAGTGCTGCCAAGCATGCAAAGTGCGCACTAAAGCGTAAAGCTCCTTATCATAAGTAAAATAATTCAGGCTAGCACCCCTTAATTTCTCACTAAAATAAGCAACTGGTTTTCCTTCTTGTAACAAAACAGCACCTAGTCCAATACCGCTAGCATCGCATTCAAGCTCAAACACTTTATTAAAATCAGGTAATTGCAAAAGGGGAGCATGAGTTAACTTATCTTTCAAATTACGAAATGCGACCTCCTGCGAATCACTCCAAGCGAATGGCACATCTCTCTTGGTAAGCTCATGTAAAGCAAACCTGCGGTAGAAACCTACAAGTCCAAGAAAGCTCCGAATCTGTGTAACCGTCATCGGTGTAGGCCACTCCTGAATGGCAGCAATTTTGCTGCTATCGACCTCAATGCCGTGTAAAGTAACAACATAACCAAGAAACGAGACACGTTGTGTGCAAAAGATGCATTTATCCATGTTAGCAAATAAGCGAGCAGTACACAACGCATCAAAAATAGCACTCAAATGTTTCATACGGTCTTCCATAGATTTGCTGTAAATCAAGATATCATCAAAATAGACAACAACAAACAATCCTATGAAGGGCCTCAGAACTTCATTCATCAAGTGCATAAAAGTGCTGGGAGCATTAGTCAAACCAAACGGCATAACCAACCATTCATATAAGCCAAATTTCGTTTTAAAAGCCGTTTTCCATTCATTCCCCAATTTCATTCTAATCTGGTGGTACCCACTACGCAAATCAATCTCAGTAAAAAGAATGGCACCATTAAGCTCATCTAGCATATCATCAAGGCATGGTATAGGGTATCAATAACGAATGGTGATCTTATTAATAGCACGACAGTAGACACACATACGCCATGAACCATCTTTCTTAGGAACAAGTAACACAGGAACTGAGCAAGGGCTAAGAGACTCACGAATGTAACCCTTATCAAGTAACGCCTGCACCTGGTGAATCTCTTTTGTCTCATTCGGGTTTGTACGGTACGGGGCGCGATTTGGAAGCTGGGCACCGGGAATGAGGTCGATCTGGTGCTCAATGCCACGAAGGGGTGGAAGGCCCGGTGGCAAGTCTATGCAAAAGACATCAGCGTACTCCTGCAAAAGGTCAGCAACTGCAGGAGAAATATCCAAAGATGGTGCATCATCAAGGGAAACAAGCACTCTAGAGCATATAAGTGCATAGCATAGCAAATGAGCATCTCGAATATCATCAAAAGCAGCACGTGTAGCAAGTAAAATAGGAGCATTCAACTTAATTTCAGATTTATCCGAAGTGGATGGTGATGGTTCCTGTTCTTTAGCAGTTTTAACAGCTCTAGCAAGATCATCTCTAACAATTTGTTCAGGTGTCATAGGATGTATAATTATTTTCTGTCCCTTAAACATGAGAGAATAATGATTCGAATGACCATGATGCAAGATATCAGTATCATATTGCCAAGGTCTACCAAGTAACAAAGAGCATGCTTCCATAGGAACAATATCACAATCAACATAATTAGAGTAAGCACCTATAGAAAAAGGGACGTGCACCGATCGTGATACTCTAACTTTACCACCATCATTGAGCCATTGAATGTGATATGGGTTGGAAAGCTTACGAGTGGGTAAAGACAACTTCTCAACCAGCGTAGTACTCGCCAAATTGTTGCAGCTGCCGCTGTCGATGATGATGCGAATCGACCGCTCCTGCACAACACCCTTCGTATGGAACAGAGTGTGTCGCTGATTCTTCTCGGCTGGGGCGACCTGTGTACTAAGAACACGCTGGACAACAAGACTCTCATACCTATCGGCGTCCCCCGGATTGACATGTATGTTCGTCATAGCTGCATTGTCAGTGGCAAGCAAAATATGTTCTAGTTCTTCTGAATCACTAGCTGAAGAGTACTCACCATTGTCATGAGTGAGTAATGTGCGCTTGTTCGGACAGTCTCAAGCCACGTGGCCACGTCCGCTGCAACAAAAACACATGATATCCCATGTACGACCTATGGTGGGTGCTGCGCCTGTGGCTGGGGCAGCTCCTGCCAGCGTAGCTATCTTCTCACGTGGTGTAGGTGTGGATGGCACAGGGAGAGCAGGTGCTGAACTGGACAACGAGTTTCTACCTGCAAAAGTGTTAGAATATGTCCTCGAGCGGTGTTCCTTCACTTCACGTTCATCTTTGCAAGTAAACTCAAATAACTGGGTCATGTCAGCATATTCTTTATAATCAAGGATGTCCTGAATTTCGCGGTTCAAACCACCACGAAAGCGTGCCATTGCAGAGTCGGGTTCCTCAAAAATACCACAACGAATCATACCTTTTTGCAACTCCTGGTAGTAGTCCTCAAGAGACTGAGAACCTTGCTGAAATCGCTGCATTTTGTTAAGAAAAGCATGAGCATAATATGACGGCACAAAGCGATGTCGCATAGCAGTTTTTAATTGCTCCCAAGTGGTCGGAACAACAATAGGATTTTTATTCTTATACTCACACCACCAAATTAAAGCAAAATCAGTAAATTCACTAATGGCAGCCTTAACTTGAGAGGTAGCAGCAATATCATGACATGAAAATTTTTGTTCAACTTCTAATTCCCAATCAAGATATGCAGCAGGATCATATTTGCCATTAAAGGGTGGAATTTTAAATTTGATTTTAGAGAAGGAATCATTACCAGCGGGGCGGCGTGGTACACGGCGGGCATTGCCTCGGCGATCAGCATCCTCCTCATCATCACCCGCACATCCTTGGGCCACCAAATCAGTGACCACCGTGTTCAATGCATCGAGTCGTGACACGATGGCGTCGAGCGTCGTCTTGGTGGCTATCTGCGCGAGATCAAGCTGGTCGAACCACGCGTTGTCCGTACTAACTATGGAATCCACCCGCTCGTGGATCGTCTTGATGTCTGTGACAAGGCCATCAATCTCAGCCTACATGTCCTGCAGTTGTGTCTTGTCATCGTCTCCTGCCATGGTTAGCGCAAACACGAAACAAAAACGGATGCCAACACAGTGGTGGAACAGCTCACAAAGGCGCTCAAAGTAATGCTGTTATCAAATTCTTATCTGTACTTACCACGCACATAGGGGCGACCTGCAACCAACCGGTGGAACTCGCGAAAGATTGGAGGAGCGATTGCCTGGAGTAAAAAAAATCTGCTCGACGTAGGAATATGTGGAGTTCTAGGTAGGCTGCACTCAAGTCAAGGATTAGCACACTCAAACAATAATGCAAAGTTGAATGATAGTACTAAACACGAAACAAACGCTGCTGGCAACAAGTGAAATAGAAAGGACAGCAAGTAAGGTGGAGAGGGTGCAGCAAAAGGCTGTTTTTTTTCTTCTTTTTTTGCAGAAGTCCTCAAAACTGATAATATGAACACTGAGGATCTCCTACAGCAAAATACCACACACACTTTTTCCGAAAGGACAAGGGTATTCCGGTAATTAAAAGATGGTACTGGAAAGAGAGGGGATGGCTCGGTGTGGGGGTACGTAACACGATCAGGGAGAGATAGCTACCAGGGCATGCACGGTTGATATGCACACGCCAGCGTCATCGACCACTTCGACTACATTGCCGACCTCTACACCAACACCTACAGGACCAATCACACGTAGCCGAGCTAGAAAGATACAACAAGAGGTGCACGCGCTACTTTGTGAACTTAAACTCAATTCTAATGATAACTTTATGCTACCTAAGTCTTGTATGTTGATACTTCTCAGGTACGTTGAAGAGAATCATCAAGACGAAGGTCACGAAGCTAGAATCAGCAAAGTTCTCGTCACTCAGCAAGGCCATTCGGCAATTCGGCAATCCATTCGGCAGTTTCCTGAAGCATAAGTTCGGGCATTAAACTGTACCAATCTACGAAGTTTCCCATAACATGCTATACACCGTTGGAAAGATAATCGAGTTAGCTTTCCAACGCATCTAGTCCCACGTCATTTGAAGATTCCTAGAAGAAGTTATGATCAAAACATTGAAGACTGCTCAGCAGTCAAACAGTCACGCGGAAACAACTCAGAAGGTCATCTCGGGAGATCCTTTCACATTGGCGACGTATTCAGTTTGTTTTCGTGTTTCCACCCACCTAAGAGGGTTGTTCTTAGTATAAATACCCCCCATATGTAAGCTAAAAACAACTTTTGATGAATTGAGATAATCCAGGTGATTTCGCAGCCGAGCTGCCTGAGTGCCTTACTCACACCCTTGTTCTTCCTTGTTCTACTTGGACTTGTGAAGAGATCTCTCTGAGGTCCACTAGTTTGTGCTTTGTGAGTTCCAGTACGGCTGCCTCACCTTGTGTGGATTAGCTCCGGTTGTGGTTCTGCGGTCGTTTGGAGATCGAGTCGAGGTCCTCGTGGTTTCGGTGTCTCTCTCCCCGTCGTTTGGGTCGCATCCAACCTTGGCTAGGTATAAAGCTAGTTATCCACTGAGCTTCAGCAAGTTCTCATCTATTACCAGTAAGTTATCATCCTCTTTCCGCCACCCCATCGTCGTTCTACAAGTTCAAGACCTACTGCCGTGAAGATCGGGCCATCCTCGTTCTAACGCCGGGTTAGAACCTATCATCTGGTATCAGAGCTTTCGTTGACACGGTAGGTCTTACCATCATCATACATTTATCCCTTTGATCATTTATCACATATATTTTGTTTTATCCTACAGTCCAGAGCCATTAAAAATTACCTATAACCCTTTGGCGGTACTGTTTTTCCTTGTGTTTGTGTTCATCTAGTTGCTAGTCAGCATCATTTATATATATTGTGTTGTTCATTTGTCTTTTTTTCGCATCCCTGTTAGTATTATAAAAAAAAGAGAGAGTTCTGAAAAAAAAGGAAGAGAAAGTAAAGAATCAAAAAAAAGAAGAAGAAAAAAAGAAGAAGAAGAAGAAAAGAGTTTGAAGGGGAATCGTGTTGCTGTGTGTTGCTGAAATTTTCAGATTGCATATTTCTAGTGGTGATCTTGATAGCAGCATTTCATATCTTTTGAGCACAACAACCACTTGGTTTACAGTACCGTAAGCCCTCCTTGTTTAGACACCTATAGCTCCACTTCAAATCTGAAACCAGGACATCTCAAATCGTAATCCTTACGACCTCACTACCACCTCCGTGAAGCTGCCAACACTAGCACAATCACGGTCCTTGAGGACGGGCGGAACTTGGGTAAGTAAGTGGTGAGTTTGAGTGTTTCCACAAATACTTCATATTCCACATATTTCTTTCGTCCCTAACATGGCGGGGTCGGATTCTAGTGTTCATGGTGAGCGCCATGAAGAGGATGAACGCCCAGTTTCTCGGGCTGAGATGCGTCGCATGGCGGACTCACTTATGGAGGCAATGGGAAGGATGTTCGATGCCCGCCTTCCAGCAGCAGGAGGACGTGGACCACGTCGTGATCAAGAAGACCATCATCGGGAGGAGTCCGGAGATGAGAATTCTGGTTTCGGCCATGGATTTGACCGGTCTGGTGATGGCCGAGAAGGACATAGTGGTGGTCGTCGTGCTGATTTCGATAATTCGCGTGGTGGTCACCGTGCTGACTTCCATAATCAGCGTGGCGGACGTCGTGCACACGAACGTCATGTGAGATTTGAAGACGAAGAGTTCGAAGATCGTGAGGAAGGGTCTAATGATGAAAATCCCTTTGCTCGTGGTGGGAGATTTGACCGGCGTCATCATCATCGACGTGCTGATTTTGAAGATAGGGGATTTCACCGCGGTCGCCGTCAATATGACGACCCCGATAATATTGCTCGTGTCAAGCCGAATATCCCTAAATTCACTGGAAAGGAGAATGCAGATGAGTTCCTCGAATGGGCTGAACAATGCGATCAGATTTTTAGGGTGCATAATCTCTCTAATCAGCGCCGTGTTGATTTAGCCTCAGTTGAGTTCTCTGGATATGCTCTGACTTGGTGGAATCAAGTGCAAGAGAATCAGCTTGAGTTGGGTCTTGGATACATCAATACTTGGGAAAGAATGAAGCAAGTAATGAGAAGGAGGTTTGTTCCATCTAGCCATCGGCGTGATCTTCGAAACCGATTGCGGATGTTGAAGCAAGGAAAGAGGACCGTTGATGAATATTTCAAGGAGATGGAGTTGCTTGTTGGTACGGACCGGAATCGGAGAAGATGCGAGAGTCCAAGATGGCAAGATTTTTGGGAGGTCTTAATGAAGATATTGCTGGTTTTGTTGAGATGTTTCCGTATCGTACTTTGCAAGATCTAGTTGATCAAGCCATGCGTACGGAGAAGAAAATTCAGCAAGAGTCTCGGGGAAAATCTTATGGCAGTCAATCTATCGCTGCCCCATGGCGCAAGCAGCAGTCCGGCACTTCTTATGGCGGACACCGATCCCAAGGGACTTCGGCTAAACCTTCTACATCTCATGGTACATCAAGGATGACTGTTTCTAGAGCATCTTCACCTGCAAATCAGCAGCGACCTGCTGCCAGTTCAGCAACCCCAACTCATGTTTCAGCCGCTACATCATCTACCCGAAGCAGGGAAATTGTATGCCATAAGTGCCACGGGCGTGGCCATATTGCTGCCCAATGTCCTAGTAGGAGGACAATGTTGCTGAATGATAAAGGAGAATGGGAATCTGAAAGTGATCCGGAAGATGAGGGTCCAAAATTTGATGAAGAAATTGAAGAAGAGGAGAATGAAATTCAGCCCGACGAAGGGGAACATAATTGTTTTATTTCTCTTCGTGTGCTTAGTGTCACCGCCGAGAAGGAAAATAATGGACAACGACACAATCTGTTCCACACCAGAGGCATGATCAAGGACAAGCTTTGCCGCATCATTGTTGATAATGGAAGTTGCAATAATATTGCTAGCCAAGAATTGGTGGACAGATTGGGGCTGAAATCAAGACGTCATCCCAGTCCATATAAGATGCAATGGTTGAATGATTGTGGTGCGCTGCGTGTCAGTCATGTGGTGAATGTTCCTTTCTCTGTTGGGAAGTATACAGATCATGTGGAGTGTGACGTGGTACCTATGCAAGCGTGCCAACTGCTGCTAGGAAGACCATGGTTATATGATCGAGATGTTCAGATTTTTGGAAGAACCAACAAGCTGTCTTTTGTGTACAAAGGAGAGCGAATTTCTTTGCTTCCTTTGACCCCGGAAGAAATATTGAAGGATGATCTCAAGAAGAAACAGAGAGAGAGTGAAAATCACCTTAGAGTGACCCACAAAAATGGAGAGGAAGAGTGTCCAAAGCCAAAGAAAAACCCACAGCCACAAATAACCCAAAAACCGGGAAAAGAGGGTTTAGTAATGATGGCTAGGAAGGGGGACTTAAAAGAATTGAGTGAACCTAATGTTATGTTCTTTGTACTCATGTACAAGGACACCCTTCTTTCTACTAACACCTTACCTTCTACTTTGCCAAGTGTTGTTCTTGATGTGTTACAGGGCTTTGAGGATGTCTTTCCAGATGAGGTGCCACCAGGTTTGCCACCCAAGAGAGGGATCGAGCATCAAATTGACTTGGTTCCTGGTGCTTCACTCCCAAACCGAGCAGCCTACCGCACAAATCCGAGGAGACAAAAGAAATTCGGAGGCAAGTGGAAGAATTGATTAAAAAAGGGTATGTACGGGAAAGTCTTTCACCTTGTCTTGTCCCTGTTTTATTAGTTCCTAAAAAGGATGGATCTTGGAGAATGTGTGTGGATTGCCGTGCTATTAATAACATTACGGTAAGGTATAGGCATCCAATTCCAAGATTAGATGACATGCTCGATGAGCTTAGTGGTGCTATCATTTTTACTAAGATTGATTTAAGAAGTGGATATCATCAAATTCGCATGAAAGATGGAGATGAATGGAAAACTGCTTTTAAAACAAAATTTGGTTTATATGAATGGTTAGTGATGCCCTTTGGCTTAACCAATGCACCAAGTACATTTATGAGATTGATGAATCATGTGCTTAGAGCTTTCATCGACAAATTTGTTGTGGTCTATTTTGATGATATCTTGATTTACAGCAAGTCTCTTGAAGAACATGTTGAACATATTCAGTGCGTGCTTGCTGTCCTACGTGAGCAAAAATTATACGCTAACCTTGAGAAGTGCACCTTTTGCACCGACAAGGTAGTTTTTCTTGGTTTTGTTGTTTCAGGTCAAGGAGTGGAGGTGGATGAAGAAAAGGTCAAGGCTGTACGAGACTGGACGCCTCCACAGAACGTGAGCCAAGTGAGAAGTTTCCTTGGACTGCGGCTTCTACCGGCGGTTTGTGAAGGATTTCAGCACTATTGCTGCTCCCATCAATGAGTTGACCAAGAAGGAAGTACCATTCAAGTGGGGAGATGTTCAACGAAGGCCTTTGAAGAATTAAAGATGAAGCTTACAACAGCCCCTGTCCTTGCACTCCCGATTTCGGCAAAACATTTGAAATAGAATGTGACGCAAGTGGAGTTGGGATTGGAGGCGTGCGATGCAAGAACGAAGGCCAATTGCATACTTCAGTGAAAAGCTAAGTGGTCCAACTCTTAATTATTCAGTTTATGACAAAGAATTATATGCCCTTGTTAGGAGTTTGGAGACTTGGCAACACTATCTTTTTCCTAAAGAGTTTGTGATACATTCAGACCATGAATCTTTGAAACATCTTAAAGGACAATTAAAACTGAATAGGAGACATGCTAAATGGTGTGAATTTATTGAGTCATTTCCTTATGTTGTTAAATACAAGAAAGGAAAAGAAAATGTTGTAGCCGATGCCTTGTCACGACGCCATGTTTTATTAAATCAACTTGATGCTAAAATTCTTGGATTAGAAAGCATAAAAGAATTATACACAACTGATCCAAGTTTTGCTGAGCCATATTCCAAGTGTCATGATGGAAAAGGATGGGAAAAATATCATGTACAAGATGGATTTTTGTTTCGAGCTAACAAGCTGTGCATTCCAGATTGCTCTGTTCGTATTTTGCTTGTACAGGAAGCACATTCAGGAGGACTCATGGGTCATTTTGGAGCCAAGAAGACGGAGCAAGTGCTTGCTGACCATTTCTTTTGGCCAAAGATGAGAAGAGATGTGGAGAGGCATGTCCTTCGCTGCGAATCATGCCACAAAGCTAAGTCCCGTCTGAACCCTCATGGTTTATATACTCCTCTTCCTATTCCTAGTGCACCATGGGAGGATATTTCTATGGATTTTGTTCTTGGTTTACCTCGAACCAAAAAGGGAAAGGATTCAATTTTTGTTGTGGTTGATCGATTTAGCAAAATGGCACATTTTATTCCTTGCCACAAAAGTGATGATGCTTCGCATATTGCTGAACTATTTTTCAGAGAAGTTGTGCGATTACATGGGGTGCCACGAACTATCGTTTCTGATCGTGACACAAAATTTTTGAGTTACTTTTGGAAAACTTTATGGGGAAAACTTGGAACACACTTGTTATTTTCCACTACATGTCACCCACAAACAGATGGACAAACTGAAGTTGTAAATCGAACTTTGTCCATGTTGCTGAGAGCTGTTCTCAAAAAGAATTTGAAACTTTGGGAAGAAAGTTTGCCGCATGTTGAGTTTGCCTACAATAGAGCCGCTCACTCAACCACTAAATTTTGTCCATTTGAAATTGTGTATGGTTACAAACCCACTTGCTCCCATAGATCTTCTCGCCTTTGCTGTGCAGGAGCGAGTGAACTTTGATGCAAGCAAGCGAGCTGAGTTTGTGAAGAATCTCCATGATAGAGCTCGCACAAACATTGAGAAGATGACAAAACAATATGAGAAGCAAGCCAACAAAGGAAGACGGAAGATGATCTTTGAAGAAGGTGACCTTGTTTGGGTGCATCTACGCAAAGACAGATTTCCTGAGCAACGCAAGAGCAAGCTGCAGCCCCGGGCTGATGGTCCTTTCAGAGTGCTTCGCAAGATCAACGACAACGCCTATGAGATCGATCTGCCAAGTACTTATGGAGTAAGTACCAGTTTCAATGTGTCCGATCTCTCTCCATTCTTTGGATTGGAAGAGTCGAGGACGACTCTTTTTGAAGGGGGGGAGGATGATATGCACACGCCAGCGTCATCGACCACTTCGACTACATTGCCGACCTCTACACCAACACCTACAGGACCAATCACACGTAGCCGAGCTAAAAAGATACAACAAGAGGTGCACGCGCTACTTTGTGAACTTAAACTCAATTCTAATGATAACTTTATGCTACCTAAGTCTTGTATGTTGATACTTCTCAGGTACGTTGAAGAGAATCATCAAGACGAAGGTCACGAAGCTAGAATCAGCAAAGTTCTCGTCACTCAGCAAGGCCATTCGGCAATTCGGCAATCCATTCGGCAGTTTCCTGAAGCATAAGTTCGGGCATTAAACTGTACCAATCTACGAAGTTTCCCATAGCATGCTATACACCGTTGGAAAGATAATCGAGTTAGCTTTCCAACGCATCTAGTCCCACGTCATTTGAAGATTCCTAGAAGAAGTTATGATCAAAACATTGAAGACTGCTCAGCAGTCAAACAGTCACGCGGGAAACAACTCAGAAGGTCATCTCGGGAGATCCTTTCACATTGGCGACGTATTCAGTTTGTTTTCGTGTTTCCACCCACCTAAGAGGGTTGTTCTTAGTATAAATACCCCCCATATGTAAGCTAAAAACAACTTTTGATGAATTGAGATAATCCGGGTGATTTCGCAGCCGAGCTGCCCGAGTGCCTTACTCACACCCTTGTTCTTCCTTGTTCTACTTGGACTTGTGAAGAGATCTCTGCGAGGTCCACTAGTTCGTGCTTTGTGAGTTCCGGTACGGCTGCCTCACCTTGTGTGGATTAGCTCCGGTTGTGGTTCGCGGTCGTTTGGAGATCGAGTCGAGGTCCTCGTGGTTTCGGTGTCTCTCTCCCCGTCGTTTGGGTCGCATCCAACCTTGGCTAGGTATAAAGCTAGTTATCCGCTGAGCTTCAGCAAGTTCTCATCTATTACCAGTAAGTTATCATCCTCTTTCCGCCACCCCATCGTCGTTCTACAAGTTCAAGACCTACTGCCGTGAAGATCGGGCCATCCTCGTTCTAACGCCGGGTTAGAACCTATCAACGGTGCAGCCCAGAAAGCTTCCAAGCCAGGGGAAACTGTAGTGCAAGACTCCTTCACCAAGACGAATCGGTTCCCGTTTCCCACTTGGACTGTGCGGCGACTCTCTTTTTTTGGAATCTTTTTTCCCTTTTTTAACTACTTTCCTTCTTTCTCTTTTTTTCCTTTTTTTCTTTCTCTTTTTTTTGACCTACAGCACCAAGGAACAGGGATGGGGGTGACCGAGAGGCGGCGGCGCGACGGGTGTGCGCACGAGGTGGTGGATGGATGAGCAGCGGAGATGAAACTAGGGTTACAAGAAAAGATGGAACAAAAGGTAGAAACACAAGTAACTAGAAACAATTGAACGCGTAAGCACACAAATTCAACAAAGACACTTACTGAAAGAATGTGCAAGGCTAAACGGTTGCTGGGAAAAGATCTAACCTGAAAGTAAATTTTTTGTTGGTTTTTTGTGGACTGTAGGAAGGGGAAAACACTACATAAAACTCACCGATCAACCTGGAAAGCTGATACCACTTGATAGAGGCAAAGTGCCCGATCTTTCGGTTAGTGGAGATAACTTCGATCTGGTGGGAGGCGACCCTCACGATCCGACTACGACAAGCGAGACTTGAAGCGCCAATGCAATCGCTGAACCAACTCCCGATGGTTACAGACCTTGCTGGTGCAAGATCAGCCTGATCACGAATATCAATTCCTGTGCGCAATCGAAGAATGAACAAGAATCTGAGGCAAGCAATCTTAATATCACTCGAAGGTGGAGTTCTGAATCATAGAGGACAACACATATTTGTGCGTGTTCTGGTGTAGCTAAAGCTAGATGTAAAACAAAACTCGAGTTGTAAAAGATACAAGACTCCGACTAATAAAGGGGGCGCAGCCCCTAGGGGAGGGGCGGCCAGCAAAGGGGGTGCCGCCCCTAGCGTCGTGGATGCGAGGGTGCAACCCTAGGTGCCCTCTTGGGCCAGTCCTAGGCGCCCACGCACAAGGCCTCCTGTTGGGCCAGCCTTCAGTCTTTCGAGCCTTCGTTCTTCAGCATCATGACGAAGTTGAACTCTCTTGCACGGGCCCGAGTAATTGGCCCAGAAGGTGGTGCCGAAGACGGTGCTGCCAATGCTGGAGTAGAAGAAGGTGCTGCTGGTGTAGTTGTACTCGTGGTGTCCTCATCACCTGACCGTCTGGGCATGGTACCGCCTTAGCGCCTACTGGTATCTTGCCGAATGCATCAAGGCCATGGTGCGAACTTCATCCAATTGATCTAGTGAGTCCTCACGGGCTCGATGGTTGGCATTTTCATTGTAGCCTTTGACTTTGGGCGACCTGTATTCCAGGTCCGTGGGGAGAACGGCCTCCGCGCCATAGACTAGGAAGAATGGAGTGAATCCCGTGGCTCTGCTCGGAGTGGTTCTGAGGCTCCAAATGACCAACAGCAACTCCTGGAGCCATTTCCGGCCACACTTGTTCAGCCTGTCGAGAATCCTGCACTTAAGGCCTTGTAGGATCATGTCGTTGGCACGCTCCACTTGACCGTTGGTCTGCGGATGTACGACGGCTGCTCAATTCACGCGGATGTGGTGCTTGTCACAGAATTCCAGGAATTTCCTGCCGGTAAATTGGGAGCAGTTGTCGGTGATGATGGAGTTCGGCACTCCGAACCGGTGGATGATATCAGTGAAGAAAGACACAACCTATTCTACCCTGAGGTTTGTGATTGGGCATGCCTCGATCCACTTGGAGAATTTGTCCACGACGACCAGCGGGTGGGGCTAGCCACCGGGCACCTTTCGCAAGGGTCTGATGATGTCCAACCACCACACGGCGAACGACCATGTAACAAGTATGGTCTGTAGGGCGTGAGCCGGGAGATTGGTCTTGCGGGCGTAAAATTGGCACCCTTCACAGGTGCGCACGACCTCATTGGCATCAGTGACCGCGGTGGGCTAGTAAAAGCCTTGGCGGAACGCATTGCCCACGAGGGTGCGCAGCGCCGCGTGGTGTCCACACACGCCCACATGGATGTCTCGAATAAGCTCGCGACCCTGGGGGATGGCGATGCACCGCTGCAGGACGCCAGACGCGGCGCGCTTATACAGCTCGTCGTCGATTGTAGTGAATGATTTGGCCATCCTGGCGATGCGTCTGGCTTCGGACCGATCTGGGGGAAGTTCCCCTCGATCAATCCAAGCGAGGTATTTGGTCCGCCAATCCTTTGTGCAGGGGGCTGGCTCTGTCTCCATGGCCTCGGCTTCGTCTATGCCATAGCCCTCGAGTAGGGAGAGCACGAACGCCTCGTTCGAGGGGTCCTCGTCCATGGGCTCCACACCCGCTGGATTCGAGGGAGCCCCCGAAGGTTCCTCCTGGCTCGAGGGTGGTGATCCGAGGTCGACGGACGGCTTAGCAACATCTCGCACAAAAATGTTCGGGGGAACGGTGATTCGCTCCGACGCAATCTTCGCGAGTTCGTCTCCCTCCTCATTGTACTTGCGAGGGACGTGGTTGAGCTCGATGCCGTAAAATTTGTCCTCGAGGGCGCACACGGCCTTGCAGTATGCTTCCATTTTCTCTTCGTGGCAGCTCACATTCTTCATGACTTGGTCAATCACGAGCTGCAAATCTCCCCTGACGTCGAGGCGCTTGATGCCTGTTTCGATGGCGATTCAGAGGCCGCAGAGGAGGGCCTCATACTCCACCACATTGTTGGACGCGGGGAAATGCAGGCGTACCACGTATCTCATGTGCTCCCCGAGGGGTGAGATGAGGAGCAGGCCCGCGCCTGCCCCGGTCTTCATCACCGACCCATCGAAGTAGAGGGTCCAGCACTTGGCCTGAATCGGCAAAGCAGGCAGTAGCGTGTCCGTCCACTCAGCGACGAAGTTGGCAAGGATCTGGGACTTGATCGCCTTGCGCGACGCGTAGGCGAGCGTCTCGCCCATGAGCTCCACAGACCATTAGCGATCCTGCCCGCGACATTCGGGTTACAGATGCTCTCTCCCAACGGGAATGAGGAGACTAATGTAACCGGGTGGGCCTCGAAGTACTGCCACAGCATGCGCCGCGCGAGCACCACCGCGTAGAGTAGTTTCTGAATCTGCGGATATCGCGTCTTGGCCTCAGACAACACCTCACTGATGTAGTATACCGGCCTTTGGACTGGCAGGGTGTGGCCTTCCTCCGTTCGCTCCACCACGATGATCGCACTGACCACCTGGGTGGTCGCAGCGACGTAGAGGTACAGAGGTTCACCATTCTGGGGCGGCGTGAGGATCGGCGCGTGGGCGAGCGTCGCCTTGAGTTTGTCAAGCACCTTCTGAGCCTCGATGGTCCAGGAGAAGGTCTCGTGCTTCTTCAGGAGCTGGTAAAGCGGCAAGCCTTACTCACCGAGCCGCGAGATGAAGCGGCTCAAGGTGGCAAGGCACCCCAACACATTCTGCACCCCTTTGAGGTCTCGAATTAAACCCATCCGATGAGGGCTGCGACTTTCTCGGGGTTGGGCTCGATGCCCCACTGGGAAAAAATATATCCCAACAACATGTCGCGCGGCACCCCGAAGATGCATTTTTTGGGGTTCAGTTTTACCCTGTTGTCCCGCAGGCAATTGAACGTGGTGCACAGGTCGTTAACAAGATCGTCCACCTTCCTGGTTTCTCACGACTATATCGTCTACATATGCCTCAACGGTTCGCTTGATGTGGTCTCCAAAAATGTGCTGCATACACCGTTGGTACGTAGCGCCCGCATTTCGGAGGCCAAATGGCATCGTTACGTAGCAAAACATTCCAAATGGCGTGATGAAGGAGGTCGCGAGTTGATCGGACTCCTTGATATTTATTTGGTGGTACCCGGAATAGGCATCAAGGAAACATAAGAGCTCGCACCCTGCAGTAGAATCTATAATCTGATCAATTCGTGGCAGAGGAAAAGGAACTTTGGGACATGCTTTATTTAAACTAGTATAGTCTACACACATCCTCCACTTCCCATTCTTTTAGCCACGTAAGGTGAAAGACTTCCTTGATGAAATCGGCCTCAAGGAGCTTCCGCAGCTTCACTCCGATCGCCCGGCGCCATTCTTTGTCGAAGCACCACAGCCGTTGTTGCACGGCTTGAGAGTGAGGTAGGATGTCAAGGGAGTGCTCGACGACCTCCCTCGGGATGCCTGGCATGTCTGAGGGGCTCCACGCAAAGATGTCGGCGTTGGCGCGGAGAAAGTCGACGAGCACCACTTCCTATTTTGGGTGGAGGGTGGAACTGACCCTCAACACCTCGCCCTCAGGGGCAGCAGGGTCAATGGGCACCTCCTTCGTCTGCTCGGCAGCCTCGAAGCTGCCCGCATGCTTGGCTGAAGAGTCGAGGTCCTTGTTGACCAGCTTCTCTAGGTTCGCGACAAGCGCCTCGTCGAGCGCCAGGGCCTTGGCGTGCTCCATGTACTCGACATTGCAGTCGAACACTTGCTCGATCGACGAGCACACGGTGATGACGCCCTTTGGCCCCGATATCTTCATCTTGAGGTAGGTGTAGTTCGGGATGCCATGAACTTGGCGTAACACAGACACCCAAAAATAGTGTGGTACATGCCCCTGAACCCCACCACCTCGAAGGTGAGGGTTTCCTTGCGGAACTTATCAGGTGTGCCAAACCAGACCGGCAGATCGATCTGCCCAAGGAGTTGGACGCGCTTGACCAGCATGATGCCATGGAACGACGTCGTGCTGGGCCGCAGCTGGTACAACCCGATCCCCATTAGCCGCAGGGTGTGCGCGTACAAGATGTTGAGGCTGCTGCCTCTGTCCATCACCACCTTGGAGAACCTCGAGTTGTCGATGACTAATTGACAACCAACGGGTACTATCCTGGGTTAGGGATGCGGTTCGGCTGATCCTCGCGGCTGAAGGTGATGGCGTCCCCTGACTAGTCGAGGAAGGAAGGGGGAGCCTTCTCCACAGCGAGGACCTCGTGTCGTTCTCGCTTGTGCTGGCTATTGGACATGTCCACGGTTGGCCCCCCGAAGATGAGAAAGATGTTCTCCACCGCTGGGAAGCCGTCGGCGTCCCCGCCCCCACCATCCTTCTTAGCCTCGCCTTCCTTTGCGGCGGCGCGGCTGTAGTACTTTTTGAGCATGTCGCACTGCTCGAGGGTGTGGTTGACCGGGGTCTTGTGGTACGAGCACGGCTTCTTCAGCATGTCATCGAACACGCCATGGCCTCGAGGGGCCACTCGAGGGCCCTTGCGGGCCGGGTCGACTACGAGGGCCTCGTCGTCTTCGTTGTCGCGCCCCTGCGCGCGTGCCTCGCGGTGGGGCTTCTTGCCCTTCTTGTCCCGCTTGTGCTTCTGCTGGGCTCCTTGGACTTGTTACCCTCCGCGGGTGCGTCATCCACACGCTTGCCCTTCTTGTCGTCGAAGATGGCCCCACTGCCTCCTCGTCGAAAGCAAAAATGGTGGCGATGTCAAACGGCTTGTTGGAGTCGACCGGCGGGCTACGCCCGAGCTCGCGTGTGAGGTCCCGGCAGGTCGTGCCCTCGAGGAAGGCGTGCATGATTTCGGACTGAGCCACGCTCGGGATTTTAGTATGGCGCTTGTGAAGGACCGAAGCGGAGAACCAGAGAGGGGGGAGTGGATGGGAGCCGATAAAATTCTATTCAAGAATTCGACCTATGAACCCGATTTCACTCGTGCACCTCCACAAGCTTCTCTTGCCAAGCCCACGCAGCCACTGGAGTGCTACTAGACCTAGGAGCAAGACCTAACCAACAGCCACTCTACACACGCAGCAGAAACACACAAGACATGGCTGCTGACAGCCCAAACCGGTAAGGCCAGTTTCTGAAACCGGTCAGACCGCTTCTGTTGGACTTAGCCTCACAAAGGCAGGGGAAAGCAGTCAGACCGATTTGACAAACTGGTCAGGCCGGTTTTGTCCAGAAACTCCCCAAAACCCCTCTGGGACCCAAAACACTTCACGAGCCTTTCCTCTTTTGAACAAAAGAAGCCATAGCATGACAGGGACTCTCTTGCTCAAAAACTCTTCACGACAGCCCACAGGGCTAAACCGGTCAGACCAGTTTGGGAAACCGGTCAGACCGGTTTTGGCTTGGATAGTCGGGAAGAACACAGCCCGCGAGACAAACTCAAAACTCCAAGCGATCGATCTCCCGATTCGTTCCACGGATCAAAGTGAGACTTTGGGAATAGTTGGGGTACCTCATGGGCTACCTTTGGCTAGAAGCTCTGTCCCCAAGACCCACTCAATCAAGAGGAATCGGAAGTCAACTACCAAGAACACCTTTCCATGGAAACCACCGAAAACACCCAAATCGAAGCCGTTTCGGAGAGTTTGTTGGATCAATATCACCAAGAAAAGAGGCACAAGGTCCTCGTACGTGACATCCAATAAGAATCCCTCAAAGAAACACCCCCAAAACTCCCCCACGGAAATTCCAAGAAAAGGCTCCGAAAATCACCAAAAAGTAAAAACGGGAGGAACACAATCAAGCCTTGAGAAACCATGTCGAATCATCTATACATACCATGGAAGGTTCATACAAGGTCTAGCTTCCGCCCAATCATCCTTCCCTCTCACAAGATCTCACCATGAAGCTCTTAAGCTAGTCCTATAGAAATCCTAAGGAAAATAGAAAGGAAAAATAGGAAAACCAAATGAGCTAGGGTTCCAAGAGATGACTGCCATCCCCTCACCCCTTGGCTTATATGCAGGCAAGCTGAAAGACTAAAATACCCCTAAAGCCTAAACTAGGATACACACCCAACAAGGGCACCTTGGGAATTTGTCTTTGTAGCACCATCGGACGGATGCCCGGCGACCGCACTTCGCGTAGCATCGACGCAAGCCTTGCGATCCCGACGCGTGTCCTCCGCCTCGAAGCTTCTGGCGCCCTGCGACCTCAAATTGGTCAGGCCGGTTTTGGCCTGACAGCCACGCCCGGTCTTCGGCCTCGGCTTTGTGGCTCAGCCGAGTAACCCGATGGTTTTCTGGTGAACCACCGCAAACCCCGCAAACTTGATGTAGCCTCCGCCAATCACCACTCATGACTTGGCTCCCACGAAGTCCTGGCTCGACCTTGGTTTTGTGGCTCAACCAAGAAACCGTCCTCGACTTCATCTTGTCGTTCTTGCCACCATGCGGCCCGTACTTTTCCGCACTGGCCACCGGGTCCCTCGAACCAAGCCTACTTGTCTTCTCCACACCTGGAGGCCTCACTGGCAACGACCTTTCGCGCTTGTTCTTCACCTGCACCAACACGAGTCAAGCCGCAACCTGCACCTGCAATACTTAGCCAAGAATCATTCCACACAATGTTGTCAATCACTCATCATACCAGGAAGCGACCATCCACCGGTCCTTGAACCCACACATGGTCCTCAATCTCCCCATTGATGACTGCATTGACAACACACACCTATGGTAATCAAAGAGAAAAGAAAAAAGAGAAGAAACGACCAAAGAAACTCCAACAAGCGATCGAAAGCTGAAGAAAGGCCAAGAGCAAGATCACTTGAAGAAGACAAGTCTCGGACCCCTTAGGTAAGGGCAACGGCTCGACACATCCGAGACAAAACCATGCTCAAGCAAAGAGCACAAACCACCAAAGCATACAAGAGCTCCCCCTAAACAAGTACCAACCCTGGGCACAAACCGATCAGTCCGGATACCAAAACCGGTCAGACTGGTTGCCAAAACCGGTCAGACCGCTTTGGTACAGCAGACCACACCCCCCAAAAGCCAAAAATGCAAAAGAAATGTACAAGCTCCTCCTTGACTCTTGGGATAGGTTCTAGGGATGCAATACAACTTTTCTCCGCCTTTGTTTCGCCCCCTTGTTGCCAATGCATTAATCAAGGCTCAAATTTGAAAATATGCAACCTAGAGCTTCTCAAGTATACAAAATTCATCACAAGATGCTACACATGTCCAAATGAGCAAGTTAGATACTCTACAACTTCATAATGACATCAACTTCATGATTACCAAGTTTCACAACCAATGGACGAAGCTAAGATAGAATTGAGCAATTTTGCGAAAATTTACCCTCTCATGAGCGAAGTCCTAAACATGAGCAAAACATGTCAAAATAGCAAAGCCACACCAACTTCATGCTAGGACAACCATTCTAATCATAAGACCATCACAAACACCCACAAGCACCTCATGTCATGTCAAAGCCACCGAGCCATGTGCCTACTTCTATATATGAGACTTCTCATTGGTAGGCATCATGCAACGGTTTAGCACCCAAAGCAATTTAAATTTAGCACATATGACATGGGAGCACATTTTCCAAGCAATTTACAATTCATTTTCAGATCCATATTTGGTACATGAAATGTCTTTGCGACAAAAAGGAACTTATGTCTCTCCACAAGATAAAGCATGAGGGCTAAACATTCATGATGGCAAATGAGCCTTGGGCCCCATATGATCAAAATAAGCTATCCAACCACAAATTAAGCATAGCCAAGCCACTAAAACATGTCAAGATCATATAAAGGCATTTACGCACAAGAGAGCATACATGTGACATTTTTCAAAAACATAGCCATCAACCATGGATATAAACCAAGATTATCAAGAGCTAAGCCAAACTAACCATAGCTTACCAAACAAGCTCACAAAGACATACATATCATTCCATGGTGAACAATGTATATAGGAGAAGCTTTTCCTAACCAATGCATATGATCCAAAATGCATGCAATCTAAAATACAAGGATGCAAATACATCATGTTACATATGCCATGCCAAATGCAAGAAATGCACAAAGGAAAGCTATACATATGCTACAAAGGAGCTCCCACACACAAAGCTCACAAATGACCGGCTCCTCGAGGGGAGGCAAAAATGGCTCGACAACACCAGCAAAAGAGCAAAGGAGCGCAAAACTCACAAGCTCCCCCTAAACTCATGCATTAAGGCCAAAGAGCATACAAAGCTCACCTTACACACATGAGATAGGGCAAAGAGCAAAATGAACCAAGTGGCTTGACCAAGGCCACACACTTGAAGGTCACAAATTCACTTACCTTTATCATTTCTTCAGAAGTCACTCATCCTTGTCCACCATCCCCGGAAGTGATGTACCTCCATGTCACCACCGAGGTATGAGGCCGGAGAACCACCCCCGATATCAACCAAATATTCTCCGGGCCTCCCACCGGCAACTCAAAACCAAGAGCGAGAGCGAGCAAATGACTCAACACTAGGGTTAGTTCCAAAGGTGTCAAACCAGTGTCGGGCCATTTCATCGAAAGTAGGGTTAGCAACATTCATCCTACTGTGCCTATCAAAACTGTGATCCATCCTGTTAAACCTATCAAACCTGGAACCACCATGGGAAAACCACTCCTGTCTCATTGGATTAGTACGACTACACGATAGGGAAAGTGTGGTCTGTAGCCCCTCTGAGACTCAAAGCTACGACCTCTTCCAAACTCGTATTGATCACGAGTTGGAGAACGTCCAGCAAATTGACCACCTGCAAACTCTCCAGACCAACCACCAGAACCATGACCTCCTGCAACAAACCGAGACTCATCACGAGCACGAAAACCAGCCAGGTCCCCCAGCTGCCTCCAAACCAGTCTGGTCGGTTTAACTCCTCTAGCAGGGCCCCTTTCTCCCAAAGCACTCTTTACTCCCCAAGCCGGAACCTTACGCACAAAACCCTTTCCCTTGGGCAGTGGCATACGAGGCTCAGGCACACCATGAGAAGGGTGGTACCTGTCCTTGTTTGCCCACTCCTTAGCCATTCTCGCCTCTCTCCTTCTCTTATAGCAAAACTCTCTCTTGTGAACATCCTTTCCACAAAACTCACAATGGAAACGGATTGGTCTGGGCTTAGGCTTGGGGTGAGGCTCTTCACACAGCTTCTCACTAGGCTTGCCACTTGGTTTCTCACTAGGCTTTTCACCTTCCTTCTCACTCGGTTTTTCTCTCGGTTTAAGCAACTGGTTTGGCTTGGATGCAAACTTGTCTTTGGGTGTGGTTTGTGGTGGAACTGGAATATTCCCAAAATTCCCTTCTCTCTCACCACTGCTCTCACCAAAATTAACATATCCCAAAGCCCAACCATCAAAGCGCTTATAACTGGCAATCATCATACCAAGCTGAGGTTCCTGACTAAACAACCAACTCAGCACTTCACGCAACTTATTGTTATCATCCTGCAAATGATCAACACATTATCTAAGTTACAAATTCTTTACAACATGCAATTCACAGGTAGAGCAAGAAGTAGGAATAGGCACTTTCAAATCAGCCTCAAGCGAAACAATGCAAGATTGAAGCTCAGCAATTTTTTCATGCAAACCAGGGCAAGAAGTACATGCACCAAGCAAAGTGGGTCTAGATTGCAGCTCAGCCAACTCAACCCTAAGCACATCTTGTTCCTCACACTTGGAGGCATGCTTTTCCCTAAGAGCAGTCAAATCAGCTAGGAAAACAGAGCTATCAGCACAATCATCCTCATCAGAAACCACAGGGCTAGCCTTAACAGAATCAATTTCAAGCTTGTCATCAAGAACCTGTGTTTCTATCTCAGCCACTCTAGTCCTAGCATCTTCAAGCAAGGCTCTAAGCTCCTTCCTAAGCTTCTTAGCCTCTCTAAGCATGTGATCACGATTATCAAGCAAGTCGACCAACTCCTCACTCTCCTTGCTCAAAGAAGAGAGCCCATCACATACCTCATCCTCAGAGTCGGAGTCTGAGTCCAGGGCATTCTTCTGGCTTCTCTTGCTGCTGGAGCTGCGTGCCATGCCGCAAAGACCGCCCTTCTTGTTGTAGTTCCTCGAAGTCTTGCTTGCGGTACAGCAGAGGCCGTTCAAGTACTTGCTGAAGTCCTTCTTCTTTTTCTTCTTCTTGTCACCCTCTTCTTCTTCTTCTTCACTCGAGCTTGATGGCGCGTCCTCAGAGCCGGAGTCGACGTCGCTCGATCTCTTGATCTTCTCTCAGGTTCGTGTCTTCCTCCTATGTTCATGCTCCTTCTTGGATCTTCTTCCTTTGTCCTTGGACTTGTGCTTGTCGTGGTTGTTCACCTTCGGACACAGCGAAAAAGTGTCCGGTCTTGCCTCACTTGAAGCACGTCCACGAGTTCCTTCTTGAGTTCACCCAGTTCTCGTGCATCCTCTCGAACCGCCAGGTCAGCAACGCCAGCTCGTCCTCTCCAAGCACGTCGAACTCCTCATCTGGCAAAGACATCAAAGAGGACAAAGAGAACATCCTGGTGGATGTGTTAGCGTTAGATTTTCTTTTCGAGCCACCGATGAGGGAGACTATGAGAGTCAGTCGGGCCCTCAATGTTGGTTGTCATACCCCGATCCACCTCAGCGACTTGAGCTTCGAGAACAGCTCGTTCAAGGTCAGAGTGTCATACTTTTCAGACTCTACAATGACCTCGAACTTTCCGCCCCAAACCGTATGGTCCAACGAGTGTAAGAGCTTGACGGCTCTATCATGATCATTGTACGGGAGCACGTCCACATTGGCCCTCATGTTGTTCACCACCACCGTAAACCTCTGAAACAAGGCATCGATAGACTCACCGGGGAGATGAGTGAAGTTCTCGTACTCTCTTCGGTAAGTCGCATACATCCAAGCCTAAACCTGGGCGTTTCCAACATGAGCTTCCTTCACACCGTCCAAATTCTACAAGCCAAGTTCTCCGTGTGCACCTGATCGAATTCAGGTTGACACAGAGCACGAAACAAGTAGTCGACTGCCTTGTTATTGGCGTCGAACATGTCCCTCAATCTTGGTGCGAGGAAGTTCATCAACTGGACATAGCCTGTGTCCACCGTGACATCCCAAAGAATTTGTCCCTTTCCACGGAGGAACACTGCCATCCGTTTACTCCACATCTGGTAGTTCTTTCCATCGAAGTGTGGAGAACCCGAACCCCGTTCCTGGTATGCCATCCTTGGACCTTAGACTGGTTAGAGTCAATCAATCCCCGTAACCGGCTCTGATACCACTTGAAGGACTGAAGCGACGAACCAGAGAGGGGGGGGGGTGAATGGGAGCCGATAAAATTCTATTCAAGAATTCAACCTATGAAGCCGATTTCACTCGTGCACCTCCACAAGCTTCTCTTACCAAGCCCACGTAGCCACTGGAGTGCTACTGGACCTAGGAGCAAGACCCAACCAACAACCACTCTACACACACAGCGGAAACACACAAGACACGGCTACTGACAGTCCAAACCGGTCAGGCCGGTTTCTGAAACCGGTCAGACGGCTTCTTTTGGACTTAGCCTCACACAGGCAGGGGAAACCGGTCAGACCGGTTTGGTAAACCGATCATGCCGGTTTTGTCCAGAAACTCTCCAAAAACCCTCTAAGACCCAAAACACTTCAAGAGCCTTCCCTCTTTTGAATAAAAGAAGCCATAGCATGACAGGGACTCTCTTGCTCAAAACTCTTGAGGACAGCCCACAGGGCTAACTGGTCAGACCGGTTTGGGAAACCGGTTAGACCGGTTTTGGCCTGGACAGTCGGGAAGAACACAGCCCGCGAGAAAACTCAAAACTCCAAGCGATCGATCTCCCGCTCAAAGTGAGACTTTGGGGATAGTTGGGGTACCTCGTGGGCTACCTTTGGCTAGAAGCTCGGTCCCCAAGACCCACTCAATCAAGAGGAATCAGAAGTCAACTACCAAGGACACCTTTCCATGGAAACCACCGAAAACACCCAAATCGAAGCCATTTCGGAGAGTTTGTTGGATCAAGATCACCAAGAAAAGAGGCACAAGGTCCTCATACGTGACATCCAACAAGAATCCCTTAAAGAAACACCCCGAAAACTTCCCCACAGAAATTCCAAGAAAAGGCTCCGAAAATGAAGGATCGGATGGTGACTAGAGGGGGGAGTGAATAGGAGCCTGTAAAAATTCTTGTCAAAGAACCCGGCCTATACCCTAAACAAATCCCGGTCACACACGAGCGATGGATCGAATCACACACGAATCGCCAAAACAACAAGGTTATGGATCAACCTCAAGTCTAAGGTGTCGGTGCGAAATATGGTCCCGACACTAACCAGTAGATAGCGCCGTGGTCTATCCCTCAATGGTCGATGCTAAGTAACAAGTGACACAGAGATTTTATCCTGGTTCCGGCCGAGGGGGCCGTACGTCCAGCAGAGGCGTGCTCAGGGCACTATATTACTTAGCACCGGGGGTGCTTGTAGTGGGGCTGATACAAGCAAGGTGGGAGAGGAAGCGTGGCTTCCAAGTCCCTGGAGGAGTAGCTGAAGATATTGTGTGAGAATGAGTACGTGGTGCGTGGTGCTATGTGTGGAACTAAGTCTTCGTTCGTCTATCCGTCTGTTCCCCCCGCGGCTGGGGGTTCGCCCCTCCTTTTATAGATCAAGGGGGCGGCGGGTTACATGCGCGCCGTGCTACTTAGCTACGTGGGGGTGCACGTCGTGCTACGCTGTAGAGTGGGCGGCCGTCCGGACGATCTTCGCAGCGATCTGGCCATGATGGCCTACCTCGTACCCGAACAGTGGCGGTTCGAGGCTAGAAGGGCGGCAGATGGTGGTGGCGTCCTCTGATAGGCTTCGAGGGAGGTGCTGACGCTGGCTTGTACGGAGCACAGGAGTAGGTAGAACGGCGTCCCTTCCCAACGCGCTCCACAGCGTTGGTGTGGTTGCTACAGCGCCCGGCGTGTGCCTGCACGCGCGGGGGCGGCGACCATGCTGTTACAGTGGCCGGGATGGCAATCCACCGGCCTAGCGCCTCCACCTAACCCTGTAGGGTCACGGGAAAGTGAAATCGAGGGTGCGCCCGGCCCCCCTTCGAGGGTCTGGCGCGTTAGCCGTATCGTAGTAGGCGCGCGGTGTCACGGGACGACACCGGCCGTACCGCACGGTCCCTCCTCACGGTGGTGGGGATGGGCTCCTCCCACGGGGAGTTGGTGCGGCGGCACCGGGGCGCGAGCCCCCGGCGCATGATGGCGCCGCCCCCGCCCGTGTCGGGCGTTAAATGCCCGTGTACGGGGGGCCGGCGCACGAGTGAGGGGCGCCCTCGAGCGTGGCGGGCCCCGGCCGAGGGCGGGACGGACCCTCGAGCGAGGCGAGACCCGCTCGAGGGGGAGTGAGCCCTCGAGCGGGGCGGACCCGCTCGAGGGAAGAGTTGCCCCTCGAACGGGGCGGAGCCCGCCCGAGGGGGGGTGCGCCCTCGAGCGAGGCGGAGCCTGCTCGAGGGGACTTCTAAGAGGGCCGTCTTGGTGGGCTATCGGGGTCCCCGCGGTGCGGGCCGTGTCCTGCATGGTTAGGCACCTGCATGGTTAGGCTTAGCGTGTTTTGGTGCGGTTGCGGGTTTTAAGTGAGGATTTCCCCGTTGTTTAAGGGGACCCCTAGGGCTGTCCCCGACAGTAGCCCCCGAGCATCTGTGGGTTTGCCATGGAGGCTCCCGCAGATGCTGGAACCTATTGATAGGACGTTCTTCCCTCCTTGTTTGCGAACGCTTTCCGTGGGGCCGCGTCGGCGGGACCCGCGGTCTAGCCCCGAAGCCCGCGGGGAGCGTGGATGCTCTGCGAGGGGGTTAACCGTAGGAATTGGTCAGAGGGCGTGGCACACATTCCAACCGGCATCGGCGGTGTTTCAGCCGGCTTCGGGGGTGCACGCGCTGCTGGCACTGTCTCCGGCGGGTGCAATTTTAAGGACGTGTAGCCGTGCGTCAAGCCCCCGAGCCTTGGCCCGTTCGAGGCGATCGGGTCGAGCTTTATGACTTGTTTTCTTACGCGCCCTCGCCGTCCCTCCGCGGGACGGAGGGTGAGGTTTCCGCAACCCCCATCGAGCGGGTCGCGGATTGCGGATTCCTCGTCGAGCTGCTAGCGGGAGGTTCAAGTGGACGCCCATGCCCCGTTCGATAAGGGTAGGCTGCCCGGTCCGGAGACACGTCCATGGAAGCGCTTGCGTGGGTTTGCTAGGTGGGGCTCAGTCCCGTTCGATGGGGACCGAGGGCGCGGAAGCTCTCCCTCGGTGGGATCCCCCTGCTAGCTGCCCTCACTGGCTCTTGAACACGACATGTGGGGCACCCTCGAGCCGACGGGCTCGAGGAACGGCTCGAATGCGAGTGCCCTCGTCGTCCCTAACTCTGCGATCTGTGGCGCCTGTTCGAACCCGTTGAGGGTCAGGCTTCGAACCTCTGATCAGTAGGGCCATGCGGGGCCGTGCCTGGACGGCCCCGTCTTTTCGCGTTTGCGGCCGTCGAGGGGTCTGGGCGAGCCAGCTCTCGAGGCGCTGGTTGGCAGCACAGCGCGGCATGGGTGCTTGCGGTGCCCGCTTTACTTCAAGTAGGCCCTGGGCGACCCTCTCACGCGCGTGCCTTCTTTAGAGGGTTGATACTGTCTTGAGCTGGGGGCTCGCGCCGCTCGAGGGTTTTACGTGGCATGGGTCCCCGTGGTGCCTGCTCTACATCGAGCAGGTCTCGGGCGGCCTTCTCACGTCGATATCCCATCGAGGGTTGACATCATCCTGAGCCAAGGGCTCGTGCCGCTCGAGCGTTTTACGTGGCATGGGTGCCCGCGGTGCCTGCTCTACATCGAGCAGGTCCCGGGCGGCCTTCTCACGTCGATATCCCATCGAGGGTCGTTTTTGTTTCGAGCCAGGGGTTCGCCTCGCTCGAGGGTTCCCCTTGCTTGGCAAGGGGCCCGGTCATTTAAATGCCCCGCGGTCGTGGCCGCGGTTTTGCAGCGCGGGCGCGCCTTTTTAGGCGCTGCGGCCGCGCGCGCGCGCGTAGTGGGCGGCGTGGCGGGCGGACGTGACCGCTTCGCCTCGCCCCCTGCGGGTCTTCGCCGTGATGATGGCCCGCCTGCAATGACGTGGCCGCTGCGGTCGTGGTGGGGCCCGCCCGTCGACGCGAAAGAAAGATTCCCTGCAGTTAATGCGAGCGGGGCGTCCGCTCCGGAGAGCTCGCCCGTCGGCCTATAAAGCTGCGGGGAGGAGGGGACGGCGGTTTTTTACCTTAGCATCTCACCATTTTCAGTCCCCTGCCCCTTCGTCTTCCTCTCGCCTTTGCCACCGTGCGGCGTCGTTGTTAGAGCTTTTCTCCCGTTCCTCGTCCTTTGCTTTCGCTTTCCCTTGCCTTCCTCATGGCGCCGCCTCAGCCTCCCCTCACGATCTTGGAACCGTACGCTTGGGAGAGGTCGACGGTGACCCAGCTGGCCCTTGGCGAGCTGGTCGCCGCCGGCCAGCTGGCGGCCAACGAAGACGGACGTCCGACGGAGTGGATAGTGCCGCCGGCGGCGGACCGCGAGCCCAACCCGCCGGAGGGCTACGTGGTGAGCTTCGTCCGCTACCACGAGCGCGGCTTCAACGCGCCGGCGAGCACCTTCATGCGGGCGATGTGCCACTACTACGGGGTGGAGCTGCACAACTTCGCCCCCAACGCGATCTCGCGAGCGGCCACGTTCGTGGGCGTCTCCGCGAAGGGCACCCGGGGATCCCGATCAACTGGGAGCTCTGGGTTCACCTTTTCCGCGGGGAGCTCTTCACGCAGCCCACGACGGAGCCAAGGACCCGCCGCGCGGTGCGCGCCGGCGGGATGTCACTCGCCCTGAGGGGGCGATTCAAGGACATCTACATCCCCTGCACCATGACGACGAACAACGCCGGCTGGGAGCGGGGATGGTTCTACTTGCGCAATGCCGAGCCCGGCCTTCCCCCCTACACCGGTCGGGTGTTCAAGAAGAGGCCTGACTCCTGGGGCTACGGGGTGTCCACGGCCCAGCATCAGAGGCGGCAGGAGTCCGTCCTCGCCGCCCTGCAGCGACTGGCGGCGCACGGGCTGAACGCGATGGGCGTCCTCGCCTTCCTCCACCACCGGCGGGTCGTGCCCCTGATGGAGAGGCCGCTGCGTCTTCGAGATGACGGAGGCGGCCAACCCCGTCGACCGGCGAGGTCGCGGATGCTCCCGACGCCCCTCGAGCGGCCGTATGCGCTCACCGGGCGCGGAGCGCCGTCGACACCGGACGCCGATGCTCGCGGGCCGGATCCCATGGGACCTTGAGATGCTCCCCACGGGCCCGCTGGTGAGTTCGGTTCTCGATTCTGTTCTAGTTCTTGGTCTTGCCTTCGTTTCCTGACGCGCCTTTGATGCTCCTGTATGCAGCTGGTGAACTTCACCATCGCCAAGTCCGTTCCGCCCACCCCCGACTCCCGTGCGCTCGGCGGGCGGCGCGGCCGGCGGGGGAGCGAGGAGCGGGCGGCGCGCGAGGAGGGAGCGCGCAAGGCGACATCAAGCGCGCCGCGACCGGCGGGCCGCGGAGTACGGCGGCGCGAAGAGCCGGGGGGCTCTCCTCCCCGGGGACCGAGGAGTACTCGTCCTCGGAGGAGGACGAAGAGGAAGAGGGCGAGGGGGGAGGGCCCCTCCGATAGGTGGCAGCCTGCGCCCCCGTCGCCGGAACCAGCGCCGGCGACAAGGGCGGCTTCGCCGGGGGCGGGCGCAACGACGCCCGCCGCCGGGCAATCGGCATCGAGGACGGCGCGCGCCGCGGACGTGCCGGCGCGCGTGCCGCGGAGGCGCGCGTGGCGAGCGCGCCCGTGCGCGCATCAAGCGTGCCGCGCGCGAGGCGAGCGTGCCGTGCGCGGGGTGGCGTCGTCGGGGAGGCGCGACGGCGGGCGTGCCCGCACGCGGGGCGAGCGTGCGGCCGCGCGCGCGGCGGCGACCGGGAGGGCGCGGCGCCGGGACGTGACCGCGCGCGGGGCGGGTGCGCTGCGCGCGCGGCGGCGCCGTCGGGGAGGCGTTACGGGCGGCACGGCGGGTGCGCCGGCCTCATCTGCTGAGGCCTCGAGGAAAAGGAAGCGCGCCTTTTCCTCTTCGAGGTAAGGAGCCTGTCTTTTTTCGTTTGGTTTGATTTGTTGATGATCAGGTGCCCTAACCTTCTGTCCGTGCCTGCGCAGGGTGGTGCCAACCGTTCCTCCTCTTGCACCAGCCAAGGTGCTGAGGACGGACGCATCGATCCCCACCCGGCGGCGCTCGTCAAGGGCGTCGCGCCCGGGGACAAGCACGGCGACGGGCGCGAGCTCGCAAAGCCGGGCGGGGCCTCGAGGCCCCGGCCGGCGAGACCGGCCCGCCGCGGCGCGGCCCGCAGGTCGCCGGGGGGGCGGCGGCGCCGGCCGTCGCGGAGACGCGGGCCGCGCGGCGGCGGCCGTGGTGGAGGTGGAGCGGGGCGCAACTGCGGCGGCACCCGTGGATGCGGCGGCACGGCCCGAGGCGGTGGCCACGGCGCTACGACGGGCGCCCGCGGCCACGAGGCGCGAGTGGAGGTGTCGGCGGAGGCGGCGCAAGCGGGCCGCGCCCGCCGGCAACCGCGGGCGGAGGTGGTGGAGGTCTCGGACGACTCCCCGCCGCTCGGGTGGGATCGGTGGGCCGGCCGGCCCACGACCCCCCCCGGCCCCGGGGAGGGGGCCCTCGTGAGGCGGCACGAGGGTCACTTGGTGGTGGGGGGCCGAGGACACGGGGCCAAGGCCTCGTTCTCCCGCGCCGGCCGCCCCCGCCCGGGTGGAGGGGGCCGTCGAGGATCCCCCTGCGTTCGCCGACGCCAGGGGGGAGCAGGAGCTCTGGAGCGAGCTCCGGAGCCACGGCGCTACCCTCAACCGCGCGCTGAACGAGGCGCTGCGGGTCCATGGCGGCCCGGCATGGCTCGTCTTCCAGGTACGCCGTGGTTGCTCGTTCTCTTCCTTTTTTCGTTTGTGTACGCTGTATTCATGCTTTGGCGCTTATGGGTTTTGATTCTGTGGTTGCCAGGAGCTCGAGCGTCGCGCCCACGGCAAGTACGACGCCTTCGACCGGGTGAACGCCGAGGTTCACCAGCTCCGGGAGCGGTGCAGCGCTTTCGACGCGCTTGCTGACGCTCTCAGGACGCCGGACGGCGGGCCGGCGTGCGGGCCATGGCGTGGTGCGACGAGCTCCCGGAGAACTCGGGGCGGGGACGCGGCGCGCCGCTCGAGCCTCGAGCGGGTCCGCGCAGCCCTCGTCGATCGTGACGAGGCGCCGTGGGGGCGCGCTCGGACTTGGAGAAGACGCGGACGGCCGCCAAGCGGGAGGCGGAGGTGGCCAATGTCCGCCGCGAGGCCCGGGAGCTCCGCACGTCGCTCGAGGGGGCGCAAGTGCAGCGGGGCGCCGGGCCGAGGAGCGGGCACGTGGGGCGGGAGCAGCGGGCCAAGGAGGCCGACGACTTGAAGGCCGCCCACGACGCCAAGGCCGCGGCGCTTGTTATCGCCGAGGAGCGGCTTCGGCGGGGAGCACGCCGCCCGCCAAGGGGCCGAGGGGCGGCTCCGGCGGAGAGCGAGCCGCCCTCGTCGACGCCGGACGGCGGCGGGAGCGGGAGCGCTTCGCTCGCGAGGCGGCGGAGAAGTCGGCCCGGAGGAGCGAGAACACCGCGTTCTCCAAGGTCGAGGACGAGGCGCTCATGCTCAGCATCAGCAACGCCAACCAGGAGCTGGCCCTCCGCGAGCAAGGCGAAACCGTCCGGCGCCTCGAGCTGACGGTCGAGGCTGCGCGCCGCGACTTCGAGTCGGAGAGGAAGCAAGTCGAGGGTGAGCTGCTGCCTAACTTCTTGTCCGGTTGGTTTTTTGTTAGAGGGCTCGCTTCCCCCTTTCTGATTTCCTTCTTGTCTTGTTGATTCCAGGCTTGCGCACCGCTCTGGGGCACGGAGCTGAGCGGGCCGAGGCGGCCGCGGAGCCTCGTACAACTCCTCCGAGCGGGAGGCCGCGGGAGGCGCGTGAGGCGGCCCTCGAGACCGCCGTGTTGTGGAGGAGGGCGAGGCTCGGGCGGCGGCTCGGCGGCCCGCCGCTGCGTGCCCTTGGCGGCCATGTCACGGAGCAGATGCGCCGGGCGCTGCACCTGGGCGTCCAGAAGGCCCTCGGAGTGGTGCGATCCCACTACGAGGTCAACTTCGAGGCGCTGGCGGAGGGTTACATCGTTCCTGAGGGCGTCGAGGACGAGGTGGCCATGGAGCGTGTGGATGCGCTTGCCGCCGACGCCGCCGGATCGCTCGCCGAGGCCTTCGAGGAGTTCCTCTTCCCCGACGTCGCAGACGCTGCCGCTCCTTCGGCCTGAAACAGTTGGGCGCAGTGCCCGTTTTTGTTCTTAAATTAGCATTCTGGCCGTGAGCCCTTTGTAAATAAGTACATTATCTTCCATCGTAAACATTTGATGATACGAAAAGGAGTTCTTTTGCTTATTGCGCCTTTTTGTTTCTCCTTCTTCCTGAGTAGATTTTACTTAGGGAAGTTCGATTTTCGCTGGGGGTCCGCTGGGTTGGAGGCGAGAGAGAAGGGCCATATCCACGCGGCGTAGGCTATCTCTGGCTCGCACGCTCCTCCCGCTGGGCCGCCCGCGCCCTGTTCAAATCGTTGCTCGTAGTTGAAGTAGAAAACAAGCTTAGCGCGTGTGAGTTGTTTTTATTTTTGCGCAAAAAATGGGACCATTTTTTGGGGGGTGCCCCCCCACAGTAGCCCCCGAGGGTAACTTGGGTTTCAGAGGAAAGCCGAGTTGCCCTTTTATTAGACTTGGATCGTTTACATAGTTGTCACCAACTGGGGCGTTGGCCTTGTCATTTTACAATAGAAAGTACTTGGAAAATCCTAGCTAAGGGTAGAAGCGACGTAGCTGTTGGATGTTCCAAGCGCTGGTGAGCTCTTCACCGTCCTCGTTGGCCAGCTTGTATGTGCCGGCTTGAGTACCTTCACCACGACGTAGGGTCCCTCCCATGGGGGCGATAGCTTGTGGCGCCCTCGGTTGTCTTGGCGCAGCCTTAGGACCAAATCCCCTTCGTTGAAATCCCTTCGACGTATCTTGCGTGCCTGGTAGCGTCGTAGGGACTGTTGATACCTCGCGGAATGCATCAAGGCGACAAGGCGTGCCTCGTCCAGCTAGTCCAGCGAGTCCTCGCGGGCTCGCTGGTTAGCATCCTCGCCGTAGCCTCGAACCCTGGGTGATCCGTATTCCAAGTCCGTGGGGAGGACGGCCTCCGCGCCATGGACTAGGAAAAACGGGGTGAGCCCGGTGGCTCTGCTTGGGGTGGTCCTTAGGCTCCACACAACCTGGCCGGGTAGTTCTCGGAGCCATTTTCGCCCGCATTTGTTGAGTTGGTCGAAAATTCGGAGCTTGAGGCCCCGTAGGATCATGCCGTTGGCACGCTCCACTTGGTCGTTGGTACGTGGGTGTGCCACGGCTGCCCAATCCACGCGGATGTGGAACTTGTCACAGAACTCCAAGAACTTCCGGCCCGTGAACTGGGACCCATTGTCTGTGATGATGGAATTTGGCACTCCGAAGCGGTAGACGATGTCGGTGAAGAAGGTTACCGCCTGCTCTGCCCTTAGATTCGTGATGGGGCGCACCTCCACCCACTTGGAGAACTTGTCGATCGCGACTAGCAAGTGGGTGAAGCCCCCGTGCGCCTTTCGCAGGGGCCCGACGATGTCCAGCCCCCACACGGCGAATGGCCATGTTACGGGGATGGTTTGCAGGGCATGGGCGGGCAAGTTGGTCTTGCGGGCGTAGAACTGGCACCCCTCGCAGGTGCGCACGATCTCACTGGCGTCGGTGACCGCGGTAGGCCAATAGAAGCCCTGGCGGAACACGTTGCCGACGAGGGTGCGAGGTGCGGCGTGGTGGCCACAGATCCCCGCGTGGATGTCCTGTAGGAGCTCGCGCCCCTCGGGAATGGGTACGCACCGCTGTAGGATGCCGGAGGCGGCGCGCTTGTACAGCTCGCCGTCGACGAGGGTGAAAGATTTGGCCATCCTGGCGATGCGCCTGGCCGTGGCCCGGTCCGCGGGGAGTTCCCCTCGAGCGATCCAGGCGACGTATTTTTCGTGCCAGTCCTCTTGGGCGGGGGCCTGCTCGATGTCCATCGCGTCGGCCTCGTGGGAGCCGTACCCCTCGAGGAGGGAGAGCACGTACGCCTCGTTCGAGGGGTCCTCATCCATGGGTTCCGCACCCGTTGGATTCGAGGGAGCCCCCGAGGGTCCGTCGTGACTCGAGGGGTGGGGGTCGAAAACGACCGAGGGTTGCGCGATGTCGCGCGCGAAAACGTTCGGGGGAACGGTGATCCGCCCGGACGCAATCTTCGCCAGTTCATCTGCCTCCTCATTGTACCGGCGGGGTACATGGTTAAACTCGATGCCGTAGAACTTGTCTTCGAGGGCCCGCACGGCCTTGCAGTAGGCCTCCATCTTGTCGTCATGGCAGCTCGCGTTCTTCATGACCTGATCGATCACGAGCCGCGAGTCCCCCGCACATCGAGGCGCTTGACGCCCAACTCAATGGCGATCTTGAGGCCGCAGAGAAGGGCCTCGTATTCTGCCATGTTGTTGGACGCGGGGAAGTGGAGGCGTACTGCATAGCGCATGTGTTCCCCGAGGGGCGACACGAAGAGGAGGCCCGCGCCCGCTCCCGTTTTCATCACTGAGCTGTCGAAGAACAGGGTCCAACACTCTGCTTGGATTTGTGGGGGCGGCAGCTGCGTGTCCGTCCACTCAGCGACGAAATCCGCCAGGATTTGCGATTTGATGGCCTTGCGCGGGGCGTAGGCGAGCGTCTCGCCCATCAGCTCCACGGACCACTTGGCAATCCTGCCTGCGGCGTCAGGGTTGCGGATGATTTCTCCTAGCAGAAAGGAGGAGACCACCGTGATTGGGTGGGCCTCGAAGTAGTGGCGGAGCTTGCGCCGCGCAAGGACCACCGCGTACAGCAACTACGGACACGGGGGTAGCGCGTCTTCGTGTCTGACAGGACCTCGCTGATGTAATAGACCGGCCTCTGTACAGGCAAGGCGTGCCCTTCCTCCGTGCGCTCCACGACGATCACGGCGCTGACCACCTGGGTGGTTGCGGCCACGTAGAGCTGCAGGGGCTCACCGTCTTGTGGCGGCGTGAGGATCGGGGCATGCGTTAGAGACGCCTTCAGTTTGTCGAGCGCGTCCTGGGCCTCGGCGGTCCAAGAGAAGCGCTCGTGCTTCTTGAGCAGGCGGTAGAGGGGCAGGCCCTTCTCACCGAGCCGCGAGATGAAGCGGCTTAAGGCGGCGAGGCACCCCAACACCTTCTGCACCCCTTTGAGGTCCCGGATCGGACCCATTCGCTCGAGGGCCGCGACCTTTTCAGGATTGGCCTCGATTCCCCGCTGGGAGACAATGTATCCTAGGAGCATGCCTCGCGGCACTCCAAAGACGCATTTTTCGGGGTTTAGCTTGACCCCGTTGGCCCGTGGCGGTGAACGCGACGCCAAGGTCGCCAACCATGCCGTCCGCCTTCTGGTCTTTACGACGATGTCGTCCACGTAGGCTTCGACCGTCCGTCCAATGTGGTTCCCAAAAACGTGTTGCATGCAACGCCGATATGTTGCACCCGCGTTTACGAGGCCAAATGGCATTGTGACGTAACGAGAACGTCCCGAACGGCGTGATGAACGAAGTCGCGAGCTGGTCGGACTCCTTCATTTTTATTTGGTGGTACCGGAGTAAGCATCGAGGAAGCAAAGCAATTCGCACCCGGTTGTTGAGTCAATGATGCGATCAATGCGTGGCAAAGGAAAAGGAACTTTAGGACATGCTTTATTAAGGCGGGTGTAGTCTACACACATCCGCCACTTCCCATTCTTTTTTCTTTACAAGCACGGGGTTTGCTAGCCACGTAGGGTGGAACACTTCCTTGATGAACCCGGCCTCGAGAAGCTTCCGCAGCTCCGCTCCGATCGCCCGTCGCCGCTCCTCGTCGAAGCGGCGCGGCCGGCCGCACGGCGCGGGCGTTTGGCGGAGGATGTCAAGGGAGTGCTCGGCGACTTCCCTCGGGATGCACGGCATATCCGAGGGGCTCCCACGCGAAGATGTCGGCGTTGGCGCGGAGGAAGTCGACGAGCACCACTTCCTATTTGGGGTCGAGGGTGGAGCTGACCCTCAACGCCTTGCCCTCGGGGGCTGACGGGTCGAGGGGGACCTCCTTGGTCTGCTCCGCAGCCTCGAAGGTGCCGGCGTGCTTGGCGGCGGGGTCGAGGTCTTCGTTGACCATCTTCTCCAGCATGTTCACCAGCGCTTCGTCCAGCGCCAGCGCCTCTGCGTGTTCCACGCACTCGACGTCGCAGTCGAAAGCGTGCTCGATGGATGACCCGACGGTGATGACGCCGTTTGGCCCCGGCATCTTCATCTTCAGGTAGGTATAATTGTGGACCGCCATGAATTTGGCGTAACAGGGTCGCCCAAGTATAGCATGGTAGGCCCCCTTGAACCCCACCACCTCGAAGGTGAGGGTCTCCTTGCGGAAATTCTTTGGGGTGCCAAACCAAGGCGGCGGATCGATGCGCCCCGAGGGGCTAGACACCTTGCCGGGCGCGATGCCATGGAACGGCTTTGTGCTGGGCCGCAGCTGGTCCAACCCGATCCCCATGAGGCGCAACGTGTGCGCGTAGAGGATGTTGAGGCTGCTGCCTCCATCCATGAGGACCTTCGAGAACCGAGCGTTCCCGATGATGGGATCAACCACCGGCGGGGCTGGCCGGGTTGGGGACGCGGTTCGGGTGGTCCTCCCGGCTGAAGGTGATGGCATCCTCCGACCAATTGAGGAAGGACGGAGGAGCCCTTTCCGCGGCGAGGACCTCGTGCCGCTCCTTCTTGCGCTGGCGGGTCGACATGTCGACGGTTGGCCCCCCAAAGATGAGGAACACATTTTCGACAGCGGGGAAGCCACCCGCGTCGCCGTCGCCCCCGTCTTTCTTGGCCTCTGCCTCCTTCGCGGCGGCACGGCCATAAAACTTCTTGAGCATATCGCACTGCTCAAGGGTGTGGTTCACCGAGTCTTGTGGTAGGGACATGGCTTTTTCGACATGTCGTCGAACACCCCGGACCTCGAGGGGCCGGTCGAGAGCCCCCGTCGAGCCGGGTCAACAGCAAGGGCCTCGGCATTGCCGCCGTCGCGCCCCTGCTCGCGCGCCTCGCGGCGCGGCTTCTTCCCCTTCTTGCCCCGCTTGTCGTTACGGTGCGGCTCCTTGGACTTGCTGCCCTCCGCGGGCGCATCCTCCGAGCGCTTGCCCTTCTTGCCGTCGAAGATTGCCCCTACGGCCTCCTCTCCGGAGGCGAAGCTGGTGGCTATGTCGAACAGCTCGTTGGAGTCCGCAGGCGGGCTGCGTCCCAGTTCGCGCACGAGGTCCCGGCACGTGGTGCCCTCGAGGAAGGCGTGCACGATCTCGGGATCGCGCCACGGCGGGGAGCTCGTGCAGCGCTTGGAGAAGCGCCGTATGAAGTCCCGCAGCGACTCGCCGGGCTTCTGCGTGCAGGAGCGAAGGTCCCAGGAGTTCCCAGGGCGCACGTACGTGCCCTGGAAATTTCCCACGAACGTGTGGACTAGGTCGTCCCAGTTGTGGATTTGGCTAGCGGGCATGTGCTCGAGCCATGTCCGGGCCGCGTTGCCGAGATGCAGGGGCAAGTTGCGGATGATGACCTCATCGCTGGTGGCCCCCGCCCAGCGGCAAGCCAAGCGGTAGTCGTTAAGCCACACGCGGGGGTCCGTCTCCCCGTTGTGCCCGACGATGGTCGAGGGCCGGCGGAAGCGTTGGGGGAACGCCGCCACGCGGATCTCCGCGAACACACGGGTGCCCGGAGGCTCCCGGCGTCGGGGAGCGGTCCTCGCCGGCGTCGTAGCGCCCACCCCGTCGAGGGTGGTAGCCCCCGGCTGCTCGGGCGTCCGCCCTGCTCGTGCGCCGGCGTTGATAACGTTGCGGGCGTCGCCATCCGGCGCCTGCGCGCGTCGAGGAGCCGCTCCTTGGGCGGCGTGCGTCCACGGTCGGCGGGTTGCCCCGCCGGTCCCCCGAGTGCACCGAGGGCACGCCTCCCGGTGCGGGTTCGTCGCCCCGCGCGTCTCCCTGTTGGCGGATGCGCGAGGCCGAGCTCTCGGCCTGGCGGACGGCCGCTTGCTCGATGAGGGTTCGCACCTCGCGATGCGGGTCTCGAGCCTCGGGGGTCGAGGGCGCCGGCATGGCACGCGGCGGCGTCGCGGCGGCGATGAGCTTTGGCTCGCCCGCGGGGGCGCGTCCACGTTATCGACGTTGGGGACGGTGTTGATGCGGTCGCGGACCTCGTCGGCCCGGTTCCCGCGCGCGTTCGCCGCGCGCGGGAGGCTTCCCCCCGCCATTGAGGCGCGGAGCGGCCGCACGCGTCCCGTATTCCTCCGCCGGCTTTTCCTCGAGCTCGCGGGCACAGGCCGGCCTGTGCGTCGGCGTCGGCCCCGGCGGGAGCGCTTGGCCCCGCGGCCATGCGCGCGGCGATCCCTGGGGCAGGGGTGATCTCCCCATCTCCGGCGCCCGCCGCACCAGCGGCATTGGCCGGGTCGTTGGTGATGACGGCGTAACACTCCCGCGCGGGGTCGTAACTCCCGGTGCTGGAGTCGTCGGAGCAGCCAAACCAGTAGTCCGCGGCGTCGAGGAAACGCCTGAACGCGCCCGGATGCGGCACGCGCGGAGAAGTCCCATTCCGCGTACCTGTGGCGGTTGGCGGGTGGCAACGCGTCGATGGAGCCTAGGGACGACTCGTCGGCCATTGAGGCACCGGAATCCTCGGCGACGAAGACGTGGCGGTCGGGCGGGACCGGCGCATCGTGGTGTTGACGTTGTTGTTGTAGGCCGACGTGGCGCCACGCGGCCCGATGGGGATGCGCGGTCAGGAGACCGCACGCGGTCCGCCGGGGCGGTGGCGGTTGTCGTAACGGTGGGCGCGCCACGGCCGAGTGGTGGCGCGTTCGCCTGCCGCCGCTCGGACCGGGCACGGCGCGAACGTAGCCCGAGCGGCGGCGGCGTCTCGGCGTCGATGGGCCCGCGGCATCCGTGCCCGCGGGCGCCGCGCCGTATCGGTGTGTGCGGCGGGAGACCGAGCGGCCCCGGCACGGCGGCCGCGCGCGAGCTCCTCACGGTTGGTGAGGCGCATGAGATAGCCGTTCCCCGTGGCCTGAAAGTTCAGGTCCCCGAAGCGGATTTCGAACCCGGCTGGGAGGGGGTCCGAGCTACCCATGCAATAGCGGGTACCACGGTACTCAGTGCGGATCACCATGGAGGGAGTTGACGAAATGACCTTAGGCGCTCGCGAGCCCCACGGTGGGCGCCAACTGTCGGTGCGGAATATGGTCCCGACACTAACCAGTAGATAGCGCCGTGGTCTATCCCTCAATGGTCGATGCTAAGTAACAAGTGACACAGAGATTTTATCCTGGTTTCGGCCGAGGGGGCCGTACGTCCAGCAGAGGCGTGCTCGGGGCACTATATTACTTAGCACCGGGGGTGCTTGTAGTGGGGCTGATACAAGCAAGGTGGGAGAGGAAGCGTGGCTTCCAAGTCCCTGGAGGAGTAGCTGAAGATATTGTGTGAGAATGAGTACGTGGTGCGTGGTGCTATGTGTGGAACTAAGTCTTCGTTCGTCTATCCGTCTGTTCCCCCCGCGGCTGGGGGTTCGCCCCTCCTTTTATAGATCAAGGGGGCGGCGGGTTACATGCGCGCCGCGCTACTTAGCTACGTCGGGGTGCACGTCGTGCTAC
This sequence comes from Cenchrus americanus, assembly GCA_947561735.1. Classification (NCBI taxonomy): domain Eukaryota; kingdom Viridiplantae; phylum Streptophyta; class Magnoliopsida; order Poales; family Poaceae; genus Cenchrus; species Cenchrus americanus. The sequence goes on along the minus strand of OX387244.1, from coordinate 73,923,979 downwards.
GGCCGTAGAGTGGGCGGCCGTCGGACGATCTTCGCGGCGATCTGGCCATGATGGCCTACCTCGTACCCGAACAGTGGCGGTTCGAGGGTAGGAGGGCGGCAGATGGTGGTGGCGTCCTCTGATAGGCTTTGAGGGAGGTGCTGACGCTGGCTTGTACGGAGCACAGGAGTAGGTAGAACGGCGTCCCTTCCCAACGCGCTCCACAGCGTTGGGGTGGTTGCTACAGCGCCCGGCGTGCGCCTGCACGCGCGGGGGCGGCGACTATGCTGTTACAGTGGCCGGGATGGCAATCCACCGGCCTAGCGCCTCCACCTAACCCTGTAGGGTCACGGGAAAGTGAAATCGAGGGTGCGCCCGGCCCCCCTTCGAGGGTCTAGCGCGTTAGCCATACTGTAGTAGGCGCGCGGTGTCACGGGACTGACACCGGCCGTACCGCACAGTCCCTCCCCACAGTGGTGGGGATGGGCTCCTCCCTGGGGAGTTGGTGCGGCGGCACCGGGGCGCGAGCCCCGGCGCATGATGGCGCCGCCCCGCCTGTGTCAGGGCGTTAAATGCCCGTGTACGGGGGCCGGCGCACGCGTGAGGGCGCCCTCGAGCGTGGCGGGCCCCGGCCGAGGGCGGGACGGACCCTCGAGCGAGGCGAGACCCGCTCGAGGGGGAGTGAGCCCTCGAGCGGGGCGGACCCGCTCGAGGGAAGAGTTGCCCCTCGAACGGGGCGGAGCCCGCCCGAGGGGGGGTGCGCGCTCGAGCGAGGCAGAGCCTGCTCGAGGGGACTTCTAAGAGGGCCGTCTTGGTGGGCTGCCGGGGTCCCCGCGGCGCGGGCCGTGTCCTGCATGGTTAGGCACCTGCATGGTTAGGCTTAGCGTGTTTTGGTGAGGTTGCGGGTTTTAAGTGAGGATTTCCTCGTTGTTTAAGGGGACCCCTAGGGCTGTCCCCGACATTAGGAACGATTCCTTGAAGCACACGCGGAAGCACAAAAGAAAGGAGGGAGGAATCGAACAAGGAACAAGGCTGCCAGGCACTTGAGGACTGTCCGGCCAGGAGGGGCGGACTGTCCGCAAAGGCCACACGGATAGTCCGGCCAAGAGCCGCGAACAGTCCGCAAGGGCCACGCGGAGCGTCCGGCCAGGTGCCGCAGACAGTCCGTTAAAGCCAACAGAACCACCAGAAACGAACCGAGAAAAACGGACCGTCCGCGAAGACCAGGCGGACCGTCCACGCGAGATCCAGATCGTCCGCTACTGAAGCTCGGACCGTCCGCAAACCAGCTGCAATGAAAACCTAAAACAAAACCGGATCGAAAACGAAGACGAGCACAAACACGACGAACACGCGACGAACACAGCGCCCGCGGACTGTCCGCCAGGGACACGCGGACTGTCCGCGCCACACGGACAGAGGCAAAAACAGCTCGACCCCGAAGGTCAACTCCAACTCATCTCCGGATCTCCCAAACGGTAGAAGCTGTTGAGACAAGAGTTTGGGGACAAGATAAGCGTCAAACAAGGATGCTATACCCCAAACATTTTGCCTCCTAACTCCCTAAATCACCGGGAATCACGGATCCTTTGAGAACCACCAAAAACTAGAACTCCGACCGTAAATCCTTGAATCGAAGTGGTTTCCCGGCGTTTGAGGGCACAAGATCAATCCCAAAGATGCACAAGACATCCATCCATGTTTCCCTCAAAGAAATCCGGGGAGAAACCCACTCCAATCCGCGGAATCACACCAAGAACAAAAGCACCAAAAACAAGCACAAAAAAGACCACGGGAAACACAACGCCGAATCTTCTATACAAACTAGGAAAGATTCACAAGGTCTAGCTTGCTGCCCTAGCATCCATCCCTCTCAACAAATCTCTCATGAAGCTCTCAAGCTAGCCTAGACAAGAAATGGAGAAGAAAAAGTCTTAGGAAAATGAGAATGGGAGAGGGGAAATGAAACGCTAAGTCGCGGAGAGAGAGCCCCATCCACACACACTCATGGCTTATATATCGGGTCCCGCCGGTGTGGTAAATGACTCGACTACCCCTAACTCAACTACTGGCGATACAACCCACGCAGGGGCATTTATGTAATGTTTGTGGGTCTTGCCATCGAACGGCCACGCCTTCGCCGCACCCCGCGTCCTCCCGACGCAAGCCATGCGATCCCGCCGCGTGTCCTCCGCTTCGAAGCTTCCCGACACGCCCGGATCCCGTCTCCGTCGTGTTGGGCCTTCGGACTTGGTTTTGAGGCCCAAACCAAGAAACCGTCCTCTGATGGTTTTGTGGGCAAACCACCAAACCCCGCCTGCTCGGCCCGGCCTCCCGCCAAGCCTCTTGACTCGACCGCCACCGTGCACCGGCTCGATCGTCCACGACTTCGTCTTGCTCGTCTCACCACCATGTGGCCCGCACCTAGTCTTGCCGTCCACCGGGTCCCTCGAACCGAGCCTACTTGTCTCTCCATCTCCCGAAGGCCCCTCAAGGCTGAAGACCTTTCGCGCCCGTTCTTCACCTGCAACAACACGAACTAGGCCGCAGCCTACACCTGCGCACTGAGCCAAGAGTCAGTCCAACACCCGTTGTCAATCACTCATCACTGAGGAGCGGTCATCCATCGACCACCGGGATGCTCGTGTCCTCAGAAAATCACCAAAAAAGGAAAACTGGGAGGAACACAATCAAGCCTTGAGAAACCACGCCGAATCATCTATACATACCATGAAAGGTTTATACAAGGTCTAGCTTTCGCCTGATCATCCTTCCCTCTCACGAGATCTCACCATGAAGCTCTTAAGCTAGTACTATAGAAATCCTAAGGAAAATAGGAAGGGAAAATAGGAAAACCAAATGAGCTAGGGTTCCAAGAGATGGTTGCCATCCTCTCACCCCTTGGGTTATATGGAGACAAGCCGAAAGACTAAAATACCCCTAAAGCCTAAACTAGGATACACGCCCACCAAGGGCACTTTGGGAATTTGTCTTTGTAGCACCATCCGACGGATGCCCGGCGATCGCACTTCTCATAGCCTCGACGCAAGCCTTGCGATCCTGACGTGTGTCCTCTGCCTCAAAGCTTCCGGCACTGTGCGACTCACTCCGGGACTTCATACGGCGCTTTTCCAAGCTGAGGACCATGTGTGGTTCGAGGACCGGTGGATGGTCGCTTCCTGGTGTGATGAGTGATTGACAACATTGTGTGGACTGATTCTTGGCTAAGTATTGCAGGTGCAGGTTGCGGCTTGACTGGTGTTGGTGCAGGTGAAGAACAAGTGCGAGAGGTCGTTGCCGGTGAGGCGTCTAGGTGTGGAAAAGACAAGTAGGCTTCGTTCGAGGGACCTGGTGGCCAGCGGAATCAAGTGCGGGCCGCATGGTGGCAAGAACGGCAAGATGAAGTCATGGACGGTTTCTTTGTAGAGCCTCAAAACCAAGGTCGAGCTGGGACTACGTGGGAGACAAGTCATGAGTGGCGATTGGTGGAGGCTACACCGAGTTCGCGGGGTTTCCGGTGGTTCACCAGAAAACCACTGGGTTCCTTGGTTGATCCACAAAGCCAAGACCGAAGAACCGAAGACGGAGGTGCAGCAGCATCGGACCGGTCTGACTGGTGGGTACCGGTCTGATCAGTGAGGAGCACCGGTGTGCAACGATGCAGTTCGGAGACTTCGAAGCGGAGGACACGCGTCGGGATCGCAAGGCTTGCGTCGAGGCTAAGCAAGTTTGTGGTCGCTGGGCATCCGTCCGATGGAGCGATGACAAAGACTTGCGAATTCACCCTCGAGGGGCATGTATCCCTAATTAGCTAGTAAGGGTATTTTAGACTTTTGGTTTCCTCCATATAACTCAAGTGGTGAGAGGATGGCAGCCATCTCTTGGAACCCTAGCTCATTTTGTTTTGCTATTTTCCTCTTCCTTCTTCCTTTGGAATTTATAGGACTAGCTTGAGAGCTTCATGGTGAGATCTTGTGAGAGGGTAGGATGATTGGGCGGAAGCTAGACCTTGTATGAACCTTCATGGTATGTATAGATGATTTGGCGTGGTTCCTCAAGGCTTGTTTGAGTTCTTCCCGGTTTTCCTTTTTGGTGATTTTCGGAGCCTTTTCTTGGCGATTTTCTTGGAGAGCTTTCAAGGTCTTTCTCTTGGGGATTTGTTGGGGGATGTATGCATGAACCCTTTGTGGTTCTTTTCCCTTTGATTCCCCTCCCAAATCCGTGAGAAAAGAGGCTCAATTTTGGGGTTTTCGTTGTCCTAGGGTTTGTGGAGTTCTTGGCGGAAATTCTTCGATTCCTCTTGATTCAACGAGTTTTGGTGGACCATAACTTGGCTATGGAATGCCCATGAGGTGTTCCTACTATCCCCAAAGTCTTTTTCGGATCCGTGGAGCGAATTAGGAGATCGGGAGTTGGATTTGGAGAAGTTGACCCGCGGGTGTTGTTCATCCCGAGCTTCCCAGGCGTGACCGGTGCTAGTGACCGGTCTGACTGGTGTGAGCCTTTTGTGGGGTTTGCCTCGTGTGAGTTGCTTGTTCCGTATGTCTTTCGGTTGTGTTGTTGCTGGTCAGTTCTTGGTCAGTTTGGAGTTGTTTTGCTAGGCTTTGTGTAGGGTTCTTCTTCCGTGCAGGTTGTGTTTTGGGGGTGTTTTTGTTCCAGGGCCTAGAGAAGTCATTGAGGCTCTCTGGAACATTTGTTGTATGGTTGTTGTAGCCACCGGCCTGACCGGCTCTGTCCACTGGTCTGACCGGCGCAGGCCATCGGTCTGACCGGTGTAGCACAGGCAACAAGTCGTGCAAGTTTCCGCTGTGTGTTTTGGTGAGTTTTGGCTCGGAAGGTTGTTTGTTGGTTCCTAGGATCAGTAGCACTCCAGTGGCTACGTGGTCTTGACCAACTTGGGTAGTTGAGTTCGAGACGTGTGTTGGAAGTCGTGTTCGTCTTGTTGGAGCCTCTATCTCCTTCGAGAAGAAGTTTTATCGGCTCCCATTCACTCCCCCCTCTTTGGTTCGTCGTTTCGGTCCTTCATCGGGGAGTTGTATTGCGTTGCACCGTTGTGCTTGCAGAAGGGAGCTGCAAGCAAGGTGGGAGAATAGGAGAAGCCTCCAGGTCCCTGAGGTTTAACTGAGGCGAAGTGCCAATATCGTGGTAAAGACGGAAACGTGCCAGTGAGCAACTCTCCATCGACCCGCAGCCAGGGACCGCCTCCTCCTTTTATAGGCCAAGGGGAGGCAGTTTACAATCGTGCCGCACAGTTCTAAAGCTACATATGGTGGTATGGTATACAGCACCAAGGAGTTGATGGTCGTCCTGAAGAATCTCGCCCCCGTCGTGCGTCGTGGCGAGTCCTGTACCTGCCCAGAAGCGGCTTCGAGGGTGGCCGTGCGGGAGCTTCCCATTTGGTCGCCGTCCGTACGCTGACTCGAGGGTGCGACTGACAGAAGGCCAATGGACGCACAGTAGCGGTCGTGGCGGTGTCTTGCCGTCCCAGGCTCCCACAGCGCCCGGGATGGTGGCACAGCAGCGGGGATGGCCACACAGGGCTGAAGGTGACAGAGGAGACACACTTCACTGGTCCAACGTCACGGCGTTGCCCAGCGTGGGCGCGGGGTAGGCGTATGTACCTCTTTCGAGGGTTCCGTCGTCCTCTTTCGAGGGGTACGACGTGGGGGTTGTACGGGAGTGGGTGGCACAGTGTCACGGAGTTGACACTGAACTTCCCGCACAGCTCCTGCACAGTGCCAAGGATGGCCGCACTGGGCGGGTTGGCAGAACAACGCCGGGATGTGATTCCCAAGCGGTGTCAGAGGGTCGGCGTGGCGGGGATTCGCCTTTTGACCCGGGCGCCCGCGGCGTGCCAGAGCATTTAATGCTCTGGTCGGAGGAGTGGGCGCGGCGTCACGGGCCTATGGCAGCCTCGAGCAAGGAGGAGAATCAACCGAAGGGGCGTCAACCCCTCGAGCGAGGCAGAGAATCGCCCGAGGAGGGCGCTAGGCCCTCGAGCGAGGCGAGGAATCGCCCGAGGGGGGCGCTAGGCCCTTGAGTGAGGCGGAGAATCGCCCGAGGGGGGCCGCGGCCGGTCGGTTGGTGGGCCGTTATGGTTTCTTTGGGCCGTGGGCCTTCCCGCTTTGGGTTGTGACCACATGGAGCGTGTTTTGCAGGGTTTGAGGATCGTTCGTTTGCGTTTATTATTTTTCGAAAACAAGGGGTTTTCCCGGTTATTAGGGGACCCTTATGGTTGTCCCTGACACAAACCCTCCTAACCTAACCTGAGTCATTTCATCTTGGTGGTGAAGTGCTAGTTTATTAGAAGAAGGTTTTTGGGGTGTCTCGGGCCTGACCAGTCTGACCAGTCAGGGGCACCAGTCTGACCGGTGCCGCTAGCCCCAACAGCTAGTTTTTCAAACACCGGTCTGACCGGTGTGAGGCACTGGTCTGACCGGTGCCGCCCGAGGACCAACGGCTAGTTTTCTCCTTTGAGGGTATAGATGCCCCAAGCCTTTTTCAGTGGAGGGTTGCTATTTCTAGTGATATTGCTGAGGTCCTAAGCCATTCCTAACAAGCTCTAAGCCTTAGTGGCTCTCCCCAACCCTCTCTTTGTGAGATTTGTGGATTCAAGCCATACTCTTTGTGTTGGGTTGAGAAAGTGAGCTCAAGAGTGACCTTGTGAGCTAATCATTTCCATAGCTTGAGCACTTTGGTTTCGCGTCTACAAGCTTTGAAGCGTTTATTACTCTTGGAGGTTTGCCTCCTAGACGGCCTGGCGCCACTTGCTAGCTCTCAAGGTTGTGGTGAGCAGCGGGAAGTTTGTAAGGGCTGCGATCTTGCCTCTTCGTGGAAAAGATCCCCTTAGTGGAAAGGAGGAAAGTGGTTTAAAGAGACCCGGCTTGTTGTAGCAATTGTCTCTTACAAGCTCTTCAACGGAGACGTAGTCATTCCTTAGTGGGTGGTGAACTTCGGGAAACAAATCCTTGCTTCTTCGTGTGGTTTGACTCTCTAAGCTGTTTCTCTAGCATATTTGATTTGCTTATTCGATCTACTTGGGTGTGCTACTTGTGTGTGGGCTCATTACCTTGCTTGTGATTATCTACAAAGGCCACTCACCAAGTTTGGTTCGTGCTAGAAGTCAAGAGGTGCTTGAAGTTGTTTTTGCATGGGCTCTGTGCTACACCGGTCTAACCGGTGAGGCGCACCGGTCTGACCGGTGTCTCCTGTGAAGTCCAGTGCTTGACCGGTCTGTCATCACCACCAGTATGACCGGTGGAGCACTGTCAACTCAAGTGTTCGGGAAGAAAGAGTTTAATTTGGTCATCACGCCTATTCACCCCCCCCCCCCCAGGTGACATCAAGGTCCTTTCAAGGGTAAGGAGATGTTGGGTGGTAAAAACATTACGTTTTGGTAGAAACGCTCTCTAAATTGCGATTTCTATGGGCCTACCTCCTATTTGGTCCTTCAATTAGATGACGGGTGGGTCTGGCGTGAGGGGTAAGACGGACCTGTCGGTGTTTTAGACCGGCAACCTACTAAGGGGAGTACCCGAAGTAGTTGAATGTGGCCTCGCCGAGATCGGTAACTCGAAGGAAGAGACACGTGGCACACAATTTAGACAGGTTCGGGCCGCGAGGTGCGTAATACCCTACGTCCTGTATGCTGTGTAGCTCTGGATTGAATGGGTGCAATTACAAGATGATGCAATCTTAAGCCATGATAATCGTGAGAGGGAGAGGGATCCCTGCCCCGCCTTATATAGTCCGGGAGGCAGGGTTACAAGTCGGTTCAGGGAGAGAGTACTAGTCGAGTACGTCTAGGAGTCCTCCATACAGTGCGGGACATGTACAGCTTCCTATCCGAGTACTTCTCTTCTGTAGTCCTTGTGCTTCATGCTAGCAGGTGCCGTGCAGCGCAAGTCGAGTAGTCCCAGGGGCCCACCGAGTAGTCGGTCCTGCTACCCACCGAGGTAGTGGGCCCAGGGAGGTCCATACGACAAGCCCCCGAGTACTTTGTAGTCGAGAAGGATAGCTTCGAGTAGTCTTGACGGCCTTAACGAGTAGTCCTCAAGCGTCCCTGAGCACTACAAGTCAAAAGTCCTCAAGAGTAATCGAAGCATCCCGAGGCTGGAATGTACTCCAGCTGATATTTGAGCAATCCTGAAGTCTTCTCGAGTAGTCCCAAGCGTCCTCGAGTGCTGCCCTTGAAGGTCTTCAACAATGCCCGTGTTGTCTTGAAGCCGAAACTGATATGGAAGTGCGATTGCAAAATCGCACTCCATATAGAGTAGCCCCCGAGCCTTAGGGTGAGTTGTAAACTCTGGCTAAGGGTCCATCTGAAGTTTTGGCAAGAATATCCCGTAAAATCCGGAGAGAAAACCGAAGGACACGTGGCACGGAGCCCCCGAGCCTTGAGTCGAGTACTTCCTCTCGAATTGAAGGTTCATCTTGTAGAATGTGTCCTGAGTTGCTCTTGAGTCTTGTCGCTACCCAGGAAGTTCAATAGAAGTAGCCGAGCCCCCGAGATGAGGCGCGTCGACTAGTAGAAGTTGAAGAGTCAGGCACCGCCGCTGAGTCAGCCGTGCGCAGACTTATCTATCAGGCTGTTGGAGGGGCTGCTGTTGACTTATAAATAGAAGCCAAAACCCTTAGGGTTTTTCACCCCACGCATTCGTAGCCATTCCTAGCAGATCTAGCCAAGAATCACCGCTAGTGCGCACTGCCGCCGTTGAGAGGATTGTAGATCCAAGCGCGCCGCCGTAGGGAGCCACCGCCGTAGCCCCCGAGCGAATGCGAGTGAAGACGCCGTGCACCTGGAGAATGAAGCCCTCGCCATCGAAGACCTCGAAGGCCGCCGGTGGGAAGAAGAGGGCCCGTGAGGAGGCCACCGGATCTGATGTGGGGACATCGCCGCCGGTGTCTCCGCCGTGGCCAGATCCGAATCGAGAGTGGAAGAAGTCCAAAGCCAAGACTGAAGATCTGCTGGCCCTTCTCAATAGTGGATTCTTGCAGGAGAAGGAGGTTGACATGTGGAGAGCCGCGGCAGGCGATCCGTACCCCATGGAGAAGAACCCGGACGAGATCCCGATGTTCACCCGGTTCGCGGAGCGAGGACTATCTCTCCCGGTCAGCGACTTCTTCAAGGGCCTACTGGGGTCCTACGGCATCGAGTACCTCAACCTCAACCCCAACGGTATCTTCCACACCTCAGTCTTTGTACACTTCTGCAAAGCTTTCTTGGGGATCAAGCCCCATTGGATCTTGTTCCGGAAATTCTTCCGGGTGAAGCCCCAGCCCAGCGCCAACAATCCCCGAGTAGTGGGGGAGCTGGGATCCAGATGAGGGAGGACGCCGCGGAGCAATACCTCTCGTACAAACTCATCGATTCCAACCAGGATTGGAAGGCGAAGTGATTCTACGTCACCAACCACCACCCGGAGCTGCCGAAGCCAAGCGGGAAGCAGCCCAAGCACCGGCCGTGGTGGAACTCGGAGCCAACGATGCAGGAGGGTATCCAGCTACCCGAGCTACTGGCGAAGATTAAGGCTTTGAGAGAAGCCGGGCTGAGGGCCGAACATGTGGCCTTCAGCTTCATGAAGCGTAGGGTGCAGCCACTGATGGCCCGCGACACCCTGGGGTACCAATACACTGGCGACGACGAGACGTCGCGGATACCCGGTGATGAAGTCGACGACGACATCGTTGACTGGCTGGGCAGGATCTTCAAAGACATGCCGGCGTACACGCCGTGACCTGTGCCCGAGTACTCCGCCGCGCGCCCACCAAACGAAGTCGGTAGCCTTTGGTCTTGTTGAGTACTCATTACAGAAGAGTAGTCGTGCTGACGTATTGTGCTTCTTGCAGGATGACTTGGCGAAGTTCGTCTCCGAGCTTGCGTCGCCTCCTCAACTTGTCGAGGTCCCAGAGGAAGGGAAGGCTAAGGCCAAGGAGCGGCGAGAGGTTGGTGAAGGAGACGACACAGTAGTCGTTGAAGACACGTCCGAGGAGGACGACGATGAGGAGATGCTGCAAGAGTGCTTCCAGCTGCGGTCGAGATTTAGCCGCCCTGGATTGCCGCATATACCTCTCATTCAGGATCCGCCGACTAGCCTGGAGGCTAGTTTGCCCACGCCGCCAAGGAAGCCGCGCAACGTGGCCCGCAAGCGCGTGGCCAAGAAGTTGAAGGTCACGGAGACCACGTCCCAGGAGGTAAGCAGTCTTGAATGGGGTAGTCCAGTAATTATGTCTCGATCTTGTGTGTTGACGATGAAGTTCCCTTGTGAAGGACCGATTAGGCGACCAGAGAGGGGGGGAGTGAATGGGAGCCGATAAAAATTCTTCTCGAAGGAGATTGAAACTCCGACAAGATGAACTTGCTCGATCGAACCCCCAAAATCACACGCACCGCACTTCTACCTTCCGTTTGCCAAAACCACGTAGCCACTGGAGTGCTACTGGTCCTAGGAACAAACACTACCAGCAACCTCAACACACACGCACCCACGACAGCGGAAAAACTCGAAAGCCGACTGTCCAGAGGGGGGCGGTTAGAACGGGTATGGGGGGCGGTTAGACCGCCTCCGCCAGGTAACCAAGAAATCTTTCGAAACACCTCTTCCGAGCACCAAAACTCACCACGGTTTCACCAACAGAGATCTCTAGTCAGGGCCATGCTAGCTACCAGAAAATCTTGGCGAAAACCAAAACTTCACCCAAGGGCCTAGGGGCGGTTAGACCGGCTACCAGGGGCGGTCTAACCTCCTGTACCCCGCAACGAACTCCAAACAAGAACACCTAGCAAACGGCACGAGAACGACCCGAAATTTCACCCAGATGCTCCTCTGATCAAGGCGAACAAACTCACAGAGGAAAATCCGGCGAAACAGAACTTTGACCTGGAAACACCCGTGGCGGTTAGACCGCCCCCTCCCGAGGCGGTTAGACCGCCTCTCCCGTAAAAAAAACGGCCCGCGGTCAAACCCTAACTTCCTCGTGCCCGATCTCCCGAATTACTCCACGGATTGCAGCGAAACTTCGGGATTAGCTGGGTTACCTCCTGGGCAACCTCTACCTCAAAGGAATCGACCCGGAACGCTCACAATCAAGAGGAATCGAAGAAATCGCCTCTCTAGGTCAAGAACACGCCCAACTCGAAAAACCACCAAATCGAGTCCGATTCAAGAGAGATTTTGGGGCAAAGTCACCAGCCAAAGAGGCACAAGACCCACATACGTGACACCCACCAAAGACCCCAAGAAATCGTCCTCAAAACACCGCCAACAAAGAGCTCCGAAAATCAACACAAAGAAGAGCGGGAAAACCACCTTGAGGAACAACGCCGAACCATCTATACATACCATGAAGGTTCGTACAAGGTCTAGCTTGACACCCAAACATCCATCCCTCTCTCTAGATCTCACATGAAGCTCTCAAGCTAGTCCTAGGAAAAACTAGGGAAAATGGAGAACAGAAATGGAAAAACAAATGAGCTAGGGTTCCAAGAGTTGGCTGCCATCCACCCACTCAATGAGTATATATGGAGGCACCCAAAAGACTAAACTACCCTCACCTAATAACTAGGGATACAAGCCCCTCGAGGGCGGATTTGGAAGTCTTCGGAATTTCTTCATCGGACGGATGCCCGGCGACCGCAACCTGCTTAGCCTCGACGCAAGCCTTGCGATCCCGACGCGTGTCCTCCGCTTCGAAGTATCTTGACACCGGCGGCCGTGGCCGCCCCCCCCCCCCCCCCTGGGCGGTTAGACCGGCCCGGGAGATCTGACCGGCCCCAGGCGGTTTGACCGCCCCTCCTGAGCGGTTGAATCGGCCTGGGTGGCCCCACCTCCTCGTCGAGTCTTCGGCCTCGATTTTGTGGCTCAACCGAGTAACCCAGTGGTTTTCTGGTGAACCACTGCAAACCCCGCGAACTCGGTGCAGCCTCCGCCAATCTCCACTCATGACTCGGCTCCCACGTAGTCCCGGCTCGACCTTGGTTTTGAAGCTCTACCAAGAAACCGTCCACGACTTCATCTTGTTGTTCATGCCACCATGCGGCCCGCACTTGACCCCACTGGCCACCGGGTCCCTCGAACGAAGCCTACTTGTCTTCTCCACACCTGGAGGCCTCACCTGCAACGACCTTTCTCGCTTGTTCTTCACCTGCACCAACACGAGTCAAGCCGCAATCTGCACCTGCAATACTTAGCGAAGAATCAGTCCACACAACATTGTCAATCACTCATCACACAAGGAAGCGACCATCCACCGGTCCTCGAACCACACATGGTCCTCACCTTGCTTGCAGGAGATGCTGCCTTCTGACCCCGTTGAGCAGGGTGACAAAGGCGATTGGGACACAGTGGGGGAGCCAGCTGGGGGTAGTCGTAGCCCAGCCCCCACCGTGGAGGAACTCTTGGCGCAGATGACGCGCCAACCCCCTGTTGCTGAGGGGAGCACAGAACCAGCCGCTGCTGCCACTGAAGAGGCAGCGGCTACTGAGGCGCAGGAGGAAGCGCATGCTGAGGTGGGACTGGTCGACATTGCCAGTATCCTCGGCGCCCCAACCGTGACAGTGGTCCGGTCGAGCTTGTAAGTGTTGATCATTCCCGAGTAGTACATTAGATGTGGTAGTCGTACTGGGTTGACAACCAGCTTGTGTACTCTGCAGGAAATCGACGGACTTGACCTGGGAGGAGGATGAACCTGCCACAGCTGTGGTGGAAGAGGAAACTGCGTCGCCCACTGAGGAGTCCGCTCCTACCCCTCAGGCGGTGTCCGAGGCGCCGGCTGCGGAGGCTACATTGCCTGAGGCCAGCGTCGTAGAGGGTGAGTACTCTGCTCAGGTGCAAGTAGCCCCGAAGAGTAGTCGTAGCCGCCAGTCATGACTGATCCAGTTGTTTTTTGATGACAGGTGCTGAAGCCGAGGGAAGCGATATCCCGTCGGCGGTGCCCATTGAAGATGTGACACCAGAGACTCAGGGAGCTGCCGGAAGAGCCCCCGAGCCAATGGAGGTGGCCGTCGGAGAAGCCGCCGCGACGACTGGAGGAGAGGGCGACGACGCGCTGCCAGAACCCACTCTGGAGGTAGTCGTTCGCTCGCCGGAGATCCATGACGCGGAGCCAATCCGTTAGGCACCAATGTCCGGAGCCGCGACGAGTAGTCGTGGTGGGACCGAGCTATTGGCAAATGATCTAGTCGACCCAGCGACGGTGGCTCGTCACCTGGAGGCAGTGCGTCAGGCTGAGCAATGGATGAAGGTGAGTAGTCGACACCTTTGAGTAGCCAATCCTTTAGTGTTGAGTACCCATTTGACTTCTGTTGTCTGTTGCAGGACGTCGCGGAGAGGTCCCGGCAGAAGTCCGACATGCTTCAAGGTTACGGCGACACAGTACTCCAGGCAGAAGCCTTGGAGGAACAGCTTGTGAAGTCCCGGAAGCACACCGCCGCGATGCAGTTGAAGCTGAACACCGCCTTCGCCCAGTATCACAACGACATCCAAGATATGCAGGCGAAGAGCGACGATCTGGTGCGGAAGAACAAGTCCCTCCGCAACAAGAACAAAGGTACGCCGTTGACGTGCTGAGTACTTATTGGTAGTACCCGAAAGGAGTCTGACCCACTTTGCCTTTGTTGATTACAGAGCTTGAGACCCGCGACGATCAGCTGAAGGCTTCTGAGACCGACATGAAGAACCTCTCCTACCGAGAGCAGGAGGCCCGCAAGGTACTGGTGTCGGTGCGGAATATGGTCCCGACACTAACCAGTAGATAGCGCCGTGGTCTATCCCTCAATGGTCGATGCTAAGTAACAAGTGACACAGAGATTTTATCCTGGTTCCGGCCGAGGGGGCCGTACGTCCAGCAGGGGCGTGCTCGGGGCACTATATTACTTAGCACCGGGGGTGCTTGTAGTGGGGCTAATACAAGCAAGGCGGGAGAGGAAGTGTAGCTTCCAAGTCCCTGAAGAAGTGGCTGAAGATATTGTGGAAGAATGAGTACGTGGTGTTATGTGTGGAACTAAGTCTTCGTTCGTCTGTCCGTCCGTCCGTGTCTCGTCCCCCCGCGGCTGGGGGTTCACCCCCCCTTTTATAGATCAAGGGGGCGGCGGGTTACATGCACGCCGCTCTACCTAGCTACGTGAGGGATGCACGTCGTGCTACGCTGTAGAGTGGGCGGCCGTCCGGACGATCTTCGCAGCGATCTGGCCATGATGGCCTACCTCGTACCCGAACAGTGGCGGTTCGAGGGTAGGAGGGCGGCAGATGGTGGTGGCGTCCCCCGATAGGCTTCGAGGGAGGTGCTGACGATGGCTGGTACGGGGCACAGGAGTAGGCAGAACGGCGTTCCTTCCCAACGCGCTTCACGGGGCTGGAGTTGTTGCTACAGGGTCCGGCGTGCGCCTGCACGCGCGGGTACGGCGGCCACGCCGTTACAGTGGCCGGGATGGCGATCCACCGGCCTAGTGCCTCCACCCTAACCCCCGTAGGGTCACGGGGAAAGTGAAATCGAGGGTGCGCCCGGCCCCCTTCGAGGGTCGGGCGCGTTAGCCGTACTGTAGTAGGCGCGCGGTGTCGCGGGACCAACACCGCCGTACCGCACAATCCCTCCCCACGCGGGTGGGGATGGGCTCCTCCCCCGGGGAGTTGGTGCGGCGGCACCGGGGCGCGAGCCCCGGCGCATGATGGCGCCGCCCCCGCCTGTGTCGTGGCGTTAAATGCCCGTGTACGGGGGCCGGCGCACGCGTGAGGGGCGCCCTTGAGCGTGGCGGGCCCCGGCCGAGGGCGGGACGGACCCTCGAGCGAGACGAGACCCGCTCGAGGGGAAGCGAGCCCTCGAGCGGGGCGGGACCGCTCGAGGGAAGAGTTGCCCCTCGAACGGGGCGGAGCCCGCCCGAGGAGGAGCGCGCCCTCGAGCGAGGCGGAGCCTGCTCGAGGGGACTTCTAAGAAGGCCGTCTTGGTGGGCCGTCGAGGTCCCCGCGGCGTGGGCCGTGTCCTGCGTGGTTAGTCACCTGCATGGTTAGGCTTAGCGTGTTTTGGTGTGGTTGCGGGTTTTAAGTGAGGATTTCCCCGTTGTTTAAGGGGACCCCTAGGGCTGTCCCCGACAGTAGCCTTCGAGCATCTGTGGGTTTGCCATTGAGGCTCCCGCAGATGCTGGAACCTACTGATAGGACGTTCTTCCCTCCTTGTTTGCGAACGCTTTCCGTGGGGCCGCGTCAGCGGACCCGCGGGTCCTAGCCCCGAAGCCCCGGCAGAGTGTGGGTGCTCCTGCAGGGGTTAACCGCGAGAATTTTGGTCAGAGGGCGTGGCACATATGCCAACCGGCATCGGCGGTGTTTCAGCCGGCTTCGGGGGTGCACGCACTGCTGGCACTGTCTCCGGCGGGTGCAATTTCAAGGAGGTGTAGCCGTGCGTCAAGCCCCCGAGCCTTGGCCCGTTCGAGGCGATCGGGTCGAGCTTTACGACTTGTTTTCTTACGCACCCTCGCCGTCCCTCCGCGGGACGGAGGGTGAGGTTTTCGCAACCCCCATCGAGCGGGTCGCGGATTACGGATTCCTCGTCGAGCTGCTAGCGGGTGGTTCAAGTGGACGCCCATGCCCCGTTCGATAAGGGTAGGCTGCGCGGTCCGGAGACACGTCCATGGAAGCGCTTGCGTGGGTTTGCTAGGTGGGGCTCGGTCCCGTTCGATGGGGACCGAGGGCGCGGAAGCTCTCCCTCGGTGGGATCCCCCTGCTAGCTGCCCTCGCTGGCTCTTGAACACGACATGTGGGGCACCCTCGAGCCGATGGGCTCGAGGAACGGCTCGAATGCGCGCGCCCTCGTCGTCCCTAACTCTGCGATCTGTGGCGCCTGTTCGAACCCGTCGAGGGTCAGGCTTCGAACCTCTGATCGCAGGGCCGTGCGGGGCCGTGCCCCGGACAGCCCCGTCTTTTCGCGTTTGCGGCCGTCGAGGGTCCGGGCGAGCCGCCTTTCGAGGAGCCGGGTTGGCGCACACGCCGTGGCATGGGTGCTTGCGGTGCCCGCTTTACTTCAAGCAGGCCCTGGGCGACCCCCTCACGCGCGTGCCTTCTTTAGAGGGTTGACATTGTCTTGAGCCGGGGGCTCGCGCCGCTTGAGGGTTTTACGTGGCATGGGTGCCCGCGGTGCCTGCTCTACATCGAGCAGGTCCCGGGCGACCTTCTCACGTCAACATCCCATCGAGGGTTGACGTTATTTTGGAGCCGAGGGCTCGTGCCGCTCGAGGGTTTTACGTGGCATGGGTGCTCGCGGTGCCTACTCTACATCGAGCAGGTCCCGGGCGACCTTCTCACGTCGATATCCCATCGAGGGTTGCTTTTGTCTGGAGCCGAGGGCTCGTGCCGCTCGAGGGTTTTACGTGGCATGGGTGCCCGCGGTGCCTACTCTACATCGAGCAGGTCCCGGGCGACCTTCTCACGTCGATATCCCATCGAGGGTTGCTTTTGTCTGGAGCCGAGGGCTCGTGCCGCTCGAGGGTTTTACGTGGCATGGGTGCCCGCGGTGCCTACTCTACATCGAGCAGGTCCCGGGCGACCTTCTCACGTCGATATCCCATCGAGGGTCGTTTTTGTTTCGAGCCAGGGGTTCGCCTCGCTCGAGGGTTCCCCCTTGCTTGGCAGGGGGCCCGGTCATTTAAATGCCCCGCGGTCGTGGCCGCGGTTTTGCAGCGCGGGCGCGCCTTTTTAGGCGCTGCGGCCGCGCGCGCGCGCGTAGTGGGCGGCGTGGCAGGCGGACGTGACGGCTTCGCCTCGGTCGCTACCGGTCTTTTCCGTAATGATGGCCCTCCTGCAGTGATGTGGCCGCTGCAGTCGTGGTGGGGCCCGCCCGTCGACGAGATGGAAAGATTCCCTGCATATAATGCTAGCGGGGCGTCCGCTCCGGAGAGCCCGCCCGTCGGCCTATAAATCTGCGGGGAGGAGGAGACGGCGGTTTTTTACCTTAACATCTCACCGTTTTCAGTCCACTGCCCCTTCGTCTTCCTCTCGCTCTTGCCACCGCGCGGCGTCGTTGTTAGAGCCTTTCTTC
Organism: Cenchrus americanus; assembly: GCA_947561735.1. Classification (NCBI taxonomy): domain Eukaryota; kingdom Viridiplantae; phylum Streptophyta; class Magnoliopsida; order Poales; family Poaceae; genus Cenchrus; species Cenchrus americanus. The sequence goes on along the minus strand of OX387244.1, from coordinate 73,906,975 downwards.
CGTTCCTTGTCCTTCACTCTCGTTTTCCTTTGCTTTCTTCATGGCGCCGCCTCAGCCTCCCCTCACGATCCTGGAGCCGTACGCTTGGGAGAGGTCGACGGTGACCCGGCTCGCCCTTGGCGAGCTGGTCGCCGCCGGCCAGCTGGCGGCTAATGAGGACGGACGCCCGGCGGAGTGGATAGTGCCGCCGGCGGCGGACCGCGAGCCCAACCCGCCGGAGGGCTACGTGGTGAGCTTCGTCCGCTACCACGAGCGCGGCTTCAATGCGCAGGCGAGCACCTTCATGCGGGCGATGTGCCACTACTACGGGGTGGAGCTGCACAACTTCGCTCCCAACGCGATCTCGCAGGGGGCCACGTTCGTGGGCGTCTCGCGAAGGGTACTCGGGGGATCCCGCCTCAACCGGGAGCTGGGGTTCATCTTTTCCGCGGGGAGCTCGTCACGCAGCCCACGTCGGAGCCGAGGACTCGCCGCGCGGTGCGCGCCGGCGGGATGTCACTTGCCCTGCGGGGGCTATTCAAGGACACCTACATCCCCTGCACCATGACGACGAACAACGCCGGCTGGGAGCGGGGATGGTTCTACCTGCGCAATGCCGAGCCCGGCCTTCCCCCCTACACCGGTCGGGTGTTTAAGAAGAGGCCGACTCCCCGGGGATATGGAGTGTCCACGCCCCAGCATCGGAGGCGGCAGGAGTCCGTCCTCGCCGCCCGCAGCCGCCCCGGCGGCGCACGGGCTGAACGCGATGGGTGTCCTCGCCTTCCTCCACCACCGGCGGGTCGTGCCCCTGATGGAGAGGCCGCTCTGCGTCTTCGAGATGACGGAGGCGGCCAACCCCGTCGACCTGGCGAGGTTGCGGATGCTCCCGACGCCCCTTGAGCGGCCATATGCGCTCACCCGGGCGCGGAGCGCCGTCGACACCCGGACGCCGATGCCTGCGGGCCGGACCCCATGGGACCTTGAGATGCTCCCCACGGGCCCGCTGGTGAGTTCGGTTCTCGATTCTGTTCTGGTTCTTGGTCTTGCCTTCGTTTCCTGACGCGCCTTTGATGCTCCTGTATGCAGCTGGTGAACTTCACCATCGCCAAGTCCGTTCCGCCCACCCCCGACTCCCGTGCGCTCGGCCGGGCGGCGCAGCAGCGGGAGCAGGAGCGGGCGGCGCGCAGAGGGAGCGCGCGAGGCGACATCAAGCGCGCCGCGACCGGCGGGCCGCGGAGTACCGCGGCGCGAAGAGCCGGGGCTCTCTTCCCCGGGGACGGAGGAGTACTCGTCCTCGGAGGAGGACGAAGAGGAAGAGGCCGAGGGGGGGAGGGCCCCTCCGACGGTGGCGGGGGCCCGCGCCCCCGTCGCCGGCGGCCGCGCCCGGCGGCGCCCGCCGGTCAAGGGCGCGCTTCGCCCGGGGTGGGCGCATCGGCCGCGCGGCCGCCGCGCGCTCGGGTGCGGGGCGCGCGCGCGCGCGCGAGGCGCGCGCGGCGAGCGCGCCCGTGCGCGCGCGTCGAGCGTGCTCGCGCGTGGGGCGAGCGTGCCCGCACGCACGGCACCATCGTCGGGGGGCGCGACGGCGGGAGGCGTGCCCGCACGCGGGGCGAGCGTGCCCCCCCGCGCGCGCGCGGCGCCTCGGGAGGTGCGGCGTCGGGCGCGCCCGCGCACGGGGCGGGCATGCCCCGCGCGTGCGAAAGCGGCGCGCGCCCGCGGGAGGCGCTACGGCGCACCGTGCGCGGCTAAAGCCGCACCGGCCTCATCCGCCGGTCGAGGCCTCGAGGAAAAGGAACGCGCCTTTTCCTCTTCGAGGTAAGGAGCCCTCGTCTTTTTTCGCTTGGTTTGGTTCGTTGGTGATCGTGGGTGATCTAACCCTCCGTTCGTGCCTCGCGCGGGGTGGTGCCAACCGTTCCTCCGCTTGCACCAGGCCAAGGTGCCGAGGACGGACGCATCGATCCCCACCCCGGCGGCGCTCGTCGAGGGCGTCGCGCCCGGGGACAAGCACGGCGGCGGGCACGAGCTCGCGACGCGGCGTGCGGTGGCCCGGCCGGGGCCTCGGGCCCCGGCCGGCGGATCGGCCCGCCACCGCGCAAGCCGCAGGCCGCCGGGGCGGCCGCCGCGGGGGCCGGCCGTCGCGGGGGAGACGCACGGCCGGCGGCGCGGCGGCGGCCGTGGTGGAGGTGGAGCGGGGCGCAACCGCGGGGGCGCCGTGGACGGGTGCGGTGGCGGCGTGGCACGGCGCATGAAGACCGGAGGCGGCGGCCGCGGCGCCGCGCCGGGGGCCGCGCCGCGGTGGCGCAAGTGGAGGTGCGGTGGGGGGGAGAGGGGGAGGCGGCAGCGGGCGGCGGGCGCCACGCCGTCGGGGGTTTTCATCTTTTTTATCTTTTCAAATAAATTTTAATTTTGAATTTTAAAAAATTAGGGGGGGGGGGGGGGGGGGGGGGGGGGGGGGGGGGGGGGGGGGGGGGGGGGGGGGGCGGGCGAAGGTGGTGGAGGTCTCGGACGACTCCCCGCCGCCCGGGTGGAATCGGTGGGCCGCCCGGCCCACGAACTCCCCCCGAGCCCCGGGAGGGGGCCCTCGTGAGGCGGCACGAGGGTCACATGGTGGTGGGGGGCCGAGGACATGGTGCCGAGGCCTCGTCCTCCCCGCGCCGGCCGCCCCGCCCCGAGGTGGAGGGGGTCCGTCGAGGATCCCCCCGCGTTCGCCGACGCCGGGGGGAGCGAGGAGCTGCGGGGCGAGCTCCGAGCCACGGCGCCACGCTCAACCGCGCGCTGAACGAGGCGCTGCGGGTCCATGGCGGCCCGGCATGGCTCGTCTTCCAGGTACGCCGTAGTTGCTCGCTCTCTTCCTTTTTTCGTTTGTGTACGCTGCATTCATGTCTTGGCGCTTATGGGTTTTGGTTTTGCGGTTGCCAGGAGCTCGAGCGTCGTGCCCATGACAAGTACGACGCCTTCGACCGGGTGAACGCCGAGGTTCACCAGCTCCGGGAGCGGTGCAGCGCCTTCGACGCGCTTGCGGATGCTCTCAGGACGTCGGACGACTGGCTGGCGTACCGGGCGATGGCATGGTGCGACGAGCTCCCGGAGAACTCGGGGCAAGATGCAGCGCGCCGCTCGAGCCTCGAGTGGGTCCGCGCAGCCCTCGTCGATCGTGACGAGGCGCTGTGGCAGGCGCGCTCGGACCTGGAGAAGACGCGGACGCCGGCCGCCAACCGGGAGGCGGAAGTGGCCAACGTCCGCCGCGAGGCCCGGGAGCTCCGCACGTCGTTCGAGGGGGCGCAAGCGCGGCGGCCGCCGGGCCGAGGAGCGGGCACGTGAGCGGGAGCGGCGGGCCAAGGCGGCCGACGACTTGAAGGTCGCCCACGACGCCAAGGGCGCGGCGCTTGCTATCGCCGAGGAGCGGCTCCGGCAGAGCACGCCGCCCGCCAAGGGGCCGAGGGGCGGCTCCGGGGAGAGCGAGGCCGCCCTCGTCGACGCCCGGACGGCGCTGGAGCGGGAGCGCGTCGCTCGCGAGGCGGCGGAGAGGTCGCTGGAGGAGCGGAACGCCGCGTTCTCCAAGGTCGAGGACGAGGCGCTCACGCTCAGCATCAGCAACGCCAACCAGGAGCTGGCCCTCCGGGAGCAAGGCGAGACCGTCCAGCGCCTCGAGTTGGCGATCGAGTCCGTGCGCCGCGACTTCGAGTCGGAGAGGAAGCAAGTCGAGGGTGAGTTGCCGCCTGACTTCTTGTTTGATCGGTTCTTCGTTTAGAGGGTTCGCTTTCCCCTTTCTGATTTCCTTCTTGTCTTGTCGATTCCAGGCTTGCGCACCGCTCTGGGGCACGCAGCTGAGCGGGCCGAGGCGCTGCAGGCTTCGTACAACTCCTCCGAGCGGGAGCTGCAGGAGCTGCGTGAGGCGGCCCTCGAGACCTGCCGCGCCGTGGAGGAGGGCGAGGCTCAGGCCGGCAGCTCGGCCGGCCGCCGCCTGCGCGCCCTTGGCGGCCACGTCACGGAGCGGATGCGCCGGGCGCTGCACCTGGGCGTCCAGAAGGCCCTCGAAGTGGTGCGATCCCACTACGAGGTTAACTTCGAGGCGCTGGCGGAAGGCTACATCGTTCCCGAGGGCGTCGAGGACGAGGTGGCCATGGAGCGTGTGGATGCGCTTGCCGCCGACGCCGCCGGATCGCTCGCCGAGGCCTTCGAGGAGTTCCTCTTCCCCGACGTCGCGTACGCTCGCTCGCTCCTCCCGCTCGAAAGCGGTTGGGCGCTAGGCCCGTTTTTTGATGTGTATCAATATTCGGCCTCGTGGCCTTTTGTAAATAAACAAGTTGTTTCATGAACATGAGCATTTGCTGTAAATGAAGTCGTTTGTTTATCACGCTTTTTTGTTTCTCCTTCTTCCTGAGTAGATTCTAGTTAGGGGAGTTCGATTTTCGCAGGGGGCCCGCTGGGTTGGAGGTGAGAGAGAAGGGCCATATCCACGCGGCGTAGGCTATCTCTGGCTCGCACACTCCTTGCGCTGTGCCGCCTGTGCCCTATTTGAATCGTGGCTCGAGGTTGAAGTAGGAAACAAACTTAGCGCGTGTGGGTCGTTTTTTATTTTTGCGCCAAAAATGGGACCATTTTTGGGGGGGTGCCCCCCGCAGTAGCCCCCGAGGGTAACTTGGGTTTCAGGGGAAAGCCGAGTTGCCCTTTTATTAGACTTGGATCGTTTACATAGTTGTCACCAACTGGGGCGTTGGCCTTGTGATTTTACAACGGAAAGTACTTGGAAAATCCTAGCTAAGGGTAGAAGCGACGTAGCTGTTGGATGTTCCAAGCGTTGGTGAGCTCTTCACCGTCCTCGTTGGCCAGCTTGTATGTGCCCGGCTTGAGTACCTTCACCACGACGTAGGGTCCCTCCCATGGGGGCGATAGCTTGTGGCGCCCTCGGTTGTCTTGGCGCAGCCTTAGGACCAAATCCCCTTCGCTGAAATCCATTCGACGTATCTTGCGTGCCTGATAGCGTCGTAGGGACTGTTGATACCTCGCGGAATGCATCAAGGCTACAAGGCGTGCCTCGTCCAGCTGGTCCAGCGAGTCCTCGCGGGCTCGCTGGTTAGAATCCTCGTTGTAGCCTCGAACCCTGGGCGATCCGAATTCCAAGTCCGTGGGGAGGACGGCCTCCGCGCCATGGACTAGGAAAAACGGGGTGAACCCGGTGGCTCTGCTTGGGGTGGTCCTGAGGCTCCACACAACCGCTGGTAGTTCTTGGAGCCATTTTCGCCCAGATTTGTTGAGCTGGTCGAAAATTCTGGGCTTAAGGCCTTGTAGGATCATGTCGTTGGCACGCTCCACTTGGCCGTTGGTCTGTGGGTGTGCCACAGCCGCCCAATCCACGCGGATGTGGAACTTGTCACAGAACTCCAGAAACTTCCGGCCCGTGAACTGGGACCCATTGTCCGTGATGATGGAGTTTGGCACTCCGAAGCGGTAGACGATGTCGGTGAAGAATGTCACTGCCTGCTCGGCCCTTAGATTCGTGATGGGGCGCACCTCCACCCACTTGGAGAACTTGTCAATCGCGACTAGCAAGTGGGTGAAGCCCCCGGGCGCCTTCCGCAGGGGCCCGACGATGTCCAGCCCCCACACGGCGAACGGCCATGTTACGGGGATGGTTTGCAGGGCATGGGCGGGCAAGTTGGACTTGCGGGCGTAGAACTGGCACCCCTCGCAGGTGCGCACGATCTCGCTGGCGTCGGCGACCGCGGTCGGCCAATAGAAGCCCTGGCGGAACGCGTTGCCGACGAGGGTGCGAGGTGCGGCGTGGTGGCCACAGATCCCCGCGTGGATGTCCCGTAGGAGCTCGCGCCCCTCGGGAATGGGTACGCACCGCTGTAGGATGCCGGAGGCGGCGCGCTTGTACAGCTCGCCGTCGACGAGGGTGAAAGATTTGGCCATCCTGGCGATGCGCCTGGCCGCGGCCCGGTCCGCGGGGAGTTCCCCTCGAGCGATCCAGGCGATGTATTTTTCGCGCCAGTCCTCTTGGGCAGGGGCCGGCTCGATGTCCATCACGTCGGCCTCGTGAGAGCCGTACCCCTCGAGGAGGGAGAGCACGTACGCCTCGTTTGAGGGGTCCTCATCCATGGGTTCCGCACCCGCTGGATTCGAGGGAGCCCCCGAGGGTCCGTCGTGACTCGAGGGGTAGGGCTCGAAAACGACCGAGGGTTGCGCGATGTCGCGCGCGAAAACGTTCGGGGGGGAACGGTGATCCGCCGGACGCGATCTTCGCCGCCTCGTCCGCTTCCTCATTGTACCGGCGGGGTACATGGTTAAGCTCGATGCCGTAGAACTTGTCTTCGAGGGCCCGCACGGCTTTGCAGTAGGCCTCCATCTTGTCGTCGTGGCAGCTCGCGTTCTTCATGACCTGATCGATCACGAGCTGCGAGTCCCCCCGCACGTCGAGGCGCTTGACGCCCAACTCAATGGCGATCTTGAGGCCGCAGAGAAGGGCCTCGTATTCTGCCATGTTGTTGGACGCGGGGAAGTGGAGGCGCACTGCATAGCGCATGTGTTCCCCGAGGGGCGACACGAAGAGCAGGCCCGCGCCTGCTCCCGTTTTCATCACTGAGCCGTCGAAGAACAGAGTCCAGCACTCTGCTTGGATTTGTGGGGGCGGCAGCTGCGTGTCCGTCCACTCAGCGACGAAATCCGCCAGGATTTGCGATTTGATGGCCTTGCGCGGGGCGTAGGCGAGCGTCTCGCCCATCAGCTCCACGGACCACTTGGCAATCCTGCCTGCGGCGTCAGGGTTGCGGATGATTTCTCCTAGCGGAAAGGAGGAAACCACCGTGACCGGGTGGGCCTCGAAGTAGTGGCGGAGCTTGCGCCGCGCAAGGACTACTGCGTACAGCAACTTCTGGACCTGGGGGTAGCGCGTTTTCGTGTCCGACAGGACTTCGCTGATGTAATAGACCGGCCTCTGTACAGGCAAGGCGTGCCCCTCCTCCGTGCGCTCCACGACGATCACGGCGCTGACCACCTGGGTGGTTGCGGCCACGTAGAGCTGCAGGGGCTCGCCGTCTTGTGGCGGCGTGAGGATCGGGGCATGCGTTAGAGATGCCTTCAGCTTGTCGAGCGCGTCCTGGGCCTCGGTGGTCCAAGAGAAGCGCTCGTGCTTCTTAAGCGGCGGTAGAGGGCGAGGCCCTTCTCACCGAGCCGCGAGATGAAGCGGCTTAAGGCGGCGAGGCACCCCAACACCTTCGCACCCCTTTGAGGTCCCGGATCGGACCCATTCGCTCGAGGGCCGCGACCTTTTCGAGGATTGGCCTCGATTCCCCGGCCGGGAGACAATGTATCCTAGGAGCATGCCTCGCGGCACTCCAAAGACGCATTTTTCGGGGTTTAGCTTGACCCCGTTGGCCCGTAGGCAGTTGAACGCGACGCCAAGGTCGCCAACCAGGTCGTCCGCCTTCCTGGTCTTTACGACGATGTCGTCCACGTAGGCTTCGACCGTCCGTCCGATGTGGTCCCCAAAAACGTGTTGCATGCAACGCTGATATGTTGCACCCGCGTTTCTGAGGCCAAATGGCATCGTGACGTAACAGAACGTCCCGAACGGCGTGATGAACGAAGTCGCGAGCTGGTCGGACTCCTTCATTTTTATTTGGTGGTACCCGGAGTAAGCATCAAGGAAGCAAAGCAATTCACACCCAGCTGTTGAGTCAATGATCTGATCAATGCGTGGCAAAGGAAAGGGAACTTTAGGACATGCTTTGTTAAGACTAGTATAGTCTACACACATCCGCCACTTCCCATTCTTTTTCTTTACAAGCACGGGGTTTGCTAGCCACGTGGGGTGGAACACCTCCTTGATGAATCCGGCCTCGAGAAGCTTCCGCAGCTCCGCTCCGATCGCCCGTCGCCACTTCTCGTCGAAGCGGCGCAGCCGTTGCTGTACGGCGCGGGCGTTTGGTAGGATGTCAAGGGAGTGCTCGGCGACTTCCCTCGGGATGCCTGGCATATCCGAGGGGCTCCACGCGAAGATGTCGGCGTTGGCGTGGAGGAAGTCGACGAGCACCACTTCTTATTTGGGGTCGAGGGTGGAGCTGACCCTCAACGCCTTGCCCTCGGGGGCTGACGGGTCGAGGGGGACCCCCTTGGTCTGCTCCGCAGCCTCGAAGGTGCCGGCGTGCTTGGCGGCGGGGTCGAGGTCTTCGTTGACCATCTTTTCCAGCGTGTTCACCAGCGCTTCGTCCAGCGCCAGCGCCTCTGCGTGCTCCACGCACTCGACGTCGCAGTCGAACGCGTGCTCGATGGATGACCCGACGGTGATGACGCCGTTTGGCCCCGGCATCTTCATCTTCAGGTAGGTATAATTGGGGACCGCCATGAATTTGGCGTAACAGGGTCGCCCAAGTATAGCATGGTAGGCCCCCTTGAACCCCACCACCTCGAAGGTGAGGGTCTCCTTGCGGAAATTCTTTGGGGTGCCAAACCAAGGCGCGCATCGATCCGCCCGAGGGGCCGGACACCTTGCCGGGCGCGATGCCATGGAACGGCTTCGTGCTGGGCCGCAGCTGGTCCAACCCGATCCCCATGAGGCGCAACGTGTGCGCGTAGAGGATATTGAGGCTGCTGCCTCCGTCCATGAGGACCTTCGAGAACCGGGCGTTCCCGATGATGGGATCAACCACCAGCGGGTACTGGCCCGGGTTGGGGACGCGGTTCGGGTGGTCCTCCCGGCTGAAGGTGATGGCATCCTCCGACCAATTGAGGAAGGACGGAGGAGCCCTTTCCGCGGCGAGGACCTCGTGCCGCTCCTTCTTGCGCTGGCGGGTCGACATGTCGACGGTTGGCCCCCCAAAGATGAGGAACACGTTTTCGACAGCGGGGAAGCCACCCGCGTCGCCGTCGCCCCCGTCTTTCTTGGCCTCTGCCTCCTTCGCGGCGGCACGGCCATAAAACTTCTTGAGCATATCGCACTGCTCAAGGGTGTGGTTCACCGGAGTCTTGTGGTAGGGACATGGCTTTTTCAAGCATGTCGTCGAACACCCCCCGGACCTCGAGGGGCCGGTCGAGGGCCCCGTCGAGCCGGGTCAACGAAGCAAGGGCCTCGGCATTGCCGCCGTCGCGCCCCTGCTCGCGCGCCTCGCGGCGCGGCTTCTTCCCCTTCTTGCCCCGCTTGTCATTGCGGTGCAGCTCCTTGGACTTGCTGCCCTCCGCGGGCGCATCCTCCGGGCGCTTGCCCTTTTTGCCGTCGAAGATCGCCCCCACGGCCTCCTCACCGGAGGCGAAGCTGGTGGCGATGTCGAACAGCTCGTTGGAGTCCGCAGGCGGGCTGCGTCCCAGTTCACGCACGAGGTCCTGTCACGTGGTGCCCTCGAGGAAGGCGTGCACGATCTCGGACTGCGCCACGCTGGGGAGCTCTGTGCAGCGCTTGGAGAAGCGTCGTATGAAGTCCCGTAGCGACTCGCCGGGCTTCTGCGTGCAGGAGCGAAGGTCCCAGGAGTTCCCAGGGCGCACGTACGTGCCCTGGAAATTGCCCACGAACGTGTGGACCAGGTCGTCCCAGTTGTGGATTTGGCTAGCGGGCAAGTGCTCGAGCCATGTCCGGGCCGCGTCGCCGAGGTGCAGGGGCAGGTTGCGGATGATGACCTCGTCGCTGGTGGCCCCGCCCAGCTGACAAGCCAGGCGGTAGTCGTTAAGCCACACGCGGGGGTCCGTCTCCCCGTTGTACTTAACGATGGTCGAGGGCTGGCGGAAGCGTTGGGGGAACGCCGCCGCACGGATCTCCCGGCTGAACACACGGGTGCCCGGGGGCTCCGGCGTCGGGGAGCGGTCCTCACCGCTGTCGTAGCGCCCACCCCGTCAAGGGTGGTAGCCCCTTGCCGCTCGTGCGTCCGCCCTGCTCGTGCGCCTGGCGTTGATGACGTTGCGGGCGTCGCCATCCAGCGCCCTGCGCGCGTCAAGGAGTCGTTCCTTGGCTGGCGTGCGCCCTTGGTCGGCGGGTTGCCCCATCGGTCCCCCTGCGTGCACGGAGGGTTCGCCTCCTGGTGCGGCTTCATCGCCCCGCGCATCTCCCTGTTGGCGGATGCGTGAGGCCGAGCTCTCGGCCTGCTGGACGGCCGCTTGCTCGATGAGGGTTTGCACCTCGCGGTGCAGGTCTCGAGCCTCGGGGGTTGAGGGTGCCGGCATGGCGCGCAACAGCGTCGCGGCGGCGATGAGCTTTTGGCTCGCCCGCGGGGGCGCGTCCGAGTTGTCGACGTTGGGGACGGTGTTGATGCGGTCACGGACTGTCGGCCCGGCTCCCGCGCGCGTTCGCCGCGCGCGGAGGCTTCCCCCGCCATTGAGGCGCGGACCGGGCGCGCGTCCGTATTCCTCCGCCGGCTTTGCCTCGAGCTCGCGGGCTTGGGCCACCGCGCGTCGGCGTCGGCCCCGCCGGGGAGCGCTTGGCCCCGCGGAAATGCGCGCGGCGATCCCTGGGGCAGGGGTGATCTCCCCATCTCCGGCGCCCGCTGCGCCAGCGGCATTGGCCGGGTCGTTGGTGATGACGGCGTAGCATTCCCGCGCAGGGTCGTAGCTCCCAGTGCTGGAGTCGTCGGAGCAGCCGAACCAGTAGTCCGTGGCGTCGAGGAAACGCCTGAACGCGACTGGATCCGGCACGCCGGAGAAGTCCCACTCCGCGTACCCGTGGCGGTTGGCGGGTGGCAACGCGTCGATGGAGCCTAGGGACGATTCGTCAGCCATTGAGGCGCCGGAATCCCTGGCGACGAAGACATGGCGGCCGGGCGGGACCCGGCGCATCGTGGTGTTGACGTTGTTGTTGTAGGCCGTCGCGGCGCCGCGCAGCCCGATGGGGATGCGTGGTCCGGAGACCGCGCGCGGTCCCGCCGGGGCGGTGGCGGGCGTCGTGATGGTGGGCGCGTCGCGCCGAGTGGCGGCACGCTCGGCTTGCCGCCGCTCGGACCGGGCCCGGCGTGAACGCGGCCCCGGAGCGGCGACGGCGTCGCGGCGTCGATGGGCCCGCGGCATCCGTGCCCGCGGGGGCCTGCGCCGTAGCGGTGCGCGAGGCGGAGACCAGAGCGGTCCTGGCCTGGTGCTGCGCGCGGAGTTCCTCACGGTTGGTGAGGCGCATGAGATAGCCGTTCCCCGTGGCCTGAAAGTTCAGGTCCCCGAAGCGGATTTCGAACCCGGCTGGGAGGGGGTCCGAGCTACCCATGCAGTAACGGGTACCACGGTACTCAGTGCGGATCACCATGGAGGGAGTTGGCGGAATGACCTCAGGCGCTCGCTTGCCCCACGGTGGGCGCCAACTGTCGGTGCGGAATATGGTCCCGACACTAACCAGTAGATAGCGCCGTGGTCTATCCCTCAATGGTCGATGCTAAGTAACAAGTGACACAGAGATTTTATCCTGGTTCCGGCCGAGGGGGCCGTACGTCCAGCAGGGGCGTGCTCGGGGCACTATATTACTTAGCACCGGGGGTGCTTGTAGTGGGGCGAATACAAGCAAGGCGGGAGAGGAAGTGTAGCTTCCAAGTCCCTGAAGAAGTGGCTGAAGATATTGTGGGAGAATGAGTACGTGGAGTTATGTGTGGAACTAAGTCTTCGTTCGTCTGTCCGTCCGTCCGTGTCTCGTCCCCCCGCGGCTGGGGGTTCACCCCCCCCCTTTTATAGATCAAGGGGGCGGCGGGTTACATGCACGCCGCGCTACCTAGCTACGTGAGGGATGCACGTCGTGCTACGCTGTAGAGTGGGCGGCCGTCCGGACGATCTTCGCAGCGATCCGGCCATGATGGCCTACCTCGTACCCGAACAGTGGTGGTTCGAGGGTAGGAGGGCGGCAGATGGTGGTGGCGTCCCCTGATAGGCTTCGAGGGAGGTGCTGACGCTGGCTGGTACGGGGCACGGGGAGTAGGCGAACGGCGTTCCTTCCCCAACGCGCTTCACGGGGGCTGGAGTTGTTGCTACGGGGCCCGGCGTGCGCCCGCGCGCGGGTACGGCGGCCACGCCGTTGCAGTGGCCGGGATGGCGGTCCACCGGCCTAGCGCCTCCACCTAACCCTGTAGGGTCACGGGAAAGTGAAATCGAGGGTGCGCCCGGCCCCCCTTCGAGGGTCGGGCGCGTTAGCCGTACTGTAGTAGGCGCGCGGTGTCGCGGGACTGACACCGGCCGTACCGCACAGTCCCTCCCCCACGGTGGTGGGGATGGGCTCCTCCCCGGGGAGTTGGTGCGGCGGCACGGGGGGCGCGAGCCCGGGCGCATGATGGCGCCGCCCCCGCCCGTGTCGGGGTGTTAAATGCCCGTGTACGGGGGGCCGGCGCACACGTGAGGGGCGCCCTCGAGCGTGGCGGGCCCCGGCCGAGGGCGGGACGGACCCTCGAGCGAGACGAGACCCGCTCGAGGGGAAGTGAGCCCTCGAGCGGGGCGGGACCGCTCGAGGGAAGAGTTGCCCCTCGAACGGGGCGGAGCCCGCCCGAGGAGGAGTGCGCCCTCGAGCGAGGCGGAGCCTGCTCGAGGGGACTTCTAAGAAGGCCGTCTTGGTGGGCCGTCGAGGTCCCCGCGGCGTGGGCCGTGTCCTGCATGGTTAGTCACCTGCATGGTTAGGCTTAGCGTGTTTTGGTGTGGTTGTGGGTTTTAAGTGAGGATTTCCCCGTTGTTTAAGGGGACCCCTAGGGCTGTCCCCGACAACTGGAGTATGATTATAAGCAGCTTGCTTACGAGTGCGACAAGCACATGGAGCTCCGTATTGCATCAGATCGTGACCTCGTCAACTGCTACAAATCCTTGCAGAAGCTGAACGAGGACTGCGAGAAGCTGCAGGCCTAGCTGAAGGAACTCGAGGAGGTTGCGCTTCCCATCGCGAGGCTACTGGTGCCTCACCCCGGGGGGCCGAAGATAGCTCCTTTGGTGGACCGGCTAAGGGAAGCCCCCAGCCGCCTGGCGACCTATGTCAAGCACTTGGCGAAGTCAATCCCCAACCAGGTTCTGGCCTTCATGAAGTCGTACTTCCCAAAGGCCCCAGTTGACGTAGTCGCCGGCGGACTAGCTTCCAACTGCACCGACGAGCAGTACGCTGAGCTGCTGGGGCAGATGGCGCCCATTGCTGAACAAGTCGCCAAGAAGTTGAATCTCCAATAGTCCTGTCAAGTTAGCTCGTAGCAGTAGTTGTACATAAACAGTTGTAATGAACTTGTTTAAGTATTGATGAAAGAAACTTCCATAAATGAGTACTCGTTATCGCGATCTGTGAGTGCGGAGTCCCATCATGGAGTCTTCGCAAGTAGTCGTACTCGCCAGTAGTCCCGTTGAGGGAAGAAGACAGTAAAGCGGTTGATCGGTAATCAAACTATATTACTGAAGAAGTACACCTGGATGGCCAGGGCCGTTGTTACAGAGTAGTCGCCAGGACCCGGAGGCCGCCTACAGCTAAGTAGTGCTAGGGCGTATAGCCGCTTACAGCAGCAGATCCGTTAGTAGTCGTGTAGGCTGGATCTAGAAGTACATGGTCTCTCAGTAGACCGCTGCTAGAGTCCTTTGTCGCTCATCGCAGCCCAAGATCCGTTAGTAGCCGCATGGACTGGATCTTGGAGTGGAGTAGTCCGGAGACTAGAGCCTGGACCCGGAGGCCGCTTACGGCGAAGGGGTCTTTGAGTAGTCGTATAGACTGGAGCCCCCGGTGTAGTCGTGTAGACTAGGCGTAGAATCGACAGAGTTGGTCGATGTTCCACGAGTTGTTGACGTCTTCGCCTTCAAGCATCTGGAGGCGGTAGGAGCCCGCCCGGTCACCTTTGCAAGCCGTGAAGGGACCTTCCCGGGGGCGAGGGCGAGCTTGTGTAGTCCTTCCGTGTTCTGGATACGGCGGAGGACAAGATCACCAACGTTGAAGGAGCGTTCCTTAATGTTGCGATCGTGGTAGCGTCGGATACCCTCTAGGTACCTTGCTGATTGGACGAGGGCGGCACAGCGAGCTTCTTCGAGTCCGTCGATGTCAACCTGTCTGCTATCTTCGGATACACCTTCGTCGTATTGCTCCACTGCTGGTGAATCCCACATGACATCAGCAGGGAGGATTGCTTCGGAGCCGTAGACCAGGAAGTATGGAGATTGTCCCGTTGGCTTGGAGGGTTGAGTACGTAGCCCCTAGAGAGCATTGGGTAGTTCCTTGATCCACTTGCCTCCTTTGGAGTTGGCAGCGTCGTGTAGCCGCTTTTTTAGAGCGTCGAGCACCATCCCATTGGTGCGCTCGACTTGTCCGTTGGCCCGAGGATGGGCAACTGAGACATATCGGACGTTAATCCCGCTGTTCTCGCAGTACTCCCAGAACTCGTGATTATTGAAGTTGGAGCCCAGGTCTGTGATGATGCGATGGGGTAGTCCGTAGCGATGTACGAGCTCGTCCAGGAAGTCGAGTACTCTGTCAGCCTTGGGCCATGTAACCGGCTTGACCTCGATCCACTTGGTGAACTTGTCGATAGCCACCAGTACTCTGTTGAATCCACCTGGCGCAGTTGGTAGTGGCCCAATCATGTCGAGCCCCCAGCAGGTGAAAGGCCAGGTTGGCGGTATGGTGACTAGCTTGTAGGCTGGTACGTGTTGCTATTTGGCGAAGTATTGGCACCCTTGGCACCTTCTGACAAGTTCTTCGGTGTCGCCCAGAGCTGTGGGCCAATAGAAAGCTCGTCGGAAGGCCTTGCTGACCAGCGTGAGTGAGGACGCGTGGTTTCCGCAGACACCTTTATGGATCTCCTCCAAGATGTCCTTGCCTTCTTGTCTGGGAACGCACTTCATGAGTACTCCGGAAGATGCGCCCCGCCTGTAGAGCTTGTCTCCGACGAGGACATAGGACTTGGCCCGGCGGATGAGTTGCTCGGCCAAGTTCTTGTCCGAGGGAACCTTCTGCTCGCTGAGCTAGTCGACGAAGGGCTGCCTCCAGTCCACGTCGATCATCATGACCTCTTGGCCAGCCGGGGGATGCGCTGGGACAGTGGTCAGTGGCGCCGACTCCGGGATGGATGGCGTGTGAAGCTCGTGGACGAAGACACCCGCTGGTACTTGAGCGCGAGTAGAACCAAGCTTCGACAGGACGTCCGCTGCAACGTTGTTGTCGCGGACAACGTGGTGGAACTCGAGACCGTAGAACTTGTTCTCGATCTTGCGGACTTCTAGGCAGTAGGCGTCCATGTTCTCCTTGTTGCGGTCCCAGGACTTGTTAACTTGGTTGATGACCACTGCGGAGTTGCCGTAGACTAGTAGCCGCTTGATGCCCAGTGAAGCCGCGAGGCGGAGCCCGTGTAGCAGAGCTTCGTACTCACCTTTGTTGTTTGAGACCTTCCAGAAGATCTACAGGACGTACTTGAGTTGTTCGCCCGTTGGAGAGATCAAGAGTACTCCTGCACCTGCGCCCTCGAGGTTGAGTGAGCCGTCGAAGTACATCACCCAGTGCTCTGGGCGCTCGGTTGGAGTAGGTAGCTGATTCTCCCGCCACTCCTCCATGAAGTCGACTAGTGCCTATGACTTGATGGCTATGCGTGGCTTGAAGTCGATGTTAAGGGCGCAGAGTTTGACTGCCCACTTGGAGATTCTTCCAGTAGCATCTTGGTTCCGCAAGATGTCACCGAGCGGGTAATCGGTGACGACGAAGATCGAGTACTCCTGGAAGTAGTGTCGTAGCTTCTGCGAGGTGATGAGCACTGCATACAGAAGCTTCTGTACTGGCTGGTAGCGTGCCTTGGATTCTGATAGGACCTCACTGACGAAGTAGACTGGGCGCTGGACTGGATAGGCATGGCCGTCTTCCTGCCGCTCGACGATGATGGCAGTACTGACCACGTGAGTAGTCGCAGCGAGGTAGAGCAGTAGCTGCTCGCCTTTGCGAGGAGCCGTGAGGACTGGTGGCTTCGATAGGAAGTCCTTGAGCTGGGCAAGGGCTTGGTCCGCCTCTGGAGTCCACACGAACTTCTCTTGGTGCTTGAGTAATTTGAAGAAGGGGAGCCCCCGTTCTCCAAGCTTCGAGATAAATCTGTTCAGGGCCGCCATGCACCCAGTCAGCTTCTGGACGTCTTTGATGCACGTGTGAGCTTTCATGTTGGTGATGGCGGAGATCTTCTCGGGATTGGCTTCGATGCCGCGATGGCTGATGATGAAGCCGAGTAGTTTGCCCGATGGTACGCCCGAAGACGCACTTGTTCGAGTTGAGCTTCCAGCGGTACTCGCGCAGGGATGTGAAAGTCTCTTCTAGGTCGTCGATGAGCGTGCTGGAGTTTCTGGTCTTGACGACCACGTCATCCACGTAGGATTCGACGTTCTTGTTGAGTTGCCTCTTGAAGCAGGCCTGGATAGCTCGTTGGTATGTGGCGTCGGCGTTCTTCAACCCGAAGGACATGGTCGTGTAGCAGTACGCACTAAACAGGATGATGAACGCGGTCTTCTCCTGGTCTTCTTTCTTGATCGCGATCTGGTGGTAGCCGGAGTAGCAGTCGAGGAAGCAGAGCAGGTTGCAGCCCGTCGTGGAGTCAATGACTTGGTCAATCCGCGGCAAACCGAAGGGGTCCTGGGGCAGTGCTTGTTGAGGTCGGTGTAGTCGACACACATCCTCCACTCGTTTGAGTTCTTCTTGCGGACGAGGACGGGGTTGGCGAGCCACTCAGGAAGGAAGACTTCTCTGATGAAGCCAGCCGCAAGTAGTTTGGTGAGTTCCTTCTTGATGGCGTCCCGTCTGTCGTCGGCGAAGCGGCGGAGGTGGTGTCGCTTCGGGGTAGCTTTAGGATCGACGTTGAGTGAATGCTCAATCAACTCCCTGGGCACCCCTGGCATGTCCGCTGGTTTCCACGCGAAGATGTCGTGGTTAGCCCGGAGGAAGTTGATGAGCGCGTCTTCCTATTTGGGGTCAAGGCTTGCCCCGATGGTGGTGGTCTTGCTGCTGTCGCCTGTCCTGAGGTCAATTGTTTTGACTAGAACCTCCTCAGCTGGCTGAGGCTTGTTAGCTTTGTCCGACTTCTTTGGGATGTCGAGTTCACTTGGGGCAAGCTTCTTCGATGCAGCGTAGATCTCCATCATTGCATTGGGTACTTGATTTGTGGAGGCAATCTCCATAGCTTCTGTGTCGCAGTCGTGCGATATCTTCAAGTCCCCTTGCAGTGAGAGTACACCTGCTAGACTTGGCATCTTTAGTACCAAGTAGGTGTAGTGGGGTACCGCCATGAACTTGGTGATAGCCGGTCTGCCGAGGATGGCATGGTAGGACGTCTCGAAGTCCGCGACTTCGAACTTGATGTACTCGGTACGATAGTTGTCCCGAGATTCCCCGAAGGTAACTGGCAGGACCACTGAGCCTAGTGGGATAGCCGCATTCCCGGGGACGATGCCGTAGAAGGGCGAGGTGCTCTTGGTGAGCATGTGGGTCATGTCGAGCTTCATCTTCTTCAAGGTCTTGGTGAAAAGTGTTAACACCAAAATTTGGTAAGGGGTCTGACTTGTGGGTCCGGCTCGATGAAGAGTCCGTCTGGTGGAAGGAAGGATCTTTTCAGATATATTCGGCAAAGAGATCTGCGGTCGGCTATCTGCTCCAGTTCGGCAAATGAACAATAGAGCTGATTTTGCGGGATTGGACGGTGACGTGGCTCAATCAGGAAGAACGAATGGATGGATAGGCGATCAAGCTTAGGGATAAGTTAGGCAACGAATCCATTCGAAGTTGTACTTGACAGGGTATAAATATGAGCCCTGAATGTATGTAACAAACACAATCATTCTTCAATACAAACCGGCCTTACGCCAAACCCTAGAGTCCTTTTGTCGTGTCGTCGAGTTCTTCGAGAGGGTTCATCGATCCGTCGACCTCCGTGAGTACCGGCAACCTTGTATCATGTCTAGTATCATGCGGTGGATTTAGATCTGATGCAAGTAGTATTGTTACCATGCTTCGTGTCATGCGGTAGACTCAAGCTTGGTTCAAGAGGGTTTCTTGTTAGGTCATGAGCCATGCGGTAGGCTAAGATCTAGCTTGAAGCTAGTTATCGGCTCTATTGGATTTTGGCAAGATCCAATAGATTCATTAAGTTATCCCGTGTTGCTTTGAGTTTTTACTTTATGTTTAGATTCATGTAACACACTCTGCCCAATCTAGATAGATTTGGATCGGCTTCATCCTTTTGTGATCTTTGTACGAGTCAAGTTCGTATTTTAACGTGTGGATCTTGTGCTTTCCGATAGCCGAAACCGAATCGATCTAAGTTGTTATGTGTTGCGGGTTCAAGCTTGCCAACGTTGGTATAAATCTTGAAAGAGTCGGGTATCATGCGGTAGATGCAGGTTTTTGGGTTGCTTTGGGGCTAGTCATCCGGTGGATTAGATTTCAAATCAATCTGATAGATTTATTCACTTGGTAATGTTCGTTCCTTCTTCATGGACCCCGAATCGGCTGTTCAGCCGTATTCGGTTATGTTTCTTCACGAGTAGAACACGTGCGTTATTCATGCTTTAAATAATGTATGCTTTTAGCTTTCCATATTTAGATTGTATCATGTGGTGGATAGATCTATTTGTGGAAAGTGGTATGGTTTTTCATGCAAGTTATATCATGCGGTGGATAGATTTGCTTGATATCGTACCCGACGGGTTTTAAAGTACCTAGACATGCGGTAGACTAGTGCTTTGGATCTATGCATACTTGTTTATTACATGTTTATGTTCGTGCTTTACTTTATTCATTTATTTGATGTTAATCATCATGGGGATCGGTCATGGCCTCGTGCATGTGCATCTTTGTTCAAACAAAGACCGATCGCTGTCATGCTTACATCATCCATTCGGCAATGTTACTTTTCCCTTTTCACAAGTTCCCGAATGGTTTCAATCTATTGGCGGATAGCTCTTTATAGCTATGTGTCATCCCATCTGGCTTCCTAGCCGTAAATATGGAACTGTCTGGTACCACCCGGCAAGTTCCAAGCTTTGGTATCTAACTCTTTTATCTTTTGTTAATTTTCAGGAAAAATTGACTGGCACATCTCGTGACTCTCTGCGCGTGTAAAGCCAGCTTGTTTGGCTTGCTGTGTGCTTGGCGCTAGGTGCACGTTTCGCGTCAACACACTTTTTGGCACGCCCAGTGGGACCACAGCCGAATAGATCAAGATGCCTGACATCACGGACATCATGGACGTCAACATTGAGGACCTCTCTCCTGAACAGCGGCAGCAACTCCAGGACGCCATGGACCAGTTCCAGCAAAAATGTCTGTTGTCCTTCAAGAAAAATAGAAGTGGCGTCCCGTACTTGAAGAACGAGATGCCCAGGGTGTTACTACCAGGGGAGAGCGATGCCACGATTCAGCAGGAGAAAGAGGAGTGCATGCAAGCATTCGGGAATCTGCAGACTACATGTTGAGCAAGCACCACAAAGCTTTCCTCGGTGCGCTCCAGCGGATGATGGTGGCCGTCTTTGGCCCAGGCATGGAACAAGCGTTCAGCAAGGCACCCGTCCAAGGGGGCACCGTGGAGCTGGGCGAGTCAAGCTCTCAGCCACCGTTACGGAGCCAGCCACATCAGCCTCCTCCTCAGAGCTCTGGAAGTCAAGCTTTCCAGCCTCCTCCGCAGGGTGCTGGGGGTCAGCCAGTTCAGCCCCCACTACAGGCCTCAGGAGGGCAGCCAATCCAGCCACCACTGCAGGGAAGCACGAGTCAACCTGTGCAATAGTCGAATCCGTACCAGCCTACATACGGAGAGTTAGCATTCGGCTCACCTGGAGCCCCACTTGCCTCCGGCCACAGGATCGCTCCGGCAAACAACTGGCTGCAGAAGAACTTGTACGGCGGAGGCTACCATGAGGTGGGAAACTATGGAGCATTTGACACCTTCCCGCATCCAGGATACGCGCCAGCTGCAGGCGCACAAGAGGACGACGCCCTGGCACGGAAGATGGCCGAGTTGATGCAAAATCAGTTCGGCCTCAAGCCAAAAATGCAGGGACCTGCTTACAAGCCGCCATTCCCAGAATGGTACTACAACGTGCTCCTTCCGCCAAGGGTGAAACCTCCGACGGAATTCACGAAGTTTTCCGGGCAAGACGACACGAGCACAGTGGAGCACATCGCTCGTTACCTCATGCAGCTCGGGGAGTGTGTTGACGGTGAAAATCCGTCAACCTAGCCATGAGTTTACCTTCGGTGTTGGCATAACTTTTGTATTTTATTCATTGGTACTAACCCCGTGGTATAACAAGTTCACTTGTGCATGTCGGTTTTGGAGTTATGTGTTTACGCGGGGTTTTAACGTTGAAAGCAAGACTTCGGGATAAGTTCATTAAGCACCTCATGACAAGACCTTGAAGTCTTCGAACAATTCATGCAATGAAGCAAAATTAACTCCAAGAAGCCGGGGACTTGATCCGAGAAGACGACGGACTCCGGGGACACGACCGAGAAAAGTGCTTTGAATCTTACAAGACAAGGAGTTGAGTCCAATTCGGAGAGAAACCGACGACATGGACCTACATGCGAAGGGGGAAGCATCCGGGAAGCAAGGGAACCGACCTCGGGCAAAGGAGCCCGCGGGCCGGGCCTAAATGGGCCCGGCCGGCCGGCCCGATCCGGTCGGCCCGAGCCCATTTAGGGCCCAAATTCGTCGTCCTTTGACCTAATTGCTTCTCGGGCTATAAATAGCCCCCGACCGAGAGCCACGGGGAACCGAAGTCGTATTCCGCCGCCGAGGAGCGAGAGAAGCTTGAGGGACACCAACTTGAAGATGAGGGTCGTGCTAGTTGTCTAGGGTTGCCCTAGCCGACGTGGGAACCTTGCATGGAAGACCACGTCGGAGCTCGGAGCGAGGATCAAGATCGAGGGAGGGCCCGGTGGTGATCTTGTTCATGTAATCATTCATGGTGAAGTTTGTAAGTGAATCCGATTTCTAGCGATTAAGTGCCTTCTCGATGATTTTGATTTCTTCTTGGTTTTGCTTCTTCTACGATCTAGTCTATAGCTAGATTACATAGGGTGCTCTTGTAGCCGCGGTGGCTAGAGGTGCATACCGGACCGGCCAAGTGATTTCAA
Organism: Cenchrus americanus; assembly: GCA_947561735.1. Classification (NCBI taxonomy): domain Eukaryota; kingdom Viridiplantae; phylum Streptophyta; class Magnoliopsida; order Poales; family Poaceae; genus Cenchrus; species Cenchrus americanus. The sequence continues at coordinate 73,885,992 of OX387244.1, read as the reverse complement.
CTTGTTCTATCGAACTCGCCCTAAGCTCCCCGCATGAATAGGGATACGTTGTGACAGAACGGGGGTCTCGAAAGGCGGATGTTTTCGGAGTCGGATGGGAAGGCCACGATTTAAAGATGCTTTTAATGAGATTCGCTTTGCTATCTTCATCTATCTTGTTTGGAGCTACAACATAAGCATGATCTAGATTCTCTAGATTGGTTATCTCTTGCTTTCTCTTGTTACCTCTTTAGTAGATTAGATTAGATTCGTTTTCTTTATGAGTTAGTAGATTAGATGCAACTTACCTTCATAAGATAGCTTACCTTGCTTTACTAGATTGAATCCTTGCGTTGCGCATTGTTCCACGGATTCGATACCTTGGGTTCACCACTCGAGGGAAGAAGGGTCCCTTGACTACGACGGGAGACTTGTCCGCTTGCAAGTCACAAACGAACTTTGATACAACTTTTAACCGTCAACAAGCCCCCTTTTTCGGCGCCGTTGCCGGGGAACAAGCAATCAAGATCCGATCTAGTATCGCTTATCTTTCAGTTTTTCTTTTGATTTTCTTTTGCATCTCTTATGTTTGATCATCCTCAAAAGAAAAAAAAAAGAGTCAATCTAATCTAGTTTTGATTAACCCTAATTTTTCTTTTGTTAGATTTTTGTTTTATCACTAACCCTAACCGGAGATGGTTGGCTACCTCTCCAAGAAACCCAAAACCTTTTTGTGGATGATCCGGGGAAAACTTTACGGGCAAAGGTGACGTGCAACACAAGCTCGAAGGACCATCAAAATCTCCAAGGGAATCACCACCTCCAAGTCCAAAGGAAGATCAACCTCAACCACGGAGCGCGAGATCAAGCTATGCACCCCGGGCATTGTTGATCTACCTATCATAAACCTTCAAGACGCCGGGAGGCCGTTCAAGATCAAAGTCTCAACTATCCGCATGACGATTGCGAGAGCTGAATGCATACGAGCTGGATTCCTTGAGTGGCATATCGGTTTACTTAAGAGGAGGATGGAGAAGATGGAGATGGAGAAAGAAGCTCAACACCTAAAGGCTGCCAAGGCAAGATCCACATGCAAGGAGCGTGAAGTGTTCATCGTGATAAAGATGCTAGACGCAAGTGGGACAACTTGCCGGACAACCGATTGGTGACAAAGAAGAATATCCGAGACAACTCCAAGGTCCCAAGACGGCGAAAGGCTACTCAAACTCATTCGGGAGAGATGAAGGATCACACTAGAGACCATGAAGATCACGACCAGGAAGGACCGGGAGTTCGAGATGCCGAGCCACAAGGAAGATGTTGCATCCGTCAAGACCAAAGGACAAAGCCGACTCGTGAAGACCAAAAAAATTGACTAAGCCAAAGTGGGTACCCAAGATTGCAACGTCCGCAAAGAGCGTTGATCCGGAGTAATCAAGTGAAGAAGTCTAGCCATGGACTATAAACGAAGCGCTAGGCGGGGAGGCAACCCGTTTCGTCGAGTCAAGAATAAGCTACGGGAGGACAACCCGATTCCAGGTTTTTCAAGTCTTTTTAAATTTAATTCAGTTCTGAATTTTACTACGCAAAACCTTAGACTTAGAATGGTTGAACAATATTAGAGACATAATTCTTGGTTGAACATGCTGCTTGATCATAAACCCTTTACATGAACCATCCTATGTGATTGTTTGCTTCTTTTTCGAGAAACCACAACCAAAAAGAAAAATTTCAGAACCTAACTCAACCCTTCACCCTCATTATGGTGTTGTGGTTGACTTGTTTTTCATGCTAAAAACACTCGAGTAGAGCCACGACTTGTATCTAGATGTTATTTAAATTTCAGCACGTGGTAGGACTCGCGTGAACCTAGAAACTTGATTTTTGGTTGGTTTAAAAATCCATATCCTTGGTTTCTCTAAGATTAGAATTTTTCTAAGCCTCACTTAATTTTATTTCATTCAAAATCTCTCTCATCTAATCAAAATTAGGACCTAAACCTATGCCCCCATGATCAAGCCGGGAAAAGCTTGCTCTCAACCAATGAAGGCAAACTATACCGGTGAGACCGAAATCGACGTAAAAATAAAATATTTTCGACTTGCATTTGTTTTTAATGGTTTAAAAACTTCTCTAAAATTATGTTCGAGCTCTTGCATGGCTCTGAAAAATATTTTTTTTAAATTTCGAAATTAGAGGAGTGCTTAGCCTTAAACACACTTAAAGGGAGGCGGTCTAGTTAACCTAACCGTGCATGCACCATGATACATCACGGGATACCCCTCCAACATATTTAAACCACATGCAAAGTACAAGCATGGGGGGCAGCCAAGGCTTTGTTTTGTAGGAATATCATGGATGCATGTGAGGCAAGGGAGTATGGAAGTGAGTCAAAGCGAAAACATCAAGTGGAAGGAGCAATAGTGCAAGCGAAGGAGTGGACGGGAACGTTTGGAAGGTGTACGCGATCACGAAGCAACATGAATGCACTAGAGAAGAACCGAGCCAAGAGGAGGAGAGAGGTAAGTCTTTCATCCAACTCTTTGTTCGTGTGCTCTAATTTGTAGGCCGGAATCACCTTAGACTTAGCCATCCACCGCGTTTGTTTCGTGCAACAAATCACATCCTTAATCCACTCAAAGTCCAGACTCCAAAATAATATTTGTGTACCTTGTTACCGGGTGAAAACCCCGGATATTTATTTGTGAGGGAGAGTGCTGCAATCAAGGAAGAAAACTACAAGTCTTTTCACCAAAGAAGAAGGGATCATCGTCGTCTAAGCCATCAACCTCTTCGAGGAGGCACTCGGTTTCCGAGTTTCCTCGGAGTATGGAGGAGGACACGGCACCACTGAGGAGGAACCACTCTTCTCCTTGGTGGCATGAGGGCCACACAAAACTCGTTTATTAGGTTTACCAAACTTCAATAACATGTGGAGGAGCCGCCCGTCCAACCTCACCACTTGACACGATCATCCGCTCCACCTCCATATGCTCCGTGGTATTCCGAGGGGTATGTCATCATGACGGAGGAGGAGAAGAAGCTCGCTCGCCTTAAGTAGAGGCTTGTAGCGAACGTCGACATCGACGACCAAGCTCTCCACATATTGGGTTTCACACGGGACACCGGTGCAATTCTCTAGCGGAGTGTCGGCAAACACCCACAAGAAATTCGCCTAGGAAATTTTCATGACCATGGCGCATAACCTTGATGAAGGAGTGCTTGAGTCTCTCATTCCGTTGGAGGGAGCCCACAAGAGGAGAAGAAGGAAGACATCGTCGGAACGGTAACCTTGATCAATGATGCTATTTCTAGCACCTTGATGGGGTAATCTCCTTTCATCCATGGGTTGCAATCGATCTTGAGATGTAATCACACTTTGTTGGATTATCTATCTATCATCTTGTGCTGAAAATACTTTAATGCTTAAGGCTAGCAACCATGTCGTAAAGGGAGTAAGGGCTCCCCTTTGCTTCCTTGGATCCATTCAACACAATCCCCGATAGATCAAATTGGTTTTCATGTTCGAAACGATTGCATGTTATAGTATCGCGGACCCATGGGCGAGTGTCCCCTATTTTCAAAAAGGGAGCTCCGGAACAAGTATGTGCATAAAGGCACATGGGAAGGCTTTTGGAGTATGATCACGGGAAGAGACCATCAACGAAGAAATACTATCCGGAACCCCATAATCCAAGTGTGTCGCTTTTGTGCAAGTGGATTTTTGGGAGAACAAGAGAGACATAGATAACCAACACGGAGTTGAATTGGATTTACTCGCGGTCAATCAACCCCACTCACCTATGATCAACCGGTGGTGTTGTTAAGCAACATCGAGTTCGGAAGATATTGGTTCGGGGTGTTGCCTCTCCATATTGGCTATCTCTTTAAAACCGGATATAACAAGGAACCCAAATCATCTCCTACCGGGACTTCCCGAGGAATATATGAAGAAAGGAAAATATAAGAGTGAAGATGAGAGAGGAGGCTTACAAGTGGCCTAGGTGAATTTGCTCCTTCCGGATTCGAAGATTAAGACTTTTCTTGAGGGGAAGAAGATCGGTTAGAGGAAGGACTTCTTGTGCCGGCGAAGAAAAAAATAATAAAAGAAAAAAATTATAGGAGAAGGATCTTCTATGGCCCAAGAATAAGGTGCACAACAAAATTATGTCCCACCATTGGGAGGAACCCGGCGCCGCCGAGTTACTACGGTGGTGTACCAATGCAAGCATGGGGGAGTGGTGCAGCCATACCCCCACCATTTTTTCGGTGCCCAACGTAGCCTTTGCGGAGCCATTTGCACACCTTCCTCAACCACAACAAAATGTGGCCACCATTGGAGGATACGCTGCAAGGAACATGCAAATTATTGCAGCCATCCTAACCAATGCAAACCAAATGGGTGAAGGAAATGCAAACGTCGCTTATGAGCTTTGACACCTTCACCTAATACCGTCGGACAATTCATAGGAGGAGAGGCGCATTCCTATTACAAGTAAGGGTACAACAACCAAGACTATCAATATCAACCACCGGCGGAAGATTAGAGAGAGGAGGAGCTTTAGTTATCTTTCCTTTACCCCTTTTCTTTAATTTTCAGCTTGTATGCACCTATGTTTGCGTAGTATTTTCAGTTTTGCTTTAATTTTCAGTTTTTAGTTTAATTTTCAGCATGTGTCTTAGTTTTTATTTTCATCATGAATAATGTCACCACCAAGTTTTTACCTTTGGTAAAGTTACAAAGTTTGTGCCATTATGATATATGATTATAATTGCCGCTTTGTTTACCTTTGTAATTGATTTATGCATGTTTGAACTAGTGCTCTCTTAAAAATACAAATCTGAAATTATCTAAATGCTAGCTCAACCTTAAGCGGAGGTTATGATTAAAATAAAGACCCATAGTGTTTTATGTGCTCTCAAGTTATGAATAGATTAAAGATGTCTTTTATGCTAAAAAATATTGCTAACCTTGTCACAAATATCACTTGTGTGTTGCTCAACCTATCCGAGCCTTATATATATTTGAGTGCATAAACCTTAGTGTACAAGATTTATTTTTGAGTGAGTTATTGCAGGCCATGATTTCTCCGGCCCGAGACTAGAAAAGCTGGTCATTCCGTTTTTGCGTATCTATCTTTTTGCTAGCCTTTTATCCGTGCATTGTGTATCCCCGCATCGGTGATCTCACAAACTTCGCCGGATATCCAACCTTAAACCAAATATTATCTTTTTGTGATTACCTCCTTGACCACAACCTATCATTGAGAATGGATCATCAATTCAAGGAAGATCGCAAGACGGTGCCAACGTTGAAGATCTCAAGTAGCTCTCCAAGGAAAAATATCTCCGGTACCTACCTTATTTTTCGCCTCTTTGCTCGAGGACGAGCAACGTCTAAGCATGGGGGAGGAGGTAGGTACGGTGCAGTTTTAGAGTTCAAAAGGGAGTATTTAAAAAATATATATATAATGATGAAAGAAAAAAAAAATCCAGTGATATTCATGACTTTCAAGGTATAAAAAAATCAAAACTTCGTTGTGAAAGTCATGGACTGAATATATGACGAGGCAAGAAAAAAATGAATGATGAAAGAAAGAAAGAAAAGAATATAAGAAAAAAATATATTTGTGCGTAAAGTGGACTCCCAGGTTCTCCAAGAGTGCATTCAAGGCTTCAAGATAAAAAGATCCATTCTCATTTTCCAACCATGTGCAATCCGATAACGAGGACTTCCTTTGTGCCTCGGGATCACTCTTTGCCATTTGCACATGTCCACTTATCTAAAAGTGTGTGTATTTTTCTCTTTCCCCTCCTTGATTTAACATTATTTTCCAATGACCTTTTTGACGAGTCTCGGTAAGACCATGAGAAGCTTGTCTTGTTTTGACAACACCTCATTTATAAAATCTTGTTAGGACTAAACTTTCCCAAAGCTCCATATAAAGCCTACCACATATATATGAGAGGGAAAGGAGTAGAATATATAGGCTTGAGAGACAAGTGAGATGAGAGTTTATGAGCAATATACAAGATGATTTAAATTTGTGAACTTGGTTTAGCTTTTCTTTATCTCGTTCTTTATTTCAAAAATTCTGAGATCTATTTAAATTTTGGGGGCATGTTAATACTTGTGGGATGAGCTTAATAAGAATCTACCCTCCGTAGAGGTGAAGGCTAGTACATTATGGAACTTTAACGAATTAAACTTTTGAGAGCATTATGTTTTTCTTCATGTATGATCAAGTGCAAGGTTTAAACATTGTTTGGCAACGATGATATCCATCGAAGGCTTACTCGAGGACGAGCAAGGTTTAAGCATGGGGGAGATGTTGACGGTGAAAATCCGTCAACCTAGCCATGAGTTTACCTTCGGTGTTGGCATAACTTTTGTATTTTATTCATTGGTACTAACCCCCGTGGTATAACAAGTTCACTTGTGCATGTCGGTTTTGGAGTTATGTGTTTACGCAGGGTTTTAACGTTGAAAGCAAGACTTCCGGGATAAGTTCATTAAGCACCTCATGACAAGACCTTGAAGTCCGAACAATTCATGCAATGAAGCAAAATTAACTCCAAGAAGCGGGGGACTTGATCCGAGAAGACGACGGACTCCGGGGACACGACCGAGAAAAGTCGTTGAATCTTACAAGACAAGGAGTTGAGTCCAATTCGGAGAGAAACCGACGACATGGACCTACATGCGAAGGGGGAAGCATCCGGGAAGCAAGGGAACCGACCTCGGGCAAAGGAGCCCGCGGGGCGGGCCTAAATGGGCCCGGAGCCGGCCGGCCCCGATCCGGTCGGCCCGAGCCCATTTAGGGCCCAAATTCGTCGTCCTTTGACCTAATTGCTTCTCGGGCTATAAATAGCCCCCACGGCCGAGAGCCACGGGGAACCGAAGTCGTATTCCGCCGCCGAGGGAGCGAGAGAAGCTTGAGGGACACCAACTTGAAGATGAGGGTCGTGCTAGTTGTCTAGGGTTGCCCTAGCCGACGTGGGAACCTTGCATGGAAGACCACGTCGGAGCTCCGGAGCGAGGATCAAGATCGAGGGAGGGCCCCGGTGGTGATCTTGTTCATGTAATCATTCATGGTGAAGTTTGTAAGTGAATCCAATTTCTAGCGATTAAGTGCCTTCTCGATGATTTTGATTTCTTCTTGGTTTTGCTTCTTCTACGATCTAGTCTATAGCTAGATTACATAGGGTGCTCTTGTAGCCGCGGTGGCTAGAGGTGCATACCGGACCGGCCAAGTGATTTCAACTTGTTCTATCGAACTCGCCCTAAGCTCCCCGCATGAATAGGGATACGTTGTGACGAACGGGGGTCTCGAAAGGCGGATGTTTTCGGAGTCGGATGGGAAGGCCACGATTTAAAGATGCTTTTAATGAGATTCGCTTTGCTATCTTCATCTATCTTGTTTGGAGCTACAACATAAGCATGATCTAGATTCTCTAGATTGGTTATCTCTTGCTTTCTCTTGTTACCTCTTTAGTAGATTAGATTAGATTCGTTTTCTTTATGAGTTAGTAGATTAGATGCAACTTACCTTCATAAGATAGCTTACCTTGCTTTACTAGATTGAATCCTTGCGTTGCGCATTGTTCCACGGATTCGATACCTTGGGTTCACCACTCGAGGGAAGAAGGGTCCCTTGACTACGACGGGAGACTTGTCCGCTTGCAAGTCACAAACGAACTTTGATACAACTTTTAACCGTCAACGAGTGCTCAGCTGAGGAAACATTCAGGGTCCGCTACTTCCCCGCGTCACTAACGGGCCTAGCATTCCAGTGGTTCTCGTCCCTACCCCCTGAATCAGTTTGCAGATGGAAGGACCTGGAGCGGAAATTCCACGCTCATTATTTCAGTGGCAGCTCGGAGAAGAAGCTGATCGACCTTGCCACCTTGAAGCAGAGGCACAGCGAGACGCCGCTGGAATTTTTCAGGAGATTCAGGGAGGTTAAAGGCATGTGCTTCTCGCTCAACTTGCCAGACGACCAGTTGGCTGATATGGCCGTCGCCGGGATGCTGCCGGCCGTGCGTGAGAAATTGTTCGGGATGGAGTTTGAAAACACGGGGCCGGTTTGTCACGAAGCTATCACTGATGAGCAACCAGGCGTATGGCTTCAAGAAGGATGCCAAGTTTGGCAAGCAGCATGATGTTGCTGACATCTACAACCAGTTCTTAGACAAGGCTGATCTGATCGAGGATTCTGATGATGAACTGGATGTGGCCGCAGCCGAGATCATGTGGGGGAAGGAGCCTTTAACGATGAACCAGCGCTGGGTCAAACAGACCAAGGGCACCTACGATTTCGATATCACGAAGGCTGACAAACTGTTTGAGCTCCTAGTGAAGGAAGGCCGAATCAAACTGCCTGAAGGGCATTCCATGCTTCGGCCCGATGGAGTCAAAGGGAAACGTTATTGTGGCTTCCACGACAGGGATTCGCATTCCATCAACGATTGCAGGGTCTTCAGGATGAGGATCCAGAAAGCCATCCAGGAGGGGCACCTTAAGTTCGACAACAAGATGAAGCTGGATGGCCACCCCTTCCCTCAGAACATGGTGGGCTTCGCCGTCAACATGGTGACGGCTGAGGAGAAGGGCAAGGTCAAGGTCTTGACCTCAGCCAGGGCTAGACAGGATGGAGCAGTGGACCCGGAGCGCCAAGTGACTCTGGAACAGGTACATGGTGAAGCCCCCCGCATTCTCAAGAGCCACATCGAAATCGGGGAATCGTACAGAGCCAAGCCCAGGGTGACCACGCGCATCCTCCTCAACAAGTGGCAGCACCAGATGGAAAAGGAGCGCTACCAGAAGCGCAGAGCCGAAGAGGAGGCACACAGAAGGGACCAGGAGCAATACACGCGCGAGCAGGAGCGCGCGCACTGGGGCTGTGCGTTCTTCAGGCACTGCTGGAATGAGGGTTTGAAGCTGCCCACGGCGAGGAAGCGTCCCGAATGCAAGTGACGGATATTTTGAGTACGGGCGGAGAGGCGCAATCGCCGATCCGTCCATGAGAGAATTGGAAGGATCCACCCTAATGAGGATCGGCGCCAAAAAATTGAAGTCATTGATCACCCCAGGAAGCGACAAGCTGATCTACGGTGGGTTGATCAAGAGGAGGATGAGGACGACTACATCTGGCAGAAGGGGCAATGGTGCCCGCCTGGCCTACGCAAAAGTCAGAAGAGACGGGTTCAACGCTTGAGGAACCGTGAACTGAGGCAGGCCGGGATCCAAACAAAGCAGGTGTGGCGCCCCAAAGACCAACCGGGAGGATCAAAGCGTTCGGCTCCAACTTGCATGGTATACTTTTTGCCGAACGAATTCATGGCTCCTGCTAACCAGGTTGTGCAGGATGAGGCGTCCCTAGATGATGAGCAGGTCGAGGGGATGATGGCACAACTGGTGCTGGCCAAGCAGGCAATCTTCGACAAACCGGCCAAGAATCGACATATGAGGCCGCTGTACTTGAGAGGATACGTCAATGGCAAGCCATTGACCAAGATGTTTGTCGACGGAGGAGCGGCAGTCAACGTAATGCCGTACACCACCTTCCGGAAACTTGGCATGGGCCCGAGCGATCTGACGCCTACAAGCATAATACTGAATGATTTCGCTGGGAATCCTTCAGATACCAAGGGATGCGCTCACGTGGATTTGATGATCGGGTCCAAGACGCTGCTCACTACCTTCTTTGTCATCGAAGGTAAAGGAGCCTACAGACCCCTCTTACGCTTGGGCGGGATTGGATTCATGCCAACTGTTGCGTCCCATCCACCATGCATCAGCAGCTTATCCAGTGGGTGGATGATGAGATTGAGGTCATCCAAGCAGACGACCCCGTGAGCGTGGCGAACATGGAACCAGCCTTCTGGGAATACCAAGGTATTGATTGTTTCTCAGGGAAAGACTGCGAAGAAGGTCCTGTTGAACCTGTCAGCAGTGATCAACAGCCGATTCAAGCAGTCGGCTCTTATAGCAATTTTTAATGGAGAACCCCGTAGATGGCACTGATGGCAAATTGGGGCGAGGATTCATGTCGGCTGATAAATTAGAAGAGGTTGACATTGGAAACGGTGATAAGCCAAGGCTGACGTTCATCAGCGCAAACTTAAAACCAAACTTCAGGGGGGAATTAATTAAGCTTCTCAAGGAATACAAGGATTGCTTCGCCTGGGATTATTCGGAGATGCCTGGATTGGATCGTTCTATCGTCGAGCATCGGTTGCCAATCAAATCTGGTTTCAAACCGTACAAGCAACCACCCCGGAAAATCTACAAGGATGAGGTATTGGCCGATGTGAAGAAGGAAGTTGAAAGATTACTTGATGCAAACTTCGTTCGGCCATGCAGATATGCGGAGTGGATTTCTAACATTGTCCCCGTGTACAAGAAGAACGGGAAAATGAGGGTCTGCATAGATTTCAGGGACCTGAACAGATCTACTTCGATGGATGGTTACCCAATGCCTATCACCGATTTGTTGATTGACGCCGCAGCTGGACACAAAGTCATCAGTTTCATGGACGGCAATGCGGGTTACAACCAAATCTTCATGGCGATAGAGGACATATCAAAGACAACCTTTAGATGTCCTGGTCATATAGGCCTGTTTGAATGGATAGTCATGACATTTGGGTTAAAGAATGTCGGTGCGACTTATCAGCGGGCCATGAATTACATTTTTCACGAGTTGATCGGCAAAATTGTGGAAATCTACATTGATGATGTGGTAATCAAGTCCCTAAGTCATGACACACATTTGGAAGATGTAAAGAGGACCTTGGAGTGCACCCGGAAGCATGGTTTAAAGATGAACCCGAACAAGTGCGCTTTTGGGGTGTCAGCTGGAGAATTCTTGGGATTTTTGGTCCACGAGGGAGGAATTGAGGTTGGTAAGAAAAGCATGAAGGCCATCGATGAGGTTTTTCCTCCAACCAATCTCAAGGAGTTGCAATCACTGCTCGGCAAAATTAATTTCGTGAGAAGATTCATTTCAAATTTGTCACAGAAGGTTTTGCCATTCTCTCCACTGCTGAAGCTAAAGAAAGATCAGAAGTTCACATGGGGCGACGAACAACAAAAGGCTTTCGATGAGATCAAGCAGTACATGAAGGAGCCACCGGTGTTGGTCCCTCCTCAACTGGATAAGCCTTTCAAGTTGTACGTGGCGGCCGATACCCAAACCATTGGATCGGCCCTTATTCAAGAATTCGAAGGGAAGGAGCGGGTAGTAGCATATCTTAGCCGAAAACTACTTGATCCCGAGACCAGGTATTCGGCTACGGAGAAGCTGTGCTTGTGCGTGTACTACTCGTGTACAAAGTTTCGGCACTACTTGTTAAATGTCGAATGCACTGTGTATTCCAAGTTCGATGTAATAAAACACATGTTATCTATGCCGATTTTGAACGGCAGGATTGGCAAATGGATCTTGGCCTTATCAGAGTTCGAGTTAAAGTTCGAATCGGCAAAAGCTATCAAGGGACAGATCATTGCCGATTTTATAACTGAACATCGCGATCCGTCAATTGATTTGCTTGAAATTTCCCCTTGGGCTTTATTTTTTGATGGATCGTCATGTGGTAAAGGTGGGGGAGTAGGGATCCTACTGGTTTCGCCTAGAGGTGAGATGTTTGAATTCGCCATCCCTATACAGCCCACTGTCACAAATAACCAGGCTGAATACGAAGCATTACTTCGAGGGATTCAATATTTGAGAGAAGCTGGGGGCGTTTTAGTTGAGGTTTATGGAGATTCAGAGCTGGTGATCAAGCAATTGAACGGCCAGTACGAATGCAGAAGTGAAGCGCTGAGGAGTTACTATGAAGAATGCAGGGAAATCTTGAAGAGCTTCCCGTTGGTAACTCTACAGCATATTCCTAGGGAACATAATTAAGAAGCAAACAGGCTAGCTCAAAGCGCCTCCGGTTACAAAGAGAGTTAAGAAGCGTTTGCTGCGGAAGTGTGTGCACTGGGGACGGATCTTGCAGAAGATGATTGGAGGAAAGAGATCGTTGATTACTTGAAGGATCCATCCCGAAAGGTCTCTAGGAAGCTCAGGTACAAGGCCATAAAATTCGTTCTTCTGGATGATAATTTGTTCTATAAATCATTAGATGGGGTATTATTACGATGCCTGGGTCCAGAGGAAGCTAAGAAGATGATGAGCGAAGTGCACGATGGGATATGTGGAGCACACCAATCGGCCTACCGTATGAAATGGGTTATTAGACAAGCTGGGTGCTTTTGGTCGACGATATTAGAGGACTGCTTTGAATATTACAAGGGATGTCAGGATTGCCAGAGGTTTGGAAATATTCAAAGGGTCCCGCATCAGCATTGAATCCCATCATGAAGCCATGGCCATTCAGGGGCTGGGGTATAGACTTGATTGGTTCCACCATCTAGCAAGGGGCATAAGTTCGTGCTTTTGGCTACGGATTATTTCACTAAATGGGTTGAGGCGATCCCACTGAAGAAGGTGACATCAGAAAACATGGTTGAATTTGTCAAGGAGCACATCATCTATCGGTTTGGGATCCCTCAGACAATCACCACTGATCAAGGGGCACAATTCGTGTCACTGGAGTTCAGAGAATTTGCCGAAAGCATGGTAATCAAATTGTTCAACTCTTCTCCCTATTATGCCCAAGCTAATGGTCAAGCAGAGGCTTCTAATAAGATCATGATCAAGCTGATACAAAAGAAGATCGACCAGAAGCCAAGAAGGTGGCATTCGGTACTCAGTGAGGCACTGTGGGCTTACCGAATGGCCCCCCATGGAGCTACAAAGACCTCTCCTTATGAGTTGGTTTATGGACACCACGCGGTTCTACCGTGGGAGATGCAGTCAGATTCAAGGAGGGTTGTGTTACAGAAAGATTTGAGCTCCAAGGATTACAGTGGTCTAATGATGGACGAGCTAGAGGATTTACACATGATCCGTCTTAGGGCCCTGGAAAACATTGAGAAGAACAAACTGCGGGTTGCCAAGTACTACAACAAGAAGGTAAAAGTAAGGCAATTTGCAGAAGGCGATTTGGTTTGGAAAGCGCTATTGCCGATTGGAACTAAATACAGTGAATTCGGCAAATGGTCCCCTAACTGGGAAGGACCTTTCCGCGTGGTCAGATGCGTCCCTGGTAATGCATATATATTGAAAACTTTGCTAGGGGAAGAATTTTCCGCTGCAATAAATGGAAGATATCTGAAGAAATATTATCCGAGCATTGAGATCGATCGATGATCACCAACAGTGGGATTACACACATCTGACACAGAGACAGCCGGCGCCCAAGAACGAGGCCGCCTTCAGAACAAAAAATTCACAAACAGAAGAAATGGCCAGTGCCTAGATGCATTGCCCTTAGCACAAAAACTACATTACAACTGCTTCTTGCAGGTTTACATCCAACAACCCTGGTGATCATGACCTCAAGGAGGTGGGAAGCAGAAGGCGTGGAGGAAGAAGCAAAAGTATGATTTAATCTTTTCTTTGCTTCTTCTCCGGTTGCTCCCTCTTCAGTTGTTCCAGGACCACCGTGACGGCAACTTGGAAGGCACGAGGGTGACCATGGTTCGCGGCATCCACCAAGCTGTCCCAGGCCGCCTTCGGAGCCGTTGTACCGTCGGAGACATCCGCGAGAGGAGTGGATGTTAGGGGCAAGAAATCCAGATGCGGGCACAAAGTCAAGAAAAAGTCAGAAGCATTTACCCCCTACTAGTGCCTCCAGAACCATGCGGCGCTCGCGTTCGGCTTGGCAACGAGCGGTGATGTCCCTGAGGCTGTGCTCCAAGTGCCGAACGCGGCGGCGCAGTTGATGGCTGGCCCTCTGTTCAGGTGTGGCGTCCTCTGCTTCGAGGGAGGAATCGGAGGAGATGTACTCAGGCACATCTTCGGTCCCGATGATTTCTTCAGGGAGCAAATCAAGGCTGAAAGAGGAAAAGAAGAGGAGGTAAAACGCAAGATCACGTGGAGACAGGAAGTAAATCAAGGGAAAATTCACCTTCGAATCGTGCGTTTCTTTGGAGGGCTGCTCTCCTGGGGCTGCTTGCCCTTGTCCATGACCTTGGGGTTTTTTCCTCTGGAGACGGGGGAGGAGATGAGAAGTGATGGATGAGTGTGCGAGTGGATTTGCAGGGCATCTCAGCAGGCTATTTTATTGACCGAAGGGACGCATTGGGAGTGATGACTGGCCAGTACGCACTGTTTGAATACCAAACGGCAGGGTTTTCTCCCGGATGCGAAGGGGTTTTTGCTTGAACAGTGCTTATGGATTGCCGAATCGGGGATCTTCTGTGGATTTTGCGCCAAGGGGCATCTGTTCGCACGTATTCGGCTCAAGACAGTTCCCGGATGCGTTCAAAGAGAAAACAAGATTCACGGATGCGAATGTAAAGAAAATCATCGCAGAGCAAGCACGGAATTCAAAAGTTCTTCATTTATTGCCGATATTCAAACATCCCTAATACAATCTAGTCGAAAAGCCTGTTCAACACAGATTGGGGATGAGTGATTTCGGCAATGGCGTCGCCATGGCCATCAAGGCTCTCCAGGATGAGCTCGATCTCCTCAATGTCCTCTGGCGCGCCGCCCCGGAAGCCGCGCGGCCTGGTGGAGTAGTCGACGTCCGTGTGTGTCGCCATGGCAGCCAGGCCTAGGGTGGTGCCCAAGCGAACGCCATGGGTGGCCACCTCGTCGACGCGGTGCTCCACCGCAGCAAGGCGTTCCGCCGGCGTGTCGCCGAGGGCGTTCACCTTGTCGGCCAGCTGCTCCACCAGCGCCTTCAGCTGGTTGAGCTCGGCGTCGCGGGCTGCAAGGAGCAAGAAGAAAGAAGATTAGCATCAAAAGCCGGGCTAGATCAAAGATTTGATTTCAAGAGCTGTACCGTCGATGGTGTCCAGCAGCTGTTTGCGCTGATCCTCCCACTCCAGCTCGGCTATGCCCGCCTTCTTGGAGACGTCCTCCAGCTCGCGCCGGGCCGTCTCCAGCTCCTCCTTGAAGCGGAGGGCGTCGAGCTCCCCGTAGGGCACGGGGGAGTGGCCGTCGGACTCCGAGGAGTCGCCCGGAAGGGGTTGATTGGCTGGCGCAGGAGACGGATTCCACTGAATCAACCTGAAAGGAAGATGATCGTCAAAACAAGAAAAGATCAAAGTTAAAGCAAAGAAGAGGATTCGACGATCATTGCCTCCGGCGCGCATTGGCGCTGCTCCCCTCTGCCTCGTCGGAAGCGCGGCGGCGGTTGAGGCGGCGCACCATGTTGGTTTGGGATGTGCACTGTTTGGAAAGAGGAAGAACTGAGATTGGCAAAGATTCGAGAGCTAAAAGGCTTGGTGGAGAGCTAGGGGCACCTACGGTTTCATTTATAGGCCTGGCAAGGTGAATCGTGGCCTCGAGTCGTGGCTTTGGATCGTGGCGCATATCCCAAGAAAATCGGAAGGTGGAAAGGTTTCCTTGGCCAGCCCGCCGGCGGGTCGCTTGGAGTTCTAGGCTGAGTCACATTCAGTTGACTGGCTCGGCTAAGGAAAGTCAAAGTGCCATTCGGGAGTCGGCGTTTCTTTGCCGAATGAGTCGTTCAGCATTATATTTGAAGGTGCGCAGAAGAAAAAGAGATAAAATGCGAGGACAAATATTACAAGAGCGACCAATTCAGTTATACATCAATGAAAGCATTCAAATGTTCAAGTATTTCGCAATCACACCACGAGCATTGGACGTTGCTTGGCGGAAATTGTCCAACAGCTCCTGGCAATCTTTTTGGGCGCTAGACAAGGTGGTGAGTTCTGCATCGCATTGTTCTATCTTGGCGATAGCCGATTTCGCTTCCGCTTGGGTCCTTTCTATCAATCCGGGGAGCTCGGCTATTTTCTTTTTATCAGCCTCTATCTCGATCGACGGGCTTCTCGGTCTGCCTCTAGAGCGGCTTTCTTGGCAATTTTCGGATCACAAGAAGCCACGGAGACCGGCCAATGTATCTTTGTGGCTCTCTGTTTGGGATTGCGCCCCGTTCATGGCTTGTTCAGCATTGGCTCTCTTCTTTTCAATGGCCGGACGGGAGCGCAATTTCCTCGGAGCTTGCCTTATGGGCGCATAAAGGATTTCCAAGCCACAGATGGATACCAGGGAAGCACTGACATTCTCAGGGAGTTCTTGGCTAATAGATTCAAGCATCTCTTCAAAGTGATCGAGATCCTTGAACTGATCTTGTGCATCTCTTTCTAGCCAGGCAACAATTTCTCTGAGCTTTGCTAGCACCGCCTCTGATAGAATTTGATGCACTCCTTCCATCGTTTCGGCAACTGGATTGTTCCCCGTTGGCAGGCTTGACGATGATGGGGCCTGATCCTAAGAAGCAGTATTGCTGAGTTAGGGGTGTTAAAAGTAAAGGTAGCAGAGTTAAGTGCAAATGAGTACCTCATGGCTGATTTCCTGAGCTGGGGCAGGATTTTGAGCAGGGGCAATCACAGGTGAAGAAGGTGCTCCAGGTAGAGCTGAAGCTTCCAAGTTAAAAGGTGTTGATGCAGTCGCTGGCAACTCATGGGCTTCTGGCTGAAGAGGAGGTGGATCCACCTCTGTTGGGATTGGTGTATCTGCATGACCAACAGGTGATTGTGCCCGTGGAGGACTTAATGGTTCTGGCTGGGCCGGGAGATTCATCTCTGGAGAATTCATTGCTTCTGCAGAGGGTGATGAAGATGAGATCTCCACTGGGATAGGTAATTCAACCCTGGATGGGTTTGCTTGCTGAGACACTGGGATGTCCACAAGTTGTTCTTCCATTGTTTCTTCTGCAAGTGTCAGAATAAAAGGGTAAATGCCAGTGTTCATCCTTAAAAGAAGACATGTAAAGATCATACCAGTGAATGGGGCATTGGCAGGTTCTGGCACTGAAGGTTGTTGGGCTCTGGCCTGAGGATGCACAAAATATGATTTGTCAGAGCCAGAGTAATCTTGTGATCAAGAGAAGCGAAGGTGTTTTACCTCAACAAGGACTTTCTTAACAGTTCTTCTTCTCTTGGCATTTGGGGGAGCTATTAAAGATAAGCCTCGCCTCCTATCAGCAGCAAGGCTGGAAAGGCTTGGGTCTGTTGTGGAAAACCTGGCCAGTAGCTGAGCCAAAGTTGGGGACCTGAATCCCAGTGCTGAGATCGGACCTACAGCATTATAGGTGATATTCCTGGCTCGAGGGGCAGGCACTGTGTTCTGTGATCAAGAGAAGAATGAGGTCAGAATCATGATTGAGAGAGGAGATGTCTGATCCAAAGGTTACATCATATTACCTCTGAAGTTGGCTGAAAATCAGGCATCAACTCTGCACAGAACGAGTGCACAGGCTCATTGAAGATGTGATCATGGAATTCTTGCCACCAGGAATTGAAGGTGGGATGAGTTAAGATTATGGGCACAAAAGGCCAGGTGTAGACAGTGGGACTGCACACATAATGGAAGACTCTGCTACTGTGCATGAGTTCTTTGATTTCCTCTCTGGGCTTGAGGAATTCGTGCAGGAACAGTCTTGGGGGCATCTGGCCACACCCAAGTTGTCTGGCCATTACATTGGGCTGATAATATTCATAAGTACTAGAGTTCAGCCTTCCTCCATTGAATTCAGCTGGCAGTATACATGGGCGGATTATGACGTTGAGGATCTCTAAGAATCTCCCATCTTGGCGTTCGGATTCAAAGGAGAAGTCACAAGGGAAAATCAAAGTATCATTGTCCAGATAAGGAAGCCAGAGAGGATTCTGGAAACCTTTGAAGAATAGCTCGAAAAGCTGGCTGATGTCCTGCTGAACAAGAACAGTTGAAGCCGCTTCTCCATAATTCTGGCATCCTCTGGTGGCTTGGGGCTCCCCTTCAGGGTGATTGGATAAGGGGAAGAGCCTGGTGTTGAAATCAACACCAACGATCTGATGCATGTGGAGCTGCAGCCACATTTGAACAAACCACCAAGGACCATTGACACATGTTATCCTCTGGCTGGTATACATTTGGGTGACAGTTTGGTGAAGCATATGGTACACACTGCCTAGGAGGAATTTCACAAGGGGGAGGCGGTTGCCACTGACCAAATGAGACGCCATTGTGATGTGATTCAGGGTAGGCTCATTGGCTTTGCCACAGAAGACAAATCTGCACAGCCACATGTTCAGAAATGCCCTGTATTCGATTTCACCAAGGGGATTGTCCTTCATGTGCTTCAAGATGTAATGCTTGTATCCGTTCCCTGGCTTCACTCCTGTTTGCCGAGAAGAGTTTTTGAATTCCCAAGGCTGAACAGATCCTGTAATGTCATGGCCAGTAATCATATACACATCGGCCAGAGTTGGAGACATCGGGCCGTGGCCAAAGAGGAAGGCGTTGACACCGTTTGACCAGAAGTGGCAAGCTGCTATCAGAAGGTCTTCATTCTTGGGGGTTTCGGCCAAGGATAACTCCAAACACTGAGCAATGCGGAGGGTATCCCAGTTTTTGGTTAATGCACTTTTGTCTGCGAGAATTCTCCGATACCAAGTTTTCCAGCCTGCGATTGGAGGCAAAGGCCAGTTCTTGAAAGCGTCTTGCCACCGAGGAGGTGGGGACAGAGCTGCTTTGAAGGGGATCCTCTGAGATTCAGCTGCGATGAAATCTTGAGGATCAGAGTTCCCCACGGGACCAAGATAATAGGATCTTGAATTGGCCCCGGTGCGAATCAGAGGCTCAGTGGAAGGCTCCTGAAGAAAAAAGCGGAAAAGAAATCTCAGGTAAAATTGAAAACCTAAATGCCGAACGAAGCTTACGGGAGAAGAATTTACCTGAGCATCTTGGTTTTGAGCTGCCATTGGGGATTTGAGCTTGGAACGAGGGGATCTAGGGTTTGGATCTAGATGAAGATTCCGGCGGATTGCGAAGAAAGAAGAACAGGTGTTGACGCATTCGATTTGAAAGTATTCGTGGTGGAGTCAATTGCGGAACAAAATTACTTTTATCCCGCAATTGAAGGGGCATGTGTTAACACCAAAATTTGGTAAGGGGTCTGACTTGTGGGTCCGGCTCGATGAAGAGTCCGTCTGGTGGAAGGAAGGATCTTTTCAGATATATTCGGCAAAGAGATCTGCGGTCGGCTATCTGCTCCAGTTCGGCAAAGGAACAGTAGAGCTGATTTTGCGGATTGGACGGTGACGTGGCTCAATCGGGAAGAACGAATGGATGGATAGGCGATCAAGCTTAGGGATAAGTTAGGCAACGAATCCATTCGAAGTTGTACTTGACAGGGTATAAATATGAGCCCTGAATGTATGTAACAAACACAATCATTCTTCAATACAAACCGGCCTTACGCCAAACCCTAGAGTCCTTTTGTCGTGTCGTCGAGTTCTTCGAGAGGGTTCATCGATCCGTCGACCTCCGTGAGTACCGCAACCTTGTATCATGTCTAGTATCATGCGGTGGATTTAGATCTGATGCAAGTAGTCTTGTTACCATGCTTCGTGTCATGCGGTAGACTCAAGCTTGGTTCAAGAGGGTTTCTTGTTAGGTCATGAGCCATGCGGTAGGCTAAGATCTAGCTTGAAGCTAGTTATCGGCTCTATCGGATTTTGGCAAGATCCAATAGATTCATTAAGTTATCCCGTGTTGCTTTGAGTTTTTACTTTATGTTTAGATTCATGTAACACACTCTACCCAATCTAGATAGATTTGGATCGGCTTCATCCTTTTGTGATCTTTGTACGAGTCAAGTTCGTATTTTAACGCTTGGATCTTGTGCTTTCCGATAGCCGAAACCGAATCGATCTAGGTTGTTACGTGTTGCGGGTTCAAGCTTGCCAATGTTGGTATAAATCTTGAAAGAGCCGGGTATCATGCGGTAGATGCAGGTTTTTGGGTTGCTTTGGGGCTAGTCATCCGGTGGATTAGATTTCAAATCAATCTGATAGATTTATTCACTTGGTAATGTTCGTTCCTTCTTCATGGACCCGAATCGGTACGTTCAGCCGTATTCGGTTATGTTTCTTCACGAGTAGAACACGTGCGTTATTCATGCTTTAAATAATGTATGCTTTTAGCTTTCCATATTTAGATTGTATCATGTGGTGGATAGATCTATTTGTGGAAAGTGGTACGGTTTTTCATGCAAGTTATATCATGCGGTGGATAGATTTGCTTGATATCGTACCCGACGGGTTTTAAAGTACCTAGACATGCGGTAGACTAGTGCTTTGGATCTATGCATACTTGTTTATTACATGTTTATGTTCGTGCTTTACTTTATTCATTTATTTAATGTTAATCATCATGGGGATCGGTCATGGACTCGTGCATGTGCATCTTTGTTCAAACAAAGACCGATCGCTGTCATGCTTACGTCATCCATTCGGCAATGTTACTTTTCCCTTTTCACAAGTTCCCGAATGGTTTCAATCTATTGGCGGATAGCTCTTTATAGCTATGTGTCATCCCATCTGGCTTCCTAGCCGTAAATATGGAACTGTCTGGTACCACCCGGCAAGTTCCAAGCTTTGGTATCTAACTCTTTTATCTTTTGTTAATTTTCAGGAAAAACTGACTGGCACGTCTCGTGACTCTCTGCGCGTGTAAAGCCAGCTTGTTCGGCTTGCTGTGTGTTTGGCGTTAGGTGCACGTTTCGCGTCAACAAAAAGGACGTTAAGCCCTCTTCCACCGTCGATGAGGACCTTGTTGAGCTTGGAGCCCGTGACCACCGGCTTCAGGACGAGTGGGAACCGTCCTGGTTCGGAGAAGCTAGTCCATTGATCCGCGCGGGAGAAGGTAATGGGTACCTCTGACCACCTGACAGGGGTCGGGACCGCTGGTTCAATGCTCATGACTTCTCGACGAGTAGCTTTTTGCTCCCGTCTGCTGGGTAGTCCGCCGAGAGGACGTTAACTGTCTTGTCGGGTTCCTCGAAGTCGCCATTGCCTTCGTCGTTCTTCTTCTTGCCTTTCTTGTCATGAGGGTGTCGTGGCTCCGGAGTATCCTTGAGTGCTCGCCTGAGTTGGTAGCACTGCTCGGTGGTGTGGTTGCCGTCCAGATGCCACGGGCACTTCTCCTTCAGCAAGTCTTTGAAGCCGCCGGAGGTCTTCTTCGAGTTCTCCTTCGCAGGGCGCTGGATAGCCACGACAGTGTTGTCTGGCTTGCGCTTGCGGTTGGGACCCGAGTAGTTGTTGTTGTTGCGACCGCCTTGGTTCCCGTTGTTGCTGCTGCCGCCGCCCGTGTTCTGTTTGCTCTTGCCACGGATGGCATCGTACTTGGCATTGGCCTTGTCTTCTTCATCAGCCCAGGACGTGATCATGTCCTTGAGATGGGTGATGGAGCTGGGGCGGCGTCGACCGAAGTCTTCGAAGGGCGACGGTGGTAGAGACCGTCTTGGAAGAGGTCGATGACTTCTTTGTCAGAGACATCGACAACTGTGGCGCGCTTGTCGAAGAAGCGTCGCATGTACTTGCGAAGGGTCTCGCCTTGTTCCTGCTTCACCATGGCCAGGTCCATGCGAGTACCCAAGCGGCCCATAGCGCCCGCGAAGTTGCTGGTGAACTACTCCTTCAGCTGGTCCCACTTGTCGATCGAGTACTTCTCGAGTGACTCGAGCCATGTAAGCGGGGCTTGGTCCAGACAGAAGGGGAAGTAGAGGCACTTGGTGTCGTTGTTGCCTCCAGCGTTCTCGATGGAGAGGGCGTAGCATCTGAGCCACTGCACAGGATCCTGCCTCGTGTCGTACTTGGTGATTCTCAGAGGCTTGAATTTCTCTGGGAGGAGGAGGTTGCGAAGTCGCGCAGAGAAAGCGGGGAAGCCGTCGTTGTCGCTTGACGTGGAAGCCTTCTTGCGCCATAGTTCCTCAATCTTCTGGCGGGCGTCGTAGCCGCCATGTGAGGCTCCGGAGGCGTGGCTGTTCGCGTGGCCTCGGCCGCCGCGATCACCCCTGCCACTGGCCCTCCTGTTAGCCCCGTGGTTGGAGCTTCCGTCGTCGCTGCCTCCGCCACCAGGGTCGCGATGAGGGACAACCTCGTGATTGCCGTCAGCAGCTGCAGCGCTGTTGCCACCTTAAGAGGGTCCGCCGGCCGTTGCGCGAGTACGGTTGGGATTGGCTGGCAGCTCAGCTCGAGTACGGTTACGACCGATGTCCGCACTGCGACTTGTTGCTTCGTTGTCGCGGTTCCTGACGGGAGGTGGTTGAGCGACCCTGGTGTTGACTCGCATGAAGTAGGCGTCTTCCGCGAGCTTGGCGATGACTTGTCCCGCGCGCATCCCCTGGGTCTGACGTGCTATTGTAGTGATAGACATGAGGCATTGCTCTGGGGTAGTGTGTACCCGGCTCTCGACTTGGTCGAGTGCTTCCGCGAGGTTGCGGATGGGGAGGGAGTCGCAGAGACGACGGCGCCGTTCGTTACGCTTTCTGTTGCGTTCACGTCTGGCGTCCCTGTTGGCGGCGGTCTCGTCGGCGGACAACCCGTCCGCTGAGATGTCCTCGAGGTACTGGTCAGGGACCGACCCTGAGGGCCCTGGCGTCTCGTTGGTAGTCATGAAGACTTGCCGGTCGGGAGAGCCAAGGCTGGAGTCGCTGGTTGCCACCTCTGTAGGAGTGTGCTCTCCAGCTGGAGCAAGCGGTGTTCCCTCCTGGAAGGGAAGTGAGTCGAGGTAGGCGACGCAGCGCGAGTTCCCTCTTGTCAAGTCTGCGGGCTTGCGATCTGGCCAGTAGAAAAATCTTCCGGCGGGTGTAGATGTTATAACCAAGCCGGCAGCTGGACCTGACAAGGGTTGCTCTGTAGAGTTGTCCTCGGACTCGGGCTCCTTAGGGTCCGACCGGAAGTCGAACTCGTACGCAGAGTTCGAGTAGAAGCTGGAGAGGGGGTTGGAGTCCGAGGTGTGGTCGGGGGCGGTGTCGGAGTCCGAGTCGTACTCGGGTACGGGCTCCTTGCCGGCCCGACGTGTGGTGGGAGCCTTCGTGTGGGCCCTGCTGACGTTGCGGGGGCCACGCGTGAAGCACTCGTGAGGTGGGGAGTCCACATGCAATAGCTGAGTAGCCGACTCGCATACGATAGCCCACGGGGACGTCGAGTTCGAGTTGGAGGCGGATCCAAGCTCGAAGTCGGCGTGTTGGTCGAAAAGCGAAATTTCGCCGAATTTGCCGGCGAATTCGCCCGTGGCTACTTCGGGAAGTGACACGAGGCCGGTCTCCGGGTTGGGCGGCATGATGAGGCGGCGTTGGAAGGATCCGACGCCGTCAGCAGTGCAGACCCAGGCACCGAAGACGAAGGTGTCGCCCCGCGGTTGAAGGCGACGGTTGGCTTGATGTAGATGGAAGCCGTCGAGTTCGCCATGTGATCTCGGGCGAGATCCCCTACCCGGCGCGCCAGCTGTCGGTGTTTTAGACCGGCAACCTACTAAGGGGAGTACCCGAAGTAGATGAATGTGGCCTCGCCGAGATCGGTAACTCGAAAGAAGAGACACGTGGCACACAATTTAGACAGGTTCAGGCCGCGAGGTGCGTAATACCCTACGTCATGTATGTTGCGTAGATCTGGATTGATTGGGTGCGATTACAAGATGATGCAATCTTAAGTCGTGATAATCGTGAGAGGGGGAGGGATCCCTGCCCCGCCTTATATAGTCCGGGAGGCAGGGTTACATGTCGGTTCAGGGAGAGAGTACTAGTCGAGTACGTCTAGGAGTCCTCCATACAGTGCGGGACATGTACAGCTTCCTATCCGAGTACTTCTCCTCTTTAGTCCTTGTGCTTCACGCCAGCAGGTGCCGTGCAGCGCAAGTCGAGTAGTCCCAGGGGCCCACCGAGTAGTCGGTCCTGGTACCCACCGAGGTAGTGGGCCCAGGGAGGTCCATACGACAGGACCCGAACTAGGTGCAAATGTTTTCAATTTTCGATTTTTATAGTATATAAATAGATAGGTGCAATTGTGGTTTTTCAAGACTCAAATCTATGATCACCTCCCACAGTAGTTTTTCAAGACTGTCGTCTTTGTTGGTCGAATCTTTGCATGCATATTTTTAATTTTTATATAAAATATTTCATCATCCGATTTTGCAGATTTATTTAGTTTTTAATATCTTGTTGCAAAAACTTATATGCATTGCGCCATTTGGGCCAATAACCTAAGTTGGACGGACATGCTCTACATTAAGAAACTCAAAAATCTGTAGCACTGTTGGACATGAGACTCACCAGTACTCCAGTGGTACTGTAGCTGCCGGTTGAGTCACTAACGTGTGAGTCTAGACCCACGTGTCAACGACCCAACTGCAGAGTGCGGTACTACAGCCAGGCCCGTGCGCAAGGGACGTGCTGCCAGTGCACGTGAATAGGGCCCAATTTTCTTAGGGTCTCATTTTTCTGTTTGCATTACGAATCAACCTATTAGCTTTACCAAGCAACCTATATATCAACCGGGTATAATACAACGTTAACAAGTTAATTCTTATCTTCGAGTCGCTCGCGTCTTTGTTTCTGTATTCGGAGTCCACTTCGGAGTCCACTGCGTCAAGGTTGTCGATACCCTCACGACCTAATGCATGTCTTGTTTTTTCATCTGATATCGCGCCAACTCCCGTGCCCTCATCTCCCCAATCAGCCGATTAGTTCGTATGTCCCATCCAGATTTGAGTGATGGGTGAGAGTGTGTTTGAATGGCCGAGCACCCCCGTCTAGATAGCATCAACAACAAAAAAAAAGTTGAGGCCTTCTAAGTTCCTACTATCAAAGTCAAATGGTTTAAAAGATAGAGCGCCACACGATTCATGACCATCATAGTTTCGTACAAGACCTCAGTTTACGCCGGCACGATCCTAACTACGGTGGATCCATTTTCCTGTTGGATGGGGATGGACAGCACCCGACAGGGTGAATGTCATACCGGAATTCACGCAGTTCACGCAGGCCAACTTAATTGCCGCATATATATCACACTCATCGTTTAATTTTACTACTACTGTTAGAGTTAGTTGACCTTTTTATTAACATCACTACCTTATTAGTTGCTACCACAATAGTTGATACTACTACTGTTGGGGCAGGCTGACCGGCGTAGGTTGTAGGAGTGGTGGATCGGAGGGCGGGGGGATGGATCGCAACGGCGGCGGCGACGACAGGAGCAGGATGCGGAACAGTAACTGATGAAGGCTAGTTTCTCAACTGAACTTACAAACACACGATGTCCAGTACTGAACCAGAACCAGAGAGATTGGTTCAATCTCCGGTTATCCCCCACACGAGGCACACGCGCCTGCACTTATACTACAAGTTTTACAACTGACACAACACTCAAACTAATTTGAAATTGAAAACGGATGCACACATTGCGCCTCTGACTAATCAGCAACTGCTCCTGCTCTTCGGTCCTTGGCGCGATTCCTCCTTGAATAAGTGTACACAACAACTACAATCTAATTAACAAATCCACAATCTAACAAGCTAAACATACAGCCTATATGATTCTTTTAAAAAAACACATCCAGCTCATTCCTTATTTATCATATGATGGATCCATATGGTCACGATCCATCAAATACTTGGATTCTCCGGGTCTCGAGTTAAGCCTGAATGAGCTAACTCATGTGCACACTTATTACAAGAACGCGGAACAAAAACAATACCACAAAAGGTAAAATGCATAGCTAATAAAGCTTGAGGGTCTCGAAAGATTACTCCTCGGGCGCCTGGTCGAACGAAGAAGACTGAAGGGCGGTGACCAGATTTGCTGAGTCTGTCTCAATGACCTGAGAGATTCCAACATTCATGCACACTTGAAGTGCAGCAACACATGCTTCCCCTTCTGCAGATAGTGCATCATTCACTGTCACCAAGCAACCAGAGCCTGCTAGAACCCCATGCCCTTCACTGTCTCTCACCACAAATCCCCACGCCCCATCCTTCTTCTCCCTAAAAGCTCCATCAGTATCCTCTTATTTTAAGCACATCTGGTGGAGGGGGTTGCCAACTTCGCTGATCATGCCCCTGCACACTATTGTTCTTAATAGTTACTCGCTGAAAGTGATCAAAGTTCAAAGATGCTTCCATCGTTCTATGCTGTACCTCTTCAACAGTTAGCATTCTTTCTCCTTGTCTAGGAAAAGACACCATTTGTATCATAGTGCCAGGCTAGGAAATCTTCTTCTCCTTGTCTGATAGGAATAGCAAGTATGTGTTTTATATCTTCCTCCCAGAAAATATCACAAATAAGCTCGGATCAATGAGGTCAGAAACCTTGGTTAAAATTGTTTGTCCTCTCGGAGTGGTCGGCCTTCGTGTGGTTAGTCTTAAACTAAACTCTTCGTAATAATGACTAGAGCAACCAGCTGCACCTTTTGGGAGAAAAAAAGGGTGAGAAATTGAATCAACTAGTATTTAGAAACATAATAAAAAATAGAAAAGCACGACGCAACTGTATCTAACACTCCAAAAGGCATACACTCCCCGATTACACATCAAACAGCCGTATGTGCACGCTCGGAAGAACACTTCCTCCCATCGGCCGCCTGGATCAGCTTGACAACTTCCCCCAGCACAGCGGCGGGCCTGTAGGCGCCATCCATACCCACTAGCTGGGCCAACGCATCGATCTTCCTTGCAAAGCTCTCTTGGAAGAACAGCTCATCGAAGAAGCTATCCGCTTCGTCCTCGGACTCCTCGGCCGCAGCGGCCTGGACACCCGACGTGCCCGCGTCCGACACGGTGTCGGGGTCACTGATCTGATCAACACGATCGCAGCTGTTCGTCGCCGTGCCAGCTTGCTGGACGACCGAGCGGCGAGCGGCGAGGGCGAGGTCGTCGTCGGCGCGAGAAAGCCGTGTCCGGTGAAGCGCCTCCACGCCCAGAGCCTGGGTGCGGAACGGAGCACCGCCGACGTGCTCCACGGCCGGAGCGGGGGTGAAACACCGGAGGCCGGCGCCGGGCGAGAGGTCGCAGATGACGTACCGCGGCAACCGCACGGCAGATTCCATTCCTGAGTGTCGTGCACGAAGGAACGAAAAGAAGACGAGGTACAAAATCATGGCCCAGGAAATACTGATAAAAGTGATAATGGCCGGATAGGGTAACTGATTACCTGTCTGTCAGCGTCTAGTACTCTACGATTGTGTGGGTGCAGAAGTGCAGTGTGTGTTCTGCTCTGTGTTTAACTGTTTACACGAAGCTAAGATGACAGACCCCTATAAATAGAGCTAGCCCCGAACCAGTGATGATTCGATTACCTGCTCCTTAAACAAGCATTAGCGATAGAAAAATCGCCGTTGGATCGGCGTGGCAACACTGAAGTAAAGTTTTTCAGGATGCTGCTGCTCGTAGCTTCCGGCAAACATGCTCCCCGTTGAAGGGGCTTTCCGGTCGATCAGGACTCCCAGGAGCACGAAAACAAGGCCCTACCACAAATGCCCAGACAAACAGTACCCCTTTGTGCTTTGTCGAAAGGGTGTTCCAACAAAAGCTAGTGTTCGGCGCTGTGTTTGATAGGATTGGTCTTCGCTTAACCGGCAAGGCAAACAGAGACACACCACACGTCACACGTGCATTTCGTTCGTGAATGGAAGGAAGGAGAGAAAATTCCCTGATGCGTGATGCCACAGAAAAACAAATAGTCGGTGTCCTTTGTCATTGAAAATTAGAATTTAAGCTGTATACCATAGGCATAGATTGCATTTTTTTAGTGATCTATGCCATTTTTATGGCATATAGTGAACCAGAAAAATGGAATCATGGGCATAGAGCACATCAAAAAATGAAAAAATGACAGAGTACATAAAAAATACAGTCTATGACATATAACTCAAATTCTAATTTTCAATGACATAGAGCACATGAGCTACAATTTCGTGTGGCATATAAGGAATTTTCTCGAGAAAGAACTCGATGCTCTGCTAGTATTAGCAATGCCGTCCGTCCTGTGTGACTATGTCAACAAGTACCTACTAGTACAAACCCTCACAGCTTATGCACGCTTACTCACAGCCTGTTCGCTTGGCTTATCAGCCACCAGCCAGCAGTACTTTTCTCTCAGAACAAATCAGCCATCAGCAACCAGCCAGCATTACTTTTCTCTCAGAACAAATCAGCCATCAGCAACCAGCCAGCATTACTTTTCTCTCAGAACAAACCAGTACCAACTATCAGCCACCAGCCAAACGAACAGGCTCTCAGACACAGTAACGACATCAACAACAACTACTAGCATCTCTACTAGTTTCAATGCTTTCTTCTTTTCTCAGCGGATGGTTATCCAACACAAGTCATCTGTGTAATGATCATGATGGGTGGAAGTGGAAGGCGTGCATGGTGCCGGGACGGCGGAAAGCACAGCGCGGCTCGTGCTTACCTCGCGACCCGGAATTCGGGGTCGCGCGTGCACACGAGTACACGACCGCGGGCGTAGTGCGCGCGCCCGGGCCGGGGGGAAGCCCTCCCACAGGCCGCAAACCGCGCGTGGCATGCCTCGGGCACGGGCAGCCGGACGCGCATGCGTAGAAGTGTACTGTACAACACAAGAGGAAACTGCGGTTTCGCCAACAGCCTCACGCTTTCCCAACAGCCAAGACCTGAGCTGTTGGCGAAGAAACTCTTTCCCAACAGGAAAATTCCGCTGTTGGGAAAGAAATCTTCGCCAACAGCCCAAAATCCAATGACTGATGGCAAAGTCCGGCTGTTGGCGAAGGGGTTATTTCCCAACAGCATTCCTGTTGGGAAAGAAAAGCTGTTGGCGAAGCTCCGGCGCGGCCAAACGGTACCGCCGCCGTCAGCTTCGCCAACAGCTTCGCCGTTAGCTGTTGGCAAAGGGAGCAGCCCTTCGCCAACAGGGCTACCAAGCTGTTGGCGAAGAGCCTTCTTTCCCAACAGCCTTGTAGGGGCTGTTGGGGAAGATTGCGGCTGTTGGCAAAGAATTTTCATTTTTTCGAATTTTGAGTTCAAACTTTTTTGGTAGCCTTGCTACATTGTTTAGAAGCACATTGTTAAATGTGGGCCCATTTTTTAACATTTAGCTATATTTCGTTAATTATTTTCGTTCACTTGAATTTTCCGGCATAATTCAAATTTGAACTGCAGGTGCGTGAAATAATGAAACTTAGGCGTTCGAAAAATGATATTCATGTCGGGGAGTGTATTTTGAGGCCGTGTCCCAAAGCTCACCCGAAATTCCGAAGTCCTTGTGCACGTAACACGACGGTTCAGGCGTGATACAACTGTTTTTTAATTATATAAAATCCAAACGAAGTCGAAAAATCACGAAACTTGTCGGGGTGTCTTGTGATCACATGTGGAGGCTGCGATAAACATTTGAGAAAGTTTGGAGCAAGTTACCGCGTCGGATGTTCAAAACCTAGACAGCTCCACATGTGCTCCACAAGTGATCACATGTGCTCCACATGTGCTCCACATGTGCTCCACATGTTCAAAACCTAGCAGGCGACCGCGGGCACCCATGCCACGCAAAACCCTCGAGCGGAGCGAGCCCCCGGCTCGAGACAATGTCAACCCTCTAAAATAAGGCACATACGCTGTGCTACCAACTAGCACCTCGAGGGCTGGCTCGCCCAGACCCCTCGATGGCCGCAAACGTGAAAAGACGGGGCCGCCCAGGCGCCACCCCGCACGGCCCTACTGA
Organism: Cenchrus americanus; assembly: GCA_947561735.1. Lineage (NCBI taxonomy): Eukaryota > Viridiplantae > Streptophyta > Magnoliopsida > Poales > Poaceae > Cenchrus > Cenchrus americanus. The sequence continues at coordinate 73,856,396 of OX387244.1, read as the reverse complement.
TCAGAGGTTCGAAGCCTGACCCTCGACGGGTTCGAACAGGCGCCACAGATCGCGAGTTGGGGACGACGAGGGCACGCGCATTCGAGCCGTTCCTCGAGCCCATCGGCTCGAGGGTGCCCCACATGTCGTGTTCGAGAGCCGGCCGAGGGCAGCTAGCGGGGGGGATCCCACCGAGGGAGAGCTTCAGCGCCCTCGGTCCCTAGCGAACGGGACCGAGCCCCACCTAGCAAACCCACGCAAGCGCTTCCATGGACGTGTCTCCGGACCGCGCAGCCTACCCTTATCGAACGGGGCATGGACGTCCACTTGAACCACCCGCTACCAGCTCGAAGAGGAATCAGCAATTCGCGACCCGCTCGATAGGAGTTGCAGAAACCTCACCCTCCGTCCCGCGGAGGGACGGCGAGGGCGCGTTGAAAAACAAGTCGTCAGGCTCTACCCGATCGCCTCGAACGGGCCAAGGCTCGGGGGCTTGACGCACGGCTACACCTCCTTGAAACTGCACCCGCCCGAGACAAGGTGTCGGCGGTGCGTGCACCCCCGAAGCCGGCCGAAATACCGCCGATGCCGGTTGGCATATGTGCCACGTCTCTCCGACCAAAATTCTCGCGGTAAACCCCGCGGGGAGTATCCACACCCTCGCGGGCTTCGGGGCTAGACCCGCGGGTCCGCCGACGCGGCCCCACGGAAAGCGTTCGCAAACAAGGAGGGAAGAACGTCCTATCGGTAGGTTCCGCATCCGCGGGAGCCGCAACGGCAAACCCACGGACGCTCGGGGGCTGCGTCGGGGACAGCCCCTAGGGGTCCCCTTAAACAATGGGGGAAAACCCACTTAAAACCCGTAACGAAACCCGATAATATTAAGCCTAACCATGCGGTGTGCCTAACCATGCGGGACACGGCCCACGAGGGACTCCGACGGCCCATCGAAGCGGCCCACATAAGGATCCCCTCGAAACGGACTCCGCCTCGTTCGAGGCTGCACGCTCCCTTCGGGCGGGCATCGCCCCGCTCGAGGGGCAACACTTCCCTCGAGCGGGTTTCGCCTCGCTCGAGGGCACGCCCCGCCCTCGGCCGGGGCCCGCCACGCTCACGGGCGCCCCGCACGCGTGCGCCGGCCCCGTACACGGGCATTTAACGCCCCGACGCCGCAGACGGCGCCATCATGCGCCGGGGCTCGCGCCCGGTGTCGCCGCACCAACTCCCCGGGGAGGAGCCCATCCCCGCCACCGTGGGAGGGTACGGTGGAGTGCGGCCGGTGTCGGTCCCGTGACACCGCGCGCACGCCCCGTACGGCTAACGCGCCGAGCCCTCGAAAGGGGGCCGGCGCACCCTCGATGTACTTTCTTGTGACCCCGCGGGTTAGGTGGAGGCGGTAGGCCGGTGGACGACCATCCCCGCCCCGCGCAACGGCGTGGCCGCCGTACCCACGCGCGCAGGCGCACGCCGGACCCTGTAGCAACGACTCCAGCCCCGTGAGGCGCGTCGGGAAGGAACGCCGTTCTGCCAACTCCTGTGCGCCGTACGGGCCTGCGTCAGCACCTCCCTCGAGCCTATCAGAGAACATCACCGCCATGCGCTGCTCTCCTACCCTCGAATCGCCACTGTTCGGGTACAAGTCAGGCCATGATGACCAGATCGCTGCAAGGATCGCCCGGACGGCCGCCCACTCTACACCGTAGCACGTCGCACTTCTCCACATAGCTAGATAGCGCGGCGCGCATGTAACCCGCTGCCCCCTTGATCTATAAAAGGGGAGGCGAACCCCGAGCCGCGGGGAGAGGGAACGAAGGGAGACGGAGTTCAACACAACACACCGTGCACTCACTCTCTTATACTCCCACAACATCTTCAGCCACTCTTCCAGGGACTTGGAAGCCACGCTTCCTCTCCCGCCTTGCTTGTAGCAGCCCCACTACAGGCACCCCCGGTGCTGAGCAATATAGTGCCACGAGCACACCCCCTGTCGGGACGTACGGCCCCCTCGGCCGGAACCAGGATAAAACCTTGTGTCATTTGTTGCTTGGCATCGACCATTGAGGGATAGACCACGGCGCTATCTACTGGTTAGTGTCGGGACCACATTCCGCACCGACAGTTGGCGCCCACCGTGGGGCAATCGAGCGCCTAAGGTCATTTCGCCAACTCCCTCCATGGTGATCCGCACAGAGTACCGTGCTTCACGCTACTGCATGGGTAGCTCGGACCCCCTCCCGGCCGGGTTCGAGATCCGCTTCGGGGATCTGAACTTTCAGGCCACGGGGAATGGCTATCTCATGCGCCTCACTAACCGTGAGGAACTCCGCGCGCGGCGTCAGGCCAGGTCTGCTCAGACCCCTACCGCACGCACGACTCGGCGCGCAGCGCCCGCGGGCACGGAGGCCGCGGGTCCATCGACGCCACGACGCCGTCGTCGCTGCGGGCGGCGCTCACGCCGGGCGCGGTCGAGCGGCGGCGAGCCGAGCGCGCCGCCACTCAAAGTGGCGCGCCCACCGTCACAACGCCCGCCACCGCCCGGCGGGACCGCGCGCGGTCTCCGCACCACGCATCCCCATCGGGCTACGTGGCGCTACGACGGCCTACAACGCCAACGTCAACACCACGATGCGCGGGGTTCCGCCCGGCCGCCACGTCTTCGTCGCCGAGAGACCCCCGCACCTCGGCCAGCCAGATGAGTCATCCCCCGGGCTCCGTTGACACGATGCCACCCGCCAACCGCCACGGATACGCGGAGTGGGACTTCTCGGCGTGCCGGACCCGGCCGCGTTCCGGCGTTTCCTCGACGCCGCGGACTACCGGTTCGGCTGCTCCGACGACTCCAAAGACCGGGAGCTTCGACCCCACGCGGGAGTGTTGCGCCGTCATCACCAACGACCCGGCCAACGCCGCCGGCGCGGTGGGCGCCGGAGACGGGGGAAGTCACGCCCGCCCCGGGGGATCGCCGCGCGCCCGGCCGCGGGGCCAAGCGCTCCGTTGGGGCCGACGTCGACGCACAGGCCGGCCCAAGCCCGCGAGCTCGAGGCCAAGCCGGCGGAAGAGTACCGACCGGTGCGGTTGCTCCGCGCCTCAATGGCGGGGAGGCTTCGCACGTGGCGAACGCGCGCGGGAGCTGGGCCGGCAGGTCCGCGACCGCCTCAACACCACCCCCAACGTCGGGAACGCGGACGTGCCCCCACGGGCGAGCCAGAAGCTCGTCGCCGCCGCGACGCTGCTGCGGGCTATGCCAGCACCCTCGACCCCCGAGGCTCGAGACATGCACCGCGAGGTGCAAACCCTCATCGAGCAAGCGGCCGTCCAGCAGGCCGAGAGCTCGGCCTCACGCATCCGCCAACAGGGGGGATGCGCGGGCGACGAAGCCGCACCGGGGGCGAACCCTCGGTGCACGCGGGGGGACCAGCGGGGCACCCCACCGAGCAAGGGCGCACGCCGGCCAAGGAGCGACTCCTCGACACGCGCAGGGCACTAGATGGCGACGCTCGCAACGTCATCAACGCCCGGCGCACCAGCAAGGCGGACGTGCGAGCGGCAAGGGGTTAGCACCCTCGACGGGGTGGGCGCTACGACAGCGGCGAGGACCGCTCCCCGACGCCGGAGCCCCCGGGCACTCGCGTGTTCAGCCGGGAGATCCGAACGGCAGCGTTCCCCCAACGCTTCCGCCAACCCTCGACGATCGTCAAATACAACGGGGAGACAGACCCCCGCGTGTGGCTCAACAACTACCGCTTGGCTTGCCAGCTGGGCGGGGCCACTAACGACGAGGTCATCATCCGCAACTTGCCCCTGCATCTGGGCGACGCGGCCCGGACATGGCTCGAGCACTTGCCCGCCGCCCGCATCCATAACTGGGACGACCTAGTCCACACGTTCGTGGGCAACTTCCAGGGCACATACGTGCGCCCTGGGAACTCTTGGGACCTGCGCTCTTGCACGCAGAAGCCCGGCGAGTCACTGCGGGACTTCATACGGCGCTTCTCCAAGCGCTGCACGGAGCTCCCCAGCGTAGCGCAGTCCGAAATCGTGCATGCCTTCCTCGAGGGCACCACGTGCCGGGATCTCGTGCGGGAGCTGGGACGCAGCCCGCCTGCGGACTCCAACGAGCTGTTCGACATCGCCACCAGCTTCGCCTCCGGGGAAGAGGCCGTGGGGGCGATCTTCGACGGCAAAAAAGGCAAGCGCTCTGAGGACGCGCCCGCGGAGGGCAGCAAGTCCAAGGGGCCGCACCGCAACGACAAGCGGGGCAACAAGGGGAAGAAGCCGCGCCGCGAGGCGCGCGAGCAAGGGCGCGACGGCGGCAACGCCGAGGCCCTCGGCGTCGACCCGGCTCGACGGGGCCCTCGACCGGCCCCTCGAGGCCCGGAGTGTTCGATGACATCTTGAAGAAGCCATGTCCCTACCACAAGACCCCAGTGCAACACACCCTTGAGCAGTGCGACATGCTCAAGAAGTTCTATGGCCGCGCCACCGTGAAGGAGGCAGAGGCCAAGAAAGATGGGGGCGATGGCGACGCCGGCGGCTTCCCCGCCGTCGAAAATGTGTTCCTCATCTTTGGGGGACCTACCGTCGACATGTCGACCCGGCAGCGCAAGAAGGAGCGACACGAAGTCCTCGCCGCAGAGAGGGCACCTCCGGCCTTTCTCAATTGGTCGGAGGACGTCATCGCCTTTTAGCCGGGGAAGACCACCCGAATCGCATCCCCAACCCGGCCAGTACCCATTGGTGGTCGATCCCATCATTGGGAACGCCCGGTTCTCAAAGGTCCTTATGGACCGGAGGCGGTAGCCTCAACATCCTCTTCGCGCACACATTGCGCCTGATGGGGATCGGGTTGGACCGGCCGCGGCCCAAGACGAAGCCGTTCCACGGCATCGCGCCCGGGCAAGGTGTTCAGCCCCTCGGGCAGATCGACCTGCCGGTCTGGTTTGGCACCCCTGAGAACTTCCGCAAGGAAATCCTCACCTTCGAGGTGGTGGGGTTCAAAGGGGCCTACCATGCCATCCTTGGGCGACCATGTTACGCCAAGTTCATGGCGGTCCCCAACTACACCTACCTGAAGATGAAGATGCCCGGCCCAAACGGCGTCATCACCGTCGGGTCGTCCATCGAGCACGCATTCGACTGCGACGTCGAGTGCGTGGAACATGCAGAGGCACTGGCGCTGGATGAAGCGCTGGTGAACACGCTGGAGAAGATGGTCAACGAGGACCTCAACTCCGCCGCCAAGCACGTCGGCGCCTTCGAGGCAGCGGAACAGACCAAAGGGGTCCCCCTCGACCCCTCAGCCCCCGAGGGCAAAATGTTGAGGGTCAGCTCGACCCTCGACCCAAAATAGGAAGCAGTGCTCGTCGACTTCCTCCGCGCCAACGCCGACATCTTCGCGTGGAGCCCCTCGGACATGCCAGGCATCCCGAGGGAAGTCGCCGAGCACTCCCTTGACATCCTGCCAAACGCCCGCGCCGTGCAAGAACGGGCCGCGCCGCTTCGACGAGGAGCGGCGACGGGCAATCGGAGCGGAGCTGAGGAAGCTCCTCGAGGCCGGATTCATCAAGGAAGTATTCCACCCTACGTGGCTAGCCAATCCTGTGCTTGTAAAGAAGAAAAATGGGAAGTGGCGGATGTGTGTAGACTATAACAGTCTTAATAAAGCATGTCCCAAAGTACCTTTTCCTCTGCCGCGCATAGACCAAATCGTTGATTCAACGGCTGGGTGCGAATTACTCTGTTTCCTTGACGCTTATTCCGGATACCACCAGATTAAGATGAAGGAGTCCGACCAGCTCGCGACTTAATTCATCACACCGTTCGGGACGTTCTGCTACGTCACGATGCCGTTTGGCCTCAGAAACGCGGGTGCAACATACCAGCGCTTCATGCAGCACGTTTTTGGGGATCACATCGGGCGGACGGTCGAAGCGTACGTGGACGACATCGTCGTGAAAACCAGGAAGGCGGACGACCTGGTTGGTGACCTTGGCGTCGCGTTCAGCTGCCTACGGGCCAATGGGGTCAAGTTAAACCCCGAAAAATGTGTCTTTGGAGTGCCGCGAGGCATGCTCCTGGGGTACATTGTCTCCCAGCGGGGAATCGAGGCCAACCCCGAAAAGGTCGCGGCCCTCGAACAAATGGGTCCGATCCGGGACCTCAAAGGGGTGCAGAAGGTGTTGGGGTGCCTTGCCGCCTTGAGCCGCTTCATCTCGCGGCTCGGTGAGAAGGGCCTGCCCCTCTACCGCTTACTCAAGAAGCACGAGCGTTTCTCCTGGACCACCGAGGCCCAAGACGCGCTTGACAAGCTGAAGGCGTCTCTGGCGCGCGCCCCTATTCTCACGCCGCCACAGGACGGCGAGCCCCTGCAGCTCTACGTGGCCGCGACCACCCAGGTGGTAAGCGCCGTGATCGTTGTGGAGCGCACAGAGGAAGGGCACGCCTTGCCTGTGCAGCGGCCAGTCTACTACATCAGCGAGGTCCTCTCGGACACGAAGACGCGCTACCCCCAAGTCCAGAAGCTGCTGTACGCGGTAGTCCTTGCGCGGCGCAAGCTCCGCCACTACTTCGAGGCCCACCCCGTCACGGTGGTTTCTTCTTTCCCGTTAGGAGAAATCATCCGCAACCCCGACGCCGCAGGAAGGATCGCCAAGTGGTCTGTGGAGCTGATGGGTGAAACGCTAGCCTACGCCCCGCGCAAGGCCATCAAATCGCAAATCCTGGCGGATTTCGTCGCTGAGTGGACGGACACGCAGCTTCCACCGCCACAGATCCAAGCGGAATGCTGGACTCTGTTCTTCGATGGCTCAGTGATGAAAACGGGGGCAGGCGCGGGCCTGCTCTTCGTGTCACCCCTCGGGAAGCACATGCGCTACGCAGTGCGCCTCCACTTCCCCGCGTCCAACAATATGGCTGAGTACGAGGCCCTCCTCTGCGGCCTCAAAATCGCCATTGAGTTGGGCGTCAAGCGCCTCGACGTGCGCGGGGACTCGCAGCTCGTGATCGATCAAGTCATGAAGAACGCGAGCTGCCATGATGACAAGATGGAGGCCTACTGCAAGGCCGTGCAGGCCCTCGAGGACAAGTTCTACGGCATCGAGCTCAACCATGTGCCCCGAAGGTACAACGAAGAGGCGGACGAACTCGCCAAGATCGCGTCCGGGCGGATCACCGTCCCCCCGAACGTTTTCGCGCAGGACATCGCTCAACCCTCGGTCGTCTTCGAGCCCTACCCCTCGAATCACAACGAACCCTCGGGGACTCCCTCGAATCTAGTGGGTGCGGAGCCCATGGATGAGGACCCCTCGAACGAGGCGTACGTGCTCTCCCTCCTCGAAGGGTACGGCTCCTACGAGGCCGACGCGATGGACATCGAGCCGGCTCCCGCCCAGGCGGACTGGCGGGAGAAATACATCGCCTGGATCGCTCGAGGGGAACTCCCCGCAGATCGGGCTGCGGCTAGGCGCATCGCTAGGATGGCTAAATCCTTTGCCCTCGTCGACGGCGAGCTGTACAAGCGCGCCGCCTCCGGCATCCTACAGCGGTGCGTGCCAACTCCCGAGGGGCGCGAGCTCCTACGGGACATCCATGCAGGGATCTGTGGCCACCACGCCGCACCCCGCACCCTCGTCGGCAACGCGTTCCGCCAAGGCTTTTACTGGCCTACCGTGGTCGCGGACGCCAGCGAAATCGTACGCACCTGCGAAGGGTGCCAGTTCTACGCCCGCAAGTCCAACTTGCCCGCCCACGCCCTACAAACCATCCCCGTCACATGGACGTTCGCCGTGTGGGGGCTGGACATCGTCGGGCCCCTGCGAAAGGCGCCCGGGGGCTTCACCCACTTGCTAGTCGCGATTGACAAGTTCTCCAAGTGGGTGGAGGTGCGCCCCATTACGAACCTAAGGGCTGAGCAGGCGGTGACATTCTTCACCGACATCGTCTACCGCTTTGGAGTGCCAAACTCCATCATCACAGACAACGGGTCCCAGTTCACGGGCCGGAAGTTCTTGGAGTTCTGCGACAAGTTCCACATCCGTGTGGACTGGGCAGCTGTGGCGCACCCACAGACCAACGGCCAGGTGGAACGTGCCAATGGCATGATCCTACAAGGCCTAAAACCTAGAATTTTTGACCAGCTCAACAAATCTGGGCGAAAATGGCTCCAAGAACTACCGGCGGTCGTGTGGAGCCTAAGGACCACCCCAAGCAGAGCCACCGGGTTCACCCCATTTTTTGTAGTCCACGGTGCGGAGGCCGTCCTCCCCACGGACTTAGAATACGGGTCGCCCAAGGTTCGAGGCTACGACGAAGATGCTAACCAGCGAGCCCGCGAGGACTCGCTGGACCAGCTGGACGAGGCACGCCTCGTAGCCTTAATGCACTCCGCGAGGTATCAGCAGTCCCTAAGACGCTACCAAGCACGCAAGATACGTCGACGGGACTTCAGCGAGGGGGATCTGGTCCTAAGGCTGCGCCAAGATAACCGAGGGCGCCACAAGCTATCGCCCCCATGGGAGGGACCCTACGTCGTGGTGAAGGTACTCAAGCCGGGCACATACAAGTTGGCCAACGAGGACGGCGAAGAGCTCACCAACGCTTGGAACATCCAACGCCTACGTCACTTCTACCCTTAGCTAGGATTTTTTTCCAAGTATTTTTGTTGTAAAAATCACATCGCCAAGCCCCAGTTGGCAACGACTATGTAAATACGTCAAGTCTAATGAAAAGGATAACTCGACTTTCCCCCCGAAACCCAAGTTACCCTCGGGGGCTACCGCGGGGGCATCCCCCCCCCCCAAAATGGTCCCATTTTTTCGCGCAAAAAACGCAACAACCCACACGCGCTAAGTTTGTTTCCTACTTCAACCTCGAGCCGCGATTCGAACAGGGCGCAGGCGGCACAGCGGAAGGAGCGTGCGAGCCAGAGATAGCCTACGCCGCGTGGCTATGGCCCTTCTCTCTCGCCTCCAACCCAGCGGGCCCCCTGCGAAAATCGAACTTCCCTAACTAGAATCCACTCAGGAAGAAGGAGAAACAAAAAGCGTTATAAACAAACAACTTCACTTACAGCGACTGCTTATGTTCATGAAACAACTTGTTTGTTTACAAAGGGCCACGAGGCCAGAATTCTGATACACATAAACAAAAAATGGGCCTAGCGCCCAACTGCTTTCAGGCGGGAGGAGCAGCGGCGTCGGCGGCGTCCGGGAAGAGAAACTCCTCGAAGGCCTCGGCGAGCGACCCGGCGGCATCAGCAGCGAGCGCATCCATACGCTCCATGGCCACCTCGTCCTCGACGCCCTCGGGTACGACGTAGCCTTCCGCCAGCGCCTCGAAGTTTACCTCGTAGTGGGATCGCACCACTCCGAGGGCCTTCTGGACGCCCAGCTGCAGCGCCCGGCGCATCCGCTCGGTGACGTGGCCACCAAGGGCGCGCAGACGACTGGCCAACGAGCTGCCGGCCTGTGCCTCGCCCTCCTCGACGGTGCGGCAAGTCTCGAGGGCCGCATCGCGCGGCTCCCGCAGCCTCTGCTCGGAGGAGTTGTAGGAGGCCTGCGCCGCGCCTCGGCCGCTCGCCGCGTGCCCCGGAGCAAGGGTGCGCAAGCCCGGGAACACCAAGGCAAGGGATAAATCGAGAAAAAGGGAATGTGAAGTTCCCAATCGAAAATCCAACAAGACAAGAGTCGGATTGTGGCTCACCTTCGACCTCGCTTCTTCTCCATCTCGAGGTCGCGGCGCACGGCCTCGACCGTCGCCTCGAGGCGCTTGACGGTCTCACCCCGCTCCCGGAGGGCCATCTCCTGGTTTGCGCTCGCAATGCTGAGCACAACGACCTCGCCCTCAGCCTTGGAGAGCTTGGCGTCCCGATCCGCCAAGGACTTCCGCGTCACCTCGTGGGCGGCGCGCTCTGCTCCGGCGGCCGCACGGGCATCGGTGAGGGCGGCTCGCTCCCCGCCGGGAGCCGCTCCTCGGCCCCTTGGCGGGCGGTGCTCTCTTGCGGAGCCGCTCCTCGGCGGTGACGAGGGCCGCGGCCTTGGCGTCGAGGGCGGCCTTCGGGTCGTCGGCCTCCTTGGCCCGCCGCTCCCGGCTCGCACGCCCGCTCCTCGGCTGGCGGCGTCGCGCCTGCGCCCCCTCGAGCGACGTGCGGAGCTCCCGGGTTTCGGCGCGAGCGGTGGCCACCTCCGCCTCCCGGTTGGCGGCCGGCGTCCGCGTCTTCTCTAGGTCCGCGCGCGCATTCCACGGCGCCTCGTCACGATCGACGAGGGGCCGCGCGGACCCGCTCGAGGCTCGAGCGCCGCGGGGCGTCCCCGCCCCGAGCTCTCCCGGGAGCTCGTCGCACCACGCCATCGCCCGATACGCCGCCCCGCCGTCGTCGGCGTCCTGAGAGCGTCGGCAAGCGCGTCGAAGGCGCTGCACCGCTCCCGGAGCTGGTGAACCTCGGCGTTCACCCGGTCGAAGGCGTCGTACTTGTCATGGGCACGACGCTCGAGCTCCTGGCAATCACAGAATCGAAGCCCGTAAGCGCCAAGACTTGAATGTGGCGTACGAAAACGAAAGGGAAAAAGGACGAGCGACCACGGCTCACCTGGAAGACAAGCCAAGCCGGGCCGCCGTGGACCTGCAGCGCCTCGTTCAGCGTGCGGTTGAGCGTGGCGTCGTGGCTCCGGAGCTCGCCCCAGAGCTCTTGCTCCCCCCTGGCGTCGGCGAACGCAGGGGGATCCTCGACGACCCCCTCCACCTGGGCGGGGCGGCCTGTGTGGGAGGACGAGGCCTCAGCACCATGTCCTCGGCCCCCCACCACCATGTGACCCTCGTGCCGCCTCACGAGGGCCCCCTCCTGGGGCTCGGGGGAAGTTCGTGGGCCGCCCGGCCCAGCGATTCCACCGGGCGGCGGAGAGTCGTCCGAGACCTCCACCACCTCCGCCCGAAGATCGCCGGAGGGCGCGGCCGCTTGCGCCGCCTCCGCCGGCACCTCCACCGCGCCTCCGTGGCCACGGGCGCCCGTCGTGGCGCCGTGGCCGCCACCTCGGCCGTACCACCGCATCCACGGCGCCCCCGCAGGCGCGCCCGCTCCACCTCCTCCACGGCGGCGAGCCTCCGCGGGCCGCGCCTCCACCTACGGCCGCCGCCGCGCGCCCGTGTCTCCATGACGACCGGTGCCGGCCGCCCCTCGGCGACCTCCGGCGGCGCGCCGCGGCGGGCTGATCCGATGGCCGGGGCCTCGAGCCCCCCACCGGGGCTTGTGAGCTCGCGCCCGCCGCCGTGCTTGTCCCCGGGCGCGACGCCCTTGACGAGCGCCGCCGGGTGGGGATCGATGCGTCCGTCCTCAGCACCTTGGCTGGTGCAAGGGGAGGGACGGTTGGCACCACCCTGCGCAGGAACGGACAGAAGATTAGAGCACCTAATCATCGACAAATCAAACCAAACAAAAAAGGACGGGCTCCTTACCTCGAAGAGGAAAAGGCCTGTTTCCTTTTCCTCGAGGCCTCAGCAGATGAGGCCGGCGCAGCTGCCACGCCTGCCGTAGCGCCTCCCGACGGCGCCGGCCCCGTACGCGCGGGCACGCCCGCCCCGTGCGCGGGCGCGGCCGGCGCCGCGCCTCCCGAAGGCGCCGCCGCGTGCGGGGGCACACTCGCCCCGCGTGCGGACACGCCGGCCGTCGCGTCCCCCGACGACGGTGCCGCGCGTGCGGGCACGCTCGCCCCCGCGCGTGGGCACGCTTGACGCGCGCACGGGCGCGCTCGCCGTGCGCGCCTCCGTGGCGCGCGCCGGCACCTCGCGCGCGCGCGCGCCCCCGATGTCGATTGCCCGGCGGCGGACGCCGTGCGCCCGCCCCGGGCGAAGCCGCCCTTGTCGCCGGCGGTTCGGCGACGGGGGCGCAGCCGCCACCGTCGGAGGAGCCCTCCCCCTCGGCCTCTTCCTCCTCGTCCTCCTCCGAGGATGAGGGCTCCTCGATCTCCGGGGAGGAGAGCCCCGGCTCCTCGCGCCGCCGGTACTCCGCGGCCCGCCGGTCGCGGCGCGCTTGACGTCGCCTCGCGTGCTCCCTCTTGCGCGCGCGCCCGCTCCTCGCTGGCGGCTGGCCGCGCCGCCCGCCCCCGGCGCGCGGGGAGTCGGGGGTTGGCGGGACGGACTTGGCGATGGAGAAGGTCACCAGCTGTACACGGAAGCGACAAAGGCGTGTCAGGAGGCAAAGGCAACGCTAAAAACCAAAACGAAATCAAGAACCACACTCACCAACAGGCCGGTGGGGAGCATCTCGATGTCCCACGGGGTCCGCCCCCGCGGCGGCGGCACCGGGTGTCGACGGCGCTCCGCGCCGGGTGAGCGCGTACGGCCGCTCGAGGGGCGTCGGGAGCATCCGCGACCTCGCCGGGTCGACGGGGGTTGGCCGCCCTCGTCATCTCGAAGATGCGGAGGCGGCCTCTCCATCAACGGCACGATCCGCCGGTGATGAAGGAAGGCGAGGACGCCCATCGCGTTCGGCCCCATCTTCGCCGGGCGGCGCGCCGCGGCCGGGACCGACTCCTGCCGCCTCCGATGCTGGGGCATGGACACCCCGTAGCCCCAGGAGTCAGGCCTCTCCTTGAATATCCGGCCAGTGTAGGGGGGAGGCCGGGCTCGGCGTTGCGCAAGTAGAACCATCCCCGCTCCCAGCCGACGTTGTTCGTCGTCATGGTGCAGGGGATGTATACGTCCTTGAATTGCCCCCGCAGGGCAAGCGACATCCCGCCGGCGCGCATCGCGCGGCGGGTCCTTGGCTCCGTCGTGGGCTGCGTGATGAGCTCCACGCGGAAAAGATGTACCCAGAGCTCCCAATTGACTAGGATCCCCAGGTACCCTTCGCAGACGCCCACGAATGTGGCCGCCTGCGAGATCGCGTTGGGGGCGAAGTTGTGCAGCTCCACCCCGTAGTAGTAGCACATCGCCCTCATGAAGGTGCTCGCCGGCGCGTTGAAGCCCCGCTCGTGGTAGCGGATGAAGCTCACCACGTAGCCCTCCGGCGGGTTGGGCTCGTGGTCCGCAGCCGGCGGCACGATCCACTCAGCCGGGCGCCCATCTTCGTTGGCCGCCAGCTGGCCGGCGGCGACCAGCTCGCCAAGGGCCAACTGCGTCACCGTCGACCTCTCCCAGGCGTACGGCTCCAAGATCGTGAGGGGAAGCTGTGGCGGCGCCATGAGGAAGGCAAAGGAATGCGAGGACGGAGGACAAGAAACGGAAGGAAAGCTCTAGTGGCGACACCGCGCGGTGGCAGGAGCTAGGCGAAGACGAAGGGGCGGGGGACTGAAAATGGTAAGATGCCAAGGTAAAAAACCGCCGTCTCCTCCTCCCCGCAGCTTTATAGGCCAATGGGCGAGCTCTCCGGAGCGGACGCCCCGCTAGCATTAACTGCAGGGAATCTTTCCATCGCGTCGACGAGCGGGCCCCACCACGAACGCTGCGGCCACGTCATCGCAGGCGGACCATCATTACGGCAAAGACCGGCGAACCGAGGCGAAGCCGTCACGTCCGCCTCGCCACGCCGCCCACTACGCGCGCGCGCGCGGCCGCAGCGCCTAAAAAGGCGCGCCCGCGCTGCAAAACCGCGGCCACGACCGCGAGGCACTTAAATGCCCGGGTCCCTTGCCAAGCAAGGAGAACCCTCGAGCGGGGCGAACCCTCGGCTCGAAACAAAAGCGACCCTCGATGGGATATCAGCGTGAGAAGGTCGCCCGGGACCTGCTCGATGTAGAGCAGGCAGCCGCGGGCACCCATGCCACGTAAAACCCTCGAGCGGCATGGGCCCTCGACTCCAGACAAAAAGCGACCCTCGATGGGATATCAGCGTGAGAAGGTCGCCCGGGACCTGCTCGATGTAGAGCAGGCAGCCGCGGGCACCCATGCCACGTAAAACCCTCGAGCGGCACGGGCCCTCGGCTCCAGACAAAAAGCGACCCTCGATGGGATATCAGCGTGAGAAGGTCGCCCGGGACCTGCTCGATGTAGAGCAGGCGACCACGGGCACCCATGCCACGTAAAACCCTCGAGCGGCACGAGCCCTCGGCTCAAGATGACGTCAACCCTCGATGGGATATCGACGTGAGAAGGTCGCCCGGGACCTGCTCGATGTAGAGCAGGCGACCACGGGAACCCATGCCACGCAAAACCCTCGAGCGGAGCGAGCCCCCGGCTCGAGACAATGTCAACCCTCTAAAATAAGGCACATACGTTGTGCTACCAACTAGCACCTCGAGGGCTGGCTCGCCCAGACCCCTCGATGGCCGCAAACGTGAAAAGACGGGGCCGCCCAGGCGCCACCCCGCACGGCCCTGCGATCGGAGGTTCGAAGCCTGACCCTCGACGGGTTCGAACAGGCGCCACAGATCGCAGAGTTAGGGACGACGAGGGCACGCGCATTCGAGCCGTTCCTCGAGCCCGTCGGCTCGAGGGTGCCCCACATGTCGTGTTCGAGAGCCAGCGAGGGCAGCTAGCCGGGGGGATCCCACCGAGGGAGAGCTTCCGCGCCCTCGGTCCCTAGCGAACGGGACCGAGCCCCACCTAGCAAACCCACGCAAGCGCTTCCATGGACGTGTCTCCGGACCGCGCAGCCTACCCTTATCAAACGGGGCATGGACGTCCACTTGAACCACCCGCTACCGGCTCGAAGAGGAATCGAGCAATTCGCGACTCGCTCGATGGGAGTTGCGAAACCTCACCCTCCGTCTCGCGGAGGGACGGCGAGGGCGCGTTGAAAAACAAGTCGTCGGGCTCTACCCGATCGCCTCGAACGGGCCAAGGCTCGGGGGCTTGACGCACGGCTACACCTCCTTGAAACTGCACCCGCCCGAGACAAGGTGTCAGCGGTGCGTGCACCCCCGAAGCCGGCTGAAATACCGCCGATGCGGTTGGCATATGTGCCACGTCTCTCTGACCAAAATTATCGCGGTAAACCCCTGCGCGGGGAGTATCCACACTCTGCCCGGGGCTTCGGGGCTAGACCCGCGGGTCCGCCGACGCGCGGCCCCACGGAAGCGTTCGCAAACAAGGAGGGAAGAACGTCCTATCAGTAGGTTCCAGCATCTGCGGGAGCCGCAACGGCAAACCCACAGACGCTCGGGGGCTACTGTCGGGGGACAGCCCTAGGGGTCCCCTTAAACAATGGGGGAAAACCCACTTAAAACCCAGAACGAAACCCGATAATATTAAGCCTAACCATGCAGGTGCCTAACCATGCAGGACACGGCCCACAGGGACTCCGACGGCCCATCGAAGCGGCCCACATAAGGATCCCCTCGAAACGGACTCCGCCTCGTTCGAGGCTGCACGCTCCCTTCGGGCGGGCATCGCCCCGCTCGAGGGGCAGCACTTCCCTCGAGCGGGTTTCGCCTCGCTCGAGGGCACGCCCCGCCCTCGGCTGGGGCCCGCCACGCTCACGGGCGCCCCGCACGCGTGCGCCGGCCCCGTACACGGGCATTTAACGCCACGACGCCGCGGGGACGGCGCCATCATGCGCCGGGGCTCGCGCCCGTGTCGCCGCACCAACTCCCCGGGGAGGAGCCCATCCCCGCCCGCGTGGGAGGGTACGGTGGAGTGCGGCGGTGTCGGTCCGTGACACCGCGCGCACGCCCCGTACGGCTAACGCGCCGAGCCCTCGAAAGGGGGGCCGGCGCACCCTCGATGTACTTTCTTGTGACCCTGCAGGGTTAGGTGGAGGCGATAGGCCGGTGGACGCCCATCCCCGCCACGCGTAACGGCGTGGCCGCCGTACCCACGCGCGCAGGCGCACGCCGGACCCTGTAGCAACGACTCCAGCCCCGTGAGGCGCGTCGGGGAAGGGACGCCGTTCGCCAACCCCTCGTGCGTCGTACGGGCTGCGTCGGCACACCTCCCTCGAGCCTATCAGAGAACATCACCGCCATGCGCTGCTCTCCTACCCTCGAATCGCCACTGTTCGGGTACAAGTCAGGCCATGATGACCAGATCGCTGCAAGGATCGCCCGGACGGCCGCCCACTCTACACCGTAGCACGTCGCACTTCTCCACATAGCTAGATAGCGCGGCGCGCATGTAACCCGCTGCCCCCTTGATCTATAAAAGGGGAGGCGAACCCCGAGCCGCGGGGAGAGGGAACGAAGGGAGACGGAGTTCAACACAACACACCGTGCACTCACTCTCTTATACTCCCACAACATCTTCAGCCACTCTTCCAGGGACTTGGAAGCCACGCTTCCTCTCCCGCCTTGCTTGTAGCAGCCCCACTACGGGCACCCCGGTCTGCTGAGCAATATAGTGCCACGAGCACACCCCTGCTGGACGTACGGCCCCCTCGGCCGGAACCAGGATAAAACCTTGTGTCATTTGTTGCTTGGCATCGACCATTGAGGGATAGACCACGGCGCTATCTACTGGTTAGTGTCGGGACCACATTCCACACCGACAGAATGGGTTAGGGGGACTAGCGCTTTCTTGGACCAGGCATTTGGCCCAGCTGCTAGAGGGTCGATTCGGATGCGGTGTCCGTGCAGCCAGTGTAAGAACAAGAAATGGAGAGAAAGGCGTATTGTTATGCAAGATCTTTTCAAGAATGGATACGTTCGAAACTATACACGCTGGGTCCACCATGGTGAACCCGATGTTATTAGGCAAGAGTCGGTGAGACCCCTCCTCGAGGAGTTGGATGCAGATGCCGGGATGGCAGACATGTTAGAAGACTTCCAGGAAGGGGCATTCCCTCGAGGAATAGAGGCGGAGGAGGATCCGGAGGAAACCGCAAAGGCGTTCTACACCATGCTGGACTCGGCACAGAAGCCCCTTCACGAGAAAACAAGGGTTTCACAGCTAGATGGCATATCACGCCTAATAGCATTGAAGTCGCAGCTTGGGATTAGTCGAGACGGCTTCGATCTCGTGTTGTCAGTTTTTGGTGGGCTGCTTCCGGAGGACCACATCCTACCGAAGAACACGTACGAGTCACAGAGGCTCCTTTGTGCACTTAAAATGTCGTACGAGCCTATCCATGCTTGTCCGAATGGGTGCGTCTTGTTCAGGGACGACCACGAGGACGCAACACACTGTCCAACGTGCAAAGTCTCTAGGTATGTGGAGGTAGAAGGCAGTGATGGCATCAAGAGACAGTCAAAGATCCCCGAGATGGTCATCCGGCACCTTCCTTTCACACATCGGCTCCAACGGATGTTTATGATAGAGGATACCGCGAAAATGATGATGTGGCACAAGAAAGGCAAGAGGTACACTAACAAGATGGTACACCCATCGGATGGTGATGCATGGAGGTACTTCGATGCCATGTATCCTGACAAGGCAGAGGATGCCCGGAATGTACGTGTAGCGCTGGCGACAGATGGGTTCAACCCGTTTGGAATGATGGCGGCCCCGTACACTTGTTGGCCGGTGTTCGTGATCCCCCTCAATCTTCCCCCCGGCGTCATGTTCGAACCCGAGGAACGTGTTCTTAACGCTGATAATACCTGGACACCCGGGCAAAAATATGGGTGTGTTCATGCAGCCAGTGTGGGATGAATTGCAACATGCTTGGGACGAGGGGGTGCGGACGTATGATCGAGCTACGAAGAGGAACTTCACAATGCATGTGTGGTACCAGTATTCATTGCATGACTTCTTGGCGTATGGCTTGTTCAGCGCGTGGTGTGTTCACGGGAAGTTCCCTTGCCCAACATGCAAGACGGATGTGATGTTCACCTGGCTGAAAAGGGGTGGCAAGTATTCTTCTTTCGACAAACATCGGCAATTCCTACCCGAGGACCATGAATTGAGGCGAGATGAAAAGCACTTCACGAAAGGTGTTCAAGTCACCGACCCCATTCCTGAGCCTAGGAGCCCCGAGGATGTTCTTGCCGAGTTAGAGGCTCTCCAAGTTGATGAAGTGAATGGTGGTTTTATTTGATATGGTACCACGCACATGTGGACTCATATATCGGGCTTGCATAAGCTACCGTACTTCAAGCACCTTCTTCTTCCACACAACATCGATGTAATGCACACAGAAAAGAATGTCGCTGAGGCACTCTGGGCAACACTCATGGACACCGGTAAGAAGTCGAAG
Organism: Cenchrus americanus; assembly: GCA_947561735.1. Lineage (NCBI taxonomy): Eukaryota > Viridiplantae > Streptophyta > Magnoliopsida > Poales > Poaceae > Cenchrus > Cenchrus americanus. The sequence goes on along the minus strand of OX387244.1, from coordinate 73,838,356 downwards.
GACAACGTTAAGGCTAGACTGGACATCGAAACGATGTGTGATAGACCAAAGCTTGTGATGAAGACCCCTGCGCCAGGAAAGAGGTGGAAAAGGGGCCCAGCCGATTACGTCCTCAAAAGGCCAGTTAGGAAGGACATACTGAGGTGGATAAAGACGGTGCGGTTCCCTGATGGGTATGCTGCAAATCTGGCTCGGGGAGTGAATGTGGACACTATGAAAGTGCTAGGGATGAAGAGTCACGACTTCCACATATGGATTCAGCGGATCCTTCCCGCGATGACCCGTGGATACCTCCCCGAGCCAGTGTGGCGCGTCCTGGCAGAGTTGAGCTATTTCTTCCGACAGCTTTGTGCCAAGCAGTTATCTCGAGAAGTGTGTCTTGAACTGGAGAAGGCTGCACCTTTGTTGCTCTGCAAATTGGAGATGATATTTCCACCCGGCTTCTTCCTATCAATGCAGCATCTGATTCTGCACCTACCCCGCGAGGCACGGCTCGGGGGTCCCGTGCAGGCCCGTTGGTGCTATCCAATCTAGAGGTGTCTGAAGTTACTTCGGCAAAAGTGTAAAAATAAAGCCAAAATCGAGGCTTCCGTGGCGGAGGCATTCGTTATTGAGGAGGTGTCGACCTTCACACAGGCGTACTATACTGAGAAACTTCCTAGTGTGCATAATCCAACCTCTCGTTACAACATCGAGGAGAACTCATCGACCCTTAGCCTTTTCAAAGGGGGTCTCGGAAAAGGAAGCGCGGGTGTCAACAAGAACTTGACCCATGAGGAGTGGACCAGTATCATGATGTACTTGAACCTTGATGAGTGCCTGGATTATCAGAAGTAAGTTCTCAATATGCTTGTTTCATACGCCGTCACTATAACCTCTTACCTAGCAATTCAACCCCCATGTCTCTTGTTTTTCAGGGAATTCATTAATATTCATTGGAGCGGCAATACTGCTCCTACCTCGGAACAAGAGGACCATCTTCTTAGACATGGCAAGCCCAACTTCGTTTCCGGTTTTGTTCAAAGGTACCATCCGAGTAACCTCGTTTCCACTTTGCTCCTAGGAGCGAGTAATTTAACGATCGAACCGTCTTAACCCCGCAGCCCGGGAAGATGCGCTAATGAGTGCTGAATTGAGAGAGGTGGGCCTTGGCATCAACCGTAAGGTCAAGTCATTCACCGTTTATGATGTCAATGGCTATCGCTTTCGCACTAGAGGCTACGAGGAGAGCGAGGCCCCAACGGAAAACCACGTGCGGCGGTGTTTGTACGCCGGCAATGATAAGAAGAACTATTACGGCATAGTTGAAGAGATATACGAGCTCGAATTCGGGGGTGGCGAGTTCTTTGAAGCCAGTGGTATTCAAATGCCATTGGTTCGATCCTAATGTCATGAGAGAAGACCTTAAGATTGGGCTAACCGAAATTCGACAGGATTCCAAATATAATGGAGATGATGTCTATATTGTGGCTAACCGAGACGCCACGCAAGTTTATTACCTTCCATGGGCGTGCCAAACTGACCCAAGGCTTGCGGGTTGGAGCCTTGTGCACATGGTATCGCCGCGCAGTAAAGCACCTCTCCCAAACGATGATGATTACAACTTTGACCCAACGACAGATGAGTTCTATCAACCTGAGGGGCTAGATGGGCGATTTGAGATAGACATTTCTACGCTAATGACGATGAGCATGGAAGAAGACAACGACATCGATGAGGAGGGGGGTGATGACGTGCTGGATGCTAAGGACTTACAACTCCTTGAGCGATGGCAGAGGAAGCGCGATGGAGCTGTTCTGGACGATGACGATGACTCTGGCGATGACGATGGCGATGACGATGAGGATGATCGAGAGCTCGACAATATTGATAGTGATGACGAGGACAGTGGTGATGAAGTCGCACAAGTCGTATTGCCATACGCGGAGATTATGTCGCCTCCACGTAATACAACTACTTGTCATTTGCAATTATATTTCTTTATTTACAACTAATTGTCATTTACAATTATTATTTTCACCTTGCAATTATAAATGCTAATTGTTTTAATCGTTGTCATTGCGGGGCACTCGACGAAATGCCGGGCGGCGGGAAGAAGCCGCCGAAGCGGACTCGCCCCTCGCCCTCGCGGCGGTCGCGGCGAGCGGGGAGGTAGACGTGGAGGAGTAGGCCGGTAGGGAGGAGGAGCCCCGCCGGACGGAGGAGCCGGCCCGCGGCGGACGTCTCCGACAGAGGAGGCCGGAGTTCGTGATGAGGACAATGACGACGATGAGCGGGGACAGGTGGCGGCGGTGGCGGCGGTGGCGGCGGCGACGACGACGACGACGAGGGCCACGACGCTGGGTGTGGCGGTGGCGGTGGCGGCCACGACGACGAGGACGAGTGTCACGGCGCCGTGGTGCCTTCCTCAGGTTTGAGGAAGCCCTACGAGCGCGTGCCCTCGACGCTCCCTACACAGAAGCCGCTCCCCCACCAGCGCAAGGTGATTGCGCCCGTCGGGAAAGAGTAAGTGAACTACTTTTTTCATATTGTTCACATAGCATGTTGAAAACCGAATTTCAGACTAATAATTTTTGTTAATGACTCGTGCAGGGCCTGGGTGTTTACGGAGGGGGGTACCGGTGCACGCCATATCAATGGCATCCTCTCCCTGCTGATTAAGGAGTACTACCCTGGCTTGGTCACCATCGACGGCGTTCGAAAGCCGCCCATGAAGTGGGAACACTTCCACCTGCACACCGTCCCCGCGCTCGAGCCCGAAGGCAGCGATCTTGCAGGTTCACCTGCACGCGAGTCACTTGCGGAGAAGATCAAGAGGGAGTTTTGGGTGAGTGTTTTCATCGCAACGCATTTCTCAATACTACACATTCGTTGGACGTTCTTGAAATGATGCATGATGTGTGCGTGCAGGGGTACTGGAAGTGCGCAGATGGGAAAGAGGCGGAGGCGGCGATCGTGTTGGAGAACGCCTGCCATGCACGTCTCAGGGACATGTACCACGATGCGCGCATCCAGTGCGTCATCAACCACTACCGCAACTGTCTTGGCGAGGTGATCAAGAAGGAACAAGTCAGGCAGGAGATCATCCTCCAGAGGGAGACCGACCTCACCGAGGATGAGTACTTGACGGTAATTAAGCAAGTAAATATTCGTTCGTTTGCTTCCATGAAACATTCAATTCATCTTCGACATGTCAAATACTTGATGTTTCTTAGTGGATACCGGGGGTGGTGCGACAAGGACCCGGAATGCTTTCGGGAAGCCATTGTGCGCTGGTGGAGATCGGACAAGTGCTACGAGGAGAAGAAAGAGCGTCGGGAGCGCCGGGCAAAGGCTGCAAGGGTGGCACACCACCAAGGGAACCGGTCCCTCCCGCAGTTCATGGACGCATGGGTATGATAATGTTGGTCTATTTACTGTAGTGCTCAATCTATTTACTTGTAACCATGTTTGTGTTTTCTTCGCAGAGGGCATCTCATGGTGGGGAGGAGATCAACGAGGTGGTGGGGTACGCCCTTTCTCACAAGGGCAAAGCGAAGGACCCGGCCAACAGGTGGAACCCGGAGGACGGGCCGGACGCGTACACCAACGCGAACGTGCAGCCCAAGCTCGTCGAGTACAGCGCTGCGTTTCGCCAGAGCCATCCGGAAGAAGACAAGGACCCCTTCAAGGAGCCCCTAGACACGGAGATCGTGATGAGGTTGGAGGAGGGAAGCAGCACGGCTCCTACTGGATGGCCAACAGCGCCATCAGCCCGTCCACTACTCCCACGCTGAGGGAGATTCGAAAGGCCGGGTCCAGTAGCTCCTCCGGCATCTCGATAGCGCCCCGACGGCCGACCACGTACCAGCAGATGGAGGTAAGTGCGGTTTCATTCGTTGTGCACTCATTTCAAACACCTTGGCTTCACATACCATGCATGTGTAATATTGCAGGCCAGGTTCCAGGAGATGATGCTGGCCCAGCTGGCGGCCCAGGACGCGGCCCACCAGCAGAGCTTAGCGGTTATGGCGGGGCACTACCAGCGTCAGATAGCGGACCTGGCCGGCTTCGTCAAGTCCAAGTTCCCGGACGAGCAGGAGCTTCCTCCCTCCCTCTTTGCTGCACCACCACTCCCAGTGCCTCCTCCTGTTCACGCTCCAGTCAGTATATTACCTTTTTGCTTTACCTTGTGCGGCCATCCTGCAAGTACTAATTACATCACTTGTCCTTTGTGCAGGCTCAGTCGGCGGGTTCGAACCCGACTCCGGTGTGCTAGCCCTCCACCAGGTCTTTCTCCACAGCACCCGACCTACCCCACACAGCCGTACACGTGGGCTCCACCGTCGCAGACCTACTCGTCGTGGCCGGGGGCGCGGACACGGCGGGGGCCTCGCCCGCCCCTGCGGCACTACGACCCGCCGCAGGGGTCAGGGTGGACTCAGGCACAACCACAGCCACAAGCTCAGTCAGGGTGGTGTGCGTTGGAGCAAGGTGGGGGCGCTGGGACCTCTGGGGACGGCGCCGGGACCCCTGGGGACGACGCCACGAGCTAGGTACCTGTGACAACCTCTTATGGACTAGTAGCGATGCATGTTAGACCCCTGGACATGTATGTTGGACTTGTCGGACATTTTGGACATGTGTGTTGGACATCCTGGTGTATGTTGGACATGTATGCACTCATTTCATGACTTTATGTGTATTATGGACATGTATCGAAGATTTGGTGTGTGGATTCATGTTGAGATCGAAACCGATGTCGAAATGTGGTTTATATGCTATATTGTTGATATATATGTGGTATTCTGGTTCATATGCTGATGTGTGGATTTGATATGTGAATTAAATGCTAGAAAAGAGAAAAAGGGGGGAAATTCCCAGCTTTGCCAACAAAGCATAGGCCAAAGTCGTTGGCAAAGCCGGGCTTTCCTCACCGGCCTTCCCGGCTTGGGCCAGCCGTTGGCAAAGATAGGCTTCCCCTGAAGCACGCGCCCAGCTTTGCCAACGGCCGGGCCAAAGCTGTTGGCAAAGCTTGACTATTGGCAAAGCCGGGCTTCTTTGCCAACGGCCTTGTCCAGGCGGATTTGCCAACGACTTCACCCGATGTTGTTGGCAAAGCTAGCCGTTGGCAAAGCTGCCATTCCCTTTGCCAACGGGAATTTGCCAACGCCGTCGCTTCCTTTTGTTGGCGAAGGTAACGGCATCCGAGCTGACGGCGTCCCCTCTTCGCCAACGGCACACATGGCTGTTGGCGAAGCTTTCCCAACAGGGCCGGAATTCCTGTTGGCGAAGAGCTCTTTCCCATCACTTAAAACGCCAACGATTCTTTCACAACAGAAACTCGGAAACCCTGTTGGGAAAGCCTTCGCCAACAGGGTTGGAGTCTTCGCCAACAGCTCTAAGCTGTTGGCGAAGCACGCGTTTCCTGTAGTGCAACCGACCGATCGATCTCTTCGAGAGTACGAGCTGGAGAAAGCCAGCTCGGTTCACAACTTCACATGTCAGCGTCTTTTACAGTTCCGTAAAACAAACTAGCAAAGTTGCCCGCCCAAATAAAGAGGGTAGCTAGTGTGCTATTTACTATCATTTGTGTTTATTTACATGAAACTTTATTAAAAATCTTTTATTTTGTTGTTTCATTAGCTTTGTTTTTTAAATCAAAGTGGCGTGGAGAAAAATACCGTCTCATGTAGTGAGAATATGAATTAGTTTTCACGATAAAAGGGGTTATTATGCAGAACCTTTTCAATTTTTTTGAGAATAATAAGATTATTTTTGTCTTTTTACATTATGATAAAAGTTGGAACGTAATTGTCAGGATCTCAGTACCAGGATCTCGATACCACACTCCCGGCCTAATAGGTCACAGGTTTGATTCCCAGTAAGGGCGAATTCTAGTGGGATTTTCCCGCGTAATGAGGGCGGTGGTTTCTCCAATCTCTTCTCTAGTGTGTGCATGGATGCGCACACATGTGTGTGAGTGTGGTGTGTGGTTGTGTGCGTCCTATGTAATATACCATCTCAAAAAATCTTATTTTATATATTATATCTATTTGAAAAAATATAGAACCCAAATATTTGTAGCCATGGTGGCGAAAGAAGATTTAGAAGTATTTATATTTATATGTTATAGTTGATTTTATTTGTGTCTGATCCTACTTGTATCGGAGTCTATGGGGAAAAATCCAGTACGCGCCGCACGCACGGAGCGCTGCGTGCGCAACCCCGCGCGATGTGCTCCATGCGCGATCGGGCGTCCGAGGCGTCCGCAAGTGAGGTGCCGCCCTCCGTTGTGCAAACGTGATACCGTGGCTCGCTCGGCTATGCAGCAGGCAGGGCATGGTAGACGCATCAAGAGGTCCACGGGGCAGGGGCAGTGGCAGCACGGCAGGGGTGCGCAAGCGAGCCCCGTGCGCACGACGCGCACCCCACTTTTTTCCGTCTATGGACCAGACAGACAAACCTACTTATATTTTGTTAATATAAGCTGTGGCATTTCTTTTTCTATTAGAAGATATTTTTACCAAAATCTTTTTTATTTGAAAATATTTTGCCCAGACGAACTAACCTTATTTTTCAGTTTAAGAACGGTACAAAATATATAGTGCATATTATACCAACCAAAACGACATTGCTTATCTTGGAATAATCATCGTGACCTCTCCTTTTCTTGTTTAGGAATCCTCTTTTCTGGTTAGGAACTATTGGACTTTACCGGAGAAACAAAAGCATACACAAATACATAAGTCAAAGTCTACTATTATTAATATGAATCATTAGATCTTCGAATCTAATGGTATAAATTCTTATCTTTTTAAACTAATGTACAAATTTCTAAACCGTTAGATCATCATAGAATCCAACAGAGTATATTCTTCTTTTTTAAATTAACGTGAGAATTTCTAGACCCTCTCGGCGAACGTGGTGGTTTCTTTTAACAGTAGCGTGATAGCCTCTATTCTGATCTCTAAATCAACCACCAATGGCTTCTCCCTCCATCCACCTTTCCCCACCTCGGCCTCCTCCTCGTGCTCCCCACCGACACGATCGACCTCCCATTGGGCGCGCCTACTGCAAATGTCGGTGCGACTGGTGTCAAGGACTTTGGCGTCTAAGAAAAGAAAACCTCCTCCTGGTTCAGAAAACTCTCGAACCCCGAATTCACCGATGAGAGGATTTTTTTCAAGGATAAACCTCGGTGAGAGTGTTTGGTGGGATTCAAACCCAGACCGCCAGCATGCCCAGCCGCGATGCCTACCAACCGAGCTAATACTCGTCCTCAGCTACCGCCATGTCATCCACCGCAAGAGGCCCTCCTGCCACGATCGGTGGCTGGTCTACTGGCACATCTCTCCCTCCTCCTTCCGATCCTTTCCCTACTCCTTCAAGGGTGGACGACGGGGTCCTCGTGGCCCGGCGGCATGCTTCTTCGCAGCCTGACGACCATACACTGTGGTCCCAGCTAGGAAAGGATAACGTCGGAAATCTCTGAATTTAGACCATCAACACTCGTCGTACTTCAAAACCTCCTTCAAAACAGAATATTTCGTCCTTGTCATCGAAATTCTTTCCTTCATATCCACTACTCCCGCATCCATCCTCCTTCATATTTCTCCTTCATCCCAACCACCAAACTGTGGGGCCCACATGCCCTCTTTTTTACTCCGCAACGCTGGTTCCTCCGCCTGCCTTTCTTCTCCACTTCGCCCGGCCCAACCACCCCATCCGTCTTCACCGGCGCCGCTCTTCCCCACCCGCATCGGTGCCAGCCTGCGCGGCGCTAGGAGCACCACCACCCTCTGCCGCCGCTGGCGTGGGCCACGCCCGCGCGGGCGACCATGGCCACGGTGATGTCGGCGCCGCCGTCGTAGGCTCCGCCCTCCTCCTCCTCCTCGCGCGTGGCTCGAGTGGGCCGCGGAGTACACCAAGGCGGCGAGTCCCCGCCCGCCGCCGAAGTGGGCGCACGGGTGGCGGCCGCGGGCGCGGGGACGGGGGAGGGCGCCGACGTGCCCTTGTCCGCGGGGCTCGCGGAGGTGCCGGCACGGGTGCGCGCTCTCGCGCGCGCCGCGCCCGCCACGCGGCTTGCGTCCCCGCGCTCCTCCTCGCGTTCCTCCCTGGCGAGATCCATGGAGCTCGCCCGCCTCCCTGGTGGATCCATGGAGTCCTGCCTCCGCCGGGTCCCCGCGCCTCCTCCTCCGATGTGGCGGCGGCGGGCGGATCACGGGCGCGACGCCCCCGCGCCTTCCCATGCCCGCGGCCCCCGCTTTGCCTCCGCCGCGGCCCACCTCACAAGGACGGTGGCGCGCGCGACTCTGTTACCGGATCTGGCGCGCCTCATCCCACCGGCGACCGTCCGGAGGAGCCTCGTCTGTGCGGGTCGGGAAGGAGCTCCTCCGCTCCCCGCGTGGCCTTCTTCCTCGGTGGCCCTCACTGGACGAACAGGGGAGCCTGGCGGCGAAGCTCCCTCTCCGCCGCGGAGCTGGGGGACCCGCGGTAGAGGAGCTCCCTCTCCCAAAGACGACGGAGAGGCGAGGCAGAGCTTTTCCGGGCTCGCGACGTCAGCGACGAGGTGCAGAGGAAGAAGACCGTCGGCGGCCATGGTCGAGCGCGGCGGGAGCTCTCTCCGGGCTGGGCGCCAGGTAGTTGGGGCGGTGGCATCGATGCGTGGTGGGCCCTTGCGAAGCCCTCTCCATCCCTCTGTATTTGGAGGAGGCGGGAGGGCGACGCCTCTTTCCCGTGCTCCTCCAGGAGGCCACTGCAGGCGTAAAAACGCCAAAACTCTCGTGCAGGAGCCGATGGCGATTTTTTGCAGGGCCCAGTGCGGATGGTATTAGACGCTCACTATAGTGAGTAGATTGTGGGCATTTTTCTTAGAACTGGCCTTTTTATGTTTTACCACACTCTTTTTTAAGGAATGAGATCCTCAACCATCATGGTGCTTGGTGTCAGCCTGCAATCAGGGCATCAAGACCGTCCACTCCATCCTACGGTGCATGCAATAATACTGCCAAAGATATTCTCCCAGGCCCCACATTCCTGGCCCAACTCATCCCACAACAACGCTGCTCTTCCTTTTATTCTCGATGCAGACCGGCAGCCGGCGGCTCTCTCGTCACCGACGTCGTAGGATCCCAGGCTCCTCCGCGTCGCGCCCAGGTGCGTGAAGCACGTCGGCGGCAACCACCCGAGGCTCCCGCACGTTGTAGCCGTCCCCGTCGTGCCCTGGGACGCATGGTTTGTTAGCACCTACTACATCGGGCTCCTTCACGCCATGTCCAGCAGCAAAAGCAAACCAAACAAAGGGTCCCCTTGTGTCCTTGCCGGAAAATTGAGTTGCTCTGTCACCGAATTGACTCTTGTGGCCACTGAAGTGAGGTCCTCCTGCACCAAATTGCACTACTGTGTCTAAATCAAACCCCATCATTTGCCAAATCGACCAGGAGGGTGCTGACGGCCGCCACGACTGCGTTGTCGTCGTCTCACGAAATAGGGAGGTGGGCGCCGCACCTACCGCAACAGCGAGCACCGGGTGAGCGACACTGGTGAGCGTCGGTGAGGGCCGCTTATTCTCGCATGTGCCTCAGCGAGCTCGTCGCCGACCACCTCGCGTGCCCCCAGAAGAGCCCCCGCCAGAACCTAGCGGTCCCTAGCCCGGACCCTACGCAATAGGGTTTGCGTTGCGAGCGGTGGCGGCTGTTGCGGCGGACTCCCGCTCCCGCCCTGCCTCCTTCGCACCCTCGCTCCGCGCCTACGAGGCTGCGACCTCCAGCTCTAGTGGTAGTTCTTGTTGCAGAGTGCGAGGAAGAAGAAGATGCGGAGGAAGATTTGACTCGTGCAGTGCATTGGGCCGAGATGGGCCTCTCGACTAGTTGCGGTGCGGCCTGCAAGATGAGCTCGATGGCATTACCGTAGGATTCACAAAGGATGACGGAGATGCACTGACTACACTGACTACCGTTCGTTTTCGCTACGGTTATCGACCACCAATGGCCATAGAACTTTTCTCTCAAAGCAAATCAACCACCAAGCAGCCACCAAAGAAGATTTTCTCTCGTAACAAACCAAAGACTACCATCACCACCAACCAAACGAAATGGATGTACACTCTAACACCAAAGAAGGTGATGGTAGAGGATTTCATTCCTTTTCGAACGGGTCTAGGCAAAGATATATTTTCTTATCGGAGGTAAAGAGGAACATGCAGTTGGCCCGGTTCACGATTTCTTTTTAGAAAAAATTTATTATACCTCCCTAGATACTACACGGAGTCCATCATTTCTCCCTAGACTCCAAAATTGTGTGAACCATCTCCCTACACTTTCAAAAGTGTTAATTTTACCTCCCTACCTTGGTTATAAGCAATTTTCCAAGGTGGTTTTGTCCTTGTCATTTAAAAATGAATTTTAAAAATAAGCTTTTAAAAATTAAATAGTTTTCAAAACAAAAATATGAAGTGAAGCTGACATGGATACATTCATCATAAATGCAGTGAACCATCATAAATGTAACATATATTAATGTTGAATGCATTTATGCATTTTCGATTAATGTATTCATGTTGGCTGCATTTCATCTCAATTCATCTCTAGGAGTTTTCTCATTATTTATAAGTTTAGATATATTTTTCGTAGTTTAATGACCTATAATTAAGTATTTACAAGATCTATTTTTAATTAAAAATGAGAAAGCTACTTTTGAAAATCCCTTATAACCATGGTAGAGAAGTAAATTGAATAGTTTTGAAAGTTGAGGGAAGTAGTTCACTCGGTTTTCGACTCTAGGGAGGAATCGTGAAGTCGCCACTATTTCTAGGGAGTAAAAACTGATTTTCCCCCCTTTCTTTTGAATGAAGAAATTCCACACTCAAGACTAGGCCTTCAACAGTAGGGCACTGCATTTCATCTCAATTCATCTCTAAAATTTTTCTCATTATTTAGAAGTTTATATATTTTTTTCATGGTTTAATAACCTAATTAATTATTTACAATATCTATTTTTAATTAAAAAATGATAAAACTACTTTGGAAAACCCCTTATAACCATGGTAGAGAAGTAAATTGAACAGTTTTGGAAGTTGAGGGAAGTAGTTGACTCAGTTTTCGAGTCTAGCGAGGAATCATGAACTGGGCCTTCAACAGTTGGTTACCCCAGATTGTTTGGGCATGGGCCATACTTGGGCTGGGCCCGACCTGATGAGAAGTCCGCAAATTAATTATCCTAAAAAAAAGCATTCCATCAGAAGAACCGTTCTGGCGTCGAATGATTTTATTTTATTTTTGTTTAACCGACTGGTGCATGCCTCGCATTACCTGAAGAGCAGTGGTTTGCGGTAAGCCGGTAACGAGGTATGGATCCATCTGTTCCACTCCTGGGTGAAGGTTGGTTTACCTAATGCTCTAGCCTCACCCACACCTGTTCCAGTCAAAGCGGCCTTCTTTGAGACAGCCGTGTGGAATCAGTGAGCTACCACGGCACCAACTGCTCCTCCGGTCCTCCCCTCAATTCCATCCGCGCGCCGGCCGGGGACTCTGCTGCGGCGGCGCCCGCAAGTACTTGTGGTTCACTGATCTTGCCCGCCCCCCCCCCCCCCCCCCCCCCCCCCCCCGCGCCTGGAATTCCCGGTGGTAGGGAAAGTAGCTCGGGCAAGTTAAATTATGTGTTGACCCGGCGTAATCTGGCTGCACGATTCATCAACCCTGAAAACCCGCCACACGATCTTTCTTCCTCGTCTGTCTAGACCACATGCATGTTTCCTCTGTGGCGGTCATGGTGGAGTGGCCTGAATCTGTTAGCAGTGCCCACCCTGTGACGGTTAATCCGTGTAGTTTCTTTTACACGGCCACGAGTGCGTATCCTGACGACGGTGACACACTCGCTGCCGTGCTGCTGATTGCCCGAGGCACACACGAGTCAAAACGAACTCCCTCCTGCGAACAGCGACAGGATCTCTCCATCTAGCACTTTTCCGTCTGACTCATCAAGGCACCCAACAGAGCCGTTCGTTGCCCGGATCATTTTCCCTCCAAGAAGCAACCAACCTCGAACTACTCCTACACTCCCATAAGGCTTCTGGTGAGAAAAAAGGGGGACGCGCCGCGCGCACGACACGAGCTCCCCTCCCAATCAATCTCCCCATCCCCCTCCCCCGCAGACGCCAAACCCAACACACCCATCGTCGCCCAAGCATGGAGATAGAAGAATAAGAACCCGAGATTTCCAGACACTTTGTATATATGCGCGGTCGCCGCTACCACCCCTAACCCCATGATCCTAGACTCCTAGTGCTCCTGCGTCGAGCCGTACACGATACTCGTCAGTTACCGAGGAGCAAGAAGGCAAGGGACCTTTGTGCAGTGCGGCGAGAGGTGGCTTGGGGTGCCTGGGCAAGGAGGAGAAAGATGCAGGAGGCGTCGTCGTCGTCGTCTCCTCTCCCGGCGCTCAGCAACGGTTACCAGCCGCTCCCGTCGCTGTACCTGGGATTCCTGGCCATATGGGCGGCCTCCGGCTTCTCCTGGGCGTTCAGCTCCTGGAGGAACCGCCATTTCCAGGTACCGTCAAAGGCCCTGAATTTCCTCCATTTGGTTTCTGTCGCCACTCGGCACGTCGTCAGGTCTTTTTTTAGCGATTTTGATTGTGTTGCTGCTTAGTGCTTACCGTTCCGATCACCATTTTGGTGAAATTGAGAAGAGCATTTGACGCGATGACCGTTGTTTTGATTTTGGCTTCAACAAGAAGTTTCTGAATTTTCGGTCCGTACTGAAGAATCAGAAAAACCTGATGCAGACGAATTGGGAACCTGTACTGAATTGTCAGAGGTCAGACACTCGTACTGTGGTTCTGATGTACGTAGTAATTCTGTTTGCTTCGCCCAGGTAAATAACCTGCAGTGGATCCTGGCTCTGGTCCCGTTGATCAAGGCTCTCCAAATGGCGCTCTCGTTCCTGTTCTGGTGAGCTTTATTTCGGCGTGCCTTTCGCTTTGTTCTCTCCCGGAACACGAAAACCAGCAGTTGGCTACCGGGACCCTGTGGCTGAATTCAGACGGTGCGCAGGTACTCGTGCGTGCACCTCCAGACGTGCTCGCTGTGGATGTCGTTCGGCGCGTACGTGACGGGGATCCTCTTCCAGACGACCTCCTTCGTCTCCTTCATGCTCATCTCCCACGGCTACTGCATCATGTGCGAGCGCCTGTCCATCAGGGAGAGGCGAACCACCGCCGTGCTGGGGTGCCTGCTGTACCTGAGCCTCATCGGCTACAAGGCTGCAGTACCTTACTTCACAGTGAGTCCTCGCCGAACCTGAAAGTTCAGCTTCTGCTGCAGCATTGCAATATTTTGTCTGAACTTGTGTAAAGGGATACTCGGAGGCTGTGTTCTGAAATTTTTGCGTGACTTGGAACAGGTCTTTCTGCTGTTCAACTATTTCGCGTCATTTTACATCATATTCCGGCGCACGTCCCAGAATCTCATAGTCCTGCAGGAGCAGCTCAACTTCATAGAGGAGGAGGACATCCATTCGTTGCACGGGACTCTGAACACAAAGTACACAATGTTCAAGTGCGCGGTTCTTCCCAACTGTTTGGTTTCTGATGCAACACTCATAAAACTGCTACATCCTTAAGCTTCTTCCCTTGTTTGTTCTTCAGGAGATTTCAGGGCACGATGCAGGTGGCAGCAGTGGCATTCATCATGGTATGGGGCTTTATCACGCAGCACATTGTTGTGGTATGATCAGTTTCGTTTTGGCAGTGCTTCTGACGGTGTTCTTTCAGGTGTACATGAGGGCCGACGACACGCCGGATAACTACTGGTTCCGTGTATTAGTGCGTGAGTGGGTGCAGTTCTGCATCTTCATGTACATTGGGTGAGTCAAAAATTTGGGCTGACAGTAAACAATACAAACCCCCCTGAGCTCAAAAGGGAAGTAAATTCAGTTTGGTTCTCATCTCTCTGTCGTTTCTCTTTTCAGGTGGAACTTCAGGATCCCTGAAGCATCGCTCCATCTGCCGGTGATGCCCCTTGTGAAATCAGCATGGGAGATCTCCATGCCTCCCATTTACAGTGTGGTAAGTTTTTATGAATTCTCTTTTGGCTTGTTTGCCCGTTCCGCAGACAAGAATGAAACATCTCATACGGTTGTACTTCTGACGAAACAGGAGATGGACGTAGCCGATTTCAAAGGCCTCGTCTCAGATCAATGGCATGTCGGAGTGGTAGGCACAAGTGACCTCGCAAAAGTTATTTTATACTGTTGTATATGTTTATAATGACGGGATAACTGTCTGTCAAATCTGACTCCTTGCAATGTTGCAGAGGACTGGTTCAGGTTGTTCTGCCCACCCGCTACTGGTGCTGGTTCAGAACCCTAGCCCAACGGCTTCTCCTTCCGGTAGAGCCCCAAAGTTTCAGTTGGACAGGGAGAACCAGGTCTAGATCGACCAATTTACAGATTACAAATCTGACACAAAACAGTTCAGTTGGACAGAGTTCTTGGGGAAGAACTGACAGTCAGAGATTCACACCTTCAAGGCTTCAACAATGAACCTTCTTTTGTTCCAAAAAAAAAAACGGACCCTTTTGTCATCTTAGAGTTCTGTTTTCTCCCCGGTTCGAAAATCAGGGAAAATGTACATATATACAGACACTGTATCTGCAAAGAAAAATGAAAGTTGTTTTCCTGCGGCAATACGGCCAGAATCATCTAGAACTACAACCCCTTTTTGTCAATCACCAATATAATTTAACAATATGTCTCATGATATAGAAATCGCAAGCCTCAAGCCTTTTTGTAAGTCGCAACATGAGAAAATATAGATACTATAAATAAATCCTCCCTCCAATAAAGACACCTTATGTATTTTGACACGGTACATTCTTAACCTTAATTACTGTTTTTACATAATATGTTTATAAATTCAAAAAATAAATCTATGATACTGCAATAGCATTTTAAGACAAATCTATGGTACGTATTTCATGTTTTCTAGACCAACTAAATTTTTGAAACAAAAATGATAGGGGGTAATACTTGCTAGTAGTATTACTCAAAAGAAAAAAATGCTTCATTTAGCATGATTGGACACAATTGACCATGAAAACAGTACCATCGTTGGAAAAATTCTAGCACCAACAAAATAGTACCATGAAAATGCAATTTACCGTAGGAGGCTTTGCTTTGCAACACCCCCACCTGAGCCCTATCTAATATAGTTCAATTTTATTGGGATTTGCTACCTATGTGCGAGCAAATGTGGAGGCCTCTAATCCTTTGAATTTGTGACTGTCGGATAGGAAACCAACCGCCTAGATGCATCTGCCACCTTATATATATGGATTGCCACTAGCCACTCTCGTTTTCAGATTCATCACCCCTCACCGCCGCTAACCTTATCTTCGATGTCTTCGGCGGCACTCCCTTGCATCCATCATCCCCAGATCCACCGCTCTCCATTGCCACAATTTTTAGATCCACCACCCCTCTACGTTGTCGACTCATCTTCCATGGCTCCGACGGCCTCATACCTCAATCACATCAGATCCTTCGCTCTCGATTGCCGCAACTTTCAGATCTACCGCCCCTCATCGCCGCCAACTCATCTTCCATGGCCCCAACAGCCCCTTTCCTCCATCATTGCCAGATCTTCCACTCTCGGTTGCCACAACTTGATCCACCATCCCTCACCGTCGCCGATCATCTTCCATGGCTCCGACGGCCCCTTGTCTCCATCATCGCCCGATCCTCCACTTCCGATTGTAGTAATTTTCAGATCCACCACCCCTCACCACCGCTGACTCATCTTCCATGACTCTGGCCGCCCCTTGCCTCAATTGTTGCCAGATCCTCCGCTCTCGGTTGCTGCAATTTTTAGATCCACCACCACTCATCACCGTCGACACATATTCCATGGCTCCAGCGTACCTTGCCTCCATCGTCATGAGACCTACCACTCTCTATTTCTGCAATATCCAGATTCACAACCTCTCATCACCGTCGACTCATCTTCAATGGCTCTGATGCTCCTTGCTTCCATAATCACCAGATCCACCACTCTTGGCTTCCGTAATTTCGAGGTCTAAAACCCCTCACAACTAGCACCCCCTTACCTCCATCCTTGTCAGATCCACTGCATGCTGCATCTGCCAATCACTCCAACATGGCACACCACTACTGTCACTATCCAACAAGTGATCCCTTGGATGCCCATGTTAAATGGTGCTTGTCCACTTCACCATCTCGCCCCCGTGACAAAAATGGTTTGCTAGTAAGATCTAACATTACCACCCGAATTAGAAGCTCAACAAAGAAGAACATCTTCAATCGAATTGAATGGTACGAAGTTTTGTCCATTTTGTCTCCTTGAATTCAATTAAATGTGAAATATGTTTTTTTTTTCAAACTTCCTCAAATAGATCTGGTCATCAAAATATGAAATTATGATTCTATTGAATTTGTAAGATTTATAATGAAAGTATTTTTCACATGTTACAATTTTCTCTTCAAAATATTATTTTATCATAGAATATGGTCGTCAAATCTTTACATTGTAGACCATGTTTAAATGCTAAGCAACTAGCATTTTGAATCAAGGGATCAATGTTATCTTTTTTAATTCGAATCAATAGAGGTTTTTACAACCCATTTGCATTTGATTTAATTTCATATCAAATATAGCAGCAAAAATGCTAGTATAAGAAAAATTAGTTTTCTTAAAGCTTAGATATAAATAAATACATAAAGGAGAAACCAATAGATAAACAAAACTAGTTTTACAACCTTAATCTAAAGCCACTCACTTAAGATAATTGCATACCAAAAAAATAGACAATACATAAATTTACAATATCTTATAAAGCTGGCAATACTAATTATTGCTAGATATAGGCATAAAGATTTACAAAATCTTATAAAGTTGGCAATATTATTGTTGGAAATAGTGGGGATACAGATTTACAAAATGTGTACCTCGCTAGCTAGTAGTAATTACATCGCCAACCTTTATTGGTTCTGTAAATGTATATGCAATTTCTAGTAGTAATCAATATGACCTTGTAAGTATTACATATATAAAGTTCATTATTTGTACTAGTAATTAATGTGCTAATTTTAGATGATCTTGTAAATGTTGCACACCACTAAGTAGTAATTAATTTCTACTAGTGAAGTACATACATTTGCGAGGTCATCTAAAATCGTCAACAGTAATTATTTCTACAAATAGTGAACTTAATTATAGTTATTTGCAAAATTATACTAATCAACACACATTAATTACTACTACACATGCAAAGATGTATATAATCATCCAAGATAATGTTAACTACTACTATATTGAGGTACTTAAACTGTGGCAAAACTTCAAGTCTACCAAAATACCCCACAGAAATCATGGAAAAGGAAAGAAGTGTCATCCACTCCCCACTATCCTTCTATGCCAGCCACATATATATATAAGCTAGTCCAAGCAATGGGTGTTGAGGTACATTCCACTATCCCTACATCCTTATAAGCCACAGCCAGTCAGAGTAGGCCCCATCTGGCACTGGATGCGAATACATCATTCCTTCCCCAAACCCCCCAAAAAAACAAAAACTGGAGATCCTTTTGACCCTTTACTTGACTGCTTGCTCTATCCTACCACACATATGCTTTCACATACCACTCCACAAATCTCTCTTTGCGCTCTATATCTAGCCCACACGCGCACTCCCAAACCTTGTAGGGCACCACTCGCTTCCACCACAGCCTCAAAAAAAGTGTCTGGTTGCATTTATTAGGGTGTTCGCGCTTCTTGGCCATGAAGGAGGGATCTTCCAAGTAAGTGCCTATGAACCCATCTGTGCGTCATTTTCATGCCTTCGTCACACAATAAGGGCCAAATTTTTAAGTTTCTCACACGTGTTTTTGTTTGGTGGCCCGGTTTTGGTTTCAGCCATAGGGGTTATCCCACCATCTTTGGAGGCTGGAAATCTACGGCCAATGACCCCGATGTCATTGAGGTGTCAGCAGAGGAAGTTGTTGGGAGGAGCTCTTCTGGACGCCAGAAACGAAAACTAGCCCAGGTGAGTTGAAATAAAAAAAATATGTTTTCTCATTGTCTTGTTTTCACCCTCCTTTTTATTTTTTCTACATTAAGTGGTTTTTGTCGGTTGGAGTTCTCGGTAGGGTTATCTTAATGCACGATGACTGAGGTGTGGTGATTATTGAGAATTAGAGCTACAATTTCATGGGTCGTGTATGGTCACCAGATTATTTATGCCCTTTGGTTTGGTGATGCGCACATTAGTGTAGTGTGCAGGAATAGGATGGTTGGGAATGGTTTGGTATTGGGTGTCTTCTTCTTCTTTCTTTTTTCCATTTTACCTTTTTGGTGTTGGATTGTGACTCACTTTGCGTTATACCCTGAGATGTGTTATCTGAATGATGAATGCTTGCATGAGCAAAAAAAAGCTGAAATTGTGTTTGGCCGTATAGTGGATCTGTTGTTTGCCCGATTGGATGTTGTAGTGATAAGGGTTTCATTGTGGTGAGTTTTTGTGTTGTCAATCTTTTCTAGTAAGTGTTTGGACAATCACTTAAAAGCTATGGTACATAGTCTCTAAAGTGATAAAATATGTGTCTGCTTATGTATTAAGGTACATCACTTGCTATCGAGATTAGAATATTAAGGTACATAGTCTCAACTTCATTAGAATCTAAGTTAATTTGCATACACAACTCTTTTCATAAGCAATGAACAGCTATATTTTTGACATTATGTTTCTCATATTTAACTTTTTGTGAAATATTTTTCATGGTAGCATGTTAAGAGGAATTAATCTGTAGTAGCATTTTTTTATTACCAGCAAGATATGGTAGTTTCAAGATGTTTTGCAGTTATTGAATTTGCCTTCTTCTATCCACTATGAATAGTGGAATTAATCTGTTTATATTGATTGATTTATGGGTTATTTTGGGGTGCATCATAGTTTCATTTATTAGAATTCATTTGATTCTCCTATGCAGTGACTGAGTTTGTGCCTTTTTTCTTTTGTGTGAATCCTTTCTTATCGCAAATTGCAATGATTCTTAACTATGATTATGTTTCTCTTATTTTATGTTTTGGATGGTACATGGTAATAAATTTTGTTCTATCTTCATTCAGGCTTATGCTTTGGTAAATGAATATTTATTAGCTAAGTCTAGTTTTCCTAAATACTCCAACTTGTAGTTAAGATGCCACAAAGCTTTCTATTTAAATATGTTACTTGTCCGATCTATAGGTTGTTCATTCTGAAATAACTGAACTTGATGCCGATGATGACGATCATGATGAATCTATAATAATTGATGAGAAGATAGAAAGTCACAAGAATAAGCAAGCTGTTTTTCATATGCAATTGCCAGAGAATCCAAAGGTGAAGTAATTTTTGGACTTTCTTTCTTTTTGATTCACTTGTTAATTATTATGCTACTTTAGTGTCTGATTTTTATTTTTATGTTGGGCACCTTCAGAGTGCTACGTCTGCAAATTTTACTGGCCCAAGTGCGATTCCTATCACAAAGGTTGGTCCATGGGATGGCCTGGGAGGTAATCATAATGGTGCCACCTCAAGTGCTATCCCTCCTACAGGTTTGCTTGCTCATTATTATCATCAACTTGTGGTGGCACTTGGAGGGGAGCACAATACTAATAGCACTCCAGTGGTAGAAAGTGGTAGTAGCTTTAACTCTGGTGCGAATAATTACATGGGCATTCCACCTGCTGGTGTGGAAGCAGTTTTATCACAGGGGACTTCTTCTGAGATGCCACATCAGCCCAATCAGACTGAGATAGTCGATGGTGAAGTTCATGAGAAGTACATGGCATTTAAAAAATTTGATACAGTTAATGACCACAGTGATCATTTCTTCTCAACAAGAGTTCGTGCTGTTAGAAAGGTAGCTATTTTAAAACTTTGGTCATGCACTCATGCTCTATCTTCACTTTATTTACTCAATTCAATATTAAGTTTGCTGTTTTTTAAACAGCCAATGAAGGCTTGGGTGAAGCGGCTTCAACATGAATGGAAAGTCCTAGAAAATGATTTGCCAGGTAAAGTAGCTACTGTGTTTTTCATGGTATGATGTTTTAAAGATAATTCAGGTTTGTTAAATGCAGATTGTTCCATAATACTATTCCTTTGCCCTTTAGTCACTACATGCTCACCAGATGAGTTGACTTGTTGATCTTTACCAATTATTTTCATGTGTGCCTAAAATGACTTTGGGTTCAGTTTAACCAGACAATATAACTTCCAAAAAAAAACAGACAATGATATGGGATGCAGTTATTTTCATGTACTTACTGGTACTTTCTGCAAATTGAACAGATACAATATATGTGAGAGTTTACGAGGATAGAATGGACCTACTTAGAGCTGTCATTGTTGGATCAGCAGGCACTCCTTACCATGATGGCCTTTTCTTCTTTGATGTCTATTTCCCTTACCGATATCCAAATAAACCTCCAGTAAGGAATATTCTGATGCCACACGCATACATGTAGCTTGTTTCCAATTTTAAGAATGTGCATGCCAATACATTCGGCTGCTCTTTCAGGAAGTGATTTACCGCTCTGGAGGATTGCGGGTTAACCCAAATCTCTATGAATGCGGGAAAGTCTGTCTCAGTCTCTTAAACACCTGGACTGGCGCAGAATGTGAGAGGTGGAACCCAGCTAATTCAACCTTGCTGCAAGTCTTGGTCTCCATTCAGGCGTTGGTGTTGAATGCTAAACCTTATTTCAATGAACCTGGGTATGCTATGTATGCTAACACTCCTCAAGGCGCGAGGGCAGCTATGGAGTACAATGAAGAAGTTTTTCTGCTATCCTGCAGGACAATGCAGTATTCTATTCACAATCCACCAAAGGTATGGAGATATGTATGCTCTGTGGATGTATGTACCAATGTTTTTAAAGGAACCATGGTTTTTAATAATCTTCGTTTGCTTTGGCGAAGAATGTTTTTGGGTGCCTTTGTAGAACAAGAAACCTCTCAATAAACCTTTTTATGTTTTTTCACAGAAAACTGAACCCTTCTCACAATCTTGATGCTTCTAAATTTGACATGTGTTCACTTGTTACAGCATTTCGAGGACTTCGTTGTTGGCCATTTCTGCAACTACGGGCGCAAAATCCTGAGAGGATGCAAGTCCTACATGGCCGGTACCCCAGTTGGCTGCCTCGTCGGAGACGGAGTGCAGGATGTCGACAAAGGAGCCAGAAGCTGCTCCTCCCCCAACTTCAAGGCCTTACTTAAAGTGCACTTCGCGGAACTACTGAAGGAGTTCGCCAAGATAGGTGTCAGCTGCGACGAGTTCCAGATTCCTGGCGGAGCCGCCAACGCTGCAGCAGACACCCCAATGAACCTGAAGCTAGAAGAGCAGCAAGTGATTAAGACTCAAGAGTAGGGAGGGTCGACGGATTTCGCTTCGCAGCAGGAGACCTGACAGGTTTTCTTCCTGCTGGGAAGCGGCATAGTATCTGGGCATCTCAGTTTAGTCGTGTATTAGTTTCTGCAAATTCCCCCCCTTGTCTTCCAGTAATTTTTTAGAGACAAGTTGCACATGTGGTGCCATCTACATCGTTGAAACAGTATACTTTTGACATTCATCCGGTGTTATCCCTGTGCGTTCTTTTGGTGTGTGCCGGCCGGTTTTATGTGCGCGTTGTTCTTGCCGGTTACACGAGAGACGATTTAGGAGACGATGCTGTTTGTCAGATTGTTCTGTTATATACGCATCGTTTCCTTCTTGGTAATCTCAGTCAGCCGTGTCAGGTTATGCTCGTCACGTTCTTCCTTCTGCAGCCAAATAAATCATTGGCAGTTGATTGGTTGGCCCGATGGTTGCGGAGCCACGGTGCCGCCGTGCCGGGCAGCCGGGGTTGGGTGAAGCCGGCAAGGCTTGGACGCCGCCCGGTGGAGCGCGGCTACGAGCCGAGGCGACAACTTGCGTGCAATCTTCTGTTCCAGAGTGGTTCTTCACTTCAGCCCCTCGACGATCCGGCCGTAATAAGACTAACTCCAACAAGGAATTGCATTTTTGAGAGGCAAATCTGGGTTTGCCTCGCATACACAGTGCTTTTCCTTTTCTTCTCAAAGTGTCACCTCAAAGTGTCACCTCCAACAGCAAGTCAGCAATTGCATATGCATCTCCCAGTCTCCTGCTGCATGCGCCACCTGCCTCCCTCGCCGGCGAGAGCGCGCCTACCGTCTCCTGCTGCATGCGCTGCCCTCCTCCCTCGCCGGCAAGAGCGCGCCTACCTTCCTCTCTCTGCCGAGCCGCCGAACTGCAGGAGAGAGAGCAGTAGCCCTGCTGTTGGGGACGAGCTTGACGGGCAAGGCCCTGCTGCAAGATCGTGGCGATGACAGACTCGGGCGGCAGCGCCTTCTTCGCCAGCGAGCCCCTGCCCCGCGACCCCGAGTTCTTCGTCGGCGAGCCCCTGCGCCTCGCATCTCCCCGGTGAGGACGCGCGGCATCTTCGATCCCCTGCACCTCGGGCCGGCGGCGCGCATCGAGCGACTCCCTCTGCCAGCGAGCTGGAGGGAGGAGGCCATCATGCTCGAATTTGTCGGTGAGGGGCTCGCCGCGGGCGTCTCGTCAACAACGCCGGCGCTCCTCCTCCGCGGTCCGCGCTCACCTCCTCCGCGCCGCGCCGCCCTTGCCCCGCGCCGCCGCCCCCGCGCTCTCGCCTCCCTCTTTACCGCGCGCGGCCGGCTCTCTCCTTCTCCCCTGCGCGCGGATGCCTTCGAGGAGAGAGGGGATGCAATTTTGCATCCCCTCTCTCCTCAATATGCATTTTGCCTCACCCTTTGCCTCTCCTGTTGGAGAGAGATTCGGCCATGCACAGTGCCAACTCGTGATGCAAAAATGGAAATGCATGTTCTGTTGGACTCAGTCTAAGCGGCCGCGGCATGGCTGATGGCTCCAACGAGCTGTGGCCTCTATCCCGGCCGGTAGCCTGCTGGATCTCCTTCGATCACAGAGTTCCCTGTTCCCGGCAGCCCGTGCTGACCACGGCATCTTTGTGCCTCACAAGTCACAAGTCGTGCATCTTTGCTCTGCACTCTTCAGTGGAGCAATGTTACCGTGCCAAAGAGGCCACTAATGGTTGACGTTTACTTGTCACACCAAGGTCTTGGTCTCCCTCTGAATTCTGAACCACATAATCCTAGCGTAGTAGCGTAGACGAAGATGATGCAGAGCAATCCACTCGACAATTCGTCATCAGCTACGAATCCCATTGAAGTCACCATCGCGATTGACGACTCCGACGTACACAAGAAGTTGCACGGCTTGCAAAGTTGCAGCCTCGGTTTCGTCTCCTTCCTTAATAAACCCACCTTGCCAACGCCGCGTCGCCGCCCGGCACACCATTTCGCTTTCGCGTACCATTTTTCGCTGCCCACTCTGGCCGGAATGGCGCAGCCGCAGAGCCGCCTCTCCCTTCTCCTCCTCCGCATCCTCCTGCTGCTTCCCGCCGCCACAGCCGCACCGTACTCCTCGCTTTGCCACTCCCCCGGCTCCGCCCCCGACGTCCCCGACCCCAAGCGCTCCCTCGGCGGCGCACCGCAGCTCGCTCACCGCTGGATCTCCACCGGCCACTTCTCCGGCGGTGGCGATCTCCAGTTCACCCCGGTCGGCCGATACGACGCCCGCACTTTTTTCTTCTACCCCCGCGAAAGCTCCGCCAGCGCCACCACCGACCCCGTCGTGACCCATCTCTCCGCCACGCTCACCCTCGAGGGAGCCCGCCCCACTGGCCGCTACGGCGACCGCCCCCACTCCGTGTCCTTCGACCTCGACGGCTACTACTCCGCCGCCACCGGGGAGCTCTGCATGGTCGGCACCGGTTCCTACGCCAGAGAAGACGGCTTCGGCGTCGTCCTCCTCTCCGACGTCGTGCTCCGCCTGAGCGTGCCGCGCCCGTCCAACCTCACCACGCCCTTCGTCACGGGCCGCCTCGGGGGCGCCGACTTCAACCAAATCACCCTTGTCGCATACGCCGAGGATGGGTACAAGTACGGACAGATCGCCTCCTGTCCGCCGACCCCCCGCACGCGGCCGGTGCTCGACGCGGGGTTCTCGTGCGGCCGCCTCATGCGGCTGCTAGGAAGAAGCTCCTACAGCCTGGAGTACAGCAGACCGGCCGGTGATGGGAGCGCGGCGAGCGGGTCCCCTTTGCGGCTGCGCCACGGGAGCATGTACATCAACCAGTTGCGCTGTGGCGCCCACGACGGCGCCGTGCGCGCGTACATCGTGTTCTACACCGATCAACCGGCCGCCTCCCCGTCCAACTACACGTACACGGCACGGCGGTGGGGGCGTGGGCGTGGTGGCTTCTTGGTCGGGGACGAGGCGCTCGTCGCCGACGGGTTCTGGGACTCGTACGGAAGCCGGCTCTGCCTGCGGGCGTGCCGGGTGGCGAGCTCCAGCAAGTTCAGCGCCGACCTGGCAGTCGGCGAGTGCGGGATCGGGGTCAGCTTCTGGTTCCCGGCCGTGTGGTCGGTCCGGGACCGGAGCGTTGCGACGGGGATGATCTGGAACGCGAGCAGCAACAGCGACGGCGGCACAGCGGGCGTGATCTCGGCGTCGAGAACCGAGGGCTATCTGGGCGAGGGCGACCTCTCCGGCATCAAGTACAACTACACCCGGGTGGAGGAGTCCAGGAAGCACTACGACGCCATGCCGGCGTTGAGCAAGGAGAGGAAGGGCAGGTTCCCGGGCAACTACTCGTATTGGGACTTCGCGTTCGGTTTCTCACTGAAGAAACAAGGGCGCACCCGCGGTTACGCCACGCCGGTCACGATTGGCTCAGCCTTGGTCGAAGGGAACGTGCTGGTAGCAGACGCGGCCTTTGGAGCAGAGGAGGTGAACAAGCAGAGGCTGCTGCAAGTCAGCTACACTCTGCGATACCATGTCGCGTACACAAACTCATCCGCGAATTCCCCACGGCTGATGCAGCGCATCTTTGCGGAAGGTGTCTACGACACCAAGACAGGCTCCCTATGCATGGTGGCCTGCCAAGTGACTAACGGTTCGTCGGACTGCGCGGTGCTCGTCACCGTGCAGTTCGCTCCGATGGACGCCACGGCGACAGAGCACGCCGTCGGGACGATCAGCAGCCTGAGGAACAAGAGCGACCCCTTGTTCTTCGAATCACTGGACTTGGTTGGGGGCGGGATGTACGTGAAGCAGGTGGAGGAGGCAAGCTCCAGGATGGACATGGAGAGTGCCATGCTGCTGGCCTCCATGGCGCTGTCCTGCGCCTTTACCGCCCTGCAGCTGCGCCACGTGAGGAACCACCCCGAGGCGCTCTCGGCCACGTCGCTCACCATGCTCGTCGTCCTGGCCCTGGGCTACGCGATCCCCCTCGTGCTCAACCTCGAGGACACGTATGGTGGTGAGGACAGCCGCAGGCGGTACTTCGTCAAGCTGACCAGCGGCGGGTTGCTGGAGCTGAACGCGTTGGTGCTGAGGGCGACCACCATGCTGGCCCTGGCTCTGCAGCTGCGCCTCCTCCAGCTTGCCGTGTCGCGGCGATCCGCGGATCGAGCGGGAGGCAAGCACGGGGACTCGTCGCCATCGTCGCCGCCGGCATCGGCATCATCATCCGAATCCGAGACCGAGAAGAGCACGCTCTGGGTATGCCTGCCGCTGTACGCCCTCGGCGCGGTCGTGGTCTGGATCGCCCACACGAGCGACGCCCTGCCGGGACGGGCGCTGGTGGACGACCTCGCGGCGTACGCGGGGCTCGTGCTGGACGGGTTCCTGCTGCCCCAGGTGGTGTGGAACGCGCTCTCGGCGTCCGGGGCGAGGAGGGCGCTCTCGCCGTGGTTCTACGCCGGCGTCGCCGCCATCCGCGCGGCGCCGCACGCGTTCGACGCGTTCAGGAAGCGGAGCTACGTGCCGAGCTGGAGGCCGTCGTACGTGTACGCCAGCACGCGCGACGACCTCTTCGGCGCCGGGTGGGACGTGGTCGTGCCGTGCGGCGCGGCGCTGCTCGTCGTGCTGCTGTTCCTGCAGCAGCGGCGTGGGGGGAGCGGACGCCGGGGAGAGTACGAGATGGTCTCCACGCCTAGTAGCTCTTAGTTACCGTGAGCCAATAATGGACCTGTGCAGATGTCGTAGGAATAAGCCTACCAATGGTTCGGGCCCAACCAGGTTATTGGTTTGGTTTTGCTACTTAGAGCAACTCCAACAGTTTGGCAAACCAACTTGGCATCCATGTAATTTTGGCAAAACAAGAAAAATTGGCCTCCAACAGTTTGGCAAACCAACTAAGCAAAAATAGAAACTTGGCAAAACTCACCTCCCCACGCGTATATATGCGCGCGCGGATCGTGGTTGCCATCGTTGTTTCCCTCAGGTGGGAGGGTGAAAAAGAAATAAAGAATAGAGAAGGATTCACGATGTAAGTTTTTCAAGAGGTGGAAGGGCACATATATAATTTTGTTTCTCTCGGGATTCCCGATGTAAGTTAGATCCGGATTTGGCAAGTGAATTATGCCAAGCTGTTGGAGATGAATTCTTTTTTTACTTTGCATAGCTTTTTAGAAGTTGGCAAAACACAAGATTTGCCAAGTAAATTTTGGCAAACTCTTGGAGATGCTCTTAGGCTTAGTTGGTGTGGTGGAAAATGGGCCAAGGTGTCTAATGGGCTGGTTTTAACAGTTTAGATTGGTCCGGATCGGTTTCACACCGTAACCTAGCAACCCTATTCCCTCCCGAACCACCCCGGGCGCCGGCCCGCCGCTGGACGGTCGCGGCGGCTCCTCCCCGTTCTCCCTGGCCGCCTCCTCTCCAAGACTCCAAGTCCGCCGCCCGTGCCGTCGACGACACGGTGGTTGCGCTCTCCGCTGCCGCGTCGGCCCTCCCGCCCGCTCGAGCCCTCAGCTCCATCTCATCTTCTTCAACCCGGCCACCTCGTCGGGACCCAGCTCCCCCACGCCCCCATCTCCTTCGCCTCCGGCAACGGCAACCACAAGCTCCGCGTCCGCCCCGCCTTGCCCCGCAACGAGAAGGACTGGATCCAGTTCATCCCCGCGACCTACAGGGAGGCGGCCGGATTGGGGGTTCGGTGAGCGGCTGCCCCGACCGGATTGGGGTTGGACTTGGAGGGTAGACATCGAGAACGCCGTGGTACTGTCTTTCCTCTTCGACGAGCAGTACAACACCTTCCATAGGTTACGCTACGCATCCCTTCTCCCTTCTTGGATTTATGATTTATTAAAAGTGATGGATTTGAGAACCATTTTTATTGTTGTGGGTGTCTGATGGGATTCGCTAAGCAGTGATAATATTGCCTTTAATTTTCCAAGATCTGTAGCTCAATGTGGTCATTGTTGACACCTGTAAGGTTGTACACTTGGATGTGTAGCTTTTGCTCTGAAGTTTATATATTTATGATATTTGGTGTCAGGGTTTCTTCACTACAGCTAGATTTAAAATTTCAGTTGGTTCAGGTTCACTAGAGATTTTTACTGCTAGCAGATAGTTACCTGTTTGCAAGGGGCATTTATTTTTATCGGTGGCCAAGGCTTAGCAATGTTGCTGGAGAATTCTACTTATGCTTCTTCTAGTGTTGTTCTTTGGTGATTTGCGCGGGCGGGTTTGGAAAGTGTTCTTCAGCTTGTGATTCACTTGCTGTTCTGTGCAGATAAGGGCAAGAAGTACCCGGTAAAGGTGAGCGCGGTGGAGATCATCCCCGATCCGGTCCAGCCCGGCCAGCCTACCACCTTCAACATCTCCGCTTCCACTGGTATGGTTTGCCTGGCCGCAGCAGATTCAACTAATTTCGCCCTTTTGTTTGTCGCTGATCTCTTTATGCTTCACACTAATCATTCATATTTTTGTCACATTAGTTCCTAGTGTACTGTTGTTGGATTATAGTTTATATATCTTCCAACAGACATAGGAATTCAACAAAGAAAACCATGAAATAAGCTACATACCTTTTACATTTACTGATTCAAGGATTAATAATATTGTCTTGACTTTTGACTGTTTGCCCCATCAAGTACGAGAGTGGATTCTAGAGTTCGCTGGGAACAAACAACATCTGTTCTTTCTTTTCTCGTTGTTTTATTCCTCCATAGTTCCATTGCCAGCTTGTTACTTCTTAGAAAGAAGTTTAGGATCTATTAAGTTATTTTCATTGCTTCTTATTCAGAAACTGTGTATATGGTGAAACACAAGGTCGTTACTGTAATGCATATGTGCATAATGAAGGCATTGATGCCATTGCCTTGCCACAACTTTATAGTGGCAAATTCCAATCCCAGAGTTATTTATGAGCATGCTCTCTGATATGTTTTTGCACTTACAAATAATGACCCAGACCACGCAATCAACAATCCACTAGTTATTTATGAGCTTGCTCTCTGTTATGTTTTTGTACTTACAAATAATGAGCTATCGTGGACCCGAACTTCCTTCTTTAGTGGCATATCATGGCACTTATAGTTAATAATGTGCTAATTTCTGCAGTGTACTGCTGTACTGATTCTTAATGGTATATTTTGGTCTTAGGCTAAATATTTTCTAGCTTTGCTTAGTAGGGAAAGGCGCTTGGATATTGTAACAAAACCAGTACTAATATCCCCACTCAGGGATAGGCTAAATACCGGTATCTGTTTTGGCTATTGGAAGGCCAAGCTGTGCCCAGTATCACACCTGCACTTTGCAACATAATTAATTGTGATAGTCAGTATTTTTATGCTATTAATTGGTCTGCATGTAGGAGACATAAATGGCACTAGGTATCTTTAGAGTATATGACATTTGGTCTGCATGTAGTTTCTATGCTATTGCTTGGTCTGCATGTAGTTTATGCAATGATTTTTTTGTGTGTTAAGTAGGTAAACATGTCATCCACATCATCTGGTAGTTCGTCAAGTCACGATTCCATGGACTTAGTCACACCCCGACGTCACGTCATACAAGGTCCAATGTTTGGGAACATTTTGAGCCAAATTTAGTCGACATTGATGGTGAACTAAAAGCTATTTGCAAATACTGCAGAATTCATTTGAAAAAAAGATCAGGCACAAGCAATCTTAGAGGTCATATTGCAAATGCTTGCCCAACAATTCCTACTCATGTCAGACTGAAGTTCCAAGAAATTCTCAATAAGCAGCCTGAGCCTAATGTTCCTTTTGTCTTTGACCCTGATCTTTGCCGTAAAGAGATGATTAAGTATATTATTCATGCCGAGGTTCCATTCCTACAGTTTGAAGATCCCTACCTCAGACCATGGCTAAAGACCTTGCAGCCGACTTTTAAAGTTAGGCACAGGCAAATAATCCATGATGACTGCATGAAGAAGTATGCAGAGATGAAAAAGGAGCTTCAAATCAAACTCTAAAGTTTGGAGTCTCGTGTTTGCTTGACATCAGATATCTGGACATCTTCACAAGACTTAGGATACATGGCAGTGACTGCGTATTATATTGATGCAGATTTCAAGATAAAAAAATTATTTGGTTCAAAACTCTAGAATATCCCCACTCAGGCTATGAAATAGAAGATGAACGGTTAAAATGCCTAACTTATTGGAGAATAAGAGAGAAGATCTTTACCTTGTCAGTAGACAATGCGAGCAATAACACTACTGCTTGTGAGTTGCTGGTATCAGACTGCAAGAATGATTTGTTTCTTGGTGGAGAACATCTACATGTTAGATGTTGTGCTCACATCCTTAACATTTTGGTTCAAGATGGAATGAGTATAATACATTCAGCGATCCATAAAATTCGTGAGCTACTAAAATATATTGATTGTTCACCGGCTAGGCTTCAAGTGTTCAATTCGATTGCAAAGGGGAAAGGAATGGTATCAAAGAAAGGTGTTTACCTTGATGTCCCAACGAGGTGGAACTCGACATACAAAATGATTGTAGAAGCATCGGAATACAAGGCTGTTCTGAATACTTATGCTTCTAAGCATATGGAAGATGGTCCTAGTGAATATGAATGGGAAAAAGCAGATGCAATTTGCGAATTTCTCAAAGCCTTCGAAGAACTTACCCTTGCAGTTTCAGCTCACAGGGAACCAACAGCGCACATGTTTTTGCCATTGGTTTTTTCTATCTTGCATTCATTGAAGCAGGACAAGGCCTTGCAAACTAATGACATTTTGAAGGAGTTGGCTGCATGTATGTGTTCTAAGTTTGAGAAGTATTGGGAGCCAGATGAAGGTATCCTTAGAAGTAAAGGTAATCCTCTTAGAAAGAATAAAGAGATTGCTTTCAACACTGCTTTTGTCATTGCCACAATATTAGATCCAAGAAGAAAAGTGCTTTATTTAGAGTTCTTTTATCAAAGGGTCTGTAGGAATGTCGACCAGATTGGTATTCATGTGAATTCTGCCTTGGTATGGATGAGAAAGTACTTCATGGAGTATGAACAACATTATCAAAGAACAAGTACCATAAACACTGGAGCACATTTTAGTGATATATCCAGCATGGGCTCTCCGGCTCTAGGAAAAAGGAAGCTTGAAGCTGAGTTTGAACCGTACAAATCACAAGTAAGGGTTTCCCAATCACAAAAATCTGAGCTCGATGTGTACTTAGAAGAAGAGTCTGAAAAGCATGTAAAAGGTTTTGATGTTCTAGCTTGGTGGAATAGCAAATCAGAAAAGTTTCCAACACTATGTGCTATGGCTCGCGACTTCTTGGCGATTCCTCTTAGTACAGTCTCATCAGAATTAGCTTTCAGTTTAGTGAAAAGAATTCTTGGAGACCACAAAAGTTCATTAACTCCAAAAATGCTAGAGGCTCTAGTTTGCACAAAATATTGGCTATATAAACCCAAAGAAAGTGAAGGTATGTCAGCTATTCTCTAGTAGTATTGTTTGCTACAACATCTGTTCTTTATTATTGTTTTGTTCTTCCTAACACGGCATGTTGTCATTCATTTGCTCCCTTTGTCTCCTGCTACTTAGTGTGTATGGGTCTGTAATATTTGCAGGAGCCAACTAATTTGTTGGTTGTTTGTAGGTTCTGAGCAAGATTAAAAGATGTCATGAAGCTCATACGATTGGTGACCAGGTCTGTTGTTACTTCTTTATCGCTTACTTTTTCAGTGTATATAGAGTAGTGTAAAATGTGCTACTATTCCTAGTATGATGCTGCATAAACATCTAGATCAGTGGTGATTTCACATCTTTACATCTTTTATGCATAATGCAGTACAGCTGAGGCTCCCTGATTGATATTTTTCCCTCCAGCGCTTGTCCTCTTCCCAGACTGCATTTTACATTGTGCATTTTCGTTTTGGCTTCAGAGAAGCTTTGCATCAGCACACCCACCTGCTCCATGTTTCTGAACTTTCTTGTAGCAATTTGCTGGCAGTTTAAAATGGAGGTGCACCTGTATGTATCTGCTAGACTCTCTTCCTGGCTCAACCCAACTTGAGCAAAATGGTTTGTATGTGTGTTGATGGTTTGTAAGCAGTGCTTGTTCCTGCCTTCTGTTTTCCATAAAGAAGTCGGTGTCTCCCTCTGACTCTTCTAGTCCTGTGATCAATCAAGAAAAATCAGTTGTATATCATATCTGCATCTTTTTCCCCTATGCATGTACATGTTTGGGCTACTTTCGCTCAGCTATATATGGAACTTTAATCCCAAGTATCTGCAATCCCAAGATAGAGAGTGGATTGTCATTTATACACATAAATACTGCTTGAATAACATTCTTCTCAAACTTAACTGCAAGTTTTGGCACTTGATAAGCGTTTGATCCACGTCGTTAAGGAATCCCACACAACAAGCATCTGGAACTTAATCTAAATTATATAGATATTCTTGTCTTTGGATGACAATGTAATATTCATTTGTATGCTCTTTGTATGTTTGGGTAATTGGGTGCAAATTTCTACTCATAAACAGGACAAAAACCATTTTAGAAGTTCAGCTTTCATGTGAGGCCACACCCAATTAGCGGCAATGGAACATTGTTGGGTGGAACTTAGCTCTGCTTGAGCAACTATTTAATTGTCGTTGCTTAGCCTGCTTGCCTGCCTTTGTGTTGCTGCAGAAGCTGCACTTGAAACCTGTGTTGTATTCTTTTAGTTTGGTAATATGCAGACCTTAGAACCATCCACATGGATTTGTGATTTTACTTGATGTATTTACGACATTTGAATTTGTGATTTTACTTGATGTATTTACCAGCATCTCGGTCAATTCGGTCATGACTCAGTAGGCGAGTACCAAACCTAATTGACTGAAACCGAATGAGTCTGTCCTGTCCTGAGAATTCAAAACTGGCAGAAAGACCAATGGGTTCAAACTGGTTTTGTGGAATGGTTTGGTGGACTCATTTATGTGGATCAGTTTGGTTTGATACTACAATGAATACTTATGATGGTGGGGTGTGGTGGGTTGATGAAAGAAAGACATACTGGTCTGGTGTGGGTAGAGTGTAGTTCTCAAACAATTGGTAGGCTTACGTAGGAACGAACTTTGAAGAAGCAACAAACGGGCTTATACACGAGGCCCAGTAGGCCGAATTGCTGCTAATGGAGGAGTCTGTCTAGCCTCGGAAATCCTATATACCTTCCAGAAGTTTTTTCACAAACGAACTAAAACCCACCACCAGCATCTCAACTAACAGCCCACGAAGGCCCACGAAGGCTAACCCTAGTCGTCTTCTTCCTCCTCTCCACCCCTGCGCGCCACTGCCACTCGCGCGCTGCCTCCATGGCCAACGATCCTGCGTGTACCCCCGCGCCGCCGGCCTCCGCCGGCTCGCCGCGGCATCCCGCCGCCGCCGCGCGGCCCACGGCGGGCCCCCCCGCGCCCGCGTGCCGCCGTGCGGCCGCCGCGCGCCGCTGTGCGCACCGGCCGCGCCCAACACGCCAGAGGTGGAAGAGATGCTTTTTTAAGAAAATGTTGTCCAACGTTTAAAAATGTTGCAACATTTTGCAAAATGTTGAAAAAAAAAGTTGCCAGAACCAACATTTTTTTAAAAATGCTGAAACATTTTTGTGAAAAATGTTGAACATAAGAAATTGTTGTCCAACATTTCTGAAAAATGTTACAACATTTCGCAAAATGTTGGAAAAAAGATAGTTGACGAAACCATCATTTCATAAAAATGTTGTAACATTTCTGAAAAATGTTGTAAGAAGTATCCAGAAAAATGTTGGAGGAAGCCTCCAGAAAAATGTTAACTATAAAAACGTTGAAACATTTATAAAATGTTGACGAAAAATTACTAGAAACGTTGAAGAAAAAATGTTGCAACATTTATAAAAAATGTTGAAACATTTGTAATTTAATAATTATTTAGTGGGTTGGTTGGAAAATAAAAACAATCATTTAGATGGGCTTTGGTGGGCTGGAAGTTCGTATGCTTATCTACCTTCCGGAAGACATATAGGATCCCCCGTTTGTCCCACGTCTCGCCGTCTGCCTTCGCGATGGCTCTACCCCACGAATATACAAATAATCATTTTGCAAAAATATACGACAGTTTGAAAATTTTGCACTTTTGACAACCATTCGCCGTGGCCCACGGCGGTTTCAGGACTTACCGCCGTGACCCACGGCAGATCGGATGTCGCCCGTGGGCCCCCCACGGGTGCGGAGGTCGGCCGCTGTGGGCCACGACGGCTAGCGACAAACCGCCGTGCTCTACGGCGGCAAGTCAAACCGCCGTAGCCCACGGCGGCAAGTCCCCCCTTTATATAAGCCGAAAATTAGCCCGGAAATGTCATAAAAATCCGGGAAAAAAGAAAGATAGGGTTGGGAAGGAGAGGGGAGGAGAGTGAGGGGGCGGAGTAGCGAAGCTCTACCGGTTCTTCGCTTCATTGTAAATATTTCGTCGATTTAAAATCTTTTAGCAGTTATTTAGAAATTGTATTTAGTGATTTACTGTGTTTCTTTAGATCCGTGGTACTAAAAATTTCCTATTTGTAGGGTTAGGGTTGAGGAGGAGAAGAGGGGAGGTGGAGGGTGCGGAGTAGTGAAGCTCTGCTACTTCTTCGCTTTGCAGGTAGTTCACTGATTTCACTAATTCTAGTAATTTCTATTTCGATGTAGTTGTAGTTTGTAGATCTGTAGTTGTAGTTTGTAGATCTGTAGTTGTAATTTATAGATCTGTAGTTGTATTTTATATTGCGTAATATATTTACTGTTAAGTGTGTAGATTGCGGCTGATTAATTTGTTAATGTAATTTAGATAATTTTATTTGTTTCTTAGTCCCTGGTTGTAGCATTTGATAGTAGTTACTGCTTTTTTATTATGAATCAGACATGTCGGAGTCAGTGACAATTAAAATATATTATGAAATAGGAGAGATTATATATGGTCCACAAGGAGTTGACTTGTCAAATTTTAGTTCAATTGAGAAAAATGTTCCAAGAGCAGGAGAAAGAACTTGGGAGGTTATAACCAACTGGCTAGGCAAGGTATTTTCAGTAGATTTATAGCACCAATGCATGTCGGTGATGGCACTAATCAACAGAAGTACACCAGTGTATTGGGAGCTCATGGCACTTGAAGGCACTCCACAATGGAGGGGTTTTATCAGAAATGCATGCCGAGTTGGTTTGTCTGTGATTTTGTTTGTCCAAGTTTATCAGAAGGGTGAGTCTAGCAGTCAAGTGCATGAGGAAGTTGAGGATGTGGACGAGGGGAGGTGGTGAAGAAGGGGAAGATGCTGAAGAAGGGGAAGGTGTTGAAGATGCTGAAGAAGGTGAACAAGAAGAGGAGGAAGAAGGGGATTCTGAAGGTGAGCAGGCATCTAGAGGATATGTTGTCACTGGTGTTATTGATGAGGGAGAAGAAAACCCAGAGGTGATGAGACAATATCAGAGAGAGTTGGAAGCTGATGAACGTGCATTGGAAGAGGACTCTTCATATGATGATTATGATGATGATGATGAATCTGAGGATCCTGAGCCCTTGCATTGGCGAAACTACGATTTCTCCCGGTGTACTGTTAATACTGGTGAGAATGTACCATGGGAGTACACGAAGAATGAGGTTTGTGTAGGCGCTATGTTCCCTAGTACTGCACATCTAAAGGATGCAGTGAAGTAGTGGTCCACCTTGACTCTACACAGGGAGTTCAAGGTAGTCAAGAGCTCTTCTAGGATATATGATGTGTGTTGCATCAAGGATGGTTGTTCTTTTCGAGTGTATGCATATATGGGGAAGTGGGACAATTACATGCAGTGAAAGAAGTGAAAGGTCACCCTTGTACCCTTGATCTTATTTATGCAAGGCACCGAAACATTTCAGCCGTTTTTGTTGCAAGACACAAGTACCCTCACATAGTGAAAACCCCTGAATATGCACCGAAGACAATTATCGGTGCAATTGAGGAAAACTTTGGGTACACCATCGGTTACGTCAAGGCATACCAAGCAAAGAAGAAGGTGTTGGAGCATAGGCGGGGTACTTATGAAGCATCCTACCACAATTTGCCAAACTTGCTACACACAATATTTCAGATGAATCTTGATAGCTACTATGATATCAAGGACTATCCTTGTGTGGAGAAACCATGCAAGTTTGTGCTTCAGCAGCCATTCTTGGCATTGGGTGCCTGCATTCGGGCTTTCAAATTCCGTCGACCGGTCATTTGCATTGATGGCACTTTTCTCACAGGCAAATACAAAGGAACAATCCTGACAGTTGTGGCAGCTGATAGTAACAATCAGTTGCTTCCTTTAGTCATTGCATTTGTTGAGGGGGAGAATGGTGACAGCTGGTACTGGTTCCTTGAGAGGTTGAAGAACATAGTGGTCCAGGATGTGCAGAATGTGTGTGTCATACACGATAGGCACAAAGGTATTTGCAAGCAATCAATGACATGAAAGAGGGCAGCACAGAGCGATACAGAGCTCCATTGTGGCCAGATGTTGAGAGCAGATGGTGCGTTAGGCACATGAAAGCAAACTTCCACAGCCAGTTCAAGAATAAGACCCTGACTAAATTGTTTGAGAGGTTGTGTCAGCAGAATCAGCAGAAGAAGTTTGATTCCATCTGGAAGAAATTAGATGAGCTGACAAAGAAGGCATCAGAGGAGATAGCAAAGAGGCCAGTGGATCCCGAACCTGGAGAGGAGCCAATTTCTCTCGAGGATGTGGATTAGATGGCCCTCAAGTTAGGCGCAGAAGAGGGCGTGCTGTGAAGAACTTCAGCCAGTGGATTCAGAATGAGCCTAAGGAGAAGTGGTGTCTACTGTTTGATGAGGGCGGAGCAGGACATGGAATAAAGACCACTAATTTTGCTGAGTCTTACAACTGTGTGCTCCGCGGTGCAAGACCTCTTCCTCTAGTTAGCATCATCGAGTTCTTTATGTATCATACAATGTTGTACTTTCACACTAGGAGCCAGGTAGTGGATGAGGTTATGAGGAACACTCAAATGAGATACTGCACAAATATGATTGAGTATCTGAACAAGGCTCAGGACAAAGCACTTAAACAAAAGGTCACAATGCAGCCTTTGCACTAGTCTGATGAAAATGAGATTATGTGCAGCTATGAGGTTGAGTGCAAAGGGAAATTGCGCCTAGGCCCGAAGCGTGAAAAGGCGTTTCAAATTACTGCTTGGCAACCTAATATGCAGATGTACATGCTAGAAACCACTGCTACTACACAACCCCTGCACACATGTGGTCGCCGTATGCTATGAACTGCAACAATTCAGCTTCCATAGGTACGTGCCATGGTACTAGCACAAGGAAACTGTTCAGAACATTTGGAACCAAACAATTCAGGGTTACCTCGTGTAGGGTTCTTTTACTGAGAACCCCAAAGAAAATGATGTGCACATACCAAATCGAGATCCTCAGTTGTGCCAAGGCATTGGAAGACGGAAGAAGAAGAGGATTAGGAACAACATGGATGAAGTAGAAGCTGGAGCTGCAGTAGTGTAACGACCTGGGTTTTCTATGAGGAAAACTCGACTCCCTGTACCCTTGTAATAGTCCCTGGATCGGTAGCTATCACGTACAGAACTCATTACAGAATATCATTTCCATACAACGAAAACAGAGTACAACACATAATATTTACACCCGAAGCAGCTCGGTATACGAATTTAGTACAAGCCCCTTGGGCTAAGCGACAAGTAGAAATCCTGCGTAGCGGTAGCTAGGGCTTCAAGTCTCCATCTTCAATCTTCACCACAGGCATCCTTGAGCGAAGCAACTGTTGACGCAAAATCAGCACCTCGCGCCAAGCCAACAGCAAGCCGAACGAAGCTGGCTTAACACACGTGCCGGATCCGAAGCGTGCCAGTCAATTTTCCGGAAACTGGCAAAGGATGAAAAATAGTTAGATAAAACATGGAACTTGTCAGGTGGTACCAGACAGTTCCGTATTTACGGCTAGAAAGCCAATTAGAATGACATATAGCTACAACAAGCTATCTGTCAGCAATTTAAATATCATTCGGGAGCTTTAAAACATGAAACCAGGATATAGCCGAATGCATGACGTAAGCATGACAAAAGATTGGTCTTTGTTTAGATAGCATTGCTCGTTCGTGGACATGACCGATTTTTGAGGATAAATAACAATAAAAATAAATAAGGTGAAAGCATGATTATAAATATGAAATAAACAAGCATGGATAGGCCAAAAGCACTAGTCTACTGCATGTCTAGGTACTTTCAAACCCGTCAAGCATGATAACAAACAAATTAATCCACCGCATGATACAACCACGCCACCAACCATAAAGAGATTAATCCACCGCATGATACGATCTAAATATGGAAGGCTAAAAGCACACATTATTTAAAACAAACTTATGAACACATTTCACTCATGGCAGCATTGCCGAATACAGCTGTATAGCCGATCCGGGTTCCGTGGAGAAGGAACAAACATTTGAAAAGTCAAAGCTTGAACCCGCAACACGTGACAATCTAGATTGATCTAAATTCGGCTATTGAGAGCACTTGATCCTTTATAATAAACAAAGACTTGAAAGTACATCGCATGGATCTCAATGAGGTAAAGCCGAAACCAATCGATCTAGATTGGGCAAAAGAGTGTTACATGAATTTAAACATAAAGCAAAAAACTCAAAGCAACACGTGATAACTTAATGAATCTATTAGATCTTGCCAAATCTAATAGAGCCGATAACTAGCTTCGAGCTAGATCTTAGCCTACCGCATGGCTCATGATCCAACAGGAAACCCTCTTGAACCAAGCTTAAATCCACCGCATGATACTAAGCAAGGTAACAAGACTACTTGCATCACGATGTAAATCCACCGCATGATACTAGACATGATACAAGGTTGCTGGTACTTACAGAGGTCGACGGATCGATGGCTCCTCTCGAAGAACTCGACGACTCGACTAAAGGACTCGATATTTGTCACGGGGCTGGTTTTGTTGTGAAGATGTTTGATCCCTATTACAGACATCAAGGGTTTATAATTATACCCTTGTCCTAACACGACTCCTGGTCGACTACGAGTACAACATTTAATATCTAAATTAATGCTCCGGCACCAATGTCCATCTTGTACCTGTCATCAATTCGTCCCTTCCTTATATCGGACCACGTCATCACGCAGGACCCGAAAACTTCCTTCAAATAGTCCTTTTGCCGAATGATGGTGCATTGCCGACCGCAAGCATTCTTTACCGAATCCTCTGAGAAGATTTTTTCCTGCCGAACGGTATTTCACTACCAAACTTGGCCCACAAGTCAGTCCCTTTCCTGTACCAATTTTTGGTGTTAACATATGCCCCTTCAATTACGGGATAAAAGTGATTTTATTCCGGAATTGACTATAAATGCCCAACGTCTCTGAGCTAAATCCGTTCAACACCCATTCTTTCCTCTCGCAATCTGTTGGAGTCCCCGCTCAGATCCAAACCCTAGGTCATCAATCTCCCAAGCTCAAATCTTCAATGGCGGACCAAAATCAAGCTGTTCAGGTAAATCTCATCCCCTTAAGGTCCATTCGGTATTACTTTTTCGATTCCCATCTTAGATTTCTTCTTCTGTCTTTTCTTGATAGGCTCTATCCATCGAGCTTTTGATTCCCATTGAGGATAAATCATCATCCTATTTCCTCGGACCTGTGGGAATCTCTGACCCCCTTGAGTTTATTGAAGCCGAATCCAAAAGAATCCCCTTTAAAGCAGCTCTGTCAAGACCCCATGAGTGGCAAGACGCTTTTAAAACCTAGCCCCTGCCCCCAATTGCAGGTTGGAGAAACTGGTATAAGAGAAGATAACAATGCAAAAACCGGCAAGTGGGACAGTCTTCGCATTGCTCAGTGCTTGGAGTTATCTTAAGCCGAAACTCCCAAGAACGAGAATCTCCTGATTGCAGCCTGTCACTTCTGGTCAAATTGTGTCAATGCTTTCCTTTTCGGTCATGGACCAATGTCTCCTACTCTGGCCGATGTGTACATGATGACCGGCCTTGATATCACAGGATCCATGCATCCTTACAAATATAAAGTCTCCACCAGGCAAAGAGGAGTAAAAACAGGATTTGGATATAAAGCATATATCCAGAACCATATGTCTGATGGTCCTCTGACTGATGTTGAATACAGGGCCTTCCTGAACATGTCGCTATGCAGATTTGTCTTTTGTGGCAAAGACAATGAGCCAACCCTGAACCATATTGCAATGGCTGAAGATATGGCTACTGGTCACCTCATTCCCCTCGGGAAGTATCTCCTAGGAAGTGTATACCATATGCTTCATCAAACCACTCATCTAATGTACACCAGCCAAAAGATCCCTACTCTGTCACAAGGGTGTCTGCGGCAACCACGCGTCCTCACGCACGCTGGTCAGCAAGGCCTTCCGGCGAGCTTTCTACTGGCCCACAGCTCTGGGCGATGCCGAAGAACTCGTCGGAAGGTGCCAAGGATGCCAGTACTTCGCCAAGCAGCAACACGTCCCAGCCTACAAGCTAGTCACCATACCGCCAACCTAGCCCTTTGCCTGCTGGGGGCTTGACATGATTGGGCCACTGCCAACGGCGGCGGGGTGGTTTCAATAGGGTATTGGTGGCCATCGACAAGTTCACCAAGTGGATCGAGGTCAAGCCGGTCACATGCCCCAAGGGTCGACGAGTACTCGACTTCCTGGATGAACTCGTACATCGCTACGGACTACCCCCCATCGCATCATCACGGACACGGGCTCCAACTTCAACAACCACCAGTTCTGGGAGTACTGCGAGAACAGCGGGATCGACGTCCGATACGTCTCAGTTGCCCACCCACGGGCCAACGGACAAGTCGAGCGCGCCAATGGGATGGTGCTCGACGCTCTCAAGAAGCGGCTACACGATGCTGCTAACTCCAAAGGGGGCAAGTGGATCAAGGAACTACCCAACGCACTGCGGGGGCTACGGACTCGGCCATCCAAGCCAACGGGGCAATCCCCTTACTTCCTGGTCTACGGCTCCGAAGCAATCCTCCCTGCCGACGTCATATGGAACTCGCTAGCAGTGGAGCATTACGACAAAGGCGTCTCAGGAGACAGTAGGCGAGTCGACATCGACAGCCTCGAAGAAGCTCGCTGCGCCGCCCTCGTCCAATCAGCAAGGTACCTAGAGGGTATCCGACGCTATCACGATCGCAACGTCAAGGAACGCTCCTTCAACGTTGGTGATCTCACCCTCCGTCGCATCCAGAACACGGAAGGACTACACAAGCTCAGCTCCCCCTGGGAAGGTCCCTTCACCATCGCAAAGGTGACCGGGCCGGGCTCCTACCGCCTTCAGACACTTGAAGGCGAAGACATCAACAACTTGTGGAACGTCGACCAGCTCTGTCGATTCTACGCCTAGTCTACACGACTACTCTGGGGTTCAAGTCTGCACGACTGCACCAACACCCCTCTGCCGTAAGCGGCCTCCGAGCCCTGGTTCCAGTCTCCGGACTTCTCCTATCCAGGATCCAGCCCGCGCGGCTACCTACGGATCCTGGGCTGCGACGAGCGTCACGGACTCTAGCAGCGGTCTACTAAGAGACCACACTCCAAGATCCAGCCTGCACGACTACCTACGGATCTACGATCCAGCCTACATGGCTACTTACGGATCTACTGCGGTAAGCGGCTACCCGCTCTAGCACTACTCAGCTGTAAGCGGCCTCCGGGTCCAAGCGACTACTCTGTAACTACGGCCCTGGCCATCCAGGTGTACTTCTTCAGTAATAAAGTTTGATCGTTCATCAACTTCTTTACTGTCTACTCCCTACAACGGGACCACTACTGCCGAGTACGACTACTCGGATCCACTCCACGATGGGGGCTCCGCACTCTGAGATCGCGACTACGAGTACTCATTGCTGGAAATTTTCTTTCATTGATACTTAAGCAATTCATTACAATTGTTTTTTGTACAACCTTGGCTACTAGCTATCTATTACAGGGCTACTGGAGATTAAGCTTCTCAGCTACTTGCTCCGCGATGGGAGCCATCTGCTCCAGCAGCTCCGCATACTGCTCATCAGTGCAGTTGGCGGCTACCCCGCCGGCGACTACTTCCACTGGGGCCTTCGGGAAGTACGACTTCATGAAGGCCAAGACCTGCCTCGGGATCGATCTCGCCATTTGCTTCACATAGGCCGCCAGCCGGCTTGGAGCTTCCTTGAGGCGATCCACCAGTGGAGCAATCTTGGGGCCGCCCAGGTGCGGCACCAGGAGCCTCGCGATTGGCAGTGCGGCTTCCTCAAGCTCCTTCAGTTGGGCCCGCAGCGCCTCGCAGTCTTCATTCAACTTTTGCAAGGATTTGTAGCAGTTGACGAGATCGCGGTCAGATGCAATCCGGAGCTCCATGTGCTTCTCGCACTTGAAGGAAAGTTCTTTGTAGTCGAGCTCGAGTACCTGGCGGGCTTCTTGCTCCCGGTAGAAGAGATTCTTTATGCTCGTCTCCGAGGACTTCAGCTGCTCCACCTGGCCCTCAAGCTCTGCAACACAGCAACAGTACAGCGGGTCAGACTACCTCTCGACCTCCAATAACTAGCCGACAAGTCCAGCGGCGTACCTTTGTTCTTGTTGCGGAGGCCCTTATTCTTCCGCACCAAGTCGTCGCCCTTCGCCTGCAACTCTTGGACATCGTTGTGATACTTGGCGAAGGCGGCGTCGAGCTTAGACTGCATGGCAGCCGCGTGCTTCCGCGACTTCACAAGCTGCTCCTCCAGCGCTTCAGCCCGGAGCACCGCGTCACCATAGCCTTGCAGCATGTTGGACTTGTCGCGGGACCTCTCCGCAACGTCCTGCATAGACAACTCAAGTCACACGAGTACTCAACGACAGAGGATTGGCTACTCAGAAGCTATGGCTACTTACCTTCATCCACTGCTCGGCCTGACGGATCGCCTCCAGATGCTTGGCCACCGTCGCCGGCTCGACAAGATCATCCGCGAGCAGCTCTATCCCGCCCCGACTACTCGTGGTGGCTTCCGTCATCAGCGCAGAGCAGATGGGCTTTGCATCCTGGATCTCCGGGGAGCGGATAGCCACCTCCAGAGCAACCTCTGGCGACGTAGTGACCCCCTCTCCTCCGACCGCCACGGCGGCTTCCTCGACGACTTCCTCCATGGGCTCGGGGGCTCCTCCCGCAGCCTCCGGCACGCCTGGTATCGACTTCTGCATTGGCACCCCTGCTGGGATGTCACTACCTTCACCCTCGGCACCTGTCAAGGAGAAGACAAGTGTATCAGCGACTACGACTACTCCCCGAGGAGCTCTATAGCTTCAGAAGAGTACTCACCTTCGACTACGCTGGCCTCCGGCAGCAGCGCTTCGGTAGCCGGCGGCTCGGGCACCGCCTGGGAAGCAGGAGCGGACTCCTCAGTGGGCGGCGCGACTTCTTCCGCCACCACTGAAGAGGGTTCATCCCCCTCCCAGGACAGATCCGTTGATTTTCTGCAGAAGCACACACAATTGGTCGTCAGTCAACCTCGACTACTACAACAAGTACTACTCGGGAAGATGCGGTACTTACAAGTTCGACCGGATGATCGTCACGGCCGGGGCACCGAGGATGCTGGCAATGTCTACCAGTCCACCCTCGGCGGGCGCCTCCTCCTGCGCCCCTGCGGCTATCGCCTCCTCTGCAACAACGGCGGCCGGCGCAGTGCTCCCCTGCGCTCCTGTAGTCACCACCTCTTCAACGGCGGCGGCTACGGGCTCCGTGTTCCCATGTGGAGCAGGGGGCTGGCGCTCCAACTGCGCCAAAATCTCCTCGACAGTGGGGGCTGGACTACGACTTCCGGCCGCCCCCCCACTGTGTCCCATACGCCTTCGTCGCCCTCCTCGACGGGCTCCGCTGGCGGCACCTCCTGCATACAAGGAAGACTACTCATCAGCAAGCGTACTCGTACGATGGGTACTCAACTACTCTATTCAAGACATCTTACCTCCCGAGGCGTGGTCTCTGAGACCTTAAGCTTCTTTGACACCTGCTTGCGGGCGGGGTTGCGCGGCTTCTGTGGCGGCGCAGCCAGGCTAGCCTCCAGGCTAGTCGGGGGGTCTTGCACAAGAGGAACATGAGGTAAGCCTGGACGGCTAAACCTCGACCGCAACTGAAAGCGGTCCTGCAACGTCTCGTCATCGTCGTTGTCGTCGTCGGTGGTGTCCTCCACGATGACA
This sequence comes from Cenchrus americanus, assembly GCA_947561735.1. Classification (NCBI taxonomy): domain Eukaryota; kingdom Viridiplantae; phylum Streptophyta; class Magnoliopsida; order Poales; family Poaceae; genus Cenchrus; species Cenchrus americanus. The sequence goes on along the minus strand of OX387244.1, from coordinate 73,794,743 downwards.
GTGTCATCGCCTTCGCCGACTTCTCGCCGCTCTTTTGCCTTCCCTTCCTTCAGGATCTCGATCCCGCTCGGGGGTGGCTGCAGCTCGGAGATGAACTTTTCAAGTCATCCTGCAAAGGCACAAGAACATCAGCACATCTACGTCAAGCAAGGACTACTCGACTAAGGGAGTACGACTACTCACCTCCTTCGACGGGCGAGCGGCGGAGTACTCCTGGACAGGGCACGCCGTGTACGGCGGCATATCCTTGAAGATCCGCGACAGCCTCTCGATGATGTCGCTGTCGTCCAGCTCGCCTCCGGGCATCCGCGACATGTCGTCGTCGCCGGTGTACTCAAAGCCCAAGGTGTCTCGAGCCATCAATGGCTGCACCCTCCGCTTCATGAAACTGAAGGCCACGTGCTCGGCCCTCAGTCCCGCTTCCCTGAGCATCTTGATGCGTGCCAACAGCTCGGGAAGCTGGATTCCTTCATGCATGGTGGGCTCCGTGTTCCACCACTCGCGGTGCCTGGGCTGCCGTCCGCTCGGCTTCGGCAGGCCGGGGTGGTGGTTCGTAATGTAGAACCACCTCGTCTTCCAGTCAGTATTGGAGTCAACAAGCTTGTACACCAGGTACTGCTCCGCGGCGTCTTCTCTCAACTGGATGCCGACTCCTCCGACTACTCTTGGGTTGGTGGCGCTTGGCTGCGGCTTCACCCGGAAAAACTTCCGGAAAAGGATCCAGTGCGGCTTGATCCCAAGGAAGGCCTCGCAGAAGTGCACGAAGACCGCGGCATGGAAGATACCGTTGGGGTTCAGATTCAGGTACTCGACTCCATAGTACCCGAGGAGACCCTTGAAGAAATCGCTAGCCGGGAGCGCGAGTCCGCGCTCCACGAACCGCGCAAACATTGGAATCTCGTCTTCGGCCTTCTCCATTGGATATGGATCTCCAGCAGCGGCCCTCCACATGTCGACCTCTTTCTCCCGGATGAACCCGCTGTTCAGGAGGGCCAACAGATCTTCTGTCTTCACCTTGGATTTCTTCCACTTGCGGCTTGGATCAGCCCGTGGTGGAGACATTGGCGGCGCGACTCCGGTGGCGGCCGCGGCGGCCTCTTCGCGGCCCCTCTTCTTCCCGGCGGCCTTCGACGACTTGGACGGTGACGGCTTCATTCTCAGAGTACAGGGCGTCTTCACGCGCATCCGCTCGGGGGCTACCCTAAAAGCTCTGGGTGGCGGCGCACTTGGATCTACTACGGCGGCAGCGTGCGCTGGGAGTAGATCTGCTTCAGATGGAATCGAAATGAATGCAGCTCGAATGGGTGAAAAACCCTGAGGGTTTTGGCTTCTATTTATAAGTCAAACTGGCTCCGCAACGACCGGCTGGATAAGTCCACGCGCAGTTGACTCAGCGGCTAAGCGTGACCCTTCGTATTCTACTAGTCGACGCGCCTCACCTTGGGGGCTCGGCTACTTCTACTCGACTACTTGGGCAGCAGCAAGGCTCAGGAGCGTGTCAGGACACATTCTTCAAGATGACCCTTCAATTCGAGAGGAAGTACTCGACTCAAGGCTCGGGGGCTCCGTGCCACGTGTCCTTCGGTTTTTTCTCTCCGGATTTTTCGGGATTTTCTTGCCAAGACTTCAGATGGACCCTCAGCCAGAGCCTACGGCTCAACCTAAGGCTCGGGGGCTACTCCATATGGAGTGCGATTTTGCAATCGCACCTCCATATCAGCTCCGGCTTCAAGACAAGACGGGCATTTTTTGAAGACCTTCGAAGGCAGTGCTCGAGGACGCTTGGGACTACTCGAGAAGACTTCAAGATTGCTCAAATATCAGCTGGAGTACATTCCAGCCTCTGGATGCTTCGAATACTCTTGAGGACTTTTGACTTGTAGTACTCAGGGACGCTTGAGGACTACTCGTTAAGGCCGTCAAGACTACTTGAAGCTATCCTTCTCGACTACAAAGTACTCGGGGGCTTGTCGTATGGACCTCCCTGGGCCCACTACCTCGGTGGGTACCAAGACCGACTACTCGGTGGGCCCCTGGGACTACCCGGCTTGCGCTACACGGCACCTGAAGACGTGGAGCACAAGGACTGCAGAGGAGAAGTACTCAGTTAGGAAGCTGTACATGTCCCGCACTGTATGGAAGACTCCTAGACGTACTCGACTAGTACTCTCTCCCTACTCCGACTTGTAACCCTGCCTCCCGGACTATATAAGGCGAGGCAGGGACCGATCTCTAAGATCACCTCATCTCATACAACCCACGGCGCACTATTGCACCATCTTGTAATCGTGCCCAATCAATCCAGAGCTACACAGCATACAGGACGTAGGGTATTACGCATCTCGCGGCCCGAACCTGTCTAAATTGTGTGCCACGTGTCTCTTCCTTCGAGTTACTGATCTCGGCGAGGCCACATTCATCTACTTCGGGTACCCCCCTTAGTAGGTTGCTGGTCTAAAACACCGACACCTGGTGGTTTGTACAAATGTGGCTGCAACTATATATGCACCAGATCGTTGGTATTAATCTCAACAATCGGCATTTTCCTTCATCTGGCTATAAGGAAGGAGAAATTCAGATTACAAAAGGATGCCAAACCTATGGAGAAGTCACCTCAACCATATCCATTGACCAAAACATCAGTCAACTCTTTGAGCTTTTCTTCAGAGGTTTCACCAATCCCCTTTGGCTTCCTTATTTGAACAATGATAACTTGACTCTCCCTTATGAATTCACTTTTGAGAATGGATGCAATGATGCAAGATCCATAGAAATTTTCAATATCTTCATCCATCCATGCATCCGCGGCGACAGAATTTTGTGGAGGAAGGCAAAATCATAGTACCTATGAATATTATCGACCAAACATGATGGCCCGCATGCTAGGATGTGGCCAAGTGCCTCCAAGGCTATTTCTTCATGAATTCCTCAAGCCCGGAGAGGAAATCAAAGAAAACCTGTGTTGACGGTGAAAATCCGTCAACCTAGCCATGAGTTTACCTTCGGTGTTGGCATAACTTTTGTATTTTATTCATTGGTACTAACCCCCGTGGTATAACAAGTTCACTTGTGCATGTCGGTTTTGGAGTTATGTGTTTACGCAGGGTTTTAACGTTGAAAGCAAGACTTCCGGGATAAGTTCATTAAGCACCTCATGACAAGACCTTGAAGTCCTGAACAATTCATGCAATGAAGCAAAATTAACTCCAAGAAGCCGGGGACTTGATCCGAGAAGACGACAGACTCCAGGGACCTGACCAGAAAAGTGCTGAATCTTACAAGACAAGGAGTTGAGTCCAATTCGGAGAGAAACCGACGACATGGACCTACATGCAGAAGGGGGAAGCATCCAGGAAGCAAGGGAACCGACCTCGGGCAAAGGAGCCCGCGGGGCCGGGCCTAAATGGGCCCGGGCCGGCCGGCCCGGTCCGGTCGGCCCGAGCCCATTTAGGGCCCAAATTCGTCGTCCTTTGACCTAATTGCTTCTCGGGCTATAAATAGCCCCCCGACCGAGAGCCACGGAGAACCGAAGTCGTATTCCGCCGCCGAGGAGCGAGAGAAGCTTGAGGGACACCAACTTGAAGATGAGGGTCGTGCTAGTTGTCTAGGGTTGCCCTAGCCGACGTGGGAACCTTGCATGGAAGACCACGTCGGAGCTCGGAGCGAGGATCAAGATCGAGGGAGGGCCCGGTGGTGATCTTGTTCATGTAATCATTCATGGTGAAGTTTGTAAGTGAATCCGATTTCTAGCGATTAAGTGCCTTCTCGATGATTTTGATTTCTTCTTGGTTTTGCTTCTTCTACGATCTAGTCTATAGCTAGATTACATAGGGTGCTCTTGTAGCCGCGGTGGCTAGAGGTGCATACGGACCGGCCAAGTGATTTCAACTTGTTCTATCGAACTCGCCCTAAGCTCCCCGCATGAATAGGGATACGTTGTGACGAACGGGGGTCTCGAAAGGCGGATGTTTTCGGAGTCGGATGGGAAGGCCACGATTTAAAGATGCTTTTAATGAGATTCGCTTTGCTATCTTCATCTATCTTGTTTGGAGCTACAACATAAGCATGATCTAGATTCTCTAGATTGGTTATCTCTTGCTTTCTCTTGTTACCTCTTTAGTAGATTAGATTAGATTCGTTTTCTTTATGAGTTAGTAGATTAGATGCAACTTACCTTCATAAGATAGCTTACCTTGCTTTACTAGATTGAATCCTTGCGTTGCGCATTGTTCCACGGATTCGATACCTTGGGTTCACCACTCGAGGGAAGAAGGGTCCCTTGACTACGACGGGAGACTTGTCCGCTTGCAAGTCACAAACGAACTTTGATACAACTTTTAACCGTCAACAAGCCCCTTTTCCGGCGCCGTTGCCGGGGAACAAGCAATCAAGATCCGATCTAGTATCGCTTATCTTTCAGTTTTTCTTTTGATTTTCTTTTGCATCTCTTATGTTTGATCATCCTCAAAAGAAAAAAAAAGAGTCAATCTAATCTAGTTTTGATTAACCCTAATTTTTCTTTTGTTAGATTTTTGTTTTATCACTAACCCTAACCGGAGATGGTTGGCTACCTCTCCAAGAAACCCAAAACCTTTTTGTGGATGATCCGGGAAAACTTTACGAGCAAAGGTGACGTGCAACACAAGCTCGAAGGACCATCAAAATCTCCAAGGGAATCACCACCTTCAAGTCCAAAGGAAGATCAACCTCAACCACGGAGCGCGAGATCAAGCTATGCACCCGGGCATTGTTGATCTACTTATCATAAACCTTCAAGACGCCGGGAGGCCGTTCAAGATCAAAGTCTCAACTATCCGCATGACGATTGCGAGAGCCGAATGCATACGAGCTGGATTCCTTGAGTGGCATATCGGTTTACTTAAGAGGAGGATGGAGAAGATGGAGATGGAGAAAGAAGCTCAACACCTAAAGGCTGCCAAGGCAAGATCCACATGCAAGGAGCGTGAAGTGTTCATCGTGATAAAGATGCTAGACGCAAGTGGGACAACTTGCTTGGGACAACCGATTGGTGACAAAGAAGAATATCCGAGACAACTCCAAGGTCCCAAGACGGCGAAAGGCTACTCAAACTCATTCGGGAGAGATGAAGGATCACACTAGAGACCATGAAGATCACGACCGAAGGACCGGAGTTCGAGATGCCGAGCCACAAGGAAGATGTTGCATCCGTCAAGACCAAAGGACAAAGCCGGCCTGTGAAGACCAAAAAAATTGACTAAGCCAAAGTGGGTACCCAAGATTGCAACGTCCGCAAAGAGCGTTGATCCGGAGTAATCAAGTGAAGAAGTCTAGCCATGGACTATAAACGAAGCGCTAGGCGGGAGGCAACCCGTTTCGTCGAGTCAAGAATAAGCTACCGGGAGGACAACCCGATTCCAGGTTTTTCAAGTCTTTTTAAATTTAATTCAGTTCTGAATTTTACTACGCAAAACCTTAGACTTAGAATGGTTGAACAATATTAGAGACATAATTCTTGGTTGAACATCGTTGCTTGATCATAAACCCTTTACATGAACCATCCTATGTGATTGTTTGCTTCTTTTTCGAGAAACCACAACCAAAAAGAAAAATTTCAGAACCTAACTCAACCCTTCACCCTCATTATGGTGTTGTGGTTGACTTGTTTTTCATGCTAAAAACACTCGAGTAGAGCCACGACTTGTATCTAGATGTTATTTAAATTTCAGCACGTGGTAGGACTCGCGTGAACCTAGAAACTTGATTTTTGGTTGGTTTAAAAATCCATATCCTTGGTTTCTCTAAGATTAGAATTTTTCTAAGCCTCACTTAATTTTATTTCATTCAAAATCTCTCTCATCTAATCAAAATTAGGACCTAAACCTATGCCCCCATGATCAAGCCGGGAAAAGCTTGCTCTCAACCAATGAAGGCAAACTATACCGGTGAGACCGAAATCGACGTAAAAATAAAATATTTTCGACTTGCATTTGTTTTTAATGGTTTAAAAACTTCTCTAAAATTATGTTCGAGCTCTTGCATGGCTCTGAAAAATATTTTTTTTAAATTTCGAAATTAGAGGAGTGCTTAGCCTTAAACACACTTAAAGGGAGGCGGTCTAGTTAACCTAACCGTGCATGCACCATGATACATCACGGGATACCCCTCCAACATATTTAAACCACATGCAAAGTACAAGCATGGGGGGCAGCCAAGGCTTTGTTTTGTAGGAATATCATGGATGCATGTGAGGCAAGGGAGTATGGAAGTGAGTCAAAGCGAAAACATCAAGTGGAAGGAGCAATAGTGCAAGCGAAGGAGTGGACGGGAACGTTTGGAAGGTGTACGCGATCACGAAGCAACATGAATGCACTAGAGAAGAACCGAGCCAAGAGGAGGAGAGAGGTAAGTCTTTCATCCAACTCTTTGTTCGTGTGCTCTAATTTGTAGGCCGGAATCACCTTAGACTTAGCCATCCACCGCGTTTGTTTCGTGCAACAAATCACATCCTTAATCCACTCAAAGTCCAGACTCCAAAATAATATTTGTGTACCTTGTTACCGGGTGAAAACCCCGGATATTTATTTGTGAGGGAGAGTGCTGCAATCAAAGAAGAAAACTACAAGTCTTTTCACCAAAGAAGAAGGGATCATCGTCGTCTAAGCCATCAACCTCTTCGAGGAGGCACTCGGTTTCCGAGTTTCCTCGGAGTATGGAGGAGGACACGGCACCACTGAGGAGGAACCACTCTTCTCCTTGGTGGCATGAGGGCCACACAAAACTCGTTTATTAGGTTTACCAAACTTCAATAACATGTGGAGGAGCCGCCCGTCCAACCTCACCACTTGACACGATCATCCGCTCCACCTCCATATGCTCCGTGGTATTCCGAGGGGTATGTCATCATGACGGAGGAGGAGAAGAAGCTCGCTCGCCTTAAGTAGAGGCTTGTAGCGAACGTCGACATCGACGACCAAGCTCTCCACATATTGGGTTTCACACGGGACACCGGTGCAATTCTCTAGCGGAGTGTCGGCAAACACCCACAAGAAATTCGCCTAGGAAATTTTCATGACCATGGCGCATAACCTTGATGAAGGAGTGCTGAGTCTCTCATTCCGTTGGAGGGAGCCCACAAGAGGAGAAGAAGGAAGACATCGTCGGAAGGGTAACCTTGATCAATGATGCTATTTCTAGCACCTTGATGGGGTAATCTCCTTTCATCCATGGGTTGCAATCGATCTTGAGATGTAATCACACTTTGTTGGATTATCTATCTATCATCTTGTGCTGAAAATACTTTAATGCTTAAGGCTAGCAACCATGTCGTAAAGGGAGTAAGGGCTCCTTTGCTTCCTTGGATCCATTCAACACAATCCCCGATAGATCAAATTGGTTTTCATGTTCGAAACGATTGCATGTTATAGTATCGCGGACCCATGGGCGAGTGTCCCCTATTTTCAAAAAGGGAGCTCCGGAACAAGTATGTGCATAAAGGCACATGGGAAGGCTTTTGGAGTATGATCACGGGAAGAGACCATCAACGAAGAAATACTATCCGGAACCCCATAATCCAAGTGTGTCGCTTTTGTGCAAGTGGATTTTTGGGAGAACAAGAGAGACATAGATAACCAACACGGAGTTGAATTGGATTTACTCGCGAGTCAATCAACCCCACTCACCTATGATCAACCGGTGGTGTTGTTAAGCAACATCGAGTTCGGAAGATATTGGTTCGGGGTGTTGCCTCTCCATATTGGCTATCTCTTTAAAACCGGATATAACAAGGAACCCAAATCATCTCCTACCCGGGACTTCCCGAGGAATATATGAAGAAAGGAAAATATAAGAGTGAAGATGAGAGAGGAGGCTTACAAGTGGCCTAGGTGAATTTGCTCCTTCCGGATTCGAAGATTAAGACTTTTCTTGAGGGGAAGAAGATCGGTTAGAGGAAGGACTTCTTGTGCCGGCGAAGAAAAAAATAATAAAAGAAAAAAAATTATAGGATAAGGATCTTCTATGGCCCAAGAATAAGGTGCACAACAAAATTATGTCCCACCATTGGGAGGAACCCCGGCGCCGCCGAGTTACTACGGTGGTGTACCAATGCAAGCATGGGGGAGTGGTGCAGCCATACCCCCACCATTTTTTCGGTGCCCAACGTAGCCTTTGCGGAGCCATTTGCACACCTTCCTCAACCACAACAAAATGTGGCCACCATTGGAGGATACGCTGCAAGGAACATGCAAATTATTGCAGCCATCCTAACCAATGCAAACCAAATGGGTGAAGGAAATGCAAACGTCGCTTATGAGCTTTGACACCTTCACCTAATACCGTCGGACAATTCATAGGAGGAGAGGCGCATTCCTATTACAAGTAAGGGTACAACAACCAAGACTATCAATATCAACCACCGGCGGAAGATTAGAGAGAGGAGGAGCTTTAGTTATCTTTCCTTTACCCCTTTTCTTTAATTTTCAGCTTGTATGCACCTATGTTTGCGTAGTATTTTCAGTTTTGCTTTAATTTTCAGTTTTTAGTTTAATTTTCAGCATGTGTCTTAGTTTTTATTTTCATCATGAATAATGTCACCACCAAGTTTTTACCTTTGGTAAAGTTACAAAGTTTGTGCCATTATGATATATGATTATAATTGCCGCTTTGTTTACCTTTGTAATTGATTTATGCATGTTTGAACTAGTGCTCTCTTAAAAATACAAATCTGAAATTATCTAAATGCTAGCTCAACCTTCAGCGGAGGTTATGATTAAAATAAAGACCCATAGTGTTTTATGTGCTCTCAAGTTATGAATAGATTAAAGATGTCTTTTATGCTAAAAAATATTGCTAACCTTGTCACAAATATCACTTGTGTGTTGCTCAACCTATCCGAGCCTTATATATATTTGAGTGCATAAACCTTAGTGTACAAGATTTATTTTTGAGTGAGTTATTGCAGGCCATGATTTCTCTGGCCCGAGACTAAGAAGCTGGTCATTCCGTTTTTGCGTATCTATCTTTTTGCTAGCCTTTTATCCGTGCATTGTGTATCCCCGCATCGGTGATCTCACAAACTTCGCCGGATATCCAACCTTAAACCAAATATTATCTTTTTGTGATTACCTCCTTGACCACAACCTATCATTGAGAATGGATCATCAATTCAAGGAAGATCGCAAGACGGTGCCAACGTTGAAGATCTCAAGTATCTCTCCAAGGAAAAATATCTCCGGTACCTACCTTATTTTTCGCCTCTTTGCTCGAGGACGAGCAACGTCTAAGCATGGGGGAGGAGGTAGGTACGGTGCAGTTTTAGAGTTCAAAAGGGAGTATTTAAAAAATATATATATAATGATGAAAGAAAAAAAAAATCCAGTGATATTCATGACTTTCAAGGTATAAAAAAATCAAAACTTCGTTGTGAAAGTCATGGACTGAATATATGACGAGGCAAGAAAAAAATGAATGATGAAAGAAAGAAAGAAAAGAATATAAGAAAAAAATATATTTGTGCGTAAAGTGGACTCCCCGGTTCTCCAAGAGTGCATTCAAGGCTTCAAGATAAAAAGATCCATTCTCATTTTCCAACCATGTGCAATCCGATAACGAGGACTTCCTTTGTGCCTCGGGATCACTCTTTGCCATTTGCACATGTCCACTTATCTAAAAGTGTGTGTATTTTTCTCTTTCCCCTCCTTGATTTAACATTATTTTCCAATGACCTTTTTGACGAGTCTCGGTAAGACCATGAGAAGCTTGTCTTGTTTTGACAACACCTCATTTATAAAATCTTGTTAGGACTAAACTTTCCCAAAGCTCCATATAAAGCCTACCACATATATATGAGAGGGAAAGGAGTAGAATATATAGGCTTGAGAGACAAGTGAGATGAGAGTTTATGAGCAATATACAAGATGATTTAAATTTGTGAACTTGGTTTAGCTTTTCTTTATCTCGTTCTTTATTTCAAAAATTCGAGATCTATTTAAATTTTGGGGGCATGTTAATACTTGTGGGATGAGCTTAATAAGAATCTACCCTCCGTAGAGGTGAAGGCTAGTACATTATGGAACTTTAACGAATTAAACTTTTGAGAGCATTATGTTTTTCTTCATGTATGATCAAGTGCAAGGTTTAAACATTGTTTGGCAACGATGATATCCATCGAAGGCTTACTCGAGGACGAGCAAGGTTTAAGCATGGGGGAGATGTTGACGGTGAAAATCCGTCAACCTAGCCATGAGTTTACCTTCGGTGTTGGCATAACTTTTGTATTTTATTCATTGGTACTAACCCCCGTGGTATAACAAGTTCACTTGTGCATGTCGGTTTTGGAGTTATGTGTTTACGCGAGGGTTTTAACGTTGAAAGCAAGACTTCGGGATAAGTTCATTAAGCACCTCATGACAAGACCTTGAAGTCCTCGAACAATTCATGCAATGAAGCAAAATTAACTCCAAGAAGCCGGGGACTTGATCCGAGAAGACGACGGACTCCGGGGACACGACCGGAAAAGTGCTTCGAATCTTACAAGACAAGGAGTTGAGTCCAATTCGGAGAGAAACCGACGACATGGACCTACATGCGAAGGGGGAAGCATCCGGGAAGCAAGGGAACCGACCTCGGGCAAAGGAGCCCGCGGGGCCGGGCCTAAATGGGCCCGAGGCCGGCCGGCCCGGGTCCGGTCGGCCCGGTGCCCATTTAGGGCCCAAATTCGTCGTCCTTTGACCTAATTGCTTCTCGGGCTATAAATAGCCCCCCGACCGAGAGCCACGGAGAACCGAAGTCGTATTCCGCCGCCGAGGAGCGAGAGAAGCTTGAGGGACACCAACTTGAAGATGAGGGTCGTGCTAGTTGTCTAGGGTTGCCCTAGCCGACGTGGGAACCTTGCATGGAAGACCACGTCGGAGCTCGGAGCGAGGATCAAGATCGAGGGAGGGCCCGGTGGTGATCTTGTTCATGTAATCATTCATGGTGAAGTTTGTAAGTGAATCCGATTTCTAGCGATTAAGTGCCTTCTCGATGATTTTGATTTCTTCTTGGTTTTGCTTCTTCTACGATCTAGTCTATAGCTAGATTACATAGGGTGCTCTTGTAGCCGCGGTGGCTAGAGGTGCATACGGACCGGCCAAGTGATTTCAACTTGTTCTATCGAACTCGCCCTAAGCTCCCCGCATGAATAGGGATACGTTGTGACGAACGGGGGGTCTCGAAAGGCGGATGTTTTCGGAGTCGGATGGGAAGGCCACGATTTAAAGATGCTTTTAATGAGATTCGCTTTGCTATCTTCATCTATCTTGTTTGGAGCTACAACATAAGCATGATCTAGATTCTCTAGATTGGTTATCTCTTGCTTTCTCTTGTTACCTCTTTAGTAGATTAGATTAGATTCGTTTTCTTTATGAGTTAGTAGATTAGATGCAACTTACCTTCATAAGATAGCTTACCTTGCTTTACTAGATTGAATCCTTGCGTTGCGCATTGTTCCACGGATTCGATACCTTGGGTTCACCACTCGAGGGAAGAAGGGTCCCTTGACTACGACGGGAGACTTGTCCGCTTGCAAGTCACAAACGAACTTTGATACAACTTTTAACCGTCAACAACCCGCAAGCTAGAAGGGTCTTTGAATATCAATGCAGCCCAACTATTTACACTAGGCCCTTTGTACCAACATCAATAGCTCATCCTTCTTTTATTTCCTGGTGGCAAGAACTTCATGATCACATCTTCAGTGAGCCAGTACATTCCTTTTGTCTTGAGCTAATGCCTGACTTCCAGCTAACTTCAGAGGTAATGCACTTATCCTTTTTTATCAAGCATGTCTTTCCTTATTAATCATGATTTTTGCCACTCTTTGCAGAATACAGTGCCTGCTTCTCCAGCTAGGACAATTTCTTATAATGCTGCAGGCCCAATTTCTGCTTTGGGATTTAAATCCACAACTCTGGAGCAACTGATGTCTATATATGCCACATCAGACCCAAATCTTATCAGTTCAACTTCTGATAAGAGGAAAGCTCCATCTCTGGTTGCTCCTCCAGCTGCCAAGAAGAAAAGAACTTCCAAAAGAGTTCTTATTGAGGTAACATCCCTTCCTTCTTGAACACAAAACCATTTTTCATTCTGACAATTTTATCTTGTGTAATTTCAGACCATAATTCAGCAACCATCAACAACTTCAGAACCTTCCAATGCCCCATCTGCTGGTATGGTCCTTACTATTTTACTTCCTTTCAAAGACCATCCTTTACATTGGCACTTACCTTCTACTTATTGTTTGCAGAAGAAACACTGGTGAATCAACCTGTAGGGAGTTCTTCTCCTCAACATGCTTCAAATCCAAGTTCACCAAGGGTCCAAACATCTTCCCCTCAAGTAGAAACTTCAGCTTCACCAAGGATTCAATCATCCCCCTCTCAAGTAGAAGCTCCAGTTTCACCAGGGATGAATCCATCTTCACCTCAGCCTGAAGCTTCAAATCTACCAGGGACTCCACCAGCTTCCCCTCAGTTAGAAGCTTCAGCTTTAACATGAACTCCTCAAGCTCCTCCTCAGATAGTCATCCAAGAACTCCCTCTTGAGCTTGAAGAAATTCCTTCTCCAATTCAGGAAGCCAGGAATGAAGTAAGTATGGGCATTCAACTCTGTCATTCTTTTTCAATAAACCATCCCTAATTCAGCAAAACTTTCAGGATCAGGTTGCATCATCACCAAGCTTTTCATTCACTGTGGATGATTTAACTGCCAAAAAAGGTGATGAAGGATCTTCAGGCCAAGCTTTATCAGAGGAAAACCAGGCAAAACTGAGAGAAATCTTCTCTCTGCTGCAAAGAGACATCCAGGACCAAGTCAGGGATGTGGATCTCTTAGAAGAAGTTCTTGAATCCATCAATCAGGAACTTCCTGATGATATCAAAGCCTCTTTGGAGCCTATCTCTCAACTGGATAATCATTTTGCAGCAGTGAGGAGAGCACAGAAGAATCAATCCTCTCGACCAGCCCTGGAGCAAAAGAGAGCTAAAGCCAAGCAGTTCGTGAAAGAATCACAGGCCCAAATCTAGAGAAACAAGGAGTTGCTAGCTGAACTGCAGCCTGCACTTGAGTTGAAAATTGTCAGGAAAGCTGCACTAGAAGCTGAATTGAAGAATCTGACAGCTGAAATTGAGGCTAACAAGAAGAAGATAGCCGAACTCCCTGGATTGACAGAAAAAATCCAAAAGGAAGCTTCAGCAGCCCTGATTGAATCAAACCAGCTCAAGACAAAGCTTTCCGCACTGTCTAACAGTCAAGAAACTGATCAGAAACTACTGGAGAGTATCAACAAAATGATATCAGACGCTTCTAGTGTAATCTCGAAGTATTTGAACAATTGATTGTGTTGAACAACTTGTAGCCAAATTATTGATCATCCTTGTAATTTCGTTTACCATAAATTTCACTTTCCATTTTCTGTCTTGCCTCGCGAGTAACTTAGATGATCCATTCGGCAATTTTGGTCAAACAGTACCAGACCCGAACAGCAATCCGACCGCAACTCAACCGAGCCAGTCAACCGAATACGACTCAACTTGAATTCCAAACGACCCGACGACGATTCGGTTAAGGAAACCTCTCCACCTTCCAAATTTCTCGGGATATGCACCACAATCTACGACCACGATCTCTTCACCATCCCCAAAAATAAAACTGTGGGTGCCCCCAGCCTTTCACCAAGTCTTTTGCCTTCAAGCTTTCGCCAATCTAAACTTTCTTCCCCAGCACTAGTACTCCCAAAAACTTGATGGCGGGCAGCAGCAACAGGCGCCGAGCCAGCGACGAGGCTGAAGGAAGCTGCGCTGGCGCTCGTCGGAGGCGGTGATCATCAACTTCCTCTGCAGCTCTCTCTAGATTTCTTTCTGTTTCTAATGATCCTCTTTGTATCTTCAGGCTCATCCAGTGGAATCCGGCCCCTGCGCCGGCCGCGAAACCAGCCCTGCCAGACGACTCCTCGGAGTCGTACAACTACTCCCCCTCACGCTACGACGAGTGCGACACCCTCCGTTTCAAGGTGGAGCGTGACGAAACCCGGCGCGAGCTGGAAGATGTTTCCAAGAAAGCCGGCATCGCTTTGCTCGAATGGGAGCATCAGTGCAAGCAGCTGCTGGAGACCATTGACGGTAAATCTCTTGATTGACTTTGATCCAACTCAACTTTGAACTAACCTCCATTGCCCTGCAACGTTGCAGACCGTGACGCTGAGCTTAACTGGCTGAAGATGCTGGTGAAGCAACTGGCGGACAAGGTGAACACCCCCGGGGACACGCCGGCAGACCACATTACCGCGGTGGAAGACCGTGTCGATGAGGTGGCCCTTCATGGCGTTTGCCTGGGCACCACCCTTGGCCTGGCCGCCATGGCAACGCACACCGGCGTCGACTATTCCACACAGCCGCGCGGCTTCCAGGGAGGCGCACCAGAGGACGTCGACGAGATCGAGGTCATCCTGGAACGCCTCGATGGCCACGGCGACGCCATTGCCGACTCCATCCATCCCCAGTCTGTGTTGAACAGGCTTTTTGACTAGTTTGTGCTAGGGATGTTTGGAATTTCGGCAATAAATAATGAAATTTTAACTTCTGTGCTTGTATTGTGATGATTCCCCTTTTGTTTGTGAATACGAACCCTTACTGTTTTTGAACGAATTCGGGAACTTTATCTTAGCCGAACACGCAAAAACTCCTGCCCCTTGGCACAAAATCCGCAGAAAATCCTCAATTCGGGAACCATAAGCACTGTTCAATGAAAACCCTTCGCATTCGGAGAGAAAACCCTGTCGCTTGGTATTCCAATAACGCACGCCAACCAGTCATCACTCCCAATGCGCTCTCACAGCTAATAAAATAGCCCCCTTGGTGCCCTGTTGAGGACCATGTGTGGTTCGAGGACCGGTGGATGGTCGCTTCCTTGTGTGATGAGTGATTGACAACGTTGTGTGGACTGATTCTTGGCTAAGTATTGCAGGTGCAGGTTGCGGCTTGACTCGTGTTGGTGCAGGTGAAGAACAAGCGCGAAAGATCGTCGCCGGTGGGGCCTCCTGGTGTGGAGAAGACAAGTAGGCTTCGTTCGAGGGACCCGGTGGCCAGCGGGGTCAAGTGCGGGCCGCATGGTGGCATGAACAGCAAGATGAAGTCGTGGACGGTTTCTTGGTTGAGCCTCAAAACCAAGGTCGAGCCGGGACTACGTGGGAGCCAAGTCAAGAGTGGAGATTGGCGGAGGCTACACCGAGTTCGCGGGGTTTCCGGTGGTTCACCAGAAAACCACTGGGTTCCTTGGTTGATCCACAAAGCCAAGACCGGAGAACCGAAGACGGAGCCGCAGCAGCACCAGACCGGTCTGACCGGTGGGGACCGGTCTGACCGGTGAGGAGCACCGGTCTGACCGGTGTGCGACGACGCAGTCCGGAATCTTCGAAGCGGAGGACACGCGTCGGGATCGCATGGCTTGCGTCGAGGCTACGCGAGGTGCGGTCGCCGGCATCCGTCCGATGGTGAAGACATCAAGAATTCCAAATCCGCCCTTGAGGGGCTTGTATCCCTAGTTGTTAGAGAAGGGCATTTCAGACATTCGGTTGCCTCCATATAACCCAAGAGGTGAGAGGATGGCAGCCAACTCTTGGAACCCTAGCTCATTAGTTTTCCTATTTTCAACCTATTTTCTCTAGGTTTTCCTTAGGACTAGCAAGAGAGCTTCATGGAGAGATCTTGTAGAGAGGGATGGATGATCGGGCGGCTTGCTAGACCTTGTACGAACCTTTGTTTCATGTATAGATGATTCGGCGTGGTTCCTCAAGGTTTGGATGTGTTTTCCCCGGTTGTTCTTGGTGGTGATTTTCGGAGCCCTCTCTCGGTGATTTCTTTGGGTTGATTTCGGGGCCTTTCTCTTGGGGATTTGATGGGGGAAATTTGTGGGAACCCTTCGTGGTTCTTTGGGCGTGATTCCCCTCCCAAATCCGTGAGTAAAGGTGCTCGATTTTGGGGTTTCTTGAGTTCTTGGGTTGGAAGTGCTCTCGGCGGGATTTCTTCGATTCCTCCTTTTTGGACGAGTTTTTGTGGGATTAAACTTGGCTATGGACTCCTCATGAGGTGTTCTTGATATCCCCAAAGTCTTGTTCAAGTCCGTGGAGCGATTCGGGAGATCGAGATTTGGATTTGGGGAGTTGACTGCGGGTCTTTGTTCTTCCCGAGTCGCCCGAGCTACACCGGTCTGACCGGTGCTCTTGACCGGTCTGACCGGTGCGAGCCCTTGTGGGTTTTTGCTCGGGTGAACGTCTTGGTGTGTTCGTTGTTGTCCCGTGTTGCTGTCGTTTCGAGTTTGGGTCCGTTTGGTGGTCGGTTGGCTTGTTTGGTGCCTTGGGGGCTTTCAGTCGCCATCGGTCGACCGGTGTGTCTCACCGGTCGATCGGTGTAGAGCCACTTAGTGAAAGTTGCTCGGTTTCACCGGCGAGGGACCGGTCCGCCGGTGGTGCTCACCCCGGTCCGACCGGTGTGGGTCTGTAGACTCGGGGTTTGTTGTTCCGCTGCGTTCTCGAGTCGGAAGGCTGTGTGTGTTGGTTCCTAGGTCCAGTGGCACTCCAGTGGCTACGTGGGCTTGGCCAACTTGGGTAGTGAGTCGGAGACGTGTGTTGGAAGCCGTGTTCGTCTTGTTGGAGTTTTCATCTCCTTCGAGAAGAATTTTTATCGGCTCCCATTCACTCCCCCCTCTCTGGTTCGCCGTATCGGTCCTTCAAGTGGTATCAGAGCCGGTTCGGGTCTTTGTTGACTCTAACCGGTCTAAGATCCAAGGATGGCGTACCGAGAACGGGGGTTCGGGTCCTCCACACTTCGATGGCAAGAACTACCGGATGTGGAGCAAGCGGATGGGTGCGTTCCTCCGCGGAAAGGGTCGGCTGCTTTGGGATGTCACGGTGGACACGGGCTATGTCCACCCGATGGATTTCCTTGCTCCGGGGTCGAGGGACGATTCGACGCCAACAATAAGGCGGTCGACTACTTGTTTCGTGCTTTGTGTCGGCCGAGTTCGATCGGGTGCACACCGAGCATTTGGCTTGTAGGATTTGGGCGGTGTTGAAGGAGGCTCATGTTGGGAACGCCCGTGTTCGAGCACGGTTGTATGCGACCTACGGAGAGAGTACGAGAACTTCACTCATCTCCCCGGTGAGTCCATCGATGCCTTGTTTCAGAGGTTCACGGTGGTTGTGAACAACATGAGGGACAATGTGGACGTGCTCCCGTACGATGATCATGACAGAGCCGTCAAGCTCTTACACTCCTTGGATCGTACGATATGGGGCGGAAAGTTCGAGGCCATAGTCGAGTCGGAGCGGTATGATACTCTGACGGTGAACGAGTTGTTCTCGTAGCTCAAGTCGGCTGAGGTGGATAGGGGCATGACTGCCAAGCTCGAGGGACCGACTGATTCCCATAGTCTTGCCCTCGTTGGTGGTTCCAAAGGAAAGACTAACTCTAACCCATCCACCGGGATGTTCTCGTTTTCCTCTTTGATGTCTATGCCGGATGAGGAGTTTGATGACCTTGGAGAGGACGAGCCGGCGCCGTTGATGAGGCGGTTCGAGAGGCCGCACGAGAACCGCGTGAACATGAGGAGGAACACGAGGACTTGCTTCCCGGTGCGACAAGCCGGGACACTTCGTCGCCGACCGCCGGGAAGGCCGAGAACAAGGACGACTACAAGCACAAGCCGAGGATGAACGATGGCAAGTACCGTTCGAGGCGCGACCACAAGAGCAAGCACAAGAACAAGTACAAGGACGAGCGACGATCGAGGAAGAAGGAGGGCCGAGGCAAGGCCCGAGCGATGGTTGGAGCGAGCGACGTCGACTCCGGTTCCGCATACTCCACCTCGAGCTCGAGCAGCGGCGAAGACGAGGGAGATCGCCGCAAGAACAAGAAGTCGTCCAAGAACACCGAGCGGCCGAGCCGCTTCGCGAGAGATGGCTTCGCACCATGGCGTTGAGCTCGGCGGCAAGAAGAGCACACGGCAGCGACTCGGACTGCGAGTCCGACGACGAGGTGCATGATGAACTTCCCTTCTTGCGCCGGGGAGAATGAGAGGCTTGGCTCTTTGCTTGATAACCGTGATGGCATGCTTAGAGAGGCCAAGAAAATGAGGAAAGAGCTTAGGGCTTCACTCGAGGATGCTAGGACTAGAGTGGCCGAGCTAGAGACACGGGTGCTTGATAGCAAGCTTGAGATTGATTCGCTTAAGGCTAGCCCCGTTGTTTCGATGAGAATGATTGTGTTGATTGCTCCATATTCCTTGCCGATCTTGCTTTGTTTAAGGAGAAGCATGCCTCCAAGTGTGAGGAACTAGATGTGCTTAGGGTTGAAGTGGCCGAGCTTAAGTCTAGACTCGCTTTGCTAGGTGCTTGCACTTCTTGCCCGTTTTGCATGCTAAGATTGATGAGATGCATGCTTACACTAGTTCGCTCGAGGCTAAATTGAAGGAACCCATGCCTACATCTTGCTCTACCTGTGAAATGCATGCATTGAAAAATTTGGAGCTTGCACATTATGTTGATCGTTTGCAGGATGAGAATGATGATTTGAGGAAGTTGATGGGTTGGTTGTTCGGTCATGAGCCTCAGTTGAGGATGATGATCGAGGCCTTCAAGAGGCAAGATGGTGAGGGGCTTGGAGCAAACAAGGTTGGTGAGGGAAGTGGAGAGAATATCCCGGAGCCACCAAAAACCCACCACAAGAATGATTTCCCACCAAAACCTAACCATCTAAGGAACCGACTAGACACAACCCCAGCTCCACCCGTGTTTCCTACACCCACAAATGATCTACAAAAGCCTATCAAGTTTGTGAGCACCCCGGGGAAAGTGTTCTTTGGGAAGGAGAGTGAGAAGGCTAGTGGTGAGAAACCGGTGGAGGATTTGAGTGGAGAGAAACCGAGTGAGCAGCCACATCCCAAGCCAAAGCCTAAGCTTGTGAGGTTTCATTGTGGCTATTGTGGGAGAGATGGCCATAAGGAGGAGTTTTGCTTCAAGAGGAAGCGTGAGGAGAGAATGGAGAAGGAGTGGGCTAACAAGGACAAGTACCACCCTTCCGATGGTGTACTTGAGCCTCGTATGCAGATGCCCAGGGGCAAGGCGATTGTGAGGACAGTTCGGGCTTGGGGAGAGAAGAAGGCTGCAGGTGGTGCTGCTGTCCAGGTCACACCGGTCAGACCGGTGTGGGGCACCGGTCAGACCGGTGCAGGCCTGGACAGACAGTTGTTCGGGTTTCGAGCTCATACAGGTGCGAGGGTTGTTTCTGGTGGTCGTGGTTCTGGTGGTTGGGCTGGAAAGGGTGCAGGTGGTCAGTTTGCTAGGCGTTCTCCTCCTCGTGCTCAATACGGGGATTGGAGGAGTCGTGGCATTGAGTTCGAGAGGAAGGATGTTCCACGGGCTTTCTTGCGTGGTTTTGGTCCTCCTCCAGGCAGAGAGGGGTGGTTCCCTCAGGGTGGTTACCGTGGTGATGTTCGTGGAGGCAGTTTTGGTAGGAGAGATGCTTTGGTTGGTGCTAACCCCACTTTCGAGCAAATGGCTCGGCACTGGTTTTCCTCCTTTGGTACTAACCCCAGTGCTGAGTCGTTTGTTCGCTCACGTGCCTATTTTTGAATTTCAGGTGGGAGACTTGAAGAACATTTGGTTGATTGACTCCGGTTGCTCGAGGCATATGACCGGAGACAGGGGGTGGTTCTCAAGTCTCGTCCCGTGGTGACGAAGAGGTACATCACCTTTGGGGACAATGGGCATGGGCGTGTGCTTTCAGAAGGTGAGATAAAAGTGAGTGACAAGATCACTCTGAGGCGTGTTGCTCTTGTTCAATCGCTGGGGTACAATTTGCTTTCGTGTCCCGGCTTGTTGGATGAGGGCTTTGAGGTGTTGTTTCGGCCGGGTGGTTCTCGGATTGTGGACTCTCGAGGGGACCTTGTCCGTATGGTCGTTCCCGAGGGTCAGGTGTTTCGTGCTGATTTTTCTCAGTCTTCGGGTGTGGAGCGTTGTTTCTTGGCTGGTTCTTCGAGTGAGTTGTGGAAGTGGCATAGGAAGTTGGGTCACTTGAGCTTTGACCTTTTGTCTCGCTTGAGTAAACTCAATTTGGTCCGAGGATTGCCACGTTTGAGGCTTGAGAAGGAGTTGGTTTGTGTGCCGTGTAGGCATGCCAAGATGGTAGCCTCTTCTCACCCGCCTCTCACCGATGTGATGACTGAGCGTCCATGCGAGTTGCTCCATATGGACCTTGTTGGCCCAGCTCGTGTGCGATCTGCGGGTGGGAAGTGGTATGTCCTTGTTGCGGTGGACGACTATTCTCGGTATGCGTGGGTGTTCTTTCTCGAGGATAAGGGGGAGACGTTTGGTTTTGTTCGAGATCTAGTCTTGAGGTTGAGGAACGAGAGGCACGGAGATGCCATACGAGCTATCCGCAGTGATAATGGCACGGAATTCAGGAACTCTCGTTTTGAAACCTTTTGCCATGACTTGGGTCTTGAGCACCAGTTTTCGAGTCCGTATACGCCTCCCCAGAATGGTGTTGTGGAAAGGAAGAACAGGACCTTGTGCGAGATGGCTCGGACGATGCTTGATGAGCATAGGACTCCGAGGAGGTATTGGGCTGAGGTGGTGAATACCGCATGCTATGTGTCGAACAGGATATACCTCAGAGTGCACAAGAAGAAGACATGCTATGAGTTGATGCATGGTCGCACACCCAAGGTGAGTCACTTCCATGTCTTTGGTTGCAAGTGTTTCATTCGAAGAAAGGCGAGGAAGTTGGATAAGTTTGAGGCTAGGTCCGTCGATGGCATTTTCTTTGGTTATGCATCTCATTCTAGAGCATATCGTGTGCTCAATCTTGAAACTAACCAAATCGTGGAGACTTGCGAGGTAACCTTCGACGAGACAGAGCCACGTAGTCAGCTTGTCTTTGAGTGTGCAGGTGATGATGAGCTCGGCGAGGAGATTTTTCGGGGAGGAGGAGCATGAACATGGTGATGATGAAGATGGCGGTGCGGTGCCCCCGGCTGAACATGTACCCACTACTTCGACTACGATGATGGATGGACCCTCTCGCTACACCTACGACGACAAATCAAGAACAAGGAGAAGCTGATGTTGAGGGGGAGGTAGCTTCGAGGCGAGAACCTCCCCGGCGAGTTCAAGTGGATCACCCGGCTTCGAGGATCATCGGCGACATGAATGAACGCACTACACGGTCGAGGGTTCGAAACAATTCCCATTTTGCTCATGCTGCATTTGTTGCTTCTTTCGAGCCCAAAGACATTGGACACGCACTATCCGATCACAATTGGGTTAACTCGATGCATGAGGAGTTGGAGAACTTTGAGAGGAATCAGGTGTGGGAGTTGGTTGACCCTCCCCCAGGGCGTAAGCCAATTGGTACCAAGTGGGTGTGGAAAAACAAAGAGGGAGAGAAGGGTGAGGTTGTGAGGAACAAGTCGAGACTTGTTGCCCAGTGGTTCAGTCAGAAGGAGGGGATCGACTACGAGGAGACTTTTGCTCCCGTAGCCCGTTTGGAGGCGATTAGGATTCTTCTAGCCTTTTCCGTGGCTAAAGGGTTCAAGTTGCACCAAATGGATGTGAAGAGTGCTTTTTCGAATGGTGTCTTGGAGGAAGAAGTGTATGTGAGGCACCCTCCGGGGTTTGAGAGTGAGAAGTACCCCCACCGGGTGTACAAGTTGAGGAAGACGCTGTATGGGTTGAAGCAGGCGCCTAGAGCTTGGTATGGCAGGTTGAGGGGGTTCTTGTTTGAGAGAGGTTTTGAGATGGGGAAGGTCGATCAGACCTTGTTTTTGCTGAGGCAGGGCAGAGATATCCTGATTGTGCAGGTGTACGTGGATGATATTGTCTTTGGTGGCTCGTCTAACTCTCTTGTTGTGAGGTTTGCAGATGATATGAGCAGGGAGTTTGAGATGAGCATGATGGGTGAGTTGCAGTTCTTCCTCGGGCTACAAATCAAGCAATCAAAGGAAGGAACATTTGTGCACCAGGCTAAGTACACCAAGGACATTGTGAGGAAGTTCAAGATGGAGGACTCCAAGGCTATGACGACGCCGATGAGTACGACTATGGCTCTTGATGCGGACGAGGAAGGTGAACACGTGGATCAGAAGGAGTACCGGAGCATGATCGGGTCACTCCTCTACCTGACGGCGACGAGGCCGGACATACAGTTCTCGGTGTGTCTGTGCGCTCGTTTTCAAGCGTCTCCGAGGACTTCGCATCGGCAAGCAGTGAAGAGAATTTTCAGGTACTTGCGTCACACTCCCGACTTCGGCCTTTGGTACTCCGCGTCCTCTTCTTTGGCGCTTCATGGTTTTTCAGACGCGGATTTTGCCGGGTGTCGGTTGGATAGGAAGTCCACTTCTAAGACTTGCCAGTTTTTGGGTTCTTCTTTGGTGTCTTGGTCTTCTCGCAAGCAGTCGAGTGTTGCTCAATCCACGACCGAGGCCGAGTATGTTGTCGCTGCTAGTTGTTGCTCTCAGCTCCTTTGGATCACCTACACCATGAGTGACTTTGGTGAGGAGTATACCCATGTCCCACTTCAATGTGATAGCACCAGTGCCATAAGCGTTGCAAAGAACCCAGTGCTCCATTCCAAAACAAAGCACATAGAAGTGAGGTATCATTTCCTGAGACACAACGTTGAGAAAGGGAAGATAGCGTTGATCCATGTACCCACACATGACCAACTAGCCGATATTTTCACCAAACCCCTAGATCAAGTAACTTTCACTCGTTTGCGGGGGGAACTTGGTGTGTGTTTGATTTCTTGAGTTGGGTGTGTGGGAGCTCTCTTTTGCCGGTGGTGTCGAGCCCGTTTTGCCTCCCCTCGAGGAGCCGGTTTGTAGCATAGGTATAGCTTTTCTTTGTGCATTTCTTGCATTTGGCATGGCATATGTAACATGATGTATAGGCATCCTTGTATCTTAGATTGCATGCATTTTGTATCATATGCATTGGTTAGGAAAAGCTTCTCTCATATACATTGTTCACCATGGAATGAGATATATGTCTTTTTGAGCTTGTTTGGTATGCTACGGTTAGTTTGGCTTAGCTCTTGATGATCTTGATGAATAATCCATGGTTGATAGCTATGCTTTTGAAAAATGTCACATGTATGCCCTCTCATGTGTAAAAGCCTTTACATGCTCTTGACATGTTTTTGTGGCCTTGCTATGCTTAATTTGTGGTTGGATAGCTAGTTTATTGATCATATGGGGCCAAAGGCTCATTTGCCATCATGAATGTTTAGCCCTCTTGATTTATCTTGTGGAGGGGCATAAGTTCCTTTTTGTCGCAAAGACATTTCATGTACCACTTACAAATCTGAAAATGAAATGAAAAATGCTTGGAAAATATGCTCCCATGTCATATGTGCTGAATTTAATTTGCTTTGGGTGCTAAACCGTTGCATGATGCCTACCAATGAGAAGTCTCATACATAGAAGTAGGCACATGGCTCGGTGGCTTTGACATGACATGAGGTGCTTGTGGGTGTTTGTGATGGTCTTATGATTAGAATGGCTGTCCTAGCATGAAGTTTGTGTGGCTTTGCCATTTTGATATGCTTTGATCATGTTTAGGACTTTGCTCATGAGAGGCAAGTTTTTCGCAAAATTGCCAAAATCCATCTTAGCTTCGTCCAATG
Organism: Cenchrus americanus; assembly: GCA_947561735.1. Lineage (NCBI taxonomy): Eukaryota > Viridiplantae > Streptophyta > Magnoliopsida > Poales > Poaceae > Cenchrus > Cenchrus americanus. Next base: position 73,771,044 of record OX387244.1, on the reverse strand, counting down.
GTTGTGAAACTTGATGATCATGTAGTTGAGATCGATACGAAGCCGTAGAGTATCAAACTTGCTCATTTGGACATGTGTATCATTCTTTGTTGAATTTTGTCTATTTGAGAAGCTCTAGGTTGAAAGTTTTGCATTTTTGGCTTGATTCATGCATTGCCAACAAGGGGGAGAAGTTTGGGCTTGAAATGGCTTGCTGGACATGTTTAGAAGGTTTTCAGGTGGTTTCGAGCCATTTCTGGGCTCTGTTGTGCACCGGTCTGACCGGTCAGGGTCACCGGTCTGACCGGTGTGAGTGCTGGTTCTGTACACATGTTGCACACCGGTCTGACCGGTGGTGTGGACCGGTCTGACCGGTCAGGGCTGTTTTGGTTGCAGCTGCCCTGTTTCAAGTGGTGTCTTGCATGCATTCGTCCAGGGGGAGTTGCATTGGTTCAGGGGGAGCTTGCATGTGTGCAGGGGGAGCTCTTTGTGGTTGTTCGAGCTTTGTTTTGGTGGTTTGTGCTCTTTGCTTGAGCTTTGTTTTGTCTCGGATGTGTCGAGCCGTTGCCCTTGCCTAAGGGGTCCGAGACTTGTTTCCTTCAAGTGATCTTGCTCTTTGCCTTTGTTTGGCTTTCGATCGCTTGTTGGAGTTCCTTTTTGTTCGTTTCTTTTTCTTTTCTTTTCTCTCTTATTACTTTCGTGTGGGTGTTGTCAATGCACTCATCAAGGGGGAGATTGAGGACCATGTGTGGTTCGAGGACCGGTGGATGGTCGCTTCCTTGTGTGATGAGTGATTGACAACGTTGTGTGGACTGATTCTTGGCTAAGTATTGCGGGTGCGGGTTGCGGCTTGACTCGTGTTGGTGCAGGTGAAGAACAAGCGCGAAAGGTCGTCGCCGGTGAGGCCTCCCGGTGTGGAGAAGATAAGTAGGCTTCGTTCGAGGGACCCGGTGGCCGGCGGGGTCAAGTGCGGGCCGCATGGTGGCATGAACAAGCAAGATGAAGTCGTGGACGGTTTCTTGGTTCGGCCTCAAAACCAAGGTCGAGCCGGGACTACGTGGGAGCCAAGTCAAGAGTGGAGATTGGCGGAGGCTACACCGAGTTCGCGGGGTTTCCGGTGGTTCACCGAAAACCACCGGGTTCCTTGGTTGATCCACAAAGCCAAGACCCGAGAACCGAAGACGGAGCCGCGACGAGCGCGGACCGGCCCGACCGGTGGGTCCGACCGGTCCCGACCGTGAGGAGCACCGGTCTGACCGGTGTGCGACGACGCAGTCCGGAATCTTCGAAGCGGAGGACACGCGTCGGGATCGCATGGCTTGCGTCGAGGCTACGCAGGGTGCGGTCGCCGGGCATCCGTCCGATGGTGAAGACATCAAGAATTCCAAATCCGCCCTTGAGGGGCTTGTATCCCTAGTTGTTAGAGAAGGGCATTTCAGACATTCGGTTGCCTCCATATAACCCAAGAGGTGAGAGGATGGCAGCCAACTCTTGGAACCCTAGCTCATTAGTTTTCCTATTTTCAACCTATTTTCTCTAGGTTTTCCTTAGGACTAGCAAGAGAGCTTCACGGAGAGATCTTGTAGAGAGGGATGGATGATCGGGCGGCTTGCTAGACCTTGTACGAACCTTTGTTTCATGTATAGATGATTCGGCGTGGTTCCTCAAGGTTTGGATGTGTTTTCCCGGTTGTTCTTGGTGGTGATTTTCGGAGCCCTCTCTCGGTGATTTCTTTGGGTTGATTTCGGGGCCTTTCTCTTGGGGATTTGATGGGGGAAATTTGTGGGAACCCTTCGTGGTTCTTTGGGCCGTGATTCCCCTCCCAAATCCGTGAGTAAAGGTGCTCGATTTTGGGGTTTCTTGAGTTCTTGGGTTGGAAGTGCTCTCGGCGGGATTTCTTCGATTCCTCCTTTTTGGACGAGTTTTTGTGGGATTAAACTTGGCTATGGACTCCTCATGAGGTGTTCTTGATATCCCCAAAGTCTTGTTCAAGTCCGTGGAGCGATTCGGGAGATCGAGATTTGGATTTGGGGAGTTGACCTGCGGGTGCTGTTCTTCCCGAGCTGCCCAGGCTACACCGGTCTGACCGGTGCTCTTGACCGGTCTGACCGGTGCGAGCCCTTGTGGGTTTTTGCTCGGGTGAACGTCCTGGTGTGTTCGTTGTTGTCCCGTGTTGTCGTTGTTTCGAGTTTGGGTCCGTTTGGTGGTCGGTTGGCTTGTTTGGTGCCTTGGAGGCTTTCGAGTCGCCATCGGTCCGACCGGTGTGTCTCACCGGTCGACCGGTGTAGAGCCACTTAGTGAAAGTTGCTCGGTTTCACCGGCGAGGGACCGGCTCGACCGGTGGTGCTCACCGGTCCGACCGGTGTGGGTCCGTAGACTCGGGGTTTGTTGTTCCGCTGCGTTCTCGAGTCGGAAGGCTGTGTGTGTTGGTTCCTAGGTCCAGTGGCACTCCAGTGGCTACGTGGGCTTGGCCAACTTGGGTAGTGAGTCGGAGACGTGTGTTGGAAGCCGTATTCGTCTTGTTGGAGTTTTCATCTCCTTCGAGAAGAATTTTTATCGGCTCCCATTCACTCCCCCCTCTCTGGTTCGCCGTATCGGTCCTTCACCTGTAAATCCACTCGAGTACACTTCCATCACTTCACATCTTCTCCCCTTGTTACAGAGGAGAAAACCCCAAGACCATGGTGGACAAGGGAAAGCATCCCATCAAGGAAGGTAGTACTCCACCAAAGAAGCACACCATTCGAGAGTGAGTTTTCTGTCAATCCGTTTCTTGCTCTCGTTTGCAATCCTATGGCATACCCCCTCCGTTCTTTCAGTCTTGACTTGCTTCCTGAAGAGATCTTTGGAACAGAAGAGGTTCCCGAGTACATCCTCTCTGATTCCTCCACTGAAGAAGAAAACGCCACGCCGGAACAAAGGATCAACCACCAACTGCGCCGCCGTATTCGGCATCTAGAGCACAACTTGCAGGACATCACCACCTGCTGCAATGCCGAACGCGAACGCCGCATGAGCTTGGAGGTGTTGATAGGGGGTAAGATCTCCATTTTTTTTGACTCCCACGCTAAAGCTCAGATCCCACATTTAACAACTGTTCCCTTCTTCAGATGTCTCTGACAGATACAGCAACTTGAAGGCTTCCTGGGGCAGCCTAATGGAAGCTGCAAGTCATGGCAACCCCCGAAGCTTCCAGGTTGCTGTTACGGTGGTCCTGGAACAGTTGAAGAGGGAGAGCTGAAGAGGAAAAACAAGGAATCAAAGGAATGAAGCATACTTTCGCTTCTTCCTCCAGGCCTTCTGCTTCCCACCATCTTGTAACCTTAAGTAGCTGGGTTGTCAAATAAAAGTCTGCAAGAAACATTTGTAATGTGGAATATTTTTTGTGCTAAGGGCAATACACATTAGTATTGGCCATCTCCTCTGTTAGGATTTTTTGTTCTAAAGGCGTCTTCTTTCCCGAACGCCGGCTGTTTCTGTGTATCAGATGCCTGTAATCCTGGTGCTTGTAATCAACGATCAACTTCAATACTAGGATAATATTTCTTCAAATATCTTCCATTTATAGCAGCAGTAAACTCCTCTCCTAGTAGAGTTTTCAATATGTAAGCATTACCAGGTGTACATCTGACTACCCGAAAAGGACCCTCCAATTCGGGGACCATTTGCCGAACGCACTGTACTTAGTCCCGATCGGCAGTAACGCTTTCCAAACCAAATCTCCTTCTGCAAATTGCTTGACCTTTACTTTCTTGTTGTAATATTTAGCAACTCGCATCTTGGTCTTTTCAATATTTTCCAGGGCCTTAAGACGAATCATATGCAAATCCTCTAACTCGTCCATCATTAAGCCACTGTAATCTTTGGAACTTAAATCTTTTTGCAAAACCACTCTCCTTGAATCTGATTGTATTTCCCAGGGCAAGACAACATGAAGCCCATAAACCAACTCATAAGGAGATGTTTTTGTAGCTCCATGAGGAGCCATTCAGTAAGCCCACAAAGCCTCATTGAGTACCGAATGCCACCTCTTTGGCTTCTGATCAATTTTCTTTTGTATAATCTTGATCATGATCTTGTTAGAAGCCTCTGCCTGACCATTAGCTTGGGCATAATAAGGAGAAGAATTCAATAATTTGATTCCCATGCTTTCAGCAAATTCTCTGAACTCTGAAGATACAAATTGAGCTCCTGGATCGGTTGTAATTGTTTGAGGAATCCCAAATCTGTAAATGATGTGTTCTTTAACAAACTCAACCATGTTTTCTGATGTTACTTTCTTCAATGGAATTACCTCAACCCACTTGGTGAAATAATCAGTTGCCAAAAGCACAAATTTATGCCCCTTGCTAGATGGAGGATTTATTTGACCAATCAAATCTATACCCCATCCTCTGAATGGCCACGGCTTGATAATAGGATTCGGAGCTGATGCTGGGACTCTTTGGATATTCCCAAACTTCTGACAATCTTGACAACCTTTGTAATACTCAAAGCAATCCTCCAGCATCGTCGGCCAAAAACATCCAGTGTGCCTGATAACCCATTTCATTCGATAAGCCGATTGATGCGCTCCACACAGCCCATCGTGTACTTCACTCATCATTTTCTTCGCTTCTTCTTGACCCAGGCATTGCAGCAACACTCCATCTAATGATTTGTAAAACAAACGCCCATCAAGAAGAACAAATTTTATAGCTTTATACCTGAGCTTCCTAGAAACCTTTCGGGATGGATTTTCCAGATAATCAACAATCTCTTTTCTCCAATCATCCTATGCTAGATCACTCCCGAAAGCACACACTTCTGTGGCAAACACCTCTTGATTTTCTCTATAACCCGAAGCACTTTGAGCCAATCTGTTTGCCTCTTCATTATGTTCTCTAGGAATATGTTGTAGAATTAGTAACTGAAAACTTTTCAAGATTTCCTTGCACTCCTCGTAGTAATTCCTCAGGATATCACTTCTACATTCATATTGGCCATTCAATTGTTTTATAACCAGCTCTGAATCTCCATAAATCTCAACTGAAACAGCCTTTGCTTCTTTCAAATATTTAAGCTCTCTAAGCAGTCCTTCATATTCAGCTTGATTGTTTGTGACAGTAGGCTGAATAGGGATAGCAAACTCAAACATCTCACCTCTAGGTGAAATTAATAAAATTCCTACTTTACCACCTTTGCCACATGAGGATCCATTAAAGAATAAAGCCCAAGGAGTAATTTCAAGCAAATCAATTGATGGATCACGATGTTCAGTAATGAAATCAACAATAATTTGACCTTTAATAGCTTTTGCCGATTCAAAATTCAATTCAAACTCAGATAAAGCCAAAATCCACTTGCCAATTCTTCCATTCAAAATTGGCATAGATAACATGTGTTTAATTACATCAAACTTTAAATATACAACACATTCGGCATTCAACAAGTAGTGCCGAAACTTAGTAGTAATAAACACACAGGCGAAGTTTCTCCGCAGCCGAATACCTGGTCTCAGGATCAAGCAATTTTCGGCTAAGGTACGCTACTATCCGTTCCTTTCCTTCAAATTCTTGTATAAGGGCCGATCCAATAGTTTGGGTATCGGCCGCCATGTACAACTTGAAAGGCTTGTTCAACTATGGAGGCACCAACACTGGTGGTTTCTTCATGTACTACTTGATTTCATCGAAAGCCTTTTGTTGTTCGTCACCCCATACAAACTTCTGATCTTTCTTGATCCTCAACAGCGGAGAGAAAGGCAAAACCTTTTGTGACAATTTTGAAATGAATCTCCTCACAAAATTGATCTTGCCAAGCAATGATTACAACTCTTTGAGATTAGTTGGAGGAACAACTTCAATAACTTTCATGCTTTTCTTGCCAACTTCTATTCCTCCTTCATGCACCAAAAACCCCAAGAATTCTCCAGCTGAAACCCCAAAGGCACGCTTGTTCGGATTCATCTTCAACCCATGCTTTCGAGTGCACTCTAGAGTCTTTCTCACATCATCTAAGTGTGACTCATGATTCAAAGATTTGATCATGACATCATCAATGTATATCTCAACAATTTTGCCGATCAACTCATGAAAAATATAATTCATGGCTCTTTGATAAGTTGCACCGGCATTTCTTAACCCAAATGTCATGACATTCCACTCAAAAAGGCCTATATGCCCAGGACATCTGAAGGCTGTCTTCGATATGTCTTCTATTGCCATAAAAATTTGATTGTACCCTGCATTGCCATCCATGAAACTGATAACTTTATGTCCAGCAGCGGCATCAACCAATAAATCAGCAACAGGCATTGGGTATCCATCCATGGGAGTAGCTCTGTTTAAATCTCTAAAGTCTATGCAAACCCTCATCTTCCAATTTTTCTTGTAAACAGGGACGATGTTTGAGATCCACTCCGCATATGTGCGTGGCCGAATGAAATTTGCCTCAATCAATTGCTCAACTTCTTTTTTCACGTCGGCCAATACTTCATCCTTGTAGATCTTTTGGGGAGGTTGCTTGTAAGGTTTAAAACCAGGCTTGATAGGCAACCAATGCTCAACAATGGAACGATCCAAACCAGGCATCTCCGAATAATCCCAAGCGAAGCAATCTTTATATTCTTTCAGTAACTTGATCAATCCCTCTCTGAAACTTGAATCTAAGTTAACACTGATAAATGTCGGCCTTGGCTTGTCACCATTTCCAATGTCAATTTCTTCCAATTTATCAGCCGACATGAATCCACGTCCTAACTTTCCATCAGTTCCATCAATAGGATTATCCATTAAAAATTGCTATAAGAGCTGACTGCTTGAATCGGCTGCTGATCACTGCTGATTGGTTCAACAGGACCTTCACCCCAGTCCTTACCTGAGAAGCAATCTATACCTTGATACTCCTAGAAAGTTGGTTCGACGTTAGCTACACTCACTGAATCATCTGCCTGGACCACCTCTATATCATCATCTACCCATTGAACAAGCTGTTGGTGCATGGTAGATGGGATGCAGCAATTTGCATGGATCCAGTCCCGTCCAAGCAGCAAGCTACAAGCCCCTTTGCCCTCAATGACAAAGAAGGTCACGAGCAAAGTCTTAGACCCGATCATCAGGTCCACGTGCACGCAGCCCTTGGTGTCTGAAGTATTCCCAGCAAAATCATTCAGAATTATGCTCGTTGGCGTCAAATCTCCTGGGCCCATGCCAAGCTTCCTGAACATGGTGTATGGCATCACGTTGACTGCAGCTCCACCGTCAACAAACATCTTAGTCAACGGCTTGCCATTGACGTACCCTCTCAAGTACAGTGGCCTCATATGCCGATTCTTGGCCGGCTTGTCGAAGGTTGCTTTCCTGGCCAACACCAGCTGCGCCATCAGTCCAAGCTGCTCATCTTCATTGATGTCTGGCGACGCTTCTTCCTGCACAACCTGATTAGCTGGAGCCATGAACTCATTCGGCAAAAAGCATACCATGCATGTTGGAGCCGAACGACCCGATCCATCAGGCCTATCCTTTGGATGCCACACCTGCTTCCTCTTGATTCTTGCTTGTTTCAACTCTTGATTCCTCAAGCGCTGAACCCTTCTCTTTTGGCTTCTCCTCAAGCCAGGTGGGCACCACTGTCCTTCCTGCCAGATGTATTCACGCTCCTGTTCTTCTTGATCAACCCACTTTTGATCAGCATATCTTTTCCTTGGGTGATCATTGACTTCATTTATTTTTACGCGCCGACCGTCACTAGGATGTACCCTTCCAATTCTTTCATGGACAGATCGGCGATTGATAGTATCCTGCCTATACTCAGTGTACTTGTCACTGCATTCAGGGCAATTGTTCAATTTAGGAAGCTTCAAACCTTCCAGCAATGCCTGAAGAACGCACATCCCCAATGTGCACGCTCTTGTTCTCGTGCATGTTCTTCTATCTTTCTCCTGTGAGCTTCTTCTTCAAACCTCCGTGCCTCCTTGTATTTCTATTTTTGGTAGCGTTCCTTCTCTTGTTGACGCTGCCACTTGTTAAGGAGGATACATGAAGTCAACCTGGGTTTGGATCTGGAAGATTCTCCCACTTCAATTTGGCTTCTCAGGATGCGAGGTTCTTCTTTGTGGACTTGTTCCACTGTCACTTGTCGAGAAGGATCAACTGATCCATCCTGCTTTGCTCTTGCTGAAGTTAAGACCTTTACTTTCCCTTTTTCCTCAGCGGTCACCATGTTAACAGAAAAACCAACCATGTTCTGAGGGAAAGGGTTGCCATCCAACTTCATTTTATTATCAAATTTCTAGTGACCCTATTGGATAGCCTTCTGGATCCTCATCCTGAAAACCCTGCAATCATTGATGGAGTGAGAGTTCTTGTCATGAAATCCACAATATCTTTTCTCTTTAACTCCATCAGGCCGAAGCATAGAGTGCCCTTCTGGCAACTTGATTCGGCCTTCCTTTACAAGGAATTCAAAGAGCTTGTCAGCCTTGGTCACATCAAAATAATATGTGCCCTTGGCTTGCTTTATCCATCTTTGGTTCACAGTCAGTGGCTCTTTGCCCCACGCCATCTCAGCTGCTGCTATCTCCTCATCATCATCAAACTCTTCCCCTTGATCAGCTCTCTCGAGGAATTGGTTGTAGATGTCAGCTATATCAATGTGCTTGGCAAACCTGGAGTCTTTCTTGAATCTGTAAGCTTGATTGCTCATTAATTACAACCTCTGTGACAGTTGACCAAGATAGTCAAACTCCATGCCGAATAGCTTTTCCCGAATAGCTGGCAACATACCCGCAACAGCCATGTCAGCCAATTGATCATCTGGCAGATTCAAAGAGTAGCACATGCCTTTGGTCTCTCTGAATCTTCTGAGAAATTTCATCGGTGTTTCATTGTGCCTCTGTCTCAGGGTGGCCAGATCAATTAACTTTTTCTCATTACTGCCACTGAAGTAGTGAGCATGGAACTTCTGTTCCAAATCCTTCCAAGAACAGATCGATTGAGCAAGCAAAGAAGCAAACCATGTAAAGGCTGGGCCTATCAATGACAAGGGAAAGTATCTGATCCTGAACGCTTCATCAGCTGAAGCTTCCCCAAGCTGCATCAAGTATCGGGCTATGTGTTCCACAGTACTTGTATCATCTTGCCCAGAGAACTTTGTGAAATCTGCAGGAGGTTTCACCCTTGGTGGCAAAGCCACCCTGTGGTACCACTCCGGGAAAGGAGAAGTATAAACTTGCCCCTGCATCTTAGGTTTCAGGCCAAATTGATTTTGCAAAACATCGGCCATTTTCTGCACCATGAGATCAACATTAGCATCTTGATCCCCTGGCCTTCCAACAGGTCCATTAAGCATTCCTGCAGCTGCACCATATCCAGGATTTGGGAAAGCATCAATGGCGCCATAGTCCATGATTTCTGAATACCCCTCACCATACATATTCTTCTGTAGCCTTTGTTCGTCGGGCCGGGGCTATCCTATAAGTGGAGTTAGGTGGAACTCCAGAGTAACCGAATGCCAGATCTCCATAAGTAGGCCTGTTGGGCATTGCCTGATAAGGGTTCAACTGTTGGACTGGGCGTCCTCCGGTACTTTGTAGAGGCGGCTGGATCGGTTGACTTCCCACGCTTTGCGAAGGTGGTTGGATTGGTTGGCCTCCCATACTTTGTAAAGGCGGCTGAGCACTCGCATCTCGAGCTGGTTGAGCAGCACTAGTTTCCCCAACCTCTACAATAGATGTTTGAGGCGATACTCGACTGAGTGTCCTCTCCATACCTGGGCCAAAGACTCCAACCATCATCTGCTTGAACATGGTCAAGAAAGCAGTATGATGTTTGACCATTATGCTTTCCATAATTTGTTGAAAAGCAATCATAGTCTCCTGTTTCTCCTCAGCAGTCGTGGTGTCAGGCTCCCCTGGTAGTAGAACCCTTGGCATGTCTAATTTGAGATACGACACACCACTTCTATTCTTGCCAAATGACATCAACCACTTTTGTTGGAACTGGTCAATGACATCCTTCAACTGTATCCGCTGCTCCGGAGACAGGTCATCCATGGTGACATCCATGACGTCATGAATGTCAGGCATCTTGAATCAGCTAGAATGGGTCCCACCGGGTGTGCCAAAAAGTGTGTTGACGCAAAATCAGCACCTCGCGCCAAGCACACAGCAAGACGAACGAAGCTGGCTTAACACACGTGCCGGATCCGAAGCGTGCCAGTCAATTTTCCTGAAACTGACAAAGGATGAAAAATAGTTAGATAAAACATGGAACTTGTCGGGTGGTACCAGACAGTTCCGTATTTACGGCTAGAAAGCCAATTAGAATGACATATAGCTACAACAAGCTATCTGTCAGCAATTTAAATATCATTCGAGAGCTTTAAAACATGAAACCAGGATATAGCCGAATGCATGACATAAGCATGACAAAAGATCGGTCTTTGTTTAGATAGCATTGCTCGTTCGTGGACATGACCGATTTTTGAGGATAAATAACAATAAAAATAAATAAGGTGAAAGCATGATTAATATGAAACAAACAAGCATGCATAGGCCAAAAGCACTAGTCTACTGCATGTCTAGGTACTTTCAAACCCGTCAAGCATGATAACAAACAAATTAATCCACCGCATGATACAACTTGTTTGAAACCACGCCACCAACCACAAAGAGATTAATCCACCGCATGATACGATCTAAATATGGAAGGCCAAAAGCACACATTATTTAAAACAAACTTATGAACACGTTTCACTCATGGCAGCATTGCCGAATACAGCTGTACAACCGATCCGGGTTCCATGGAGAAGGAACAAACATTTGAAAAGTCAAAGCTTGAACCTGCAACACGTGACAATCTAGATTGATCTAAATTCAGCTATTGGGAGCACTTGATCCTTTATAATAAACAAAGACTTGAAAGTACATCGCATGGATCTCAAAGAGGTAAAGCCGAAACCAATCAATCTAGATTGGGCAAAATAGTGTTACATGAATTTAAACATAAAGCAAAAAACTCAAAGCAACACGTGATAATTTAATGAATCTATTAGATCTTGCCAAATCTAATAGAGCCGATAACTAGCTTCGAGCTAGATCTTAGCCTACCGCATGGCTCATGATCCAACAGGAAACCCTCTTGAACCAAGCTTAAATCCACCGCATGATACTAAGCAAGGTAACAAGACTACTTGCATCACGATCTAAATCCACCGCATGATACTAGACATGATACAAGGTTGCCGGTACTTATGGAGGTCGACGGATCGATGGCTCCTCTTGAAGAACTCGACGACTCGACTAAAGGACTCGATATTTGGCACGGGGCCGGTTTTGTTGTGAAGATGTTTGATCCCTATTACAGACATCAAGGGTTTATATTTATACCCTTGTCCTAACACGACTCCTGGTCGACGACGAGTACAACATTTAATATCTAAATTAATGCTCTGGCACCAATGTCCATCTTGTACCCGTCATCAATTCGTCCCTTCCTTATATCGGACCACATCATCACGCATACCCGAAAACTTCCTTCAAACAGTCCTTTTGCCGAATGATGGTGCATTGGCGACCGCAAGCATTCTTTACCGAATCTTCTGAGAAGATTTTTTCCTGTCGAACGGTATTTCACTACCAAACTCGGCCCACAAGTCAGTCCCTTTCCTGTACCAATTTTTGGTGTTAACAGCAACGCAACCTTTTCTTCATGGATTCCTCGAACTCGGACTCTCACTCCAAATCCAATCCTGCACACTCACAAAACTATCCCCAAGGAATGGGATAGGTTCACGTAACTGACTGTATGCAGCTTTAAGTGGCCAAACTCTAAAGGATAAGAAAAGTGGCAAGGTAAAAGCTCCGGTTTCCTATGCAGCAGCAGCGAAGCATAATAAGAAAACATCTCCATATAAGTCCCAAACTATACTCTCATACACAGCTCGGAACCACCTGGTACCCCAGGGCCCCGTCTCCACATCCTATCTCCAGCTAGGGTCGATGCGAGAACTTCCTCTCCTCGCACCTCAATGATTGCAATAGGATCGACGAGGTAGAGGGAACCACTCTCCTCTAGCCAACTGCAACCACGGCTCACCAGACTCTCAACTACAAGGGGAGGTAGAAATCCCAAAACATGAGGACAAAGCTATCAAAGGACATGTCCATGACCGAGGACGTGGCTATACGTATAGATCGAACAACTCTGCAGAGCGTGCACACTTTACCTAACCCGGGATGGAATCCAGCCAGTAGCTAGTCAATTGAACCCACCGAACCGTGTGAACTCTCGGTAGTTACGGTCCCATCCTGCATCCAACCTTCAAAACGATCCCCCCGCAGTGGGGATTGCACCGGAACTGTGAAATGCCCCTGTGTGGCCACACGGGAGACGCACTGAGAGGGTGGTCTCACTCCCACCTCTCCCCCACTGATACCCTCTATCCTGCTGGCAGGCTGTGACAACCCGCCCGGGAAAATACCGTACTATCGCCTAAGACCGATCCACTTTGGTCGTTAAGCAATAGTAAAGTATCATCCTGTCGTTGGTTGCCGGGTTAACGCCCGGTAAATCACTTGTACATCGAACAGAGGATCGATACATGCATTAAAACTCACGCGAAGGCGAGTCCAGAGTACAACATGGATTAAACATTTGATTACAAACCATTGTTCATGGCATAAGATAAAGTTTCGAGTTCGAAAATACGGCGGAAAAAATTTAAACTAGCGAAACGGTGAACATCACAGGAGGCCGTCCGTGATGTCATCAGTTGTCGTCACCCTTTCCGGCCAAGCACACCTGCAACAACATTTTTAAAACAAGGCTGAGTATACTAATACTCAGCAAGACTTAACCGTCGGGTGATAACTACATCACCAACCTCTAGACATGAAAGGCTTTTGGCCGGTGGAGTTCATTTGCTGGAAAGCCACTAAGAGTGGGTCCTCACTTTCAATCTTTTAGCACAAATTCTATTTGATTACCATTTCTAAATGTGCCAACTAATTCAATCAAGAATTGGACAAGCAATTAGTTCATCCAACCATATTTCTCGAGTTCCATCATTATGGGATACCATGGCCGATGAGAATAAGCGAGTCTCGGATAACGGTGAGAGGCCGACAATCGATTGATTTAAACCTTGCAAGGTAGACCCAAACACACGGTCGGCTGCCCCCGCGAGGACAACTCCCCAGGCCGTCCCCATAAATCTTCGGGTTGGGATCGAATCTTACAGTCCATGGTGCAGGCTATCCGGCATACCCCGCGAGATACCCGGAGTCACCATACACCACCCTTTCCGGTAGCTAGCCGGTAAGGAGATTTCTCAAGAGTAGTAATAGTAAGATCCCGTGCCGTCTCATTAAGGTACTAGGCTTACCGGTCCCATACCGGCATATGCTTGGTACGTTCAAAAGCTTAGCCCACATGCCCACTGGACCGGAGCCCAAATCCCATGCTCTTACCACATGAGCGTTCCATTTAAGGATATCTTATGATTCCTATCTAGGAACCTATTCTCGCGAGTGACGAACATCACTCGACTTCTATCGGTCCTATAGCATGGCAGCTATCGACCTAGCATACTAGTGATAGAGCATAGGTACCTAAGGATCATGCATCTAGGGTTTCAATTCAATTCCCGAAACGTAAGTGCAAATCATAGCAAACATAATTGCATAATTTTAAAAGGCGGGGTTAATGATCCGGGGCTTGCCTTCGGCGGCAAGGTTGGCCTTGGGCCCTTCCGGAGTCGGGGTCCGGGTCTTGAGCTACGTTCACGCACGGCGGCTCTTGGTCGGCACCTTCGTCTCCTCCTTCCGGCACGAGTGTACGTCTGCGGCGGAAAGATCTACACGAAGATGCAAATGCAAGATTTATTCGACGGTTTTTATTTTAATCAATTATAACCCATATTGACAATCAAGGGGTGTATTTATTGGGCACATTCACCTAGATAAGAATACATTCAAGATACTCTCCCATAAAGGAGTAATATGCAACTCTTTATTAATTAATCTTTTTGATGGTAATTGTGTACATACATATGTAAATAATTTAATTTAATTCCATCAACAGTAGTGGGTAGGTACATTTAACCTTTTTAACATGATTTGCAACCACACTCAAGTTACATGGGTGGTTGGGTGATTTCTCTTTATTGCACAATTTAATAAAGGTTTCTTTATACTTGTCATTTCATGTGAAAGCTTTTAATCATTTTCCTTTCATAAGTAAAGAAATAAATGATATTTTTATCCTTGAATTAATCTCTTATCAGCATCTAGAATTAATTATCTTTTAATTGAATTAGATAATATTTTCCAAAAGGAAAAGAATTAAATAAGGGCTTCTCGTTATTTAATTTCCCTTTAATATTAAATGGGCATTTAAGCCATTTATTAACCAATTAAATTACCAAAAATTACATGAGTGTTTCTTAGGCCTACTAGCATCTATACTGGTCCATTGGACCCACATGTAAGTGTTGGATGCTAGGAAAAATAAATATTATGGAAAATAACAAAGGTTATCTAGTGATTCAACTTAAATGCATATAAAAATAATTAAGCATCCAAATGACCTAAAATTTCTTCTGGATGTTCTCTGGTCCTAAAAAAGCTTAGAAAACCAACATGTTTGCATGGAATCTCTACTGAACTTGTTTTATTAATTTACCTAGGAAAACATGCATAAATTAAGAATAATTATTTCTGTTAATCCCAAATTCATGATTAATTCACAAGATGTGCATTTTGGTATTACAAGACAGTGTGCACAAGTTGGGGTCAAGAACATAAATATATTTAACATGAAAAATCCTTTATTCAATTCTGCCAGAGATAGAAAAATATTTTTATAAAAAGATTTACATGATAACTTTGTGCCATTTTTGGCATAGGAGCTGGCATGACCTAACACACAACATATCCAAAAATTAGCTACAGAGGAGTTATGGTTTTTGAGATATTTCAGATCTAGTGTTTTCACATTTGTATTTTTCATGCAAAAACTAAAAAGAATTAGCTCAGGATAGAATAACAATAGTTGTAGTATAAATCACCATGGATCCAACAAAATTGGTTTCACATTTTTCTGAATTTTCTGTGATTTTCTACGTAATTTACAATAATCAGCAATTCAATGTAACTATTGGAGTTCACCTTTCGCGAATAAGACCCTGGAAAGAAACGAAGACTTGCAATGTCATCCCTCCGGCGGCTGGCCGGCGCGGGGTGCTCGATTCCGGCGAGCTCGCCGCGGGTCCTTGCCGGGGAAGGGCCGGGGGAGGTCTAGGGGTGTCCTATGGTTCAATTCAGTGGGCTGGACGGGGTGGAAGAGCTGCCGGCGAGCGGCGCGCCGGTGGTCAGGGAGGGGCGGCCGCGGCTGTCTGTGTGCGCCGGCGAGGAAAGGCCGGGGTTGGCAATGCGCGTCGGGGAAAGTTTCCACGGGTTCCCAGGGGGGTGTACGCTAGCTTGGATGGTGCTGGATAGGAGGGGGAGGCGCTGCTCACCGCGGAGTTCCCATGGTGGCCGGCGGCGGCAGTGGCAGTGGGGGAGCGACCGTGTGCCCTGTCCAGGGACCGGCTCCCCTTCTTAAGCGACCCGCGCAGCGCCCTAGGGGCTAGTGGATCGATGGGTAGGAGGCCTCGGGAGGCGTGCGGCCAGACGACGGCAAGGGACCGCCGGTCCGTCAAGGGGGTCGCACGGCCGCCCAAAATTCGAGGCGTTCCCGGTGCCCCAGACGTCGGGAGGCGTGCAACGGCTAGGGAGGGCGTGGCCTGCCTCGGGAACGCGCGTTGGTGGCCCGGACGCCGAGGCGGCCGCGGCCCGCGGCGGGGCGCGCGCGGCGCGCGCGCGCGCGCGGCCGGCGCGGCGTCGCGGCGTGGCCGCGCTCTGGCGCTCCTCTACTTCGGACTGACCCTGTTCGAGCTCGTGTTTCTCCCAAAAATTGAATAGAAGTGCACCAGGAAATGAATAAGAAAGTTGTAGATCTAACTACCCTCTACAACTTTCAAAAAGGCCATATGGTGTTTTTCGCAACGGATTTTGCAGGAACGTCGTGCCAACTTTGAATGTCGACACGTTCTGGAAAACAGGAAAATCTGTCTTGCAAGGGGTTTTTCACAATTTTCCTCTCCAAATTTGAAATGCCAATCTACATGAAAGTTGTGTCCCTCAACAAGATCTACAACTTTCATAAAGGTAGATTTTGGAGTGTTTAGGTGAATTTTGGGGAACGCGGCAAAAGTTCCGGACGACATCAGCTGACGTCAAAGGTCAAGCGGGGTTTGACCGTGTCTTTGACCAAGGGTTGACTACGGGTGTTTGTAGTCTTGGTCAAGGGATTCATTGAGGTTCATTGGCGAAGTTTTCGGGTGATGACCCAGGTTGACCTAGGTTTGACCGGGGTTTGACTGGGTTTGACCCGGCTGATCCGGTCATTAGCGTTAATGACGGTAATTAAAACCTGGGGCGTCACAGTCTACCCCCCTTAAGAAGAATCTCGTCCCGAGATTCGAAATTACAAGGGGAGGTGAAGGATGATTCTGGATAGAAGTGTTACCTACGAAATTCAGTTGGCTTTGCTCCACTTGAGGGTTTGGCTCGTTGTCGTTGATAGCAGATCTGGGGTTCTGCTTCTGCTGCTGGGGCTGGCATGCCGGGGTTCGGGCACTTATTGGCAAAATGCCCGGGCTGTCTACAATTGTAGCACAACCGGGGAGGAAGATCTTTGGGTTTGGAGATCGGTTGCTGGGCTTCCTGGATAAGGCGGAGCCTCTTTCTCTCCTTTTTCTTTGCCCTCTTCGTGGTTCGCGAAGATTTTTCACTAGCAGGGAGTTGAGCAGCACTACTAGGGTTACAGCTTTGTTTGCCCTCACGCGGACAAGTTTCCGTACAGGTAATTTCCCACTCACTTACATCTATCTCAGGTAATCCTCGTTTGCGGCCTTGATCGGCCTTCTCTTCGGCTCTAAGATCCATTGGTAGTCGAGAAGGTGGTAATATTGAGTCGGAGGTATGGAGTTGATCTTAACTAACATACTCCTCCAACAGATTGAACAAACGGGCTTGTTCGACCATAGAGACAGATAAGGACTGAGAGAGACTGTCTGCCAACTTATTCTGATATGGTTTCCCATAACGTCCTTGGATGATATCAGACACCATCCGGTTCAGCAGTCTCGCCCTTCTAATAGTTGAGTTATGCCGACAATGGCGTTTATGTCCCTACGGGTGGGTACTTCGGGTGAACGGGGCTTGGAAGGTTGAAGCTTCGATTGCATCGGTGGCATTTGTCGTAGTTGTTGAGCCATTTGCTGTTGGGTCTGTAGGAGTTGGCACAACACTTCGGTATGTGCTGCTATGAAAGCTTCGGTCAATATCGTGGGCGGCGGTTGCGTAAGGTCGCCACTACCCGATGCTTCAAGATCATGGGGATTATTCCACACCGGTCGGAACATCTGAAATTTGAGTCCCTAATTAGCGCTTGATTGGAATCTCACCCATAAGCTTAATTCGGACATATTCTATAAGACTCATTCACGGCAAGCAATGCAAACCGGAAATTCAAAAGTCACCAACTCAACTCGGCAAAGCCGGGTCCACTCATCTCGTGATTCGAGAAATGCAGATGGAACAAAAGCTACGAGGTGTGTCCTCTTACTACCTCATCGCCGTTCATGAGGAAGCGGACGATGAATGTGCACATGCACAGCTAATAGTAGACACAATCCTCCTGCTATACAGAGGTACATTCCTAACAATGTCCAGCGAAACGACTCGAGCTCTTCCGAAGACGGTGTCATGGGTGGCAGCTTGGATTGATTTTCTGCTTTCGGTCTACTCCGAGCTTCTTCTTGACGTCGGCGATGCAGATGGAGAACGGTTTGCTCGGGGAAGATTGAAGTAGGCCGGGAGAGTACTCTAGTGGCAAGTAGCCAAGCTAGCTAGGAGAAGAACAAGAATAGTGATGCTTTCGCAGAGCTCGATGAAAATGGAGCTTTTGTATCGGCGGTTCTTGGGTAAAAGGTTCCATTTTATAGCCGATGCGGGGCTGTAACGGTCAGTTGACCCAGTCGGTTATCTGGTGTAGACAACACGGAGCTCACAAGGTCAGCTCACGCAATCTCTGCGTCGTGAATACGGTTGCAGAAATCGATGGTAGAGCGACGTCATGGCGTCGTATGGTCGTGACACTGGTGACGATGGGCTCAACGGTCTAAATAATCGACTGTGATGTGGAGTGAAACGAGAAAGGCTTGGTGTACTACGCCTCACGCTGGTGATAGCAACACAGAGGAGCGTAGCATAAAGCTTCGATCGATCCTGGGCGTACTTCCTTGTTTGATTTTTGAGAATTTGAAGGTTAAGAGCACGGACCAAGAATGAATGCACGATGGATGACTTTTCCATGTTGACTATTCGAGAACCTTGACTGCTTGAGAAAAGTTTCTACTTCTGCTGTTTTCCACTTGGCTAGCGGAAAAGGAATCGATGTTGTAAGATCGTCGAGATTCACGGCAAGGGACCAATTGGTCAGGGATTCCCAATAGATCATTACAAAGAAAAGGGAGGCTAAAGACAGAGTTTCATAATCCCTTATATACGAAAGACGACTTCAAGTGGGAACTTCAAGGAATAATCTTTCTCACATTTTTACTTATTTCGCAAATTTCGAGGTTTTGACAACTCGTTGTTTTGAAAGTGCAACACTTTTCAAAGTTGATGCAATGCATATGCCAGTGCGCTATGGTGCTCATGATGCACGTTAGAATGACTCGGTTACCCATATGCGTTGATGATTGGAATGCAATCAAAGTGGGGGAGAGGATCTGTGTGACGAGTTGCTATCTCACACCCAAGATACCTGGCGCGCTCCTAGTGGCGGTCGTGCGGCTGCAGCACACACGATACCCTAGGTTCCGTCGCGGCACCTTTGACTATGGGGTAACAACATCACCAAACAAAAGAGGTAGGGTAGGGGTACGGAGTTTCATGCGAATGCACATTAGTATACCCATGCTTCCCAAATGCACATGCTATGCAACGCATGCTCAAAGCCACATTTTAATTTAAAATCACAAGGTTTGAGCAAGACCGAAAAGAACAAGTTCGGGTTGAGGAATCGATTGGATTTTTGGCTGGCACAAGAATTCATGGAGTACGGATCTTAATTGATCACAATTGAGCACAAATAATGCCTTACGAACATCATTGCTGAAAGGGATGTTTAATCAAGGCAGTACATCGATTGAGAGTTTTCAGAATTACCAACAACATCTAGGATTACAAGGCAGACTTGCTGCAATGACAAGATTCCTAGTCCAACCGACAGCGATAGTTGACCAAAGGTGGTCAGGGTACGCTAGGATTCCTCACAACACTGCATTCTTACAACTCAGAACTTTTATTCCCAATGGACCAACTTTCGAGGGTGGGATCTTCCACTCTGAAAGTCTACGGTGACTCAGGTCTAGACTCAATTCCGGATTCGCCCTGGATATCTTCAACATCTTCTTCTTGTGCTGGTCCCGGAATGACAGGTTCTGGGGGTGGAACGCCTAGAGCTTCCAATTGATTTTCTAGTTCAAGCATATACTGATCGTTATGCTGCAACAAGAAATTCTGCTCATGGATGATCTCGGTTAACTCTTGTATCTTTGCCTTGTCCTTGCGTCTTTCCTTCCTGAGAGTAGCAATCATTGTTCGGGCTTCCTTCAACGCTTGAGCTGAACACTCTATTTCCTTAACTTTGTATCTATAGATTTGGTGTCTATAGAATACGCTTTCTCCCACCATTCGCAGATAGGTGTCGTACATGGCTTCTGAAAAGCGGACTGAGGCGACGAGTTCAGGACTATAGTGAGAGTTGCTCTGGGCTGGAAGGATAGTTTCTCGTTCACCACCCGGTGCAATGTGTCGCTCGGGTACCGGAATGACTTTAGCTGCAGAGTTGGCTACCTCGGTCGGGTGCTTTCCACAAAAAGTGGTGAGTGCTTCAAGAGCAGCCTTCTGCACCGTGTCGGACAAGTTTCTTCCGTGTGCCGTACACTCCCACTCATCCCAAGCAGGATTGGTCGGGCACGTTGAAATCTTCACCTTCACTTCACAACGAAGGAGTTGGCCTGTGGTCATGATCTCACGTGTCGAGTACTCTGGATAAGTGGTGTACCCAAAGCTCCTTAGGGTGTCCCACAAAAGTGCAGGAAAACCACCCTCCTCGATGTAGTCCACGAGAGTCCATGATTCCACATCAGTCGATGTAGAGCCAACATTGTCCATCTGGACATAATGACAAAAGTGAGAATCAGGCGGGTGCGAGTGTACAAAGGTAACTCGATCCACGAATACGGTAAGGTCAAGGTATGGGGTAACCATGCATACTTAAATACCATCGTATGCTGAGCTCGAACGAGCGGGCATACCAACGATACAAGGTCTGGCAATCGGGATCGAACATCCTACGCAAAACAGGGTTCAACGCTTCCCCAATTGGCGTAGCAACTTAGCAAGGTGATGAAACTTAAGTTGGGTACTCAAGGTTGAGCTAAGGAACTAGAAGGTCTTGAACCAAGCAAGGTTCAAAGATTGTAGGGGAATGTTAAGACAAGGTTGACTACCAAGCATACTTGCGGTAGACCAAGGTACGATCACGAACTGGGGCTAGCAGATCGGGATTAGGTTGGAGCAACCTAGGTTAGAATCACCTAGACGAAAGATTCGGGAACAAGAACAGCCATCTAAGCAACACTTTTGTTAAATTTATGCTCGACAGCACTTCTACACCTAAAGAAGCTAAACAGAACAAAACACGCTATAACTGTTTACTTCAGAGAGCACGAAAATAGACATGAGTTCAATTTAGGTTCTTTCTCGATTTTTAACATGATGCAAGACGTCCTATTCGTCCTCACAATGGCAACCAAGCCAAAATTCGGAGTTAGCGCCGGTGGCATGGCACATACACGTATCTCCCTATAATATCTAGTCGAGATCTAGTCGATGCTTACTTAGCGAGCTTACGAAACGAGGTTAGTGTACCTGCATAAGATCACAGAACACAACGAACCTTTCATGCCAGCACGCATGAAAGCGTCCACATTCATTACCGTTCACTATAGAAACGGCATCCATGCGTTAAGCCGGTTGCATGGACGGCGTCCAACCTCGGACATTCTCCGTTTGAATGGAGTATATCCTTGCCTCGCATGAGCGACATGCGGAATGCTCACGTATGAAACACGTGGCAAGACACAACTCATAGCCAGACGCGAAGATGGGATCCGTGGAATGGATCACTCCATCAACCCTCGCAATTCCCGTGATGCGGAACAGCACACGTATAAAACACGTGGCTCCTAGTTTGGTTGTACGAGAAAGTAAGTCTGACATAACGTAATGTGCTGGAAGTTAGCAAAATAGACCATAGATTAATAAGCCACCTGAAAGAAACCAAAAATTCCCTCTAGGGCCTCTCGGTCTAGTTTATCCTTAACGGACCAACGTGTTTTGCAATTCAAACAATCTTGGCAAATTTTATTCAAAAATCATGTGATTAGAGTTGTTAATTAAACTGCGGTGCATGTAATCGCTACGATACCAAATTTGTGACAACCCGCCGGGAAAATACCGTACTATCGCCTAAGACCGATCCACTTTGGTCGTTAAGCAATAGTAAAGTATCATCCTGTCGTTGGTTGCCGGGTTAACGCCCGGTAAATCACTTGTACATCGAACAGAGGATCGATACATGCATTAAAACTCACGCGAAGGCGAGTCCAGAGTACAACATGGATTAAACATTTGATTACAAACCATTGTTCATGGCATAAGATAAAGTTTCAGAGTTCGAAAATACAGCGGAAAAAATTTAAACTAGCGGAACAGTGAACATCACAGGAGGCCGTCCGTGATGTCATCAGTTGTCGTCACCCTTCTGGCCAAGCACACCTGCAACAACATTTTTAAAACAAGGCTGAGTATACTAATACTCAGCAAGACTTAACCGTCGGGTGATAACTACATCACCAACCTCTAGACATGAAAGGCTTTTGGCCGGTGGAGTTCATTTGCTGGAAAGCCACTAAGAGTGGGTCCTCACTTTCAATCTTTTAGCACAAATTCTATTTGATTACCATTTCTAAATGTGCCAACTAATTCAATCAAGAATTGGACAAGCAATTAGTTCATCCAACCATATTTCTCGAGTTCCATCATTATGGGATACCATGGCCAGTAGAATAAGTAGTCTCGGATAACGGTGAGAGGCCGACAATCGATTGATTTAAACCTTGCAAGGTAGACCCAAACACACGGTCGGCTGCCCCCGCGAGGACAACTCCCCAGGCCGTCCCCATAAATCTTCGGGTTGGGATCGAATCTTACAGTCCCTGGTGCAGGCTATCCGGCATACCCCGCGAGATACCGGAGTCACCATACACCACCCTTTCCGGTAGCTAGCCGGTAAGGAGATTTCTCAAGAGTAGTAATAGTAAGATCCCGTGCCGCCTCATTAAGGTACTAGGCTTACCGGTCCCATACCCGGCATATGCTTGGTACGTTCAAAAGCTTAGCCCACATGCCCACTGGACCGGAGCCCAAATCCCATGCTCTTACCACATGAGCGTTCCATTTAAGGATATCTTATGATTCCTATCTAGGAACCTATTCTCGCGAGTGACGAACATCACTCGACTTCTATCGGTCCTATAGCATGGCGGCTATCGACCTAGCATACTAGTGATAGAGCATAGGTACCTAAGGATCATGCATCTAGGGTTTCAATTCAATTCCTGAAACGTAAGTGCACAATCATAGCAAACATAATTGCATAATTTTAAAAGGCAGGGTTAATGATCCGGGGCTTGCCTTCGCTGGCAAGGTTGGCCTTGGGCCCTTCTGGACTGGGGTCCAGGTCTTGAGCTACGTTCACGCACGGCAGCTCTTGGTCGGCACCTTCGTCTCCTCCTTCCGGCACGAGCGTACGTCTACTGGCGGAAAGATCTACACGAAGATGCAAATGCAAGATTTATTCGACGGTTTTTATTTTAATCAATTATAACCCATATTGACAATCAAGGGGTGTATTTATTGGGCACATTCATCTAGATAAGAATACATTCAGCATACTCTCCCATAAAGGAGTAATATGCAACTCTTTATTAATTAATCTTTTTGATGGTGACTGTGTACATACATATGTAAATAATTTAATTTAATTCCATCAACAGTAGTGGGTAGGTATATTTAACCTTTTTAACATGATTTGCAACCACACTCAAGTTACATGGGTGGTTGGGTGATTTCTCTTTATTGCACAATTTAATAAAGGTTTCTTTATACTTGTCATTTCATGTGAAAGCTTTTAATCATTCCTTTCATAAGTAAAGAAATAAATGATATTTTTATCCTTGAATTAATCTCTTATCAGCATCTAGAATTAATTATCTTTTAATTGAATTAGATAATATTTTCCAAAAGGAAAAGAATTAAATAAGGGCTTCTCGTTATTTAATTTCCCTTTAATATTAAATGGGCATTTAAGCCATTTATTAACCAATTAAATTACCAAAAATTACATGAGTGTTTCTTAGGCCTACTAGCATCTATACTGGTCCATTGGACCCACATGTAAGTGTTGGATGCTAGGAAAAATAAATTTTATGGAAAATAACAAAGGTTATCTAGTGATTCAACTTAAATGCATATAAAAATAATTAAGCATCCAAATGACCTAAAATTTCTTCTGGATGTTCTCTGGTCCTAAAAAAGCTTAGAAAACCAACATGTTTGCATGGAATCTCTACTGAACTTGTTTTATTAATTTACCTAGGAAAACATGCATAAATCAAGAATTATAATTTCTGTTAATCCAAAATTCATGATTAATTCACAAGATGTGCATTTTGGTATTAAAAGACAGTGTGCACAAGTTGAGGTCAAGAACATAAATATATTTAACATGAAAAATCCTTTATTCAGTTCTGCCATAGATAGAAAAACATTTTTATAAAACGATTTACATGATAACTTTGTGCAATTTTTGGCATAGGATCTGGTCATGACCTAACACACAACATATCCAAAAATTAGCTACAGAAAAGTTATGGTTTTTGAGATATTGCAGATCTAGTGTTTTCACATTTGTATTTTTCATGCGAAAACTAAAAAGAATTAGCTCAGGCTAGAATAACAATAGTTGTAGTATACATCACCATGGATCCAACAAAATTGGTTTCACATTTTTCTGAATTTTCTGTGATTTTCTACGCAATTTACAATAATCAGCAATTCAATGTAACTATTGGAGTTCACCTTTCGCCAATAGGACCCTGGAAAGAAACGAAGACTTGCAATGTCATCCCTCCGGCGGCTGGCCAGCGCGGGGTGCTCGATTCCGGCGAGCTCGCCGCGGGTCCTTGCCGGGGAAGGGCCGGGGGAGGTCTAGGGGTGTCCTATGGTTCAATTCGGTGGGGCCGGACGGGGTGGAAGAGGCCGCCGGCGAGCGCGCGCGCGGTGGTCAGGGAGGGGCGGCCGCGGCAGTCTGCGTGCGCCGGCGAGGAAAGGCCGGGGTTGGCAATGCGCGTCGGGGAAAGTTTCCACGGGTTCCCAGGGGGGTGTACGCTAGCT
Organism: Cenchrus americanus; assembly: GCA_947561735.1. Lineage (NCBI taxonomy): Eukaryota > Viridiplantae > Streptophyta > Magnoliopsida > Poales > Poaceae > Cenchrus > Cenchrus americanus. Next base: position 73,746,449 of record OX387244.1, on the reverse strand, counting down.
TGGATGGTGCTGGATAGGAGGGGGAGGCGCTGCTCACCGCGGAGTTCCCATGGTGGCCGACGGCGGCAGTGGCAGTGGGGGAGCGAGCGTGTGCCCTGGCCAGGGACCGGCTCCCCTTCTTAAGCGACCCGCTCAGCGCCCTAGGGGCTAGTGGATCGACGGGTAGGAGGCCTCGGGAGGCGTGCGGCCGGACGACGGCAAGGGACCGCCGGTCCATCAAGGGGGTCGCACGGCCGCCCAAAATTCGAGGCGTTCTCGGTGCCCCAGACGTCGGGAGGCGTGCAGCGGCTAGGGTGGGCGTGGCCTGCCTCGTGAACGCGCGTTGGTGGCCCGGACGCCGAGGCGGCGCGCGGCCCTCGGCGGGGCGCGCGCGCGCGCGCGCGCGCGCGGCCGGCGCGGCGTCGCGGCGTGGCCGCGCTCTGGCGCTCCTCTACTTCGGACTGACCCTGTTCGAGCTCGTGTTTCTCCCAAAAATTGAATAGAAGTGCACCAGGCAATGAATAGGAAAGTTGTAGATCTAACTACCCTCTACAACTTTCAAAAAGGCCATATGGTGTTTTTCGCAACGGATTTTGCAGGAACGTCGTGCCAACTTTGAATGTCGACACGTTCTGGAAAACAGGAAAATCTGTCTTGCAAGGGGTTTTTCACAATTTTCCTCTCCAAATTTGAAATGCCAATCTACATTAAAGTTGTGTCCCTCAACAAGATCTACAACTTTCATAAAGGTAGATTTTGGAGTGTTTAGGTGAATTTTGGGGAACGCGGCAAAAGTTCCGGACGACATCCGCTGACGTCAAAGGTCAAGCGGGGTTTGACCGTGTCTTTGACCAAGGGTTGACTACGGGTGTTTGTAGGCTTGGTCAAGGGATTCATTGGGGTTCATTGGCGAGGTTTTCGGGTGATGACCCAGGTTGACCTAGGTTTGACCGGGGTTTGACTGGGTTTGACCCGGCTGATCCGGTCATTAGCGTTAATGACGGTAATTAAAAACCTGGGGCATCACAGTATGGTACCGCACTTGTCGAGCTCAACGCGGCCCTAACCCCACGCTCGGCGGGGTGGTGTGTACGAAAAGGTCCAGTGAAAAGGTCTGTCCACTCGGTTTCAGACCGGGGCGAGCTCATATCCTCCAAGCGCAAGTAAAACCCCAACACCTAGGCTCCGAAAACCGTCACAGTAGGGATACACTGAGGAGTGCACCCCTATCCCCGATCCCAGATCGGTTGTTTCGAGCTCACCCCCGCCAAAGTACCCAAAACGCCTTCTCCTGCCGGTTTTACCCCACGCACGCCAAGAACCACTATTCCCAACCCAACACATGCATCGCGAAGCTCAGCGTATATACACGCTTATATAAACATATATAGTAGTAGGACAATCAAGGACAGGATAATTAAAGAAGGCAGTGCAAGGTTCATCATCATGCATTTAAAGCAAAGCGCTAGCATACTATATAGCAATGCCTAATAGGTACTCAAAATCAGTCAAGCGTGAACACCTGTTTGCAAGTAGTCGTCGAAGTTTCCGTAGTTGTTCATGATCTTCTGGCTTGACTCCTCGGCTCCGGGAATCCTAGATTCGCAAATATAAATAAACATAGTGTCTAGATGCAAATAACTCCAAAGAGAAGCAATAAAGAACCAAATACCTCCAAAAGCTAGTCTAACGGGTGCTTCATGATTTTAGAAGAGTAAAGAAATTGATTTCCTATTTTCCTAAGCTAGAATCAATTTATTATTGATTTTCAAATAAATAAATATTTTATTCATTTAATTTATTGCGATGAAGCACATAAAACACAAGTCAGCAAGTTAGAAAACCATAAGCTAGGTTTAGGGCTGATTTGCAAGGAAGTTGACTAGTCAACGATCATGGATTTAGACTATTTTTCCGGGAACGAATTAAATATCAAAGTATTAACCCGAGAAACTGGAAGGCATTGTCATAATCCAAATGAGTCCGTGGAAGACTTAGACCATCGAATTATAGCTTGCTCCCCGAAATCGAATCAATTGCAAATAATTAATTCGAAGAGTCGAAAAAATAATTCCATAACTCATTTATGAAATTCCACAGTACTTGGAAAAGATTAGACGGGGAAAGACTAGAAGGCCGACGGAGAGATTAACAAGCTTCAAGATGGCTCTGGTGGGTTCAGGTTCACAGGCGGCTTGGGTTTGGGGGGAAACTCCAAAGGCGACAGTGGCTGCAGCGTGTGGTGGAGCTCCTCACTGTGTTCTGCTTGCAGATTGCTTCGGTGGAGGAAAAGAAAACAGAGAGGGGCTACCGCTGGTGAGGAATTGCTGCTGGCTGTGAATTGGGCACAAATAGAAAGCTTGCTGCTTTGATTGAAGAAGAAAAGAGAGAACTGTGGCTGGTGTTCGGTGTAGAGAAGATTCAATTGCAGGTGCTAGCTTCGTGCTGGACAAGAAAGGACAGTGGGGATTGGGGAAAGAGAGCAGAGGCAAAGAGAGGTTGGCAGCAGCGGATCGAGCTTCACGGCGTCGGGATTGTCCGCGCCGGCTAGGCGGCTCACTTGTGAGTGCGCGGGTGAGCACGCGGTCGCGCAGATGCAAACAGGGCCCCTCGGTGTTGAGCAACGGCTGCAAAGCGGCGGCATAGTGCGGTTGCGCGCAGGCGAGTGCTGATGGCTTGGCCACGATGGCGAGCCCCGCGGTGACACGCTGGGTATGCGCTCGACTAAGAACGGCCAACTGGATACGCCTTGGCACAGGGGCGACCAAAAGGGTCGACCTTGGCCTCGGTCGCTCAGTGTGCGCGCCAGTGCAGAGGTCTACACGGTGAGGAACAGGTCGGCAACACGATCTTTTGTGGCGCCGGGAACAGGTCGGCAGCACGATCTTTTGTGGCGCCGGCATCTCTCACTTGCGAGTGCGTAAGCGCGCGTGCGTGCGTGCGTGCGTGCAAAACGTCGGCGGTGCAGCCATGGCGGCGGCACCGAGCCGACAGCATGTGCACGGCAACGGGACAAGGACAGGAGGACGGCGAGTGGGTAGGCCGCACGTAGACGACAGCGACACCTGCAAAACGGCCGGCTTGGCTCGATGGCCAGCACTCAGACGACGGCAGGTCGCGCGGCGGTGCGGAGTAGACAAGGTCCAACAGTGGGTGCACAAGGCCTGATTCAGTCCTCGGCTCGAAGGCCGGGCCTCAACAGAGGAGCAAGGAAGGTCGGCCTCACCTCGGTGTCCACTGGCCGATGTGCAGGCGTCGGTGAAGAGGGCGGAGCGGGCTCGTCGGCGAAGAAGAATAGGATGGTGGCGCGCGCAGAGGAAGCAGAGGCTGGTTCGGCTCCTCCCTCCCACGGACGGCTTCGGGCTTCGCCTTGTTCTTCACGACATCCCCCACTCCTTCACCAGTAATGGCGACGTCGCCGTTCAGGCGTGGACACATGAAGTAGAGGTGGATCAGGGGGGCGACGCGTCAAGGCCCACGGCGCGAGCGGCTTTGGCCTTCTCCTCCATGCCTTCTTCTCCATTCTCCTCCCTTTCTTCTTCACCCTCCTCCTCTCCTTCTCTGGTGGCGGCGGATGGGTTTGGGGATTACCCAAGGTGGAGGCGGAACAGGGAGATCGGCTGGGGAAGACTTTTATAGGGCGGCCGGCTAGGGTTTTCGGGATGATGGATGGACGGCAGGCGGACCTTGGCGTTCGCGCCTCGACCACGCGGCGGGCATCTCGCGGTGCCAGCGCCGTGGTGCGGCGGCCATGGGGGCGCGACGCCCTGTCCCATGGTGCGCGTCACGGGATAGAAGACAGGGAGGAAAGGGAAAGGTGGGAAGGGAGAGGCTGACCGATGGGCCCCACTTGGTAGCGACACAAGGAGAGGAGGTAGATGATAGGAGGGCCGGCTGGGTAGGTGGGCCGAAAGGTTAGGCGGGCTGGTGCTAGAGCAGGTTAACTGTGACGCCCCAGGTTTTTAATTACCGTCATTAACGCTAATGACCGGATCGACCGAGTCAAACCGGTCAAACATCGGTCAAACCTAGGTCAACCTGGGTCATCACCTGAAAACCTCGCCAATGAACCCCAATGAACCCCTTGACCAAGCCTACACACACCCATAGTCGACCCTTGGTCAAAGACACGGTCAAAACCGGCTTGACCGTTGACGTCAGCGAATGTCGTCCGGAACTTTTGCCGCGTTCACCAAAATTCACCTAAACACTTAAAAATCTACCTTTATGAAAGTTGTCCATCTTGTTGAGGGACACAACTTTCATGTAGATTGGCATTTCAAATTTTGGGTGGAAATTGGTGAAAAACTTGATCGATTGACAGTACCCCCTGTTTTCCAGAACAGGCCGACATTCAAAGTTGGCATGACGTTCCTGCAAAATCCGTCGAGAAAACACTATATGGCCTTTTTGAAAGTTGTAGAGGGTAGTTAGATCTACAACGTTCCTATTCATTGCTTTGTGCACTTTTATTCAATTTTTGGGAGAAAAACGTGCTTGAACAGGGCCAGTCCGACTAAATTCAGGCGCTCCCGCGCGCACGCCGCGCCACGCGCGCGCGCGCGCCGCGCCGCCACGCGCGCCGGCCGCCCGCGCCTCGGCTTCCGGCCTCGCCGTTCCTTCCCGAGGCGCACCTCCCCTAGGTCGTGGACCCCTTCCCTATGCCGCGCGCACGCCGAGGTGCCTTGTGCCCCGCGCGCGCCCATGCGAACCGCGCTCGACCCGGCGGTCCGTCGGCCGCGTGCGCCGGGCGCGCCGCCGAGGGGGGGAGCCGCCGTACGCGCGGGTTCACGTGGCCGAGGACGCCATACCGCGAGGCCTGACCCTTCCCCCCGTGCGTGCTCGTCGCCTATAAGGCCAGTTCCTCCCTGCGCACCGAGGCCGAGCCGTCCGTCGCATGCCGTGGTCGTCGACCTGCCCCTCAAACGCTCTCGCACGACCAAGTAGCGTCCCTAGCTCTTGCCCTTACACTACTCGAGCTCCCCACGCCGCCCCTCCTTATTTCCCCGGCTGGAACTCGCCGGAGCAGGAGGCACGGCGGGCCGGTGCCGGCCGCCGCCGCCGCACGCCATCGCCGGCGGTGCCTCCACCCCCGACCAAACCATCAAACCGGTGTGTGGTGAGCCCCTAGCCATCCCCCCTCCCCTTCCCCGGCCAAGAACCGCGGCGAGCTCACCGGAATTGGCCGGCCCGCGCCGGCCGGCCGCCCCTAGGGGCCACATTGCAAAGAACCTTTTAATTTCGAGGGCCTCGTTGCAAAAGGTAAACTGAAATAGTGAAGTAACTTTGCTGATTCTTGTAAATTGCGTAGAAAATCACAGAAAAATGCAAGGCCAATTTTGTTGGATTCTTGGTAAATTATTCTACAACTTTTGTTATTCTGGCCTGAGCTAATTCTCGTTAGGTTTTGCATGAAAAATACAAATGTGAAAACCCTAGATCCGCAATATCTCAAAAACCCATAAATCCTCTCGTAGCTAATTTTCGGATATGTTGTGTGTTAGGTCATGACTAGATCCTATGCCAAAAATGGCACAAAGTTATGGTGTAAATCTTTGTATAAAAATGTTTTTTCATTTCGCGCGTAGCCGCATAAATGATTGTTCCTGTTATATATATTTATGTTCTTGAGCCCAACTTGTGCACACTTGTCTTGTAATGCCAAAATACACATCCGTGAATTAATGAGGCGGCGAGGGATCCTACCGTTACTACTCTTGGGATTCGCTCTCACGGCTAGCTACGGTGGTGTATGGTGACTACGGGTGTCTTCGGGTGGGGCATGCCAGATAGCCTGCACCAAAGACTGTAAGATTCGATCCCGACCCGAGGATTTATGGGGACGGCCTGGGAAAGTTGTCCCTCTGTGGGCAGCCTACCGTGTGTTTGGGTTTACCTTGCAAGGTTTAAATCAATCGATTGTTGGCCTCTCACCGTTATCCGAGACTACTTACTCCACTAGTCATGAGATCCCTAATGATGGAAGTTGATGAAGATGATGCTTGATTAATTGTATTGTACAACTTTGTTTGTACTAGTTGGCTAATGTAGTAAAGATTAAACCTACTAGAACTTGAGTTAAAATCTTGAAAGTAAGGACCTATTCTTTGTTACTTTTTAGCAAAGGCAACCCAGTAGCCAAAAAGCCTTTCATGGTCTAGAATTGGTGAAGTAGATATCACCGACGGGTAAGACTTGCTGAGTATTAGTATACTCAGCCTTGCTATAATGTGTTGATCCAGGTAATGCCTTCAGTGATGTGTGGCCCGGAGAGATCCCGCCCGGCTGGGAGCTGGAGTGGGTGGAGGACGACTACTGAAAGCATCATGGATGGCCTCCCGTGGTGTCTTCGCTTCCGCTAGTTTATTTCCGCTGCTTTTCGGAAACTCTGAACTGTTTCATCATGACAAAAACTATGGTTTGTAATAAATAAACCCCTCGGGGTACGAATTTGGATATTAATGTTGTTGTACCTCTGGACTCGCGTTCGAGTGAGTTTTAATGCATATATTCGATCCTTGTGCTTTTCAAGTGATTTACCGGGCGTTTACCCGGCAACTAACGACAGGATGATACTTTTTTATTGCTTAACGACCAAAGTGGATCGGTCTTAGGCGATAGTACGGTATTTTCCTGGGCGGGTTGTCACAGTTGGTATCAGAGCTTATATGCACCAGAGATTAATTAATAAACCTTAATCACTGATTTTTGAATAAAATATGCCAAGATAGTTTGATTTTCCAAAATACGTTGGTCCGCTAAGGATAAACTAGACCGAGAGGTCCTAGAGGGAATTTTGGGTTCTTTCAGGTGGCTTAAATAACCTATGGTTTATTTTGCTAACTCCCAGCACATTACTTTATGTCAAACTTACTTTCTTGCACAACCATACTAGTTCATCATGTTTTGCCATACGTGGTGGTACCACAGGAAAGTCCTGTGAGGGACTAGTGGGACCTATTCCAATGGGTGCCACGTCGCGTTTGAGTCTCGTCACGTTTTGCCATACGTGATGGTACCACGGGAAAGTCCGTGAGGGATGAGTGAGGCCTATTCCAATGGGCACTCACGTCGCGTCAGAGTCTTAAATAGGACGCTGTCCATGCAGCGGCTTAACGCATGGATGCCGTTTCTATAGCGAACGGTAATGTATGTGGACGCTTTCGTGACGTGCTGACACGAAAGGTTCGTTTTCTGCAGGTACATAACAGTGCTTCGTTAGTTGATAAGCGAGTACCGTATAGCTCTCGACTAGATATTATAGGGAGAGACGATTAAAAGCCTTGCCACCGGCACTAACTTCGATTTTTGGCTTGATTGCTATGTGAGGTCGAATAGGACGTCTTGCATGCATGTTAAAAATCGAAACAATTAAAATGGACCCAAAAATCGAATTTCTATACGTTCTCTAAGGAAGATTATGCTAGTGTGTGCTTTTTATAAACTAGAGTACCTTCCATACCTAGCCGTCATGCTGCCGAAATTTTGAAAAAGTTGTTTCCCTTGTGCTAGGTTTAATTAAACCAAATTGCTAAAACAAATGCTCCTTAACTAGTTACCTTGTGCTAGCAAGTCTCAATCCTAGTTCCGTTTGGTTTGGTTCACACTTTCCTAGGCACATCTAGGTTCTGACCATTCACCTTGTTTTTCTTGTTCATGCTCAACCTTAAAATTTAATTAGGTGTTAAAGAATTTATTTTGAACTGGGAAAACTTGGAAAAGATTTGAGGTTTCTGGATTTTTGGTTATGAATTTTTGTTCACAACTGCCAAAACCTCATGTCATTATGTATGTGTGCTCGCTTCGAGCTCTAACATACAGCTGTGCCTTTGTGCACATGAGTACCCAGCAATGCTCAATCGGAGAAAGGAACTTATGCTATTCTACTATGTCAGAGGGAAGTCTTGATCATAGAACTCAATCTTCAATGGTGATTTCACCTACCAACTTGTGATCTTCATCGACTTGAACCTTCCCTCCAACCCCTTTTATCCTTAAACATGTTGAAGCCTTAGACATAGAAACTCTCTTGAGCAGTCAAGGTTCTCGAATAGTCAATGTGGAGAAGTCATCCATCGTGTGTTCATTCTTGATCCAGGGTGGAATACCAACTTGAAGTACGTCAACGGACCTTGAATGAGGATTTTCGGTGCATGAGCATCGATTCTTGAATTTGATGCTTATGGCCACTGTGTTGTTCGGTTCCGTAAAACTTACTATAAATGAGCTTTCGTCGTACATATTCTACTTGTCAATATTATGAACAAGCTTATGAATGTGTGTTTAATGAAAACTCAATTTTTCAGATGGTCGAACCGACACACAACACTCCCAATGGTTTTGGTGCCTCAAGTAGTAATGACCCACCCCCGCCACCATCCCTGACACCGACAGAGGCACTTCTGACCACACAAACCGACTTATTGCGCCAGCTCCTACAGATGCAACAACAGACAGACCAGCGCGTGCAGCTGTTGGGACAGAGGCCTCCGCACGGGGCCAATCAGGAGGGACCACATGCAGTCACTACCTACACCCAGTTTATTGGGATGAAGCCTCCAATGTTCGCTAAGGCAGAAGAACCGCTTGAAGCTGACGCATGGGTCAGGGCCATAGAGGCCAAGTTTTCTGCTTTTACCCTTCCTTGCTCCGAGGAGCGCAAGGCAACCTTTGCAACCTTACAACTTCGGGGCGAAGCACTGTTGTGGTGGGAACATTTCAAGTCTATGCAACTCTTTGGACATGAAGTCACTTGGGTTGAATTCAAGCAAGCTTTCAAGGACCACCATATTCCTAAAGGACTTATGGATAGAAAAATGAGAGAGTTGTTGGCTCGAAGCAAGGAGGCGACACCGTCTACCAATATGCACGAGAAGTTCAATAGTCTTTGCCGATACGGAGGACATCACGTGGACACCGATGCCAAGAAAATGGAACGTTTCCGTGATGGTCTCAATGGTGACTTGTACGAAAGGCTAATCTTGTTGGAACCCAATAGTTATCACGAGTTAGTAAACAAAGCTATCTCTCGGGAGGATGCTATGAAGAAGGCACGGGGAAGATAGGAAGGGACAAGGCCGATTTCACTTCCGGCAGTGAATCGAGCAAGCAGTTCCGCTTTGTCAAGAAGCGTACTCATGGGTCTTCGCAATCTTCGCCATCTGGGCAGTGGAGAAGGACCCCACTCCAGGACAAGCGTTCGGGAAATCTCCAGTACCAAACGAATCCACAGCATGTGCCCAAGCTTAAGGAACTCCCGCCCCGCATATGCTACAATTGTAGACAGCCCGGGCATTTTGCCAATGAGTGCCCGAACCCCAGACAGTAGAAGCAGAACCCCGGATCCGCGAAGGGCAACCGCAACAAGAAGCCAAGCTTTCAAGTGAAGCAAAGCCAACCGAATTTCATAAGTAACCTCTCTATTCGGGATCCCTCCCTACTTTGTCTTTTACTTTCGAATCTCGGGACGAGATTCTGTTTAAGGGGGGTAGACTGTGACGCCCCAGGTTTTTAATTACCGTCATTAACGCTAATGACCAGATCGGCCGAGTCAAACTGGTCAAACATCGGTCAAACCTAGGTCAACCTAGGTCATCACCCGAAAACCTCGCCAATGAACCCTAATGAACCCCTTGACCAAGCCTACACACACCCGTAGTCGACCCTTGGTCAAAGACACGGTCAAAACCGGCTTGACCGTTGACGTCAGCGAATGTCGTCCGGAACTTTTGCCGCGTTCACCAAAATTCACCTAAACACTTAAAAATCTACCTTTATGAAAGTTGTCCATCTTGTTGAGGGACACAACTTTCATGTAGATTGGCATTTCAAATTTTTGGTGGAAATTGGTGAAAAACTTGATCGATTGACAGTACCCCCTGTTTTCCAGAACAGGCCGACATTCAAAGTTGGCACGACGTTCCTGCAAAATCCGTCAAGAAAAACACTATATGGCCTTTTTGAAAGTTGTAGAGGGTAGTTAGATCTACAACTTTCCTATTCATTGCTTTGTGCACTTTTATTCAATTTTTGGGAGAAAAACGTGCTTGAACAGGGCCAGTCCGACTAAATTCAGGCGCTCCCTCACGCACGCCGCGCGCGCGCGCGCGGCGCCGCGCCGCCCCGCGCCGGCCGCCCGCGCCTCGGCTTCCGGGCCTCGCCGTTCCTTCCCCGATGCGCACCTCCCCTAGGCCGTGGACCCCTTCCCCATGCCGCGCGCACACCGAGGTGCCTTGTGTCCCGCGCCCCCATGCGAACCGCGCTCGACCCGGGGCCGGTCCGTCGGCCGCGTCCGCCGGGCGCGCCGGGCCGAGGGGCGGACCGCCGTACGCGCGTGTTCACGTGGCCGAGGACGCCGTACCGCGAGGCCTGACCCTTCCCCCCGTGCGTGCTCGTCGCCTATAAGGCCAGTTCCTCCCTGCGCACCGAGGCCGAGCCGTCCGTCGCATGCCGTGGTCGTCGACCTGCCCCTCAAACGCTCTCGCACGACCAAGTAGCGTCCCTAGCCCTTGCCCTTACACTACTCGAGCTCCCCACGCCGCCCCTCCTTATTTCCCCGGCCGGAACTCGCCGGAGTAGGAGGCACGGCGGCTGGTGCCGGCCGCCGCCGCTGCACGCCATCGCCGGCAGTGCCTCCACCCCGACCAAACCATCAAACCGGTGTGTGGTGAGCCCCTAGCCATCCCCCTCCCCTTCCCCGGCCAAGAACCGCGGCGAGCTCGCCGGAATTGGCCAGCCCGCGCCGGCCGGCCGCCCCTAGGGGCCACATTGCAAAGAACCTTTTAATTTCGAGGGCCTCGTTGCAAAAGGTAAACTGAAATAGTGAAGTAACTTTGCTGATTCTTGTAAATTGCGTAGAAAATCACAGAAAAATGCAAGGCCAATTTTGTTGGATTCTTGGTAAATTATTCTACAACTTTTGTTATTCTGGCCTGAGCTAATTCCTGTTAGGTTTTGCATGAAAAATACAAATGTGAAAACCCTAGATCTGCAATATCTCAAAAACCCATAAATCCTCTGTAGCTAATTTTCGGATATGTTGTGTGTTAGGTCATGACTAGATCCTATGCCAAAAATGGCACAAAGTTATGGTGTAAATCTTTGTATAAAAATGTTTTTCCATTTCTGCCAGAGCTGCATAAATGATTGTTCCTGTTATATATATTTATGTTCTTGAGCCCAACTTGTGCACACTGTCTTGTAATGCCAAAATACACATCCTGTGAATTAATGAGGCGGCGAGGGATCCTACCGTTACTACTCTTGGGATTCGCTCTCACGGCTAGCTACCGGTGATGTATGGTGACTCTGGGTGTACTGGGTGGGGCATGCCAGATAGCCTGCACCAAAGACTGTAAGATTCGATCCCGACCCGAGGATTTATGGGGACGGCCTGGGAAAGTTGTCCCTTTGTGAGCAGCCTACCGTGTGTTTGGGTTTACCTTGCAAGGTTTAAATCAATCGATTGTCGGCCTCTCACCGTTATCCGAGACTACTTACTCCACTAGTCATGAGATCCCTAATGATGGAAGTTGATGAAGATGATGCTTGATTAATTGTATTGTACAACTTTGTTTGTACTAGTTGGCTAATGTAGTAAAGATTAAACCTACTAGAACTTGAGCTAAAATCTTGAAAGTAAGGACCTACTCTTTGTTACTTTTTAGCAAAGGCAACCCAGTAGCCAAAAAGCCTTTCATGGTCTAGAATTGGTGAAGTAGATATCACCGAGCGGGTAAGACTTGCTTTGAGTATTAGTATACTCGGTCTTGCTATAATGTGTTGATCCAGGTAATGCCTTCAGTGATGTGTGGCCCGGAGAGATCTCGCCCGGCTGGGAGCTGGAGTGGGTGGAGGACGACTACTGAAAGCATCATGGATGACCTCCCGTGGTGTCTTCGCTTCCGCTAGTTTATTTCCGCTGCTTTTCGAAAACTCTGAACTGTTTCATCATGACAAAAACTATGGTTTGTAATAAATAAACCCCTCGGGGTACGAATTTGGATATTAATGTTGTTGTATCTCTGGACTCGCCTTCGAGTGAGTTTTAATGCATATATTCGATCCTTGTGCTTTTCAAGTGATTTACCGGGCGTTAACCCGGCAACTAATGACAGGATGATACTTTATTATTGCTTAACGACCAAAGTGGATCGGTCTTAGGCGATAGTACGGTATTTTCCTCGGTGGGTTGTCACATTAACGGAGAAAGAAAGGGTGGCCCGGTAGACTTCGTGAACTGGGTTGCGGCCCAACAGGGACTAGAGTGCTTTTCCCTATTTTCCTATGTCCTTCATCCTTATTTAAACACAATTCAAATTTGAATTTAAGATTCAAATTTGAAACACAAGCAAGGAAAATCCAAATGAAATTCAATAAACTCCACAGGTCTCACACTAACAATTTATAATTTTTAAATTTTATTATTTTGCGCAAAATAAATCTAGGATTTTAAGGAAGGATCAAAAGAAGACATCCTTATATTGGATTCAAGTACTTAATAACAAATCGAAATTTTGAAATTCACATTTTTGCATTCTAGAACATTCCGAAAAAATCTAGGATGTTACAAGTAGTGATGTGCTACAAGTGCCTAACCACGGGTCACACATACAAGAGGTGCACAACCATAAGTTATGCTTGCAATGCACCACCTACGGGCAGTGTGGGCTCATCAGCAACTTTAGGACCATCCCAACCCCCATCCGGACGTGGACGCGTACGCGGTCGTGGGTGTAGGACCAACACAGGATTAAGATGATCACAATTGCTTATAATGTTAGGGCATTTAATTTCAGAATTTGCAATATTTGAACTATATTTGTTGTATGAACTTATGCATGGTACTGTATTGTAATAATTGAACTTCTATTTGTACTATTTTGCTGGTGATTGTTCTATTCTTTTTTAATAATTTATGCCAATTTTGGTCGTATTATTTTTGGCCTCTGATTGTTCTAATCTTGTTTTGTAGGTTTGCAATGGCCTCCTCAGGTCCTGAGTTGGACTTGGACTTCCTCACGAAGAGGAATGTTGGTGGAAATCGGGCCCGAAGGGTGGACGCCGACACAACAGCCCCCTGAGTTCTCTCCCTTCCTTCGCTTGCTTCCACAAGGCTACTACTTCTACTTGCGCAGGGAGAGGAAACGCTAAAACTTAACAGGACAATAAAGGAAACAAGGAAATACTCAGCAGACCGAAGACCGAAAGACCTGCAGATGCCTTCGGTGCTCTCTTCTCATTACAGTGTGTCCGTTTCATTACAAGGGGTTCACTATTTATAGGAGACCCCTGGGTATAGTCATTTGCCTCAATTACACCTTTTCCGTTCTTGACAAACTGCTTTAAACACTTTACAAGGGCATAACAGTAAGTCCCCGCGTCGTACAGGCCTCCAGCGTGTCTTCGTACGGCCGAAACGCCTTTACACGCGGACACTCTTGTCTCTGCCTCGTCCGGAGCCCACTTTACACGTCGGCGGCAGCCACGTGTCCAGGATCGCCGCGCCTTCGGCGACGAAGCGGCGATTCTGGACTGGAGGCGTCGCGCCTCTTCGGATGCCCTACTCGCGCCGCCACAGGCCCCGAGACGCGATGTCCCCAGCCAGCGCGTCTCGTCCCTGGTCCATTCGGACCTCCGTCGCCGGAGCACGGCCATCCGTACCTTCGGCGCCGAAGGTAGGCGCCGCCACGTGGGATCATTCCTGCACAACAAAACTCACATGGCACAAGCGGCATTAGCGTTTCGTTAGCGCCCGTACAGCGAAGGCTTCCCCACGAGACCGAAACCGTACACAGACCGAAAGTGGCCGGCGTGGCCGAACGAGGGTGATGCTTCCGAAGACCAACTTCCCCAACAAGGAAGGACAATGTCGAGGTGCCACAAGGGATTGACACTCCTATGTGCTTCTGCGGTGACAATTGCAAGCTTGTTAGGTGCAAGGTTCTGGGGTACGCCTACGGGTGAGGATCTTCATGTGTGCTAACTATGCACACAACCCGATCCAGCCATTCGACCGTAACCTTAGAGCCAAAGTAAAGACTTTCTACATTTCTCAATTATTCATTTGTCATTTGTGATGTAATATTTGCTAACATGTCTTTGGAAAAAGACTCCACCTCCTCTTTGTGATTTCATGCAGTGGCTAGATACCGAGCAGTCCGACTTCGACAAGAGCTACATCGAGGGAGAAGCTCGTGATGCAAGGGAGAGGTGGTTGCGCATGGTGGAGTGGTTGCGCATTGTTAGTAGATGAGAGAACGTGAAGCGGCCCAGGCCCGTGAAGCCGACAGAAAGAGGAAGAGGGAGAGGGCTCACTGGGCCAAGGCAGCTGGGCTGGATGCCATCAGGAAGAGGAAATACCCCCACTGTACTCAATAGACCTAGAGTATTAGCCGGACTGTATCAAATAATGTTGGATTTCATGACATCGTCAACCAGGGTTCTCGGTTTGTATCATTAAGAACTTTAATCGAACTGCATTAGAGTGTTTTATCCATTACATGTGTTTCGTTAGAGTGATTGTAATATGCAGAGTCGTTGTGTTTCCTCTGAGTCACTGACACGTTCCCCTCCCACGGATTGTCTGGCCCACAAAGCGACAGTGCCCTAGTACTAGGGTGTGTTTTCTCCGAGTCACTGCTTCGTTTCCCTTCCCGCGGATCGAAGGGCCCACGGCGGAGCCACACTCCTTCTACCTATATGTAGAACCATTCACTCCATTGCCTTCTTCTCACAACATTAGGCAATGGCTTCGTGGAGTGGGGATGAACACAGTTTCGATCCTGAGTTGTGGCATCAGCAATCAGAAGATTTCGTAGCCAATTTCCCACTGAAAGGCAAGAGTGACTTAAGATCGATGCGTGATGTTACAAGCTACGCGCTGAAGCAAACAGTGTTGTGGCCTAGGTGTTCACATGGTGAGTTCTACGTGATGCAAGTGTACCAGGGATGGAACAACTCCGGTCATCGCTTCTGGCACTGCCCATATGCATGGGTAAGCAATGTCTACAAATTTCATCATCATCTTTCTTTGGTTTGGTAACGTTTCTTGCCTTTTGCAGTACTCCACCCAAGCTAAGAACTGCGGTTTCTCGCAATGGGTGGATCCACCAGCTATTGATCCCTATCAACAGTACATCGACTACCTCGAGGGCGTCGTCATCTACAACCTGAAGCGGGAGCTGTCGGAGCCATTGGCTTCTCCAGATCCATCGTCTAGCGCAGGAGAAGACCGGTGCTGCAAATGTTTGACCTGCACTTTTGAATGCCACAAGAAAGATTGGTCCCCTCTACCTTCACCACCTCCACCCCCACCGGGTACTACATGCCGTCGCAACACTCCGGCAGCTCTGTGCTCTCTGGGCAGTTATCGTACAACTAGATTCATTAGGAATGTTGCAATGAAAATTTTAAATTCCCTAAGGCATGTTATCTGTACGTAGGGTGCTTCGTTAGGGTACTAGCACCGTACATGCCATTGCAAATGTTTGTTTTCTCTCATTATTTTTTTAAAAAAACTAACCGTCGTGGCCCACGGCGGTTGCTAGGACGCTTCATGCCACCGTTGATGGCACTACAACCGCCGTCTGCCACCACCGTAGCCCACGGCGACATCCCAACCGCCGTGGGCCACGGCAAATGGTTGTCAAAAGTGTAAAATTTTCAATCCGTCGTATAGTTTTGCAAAATGATTTTAAAAAAATATATAAAAAAATTCCTACCCCACGTCCCCATCGATCCACCGCCGCTGACGGCGAGGTCCTCGCGGTGAGGCGAGCCCCTGTCTCCAACCCTAAACACAGTTCTGAGTTCCGACCCACCTAGTTCCTTAACGATGGAGGACGTACTAACTCCATCGCCTGTGACGCCTCCTCCTGCACTCCTCGCCTCAGCTGCCGTCCTCACTCGCTGGCGTTCGCATCCCGACAGTGCCTCTTACCGCACGCTCTCCCGCATTTCTCCGACTTCCTCCAGTTCCACACATCGCCCACAAGGGCACCGCGCCACACGAGGCGGAGCACGCCGCTGCGAACGCTACTGGCGGGGCGGCGATTCCCCACAGGTGCCCAGAGGCGCCGACTTTGATCTGATGAAGGATGTGGAGAAATAGGCGACAGATGCGGAAGCCAGAAGGCCTTTTGAAGGACCGATACAGCGAACCAGAGAGGGGGGGGGGAGTGAATGGGAGCCGATAAAAAATCTTCTCGAAGGAGATGGAGGCTCCAACAAGATGAACACGGCTTCCAACACACGTCTCCGACTCACTACCCAAGTTGGCCAAGACCACGCAGCCACTAGAGTGCTACTGGCCCTAGGAACCAACAACCGACCTCACAGACCCGAGAATGCAGCGGAACACAAACCTCGAGCCTTACTGACCTACACCGGTCAGGCCGGTGAGCACCACCGGTCAGACCGGTCTCTGCTGGTGAAACCTGGTGACTTCCACAGAACAGCTCCTGCACCGATCAGGCCGGTGTAGCTCACCGATCAGACCGGTTCAAGCCAGAAAGCCCCAAAACACCAAATAGGCCTACCGAGCTCCAAACTGACCCAAACTCGAAACAGCAGCAACACGGGACAACAAAGAACTCACCCAAATGTTCACCCGAGCAAAAACCCAACTGGGGTCTGCACCAGTCAGACCGGTGAGAGGCACCGGTCAGACCGGTGTGGCCTGGGCTCTCGGGATGAACAACACCCGCGGGTCAACTCCCCCAAATCCAACTCCCGATCTCCCGAATCGCTCCACGGATTTGCACAAGACTTTGGGGATAGTAGGAACACCTAATGGGGAGTCCACAGCCAAGTTATTGTCCACCAAAACTCGCCAAATCAAGAGGAATCGAAGAAATCCCGCCAAGAACTCCTCTAACCCTAGAACACCGAAACCCCAAAATCGAGCCCCTTTACTCACGGATTTGGGAGTGGTATCAAAGGGAAAAGAACCACGAAGGGTTCACACATACATCCCCCACCAAATCTCCAAAAAAACGGCCTCGAAATCTCTCCAAGAAAATCGCCAAGAAAAGGCTCCGAAAATCACCAAAAAGAATGAATGGGAACAACACATCCAAGCCTTGAGGAACCACGCCGAATCATCTATACATCACAAAGAGGTTCATACAAGGTCTAGCTTGCCGCCCGATCATCCATCCCTCTCACAAGATCTCACCATGAAGCTCTCAAGCTAGTCCTATAGAAATCCTAAGGAAAACAGGATGGGAAACATAGGAAAACCAAATGAGCTAGGGTTCCAAAAGATGGCTGTCATCCTCTCACCTCTTGGGTTATATGGAGGCAACCGAAAGTCTAAAATACCCTAACTAGCTAATTAGGGATACATGCCCCTCGAGGGCGAAATCGGAAATCTTTGTCATCGCTCCATCAGAAGGATGCCCGGTGACCGCAACCTACTTAGCCTCGACGCAAGCCTTGCGATCCCGACGCGTGTCCTCCGCTTCAAAGATTCCGGATTGCGTCGTCGCACACCGGTCAGATCGATGCTTCTCACCGGTCAGACCGGTACCCACAACACCATTCTGGTGAGGCGTATACGGACTCGAAAACTGGTGTTCAGGACCCAAGTCATGGCCAAAGGTTTCAAAACAAGAGTTTCTGAATTCCGAGCCATTGTCACTACGGATTGCTCGTATGGCATCTCCGTGCCTCTTGTTCCTCAACCTTAAGACAAGATCTCGAACAAAACCAAATGTCTCCCCCTTGTCCTCAAGAAAGAACACCCACACATACCGAGAGTAGTTGTCCACCATAACAAGGACGTACCACTTCCCACCCGCAGATCGCACACGAGCTGGGCCAACAAGATCCATATGGAGCAGCTCGCATGGACGCTCAGCCATCACATCAGTAAGAGGCGGGTGAGAAGAGGCTACCATCTTGGCATGCCTACACGGCGCACAAACCAACTCTTTCTCAAGCCTCAACCGTGGCAATCCTCGGACCAAATTGAGTTTACTCAAGTGAGACAAAAGGTCAAAGCTCAAGTGACCCAACTTCCTATGCCATTTCAACAACTCACTCGAAGAGCCAGCCAAGAAACAACGCTCAACACTAGAAGACCGAGAAAAATCAGCACGAAACACCTGACCCTCGGGAACGACCATACAGACAAAGTCCCCTCGAGAATCCAAAATCCGCGAACCACCAGGCCGAAACAACACCTCAAAACCCTCATCCAACAGCTGGGACACTCTCCCCAAGCCTTTCACTCTCCCTAAGCCGGAACTGTCCTCACACTCGCCTTGGCCCTAGGCATATGCACACGAGGCTTAAGTACACCATTGGAAGGGTGGTACTTGTCCTTGTTAGCCTACTCCTTCGCCATTCTCTCCTCTCGCTTCCTCTTGAAGCAAAACTCATCCTTATGGCCATCTCTCTCACAATAGCCACAATGGAACCTCACAAGATTTGGCTTAGGCTTGAGTTGGGGCTGCTCACTTGGTTTCTCTCCACTCGGCTTCTCAACCGGTTTCTCCTCACTAGGCTTCTCACCCGACTTCTCCTCACTTGCCTTCTCACTTCCTTTCCCAAAGAACACTTTCCCCAAAGTGCTCACAAACTTGATAGGCTTTTGGAAATCATTTGTTTGTGTAGGAAACACGGGTGGAGCTGGGGTTGTGTCTAGTCGGTTCCTAAGATGGTTAGGTTTAGGAGGGAAATAATTTTTGTGGTGGGTTTTTGGTGGCTCTTGGATATTCTCTCCACTTCCCTCACCAACCTTGTTTGCCCCAAGTCCCTCACCATCCTGCCTCTTGTATGTCTCGATCATTATCCTCAACTGAGGCTCTTGACCAGACAACCAACTCATCAACTTTCTCAACTCATCATTCTCATCCTGCAAACGATCAACATAATGTGCAAGTTCCAGATTCTTCAAAGCATGCAATTCACAGGTAGAGAAAGATGTAGGAATTGGTTCTTTTAGCTTAGCCTCAAGAGAAATAGTGTAAGCATTCATCTCATCAATTTTATCATGCAAGACAGCACAAGAAGTGCAAGCACCTAGCAAAGCAGGGCTAGACTTGAGCTCAACTACTTCAACCCTAAGCACATCTAGTTCCTCACACTTGGAGGCATGCTTTTCCTTAAATAAGGCAAGATCGGCTAGAAAGATAGGACAATCAGCACATTCAACTTCATCAAAAACAATAGGTGAAGCTTTCAAAGAATCAATTTCAAGCTTAGCATCCAAATTCTGTGTTTCTAGCTCAGCCACTCTACTCCTAGCATCCTCAAGCGAGGCCCTAAGATCTTTCCTCATCTTCTTAGCCTCTCTAAGCATGTCATGACGATTATCAAGCAACAAGCCAAGCCGTTCATTCTCCTGACGCAAGAAGGGAAGTTCATCACGCACCTCGTCGTCGGAGTACGAATCCGAGTCGCTCTATGTACTCTTCTTGCTGCCAGAGCTCAGCGCCATGGTGCAAAAGCCGTCTCTAGCAAAGCAGCTTAGCCCGCTCAGGTTCTTGGATGACTTCCTGCCCTTGCGACGATCACCTTCATCTTCACTGCTGCTCGAGCTCGAGGTGGAGTACGCGGAACTGGAGTCGACGTCGCTCGCTCCAACCATTACTCGGGCCTTTCCTCGGCTCTCCTTCTTCCTCGATCGTCGCTCGTCCTTGTGCTTGCTCTTGTGGTCACACCTCGACCGGTACATGACATCCATCTTCGACTTGTTCTTGTAGCCATCCTTGTTCTCGACCTTCTCCGGGCAGTCGGCGACGAAGTGTCCTGGCTTGTCACACTGGAAGCATGTCCTTGTGTTCCTCCTCATGTTCACCCGGTTCTCGTGCAGCCTCTCGAACCTCCTCGTCAGCAACGCCAGCTCGTCCTCTCTAAGCACGTTGAACTCCTCATCTGGCTTAGACATCAAAGAGGACAAGGAGAACATCCTGGTGAATGGGTTAGCGTTAGTCTTTCCTTTTGAACCACCGATGAGGGCGAGACTATGAGAGTCAGTCGGGCCCTTGATCTTGGCTGTCATGACCCTATCCACCTCAGCTGACTTGAGCTTCGAGAACAGCTCATTCACGGTCAGAGTATCATACTTCTCCGACTCCACAATGGCCTCAAACGTTCTGCCCCAAACTGTACGATCCAAAGAGTGTAAGAGCTTGACAGCCCTATCATGATCATCGTACGGGAGCACATCCACATTGGCCCTCATGTTGTTCACCACAACCGTGAACCTCTGAAACAAGGCATCGATGGAATCACCAGGGAGATGAGTGAAGTTCTCGTACTCTCTTCGGTAAGTCGCATACATTCGAGCCTGAACCTGGGCATTCCCAACATGAGCTTTCTTCAACACCGACCAGATTCTACAAGCCAAGTGCTCAGTGTGCACCCGATCGAATTTAGGCTGACATAAGGCACGAAACAAGTAGTCGACCACCTTGTTGTTGGCGTCGAACATGTCCCTAGCTCCTGGAGCGAGGAAGTTCATCGGGTGGACATAGCCTGTGTCCACCGTGACATCCCAAAGGATCTGACCCTTTCCGCGGAGGAACGCCACCATCCGCTTACTCCACATCTGGTAGTTCTTGCCATCAAAGTGTGGAGGACCCGAACCCCATTCCTGGTATGCCATCCTTAGATCTTAGACTGGTTAGAGTCAATTAAGACCCGTAACCGGCTTTGATACCACTTGAAGGACTGATACGACAAACCAGAGAGGGGGGGGGTGAATGGGAGCTGATAAAAATTCTTCTCGAAGGAGATGGAGGCTCCAACAAGATGAACACGGCTTCCAACACACGTCTCCGACTCACTACCCAAGTTGGCCAAGACCATGCAGCCACTGGAGTGCTACTGACCCTAGAAACCAACAACCGACCTCACGGACCCGAGAATGCAGCGGAACACAAACCTCGAGCCTTACTGACCTACACCGGTCAGGCCGGTGAGCACCACTGGTCAGACCGGTCCCTGCTGGTGAAAACTGGTGACTTCCACAAAACAGCTCCTGCACCGATCAGGCCGGTGTAGCTCACCGATCAGACCAGTTCAAGCCAGAAAGCCCCAAAACACCAAACAGGCCTACCGAGCTCCAAACTGACCCAAACTCGAAACAGCAGCAACACGGGACAACAAAGAACTCACCCAAATGTTCACCCGAGCAAAAACCCAACTGGGGTCTGCACCGGTCCGGCCGGTGAGAGGCATCGGTCAGACCGGTGTGGCCTGAGCTCTCGGGATGAACAGCACCCGCGGGTCAACTCCCCCAAATCCAACCCCCGATCTCCCGAATCGCTCCACGGATTTGCACAAGACTTTGGGGATAGTAGGAACACCTCATGGGGAGTCCATAGCCAAGTTATTGTCCACCAAAACTCGCCAAATCAAGAGGAATCGAAGAAATCCCGGCAAGAACTCCTCTAACCCTAGAACACCGAAACCCCAAAATCGAGCCCCTTTACTCACGGATTTGGGAGTGGAATCAAAGGGAAAAGAACCATGAAGGGTTCACACATACACCCCCACCAAATCTCCAAGAAAACGGCCTCGAAATCTCTCCAAGAAAATCTCCAAGAAAAGGCTCCGAAAATCACCAAAAAGGATGAACGGGAACAACACATCTAAGCCTTGAGGAACCACACCGAATCATCTATACATCACTAAGAGGTTCATACAAGGTCTAGCATGCCGCCCGGTCATCCATCCCTCTCACAAGATCTCACCATGAAGCTCTCAAGCTAGTCCTATAGAAATCCTAAGGAAAATTGGAAGGGAAAATAGGAAAACCAAATGAGCTAGGGTTCCAAGAGATGGCTGCCATCCTCTCACCTCTTGGGTTATATGGAGGCAACCGAAAGTCTAAAATACCCTTACTAGCTAATTAGGGATACATGCCCCTCGAGGGCGAAATCGGAAATCTTTGTCATCGCTCCATCGGACGGATGCCCGACGACCGCAACCTGCTTAGCCTCGACGCAAGCCTTGCGATCCCGACGTGTGTCCTCCGCTTCGAAGATTCTGAACAGCGTCGTCGCACACCGGTCAGACCTGCTCCTCACCACTCAGACTGGTACCCACCGGTCAGACCGGTCCGATGCTGCTACACCTCCGTCTTCGGTTCTTCAGTCTTGGCTTGGTGGATCAACCAGGGAACCCAATGATTTCCTAGTGAACCACCGGAAACCCCGCAAAACTCGGTGTAGCCTCCACCAATCGCCACTCATGACTTGGCTCCCACGTAGTCCCGGCTCGATCTTGGTTTTGAGGCTCAACCAAGAAACCGTCCATGACTTCATTTTGCTGTTCATGCCACCATGCGGCCCGCACTTGACTCCGCTGGCCACTAGGTCCCTCGAATGAAGCCTACTTGTCTTCTCCACACCTGGGGGCCTCACCGGCGACGACCTTTCGCGCTTGTTCTTCACCTGTACCAACACCAATCTAGCCGTAACCTGCACCTGCAATACTTAGCCAACAATCAGTCCACACAACATTGTCAATCACTCATCACACCAGGAAGCAACCATCCAACGGTCCTCGAACCACACATGGTCCTCACCCTTCACTCGATGGAGCCGTCTCGCCAGCGAGGGAGCAACCGCTTGCGTGAGCCCTACCGCGATCCCTTATGATGGTCCAGCTCCGCATTGCTGTCACCTGAGGATGTGGATGACGTAGTTTCTGCAGAAAGCATAGTATGTGGTAACATCCACGCCTGAAGTTGACAAATTGGGAGGTGCAGTTTTTTCCCTTCAGTTAAAGTGATAAAATTTGAGCAGCCTGCACCCAGATCTTTGTCCATTGGGAAGCATAGACATGCAAGTGGCAGTCAACATCAGTACCTTGGAGGGTGATGAAGCAAAAAGGCAGGGCTTTGCTAGATGAGAGCAATTCATGAAACAAAGCTATTATGCATACATGTTCATACACAAGAGAAGCTAGTTTGCGTGTTAATTATACCGCATCATGAGGCATATTCAGCATGAAGTCTCTAGAGACCTCTAGGATTTTGCGGGAGTTCTTGTTCGGTGCTGGCTTTTAGAGGAAAGTATGCACTATCCTACCTTTTGATGCCCAAGTCAATACATTTTTTGCTGGTTGTAGTTTATATGGATTGAATTCATGCTCATGGCTATGCAACTCTTCTGATACTCTAGTTCAGTTTGTGGTGATTATAAA
Organism: Cenchrus americanus; assembly: GCA_947561735.1. Classification (NCBI taxonomy): domain Eukaryota; kingdom Viridiplantae; phylum Streptophyta; class Magnoliopsida; order Poales; family Poaceae; genus Cenchrus; species Cenchrus americanus. The sequence goes on along the minus strand of OX387244.1, from coordinate 73,723,310 downwards.
AGTTGATGATTTACAGGGATTGTGGGGTGTTATGCCTTGACCGACAATTTGTTTAGTTGATTCCTTGTGAATATTGGTTGAGTGGTGAATTTATTTGCAGCCTCGACACAGAATTCTGACGTGATTCATTTGTTTAGATTTCACGGAAAAGTTGAACTCCAATTCATGAGGTAACACAATTGGACTTGATGTGTCATTATTCGGTTCCTAACAAGGAGTACTTTGTGAGGCACCTCTCCTTTTTTTAACCGAGGTTACCCCCATTTCCATTATCAAGATAACGGAAATTACATGGTCTCGCAGACGGGTGCATTACAGAAAAAGAGCAAAGGCAAAATGGCACTGTGTCCCTCCCTATGCTTCCCTTAACCTGATTCAAGCTAAAAGGAAGCAAAAAGGCCCAACAGAGTTTTCACCACTTTTACAGTTTCTTACTGCCTACACAATGTTCTAGATGGGACTGCAAAATATTGATCAATTCTGCGTCCAGACAGGCTAGTCCATGAGCGTCTACGCCCCACAAGCTCCTGGGTTCATCTCCCTGTCTTGATCATCTTCTGCCTCCAGCAGGAGCCTGCGCTCGTCGCCTTGTTCCGCTAGCAGCTTGCACGCGATTGCTAGCATAATGTCAGCTCCCTCCACCAGTTGCTCCTGCACCTCTGTCTTGTACAAACCTACCCAATATTTAATTAGAGCACATGCAAGAACCACTATCTCAGCAGGGTGTTTGATTGTTTACTTGTCAAATCAAGATTTATTTCTTGTTAACCAAATCGCTCTGCAAATAGCAGAAAAGCCCAAAGCATAAATGTGTTCGCCTCCCGACAGTTGTTTTTTAACCCATGTCCAGTATTCTTCTACAGATGTGGGGATCTCTTGTCCTCCCATCCTTTTTGCCACTGGCCCAAACACATTTTGTTGTAAAGCATCTAACCAGCAAGTGTGAGATATCTTCAAGCCCCTCATAGAACTGGCATGAGGGATCACCAACCCACTTTCTCTTAATCATGTTGTCTTTTGTCAGAATAGCTTCATTTTCAATTAACCATAGGAAGATCTTTATCTTGTATGGTATTTTGGCTTTCCAGATTCTAGTGTGAGCTTTCCCAAAATCATTCACTGTCAGCTGGTCATACATAGCTTTAACTGTGAATTTTCCATTGTTTCCACACACCCCCATTTCACAATATCTTCTTCATCATTTATTGGCAGTGTCAACACCTTCTCCCTAAGTTCCATCCATTGCTGATTTATGACCCCAGGCAGCCACCTCCTGAACCTAATTTCTCCCCTCTTGTCTACAAACTCCCTTATTGTAATGTTTTTTCAGTGCACGGTTCAAATAAAATGGGATATTGAGAACACAGGGGGATTCCCCCTATGGGATCTGTCCATAACATGGCAATGGACCCATTTCTAATCTGCACCATTCTCTTGCCAAGATAAAGGTTCTTGACTTTCAGAAGATCAGCCCACACAGGTGAATCTTCGAGTTTGTGTTTCACACTTTACTACAGTATCTCTCCTCATATATTTGGCCCTGATGATATCCTGCCAAAGGCCCTTTCTAGAGTCTAATTTCCACCACCATTTGCAGAGTAGGCTTAGGTTCATCTTCTCTATGCCTTTTATGCCCAACCCCCCTTTTTCTTGCTTTTGCATATCACTTGCCACCTGACCAGGTGGTAATTTCTTTTCTGACACCCCCTGCCAGAAGAATGTTCTCCTTTGCTTATCCAGTTCTTTGGTAATTGTTTTGGGGAAGAGATACATAGACATGTGATAAATGAAGGAACTAGATAAGCTGGAATTAATCATAATTGTCCTTCCAACTATGGACATAGTCCCACCTTTCCAAATTTCAAGCTTCTTCCTATTTTTTCTTTCAGTGGCTCCCAGTCTACCACATGCAACCTACTTGGGCTGACAGGCACACCAAGATATTTTATGGGAAAACTTATTGTTTGGCAGTTAAAGATTTCTGCATATTGAATCTCTAATTCATCACAACCATTGATTGTGAGGACTTAACTTTTGGCAAAATTGACTTTCAAGCCAGCCATTTGTTCATACATGTATAGTAGAATCTTCATATTTTTTACTCCTGCCATGTCATTTTAAAGCATATAATAGTGTCCTTCTGTACACTTCTTTCTGTTCAGCCGTCGATTGAAAGATTCTTCCCCATGAGAACATACTGTACTAGTGGGCTGATTTTCATTAGCAGCTTTGTCATCAAGCTTCTGACTTGCCCTTAGAAAGAGTTTGAGGAAAGAAAAGTGATCGTGTCAATCTTTTTCATGCCAGGGAGTCCAGATTCCTCCATGCAAGAGCTTTACGTCGGTTGCCACATGAGAATACAGGAAGCTACTGGGGGCTGCCAGTTAGTCTTGGATCATCATCATGAGTCCTGACACATCTTTGGCAGACTTATGGTTCTTGCTGGCGACCAACATTAGCCTGATGCAGTGCGTGGTCTGAACTTGCACACAGTGGTGCTCCCAGCATCTCCAATCCAGCAATCCTATCCATTACGTTCAGACTGAGTTACTTGTGAACTAGATGGAGACCTAGGTTGCCATGGCAGATGCTACAGGCCCAGGTATGACCATATGGCTGTTGCTTAGACTCAAATCCAGTTCGAGTGTGTCTCGCGCCTACTTGTTGTCGAAATCTCTGCTGATATCGCCTCTATCCAGACTACATTCACATGGTCACTGAGAGGGTTCACATGCTGATTCATCACTGCAGCTTTCCATGCAAACAGGTATGTGAGTTGTGTCCCTCTACTCTTTCTGAGCACTTTCATATCTCACCAGTTCATTTATGTTTTATTTTGTAGATCATATGATATTGTGTGCTATCCGCTGGAATAAATTGCCACCAACAGCAAATCCTCATCTTGCATTGTGTTTCTGCATTGCTGCCTTGTGTGCATGGAAGGAGTGGTTATGATGTACTAGGTCACTTGATTTGTTACCAAGAATAGCAATGAGGTAAGCCATTGTTTGTTGCCTTGGTGGCAAAGTATTACCGTCACTCCTGAAAGCAACTGACTCGGCATTATGGTTTGGGCGACTTGTGCAATTATACATGTGTCCCTGTTTCATGTCATAGCAACTGGATATGTTGATTAATGTGGATGAGGTAGTGAAATATTTTCTATGAGAAAGTGAGCAGCTACTCCATCTTTTTCCCTTGCTCTTTTTCTGAAGAATTCGCGTTATGGAGCCTTTTCTCACCTCCACCTACGAGACTGAGAAGCTGAGCTCAGCTTCTGAATTCCTGCTCTAATCTTCATTACCCGGCTCTATGGCACGGTACGACACACGTATGTGGATCTCCAAACTAAGATACTTCCATATTGAAAACATGACACAGTGTCAAATAATTTTTCGTGTTTATTGTCTCTCTTCAGTCAAACATTGATGAACCTGTAGGTGTTAAAGTGCATATGATAAGATGAGAGCACAAGATCTGGCTGCATCCTATTGGACTCAGCTGTGTTTATTCCATAGCCGCATAGTGAGGAGAATGTCATTGCCTAAATGCCCCTTGACCATATGAATCCTGCACAGGCATCATGCAGGCTAACAAACACAACTCCTCATCTGGCTAATAGGTAAAATTTCTGCATTCACACATCTAATGTCTTTATTAGCTAACAGTTCATGGAGGAAGGAGAATTGGGGAAGGGAGGAGATAGAGGTAGGAGATGAAGAACGAGGAAGGATAGATTCAGAAGTAACTGAGTTCATACATTGCTTGAATCTCTCTAACTTTGCTCACCCTCTCTTATACAACACATGCACACAGATTAGATTACATGGGTCGATTCCACTCTGGGTCGGGATGTGTACACTTGGGACGAAGGGTCGAGACGAACGACGCAGCCCGATCACTTGTCGGTCTTGCTGAGTACTGACATTCCCCCCTGTAAAGCACCTGCTTAACCCCAAGCAGGAGCCGCAGGGAAACGCTGATGGAGCGCTTCAAAGTCCTCCCTGGTTGCCAAAGCTTCCGGCCAGCCCGACCATTTGACCAACACTTGCTGGACAGAGGATGAGCCCCTTCACACCATCCTCTTGGCCCACACCTGCTCAGGGACTTGATAAAGAACAGAAGGATCAGGAATAGTATCAGATACCTAATGAGCTGGGGGAACAACCTGCTTCAGTTGTGAAACATGGAAGACAGGGTGAACTAACGACGAAGGTGGGAGTTCCAGCTTGTAGGCGACCGGACCAATCTTTCTCAGAATCTTGAAAGGTCCAAAGAACTTAAAAGATAATTTCTGGTTGGCCCGTGGAGCCAATGAAAGCCTGGACATAGGGTTGGAGCTTGAGGAATACTGAGTCACCAACCTGGAACACTCATTCTTTCCTATTTTTTGACGGCTTGGTGCTTCAATCTTTGTTGAGCATGATGGAGATGTTGATGCAGCAGGTCATTCATCAGTTTATTGTCCTCCACCCAACTTGCTACATCTGGAGAGCGATAATGAGAGACAAGAGAAATGCCCAAACTTTTTAGAGTAACCATACAGAGCTTCGAATGGGGAGCATCCAATAGCCGAATGTGTTGAGGTGTTGTACTAGTATTCGACGTGACTCAGCCAGTCAGCCCACTTAGAAGGACAAGAATGAACATAACAGCGAAGAAACGTCTCCATGCATTGGTTAACATGCTCAGTTTGGCCATCGATTTGTGGATGATAGCTTGAACTCATAGTGAGAGAGACCTTGAGCAGTTTGAATAATTCTCCCCAAAAGGTGCTGGTGAAGATCTTTTCACGGTCAGAGATAATAGAATCCAGAAGACCGTAGAGTTTGTATATGTTGTCAAAGAAAACTCTAGCCACAACAGCTGCTGTAAAGGGGTGTGATAGGGGGATGAAATGGCCATACTTGGTCAACTTATCGACGACAACAAGAATGTAGTTTTTGTTATGAGAAGTGGGCAATTCCTCCACAAAGTCCATGGATATGACTTGCTAAGCTGACACCAGCACAGGTAACGGCTGCAACAACCCGACATACTTGGTTCTATCTGGTTTTGCTTGTTGGCACACTTGGCATTGAGCAACGAATGCTTTGATAGCCTCTTTCATCTTTTTCCAAGCAAACAACTACTTAATGTGTCTGTATGTCACAGGGAACCCAGAGTGACCACCAGCCGGTGCACAGTGAAGAGCAGACATAATACGAAGCTGGAGAGATGAATTATCACCAATCCAAATTCTACCCTTGAACCGAAGAAGGCCATCTTTCAGCTCAAATTGAGGTACAGATTCTCTGGAAACAATTACTTTGGATAGAATATCTTGAGTGGTGCTGTCTTGAACATAGCCTGCTACAATTTCTGTAGTCCAAGAGGGTTGACAGACTGACAAAGCAGTTAGATGGCAGTCAGCAGTGGGCCTCTGAGACAGAGCATCAGCGACCCTGTTAGTGGACCCTTGTTTGTACACAATTTGATATTGGAGACCGAGCTTGGTGAATACCTTTTGTTGCCATGGGGTATTGAGGCGCTGGTCAGACAAATGAATCAAGCCGCGCTGATCAGTAAAGATTATGAATTCCCCATGTTGCAGGTAAGGTCTCCATTGTTCTACTGCCATAAGGATCACCAGATATTCCTTTTCGTAAGAAGAGAACCCCATTGTTTTGGGCCCAAAGGCTTGCTGATATAGGCCAAAGGATGGCCATCTTGAAGGAGGACAACACCAATTCCGTAAGCTCAAGCGTCAGTTTCAATGCAAAACTACTTCTTAAAGTTTGGAGTGGCCAACACAGGAGATGTAGTAAGTGCCATCTTGAGAGCATCAAAAGCAGCTTGGTGATCAGGTGTCCAAACATAGATGGAATGTTTCTTGAGAAGGGAACATAAAGGCCTAGCAATGATTGCGAAGTGTTTGACAAACTTCTGATAATAACATGCCAATCCCAAGAAACTCCGCAACTCTTTGACATTTTCAGGAATAGGCCAGCTGGTGATGGCAGCGATCTTGTTGCTGTCTGTGGAGATCCCTTCGGCACTAATCACATGACCCAGATAGGATATCTGCCTCTGAGCAAAAGAACACTTAGATAACTTGACTTGCCACTTATCCTTGGAAAGTAGCTGAAAGACTGCCCTAAGATGTGCCACATGTTCCTCAAAGGTTCTACTGTACACTAGGATATCATTGAAAAAAACGAGGACACATTGTCTGAGCAAAGGCTTCAAGGTTGTATTCATGGTGCCTTGAAATGTTCCTGGAGCTCCACATAGACCGAAGGACATAACTAAGAACTTGAAATGCCCAAAATGAGTTTGGAAAGCGGTTTTAAACTCCTCGCCCGATTTCATACATATCTGGTGAAAACCTGAGTTGAGATCCAGAGAAGAAAACCAACTGGCTCCTTCGAGTTCATCCACCAATTCATCGAAAATAGGGATGGGGAACTAGCCTTTGATAGTCAAAGCATTTGTATGCCGATAATCCACACAAGGACGCCACGAACTGTCTTTTTTCTTTACAAGGATCAATGGTGAGGAAAATGGGCTGCCGCTAGGCCTTATAATTCCCTTATCTAACATCTCTTGGATTTGTTTCTCGATCTCGTCCTCGAGCGCAGGAGGGTAACGATATGGTGTGATGAAAACCGACTTAGCCCCTGCAACCAAGGGAATAGAGTGGTCGCAGGCCCTAGGAGGGGGCATACCAACCACAAGAGCAAATACTGCCTCAAACTCAGATAATAAGGGTGCGATCTCTGATGGCATGACTGAAGTGTCAGAGTTCCCTTGCTGATCAGAAGCGGTCAAACAAACATGCACCATAAGCACATCTGGATCTGACGGAACCCAGCCTTGAAGAAGAACAATGGAGCCTTGATACGGAATCGACAACCATTTACTTTTCCAGTGAACTTTCATTGGGCTAAACTCTTTGAGCCAATCCATTCCGAGGATAAAGTCATAATGCTCCAAGGCAATAAGGCAATAACCTTGATGTTGGATACAAAGCTGTGCTCCTGAACAGACCAGGTGCCATCAGGGATATAAGAAGTACACTACAACAGAGACCCATTAGCCACTTGAACCTTAACAGCATTAGGCAAGGGTACAACACCTTCCAGCTGGTCAGCAAGCCTCTGACTGATAAACGTATGAGAGCTGCCCGAGTCGATGAGAATTGACATTGGACGATTCTGAATAGACCCCATCAATCTCATAGAGCGAGGACCTTCAGTACCACCGACAGCATCCGTTGACAGTGCCAGAAATAGATGTTCTTGTTCTGCGTGCTTAACATCGTTGCCTTCACAATTCAGATAATCAGTAGTATGAGAACCATCTTCAATAAATAAATCAAACATCTCCTACACAACATTTAGTTGTATAGTAGTGGAGCATTTGTGGCCATGGTGCCACTTTTCAGCACATTTCTCACATAAGCCCCTTGCTCGACGATAAGCACGCAAAGAGGCGAATTTGTCGCCTTGGAACTTGAGAGAATCCTTGGGAGATGGAGATTCCACAGGCGTCGCTGGAGATACACTTGTCTTGTAAATCAATGGAGGGGCAGGCAGCGGTAAGGAATTTCGAGGAGGGGGCCTTGAAGAGTAATTATCCATCCTCCGATAATCCCTGCGCCTGGAGGAATCCACCACTTCTTCCTGCAACATGGCAAGAGTACAAGCAGTATTGCGGGTAGAAGGCTGTTGGACTAGAACAACAGAGCGGATATCATCCCTCAAGCCATCAACAAAACGAGTGGAGTAATACAGAGGGTCAGTGGTATGTCCATAAGCAATGAGTTGGTCCACCAATTCATTGAACCTAGAGATATACTCTGCTACAGAACTAGTTTGCCTGATATGAAACAGTTGTCTAATCAAGAGTTCTTGTTGATCTCTCCCAAACCTATCTATAAGCATAGCACCAAATTCACCCCAACCTACTCTCTTAAGCTGTCTATCTACTGACAGAGCCCATCTAGCCGCCGAACTAGAAACTTGGAACTGCATCACAACAACTTTAACCCAAATTGAAGTATCTACATCATACATGTTGAAGTAATCCTCACATCCAAACAACCAAAGTTTGGGATTATTGCCTTCAAAGTTAGGAAAATTAAGCTTAGGTAGTTTGCCTCTGAGGGAGAAATCACTATGCGAATCATATGAGCAGGAACTCGGCTTGTGTGGGATGGAGGAGGGAGGATGAGTCGTACCCTTGACCGGGATAGGAAATTGGGTGAAAACCGTCCCAAATCCCTCATCTCGGTGGTGTGTATCGGCGCGGTGCCCAGACGGGCCGTTGGCGGATGGATCCATGGCATATGGGCGCCCGGACGCCGACTTGGGGTTGGGGATGATCCCTAGATCCGAGGACACGAGATCATGCAAAGAGCGGTCCCAGTGGCGGTTGAGTTTACCAATCTTGAGCTTGAAGTGGTCGACCGCCGCATCGACTTTCGGCCGCCAATCGTCGACTGATTTGGCAGTGTCTTCCAATTGCTCGATGCGGTCGCCGTGACGACGCTCCGCTTCCTTGAAGCGCTGCTCCCACTTGAGATCGCTCACGTCGAACTTCTTCTAGAGTTCAGCCGAAACACACTTCTGGATCTCATCGATCACGAGTTTGGTGTTCGGATCCATGGACCACACACGTTTCTGATATCTGGTAAGGTGGTGGTGGGCGGTAGGGCGATCCAGGATCGCGTCTCTGATACCATGTTAGCTACCAGTTCATGGAGGAAGGAGAATTGGGTAAAGGAGGAGCTAGAGGTAGGAGACGAAGAACGAGGAAGGATAGATTCAGAAGTAATTGAGTTCATACATTGCTTGAATCTCTCCAACTCTGCTCACCCTCTCTTATACAGCACACGCACACATATTAGATTACATGAGCCGGTTCCACTCTGGGCCAGAGATGCGCACACTTGGGACGACGGGCTGAGACGAACAACGAAGCCCGATCACTTGTGGGTCTTGCTGAGTACTTACAGTCTTAGACCTGGGCCGCTCTAAATTCAGATTTATCTTGAACAGCCACTTCCTGGGACACCTCTGCTCCAGTTGAATCCCTAACAGGATATGGACCCTGCACTGCAGCTGTTGTGTTTTGACTCTTGAGATCGAAACGATGGTGGCTGTTGCTAGAGAATAATCATTTGTTCATGAATTTACGTTCCTTTCCCGGCCTTGTCAGACAGCAAACAGGTACTGCTTATACTCGACTAAATATTTAAACCCCCTAGAATCTACAGTTTATCTCTGCCATTGGTATTCTAGTCAATAAATAAGCCATATCATTACATGTCTATAAATCATGGTCTTGACTCACTGGACATATGGACTTAAGTAATCATGAAGTGTTTGAGGAAAGATCGGCAGCTGGTTAGTCGCTATCAGCCGCGGCTTATAGATAAGGAGCAGGAAAGTTTGGGGGCTCATTATGGGGCTTCAGACCTCCAGACCGGGCCTTTTTCTGTGCCATCTATCACCCAAGAACCTCCAGAACACAATGTCGACAGAGGCGACCACGGCTATCATTGAACCCTGGATTGCGCCTTGCCGCCGTGCTCATCATATGTCATTCACAATCTACGCAAATACTTATGCTTCTTCTCACCAAGATGTTGTATGTGAGTATCGTTTTTTCCTCATGTTATGACTCATGATCTCTTTCTGTCCAATCTTGTACGATATAGCTTATTTACCAACCATTTTCTTTGTTTTATTTCTACTTTCGACTAGGACAAAATGCACAATACATCATTCAGGGGAGCATGTGCTTGCGCTGTCAGTCAGATTGTATCCCATCTTTCATGGCTTACATTGCCTGAATCCTGAGCTTCGTTCTCCCAATCGGTTGACTTCCAGTTTCCAGATTCAAAAACTGGCATCTACAAGGGTGGGGGCACCTGTCCATTTCATGACACAGACATGCTTATATTCAGGCTCATTATTCGTGCTTTGACCGTCTTTTTCTAAAATCATACACAATTAGAATTTGAGTACATTGATGCTGACATATACAGTTTGGCCCTACCTGCAAATAGAAAACACAAGTAGTATCTATTATGAGCATGCTCTTCATGGATCCAGCTAGCATACAAAAATTTGTGGATTGACAGTTACCATTTTGAAAAATTTGAACTTAAAACTCCATTGTGCATGAAGAAAAAAAATGAAAAATTAGAGTTTAAAGTTCAATGGGGGTTATTCAGACTTGATTATTTGGGAGTAATTTGAACTTTTTCATACCTTTGCTGCTGACTGCCTCTATTGGTACACGTTGCCAAATTATCTGCTAATCATTGCCGTCACCCGTTGTTCTTGTGGGTCTTCTTTTTGGCCTGGTTGTGTTGGGGAAAGGCTGGATCTAATCTTTCTCTGGATCGATGCTAAATAAAGAGCTCCGCGCGACTTTTGCTGCTGCAATCTGTCAATGATGTGCCGAAAAAAAAAGGCAGACCAACAAGTCACGTAGTAGTGCCAGTGGACTAGTGGATGATTGCCCTTTTGCAGCACAAAAGGACCAATGCAAACACACGGACTGAATAGATACATGTGCATTGGTGTCATCAGTTTTGTCCAGGGTGTAACAGTTTGAGCTTTGTCATATTATAACGCCAATAATGGTTCTTCTATGGAGAGATCAAGGCAGGTATACTTCTAGTAAAGTTTGCTATAAACCCTGTAGAATTTGATTAGCATAAAACTAGAATAACACCAATTTTAATTGAAAGAAGTTGCAAATCAAGGGGTACCTTGGCGGAGGGGCTAGCAATGCAGTTAGGCAGGCAAAGTAGCACCGTTTTGCTTAGCACATACTCCTACTATACAAGCGTCTTTTACCTAGTTTTCTCTAGCCACATGTTAGTATTACACCGAAATCCTTATTTGACACGGGAATAAATTCAATTATCCCATACGAATCCAAAATTGGTAGATACGGTAGGGATGACACCTAGTAGGAATCCTTCAAGATCTACCTTTCCTTTTGTTCCAAATACTAGTCAAGCCTCCTCTCTCTCTGTCCCCTTCCCCCACCCACGCCGGCGGCGAGAGGGGTAGGGCGCCCCCTTGTTGTTGGATCTGGAGCTCCCACTCCTTCTAGTATTAGTTTTTTTCTTTGTTGTGCCTCTTTGGCTTCCGCCCCTAGTGGTTTGAGCTACCGGAGATGCGTCGCCACCGCCGTTGTCGCCGCCCGTAGCGGCCTCCTCCTCGTCGTCTCCGTCGCAGATCAGGTTAGTACGAATAAAATAAATCCGCCTCCGCCAACAGTTCCCCAACCGTCCCCTCCCGTCTACCGCTGCTGGTGGTTCTCCACCTCCGTCTCTAATCTAGCCGGTGTTGAGTCCTTCCCGCAAGAGGTCCCAACAAATCCGGTCTCCCCTTTGGTGGATTTGGTCCCTGGTCCCCCTCTCGCCGTCTCTCTCGCTTGGCTCATATCCTTGCCTCCCTCGGCTACGCCTTCACACTGCAGCAACAGGTCCTGGAGTTCGCTTTCCCAACTTGGTGGCTCAGTTCCTCGTACTCGATTGACGGTGCTGCCTCCCCATGGGATCCTGGTGCAAGCCGATTCTCCTATCTCCGGCGGCGACTCCTACCACATCTACAGGTCGTCGGTGTGCTTCTTCCTCGATGGCTTCATCGTCCCGCTTTCAACCGACGCACGGCGCGGTCACCGCCCGGGTGTATGCGTCCTAGATGCCCTTACGGCCCTCCGCCGGCAGCTTCGTCGTCCTCGACGCCATGGATTGCTCCGCTTTTGTTCTTCTTTAGTCTCAGGACCTTTGTGTAATTTGGTCTTCTTTCGAGGACCTTTATGTAATCTTGCTGCTGTAACCGCCTAATATAAATATATATACGTTTGTTGTAAAAAATATTAAACAAAATTATGGAGCATGCCACATCATCTGGGGTCTTGCATATTTTGTTGTCCCAAACTCCAGCATTTCTGCAACGCACATGCACGCCGTACGGTACGCCGTGATCACAACAGGGAGTGGGGCAAGGAAAACTGAACGCGGGAGATGAGGTGGCACATGGCATGTCCTCCGGCCCCTCCTTGACCCTTGTCCGCACGCGAGCAGCTGCTCGTCGTCGTCGATCTGCTCGCTGCTAATCATCTCGCGCTCATGCTAATTATTAGTAGATCCACTAGTATGTAAGTATGATGTATGAATGGAGAATGGTTTTGAATGGTGGAGTTCAACCAACTTGTCATGGTATAATTAGTTAGATCGAACGATAGATGCAGCGCAGCCAGTGATCAATCCAATGGCCTCACCTCGCCTCGTGTTTAATTAATGTATAATCAATCATATCCAAGTGATCAGGAGCCTATAGATTTAACTGATGATTAAGTAATGAGCAGTTAACCTTTCCGGCCTGTCCGGGCCAATCTGTGCTTGCTTTGTTTTTATGGGTTGGAAGCAGACGGCGGCCTGATAGATGCTCTGCCTCTTAACGTGCATGCACCTGCTATTTATTTTGAATAACGAATCATATATATTTTTTATCTCCTTCATTGGTATGTTATATTGTAAGTTAACAAAATGGTTCCGACCCGACAGTGGCTGATGTGTACTTGGGTCGGGAATCAAAGTATCCTATGTGAGCTTTGCCATTGTTTAGTTAACTGATTTTTTAAGTAAATTGCATCAATTAACTTGTCAGGTGGGCGCAGATTAATCCAATAACTTACAATATACTCAATCTAATATCATAACTTGTCAAGTGGGTACGAATTGATCCAACTTATAAAATGGCCATTCTAATACAATAACTTGATAGTTGGGTGTGAATTAGTCCAAAAACTTGCAAAATGTTTAACTTCGTGTCCAAATCGGTGCATCTGAAGTCCAAATATTATCACAGACAATATATTTTCTAATATCAGACTGAAGTATATTCGTGTCGGAACAGTTATTGTGCATTATTTGATAATTGATATTAATGTAGTGATGGTAACATATTCGGTAAGGAGTAGAACCTTCAGTATTTAGAAAATTATTATATGTCTTTTATTAACATTTTATACAAAGATTAAATTTTGATTAGGGATATTTTTAATTTAATATCCAATATTGACTTCAAGTTTGATTATATGCATTTTTGTTCAACTAAAAAATCAAATATGATAATACATACTAACAATTAATAAATTTAAAAATTTGACATAAATATTTTTAAAATCTCATGTAATGGTTTAGAAAGAAAAATGAGCTAAAATAATGGAAACGTGCATGCTTTTCTCAAGTTGTTGAATACATGAGCAAAAGTGCAGAAGAAACCTAAGGACATAGGGTCTCTTATGGACTTTAGTCTCTCGGTAATCTAATGGGTGTAAATCTAAAATTCAATTCAATTTTGACTAATGAAAAAATAAGTAGAATACACACTTGATTCATGATAGGAACTTTAACGTAAAAAGTTATTGGTTGGAAAAAAATTGAATGATGTCTGATTTGTATAATATGCTGCCATTTGTAATTTTGGACTATAGGTGCACCATTTTGTCAAGGTAGTACACTAAATTGAGCATTTTACACAAATTTTGAAATAATATGCACTCACCTATAAGATTATTGAGCTAAATTGAGTATTTCACAGGGTTTTGAATGAACATGCACCCATCTGACAAGTTATTATAATAAATTGAGCACTTTACAACTTATTGGACCAATCCACACCCACTTGACAAGTTACTGTAGTAGATTGAGCATATTACAAGTTGTTGGACTAATTTGCACCCACTTGATAACTTGTTGTATGGTGAGTGCAATTTACTCTAATTTTTCTCCCTCTTCTTAAAAGAACGTGTGGTAGAGTTTTCACTTGGGAATGTTAAATTTCCATACACGCCCTGATGAAGATGAAAGTTATAGGCTTCCAAATCTAAATAACAGAAGCAGTATGTTGGCCTATACACTCTGAACTTCGGTTCTTCTATAAATAAATGTGTTGCATGTTTTCTCAAACTTTAAGAACTAAACATGAGCAGAAGAAGAGAAATACTTTACGCACTCATAAATTACTACCCTTCTGATCTAAGTAACTGGCTACTCCCTCCATTTTAAATTATTGGGTTTTATTTTTTTTTCAGATTCGTAGACGTTACATTATATTAAGATACACAGTAAAATATATATAATCTATAAACAGCAAAACGACCGATATTTTGGGGCAGGAGGCAATATTGATCATCCATTCATCCACTCAAACAATAATCATAATTTCGTAGTAGCTCTCCATGGTTAGAATTACAACTGATCTACTCCTTTGCACTGGCCAAGCTAAAGGCCACGTCAGAGTGTGTAAATTTGAAAACTGGACCGAGCTTGCATTGTGAGCCGGCACTACTGTAGGGTCAACTGCAGACCTAAACGGCTAAACCCAACACTGGTCCATCACAAATACATGAACTGATCATATTTATTAAAATTATGACCAAACATGATATGTGGGCTACCGGGGCCCATGAGGTGAGTCATCAAGGAAATAAATTAAAGTTTGCGAAAAAGGAGCATAGCTTGCAGGTATGTACACTATGCATGGTTGGTACGTATACAGAAAGAGATGCATGCACCATGCATGGTGTTGATTAATGATCCAAATTCATTGCAAAGAGGCCGGTTAACTTCTGACGAAGCGTAACGGAGGCGGTACGATACGGGTCATTTAAACCCGTTAGGGTTTTCTATTGGAGATTGATTCATTCTACTTCTTGTAAGCCGCCGCCGTTGGCGTTTGTAACCGGACTCCGATCATAGTGAAGTTGCTTGCTGGCTGGCGCCCGTGGTTTTTCCCTCTCGTGTTGGGAGGGTTTTTCACGTTAAATCTCGTGTCTACTTGCGGTTTGATCTCTTTTACTTCTCGTCGTTTTCGCCATCATTTGTAACACATGGTTGGTACACCCATGCACGCAGCACATCATACAAGGTTGTATTATCATGCAGGCCCTAGAATGATATTTCAATAATAATCTGGAAAAAAATAAGGCAGTGAAAATCTGTGTAGTACCTCCTCCGTATAAAAATATTTGTCACTATTGACTTTTTCTTACAACTTCGACCATTCATCTTATTCAAAAAATTATGCAATTACCACATATTTTGTTTGCTATATGCTTTATTATTGTAGATATTTTAACCTTGCATTATCCTTTTACATATTTGCAATACTTTTTTAAAATAAGACGAGTGGTCAAAGTTGTAAGAAAAAATCAATGACGACAAAATATTTCGATATGGAGGGATTATTTCCTAGCAGAGAGAGATGTATAGCTATGATATGTACCAATGCAACTAGGTATAGTAGCTGACGCAAAGAAGAGAGAGATGTATAGCTATATGTACCAACTAGGTATAGTAGCTGACGCAAAGAAGGGTGCATAAACAAAAAGGGGACTGATCAGAGAGAGAGAGAGAGTAGCCTGGGACTGGGAATAGTATCTACCACATTTTTAAGGAGACAAGAAAGATCAGCATCATCGTAGCATTGCCATTTGCTACGGCCTGTTGGCACTTGGCAGTGTGGTGGTGGAAACAAGAGAAACTCTGGTGGACAAGCAAGTGCACGCTTTCTTGTGTAGGGTGTGCTCCTCATCTCTGATCTACCCCCCGTCTTTTTTATGTGTCACATTAGGTTTTCAATTATCTTAAAGTCGAAGTTGTGACACTTTTGATCAAGTTTATAGAAAAATCCAACAAAACCCCCAATGCCAAAATCATTTCATTGAATTCACAATAGTATAATTGTTGTATTTTTCTATAAACTTACTTAAAGGTTACGCAAAATCTAAACGGAGAGGACTCTCCATTTTCCAGCGACACAAAAGTTACTTTCCGCGACACAAAGTTACTTCGTCATGTGTGCTTCTTTCTGTTGAGGGAAGTAATTTTATGCTGCAGGATGTAACCTAGGAGGGTTCTTTATGTATGACTAAAAGTTACTTACTCCTTTGTGTTTCTTTCTATTGAGAGAAATAACTTTTGTGTCGTAGGATGTAACATCGGAGGGCTCTCCATTCAGTCGCCTCCTAAAGATTATATGTTTGACTTATGACAAAACTAGCTACTATGACATGTACATGTACACAGTCCTGACTGACAGAAAATTGTACTTTGCGGTTTGTGCTAACCATTCGTTCTCGTTGATTGCTTTTTTTACTCAAAGAGAGAGAAGAAAATTCTTCTTTTTGTTTGTACAGTATTCTTAAACACTTTATTATTTCCTCAAGGAGTCAAGGGCAAACATTAGTTCTCGTTGATAGTAAGGAGGGCTGCTGCTGAGCCTTTTTATCTCTTTCTCCTCCCGGACTAAAGTGAGCTGCAGATAAAGCTCGGGTCGGTATTGGTGCCACTGATCTCCTTCCCCTCTTTGCTTCTCCGCCTGCACTGTTCCTCCTCCCTCGGCGGCCGGCCATGGCTGCTGCTGCCACCACCACTTCCTCCTCTCTCTCTGTCCCTGCGCGCTGCACACGGATGTGCGGCCAGCTCTAGATAGATAGACAGCTGTGGCCTGTGGCCATCTGCTGCTGCAGAGAGGGAAGGAATCTGCAATTGCTTTGCGATCATTGACCACCCAGTTCCAGACTTCCAGTTCCCCCCTCGTCTTATCCTCTTGCGCCCTCCTTGATTCCCGTGTTCCTTGGTGTTCCTCGTTATTCCCTGAGCTGCCAGGGAGCCTGCTCGTGCCGACGAGACACGAGACCTCCTCTCATCAGCAGTTTCAGCACGTCCCTCACCCCCTGTCCGGCGGCTTGGCCCATCCCCCATCATACTCTGTTGTCGATGAGTTAAATCCCTCTCAGGCAGCAGATAGCACATCCCTCCTCATCAGGATTTATTGCCACTCGCTCCTTCAGTTTCAGCAGCATAGATTCTCTAGCTAGATAGAGCTAAATTACACCAGTGCAAGGGCAAGATCAGGCAAAGCTAGAGTTCCAACTTCGGTTTAGCTCAGCAGCTCACTTATGTTTGATCACCACCACCGCCAGCAGGAGTTCCTACAGGATCAAGCGGAAGCCGCGGATCAGGACAGCAGCATGTCCAACCTCACCTCCTCCGCCTCCGGCGGTGGGCCCAATGCGCCTCCGCTGCCGCCGGCCTCCAGCAACAAGCGCAAGCGGAGTCTCCCAGGAAACCCAGGTAGGTGGAAGATGAGACGATGATAGATGATCTTCCTTTCCCCTTCTAATTGATTCATTAACGAGTCAATTAATATTCTTGCTGATGCTAGCTTGTTAGCTTGTTGATGGCCTGATGGGCTCCATCCAAGCATTAAACCCACTGATCTGATCGATCAAATTGCAGACCCCGACGCGGAGGTTGTGGCGCTGTCGCCGGCGACGCTGATGGCGACGAACCGGTTCGTGTGCGAGATCTGCGGAAAGGGGTTCCAGCGGGACCAGAACCTGCAGCTCCACCGGCGCGGCCACAACCTGCCGTGGAAGCTCAAGCAGCGGGGCACCGGCAAGGACGCGCCCCGGAAGAAGGTGTACGTGTGCCCGGAGGCGTCGTGCGTGCACCACGACCCCGCCCGAGCGCTCGGCGACCTCACCGGCATCAAGAAGCACTTCTTCCGCAAGCACGGCGAGAAGAAGTGGAAGTGCGACAAGTGCTCCAAGAAGTACGCCGTGCACTCCGACTGGAAGGCGCACTCCAAGATCTGCGGCACCAGGGAGTACAAGTGCGACTGCGGCACCGTCTTCTCCAGGTCCGCTTCTTTCTTTGCTTTTCTCAATCGTCTTCATCAACCCCGTCAAGCCGTCGCACCAGGCAGCGTTGCATTGCAATATTGCATATATAGAGCCATGACAGGCGAACAAGATGCATGTCATGACACGGGAGGGAGGAAGCTTTTGCCTTTAGCTGTCTCATTTACTTTTTGCTTCTGATCCGCGCTGCAGGCGGAGGGTAAGATTTGATTCGCTTCTTGTTTTACACCGATCTCGATCATGCAGGCGGGACAGCTTCATCACGCACCGCGCCTTCTGCGACGCGCTCACCGAGGAGAGCGCCATGGCTGTGGCGCTGGCGCCTGCGCACCACCACCCGCTGCTCTTCTCGCCGGCGGCGCCGCAGCAGGTGATGCAGCACCAGGTCCAGGAACTCGCCGCGCCGCAGGGGCAGGAGCACCAGAACCAGGAGGTCATGCAACCACTGCAGGCGCAGCAGCACTGCAATAACTACGCCATGAAGGCGGAGATGCCGCCGTGGCCGGCGATGACCTACGACCACCCGATGCTGCAGCCGCTCCGCAACGCCGCCGCCGCGCAGAGCCAGTGCTCGGCCACGTCCGCTCCGCCGCCGCCGCCGCACGTGCCCGACGCGTCGGCGCACCTGTCGGCCACGGCGCTGCTGCTGAAGGCGGCGCAGATGGGCGCCACCATCGGCGGCGCCGGCGCGCACTACACCCAGATGGCGGGGCCCGCGACGAGCGCGCCGGGCAGCGCCACGTTCGGGCTCGGCCTCCCGGGCTTGAACGCGCAGCAGACCGGCGTCATGGGCGGCGGCCGACTCGCGGGAACCGCCTCCCACGGCCGCAGCGGCGAGGGAGGTGGCGGTGGGGGAGGTGGAGGCGACGCCATGACGAGGGACTTCCTGGGCTTGCGCGCCCTCTCGCACCGCGACATCCTCGGCCTCGCCGGCTTTGACTCCTCGTGCATGGGCACCGCCGTCGCCGCCAACGCCAACATGAGCTGCTACGAACCGCAGAAGCATACACAGGCGCAGGAGCAAAGCAGCAACGAGCCATGGCACGGCGTGGGCAGTCATAGCTAAGCTCTCGCTAGTTATCTATTAGCTACTACCCTGCCGGCCAGCTATACTTTCTTCTTCCTCGATCTCACGGTTTCAGCAGTCGTCATCATCGGTCACCGTCCTCTCATCTGATCGCAGCTGATGCCGCAGTGCAGAGGCAAAGCTAGCTAGCTAGGGCCAGTGCACCATGCCTTTTGAGTCGGGTAAGCTCATCTTTTGCCTCTGTTCACCATATCATCCTCTCATGGTCTCATGGCGGCCTCGCAACTTGATCATGCAAGCCGCAAGCGATCAACCTTTCCAAACTCTGGATGGATGATGACGGCATTATTAGCAGCATGGCACGCAGCTAGGGAGTCTGTAGTTTATTTTGGTGGGTTGGTTGGAGAAGAGATCGAATCAAGGGGAAACCAATACATAGCTTTGTGACAGTAATAATACATGCACGCATCCATCATCATCTCTTTTGTCGATTTTTCAATTGCATCAATACTACATTATATTTTTACAAGACTAGAACGACCGTAGTATTTTTTTCGAGATGATTTTCTTTTAAAGGACCAACGTAAATTGGGAGAGTACAGTAAATTGTGAATGAACTGGAGTCCTTGTGTATATAGACTGTAGACCAACAGACTACTGGTAGGTGCATTCTTTTGTCTACAAAACAAATGTGGCCTACTTGACCGTGATTTATATTATTTATTTATTATGGATACTACGTATGCACACCTAACCTGTTTGTGTACTGTGTCGTGCAATCAGTCCACGTACTAGGCAGTGCTGGCTACTGTTCACCCGTGACATGCATGGTTTTGTTGGTATTGGAACTTATTGGTCATGGGCAGGGATTATTCCATGCTGGATGCCGGGTGGAATGATGAAAAGAATATTGGAGAAGTACGTGTATGTGCTTTTCTCTTGCTTGCAACTTTAGCAAAGCGGAAGCTAATATTCTAATAGTTATGTTTTCAATCTTGTCAGACGATAGGAATTTCCTCCGTCAAAATTCAGAAAACTAAGTAATTTGTACTCTCTCTCCTCTGAAAAGAGTGTTGTTATACATCAAAAGCATTAATGTATATTTATATAAATTTGATCAAACATATATAAGATGATTTGACTTAGGGCAAACCTCAAAGGGACATTCTTTAGGGGACGAAAAGAGTAGGTCTTACTTTGGGGTTTTGGTGATCTGCCATTTAATTTGTGGGTCTTTTACTCCTACTAGATCGTTTACTACTCCCACCATTCCAAATTTAGACTGCTTTGGTTTATTCTAGATTTATAGAAATTAGAGCATCTTTGACATTTTGCCAAATTGAGTTGCCATCTTTGTTTGTGGCAAAAAATATTAAAAGTGTTCCTCCAACAGTTTGGCAAAAGACTTGGTAAATAATGTCCACTTGGGAAAAGCCAGCTTCCAGCGAAAAAATATTAAATATATGCGCGTGGCTTGCTGTTGGCATCATTTCTAGACAGGTGGGAGGGTGAAAAAAGAAATAAATAACAGAGAAGGGTTCCTGATGCAAGTTTTTAAGAGGTGGAAAAGCATAAACATAATTTTGTTTCTCTCTCAGGGTTTCGTGGTGTAAGTTAGATCTGGGTTTGATAAGTGAATTATGCCAAATGGTTGGAGATGAACTCTTTTTTTACTTGATATATCTATTTAGAAGTTGGAAACACAAAATTAACCACATAAAATTTGGCAAACTCTTGGAGATGCTCTTATTCTATATCTAGACATACTCACATACATTATATCTAACTACATAACAAAAATTATGTACCTGCAAAAAATCAAACGACCTACAATTTTCACTAAAATTATATTATTGTGCACATAATATAACATATTTTGTAATTTGTATAAAGACGGGTACATCCACCATATCCAATATGCATGCCATATTTTATGGTGTTAGTTTTACCATGCTGCTAGCTAGTACAACCGACTACTGAATACTGATTCTGAAAAATCATAGTTACCCTATGTTATTAATTCTTTATTTCTAACTACACTATATACTAGTATATTGGAAACTCTCTTATGTTAGTTATGGAAAGAATTTTGTATCATTGCCAATTAGATAATGTAATGTTTGGAAAACAATGCTGCCACTCATTAGTCACCTATAATATTCTGTTACTAGTTACTCCGTCCTTTTCACTATGTAGTACTTTCTCCGTTCTAAATTATAGATCATTTTTGCAAACCTAGATTTTTTCATACTTATTATTATGTGTCTAGATACAAATATGTATCAGAAATTGGAAAAAGTAGGAAATAGAACTTTTGACACAATTAGTAAAAAAATATTTTCTTTAGTCATTGTGTGCATGATAATCGTATCTACAAGTTGCACTGTAAGATTTGTATTATACTTGTACTATTGTAAGGAATCGGATGCCCGTTAGCCTAAGAGGGGGAGGGGGTGAATTAGGCAACTTAAAACCTTAACCTATGGCTCACTAAATTTTACACAAAAGTAAACTAGAACATACTATCTATATGTGCAACTACGGTTGTTCTAGTGTGAAACTCCCATCCCAAAAGAAGATTTGCAACCTATAGCTAATCCTAGCATGATACTACTCTAGGAAAGTAGAGGCAAACAAACATTGCAATAGAGTAAATGCGGAAACGTAAAAGGGATGAGAGGAAGCAAACTCTTGACACGCGAATTATCCCGTGGTATCTGTAGGCACTAAGCCACCCTAGTCCACGTTGAAGCACTCACACAAGAGTATTGCTTACCGGCCACCAAGTCTCTCCCAAGAGCACCAACTTGACTTGCCACAAAGGCTAGCCACTTAGGCACTTGTCAAGCTCACTTGGTCACCTTGATGCCGCCTCCACTAAGGAGCTTCTCCACCAAGAAAGGGGGTCTCCACGTCCCCCGCACAAACTGTCCTCGCCGCTCCACACCAAGCCGGAGGGTCGATGACGATTGCCGGTGAGCCACTTAGGCCCCAAGGCTTCCGGCGAACCTCGTACAACTGGATTCACTAAAGAATCACCTCACAAGGTTGGCACAACCTTGCACTCACTCAGCTCTAAGCTAAGCCTAGCACTAAGCACATACACAAATCATATGCAAGTCTAAGGATGAGCAATTAAGCACTTGGATGGATTGGATATGATCTTTAATGTGTCTTGAACTCCTCTGCACTTCCACACAATCCAACTTCCTCAAATGGGTGAGTGGAGGGGGTATAAATAGCCCAAGACATCAAACTAGCCGTTGGCTAACGTCCACTGAAAAAGGTACCGTCGGATGATCCGTCGCTAAATTTTCCAGGGCGTCGGTTCATCCGGTGCCCCTCCCATGTCACTTAGCCGTTGAGGTTCTCTGACACAACTCCTCCGACGCTATGCACCGACGGTGCGTCGGATCATCAGGTGCTGATGACTCTGCGCTCAAGTCGTGTCTGTTAGCTTCCAATCGACCGTCAGATAGACCGACGCTTTCTCTTGACCAAGGCATCAGATCATCCGGTGTTGAAGGCTTCATCTTGGCGCGTCTCTATATGAATTCAAACTGAGCGTCGGATAGACCGACAGTGTCCCCACTCAGACAGTCGGATCATCCGGTGCCACTGTCTTTGTTGCTCTTCCTCTGCAACTCGTTCGATGCTACTAAATAATCGACCGTCGGTTCATCCGACGGTACCTACGGTTTAACCCTGTGTACCAACTCGTCCGACGATTGCACCGATGCTTGTTAAATTGATACCATCGGTTCATCCGACGGTGTCTTTTATTTTCCTTTTCTTGCTCGGTTTTGACCCTTGTTTTTCTCACTTTGGCATGTGGTTTTCTTGCATTCTTGGGACCTAGAAGTGTCTACAAAGACATGCTAAAACAATATGATTAGTCCCAATGATCATGTTGTCATGAATCACCAAAATCAAACTCCGAACTAATGGCATATGAGGCCATGTTCGCTACAACTATACATATCTTTAATATGATATTTACTTGTAACAAGTAATAATGTATATATCCTAACAAAAATTAATTCAAATCTTAATATTTTTTGCACAAGAAAAAGGAGGGAGTATCAATTAACTTTCTTTGGTTATTTTAATATCATTACGGAAAACATTTGCAATAGGTTGATAGGTTTTAGATGCCTGTTTTTAGGATCAATTTTATCCATTTAACCTATGTCCGATTTTAATGATGAAAACGTAGTCATGATCATGCCATCTTTTACAGTAAGACTGATCGATTGATGGGATAATTATTCTTTCGTTCTAATTAAACTATCTACACCTCCAGACAAATGGGGATTTTGAAAAAGAAACATAGACTCAAACCTCCATTTGCTATTTTAGCCTTTCTATGTCCCAATGACAGGTGGAACAACCAAATAAACTGTGACTCCTGTCTCTGAGACATTTTTTTTACCGAAGTCAGCAGTGTAAGTCTCTACCTGGCTATTTTCTATATTTTTATTTCAGATACATTTAATTCGCTCCCACAGAGAGTCGAACTCTCTTTGAGGCACCAAAGTTAGCAGTGAAAGTCTGCAGTGAAAGCCCCTACCTACTTTTCTATAAATTTTTATTTCTGATCCACTTAATTTGCTCCCATAGAGAGTCGAAACCGGGTTTGATGTGTGCTACTTAGGTGCTCTGACCACTAGGCTAGAGGCCCTTCCACCTCTTTGAGACATCTTGTGGTAAGGTTCAGTGTTATATTTATTATAGGGGTAAAATCTATTGGTACCAAGCATATCTGTAGTGACCTACACCGATTTCAAACATGTAAAATACTGACATAAATATGTTTTGTATATAATGGCCTTTCCTATTTCAAACTATTAAAACATTAATTCCTATCTACTTAAGCACTGTAAAGTTATATTACTTGATTGTAAGGGGTACTTCCTGAATAAATCATACAAGGAACGTGGTCATTTAATAATCTTGGAGATTTTTTTCATGTAGTCATTGAAAAGGTACCAGAGATGCATAAAAATTAAGATATAATTTAATAACCTAGTTTCGCTTCAGAGGTACCAAAATCTAACACCCATTGTATTGACTTAGTACTCCATCCGTTTCGAAATACTTGTTATTCTGACTTTTCTACATACATTCTCTTTACTATGTATGTGGACATAATATATATCTAGGTGCATAATAAAAAGATTGTATCTAATAAAGTTAGAATGACAAGTATTTTGAAACAGAGGGAGTACATCTCTTTTATAATCAATGACATTTTGATCCATTTTTACAGATGATATAATGCTCATTGCTCAAATATTTAACATAATCAGTTTCACACACGATCGATGTGGCTTCCCTATGATCAATTAAATAGTTTTTTTTTTGCATCAGCATTCGAAATCAGATATATAACTTTGACCGAAAACTTGCTATTTACAAAGGGCCGGAGGTAGTAATTCTGAAGGTTACAGTAAGAATATTACTCCAGTTCGTTTGACTTTTTTTATTCGCAAGTTTGACCACTCGTCTTTTTCAAAAAAATATGCAAAATATCAAATTTTAACTGTAGCTTGATTTATTAATGAAAGGTATTAAAAAATAACTTAAATTTGACTTTGTTTGCGCAAACTTTTTGAATAAGAAAAGCGGTCAAACTTAAGATTAGAGAAGTCCAACCACCTATAATTTGGAACGTAGGGGAGTATTGTTTTTTAGTGAGAAAACACTGAACCTGTCACAACCGCACAAGGCAATAATGTGGTGCACTATGTTTGTACAGATCATGGTAGTGCCGCCAAGATGCATGCCATGAGAAAGAGGATGGATCACAGCATGCCACTGTAGGTTGTAGCCCTTTTATTGCAGGGTTCTAATGCCATGCGGGTCTGGTATAGACGTATAGTAGAACGGTAAATATACATACAATACGCTTGTTAGGATGCCCGCGTTGATGTCCCAATCCAATTGGGCGAGTTTTTTTAGTTTTTCTTTCTTTTTGTTTCCTGCCTATGACTTCCCAGAGTCGTAGTCTTGTATTTTTTCTTCTATATCAATGAAACACGCACTATCTTGTGCGGTTCGTTCAAAAAAAAAATTCAGTTACAAAAATATGATAGAATCTGTCGTTTTCCTTTGTGAAACCGAGAAAATTGTTTATGACTATATTATCAGAGCTTGGGCAGGAACATCTAGAGTTTTTAGAGTCCAAAACAGTTGACAATACTGCCTTCCTTCCAAATTGCAGGTGGTTTCGATTTTTCTAGATATATAGATTTCACTATATTCTAAACATAATGTATATTTATGCGTATATCAAAAAGTGTGTATATAGAAAAGTCAAAATGACCTACAATTTAAAACGGAAGTAGGTTTGATATAAGAGGATTCTAAGCATTCATGAGTGATGGGACAAATACGGTTTTACTAGCTAAGTGGAATAATCATATGCAAGGGCGAATCCAGCAGTGGGTCGGGTGGGGCTTCAGCCCCCCTACCACTGGAAACCCCATAGAGCCTCTCCTAAGCCCCTCCAACAATTTGTGACCATGGATGAAGAAAAAGAGAAGGAAAAGAGGGAGGAGGAAGAAGAGAAAGAGGTAAAAGAGAGGAGGAAGAAGGATTGGTAAATGAGCCCCTCCTTACCTCTGATTCTGGATTCACCATTGATCATATGCAATCATAAGGTACAATATTACGTATTAACCAAGCAGCAATGTTTGACTACAACTTTACATAGGGCAAGCCGTCGTATGCGCCGTACCCGCGTTGGGCGCACACGCCGAGGCGCTGGAGCGACCATCGGTCACTGCGCTGCGACGGCGGGGAGCCTCCCCGTGACGGCCGTGGCAAGTGGACCGCGCCGGGTGGCGCCAATCCACCGGTCGGCGCACCGCCCATGGCGCGCCATTGGCCGCCGGAGCGGCGCACGTTGCCGGCCATGCCGTGACCCCTCCACGCGTGCGTGTGTCACCGGCGTGACCCCACTAGCCCCCAACCGACCCCCCCGCGCGTATATAAGCCAATCCTCGGTCCTGCCGCGCGCGCACGCACCCCGCCACCAAGCACCGCCGTCCGCCATTGACGCCATCTCGGTGAACTCATCGCCCCGTCCTTTTCCATGGCCGCCTGAGCACGTCCAGACCTTCTCCTCGCACACACCAAGCTTGCACACCCGCGTGTTGGCCTAATCAAAACGCCTCCTCGCCGGAACCCGAGCTTCCGCGGCCGCCGCCGGACCGCCATTGCCGAGCTCGCCCCTCCGCCGATCCTCCGAGCCCAAGTACCCGCCTAGCACCTTCCCTAGGACACATGGAAGCTTTCCGTGCAACATAATATTGAGGCCCGCCCCTATCTTCACCGCCGTCCGAGCCGCCGCGGCCACGCCGCCTCTGCTCCGCCGCCGCAGCTCGCCGGCGACCTCCCTGGTCGAACCACCACCACCAATCGATCGCGGGTAAGGCCAATTGCATGTCCCTGCCGTTTGCTTACCTCCCAGGCCCCACCTCGCCGCCGGCGAGCACGTCACCACCGTCGGGTCCGGTGGGGGGAGAACCAAGGGCATATTTGTGAATTCTTCCCAAATTTTGTGGTTTGATCCAGTGGCTTGTAAATTCAATATCAATTTGTAGAAAAATCCAAAAATGTCAAACCCAATTTTGTTGTGCTCAGTGTAACAAGAACTACAACTTTCTCCAAATATGTATATACTTTTGAGCTATAGTTTTTGCTTGAAAAATTGAAAAGTAAAATACATAGATATGTGATTCTTCAAAACCGCACATGATCTTGAGCTGGATTTTGGATATGTTGTGGGAACTAGCCTGTTTAGATTCTATGTCAAAAATTGCACAGAGTTACTGAAGGGATCTTGTTATATAAATTATCTTATGATATTGATAAATCTAACAAGATGATTTTTGTAGCTTAAAATATAACTATTCTTGAGCCCAATTTCTGGCTACTGTCGTGTTATATCAAAATGCACCTGTGGTGAATTTACTATGATTTTATCTCTGTTAGAAATATTATTTCCTAATTTAAGCTTGTTTTTATTCATAAATGCATAGATCAAGATCCAGAATAGATCCAGGAGTGTTTGTTGGTTATTCAGGATTGTTTTAGACCAAAGCATGTGTAGGAGAAAGTTTGGGTTCATTTCTGTTATATTTATTTTAATATACTTTAATCCTCTAGTTGCTAGCTAGAAATGCTTTCATTTATGTGCTTTTAAATTCATTGGTGCAAATCAGTTGCTTGCTGTCCAGAGGTGTGTCTCCTGGTCATTAGGACCAGTGGGCACTATTGGTCAAGTTTGAAACATGATTGGTTGATTAAAAGGTTGCAAACTAGATTAATGTAGTAAAGGAAAAATAGGAAAACTATATCCTTTTGTACGTAAGTTAAATAAATGAGTTAGGAAAGTACAACTGTGGTACAAAAGTAAATTCCTTGCTGTTTGTATGTAAATAAAATATTCTTTTATAGATGTGTACACAATCACCATCATGAAAGTGTTGGATAGTCTTTTTCTGTTAACTTTAATTTAGTAAATGTTTAAATACTTTTCTTAAGGTGAATATGACCAACCTCATACTCCTTGTGGTTGTTTGGTACTGTTTTTTAATTAAATTAAAATAATTGCACTCCTAATCACTGCATTGCATTCCCCGTGTAGAAGTCCCCGACGGTAGCTATACGCTCGTGCCGGCTGATGAGGATGAGGGAGCAGGAGGAGACGTGCACTACGCGACCGTAGAGCAAGTCCCGGACCAAAATCCGGAAGTGTGTGGGTCTGCTTGTGCTGACGGAGGCAAGCCCCGGTTTATTCATTAACCCATGTGTTTATTTACACTTCCGAATTTACTTATTGTTATTGCATGTGCATTTACATTTAGGAATTGAATTGAAACCCTAGTTGCGTGATCCATAAGTACCCATGATCTTTACTAGAATGTTAGGTCGTTAGTTGCTATGCTTTAAGGATCCGGTACAAGTCGAGTGATGTTCGTCACTCGCGAGAATAGGATCTCCTTTATGGAATCACTCTATGAGTTAAATGGATTGCTCATGTGGTAAGAGCATGGGATTGGGCTCCGGTCCAATGGTTTCGTTTGCTAAGTGTTTGAACGTACTAAGCACTTATCGGAAAAGGGTACGATAAGCCTAGTACCTAAATGAGATGGTGTGGGAACTTTGCGCTACTAAACTTAGGGTTGCGGCCCCGGGCTCGCCACCCGAGTACTTGCGTGAGGCTGGGTGACCTTGGTGGCGTAGCCCAGTAAACCTCGTACTTGAGACTGTAGCATCTGATCCCAATCCGAGGAATGACGGGAACCGCCTGGTTAGTGAACTCTTAGTGAGGGCACCTCTCGTGTGCTTAGGTCCACCTTGCAAGGTTATGAATCAATCGATTGTCGGCCTCTCACCGTCATCTGAGACTACTTACCCGATTGGCCATAATATCCCTTTATGATGGAACTTTGTGAAGATTATTACTTTGATTAAATGCTTGTATAACTTTTATTGCAATAGTTGCTTATCTATTAATGATTTCTTCTACTAGAACTTGAGCTAAAATGTGAAAGTAAGGATCCACTACTTAGTAGCTTTTTGGCAAACATACCCACAAGCCAAAAGCCATGCATGATTAGAGGTGTGTTGACGGTGTATTTTGGTGCACCTAGCATGTTCATTACACTTTGGTTTGGATTTGATTATGGAACTAACCCGCCACTAGGCACACTAATCATATAACAAGTTCATCTTTGTGCATGCATTTGGAAGTGTTGTGTTTATGTAGGAAAACATGGACATAAAGGACGGATTTGCAACAAGTTCAAAGGAGCATTCATGGAGTCTTGTTCGTGTTCATGAGCTTGCTGAAATCACTTCCAATGGTGGCGAGGACCGAAGTGCTACGAGGAACACCCCCGGGGATTGAAGCGTAAAAGATCAAACTTCATGCAAAGAGAGCCTCCATCTTGATCGCGAGGATAACAGCGTCAAAATCATCCAAGTGGAGGGGGCAAAGTAGATAAGTGCACGAGGACCCACGGAGCAAAAAGGGCGACCGAACCGGGCCGAAGCGGGCTCGGGCCGGCCGGCCCTGTGCGGGCCGGCCCGGCCCACTTCGGGCACCGGTTCGGTCCCGTCTTCCTTGCCCTCGAAGGATCTTCGACCCTAAAACCCCCCGACGCGCCGCCAACACAGGGAGGAGGAGTTATTCGCACCAGAAGGCCATCCACAAGCTAGAGAGAGAGGAGGAGGATCTCCGGCTGGAGATCAACCACCTCGAAGGAAGCACCCTCTCGTGGAGAAGGAGGAAGACACCGGCGGAAGGGAAACCATGATCAACGGTGCCATGATCAGCACCTTGATGGGGTAATCTTCTCATTCGTCCATGGGTTGTAATCGATCTTGAGATGTAATCGCACTTTGTCGGATTATCTACCTATCATCTTGTGTTGAATATACTTTCATGCTTAAGGTTTGCAACCATGCCGTAAAGGGAGTAAGGCCTCAATGCTTCCTTGGATCCATTCAATACGCCGTGGCCATCAAAGGTCTAGTCATGAATACCTTCGCGTAGTGACAGTACGAGAGGAGGGAAAGGGCGAAACCGTGGTCACAACCCCGATAGATTAGATTGGTTTTTCATGTCTTTAAGCGATTGCATGCTCTAGTATCGTAGACCCGTGGGCGAGTGTCTTCTATCTTGATCGTTTATCATTCTCTCTAGTGCGTTTAGTTGTTTTCTAGTATAATAGTAGTCAGGGTTTTAGTAGCTAGTGTGTCGTTATTGATCGAACGCTTGTAATCCCCTTGCTCCGCGGATTGACAGGAACCTTGGGAATCCCGTGGTGAAAAAGGTGTGGGGTCCGTACGCTTGCGGATCGTAGAGGGATACGTCTTTTATCCGTCAACAAGCCCCTTTTTCTGGCGCCGTTGCCGGGGAGCAAGTTAGTTTACATCGTTTGATTTGCATCTAACTTAGTTTTATATTTTAGTTTATCTTTTATTCGCTATATCTAACATATATTATCAGAAAAACACTTGTTTCTTTTTTTGTTTTTGTTTTTATCTTATTGTCTAGATGGAGTTCGTTAATCAACCCATGGAAGAACCGGATAAATCATTAAGGGATTACGCTAGCCCTTGATGTGAAGACATAAAAGTACAAGAGTCGGATTCGAAGCTCGAAGCGACCAAGTATGAAATTAAATCCAAGATCATCAAGATGGTGGCGGAAAACCCATTTGAAGGGATGGTTACGGAGAACCCATATAGACACATAAGGGATTTCACGACAATATGCAACACGGTGCGTCAAGAAGGAGTTCCCGATGAATGGTTCAAATGGAATCTCTTTCCCTACTCACTTGCCGGCAAAGCAAAGACATGGTATTCGGTTGCGTCCTTTGAAGTTGAAGGCAATTGGAACAAGTTGACAAAGAAGTTTTGCGAGAAGTTCTTTCCAATTAGCAAGGTTCAACATCTAAGGAGGCAAGTGATCACTTTCATGCAAGGAGAAGAGGAAGGGATAGACCAAGCCTGGGATAGGTTTAATGAATTAATCGAACAAGGACCAAAACTCGGCTTCACCGGTGACGTACTCTTGCATACATTTTTCTTTTCCCTAACCCCTAGTTGCATGCGACACGTCGAAATGTGTGCGGGTGGGGATCTCATGGAGAAAACACTCACGAAGCCGCCCAACTTCTACAAAAAGTTAGTAAAGCGGCTGCCATGCGAAGAGATTGGGAAACAAGACTTGCGGAAGAGCCGGAATTCAATTCAAGGAAGAAAAAGCTTGCTGAATTTTCTAAAGAGGCGACCCCGGAAGTCACAAAGGAGGAGCCAATCATGGAAAAGCTTGAACAAGAACACATTAAGTCAAGAACTACACCAGACGTCGACTTCGCCGCACCAAATGAGACGAACAAGAGAAGCATGTCAAGCGCGAAGCCACTAAGGGAGTTCGAGCCAATGGATTGGGTTTCTATTGATTACGGAGAAGTATTCGACAAGAGAAGACCGTTCCCTAATCAAAAGGGGATGGCAAGAGCATTGGAAGTGGATTTCCCACCGGAGAAGAAAGCTGAAAATTCATACGACCTCGAAACCACCGGTGAGATTTTTGAAAAGCTCTTTGGAGATGACGTGGTGGATCCGAACATATTGCCGAGGTGAAGAGGATCATGGGGATCAAGCCCGAAGCATCACCATACGCTCGCCTTGCTGAAATTTATTCGATCGGATCCGAAGAAGAAGAGAAGATGACGCCACACTTGAGTTGCGAGATCAACGGATTTCAATGCAAAGCCTTATGCGACATCGGAGCCCAAGTAAGTGTTCTATCTTCTAAAATTTACGATAAAGTTCAATACCACAACCTAGACTTAGCTCCAACATCAACGAAATTAATTATGGGAGATGGTAGAACTATCAAACCTCTAGGTATTGCTTGCAACATGAAAGTAAAAATTTCTAGAAATTATATACCAACCGATTTCTTTGTTATTGATGCTTACCATAGTAATTCGATCATATAATCTTAGGTAGGCCTTTTCTTAAGTTGGTTGATGCCGTGTTAGATGCCGGAGAAGGCAAAGTAACAATGAACCTTAATGGAACAAAGTACACATATAACTTTCTTCGTGCTTCTAAACACCTTACACCTTTTCCTCCCGAAGATGAAGAAATAGAAGAGATAGATAGTCTTTGTTTTGTTGAAACCCTTAGAGACCCGCTGCAAAGAGCGATGGAAAATCAAATTAGTAATCAACAAGATGAAGAACTAGAGGAAGCAACAAAAGGCTTAGAGCCGCATGATGGTAGCATGGAGGAAGAGAAGTTCGAAGACATAGGAGAAATCAAACCCGAGGAGCCACAAGTGCCCGAGGTAGACCTTAAACCTTTGCCCAAGGGGTTAAAATATGAATTTTTGGGCCCAGACAAAACTTATCCAGTCATTGTGAGCGACGAGTTGAGCCCCGAAGAAAATGAAGCGTTGCTGATTTTATTAAAAAAACATAGGAAGGTGATTGGATATTCAATTAATGATCTCAAAGGTATTAGCCCGACCTTTTGCACTCATCGTATACCAATGGAAGACCAATGTAAGCCGTAGTGGACCATCAAAGGAGGCTAACCCATGCCATGCGAGAGGTAGTAAAGAAAGAGGTTATCAAGTTACTTGATGCCGGAATCATCTACCCGGTTCCGCATAGTGAATGGGTGAGCCCGGTACATTGTGTACCGAAGAAAGGAGGTTTGACCGTGGTGAAGAATGAGAAGAACGAATTGATACCGCAAAGAAGCGTGACCGGGTGGCGGATGTGTATTGATTACCGTAAGCTTAACAAAGCGACGAAGAAAGATCACTTCCCCCTACCGTTCATAGACGAGATGCTCGAGAGGTTAGCAAACCACGCATATTTTTGCTTTCTCGATGGATACTCGGGGTTCATGCAAATTCCTATTCACCGGAAGATCAACATAAGACAACGTTTACGTGTCCTTACGGAACGTTTGCATATAGGAGGATGCCCTTCGGCCTATGCAACGCTCCGGCATCTTTTCAACGTTGCATGATGGCCGTGTTTTCGGAATTCATCGAAGAAATTGTTGAAGTGTTTATGGATGATTTTTCCGTTTACGGGAAGACGTTCATGGATTGCTTAGCAAAGTTAGAAAAGGTCCTTACAAGGTGTGCGGAGGTAGATTTGGTTTTAAATTGGGAAAAATGCCACTTCATGGTTAAGCAAGGCATAGTGCTCGGACATGTTATATCCGAGAGAGGAATTGAAGTGGACAAGGCTAAGGTAGAGACGGTTGAGCAACTCCCACCTCCTACGGATGTTAAGTCCATAAGGAGCTTTTTAGGCCATGCCGGATTCTATAGAAGATTTATAAAGGACTTCTCGAACATCACTAAGCCTTTAACACACCTTCTTCAAAAGGATGTGGCTTTCGACTTTGATGAGAAGTGTCTAGCGGCATTCCGGACCTTGAAAAATGCGTTGGTGAGTGCTCCCATCATCCAACCTCCGGATTTGAGCCAACCTTTCGAGATCATGTGTGACGCAAGTGACTACACCGTAGGCGCGGTCTTGGGACAAAGAAAGGAAGGCCGAGTTCACGCCGTTTACTACGCTAGCAAAACTCTTAGTGGGGCATAATTAAATTACGCCACTACGGAAAAAGAGTTGCTAGCGGTGGTATTCGCTTTCGAAAAATTCAGATCTTACATCGTGAACTCGAAAGTCATTGTTTACACCGATCACGCAGCTATCAAGTATCTCTTGGCTAAGAAGGAAGCTAAACCACGCTTAATTCGTTGGATCCTTCTTCTCCAAGAATTTGATGTTGAAATTCGTGATAAAGAGGGGGTGGAAAATGTTGTGGCCGATCATTTGTCTAGGATGAATCGTGGACAAGATGATAAAGAGCCCATAGAAGATAAGATGAGAGATGACCACCTCTATAGAGTGCTTGATAAAGACACTTGGATGATCGACATCATTCGAGCAATTCGAAAGATGCCCCTCGATCATCTAGACAAAAACACCCAAAGGAAGATAATCTCTGAAAGTAAGAAATATTTTTGGGATGCACCATACCTCTTCAAACTTGGCAATGATGGAGTGATGAGAAGATGTGTGCCAAGAGAAGAGAGGGTTGAGATTCTAAGGAAGTGCCACTCGGCGGAGTACGGTGGACACTATAGCCATTTTCGAACCGAAGCAAAAGTATGGTCGAGCGGATTCTATTGGCCGGAGATGCATGAAGATACTAAAAGATATGTTGCGTCGTGCCCCGAATGCCAAAGAACCGGAAACATCTCTCAAAGAAATTCTATGCCTTTGAAATACAACTTGCAAATCGACATATTCGATGTATGGGCATAGACTTCATGGGGCCTTTTAAAAACTCATTTGGATTCGAGTATATACTTGTTATGGTTGATTATGTATCCAAGTGGGTAGAGGCTATACCATGTCGTAAAGCTTCCACGGAGGAGTCCATCACTATGATCAAGAACGTGATTTTTCCCCGTTTCGGTACACCGAGAATCTTGATAAGTGATGGAGGAACTCATTTCACCGGGAAGAACTTCAAAAGGTGCTTGTCCAAGTTGGGAATTGAGCATAGAGTCTCCACGGCCTATCACCCACAAACCAACGGACAAGCAGAGACGTCAAATAGGCAATTGAAAAGCATACTCAACAAAACCATAGAGAAGGGAGGCAAGGATTGGTCAAAGAAATTAGACGGAGCTTTGTGGGCTTATCGAACGGCGTTTAAAACACCGATAGGTATGACCCCTTATCAATTTGTCTATGGAAAAGCTTGCCACCTTCCGGTTGAATTGGAACATAAAGCCTATTGGGCGATTAAAGAAATGAACCTTGATCTTGATGCCGCGGTGGTGAAACGAAGGATTCAAATAAGCGAGCTAGAGGAGTTGAGGTTGAAAGCTTATGAAAACGCAAGCATATACAAAGAGAGAATCAAAAGGTGGTATGATAAAAGATTGAAGAAAAAAGAATTTAAAGAAGGAGATAAGGTCCTCCTCTACAATTCGTGGTTTAAAACCTTCGGAAAGGGGAAATTGCAAAGCAAATGGGACGGACCTTATGTTGTGCATTCGGTGTTCTCCAACGGAGCGGTAACCATTATGGATATAAACGGCGATCAATTTGTGGTGAATGGACAGCGGCTTAAGGTTTATTACGAACCCGATGTCGTGCCCATTCATCATGTTGACGTCTTTACCATGGAGGAAGAGCCCGAACGTCCCGCCTAGGACGAAAAACAAGGTATCAACTTCTGTAAATAATTTTTCTTTTAGTTCTCTGGAGTTTTTCGCGAAGATTTACTGGGCCAACTTTTTCCCATGGGCTGAGGAAGAAAAAAATAGGGCGGTGTGCAAAAAACCGGACCGGCCCGGCCCCGGGGGGGTGGGCCGGCCGGCCCGGTCGGATCGGCCCGGGAGTGGCCCGATGCCCGATGTCCCCGAATTTCGCCCGAATTGCTCCTTTTTGACTTCCTTGTTTGGTCGGAAAATGTTAAGGGAAGTGTAAAAAAGGAAAATAAGGTTCCCAGGGCTTTTCTCTCAGGACTATATATTTGGCCGAATTGGGAGCTCAAGAATCAAACCTTTCAAGCAATGTGTTGCACCCTTGTAGCAGCCATTGAGCCTCCAAAAAGCTTAGAGTCGAAGGTAGAAGCCAAGAAGCCATCGATGGAGGAGGCAATGTGATGCGAGGTCAAGCTACCCGTCAAGAGGACCGCACGTATCCGTTGCGGAGGACGTGTCCCGACCGGAGCTCTTGCATCTCGCAACCCCGTCAAAGGAGAGAAGGTCCCTACACCCGTTCGAAGGTCGGCACGCCTCCAAGGCATCAAGCGCAAGGATTACAAGGAGGTGTCGCCGGAGCCTAAGGATTATGGGGATAGCGACTACTCCGACGATCGTAGCCCGAGCTCGTGGGCGGCCGCCGGTAGAGATGATGATGATTGGGGTGAGCAACCCTATGAAAGGACTCCCGAAGGCCCCAACGGCAACGGCAACGGCGGTGGTGAAGGCAACAACAATGGAGGTGGCGACGACGGTGGTGACAACGGTGGAAATTATGGCGACGACGACCCCTTCGGATTGCATCCGGTGTGTTGTCGATTTTGCCGTCAATCCATCGCGGATCTCTACACGTCGGCCGACGAATGTCTCCAAGCCATGGAAGCGATGAAGCAGCGTATGTAGGACTTGGAGCGCGTAGTTGAAGATGACTACAAGTTCCTTAACCGCAATGTGCGCAAGCTTTTCGGCATGGTTGGAAACATGAGAGGCAAGTGGTGCAAAACTTGCTTGAAGTACCACTAGATCTAGTTTTCCCCTTAGGATTTTTGTAAGATACGACGAGGACGTCGTATGTTTTAAGTGTGGGGGAGAGCTAGCTCGCTAGCCTTAGCCTTTGAACTTCAAGTTTAGGTTCGGTTTAATCTTCGTGTGAGAGTCTTAGTGTTTTAATGAGTCTTTAGTTTTCGAGTCTGTTTTTAAATTTTTGCAAGTGTCTTAAATTAGTGTTGAGTCAAGAAAACCAAATAAAAAGAGTCTTTACATATATCTTTGTGTTTTATGTATTGTTTATCCTTATTTACTTGCTTGTTTAATCTTCGATTCTTGATATATAAACACGAGTATGTGGTTTGAAAAATGTTTACCGTGGTGCTTAGTGGAATCGCTACTACTTAAAGTACCCATACCGCACTTCGATCTTGAGCTTCACATGTTAGTTGTGTTATGTTCGATGCTAAAAATTGGAGGATTTCAGTTCTGAAAATTATTTTAAAACCCTTGTAATAAAGGTTAGCAAAACCTCTTTTTCCAAGTTGAGAGTAAGAAAAAATTCCTATCCAAAGCCAAGTTTATTTTTTCGCTCCACCATAAGTGTGATTAGCATGATGGTTAGGCTAGGACCCTTCTCTCTTGGTGAGTTTTAATTTCAAGCAATGATCATGTCCTTGTGCTTATCTTTTGTTGCTAGCCTCGTCATATATTCAGTCCATGACTTTCACAACGAAAGTCATGAGTATCACTGGATTCCATACCCAACCCTATACATCTCTTTTGTACATCGTATTCCTTGAACACAACCTATTTTCAAAGTTTCGTCTCGTCTCTAGCATGATTTAATTAAAAATTCAGATCGTATGCTTGCGAGGAAAGAGAGAATTGAAAGCTTTGAAAAGTTGTCAAGAGAGAGAAAAATAAAGAGAAAAAGTATGTGTATGGAAAAGAAAGAAAGAAAGAAAGAAAGAAAAATCATATGTGAATGAAAAGAAGAAAAAGAAAAAGAGAGAAAGATGAGTTAGCAATGAAGATATGAGAGGGATGGATCAAGTGAAAGAAAAGAAAAAAAATAAGTGTAAGGAAGGATGTCACGTTGATTGTGAGACGAAACTTTTACTCTATTTCCAACCATGTGCAATCCGACAACGAGGACATCATTGGTGCCTTGTAGTCACAATTTTCTTTTGCCCTTGCACATGTCCACCATTCTAAATCTTCTCATCCTTGATATCCCTACATATGGTTAATTCTCATGATCATTGGCTTTGAAAGGTAGACAACCATTAGAGGAAGTTCTTAGTTTGACAATACTTGTGTTGATTGCGCTAGCCCTACCTATAGCTCCACTTTTACATGAAATATGAGAGATTAATGGGAGGTGAGAGTTTTATAAAACTTGGTTAGGATAGCCACATCATATGAGTGACTTGAGAGAGCTTGGAGAAAGGTTTTTGTCTAATACTTGTTGCAGGAATTTTTGTTTTGAAAACCATAAAAACCCTCCGATGGAAGCAAAGGAGTAAGCATGGCTGAAATTGAAGACTTCGAGTGAAGAGTTTGAGTTGTGGGGTAAATCTTGACGTGGTAAAAATTCTAAACGCCCATGTTTATGTTTGATTATGGAACTAACCCGCCACTTTGTGAAGAAGGATAAGTGGTACACGATTACACTCCTTGGACGAAGTTCTTTTACGAGTACTTGCTCGAGGACGAGCAAGAGCTAAGTGTGGGGGAGATGTTGACGGTGTATTTTGGTGCACCTAGCATGTTCATTACACTTTGGTTTGGATTTGATTATGGAACTAACCCGCCACTAGGCACACTAATCATATAACAAGTTCATCTTTGTGCATGCATTTGGAAGTGTTGTGTTTATGTAAGAAAACATGGACATAAAGGACGGATTTGCAACAAGTTCAAAGGAGCATTCATGGAGTCTTGTTCGTGTTCATGAGCTTGCTGAAATCACTTCCAATGGTGGCGAGGACCGAAGTGCTACGAGGAACACCCCGGGGATTGAAGCGTAAAAGATCAAACTTCATGCAAAGAGAGCCTCCATCTTGATCGCGAGGATAACGGCGTCAAAATCATCCAAGTGGAGGGGGCAAAGTAGATAAGTGCACGAGGACCCACGGAGCAAAAAGGGCGACCGAACCGGGCCGAACCGGGCACGGGCCGGCCGGCCCGGGGCGGGCCGGCCCGGCCCACTTCGGGCACCGGTTCGGTCCCGTCTTCCTTGCCCTCGAAGGATCTTCGACCCTAAAACCCCCGACGCGCCGCCAACACGGGGAGGAGGAGTTATTCGCACCGAAGGCCATCCACAAGCTAGAGAGAGAGGAGGAGGATCTCGGTGGAGATCAACCACCTCGAAGGAAGCACCCTCTCGTGGAGAAGGAGGAAGACACGGCGGAAGGGAAACCATGATCAACGGTGCCATGATCAGCACCTTGATGGGGTAATCTTCTCATTCGTCCATGGGTTGTAATCGATCTTGAGATGTAATCGCACTTTGTCGGATTATCTACCTATCATCTTGTGTTGAATATACTTTCATGCTTAAGGTTTGCAACCATGCTGTAAAGGGAGTAAGGCCTCAATGCTTCCTTGGATCCATTCAATACGCCGTGTCCATCAAAGGTCTAGTCATGAATACCTTCGCGTAGTGACAGTACGAGAGGAGGGAAAGGGCGAAACCGTGGTCACAACCCCGATAGATTAGATTGGTTTTTCATGTCTTTAAGCGATTGCATGCTCTAGTATCGTAGACCCGTGGGCGAGTGTCTTCTATCTTGATCGTTTATCATTCTCTCTAGTGCGTTTAGTTGTTTTCTAGTATAATAGTAGTCAGGGTTTTAGTAGCTAGTGTGTCGTTGTTGATCGAACGCTTGTAATCCCCTTGCTCCGCGGATTGACAAGAACCTTGGGAATCCCGTGGTGAAAAAGGTGTGGGGTCCGTACGCTTGCGGATCGTAGAGGGATACGTCTTTTATCCGTCAACAAGGTGAAGTCTTTCTTTTAAGACGGGTAAGTCTCGCTGAGTATTAGTATACTCAGCCTTGCTTTATAAATGTTGTTTCCAGGTAATGCATGTGATGTGTGGCCCGGAGAACTTCCACCCGGCTAGGAGCTGGAATGGGTGGATGACGAAGAATGATTGCATCATGGACAGGCCTCCTATGACGTGATCGTACCGTTTAGTTACCTTCTGCTGTTTTCAATAAACTTTGAACCATTTACTTCCATGTCAAAGAACTATGTTTTTAATAATGGACCCTAAGGGAATTGATGTTAATATGTAAGACACTCTGGACTCTCCTTCGTGGGAGTTTTAATGCATACGTTCGATCCTCTCTGTGTTGTCAAGTGATTTACCGGGCGCTAACCCGGCAACACTCAACGGGATGATTCTTTATTATCGCTTAATGACCAAATGGAATGGTTTAGGCGATAGTACGAAATTATCTCGGATGGGGTTGTCACAGTTGGTACCAGAGCATCCGTATGCACCGGAGTGATTAGATTAATACTAATCACACGATTTACAATAAAACTTGCCAAGATTGATTGAATTTTGAAAATCCGTTGGATCGTTAAGGAATGATCTAGATCAAGACCCTAGAGGGAATTTTGGGTTCTTTTAGGTGGCTTAAGAATCTATGGTTTATTTTGCTAACTTCCAGCACTTTACTTTTTGTCAGAATTACTTTCTTGTACAACAAAACTAGATGAGCCACGTGTTTCATACGTGTGTTGTTCCGCATCAAGGGAATTGCGAGGGTCGATGGAGTGATCCATTCCACGGATCCCATCTTCTGAGGACCAGGAGCGTCCCGGTGGTCGATGAATGACCGCTCCTCAGTGATGAGTGATTGACAACGGGTGTTGGACTGACTCTTGGCTCAGTGCGCAGGTGTAGGCTGCGGCCTAGTTCGTGTTGTTGCAGGTGAAGAACGGGCGCGAAAGGTCTTCAGCCTTGAGGGGCCTTCGGGAGATGGATAGACAAGTAGGCTCGGTTCGAGGGACCCGGTGGACGGCGGGACTAGGTGCGGGCCACATGGTGGCGAGACGAGCAAGACGGAGTCGTGGACGATCGAGCCGGTGCACGGTGGCGGTCGAGTCAAGAGGCTTGGCGGGAGGTCTGGCCGAGCACGCGGGGTTTGGTGGTTTGCCCACAAAACCATCGGAGGACGGTTTCTTGGTTTGGGCCTCAAAACCAAGTCCGAGGGCCCAACACGACGGAGACGGGATCCGGGCGTGTCGGGAAGCTTCGAAGCGGAGGACACGCGGCGGGATCGCATGGCTTGCGTCGGGAGGACGCAGGGTGTGGCGAAGGCGTGGCCGTTCGATGGCAAGACCCACAAACATTACATAAATGCCCATGTGTGGGTTGTATCGCCAGTAGTTGAGTTAGGGGTAGTCGAGTCATTTCCCACACCGGCGGGACCCGATATATAAGCCATGAGTGTGTGTGGATGGCTCTCTCTCTCTGTGACTTAGGGTTTCATTTCCCCCCTTCCATTTCTCTTTTTCCTGGACTATTTTCTTCTCCTTTTCATCTAGGCTAGCATGAGAGCTTCATGAGAGATTTGTTGAGAGGGATGGGTGCAAGGGCGGCATGCTAGACCTTGTGAACCTTTCATGGTTTGTATAGAAGATTCGGCGTTGTGGTTCCCGTGATGTTTTTCGAAGTCATTTTTGTGCTATTTTCGTGCTCGTCTTGATTCTTGTTTTTTAGGAGGTTTTGGCTTGGATTTGTTTAGGGGATTCATCCTTGAGTGCCTTGTGCCTCTTTTCCTAGTGATCTCTTGCCCCCAAACTCCTCAAATCGTCCTAGATTCGTGATTCTTTGGATGAACTCGTGAGTAGGACTTGAGCTCGTGTGATCCGCGATTCCCGGTGATTTGGTTGGTTTGGAGACGAGATTTTTGGGGTATAATCTCACCTAGGGGTGCCTATCATCTCCCCGAAATCTTGTCTTAAGAACTTGAACCGTTTGGGATTTCTGGTGATGAGTTGGTGGGGTTGACTTCGCGAGCTCGGGATTTTTCTGCTCTGTTTAACCTGGCGGACAGTCCGCCCCCTCTCCGCGGACGGTCTGCGAGGTGCCTGCTCAGCCCAGTTCGTCGTGGTGTTCTTCATGTTCTTGTTTTGTTTCGGTTTGATCTGGTTTTGTTTTAGGTTTTCGTTGCAGCCGGTTTGCGGATGGTCCGAGCTTCAGTAGCGGACGGTCCGCCTGGTCTTCGCGGACGGTCCGTTTTTCTCAGGTCGCTTCTGGTGGTTCTGTTGGTTTTAACAGACGGTCCATGGCTTCTGGCCGGATGGTCCGCGTGGTCCATGCGGACTATCCGCGGCACCTGGCCGGACTGTCCGCGTGGGCTTTGCGGATAGTCCGCCCCACCTGGCCGGACAGTCCGCCAGAGCCTGGCAGATTAGCTCCTTGGTTCGATTCCTCCCTCCTTTCTTTCGTGCTTCCGCGTGTGCTTCAAGGAATCGTTCCTAAGACTTGAGGTTGATCCATAACCTTGTTGTCTTGACGATTGGTGTGTGATTCGATTCATCGCTCGTGTGTGACCGGGATTTGTCTAGGGTATAGTCCGGGTTCTTCGAGAAGAATTTTTACCGGCTCCTATTCACTCCCCCCCTCTCTAGTCGCCATCCGATCCTTCAATTGGTATCAGAGCTTGGTGCCGGATTCTTTGTGACTTTGACAAGTCTTGAATCCTAAGATGGCGTACGTTGAGCGGGGCGGTCCGCCGCACTTCGATGGTAAGGGTTACCACAAGTGGGCGGCTCGTATGATGATCTTTCTTCGTGGCAAGTTGTTGGATTTCATTGTGCTTGACAAGACCTATGCTATTCTGGCCAACATCCATACTCTTATGGTGACCGATGCCAGTGCTAAGGCCAAGTATGAGGCAAATGCAAAAGCCGTTGATCACTTGGTCCGGAGCTTGTGTGATCCTGAGTTTGAGCGTGTTCGCCATTTAAATCTTGCTTGGCAAATTTGGGAGAAGTTGTTGGTTGCTCACGGTGGTGATATCCATGTGAAGGCTCGCCTCTTTGTTTCTTACTGGATGCAATATGAGAACTTTACTCAACTTCCCGGTGAGGACATTGATGCGATGTTTCAGAGGTTCACCGCCATCGTGAACAACATGAAGGCCAATGTTGAGGATTTCCCTTATACTGAGCATGATCAAGCTTTGAAGCTCTTGCATATCTTGGACCCAAATGTTTGGGGTGCTAAGGTTGAGGCCATCAAGGAGTCCGAGCAATACTTGACCATTGAGTTAGATGACCTCTTTTCTAAGCTTAAGTCGGCTGAGGTTGACAGGAAGTTGCAATCCAAGCACGAGGGCTCGACTGATCATAGTCTTGCTCTTGT
The DNA here is from genome assembly GCA_947561735.1 of Cenchrus americanus. Classification (NCBI taxonomy): domain Eukaryota; kingdom Viridiplantae; phylum Streptophyta; class Magnoliopsida; order Poales; family Poaceae; genus Cenchrus; species Cenchrus americanus. The sequence goes on along the minus strand of OX387244.1, from coordinate 73,681,340 downwards.
GGGTGGATCAAAGGGCAAAACTAACCCTTCCTGTCGACAGTTTTCCTTGTCTTCTCTTATGTCTATTCCAGATGAGGAGTTTGATGTGCTGGGCGAGGAGGAGCTGGCCTTGCTCTCAAGGAGGTTTGATCGACTACATGAGAGCCGGAGGAATGCAAGCGGAGCTCAGGGACATGCTACAAGTGTGGCAAGCGTGGACACTTCATCGCCGAGTGCCCGGAAGCGGAGGAGAACAAGCACAAGATGAGCGAGTACAAGGCGCATCCGAGGCGTGAAGACAAGTACTCCTCCAAGGCAAGCACTTCAGCAAGTCCAAGAGCAAGGACAAGGACAAGCGGCGACCGAGCAAGGGCGGCTACAAGAAGGACAAGTCAAGAGCCATGGTGGCTGGTGCAAGCGATGTCGACTCAAGCTCAAGCGACACGCAGTCAAGCTCAAGCAGTGCAGATGAAGATGCCGGGAGGCGCAAGGGCAAGAAGAGTGCAAGCCAGAACCTCAGTGGATTGAGCTGTGTGGTGTTTGAAGGCTTTTGTGGCACGGCTCATAGCTCAAGCAGCAAGAAGAGCGAGAAGGAAGACAGCGACTCCGATTCGGAGGATGAGGTAAATCGTGACCCCGACTCTTTGCTTGCTGAGATCACTAGGTTGAATGGCTTGATTGACAACCGTGATAGTGTGCTAAGAGATGCCAAAAAGATGAGGAAAGAACTCAGGGCTCAACTTGAGAATGCTTGTGAGAAAGTAGGAGAGTTAGAGTCTAAATTGCTTGAATTGAAACTTGAGAATGACTCTTTGAAACTCACTCCTACCATTTCTGATGATGTTGAATGTTCTGAATATAATGCATGGTTGAATGAAATCAAATTGCTTAATGAGAAGAATGCTTCCACTTTGGCTAAATTAGATGCTCTTAGGACTGAATATGATGAGCTTAAGGCTAGACCCACTTTGCTTGGTGCTTGTAAATCATGTCCTACTATGCATGCTAAGCTTGTTGATGCTTATTCCACCATTAGCACTTTGGAAGCTTCTTTGAAATCTCCTGTTGTCAATGCATGCACTAGCTGTGATGAAGTTACTTTGCGCAATCTTGAACTTACTTCTCGTTTGGATGTCATCTATGAGGAGAATGATTATTTGAGGAAGGTGTTGGGTTGGTTGTCTGGGCAGGAACCTCAATTGAAAATCATGATTGAGGAATTCAAGAGAGCGGATGGTTGTGGTTTGGGTTTTGAGAAGTTGGGTGAGAAAGTGGGAGAGAACAGTGGGGAGAGTGTGTATGAGAAGTGTGTTGAGTCTAACCCCGAGTTTGAGGTGATCGTAGACATCCAAGTCCCACTTCCAAAAGCACCCAAGAACTCTTTCACACCAAAGCCCAACCACCTTTGCAACAAGCTTGACACAACCCAAGATCCACCCAAATTCCCACCTAAACCAAATGACTTCCAGAAACCGGTGAAGTTTGTGAGTGAGAAGGGTGAGAAACCTAGAGAGAAGCCAGAGCCAAAACCAAAACCCATCCCCTTCAGGTGTGAGTATTGTGGCAAGGAGAGACATCTAGCAGAGTTTTGCTACAAGAGGAAGAGGGATGAGAGGCTTGCTAGGGAGCAAGCAAACCAGGACAGGTATCACCAGTCTCATGGTATTCCTGAGCCTAGAGTGCCACTTCCACGGGGTGTGGGAAGTGTGAGGAGTGTTGGTAGAGTTGGAGCTCAGGGTGGTAGGTTTGTTAGGAGAGATGATGGTGTGCGTGCTGGTGAGAGGTTTGGTCGGGCTCGTGGTGGTTTTACTAGACGGCCCCCTACTCGTCCTTAATACGGGTTTAGGGGAGATGATCGCAGCTTTGGGTTCCAGAGGAACTACGGACCACGTTTTCCCTCTCGTGGTGCTCGTACTCCTTCCATGGGACATGGGAAGTTTGGTGGCAAGGGAATGATGTTTGCTAACTCCTCTTTTGAGCAGATGGCTCGACACTGGTTCAACTTCCTTTGTGCTAACCCCAGTGTCGAGTCGTTGGCTCATTCTCGTTCTTGTTTCTGACTACAGGCAGGAGGCTTGGAGAACATTTGGTTGATCGACTCCGGATGTTACCGACACATGACCGGTGACAAGAAGTGGTTCTCCAGCCTCACCCCAGTGAAGGAAAAGATGTACATCACATTTGGGGACAATGGACGAGGAAGGGTGATTTCTGAGGGTGTTGTGCATGTGAGTGACAAGGTAACGTTGAAGAGGGTTGCTCTTGTGAAGTCTTTGGGTTTCAATTTGCTTTCGGTTTCTCAGTTGCTTGATGAGGGCTTTGAGGTGCGTTTCAAGTCTAGTGAGTCTCGTTTGCTGGATTCTCGAGGTGATCTTGTTTGTATGATCATCCCTGAGGGTCAAATTTTCAGGGTTGATTTCTCTCGTTCTTTGGGTCCTGCTCGCTGTTTGATGGCCGGTCCTTCTTCTGATTTGTGGAAATGGCATAGGAGGTTGGGTCACTTGAGCTTTGATTTGGTTTCCTTCTTGAGTGGTCTTGACCTTGTCCGAGGATTGCTGAAGTTGAAGTTTGAGAAGGATTTGGTTTGTGCTCCGTGTAGGCATGGCAAGATGGTAGCCACTCGCCATCCACCCCTGACCGATGTCATGACCGAGCGTCCGACAGAGCTGTTGCATATGGACCTTGTTGGGCCAGCTCGAGTTCGCTCGGTGGGTGGGAATTAGTATGTCCTTGTTGTGGTGGATGATTACTCTCGCTATGCCTGGATGTTTTTCTTGGAAGACAAGAGTGAGACATTTGGTTTTGTTTGAGATCTGATCGTGAGGTTGAAAAACGAGAGGCATGGGAATGCTATTCGAGCTATCCGCAGTGATAATGGCTCAGAGTTCAAGAACTCTCGTTTTGATGCCTTTTGTCGTGATCTAGGTCTTGAACATCAGTATTCGACCCCTTATGTGCCCCCTCAAAATGGAGTTGTGGAAAGGAAAAATCGGACTCTTTGTGAGATGGCTAGGACGATGCTCGATGAGCGTAGGACTCCTAGGAGGTATTGGGCTGAGGCGGTCAATACAGCTTGTCATGTCTCTAACAGGATTTTATTGCGAGCTTTCAAGAGGAAGACCTGTTATGAGCTTATGCATGGTCGGGCACCCAAGGTGAGTCATTTCCGAGTCTTTGGTTGCAAATGCTTTATTCTTAAGAAGGGAAAACTCGACAAGTTTGAGGCTAGGTCTAGTGATGGGATTTTCTTTGGATATGCTAATCACTCTAGAGCCTATAGGGTGCTTAACCTTGAGGCTAACAAAACCATGGAGACTTGCGAGGTAACCTTCGACAAGACAATGCCATGTACCTCTCTTGGCTTTGAATGTGCAAGTGATGAAGAGATGGCTGAGGACCTCTTTGAAGAGGAGAAGGATGAAGCTGGAGATGATGATGGAGAGAACCATGCGCCTGAAGCTGAATGTGTACCCACTACTTCCCCTATGACCACTACGGAGGGTGGACCGTCTACTTCATGGACAACGACAGTGCGACAAGAGGACCAGGCGAGAGAAGCTGAAGCTGATGGGGAGGTAGTCTCGAGGCGTGAGGCTCCCCGGCGGATTCAAGAAGTGCATCCCCTATCGAAGATCATTGGGGACATCGACGAACGTACTACATGGTCAAGGTCCAGAAATTCCTCTCATTTCGTTCATGCTACATTTGTTGCCTCCTTTGAGCCCAAGGACATTGGACACGCTTTATCTGATGCAAACTGGGTCAATTCTATGCATGAGGAGTTGGAAAATTTTGAGAGGAACCAAGTGTGGGAGTTAGTTGAACCACCTCCAAATTGCCATCCTATAGGAACCAAGTGGGTTTGGAAGAACAAAGAGGGTGAGAATGGGATGGTTGTGAGGAACAAGTCCAGACTTGTTGCTCAGGGATAGAGTCAGAAGGAGGGGATCGACTATGAGGAGACCTTTGCTCCTGTGGCCCGTCTTGAGGCAATTCGAATCCTTCTAGCCTTTGCCATGGCTAAAGGGTTCAAGTTGTTTCAAATGGATGTAAAGAGTGCTTTTCTGAATGGGGTCATAGAGGAGGAGGTGTATGTGAAGCAGCCACCGGGGTTCGAGAGTGAGAAATATCCACACAGGGTGTACAGGTTGAAAAGGGCTCTGTATGGGTTGAAACAGGCACCCCGGCTTGGTATGGGAGATTGAGAGGTTTTTACGTTGAGCGAGAGGGTTTGTGATGGGTACCGTGGATAGGACCTTGTTTCTCCTCAACCATGGGAATGACTTGTTGATTGTGCAGATATACGTGGATGATATTGTCTTTGGTGGCTCGTCACATAACCTTGTTGCCAAGTTTGCAGATGAGATGAGCAGGGAATTCGAGATGAGCATGATGGGCGAGTTGCAGTACTTTCTCGGGTTGCAGATCAAGCAAGTGAAGGACGGAACATTTGTACATCAGACCAAGTACACGAAAGACATGCTGAGGAAGTTCCAGATGCAAGATGTGAAGCCTATGTCGACACCCATGGGGAGTACGGCCACTTTGGATGCGGACGAGGATGGAGAACCAGTGGACCAGCGGGAGTACCGGAGCATGATCGGCTCCCTCCTCTACTTGACGGCGACGAGGCCAGACATACAGTTTAGTGTGTGTTTGTGCACTCATTTTCAGGCTTCGCCGAGGACATCACATCGACAGGCCGTCAAGAGGATCTTCAGGTACCTACAGTCTTCCCTTGGTCTTGGACTTTGGTATTCTTCCTCCTCGACTCTTTGTCTTCATGGTTTTTCTGTTGCGGATTTTGCTGGATGTCGAGTCGAGAGGAAGTCTACTTCTGGTTCGTGTCAGTTTCTTGGGTCCTCGTTGATTTCGTGGTCTTCTCGCAAGCAGTCTAGTGTAGCTCAGTCTACCACCGAGGCAGAGTATGTTGCAGCCGCGAGTTGTTGTTCCCAGCTGTTGTGTATTTCTTACACTTTGAGAGACTTCGGTGAGGAGTGTACCCAGATCCCACTTCTTTGTGATAGCACCATTGCCATAAGCGTAGCGAAAAACCCAGTGCTTCACTCCAGAACCAAACACATAGAAATGAGATACCATTTCTTGAGAGACAATGTGGAGAAAGGGACCATTGTGTTGAGTCATGTCCCTACCCAAGATCAGCTTGCAGACATCTTTACAAAGCCTCTCGACGAAGCTACATTTGTGCGCTTGTGGGGGGAACTTGGGGTTTGTTGCCCTTTCTAGTTGATTCTTGGGGGATTTACTTTTGTACCATATGTATCATACCATGTTTACTTTGATGTATATACATGCTTTGCTTGATGTATAAACCATGGTAGGATAGCCATCTTGTTATTTATCATGTTGCATTTGTATCATATTGCATTTTAGGATGATGAGCCTCTTTCATATGCCTTATTTGAGTTTCTTTGGCTACTTGTGAGATTTTGGTCATGTGTGTGGAGAAATAGCTATGTGAGGCTATGCTCTTGGAATATTTGAGATATATGTGTTTTGAGATAGCCCTTTTTGAATCAAATGCTAATCTTGACTAAATTTGATGAAATGTGCTCCACTCATGTGTAGTAGTGTATCCATGTCACGTTTTGGTCTAGATGTGCTTTCTATACTTAGATTGTGCTTGGATGTCTCTTTCTTACATTTGGGCCAAAGGCCGAATATCATTGTGAATGTTTAGCCTATGTTGCATTCATGGAGGAGCATAAGCTTCTTTTTGCCGCAAAGGCACTTCATGTACCATGAAATGAATTAATCTTGAAAAGAAGTGTGTATGCTTGAAAAATGCTCCATCCATCATGTTTATGCTTAGAATGTCTTATCTTTCACACATGGGTGCAAAACATGTTGCATGATGTTCACCAGTGGAGAAGTCTCCCCGAAGTGGACACATGGCTCATGAGCTTTGACATGACATGCTTTGCTTTATCCTTTGTTGAGAATTGGATATCCTTGTATGATCTCTGGATGATATGCATGTTTTTGGCTAGAATATGACATGGATAGGCCCTTATATTTGAAGTGAGCCATCTTTTGATAAAATTGCTCAAATCCAAAATTTTGCTTTGTCACATGCCTATATTTTCATATATTACTTGTGGCAATGCTTTGACTATGTTATGATCAATATATGTGCTCTTTGTCTCATTTCTAGCCTTTGACACTAGATTTGGCCTATTTGAGAAGCTCATGTAGATGTTTATATGCTTTGTCTTACATTCCTGCATTTTCACCTTGATTCATACATTGTCAACAAGGGGGAGAAGAGGTGAGCTTAATGAATATTCAGAAGAATGCATCTAAAATTTGGAAGTTCGCATCCACATGTTCAGGGGGAGCTTGCATTTGTTCAGGGGGAGCTTTCTTGCTGATTTCAGTGTGGAGTTTGTGCTTTGCTCGGCTTGTGACCTTTCTTTGCCTTTCTTTGGTTTTGGTCATGAGTTGCGCTTCTTTGGTTTTCTTTCTCCTCTCTTTCTTTCTCTGAATTTCATTTCGCGTTGTGTGTTGTCAATGCACTCATCAAGGGGGAGATTGAGGACCAGGAGCGTCCCGGTGGTCGATGAATGACCGCTCCTCAGTGATGAGTGATTGACAACGGGTGTTGGACTGACACTTGGCTCAGTGCGCAGGAGTAAGCTGCGGCCTAGTTCGTGTTGTTGCAGGTGAAGAACGGGCGCGAAAGGTCTTCAGCCTTGAGGGGCCTCTGGGAGATGGAGAGACAAGTAGGCTCGGTTCGAGTGACCCGGTGGACGGCGGGACTAGGTGCGGGCCACATGGTGGCGAGACGAGCAAGACGGAGTCGTGGACGATCGAGCTGGTGCACGGTGGCGGTCGAGTCAAGAGGCTTGGCGAGAGCCCGGGCCGAGCACACGGGGTTTGGTGGTTTGCCCACAAAACTATCGGAGGACGGTTTCTTGGTTTGGGCCTCAAAACCAAGTCCGAGGGCCCAACACGACGGAGTCGGGATCCGGGGGTGTCGGGAAGCTTCGAAGCGGAGGACACGCGGCGGGATCGCATGGCTTGCGTCGGGAGGACGCAAGGTGCGGCGAAGGCGTGGCCGTCCGATGGCAAGACCCACAAACATTACATAAATGCCCATGCGTGGGTTGTATCGCCAGTAGTTGAGTTAGGGGTAGTCGAGTCATTTCCCACACCGGCGGGACCCGATATATAAGCCATGAGTGTGTGTGGATGGCTCTCTCTCTCTCTCTGTGACTTAGGGTTTCATTTCCCCCCTTCCATTTCTCTTTTTCCTGGACTATTTTCTTCTCCTTTTTCTCTAGGCTAGCATGAGAGCTTCATGAGAGATTTGTTCAGAGGGATGGATGCTAGGGCGGCATGCTAGACCTTGTGAACCTTTCCTGGTTTGTATAGAAGATTCGGCGTTGTGGTTCCCGTGATGTTTTTTGGAGTCATTTTTGTGCTATTTTCGTGCTCGTCTTGATTCTCGTTTTCTAGGCGGTTTTGGCTTGGATTTGTTTGGGGGATTCATCCTTGAGTGCCTTGTGCCTCTTTTCCCAGTGATCTCTTGCCCCCAAACTCCTCAAATCGTCCTAGATTCGTGATTCTTTGGATGAACTCGTGAGTAGGACTTGAGCTCATGTGATCCGCGATTCCCAGTAATTTGGTGGGTTTGGAGACGAGATTTTTGGGGTATAATCTCACCTAGGGGTGCCTATCATCTCCCCCAAATCTTGTCTCAAGAACTTGAACCGTTTGGGATTTCCGGTGATGAGTTGGTGGGGTTGACTTCGCGAGCTCGGGATTTTTCTGCTCTGTTTAGCCTGGCGGACAGTCTGCCCCCTCTCCGCGGACGGTCCGCGAGGTGCCTGCTCAGCCCTGTTCGTCGTGGTGTTCTTCGTGTTCTTGTTTTGTTTCGGTTTGATCCGGTTTTGTTTTAGGTTTTCGTTGCAGCCGGTTTGCGGACGGTTCGAGCTTCAGTAGCGGACGGTCCGGAACCCGCGCGGACGGTCCGCCTGGTCTTTGCGGACGGTCTGTTTTTCTCGGGTCGGTTTTGGTGGTTTTAATGGACAGTCTGTGGCTTCTGGCCGGACGGTCCGCGTGGTCCTTGCGGACTGTCCGCGGCACCTGGCCGGACTGTCTGCGTGGGCTTTGCGGACAGTCCGCCCCACCTGGCCGGACAGTCCGCCAGAGCCTGGCAGATTAGTTCCTTGGTTCGATTCCTCCCTCCTTTCTTTCGTGCTTCTGCGTGTGCTTAAAGAAATCGTTCCTAAGACTTGAGGTTGATCCATAACCTTGTTGTCTTGGCGATTGGTGTGTGATTCGATTCATCGCTCGTCTGTGACCGGGATTTATCTAGGGTATAGGCTGGGTTCTTCGAGAAGAATTTTTACCGGCTCCTATTCACTCCCCCTTCTCTAGTCGCCATCCGATCCTTCATCTTCGCGTCTAGATATGAGTTGTGGTGTTGGCACGTGTCTCATACGTGTGCATTCCGCATGTCGATCATGCGAGGCAAGGATACACTCCATTCAAACGGAGGGTGTCCGAGGTTGGACGCTGTCCATGCAGCGGCTTGACGCATGGATACTGTTTCTATAAGTGAACGGTAATGTATGTGGACGCTTTCACGACGTGCTGGCACTAAAGGTTTGTTTTTTGCAGGTACACTAACAACGTTCGTAAGTCGTTAAGTGCGAATCGAGTAGCTCCGACTAGTTATTATAAGGAGAGCCGATTATAAGCTTGCCACCAGCACTAACTACATCTTTTAGATCCATGTGTGTGAGGTCGTTAAGGTGTGTGCATTAATGATTAAAATCTTGTTTAACCTAAAATTTGGTCCTTGCTTGTTGAGTAATTTTTCCTAGTGTGATTGCTTGATCTTAGATAAGGTTTTTCCTCTCTTTTGATCTTAGGAAATTTCTGGCAGATTCTGTCCCTGTCATTTCTCAATTTTTGTAGCCAAATCTGTAAGGGATCTGACTAGACATCCTTTAGGAAAGTTGTTTCTTATCAAGTTGAGAATCTACTGTGAATTTTTCAGGAGTTTAGGAATTTTCTACAGAGAATTGTGCTCAGTTTAGTGAGTCCCTGTTCTGCTGTTTTTCAGAACAGCACCCCTCTGCAAATGAAATTTTTCAAGCCTGTTCCAATCCAACACAGATCTACCTTTGAATACCAAAAGTGTGCATAATCATGTTCTCGAGTTGCTGCGTAAAGTTGGGAATTTTTGGCATCCTGGTTTTTATGTTATGAATTTTTGTTCATACCTACCAGATTTTACCCTTTTGCTCGTTTGATGTCGATTGATATCTAACGTGTAGTTCCTAATTTTTGTACAGATGGTGCAGCCACTGATCTACGAGATCGACACAGACGGTACCATTCATAGCGATGCCCTTCACTGGGAGGGTTTTCCCCGCATTTTGTGGGAGACCCTCAGTGAGGTGGGCTACACTACGCCGCCGTTGTACGAGGTGGTCTCCTTTTGGGACCAGGGTGTTCCCTACGCCCGCACGACCGCTACCGTGCTCCCCCACCCCAAGCACCCGGAGTGGGCAGACTTGAGTTTGATGTTCTTTACTCACCGCGGTGTCGAGTCGGTTGAGTCCGCGGCCATTGTAACGCCCGCGTTTTTAGCACCAAATAAATCACCTAATAAATCGTGCGTATTTTCAAAACTGTCCAGCCGAGCTCAATCACCCCCTTCAAACCCTAGTCACCGTCCCTCCCTCTCACCCCGGCGCACGTGCCGCGAATCCCGCCGGCACCGCCCGCACCCGGGCCAGCACCCAATCGTGCCTTCCCAACGCCGCGGTCGGCCACCGTGTCGGGAATCCCGCGCACGCCGCGGTCCCCGCCGGCCGGTCCGCCTCGCCATCACCGCCGTCCCGAAAATCACGCCGACGCCCGGAAATCGGAAAATCCCGCAAAACCCCTTCCACTAATTTCCTAACAATTTTCCTAATTTTCTAAACTTTTTCCTTATTTCTTTTCCTTCTCTTTTCCTATTTTCCTTCCCTTCCTTTTCTTTCTTCTCTTTTTCTTTTTCTCCTTTCCGTTTTCCTTTCCCTTCTTTTCTTTTCTCCCTTCTCTTTTCCCCTCCTCCTTTCTTCCTCCCGCAGCCGGCCCTGCCTGGCGCCACTGACCCGAGCGCCTGGCGCTCGCGCACGCCGGCGCGCCGTTGACCCTCGGGCCCGCGCGCCCGCGCCGACCACGCCCCCCCTCGACACGCCACCGCGCCGCCCACCTCCGCGCTGCGCCGTAGGGCGGCCCCCACGACGCGACGCGTCGCCGCCGCCCGCACCATCACGCCCCCGCCGTTCGGTCACCTCGAAGCACCACTTCGGGCCGCCGACCCCGCTCCACTGCCGCACACGCCGAGCTGTCCCCTCGCCGGCACGAGTTGACCTGCCGCCGCTGCCCGAGCCATCTTGTCACCGGGCGCCGCCTCGAGAAGCCGCTCGAGCTCGCCGGAAAAATCATTCCCCCCGAACCACCTTCCGCTGCCTATAAAAAGGGTCGGCTACTCCCCAGGCCGCCGCACCTCACCACTGCCCGCCTCACAGCGACTTTCTCCCCTTCCCCGAGCTCCACCGCGCCGCCGCCCCTAGCACCGCCGCCGCGCCACTGCCTCACGCAGAGCCGCCTCCACAGCGCGTCCTAGCCCAAGGTGAGCATGGGGATGAGATCCCCTCGTCCCCCTTTCCGCGTTGCCCCATTCCCCGGCCGCCGCCATGGCCAGGGCCACCGGCGCCCCTCCCTCCAGGACGGCCGCCGCCGATCCCCCCTTCTCTGTTCTGGACCGAGGAAGGGGAAGGAAAGGGCGGTTTTACCAAAAACCCCCTGACCTTCCTCCCTTTCCCCCCACCGAGCCCTTTTTCCTATTCTCTCTCTCTTGTTCTTTTCAAATAGGCCCCTAGGATCATGATTAATTGAAAAATAAATACTGCCAGGCCCTAAACAATTTATAACTAGGCCCTAATCAAGTTTATATAATCATAACCACACCCTTTCCCCATTAATAGAAATTACCAATAGGCCCTTAGCCCTTGTAACCCCTCTTTAACCCAACACCTTATGCATAATTTTATTTCCGATTAAATCCAAATTTCACCACACCCTTCCCAGTAGTACCCCCGCCGAACCAACCCTCTCCCTAGGACTTATATATATCCCCTCTCCGCTCATCTTCCCTTCCTCGAGCTCGGCCGGTGATATGTGTGCTTATATTGCTTGCTTGCCTATATGTGCACTATAGCCGACGGAGTAGACGAAGGAAGGTACCTCGACCCGGAGACCGGAGCCGACTACTGCGAGCCCAAGGTCCCGAACGCTGAGCCAGCACTCCCCGAAGACTTCGAAGACGACAAGTTCAATCTCATCCTTTGATGCATGCTTTGGTCCTAGTTTTATAAATATAACCCTATACCCGTTTTATAAATTGCATATTGTTTTACTGCAAAAACATGGTAGGATAGCCACCCTTGATTGCTATGATTGAACCTTGTTTTGGCCTAAATGAGTGCTTTAAAAATGTGAGTGCTTTCAAAATGTGTGAGTGCTTTAAAGATGGAAATGAGATATGTTTGGAAAATGAGTAAAGAACTGGGTAGACGGGATGGACGCGTGTGTCAGGAGTATGGGTGAGCTCGTACCTGTGTGGTTGAGCGTGTTGGGAGTTGTCCATCTCGTCGGTTAAGGACCAGGTTGCGTGACATCTCACCTGACCCAAATCATCGTACAACCACTCGACCATTGTATGTGGCAACGGCTTAGCATAAACCCCACTAGTTAATCTACTTGCCATCTGGTGTGCGGGTGAGTGGCGGGAGACCAAGGAGTAGGGGTACGCTCTGTGTGAGGTACGCCCTGGTTATGTGGGATAACCCCTTGGTTGCTTCCGTGGTGGCTCGTAGTGTTAGCTAAGGTGGGTAATGGCTTTGATAGGATCCGTACCGGCACTGAGGTGTCCGTGAGATGGTACCCTACTTGTGGGTAAAGATGTACAACCTCTGCAGAGTGTCAAACCTATTCGAATAGTAGTGTCCACGGTATTGGATGAGTCACGGTGTGGTCACAAAAACTAGTGTTTGGGATGGGATGATTTCTGGCGTGAGTTGTTTTCTGGGTGAAGTGTGTGGCTGTGTGCCTGGGCTACGACGGACGGGAAGTCCGGTAGTTCTACAGTGGTTTTCCTAAAACAAGTGAGTCACTTTGGTTGTGAAATGATTTGCGAAAACCTGTTTGAAATAAACCCCTGCATGTGTAAGTTTGCAAAATGAACCTTAACCTGATCCTTGTTATACTCTATGCATGATTCTGCTTATAAGCCCCTCCGTGGGTGGGGTTGGATTTGCTGAGTACGTATGTGCTCACCCTTGTTTTACTAACTATTTTACAGAGGAGGATCCCGATTACATTCCCGAAGATGTCGAGTAGGTCGTTGCCCTACACCCAACCGTGCCTGTGTAACCAGGGCCCCTACCGAAAGGTTCCATGGTGTGGTACTCTGAGGAGGCTATGGAAGCCTTTGCTATTGTAGTGTGGTCGTTAGCGTTTGTGTTGTTCCTTGTAGCTTTGGCACTTCCGTGCCCTCTGTGTCGCTGTGATGTAAAAGACTGATCCACCTATTGTAATAAATGTGTTACCAGCCTCCTGGGATTGGTATTTGTGTCACATTTAGTCACCTCTGATGAGGGGACGCTTCAGGTGGTATCAGAGCTGTAGGTTGGCCGTAGGACACGACCCCTAGGACACAAGACCTCCTCTGGCCCTCTCTAACCTTTCCTTTGCTAAGCTCATCCTTTCCCAAAGTCCTTACCTTGATTCTTGCCTGTTTCCATATGTCTAACCCCGAATGGAACGGAGGGATCTGCCCCGTCCAGCCTGGCCTCCCTAACCTGTTGCTACTCAGCCTAGAGCGCGTCGGAGTAAGGGATCCGCCGGAGTTCGTCTATCGGGAGTATGAACGCTACGGCACCCTTCGGTGTAAGCTGCTGATCTTTGTGGGAAGAAGCACGCTTTACCCCGACATAGAACCTTGGTTCGTCTCCGCCACTGGTTTTCGCTTCGCCGACACCTACCCCAAGGCTGCTCGGAAGGCCCTGCGACAGCTACGAGTGGTTTATAGACAGCACCTCCGAAGGACTCCAATGGGATTCTTTCCACCCTCCGGAGGAAGAGGACGCTCGTGGATTGATCGCATGAGAGGACTAGAACGAGAGGAAGAAGACCTAGAAGAGGCAGTTTCCCACCTATCCATCTACCTCAGAGGCCTAGACCACTTTTATCAGGAGCAAGCCCAACAACTGAAGCAACAGATTGACAGAGCGGAAAGAGCAGAGCAAAGGATAGAACTGGAAAGGATTAAGACAACCATGGCGGAAGTTGAGTTACACAACATGGAGAAAGACTACCTCAGGGAAAAAGAACGTTCGGAGATGTTCCACAAACAGCTACGGGATGAGCTCCACAGGGAACGTAGAAGGAGAAGAGAAGAAGCCGACTTGGATGAGGAAGAACCCGAAGAAACTCACTGGGACAAAGGGACCCAGACTGAGGATGAGGTACTGGAGAAAGACCTCCCGCTGGAGAAGCGCCGTATCCAGCTAGAGGAAGAATCACCATGAGGATAAGACTAGGGTGTTTAGGCTAGAAGCTGAGTCCTAGTAATAATAAGTGTACCCCGAAGAATGTACCCCAACCTTGCTACTAAATAAAGTTATCCATCTCTTGTACCCCACCACAACCTGTTCAACTCTACCTTTGTTTTCGGATAGCGAGAAGATGGATGGACCCAAGGCGTGTGCCGGGAGGAGCCCGGTTTTGCTCGCCTTCTCATCAACTCCCCGGGAGCGCCTCGGTATCACCGAGCGCCCTAGGTACTACAACAGAGAGTACGAGCAACTCGGCACTCTTCGCTGTAGGGTGGTCCTCTCCGTCGCTAGAAGCAACCGCCACCCCAACATCGAGCCGTGGCGCGTGACCGCCACAGGATTTCGACACCGAGACACCTATCCTTTGGCCCTCAGAAAAGCCCTCCACTACCTGTGCCGAATCTACGAAGAACACCTCGTCCCCACACCAATGAGGTACTTCCCTCCCGCCATCAGAACCCCAGTTTGGCAGGCCCGCATGAGAAACCTGGAACGACGCCGCCACCAAGAAGACCTGCTGTACCATGTAGTCGCCTACCTTGTCTCCCTGGATAAGCTCTTCGATGACCAGGCCAGGCACTTGAGGGAACAAATCAGTCGGGCCGAGCAAGCTGAAGTCACAGTAAGGATGCACCAAGTTCGAGTGGCTCAAGCTGAAGCAAGGACCGCAGCTGCCATAAGCAGTGAAGCCGTTGCCCAGGAAAGCCTCAGGAGAATCCAGAACCAACGCATGCAAGAATGGACCAACGGCGGAACACCCGTTCCAGCCATTCGAGAAGCTCAAGTCCTGCTGGGGACACCCCTTGTAGGATGGGGAGGAACTATCGAAGTCCCGCCAGAACCACCAGCAGTCACCGAACCCCCAACAACGACCACTGAAGCCGCAGCACAGCCTCAGGAAAACGGAAACCCCGAAGGCATAAATGATGACGAGCTGCTCATTCCGCTGGAAGAACACTCGACCCCGGAAGATGGCTCTCCTCGCGAGTAGCGTGCCCCAAGACCCAGGGAATGAAGCCGTACTGGTCCAAGTCGCGCCCTTAGTCCTTAGTCGTGTAGTATGTCCGCGTAGTCGGGATGTATCCTCCTCGATGGTTTGTAATAGAAACTTGTTTGTGCTTGCTTGTTTGCTATGTGCTTGTTGAGTGCTTGCCGGCAGGAGTAGACCCTGCCTTTTCAAAAAGGAAATCCGATATAATCCACTTAAATATCACATAAAACTAGATCTCTTAGAAAACCCGCTTCTTTACCGATGGTTTCCAGGCGCCCTGTCAGGACCCACCAAGGCCCCGGCCGATCGGACGCTGAAGGTTCGTAAGCCGATCGGAGGGAGCGTCTTCACGACCAGGAAGTTAACCAAAATGAAGATGGAGGAGAGAACGTGGTCCTGCCACCACCACCCCCTCCCATTGACTTGGCACAAGTCTTGGCCAACCAGACTGTCCTGATGGAGGCCATTTTCAATGCCGTCAACCGCCCAAGACCACGGGTTTTGGGCATGAACGAGAAGCTGATTGAGTTCCTCAGGACTAAGCCGCCCACCTTTGGCGGGTCGGTGAATCCTTTGGATGCTGACGACTGGCTGAGAGCCATCCTGAGGGAACTAGAGCCCTTCAACTGTGAGGACCGCGACAAGGTTCTCCTGGCAGCTCACCAGCTCACCGGGAGAGCCCTAGCCTGGTGGGAAAATTACTGCGCAGCAGCCAAGGATCCCTCCGCCATCACATGGGACGAATTCGTGGAAGAGTTCCGTCTCTACCACATCCCGGAGGCCACACTGAAGAGGAAGGCAGACGAGTTCCGCGAACTCCGCCAAGGCAACATGTCCGTGGAAGAGTACACGTACCAGTTCATAGAGCTGGCACGCTATGCCCCCGAGGAAGTGGACAAAGATTCCAAGAAGCAGGAAATGTTCAAGAAGGGGCTGACTCCGGAACTGAGAACACCGCTGACCCCTCAGATCTACCCGGACTTTAACACCCTCATGAACATGGCAATACTCACAGAGAGAGAAAGGGCTGAAGAGAAGAAGAAAAACAAGCGCAAATTTTTGGAGCACAAGGCCAAGCAGCAAGAGCGGTCCCAGAGGCCGAGAAACTTTGGACACCCCATGTCCAGGTTCCAAGCTCCCATGCAGTACAGAACCCAATCCCAAGCCACGAGCTCGCAAGCCCCCAGAACCCAGTTCAAGCCCTACAACAACCAGAGTGCCATGAAACCCCCATAGAACAACACCAGCCAGATCACTGCCAACAACAACAACAGCTCCCGAGTGTGTTTCAACTGCCGAGAAACCGGGCACTTCATCGCCAACTGCCCGTATGCCAAAAAGCCAACAACCACCACCTACTCCAACTCGGTGAACGGGCCAAGGCTACTAGTGTCTGGAGCCAACCGCATGCCGGTGCGCAGCAATAATAACTTCAGCAACAACAACAGCAACCAGCAGATGAAGCAGCCCCAACAGTCGTATGGACGAGCCCGGGTCAACCACATCAATGCGCAGGAGGCACAGGAAGCACAAGGCGTAGTGCTCGGTGAGTTCCTGGTCAGCTCAGTCTTGGCTACCATACTATTCGATTCGGGAGCATCGCACTCATTCATATCCTCAAGCTTTGTGGAAAAGCATAGTATACCCACAGTACTACTAAAAGCACTCCTATTAACTCGAACACCGGAGGTGACATTAAGTGTCAATCGGGATGCCCCGGGTAAGGATTATTTTAAGTGGGGTAGAGTTCCTAGCAGACCTGGTAGTACTGAAGTCCAAAGGGATAGATGTGATCCTTGGGATGGACTGGTTAAGCCAACACCATGGCCTTATAAGTTGCACCGATAAAGTAGTGCACCTGACCAACCCAGACGGGATACAAGTGACCTGCCACACCCGAGGACACAGGCCAGACATAATGGTTTTCAACATAGAAGCCAAGTCCATAGAGGATGTCCCAGTAGTGCGAGAATACCCAGATGTGTTCCCAGAAGAACTCCCCGGAATGCCACCAGATAGGGACATAGAGTTCGTCATCGACCTTATCCCCGGAACCTCTCCCATAGCCAAGAGACCCTATAGGATGGCAGCACCTGAGTTGGCAGAATTGAAGAAGCAGCTAGCAGAACTCCAGCGAAGTGGGTTCATCAGACCAAGCTCATCACCATGGGGAGCCCCAGTGCTTTTCGTGGAAAAGAAGGATAAGAGCATGAGGATGTGCGTGGACTATCGCTCGCTGAACGAGGTCACTATCAAAAACAAGTACCCTCTCCCCAGAATGGATGACCTGTTTGACCAATTGAAGGGAGCCAAGTATTTCTCGAAGGTGGATCTAAGGTCAGGATACCACCAACTCAAGATTAGGGAAAGTGACATCCCCAAGACTGCCTTTGTCACTCGCTACGGGCAGTATGAGTTCACAGTGATGTCCTTTGGACTAACCAATGCACCAGCGTACTTTATGAACCTCATGAATAAGGTGTTTATGGAAGAGCTGGACAAGTTTGTCGTAGTCTTTATTGACGACATACTTGTTTACTCCAAGAGCATGGAAGAACACGAGCAGCATCTTCGAGTAGTGCTGGGGAAATTGAGGGCACACAAGCTATACGCCAAGTTCAGCAAGTGTGAATTTTGGCTAGAGAAAATATCCTTCCTTGGGCATATTCTGACTGCAGAAGGAGTAGCTGTAGACCCCGGGAAAGTTGAAACGGTCTCCAACTGGCAGCAACCGACTAACGTGAGCGAGATCAGAAGTTTCCTTGGTCTAGCAGGGTACTACCGGAGGTTTATCGAAGGATTCTCCAAGATTGCCCGACCCATGACAGAGTTGCTCAAGAAGGATAAGAAGTTCAACTGGACCGAGTCCTGTGAGAAAAGTTTCCAAGAGTTGAAGAGAAGATTGACCACAGCCCCAGTGCTGACCCTGCCAGACATTCAACGAAACTTTGTCGTGTATTGCGACGCTTCCCGACAAGGGTTGGGATGTGTTCGCATGCAAGATGGGAAGGTAGTGGCATATGCTTCCCGTCAGCTCAAACCCCATGAGCAGAATTATCCCACCCATGATCTGGAGTTTGCAGCCGTAGTGCATGCCTTGAAGATCTGGAGACACTATCTGATTGGGAACAAGTGTGAAATCTACACAGACCACCAGAGTCTAAAGTACATCTTCACCCAGCCCGACCTGAACCTAAGGCAAAGAAGGTGGCTAGAGCTAGTCAAAGACTATAACCTAGAGATTCACTACCACCCAGGAAAGGCTAATGTAGTAGCAGATGCCCTAAGCCGGAAAACCTACGAGAAGGCAGCACCCAAGAGTGCCCAGTTGCAAGAGGAGATGGCGCGGCTCAACGTACACATTGTCCCCAAAGGCTACATCCGCCAGCTGAGTGTTCAGCCTACCTTAGAAGAGAAGATCCGGAAGGCCCAAGAGACCGATGAGAATCTGATGAAGATCCGCAAGCATACCGGAGAGAACAAGGCCCCTGATTTCAGAGTAGATGACCAAGGCACCCTGTGGTACAAAAATAGGATATGCGTGCCTGAAGGCGGAGATTTTCGACAGACCATCATGGATGAGGCACATAACTCAACATACTCCATTCACCCAGGATCCACGAAGATGTACATGGACTTGAAACAGAAGTATTGGTGGAATGGGATGAAAGCAGATATTGCCCTATTCGTCGCCGACTGTGATACGTGTCAGAGGATCAAAGCCGAACATCAGAAGCCCGCAGGACTGTTGCAGCCTTTACCAATCCCGGTATGGAAGTGGGACGAGATAGGTATGGATTTCGTAGTAGGGTTGCCAAGAACTCAGAAAGGACATGACTCCATATGGGTGATCGTGGACCGACTCACTAAAGTCGCTCACTTTCTACCCGTACGGACCACCTATGGCGGAGAAAAGTTGGCAAAACTCTACATAGAGAATATAGTAAAGCTGCATGGAGTGCCTAGCCGAATAGTCTCAGATAGAGGGACCCAGTTCACCTCCAGGTTCTGGAAAAGCCTGCATAAAGCCATGGGTACCAAGCTAGACTTCAGCTTAGCGTACCACCCGCAGACCGATGGACAGACCGAAAGGGTGAATCAAATTTTGGGAGATACGTTGAGAGCATGCTGTCGGTGCAGAATGTGGTCCCGACACTAACTAGTAATAAGCGCCGAGGTCTATCCCTCAATGGTCGATGCCAAGCAATAAAAGACATAGAGTTTATCCTGGTTCCGGCCGGGGGGCCGTACGTCCAGCAGTAGTGTGCTCAAGGCACTATATTGCTCAGCACCGGGGGTGCCTGTAGTAGGGCTGCTACAAGCAAGGCGGGAGAGGGAGCGTGGCTTCCAAGTCCCGGGTGTAGTGGCTGAAGATGTTGTGGGAGAATTGAGAGCAAGTGCGTGGTGCGACTTGTCTCGTGTTGGGATCTGCCGTTCGTGTCGTGTGTGGTGTCTGGGTGTCTCTGTGTCTTGTCCCCCCTGCGGCAAGGGGGTTCGTCCTCCTTTTATAAGCCAAGGAAGGAGCGAATCACATGCGCGCCGTGCTATTTAGCTACGTGAGGGAGCGTGATGTGCTACGCTGTAGAGTAGGCGGCCGCCCAGGCGATCCTCGCAGCGATCCGGCCATCATGGCGTATCTTGTACCCGAACAGTGGCGTCCTCAAGGATAGAAGGGCGGCGGACGGCTGTGATGTCTTCAGATAGGCTCGAAGGGGTTGCTGACGTCGGCCCGTTCGGAGCATAGTTGCGGGTAAGGCGGCGTCCCGTTCCAGCACGCTCCGCAGTGCTGGAGTCGTTGCCACAGCGCCTGGCGTGCGCCCGTACGCGCGGGGGCGGCAGCCATACTGTTAACAGTGGCAGGGATGGCATCCCACCGACCTAGCACCTCCACCTAACCCTGTAAGGTCACAAGAAAGCAAATCGAGGGTGCAGCCGGCCCCCCTTCGAGGGCTCGACGCGTTAGCCGTACCGGAGCAGGTGCACGGAGTCACGGGACTGGCACCGGCCGCGCCGCACAGTCCCCCCCACAGTGATGGGGATGGGCTCCCTCCTGGGGAGTTGGTGCGGTGGCACCGGGGCGCGAGCCCCGAGCGCATGATGGCGCCGCCCCTGCCGATGTCAGGGCATTAAGTGTCCGCGTACGGGAGCAGGCGCGCGTGCGAGGGGTGCCCTCGAGAGAGGCGGACCCCGTTCGAGGGCGGGGCGGACCCTCGAGCGAGGCGGACCTCGCTCGAGGGAGGCGCACCCCCTTGAACGGGGCGGAGCCCGCCCGAAGGAGGCATGCACCCTCGAGCGAGGCGAAACCTATTCGAGGGAGTCTTCGAGTGGGCCGCCTGGTGGGCCGCTGGGGCCTTCGTGGCGCGGGCCATGTCCTGCATGGTTAAGTAAGGCGTATTTGGTTTTGGCTTTGTTGCGGGTTTTAAGTGGGGGTTTCCCAGCTGTTTAAGGGGACCCCTAGGGCTGTCCCCGATAGTAGCCCCCGAGCATCTGTGGGTTTGCCGTTGAGGCTCCCACGGATGCTGGAACCTACTGATAGGACGTTCTTCTCTCCTGGTTTTGCGAACGCTTTCCGTGGGGCCGCGTCAGCCGGACCCGCGTGTCTAGCCCCCGAAGCCCCGCGAGAGCATGGGGCGCTCCCCGTAGGGGTTGACCGCGAGACTTGGACAGAAGGCGTGGTACATGTTTCAACCGGCGTCGGCGATGTCTCAGCCGGCTTCGGTGACGCACGCGTTGCTGGTGTTATCCCCGGCGGGTGCAATCCAGGAGGTGTAGCCATGCGTTAAGCCCCCGAGCCTGGGCCCATTCAAGGCGATCGGGTAGAGCTTTACGACTTGTCTTTTAACGGTCCCTCGCCGTCCCTCCGCGGGTCGGAGGGTGAGGTTTCCACAACCCCCATTGGTCGGGTCGCGAATTGCGGATTCCTCGTCGAGCTGTTAGTGGGTGGTTCGAGTGGACGCCCATGCCCCGTTCGATAAGGGTAGGCTGCGTGGTCCAGAGACACGTCCATTGAAGCGCTTGCGCGGGTTTGCTATGTGGGGCTCGGTCCCGTTCGCTGGGGACCGAGGGCGCGGAAGCTCTCCCTCGGTGGGATCCCCCGGCTAGCTGCCCTCGCTGGCTCTCGAACACGACATGTGGGGCACCTTCGAGCTGGCAGGCTCGAGGAACGGCTCGAATGCCCGTGCCCTCGTCGTCCCTGACTCCGGTGATCTGGGGCGCCTGTTCGAACCCGTCGAGGGTCAGGCTTCGAACTTCTGATCAGTAGGGCCGTGCGGGGGTGGCGCCTGGGCGGCCCCGTCTTTGCATCTGCGACCATCGAGGGGCCTGGGCGAGCCAGCCCTCGAGGCGCTGACCAGTAAGGTGGTGCGGGGTGGCGGCTGAGCGCTCCCGGCCTGGCATCTGCGCTCCTTCGTGGGGCCTGGGAGAGCCAGCCCTCGAGGCGCTGATCAGTAATTCGACGTGGCATGGGTGCTTTGCGGTGCCTGTTTTGTTTCAAACGGGCCCCGAGGCGACCTTCTCACGCCTGTACCCTTTCGAGGGTCGAAGTTTTCCCGAGCCGAGAGCTCGTGCCGCTCGAGGGTTCTCCTTACTTTGTAAGGAACCGGCCATTAAATGCTCCACAAGAGAGGCCGCGGTTTTGCGTCGTGGGCGCGCTTTTCGGCGTTGCGGCGCCGCGCGCGCGCGTAGTGGGCGGCGTGGGCAGGCGGATGTGACCGCCTGCCACGGTCCCTGCTATTCTTCGCCGTGATGATGGCCCGTTCGCGGTGATGTGGCCGCCGCGGTCGTGGTGGGGCCCACCCGTCAGCGAGAGGAAAGATTCCCTGCAGTTAATGCGCACGGGGCGTCCGCCCCGGAGAGCACGCCTGCGGCTTATAAATCTGAGGGGAGGGAAAACGACGTTTTTTTACCTTAGCGCTCCGCCGTTCTTGCCCCTTGAACTCCCACCTTCGTTTTGCTTTCGCCGCCGTGCGCCTGCGCCATTAGAGCTCTTCTCCTTCTTCTTGTCCTTCGCTCTCGCATTCCTTGTCCTCTCTCATGGCGCTGCTTCCGCCCCTCACGATCCTCGACCCGTACGCCTGGGAGCGGTCGACGGTCACCCGGCTGGCCCTTGGCGAGTTGGTATCCGCCGGCCAGTTGGCGGCGAACGAGGAGGGCCGGCCGGCGGAGTGGATTGTGCCGCCGGCGGGGGATCACGCGCCCAACCCGCCGAAGGCTACGTGGTGAGCTTCATCCGCTTCCATGAGCGCGGCCGCCGCGCCGCGAGCCGCTTCATGCGGGCGCTCTGCCACCGCTACGGCCTGGAGTTGCATAACTTCGCGCCGAACGCGATCTCGCAGGCGGCCACGTTCGTGGGCGTCTGCGAGGGGTATCTAGGGATCCCGGTCAACTGGGAGCTCTGGATACACCTCTTCCACGTGGAGCTCTTCACGCAGCCCACGACGGAGCAGAGGACCCGCTGCGCGGTGCGCGCCGGCGGGATGTCACTCGCCCGCGGGGGGCGGTTCAAGGACGACTACATCCCCCGGACCATGACGACGAACAACGCCGGCCGGGAGCGGGGATGGTTCTACCCGCGCAACGCCGAGCCCGGCCTCCCCCGCCTAAACCGGCTCCGGTGCTCCGGGAGAAGCCCAACTCCCGGGGTCACGGGGTGTCCACGGCCCAAAGACGGAGGCGGCCGGACTCGCTCCCGGCCGCCCCGAAGAACCCGGCGACGCGCGGCCGACCGCGGCGGGCGTCCTTGCCTTCCTCCACCACCGGCGGGTCGTGCCCCTGATGGAGAGGCCGCTCTGCATCTACGAGATGACAGAGGAGGCGGACCCCATTGCGCTGGCGAGGTCGCGGATGCTCCCAACCCCCCTCGAGCGGGTGTATGCGCTCACCCGGGCGCGGAATGCCGTCGACACCCGGATGCTGCAGCGCCAGGATCGGTCCCCGTGGGACCTCGAGATGCTCCCCACCGGCCCGCTGTTGAGTGTGATTCTTGGCCCTGTCTTTGTTCTTAGTGTTGCCCCTGGCCCCTGACGCGCTTTTGACATTCTCGCGTGCAGTTGGTGAACTTCAGCGCCGCGAAGTCCGTTCCGCCCACCCCTGACTCCCGCGCGCTTGGTCGGGCGTGAAGGACCGATACGGCGAACCAGAGAGGGGGGTGGAGTGAATGGGAGCCGATAAAAATTCTTCTCGATGGAGATGAGAACTCCAACAAGACGAACGCGGCTTCCAACACACGTCTCCGACTCACTACCCAAGTTGGCCAAGCCCACGTAGCCACTGGAGTGCCACTGGACCTAGGAACCAACACACACAGCCTTCCGACTCGAGAACGCAGCGGAACAACAAACCCCGAGTCTACAGACCCACACCGGTCGACCGTGAGCACCACCGGTCGACCGGTCCCCGCCGGTGAACCCGAGCAACTTCCACTAAGTGGCTCTACACCGGCCGGGGACCGGTGAGACGCACCGGTCGGACCGATGGCAGCCGTAAAGCCTCCAAGGCACCAAAAAGCCAACCGACCACCAAACGAACCCAAACTCGAAACAGCAGCACCACGGGACACCAAAGAACACACCAAGACGCTCACCCGAGCGAAAACCCACAAGGGCCTGCACCGGTCAGACCGGTCAAGAGCACCGGTCAGACCGGTGTAGCCTGGGCAGCTCGGGATGAACAGCACCCGCGGGTCAACTCCCCCAAATCCAAAACTCGATCTCCCGAATCGCTCCACGGACTTGAGCAAGACTTTGGGGATATCAGGAGCACCTCATGAGGAGTCCATAGCCAAGTTTAATCCCACCAAATCTCGTCCAAAAAGGAGGAATCGAAGAAATCCCGCCGAAAGCACTTCCAACCCAAGAACTCAAGAAACCCCAAATTCGAGCAACTTTTCTCACGGATTTGGGAGGGGAATCACAGCCCAAAGAACCACGAAGGGTTCCCACAAATTTCCCCCATCAAATCCCCAAGAGAAAAGCCTCGAAAACAACCCAAAGAAATCACCGAGAAAGGGCTCCGAAAATCACCACCAAGAACAACCGGGGAAAACACATCCAAACCTTGAGGAACCACGCCGAATCATCTATACATGAAACAAAGGTTCGTACAAGGTCTAGCAAGCCGCCCGATCATCCATCCCTCTCTACAAGATCTCTCCGTGAAGCTCTCTTGCTAGTCCTAAGGAAAACCTAGAGAAAATAGGTGGAAAATAGGAAAACTAATGAGCTAGGGTTCCAAGAGTTGGCTGCCATCCTCTCACCTCTTGGGTTATATAGGCGGCAACCGAATGTCTAAAATGCCCCTCTCTACTAACTAGGGATACAACCCCCTCAAGGGCGGATTTGGAATTCTTGATGTCTTCACCATCGGACGGATGCCGGCGACCGCATCCCGCGTAGCCTCGACGCAAGCCATGCGATCCCGACACGTGTCCTCCGCTTCGAAGATTCCGGACCGCGTCGTCGCACACCGGCCGACCGGTGCTCCTCACCGGCCGACCGGTCCCCACCGGTCGACCGGTCGGACCCACCGGCCGGACCGGTCCGTGCCGCCGCACCTCCGTCTTCGGTTCTCCGGTCTTGGCTTTGTGGATCAACCAAGGAACCCGGTGGTTTTCTCGGTGAACCACCGGAAACCCCGCGAACTCGGTGTAGCCTCCGCCAATCTCCACTCATGACTTGGCTCCCACGTAGTCCCGGCTCGACCTTGGTTTTGAGGCTCAACCAAGAAACCGTCCACGACTTCATCTTGCCGTTCATGCCACCATGCGGCCCGCACTTGACCCCCACCGGCCACCGGGTCCCTCGAATGAAGCCTACTTGTCTTCTCCACACCCGGAGGCCTCACCGGCGACGACCTTTCGCGCTTGTTCTTCACCTCGCACCAACACGAGTCAAGCCGCAACCCGCACCCGCAATGCTTAGCCAAGAATCGGTCCACACAACGTTGTCAATCACTCATCACACAAGGAAGCGACCATCCACCGGTCCTTGAACCACACATGGTCCTCAATCTCCCCCTTGATGAGTGCATTGACAACACCCACACGAAAGTAACAAGAGAGAAAAGAAAAAGAAAAGAAACGAACAAAAAGAAACTCCAACAAGCGATCGAAAGCCAAACAAAGGCAAAGAGCAAGATCACTTGAAGAAGACAGGTCTCGGACCCCTTAGGCAAGGGCAACGGCTCGACACATCCGAGACAAAGCAAAGCTCAAGCAAAGAGCACAAACCACCGAAAAAAAACTCGAAAACTCTCAAAGAGCTCCCCCTGCACACATGAAAACTCCCCCTGAACCAATGCAACTCCCCCTGGACAAATGCATGTAAGAAACCACATGAAACGAGGCGGTGCAAAGCAACTTCTCAGCTCACACCGGTCGAGCCGGTCATCACCACCGGTCGACCGGTGCCCAACATATGTACGGGACACAGCACTCACACCGGCCGGACCGGTGCTCATCACCGGTCAGACCGGTGTACAACAGAGCCCAGAAATGGCTCGAAACCACCTGAAAACCTTCTAAACGCGTCCAACAAGCCATTTCAAGCTCAAACTTCTCCCCCTTGTTGGCAATGCATGACTCAAGCCAAAAATGCAAAACTTGCAACCTAGAGCTTCTCAAATATGCAAAATTCAACAAAGAAGGCTACACATGTCCAAATGAGCAAGTTAGGTACTCGACGGCTTCGTATCGATCTCAACTACATGATCACCAAGTTTCACAACCATTGGACGAAGCTAAGATGGATTTTGGCAATTTTGCGAAAAACTTGCCTCTCATGAGCAAAGTCCTAAACATGATCAAAGCATATCAAAAATGGCAAAGCCACACAAACTTCATGCTAGGACAGCCATTCTAATCATAAGACCATCACAAACACCCACAAGCACCTCATGTCATGTCAAAGCCACCGAGCCATGTGCCTACTTCTATTTATGAGACTTCTCATTGGTAGGCATCATGCAACGGTTTAGCACCCAAAGCAAATTAAATTCAGCACATATGACATGGGAGCATATTTTCCAAGCATTTTTCATTTCATTTTCAGATTTGTAGATGGTACATGAAATGTCTTTGCGACAAAAAGGAACTTATGCTCCTCCACAAGATAAATCTAGAGGGCTAAACATTCATGATGGCAAATGAGCCTTTGGCCCCATATGATCAATAAGCTAGCTATCCAACCACAAATTAAGCATAGCAACGCCACAAAAACATGTCAAGAGCATGTAAAGGCATTTACACATGAGAGAGTATACATGACATTTTTCAAAAGCATAGCTATCAACCATGGATTATTCATCAAGATCATCAAGAGCTAAGCCAAACTAACCGAAGCATACCAAACAAGCTCACAAAGACATATATCTCATTCCATGGTGAACAATGTATATGAGAGAAGCTTTTCCTAACCAATGCATATGATACAAAATGCATGCAATCTAAGATACAAGGATGCCTATACATCATGTTACATATGCCATGCCAAATGCAAGAAATGCACAAAGAAAAGCTATACATATGCTACAAAGAAGCTCTCACACAAAACTTACAAACCACCGGCTCCTCGAGGGGAGGCAAAAAGGGCTCGACACCACCGGCAAAAGAGCAAAGGAGCACAAAACTCACAAGCTCCCCCTAAACACATGTACTAGGGCCAAAGAGCATACAAAGCTCACCCTACACACATGAGATAGAGAAGGAGCAAAACAACCCAAGTGGCTTGACCAAGGCCACACACTCGAAGGTCACAAATACACTTACCTTTATCATTTCTTCACAATTCTCTCATCCTTGTCCACCATCCCCGAATATGATGCACCTACGTATCACCACCGGGATATGAAGCCGAAGAACCACCCCCGATATCAACCAAATGTTCTCCGGGCCATCCACCTGCAACTCAAAAACAAGAGCGAGAGCGAGCAACCGACTCAACACTGGGGTTAGTTCCAAATGTGTAAAACCAGTGCCTAGCCATTTGCTCGAAAGTGGGGTTAGCAAAAACCAAACCATCTTTCCTACCAAAGCTACCTCCACGAACACCACCACGGTAACCACCATGAGGGAACCAACCCTCTCTGCCTGGAGGAGGACCAAAACCACAAAAGAAAGCTCGTGGACCATCCCTCCTCTCCTTCTCAAAGCCATGACTCCTCCCATCCCCGTAGTGAGCTCGAGGGGGAGAATGCCTAGCAACCGGCCTCCCGCAAACTTTCCGGACCAACCACCGAACCACGACCTCCGGAAACAACCCTCGCACCCGTACGAGCACGAAACCCAACCGCCGCCCGTCCAGCTCGCACCGGTCCGACCGGTGCTCCACACCGGTCGACCGGTGTAGCTCGGCGGCAAAGCACCTCCAACGACCTTCCGCTCTCCCCAAGCCCGAACCGACCTCACACTCGCCTTGGCCCCGGGCAACTGCACACGAGGCTCAAGTACACCATCGGAAGGGTGGTACTTGTCCTTGTTAGCCCACTCCTTCGCCATTCTCTCCTCACGCTTCCTCTTGAAGCAAAACGCTCTCTTGTGACCATCCTTTCCACAAAACTCACAATGGAAACGGATGGATCTGGGCTTAGGCTTGGGATGAGATTCTTCACAAGACTTCTCACTTGGTTTCTCACTAGGCTTTTCACTTGCCTTCTCACTCGGTTTTTCTCTTGGTTGGTTTGGCTTGGATGCAAACTTGTCTTTGGGTGTGGGTTGTGGTGGAACTGAAACATCCCCAAATTTCCTTTCTCTCTCACCACTGCCCTCACCAACCTTATCCAATCCCAAAGCCCAACCGTCAAAGCGCTTACAGCTAGCAATCATCATACCAAGCTGAGGTTCTTGACTCGACGACCAACTCAGAGCTTCACGCAACTTATCATTCTCATCTTGCAAGCGACCAACACATTTTGCAAGATCCAAATTCTTCATAGCATGCAACTCACATGTAGAGCAAGAAGTAGGAATAGGCACTTTCAAATCAGCCTCAAGTGAAACAATGCGAGAACGGAGCTCAAGAATTTTCTCATGCAAACTAGGGCAAGAAGTGCAAGCACCAAGCAAAGTGGGTCTAGATTGTAGCTCACCCAACTCAACCCTAAGCACATCTAGTTCCTCACACTTGGAGGCATACTTCTCCCTAAGATCGATCAAGTCGGACCAGAAAACAGAGCAATCAAGACAATCGTTCTCATCCGAAACAATAGGGCTAGCCTTAAGGGAATCAATCTCAAGCTTGCTATCAAGCACCCGTGTCTCTAGCTCGCCCACTCTAGTCCTAGCATCCTCGAGTGAAGATCTAAGCTCCTTCCTAAGCTTCTTAGCCTCTCTAAGCATGTGATCGCGATTATCAAGCAAGTCAACCAACTCCTCATTCTCCTTGCGCAAAGAGGAGAGCTCATCACATACCTCATCCTCGGAATCCAAGTCCGAGGCGTCCTTCTGGCTTCTCTTGCTGCTCGAACTGCGAGCCATGCCGCAGAAGTCGTCCTTGAGGCTTAGGCCCGTCACACAAAGGCCGTTGAGATACTTGCCAATGTTCTTCTTCTTCTTCCTCTTCTTGTCATCCTCTTCGTCTTCATCACTCGAGCTTGAAGACGTGTCCTCGGAATCAGACTCGATGTCGCTCGATCTCTTCATCTTCTCTCGAGACCGCGTCTTCTTCTCATGTCCATGATCCTTCTTCCTGGACTTCTTCTTCTTGTCCTTGGACTTGTGCTTGTCGTGGCTGTTCACCTTTGGACACTCAGCGAAATAGTGTCCAGTCTTGCCGCACTTGAAGCATGTCCTCGTGTTCCTCCTCTTGTTCACCCGGTTCTCGTGCAGCCTCTCGAACTGCCTCGTCAGGAGCGCCAGCTCGTCCTCTCCAAGCTCGTCGAACTCCTCATCTGGCATAGACATCAAAGAGGAGAAAGAGAACATCCTGGTGGATGGATTAGTGTTAGCCTTTCCTTTCGAACCACCAACGAGGGCAAGACTATGGGAATCGGTCGGTCCCTCGAGCTTGGCGATCATGCCCCTATCCACCTCGGCCGACTTGAGCTTCGAGAACGACTCGTTCACCGTCGAGTGTCATACTTCTCCGACTCGACAATGGCCTCGAACTTTCCGCCCCATATCGTACGATCCAAAGAGTGTAAGAGCTTGACCGCTCTATCATGATCATCGTACGGGAGCACGTCCACATTGGCCCTCATGTTGTTCACAACCACCGTGAACCTCTGAAACAAGGCATCGATGGACTCACCGGGGAGATGAGTGAAGTTCTCGTACTCTCTCCGGTAGGTCGCATACATCCGTGCCTGAACCTGGGCGTTCCCAACATGAGCCTCCTTCAACACCGCCCAAATCCTGCAAGCCAAGTGCTCGGTGTGCACCCGATCGAACTCAGGCTGACACAAAGCACGAAACAAGTAGTCGACCGCCTTATTGTTGGCGTCGAAGCTATCCCTCGATCCTGGAGCGAGGAAATCAACCGGCCGGACATAGCCCGTGTCCACCGTGACATCCCAAAGCGGTCGACCCTTTCCGCGGAGGAACGCACCCATCCGCTTGCTCCACATCCGGTAGTTCTTGCCATCGAAGTGTGGAGGACCCGAACCCCGTTCCCGGTACGCCATCCTTGGATCTTAGATCGGTTAGAGTCAACAAAGACCCGAACCGGTTCCGATACCACTTGAAGGACCGATACGGCGAACCGGAGGGGGGGGGGGGGAGTGAATGGGAGCCGATAAAAATTCTTCTCGATGGAGATGAGAACTCCAACAAGACGAACGCGGCTTCCAACACACGTCTCGACTCACTACCCAAGTTGGCCAAGCCCACGTAGCCACCGGAGTGCCACCGGACCTAGGAACCAACACACACGGCCTTCCGACTCGAGAACGCGGCGGAACAACAAACCCCGAGTCTACGGACCCATACCGGTCGGACGCGGTGAGCACCACCGGTCGACCGGTCCCTCGCCGGTGAACCTGAGCAACTTCCACTAAGTGGCTCTACACCGGTCAGACCGGTGAGACGCACCGGTCAGACCGATGGCAGCCAGAAAGCCTCCAAGGCACCAAACAGGCCAACCGACCACCAAACGAACCCAAACTCGAAACAGCAGCACCACGGGACACCAAAGAACACACCAAGACGCTCACCCGAGCGAAAACCCACAAGGGCCTGCACCGGTCAGACCGGTCAAGAGCACCGGTCAGACCGGTGTAGCACCGGGCGCTCGGGATGAACAAAGCACCCGCGGGTCAACTCCCCCAAATCCAAAACTCGATCTCCCGAATCGCTCCACGGACTTGAGCAAGACTTTGGGGATATCAGGAGCACCTCATGAGGAGTCCATAGCCAAGTTTAATCCCACCAAATCTCGTCCAAAAAGGAGGAATCGAAGAAATCCCGCCGAAAGCACTTCCAACCCAAGAACTCAAGAAACCCCAAATTCGAGCAACTTTTCTCACGGATTTGGGAGGGGAATCACAGCCCAAAGAACCACGAAGGGTTCCCACAAATTTCCCCCATCAAATCCCCAAGAGAAAAGCCTCGAAAACAACCCAAAGAAATCACCGAGAAAGGGCTCCGAAAATCACCACCAAGAACAACCGGGGAAAACACATCCAAACCTTGAGGAACCACGCCGAATCATCTATACATGAAACAAAGGTTCGTACAAGGTCTAGCAAGCCGCCCGATCATCCATCCCTCTCTACAAGATCTCTCCGTGAAGCTCTCTTGCTAGTCCTAAGGAAAACCTAGAGAAAATAGGTGGAAAATAGGAAAACTAATGAGCTAGGGTTCCAAGAGTTGGCTGCCATCCTCTCACCTCTTGGGTTATATAGGCGGCAACCGAATGTCTAAAATGCCCCTCTCTACTAACTAGGGATACAACCCCCTCAAGGGCGGATTTGGAATTCTTGATGTCTTCACCATCGGACGGATGCCCGGCGACCGCATCCTGCGTAGCCTCGACGCAAGCCATGCGATCCCGACACGTGTCCTCCGCTTCGAAGATTCCGGACTGCATTGTCGCACACCGGTCAGACCGGTGCTCCCCACCGGTCGACCGGTCCCCACCGGTCGACCGGTCGGACCCACCGGTCGACCGGTCCGTGCCGCCTGCACCTCCGTCTTTGGTTCTCCGGTCTTGGCTTTGTGGATCAACCAAGGAACCCGGTGGTTTTTCGGTGAACCACCGGAAACCCCGCGAACTCGGTGTAGCCTCCGCCAATCTCCACTCATGACTTGGCTCCCATGTAGTCCCGCTCGACCTTGGTTTTGAGGCTCAACCAAGAAACCGTCCACGACTTCATCTTGCTGTTCATGCCACCATGCGGCCCGCACTTGACCCCCACTGGCCACCGGGTCCCTCGAACGAAGCCTACTTGTCTTCTCCACACCTGGAGGCCTCACCGGCGACGACCTTTCGCGCTTGTTCTTCACCTGCACCAACACGAGTCAAGCCGCAACCTGCACCTGCAATGCTTAGCCAAGAATCAGTCCACACAACGTTGTCAATCACTCATCACACAAGGAAGCGACCATCCACCGGTCCTTGAACCACACATGGTCCTCAGGGCGGCGCAACAACGGGAGCAGGAGCGGGCGGCGCGTAAGAGGGAGCGCGCGAGGCGGCACCGCGAGCGGCGGAACGAGGAGTACCGGCGGTGCGAGGAGCTGGGGCTTTCCTCCCCGGGGACCGAGGAGTACTCGTCCTCGAAGGAAGACGAAGAGGAAGAAGCCGGAGGGCAGGGCCCTTCTGATAGGTGGGAGCCTGCACCCCCGTCGCCGGAGCCAGCTCCGGCGGCAAGGGCGGCATCGCCGGGGCGGGCGCGGCGGCGCCTCCGCCGGGGCAATCGACAACGGGGGCGGCGCGCGCGCGTAGAGGCGCGCGCGCGCGCGCGCGGGCGGGGCCCGCACGCGCGGCGGTGACGTCGGGGAGGCGCGGCGGCGGGCGCGCCGGTCGTGCCCGCCTCATCCACCGAGGCCTCGAGGAAAAGGAAGCGCGCCTTTTCCTCTTCGAGGTAAGGGGCTCGCCCTTCTGTGGGGTTTGGTTTTTTGGTACCCAAGCGTTCTGATTTTTTGCTTGTGCTTGTGCAGGGTGGTGCCAACCGTGCCTCCCCTCGCGCCGGCTAAGGTGCTGAGGGCGGACACGTCCGTTCCCACCCTGCGGTGCTCGTCGAGGGCGTCGCGGGCGGGGGCGAGCACCGGCGGCGGGCGAGAGCTCGCAGGGCCGGGCCGAGGCCTCGAGGCCCCGGCCGGCGGATCGCCCGCCGCGGCACGGCCGGCGGTCGTCGAAGAGTGGCGGGCGCCGGTCGTGGCGGAGATGCAGCCCGCGGCGGTGGGCGTGATGGAGACGCGCCCGCGCGGTGGGCGTCGCGACGGAGGCGCGGTTCGCGGCGCCGGCCGCGGCGGAGGCGAGCGGGCGGCGGTGGCCGAGGAGGGCGGCCGGGCGCCGCGGTCGCGGAGGCGCGGCCGGAAGTGGTGGCCGCGGCGCCGCGTCGGGCGCCCGCGGCCATCGAGGCGCAAGCGGAGGCGCCGGCGGAGGCGGCGCGGGGCGGCGCCCGGCCGGCGGTTCCCGAGCGGCGGTGGTGGAGATCCCAGACGATGACTCCCCGCCGCCCGAGTGGGATCGGTGGGCGAGCTCCACACTCTCCATAGGGTCCCAGGAGGGGGCCCTCGTGAGGCGGCGCGAGGGCCACATGGTGGCGGGGGGCCGAGGGCACGGCGCGCCGAGGCCTCGTCCTCCCGCGCCGGCCACTCCACCCGAGGTGGAGGGGGCCGGCGGCGACCCGCCTGCGTTCGCCGACGCCCAGGGGGAGCAGGAGCTCTGGGGAGAGCTCCGCAGCCACGGCGCAATGCTTGACCGTGCGTTGAACGAGGCGCTAAGGGTCCACGGCGGCCCCGCGTGGCGTGTCTTCCAGGTGGGGTGCCATTGCTTGCTTCCCTTTTTCCTTGTTTCTGCACGCTTATCTTTGCGTCATGGTGTTTACGGGTTTTGATTGGTGGGTGCCAGGAGCTCGAGCGCCGCGCCCGCGACAAGTACGACGCCTTCGATCGGGTGAACGCCGAGCTCCACCAGCTCCGGGAGCGATGCGGCGCCTTCGACGCGCTCGCCGACGCCCTCAGGACTCGGATGGCTGGTTGTCGTACGGGCCATGGCCTTGCGCGATTAACTCCCCGAGAGCACAAGACGGGACCCGCGCGTCCCTCTAGCCTCGAGCGGGTCCGCACGGCCCTCATCGACCGTGATGAGGCGCCGTGCGGTGCGCGCTCGGACTCCGGAGAAGATGCGCACGCCGGCTACCAACCGGGAGGCGGAGGTGGCCGGCGTCCGCCGCCGAGAACCGGGGGCTCCGCTCGTCCCTCGAGGGGGCGCGGGCGCGGCGCCGCCGGGCCGAGGAGCGGGCGCGCGCACTCGAGCAAAGGGTCAAGGAGGCCGACGACTTGAAGGCCGCCCTCGACGCCAAGGTCGTGGCGCTCGCCGTTGCTGAGGAGCAGCTCCAGCAGGAGCGCACCTCCCGCCAAGGAGCTGAGGGACGGCTCCAGCAGGAGCAGGCCGCCCTCGTCGACGCTCGGTCGGCCCTGGAGCGGGAGAGCGCTGCTCGCGAGGCGACACAGATGTTGCTGGAGGACCGGGACGCCAAGTTCTCCGAGGTCGAGGGCGAGCTGATGGTGCTCAGCATCACGAGCGTGGGCCAGGAGCTGGCCCAACAGGAGCAAGGCGAGACCATCACAGGCCTCGAGCGGACGGTCGAGGCCGAGCGCCGCGCCCTCGAGGTGGAGAGGAAGCAAGTCGAAGGTGAGCCGCTGTTTGACTCCTGTGTTGTTGGGTTTTCCTTAGAGGGTTCACACTCTTTTTCTGACTTCTTTCTCGTCTGGCAACTCCAGGCTTGCGCGCCGCGCTGGGGCACGCGGTTGAGCAGGCCGAGGCGCCGCGGACTTCCTACAACTCCTCCGAGCAGAGCCGGGGAGTTGCGCGATGTCGCCCTCGAGACCTGCCGATCCGTGGAGGAGGGCGAGGCGCAGTCGGAAGCTCGCCGGCCGCCCGCCTGCGCGCCCTTCGCGGCCATGTCACCGAACGGATGCGCCGGGCGCTGCATCTTGGCGTCCAGAAGGCCCTCGGGGCGGTGCGGTCCCACTACGAGGTCAACTTCGAGGCACTGGCGGAAGGCTACGTCGTCCCCGAGGGTGTCGAGGACGAGGTGGCGATGGAGCGCGTGGACGCGCTCGCCGCCGACGCCGCCGGGTCGCTTGCTGAAGCCTTCGAGGAGTTCCTCTTCCCGGACGCTGCTGACGCCGCCGCTCCTCCCTCCTGAAGACAGTTGGGCGCTAGGCCCGTTTTTGTTTGTGTATCAGTATTCTGGCCGTGCGGCCTTTGTAAATAAACAAGTTGTTTTTGTCATGAACATTTGTTGATGTGGAATGAAGTCTTCTGTTTATTACGCTTTTTGTTTCTCCTTCTTCCTGAGTAGATTCTAGTTAGGGGAGTTCGATTTTCGTGGGTGGCTTGCTGGGTTGGAGGCGAGAGAGAAGGGCCGTATCCTCGCGGAGGCGTAGGCTATCTCTGGCTCGCGCGCTCCTTCCGCTAGGCTGCCCACGCCCTGTTCGAACCGTTGCTCGAGGCCGAAGTAGAAAACAAACTTAGCGCGCGTGAGTTGTTTCGTTTTTGCGCGAAAATGGGACCATTTTGGGGGGGGGGGATGCCCCCCGTAGTAGCCCGCGAGGGTAACTTGGGTTTCGGGGGAAAGCCGAGTTGCCCTTTTTATTAGACTTATGGTGTTTACATGATCGTCACCAACTGGGGCGTTAGTCATATGGTTTTTACAACAAAAAATGCTTGGAAATCCTAGCTAGGGGTAGAAGCGACGTAGCTGTTGGATGTTCCAAGCGTTCGTGAGCTCTTCACCATCCTCGTTGGCCAGCTTGTATGTGCCGGGCTTGAGTACCTTCACCACGACGTAGGGTCCCTCCCATGGAGGCGATAGCTTGTGGCGTCCCCGGTTGTCTTGGCGTAGCCTTAGGACCAGATCCCCTTCGCTGAAGTCCCGTCTGCGTATCTTGCGTGCTTGGTAGCGCCTGAGGGACTGCTGATACCTCGCGGAGTGCATCAAGGCCACGAGGCGTGCCTCATCCAGTTGGTCCAGCGAGTCCTCGCGGGCTCGCTGGTTGGCATCCTCGTCGTAGCCTCGAACCCTGGGCGACCCGTATTCTAAGTCCGTGGGGAGGACGGCCTCCGCGCCATGGACTAGGAAGAACGGGGTGAACTCGGTGGCTCTGCTCGGGGTGGTCCTTAGGCTCCACACGACTGCTGGTAACTCTTGGAGCCATTTTCGGCCAGATTTGTTTAGCTGGTCGAAAATTCTGGGCTTAAGGCCTTGTAAGATCATGCCGTTGGCACGCTCTACTTGGGCGTTGGTCTGTGGGTGTGCCACAGCTGCCCAATCCACACGGATGTGGAACTTTTCGCAGAACTCCAAGAATTTCCTGCCCGTGAACTGGGACCCGTTGTCGGTGATGATGGAATTCGGCACTCCAAAGCGGTGGACGATGTCGGTAAAAAACGTCACCGCCTGTTCTGCCCTGAGATTCGTGATGGGGCGCACCTCCACCCACTTGGAGAACTTGTCGATCGCGACCAACAAGTGGGTGAAGCCCCCGGGCGCCTTCCGCAGGGGCCCGACTATGTCCAGCCCCCACACAGCGAATGACCATGTTATGGGGATGGTCTGCAGGGCATGGGCGGGAAGGTTGGACTTGCGGGCGTAGAACTGGCACCCTTCGCAGGTGCGTACGATCTCGCTGGCGTCCGCGACCGCGGTAGGCCAGTAAAAGCCCTGGTGGAAAGCATTGCCAACGAGGGTACGAGGCGCGGCGTGGTGGCCACAAGTTCCAGCGTGGATGTCCCGTAGGAGCTCGCGCCCTCGGGAATGGGCACGCACCGCTGTAAGATGCCAGAGGCGGCGCGCTTGTACAGCTCGCCGTCAACGAGGGCAAAGGACTTGGCCATCCTGGCGATGCGCCTGGCCGTGGCCCGGTCCGAGGGGAGCTCTCCTCGAGCCATCCAAGCGATGTATTTGTCGCGCCAGTCAGCCTTGGCAGGGGCTGGCTCGATGTCCATCACGTTGGCCTCGTAGGAGCCATACCCCTCGAGGAGGGAGAGCACGTACGCCTCGTTCGAGGGATCCTCATCCATGGGTTCCGCACCCGCTGGATTCGAGGGAGCCCCCGAGGGTTCTGCGTGGCTCGAGGGGTGAGGCTCGAGGACGACCGAGGGCTGGGCGATATCGCGGGCAAAAACGTTCGGGGGGACGGTGATCCGCCCGAACGCGATCTTGGCCGCCCGTCCGCCTCCTCGTTGTACCGGCGGGGCACGTGGTTGAGCTCGATGCCGTAAAACCTTGTCTTCGAGGGCTCGCACGGCCTTGCGTAGGCCTCCATCTTGTCGTCATGGCGCTCGCGTTCTTCATGACTTGATCGATTACGAGCTGCGAGTCCCCCTGTACGTCGAGACGCTTGATGCGTAACTCAATGGCGATCTTGAGGCCGCAGAGGAGGGCCTCATATTCAGCCATATTGTTAGATGCGGGGAAGTGGAGGCGCACCGCGTACCGCATGTGCTCTCCGAGGGGTGATACGAAGAGAAGGCCCGCGCCCGCTCCTGTTTTCATCACCGAGCCATCGAAATACAGGGTCCAGCACTCTGCTTGAATCTGCGGCGGCGGCGCTCGCGTATCCGTCCACTCAGCGACGAAATCCGCCAGGATCTGAGACTTGATGGCCTTGCGCAGGGCGTAGGCGAGCGTCTCGCCCATCAGCTCTATGGACCACTTGGCGATCCTGCCCGCCGCGTCGGGATTACAGATGATCTCCCCTAGCGGGAAGGAGGAGACCACCGTGACGGGGTGGGCCTCGAAGTAATGGCGGAGCTTGCGCCGCGCGAGGACTACCGCATACAACAGCTTCTGGACCTGAGGGTAGCGCGTCTTGGTGTCAGACAGGACCTCGCTGATATAGTAGACCGGCCGCTGGACCGGCAGGGCGTGCCCTTCCTCCGTGCGCTCCACCACGATCACGGCGCCGACCACCTGGGTGGTTGCGGCCACGTAGAGCTGCAGGGGTTCGCCATCCTGCTTGTCGAGCGCATCCTGGGTGGTTGCGTGCGTTAAGGACGCCTTCAGCTTGTCGAGCGCATCCTGGGCCTCAGCGGTCTAGGAGAAGCGCTCGTTCTTCTTGAGGAGGCGATAGAGGGGCAGGCCCTTCTCGCCGAGCCGCGAGATGAAGCGGCTCAAGGCGGCAAGGCACCCCAGCACCTTTTGCACCCCTTTGAGGTCCCGGATCGGCCCCATTCGTTCGAGGGCTGCAACTTTCTCAGGGTTGGCTTCGATTCCCCGTTGGGAGACGATGTATCCCAGGAGCATGCCTCGCGGCACTCCAAAGACACACTTTTCGGGGTTTAATTTGACCCCATTGGCCCGTAGGCAGCCGAACGCGATGCCAAGGTCACCAACCACGTCGTCCGCCTTCCTGGTTTTTACGACGATGTCATCCACGTACGCCTCGACCATCCGCCCGATGTGATCTCCGAAAACGTGTTGCATGCAGCGTTGATACGTCGCACCTGCGTTTCGGAGGCCAAATGGCATCGTGACGTAGCAGAACATCCCGAACGGTGTGATGAACGAAGTCGCAAGCTGGTCGGACTCCTTCATCTTTATTTGGTGATACCCGGAGTAGGCATCAAGGAAGCAAAGTAGTTCACACCCAGCCCTTGAATCAACGATTTGATCAATACGTGGCAAAGGAAAAGGAACTTCCGGACATGCTTTATTAAGACTAGTATAGTCTACACACATCCGCCACTTCCCATTCTTTTTCTTTACAAGTACGGGGTTTGCTAGCCACGTTGGGTGGAACACCTCCTTGATGAACCCGGCCTCGAGAAGCTTCCGCAGCTCCGCTCCGATTGCCCGTCGCCTCTCCTCGTCGAAGCGACGGAGCCGTTGTTGCACGGCGCGGGCATGAGGCAGGATGTCAAGGGAGTGCTCGGCGACCTCCCTCGGGATGCCTGGCATATCCGAGGGGCTCCACGCGAAGATGTCGGCGTTGGCGTGGAGGAAGTCGACGAGCACCACTTCCTATTTAGGATCGAGGGTGGAGCTGACCCTCAACGCCTTGCCCTCGGGGGCCGCGGGGTCCAGGGGTACTTCCTTGGTCTGCTCCGCGGCCTCGAAGGTGCCGGCGTGCTTGGAGGCGGAGTCGAGGTCCTCGTTGACCATCTTCTCCAAAGTGGTCACCAACGCTTCATCCAGCGCCAGTGCTTCTGCGTGCTCTACGCACTCGACGTCGCAGTCGAACGCGTGCTCGATGGACGAGCCTACGGTGATGACGCCGTTTGGTCCCGGCATCTTCATCTTCACGTAGGTGTAGTTGGGGACCGCCATGAATTTGGCGTAGCAGGGTCGCCCAAGTATAGCGTGGTAGGCGCCCTTGAACCCCACCACCTCGAAGGTGAGCGTTTCCTTGCGGAAATTCTTCGCGGTGCCAAACCAAACCGGCAGGTCGATCTGCCCGAGGGGCCGGACTCGCTTGCCGGCGCAATGCCATGGAATGGCTTCGTGGCCGGGCCGCACTCGGTCCGGCCCCCCGATCCCCATCAAGCGCAGCGTATGCGCGTAGAGGATGTTGAGGCTGCTGCCTCCGTCCATCAAGACTTTTGAGAACCGTGTGTTCCCAATAATTGGGTCAACCACCAGTGGGTACTGGCCCGGGTTGGGGATGCGGTTCGGGTGGTCTTCCCGGCTGAAGGTGATGGCGTCCTCCGACCAATTGAGGAAGGAGGGAGGCGCCTTCTCCGCGGCGAGGACCTCGTGCCGCTCCCGCTTGCGCTGGCGGGTCGACATGTCGACGGTGGGTCCCCCGAAGATGAGGAACACGTTCTCCACGGCGGGGAAGCCGCCGGCGTTGCCATCTCCTCCGTCTTTCTTGGCCTCTGCCTCCTTTGCGGCAGAGCGGCCATAGAACTTCTTGAGCATGTCGCACTGCTCAAGGGTGTGGTTTACTGGGGTCTTGTGGTAAGGACATGGCTTTTTCAGCATGTCGTCAAACACCCCCGGGCCTCGAGGGGCCGGTCGAGGGCCCCGTCGAGCCGGTCGACAAAGAAGAGCCTCGGCCTCATCGCCGTCGCGCCCCGGCTCGCGCGCCGCGCGCGCGGCTTCTTTCCTTTCTTGCCCCGCTTGTCCTTGCGGTGGGGCTCCCTGGACTTGCTGCCCTCCGCGGGCGCATCGTCCGAGCGCTTGCCCTTCTTGCCGTCAAATATCGCCCCCACGGCTTCCTCTCCAGAGGCGAAGCTGGTGGCGATGTCGAACAGCTCGTTGGAGTCTGCGGGCGGGCTACGTCCCAGCTCACGCACGAGGTCCCGGCACGTGGTGCCCTCGAGGAAGGCGTGCACAATCTCAAATTGCGCCACGATTGGGATCTCCGTGCAGCGCTTGGAGAAGCGCCGTATGAAGTCCCGCAGCGACTCGCCGGGCTTCTGAGTGCAGGAGCGCAGGTCCCAGGAATTTCCGGGGTGCACGTACGTGCCCTGGAAGTTGCCCACGAACGTGCGAACCAGATCGTCCCAGTTGTGAATCTGGCTGGCGGGCAGGTGCTCGAGCCACGTCCGAGCCGAATCGCCGAGGTGCAGGGGCAAGTTGCGGATGATGACCTCGTCGCTGGTGGCTCCGCCCAGCTGGCACGCCAAGAGGTAGTCGTTGAGCCACACGCGGGGATCCGTCTCCCCGTTGTACTTGACGATGGTCGAGGGTTGGCGGAAGCGGCCGGGGGAAGGCCGCCGTGCGGATCTCCGGGCCGAACACACGGGTCCCCGGGGGCTCCGGTGTCGGGGAGCGGTCCTCGTCGCTGTCGTAGCGTCCGCCTCGTCGAGGGTGGTAGCCCACCACCGCTCGGGCGTCCGCCCCTGCTCGTGCGGCGGGCGTTGATGACATTGCGGGCGTCACCGTCCAGCGCCCTGCGCGTGTCAAGGAGCCGCTCCTTGGCCGCCGCGCATCCCGAGTTGGCGGGACGCCCCGCAGCTTCACCTGCGTGGACCGAGGGTTCACCCCCCCCGTGCGCCCCCGTCTCCTCGCGCATCTCCCTGCTGGTGGATACGTGAGGCTGAGCTTTCGGCCCGCCGGACCGGCCACTTGCTCGATGAGAGCCTCGCACCTCGCGCGCCGCAGTTCCGCGCCTCGGGGGTCGAGGGTGCCGCATAGCCCGTAGCGCGGCCGTCGCGGCGGCAATGAGCTTCGACTTGCTCGCGGAGGAGCGTCGGGGTTGTCGGTGTTGATGCGGTCGCGGGCCCTGCTCGCCCAACTCCCGCGCGCGCGTTCGCCGCGCGCGGAGGCTTCCCCAGCCATAGAGGCGCGGAGCAGCCGCACCGTTCAGTACTCCTCCGCCAGCTTAGCCTCGAGCTCACGGGCTTGAGCTAGCTGTGCGTCAGCGTCGGCCCCGGTGGGAGTGCTTGGTTCCGCGGCTTGGCGCGGAGCGATCCCTGGGGCAGGCGTGACCTCCCCGTCCCCAGCGCCCACAGTGCCGGTGGCGTTCGCTGGGTCGTTGGCGATGACGACGCAGCACTCTCGCGCTGGGTCATAGCTCTCGGTGCTAGAGTCGTCGGAGCAGCCGAACCAGTAGTCTGTAGCGTCGAGGAAGCGCCTGAACATGACTCGATCCGGCACGCCGGAGAAGTCCCACTCCGCGTACCCGTGGAGGTTGGCGGGCGGCAACGCGTCGAGGGAACCCAGGGACGACTCGTCACCCACTGAGGCGCCGGGATCCCTGGCGACGAAGACGTGACGGCCAGGCGGAACCCTGCGCATCGTGGTGTTAACGGTGGCGTTGTGGGCCGTCGTGGCACCACGCAGCCCAATGGGAAAGCGCGGTCCGGAGACCGTGCGCTGTCCCGCTGGGGTGGTGGTGGCCGTGGCGGCAGGCGCACCGTGTTGAGAGACGGCGCGCTCGCCCGCCGTCGCCGGACCGTGCTCGGCGCGAACGCCGACTCGCAGCGGCGGCGCGTCGTGGCGCCGACGGACCCGCGCATCCGTGCCGGCGGGCGTCCGCGCCGTGACGGTGCGCGCAGCCGGGGACCGGAGCGGACCCGCCCTCGGCGCCGCGCGCGGAGCTCCTCACGGTTGGTGAGGCGCATGAGGTAGCCGTTCCCCGTGGCCTGAAAGTTCAGGCCCCCGAACCGGATTTCGAACCCGGCGGGGAGGGGGTCCGAGCTGCCCATGTAGTAGCGCGTACCGCGGTACTCAGTGCGGATCACCATGGAGGGAGTTGATGATTGACCTTAGGCGCTCGATAGCCCCACGGTGGGTGCCAACTGTCAGTGCGGAATGTGGTCCCGACACTAACCAGTAATAAGCGCCGAGGTCTATCCCTCAATGGTCGATGCCAAGCAATAAAAGACACAGAGTTTATCCTGGTTCCGGCCGGGGGGCCGTACGTCCAACAGTAGTGTGCTCAAGGCACTATATTGCTCAGCACCGGGGGTGCCTGTAGTGGGGCTGCTACAAGCAAGGCGGGAGAGGGAGCGTGGCTTCCAAGTCCCTGGTGTAGTGGCTGAAGATATTGTGGGAGAATTGAGAGCAAGTGCGTGGTGCGACTTGTCTCGTGTTGGGATCTGCCGTTCGTGTCGTGTGTGGTGTCTGGGTGTCTCTATGTCTTGTCTCCCCTGCGGCAAGGGGGTTCGTCCTCCTTTTATCAGCCAAGGAAGGAGCGAATCACATGCGCGCCGTGCTATTTAGCTACGTGAGGGAGCGTGATGTGCTACGCTGTAGAGTAGGCGGCCGCCCAGGCGATCCTCGCAGTGATTCGGCCATCATGGCGTATCTTGTACCCGAACAGTGGCGTCCTCAAGGATAGAAAGGCGGCAGACGGCTGTGATGTCTTCAGATAGGCTCGAAGGGGTTGCTGACGTCGGCCCGTTCGGAGCACAGTTGCGGGTAAGGCGGCGTCCCGTTCCAGCACGCTCCACAGTGCTGGAGTCGTTGCCACAGCGCCTGGCGTGCGCCCGTACGCGCGGGGGCGGCAGCCATACTGTTAACAGTGGCAGGGATGGCATCCCACCGGCCTAGCGCCTCCACCTAACCCTTTAAGGTCACAAGAAAGCAAATCGAGGGTGCAGCCGGCCCCCTTCGAGGGCTCGGCGCGTTAGCGCACGGAGCGGGGTGCACGGAGTCACGGACCGGCACCGCCGCGCCGCGCGCCCCCCCCCCCCCCCCCCCACAGTGATGGGGATGGGCTCCCTCCTGGGGAGTTGGTGCGGCGCACCGGGCGCGAGCCCCGGGCGCATGATGGCGCCGCCCCGCCGATGTCGGGGCATTAAGTGTCCACGTACGGGAGCAGGCGCGCGTGCGCGGGGTGCCCTCGAGCGAGGCGGACCCCGTCCGAGGGCGGGGGTGGACCCTCGAGCGAGGCGGACCTCGCTAGAGGGAGGCGCACCCCCTCGAACGGGGCGGAGCCCGCCCGAAGGAGGCACGCACCCTCGAGCGAGGCGAAACCTATTCGAGGGAGTCTTCGAGTGGGCCGCCTGGTGGGCCGCTGGGGCCTTCGTGGCGCGGGCCATGTCCTGCATGGTTAAGTAAGGCGTATTTGGTTAAGGCTTTGTTGCGGGTTTTAAGTGGGGGTTTCCCAGCTGTTTAAGAGGACCCCTAGGGCTGTCCCCGACACATGCGTCCTCACCTATGGCATAGATTGGGAGCAGAGCCTGCCATATGCAGAATTTTCTTACAACAACGGCTACCAAGCAAGTCTGGGGATGTCGCCATTCGAAGCACTATACGGGAGAAAATGTAGGACACCCCTGATGTGGTCCGAAGTAGGAGAGCGTGCCCTGGTCGGGCCCTCACTTATAAAGGAAGCCGAAGAGCGAGTAGCCGATATCCGAGAAAAGTTGAGAGCCGCCCAATCTCGACAGAAGAGCTACGCGGACAAGAAAAGGCGTGAAGCAAGTTTCAATCCGGGAGATTTCGTCTACCTCAAGGTTTCACCCATCCGGGGGACTCGGAGATTTCAAGTACACGGGAAGTTGGCCCCTCGATACATCGGACCGTATAAAGTGCTAAAAAGAGTCGGAGCAGTAGCATACCGGTTGGAGCTACCCGAAGAGATGTCGGATATACACCCAGTGTTCCATATCTCCCAGCTACGCCGATGTTTGAAGGTTCTTGAAGAGAAGCGAGTATCGGTGGAGACCATCGATCTACAGCCAGACCTTAGGTACCAGGAGGTGCCCGTCAAGATTTTGGACACAGTGGTCAAGCGGACAAGGACGACAGAAGTACGGGTGTGCAGAGTCCAATGGAGCAGACACGGAGTGGAAGAAGCCACGTGGGAGCGGGAGGACGCATTTAAGGAGTTTCCCCACCTATTCGAAACCTAGCCGAATCTCGAGGACGAGATTCATTTTAAGTGGGGTAGGTTTGTAACGCCCGCATTTTTAGCTCCAAATAAATCAATTAATAAATCGTGCGTATTTTCAAAACTGTCCAGCCGAGCTCAATTACCCCCTTCAAACCCTAGTCATCGTCTCTCCCTCTCGCCCCCGCGCGCGTGCCGCGAATCCCGCCGGCACCGCCCGCACCCGGCCGCACCCACGCGTGCCTTCCCAACGCCGTGGTCGGCCACCGTGCCGGGAATCCCGCACACGCCGCGGTCCCCGCCGGCCGGTCCGCCTCGCCATCACCGCCGTCCCGAAAATCACGCCGATGCCCGGAAATCGGAAAATCCCGCAAAACCCCTTCCTCTAATTTCCTAACAATTTTCCTAATTTTCTAAACTTTTTCCTTATTTCTTTTCCTTCTCTTTTCCTATTTTCCTTCCCTTCCTTTTCTTTCTTCTCTTTTTCTTTTTCTCCTTTCCGTTTTCCTTTCCCTTCTTTTCTTTTCTCCCTTCTCTTTTCCCCTCCTCCTTTCTTCCTCCCGCAGCCGGCCCTGCCTGGCGCCGCTGACTCGAGCGCCGGAGCCTCGCGCACGCCGACGCGCCGTTGACCCTCGGGCCCGCGTGCTCGCGCCGACCACGCCGCCCCCTCGCATGCCA
This sequence comes from Cenchrus americanus, assembly GCA_947561735.1. NCBI lineage: Eukaryota > Viridiplantae > Streptophyta > Magnoliopsida > Poales > Poaceae > Cenchrus > Cenchrus americanus. Next base: position 73,637,659 of record OX387244.1, on the reverse strand, counting down.
CCGCACCGCCCACCTCCGCGCCGCGCCGTAGGGCGGCCCCCACGACGCGACGTGTCGGCCGCCGCCCGCACCATCACGCCCCCGCCGTTCGGTCACCTCGAAGCACCATTGCGGGCCGCCGACCCCGCTCCACTGCCGCACACGCCGAGCTGTCCCCTCGCCGGCACGAGTTGACCTGCCGCCGCTGCCCGAGCCATCTTGTCACCGGGCGCCGCCTCGAGAAGCCGCTCAAGCTCGCCGGAGTTGAGCTCGCCGGAAAAATCTTTCCCCCCGAACCACCTTCCGCCGCCTATAAAAAGGGTCGGCTACTCCCCAGGCCGCCGCACCTCACCACTGCCCGCCTCACAGCGACTTTCTCCCCTTCCCCGAGCTCCACCGCGCCGCCGCCCCTAGCACCGCCGCCGCGCCACTGCCTCACGCGGAGCCGCCTCCACAGCGCGTCCTAGCCCAAGGTGAGCACGGGGATGAGATCCCCTCGTCCCCCTCTCCGCGTTGCCCCATTCCCCGGCCGCCGCCATGGCCACGGCCACCGGCGCCCCTCCCTCCAGGACGGCCGCCGCAGATCCCCCCCTTCTCTGTTCTGGACCGAGGAAGGGGAAGGAAAGGGCGGTTTTACCAAAAACCCCCTGACCTTCCTCCTTTTCCCCCCACCGAGCCCCTTTTCCTATTCTCTCTCTCTTGTTCTTTTCAAATAGGCCCCTAGGATCATGATTAATTGAAAAATAAATACTGCCAGGCCCTAAACAATTTATAACTAGTCCCTAATCAAGTTTATATAATCATAACCACACCCTTTCCCCATTAATAGAAATTACCAATAGGCCCTTAGCCCTTGTAACCCCTCTTTAACCCAACACCTTATGCACAATTTTATTTCCGATTAAATCCAAATTTCACCACACCCTTCCCAGTAGTACCCCCGCCGAACCAACCCTCTCCCTAGGACTTATATATATCCCCTCTCCGCTCATCTTCCCCTCCTCGAGCTCGGCCGGTGATATGTGTGCTTATATTTCTTGCTTGCCTATGTGTGCACTATAGCCGACGGAGTAGACGAAGGAAGGTACCTCGAGCCGGAGACCGGAGCCGACTACTGCGAGCAGGAGCCCGAGGTCCCGAACGCCGAGCCAGCACTCCCCGAAGACTTCGAAGACGGCAAGTTCAATCTCATCCTTTGATGCATGCTTTGGTCCTAGTTTTATAAATATAACCCTATACCCGTTTTATAAATTGCATATTGTTTTACTGCAAAAACATGGTAGGATAGCCACCCTTGATTGCTATGATTGAACCTTGTTTTGGCCTAAATGAGTGCTTTAAAAATGTGTGAGTGCTTTCAAAATGTGTGAGTGCTTTAAAGATGGAAATGGGATATGTTTGGAAAATGAGTAAAGAACTGGGTAGATGGGATGGACGCGTGTGTCAGGAGTATGGGTGAGCTCGTACCTGTGTGGTTGAGGGTGTTGGGAGTTGTCCATCTTGTCGGTTAAGGACCGGGTTGCGTGACATCTCACCTGACCCAAATCATCGTACAACCACTCGACCGTTGTATGTGGCAATGGCTTAGCATAAACCCCACTAGTTAATCTACTTGCCATCTGGTGTGCGGGTGAGCGGCGGGAGACCAAGGAGTAGGGGTACACTCTGTGTGAGGTACGCCCTCGTTATGTGGGATAACCCCTTGGTTTCTTCTGTGGTGGCTCGTAGTGTTAGCTAAGGTGGGTAATGGCTTTGATAGGATCCGTACCGACACTGAGGTGTCCGTGAGACGACACCCTACTTGTGGGTAAAGATGTACAACCTCTGCAGAGTGTCAAACCTATTCGAATAGCCATGTCCATGGTATTGGACGAGTCACGGTGTGGTCACAAAAACTAGTGTTTGGGATGGGATGGTTTCTGGCGTGAGTTGTTTTCTGGGTGAAGTGTGTGGCTGTGTGCCTGGGCTACGACGGACGGGAAGTCCGGTAGTTCTACAGTGGTTTTCCTAAAACAAGTGAGTCACTTTGGTTGTGAAATGATTTGCGAAAACCTGTTTGAAATAAACCCCTGCATGTGTAAGTTTGCAAAATGAACCTTAACCTGATCCTTGTTATACTCTATGCATGATTCTGCTTATAAGCTCCTCCGTGGGTGGGGTTGGATTTGCTGAGTACATATGTGCTCACCCTTGTTTTACTAACTATTTTACAGAGGAGGATCCCGATTACATTCCCGAAGACGTCGAGTAGGTCGTTGCCCTACACCCAATCGTGCCTGTGTAACCAGGGCCCCTACCGAAAGCTTCCATGGTGTGGTACTCTGAGGAGGCTATGGAAGCCTTTGTTATTGTAGTGTGGTCGTTAGCGTTTGTGTTGTTCCTTGTAGCTTTGGCACTTCCGTGCCCTCTGTGTCGCCGTGATGTAAAAGACTAATCCACCTATTGTAATATATGTGTTACCAGCCTCCTGGGACTGGTATTTGTGTCACATTTAGTCACCTCTGATGAGGGGACGCTTCAGCCATGCAGATTCTTCACACCTTCTGCAAGCAACACCCGGACGAGGTGATGCTCACTACGCTGGGTTTGTTCCCGGCCATGGACCCACTCAACCCGACTTGGCGTGAGCGTATCTCACTCACCGAAGTGTTGCTCATGACGGACCCTCCAGAGGTTGTTGTGCGCTAGCTTCAGAGGTTGTTGGAGGCGGTGTACAACATGCAGGTGTTTCGTCTTTCCACTCAGGGTATGCTCTCAGTTGTGTTGATGGACTCCACAGCGATGAGGGATATCCTAACCCTTGACCTTTAGTACGAGCGACAGACCGTTGCTCACCTCCAGCAGGAGATTGTTACGCTTCAGGACGAGCGTATCCAGTGGCACCAGGAGCGTGCCGAGCTCACGAAGCAGCTGTTTGCCCGAGATCACGCTCTCGAGATGACTCAGGTGCAGCTAGCTCACACTGAGGCCCAGCGGTTTGCCTTGGTGCAGAATGTGGTTGAGATGCAGAACCAGGTAGCTAAGATGGAGATAGAGGTGGAGGTGTGGTAGGCGATGGCCCAGCAGGGGCAGCAGCCGCCGATCGCACCACCGGCTGCACCTGCCGCTCCAGATGAGTTACAGGGAGTTTTGAGCTTGAGCGAGGACAGTGTTGGTGGTCCACCACCCGATTCTCCGGACACTAGCGCTGGCTCCGCTGCAGGCTATTAGTGGTTTTAGCAGTTGTCTTTGGAGGATAATCATGTACTCTTAGTTTAGCCTCCTCAGCTAGCTTTTGTGTAAGGGTAGAGGCTGCTCGGAGAGTATAATTGATGACCTTTTGTTGTACATAAGTTTGTAAGCGATCCAAAGACGCCGCATCATGTAATGTTTGGATGGACATCTCGATGTTGTCATGTTTCAATGAATAAATTAGGGTTGTTGTGATCAAAGTTTCGCCTTGTGCTGAATACCAATCTTGTGTGTTATGTTGTGGAGATGCTCACCAAAATTCACCACCATTGCATAAGCGTACCGAGAATTATAGCGAAAATTGTGCAGTTCGGCCTACAGCAAATACAGCTAGGCTGAACCTCGGTGTTGGAATTGTTCGGGCATGTTAACATTGGAATTGGACCTCGAGTTGAATACCAATGTTGGAGCTCATTGAATTTTGCACTCACTGACCAAAAACGGGAGTTTTTACTATTAAGGGCAGAGAGTTATGAATTTTCTAGTAATTCAGCTGTGCTGTCCGGTTTTCACCAAATTGAGGCTATGAGTTTTCGTTTTGCATATTCTTCTTGTGGATGTTGTAAACAAGCTTGTGAATATATCACTAATGAAAATCTCATGGATTTCAGATGGTGGGAGAAACTCGTGCTTCTCCCAATGGCTTTGGTGCAAGTGGGAGTGACGCTCCGCCTCCTCCTCCCAACATGACCATTCAAGAGCAGTTTATGGTCACCCAAACTGAGGTGATGCGACAGCTCTTGCAAACACAGCAGCAGCTTGCTCAGCAGCTACAAAACAATCCTCGTGGGGAAAACATCAATGGCCAGCCTCGAGTCACCAAATATGAGCATTTCTATGCCATGAAGCCCCCGACTTTCGAAGAGGCCAAGGAGCCACTGGCTGCCGATGCGTGGATCAGGGCCATTGAGGCCAAGTTCTCCGTGTTCACCTTGCCCTGCTCAGAGGAGCGCAAGGCCAGCTTCGCTGCCCTTCAGCTCCTTGGTGCAGCATTGATATGGTGGGAGAACTTCAAGACCATGATTCCTGCGGGACATCAAATCACGTGGGCTGAATTCAAGCAGGCCTTTAAGGAACATTACATTCCTAAGGGTCTCATGGATAGAAAGATGAAGGAGTTGCTTGCTCCAAAGAAAGGCTCTGACACGGTGTATGAGTATGCTAAGAAGTTCAACACCTTGTGTCAGTATGGTGGGCATCATGTGGACAACGATGCCAAGAAGATAGAGCGTTGCCGTGATGGGCTACACAGGGATCTCTATGAAAGGCTTAATCTTTATGAGCCTAACAGTTATCAAGACCTTGTGAACAAGGCCATTTCTCAAGAGGATGCCATGTCCAAAGCCCAGAAGGATAGAAAGAGGTAGGCCGGATTCGCCACTACTGGTGGGTCGGGTAAGAAGTTTTGCTTTGTCAAGAAAGGTACTCAGGGTCCTCCCCAGTCATCTTCAACTGGATACTGGAGGGTGACCCCATCTCAGAACAAGCCATCTGGGAACTTCCAGTTCTGTAAGGCACAAGCCATACAAGCCTAGTGCACCCTCAGCCAACAACAATAACAATAGTGCTACCAAGGATCGTCGCTGCTATAATTGTGGGCAGCCCGGGCATTACATCAATGAGTGCCCCAAGCCCGAGCGAGAACAAGCGGGCGAAAGCTCAGGGTTCCGTCAGGGGAATCAAGGCAAGAAACCTGTGGTGCAGGTCAAGCAGGGCAAACTGAACTACACCTCCATGGTGAACACCCCGGAAGGAGCATCTGTGCTGACGGGTATATTCTCTATCCGAGGTTTTTCAGTTAAAGTCTTGTTTCATTCTGGTGCAACTCATAGCTTCATAAACAAGAAAATTTTGGGCAAGCTTGGATTGATGAGTTGTCATATAAACCGACCTTTCTTGATAACTACACCGGGTAGGAGAGTTACTATCGGAAGTTTAGTTGTGAGAGTGCCACTAGAGTTAGGTAGCAAGATTGTTCCCACCAACCTTTTGGCTCCGAGCTTAGAAGGGATCGATGTGATCGTAGGCATGGATTGGTTGACCCAACATCAAGTTGTTTTGGACATTGCCACTAGAATGGTACAAATCCATTCCCCTACCAGTGGTCATACCACCTTGTACTTTCCCAAGGTGGAAGGCACAAATCCTTGTTCCTATGCTGCCATAACCATCCAACTAGAAGACATTCCAGTAGTGTGTGAGTATCCAGATGTCTTTCCCGACGACTTGCTTTGTATGCCACCAGACAGGGACGTCGAATTTGTCATAGAGCTTCAGCCAGGTATCGCACCGGTATCTAAAAGGCCTTACCGAATGCCACCCAAAGAGCTAGCTGAGCTAAAAATTCAATTGCAAGAATTGCTTGATAAAGGTTATATCCGCCGAAGCTCTTCTCCTTGGGGAAGTCCCGCTCTTTTTGGGAAAAAGAAAGATGGTAGTTTGCATATGTGTGTTGACTATCGTCCACTCAATGCGGTGTCAATCAAGAATAAATATCCGTTGCCCCGCATGGATGTGCTCTTTGATCAATTGGCTGGTGCCCAAGTCTTTTCCAAGATTGATCTCCGACCGGGTTATCATCAAATCAAGATTCGGGCAAGCGACGTTCCAAAGATAGCCTTTTCCACCCGATACGGCCTTTATGAATTCCTAGTGATGTCTTTTGGTCTCACCAATGCACCTGCCTATTTCATGTACCTTATGAACTCAGTCTTCATGAATGAATTGGACAAGTTTGTAGTGGTATTCATTGATGATATCCTCATTTATTCCAAGAGCAAAGTCGAGCATGCGAAGCATATTCGTATTGTCTTGCAGCGATTGAGAGATCACAAACTTTATGCCAAGTTCTCCAAATGTGAGATCTTGCTGGATAATGTGAAGTTTTTGGGTCACACTATTTCCAAGGATGGTATCTCCGTGGATCCTAGCAAAGTGCAAGAGGTCATGGATTGGAAGCCACCCAAGTCAGTACATCAAATCCGTAGTTTTTTGGGTCTAGCTGGTTATTACCATCGATTTCTTCCGGATTTCTCCAGAATAGCTAAACCCATGACTAAATTATTGAAGAAGGGTGTCAAGTTGGTGTGGAGTGAGGAGTGTGACCAAGCTTTCCATACCTTGAGGAAACACTTAACCTCAGCTCCCGTATTGACTCAACCGGATATGTCCAAACCTTTTGAGGTGTTTTGTGATGCTTCGGGCACTGGTCTTGGTTGCGTGCTTATGCAAGAAAACCGAGTCATTGCCTATGCCTCACGAGCACTTCGACCTCATGAGAAGAACTATCCTACTCATGATCTTGAGTTAGGAGCAGTCGTGCATGCCTTAAAACTTTGTCGGCATTACTTGATGGGTAATCACTGCAATATCTACACCGACCACAAGAGTCTCAAGTATATTTTCACTCAATCCGATCTGAATATGAGGCAAAGAAGATGGTTGGAATTAATCAAGGATTATGATTTGGAAGTCCATTATCATCCCGGCAAGGCTAACGTGGTTGCAGATGCGCTTAGCCGCAAGCATTGCAACTATGTGGCATTAGAGCCGAATAATGAAACTTTATGTGAACAAACGAGGAAGCTTAACTTGGAATTTGTCGAGCATGGCAAGCTTCATGCTATTTCGATCGAATCTCCTCTCCATGAGAGATTTGCTATAGCTCAACTCATCGATGAAGAGGTTTAGAAAATCAAGCAGAGATTAGAAGAAAGAGACCCCAAGTATGATTGTTTCCAGAGGGACGACAAGGGAGTTGTTTGGTTCGGACAAATACTAGTGGTACCTCGGGATCAAGACCTAAAGAAGGAAATTTTAGATGAGGCCCATCTCTCTAAGTTCACCATTCACCCCGGAAGTACCAAAATGTACCGAGACCTTAGGGAAAACTTTTGGTGGTCACATATGAAGCGCGAAATAGCCGAGTATGTGTCCTGTTGTGATACATGTCAAAGAATCAAGGCTAGTCACCTAAAGACCGCAGGTCAAATGTAACCATTGTCCATTCCTGCGTGGAAGTGGGATGATATCAGCATGGATTTCATTGTCGGGTTACCTCTCACACCCCGGAAGCATGATCCATTTGGGTAATAATGGACCGACTTACCAAGACCGCTCACTTTATCCCTGTTCACACTACCTATTCAGTTGAGCGCTACGCGGAAATCTATATTGATCTCGTAGTGCGTTTACACGGTGTTCACAAGACTATCCTGTCAGATCGAGGCACTCAATTCGTTGCTCGCTTCTGGGCACAAGTGCACGAATCTTTGGGAACCAAGCTAATCCATAGCTGAAGCTATCATCCTCAGACCGATGGTCAGACGGAAAGAGTGAATCAAATAGTGGAAGATATGTTGAGAGCTTGCGTCATTCATTTTGACAAATCTTGGGACAAATGCCTAGCCCTAGCAGAGTTTGCTTATAACAATAGTTACCAAGCTAGTTTGAAGATGGGCCCGTTTGAAGCCTTGTATGGAAGAAGGTGTCGTACCCCTTTGAATTGGTCACAAGCGGGTGAGCGAACCTTGTTTGGTCCTAAGCTAGTACAAGAAGCCGAAGAGAAAGTGAGTTTGATTAGAGAAAATTTGAGAGCAGCTCAGATGAGACAAAAGAGTTATCATGATAAAGCTAAACCTCCTCGAGAGTTTGAAGTTGGTAATTATGTATACCTAAAGGTATCTCCGACCAAAGGCGTACAACGCTTTGGAGTAAAAGGGAAATTAGCTCCATGCTATATTGCTCCTTATGAAGTCACCAAGAAGTTTGGTATGGTTGCCTACCGTATTCGACTTTCCGAACGATTGGCTGCAGTGCACGACGTGTTTCACGTCTCGCAATTGAAGAAGTGTGAGCAGATTCCGAAGGCCCAAATAATTGAGGAGACCAATGCAGAAATAGAACCAGATCTGTCCCCAGCAGAGTATCCAATGAAAGTATTGGATCATAAAGAAAGATAAACTAGGAGACAAAAGGTGAAGATGTACAAGATACAATGGAGTCACCACACTGAAGAAGAAGCTACATGGGAGACCGAGCAATTTCTAAACACCAAGTACCCCGACTTTCTTCCAAGTCAAACTCGTAAGTGAACTCCCCTCACTTACTCTTGATTTCGAATCTCGGGACGAGATTCCCGTTAAGGGGGGTAGGCTGTAACACCCCATGTTTTTGCTCAGTGGTGATTTGTGCTAATGTCCCTCTTAACACCTCCTCTAATTACCCATGAGAGCCCTAGGTTGACCCATGGTCAAAACCCTAACTCAAAAACCCTAGTGACCCTTTGACCTCCTTGTGTCAGTCTAGAACTTGAGCACGTTCTCCAAAATTTCCCTAAACATTTCAAATTCGCCCAAAGGGAAAATGTATAGAATGTCAAGGCACACAACTTTGTTGTTGATTGGCATCCTGTTCACCGGCGCCGAGAAAATCTCCAAGTTGGCATGCAGTTCCTGCTCGATCCCTTGAACAAAACCCCTATCAGGCTTTGCAAATATGGAAGAGGAATACTTGATCTACAACTTTGCTGTTTAGTGGAAGGCATGGTTTAGTTTCAAATTTCAGAGAAAAACGTGTTTGAAATCTGTATCAGCGAATTGAAATTTGCCCGGGAACGCCAGAGCGCGTTCTGCCGCGACGTCGGGCACGACCACGTCGACAAGCCGCTGTACGCGCCGTACCCGCATCGGGCGCGCACGCTGAGGCACCGGAGCGACCATCGGTCACCGCGCCGCGACGGCGGGAGCCTCCTCATGACGGCCGTGGCAAGTGAACCGTGCCGGGTGGCGCCAATCCACCGGCCGGCGCACCGCCCGTGGTGCGCCATTGGCTGCCGGAGCGGCGCACGTCGCCGGCCATGCCGTGACCCCTCCACGCATGCGTGTGTCACCGACGTGACCCCACTAGCCCCCAACCGACCTCCCATGTGTATATAAGCCAATCCTCGGCCCTGCCGCGCGTGCACGCACCCCGCCACCGAGCACCGCCGTTCGCCATTGACGCCGTCTCGGCGAACGCATCGCCTCGTCCTTTTCCATGGCCGCCTGAGCACGCCCAGACCTTCTCCTCGCACACACCGAGCTTGCACACCCGCGTGTTGGCCTAATCAAAACGCCTGCTCGCCGGAACCCGAGCTTCCGTGACTGCCGCTGGACCGCCTTTGCAGAGCTCGCCCCTCCGCTGATCCTCCGAGCCCAAGTACCCACCTAGCACCTTCCCTAGGACACATGGAAGTAGCAATGAAAACGGACGGAAACGGACGGAAAACCTCTCTCCCGTTTCCGCTCCTGCACTTCGTCGGCTGGAGCGGGAGCGGGAGCGGAAAAGTCGGGTGCGGAAACGGTCGGAAAATATACGGGTGTACGGAAACGAACTAATACGGACGGAAACTCAATGTAAACGGGCGGAAACCGGGAACTTTAGTCGGGATAGTACCCCATGATCATTAGTTATACACATACACATTGTCAACAACAACAAAAAGGTTGGTGGCTGATGATCACACATGGAGAAACACGCAGGAGATACGTAGTCCTACTACGGGTGTACGGCCATACCTGCCGCCAACCAGAATGTCAATTAATTGCAGCTTCGTAGTGACGAGGTTCGACAAAAACTCCTAGCAACCGGCCATATTGATCGAAAAATCTTGTCTTTGCCACAGTCCACAGGACACTCTTCAACCGTGTCAATTTGCTGCTGGACACCGGATGATACATTCTATTTGATTTAATTAGAAAGCAAGGGGAAATGCCACATTTACCCCCATGTGATTTCCTGTATACCCATCTGAACCACGCACGCACGGTGACATAAAAAAGGAAAAGAACTTACCGCATCTCTCCCGTCCCCCTCGCTGCATCCAGGTCGCGCAGGGAAAAAAATCCCAATCCGCTACAGTGCCCCTCACCCCCGTTCCTCTTCTGCACCCAACTTCATCCCAGCGAAGAGGGTGAAGGAATCGGTGAGTAGAAGGCGGAGAGCACCTGGGGCCATGGGGGATATGTCTCGCTCGCTACTAGCGCCGGCCAGATCCCGCTCGCTCTCCAGGCGTCCTCGCCCGTTCACTCAGCACCACGCCGTCAACTCCATCCCGCGGGCCTGCGCGCCGCCGTGGACCCTGTCAGATGAGCTGCAACGGCTGGCAGACGTGCGCTGCATGGGGAGAAAGGGCGAGGTGATGACGCGGGTGAAGTCAAGATGGGCTGAGAAAATCTGGGTCAAATCCGGGTTAAATCCGGGTTCATCCAGATCAAATACGGGATCCCGGGAATTCCGCCGGGACAGAGGTTCCCCCGTTTTCGATCCCGCTCCCGCAACTATCCGCCCCGTGACCCGTCCCGCACCCGGTTTTTTCCGGAAAAACGAAAACGGGCGGGTTAAATGTGGAAAACGGGGCGGGTCGGGACGAGATTTTACCCGTCCGTTTTCAATGCTACATAGAAGCTTTCCGTGCAACACATTATTGAGCCCCGCCCCTATCTTCACCGCCGTTCGAGCTGCCACAGCCGCGCCGCCTCTGCTCCGCAGCCGTAGCTCGCCGGCGACCTCCCCGGCCGAACCACCACCACCAATCGATCGCGGGTAAGGCCAATCGCACGTCCCTACCGCTTGTTTACCTCCCCAGGCCCCACCTTGCCGCCGGCGAGCACGTCACCGCCGTCGGGTCCTGTGGGGGGAGAACCAAGGGCATATTTGTGAAACTTTTAAAAGTTCCAAGGGGCCTAGTGCTAATAGATTCGTCCCAGTTTTGTGGTTTGATCCAGTGACTTGTAAATTCAATATCAATTTGTAGAAAAATCCAAAAATGTCAAACCCAATTTTTTTGTGCTCATTGTAACAAGAACTACAACTTTCTCCAAATATGTATATACTTTTGAGGTATAGTTTTGGCTTGAAAAATTGAAAAGTAAAATACCTAGATCTGTGATTCTGCAAAAATCCACACATGATCTTGAGCTGGATTTTGGATATGTTGTGGGAACTAGCCTGTTTAGGTTCTGTGCCAAAAATTGCACAGAGTTACTGAAGGGATCTTTTTATATAAATTATCTTGTGATATTGATAAATCTGCCTAGATGATTTTTGTAGCTTAAAATATAATTATTCTTGAGCCCAACTTCTGGCTAATGTCATGTTATATCAAAAGGCACCTCTGGTGAATTTACCATGATTTTATCTCTGTTAGGAATATTATTTCCTAATTTATGCTGTTTTTATTCATAAATGCATAGATCAAGATCCAGAATAGATCCAGGAGTGTTTGTTGGTTATTCAGGCTTGTTTTAGACCAAAGCATGTGTAGGAGAAAGTTTGGATTCATTTCTGTTATATTTATTTTAATATGCTTTAATCCTCTATTTGCTAGCTATAAATGCTTTCATTTATGTGCATTTAAATTCATTGGTGCAAATCAGTTGCTTGCTGTCCAGAGGTGTGTCTCCTGGTCATTAGGACCAGTGGGCTCTGTTGGTCAAGTTTGAAGCATGATTGGTTGATTAAAAGGTTGCAAACTAGATTAATCTAGTAAAGGAAAAATAGGAAATCTACATCCTTTTGTGCATAAGTTAAATAAATGAGTTAGGAAAGTAAAATTGTGGTACAAAAGTAAATTCCTTGCTGTTTGTATGTAAATAAAATATTCTTATATAGATGTGTACACAATCACCATCATGAAAGTGTTGGATAGTCTTTTTGTGTTTACTTTAATTGAGTAAATGTTTAAATACTTTTCTTAAGGTGAATATGACCAGCCTCATAGTCCTTGTGGTTGTTTGGTACTGTTTTTGAATTAAATTAAAATAATTGCACTCCAAATCACTTCATTGCATTCCCCGTGTAGAAGTCCCCGACGGTAGCTATACGCTCGTGCCGGCTGACGAGGATGAGGGAGCAGGAGGAGACGTGCACTACGCGACCGTAGAGCAAGACCCGGACCAAAGTCCGGAAGTGTGTGGGTCTGCTTGTGCTGACGAAGGCAAGCCCCGGTTTATTCATTAACCCATGTGTTTCTTTACACTTCCGAATTTACTTATTGTTATTGCATGTGCATTTACGTTCAGGAGTTGAATTGAAACCCTAGTTGCATGATCCATACATACCTATGATCTTTACTAGCATGTTAGGTCGTTAGTTGCTATGCTTTAAGGATCCGGTACAAGTCGAGCGATGTTCGTAACTCTCGAGAATATGATCTCCTTTATGGAATCACTCTATGAGTTAAATGGATTGCTCATGTGGTAAGAGCATGGGATTGGGCTCCGGTCCAATGGCTTCGTTGGTTAAGTATTTGAATGTACTAAGCACTTGTCAAAATGGGTACGATAAGCCTAGTACCTAAATGAGACGGTGCGGGAACTTTGCGCTACTAAACATAGGGTTGCGGCCCCGGGCTCGCCACACGAGTACTTGCGTGAGGCCGGGTGACCTTGGTGGCGTAGCCCAGTAAACCTCATACTTGAGACTGTAGCATCTGATCCCAATCCGAGGAATGATGGGAACCGCTTGGTTGGTGAACTCTTAGTGAGGGCACCTCCCGTGTGCTTCGGTCCACCTTGCAAGGTTATGAATCAATCGATTGTCGGCCTCTCACCGTCATCTGAGACTACTTACCCGACTGGCCATAATATCCCTTTATGATGGAACTTTGTGAAGATTAATACTTTGATTAAATGCTTGTTTAACTTTGATTGCAATACTTGCTTATCTAGTAATGATTTCTTCTACTAGTACTTGAGCTAAAATGTGAAAGTAAGGATCCACTACTTAGTAGCTTTTTGGCAAACAAACCCACAAGCCAAAAGCCATGCATGATTAGAGGTGAAGTCTTTCTTTTAAGACGGGTAAGTCTTGCTGAGTATTAGTATACTCGATTCACAAAAAAGAGTATTAGTATACTCAGCCTTGCTTTATAAATGTTGTTTCCAGGTAATGCATGTGATGTGTGGCCCGGAGAACTTCCACCCGGCTGGGAGCTGGAATGGGTGGATGACGAAGAATGATTGCATCATGGATAGGCCTCCTATGATGTGATCGTACCGTTTAGTTACCTTCCCCTGTTTTCAATAAACTCTGAACCATTTACTTTCATGTCAAAGAACTATGTTTGTAATAATGGACCCTAAGGGGAATTGATGTTAATTTGTAAGGCACTCTGGACTCTCCTTCGTGGGAGTTTTAATGGATACGTTCGATCCTCTCTGTGTTGCCAAGTGATTTACCGAGCGCTAACACGACAACACTCAACGGGATGACTCTTTATTATCGCTTAGTGACGAAATGGAGTGGTTTAGGTGATAGTACGGAATTATCTCGGATGGGGTTGTCACAAGTACCGACCCAAGGTCGGTAGTACCGATAGTAGGAAGTACCGACCCAGTGCCGGAAGTACCGGTAACCTGATTTTTAGGTGCTAGTAAGCCCATATCAGTAGTATCGACCTGGGGCTGGTAGTACCGACAATTTCTGCTGCAGTTTGCCTCGTGCTAGCTTTTTCTCTCGGTTCCTTTTGTGCTTGCTTCCGCTTTGTTTCTAGGCTTGATCTAACTTGTTCCTAGGGTCAATAGGTCCGTTGCGACTACGTGATCTTAGCAAGTGTGTGCGAGATTCTTTAGAAGTGATTTGGGGCATAGGCTGAGTTCTTGAGAAGAATTTTTATCGGCTCCCATTCACTCCCCCCTCTCTAGTCGCCAATACGGTCCTTCATGGGCGCACTAGCACACCCGCGGGTGTAGCCCCTGAAGCCTTGGAGGAGTGCATGCACTCATGCAAGGTCTTATAAATGTTGAGTGATGGGGCCGTGATGCATTTGTTTCAGCTGGCCTTGGTAGTATTTTAGCCGCCTCGACAATCTACACGTGCGAGGTAGCATCGACAAGGGTCAGAGCAAGCTCTGGCGGGTTTGCTCATTGTTTTTTGAGAGGGGGCGACCCTTTGCGGGTCTTTGCAACCACGTGACACAATCAGAGGGAATGGCCATGTCTCAAGGAGCCCCCGAGCCCTGAGTAGGCTTTACGTTACGACCCTCGTCGCCCTTCCACAGGGAGGAGGGGTGAGTCAATCCATGCTTCCCTTCGAGCAGTCCGCGAGTCATGGATGCTTTGTTGAGCTATTAGCGGGTGGTTCAAGTGGACGTCTGTGCCTCGTTCAATTAGGGTCGGCTCGTGGTCTGGAGACACGCCCAAAGAGTGCTCACAGAGGTTTGCTAGGTAGGGCTCGGTCCCATTCGATTAAGACTGAGGGCGCAGATGCCCTCCCTCGCCGAGATCCCTCGACCAGCTGCCTTTGTCTGGCCTTGAACAGGAACTATGGGGTGCCCCCGGTGCCCTCGAACTTCACGTTCGGGGATAGGCTCGATCACGCATGCCCTGGTCGTCGCTGACTCTATTGATCTGAAACGCCTATTCAAACCTTTCGTAGGTCAGGGCTCGAATCTCTGATCAGTAGGGCCTTGCAGGGAGTGTCATGCGTCCCCGTCTTTGTTGATCTGTGGCGCCTGTCAAACCCTTGTTGGGCCAGGCTTCGAACCACTAATCAGTAGAGGCCTCGTTAGGAGGTGCATCTGTGGCACCCCTTGTGCCCTCAGTGGGTTGGACCTCGAGCCACTGATCAGTAAGGATTTCGGGGTGAGGCATCGAGTGCCTCTCGTGCCACACTTTCGAGGGCTATCTCGAGCAAGCGCGTTCGAGGGTCCCCCTGACCCCCTAGATCTGGGCACTCATCCGGGTCCCTTTCGAGGGGCCAGGCCTCGAACCCCTGTTCAGCGGGACTCGAGGAGTTACCTTCCCTTGGAAGGAATCTCCCGTCCATTGGTCTCCACCCATGGATCGGATTGTGACCATTCGCGGGTGGTTGTGGCTGACGTGGCATTTTGATGGGCCTGATGGGTGCATCTTTTTAGGCGGAGCCGTGCAGGCGACTGACCATTTGAAATGACGTGCAGCAGTTCACGCTTTTACCACACCGTAATGATGGCGCACGCGTGTGCACGCATTTGTTTCGGCGCGGTGGGGGGCTGCTATCGGTGACGGGCGGCACCCGCCGCATTAACTGCGGCTGTACACCACTCCCCTGACCACTCGATTCCCCCTTATTCTATATAAGATAGGAAGCACAGGGGAAAACTTTTACCTTAGCCATTCGCCTTCACCGCCTTTGCTTTCTTCTTCCTTCCGCGCCCTTGCTTTCTTCTTCCTCCCACGCCCTTTGAGTTCTGCCATGAGAGATCTGAGTGCGCCCGTTCACCTAAATCCACCCCCACTCTCCAATCTTCGTTCTTCTTTGGAGATGGTGACGTATGTCGAAACCTCACCATGGAGCCGGTCGAGCATGGATGAGCACACCCTCGGGGGGCTCATCGCCAGCGGGCAGTTGGCGGACAACACCGACCCGACTCGACCGACATGGATTGTGCTGCCACCACAACACCGAGAGCCGAACCCCCTGGAGGGGTATGTGGTGAGCTTTGCTCGCTTGAACAAGCAGTGGTTCAATGCTCCGACGAGCTAGTTCATGTGGGGGTTGTGCTACACTACGATTTGGAGGTCCACAACTTCGTCCCCAACTCCATTTCGCAGGCGGTGACCTTCATCGTAGTCTGGGAAGGATTCATGGGAGTCCTTGCCTCGTGGGATTTGTGGGTTCACCTCTTCAGGGGTGAGCTTTACATGATGTCCACTGGGTGAAGAGAAAGTGCCGACCCGTTCGCGCTGGTGACATCACATTCACGCTGCGGAACAGGGGGAGTGACGAGTACCTACCCTGAAACATGATGACCAACAACGCGGAGTGGGACAAAGGTTCATTCTACCTCTACAACAACGGTGTCGGACTCCCACCGTACACCGAGAAGGTCTTGACGGAATGCCCAGTGAGTTGGGGTTATGGGGTATCAGACCCCATGCGGCGGAAGAAGCTCGAGCCCTACTTGGAGGCCCTGTAGACTCTGACATGGGTAGGGCTGACCGTGGTGGCTGTTATCACGCAGATCCATTGGCGGCGGGTGATCTCCCTCATGGAGAGGGCGCTCCCCATCTACGAGATGGAGGAGGGTGCGGAACCCGACGTGTTAGCGCGCTCGTGGTTGGTGGCTGAGCCTTTTCCCCTGGCGTACGCGGCCTAGAGGGCGAGGCTGAGGACTGGAGCGTCCGAGGACCGGTGGATGGTCGCTCCTGGCTATGATGAGTGATTGACAACATGGTGTGGACTGACTCTTGACCGAGTATTGCAGGGAAGGTTGCGGCTTGATTTGCGTTGGTGCAGGTGAAGAGCAAGCGCGAACAGTCTATGCCTTGTGGGGCCTCTGAGGAGTGGAGAGACAAGTAGGCTCGGCTTGAGGGACCCGGTGGCCAGTGGGGTCGAGTGCGGGCCGCATGTTGGCAAGAAAAGCAAGACGAAGTCGTGGACTGGAGCCGGTGCAGGGTAGCAGCTCACGACTGGAGTCTGCACACGGGGTTTGCGGCGGTTCACCACAAAACTGTCAGGTTACTTGGTTGAGACACAAAACCAAGACCGGAGGCTCAGCGGGTGGAGATGGGATCCTAGCGCGCCGAGAAGCTTCGATGCTGGCAGACACGTGGCAGGATCGCAGGGCTTGCGTCGGGAGGACGCGGACTGCAGCAGCGGCGTGGCCGTGCGATGAAGAGGAGTGCTACATGACCTATTTGCCCCTGAGGGGTTTGTATCACAACTTAAGTGCTAGGGGTAGCTTGGTCTTTTGCCCGGCCCGGAGGGACTCATATATATTAACTCTAGGGTTCTGGGCAAACTATCCTCCTGGACTGCTTCTCACACTACGTGAAAATCTCAAATAGGTCACGCAACATTTGTAACAGGCCCTTAACGCCCGTTACATCCACCCACATCTGTAACGGTTGTTGTTTGGCACCCGTTACCTATAAGCGCGCCAGGATGACCCCGGGGTTGGCCTCCACAATGCTGTTACCAATGTGGACTTCTGGTAACGGGCTTCTTAAACACCCGTTACATGAATTCTTTGTAACAGACATTAAATAGAGCCCGTTACACAAGTTAAACCTATCGGTAACGAACTAGTAAAGTCCGTTACTGATCAACGCCCTATCGGAAACGGGCTGTTTAAGTCCGTTTCTGATCCTCCGTATTGGTAACATGCTATAAAGTCCGTTACCGATGAGCATTTGACGTCTGTTACTAGTTTGAGATCCCAATAATTAAAGTCTGAGAGCACTCAACTGTCGTGTAGCGGAAGCGCGGCGTCAGTGAATAAATGAGACGGAGGTTTGTTAATCATCGTCTCCTTTGAGTCTGTCCTCATTGACTGGTCTACTCGATCCATCTCTCATTGCTTCCATTTCGACATACAGGCACAATCAACACACATATCTTCTGAGACAAAACAGACATCATAAGAGAGATAACTTGTCCACAAAGATGAAGATAACTTGTCCACAGGAATAAAGATAATTATTACAAAAGGTTAACTTGTCCATATATCAGGCTAAGACTTAATTAACTAGTCCATCACATTATTTACTATGGTCGTGCTATCTGACCATACACATCAACAAAGGCATGCCCCTTGAACATCCACAAAAGTATGGCTACTCACTCTGCACATCAACAAGCTTGAACTAGATCATGCCCCATTAGGATTATTGGCTCTTTTTGCAGCCTCTTCGTAAGCAACCAAGGATTCTTGAAGCCCTTCTAGCGCACCTTCAATGGGCTCGAGATTTTGTTCAGTAGTATAATTGTACCTCCTTATGTGCTTAGCCTTTTTGATGAGGATGTTCACTTCTTTTGTGATTTTTTCAAACTCAGGTTTCACATAATCCCAGACATTAAGGTTAAGAAGTAACTCAAGCTCTGCTCGTGACTCAAAGAGTTTTGCCTGAAATAGGGTTAAACATGGTATAAGAACAACATAGTTAATTCAGAACTAATTTGCCTCATACCTTGGAGCAGGGTGTGACAAGTAAAAGCAGAACTTAGTTCATTACTGATTTACCTCAGAACTTGGTATATTTAAGATCATGACAAGCATAGAAGACATCATCATAGGCACTAATTAACTTTATGAAGCTCAAGCTCAAGCTACCTTAAGCTCCATCTATAGAACAAGTAAAAAGGCAGTGAGATTCAGAGAAACTTGCCTCGCCGTCATTGTAGTCGTTGCCAGAGTCAGAGATGAGGTCCTCTACACCTTCTTCGCCTCTCCCTCGACACCTCTTCGTAGTTGCCAGACACTTGTGCTCGCAAACGTGAGGCAGGCCCCTCGCCCACTTAGCTGCCCCCTCGCCGGCACGCTCCTCCTTGCCGCTGCTTGGCCCCTCGTCAGAATCCGAGAGGATCCAGTCGAGGACCCTCGACTCCGGCATTGGGTTCACTCCACCGCCGCTTGGCCCCTCTCAGGCACTCATCATCATCTCCCTCTTCGCTGCCATCTCGCCGGCACGCGCGTGGATCTAGTTGCGGCACCGCTTCGTGTTCCGGTTCTCCTCGATCCCGGGTGCGCGGGGTCGTCTGCGCTTGGCCCCTCACCAGCGCTCATCGTCGTCTCATCGCCGGCGCTTTTTTTGAAGGAAAGTGCTGCGCTTATCCATTCGGAAAGAAGAAAGGGCAATATTTGGGATGGAGGGGGTAGTAGTCAATGCCAACGCGGGTTAGCAAACCCGGGTCACTTTGTTGGCTGGTGCGCGGGAAATGGTTACCTTCTTTAATGCTTTTTTTGAAATGACACTTAACTGCTTCCCTCAAAAGTTAGGGCCCATAATGCAGCACCTAAAAACTAGGTAATTCCCCGCGCGTTGCTGCGAGATATGAGAAAAGTTTTTGATAAATTATGAACCAATTTCCTACCACAACCAATTTATGCAATAACCCTTAGTTGGTGGAAGATGATGTGGGTAGTTTGTATGAAGAAAGAATTGGTGTGATGAAGAGAAAAAGAGATAGAGTTAATAACCCTTAGTTTGATGGGAGATGATGTGGGTAGCTTGCATGAAGAGAGAAATGAAGTTAATGATAGTTAGTGGGTACCAATTATAAATGTTATATAGATAGATTAATAAAAATACGAACAATTCATAGTTTTTTGTAAGAATCGAACAACTCATAAGAGTAGTTGGGCATTTGGTATTTTGAATAAAATATGAACAGTCACACATCTCCTTATGACCACATGATTTTGTGGCCAAGAGCTCTCCTGAGCGGACACGGGTTCCGAGACGCGTGACCGACTGCCTGACGGTTCGCCGTCTTGTCAATATAAATCCTGGCCGTCCAAGAACTTCGTCAACCATGGCACCAAGAAAACCCCAGCACCACCATCTTCGGTAACCAAGAAGTGAATCTAAGAGCTTCTCCTTCCTCAAGCAAGCGCATGGCATCAAGCGAGGCATCAAGGAAGCGGGGGAGGGAGGAGGTGCCACCGCCCCCGCCCGCCGAGCCGAAGGAGGAGCCGCCGACCCCGCCCGCCGAGCCCGAGGAGGTTCCGCCGCCACCGCCCACCGAGCCCGAGGAGGTGCCGCCACCCCCGCCTGAGGAGGTCAAGCGGCTGAAGCCGCCCCAGCGCAAGGTGGCGCGGCAGCCCGTGGTGCCCCTGGGTGCTCCAAAAGTAGATTATTCAGATGCCTGTTCTTCACTAAAGATGCTCTATAAGGCTTGGCAGAGTCTTGGAAAGCTGGCCACTCATCTCGGGGTCCAACTACCCCCTGGTTTGCTGCAGATGACCGTGATGGATTACGCCTTCAAGGTCAATGTCTTTGCTGGGAAGGTGGAGAGAGAAGTGGTCCCCCCATCTACGACGACGACGACAATGGCGGCCTCGACGTCTCTATCTCCGGCTCCGACTCTAACTCCGACTCCAACTGTGGGCTCCTCCGACGGCGACTACCTCTACTTAATTGATTTGTTCCTCTGTTAATGTGTTCTTCCAGTGTGCTTGTTGAACTTGTGATGGACTAGCTAGTAGATCTGTGTATGTTGAACTTGTGATGAACTAGTAGATCTAAGAGACGCGGTAGATCAATCCATGTCTCATATTTTGGAAGGCATTGCAATGTCTATGGTAGCAGCTTACAATGAATTCAATGTGTATGCCAGAAGTTTGATACTCTGTTTGTGTCAATATATGGCAGTAGTTCACAATGAATTGCAATGTGTATATATGCCAGAGTTATGACAGAAGTTTGTTACTCTGTTTGTCTTAATAATCCACATTTCCTTTGCCTCGTGCTGCAATGAAATGTCAGCACAGATGAATTGATGAATTTTGTGATGTGTGACACATTAAGATTTGTGACCCAATTGTCATTCCATTCATTCTTCATTCATACATTTAATTTTGTCATATGTGACAAATTTTTCATTCTTCATCCACATAGATGAAGCAAAAGCACCACTTTTAACATCAGAATTACTTCTTTGTAGCATACATCCCTAGTAACCATCTAAATACTACACAAACAATAGCCACAATAATAAAACTCATCTTCCAGATCACATTGTCCATCTTCTCCTCCAGTGCTTTCTTCCTCTGCTTGTTCTCCAGTGCTTGCCTCTGCTGGCCGCTCCCAATCTGACATTACACTGAATCAACTACTTCATCGACCGCGTCTGCCCAGTTCGATGGTCGAAAAACAATGACGCCAGCATCCTTCAGCATCTGGAGATACTCCTTGTGGAAACGATAATATCAACAATTCTTGACGTACCGTAGAATCAAAAGCACATAAGAACCCTAACTCAGATTTAGTAGACACAGCAGACTACTCACCGAGTTCCTTTCACACATGAAATAAAGACGACTGTGGTTTTCACCTTCCTTCTGCGTCCGCCCCTCCACCACCCGAACCATACCACAGTTTGGGCAAGGGACTAGTGGAAAGCCGCTTAGCTCACCTATTGGATCTAAGCCGATGGAGTGTTTGCGGCTGCTCTGGCAACCTTGGACCCTGCTCCTCGCACGTGCACCTCCAGACGAATCGGCGTAGTGCGACATGTGTGTGACGATGGGGAAGGACGGGCGGGCGGCGGCGGTGGAGCTCAGATCTTTTTTTTTTGAAACGGGTGGGGCTCAGATCAGGGAAGAAGAAGGGGGCAGGGGTCGGGGCGTCAGGGCAGATGCATATTCATTCGGCAAGGGGCATTTCTGACAATGGAGCACTTGTTGGCGACGATGGTTAGTGTACCACCGTCGCCGGGGCGATGCAGGCCAGGGGCACAATGGAGCACTTGTTGGCGATGATGGTTAGTCTACCCGGATCGCCTTTGTCGGTCAGGCAGGCTATGGTTATCTTTTTTTATATAGGCTTCTGGCGCTGACGCGTGGGCCCGACACTATTTTTTTCTGAATTGAAACTTTCTTCCCTCAAATATTATACCCCATAAACAGCACCGAAAACTTCGTAAAAAATACGAATAATTCATAGTTGGTAATTTAGTATTTGAATAAAATATCAACAGCCACACTTGTCTAACCAAATTTCTTAAAATTAGAATTTTTATCTCTTGTTTACGATATAATAATTATAATAACGTCTTAGTGTGTTCTAAAAATTCTACAAATTGACTTGGCAACATAATTTAAGTCCCTAAGCTTGCCTACAAAAAATCAAATGGTTTCGGAAACGAAAGATTATACTTGTGTACAAATGTCTACATCTCTCACATAGTTTCTTAGAATGTTACTTCAACATTGAAATTTTCCACACTTCAAAACATGTTCGAACTCATATGTTTTTGCAACTTTAACATAACCTTATGTTCACCATAAGGTTACGAAATGCAAAGTTTAATTAGTAATGGTTGTGTAACAAATATTATTTATATGTTGTACTTATAAGGAACAATATAAGGTTTATAAACAACATCCAAGAAATGGAATTACATACGAAAAATGTCATAAATGCATAGATGTTGATTTTAGAAAAATTGAGAAACAAATATCATCAAATTTGGATTACGGTTGACAGAGAAAAAACGTGATACAAAATATTATTGTAGATTAAAAGGGGAAAAAGCAAAGTGTTCTTCATTCGAACAGACCTAGCCCCGCCCCTTCATTGGCGACGAGTGTTTGTCTACCCGGATCGCCTTTGTAGGTTGGGCAGGCTACGGTTATCTTTTTTCATATAGGCTTCTGACGTTGACGCGTGGTCCCGACACTATTTTTTCTGAATTGAAACTTGCTTCCTTCAAATATTATACCCCATAAACAGCACTGAAAAATTCGTAACAAATACAAATAATTCATAGTTGGTAATTTACTATTTGAATAAAATATCAACAGCCACACTTATCTAACCAAATTTCTTAAAATTAGATTTTTATCTCTTGTTTACGATATAATAATTATAATAACATCTTAGTGTCTTCTAAAATATCTACAAATTGACTTGGCAACATAATTTAAGTCCCTAAGCTTGTCTAGAAAAAATCAAATGGTTTCAAAAACGGAAGATTATACTTGTGTACAAATGTCTACATCTCTCACATAGTTTCTTAGAATGTTACTTCAACATTGAAGTTTTCCACACATTAAAACATGTTCGAACTCATATGCATTTGAAACTTTAACATAACCTTATGTTCGCCATAAGATTACGAAATGCAAAGTTTAATTAGTAATGGTTGCGTAAAAAATATTATTTATATGTTGTACTTATAAGGAACAATATAAGGTTTATAAACAACATCCAAGAAATGAAATTACATACAAAAAATGTCATAAATGAATAGATGTTGATTTTAGGAAAATTCAGAAACAAATATCATCAAATTTGGATTACGGTTGACGGAGAAAAACGTGATACAAAATTTGATTGCAGATTAAAAGGGTAAAAACAAACTGTTCTTCATTCGAACAAAATTTGATTGCAGAATGCTGAGCTGGCAGAAAGAGTTGCAAAACTAGAGGCAGCAGCACAAAAGAAGCCATCTAGCTAGCTAACTAGTTCCCTTGCAGCAACAATCTAGTTTGGTGATGCGCCCAGCAGATGTGGTCTTATTTTAGTGATGTGCCCTGCTGATGCGGTCTTATATTGGTTATACTATGTTTGTTATGACTTATGAGTTAGTTTGCTTGGTGATGTGACCTACATTACTCATTTTAAGGCCCACACAAGCCCACTCGCGCTAGGTTAGTACTTAGTAGAGAAGGACGCCTCCCACACGCAGTCTCCCACTCGCGCCGCCGCCGCCACTTTCTCCCCCTCGCCTTCGTCCCCCTCACCTCCCCCACGCCGCGACCCACTCTACACCCCTTCGCTGAGACGCGCGCCACACCACGCTCGGCGCGACGCGCACCACACCTCTGACAACGAGATCTAGAGGAGGAGGGACCCAGCTGCGGCGGCAGCGGTGACGACGACGACGACTAGGAGGAGGAGGGATCCAGCCACGAGGTCTGAGAGGACGAGGACGTGACAACGAGCAGACAACGACGAGGAGTAGAGATCCCTCCACTCCGATAGTGCGAAAGTCAGTGGCGAATCTAGGATTTGAGTTTATTGTATGCCTCTAAAAATGTCTTATACAATTCGGTAAATGCATTCTACCAACTCCGTAATAATTGTAAAATTAACAACAATTCAGTAATAAGGCAATTTGGTATATTTGCTCGAGTTTATGGAATTAGGCCAAGCGCGCTTTTGTAGCACACATGCGTTCAGGTAATCAAGTGTACAACATATGCGTGTGTATGGTTTTATTTTTATATAAATGCGTATAATATACTTGTACTTGTGGGAATTGCAGGGTATGCCATGGCTCTTAGCTGTCGATCGTATACATACTTAGCATTTTCCTTTAGATTGACTCTTACATTTGGTTTTGCTCTTGTTCCTATGCACATCTGCACATTCTCTCCAAGTTGAAGAAGTACCTCATCAGCAACCGAAGCAGCTTGCATCTTGGTCTTTAAAAATGGTATGGTCGCTTTGCCTGCACTAATTTTTTGGTTACTGAATTTTCCATTTATGTTAATGGTTTACCAAGAACCAATGATATTACAGTGGGCTAAAGTAGTTACTATAGTTCCCTTGACTATTAATTCAAAGGATAATTCTGACGAGGACTATAGACCTGGGCCACCAGATGAAGAAGAGGGTTATGGCACTGCTAGTGCACAACAAGACCAGATGGGTGGGGCTCAGCGCCGAGGCAGAGTGCCAAGGACATCCACAAAGTGGCCAAGTGACACAATGATAGTCACTGAGGTCGACATCGTGGAGATGCCAGTACCATTGACTCTCCAAACCGCAGGTTCAGGGCGCTTGCGGGGCTCGTTGCTAGACAAAAGATACCTTTGAACTTGTCGGAAATCAAAGAACTAAGCAATGATGAAAAGTGAGACTTGTTTGATAAGCATGTGCAGAAACACTTGAAGTTCCAGGAAGATGTGAAACCGCAGGCATTCAAGCTTTTCTGGAAGACGGCAGCCAAGGCATGAAGACAATTCAGATTTCAGCTTAGGCGAGATTTTATTAGAAAAGGACTTGAGCCATTTACAAGGCACCCGTTTATTGTCCCGGAACAGTGGAAGGAGTTCATGAAACAGGCAGAAACCGAGCAAGCCTCATCTGCTAGTGTCAAGTTCAAAGAACTCTGAAGCCGGAACACAAGCAAGCACAACACGGGTCCAGCTGGTTATACTGTGAAACTGGAATAATGGGAGCAAGAGGATAGACAATTAACTGCAGCTGGTATCCCCAACCCATATGACGCCCACCCTGACGATCGTTCCAAGAATTGGCTACGAGCTAGGAGTAAGCTAGTGATTAAAGACCGTGTTGCCGTGATAGTGTTCAACAACAAAGAGGCGGAATTGGCTGCGGACATCAAGGAGAAGATTGCATGTGCAGAATCTTTAGGAATGGCAGGGCAGAGGGAGTATGATGTGCTAAGTCAGTTCTTGGGCCGCCCTGAACAACACGTTCATGTGTGTGGTGTCTCCAGCTACCAGGGCTGGAAGTATGCATGGCCTTATCACGTTGAGATGTATAGGAAGAAGAAGAGGACGAAGACCGACACATCAGTTGATACAGAAAAGATAAAGGAACAAATCAAGCAAGAACTGGTGGCTGAGATGCAGATGCAGAGGTGGTGTTGTCACCAGATGGTGTTGTCACCAATGTCCAATCATGCAAGCCCTTCACCCACCACACTGAAGAGCATTTGTGCGTCCGCAGATGTAGGTTTGGTCGATGGCACTGCAGAGTTGGCGACGGAGGTGCGCTGTGACGATCGTACACACGAAGACCTTATAGGAATGTTGACTGAACCCACACACTGTGGCCTATGGATCACGTGGAGGGGGCTTCAATGTGAGGCTGCACTTGGTCTTGTTCATCCAGAGGAGGCTATGCTACAAACAGTTCCAATTCATGAAGACTGTGTTGTGGTTGAAGTGATCACTGTATATACTATCTTTGCGGATGAACTGTTGGAATACCCTCCTAATAACGAGGTGATGAAACACGGACAAGCTCAAGGATAGAGGTTACAGTGGAGAAGGTGTCGGATTGACATCAAAGGAGCACCAACATTTATATCTCGTTCACAGGCTGTTGTACAGATTCCTTGTAGTTCACACAGTACGGTAAAGGTTCCTTCCTCAGATGGTTCCCCTCATCCTCCTCCTCCTCCTCAATCCCCACACGTTCCATCCCCACATCCGGAAGGTACACAAAATATTCCATCCCCACCTACTCCTAGTCCTGAAAAAACAGAAAAACTTGCGTCCCCACATCTGAAAGAGACACCAAATATTCCATCCCCACCACCACGCCTACCACCACCTCCTCCTTCTCCTCCTCATGAAACAACAAAACCTACACCCCCAAACGGAAGTGCTCAAAACAATCATGCCAAAGCAGGTACATCTAGGCCTAATACCTCTGTAATAGGTCCTAGTGAGACACCACTAGGCAAGAAAGCCCTTGAGAAACCTTCAGCCATTTCAAATCAGCAAGGAAAGAAACTTGCCGAAAATAATATCTCTACGCCACATACAGCAGGCAAGAAATCCCTTGAGAAACCTTCAGCCATTTCAAAGCTGCAAGAAGAGAAACTTGCCACAAATAACAGCTCTACAACACCTACAACAGGCAAGCACGGCCTTAAGAAACCTTCTTCAGCCATCTCAAAGTAGCAGGAGAAGGAAATTACTGTAAATAAAACCTCTAAGAGGCCTACTAGAAAGCGATCCAAAAGAAACACCAAGGAGAATCGTCGGTATATGACTAACCCAAAGCAATCTGAGAGTGACACTGAGAAGAATCCTTGGTCTATGGCTAACCCAAATTACAAATTTGGAAAGAACCTTCTCAGTGTTGGTGATCTCAAAAAGGCTGCTCCTTTTACCAGAAAGCTCCACACATTCTACATGCAACGTGGTAAGTCAAATGATGCTTCTGACATTATGGTCGCACTTGGGCCCGAGACCAATGCATGGCTGAAGAGAGATAAATCGTCAAATGCACTCCAGCTACTACCTGTGCAAATCAGTGATTTGTACGATCTCTTCAACTTGGATACTTTGGATCTGACACTCCTCCGTTGCTTCATCTTGTAAGTTGCTTGAAAATTTAATCTGCTTCTTACTAATCACATCCTCTATCGAACTGTGCTTTTTGCCTCACATCATCTTTATTACCATGTATTTTGCCTCCTTATACTTTGTTTTTTCTTACTAATAGGAATATGATTGTAGAAGTTGACAACAAGGGCCTTGCAGTTGGCTACCTTGATCTTGAATGCCTTCGCTCAACAACGTTGAGCAGCACGTCTAACACTGCTACTTTCTGTGTGACCTATATGCTCAATGCCTTCGAACAATATGCTACCAAAAATTTTGATCCTTACCGCTTATCTCAGTACAAACCACTAGATTGCAGTGGCGATAGTTCCGAAGCAGCGGAAGGTCTACTATCTTGATTCATTGAAGACAATTAATACTAATACTGTCCCTTTCGAGCTAATCATTAATGAGTAAGTTATTTCTTTCTTAACCTACGGACGTTCCTCAACAAACTGTACATAGTATATTAATTAATAGTGTCCTAACCATTGTTGATTGTTTCGTTGTAGGGCTTGGGAATCTTACTGCCGCAAAAAGTTCTTGCACCATGTCCCCTTGGAACACGTCAAAGATGTTAAGTTACATACCACTTATTTCCTTCCTGTGGAAGCTAGTACGTACTAAAGCTTGAGTTTATTTCTTCTTGATCACCACTATTTTTCTTTGTACGTTTATTGCAGTGCCACCAATAACCTACTACATCCAGACTCTGCGGCTCCTATTGTGCCTATCACATGCTTCGATTAAAAGAAAACGGCCCAGATATGAAGGTACTATATTGGGATCTTCATTTGTAAAACCTGCAATTGAGCACAGTTCTTGCTTATTAGCACTGCACATGTTTGGTAACCACCTATATATGTGTGCTGACTGGTGACATTGTTATATCCAGAGCTTAGGGCTAGAGGAGCATCCTCTCGACAAATCATTGCTGGCAGATGTTCATGAAAGAACTGCCAAATTCCTCATGGAATAGGTGATCACAACCGGAGGAAAATTTTATGCTGATGAGGGTGTGTGGGCTGAGATTGTGTATGGTGACTAGGAAATTTTTGCATTCCTCCTCATTGTCCATGAATTTTTGTGATATTGTTGCATTCCTCCTTGGGAGATGCATTTCCTCCTTGTGTGAGATGATGATGCTGAATTTTGTCATATGATGCATGTGAATTGTGGATTTCTGTGAATTTGGATGCTGGATCTGATTTCTGTGAATTTAGTCATATCCTAGCTGGTTCCAGGATGCAGCCCGTGATGGCTGCCAAATCCTGGCTGGATCCAGGATGCAGCCGGCAAGCAGGCGGTAGGTTACTGTTGCGGTGGCCTATGTATATGTAATGGGCATTAATTAATGCTCGTTACAAAAACTGACCACTGAGTAATGGGCTTCAGTTGGAACACTCGTTACAAACTTGCCAACAATGTAACGGGCACCGTAAAAGCCCGTTACCAATACGTGGCGACATCAGAGACGTAGGTTCACCACATGCGTCTTTGATATTGATTTCACAGTAACGAGCTTTGTTTTGGTGCCCGTTACCAAAGTTCCGTGTGGGCCCAGAGAAACAATCATTTTCACGTGACCGGTGGCTAGTTGTGGTAACGGTTGTTGTTTGATGCCCGTTACGAATATGTTTTATCAGTAATGGGCATCTGCCTGTTACCTTTCTTGGCTTATTTGTATCACTTGATCGGTAACGGGCGCATTGCCCGTTACCAAAGCCAGTTTTTCACGTAGTGTCATTTCCATACTCCATAGGTTTAGATTTTTCACCGGTTTTGTAAAGAATCTGACCTCCGAGTGTATGGAAGCTTTCATTGTTGCGTCGATCTCCTTGTTGTAGCTCGTGTGATTTTCGTGTCTTTTTCTAGCTATTTTCGTTGGATTTTTGTGCGTGGCTTGTTCCTTCAATTCTGAGTTGTTTGGGTTCGGATTTGTTGGTGGGGATCATGGATAGTTGCCTTTTGCATCTTTGTGCTTGATCATGACCCCTCCAACTCCGAATTCGGTCTCCGATTGAAGGATTTCGGTTGGAACCCTAGCTTTTGAGTAGAGCTCAATTGTGATTCAATTCTTGACGATTTAGTTCATTTGAGGGCTCAATTTTTGGGGCATAGCATCCCCTAGGGGCACTTTAGATCTCCCCCGAATCTTTCCTCAAGAGCTCAAGCTGTTTGGGAGATCCATGGATGGATAGATGAGCTCGTGCTTGCATTTTCGAGTTCGGGGTGCTTTGTCCATGTGTGGCGGACAGTCCGCCAGGCACCTGTGGATGGCCCGCGAGGAGCCGACTGATTGGGTGTTCGTCGTGTTCTTCGCGAGTTCTTGCGTGCCTTTCGTTCGATCCTTTTTGTTGGTGGATTTTTGGTGCACGAAGTTCGCGGACGGTCCGTACTTGAGTGTCGGACGGTCCGTGTCGGGGCGGATGGTCCGCGGGCCCATCGCGGATGGTCTGTTATTGAGGGTGCAGTACCAGAGGTTCGGGGGCTATTTTCGGACGGTCCACCATAGACCCACGGACAGACCGCCAGGCCTCGCGGACGGTCCGCTAGGAGCTTGCAGATGGTCCGCCTGGTGCTTCGCAGAGCTGGCTAAGTCCTTTGCTTTTTGAGTTGTGCTTCCGCATTGGATTGAGTTGGGGTTTATTCCTAGGGTTGGTAGGTCCGTTGTGACTACGTAACCTTGGCAAACTCGTGTGGGAATCCTTGGTTGTGAATTTGGGACCTAGGTTGAGTTCATCCTTTGGGAAGAATTTTTATCGACTCCCATTTACTCCCCCCCTCTGGTCGCCTAATCGGTCCTTCAATTGGTATCAGAGACGGTTATAGATCTTCGTGATTCTAACCAGTCTAAGATCCAAAGATGGCATACCAGGAATAGGGTTTGGGTCCTCCACACTTTTCTGGTACTAACTACCAGATGTGGCAAAGGCGGATGGTTGCTTTCCTCCACGGCAAGGGCCAGATCCTATGGGATGTCACGGTGAACACATCTTATGTTCATCTTTTGAACTTCCTCACTCCAGGATTGAGGGACATGTTCGATGCCAACAACAAGGCGATCGACTACCTGTACCGTGCTTTGTGTCAATCTGAATTCGATCGGGTTCAGACAGAGGACTTGGCGTGCAGGATCCGGGAGCAGTTGATGAATGCTCATGCCGGAAACGCTCAGGTTCAGGCTCGACTCTTTGCAACCTAGTGAAGAGAGTATGAGAATTTCACGCATCTCCCCGGTGAGTCAATTGATGCCATGTTCCAGCGGTTCACGGTGATCGTGAACAACATGAGGGCTAATGTGGTTGTCCGTACGATGACCATGACAGGGCTATCAAGCTCCTGCATTCCCTGGATCGTACCATGTGGAGTGAGAAGGACGAGGCAATTTCTTGAGTCAGAGAAGTATGAGATCCCCACGGTGGACGAGATGTTTTTCAACCTCAAGTCATCCGAGGTGGAATGTGGGGTGCGTGCACAGATCGAGAACCCGACTGACCCCCATAGTCTGGCTCTCGTGTCTGGTTCAAGGACTAATGCTAACACATCTTCGAGACATTTTTCTTTGGCTTGCCTTGTGTCCATGTCAGATGAGGAGTTTGACGTGTTGGGTGAGGAGGACCTCGCGTTGATGAGAAGGTGGTTCAAGTCCATGTACATGAACTGGAAGAACGCTCGGAGGAGCTTGGTCATGTGCTACCGGTGTGGGAAGCACAAACACTTCATCGCCGAGTGCCCAAAAGCCATGGAGGTCATGCCCGAGCACAAGAACTATCTGAGGTCCGACTACAAGCACCGCTCGAGGGATGACTACAAGGGAAAGAACAAGTCTGAGCGGAGGCAAAGGAAGTAGAGTGGTGGTCACAAGAAGGAATGGGCGATGGTTTCTGGTGCAAGTGACATCGACTCAAGCTCCTGCTACTCTTCATCGGGCTCAAGTGATGAACATGAGAATCGGTACAAGGGCAAGCGGTCGAGCAAGAACATCAACAGCCTGTGCTTCGCCACCCAAGGCTTTTGCGGCACGGCACACAGCTCTGCAAGTAAGAAGAGCATCAAGGATGACTCGGGCTCCGACTCCAAGGATGAGGTAAACAATGATCCTTCCTTCTTGGTAGCGGAAAATACTAGGTTGAATGACTTGCTTGACAACCGTGATGATGTGCTTAGAAAGACCAACAAGGAGAAGAGAGAGTACAGGTCTTTGCTGTGAGCGGCTAAGGAGAAGGTGGTTGAATTAGAGTCCTTTCTTGTTGATGCTAGGGCTCAAATAGATTCTCTTAAGTCTACTCCTATTGTGACCGATGAACCTGAATGCATTGAATGTTCTGTTTTCCTTGATGATTGGACTGCGCTTAAGGAAAAGTATGCCTCCAAGGTTGTGGAACTAGATGTGCTTAGGGTTGAGCTAGATGAGATGAAATCTAGGCCCTCCTTGCTTGGTGCTTGCACTTCTTGTTCTGTTTTGCATGAGAAGCTAGATGTTTCGCTTGTTTATGCTAGATATCTAGAAGTTCAACTGAAAGCTCTTATTCCTACATCATGTTCTACTTGTGAAATAAATGTTGTGAAGAATATGGAGCTTGCACACTATGTTGATCACTTGCAGGATGAGAATGATGAGTTGAGAAAGATGATGGGTTGATTGTCTGGTCATGAGCCTCAGTTGAGGATGATGATCAAAGCATACAAGCACTATGATGGGTAGGCGCTTGGGTCAGACAAGGTGGGTGAGGGAAGTGGTGAGAATGAGGGAAAGATCGGTGACATCACAGAACCACCAAAACCCTGCCACAAGAATGCCTATGCTCCTAAGCCAAATCCACTTAGGAACCGACTAGACACAATCTCAGCTCCACCCATGTTTCCTCCACAAACCGACAACTTACAGAAACCCATCAAGTTCAAGAGTGACTTGGGGAACGAGTTCTTTGAGAAGAAGGGAGAGAACCCGAGTGAGGAGAAGCCTCAGCCCCGAGAGAACCCAAAGCCAAAGCAAAAACCCATCCCATTCCATTTTGACCATTGTGGGAAATATGGGCATCTTGCTGAGTTTTGCTTCAGGAGAAAGTGTGAGGAGAGGCTGGCTAGAGAGTTGGCCAACAAGGACAGGTACCACCCTTCTCGTGGTGTTCCTGAGCCTAAGTTGGTGCTGAGAGGCGAGGGTATGGTGTGGACCATTTACCCTCCAGAGAGGCGTGAGTTTGTGCCTCGAGGTGAGCCACCACATAGAGAAGGTGGTAGGCATGTTGGGTTTGGGTGTGATGAGTTTGCTAGACGTTCCTTCGCTCGTGGCCAATACGAGTATGGGGGAATGATCGCAGTTTTAGGTACTAGAGGATCTACGGGCCACTGTCTCCCCTTTGTGGTTCGTGTAGTCCTCCAAGCGGACATGTGGGTGTTCTACCTAGGAGAGATAGGATGGATTTTGCTAACCCCACATTTGAGCAAATGGCACGACACTGGTTTGATTCGTTTTGTACTAACCCCAGTGCTGAGTCGTTTGCTCACTCTCACTCTTGTTTTTGATTTTGCAGGTGGGAGGCATGGAGGGCTGTGAGACATGGGTACCCCTGGGTCCCCACCGACCAGGCTCACGGCCGTCCCTGACAAGTAGGTCCAACCTACTAGAAGACCCGCCGACCTGTTGGTGATCCCAACCGACCTAGTTGGCGGCCCACACGACCTCGTGAAGACCTTCCAGAAGACTCCCTAGATGACCTAATCCATCACGACCTCAAGACTTGGCGTACAAGACAAGACATCAGTGGATTTCGACCAAAGCAGATCGACGGGATATGGCAAGATGTGTAATGTAGACTTAGGTCTCCTGGTCATAACCGACCTTGTCTGCTAGCCAATATAAGGCGGACGAGGCGACCCCTTGTACAAATAGGCAATCCCCAGGCAATACAAACCGAAGAACTAGACGTACGGTTTTACTCTTCGGAGGCCTGAACCAGTATAAACTCGTCGTGTTCTCTGTGTTCCGCGCACTCGTGTGCAACCTTCGAGTTCTTAGCCTTAGATTCCGCCCCACTGAACGACTAAACCACTGGGATTAGTACCCCTGTGGGCTATCTAGATCTCACCATCTGACATTTGGCACACTGAAGGACCGAAACGACGAACCAGAGAGGGGGGGAGTCAATGGGAGCCGATAAAAATTCTATTCAAGAATTCGACCTATGAACCCGATTTCACTCGTGCACCTCCGCAAGCTTCTCTTGCCAAGTTCACGTAGCCACTGAAGTGCTACTGAACCTAGGAGCAAGACCCAACCAACAGCCACAGCACACACGCGGCGGAAACACACACGACACGGCTGCTGGCAGCCCAAACCGGTCAGGCCGGTTTCTGAAACTGGTCAGACCGCTTCTGTTGGACTTAGCCTCACGCAGGCAGGGGAAACCGGTCAGACCGGTCCGGTCAGACCGATTTTGTCCAGAAACTCCCCAAAGACCCAAACACCTAAAGAGACTTTCCCAATCTGAGCAAATGAAGCCATGGTGCAACAGAGACTTCCTTGCTCAAAAACTCTTCTCGACAGCCTATAGGGCGAAACCGGTCAGACCGGTTTGGGAAACCGGTCAGGCCGGTTTTTGCTTGGACAGTCGGGAAGAACACAGCCCGCGGGAAAAACTCAACACACCCTCCAATCGATCTCCTGATTCGTTCCACGGATCAAAGTGAGACTTTGGGGATAGATGGGGTACCTCGTGGGCTACCCTTGGCTAGAAGCTCGGTCCCCAAAACCCACTCAATCAAGAAGAATCGAAAGTCAACCCTCACAAACACATCTAACCCTAGAACTCCGAAACCATCGAAATTGAGCCCCTTAACTCACGGATTTGGGAGGGGAATGTGACAACCCGCCCAGGAAAATACTGTACTATCGCCTAAACCAATCCACTTTGGTCATTAAGCGATAATAAAGTATCATCCTGTCGTTAGTCACCGGGTTAACGCCCGGTAAATCACTTGAATAGCAACAAGGATTGACATATATGCATTAAAACTCACTCAATGGCGAGTCCAGAGATACAACATCATTAACATCCAAATTTGTGCCCCGGAGGGTTTAATTATTACAAACCGAAGTTTTGTCACCATGACGTAGTTCAAAGTTTTTGAAACAGTGGAATTAAACTAACAGAAATCGAGAACACCACAGGAGGCCATCCATGATGCCTTTAGTCATCATCCTCCACCCACTCCAGCTCCCAGCCGGGCGGGATCTCTCTGGGCCACACATCACCGAAAGCATTACCTAGATCAACATATTATAGCAAGGCTAAGTATACTAATACTCAGCAAGACTTACCCGTCGGTGATAACTACTTCACCAACTCTAGACATGAAAGGCTTTTGGCCACTGAGTTTCTTTTGCTGAAAAGTAACAAAGAGTATGTCCTTACTTTCAAGATTTTAGCACAAGTTCTAGTGGGTTTAATCTTTACTACATTAGCCAACTAGTACAGACAAGGTTGTACAATACAATTAATCAAGCATAATATTCATCAACTTCCATCATTAGGGATCTCATGGCTAGTGGAGTAAGCAGACGGTGAGAGGCCGACAATGGATTGATTCAAACCTTGCAAGGTAGACCTAAACACATGGTAGGATGCCCCTCGCGAGGACAACCACCAAGCGATTCCCAAAACTCTTCGAGTCGGGATCGAATCTTACAGTCTTTGGTGCAGGCTATCCGGCATACCCCGCGAGGCACCCGGAGTCACCGTACACCACCTGTAGCTAGCCATAAGACGTATCCCAAGAGTAGTAATAGTAGGATCCCTCACTGCCTCATTAAGGTACTAGGCCTACCGGTCTCATTCCCGACATGTGCCTAGTACGTTCAAACACTTAACCCACAATAGCCATTGGACCGGAGCCCAAATCCCATGCTCTTACCACATGAGCAATCCAATTAAGGATATCTTATGATTCCTATCTAGGAACCTATTCTCGCGAGTGAGGTCATCAGCCGATTTGTAATGGTCGCTTAGCAGCTATGGACCTATCATACTTGTAAGTACAAAGGTACCTAGGGATCATGCATCTAAGGTTCCATACAACTCCTGAACTCAAATGCACAAACATCCATAAATAATTGAATAATGAATTTGAAAACTGGGTTAGATGCACCGGGGCTTACTTCGTCAGCTAGGTTAGCCTGAGCACCCTCGGTGTCGTCGAGTACTTCCACGTACTGCAGCGAAGCTTCTGCTCCTCCTTCCCCAGGTTCTGGGATGAGTGAGTAGTCACCGTCAGGAAGATCTACACGGAATGCAATGCAGGGTTCAAGTGATGTGACAGTTTGTTTATCTTACCCAACTCTTGTTGGTCACATTCACCTTAACAAATATTTAAATATTAAATTCATTTTAGGAAGGTTATTAATTACATGTGGTTTATTCTTTTATTGCACATTTGAATTATGAGGACCATGTGTGGTTCGAGGACCGGTGGATGGTCGCTTCCTTGTGTGATGAGTGATTGACAACGTTGTGTGGACTGATTCTTGGCTAAGTATTGCAGGTGCAGGTTGCGGCTTGACTCGTGTTGGTGCAGGTGAAGAACAAGCGCGAAAGGTCGTCGCCGGTGAGGCCTCCAAGTGTGGAGAAGACAAGTAGGCTTTGTTCGAGGGACCCGGTGGCCAGCGGGGTCAAGTGCGGGCCGCATGGTGGCATGAACAGCAAGATGAAGTCGTGGACGGTTTCTTGGTTGAGCCTCAAAACCAAGGTCGAGCCGGGACTACGTGGGAGCCAAGTCATGAGTGGAGATTGGCGGAGGCTACACCGAGTTCGCGGGGTTTCCGGTGGTTCACCAGAAAACCACTGGGTTCCTTGGTTGATCCACAAAGCCAAGACCGGAGAACCGAAGACGGAGGTGCGGCAGCACCAGACCGGTCTGACCGGTGGGTCTGACCGGTCTGACCGGTGGGGACCGGTCGGCGGTGAGGAGCACCGGTCGACCGGTGTGCGACGACGCGGTCCGGAATCTTCGAAGCGGAGGACACGCGTCGGGATCGCATGGCTTGCGTCGAGGCTACGCGAGGGTGCGGTTGCGGGCATCCGTCCGATGGTGAAGACATCAAGAATTCCAAATCCGCCCTTGAGGGGCTTGTATCCCTAGTTAGTAGAGAGGGGCATTTTAGACATTCGGTTGCCGCCTATATAACCCAAGAGGTGAGAGGATGGCAGCCAACTCTTGGAACCCTAGCTCATTAGTTTTCCTATTTTCCACCTATTTTCTCTAGGTTTTCCTTAGGACTAGCAAGAGAGCTTCACGGAGAGATCTTGTAGAGAGGGATGGATGATCGGGCGGCTTGCTAGACCTTGTACGAATCCTTGTTTCATGTATAGATGATTCGGCGTGATTCCTCAAGGTTTGGATGTGTTTTACCCGGTTGTTTTTGGTGGTGATTTTCGGAGCCCTCTTCCGGTGATTTCTTTGGAGTGTTTTTGGGGCTTTTCTTTTGGTGATTCGGTGGGGGAAATTTGTGGGAACCCTTCGTGGTTCTTTGGGCTGTGATTCCCCTCCCAAATCCGTGAGAAAAGTTGCTCGAATTTGGGGTTTCTTGAGTTCTTGGGTTGGGAGTGCTTTCGGCGGGATTTCTTCGATTCCTCCTTTTTGGACGAGATTTGGTGGGATTAAACTTGGCTATGGACTCCTCATGAGGTGCTCCTGATATCCCCAAAGTCTTGTTCAAGTCCGTGGAGCGATTCGGGAGATCGAGATTTGGATTTGGGGGAGTTGACCCGCGGGTGTTGTTCATCCCGAGCCGCCT
The DNA here is from genome assembly GCA_947561735.1 of Cenchrus americanus. Taxonomy (NCBI): domain Eukaryota; kingdom Viridiplantae; phylum Streptophyta; class Magnoliopsida; order Poales; family Poaceae; genus Cenchrus; species Cenchrus americanus. The sequence continues at coordinate 73,601,096 of OX387244.1, read as the reverse complement.
GAGCTACACCCGGTCCGACCGGTGCTCTTGACCGGTCCGACCGGTGCGGGCCCTTGTGGGTTTTCGCTCGGGTGAGCGTCTTGGTGTGTTCTTTGTTGTCCCGTGGTGCCGCCGTTTCGAGTTTGGGTTCGTTTGGTGGTCGGTTGGCTTTGTTTGGTGCCTTGGGGGCTTTCTGGTCGCCATCGGTCCGACCGGTGCGTCTCACCGGTCTGACCGGTGAAGAGCCACTTAGTGGAAGTTGCTCGGGTTCACCGACGGGGACCGGTCCGACCGGTGGTGCTCACCCGGTCTGACCGGTGTGGGTCTGTAGACTCGGGGTTTGTTGTTCCGCTGCGTTCTCGAGTCGGAAGGTTGTGTGTGTTGGTTCCTAGGTCCAGTGGCACTCCAGTGGCTACGCGGGCTTGGCCAACTTGGGTAGTGAGTCGGAGACGTGTGTTGGAAGTCGTGTTCGTCTTGTTGGAGTTCTCATCTCCATCGAGAAGAATTTTTATCGGCTCCCATTCACTCCCCCCTCTCTGGTTCGCCGTATCGGTCCTTCAAGTGGTATCAGAGCCGGTTTGGGTCTTTGTTGACTCTAACCAGTCTAAGATCTAAGGATGGCGTACCAAGAACGGGGGTTCGGGTCCTCCACACTTCGATGGCAAGAACTACCGGATGTGGAGCAAGCGGATGGGTGCGTTCCTCCGCGGAAAGGGTCACCGCTTTGGGATGTCACGGTGGACACGAAGCTATGTCCACCGATGGATTTCCTTGCTCCGGGGTCGAGGGACGGATTCGACGCCAACAATAAGGCGGTCGACTACTTGTTTCGTGCTTTGTGTCGACCGAGTTCGATCGGGTGCACACCGAGCACTTGGCTTGTAGGATTTGGGCGGTGTTGAAGGAGGCTCATGTTGGGAACGCCCGTGTTCGAGCACGGCCGTATGCGACCTACCGCAGAGAGTACGAGAACTTCACTCATCTCCCCGGTGAGTCCATCGATGCCTTGTTTCGGAGGTTCACGGTGGTGGTGAACAACATGAGGGCCAATGTGGACGTGCTCCCGTACGATGATCATGATAGAGCGGTCAAGCTCTTACACTCTTTGGATCGTACGATATGGGGCGGAAAGTTCGAGGCCATAGTCGAGTCGGAGCGGTATGATACTGCGACGGTGAACGAGCCGTTCTCGAAGCTCAAGTCGGCCGAGGTGGATAGGGGCATGACCGCCAAGCTCGAGGGACCGACCGACTCCCATAGTCTTGCCCTCGTTGGTGGTTCCAAAGGAAAGACTAACTCTAACCCATCCACCGGGATGTTCTCGTTTCCTCTCCGATGTCTATGCCGGATGAGGAGTTTGATGACCTTGGAGAGGACGAGCTGGCGCTGTTGACGAGGCGGTTCGAGAGGCCGCACGAGAACCGCGTGAACATGAGGAGGAACACGAGGACTTGCTTCCGGTGCGGCAAGCGGGACACTTCGTCGCCGACCGCCCGGGAGAAGGCCGAGAACAAGGACAGCTACAAGCACAAGCCGAGGAAGAACGAAGACAAGTACCGTTCGAGGCGCGACCACAAGAGCAAGCACAAGAACAAGTACAAGGACGAGCGACGATCGAGGAAGAAGGAGGGCCGAGGCAAGGCCCGAGCGATGGTTGGAGCGAGCGACGTCGACTCCAGTTCCGCGTACTCCACCTCGAGCTCGAGCAAAGAGCCGACGACGAGGGAGATCGCCGCAAGAACAAGAGGTCGTCCAAGAACCCGAGCGGGCCGAGCCGCTTCGCGAGAGACGGCTTCCGCACCATGGCGTTGAGCTCCGGCGGCAAGAAGAGCACACGGAGCGACTCGGACTGCGAGTCCGACGACGAGGTGCGTGATGAGCTTCCCTTCTTGCGCCGGGAGAATGAGAGGCTTGGCTCTTTGCTTGATAACCGTGATGACATGCTTAGAGAGGCCAAGAAAATGAGGAAAGAGCTTAGGGCTTCACTCGAGGATGCTAGGACTAGAGTGGCCGAGCTAGAGACACGAGGTGCTTGATAGCAAGCTTGAGATTGATTCGCTTAAGGCTAGCCCCCGTTGTTTCGATGAGAATGATTGTGCCGATTGCTCTATTTTCCTTGCTGATCTTGCTTTGTTCAAGGAGAAGCATGCCTCCAAGTGTGAGGAACTAGATGTGCTTAGGGTTGAAGTGGCCGAGCTTAAGTCTAGACCTCGCTTTGCTAGGTGCTTGCACTTCTTGCCCCGTTTTGCATGCTAAGATTGATGAGATGCATGCTTATACTAGTTCGCTCGAGGCTAAATTGAAGGAACCCATGCCTACATCTTGCTCTACCTCGTGAAATGCATGCATTGAAAAATTTGGAGCTTGCACATTATGTTGATCGTTTGCGGGATGATAATGATGATTTGAGGAAGTTGATGGGTTGGTTGTCCGGCCACGAGCCTCGCTGAGGATGATGATCGAGGCCTTTAAGAGGCAAGATGGTGTAACACCCGAAAATTCCATCACAATAAAATATTGTTAGCAACAAGGTTTAGTTTTATTTTCTAAGGATTTAATAAATTTGAATAAATAAATTTGCCTTTAATTAAATTAAACATCATTTAATAATTAGAATCAAACAAGTGATTGTGCATCATGTTGAAATGCATGAGTTTTGGTTGTGGTGTGGTTTTAAAAAGGTCTTAAAAAAACACTTGAGAAAAAGTCTTAAAAAATTATTGTGAAAAGTCCTTAAAAATAATTGTGAAATTGGTGTAAAAGATTGAAAAAAAAGAATAAAAGTTTGAATTAAAAAAAATGTTTGAAAACTTGTTCAAAAAGTTTTCTAAAAAGTCTTAAAATAGTTGGTGAATTTGTGTTAAAATTTGATTTGAAAAAGATTTGAATTTGGATTTGAAAAGAAAAGAAAAGAAAAAGAAAAAAAAACTAACCTACCAATCTAACCTAACCTACCCAGCCCATCTTCTGTTTAGGCCCGGCCCGGCCCGCTCCCCGCCGCCTCCCTCCCTCTCCCTCTCTCACCCGCCGACGTGTGGGGCCCACACGTCGGGGGCTCCCCCTACCTCCGGCCCCCGCGCCCCCATCCTCCCCGAGCCGGCCGCCGCCACCGCCGCACGCCGGCGCCGCCCCCTTCCTTTTCCCCGCGCCGCTCCACCTCCCCACCGGCGCGCCGCTCCACCTCCCCGCGCACTCACCCGCCCCTCTTCCCCTCCCCGTAACGGACGCCGCCCGCACCGGCGCCATTAATGGCGCCGCCGCCCACCGAGCTCCGCCACCGCCCTCACCGCGCCGTCTCCTCTTCCTCCTCCGGCTATAAAAGGTGCCCCAAGGCCCCCTCTACACCCCCGCGCCACTCCTCCTCCCTCCTCCACTCCCCCACCGTGCCACCGCCGGAGCACCGCCGCCGCCGCCGAGCCGCCGCCCGATCCGCTTCACCGCCGCATTTCCCTTCCCCTCCGAGCCCCCGGTAATCTTCCCCTTGCTCTCCTCTTCGATTTGGTGCTTTTCCCGTGTGTTTTGGTGCACGGTAGGGCTCGTTGGCCGTCGCCGGCGATCCTCCGGCGAGCCCCGCCGCCCGGCGCCGCCGCGCGCGCCGCCGCCGGCCGCCGCCGCCGCCCGACGCCCACACGCCACCGCAGCCGTCCGATCCCGGCGAGACGGCCCGCATTAAAAGATCTCGTACCCCTTCGCCCGGTCCACCCGCCGGCCGCCCGGGCACTTTTGCAAAAAGGACCCCGCGGTTTTTAATATTACAAAAATATCCTTCCACCTATATAAAAGCCTTACAACTAGGTCCGATTTTCACATCTAGGCCCCCGATCTCCATAGTTTTCATGTTTGATAGCCTATCCTTAACCTTTTACATATTAGATCTCCTAGTTTCACACATATTTATGTTTAGGTCCCCGAAATCTTCCGTAAAACCCCCTAAACTTCCGGTTCTTTTACAATTTAGTCCCCGAACCTTGTTTCGGCCATAACTTTTTCATCCTAGCTCCGTTTTACGCGTTCTTGATGTCCACGCGATCGTCTCCTCGAGCCCGTCATTTCTAAAAGCTTGTTTTAGCCTTTTGGTAATGTTTGATGTATTGTTTTATTTATTGTATGTTTTCTTGCATGATCATAGCCGACGCGCCGTTCGAGGAAGTTCAAGTGCGAGCTTTGCGTATAAGGAAAGTAGCTTATCGTTGGAGAAAGGCAAGTGACCCTAACCATCCTTCTACCTATGCTTTAATCAAGATTACTATAAATTAATCGGAACATGGAGAACCACCCAGGAAAACAAAGGCAACCACAATCCATATGGCTCGGCTTAGCCAATTAATTAGGTGTGCGATTGATCCGATGGCCCTTTTCCGAAAGGAGCGAGAGGGGGATCCGGGTTGCGGGGGTATAGCCCGGTCCTTTTGGGGTAGCAGCCTTTGCTAAGGTGCCGACCACTAGGGAGGGTTATGGTCCGCCCCGATCCGTAACTATGCGGGTCGTTAGTCTTTTGTATACCTTTGTAAAGGCTTCGTAGCGTCCCTATGCAATCACACCTCGGAAGTGTGGTATTGTGCTCGATCAAGACACGCGTGGTTGGGTTCAAAGTTCTTTGGAACTTTTACGCGAACCGTGGGAAAAGTGTGCAACCTCTCGCAGTGTAAAACGATCGATCGGCCGTGCTCACGGTCAAGAGCGGCCCGGACCCTCACATGATTAATTGAACTTAAAGATGGATTAATTTTGCTTTCCGGTTATTTCTGTGGCCTTGCTGAGTACCAACCATAAGTGTACTCATCCTTGCTTACGCCGTTCGAGAAGAATCCCGGAGTGGAGTACTTCACCGACTACGAGGAGTTCGAGGATGCGATCAACCGGTCGGATGCTCGTGGAAGATGAAGATGGAGTCGCGTCTTCATAGTTATCGTTGTTCGTGTAAAGACCTTTGTGTCTACCATCGTGAGTGTAATAAAAGTTAATAAACCTTTTCGTACGTTTTTGAGCGGTGTCTTGTGATATTACACTCATGAGTCTATCATATGTGTGAAATTTTGATCCCGGCACACATATGAGATGCATTCGGTTTTCTACGGAAAATCGGGTGTGACAGAGTGGTATCGAGCATTGCCGATCGTAGGACGCAGCCTCGGATAGAAATGGTCAATATTAAGGACTCTTTCTAGGAAGCCCTTCTAACATTCAAAATATCTTATTTACGCTTAAAAAATATTTTATTCTTTATTCTCTAAACAAAATCAAATCTTTTGTTTTTCTTCTACACCGAGTCCGATTCTTGTTCTTCCACCTTGAACTACCACACGTGTTTTATAGGATACATTCATAGGTTGCCTACCCCTTCTATCAGTTTCGTTTCGATAGAGCCGTTCTTGTGAGGACGTGCGATGTTAATGCTTGTTGATTGTAAACATGCATGATTTGGATCTTTGACATGATTGAAATGTTTTTGTGGAGTGATGGCCACAAATACATCAATAAAATAATTAAAGTTAAAATTTGAATCTTAGCCCCTTCTCTCTGATTCATCTTTATCAATTCAACTTCCTATCGGAAAACTTCTCTCTCTAACAATCAAATGGTAAACATCAGGTCAGGAGCTGGACAGGATATTCCGTTCGTCATCAATCAGCTGAATCAAGTTCCCTCCTCCACCACAAGAATTAGCGATGGATCCCGCGATGCAGCAGTTCTTTACGGAACAGATGCAGTTGATACAGAACCTCACCGCCACTGTCCAGAATCTACAAGCACAGCAGAACCAGCCACCACCTCAAGGACCTCCACCACCTCCACCACCAGTGAACAAGCATAGAGAATTCATGAGCCACAACCCGCCCACTTACTCTCATTCTGTAGATCCCCTCGATGCCGATGATTGGCTCAAGACCATCAACAAGATGCGAATATCACCCAATGTAATGATCGTGAGAAGGTTTTGTATGCCTCGGGACGTCCGGGAAGGTGCGGCCGCCGATTGGTGGGATGCTTACACCGTCGCACATGCCGCCGCCGACACCATTACTTGGCGGGAGTTCCAGGAGAGTTTTCGTACACATCACATCCCGACAGGTGTGAAGAAGCCGAAGAAGAAGGAATTTCTAGCTCTAAAGCAAGGCAACATGACCGTTAGTGAGTATCTGGATCAGTTTACTCATTTGTCCCGCTATGCACCAGATGAAGTCAACACGGATGCCAAGAGACAAGAACGCTTTCTTGATGGTTTGATAGGTCCACTTAACTATCAGTTGCAGAGCCACACATTTCTTAACTTTCAGATGTTGCTCAATAAGGCTATAGGCTTGGAGAATAAACGCAAGGAACTTCGTGAACAGAAGCGCAAGTTTCAACCTCAAGGTCAATCTAGCAGTAACACCCGCCCTCGTTACAACTCATCGCAAGACTCTCAGTTTCGTTCTAGCACACAAGGCAGAAATCATGGACAGAGTCAACAGTATCGTTCGTTTGATGAACCCGAAGAATCCAACCCAATGACACCTCAGGCTCCAAATCCTCATCAGAATCGCTCAGGTGCACCAGTAAGGAACACTACTCCAGTTCACCCCAGTGGATGCTTCAACTGCGGAGAATTAGGACACTATGCCAGTATTTGCCCTCAGCGTAATATGCAGACACCCCAGAGAGATAACAGAGGTCAACAGAACAATATGCATGGTAGGGTGAACCATGTGACAGCTGAAGAAGCTCAAGGAGACAAAGATGTTGTGCTTGGTACGTTTCTTATCAACTCGTACCGCAAAGTTTTATTTGATTCCGGGGCATCGCATTCATTTATTACTGAACGATTCGTGACAAAGCATGATGTACCCAAGAGTTCCATGAAGACACATTTGCTAATTAGTTCTCCAAACGGTGAAATGAAATCCACATATGTATGCCCACAGGTCAATCTTAAGATCGGAGAGATAGATTTTGAAGCAGACTTAGTGATTCTAACATCCAGTGGAATAGATGTGATCCTTGGTATGGATTGGTTAAGCAAGCATGATGGAATCATTTTGTGTGCCAAGAAGTCGGTGCTCTTAACTACCCCGCAAGGAGATAGGATTGAGTTTACCGCTACAAGCCCGAAGAAGAAGGAGAAGTGAACAAGCTCGTGATAGTAACCCATCATCTATCAAGAACATCTTGTATCTCCTCTTGTTTCCGATCCCTCCGAATCTCGGGACGAGATTCTTTTTAAGGGGGTAGGATTTGTAACACCCGAAAATTCCATCACAATAAAATATTGTTAGCAACAAGGTTTAGTTTTATTTTCTAAGGATTTAATAAATTTGAATAAATAAATTTGCCTTTAATTAAATTAAACATCATTTAATAATTAGAATCAAACAAGTGATTGTGCATCATGTTGAAATGCATGAGTTTTGGTTGTGGTGTGGTTTTAAAAAGGTCTTAAAAAAACACTTGAGAAAAAGTCTTAAAAAATTATTGTGAAAAGTCCTTAAAAATAATTGTGAAATTGGTGTAAAAGATTGAAAAAAAGAATAAAAGTTTGAATTAAAAAAAATGTTTGAAAACTTGTTCAAAAAGTTTTCTAAAAAGTCTTAAAATAGTTGGTGAATTTGTGTTAAAATTTGATTTGAAAAAGATTTGAATTTGGATTTGAAAAGAAAAGAAAAGAAAAAGAAAAAAAAAAGAAAACTAACCTACCAATCTAACCTAACCTACCCAGCCCATCTTCTGTTTAGGCCCAGCCGGCCCGCTCCCCGCCGCCTCCCTCCCTCTCCCTCTCTCACCCGCTGACGTGTGGGGCCCACACGTCAGGGGCTTCCCCTACCTCCAGCCCGCGCCCCCATCCTCCCCGAGCCGGCCGCCGCCACCGCCGCACCCCCGCGCCGCCCCTTCCTTTTCCCCGCGCCGCTCCACCTCCCCACCGGCGCGCCGCTCCACCTCCCCGCGCACTCACCCGCCCCTCTTCCCCCTCCCCGTAACGGACGCCGCCCGCACCGGCGCCATTAATGGCGCCGCCGCCCACCGAGCTCCGCCACCGCCTCACCGCGCCGTCTCCTCTTCCTCCTCCGGGCTATAAAAGGTGCCCCAAGGCCCCCTCTACACCCCCGCGCCACTCCTCCTCCCTCCTCCACTCCCCCACCGTGCCACCGCCGGAGCACCGCCGCCGCCGCCGGAGCCGCCGCCCGATCCGCTTCACCGGCCGCATTTCCCTTCCCTCCGAGCCCCCGGTAATCTTCCCCTTGCTCTCCTCTTCGATTTGGTGCTTTTCCCGTGTGTTTTGGTGCACGGTAGGGCTCGTTGGCCGTCGCCGGCGATCCTCCCGGCGAGCCCCGCCGCCCGCGCGCCGCCGCGCCGCCGCCGCCGCCGGCCGCCGCCGCCGCCCGACGCCCACACGCCACCGCGGCCCGTCCGATCCGGCAGACGGCCCGCATTAAAAGATCTCGTACCCCTTCGCCTGGTCCACCCGCCGGCTGCCCGGGCACTTTTGCAAAAAGGACCCTGCGGTTTTTAATATTACAAAAATATCCTTCCACCTATATAAAAGCCTTACAACTAGGTCCCGATTTTCACATCTAGGCCCCTCGATCTCCATAGTTTTCATGCTTGATAGCCTATCCTTAACCTTTTACATATTAGATCTCCTAGTTTCACACATATTTATGTTTAGGTCCCTGAAATCCTCCAGAAAACCCCCTAAACTTCCAGTTCTTTTACAATTTAGTCCCTGAACCTTGTTTCAGCCATAACTTTTCCATCCTAGCTCCGTTTTACGCGTTCTTGATGTCCACGCGATCGTCTCCTCGAGCCCGTCATTTCTAAAAGCTTGTTTTAGCCTTTTGGTAATGTTTGATGTATTGTTTTATTTATTGTATGTTTTCTTGCATGATCATAGCCGACGCGCCGTTCGAGGAAGTTCAAGTGCAGAGCTTTGCAGATAAGGAAAGTAGCTTATCGTTGGAGAAAGGCAAGTGACCCTAACCATCCTTCTACCTATGCTTTAATCAAGATTACTATAAATTAATCGGAACATGGAGAACCACCCAGGAAAACAGTGCAACCACAGTCCATATGGCTCTGGCTTAGCCAATTAATTAGGTGTGCGATTGATCTGATGGCCCTTTTCCGAAAGGAGCAGAGGGGGATCCGGGTTGCGGGGGGTATAGCCCGGTCCTTTTGGGGTAGCGCCTTTGCTAAGGTGCGACCACTAGGGAGGGTTATGGTCCGCCCCGATCCGTAACTATGCGGGTCGTTAGTCTTTTGTATACCTTTGTAAAGGCTTCGTAGCGTCCCTATGCAATCACACCTCGGAAGTGTGGTATTGTGCCCGATCAACACACGCGTGGTTGGGTTCAAAGTTCTTTGGAACTTTTACGCGAACTGTGGGAAAAGTGTGCAACCTCTGCAGAGTGTTAAACTGATCGATCAGCCGTGCTCACGGTCAAGAGCGGCCTGGACCCTCACATGATTAATTGAACTTAAAGATGGATTAATTTTGCTTTCCGGTTATTTCTGTGGCCTTGCTGAGTACCAACCATAAGTGTACTCATCCTTGCTTACGCTGTTCAGAGAAGAATCCCGGAGTGGAGTACTTCACCGACTACGAGGAGTTCTGAGGATGCGATCAACCAGTCAGATGCCTGTGGAAGATGAAGATGGAGTCGCGTCTTCATAGTTATCGTTGTTCGTGTAAAGACCTTTGTGTCTACCATCGTGAGTGTAATAAAAGTTAATAAACCTTTTCTGTACGTTTTTGAGCAGTGTCTTGTGATATTACACTCATGAGTCTATCATATGTGTGAAATTTTGATCCTGGCACACATATGAGATGCATTCGGTTTTCTACGGAAAATCGGGTGTGACGGATGGTGAGGGGCTTGGGGCAAACAAGGTTGGTGTGGGAAGTGGAGAGAATATCCGGAGCCACCAAAAACCCACCACAAGAATGATTTCCCACCAAAACCTAACCATCTAAGGAACCGACTAGACACAACCCCGGCTCCACCCGTGTTTCCTACACCCACAAATGACCTACAAAAGCCTATCAAGTTTGTGAGCACTTCGGGGAAAGTGTTCTTTGGGAAGGAGAGTGAGAAGGCTAGTGGTGAGAAACCGGTGGAGGGTTTGAGTGGAGAGAAACCAAGTGAGCAGCCACATCCCAAGCCAAAGCCTAAGCTTGTGAGGTTCCATTGTGGCTATTGTGGGAGAGATGGCCATAAGGAGGAGTTTTGCTTCAAGAGGAAGCGTGAGGAGAGAATGGAAAAGGAGTGGGCTAACAAGGACAAGTACCGCCCTTCCGATGGTGTACTTGAGCCTCGTATGCAGATGCCCAGGGGCAAGGCGATTGTGAGGACAGTTCGGGCTTGGGGAGAGAAGAAGGCTGCAGGTGGTCTTTCTGTCCGGGTCACACCGGCGGACGGTGTGGGGCACCGCCGCAGACCGGTGCAGGCCTGGACAGACAGATGTTCGGGTTTCGAGCTCGTGCAGGTGCGAGGGTTGTTTCTGGTGGTCGTGGTTCTGGTGGTTGGGCTGGAAAGGGTGCAGGTGGTCAGTTTGCTAGGCGTTCTCCACCTCGTGCTCAATACGGGGATTGGAGGAGTCGTGGCGGTGAGTTGGAGAGGAAGGACGTGCCACGGGCTTTCTTGCGTGGTTTTGGTCCTCCTCCAGGCGAGAGAGGGTGGTTCCCTCGGGGTGGTTACCGTGGTGGTGTTCGTGGAGGTAGCTTTGGTAGGAGAGATGCTTTGGTTGGTGCTAACCCCACTTTCGAGCAAATGGCTCGGCACCGGTTTTCCTCCTTTGGTACTAACCCCGGTCCGAGTCGTTTGTTCGCTCACGTGCCTATTTTTGATTTTTCGGGTGGGAGACTTGAAGAACATTTGGTTGATTGACTCCGGTTGTTCGAGGCATATGACCGGAGACAGGGGTGGTTCTCAAGTCTCGTCCGGTGGTGACGAAGAGGTACATCACTTTTGGGGACAATGGGCGTGGGCGTGTGCTTTCAGAAGGTGAGATAAAGGTGAGTGACAAGATCACTCTGAGGCGTGTTGCTCTTGTTCAATCGCCGGGGTACAATTTGCTTTTTCGCGTCCCGGTTGTTGGATGAGGGTTTTGAGGTGTTGTTTCGGCCTCGGTGGTTCTCGGATTGTGGACTCTCGAGGGGACCTTGTCCGTATGGTCGTTCCCGAGGGTCAGGTGTTTCGTGCTGATTTTTCTCAGTCTTCGGGTGTTGAGCGTTGTTTCTTGTCCGGTTCTTCGAGTGAGTTGTGGAAGTGGCATAGGAAGTTGGGTCACTTGAGCTTTGACCTTTTGTCTCGCTTGAGTAAACTCAATTTGGTCCGAGGATTGCCACGGTTGAAGCTTGAGAAAGAGTTGGTTTGTGCTCCGTGTAGGCATGCCAAGATGGTGGCCTCTTCTCACCCGCCTCTCACCGATGTGATGACTGAGCGTCCATGCGAGCTGCTCCATATGGACCTTGTTGGCCCAGCTCGTGTGCGATCTACGGGTGGGAAGTGGTATGTCCTTGTTGTGGTGGATGACTATTCTCGGTATGCGTGGGTGTTCTTTACGGAGGATAAGGGGGAGACGTTTGGTTTTGTTCGAGATCTAGTCTTGAGGTTGAGGAACGAGAGGCACGGAGATGCCATACGAGCTATCCGCAGTGATAATGGCTCGGAATTCAGGAACTCTCGTTTTGAAACCTTTTGTCATGACTTGGGTCTTGAGCACCGCTTTTCGAGTCCGTATACGCCTCCCCGAATGGTGTTGTGGAAAGGAAGAACGGGACCTTGTGCGAGATGGCTCGGACGATGCTTGATGAGCATAGGACTCCGAGGAGGTATTGGGGCCGAGGCGGTAAATACCGCATGCTATGTGTCGAACGAATATACCTCGAGTGCACAAGAAGAAGACATGCTATGAGTTGATGCATGGTCGCACACCCAAGGTGAGTCACTTCCATGTCTTTGGTTGCAAGTGTTTCATTCGAAGAAAGGCGGGAAGTTGGATAAGTTTGAGGCTAGGTCTGTCGATGGCATTTTCTTTGGTTATGCATCTCATTCTAGAGCATATCGTGTGCTCAATCTTGAAACTAACCAAATCGTGGAGACTTGCGAGGTAACCTTCGACGAGACAGAGCCACGTAGTCAGCTTGTCTTTGAGTGTGCAGGTGATGATGAGCTTGGCGAGGAGATCTTTCAAGAGGAGGAGCATGAACATGGAGATGATGAGGATGGCGGTGCGGTGCCCCCGGCTGAACATGTACCCACTACTTCGACTACGATGATGGATGGACCCTCTGCTACACCTACGACGACAAATCAAGAACGAGGAGAAGCTGGTGTTGAGGGGGAGGTAGCTTCGAGGCGAGAACCTCCCCGGCGAGTTCAAGTGGATCACCCAGCTTCGAGGATCATCGGCGACATGGATGAACGCACTACACGGTCGAGGGTTCGGAACAATTCCCATTTTGCTCATGCTGCGTTTGTTGCTTCTTTCGAGCCCAAAGACATTGGACACGCACTATCGATCACAATTGGGTTAACTCGATGCATGAGGAGTTGGAGAACTTTGAGAGGAATCAGGTGTGGGAGTTGGTTGACCCTCCCCCAGGGTGTAAGCCGATTGGTACAAAGTGGGTGTGGAAAAACAAAGAGGGAGAGAAGGGTGAGGTTGTGAGGAACAAGTCGAGACTTGTTGCTCAGGGGTTCAGTCAGAAGGAGGGGATCGACTACGAGGAGACCTTTGCTCCCGTAGCCTGTTTGGAGGCGATTAGGATCCTTCTAGCCTTTTCTGTGGCTAAAGGGTTCAAGTTGCACCAAATGGATGTGAAGAGTGCTTTTCGAATGGTGTCTTTGGAGGAAGAAGTGTATGTGAGGCGACCTCCGGGGTTTGAGAGTGAGAAGTACCCCCACCGGGTGTACAAGTTGAGGAAGGCGCCGTATGGGTTGAAGCGGGCGCCTAGAGCTTGGTATGGCAGGGTTGAGGGGGTTCTTGTTTGAGAGAGGTTTTGAGATGGGGAAGGTCGATCGGACCTTGTTTTTGCTGAGGCGGGGCAGAGATATCCTGATTGTGCAGGTGTACGTGGATGATATTGTCTTTGGTGGCTCGTCTAATTCTCTTGTTGCGAGGTTTGCGAGATGATATGAGCGAGGGAGTTTGAGATGAGCATGATGGGCGAGTTGCGGTTCTTCCTCGGGCTACAAATCAAGCAATCAAAGGAAGGAACATTTGTGCACCGGGCTAAGTACACCAAGGACATTGTGAGGAAGTTCAAGATGGAGGACTCCAAGGCTATGACGACGCCGATGAGTACGACTACGGCTCTTGATGCGGACGAGGAAGGTGAACATGTGGACCAGAAGGAGTACCGGAGCATGATCGGGTCACTCCTCTACTTGACGGCGACGAGGCCGGACATACAGTTCTCAATGTGTCTGTGCGCTCGTTTTCAAGCGTCTCCGAGGACTTCGCATCGGCAAGCAGTGAAGAGAATTTTCAGGTACTTGCGTCATACTCCCGACTTCGGCCTTTGGTACTCCGCGTCCTCTTCTTTGGCGCTTCATGGCTTTTCAGACGCGGATTTTGCCGGGTGTCGGTTGGATAGGAAGTCCACTGCACGGGACTTGCCGATTTTTGGGTTCTTCGTTGGTGTCTTGGTCTTCTCGAAAGCAGTCGAGTGTTGCTCAATCCACGACCGAAGCCGAGTATGTTGCCGCTGCTAGTTGTTGCTCTCAGCTCCTTTGGATCACCTACACCATGAGTGACTTTGGTGAGGAGTATACCCATGTCCCACTTCAATGTGATAGCACCAGTGCCATAAGCGTTGCAAAGAACCCAGTGCTCCATTCCAAAACCAAGCACATAGAAGTGAGGTATCATTTTCTGAGAGACAATGTTGAGAAAGGAAAGATAGCTTTGATCCATGTACCCACACATGACCAACTAGCCGATATTTTCACCAAACCCCTAGATCAAGCAACTTTTACTCGTTTGCGGGGGGAACTTGGTGTGTGTTTGATTTCCTGAGTTGGGTGTGTGGGAGCTTTCTTTTGCCGGTGGTGTCGAGCCCGTTTTGCCTCCCCTCGAGGAGCCGGTTTGTAGCATGTGTATAGCTTTCCTTTGTGCATTTCTTGCATTTGGCATGGCATATGTAACATGATGTATAGGCATCCTTGTCTCTTAGATTGCATGCATTTTGTATCATATGCATTGGTTAGGAAAAGCTTCTCTCATATACATTGTTCACCATGGAAAGAGATATATGTCTTTGTGAGCTTGTTTGGTATGATATGGTTAGTTTGGCTTAGCTCTTGATGATCTTGATGAATAATCCATGGTTGATAGCTATGCTTTTGAAAAATGTCACATGTATGCTCTCTCATGTGTAAATGCCTTTACATGCTCTTGACATGTTTTTGTGGCCTTGCTATGCTTAATTTGTGGTTGGATAGCTAGTTTATTGATCATATGGGGCCAAAGGCTCATTTGCCATCATGAATGTTTAGCCCTCTTGATTTATCTTGTGGAGGAGCATAAGTTCCTTTTTGTCGCAAAGACATTTCATGTACCATTTACAAATCTGAAAATGAAATGAAAAATGCTTGGAAATGTGCTCCCATGTCATATGTGCTGAATTTAATTTGCTTTGGGTGCTAAACCGTTGCATGATGCCTACCAATGAGAAGTCTCATACATAGAAGTAGGCACATGGCTCGGTGGCTTTGACATGACATGAGGTGCTTGTGGGTGTTTGTGATGGTCTTATGGTTAGAATAGCTGTCCTAGCATGAAGTTTGTGTGGCTTTGCCATTTTGATATGCTTTGATCATGTTTAGGACTTTGCTCATGAGAGGCAAGTTTTTCGCAAAATTGCCAAAATCCATCTTAGCTTCGTCCAATGGTTGTGAAACTTGGTGATCATGTAGTTGAGATCGATACGAAGCCGTAGAGTACCTAACTTGCTCATTTGGACATGTGTAGCATTCTTTGTTGAATTTTGTCTATTTGAGAAGCTCTAGGTTGCAAGTTTTGCATTTTTGGCATGATTCATGCATTGCCAACAAGGGGGAGAAGTTTGAGCTTGAAATGGCTTGTTGGACGCGTTTGGAAGGTTTTCAGGTGGTTTCGAGCCATTTCTGGGCTCTGTTGTACACCGGTCTGACCGGTGATGGGCACCGGTCTGACCGGTGTGAGTGCTGGTCCTGTACATATGTTGGGCACCGGTCGACCGGTGGTGATGACCGGTCCGACCGGTGTGAGCCGAAGTTGCTTGCAATCGCCCGTTTCATGTGGTTTCTTGCATGCATTCGTCCAGGGGGGAGTTGCATTGGTTCGGGGGGAGTTTGCATGTGTGCGGGGGGAGCTCTTTGAGAGTTTTCGAGCTTTGTTTCGGTGGTTTGTGCTCTTTGCTTGAGCTTTTGCTTTGTCTCGGATGTGTCGAGCCGTTGCCCTTGCCTAAGGGGTCCGAGACTTGTCTTCTTCAAGTGATCTTGCTCTTTGCCTTTGTTTGGCTTTCGATCGCTTGTTGGAGTTTCTTTTTGTTCGTTTCTTTTTCTTTTCTTTTCTCTCTTGTTACTTTCGTGTGGGTGTTGTCAATGCACTCATCAAGGGGGAGATTGAGGACCATGTGTGGTTCGAGGACCGGTGGATGGTCGCTTCCTTGTGCGATGAGTGATTGACAACGTTGTGTGGACTGATTCTTGGCTAAGTATTGCAGGTGCAGGTTGCGGCTTGACTCGTGTTGGTGCAGGTGAAGAACAAGCGCGAAAGGTCGTCGCGGTGAGGCCTCCAAGTGTGGAGAAGACAAGTAGGCTTTGTTCGAGGGACCCGGTGGCCAGCGGGGTCAAGTGCGGGCCGCATGGTGGCATGAACAAGCAAGATGAAGTCGTGGACGGTTTCTTGGTTGAGCCTCAAAACCAAGGTCGAGCCGGGACTACGTGGGAGCCAAGTCATGAGTGGAGATTGCCGGAGGCTACACCGAGTTCGCGGGGTTTCCGGTGGTTCACCGGAAAACCACTGGGTTCCTTGGTTGATCCACAAAGCCAAGACCGGAGAACCGAAGACGGAGGTGCAAGCGGCACGGGCACCGGTCCGACCGGTGGGTCCGACCGGTCGACCGGTGGGGACCGGCTCGACCGAGGTGAGGAGCACCGGTCGACCGGTGTGCGACGACGCGGTCCGGAATCTTCGAAGCGGAGGACACGCGTCGGGATCGCATGGCTTGCGTCGAGGCTACGCGAGGGGGTGCGGTTGCGGGCATCGGTCCGATGGTGAAGACATCAAGAATTCCAAATCCGCCCTTGAGGGGCTTGTATCCCTAGTTAGTAGAGAGGGGCATTTTAGACATTCGGTTGCCGCCTATATAACCCAAGAGGTGAGAGGATGGCAGCCAACTCTTGGAACCCTAGCTCATTAGTTTTCCTATTTTCCACCTATTTTCTCTAGGTTTTCCTTAGGACTAGCAAGAGAGCTTCACGGAGAGATCTTGTAGAGAGGGATGGATGATCGGGCGGCTTGCTAGACCTTGTACGAATCCTTGTTTCATGTATAGATGATTCGGCGTGATTCCTCAAGGTTTGGATGTGTTTTACCCGGTTGTTTTTGGTGGTGATTTTCGGAGCCCTCTTCGGTGATTTCTTTGGAGTGTTTTTGGGGCTTTTCTTTTGGTGATTCGGTGGGGGAAATTTGTGGGAACCCTTCGTGGTTCTTTGGGCCGTGATTCCCCCTCCCAAATCCGTGAGAAAATTTGCTCGAATTTGGGGTTTCTTGAGTTCTTGGGTTGGGAGTGCTTTCGGCGGGATTTCTTCGATTCCTCCTTTTTGGACGAGATTTGGTGGGATTAAACTTGGCTATGGACTCCTCATGAGGTGCTCCTGATATCCCCAAAGTCTTGTTCAAGTCCGTGGAGCGATTCGGGAGATCGAGATTTGGATTTGGGGGAGTTGACCCGCGGGTGCCGTTCATCCCGAGTCGCCCGAGCTACACCGGTCCGACCGGTGCTCTTGGACCGGTCCGACCGGTGGTGCCCTTGTGGGTTTTCGCTCGGGTGAGCGTCTTGGTGTGTTCTTTGTTGTCCCGTGGTGCTTGTTGTTTCGAGTTTGGGTTCGTTTGGTGGTCGGTTGGCTTTGTTTGGTGCCTTGGGGGCTTTTTCGTCGCCATCGGTCCGACCGGTGCGTCTCACCGGTCCGACCGGTGCGAGCCACTTAGTGGAAGTTGCTCGGGTTCACCGGCGAGGGACCGGTCCGACCGGTGGTGCTCACCGGTCCGACCGTGTGGGTCCGTAGACTCGGGGTTTGTTGTTCCGCTGCGTTCTCGAGTCGGAAGGTTGTGTGTGTTGGTTCCTAGGTCCAGTGGCACTCCAGTGGCTACGCGGGCTTGGCCAACTTGGGTAGTGAGTCGGAGACGTGTGTTGGAAGTCGTGTTCGTCTTGTTGGAGTTCTCATCTCCATCGAGAAGAATTTTTATCGGCTCCCATTCACTCCCCCCTCTCTGGTTCGCCGTATCGGTCCTTCAAATTAATGGTTCTTTTGTACTTGTTATTTCATATGAAGGTTTAATCTTTTTTCCTCTCACTAGTAAGGTGTGTACAAGGATATTTATTTAACTTAGTTTCTTTATCAGCAAGGGTTTAACCTTTAATTAAGTTAGGTAACACTTCCCTACAAGGGAAAAGAAGTAAAAGCATTTTCCTAATTCATTTAAGCTTTAATCTTTAAAAAAGGGCTTTAAAGCTTTTTATTAAGCAATAAATCACTAAAAATCTAAAGAAAGGTTTCTTAGGCATCACCACACCCATAATGAACCACCGGACTCACATGCAAGGCTTGGAAGCTAGAAAATAAAATACTTTGGAAAATAACAAAGACTAGCTAGTGAATCAATTTAAATGCATACAAAAATAAATAAGCATCAAAATGCTCCAATCTTTCTCATGCATGCTCTCTGGTCCTAAACAAGCCTAAAGAACCAGCAATCATACCTAGAGGCTCTACTGATCTTGCTTCATTAATTTACAGAGGAAAACATGCAGAAATTAAGAATAAATATTTCTGATAAACCAAAAATCATGATTAATTCACCAGAGGTGTGTTTTGACATAGCAAGACAGCATGCACAAGTTGGGCACAAAAACCTAAATATTTTTAGCTACAAAAATCATCTAGCCAGATTCTGTATAAAAGGAAAACAATTTATATAAAAAGATTTACTACATAACTTTGTGCAATTTCTGGCACAGGAGCTAGTCATGACCTGATACACAACATATCTAAAATTTGGATACAAAGGATTTATAGTTTTTGAGTTATGGCAGATCTAGGTTTTTCACATTCGTATTTTTCATGCTAAAAAATAATACAGAATCAGACCAAGTGAGAATAACAAAAGTTGTAGTATTCTTCACCATGAATCTAACAAAATTGGTTTTGCAATTTTCTGAATTGTCTACGATTTTCTACACATTTTACAAGTTTCTGCAAATTTGCAACACTATAGAAGATGTACTCTTGCACCGGGACCCTCAGAAAGATCTAAAACATTACAACCAAGCCCTCGGTTTGTGGATAAGACCTTAGAAAGAAACTGGACCTTGCAATTGGGTCCTTGGCCGCGGGGGACGGCGGGCTCGCCGGAATTCTGGCGGCTCCGGCTGCGCTCCCGGCCGGTGGCTCGAGGTCGAGCAGAAGCTCACCTAGAACCTACTGGTGGCCGGGGTTGGGGCAAAGGTGTCGCCGGCGCAGGAGTTCGACGGCGGGCGGCGGCGCGGTTTCCGGCGAGGAGACGGCTCGGGGTGGACTACAAGCGACCCTGGGAGGCTCCACGGGTTCTAGGGAGTGTGCTAGGGGCGCGAGTTGTGAAGGGGTCGGCCGGATGAGGCGGCGCTCCGGCGGTGGTGGCAATGGCGCGGCAGACAGGAGCGACGGCGCGAGGGTGGCGTGGTTGGAGGGGGAGAACTCGACGACCTTTTATACGCGCGGCTCGGGGTGACGGCGGGGTGACGACGGGGGGGGGGGGGGCATCCGCCACGTACGGCACCTCGGTGGCGCGGTTCGAGGTGTCTTGGGCGGAGGCAAGCGTCGGGAGGTGTGGGCCTCGGGCGGAGCACGGCCTCGGGCGAGAGGAGCGTTGGGAAGGCGCGCGGGGCACGGACGCCGAGGGTCGGCCGGTGCCGGCCGGCGACGCGCGGCGCACGGGCGCGTGACGTCGCAGCGCGCTGGCGCCCAGCCTGAAACAGTTTTGCTGAGCCTGTTTTTGAATTTGAATTACTCCAAAAATTTGAATACAACTCGACCCAACTTTGAATATGAAAGTTACAGATCCAGCTACCCTCTATCATTTTCAAAAAGGCTATATGGGGTTTTTCTCCACAGATTTTGCAATAAACAGTTGCCAACTTTGAATGTCAGCCTGTTTTCTTGAACAGTAGATGCTGCCTTTGGAACAAGTTTTTCAAGCTTTTCCACTCAAAATTTGAAATGCCAATCTACATGAAAGTTGTGTCCCTCAACAAGATGGACAACTTTCATAAAGGTAGATTTTTAAGTGTTTAGGTGAATTTTGGAGAACGCGGCAAAAGTTCCGACAGACAGCTATGGACACTAGGGGTGAAGGGGGTTTGACCAAGTCTTTGATCATGGGTTGGCCCCACAAGTGTGTCTACTAGCCAAAAGGGTTCCATAGAGTAGGTTAGTGAGTTTTTCGAGGTGAGGGCCCAGGTTGACCGTGATTTGACCACTGTCAGCTGGGTTGACCGACAGTTAGGGTTCATTAAAAACCTGGGGCGTCACAGGGAATCACAGCCCAAAGAACCACGAAGGGTTCCCACAAATTTCCCCCATCAAATCCCCAGGAGCAAGGTCCCGAAAACAACCCAAGAAAATCACCAAGAGAGGGCACCGAAAATCACCACCAAGACAACCAGGAACAACACATCCAAACCGTGAGGAACCACGCCGAATCATCTATACATACCATAAAGGTTCATAAAAGGTCTAGCTTGCCGCCCGATCATCCAACCCTCTCAACAAGATCTCACCATGAAGCTTTCAAGCTAGTCCTATGAAAATCCTAATAAAATAGGAAGGGAAAATAGGAAAGCAAATGAACTAGGGTTCCAAGAGATGGCTACCATCCTCTCACCTCATGGGTTATATGGAGGCAACAAAAAGTCCAAAATACCCTTACTTAACAACTACGGATACAAGCCCACCAAGGGCACTTTGGGAATTTGTCTTCGTATCACTATCGAACGGATGCCCAACGACCGAACTCCGTGTAGCCTCGACGCTAGCCTTGCGATCCCGACGCGTGTCCTCCACTTCGAAGCTTCCGGTGCCCTGCGACCCTAAACCGGTCAGTCTGGTCCTCCAAACCGGTGAGGCCGGTTCTGGCCAAACAGCCACGCCCGGTCTTCGGCCTCGGCTTTGTGGCTCAGCCGAGTAACCTGGTGATTTTTTGGTGAATCACCGCAAACCCCGCGAACTTGATGTAGGCTCCGCCAATCACCACTCATGACTTGGCTCCCACGAAGTCCCGACTCGACCTTGGTTTTGTGGCTCAACCAAGAAACCGTGCACCAACTTCATCTTGCTGTTCTTGCCACAATGCGGCCCGCACTTGACCCCGCTGGCCACCGGGTCCCTCGAACGAAGCCTACTTGTCTTCTCTACACCTGGAGGCCTCACCGGCAACGACCTTTCACGCTTGTTCTTCACCTGCACCAACACGAGTCAAGCCGCAACCTGCACTTGCAATACTTAGCCAAGAATCAGTCGACACAACGTTGTCAATCACTCATCCAACAAGGAAGCGACCATCCACCGGTCCTCGAACCACACATGGTCCTCAATCTCTCCCTTGATGAGTGCATTGACAACACACACACATTTGGTAAACGAAGAGAAAAGGAAACAGAAAAGAAACAAATAAAAAAGAAAACTCCAACAAGCGATGGAAAGCCGAGAAAGGCAAAGAGCGAGTTCACTTGAAGAAGACAAGTCTCGGACCCCTTAGGCAAGGGCAACGGCTCGACACATCCGAGCAAAACCATGCTCAAGCAAACAGCACAAACCACCAAAGCACACAAGAGCTCCCCCTGCACATATGCAAGCTCCCCCTGAACAAATGCCAACTCTGGGCACAAACCGGTCAGGCCGGCTACCATAACCGGTTAGGCCGGTTTTGGCCAAAACCGGTCAGACCAGTTTCCGAAACCGGTCAGGCCGATTTCACACAGCAGACCACACCCCCAAAAGCCAAAAATGCAAAAGAAATGCACAAGCTCCCCCTAGGCTCTTGGGATAGGTTCCAGGGATGCAATGCAACTTTTCTCCACCTTCCTTTCTCCCCCTTGTTGACAATGCATGAATCAAGCCAAAAATGCAAAACTTTCAACCTAGAGGTTCTCAAATAGACAAAATTCAACATAGGATGCTACACATGTCCAAATGAGCAAGTAAGATATTCTATAGCTTCGTATTGACATCAACTACAAGATCACCAACTTTCACAACCATTGGACGAAGCTAAGATGGACTTGGGTAATTTTGCGAAAAGTTCGCCTCTCATGAGCAAAGTCCTAATCATGATCAAAACATATCAAAATGGCAAAGCCACACAAACTTCATGCTAGGACAGCCATTCTAACCATAGGACCATCACAAACACCCACAAGCACCTCATGTCATGTCAAAGCCACCGAGCCATGTGCCTACTTCTATGCATGAGACTTCTCATTGGTATGCATCATGCAACGGTTTAGCACCCAAAGCAAATTAAATTCAGCACATATGACATGGGAGCACATTTTCCAAGCATTTTACATTTCATTTTCAGATTCATATTTGGTACATGAAATGTCTTTGAGACAAAAAGGAACTTAGGCCCCTCCACAAGATGAAGCAAGAGGGCTAAACATTCATGATGGCAAATGAGCCTTTGGCCCCATATGATCAATAAACTAGCTATCCAACCACAAATTAAGCATAACCAAGCCACTAAAACATGTCAAGATTATATTAAAGCATTTACACATGAGAGAGCATATATGTGACAATTTTTCAAAAAACATAGCTATCAACCATGGATTATTCATCAAGATCATCAAGAGCTAAGCCAAACTAACCATAGCATACCAAACAAGCTCACAAAGACATAAATAGCATTCCATGGTGAACAATGTATATAGGAGAAGCTTTTCCTAACCAATTCATATGATACAAAATGCATGCAATCTAAGATACAGGGATGCCTATACATCATGTTACATATGCCATGCCAAATGCAAGAAATGCACAAAGGAAAGCTATACATATGCTACAAAGGAGCTCCCACACACCAACTCAAAAAATTAAACACACACCAAGTTCCCCCCGCAAACGAGTGAAAGTTGCTTGATCTAGGTGTTTGGTGAAAATATCGGCTAGTTGGTCATGTATGGGTACATGGATTAAAGCTATCTTTTCTTTCTCAACATTGTCTCTCAGAAAATGATACCTCACTTCTATATGCTTGGTTTTGGAATGGAGCACTGGATTCTTTCCAACGTTTATGGCACTGGTGCTATCACATTGAAGTGGGACATGGGTATACTCCTCACCAAAGTCACTCATGGTATTTGAAATCCAAAGGAGGTGAGAGCAACAACTAGCAGCGGCAACGTACTCGGCCTCAGTAGTGGATTGAGCAACACTCGATTGTTGGCGGGAAGACCAAGACATAAAAGAAGAACCCAAAAACTGGCAAGTCCCAGAAGTGGATTTCCTATCCAACCGACACCCTCAAAATCCGCATTCGAAAAACCATGAAGCGCCAAAGAGGAGGACGCGGAGTACCAAAGGCCGAAGTTGGGAGTGTGACGCAAGTACCTGAAAATTCGCTTCACCGCTTGCCGATGCGAAGTCCTCGGAGACGCTTGAAAACGAGCACACAGACATACCGAGAACTGGATGTCCGTCCTCGTCGCCGTCAAGTAGAGGAGTGACCCGATCATGCTCCGGTACTCCTTCTGATCCACGTGTTCACCTTCCTCGTCCGCATCAAGAGGTGTAGTCGTACTCATCGGCGTCGTCATAGCCTTGGAATCCTCCATCTTGAACTTCCGCACAATGTCCTTGGTGTACTTAGCTTGGTGCACAAATGTTCCTTCCTTTGATTGCTTGATTTGTAGCCCAAGGAAGAACTGCAACTCGCCCATGAAGGACCGATAAGGCGAACCAGAGAGGGGGGGGGGAGTGAATGGGAGCCGATAAAAATTCTTCTCGAAGGAGATGGAAACTCTTACAAGATGAACACGGCTGCCAACACACGTCTCCGACTCACTACCCAAGTTGGCCAAGCCCACGTAGCCACTAGAGTGCCAGTGGACCTAGGAACCAACACACACAACCTTCCGACCCGAGAACGCAGTGGAACACCAAACCTCGAGTCTACAGACCCACACCGGTCAGACCGGTGAGCACCACCGGTCAGACCGGTCCCTGCTGGTGAAACTGAGCAACTTTCACTAAGTGGTTCTATACCGGTCAGACCGGTGAGACACACCGGTCAGACCGATCACAGCCTGAAAGCCCCCAAGGCACCAAACAGGCCAACCGACCACCAAACTGACCCAAACTCGAAACAGCAACACCACATGACAACAGCGAACACATCAAGACGTTCACCCGATCAAAATCCCACCGAGGGTTGCACCGGTCGAGCCGGTCAAGAGCACCGGTCGGACCGGTGTAGCTCCGGGCGACTCGGGATGAACAAAGACCGGCGGGTCAACTCCCCCAAATCCAAACCTCGATCTCCCGAATCGCTCCACGGACTTGAACAAGACTTTGGGGATATTAGGAACACCTCATGAGGAGTCCATAGCCAAGTTTAATCCCACCAAAACTCGTCCAAAAAGGAGGAATCAATGAAATCCCGCCAAGAGCACTTCCAACCCAAGAACTCAAGAAACCCCAAAATCGAGCACCTTTACTCACGGATTTAGGAGGGGAATCACAGCCCAAAGAACCACGAAGGGTTCCCACAAATTTCCCCCATCAAATCCCCAAGAGAAAGGTTCCGAAAACAACCCAAAGAAATCACCAAGAGAGGGCTCCGAAAATCACCACCAAGAACAACCGGGGAAAACACATCCAAACCTTGAGGAACCACGCCGAATCATCTATACATGAAACAAAGGTTCATACAAGGTCTAGCAAGCCGCCCGATCATCCATCCGTCTCAACAAGATCTCTCCATGAAGCTCTCTTGCTCGTCCTATGGAAAACCTAAGGAAAATAGGAAGGGAAATGGGAAAACAAATGAGCTAGGGTTCCAAGAGTTGGCTGCCATCCTCTCACCTCTTGGGTTATATGGAGGCATCCGAAAGTCTAAAATACCCTTTCCTAATAACTAGGGATACAAGCCCCTCAAGGGCGGATTTGGAA
This sequence comes from Cenchrus americanus, assembly GCA_947561735.1. Classification (NCBI taxonomy): domain Eukaryota; kingdom Viridiplantae; phylum Streptophyta; class Magnoliopsida; order Poales; family Poaceae; genus Cenchrus; species Cenchrus americanus. The sequence continues at coordinate 73,576,722 of OX387244.1, read as the reverse complement.
GTCTTCATGTCTTCACCTTTGGACGGATGCCCGGCGACCGCACCCTGCGTAGCCTCGACGCAAGCCATGCGATCCCGACGTGTGTCCTCCGCTTCGAAGTCTCTGGACTGCGTCGTTGCACACCGGTCAGACCGGTGCTCCTCACCGGTCAGACCGGTACCCACCGGTCAGACCGGTCAGACCCACCGGCCGGAGGACCGGTCTGCGCGCCGCCGCAAAGACCGTCTTCGGTTCTTCGGCCTTGGCTTTGTGGATCAACCAAGGAACCCAGTGGTTTTCTGGTGAACCACAGGAAACCCCGCGAACTCGGTGTAGCCTCCGCCAATCTCCACTCATGACTCGGCTCCCACGTAGTCCCGGCTCGACCTTGGTTTTGAGGCTCAACCAAGAAACCGTCCATGACTTCATCTTGCTTGTTCATGCCACCATGCGGCCCGCACTTGACCCCCGCCGGCCACCGGGTCCCTCGAACGAAGCCTACTTGTCTTCTCCACACCCGGAGGCCTCACCGCGACGACCTTTCGCGCTTGTTCTTCACCTGCACCAACACCAGTCAACCCGCAACCTGCACCTGCAATACTTAGCCAAGAATCAGTCCACCCAACGTTGTTAATCACTCATCACACAAGGAAGCGACCATCCACCGGTCCTCGAACCACACATGGTCCTCAATCTCCCCCTTGATGAGTGCATTGACAACACCCACACGAAAGTAATAAGAGAGAAAAAAAAAAGAAAAGAAACGAACAAAAAGGAACTCCAACAAGCGATCGAAAGCCAAACAAAGGCAAAGAGCAAGATCACTTGAAGAAGACAAGTCTCAGACCCCTTAGGCAAGGGCAACAGCTCGACACATCCGAGACAAAGCAAAGCTCAAGCAAAGAGCGCAAACCACCAAAGCACAGCTCGAACAACCACAAAGAGCTCCCCCTGCACACATGCAAGCTCCCCCTAAACCAATGCACCCCCCCTGGACGAATGCATGCAAACCAGTTGAAAACAGGGCAGCTGCAGCAACTTCAGCTCACACCGGTCAGACCGGTCATCACCACCGGTCAGACCGGTGCCTAACATGTGAACAGGACCAGCACTCACACCGGTTAGACCGGTGCTCCTCACCGGTCAGACCAGTGCACAACAGAGCCCAGAAGTGGCTCGAAACCACCTGAAAACCTTCTAAACGCGTCCAGCAAGCCATTTCAAGATCAAACTTCTCCCCCTTGTTGGCAATGCATGAATCAAGCCAAAAATGCAAAAACTTTCAACCTAGAGCTTCTCAAATAGACAAAATTCAACAAAGAATGCTACACATGTCCAAACGAGCAAGTTAGATACACTACGACTTTGTATCGATCTCAACTACATGATCACCAAGTTTCACAATCATTGGACGAAGCTAAGATGGATTTGGGCAATTTTGCGAAAAACTTGCCTCTCATGAGCAAAGTCCTAAACATGATCAAAACATATCAAAATGGCAAAGCCACACAAACTTCATGCTAGGACAGCCATTCTAATCATAAGACCATCACAAACACCCACAAGCACCTCATTTCATGTCAAAGCCACCGAGCCATGTGCCTACTTCTATGTATGAGACTTCTCATTGGTAGGCATCATGCAACGGTTTAGCACCCAAAGCATATTAAATTCAGCACATGTGACATGGGAACATATTTTCCAAGCATTTTTCATTTCATTTTCAGATTCATAATTGGTACATGAAATGTCTTTGCGACAAAAAGGAACTTATGCCCCTCCACAAGATGAAGCAAGAGGGCTAAACATTCATGATGGCAAATGAGCCTTTGGCCCCATATGATCAATAAACTAGCTATCCAACCACAAATTTAGCATAGCCAAGCCACTAAAACATGTCAAGATCATATAAAGGCATTTACACATGAAAGAGCATACATGTGACATTTTCAAAAACATAGCTATCAACCATGGATTATTCATCCAGATCATCAAGAGCTAAGCCAAACTAACCATAGCATACCAAACAAGCTCACAAAGACATATATCTCATTCCATGGTGAACAATGTATATGAGAGAAGCTTTTCCTAACCAATGCATATGATACAAAATGCATGCAATCTAAGATACAAGGATGCCTATACATCATGTTACATATTCCATGCCAAATGCAAGAAATGCACAAAAGAAAGCTATACATATGCTACAAAGGAGCTCCCACACACCCAACTCAAGAAATCAAACACACACCAAGTTCCCCCTGCAAACGAGTGAAAGTTGCTTGATCTAGGGGTTTGGTGAAAATATCGGCTAGTTGGTCATGTGTTGGTACATGGATCAAAGCTATCTTTCCTTTCTCTACGTTGTCTCTCAGAAAGTAGTACCTCACTTCTATGTGCTTGGTTTTGGAATGGAGCACTGGGTTCTTTGCAACGCTTATGGCACTGGTGCTATCACATTGAAGTGGGACATGGGTATACTCCTCACCAAAGTCACTCATGGTGTATGAAATCCAAAGGAGGTGAGAGCAACAACTAGCAGCGGCAACATACTCGGCCTCGGTAGTGGATTGAGCAACACTCAATTGTTTGCGGGAAGACCAAGACACCAAAGAAGAACCCAAAAACTGGCAAGTCCCAGAAGTGGATTTCCTATCCAACCGACACCCGGCAAAATCCGCGTCTGAAAAACCATGAAGCGCCAAAGAGGCGGACGCGGAGTACCAAAGGCCGAAGTCGGGAGTGTGACGCAAGTACCTGAAAATTCTTTTCACCGCTTGCCGATGCGAAGTCCTCGGAGACGCTTGAAAACAAGCGCACAGACACACCGAGAACTGTATGTCCGGCCTCGTCGCCGTCAAGTAGAGGAGTGACCCGATCATGCTCCGGTACTCCTTCGGGTCCACGTGTTCACCTTCCTCGTCCGCATCAAGAGCTGTGGTCGTACTAATCGGCGTCGTCATAGCCTTGGAGTCCTCCATCTTGAACTTCCGCACAATGTCCTTGGTGTACTTAGCCTGGTGCACAAATGTTCCTTCCTTTGATTGTTTGATTTGTAGCCCGAGGAAGAACTGCAACTCGCCCATCATGCTCATCTCAAATTCCCTACTCATATTCTCTGCAAACCTTGCAACAAGAGAGTTAGACGAGTCACCAAAGACAATATCATCCACGTACACCTGCACAATCAGGATATCACTGCCCTGCCTTAGCAAGAACAAGGTCTGATCGACCTTCCCCATCTCAAAACATCTCTCAAACAAGGACCCCCTCAACCTGCCATACCAAGCTCTAGGCGCCTGCTTCAACCCATACAGCGCCTTCCTCAACTTGTACACCCGGTGGGGGTACTTCTCACTCTCAAACCCCGGAGGCTGCCTCACATACACTTGTTCCTCCAACACACCATTCAAAAAAGCACTCTTCACATCCATTTGGTGCAACTAGAACCCTTTAGCCACGGAAAAGGCTAGAAGGATCCTAATCGCCTCCAAACGGGCTACGGGAGCAAAGGTCTCCTCGTAGTCGATCCCTTCCTTCTGACTGAACCCTTGAGCAACAAGCCTCGACTTGTTTCACACAACCTCACCTTTCTCTCCCTCTTTGTTCTTCCACACCCACTTTGTACCAATCGGCTTACACCCTGGGGGAGGGTCAACCAACTCCCAAACCTGATTCCTCTCAAAGTTCTCCAACTCCTCATGCATCGAATTAACCCAATTGTGATCAGATAGTGTGTGTCCAATGTCTTTGGGCTCAAAAGTAGCAACAAATGCAGCATGAGCGAAAAGAGAGTTGTTCCGAACCCTCGACCGTGTAGTGCGTTCATTCATGTCGTCGATGATCCTCGAAGCTGGGTGATCCACTTGTACTCGCCGGGGAGGTTCTCGCCTCGATCCTACCTCCCCCTCAACATCAGCTTCTCCTCATTCTTGATTTGTCGTCGTAGGTGTAGTAGAGGGTCCATCAATCATCGTAGTCGAAGTAGTGGGTACATGTTCAGCCGGGGGCACCGCACCGCCATCTTCATCATCTCCATGTTCATGCTCCTCCTCCTGAAAGATCTCCTCGCCAAGCTCATCATCACCTGCACACTCAAAGACAAGCTGACTATGTGGCTCTGTCTCGTCGAAGGTTACCTCGCAAGTCTCCACGATTTGGTTAGTTTCAAGATTGAGCACACGATATGCTCTAGAGTGAGATGCATAACCAAAGAAAATACCATCGACAGACCTAGCCTCAAATTTATCCAACTTCCTGCCTTTCTTCAGAATGAAACACTTGCAACCAAAGACGTGGAAGTGACTCACCTTGGGTGTGCGACCATGCATCAACTCATAGCATGTTTTCTTCTTGTGCACTCTGAGGTAGAACTTGTTTGACACATAGCACGCGGTATTCACCGCCTCAGCCCAATACCTCCTCGAAGTCCTATGCTCATCAAGCATCGTCCGAGCCATCGCGCACAAGGTACTGTTCTTCCTTTCCACAACACCATTCTGGGGAGGCGTATAAGGACTTGAAAACTGATGCTCAAGACCCAAGTCATGGCAAAAGATCTCAAAACGAGAATTTCTGAATTCCAAGCCATTATCACTGCGGATAGCTCGTATAGCATCTCCGTGCCTCTCGTTCCTCAACCTCAAGACTAGATCTCGAACAAAACCAAACGTCTCCCCCTTATCCTCGAGAAAGAACACCCACGCATACCGAGAATAGTCGTCCACCACAACAAGGACATACCACTTCCCACCCGCAGATCGCACAAGAGCTGGGCCAACAAGGTCCATATGGAGCAGCTCGCATGGACGCTCAGTCATCACATCGGTGAGAGGCGGGTGAGAAGAGGCTACCATCTTGGCATGCCTACACGGAGCACAAACCATCTCTTTATCAAGCCTCAACCGTGGCAATCCTCGGACCAAGTTGAGTTTACTCAAGCAAGACAAAAGGTCAAAGCTCAAGTGACCCAACTTCCTATGCCACCTCCACAACTCACTCGAAGAACCAGCCAAGAAACAACGCTCCACACCCGAAGACTGAGAAAAATCAGCGTGAAACACCTGACCCTTAGGAACGACCATACAGACAAGGTCCCCTCGAGAGTCCAAAATCCGAGAACCACCTGGCCGAAACAACACCTCAAAGCTCTCATCCAACAACTGGGACACGGAAATCAGATTGTACCCCAGCGATTGAACAAGAGCAACACACCTCAGAGTGATCTTGTCACTCACCTTAATCTCACCTTCTGAAAGCACACGCCCACGCCCATTGTCCCCAAAAGTGATGTACCTCTTCGTCACCACCGGGACGAGACTTGAGAACCACCCCCTGTCTCCGGTCATATGCCTCGAGCAACCGGAGTCAATCAACCAAATGTTCTTCAAGTCTCCCACCTGAAATTCAAAAACGAGCACGTGAGCGAACAAACGACTCAGCACTGGGGTTAGTACCAAAAGAGTAAAACCAGTGCCGAGCCATTTGCTCGAAAATGGGGTTAGCACCAACCAAAGTATCTCTTCTACCAAAGCTACCTCCACGAACACCACCACGGTAACCACCCTGAGGGAACCACCCCTCTCTGCCTGGAGGAGGACCAAAACCACGAAAGAGAACCCGTGGACCGTCCGTCCTCTCCTTCTCAAAGCTACGACTCCTCCAATCCCCGTAGTGAACTCGAGGGGGAGAACGCCTAGCAACCTGACCACCTGCAAACTCTCCAGCCCAACCACCAGAACCACGACCTCCAGAAACAACCCTCGCACCTGTACGAGCACGGAACCCAAAACGCTAACCGTCTGTGCTCGCACCGGCCGGCCGTGCTTCACACCGGTCTGACCGGTGTGACCTGGACAGCAGCATCTCCAACAGCCTTCCGCTCTCCCCAAGCCCGAACTGTCCTCACATTCTCCTTGGCCCTGGGCATCTGCACACGAGGCTCAAGTACACCATCGGAAGAGTGGTACTTGTCCTTGTTAGCCCACTCCTTTGCCATTCTCTCCTCACGCTTCCTCTTGAAGCCAAACTCCTCCTTATGGCCATCTCTCCCACAATAGCCACAATGGAAGCTCACAAGCTTAGGCTTAGGCTTGGGATGTGGCTGCTCACTAGGTTTCTCTCCAATCAACTCATCCACCGGTTTCCCCTCACTAGCCTTCTCACTTCCTTTCCCAAAGAACACTTTCCCCGAAGTGCTCACAAACTTGATAGGCTTTTGTAGATCATTTGTGGGTGTAGGAAATACGGGTGGAGCCGGGGTTGTGTCAAGTCGGTTCCTAAGATGGTTAGGTTTTGGGGGGAAATCATTTTTGTGGTGGGTTTTTGGTGGCTCTGGGATATTCTCTCCGCTTCCCTCACCAACCTTGGTTGCCCCAAGTCCCTCACCATCCTGCCTCTTAAACGCCTCGATCATCATCCTCAACTGAGGCTCATGACCAGACAACCAACCCATCTACTTTCTCAAGTCATCATTCTCATCCTGCAAACGATCAATATAATGTGCAAGTTCCAAAATTTTCAAAGCATGCATTTCACAGGTAGAGCATGATGTAGGCATGGGTTCCTTTAATTTAGCCTCAATTGAACTAGTGTAAGCATGCATCTCATCAATCTTAGCATGCAAAACAGGGCAAGAAGTGCAAGCACCTAGCAAAGCAGGTCTAGACTTAAGCTCAGCCACTTCAACCCTAAGCACATCTAGTTCCTCACACTTGGAGGCATGCTTCTCCTTAAACAAAGCAAGATCAGCAAGAAATATGGAGCAATCAAGACAATCAACCTCATCCGAAACAACGGGGCTAGCCTTAAGGGAATCAATCGCAAGCTTGCTATCAAGCACCTGTGTCTCTAGCTCAACCACTCTAGTCCTAGCATCCTCGAGTGAAGCCCTAAGCTCTTTTCTCATTTTCTTGGCCTCTCTAAGCATGTCATCACGGTTATCAAGCAAAGAGCCAAGCCTCTCATTCTCCTGGCGCAAGAAGGGAAGTTAATCACGCACCTCGTCGTCGGGCTCAGAGTCTGAGTCGCTCTGTGTGCTCTTCTTGTTGCCGGAGCTCAGCGCCATGGTGCAGAAGCCATCTCTCGCGAAGCAGCTCAGCCCGCTCAGGTTCTTGGACGACTTCTTGTTCTTGCGACGATCACCTTCGTCTTCACTGCTGCTCAAGCTCGAGGTGGAGTACGCGGAGCTGGAGTCGACGTTGCTCGCTCCAACCATCGCTCGGGCCTTGCCTCGGCTCTCCTTCCTCGATCGTCACTCATCCTTGTACTTGTTCTTGTGCTTGCTCTTGTGGTCGCGCCTCGAACGTTACTTGTCATCCATCCTCGGCTTGTGCTTGTAGCCGTCCTTGTTCTCGGCTTTCTCCGGGCAGTCGGCGACGAAGTGCCCCGGCTTGCTGCACTAGAAGCATGTCCTCGTGTTCCTCCTCATGTTCACGTGGTTCTCGTGCAGCCTCTCGAACCGCCTCGTCAGGAGCGCCAGGTCGTCCTCTCCAAGCTCGTCGAACTCCTCATCTGGCATAGACATCAAAGAGGAGAAAGAGAACATCCTGGTGGATGGGTTAGAGTAAGCCTTTCCTTTGGAACCACCAACGAGGGCGAGACTATGGGAGTCAGTCGGACCCTCGAGCTTGGCAATCATGCCCCTATCCACCTCGGCCGACTTGAGCTTCGAGAACGGCTCGTTCACCGTCGAGTGTCATACTTCTCTGACTCCACAATGGCCTCGAACTTTCCGCCCCAAATCGTACGATCCAAAGAGTGTAAGAGCTTGACCGCTCTATCATATCATCGTACGGGAGCACGTCCACATTGGCCCTCATGTTGTTCACAACCACCGTGAACCTCTGAAACAAGGCATCGATGGACTCACCAGGGAGATGAGTGAAGTTCTCGTACTCTCTCCGGTTGGTCGCATACATCCGTGCCTGAACCTGGGCATTCCCAACATGAGCCTCCTTCAACACCGCCCAAATCCTACAAGCCAAGTGCTCGGTGTGCACCCGATCGAACTCAGGCTGACACAAAGCACGAAACAAGTAGTCGACCGCCTTATTGTTGCTGTCCCTCGATCCTGGAGTGAGGAAGTCCATCGGCTGGACATAGCCTGTCTCCACCGTGACATCCCAAAGGATCTGACCCTTTCCGCGGAGGAACGCACCCATCCACTTGCTCCACATCTGGTAGTTCTTGCCATCGAAGTGTGGAGGACCCGAACCCCGTTCCTGGTATGCCATCCTTGGATCTTAGACTGGTTAGAGTTAATAAAGACCCGAACCGGCTCTGATACCACTTGAAGGACCGATACGGCGAACTAGAGAGGGGGGAGTGAATGGGAGCCGATAAAAATTCTTCTCGAAGGAGATGGAAACTCCTACAAGATGAACACGGCTTCCAACACACGTCTCCGACTCACTACCCAAGTTGGCCAAGACCACGTAGCCACTGGAGTGCCACTGGACCTAGGAACCAACACACACAACCTTCCGACCCGAGAACGCAGCGGAACACCAAACCTCGAGTATACATACCCACACCAGTCAGACCGGTGAGCACCACTGGTCAGACCGGTCCCTACTGGTGAAACTGAGCAACTTTCACTAAGTGGTTCTACACCGGTCAGACCGGTGAGACACACCGGTCAGACCGATCACAGCCTAAAAGCCCCCAAGGCACCAAACAGGCCAACCGACCACCAAACTGACCCAAACTCGAAACAGCAGCACGACAGGACAACAGCGAACACACCAAGACGTTCACCCGAGCAAAATCCCACCGAGGGTTGCACCGGCCGACCGGTCAAGAGCACCGGTCGACGGGGTGTAGCTCGGGCAGCTCGGGATCAACAGTACCCGCGGGTCAACTCCCCCAAATCCGAACCTCGATCTCCCGAATCGCTCCACGGACATGAACAAGACTTTGGGGATATTAGGAACACCTCATGAGGAGTCCATAGCCAAATTTAATCCCACCAAAACTCGTCCAAAAAGGAGGAATCAAGGAAATCCCGCCAAGAGCACTTCCAACCCCAGAACTCAAGAAACCCCAAAATCGAGCACCTTTACTCACAAATTTGGGAGGGGAATCACAGCGCAAAGAACCACGAAGGGTTCCCACAAATTTCCCCCATCAAATCCCCAAGAGAAAGGTCCTGAAAACAACCCAAAGAAATCACCAAGAGAGGGCTCCGAAAATCACCACCAAGAACAACCGGGGAAAACACATCCAAACCTTGAGGAACCACGCCGAATCATCTATACATGAAACAAAGGTTCATACAAGGTTTAGGAAGCCACCCGATCATCCATCCCTCTCAACTAGATCTCTCCATGAAGCTCTCTTGCTAGTCCTATAGAAAACCTAAGGAAAATAGGAAGGGAAATGGGAAAACAAATGAGCTAGGGTTCCAAGAGTTGGCTGCCATCCTCTCACCTCTTGGGTTATATGGAGGCAACCGAAAGTCTAAAATACCCTTTCCTAATAACTATGGATACAAGCCTCTCAAGGGCGGATTTGGAAGTCTTCATGTCTTCACCATCGGATGGATGCCCGACGACCGCACCCTGCGTAGCCTCGACGCAAGCCATGCGATCCCGACGCGTGTCCTCCGCTTCGAAGTCTCCGGACTGCGTCGTCACACACCGGTCGGGACCGGCCGACCCACCGGTCGGACCGGGTCCGGCGCCGCCGCAAAGACCATCTTCGGTTCTTCGGTCTTGGCTTTGTGGATCAACCAAGGAACCCGGTGGTTTTCCCGGTGAACCACCGGAAACCCCGCGAACTCGGTGTAGCCTCCGCTAATCTCCACTCATGACTCGGCTCCCACGTAGTCCCGGCTCGACCTTGGTTTTGAGGCTCAACCAAGAAACCGTCCACGACTTCATCTTGCCGTTCATGCCACCATGCGGCCCGCACTTGACCCCCGCCGGCCACCGGTCCCTCCAACGAAGCCTACTTGTCTTCTCCACACCCGGAGGCCTCACCGGCGACGACCTTTCGCGCTTGTTCTTTACCCGCACCAACACCCGGCCAAGCCGCAACCTGCACCTGCAATACTTAGCCAAGAATCAGTCCACACAACATTGTCAATCACTCATCACACAAGGAAGCGACCATCCACCGGTCCTCGAACCACACATGGTCCTCAGCCCATCATGCTCATCTCAAATTCCCTGCTCATATCCTCTGCAAACCTTGCAACAAGAGAGTTAGACGAGCCACCAAAGACAATATCATCCACGTACACCTGCACAATCAGGATATCTCTACCCTGCCTCAGTAGAAACAAGGTTTGATCGACCTTCCCCATCTCAAAGCCTCTCTCGAACAAGAATCCCCTCAACCTACCATACCACTAGGCGCCTGCTTCAACCCATACAACGCCTTCCTCAACTTGTACACCCGGTGGGGGTACATCTCACTCTGAAACCCCAGTGGTTGCCTCACATACACTTCTTCCTCCAACACACCATTCAGGAAAGCACTCTTCACATCCATTTGGTGCAATTTGAACCCTTTAGCCACGGAAAAGGCTAGAAGGATCCTTATTGCCTCCAAACGGGCTACGGGAGCAAAGGTCTCCTCATAGTCGATCCCCTCCTTCTGACTGAATCGTGAGCAACAAGTCTCGACTTGTTTCTCACCACTCCACCTTTCTCTCCCTCTTTGTTCTTCCACACCCACTTTTTACCAATCAGCTTACACCCTGGGGGAGGGTCAACCAACTCCCAAACCTGATTCCTCTCAAAGTTCTCCAACTCCTTATGCATCGAATTAACCCAAGCTGCACACTCAAACTTCTTCCCTTTCTTCATCATCACCTGCACACTCAAAGACAAGCTGACTACGTGGCTGTGTCTCGTCGAAGGTTACCTCGCAAGTCTCCACGATTTGGTTAGTTTCAAGATTGAGCACACAATATGCTCTAGAATGAGATGCATAACCAAAGAAAATACCATCGATAGACATAGCCTCAAACTTATCCAACTTCTTACCTTTCTTCAGAATAAAGCATTTGCAACCAAAGACATGGAAGTGACTCACCTTGGGTGTGCGGTCGTACATCAACTCATAGCAAGTTTTCTTCTTATGCACTCTGAGGTAGATCCTGTTTGACACATAGAACATGGTATTCACCACCTCAGCCCAATACCTTCTCGGAGTCCTATGCTCATCAAGCATCGTCCGAGCCATCTCACACAAGGTCTTGTTCTTCTTTTCCACAACACCATTCTGGGGAGGCGTATACGGACTCGAAAACTGGTGCTCAAGACCCAAGTCATGGCAAAACGTTTCAAAACGAGAGTTTCTGAATTCCGAGCCATTGTCACTGCAGATTCTCGTATGGCATCTCCGTGCCTCTCGTTCCTCAACCTCAAGACTAGATCTCGAACAAAACCAAACGTCTCCCCCTTATCCTCGAGAAAGAACACCCACGCATACCGAGAGTAGTCGTCCACCGCAACAAGGACATACCACTTCCCACCCGCAGATCGCACATGAGCTGGGCCAACAAGATCCATATGGAGCAGCTCGCATGGACGCTCAGTCATCACATCGGTGAGAGGCGGGTGAGAAGAGGCTACCATCTTGGCGTGCCTACACGGCGCACAAACCAACTCTTTCTCAAGCCTCAATTGTGGCAATCCTCGGACCAAATTGAGCTTACTCAAGCAAGACAAAAGGTCAAAGCTCAAGTGACCCAACTTCCTATGCCACTTCCACAACTCACTCGAAGAACCAGCCAAGAAATAACGTTCCACACCCGAAGACTGAGAAAAATCAGCACGAAACACCTGACCCTCGGGAACGACCATACAGACAAGGTCCCCTCGAGAGTCCAAAATCCGAGAACCACCAGGCCGAAACAACACCTCAAAACCCTCATCCAACAGCTGGGACACAGAAAGCAGATTGTACCCCAGCGATTGAACAAGAGCAACACGCCTGAGAGTGATCTTGTCACTCACCTTAATCTCACCTTCTGACAGCACACGCCCACGCCCATTGTGCCCAAAAGTGATGTACCTCCTTGTCACCATCGGGACGAGACTTGAGAACCACCCCTTGTCTCCGGTCGTATGCCTCGAGCAACCGGAGTCAATCAACCAAATGTTCTTCAAGTCTCCCACCTGAAATTCAAAAATGAGCACGTGAGCGAACAAACGACTCAGCACTGGTGTTAGTACCAAAAGAGTAAAACCAGTGCCGAGCCATTTGCTAGAAAGTGGGGTTAGCACACACCAAACCATATTTCCTACCAAAACTACCACCACGAACACCACCTCGATAACCACTCTGAGGGAACCAACCTTCTCTGCCTGGAGGAGGACCAAAACCATGAAAGGAGAACAGTGGATCGTCCCTCCTCTCCATCTCAAAGCTACGACTCCTCCCATTCAAGTATTGAACACGAGAGGGAGAATGCCTAGCAAACTGACCACCTGCTGACTCTCCAGACCAACCACCAGAACCACGACCACCTGAGACAAACCTAGACTCCTCACGGGCACGAAAACCAAACTTGCCAGTCTGCAGACCCCAAACCGGTCTGACCGAATTCAAAACCAGTCTGATCGGTTTCACTCCTCCAGCAACACCTCCTGCACTCTTTCGCTCTCCCCAACCCGGAACTGTCCTCACACTTGCCTTGGCCCTGGGCATCTGCACACGAGGCTCAAGTACACCACTGGAGGGGTGATACTTGTCCTTGTTAGCCCACTCCTTCGCCATTCTCTCCTCTCGCTTTCTCTTGAAGCAAAACTCATCTTTATGGCCATCTCTACCACAATAGCCACAATGAAACCTCACAGGCTTAGGTTTGGGCTTGGATTGGGGCTGCTCACTTGGTTTCTGTCCACTGGACTTCTCCACCGGTTTCTCCTCACTAGCATTCTCACTCTCTTTCCCAAAGAACACTTTCCCCGAAGTGCTCACAAACTTGATAGGCTTTTGGAAATCGTTTGTTGGTGGAGGAAACACGGATGGAGGTGGGGTTGTGTCTAGTCGGTTCCTAAGATGGTTAGGTTTGGAAGGGAAATCATTTTTGTGGTGGGTTTTTGGTGGCTCCGGGATATTCTCTCCACTTCCCTCACCAACCTTGTTTGCCCCAACTCCCTCACCATCCTGCCTCTTAAATGCCTCGATCATCATCCTCAACTTAGGCTCATGACCAGACAACCAACCCATCAACTTTCTCAGCTCATCATTCTCATCCTGCAAGCGATCAACATAATGCGCAAGTTCCAAATTCTTCAAAGCATGCATTTCACAGGTAGAGCAAGAAGTAGGCATTGGTTCTTTCAGCTTAGCCTCAAGTGAAGCAGTGTAAACATGCATCTCATCAATTTTAGCATGCAAAACAGGGCAAGAAGAGCAAGCACCTAGCAAAGTAGGTCTAGATTTAAGCTCAGCCACTTCAACCCTAAGCACATCTAGTTCCTCACACTTGGAGGCATGCTTCTCCTTGAACAAAGCAAGATCAGCAAGAAAGATGGAGCAATCAGCACAATCAACCTCATCAGAAACAACAGAGCTAGCCTTAAGGGAATCGATCTCAAGCTTGCTATCAAGAACCTGTGTTTCTAGCTCAGCCACTCTAGTCCTAGCATCCTCGAGTGAACCCCTAAGCTCTTTTCTCATTTTCTTGGCCTCTCTAAGCATGTCATCATGGTTATCAAGTAACGAGCTAAGCCTTTCATTCTCCTGACGCAAGAAGGGAAGCTCATCACACACCTCGTCATCGAATCAAAGTCCGAGTCGCTCTGTGTGCTCTTCTTGCTGCCGGAGCTCAGCGCCATGGTGCAGAAGCCGTCTCTAGCGAAGCAGCTCGGCCCGCTCAAGTTCTTGGACGACTTCCTGCTCTTGCAACGATCACCTTCATCTTCACTGCTGCTCGAGCTCGAGGTGGAGTACGCAGAACTAGACTCGACGTCACTCGCTCCCACCATCGCTCGGGCCTTGCCTCGGCTGTCCTTCTTCCTCGATTGTCGCTCGTCCTTGTGCTTGTTCTTGTGCTTGCTCTTGTGGTCGCGCCTCGACCGGTACTTGTCATCCATCCTCGACTTGTGCTTGTAGCCGTCCTTGTTCTCGATCTTCTCCGGGCAGTCGGCGACGAAGTGTCCCGGCTTGCCGCACTGGAAGCATGTCCTCGAGTTCCTCCTCATGTTCACCCGGTTCTCGTGCAGCCTCTCGAATCTCCTTGTCAGCAACGCCAACTCGTCCTCTCCAAGCACGTCGAACTCCTCATCTGGCATAGACATCAAAGAGGACAAAGAGAACATCCTGGTGTATGGGTTAGAGTTAGCCTTTCCTTTCGACCCACCAACGAGGGCAGGACTATGGGAATCAGTCGGACCCTCCAGCTTGGCTGTCATGCCCCTATCCACCTCAGCTGACTTGAGCTTCGGGAACAGCTCGTTCACCGTCAGAGTGTCATACTTCTCCGACTCCACAATAGCCTCGAACTTTCCGCCCCAAATCGTACGATCCAAAGAGTGTAAGAGCTTGGCCACTCTATCATGATCATCGTACGGGAGCACGTCCACATTGGCCCTCATGTTGTTCACAACCACCGTGGACCCTTGAAACAAGGCATCGATGGACTCACCGGGGAGATGAGTGAAGTTCTCGTACTCTCTCCGGTAGGTCGCATACATCTGTGCCTGAACCTGGGCATTCCCAACATGAGCCTCCTTCAACACCAACCAGATTCTACAAGCCAAGTGCTCGGAGTGCACCCGATCGAACTCAGGCTGACACAAAGCACGAAAAAAATAGTCGACCGCCTTATTGTTGGCGTCGAACATGTCCCTCGATCCTGGAGCGAGGAAGTTCATCGGCTAGACATAGCCTGTGTCCACCGCGACATCCCAAAGGATCTGATACTTACCGCGGAGGAACACCGCCATCCGCTTACTCCACATCTGGTAGTTCTTTCCATCGAAGTGTGGAGGACCCGAACCCCGTTCCTGGTACGCCATCCTTGGATCTTAGACTGGTTAGAGTCAATAAAGACCCGAACCGACTCTGATACCACTTGAAGGACTAAAATGGCGAACCAAAGAGGGGGGGGGAGTGAATTAAAGCCGATAAAAATTCTATTCAAGAATTCGGTCTATGAACCCGATTTCACTCGTGCACCTCCGCAAGCTCCTCTTGCCAAGTTCACGTAGCCACTGAAGTGCTACTAAACCTAGGAGCAAGACGCAACCAACAGCCACAGCACACACGCAGCGGAAACACACACGACACGGATGCTGGCAGCCCAAACCAGTCAGGTCGGTTTTTGAAACCGGTAAGACCGCTTCTGTTTGACTTAGCCTCACGAAGGCAGGGGAAACCGGTCAGACCTGTTTGGCAAACCGATCAGACCGATTTTGTCCAGAAACTCCCCAAAGACCCAAACACCTCAAGAGCCTTTCCCAATCTGAGCAAATGAAGCCATGGTGCCATAGAGACTTCCTTGCTCAAAAACTCTTCTCGACAGCCCACAGGGCGAAACCGGTCAGACCGGTTTGGGAAACCGATCAGGCCGGTTTTTGCCTGGGCAGTCGGGAAGAGCACAGTCCGCGGGAAAAACTCAACACACCCTCCAATCGATCCCCCGATTCGTTCCACAGATCAAAGTGAGACTTTGGGGATAGATGGGGTACCTCGTGGGCTACCCTTAGCTAGAAGCTCGGTCCCCAAAACCCACTCAATCAAGAGGAATCAAAAGTCAACCCTCACAAACACATCTAACCCTAGAACTCCGAAACCACCGAAATCGAGCCCCTTAACACACGGATTTGGGAGGGGAATCACAGCCCAAAGAACCACAAAGGATTCCCACAAATTTCCCCCATCAAATCCCCAAGAGCAAGGTCTCGAAAACAACCCAAGAAAATCACCAAGAGAGGGCACCGAAAATCACCACCAAGAACAACCGGGAACAACACATCCAAACCTTGAGGAACCACGCCGAATCATCTATACATACCATAAAGGTTCATACAAGGTCTAGCCTGCCGCCCGATCATCCAACCCTCTCAACAAGATCTCACCATGAAGCTCTCAAGCTAGTTCTATGGAAATCCTAAGAAAATAAGAAGGGAAAATAGGAAAGCAAATGAACTAAGGTTCCAAGAGATGGCTGCCATCCTCTCACCTCATGCGTTATATGGAGGCAACCGAAAGTCTAAAATACCCTTACTTAACAACTAGGGATACAAGCCCACCAAGGGCACTTTGGGAATTTGTCTTCGTAGCACCATCGAACGGATGCCCAGCGACCGCACTCCGTGTAGCCTCGACGCTAGCCTTGCGATCCCGACGTGTGTCCTCCGCTTCGAAGCTTCCGGCGCCCTGCGACCCCAAACCGGTCTGACCGGTTCTCCAAACCGGTCTGACCGGTTCTCCAAACCGGTCAGGCCGGTTTTGGACAGACAGCCACGCCCGGTCTTCGGCCTCGGCTTTGTGGCTCAGCCGAGTAACCTGGTGATTTTTTGGTGAATCACCGCAAACCCCGCGAACTTGATGCAGCCTCCGCCAATCACCACTCATGACTTGGCTCCCACGAAGTCCCGGCTCGACCTTGGTTTTGTGGCTCAACCAAGAAACCGTCCACAAACTTCATCTTGCTGTTCTTGCCACCATGCGGCCTGTACTTGACCCCGCTGGCCACCGGGTCCCACGAACGAAGCCTACTTGTCTTCTCCACACCTGGAGGCCTCACCAGCAACGACCTTTCACGCTTGTTCTTCACCTGCACCAACACGAGTTAAGCCGCAACCTGCACCTGCAATACTTAGCCAAGAATCAGTCCACACAATGTTGTCAATCACTCATCACACAAGGAAGAGACCATCCACCGGTCCTCGAACCACACATGGTCCTCAATCTCCCCCTTGATGAGTGCATTGACAACACACACATTTGGTAAATGAAGAGAAAAGGAAATAGAAAAGAAGCAAATAAAAAGAAAACTCCAACAAGCGATGGAAAGCCGAGAAAGGCAAAGAGCGAGATCACTTGAAGAAGACAAGTCTCGGACCCCTTAGGCAAGGGCAACGGCTCGACACATCCGAGACAAAACCATGCTCAAGCAAAGAGCACAAACCACCAAAGCACACAAGAGCTCTCCCTGCACATATGCAAGCTCCCCATGAACAAATGCCAACTCTGGGCACAAACCGGTCAGGCCGGCTCCCATAACCGGTCAGGCCGATTTTGGCCAAAACCAGTCAGACCAGTTTCCAAAACCGGTCAGGCCGATTTCACACAGCAGACCACACCCCCAAAAGCCAAAAATGCAAAAGAAATGCACAAGCTCCCCGTAGGCTCTTGGGATAGGTTCCAGGGATGCAATGCAACTTTTCTCCACCTTCCTTTCTCCCCCTTGTTGACAATGCATGAATCAAGCCAAAAATGCAAAACTTTCAACCTAGAGCTTCTCAAATAGACAAAATTCAACATAGGATGCTACACATGTCCAAATGAGCAAGTTAGATACTCTATAGCTTCATATTGACATCAACTACAAGATCACCAAGTTTCACAACCATTGGATGAAGCTAAGATGGTTTTGGCTAATTTTGCGAAAAGTTCGCCTCTCATGAGCAAAGTCCTAATCATGATCAAAACATATCAAAATGGCAAAACCACACAAACTTCATGCTAGGACAGCCATTCTAACCATAGGACCATCACAAACGCCCACAAGCATCTCATGTCATGTCAAAGCCACCGAGCCATGTGCCTACTTCTATGCATGAGACTTGTCATTGGTAGGCATCATACAACGGTTTAGCACCCAAAGCAAATTAAATTCAGCACATATGACATGGGAGCACATTTTCCAAGCATTTTACATTTCATTTTCAGATTCATATTTGGTACATGAAATGTCTTTGAGACAAAAAGGAACTTAGGCCCCTCCACAAGATGAAGCAAGAGGGCTAAACATTCATGATGGCAAATGAGCCTTTGGCCCCATATGATCAATAAACTAGCTATCCAACCACAAATTAAGCATAACCAAGCCACTAAAACATGTCAAGATCATATTAAGGCATTTACACATTAGAGAGCATATATGTGACAATTTTTCAAAAAACATAGCCATCAACCATGGATTATTCATCAAGATCATCAAGAGCTAAGCCAAACTAACCATAGCATACCAAACAAGCTCACAAAGACATAAATAGCATTCCATGGTGAACAATGTATATAGGAGAAGCTTTTCCTAACCAATTCATATGATACAAAATGCATGCAATATAAGATACAAGGATGCCTATACATCATGTTACATATGCCATGCCAAATGCAAGAAATGCACAAAGGAAAGCTATACATATGCTACAAAGGAGCTCCCACACACCCAACTCAAGAAATCAAACACACACCAAGTCCCCCCCCGCAAACGAGTGAAAGTTGCTTGATCTAGGGGTTTGGTAAAAATATCGGCTAGTTGGTCATGTGTGGGTACATGGATTAAAGCTATCTTTCCTTTCTCAACATTGTCTCTCAGAAAATGATACCTCACTTCTATATGCTTGGTTTTGGAATGGAGCACTGGATTCTTTGCAACACTTATGGCACTGGTGCTATCACATTGAAGTGGGACATGGGTATACTCCTCACCAAAGTCACTCATGGTATATGAAATCCAAAGGAGCTGAGAGCAACAACTAGCAGCGGCAACGTACTCGGCCTCAGTAGTTGTTGACGGTGAAAATCCGTCAACCTATCCATGAGTTTACCTTCGGTGTTGGCATGAGTTTTATACCTTATCCATTGGTACTAACCCCCGTGGTATAACAAGTTCACGTGTGCATGTTGGTTTTGGAGTTTAGTGTTTATGCAGGGTTTTAGTGTTGAATGCAAGACTTTCAAGATAAGTTCATCAAGCACCTCATGACAAGACCTTGAAGCCCCGTACAAGTCATGCAATGAAGCAAACTTAACTCCAAGAAGCCGGGGACTTGATCCGAGAAGACGACAGACTCCAGGGATCTGACCAGAAAAGTGGTCGAATCTTGCAAGACAAGGAGTTGAGTCCAATTCGGAGAGAAACCGACGACATGGACCTACATGCAGAAGGGGGAAACATCTAGGAAGCAAGGGAACCGACGTGGGGCAAAGGAGCCCACGGGCCGGGGCCTAAATGGGCCCGGGCCGGCCGGCCCCGGTCCGGTCGGCCCCGAGCCCATTTTGGGCCCAAACTCGCTCTCCTTTGCCCTAGCCGCCAATCGGGCTATTTATAGTCCCCTGACCGAGAGCCACGCGAGAGAAGATTTCGTCTTCGGCCGCCGAGAAGCGAGAGAAGAGAGGGACACCATCTCGGAGAGGAGAGGGTCGAGCTAGTTGACTAGGGTTTCCCTAGCCGACGTGGGAACCTTGCACGGAAGACCACGTCGGAGTTCCGGAGCTAGAAGCAAGATCAAGGAAGGATCCCGGTGGTGATCTTGTGTATGTATCATTGTTATAGTTGAATTATCAAGTTGAATCTTTTCCCAGCGATCAAGTGTTTCCTCGAAGATTTCGTTTTTCGATCGGCTTGCTTATTCCAATTCTATTCTCGAGATAGATTACATAGGGTGTTCTTGTAGCCGCGGTGGCTAGAGGTACACGCCAGATCTTCCGAAAGAATCTCGACTTGTCTTTTGACTCGCCCTAAGCTCCCCTCATGAATAGGGATACGTTGTGACAGAACGGGGGTCTCGAAAGGCGGATGTTTTCGGATTTGGACGGGAAACCACGATTTAAAGAGGCTTCTATTAAGATTCGATTTGCTACTTCTTCTCTTGCTTGGAACTTCAACAAAAGGCTTACCCCGATCCCTCTAGATCGGTTTATCTACCCAATCTTACTTTGTTTTCTCCGGTTTTTAGTAGATTAGATTCGTTTTGTGTCTTTTACTTAGATGCATTAGGTCTTTTTATCGAAGATTGAAGTTACTTGGCTTTACTAGATTAAGTCTTGCGTCACACATTTGTTCCACGGATTCGATACCTTGGGTTCACCACTCGAGGGAAGAAGGGTCCCTTGACTACGACGGGAGACTTGTACGCTTGCGAGTCACGAACGAACTTTGATACAATTATTAACCGTCAACAAGCCCCTTTTTCTGGCGCCGTTGCCGGGGAACAAGTGATCAAGATTTGATTTTTTATTGCTTTTTTTTGTAATTTTCAGTATTCTTTTTGTTTTTATTTTTGCATCTACTAAATTTTGATCATCCTCAAAATACATCTAATCTAGTTTGTCTAACTCTAGTTTTTATAGATTCGTTTTTACTTTCTAGTTTTTTGCATACTTTGTTTATTGCTAACCCTAACAAGAGATGGATGGCAACCTCTCCAACAAACCCAATAATTTTGTGGATGATCCAGAAAAACTTTACAGGCTAAGGAGACGCGAAGCACATCAAGCTAAAAAGCTGGATTTTGTAGATTCGGAGTCGAAAGACAAAGGATCGCAGGAATCTCCGAAGAATTCACCACCTCAAAGTCCGCGGGAGAATCGACCTCCACCAATGGGTGACCAACCACCGGAAGAACGCAAGATTGGGGAGCTATGCACCCCAGACATCATCGACCTACCAATCTTGAACCTCGAGGAGATCGGAAGACCGTTCGAGATCAAGACCTCAACAATCCGCATGGTGCAACATTCACCCTTCACCGGCAAAGAGGATCCGAACCTTCACCTCCAAGCATTCATTCAACTATGTCAGACTTTCAACATGGATGGGGTGACTCAAGATCAAATGAGGGCAAGGCTTTTTCCGTTTTCACTACTCGGAAAGGCTTTGCAATGGTTCCACTCTCAACCGGCGGAGACGGTGCAAAATTGGAACACGTTGATGAAGGCTTTCATGAAGGAATACTACTCACCGGGTAAAACTCAAAGCTTGCGTAATAAGATTGCCACCTTTGTTCAATATCCTACGAAACTATCTCGGAGGCATTCGAGCGCTTCAACGAGTACACCGGGCGGTTCCACATCACAAGTTCCCGAAAGAAGACCTCGTGCAAAAGTTCTATCAAGGACTCACCATGGCGTCAAGGACGATCATCGATGCATCAGCGGGAGGATCTATCATCGAGCTTACACCGACGGAAGCTTTCACGCTATTCAAGAAGGTCGCAGATAATGACACGTGGGCGTCGTCCGGGCGCCTACATCCGGTTCAACCCATGGGGAACGTCAAAGGAGTCTTGCAAGTGGAGAAGGAAGACATACTTGAGGGCAAGATCGACTCGCTCATGAGGAGGTTGGAGAAGATGGAGATGGAAAAGAAAGAGGCTCAAGACTTGAAGGCCGCCGAAGCAAGGTCCACATGCGAAGAATGTGGAGAGTATGGCCATGTCCGCAAAGATTGTCGGAGGAAGCCAAAGTGCTCGACTACATGAGGAAGGGAGAATTGCCGAACTTCCGCTACGGGCAAGGTAGGCCTCAATTTAATGCAAGCTCATCTATTCCTAACGCGGTTCCGCTTCGGATACAATTGAAGGAGTTCATGGATGAGCAAGCTAAGATCAACAAGGACACCGTCACCAAGTTCAAGACCATAGACAAGGTGTTGGAGAACATCGATAGCAAAGTGACGGAGGTCGGAAGTTCCAATCATCAAGTGCTCAACATG
Source organism: Cenchrus americanus (assembly GCA_947561735.1). NCBI lineage: Eukaryota > Viridiplantae > Streptophyta > Magnoliopsida > Poales > Poaceae > Cenchrus > Cenchrus americanus. Next base: position 73,555,112 of record OX387244.1, on the reverse strand, counting down.
ATGAAGATGCTCGAGACGCAAGTTGGACAACTTGCGGGGCGCCTCACTAATGATGAAGGGAAGCTTCCGGGACAACCCAAATGTCCCGAATCGGCGAAGGCCATTCAAACGTGTTCGGGGAAGGAGACCGAAGATCCAGAACGTTCCGCGGGAGCAAGGAAGCTTAAACCATCCACTGAGGTGGAAGGAGTTGCTAAAGAGAAGGTTACGGGGATCGTCACCGAGGAACCCGAATTCGAGATGCCGGAGGAAGACACGAGGATACCGCAACTCAAGCCACACTACTTCCGAGGTAAACTTGACAACCACTTTGAGAAGTTTGTGGAAGTTGTGCGTAGACTTAGCATGAACATGCCATTACTAGATGCCCTACAAGTACCTACATATTCTCGTTACTTTAAAGACATACTTGCAAATAAATATGAGATAGCAACACTCGGGGTAGATCATGTCAAGATGTCCGAGGAGTGTAGTGCAGCTATTGCTAATGGGCTAGAGAAGCAAAAAGACCCCGGGTGCCCTACAATTCCATGTTCAGTTGGTTCTTTCAACTTCGAGAAGGCGTTATGCGACCTTGGAGCTAGTGTGAGTGTCATGCCGAGGGATGTGTTCGAGAAGCTATGCCTACCAATGGAGCCTACGGGAATATGTTTGGAGTGGGTGACAACTCCATTCGCTATCCCTTGGGCATTGCTGAAGATGTACCCGTGAAGATTGGACACCACTTCATCCCCGTCGACTTCGTTGTGCTCGAGATGGGAGAGAGGGAGAAGCCGCCGCTCATTCTAGGGAGGCCGTTCCTCAAGACCGTGGGAGCTACTATTGATGTTGGCAAGGGGGAGATCATGTTCGATATCAACGGAGAAAAGAGTTCCTTCAAGTTCCGTCCAAGGATTGAGGCATGCAACATGATTGGAGTGAAGGGAGAACCAAAACAAACGGAGGGGCTGAAAAAAAGAAGGAGCCGAAAAAAATGAACGTAACGAAAATCAAAGAAGGTGTTGCATCCGTCAAGACAAAGGAAGAGAAGCCGCCTGTGAAGACCAAAAAAATGACTAAGCCAACTAAGCGGAAGACAAGCCCGCGCCCAAGATGGTGCGGAAGTGGGTACCCAAGATTGCAACGCCCGCAAGGAGCGTTGATCCGGAGTAATCAAGTGAAGAAGTCTAGCTATAGACTATAAACGAAGCGCTAGGCGGGGAGGCAACCCGTTTCGTCGAGTCAAGAATAAGCTACGGGAGGACAACCCGATTCCGGGTTTTTCGAGTATTTTTAATAATTTAGTTTTTGAGTTTTACTACGCAAAGACATTAGACTTAGAAGTGGTTGAACAATATTAGAGACATAATTCTTGATTGAATGTTTGCTTTATCATAAACCCTTTGCATGAACCCTCCTATGTGCTTGTTTGATTCTTTTCTTTTCGAGAAACCCTCAACCAAATAATTTCAGAACCTTAACTCAACCTTTCACCCTCATTATGGTGCTGAGGTTGACTTATTTTTTCATGCTAAAACCACACGAGTAGAGCCACGATTTATATTTAAGTGTTAATAAAATTCAGCACGTGGTAGGACTCGCGTGAACCTAGAAATCAAAGCTTTTGGTTGGTTTTAAATCTTTATCCTTGGTTTCTCTAGGATTAGAATTTTTCTAAGCCTATTCTAATTTTGTTTTATTCAAAATCTTTCTTATTTAGCCAAAATTAGAACCTAAACCTATGCCCCCATGATCAAGCGGGAAAATGTTCGCTCTCAACCGATGAAAGCAAACTATCTGCGGTGAGACCAAAATCGACGTAGTCGAAAAATATTTTCGACTTACATTTGTTTTTAATGGTTTAAAAACTTCTCTAAAATTATGTTTGAGCTCTTGCATGGCTCTGAAAAATATTTTAAATTTCGAATTAGAGTGCTTAACCTTAAACACACATAAATGGAGGCAATCTAGTTTGAATTAATCATGCATGCACCATTGGATTCCCTTTTATCAACTTTCACCAATTCCACATGCAAAGGACAAGCATGGTGGGCAGCAAGCATCAACTTTGCAGGATTTTCATGGTGGCATGTGAAGCAAGTGGAGCTAGGGAGCATGGACATGACCCAAAGCATGGAGCATCAAGTGGGAGGACCAATAATTCAAGAAAAGGAGTGGACGAGAGCGTTTGGGCGGTGCAACTCGTGGAGCACGCGGGCGGGGAAAGTTGCGAGAGGCGAAATGATCGTGCTTCGGGAGAAAGACGCGGCGGGGAGGAACCGAGAGGACCCCCGGGCCGGCCGGCCTAGGCCGGCCGGCCCGACCTATTTAAGGAGCCCCCCCGGCTCCCGTTTTCTGCGAGCAAGCTTCCCTCTCCTTCCCTTGTTTGTGTGTTCAAGTTTGTGTGCTCAGAACCTCCGTAGACATAGCCAACCATCCCAAGCTTGATAGCTCAAGAAAAAATCCACATCCTTAATCCACTCAAAGTCCACATCCGAAGCAAAGAGTTTAAGTGCCTAGTTTACCGGTTGCAACCCGGAATTTTAGTTGAAGAAAGAGTGCAGCAACCATGTGGAAGAAGACCACAAGTCTCTTCTCCAAGAAGAAGAGTTCGTCGTCGTCCAAGCCGTCATCAACCACGTCTTCGAGGAGGCACTCGGTTTCCGAGTCTCCCCGGAGCATGGAGACGGATACGGCGCCACCGAGGAGGAACGATGCTCTCCTCCTTGGTGGTATGAGGGCTGCGAGAAGCACTTCCATGAGGTTCACCGAACCTCGTGGGCACACGGAGGAGCAGCCCGCGCCACCACGACGATCGACTCGCTCAACCGCACCACCTCCTTACACCATGACACACTCTTCGTACGGCTTCATCATCTTGTCGGTGGAGGAGGAGGAGAGGCTCGCCAATCTTGAGAAGAGGCTTGTGCCGAACGTCGAGTTCGACGACCAAGCACTCTACACCTTGGGTTTTTGCACCGACATATACTATATGTTGGGGCACCTCGGATGGGTGCAGTTCTCCAACGGAATATCGGTGGACACCCATTTGGGTTACGCCTTGGAAATTTTGATGACTATTGCACCCATCGTTGATGATGATGGGGTGCAAAGCTTGTCATTCCGTTTGGAGGGAATCCAACAAGAGGTTCCCTACGAGCACGTTAGGGAGCTGCTTGGATTCCACAAGGGAGCTCGGAGAAAGTTGACGTGCCACCGGCATGTTGGCGGGATTTTGGAACATGATCTCCGGAGAAGCCCATCAACAACGCAATTGCATCCGCAACCCCATTATCCGGATATTTCACTCTTGGATGTGCAAGAGGGTATTGGGGAGGATGAAGGAAACAAAGGTGACCGACACGGAGTTGAATTGGCTATACTCGGCTTTAATTGCCGGGCAGCCAATAGACCCCTCTTACATCATGATCAACCGTTGCTGTTGTGAAGCAACATCGGGGGCGGGTAATATTGGTTCGGGGTGTTACCTCTCCATGTTGGCCTTTTCCTTGCGGCGGGGATCGCAAGAAACCCCGCTCACCTTTTGCGTGGTACCTCTCTCGGTTTTGAGTATTTGCGGCAAGGCAAATACATTAGTGGAGATGAGAGAGGAGGTTATCGGTTGGCCATAGTGAACCTACCCCTTCCGAATGAGAGGCTTAGGCTTTTCACCGAAGGAAGGGAAGATTGGTTGGAAGAGGGATTACTTGTCCCCGCAAGGAAGAACAAAAGAGGAAGAATCGTAGAGGAGGGAACATCCTCCGCACAAGCGAGTGGAGCACAACCCAATGTGCAACCATTCGGCGGGGTCCCTCCTCCGCCAAGTTATTACGGAGGGGTCACAAGGACAAGCATGGGGGGGTGGTGCACCGGTACCCCCACAAAATTATGTTGTGCCCAACGCTAACTTCGCGGAGTCCTACGCTCATCATCCCCAACCACAACAAAGCATGGCCATTATTGGAGGGTATGCTGCAAGAAATGCTCAAAACATCGCAGCCATCCAAGCTAACGCAGCTCAACTCGGTGAAGGCAACGCAAATATCGCCTTTGAACTTGGACGCCTTCACCTTGTGGAGCCAAATCAATTCGTCGGAGGAAGCGTCCAATCGTATTATGAGCAAGGGTATTATTATCAAGATTATCAACATCAACCACCGGCGGAGGACTAGAAGATTTAGGAACTTTAGTTTTCTTTTCTTTTCTTTTTCTCTGTAATTTTCAGCTTTTGCTTATGTGTGTTTGCGTAGTGTTTTCTGTTTTTATTTAAATTTCAGCAAGCATGTTTGTTTATTTTCAGTTTGTATTTCAACTTGATGTCACCATTAATAAAGACACCACCTTGATTATATCACTGGAAAAGTTACAAAATTCGTGCCATGATGTTATATGATTAAAATTGCAGCTTTGTTCATCTTTGTAATTGATTTATGCATGTTTAAGCTAGTGCTCTCTTAAAAATACAGATCTGAATTTATTTAAATGCTAGCTTAATTTTCAGCGGAGGTTATGATTAAAATAAAGACCCATAGTGTTTTATGTGCTCTCAAGTTATGAAAGATTAAAGATGCCTTTTATGCTCAAAAATATTGCTAACCTTGTCACAAATATCGCTTGTGTGTTGCTCAACCTATCCAAAGCCTTATATATATTTGAGTGCATAAACCTTAGTGTACAAGATTTATTTTTGAGTGAGTTATTGCAGGCCATGATTTCTCTGGCCCGAGACTAAGAAGCTGGTCATTCCGTTTTTGCGTACCTATCTTTTTGCTAGCCTTTTATCCGTGCATTGTGTATCCCCGCATCGGTGATCTCACAAACTTCGCCGGATATCCACCCTTAAACCAAATATCATCTTTTGTGATTGCCTCCTTGACCACAACCTATCGTTGAGAATGGATCATCAATTCAAGGAAGATCGCAAGGCGGTGCCAACGTTGAAGATTTCAAGTATCTCTCCAAGGAAAAATATCTCCGGTACCTACCTTATTTTTCGCCTCTTTGCTCAAGGACGAGCAACGTCTAAGCATGGGGGAGGAGGTAGGTACGGTGCAGTTTTAGAGTTCAAAAGGGAGTATTTTAAAAAAAAAATATATATATATATATATATATATAATGATGAAAGAAAAAAATTCGGCGATGTACGTGACTTCCAAGGTGAAGAAAGGAAAAAAACATATATATATATATAAGAAAGAAAGAAAGAAAGAAAGAAAGAAAGAAAGGAATGAGAAATATGAGAAAAAAAATATATATGTGTGTAAAGCGAACTCCCCGGTTCTCTAAGAGTGCATTCAAGGCTTCAAGTTAAAAAGATCCATTCTCATTTTCCAACCATGTGCAATCCGATAACGAGGACTTCTTTTGTGCCTCGGGATCACTCTTTGCCATTTGCACATGTCCACTTATCTAAAGTGTGTGTATTTTTCTCTTTCCCCTCCTTGATTTAACATTATTTTCCAATGACCTTTTTGACGAGTCTCGGTAAGACCATGAGAAGCTTGTCTTGTTTTGACAACACCTCATTTATAAAATCTTGTTAGGACTAAACTTTCCCAAAGCTCCATATAAAGCCTACCACATATATATGAGAGGGAAAGGAGTAGAATATATAGGCTTGAGAGACAAGTGAGATGAGAGTTTATGAGCAATACACGAGATGATTTAAATTTGTGAACTTGGTTTAGCTTTTCTTTATCTCGTTCTTTATTTCAAAAATTCTGAGATCTATTTAAAAAACTTTGTGAGCATGTTAATACTTGTGGGATAAGCTTAATAAGAATCTACCCTCCGTAGAGATGAAGGCTAGTACATTATGGAACTTTAATGAATTAAAATTTTGAGAGCATTATGTTTTCTCATGTGTAATCAAGTGCAAAGTTTAAACATTGTTTAGCAATGATGACATCCATCGAAGGCTTACTCGAGGACGAGCAAGGTTTAAGCATGGGGGAGATGTTGACGGTGAAAATCCGTCAACCTAGCCATGAGTTTACCTTCGGTGTTGGCATGAGTTTTATACCTTATCCATTGGTACTAACCCCAGTGGAATAACAAGTTCACGTGTGCATGTCGGTTTTGGAGTTTAATGTTTATGCGGGGTTTTAGTGTTGAATGCAAGACTTTCGGGATAAGTTCATCAAGCACCTCATGACAAGACCTTGAAGCCCCGTACAAGTCATGCAATGAAGCAAACTTAACTCCAAGAAGCCGGGGACTTGATCCGAGAAGACGACGGACTCCGGGGACACGACCGAGAAAAGTCTTTGAATCTTGCAAGACAAGGAGTTGAGTCCAATTCGGAGACAAACCGACGACAAGGACCTACATGCGAAGGGGGAAACATCCGGGAAGCAAGGGAACCGAGCGTGGGGCAAAGGAGCCCACGGGGCCGGGGCCTAAATGGGCCCCGGCCGGCCGGCCCGGTCCGGTCGGCCCGGGGCCCATTTTGGGCCCAAACTCGCTCTCCTTTGCCCTAGCCGCCAATCGGGCTATTTATAGTCCCCCGACCGAGAGCCACGCGAGAGAAGATTTCGTCTTCGGCCGCCGAGAAGCGAGAGAAGAGAGGGACACCATCTCGGAGAGGAGAGGGTCGAGCTAGTTGACTAGGGTTTCCCTAGCCGACGTGGGAACCTTGCACGGAAGACCACGTCGGAGTTCCGGAGCTAGAAGCAAGATCAAGGAAGGATCCCGGTGGTGATCTTGTGTATGTATCATTGTTATAGTTGAATTATCAAGTTGAATCTTTTCCCGGCGATCAAGTGTTTCCTCGAAGATTTCGTTTTTCGATCGGCTTGCTTATTCCAATTCTATTCTCGAGATAGATTACATAGGGTGTTCTTGTAGCCGCGGTGGCTAGAGGTACACGCGGATCTTCCGAAAGAATCTCGACTTGTCTTTTGACTCGCCCTAAGCTCCCCGCATGAATAGGGATACGTTGTGACGAACGGGGGTCTCGAAAGGCGGATGTTTTCGGATTTGGACGGGAAACCACGATTTAAAGAGGCTTCTATTAAGATTCGATTTGCTACTTCTTCTCTTGCTTGGAACTTCAACAAAAGGCTTACCCCGATCCCTTTAGATCGGTTTATCTACCCAATCTTACTTTGTTTTCTCCGGTTTTTAGTAGATTAGATTCGTTTTGTGTCTTTTACTTAGATGCATTAGGTCTTTTTATCGAAGATTGAAGTTATTTGGCTTTAATAGATTAAGTCTTGCGTCACACATTTGTTCCACGGATTCGATACCTTGGGTTCACCACTCGAGGGAAGAAGGGTCCCTTGACTACGACGGGAGACTTGTACGCTTGCGAGTCACGAACGAACTTTGATACAATTATTAACCGTCAACAGTAGTGGATTGAGCAACACTCGACTGTTTGCGGGAAGACCAAGACACCAAAGAAGAACCCAAAAACTGGCAAGTCCCAGAAGTGGACTTCCTATCCAACCGACACCCGGCAAAATCCGCATCCAAAAAACCATGAAGCGCCAAAGAGGAGGACGCGGAGTACCAAAGACCGAAGTCGGGAGTGTGGCGCAAGTACCTGAAAATTCGCTTCACCGCTTGCCGATGCGAAGTCCTCGGAGACGCTTGAAAACGAGCACACAGACATACCGAGAACTAGATGTCCGGCCTCGTCGCCATCAAGTAGAGGAGTGACCCGATCATGCTCCGGTACTCCTTCTGATCCATGTGTCACCTTCCTCGTCCGCATCAAGAGGTGTAGTCGTACTCATCGGCGTCGTCATAGCCTTGGAATCCTCCATCTTGAACTTCCACACAATGTCCTTGGTGTACTTATGAGGACCAGGAGCGTCCCAGTGGTCGATGGATGACCACTCCTCAGTGATGAGTGATTGACAACGGGTGTTGGACTGACTCTTGGCTTAGTGCGCAGGTGTAGGCTGCGGCCTAGTTCATGCTGTTGCAGGTGAAGAACGGGCGCGAAAGGTCTTCAGCCTTGAGGGGCCTCCGGGAGATGGAGAGACAAGTAGGCTCGGTTCGAGGGACACGGTGGACGGCGGGGCACGGGTGCGGGTCACATGGTGGCGACACGAGCGAGACGAAGTCATGGACGGTCGAGCGGTGCACGGTGGTGGTCAAGTCAAGTGGTTTGGCGGGAGGCCGGACCGGGGCACGCGGGGTTTGGTGGTTTGCCCACAAAACCATCGGTGGACGAGTTTCTTGGTTTGGGCCTCAAAACCAAGTCCGAGGGCCCAACATGACGGAGACGGGATCCGGGCGTGTCGGGAAGCTTCGAGGCGGAGGACACGCGGCGGGATCGCATGGCTTGCGTCGGGAGGACGCGGGGTGCGGCAAAGGCGTGGCCGTCCGATGGAAAGACCCACAAACATTACCTAAATGCCCCTACGTGGGTTGTATCGCCAGTAGTTTAGTTAGGGGTAGTCGAGTCATTTACCACTCCGGCGGGACCTGATATATAAGCCATGAGTGTGTGTGGATGGCTTGCGCTCTCGGTGACTTAGGGTTTCATTTCCTCCCTCCCCTTTCTCATTTTCGTAGCTATTTTTCCTTCCATTTTCTCTAGGCTAGCATGAGAGCTTCATGAGAGATTTGTTGAGAGGGATGGATGCTAGGGCGGCATGCTAGACCTTGTGAATCTTTCCTGGGTTGTATAGAAGATTCGGGGTTGTTTTTCGTGGCATTTTTGTGCTTGTTTTCGTGCCTTTGTTCCCGGTTCGATTCCGCGGATTTGAGTGGGTTTCTCCCCGGATTTCTTTGAGGGATTCATGGATAGATGTCTCGTGCATCTTTGTGATTGATCTTGTGCCCTCAAACGCCGGGAAACCACTTGGATTCAAAGTTTTTCGTTTGGTGCTCTAGCTTTCGGTGGTGCTCAAAGGATTCGCGATTCCCGGTGATTTAGGGAGTTAGGAGGCAAGATTTTTGGGCTATATCATCCTTGTGTGATGTTTTTCAATTCCCCAAAATGCTCTAGAATGAGATGCATAACCAAAGAAAATGCCATCGAGCGTACCTAGCCTCAAACTTATCCAACTTCCTCGCCTTTCTTCGAGATGAAACACTTGCAACCAAAGACATGGAAGTGATCATCTTGGGTGTGCGACCATGCATCAACTCATAGCATGTCTTCTTCTTGTGCACTCGAGGTATATCTTGTTCGACACATAGCACGCGTGTTCACCGCCTCACCAATACCCTCCTGAGTCCTATGCTCATCAAGCACGTCCGAGCCATCTCGCACAAGGTCCCGTTCTTCCTTTCCACAACACCATTTCGGGAGGCGGAGGCCGGACTCGAAACCGGTGCTCAAGACCCAAGTCAGACAAAAAAGGTTTCAAAAACGAGAGTTCCCGAATTCCGAGCCATTATCACCGCGATAGCTCGTATGGCATCTCCGTGCCTCTCGTTCCTCAACCCCAAGACTAGATCTCGAACAAAACCAAACGCTTTCCCCTTATCCTCCAAAAAGAATACCCACGCATACCGAGAATAGTCGTCCACCACAACAAGGACATACCACTTCCCACCCGCGTATCGCACACGAGCCGGGCCAACAAGGTCCATATGGAGCGCCTCGCATGGACGCTCGCTCATCACATCGGTGAGAGGCGGTGAGAAGAGGCCACCATCTTGGGCATGCTCACACGGAAAGCACAAACCAACTCTTTCTCAAGTCAAACGTGGCAATCCTCGACCAAATTGAGTTTACTTAAGCGAGACAAAAGGTCAAAGCTCGTGTGACCCAACTTCCTATGCCATTTCCACAACTCACTCGAAGAACCACCAAGAAACAATGCTCAACACCCGAAGACCGAGAAAAATCAGCACGAAACACCCGACTCCTGGGAACGACCATACAAACAAGGTCCCCTCGAGAGTCCACAATCCGAGAACCACCAGGCCGAACAACACCAAAAGCCCTCATCCAACAACCGAGACACGTAAAGCAAATTGTACCCCGCCGATCGAACAAGAGCAACACGCCTCGCAGTGATCTTGTCACTCACTTTTATCTCACCTTCCGAAAGCACACGCCCACGCCCATTGTCCCCAAAGGTGATGTACCTCGGTCACCACGGACGAGACTTGAGAACCACCCCCCGTCTCCGCCGTCATATGCCTCGAACAACCGCAGTCAATCAACCAAATGTTCTTCAAGTCTCCCACCCGAAAAATCAAAATAGGCATCGTGAGCGGTGAACAAACGACTCAAAGACCGGGGTTAGTACCAAAGGAGGAACCAAAGGGCCGAGCCATTTGCTCGAAAAGGGGGTTAGCACCAACCAAAGCATCTCTCCTACCAAACTCGCCTCCACGAACACCACCACGGTAACTACCCCGAGGGAACCACCTTCTTTCGCCTTCCGAAGGAGGACCAAAACCACGAAAGAGAACTCGTGGACCGTCCCTCCTTTCCTTCTCAAAGCTACGACTCCTCCCATCCCCGTAGTGAACCCGAGGGGGAGTACGCCTAGCAACCCGACCACCTCGCAAACTCTCCAAACCCCATCCACCAACCACGACCTCCAAACAACCTCGCACTCGTATGAGCATCCCGAAACCAAGCTTGTCATTCCGCGTACCCCAAACCGGTCTCGACCGGTTCCAAAACCGGTCCGACCGCTTCACTTCTCCAAAGAAAGACTCTCCCCGCACTCTTTTCGATCACCCCAAGCCGAACTATCCTCACACTCGCCTTGGCCCCCGGGCATCCGCACACGAGGCTTAAGTACACCGCCGGAGGGGTGAAACTTCTGTCCCCGTTAGCCCACCCTTCGCCATTTTCTCCTCTCGCTTCCTCTTGAAGCAAAACTCCTCCTTGTGGCCCTTCCACAATAGCCACAATGGAACCCTTGCTGCTTAGGCTAGTGCTTGGGATGTGGTCGCTCACTCGTTTCTCTCCACTCAAATCCTCCAATCGGCCACCACTAGCCTTCTCACTCTCCTTCCAAAGAACACTTTCCCCGAAGTGCTCACAAACTTGATAGGCTTTTGTAGGTCATTTGTGGGTGTAGGAAACACGGTGGTGCTGCTGTGTCCACGATTCCTTAGATGGTTAGGTTTTGGTGGGAAATCATTTTTGTGGTGGGTTTTTGGTGGCTCCTGGATATCTTCCACTTCCCTCACCAACCTTGTTTACCCCAAGCCCCTCACCATCTTGCTCTCTTAAAGGCCTCGATCATCATCCTCAACCGAGGCTCGTGGACCTGGACAACCAACCCATCAACTTCCTCAAATCATCATTCTCATCCTCGCAAGCGATCAACATAATGTGCAAGCTCCGTATTTTTCAAAGCATGCATTTCACAGGTAGAGCAAGATGTAGGCATGGGTTCCTTCAATTTAGCCTCGAGCGAACTAGTGTAAGCATGCATCTCACTGACTTTGGCATGCAAAACAGGCAAGAAGTGCAAGCACCTAGCAAAGCAACGATCTAGACTTAAGCTCCTCTCAACACTTCAACCCTAAGCACATCTAGTTCCTCACACTCTGAGGCATGCTTCTCTCCTTAAACAAAGCAAGATCAGCAAGGAATATGGAGCAATCAAGACACCATTCTCATCGTAAACAATGGCTAGCCTTAAGCGAATCAATCTCAAGCTTGCTATCAAGCACCTCGTCTTTAGCTCACCCACTCTAGTCCTAGCATCCTCGAGTGAAGCCCTAAGCTCTTTCCTCATTTTCGTCTCTAAGCATGTCATCACTGCTATCACAAAGAGCTAAGCCTTTCATTTTCCCGGCGCAAGAAGGAAGCTCATCACGCACCTCGTCAGTTTGACTCGCAGTCCGAGCCCGTGTGCTTCTCTTGCTACCGAGCTCAACCTACAAGTGCGGGGCACGTCTTCGCGAAGCAGCTAAACGCTGGGGTTCTTGACGACCTCTTGTTTGCGCATCTTCCCGCCGCCACGCCGAAAGCCGAGGGAGGAAAAGACGCGAATCGGAGTCACGCCGCCGCTTCAATTGTCGCCGGCCTGCTCGCCCTCCTTCCTCTAATGCCGCTTTCCTTACTTAGTTCTTGCTTGCTCTTGTGGTCGCCGAACGCAGACTTGTCGTCGTTTTCCCGCTTGTGCTTGTAGCCGCCCTGGTCGCTTGCCTTCGGCAGTCGGCGGATGGTACCCGGCTTGCCGCATCGAAGAAAGCCCCGGAAACCGCCCGCCACATATTCATCATCGTCGCCGTAGCTCGAACACACGCCGCCACTGGCCAGCAATGCCGTTCTTCTGGTGGTCATCAGTTCCTCGTCCGGCAGACGCTCAAGAGGAACGGTATACCCGTAGATGGGCGGAGTAGTCTTCCTTGAACCATCAACGAGGCGACCATGGAGCGTGCCGTTCTTCGAGAGCTGGCGTAGCCACGACCATCGCAGGCCGACGGAGCTTCTTCGAGAACGCCATGACCGTCGAGGTCGTACTTCTTCACCGACGGTACGCCCAGCCCTTCAGCGCCCATAGCCCACGACCAGAGTGGTTGATCGCCCATCAGCGACCGTCGGTAGCGAACAACGTCCACATTGGCCTCATGTTGTCGACCACAGCCACGGTGGTACCGGGAACAGGCGCACCGAGCACTTCCGCCATCGTGGAGATGGTGAAGTTTCCTCGGCTTTCTCGTAGTCTGCATACAGCGCCATGCCTTAAGCCTGGATGTGAACACAACATGGAGCCTCTCCACCACCGCCCAAATCCTGCGGCTTCGAAGTGCCCTGCAGGCACCCGATCGAACTCGGAAGCCGACACAAAGCACGAAACAAGTAGTCGACCGCCTTATTGTTGGCGCGAATCCGTCCCTCGACCCCGGAGCAAGGAAATCCATCTACCGGACATAGCCCTCAGGTCCACCGTGACATCCCAAAGCAACTCGACCCTTTCCGCGGAGGAACGCACCCATCCGCTTGCTCCACATCCGGTAGTTCTTGCTATCGAAGTGTGGAGGACCCAACCCCCGTTCCCGGTACGCCATCCTTGGATCTTAGACTCGGTTAGAGTCAACAAAGACCCGAACCTAGCCTCGATAATCACTTGAAGGACCGAAACGGGCGAACCGCAGAGGGGGGAGTGAATGGAGCCGATAAAAAATTCTATTCAAGAATTCGGCCTATGAACCCACTCCTCACTCGTGCACCTCCGCAAGCTTCTCTTGCCAAGTTCACGAGGCCACCGGAGTGCTACCGAACCTGTAGGAACAAGACCCAAACAAATGCCTCAACACACACGCAATGAAACACACACGACAAGGTCAGCTGGCAAGACAAACCGGTCGTCACGGCTTCGAAACCGGTCGGACCGCTCCCGTTGGACTTAGCCTCACCAAGGCGTGAAAACCGGCCGACCTGGCAAAATCCCGTCGTACCGATTCCGTCCTAAAACCCCCAAAGACCCCCAAACACTTCAAAAGCCTTTCCACATCCGAACAAACGAAGCCATGGAGCAAGAAGACTTCCTTGTTCAGTCCGTCTCGACAGCCCCGATCGGCGAAACCGGTCGTACGGGTTGGGAAACCTGGGCCGCACCGGCTTTTTAGCCCGAATGTACGAGAAGAACACAGCCCGCGGGTCAACTCCCCCAAAACCAAATCTCAATCTCCCGAATCGCTCCACGGACTTGAACAAGACTTTGGGGATATCAGGAACACCTCATGAGGAGTCCATGGCCAAGTTTAATCCCACCAAATCTCGTCCAAAGAGGAGGAATCGAAGAAATCCCGCCAAAGGCACTACCAACCCAAGAACTCAAGAAACCCCAAAATCGAGCACTTTTCCTCACGGATTTGGGAGGGGAATCACAGCCCAAAGAACCACGAAGGGTTCCACAAATTTCCATCAAATCCCCAAAGGAAAGGTCCCGAAAACACCGCAAAGAAATCACCGGGAGAGGGCTCCGAAAATCACCACCAAGAACAATCTAGAGAAACACATTCAAACCTTGAGGAATCACGCCGAATCATCTATACATGAAACAAAGATTCGTACAAGGTCTAGCAAGCCGCCCGATCATCCATCCCCTTCTACAAGATTTCTCCGTGAAGTTTCGTGCTAGTCCCAAGGAAAACCTGCAGAGAAAATAGGTGGAAAATAGAAAACTAATGAGCTGGGTTCCAAAAGTTGGTCGCCAACCTCTCACCCTCTTGGGTTATATAGGCGGCAACCGAATGTCTAAAAAGCCCTCTCTACTAACTAGGGATACAAGCCCCTCGCAGGGCGGATTCGAATTTTCGATGTATTCACCATCGGACGATGCCCGCCGACCGCACCCTCGCGAGCCTCAACGTGCCTGCGATTCGACGCGTGTCCTCCGCCCTCGAAGCTTCCGGCCACTGCGACCCCAAACCGGTCGTACCGGTTCTCCAAACCGGTCAAACCGTCTTTGGCCGCACGCCCACACCGATCTTCGCTCCTCGCTTTGTGGCTCGACCGAGTAACCCTATGATTGTGAACCACCGCAAACCCCGCGAACTTGAGTGTAGCCTCTGCCAATCACCACTCATGACTTGGCTCCCATGAAGTCCCGCTCGACTTGGTTTTGAGGCTCAACCAAGAAACCGTCCACGACTTCATCTTGCCGTTCATGCCACCATGCGGCCCGCACTTGACCCCACCGGCCACCGGTCCCCGAACGAAGCCTACTGTTTCTCCACACCTCGGAGGCTCCGACTCAAAGAACGACATTTCGCGTTTGTTCTTCACCTCGCACCAACACGAGTCAAGCCGCAACCTCGCACCTCGCATTACTTAGCCAAGAATCCACACAACGTTGTCAATCACTCATCACACAAGGAAGCGACTATCCACCGGTCCTCGAACCACACATGGTCCTCGGGGATGGGATCTCGAGCGCGCCGAGAAGCTTCGATGCCGGCGGACGCGTGGCAGGATCGTAGGGCTTGCGTCGGAAGGACGCGGTGTGCGGCAACGGCGTGGACGTGCGATGAAGAGGAGTGCTACATGACCTATTTGCCCCCGAGGGGTTGTATCACATTCTAAGTGCTAGGGGTAGTGTAGTCTTTTGCCTAGCCCGGAGGGGACTCATATATATTAGCTCTAGGGTTTCCAGGCAAACTATCCATTCGTACTGCTTCTCATTTCCTTGCTCTATAGGGTTAGATTGTTCCTCCATTTGTAAAGAATCTGACCTCCAAGTGAATGTAAGCTTTCATGGTTGTGTTGATTCCCGGTTTGTAGCTCATTGGATTTTCGTCGGTTTTTTCGTGCACGGCTTGTTCCTTCGATTCTAAGGTGTTTGCGTTCGGATCTGTTGGTGGGAATCATGGATAGTTGCCTCGTGCATCTTTGTGCTTGATCTTGATCCCCCAAACTCCGAATTCGGCCTCCAATTGAAGGATTTCAGTTGGAAACCTTGCTTTGTTCTTGAGCTCGGTAGAATCATGATTCCCCTCGATTCACTAGGTTTGAGGCTGCAAATTCATAGGTATAGCATCTCCTAGAGGCGCTTCACCTTCACCTAAGATTTGGTTGCAATCCCTTGGTTGATTTGGGAGATCGGGTAGTGGGAAGGTGGTGTTGACCTTCAAGAGGTCGAGTTCGAGTTGTTGTCTGCGCACCACGCGGATGGTCCGCGCGCCCCTGGCGGACGGTCCGCGAGGAGGCCTTCAGTCGGTAGTTCGTCATGTTCTTTGCGAGTTCTTGCGTGTCTTTTGTTCGATCCATTTTGCTAGTGGATTTTTGTTGCACAGAGTTCGCGGACGGTCCGTATTAGAGTGTCGGGCGGTCCGTGATGGCGCAAACAGTCCGCGGGCCCATCGCGGACAGTCTGTTACTAAGGGTGCAGTACTGGAGGTTCGTGGGTTATTTTCGGACGCGTCCATCGCAGCCACACTGATAGTCCGCCTAGGCCTCGCTGGGATGGTCCGCCCGTGTCCGCGAACAAATACCGCCTAAGCCTCGCGACAACCGTCCGTGCTTGCGGATGGTCCGCCCCCGAGTCATGTCCTTTGCTCTTTGAGTTTTGCTTTCACTTTGGGGTCGTTTGGGTTTGCTCCTAGGGTTGGTAGGTCCGTTGTGACTACGCGACCTTGGCAAACTCGTGTGGGAATCCTTGGTTATGAATTTGGGGGCATAGGCCAAGTTCTCTCTTTGGAGAAGAATTTTTATCGGCTCCCATTCACTCCCCCCTCTTTGGTCGCCTAATCGGTCCTTCAATTGGTAGCGAAGCCGTTACTTCGATCTTCGTGATTCTAACCAGTCTAAGATCCAAAGATGGTGTGCTCGTAATCGTAGTTTGGGTACTCCACACTTTGATGGTAAGAACTACCGTATGTGGCAAAGGTGGATGGCCGCTTTCCTTCGCGCAAGGGTCGATCCTCGTGGGATGTCACGGTGAACACAACTTATGTTCATCTCGGGTGAACTTCCTCACCCAGATCGAGGGACATGTTTGACGCCAACAACAAGGTGGTCAATTACCTATACAAACTCTTTGTGTGAATCCGAATTTTAACCATGTCTCTACGTAGGATTTGGCATGTAGAATTTGGTAGTAGTTGAAGAATGCTCATGCCGAGAATGCTCGGTGTTCGTTCGTCTCTTGCGACCCATCGTAGAGACTACAAGAACTTCACTCATCTCCTCTGGGTGAGTCCATAGATTCCATGTTTCGGCGTTGTTTCATGGTGATCGTGAACAACATGAGGGCTAATGTGGTCGTGTTTCCCGTATGATGACCATGACAGTAGTTGTCAAGCTCTTGCATTCTCCTCGATCGTACCGTGTGAGGAAGGTCGAGGCCATCCTAGAGTTGGAGAAGTATGATATCCTCACCCAAGGGATGAGCCGCTTTCCAAGCTCATGTCGTCCGAGGTGGACCGTGGGTGCGCGTACGGTGATCGAGAACCCGACTGATCCTCATAGTCTGGCTCTCGTATTTGGTTCCAGGACTAATGCTAACATGTCTTCGAGACAATTTTCTTTGTCTTGCCTTGTGTCCATTCTAGATAAGGAGTTTGACATGCTACGTGAGGAGGACCTCACATTGTTGAGTAGGCGGTTCGAGCGCATGTACACGAACCGGAAGAACGCTCGGAGGAGCACGGGCACTTCATCACCGAGTGCCCGAAAGCCATGGAGGTCAAGCCCGAGCACAAGCACCATTCGAGGACCGACCACAAGCACCACTCGAGGGACAACTACAAGGGCAAGAACAAGTCCGAGTGGTGGCCAAGGAAGAGTGGTGATCACAAGAAGGAGCGAGCGATGGTGGCCGGTGCAAGCGACATCGACTCAAGCTCCTACTACTCTTCATCGAGCACAAGTGATGAAGAAGAGAACCAGCACAAGGGAAAGTTTTCGGGCAAGAACATCAATGGCTTGTGCTTTTCCTCCCAAGGCTCTTGCGGTATGGCACATAGCTCCGCAAGGAAGAAGAGCAACAAGGATGACTCGGGCTCCGACTCCGAGGAAGAGGTAAACTATGAACCATCCTTCTTGATAGCGGAGAATGCTAGGTTGAATGACTTGCTTGGCAACCATAATGATGTGCTTAGAAAGACCAACAAGGAGAAGAGGGAGTATAGGTCTTTGCTTGGAAAGGCTAAGGAGAAGGTGGTTGAGCTAGAGTCTTTGCTTGTTGATGCTAGGGCTCAAATAGATTCCTTGTTAATCGCTTCCCGTTGTGACCAATGAACCCGAATGCATTGATTGTTCCACTTTTCTTGGTGACTTGATTGTACTTAGGGAGAAGTATGCCTCTAAGGTTGAGGAACTGGGATGTGTTTAGGTGGAGCTAGATGAGATGAAATCTAGCCCTCCTTGCTTGGTACTTGTACTTCTTGTCCCCGTTTTGCATGAGAAGCTAGATGTTTCTCGTGTATGCTAGATCTCTAGAGGCCTTTGCTCTGAAAGCTCCTATTCCTACAATTTGCTCCACCAGAAATAAATGTTGTAAAGAATATGGAGCTTGCACATTATGTTGATCGTTTGCAGGATGAGAATGATGAGTTCAAAAAGTTGATGGGTTGGTTGTCTGGTCATGAGCCTTAGTTGAGGATAATGATCGAGACATACAAGCACCGGGATGGGGAAGCACTTGGGCCAAAGAAGGCTGGTGAGGGAAGTGGTGAGAGTGATATTCCAGAGTCACCAAAAACCCACCACAAAAATGCCTTTGTTCCTAAGCCGAATCATCTTGGGAACCGACTAGACACAACCCCAGCTCCACCCCTGTTTCCTCCACAAACCGACAACTTCCAAAAAAACCCATCAAGTTCAAGAGTGTCTTGGGGAATGAGTTCTTTGGGAAGAAGGGAGAGAAACCGAGTGAGGAGAAGCCAGAGTCCAAAGAGAACCCAAAACCAAAGCCAAGACTGAAACCCTTCCATTGTGAGCATTGTGGGAGGGATGGGCACGTTGCTGAGTTTTGCTTTAGGAGGAAGCGTGAGGAGAGGTTGTCTAGAGAGTTGGCCAACAAGGACAATTATTGCCCTTCTCGTGGTGTGCCTGGGCCTAGGTTGGTGCCGAGAGGCGAGGGTATGGTACATACCATTTACCTCGAGAGAGGCATGAGTTTGTGCGTCGAGGTGAGCCACCAAATAGAGAAGGTGGTAGGCGTGTTGGGTTTGGGTGGTGAGTTTGCCGGGACGTTCCTTTGCTCGTGGCCAATACCGAGTATGGAGGGAACGATCGCAACTTTAGTCCCACAAAAGAGCTATGTGGGCCACAATCTCCCTTCGTGGTACGCGTAGTCCTCCAAGGGGACGTGTGGGTGTTGCACCTTAGAGATTTCCGAGCTCGACTCCGCCTTCCAACTCGGGGAACTCGATGTCTCCATGCTGGATATCGCATGAAGCCGGCGGCTCGGCCATCGCATGTGGTCCCTCACCCCGTGAGCGCTCCGCGCGTTGTTCCCGCATCCTCGACCGGCCCACACAGAGGCTCCTTCTTTGCGCCGGGTCGGCAAGGAACCCGTACCGAGTACAACACGGGACACGCCACCACCCTCTGCCACGCTTCTGACTCCAACCCTCTCTCGTTGTTCCCACGCTGATTCACACGAGGTTCGACTTCGGCGGGGCCGACCCAGAGGATCCCCAGGTCGAGGGACAATCCCGACGAGCAGGTTCCCTGAGCCGAGATCGACCGGGCTGTAGCAGGGCCTCCAGACGACCCAGCCGAAGGAAGATTTCGGCTCGACCGGGCTGACCGCAGGGGCCCGCCGACCTAATAAGCGGAGACTAATCCTACGTCCGCCTTACAACGACAAACTTCCTGCCCAGAGGGAACACCACTTGCCCGAGGCCGACCAAACACCCCAACCGGGGCGGCGGCTTCGAGTCCATCCTTGGCACTCGATCGGCCAAGTCTTCATGTTGTCGCCGGCGACACCCGGGAGACCTTCGTGGACTAGTCGAAGACGAAGTACCTTCGAAGGACATCTCCTTCCGACGAGCCGGCTCCGTCGATGTACCTAAAAGCGATGAGGACTCGGCCAACAAGAGACGCTCGACGCGAGCGCAACAAGAAGCGCAAAGAACGGCGCCGTGTCTCCGAGACAACCTCCCCATCCGGGCACCCGCGGGAAGCTCTCGAGGCGGGCCGAGAGCGTAGCACACAACTACCCTCGAGCAATGCCTCTTGCGTCGACCGCGCCGATCGCACATCTAGGCTCGTGGCATACGCAGCTCGGGAGTGGTCATAGCCAAGCTCGCCGAAGATGCTGAATCCCCCATGCGGGTCGACAACGGAGGTCAAATCCTCAGGCCTCCTCCCGCGGTGCACCGCGACAATGAAGCCACATAGTCGCGTCGCCAACCACTGCCCCAACCGGCAGCCTGCCAAGCTCCCTGCCGGGGCCCCCAACCGTACTCGCTCGAAACTGCCGGGTGGACCGCACAAGGTGGCAACAAGAAATCGCGATGGTCGTCCCTCACTCGTGCCTCTGCCTGCCGGCGGCGGCCGCGACGCGACTTTCCGCGGCGGGCAAACACGCACGGAAGCTCTAACCATGGAGCCACCTGTAGGGCCGGCGGCGGCGGCAGCCGCGGCGGCCGCGGGCCAGCGGTCGAACGCCCACGCTCTGCGGGGGTGCCCCCACGAGGCGGCTACGACGCCGCCGGAAGACCGGAGCGGCACGCGACGGAAGAAGTCAACCACCGCAAAAGCAACAATGACTCGCTTTCCCCGCCTTCTCACCTCGACTTCGCAACTTGCTCCTCCCCAACAAGTTCAAGCCTTTGGGGATCACCTGCTACCCTCCGACACGAAGCAAGACCCCATCCAAAGGGGCTCATGTGCCTACGCCCTCTCCATCGAGAACGCCGGCGGCAACAACGACACCAAGTGCCTCTACTTCCCCTTCCGCCGGGACCAAGCTCCACCACATGGCTCGGGGGTCGTTTCGGACAAGCACTCGATCGACAAGTGGGACCATCCGAAGGAGCAAGTTCACCAACAACTTCGCAGCGCCTATGGACGGGACGGGTACTCGCATGGACCCGGGCCATGGTCAAACAAGAACAAGGCGAGACCCTCCGCAAGCACATGCTGCCGCCTTCGGCGACAAGCGTCGCTACCGTAGTCGACGGCCACCGACAAGGAGGTCATCGATCTCCTTCCAAGACGGCCTCTACCACCACCGCACCTTTGAAGACTCCCGCCGTCGCCGCCCAAGTCCATCCCCCATCTCAAGGACATGAATACGTTCGGGGGCAGATGAAGAAGACAAAGCCAATTTCAAGTACGATGCCATCCGTGGCAAGAACAAGTATCTTCATAGCATGGGCAAATGGCAACAACGGGAACCAAAGGCCCCGCAACAACAACAACCATTCCCTGTCCCAACCGCAAGCGCAAGCGTACAACACCGTTGGCAATGGGCCCGAAATCTTGTACTCGCGAAGGAGAACTCGAAGAAGAACTCCCGGATGCTTCAAAGACTCCGTTGAAGGGGAAGTGCCCATGGCTTTCGAACTCAACCACACCACCCAGCAGTTGCTACCACTGCGCATGCACTCAAGAGTACTCCACGAACCCACCACACCCTCACGACAAAAAGGGCAAGAAGAAGAACGACGTGAGATGTGAATGACTTCCAGGAACCCGACAAGACCGTCAATGTCGTCTTTGGCGGACTACTCAGCCAGACGGGAGCAAAGGCTACCCGGGCCGAGAGTCATGACCATTGAACCGACGGTCCCGACCCCACCAGGTGGTCTAGAGGTACCCATTACCTTCTCCCGCGCGGATCAATGGACCAGCCTTCTCCGAACCAGATGGTTCCCCCGTCCCGAATGGGTGGTCGCGGGCTCCAAGCCCAACAAGGTCCTCATCGACTCATGCGGAAGCGGCTCAACGCCCCAGACACCAAGACCTTGAAGAAGATGTTGCTTCGACATCACCCACATGCTCAGACAAGCAGCAACACACCCCTTTCCACGCATCGTCCCAGGAATGCCGGGCCATCCCACCGGTCTCGCTGGTCCTACCCGCTACCTTCGGGAATCTCGGGACAACCACCGTACCGAGTACATCTGCCCGAGGTCGCCACTCGAGACTTCAACTACCATGCCATCCTCGGCTGTACCGGCCATCGCCAAATTCATGGTATGTTCCCCACTACACCTACTTGGTACTCAAGATGCCAAGCTCCACAGTGTACTCTCTCTCCAAGGGGACTTGAAGATCTCCCACGGATCGGCGATACGTAGGCCGGGGAGATCGCTCTACAAATCAAGCACTCAACGCCATGATGGAGGTCTATAATTGTCGAATAAGCTTGCTACAAGTGAACTCGACATCCCGAGAAAGTCCTGGGACAAATACGAACAAGCTCCTTGTACCACCGAGGAGGTTCTTGTCAAGACGATCGACCTCGGCATCAGGCACCTCAAAGAAGACCAATGCTCATCTGGGTCGTCTCGACCCCAAACAGGAAGACGCACTCAATGCCTTCCTTCGGGCTAACCGCGGCATCTTCTCGTGGAAGCCACAGACATGCTAGGAGTGCCCGTGGAGTTGATCGAGCAATCGGCTTTCAACGTCGATCCTAAGGCCACCCCCGCCGACAACACCTCCGACGCTTTGCCGACTACGACGGGATGCCATCGAAGAAGGAACTCGCTAAACTACTCGCGGCCGGCTTCATCGAGAAGTTTTCCATCCCGAGTGGCTCGCCAACCCCATTCCGGCCCCAAGAAGAACTCGAACGAGTGGAGGACGTTGGCCGACTACACCGACCTCAACAAGAACCGGCTTCAAGGACCCTTTCGGGTTGCCGCGGATTGATCAAGTCATCGACTTTACGGCGGGCCGCGACCGTTCGTCTTCCTCTACTGCTACTCCGGTACCACCGCATCGCGATCAAGGAAGAAGACTGAAGGAGAAGACAGCATTCATCACCCCATTTGGCGCGCACTGCTACACGACCATGTCCTTCGGTTGAAGAACGCCGACGCCACCTACCAACGAGCTATTCAAAGCCTCGCTTCCAAGAAGCAACTCTACAAGAACGTCGAAGACTACGTGGATGACGGGTCTGTCCAAGACCGAAACCCGCATCTCTGATCGACGACCTTGAAGAGACTTTCGCATCTTTGCGTGCGTAGCCCGGGAAGCTCAACCCAAACAAGTGCTTCTTCTGCGTACCTTCTTCAAACTACTTGCCTTCATCATCAACCAACGTGGCATCGGGGCCAACCCCCGAGAAGATCTCCGCCATCACCGGCATGAAAGTTTCGACGTGCATCAAAGACGTCCTGTTGTCGACCGGGTGTATGGCGGCACCGAACAAAGATTCATCTCGGTGCTTGGAGAACGGGGCTCCCCTTGTTCAACCATCAAGCACCAAGAGAAGTTCTTTTAGACCTGCAGGCGCATCAAGCCCTTGCCCAGCCTCAAGGATTTCCTATCAAAGCCACTCTGGTCTCGCCCGCGCCTCGCCAGGGGCGAGCGGGCCCATCGCTTCACCTCGTCGCGACTACCTCCACGTGGCTCGGCATCACCGCCATCATCGTCGAGCGGCAAGGAAGACGGCCACGCCTACCCGGGCCCGGGGCCGCCACTCACTTTGCCGAGGTCCCCATTTTTTCGCAGTCCAAGGCACGCCATCGCCCGTGCGTGCTTTTCGTACGAAGTACTCATCACCTCGTGGAAGCTGACAACACTACTCTCGGTGAGTACTGATCCTAGCCGTCACCGACCACCGTCGGCGACATCCTCGCTAACCAAGATGCTAACGTGGAAGAATTCCGGGCAAGGGTTGAGCTCTGCCGCCCTCACCATCGACTTCAAGCCACGCACACACCATCAAGTCGTTGGTGCGCTAGTCGACTTCATGGCATGAGTATGAGAAATCCGCCCACCTACTCCAACCGTGCTACCCGGTAGCATTGGGTGATGTACTTCGATGGCTCACTCAACCTCGAGGGCGCAGTGCAAAGCAGACTCTCATCTCTCCAACGGCGAACAACCCAAGTACGTCCCCGCGCATCTTTCCGGAAGGTCTCAAACAACGAAGCCGAGCACGAAGCTCTCCTACACCTGCCCGCCGCGCTCACCGGGCATCGTTTCGCCACTAGTCTACGGCGACCTCCGCGATGGTCATCAACCAAGTCAAGTCCTCGAATCGTAACAAAGGAGAACATGGACGCCATCGCCTAGAAGTCCGCAAGTCGAGAACAAGTTCTACGGCTCTGTGCCCCACCACATCGTCCGCAACAATGTTGTTAAATGCGACGTCCTGTCAAGCCACCCACCTGCGCTCGGGTACTGTGCGCAGTGTCTTCGTTCATGAGCTTCACGCCATCCATCCCGAGTCGCGCGCCACCGACCATCGCTCGCCGCACCCATCCGCCGGACAGAGGTCATGATGATTGACGGGACCGAGGCAACCCTTCATCGACTACCTTAGCGAGGATGTCTCGCACAAGAACCGGTCGAGCACCATCCGCGCTATGTCCTACGTCCGGCTTGGAGACAAACTTGCAAGCCGGGCGCATCTTCCGAGTACCTGCTAGTGCATCCTTGTGCAAGAAGGCAAGGACATCCGGAGGAGATCCACAAGGGCGTCTCGCGGCAACCATGCGTTTTCCCCGCACGCCGGTCGCCATGTGCCTTCCCAAGGAAGCATCGGCCTACGCCCCCGGCGACGCCTCGAAGAAATCGTCGAAGGTGCCAAGGGATTAACAATACTCGCCAAGTAGCAACACGTCCCGGCCCTACAAGCTAGTCACCATACCGCCAACTCCGGACCTTCGCTTGTCGGGAAGCTCGACATGATTGGGCCACCGCCAACTCCGCTGTGTGGTTTCAATGAGAGTATTGCGGCTACTCCATGTTCACCAAGTGGATCGAGACGTTTTCTGCCACATGCCCTGCTGAAAAGAGTACTCGACTTCTCGGATGAACCCCGTGCATCGCTACCGACTACCCCACCGCATCATCACGTATCCTGGGCTCCAAACTTCAACAACCACCGCTTCGGGAGTACTACGAGAATGAATGTGATCGACGTCCGATACGTTCCCGCCGCCCACCCTGCCAATGGACAAGTCGAGCGCGCCAACGGGATGGTGCTCGACGCTCAAGAAGCGCTCACACGTACGCCTTAACTCCAAAGGAGGCAAGTGGATCAAGGAACTACCCAATGCACTCGGGGCTATGTACTCGCCCTCTGCCGACCCGGGCAATCCCCTACTTCCCTGGTCTACGCTCCGGCTAACCCTCCCCGTCGATGCTTGCGGGAACTCACCGGCCAGCGGAGCATTACGACGAAGGCGTCTCTCGCCACGCGAGAAGAGTTGACATCGATGGACTCAGCAGCCTCGCCGCGCCGCCCTCGTCCAATCGCAAGATACCTCGGAGTGTTATCCGACACTACCATGATCGCAACGTCAAGGAACGCTACTTCAACGTTGGTGATCTTGTCCTCCGTCGTATCCGGTAACACCATGACCACACAAGCTCGGGCCTCGGGAAGGTCCCTTCACCGTGGCAAAGGTGACCGGTCGTTCCTACCGCCTTCCGCACACTTGAAGGCGAAGACATCATCAACTCGTGGAACGTCGACCAGCTCGCCAAGCCACGCTCAGTCTACACGACTACTCCGGGCTCGCCCACACGACCACATCATGACCCCTCCTCGCCGTAAGCGCTCCGGTCCAGGCACTGTCTCCGACTACCTTCCGTGATCCGTACCGCGTGCTACCTACGGATCCTCAGCCTTCACGAGCGACAAAAGGACTCTAGCGCCGGTCTACCAAGAGACCATGTACTCTTCAAGATCCGCCCTACACCGCTACTTACGCATCTGGATGGTACCAACCCTTGGAACCCTAGCTCATTAGTTTTCCTATTTTGCACCTATTTTCTCTAGGTTTTCCTTAGGACTAGCAAGAGAGCTTCACGGAGAGATCTTGTAGAGAGGGATGGATGATCGGGCGGCTTGCTAGACCTTGTACGAATCCTTGTTTCATGTATAGATGATTCGGCGTGATTCCTCAAGGTTTGGATGTGTTTTTACCGGTTGTTTTTGGTGGTGATTTTCGGAGCCCTCTTCGGTGATTTCTTTGGAGTGTTTTTGGGGCTTTTCTCTTGGTGATTTGGTGGGGGAAATTTGTGGGAACCCTTCGTGGTTCTTTGGGCTGTGATTCCCCTCCCAAATCCGTGAGAAAAGTTGCTCGAATTTGGGGTTTCTTGAGTTCTTGGGTTGGAAGTGCTTTCGGTGGGATTTCTTCGATTCCTCCTTTTTGGACGAGATTTGGTGGGATTAAACTCGGCTATGGACTCCTCATGAGGTGCTCCTGATATCCCCAAAGTCTTGTTCAAATCCGTGGAGCGATTCAGGAGATCGAGATTTGGATTTGGGGGAGTTGACTGCGGGGGTTTGTTCATCCCGAGGCGCCGGAGCTACACCGGTCGACCGGTGCTCTTGACCGGTCCGACCGGTGCAGGCCCTTGTGGGTTTTCGCTCGGGTGAGCGTCTTGGTGTGTTCTTTGTTGTCCGTGGTGCTTTCTTGTTTCGAGTTTGGGTTCGTTTGGTGGTCGGTTGGCTGTTTGGTGCCTTGGGGGCTTTCGTTTGCCATCGGTACCGACCGGTGCGTCTCCCGCCTCGACCGGTGTAGAGCCACTTAGTGGAAGTTGCTCGGGTTCACCGGCGGGGACCGGTCGACCGGTGGTTCTCACCCTGGGCTCCCGACCGTTGTGGGTCTGTAGACTCGGGGTTTGTTGTTCCGCCGCGTTCTCGAGTCGGAAGGGCGTGTGTGTTGGTTCCTAGGTCCGGTGGCACTCCAGTGGCTACGTGGGCTTGGCCAACTTGGGTAGTGAGTCGGAGACGTGTGTTGGAAGCCGCGTTCGTCTTGTTGGAGTTCTCATCTCCATCGAGAAGATTTTTTATCGGCTCCCATTCACTCCCCCCCCCCCTCTGCGGTTCGCCGTATCGGTCCTTCAAGTGGTATCAGAGCCGGTTCGGGTTTTTGTTGACTCTAACCAGTCTAAGATCCAAGGATGGCGTACCAGGAACGGGGTTCGGGTCCTCCACACTTCGATGGCAAGAACTACCAAATGTGGAGCAAGCGGATGGGTGCGTTCCTCCGCGGAAAGGGTCAGGCCGCTTTGGGATGTCACGGTGGACACGGGCTATGTCCCGGCCGATGGATTTCCTTGCTCCGGGGGTCGAGGGACGGATTCGACGCCAACAATAAGGCGGTCGACTACTTGTTTCGTGCTTTGTGTCGGCTCCGAGTTCGATCGGGTGCACACCGAGCACTTGGCTTGTAGGATTTGGGCGGTGTTGAAGGAGGCTCATGTTGGGAACGCCCGGGGTTCGGGGCACGGTTGTATGCGACCTACGGAGAGAGTACGAGAACTTCACTCATCTCCCGGTGAGTCCATCGATGCCTTGTTTCAGAGGTTCACGGTGGTGGTGAACAACATGAGGGCCAATGTGGACGTGCTCCCGTACGATGATCATGATAGAGCGGTCAAGCTCTTACACTCTTTGGATCGTTCGATATGGGGCGGGAAGTTCGAGGCCATAGTCGAGTCGGAGAGGTATGATACTCTGACGGTGAACGAGCTGTTCTCGAAGCTCAAGTCGGCCGAGGTGGATAGGGGCATGATCGCCAAGCTCGAGGGACCGGACCGATTCCCATAGTCTTGCCCTCGTTGGTGGTTCCAAAGGAAAGACTAACTCTAACCCATCCACCGGGATGTTCTCGTTTTCCTCTTTGATGTCTATGCCAGATGAGGAGTTTGATGACCTTGGAGAGGACGAGCTGGCGCTGTTGACGAGGCGGTTCGAGAGGCTGCACGAGAACCGCGTGAACATGAGGAGGAACACGAGGACTTGCTTCCAGTGCGGCAAGCGGGACACTTCGTTGCCGGCTGCCCGGAGAAGGCCGAGAACAAGGACAACTACAAGCACAAGCCGAGGATGAATGATGGCAAGTACCGTTCGAGGCGCGACCACAAGAGCAAGCACAAGAACAAGTACAAGGACGAGCGGCGGTCGAGGAAGAAGGAGGGCCGAGGCAAGGCCCGAGCGATGGTTGGGGCGAGCGACGTCGACTCCAGTTCCGCGTACTCCACCTCGAGCTCGAGCGGCGGCGAAGACGAGGGGAGATCGCCGCAAGAGCAAGAAGTCGTCCAAGAACACGAGGCGGGGGCCGAGCCGCTTCGCGAGAGATGGCTTCCGCACCATGGCGCCGAGCTCCGGCGAGCAAGAAGAGCACACGGAGCGACTCGGACTGCGAGTCCGACGACGAGGTGCGTGATGAACTTTCCTTCTTGCGCCGGGAGAATGAGAGGCTTGGCTCTTTGCTTGATAACAGTGATGACATGCTTAGAGAGGCCAAGAAAATGAGGAAAGAGCTTAGGGCTTCACTCGAGGATGCTAGGACTAGAGTGGGCCGAGCTAGAGACACGGGTGCTTGATAGCAAGCTTGAGATTGATTCGCTTAAGGCTATGCACTCGTTGTTTCGATGAGAATGATTGTCTTGATTGCTCCATATTCCTTGCTGATCTTGCTTTGTTTAAGGAGAAGCATGCCTCCAAGTGTGAGGAACTAGATGTGCTTAGGGTTGAAGTGGCCGAGCTTAAGTCTAGACTCGCTTTGCTAGGTGCTTGCACTTCTTGCCCTGTTTTGCATGCTAAGATTGATGAGATGCATGCTTACACTAGTTCGCTCGAGGCTAAATTGAAGGAACCCATGCCTACATCTTGCTCTACCTGTGAAATGCATGCATTGAAAAATTTGGAGCTTGCACATTATGTTGATCGTTTGCAGGATGAGAATGATGACTTGAGAAAGTTGATGGGTTGGTTGTCAGGTCACGAGCCTCAGTTGAGGATGATGATCGAGGCCTTTAAGAGGCAAGATGGTGAGGGGCTTGGAGCAAACAAGGTTGGTGAGGGAAGTGGAGAGAATATCCCGAGCCACCAAAAACCCACCACAAAAATGATTTCCCCCCAAAACCTAACCATCTAAGGAACCGACTAGACACAACCCCGGCTCCACCCGTGTTTCCTACACCCGAAATGACCTACAAAAGCCTATCAAGTTTGTGAGCACTTCGGGGAAAGTGTTCTTTGGGAAGGAGAGTGAGAAGGCTAGTGGTGAGAAACCGGTGGAGGGTTTGAGTGGAGAGAAACCAAGTGAGCGGCCACATCCCAAGCCAAAGCCTAAGCTTGTGAGGTTCCATTGTGGCTATTGTGGGAGAGATGGCCATAAGGAGGAGTTTTGCTTCAAGAGGAAGCGTGAGGAGAGAATGGAGAAGGAGTGGGCTAACAAGGACAAGTACCACCCTTCCGATGGTGTACTTGAGCCTCGTATGCGGATGCCCGGGGGCAAGGCGATTGTGAGGACGGTTCGGGCTTGGGGAGAGAAGAAGGCCGCGAGTGGTGCTTCTTGTCCGGAGTCACACCGGTCGGACCGGTGTGGGGCACGGTCGGACCGGTGCAGGCCCGGACAGACGGATGTTCGGGTTTCGAGCTCGTGCGGGTGCGAGGGTTGTTTACGGTGGTCGTGGTTCTGGTGGTTGGGCTGGAAAGGGTGCAGGTGGTCAGGTTGCTAGACGTTCTCCTCCTCGTGCTCAATACGGGGATTGGAGGAGTCGTGGAGTTGAGTTGGAGAGGAAGGACGTTCCACGGGCTTTCTTGCGTGGTTTTGGTCCTCCTCCAGGCAGAGAGGGGTGGTTCCCTCAGGGTGGTTACCGTGGTGGTGTTCGTGGAGGTAGCTTTGGTAGGAGAGATGCTTTGGTTGGTGCTAACCCCACTTTCGAGCAAATGGCTCGGACCTGGTTTTCCTCCTTTGGTACTAACCCCGGTCTTTGAGTCGTTTGTTCGCTCACGTGCCTATTTTTGAATTTCAGGTGGGAGACTTTAAGAACATTTGGTTGATTGACTCCGGTTGTTCGAGGCATATGACCGGAGACAGGGGGTGGTTCTCAAGTCTCGTCCGGTGGTGACGAAGAGGTACATCACCTTTGGGGACAATGGGCGTGGGCGTGTGCTTTCGAGAAGGTGAGATAAAAGTGAGTGACAAGATCACTGCGAGGCGTGTTGCTCTTGTTCAATCGCCGGGGTACAATTTGCTTTTCGTGTCCCGGTTGTTGGATGAGGGTTTTGAGGTGTTGTTTCGGCCTGGTGGTTCTCGGATTGTGGACTCTCGAGGGGACCTTGTTTGTATGGTCGTTCCCGAGGGTCAGGTGTTTCGTGTTGATTTTTCTCAGTCTTCGGGTGTGGAGCGTTGTTTCTTGGCTGGTTCTTCGAGTGAGTTGTGGAAGTGGCATAGGAAGTTGGGTCACTTGAGCTTTGACCTTTTGTCACGCTTGAGTAAACTCAATTTGGTCCGAGGATTGCCACGGTTGAGGCTTGAGAAAGAGTTGGTTTGTGCTCCGTGTAGGCATGCCAAGATGGTGGCCTCTTCTCACCCGCCTCTCACCGATGTGATGACCGAGCGTCCATGCGAGCCGCTCCATATGGACCTTGTTGGCCCGGCTCGTGTGCGATGCGGGTGGGAAGTGGTATGTCCTTGTTGTGGTGGACGACTATTCTCGGTATGGGTGGGTGTTCTTTCTCGAGGATAAGGGGGGAGACGTTTGGTTTTGTTCGAGATCTAGTCTTGAGGTTGAGGAACGAGAGGCACGGAGATGCCATACGAGCTATCCGCGGTGATAATGGCACGGAATTCGGGAACTCTCGTTTTGAAACCTTTTGCCATGACTTGGGTCTTGAGCACCGGTTTTCGAGTCCGTATACGCCTCCCCGGAATGGTGTTGTGGAAAGGAAGAACGGGACCTTGTGTGAGATGGCTCGGACGATGCTTGATGAGCATAGGACTCCGAGGAGGTATTGGGCCGAGGCGGTGAATACCGCATGCTATGTGTCGAACGGGATATACCTCGAGTGCACAAGAAGAAGACATGATATGAGTTGATGCATGGTCGCACACCCAAGGTGAGTCACTTCCATGTCTTTGGTTGCAAGTGTTTCATTCGAAGAAAGGCGGGAAGTTGGATAAGTTTGAGGCTAGGTCTGTCGATGGCATTTTCTTTGGTTATGCATCTCATTCTAGAGCATATCGTGTGCTCAATCTTGAAACTAACCAAATCGTGGAGACTTGCGAGGTAACCTTTGACGAGACAGAGCCACGTAGTCAGCTTGTCTTTGAGTGTGCAGGTGATGATGAGCTTGGCGAGGAGATCTTTCAGGAGGAAGAGCATGAACATGGTGATGATGAAGATGGCGGTGTGGTGCCCCCGGCTGAACATGTACCCACTACTTCGACTACGATGATGGATGGACCCTCTGCTACACCTACGACGACAAATCAAGAACGAGGAGAAGCTGATGTTGAGGGGGAGGTAGCTTCGAGGCGAGAACCTCCCCGGCGAGTTCAAGTGGATCACCCAGCTTCGAGGATCATCGGCGACATGAATGAACGCACTACACGGTCGAGGGTTCGGAACAATTCCCATTTTGCTCATGCTGCGTTTGTTGCTTCTTTCGAGCCCAAAGACATTGGACACGCACTATCTGATCACAATTGGGTTAACTCGATGCATGAGGAGTTGGAGAACTTTGAGAGGAATCGGGGTGTGGGAGTTTGTTGACCCTCCCCCGGGGTGTAAGCCGATTGGTACAAAGTGGGTGTGGAAAAACAAAGAGGGAGAGAAGGGTGAGGTTGTGAGGAACAAGTCGAGACTTGTTGCTCAAGGGTTCGGTCGAAGGAGGGGATCTACTACGAGGAGACCTTTGCTCCCGTAGCCCGTTTGGAGGCGATTAGGATCCTTCTAGCCTTTTTCGTGGCTAAAGGGTTCAAGTTGCACCAAATGGATGTGAAGAGTGCTTTTCGAATGGTGTCTTTGGAGGAAGAAGTGTATGTGAGGCGACCTCCGGGGTTTGAGAGTGAGAAGTACCCCCACCGGGTGTACAAGTTGAGGAAGGCGCTGTATGGGTTGAAGCAGGCGCCTAGAGCTTGGTATGGCAGGTTGAGGGGGTTCTTGTTTGCGAGAGGCTTTGAGATGGGGAAGGTCGATCAGACCTTGTTTTTGCTGAGACAGGGCAGAGATATCCTGATTGTGCAGGTGTACGTGGATGATATTGTCTTTGGTGGCTCGTCTAACTCTCTTGTTGCGAGGTTTGCAGATGATATGAGCGGGGAGTTTGAGATGAGCATGATGGGCGAGTTGCGGTTCTTCCTCGGGCTACAAATCAAGTAATCAAAGGAAGGAACATTTGTGCACCGAGGCTAAGTACACCAAGGACATTGTGCGGAAGTTCAAGATGGAGGACTCCAAGGCTATGACGACGCCGATGAGTATGACTACGGCTCTTGATGCGGACGAGGAAGGTGAACACGTGGACCGGAAGGAGTACCGGAGCATGATCGGGTCACTCCTCTACTTGACGGCGACGAGGCGGGACATACGGTTCTCGGTGTGTCCGTGCGCTCGTTTTCAAGAGTCTCCGAGGACTTCGCATCGGCAAGCGGTGAAGAGAATTTTCGGGTACTTGCGTCACACTCCCGACTTCGGCCTTTGGTACTCCGCGTCCTCCTCTTTGGCGCTTCATGGTTTTTCGGACGCGGATTTTGCGGGTGTCGGTTGGATAGGAAGTCCACTTCGGGACTTGCCGGTTTTTGGGTTCTTCTTTGGTGTCTTGGTCTTCCCGCAAGCGGTCGAGTGTTGCTCAATCCACGACCGAAGCCGAGTATGTTGCCGTCGCTAGTTGTTGCTCTCGGCTCCTTTGGATCACCTACACCATGAGTGACTTTGGTGAGGAGTATACCCATGTCCCACTTCAATGTGATAGCACCAGTGCCATAAGCGTTGCAAAGAACCCAGTGCTCCATTCTAAAACCAAGCACATAGAAGTGAGGTATCATTTCCTGAGAGACATCGTTGAGAAAGGAAAGATAGCGTTGATCCATGTACCCACACATCACCAACTAGCCGATATTTTCACCAAACCTCTAGATCAAGCAACTTTCACTCGTTTGCGGGGGGAACTTGGTGTGTGTTTGATTTCTTGAGTTGGGTGTGTGGGAGCTTTTTTTTTTGCCGGTGGTGTCGAGCCCGTTTTGCCTCCCCTCGAGGAGCCGGTTTGTAGCATATGTATAGCTTTCCTTTGTGCATTTCTTGCATTTTGGCATGGCATATGTAACATGATGTATAGGCATCCTTGTATCTTAGATTGCATGCATTTTGTATCATATGCATTGGTTAGGAAAGCTTCTCTCATATACATTGTTCACCATGGAATGAGATATATGTCTTTGTGAGCTTGTTTGGTATGATATGGTTAGTTTGGCTTAGCTCTTGATGATCTTGATGAATAATCCATGGTTGATAGCTATGCTTTTGAAAAATGTCACATGTATGCTCTCTCATGTGTAAATGCCTTTACATGCTCTTGACATGTTTTTGTGGCTTTGCTATGCTTAATTTGTGGTTGGATAGCTAGCTTATTGATCATATGGGGCCAAAGGCTCTTTTGCCATCATGAATGTTTAGCCCTCTAGATTTATCTTGTGGAGGAGCATAAGTTCCTTTTTGTCGCAAAGACATTTCATGTACCATTTACAAATCTGAAAATGAAATGAAAAATGCTTGGAAAATATGCTCCCATGACATATGTGCTGAATTTAATTTGCTTTGGGTGCTAAACCGTTGCATGATGCCTACCAATGAGAAGTCTCATACATAGAAGTAGGCACATGGCTCGGTGGCTTTGACATGACATGAGGTGCTTGTGGGTGTTTGTGATGGTCTTATGGTTAGAATAGTGTCCTAGCATGAAGTTTGTGTGGCTTTGCCATTTTGATATGCTTTGATCATGTTTAGGACTTTGCTCATGAGAGGCAAGTTTTTCGCAAAATTGCCAAAATCCATTTTAGCTTCGTCCAATGGTTGTGAAACTTGGTGATCATGTAGTTGAGATCGATACGAAGCCGTAGAGTACCTAACTTGCTCATTTGGACCTGTGTAGCTTTCTTTGTTGAATTTTGTCTATTTGAGAAGCTCTAGGTTGCATTTTTTGCATTTTTGTCTTGATTCATGCAATGCCAACAAGGGAGAGAAGTTTGAGCTTGAAATGGCTTGCTGGACGTGTTTGGAAGGTTTTCAGGTGGTTTCGAGCCATTTCTGGGCTCTGTTGTGCACCGGTCTGACCGGTCAGGGTCACCGGTCTGACCGGTGTGAGTGCTGGTCCTGTACATATGTTGGGCACCGGTCTGACCGGTGGTGATGACCGGTCTGACCGGTGTGAGCTGAAAGTGTTGCAGCTGTCCTGGTCTCAAGTGGTTTGCATGCATTCGTCCACGGGGAGTTGCATTGGTTCAGGGGGAGCTTGCATGTGTGCAGGGGGAGCTCTTTGTGGTGTTTGAGCTTTGTTTTGGTGGTTTGCGCTCTTTGCTTGAGCTTTGCTTTGTCTCGGATGTGTCGAGCCGTTGCCCTTGCCTAAGGGGTCCGAGACTTGTCTTCTTCAAGTGATCTTGCTCTTTGCCTTTGTTTGGCTTTCGATCGCTTGTTGGAGTTTTTTTTTGTTCGTTTCTTTTTCTTTTCTTTTCTCTCTTGTTACTTTTGTGTGGGTGTTGTCAATGCACTCATCAAGGGGGAGATTGAGGACCATGTGTGGTTCGAGGACCGGTGGATGGTCGCTTCCTTGTGTGATGAGTGATTGACAACGTTGTGTGGACTGATTCTTGGCTAAGTATTGCGGGTGCGGGTTGCGGCTTGACTCGTGTTGGTGCGGGTGAAGAACAAGCGCGAAAGGTCGTCGCCGGTGAGGCCTCCGGGTGTGGAGAAGACAAGTAGGCTTTGTTCGAGGGACCCGGTGGCCGGCGGGGGTCAAGTGCGGGCCGCATGGTGGCATGAACAAGCAAGATGAAGTCGTGGACGGTTTCTTGGTTGAGCCTCAAAACCAAGGTCGAGCCGGGACTACGTGGGAGCCAAGTCATGAGTGGAGATTGGCGGAGGCTACACCGAGTTCGCGGGGTTTCCGGTGGTTCACCGAAAACCACCGGGTTCCTTGGTTGATCCACAAAGCCAAGACCGGAGAACCGAAGACGGAGGTGCAAGCGGCACGGACCGGCCTCGACGCGGTGGGGACCGGTCTGACCGGTGTGCGACGACGCGTCCGAATCTTCGAAGCGGAGGACACGCGTCGGGATCGCATGGCTTGCGTCGAGGCTACGCAGGGTGCGGTCGCCGGGCATCCATCCGATGGTGAAGACATCAAGAATTCCAAATCCGCCCTTGAGGGGCTTGTATCCCTAGTTGTTAGAGAAGGGCATTTTAGACATTCGGTTGCCTCCATATAACCAAAGAGGTGATAGGATGGCAGCCAACTCTTGGAACCCTAGCTCATTAGTTTTCCTATTTTCCACCTATTTTCTCTAGGTTTTCCTTAGGACTAGCAAGAGAGCTTCACGGAGAGATCTTGTAGAGAGGGATGGATGATCGAGCGTCTTGCTAGACCTTGTACGAATCCTTGTTTCATGTATAGATGATTCGGCGTGATTCCTCAAGGTTTGGATGTGTTTTACCCGGTTGTTTTTGGTGGTGATTTTCGGAGCCCTCTTCCGGTGATTTCTTTGGAGTGTTTTTGGGGCTTTTCTCTTGGTGATTCGGTGGGGGAAATTTGTGGGAACCCTTCGTGGTTCTTTGGGCTGTGAATCCCCTCCCAAATCCGTGAGAAAAGTTGCTCGAATTTGGGGTTTCTTGAGTTCTTGGGTTGGAAGTGCTTTCGGCGGGATTTCTTCGATTCCTCCTTTTTGGACGAGATTTGGTGGGATTAAACTCGGCTATGGACTCCTCATGAGGTGCTCCTGATATCCCCAAAGTCTTGTTCAAATCCGTGGAGCGATTCGGGAGATCGAGATTTGGATTTGGGGGAGTTGACCCGCGGGTGCTGTTCATCCCGAGCTGCCCAGGCTACACCGGTCTGACCGGTGCTCTTGACCGGTCTGACCGGTGCAGGCCCTTGTGGGTTTTCGCTCGGGTGAGCGTCTTGGTGTGTTCTTTGTTGTCCCGTGGTGCCGCCGTTTGGAGTTTGGGTTCGTTTGGTGGTCGGTTGGCCTGTTTGGTGCCTTGGGGGCTTTTCGGTCGCCATCGGTCCGACCGGTGCGTCTCACCGGTCGACCGGTGTAGAGCCACTTAGTGGAAGTTGCTCGGGTTCACCGGCGGGGACCGGTCGACCGGTGGTTCTCACCCCGTCCGACCGTGTGGGTCTGTAGACTCGGGGTTTGTTGTTCCGCCGCGTTCTCGAGTCGGAAGGCCGTGTGTGTTGGTTCCTAGGTCCGGTGGCACTCCGGTGGCTACGTGGGCTTGGCCAACTTGGGTAGTGAGTCGGAGACGTGTGTTGGAAGCCGCGTTCGTCTTGTTGGAGTTCTCATCTCCATCGAGAAGAATTTTTATCGGCTCCCATTCACTCCCCCCCCCTCTCTGGTTCGCCGTATCGGTCCTTCAATGTTTATGCAGGGTTTTAGTGTTGAATGCAAGACTTTCGGGATAAGTTCATCAAGCACCTCATGACAAGACCTTGAAGCCCCGTACAAGTCATGCAATGAAGCAAACTTAACTCCAAGAAGCCGGGGACTTGATCCGAGAAGACGACGGACTCCGGGGACCCGACCGTAAAAGTCTCGAATCTTGCAAGACAAGGAGTTGAGTCCAATTCGGAGAGAAACCGACGACATGGACCTACATGCGAAGGGGGGGAAACATCCGAGAAGCAAGGGAACCGACGTGGAGCGAAGGAGCCCTCGGCCGGGCCTAAATGGGACCGGAGCCGACCGGCCCGGTCCGGGCGGCCCGTGCCCATTTAGGGCCCAAACACCCTCTCCTTTGCCCTAGCCGCCAATCAGGCTATTTATAGTCCCCTGACCGAGAGCCACGTAGAGAAGATTTCGTCTTCGGCCGCCGAGAAGCAGAGAAGAGAGGGACACCATCTCGGAGAGGAGAGGGTCGAGCTAGTTGACTAGGGTTCCCCTAGCTGACGTGGGAACCTTGCACGGAAGACCACGTCGGAGTTCCGGAGCTAGAAGCAAGATCAAGGAAGGATCCCGGTGGTGATCTTGTGTATGTATCATTGTTATAGTTGAATTATCAAGTTGAATCTTTTCCTAGCGATCAAGTGTTTCCTCGAAGATTTCGTTTTTCGATCGGCTTTGCTTATTCCAATTCTATTCTCGAGATAGATTACATAGGGTGTTCTTGTAGCCGCGGTGGCTAGAGGTACACGTCGGATCTTCCGAAAGAATCTCGACTTGTCTTTTGACTCGCCCTAAGCTCCCCGCATGAATAGCGATACGTTGTGACAGAACGGGGGTTCCGAAAGGCGGATGTTTTCGGATTTGGACGGGAAACCACGATTTAAAGAGGCTTCTATTAAGATTCGATTTGCTACTTCTTCTCTTGCTTGGAACTTCAACAAAAGGCTTATCCCGATCCTTCCAGATCGGTTTATCTACCCAATCTTACTTTGTTTTCTCCGGTCTTTAGTAGATTAGATTCGTTTTGTGTCTTTTACTTAGATGCATTAGGGTTTTATCGAAGATCGAAGTTACTTGGCTTTAATAGATTAAGTTTTGCGTCACACATTTGTTCCACGGATTCGATACCTTGGGTTCACCACTCGAGGGAAGAAGGGTCCCTTGACTACGACGGGAGACTTGTACGCTTGCGAGTCACGAACGAACTTTGATACAATTATTAACCGTCAACAAGCCCCTTTTTCTGGCGCCGTTGCCGGGGAACAAGTGATCAAGATTTGATTTTTTTATTGCCTTTTTGTAATTTTCAGTTTTCTTTTTGTTTTTATTTTTGCATCTACTAAATTTTGATCATCCTCAAAATACATCTAATCTAGTTTGTCTAACTCTAGTTTTTTATAGATTCGTTTTTACTTTCTAGTTTTTTGCATACTTTGTTTATTGCTAACCCTAACAGGAGATGGACGGCTACCTCTCCAACAAACCCAATAATTTTGTGGATGATCCAGAAAAACTTTACAGGCTAAGAAGACGCGAAGCACATCAAGCTAAAAAGCTAGATTTTGTAGATTCGGAGTCGGAAGACAAAGGATCACAGGAATCTCCAGAGAATTCACCACCTCAAAGTCCGCGGGAGAATCGACTTCCACCAATGGGTGACCAACCACCGCAAGAACGCAAGATTGGGGAGCTATGCACCCCAGACATCATCGACCTACCAATCTTGAACCTCGAGGAGATCGGAAGACCGTTCGAGATCAAGACCTCAACAATCCGCATGGTGCAACATTCACCCTTCACCGGCAAAGAGGATCCGAACCTTCACCTCCAAGCATTCATTCAACTATGTCAGACTTTCAACATGGATGGGGTGACTCAAGATCAAATGAGGGCAAGGCTTTTTCCGTTTTCACTACTCGGGAAGGCTTTGCAATGGTTCCACTCTCAACCGGCGGAGACGGTGCAAAATTGGAACACGTTGATGAAGGCTTTCATGAAGGAATACTACTCACCGGGTAAAACTCAAAGCTTGCATAATAAGATTGCCACCTTTGTTCAATATCCTACGAAACTATCTCGGAGGCATTCGAGCGCTTCAACGAGTACACCCGGGCGGTTCCACATCACAAGTTCCCGAAAGAAGACCTCGTGCAAAAGTTCTATCAAAGACTCACCATGGCGTCAAGGACGATCATCGATGCATCGGCGGGAGGATCTATCATCGAGCTTACACCGACGGAAGCTTTCACGCTATTCAAGAAGGTCGCGGATAATGACACGTGGGCGTCATCTGGGCGCCTACATCCGGTTCAACCCACGGGGAACGTCAAAGGAGTCTTGCAAGTGGAGAAGGAGAACATACTTGAAGGCAAGATCGACTCACTAATGAGGAGGTTGGAGAAGATGGAGATGGAAAAGAAAGAGGCTCAAGACTTGAAGGCCTCCGAAGCAAGGTCCACATGCGAAGAATGTGGAGAGTATGGCCATGTCCGCAAAGATTGTCCGGAGGAAGCCAAAGTGCTCGACTACATGAGGAAGGGAGAATTGCCGAACTTCCGCTACGGGCAAGGTAGGCCTCAATTTAATGCAAGCTCATCTATTCCTAACGCGGTTCCGCTTCGTATACAATTGAAGGAGTTCATGGATGAGCAAGCTAAGATCAACAAGGACACCGTCACCAAGTTCAAGACCATAGACAAGGTGTTGGAGAACATCGATAGCAAAGTGACGGAGGTCGGAAGTTCCAATCATCAAGTGCTCAACATGATGAAGATGCTCGAGACGCAAGTTGGACAACTTGCGGGGCGCCTCACTAATGATGAAGGGAAGCTTCCGGGACAACCCAAATGTCCCGAATCGGCGAAGGACATTCAAACGCGTTCGAGGAAGGAGACCGAAGATCCGGAATGTTCCGCGGGAGCAAGGAAGCTTAAACCATCCACCGAGGTGGAAGGAGTTGCTAAAGAGAAGGTTACGGGGATCGTCACCGAGGAACCCGAATTCGAGATGCCGGAGGAAGACACGAGGATACCGCAGCTCAAGCCACACTACTTCCGAGGTAAACTTGACAACCACTTTGAGAAGTTTGTGGATGTTGTGCGTAGACTTAGCATCAACATGCCATTACTAGATGCCCTACAAGTACCTACATATTCTCGTTACTTTAAAGACATACTTGCAAATAAATATGAGATAGCAACACTCGGGGTAGATCATGTCAAGATGTCCGAGGAGTGTAGTGCAGCTATTGCTAATGGGCTAGAGAAACAAAAAGACCCCGGGTGCCCTACAATTCCATGTTCAGTTGGTTCTTTCAACTTCGAGAAGGCGTTATGCGACCTTGGAGCTAGTGTGAGCGTCATGCCGAGGGATGTGTTCGAGAAGCTACGCCTACCGATGGAGCCTACGGGAATATGTTTGGAGTTGGGAGACAACTCCATTCGCTATCCCTTGGGCATTGCTGAAGATGTACCCGTGAAGGTCGGACGCCACTTCATCCCCGTCGACTTCGTTGTGCTCGAGATGGGAGAGAGGGAGAAGCCGCCGCTCATCCTAGGGAGGCCTTTCCTCAAGACCGTGGGAGCTACTATTGATGTTGGCAAGGGGGAGATCATGTTCGATATCAACGGAGAAAGGAGTTCCTTCAAGTTCCGTCCAAGGATCGAGGCATGCAACATGATTGGAGTGAAGGGAGAACCAAAACAAACGGAGGGGCTGAAAAAGAAGAAGGAGCCGAAAAAATGAACGTAAAGAAAATCAAAGAAGGTGTTGCATCCGTCAAGACAAAGGAAGAGAAGCCGCCTGTGAAGACCAAAAAAAATGACTAAGCCAACTAAGCCGGAAGACAAGCCCGCGCCCAAGATGGTGCGGAAGTGGGTACCCAAGATTGCAACGCCCGCAAAGAGTGTTGATTCAGAGTAATCAAGTGAAGAAGTCTAGCTATAGACTATAAACGAAGAGCTAGGCGGGAGGCAACCCGTTTCGTCGAGTCAAGAATAAGCTACCGGGAGGACAACCCGATTCCAAGTTTTTCGAGTATTTTTAATAATTTAGTTTTTGAGTTTTATTACGCAAAGACATTAGACTTAGAAGTGGTTGAACAATATTAGAGACATAATTCTTGATTGAATGTTTGCTTTATCATAAACCCTTTGCATGAACCCTCCTATGTGCTTGTTTGATTCTTTTCTTTTCGAGAAACCTCAACCAAATAATTTCAGAACCTTAACTCAACCTTTCACCCTCATTATGGTGCTGAGGTTGACTTATTTTTCATGCTAAAACCACACGAGTAGAGCCACGATTTATATTTAAGTGTTAATAAAATTCAGCACGTGGTAGGACTCGCGTGAACCTAGAAATCAAAACTTTTGGTTGGTTTTAAAAATCTTTATCCTTGGTTTCTCTAGGATTAGAATTTTTCTAAGCCTATTCTAATTTTGTTTTATTCAAAATCTTTCTTATTTAGCCAAAATTAGAACCTAAACCTATGCCCCCATGATCAAGCCGGGAAATGTTTGCTCTCAACCGATGAAGGCAAACTATACCGGTGAGACCGAAATCGACGTAGTCGAAAATATTTTCGACTTACATTTGTTTTTAATGGTTTAAAAACATCTCTAAAATTATGTTTGAGATCTTGCATGGCTCTGAAAAATATTTTAAATTTCGAATTAGAGGAGTGCTTAACCTTAAACACACCTAAATGGAGGCAATCTAGTTTGAATTAATCATGCATGCACCATTGGATTCCCTTTTATCAACTTTCACCAATTCCACATGCAAAGGACAAGCATGGTGGGCAGCAAGCATCAACTTTGCAGGATTTTCATGGTGGCATGTGAAGCAAGTGGAGCTAGGGAGCATGGACATGACCCAAAGCATGGAGCATCAAGTGGGAGGACCAATAATGCAAGAAAAGGAGTGGACGAGAGCGTTTGGGCGGTGCAACTCGTGGAGCACGCGGGCGCAGAAAAGTAGCGAGAGGCGAAATGATTGTCTTGGAAGAAAGACGAGGCGGGGAGGAGCCGGGGAGGCCCCCGAGGCGGCCGGCCCGAGCCGGCCGGCCTCACCTACTTAAGGAGCCCCCCGGCTCCCGTTTTCTGCAGGCAAGCTTCCCTCTCCTTCCCTTGTTTGTGTGTTCAAGTTTGTGTGCTCAAAACCTCCGTAGACATAGCCAACCATCCCAAGCTTGATAGCTCAAGAAAAAATCCACATCCTTAATCCACTCAAAGTCCACATCCGAAGCAAAGAGTTTAAGTGCCTAGTTACCGGTTGCAACCCGGAGTTTTAGTTGAAGAAAAGAGTGCAGCAAACATGTGGAAGAAGACCACAAGTGTCTTCTCTAAGAAGAAGAGTTCGTCGTCATCCAAGCCGTCATCAACCACGTCTTCGAGGAGGCACTCGGTTTCCGAGTCTCCCCGGAGCATGGAGACGGATACGGCGCCACCGAGGAGGAACGATGCTCTCCTTCTTGGTGGTATGAGGGCTGCAAGAAGCACTTCCATTAGGTTCACCGAACCTCGTGGGCACACGGAGGAGCAGCCCGCGCCACCACGACGATCGACTCGCTCAACCGCACCACCTCCTTACACCCCGACACACTCTTCGTACGGCTTCATCATCTTATCGGCGGAGGAGGAGGAGAGGCTCGCCAATCTTGAGAAGAGGCTTGTGCCCAACGTCGAGTTCGACGACCAAGCACTCTACACCTTGGGTTTTGGCACCGACATATACTATATGTTGGGGCACCTCGGATGGGTGCAGTTCTCCAACGGAGTATCGGTGGACACCCATTTGGGGTACGCCTTGGAAATTTTGATGACTATTGCACCCATCGTTGATGATGATGGGGTGCAAAGCTTGTCATTCCGTTTGGAGGGAATCCAACAAGAGGTTCCCTACGAGCACGTTAGGGAGCTGCTTGGATTCCGCAAGGGAGCTCCGGAGAAAGTTGACGTGCCACCCGGCATGTTGGCGGGATTTTGGAACATGATCTCCGGAGAAGCCCATCAACAACGCAATTGCATCCGCAACCCCATTATCCGGATATTTCACTCTTGGATGTGCAAGAGGATATTGGGGAGGATGAAGGAAACAAAGGTGACCGACACGGAGTTGAATTGGCTATACTCGGCTTTAATTGCCAGGCAGCCAATAGACCCCTCTTACCTCATGATCAACCGTTGGTGTTGTGAAGCAACATCGGGGGCGGGTAATATTGGTTCGGGGTGTTACCTCTCCATGTTGGCCTTTTCCTTGCGGCCGGGGATCGCAAGAAACCCCGCTCACCTTTTGCGTGGTACCTCTCTCGGCTTTGAATATTTGCGGAAAGGCAAATACATTAGT
Organism: Cenchrus americanus; assembly: GCA_947561735.1. Classification (NCBI taxonomy): domain Eukaryota; kingdom Viridiplantae; phylum Streptophyta; class Magnoliopsida; order Poales; family Poaceae; genus Cenchrus; species Cenchrus americanus. The sequence continues at coordinate 73,512,857 of OX387244.1, read as the reverse complement.
GGAGATGAGAGAGGAGGTTATCGGTTGGCCATAGTGAACCTACCCCTTCCCAACGAGAGGTTTAGGCTTTTCAATGAGGGGAGAGAAGATTGGTTGGAAGAGGGACTACTTGTCCCTGCAAGGAAGAACAAGAGAGGAAGAATCGTAGAGGAGGGAACATCCTCCGCACAAGCGAGTGGAGCACAACCCAATGTGCAACCATTCGGCGGGGTCCCTCCTCCGCCAAGTTATTACGGAGGGCCACAAGAACAAGCATGGGGGGTGGTGCACCGGTACCCCCACAAAATTATGTTGTGCCCAACGCTAACTTCGCGGAGTCCTACGCTCATCATCCCCAACCACAACAAAGCATGGCCATTATTGGAGGGTATGCTGCAAGAAACGCTCAAAACATCGCAGCCATCCAAGCTAACGCAGCTCAACTTGGTGAAGGCAACGCAAATATTGCCTTTGAACTTGGACGCCTTCACCTTGTGGAGCCAAATCAATTCGTCGGAGGGAATGTCCAATCGTATTACGAGCAAGGGTATTATTATCAAGATCATCAACATCAACCACCGGCGGAGGACTAGAAGATTTAGGAACTTTAGTTTTCTTTTCTTTTCTTTTTCTCTGTAATTTTCAGCTTTTGCTTATGTGTGTTTGCGTAGTATTTTCTGTTTTTATTTAAATTTCAGCAAGCATGTTTGTTTATTTTCAGTTTGTATTCCAACTTGATGTCATCATTAATAAAGACACCACCTTGATTATATCATTGGAAAAGTTACAAAATTCGTGCCATGATGATATATGATTATAATTGCAGCTTTGTTCATCTTTGTAATTGATCTATGCATGTTTAAGCTAGTGCTCTCTTAAAAATACAAATCTGAATTTATTTAAATGCTAGCTTAATTTTCAGCGGAGGTTATGATTAAAATAAAGACCCATAGTGTTTTATGTGCTCTCAAGTTATGAATAGATTAAAGATGTCTTTTATGCTCAAAAATATTGCTAACCTTGTCACAAATATCGCTTGTGTGTTGCTCAACCTATCGAAAGCCTTATATATATTTGAGTGCATAAACCTTAGTGTACAAGATTTATTTTTGAGTGAGTTTTTACAGGCCATGATTTCGCTGGCCCGAGACTAAGAAGCTGATCATTCCATTTTTGCGTATCTATCTTTTTGATAGCCTTTTATCCGTGCATTGTGTATCCCCGCATCGGAGATCTCACAAACTTCGCTGGATATCCACCCTTAAACCAAATATCATCTTTTGTGATTACCTCCTTGACCACAACCTATCGTTGAGAATGGATCATCAATTCAAGGAAGATCGCAAGACGGTGCCAACATTGAAGATTTCAAGTATCTCTCGAAGGAAAAATATCTCCGGTACCTACCTTATTTTTCGCCTCTTTGCTCGAGGACGAGCAACGTCTAAGCATGGGGGAGGAGGTAGGTACGGTGCAGTTTTAGAGTTTAAAAGGGAGTATTTTTAAAAAATAATATAATGATGAAAGAAAAAAATTCGGCGATATACGTGACTTCCAATTTGAAGAAAGAAAAAATATATATATGATGAATGAAAGAAAGAAAGAAAGAAAGAAAGAAAAGAATGAGAAATATGAGAAAGAAAAAAAATATGTGCGTAAAGTGAACTCCCCGATTCTCTAAAAGTGCATTCAAGGCTTCAAGTTAAAAAGATCCATTCTCATTTTCCAACCATGTGCAATCCGATAACGAGGACTTCCTTTGTGACTCGGGATCATTCTTTGCCATTTGCACATGTCCACTCATCTAAAAGTGTGTGTATTTTTCTCTTTCCCCTCCTTGATTTAACATTATTTTCCAATGACCTTTTTGACGAGTCTCGGTAAGACCATGAGAAGCTTGTCTTGTTTTGACAACACCTCATTTATAAAATCTTGTTAGGACTAAACTTTCCCAAAGCTCCATATAAAGCCTACCACAATATATGAGAGGGAAAGGAGTAGAATATATAGGCTTGAGAGACAAGTGAGATGAGAGTTCATGAGCAATACACGAGATGATTTAAATTTGTGAATTTGGTTTAGCTTTTCTTTATCTCGTTCTTTATTTCAAAAAATTCTGAGATCTATTTAAAACTTTGTGAGCATGTTAATACTTGTGGGATAAGCTTAATAAGAATCTACCCTCCGTAGAGATGAAGGCTAGTACATTATGGAACTTTAATGAATTAAAATTTTGAGAGCATTATGTTTTCTCATGTGTGATCAAGTGCAAAGTTTAAACATTGTTTGGCAATGATGATATCCATCGAAGGCTTACTCGAGGACGAGCAAGGTTTAAGCATGGGGGAGATGTTGACGGTGAAAATCCATCAACCTAGCCATGAGTTTACCTTCGGTGTTGGCATGAGTTTTATACCTTATCCATTGGTACTAACCCCCGTGGTATAACAAGTTCACGTGTGCATGTCGGTTTTGGAGTTTAATGTTTATGCAGGGTTTTAGTGTTGAATGCAAGACTTTCGGGATAAGTTCATCAAGCACCTCATGACAAGACCTTGAAGCCCCGTACAAGTCATGCAATGAAGCAAACTTAACTCCATGAAGCCGGGGACTTGATCCGAGAAGACGACAGACTCCAGGGACCTGACCAGAAAAGTGCTGAATCTTGCAAGACAAGGAGTTGAGTCCAATTTGGAGAGAAACCGACGACATGGACCTACATGCAGAAGGGGGAAACATCCAGGAAGCAAGGGAACCGACGTGGAGCGAAGGAGCCCTCGGGGCCGGGCCTAAATGGGCCCGGGCCGGCCGGCCCGATCCGGTCGGCCCGGCCCATTTAGGGCCCAAACACCCTCTCCTTTGCCCTAGCCGCCAATCGGGCTATTTATAGTCCCCCGACCGAGAGCCACGCGAGAGAAGATTTCGTCTTCGGCCGCCGAGAAGCGAGAGAAGAGAGGGACACCATCTCGGAGAGGAGAGGGTCGAGCTAGTTGACTAGGGTTCCCCTAGCCGACGTGGGAACCTTGCACGGAAGACCACGTCGGAGTTCCGGAGCTAGAAGCAAGATCAAGGAAGGATCCCGGTGGTGATCTTGTGTATGTATCATTGTTATAGTTGAATTATCAAGTTGAATCTTTTCCTAGCGATCAAGTGTTTCCTCGAAGATTTCGTTTTTCGATCGGCTTTGCTTATTCCAATTCTATTCTCGAGATTGATTACATAGGGTGTTCTTGTAGCCGCGGTGGCTAGAGGTACACGCCGGATCTTCCGAAAGAATCTCGACTTGTCTTTTGACTCGCCCTAAGCTCCCCGCATGAATAGGGATACGTTGTGACAGAACGGGGGTCTCGAAAGGCGGATGTTTTCGGATTTGGACGGGAAACCACGATTTAAAGAGGCTTCTATTAAGATTCGATTTGCTACTTCTTCTCTTGTTTGGAACTTCAACAAAAGGCTTATCCCGATCCTTCCAGATCGGTTTATCTACCCAATCTTACTTTGTTTTCTCCAGTCTCCAGTAGATTAGATTCGTTTTGTGTCTTTTACTTAGATGCATTAGGGTTTTATCGAAGATCGAAGTTACTTGGCTTTAATAGATTATGTTTTGCGTCACACATTTGTTCCACGGATTCGATACCTTGGGTTCACCACTCGAGGGAAGAAGGGTCCCTTGACTACGACGGGAGACTTGTACGCTTGCGAGTCACGAACGAACTTTGATACAATTATTAACCGTCAACAAACCAGCACGCCGACTTCGAGCTTGGATCCGACTCCAACTCGAACTTGACGTCTCCGTGGGCCATCGTATGCGAGCCGGCTATCGAGCCATCGTGTGCGGACTCCCCACTCCATGAGCACTTCCCATACGGCCTCTGCAACGCCAGCAAGGCCCATGTGAAGGCTCTCACTACGCGCCGGGCCGGCAAAGAGATCGTCTCCGACTACGCGTCGGACTCCAAACCCGTCTCCAGCTACTACTCAAACTCCTCCCACGAGTTCGACTTTGAATCGGACCCAGATGAGCCTGAGTCCGAAACCTTCACGACCGAGCAACCGCTGTCGGGACCAGCTACCGTCCTGGTTATAACATCTACACCCGCCGGGAGATTCGTCTACTGGCCAGACCGCAAGCTAGCAGACCTGACAGACGGGAACTCACGTTGCGTCGCCTACCTCGACTAGCTTCCCTTCCAGGAGGGAATGCCACTAGCTCCAGCAGAGGAGCACACTCCAACAAAGGTGGGGACTACCGACTCTAGTCTTGTCTCTCCCGATAGTCAAGTCTTCATGACTACCAACGAGACGTCGGGACCTTCAGGGACACAGCCTGACCATTTCCTTGAAGATATCTCCGCAGACGAGTTGTCTACAAACGCACCCACAGACGAAACCAACGACGATAGGAACGCTCGACGTGAGCGCAACAGGAAGCGTAACGAACGGCGTCGACGTCTCTGTGAGAGCCTCCCCATATGGAACCTCACAGAGGCGCTGAACCAAGTCGAAAGCCGGGTGCATACTACCCCTGAACAGTGCCTCATGTCCATCACTACGATAGCACGTTAGGCTCAAGGGATGCGCGAGGGTGAAGTCATCGCCAAGATCGCGAAGGACGCCTACTTCATGAGAGTTGACAACAGAGTCGCTCAAGTGCCTCCCCTCCGAACTCGCGAAGCCGATCATGAAGCCACAAGCCGTAGTCCAGACGACAACCGACGCAACCGTACTCGAGGAGAGCTATCGCAGAACCCCAACCACACTAGGGCATCTACTGGGGGACCTTCTCAGGGCGGTCACAGCGCTGGCCGCGCTGGCGGCAGTCGTGCTGTGGTGGCTCACGGAGACGCCGGCAGCGGAGGCAGCGGCGGCGGGAGCTCCTCACACGGGGCTGGAAGGAGATCCGGTGGTGGAGGTGATCGCGGAGGCTGAGCCACGCAGACAGCCACGTCACCGGTGTCTCATGCGGCGGCTACGATGCCCGTCGCAGAATCGAAGAAATCCGACGCAAGAAATCCTCCACATCAGGCGAGAATGACGGCTTCCCCGCCTTCTCTGCTCGACTTCGTAATCTGCTGCTCCCAGAGAAATTCAAGCCTCTGGGGATCACCAAGTATGATGCGAAGCAAGACCCAGTACAGTGGCTCAGGTGCTACGCCCTCTCCATAGAGAACGCTGGTGGCAACAACGACACGAAGTGCCTCTATTTCCCTTTCTGCCTGGACTAGGCTCCATTTACATGGCTCGAGTCACTCGAGAAGTACTCGATCGACAAGTGGGACCAGCTCAAGGAGCAGTTCACCAGCAACTTCACGGGCACCATGGGACGTTCGGGTACTTGCATGGATCTAGCCATGGTGAAACAGGAACAGGGCGAGACCTTGCGCAAGTACATGCGGTGCTTTTTTGACAAGCGCGCGACTGTAGTCGATGTCACCGACAAGGAAGCCATCGACCTTTTCCAAGACGGTCTCTACCACCATCGCACCTTCGAAGACTTCGGTCGACGCCGCCCGAGCTCCATCACCAAGCTCAAAGACATGATTACTTCATGGGCTGACGAAGAAGACAAGGCGAACGCTAAATACGACGCCATTCGCGGCAAGAGCAAGCAAACTGTGGGCGGCAGCAACAACAACAACCAGGATCAAGGTGGTCGCAACAACAACTACTCGGGTCCTAAATCGCAAGCACAAGCCAGACAACACAGTCGCGGCTATCTAGCGCCTTGCGAAAGACAACTCGAAGAAGACCTCCGGCGGCTTCAAAGACTTGCTGAAAGAGAAGTGCCCGTGGCACCTGGAGGGCAACCACACTACCGAGCAGTGCTACCAACTCCGGCGAGCATTCAAGGACTCTCGAGACCCACGGCATCCTCATGACAAGAAAGGCAAGAAAAAAGCCGACGAAGGCAACGGCGACTTCCAAGAACCCGACAAGACGGTGAACGTCCTCTTCGGTGGACTACCCACCAAATGGTCTCAGAAGGCCACTCGACGGGAAGTCTTAAACATTGAACCAGCGGTTCCGACCCCTCTCCAGTGGTCGGAGGTACCCATCACCTTCTCCCGCGCAGATCAATGGACAAGCTTCTCTGAACCAGGGCATTTTCCTCTCGTCCTGAAGCCGGTAGTCGCGGGCTCCAAACTCAACAAGGTACTCATTGATGATGGGAGCGGGCTCAATGTCCTATTCACCAAGACCTTGAAGAAGATGAAGCTCAACATCACTCACATGCTCACCTAGAGCACATTGCCCTTCTACGGCATCGTTCCCGGGAACGCGGCTATTCCACTGGGTTCAGTGGTCCTGCCAGTTACCTTCAGGGAAACTAGAGAAAACTACCGCACCGAGTACATCAAGTTCGAAGTCGCGGACTTCGAAACTTCCTACCATGCCATCCTCGGCAGACCAACCATCGCCAAGTTCATGGCGGTACCTCACTACACATACTTGGTACTCAAGATGCCAAGTCCGGCCGGTGTACTATCGCTACAAGGGGATTTGAAGATATCCTTCGACTGCGACACAGAAGCTCTGGAACTCGCAGCCAGCAACCAAGTACCTAATGCCATGATGGAGATCTATGTTGCGTCAAAGAAGCTTACCCCAAGTGAACTCGACATCCCAGAGAAGTCGAACAAGTCCAACAAACCCCAGCCATCTGAAGAAGTGCATGTCAAAGCAATCGACCTTGGGACAGGCGACAGCAGAAAGACCACCATGATCGGGGCAGGCCTCGACCCGAAATAGGAAGACACACCCGTCAGCTTCCTTCGGGCTAACCGAGACATCTTCGCTTGGAAACCAGCGGACATGCCAGGGGTGCCCAGGAATCTGATTGAGCACTCACTCAACGTCGACTCGACCCCAAAGCTACCCCGGAACGACAACACCTCCGCCGTTTCGCTGATGACCGACAGGATGCCGTCAAGAAGGAACTCGCCAAACTACTCGCGGCTGGCTTCATCAGAAAAGTCTTCCATCCTGAGTGGCTTGCCAACCCCGTCCTCGTCCTCAAGAAGAACTCTAACGAGTGGAGGATGTGCGTCGACTACACCGACCTCAACAAGCATTGCCCCAAGGACCCCTTCGGGTTGCCGCGGATAGATCAAGTCATCGACTCCACGGCGGGCTGCAACCTGCTCTGCTTCCTCGACTGCTACTCCGGGTACCACCAGATTGCTATCAAGGAAGAAGACCAGGTGAAGACCGCGATCATCACCCTGTTCGGCGCCTACTGCTACACGACAATGTCATTCGGGTTGAAGAACGCCGGCGCCACTTACCAGCGAGCTACCCAGGCCTGTTTCAATAGACAACTCAACAAGAACGTCGAAGCCTACGTGGATGACGTGGTCGTCAAGACTAGAAATTCTGAAACGCTCATCGCTGATCTTGAAGAGACTTTCGCATCCTTGCGAGAGTACCGCTGGAAGCTCAACCCGAACAAGTGCGTCTTTGGCGTACCGTCGGGAAAACTACTCGGCTTCATCATTAGCCATCACGGCATCGAAGCCAGCCCCGAGAAGATCTCTGCCATCACCAACATGAGAGCTCCCAACCGCATCAAGGATGTCCAAAAGCTCATCGGGTGCATGGCGGCCTTGAACAGATTTATCTCAAAGCTTGGAGAACGGGGGCTACCCTTCTTCAAACTACTCAAGAATCAAGAGAAGTTCGTGTGGACTCCAGAGGTAGACCAAGCTCTCGCTCAGCTCAAGGATTTCCTATCCAAGCCGCCAGTCCTCACGGCTCCTCGCAAAAAAGAGCAGCTACTGCTCTACCTCGCTGCGACTACTCACGTGGTCAGCTCTGCCATCGTTGTCGAGCGGCAGGAAGACGGCCACGCCTACCCAGTCTAGCAACCAGTCTACTTCGTCAGCAAGGTCCTGTCAGAATCTAAAGCACGCTATCAACCAGTACAGAAGCTACTATATGCAGTGCTCATTACCTCGCGGAAGCTACGACATTACTTCCAGGAGTACTTGGTATCTGTCATCACCGACTACCCGCTCGGCGACATCCTGCGGAACCAAGATGCTACTGGAAGAATCTCCAAGTGGGCAGTCGAACTCGGCGCCCTCAACATTGACTTCAAGCCACGTACAGCCATCAAATCGCAAGCACTAGTCGACTTCATGTCAGAGTGGCGGGAGAATCAGCTGCCAACTCCAACCGAGCGACCAGACCATTGGGTGATGTACTTCGACAACTCGCTCAAGCTTGAAGGCATCAGTGCAGGGGTGCTCCTGATCTCTCCAACAGGTGAACAACTCAAGTACATCCTGTAGATCTTTTGGAAGGTCTCAAACAACGAAGCTGAGTACGAAGCTCTACTACACAGGCTCCGCCTCGCAGCTTCCCTGGGCATCAAGCGACTACTAGTCTACGACGACACTGCAGTGGTCATCAACCAAGTCAACAAGTCTTGGGACCACAACAAGTAGAACATGGACGCCTACTGCCTAGAAGTTCGCAAGCTCGAGAACAAGTTCTATGGTCTCGAGTTCCATCATGTCGTCCGTGACAACAACGTTGCAGCGGACGTCCTATCGAAGCTTGGTTCTACTCGCGCTCAAGTACCAGCGGGTGTCTTCGTCCACGAGCTTCACGCGCCATCCATCCCGGAACCGGCGCCTACGACCACTGATCCAGCGCATCCGCCAGCTAGCCAGGAGGTCATGATGATCGATGTGGACTGGCGACAACCCTTCATCGACTACATCCGCGAACAGAAGGTTCCATCGGACAAAAGCTCGGCCGAGCAACTCATCCGCCGGGCCAAGTCCTACGTCCTAGTCGGGGACAAGCTATAAAGGCGGGGCGCCACTTTTGGAGTACTCATGAAGTGCGTTCCCCGAGAAGAAGGCAAGGACATCTTGGAGGAGATACACAAAGGTGTCTGCGGCAATCACGCATCCTCACGCACGCTGGTCAGCAAGGCCTTCCGACGAGCTTTCTACTGGCCCACAGCTCTGGGCGATGCCGAGGAACTCGTCAGAAGATGCCAAGGGTGCCAGTACTTTGCCAAGCAATAACACGTTCCGGCCTACAAGCTAGTCACCATACCACCAACCTGGCCTTTTGCTTGCTGGGTGCTCGACATGATTGGGCCTCTTTCAACTGCGCCAGGAGGATTCAACAGAGTTTTGGTGGCCATCGACAAGTTCACCAAGTGGATCGAAGTCAAACCGGTCACCTGTCCCAAGGCCGACAGGGTACTCGACTTCGTGGATGAACTCGTGCATCGTTACGGACTACCCCATCGCATCATCACAGTCCTGGGCTCCAACTTCAACAATCACCAGTTCTAGGAGTACTACAAGAACAGCGGGATTGACGTCCGGTATGTCTCAGTCGCCCATCCACGGGCCAATGGACAAGTCGAGCGTGCCAACGGAATGGTACTCGATGCTCTCAAGAAGCGACTGCACAATGCTACTCACACAAAAGAAGGAAAGTGGATCAAGGAACTGCCCAACACTCTCTGGGGGCTGCGTACCCAACCCACCAAGCCGACAGGACAATCACCTTATTTCCTGGTCTACGGCTCTGAAGCTATTCTACCTGCCGACGTCATGTGGGAATCGCCGGCAGTAGAGCAGTATGACGAAGGCATATCTGAAGATAGAAGGCGAGTTGACATCGATGGACTCGAAGAAGCTCACTGTGCTACCCTCGTCCAGTCAGCAAGGTACTTCGAAGGTATCCGACACTACCACGATCGCAACGTCAAGGAACGCTCCTTCAACATTGGCGATCTTGTCCTCCACCGCATCCAGAACACGGAAGGACTGCACAAGCTCAGCTCGGCATGGGAAGGTCCCTTCACAGTTGCAAAGGTGATCGGATCAGGCTCGTACCGCCTCCAAACACTTGAAGGCGAAGACATTAGCAACTCATGGAACGTCGACCAGCTATGTCGGTTCTATGTGTAGTCTCTCGACTACTCTAGGGGCTCAAGTCTACATGACTACTGCCGACTCTTTCGCTGTAAGTGGCCTTCGGGTCCAAGCACTAGTCTCCGGACTACTCTACTCCGAGATCCAGCGTTAACGGCTACTAACAGAACTCGGGCTACTTAGAGCGTCAAGGACTCTAGCAGCGGTCTATCAAGATACCATGTAGTTCTAGATCCAGCCTATACGGCAATTAACGGATCTACTGCTGTAAGCGGCTACACGTCCCAGCACTACTCTAGCCGTAGGCGGCCTCCGGGTCCTAACGTCTTCACTTGTAAACGGCCCTGGCCATCCAAGTGTATCTTTTCAGTAATAAAGTTTGATTATGAATCAACTCATTTACTATGTCTCCCTCAACGGGTCGACTGCCGAGTACTACTACTCGCACACAACTCCACAACATGGGCACTCTGCATACATACATCACGACAACGAGTACTCATTTCATGGAAGTTTTTTCATTAAACATTTAAACAAGTTCATTACAGCTTTGTTTATATATAACTTCTGCTACAAGCTAATCCTACAGGCTAACTACTGGAGGTTCGGCTTCTCCGCGACTTGCTCGGCAATTGGCGCCATCTGCTCCAGAAGCTCTGCATACTGCTCATCCGTGCAGTTTGCGGCTAGTCCACCCGTGACTACATCAACCGGGGCCTTGGGGAAGTACGACTTCATAAACGCTAAGACCTAGTTGGGGATGGACTTCGCCAGATGCTTGACATACGTCGCCAAACGTCCGGGGGCTTCTTTCAGCCGGTCGACCAATGGAGCAACCTTTGGTCCGCCCGGGTTAGGTACCAACAGTCTAGCGATGGGCGGCACGGCTTCTTCAAGCTCCTTGAGTTGACCCCGCAGCTTCTCGCAATCTTCACCAAGCTTCTGCAGAGATTTATAGCAGTTGACAAGGTCACGATCCAAGGCGATCTGAAGCTCCATGTGCATATTACACTCATGGGCCAACTGCTTATAATCGTACTCAAGTACCTCGCGGGCATCCTTCTCTCAGTAGAAGAGATTCTTCATGACGACTTCTGATGCATTCAGCTATTCCACCAGAGCCTCAAGATCTGCAAACAACTCAAAGGGAAATGTCAGACTACTACAGGGTACCCAAGTACTCGACAAGATGGCATCGTCATACCTTTGTTCTTCTGGCGCAGTGACTTGTTCTTCCGAATCAACACATCGCTCTTCGCCTGCATATCTTGCACTTCATTGTGGTACTAGGCGAAGGCGCCATCGAGCTTGGACTGGAGCATGGCGGAGTACTTCCTGGCTTTAGCGAGTTCTTTCTCCAAAGTTTCCGCCCGAAGCACCGTATCGCAATACCCCTGGAGCATGTCAGACTTTTGTCGGCATCTCTCCACGACATCCTGCAGAAGGCAACAACTCTTACTTGGGTACTCGTTCTGCTGGAACTCGACTACACGAGGGTACAGTCACGTACCTTCATCCATTGCTCGGCACGCCGCATCGATTCCAAGTTGCGAGCTACCGCTACCGTGCTGATAAGATCATCGGCCAGAAGCTCGAGTCCATCCCGACCAGTCGTGGTGGCCTCGGACATCGGTGCCGAACGGATCGGTTCCGCGTCTTGGATTTCAGACGAACGGATGACTACCTCCAAGCTAACCTCCGGCAGGGCATCCCCACGCACTTCTTCGGCCACACCCGGGGTTGCTATCTCCGCCGGCTCAGTTGCTTATTCGGTGGCCACCCCGTTTTTCGGCACAACACCTTCAACTGGCACGCCTCAGGGATGGCACTACCCTCGACTTCTGCCCCTGTCAACACATGACATACGGGATCAGTTCCCTGGGGGCTTTGACTACTACTTGAGGAAGGCCGCATTACTGCAGCGTACTCACCTTCTACTACGCTGGCTTCTGGCAGCGTAGCCTCCACGACCGGCGTCACGGTCTCGGCCTGAGGGATGGGAGCGAACTCCTCAGCGGAAGGCGCGGCAACTTCTTCAGCCGCCGCCGTGTTGGGTTCATCTCCATCCCAGGACAAGTCAGTTGATCTACTTTATGGTACAAGATTGGTGGTCAACCAAGTAAGATTACCAAGCTACGAGTACTACTCGGGAAAGGTCTTCACTTACAAGCTAGACCGGACGACAGTCACGGTTGGAGCGCCAAGTATGCTAGCGATATCTACAAGCCCGGCTTCGATGGGCGCCTCCTCTTCTGCTTGAGTTGCTGCCGGTTCTTCGGCACCAGCAGCCGCACTCGACTCGGGCCTGCTCTCCACGGCGGGCGCCTGCGGCTCGACAACACTAGTCGACCGCTGTGTCATCTGCGACACAAGTTCTTCGACAGTGGGGGCTGGATTGTGGCTTCTTTTAGCCGGCCCGCCCACGGTGTCCCAGTCCTCTCCTTCCCCTTGACCAGCAGGGTCAGATGAGGGAATCTCCTACGATAACTCAGAAGTCAATTGTTAGCATAGAGAATACATTAAGACAAGTACTCGAGGAGCTTACCTCTTGAGACGTAGTCTCGGTCACCTTCAATTTCTTGGTGACTCGTTTGCGCGCCACATTGCGTGGCCTCTATGGAGGCGCAGAGAGACTAGCCTCCAGGCTAGTCGGTGGATCTTCAACAGGGGGATGTGGGGCAACCCAGGTCGGCTGAACCTGGACCGCAGCTGGAACCGCTCCTGAAGTGTCTCCCCGTCCTCCTCGTCGGACGTGTCTTCTATGGTGACGGTGTCATCACCCTCGCCGACTTCACGGCGCTCCTTGCCCTTTCCCTTGCCCTCCTCAGGAATATCCACAAGTCGAGGAAGGGAACCTGGGTCGGAGACAAACTTCGTCAGATCATCCTGCATCAAACAGTTTGGGTGAGCTCGATTTCTACAATGCAATGACTACTCAAAGACATAAGTTCGGCTACCAACCTTGTTTGGTGGACGAGCACGGAGTACTCGGGGACTGGGCAGCGTGTGTATGGTGGCATATCTTTGAAGATCCTCCCAGTCTCTCGACGATGTCGTCATCATCGACTTCAGTGTCGGGCATCCTCGACGTGTTGTCGTCGCCCGTATACTGGTACCCGAGGGTGTCACGCGCCATCAGCGGCTGTACCCTCCTCTTCATGAAGCTGAAGACCATGTGTTCGGCCCTCAGCCCGGCTTCTCTCAAAGCCTTGATCTTCTGCAACAACTTGGGTAGTTGAATACCCTCCTGCATGGTCAGCTCTGTGTTCCACCAGGGCTGATGCTTTGGTTGCTTCCCGCTCGACTTCGGTAGCTTCGGGTGGTGGTTGGTGATGTAGAACCATTTCAACTTCCAATCCTGGTTGGAGTCGATGAGCTTGTATGACTGGTACTGCTCGGCGGCGTCTTTGCGCATCTGGATGCCGGCTCCACCGACTACTCTTGAGTCGTTGGTGCTCGGCTGCGGCTTCAAGAAGAAGAATTTTTGAAACAACACCCAGTGGGGCTTGATCCCCACGAAGGCCTCCCAAAAGTGGACAAAGACGGAGAAGTGAAGGATTCTGTTAGGGTTCAGGTTCAAGTACTCGATACCGTAGTACTTGAGGAGACCCTTGAAGAAGTCGCTCGCTGGGAGAGCCAGCCCGCGCTCCACGAACTGCGCGAACATTGGGATCTCATCGGGGTTCTTCTCCATTGGGTATGGATCTCCCGCGGCGGCGCGCCACATGACCATCTCCTTCTCCCTGAGGAAACCACTGTTCACCAGCACCAGCAGGTCTTCGGTCTTCGCCTTGGATTTCTTCCACTCAGTGTTCGGATTCGGGCGAGGAGGAGAGGTCGGCGGTGTTGACCCCTGGGCGAATCCAGCCGCCTCGTCACAGGATATCTTCTTCCCGATGTCGGTCTTCATGCTCTTCGATGGAAAAGACTTCATTCTCCAAGTGCACCGGGTTTTCACTCGCATTCACTCAGGGGCTTCTCTAGAGGCAAGCAATGGCGGCGCGCGTGGATCTGTAGCCTAAGGTGCGGTGGCAGTGTGCTCGGGTGGTTGACTCTAGGCTAGATCTATTTCAAATGGCTGCGAGGGTGGAAGATGAAAAACCCTAAGGGTTTCGGCTTCTATTTATAAGCCAATCGGCGGCACTGTAACGGCCAGATGGATAAGTATCGGCAGCTGACTCAGCAGCAGCTGCCTGACTCTTCAACTTCCAGTAGTCGACGCGCTTCATCTCGGGGGCTCGACTACAACTATTTAATTCCTGGGGTGATGATAAGACTCCAGAGCAATTCAGGACACATTCTACAATCAAGATGACCCTTCAATTCGAGAGGAAGTACTCGACTCAAGGCTCGGGGGCTCCGTGCCACGTATCCTTCGATTTTTTCTCCGGATTTTGCGGGATAATCTTGGCAGAGTTTCAGATTGACCCTCAGCTTGAATCTATGATTCGACCTAAGGCTTGGGGCAACATTCCATGTGGAATGCGATTCTTTGAATCGCATTTTCCATATGGTTTCTTCTTCAAGACAAGCGAGTATTATTGAGGACCTTCAAGAGAAGAACTCGAGGACGCTTGGGAACTACTCGAGAAGACTTCAAGACTACTCGGAGATCAGCTAGAGTACCTTCCAGCCTCAGGATGCTTCAAGTACTCTTGAGGACTTTTGGCTTGTAGTACTCGGGAACACTTGAGGACTACTCGTCAAGGCCATCAAGACTACTCGAAACTATCCTACTCGACTACAAAGTACTCGGGGGCTTGTCGTATGGACCTCCCTGGGCCCACTGCCTCGGTGGGTACCAGGACCGACTACTCGGTGGGCCCCTGGGACTACTCGGCTTGTGCCACACGGCACCTGATGGCGTGGGGCGCAAGGACTACGGTGGAGAAGTACTCGGATAGGAAGCTATACATGTCCTGTACTATGTAGAGAACTCCTAGCCGTACCCGACTAGTACTCTCTCCTCAAACCGACTTGTAACCCTGCCTCCCGGGCTATATAAGGCGAGGCAGGGACCCCTATCTCTCTCATACGCATCATCTTGTAAACACATCCAATCAATCCAGAGCTACGCAGCATACAGGACGTAGGGTATTACGCACCTCGCAGCCCGAACCTGTCTAAATTGTGTTCCACGTGTCTCTTCCTTCGAGTTACCAATCTCGGCAAGACCACATTTATCTACCTCGGGTACTCCCTTGGTAGGTTGCCAGTCTAGAACACCGACAGTCGTCTCTGCTGACGTACCACCTCAAGATGGAGAGACAGATGAACAACGTTAGGAGCGTGAGAACACCAACGCTTCCAGAGCCGTTCG
Organism: Cenchrus americanus; assembly: GCA_947561735.1. Classification (NCBI taxonomy): domain Eukaryota; kingdom Viridiplantae; phylum Streptophyta; class Magnoliopsida; order Poales; family Poaceae; genus Cenchrus; species Cenchrus americanus. The sequence goes on along the minus strand of OX387244.1, from coordinate 73,497,653 downwards.
ACGACAACAAGAGCTTGCCGTTGTTGTCCCAGGTGCAGGTCAACAACTGCTCAACGCAGGACATGTCAATGACAATGCCGGGTAACAAGCACCTGCGGCACCAGCTGCCCCTCAGCAGCGACGCCACGACAATCAATCTCGTGCCAATCGACTACGTGACAGGGACCTCCTGAGAGACTTTGAGCGTGATGGCCTTGAAGTTTACAACTATCCACAGACCAACTTAGGAGCCACTCTTGCCGCCCTAAACCACCTAGAAGATTCTCCGGTGGTACGACGTCTTCAAGCTAACGTCTGCGTCGCCGCTGCCCAGATCGAAGAAAGAGGCCCTGGATACAGTAGATCCGAAGTAAGTTCTTATTCCAGGAGCAGATCGGAACATCCTCGCCAACGACGTCACAGCCAGGGTCCCCTTGAGACGGTGGCTGAAGAGGGACGATGTGAAAATGAAGTAGTGCAGCGGGTCAACCTCACTGCCAATGCTGCAGCTAATGCTCTAGCTAACCCTGCAGACAATGCTCCGGCAAATGCTCTAGCCAATGCCGTCAACAACGTCGCCAACAACGCAGCTAATGCTGCCAACATTCGGGGAAATGCCGCCCCAAACCCAAGGCATAATGCAGGAGCTCAACCTCCTCCAATATAGGCCAATCGCGTAGAAGGAAGCCAGTGTCAACGCATAAGAGATGAAGTGGAGATAGCACGACGTGATAACTATGATCGTGAACATGGGGTCCCTAATGCTCTTGATGCCAACAACCCCATTCAAGCTACGGACCTCCGGCACATGCACGACCAGGAAATCCTGCGACGCGCCCACTATGACCAAGACAACGGCCCTCCCGATGACCTCTATGTCATACCGACAGCTTACGCCTCGTCAGCAAGCCCGGGAGTGGTCAATAACTTCCCAGCGTTCTCACGACATCTCCGGACGATCAGATACCCCAAGGACTTCAAACCGACCATTGAGAAGTATGATGGTCGCTCTGACCCAAGTATATGGCTCAAGATGTACAGTATTGCAGCACGCGCCTCCGGAGGCAATGAAGACCACATGGCGGGGTACTTCCCCTCGTGATGGGCAAGGCACCACTCTTGAGGCTCTATAATCTCCAAGCTGAGTGCATCACCTCCTGGGCAACTTTGTCTCGCCTTTTCACGACTAACTACCAGGCGACCTATAATCGTTCTGGCAACACTCATTACCTCGCTAGAGTGCAGATGAGATGTGATGAAACTCTCTGTGAGTACACCAACTGCTACTTCAAAAACCGCAACACTCTCGCAGGTGTTAAAGACAAGGACGTCATCGCCTACTACAAGAAGGGGATTACCAACATCAAGCTATTTGAGAAGATCCATGAAGCTAACGCACATACCATCGCCGTCCTCATGGCCTACGTCGACAAGCTAGTCGACACTCAAGATGCGGTGATGCACGACTTCAACAAAGAAGATCACGACGATGGCGGAAACAGGTCACACAAGCGATTTAGAGAGGTCTACATAACAGGTCCACCAAGACCTTCTACCTTCCTTGAAGGAGATTTCAACATGGTCATGGACGACCAATGTCAGTTTCACCACGACGCTAAACATACCATGAGGGAGTGCGAGCAGCTGAAACATGCCCTTGGAGTACCGTCTAACTCCAAGAAGACCAAGAGAAACAACAAGAACGATCGGAACAGTGACCAACGCTTCGACAACCGAAATCGTCGGTCTAATCGACGTGATTATCGTGATCGCAGGCCCATCGTCACAACGACGACAGGGATCGACGTGATTATCATCACGACGACAGACGCGATGACTACCATCGCAACGACCATAACGACAGGTGTGACGACCGTAAGGGTGATCGTCGTGACGACCAGCGTAACGACCGCCGAGATGATCGACGCGATGACCGATGTCGCCAAGACGACAACAACCGCCACGACAACAACCGCAAAGAGCGGTCTCCACCGCCACCACCTAAAGGGGGCAACCCCAATGGTGCGTTCCAGTCAGCCAATCGAGAGATCAACTTCATCGTTGGCGGTCGCCAAGCGACCAAAAGCAACAGACAGATCTGATCAAACGCAAGAGAGATCGGGCATGTCAACACTGAAACCCCGCAGCTGCTACGTTAGTCTGAGTTCCCAATCACTTTCTCCAGGAAAGATCATTGGGTCCATATCCATGACCCCGGGACCTACCCGCTGATCGTTAACCCCATAGTCGATGGGGCCTTCCTGCCTAAGACCCTTATCGACGGGGCAGCAGCTTGAACATCATCTTCACAAAGACGCTACGCAAGATGGACTTCGACTTCAACAAGATGTCTGCCTGCGATGAGCCCTTCTACGGAGTCGTGCCTGGCAAGGCTGCATACCCCATAGGTCGTGTATGCCTACCGGTCACCTTCGACACAAAGGAAAACTTCCGCACAGAGTAATTGACGTTCGAGGTCGCGGACTTCCGCTCATCGTACCACGCCATCCTCGGGCGACCTATGCTCGCCAAGTTCATGGACATACCTCATCACAACTACCTCATCATGAAGATGCCAACGCCAAACGGAATTCTCTCCGTCTTTGGGGACATCATGGTCTCCTACAACTACGAAAGCGCTACCGTCGAGCTCTCCAAGGACTCCGCAGTCAAAGCTGTAGCAACGGTCATGGTCGCCCAGGCAGCCAAGATCGACCAAACCACTCTAGAGGTGCCAGAGTAGAAACACACAAGTACAGCCTTGGACCCAAGTCCAGCTGTCAAGAAGGTTTGCCTCGGCCCGCCTGATGCATGCAAGGAAGTCGTTATCGGGGCCAACCTCGACCCCAAATAGGAACTTGCGCTCACCAGTTTCCTCAGGGACAATGCTGGCATCTTCACATGGAGCCCGTCCGACATGCCCGGTGCCCCCAAGGAGCTGGCTGAGCACACACTTGAAGTCAACAACACCGCACGACCTATCAAGCAAAAGCTCCGGTGATTTGCAAAAGATAGAAAATAAGTCATAGAAGTAGAAGTCTGTAAGCTCTTAGCTGCAGGATTCATCACAGAATGTAAACACCCAGTTTGGCTCGCAAACCCGGTCCTTGTACCAAAGAAAACAGGCGGATTAAGGATATGTATCGATTACACCAACCTCAACAAGCACTGCCCGAAGGATCCTTTCCCTCTTCCTCGCATCGATTAGGTCGTGGACTCCACGGCTGGTAGTGTTCTACTCTGCTTCCTCAACTGCTACTCAGGGTATCACCAGATAGCCCTGCATCCTGACGACGAAGATAAAATGACGTTCAAAACACCGCACGACATCTACTACTACAAAGTCATGGCCTTTGGTCTGAAAAATGCTGGAGCGACATACCAGAAGGCAATTCAAAAGTGTCTGGCGTCGCAAATCGGGAAGAACATCGAAGCCTATGTAGACGTTGTAGTTTTCAAGACTATCGTGGAAGATCAGCTCATCACCGACCTCACTGAAACTTTCGCCAACCTATAAGAATTTTAGTGAAGCTCAACCCAACCAAGTGTGTCTTCGGTGTGCCTTCTGGACTGCTCCTGGGCTTCATGGTCGTGCACCGAGGCATTGAAGCCAACCCTGCAAAGGTCGACGTTATACGTAGGCCATCCAACAAGAAAGATGTCATGAAGCTCACAGGAATGATGGTGGCTCTAGGTCATTTCATCAGCAAACTCGGTGAGAAAGGCTTACCCTTCTTCAAGCTATTGAAGAAGGCAGACAAGTTCATGTGGGATGATGAAGCCCAAAAAGCATTTGAAGCTCTTAAAGAATCCTTGACGACACCACCAATCATGACTCCACCAATCCTAAAGGAAACACTCCTACTCTATATCTCTACCACCACTAATGTGGTCAGCACAGTCCTCATCGCTGAGCGAGAACAAGGGCGAGCCTATCCTGTTCAATGACCTGTGTATTATGTAAGTGAGGTCCTGGCCGACGCTAAGACATGTTATACACAACCTCAGAAGCTGCTATATGCGCTCCTGATCACGTCAAGAAAGCTTCGTCACTACTTCCAAGCTCGCAAGATCGTGGTTCTATCATCATTTACACTTAGAGAGATCATCCGCAACCGCGACGCCAATGGCCGCATCGTCAAGTGGTCGGTCGAGCTTGGAGAATTTGAAATCGAGTTTTGCCCCCGGCAAGCGATCAAATCACATATGCTCATAGACTTTGTGTCTGAGTGGACAGAAATCCAGATGCCCCCTATCAAGGAGCAGCCTGAACACTGGATAATGTACTTCGACGGTGCCCTAAACCTCGAAGGAGTAGGTGCAGGCGTATTACTCATCTCTCCTCAGGGGGAGCAGCTCAAGTACGTCCTATAGATACACTACAAGGCCTCCAACAACGGTGCAGAATACGAAGCCCTGATCCACGGGCTCCGCATAGCAGTGTCCCTTGGCATCAAGTGACTATTGGCTTTCAGCGACTCCAAGGTCGTCCTTGAGCAAGTCAACAAGGAGTGGGAGTGCGTCAAAGACACAATGGATGCTTACTGTGCTGAAATCCGCAAACTCAAAGGCCACTTCAAAGGAATGGAATTTCAGCATGTCCCACAAACAATAACGTGGCAGCCGACGTACTCTCCAAACTAGGCTCTCAACGAGCTCTAGTCCTAGCAGGTGTATTCGTCCAAGGCCGTTGACGGTTAATGTTTGTATCAAAGTTCGTTCGTGACTCGCAAGCGTACAAGTCTCCCGTCGTAGTCAAGGGACCCTTCTTCCCTCGAGTGGTGAACCCAAGGTATCGAATCCGTGGAACAAATGTGTGACGCAAGAATTAATCTATTAAAGCCAAGTAATCTTCAATAATCGATAAAAGACCTAATGCATCTAAGTAAAAGACACAAAACGAATCTAATCTACTAAAAACCGGAGAAAACAAAGTAAGATTAGGTAGATAAACCGATCTAGAGGGATCGGGGTAAGCCTTTCGTTGAAGTTCCAAGCAAAAGAAGAAGTAGCAAATCGAATCTTAATAAAAGCCTCTTTAAATCGTGGTTTCCCGTCCAAATCCGAAAACATCCGCCTTTCGAGACCCCCGTTCTGTCACAACGTATCCCTATTCATGCGGGGAGCTTAGGGCGAGTCAAAAGACAAGTCGAGATTCTTTCGGAGGATCCGGCGTGTACCTCTAGCCACCGCGGCTACAAGAACACCCTATGTAATCTATCTCGAGAATAGAATTGGAATAAGCAAAGCCGATCGAAAAACGAAATCTTCGAGGAAACACTTGATCGGCGGGAAAAGATTCAACTTGATAATTCAACTATAACAATGATACATACACAAGATCACCACCGGGATCCTTCCTTGATCTTGCTTCTAGCTCGGGAACTCCGACGTGGTCTTCCTTGCAAGGTTCCCACGTCGGCTAGGGAAACCCTAGTCAACTAGCTCGACCCTCTCCTCTCCTAGATGGTGTCCCTCTCCTCTCTGCTTCTCGGCGGCCGAAGACGAAATCTTCTCTCCGTGGCTCTCGGTCGGGGGACTATAAATAGCCCGATCGGCGGCTAGGGCAAAGGGCGTCGCATTTGGGCCCTAAATGGGCACGGGGGCCGACCGGACCGGGGCCGGCCGGCCCGGGCCCATTTAGGCCCGGCCCGCGGGCTCCTTTGCCCGAGGTCGGTTCCCTTGCTTCTGGATGCTTCCCCCTTCGCATATGGGTCCATGTCGTCGGTTTCTCTCCGAATTGGACTCAACTCCTTGTCTTGGAAGATTCGAGCACTTTTACGGTCGGGTCCCCGGAGTATGTCGTCTTCTCGGATCAAGTCCCCGGCTTCTTGGAGTTAGTTTTGCTTCATTGCATGACTTGTTCAGGGCTTCAAAGTCTTGTCATGAGGTGCTTGATGAACTTATCCCGAAAGTCTTGCATTCAACACTAAATCCCTGCATAAACATTAAACTCCAAAAACGACATGCACACGTGAACTTGTTATACCACGGGGGTTAGTACCAATGGATAAAGTATAAAATTCATGCCAACACCGAAGGTAAACTCATGGCTAGGTTGACGGATTTTCACCGTCAACATCTCCCCCATGCTTAAACCTTGCTCGTCCTCGAGTAAGCCTTCGATGGATATCATCATTGCTAAACAATGTTTAAACTTTGCATTTGACCATACATGAGAAAACATAATGCTCTCAAAATATTAATTCATTAAAGTTCCATAATGTACTAGCCTTCATCTCCACGGAGGGTGGATTCTTATTAAGCTTATCCCACAAGTATTAACATGCTCACAAAGTTTTAAATGGATCTCGAATTTTTGAAATGAAGATCGAGATAAAGAAAAGCTAAACCAAATTCACAAATTTAAATCATCTCATGTATTGCTCATAAACTCTCATCTCACTTGTCTCTCAAGCCTATATATTCTACTCCTTTCCCTCTCATATATATGTGGAAGGCTTTATATGGAGCTTTGGGAAAGTTTAGTCCTAACAAGAATTTATAAGTGAGGTGTTGTCATAACAAGACAAGCTTCTCATGGTCTTACCGAGACTCGTCAAAAAGGTCATTGGAAAATAATGTTAAATCAAGGAGGGGAAAGAGAAAAATACACACACTTTTAGATAGGTGGACATGTGCAAATGGCAGAGAGTGATCCCGAGGCACAAAAGAAGTCCTCGTTATCGGATTGCACATGGTTGGAAAATGAGAATGGATCTTTTTATCTTGAAGCCTTGAATGCACTCTTAGAGAACCTAGGGAGTTCATTTTACGCACAAATATATTTTTTTCTTTTTCTTCTCTTTCTTATATTTCTCATTCTTTTCTTTCTTTCTTTCTTATATATATATATTTTTTCTTTCTTCACCTTGGAAGTCATGTACATCGCCGAAATTTTTTTTTTTCTTTCATCATTATATATATTTTTTTTAAAATACTCCCTTTTGAACTCTAAGGCAGCACCGTACCTACCTCCTCCCCCATGCTTAGACGTTGCTCGTCCTCGAGCAAAGAGGCGAAAAATAAGGTAGGTACCGGATATTTTTCCTTGGAGAGATACTTGAAATCTTCAACGTTGGCACCGTCTTGCGATCTTCCTTGAATTGATGATCCATTCTCAATGATAGGTTGTGGTCAAGGAGGTAATCACAAAAAAATGATATTTGGTTTTAAGGGTGGATATCCGGCGAAGTTTGTGAGACCACCGATGTGGGGGTACACAATGCACGGATAAAAGGCTAGCAAAAAGATAGATACGCAAAAACGGAATGACCAGCTTCTTAGTCTCGGGCCAGAGAAATCATGGCCTGCAATAACTCACTCAAAAATAAATCTTGTACACTAAGGTTTATGCACTCAAATATATATAAGGCTTTGGATAGGTAGAGCAACACACAAGTGATATTTGTGACAAGGTTAGCAATATTTTTGAGCATAAAAGACATCTTCAATCCATTCATAACTTGAGAGCACATAAAACACTATGGGTCTTTATTTTAATCATAACCTCCGCTGAAAATTAAGCTAGCATTTAAATAAATTCAGATCTGTATTTTTTTAGAGAGCACTAGCTTAAACATGCATAAATCAACTACAAAGATGAACAAAGCTGCAATTTTAATCATATATCAACATGGCACAGATTTTGTAACTTTTCCAATGATAAAAATCCAGGTGGTGACTTTATTAAAGGTGATATCAAGCTGAAATACACACTGAAAATAAGCATAACAAGCTTGCTGAAATTTAAATAAAAACAGAAAAATACTACGCAAACACATAAGAGCAAAAGCTGAAAATTACGAGAGAAATAGAAAAGAAGAGAAAACTAAAGTTCCTTAAGTCCTCTAATCCTCCGCCGGTGGTTGATGTTGATAGTCTTGATAATAATAGCCTTGCTCATAATATGAATGAACGCTTCCTCCGTCGAATTGATTTGGCTCAACAAGGTGAAGGCGACCAAGTTCAAAGGCAATATTTGCGTTGCCTTCACCGAGTTGAGCTGCGTTGGATTGGATGGCTGCGATATTTTGAGCATTTCTTGCAGCGTATCCTCCAATAATAGCCATGCTTTGTTGTGGTTGGGGATGATGAGCGTAGGCCTCCGCGAAGTTAACGTTGGGCACAACGTAATTTTGAGGGGGTACCGGTGCACCACCCCCCCATGCTTGTTGTTGAGACCCTCCGTAATAACTAGGCGGAGGAGGAACCCCGCCGGATGGTTGCACATTGGGTTGTGCTCCACCCTCTTGTGCGGAGGATGTTCCCTCTTCTACGATCCTTCCTCTTTTGTTCTTCCTTGCGGGGACAAGTATTCCCTCTTCCAACCAATCTTCCCTTCCTTCGGTGAAAAGCCTAAGCCTCTCATCCGGAAGAGGGAGGTTCACAATGGCCAATCGGTAACCTCTTCTCTCATCTCCACTAATGTACTTGCCTTGCCGCAAGTACTCAAAACCGAGAGAGGTACCGCGCAAAAGGTGAGCGGGGTTTCTTGCGATCCCCGGTCGCAAGGAAAAGGCCAACATGGAGAGGTAACACCCCGAACCAATATCACTAGCCCCCGATGTTGCTTCACAACACCAACGGTTGATCATGAGGTAAGAGGGGTCGATTGGCTGCACGGCAATCAAAGCCGAGTATAGCCAATTTAACTCCGTGTCGGTCACCTTTGTTTCCCTCATCCTCCCCAATACCCTCTTGCACATCCAAGAGTGAAATATCCGGATAATGGGGTTGCGGATGCTTTTGCGTTGTTGATGGGCATCTCCGGAGATCATGCCCCAAAATTCCGCCAACATGCCGGGAGGCACGTCGACTTTCTCGGAGCGCCCTTGTGGAACCCAAGCAGCTCCCTTACGTGCTCGTAGGGAACCACTTGTTGGATTCCCTCCAAACGGAATGACAAGCATTGCACCCCATCATCATCAACGATGGGTGCCATAGTCATTAAAATTTCCAAGGTGTAACCCAAGTGGGTGTCCACCGAGATTCCGTTGGAGAATTGAATCCACCCGAGGTGCCCCAACATGTAGTTTATGTCGGTGCGAAAACCCAAGGTGTGGAGTGCTTGGTCGTCGATCTCGACGTTTGGCACAAGCCTCTTCTCAAGATTGGCAAGCCTATCCTCCTCCTCCGCCGACATGATGATGAAGCCGTACGAAGATTGTGTCGGGGTGTAAGGAGGTGGTGCGGTTGAGCGAGTCGATCGTCGTGGTGGCGCGGGCTGCTCCTCCGTGTGCCCACGAGGTTCGGTGAACCTCATGGAAGTGCTTCTTGCAGCCCTCATCCCACCAAGGAGGAGAGCGTCGTTCCTCCTCGGTGGTGCCGTGTCCGTCTCCATGCTCGGGGAGACTCGGAAACCGAGTGCCTCCTCGAAGACGTGGTTGATGACGGCTTGGACGACGACGAACTCTTCTTCTTAGAGAAGAGACTTGTGGTCTTCTTCCACATGCTTGCTGCACTCTCTCTTCAACTAAAAATCCGGGTTGCAACCGGTAAACTAGGCACTTAAACTCTTTGCTTCGGATGCGGACTTTGAGTGGATTAGGGAGGTGGATTTTTTTCTTGAGCTCTCAAGCTTGGGTGGTTGGCTAAGTCTACGGAGGTTACGAGCACACAAACTTGAACACACAAACAAGGGAAGGAGAGGGAAGCTTGCTGCGGAAGACGGGCGCCGGGGGCACCATTTATAGGGCAGGCCGGCCGGCCTAGGCCGGCCGGCCCCGGGGCTCCAACGGCTCCTCCTCGGTGCGTCTTTCTCCCGGCCACGATCATTTCGCCTCCGCAACTTTCCCGCCCGCGTGCTCCACAAGTTGCACCGCCCCAAACGCTCTCGTCCACTCCTTTTCTTGAATTATTGGTCCTCCCACTTGATGCTCCATGCTTTGGGTCATGTCCATGCTCCCTAGCTCCACTTGCTTCACATGCCACCATTGAAATCCTGCAAAGTTGATGCTTGCTGCCCACCATGCTTGTCCTTTGCATGTGGAGTGGGTGAAAGTTGATAAAAGGGAATCCAATGGTGCATGCATGATTAATTCAAACTTGATTGCCTCCATTTAGGTGTGTTTAAGGTTAAGCACTCCTCTAATTCGAGTTTTAAAATATTTTTCAGAGCCATGCAAGAGCTTGAACATAATTTTAGAGAAGTTTTTAAACCATTAAAAACAAATGTAAGTCGAAAATATTTTTCGACTACGTCGATTTTCGTCTTACCGGTATAGTTTGCTTTCATCGGTTGAGAGCGAACGTTTTCCCGGTTTGATCATGGGGGCATAGGTTTAGGTTCTAATTTTGGCTAAATAAGAAAGATTTTGAATAAAACAAAATTAGAATGGGCTTAGAAAAATTCTAATCCTAGAGAAACCAAGGGTAAAGATTTTTAAGATCAACCAAAAGCTTTGATTTCTAGGTTCACGCGAGTCCTACCACGTGCTGAATTTTTATAACACTTGAATATAAATCGTGGCTCTACTCGTGTGGTTTTAGCATGAAAAATAAGCCAACCTCAGCACCATAATGAGGGTGAAAGGTTGAGCTAAGGTTCTGAAATTATTTGGTTGAGGGGTTTCTCGAAAAGAAAAGAATCAAACAAGCACATAGGAGGGTTCATGCAAAGGGTTTATGATAAAGCAAACATTCAATCAAGAATTATGTCTCTAATATTGTTCAACCACTTCTAAGTCTAATGTCTTTGCGTAGTAAAACTCAAAAACTAAATTATTAAAAATACTCGAAAAACCTGGAATCGGGTTGTCCTCCCGTAGCTTATTCTTGACTTGACTTGACGAAACGGGTTGCCTCCCGCCTAGCGCTTCGTTTATAGTCTATAGCTAGACTTCTTCACTTGATTACTCCGGATCAACGCTCTTTGCGGGCGTTGCAATCTTGGGTACCCACTTCCGCACCATCTTGGGCGCGGGCTTGTCTTTTGGCTTGGTTGTCTTAGTCATTTTTTTGGTCTTCACGGGCGGCTTCTCTTCCTTTGTCTTGACGGATGCAACACCTTCTTTAATTTTCGTTACGTTCACTTTTTTCGGCTCCTTCTTCTTTTTCAGCCCCTCCGTTTGTTTTGGTTCTATCTTCACTCCAATCATGTTGCATGCCTCAATCCTTGGACGGAACTTGAAGGAACTCCTTTCTCCATTGATATCGAACATGATCTCCCCCTTGCCAACATCAATAGTTGCTCCCACTTGTCTTGAGGAACGGCCTCCCTAGGATGAGCGGCGGCTTCTCCCTCTCTCCCATCTCGAGCACAACGAAGTCGACGGGGATGAAGTGGTGTCCAATCTTCACGGGTACATCTTCGAGCAATGCCCAAGGGATAGCGAATGGAGTTGTCACCCGGCTCCAAACATATTCCCGTAGGCTCCATCGGTAGGCGTAACTTCTCGAACACATCCCTCGGCATGACACTCACACTAGCTCCAAGGTCGCATAACGCCTTCTCGAAGTTGAAAGAACCAACCGAACATGGAATTGTAGGGCACCGGGGTCTTTTTTGCTTCTCCGGCCCATAAGCAATAGCCGCACTACACTCCTCGGACATCTTGACATGATCTACCCCGAGTGTTGCTATCTCATATTTATTTGCAAGTATGTTTTTAAAGTAACGAGAATATGTAGGTACTTGTAGGGCATCTAGTAACGGCATGTTGATGCTAAGTCTACGCACAACTTCCACAAACTTCTCAAAGTGGTTGTCAAGTTTACCTCGGAAGTAGCGTGGCTTGAGTTGCGGTATCCTCGTGTCATCTTCCGGCATCTCAAATTCGGGTTCCTCGGTGACGATCCCCGTAACCTTCTCTTTAGCAGCTCCTTCCACCTCGGTGGACGGTTTCGGCTTTCTTGCTCCCGCGGTACGTTCCGGATCTTCGGTCTCCTTCCCCGAACGTGTTTGAATGGCCTTCGCCGATTCGGGACATTTGGGTTGTCCCGGAAGCTTCCCTTCATCATTAGTGAGGCGCCCCGCAAGTTGTCCAACTTGCGTCTCGAGCATCTTCATCATGTTGAGCACTTGATGATTGGAACTTCCGACCTCCGTCACTTTGCTATCGATGTTCTCCAACACCTTGTCTATGGTCTTGAACTTGGTGACGGTGTCCTTGTTGATCTTAGCTTGCTCATCCATGAACTCCTTCAATTGTATCCGAAGTGGAACCGCGTTAGGAATAGATGAGCTTGCATTAAATTGAGGCCTACCTTGCCGTAGCGGAAGTTCGGCAATTCTCCCTTCCTCATGTAGTCGAGCACTTTGGCTTCCTCCGGACAATCTTTGCGGACATGGCCATACTCTCCACATTCTTCGCATGTGGACCTTGCTTCGGCGGCCTTCAAGTCTTGAGCCTCTTTCTTTTCTATCTCCATCTTCTCCAACCTCCTCATGAGCGAGTCGATCTTGCCTTCGAGTATGTCTTCCTTCTCCACTTGCAAGACTCCTTTGACGTTCCCCATAGGTTGAGCCGGGTGTAGGCGCCCGGGATGACGCCCACGTGTCATTATCCGCGACCTTCTTGAATAACGTGAAAGCTTCCGTCGGTGTAAGCTCGATGATAGATCCTCCCGCCGATGCATCGATGATCGTCCTTGACGCCATGGTGAGTCCTTGATAGAACTTTTGCACGAGGTCTTCTTTCGGGAACTTGTGATGTGGAACCGCCCGGTGTACTCGTTGAAGCGCTCGAATGCCTCCGAGATAGTTTCGTAGGATATTGAACAAAGGTGGCAATCTTATTACGCAAGCTTTGAGTTTTACCGGTGAGTAGTATTCCTTCATGAAAGCCTTCATCAACGTGTTCCAATTTTGCACCGTCTCCGCCGGTTGAGAGTGGAACCATTGCAACGCCTTCCCGAGTAGTGAAAACGGAAAAAGCCTTGCCCTCATTTGATCTTGAGTCACCCCATCCATGTTGAAAGTCTGACATAGTTGAATGAATGCTTGGAGGTGAAGGTTCGGATCCTCTTTGCCGGTGAAGGGTGAATGTTGCACCATGCGGATTGTTGAGGTCTTGATCTCGAACGGTCTTCCGATCTCGTCGAGGTTCAAGATTGGTAGGTCGATGATGTCTGGGGTGCATAGCTCCCCAATCTTGCGTTCTTCCGGTGGTTGGTCACCCATCGGTGGACGTCGGTTCTCCCGCGGACTTTGAGGTGGTGAATTCTCCGGAGATTCTCGCGATCCTTTGTCTTCCGACTCCGAATCTACAAAATCCACTTTTTAGCTTGATGTGCTTCGCGTCTCCTTAGCTCGTAAAGTTTTTCCGGATCATCCACAAAATTATTGGGTTTGTTGGAGAGGTAGCCGTCCATCTCCGTTAGGGTTAGCAATAAACAAAATATGCAAAAGAAACTAGAAAACAAAACAAATCTATAAAGACTAGAGTTAGACAAACTAGATTAGATGTATTTTGAGGATGATTGAAGCTTATTAGATGCAAAAATAAAACAAAATCAGTACTGAAAATTACAAAAAAAAAGCAATAAAAAATCAAATCTTGATCACTTGCTCCCCGGCAACGGCGCCGGAAAAAAGGGGCTTGTTGACGGTTAATGTTTGTATCAAAGTTCGTTCGTGACTCGCAAGCGTACAAGTCTCCCGTCGTAGTCAAGGGACCCTTCTTCCCTCGAGTGGTGAACCCAAGGTATCGAATCCGTGGAACAAATGTGTGACGCAAGAATTAATCTATTAAAGCCAAGTAATCTTCAATAATCGATAAAAGACCTAATGCATCTAAGTAAAAGACACAAAACGAATCTAATCTACTAAAAACCGGAGAAAACAAAGTAAGATTAGGTAGATAAACCGATCTAGAGGGATCGGGGTAAGCCTTTCGTTGAAGTTCCAAGCAAAAGAAGAAGTAGCAAATCGAATCTTAATAAAAGCCTCTTTAAATCGTGGTTTCCCGTCCAAATCCGAAAACATCCGCCTTTCGAGACCCCCGTTCGTCACAACGTATCCCTATTCATGCGGGGAGCTTAGGGCGAGTCAAAAGACAAGTCGAGATTCTTTCGGAAGATCCGGCGTGTACCTCTAGCCACCGCGGCTACAAGAACACCCTATGTAATCTATCTCGAGAATAGAATTGGAATAAGCAAAGCCAATCGAAAAACGAAATCTTCGAGGAAACACTTGATCGCTGGGAAAAGATTCAACTTGATAATTCAACTATAACAATGATACATACACAAGATCACCACCGGGATCCTTCCTTGATCTTGCTTCTAGCTCGGGAACTCCGACGTGGTCTTCCTTGCAAGGTTCCCACGTCGGCTAGGGAAACCCTAGTCAACTAGCTCGACCCTCTCCTCTCCTAGATGGTGTCCCTCTCCTCTCTGCTTCTCGGCGGCCGAAGACGAAATCTTCTCTCCGTGGCTCTCGGTCAGGGGACTATAAATAGCCCGATCGGCGGCTAGGGCAAAGGGCGTCGCATTTGGGCCCTAAATGGGCTCGGGGCCGACCGGACCGGGCCGGCCGGCCGGGCCCATTTAGGCCCGCCCCGCGGCTCCTTTGCCCGAGGTCGGTTCCCTTGCTTCCCGGATGCTTCCCCCTTCGCATATGGGTCCATGTCGTCGGTTTCTCTCCGAATTGGACTCAACTCCTTGTCTTGGAAGATTCAAGACTTTTCCGGTCGGGTCCCCGGAGTATGTCGTCTTCTCGGATCAAGTCCCCGGCTTCTTGGAGTTAGTTTTGCTTCATTGCATGACTTGTTCAGGGGCTTCAAAGTCTTGTCATGAGGTGCTTGATGAACTTATCCCGAAAGTCTTGCATTCAACACTAAATCCCCGCATAAACATTAAACTCCAAAAACGACATGCACACGTGAACTTGTTATACCACGGGGGTTAGTACCAATGGATAAAGTATAAAATTCATGCCAACACCGAAGGTAAACTCATGGCTAGGTTGACGGATTTTCACCGTCAACAAAGACCTACACAAGCCTTCAATCAAGCTTTTGGATTCAGATATCCCAGAACCACCTCAACACGATCAAACTTCTACACCTCCCCGTTACGTGCTGATGTCAGAAAAAGAAGATGATTGGCGCAAACCTTTCATAGACTTCATACTCAACCAGCTCATCCCCGACGACAAAGCGGAGAGAGAGAGAGCATATCACACAACGAAGTGCCAACTACGTCGTGATTGGTACCGACCTATATAGAAAAGTCGCCTCTACTGGTGTCTTGATGAAGTGCATCTTAAGATCAGAAGGCCTCCAGCTCTTAGCTGAGATTCACAGCGGCGAGTGTGGCTGCCACGCGACATGCACTAACCTGGTCGGTAAGGTGTACCGATCCGGATTTTACTAGCCCACAACCATGACCGACGCTAAAGAACTCGTCAAGAGGTGCAAAGGATGCCAATTCTTTGCCAAATAGCAGCACCTGTCGGCTCAGGCCCTGCGCACCATCCCTCCGTCATGGCCCTTCGCCATGTGGGGTCTCGACACTGTAGGACCGTTTTGTACCTCCCCAGACGGCTACGAACACATACTAGTGGCCGTCGACAAATTCACCAAGTGGACTGAAGTCCGACCCGTTGTGAAAGTAACATCAGAAGAAGCAGCAAAATTCATCGGAGACATTACACATCGCTTCGGTGTACCCAACAGGATCATGACCGACCTGAGCAAAGCTTTCACCGGCTCTGTCTTCTGGGATTTTGCTAAGAAAACACCATCGACGTCTACTACTCCTCGGTCGCCCACGCTCAGTGCAACGGCCAGGTCAAACGAGGCAACGGTATGGTCCTTCAAGCTCTCAAAGATCGTATCTATGACGACACCTCCAACTACGCCACCCGGTGGTTAGCCGAGCTACCGCATGTGATCTGGGGTCTAAGGACTCATGTTAGCTCCACCACGGGCTTTTCACCCTTCTTTCTGGTCTATGGATTAGAGGCCGTACTATCCACCGATGTCGCTTTTGGAGCTCCACACATCCAGTGTTACGAGGAAGGAGAGGCCGAGCAAGCACACCGCGTCGACATTGACAGCCTCGAAGAGCAGAGGCTCGCTGCTATCATAAGACATGCCCGTCACGACCAACAACTTCGACGTTATCACGACCGCAACGTTAAGGAAACTTCCTTCAATGTTGGCGACCTCGTCCTCAGGCGCATCCAGAAAACCGATGGCATGCACAGGCTCTCTGCCCCTTGGGAGGGACCCTTCATCGTCACCGAAGTTATTAGCCCATCCACTTATCGCCTCCAATGGGGTGATGGACAAGGAGTACCAAACCCTTGGAACGTGGAGCACCTACGACGATTCTATTCATAGAACAGTTTTTAAAAATTCCAGCTATGTATTTCCTTTCCTTGTACTTTTTCAGATTGAATAAATATTATTTCAAGCAGTCACCTACTATGTGTTGAGCACTACCTTCTCCTTTATCATGTCGCAAAACCCTCCCCCTCGACATGCTCGGGAGCTTGGCTAAAACCAATACATGGGTTGCAAAACCTGGGCGTCATAGATTTCTGCATACTCCTCACCCTCGATATGCTTGGGGGCTTGGCTCAAAGCCAACTTAAAGGTCGTTCGACCTGAGGACACCATCCCTAATGAGTACGAAGCCTCCTTTCACTGCGAGCATGCTTGGTCAGAAAGGTCGTCAGACCCGAGCCCTAGGCTCCTCCCTCGCGCGCCAACCTCATGTAAGCCTCCACACTGAGCCGTGGATGTCGGTAAGCCAACCTCTCCGTGAGTAGTGGTTAGCGAGACAAGAAACAAGACGTCGTCATCTACGAAAGACTACCAAGCTCGCACAGGCACAAGGCAAGTCATTCATTCAGGTTCGGCAAAAATATTCCATTTCCAAAGACATGTTTACAAGACTGAGAGGAGGGGAAGGTACTACTCCTATGTCCAAGACTACGCTTCGCCGTCATCGCCCTCGTAGTCCAGATTTTCCATCACCTCGATGGTGGCATCTCGAACCTCCAACTCCAGGGCTATGAGGTCCTTCTCAACATCAGGACCCGCCATGACCTTGGCCATGTCGACGTCAGGGTAGTGAGACTTCACTCTCACCAATGCGTCAGTAGCCACCGCCAAGCTCGTCACCTTCAGCAGAGTCAGAAGCCTGTTCGGAGTATCTACAAGACGATCTACGATGGATTTCGCCTCCTCCCCTTCAGTCGGCACAACTATGCAATCCATTGCATAGTTGGCAGCACCCTTCAGGTCGTTCAGGTCCACCGCATACCCTTCAATGGTCATTTCGTCATTCTGCAACAACTTCAAAACAACCTCAAACTCAACCTCAAGGCCCCGACGAGCTCCTGTCTCATAAGCCAGCTTTTCAGATACGGCGTACTCACTGTCTGCAGCTTCCTTCATAGCCCGCTTGAGCTCCTGGCCCCCAGCCTCGACCTCCCGAAGTGACACCTCCAAGTTTCGAACCTTCTCCTTGGTGTTCTTCAGGGCAGTGTTAAGCTCCTCTTCACGGTTGCGGAAGCCTATGAGATGTCACAGTTAACAAACCACAAAAATACCTTCTTGAACAAGATCATCAACACGAAGATTCGACCTACCAATGGACACAGTATTGAATTGCACAGTAGCCTCCATGGCCTTGCGCTTCTCTTCGGCGAGCTCGTCCTCAAGCCTCTTCTTTTCAGCAACCACTGCCTCACGAACCTGTTTGAGCTCCTGCTTAAAGTCGGTAATCCGTTGTTCCCTCTTCGATGCTGTTGACGGTGTATTTTGGTGCACCTAGCATGTTCATTACACTTTGGTTTGGATTTGATTATGGAACTAACCCGCCACTAGGCACACTAATCATATAACAAGTTCATCTTTGTGCATGCATTTGGAAGTGTTATGTTTATGTAGGAAAACATGGACATAAAGGACGGATTCGCAATAAGTTCGAAGGAGCATTCATGGAGTCTTGTTCGTGTTCATGAGCTCGCTGAAATTACTTCCAATGGTGGTGAGGACCGAAGTGCTACGAGGAACACCCCCGGGATTGAAGCGTAAAAGATCAAACTTCATGCAAAGAGAGCCTCCATCTTGATCGCGAGGATAACGGCGTCAAAATCATCCAAGTGGAGGGGGCAAAGTAGATAAGTGCACGAGGACCCACGGAGCAAAAAGGGCGACCGAACCGGGCCGAAAAGCGGGCACGGGCCGGCCGGCCCCGGGCAGGCCGGCCCGGCCCACTTCGGGCACCGGTTCGGTCCCGTCTTCCTTGCCCTCGAAGGATCTTCGACCCTAAAACCCCCGACGCGCCGCCAACAGAGGAGGAGGAGTTATTCGCACCAGAAGGCCATCCACAAGCTAGAGAGAGAGGAGGAGGATCTCCGGCGGGAGATCAACCACCTCGAAGGAAGCACCCTCTCGTGGAGAAGGAGGAAGACACCGGCGGAAGGGAAACCATGATCAACGGTGCCATGATCAGCACCTTGATGGGGTAATCTTCTCATTCGTCCATGGGTTGTAATCGATCGTGAGATGTAATCGCACTTTGTCGGTTTATCTATCTATCATCTTGTGTTGAATATACTTTAATGCTTAAGGCTTGCAACCATGCCGTAAAGGGAGTATAGGCCTCAATGCTTCCTTGGATCCATTCAATACGTCGTGGCCATCAAAGGTCTAGTCATGAATACCTTCGCGTAGTGACAGTACGAGAGGAGGGAAAGGGCGAAACCGTGGTCACATCCCCGATAGATTAGATTGGTTTTCATGTCTTTAAGCGATTGCATGCTCTAGTATCGTAGACCCGTGGGCGAGTGTCTTCTACCTTGATCGTTTATCATTCTCTCTAGTGTAGTTTAGTGTTTTCTAGTATAATAGTAGTTAGGGTTTTAGTAGCTAGTGTGTCGTTGTTAATCGAACGCTTGTAATCTCCTTGCTCCGCGGATTGACAAGAACCTTGGGAATCCTGTTAACACCAAAATTTGGTAAGGAGTATGACATGTGGGTCCGATTCGAAAAAGAGTCCGTCTGGTGGAAGGAAAGATATTTTCAGAGATTTTCGGCAGAAGGATCCGCGGTCGGCTATCTGCTCCAGTTCGGCAAAAGAACAGTAGAGCTGATTTTGCGGGATTGGACGGTGACGTGGCTCAATCAGAGGAAGCGAATGGATGGATAGGCGATCAAGTTTAGTTAGGCAATGAATCCATTCGCAATTGTAATCGGCGGGGTATAAATACGATCCCCTGGATGTATGTAACAGGTACACGTTCATTCCACAATACACACCGGCCTTACGCCAAACCCTAGAGTCCTTGTCGTGTCGTCGAGTTCTTCGAGAGGGCCAATCGATCCGTCGACCTCCGTGAGTACCGGCAACCTTGTATCATGTCTAGTATCATGCGGTGGATTTAGATCGATGCAAGTAGTCTTGTTACCACGCTTCGTGTCATGCGGTAGATTCAAGCTTGGTTCAAGAGGGTTTCTTGTTAGATCATGAGCCATGCGGTAGGCTAAGATCTAGCTCGAAGCTAGTTATCGGCTCTATCGGATTTTGGCAAGATCCGATAGATTCATTAAGTTACCCCGTGTTATCATGAGTTTTACTTTATGTTTTAATTCATGTAACACATTCTTGCCCAATCTAGATAGGTTTGGATCGGCTTTTTTCCTTTTAAGATCCGTGCACGAGGAGGTTTCGTGTTTTTGACACGTGGATCTTGTGCTCCCCGATAGCCGAAACCGAATCGATCTAGGTTGTCACGTGGTGCGGGTTCATGCTTGCTTTGTGCGTATAAATCTTGAAAGAACCGGGTATCATGCGGTAGATGCAGGTTTTGGGGTTGCTTTGGAGCTAGTCATCCGGTGGATTAGATTTCCAATTCGATCGATAGATTTATTCACGTGGTAATGTTTGTTCCTTTTTCATGGACCCTGGATCGGTACTGTTCAGCCGTATTCGGTTATGCTTTCATGAGTAGATCACGTGCCTTGTTTGTGCCTTAAGTGATGTATGCTTTTAGCTTTCCGTATTTAGATTGTATCATGCGGTGGATAGGTCTATTTGCGGGAAGTGGTACGTTTTTCATGCAAGTCATATCATGCGGTGGATAGATTTGTTTGTGATCGTACCCGACGGATCTTAAAGTACCTAGACATGCGGTAGACTAGTGCTTTGATCTATGCGTGCTCATTTAATACATGATCATGTTCGCGCTTTACCTCATTTTATTAATGATAAACCTCACGGGGATCGGTCATAACTTCATGCTTGCATCTTTATCTATACAAAGACCGATCGTCGTCACGCTTACGTCATCCATTCGGCAGTATTCTTTTTTCCTTTATAATGATCCGGATGGTTGTGTTTCTCTGACAGGTAGCTCTACATAGCTACATGTCGTTCTTGCTTGGCTTCTTGGCCATAAATATGGAACTGTCTGGTGCCACCCGACACGTTCCAAGCTTTGGTATCTAACTGCTTTATCTTTTGTTAATTTTCAGGAAAAATTGACTGGCACGTCATTTGCTCTCTGCGCGTGCGAAGCTAGCTTTTCGGCTTGCTGTGTGATTGGCGTTGAGTGCACATTTTGCGTCAACACACTTTTTGGCACGCCCAGTGGGACCATACAGCCGAATTGGTTCAAGATGCCTCGAAGTCTCGGACCTCCGGATGTCAACATCGAAGAGCTTTCTCCGCAGCAAGCATCGGCGGCTCCTAGACGTCGTGAATCAATTTCAGCAAAAGTGTCTCATGTCGTTTAAGAAGAATCGAAGTAGTGTACCATATCCGAAGAGTGGCACCGCCCCAGTGCCGTTGCCACGAGAGACCGATGCCACAACCCAACAAGAAAAAGAGGAATGCGCGCGGATCTTCCGAGAGTCGGTAGACGACATGCTCACCAAGCACAACCAAGCTTTCCTCGGGTCGCTCCAGCAGATGATGGTGGCCCTCTTTGGCCCGGGCGCGGGACAAGCGTTCGGAAAGGTGTACGCCGGGAAAAGCACCGTGGAGCTGGGTGAATCAAGCTCTCAGCCGCCGCTACGGAACCAGGTGCAGCAGCCTCCCCCTCAAAGCTCCGGGAGCGAGACATTCCAACCTCCTCCGCAGGGCGCCGGGGGCGGCCGGTTCGGCCTCGTTGCGGGCTTCGGGAGGTCGCCCAATCTCGCCGCCACCACGAGCAAGCACGGGTCGGCCCCGTGCAACGCGGCCGAATCCGTACCGGCCTACGTACGGAGACCTAGCGTTCGGCTCACCCGGGGGCCCCACTTGACCCCGGTCGAAGAATAGCTCCGTCGACCAACCGGGTCCCGAGAAGAATTTGTACGGCGGTGGCTATCATGAAGTGGGAAATTACGGAGCGTTCGATGCCTTCCCGCACCCAGGGTACGCACCGGCTGCAGGCGCTCAGGAGGAAGATGCCCTAGCACGCAAGATGGCCGAATTGATGCGGGAACCGGTTCGGCCTCAAGCCAAGGATGCAGGGCCCCACCTACAGGCCACCGTTCCCAGAGTGGTACTATAACGTGCTCCTGCCACCAAGGGTGA
Organism: Cenchrus americanus; assembly: GCA_947561735.1. Classification (NCBI taxonomy): domain Eukaryota; kingdom Viridiplantae; phylum Streptophyta; class Magnoliopsida; order Poales; family Poaceae; genus Cenchrus; species Cenchrus americanus. The sequence goes on along the minus strand of OX387244.1, from coordinate 73,476,194 downwards.
AACCGCCGACGGAATTCACAAAGTTCTCTGGGCGAGGACGAGACAAGCACGGTCGAGCATATCGCTCGTTACCTCATGCGGCTTGGGGAATGTTCGGCCGAAGAGACGTTCGGGGTTCGCTACTTCCCCGCCTCGGCCGACGGGTCCGGCTTTTCGGTGGTTCTCGTCCTTGCCGCCCGAATCGGGGGCCGGTGGAAGGATTTGGAGCGTAAATTCCACGCTCATTACTTCAGCGGCAGTTCTGAGAAGAAGTTGATTGATCTCGCCACCCTGAAGCAAAGGCACAGTGAAACACCGCCGGGAGTTTCTTAGAAGATTCAGGGAAGTCAAGGGCATGTGCTTCTCATTGAACTTGCCGGACGATCGGTGGCCGATATGGCCGTCGCCGGGATGTTGCCCGGCCGTGCGCGAGAAGCTATTTGGGATGGAGTTTGAAAACTTGGGCCGGCTATCGCGGAAGTTGTCCTTGATGAGCAATCGGGCATATGGCCTCAAGAAGGACCCCAAGTTTGGCAAGCGAGCATGACATCGCTGACATCTACAACCAATTCTTGGACAAGGCTGATTTGTGCGAAGATTCTGACGACAAATTGGAGATAGCTGCAGCAGAGATCTTGTGGGGTAAAGAGCCCTTGACAATGAATCAGCGGTGGGTCAGGCAGACCAAAGGAACCTACGACTTCGACATCACAAAGGCTGATAAGTTGTTTGAGCTATTGGTAAAGGAAGGCCGAATCAAGCTTCCTGAAGGGCAATCTATGCTTCGGCCTGATGGAGTCAAAGCGAAACGTTACTGCGGCTTCCATGACAGGGACTCGCACTCCATCAACGATTGCAGGGTCTTCAGGATGAGGATCCAGAAGGCTATCCAGGAGGGGCACCTCAAGTTCAATAACAAGATGAAGCTGGATGGCCACCCCTTCCCTCGGAACATGCTCGGCTTTTCTATCAATGCGATAACGACCGAAGAGAAGGGGAAAGTCAAAGTCCCGACCTCGCCCGAGTCCAAGCAAGATGGATCGGTTGACCGGAGCGCCGGGTGACCCTAGAACAAGTGCGGGCGACGCCCCCGCGTTCTCAAGAGCCACGTCGAGATTGGGGAATCGTCCGGGCCTAAACCCAAGGTGACGTCACGCATTCTCCTCAACAAATGGCGGCGCCGAGATGGAAAAGGAGCGCTACCAAAAGCGTCGTCACGAAGAGGAGCGACGCGGGGGCTGAAGAAGAGGCGCGCGAGATGGAATCAAGAACAAGACACGCGCGAGCAGGAGCGCGCCCACGCGGGGGTGCGCCTTCTTCGAGCACCGCCGGAATGAGGGCCTAAAGCCTGCCCACATTGAGGAACCGTCCCGAATGCAGCGACGGATATGTTGAGTACAAGGGCAGAAAGCGCAATCGCCGATCCGTCCATGAAAGACTTGGAAGGATCCACCCGAATGGGGATCGGCGGCAAAAAATTGAAATCATTGATCATCCCGGGGAAGCGCCAAGCCGATCTCGGGTGGGCTGATCGGGGAATGGGACGAGGATGTCCACGTCCGGCGAGAAGGGGCGGTGGTGCCCGCCGGCTGCGCGGGGGAGCCGAAGAGGCGGGTCCAGCGCTTGAGGAACCGCGAGATGAAGCAAGCCGGGATCCAGACGAGGCAGAAGTGGCGCCCCAAGGACCAGCCAGAAGGATCGAAGCGTTCGGCCCCTGCGTGCATGGTATACTTCCTACCAAACGAGTTCATGGCTCCCGCTAACCAGGTGATGCAGGAGGAAGCTTCCTTTGACGACGAGCAGCCTGAGGAGATGATGGCGCAGCTGGTGCTTGCCAAGCAGGCCATCTTCGACAAGCCGGCCAAGAATCGCCATATGAGGCCGCTGTACTTGAGGGGGTACGTCAATGGCAAGCCATTGACCAAGATGTTCGTCGACGGTGGCGCGGCAGTCAACGTAATGCCGTACACCACCTTCAGGAAGCTTGGCATGACCCCGAGCGATCTGACACCAACAAGCATCATCCACGAACGACTTCGCCGGAACCCCTCAGACACCAAAGGATGCGCTCACGTGGACTTGATGATCGGGTCCAAGACGCTGCTCACCACCTTCTTCGTCATCGAAGGGAAGGGGAGCCTACGGCTTCTGCTTGGGCGGGGGACCGGATCCACGCCAAGCTGCCGCGTCCCATCCACTATGCATCAACACCGATCCGGTGGGTGGACGATGAAATCGAGGTCGTCCGGGCGGATGACTCCGTAAGCGTGGCTAACATGGAACCGGCCTTGCGGGAGTACCAAGGCATCGATTGCTTCTCAGGGAAGGACTGGGGAGAAGGTCCTGTTGAACCTGTCAGCAGTGACCAACAGCCGATTCAAGCAGTCGGCTCTTATAGTAATTTTTAAATGGAGAACCCCGTGGATGGCACTGATGGCAAGTTAGGACGAGGATTTATGTCGGCCGATAAGCTGGAAGAAGTTGACATTGGGAACGGTGATAAACCAAGGCCGACGTTCATCAGTGCAAATTTGCAACCGGACTTCGGGGGGGAACTTAATCGAGCTTCTCGGGAGAATTTAAAGATTGCTTCGCACGGGATTACTCGGAGATGCCGGACCGGATCGATCCATCGTCGAGCACCGGTTGCCAATCAAGCCTCGGTTTCAAGCCGTATAAGCAACCGCCCCGGAAAATCTACAATGATGAGGTATTGGCCGATGTGAAGAAGGAGATCGAAAGATTACTTGACGCAAACTTCGTTCGGCCCCGCGGATATGCGGAGTGGATTTCTAACATCGTCCCCTCGTGTATAAGAAAAATGGAAAAATGAGAGTTTGCATAGACTTCGGGGACCTAAACGGAGCTACTCCCATGGATGGATACCCGATGCCTATTGCCGATTTGTTGATTGACGCCGCCGCCGGGCACAAGGTGATTAGCTTCATGGATGGCAACGTGGGATACAATCGGATCTTCATGGCAATAGAAGACATATCAAAGACGGCCTTCGGGTGTCCCTGGTCATATAGGCCTATTTGAATGGATAGTCATGACGTTTGGGTTGAAAAATGCCGGTGCAACCTATCAGCGGGCCATGAATTACATTTTTCATGAGTTGATCGGCAAGACCGTGGAAATCTACATTGACGACGTAGTGATCAAGTCCTTAAGTCATGACACCCATCCGGAAGATGTGAAGAAGACCTTGGAATGCACCGGAAGCATGGCCTAAAGATGAATCCAAACAAGTGTGCATTCGGGGTGTCGTTTGGAGAGTTCTTGGGGTTTTTGGTCCACGAAGGGGGAATCGAAGTTGGCAAAAAGAGCATGAAAGCCATTGATGAAGTCGTTCCTCCAACCAACCTCAAGGAGTTGCAATCACTGCTCGGCAAGATCAACTTCGTGAGAAGGTTCATCTCAAATTTATCACAGAAGGTGTTGCCGTTCTCTCCGTTGCTTTGAAGCCGAAGAAGGATCAGAAATTCACATGGGGCGACGAACAACAAAAGGCTTTCGAGGAAATCAAGCAATACATGAAGGAGCCGCCGGTCTTTGGTTCCTCCTCGGCTAAACAAGCCTTTCAAGTTGTACGTGGCGGCCGATACCCAAACCATTGGATCGGCCCTTATTCAAGAGTTCGAAGGAAAGGAGCGGGTAGTAGCTTACCTTAGCCGAAAATTACTTGATCCGAAACCAGGTATTCGGCTATGGAAAAAGCTGTGTCTTTGCGTATACTACTCATGTACAAAGTTTCGGCACTACTTGTTGAATGCCGAATGCACCGTATACTCGAAGTTTGATGTGATAAAACATATGTTATCTATGCCAATTTTGAATGGACGGATTGGCAAATGGATTTTAGCCTTATCGAATTCGAGTTGAAGTTCGAATCGGCAAAAGCCATCAAAGGTCAGGTCATTGCCGATTTCATTACTGAGCATCGTGACCCTTCAGTTGATCTGCTTGAAATTACCCCTTGGGCTTTATTTTTTGATGGGTCATCATGTGGCAAAGGTGGGGGAGTAGGGATCTTACTAATTTCTCCCAGAGGTGAGATGTTTGAATTCGCCATTCCTATACAACCCACTGTCACAAATAACCAGGCTGAGTACGAGGCACTGCTTCGAGGGCTTCAATATTTGAGAGAAGCCGGGGCCGTTTCAGTTGAAATTTATGGAGATTCGAGTTGGTCATCAAGCAATTGAACGGCCGGTACGAGTGCGGGGAGCGAGGCGCCGAGGAGTTACTACGAGGAATGCGGGAGAAATCTTGAAGGGCTTTCCACCGGTAACCCTACAAGCACATTCCTAGAGAGCATAACGAGGAAGCAAACAAAGGCCGGCCCGGAGCGCCTCCGGTTATAAAGAGAGTCAAGAAGCATTTGCTGCGAGAGGTGAGCGCACTAGGGACGGATCTTACGAGAAGATGATTGGAGGAAAGAGATCGTCGATTATTTGAGAGATCCATCCCGAAAAGTCTCTAGGAAGCTCAGGTACAAGGCAATCAAGTTCGTTCTTCTGGATAACAATTTATTCTATAAATCATTAGATGGAGTATTGCTACGATGCCTGGGTCCAGAAGAAGCCAAGAACATGATGAGCGAGGTGCACGATGGGATATGTGGAGCGCACCAATCGGCCTATCGGATGAAATGGGTTATTAGGCAAGCTGGATGCTTTTGGCCGACGATTTTAGAGGACTGCTTTGAGTATTACAAGGGGTGTCAAGATTGCCAGAGGTTCGGGAATATTCAAAGAGTCCCTGCATCGGCATTGAATCCCATCATCAAGCCATGGCCATTCAGAGGCTGGGGTATAGACTTGATTGGCCAAATTAATCCGCCATCTAGCAAGGGGCATAAGTTCGTGCTTTTGGCCACAGACTACTTCACCAAATGGGTCGAGGCGGTCCCACTGAAGAAAGTGACGTCAGAAAACATGGTCGAGTTCGTCAAGGAACACATCATTTATCGATTTGGGATCCCTCAGACGATTACCACTGACCAGGGGGCACAATTCGTGTCATTGGAGTTCGGGAGATTTTGCCGAAAGCATGGGAATCAAGTTGTTTAATTCTTCTCCATACTATGCCCAAGCTAATGGTCGGGCGAGAGGCTTCTAACAAGATCATGATCAAGCTTATACGAGAAGAAGATCGACCGAAGCCAAGGAGGTGGCATTCGGTACTCGGTGAAGCATTGTGGGCTTACCGAATGGCCCCCCATGGAGCTACAAAGACTTCTCCTTACGAGTTGGTTTACGGGCATCACGCGATCCTCGCCCGGGAAATGCAATCGGAATCAAGGAGAATAGTGCTTGCAAAACGATTTGAGCTCCAAGGATTACAGTGGCCTAATGATGGATGAGTTAGAAGATTTGCATATGATCCGTCTCAGGGCCCTGGAGAACATCGAGAAGAACAAGCTGCGGGTCGCTAAATATTATAACAAGAAAGTAAAAGTAAGGCAATTTGCAGAAGGCGACCTGGTGTGGAAAGCGCTATTGCCGATTGGAACCAAATACAGTGAATTCGGCAAATGGTCCCCTAACTGGGAGGGGCCTTTTCGTGTGGTCAGATGCGTTCCTGGTAATGCATACATATTGAAAACTTTGCTAGGAGAGGAGTTTTCCGCCGCAATAAATGGAAGATATCTGAAAAAGTATTATCCTAGCATTAAGATCGATCGATGATTATACACATTTGACACAGAAACAGCCGGCGCCCAAGGATGAGGCCGCCTTTAGAACAAAAATCCATGAACAAGAGAAAATGGCCAGTGCCTGATGCATTGCCCTTAGCTCAATACTACATTACAACTGTTCTTACAAGATTACATCTAGCAGCCACGATGGTCGGGTTCCCCAAAGGGAGGGAAGCGAGAAGGCGTGGAGAAAGAAGCGAAAGTATGATTCAATCTTTTCTTTGCTTCTTCGAGCCGTCTGCTCCCTCTTCAGTTGTTCCAGGACCACCGTGACGGCGACTTGGAACGCACGAGGATGACCATGATTGGCGGCCTCTACCAAGCTATCCCAGGCCGCCTTCAGGTTGCTGTACCTGTCAGAGACATCTGGAGCAAAAGAATCAAGGTTAGGGGGAAGAAATCCAGATGCAAACATGAAGGGGTCGAAGCGTTTACCCCCTACTAGTGCTTCCGGCGCCATGCGACGCTCGCGCTCGGCTTGGCAACGGACGGTCATGTCCACGAGGCCGCGCTCCGGGGTGACGGGCACGGCGGCGCGGCTCGATGAATGACCCTTTGCTCGGGCGTGGCATCCTGCGCGGGGGGGAGGAATCGGAGGAGATGTACTCGGGGACATCTTCGGTCCCAATGACCTCTTCAGGAAGCAGATCAAGGCTGAAGAGAGCGGAAGAAGAAAATCTCAGGTAAAGTTGAAAACCTAATGCCGAACAAAGGTTTGGAGGGGTGAATTTACCTGAGCAGCTTGGTTCTGAGTTGCCATTGGAGATTCAAGCTCGGAACGAAGGAGATCTAGGGTTGGATCTGAACGAAGAATCCGGCGGATTGCGAAGAACAGGTGTTGACGAGGTTTGGCTCAAGGATTCGTGGCTAGAGTCAATTGTGGAACAAAATTACTTTTATCCCACAATTGAAGGGGCATGTGTTAACACCAAAATTTGGTAAGGAGTATGACATGTGGGTCCGATTCGAAAAAGAGTCCGTCTGGTGGAAGGAAAGATATTTTCAGAGATTTTCGGCAGAAGGATCCGCGGTCGGCTATCTGCTCCAGTTCGGCAAAAGAACAGTAGAGCTGATTTTGCGGGATTGGACGGTGACGTGGCTCAATCAGAGGAAGCGAATGGATGGATAGGCGATCAAGTTTAGTTAGGCAATGAATCCATTCGCAATTGTAATCGACGGGGTATAAATACGATCCCTGGATGTATGTAACAGACACGTTCATTCCACAATACACACCGGCCTTACGCCAAACCCTAGAGTCCTTGTCGTGTCGTCGAGTTCTTCGAGAGGGCCAATCGATCCGTCGACCTCCGTGAGTACCGGCAACCTTGTATCATGTCTAGTATCATGCGGTGGATTTAGATCTGATGCAAGTAGTCTTGTTACCACGCTTCGTGTCATGCGGTAGATTCAAGCTTGGTTCAAGAGGGTTTCTTGTTAGATCATGAGCCATGCGGTAGGCTAAGATCTAGCTCGAAGCTAGTTATCGGCTCTATCGGATTTTGGCAAGATCCGATAGATTCATTAAGTTACCCCGTGTTATCATGAGTTTTACTTTATGTTTTAATTCATGTAACACATTCTTGCCCAATCTAGATAGGTTTGGATCGGCTTTTTCCTTTTAAGATCCGTGCACGAGCAGGTTTCGTGTTTTTGACACGTGGATCTTGTGCTCCCCGATAGCCGAAACCGAATCGATCTAGGTTGTCACGTGGTGCGGGTTCAAGCTTGCTTTGTGCGTATAAATCTTGAAAGAACCGGGTATCATGCGGTAGATGCAGGTTTTGGGGTTGCTTTGGAGCTAGTCATCCGGTGGATTAGATTTCCAATTCAGTCTGATAGATTTATTCACGTGGTAATGTTTGTTCCTTTTTCATGGACCCTGGATCGGTACGTTCGGCCGTATTCGGTTATGCTTTCATGAGTAGATCACGTGCCTTGTTTGTGCCTTAAGTGATGTATGCTTTTAGCTTTCCGTATTTAGATTGTATCATGCGGTGGATAGGTCTATTTGCGGGAAGTGGTACGTTTTTCATGCAAGTCGTATCATGCGGTGGATAGATTTGTTTGTGATCGTACCCGACGGATCTTAAAGTACCTAGACATGCGGTAGACTAGTGCTTTGATCCATGCGTGCTCATTTAATACATGATCATGTCCGTGCTTTACCTCATTTTATTAATGATAAACCTCACGGGGATCGGTCATAACTTCATGCTTGCATCTTTATCTATACAAAGACCGATCGTCGTCACGCTTACGTCATCCATTCGGCAGTATTCTTTTTTCCTTTATAATGATCCGGATGGTTGTGTTTCTCTGACAGGTAGCTCTACATAGCTACATGTCGTTCTTGCTTGGCTTCTTGGCCATAAATATGGAACCGTCTCGGTGCCACCCGACACGTTCCAAGCTTTGGTATCTAACTGCTTTATCTTTTGTTAATTTTCAGGAAAAATTGACTGGCACGTCATTTGCTCTCTGCGCGTGCGAAGCTAGCTTTTCGGCTTGCTGTGTGATTGGCGTTGAGTGCACATTTTGCGTCAACAAATCCCGTGGTGAAAAAGGTGTGGGGTCCGTACGCTTGCGGATCGTAGAGGGATACGTCTTTTATCCGTCAACAAGCCCCTTTTTCTGGCGCCGTTGCCGGGGAGCAAGTTAGTTTACATCGTTTGATTTGCATCTAACTTAGTTTATATTTTAGTTTATCTTTTATTTGCTATATCTAACATATATTATCAGAAAAACACTTGTTTCTTTTTTTGTTTTTGTTTTTATCTTATTGTCTATATGGAGTTCGTTAATCAACCCGTGGAAGAACCGGAGAAATCATTAAGGGATTACGCTAGCCCTCGATGTGAAGACATAAAAGTACAAGAGTCGGATTCGAAGCTCGAAGCGACCAAGTATGAAATTAAATCCAAGATCATGAAGATGGTGGCGGAAAACCCATTTGAAGGGATGGTTACGGAGAACCCATATAGACACATAAGGGATTTCACGACAATATGCAACACGGTGCGTCAAGAAGGAGTTCCCGATGAATGGTTCAAATGGAATCTCTTTCCCTACTCACTTGCCGGCAAAGCAAAGACATGGTATTTGGTTGCGTCCTTTGAAGTTGAAGGCAATTGGAACAAGTTGACAAAGAAGTTTTGCGAGAAGTTCTTTCCAATAAGCAAGGTTCAACATCTAAGGAGGCAAGTGATCACTTTCATGCAAGGAGAAGAGGAAGGGATAGACCAAGCCTGGGATAGGTTTAATGAATTAATCGAACAAGGACCAAAACTCGGCTTCACCGGTGACGTACTCTTGCATACATTTTTCTTTTCCCTAACCCCTAGTTGCATGCGACACGTCGAAATGTGTGCAGGTGGGGATCTCATGGAGAAAACACTCACGGAAGCCGCCCAACTTCTACAAAAAGTTAGTAAAGCGGCTGCCATGCGAAGAGATTGGGAAACAAGACTTGCGGAAGAGCCGGAATTCAATTCAAGGAAGAAGAAGCTTGCTGATTTTTCTAAAAAGGCAACCCCGGAAGTCGCAAAAGAGGAACCAATCATGGAAAAGCTTGAACAAGAACACATCAAGTCAAGAACTACACCAAACGTCGACTTCGCCGCACCAAATGAGACGAACAAGAGAAGCATGTCAAGCGCGAAGCCACTAAGGGAGTTCGAGCCAATGGATTGGGTTCCTATTGATTACGGAGAAGTATTCGACAAGAGAAGACCGTTCCCTAATCAAAAGGGAATGGCAAGAGCATTGGAAGTCGATTTCCCACCGGAAAAGAAAGCTGAAAATTCATACGACCTCGAAACCACCGGTGAGATTTTTGAAAAGCTCTTTGGAGATGACGTGGTGGATCCGGAACATATTGCCGAGGTGAAGAGGATCATGGGGATCAAGCCCGAAGCATCACCATACGCTCGCCTTGCTGAAATTTATTCGATCGGATCCGAAGAAGAAGAGAAGATGACGCCGCACTTGAGTTGCGAGATCAACGGAGTTCAATGAAAAGCTTTATGCGACATCGGAGCCCAAGTAAGTGTTCTATCTTCTAAAATTTACGATAAAGTTCAATACCACAACCTAGACTTAGCTCCAACATCAACGAAATTAATTATGGGAGATGGTAGAACTATCAAACCTCTAGGTATTGCTTGCAACATGAAAGTAAAAATTTCTAGAAACTATATACCAACCGATTTCTTTGTTATTGATGCTTACCATAGCAATTCTGATCATATAATCTTAGGTAGGCCTTTTCTTAAGTTGGTTGATGCCGTGTTAGATGCCGGAGAAGGCAAAGTAACAATGAACCTTAATGGAACAAAGTACACATATAACTTTCTTCGTGCTTCTAAACACCTTACTCCTTTTCCTCCCGAAGATGAAGAAGTAGAAGAGATAGATAGTCTTGGTTTTGTTGAAACCCTTAGAGACCCGCTGCAAAGAGCGATGGAAAATCAAATTAGTAATCAACAAGATGAAGAACTAGAGGAAGCGACAAAAGGCTTAGAGCCGCACGACGGTAGCGTGGAGGAAGAGAAGTTCGAAGACATAGGAGAAATCAAACCCGAGGAGCCGCAAGTGCCCGAAGTAGACCTTAAACCTTTGCCCAAGGGATTAAAATATGAATTTTTGGGCCCAGACAAAACTTATCCAATCATTGTGAGCGACGAGTTGAGCCCCGAAGAAAATGAAGCGTTGCTGATTTTATTAAAAAACGAGAGGAAGGTGATTGGATATTCAATTAATGATCTCAAAGGTATTAGCCCAGCCTTTTGCACTAATCGTATACCAATGGAAGACCAATGTAAGCCCGTAGTGGACCATCAAAGGAGGCTAACCCATGCCATGCGAGAGGTAGTAAAGAAAGAGGTTATCAAGTTACTTGATGCCGGAATCATCTACCCGGTTCCGCATAGTGAATGGGTGAGCCCGGTACATTTGTGTACCGAAGAAAGGAGGTTTGACCGTGGTGAAGAATGAGAAGAACGAATTGATACCGCAAAGAACCGTGACCGGGTGGCGGATGTGTATTGATTACCGTAAGCTTAACAAAGCGACGAAGAAAGATCACTTCCCCCTACCGTTCATAGACGAGATGCTCGAGAGGTTAGCAAACCACGCTTATTTTTGCTTTCTCGATGGATACTCGGGGTTCATGCAAATTCCTATTCACCCGGAAGATCAACATAAGACAACGTTTACATGTCCTTACGGAACGTTTGCATATAGGAGGATGCCCTTCGGCCTATGCAACGCTCCGGCCTCTTTTCAACGTTGCATGATGGCCGTGTTTTCGGAATTAATCGAAGAAATTGTTGAAGTGTTTATGGATGATTTTTCCATTTATGGGAAGACGTTCATGGATTGCTTAGCAAACTTAGAAAAGGTCCTTACAAGGTGTGCAGAGGTAGATTTGGTTTTAAATTGGGAAAAGTGTCACTTCATGGTTAAGCAAGGCATAGTGCTCGGACATGTTATATCCGAGAGAGGAATTGAAGTGGACAAGGCTAAGGTAGAGACGGTTGAGCAACTCCCACCTCCTACGGATGTTAAGTCCTTAAGGAGCTTTCTAGGCCATGCCGGATTCTATAGAAGATTTATAAAGGACTTCTCGAAGATCACTAAGCCTTTAACGCACCTTCTTCAAAAGGATGTGGCTTTCGACTTTGATGAGAAGTGTCTAGCGGCATTCCGGACCTTGAAAAATGCGTTGGTGAGTGCTCCCATCATCCAACCTCCGGATTGGAGCCAACCTTTCGAGATCATGTGTGACGCAAGTGACTACGCCGTAGGCGCGGTCTTGGGACAAAGAAAGGAAGGCCGAGTTCACGCCGTTTACTACGCTAGCAAAACTCTCAGTGGGGCACAATTAAATTACGCCACTACGGAAAAAGAGTTGCTAGCGGTGGTATTCGCTTTCGAAAAATTCAGATCTTACATCGTGAACTCGAAAGTCATTGTTTACACCGATCACGCAGCTATCAAGTATCTCTTGGCTAAGAAGGAAGCTAAACCACGTTTGATTCGTTGGATCCTTCTTCTCCAAGAGTTCGATGTTGAAATTCGTGATAAAAAGGGGGTGGAAAATGTTGTGGCCGATCATTTGTCTAGGATGAATCGTGGACAAGATGATAAAGAGCCCATAGAAGATAAGATGAGAGATGACCACCTCTATAGAGTGCTTGATAAAGATACTTGGATGATTGACATCATTCGAGCAATTCGAAAGATGCCCCTCGATCATCTAGACAAAAACACTCAAAGGAAGATAATCTCGAAAGTAAGAAATATTTTTGGGATGCACCATACCTCTTCAAGCTTGGCAATGATGGAGTAATGAGAAGATGTGTGCCAAGAGAAGAGAGGCTCGAGATTCTAAGGAAGTGCCACTCGGCGGAGTACGGTGGGCACTATAGCCATTTTCGAACCGAAGCCAAAGTATGGTCGAGCGGATTCTATTGGCCGGAGATGCATGAAGATACTAAAAGATATGTTGCATCATGCCCCGAATGCCAAAGAACCGGAAACATCTCTCAAAGAAATTCTATGCCTTTGAAATACAACTTGCAAATCGACATATTCGATGTATGGGGCATAGACTTCATGGGGCCTTTTAAAAACTCATTTGGATTCGAGTATATACTTGTTATGGTTGATTATGTATCCAAGTGGGTAGAGGCTATACCATGTCGTAAAGCTTCCACGGAGGAGTCCATCACTATGATCAAGAACGTGATTTTTCCTCGTTTCGGTACACCGAGAATCTTGATAAGTGATGGAGGAACTCATTTCACCGGGAAGAACTTCAAAAAGTGCTTGTCCAAGTTGGGAATTGAGCATAGGGTCTCCACGGCCTATCACCCACAAACCAACGGACAAGCGGAAACGTCAAATAGGCAATTAAAAAGCATACTCAACAAGACCATAGAGAAGGGAGGCAAGGATTGGTCAAAGAAATTAGACGGAGCTTTATGGGCTTATCGAACGGCGTTTAAAACACCGATAGGTATGACCCCGTATCAATTCGTCTATGGAAAAGCTTGCCACCTTCCGGTCGAGTTGGAACATAAAGCCTATTGGGCGATTAAAGAGATGAACCTTGATCTCGATGCCGCGGTGGTGAAACGAAGAATTCAAATAAGCGAGCTAGAGGAGTTGAGGTTGAAAGCATATGAAAACGCAAGCATATACAAGGAGAGAATCAAAAGGTGGTATGATAAAAGATTGAAGAAAAAAGAATTCAAAGAAGGAGATAAGGTCCTCCTCTACAATTCGAGGTTTAAAACCTTCGGAAAGGGGAAATTGCAAAGCAAGTGGGACGGACCTTATGTTGTGCATTCGGTGTTCTCCAACGGAGCGGTAACCATTATGGATATAAACGGCGATCAATTTGTGGTGAATGGACAGCGGCTTAAGGTTTACTATGAACCCGATGTCGTGCCCATTCATCATGTTGACATCTTTACCATGGAGGAAGAGCCCGAACGTCCCGCCTAGGACGAAAAACAAGGCATCAACTTCGTAAATAATTTTTCTTTTAGTTTTCCGGAGTTTTTCGCGAAGATTTACCGGGCCAACTTTTTCCCATGGGCCGAGGACGAAAAAAATAGGGCGGTGTGCAAAAACTCGGACCGGCCCGGCCCCCGAGGCGGGGTGGGCCGGCCGGCCCGGTGCGGACCGGCCCGGGGGGTGGCCCGACGCCCGATGACCCCGAATTTCGCACGAATTGCTCCTTTTTGACTTCCTTGTTTGGTCGGAAAATTTTAAGGGAAGTGTAAAAAAGGAAAATAAGGTTCCCGGGGCTTTTCTCTCGGGACTATATATTTGGCCGAATTGGGAGCTCGAGAATCAAACCTTTCAAGCAATGTGTTGCACCCTTGTAGCAGCCATTGAGCCTCCAAAAAGCTTAGAGTTGAAGGTAGAAGCCAAGAAGCCATCGATGGAGGAGGTGATGCGATGCGAGGTCAAGCTACCCGTCAAGAGGACCGCACGTATCCGTTGCGGAGGACGTGTCCCGACCGGAGCTCTTGCATCTCGCAACCCCGTCGAAGGAGAGAAGGTCCCTACACCCGTTCGAAGGTCGGCACGCCTTCAAGGCATCAAGCGCAAGGATTACAAGGAGGTGTCGCCAGAGCCTAAGGATTATGGGGATAGCGACTACTCCGACGATCGTAGCCCGAGCTCGTGGGCGGCTGCCGGTAGAGACGATGACGATTGGGATGAGCGCCCCAATGAATGGACTCCCGAAGGCCCCAACGGCGACGGCAACGGCGGTGGCGAAGGCAACGACAATGGAGGTGGCGACGACGGTGGTGACAACGGTGGAGATTATGGCGACGACGACCCCTTCGGATTGCATCCGGTGTCTTTGTCGAGTTTGCCGTCAATCCATCGCGGATCTCTACACGTCGGCCGACGAATGTCTCCAAGCCATGGAAGCGATGAAGCAGCGTATGGAGGACTTGGAGCGCGTAGTTGAAGATGACTACAAGTTCCTTAACCGCAACGTGCGCAAACTTTTCGGCATGGTTGGAAACATGAGAGGCAAGTGGTGCAAAACTTTCTTGAAGTACCACTAGATCTAGTTTTCCCCTTAGGATTTTTGTAAGATACGACGAGGACGTCGTATGTTTTAAGTGTGGGGGAGAGCTAGCTTGCTAGCCTTAGCTTTTGAACTTCAAGTTTAGGTTCGGTTTAATCTTCGTGTGAGAGTCTTAGTGTTTTAATGAGTCTTTAGTTTTTGAGTCTGTTTTAAATTTTTGCAAGTTTCTTAAATTAGTGTTGAGTCAAGAAAATCAAATAAAAAGAGTCTTTATATATATCTTTGTGTTTTATGTATTGTTTATCTTTATTTACTTGTTTGTTTAATCTTCGATTCTTGATATATGAACACAAGTATGTGGTTTGAAAAACGTTTACCGTGGTGCTTAGTGGAATCGCTACTACTTAAAGTACCCATACCGCACTTTGATCTTGAGCTTCACATGCTAGTTGTGCTATGTTCGATGCTACAAATTGGAGGATTTCAGTTCTGAAAATTATTTTAAAACCCTTGTAATAAAGGTTAGCAAAACCTCTTTTTCCAAGTTGAGAGTAAGAAAAAATTCCTATCCAAAGCCAAGTTTATTTTTTTCGCTCCACCATAAGTGTGATTAGCACGATGAGTTAGGCTAGGACCTTTCTCTCTTGGTGAGTTTTAATTTCGAGCAATGATCATGTCCTTGTGCTTATCTTTTGTTGCTAGCCTCGTCATATATTCAGTCCATGACTTTCACAACGAAAGTCATGAATATCGCTGGATTTCATACCCAACCCTATACATCTCTTTTGTACATCGTATTCCTTGAACACAACCTATTTTCAAAGTTTCGTCTCGTCTCAAGCATGATTTATTTAAAAATTTCAGATTGTATGCATGCGAGGAAAGAGAGAATTGAAAGCTTTGAAAAGTTGTCAAGAGAGAGAAAAATAAAGAGAAAAAGTATGTGTATGGAAAAGAAAGAAAGAAAGAAAGAAAGAAAAATCATATGTGAATGAAAGAAAAAAAGAAAAAGAGAGAAAGATGAGTTAGAAATGAAGATATGAGAGGGATGGATCAAGTGAAAGAAAAGAAAAAAAATAAAGTGTAAGGAAGGATGTCACGTTGATTGTGAGACGAAACTTTTACTCTATTTCCAACCATGTGCAATCCGACAACGAGGACATCATTGGTGCCTTGAAGTCACAATTTTCTTTTGCCCTTGCACATGTCCACCATTCTAAATCTTCTCATCCTTGATATCCCTACATATGGTTAATTCTCATGATCATTGGCTTTGAAAGGTAGACAACCATTAGAGGAAGTTCTTAGTTTGACAATACTTGTGTTGATTGCGCTAGCCCTACCTATAGCTCCACTTTTACATGATATATGAGAGATTAATGGGAGGTGAGAGTTTTATAAAATTTGGTTAGGATAGCCACTTCATATGAGTGACTTGAGAGAGCTTGGAGAAAGGTTTTTGTCTAACACTTGTTGCAGGAATTTTTGTTTTGAAAATCATAAAAACCCTCCGATGGAAGCAAAGAAGTAAGTATGGCTGAAATTGAAAGCTTCGAGTGAAGAGTTTGAGTTGTGGGGTAAATCTTGACGTGGTAAAAATTTTAAACGCCCATGTTTATGTTTGATTATCATTACTTTGTGTTTATGTATTAAAGATGAAGGGATTGACTAACTTGTGAAGAAGGATAAGTGGTACACGATTACACTCCTTGGACGAAGTTCTTTTACGAGTACTTGCTCGAGGACGAGCAAGAGCTAAGTGTGGGGGAGATGTTGACGGTGTATTTTGGTGCACCTAGCATGTTCATTACACTTTGGTTTGGATTTGATTATGGAACTAACCCGCCACTAGGCACACTAATCATATAACAAGTTCATCATTGTGCATGCATTTGGAAGTGTTATGTTTATGTAGGAAAACATGGACATAAAGGACGGATTCGCAATAAGTTCGAAGGAGCATTCATGGAGTCTTGTTCGTGTTCATGAGCTCGCTGAAATTACTTCCAATGGTGGTGAGGACCGAAGTGCTACGAGGAACACCCCCGGGGATTGAAGCGTAAAAGATCAAACTTCATGCAAAGAGAGCCTCCATCTTGATCGCGAGGATAACAGCGTCAAAATCATCCAAGTGGAGGGGGCAAAGTAGATAAGTGCACGAGGACCCACGGAGCAAAAAGGGCGACCGAACCGGGCCGAACCGGGCTCGGGCCGGCCGGCCCAGGCGGGCCGGCCCAGCCCACTTCGGGCACCGGTTCGGTCCCGTCTTCCTTGCCCTCGAAGGATCTTCGACCCTAAAACCCCCGACGCGCCGCCAACACAGGAGGAGGAGTTATTCGCACCAGAAGGCCATCCACAAGCTAGAGAGAGAGGAGGAGGATCTCCGGCGGGAGATCAACCACCTCGAAGGAAGCACCCTCTCGTGGAGAAGGAGGAAGACACCGGCGGAAGGGAAACCATGATCAACGGTGCCATGATCAGCACCTTGATGGGGTAATCTTCTCATTCGTCCATGGGTTGTAATCGATCGTGAAATGTAATCGCACTTTGTCGGTTTATCTATCTATCATCTTGTGTTGAATATACTTTAATGCTTAAGGCTTGCAACCATGCCGTAAAGGGAGTATAGGCCTCAATGCTTCCTTGGATCCATTCAACACGCCGTGGCCATCAAAGGTCTAGTCATGAATACCTTCGCGTAGTGACAGTACGAGAGGAGGGAAAGGGCGAAACCGTGGTCACATCCCCGATAGATTAGATTGGTTTTCATGTCTTTAAGCGATTGCATGCTCTAGTATCGTAGACCCGTGGGCGAGTCTCTTCTACCTTGATCGTTTATCATTCTCTCTAGTGTAGTTTAGTGTTTTCTAGTATAATAGTAGTTAGGGTTTTAGTAGCTAGTGTGTCGTTGTTAATCGAACGCTTGTAATCCCCTTGCTCCGCGGATTGACAAGAACCTTGGGAATCCCGTGGTGAAAAAGGTGTGGGGTCCGTACGCTTGCGGATCGTAGAGGGATACGTCTTTTATCCGTCAACAGATGCGTTCTTCAATAGGTCGATCTGGCTTTTGGCCCATTCTGCTAAGGACTGCCACAATACAACAAGCTTGTCAGCAACATCTCAAAAAAACATCATCAAGAAAAGTACATCGTAAGAAAGCTTACCGTCAGCGCGTGGTTGATGGTCATAATGCTGGTGTTGACGGATAAAAGACGTATCCCTCTATGATCTGCAAGCGTACGGACCCCACACCTTTTTCACCACGGGATTCCCAAGGTTCTTGTCAATCCGTGGAGCAAGTGGATTACAAGCGTTTGATCTACCTTCACACTCTAACTACTCAACTCTAACTATGATTAAACTAGAAAACAACTAAACTACACTAGAGAGAGCGATTAAGATATCAAGATAAAAGACACTCGCCCACGGGTCTACGATACTAGAGCATGCAATCGCTTAAAGACATTAAACCAATCTAATCTATCAGGGGTTGTGACCACGGTTTCGCCCTTTCCCTCCTCCTCGCCGTCACTACGCGAAGGTATTCATGACTAGACCTATGATGGACACGGCGTATTGAATGGATCCAAGGAAGCAGTGGAGCTCATACTCCCTTTACGGCATGGTAGCTAACCTTAAGCATTAAAGTATATTCAACACAAGATGATAGATAGATAATCTGACAAAGTGCGATTACATCTCAAGATCGATTACAACCATGGATGAATAAGGAGATTACCCCATCAAGGTGCTAGACATAGCACCGTTTCCCTTACGACGGTGTCTTCCTTCTTCTCCACTTGAGGGTGCTTCCTTCGAGGTGGACGATCTCCCTCCGGAGATCTCCCTCCTCTCTCTCTCTAGATTGTGGATGGCCTCCTGGTGCGAATGGCTCTCTCCCTGTCGATTGGCGGCACCTCCAGGGTTTTAGGGTTGAAAATCTTTCGGGTGCAAGGAAAGGGGGGTCGAACCGGCCACCGAAGTGGGCTGGGCCGGCCGGCCTGGGCCCACCTCGGCCCTGTTCGGTCGCCCCTTCACTCCCATGGGTCCTCATGTAATTATGCACTTTGCCCCTCCACTTGCATGATTTTGACGATGTCATCCTCGCGTCCAAGATGGAGGTTCTCCGCGCATGAAGTTCGGTCTTTTACGCTTCAATCCCCGGGGGTGTTCCTCGTAGCACTTCGGTCCTTGCCACCATTGGAAGTGATTTCATCAAGTTCATGAACACGAACAAGACTCCGTAAATGCTCCTTTGAACTTGTTGCGAATCCATTCTTTATGTCCATGTTTTCCTACATAAACACAACACTTCCAAATGCATGCACATAGATGAACTTGTTATATGATTAGTGTGCCTAGTGGTGGGTTAGTTCCATAATCAAATCCAAACCAAAGTGTAATGAACATGCTAGGTGCACCAAAATACACTGTCAACATCTCCCCCACGCTTAGCTCTTGCTCGTCCTCGAGCAAGTACTCGTAAAAGCACTTCGTCCAAAGCGTTGTAATCGTGTATCGCTAATCCTTCTTCACAAGTTAGTCAACCCTTCATCTTTAATACATAAACACAAAGTAGTGATCATCAAACATAAACATGGGCGTTTAGAATTTTTACCACATCAAGATTTACCCCACAACTCAAACTCTTCACTCGAAGTCTTCAATTTCAGCCATGCTTGCTTCCTTGCTTCCATCAGAGGGTTTTTATGATTTTTCAAACAAAATTCCTGCAACAAGTATTAGACAAAAACCTTTCTCCAAGCTCTCTCAAGTCACTCATATAAGGTGGCTATCCTAAACCAATTTTATAAAACTCTCACCTCCCATAAGTCTCTCATATACATGTAAAGTGGAGCTATAGGTAGGGCTAGTGCAATCAACACAAGTATTGTCAAACTAAGAACTTCCTCTAACGGTTGTTTACCTTTCAAATCCAATGATCATGAGAATTAACCATATGTAGGGATATCAAGGATGAGAAGATTTAGAATGGTGGACATGTGCAAGGGCAAAAGAAAATTATGACTACAAGGCACTGATGATGTCCTCGTTGTCGGATTGCACATGGTTGGAAAAAGAATGATAGTTTCGTCTCTCAACAACGTGACATCCTTCCCTACACTTTATTTTTCTTTTCTTTCACTCGATTCATCCCTCTCATATCTTTATTGCTACCTCCTCTTTTCTCTTTTTCTTTTTCTTCTTTATTCTTTCTTTCATTCGCATATTTTCTTTCTTTCTTTCTTTCTTTTCCATACTCATACTTTCCTCTTTATTTTTCCCCCTCTTGACAACTTTTCAAAGCTCTCAACTCCTCTCTTTCTTGCATGCATACAATCTGATATTTTAAATAAATCATGCTAGAAACGAGACAAAACTTTGAAAGTAGGTTGTGTTCAAGGAATGCGATGTACAAAAGAGGTGTATAGGGTTGGGTATGGAATTCGGCGATGTACGGGACTTCCAATGTGAAAGTCACGTTACCGAATGTATGACGAGGCTAGCAACAAAAGATAAGCACAAGAACATGATCATTGCTCGAAATTAAAACTCCCAAGATAGAAGGGTCCTAGCCCAACTCATCGTGCTAATCACACTTATGGTGGAGCAAAAAAATAAATTGGCTTTGTATAGGATTTTTTTACTCTCAACTTGGAAAAAGAGGTTTTGCTAACCTTTATTACAAGGGTTTTTAGATAATTTTTAGAACTGAAATCCTCCAACTTTTAGCATTGAACATAGCACAACTAACATGTGAAGCTCAAGATCAAAGTGCGGTATGGGTACTTTAAGTAGTAGCAATTCCACTAAGCACCACGGTAAACATTTCAAACCACACACTTATGTTCATATATCAAGAATCAAAGATAAATAAACAAGTGAATAAAGATAAGCATCACACAAGACACAAAATATATAAATACTCTTTTTATTTGATTTTATTTGACTCAACACTAATTTAAGACACTTTCAAACTTGCAAAAATTTAAAAACACACTCGAAAACTAAGACTCATTAAACTCTAAGACTCTCACTCGAAGACTAAACCGAACCTAAACTTGTCGGTGCGGAATATGGTCCCGACACTAACCAGTAGATAGCGCCTAGGTCTATCCCTCAATGGTCGATGCCAAGCAACAAATGACACAAGGTTTTATCCCGCTGGTTCCGCCGCGGGGCCGTAGCCGCCAAAGGGGCGTGCTCGTGGCACTATATTGCTCGAGACGCGGGGGTGCTTGTAGTGGGGCAAGTACAAGCAAGGCGGGAGAGGAAGCGTGGCTTCCAAGTCACCGGGAGAGTGGGTGAAGATGTTGTGGGAGAATAAGAGAGTGAGTGCACGGTGTGTTGTGTTGATGCGAACTCGTTCGTCCCCCCGCTGTACGGGGGCTCGCCCCCCCTTTTATAGGCCAAGGGGGTGGCGAGTTACATGCACGCCGCGCTATCCAGCTACGTGGGGGTGCACGTCGTGCTACGCTGTAGAGTGGGCGGCCGTCCGGACGATCTTCGCTGCGATCCGGCCATGATGGCCTACCCCGTACCCGAACAGTGGCGGTTCGAGGGTAGGAGGGCGGCAGATGGTGGTGGCGTCCTCTGATAGGCTTCGAGGGAGGTGCTGATGATGGCTGGTACGGGGCACAGGGGCAGGCAGAACGGCGTTCCTTCCCAATGCGCTCCGCGGTAGCGGAGTGGTTGCGCGAGCGCCGGGCGTGCGCCTGCACGCGTGGGTACGGCGGCCGCGCCGTTACAGTGACCGGGATGGCCATCCACCGGCCTAGCGCCCCTCACCCAACCCGTAGAGTCACGGGAAAGTGAAGTTGAGGGTGCGCCGCGCCCCCCTTCGAGGGTCGGGCGCGTTCGCCCGTCTTGTAGTGGGCGCGCGGTGTCACGGGGCCGACACCGGCCGTGCGCCCGCACCCGTCCATCCCCACGGTGGCGGGGATGGGCTCCTCCCCGGGGAGTTGGTGCGGCGGCACCGGGGCGCGAGCCCCGGGCGCATGATGGCGCCGTCCGCGGCGTCGGGCGTTTAAGATGCCCGTGTACGGGACCGGCGCACGCGTGCGGGGCGCCCGTGAGCGTGGCGGGCCCCGGCCGAGGGCGGAACGGACCCTCGAGCGGGACGAGACCCGCTCGAGGGGGAGTGAGCCCCCGAGCGGGGCGGGACCACTCGTGGGGGGAGTTGCCCCTCGAACGGGGCGGGACCACTCGTGGGGGGAGTTGCCCTTCGAACGGGGCGGAGCCCGCCCGAGGGGGAGTGCGCCCTCGAGCGAGGCGGAGCCCGCTCGAGGGGATTTCCAAGAGGGCCGTCTTGGTGGGCCGTCGGAGTCCCGTGGCTTGGGTCGTGTCCTGCATGGTTAGTCACCTGCATGGTTAGGCTTAACGTGTTTCGGTGTAGTTGCGAGGTTTAAGTGAGGGTTTCCCCGTTGTTTAAGGGGACCCCTGTTAACACCAAAATTTGGTAAGGAGTCTGACCTGTGGGTCCGGTTCGAAAAAGAGTCCGTCTGGTGGAAGGAAGGATATTTCCAGAAATTTTCGGCAAAGAGATCCGTGGTCGGCTATCTGCTCCAGTTCGGCAAAGGAACAGTAGAGCTGATTTTGCGGGATTGGACGGTGACGTGGCTCAAATCAGGGGAGACGAATGGATGGACAAGCGATCGAGTTTAGTTAGGCAATGAATCCATTCGCAGTTGTAATCAACAGGGTATAAATACGATCCCTGGATGTATGTAACAAACACGATCATTCTTCAATACACACCGGCCTTACGCCAAACCCTAGAGTCCTTGTCGTGTCGTCGAGTTCTTCGAGAGGACCAATCGATCCGTCGACCTCCGTGAGTACCGGCAACCTTGTATCATGTCTAGTATCATGCGGTGGATTTAGATGCGATGCAAGTAGTCTTGTTACCATGCTTCGTGTCATGCGGTAGATTCAAGCTTGGTTCAAGAGGGTTTCTTGTTAGATCATGAGCCATGCGGTAGGCTAAGATACGGCTTGAAGCTAGTTATCGGCTCTATTGGATTTTGGCAAGATCCAATAGATTCATTAAGTTATCCCGTGTTATCTTGAGTTTTACTTTATGTTTTAATTCATGTAACACATCCTTGCCCAATCTAGATGGGTTTGGATCGGCTATATCTCTTTTAAGATCCTTGTGCGAGCGGGTTTCGTGTTTTGACGCGTGGATCTTGTGTTCTCTGATAGCCGAAACCGAATCGATCTAGGTTGTTACGTGTTGCGGGTTCAATCTTGCTTCATTCGTATAAATCTTGAAAGAACCGGGTATCATGCGGTAGATGCAGGTTTTTGGGTTGCTTTGGGGCTAGTCATCCGGTGGATTAGATTCCCAAATCAGTCTGATAGATTTATTCACATGGTAACGTTTGTTCCTTCTTCATGGACCCTGGATCGGCTGTTCAGCCGTATTCGGTTATGTTTTCACGAGTAGATCACGTGCATTGTTTATGTCTTAAGTGATGTATGCTTTTAGCTTTCCACATTTAGATTGTATCATGCGGTGGATAGATCTATTTGTGGAAAGTGGTACGTTTTTCATGCAAGTCGTATCATGCGGTGGATAGATTTGTTTGTTATCGTACCCGACGGGTTTTAAAGTAACTAGACATGCGGTGGACTAGTGCTTTGGATCTATGCATGCTTATTTAATACATAATCATGTCCGTGCTTTACCTTATTTTATGCTGAACCTTATGGGGATCGGTCATAACTTTGTGCTTGCATCTTTGTTTATACAAAGACCGATCGTCGTCATGCTTACGTCATCCATTCGGCAGTTTTCCTTTTCCCTTTGTAATGGTCCGAATGGTTGTGGTTCTTTGACAGATAGCTCTACATAGCTACGTGTCATCTTGCTTGGCTTCTTGGCCGTAAATATGGAACTGTCTGGTACCACCCGGCAAGTTCCAAGCTTTGGTATTTAACTGTTTTATCTTTTGTTAATTTTCAGGAAAAATTGACTGGCACGTCATTTGCTCTCTGCGCGTGCGAAGCTAGCTTTGTTCGGCTTGCTGTGTGATTGGCGTTGAGTGCACATTTCGCGTCAACACACTTTTTGGCACGCCCAGTGGGACCAACAGCCGAATTAATTCAAGATGCCTGAGATTGCAGACCTTATGGACGTCGACCTAGAGGATCTTTCTCCGGAGCAGCGGCAGCAGCTCCAAGACGTCGTAGATCAATTTCAGCAGAAGTGCCTGCTGTCATTTAAGAAGAACAGAAGCGGTGTCCCATATCTAAAGAATGAGATGCCTAGAGTGCTGCTACCGGGAGAAGTCGACGCTACGTCTCAGCAAGAAAAGGAGGAATGCGCGCGGGTGTTCCAAGAGTCAGCGGATTACATGCTCACCAAGCACAACAAGGCCTTTCTCGGATCGCTCCAGCAGATGATGGTGGCCATCTTTGGCCCTGGCATGGAGCAAGCGTTCGGGAAGACGCCCTTTCAGAAGAGCACCATAGAGCTGGGTGAGTCAAGCTCTCAGCCGCCGCTACGGAGCCAGCCACAGCAGCCTCCTCCTCAGAGCGCCGGAAGCCAAGCGTTCCAACCTCCTCCACAGGGCGCTGGGGGGCAGCCGGTCCAACCCCCGTTGCAAGCTTCAGGAAGTCAACCAATCCTGCCGCCACCACGGAGCAAAGACGGGTCGCCCCGTGCAACGCGCCCGAATCCGTACCAGCCTACGTACGGAGACCTAGCGTTCGGCTCATCTGGGGCCCCACTTGACCCCGGTCGAAGAATTGCTCCATCGACCAACTGGCTCCAGAAGAATTTGTACGGCGATGGTTACCATGAAGTGGGAAATTACGGAGCATTCGACGCCTTCCCGCACCCAGGGTACGCGCCAGCTGCAGGCGCGCAAGAGGATGACGCCCTAGCGCGCAAGATGGCCGAATTGATGCAGAATCAGTTCGGCCTCAAGCCAAAGATGCAGGGCCCCGCCTACAGGCCACCGTTCCCAGAATGGTACTATAACGTGCTCTTGCCGCCTAGAGTGAAGCCGCCGACGGAATTCACAAAGTTCTCGGGGCGGAGACGAGACAAGCACGGTCGAGCACATCGCCCGTTACCTCATGCAGCTTGGGGAATGCTCGGCCGAGGAGACGTTCAGGGTTCGTTACTTCCCCGCCTCACTGACGGGTCCAGCTTTTCAGTGGTTTTCGTCCCTGCCGCCTGAATCAGTGGCCAGATGGAAGGATTTGGAGCGTAAATTCCACGCTCATTACTTCAGCGGCAGTTCTGAGAAGAAGTTGATTGATCTCGCCACCCTGAAGCAAAGGCACAGCGAAACACCGCTGGAGTTTCTTAGAAGATTCAGGGAAGTCAAGGGCATGTGCTTCTCATTGAACTTGCCGGACGATCGACGTGGCTGATATGGCCGTCGCCGGGATGTTGCCAGCCGTGCGCGAGAAGCTATTTGGGATGGAGTTTGAGAACCTGGGCCAGCTTTCACAAAAGTTATCTCTGATGAGCAATCAAGCATATGGCCTCAAGAAAGACCCCAAGTTTGGCAAGCAGCACGACGTCGCTGACATCTACAACCAGTTCCTGGACAAAGCCGATCTGTTCGAGGATTCTGACGATGAATTGGAGGTAGCTGCAGCGGAAATCATGTGGGGTAAAGAGCCCTTGACAATGAATCAGCGTTGGGTCAAGCAGACCAAAGGGACTTACGACTTTGACATCACAAAGGCTGATAAGTTGTTCGAGCTCTTGGTGAAAGAAGGCCGAATTAAGCTGCCTGAGGGGCATTCTATGCTTCGGCCTGATGGAGTTAAAGCGAAGCGTTACTGTGGCTTCCATGACAGGGACTCACACTCCATCAATGATTGCAGGGTCTTCAGGATGAGGATCCAGAAGGCTATCCAGGAGGGACACCTCAAGTTCGATAACAAGATGAAGCTGGATGGCCACCCCTTTCCTCAGAACATGCTCGGCTTTTCTGTCAATGCGATAACAGCCGAGGAGAAGGGGAAGGTCAAGGTCCTGACCTCAGCCAGGTCCAAGCAAGGTGGAGCAGTGGACCCAGAACGCCAGGTGACCCTAGAGCAAGTGCAAGGCGACGCACCTCGCGTGCTCAAAAGCCACATCGAGGTTGGGGAGTCATCCAGGCCCAAACCCAAGGTGACGTCGCGCATTCTCCTCAACAAATGGCAGCGCCAGATTGAAAAAGAGCGCTACCAGAAGCGTCGTCACGAGGAGGAGCAACGCAGAGCTGAGGAAGAAGCGCGTAGAAGGAGCCAAGAGCAGTACACGCGCGAGCAGGAGCGCGCACACTGGGGATGCGCCTTCTTCAGGCACTGCTGGAATGAGGGCTTGAAGCTGCCCACATTGAAGAACTGTCCTGAATGCAGCGACAGATACGTTGAGTACAGGCAGGAAACTGCCAATCGCCGATCCGTCCACGAGAGACTTGGAAGGATCCACCCGAATGGGGATCGGCGTCAAAAAATTGAAATCATTGATCATCCCAGGAAGCGCCAAGCTGATCTCAGGTGGGCTGATCAAGAAGAGGACGAGGATGTTCACGTCTGGCAGAAGGGGCAGTGGTGCCCGCCCGGCCTGCGCAGGAGCCAGAAGAGGCGGGTCCAGCGCTTGAGGAACCGCGAAATGAAGCAAGCCGGGATCCAGACGAGGCAGAAGTGGCGCCCCAAGGACCAGCCGGAAGGCTCGAAGCGTTCGGCCCCTACATGCATGGTATACTTCCTGCCGAACGAGTACATGGCTCCTCGCTAACCGGGTTATGCGGGGAGGAAGCTTCCTTTGATGACGAGCAGCCCGAGGGGATGATGGCGCAACCGGTGCCGGCCAAGCGAGGCCATCTTCGACAAGCCGGCCAAGAACCGCCATATGAGGCCGCCGTACCGAGGGGGGGTACGTCAATGGCAAGCCATTGACCAAGATGTTCGTCGACGGTGGAGCGGCAGTGAACGTAATGCCGTACACCACCTTCAGGAAGCTTGGCATGGGCCCGAGCGATCTAACACCTACAAGCATCATCTTGAACGACTTCGCCGGGAACCCCTCAGACACCAAAGGATGAGCCCACGTGGACTTGATGATCGGGTCCAAGACGCTGCTCACCACCTTCTTTGTCATCGAGGGCAAAGGAGCCTACAGCCTGCTGCTTGGGCGGGACTGGATTCATGCTAACTGCTGCGTCCCATCCACCATGCCTCAACAGCTCATCCAGTGGGTAGATGATGAGATCGAGGTCGTCCAGGCAGATGACTCCGTGAGCGTAGACAATATGGAACCAGCCTTCTGGGAGTACCAAGGCATCGATTGCTTCTCAGGGAAGGACTGGGGAGAAGGTCCTGTTGAACCTGTCAGCAGTGACCAACAGCCGATTCAAGCCGGTCGGCTCTTATAGTAATTTTTAATGGAGAACCCCGTGGATGGCACTGATGGCAAATTAGGGCGAGGATTCATGTCGGCCGATAAACTGGAAGAAGTTGACATTGGAAGCGGTGATAAGCCAAGGCCGACGTTCATCAGTGCAAATTTGCAACCAGACTTCAGGGGGAACTTAATTGAGCTTCTCAAGGAATATAAAGATTGCTTCGCCTGGGATTACTCGGAGATGCCTGGATTGGATCGTTCCATCGTCGAGCACCGGTTGCCAATCAAGCCTGGTTTCAAACCATATAAGCAACCACCCCGGAAAATCTACAAGGATGAAGTATTGGCCGATGTGAAGAAGGAAATCGAAAGATTACTTGATGCAAACTTCGTTCGGCCGTGCAGATATGCGGAGTGGATTTCTAACATCGTCCCTGTGTATAAGAAGAATGGAAAAATGAGAGTTTGCATAGACTTCAGGGACCTAAACAGAGCCACTCCCATGGATGGATACCCGATGCCTATTGCCGATTTGTTGATTGACGCCGCTGCCGGACACAAGGTGATTAGTTTCATGGATGGCAACGCGGGATACAATCAGATTTTCATGGCGATAGAAGACATATCAAAGACGGCCTTCAGATGTCCTGGTCATATAGGCCTATTTGAGTGGATAGTCATGACGTTTGGATTGAAAAATGCCGGTGCAACCTATCAGCGGGCCATGAATTACATTTTTCATGGGTTGATCGGCAAAACTGTGGAAATCTACATTGACGACGTAGTGATCAAGTCCTTAAGTCATGACACCCATCTGGAAGATGTGAAGAAGACCTTGGAGTGCACCCGGAAACACGGTTTGAAGATGAATCCAAACAAGTGCGCTTTTGGGGTATCAGCTGGAGAGTTCTTGGGGTTTTTGGTCCACGAAGGGGGAATCGAAGTTGGCAAGAAGAGCATGAAAGCCATTGATGAAGTCGTTCCTCCAACCAACCTCAAGGAATTGCAATCACTGCTGGGCAAGATCAACTTCGTGAGAAGGTTCATCTCAAATTTATCACAGAAGGTGTTGCCATTCTCTCCGTTACTGAAGCTGAAGAAAGATCAGAAATTCACATGGGGCGACGAACAACAAAAGGCTTTTGATGAGATCAAGCAGTACATGAAGGAGCCGCCGGTGCTGGTTCCTCCTCAGCTAAACAAGCCTTTCAAGTTGTACGTGGCGGCCGATACCCAAACCATTGGATCGGCCCTTATTCAAGAGTTCGAAGGAAAGGAGCGGGTAGTAGCCTACCTTAGCCGGAAATTACTGGATCCTGAGACCAGGTATTCGGCTATAGAGAAACTGTGTCTTTGCGTGTACTACTCGTGTACAAAGTTTCGGCACTGCTTGTTGAAAGCCGAATGCACTGTATACTCAAGGTTTGATGTGATAAAACATATGTTATCTATGCCAATTTTGAATGGTCGGATTGGCAAATGGATTTTAGCTTTATCAGAATTCGAGTTGAAGTTCGAATCGGCAAAAGCCATCAAAGGTCAGGTCATTGCCGATTTTATAACTGAACATCGTGACCCATCAATTGATCTACTTGAAATTACCCCTTGGGCTTTATTTTTCGATGGGTCATCGTGTGGCAAAGGTGGAGGAGTAGGGATCCTGCTAATTTCGCCCAGAGGTGAGATGTTTGAATTCGCCATTCCTATACAACCCACTGTCACAAATAACCAGGCTGAGTACGAGGCACTACTTCGAGGGCTTCAATATTTGAGAGAAGCCGGGGCCGTTTCAGTTGAGATCTATGGAGATTCAGAACTGGTCATCAAGCAATTGAACGGCCAATACGAGTGCAGGAGCGAAGCGCTGAGGAGTTACTACGAAGAGTGCAGAGAAATCTTGAAGAGCTTTCCATTGGTAACCCTACAGCACATTCCTAGAGAGCATAACGAGGAAGCAAACAGGCTGGCTCAGAGCGCCTCTGGTTATAAAGAGAGTCAAGAAGCGTTTGCTGCAGAGGTGTTTGCACTAGGGACGGACCTGGCAGAAGATGATTGGAGGAAAGAAATCATTGATTACTTGAAAGATCCATCTCGAAAAGTCTCTAGGAAACTCAGGTACAAAGCAATCAAGTTCGTTCTTCTGGATGATAATTTATTCTATAAATCATTAGATGGAGTATTGCTACGATGTCTGGGTCCAGAAGAAGCCAAGAACATGATGAGCGAGGTGCACGATGGGATATGTGGAGCGCACCAATCGGCCTATCGGATGAAATGGGTTATTAGACAAGCTGGATGCTTTTGGCCGACGATATTAGAGGACCGCTTTGAGTACTACAAGGGGTGTCAAGATTGCCGAGATTCGGGGAATATTCAAAGAGTCCCCGCATCGAGGCATTGAATCCCATCATCAAGCCATGGCCATTCAGGGGCTGGGGTATAGACTTGATTGGCCAAATTAATCCGCCGTCTAGCAAGGGGCATAAGTTCGTGCTTTTGGCTACAGATTACTTTACCAAATGGGTCGAGGCAATCCCACTGAAGAAGGTGACGTCAGAGAACATGGTCGAGTTCGTCAAGGAACACATCATCTATCGATTTGGGATTCCTCAGACGATTACCACTGACCAAGGGGCACAATTCGTGTCATTGGAGTTCAGAGATTTTGCCGAAAGCATGGGAATCAAATTATTTAATTCTTCTCCATATTACGCCCAAGCTAATGGTCAAGCAGAGGCTTCTAATAAGATCATGATCAAGCTGATACAGAAGAAGATCGATCAGAAGCCAAGGAGGTGGCATTCGGTACTCAGTGAAGCGCTGTGGGCTTACCGGATGGCCCCCCATGGAGCTACAAAGACCTCTCCTTACGAGTTGGTCTACGGGCATCACGCGATCCTGCCTTGGGAGATACAATCAGATTCAAGGAGAGTAGTGTTGCAAAACGAGTTGAGCTCCAACAATTACAGTAGCCTAATGATGGATGAGTTAGAAGATTTGCATATGATCCGTCTCAGGGCCCTGGAGAACATCGAGAAAAACAAGCTGCGAGTCGCCAAGTATTATAACAAGAAAGTAAAAGTGAGGCAATTCGCAAAAGGTGATCTAGTTTGGAAAGCACTATTGCCGATTGGAACTAAATACAGTGAATTCGGCAAATGGTCCCCTAACTGGGAGGGGCCTTTTCGTGTGGTCAGATGCGTTCCTGGTAATGCATACATATTGAAAACCTTGCTAGGGGAAGAATTTTCCGTTGCGATAAATGGAAGATATCTGAAGAAGTATTATCCTAGCATTGAGATCGATCGGTGATTACACACATCTGGCACAAAATAGCCGGCGCTCGAGAATGAGGCCGCCTTCAGAACAAAATCCATGAACAAGAAAAAATGGCCAGTGCCTGGATGCATCGCCCATAGCTCAATACTACATTACAACTGCTTCTTGCAGGATCACATCTAGCAGCCCCGATGGTCAGGTCCCCGAGGAGGTGGGAAGCAGAAGGCGTGGAGGAAGAAGCGAAAGTATGATTCAATCTTTTCTTTGCTTCTTCGGCCGTCGCTCCCCTCTTCGGTTGTTCCGGGACCACCGTGACGGCGACTTGGAACGCACGAGGATGACCGTGATTGGCGGCCTCTACCAAGCTATCCCAGGCCGCTTTTAGGGTTGCTATACCTGTCGAAACATCTGGAACAGGAGAATCAAGGTTAGAGGCAAGAAATCCGGATGCAAACGTGAAGGGGTCAGGAGCATTTACCCCCTACTAATGCTTCCAGCGCCATGCGACGCTCGCGCTCGGCTTGGCAACGGGCGGACATGTCCCTGAGACCATGCTCCAGGTGCCGTACGCGGCGGCGCAGCCGATGGTTGGTCCTCTGTTCAGGCGTGGCATCCTCTGCTTCGAGAGAGGAATCGGAGGAGATGTACTCAGGCACATCTTCGGTCCCGATGACTTCTTCGGGAAGCAAATCAAGGCTGAAAAGGACGAGAGGAAAAACATGAAGCGCAAGATCAAGCGGAAGAACAAGGAGCAGATCAAGAGAAAACTCACTTCCGAATCGTACGCTTCTTTGATGAGCCGCTCTCCTGAGGTTGTTTACCCTTGTCCATGGCGTTGGGGTTTTTTCCTCTGGAGGCAGGGGAAGAGATGAGAAATGATGGAGGAGTGTGCGAATGGATTTGCGAGCACCCCACGAGGCTATTTTATTGACCGGGGAGACGCATTGGGAGTGATGAATGGCCAGTACACACTGTTGGAATACCAAGCGGCAGGGTTTTCCACCAAGTGCGAAGGGTTTTCTCTTGAACAGTGTTTACGGATTGCCGAATTGGGATCCTTTGTGGATTTTGCGCCAAGGGGCAGTTGTTCTCGCGCGTTCGGCTAAAGATAGTTCCCGGATGCAATTAAAGAAAACAGAATTCACAGATGCAAGATGCAAAGGGAAATCATCGCAGAACAGGTGCAGAATTCAAAAGTTCTTCATCTATTGCCGATATTTACACATCCCTAGTACAATCTAGTCGAAGAGCCTGTTCAACACAGATTGGGGATGGGTAATTTCGGCAATGGCGTCGCCGTGGCCGTCAAGGCGCTCCAGGATGAGCTCGATCTCGTCGATGTCCTCCGGCGCGCCGCCCTGAAATCCACGCGGCCTGGTGGAATAGTCGACGTCCGTATGCGTCGCCATCGCAGCCAGGCCCAAGGTGGTGCCCAAACGAACGCCATGGACGGCCACCTCGTCGACGCGGTGCTCCACCGCGGCTAGGCGCTCCGCCGGCGTGTCGCCGTGGGCATTCACCTTTTCGGCCAATTGCTCTACCAGCGTCTTTAGCTGGTCGAGCTCAGCATCGCGGGCTGCAAAGAGCAAACAGGAAAGATTAGCATCAGAGGACGGGCTAGATCAAGAATCAATCTCAGAGCCATACCGTCAATGGCCTCCAGCAGCTGTTTGCGCTGGTCCTCCCATTCTAGCTCGGCCACGCCCGCTTTCTTGGAGACGTCCTCCAGCTCGCGACGGGACGCCTCTAGCTCCTCCTTGAAGCGGATGGCGTCCTCTTCCCCGTACGGTACCGGGGAGTGGCCATCGGACTCCGAGGAGTCATCTGGGAGGGGCTGATTGGCCGGCGCACGGGGCGGATTCCACTGAATCAGCCTGAAAAAGGGAGATGATCGTCAAGGCAAAAGAAGATCAAGAACAGAATCAAAGAGGAGAGATCGACGATCATCACCGCCTGCGCACATTGGCGCTACTCCCCTCGGCCTGGTCGGAGGCGCGGCGGCGGTCGAGACGGCGCACCATGGTGGTTTGGGATGTGCACTGTTTGCGAGAGGACTAAAGATTGGCAAAGATTCGAAAGCTAGAAGGCCTGGTGGAGAGCTAGGGGCACCTATGGTAACATTTATAGGCCCGGCAGGATGAATCGTGGCTTCGAGTCGTGGCTGTGGATCGTGGCGCATATCCCAAGAAAATCGGAAGGTGGAAAGGTTTCCTTGGCTAGCTCGCCGGCGGGTCGCTTGGAGTTCTAGGCTGAACCGCGTGCAGATTGACTGGTTCGGCTAAAGGAAATCAAAGTGCCGTTCGGGAATTGGCGTTTCACTACCGAATGGGTCGTTCAACATTACATCTGAAAGTGCGCAAAAGAAAGGAAACAAATCACAAGAAGATATTACAAGAACGACCAATTCAATTATACATCAATGAGGATATTCAGGCATTCAGGAGTTTTGCAAGTACACGACGAACATTGGATATTATCAAATGGGAATTGTCCAGCATCTCCTGGCAGTCCTTTTGGGCACCGGATAAGTCAGTGAGTTCCGCATCGCATTGCTCTATTTTGGTGATAGCCGATTTTACTTCCGCTTGGGTCTTTGCTATCAATCCAGGAAGTTCGGCTATTTTCTTTTTGTCAATCTCTATCTCCGCTGACAGGCTTCTCAGTTCTGCTTCTAGAGCAGCCTTCCTAGCGACTTTCAGATCATAGGAAGCTTGCAGGTTAGCCAATGCATCTTTATGGTTCTCTGCTTGGGATTGTGCCCCATTCATGGCATGTTCAGCATCAGTTTTCCTCTTTTCAATGGCCGGACGGGAGCGCAATTTCCTCCAAGCGCGCCTCAAGGGTACATAAAGGGGCTCTAAGTCGTAGACGGATGATAGAGAAGCTCTGATGTCTTCAGGGAGTTCTTGACTAATGGATTCAAACATCTCTTCAAAATGATGAAGATCATTGAACTGATCCTGAACATCTTTTTCTAGCCAGGCTGCAATTTCTTTAAGTTTGGGCAACACTTCATCTGGCAGTGGCTGATATGTTTCTTCCATCACCTCGGCGGTTGAGTGGCTCTCTGATGGCAACCTTGATGACGAGGGAGCCTGACCCTGGAAAGCAACATTGCCGAGTTAAGAATGCTAACATCGAGGTGCCAAAATTAAGCGCGGATTGGGTACCTCATGACTGGTTTCTTGAGCGGGGGCGATCACAGACGAAAGAGATGCCCCAGGTAGAGCCGAAACTTCCAAGTTGGGGGATGCTGATGCGGCCATCAGCGACTCGTGAGTTTCTGGCTGATGAGGAATTGGATCCGCCTCTGTTGGGTTGGTCATCTCTGCTTGACTGATGGGCGATGGCACCCTGGGGGAATTTGGTGGCTCCAGTTGAATTGGGAGGTTCATCTCTGGAGAGTTTGCTGCTTCTGCGGAAGGTGATGAGGATGAGATCTCCACTGGGATGGGTAATTCAGCCCCGGATGAACTTGCTTGCTGGACCACTGGAACATCTACAAGCTGCCCTTCTGTTGTTTCTTCTGCAAATGCCAAATTGGGATAAATACCAGTGTTCATCCTCAAGAAAAAGCAGTAGAAGTCATACCCGCGGATGGAGCATTGGCAGGTGTTGGGTCTGAAGGCTGCTGGGCTCTGGTCTGAAATGCACAGTAATATGATTCATCAAGAACAAAGTAACCTGGTAATCAAGAAAGTAAAAGGGTTTACCTCAACAAGCACTTTCTTGACAGTCCTTCTCCTTTTAGCACTTGGAGGGGCAATCAGATGCAGACCTTGCCTCACATGCAGCGGCAAGGCTAGAAAGGCCGGGATCCGTGGTAGCGTATCCGGCCATTAGTTGATCCCGAGTTGTGGATTTGAATCCTAGTGCTGAAATTGGACCTTCGAGCGTTGTAAGCAATTGCCCCGGCTCGAGGGGCGAGGCAAGCGTGTTCCGTGGACGAGAAAATGAAGGTCGGGACCATGAATAAAGAGGGAAGGTCGATCTAAGGGCTCATTGTATTACCTCTGCGAAGTTGGCGAAAGTCGGTACCAACTCGCACGGAATACATGAACGAGGCTCATCGAAGATGTGGTCATGAAATTCTTGCCACCGGGGAGTTGAAGGTGGGGTGAGCTATGGTCGTGGGCACAAAAGGACATGTGTAGACGGTGGGGACCGCACACATAGTTGAAAACTCTGGCCGCCTGCATCAGTTCTTTGATTTCCTCCCTGGGTTTGAGGAATTCATGCAGAAACAATCTTGGGGGCATCTGGCCGCATCCAAGTTGCCTGGCCATTACATTAGGCTGATAATATTCATAAGTACTGACATTCAGTCTTCCTCCATTGAACTCGGCCGGCAGTATGCATGGGCAGATTATGATGTTAAGGATTTCCAAGAATTTCCCATCTTGATGGCCGGGTTCAAAGGAAAACTCAACAGGGAAGGTCAAGGTGTCGTTGCCCAGATAAGGAAGCCAAAGGGGATTGGGGAAACCTTTGAAGAACAACTCGAAGAGCTGGCTGATGTCCTGCTGGATAGAAACAGTTGAAGCCGCTTCTCCATAGTTTTGGCATCCTCTGGTAGCTTGAGGCTCTCCTTCGGGGTGATTGGACAAAGGGAAGAACCTGAAGTTCAAATCAACACCGACAATTTGATGCATGTGGAGCTGCAGCCACATTTGAACAAACCACCAAGGGCCATTGACGCATATTATCCTCTGACTGGTGTACATTTGGGTGACAGTCTGATGAAGCATATGATATACGCTGCCCAAGAAGAATTTTCCCAGAGGAAGGCGGTTGCCACCAGCCAGATGAGTCGCCATTGCGATATGGTTCAAAGTGGGCTCGTTGGCTTTACCACAGAAAACGAATCTGCACAGCCACATGTTCAGAAAAGCTCTGTACTCAACATTGCCGAGGGGATTGTCTCTCATGTGCTTCAAGATATAATTCTTGTAGCCGTTTCCTGGCTTTACCCCTGTCTGGCGTGAAGAGTTTTTGAATTCCCAGGGCTGGACAGACCCGGTGATGTCAAGGCCAGTGATCATGTATACATCGGCCAAGGTTGGAGACATTGGGCCATGCCCAAAAAGGAAGGCGTTGACGCCATTTGACCAGAAGTGGCATGCGGCTATCAGAAGATCTTCATTCTTGGGTGTCTCAGCCACGGATAGCTCCAAACATTGGGCGATGCGGAGAGTATCCAAGTTGGTCAGTCCACTCTTATCCGCAAGGATCCTCCGATACCAAGTTTTCCAGCCTGCAATTGGGGGCAAAGGCCAGTTCTTGAACGCATCTTGCCACTGAGAAGGTGGAGACAAAGCTGCCTTGAAGGGGATTCTCTGGGATTCAGCGGCGATAAAATCTCGAGGGTCAGGATTCCCTATGGGACCAAGGTAATAAGACTGCGAATTGGCCTCGACAGGAATCAGAAGAGCAGTAGAAGGCTCCTGGAGGGAAGCGGAAAAGGAAAATCTCAGGTAAAACTGAAACCTAATGCCGAACAAGGTTTGTGGGGGATGAATTTACCTGAGCAGCTTGGTTCTGAGTTGCCATTGGAGGTTCGAGCTCAGAACAAGGGGATCTAGGGTTAGATCTGGACGAAGATTCCGGCGGATTGCGAAGAACAGGTGTTTTGACACATTTGACTCAAGGATTCGTGGCTGGAGTCAATTGTGGAACAAAATTACTTTTATCCCACAATTGAAGGGGCATGTGTTAACACCAAAATTTGGTAAGGAGTCTGACCTGTGGGTCCGGTTCGAAAAAGAGTCCGTCTGGTGGAAGGAAGGATATTTCCCGGAAATTTTCGGCAAAGAGATCCTCGGTCGGCTATCCGCTCCCGGTTCGGCAAAGGAACGAGAGAGCGATTTTGCGGGATTGGACGGTGACGTGGCTCAAATCGGGGAGACGAATGGATGGACAAGCGATCGAGTTTAGTTAGTCAATGAATCCATTCGCAGTTGTAATCAACAGGGTATAAATACGATCCCTGGATGTATGTAACAAACACGATCATTCTTCAATACACACCGGCCTTACGCCAAACCCTAGAGTCCTTGTCGTGTCGTCGAGTTCTTCGAGAGGACCAATCGATCCGTCGACCTCCGTGAGTACCGGCAACCTTGTATCATGTCTAGTATCATGCCGTGGATTTAGATCGATGCAAGTAGTCTTGTTACCATGCTTCGTGTCATGCGGTAGATTCAAGCTTGGTTCAAGAGGGTTTCTTGTTAGATCATGAGCCATGCGGTAGGCTAAGATCTGGCTTGAAGCTAGTTATCGGCTCTATTGGATTTTGGCAAGATCCAATAGATTCATTAAGTTATCCCGTGTTATCTTGAGTTTTACTTTATGTTTTAATTCATGTAACACATCCTTGCCCAATCTAGATGGGTTTGGATCGGCTATATCTCTTTTAAGATCCTTGTGCGAGCGGGTTTCGTGTTTTGACGCGTGGATCTTGTGTTCTCTGATAGCCGAAACCGAATCGATCTAGGTTGTTACGTGTTGCGGGTTCAATCTTGTTTCGTTCGTATAAATCTTGAAAGAACCGGGTATCATGCGGTAGATGCAGGTTTTTGGGTTGCTTTGGGGCTAGTCATCCGGTGGATTAGATTCCCAAATCAGTCTGATAGATTTATTCACATGGTAACGTTTGTTCCTTCTTCATGGACCCTGGATCGGTCCGTTCGGCCGTATTCGGTTATGTTTTCACGAGTAGATCACGTGCATTGTTTATGTCTTAAGTGATGTATGCTTTTAGCTTTCCACATTTAGATTGTATCATGCGGTGGATAGATCTATTTGTGGAAAGTGGTACGTTTTTCATGCAAGTCGTATCATGCGGTGGATAGATTTGTTTGTTATCGTACCCGACGGGTTTTAAAGTAACTAGACATGCGGTGGACTAGTGCTTTGGATCTATGCATGCTTATTTAATACATAATCATGTCCGTGCTTTACCTTATTTTATTCTGAACCTTATGGGGATCGGTCATAACTTTGTGCTTGCATCTTTGTTTATACAAAGACCGATCGTCGTCATGCTTACGTCATCCATTCGGCAGTTTTCCTTTCCCCTTTGTAATGGTCCGAATGGTTGTGGTTCTTTGACAGATAGCTCTACATAGCTACGTGTCATCTTGCTTGGCTTCTTGGCCGTAAATATGGAACTGTCTGGTACCACCCGGCAAGTTCCAAGCTTTGGTATTTAACTGTTTTATCTTTTGTTAATTTTCAGGAAAAATTGACTGGCACGTCATTTGCTCTCTGCGCGTGCGAAGCTAGCTTTGT
Source organism: Cenchrus americanus (assembly GCA_947561735.1). Taxonomy (NCBI): domain Eukaryota; kingdom Viridiplantae; phylum Streptophyta; class Magnoliopsida; order Poales; family Poaceae; genus Cenchrus; species Cenchrus americanus. The sequence goes on along the minus strand of OX387244.1, from coordinate 73,439,030 downwards.
TCGGCTTGCTGTGTGATTGGCGTTGAGTGCACATTTCGCGTCAACAACCCCTAGGGCGGTCCCCGACAGTAGCCCCCGAGCATCTGCGGGTTCGCCATTGAGGCTCCCGCAGATGGTGGAACCTACTGATAGGACGTTCTTCCCTCCTTGTTTGCGAACGCTTACCGTGGGGCCGCGTCAGCGGACCCGCGGGTCTAGCCCCCGAAGCCCTGCAGGAGTGTGGGTTCAACTGCAGGGGTTAACCGCGAGAACTTTGGTCAGAAAGGCGTGGCACATATGCCAACCGGCATCGGCGGTATTTCAGCCGGCTTCGGGGGTGCACGCTCCCCTGTCACTGTCTCCGGCGGGTGCAATTTCAAGGAGGTGTAGCCGTGCGTCAAGCCCCCGAGCCTTGGCCCGTTCGAGGCGATCGGGTCGAGCCTGACGACTTGTTTTTTAACGCGCCCTCGCCGTCCCTCCGCGGGACGGAGGGTGAGGTTTCCGCGACTCCCATCGAGCGGGTCGCGAATCGCGGATTCCTCGTCGAGCTGCTAGCGTGTGGTTCAAGTGGACGCCCGTGCCCCGTTCGATAAGGGTAGGCTGCGCGGTCCGGAGACACGTCCATGGAAGCGCTTGCGTGGGTTTGCTAGGTGGGGCTCGGTCCCGTTCGCTAGGGACCGAGGGCGCGGAAGCTCTCCCTCGGTGGGATCCCCCGGCTAGGCGCCCTCGGCGGCTCTTAAACACGACATGTGGGGCACCCTCGAGCCAACGGGCTCGAGGAACGGCTCGAATGCGCGTGCCCTCGTCGTCCCTTACTGCGATCCGTGGCGCCTGTTCGAACCCGTCGAGGGTCGGGCTTCGAACCTCGATCGGTAAGGGCGTGCGGGGGTGGCGCACGGGCGGCCCCGTCTTTTCACGTTTTGCGGCCGTCGAGGGGTCCGGGGGCGAGCCGGCCCTCGAGGTGCTGATTGGTAGCACAGCGTATGTGCCTTCTTTTAGAGGGTTGACATTGTCTCAAGCCGGGGGGCTCGCTCCGCTCGAGGGTTTTGCGTGGCATGGGTGCCCGCGGTCGCTGCTCTACATCGAGCGAGGTCCGGGCGACCTTCTCACGTCGATATCCCATCGAGGGTTGACGTCATCTTGAGCCAAGGGCTCGCTCCGCTCGAGGGTTTTTCGTGGCATGGGTGCCCGCGGTTGCCTGCTCTACATCGAGCGGGTCCCGGGCGACCTTCTCACGTCGATATCCCATCGAGGGTCGCTTTTGTTTGGAGCCGAGGGTCGTGCCGCTCGAGGGTTTTACGTGGCATGGGTGCCCGCGGTTGCCTGCTCTACATCGAGCGGGTCCCGGCGATCTTCTCACACCGATATCCCGTCGAGGGTCGCCCTGCGCTTCGAGCCGGGGGTTCGCCCCGCTCGAGGGTTCTCCTTGCTTGGCAAGGGACCGGGCATTTAAGTGCCTTGCGGTCGTGGCCGCGGTTTTGCGGCGCGGGCGCGCCTTTTTGGCGGCGCGGCGCGCGCGCGCGTAGTGGGCGGCGCGGCAGGCGGACGTGACGGTTTTGCCTCGGTTCTTTCGCCGGTCTTTGCCGTAATGATGACCCGCCTTGCGGTGTTATAGCCGCTGCGGTCGTGGTGGGGCCCGCCCGTCGACGCGATGGGAAGATTCCCTGCAGTTAATGCTAGTCGGGGCGTCCGCTCCGGAGAGCTCGCCCGTCGGCCTATAAAACTGCGGGGAGGAAGAGACGGCGGTTTTTTAATTTGGCATCTCACCGTTTTCTGTCCCCTGCCCCTTCGTCTTCGCCTTGCTCTTGCCACCGCGCGGGCTCGCTGTTAAAGCTTTTTCCTCCGCTCCTTGTCCTCCGCCTCTGCTCTCTTTCGTCCTCTTCATGGCGCCGCCTCAGCCTCCCCTTAGGATCTTGGAGCCGTACGCCTGGGAGAGGTCGACGGTGACGCGGTTGGCGCTTGGCGAGCTGGTCGCCGCCGGCCTGCTGGCGGCCAACGAAGACGGCGCGCCGGCCGAGTGGGTCGTGCCACCGGCCGCGGACCACGAGCCCAACCCACCGGAGGGCTACGTGGTGAGCTTCATTCGCTACCACGAGCGGGGCTTCACCGCGCCGGCAAGCACCTTCATGCGGGCGATGTGCTACCACTACGGGGGTGGAGCCGCACAATTTCGCCCCCAACGTGATCTCGCGCAGCGGCCACATTCGTGGGCGTCTGCGAAGGGTACCTGGGGATCCCAGTCAATTGGGAGCTCTGGGTACACCTTTTCCGCGCGGAGCTCATCACGCAGCCCACGACGGAGCCAAGGACCCGCCGCGCGATGCGCGCTGGCGGGATGTCGCTTGCCCTGCGGGGGCAATTCAAGGACGTCTACATCCCCTGTACCATGACGACGAACAACGCCGGCTGGGACCGGGGATGGTTTTATCTGCGCAACGCCGAGCCCGGCCTTCCCCCTACACCGGCGGGTGTTCAAGGAGAGGCCTGTCTCCTGGGGCTACGGGGTGTCCCCACCCCAGCATCGGAGACGGCAGGAGTCGGTCCTGGCCGCGCTGCAGCGCCTGGCGAAGATGGCGCTGAACGCGATGGGCATCCTCGCGTTCCTTCATCACCGGCGGATCGTGCCGTTGATGGAGAGGCTGCTCTGCATCTTCGAGATGACGGAGACGGCCAACCCCGTCGACTTGGCGAGGTCGCGCATGCTTCCGACGCCGCTCGAGCGGCCGTACGCGCTCACCCGGGCGCGGAGCGCCGTCGACACCCGGGTGCCGTCGCCTGCGGGGCGGACCCCGTGGGACATCGAGATGCTCCCCACCGGCCCGTTGGTGAGTGTGGTTCTTGATTTCGTTTTGGTTTTTAGCGTTGCCTCCGCCTCCTGACACGCCTTTGTTGCTTCCGTGTACAGCTGGTGACCTTCACCATCGCCAAGTCCGTCCCGCCTACCCCCCGACTCCCCCGCGCGCCGGGCCGGGCGGCGCGGCGGGGAGAAGCGAGGAGCGGGCGGCGCGCAAGAGGGAGCACGCGAGGCGTCGTCAAGCGCGCGCGCGACCGGCGGGCCGCGGAGTACCGGCGACGCGAGGAGGCGGGGCTCTCCTCCCCGGATATCGAGGAGCCCTCGTCTTCGGAGGAGGACGAGGAGGAAGAGGCCGAGGGGGAGGGCCCCTCCGACGGTGGCGCCTCGCGCCCCCGTCGCCGGAACCCGCGCGCGGCGTCGGGGGCGGCTTCGCTCGGGGCGGGCGCACCGGCGCCCCCGCCGCTAGGCCATCGTCATCGGGGGCGGCACGCGCGCGCGGGGGGTGCCGGCGCGCGCCACGGAGGCACGCGCGGCGGACGCGCCCGTGCACGCGTCAAGCGTGCCGCGCGCGCGCGCGGGGAGCGTGCGCGCGCGCGCGGCGTCATCGTCGAGGGGCGCGACGGCGGGCGTGCCCGCGCGCGGGGCGAGCGTGCCCCCGCGCGCGGTGGCGCCGGGCGGGAGGTGCGGCGTCGGGCGCGCCCGCGCATGGAGCGGGCGTGCCCGTGCGCGCGGCGGCGCCATCGGGAGGCGCTTCGGCGGGCGCGGCCGGCCGCGCCGGCTTCGTCCGCGAGGCCTCGAGGAAAAGGAAGCGGGCCTTTTCCTCTGCGAGGTAAGGAGCCTGTCCTCCTTCGTTTGGTTTGGTTCGTTGGTGATCAGGTGATTTAACCCTTCGTTCGTGCCTGCGCAGGGTGGTGCCAACCGTTCCTCCGCTTGCACCAGCCAAGGTGCTGAGGACGGACGCATCGATCCCCACCCGGCGGCGCTCGTCGAGGGGGTCGCGCCCGGGGGCAAGCACGACGGCGGGCACGAGCTCGCAAGGCCGGCCGGGGCCTCGAGGCCCGGCCGGCGGACCCAGCCCGCCGTGGCGCGGCCCGGAGGTTGCCGGGGGGCGGCCGGCGCCGGTCGCCGCGGAGACACGGGGGCGCGCGGCGGCGGCCATGGTGGAGGCGCGGCCCGCGGTGGCGGCCGGCCGCGGAGGAGGTGGAGCGGGCGCAACTCGCGGGTGCGCCGTGGATGCGGCGGTGCGGCCGGAGGTGGTGGCCACGGTGCCACGTCGGGCGCCCATGGCCGCGGAGGCGCGAGGTGGAGGTGCGGGCGGAGGCGGCGCAAGCGGCGCCCTCGCCGGCGATCTTCGGGCGGAGGTGGTGGAGCTCTCGGATGACTCCCCGCCGCCCGGGTGGAATCGGTGGGCCGCCCGGGCCCACGAACTCCCCCGAGCCCCGGGGAGGGGGCCCTCGTGAGGCGGCACGAGGGTCACATGGTGGTGGGGGGCCGAGGACATGGTGCCGAGGCCTCGTCCTCCCACGCCGGCCGCCCCCGCCCGGAGGTGGAGGGGGCCGTCGAGGATCCCCCGCGTTCGCCGACGCCGGGGGGGGGAGCAGGAGCTCGGGGCGAGCTCGGAGCCACGGCGCCACGCTCAACCGCGCGCTGAACGAGGCGCTGCGAGTCCATGGCGGCCCGGCCTGGCTCGTCTTCCAGGTGAGTCGTGGTCGCTCGTCCCTTTCCCCTTTCGTTTTCGTACGCTGCATTTAAGTCCTGGCGCTTACGGGCTTCGATTCTGTGATCGCCAGGAGCTCGAGCGCCGTGCCCATGACAAGTACGACGCCTTCGACCGGGTGAACGCCGAGGCCCACCAGCTCCGGGAGCAGTGCAGCGCTTTCGACGCGCTTGCAGACGCTCTTAGGACGCCGGGACGCGGGCCGGTGTACCGGGCCCCGGCACGGCCCGACGAGCTCCCCGAGAGCTCGAGGCGAGGGCACGGCACGTCGCTCGAGCCTCGAGCGGGTTCGCGCGGCCCTCTTCGATCGCGACGAGGCGGCGTGGAACGCGCGCGCGGATCCGGAGAAGGCGCGGACGGCCGGGCCGCCAACTAGGAGGCGGAGGGTGGCCACCGCTCGCACCGAAGCCCGGGAGGTCCGCACGTCGCTCGAGGGGGCGCAGGCGCAATTGCGCCGGGCCGAGGAGCGGGCGCGCGGGTTGGAGCGGCGCGCCAAGGAGGCGGACGACCGAAGGTCGCCCTCGACGCCAAGGCCGCGGCCCTCGTCGTCGCCGAGGAGCGGCTCCGCAAGAGAGCGCCGCCCGCCAAGGGGCCGAGGGAGTGGCCGCGGCGAGGGGCGGGCCGCCCTCGTCGATGCCGTGCGCCGCCGGAGCGGGGAGCGCGCCGCCCACGAGGGGACGCGGAAGTCGTTGGAGGAGCGGAGCACCGCGCTCTCCAAAGTTGAGGACGAGGCGCTCGTGCTCGGCATCAGCAACGCCAACCGGGGAGAGCGGCCCTCGCGCGAGCAGGGCGAAACCGTCCAGCGCCTCGAGCTGTCGGTCGAGGCCGTGCGCCGGGACTTCGAGATGGAGAGGAAACAAGTCGAAGGTGAGCCACTGTTTGACTCTTGCTTGTTGGTTTTTCGTTTGGGAACTCGCATTCCCTTTTTCTGATTTCTTCTTGTCTTGTCGATTCCAGGCTTGCGCACCGCCTTGGGGCACGCGGCTGAGCGGGCCGAGGCGCTGCAGGCTTCCTACGACTCCTCCGAGCAGGAGTTGCGGGAATTGCGCGATGCGGCCCTCTAGACCTGCCTCGTCGTCGAGGAGGGCGATGCCCAGGCCGGCGGCTCCCTGGCCAGCCGTCTGCGTGCCCTCGGTGGCCATGTCACCGAGCGGATGCGCCGGGCGTTGCGGTGGGTGTCCGAGAAGGCCCTCGGAGTGGTGCGATCCCACTACGAGGTTAACTTCGAGGCGGCGGCGAAGGCTACGTCGTGCCCGAGGGCGTCGAGGACGAGGTGGGCATGGAGCGCGCGGATGCGCTCGCCGGCCGACGCCGCCGGGTCGCTCGCCGAGGCCTTCGAAGAATTCCTCTTCCGGACGACGCCGATGCCGCTTGCTCCTCCCGCCTCGAAAGCGAGTTGGGCGCTAGGCCCATTTTTTGTTTATGTGTATCGAATTCGGCCTCGTGGCCTTTTGTAAACAAACAAGTTGTTTCATGAACATAAGCAGTCGCTGTAAATGAAGCTGTTTGTTTATTACGCTTTTTGTTTCTCCTTCTTCCTGAGTAGATTCTAGTTAGGGGAGTTCGATTTTCGTAGGGGGCCCGCTGGGTTGGAGGCGAGAGAGAAGGGCCATAGCCACGCGGCGTAGGCTATCTCTGGCTCGCACGCTCCTGCCGCTGTGCCGCCTGCGCCCTGTTCGAATCGTGGCTCGAGGTTGAAGTAGGAAACAAACTTAGCGCGTGTTGTTTTGTTTTTTGCGCGAAAAAATGGGACCATTTGGGGGGGGATGCCCCCCGCGGGAGCTCCCCGAGGGTAACTTGGGTTTCAGGGGAAAGCCGAGTTACCCTTTTATTAGACTTGGAGCGTTTACATAGTTGACACCAACTGGGGTGTTGGCCATGTGTTTTTACAACAAAAATACTTGGAGAATCCTAGCTAAGGGTAGAAGTGACGTAGCTGTTGGATGTTCCAAGCGTTGGTGAGCTCTTCACCGTCCTCGTTAGCCAGCTTGTATGTGCCCGGCTTGAGCACCTTCACCACGACGTAGGGTCCCTCCCATGGGGGTGACAGCTTGTGGTGCCCTCGGTTATCTTGGCGCAGCCTTAGGACCAGATCCCCCTCGCTGAAGTCCCGCCGACGTATCTTGCGTGCTTGGTAGCGTCTTAGGGACTGCTGATACCTCGCGGAGTGCATTAAGGCTACGAGGCGTGCCTCGTCCAGCTGGTCCAGCGAGTCCTCGCGGGCTCGCTGGTTAGCATCCTCGTCGTAGCCTCGAACCTTGGGTGACCCGTATTCTAAATCCGTGGGGAGGACGGCCTCCGCGCCATGGACTAGAAAAAACGGGGTGAACCCGGTGGCTCTGCTTGGGGTTGTCCTTAGGCTCCACACGACCGCTGGTAGTTCTTGGAGCCATTTTCGCCCAGATTTGTTGAGCTGGTCGAAAATTCGGGGCTTGAGGCCCCGTAAGATCATGCCGTTGGCACGCTCTACTTGGCCGTTGGTCCGTGGGTGTGCCACGGCCCGCCCGATCCATGCGGATGTGGAACTTATCACGAGAACTCCAAGAACTTCCGGCCCGTGAACCGGGACCCGTTGTCGTGATGATGGAGTTTGGCACTCCAAAGCGGTAGACGATGTCGGTGAAGAACGTGACCGCCTGCTCAGCCCTTAAATTCGTGATGGGGCGCACCTCCACCCACTTGGAGAATTTGTCGATCGCGACTAGCGGGTGGGTGAAGCCCCCGGCGCCTTCCGCGGGGGCCCGACGATGTCCAGCCCCCACACGGCGAACGGCCATGTGACGGGGATGGTTTGCAGGGCATGAGCGGGCAAGTTGGACTTGCGGGCGTAGAACTGGCACCCTTCGCAGGTGCGTACGATTCCGCTGGCGTCCGCGACTGCGGTAGGCCAGTAAAAGCCTTGGCGGAACGCGTTGCCGACGAGGGTGCGGGGTGCGGCGTGGTGGCCACAGATCCCCGCATGGATGTCCCTTAGGAGCTCGCGCCCCTCGGGGAATGGGCACGCACCGCCGTAGGATGCCGGAGGCGCGCGCTTGTACGGCTCGCCGTCGACGAGGGTGAATGACTTGGCCATCCTGGCGATGCGCCTAGCCGCGGCCCGGTCTTCGGGGAGTTCCCCTCGAGCGATCCAGGCAATATACTTCTCCCGCCAGTCCGCCTGGACGGGAGCCGGCTCGATGTCCATCGCGACGGCCTCGTGGGAGCCGTACCCCTCGAGGAGGGAGAGCACGTATGCCTCGTTCGAGGGGGTCCTCGTCCATGGGCTCCGCACCCGCTGGATTCGAGGGAGCCCCCGAGGGTTCGTTGTGATTCGAGGGGTAGGGCTCGAAGACGACCGAGGGTTGGGCGATGTCACGCGCGAAAACGTTCGGGGGGACGGTGATCCGCCCGGACGCGATCTTCGCCAGCTCGTCTGCTTCCTTGTTGTACCGGCGGAGTACGTGATTAAGCTCGATGCCGTAGAACTTGTCCTCGAGGACCCGCACGGCCTTGCAGTAGGCCTCCATCTTGTCGTCGTGGCAGCTCGCGTTCTTCATGACTTGATCGATCACGAGCTGCGAGTCCCCTCGCACGTCGAGGCGTTTGACACCCAACTCAATGGCGATTTTGAGGCCGCAGAGAAGGGCCTCGTACTCAGCCATATTGTTGGACGCGGGGAAGTGGAGGCGCACTGCGTAGCGCATGTGCTCCCCGAGGGGTGACACGAAGAGCAGGCCCGCGCCCGCTCCTGTCTTCATCACCGAGCCGTCGAAGAACAGAGTCCAGCACTCTGCTTGAATCTGAGGGGGCGGCAGCTGCGTGTCCGTCCACTCGGCGACGAAATCCGCCAGGATTTGCGACTTAATGGCCTTGCGCGGGGCGTAGGCGAGCGTTTCGCCCATCAGCTCCACGGACCATTTGGCAATCCTACCTGCCGCGTCAGGGTTGCGAATGATCTCTCCTAGCGGGAAGGAGGAGACCACCGTGACTGGGTGGGCCTCGAAGTAGTGGCGGAGCTTGCGCCGCGCAAGAACCACTGCGTACAGCAGCTTCTGGACCTGTGGGTAGCGCGTCTTCGTGTCCGAGAGGACTTCGCTGATGTAGTAGACCGGACGCTGCACGGGCAGGGTGTGTCCTTCCTCCGTGCGCTCCACAACGATCACGGCGCTCACCACCTGGGTGGTTGCGGCCACGTAGAGCTGCAGGGGTTCGCCGTCTCGCGGCGGCGTGAGGATTGGAGCGTGCATCAGAGACGCCTTCAGCTTGTCGAGCGCGTCCTGGGCCTCGGCGGTCCAACAGAAGCGCTCGTGCTTCTTGAGTAAGCGGTAGAGGGGCAGGCCCTTCTCACCGAGCCGCGAGACGAAGCGGCTCAAGGCGGCAAGGCACCCCAACACCTTCTGCACCCCTTTGAGGTCCCGGATCGGACCCATTCGTTCGAGGGCCGTGACCTTTTCAGGATTGGCCTCGATTCCCCGCTAGGAGACAATGTATCCCAGGAGCATGCCTCGCGGCACTCCAAAGACACACTTTTCGGGGTTTAACTTGACCCCGTTGGCCCGTAGGCAGCCGAACGCGACGCCAAGGTCGTTAACCAGGTCGTCCGCCTTCCTGGTCTTGACGACGATGTCGTCCACGTAGGCTTCGACCGTCCGCCCGATGTGATCCCCAAAAACGTGCTGCATGCAGCGCTGGTATGTTGCACCCGCGTTTCTGAGGCCAAAAGGCATCGTGACGTAACAGAACGTCCCGAACGGTGTGATGAACGAAGTCGCGAGCTGGTCGGACTCCTTCATTTTTATTTGGTGATATCCCGAATAGGCATCAAGGAAACGAGCGAGTTCGCACCCGGCGGTTGAGTCAACGATTTGATCTATGCGTGGCGAGAGGAAAAGGGACTTTGGGACATGCTTTATTAAGACCGGTATAGTCTACACACATCCGCCACTTCCCATTTTTCTTCTTTACAAGCACGGGATTGGCTAGCCACGTAGGGTGGAATACTTCCTTGATGAATCCGGCCTCGAGGAGCTTCCGCGCCTCCGCTCCGATTGCCCGTCGCCGCTCCTCGTCGAAGCGGCGCAGCCGTTGTTGCACGGCGCGGGCGTTTGGCAGGATGTCAAGGGAGTGCTCGGCGACTTCCCTCGGGATGCCTGGCATGTCCGAGGGGCTCCACGCGAAGATGTCGGCGTTGGCGCGGAGGAAGTCGACGAGCACTGCTTCCTATTTCGGGTCGAGGGTCGAGCTGACCCTCAACGTCTTGCCCTCGGGGGCTGACGGGTCGAGGGGGGCCCCTTTGGTCTGTTCGGCAGCCTCGAAGGTGCCGACGTGCTTGGCGGCGGAGCCGAGGTCGTCGTTGACCATCTTCTCCAGCATGTTCACCAGCGCTTCATCCAGCGCCAGTGCCTCTGCATGTTCCACGCACTCGACGTCGCAGTCGAATGCGTGCTCGATCGACGACCCGACGGTGATGACGCCGTTAGGACCCGGCATCTTCATCTTCAGGTACGTGTAGTTGGGGACCGCCATGAATTTGGCATAGCATGGTCGCCCAAGTATGGCATGGTAGGCCCCTTTGAACCCCACCACCTCGAAGGTGAGGGTTTCCTTACGGAAGTTCTTGGGGGGTGCCGAACCGGACGGGCGGATCGATCCGCCCGAGGGGTTGAACACGCTTGCCGGGCGCGATGCCGTGAAACGGCTTCGTGCTGGGGCCGCGGCCTGGTCCCGGCCCAATCCCCATCGGGCGTAATGTATGCGCGAAGAGGATATTGAGGCTGCTGCCTCCGTCCATAAGGACCTTCGAAAACCGGGCGTTCCCAATGATGGGATCGACCACCGGCGGTCTGCGGCCGGGTTCGGGATGCGGTTTGGGTGGTCGTCCCGGCTAAAGGTGATGGCATCCTTCGACCAGTTGAGGAAGGCCGGAGGCGCCCTCTCTGCGGCGAGGACTTCGTGCCGCTCCTTCTTGCGCTGCCGGGTTGACATGTCGACGGTAGGTCCCCCAAAGATGAGGAACACATTCTCGACGGCGGGGAAGCCGCCGGCATCGCCATCGCCCCCGTCTTTCTTGGCCTCTGCCTCCTTCGCGGCGGCGCGGCCATAGAACTTCTTGAGCATGTCGCACTGCTCAAGGGTGTGTTGCACTGGGGTCTTGTGGTAGGGGCATGGCTTCTTCATCATGTCGTCAAACACCCCCGGGCCTCGAGGGGCCGGTCGAGGGCCCCGTCGAGCCGGGTCGACAGCGAGGGCCTCGGCGTTGCCGCCGTTGCGCCCTGCTCGCGCGCCTCGCGGCGCGGCTTCTTCCCCTTCTTGCCCCGCTTGTCGTTGAGGCGCGGCTCCTTGGACCCGCGCCCTCCGCGGGCGTGTCCTCTCGAGCGCTTGCCCTTCTTGCCGTCGAAGATTGCCCCCACGGCCTCCTCTCCCGGAGGCCAAGCCGGTGGCGATGTCGAACGGCCTCGTTTGAGTCCGTAGGCGGGCTGCGTCCCAGCTCGCGCACGAGGTCCCGGCACGTGGTGCCCTCGAGGAACGCGTGCACGATCTCGGACTGTGCCACGCTGGGGAGCTCCGTGCAGCGCTTGGAGAAGCGCCGTATGAAGTCCCGCAGCGACTCGCCGGGCTTCTGCGTGCAGGAGCGCAGGTCCCAGGAGTTCCCAGGGCGCACGTACGTGCCCTGGAAGTTGCCCACGAACGTGTGGACTAGATCGTCCCGGTATGGATGCGGGCGGCGGGCAAGTGCTCGAGCCATGTCCGGGCCGCGTCGCCCAGATGCAGGGGCAAGTTGCGGATGATCACTTCGTCGCTAGTGGCCCCGCCCAGCTGACAGGCTAGGCGGTAATCGTTGAGCCGCACGCGAGGGTCCGTTTCCCCGTTGTATTTGACGATCGTCGAGGGCTGACGGAAGCGTTGGGGGAATGCTGCCGTGCGGATCTCCCGGCTGAACACACGGGTGCCCGGGGGCTCCGGCGTCGGGGAGCGATCCTCGCCGCTGTCGTAGCGTCCACCCCTTCGAGGGTGGTAGCCCCTGGCCGCTTGTGCGTCCGCCCTGCCCGTGCGCCTGGCGTTGATGACGTTGCGGGCGTCGCCATCCGCGGCGCCTGCGTGCGTCAAGGAGTCGTTCCTTGACCGGCGTGCGCCCTTGCTCGGTGGGATGCCCCCCGCCGCCCCCCCCCCCCCCCCCGCGTGCACCGAGGGTTCGCCCCTGGTGCGGCTTCATCGCCCCGCACATCCCCCTGTTGGCGGATGCGTGAGGCCGAGCTTTCGGCCTGCTGGACGGCCGCTTGCTCGATGAGAGTTTGCACCTCGCGGTGCATATCTCGAGCCTCGGGGGTCGAGGGTGCTGGCATAGCCCGTAGCAGCGTCGCGGCGGCGACGAGCTTCTGGCTCGCCCGTGGGGGCACGTCCGCGTTTCCGACGTTAGTGGCGGTGTTGAGGCGATCGCGGACCTGTCGGCCCAGCCCCGCGCGCGTTCGCCACGCGCAGAGGCCTCCCCTGCCATTGAGGCGCGGAGCAGCCGCACTGTCCGGTATTCTTCCGCCAGCTTGGCCTCGAGCTCGCGGGCTTGGGCCACCGTGCGTCGACGTCGGCCCCCGGCGAGAGCGCTTGGCCCCGCGGCCGGGCGCGTAGCGATCCACGGGGCGGGTGTGACTTCCCCGTCTCCCGGCGCCCACCGCGCGGTGGCGTTAGCCGGTCGTTGGTGATGACGGCGCAACACTCCCGCGTGGGGTCGTAGCTCCCGTGCCGGGAGTCGTCGGAGCGACCAAACCGGTAGTCCGTGGCGTCGAGGAAGCGCCCGAACGCGGCCCCGGGTCCGCACGCCGAAGAAGTCCCACTCCGCGTACCCGTGGCGGTTGGCGGGTGGCATCGTGTCGACGGAGCCCGGGGGATGACTCGTCTCGCTGGCCGAGGTGCCGGGGTCCCCGGCGACGAAGACGTGACGGCCGGGCGGAACCTCGCGCATCGTCGTGTTCACGTTGGCGTTATGGGCCGTCGTGGCGCCACGCGGCCCAATGGGGATGCGCGGTCCGAGACCGCACGCGGTCCCGCCGGGGCGGTGGCGGCCGTCGTGACGGTGGGCGCACCGCGTTGGGAGGCGGCGCGCTCGCCCGCCGCCGCTCGGATCGCGCCCGGCGCGAGCGTAGCCTAGAGCGACGGCGGCGTCGCGGCGTCGACGGACCCGCGCATCCGTGCTGCGGGCGTCCGCGCCGGTGTCGTGCGCGCGGCGGGGGGTCCGGCGGCACCGGCCCCCGACGCGCGCGCGCGGAGTTCCTCACGGTTAGTGAGGCGCATCGAATAGCCGTTCCCCGTGACCGAAAGTTCGGGTCCCCCGAAGCGGATTTCGAACCCGGCGGGGAGGGGGGTCCGAGCTACCCATGCAATAGCGTGTAGCACGATATTCGGTGCGAATCACCATGGAGGGAGTTGGTGAAAATGACCTTAGGCGCTCGTTTGCCCCACGGTGGGCGCCAACGTCGGTGCGGAATATGGTCCCGACACTAACCAGTAGATAGCGCCTAGGTCTATCCCTCAATGGTCGATGCCAAGCAACAAATGACACAAGGTTTTATCCTGGTTCCGGCCGCGGGGCCGTACGTCCGACAGGGGCGTGCTCGTGGCACTATATTGCTCGGCCGGGGGGTGCTTGTAGTGGGGCAAGTACAAGCAAGGCGGGAGAGGAAGCGTGGCTTCCAAGTCCCTGGGAGAGTGGCTGAAGATGTTGTGGGAGAATAAGAGAGTGAGTGCACGGTGTGTTGTGTTGATCTGAACTCGTTCGTCCCCCCGCGGCTGGGGGCTCGCCTCCCCTTTTATAGGCCAAGGGGGCGGCGAGTTACATGCACGCCGCGCTATCCAGCTACGTGGGGGTGCACGTCGTGCTACGCTGTAGAGTGGGCGGCTGTCCGGACGATCTTCGCTGCGATCCGGCCATGATGGCCTACCCCGTACCCGAACAGTGGCGGTTCGAGGGTAGGAGGGCGGCAGATGGTGGTGGCGTCCTCTGATAGGCTTCGAGGGAGGTGCTGATGATGGCTGGTACGGGGCACAGGAGCGGGCAGAACGGCGTTCCTTCCCAATGCGCTCCGCGGTAGCGGAGTGGTTGCTGCAGCGCCGGGCGTGCGCCTGCACGCGTGGGTACGGCGGCCGCGCCGTTACAGTGACCGGGATGGCCATCCACCGGCCTAGCGCCCCTCACCTAACCTGTAGAGTCACGGGAAAGTGAAGTTGAGGGTGCGCCCGGCCCCCCTTCGAGGGTCGGGCGCGTTAGCCGTATTGTAGTGGGCGCGCGGTGTCACGAGACTGACACCGGCCGTACCGCACGGTCCATCCCCACGGGGGCGGGGATGGGCTCCTCCCCGGGGAGTTGGTGCGGCGGCACGGGGGCGCGAGCCCCGGCGCATGATGGCGCCGTCCCCGCGGCGTCGGGGCGTTAAATGCCCGTGTACGGGACCGGCGCACGCGTGCGGGGCGCCCGTGAGCGTGGCGGGCCCCGGCCGAGGGCGGAACGGACCCTCGAGCGGGACGAGACCCGCTCGAGGGGGGAGTGAGCCCCCGAGCGGGGCGGGACCACTCGTGGGGGGAGTTGCCCCTCGAACGGGGCGGGACCACTCGTGGGGGGGAGTTGCCCTTCGAACGGGGGCGGAGCCCGCCCGAGGGGGAGTGCGCCCTCGAGCGAGGCGGAGCCCGCTCGAGGGGATTTCCAAGAGGGCCGTCTTGGTGGGCCGTCGGAGTCCCGTGGCTTGGGCCGTGTCCTGCATGGTTAGTCACCTGCATGGTTAGGCTTAACGTGTTTCGGTGTAGTTGCGAGATTTAAGTGAGGGTTTCCCCGTTGTTTAAGGGGACCCCTAGGGCGGTCCCCGACAAAACTTGAAACTCAAAAGCTAAGGCTAGCTAGCTAGCTCTCCCCCACGCTAAAAACATACGACGCCCTCGTCGTATCTTACAAAACTTCAAAGCGGAAAACTAGACCTAGTGGTACTTCAAGCAAGTATTGCACCACTTTCCTCTCATGTTCCCGACCATGCCAAAAAGTTTGTGCACGTTGCGGTTAAGGAACTTGTAGTCGTCTTCAACTACGCGCTCCAAATCCTCCAAACGTTGCTTCATCGCTTCCATGGCTTGGAGACATTCATCGACCGACGCGTAGAGATCCCCGATGGATTGACGGCAAACTTGACAACACATCGGATGCAATCCGAAGGGGTCGTCATCGCCATTGTCTCCATCGTCGCCACCACCATTGTCGTCGCCGCCGCCGTTAGGGCCTTCGGGAGTCTTCTCCTTGGGCACCTCATCCCAAATGTAGAGGTCGTTATCGTCTCTTCCGGGGGCCGCCCACGAGCTCGGGCTACGATCGTCGGAGTAGTCGCTACCCCCATAATCCTTAGGCTCGGGCGACACCTCCTTGTAGTCTTTCCGCTTCATGCCTTGGATGCGCTCCGACCTTCGAACGGGCGTAGGGACCTTCTTTCCTTCGACGGGGTTGCGAGGTGCAATAGCTCCGGTCGGGACACGCCCTCCCCAACGGATGCGGGCGGTCCTCTTGATCTCGATGTGTAGCTTGAGCTCGCATCGCTTCGTCTCCTCCATCGATGGCTCCTTGGCTTCTTGCTTCAACTCTAAGCTCCTCGGGGACACAATGGCTGCTGCGTGGGTGCAAAATATTGCTTGAAGGGATTGATTCCCGAGCTCCCAATTCGGCCAAATAAATAGTCCGAAGAGGAAAACCCTAGGAACCTCATTTTTCCTTTTTTTTAAACTTCACTTAAAACTTTCTGGCCAAAGAAGGAAGTCAAAAAGGAGAAATTCGGGCAAAAACCGGGATCGACCGCCGCCGGGACCCACCTGGGCCGGTCGGACTGGGCCGGCCGGCCCACCCTGTCTCGGGGGCCGAGCCGGTCCGGTTTTTCCTGCACCGCCCTTTTTTCGCCTCCTTAGCCATGGTAAAAAGTTGGCCCAGTAAATCTTCGCGAGAAACTCCAGAAAATTAAAAGAAAAATTATTTACAGAGATTCATGCCTTGTTTTTCGTCCTAGGCGGGACGTTCGGGCTCTTCTTCCATGGTAAAGACATCAACATGGTGAAGGGGCACAACGTCGGGTTCGTAGTAAACCTTAAGTCGTTGACCATTCACCATAAATTGATCGCCTTTTATATCCATAATGGTTACCGCTCCGTTGGAGAGCACCGAATGCACAACATAAGGTCCGTCCCACTTGCTTTGCAATTTCCCCTTTCCGAAGGTTTTAAACCTCGAATTGTAGAGGAGGACCTTATCTCCTTCTTTAAACTCTTTCTTTTTCAATCTTTTATCATACCACCTTTTGATTCTCTCTTTGTATATGCTTGTATTTTCATATGCTTTCAACCTCAGCTCCTCTAGCTCGCTTATTTGGATCCTTCGTTTCACCACCGCGGCATCGAGATCGAGGTTCATCTCTTTAATCGCCCAATAGGCTTTATGCTCCAACTCAACCGGAAGGTGGCAAGCTTTTCCATAGACGAATTGATAAGGGGTCATACCTATCGGTGTCTTGAACGCCGTTCGATAAGCCCATAAAGCTCCGTCTAATTTCTTTGACCAATATTTGCCTCCCTTCTCTATGGTTTTGTTGAGGATGCTTTTTAATTGCCTATTTGACGTTTCTGCTTGTCCGTTGGTTTGTGGGTGATAGGCCGTAGAGACCCTATGCTCAATTCCCAACTTGTACAAGCACTTTTTAAAATTCTTCCCGGTGAAGTGAGTTCCTCCATCACTTATCAAGATTCTCGGTGCACCGAAACGAGGAAAAATCACATTCTTGATCATAGTAATGGACTCCTCCGTGGAAGATTTACGACATGGCATAGCCTCTACCCATTTGGATACATAATCAACCATGACTAGAATATGTTCATATCCGCATGAGTTTTTGAAAGGCCCCATGAAGTCTATACCCCATACATCGAATATATCGATTTGTAGGTTGTATTTCAAAGGCATAGAATTTATTTGAGAGATGTTTCCGGTTCTTTGGCATTCGGGGCATGATGCAACATATCTTTTATTATCTTCATGCATCTCCGGCCAAAAGAATCCGCTCGACCATACTTTTGCTTGGGTTCGCAAATGGCTATAGTGTCCACCGTACTCCGCCGAGTGGCACTTCCTTAGAATTTCTACCCTCTCATCTCTTGGCACACATCTTCTCATCACTCCATCATTGCCAAGTTTGAAGAGGTATGGTGCATCCCAAAAGTATTTCCTACTTTCGGAGATTATCTTCTTTTGAGAGTTTTTATCTAGATGATCGAGAGGCATCTTTCTAATTGCTCGAATGATATCGATCATCCAAGTATCTTTATCAAGCACTCGATAGAGTTGGTCATCTCTCATCTTATCTTCGATGGGCTCTTTATCATCTTGTCCACGATTCATCCTAGACAAATGATCGGCCACAACATCCTCCACCCCCTTTTTATCACGAATTTCAACATCAAATTCTTGGAGAAGAAGGATCCAACGAATCAAACGTGGTTTAGCTTCCTTCTTAGCCAAGAGATACTTGATGGTTGCGTGATCGGTGTAAACAATGACCTTCGAGTTCACGATGTAAGATCTAATTTTTTCGAAAGCGAAAACCACTGCTAGCAACTCCTTTTCCGTAGTGGCATAATTTAATTGCGCCCCACTAAGAGTTTTGCTAGCATAGTAAACGGCGTGAACTCGGCCTTCCTTTCTTTAACCCAAAACCGCGCCTACGGCGTAGTCACTTGCGTCGCACATGATCTCGAAAGGTTGGTTCCAATCCGGAGGTTGAATAATGGGAGCACTCACCAACGCACTTTTCAAGGTCCGGAATGCCGCTAGGCACTTCTCATCAAAGTCGAAAGCCACATCCTTTCGAAGAAGATGCGTTAAAGGCTTAGTGATCTTTGAGAAGTCCTTAATAAATCTTCTATAGAATCTGGCATGGCCTAGAAAGCTCCGTAAGGACTTAACATCCGTCGGAGGTGGGAGTTGCTCAACCGTCTCTACCTTAGCCTTGTCCACTTCAATGCCTCTCTTAGATATAACATGTCCGGGCACTATGCCTTTCTTAACCATGAAGTGGCACTTTTCCCAATTTAACACCAAGTCTACCTCCGCGCACCTCGTGAGGACCTTTTCCAAGTTTGCCAAGCAATCCATGAACGTCTCCCCATAAACGGAAAAATCATCCATGAACACCTCGACAATTTCTTCGATGAATTCCGAAAATACGGCCATCATGCAACGTTGAAAAGAGGCCGGAGCGTTGCATAGGACGAAGGGCATCCTTCTATATGCAAACGTTCCGTAAGGGCAAGTAAACGTTGTCTTGTGTTGATCTTCCGGGTGAATGGGAATTTGCATGAACCCCGAGTACCCATCGAGAAAGCAAAATAAGAGTGGTTTGCTAAACTCTTGAGCATCTCGTCGATGAACGGTAGGGGGAAGTGATCTTTCTTCGTCGCTTTGTTAAGCTTACGATAATCGATACACATCCGCCACCCGGTCACAGTTCTTTGCGGCATCAATTCGTTTTTCTCATTCTTCACCACGGTCAAACCTCCTTTCTTTTGTACACAATGTACCGGGCTCACCCATTCGCTATGTGGAACCGGGTAGATGGTTCCGGCATCAAGTAACTTGATAACCTCTTTCTTTACTACCTCTCGCATGGCATGGGTTAGCCTATTTTGATGGTCCACTACAGGCTTACATTGGTCTTCCATTGGTATACGATGAGTGCAAAAGGCTGGGCTAATACCTTCGAGATCATTAATCGAATATCCAATCACCTCCCTATGTTTTTTCAATAAAATCAGCAACGCCTCATTTTCTTCGAGGCTCAACTCGTCGCTCACGATGACTGGATAGGTCTTGTCGGGGCCCAAAAAATCATACTTTAATCCCTTTGGCAAAGGTTTAAGGTCTACCTCGGGCGCTTGTGGCTCCTCGGGTTTAATCTCTCCTATGTCTTCGAATTTTCCTTCCTCCACGCTTCCATCATGTGGTTCCAAACCTTTTGTTGCTTCTTCTAGTTCTTCATCTTGTTGATTACTAATTTGATTCTCCATCGCTCTTTGCAGCGGGTCTCTAAGGGTTTGAACAAAACAAAGGATATCTATCTCTTCTACTTCTTCATCCTAGGGAGGAAAGGGTGTAAGGTGTTTAGAAGCACGAAGAAAGTTATATGTGTACTTTGTTCCATTAAGGTTCATTGTTACCTTGCCTTCTCCGGTATCTAACACGGCATCAACCAACTTAAGAAAGGGCCTACCTAGGATTATGTGATCGTGATTACTATGGTAAGCATCAATAATAAAGAAATCGGTTGGTATATAATTTCTAGAGATTTTTACTTTCATGTTGCAAGCAATACCTAGAGGTTTAATAGTTCTACCATCTCCCATAATTAATTTCGTTGATGCTGGAGCTAAGTCTAGGTTGTGGTCTTGAACTTTATTGTAAATGTTAGAAGATAGGACACTTACTTGTGCTCCGATGTTGCATAAAGCTTTGCACTGAACTCCGTTGATCACGCAACTCAAGTGTGGTGTCATCTTCTCTTCTTCTTCAGATCCTATCGCGTAGACTTCGGCGAGGCGAGCATATGGTGATGCTTCAGGCTTGATCCCCATGATTCTCTTCACCTCGGCTATGTGTTCCGGATCCACTATGTCATCTCCAAAGAGTTTTTGGAAAATCTCACCGGTGGTTTCAAGGTCGTATGAATTTTCCGCTTTCTTTTCCGGTGGGAAATCCACTTCCAATGCTCTTGTCATTCCCTTTTGATTAGGGAACGGTATTCTCTTGTCGAAAACTTCTCCGTAATCGATAGGAACCCAATCCATTGGTTCAAACTCCCTTAGTGGCTTCGCGCTTGACATGCTTCTCTTGTTTGTCTCATTTGGTACGATGAAGTCGATGCTCGGGGTAGTTCTTGACTTGATGTGTTCTTGTTCAAGCTTTTTCGTGATTGGTTCCTCTTTTGTGACTTCCGGGGTTGCCTCTTTAGAAAATTCAGCACACTTCTTCTTCCTCGAATTATATTCCGGCACTTCCGCAAGTCTTGTTTCCCAATCTCTTCGCAAGGCAGCCGCTTTACTAATTTTTTGTAGAAGTTGTGCGGCTTCCGTGAGTGTTTTCTCCATGAGATCCCCACCTGGGCACATTTCGACGTGTTGCATGCAACTAGGGGTTAGGGAAAAGAAAAATGTATGCAAGAGTACATCACCGGAGAAGCCGAGTCTTGGTCCTTGTTCGATCAGCCCATTAAACTTATCCCAGGCTCGGTCTATCCCTTCCTCTTCTCCTTACATGAAATTGATCACTTGCCTCCTTAAATGTTGAAACTTGCTAATTGGAAAGAACTTCTCGCAAAACTTCTTTGTCAACTTGTTCCAATTGCCTTCAACTTCAAAGGACGCAAACGAGTACCATGTCTTTGCATTGCCGGCAAGTGAGTAGGGAAAGAGATTCCATTTGAACCATTCATTGGGGACTCCTTCTTGACGCACCATGTTGCATATCGTCGTGAAATGCCTTATGTGTCTATATGGGTTCTCTGTAACCATCCCTTCAAACGGGTTTGCCACCACCATCTCGATGATCTTGGATTTAATCTCATACTCGGTCGCTTCGAATCCGACGCTTGTACTTTTATGTCTTCACATCGAGGGCTAGCGTAATCCCTTAGTGATTTCTCTGGTTCTTCCACGGGTTGATTAACGAATGCCATCTAGACAATAGGATAAAAACAAAAACAAAAGCAAAACAAAGTGTTCTTCTAGATAATAAGTGTTAGATATAGCAAACAAAAGATAAACTAAATTATAAAACTAAGTTAAATGCAAACCAAACGATGTAAACTAGCTTGCTCCTCGACAACGGCGCCAGAAAAATGGGCTTGTTGACGGATAAAAGATGTATCCCTCTACGATCCGCAAGCGTACGGACCCCACACCTTTTTCACCACAAGATTCCCAAGGTTCTTGTCAATCCGCGGAGCAAGGGGATTACAAGCATTCGATCTACCTTCACACTCTAACTACTCAACTCTAACAATGATTAAACTAGAAAACAACTAAACTACACTAGAGAGAACGATTAAGATATCAAGATAAAAGACACTCGCCCACGGGTCTACGATACTAGAGCATGCAATCGCTTAAAGACATTAAACCAATCTAATCTATCATGGGTTGTGACCACGGTTTCGCCCTTTCCCTCCTCTCGTACTGTCACTACGCGAAGGTATTCATGACTAGACCTATGATGGACACGGCGTATTGAATGGATCCACGGAAGCATTGGAGCTCATACTCCCTTTACGGCATGGTAGCTAACATTAAGCATTAAAGTATATTGAACACAAGATGATAGATAGATAATCTGACAAAGTGCTATTACATCTCAAGATCGATTACAACCCATGGACGAATAAGGAGATTACCCCATCAAGGTGCTAGATATAGCACCGTTGATAATGGTTTCCCTTCCGACGGTGTCTTCCTTCTTCTCCACTTGCGGGTGCTTCCTTCGAGGTGGACGATCTCCCTCCGGAGATCTCCCTCCTCTCTCTCTAGCTTGTGGATGGCCTCCTGGTGCGAATGGCTCTCTCCCTGTCGATTGGCGGCGCCTCCAGGGTTTTAGGGTTGAAAATCCTTCGGGTGCAAGGAAAGGGGGGTCGAACCGACCACTGAAGTGGGCTGGGCCGACCGGCCTAGGCCCACCTCGGCCCGGTTCTGTCGCCCCTTCGCTCCCCTGGGTCCTCATGTAATTATGCACTTTGCCCCCTCCACTTGCATGATTTTGACGATGTCATCCTCGCGTCCAAGATGAAGGTTCTCCGCGCATGAAGTTCGGTCTTTTACGCTTCAATCCCCGGGGGTGTTCCTTGTAGCACTTCGGTCCTTGCCACCATTAGAAGTGATTTCATCAAGCTCATGAACACGAACAAGACTCCGTAAATACTCCTTTGAACTTGTTGCAATTCCGTCATTTATGTCCATGTTTTCCTACATAAACACAACACTTCCAGATGCATGCACATAGATGAACTTGTTATATGATTAGTGTGCCTAGTGACGGGTTAGTTCCATAATCAAATCCAAACCAAAGTGTAATGAACATGCTAGGTGCACCAAAATACACCGTCAACAGCTGGTCCGCAAGGTCTTCATATTCTCATTGTCCTCGAAGATATCATCTTGCCAAGGGGTGTCATTCTAGTCAATTTCCCGCCGCGGTAATCTCGGGCTCGAACAGGAAGACTCGGGTACCTGTGCGCTAGATGTCCCCAGACCTCTTGGCAGCTGGTTAATTTGAGGCTGGTCCTTGACAAGGTCGTCAGCCCCAGCAGGTCTCGCACTGATGGGGTCGACATCAATGATTCTTGGGGAGGTTGCCGCTCCGACGTCCCCAACAATAGCTCCTTCTCCCGCTTCAACAGTGCGCGGGGGACTCGCCACCCTCGAATCCGCCACCGGCGGCGAAGTTTCCCTACTCTCAGCCGCCCCCGAGGCGGGGAGGCTGTCTGCGTGTCATCAGCTAATGACTCCCCCACGACCTTAGGGTCGGGAGACCTTGTACGGGAGGGAGAAGCCTGGGCGCCCATGTCGTGCTGCGGCACCACTACCGGCCTACACAACAACGCCACATCAAAACAGACATTCACAACACAGCAACAACAAGTAAAAAAGATTGAGTCTTCAAGACTTTACCTCGTAACGACCAAGACGCGAGGCTTCGGCCTAAAAGCCGAGGCCTAATCGCCGCAGGCATCCTTGCATGCGCTGCGGCAGTAGTTCGCTGCGCCTCCAAACCTTGACGGAGGGCATCCTGTGACGTCTTCTCTACCAATTCCCGCTGCCTCTTGGCAGCAGAACTTTCCGACCTCGTCGCCGGTCGATCTCCGGCGACAGGCGATTCTTCAAAGCTTCGTCTTCTTCCTCTTCTTCCAACTCGACCTCCCTCGAGCGGGGCGTCGGAATTGACAGCATCACAACCGCCGGTGGAGAAGTTGCATTCCTTTTCCTCTTCTTCTTTTTCTCCGTGGCCTTCACCGCAGAGACTGCAGCAGCAGCAGATGAAGTTGACTGCTTCGCCACCGCCGACCTGGTGTTACGCCGGTACTTCGCGACGCCACCATCGTCTGGGCCCGTCCCGGCATCACCTCCAACCTCAACATTGGTGTCTTCGTCGGCCTCCACCAACGAGTGAAACTCATAAAACTCCAGTAGACGACCTGGTGGAGGCTGATACTTGTCCGACCTGAGTTTCCTTCGGTGCATCTCGCCTTCATGAAGAGGCGCGGGGCACCACATCTGACGCTCACGATCCTGCAAGCACTACAAGCAGTCGACCAAGACCGTTTACGAAGAAAACAATTAAAAACGAAGTAAACAACCTAAAGTTAGGTCTCAGGATGTTACCGGGTCAGCCGACCTCTTCAACGAGTGTGCCTTAGGGCACTTCTTTACCTTCACCTTCCCAGAATACATCTAGGACACTCTGACCGCCATCTCCTCCTTAGAGACCTTGCGGCTAACTTCATGCGTGGGGTCTGACTGCCCCCAGTACTCGTACGCGGGGTGAACACGATCCTTGATCGGCAGAATCAACCGCCGGCAAAACGACCTGGCGACTGCAGCTCCTGTCACCCCCCCCCCCCGCTTCTTCATATCGCTGATGAGCTCCAGGACCTCCTTGAGGTCCTCAAGGTCACAGGACGACAACCCTAAGTCCCACTCCGATATCTTCACTGGCTTATGGCCAGTACGACGTGGAAGCCCAGGAAGTTGATCTACAATGTAACACCACTCCGACCTCCACTGAGCAGTGTTGTCGGGGAGATCGGTATCTTTCCACTCTGCCTTGAGGCCCGACCTCAAGAAAAACATTACAGTCCCCACTGGCCTAGACCTCTTGCCAGTGCTCTTCACACAAAACAAATACCTCCACAGCAAGAAGTAAGGTGATTGTTGACGGTGAAAATCCGTCAACCTAGCCATGAGTTTACCTTCGGTGTTGGCATGAGTTTTATACCTTATCCATTGGTACTAACCCCCGTGGTATAACAAGTTCACGTGTGCATGTCGGTTTTGGAGTTTAATGTTTATGCAGGGTTTTAGTGTTGAATGCAAGGCTTTCGGGATAAGTTCATCAAGCACCTCATGACAAGACCTTGAAGCCCCGTACAAGTCATGCAATGAAGCAAACTAACCAACTTATGATTCCAACATAAGACCTTATATCTCGCGAGCAATGAGTCATTACTCGACTCTCTCTACCGTATCCTTAGAGCATGGCACTAGCGTTCCTAACATACTAGTAAAAGAGCATAGGAGTCCTAAGGATCATGCAACTAGGTTTCAAACAACCCTGAAACTTAAATGCACAAAGTAAAGCATAAATGCTGAAAAGCAAAAGACATGATTTTTTTAATTTACAAAATGGGTTAGATGAAACCGGTGCTTGCCTTCCTCGTACTCAACACCAACACAAGCCTTGGGCTCTTCTCGACTTTGGTCCAGGTCTTGCCGCACACCAACTGTCTAGCCGTCTACCATCAACGGTCCCGTCTCCCTCCTGGGTAAGTGTGTACGTACCGTCCGGTAAATCTACACGTATACATGCATATGCATTAATTAAAGTTAATCTTGATGGTGACTGTGTACATATAAGCAAATAAAGTTATTTAACTTCACCAAACAGCAAGGGGGTTGTTCAAATTAATAAAAACAGAAACCAACATGATTTCACAATTTAGCACTTTTAATTTCCATTCCTTTCTTTAATTACTTAAAACAAGCCTTTCAACCATAAATCCAAATTAAATCAAAAACACTTCAAATGAGCCTAATCTTTTGCACACAGCAACATATGCTTAATTTAAGCTCTCAAACCAAAATATAGCTAAGACTATTTATAAATTAATTTAACCAAAGGACAAATTTCAGCCTAGTAAATCACCATTAATCTATAAAAGTATTTAATAAACTTTTTGATCTCAACTTTCTCCTACAGGTCATGTATGCCAAAAATGACTTCCTGGCCAAAGAATGGTTGCAGATTCAAATTATTTTTCAGATTTTGAATTTTAAACTCCTATACAAGATTAAATCTAAAACATCTATTAAACAATTACCTAAAGTTACATACATCACACCAGGGGTACTAATCATCAAGTCAAAGCCCTATGGTGCACTTGTGCTCAAAGAAAAGTTATTTAAAGGGGCTATAAAAAACCACTTCGCTACCGCCTCGAAGGAATCGCCATTCGCGACCCGCTCGATGGGAGGTGCAAACCCTCACCCTCGTCCCGCGGAGGGGCCCGCGAGGGCGCGTGAGAAGGGGTCGTCGTGGCTCTGCCCGATCGCCTCGAGAGACGGCCAAGGCTCGGGGGGGGGCTTGACGACGGCTCTACCTCCTTGAAATTGTAGCCGCCCGGGGAACGATGGCCAGCCGAGCGTGCACCCCCGGCAGTCGAAACACCGCCGATGCGGGCTTGGCTGTGTGCCACGCCTCTCCGACCGGGGCCCCGCGGTAACCCCCGCGGGAGAACTCACCTCCGGCGGGCTTCGGTGAGCTAGCCGAGCGCGTCGATGCGGCCCCACGGAAAGCGCCCGCAAACAAGGAGGGAAGAACGTCCTATCGGAGTTCCGGCCGCGGGAGCCGCAACGGCAAACCCACAGATCCTTGGGAGCTCTGTGGGGGCCGGGCCTATAGGGTCCCCTTAAACGACGGGGGAAATCCTCACTTAAATCCCGGTGCCGAAACACGTTAAGCCTAGCCATGCAGGTGACTAACCATGCGAGGACACGGCCCACGTGACTCGACGGCCCTCGGGCGGCCCACTGAGGGATCCCTCGAAACGGACTCCGCCTCGTTCGAGGGCGCACGCTCCCCGGGCGGGCATCGCCCGCCGAGGGGCGCACCTCCCCGAGCGGGTTTCGCTCGCCGAGGGTACGCTCCGCCCTCGGGCGGGGCCCGCCACGCCACGGGCGCCCGCACGCGTGCGCCGGCCGTACACGGGCACATGAACGCCCCACGCCGCGGGACGCGCGCCATCATGCGCCGGGGCTCGCCGGTGCCGCCGCACCAACTCCCCAAGGGAGGAGCCCATCCCCGCCACCGTGGGAAGGTACGGTGCAAAGGCGGCCGTGTCGTCCCGTGACACCGCGCGCCCCCGCACGGCTAACGCGCCAAGCCCTCGAAAGGGGGGCCGGCGCACCCTCGATGTACTTCTTGCGACCCCACGGAGGTTAGTGTGGAGGCGGTAGGCCGTGGCCCGCCATCCCCGCCACGCCCCCGCGGCGTGGCCGCCGCACCCCGCACGCGCGGGCGCACGGCGGACACGCAGCAACGACTCCGGCCCCGTGAGGCGCGTCGGGAAGGAACGCCGTTCGCCAACTCCGTGCGCCGTACGGGCCGCGGCGCACCTCCCTCGAGCCTATCGGGAAAACATCACCGCCATCCGTTGCTCTCCTACCCTCGAGTCGCCACTGCTCGGGTACAAGTCAGCCATGATGACAAGATCGCCGCAAGGACGCCCGACGGCCGCCCACTCTACACCGCAGCACGTCGCACTTCTCCACGTAGCTAGATAGCGCGCGCGCATGTAACTCGCTGCCCCCCTTGATCTATAAAAGGGGAGGCGAACCCCCAGCCGCGGGGGACGGAGGAGAAGACAGAGACACGAGAACGCAAGACACCGTGCACTCACTCTCTCATTCTCCCACAACATCTGCAGCCACTCTTCCAGGGACTTGGAAGCCACGCTTCCTCTCCCGCCTTGCTTGTAGCAGCCCCACCACAAAGTCCCGTGACGAGCAATATAGTGCCACGAGCACACCCTCGTCGGACGTACGCGCCCCTCGGCGGGAACCAGGATAAAATCTTGTGTCATTTGTTGCTTGGCATCGACCATCGAGGGATGAGCCACGGCGCAGTCTCAGGTTAGTGTCGGGACCACATTCCGCACCGACCGGGTGCGCGCCTGATGGCCCTGCCAAGTACTTCGGGTGCTTGGGCGCTTTTGTCTTGAGACCATCTTGAGGTCGGCATGCCTCGGGTGGCTCTGCCATACTCCTCGCAGCCATGCAGGATATCTAGGTGTCTCTACACTACATGCGTGTAAGATCAACACATTTCTGACTTCATCGTCGACCGACCCCGGACATTGCAACTTCAGCTACGACATCATCGACAACAACTACATGTGACACACCTTTCAAGATCTTGATGGGTATCCTCGGATACTGGACATCATCGACTTGAGGCCTCTTTGAGGTCGGCAAGCTTACAAGCCTCCTTGCGGCCGGCCCTGCCAGACTCCTTCGCAACTATGCTAGGAGATCTTGGTATCTCTACACTTCGATTCGATCAATATCATGACTTAGTTTTCTTTTCTTTTTTGAGCATCAAACCAGCCATGCTGCCTGCTTCACTACTCGAGGACTACTCTATGAGTGCGTCTTCGATGCCCTGTTGTTTTCCTCGTCGTACCGACCTGTCGGGAAACCTATTTCCCATCACGTCGTCACTCGACCTACTTTCTCTTTTTCTTCTTTTTTGGATCATCATACCGGCCATCCTGCCCACCACGATGCTCGGATACTACTCTATGAGTGCATCCTTGATGCCCTCTGAAATTTTTCATCGTCATTTCGATCTATTGGAAACCTGCTTCCTATAGGTCGTCACTCGACCTCCATTCGGCAAGGCTGCAAATAGGTCGACTACTAAGTTGACTTGTTCTTTTTTCTTTTTGAAAGACGTGCACGCTATTCGACCTATCGATAGCTCTACGACCTCGTCATGACCTTTCTAAGGTCGCTACGCCTACACCTCGCTCGGGGGCTTGTGAGACATGGGTACCCCTGGGTCCCCACCGATCAGGCTCACGGCCGTCCCTGACAAGTAGGTCTGGACTACCAGAAGACCCACCGACCTATTGGTGGGCCCAACCGACCTAGTTAGCGGCCCACACGACCTCCTGAAGACCTTTCAGAAGACACCCTAGACGACCAAATCCATCACGACCTAAAGACTTGGCATACAAGACAAGATATCGGTGGATTTCGACCAAAGCAGATCGACAGGATATGAGAAAATGTGTAACATAGACTTAGGTGTCCTGGTTGTAACCGACCAGGAGTCTGGGAACCGACCTCGTCTGCTGGCCAATATAAGGCGGACGAGGCGACCCCTTGTACGAATAAGCAATTCCCAAGCAATACAAACCGAAGAACTGAACATAGGGTTTTACTCTCCGGAGGCCCGAACCAGTATAAACTTGTCGTGTTATCTGTGTTCCACGCACTCGTGTGTGACCTTTGAGTTCTTAGCCTTAGATTCTGCCCCACCGAACAACTAAATCACTGGGATTAGCACCCCTATGGGCTGTCTAGATCTCACCATCTGACAAGGGCTTTTGGTGGATCGACTCCAGTTGCTCTCAACACATGACCAGAGATCGAAGGTGGTTCTCCAGCCTCACCCCAGTGATGACCAAAGAGTACATCACTTTTGGGGACAATTGGAAAGGTAGAGTGCTTCCATCGGGCATGATGAAGGTGAGTGAGTTTGTGACTCTTCGACGTGTTTCTCTTGTCAAGTCTGTGGGTTACAATCTTATTTCTGTTTCCCAGCTTCTTGATGAGGGTTTTGAAGTCCGTTTCAAAATGGGCTATTCTCGTGTCTTGGACTCTCGAGGTGATCTCGTGTGCATGAACGTCCCCGAGGGTCAGATTTTGAGAGCTGATTTTTCTTAGTGTGTTGGCTCTTCTCGTTGATTGGTTGCTGGTGTTTCGATGGAGATTTGGAAATGGCATAGGCGACTAGGTCACTTGAGTTTTGACTTGTTGTCATGCTTGAGTGGGCTAGGCTTGGTTCAAGGATTGCCAAAGTTGAGATATCAAAAGGATTTGGTATGTGCTCCGTGTAGGCATGGCAAGATGGTCGTCACCTCGCACCCACCTCTGACATCCGTTATGACAGAGAGGCCATGCGAGCTGTTCCATATGGACTTAGTTGGTCCAGCTCGTGTGTGCTCGGCGAGTGGGAAATGGTATGTCCTTTTGATCGTGGATGACTATTCTCGCTATGCTTGGGTCTTCTTTCTAGCTAACAAGGGGGAGAGGTTTGGTTTTGTCCGGGATCTGATCTTGAGGTTGAAGAACGAGAGGAATGGAGATGTTGTTCGAGCTATTCATAGAGACAATGGCAGTGAATTTAAAACCTCTCGTTTCGAAACCTTTTCTCATGATTTGGGTCTCGAACATCAGTTTTCTTCTCCCTATGTGGCTTGTCAGAATGGTGTAGTTGAGAGGAAAAATCGTTCCCTTTATGAAATGGCTCGGACGATGCTCGACGAGCATAGGACTCCGAGAAGATATTGGGCAGAGGCGGTGAATACCGCTTGCCATGTTGGGAATTAGATTTTTTCTTCGGGTCTTCTTGAACAAGACGTGCTATGAGCTCATGCACGAGCGAGCACCTAGAGTGAGCCATTTCAGGGCTTTTGGTTGTCGGTGCTTTATTCTCAAGAAGGGTAGGCTTGATAAGTTTTAGTCGAGGTCCTTTGATGGGATTTTCTTGGGTTATGCTAGTCATTCTCGAGCATTTCGTGTGCTCAACCTTGATACTAACCTAGTCATGGAGACTTGCGAGGTGACCTTCGACGAGACACAACCATGCAATTCGTCTGTCTTTGCGTGTGCAGGTGACGACGAAGTTGGCAAGAAGATCTTTGAGGACGAGGAAGACAACGCTGGAGAGGATGATGGTGATGATGGTGAAGATCCAGCCACACATGTACCCTCTACATCCACTACGACGACTACGGTGCATGATAGTCCATCCCCTACACCGCCTACGATCCAGCAAGATCAAGTGGAAGCAACTACTGAGGGGGAGGTTGTCTCCAGGCGAGAGGCGCCGAGGCGCGTTCAAGTTGATCATCCACCCTCAAGAATCATCAGCGATATCAATGGGCGTACACGACATGGTCGAGGTCCAGAAATGCTTCTCACTTTGCTCATTAAGCTTTTGTTGCTACCTTTGAGCCGAAAGACATTGGACACACTCTATCTAATCCTAATTGGGTGAATGCCATGCATGAGGAGTTACAGAATTTTGAGAGAAACCTAGTGTGGGAGTTAGTAGAGCCACCACCAAACTGCAAACCTATTGGGACAAAATGGGTGTGGAAAAATAAAGAGGGTCAGAATGGTGAGGTGGTGAGGAACAAGTCGAGGTTGGTTGCTCAGGGTTATAGCCAGAAGGAGGGGATAGACTTTGAGGAGACATTTGCTCTTGTAGCCCGTTTGGAGGCAATTAGGATTCTTCTAGCCTTTTCCGTGGCTAAAGGATTCAAGTTGTACCAAATGGATGTGAAGAGTGCCTTCTTGGATGGGTTCCTAGAGGAGGAAGTTTATGTGAGGCAACCACCTGGGTTTGAGAGTGTTGAGTTTCCCCATCGAGTGTACAAGCTGAGGAAGGCCTTGTATGGGCTGAAACAAGCTCCCAGGGCATGGTATGGTAGGTTGAGGGGGTTCTTGTTCAACAAGGGGTTTGAGATGGGCAAGGATGATAAGACTCTTTTTCTTCTCAGGCAGGGTGCTGATATCCTAATTGTTCAGGTGTATGTGGATGATATTGTCTTTGGCGGCTCGTCTCACTCTTTGGTTGAGAGGTTTGCAGAGGATATGAGCAAAGAATTCAAAATGTCCATGATGGGAGAGTTGCAGTTCTTTATTGGGCTTCAGATGAAGCAGGTAAAGGAGAGAACCTTTGTGCATCAAGCCAAGTACATGAAGTATATCCCCAAGAAATTCAAGATGGATGACTCGAAGCCCCTGTCGACACTGATGAGTATGACTACAGCGCTCGACGCAAACGAGGACGGAGAGCCCGTGGACCAGAAGGAGTACCGGAGCATGATCGACTCCCTCTCGTACTTGACGGCGACGAGGCCGGACATCCATTTTTCTGTGTGTTTGTGCGCTCATTTTCAGGCATCGCCGAGGACTTCACATCGGCATGCCGTGAAGCAGATCTTCAGGTATCTTCGATACACTCCTGAGCTCGGTCTTTGGTACTCGACTTCCTCTTCCCTTTCGCTTCTTGGTTTTTTGGATGCCGACTTTGCGGGGTGTCGAGTTGATCGGAAATCAACTTCAGGTACTTGCCAGTTTCTGGGATCTTCACTTATTTCTTGGTCTTCTTGCAAACAATCTAGTGTAGCCTAGTCTACCACAGAAGCTGAGTATGTTGCTGCCGCTAGTTGTTGCTCAAAGCTTCTTTGGACCACATACACAATGAGTGACTTTGGTGAGGAGTGTTCCCATGTACCTCTCATGTGTGATAGCACGAGTGCCATTAGTGTTTCCAAAAACCCCGTGCTTCACTCTAGAACTAAACATATTGAAGTGGGGTACCACTTCCTGAGAGACAATGTTGAGAAGGGAAACATAGACCTCATCCATGTACCAACAGAAAAGCAGCTTGCCGATATCCTAACCAAGGCTTTGGACCAAACTACATTTGCTCGTTTGTGAGGAGAGCTTGGAGTCGTTTTTCCTTTCTGAGCTTCGGTTGGGAGGGTTGATGTACATATGCATGTTGCATTTTCATTTATGTATCATATCATGTTTGCATCTTTGTATCAGAGACTGCATTTGTATCATATGCCATAGAGATGTGCTTCTCTCATATGCTTTGATCACCATGATATTCTAGATATGAGGTTATGACTTTGCTTGTGATGCTCATGAGATGTATAGCTATGCTCTTGGTAGCGTTGGGATATATGTGCTTGTGGATGGCTTCTGTCGTATGGGCCTCCCTGGGCCCGCCACCTCGGTGGATACCAGGACCGACTACTCGGTGGGCCTCTGGGACTACCCGGCTTGCGCTACACGGCACCTGAAGGCGTGGAGCACAAGCACTACACAGGAGTAGTACTCGGTTAGGGAGTTGTACATGTTCCACACTGTATGGAGGACTCCTAGACGTACTCGACTAGTACTCTCTCCCTACTCCGACTTGTAACCCTGCCTCCCGGACTATATAAGGCGAGGCAGGGACCGATCTCTAGCATCAAATCTCCTCTCATACAACCCACGGAGCACTATTGCACCATCTTGTAATCGCAGTCTTCATTCAACTTCTACAAGGATTTGTAGCAGTTGACGAGATCGCGGTCAGAAGAAACCCGGAGCTCAATGTGCTTCTCGCACTCGAAGACGAGTTCTTTGTAGTCGAGCTCGAGTACCTGGCGGGCTTCTTGCTCCCGGTAGAAGAGGTTCTTCATGCTCATCTCCGAGGACTTCAGCTGCTCCACCTGGCCCTCAAGCTCTGCAACACGACAACAGCACAGCGGGTCAGGGACTTCTCGACCTCCAACAAGTACCCAACAAGTTCAGAGGCGTACCTTTGTTCTTGTTGCGGAGGCCCTTATTCTTCCGCACCAAGTCGTCGCCCTTCGCCTGCAACTCTTGGACATCGTTGTGGTACTTGGCGAAGGCGGTGTCGAGCTTCGACTGCATGGCAGCCGCGTGCTTCCGCGACTTCACAAGTTGCTCTTCTAGCGCTTCGGCTCGGAGCACCGTGTCGCCATACCCCTCGCAAAGATGTTCGACTTGTCGCGGGACCGCTCCACAACGTCCCGCACAAGACAACTCAAGTCACAAGAGCACTCAAAGACAGAGGATTGGCTACTCGCAGACTACGGCTACTTACCTTCATCCACCGGCCGGCCCGACGGATCGCCCTCGAGATGCTTGGCCACCGTCGCCGCTCGACAAGATTGTCCGCGAGCAGCTCTATCCCGCCGCGACTACTTGCGGTGGCCCCTCCGTCATTGGCGCGCAGCGGATGGGCTCTCGCGTCCCGGATCTCGGGGAGCGGATAGCCACCTCCGCAGCGACCTCTCGGCGGCGTGGTGACCACCCTCTCCCCCGCCGCCAAGCGCCTCCTCGACGACCTCCTCCACGGGCTCGGGGCTCCTCCCGCGCCCTCGCGGCCCCCGGTGTCGACTTCTCGCATCGGCACCCCCCGCCGGGATGTCACCACCTTCGCCCCTTCGAGCGCCTGTCAAAGAAAAGACAAGTGCATCAGCGACTACGACTACTCCCCAAAGGGGCTCTATAGCTTCAAGAAGAGTACTCACCTTCGACAACGCTGGCCTCCGCAACGGCGCCCGGTAGCCGGTGGCCTCGGCACCGCCCGGGTAGCGGGAGCGGACTCCTCGGCAGGCGGCGTGACTTCTCCCGCCACCGCTGAAGAGGGTTCATCCCCCTCCCAGGACAGATCCGTGGATTTCCTGCAGAAGCACACATAATTGGTCGTCAGTCAACCTCGACTACTACAACAAGTACTTCTCAGGAAGATGGAGTACTTACAAGTTCGACCGGACTATTGGCACGGCCGGAGCACCGAGGATGCTGGCAATGTCGACCAGTCCACCCTCAGCGGCTACCGCTTCCTCCACAGCAGCGGCGGCCGGCGCAGTGCTCTCCTGCGCTCCTGAAGCCACCACCTCTTCAACGGCGGCGGTCACAGGTTCCGTGCTCCCTTGTGGAGCGGGGGCTGGCGCTCCAGCTGCGCCAAGATCTCCTCAACAGTGGGGGCTGGACTATGACTTCCAGCTGGCTCCCCCACTGTGTCCCACACGCCTTCGTCGCCCTCTTCGATGGGCTCCGTTGGCGGCACCTCCTGCATACAAGGAAGACTACTCATCAGCAAGCGTACTCGTACAACGGGTACTCGACTACTCTGTTCAAGACAACTTACCTCCTGAGGCGTGGTCTCTGAGACCTTAAGCTTCTTCGCCACCCGCTTCCCTGGCGGGGTTGCGCGGCTTCCGTGGCGGCGCAGCCTGTGCTAGCCTCCAGGGCTAGTCGGGGGGGTCTTGCACCGAGGAACATGAGGCAAGCCCGGGCGGCTAAACCTCGACCGCAGCTGGAAGCGGTCTTGCAACATCTCGTCGTCGTCGTCGTCGGTGGTATCCTCCACGACGACGGTGTCATCGCCTTCACCGACTTCTCGCCGCTCCTTGGGCTTCCCCTCCCTCGGGATCTCGATTCCGCTCGGAGGTGGCTGCGGCTCGGAGATGAACTTCTTCAAGTCATCCTGCGAAAGACACAAGACGTCAGCAACTCTACACCAGGCAATGACTACTCGACCAATAGAGTACGACTACTCACCTCCTTTGGCGGGCGCGCGGCGGAGTACTCCTGGACAGGGCACGCCGTGTACGGCGGCATATCTTTGAAGATCCGCGACAACCTCTCGATGATGTCGCTGTCGTCCAGCTCGCCTCCCGGCATCCGCGACGTGTCGTCGTCGCCGGTGTACTCGAAGCCTAAGGTGTCTCGAGCCATCAACGGTTGCACCCTCCGCTTCATGAAACTGAAGGCCACGTGCTCGGCCCTCAGTCCCGCTTCCCTGAGCACCTTGATGCGTGCCAGCAGCTCGGGAAGATGGATCCCCTCCTGCATGGTGGGCTCCGTGTTCCACCATTCACGGTGCCTGGGCTGCCATCCGCTCGGCTTCGGCAGGCCGGGGTGGTGGTTCGTGATGTAGAACCACCTTGTCTTCCAGTCAGTGTTGGAGTCGACAAGCTTGTACGCCAGATACTGCTCTGCGGCGTCTTCCCTCAACTGGATGTTGGATCCTCCGACTACCCTTGGGTTGGTGGCACTTGGCGGCGGCTTGACGCGGAAGAACTTCCGGAAAAGAACCCAATGCGGCTTGATCCCAAGGAAGGCTTCGCAGAAGTGCACGAAGACCCCGGTGTGGAAAACGCCGTTGGGGTTCAGATTCAGGTACTCGATCCCGTAGTACCCGAGTAGCCCCTTGAAGAAATCGCTGGCCGGGAGCGCAAGCCCGCGCTCCACGAACCGCGCGAACATGGGGATCTCGTCTTCCGCTTTCTCCATTGGATAAGGATCTCCAGCAGCGGACCTCCACATATCGACCTCCTTCTCCCGGATGAACCCGCTATTCAGGAGGGTCAGCAGATCCTCTATCTTCACCTTGGATTTCTTCCACTCGCGGCTCGGATCGGCTCGCAGTGGAGACATGGGCGGCGCCGCTCCGGTGGCAGCCGCGGCGGCCTCTTCGCGGCCCCTCTTCTTTTCGGTGGCCTTCGATGTCTTGGATGGTGACGGCTTCATCCTCCAAGTGCAGGGCGTCTTCACGCACATCCGCTAGGGGGCTACCCTAAAAGCTTTGGGTGGCGGCGCACTTGAATCTACTACGGCGGCAGCAAGCGCTGGGAGTGGATCTACTTCAGATGGAATCGAAATGACTGCAGCTCGAATGGGTGAAAAACCCTAAGGGTTTTGGCTTCTATTTATAAGCCAAACCGGCTCCGCAACGGGCGGCTGGATAAGTCCACGCGCGGCTGACTCAGCGGCTGTGCGTGACCCTTCGTATTCCACTAGTCGACGCGCCTCACCTCGGGGCTCGGCTACTTCTACTCGACTACCTGGGAAGCGGCTAGTCTCAAGAGCATCTCAGGACACATTCTTCAAGATGACCCTTCAATTCGAGAGGAAGTACTCGACTCAAGGCTCGGGGGGCTCCGTGCCACGTGTCCTTCGGTTTTTTCTCTCCGGATTTTTCGGGATTTTCTTGCCAAGACTTCGGATGGACCCTCGGCCAGAGCCCTGCGCTCAACCTAAGGCTCGGGGGCTACTCCATATGGAGTGCGATTTTGCAATCGCACCTCCATATCGGCTCCGCTTCAAGACAAGACGAGCATTTTTTGAAGACCTTCGAAGGCAGTTTTTGAGGACGCTTGGGACTACTCGAGAAGACTTCAAGGTTGCTCAAACATCAGCTGGAGTACATTCCAGCCTCGGGATGCTTCGACTACTCTTGAGGACTTTTGACTTGTAGCACTCAGGGACGCTTGAGGGCTACTCGTTAAGGCCGTCAAGACTATTTGAAACCATCCTTCTCGACTACAAAGTACTCGGGGGCTTGTCGTATGGGCCTCCCTGGGCCCGCCACCTCGGTGGATACCAGGACCGACTACTCGGTGGGCCTCTGGGACTACCAGTCTTGCGCTACACGGCACCTGAAGGCGTGGAGCACAAGGACTACACAGGAGTAGTACTCGGTTAGGGAGCTGTACATGTTCCGCACTGTATGGAGGACTCCTAGACGTACTCGACTAGTACTCTTTCCCTACTCCGACTTGTAACCCTGCCTCCCGGACTATATAAGGCGAGGCAGGGACCGATCTCTAGCATCAAATCTCCTCTCATACAACCCACGGCGCACTATTGCACCATCTTGTAATCGTGCCCAATCAATCCAGAGCTACGCAGCATACAGGACGTAGGGTATTACGCACCTCGCGGCCCGAACCTGTCTAAATTGTGTGCCACGTGTCTCTTCCTTCGAGTTACCGATCTCAGCGAGTCACATTCATCTACTTCGGGTACTCTCCTTAGTAGGTTGCCGGTCTAAAACACCGACAGCTTCCTTTTGTAAAAATGCTATATGATCCTCTCTTATGAGTAGAATGCCTCTCATGTTCAAATTGGGTGCTTATGGCTATATCTTGCTTATTTTGTGCTTGGAACCATGTTGTTTTCATTTGGGATCAAAGATCCATTTATCACCATGAATGTTTAGCCTACATGCTACCTTGTGGAGAAGCCTAAGCTTCTTTTTGCCGCAAAGGCACTTCATGTACCATGCTTAATTTGTAAATCATGAAAATGGTATGTGAGATGTCTATACTTGAAAATTTTTCTTCCATGTCATAAGTGCTTTAAATTCCTTATCTTGGGTGCTAAACTGTTGCATGATGTTCACCAATGAGAAGTCTCATATCTAGAAGTGGACACATGGCTCGGTGGCTTTGACATGACATGAGATAGATTGTAGGTGTTTGTGATGATCTTGTGATGAGAATGTGTGACCTTGCATGAAGTTTGTGGGCTATATATTGTTTGTGCTCATTTTGACCATGTGTAGGTCCTATGCTCGTGAGAGGGAAATTTTGTGAAAATGCTTCATTTTGATCTTTGCTAAGTCACTTGATTGTATGTCCCTTTCTATCTTTTTGGCGCTGCTTGTGCTCTAATTGTGGCTATCTTTCTTGTCTATGTCTGAATTTTAGCATGTTGTAGTGCTTTTTGTATATTTGAGAAGCACATGATTGCATTTGTAGACTTGATTCATGCATTGCCAACAAGGGGGAGGAAAGTACCCAATTCATGTTTCCGGGGAGAGTTTTGGGAGAAATGCA
Source organism: Cenchrus americanus (assembly GCA_947561735.1). NCBI lineage: Eukaryota > Viridiplantae > Streptophyta > Magnoliopsida > Poales > Poaceae > Cenchrus > Cenchrus americanus. The sequence goes on along the minus strand of OX387244.1, from coordinate 73,402,288 downwards.
TTTGTTCAGGGGGGAGCTTGCATTCATGCATTTGGGAGCTCTCTTTTGCCTGAATTTTATTTGTGCTCTTTTGCCGATGGTGTCGAGCCCTTTTGCCCCACCTTGAGGAGTCAGCAATTTTGGAGCATTTTTATCTCGGTTGTGTCGAGTCGTTGCCCTTGTCTTAGGGGACCGAGATTGTTCCCACTCAAGTGATATTTCTTGGCTTTTGTTTGGCTTTTGATCACTTGTTTGAGTTTTTCAATTGTTTCTTTTCTTTTTCTCTTTTTCTCTAAATTGGTTACTTGTGTGTGTTGTCAATGCACTCATCAAGGTTGAGATTGAGGACCAGAGTGTCCGAGGATCGGTGGATGGTCGCTCGTGGCTGTGATGAGTGATTGACTACGTGGTGTGGACTGACACTTGACCGAGTATTGTAGGTGCAGGTTGCGGCTTGATTTGCGTTGGTGTAGGTGAAGAGCGAGCACGAAAGGTCTATGCCTTGTGGGGCCTCTGAGGAGTGGAAAGACAAGTAGGATCGGCTTGAGGGACCCGGTGGCCAGTGGGGTCAAGTGCGGGACGCATGGTGGAAAGAAAAGCAAGACGAAGTCGTGGACAGGAGCCGATGCAGGGTAGCGGCTCACGACCGAAGTATACACACAGGGTTTGCGATGGTTCACCACAAAACCGTTGAGTTACTTGGTTGAGCCACAAAACCAAGACCGGAGGCTCAGCGAGCGGAGACGGGATCAGGGCATGCCGAGAAGCTTCGATGTCAGCGGACACGTGGCGGGATCGCATGGCTTGCGTCAGGAGGACGCGGACTGCGGCGAGGGCGTGGTCGTGCGATGAAGAGGAGTGCTACATGACCTATTTGCCCCTGAGGGGTTTGTATCACAACTTAACTGTTAGGGGTAGCTTAGTCTTTTGCCCGGCCCGGAGGGACTCATATATATTAATTTTAGGAGTTCTGGGGAAACTATCCTTCCAGACTACTTCTCCTTTCCTTGCTCCATAGGTTTAGATTTTTCATTGGTTTTGTAAAGAATTTAACTCCGAGTGTATGGAAGCTTTCATGGTTGCGTCGATCTCCTTCTTGTAGCTCATGTGATTTTCATGTCTTTTTCGAGATATTTTTGTTGGATTTTCGTGCACGGCTTGTTCCTTCGATTCTTAGCTGTTTGGGTTTGGATTTGTTGGTGGGGATCATGGATAGTTTCCTTGTGCATCTTTGTGCTTGATCATGACCCTCCAACTTCGAATTCGGCCTCCGATTGAAGGATTTCGGTTTGAACCCTAGCTTTTGGGTAGAGCTCGGTTGCGATTCGGTTTCCAGCGATTTAGTTCGTTTGAGGGCTCAATTTTTGGGGCATAGCATCCCCTACGGCGCTTCACATCTCCCCCAAATCTTTCGTCAACAGCTCAAGTCGTTTGGGAGATCCATGGATGGATAGATGAGCTCGTGCTTGCGTTTTCGAGTTCGCGGTGCATTGTCCGCGTGTAGCGGACAGTCCGCCAGGCACCCGTGGACGATCCGTGAGGAGCCGACTGACCAGGTGTTCATCATGTTCTTCGTGAGTTCTTGCGTGTCTTTCGTTTGATCCTTTCTGTCAGTGTATTTTTAGTGCACGAAGTTCGCGGACGGTCCGCACTTGAGTGTCGGACGGTCTGTGTCGGGGCGGATGGTCCGCGGGGCCCATCGCGGACGGTCTGTTAATTAGGGTACAGTACCAAAGGTTCAGGGGCTATTTTCGGATGGTCCGCCGCAGACCTGCGGACAGTCCGCCTAGGCCTCGCGGACGGTCCGCCTGGTGCATCGCGGAGTTGCCTAAGTCCTTTTCGTTTTGAGTTGTGCTTCCGTGTTGGATTGAGTTGGGGTTTGTTCCTAGGGTGGGTAGGTCCATTGTCACCATGTGACCCTGGCAAACTCATGTGGGAATCCTTGGTTGTGAATTTGAGGCATAGGTCGAGTTCATCATTCGGGAAGAATTTTTATCGACTCCCATTCACTCCCCCCTCTTTGGTCGCCTAATCGGTCCTTTAGAGGCGCGTGGTGGACACCAAGAAGGTGTCGTGCTACATCGACGATAAGCTGTGGTCGCCCAAGATGCACTCTGAGATGGGTACATTTCGCTAGTAAGAAATTCCCAGTAATCTCGTTGATTTCAAGTTAATTGATTTCAATTGCTAATTGTCGAGGGTTATGCCGATGGCAGGGGATGATCGATAGAGATGCCTACTGCTCGGACTCCCCTACTCCCAACTCTCGCGCGGCAGCAGGAGGAGAAGGCGAGGGTGGACACACCGAAGACGAAGAAGGTGAGGTGATAGGAGCGGCTTGAGGCGCATAAGCTGGAGTGGGTGTAATGGGAGGAGGGTCTCTCTCTCCCGCTGAATCTAGAGAACATGAACAACAGCAACAACAACAACAGTGAGGGTTGGTCTCCTAGTTAGGATGAAGAAGAAGTACCCTTGGCTCTAGGGGCCAAGGGCAAAGAAGTTGTTACCCAGTCTGCGCCTTTGACAACGCGGGCTTGTGTCGCGCCTGCCTCCGCGGCGGGCGTAGTGTCAGTTGGTGGAGGCGCCCCTTCGAACGGTGCGCCCAACATGGGGGGTGCACCGCCCCTGAGCTCCTCGAAGAAGCACAAGCGCCAGGCGGTGACCCAACGGTGAGTCGCGTGCTTGCTTTGTTTTGCTTAATCTTGTTGATCAAAATTTTGATGTCTCTCTTCCCTTTCTTCAGTCGCACAAGCACACCAAACGCGCTTGCGCTGGTGCCCACCAAGGCGCTGAGGGCAGGGGCGCGCAACGCACCACGCTCGACATGGCCCCGATTAGTGAGGGTGTCGCGGTCTAAGGTGGCGACGACGTCGTCCCTGCGAGCGGCAGATGGTTCGAGGAAGCAGGCCCGTGCCGTTGGGCCGAGGGCCAGCTGGGAGTTGGCACGTCCTCGTCGTGTCAGCCCGCCACCGGCGAGGTTCTGGAATGTGGGGCGCGGGGCTTGATCTGCTTGGGATTTCGGAATCGGTGGTGAGCCGCCATGGTGGAGCATGCTGACTGGCAGGAGTTCTATCAGGTCGGGCTCTCCCTGCAGAGTTTGCTTCGCCAGGCCCTCGCGGTCCACACTAACGACGCGTTGCAGATCTTCCAAGTACGTGTGTTTGTGCCGCCGTCATTTCCCCTTTCTCTGCTCTCACCCGTGTCTCACCTAGATTTCCTTTCTTTTCTCTCGGCAGCGGTTGTGGACGCAGAGCAGGGAGATGGTCTCATACATCACCGATCAGCACGCCAAGCTCTAGGATGTGCACCAGGCAAACGAAGAGCTAGGTCTAGAGGTGGAGCGTCTTCGCTCGCAGCTGTACAAGCTGCAGACGAGCACTGTCGAGCGCGAGAATTCTCAGTTTTGTTTGGAACAAGACCACAACACCCACCAGGCCGTGGCGGAGCAGAAGGACAAGGAGGCCGAGCAACTCGGCACCGCACTGCAGGAGAAGGAGGAGGAGGTCCAGCCGGAGCGCACAATGCTCGGTGATGCCATGTCCCAGCTCGCAGTGAAGGACAAAACCCTCGCGAGACACAGACTCAATCAGAGCGGGAGCGCAAGGTGCTCGAGGAGGTGCAGGCCCAACTTACCCAGGCCGAGCAGGAGGCCCGGGCGGCTGAGTGGCTCGCTGCTGCCCTCAAGGAGAAAAGCGATGCGCTGACGGTGGCCGAGGATCAGCTCCAGCAGGAGCGTGCGGTGCATGAAGAGGCGCAGACCTAGCTCCAGCTCGAGCGTGCGGCGCCCGAGGGTGCAAAGTCTACTCTCGAGCAGCAGGGCGCACTTGTTGTGGCGGCGAACTCTCAGGTCCAAACTCGGGAGGCTGAGATCGATCATCTCACCGTGACCTTTGTGCAGGCACGCTGCCACATCGAGGCCCTGCAGAACTTCCTTAGAGAGTGGTACGCCTCAATCCTTGAGCTGCGGCAGGGTGCTGACACTGTGCGAGCTGAGCTCGAGGCGGAGAAGAAGCAGACCGAGGGTAGGTTGCACCCCCCATCCCCTTTGGTATTTTCTTGAGTCTTTTCGAGGCTAGCTCTGATGTTCGTTTTCGTGTCATAGAGCTGCAGAGGGGCTCAGCAAACCCTTCAGTGGAGATGGAGGCTCTCCAGGTCGCCTACAACAAGGCTCAGGATGAGCTCCAAGTCCTAGAGGTGGGAGCTCTCGAGGTGTTCCAAGAGATCGAGGGGTCGAGGTCCAGTGCTCAGGCAGCTTGATAGCGAGCCGCCTGAGGTCCATGGGCATTCGAGTCGTTGAGCGCTTGCGGGGCGCTTTCCGTCTTGGCATCCAGAAGACCCTAGGACTGACCTCGATGCACTGCATCATTGATTTCAACACACTACGGGAGAACTACATCCTCCCCGAGGGGCTTGATGACGATGATGCTGAGCTCGAGGTCATCAGGTGAGCGGACGCCTCCACCGCGGAGCCTGCTACGGCGCCCACCGATCTGCAAGGACTTGTTCCTCAACGCGGTCGAAGACGAAGCTGCAGCCGCTCCAAGCCCTCGCAACCTGAGAGTCTGGGCCTCGAGGCCCGTTAGTTTGTATTAGGAATTTCAGCCAAGTGCCTGTTTTTGTAATAAGCAACTTGACTTATGATGCAAAAGTTTTATTTACAAGTTTTATTTTGTATGTTATTGTGTTTTCCTCATGCCTTAGAAGAAATTTGTCCAGGAAGTTCGCGTTCACGGACCAACTTAGTGTAGGGTAGCGAGGGGGTGCCGTATCCTCTCAGAGGTGTAGGCGGTCCTGCGACTCAACCGGCCCGAACTTAGTCAATTCATGCCTAGCTTCTACTCCTCTAAGATCTTGAGGCATGACACGTTAACATTTTTTGGAAAGAAAACATGTTTTGTAAAAAAAGTTGTTGCGAAAAAAGTTGGGACACTTCGAGGGGTGGCCCCCGTTGTAACCCCCGAGGGAGACTTGGTTTGTATCGAGGGCATGGTCGAGGGTGAAACTGAGTCACCTTGTTTTTATTCATGACTTTATTTACAAGTTCGAGTATGAGATGCCCGATATGTACAAAAGGGCTTGGAAACTCATGGATGGAAGTTATGTAGCTGCTGGATGTTCCAAGCTTTGGTGAGGACTTCGCCCTTCTCATTTGTGAGCTTGTACATGCCAGGTTTGAGCACCTTGACGATGATGTAGGGCCCTTCCCAAGGCTGAGAGAGCTTGTGTCGATGCCGGTTGTCTTGTCGTAACCTCAACACTATATTTCCTTTGCTGAAGTTTCGATGCCGGATTTTTTGTGCTTGGTACCACCGGAGGGACTGTTGGTTTCTTGCTGAGTGTAGGATCACCACATGTTGGGCTTCATTCACATGATCTAGTGAGTCTTCGCGAGCTCACTAGTTCTGGTCCTCTTGGTAGGCCCTAAGCCTTGGGGACCCATACTCCAGGTCCGTGGGGAGGACGGTCTCCGCGCCATAGACAAGGAAGAATGAGGTGAATCCCGTGGCTCTACTCGGGGTGGTCCTGAGGCTCCATATGACCGACGGCAGCTCTTGGACCCATTTCCGGCCAAACTTGTTCAGCTTGTTGAAAGATCCTGGGCTTGAGCCCTTGTATAATCATGCCATTGGCACGCTCCACTTGGCCCTTGGTTTGTGGATGTGCAATAGCTGGCCAATCCACATGGATGTGGTAGTTATCGCAGAATTCTTAGAACTTTATGCCGGTGAATTGGGTGCCGGTGTCGGTTATGATGGAGTTTGGTACCCCGAACCTATGGACGATGTCTGTGAAGAACAACACAACCTGCTCGGATCTAAGGTTGGTGATGGGGCGTGCCTCAATCCACTTTGAGAACTTGTCGATCACAACCTACAAGTGCGTGAAGCCCCCGGGTACCTTGCGCAGAGGCCCAATGAGGTCCATCTCCCATACAGAGAAAGGGCATGTGATGGGGATGGTTTGGAGGGTGTGGGCTGGGAGATGCGTCTTGCGAGCGTAGAACTGGCACCCTTTGCAAGTGTGCATGACCTCGCTGGCATGGCGACCATCGTGGGCAAGTAGAAGCCTTGGCGAAACACATTACCCACGAGGGTGCGCGTCGCCGCGTGGTGGCCGCATACACCCGCATGGATATCTCGAATCCGCTCCCAACCCTCGAGTATGGGGATGCATTGCTGCAAAATCCCTGAGGGGATGCGCTTGTACAATTCCCTGTCGATCATAGTGAATGATTTGGCTTTTCTGGCAATGCGCCTTGCCTCAATCCGATCTGAGGGTAGTTCCCCCCAGTCAATCCAGCGAGTTACTTGCTCCACCAGTCCTGAGAGGCGGAGCCTCGTCAATCTCCATGGCCTCGGCCTCATCCGCCCAAGACCCCTCGAGGCCGGAGGCCTCGAGTTCCCCGTTCTAGGGGTCCTCGTCCATGGGCTGGACGCCCGTGGACTTCGAGGGAGCCCCTAAGGGTTCTTCGAGGTTTGGGGTTGTCTTGCTGAAATCGACGGACGGTTTGGCAAGGTCACGAGCGAAGATGTTCGGGGAAACGGTGATTCGCCCCAACGTGATCTTAGCCAACTCGTTCGCCTCCTCATTGTACTTGCGCACGATGTGGTTGAGCTCGAGGCTGTAGAACTTGTTCTTGAGCTTGCGCACTGCATTGTAGTACACCTCCATCTTCTCTTTGTGGAAGCTCGCTTCCTTCGTCACCTGGTCGACCACCAGTTGAGAATCTCCCCTGACGTCGAGGAGCTTGACGCCGACCTTGATGGCGATGCGGAGGCCGCTGAGGAGGGCCTGGTACCATATAGCGTATGTGATCTCCAAGGGTGAAATGAAGAGCAGGCCCATGCCTGCACCCATTTTCATCACTGACCCATCGAAGTACATGGTCCAGCACTTAGCCTGGATCTAGGGTGGGGGCAGTTGAGTGTCGGTCCATTCAGCGACGAAGTCTGCAAGGAACTGCGATTTAATTGCCTTCCGCGGCACATAGGTGAGACTCTCACCCATGAGCTCCACTGAGCACTTAGCAATCCTACCCGAGGCGTCCGGGTTGTAGACTATCTCTCCCAAGGGTAAAGACGAGACCATGGTGATGAGATGGGCCTCAAAGTATTGCCGCAGGTTGCGTCGTGCGAGCTCCACCGCGTAGAGCAGCTTTTGGATATGTGGATAACGCGTCTTGGTCTCAGACAATACTTTGCTAATGTAGTACACCGGCCTTTGGACAGGAAAGGCGTGGCCTTCCTCCGTCCTCTCTACAACGATGACCGCGCTGACCACTTGGGTCCTTGCGGTGACATAGAGATACAGAGGCTCGCCGTCTTGAGGTGGTGTGAGGATTGGCGCGCGTGCGAGCGTCGCCATCAGCTTATCGAGAGACTCCTGAGCCTCGGCGGTCTAGGAGAAGCACTCGTGCTTCTTCAGGAGTCGGTATAAGGGTAAGCCCTTCTCGCCAAGGTGTGAAATGAAGCGACTTAGAGCCACCAGGCAACCCAGAACCTTTTGCACCCTCTTTAGGTCTCGGATTGGCCCCATCCGATCAAGGGTCGAGACTTTCTCAGGGTTGGGTTCAATGCCTCGCTGGGAGACAATGAAGCCCAATAGCATGCCGCATGACACCCCGAAGACGCATTTGTCCAGTGATACATACATATACACATTCTAATGGGCTAGGCCTATTGTAGACATGTCCCAACACTCCCCCTAAAGATGGGTGATGTAGATCTATCATTCCCATTATCATTCTCATCTTGTTACATGATAAATTACATTCTTTTACTCCTAAACCTTTAGTTAAATAGTCAGCTATTTGACCACATGAGTTTACATAACTTAGCTCCAATATACTGTTTCTAGTTTCTCCTTGATGAAGAAGTGATCTATCTCCACATGCTTAGTCCTATCATGTTGTACGGGATTGTTTGCTATGTCGATGGTTGAAATGTTATCACACAAGAGCCTTGAGGGACCTTTTCTTAAAACATTCAATTCTGATAAGAGATTTCCTATTCATAGCATTTCGCTAATGGCTAGAGACATAGCTCTATATTCCGCTTCAGCCATTGAACGAGATACAACAGACTGCTTCTTGCTCCGCCACGACACCAAATTCCTGCCAACAAAGACACAATAGCCCAATGTGGATCTTCTATCATCAAGACAGCTAGCCCAATCAGCATCACAATAACCATCCACATTTAGATGGCCATGGCTACTAAACATTAACCCCTTTCATGGACTACTCTTCAGATACCTTAGAATTCAATAAACAACATCCAAATGTCCACTCCTCGGATCATGCATATACTAGCTTACAGCACTCACTACATATGACATGTTGTTGACGGTGAAAATCCGTCAACCTAGCCATGAGTTTACCTTCGGTGTTGGCATAACTTTTGTATCTTATTCATTGGTACTAACCCCCGTGGTATAACAAGTTCACTTGTGCATGTCGGTTTTGGAGTTATGTGTTTACGCAGGGTTTTAACGTTGAAAGCAAGACTTCCGGGATATGTTCATTAAGCACCTCATGACAAGATCTTGAAGCCCGATACAAGTCAAGCAATGAAGTGAACATGACTCCAAGAGCCCAAGGACCAAGCCCGAGAAGATGATAAACTCCGAGGACCGAACCGGAGAGAAAAGTGCTCGAATCTTGCAAGACAAGGAGTTGAGTCCAATTCGGAGAGAAACCGACGTCAAGGGCCCACATGCAAAAGGGGAGAACATCTAGAAGACGTGGGAAGCAACACCGGGCGAAGCAGAGCCGCGGGATGGGCCGAATTGGGCCCGAGCCGGTCGGCCCGAGCCGGCCGGCCCGGCCCCAATTCGGGGCCCAATCGGCCTCTCCTTTGACCTAATTGCTTCTCGGGCTATAAATAGCCCCCCGACCGAGAGCCACGCAGGGAAGAAGTCGTATTCCGCCGCCGAGGAGCGAGAGAAGCTTGAGGGACACCAACTTGAAGATGAGGGTCGTGCTAGTTGTCTAGGGTTTCCCTGGCCGACGTGGGAACCTTGCATGGAAGACCACGTCGGAGCTCCGGAGCGAGGATCAAGATCGAGGGAGGGCCCCGGTGGTGATCTTGTTCATGTAATCATTCATGGTGAAGTTTGTAAGTGAATCCGATTTTTAGCGATTAAGTGCCTTCTCGATGATTTTGTTTTCTTCTTGGTTTTGCTTCTTCTACGATCTATACTTAAGATAGATTACATAGGGTGCTCTTGTAGCCGCGGTGGCTAGAGGTGCATACCGGACCGGCCAAGTGATTTCAACTTGTTCTATCGAACTCGCCCTAAGCTCCCCGCATGAATAGGGATACGTTGTGACAGAACGGGGGTCTCGAAAGGCGGATGTTTTCGGAGTCGGATGGGAAGGCCACGATTTAAAGATGCTTTTAATGAGATTCGCTTTTCTATCTTCATCTATCTTGTTTGGAGCTACAACATAAGCATGATCTAGATTCTCTAGATTGGTTATCTCTTGCTTTCTCTTGTTACCTCTTTAGTAGATTAGATTAGATTCGTTTTCTTTATGAGTTAGTAGATTAGATGCAACTTACCTTCATAAGATAGCTTACCTTGCTTTACTAGATTGAATCCTTGCGTTGCACATTGTTCCACGGATTCGATACCTTGGGTTCACCACTCGAGGGAAGAAGGGTCCCTTGACTACGACGGGAGACTTGTCCGCTTGCAAGTTGTCGGTGCGGAATATGGTCCCGACACTAACCAAGTAGATAACGCCTAAGTCTATCCCTCAATGGTCGATGCCAAGCAACAAATGACACAAGGTTTATCCTGGTTCCGGCCGAGGGGGCCGTACGTCCGGCCGGTGGTGTGCTCGTGGCACTATATTACTCGGCACCGGGGTGCTTGTAGTGGGGCAAGTACAAGCAAGGTGGGAGAAGAAGCGTGGCTTCCAAGTCCCCGGTGAGTGGCCGGAGATGTTATGGGAGAGTAAGAGAGTGAGTGCACAATGCGTTGTGTTCCTCCGGATCCGTCCCCCGCGGCTGGGGGCTCGCTTCCCCTTTTATAGGCCAAGGGGGCGGCGAGTTACATGCATGCCGCGCTACCTAGCTACGTGTAGGAGCACGTCGTGCTACGGCGTAGAGCGGGCGATCGTCCGAACGATCCACGCTGCGATCCGGCCATGATGGCCTACTTCGTTCCCGAACAGTGGCGGTTCGAGGGTAGGAGGCGGCAGACGGTGATGGCGTTCTCTGGTAGGCTTCGAGGGAGGTGCGATGATGTCGGTACGGGGTACGGGGAGCGGGCGAACGGCGTTCCTTCCCAATGAGCTCGCGGTGGCGGAGTGGTTGCTGCGGTGCTCGGGCGTGCGCCGCGGAGTCAGGCGTGCGCCCGCATGCGTGGGTACGGCGGCCGCGCGCGTGTCGGTGGCCGGGATGGCCACCCACCGGCCTAGCGCCCCTCACCTAACCTGCAAGGTCACGGGAAAGTGGAATCGAGGGTGCGCCCGGCCCCCTTTCGAGGGTCGGGCGCGTTAGCCGTACAGCGGCGTGCGCACGGTGTCACGGGACTGACACCGGCCGTACCGCACAGTCCATCCCACAGTGGCGGGGATGGGCTCCTTCCTTGGGGAGTTGGTGCGGCGGCACGGGCGTGAGCCCGGGCGCATGATGGCGCCGTCCCGCGGCGTCGGGGCGTTAAATGCCCAAGTACGGGGCCGGCGCACGCGTGTGGGGTGCCCGTGATCGTGGCGGGCCCCGGCCGAGGGCGGAGCGGACCCTCGAGCGAGGCGGGACTCGCTCGAGGGGGGAGCGCGCCCTCGAGCGGGGCGGGACCGCTCGAGGGAAGGGGCCGCCCCTCGAGCGGGGCGGTACTGTTCGAGGAGGGAGTTGCCCCTCGAACGGGGCGGAACCCGTTCGAGGAGGAGCATGCCCTCGGGCGAGTCGGAGCCCTGCTCGAGGGGTCTTCCTAGGCGGGCCGCCTTGGTGGGCCTCCGAAGTCTGGTTGCATGGGCCGTATCCTGCATGGTTAGCTCCCCGCATGGTTAGGCTTAGCTTATGTTGATGCGGGAATTTAGGTAGGGGTTCCCCCATTGTTTGAGGGGACCCTAAGGGCGGTCCCCGACGCAGCCCCCGAGCATCCGCGGGTTTGCCACCGAGGCTCCCGCGGATGCTTGGAACCTACCGATAGGACGTTCTTCCCTCCTTGTTTGCGAACGCTATCCGTGGGGCCGCGCCGGCCGGACCCGCGGGTCTAGCCCCGAAGCCCCGGGAGTGTGGGCTCTCCTGCAGGGGTTAACCGCGAGCGATTCGGTCAGAAAGGCGTGGCACATATGCCAACCGGCATCGGCGGTGTTTCAGCCGGCATCGGGGGTGCACGCTCCCCCTCGTCACCTTGTCTCCCGGCGGGTGCAATTCCAAGGAGGTGTAGCCGTGCGTCAAGCCCCCGAGCCTTGGCCTCGTTCGAGGCGATCGGGTCGAGCCTGACGACTTGTTTTTTATCGCGCCCTCGCCGTCCCTCCGCGGGTCGGGAGGTGAGGTTTCCACGACTCCCATCGAGCGGGTCGCGAATCGCGGATTCCTCTTCGAGCGCTAGCGGGTGGTTCAAGTGGACGTCCATGCCCCGTTCGATAAGGGTAGGGCCGCGCGGTCGGAGACACGTCCATGGAAGCGCTTGCGTGGGTTTGCTAGGTGGGGCTCGGTCCCGTTCGCTAGGGACCGAGGGCGCGGAAGCTCTCCCTCGGTGGGATCCCCCCGGCTAGCTGCCCTCGCTGGCTCTCGAACACGACATGTGGGGCACCCTCGAGCCGACGGGCTCGAGGAACGGCTCGAATGCGCGTGCCCTCGTCGTCCCTAACTGCGTGATCTGGGGCGCCTGTTCGAACCCGTCGAGGGTCAGGCTTCGAACCTCTGATCAGTAAGGCCGTGCGGGGCCGTGCCTTGGCCAGCCCCGTCTTTTTCGCGTTTGCGGCCGTCGAGGGGTCTGGGCGTGCCGACCCTCGAGGTGCTGGTTGGTGGCGTGGCGCGGTATGAGTGCTTTCGGTGTCGCTCTATTTCAAGCGTGACACGGGCGATCCTCTCACGCGCATGCCTTCTTTCAGAGGGTTGACATCGTCTCGAGTCGGGGGTCATGCCGCTCGAGGGTCCTACGCGGCATGGGTGCCGCGGCTGCCCGCTCTACACCGAGCAGGTCCCGGCGACCTTCTCACGCCGATATCCCATCGAGGGTCGCCTTGTTTCGAGTTGAGGGTCATGCCGCTCGAGGGCTTCACGTGGCATGGGTGCCGCGGCCGCCGCTCTACACCGAGCAGGTCCGGGGCGACCTTCTCACGCCGTCACCAATCGAGGGTCACCTTTGTCTCGAGCCGAGGATTCGCCTCGCTCGAGGGCTCTCCTTGCTTGGCAAGGGGCCGGGCATTTAATTGCCCCGCGGGCGTGGCCGCGGGTTTGGCAGCCGCGGGCGCGCCTTTTTAGGCGGCGCGCGCGCGCGCGCGCGTAGTGGGCGACGTGGCCGGCGGACGTGACGGTTTTGCCTCGGTCGCCGCCGGTCTCGCCGTAATGATGACCCGCCTGCGGTGTTAGAGTTGCTTTGCGGTCGTGGTGGGGCCCGCCCGTCGACGCGATGGAAAGATTCTCCGATTCATTGTTGGCGAGGCGTGCGCTCGGAGAACTCGCCGGTTGCCTATAAACCTGCGGTGAGGAAGGGACGGTGGTTTTTTACCTTGGCTCCTCACCGTTTTCGGTCCTCCGTCCCTTCGCCTTCGTTCGCTCTCGCCACCGCGCGGTTTCGTCGCTTAGAGCTTTTCTTTCTCGCTTCCTTGTCCTCCGACCTCGCACTTTGTTCGTCCTCCCTTATGGCGCCGCCTCGGCTTCCGATTAGGGTCTTGGAGCCGTTCGCAAGGGAGAGGTCGACCGTGACCCGGCTCGCCACGGGCGAGCTGGTCGCCGCCGGCCAGCTCTCGGCCAACGAAGAAGGGCGCCCGGCGGAGTGGATCGTGCCGCCATCGTCGCACCTTGAGCCCAATCCGCCGGAGGGCTACGTGGTGAGCTTCCTGCGCTACCACGAGCGCGGCTTCAACGCGCCGGCGAGCACATTCATGCGGGCGTTGTGCTACCACTATGGAGTGGAGCTGCACAATTTCGCCCCCAACGCTATCTCGCAGGCGGCCACGTTCGTGGGCGTCTGCGAAGGGTACCTGGGGATCCCAGTCAACTGGGAGCTCTGGGTACACCTCTTCCGCGCGGAGCTCATCACGCAGCCCACGTCGGAGCCGAGGACCCGCCGCGCGGTGCGCGCCGGCGGGATGTCGCTCGCCCGCGGGGGCGGCTCAAGGAGTTCTACATCCCCCGCACCATGACGACGAACAACGCCGGGCCCGGGAGCGGGGATGGTTTTCCCTCGCGCAACGCCGAGCCGGCCTCCCTCCCTACACCGGTCGGGTGTTCAAGAAGAGGCCGGACTGGCCGGGGCTACGGGTTGCCCACGGCCAACCATCGGGCGCGCCGGGGGTCCGTCCTCGCCGCCTTGCGGCGGGCCGGCGAGGGAAGGGCTCAACGCGATGGGCGTCCTCGCCTTTCTTCATCACCGGCGAGTCGTGCGCGTTGATGGAGAGGCCCCTCTCGCATCTTCGAGATGACGGAGGCGGCCAACCCCGTCGACATGGCGAGGTCGCGGATGCTCCCGACGCCGCCGGAGCGGCCGTACGCGCTCACCCGGCGCGGAGTGCCGTCGACACCGGGGACGCCTCTACCGCGGGTCGGACCCCCGTGGGATATCGAGATGCTCCCCACGGGCCGGCCCGCCGGTGAGTAGAGTTCCCGATTTCGCTTCCATCCTTGGTCTTGTTTCGATTTTCGACGCGCCATTGTTACTCTTGTGCGCAGCCGGTGCGGTTCAACGCCGCCAAGTCCGTTCCGCCCACCCCCGACCCCCGCGCGCTCGGCGGGCGGCGCGGCGGGAGCGGCGAGGAGCGGGCGGCGCGCGGCGGGAACACGCAAGGCGGCGCCGGGCGCGCCGCGACGCACGGTCCGCGGAGTACCGGCGGCGGGAGGAGCGGGGCTCTCCTCCCCCGACATCGAGGAGCCCTCGTCCTCGGACCGGGACGAGGAGGAAGAGTCCGAGGGGGAGGGCCCTTCGGACGGATGGCGGCCGCGCCCCGTCGCCGGATCTCGCGCGGCGTCGGGGGTGGCTTTGCACAGGGCGGGCGCGCGGGCGCCCGCCGCCGGGCGATCATCGTCGGGGGCGGCACGCGCCGCGGGGTGCCGGCGCGCGCGCCACGGAGGCGCGCGCGGCGGACGTGCGCGCGCGCGCGTCAAGCGTGCCCGCGCGTGGCGGGGAGCGCGTCCGCGCGCGCGGCGTCCTCGTCGAGGGGCGCGTCGGTGGGCGCGCCCGCGCGCGGGGCTAGCGTGCCCCCGCGCGTGGTGGCGGCGTCGGGCGCGCCCACGCGCGAGGGCGGGCGTGCCCGCGCGTGCGGCGGCACCGTCGGGGAGGCGGCGCGGGGGCGCGGCCCCCGCGCCGGCCTCGTCGGAGGCCTCGAGGAAAAGGAAGCGGGCCTTTTCCTCCGCAAGGTAAGGAACCCGTTCTTCCTTTGCTTGGCCTTAATTTGCTTGGTTATTAGACGCACTAATCCTCCGTTCGTGTTTGCGCGGGCGGTGCCAACCGTCCCTCCTCTTGCGCGGCCAAGGCTGCGAGGGACGGACGCGTCGATCCCCACCCGGCGGCGTTCGTCGAGGGGGTCGCGCCTAGGAACGGGCGCGGCGGCGGGCACGAGCGCGCAAGGCCCGGCGGGGCTTCGAGGCCCGGGCCCGGTGGATCAACCCGCCGCGCGGCCGCGGCCGAGAGGTCGCCGGGGGCGGGCGGCGCCGGTCGCCATGGAGGCGCGGGCCGCGGCGGCGGCTACGGTGGAGGCGCCGCCCGTGGTGGCGGCCCCGCGCGGAGGAGGCGGAGCGGGCGCAACTGCGGGAGCGCCCGCGGACGTGGCGGCGCGGACGGAGGTGGCGACGACGGCGCCACAACGGGCGCCGCGGCCGCGGAGGCGAGGGTGGAGGTGCCGGCGGAGGCGGAGCGGGCGGCTCCGCTGCGCCGGCGGTCCCCGGGCGGAGGTGGTGGAGCTCTCGGATGACTCCTCGCCGCACAGGGTGGAACCGGTGGGCCGGGCCCCGGCCCACGAACTCTCCCCGAGCCCCGGGGGAGAGGGCCCTCGTGAGGCGACACGAGGGTCACATGATAGTGGGGGGCCGAGGGCACGACGCCGAGGCCTCGTCCTCCCATGCCGGTCGCCCCGCCCGGGGTGGGGGGGCCGTGGAGGATCCCCCGGCGTTTGCGACGCCCGAGAGGGGAGCGAGAGCTGCGGGGCGAGCTCCCGAGCCATGGCGCCACGCTCAGCGCGCGCGTTGAACGAAGCGGCGCGGGTTCACGGCGGCCCGGCTTCGGATCGTCTTCCGGGTGAGCCACGGTTGCTCGTCTCCCTTCCTTATTTCGTTTTCGCGCGCGTATTCAAGACTTGGCGCTTACGGGGCTCGATGCGTGGATGCCGGGAGCTTGAGCGCGCGCGCCCGCGAGAAGTACGGCGCGTTCGACCGAGGTGAACGCCGAGGCCCGCCGGCCTCCGGGGAGCGATGCGGCGCTTTCGACGCGCTTGCGGATGCTCTTAGGGACGCGGACGGTGGGCGGTCTGCGGGCGATGGCGTGGTGCGACGTGCTCCCAGAGAGCTCGGGCGGGGACGCGGCGCGTGACTCGAGTCTCGGGCGGATCCGCGCAGCCCTCGTCGATCGTGACGAGGCGCGTGGAATGCGCGCGAGGACCCGGAGAAGACGCGGACGGCGGCCGCCCACGGGAGGGCGGAGGTGGCCACCGCTCGCGCCGAGGCCGGGAGCTCCGCGCGTCGCTCGAGGGGGCGCGGGCGCGGCGGCGCGGGGGCGAGGAGCGGGCGCGCGGGCCGGAGCGACGCGCCGGGGAGGCGGATGACACGAAGGCCGCCCTCGACGTCAAGGTTGCGGCTCTCGTCGCCGGCGAAGGGCGGCTCCGGCGGGGAGCGCATCGCCCGCCGGGGGGGCGAGGGGCGGCTCCGGCGGAGCGAGGCTGCCCTTGGCGACGCCGGGGACGGCCCCGGAGCGGGAGCGCGTTGCTCGCGAGGCGGCGGAGAAGTCGCCCGGAGGAGCGGAACGCCGCATTCTCCGAGGTTGAGGATGAGGCGTTGACGCTCGGCATCAGCGCAATGCCGCCCAAGAGATGGCCCTCGTCGAGCAAGGCGAGACCGTCCGGCATCTCGGGCGGCGCTCGAGTCCGCGCGCGCGACCTCGATGCGGGAGAAGAGGCAAGTCGAGGGTAAGTTCTTGTCCGACCCTGCTTGTTAGTTTTTGCTTTAGAGGGTTCGTTTTCCCCTTTCTGATTTCTTGTCGTCTTGTCGCTTCCGGTGCCCGCGCACAGGCTTTGGGGCACGGTCGTTGGGCGGGCGAGGCCCTGCGGGCCTCCTACAACTCCTCGAGCGGGAGCTGCGGGGGAGGGCGCGGGACGCGGCCCTCGAGACTGTCGCGTCGTCGAGGAAGGCGATGCCCGGGCCGGCGGCTCGGCGGCCGGCCGCCTACGCGCCCTTGGCGGCCATGTCACGGGGCGGGTGCGTCGGGCGGCGCACACGGGCGTGCGAAGGCCCTCGGAGTGGTGCGATCCCACTACGAGGTCAACCTCGAGGCGGTAGCGGAAGGCTACATCGTGCCCGAGGGCGTCGAGGACGAGGTGGCCATGGAGCGTGCGGACGCGCTTGCTGGCGACGCCGCCGAGTCGCTCGCCGAGGCCTTCGAAGAATTCCTCTTCCGGACGCCGCCGATGCGCCGCGCTCCGCCCGCCCCACAGCACACGGGCGCTAGGCCCGTTTTTTGTTTATGTGTATCGAGAATTCGGCCTCGTGGCCTCTTGTAAACAAACAAGTAGTTTCGTGAACATGGTCGGTTGTAAATGAAATCACTTGCTTATTGCGCTTTTTGCTTCTTCTTCTTCCCGAGTAGATTCTAGTTAGGGGAGTCCGCCTTTCGCGAGGGGGCCCGCCGGGTTGGAGGCGAGAGAGACGGGCCATAGCCGCGCGGCGTAGGTGTCTGCGGCTCGCGCGCTCCTTCCGCTGTGCCGCCTACGCCTGTTCGAATCATGGCTCGAGGTTGAAGTGGGGAACAAACTTAGCGCGTGTTGTTACGTTTTTTGCGCGAAAAAATGGGGCCATTTTGGGGGGGGGGTGCCCCCCCCCCCCCCCCCGCGGCCCCCCGAGGGTAACTTGGGTTTCGGGGGGAAAGCCGAGTTGCCCTTTTATTATACTTGGAGTATTTACATAGGTGACACCAGCTGGGGCGTTGGCCGTGTGTTTGTACAACGAGAAAATACTTGGAAATCCTAGCTAAGGGTAGAAGCGACGTAGGCCGTTGGATGTTCCAAGCGTTGGTGAGTTCTTCGCCGTCCTCGTTGGCAAGCTTGTACGTGCCGGTTTGAGCACCTTCACCACGACGTAGGGTCCCTCCCCATGGGGGCGATAGCTTGTGGCGCCCTCGGTTGTCTTGGCGTAGCCTTAGGACCAAATCCCCCTCGGCGAAATCCCTGCGACGTATCTTGCGCGCTTGGTAACGCCGTAGGGACTGTTGATATCTTGCGGAGTGCATCAACGCCACGAGGCGTACTTCATCCGGGTCTGGTCCAGCGAGTCCTCGCGGGCTCGCTGGTTAACATCCTCGTTGTAATCTCGAACCTTGGGCGACCCGTATTCCAGATCCGTGGGGAGGACGGCCTCCGCGCCATGGACTAGGAAGAACGGGGTGAACCGGTGGCTCGCTTGGGGTGGTCCTTAGGCTCCACACGACTGCTGGTAGTTCTTGGAGCCATTTCTCGGCATTTGTTGAGCTGGTCGAAAATTGCGGGTTTGAGGCCTTGTAGGATCATGCCGTTGGCACGTTCTACTTGGCCGTTGGTCCGTGGGTGTGCCACGGTGCCCAATCCACGCGGATGTGGAACTTGTCGCGAGAACTCCAAGAATTTCCGGCCGTGAAGCGGGACCCGTTGTCGTGATGATGGAGTTTGGCACTCCAAAGCGGTAGACGATGTCCGTGAAGAACGTGACCGCCTGCTCGGCCCTCAAATTCGTAATGGGGCGCACCTCCACCCACTTGGAGAACTTGTCAATTGCAACCGGCGGTGGGTGAAGCCCCCGGGCGCCTTCCGCGGGGGCCGACGATGTCCAACCCCCACACGGCGAACGGCCATGTTACGGGGATTGTACGCGAGTGTGGTGGCAAGTTGGTCTTGCGGGCGTAGAAGCGGCACCCTTCGCAAGTGCGCACGATTTCGTTGGCGTCCGCGACCGCGGTAGGCCAATAGAAGCCTTGGCGGAACGCGTTGCCGACGAGGGTGCGCGGCGCGGCGTGGTGGCCACGGATCCGCGTGGATGTCCCGTAGGAGCTCGCGCCCCTCGGGAATGGGTATGCATCGGCCGGGAGGATGCCCGACGCGGCGCGCTTGTACGGCTCACCGTCGACCGGGGTGAACGACTTGGCCATCCTGGCGATGCGCCCGGCCGCGGCCCGGTCCGCGGGGAGCTCCCCTCGATCAATCCGGGCGATGTACTTCTCCCGCCGGTCCGCTCGGGCGGGAGCCGGCTCGATGTTCATCGCGCCGGCCCTCGTGGGAGCCGTACCCCTCGAGAAGGGAGAGCACGTACGCCTCGTTCGAGGGGTCCTCCTCCATGGGTTCCGCACCCGCCGGATTCGAGGGAGCCCCCCGAGGGTCCGCGTCGCCCGAGGGGGTAGGGCTCGAAGGTGACCGATGGCTGCGCGATGTCGCGCGCGAAAACGTTCGGGGGGAACGGTGATCCGCCGGACGCGATCTTGGCAAGTTCGTCGCCTCCTCGTTGTACCCGGCGGGGTACATGATTGAGCTCGATGCCGTAGAATTTGTCTTCGAGGGCCCGCACGGCCTTGCAGTAGGCCTCCATCTTGTCGTCGTGGCGGCTCGCGTTCTTCATGACTTGGTCGATCACGAGCTGCGAATCCCCTCGCACGTCGAGGCGCTTGATGCCCAACTCAATGGCGATCTTGAGGCCGCAGAGGAGGGCCTCGTATTCCGCCATATTGTTAGACGCGGGGAAGTGGAGGGCGCCTTTGCGTAGCGCATGTGCTCCCGAGGGGTGACACGAAGAGCAGGCCCGCGCCCGCTCCTGTCTTCATCACCGAGCCGTCGAAGAACAGAGTCCAGCACTCTGCTTGAATTTGAGGGGGCGGCAGCTGTGTGTCCGTCCACTCAGCGACGAAGTCGGCTAAGATTTGTGATTTGATGGCCTTGCGCGGAGCATAGGCGAGCGTCTCACCCATCAACTCCACGGACCACTTGGCAATTCTGCCTGCCGCGTCGGGGTTGCGAATGATCTCTCCTAGCGGGAAGGAAGAGACCACCGTGACCGGGTGGGCCTCGAAGTAGTGGCGGAGCTTGCGCCGCGCGAGGACTACCGCGTACAACGCTTACTGGACCCGGGGGTAGCGCGTCTTTGTGTCCGATAGGACTTCGACGTAGTAGACCGGCCTCTGCACGGGTAGGGCATGCCCTTCCTCCGTGCGCTCCACAACGATCACGGCGCCGACCACACGGGTGGTTGCGGCCACGTAGAGTTGGAGGGGCTCGCCGTCTCGCGGCGGCGTAAGGATTGGGGCGTGCGTCAGAGACGTCTTCGGCTTGTCGAGCGCTTCCGGGCCTCGGCGGTCCAAGAGAAGCGCTCGTGCTTCTTGAGCGGCCGGTAGAGGGCGAGGCCCTTCTCACCGAGCCTCGAGATGAAGCGGCTCGGGCGGCAAGGCACCCCAACACCTTCGCACCCCTTTGAGGTCCCGAAGTGGACCCATTCATTCGAGGGCGGCGACCTTTTCGGGGTTGGCCTCGATTCCCCGGCGGGGAGATGATGTATCCTAGGAGCATGCCCCGCGTCACTCCAAAGACACATTTTTCGGGGTTGAGCTTGACCCCGTTGGCCCGCGAGCGGTCGAATGCGATGCCAAGATCGGCGACCAGGTCGTCCGCCTTCCTGGTTTTGACAACGATGTCGTCTACGTAAGCCTCGACCGTCCGCCCGATATGATCCCCAAAAACGTGCTGCATGCAGCGCTGGTACGTTGCGCCCGCGTTCCTGAGGCCAAAAGGCATCGTGACGTAACAGAACGTCCCGAACGGTGTGATGAACGAAGTCGCGAGCTGGTCGGACTCCTTCATTTTTATTTGATGATATCCCGAATAGGCATCAAGGAAACAGAGTAGTTCACACCCAGCAGTGGAATCAATGATCTGATCTATGCGTGGTAAAGGAAAGGGAACTTTTGGACATGCTTTATTGAGACTGGTGTAGTCGATACACATCCTCCACTTCCCATTTTTCTTTTTTACAAGCACAGGATTGGCTAACCACGTAGGGTGGAACACTTCCTTGATGAATCCGGCCTCGAGGAGCTTCCGCAGCCTCCACTCCGATCGCCGTCGCCGTTCCTCGTCGAAACGGCGTAGCCGCTGCTGAACAGCGCGAGCGTTAGGCAGGATATCAAGGGAGTGCTCGGCGACCTCCCTCGGGATGCCGGCATGTCCGAGGGGCTCCACGCGAAAACGTCGGCGTTGGCGCGGAGAAAGTCGACGAGCCTTCGCTTCCTATTTAGGATCGAGGGTCGGCCGACCCTCAAAGCCTTGCCCTCGGGGGCCGATGGGTCGAGGGGGACCCCTTTGGCTTGCTCGGCGGCCTCGAACGTGCCGACGTGCTTGGTGGTGGAGGCGAGGTCGTCGTTGACCATCTTCTCCGGTGCATTTACCGGCGCTTCGTCCCGGCGCTAGTGCTTCCGCATGCTCCACGCACTCGACATCGCGGTCGAATGCATGCTCGATCGACGACCCGACGGTGATGACGCCGTTTGGACCGGCATCTTCATCTTCGGGTACGTGTAGTTGGGGACCGCCATGAACTTGGCATAGCATGGTCGCCGAGGATGGCGTGGTAGGCCCCTTTGAATCCCACCACTTCGAATGTGAGGGTTTCCTTGCGGAAATTCTTGGGGGTCCCAAACCGGACGGGCGGATCGATCCGCCCGAGGGGTTGAACCTCGCTTTCGGGCGCGATGCCGGTGAAACGGCTTCGTGCTCGGGCCGCGGACTGGTCCGGCCCAATCCCCATCGGGGGCGCAACGTATGCGCGAAGAGGATATTGAGGCTACGCCTCCGTCCATAAGGACCTTCGAAAACCGGGCGTTCCCAATGATGGGATCGACCACCGGGGGAAATCTTGGCCGGGTTCGGGATGCGATTTGGGTGATCATCCCGGCTAAAGGTGATGGCATCCTTCGACCGGTTGAGAAAGGCCGGAGGTGCCCTCTCGCGGCGAGGACTTCGTGCCGCTCCTTCTTCTTGTTGCTAGGGTTGACATGTCAACGGTAGGTCCCCCAAAGATGAGGAACACATTTTCGACGGCGGGGAAACCACCCGCGTCGCCATCGCCCCCATCCTTCTTGGCCTCTGCCTCCTTCGCGGCGGCACGGCCGAGAGAATTTCTTGAGCATGTCGCCTTGCTCAAGAGTATGATTCACGGGGGTCTTGTGGTAGGGGCATGGCTTCTTCATCACGTCATCGAACACCCCCGGGCCTCGAGGGAGCCGGTCGAGGGCCCCGTCGGGCCGGGTCAACAGCGAGGGCCTCGGCGTTGCCGCCGTTGCGCCCCTGCTCGCGCGCCTCGCGGCGCGGCTTCTTCCCCTTCTTGCCCCGCTTGTCGTTGCGGCGCGGCTCCTTGGACCCGCTGCCCTCCGCGGGCGTGTCCTCGGAGCGCTTGCCCTTCTTGCCGTCGAAGATCGCCCCCACGGCCTCCTCTCCGAGGCGAAGGCGGTGGCAATGTCGAACGGCTCGTTCGAGTCCGTGGGCGGGCTACGTCCCAGCTCGCGCACAAGGTCCCGGCACGTGGTGCCCTCGAGGAACGCGTGCACGATCTCTCGACCGTGCCACGGCGGGGAGCTCTGTGCAGCGCTTGGAGAAGCGCCGTATGAAGTCCCGCGGCGACTCGCACGGCCACGCGTGCGGGGAGCGCAGATCCCAGGAGTTCCCGGGGCGCACGTATGTGCCCTGGAAGTTGCCCACGAAAGTGTGGACTAGATCGTCCCAGTTGTGGATCTGGCTGGCGGGCAAATGCTCGAGCCATGTCCGGGCCGCATCGCCCAGATGCAGGGGCAAGTTGCGGATGATTACTTCGTCGTTGGTGGCCCCGCCCAGCTGACAGGCTAGGCGGTAATCGTTGAGCCAAACACGAGGGTCCGTTTCCCCGTTGTACTTGATGATCGTCGAGGGTTGACGGAAGCGCTGGGGGAACGCCGCCGTGCGGATCTCCCGGCTGAACACACGGGTGCCCGGGGGCTCTGGTGTCGGGGAGCGATCCTCACCGCCGTCGTAGCGTCCTCCCCCTTCGAGGGTGGTAGCCCCCGGCCGCTCGCGCGTCCGCCTTGCCGGTGCGCGGGCGTTGATGACGTTGCGGGCGTCGCCATCCGGCGCCTGCGTGTGTCGAGGAGCCGTTCCTTGGCCGGCGTGCATCCCTGGTCGGCGGGTCGACCCGCATGCACCGAGGGTTCGCCCCACGGTGCCGGATCATCACCCCGCGCGTCCCCCCGTTGGCGGATGCGTGAGGCCGAGCTTTCGGCTTGCGGACGGCCGCTTGCTCAAGGAGGGTCCGCACCTCGCGGTGCATGTCTCGAGCCTCGGGGGTCGAGGGTGCGGCATGGCGCGCGGCGGTGTTGCGGCGGCGATGAGCTTTTGGCTCGCCCGCGGCGGAGTATCCGCGTTGTCGACGTTGGGGACGGGGTTGAGGCGGTCGCGGACTTGCCGGCCCGGCTCCGCGCGCGCGTTCGCCGCGCGCGAGAGGCCTCCCCCGCCATCGAGGCACGGAGTAGCCGCACGGTCCGTACTCCTCCGCCGGCTTGGCCTCGAGCTCGCGAGCTTGGGCCGGCCGCGCGTCGACGTCGGCCCCTGCATGTGCGCTTGGCCCCGCGGCCGGGGCGTGTAGCGGCTCCTGGGGCCGGCGTGACTTCCCGTCTCCGGCGCCGCGCGCGCCGGCGGCGTTGGCCGGGTCGTTGGTGATGACGGTGCAACATTCCCGCGTGGGGTCGTAGCTCCCGATCTTTGGAGTCGTCGGAGCAGCCGACCGAACCGGTAGTCCGTGGCGTCGAGGAAGCGCCACGAACGCGGCCCCGGGTCCGGCACACCGGAGAAGTCCCACTCCGCGTATCCATGACGGTTGGCGGGCGGCATCGTGTCGACGGAGCCCGGGGACGACTCGTCCCGCTGGCCGGGAGTGCGGGATCCCCGGCGACGAAGACGTGCGCCGACCGGGCGGAACCCCGCACATTGTAGTGTTGACGTTGGTGTTGTAGGCCGTAGCGGCGCCACGCGGCCCGATGGGGACGCGTGGTCGGAGACCGCGCGCGGTCCCGCCGGGGCGGTGGCGGCCGTCGTGACGTTGGGCGCACCGCGCCGGCGGGCGGCGGCACGCTCGGCCGCCGCCGCTCGGGCCGCGCCCGGCGCGAACGTGGCCGGAGCGGCGGCGGCGGTCGCGGCGTCGACGGACGCCGCGCATCCGTGCCTGCAGGTGCCTGCGCCGGTGACGTGCGCGCGGCGGAGACCAGAGCGGACCTGGCCTCCCGCTGCGCGCGTAGCTCCTCACGGTTGGTGAGGCGCATGAGATAGCCATTCCCCGTGGCCTGGAAGTTCAAGTCCCCGAAGCGGATCTCGAGCCCGGCCGGAAGGGGGTCTGAGCTACCCATGTTGTAGCGGGTGCTACGGTACTCAGTGCGAATCACCATGAAGGGAGTCAGCGAAATGACCTTAGGCGCTCGTGAGCCCCACGGTGGGCGCCAACTGTCGGTGCGGAATATGGTCCCGACACTAACCAGTAGATAACGCCTAAGTCTATCCCTCTATGGTCGATGCCAAGCAACAAATGACACAAGGTTTATCCTGGTTCCGGCCGAGGGGGCCGTACGTCCAGCAGTGGCGTGCTCGTGGCACTATATTACTCGGCACCGGAGGTGCTTGTAGTGGGGCAAGTACAAGCGAGGTGGGAGAAGAAGCGTGGCTTCCAAGTCCCTGGCGAGTGGCTGGAGATGTTATGGGAGAGTAAGAGAGTGAGTGCACAATGCGCTGTGTTCCTCTGGATCCGTCCCCCCGCGGCTGGGGGCTCGCTTCCCCTTTTATAGGCCAAGGGGGCGGCGAGTTACATGCATGCCGCGCTACCTAGCTACGTGTAGGAGCACGTCGTGCTACGGCGTAGAGCGGGCGATCGTCCGAACGATCCACGCTGCGATCCGGCCATGATGGCCTACTTCGTTCCCGAACAGTGGCGGTTCGAGGGTAGGAGGCGGCAGACGGTGATGGCGTTCTCTGGTAGGCTTCGAGGGAGGTGCGATGATGTCGGTACGGGGTACGGGGAGCGGGCAGAACGGCGTTCCTTCCCAATGAGCTCTGCGGTGGTGGAGTGGTTGCTGCAGTGCCCGGGCGTGCGCCTGTGGAGTCACGCGTGCGCCTGCATGCGTGGGTACGGCGGCTGCGCCGTTACAGTGGCCGGGATGGCCATCCACCGGCCTAGCGCCCCTTACCTAACCTGCAGGGTCACGGGAAAGTGGAACCGAGGGTGCGCCGGCCCCCTTTCGAGGGTCGGGCGCGTTAGCCGTACAGCGGCGTGCGCACGGTGTCACGGGACGACACCGGCCGTACCGCACGGTCCATCCCACGGTGGCGGGGATGGGCTCCTTCCCCGGGGAGTTGGTGCGGCGGCACGGGGCGTGAGCCCCGGGCGCATGATGGCGCCGTCCCGCGGCGTCGGGGCGTTAAATGCCCAAGTACGGGGCCGGCGCACGCGTGTGGGGTGCCCGTGATCGTGGCGGGCCCCGGCCGAGGGCGGAGCGGACCCTCGAGCGAGGCGGGACTCGCTCGAGGGGGGAGCGCGCCCTCGAGCGGGGCGGGACCGCTCGAGGGAAGGGGCCGCCCCTCGAGCGGGGCGGTACCGTTCGAGGAGGGAGTTGCCCCTCGAACGGGGGCGGAACCCGTTCGAGGAGGAGCATGCCCTCGGGCGAGTCGGAGCACCGGCTCGAGGGGTCTTCCTAGGCGGGCCGCCTTGGTGGGCCTCCGAAGTCCTGCTGCATGGGCCGTATCTGCATGGTTAGCTCCCCGCATGGTTAGGCTTAGCTTATGTTGATGCGGGAATTTAGGTAGGGGTTCCCCCATTGTTTGAGGGGACCCTAAGGGCGGTCCCCGACACAAGTCACAAACGAACTTTGATACAACTTTTAACCGTCAACAAGCCCCTTTTTACGGCGCCGTTGCGGGGAAAAAGCAATCAAGATCCGATCTAGTATCGCTTATCTTTCAGTTTTTCTTTTGATTTTCTTTTGCATCTCTTATGTTTGATCATCCCTGAAAAGAAAAAAAAAGAGTCAATCTAATCTAGTTTTGATGAACCCTAATTTTTCTTTTGTTAGATTTTTGTTTTATCACTAACCCTAACCGGAGATGGTTGGCTACCTCCCCAAGAAACCCAAAACTTTTTTTGTGGATGATCCAGGAAAACTTTACAGGCAAAGGTGACGTGCAACACAAGCTCGAAGGACCATCAAAATCTCCAAGGGAATCATCACCTCCAAGTCCAAAGAAAGATCAACCTCAACCACCGGAGCGCGAGATCAAGCTATGCACCCCGGGCATTGTTGATCTACCTATCATAAACCTTCAAGACGCCGGGAGGCCGTTCAAGATCAAAGTCTCAACTATCCGCATGACGATTGCGAGAGCTGAATGCATACGAGCTGGATTCCTTGAGTGGCATATCGGTTTACTTAAGAGGAGGATGGAGAAGATGGAGATGGAGAAAGAAGCTCAACACCTAAAGGCCTCCAACGCAAGATCCACATGCAAGGAGTGTGAAGAGTTCATCGTGATAAAGATGCTAGACGCAAGTGGGACAACTTGCCGGGCGCCCGATGGGTAACAAAGAAGAATATCCGAGACAACTCCAAGGTCCCAAGACGGCGAAAGCTACTCAAGCTCATTCGGGAGAGGTGAAGGATCACACTAGAGACCATGAAGATCACGACCGAAGGACCGGAGTTCAAGATGCCGAGCCACAAGGAAGTTGTTGCATTCGTCAAGACCAAAGGACAAAGCCAGCCTGTGAAGACCAAAAAAAAATTTGACTAAGCCAAAGTGGGTACCCAAGATTGCAACGCCCGCAAAGAGCGTTGATCCGGAGTAATCAAGTGAAGAAGTCTAGCCATGGACTATAAACGGAGCGCTAGGCGGGAGGCAACCCGCTTCGTCGAGTCAAGAATAAGCTACCGGGAGGACAACCCGATTCCAGGTTTTTCGAGTCTTTTTAATAATCCAGTTTTGAATTTTACTACGCAAAACATTAGACTTAGAATGGTTGAATAATATTAGAGACATAATTCTTGGTTGAATATTTTGCTTGATCATAAACCCTTTACATGAACCATCCTATGTGTTTGTTTGCTTCTTTTCGAGAAACCATAACCAAAACCAAAAAAAATTCAGAACCAAACTCAACCTTTCATCCTCTTTATGATGTTGTGGTTGACTTGTTTTTCATGCTAAAAACACACGAGTAGAGCCACGACTTGTATCTAGATGTTATTTAAATTTCAGCACGTGCTAGGACTCGCGTGGACCTAGAAACTTGATTTTTGGTTGGTTTAAAAATCCATATCCTTGGTTTCTCTAAGATTAGAATTTTTCTAAGCCTCACTTAATTTTATTTCATTCATAATCTCTCTCATCTAATCAAGATTAGGACCTAAACCTATGCCCCCATGATCAAGCCGGGAAAAGCTTGCTCTCAACTAATGAAGGCAAACTATACCGGTGAGACCGAAATCGACGTAATAAAAAAATATTTTCGACTTGCATTTGTTTTTAATGGTTTAAAAACTTCTCTAAAATTATGTTCGAGCTCTTGCATGGCTCTGAAAATATTTTTAAATTTCGAAACTAGAGGAGTGCTTAGCCTTAAAGGGAGGCAATCTAGTTAACCTATCCATGCATGCACCATGATACATCACGGGATGCCCCTCCAACACATTTAAACCACATGCAAAGTACAAGCATGGGGGGGCAGCCAAGGCTTTGTTTTGTAGGAATATCATGGATGCATGTGAGGCAAGGGAGTATGGAAGTGAGTCAAAGCGAAAACATCAAGTGGAAGGAGCAATAGTGCAAGCGAAGGAGTGGACGGGAACGTTTGGAAGGTGTACGCGATCACGAAGCAACATGCATGCACTAGAGAAGAACCGAGCCAAGAGGAGGAAAGAGGTAAGTCTTTCATCCAACTCTTTGTTCGTGTGCTCTAGTTTGTAGGCCGGAATCACCTTAGACTTAGCCATCCACCGCGTTTGTTTCGTGCAACAAATCACATCCTTAATCCACTCAAAGTCCAGACTCCAAAATAATATTTGTGTACCTTGTTACCGGGTGAAAACCCCGGATATTTATTTGTGAGGGAGAGTGCTGCAATCATGGAAGAAAACTACAAGCCTTTGCACCGAAGAAGAAGGGATCATCGTTGTCTAAGCCATCATCGACAACCTTTTCGAGGAGGCACTCATTTCCGAGTTTCCTCGGGGTATGGAGGAGGACACGGCACCGCCAAGGAGGAATCGCACTCTTCTCCTTGGTGGCATGAGGGCCACACAAAACTCGTTTATTAGGTTTACCAAACTTCAATAACATATGGAGGAGCCGCCTGTCCAACCTCGCCACTTGACACGATCATCCGCTCCACCTCCATACGCTCCGCGGTATTCCGAGGGGTATGTCATCATGACGGAGGAGGAGAAGAAGCTCGCTCGCCTTAAGTAGAGGCTTGTAGCGAACGCCGACATCGACGACCAAGCTCTCCACATATTGGGTTTCACACGGGACACCGGTGCAATTCTCTAACGGAGTGTCGGCAAACACCCACAAGGAATTCGCCTAGGAAATTTTCATGACCATGGCGCATGCCCTTGATGAAGGAGTGCTGAGTCTCTCATTCCGTTGGAGGGAGCCCACAAGAGGAGAAGAAGGAAGACACCGTCGGAAGGGTAACCTTGATCAGTGATGCTATTTCTAGCACCTTGATGGGGTAATCTCCTTTCAACCATGGGTTGCAATCGATCTTGAGATGTAATCACACTTTGTTGGATTATCTATCTATTATCTTGTGCTGAAAATACTTTAATGCTTAAGGCTAGCAACCATGCCATAAAGGGAGTAGGGCCTCAATGCTTCCTTGGATCCATTCAACACAATCCCCGATAGATTAGATTGGTTTTCATGTTCGAAACGATTGCATGTTCTAGTATTGTAGACCCATGGGCGAGTGTCCCCTATTTTCAAAAAGGGAGCTCCGGAACAAGTATGTGCATAAAGGCACATGGGAAGGCTTTTGGAGTATGATCACGGGAAGAGACCATCAACGAAGAAATACTATCCGGAACCCCATCATCCAAGTATGTCACTTTTGTGCAAGTGGATTTTTGGGGAGAATAAGAGAGACATAGATAACCAACACGGAGTTGAATTGGATTTACTCGCAGCCAATCAACCCTACTCACCTATGATCAACCGGTGGTGTTGTGGCAACATCGGATTCGGGAGATCGGGTTGTTACCTCTCCATGTTGACTATCTCTTTAAAACCGGGTATTGCAAGGAACCCAAATCATCTCCTACCCGGGACTTCCCTAGGAATATATGAAGAAAGGAAAAGATAAGAGTAAAGATGAGAGAGGAGGCTTCCAAGTGGCCTAGGTGAATTTGCCTCTTTCGGATTGAGGATTCAAACTTTTTCTTGAGAGGAAGAAGATTGGTTAGAGAAAGGACTTCTTGTGCCGGCGAAGAAAAATAAAGGAGAAGAATTATAGGAGAAGGATCTTCCACGACCCAAGAAGGAGGTGCACAACAAAATTATGTCCCACCATTGGGAGAAACCCGGCGCCGTCGAATTACTACGGTGGTGTACCAATGCAAGCATGGGGGAGTGGTGCAGCCATACCCCCACCATTTTTGCGGTGCCCAACGTAGCCTTTGCGGAGCCATTTGCACACCTTCCTCAACCACAACAAAATGGAGCCACCATTGGAGGATACGCTGCAAGGAACATGCAAATTATTGCAGCCATCCAAACCAATGCCAACTAAATGGGTGAAGGAAATGCAAACGTCGCTTATGTGCTTGGACACCTTCACCTAGCACCGTCAGACAATTCATAGGAGGAGTGGTGCATTCCTATTACAAGTAAGGGTACAACAACCAAGACTTTCAATATCAACCACCGGCGGAAGATTAGAGAAAGGAGGAGCTTTAGTTATCTTTCCTTTACCCCCTTTTCTTTAATTTTCAGCTTGTATGCACCTATGTTTGCGTAGTATTTTCAGCTTTGCTTTAATTTTCAGTTTTTAGTTTAATTTTCAGTGTGTATCTTAGTTTTTATTTTCATCATGAATAACGTCACCACCAAGTTTTTACCCTTGGTAAAGTTACAAAGTTTGTTCCATGATGATATATGATTATAATTGCCGCTTTGTTTATCTTTGTAATTGGTTTATGCATGTTTGAACTAGTGCTCTCTTAAAAATACAAATCTGAAATTATCTAAATGCTAGCTCAATCTTCAGCGGAGGTTATGATTAAAATAAAGACCCATAGTGTTTTATGTGCTCTCAAGTTATGAATAGATTAAAGATGTCTTTTATGTTCAAAAATATCGCTAACCTTGTCATAAATATCACTTGTGTGTTGCTCAACCTATCCAAAGCCTTATATATACTTGAGTGCATAAACCTTAGTGTACAAGATTTATTTTTGAGTGAGTTATTACAGGCCATGATTTCTCTGGCCCGAGACTAAGAAGCTGGTCATTCCGTTTTTGCGTATCTATCTTTTTGCTAGCCTTTTATCCGTGCATTGTGTATCCCCGCATTGGAGATCTCACAAACTTCGCCGGATATCCACCCTTAAACGAAATATCATCTTTTTGTGATTACCTCCTTGACCACAACCTATCGTTGAGAATGGATCATCAATTCAAGGAAGATCGCAAGACGGTGCCAACGTTGAAGATTTCAAGTATCTCTCCAAGGAAAAATATCTCCGGTACCTACCTTATTTTTCGCCTCTTTGCTCGAGGACGAGCAACGTCTAAGCATGGGGGAGGAGGTAGGTACGGTGCAGTTTTAGAGTTCAAAAGGGAGTATTTTAAAAAAAATGATGAAAGAGATGTATAGGGTTGGGTAAAAAAAATCCAGTGATATTCATGACTTTCAAGGTATAAAAAATCAAAACTTCGTTGTGAAAGTCATGGACTGAATTTATGACAAGAAAAAAATGAATGAATGAAAGAAAGAAAAGAATGAGAAATATGAGAAAGAGAAAAAAATATATGTGCGTAAAGTGAACTCCCCGGCTCTCTAAAAGTGCATTCAAGGCTTCAAGTTAAAAAGATCTATTCTCATTTTCCAACCATGTGCAATCCGATAACGAGGACTTCCTTTGTGCCTCGGGATCACTCTTTGCCATTTGCACATGTCCACTCATCTAAAAGTGTGTGTATTTTTCTCTTTCCCCTCCTTGATTTAACATTATTTTCCAATGACCTTTTTGACGAGTCTCGGTAAGACCATGAGAAGCTTGTCTTGTTTTGACAACACCTCATTTATAAAATCTTGTTAGGACTAAACTTTCCCAAAGCTCCATATAAAGCCTACCACACATATATGTTATGAGAGGGAAAGGAGTAGAATATATAGGCTTGAGAGACAAGTGAGATGAGAGTTTATGAGCAACATGCAAGGTGATTTAAATTTGTGAACTTGGTTTAGCTCTTTTCTTTATCTCGTTCTTTATTTCAAAAATTCCGAGATCTATTTAAACTTTGTGAGCATGTTAATACTTGTGGGATAAGCTTAAAAAGAATCTACCCTCCGTGGAGGTGAAGGCTAGTACATTATGGAACTTTAACGAATTAAACTTTTGAGAGCATTATGTTTTTTTTTTTCATGTATGATCAAGTGCAAGGTTTAAACAATGAAGGGCAACGATGATATCCATCGAAGGCTTACTCGAGGACGAGCAAGGTTTAAGCATGGGGGAGATGTTGATGGTGAAAATCCGTCAACCTAGCCATGAGTTTACCTTCGGTGTTGGCATAACTTTTGTATCTTATTCATTGGTACTAACCCCCGTGGTATAACAAGTTCACTTGTGCATGTCGGTTTTGGAGTTATGTGTTTACGCGGGGTTTTAACGTTGAAAGCAAGACTTCCGGGATATGTTCATTAAGCACCTCATGACAAGATCTTGAAGCCCGATACAAGTCAAGTAATGAAGTGAACATGACTCCAAGAGCCCAAGGACCAAGCCCGAGAAGATGATAAACTCCGAGGACCGAACCGGAGAAAAGTCTTGAATCTTGCAAGACAAGGAGTTGAGTCCAATTCGGAGAGAAACCGACGTCAAGGGCCCACATGCAAAAGGGGAGAACATCTAGAAGACGTGGGAAGCAACACCGGCGAAGCGAGCCGCGGGATGGGCCGGGTGGGCCCGGGCCGGTCGGCCCGAGCCGGCCGGCTCGGCCCAATTCGGGGCCCAATCGGCCTCTCCTTTGACCTAATTGCTTCTCGGGCTATAAATAGCCCCCCGACCGAGAGCCACGCGAGGGGAAGAAGTCGTATTCCGCCGCCGAGGAGCGAGAGAAGCTTGAGGGACACCAACTTGAAGATGAGGGTCGTGCTAGTTGTCTAGGGTTTCCCCCGGCCGACGTGGGAACCTTGCATGGAAGACCACGTCGGAGCTCCGGAGCGAGGATCAAGATCGAGGGAGGGCCCCGGTGGTGATCTTGTTCATGTAATCATTCATGGTGAAGTTTGTAAGTGAATCCGATTTTTAGCGATTAAGTGCCTTCTCGATGATTTTGTTTTCTTCTTGGTTTTGCTTCTTCTACGATCTATACTTAAGATAGATTACATAGGGTGCTCTTGTAGCCGCGGTGGCTAGAGGTGCATACCGGACCGGCCAAGTGATTTCAACTTATTCTATCGAACTCGCCCTAAGCTCCCCGCATGAATAGGGATACGTTGTGACAGAACGGGGGTCTCGAAAGGCGGATGTTTTCGGAGTCGGATGGGAAGGCCACGATTTAAAGATGCTTTTAATGAGATTCGCTTTTCTATCTTCATCTATCTTGTTTGGAGCTACAACATAAGCATGATCTAGATTCTCTAGATTGGTTATCTCTTGTTTTCTCTTGTTACCTCTTTAGTAGATTAGATTAGATTCGTTTTCTTTATGAGTTAGTAGATTAGATGCAACTTACCTTCATAAGATAGCTTACCTTGCTTTACTAGATTGAATCCTTGCGTTGCACATTGTTCCACGGATTCGATACCTTGGGTTCACCACTCGAGGGAAGAAGGGTCCCTTGACTACGACGGGAGACTTGTCCGCTTGCAAGTCACAAACGAACTTTGATACAACTTTTAACCGTCAACACATGTCAGGCCTTGTATGGCACAGATAGATAAGATGCCCAACAAGCCTTTGATATCTCTCCTTATTCACTAGATTACCCGACTGAGAACATAACTTGTGATTAGGATCAATCGGCGTTAACACAGGACAACATCCAAGCATGTTAGTCTAATTGAGCAAATCTAAAACATATTTTCTTTGTGAGAGACCAATACCTTTTGGATTGCGTGCAATCTTAATACCAAGAAAGTACTTGAATTGGCCAAGGTCCCTGACCTCAAACTCCTTGCTCAATTTTCCCTTGAAGCATTTTATCTCCACCTCATCATCAGTTCATCACCAGTTATAATGATATCATCCACATACACAGCCAAGACAGCGATCTTGCGCTTCAAATTTTTACAGAAGACTGTGTGTTCTCCATTGCATTGTTTTAATCCCATGCCACATAATGCACACCTGAACCTATCAAACCACGCTCGTGGAGATTTCTTGAGACCATATAAAGAATTATTTAGTCTACACACTTTCCCAACCATCTCAAGCTTAGAATAACCAGGTGGAATCTCCATATACACTTCCTCTTGGAGATCACCATGTAAGAAAGTATTTTTGAAATCTAATTGATGCAAAGGCCGCCCAAAATTTGCCGCACAAGATACCAGAGTTCTCACCATACTCATTTTTGCCACCAGTGCAAAAGTCTCATCATAATCAATGCCAAATGTCTGACTATGTCCCCTTGCAACAAGTCTAGCTTTGTATGTTTCAACCTTACCTTCGAGAGTCTGCTTCACAGTGAAGACCCACTTGCAACTAACGGCTTTCTTTCCCGCAGGTAGTTCAACAATTGTCGTATGGACCTCCCTGGGCCCACTACCTCGGTGGGTACCAGGACCGACTACTCGGTGGGCCCCTAGGACTACCCGACTTGCGCTCCACGGCACCTGCTGGCGTGAAGCACAAGGACTACAGAGGAGAAGTAGTCGGATAGGAAGCTGTACAAGTCCCGCACTGTATAGAGGACTCCTAAACGTACTCGACTAGTACTCTCTCCCTGAACCGACTTGTACCCTGCCTCCCGTACTATATAAGGCGAGGCAGGGACCCCTCTCTATCTCATCTCGCTCATACGCACCAGATTACGCCATCTTGTAATCACACCCAATCAATCCAGAGCTACGCAGCATACAAGACGTAGGGTATTACGCACCTCGCGGCCCGAACCTGTCTAAATTGTGTGCCACGTGTCTCTTCCTTCGAGTTACCGATCTCGGCGAGGCCACATTCATCTACTTCGGGTACTCCCCTTAGTAGCTTACCGGTCTAAAACACCTACAGCTGGCGCGCTAGGTAGGGGATCACGCCGAAGATCACATGGTGAACTCGACGGCTTCCATCTTCATCAAGCCAACAGTCGCCTTCAAGCCCGGCGACACCTTCGTCTTCGGCTATTGGGTCTGCACCGCGGACGGCGCTGGATCCTTCCACCGCCGCCTCACCATGGCGCCCAACCCGGAGACCGGGCTCGTGACGCTTCCCGAAGTAGTCACGGGCAATCTCGCCGGAAAATTCGGCGAAATTTCGCTCTACAACTAGCACGCAGACTTCGAGCTCGGATCCGACTCCAACTCGAACTCGACGTCCCCATGGGCTATCACATGCGAGCCGGCTACCCAGCCATCGCGTGCAGCCTACCCACCCCGTGAGCGCTTCGCACGTGGCCCCCGCAACGTCAGCAGGGCCCACTCGAAGGCTCCCACCACGCGCCGGGCCGGCAAGGAGATCGTACCCGAGTACAACTTGGACTCCGACACCGCCCCCAACTACAACTCGGACTCCAACCCTCTCTTCGGCTTCTACTCGGATTCCTCTTACGAGTTCGACTTTGGGTCGGACCCCGACGAGCCCGAGTCCGAGAACAGCATCACAGAGCAACCCCTGTCAGGACCAGCCTCCGGCCTGGTTATAACATCTACACCCGCCGGGAGGTTTGTCTACTGGCCAGACCGCAAGCCCGCAGACCTGACAGGAGGGAACTCACGTTGTGTCGCCTACCTCGACTCACTTCCCTTCCAGGAGGGAACACCATTTGCTCCAACTGGGAAGCACACTCCTACAGAGGTGGCAACCAACGACTCCAGCCTTGGCTCTCCCGACTGGCAAGTCTTCATGACTACCAACGAGACGCCAAGGCCCTCAAGGACGGTCCCTGACCAATACCTTGAGGACATCTCAGTGGACGAGTTGTCCGCCAATGCGCCCACCGACGAGACCGCCGCCAACAGAGACGCCCGACGTAAACGCAACAGAAAGCGGAACGAACGGCGCCGACGTCTCCGCGACTCCCTCCCCATCTGCAACCTCGCTGAAGCACTCAACCTAGTCAAGAGCCAGGTACACACTACCCCAGAGAAATGCCTCATGTCTATCACTACGATAGCACGTCAGGCTCAGGGGATGCGCGCGGGACAAGTCATCGCCAAGCTCGCTGAAGACGCCTACTTCATGCGAGTCAACACCAGGGTTGCTTAGCCACCTCCCGTCAGGAACCGCGACAACGAAGCAACAAGTCGCAGTGCGGACATCGGTCGTAACCGTACTCGAGCTGAGCTGCCGGCCAATCCCAACCGTACTCGCGCAACGGCCGGCGGACCCTCTCAAGGTGGCAACAGCGCTGCAGCTGCTGGCAGCGATCGTGAGGTCGTCCCTCATCGCGACCCTAGCGGCGGAGGCAGCGACGGCAGGAGCTGCAACCATGGGGCTAACAGGAGGGCCGGTGGCGGAGGCAATCGCGGCGGCCGAGGCCACGCGAATAGCCACGTCTCCGGAGCCTCACAGGGCGGCTTCGACGCCAGCCAGAAGATTGAAGAACTACGGCGCAAGAAGGCTTCCACGTAAAGCGACAACGACGGCTTCCCCGCCTTCTCTGCGCGACTTCGCAACCTCCTCCTCCTAGAGAAATTCAAGCCTCTGGGAATCACCAAGTACAACGCGAAGCAAGATCCTGTGCAGTGTCTCAGATGCTATGCCCTCTCCATCGAGAACGCTGGTGGCAACAACGACACCAAGTGTCTCTACTTCCCTTTCTGTCTGGACCAGGCACCGCTTACGTGGCGCGAGTCACTTGAGAAGTACTCGATTGACAAGTGGGACCAGCTGAAGGAGCAGTTCACCAGCAACTTCGTGGGCACTATGGGCCGCGCGGGTACTCGCATGGACCTGGCTATGGTGAAGTAGGAACAAGGCGAGACTCTTCGCAAGTACATGCGGCGCTTTTTCGACAAGCGCGCTACAGTAGTCGATGTCTCTGACAAAGAAGTCATCGACCTCTTCCAAGAAGGTCTCTATCACCGTCGCACTTTCGAAGACTTCGGCCGTCGCCGCCCAAGCTCCATCACCCACCTCAAGGACATGATCACGTCCTGGGCTGATGAAGAAGACAAGGCCAACGCCAAGTACGACGCCATCCGCGGCAAGAGCAAACAGAACACGGGCGGCGGCAGCAGCAACAACGGGAACCAAGGCTGTCGCAACAACAGCAACTACTACTCGGGTCCCAACCGCAAGCGCAAGCTAGACAACAGTGCCGCGGCTATCCAGCGCCCTGCGAAGGAGAACTCGAAGAAGACTTTCAGCGACTTCAAAGACTTGTTGAAAGAGAAGTGCCCGTGGCATCTGGATGGCAACCACACCACCGAGCAGTGCTACCAACTCCGGCGAGCACTCAAAGATACTCCAGAACCACGGCACCCCCATGACAAGAAAGGCAAGAAGAAGACCGACGAAGGCAACGGTGACTTCCAGGAACCCGACAAGACGGTCAACGTCCTTTTCGGCGGACTACCCAGCCGACGGGCTCAGAAAGCTACCCGTCGAGAAGTCATGAGCATTGAACCAGCGGTCCCGACCCCTCTCAGGTGGTCGGAGGTACCCATTACCTTCTCCCGCGTGGATCAATGGACAAGCTTCTCTGAACCAGGACGGTTCCCACTCGTCCTGAAGCCGGTGGCCGCGGGCTCCAAGCTCAAAAAGGTCCTCATCGACAGTGGAAGCGGGCTCAACGTCCTTTTCACCAACACCTTGAAGAAGATGAACCTCTACATCACCCACATGCTCACCAAGAGCACCTCGCCCTTCTACGGCATCGTCCCTGGGAATGCAGCCATCCCACTGGGCTCAGTGGTTCTGCCAGTTACCTTTGGGGAAACACTAGACAACTACCATACCGAGTACGTCAAGTTCGAAGTCGCTGACTTCGAGACGTCCTACCATGCCATCCTCGGCAGACCGGCTATCGCCAAGTTCATGGCGGTACCCCACTACACCTACTTGGTACTCAAGATGCCAAGTCCAGCGGGTGTACTCTCACTGCAAGGGGACTTGAAGATATCGCATGACTGCGACACAGAAGCTGTGGAGATAGCCTCCTCGAATCAAGTACCCAACACTATGATGGAAATCTACGCTGCGTCAAAGAAGCTTGCCCCAAGTGAACTCGGTATCCCAGAAAAGTCAGACAAAGCCAACAAGCCTCAGCCACCTGAGGAGGTTTTGGTCAAAACAATTGACCTCGGGACAGGCGACAGCAGCAAGACCACCACCATCGGGGCGGGCCTCGACCCGAAATAGGAAGACGCGCTCATCAACTTCCTCCGGGCTAACCGTGACATCTTCGCGTGGAAACCAGCGGACATGCCAGGGGTGCCCAGGGAGTTGATTGAGCATTCCCTCAACGTCGATCCTAAAGCTACCCCGTAGCGACAACACCTCCGCCACTTTGCCGAGGACAGACGGGACGCCATCAAGAAGGAACTCGCCAAACTACTCGCGGCTGGCTTCATCAGAGAAGTCTTCCATCCTGAGTGGCTCGCCAACCCCATCCTCGTCCGCAAGAAGAACTCGAACGAGTGGAGGATGTGCGTCGACTACACCGACCTCAACAAGCACTACCCCAAGGACCCCTTGGGGTACCACGGATTGACCAAGTCATCGACTCCACGGCGGGCTGCGACCTGCTCTGCTTCCTCGACTGCTACTCCGGGTACCACCAGATCGCGATCAAGGAAGAAGACTAGGAGAAGACCGCATTCATCACCCCATTTGGTGCGTACTGCTACACAGCCATGTCCTTCGGGTTGAAGAACGCCGGCGCCACCTACCAACGAGCTATCCAGGCTTGCTTCAAGAGGCAACTCAACAAGAACGTCGAAGCCTATGTGGATGACGTGGTCGTCAAGACCAGAAACTCCAACACGCTCATCGCCGATCTTGAAGAGGCTTTCGCATCCCTGCGCGAGTACCGCTGGAAGCTCAACCCGAACAAGTGCGTCTTCGGTGTACCGTCGGGCAAACTACTCGGCTTCATCATCAGCCATCACGGCATCGAAGCCAATCCCGAGAAGATCTCCGCCATCACTAGCATGAAAGCTCCCACGTGCATCAAAGACGTGCAGAAGCTGACAGGGTGCATGGCGGCCCTGAACAGATTCATCTCGAAGCTTGGAGAACGGGGCCTCCCCTTCTTCAAACTACTCAAACATCAAGAGAAGTTCGTGTGGACTCCAGAGGCAGACCAAGCCCTTGCCTAGCTCAAGGACTTCCTATCAAAGCCACCAGTCCTCACGGCTCCTCGCAAAGTGGAGCAGCTGCTACTCTACCTTGCTCTGACTACTCATGTGGTCAGTACTGCCATCGTCGTCGAGCGGCATGAAGATGGCCACGCCTACCCAGTCCAGCGCCCAGTCTACTTCGTCAGCGAGGTCCTGTCAGAATCCAAGGCACGCTATCAGCCAGTACAGAAGCTTCTGTACGCAGTGCTCATCACCTCGCGGAAGCTACGACACTACTTCTAGGAGTACTCGATCTCCGTCGTCACCGACTACCCGCTCGGCGACATCCTGCGGAACCAAGATGCTACTAGAAGAATCTCCAAATGGGCAGTCGAACTCGGCGCCCTCAATATCGACTTCAAGCCACGCATAGCCATCAAGTCGCAGGTGCTAGTCGACTTCATGGCGGAGTGGCGGGAGAATCAGCTACCTACTCCAACCGAGCGCCCAGAGCACTGGATGATGTACTTTGACGGCTCGCTCAAGCTCGAAGGCGCAGGTGCAGGGGTACTCTTGATCTCTCCAACGGGCGAACAACTCAAGTACGTCCTGCAGATTATTTGGAGGGTCTCAAACAACGAAGCCGACGAAGCTCTGCTACACGGGCTCCACCTCGCGGCTTCACTGGGCATCAAGAGGCTACTAGTCTATGGTGACTCCGCAGTGGTCATCAACCAAGTCAACAAATCCTGGGACCGCAACAAGGAGAACATGGACGCCTACTGCCTAGAAGTCTACAAGCTCGAGAACAAGTTCTATGGTCTCGAGTTCCACCACGTCGTCCGCGACAACAACGTTTCAGCGGACGTCCTGTCGAAGCTTGGTTCTACTCGCGCTCAAGTGCCAGCGGGTGTCTTTGTTCACGAGCTTCACGCGCCATCCATCCCGGAGCCAGCGCCACCGACCACTGACCCAGCGCATCCCCCGGCTGGCCATGAGGTCATGATGATCGATGTGGACTGGAGGCAGCCCTTCATCGACTACCTCAGCGAGCAGAAGCTTCCCTCAGACAAGAACTTGGCCGAGCAACTCATCCGCCGTGCTAAGTCCTACGTCCTCGTTGGAGACAAGCTCTACAGGCGGGGCGCATCCTCCGGAGTACTCATGAAGCGTGTTCCTAGACAAGAAGGCAAGGACATCTTGGAGGAGATCCATAAAGGCGTCTGCGGCAACCACGCGTCCTCACGCACGCTGGTCAGCAAGGCCTTCCGACGGGCTTTCTATTGGCCCACAGCTTTGGGTGACGCCGAAGAACTCGTCAGAAGGTGCCAAGGGTGACAAAACTTCACCAAGCAACAACACGTCCTGGCCTACAAACTAGTCACCATACCGCCAACCTGGCCTTTCGCCTGCTGGGGGCTCGACATGATTGGGCCACTCCCAACTGCGCCAGGTGGATTCAACAGAGTATTGGTGGCCATCGACATGTTCACCAAGTGGATCGAGGTCAAGCCGGTTACATGCCCCAAGGCTGATAGAGTACTCGACTTCTTGGATGAACTCGTACATCGCTACAGACTACCCCATCGCATCATCACAGACATGGGCTCCAACTTCAACAACCACCAGTTCTGGGAGTACTGCGAGAACAGCGGGATCGACGTCTGATATGTCTCAGTTGCCCATCCTCGGGCCAACGGACAAGTCGAGCGTGCCAATGGGATGGTACTTGATGCTCTCAAAAAGCGGCTACACGACGCCACCAACACCAAAGGAGGCAAGTGGATCAAGGAATTACCCAATGCACTCTGGGGGCTGCGTACCCAACCCTCCAAGCCAACGGGACAATCTCCATACTTCCTGGTCTACGGCTCCGAAGCAATCCTCCCTGTTGATGTCATGTGGGACTCAACAGCAGTGGAGCAATATGACGAAGGCGTATCCAAAGACAGCAGACAAGTTGACATCGACGGACTCGAAGAAGCTCGCTGTGCTGCCCTCGTCCAATCAGCAAGGTACCTCGAGGGTATCCGACGCTACCACGATCGCAACGTCAAGGAACGCTCCTTCAACATTGGTGATCTTGTCCTCCGCCGCATCGAGAACACGGAAGGACTACACAAGCTCAGCTCGCCCTGGGAAGGTCCCTTCACAGTTGCAAAGGTGACCGGATCGGGCTCCTACCGTCTCCAGACGCTTGAAGGCAAAGACGTCAACAACTCGTGGAACGTCGACAAGCTCTCTCGATTCTACGCCTAGTCCACCGACTACCCTGGGGACTCAAGTCTACACGACTACTCAAAGACCCCTTCGCCGTAAGCGGCCTCCGGGTCCAGGCACTAGTTTCCGGACTACTCTACTCCAAGATCTAGCGCTAACGGCTACTAACGGATCTTGGGCTGCTCCGAGCACACAAAGGACTCCCGCAGCGGTCTACTGAGAGACCAAGCACTCCCAGATCCAGCCTACAAGGCTACTAACGGATCTACTGCTGTAAGCGGCTCTACGCCCTAGCACTACTTAGCCGTAGGCAGCCTCCAGGTCCTGGCGACTACTCTGTATCAACGGCCCTGGCCATCCAGGTGTATTTCTTGAGTAATAAAGTTTGATTATTTATCAACTGCTTTACTGTCTCTTTCCCTCAACGAGACTACTGTCGAGTACGACTACTCGCGACGACTCCATCATGGGACTCCGCACTCACAGATCGCGACAACGAGTACTGATTTATGGAAGTTTTCTTCATTCATACTTAAACAAGTTCATTACAACTTTGTTTATACACAACTACTGCTACGAGCTAACTCTACAGGACTACTGGAGATTGAGCTTCTCGGCGACTTGTTCGGCAATGGGCACCATCTGCT
This sequence comes from Cenchrus americanus, assembly GCA_947561735.1. NCBI lineage: Eukaryota > Viridiplantae > Streptophyta > Magnoliopsida > Poales > Poaceae > Cenchrus > Cenchrus americanus. The sequence continues at coordinate 73,361,373 of OX387244.1, read as the reverse complement.
CCAGCAACTCCGCGTACTGCTCGTCCGTGCAGTTGGTGGCTAGTCCGCCGGCGACTACGTCAACAGGAGCTTTCGGGAAGTACGACTTCATATATGCCAGGATCTGGTTTGGGATCGACTTCGCCAAGTGCTTCACGTACGTCGCCAGGCGGCTGGGGGCTTCCCTCAGCCGGTCCACCAATGGAGCTATCTTCGGTCCCCCGGGGTGAGCCACCAGCAGCCTCGCGATGGGAAGCGCGGCCTCCTCGAGTTCCTTGAGCTGGGCCCGCAGCTTCTCGCAGTCCTCGTTCAGCTTCTGCAAAGATTTGTAGCAGTTGACGGGGTCACGATCCGACGCAATGCGAAGCTCCATGTGCTTGTCGCACTCGTAAGCAAGCTGCTTATAATCATACTCCAATACCTCGCGGGCCTCCTTCTCCCAGTAGAAGAGGTTCTTCATGTCGGTCTCTGAAGCCTTCAGCTGGTCGACGCGGGTCTCAAGCTCTGCAATCAACAAGGCAAAGCGGGTCAGACTACTTCAAGGTACTACCAATGGGTACTCAGCACGACAACGGCGTACCTTTATTCTTGTTGCGGAGAGACTTGTTCTTCCACACCAGCTCGTCGCTCTTCGCCTGCATATCTTGGATCTCGTTGTGATATTGGGCGAAGGCGCTGTCAAGCTTCAACTGCATCGCGGCGGCGTGCTTCCGGGCATTCACGAGCTGTTCTTCTATGGCCTCGGCCCGGAGCACCGTGTCGCCGTACCCCTGAAGCATGTCGGACTTCTGTCGAGACCTCTCCGCGACGTCCTATAACAGACAACAGATGTCAAATGGGTACTCAACACTAAAGGATTGACTACTCACCTTCATCCATTGCTCGGCATGGCGCATCGCCTCCACGTGACGAGCTACTGTCGCTGGGTCGACAAGGTCATATGCCAGCAGTTCGATTCCGCCACAACTACTCATCGCGGCTCCAGACATTGGCGTCGAGCAGATTGGCTCCTCGTCCTGGATCTCCGGCGAGCGAACGACTACTTCCAGAGCCGGTTCTGGCAGCGCGTCATCGCGCTCTCCTCCAGCCGTCGTGGCGGCTTCTCCGACGGCCACTTCCATCGACTCGGGGGCTCCTCCGGCAGCTCCCTGGGTCTTCAATGTCAAGTCTTCAATGGGCACTGCCGACGGGATAGCGCTTCCCTCGGCTTCGGCCCCTGTCATCAGAAGACAACTGGATTAGTCACCCTTGGCGGCTACGACTACTCCCAGCTGGCTCCCCCACCGTATCACAGTCGCCTTCGTCCCCCTGCTCTACGGGGTCGGAAGGCGGAATCTCCTGCAAGTAATGGAGTTTCATCGTCAGCACACTACACCGAGACAAAAGTACTCGACTACACTACTCAAGGAAGCTTACCTCCGGAGATGTGGTTTCCATGACCTTCAGCTTCTTGGCCACGTGCTTGCGGGCCACGTTGCGTGGCCTCCTTGGCGGCGCGGGCAAACTAGCCTCTAGGCTAGTTGGCGGATCCTGAACGAGAGGGACAAGCGGCAATCCAAGGCGGCTGAACCTTGACCGCAGCTGGAAGCGCTCCTGCAGCGTCTCCTCATCGTCTTCATCCGAAGTGTCTTCCACGACTACGGTATCGCCCTCTCCACCGACTTCGCGGCGCTCCTTGGCCTTCTCCTTCCCTTCATCTGGGATCTCGACAAGTCGAGGAGGTGACGTCGGCTCAAAAACGAACTTCACTACATCGTCCTCCAAGAAGCATATTGGATGAGTACGACTACTACTACATAATTAGTACCCGACTTCAGTATGGCTACTAACCTCATTGGGTGGACGCGCGGCGGAGTACTCGGGCACAGGGCACGGCGTGTACGCCGGCATGCCTTTGAAGATCCTGCCCAGCCTATCAACGATGTCGTTGTCGTCGTCGACTTCACCTCCGGGCATCCGCGACGAGTCGTCGTCACCGGTGTACTGGTAGCCCAAGGTGTCGCGGGCCATCAGCGGCTGCACCCTTCGCTAAATGAAGCTGAAGGCCACATGTTCGGCCCTCAGCCCGGCTTCTCTCAAAGCCTTAATCTTCGCCAGCAGCTCGGGTAGCTGAATACCCTCCTGCATCGTTGGCTTCGAATTCCACCACGGTTGGTGCTTCGGCTGCTTCCCGCTCGGCTTCGGCAGCTCCGGGTGGTGGTTGGTGATATAGAACCACTTCGACTTCCAATCTTGGTTGGAGTCGATCAGCTTGTACGAGAGGTACTGCTCTGCGGCGTCTTCGTGCATTTGGATCCCGTCTCCCCCCACTACTCGGCGATTCTTGGCGCTGGGCTGGGGCTTCACTCGGAAGAATTTTCGGAACAGAACCCAGTGGGGCTTGATCCCCAAGAAAGTTCACATAAGTGCACGAAGATGGAGGTGTGGAAGATACCGTTGGGGTTGAGGTTGAGGTACTCGATGCCGTAGTACCCCAGCAGCCCCTTGAAGAAGTTGCTGGCCGGGAGAGACAGCCCTCGCTCCGCGAACCGGGTGAACATGGGGATCTCGTCCGGGTTCTTCTCCATGGGGTACGGATCCCCTGCAGCGGCTCGCCACATGTCAACCTCCTTCTCCCGCAGGAATCCACTATTGAGAAGCGCCAGCAGATCTTCGGTCTTGGCCTTGGATTTCTTCCACTCCCGATTCGTATCTGGTCGCAGCGGAGACACCGGCGGCGATGTCCCCACGGCGGATCCGGCAGCCTCCTCGCGAGACCTCTTCTTCCCAACGACGGTCTTCAAAGTCTTCGATGGCGAGGGCTTCATTCTCCAAGTGTACGGTGTCTTCACTCGCATTCGCTCGGGGGCTACGCGGTGGTTTCTGACAGCAGCGCGCTTGGATCTACACTCCCCTCAAAGGTGGCAGCGCGCACTAGCGGTGGTTTCTGGCACGATCTGCTAGGAATGACTGCAAATGTGTGGGGTGAAAAACCCTAAGGGTTTCGGTTCTATTTATAAGTCAATAGTGGCTCCTCCAACGGCTGGATGGATCAGTTTCCAAATGGCTAACTCAGCGGCGGCGCCTGACTCTTCAACTTCTACTAGTCGACGCACCTCATCTCGGGGGCTCGGCTACTTCTACTCAACTTCCTGGGTAGCAGCAGGATTCAAGAGCAACTCAAGACACATTCTACAAGATGACCCTTCAATTTGAGAGGAAGTACTCAACTCAAGGCTCGGGGGCTCCATGCCACGTGTTCTTCGGTTTTTTCTCCGGATTTTGCGGGATAATCTTGCCAAAACTTCAGAAGGACCCTCAGCCAGAGTCTACAACTCAACCTAAGGCTCGGGGGCTACTCCATATGGAGTGCGATTTTGCAATCGCACTTCCATATCAGCTTCGGCTTCAAGACAACACGGGCATTGTTGAAGACCTTCAAGAGCAACACTCGAGGACGCTTGGGACTGCTCGAGAAGACTTCAGGATTGCTCAAACATCAGCTGGAGTACATTCCAGCCTCGGGATGCTTCAAATATTCTTGAGGACTTTTAGCTTGTAGTACTCAGGGACGCTTGAGGACTACTCGTTAAGGCCGTCAAGACTACTCGAAGCTATCCTTCTCGACTACAAAGTACTCGGGGGCTTGTCGTATGGACCTCCCTGGGCCCACTACTTCGGTGGGTACCAGGACCGACTACTCGGTGGGCCCCTGGGACTACCCGACTTGCGCTCCACGGCACCTGCTGGCATGAAGCACAAGGACTACGGAGGAGAAGTACTCGGATAGGAAGCTGTACAAGTCCCGCACTGTATAGAGGACTCCTAGACGTACTCGACTAGTACTCTCTCCCTGAACCGACTTGTAACCCTGCCTCCCGTACTATATAAGGCGAGGCAGGGACCCCTCTCTATCTCATCTCGCTCATACACACCAGATTACGCCATCTTGTAATCACACCCAATCAATCCAGAGCTACGCAGAATACAGGACGTAGGGTATTACGCACCTCGCGGCCCGAACCTGTCTAAATTGTGTGCCACGTGTCTCTTCCTTCGAGTTACCGATCTCGGCGAGGCCACATTCATCTACTTTGGGTACTCCCCTTAGTAGGTTGCCGGTCTAAAACACCGACAACAATATCAGAAGTTTTATTCTTTTCAAGAGCTCTAAGTTCCTCTAGCTTAGCATCACACCACTTGGGATCTTGTTTTGCCTCTTTCCAGTGTCTAGGAATTTGTATGGGTTGCAATGAAGCGATAAATGCTCTATGTGCTGGAGATAAGGATGCATATGAGACATAGTTATTAATGTCATGCTCATATCCATATCTTGAGGGAGGCACTCCTGCTTTGGCCATTGTACATTTCTGTAGTGCAATGGTAGATTATTTAATGAGGCATTTTCAACATCAACCTCAGAGGCAAAAGACACATCAATCAGTTCTAGTTCATTTTCATGCACCGATGCAGACGGAAATGGTTCAGATGTCGATGTTGGATTCGGATCTGCAGTATCTACTTGAGTTCTAAACTTTTTTTCTTGTATAAACCTTTGAAGTGTCTTTATTTTGGAACCTCTCACCTATAGGGTCACGTACTCTAGTAGATGTTGATCTATTAGTGTAACACCCCGTGCTTTAGCTTAGTGTCAAATAGTGCTAATGATCTCTTTAATCAAGACACTAACCAACCATGGTCCACCCTTGGTCAAACCCTAGCTCAAAACCCTAGCTACCTCTTTGACCTCCCTTGTCTTCCTAAAACTTTTGGCGTGTTCTCCGAAATTCACCTAAACTTCAAATTCTCCCAATGGGAAAGTTGTGCAGTTTGTCGAGGCACACAACTTTCATGTTGGATGACATTGCTGATTTGAAGTGCAATGTGGTGAAAAACTCAAGTCAACGTCTGCTTTTACTATTCACCAAGGCCGAGTAAATCTCTAAGTTCCTGTGCAGATCTTGCAAAATCGGTTGAACAAAACACCCTAGAGCCTTTGTAGAAGTGGTAGAGGGTAGTGTGATGAACAAGTTTGGTATTCAAACTTTGGTGCAGTTCAGTTACAAATTTTTGAGAAAAAATCACTCAAACCGAGCTACTTGAAACGGTTGGGCACCAGAGTGCGCGTGACGCGCGACGTCGCGCCACGTCAGCCTCCGTCGTCGTACGCACACGCATGCACGTCGAGACCCCTCTATGACCGGCGGGTCACCAAGTATGAGAATTTCTATGCCATGAAGCCCCCGACATTCGAGGAGGCCAAGGAACCTGTAGCTATGGATGCGTGGATCAAGGCCATTGAGGCAAAGTTCTCAGTGTTCGTCCTGCCATGCTCCGAAGAGCGTAAGGCCAGTTTCGCTGCCCTACAACTCCGTGGTGCAGCACTGCTGTGGTGGGAGCATTTCAAGTCCATGATCCCAGAGGGACATCATGTCACATGGGCTGAATTCAAGAGGGCCTTCAAGGAACATCACATTCCTAAAGGTCTCATGGACAGAACTGAAGTAAGGCTCTGACACGGTGTATGAGTATGCTAAAAAGTTCAATGCCCTGTGTCAGTATGGTGGGCATCATGTTGACAATGATGCCAAGAAAATAGAGTGTTTCCATGATGGGCTACACGGAGACCTTTATGAGAGGCTTAATCTTTATGAGCCTAACAACTATCAGGACCTTGTGAACAAGGTCATTTCTCAGGAAGATGCCATGACAAAAGCCCAGAAGGACAGGAAGAGGCAGGCTGGATTCACCACTGTTGGTAGGTCAGGCAAAAAGTTCCGCTTTGTCAAGAAGGTTACTCAGGGTCCTCCCCAGTCATCTTCAGCTGGACACTAGAGGTGACCCCGTCTCAGAACAAGCCATTTGGGAATTTCCAGTACCGTAAGGCACAGCAGCAGCCCTACAAGCCTAGTGCACCCCCAGCTAGGGATGAAGGCGGATCGGATCAGATCAGATAATACCTTTACCACATCCGCATCCATATTTTTTTGTCGGATGTGAGCGGAGCGGATATCACACGGATGCGGTTATGGATGCAGATTTTTTCGGATGTCGGATATGGTGCGGAGTCGGATTGGTTATGGAGCGGATGCAGATTAATATAGTCGGATAATACATGCTTATAGTTAGTTTCAAATGGTGACAAATGATGCTCTATGCATGACTGTGGTTAAGGTTTTTGTTGATGGTTCAAAATCGTGTTCAAGTTCACCGCAAGCCTACGGGTGACTTGGTGCCTTTTTCACCAAGGAGAGTCCTCCCTAGATTTGTCAATCCAAGGATCGGAAGTAAACCACTAAGGTTCTCTATCTAACCTACCGGTCTAACCCTATGTGAAGCGTAGATTGCATAAAGATTAACCATACATGAAAGTATGTATGGATCACATCCATCTAGCCATAAAGGTAAGCATCCAAAGGAAACCCTAGCCTATCGTCTTCTTGTTGCCGCTCCGGCCACGATGACAAACTAATCTAATCTATCCTATGATAAAGAGTACACTCGATACAGAGTAACCCGATATGGAGTGGTCCGATGCACGTTCATTCGCCGTTTTCTCCTCCACTGTACTGTCACTACGCAAGGATATTCATCACCGAACGACAACCTAGGTCCATGCACTACAACTATGTATCCACGAGAGATAGACTAACCACCATGATTACTCTATTCCTACTAAGGGCATATGCTAGCTACACATATGAATAAAACACTCATCGATGTAGATCAAAGTAGGACAAGATATGATTACATCACCATCGAATGTCGAATGTACAAGTGCCTTGATGGAATCAAGGCATGGGCTCCGGAAGTCCACCATAGCTTCACCACGTAGGGCCAACCATAGTGGCTAGGCATGGCCTAGGCCATCAACTAGGCAACTCGAGGACTTGCGGCGGCCGTCGACTTCCTCCCGGTGCTTCTCCTTCGTCTCGGCGGCTCTCTGATGAATGGATGGATCGATCACCCCTCCTTGGGCACCCAAGGGGTTGTATTTATGCCCTTGGGGAGCCTTGGGGCGTGCTCCACCTTGCCTTGCACGAGATCTTCCTTTGGAGAGAAGGGAACTCAGTTTCCATAAAATCAGCCTCGCCCAGACTTTCCTGTTTTGTAGCCCTGCCTTGCCAACGCCATATCTCCCACGTCTAGACTCCAAATAATGCAAATTCAGTGTCCTGGTTGTATGGCACGAAATTTACTAAAACTTTGGTATTCATTGCTTTCCTTGGAAATGAAGATAAGATCTCCAAATCGTACTTGAAAGATAATCTGTTTTGATTTCGGACTTACTGCGCAGCAGGGATTTCAGGAGTCATATATCCTAGCTCTTTGACCCGAATTGGGCCTTCCACATGTCCAAATTGAAGGTATCATAGAGGCCCACAACTTTGATAGTCAAACTTTTGCCATTAGAGGCCGTTTAAGTCTCCGAATCTGCACCAAAAGATCATGTTGTCCTGGGCTGCGAGAATATCTCTCGGGCTGAGTTGATCTCGTTGGTAAACATCCAAGTCCCAGGAGTTTTACGTGTTGATGCTTCGGTCCCTGGGCCATTTAGAGTCATGTTCATGAGGTTTCTTGACTTGTGCGGGGCTTCATGATCTTCTCTTGAAGTGCTTGATGAACTTATCCCGAAAGTCTCCTCTTTAACGTTAATTTCATGCGTAAACAACAAACTCCAAAATCGACATGCGAGAGTGAACTTGATACCTCCGGGGGGTTAGTACCATTGGTTAGAATACCAATACGTGCAAATGTTGATGGTAAACTTATAGCTAGGTGTAGCAAAATTTATTGTCAACATACCCCCATGCTTAAACCTTGCTCGTCCTCGAGCAAGTCCAAGATCTTTGCTTAACTTGGAAATCAGAGAGTTTACCCCCATGCTTAAACCTTACTCGTCCTCGACCAAGTCCAAATATGTTCAAGATTGTGATTCACTTTGACAAGACTTGGGACAAATGCTTAGCTTTGGCAGAGTTTGCTTATAACAATAATTACCAAGCTAGCTTAAAGATGGCTCCTTTCGAAGCCTTATATGGACGAAGGTGTCGCGCCCCTTTAAATTGGTCACAAGCGGGTGTGCGAGCCTTATTTGGCCCTAAGCTAGTACAAGAAGTTGAAGAGAAGGTAGAAGTGATTAGGGAAAATTTGAGAGCAGCTCAAATAAGGCAAAATAGCTACCATGACAAGGCTAAAGCTCCCAAGGAATTTGAAGTTGGTATTTATGTGTACCTAAAGGTATCTCCAACCAAAGGTGTACAACACTTTGGAGTAAAAGGGAAATTAGCTCCACGCTATATTGGCCCTTATGAAGTCACCGAGAAGTTCGGTACGGTTGCCTATTCTATTCGACTCCCGGACCAACTTTCTGTAGTGCATGACGTGTTTCACGTCTCACAACTAAAGAAGTGTGAACAAATACTGAAAGCATAGATAATTGAGCATTGGATCAAAAAGAAACACAGACTAGGAGACAAAAGGCGAAGATGTACAAGATACAATGGAGTCACCACACCGAGCACTTTCTAAACACCAAGTATCCGGACTTTCTTGCAAGTCAAACTCATAAGTGAATTTTCCCCGCCTATCTCTTTAAATTTCGAATCTCGGGACGAGATTCCGGTTTAAGGGGGTAGGTTGTAACACCCTGTGTTTTTGCTTAGTGTCAAATAGTGCCAATGACCTCTTTAATCAAGTCACTAACCAACTATGGTCCACCCTTGGTCAAACCCTAGCTCAAAACCCTAGCTACCCCTTTGACCTCCCTTGTCTTCATAGAACTTTTGGCACGTTCTCCGAAATTCACCTAAACACTTCAAATTCTCCCAATTGGAAAGTTGTGAAGTTTGTCAAGGCACACAACTTTCATGTTGGACGACATTGCTGATTTGAAGTGCAAGGTGGTGAAAAACTGAAGTCAACGCCTGCTTTTACTATTCACCAAGGCCAAGTAAATCTCTAAGGTCCTGTGCAGATCTTGCAAACTTGGTTGATCAAAACACCCTAGAGCCTTTGTAGAAGTGGTAGAGGGTAGTGTGATGAACAAGTTTGGTATTCAAACCTTGGTGCAGTCCAGTTACAAATTTTTGAGAAAAAATCACTCAAAACGAGCTACTTGAAACGGTTGGACGCCAAAGCGCGCGCGATGCGCGACGTCGCACCACACCGCGTCGCGTCGGCCTCCGTTGTCGTAAGCACGCACACGCACGCAGAGACCCCTCTTCGACCGGTGGTCCGAGGCCGGGCTCCGTGGGCACTGTGTGCCTAAGGGGTGTGACACGCGCCTGGACATAGGCCGGTGCCACGCTGCGTGCTCGCACGCGCCGGCGTTCGCATGCCCAGGCCGCCATTGGCCGACGACGCCCCCACGACTCCACCGCCTCATGCCCATACCATGGCTCCTGTGGACGACGAAGGTCGGACGAAACCGCCTCGGCACACTGCTCTGCCTATAAACCCCCTCCTTCTTCTTGCGCGTGCCTGCACGTCGCCACCGTTCGCCACTGCCCGCCATTGCCGCCGGCCGGTGAGCTCCCTCCTCCGCTCGTGCCCGTAATCCACAGACAGCTCAAAGCTCTTCCCTTGTCCCCACCTGAGCTCCCATGCGCACGCATGGCTTAGCTCCACCCTGTATTGCGCAGGAACCCGAGCTGCAGCGGCGCCGCCGCCGCTGTCTCGTCGCTGACCATCACCGGGCGCCTCTCCGGTCGAACCACCGCCGCCAATCGACCCCACGTGAGCTCAATCGAACATCCATCTCATTTGTTTGCATCCTCCAGCCCTGCACCATCGTCGGCGAGCTCGCTGCCGTCATAGGGCCATGGTTCTGAAGACCAAGGGCAGATTTGTGAAGATTCAATTTTTCGGGGACAGCCAAGAGGGTCCCCTAAAAGACCGGAGGGAATCCTGCTTAAAACCTGCAAAAAACGCAAAACGCAAACACACCTCGAACCTGACACAAAACATGCACACACAGCACAGCCCACGCCGCGGTGGCCCCCGCGGCCCACCAGAGCGGCCCAACAAGGCGCCCCCTCGAGCAAGGTCCGCCTCGCTCGAGGGCTCACACTCCCTCGAGCGGGCTCCGCCTCGCCCGAGGGTCCCCGCCTCGCTCGAGCGGGCTCCGCCTCGCTCGAGGTTCCCTCACGAGCACACCTGCTCCCGCACGAGTGTACGGGCATTTAATGCTCTGACAAGGCAGAGCCGCGCCATCACGCGCTTGGGATTCATGCCCTGGAGCTGTTCCGCCAACTCCCTAGAGGGAGCCCATCCCCGCCACTGTGGGGAGCTGTGCGACGAGGCCGGTGTCAGCTCCGTGACACTGTGCCGCCCACTCTTGTACGGCTAACGCGCCGCACCCTCGAAGGGGGGCCGGCCGCACCCTCGAGCCCTCCTCTCGTTACTCTGTAGGGTCAAACCGTGACGTCAGGCAGGCGGGAGCGCCATCCCCGTCGCTATCAGTCCAGTGTGGCCATCCCCGCCCCTGCTGCGCCACGCCGTGCACTGCAACAACTACTCCGACGCTGTTGAGAACGCAGGGACGGGACGCCGCCACGCCTGCTACTGCACCTCGTACGGAACGTCGTCAACGGCTCCCTCAAGCCCACTTGAAGGCGCCCCGGTCAACCACTACGCCTCCACCCTCGAAGCCGCCCCTGTTCAAGCACAGGACGCGCCACAATGCTCTGACTGGAGCAAGATTCGCCAGGACGGGCGTCAACTCCACGGCACTGTACGCCATACCACCACATGTAGCGAAATAGTGCGGCATGCCTATAAATCGCTCTCTCCATGGACTATAAAAGGGAGGCGATCCCCCTCGCCACGGGGGAGAGGGACATCAGACACGGGATGACGGATAGCAATCGACTACGCGCTCTCCGCCTTCCCCACGATATTGGCACTTGCCTCAATCACAACCCGTGGGCCTTGGAGGCCACGCCTCCTCTCCCACCTTGCTTGTAGCCACCCCTCTACAGGCACCCCGGTGCGAAGCAATACAGTGCCTCGAGCACACCACCTGCCGGGACATACGGCCCGGCGGGAACCGGGATAAACCAAGTGTCTTTAGTTGCTTAGCACCGACCATCGAGAGGCGGATCCGCCGCTCATTACTAGTTAGTGTCGGGACTACTTTCTCGCACCGACGGTTGGCGCGCCGGGGTAGGGGGCTCGCGCGTAGATCGACTCGTCACCGGCTCTCTCGATGGTGATTCGCACCGAGTACCGCAAGCGGCCGCTACTCCATGGGCGGCTCGGACCCCCTCCCCGGCCGGATTCGAAATCCCGGTTCGGGGGCCCGAACTTTCGTGCTACGGGGAACGACTACCCGATGCGCCTCACAAACCGTGAGGAACTCGCGCGCGGAGCCAAGCCGAGTCCGTCCCGGCCGCCGCCGCACACGTCACCATGACGCCGCCGCGCCGCCGGCACGGATGTTGCGGGTCCTTCGGCGCCACGGCGCCGTCATCGCTCCGCCAACGCTCGCGATAGGCGCGGTCGGAGCGCCGGCATGCGGCGCGCGTCGCCTCGCGCCGCGACGCGCTCACCGGCGAGACGACGCCCGCCCCGCGGGGGAGCCCTCGGTCTCGGGACCGCGCTTCCCTATAGGCCTTCGCGGCGCCACGACGGCGTATGTCGCCTCCGCCAACACCAACGCAGCAATGCGTAGGGTTCCCCCAGGCCGCCATATCCTGGTTGCCAGGGACCCTAGCGCCTCCACCGGCGACGAGTCATCCCAAGGCTCCACTGACGAGCTGCCGCCCGCCACTTCGCATGGATATGCGGAGTGGGACTTCTCCGGCGTGTCGGACCCAGTGATGTTCCGGCGGTTCCTCGATGCCACGGACTACTGGTTCGGCTACTCCGACGACTCCAGTGCCGGGAGCTACGACCCTGCGCGGGAGTGCTGCGTCGTGATCACTAACGACCCAGCAAATGCCACCGACGCGGTGGGAGCCGGCGACGAAGAGGTTCCCCCGCCCTGGGAACTGGACCGCGCATGGCTGCGGGGCCAAGCGCCCCTCCCCCCTCACCACCGAGGGGGGCGACATCAATGCGCAGCTGGCCCAAGCGCGCGAGCTTGAAGCCAAGCTGGCAGAAGAGTACCGCATGGTGCGGTTGCTCCGTGCCTCCATCGCAGGAGAGGCCTCCGCACGCGGCGAACGCGCGCGTGAGTTGGGCAAGCAAGCCCGCGACCGCATCAACGCCGACTTCAACGTCGACGATCCAGACACGCCCCCGCGAGCAAGCCAGAAGCTCATTGCTGCCGCGACACTGCTGCGGTCCATGCCTGCCCCCTCGACGCCCGAGGCGCGGAACCTGCACCGCGAGGCGCAGGCGCTCATCGAGCAAGCGTCCGTCCAACAAGCCGAAAGCTCGGCGTCCCGCATCCGCCAGCAGGGGAGCGCGTGGGACGATGGGGGTGCGCAGGGCCGGGAACCCTCGGTGCACGCGGGCGGCGTAGCCGAGCGCCCCCGCCAATCCGGGCTGCACGCCGGCCAAGGAACGACTCCTCGACACACGCGAGCAAGCCCAGGACGGCGATGCCCGCAACGTCATCAACGACCGGCGGACGGGCAACGCGGAGACACGAGCGGCGGCGGGCTACCACCCTCGACGGGGTGGACGCTACGACGACGGGAGAACTGCTCGCCGACGCCGGAGCCCCCGGGAACCCGCGTGTTCAGCCGGGAGATCCGCACGGCAAACTTCCCCTAGCGCTTCCGCCAGCCCACAACGATCATCAAGTACAACGGGGAGACAGATCCCCGCGTATGGCTCAACGACTACCGTCTGGCGTGTCGGCTGGGCGGAGCCACCAGCGACGAGGTTATCGTCCGTAACCTCCCCCTGCACCTCGCCGACTCGGCACGGACGTGGCTCGAGCACCTGCCGACCAGCCAGATCCACAACTGGGACGACCTAGTCCGCATGTTCGTGGGAAATTTCCAGGGCACATACGTGCGCCCTGGGAACTCCTGGGACCTGCCCTCTTGCACTCAGAAGCCCGGCGAGTCACTCCGGGACTTCATACGGCATTTCTCCAAGCGTTGTACGGAGCTCCCAAGCGTGGCACAGTCCGAAATCGTGCATGCCTTCCTCGAAGGCACCACATGCCGGGATCTTGTGCGCGAGCTCGGGCGCAGCCCGCCGGTTGACTCGAACGAGCTGTCCGACATCGCCACCAGCTTTGCCGTAGGCGAGTAGGCGGTGGGGGAGATCTTCGACGGCAAGAAGGTCAAACGCGTGGACGACGCGCCCGCGGAGGACAGCAAGTCCAAGGAGCCCCGCCAAAAGAAGAAGCGAAACAAGAAGGGAAATAAGCCGCGCCACGAGGCGCGCGAGCAGGGGCACGACGACGACGACGGCGAGGCTCTTGCTGTTGACCCGGCTCGACGGGGCCCTCGACTAGCCCCTCGAGGCCCGGGGGTTTTCGACGACATGCTGAACAAGCCATGTCCCTACCACAAAACACCAGTCAACCACACCCTCGAGCAATGCGATATGCTCAAGCGGTTCTACGGCCGCGTCTCCGCAAAGGATGGCGAGGCCAAGAAAGACGAGGGTGACGGCGACGCCGGCAGCTTCCCCGCCGTGGAAAACGTTTTCCTCATCTTCGGGGGACCGACCGTCGACATGTCCAGCCGCTAGAGCAAGCGGGAGCGGCACGAGGTTCTCGCCGCGGAGAAGGCGCCTCCCTCCTTCCTCGACTGGTTGGAGGACGCCATCACGTTCAGCCGTGAGGATCACCCGAACCGCGTCCCCAACCCGGGTCAATACCTGCTAGTGGTCAACCCAGTCATCGGGAACGCGCGGTTCTCGAAGGTCCTGATGGATGGAGGCAGCAGCCTCAACATCCTCTACGCGCACACGTTGCACCTGCTGGGGATCGGGTTGGACCAGTTGCGGCCCAGCACGACGCTGTTCCATGGCGTCGCGCCAGGTAAGCGCGTCCAGCCCCTCGGGTAGATCGACCTGCCAGTCTGGTTCGGCACGCTGGACAACTACCGCAAGGAGACACTCACCTTCGAGGTGGTGGGGTTCAGGGGCGCGTACCACGCCATACTCGGGTGACCCTGCTACGCCAAGTTCATGGCGGTCCCCAACTACACCTACCTCAAGATGAAGATGTTGGGGCCCAACGGCGTCATCACCGTGGGCTCATCCATCGAGCACGCATTCGACTGCGACGTCGAGTGCGTGGAACACGCCGAGGCACTGGCGATGGACGAAGCACTCGTCGCCAACATGGAGAAGATGGTCAACGTGGACCTCGACTCCGCCACTAAGCACGCCGGCAGCTTCGAGGCTGCTGGGCAGACCAAGGAGGTGCCTCTCGACCCTGCTGCCCCCGAGGGCAAGGCGTTGAGGGTCAGTTCTACGCTCGACCCGAAATAGGAAGTGGTGCTCATCGACTTCCTCCGCGCCAACGCCGACATCTTCGCGTGGAGCCCCTCAGACATGCCAGGCATCCCGAGGGAGGTCGCCGAGCATTCCCTTGATATCCTACCTCACTCCCACGCTGTGCAGCAACGGCTGCGCCGCTTCGACAAGGAGCGGCGCCGGGCGATCGGAGTAAAGCTGCGGAAGCTCCTCGAGGCTGGGTTCATCAAGGAAGTGTTCCACCCCACTTGGCTAGCTAATCCTGTATTAGTGAAGAAAAAGAATGGGAAGTGGCGGATGTGTGTAGACTACACTAGTCTTAATAAAGCATGTCCTAAAGTTCCTTTTCCTTTGCCATGGATCGATCAAATCGTTGACTCGACCGCCGGGTGCGAACACCTCTGTTTCCTTGACGCCTATTCCTGGTACCATCAAATAAAGATGAAGGAGTCTGACCAGCTCGCGACTTCGTTCATTACGCCGTTCGAGATGTACTGCTACGTAACAATGCCGTTCGGCCTCCGAAACGCGGGCGCAACATACCAGCAATGTATGCAGCACGTCTTCGGAGACCACATCGGGCGAACCGTTGAGGCGTACGTAGATGATATAGTCGTGAAAACCAGGAAGGCAGACGACCTGGTTAGCGACCTCAACATCGCATTCGGCTGCCTATGGGCCAACGGGGTAAAGTGGAACCCCGAAAATGTGTCTTTGGCGTGCCGCGGGGCATGCTGTTAGGATACATCGTCTCCCAGCGAGGCATCGAGGCCAACCCCGAAAAGGTTGCAGCCCTCGAATGAATGGGTCCAATTCGGGACCTTAAGGGGGTCCAAAGGGTGTTAGGGTGCCTTGCCGCCTTGAGCTGCTTCATCTCGCGGCTCGGCGAGAAGGGCTTACCCCTCTATCGGCTCCTCAAGGAGCATGAGCGGTTCTCCTGGACTGCCGAGGCCCAGGAGGCGCTTGACAAGCTGAAGGCGACCCTCGCCCACGCCCCGATCCTTACACCGCCTCAGGGCAGCGAGCCTCTATACCTTTACGTGGCTGCGATCACCCAGGTGGTCAGCGCCGCTATCGTGGAGGAACGCACAGAGGAAGGGCATGCTCTGCCAGTCCAGCGGCCGGTGTACTACGCAGCGAAGTCTTGTCCGAGACCAAGGCGCGCTACCCGCAAGTCCAGAAGCTGCTTTACGCAGTGGTCCTCGCGCGGCGCAAGCTCCGCCACTACTTCGAGGCTCACCCGGTCATGGTGGTTTCCTCCTTTCCGCTAGGAGAAATCATCTGGAACCCGGATGCAACAGGCAGGATTGCGAAGTGGTCGGTGGAGCTGATGGGCGAAACGCTCGCCTACGCCCCGCGCAAGGCCATTAAGTCCCAAATCTTGGCGGATTTCGTTGCCGAGTGGACAGACACGCAGTTGCCGCCGCCACAGCTCCAGGCTGAATGCTGGACTCTGTACTTCGACGACTCAGTGATGAAGACAGGCGCGGGCGCGGGCCTGCTCTTCGTCTCACCCCTCGGGGAGCACATGCGATATGCCGTGCGTCTCCACTTCCCCGCGTCGAATAATATGGCCGAGTACGAGGCCCTGCTTTGCGGCCTCAAAATCGCCATTGAAACAGGCGTCAAGCGCCTCGACGTGCGGGGGGACTCGCAGCTCGTGATTGACCAGGTCATGAAAAACGCGAGCTGCCACGATGACAAGATGGAGGCGTATTGCAAGGCCGTGCGAGCCCTCGAGGACAAGTTCTATGGCATCGAGATCAACCACGTGCCCCGCCGGTACAACGAGGAGGCGAACGAACTCGCCAAGATCGCGTCGGGGCGGATCACCATCCCCCCGAACGTTTTCGCGTGGGACATCACCCAGCCGTCCGTCAACCTCGAGCCACACCCCTCGAGCTGCGAGGAACCCTCGGGGGCTCCCTCGAGTCCAGCAGGCGCGGAGCCCATGGACGAGGACCCCTCGAACGAGGCGTACGTGCTCTCCCTGCTCTCGGGTATGGCGCCGACGAGGCCGAAGCTATGGACATAGAGCCGGTTCCCAGCGAAAGGGACTGGCGCGACAAATACATCATCTGGATGGCTCGAGGGGAACTCCCCCCTCGGAACGATTCGAGGCCAGGCGCATCGCCAAGATGGCGAAGTCATTCTCTCTCGTCGATGGCGAGCTATACAAGCGCGCCGCCTCCGGCATCCTGCAGCGATGCATGCCCATCCCCCAGGGGCGCGAGCTCCTCCGGGACATACACGCGAGCGCATGCGGCCACCACGCCGCACCTCGCACCCTCATGGGCAATGCGTTCCGCCAGGGCTTTTACTGGCCCACCGTGGTCGCTGACGCTAGCAAGATCGTGCGCACCTGCGAAGGGTGCCAGTTCTACGCCCGCAAGACCAATCTCCCCGCGCACGTCCTGCAGACCATCCCCGTCACGTGGCCTTTCGCCGTGTGGGGGCTGGACATCGTCGGGCCCTTGCGGAAGGCGCCCGGGGGCTACACCCATCTGCTGGTCACAATCGACAAGTTCTCCAAGTGGGTGGAGGTGCACCCCATCACGAATCTCAGGGGCGGAGCAGGTGCTGACGTTCTTCACCGACATCGTCTACCGCAACGGAGTGTCGAACTCCATCATCACCGACAACGGGTCCCAATTCACAGGCAGGAAGTTCCTGTAACTCCGCGACAAGTTCCACATCTGCGTGGACTGGGCAGCCGTGGCGCACCCACAGACCAACTGTCAAGTGGAGCGTGCCAACGGCATGATTTTACAAGGCCTCAAGCCCAGGATTTTCGACCGGCTGAACAAGTCTGGTCAGAAATGGCTCCAGGAGCTGCCGACGGTTGTGTGCAGCCTCAGGACCACCCCAAGTAGGGCCACCGGGTTCACCCCGTTCTTCTTGGTCCATGGCGCCGAGGCCATCTTCCCCACGGACTTAGAGTACGGGTCGCCCAGAGTACAGGGCTACGACGAAGGTGCCAACCAGCGAGCCCGCGAGGACTCGCTGGACCAGCTGGATGAGGCACGCACCGTGGCCCTGATGCATTCCGCGAGATACCAGCAGTCCCTAAGGCACTATCAAGCCCGGAAGGTGCGATGACGGGACTTCAGCGAAGGGGACTTGGTCCTAAGGCTACGATAAGACAACTGAGGCCGCCACAAGTTGTCGCCCCCATGGGAGGGACCCTATGTCGTGGTGAAGGTGCTCAAGCCCGGCACGTACAAGCTGGCCAACGAGGACGGCGAAGAACTCACCAACGCTTGGAACATCCAGCAGCTACGTCGCTTCTATCCCTAGCTAGGATTTCCAAGTTTTTTGTTGTAAATTACACGCCCAACACCCCAGTTGGCAGCACAAATGTAAATAACAGCAAGTTAGTAAAGTTAAAGGGCAACTTGGCTTTCCCCAGAAAACCAAGTCACCCTCGGGGGCTACTGCGGGGGGCACCCCCCCCCCCAAAAAATGGTCCCATTTTTTCGCAAAAAATTCAACTCGCAAGCGCGCTAAGTATGTTTTGACCTTGGCCTCGAGCGAATCCAGGTGGGGCGCGGGTAGCCAAGCGGAAAGGACGCGCGAGCCAGAGATAGCCTACGCCTCCGCGAGGATACGGCCCTTCTCTCTTGCCTCCGGCCCAGCGGGCTGCTCACGAAAATCGAACTCCCCTAACCCGAATTCGCCCAAGAAAAGGAAGAAATAGAACAGCGCGATAAATAAAACGAGAAACACCATTCACAAGTGTTTAACACCTTAACAAAATACTTGTTCATTTACACGGCCACGTGGCCCAGATACTAACATTTGAACAAAAAAGGGCCAAGTGCCCAGCGGTCTTCAGGCTTGAGGCGCGTCGGCATCAGCAGCGTCCGGGAACAAGAACTCCATGAAGTCCTCGGTGAGCATCTCGGCGGCGTCAGCGGCAAGCGCGTCCGCATGCTCCATCGCCACCTCGTCCTCGATGCCCTCCGGGACAACATAGCCTGGCGCAACAGCCTCGAAGTTCACCTCGTAGTGGGACTGCACCACCCCGAGGGCCTTCTGGACGCCCAAGTGAAGCGCGCGGCGCATGCGCCTCGAGACATGCCCACCAAGGGCGCGCAGACGGCTTGCCAGCGAGCTTCCAGCGCGCGCCTCGCCCTCCTCGACCGCCTGGCAGGTCTCGAGGGCCGCAACGCGCAGCTCTACCAGCTCCTGCTCGGAGGAGACGTTGGCCGCCTGCAATGTCTCGGCCCGATCGGTCACACGCCCCAGCGCGGTGCGCAGGCCTGGATACCACGAGCAAAGAAAATCAAGAAGGGAACGAACCCCCGAAGGGAAGATCAACAAAACAAAGCAACGAAACGTCAACTCACCTTCAACCTGCTTCCTCTCCACCTCGAGAGCTTGGCACCCGCCCTCGACCGCCTGCTGTAGGCTGACGACCGTGGTGCTCTGCTCCTCGAGGGTCCGGCACTGATCCTCGTTGGAGATGCTAAGGGCGATCAGCTCCCCGTCGAGCTTCGAGACCTCATCCTCTCGCTCCTTCAGCGACGTCTGTGCCCCCTCGAGTGCAGCATGCTCCCGCTCGAGCACCGCCCGGGCATTGACGAGGGCGGCCCGCTCCTGCTGGAGCTGACCCTCGGCCTCCTGGCGGGCGGCACGCTCCAGTCGAAGCTGCTCCTCCACTGCGACAACCGCGGCGGCCTTGGCGGCGAGGGCGGCCTTCAACTCCTCAGCCTCCTTGGCCCTCCCCTCAGCCTCCCTCGCCCTCTCCTCGGCCTGGCTTCGCTGGGACCACGCCTCCTCGAGCTCCGCGCAGTCCCACCGGCGTTCAGCCCGGACGGAGACCACCTTCTTCTCCCAGTCGGCCGCCATGGAGCGCGCCCTCTCCGAGTCCTCGTCTCGCCCGCCGGCGCCGCCTCGTCCCGGTCGATGAGGGCCGTGCGGACCCGCTCAACGGCGGAAGCGTGTGCCGTGGGTTGCCCCTCCAGCTCCAAGAGCTGGTCGCGCAGCCTCCGCCCGCACGCCAACCGGCCCGTCCCGGTCCTCGTGGCCCGGCGCGAGCGCGTCGAGAGCGTCGCACTGCTCCCGGAGCTGGCGGAGCTCAGCGCTCATATGGTCGAGGGTGCCATACCTGTCGCGGGCGCGGAGCTCCAACTCCTGCCACCAACAGACAAAAACCAGTTAGCGTCACGCCGCAAAGGCGAACGCGAAAACAACAGAGAAAAGAAGAAAGTGACAAGTTAACGAACGCCGGGCCGCTGTGGATCCGCAGCGCCTCGTTCAACGCCCGGTTGAGCGAGGCGCCGTGGCCGCGGAGCTCCTCCCATAGCTGCTGCTCCTCTTGGACGTCGACGAAGTGAGGGGCGGCGCGTCGACTCGCTCCTGCCCCTGCCCCAGGCTCGCCGCCGGGTCGCTCGAGGCGGGGGTGGCCGGCGCGGGGCGAAGGCCCCGCGCCATGCCTCGAGCTCCCAGCCACCATGTGGCCATCCCACCTCCTCACGAGTGCCCCCGCCTGGGGCTCGGGGGCTGGTGTGGGCAGGCTTGCCCACCGATCCCACCCGGGCGGACGGACGTCGTCGGGGATCTCCACCGTCGTCGCCTGGAAGCTGCCGGCGAGGGCGGGCCCCCGCCGCTCCACCACGGCCGCATCCCCGCCGCACCACCGCGGCCGGCGGGCTCCCGCCGCGCCGCCGCGACCGCCGCCTCCACCGCGCCTCGCCGGCCGCGGGCGCCGGACGCGCCTCCACGGCCGACGCCGCCGGCCGCGCCACGGCCGACCGGGCGCCTCCGGCCGCGCCTCCGCCACCGCCGCGCCTCCGCCGGCCGCCGCGCCCGCCGTGCCTCTCGCGACCGCCGGCCGCGGCCCGGTGGTCGACGTCCACCGCCGCGGCCCCCGAGGCCTAGGCCGCGTCTTGCGAGACCCCGCTCACCGCCGCCGCCGTGCATACGGCCGCCCGCGTTGCCTTTGACGAGCGCCGCCTGGTGGGGACAGGCGCGTCTGCCCTCAGCACCTTGGCCGGTGCGAGAGAGGGCACGGTTGGCGTCACCCTGCAAACAAGAGAACAGAGTGTCACATCCCTGCCTATCAAGCACACGACCCCTCGAATGGCAACTCCTCACCTCAGGGAGGAGAAGGCTCGCTTCCTCTTCCTCGAGGTCCTCGCCGACGTCGCGGGCGCGGCCGCCGCCGCGCCCCCGCCCGCCCTCCACCGCGCGCACGGCACCTCCGCGCACACGCCGCATCTCCGCGAGCGCGCCGGAAGCATCCCCCGCGGCCCGCGCCGCCTCCGTCGTAGACCGCCCGGCGGCATGCGCCCCTGCGCTCGCCCCAGGTGATGATTCTCTTGCCACCGGAGTCGGCTCCGGTGACGGGGGTGCGGGCTCCCACCTGTCGGGGAGAACCTGTGTGACGCCCCAGGTTTTTAATTAACCTTAATAGCCGGTCAAATGGTCAACCGTGGTCAAACCATAGTCAACCTGGGCCCTCACCTTGAAAAACTCACTAACCCACCCTAGTCACCCTAATTGAATAGTAAACACACTTGTGGGGCCCACCCATGGTCAAAACTTGGGTCAAACCCATTGCCACCCCAGTGACCATAGGTGTCTGCCCGAACTTTTGCCGCGTTCTCCAAAATTCACCTAAACACTCAAAATTCTACCTTTATGAAAGTTATAGATCTTGTTGAGGGACACAACTTTCATGTAGATTGGCATTTCAAATTTGGAGGGGAAAATTTTGAAAAATCCATTGCAAGCCAGGATTCACTGTTTGCCAAACCCTGCTAACATTCAAAGTTGGCATTCAAATAACTTTTGATCTGAGCAGAAAAACCCTATATGGCTTTTGTAGAAATTGTTGTTGGTAGCTAGATCTACAACTTTGGTATTCATCACTTGGTCCAGTTCTATTCAAAATTTTAGAGAAAAATCGGTTGGAACAGGGCACCAGCAACCTGTTTGAGCCAGAGCGCCGCCATGCGCGACGTTGTGCGCGCCCGCGCGCCGCCGCGCCGCCCGCCGCACGCCGTGCCCCGCCGTCCACGCCCGCGCCGCCCGAGGCCCACACCGGTCGAGGCACACACCATCTCGTGATCCCGCGCCCCTACACGCCCCGTCCCGAGGCGCCCCGGCGCCGCCGCCGCCGTATGCGCGCGCGCACGCCGCGGACCGGCGGTCCGTCGGCCGTGTCGCCGCCGTACGCGCGCCGCCCGAGCGCCGTGGTACGGCAAAGCATCTTCGCCGTCACCCCTCGTCACCCACGGACGTGCCAAGCCACGTATAAAGGCCCCTTGCCCCCCTCCGTGCGCCGGCCCCGAGCCGCCCGCCGCCATTGCCGCGCGCCGCCGTGCTGGAGCTCGCCGCCCGTGCTCGCCGCCGTCCAACTGCCCTGCTAGCTTCCCTGGCTCCCAGTGTAGCTCGTGCATTCGCTTGTTGCCCAACATTTCACTTCCTCGCCGGTTTTCCCCGAGCCGCCGCGGCCACCGCCGCCGCCGCCGCCGAACCCCCGTCGCCGACCACCTCTCCGTCACAACCACGGCAACCTGCGGCTCCTAGGTGAGCATGTGGTCGAGCCCCCGGCCGCTTGCCCGGCCGGCCGCCGCCGCCGGCTTGCCGGCGTTGGCCGTGCCCGCGCCGCCCGGCCCGGCCAAGGGCCCGATTGCAATGATTTCAATCTTCGTAGGGTGTTTTGTGCTAGATGCAGGGCTTAGTTGTAAGGATCTTTATCTAGCTTTTCTTGCAGATTAGTCCAGTGCCTTGTAAAATGCCTACAAATACATAGAAAAATCAGAAAAATCCCAAACCAATTTTGTAGGGTTCAGGAAAGGAAATCCCACCACTTTGGCTGTTTACTCATGGCTGGATTCTAAATAGTTTCAGCATGAAAAATACAAATGTGTTAAACCTAGATCTGTCATAACTTGAAATCCATAACTCCTCTGTAGCCCAATTTTGGATATGTTGTGTGTTAGGATATGACTAGATGATGTGCCAAAAGTTGCACAAAGTTATGCAGTAGAGCTTGCTAATTAAATTCTTTTCCATTCTTGCAGAAACTGACTAAATGATTTTTCTTGTTAAATATAATTATATTCTTGAGCTCAACTTGTGCACACTGTCTTATAATGTCAAAATGCACATCTTTTGAATTAATCATGATTTTTGAATTAACAAAAATAATTATTCTTGATTTATGCATGTTTTCCCTTGTAAATTAATAAACCAAGTTCAGTGAAGTTCCTAGGTGTATGTACTGGTTCTTTAGGCTTGTTTAGGACTAGAGGGCATACATGAGAAAGTTTGGATCAATTTGATGCTTATCTATTTTTGTATGAATTTAAATTGAATCACTAGCTAGTCCTTGTTATTTTCAATAATAATTAATTTCCTAGCATCCAACACTCACATGTGGGTCCAATGGACCAGGATTGGTGCTAGTAGGCATAAGAAACACTCCTTTAATTTTTAGTAATTTTATTGTTTAATAAAAAAGCTTAAAAACCCTTTTTATATTAAAGGGATTTTAAATAATGAAAACCCCCTAATTAATCTTTTTTCCTTTTTGGAAAGTATTAATTTATATCATTAAAAGCTAATTAAATATCATCACTGATAAGAAATTAATTTCTAAATAAAAATATTAATTACACCTTTGTTGGTGAAGATAAAAAGGAATTAAAGCTTTCACATGAAATGACAAGTACAATAAAAACCTTTATTCAAATGTACAATAAAAGAATAACTCATGTACACCCAATAACCTTCCTAAAAGAGAAACATTAGATAGATGCTTGTTAAGGTGAATATGACCAACCCAGAGTTGGATAAGACAACAAACTATCACATCACCTAAACTTGCATTGCATTCCGTGTAGATCTTCCGACGGAGATTACTCCCTTGTCCCGAAACCGAGGAAGGAGGAGCGGAAGCATCGCCGCAAAGACGTGGAAGTGCTCGACACCGAGGGTGCCCAGGCTAACCTAGCTGACGAAGGCAAGCTCCGGTGCATCTAACCTAGTTTTCAAATTCTTTATTCAATTATCTATGGATGATTGTGCATTTACGTTCAGGAGTTGAATGAAACCCTAGATGCATGATCCATAGGTACCTTTGTCCTTACTAGGATGATAGGTCGGTAGCTGCTAAGCTATAGGACCATTACAAGTCGAGTGATGACCTCACTCGCGAGAATAGGTTCCTAGATAGGAATCACAATGTATCCTTAAATGGATTGCTCACGTGGTAAGAGCATGGGATCTGGGCTCCGGTCCAGTGGTTATGTGGGTTAAGTTTTTGAACGTACTAAGCACATGTCGGGTATGGGACCGGTAAGCCTAGTACCTTAATGAGACGGCTAGGGATGGAACTGTTACTACCCTTGGGATTCGCTCTCACGGCTAGCTACCGGTGGTGTATGGTGACTCCGGGTATCTCACGGGGTATGCCGGATAGCCTGCACCAAAGATTGTGGCCTTTCATCCCGACCCGGGGATTTTTGGGGACGGCCTGGGAAAGTTGTCCTTGCGGGGGCAGCCTACCGTGTGTTTGGGTCTACCTTGCAAGGTTTAAATCAATCGATTGGCGGCCTCTCACCGTGATCCGAGACTACTTACTCCACTAGTCATGAGATCCCTAATGATGGAATTTGATGAAGATGATGTTTGATTAATTGTATAATACAACTTTGTTTGTACTAGTTGGCTAATGTAGTAAAGATTAAACCTACTAGAACTTGTGCTAAAATCTTGAAAGTAAGGACCTACTCTTTGTTACTTTTTAGCAAAGGCAACCCAGTAGCCAAAAAACCTTTCATGGTCTAGATCTGGTGGAGTAGTTATCACCGACGGGTAAGACTTGCTGAGTATTAGTATACCCAGCCTTGCTATAATGTGTTGATCCAGGTAATGCCTTCAGTGATGTGTGGCCCGGAGAGATCCCGCCCGGCTGGGAGCTAGAGTGGGTGGAGGACGACTACTGAAAGCATCAAGGATGGCCTCCCGTGGTGTCTTCGCTTCCGTTAGTTTAATTCCGCTGCTTTTCGAAAACTCTGAACTATTTCATCATGGCAAAAACTATGGTTTGTAATAAATAAACCCCTTGGGGTACGAATTTGGATTTTAATGTTGTTGTATCTCTGGACTCGCCTTCGAGTGAGTTTTAATGCATATATTCGATCCTTGTGCTCTTCAAGTGACTTACCGGCGTTAACCCAGCAACTAACGACAGGATGATACTTTATTATTACTTAATGACCAAAGTGGATCGGTCTTAGGCGATAGTACGGTATTTTCCTGGGCGGGTTGTCATAGTTGGCATCAGAGCTTATATGCACCAGAGATTAATTAATAAACCTTAATCACTGATTTTTGAATAAAATATGCCAAGATTTTCTGATTTTCCAAAATACGTTGGTCCGCTAAGGATAAACTAGACCGAGAGGCCCTAGAGGGAATTTTGGGTTCTTTCGTGTGGCTTAATTAACCTATGGTTTATTTTGCTAACTCCCAAGACATTACTTTATGTCAGACTTACTTTCTTGCACAACCATACTAGTTCATCACGTTTTGCCATACGTGGTGGTACCACAGGGAAGTCCTGTGAGGGACTAGTGGGACCTATTCCAATGGGTGTCACGTCGCGTCTGAGTCTCGTCACGTTTTGCCATACGTGATGGTACCACGGGAAAGTCCGTGAGGGATGAGTGAGGCCTATTCCAATGGGCACTCACGTCGCGTCAGAGTCTTAAATAGGACGCTGTCCATGCAGCGGCTTAACGCATGGATGTCGTTTCTATAGTGAACGGTAATGAATGGGGACGCTTTCGTGACGTGCTGGCACAAAAGGTTCGTTTTCTGCAGGTACATAACAGCGCTTCGTTAGTCGTTAAGCAAGTACCGTATAGCTCTCGACTAGATATTATAGGGAGAGACGATTAAAAGCCTTGCCATCGGCACTAACTTCGATTTTTGGCTTGATTGCCATGTGAGGTCGAATAGGACGTCTTGCATGCATGTTAAAAATCGAAACAACTAAATTGGACCCAAAAATCGAAATTCCATATGCTCTCTAAGGAAGATTATGCTAGTGTGTGCTTTTTATAAACTAAAGTACCTCTCATACCTAGCCGTCATGCTGCCGAAATTTTTGAAAAATTTGTTTACCTTGTGCTAGGTTTAATTAAACCAAATTGCTAAAAACAAGTGTTCCTGAACTAGCTATCTTGTAAATAGCAAGTCTCGATCCTAGTTCATTTGGGTTGGTTACGCTTTCCTAAGCACATCTAGGTTCTGACTATTCATCTTGTTTCCTTGATCCATGCTCAACCTTAAAATTTTAATTAAAAGTATTAAAGGTTTAATTTAAAACTTGGGGAAATTTTTGAGGTTTCTGGATTTTTGGTTATGAATTTTTATTCACAGCTGCCAGAACTTCACCATTTGATATGCCGTTCTCTTTGAGATCTGACATGAGTTACATTTGTGTACAGATGGATTTCCCCGTGTTCCACCAGTTCGACGCTGACGGTACGATCCGTACCAACGGGTTGCACTGGGAGGGTTTTCCGTGCCTGGCGTGGGAAGCACTCAGTGCCGCAGGCTACCTCACCCCACCGACTTACGAGATGAAGGAGTTTGAGCGCTTTGGCGTTCCCCGCTGCAGAGTGATCGTTACTGTTCTGCCACACCCAGACCACACCGACTGGTTTGACTTGAGCTTTATCTTCTGGGGATTCGTCACTCACGAGTCCGTTGAGTCAGCCGCCCTCAGAGTGCTGACAGACTTCTGTGACCACAACCCCACCGTGGTAGCTCTTTCTCCGTTTGGACTGTTTCCTGCTGTGAGTCCTCTCAACCCAGCATGGTTGGACCGTATGGACCAGCTACGGGAGTTACTGACCCTAGCAGAGCCGTTGGGTGTTACCCAGACACTAGCCCATTGTCTGAACGTGGTTTTCACACTTCAGGGGCTGCGCTACAACACCGCAGCGATTATTGGGCAGCGCTTGGAGGCATCTAGGCGCGATTGGGAGCAGCTTTCAAGAAGACACCGGCCAGCTTGAACTTCACTCTTACTCCGGTGCAGCAGGAGAATGACAGGCTGCGTGCTAGGAGGTTTCAGTTAGAGCTTGAGAGAGGCGACCGCCTACAGAGGATCGTAGATCTGGAGGAGGAGAACCATGCACTAGAGGAGGATGCCGATGCGCACGAGATTGAGAGGCTGACGCTACTACAGAACATTGCTGATATGCAGCAGCAGGTGTAGGAGGCCGAGGTACAGGTGGCAGCCTTGCAGGCTATAGTAGCCTTATAGCCACTACCCCCAGTACAGGCACACCCAGAGGAGCAGCAGGCCTTGTCCGGTCTGGATCAGACGAGCCGGGCAGGACCACCGCTACCGACTCCCCCAGCTTCGCCTACGTACAGTGGTGCTTCAGTGGGCAACTAGGCTGCCAACAGCATGGATGAGAAGGATGTCGATCCGATCGAGTTGTCTTTGAGATGTTTAGAGTAGTTGGCTTGACAGCACGTCTTCATGCCAAGTAACTGCTTGTATCGTGTCATGTCATGTTGTTTCAAATTCGAGTTGTAATATCTTTGAACCTTGTTATATCGTATTGTAATAAAGAATGCTTAAGCATGTATGCTTTAAGTAAATTTCGTTTGTCATTCAATTTGAAACCTTCTTGCGTATGAATACCAGATCCTTGGATAAATCGTTGCAAATGACCACGCTTGTCAGTTTTGCATTCTCACCTAAAAAAATGTTGGTAAACCAAAGCATTTTTAGGGACATAACTCGTTGCCAGCGAATAAGTGCTCGTCCGTATACCACCTTCGTTGGTATCCAGAATGACAATGATCGCTCGAGGGTATTTATGAGCCGAGCAATTGAGTAATCGTAGTCCTGACCGTGTTGAGAAGAACGATACTATGAATCTTGGCGGATATAGAATATTGTTGATTATTGCTGTCCTCATTGTTTAAGTGCTAATGAGATGTGATTATGCATGATCGTGCTTGTCATCATTTGGAGTAAGCTTTTGGTTATCTCACTAATAAAGCTCACTTTTCAGATGGTGGGAACCACGTGCAGCTCTCCCAACGGTTTCGGAGCAAGTGGTAGTGGTGACTTGCCACCACCCCCGCCCATGACACCGACGGAGGCCTTCATGGCCACCCAAACCGAGGTGCTGCGCCAGATCCTGCAGACACAGCAGCAAATCGCCCAGCAGATGAACAGAGGGCCGCCACACGGGGCCAACCACGAGGGGCCTAACCAGGTCACTACGTATGCCCAGTTCATCGCTATGAAGCCGCCAACCTTCGCTAAAGCAGAAGACCCTCTGGAAGCTGAGGCTTTGGTTAAGGCCATAGAGGCAAAATTCTCTGCCTTTGTGCTGCCTTGCTCCGAGGAGAACAAAGCGAACTTCACAGCGCTGCAACTGCGAGGGGAAGCTTTGATGTGGTGGGACCACTTCAAGTCAATGCAGCGAGGGCACGCTGTGACTTGGGATGAGTTCAAGCAGGCTTTCAAGAGCCACCACATTCCCAAGGGACTGATGGATAGAAAGATGAGGGAGTTGTTGGCCCTCCGGCAAGGATCTGCCTCAGTGTATCGCTATGCTCAGAAGTTTAATAGCTTGTGCCAGTATGGTGGGCGTCATGTTGATACTGATGCCAAAAAGATGGAGAGGTTTCGTGACGGGCTTGATGGCAAGCTGTATGAGCGTCTGAATCTGCTCGAGCCCGCAAACTTCCATGAGCTAGTGAACAAGGCTATCTCCCAAAAGGATGCTATGAAGAAAGCCCACGGGGACAACAAGAGGATGTCTGGTTTCACCCCAGGCAGCGGAACGGGCAAGAAGTTTCGCTTTGTGAAGAAGGAAGCTCCAGGCCCATCCCAGCAATCTTCAACTGGACGCTGGACGATGAAGCCACCTCAGAGCAAGCCCGCAGGGAACTTCCAGTTCCGCAGTGCCCAGCAGCAGGCTCCAAAGCCTAATGCACCTCCTCGCGATGTTGGAGATCGTCGTTGCTACAACTGTGGCCAGCCAGGGCACTACATTAGTGAGTGTCCAAAGCCCAGGCAGATCAAGCCCAACCCGCAGAATCAGGGTGCAGGAAGCAAGCCTACCACTCCGGCTAAGAAGCCTATGGTGCAAGTGCGCCAAGGCAAGCTGAACTTCACTACCATGAATGACATCCCAACAGGAGCTCCAGTACTCACGGGTACATTCTCTATCAACGACACTCCTATTAAGATTTTGTTCGATTCGGGAGCTACCCATAGTTTCATTAGTGAAAGGCTAATAAACAAACTGGGTTTGAAGGGTTCTCATACCACTTCCGCTTACAAGATAACTACTCCCGGAGGCCAAATCACCTCCAATATCTTAATCCGAGGAGTAAATTTGGGTTTAGGTAGTAAAATCATTCCAACAAACCTTATCGTCATAAACTTGGTTGGAATGGATGTTATCTTGGGTATGGAATGGATATATCAGATAGGGTTGTAGAGATCAATTCTCCTACGGTCGGGCACACCACCTTGTACCTACCTTTCAGGGACGGTACCGACTCTTGTGCCTATGTGACCATTATCTCCTCTCTTGATGAAATTCCAGTAGTGTGCGAGTACCCGGACGTCTTTCCTGACGAGTTGCCTGGTATGCCACCAGACAGAGATGTCGAGTTTGTGATCGAACTCCAGCCCGGTATCGCACCCATTTCCAAAAGACCTTATCGCATGCCACCCAAAGAGTTAGCCGAGCTAAAAGCCCAACTCCAAGAATTGTTAGATAAGGGTTATATTCGCCCGAGCTCTTCTCCTTGGGGTTGCCCCCGCTCTCTTTGTCAAAAAGGAAGATGGTAGCTTGAGAATGTGCGTAGATTACCGACCACTCAATGCGCTCACCATCAAAAACAAATACCCGCTTCCTCGAATCGATGTTCTTTTTGATCAATTGGCTGGTGCCAAAGTCTTCTCTAAGATCGACCTTCGTTCTGGCTACCACCAAATCAAGATTCGACCTTGTGACATTCCTAAAACCGCTTTTTCCACTCGTTATGGTCTTTACGAGTTCTTGGTCATGTCTTTCGGACTCACTAATGCTCCCGCCTACTTCATCTACCTCATGAACTCCGTGTTCATGAAGGAGCTCGATAAATTTGTCGTGGTCTTTATCGATGATATTCTCATCTATTCTAAGAGCGAGAAAGATCATGCCAAACATCTCCGAGTTGTCCTTCAGCGTTTGCGAGATCACAAGCTTTATGCTAAGTTCTCCAAATGCAAATTCTGGTCGAAAAGTGTGAAATTCTTAGGGCACACCATTTCCCAAGATGGTATCTCTGTAGATCCTAGCAAAGTTCAAAAGGTGATGGATTGGAAACCACCCAAGTCCGTGCATCAAATCCGCAGTTTCCTAGGATTGGCGGGATACCACCGTCGATTCATTCCTGACTTTTCTAGAATCGCAAAACCCATGACCGAATTACTCAAGAAAGGAGTGAAATTCGTGTGGAGTGAAGCATGTTAGAAAGCTTTCCACACCCTCAGGCAACATCTAACTTCAGCCCCAGTGCTAGCTCAACCCGATAATTCCAAACCATTTGAAGTCTTCTGTGACGCATCAGGCATGAGTCTCGGCTGTGTCCTTATGCAAGAAGGCCGAGTCATTGCCTATGCTTCACAGGCACTTCGACCCCATGAGCTCAATTATCCTACCCATGATCTTGAGTTAGCTGTTGTTGTCCATGCCCTCAAGATATGGAGGCATTATCTAATGGGTAATCATTGTAATATCTTCACTGATCACAAGAGCCTCAAATACATCTTCACCCAGTCAGAGTTGAATATGAGACAGAGAAGATGGCTTGAGTTGATTAAAGATTATGATCTAGAAGTGCACTATCATCCCGGCAAAGCAAATGTTGTTGCGGATGCTCTTAGCCGCAAAGATTATTGCAACCACCTAGAGTTGGAGCCAGTCAGTGAACCATTGTGTGAGGAAATGAGGAGACTCAACTTAGAAGTGGTACCGCAGGGAATTCTTTATGCCTTGACGGCAGAGTCAAATCTTTATGATAGAATTGTCGCTGCCCAGCGCGACGATGCGGATATTCAAACCATCCGGCAGAAACTAGCAGAAGGAGACCCCAAGTACACTTGTTTCCAGAAGGATCACCAGGATGTGGTCTGGTTTGGGAAACGTCTAGTGGTCCCCGTTGACCCAGAAATTAAGAAAATCATTCTAGATGAGGCTCACAGGTCCAAATTCTCTATTTATCCCGGTAGTACCAAAATGTACCAAGATCTGAAGCAGAACTTTTGGTGATCCAATATGAAGGTGGATGTAGCCAAGTATGTAGCCGAGTGCGAAACTTGGCACCGGATGAAAGCAAGTCATTTGAAATCGGCAGGAGTACTCCAACCCCTGTCGATACCTATGTGGAAGTGGGACGATATTAGTATGGATTTCATTGTGGGTTTACCCCTAATCGCTAGAAAGAAAGACTCTATTTGGGTAATTGTGGATAGACTCACCAAGACCGCCCACTTCATTGCCGTGCACACCACTTACTCCGTACAACAATATGCAGAGTTGTACGTGGACCACATAGTTCGTCTGCATGGAATCCCAAAGACTATAATCTCTGATAGAGGGACTCAGTTTGTAGCTCATTTTTGGGAACAGTTGCATGAGTGTTTGGGAACTCAGCTGATCCGCAGTTCCAGTTATCATCCGCAGACCGATGGTCAGACGGAGAGGATAAATCAGATTTTAGAGGACATGTTGAGAGCAAGCATCTTGCACTTTGACAAGAGTTGGGACAAGTGTTTGTCCTTGGCAGAGTTCTCTTACAATAACAGTTATCAAGCCAGCTTGAAAATGGCACCGTTCGATGCTCTATACGGACGCAGATACCGCACTCCGCTGAACTGGTCAGAGACTGGAGAAAGAACACTCTTTGGACCAGAATTAGTTAAAGAGGCCGAAGAAACGGTGCAAGTGATAGGAGAAAATTTGAAGATGGCACAGATGAGGCAAAAGAGTTACCATGACAAGGGAACCGCACCTCGACACTTTGAAGTGGGAGATTATGTGTATTTGAAGGTATCCCCCACCAAAGGTGTGCAAAGGTTCGGAGTCAAGGGAAAGTTAGCCACGCGCTACATTGGACCATATGAAGTTATAGAAGTGTGTGGACCCATGGCTTACCGTATCCAATTGCCAGAACGGTTTTTCGCAGTTCACAATGTGTTCCATGTAACTCAGTTGAAGAAAGGAATGCCTGTTCCGGAGAATGAAATCATCACGGAAGCTAATGCTTGGATCGAGCCGGATTTCTCGCTCATCGAGCATCCACTGAAAGTACTAGACCAAAAAGAGCGAAAGACCCGAAGGCAGATCGTGCGAATGTACAAGATCCAATGGAGCCATCACACGGAGGAAGAAGCCACGTGGGAGACAGAGGACTACCTTAATACTAAGTATACGGGCTTCCTACAATCCCGAAACCGTGAGTCTTTCTCCCCATCTCTCCGATATCAAATCGAATCTCGGGACGAGATTCCGTTTAAGGGGGGTAGGCTGTGACGCCCCAGGTTTTTAATTAACCTTAATAGCCGGTCAAATGGTCAATCGTGGTCAAACCATAGTCAACCTGGGCCCTCACCTCGAAAAACTCACTAACCCGCCCTAGTGACCCTAATTGAATAGTAAACACACTTGTGGGGCCCACCCATGGTCAAAAGTTGGGTCAAACCCATTGCCACCCTAGTGACCACAGGTGTCTGCCGGAACTTTTGCCGCGTTCTCCAAAATTCACCTAAACACTCAAAATTCTACCTATATGAAAGTTGTAAATCTTGTTGAGGGACACAACTTTTATGTAGATTGGCATTTCAAATTTGGAGGGGAAAACATGAAAAATCCATTGCAAGCCAGGATTCACCGTTTTCCAAACCCTGCTGACATTCAAAGTTAGCATTCAAATAACTATTGATCTGAGCAGAAAAACCCTATATGGCTTTTGTAGAAATTGTTGCTGGTAGCTAGATCTACAACTTTGGTATTCATCACTTGGTCCAGTTCTATTCAAAATTTTAGAGAAAAATCGGTTGGAACAGGGCACCAGCAACCTGTTTGAGCCAGAGTGCCGCCATGCGCGACGTCGAGCGCGCCCGCGCGCCGCCTCGCCGCCGGCCGTGCCCCGGCGTCCACGCCCGCGCCGCCCGAGGCCCACACCGGCCGAGGCACACGCCATCCCGTGATCCCGCGCCCCTACGCGCGCGCATGCCGCGGACCGGCGGTCCGTCGGCCGTGTCGCCGCCGTACGCGCGCCGCCCGAGCGCCGTGGTACGGCGGAGCATCTTCGCCGTCACCCCTCGTCACCCACGGACGTGCCAAGCCACGTATAAAGGCCCCTTTCCCCCCCCCCTCCGCGCGCGGGCCCCGAGCCGCCCGCCGCCATTGCCGCCGCCGCCGGCGGCCGGAGCTCGCCGCCCGTGCTCGCCGCCGTCCAACCGCCCCCGCTAGCTTCCCCCGGCTCCCGGTGTAGCTCGCGCATTCGCTTGTTGCCCAACATTTCACTTCCTCGCCGGTTTTCCCCGAGCCGCCGCGGCCACCGCCGCCGGCCGCCGCTAAACCCCCGTCGCCGGCCACCTCTCCGCCCCAACCACGGCAACCACGGCCTCCTAGGTGAGCATGTGGTCGAGCCCGGCCGCTAGCCCGGCCGGCCGCCGCCGCCACTCGCCGGTGTTGGCCGTGCCCGCGCCGCCCGACCCGGCCAAGGGCCCGATTGCAATGATTTCAATCTTCGTAGGGTGTTTTGTGCTAGATGCAGGGCTTAGTTGTAAGGATCTTTATCTAGCTTTTCTTGCAGATTAGTCCAGTGCCTTGTAAAATGCCTAGAAATTCATAGAAAAATCCCAAACCAATTTTTTAGGGTTCAGGAAAGGAAATCCCACCACTTTGGTTGTTTACTCATGGCTGGATTCTAAATAGTTTCAGCATGAAAAATACAAATGTGTTAAACCTAGATCTGTCATAACGTGAAATCCATAACTCCTTTGTAGCCCAATTTTGGATATGTTGTGTGTTAGGATATGACTAGATGCTGCGCCAAAAATTGCACAACGTTATGCAGTAGATCTTGCTAATTAAATTCTTTTCCATTCTTGCAGAAACTGCCTAAATGATTTTTCTTGTTAAATATAATTATGTTCTTGAGATCAACTTGTGCACACTGTCTTATAATGTCAAAATGCACATCTTGTGAATTAATCATGATTTTTGAGTTAACAGAAATAATTATTCTTGATTTATGTATGTTTTCCTTTGTAAATTAATAAACCAAGTTCAGTGAAGTTTCTAGGTGTATGTACTGGTTCTTTAGGCTTGTTTAGGACCAGAGGGCATACATGACAAAGTTTGGATCAATTTGATGCTTATTTATTTTTGTATGCATTTAAATTGAATCACTAGCTAGTCCTTGTTATTTTCAATAATATTTAATTTCCTAGCATCCAACACTCACATGTGGGTCCAATGGACCAGGATAGGTGCTAGTAGGCATAAGAAACACTCCTTTAATTTTTAGTAATTTAATTGTTTAATAAAAAGCTTAAAATCCCTTTTTATATTAAAGGGATTTTAAATAAAGAAAAACCCCTAATTAATCCTTTTTCCTTTTTGGAAAGTATTAATTTATATCATTAAAAGCTAATTAAATATCATCACTGATAAGAAATTAATTCCTAAATAAAAATATTAATTACACCTTTGTTGGTGAAGATAAAAAGGAATTAAAGCTTTCACATGAAATGACAAGTACAATAAAAACCTTTATTCAAATGTACAATAAAAGAATAACCCATGTACACCCAATAACCTTCCTAAAAGAGAAACATTAGATAGATGCTTGTTAAGGTGAATATGACCAACCCAGAGTTGGATAAGACAACAAACTATCACATCACCTAAACTTGCATTGCATTCCGTGTAGATCTTCCGGACGGAGATTACTCCCTTGTCCCGGAAACCGAGGAAGGAGGAGCGGAAGCATCGCTGCAGTACGTGGAAGTGCTCGACACCGAGGGTGCCCAGGCTAACCTAGCTGACGAAGGCAAGCTCCGGTGCATCTAACCTAGTTTTCAAATTCTTTATTCAATTATCTATGGATGATTGTGCATTTACGTTCAGGAGTTGAATGAAACCCTAGATGTATGATCCATAGCTACCTTTGTCCTTACTAGGATGATAGGTCGGTAGCTGCTAAGCTATAGGACCGTTACAAGTCGAGTGATTA
Source organism: Cenchrus americanus (assembly GCA_947561735.1). Classification (NCBI taxonomy): domain Eukaryota; kingdom Viridiplantae; phylum Streptophyta; class Magnoliopsida; order Poales; family Poaceae; genus Cenchrus; species Cenchrus americanus. The sequence goes on along the minus strand of OX387244.1, from coordinate 73,326,732 downwards.
CCTCACTCGCGAGAATAGGTTCCTAGATAGGAATCACAATGTATCCTTAAATGGATTGCTCACGTGGTAAGAGCATGGGATCTGGGCTCCGGTCCAGTGGTTATGTGGGTTAAGTTTTTGAACGTACTAAGCACATGTCGGGTATGGGACTGGTAAGCTAGTACCTTAATGAGACGGCTAGGGATGGAACTGTTACTACCCTTGGGATTCGCTCTCATGGCTAGCTACCGATGGTGTATGGTGACTCCGGGTATCTCGCGGGGTATGCCGGATAGCCTGCACCAAAGACTGTGGCCTTTCATCCCGACCCGGGGATTTTTGGGGACGGCCTGGGAAAGTTGTCATTGCGGGGGCAGCCTACCGTGTGTTTGCATCTACCTTGCAAGGTTTTAATCAATCGATTGGCGGCCTCTCACCGTTATCCGAGACTACTTACTCCACTAGTCATGAGATCCCTAATGATGGAATTTGATGAAGATGGTGTTTGATTAATTGTATTGTACAACTTTGTTTGTACTAGTTGGCTAATATAGTAAAGATTAAACCTACTAGAACTTGTGCTAAAATCTTGAAAGTAAGGACCTACTCTTTGTTACTTTTTAGCAAAGGCAACCCAGTAGCCAAAAAGCCTTTCATGGTCTAGATCTGGTGAAGTAGTTATCACCGACGGGTAAGACTTGCTGAGCATTAGTATACTCAGCCTTGCTATAATGTGTTGATCCTGGTAATGCCTTCAGTGATGTGTGGCTTGGAGAGATCCCGCCCGGCTGGGAGCTGGAGTGGGTGGAGGACGACTACTGAAAGCATCATGGATGGCCTCCCGTGGTGTCTTCGCTTCCGTTAGTTTAATTCCGCTGCTTTTCGAAAACTCTGAACTATTTCATCATGGCAAAAACTATGGTTTGTAATAAATAAACCCCTTGGGGTACGAATTTGGATTTTAATGTTGTTGTATCTCTGGACTCGCCTTCGAGTGAGCTTTAATGCATATATTCGATCCTTGTGCTCTTCAAGTGATTTACAGGGCGTTAACCCGGCAACTAACGACAGGATGATACTTTATTATTGCTTAATGACCAAAGTGGATCGGTCTTAGGCGATAGTACGGTATTTTCCTGGGCGGGTTGTCACAACCTGCCCCCTATCTTCTTCCTCCTCTTCCTCGTCTGACGACGAGTACTCCTCTCGTCGACGAGTACTCCTCTCGTCCCGGCGAGGAAAGCCCCCGCCGCCGCGCGCCCCGAACTCCTCGCTCCTCCGCTCCCGGCGCTCCCGTCGCCTCGCATTCTGCTCTCTTCTGCGCTCCACCCGCTCCTACTCTCGCTGTTGCACCGGGCGTGCGTGCGCGCGAGACCGGGGCGTGGGCGGGTCGGACCACGCGGCATTCACGCGCACCATCTGCGGGGATCAGGCAAAGCCTTAAAACACGCCGACGACCCAAAAACCAGTAGAACAAGAAAGGAAAGCAAGAAATTCACTCACCAATTGGCCAACTGGGAGCATGGCGAACGCCCACAGGGACGCGTTATCGCAACGCCCCGCCCTGAGGTCGATGGCGCGCCGCGCCCGGGTGGCTGCGTATTCCCGCGGGAAGAGGTCCCGCAGCAGCCACGACTCTGCCAACGCAACGGGGTCCGCATCCTCGTCCATCTTGAAGATGCGGAGCCGCCTCTCCATCAGGGGGACGATCCGCCAGTGGTGGAGGTCGGCGAGGACGCACCCCGCGGTCAGCCCGCGGTCCGCCAGGTGCTTCAACGCGGTCGGGAGCGAGTCCAGCCGCACCTGGTGCGAGGGCGGAGATACCCCATGGTGCCAGGAGATGGCCTTCTCCCTCAGCACCTTGCCGGTGTAGGGGGGAGGCCAGGGTCGGCGTTGCGGAGGTAGAACCACCCCCGCTCCCAGTCCGCGTTGTTGGAGGTCATCGTGCAGGGGATGTACTCCTCCCTGTGCGAGCTCCGCAACGCTAGCGACAAGCCGCCGGCACGCGCCGCGCGGCGAGTCCTCGGCTCCGACGTGGCCAGCGTGTGCAATTTCGCGCGGAAGAGGTGGACCCAGAGATCCCAGTTTACCGGAATCCCCAGGAAGCCTTCGAAGACGCCGACAAACGTGGCTGCCTGCGAGATTGCATTCGGTGTGAAGTTGTGCAGCTCCACGCCGTAGTGGTAGCATAGGGCCCGCATGAAGCGGCTCGCCGGCGCCGCTATGACGCGCTCGTGGAAATGGACGAAGCTGACGACGTAGCCGAACGGTGGGTTGGGAACTTGTCACACCCTGAAATTTCCAATTTCAGGATGTGCATAGGAAAAAAATTAAACAACGATTTATTCTAAATTTTAAAATTTTGCCCAACTTTTATTCTTCTTTACAGGAAATATAGTATAGGAAAAATCCTTTGTTTGATTTTTCTAAATTAAATAAATAGTTGTGTGTGTGTTGCATTCATGCCGGTGCATTGTTATTGGGTGTTTGGATTCAAACCCTGGTTTGAATTCAATTGTGTTTGCTTGCTTTAAAGAGGAATAGAAATAGGAAAAAAAAAGATAAGAGAAGCTGGCTGCCATGCCTCCTTTCCAGCTGTTTTCGCTGCGGCCCGTTTTCTAGTGAAGTCTGCCCGTGCCCCCTTGATTCTCCCCGCGGCCACGCGCCATCGCCCGGAGCCCGGCCCCGGCTCTCGCTAGTGGCCCGGCCCGGCCCGCTGCGCGCGCGCCGCCGCTCCCGCCCACCGACGCGCGGGGACCGCGCGTCATCCCCCTCCTCGCGCATCCGCGCCGCCGCGCGCACCCGAGGCCAACCCGGCTCGGCGTCCGCACCGCCCGGCCCCCGGACCACGGGCCCGCTCGCCTAGGGGCTCCGCCCTATAAGAGCGCCGCCTCCCCCCTCGGTTGCGCCCCCTTCGCCGCCAAAACCCTAACCCTAGAGCTTCACGCCGCCGCCATCTCGATCGCGCCGCCGCCGCCGTCGACCCGAGCCGTCGCCGCCTCCCGTCATCGTGCCGCCGTCCCCGCATCTCCGCCGCTAGGTAAGGGTGCCGCCGGTGTCCCTTGTAGGCGTGCCTCGTGCCCTACGCCGCCGTGCCGCGCCGCCGGAGCCCCGCCGCCGCCGTTGCTCGCCGTGGGTCGCAGCGCGCGCCGTCGCCGCCGCTTCGGGTAGCCCCCGTTGAGTTCGCGAGCGCGTGCTCGTCGCTCTAGTGCCAACCGCGGCCGAATCGTGCACCCTCGGCGCGAGATCGATTTGCGCCGGTGAGCCCGCCGCCCGCGCCGCCGCGCGCCGCCGCGTGCATCTTCGCCGCCGACCCGTTCGCCCGTGCAAGATCCGGGCCACCGGATTCCCCATCTACGCCCCGCAGCACGTCAACTCCCCGGCCAAAGCGCCTTACGGCCAACCCGCGCCGCTTCGGATCTCGCCGTCGGATCCCGATCCGATGGATCGATCCATCCTCTTAACGTTAGCCGCGCGCTTTTTGCAAATAAAACCCTAAGTTTTTACGGATTTGCAACCCGTCCTCCCACCTTAAGAAACCCTTACGAATAGGACCTCGTTTTCTTCGTTTAGCCCGAAAACTTAAGTTTTATTTACGATTAGCCCTAAAACTTGTTCTAGCAATAACTTTGTCGTTTTAGCTCCGTTTTTAGCGTTCTTTATATCCACGCGATCGTCTCGACGAGTAGAACGACTTTTTGCCCCCGTTTAGTTCTCGTTAGTACTGTTTGGTGATTGTTTCTTATTTTATTCCATTGTATGCTTGTATGTGAATGATGTGGTGCGTAGAAGACGGTTCGTTCGTGGAGAACGCCGGAGTTGAAGATTTCCAAGGTCTTGAGCAGCAAAGACACGTTGGTAGAAGGCAAGTCCTTGCTACATTCCCGTTGATCCTATTACAACATGCATTTTAATAACACCGTTATTTATTATTGCTTTGCATTAAATTGATGGGTCCTACTATTAAGGTTTGACTAGTTTTGTTTATCCCGTGCCTTGATCAACTCCGGGTTTATGTTTATGTTGGGTAGACCATGCTTAGTTGCTCAACTTGGGTTTATGGTGGTTTTGATGAACAACAATGTTAATCTTTCTTTATTTATGTTGTACCTTTCATTAATCAAGATCACCCGTGTTAATCGGAACATGGAGCGACCACCCAGGAAAAAGATACTACCACAAGACATATGGCTCGTCTTGGCTTATTAATTAGTGAACCGGGTGTTAGGTATGCTTTACCCGATAAGGGTTGGGGGCCGGCGGGTAGTGGCGTATGGACTCGCTCGGGCGTAGGTGTGGGCTTGGCTAAGACACGGTACTCGTCCGGAGCTTTATACGTTGCACCGACCGGGTAACCTAGCGGGCGACCTTCATCCGGGGATCTTTGTAACGGCCTCGTAGCGTCCCTATGCAATCACACCTCGGTAGTGTGGTATGGTGCCCGATCGCATCGCATGGTTGGGTTTAAAGTTCTTCGGGACTTTTACGCGACTTGTGGGTAAAGATGTACGACCTCCGCAGTGTAAAACTAACTAGTTAGCCGTGCCCACGGCCACGGGCGGCCTGGACCCTCACATGATTAAACTATGGAAGATGGATTAAAGCATTTACTTTCTTTCATGATGATGATGCTTATGTTAATCTTTGGGTTGGTATAAACTTACATTTGCTAGTAATATAGCTTGCTTAATAAAATTTGACCAACTAAAATGCTGATATGCTATGCAACCACAAGCTTCCACCATAAAGCCTTTGCATGTTGTTATAGATCTTTTCCCTTGTTGAGTACGACATGTGCTCATGCTTGTCGTTCTTTTATATGCATCTACACAACCCGGTTCTTCGCTCGTACGGACGCTTTGAAGATTTCCCCGGAGAGTTCGGTGGTTTCTAGGCGAGCGTGCCACCGCCGCCTACTCCGTGGAGACGTCCTTTACCGCTGCTAGTACTCGCTTATGTTACGATTTTGAGACATTCGGTCATGTAATAAAGTTTTAATACTCTCTATACGCTTTTGCACTGTGTTTTGGTATACACTGAGTCAACGCATGTGTGAAACTTGATCCTGGCGCACATGTGTTTTATGCATTCGGATTTGCCCTTAAATCCGGGTGTGACAAAGTGGTATCGTAGCAAGTTGTTGATCGTAGGACGTTAGCCTAGTTAGAAACTGGTCGAACTTAAGGATTATAACCATCTAGTAGCCATGCTTACTTCGTGCTATGCTTTAATTCCATTCTTAATATACCTATCCTTGATTTTACCCCAATCCTTGGTGTTCTACTCGTTGTCTATCTTATCTTGGTCAATCTTTTCATTCTATGTTACCTTGTTCTTGCTTTAGGAAATCTTTAGCACCTATTTTATGCTCTCTAACCTTTCTCTACCTTTACCCTACCCGTGTTCGCAGTGTTCTCGGTTATCTAATGGCTCTATCATGTTCAAGCTGAAGATCTTCTTTAAGATCTAGGTTCTTTAGGCTTGTCCTTGTGAAGTCGCTAGTTACGATCGACGAATAGGTGTGCTTAGTTTAGTGGTGTGTTTGAATGCTTGAGCTTGTGTTAATGCTTGATTTGGATCTTTGATTGAGTGCGGTGTGTTGTGGGTTGATAACCACAATGACATTGGTTTAGTTTAAGTTTGCTTAGTTGGGTTAATTTTTGTCTCAATCATCCTTTCATCTTGCACATTCCTAACCCTTTATTAAATCTTTACTCATCTACTTTGGAATCCATCTTGCTGCAAATCTGTTCTCGCCAACTTTCAACACAGCAGTAGTGTTTTGTTTATATCTCGAGCTACAGAGCTCCGATTGATGCAAAACCAGTTGGGTTAGTTCACAAATTTCATAACCAATGTTCTGTCAAAAATTCAGCCCCATCCAATACATATCCTGGGAGCTATGCATGAAACATGGGAGTGGTCAGAATCTGTAAAACTCTGCTGACACATTAACTTCATTATTTTATATCTTGGGCTATAGACCTCCGTTTGAGGCAAAACCAATTGGAGAAGTTCAGAAATTTCATGGGTGTTTCACCGTACAAAATTCAGCAATTTTGATCACATAACCAGAGAGTGATGCCCGAAACTTTGGAGCTACTTGAATCTGTTAACACTGCTGATAGACCCGACTTGTTTATTTTATATCTGAAGTTATAGAGCTCTGATCGAGATGATTCCAGTTGGGCTAGTTCCGTAATTTCATTATATTTTATCGTTCAAAAGCTCATAATTTTTGGTTATCCACGTTGAGAGTTATGCATGAATATCTGGAGTCAACAGAATCTGTCTTAAACTGGAAATCTGCGCTGCTTAATCTTTTGAGCTTTTCTCTTTGTGCAATCATCTAAGTCAATGTTCCTAACACTCAGATGGTGAACACCAGGTCCGGGTCAGGTGTTGATCAACCTCCGGTGATACGCCAAGGACGAGGCAGCAGTTCGGTGCAAGTGCACCACCACCACCAATGGATCCGGCCATGCGGCAGCTTCTTCCGAATCAGCTACAACTCTTGGAGAACCTGACCAACACTGTGGCCAATCTGCAGGCCCAAGCCAACAATCCACCTCCGCCACCGCCACAGCAACCGGCGCCCATGAACAAGCACAGGGAGTTCATGAGCCACCGTCCACCAGTTTTCACTCATGCAGCTGATCCGCTTGATGCTGATGATTGGTTAAAGACCGTGAGCAAGATGCTCACCACAACTCAGTGTGATGATAGAGAGAAGGTTCTATTTGCTGCAGGACGACTCCAGGGTTCAGCAGGAGCATGGTGGGATGCTTACACTACCGCCCATGCTACGCCCAACGCCATCACCTGGCAGGAGTTCACTGAGAGCTTCAGGAACCATCACATTCCTGCAGGGTTGATGAGGCTGAAGAAGAAGGAGTTCCTCTCCCTCCGGCAGGGGGGATGTCGGTGACGAGCACGGGACAGGTTCATCGAGCTGTCTCGCTATGCACCAGAGGAGGTGGCAGATGACCCAAAGAAGCAGGAGCGTTTTATGGAGGGATTGGCCGGACCGCTTCGGTATCGGGTCGACATCTCACACTTTTCCGTCTTTCCAAAGCTCGTTAGACAAGGCCATCACCCTGGAGGCCATGCGCATAGAATTGAGAGATCTGAAGAGGAAGGCCACTACTTATGAGCGGTTTGGGAGCAAGACTCGTCCCCGTTTCATTCCACCGCAGGGGAACAACACCCCATGTTGGAGGTTCGGGTGGTAACTGGGGCGAGAAACGGTTTCGGCGGAACAATCAACCCTTCAAGCACCCCATTCAAGAGCTGCAGCATTCCCCTCCACGGACTTCACGCCCCAATAACCGACAGACTAGTCGAACACCCCGGCAGAACCCCAGTGAGACCGAGTGCACCAAGTACTCCTGTTGGTAATACATGCTTCAAGTGTGGAGAGACTGGTCACTATGCTAACAACTGTCCTCAGAGGAGCGCCCCGAATACCCCAGTGCAGAGTCAGCAGATGAGGAATGGAAACCAGACCCCGCAAGGCGCTAAGGGACAGCAGAGCTCCGCTCGTGGTAGACTGAACCAGCTAAATGCAACAACCGTGTTGGGTATGTTCTCTATCAACATTGTTCTCACATCAGTTCTACCATATCGTTCTCGAAGTCTTTCCTTATCCTTCCGAATCTTGAGGACGAGATTACTTTTAAGGGGGTAGATTTGTCACACCCGAAATTTCCAATTTCGGGATGTGAATAGGAAAAAAATTAAACAACGATTTATTCTAAATTTTAAAATTTTGCCCGGATTTTATTTTTCTTTACAGAAATATAGTATAGGAAAAATCCTTTGTTTGATTTTTCTAAATTAAATAAATAGTTGTGTGTGTGTAGCATTCATGTCGGTGCATTGTTTTTGGGTGTTTGGATTCAAATCCTGGTTTGAATTCGAATGTGTTTGCTTGCTTTAAAGAGGAAATAGAAATAGGAAAAAAAAGAAAAGAGAAGCTAGGCGCCGGGCCTCCTTTCCAGCTGTTTTCGCTGCGGCCCGTTTTCCGGGAAGTCCGCCCGTGCCCCCTTGATTCTCCCCGCGGCCACGCGCCATCGCCCGGAGCCCGGCCCGGCTCGCTAGTGGCCCGGCCCGGCCCGCTTGCGCGCGCGCCGCCGCTCCCGCCCACCGACGCGCGGGGCCCGCGCTTCATCCCCCCTCCTCGCGCATCCGCGCCGCCGCTCGCACCCGAGGCCAACCCGGCTCGGCGTCCGCACCGCCCGGCCCCGGCCCACGGGCCCGCTCACCTAGGGGCTCCGCCCTATAAGAGCACCGCCTCCCCCTCGGTTGCGCCCCCTTCGCCGCCAAAACCCTAACCCTAGAGCTTCACGCCGCCGCCATCTCGGCCGCGCCGCCGCCGCCGTCGACCCGAGCCGTCGCCGCCTCCCGTCATCGTGCTACCGTCCCCGCATCTCCGCCGCTAGGTAAGGGTGCCGCCGGTGTCCCTTGTAGGCGTGCTCGTGCCCCACGTCGCCGTGCCGCGCTCGCCGGAGCCCCGCCGCCGCCGTTGCTCGCCGTGGGTCGCGCGCCGCGCCGCCGTCGCCGCTTCGGGGAGCCCCGTTGAGTTCGCGAGCGCGTGCGCGTCGCTCTAGTGCCAACCGCGGGCCGAATCGTGCACCCCGGCGCGAGATCGATTTGCGCCGGCGAGCCCACCGCCCCCGCGCCGCCGCGCGCCGCCGCGGTGCGTCTTCGCCGCCGACCCGTTCGCTCGTGCAAGATCCGGGCCACCGGATTCCCCCATCTACGGCCCCGAGCACGTCAACTCCCCGGCCAAAGCGACTTACGGCCAACCCGCGCCGCTTCAGATCTCGGCCGTCGGATCCCGATCCGATGGATCAGATCCATCCTCTTAACGTTAGCCGCGCGCTTTTGCAAATAAAACCCTAAGTTTTTACAGATTTGCAACCCAGTCCTCCCACCTTAAGAAACCCTTACGAATAGGACCTGTTTTCTTCAGTTTAGCCCGAAAACTTAAGTTTTATTTACAGATTAGCCCTAAAACTTGTTCTAGCAATAACTTTGTCGTTTTAGCTCCGTTTTTAGCGTTCTTTATATCCACGCGATCGTCTCGACGAGTAGAACGACTTTTTGCCCCTGTTTAGTTCTGTTAGTACTGTTTGGTGATTGTTTCTTATTTTATTCCATTGTATGCTTGTATGTGAATGATGTGGTGCGTAGAAGACGGTTCGTTCGTGGAGAACGCTGGAGTTGAAGATTTCCAAGGTCTTGAGCAGCAAAGCACACGTTGGTAGAAGGCAAGTCCTTGCTACATTCCCGTTGATCCTATTACAACATGCATTTTAATTACACCGTTATTTATTATTGCTTTGCATTAAATTGATGGGTCCTACTATTAAGGTTTGACTAGTTTTGTTTATCCTGTGCCTTGATCAACCTGGGTTTATGTTTATGTTGGGTAGACCATGCTTAGTTGCTCAACTTGGGTTTATGGTGGTTTTGATGAACAACAATGTTAATCTTGCTTTATTTATGTTGTACCTTTCATTAATCAAGATCACCTGTGTTAATCGGAACATGGAGCGACCACCCAGGAAAACAGTACTACCACAAGACATATGGCTCTGTCTTGGCTTATTAATTAGTGAACCGGGTGTTAGGTATGCTTTACCTGATAAGGGTTGGGGGCTGGCGGGTAGTGGCGTATGGACCTGCTCGGGCGTAGGTGTGGGCTTAGCTAAGACACGGTACTCGTCCGGGAGCTTTATACGTTGCACCGACCGGGTAACCTAGCGGGCGACCTTCATCCGGGGATCTTTGTAACGGCCTCGTAGCGTCCCTATGCAATCACACCTCGGTAGTGTGGTATGGTGCCTGATCAGCATCGCATGGTTGGGTTTAAAGTTCTTCGGGACTTTTACGCGACTTGTGGGTAAAGATGTACGACCTCTGCAGAGTGTAAAACTAACTAGTTAGCCGTGCCCACGGTCACGGGCGGCCTGGACCCTCACATGATTAAACTATGGAAGATGGATTAAAGCATTTACTTTCTTTCATGATGATGATGCTTATGTTAATCTTTGGGTTGGTATAAACTTACATTTGCTAGTAATATAGCTTGCTTAATAAAATTTGACCAACTAAAATGCTGATATGCTATGCAACCACAAGCTTCCACCATAAAGCCTTTGCATGTTGTTATAGATCTTTTCCCTTGTTGAGTACGACATGTGCTCATGCTTGCTGTTCTTTTATATGCATCTACACAACCCGGTTCTTTGCTCGGACGGACGCTTTGAAGATTTCCCTGGAGAGTTCGGTGGTTTCTAGGCGAGCGTGCCACCGGTCACCGCTCGTGGAGACGTCCTTTACCGCTCGCTAGTACTCGCTTATGTTACGATTTTGAGACATTCGGTCATGTAATAAAGTTTTAATACTCTCTATACGCTTTTGCACTGTGTTTTGGTATACACTGAGTCAACGCATGTGTGAAACTTGATCCTGGCGCACATGTGTTTTATGCATTCGGATTTGCCCTTAAATCCGGGTGTGACAAAACTCGGTCCCTCTCCGACGGCACGATCCACTCCGCGGGCTGCCCATCCACATTCGCCGCCAGCTAGCCGTCGGCCACCTGCAGATTCATTGATAGCTTCGTCGCCGTCTAGCGCTCCCATGCCGGCCGGTCAATGACGATTATGGACTGCTGGGGAGCCATACGAATGGGCAAGGGAACGAGGAACGAGAAGCAAGAACGGCTCTAGAGCAGAGGCGCAAAGGCAAGAACAGCTCGGAGGCAGAAGCGCGAGAGGCAAGGATGGCAAACGCTATGTGCGAAGGTAAAAAACTGCCTCTCCTCCCCCTATTGGATTTATAGATCCACGGGGCATGCTCTCCGGAGCGCACACCCCGCACGCATTAATTGCAGGTGAAAATTTCCCTCGCTGACGAGTGGGGCCCACCACGACCGCGGCGGCCGCACGTCTGCATGCGCGCCATCATCACGGCGCGGTAACGCGCGGGGCCGCGGCGGCGTCATGTCCGCCGCCCACTCCGCCCGCTATGCGCGCGGCCGCGGCGCCTGAAAAGGCGCGCCCGCGGCGCCTGACTGCAGCCGCGACTGCGGGCATTAAATGGCCCGGTCCCTTACTAAGTAAGGAAGACCCTCGAGCGGCCCGAGCCCCTGGCTCAGACAAAACCGACCCTCGAAGGGTGCGATTACTGACCAGTGGCCTCGAAGCCTGTTCAAAGTCAATAGGCGCCACAGGTGCCCTCGATCTATGAAGTTTACTGATCAGCGGTTCGAGGGTCGGCACAACTGAGAACACTCGAAATACGCAGATGCGAAAAGACAGGAGCACTCAGGTGCTACCCCGCACGGCCCTACTGATCAGGGGTTCGAAACCTGACCCCGAAGGGTTCGAACAGGTGCCCCAGATAAACAGAGTCAGGGGCGACGAGGGCGCGCGCATTCGAGCCTTTCCTCGAGCCCGCCGGCTTGAGGGCGCCCCACATGTCGTGTTCGAGAGCCAGCGAGGGCAGCTAGCCGGGGGGATCCCACCGAGGGAGAGCTTGCGCGCCCTCAGTCCCTAGCGAATGTGACCAAGTCCCACCTAGCAAACCCACGCAAGCGCTTTAATGGACGAGTCACCAGACCACGAGCCTACCCTTATCGAACAGGGCATGAGCGTCCACTTGAACCACCTGCTAACAGCTCAACAAGGAATCCGCAATCCACGAGCCGATCGATGGAGGTTGTGGAGACCTCACCCTCCGTCCCGTGGAGGGACGGCGAGGGCGCGTTTAGAACAAGACGAAGAGCTCGCCCCGGTCGCCTTGAACGGGCCCAGGCTCGGGGGCTCGACGCACGGCTACACCTCCTGGGATGCACTGAATGCGAAAGATATCAGTTGCGCGTGTGTCACCGAAACCGGCTGAAACATCGCCGATGCTGGTTGAGACATGTACCACGCCCGCTGATAGAATCCCGCGAGAAAAACCCCTGCAGGAGCACTCATGCTCCTGCAGGGCTTCGGGGGCTAGACCCGCGGGTCCGCTGACGCGGCCCCACAGAAAGGCATTTGCAACCGGGAGGGAAGAATGTCCTATCAGTAGGCTCCAGCATCTGCGGGAACCTGACCGGTACACCCACAGATGCTCGGGGGCTACTGTCGTGGATAGCTAAGAGGGTCCCCTAAAAGACCGGAGGGAATCCTGCTTAAAACCTGCAAAAAACGCAAAATGCAAACACACCTTGAACCTGACACAAAACATGCACACACAGCATAGCCCACGCCGCGGTGGCCCCCGCGGCCCACCAGAGCGGCCCAACAAGGCGCCCCCTCGAGCAAGGTCCGCCTCGCTCGAGGGCTCACGCCCCCCTCGAGCGAGGTCCGCCTCGCTCGAGGGCTCACGCTCCCTCGGCGGGCTCCGCCTCGCTCGAGGGTCCCCGCCTCCCTCGAGCGGGATCCGCCTCGCCCGAGGGTCCCCGCCTCCCTCGAGCGGGCTCCGCCTCGCTCGAGGGTCCCCGCCTCCCTCGAGCGGGCTCCGCCTCGCTCGAGGTTCCCTCACGAGCACACCTGCTCCCGCACGCGTGTACGGGCATTTAATGCTCTGACACAGCAGAGCCGCACCATCATGCGCCTGGGAATCACGCCCCGACGCTGTTCCGCCAACTCCCTAGAGGGAGCCCATCCCCGCCATTGTGGGGAGCTGGGCGACGAGGCCGGTGTCAGCTCCGTGACACTGTGCCGCTCACTCTTGTACGGCTAACGCGCCGCACCCTCGAAGGGGGGCCGGCCGCACCCTCGAGCCCTCCTCTCGTTACTCTGCAGGGTCAAACCTTGACGTCGGGGGCGGCGGGAGCGCCATCCCCGTCGGCCGCCGGTCCCGTGCGGCCATCCCCGCCCCTGCTGCGCCACGCCGTGCACTGCTACAACTACTCCGACGCTGTTGAGCACGCGGGGATGGGACGCCGCCACGCCTGCTACTGCACCTCGTACGGAACGTCGTCAACGGCTCCCTCGAGCCCGCTTGAAGGCGCCCCGGTCAACCACTACGCCTCCACCCTCGAATCCACCCCTGTTCAAGCATAGGACGCGCCACAACGCTGTGACTAGAGCAAGATTCGCCAGGACGGGCGTCAACTCCATGGCACTGTACGCCATACCTCCACACGTAACGAAATAGTGCGGCATGCCTGTAAATCGCCCTCTCCTTGGCCTATAAAAGGGAGGCGATCCCCCTCGCCGCGGGGAAGAGGGACATTAGACACGGGACGACGGATAGCAATCGACTACGCACTCTCTGCCTTCCCCACGATATTGGCATTCGCCTCAATCACAACCCGTGGGACTTGGAGGCCACGCCTCCTCTCCCGCCTTGCTTGTAGCCACCCCTCTACAGGCACCCCGGTGCGAAGCAATACAGTGCCTCGAGCACACCACTGCTGGACGTATGGCCCCGGCCGGAACCAGGATAAACCAAGTGTCTTTAGTTGCTTAGCACTGACCATCGAGAGGTAGATCTCAATGCTCATTACTAGTTAGTGTCGGGACTACTTTCCGCACAGACACAAATCTTTCTAGGGTTCTCAGTGAAAATAGATTCTTGTTCTTTTGCCCATAGGTCCAGTGGCTTGGAAAAATCGTATGAAATCCTAAAAATGCAAAACCAATTTTGTTGTACTCATTGTGAGTAGACCTACATCTTTTGTAAAGGTTGTATATACTTTTGAGTTATAATTTTTGCATGAAAAATTGAAATCCTTTAACCTAGATCTCTTATACTGGAAAATCTACACATGCTCATGAGCTGATTTTTGGATATGTTGTGAGTACTAGCATGTGTAGTATCTGTGCAAACATTGGAACAAAGTTACTGAGTAAATCTTTTATTATGAATTATCTTGTATTTATGTCTTTTCTGCATTAATGATTTTTGTAGCAAAAAGTAAATAGATTTTTGAGCTCTACTCCTGGGAATAGTCATATAATGTCCAGATGCACCTTTACTGAATTAATCATGATTGTTGGACTGTTAGAAATATTTATTCCTGATTTATGCTTGCTTTTAATCATAAATGTGTATTTCAAGATTTAAAATGGCTATGGATGTGTTTGTTGGTTTCCTAGGCTTGTTTTAGATCAGAGATGGTGTAGGAGAAAGTTTGTCTCTAGAAGTGTTGTATTTATTTTTGTGTGCATTTATCTCATTTATGCTAGCTAGAAATGTTATTTTCGGTGTACTTACTTTCATAACTCCTTCATGTGTGTTTGTTGTTCGATGACTTTGAATTAGGTTAGTGAGCTCAGTGAGCTTCATCCCTGGCTTTTTATAAAGCATTTTGTTGAATAAAAGTGGAGAAACCATTATAGGCTTGATAGTAAATTAAATGGGAAAACCTTTCCTCGTATATTATTGAACCCCATGAATGTGTTTTAAAAATAGTTTCAGAGTGGAAAACCACCTTTTTGCTGTTTGTACAATTAAATAAATTATTTATTTAAATGTGTACACAATCACTAGAAAGAGAAGAATAAATAAGCCTTCATAATAATATTTAAAAGGAAAAGTGATGAATATTGTTGTCAAGGAGAATATGGTCAACCATATGCTTCTTGTGGACTGTTTGTTGTTGTTTTTTGATTATACTAAATTAATTACACCCCTAACTACTGCATTGTATCCTACGTGTAGAAGTTCCCGACGGTAGCTACACACTCGTACCGGCTGACGAGGACGAGGGAGCAGAAGGAGATGTGCACTACGTGTCCGTAGATCAATACCCGGACCAAAGTCCAGAAGTTTGTGTGACTACTTGTGCTGACGAAGGCAAGCCCCGGTTTAATCATTAACCTATGTATTTATTTTAAACTTCTGAATTTATCGTTGTTATTTTATGTGCATTTATGTTCAGGAGTTGATTGAAACCCTAGTTGCATGATCCCTAAGTACCTATGATCTTTTACTAGCATGTTAGGTCGCTAGTTGCTATGCTCTAAGGATCCGGTACAAGTCGAATGATGTTCGTCACTCGCGAGAATAGGATCTCCTTTATGGAATCACCATATTATAAATGAATTGCTCATGTGGTAAGAGCATGGGATTTGGGCTCCGGTCCAATGGCTTCGTTGGTTAAGTGTTTGAACGTACTAAGCACTTGTCGGAAATGGGCACGGTAAGCCTAATACCTAAATGAGGCAATACAGGATTTTACTATCACTAATCTTAGGGTTGCGGCCCCGGACTCGCCACTTGAGTGCATGTGTGAGGTTGGGTGACCTTGGTGGCATAGCCCAGATAAACCTTGTACTTAAGACTGTGAGCTATTATTCCCAAACTGAAGAATGACGGGAACCGCCTGGTTGGTGAACTCTTAGTGAGGGCACCTCCCGTGTGTTTAGGTCCACCTTGCAAGGTTTAAATCAATCGATTGTCAGCCTCTCACCGTTATCTGAGACTACTTAATCTACTGGCCATGATATCCCTTTATGATGGAACTTTGTGAAGATTATTATTTGATTAATTGTATTGTACAACTATGATTGCAATAGTTGCTTATCTAGAAATGATTACGTCTACTAGAACTTGAGCTAAAATGTGGAAGTAAGGATTCACTACTTAGTAGCTTTTTGGCAAACAAACCCACTAGCCAAAAGCCTTGCATGATTAGAGGTAAAGTCTTTCTTTTAGATGGGTTAGACTTGCTGAATATTAGTATACTCAGCCTTTCTATTTAAATGTTGTTCCAGTTAATGCTTGTGATGTGTGGCCTGGAGAGATTCCACCCGGCTGGGAGCTGGAATGTGTAGATGATGACGAGTGATTGCATCATGGACTGGCCTCCTATGATGTTTATCGTACCGTTTAGTTATCTTCCGCTGTTTTAATAAACTCTGAACCATTTACTTTCATGTCGAGAACCATGGTTTGTAATAATGGACCCTACGGGGAAGATTTGTTTAATTTGTAAGGCACTCTGGACTCTCTATCGTGGGAGTTTTAATGCATACGTTCGATCATCTCTGTGTGTTTCAAGTGATTTACCGGGCGTAACCCGACAACACTCAACGGGATGATTCTTTATTATCGCTTAATGACCAAATGGAGTGGTTTAGGCGATCGTACGTGATTATCTCGGATGGGGTTGTCACAATTAATTACCACACCCAATCTCCTTGGTTGCTGCTCAATGGATCACTTCTCCACCTGTCGACTAGGCTCAACACTTTACAATTAGATTCTTCCATCAAGCATGGAATTGTTTCAATTACAACCTCCATTTTTCTTAGTTGGCAGTTACCTTCGTCAACATATGAGCTTCTTTCTCCCCCTCGCCAAATATAACAGGAGAATCCAGATTAGAGAAGGAAGAACTCAGATCTATCTTCTCCCCATAAAATGGCTCTGACTCTCTAAATGTAACATCCATGCTCACATCTAAATGTAACATCCATGCTCACAAAGAGACGACGTACGGTGGGACACCAACACTTGCACTCCTTTTGACTTGATGAATAACCCACAAATATTAATATGAATTTAACTGCATGAGGATCCAACTTTCCAACAGAAGGTCTGTGATCCCTAACAAAGCAAGTGCACCCAAATACCTTAGGTGAGACAATGAACTCATTAACTCTTCATATTATCTCATAAGGAGTTTTCCAACCAAGCAATCTGGAAGGCGTGCGATTGATCAAATATATTGCAGTCATCACTACCTCACTCCATAGGAACTTTGGCACGTTCATAATGTACATAAGTGAACGTGCAACCTCCAAGATATGACGATTTTTCCTTTCAGCAACTCCATTTTTGGAGGTTTATTTGGACATGTGGTTTGGTGCAATATTCCGACATGTGGTTTGGTGCAATATTCCCTTTGCTGATAGGAAACTAACAAACTCATTATTTACATATTTTGTTCCATTGTCTGTTCTCATCACTTTTACTCGAGCATCATATTGATTTCCAATTAAATGAACAAAAATCTTGAAAGCATTTAAGTACCTCATTCTTATGCTTCATGAGATATATCCAAGTCACACGCGAATAACAATCAATAAAGGTAACAAAGTACCTCATACCACTAATAGAGATGATTAGTCATGTCCACACATTAGAATGGATAAGCATAAACGGAGATAAGCTCCTTAGTCCCTTGCTTACATATGTTGATCTTGTATGCTTACAATATTCACATGCATTGCACACAAGTTTTCTTCTGTCCACCTTACTCATTATTTCTGGGAATGCTTTGCCCATAGTATCAAAAGATGAATGACCTAATTGACAATGTTGAAGCATCACCTTAGCTTCATCTTCATTCATACTTGTTGTCAATGCAGCACCAAAAAAGTTGCCATCATTCTTTCGATCTAGGTACCACAGCCCACCATACCTGATGCCAATTCCAAGTTCATTTCCTGTCTTATTATCTTCAATGATACATTGCTCCTGATCAAAAGTAACCCAACAATCCATTTGATCAACTAAAGCACTTAATGATAATATATTAACCGGAAAGGAGGGGACATGCAAAACTGATGATAATGTAATTGATGGAGAGCATTCACCGAACCAACACCTCTAATAGGTTGGTGTGTTCCATCAACCGTTTGAATTGTCTCACTATATGTGGATGGATATGCAGTATATGATGCAAACTCATTAGGTGCACCCGTGACATGTCTAGACGCACCCGAATCAAGTATCCAATTCGCATAAGATGTACCTTTGTCAGGGCAAGCGAGGCTGATGAGATTGCCGAGCATAGTCACCTTTTTCTTTTCCTTTAGAAAACTGCTTCCTTCCTCACTTCCTTGTAGCTGTTCCATCTCCTCTTTATCATTTTGCTCTCCTGTAGTTGATATTAGTTCTGAACTTCTTACCAAAAATAACTGGGCCATTTTCACAAGTTCCTTTTGCCGTGACAATTTCTGACAACTCGTCAAACACTTGCTCAATTACTTTGCTCTCCTCCATTGCAAGCAGAACAACCCACAGCTTAATAGCCAGCAAGCACACCACCAGAGATACTTGCTTCTTCTCACACTGAATTTGAGCACCTCCAGCAGCACCCTTCAAATTGAGTTCCACCTTCCCTCTTCTCTCTACTGCAAAACGCTAGTACCAAATCCACCACTACTTTCTTTCAATCCCAGCTCCTATTCTGAGTACATGCACAACCTTCACACTCTCCTCTGATTGCTCAAGAGTTGAACAGACAAACACCACCTGCTGCTCTTTTCCTCACGCGCAGCAACAAAGCAAGCTGCCGCCACCACACAACATCTTCACGCAGCACATGTCCACAGTTGTGCTCTTCTCCGAACTTCCGTCAAGCACACACACAACCCCCACTCCTCTTTCTCCTCCCTTCTGCTACTTCCGCACAACACAAGCTCCACCTCATTGCCTCCGCTGCCGCACGCTCCTCTAGCTGCGCAAGCTCGACCCTGCCACTGCTGCCACCCAACGTCCTGTTCGCTTGGCTTATCGGCCCACCCCGCCCGTAGTACTTTTCTCTCGAACAAACCGGCCACCAAAGAATCGGCCCGAAGAAGACTCTTCTCGAACAACCAAGCCACCAGCCATCAGCCACCAGCCAACCGAACAGGCTGCAAGGGGACGAGAACGAGGGCAATGCAAATTTGCAGGCGCCTGGTAGAATCGTTGCGCCCGGTCGATCTCCGACAGACGCTTGGTACGGTGTGTCGTGTCCCTGCATCCCACCTTTGAGCATGCGGATGTCTCATAATTTTTTTAAAAAAAATATATAGATAGACAAAAAAAAACTTTGAACCAACAGTTGAGCAAAACTTTTGACAAAATTTTGGAGAAAAATTTTAGAAACAAAAATAATGCAAAAAACATTAGAAAAAGTTTATAGCAAAAAATTTGAGGAAAACAAGAGGACAAAAGTTTAAACGAAAATTTGGAGAAAGTTTTCAAAAAATAAGGAAAAACTTTGAAAAAAATTAGAAAAAAATTTGGAGAAACTTTTCAGAAACAAAAGTAAACTAATTTTAAAAAAAATAAAAAAAAAGTTTGTAGAAAAAAGTTTGAGGGGAAAAAAGTTAAAACAAAATTAGAAAAAAAAATTGGAGAAATTTTTCAGAAACAAAAATAAAGTAAATTTGCAAAAATCAGAAAAAAAGATTTCTTAAAAAAGTTTGTTGAAGAAAGTTTGAGGGGAAAAGGCAAAAGTTAAAAAAAATTGGAAGGAAAGTTTGGTGAACAAATTCAGTCGATCAAATGAAAAAAAATACTTTGGCCGACTGGGTCGCCGGACTGACGCCGCTCACCGTCGCGCTGGCATCGCTGGAGGAACTGCTCATCCCGCGCCGCCGGAGGAGGCGCTCCGTCCCACATCGGCGCTCTCCGTCGGGGTCATAGGTCCCCGCAGCTGCCGGCCTGCCGGGGAAGCTGCTCGCCGCTCTGCCGTCGGGCATCGAGCTTCGCAGCTGCTTGCGCTACCGGTGTCTTGCATCAAGGCCGGCAAAAGAGGAAAGAGAAAAGATAGGAAGAGAGGCGGAGGAGAGTGGAGAGACCGAGAGAGGTGAATGGGAGGATCCTCAAGTGACAAGGTTGGCACCAGGGCCTGATGCCATGAAGGAGATCGATTTTGGGAGAAAACTCTGGAACTCTCAACTCTCTGCTTTTTTTTTAGCGAAATCTCAACTCTCTGCTGTGTGATACATACAGTACATATACACATACTAATGGGCTGGGCCTATGGTAGACATGGCCCAACTTAACTCTTGCGGTCAACGGTTCAAGTCAACGTTAAGATACTGAGAAGCTTCGTTGGGAGTGGCCTCTCTCCGGCACCGTAGCCGTAGCCGAACGAAAATGGCACCTCACAACTTGGCCGCTTGCCGCCTCTGCGTCGCCTTCCTCCTCCTGTCCACCGCCACCCTCCCCTCCGCCGCAGCCTCCTCATCGGACCCCATCTGCACCATCCCCTCCCCTCGTCCCATGCACCACGACTCCGGAAAGGACGACGACGCCCTCATCAACTTGTTCCACCTCAACGCCGGCTACTTCTTCGGCGGCAAAAACATCGACTTTGATGAAGATGACATCAACTCGCCGTCGTCATTTGTGACCCGCACCCGCTCGTTCTCATTCTTCCCTCACAGCGTCGATCCCACCAGCGACGGCGACCTCCTCTACGTCGCCGCCACATTAGACCATGCCGGCGACCGCTCCGTCAAATTCTACCTCGACGGCTACTACTCCGCCGCCTCCGGTGAGCTTTGCATGACTGGCAAAGGCACCTATCATTCGAATGACGGCAACATCCAACGCCTCGAAGGTGTCGTCCTCAAGCTCCGGATGCCGAGCCGGTCCAAGCTCTCAGACCCCTTCGTCACCGGACGCCTCAAGGGCGCCAGCTTCGAGACCATCTCCCTCGTCGCGTACGCCGAGGGCGAGTACCACTACGGCGACAACAGCGCATCCTGCCCGACGTTGCATCCGTCTTCTGCTTCCACGGCGACGGCGAGGGGCGCGCTCCAGGCGCTTGGCGCCAACTTCTCGTGCGCGCACCTCAAAGAGCACCTCGTGACCTCTTACAAGCTGAAGTATAGCGGCGGTGGCGCGCACGCGCCCGGCTCCTCGCCGCCGATGGGGCTGCAGGCGTCGCGCCTGCACGTTGGCCAGGTTCAGTGCACAAAGGACGGCGCGGTGCGACGTACGCGGCGTTCTCCAATGGCATGAACAAGTGGGGGTGGGAGATGCAGCCGCACCCACCCTTCATGGTCGGCGATGAGGCGTTCGTTGCTGAAGGGCGTTGGGATTGGGAACAGAGCTTGCTCTGCCTCACGGCGTGCCGTGTAGTGTACTCAGAGTCAGAGATGAACGTATCAGTGAAGGAGTGTGGTATCGGCATGAGCTTCTGGTTCCCGGGGGCCTGGACTATTCGGGAACGGAGTGTCCTCGTCGGCAAGATTTGGAGCTCGAACAAAGCGGCTGGCAGCGGTGGTGGCACCGACAGCTCTAGTGTCATATCGGTGTCGAGCATCGATTCAACAAACCTTAGAAGCGACTTCTCAGACGTGAGGTACCCGACTACACGATGGGTGAGGAGGCGAGGAAGCTTTATCTCAACGACCCTCTACTGAGTGACCACAAGAAGAAGGTGAAGGGGTCGTTCGTGGCCCCTAACTACACTGATCATGACTTCGCGTTCCGTTTCCGCCACGAGTCAAAAGACTCGGTGGGGAGTGGGCACGCCCACCCAATTACGATCGGCTCGGCGACGGTCTACGGTGATGAGCTCGCCGCCGACGATTCTTCCTACGTGGTCGACATGAAGCAGGAGCTCGTGAAACGTCAGCTACGATATACGCCACCACGTCCCTCCGGCGGACTGGGTGCGTCCCAAGAGCATGTCGTACGCGGTCGCCCTCGAAGTGCGCCGAATCACAGCAGAGGGCGTCTTTGATCCCAAGACGGGCGTCATGTGCATGATGGCCTGCCGAGAGCACAACAGCTCGACGACGGACTGCGAGATACTTGATCACCATTCATCTCGCCTCCCTGGACGAGAAGGCCCAGCAGGGCCACCACGGAAAGGGCGCGATCAGCAGCCTGAGGAACAAGACGACGGACCCTCTTTTCTTCGAGAAGATCGAGATCGTCCTGTACGGAATGTACTCCGAGCAGGTGGCCGAGTCGATCTCGAGGATGGACCTGGAGAGCGTCATGCTGGTGATCTCCACGACGCTGCCGTGCATCTTCACCATCCTGCAGATCTTCCACGTCAAGAGGAGGCCCGAGGCAGCCGCGGCGACGTCGATCACCATGCTCGTCGTCCTGGCCCTGGGCTACGTCGCCCCTCTGGTGGTCAGTTCCGAGGCTCTGTTCCTGAGCAGGAGGATCCTGTACAAGCCCTTTCCATTCGACAGCTACGTGCCGTACGAGCTGAGCCAGGCGATGATGCGAGCGCCTACTCTGATCTCCAGCTGCGCCTCATCCAGCTCGCCTGGTCCGCACAGAAGACGGCGACGGACGCTGTCAGGGCGAGGGCTGAGGCGTCGTCGGCCGACGAGAGGCGAGCGGTCTGGATGTGCGCGCCGCTGTACCTGATCGGCGGCGCACTGACCGTCGTCGTCCACATGGTGAACGCCCGCCGCGCCGCGCTGGAGGGGTCCCTCACCGTCCGGCTCGGCCCGAAGCCGGCGACGCTGTGGGGGGACCTCGTGTCGTCCTCGGGGCTGGCGCTCGACGCGTTCCTGCTCCCGCAGGTCGGCATGAACGCGTTCGTCTCCGCCGCCGGCGCGGCCGGGGTCCGGGCGCTCTCGCCGTGGTTCTACGTCGGCGGCACCGTGGTCCGGGGTGATGCCCCACGTGTACGACGTGATCAGGCCCGGGTGTACGTGCCGAGCCTGAGGCCGTCCTACGTCTACGCGAGCCCCCGCTACGACCGCTTCGGCGTCGGGTGGGACATCGCCGTGCCGTGCGGGTCGGCGTTGCTCGCCGTGCTGGTGTTCCTGCAGCAGCGTCTGGGGGCGGCTCCTCTGTTCCCTTCGCGGAGGAGGTTGGGTGAGTACCATATGAATCTTGGCATCATTCATTTCCACGGGATCGATTCCGATAAGAATGGATAAATACAACAAGAAAATCATGATAGTTACTATAAGAGATCCGGATTTATTCCGGGTCGAAAATTAATTTGCTCAGGATAGATACACCAAAAGGCTCGGAATCAATCCGCTAGTCAAGAGGTGTGGAACCAATCCGGCTCTACGGTATCTTGTTCTACCTATCATGATTGGTAAATTAATTTTTGATTCGGAATAAATCCGAGTCCATATCATAATTTTCTTCATACATTTATTATTCCGGCCGGATTAAATCCCACGGAAGCGAACAAGACATATAGCTTCCGGCTTTGCTTGGCACGTCCGGAAAGATCAGGGACGGCCGAGGCCACGAATCGTGTACGGAGCTATCTTATCGGTGGTGTGGAGCGGCCGCCCAACTATCATTTATTAGCATACTATCCTCTGGACATTAATCTTTACCTCCACCCATCCGTTTGTGTGCCAAATATGGTGTGAGGTGCTCATGGATGAGCGCACCGTGCACGAGAAGATAAATGATCTTGTGTGCAGTCTGATTTGGCTTTTTTTTTTTTTTTGGCTGTAGTCAGTGGCGGAGCCACCGGCGAGGCAGGTGGGCCCGTGCACATGGGTGCAAACGGTGCGTTGGTACAGGGCCCCGCAATTTTCAAGGGCCCAAAAAAGTTTCCTACACACTGCATGGAAGCAAAAAGAAAAAAAAAGAGCCAACTTGATTCGGTCTCGCTGTGTGATGCTCTGTGCACTGTCTTCCGTCCAGTAATCAGCATCCACGCCATTAATTTCTTTTTCTAATCCACCGCAGCCACACTGTGCAGTGCCGGCTGTTGGTGCACAAACTAGCGGAGAGTCACAGTGCTGACAGGTAGCCAGCATGCATGAGAGTCCTCCGTGTAGGTTATTTACGTTATTTTTGCTCGATCAAGTTATTGTGTTCTTTTAATAATTAATTTTTTTGTTCGTTTTCATCTTTGTATGTATGTTTATTAATCTATCTAAACCTCTAGTGTTCCAATATCTAAACTATGTCTTCTGCAAATCGATTTAGAAAGTATGATTGTTGACACATTCAATTATATTTAATAAATTATACTATATACGGAGTATGTTATTTATTGTTCTATTTTGTCCCTCTTAGAATTTGTTGGCCACTTCTTAGACTTTTGTACAAGGCCTCAATTTATGCCGGCACGGCTTGATGTAAGTAGAAGATGAAAAGGGAAAGGTAGACCGGAGGAGGAAGAATGCAGCAGGAGGCCCCCTAGGTGCTCTGCTAGCTTCGCCACTGGCTGTAGTTTGTGACGATTGTAATATATGAGTGCGATGTGAATTTGCATTTGTATTTTTTACTTCTAGTCATGTCAATTCTTTAGCTATAATTTTTTTCAGACTCCACCGCTGAAATCGTTACCATGGCGGCACGGCGAATTTCTCCGTGGCACCCGTATCATGTCATGAATCTGCGCTGGTCAAGTCGTCAGTGAGCACCAGCAGTCTCGAATAGCAGCTCCATAAGAATCTCAATTGGTTGGCATTTACCTTGAAAAGATAGCCGTGGATATACAACTTGGATTTTTCGTACGTAGTTGTGCTAGTCCCTCTCATGAGTTTTTGTAACATTTTCGCCCCAAGAGTAGTTTCCCAGTCTTCCCTGCTTTCATGTATGATCTCCTATCATACTTTTTGTTCCTAGCCCTGCAGACCACAAGTTTTCCACCAGACATATATAATGACGTTTTTTTTCTCCCTATAAATCTGCTAGCGTACTTTGTTAAATTCTAGCAGGGTAAGACCGTCTCCGGCGGCCGCTGCATCCCACCGCGCATCTGCATTTTGCAAACAGGGGCACACTCTTGCGGCTCCAACAAGAGCCGCAACTGATGCTGCATTTTGCAGGGAGGCCACCGTTGTGCTGCATTCTGGGGTGTTATGGGACTTTCCCCATCCCAACCGCCAGCGGGCCCCACCGTCTTGGCCTCCCCCGCCTGCTCCAACACCGCTTACTCCGCTTGTTTCCTGGTCCACCGCCTCTCTTCCTGCCTCTCCTCTCGACGCGACGCCCACTCCAGGCCGGTAGCGCGCCTCCTCCTGTTCCGTCTGTCGCCTCTCTTCCTCCAGCGCGCGTGCCTCGGGGAATCCGCCTCCATCTGACTGTGGCAGCGTCGTGGTTCGGCACAGCGAGGGAGCGTGAGCGCCCCATTCCTCCTCGTCGTCACCAGCCCCGCCGGCCGCCTCCTCTCCAGGCCCTCAAACTGCGGCGGCCTCATCCGCGCCCAAGATCCCGCCATCATAGAGAAAGGAGGCCGGGGGAGCAGTGGTAGGATGGGGCCAGCGGCAACCTCCCTTCCAACCTCGATACAGGGGCACGTCGGTGCGGGGCTCCCTCGATCCAGACCAATTTCCGCTCGATCCGGCCGATTCCCGCTCGATCCGACCGACAGCGACCTCGATTCAGAGCAGTGGCAGCCGGCTTCGATTCGGAGCAGGGGTGCGGCGGGGAAGATCTCGACAACGGGGTGCGACGTCTGAGCAGGGCAGTGACTGCGGCCTGCGTAGCGGCGCCCCTCAGTCTCCGGCTGGCCGCGGGAGCCAACTGCCGCGACGGGCTGCGCAAAGGGAAGCACGTCATTGTTGGAGCAACACCTCTTTTGCAGTGGGGATGCCTTCTCTCTCCTTCGTGCATAAAGGCCTTTGTGCAGATGCAGACCGGGTAGCTTCTGGAGATTGTCTAACCCATGCAAATGTTATGGATAGATTTGTGTTTGAAGAAACTGTAAATTCATAATAGAACAATATATAAATTCTAAATTTTCTTGATAAATTTATCAGACAGTTTACATATGACTTCCATAAGGATGCTTCGTACATCATCGTCCTTGCTGATGCATTGTTGTTGTGGTGAAATTTTGGGTCGTCTTTCAAGGTCTATTACGAGTATTGAACGTAGACTAGTTACAAAAATAATTACACGAATGGACTGAAAATTGCGAGATAGATTCATTAAGCTTAATTAATCCATTATTAAAGATTAGTTACTATAGCATGACGTTGTCTAATCATGACATAATTAGACTCGTTAGATTCGTCTCGAAAATTAAGGTAGAGGTTGTACAATGAGTTTTGTCATTAATTTACATTTAATACTCCTAAATAGTGTATGGAGATTGATGTGATGGGTAGTTGGTGAAATTTTTGGGAAGTGTCCATCAATTTAGAGAAACGGTGAATAAGAGCACACTATTGAGAAGTGGAGAAAATCTTTTACCTTAATTTGTATTCTCCCCTTACATCGTCCCCTTAATTTTCATATTATTTTTCCAGTTCTAATAAGTTACACTTCCATCCTAAATTACTATTCATTTTGAGTTTTCTATACATAATATTTACAATGTATCTACATATAGTACATATCTTCGTGCATAAAAAGAGCTATGTACATAGAAAAATTAAAACGAATAGTAATTTGGGATTGAAGGGTAGGTGTTTTACTCTCTGTTTAAAAAAATAGTTTTTAAATAAAAATAGGTATTTATTCATATTTAGTTCTTTAAAGTTTGAAGCCATATGAAAACCAAACTGCAATGTCTAATTAATTTTATTATCTGCTTTGCTTACTTTGGATTTTTAGTTAATTTATAGTTTAAATTCACTACTGTTTCCATTTTTATGATTATGATAAAATTCCTAGAGCTGGTTTGAAAAGAATATACCCTCGTAGATCATCTTCTTATAAAAAAATATTGATTTTAGAGTAACTCCAAGAACTGTTGTAAAACGTTTTGTATCAGTAAAAATAGAAAAATGTCGGAATACCCTTTTCTGACAACCTCGGCATCCTCATGGGATCTCTATTGCGTTCGTCATCTCTTCTCCTCAGTTAGTCATATTTGGCTAGTGAATTCGCCTAGCAATCGCCCTCCCTCACGCGCACCCACTGCTAGGGAAGGAGGAGCCCGGTGACGCCGAGATCTTGCCGTCGGGGTGGAAGAGCTCTGATGCATGCTCCCACACTCCTTTCCTCGCATGCGCCCACCGCCAAGAAAGGAGGAGCTCAGGTGACGCTGTGATCTCGCCGCCGGGGGGAGGAGGAGCTCGGGCGACTTTGGGAGAACAGGAAGGAGGAGTGCCGTTGAGAGCGATGGTCACCAGGCCAAAGCTTTCACGGCCTCGTTCAAGCATCGCGCGTGGGCGAGTGCGGGATCGAGGAGGAGGAGGAGACCGACGGCAGGTGCGAGCCTAGGTGGAGGAGACCAGCGGCGGGCGTGAGCTCAAGGAGGAAGATACTGGCGGCGGGCGCGGAGAGAGAGAGAGAGAGAGAGAGAGAGAGAGAGAGAGAGAGAGAGAGAGAGAGAGAGAGAGAGAGAGGTGGCGGGCACAGGTGTGAGCTCGAGGAGGAGGCTGACAGCAAGCGCAGGCTCGAAGAGGAAGGGATCGACGGCGAGAAGGAGGAGCTGACGTGTGTGCTAGAGAGATGGAGAGAAGGGTGGGGAAAGGATAAGGTTGGCGGGGGGATAGGGTGCGCGCAGTGCGCATCCCGTGCTGCGTGCGCACCCCCTTCATGCTACTGCTGACCGTGGGCCTGACCTTCCTGTGCATGTGCGCCTTGCCCTTCCCGTGCATGTCGCTCCTGCCCTTTCGGTGGGCCGGTCCTTCCCGTGGGTCTGCTTGACGCACCCCGTGCGGTTGTCCGATCCCAGACGGAGCGCGATGCGTAGGGGCGCGCACACCGGCCGTGGTGCGCACTGCGTGCACAAAATTTTCTTCCAGGTTGGGAGGGGAGAGAACGACACGTTAGGGTGTACTCATATAAAGAAGTTAATTTCAAAGAATATGGTTGATTACTCTAAGTTTAGTAAGAGCAACTCCAAGAGGCTCTTTAAAAATCAGTAGTTAAAATCCTGATTTAGCTAGATTGTAAAATGAAATAGTTAGCAAAAAGTGGTCGACATCCGACAGCCTCTCTAAACTAAATTCTCTATATGCTCCACTGTCTGTGGGTCCCGCCTGTCATACTCATGAGAATCAGGATAACTAGTCACTAGCCACTAGCCACTAGCTAAAGATAGCTAGCAGGGCAACGAATTTAGCTACTCAGGATACAGAGCTCCTACCACTACGTTCTCCGATCCATCGTGTGTTCTTCGGTTAGGCTGAACAAAAATCCTGCACCATGTAGAATATATCTGCGACACTTAATAGAAGTTTGAATAACTGCAGCATAGAGACGGCATTTTCGTCCCTTCCTCGTGATCTGATCGGCCTAAAACGCGGCATCATGCATTCACGGAACCACGACCACGCTTGTCGCTCTGTCCGCACTGGGTGATTTTCCTCGTCACGTTCGTCTGCATGCTTAATTAGCTAGTGTGTGCCCGGATGAGGAGTATGCACGCGTGTTCACGACTTCACGTACACCGGCCCACACCGATCTTTCTCACTTTCTGTCATCTCCTTTACCCAGATGCTAAGTGTGTCATTCAGGGAACCTTGGAATGTGCCAAGAGCAAGAAGGTCCACCTCAACAGATTTCATTCCATCAAAGAAGGCTTACAAGATCAGGCTTACGTCCCTCAAAATTGAGAGATGGTGATCAAGATACATACAGACACAAAAAAGAAAGGGTCACGCGGGATTACATCGCAGCACACACACCCGACCTTAAAAGAAAACTATAAAACCAACCCTACTCAAGGAAACGTTGTTCATCGCCAAGTAACTGATTGGTCGGTAAGTGACACCACAATGCAATCTGACGGATAGACAGTGGCGGAGCTAGGATTTCAACTTAGGGTATGCCGAATCAATAGTTCAATAATGAAATATACAATTCGGTATAGAACTATAAAACTCACCATGCAATTCGTTGAAAATTTTCATTCAATTTGATATGCAAGTATAAGGATCTCATAATATCTTTAATTCAACAAATAAGTTCAAAACTTGCATAATTAACAATATAGCAAATGCAGCAAAAAAATCGGATAACTGAAATGTTGTAAATCAATCTATCATATATTGTGAATCAATGGTTTCATGTTAAAGTAAACAATATCAAGAAGCCGGATAACTGAAAAATATTGCTAAATAGAATTCACTCATACGGTGAACAAAATTATTACATGTCTATGGAGAGCTGCTCGGAGACCCGAGACCTGCTAGCTCCCGGCTATGTGGCTGCAGAGACCGCACCTATGCCGTGACGTTTCTGCCAGCAGCCACCTCTTCGTGTTGCTTTCCTTCTTGCATGTGCTCACACGACTCATGATTGCAAGGGATTTTCGTTTAACCCGTACATCACCTGCCAATTCTCGGGGTATGCCAAGGCATACCTGGCATACCCATTGGCTACGCCACTGCGGATAGAGACCTCCAATTCTAGGCCTACAAGGGGTTCGGGTGAACCACTTCCGAAGTCGCTCCGCTCCTGGAAATCAGCACACGGAGCGGACCGGTCTGACCCCAAAAAAAGAGGTCTGAACAGGGTCGTGACCCTATGAAACCCAAGGGGCCCGCGGATCGAACCTCGCGCCCTCATCAGGCTTCTGTCCTGCTCTACGCTGTCTTGCCTTGCATCATGGCATCTCGATCCATTTCGCCGTCGCGGCACCTCCTCCTCAGCTCCCTTCCTCGCTGCTTCCTCCCCTGATACTTCTTCAAGGCTGGCAGGTGCTGCTCTACCTCCGCGCCATCGCATCCCGAATGGCCGCCACCGGTTATCGCCGTGAGTAGGATGCACTCGAGGCCAAATCCTACTCTCGGGCGACTTCGATGCATCCGCCACTGGCAGATTTCTTCGATGCATCTCCTAGCGACGTCGGCTTCATCCGGCGTGTCCTGATGTGGCGAATCGGCGACAGAAGGCCGACACGAGCACCGACGGCTCTGACAGCAATGACTGGCCTCCGCCGGTCTCAACTCCACCACACCGCGACAAGCAAGGTGTTGGGCGGCGTCCTCGGCACCCAGCCGCGGTCGTCAGGCGGCTGGCTCGAGCGGTGGCACACGGCTCCCCGTGGCACCACGCGTGCCGCCCGCCTAGCCCCATCACGGGGAGCTGCAACGCGGGTCGTCGAGGGCTGCGCCGCTGGACGTCGGCCCCCGCGACGGTGCAGATGCATGCCACCACCAGTGAAGCTTGCCGCCCAGATGCGTTGATCCGGTTGATCCGGCCGACGCTCGCGCTGCCCCACCACGCATCTTGCAAATCTGACTGCTAGCGGAGTATAACTCGCCATATCCCTTGCCGCAGCGAGCTTCCTACCGAGCGCCGCCTCTGTCCTCGCCGCAACACCCTTGCGGGGCTCCCTCGAGCTCGCCGTAGTTCACCACGAGATGGGACCTCGTTGCTGCCTCTACTCCAATGCTCCCTGTCGGGCCAACGCCGCGGCCGTCAGGCAAAGCATCGTCGCCTCCCTACGGCCGACCCCTACAGAGCTCAGCAGCTCACTCGCTCCCGGAGTTGGAC
This sequence comes from Cenchrus americanus, assembly GCA_947561735.1. Lineage (NCBI taxonomy): Eukaryota > Viridiplantae > Streptophyta > Magnoliopsida > Poales > Poaceae > Cenchrus > Cenchrus americanus. The sequence continues at coordinate 73,296,720 of OX387244.1, read as the reverse complement.
GCTCCTCGCCACCGCATGCGCTTGAGGTGAAGAGAATGAGGAGAAGAATCGGAACCAGCAGTTGTGGGAGTAGTAAACGAGTGGAGTTGAATGTGTACACGTGTGTACAACGACCGTTCTGGAGTTCGTATGGCGCACGATCGTTCCTTGGCAGGCATCGGTTCGACCCGCGGGTCTGGAGGGGAGCCGTGCCAGCGGATCGATTCGACCCACGAACCTGCTTTGGCGACAGAGGAGCGGCGGGTCACGATTAGGAGCCGCCCCCTTCGCAGGCCTATCCAATTCACTTTTTGGTTAGCTCGACCACTTGCATAAGCCGTTAGAAACAACATCCATGTTGCCACACCATACAGGGGACCATCAACACACGTTGGGGGAACGATGCCCTAGGGAGAGATCACTGAAGTTAGCAGCGATGAGCAATCCAAGCATAAAGGAGAACAACACAAGAGCTTGTGGATACTTGCCAAACCTGGGAGCAGCTGCAAACCAATACAAGTAGGCGAAGAATCGGAGACCACTGGAAATGCTACTGAAGGAACACTGATGTAAATAGCCCGCTATAGCTTCGATATAGCTCCGCTATAGCTTTTTGAGACAGGTGCCGCTACGATATTGCATATTTTACCGCTAATGCCCTAACTTCGCTATATCATGAAATAACTCCGCTAAATTCAATAGCCTAGCACCGCTAACACCGCTATGGTTCAATTAAGAGCTTATATACTTGACATTTATGAACTATGAGTTATGATTTATCACTTGTCTTCTGACTCAGGACTGATTTACTTATGTTTTCACTAATGCCTACACATATATATAAAATATGAGCTGAAATTTATAAAATTAATAATGTTTAGGTCTAAATTTTATTATTTTTTGCATACCGCTAAAGGTTATAGCTTTCGCTATAGCTCCTATAGCTTTCGCTATAGCTCCTATAGCTTTTTCAGAAGGACTCCGCTAAATTCTATAACCCGCGATTTGCAACATTGGAAGGAAGGCACAGACTCGTCCGGTTGTGCGGAGGTGGAGCACCTCCCCACGCACCAAGAGCGACGCTCTCACTACACAAACACAACATAGACATAATCCTTCCACTGAGGCCGTGCAGAGGTGCAAGGCACCCCCGCGCACCGTGCGCAACACTTCCGCATTGCGGCCACAGACACACAAACAACATTACACAGGCGGACGCATCCACCAGGCCAAGACCCCAAAACGGTGAAGCGGGAGCGGAGACCCAACTCCATGTCCACCGAATAGGCACGGTGTGACTACTCACCCGCAATTATACATGGCCAAATGGGCCAGGCCCGATGGGCCAGCACGGGCACGGCCCGAAAAAGCACGACCCTAGCACGGCACGGGCACGACACCATAGTGCTAGTGCTGGCACGAGGCACGATCTACATAGTGCCTGGGCCGCAGGTCCGGCCCGCGGCACTAGCACGGGCACGACACGACTAATGAGCCGGCACGATGGTGGCACGATAATTCCTATAAACTTGATATTTTTAGCAGTGCATGACGCCGTTACCGGGACCAGAGCATCTCGTGTACCCTCGAGATGGCATTTTTGATGGATTTATAATCGATTTGATTTATATGTTGATTTTTTTATGATTTGTGTGATGTTTTTTTTTTGACATTTGCATCTTGATTCGCTCCATTCTCTTGTAGCACGATAGTGCCTCGTAGTGCCGTCGGCACGGCACGGCACGCCTGAGATCTCATAGGGCCGTGCCGTGCCTCAACCTTGGCACGGTAGCACGAAGTGGCACGGCACGGCTAGGCACGAGCACGACATAGTGCCGTGCTGCTTAGTGCCGTGCCGGATAGTGCTAGTGCCGTGCCGGGCCGGCACGGCCCGTTTGGCCATGTATACCCGCAATGGCCGATGGCGGCCACAGCCCCCTCCCATCGACCCAGGTGCAGCCGCAAGAAAGCGGAAAAGGTCGACTGTAGCAGGAGAGGAAGGACGTGAGACCGAGCTCCAAGGACAGCAAGTAGGCACGACACGGCGACAGTAGTCGATGGTGGTCACGAACCCTCTCCCATCGACCATGGCGCAGTCACACTGTCAAAGACGAGCAGAAGAGGTCGACCGAAGAGGGAGGAGGACGACGCGAGGGGGAAGTGCAGGTTGGACACCCCTCTCACACTTGCTTTGCCATGGTGCAGAGCCCCATCTAGAATAGCGCAGGGACGGAGAGGCCAGCTGCAACGCCAGCCAAGAAGTGGCACCGACGGAGGGGAGGAGCAACAGGAGCCCAAAGCCCAACCTGATGAGGAGCCCCAACCCATCTAACACCGCTACCACGTGCCACATCCTTCCACAACCTTGTGTCACTAGCAGGAACTCCCAACCGAGGTTGGCACAGAGAAGCCAAGGGCCGGCGACCGCGGGAAAGAAGCACACCAGGGAGCAGCCAAGCTGGATGCGTGGCTGGAGAGGCACCAGAACTGGCGCGGAAGGAGCCACAGCTGTCGAGGAGACCACAATTTTTGGATCTGGATTTGGGACAAGGAGGCAAGTTAGGGTCCAAAAGGTTGGGAGATGAGTGAGGTGAGGGTGTTACCATGACTCTAAACCCTCCTGCCGCCACCGCGAGAAGAGTTCGGGCGACGGCGGCTGGTGGGCGGGGACGAGGGGACGCTAGCTAGCGGCGGTGGCGGATCGCCTCTCGAGTCTCTCGGGGAGAGCGGCTCAGGAGACACGCTTTGCATTCCCCTTGAAATGCAGTTTTATATCCTTCACCAGGTTTAAGCAAGATTTGATGAAAACCAACACTTAAATCCAACTTAGAAAACAAAGATGCCTTAGCCAATTCGTCCATTAGTTGATCAAAAAGAGGCACAGGAAATTTGGATTTGACACTCAAGGCATTCAAGTGTTTGAAGTCTACAAAGAACCTATAAGTTCCATCCTTCTTCACTAGAAGCACTGGGGAGGAAGATAAACTGGCACTAGGCTGAATAATCCCTTTAGCTAGCATTTCAACCACTTTTCTTTCTATTTCATCCTTCAGAGCAGGTGGGTATCTATATGGTCTTTTGTTGACTAGAGTAGCATCAGACAAAAGAGAAATCTCATGATCACAAGCCCTTGATGGGGGTAAAGAGTCTGGATCTTCAAACTGTACAAAAAACTGGTCCAATAGCAACTACACTTCAGCAGGAAGCAACTATACTTAAGATTCCACTGAGCCTTCATCAGTTAGCAAGGACACTTGTAATGGCATTTCTTCAGGAAACTCTGGAATTAGCCCTTGCAACTTGAGAGTTTGGCCTTCATAACGAATTTCAATTTATTTCATTTTCCAGTGTACTTAATTGGACCGAAAGCTTCCAACCAATCCATCCCAATAATGATGTCATAAGCAGTTAGGAAGGACTTTCTGACTGGAATGGAGTGTCTTCAATAAAACACAATGCCTGAGGTATAACAACATCACAAGATAAAGTCCCACCACCAGAAATTTGCACAGAGAGTTTCTGATCAAGAGAAACTATGCCATACAATTGTTTCGCCAGTCTGCAACTAAGAAAAAAAAAAGGCAGAATTACCAGTAATGTTGCTACCTTATGCTGAATAGTACCCAGAAATCGCATAGTTCTAGATGCTTTAGAGCCATTGACTGCAGCTTTAGAGATTACTAGTAATAATTGCTTTGAAATACCAGCATCATAATCATAAAAATCCAACTCATCGTCTTGCAATTGGAATAATTCCCGAAGCTCTTGCACAACATGCAGTTGGATAGCATGAGCACATATATGGTCTTTACTCCATTTCTCATTAGACTTGTAGCAAAGGCTCATAGCTCTACGATATGTACAAAGCATAACAACTTTAGCTTAGGAAGAAGAAGAAGAACCAACACGAGGCTAGAGAGGCTTTGACTTGGCGACGATCATCTGCCAGAGAGGCCAATGCAGTAGCTGGTCGAGGCGTAGTAGGAAGCGGCAACAATTTGGTTGAATGATTCTTGACCGCAGTTCCAAATTCCAGCTTTCTGAACCTTTTGTGATGAAATAAAGTCTCTCCCATCATTAATCTCCAGAGAAGCATGTGAGAGGAATTTATTGCCCGCACAGATGCCAAAGCGATGATTTAGTGTTTTCCAATAGCCCTTGCATAAATGGAATTTTCAGATTTCAAAATAGCCCTTGGATAAATGGATGGAGGGAGTATGTTCTAATGCACTGAGTTTGTAGAATAACTACTATTAATTATTTCATTCGTTTCAAATTTTAAATCATTTTAACATTTTAAGGTTCACATTTTTTGTTATACATCTAGATATATAATAATGTTTAGATACATAATAACAACACCATCACCACAGTGGAAACAACCTACGATAACACACGCTTGCAGGAGAGGAACACACTACGTGAAAACCTCAAATAGGTCACGCAACATTTGTAACGGGCCCTTAACGCCCGTTACATCCACCCACATCTATAACAGTTGTTGTTTGGCACCCATTACCCATAAGCGCGTCAGGACAACCCCGGGGTTGGACTCCACAACGCCCGTTACCAATGTGGACTTCTGATAACGGGCTTCTTAAACGCCCGTTACATGAATCTTTGTAAAGGATGTTAAATAGAGCACGTTAAAAATATTAAACCTATCGGTAATGGGCTTGTAAAGTCCGTTACCGATCAATGCCCTATCAGTAACGAGTTGTTTAAGTCCGTTACTAACCACTGTCGTATTGGTAACGGGCTATAAAGTCCGTTACCGATAATTTCATACTAGAGACGCATGCTTGTTAGGATGCATCTCCTTTGCAGACGACCCAATTGGATACGCTTGTGTCTTAGTACTCGTCTCCTTTGATTGCCACCCAGGGTCGCCTTTTTTCTCACATCGGAGACGCACATTGTTATTGCTCGTCTCTATCTTCTCCTTCCAGTGCCACTTGCTCTCTCTCCGTAGAAGGCCACTCCCGTTCCGACAACAACACTCGCTCTCTCTCCTCAGAAGGTCACTCGCTCGATCTCTCTGCTCAGATATCCCTACTGGCCTGTGCCGTTCATCGCCGCCAACTGCGCGCGAACTGAGGATCGCACTTAATTTCTCTCCTCAGAAAGTCAGCGCTGCTGTGGCAGGCCGGCTAGCCACATGTGCGACGGCTAAAGGGGCCAGCGAACGTCGACCACGGCGTCATCCAAAGCAGACGCCTCCGTGTCCCCTCCCCTGTGGCTCGGCACCGTCCTCCGCACTGTCGCCGCGGCCGCGACGCCGCCTCCGATCCTCCTCCTCGGTCGCACTCTCCTCGTACGTAGAAAGTCCTCATCAAGGTGGAAATTAAGTACCCCTTTTATTGAAATTCTTCAGCTGTCCTAATCCTCTTGTGCATCGATTTTTTTGTGTGTGATGAATTATGATCATTTGATGTATGGAATGCAGATGGCGTCTGTTACTCGGGCTTGGATGTACAGACAGCCCCAAGAAGATTGGGAGAATTTCTTAAGTGGGGTCAATGGTTTTTTAAATTAAACAGAGGCGGATATGAGAAAGCATGGTGTTCATGCAATGCTTTGCCCTTATATAGATTGTCTCAACCAAAAGAAATTCGCACAACAAGAAATTAATTTTCATCATTTGGTCACACATGGTTTCACAAAAAACTACACATGTTGGAATAAACATGGTGAGGAAGGCCTTAATGAACTCGAAGAAGACTGCCTAAATGAAGGTGAAGTGCGACACCATGTTACCGACCATGATGAAGACCTTGAGTACAGTGGAGTTTTTAAGGAAAATGAACCATTATTTCCACCAAATGTGATGAGGCCTGAAGATATCACTGATCAAGAAGTTAGGGGCTGCTGGCGTTTCTTACGTCGTTACTAAATTCGCAACGGCGCCAGAAAGCCTGTTGGTATACTATACGATCACAGATAAATCCGCAAGCGCATGGATACTGTTGTAGCTTTCACCCATGAGTATTCCAAGGTATCGATTTCCTCGGGGAACGAGAAGTGTAGAGAACCTGAACTAATTCGTCCGGGGGTATGGTGATGAAGGATAGAAAGGCAAGGGTAGATTTCGGGTAAAGAGGGGATAACTAAAGAACTTTAGGATTCTCGTGAGGATCACGGATAGAATCAAGACACAACTTGTCACTCGTCGGGGCTAGAGGGAAAAGAGCCACAAAAAGGGATGAGAAGGGGGCTCTCATGTCGTAACTCCTACTAACCGGAACTAACGTGGTGGACTACAAAGCCCGTCTGGAGTTGTCACCTCCCTAGGGTACCACAACTATTCCGTTGAATAGGGAAGCATTCCAAGGTACTGGAAAGTCTAGACACCACATCTACACTAACCAAGCACTATACTCGAGCTCAAAGCAAAGCAACCACGATAAGTAGAAACTACTTAAACCACAATCGAGAAACCTAAGAGCGAATAATGAAATGACTTGAGACTTAGTTACTCACGAATCCAAACTTACAAAGTATCCCGGGTGTGGACGACCGAAGGTGTACCGCACCCGCCGAGGTACAAGAAGAAGACCGACTCCGGCTTCTACTCCAACACTCAACTCTCTCTCCTCACTCTCTCGATACTAACTTCTGGAGGGCTCCGCCACTTGCTTCTAATCACTTGTCACACTCTTCTACGATGTGCCAGACTCTATATATAGCCCAGTAGGTCGGTGGCTGCAGGAGGGGGTACTTGTAGGTGAGAGGGAGCTGCAGTGCAGAGCAAGGAGGTGCGGTCGACCCTATGATCCACCACCTATGGACTTGGATGACCCTGATCACTGCTCCTGAGGCGGTTGTAGGTCGGCTCCTTGGGTCAGTTTCGACCAGCACGCAAGTTGATAGGTGCGGCCGGTCCTATAGGTGCGGGCGCACCTACCCAATTACCGTGTGATGCACCGACGGTGTTGAGGGACGTCCAGGATCACTCCTTGATGGCGGTTGCGGTGGTTAAGTGTGGGTCCATCGACCCAAGTGCTTCCAATCGTTGCCTTTTGATTCAACCGACATAGAATCAACGTTTCTCGTCCATCCAAGACTTGTTCGTGGGATTGTTGGTGTCGTGGACCCGAGACGTGGCATTTGGTAGGTGCGGGTGCACCTAGAGGTGCTGTCAGGCCTAGCCCTGGACAAGTGTGCCCGGCTGTGGCTAGCTGCGGCCAGCCGTGGTGCTGCCGAGCCTGGCTAAGCTGCGACTGGACCTGGCTGTGGTGCGGCCGGACCTGGCTAGGTGCGGCCGGCCCTGCATCATTGCTTTGGTGCACCGCTCTATGGTTCATTTGTCCATTGTTATTCCCATACCTGTGTACCCACAAGTAAAAATACCAACAAAACTCATGGAACCTTATTAGTACCTAAAATGTGCATGAAGTTTGTTATATCCTCCTCTCATTCTTGAGATAATGAAGGTCAAATATTTGGTGTAAGGACCGTCAACAAACTCCCCCACACTTGGTCCTTTTCTCATCCTCGAGCAAAGTCTAAACTCGGCCTCGGCGGATCAGGAGTTGCATGATGTTATCACTCGGCAAGTACATGCGCACAAACTCCATGCTCTTCTTGCTATTTTGAAAAGGTTGGCACAGGAGAAGCTTAGCCTTACTTTACCTGTGGGGCTTTTAGCTTTCCACCTTGCTTCGGAGGTTGAAAAGTAGAATGGGTTTTGACTGTATCTCTTACTCCTTCTTTTCTGGATCCTATCTCGGAGTTTTTTTGAAAATTTTGCAAAGAAAGACAAGGTTCCTCGGATGGTTCCCTCGATCGCTCAAGTGGTATTTGTTACCTCACCAAAGGCTTTAAGCGAGCCTCAACTTCTTACTTCTATGGCTTGTATGTGGAGCTTTGGTAGGATAAGAGAGACTCACTTGTGCCACATGATGTTGTTGAGCCAAAGACCGGATCCACGAAGAAACTAGTCATGCAACTTGATCGAGATGTGCAAGTGCGTGGAATATTTTTATGTTTTTCTAAACACTCCTTGCTTTGAGATTCTCCTCTTGCCTTTATTTTGGAGGGGGGTCATGCTTTACTCTCTTTTTTCTATGCTCTTTGATTGGAGCACATTTTTTCTATGATTCTTGAGCATATACTTTTTTCAATGACCCCTCTATCCTTTTGCAAGAATACAAGAAGAGAAAACTCTTTGAACTTTGGAGTATTTATTTTTTGGTGGATGGATGGCATGTTTTGCGTAACTCCCGGTGTAGGAGTTAGCATGTATATGTGGGTGTACGTGATCTCGATCATGGAAGAATGAAAACATTCTACAAAGGGTCACAACAATTTGGCAAAACTCAATGGGTCACAAGCAAGCATATGTGGAAGGTTTATGCATTGATATCGACATATGCCTTTGGTAGGTAATATGACCATTGAGGAACTTGCCTTGTTTTATTTTCAAAGAGAAATCATCTGAGATTTCACCATACTTTGAGATAGAGTAGATCAACATTGTCGCACCATATCATACTAGTCAACAACCTAGATTTGGTCATAAGAATTTGCTTCCCACAAAGTTTTATTTCAGGCTCTTGTCTCAAAGTATACCAACAAATTCAAAAAGGCATAGAGCACAAAGATATGCACTAGGTTCTTGCAAAGTTTTAACATAGCAACCATTCATCATTTCCAAAGGTAGAGAGGTAGGGGTGCACATACCATCGCTCTTGGAGAAAGTGCGGAATGAGGTAGACAAATGTTGATTCGGCCAAACCACATGGGCGACCGACTTGTTCTAGTGCACTTACCTCATCCCTCGTCGATTAGTGTAGTCGGTGTTGTGCGACACCATGGTGGGAGATCTCAGTTGTGTGTTTCGACGAGCTTGGAAGATCTCCCCACACTTATTCTTGTACCTGGTGTTATTATTCAAAGAAAAGGATGGGAACAAAAAGGGAGGCTCTACTAGCTGAAGAGCTAGGAGCCTTTATTCAAATTCAAATATTTTTGGGTTTTGTTTTAAGAGAGCAAGATGCACGAACCAACACCATCTTCAAACCAAAATAAGATTTAGTATGAAAGAAACTTACTCGGGGATACTCACATATCTCCCCCACACTTAGGAGTTTGCATTGCTAGGCAATATAACTCAAGTGTGCGGAGTTCGAGCTTCCTTGTAATACTTTCTCTACCTGAATTACCTTGGTGTTGTAGTTAGTGTAGCTTTCATGTTTTAGGCATTGCCTATCCATTGGTCATTTCAAACTTCACCTGAGACGATTAGCGACCAAAAATACCTGAAGGACGAGTAATCCTAAAAAGACATGCTCTTGCTTTTATTTGAAAAGGAAATCTAAATGGTTATTTGGGCTATCTCCCGATAGTCCTTTGTTTTGGGTCATAAGCTCGACCATTTGAGACCTTCATCTTGCAGCCAATCGAGATAATGAAACCATCATAGCTCTAGCTGCAAGGTTCGCACCAAAAATGACCACGAAATTTGCAATGTTTATGGTAAACAAAAGCATCTACAACCTTCCTTTCAAAGCTAGCATACACAAGGAGAATTAGGAGGTTGTAGGTTTCGTAAAGGTCATTGGTAAGGGGCTTGATAACTCTGGAAACTTTTGCTATGAGCATGGAATTTGTGATCCCTCTAGTGTAAAACCTACATGCTCGAGTCTGTTTTGAGAATCCAGTGTCGACGCCTCGAGAATGTCCATAGACCACACATGTTCTCTCTTAACCTCAGGTCTATCAGTCTATTGCATTGGAGATGTGCATCTCGAACCTCAAGATGATATGGCCGCTTTTCATGGTCGAGCACACTACTCAGTACCCCTTCAATGGGTCTTCCGATGAGAATGAAGGGTGGATCTCCTTTTGGGATGTCAAAGATATGATAATCTAGGAAGATCCCATACTCTCCGATCTTTGTTTGGATGACTCTAAGGATTCCCTCCGTCTCTATGATTTGACCCGAAATCCATTGGAGACGCTTCTAATAGAAAGAGAGGGGTTTGTCGGGAAAGGCCTCTAATACTAAGGATTTAGGAATGATATTGATACCAACCCTAGTGTTGTAGAACACATCCTGGTAAGAGAGGTTTCCTACTTGGCACGAGAGTAACTTTAGCTCGGGATATAGCTGAATGACTTGATCCATGACTTCTGTTTCTCTCAACCACTCCCGGCTACTGATTGCGGAGACATATTCCAACCTTTTTCTCTGTCTTTCTACCTCTTATGGGTTGGGTATGAGTACTTCTTCTCTCTCTCGTGTGTTGAGTCTCTTTCCCTTCTCAGGAAGGATTTCTCTGTCTAATGTTTATCAAATAACTCATCATAAAACTCGTAGATGAAATCACATGAGGGGTCGTCAACCTCCATATATGGTTGGAATGGTTCATCGGTGAACCATGTTTTTGTTAGAGGAGTGCAATCCTCTACGGATTGGATAGTTGGGAAAATGGGTTCCTCCTCTATGGGTTTTGGTTCTGAGAGAGTGTTTGGCATGGGTTCTTCTTCTTCGTCTAGGAACTCGTCAAAAATCCCCGTGTAGGGAGTGGTTTCTAGGATTTTTCCTAGAATGTACTTACACCCTGACAAGGTGAGATGAGCAAAAGATCCTCCGGAAGAAGAGTCTAAGAAAACTACTGATTCTGGTTCAAGACCATCGCGAAAATGTTGCAAGAGAATGGGTTTTGCGATACCGAGGTCTGGACCAGATTCTACAGTCTTCCTAAATCTTGCCCATGCGGCTCCTAGAGATTCAGAGTTTCACTACTTGGGGAGTCGAGAAGAATGTTAGGCAAAAAGCCTTCCGTAAACTTTCTCAGTCCCCCTCCATACTTCTCACACTGAGCGAATACCATTGTTAGCTCTCCCCGTTAATGAAAATGGAAATAGCTTCCATTTCAAGGTATCTTGGCTCATTCCTGCGATCACAAGACACGAACAAAGTTGTTCAAACTCGTGCAGGTGGGAATAAGGACTTTCATCCTTATCTCCGGAGAAGCTTTGCTCTCAGACCATAGCTATGAAGCGGGGACGTAGCTCATAGCTAGATTTTGTGATGGAATGTGATGAAAGTGGAGGCTCCAAATGATTGCCCTTTGGAGCAGAAATCTCAAATAGGGTTGGATCAGAATCCATGAGATAAATAGGGTGATACACGGACGAATTGGGTTTGGGATCAAAACAGCTACCGTTCCCCGGCAACGGTGCCAGAAAGCTTGTTGGCGTTTCTTACGTCGTTACTAAATTCGCAATGGTGCCAGAAAGCCTGTTAGTATACTATACGATCACAAATTAATCTGCAAGCGCACAGATACTGTTGTAGCTTTCACACAGGAGTATTCCAAGGTATCGATTTCCTCGGGGAACGAGAAGTGTAGAGAACCTGAACTAATTCGTCCGGGGGGTATGGTGATGAAGGATAGAAGGGCAAGGGTAGATATTGGGTAGAGAGGGGATAACTAAAGAAGTTTGGGACTCGTGAGGATCACGAATAGAATCAAGGCACAACTTGTCGCTCGTAGGGGCAAGAGGGAAAAGAGCCACAAAAACGGATGAGAAGGGGGCTGTGATGTCGTAACTCCTACTATCCGGAACTAACATGGTGGACTACAGAGCCTATCCGGACCTATCACGTCCCTAGGGTACCCCAACTATTCTATTGAACAGGGAAGCATAACAAGGTACCAGAAAGTCTAGACACCACGTGTACACTCGCCAAGCACTACTTTACTCGAGCTCAAAGCAAAGCAATCACGATAAGTAGAAACTACTTAAACCACAATTGAGGAACCTAAGAGCGAATAATGAAATGACTTGAGACTTAGTTACTCATGAATCCTTACTTAGAAAGTATTCCGAGTGTGGACGACCGAAGGTGTACCGCACCCGCCGAGGTACAAGAAGAAGACCGACTCCGGCTTCTACTCCAACACTCAACTCTCTTTCCCTAGTCTCTGGATACTAACTTCTGGAGGGCTCCGCCACTTACTTCTAATCACTTGTCACACTCTTCTACGAGGTGCCAGGATCTATATATAGCCCCAGTAGGTCGGTGGCTGTAGGAGGGGGTACTTGTAGGCGAGAGGGAGCTGCAGTGCCGAGTAAGGAGGTGCGAGCGTATATCCAGGTGTGTCCGGGCCTATGATCCACCGCTTATGGACTTGGACGACCGTGATCACTGACACTGAAGTGGTTGTAGGTCGGCTCCTTGGGTCGGTTTCGCCCGGCACGCAAGTTGATAGGTGAGGCCGGTCCTATAGGTGCGGGCGCACCTACCCAATTACCGTGTGATGCACCGATAGTGTTGAGGGACGTCCAGGATCACTCCTTGATGGTGGTTGTGGCGGTTAAGTGTGGGTCCATCGATACAAGTGCTTCCAATCGTAGCCTTTTGATCCAACCGACATAGAATCAACGTTTCTCGTCCAACCAAGACTTGTTCGTGGGATTGTTGGTGCCGTGGAGCTGAGACGTGGCATTTGGTAGGTGCGGGTGCACCTAGAGGTGCGGCCGGGCCTAGCCCTGGCCAAGTGTGGCCGGCTGCGGCCGGCTCCGGCCGGCCGCGACCGACTGCGGCCAGCTGCGGCCGGCCGTGGTGCGGCCGAACCTGGCTAAGCTGCGGCCGGACCTGGCCAGGTGCGGCTGACCCTGCACCATTGCTTTGGTGCACCCCTCTATGGTTCATTTGTCCATTATTATTCCCATATCTGTGTACCTACAAGTAAAAACACCAACAAAACTCGTGGAACCTCATTAGTACCTAAAATGTGCATGAAGTTTGTTATACCCTCCTCTCATGCTTGAGATAATGACGGTCGAATATTTGTTCTAAGGACCGTTAACAGGGGCTTTGATGATGGTGAGGTGTCGCGACGTGTGCACAATGTTGATAAAATGTTGCAGGATGTTGAGTTTCATCGAGTGTACACGCCATCTGAATTAGCGAGGCTGAAGAAGTTCATTGAAGATTCAAAAAACCCCCTCTATCCTGATTGCTAGTAGTACTCTCGCCTTTCTGGTGATCTAAAACTTCTGCAGCTTAAGGCAGATCATGGTTGGAGCAACAAAAGTTTCAAACATCTATTGGATGTGCTTAGAGACATGCTACCTGAAGGAATCAAATAGCAGAGTCTGTCTATGAGGTGAAGAAGATAATTTGTCCTCTGAGAATAGAGGTTAAAAAAATCTATGCATGCAAGAACAATTGTGTATTTTCCGTGGAGATTATGCAGACCTTGACAAGTGCCCAAAGTGTAGCTATGATCGATATAAGAGGAAAAAGGATGGTAGAGATGATAATAATGCTGATGATGAGAACGAGCCCGGCGAGATCAGAGGCAAGAAGAAGAAGGCTAACAAAGGGGCTCCTGTGAGGGTGGCATGTTATTTTTGTATCATTCCTCAGTTGAGAAGATGGTTCACAACACGAAAGGAGGTCCAACTCTTGCGTTGGCATGACAAAGGCCGAAAGGAGCTTAAGAAAGATGGCAAGTTTAGGCACCCCACAGATGCATCACAATTGGGTAACATTAATAACCACTTTCCGTGGTTTGACAAAGACGTAAGTAGCATACAATTTGCTATGAGCATAGATGGCGTGAACCCATTCGGTAACCAGAGCTCACCACATAGCACCTGGCCTATCGTGCTTTCATTGTACAACCTTCCACTCTGGCTATGCAAGAAATATAAATTACGATGCTAACAATATTAGTCTCCGGGCCAAAGCAACCTGGCGATCATATTGATGTCTACTTGAGGCCACTAGTTAATGACTTGAAGATACTGTGGAAGCCTGGTGTGAAGGAGGTTTAGGATGAGTACAAGCGTGAGCAGTTCACAATGCATGCCATGTTGTTCACCACCATCAACGACAACCCGACTCATCGCAACCTCTATTCTAGAGTAAAAGGAAAGGTGCAGCTTGCCTACATTGCTTGGAAGATACTTGTGTAGTATGGCTAAGACATTCAAAGAAATACATATGTATGGGGCACCGTCCCTTCCTCGGCAAGAAACATCCATACCGGGCCATGGATTGTCAGTTTAATGGGGAAAAGGAGAATCGAGATGCGTTGTTGCATGTGACTAGAGATCTGGTCCACTTCAAAGTCAAGGATGTCAAAACTATCAAGGAGTTACCCAAACTGACTGAAAAAACCCTTGGCAAAAAGAAAGAAACGATATGGTGAAGACGAAGAAGGGGTGTGGAATAAGAAATCAATTCTATGGGAGGTAGAGTATTGGCCGATGTTGGATGTGCGTCATTCGATTGATAACATGCACGTCACATAAAAGATGCAATTCTCACACCCCGAGGAGTCAAACTATATGAAAAACTACTAACAATTACAAAATAAAACATGCAATTCTCACATAAATGCTAATATTTTTTGCTATAGACTTGGTCAAAGTTGTGATAGTTTGACTGGCACATTTCCCATAACTGCATGTTTTTGGGACGAAGGGAGTAGAATTAAAGCATACGCGAGTTAACCAAACGTCGTCTGCAATGGAGAATTAAAGAATACGCAGATTAGCCAAACGCCGTCTACATTGCTTACTTAAACCGTGCTTGGAAACCAATCTGTTGTATCTTATCCTTCCAAAATAATTTAGATCCCCCGCCCCTTCATATACCCGCGAAAAACAACAACTGCATACTCCTCATCGTCACCATCCCCGGCTAGAGATGAATAGCATGTTGGGAAGAAGCAGGTGGCACCAACCGTCGTCGCTGCTGGACCTCCCTCAAGACCTCCACATTGAGATTGCAGCGCGCGTCGGTGCGACCTTAGAGCGGCCCTTGGCTGACCTCCGTAGCCTACACGATACTTGCTCGACCATGAGCCGCGTGTGCAGCCATGGTGATGTTGGCTGGTGTTTGTCGATAGAGTGGATACGAGATGAGATTTCTTGGGTGTGGGACCCCACCGCCTACAAAGCCTTCCTTGCTATGCTGACCAATCTCAGAAATTCGGAGGCTTGCTTCATCTCTAGGATCAAAGCCGTCTTCATGGAAAACAGGGGATGCAATGATCTCCAGTGCGCTGCTGAGGGTGGGCACGATGCGGCGGCCTATCTATACGCCATCTTGCTCTATAGGGACAATGGCGGTGCCTCCGCTGACGACACCACGAAGCGGTACATGAGGCAGGTTGCGGGCGACGGCAGTACGACGTCGTGATGGCTGAGCAACGAGGGGTGTCTGTCTTTGCGCGAGAAGGCTGCACGTGCGATCCACTCCTTGACTTGGTGCATTTGGGGTGAACCGCTGCTGCTTCCGGCACAGGTGCGCAGTGATCAGCCATGTGCAGGAAATGGCGGCGGCTGCGGCGTGGATAAAGGATGGCTTGGAATTTCTCTGTTTTGTAGCGAAGAATGTAGGCTCCGCCACAAAATGGTGAAGTTCGAATAGAGTATTGGAATAGGAAATCAGTAGTGGATTAGCTTTTGTAGGTTGCTCGTATTATCTGTGTAAAATTTTGGAAGAGCAGCAAAGCGGACGCGGGTTATCAGTCCCGTGTCGCTAATGACTGTGGGGCCCAGTTCTATTCGAATGAAGAACAGTTCACATTTATCCTTTTAATCTGCAATCAAATGTTGTAACAAGTATTTCTTCGTTGTAATTAGTCCAAATTTGAATTTTTTCTAAATTTTCTAAAATCACCATCTTTTCTTTAATTTTATTGTTTAGTGTATATTCGATTTCTTCAATAATGTTTATATGACTTATTTTTTTCTTTGTAAGTACAACATATAAATAATATTTGTTTTACACAACCATTAGTGATGAAACATTGCATTTCGTAAGCTTAAGGTGAACACAAGGTTTTGTTAAGTTTTCAAATGCATATGAGTTCGAACATGTTACAAAGTGTGGAGAACTTCATGTTCAAGCAATATTCTAGGAAACTATGTGAGAGATGTAGACATTTGTACACAAGTATATTATTCCTTCATCAATACCATTTGAAATTTTGAAGACAAATTTAGGTACCCAAATTATGTTGCCAAGTCAATTTGTAGATTTTTAGAGCAAATTTGATGTTATTAGAATTATTATACAATTACCATGGGTGTAAAAAGGAAATATAAGAATTTTGGGCACACAAGTGTGACTGCTGATATTTTATTCAAATACTAAATTTTCAAATATGAATTATTTGTATTTTTATGATTTTTAGGTGTTGTTTTATGGGCTCTAATATTTTAGGGAAGCAAGTTTCATTCAAAAAAAAAGTGATGGGCCCACACGTCAGCGTCAGCAGGTAATATAAAAAAGATAACCGTTGCCTGCCCGCCCAGACCCAACTGCCAACAAATACGATGCGGGTTCACTAACCATCGTCGCCAATGACACTGGCCCACGCGTCAGCGGCAGCAGGCTAACCCGCGTTGGCAATGACTATCCATTGTCTCTAAGATCTAATTCATCACAACAGATCTCCAGTTCATCACAACAAAACACAGTTCATCACAACGCAGATGGATCTAACAACCAAGCTAATTAATTAAGCAGTTCATGATCGACACACAAACTAAACAGTTCATGTCCAACAACCTGATGAAGACACAAAAGCACACACACATTATTACTAATTGGTAGAGGAGTCTATCAATTAGTCAGAGTCCCGTTGTCATCACTGCCATGGCTGCCGTCAGAGCTGCCGTCGCCGCTGTCGTTGAAGACAAAGTGGCATCCAACCCGCTTGACCACGGGGAGCTTCTCGAGCCTCTCCGCCAACCCGTGGATCCTGAAGGCGAGACCCTTCACGCTTGGGTCCTTGTCCACTTCATGATGCGTCTTGATGTTGAAGGTTGCGCCAACATCTTCAAGATTTCTGAAGGCGCTCTTGAGCAGGTTGACGATGAACTTGATGTCGTCAAAGAATGGTTCCTCGTCGGCATCCATGGTCACCGGCTCCTTCCCCTTCTCCAACTTCCTCCGACGGCGGCTTTCGTCGTCGTCCTCCTCCCTCCGCCCCCGCTTCGCCGGTGATGGGCCCCTCGACACCATCTCTTCCTTCGTGATCTCTCGGTGACCGAAGATTTTGTAGTGGTGGATCGCGAGGAGTAAGAAGAAGCGAGATAAACTTATGGAAGAAGCAGGTGAAGGTAGGAGAGTTATATTGACAAGACGCGGAACTGTCAGGTGCCTCTGCCCCTACCCACTACTCCAATGCTGCCAGTACATGCCACTCAATTGCGCCTCGGGCTCTGTTTCAGGCGCAAAACCGTCCAAAAACCACGCGTCACCTTTCAATTACGCAGGAAGGAGAAATGGCAGGGGCAATGATGTCGGGCCCACTCATCAGCGGCAGCAGCCAAACTGCAGTGCCTTTTCAATTTCCATTTATTGTTGTTTTAGATGGCCGAGGCACCTTCTTCAACTTCAACCCTCGTCGCCAACTTCAACCCTCTTCTCCTTTCAATTTCCAAACCCCATCACTTTTCTATTTCCTCCCCTTCTCCTTGATGGCTACAATGTGCTTGATGCAACTGCTACCAGATGATCTTGTCACCAAGATCATCATCCACTCCATTAAGGATGAGCCCGTCTTCCATTTTTTGAACCTTCACAATAAAATTTGTGGCACCTTTTAGCGCATCTGTGACTCCGATGAGGTACTACTGCACGTGTTGCTGTGTGATCTTCATCGAGTGATCAAGAATCCCTACATCAGGTCATGATTTGAGTGGCGCTTCCACGAGGCCAATCATCCTGAGGCATTATGCTTCGAGGGGATGGAGAGGTTGATGAGGCGGTGGAACCCCAATAAGGGTCTGAAGCTCATCGGGGATGCCGCTGCTGAAGACTCCGGTGCCAAGTACTTCTTTGTGATGCCGAAGTACCGTTGCAACCCGACAGACCCCAAAGCCATGGCACTGCTCCAGGAAATTAGCGGTGGCCCGTCGCCCCCTGATGAGCAGTGGAAGAACCACAACCTGCGGTGGCTGCGCTACCTCGTCAACCAGGATCTCGAGAACATTGTGTGGTGGTACTGGCTTGATGACGGTGACGACGACATTCTGTTGCTGCCCGTCCAGAATCCCTACATCTGCATTTGGGCAGCGAAATGTAGGCGCTACGGGCCGGATACCAAAGAGATTATCCACTACTGTAGCGCTGAGTGTCGCATCCATCATGAGTTCGACATCTTGACGCGTAACTTCCACCCCGCCGTAGAGTATGCCATCAGCAGGATAAACATCGGGATGTAGGAGCAAGCATCAATGAACATTATCTATCTTGAATGTAAATATTAGATATTACTAAATGCGGATTTGATTTTATCGGGATGTCGGTTGTTAATCGGTTTTTGATAGACAAAATTTGATTTGTCACATTTGTGAGTCAAATCGAAGGTTGCGGTGGTCTCATTTGCCGCTGACGAGGCCTAGGATGCCCTCTTGGGTGTCAAAACTGCTGAAGCGGGCACGGCGGGGGCGGCTGCGGGCGGCGGTGCCCTATGCTTCCTCCTTTATTCTATTGGAGAATGAAGAACAGTTTATTCGTCCCATGTCGCCGACGACATTTCTCTTTTTGCTCCGCAATCAAATTTTGTAACATGTATTTCTTCGTCGTAATTAGTCCAAATTTGATTTTTTTTGAAACAAACACCGTGGGGCAAAGCCCCCTGGTAAAAGGAAACTATATTAAGACAAGAAGTACAGGAGAGAACTTATAGCATGCCTAACCAGAGGTTAGGAAAAGAAACTGCAGTAGCTAGCTAACTAATAGAAAAGAGAAGAAGAAACAGAAAGCAACCATAAATTACAAAGCTTGAAGCCAAAGTTTGATAGAAGAGTGAAGGCTTGGCTTTATTCTAACAAGGTGATCTAAGACCTGAGCTTTAAAAGCAGCCTTCCGTGCAACAAGACATGGAGCTTTATTTTTGAAGATAACTTCATTTCTTTGGTTCCATAAGCACCAAGCACCAATCATAATGACTTGAAGAAAGGCTGCCCAAAGTCACACTTGGCTTGGTAAAGTTTCTGATGGATATTCAGGTTCTCCTCCCAAACAAAACCAATGGCAAACCATCCGCAAACCGCAGAGGGACAATCAAAGAAAAGGTGTTCAATAGTTTCCTCAACATTGTACTGGCACATGACACAGTTATATCCTTCCTCGAGAACTTTCCTTCTTCTCAACATGTTTCTAGTATTTAGCCTATTATTAAGAAGAAGCCAAGCAAAGAACTTAATCTTTGGTATACACTTGGATTCCCAAATCCACAAAACTGACTTGCTGGGTCTGAATTCTCGAAACTGATACTGATAGTAGTGGCAAGCAAAGTATCTATGTTGCCCGCTTATGAAGTGCCAAGAGTCTTTAGCATTCAAATCTATGGAAGGAAGGGAGCTAAGAAATTCTTGAAGCTCCAGGAACTCATTATATGCTGCTCTGGTCATGGGAATTCTAAATTGATAAATCAGATGCTCAGCATGCCTAGGGGAACAAAGAGAGATGGTAGGGTCCTTAACAAAATGCAGAAGGTGAGGGAACTTCTCAGATTACATGGTGCCACCAATAATATCATCCCAGAAACTGATCATGTCACCCTGATTTGGATAACAAACAGCCACTCCCCTATACTTAGTGTGAAGCCTAAGGATGTCCTTCCACCAAAAGGAGCCCTTTTCTCTTGCCACATGGGGAACAATATTAGTGTAGTACTTCTGCTAAATGAGGTTGACCCAATGAATATTAGCCTTGCTATAAAACTTATCCAGCTATTTTAACAGGAGGGCATCATTCTGTACACCAAGATTGATAACTCCAAGCCCTCCTTTATCTTTTGGTCTTCTAACCAAATTCCAAGCAACAAGGTTATAACCTTTTCTCCAAAATTCATTTCCTCTCCAAAGGCAATTCTTTCGATGCTTCTCTATAATATCTATTACTGTGATGGGAAGCTTTAGAGAACACATATAGTAAGTAGGCAGAGAGGAAATAACCGAGTTGACCAACTATAGCCTTCCATCATGTGAAAGGAATTGAGAACTAGCTGACATCTTTCTTTCAATTTTACAGATCAAAGGGGCATAATCTTTCACTTGAGGCTTAGTAAGACCCATGGGGAGACCAAAATAGGTGAAAGGGAGGAACCTACATTACAACCAAAACCTTGATCCTAGGAACAAGCCCTTTCTGAAAAAATTTGATTATTTTTCTACAATTTTCTAAAATTACTGTGTTTTCAATATTTTCATTGTTTAGTGTATATTCCATTTCTTGAACAATGTTTATATGCCTTATCTTGTTCTTTGTAAGTATAACATATAAATAATATTTGTTTCCCACACCTCTTGTAATGAAACTTTGCATTTTCGTAATCTTAAGGTGAACCACAAGGTTTTGTTAAGTTTCCAAATGCATATGAGTTCGAACATGTTGCAAAATGTGGCAAACTTCAATGTTCAAGGAACATTTTAAGAAACTATGTCAGAGATGTAGATTTTTGTACACAAGTATATTATTCCTTCATCGAAACCATTTGAAATTTTGAAGACAAGTCTAGGTACCAAAATTATGTTGCCAAGTCAATTTGTAGATTTTTTAGAGTGCACTAGATGTTTTTAGAATTATTACATCATTAACATGGGATGTAAAAACAAATTCTAAGAATGCTTGGGCACACAAGTGTGATTGTTGATATTTTATTCAAGTACTAAATGTCCAAATACGAATTGTTCGTATTTTTATGATTTTTAGGTGCTGTTTTATGGGCTCTAATATTTTAGGAAAGCACGTTTCATTCGAAAAAAACAGTGGCTGGCCCACGCGTCAGCGTCGGCAGCCAAAATAAAAAGATAACCGCTGCCCGCCCACCGGACCCAAATGCCAACAAAGGCGATGCGGGTTCACTAACCATCGTCACCAATGACACTGGCCCACGCATCAACGTCAGCAGGCAAACCATGCGCGGGCTGCTCAAAATCTCCCACCTATATTGACTATAATATCCATGGAATTCCAATTCCACTAGAGAGCCATCAAGGGCACACCTGTAATTTCGTTAAACACAGTTACACGCGCAGTTCATATTCAACTCCTCGCTAGACAGATCCACAATGCCCCTACTCTCCCCATCGCCGCCGCTACTCTCCCCGCTCGCCTTCACCGCTCTCTCCCCGCCACGACCCTACTCTTCTCCAGCCCCACCGCTCCCTGCGTGACAACGGTGACGAGGACGCGGTTACTGGCATGCGGACGACTTCCCGACCAACCTAACCATGGTTGATGCAGATCCGTCATCCCCGGCCACGACGATGAGCCATCCACCTCAGGCCACGAGTCAACATGGATCCGACCCCTCCGACCATCATGAGAAGAACTACTTCACTCGCGACAGAGGTTAGTCCTGCTTGAGCCCCCAACTCCCTCTCTCTGCTCGGCCACCAAATCTGCTATATATTCATGTCAATGTGGATAGTTCATCTTTAATTGATTGACTATGGATTTGATGGATGGATTTTGTTGCTCCAAGTCTGTTTGAATAAATTGTTGCTAACAGATGAAGTTATATGAATTGTTGAAATTTATTTTCATGTTCCTGGTGCTACAATTTTTTCACTGTAACTTCATGAAAAGCAATGAGGATGTTAGCATACTTTAATTCTGCTATGCTTTGAATGTGCCAGATCGACAATTATGCTTTGGACCTGTTAGTATACTTTAATTCTGCTATGCTTTGAATGTACCAGATCGACAGTTATGCTTTGGACCTGTTAGCATATTTTAATTCTGATGGCCACATAATGTCAGTGGGAATTGCATCGCAGTGGTTTATAATGTAGTTCGCCCAATCTGCTATATATTCATGTCAAGGGGATTAGGGAGACATGCCTTAATAGTTCATCTTCAATTGATTGACTGTGGATTTGATGGATGGATTTTGTTGCTCCAAGTCTGTTTGAATAAATTGTTGCTAACAGATGAAGTTATATGAACTGCTGGAATTCATTTTCATGTTCCTGGTGCTACAATTTTTGCACTGTAAATTCATGAAAACTATAAAGGATGTTAGCATACTTTAATTCTGCTATGCTTTGAATGTACCAGATCGACAGTTATGCTTTGGACTTGTTAGCATACTTTAATTCTAATTGCCACATAATGTCAGTGGGAATTGCATCGCAGTGGTTTATAGTGTAGTGATAACTAAACTATCCTAGACTTTGTTGTGAGTATTAATTGTTTCACTATTGTCACATATATTGTTATTGTTGGTGTCATGATGTGTTGTGAGTGTTGTTTCACTACTGTCATATATAATGTCATGACCATTGCTTTATCCTCTTGTGGCATCTACACATGGAACACACAATCCATCGCTACTGAAATTGGACAAGGAAGTAGTTGAAGGAATTTATTCTCTGCTTTATCATCTATGTAGTCTCCCACAACAACAAAGTCTTCTACCTCCAGTGCACCATCACAGCCCATTGTCGGTGAACCTTCTTCACAGGGTCACTCATCATAGACTACTGCGAGTAGTACTCGATCCCGCGGGTCAAGGACACAAACAAAATGGCCAGAAGACAAGTGGACTGCAGCTGGACTGATGCCAATTTTTGGCCTACCCCAGATGCTGCAAGGGATAGATTTGTATTGGTCTGTAGTCTCATTGCTCGGGAGAGGGTGTCAATCAACAAGGCGGTTGATGATCTCTCACCAATTGAGAAGGACCATCTATTCATAGTTTTAGAGGAAAAGCTAGATTACCCGGGCAATCTGGAAGAATCTGTTCGTAGGAAGGCAGTTAAGGCAGCTATATCAGAGACTGGAACCTTGCACCGGCAGTTCAAGGCCCATTTAAGAAAAAAATATGTGAGCGAAGAGGAGACTCCCTTTGTGAAGCATGCCTTTTTGCAGCAACAAGACTGGGACATGTTTATGCAGGAAACCAATTCTCCTCATTTCAGCAATTGAGCCAGGAGATGAAACAAAAGAGAGCATTGCATAATAAGCCACACAAGATGGGTAGAAAAGGTTATCGTGGTAAAAGGAAAGAGTGGGAGGAGGAGGATGCAAATGTAGCTGCAGAAGGAAAACAGAACCCTTGGGACCAATTTCTTAGAAGAGCAAGAATACTAGTGAAGGAAGCGGGGGCATAACATTCAGTAACCCTGCGGTGGTGGGGGTAGCAGATAGGATGAAGACACTTGCAGCTCAGGGTAGAGATGGTTCTTTCTCTGGGGTTAGGGAGGATGATATCCTTACCGCAACACTTAAGACTTCAGAGCATCGAGGTCTGGTCCAAGGCGTGTCTAGTTCACTTGGCTGGGGTAAAGGGTTTGGTGAAGAGTTCACTGGAATGTACAAGAAGAAGAGGAGGAACAAGAGGTCTGATGCTCATGATATGATGGACATAACATTTAAATCATCAATTGTCCATGCTCTAAGACTATCAGGCATCGAAATATCGATAAATGTACTTCTTCCTTCCCAATTACCAGCGCTTGTCAGTAGCAACGAGGAAGAAGATGTGCATGGCAGCGAGGAAGAAGATGTGCATGACCGCGAGGAAGAACATGCGCATGATATCGAGGAAGATGCATGTGGCAGAGAGCAAGATCATTGGAATTCCAATGAGCACGAAGCGAATCAAGTGCGCAGTGATAGTCGATCACCTATGCTGGACACAATATATAAGCTGACATAGTTAACCGCGTGCAGCCTGTTGGATGGCCTCAGGATTAATGTGGAGCTCGCACTAGCGAAAGTCTTTCCATTTCAAAAGGCTTGCCATTCAGTTCCGGTGCAGGATGGGTATGTTGTGGTGCAACCTACTTATGTGTGGGCCAATGCGGGTCACTACCTTCTGCTTGTACCGATTGATGGCGGTGACATAGCAACCCTAGCTGAGGCTCTCGTTCAAAGGATCCAATGGACAAAGGATAGGATCCTTATACCACCCATGACAAGACATCCCAACCCTGAAGTCGCAACAGGTAGCAGGGGTACAACATCATATGGAGGTACTGCAACTCATTGTCAACAAGAGAAGGCTCAACAACAGCAGCAGCAGCCGATCAGCAAAACTACGCAGCAGGAGCGTCGACAACAGCCGGAGGAGCCCAGGAAAACTCCACCTAAGCAGCAGCTGCAACATGTGGATAAGCAAAAGATGAAACAACAGCCTCTCCAGTAGCAGGAGTGTCGACAATAGCCGGAGGAGCCCAGACAAACTACGCCTAAGCAGCAGCTGCAACATGAGGATAAGCAACATACAAAACAGCAACCTCTCCAGCAGTAGGAACGTCGACAACAGCCGGAGGAGCCCAGGCAAACTACGCCTAAGCAGCAGCTACAATATGAGGATAAGCAATAGATGAAACAACAACATCTCCAGCAGCAGGAGGAGGAGCACATGCAATCTCCCCATAAGCAGCAGATGCAACATGTACTGCAACCTCTGTAACAGGAGGAGGAGCCCAAACAATCTCCACTGCAG
Organism: Cenchrus americanus; assembly: GCA_947561735.1. Classification (NCBI taxonomy): domain Eukaryota; kingdom Viridiplantae; phylum Streptophyta; class Magnoliopsida; order Poales; family Poaceae; genus Cenchrus; species Cenchrus americanus. The sequence continues at coordinate 73,272,292 of OX387244.1, read as the reverse complement.
AAGGGGAACCAGGCTAGGAAACCTTTGTCTAAAGATGAGATTCTTAACTGTATTATTGGGACAGAACAGGAACGACCAAAATACAAGCTTGGTGCACCTATGTTGTCAGAAGCAAACTTAAAGGCTGCTGGACCAAATTGTGCTAGGTTGCATGCTTATGTCATGGAACAGAGTAAGGATAAACTTGCCTTTCCAGCAAAGGTGGATCAAGACTACTTTAAAGGTGGTGGTGGTGCTTTAATGTTAAATATTGCATTCAGTAGCGTGTATAACCTTATAACCCTGGCTTCTCTGGATGTTACCTTCTTGAGGTTGTGGCCATTTAAGCCCCTGAAAACCTGAAAAGATATTTCTTTAATTTTGACCACAAAGATCATGCAGGCTAACAATTTGATTTTTTGTTGGAAAATGATGTACAAGGCAGCGGAGATGCAGATCAGTGTTGGGTTTTTATATATAGACTTTTTTACTTCCACAAATATTTCTCAGCATTCTCACCTTGTTACCAAAGCAATCTCGAATGCAATGAACAACGACTACGTGGTGGGTGCCTACTGCACTAGCCACTGGGTAACAGTGATCATCTGTATGAAGTTCAAAGAGATTTGGTATCTAGATTCTGCTAAACAACATCCCCCACTGAAGTTCTCAGACCTCAAACCTGTTGTGGACTGGTCAGTATCTTGTAGGTTTTATTCACAAAAATTCAATCTCTTAGCGTTTCTAATCGGTATTGTTGACCTTGCAGGGCCTTTGGTACAATATCTTGTAGGTTTTGTTCACAAAAATTCAATCTCTTAGTGTTTCTAATCGGTATTGCTGATTATGCAGGGTCTTTGGTGAACATGCACAGGACGGAGTGACGAAAGGAAAAAAAAAGCCAAAGTCATACCTGACATCAAGAAGGCTGCTGTAAGTATATAATAATGCTCAACCTTGTCTCTGCTCATATTCTCCATCTGATTTTAGAAACTGATTTATACTTGTATTCTCATAAATGATTGTATTTTGCAGGATTTCAAATTTGTTGTAGATGTTTCCACAGAAGATCTAAAGCGTGTCTCGGAGATGTTGTGTGAGTACATTCTTAACGATACCATCGACCAAAAGGGTAACTTCTACAATGGTGCACCATCAGTTCATTGTAGCCAGAAACTTGAAACTCATCCAGTCTTCTTTAGTTAGGTGTTGTTGCCTAAGAAACTTGCTTGGCTTGCTTGGTTGTGGTCAGATGCTGCCTGGTTCAGGAAGTTTTCTCATGACTTCATCCAAACAAGCCCTGATGAGTGTAACTTGAATTAAACTCGATGTGATACTAACTTGTCTATAAATGTGATCTTGCTTGTCTATAAATGTGATCTTACTTGCCTATATCTGTGATGTGTTTGTGATGTCTCCTTGCTGTGGTGGCTGCCTGTCAGATGGTGATATCTAGACAACCCACAGGGGTATTAATCCAGGTGGTTTAGTTGTTCGGTGGGGTGGAATCTAAGGCTAAGAACACGAAGGTCGCACACGAGTACGCAGAACACAGAGAACACGGCGAGTTTATACTGGTTTGGGCCTTCGAAGAGTAAAACCCTACGTCCAGTTGTCAGGGTAGATTGCTTGAGGATTGCGTATGTATAAGGGGTTACCTCATCCGCCTTATATTGGCCAATGGATGAGGTCGGTTCCTAGACTCCTGGTCGGTTACGACCAGGAGACCTAGGTCTAATTGATTGCATCACTTGACATATCCTGTCGATCTGCTTTGGTCAAAATCCACTGAGGTATTGTCTTGTACGCCAAGTCTTGAGGTCATGCTGAACTAGGTCGTCTGGGGAATCTTCTGGAAGGTCTTCAAGAGGTCGTGTGGGCTACCAACTAGGTCGGTTGGGCCCATTGACATGTCGGTGGGTCTTCTGGTAGGCCGGACCTACTTGTCAGGGACGGTCGTGAGCTTGGTCGGTGGGGACCCAGGGGTACCCATGTCTCACAAGCCCTCAAGAGAGGTGTAAGCGCAGCGAGCTTAGAAAGGTAATGGCGAAGTCGTAGAACTATCGATGGGTCGAATAGCATGCACATCGGTCCAATAAAGAGGAAATCAAATTAGCAGCCGACCTGTTTGTGGTCTTGACGAATGAAGAGAGGTCGAGTGACGACCTACAGGAAGCAGACTTCCTAAAGATTGAAACGGCAATGAAAAAATTTCAGAGGGCATCAAGGATGCACTCATAGAGTAGTATTCGAGCATCGTGGTGGGCAGGATGGCCGGTATGATGATCCAAAAAAGAGGAGAAAACGTAGGTCGAGTAACGACGCGATGAGAAACGGGTTTCTCATCAGGTCGTTACGATGAAGAAAACAAGTGGGCATCCAAGACGCACTCATAGAGTAGTCCCCGAGCATTGAAGCAGGCAGCATAGCTGGTTTGATGCTCAAAAAAAGAAGAAAACTGAGTCATGGTCTTGATTGAACAAAGTGTAGAGACACCCAGATCTCCTAGCATAGCTGCAAGGAGTCTGGTAGGGCCAACCTCGAGGAGGCTTTGTAGGCGTGCTGACCTCGAAGAGGCCTCAAATCGACGATGTCCAGTATCCGAGGATACCCAGTAGGATCTTGAAAGGTGCGTCAAATGAAGAAGTCTCCAACGATGAAGCTGGCGAAATGATGTTGATCTTGAATGTATGGAGTGTAGAGACATCCAGATATCTTGCATAGTTGCAAAAAGTCTGGCAGAGCCACCCGAGGCATGCCGACCTCAAGAAGGTCTCAAAACGTAAGCGCCCAAGCACCCAGAAGTACTTGGCGGGGCCATCAGGCGCACACCCCATAGGGAGGCCTTCATTCCCTACGTAAAATCATGGGTGTCCAGAGCAGGCTAGCAGGGCTAGAAGAGCACACTGACCTCAGAAGGTCACGCATCCGGGGTGCCCAACTAGGTTGGCAGGGCCATAGTCATACCAAGGTATTGCAAGACCTAGGTATTTAAGGCACACCGACCCTGAGGAGGTCATTTTGGTCCCCAGATGACCAACATAGCTGCTAGCCACCCAGCAGAGACATGGCACTAATGTACTGATGACCTTAGTGATAGGCACACCGACCACGGGGGCTCGACGAAAATCGTAGATCTCCATGATGCTTCTGATCTCCAGGCGCCCAGACGGATCTGGCAGAGCAGCGAGGCACGCCTACCCCGAAAGGTCTTCAATCGAACCTACGACCATTCTGCTCAGGAAACAGAAATATAGGTTGATTGGAATAGGTCTGTTTACGTGCAGAGCCATAGTGGGTGCGCCAGGATGCAGAGCCTAGTGGGTGAAAATAAAGGTCATCAAATCATAGAGGAGGTCGTGGAGTCGTCATCGTATGTAGATATATCTAGATGCTGGGCCCTCTAACACAGGGTCAGGTTTTGTCGTGTTCCGTAGACTGCAGGGTCACGGGTCAACAGTGGTCGGAGATTCTCTTGCCACTCAAAAAACGACAAACTGCTCATGAATTGAGGAGGTCACTGTAGACATGTGACTCTGCGGCAGGGCTCAGGCATTATTGATGCACTAGCGACAAGGACGTCGCGAGATAGGGTAATAAAGTTGTCACCTTTAATCACACACATGTCTACAGGCCCTCTGGTCCACGTGGTGGCAGTGTCATCACTTCGCCAGCTGCCCAAGGCCCGGCTTTGGCTATAAATAGCACCGTGAGACTGAAGGAGGCAAGCACCAAGCATTGTTGAGCTATGAAGCCGCAGGGTAGTTGTGAGGCCATGCCATGGGCATTTGTCTGTCCACCAGAGCGTAGGATGCAAAATTGTAGAAGCTTGGAGCTAGGAGAACTCTCGCGAAATGTAGGCAGCACCCCCACTCTTTGTACCTTGTCTCTGCGTGGTACCAGGTAGAGTTTGGAGGTGATGTTGGTGCAGCTGGATGTCACTAGTGAGCATCGGGTGCTCACCGGGGGTCGGAATCCCGCGCCGAAGAGCAAGCTCGTACCTGCATTCCAATAGTTTGGGCCGAGCATGCTCTGCTACGTGCACCATCTGACAGCTGTCTCCCGCAAGGCTGCCATCAAGGTCCTGGTGCTAGAAGAAATCTCGTGACGTTCTTTGATTCGGCGAAGTAGGTCACAAGGATTGCTCTGGGTAGACCAGGCCTTGTAGTATGTTTATCTTTTGTGTCGGGTTCTGGATCCAATGAGGTCACAGGCAACCTGTGTACCTTCGGACAACCCGTGCTATGTTCGCTTTCTTCTGTCATGTATGTGGTCGTTTTGACAAAATGTTTTGTGAAAGACCTAAGTTAATGTGACATGGGGGCTTATCGATCTTGTTGTCATCAAGGTGACCTGGTGACGTTTTGTCGTGGCTAATGACCTAAACTCGGAGATTAGGTCGTTAGTTGCTCATCCGGCGAACAATCCGACGCGATCTTCTCGCGAAATTATCGGGATATAGCCGTTGTAGCCGCAAAGGCCGGATCCAGTGGACCCTGATTATAAATGGATGCACACGAGTCGGGGTTGACCCCATTCGCCCTCTTCTTCCTCCCGTCGCTGTCACCATCGCTGTCGTAGCTTCCACAGCTTTGCAGCCGCTTTCCTCGCGCGCGTGTCCATCCCGTTGCAAACTCCGGCCATCCGTGCGCTAGCGCCACCGCCCTGTGCCGTGTGCCAGCACGCATGCGCATCAAGACCCTGTGCTCAATTAGATCCAAATCCAACCCTAGCAGCGAAGTGGCGATGAAGGCTGCTGCCATCTCGGACCCACACACTGTGTGGGTGCGGTCGACGATGACGGAGGCCAAGATCCAGGCCTTTGTGGACCGCGGGATGCTGTGGCCGAAGGCGGAGGTGGAGTGGAAGGTGGTGGTGGGGGAGGAGTTCCCGACCGAGAACGTGAAGGAGCAGGTCGTCTTCTCGTCATACTTCGAGCGTGGCTTCGACCTTCCCGTGGGTGATTTCTTCCGTGGTCTGCTCTACTACTACAAGCTGGAGCTGGTACACCTCGTCCCTAACTCCATCACTATAGTGTCGACGTTCATCCAATTTTGTGAGGCGTATTTGGGGATATCGCCTCACTTCCTTTTCTGGAGGCATCTTTTCTGTGTGAAGAGCACTGGCAAGAGGTCGGGGCCAGTGGGGGCTGTGATGTTCTGCTTGGGGTCGGTTCTCAAGTCAGAGTGGATAGATAGCGATCTCCCCGACAACAACTCTGGGTGTAGGTCGGAGTGGTTTTACATTGTTGATCAACTATCAGGGCTTCCACGTCGTTCTGGCCGGAAGTCGGTGAAAATCTCTGAGTGAGACTTAGGGCTGTCATCCTGTGACACCGAGGACCTCAAGGAGATCTTGGAGCTGGTCAAGGACTTGAAATCTCGGGGGGTGACGGGGGCTTCAGTCGTCAGGTCGTTTTGCCGATGGCTAATTCAGCCGTTCAAGGACCGTGTTCATCCCGCGTACGAGTACTGGGGGAAATTAGACCCTACACAAAAAGTCAACTGCAAGGTCTCAAAGGAGGAGATGGCGGCCAGGGTGTACCAGATTTATTCTGGGAAAGTGAAGAACAAGAAGTGCCTCAAGGCACACTCGTTGAAGAGGTCGGCTGATCTGGTGAGTGTTGGAACCTGCTTTAGGTCGTTTGCTCTGTTTGTTGTTGCTACATCGTTAACTTTTTTGGTTGTTGGTTGCTTGCAGGAACGTGATCGTCAGTTCTGGTGCCCGGCACCTCTTCGTGAAGGCGAGCAGCACCGGCGGAAGCTGAGGTCGGACAAATATCAGCCTCCAGCAGCTCGGCTGCTGGAGTTTTATGAATCTGACTCGTCGGTGGAGGCCGACGAAGATACCGACGTTGAGGTCAGTGGTGACGCCTGGACTGGCCCGGATGTTGGTGGTGCCGCGAAGTCCCAACGCAAGACCAGGTCAGAAGTGGCGAAGCAGTCAGCCACGACGGCTGCTGCTGCGATCTCCGCGGTGAAGGCTGCGGAGAAGAAGAATAAGAGGAAGAGGAAGACCAGTCCTTCGTCGGTGGTTGAGACGCCGACGATTCTAACACCTCAGTCCAGGGAGGTCGAGTCGGAAGAAGAGGAAGATGAGGCCACCGATGAGCCACAGGTCGTGCAAGATCGGTCGGTAAGGAGGTCGTTGAGCCCAAGAGGTAGTGGGAGTTAACGCAGAAGACGACGGAGGATGCCCTTCGTCAAGGTTTGGAGGCGCAGTGAGTTGTTGCTGCTACGCAGGCAAAGATGCCTGTGTTGAATAGGCCTCAGTTCTTCAGGCCGAAGCCTCGCGTCCCGGCCGTCACGAGGTAAAATCTTCAATGCTCGGTGTCTTCAACTCGTTGCTACAGTGTTGTGTATTCATTACTTGAACGTATTGTTCTTGTGCAGGTACCCTCCGTGATGAGAAATTGACTGGAATAACACTCCTTCGCAGGAGGATATCTTCGATGACAACAAGGATATGCAGACCGTGCAGACTAGCGTTGTGACCATCAACGTGGTGCTGATGGTGAGTTTACTTACGATGTTTTTTCTGACGATGAATTTGTTGAAGTGTTGCTGACGAGCTTGTTATGTTTTGACAGTCTTTGGCAGATCGGGCGAAGAGCCGGATCGACCTTCTGAAGAATGCAGCGGCGACGGAGCGGCGGGTCACTGAACTTGAGCAGGAGCTCAAACAAGTCCGGGAGGCGGCGGCCGTGGAGAAGAAGCTCGAAGACCAGCTTGCTGAGGAGAAGCGCAAGACCAAGGAGGCTAATGCGCAGTTCAATGCTTTTACCATTGGTAAGGTCAAAGTTTATGCTGGTAGTCTTGTCCCAGCAGCATCGAGGTCTTCGTGTGGAATGCTAATTTTGATGTCTTGTAGACTTCCATAATCATGAGGAGGGCTCAACAACGACTTGAATAACACCACGGAGAAGGTCCGGACCTTGGAGGTGTCACTTTGGAAGGCCAGGGCTGGGGGCCAAGAGCTCAAGCGGGCAATGAAGGAAGCCGCTGACAGTGAGTATGCCGTATCTCAAAAGCTGGCTTATGAGGAACGAGCTCGTCGAGACCTTGAGGTCGAATTCGAGGTTGCTTTGAAGTCGTTGCGGAATGACCAAGTGATCATTGTAGGGTATGAGGTGGAGCTGAACCACCTGAAGGGCGCCGCCAACTATGCAATGGGTTGCATAGCAGTACCGGCTGAAGGGGAAGAGCCAAAGTCTGTTGTAGATCATCTCATGGAGACCCCTGGCAGACTGCTCACGTTGCTGAAGGTGACGAGCTTGGCGGTCGCTACTGATGCACTGGTGAGGGTTTAGTCACACTACCCCGACGTTGACATGGCCAAGGTCAAAGTTGGTCCTGATGCTGAAAAAGACCTCACAGCCCTGGAGCTGGAGGTTCAAGAAGCTACGCTGCAAGTAGTGAACTCCTTGGACTATGAGGGTGATGATGGCGAGCAGTAGTCAAAGACTAGGAGTTGTACCTCCTCCTCTTCTCAGTCTTGTAAACAACGCTTTATGAATATTTTGTTGAACCTAAATGAAGTACTTGCCTTGTGCCTGCGCGAGCTTGGTAGTCTTGTAGATGACGACGTCTTGTTTGTTGCCCCGCTAACCACTACTCACAGAGAGGCTGGCTTACCGACCTCCACAGCTTAGCGTGGAGGCTTACGTGAGGTCTGCGCGTGGGGAGGGAGCCTAGGGCTTGGGTCTGGTGACCTTTTTCCGACCAATCATGCTCGCAGCGACAGGAGGCTTTGCACTCATTAGGGTTGATGTCCTCAGGTCTAACGACCCTTAGGTTGGCTTGGAGCCAAGCCCCCGAGCATGTCGAGGGGGAGGACTAGGCGAAAAATTATGACCCTCAAGTTTTGCAACCTATGTATTGGCTTTAGCCAAGCCCCTGAGCATGTCGAGGGGGAGGGTTTATGACATGAGAGAGGAGAAGGTAGGGCTCGACATATAGCAGATGACTGCTTGAACTAGTATTTATTTAATCTTAAAAAGGTACAAAGAAAAGAAATACATAGTTGATATTAAAAACTATTCTACGGGTAGAATCGTCGTAGGTGCTCCACGTTCCAAGGGTTTGGCACTCCTTGTTCGCCCTCCCATTGGAGGCGATATGTGGATGGGCTGATGACTTCAGTGATGATGAAGGGTCCTTCCCAAGGGGCAGAGAGCTTATGCATGCTGTCGGTCTTCTGGATGCGTCTGAGGACAAGGTCGCCAACATTGAAGGACGCCTCCTTAACGTTGCGATCGTGATATCGTCAAAGTTGTTGGTCGTGACGAGCTTATCTCATGACGCTAGCAAGCCTCTGCTCTTCAAGGCTATTGAGGTCGACGTGACATGTTTGCTTGGCTTCTCCTTCCTTGTAGAACTGGATGCGTGGAGCTATAAAGGCGACGTCGGTGCGTAATATGGCTTCTGATACATAGACCAGAAAGAAGGGTGAAAATCCCGTGGTGTAGCTGACTTGGGTCCTGAGTCCCCAAATTATGTGCGGTAGCTCGGCTAACCACCGGGTAGCGTAGTTTGAAGTGTCATCATAGATGCGATCTTTGAGAGCCTGAAGGACCATGCCATTGGCATGCTCGACCCGGCCGTTGCACCGAGGCTGAGTGACAGAGGAATAGTAGACGTCGATGGTGTTGTCCTGACAAAAATCCTAGAAGGCAGAGCCAGTGAAGGTTGTGCCCAGGTCGGTGATGATCCTGTTGGGTACACCGAAGTGATGTGAAATGTCCCCTATGAATTCTACCGCTTCTTCCGATGTTACTTTCGCAACAGGTCGGACTTGTATCCACTTGGTGAATTTGTTGAGGGCTACTAGTATGTGCTTGTAGCCGCCTGGGGCGGTTCCAAACGGTCCCACGGAGTCGAGACCCCACATGGCGAAGGGCCATGATGGAGGAATTGTGCGTAGGGCCTGAGATGGTAGGTGCTACTGTTTAGCAAAGAATTGGAATTTTTTGCACCTCTTTATGAGGTCTTTAGCATCGGCCATGGCCGTGGGCCAGTAGAATCCAGATCGGTACGCCTTACCGACCAAGTTAGCGGATGTTGCGTGGCAGACACACTCTCTGCTGTGAATCTCAGCCAAGAGTTGTAGACCTTCTAATCGTATGATGCACTTCATCAAGATGCCAGTGGAGGCGGCTTTTCTGTATAGGTCGGTACCAATCACGACGTAGTTGGCACTTCGTCGTGTGATATGCTCGCGCTCTGCTTTGTCGTCTAGGACGAGTTGGTCGAGTATGAAGTCTATGAAGGGCTTGCACCAATCATCTTCTTTTTCTGACATCATAACATCACGCGGAGGTGCTGAGATTTGGTCGTGTTGAGGAGGTTCTGGATTGTCTGGGTCCAGAAGCTTGATTGAAGGCTTGCGTAGGTCTTGGACGAACACGCCTGCTGGGACTAGAGCTCGCTGAGAGCCTAGTTTGGAAAGTACATCGGCGGCCATGTTGTTGTTTCGTGGTATGTGCTGAAATTCAATTCCCTCGAAGTGGCCTTCGAGTTTGAGGATCTCAGCACAGTAGGAATCCATCGTGTCCTTGACGCAGTCCCACTCTTTGTTGACTTGTTCGACGATGACTTGTGAATCCCCGGAAGCTAGTAGTCGCTTGATGCCAAGGGACACTGCTATACGGAGTCTGTGTATCAGGGCTTCATACTCTGCTCCATTGTTGGAGGCCTTGTAGTGTATCTGCGAGACGTACTTGAGCTGTTCCCCCCTAATGAGAGATGAGTAATACATTTGCGTCTACGCTTTCAAAATTGAGGGCGCTGTCGAAGTACATTATCCAGTGTTCAGGCCGCTCCTTGGGAGGGGGCATCTGGATTTCGATCCACTCAGATACGAAGTCTGCGAGAATCTGTGACTTGATTGCTTACCGGGGGCAAAACTCGATTTCGAACTCTCCAAGCTCTACCGACCACTTGACGATATGGCCATTGGCGTCACGGTTGCGGATGATTTCTCCTAGTGGGAACGACGACGGAGCCATGATCTTGTGATCTTGGAAGTAGTGGTGAAGCTTTCTCGACGTAATCAGGAGTGCATAGAGCAACTTCTGAGGTTGTGTATATCGTGTCTTAGCATCAGCCAGGACCTCACTTACGTAATACACAAGTCGTTGAACAGGATAGGCCTACCCTTCTTCTTCTCGTTCAGCGACGAGGACAGTGCTGACCACATTAGTGGTGGCAGAGATGTAGAGGAGGAGTGTTTTTTTGGAACTGGTGGTGTCATGATTGGTGGCGTCGTCAAGGATTCTTTGAGAGCTTCAAATGCCTTTTGGTCCTGGTCGTCCCACACGAACTTGTCTGCCTTCTTCAATAGCTTGAAGAAGGGTAAGCCTTTCTCGCTGAGTTTGCTGATGAAATGACCTAGAGCCACCATCATTCATGTAAGCTTCATGACATCTTTCTTATTGGATGGCTTGGCCATGTTGCGTATAGCATCGACCTTCGCAAGGTTGGCTTTGATGCCTCGGTGCCCGACCATGAAGCCGAGGAGCAATCCGGAAGGTACACCAAAGACACACTTGGTTGGATTGAGCTTCCATTGGAACTCTCATAGATTGGCGAAGGTTTCAGAGAGGTCGGTGATGGGCTGACCTTCCTCGGTAGTCTTGACGACCACATCGTCTATGTAGGCTTCAACATTCTTCCCGATCTGCGACTTCAGTCACTTATGAATTGCCTTCTGATTTGTTGCTCCAACGTTTTTCAGACCAAAGTTCATGACCTTGTAGCAGTAGATGTCGTGGGGCGTTATGAACGCTGTTTTGTCTTCATCGTTGGGGTGTAGGGATATCTAGTGGTACCCTGAATAGCAGTCGAGGAAGCAAAGTAGAACGCTACCGGCCATGGAGTTCACGACCTGGTCGATGCGAGGAAGAGGGAAGGGATCCTTCGGTCAATGCTTGTTGAGATCGGTGTAATCGATACACATCCTTAATCCACCAGTTTTCTTTGGTACAAGGACCGGATTTGCGAGCTGTTGACGGTTAAATAATGTGTCAAGTTATTATCCGCAAGCGCACAGGTCGGTTGTAGCTTTCCCCTTAGAGTATTCCCCCAAGGTTAATCAATCCGTGGAACAAGTGGATTGCTATGCTCAACTAAGCACTAATGTTGTTGATTTAAAGCTCTTTATCAAATATGTGTAAGTAAGGAACTTAATCTAATTTAATCTAGGTCAAAGAAGACAAATTAGAGAGTAAAGGAAAGGAAATCTCAAGAACGTAGAACGCTTGTCCAAGGGATCTAGGATCAATAATCGCATAAAGAACAAAAGGAACACGATAGCGAAGCTACGAGCGATGCATCCCCAAAGCAAGCCGGTCGACCAATAAGGTTAAAGCACCATCAACATGAACATGAGTATGATAGCAAAAGATTCAAAACATAGGTTCGGTGATTACAACTCAAGATCCCTCTTCAATGCCTAGGACAAACAAGGACTTTACCCCATAATGTTACTCATTATCACGCTATTCATGGTGTAGAATCCTCCGAAGTAGATGAAAGCCACGAGTGCTCCCTTCGTGATCCAATCTGCTTCTTGTTCTCGGTCTTCTAGCGGCGGATGACGAAACAATTTTCACGTGGCTCTCAGCTAGGGGGGCTATAAATAGACAGAGAGACGGCTAGGTCAAAGGGGCGTCGAATCGAGCCCGGAATGGGTTGGGCCGGTCGGCCCAGGCTAGCCAGCCCAGGCCCGTTTCGGCCTGGTTCGGCCCCAACTTCCTCCCCGGTTGCTTCTCGCGTGATTCCTTATTTGCTTGCACTTGCATGTGGGCCTTTGATGTTATTTCTTTCACGGTTAAGGCTTGAATCTTGCTATCCAAGCTTCGTTGTTTTCTAGTTGAGACCCTGAAGATTTGCATGTTGACGCTTCGGCCCTTTGAAGAACCGATATGGCGAACCAGGAAGGGGGGGGGGAGTGAATGGGAGCCGATAAAAATTCTTCTCGAAGGAGATGGATGCTCCAACAAGACGAACACGGCTTCCAACACACGTCTCCAACTCACTACCCAAGTAGGCCAAGTCCACGCAGCCACTGGAGTGCTACTGAACCTAGGAACCAACTTCCAACCTCACAGACCCGAGAACATAGCGGAACACCAAAACTCGAGTCCACTGACCAACACCGGTCAGACCGGTGAGCACCACCGGTCAGACCGGTCCCTGCTGGTGGAACTTGGTGACTTCCACAGAATGGCCTCTCACCGGTCAGGCCGGTGCAACACACCGGTCAGACCGGTCTCAGGCAGAAAGCCCCAAAACACCAAACAGGCCTACCGAGCTCAAAACTGACCCAAACTCGAAACAGCAACAACACATGACAACAGCGAACACACCCAGACGTTCGCCCGAGCAAAAACCCAACAGGGGTTGCACCGGTCAGACCGGTGAGAGGCACCGGTCAGACCGGTGTGACCTGGGCTTCTCGGGATGAACAGCACCTGCGGGTCAACACCTCCAAATCCAAGCCTCGATCTCCCGAATCGCTCCACGGACTTGAACAAGACTTTGGGGATAGTAGGAACACCTCATGAGGAGTCCATAGCCAACTTTAATCCCACCAAAACTTGTCAAATCAAGAGGAATCGAAGAAATCCCGCCAAGAACACCTCTAACCCTAGAACACCGAAAACCCCAAAATCGAGCCCCTTAACTCACGGATTTGGGAGGAGAATCACAGGCCAATGAACCACGAAGGGTTCCCACAAATTTCCCCCACCAAATCCCCAAGAGCAAGGTCCCGAAAACACACCGAGAAAACCACCAAGAGAGGACACCGAAAATCACCACCAAGAACAATCGGGATCAACACAACAAAGCCTTGAGGAACCACGCCGAATCATCTATACATACCAAGGAGGTTCATACAAGGTCTAGCTTGCCGCCCGATCATCCAACCCTCTCATAAAATCTCACCATGAAGCTCTCAAGCTAGTCCTATGGAAATCCTCAGAAAATAGGAAGGGAAAATAGGAAAGCAAATGAACTAGGGTTCCACGAGATGGCTGCCATCCTCTCACCTCTAGGGTTATATAGGAGGCAACCGAAAGTCTAAAATACCCTTACTTAACAACTAGGGATACAAGCCCCTCAAGGGTGGTTTTTGAAGTCTTCAAGTTTTCTCCATCGGACGGATGCCCGGCGACCGCAACCTTCTTAGCCTCGATGCAAGCCTTGCAATCCCGACGCGTGTCCTCCGCTTCGAAGATTCCGGACTGCGTCGTCGCACACCGGTTAGACCGGTCTGGCGTTGCTGTAGCACCGTCTTCGGTTCTTCGGTCTTGGCTTTGTGGATCAACCAAGGAACCCAGTGGTTTTCTGGTGAACCACTGGAAACCCCGCAAACTCGGTGTAGCCTCCGCCAATCACCACTCATGACTCGGGTCCCACGTAGTCCCGGCTCGACCTTTGTTTTGAGGCTCAACCAAGAAACCATCCATGACTTCATCTTGTTGTTAATGCCACCATGGGGCCCGCACTTGACCCCGCTGTCCACCGGGTCCCTCGAACGAAGCCTACTTTTCTTCTCCACACCTGGAGGCCTCACCGGCAACGACCTTTTGCGCTTGTTCTTCACCTGCACCAACACCAGTCAAGCCGCAACCTGCACCTGCAATACTTAGCCAAGAATCAATCCACACAACATTGTCAATCACTCATCACACAAGGAAGTGACCATCCACCGGTCCTCGAACCACACATGGTCCTCAATCTCCCCCTTGATGAGTGCATTGACAACACCCACATAAAGTAACAAGAGAGAAAAGAAAAAGAAAAGAAACAAATAAAAAGAAACTCCAACAAGCGATCGAAAGCCAAACAAAGGCAAAGATCAAGATCACTTGAAGAAGACAAGTCTCGGACCGCTTAGGCAAGGGCAACGACTCGACACATCCGAGACAAAAACTATGCTCAAGCAAAAGCACAAACACTAGTACAGTACTCAACATCAATGACCAAACGGTTTGGTCACGGTACATGTAAATTTGGTCACGGAACACTTTTTTATGACCAACTTATGACCAAATTGAATTGGTCACAGAAGCTCCGTCACATTTGGTCTACCATGACCAATCGGTCATTTTGGTCATAGAAGTGGAACTTTTCCATGACCAACATGTTATTCGTCATAGAAGTGTATTTCTTCTATGACCAAGCCAAATGGTCACGAAATTGGTCACGGAAGGGGATGCCACATGGCACGGCCCATGCTGGCTGCTGACGTGGCAAGGCGCGTGCTGACATGGATATGATGACGTGGCTCTTTGACACAGCGCCACGTGTCGCGCTGAGGTTTGTCCACGTGTCGAGCTCTGAATGGTCCACGTGTCGCACTCAGGTTCGTCCACGTGTCGCAGTCAGGTTTGTCCACGTTTTGACATGGCTCGATGCCACGCTGGCTATCTACATGGACGATGATGTGGCTGCCTACGTGTACAATGACGTGGCTGCCTACATGGACGATGACATGGCAGATGACGTCAGCCTACGCAATTTTTTCCCAAACTGAATGTCAGCTTATATAAATCCATTATAGCCCAGCTCACATACATTTCTGGCACAACCCATACACATTTCAGCCCAACAAATGCCCAACAGTTTCAAAACAGGTATATAAATCTCAGAAATCGCCAAATCACCATATATTTCACCATATTAACAGAGATCACCAGAATATCAACAGATCAACAGATCACATACATTTTTTATCTAGCATCACCACCCACCGTTTGGCACCACAAACATTGTCTTTGACCAAGGTTTGACACCCTTCTTTTTCACCGTTTGGCACCATAAACATTGTCTTTGACCAAGGCTTGACACCTTTCTCTTTCATATTTATAACCACACTGTACCTGCACATACACATAGTATTTGAGGATACTAAGGTCTTGCGTATTCAGATCTTACATTTCTATATCCGTGTTCTCTACGGATCAACAAAGTATACAATATGCGATGCGCACAGGCTAAACAACTATCACTATGTTTAAAAAAGTGATTATTGCAATTTCGAGGAGATGATTGTGCCAAAATTTCTAGTAGCTAACAATGGAAGCACAGGTGGAAGAAAACATATTAACTATATATGCCAAGGGGAAATGAATTCAAACTTATCTGTGCAAAGGCTTATCTAGCTAACAAAAAATTGTATGTGATTGTACATGCAATGTACCGAATACTGATCTGGTTCATACTTTACAGAATCAACATGCACAAGGATGCCTTTCTCTGCCAAAATAGTTCCTCTTGGAGCTGTATAGAACAATGAAAATTAGTATAACAATATACTTCCATAAGACCCAGCCAAGTACGGAATAAAGTAAGGTCATGTACTGAATAAACAATATATATTGTGAATAGCAGGAGAAAATATACTTCCATAAAATAAACTTGGTTATAAAGTAAGTTTTCATCGTGTTACTGTTAAAGAAACAAAGTAAAAGAATATTCCTATTTGTACTCCTACAAAATAATAATCATCATTAGACTGCAATGCAAATTATGAACAGGATAGCAAGACCACTATATCCATCAGAATCATAAATTTGCATCTGTCTTGATCTTCTCTACTCCATCCCATTGTATTTAAGATTGCAAGTAGCTTTTCATTTGTACTCTTTATGCAGAAAAAGTAAATAAAAAACTTTAATAATTTATGACATATGACCAACCATGTCTTGCATACAGGATGCAAATTGAAAAGGTGTGAATTAGAGCAGACAACACAATGTGCAAAGTTTGTTTCTACTATCTACTAATTCTGAGAGAAGGTAGCATAAATTAGAGCAAAAATTATGCCCTTCCTGTGTGCAGTTCTTTTACTAACATTTGCAAGAAGCAAAACCATATTTTCTAGTATCTCATCTTGCAATTTATCTTTAGCCACTCATGCATTACTATTTATATGGAAACCACCATTACAAAATAATAATTATAACAATTCAGCAGATGGCCCAAAATAGTCATCCAGTTAGGAAAAAGATTAATCTATGTTTCAGATTATATACTCAACTCAACTATTGTCATAGTACAAGGCATATCATAGTGTCATGATCAAAATTGCAAGATGAGATACTAGATACTACTGGAGTACAAGAACAAAGTTTTCTAGTATAGATAAGAAGCCGTTCAACAATGATTTATCATTTCATTTAGATGTCCAACACTGAATATTACATATCTAAACTAAACACATGAATGTCCTAATAGGAAAATCCTCAAGGAGTGGAACAAGATGCCTCCAGTTTGAGAGAGCAAAACTGCTGGTAAGGAACTGCAAACAAGTGAATTGAAATGGAAATTTGAAATGCTACTATGGAATTGCTGAAAGGCTGAAACTATACACCCTCTCAGTGAATAAGAGTTCAAGCATACAATAAATATAAATCAAGGTCAGAGCTCCTGCCAATTTGGTTAACAAACAATAAATCAAGACTGTATTCGAGGGAAAGAGGCCAAGGGAAACAGAGAAGAATGGTGCTTGCTGAGGGATCTGAGCTCCTACTACTTGAGCTTGCAAGAATCACGAGAGAAAAAACAGGAAGGAGGAAGGTGCTGCAACTAGCCCAGGAAGGGAAGGGTCTCAGGCAGTTCTGGTGGTCTGGGGAACAAGTAGCAAGGTCTTGTTATCAAGGAGCTTTGCAGGCTGTGATTTGCTCCCTGCTAATTTGTTGTGGTGGATAGCTCGTGGGGGAGAAACAAGCGGCACCTGTAGAAAAAATCCACGACTCGACGACTACACAGGGCGACGTGCAGCGACTCAGCTCCTCGGCACGAAGGCCGACACACATGAGGCAGTAAGATGGGCCTGGTAACTCACCTAGGGGCGTGTTGTCGCGGTCGGGCATTGTGTTGAACAGGTTGTAGGCGAGGAAGGAGAAGGCAACAGCTTGGTGTAGGAGAAGCAGATGGTGTGGAGGCTTGCCGTTCTGCCGCCGTAATCCTCGGCACCCAGTGTGTCGTCCAGCTTGCGGTCGACATTGAGGTCGTCGCTGTTCCTCTCGTCGGGAAACACAGGAGCAGAAGGGGATCAGGAAAATAAAAAGGGGGCAATGAAATTGAGAAGAGTAGGAGGAGGGTAATTGCGGGTGAAGGCGACATTGGAGGGGATGGTGCAGTTGCCCAGGTCACTGGTGATGATCTTGATGCGGTCGTGCTACCGGACGCCGATGCACGAGTAGATGGTGCCGAGGTCGATCTCGATGGTTGCCTGGTTGGGCCCTCGCCCTTACCGGCCATCTCACCGCGGGGCGCTGAGAAGGATGTGGGGAGGTGCTTGACGGACGATCGTCGGCGGCGGCTAGGATTTTGTGGGAGGAAGCGGATTGGAGGAGGGAGTGAGAGGGCTAGGAGAGGAGACGGAGGCGACGAAGCGGTGCCACGGTCGCCGCGGGGAGCAGGTGCGGAAGCCATTCCCGGTGGCGGCGCCGATCCGCGAGCCGGGCGCGGGGCCGCGCGGCCGGGCCCGACGCCGGGAGCTACTGGGCAGCCGCTGCTAGGAGGCCATCTAGGGAGGCATCGAGGAAGGAGGAGGAGGCAAAGGACATGAGGAGGAGGCGGCGCAGATCTGAGAGGAGGTCGGTGTTGGGAGTGGCGGAAGTAGGGTTGTCACCCGCTTTTATGCATTCTGAGATCGAGATCGACGGTGCAGATGTGTTGATCAGAGATGGACGCTCGGAAGAAGTCGGGCCTTAGTAGAAAACGGCCCTTTATAGCTTCCACGCCCCATTTGACTATTTTCTTTTTTCTTTTTAATTTACTCTCACCATTGTAAAGTAACAAATAAAAATAATTATGCTATATACACCCACTAATTTTTATATGTAATAGACTGCATATAAGTTATCTTGTATAAATTTCAGTATTTTTCTAATCCATGTACTATTTTCAATGGTTTAAACAAATTTTTGCAGGAGGAGGGACTGCGGGAGGAGGGAGATGGGGTTACGGTTAGGGTTGGATGCAGCGTTATATATAACAGTATGAATACAAGTTTTTATCTAGGAGTTTCAAGAATTTTCGAGTGGATTTGCTATTTTTTATCACTTAAATGAATTTCTACGTGTTTACCGAAAGTAATTCAAAATTGACCTATATGTGCATCTAATAAGTTTAAAAAATTCAAAATAAATTATATTTAGGTGCCTATGGTCCATTCTAGGCCACATCTAGGAGCTTGACGAAAAATTCAATTGGCTTGTAGGGAAATTTCAAAGTTCTACTAGTCACCTTGTTATAAAATAATGATAATAATAAATAAAATTTATTAAAAAATTATGTAAATTGGCACAAGATCGTTTTATCGATGTACAAGCTTGACAAAAAAGTTTCATATGATTTTGTGAAAATTGGACTATACACTGTTCATAAACTAGCTAGATCATCACATTATTTCATACAACTCAACTTAAACTTCAAAATTTGTACACACTCAAATACTTTCTTACCCATGGGCACCTCAAATTTGGATGCAACCTTGTGTTGACCATAACATTAGAGAATATTAAGTTATATTAGCAATTATTATGAAAAAACATGTTTTTTATATTCTCTTTTTAGTTGGAAAATATATGTTTATGAAAAGCAATCAAGAAATAGTAATTAAGATACAAACAAATGGCATTGAGTAAAACATCTCGATTTTAGAAAAAATTAGGAAAAAGAATCAACCGATTTGGAGTTCGTATGAGAAAGAAAGACTAGTTACAATTTTTAATCCGAGGAAAAAAAGAGAAATCGGTCATTATTCATGAACACGTGACGAACTGGAATGAACTGATCGATTTTTCTTTTTTTCCTCGGATTAAAACTTGTAACTAGTCGTTCTCCCTCATACAAACTCGAAATGAGGTGATTCTTCTTCCCAAAAATTTTTAAAATCATGATTTATCAAGTTATGGTGTTGGATTCAATCATTTCTTCATGCAACAAAACATGAGTAATTCAAATTTTAAAATCCAAGTTTGACTCGGTTAAAACTCAGTCAAACGAAATACGAAATGAACTCGGATGAAAAACTTTTGAACACAAAAGTTTCATAACTTGTCGAGACTAATAAACTTTGTGTAGGTCAAATTTCCATTTGAGAAAGTGGTGATATTAAGTAGTTCAAATATAACACTCAACTTTTTTGAAATGACTTGAGATTTTTTTTGGTAGTCATTTGTAGCAAAAATACAGTCCCTCACAAGAACTTACATTTTTTGGACAATTATTTTAATTTTTATAATTTTTTTCGTGTTGTGTGAGACAAAATATGGTGAATTATACATTGAAATTCTATAATTATTGAAAACTCTATAATTATGCAGCGACCTCCACATGTATTTTTTTCCTAAAACACAAGGGCATGAGAAATGGTACTAAGAAGGAAAAACAATTTGATGTGATTGCTAAGAGTAACATTTTGTCCTCACTGTATGTAGGCGTTTTCAATAGAGTTTTTAATTGTGAAAATGCTCATGAGCTATTGTCACACCCTGAAATTTCCAATTTCAGGATGTGAATAGAAATAATAATTAAATAACAATTTTCTCATAATTTTAAATTTTTTTCCAACATTTATTTTTCTTTACAGGGAATATAGTATAGGAAAAATCCATTGTTTGATTTTCTAAATTGAATAAAAAGTTATGTGTGTTGCATTCATGCCGATGCATCTAGTGGTTCTTGAGTGCAAAAGGTTTAAAAAATGCGTTTAGGAGCTGTCCTAATTTTCCCGAGAATTTTCCGGATTTTTCTGGAACTTATTCTCATTTTCCTTGAGCTATTTCTATTTATTAGAAGGCTTTAAAATCTTTTTCTTGAGCTTCAAATGTTTTATTTGGATTGTTCATGTCTTAATCTATCTTTAGGAATTTTCCTTGAATTTTTGTGATTTTTCGAGTATTTTTCGTGCTCTAAAAACATTTTCTGGTGTTTACTGGAATTGTTTTCGCATTGAAAAATAAATTCGAAAAAAAAACCTATCCTACTGGAGCCCGCTCGGTCCGCCCGCCAAGCCCATCGGGGCCCGACCGCATGCAGCAGATTCGTCTCACCCCTCACTCGTCAACTGTGACCAAATTCAACAATTCGTCATTGTTGAATAACTACTATGACCAAATTTGTATATCGTCATAGAAAGAATAATTTTCTATGACCAAATATTTTTTTTCGTCACTGCAAAGAGAACTTCTATGACCAAACAGGAAATCGTCACTAGGTAATGGTCATAGATGATAGCATTTGTACTAGTGAAACCACCAAACCAAAGCTCGAAAAACCACAAAGAGCTCCCCCTGAACCAATGCAACACCCCCTGGACGAATGCATGCAAACCACTTGAAGAAAACAGAGCAGCTGCACCAGCTCAGCTCTGACCGGTCAGACCGGTCACCACCACCGGTCAGACCGTTGCCCAACATATGAACAGGGCCAGCACTCTGACCGGTCAGACCGGTGACCATGACCCATCAGACCGGTGTGCAACAGAGCCCAGAAATTGCTCAAAACCACCTGAAAACCTTCTAAATGCATCCAGCAAGCCATTTCGAGCTCAAACTTCTCCCCCTTGTTGGCAATGCATGAATCAAGCCAACAATGCAAAACTTTCAACCTAGAGCTTCTCAAATAGACAAAATTCAACATAGGATGCTACACATGTCCAAATGAGCAAGTTAGATACCCGATAGGTTCGTATTGACATCAACTATAAGATCACCAAGTTTCACAATCATTGGACGAAGCTAAGATGAATTTGGGCAATTTTGCAAAAAATTTGCCTCTCATGAGCAAAGTTCTAAACATGATCAAGACATATCAAAATGGCAAAGCCACACAAACTTCATGCTAGGACAGCCATTCTAACCATAAGACCATCACAACCACCCACAAGCACCTCATGGCATGTCAAAGCCACCGAGCCATGTGTCTACTTCTATATATGAGACTTCTCATTGGTAGGCATCATGCAACGGTTTAGCACCCAAAATAAATTAAATTAAGCACATATGACATGGGAGCACATTTTCCAAGCATTTTACATTTCATTTTCAGATTCAAATTTGGTACATGAAATGTCTTTGCGACAAAAAGGAACTTATGCCCCTCCACAAGATAAAGCAAGAGGGCTAAACATTCATGATGGCAAATGAGCATTTGGCTCCATATGATCAATAAGCTAGCTATCCAACCACAAATTAAGCATAACCAAGCCACTAAAACATGTCAACATCATATAAAGGCATTTACACATGAGAGAGCATACTTGTGACATTGTTCAAAAACATAGCCATCAACCATGGATTATTAATCAAGATCATCAAGAGCTAAGCCAAACTAACCATAGCATGCCAAACAAGCTCACAAAGACATAAATAGCATTCCATGGTGAATAATGTATATCTGAGAAGCTTTTCCTATCCAATGCATATGATACAAAATGCATGCAATCTAAGATACAAGAATGCCTATACATCATGTTACATATGCCATGCCAAATGCAAGAAATGCACAAAAGGAAGCTATACATATGCTACAAAGGAGCTCCCACACACCCAACTCAAGAAATCAAACACACACCAAGCTCCCCCCGCAAACGAGTGAAAGTTGTTTGATCTAGGGGTTTGGTGAAAATATCGGCTAGTTGGTCATGTGTGGGTACATGGATCAAAGCTATCTTTCCTTTCTCTACGTTGTCTCTCAGAAAATGATACCTCACTTCTATGTGCTTGGTTTTGGAATGGAGCACTGGGTTCTTTGCAACGCTTATGGCACTGGTGCTATCACATTGAAGTGGGACATGGGTATACTCCTCACCAAAGTCACTCATGGTGTATGTGATCCAAAGGAGCTGAGAGCAACAACTAGCAGCGGCAACGTACTCTGCCTAGGTAGTGGATTGAGCAACACTCGACTGTTTGCGGGAAGACCAAGACTCCAAAGAAGAACCCAAAAACTGGCAAGTCCCAGAAGTGGACTTCCTATCCAACCAACACCCGGCAAAATCCGCATTCGAAAAACCATGAAGCACCAAAGAAGAGGACGCGGAGTAGAAACAAGGTCTGATCGACCTTCCCCATCTCAAAACCTCTCTCAAACAAGAACCCCCTCAACCTACCATACCAAGCTCTAGGCACCTGCTTCAACCCATAAAGCGCCTTCCTCAACTTGTACACCCGGTGGGGGTACTTCTCACTCTCAAACCCCGGTGGTTGCCTCACATACACTTCTTCCTCCAATACACCATTCAGGAAAGCACTCTTCACATCCATTTGGTGCAACTTGAACCCTTTAGAAGGATCCTTATCGCCTCCAAACGGGCTACGAGAGCAAAGGTCTCCTCGTAGTCGATCCCCTCCTTCTGACTGAACCCCTGAGCAACAAGCCTTGACTTGTTCCTCACCACTTCACCTTTCTCTCCCTCTTTGTTCTTCCACACCCACTTTGTACCCATCGGCTTACACCCTGGGGGAGGATCAACCAATTCCCAAACCTGATTCCTCTCATAGTTCTCCAACTCCTCATGCATCGAATTAACCCAATTATGATAAGATAGTGCGTGTCCAATGTCTTTGGGCTCAAAGGTGGCAACAAATGCAGCATGAGCGAAATGATAATTGTTTCGAACCCTCGACCATCTAGTACGTTCATTCATGTCACCGATGATCCTTGAAGCTAGGTGATCCACTTGTATTCACCGGGGAGGTTCTCGCCTTGATGCTACCTCCCCCTCAACTGTAGCTTCTCCTCGATCTTGATTTGTCGTTGTAGGTGTAGGAGAGGGTCCGTCCACCACCGTAGTCGAAGTAGTAGGTACATGTTCAGCCGGGGGCACCATACCGCCATCTTCATCGTCCCCATGTTCATGCTCCTCCTCTTGAAAGATCTCCTCGCCAAGCTCATCATCACCTGCACACTCAAAGACAAGCTGACTACGTGGCTGTGTCTCGTCGAAGGTTACCTCGAAAGTCTCCACGATTGGGTTAGTTTCAAGATTGAGCACACGATATGCTTTAGAATGAGATGCATAACCAAAGAAAATACCATAGACAAACCTAGCCTCAAACTTATCCAACTTCTTCCCTTTCTTAAGAATAAAACACTTGCATCCAAAGACATGGAAGTGACTCACCCTAGGTGTGCGACCGTGCATCAAGTCGTAGCAGGTTTTCTTCTTATGCACTCTGAGGTAGATCCTGTTCGACACATAGCACGCGGTGTTCACCGCCTCAGCCCAGAACCTTCTCGGAGTCCTATGCTCATCAAGCATCGTCCGAGCCATCTCACACAAGGTCCTATTCTTCCTTTCCACAACACCATTCTGGGGAGGCGTATACGGACTTGAAAACTGGTGTTCAAGACCCAAGTCATGGCAAAAGGTTTCAAAATGAGAGTTTCTGAATTCTGAGCCATTGTCACTACGGATTGCTCATATGGCATCTCCGTGCCTCTCGTTCCTCAACCTCAAGACAAGATCTTGAACAAAACCAAACGTCTCCCCCTTATCCTCGAGAAAGAACACCCACGCATACCGAAAGTAGTCATCCACAACAACAAGTACATACCACTTCCCACCCGCAGATCGCACACGAGCTGGGCCAACAAGGTCCATATGGAGCAGCTCGCATGGACGCTCAGTCACCACATCGGTGAGAGGCGGGTGAGAAGAGGCTACCATCTTGGCATGCCTACACGGCGCACAAACCAACTCTTTCTCAGGCCTCAACCGTGGCAATCCTCGGACCAAATTGAGTTTACTCAAGAGAGACAAAAGGTCAAAGCTCAAGTGACCCAACTTCTTATGCCACTTCCACAACTCACTCGAAGAACCAGCCAAGAAACAACGCTCCACACTAGAAGACTGAGAAAAATCAGCACGAAACACCTGATCCACGGGAACGACCATACAGACAAGGTCCCCTTGAGAGTCCAAAATCCGAGAACCACCAGGCCGAAACAACACCTCAAAACCCTAATCCAACAGCTGGGACACAGAAAGCAAATTGTACCGAAGCGATTGACCAAGAACAACATGCCTGAGAGTGATCTTGTTACTCACCTTAATCTCACCTTCTGAAAGCACATGCCCACGCCCATTGTCCCCAAAAGTGATGTACCTCCTTGTCACCACCGGGACGAGACTTGAGAACCACCCCTTGTCTCCGGTCATATGCCTCGAGCAAGCGGAGTCAATCAACCAAATGTTCTTCAAGTCTCCCACCTGAAATTCAAAAATGAGCACGTGAGCGAACAAACGACTCAGTACTGGGGTTAGTACCAAAAGAGTAAAATCAGTGCCGCACCATTTGCTCGAAAGTGGGGTTAGCACAAACCAAACCATCTTTCCTACCAAAGCTACCTCCACGAACACCACCACGGTAACCACCATGAGAGAACCAACCCTCTCTACCTGGAGGAGGACCAAAACCACGAAAGAAAGCTCATGGACCGTCCCTCCTCTCCATCTCAAAGCTATGGATCCTTCCCTCCCTATATTGAGCACGAGGAGGAGAACGCCTAGCAAACTGACCTCCTGTAAACTCTCCAGCCCAACCACCAGAACCACGACCTCCAGACCCAAACCTCGCGCCTGTATGAACACGAAACCCAAACTGTTGTCTGTCCATGCCTGCACCGGTCTGACCGGTGCCCCTCACCGGTCTGACCGGTGTAGCCCGGCCAGTAGCACCTCCAACAGCCTTTCGCTCTCCCCAAGCAGGAACTGTCCTCACACTCACCTTGGCCCTGGGCATCTGCACACGAGGCTCAAGTACACCATCGGAAGGGTGGTACTTGTCCTTGTTAGCCCAGTCCTTCGCCATTCTCTCCTCTCGCTTCCTCTTGAAGAAAAAATCATCCTTGGCCATCTCTCCCACAATAGCCACAATGGAATCTCACAAGCTTAGGTTTGGGCTTGGGTTGGGGCTCCTCACTTGGTTTCTCTCCACTCGACTTCTCCACGGGTTTCTCCTCAATAGCCTTCTCACTCTCTTTCTCAGAGAACACTTCCCCGAAGTGCTCACAAACTTGATAGGCTTTTGGAAATCATTTGTTTGTGGGAGAAACACGGGTGGAGCTGGGGTTGTGTCTAGTCGGTTCCTAAGATGGTTAGGTTTGGGAGGGAAATCATTTTTGTGATGGGTTTTCGGTGGCTCTAGAATGTTTTCTCCACTTCCCTCACCAACCTTGTTTGCCCCAAGTCCCTCACCATCCCGCCTCTTGAATGTCTCAATCATTATCCTCAACTGAGGCTCATGACCACACAACCAACCCATCAACTTTCTCAGCTCATCATTCTCATCCTGCAAACGATCAACATAATGTGCAAGTTCCAAATTCTTCAAAGAAAGCATTTCACAGGTGGAGCAAGATGTAGGAATTGGTTCTTTCAGCTTAGCCTCAAGAGAAGCAGTGTAAGCTTGCATCTCATCAATTTTAGCATGCAAGACAGGGCAAGAAGTGCAAGCACCTAGCAAAGCAGATCTAGACTTAAGCTCAGTCACTTCAATCCTAAGCACATCTAGTTCCTCACACTTGGAGGCATGCTTTTCCTTAAACAAGGCAAGATCAGCAAGGAAAATAGAGCAATCAGCACATTCAACATCATCAGAGACAACAGGTGAAGCTTTCAGAGAGTCAATTTCAAGCTTAGCATCCTCGAGTGAAGCCCTAAGCTCTTTCCTCATTTTCTTAGCCTCTCTAAGCATGTCATCATGATTATCAAGCAACAATCCAAGCCGTTCATTCTCCTAACGCAAGAAAGGGAGTTCATCACGCACCTTGTCGTCAGAATCAGAGTTCGAGTCGCTCTGTGTGCTCTTCTTGCTGCCGGAGCTCAGCGCCATGGTGCAGAAGCCGTCTCTAGCGAAGCAGCTCAGCCCGCTCAGGATCTTGGACGACTTCCTGCTCTTGTGACGATCACCTTCATCTTCACTGCTGCATGAGCTCGAGGTGGAGTACGCGGAACTGGAGTCGATGTCGCTCGCTCCAACCATCGCTCGAGCCTTGCCTCGGCTCTCCTTCTTCCTCGATCGTCGCTCGTCCTTGTACTTGTTCTTGTGCTTGCTCTTGTGGTGACGCCTCGGCCGGTACTTGCCATCCATCCTTGATTTGTGCTTGTAGCCATCCTTGTTCTCGACCTTCTCCGGGCAGTCGGTGACGAAGTGTCCCGGCTTGCCGCACTGGAAGCAAGTCCTCGTGTTCCTCCTCATGTTCACTCGGTTCTCGTGCAGCCTCTCGAACCTCCTCGTCAGCAACGCCAACTCGTCCTCTCCAAGCACGTCGAACTCCTCATCTGGCATAGACATCAAAGAGGACAAAGAGAGCATCCTAGTGGATGGGTTAGTGTTAGACTTTCCTTTCGAACCACCAATGAGGGCAAGACTATGAGAGTCAGTCGGGCCCTCGAGCTTGGTTGTCATGCCCCTATCCACCTCAGCCGACTTGAGCTTCGAGAACAGCTCGTTCACCGTCAGAGTGTCATACTTCTCCGACTCCACAATGGCCTCGAACTTTCCACCCCAAATCGTATGATCCAAAGAGTGTAAGAGCTTGACAGCTCTATCATGATCATCGTACGGGAGCACGTCCACACTAGCCCTCATGTTGTTTACAACCACCGTGAACCTCTGAAACAAGGCATCGATGGACTCACCAGGGAGATGAGTGAAGTTCTCGTACTCTCTCTGGTAGGTCGCATACATCCGAGCCTGAACCTGGGCATTCCCAACATGAGCTTCCTTCAACACCGATCATATTCTACAAGCCAAGTGCTCGGTGTGCACCCGATCGAATTCAAGCTGACACAAGGCACGAAACAAGTAGTCGACCGCCTTGTTGTTGGCGTCGAACATGTCCCTCGATCCTGGAGCAAGGAAGTTCATCGGCTGGACACAGCCTGTGTCCAACTTGACATCCCAAAGGATCTGACCCTTTCCGCAGAGGAACGCCGCCATCCGCTTACTCCACATCTAGTAGTTCTTGCCATTGAAGTGTGGAGGACCCGAACCCCGTTCCTGGTACACCATCCTTGGATCTTAGACTGGTTAGAGTCAATAAAGACCCGAACTGGCTCTGATACCACTTGAAGGATCGATACGGCGAACCAGAGAGGGGGGGGGGGGGTGAATGGGAGCCGATAAAAATCCTTCTCGAAGGAGATGGATGCTCCAACAAGACGAACACGACTTCCAACAAACGTCTCCAACTCACTACCCAAGTTGGCCAAGTCCACGTAGCCACTGGAGTTCTACTGAACCTAGGAACCAACTTCCAACCTCACAGACCTGAGAACGCAGTGGAACACCAAAACTCGAGTCCACTGACCAACACCGGTCAGACCGGTGAGCACCACCGATCAGACCGGTCCCTGCTGATGGAACTTGGCGACTTCCACAGAATGGCCTCTCACCGGTCAGGCTGGTGCAACACACCGGTCAGACCGGTCTCAGCCATAAAGCCCCAAAACACCAAACAGGCCTACCGAGCTCCAAACTGACCCAAACTCGAAACAGCAGCAACACATGACAACAGCGAACACACCCAAACGTTCACCCGAGAAAAAACCCAACAGGGGTTGCACCGGTCAGACCGGTGAGAGGCACCGGTCAGACCGGTGTGACCTGGGCTTCTCGGGATGAACAACACCCGCGGGTCAACACCTCCAAATCTAAGCCTCGATCTCCCGAATCGCTCCACGGACTTGAACAAGACTTTGGGGATAGTAGGAACACCTCATAAGGAGTCCATAGACAAGTTTAATCCCACCAAAACTTGTCAAATCAAGAGGAATCGAAGAAATCCCGCCAAGAACACCTCTAACCCTAGAACACCAAAAACTCCAAAATCGAGCCCTTTAACTCACGGATTTGGGAGGGGAATCACAGGCCAAAGAACCACGAAGGGTTCACACGAATTTCCCCCACCAAATCCCCAAGAGAAAGGTCCTGAAAACACACCGAGAAAACCACCAAGAGAGGACACTGAAAATCACCATCAAGAACAATCGGGAACAACACAACAAAGCCTTAAGGAACCACGTCGAATCATCTATACATACCAAGGAGGTTCATACAAGGTCTAGCTTGCCGCCCGGTCATCCAACCCTCTCACAAAATCTCACCATGAAGCTCTCAAGCTAGTCCTATGGAAATCCTCAGAAAATAGGAAAGCAAATGAACTAGGGTTCCCCGAGATGGCTGCCATCCTCTCACCTCTTGGGTTATATAGGAGGCAACTGAAAGTCTAAAATACCCTTACTTAACAACTAGGGATACAAGCCCCTCAAGGGCGGTTTTGGAAGTCTTCAAGTTTTCTCCATCGGACGGATGCCCGGCGACCGCAACCTCCTTAGCCTCGACGCAAGACTTGCGATCCCGACGCGTGTCCTCCGCTTCGAAGATTCCGGACTGTGTCGTCGCACACCGGTCAGATCGGTGCTCATCACCGGTCAGACCGGTACCCACCAGTCAGACCGGTCAGACCCACCGGTCAGACCGGTGCCGCGCCGCGCGCAACACCGTTTTCGGTTCTTCGGTCTTGGCTTTGTGGATCAACCAAGGAGCCTAGTGGTTTTCTGGTGAACCACTGGAAACCCCGCGAACTCGGTGTAGCCTCCTCCAATCGCCACTCATGACTCGGCTCCCATGTAGTCCCGGCTCGACCTTGGTTTTGAGGCTCAACCAAGAAACCATCCATGACTTCATCTTGCTGTTCATGCCACCATGCGGCCCGCACTTGACCCCGCTGGCCACCGGGTCCCTCGAACAAAGCCTACTTGTCTTCTCCACACCCCGGAGGCCTCACCGGCGACGACCTTTCGCGCTTGTTCTTCACCTGCACCAACACCAGTCAAGCCGCAACCTGCACCTGCAATACTTAGCCAAGAATCAGTCCACACAACGTTGTCAATCACTCATCACACAAGGAAGTGACCATCCACCGGTCCTCGAACCACACATGGTCCTCACCCTTGGGTTATTTGGAGTCATGTTCATCGCGTGTCCTGACTCTTGTCGGGCTTCATGATCTTCTTCTGAAGTGCTTGACGAACTTATCCCGAAAGTGTCCTCTTTACCGTAGATTTCCTACGTAAATAATAAACTCCAAAATTGACATGCAAGAGTGAACTTGTTATATACAGGGGGTTAGTTCTAGTGGTTAGAATAATAAATCAATGCCAACATTAAAGGTAAACTCATGGCTAGGTTGACGGAAATTCACCGTCAACAACTCCCTCATGCTTAAACCTTGCTCGTCCTCGAGTAAGCCTTTAATGAATATCAGCGTTGCCTTTCATTACTTTATACCCTGCACTTGATCACACACGAGAAAACATAATGCTCTCAAGGATTTAATCATTAAAGTTCCATAATGTATTAGCCTTCATCCTTATGGAGCTTAGATATTAATTTAAGAACTTCCCACAAGTAATTACCTCATGCTCCCAACTTTCAAACGAATCTTAGAAATTTTGAAATTAAGAGCGAGACGAAGAAAAATAGCTAAACCAAGTTCAAAAATGAACTTCCTTTCATCTTGCTCTTGTACTCTCATCTCATCTTGTCTCTCAAAGCCTATTCATTCTACTTCTTTCCCCTCTCAATATTTATAGTGGAAGGCTTTATGTGGAGCTATATGAGAAAAGTTTAGTCCTACCAAGATGTTATAAATGAGATGTTGTCAAAACAAGACAAGCTTCTCATGGTCTTACTGAGACTCGTCAAAAGGGTCATTGGAAAACAATGTTATATCAAGGAGGGGGAGATAAAAATACACACACTTTGAGATAGGTGGACATGTGCAAATAGAAAAGAGTGATCCCGGGGCACAAAGGAAGTCCTCGTTATCAGATTGCACATGGTTGGAAAAATGAGTTTGGATCTTAAATCTTGAAACTTTTGAAATTCCTAATGCACTTTAGAGAACCAGGGAGTTCACTTTATTTTTATATATATTTTTCTTTTCTCATACATATTTTTCTTTATCTCTCCTTTTTTTATACTCATTTTTTCATTTTGTTTTTCATTTTTTCATCTTTTTTTCATTTGCTTCCCTTGAACTCTAATTGCATTGTACCTACCTCCTCCCCCATACTTAGACGTTTGCTCGTCCTCGGGCAAAGAGGTGATAGAGATAAGGTAGGTACTAGAAATAATTTTCCTTTGGAGAGATACTTGAAATCTTCAACCTTGGCACCATCTTGCAATCTTCCTTGAATTGACGATCCATACTCAATGATAGGTTGTGGTCAAGGAGGTAAACACAAAAGATGATATTTTTGGTTTTAAGGGTGGATATCTGGCGAGGTTTGTGAAATCTCCGATGTGACACAATGCATGGGTAGAAAGGCTAGCGAAAAGAGAGATACACAAAAACGGAATGATCGACTTCTTAGTCTCAGGCCAGAGAAATCAAGGCTTGAAAAAACTCACCCAAAAATAATTCTTGTACACATACACACTAAGGCCTTGGATAGGTAGAGCAAAATGCAAGTAGCATTAATTGACAAGGTTAGCATATATATTTTTAAGAACAAATCATCTTCAAATCATCCAAAATTTAGAGCATTAAAATAAAACTATGGGTCTTATTTTTATCATAACCTCCACAAAGATTAAGCTAGCATTTAATTAATTTCAGATTCATATTAAAGAGATCATTAGTTTAATCATGAATGAAACAAGTACAAAAGTTGAGCAAAGTGGAAACTTTTCATCATATATTATCATGACATCAACTTAATCTTTTTACCAAAGGTTGATCAAGGTGGGAAACTTTATTCATGGTGATCTTTAACACTAACACACATGCTGAAAATTAAATAAAGTAGAAGGCTATTTACAACTTACCTTGTTTTCGTCGCTTAGCCTTGATGGTCCGAGTCACCATCCAAGGTGTATACGTCAATGTATTTAATAGGCACAACGTCAGGCTCCAGGAATACCTTGAGTCGTTGTCCATTCACAACATATTGATCTTCTTTGGCGTCCATGATTGTTACCGCTCCTGATGGTGACACTGAATGTATGACGTACGGTCCATCCCATTTGCTTTGTAGTTTTCCTTTGCCGAAGACCTTGTATCGAGAATTGTATAGTAGGACCTTGTCTCCTTCATTGAATTCCTTCTTATGCAATCTTTTGTCATACCATCTCTTCGTCCTTTCTTTATAGATGCTAGCGTTGTGATATGCTTTCAATCTTAGCTCTTCAAGTTCACTTACTTGAATCCTCCGCTTTATTCGTGCCGCATCAATATCAAGATTCATCTCCTTTATTGCCTAATAAGCCTTGTGCTCTAGTTCTACCGGTAAATGACATGTTTTTCCATAAACAAATTGATAAGGGGTCATACCTATCAGTGTTTTACGTGCGGTCCGGTATGCCCATAATGCTTCGTCAAGCTTCTTTGACCAATCTTTTCCTCCTTTAGTCACCGTCTTCATGAGGATTCCTTTGAGTTGCTTGTTCGATGTTTCCACTTGGCCATTTGTTTGTGGATGATAAGCCGTAGACACCCTATGCTCGATTCCCAACGTTGCTAAACATCTTTTAAAATCCTTGCCAATAAAGTGTCATCCACCATCACTTATTAAAATTCTAGGAACACCGTATCGAGGGAATATCACCATCTTGATCATTTGAATAGCCTCTTCC
Source organism: Cenchrus americanus (assembly GCA_947561735.1). NCBI lineage: Eukaryota > Viridiplantae > Streptophyta > Magnoliopsida > Poales > Poaceae > Cenchrus > Cenchrus americanus. The sequence goes on along the minus strand of OX387244.1, from coordinate 73,240,641 downwards.
ATAGATGCTTTCCGACATGGAATTGCTTCAACCCATTTTTATACATAATCAACTACGATCAAGATGTGTTCATATCCATTCGAGTTCACGAATGGTCCCATAAAGTCGATGCCCCAAACATCAAATAGATCAACTTGCAAATTATAATTCGGCGGCATTGCATTCCTTTGTGATATATTTCCACTCCTTTGGCACTCCGGGCAAGTTGCAACAAACAATTTTGCATCCGCTTGCCCATACCTTTGCTTGTGTTCTAAAATGTCCATAGTGTCCTCCATATTCCGACGAGTGGAATTTTCTTAGAATTTCTTCTCTTTCTTCCCGCGGCACACATCTTCTTAGCACTCCATCATCTCCACATTTATATAGGTATGGTGCATCCCAATAAAATTTTCTGCTCTCGTCAATTACCCTTCTTTTAGCATTTTTGTCCAAGTGGTCTAATGACATCTTCCGTAGGCACCTTATGATATCATGCATCCATCCTCCTCTATCAAGTACTCGATATAGATGGTCATCTCTCATTCTATCTTCAATTAGCTCCATCCCATCATCTCCATGTTGCATCCTTGATAGGTGGTCGGCTACGACATTGTCCGACCCTTTCTTGTCTCTAATTTCCATATCAAACTCTTGTAATAATAGAATCCATCTAATCAAACGTGGCTTGGCGTCTTTCTTGGACAAAAAGTACTTGATTGTAGTGTGGTCGGTGTACATGATCACCTTCGAGTTCACAATATAAGATCTGAATTTTTCAAATGCGAACACTATGACAAGCAATTCCTTCTCCGTAGTTGCATAATTCACTTGAGCATCATTTAAAGTTTTACTTGCATAATAAATTGCATGTACCTTCCCTTCCTTCCTTTGTCCAAGAACGATTCCAATGGCATAATCACTTGCGTCGCACATTATCTCAAATGATAGATTCCAATCGGGAGGTTGCATAATTGGTGCACTTATGACAGATTGCTTCAATGTCTGAAAAGCATGCAAGCATTCTTCATCAAAATCGTATTCCACATCTTTTTGGAGAAGTCGTGTCAATGGCTTGGTGATCATTGAGAAATCCTTTATAAATCTTCTATAAAATCCGGCATGCCCGAGAATGCTTCTTAACAATTTGATATTTGTCGGAGGCAGCAGCTTTTCAACCATTTCAATCTTAGCTTTGTCTACCTCTATTCCTCTCTCGAAGATTACATGTCCCAAGACTATTCTTTGTTTCACAGTAAAGTGACACTTCTCCCAACTAAGCACTAGGTCAATTTCTCCACACCTTTCAAGAACTTTTTCCAAAATTTTCAAGCAACTTTCAAAACACGTACCATGCACAGAGAAGTCATCCATGAATACCTCCATAATTTCTTCAATAAAATCCGAGAATACATCCGTCATGCATCTTTGAAAAGTGGCCGGTGCATTACATAAACCAAATGGCATTCTTCTATATGCGAAAGTTCCATACGAACATGTGAAGGTTGTCTTTTGTTGATCATCCAAATGAACGGGAACTTGCATGAACCCTGAGTATCCATCAAGTAAACAAAAATAAGAATGTTTAGCTAACCATTCAAGCATCTCGTCAATAAAGGGTAGTGGAAAGTGATCCTTTCTTGTTGCCTTGTTCAACTTCCTATAGTCGATGCACATTCTCCATCCGGTCATGATCCGTTGTGGTATCAACTCATCCTTCTCATTCTTTACAATCGTTATTCCTCCTTTCTTTGGTACATAATGCACCGGGCTCACCCATTCACTATGTGGCACGGGGTATATTATTCCGGCATCCAACAATTTGATCACCTCCTTCTTCACCACCTCGCGCATGGCATGAATCAATCTTCTTTGAGGATCAACAACGGTCCTGCATTGTTCTTCAAGTGGTATGCGATGGGTGCAAAAGGCTGGACTATGAGGACCATGTGTGGTTCGAGGACCGGTGGATGGTCGCTTCCTGGTGTGATGAGTTCTTGACAACGTTGTGTGGACTGACTCTTGGCTAAGTATTGCAGGTGCAGGTTGCGGCTTGACTGGTGTTGGTGCAGGTGAAGAACAAGCGTGAAAAGTCGTCGCCGGTGAGGCCTCCAGGTGTAAAGAAGACAAGTAGGCTTGGTTCGAGGGACCCGGTGGTTAGCGGAGTCAAGTGCGGGCCGCATGGTGGCAAGAACAGCGAGACGAAGTTGTGGACGGTTTCTTGGTTGAGCCTCAAAACCAAGGTCGAGTCGGGACTACGTGGGAGTCGAGTCATGAGTGGCGATTGGCGGAGGCTACACCGAGTTCGCGGGGTTTGCAGTGGTTCACCAGAAAACCACTGGGTTACTCGGTTGAGCCACAAAACTGAGGCTGAAGACTCGACGAGGAGGTGAGGCCACCCAGGCCAGTTCAACCGCCCAGGAGGGGCGGTCAGACCGTCTGGGCCGGTCTAATCACCTAGGGGGGGTGGTCAGACCACCTGGGCTGGTCTAACCGCCTAAGGGGGGTGGTCTGACCGCCCTGGTCGCTGGCGCTGATGAGCTTCGAAGCAGAGGACACGTGTCGGGATCGCAAGGCTTGCGTTGAGGCTAAGCAGGTTGCGGTCGCTGGGCATCCGTCCGGTGGAGAAAATCTGACGACTTCCAAATTCTCCCTTGAGGGGCTTGTGTCCCTAGTTATTAAGTAAGGGTAGTTTGGTCTTTTGGGTGTCTCCATATATACTCATTGAGGGGATGGATGGCAGCCAACTTTTTGGGACTCTAGCTCATTTGTTTTTCCATTTTTGTTCTCATTTCCCCCTAGTTTTTCCTAGGACTAGCTTGAGTGCTTCATGTGAGATCTAAAGAGAGGGATGGATGTATGGGTGGCAAGCTAGACCTTGTATGAACCTTCATGGTATGTATAGACGGTTCGGCGTGGTTCCTCAAGGTTGTGTGTTGTTTTTCCCGTCCTTCTTTATGGTGTTTTTCGAAGCTCTTTGTGGTGATTTTCGTGGCAGAGTTTTGAGGATGATTTCTTGGGGATTTTTTGGGTGTCACGTATGAGGACTTTGTGCCTCTTTGGCTGGTGACTTTGCCCCCAAATCTCCCTTGAATCGGACTCGATTTGGTGGTTTTTCGAGTGGCTCGAGTTGTTGCCCTAGAGAGCCGAAATCTTTGATTCCTCTTGATTGTGAGCGATTTGGGTCGATTCTTTCGAGGTTGAGGTTGCCCAGGAGGTAACCCAGCTATTCCTGAAGTTTCGCTGCAATCCATGGAGTGATGCGGGAGATCGGGCGATGGGAAGTTGAGGGTTGACCCGCAAGTAGGTTTTCTAGAAGGGGCAGTCTAACCGCCTAGGGGGCGGTCTAACCGCCCTGGGCCTTCCAGGTGAAGGTTTTGATTTTGCCGGATTTTCCTCTGTGAGTTTGTTCGCCTTGATCAGAGGAGCGTTCAGGTGAAATCTCGGGTCGTTTTCGTGCTGTTTGCTAGGAGTTCTTGCTGGGTACAGGAGGTTAGACCGCCCCTGGTAGCTGGTCTAACCGCCCCTAGTCCCTTGGGTGAAGTTTTGATTTTCACCAAGATTTCCTGATAGCCATCTTGGCCTTGATTAGAGATTTCTGCTGGTGAAACCGTGAGGCATTTTGGTGCTCGGAAGAGGCTTTTCAGAGGTTCCCTTGGTCACCAGGTGGAGGCGGTCTAACTGCCCCCATACCCGGTCAGACCGCCCCCTTCAGTCTGCCGTCTCTCGTGTTGTTTCCGCTGCCGTGAGCGTGTAGGAGTTGAGGTTGTTGGTAGTGTTTGTTCCTAGGACTAGTAGAACTCCAGTGGCTACGTGGATTTGGCAAACGAAAGGTAGAAGTGCGGAGCGTGTGATTTTGGGTATCTGACTGAGCTAGTTCATCTTGTTGGAGTTTCGATCTCCTTCGAGAAGAATTTTTTATCGGCTCCCATTCAATCCCCCCCTCTCTTGTCACCTAATCGGTCCTTCAATTGGTATCAGAGCCGGTTCGGGTCTTTATTGACTCTAGCCAGTCTAAGATCCAAAGATGGCGTACCAGGGACGGGATTCGGGTCCTCCACACTTCGATGGGAAGAACTACCAGATGTGGAGTAAGCGGATGGCAGCATTCCTCTGCGGAAAGGGTCAGATCCTTTGGGATGTCACTGTGGACACAGGTTATGTCCAGCCGATGAACTTCCTTGCTCCAGGATCAAGGGACATGTTCGACGCCAACAACAAGGCGGTCGACTATTTGTTTTGTGCTTTGTGTCAGCCTGAATTCGATCAGGTGCACACCGAGCACTTGGCCTGTAGAATCTGGTTGGTGTTGAAGGAAGCTCATGTTGGGAATGCCTAGGTTCAGGCTTGGATGTATGCGACTTACCGGAGAGAGTACGAGAACTTCACTCATCTCCTCGGTGAGTCCATCGATGCCTTGTTTCAGAGGTTTACGGTGGTGGTGAACAACATGAGGGCTGTTGACGGTGAAAATCCGTCAACCTAGCCATGAGTTTACCATCGGTGTTGGCATAAGTTTTATACCTTATCCATTGGTACTAACCCCCGTGGTATAATAAGTTCACTTGTGCCTGTCGGTTTTGGAGTTTAGTGTTTATGCAGGGTTTTAGCGTTGAAAGCAAGACTTCCGGGATAAGTTCATCAAGTACCTTGTGACAAGACCTTGAAGCCCCGTACAAGTCATGCAATGAAGCAAACTTGACTCCAAGAAGCCCAGGGACCTAACCCGAGAAGATGACAAACTCCGAGGACCTACCCAGAAAAGTTTCGAATCTTGCGGGACAAGGAGCTACGTCCAACTCGGAGAGAAACTGACACAAGGGCTCACATCCAGAAGGGGGAAGGATCTAGAAGACTCGGGAACCGACGCCACGCGAAGGAGGCCGGGAACTGGGCCTGGATGGGCCCAGGCCGGTCGGCCCAGGCCGGCCGGCCCAGCCCAGTCTAGGGCCCATTTGCCCTCTCCTTTGACCTAGCCGCCATTCGGGCTATTTATAGCCCCGGGGTCAAGAGCCACAGAGGAATCAATTCGTCATCGGCCGCCGAGGAGCAGAGAAGAGAGGGACACCATCCCGGAGAGGAGAGGGTCGAGCTAGTTGACTAGGGTTACACTAGCCGATGTGGGAACCTTGCAAGGAAGACCACGTCGGAGTTCCCGGAGCTAGAAGCAAGATCATGGTAGGATCCGGTGGTGATCTTGTTTATGTATCATTGTACTAGTTGAATTATCAAGTTGAATCCGATTTCTAGCGATCAAGTGTTCCTTTGATTTCTTCGTTTTTCGGTCGGCTTTGCTTATTCTAGATCTATTCTCGAGATAGATCACATAGGGTGTTCTTGTAGCCGCGGTGGCTAGAGGTGCACGCTGGATCTTCCGAAAGAACTCGACTTGTCCTTGGACTCGCCCTAGAATACCCGCATGAATAAGAGTACGTTGTGACAGAACGGGGGCTCCGAAAGGCGGGTGTTTTCGGAGTCGGACGGGAAACCACGATTTAAAAAGTCTTCTAATGAGATTCGATTCGGTACTTCTTCTTTTGCTTGGAACTTCAACAAAAGGCTTAACCCGATCTCTCTAGATCGGTTTATCTACCCTATCTATCTTTGTTACCTCCGGTCTTTAGTAGATTAGATTCGTTTTGTGTTCTTTATCTAGATGCATTAGGGTTTCGCTTTACCAATGATTGAAGTTACTTGGCTTTACTAGATCATCTTTTGCGTCACACATTTGTTCCACGGATTCGATACCTTGGGTTCACCACTGGAGGGAAGAAGGGTCCCTTGACTACGACGAGAGACTTGTCTGCTTGCAAGTCTAAATGAACTTTGATACAACTATTGACCATCAGCAAGCCCCTTTTTTTGGCGCCGTTGCCAGGGAACAAGTGATCAAGATTTGATCTTTTATTGCTTTTTTGTGATTTTCAGTTTTCTTTTAGTTTTTCTTTTTTCATCTACTAAACTTTGATCATCCCCAAAATAAATCTAATCTAGTTTGTCTAACCCTAGTTTTCATAGATTTGTTTTTACTTTCTAGTTTTTGCATATTTTGTTTATTGCTAACCCTAACAGGAGATGGACGGCTACCTCTCCAACAAACCCGATAATTTTGTGGATGATCCAAAAAAACTTTACAAGCTAAGGAGACGCGAAGCACATCAAGCTAAAAAGCTGAATTTTGTAGATTCGAAGTCGGAAGACAAGGGATCAAAGGAATCTCCGAAGAATTCACCACCTCAAAGTCCTCAGGAGAATCGACTTCCACGATGGGTGAACAACTGCAAGAATGCAAGATCGGGGAGCTATGCACCCCGGACATCATCGACCTACCAATCTTGAATCTTGAGGAGATCGGAAGACCGTTCGAGATCAAGACCTCAACAATCCGCATGGTGCAACATTCACCCTTCACCGGCTTTTTCCGTTCTCACTACTCGGGAAGGCTTTGCAATGGTTCCACTCTTAACCAGCGGAGACGGTGCAAAATTGGAACACGTTGATGAAAGCTTTCATGAAGGAATACTACTCGCCGGGTAAAACTCAAAGCTTGCATAATAAGATTCCCACCTTTGCTCAATAACCTACGGAAACTATCTCGGAGGCATTCGAGCGCTTCAATGAGTACACTCGAGCAGTTCCACATCACAAGTTCCCAAAGGAAGACCACGTGCAAAAGTTCTATCAGGGACACACCATGGCGTCAAGGACGATCATCGACACATCGGCGGGAGGATCTATCATCGAGCTTACAACGACGGAAGTTTTCACTCTATTCAAGCAGGTCGCAGATAATGACACATGGGTGTCATCCGGACGCCTACATCCGGTTCAACCCACGGGGAACGTCAAAGGAGTCTTGCAAGTGGAGAAGGAGAACATACTTGAAGGCAACATTGATTCACTCATGAGGAGGTTGGAGAAGTTGGAGATAGAAAAGAAAGAGACTCAAGACTTGAAGGCTGCAGAAGCAAGATCCACATGCGAAGAATGCGGAGAGTATGGCCACGTCCACAAAGATTGTCCAGAGGAAGCCAAAGTGCTCGACTACATGAGGAAGGGAGAATTGTCGAACTTCCGCTACGGGCAAGGTAGACCTCAATTTAATGCAAGCTCTTCCATTCTGAATTCAGTTCCGCTTCGTATACAATTGAAGGAATTCATGGACGAGCAAGCTAAGATCAATAAGGACACTGTCACCAAATTCAAGGCCATAGATAAGGTGTTGGAGAACATCGATAGCAAAGTGACGGAGGTCGGGAGCTCCAACCATCAAGTGCTCAACATGATGAAGATGCTCGAGACGCAAGTGGGACAACTTGTCGGGCGCCTCACTAATGATGAAGGGAAGTTTCCGGGACAACCTAAAGGTCCCAAATCGGCGAAGTCTATTCAAACACGTTCGGGAAAGGAGACCGATGATCCGGAACGCTCCGCGGGAGCAAGGAAGCCTAAACCATCCGCCGAGGCAGAGGAAATTGCTAAGGAGAAAGTTACGGGGATCATCACTGTTGACGGATAAAAGACGTATCCGTCTACGATCCGCAAGCGTACGGACCCCACACCTTTTTCACCACGGGATTCCCAAGGTTCTTGTCAATCCGCGGAGCAAGGGGATTACAAGCGTTCGATCAACAACGACACACTAGCTACTAAAACCCTAACTACTATTATACTAGAAAACACTAAACTACACTAGAGAGAATGATTAAGATATCAAGGTAGAAGACACTCGCCCACGGGTCTACGATACTAGAGCATGCAATCGCTAAAAGACATGAAAAACCAATCTAATCTATCGGGGTTGTGACCACGGTTTCGCCCTTTCCCTCCTCTCGTACTGTCACTACGCGAAGGTATTCATGACTAGACCTTTGATGGACACAGCGCATTGAATGGATCCAAGGAAGCATTGAGGCCTATACTCCCTTTATGGCATGGTAACAAACCTTAAGCATTAAAGTATATTCAACACAAGATGATAGATAGATAATTCGACAAAGTGCGATTACATCTCAAGATCGATTACAACCCATGGACGAATGAGAAGATTACCCCATCAAGGTGCTGATCATGGCACCGTTGACCATGGTTTCCCTTCCGCCGGTGTCTTCCTTCTTCTCCACGAGAGGGTGCTTCCTTCGAGGTGGTTGATCTCCCGCCGGAGATCCTCCTCCTCTCTCTCTAGCTTGTGGATGGCCTTCTGGTGCGAATGAATCCTCCCTCGGTATTGGCGGCGCCTCGGGGCTTTTAGGGTTGAAGATCCTTCGAGGGCAAGGAAAACGGGACCGAAACGGTGCCGGAAGTGGGCTGGGCCGGCCGGCCTGGGCCGGCCGCCCAGTCCACCCGGCCCAGTTCGGTCGCCCCTTTTGCTCCGTGGGTCCTCGCGCACTTATGTACTTTGCCCCCTCCACTTGCATGATTTTGATGCTGTTATCCTCGCGTACAAGATGGAGGCTCTCTTTGCATGAAGTTTGATCTTTTACGCTTCAATCCCCGGGGGTGTTCCTCGTAGCACTTCCGTCCTCGCCACCATTGGAAGTGATTTCATCAAGCTCATGAACACGAACAAGACTCCATGAATGCTCCTTTGAACTTGTTGCGAATCCGTCCTTTATGTCCACATTTTCCTACATAAACACAACACTTCCAAATGCATGCACAAAGATGAACTTGTTATATGATTAGTGTGCCTAGTGGCGGGTTAGCTCCATAATCAAATCCAAACCAAAGTGTAATGAACATGCTAGGTGCACCAAAATACACCGTCAACATCTCCCCCACACTTAGCTCTTGCTCGTCCTCGAGCAAGTACTCGTAAAAGAATTTCGTCCAAGGTGTGTAATCGTGTATCATTAATCCTCCTTCACAAGTTAGTCAATCCTTTCATCTTTAATACATAAACACAAAGTAATGATAATCAAACATAAACATGGGCGTTTAGAACTTTTACCACGTCAAGTTTTACCCCACAACTCAAACTCTTCACTCGAAGTCTTCAATTTCAGCCATGCTTACTCCTTTGCTTCCATCGGAGGGTTTTTATGGTTTTCAAAACAAAAATTCCTGCAACAAGTATTAGGCAAAAACCTTTCTCCAAGCTCTCTCAAGTCACTCATATAAAGTGGCTATCCTAACCAAGTTTTATAAAACTCTCACCTTGTCACACCCTGAAATTTCCAATTTCAGGATGTGAATAGAAAGAATAATTAAATAACAATTTTCTCATAATTTTAAAATATTTCCAATATTTATTTTTCTTTACAGGAAATATAGCATAGGAAAAAAAAATCCTTGTTTGATTTCTAAATTAAATAAAAAGTTGTGAGTGTTGCATTCATGCCGATGCATCTTGGTGCTTCTTGAGTGCTTAAGGTTTCAAAAGGCGTTTAGGAGCTGTCCAAATCCTCCCGAGAATTTTCCGGATTTTTCTGGGATTTATTCTCATTTTCCTTGAGCTATTTCTATTTATTAGAAGGCTCTAAAATCTTTTTCATGAGCACCAAATGCTTTATTTGGATTGTTCATGTCTTAACCTATCTCTAGGAATTTTCCTGGAATTTTTGAGATTTTCTGGGTATTTTCCGTGCCTTTAAACACTTTCTGGGATTTTCCGGAATTTATTTTGCTCTGGAAAATAATTTCCAAAAAAAAAACTATCCTAACTAACTGGGCCGAGCCCTAAGGCCCGACCCAGCCTCCCTCCGCCCGCCGCCGGCCCGGCCGCGGCCCACGCGGAGCCCATCCGGGCCGGCGGCGCGGTCCGCCATGGGCACGACCAGGCCGCGTCGCCGCCTGGGCCCTCGGCCGGCCCTACACGGGCGTGCGCGCCCGGGACTCCCCGGGGGTCCGCGCCCTATTTAACCCCGGGCCGCCCCGCCGCGCGCCGCCCCGAGCCCCCCTCGCGCGCCCTTGCTCCCCGAGCCGCCGCCGCCCGCACGCGGACGCCGCCGCCGCCCGCCCTGCGGCCCGCCACCGCTCGATTCGGCGCATGGAGACATCAATTGGAGAAACCGCAACCGCCCGAGGGCTGAGCAACGTCGAGCCTAGTCCGTGGAGCACCCTCCCGTCGGGAATTGAGCACCGGAGCACCACCGCCGCGTGAGACCGCCGCCGGCCGTTGCTGTGCGCCGCCGCGGGCCATCCTCCCGTCGCTCTCCGCCCAAGGTGAGCACTCCATCTTGGTCCCCTCGTTCTCCTCTTCCTTTTTCCCTAGGCGCCCGAGTTCCTAGCCGCTCCAGTCGCCGGCACCCAAGGCCACCAGGGCCGCCGCCGCCCCCTCCTGTTGCTCTGGTGCGCCCAGGCCGGGGAAGAAGATAAGGTGTTGGTTTTGCAAAAAGGCCCCTGCTAGAGCCAGTAATCATTAGATCCAGTTATGTGACCTGTTAATTCCCGCATAACCCCCTGGACCTATTAGATCTTCACAACTAAATCCTACCCAAGACTTTTATCAGATCTAACCCCGATCTTTAACCTTTTTGCGAGCACTATTCAGTGTGTCTTGCATATCTTCTCTGCTAACCCCCGACATCTATGGTTAATTGCGTTTAGGTCCCTGCTATCTTGTTTATCTTATAAAATCTCTGTTTTAACTCCGATTTCATCCGTTCAAGTTGCGTTAGGTTCATAATAATGTAAAGCACGCGTTAGCGGAGTGTTTTCACCATGTTTTGTTTTCTGAAAATAAAATTAATATTGATTAATGTCTATTTACACATGTCTTTTATAAATAAAAGTAATATAGATCTATATATCATTTTTTATAAGCAAATTTAATTTGATTAATGTTTCTATCACATGTTTTTGCACAAAAAGTTAATTAGATCTTTATCTCAGTTTTCATAAACCAAATGTTAATTTGTTTAATAGTTAATTAATCTTTTCTAATTAAAATTTGATTAAGCTTTTACATCGGCTTTCATAATAAATATTAATTTGATTAATGCCAATATTATAATGTTTTTAATAATAATATGATCTACTCGAATTACAAAGTTACGTTTAGATTGTTCATATAGTTTGGTTTTTATAAAATTAAATGTTTAATTGGTATAATCTATATATGAATCTTTGTAAATAAAACTTGACTAGTTCTTTACACCGGTTTTGCAAATAAAGTTTAATCTACTTTAATTCCAACATGGGGTATTTTATTTATGAAATATCCTTACATATGTTTTGTTAATTAAAATAAAGTAATCCTACCATGATTATTTTATCAAGTAATCCTACCATGATTATTTCATGTTTCTCGTAGAATCTCGTTCATCAGTACCTAGTTCATTCCTATCCTATCCCAGCTAGGTTGTCTCTTTATGAATCAGTTGTGTTCTTGTGCCTAATCTCGTCGTAGCTATCTTTCTTTAGAGTTTACCCCCGTTATCCGCTCCACCTGTCAGATCAGTTCATCCTTGGTTAGTGTGTCAGTTGTTCATCCGAGTTCTCTTTGTAGGCTAGTTCTCCTAAACCCTAGCCTAAGGTTTGTGTGCGTGCTATAGTTCGTTGTTATCGTTCTAGTTCGTTTCACCTTAACTTGTACATTAGCATGTGTATCACCTGTTACTTGTTTTAATCTTAAAGATGCATGTTAATCTTGACTAATTCTTATTCCAATGCTTTTATACATAAAAAGTGATTAGGTTCTAATCCGGTTTTCTTTAATCATGATGTAATTGGTTAATCCCTATTCATAACTAGTTTTTCTAAATAAAAGATGTTAGAGTTAAACATCGGTTTTCATAATAAAGTTAATATGCCTAATGACAGCATAAATACCTTTTCAATAATAAATGTGTTTAGTTGAACACGCGACCTAAAGTTACTCGTTTAGATATGTTACACTTGCTTTATCTTTCTAAAGTAATTGTTAATTTGACATAACTTCTACTCGAATGTTATAAATAAAACATGATTAGGTTTATCGCGATTTCCTTAATTAAATGTAACTTGTTTAATGGTAACATAGAGTGTTTCTCTGAAATGTTCTTTCACATGATTCTCAATTAAAATATGCCAAGCGTAGTCTCTTGTTGTTTGATAATAATCTCACGATAGTTCCGAGCTTAATTCTGTTTCAGCGTTTCTTGCGCTTGCGTAACCTTTGGGATCCAGCTCTATCTTAGTGTGATCTTTCCGGTCCTTGCTCAATCTTCCGCGACCATCTCCTCAAAGTTAACCAAGCCTTTCCCTTCCAAGCACCTTGTGTTCTTTAGTGATCCATCCAATCGAGCCTATCCTTTAGTGCGTTCTTTTAAAGCTTTGATTTGATTGATGCATTGTTCTTAGTTATGCTCGTTTGTTTGTTTGTCTGTCTGCTTTGTGTATGTTTGTGCCCGATGATTGATGCGAGTAGAATGAACGTGGTTCGAGAGCTTTGAAGAGTGTGAAGGTGAAGATTCTGAGCAACATCACCACTTTGGTTAAAGGCAAGTGTGTCCTTGATCTTTTGTCCCAATAACTTTATTAATCACTTTGCATTGCTTTGCATTAACTTTGATGGGTTCCTATTAAGGATGACTAGCCTCTTTTGACCATTATCTTAAACCCGGTTCTAATTAATTTTGATGGTAGATATTGCTTAGTTTGCTCAACTGGGTTGGTGTTAATCAACATGGTTATCATTTTATGCTCTATGTTCCTTTATGATAATTTTAATACAAGATCATTGTGCATTAATCGGAACATGGAGAACCACCCAGGAAAACCGTGCAACCACAAGAACTAATGGGCAATGGTCTTGGCTGAATAATTAGGAACTTTAGCTTGGAGTGATCTTACCTGATAAGGACAAGGGATCGGCGGTTCTGCGGGGTATGGACTCGCTCTAGCAGGGGGTTGGGTGAGTTATTATTTTTATGGTGGGGTATCGACCTGCTAGGGGACTTTATACCTTGCTAACTGATCCGGACCTTTTGGGTCACAACTTGTTGGAGAACCTTTGTAAAGGCCATGTAGCGTCCCTATGCAATCACACCTCGGTAGTGTGGTATGATGCCTAGCTAGCATCGCATGGTTGGGTCTAAAGTTCTTCGGAGCTTTTACGCTGCTTGTGGTGAAAGTGTACAACCTCTGCAGAGCGTTAAACTAATCGATTAGCCGTGCTCACGGTCAAGAGCGGCCTGGACCCTCACATGATTAATTGAACTTGAAGATGGACTTAAATTGTGATTTGTGTTATGGTTATGCTTGCCATGTGCTCATGGTGTTTCTCTTATCTTTATGCTTAATGTGGGTTGGTATAAACTTATACTTTGTTAGTAATCAGGTGCTAATAAAATTTGACCAACTAAAATGCTAAATGCTTTGAGCCAGTCCACTATAAAGCCTTTGCATTCATTCTTTCCCCACACTTGCTGAGTACGACAAGTGCTCACCCTTGTGGGTTGGTATAAACTTATACTTTGTTAGTAATCAGGTGCTAATAAAATTTGACCAACTAAAATGCTAAATGCTTTGAGCCAGTCCACTATAAAGCCTTTGCATTCATTCTTTCCCCACACTTGCTGAGTACGACAAGTGCTCACCCTTGCTATAAACAATGTTGCTCAGAAGGAGGAAGCTACTCTGAAGTCTTGTGAAGATGTTGCTGGTTCTAGGCGTACGCAACCCCCAGTCGATTGCTTGTGGAGTTTGGTGCCTCCGTTTCCAGGATATAGCGTAATACTCTGATAATCTCCCTTTTTCTTACGTGATATTGTTTCTGTTATTCACTTATGTCAACTATATGCATGAAAATTGATCCTGGCATGCATATAGGCTTGCACTTGGTTTTCTTAATTTGGAAAAACAGGTGTGACAGAGTGGTATCAGAGCTGTATCGACTGTAGGACGTGAGCCTAGATAGTAATGGTCGTTTCTTAAGGTTTCCTTTGATCTAAAATTCATCACTACCTCTCCCTTGAGCTGTGTGATGAATATTCATGCTCCTTAAACCATATCTTTCATCAATCCTCCTTGACAGCTCACCGTTGACTGTCACATTTTCATTTGCACATCATTGTTATGCAAATGATTATGACCTCTACCCTTGCCTATTTATTTACTCCTCCCTTGGTCTTGATCTTGTCTCTCTTTCCACTTCTCTCAAGCAATTCCACCAATAAGTCAAAAGGCGAATTGTTACCCTTGATATTGTATCTTTTTCGCGCAGATCTCTAACACATCAGCGCTGTTTTAATTCTTTCTCAAGCTACAGAACTCCGATTGACATGAAACCAGTTGGGTTAGTTCCTAAATTTCATAAGTGAATATCTATAAGAAATTCAGACCTATCCAGTACATATTCCAGGAGCTATGATCGAAACATTGGAGCTATCAGAATCTGTAAACTCTGCTGACCTGGTTACCTTCATTATTTTATATCTCGGGCTATGGACCTCCGATTGAGTTAAATCCAATTGGAGTAGTTCAGGAATTTCATAAGATTCACTCTGTCCAAAATTCATTAAATTTGGTTGTATATACAGAGAGTTATGACCGAAACTTTGGAGATTCTCGAATCTATCAACACTGCTGACATAGCCATCTTGTTTAATTCATATCTCGAGTCCCAAACCTCCGATTGAGGTGATTCCAGTTGGGTTGAACTCATAATTTCATACCCTTGATCTGGGAAAAAATTCATTATTGAAGGATATCCTTGTTGGGAGCTACATCTGATCTATTAGGAGGATACCCTCTGACTTTATTAACAACGTGTAGTATCGTTCTCTTAGCTATGCCTTGATTGGTGGGATTGAGTGCTTGCATGATGATGCTTGGTTTTATGACATTGATTGATTTGTTTCTTTGTAGTGAGTGTTGGTGTATTGTGGATCTTATATCTGCAATAACATCAGTTGCTTAGTTGGGTTCTTCTTTTGTATTTCCCACATCCTTGCTCTTTCCATTCTCTCTCTACACTCTTCAGTCTATCTCCTCTGATCCTATCACAAATACCCAATCGGATGGAGAGCTCCAACGTAAAACATGAAGATAAAGATAATAAAGGAAACATCAACATTCCTCTTGCAACCTCATCATTGGAGCACAAGATGGAGTATATGGCTGCACAAACTTAGGCAATGGTCCAAACCATGGTTAAGATTCATCAGTCCATTAAAGAGCAAGCTTCACTCCCTAAAGACCACAATACCGTCACCAATGATAACCATCAAGACATGACTCCCCCACCATTTGATAAAGAGAAGCTATCAGCTATGCAGACTCAAGTCTTACAAGGAAGGATGCACAACCTACTTTCGTAATGAGATGGCCAAAGACAGAGTTCCCATTAGGCCAGTGAAGAGGCAAGTTGCTGAAGCATGGAATAATCAAAGAAAGAAGAAGAAGCATGAAGCACAAAAACTAACAACGGAGAAACAACATGAGGTTAACAAGGCTCTGGATATGTGTCCGTGTGGTGAGCACCATGGTCTTTCATGTCCCCCGAAGGAAGCTAGTCTTATGACAGCAGAAGCTCGCCAACATAACCTTATAAATATCAATAAGCAGAGGATGTTGTCCACCCAAAACCCAACTCAAGAAGAAGGTTCTCAAGCTGAAGGTCATACTCAAACCTTAAACCTTGATGATTGGATTATCACTTGCAAGGAATACAAACCTGGTAGACGCAAGCGATCTAACAAAAAAAACCGTAGAACAAGACGAGAGAAGAAGTATCACATTTAGGGGCAGATAATGGTACTAAACCTGGTTCCGACAAACCCCGGCCTAAGATTGTTCGACGTATATATGTCACTCCTATCAAGAAGAATCCTGATGCACAAGTTGATCTACCAAGGACTATGATGGAGCAAAGCGAAGAATGGAGAAATCACAATGATCGAAGAATGGATAAGTTATAAGTGGGACCAGACTATACATTCCTATACAAGTCCAATGAGCTATGGAGAATAGAAGAGCATGTTTGGTATGTATGTGTAAGAAAGGTCGATATGAAGAAAGTTGATAAGCTTTGGATAATACCCCCATGAGTCTTTGTTCTTGCTAACCTTTCTCGAATCTCGGGACGAGATTCCTTTTAAGGGGGGTAGAGTTGTCACACCCTGAAATTTTCAATTTCAGGATGTGAATAGAAAGAATAATTAAATAACAATTTTCTCATGATTTTAAAATATTTCCAATATTTATTTTTCTTTACAGGAAATATAGCATAGGAAAAAAAATCCTTGTTTGATTTCTAAATTAAATAAAAAGTTGTGAGTGTTGCATTCATGCCGATGCATCTTGGTGCTTCCTGAGTGCTTAAGGTTTCAAAAGGCGTTTAGGAGCTGTGCAAATCCTCCCGAGAATTTTCCGGATTTTTCTGGGATTTATTCTCATTTTCCTTGAGCTATTTCTATTTATTAGAAGGCTCTAAAATCTTTTTCATGAGCACCAAATGCTTTATTTGGATTGTTCATGTCTTAACCTATCTCTAGGAATTTTCCTGGAATTTTTGAGATTTTCTGGGTATTTTCCGTGCCTTTAAACACTTTTACGGGATTTTCCGAATTTATTTTGCTCCGGAAAATAATTTCAAAAAAAAAACTATCCTAACTAAGCGGGCCGAGCCCCAAGGCCCGACCCAGCCTCCCTCCGCCCGCCGCCGGCCGGCCCGGCCGCGGCCCACGCGGAGCCCATCCGGCCCGCGCCGGCGCGAGTCCGCCATGGGCACGACCGGGGCCGCGCCGCCGCCGGTCCTCGGCCGGCCTACTCGGGCGTGCGCGCCCGGGACTCCCTGGGGGTCCGCGCCCTATCGAACCCCCGGCCGCCCCTCGCGCGCGCGCCGCCCGAGCCCCCCTCGCGCGCCCTTGCTCCCCGAGCCGCCGCCGCCCGCACGCAGACGCCGCCGCCGCCCTGCAGTTCCGGCCACCGCTCGATTCGGCGCATGGAGGCATCAATTGGAGAAACCGCAACCGCCCGAGGCTGAGCAACGTCGAGCCTAGTCCGTGGAGCACCCTCCCGTCGGGAATTGAGCACCGGAGCACCACCGCCGCGTGAGACCGCCGCCGGCCGTTCGGCGTGCGCCGCCGCGGGCCATCCTCCCGTCGCTCTCCGCCCAAGGTGAGCACTCCATCTTGGTCCCCTCGTTCTCCTCTTCCTTTTTCCCTAGGCGCCCGAGTTCCTAGCCGCTCCAGTCACCGGCACCCAAGGCCACTAGGGCCGCCGCCGCCCCCTCCGTTGCTCGGTGCGCCCGGCCGGGGAAGAAGATAAGGTGTTGGTTTTGCAAAAAGGCCCCTGCTAGAGCCAGTAATCATTAGATCCAGTTATGTGACCTGTTAATTCCCGCATAACCCCCTGGACCTATTAGATCTTCACAACTAAATCCTACCCAAGACTTTTATCAGATCTAACCCCGATCTTTAACCTTTTTGCGAGCACTATTCATTGTGTCTTGCATATCTTCTCTGCTAACCCCCGACATCTATGGTTAATTGTGTTTAAGTCCCTGCTATCTTGTTTATCTTATAAAATCTCTGTTTTAACTCCGATTTCATCCGTTCAAGTTGCGTTAGGTTCATAATAATGTAAAGCACGCGTTAGCGGAGTGTTTTCACCATGTTTTGTTTTCTGAAAATAAAATTAATATTAATTTTGATTAATGTCTATTTACACATGTCTTTTATAAATAAAAGTAATATAGATCTATATATCGTTTTTTTATAAGCAAATTTAATTTGATTAATGTTTCTATCACATGTTTTTGCACAAAAAGTTAATTAGATCTTTATCTCGGTTTTCATAAACCAAATGTTAATTTGTTTAATAGTTAATTAATCTTTTCAAATTAAAATTTGATTAAGCTTTTACATCGGCTTTCATAATAAATATTAATTTGATTAATGCCAATATTATAATGTTTTTAATAATAATATGATCTACTTGAATTACAAAGTTACGTTTAGATTGTTCATATAGTTTGGTTTTTATAAAATTAAATGTTTAATTGGTATAATCTATATATGAATCTTTGTAAATAAAACTTGACTAGTTCTTTACCTGGTTTTGCAAATAAAGTTTAATCTACTTTAATTCCAACATGGAGTATTTTATTTATGAAATATCCTTACATATGTTTTGTTAATTAAAATAAATCTAGCTCATAGCCTTGTTCTCTTATTTATGCAAACAATTCGTTAGACGTTCGGTATCAGCTTTATCTCTTTTGATCAAGTTTATGTGAAGCTCTAAATCTTTCTAGTGTTAGCTCAAGCTCAAACCATGTCCGACTATTCGGATCCTTCCCTTTTAAGCACGGTTTGTGTGCTTTGGTGATCCAAGTAGATATCTTAGAGTTTCGTTCTTATTTCTTTATCAAGTAATCCTACCATGATTATTTCATGTTTCTCGTAGAATCTCGTTCATCGGTACCCAGTTCATTCCTATCCTATCCCGGCCTAGGTTGTCTCTTTATGAATCAGTTGTGTTCTTGTGCCTAATCTGTCGTAGCTATCTTTCTTTAGAGTTTACCCTGTTATCTGCTCCACCTGTCAGATCAGTTCATCCTTGGTTAGTGTGTTAGTTGTTCATCCGAGTTCTCTTTGTAGGCTAGTTCTCCTAAACCCTAGCCTAAGGTTTGTGTGCGTGCTATAGTTCGTTGTTATCGTTCTAGTTCGTTTCACCTTAACTTGTACATTAGCATGTGTATCACCTGTTACTTGTTTTAATCTTAAAGATGCATGTTAATCTTGACTAATTCTTATTCCAATGCTTTTATACATAAAAAGTGATTAGGTTCTAATCCGATTTTCTTTAATCATGATGTAATTGGTTAATTCCTATTCATAACTAGTTTTTCTAAATAAAAGATCTTAGAGTTAAACATCGGTTTTCATAATAAAGTTAATATGCCTAATGACAGCATAAATACCTTTTCAATAATAAATGTGTTTAGTTGAACACGCGACCTAAAGTTACTCGTTTAGATATCTTACACTTGCTTTATCTTTCTAAAGTAATTGTTAATTTGACATAACTTCTACTCGAATGTTATAAATAAAACATGATTAGGTTTATCACGATTTCTTTAATTAAATGTAACTTGTTTAATGGTAACATAGAGTATTTCTCTGAAATATTCTTTCACATGATTTCTCAATTAAAATATGCCAAGCGTAGTCTCTTGTTGTTTGATAATAATCTCACGATAGTTCCGAGCTTAGTTCTGTTTCAGCGTTTCTTGCGCTTGCGTAACCTTTGGGATCCAGCTCTATCTTAGTGTGATCTTTTCGGTCCTTGCTCAATCTTCCGCGACCATCTCTTCAAAGTTAACCAAACCTTTCCCTTCCAAGCACCTTGTGTTCTTTAGTGATCCATCCAATCAAGCCTATCCTTTAGTGCGTTCTTTTAAAGCTTTGATTTGATTGATGCATTGTTCTTAGTTATGCTCGTTTGTTTGTTTGTCTGTCTGCTTTGTGTATGTTTGTGCCCAATGATTGATGCGAGTAGAATGAACGTGGTTCGAGAGCTTTGAAGAGTGTGAAGGTGAAGATTCTGAGCAACATCACCACTTTGGTTAAAGGCAAGTGTGTCCTTGATCTTTTGTCCCAATAACTTTATCAATCACTTTGCATTGCTTTGCATTAACTTTGATGGGTTCCTATTAAGGATGACTAGCCTCTTTTGACCATTATCTTAAACCCGGTTTTAATTAATTTTGATGGTAGATATTGCTTAGTTTGCTCAACTGGGTTGGTGTTAATCAACATGGTTATCATTTTATGCTCTATGTTCCTTTATGGTAATTTTAATACAAGATCATTGTGCATTAATCGGAACATGGAGAACCACCCAGGAAAACCGTGCAACCACAAGAACTAATGGGCAATGGTCTTGGCTGAATAATTAGGAACTTTAGCTTGGAGTGATCTCACCTGATAAGGACAAGGGATCGGCGGTACTGCGGGGTATGGACTCGCTCTAGCAGGGGGTTGGGTGAGTTATTATTTTTATGGTGGGGTATCGACCTACTAGGGGACTTTATACCTTGCTAACTGATCCGGACCTTGTGGGTCACAACTTGTTGGAGAACCTTTGTAAAGGCCATGTAGCGTCCCTAGGCAATCACACCTCGGTAGTGTGGTATGATGCCTAGCTAGCATCGCATGGTTGGGTCTAAAGTTCTTCGGAGCTTTTACGCTGCTTGTGGTGAAAGTGTACAACCTCTGCAGAGTGTTAAACTAATCGATTAGCCGTGCTCACGGTCAAGAGCGGCCTAGACCCTCACATGATTAATTGAACTTGAAGATGGACTTAAATTGTGATTTGTGTTATGGTTATGCTTGCCATGTGCTCATGATGTTTCTCTTATCTTTATGCTTAATGTGGGTTGGTATAAACTTATACTTTGTTAGTAATCAGGTGCTAATAAAATTTGACCAACTAAAATGCTAAATGCTTTGAGCCAGTCCACTATAAAGCCTTTGCATTCATTCTTTCCCCACACTAGCTGAGTACGACAAGTGCTCACCCTTGCTATAAACAATGTTGCTCAGAAGGAGGAAGCTACTCTGAAGTCTTGTGAAGATGTTGCTGGTTCTAGGCGTACGCAACCCCCAGTCGATTGCTTGTGGAGATTGGTGCCTCCGTTTCCAGGATATAGCGTAATACTCCGATAATCTCCCTTTTTCTTACGTGATATTGTTTTCAAAATCTCTCGCATTTAGCCAAAATTAGAACCTAAACCTATGCCCCCATGATCAAGCCAGGAAAAGTGTGCTCTCGACCAATGAAGCCGAACTATACTGGTGAGACCGATATCAATATAGTCAGAAAATATTTTCGACTTACATTTGTTTTTAATGGTTTAAAAACTTCTCTAAATTTATGCTTGAGCTTTTCCATAGCTCTGAAAATTTTTTTAATCTTCGAAATTAGAGGAATGCTTAGACTTAAACATACTTAGAGGGAGGCAATCTAGTTAAAGTTAATCACGCATGCACCATTGGATGCCCTTTCATCAACATTCAAAAAGACCACATGCAAAGGACAAGCATGGGTGGGCAGCAAGCATAACTTTGCAGGAAATTCATGGTGACATGTGAAGCAAGTGGAGCAAGGGAGCATGGACATGACTCAAAGCATGAAGCATCAAGTGGAAGGACCAATAATGCAAGAAAAGGAGTGGACGAGAGCGTTTGGGCGGTGCAACTCGTGGAGCACGCAGGCAAGAAAGTCAGGGAGGAGGAATGATCACGCTGGAGGAAAACCGGACCTTGGGGAGGCACGCGGCCACCCAGGCCGGTCGTCCTAGGCCGGCCGGCCTCCCCTACAAAAGGAGCCCCCCCGGCTCCCATCTTCTGCAGGCAAGCATCCCTCTCCTTCCTCAGTTTGTGTGCTCAAGTTTTAGTGCCTAGAACCACCATAGACGTAGCCAACCTTCCCAAGCTTGATAGCTCAAACAATACACACCCTTAATCCACTCAAAGTCCACATCCCGAAATAATCTTTGAAGTACCTAGTCACCGGTTGAAACCCGGAATTTTAGTAGAGAGAAGAGTGCTGCAATCATGTGGAAGAAAACCACAAGTCTCTTCACCAAGAAGAAGGGGTCATCGTCATCCAAGCCGTCTTCGATGACGTCTTCGAGGAGGCACTCGGTTTCCGAGTCTACTCGGAGCATGGAGGAGGACACGCCACCGCCAAGGAGGAAAAACACTCTCCTCCTCGGTGGCACGAGGGCAACAAGGAGCACGTCCATGAGGTTTACCGAACCTTAAGAGCATACGGAGGAGCCGCCCGTCCCACCTCGTCGATCGACCCGTCATCCGCGCCACCTCCATACACTCCGCGGTATTCCACATATGGCTTCATCATATTGTCGGAGGAGGAGGAGAAGAAACTCTCTCGTCTTGAGAAGAGGCTTGTGGCAAACGTCGATTTCGACGATCAGGCACTCAACTATTTGGGTTTCGGCACGAACATATATTATATGTTGGGGCACCTTGGATGGGTGCAATTCTCCAACGGGGTGTTGGCAAACACCCACAAGGAGTTTGCCTTGGAAATCTTGATGACTATGGCGCCCATCCTTAATGAGGGGGTGCAAAGTTTATCATTCCGTTTGGAGGGAATCCAACAAGTGGTTCCCTATGAGTATGTTAGGGAGCTACTTGGGTTCCAAAAGGGAGCTCCGGAGAAAGTTGACGTGCCGGATGGCTTGTTAGATGGATTTTGGAATTTAATCTCCGGAGAAGCCCACTAACAACGCAATTCCATCCGCAACCCCATTATCCAAGTATTCCACTCTTGGATGTGCAAGAGGATTATGGGGAGGATGAGGGAGACGAAGGTGACCGACACGGAGTTGAATTGGCTCTACTCGGCTTTAATTGCCAAGCAGCCAATAGACCCCTCATACCTTATGATCAACCGATGGTGTTGCGAGGCAACATCGGGATCGGGAGATATTGGTTCGGGGTGCTACCTCTCTATGCTGACCATCTCCTTAAGGCCGAGGATTACAAGAAATCCCAAACATCTTTTACGTGGGACCCCTCTCAATTTTGAGTATTTGAAACAGGGAAAATATATTAGTGGAGATGAGAGAGGAGGCTTTCATGTGGCCAAAGTGAACCTACCCCTTCCCGACCCAAGGCTTAGGCTTTTCATTCAAGGGAAGGAAGATTGGTTGGAGGATGGACTCCTTGTCCCGGCGAAGAAAAATAAAAGAGGAAGAATTGTAGAGGAGGGATCTTCCTCCGCGCAAGCGGGTGGTGCACAACCTAACTATGTGCCACCATTCGGCGGGATCCCTACTCCGCCAAGTTATTATGGAGGGCCACAAATGCAAGCATGGGGGGGTGGTGCACCAGTGCCCCCACAAAATTATGTGGTGCCCAACGTAACCTTCGCGGAGCCCTACACACAATATCCCCAACCACAACAAAGCATGGCCATAATTGGAGGGTATGTTGCGAGAAACATGTAAAACATCGCAGCCATCCAATCCAACGTGACTCAACTTGGTGATGGCAATGCGAATATTGCTTATGCGCTTGGGCGTCTTCAGCTAGTGCCACCGGATCATTTCATTGGAGGGAATGTCCAAACCTACTACGAGCAAGGGTACAACTACCAAGACCACCAATACCAACCACCGGCGGAGGATTAGGAAGGAGGAACAATAGTTTTCTTTTCTTTTCCCTTTTTCTGTAATTTTCAGCTTGTGTTTGCGTAGTATTTTCAGTTTTCATTTAAATTTCAGCAAGTGTGTTAGTTTATTTTCAGCATGTATTTCAGTTTGTTTTCATCATTAATAAAGACACCACCTTGTTTACACCATTGGAAAAGTTACAACATTTGTGCCATGATGATATATGATTATAATTGCCGCTTTATTTATCTTTGTAATTGATTTATGCATGTTAAAGCTAGTACTCTCTTAAAATACGAATCTGAATTTATCTAAATGCTAGCTTAATCTTTAGCGGAGGTTATGATTAAAATAAAGACCCATAGTTTTTTATGTGCTCTCAAGTTATAGATAGATTAAAGATGGTTTTTATGTCCAAAAATATCGCTAACCTTGTCATGAATATCACTTGTGTGTTGCTCAACCTATCCAGAGCCTTATATATATTTGAGTGCATAAACCTTAGTGTACAAGATTTATTTTTGAGTGAGTTATTGCAGGCCATGATTTCTCTGGCCCAAGACTAAGAAGCTGGTCATTCCGTTTTTGCGTATCTATCTTTTTGCTATCCTTATATCCGTGCATTGTGTATCCCCACATCGGAGATCTCACAACCCTCGCCGGATATCCACCCTTAAAACCAAATATCATCTTTTGTGATTACCTCCTTGACCACAACCTTTCATTGAGGATGGACCATCAATTAAAGGAAGATTGCAAGACGGTGCCATGATTAAAGATCTCAAGTATATCTCCAAAGGAAAAATATTTTCGGTACCTACCTTATTTATCACCTCTTTGCCCGAGGATGAGCAACGTCTAAGCATGGGGGAGGAGGTAGGTACGATGCAATTTTAGAGTTCAAAGGAGAGCAAATAAAAAAATCAAAAGAAAGAAAGAAAGAAAAAAAATATATATATATGAGAAAAAGAGAAAAAAAATATGAGTATGTGTAAAAATAAAAATAAAGTGAACTCCCCGGTTCTCTAAATTGCATTAGGAATTTCAAGGCTTCAAGATTAAAAGATCCATACTCATTTTCCAACCATGTGCAATCCGATAACGAGGACTTCCTTTGTGCCTCGGGATCACTCTTTGCCATTTGCACATGTCCACCCATCTCAAGTGTGTGTATTTTCTCTTTCCCCTCCTTGATATAACATTATTTTCCAATGACTTTTTTGACGAGTCTCGGTAAGACCATGAGAAGCTTGTCTTGTTTTGACAACATCTCATTTGTAATATCTTGGTAGGACTAAACTTTCCCAAAAAGCTCCATATAAAGCCTGCCACATACATATATGTTATGAGAGGGTAAGGAATAGAATATATAGGCTTGAGAGACAAGATGAGATGAGAGTTCATGAGCAATATGCAAGGTGATTTAATTTTGTGAACTTGGTTTAGCTCTTTTTCATCTAGTTCTTTATTTTCAAAATTTCTGAGATCTATTCAAATTTTGGGAGCATGTTAATACTTGTGGGGTAAGCTTAATTAAGAATCTACCCTCCGTAGAGATGAAGGCTAGTACATTGTGGAACTTTAACGAATTAAAATTTCGACAGCATTATGTTTTCTCATGTATGATCAAGTGCAAGGTTTAAACATTGATGGGCAACGATGATATCTATCGAATGCTTACTCGAGGACGAGCAAGGTTTAAGCATGGGGGAGATGTTGACAGTGAAAATCCGTCAACCTAGCCATGAGTTTACCTTCGGTGTTGGCATAAGTTTTATACCTTATCCATTGGTACTAACCCCCGTGGTATTACAAGTTCACTTGTGCATGTCGGTTTTGGAGTTTAGTGTTTATGCAGGGTTTTAGCGTTGAAAGCAAGACTTCCGGGATAAGTTCACGAAGTACCTTGTGACAAGATCTTGAAGCCCCGTACAAGTCATGCAATGAAGCAAACTTGGCTCCAAGAAGCCCAGGGACCTAACCCGAGAAGATGACAAACTCCGAGGACCTACCCAGAAAAGTGCCGAATCTTGCGGGACAAGGAGCTACGTCCAACTCGGAGAGAAACTGACGACAAGGGCCCACATGCAGAAGGGGGAAGGATCTAGAAGACTCGGGAACCGACGCCACGCGACGGAGGCCGGGAACTGGGCCTGGATGGGCCCAAGCCGGTCGGCCCAGGCGGGCCGACCCAGCCCAGTCCAGGGCCCATTTGCCCCCTCCTTTGACCTAGCCGCCATTCGGGCTATTTATAGCCCCGGGGTCAAAAGCCACGGAGGAATCAATTCGTCATCGGCCACCGAGGAGCAGAGAAGAGAGGGGCACCATTTCGGAGAGGAGAGGGTTGAGCTAGTTGACTAGGGTTACCCTAGCCGACGTGGGAACCTTGCAAGGAAGACCACGTCAGAGTTCCCGGAGCTAGAAGCAAGATCAAGGTAGGATCCCGGTGGTGATCTTGTTTATGTATCATTGTACTAGCTGAATTATCAAGTTGAATTCGATTTTTAGCGATCAAGTGTGCCTTCAATATCTTCGTTTTTCGATCGGCTTTGCTTATTCTAGATCTATTCTCGAGATAGATCACATAGGGTGTTCTATAGCCGCGGTGGCTAGAGGTGCACGCCGGATCTTCTGAAAGAACTCGCCTTGTCCTTCGACTCGCCCTAGACTACCCGCATGAATAGGAGTACGTTGTGACAGAACGGGTGCTCTGAAAGGCGGGCGTTTTCGGAGTCGGACGGGAAACCACGATTTAAAGAGGCTTCTAATGAGATTCGATTTGCTACTTCTTCTTTTGCTTGGAACTTCAACAAAAGGCTTAACCCGATCTCTCTAGATAGGTTTATCTACCCTATCTATCTTTGTTAGCTCGGGTCTTTAGTAGATTAGATTCGTTTTGTGTTCTTTATCTAGATGCATTAGGGTTTCACTTTACCAAAGATTGAAGTTACTTGGCTTTACTAGATCATCTTTTGCATCACACATTTGTTCCATGGATTCAATACCTTGGGTTCACCACTCGAGGGAAGAAGGGTCCCTTGACTACGACGGGAGACTTGTCCGCTTGCAAGTCTAAATGAACTTTGATACAACTATTGACTGTAAACAAGGGCCAATGTGGATGTGCTCCCGTACGATGATCATGATAGAGCCGTCAAGCTCTTGCACTCATTGGATCGTACGGTTTGGGGCAGAAAGTTCGAGTCTATAGTTGAGTCTGAGAAGTATGATACCCTGACTGTGAATGAGCTGTTCTCGAAGCTCAAGTCGGCTGAGGTGGATCGGGGCATGACAGCCAAGATTGAGGGCACGACTGACTCTCATAGTCTCGCCTTCATCGGTGGTTCGAAAGGAAAGGCTAACGCTAACCCATTCAACAGGATGTTCTCCTTGTCCTCTTTGATGTCTATGCCAGATGAGGAGTTCGACGTGCTAGGAGAGGATGAGCTAGCGCTGCTGACGAGGCGGTTTGAGAGGCTGCACGAGAACCGAGGGAACATGAGGAGGAACACGAGGACATGCTTCCAATGCGGCAAGCCGGGACACTTTGTCGCTGACTGCCCGAAGAAGGTCGAGAACAAGGACAACTACAAGCACAAGTTGAAGATGAATGGCAAGTACCGGTCGAGGCGCGACCACAAGAGCAAGAACAAGGGCAAGCGCAAGGACGAGCGACAATCGAGGATAAAGGAGAGCCGAGGCAAGACACGAGCAATGGTTGGAGCGAGCGACATCGACTCCAGTTTCTCGTACTCCACCTCGAGCTCAAGCAGTAGTGAAAATGAAGGTGATCATCGCAAGGACAGGAAGTCGTCCAGGAACTTGAGCGGGCTGAGCTGCTTAGCTAGAGACATTTTCTGTACAATGGCGAGGGCTCCGGCAGCAAGAAGAGCACCCAGAGCGACTCGGACTCCCACTCCGACGACGAGGTGCGTGACGAATTTCCCTTCAAGCATCAAGAGAATGAACGGCTTGGCTTGTTGCTTGATAATCGTGATGACATGCTTAGAGAGGCTAAAAATGAGGAAAGAGCTTAAGGCTTCGATTGAAGATGCTAGGACTAGAGTGGCTGAGTTAGAAACACAAAACTTGGATGTGTGACGCCCCAGGATTTTTAATTAACAACATTAGTGCTAATGACCGGCCCAGCCGAGTCAAATCTGCCGACAATCGAAAACCTCGCCAATGAACCCTATTGAACCCCTTGACCAAGCCTACACGCAACCATGGTCAACCCGTGGTCAAAGACACGGTCAAACCCCCCTTCACCGTCGACGTCGGCGAATGTCGTCCGGAACTTTTGCCGCGTTCTCCAAATTTCACCTAAACACTTCAAAATCTACCTTTATGAAAGTTGTCCATCTTGTTGAGGGACACAATTTTCATGTAGATTGGCATTTCAAATTTTGAGCAGAAAAGGGTGAAAAACTTGGTCAACCGCCAGTACCTCCTGTTTTCTAGAACACAGCGGCATTCAAAGTTGGCAGGGCGTTCCTGCAAAATCCGTTGAGAAAAACACCATATGGCCTTTGTAAAAGTTGTAGAGGGTAGTTAGATCTACAACTTTCTTATTCATGGTTTTGTGCACTTCTATTCAAAAATTTTGGGTAAAACGCAGTCAAACACAGGCACACCGACACGTTTTGGGGCCGCGTCGCGCCGGACCGCGCCGCCCGCGCCGGGCCGCGCCGGCCCCGCGCCGGTCGCGCCGTGCCGGGCCGCGCGCGCGCCGCGCCGTGCCGGGCCGCGCGTGCGTCGGGTTGCCTCGGTGTCCGGGGCGCCGAGCCCACACCCCTAGGGCGGGCGCCTGTCCGAGACCGCGCGCCCGAGGGCTCGCGCACTCCAAGCCGGCCGGCATGTACCCGCGGCTTAACTGCCCTGCGAACGCCGTACCACGGTCGGCACCCCCCGGTGACCAGCGGTCCGCCCGCTGCTGTCCAGCGCTCGAGCATCTGCTTTTAAGGGGGCCGGTCAACTCGCTTGCGCGCGTGTAGCTCCACCTCTCCTTCCCTGCCACGCCCCTGCCCACTCAGGCGAGCACCACCCGCACCGCAGCACGGTCCGCGGTGGACGCGGCCCGCCGGGCCGCCGGTGCGCCCCACCGTCGGAGCCGCCTCGTCCCCGTCCAACCCACGAAACCGAGTGCCAGTGACCCGTAGGACCCTCCCTTGCCCTCCCCGGCCGGAATCCGGCGGCGCATCACCGGAATTTGCCCAGCCCGCGCCGGCCACCGCACCCAGGGACCACATTGCGAAACCCAAAATCTTTCCAGGGTCCCTGCTGCAAAAGGTGAACTCCAATAGTAAAAGTGATTTTCTGATTCTTGTAAACCACGTAGAAAATCACAGAAAAATCAGAAAAATGTAAAACTAATTTTGTTGGATCCTTTGTGAAATATCATAGAACTTTTGTTATTCTGGCCTGAGCTAATTCCTGTTAGTTTTTGCATGAAAAATACAAATGTGAAAACCCTAGATCTGCAATAACTCAAAATCTATAAATCCTCTTTGTCCAATTTTTAGATATGTTGTGTGTTAGGTCATCAATAGCTCCTATGCCAAAAATTGCACAAAGTTATGATGCAAATCTCTTTATAAAAATGTTTTTCCATTTCTGCTAGATCTGCATAAATGTTTTTTCTAGCTAACAATGCTTAGGTTTTTGCAACCAAATTGTGCAAACTGTCTTTGTATTCCAAAGCACGCCTCTGGTGAATTAATCACAATTTTATAATTACCAGAAATATTTATTCCTGAATTATGCTTGTTTCTCTTTGAAAATACATAACTCAAGTTCCATAATAGTTCTAGGTGTATGTGCTGCACCACTAGGCTAGTTTTGAACCATATAACATGTGTGAGAAAGTTTGGATCATTTTGTTGAGTATTTATTTTTGTGTGCATTTACCTTGTCCTTCTAGCTAGCTTTTGTCTTTTTCAAAAAGAATTAATTTCTAGCTATCCAAAGCTTGCATGTGTGTTCAATAGCTTGTTATAGGTGTTTAGTGGTTAATACACCCTTCCACTGAATTTTATTAATTAATTTCATGAATTAAAGCATTGGAAGTAATTAAGGGCTTAATAGTCATTAAATGGGAAAAATCACCAAACCACCCTTGCTAACTTGTGTGTGGTTGTAAATCGATTTAAAAAGATAATTGCACCTACCCACTACTGTTTGTGAATTTAAATTAAATTATTTGCATATATATGTACACAGTCACTATCAAAAAGAATTTTTAATAAAGAATTGCATATTGTTCTTTTTGGAAGAGTATGCTAAATGTATTCTTATCTAGGTGAATGTGTCCAACGAATACACCCCTCATTGTCATATGTTGTTTGTAATTAATTAAATTAAAAATCGTCAATTAAATTTTGCATTTGCATCCTCGTGTAGACCTCCCGAGCGGTAGCTGTACACGTGTGCCGGACGGAGGAGACGGAGGAGCTGACGGAGACGTGCACCACGTCGTTGTAGAGCAAGACCTGGACCAAAGTCCAGAAGGGCCCAAGGCCAACCTTGCCATCGAAGGCAATCCCCGGATCATTAACCCTGATTTTGAAATTTATGCAATTATGTTGCTATGTTTGTGCATTTACGTTTCAGGAGTTGACTTGAAAACATAGATGCATGATCCCTAGGTACCTATGTTCTTTTACTAGTATGCTAGGTCGCTAGCTGCTATGCTATAGGACCCGGTAGAAGTCGAGTGATGTTCGTCACTCGCGAGATTAGGTTCCTAGATAGGAATCATAAGATGTCCTTAAATGGATTGCTCATGTAGTAAGAGCATGGGATTTGGGCTCCGGTCCAGTGGCTTTCGTGGGCTAAGCTTTTGAACATACTAAACATATGCCGGGAATGGGACCGGTAAGCCTAGTACCCGATTGACGCGGTAAGGGAACCTTTCCCTACTACACCTGGGACACTTGTGCCCCCCCCCCCCCCGCTTGCAACAAGAGGTGGTACCTGCGCGAGTCTGGACGTTCGTGTGGGAGCGATCTAGTAATCCTTGTACCAAGGAATGTAGGTTCCGCTCCCGAGCTGAAGATCGGCGGAAACGGCCTGGGAAAGTTGTCCTTTCGGGGGCAGCCTACCGTGTGTTTGGGTTTGCCTTGCAAGGTTTAAATCAATCGATTGCCGGCCTCTCACCGTTATCCGAGACTGCTTAATCAACTGGCCATGATATCCCATAATGATGGAACTCAAGGAATATTGTTGTATGAATTAATTGCTTGTCCAATTCTTGAATGAATTAGATGGAACATATAGAAATGGTAATCAACTAGAACTTGTGCTAAAATTTTGAAAGTAAGGATCTATCCTTAGTAGGTGCATTGCCTTCAACACAAAAGAAACCCCATCACACGGCCAAAAGCCTTTCATGTCTAGAGTTTGGTGATGTAGTTATCACCCGACGGTTAAGTCTTGCTGAGTATTAGTATACTCAGCCTTGCTTTAAAATTGTTGTTGCAGGTGTTGTTGACCAGAAGGGTGACGACAAGAGATGATATCACAGATGGCCTCCTGTGATGTCTACCGATGCGCTAGTTTATTTTATTTCCGCTGTTTTCAAACTCTGAACCTTTACTCCATGTCATGAACAATGGTTTGTAATAAATTATGTTAACTTGTGTTGTACTCTGGACTTGCCTTCGCGTGAGTTTTCATGCATATATCCATCCTCTATCTGAATTCCAAGTGATTTACCGGGCGTTAACCCGGCAACTAACGACAGGATGATACTTTACTATTGCTTAATGGCCAAAGTGGATCAGTCTTAGGCGATAGTACGGTATTTTCCTGGGCGGGTTGTCACAGGATGCTAAGCTTGAAATTGACTCTCTTAAAGCTTCACCTGTTGTTTCTGATGAAGTTGATTGTCCTATTTTCCTTGCTGATCTTGTTATGTTCAAGGAAAAGCATGCATCCAAGTGTGAGGAACTAGATATGCTTAGGGTTGAAGTGGTTGAGCTTAAGTCTAGACCTGCTTTGCTAGGTGCTTGCACTTCTTGCCCTGTTTTGCATGAAAAAATTGATGAGATGCATGCTTACACTATTGCTCTTGAGGCTACGTTGAAAGAACCAATTCCTACATCTTGCTCTACCTGTGAATTGCATGCTTTGAAGAATCTGGAACTTACACATTATGTTGATCGTTTGCAGGATGAGAATGATGAGTTGAGAAAGTTGATGGGTTGGTTGTCTGGTCACGAGCCTCAGTTGAGGATAATGATCGAGACATACAAGAGGCAGGATGGTGAGGGACTTGGGGCAAACAAGGTTGGTGAGGGAAATGGAGAGAATATCCCAGAGCCACCAAAAACCCACCACAAAAATGCTTTTCCTCCTAAACCGAACCATCTTAGGAACCGACTAGACACAACCCCAGCTCCACCCGTGTTTCCTCCACAAACAAATGATTTCCAAAAGCCTATCAAGTTCGTGAGCACTTTGGGGACAGTGTTCTTTGGGAAAGAGAGTGAGAAGGCAAGTGGGGAGGAATCAGTTGAGAAACCTGGTGAGGAAAACCGGTTAAGAAACCGAGTGGAGAGAAACCAAGTGAGCAGCCCCATCCTAAGCCCACAAAGTTTCATTGTGACTATTGTGGGAAAGATGGTCACAAGGATGAGTTTTGCTTCAAGAGGAAGCGTGAGGAGAAGATGGCAAAGGAGTAGGTGAACAAGGATAGGTACAACCCTTCCCATGGTGTACCTAAGACTTGTATGCCACTGCCTAGGGGAAAAGCTGTTGTGAGGAGCATTCCGGCATGGGGAGATGTGAGTTCCCGCAGCCGAGGGGTTTTTCTGGAGAGGGCGGTCAGACCGGCCCTGCCCAGAGGGGACGGTTCCTGGCTAGGCGGTTCAACTCCCCCCCAGAATTATGGGCTAAGAGGTTTTCGAGGTGGTGAGTCGAGTGGTTTCAGTTCTGGAGGTCGTGGTGCTAGTGGTTGGTCTGTGAGGACCATGTGTGGTTCGAGGACCGGTGGATGGTCGCTTCCTTGTGTGATGAGTGATTGACAATGTTGTGTGGACTGATTCTTGGCTAAGTATTGCAAGTGCAGGTTGCGGCTTGACTCGTGTTGTTGCAGGTGAAGAACAAGCACGAAAGGTCATTGCCGGTGAGGCCTCCAGGTGTGGAGAAGACAAGTAGACTTCGTTCGAGGGACCCGGTGGCCAGCGGGGTCAAGTGCGGGCCGCATGGTGGCATGAACAACAAGATGAAGTCGTGGACGGTTTCTTGGTAGAGCCTCAAAACCAAGGGCGCACCGGAACTACGTGGGAGCCGAGTCATGAGTGGAGATTGGCGGAGGCTACACCGAGTTTGCGGGGTTTGCAGTGGTTCACCGAGAAAACCCGCGGGTTACTCGGTTGAGCCACAAAGGCGAGGCCGAAGACTCGACGAGGGGGTGCGGCCACCCGGGCCGGTTCAACCTCCCGGGAGGGCGGTCAGACCGCCTGGGGCCGGTCAGATCTTCCGGGCCGGTCTAACCTCCCAGGGGGGCGGTCTGACCGCCCTGGCCGCCGGCGCCGAGAAGCTTTGAAGCGAAGGACACGCGTCGGGATCGCAAGGCTTGCATCGAGGCTAAGCAGGTTGCGGTCGCCGGGAATCCGTCCGACGGTGAAGACATGAAGACTTCCAAATCTGCCCTCGAGGGGCATGTATCCCTAGTTATTAGTGAAGGGTAGTTTAGTCTTTTGGGTGCCTCCACATATACTCATTGGATGGGTGGATGGAAGCCAACTCTTGGAACCCTAGCTCATTTGTTTTTCCATTTTCGTTCTCCATTTTCCTTAGGATTTTAGAGGACTAGCTTGAGGGCTTCTTGTGAGATCTAGAGAGAGGGATGGATGTTTGGGTGGCAAGCTAGACCTTGTACGAACCTTTCATGGCGTGTATAGATGGTTCGGCGTTGTTCATCATGGTGGTTTTCCCGTCTCTTTTGTGTTGATTTTCGGAGCTCTTTGTTGGCGGTGTTTTGAGGACGATTTCTTGGGGTTTTTGGTGGGTGTCACGTATGAGGTTCTTGTGCCTCTTTGGCTGGTGACTTTGCCCCCAAATCTCCTTTGAATCGGACTCGATTTGGTGGTTTCTCGAGTTGGGCGAGTTCTTGACCTAGAGAAGTGATTTCTTCGATTCCTCTTGATTGTGAG
This sequence comes from Cenchrus americanus, assembly GCA_947561735.1. Lineage (NCBI taxonomy): Eukaryota > Viridiplantae > Streptophyta > Magnoliopsida > Poales > Poaceae > Cenchrus > Cenchrus americanus. The sequence continues at coordinate 73,207,431 of OX387244.1, read as the reverse complement.
CGTTTCGGGTCGATTCCTTTGAGGTAGAGGTTGCCCAGGAGGTGACCCAGCTAATCCCGAAGTTTCGCTACAATCCGTGGAGTGATTCGGGAGATCGGGCGCGAGGAAGTTGAGGTTTGACCCGCGGGTTCGTTTTCTGGAAGGGGCGGTCTAACCGCCTGTAGGGGGCGGTCTAACCGCCCTGGGTGTTTCCAGGTCGAAGTTTTGTTTCGCCGGATTTTCCTCTCGTGAGTTTGTTCGCCTTGATCGGAGGAGCGTCTAGGTGAAATTTGGTGCCGTTCTCGTCGTTGTTTGCTAGGTGTTCTTGGGTGGAGTTCGTTGCTAGGTACGGGAGGTTAGACCGCCCACGGTAGCCGGTCTAACCACCCCTAGGCCCCCGGGTGGAGTTTTGGTTTTCGCCAAGATTTTACGGTAGCTAGCATGGCCTTGACCGAGAGATCTTTGTTGGTGAAACCGGGGTGAGTTTTGGTGCTCGGAAGAGGCGTTTCGGAGGATTTCTTGGTTACCGGGGTGGAGGCGGTCTAACCGCCCCTATACCCGGTCTAACCGCCCCCTTCGGTTAGCCGGCTTTCGAGTTGTTTCGGTTGTCGTTGCTTGCGTGTGTGTTGTGGTTCTTTGGTAGAATTTGTTCCTAGGACCTGTAGCACTCCAGTGGCTACGTGGTTTTGGCAAACGGAAGGTAGAAGCGCGGAGCGTGTGATTTCGGGGGTTCGACCGAGCTAGTTCGTCTTGTCGGAGTTTCAATCTCCCTCGAGAAGAATTTTTATCAGCTCCCATTCACTCGCCCCCTCTTTGGTCGCCTAATCGGTCTTTCAAGTGGTATCAGAGCCGGTTCGGGTCTTTGTTGACTCTAACCAATCTAAGATCCAAGGATGGCGTACCAGGAACGGGGTTCGGGTCCTCCACACTTCGATGGCAAGAACTTCCAGATGTGGAGTAAGCGGATGGGTGCGTTCCTCCGCGGAAAGGGTCAGATCCTTTGGGATGTCACGGTGGACACAGGCTATGTCCAGCCGATGGACTTCCTCGCTCCAGGATCGAGGGACAGATTCGACGCCAACAACAAGGCGGTCGACTACTTGTTTCATGCTTTGTGTCAGCCTGAGTTCGATCGGGTGCACACCGAGCACTTGGCTTGTAGGATTTGGGCGGTGCTGAAGGAGGCTCATGTTGGGAACGCCCAGGTTCAGGCACGGATGTATGCGACCTATCGGAGAGAGTACGAGAACTTCACTTATCTCCCCGGTGAGTCCATCGATTCCTTGTTTCAGAGGTTCACGGTGGTTGTGAACAACATGAGGGCCAATGTGGACGTGCTCCCGTACGATGATCATGATAGAGCGGTCAAGCTCTTACACTCTTTGGATCATACGATATGGGGCGGAAAGTTCGAGGCCATTGTGGAGTCGGAGAAGTATGACACTCTGACCGTGAACGAGCTGTTCTCAAAGCTCAAGTCGGCTGAGGTGGATAGGGGCATGACTGCCAAGCTCGAGGGTCCGACTGACTCCCATAGTCTCGCCCTTGTTGGTGGTTCCAAAGGAAAGGCTAACTCTAACCCATCCACTAGGATGTTCTCTTTCTCCTCTTTGAAGTCTATGGCAGATGATGAGTTCGACGATCTTGGAGAGGACGAGCTGGCGCTCCTGACGAGGCGGTTCGAGAGGCTGCACGAGAACTGCGTGAACATGAGGAGGAACACGAGAACATGCTTTCGGTGCGGAAAGCCAGGACACTTCGTCGCCGACTGCCCGGAGAAGGCCGAGAACAAGGACAGCTACAAGCACAAGCCGAGGATGGACGACAAGTACCGTTCTAGGCGCGACCACAAGAGCAAGCACAAGAACAAGAACAAGGACGAGCGACGATCGAGGAAGAAGGGGAGCCGAGGCAAGGCCTGAGCGATGGTGGGAGCAAGTGACGTCGACTCTAGTTCCGCATACTCCACCTCGAGCTCGAGTAGCAGTGAAGACGAAGGTGATCGTCGCAAGAACAAGAAGTCGTCCAAGAACCTGAGCGGGCTGAGCTGCTTCGCGAGAGACGGCTTCTGCACCATGGCGCTGAGCTCCGGTAGCAAGAAGAGCACACAGAGCGACTTGGACTCTGACTCCGACGACGAGGTGCGTGATGAACTTCCCTTCTTGCGCCAGGAGAATGAGAGGCTTGGCTCTTTGCTTGATAACCGTGATGACATGCTTATAGAGGCCAAGAAAATGAGAAAAGAGCTTAGGGCTTCACTCGAGGATGCTAGGACTAGAGTGGCTAGAGACACAGGTGCTTGATAGCAAGCTTGAGATTGATTCCCTTAAGGCTAGCCCTGTTGTTTCGGATGAGGTTGATTGTGCTGATTGCTCCATATTCCTTGCTGATCTTGCTTTGTTTAAGGAGAAGCATGCCTCCAAGTGTGAGGAACTAGATGTGCTTAGGGTTGAAGTGGCTGAGCTTAAGTCTAGACCTGCTTTGCTAGGTGCTTGCACTTCTTGCCCTGTTTTGCATGCTAAGATTGATGAGATGCATGCTTACACTAGTTCTCTTGAGGCTAAATTGAAGGAACCCATGCCTACATCATGCTCTACCTGTGAAATGCATGCTTTGAAAAATTTGGAACTTGCACATTATGTTGATCGTTTGCAGGATGAGAATGATGACTTGAGAAAGTTGATGGGTTGGTTGTCTGGTCGTGAGCCTCAGTTGAGAATGATGATCGAGGCGTTTAAGAGGCAGGATGGTGAGGGTCTTGGGGCAAACAACGTTGGTGAGGGAAGTGGAGAGAATATCCCAGAGCCACCAAAAACCCACCACAAAAATGATTTTCCTGCAAAACCCAACCATCTTAGGAACCGACTAGACACAACCCCAGCTCCACCTATATTTCCTACACCCACAAATGATCTCCGAAGTCCTATCAAGTTTGTGAGAACTTCCGGGAAAGTGTTCTTTGGGAAAGTGAGTGAGAAGGCTAGTGAGGAGAAATCGGTGGAGGAGTTGAGTGGAGAGAAACCAAGCGAGCAGCCCCAATCCAAGCCTAAACCTAAGCTCGTAAGGTTTCGTTGTCGACATTGTGGGAAAGAGGGTCACAAGGATGAGTTTTGCTTCAAGAGGAAGCGGGAAGAGAGGATGGCAAAGGAGTGGGCGAACAAGGATAGGTACAACCCTTCCCATGGTGTACCTAAGCCTCGTATGCCACTGCCCAGGGGTAAGGCTGTGGTGAGAAGTGTTCCGGCATGGGGAGATGCGAGTTCCCGCAGCCGAGGAGCAGTTCTGGAGGGGGCGGTCAGACCGGCCTGGCTAGGCGGTCAGACCGGCCCAGCCTAGAGGGGGGCGGTTAGACCGGCCTGGCTAGGCGGTTTAACCGCCCCCCAGAATTCTGGGCGGAGTGGTTTTCGAGGTGGTGAGTCGAGAGGTTTCAGGTCTGGAGGTGGAGTTGCTGGTGGTTGGTCTAGAGAGACAGCATGTGGTCAGTTTGCTAGGCATTCTCCCCCTCGAGTTCACTACGGGGATGGGAGGAGTCGTAGCTTTGAGAAGGAGAGGAGGGACGTTCCACGGGTTGTCTTCCGTGGTTTTGGTCCTCCTCCAGGCAGTGAAAGGTGGTTTCCTCGGAGTGGTTACCGTGGTGGTGTTCGTGGTGGTAGTTATGGTAGGAAAGATGGCTTGATGTGTGCTAACCCCACTTTCGAGCAAATGGCTCAGCACTGGTTTCACTCTTTTGGTACTAACCCTAGTGCTGAGTCGTTTGTTCGCTCACGTGCTTATTTTTGAATTTCAGGTGGGAGACTTGAAAACATTTGGTTGATTGACTCCGGTTGCTCGAGGCACATGACCGGAGACAGGGGGTGGTTCTCAAGTCTCGTCCCGGTGGTGACGAAGAGGTACATCACTTTTGGGGACAATGGGCATGGGCGTGTGCTTTCAGAAGGTGAGATCAAAGTGAGTGACAAGATCACTCTGAGGCGTGTTCCTCTTGTTCAGTCGCTGGGGTACAATTTGCTTTCTGTGTCCCAGTTGTTGGATGAGGGCTTTGAGGTGTTGTTTCGGCCAGGTGGTTCTCGGATTGTGGACTCTCGAGGGGACCTTGTACGTATGGTCGTTCCCGAGGGTCGGGTGTTTCGTGCTGATTTTTCTCGGTCTTCGGGTGTGGAGTGTTGTTTCTTGGTTGGTTCTTCGAGTGAGTTGTGGAAGTGGCATAGGAAGTTGGGTCACTTGAGCTTTGACCTTTTGTCACGCTTGAGTAAACTCAATTTGGTCCGAGGATTGCCACGGTTCGAGGCTTGAGAAAGAGTTGGTTTGTGCTCCGTGTAGGCATGCCAAGATGGTGGCCTCTTCTCACCCGCCTCTCACCGATGTGATGAGCGAGCGTCCATGCGAGCTGCTCCATATGGACCTTGTTGGCCCAACTCGTGTGCGATCTGCGGGTGGGAAGTGGTATGTCCTTGTTGTGGTGGACGACTATTCTCGGTATGCGTGGGTGTTCTTTCTTGAGGATAAGGGGGAGACGTTTGGTTTTGTTCGAGATCTAGTCTTGAGGTTGAGGAACGAGAGGCACGGAGATGCCATACGAGCTATCCGCAGTGATAATGGCTCGGAATTCAGGAACTCTCGTTTTGAAACCTTTTGCCATGACTTGGGTCTTGAACACCAGTTTTCGAGTCCGTATACGCCTCCCCAGAATGGTGTTGTGGAAAGGAAGAACAGGACCATGTGCGGGATGGCTCGGACGATGCTTGATGAGCATAGGACTCCAAGGAGGTATTGGGCTGAGGCAGTGAATACCGCATGCTATGTGTCGAACAGGATATACCTCAGAGTGCACAAGAAGAAAACATGCTATGAGTTGATGCATGGTCGCACACCCAAGGTGAGTCACTTCCATGTCTTTGGTTGCAAGTGTTTCATTCGAAGAAAGCGCAGGAAGTTGGATAAGTTTGAGGCTAGGTCAGTCGATGGCATTTTCTTTGGTTATGCATCTCATTCTAGAGCATATCGTGTGCTCAATCTTGAAACTAACCAAATCGTGGAGACTTGCGAGGTAACCTTCGACGAGACAGAGCCACGCTTGTTTTTGAGTGTGCAGGTGATGATGAGCTTGGCGAGGAGATCTTTCAGGAGGAGGAGCATGAACATGGAGATGATGAAGATGGTGGTGCGGTGCCCTCGGCTGAACATGTACCCACTACTTCGACTACGATGATGGATGGACCCTCTGCTACACCTACGACGACAAATCAAGAACGAGGAGAAGCTGATGGTGAGGGGGAGGTAGCATCGAGGCGAGAACCTCCCCGGTGAGTACAAGTGGATCACCCAGCTTCGAGGATCATCGGCGACATGGATGAACGCACTACACGATCGAGGGTTCGGAACAATTCTCATTTCGCTCATGCTGCATTTGTTGCTTCTTTTGAGCCCAAAGACATTGGACACGCACTATCTGATCACAATCGGGTTAACTCGATGCATGAGGAGTTGGAGAATTTTGAGAGGAATCAGGTGTGGGAGTTGGTTGACCCTCCCCCAGGGTGTAAGCCGATTGGTACAAAGTGGGTGTGGAAAAACAAAGAGGGAGAGAAAGGAGAAGTTGTGAGGAACAAGTCGAGGCTTGTTGCTCAGGGGTTCAGTCAGAAGGAGGGGATCGACTACGAGGATACCTTTGCTCCCGTAGCCCGTTTGGAGGCGATTAGGATACTTCTAGCCTTTTCCGTGGCTAAAGGGTTCAAGTTGCACCAAATGGATGTGAAGAGTGCTTTCCTGAATGGTGTGCTGGAGGAAGAGGTGTATGTGAGGCAGCCTCCGGGGTTTGAGAGTGAGAAGTACCCCCACCGGGTGTACAAGTTGAGGAAGGCATTGTATGGGTTGAACCAGGCGCCTAGAGCTTGGTATGGCAGGTTGAGGGGGTTCTTGTTTGAGAGGGGTTTTGAGATGGGGAAGGTCGATGAGACCTTGTTTTTGCTGAGACAGGGCAGAGATATCCTGATTGTGCAGGTGTACGTGGATGATATTGTCTTTGGTGGCTCGTCTAACTCACTTGTTGCAAGATTTGCAGATGATATGAGCAGGGAGTTTGAGATGAGCATGATGGGTGAGTTGCAGTTCTTCCTCGGGCTACAAATCAAGCAATCAAAGGAATGAACATTTGTGCTCCAGGCAAAGTACACCAAGGACGTTGTGAGGAAGTTCAAGATGGAGGACTCCAAGTCTATGACGACGCCGATGAGTACGACTACAGCTCTTGATGCGGACGAGGAAGGTGAACACGTGGACCAGAAGGAGTACCGGAGCATGATCGGGTCACTCCTCTACTTGACGGCGACGAGGCCAGACATACAGTTCTCGGTGTGTCTGTGCGCTCGTTTTCAAGCGTCTCCGAGGACTTCGCATCGGCAAGCAGTGAAGCGAATTTTCAGGTACTTGCGTCACACTCCCGACTTCGGCCTTTGGTACTCCGCGTCCTCCTCTTTGGCGCTTCATGGGTTTTCAGACGCGGATTTTGCCGGGTGTCGGTTGGATAGGAAGTCCACTTCTGGGACTTGCCAGTTTTTGGGTTCTTCTTTGGTGTCTTGGTCTTCCCGCAAGCAGTCGAGTGTTGCTCAATCCACGACCGAGGCCGAGTATGTTGCCGCTGCTAGTTGTTGCTCTCAGCTCCTTTGGATTTCATACACCATGAGTGACTTTGGTGAGGAGTATACCCATGTCCCACTTCAATGTGATAGCACCAGTGCCATAAGCGTTGCAAAGAACCTAGTGCTCCATTCCAAAACCAAGCACATAGAAGTGAGGTACCACTTTCTGAGAGACAACGTAGAGAAAGGAAAGATAGTTTTGATCCATGTACCCACACATGACCAACTGGCCGATATTTTCACCAAACCCCTAGATAAAGCAACTTTCACTCGTTTGCGGGGGGAACTTGGTGTGTGTTTGATTTCTTCAGTTGGGTGTGTGGGAGCTCTCTTTGTAGCATTTGTATAGCTTTCTTTTGTGCATTTCTTGCATTTCGCATTGCATATGTAACATGATGTATAGGCATCCTTGTATCTTAGATTGCATGCATTTTGTATCATAGGCATTGGATAGGAAAAGCTTCTCCTATATACATTGTTCACCATGGGTTGCTATATATGTTCTTGTGAGCTTGTTTGATATGCTATGGTTAGTTTGGCTTAGCTCTTGATGATCTTGATGAATGATCCATGGTTGATGGCTAATTTTTTGAAAAATGTCACATATATGCTCTCTCATGTGTAAATGCCTTTATATGATCTTGACATGTTTTAGTGGCTTTGTTATGCTTAATTTGTGGTTGGATAGCTAGTTTATTGATCACATGGGGCCAAAGGCTCATTTGCCATCATGAATGTTTAGCCCTCTTGATTTATCTTGTGGAGGGGCATAAGTTCCTTTTTGTCGCAAAGACATTTCATGTACCAATTATGAATCTGAAAATGAAATGAAAAATGCTTGGAAAATATGCTCCCATGTCATATGTGCTGAAATTAATTTGCTTTGGGTGCTAAACCGTTGCATGATGCCTACCAATGAGAAGTCTCATACATAGAAGTAGGCACTTGGCTCGGTGGCTTTGACATGACATGAGGAGCTTGTGGGTGTTTATGATGGTCTTATGATTAGAATGGCTGTCCTAGCATGAAGTTTGAGTGGCTTATCCATTTTGATATGTTTTGCTCATGTTTAGGTATTTGCTTATGAGAGAGTAACTTTTCACAAAATTACTCAAATCCTTTTTAGCCTTGTCCAATGGTTGTGAAACTTGGTGATCACGTAGTTAAGGTCATTACGAACCTGTAGAGTATCTAACTTGCTCATTTGGACTTGTGTAGCTCCTTGTATTGAATTTTGTATATTTGAGAAGCTATATGTTGAAACTTTTCGCATTTTGCCTTGATTCATGCATTGTCAACAAGGGGGAGAAGTTTGTGCATGCTTTGGGCACCTGGGAGTGTTTGGAAGGTGTTCCAATTGGTTCGGGAAAATTTTGAGCAGTTTGGTGCAGGGCCGGTCTCTTGGGGCGGTCTAACCGCCCCCAGGCGGTCAGATGAGGCACAGGCGGTCTAACCGCCCTGTATAGGCGGTCTAACCGCCCTGGGCAGAGTGAGCAGGTTTTTGCTCTTTGTTGCATTCCCGCGTTGCATTGCTGCATTTGTTCGGGGGGAGTGTGCTTTGGCTCAGGGGGAGCTTGCATATGTGCAGGGGGAGCTCTTTGTGGTGTTCGAGCTCTGTTTCGGTGGTTTGCGCTCTTTGCTTGAGCATGTTTTGTCTCGGATGTGTCGAGCCGTTGCCCTTGCCTAAGGGGTCCGAGACTTGTTCTTCTTCAAGTGATCTTGCTCCTTGCCTTTCTTTGGCTTTCGATCACTTGTTGGAGTTTTCTTTTATTAGTTTCTTTTCTTTTCTTTTTCTCTCTGGTTACAAATCATGTGTGTTGTCAATGCACTCATCAAGGGGGAGATTGAGGACCATGTGTGGTTCGAGGACCGGTGGATGGTCGCTTCCTTGTGTGATGAGTGATTGACAACGTTGTGTGGACTGATTCTTGGCTAAGTATTGCAAGTGCAGGTTGCGGCTTGACTCGTGTTGGTGCAGGTGAAGAACAAGTGTGAAAGGTCGTTGCCGGTGAGGCCTCCAGATGTGGAGAAGACAAGTAGGCTTCGTTCGAGGGACCGGTGGCCGGCGGGGGTCAAGTGCGGGCCGCATGGTGGCATGACCAGCAAGATGAAGTCGTGGACGGTTTCTTGGTAGAGCCTCAAAACCAAGGGCAAGCCGGAACTACGTGGGAGCCGAGTCATGAGTGGAGATTGGCGGAGGCTACACCGAGTTCGCGGGGTTCGCAGTGGTTCACCAGAAAACCACTGGGTTACTCGGTTGAGCCACAAAACCGAGGCCGAAGACTCGACGAGGGGGTGCGGCCACCCAGGCCGGTTCAACCGCCCAGGAGGGGCGGTCAGACCGCCTGGGGCCGGTCGAATCTCCGGGCCGGTCTAACCGCCCGGGGGGGGCGGTCCGGCCGCCACGGCCGCCGGCGCCGAGAAGCTTCGAAGCGGAGGACACGCGTCGGGATCGCAAGGCTTGCGTCGAGGCTAAGCGAGGTTGCGGTCGCCGGGCATCCGTCCGATGGTGAAGACATGAAGACTTCCAAATCCGCCCTCGAGGGGCATGTATCCCTAGTTATTAGTGAAGGGTAGTTTAGTCTTTTGGGTGCCTCCATATATACTCATTGGATGGGTGGATGGCGACCAACTCTTGGAACCCTAGCTCATTTGTTTTTCCATTTTCGTTCTCCATTTTCCTTAGGATTTTAGAGGACTAGCTTGAGAGCTTCATGTGAGATCTAGAGAGAGGGATGGATGTTTGGGTGGCAAGCTAGACCTTGTACGAACCTTTCATGGCATGTATAAATGGTTCGGCGTTGTTCATCATGGTGGTTTTCCCGTCTCTTTTGTGTTGATTTTCGGAGCTCTTTGTTGGCGGTGTTTTGAGAACGATTTCTTGGAGTTTTTGGTGGGTGTCACGTATGAGGTTCTTGTGCCTCTTTGGCTGGTGACTTTGCCCCCAAATCTCCTTTGAATCGGACTCGATTTGTGGTTTCTCGAGTTGGGCGAGTTCTTGACCTAGAGAAGCGATTTCTTCGATTCCTCTTGATTGTGAGCGTTTTGGGTCGATTCCTTTGAGGTAGAGGTTGCCAAGGAGGTAACCCAGCTAATCCCGAAGTTTCGCTGCAATCCATGGAGTGATTTGGGAGATCGGGTGCGAGGAAGTTGAGGTTTGACCCGCGGGTTCGTTTTCTGGAAGGGGCGGTCTAACCGCCTGTAGGGGGCGGTCTAACCGCCCTGTGTGTTTCCAGGTTGAAGTTTTGTTTCGCCGGATTTTCCTCTGTGAGTTTGTTCGCCTTGATCAGAGGAGCGTCTGGGTGAAATTTGGGGTCGTTCTCGTCTTTGTTTGCTAGGTGTTCTTGGGCGGAGTTCGTTTTGGGTACGGGGAGGTTAGACCGCCCCGGTAGCCGGTCTAACCACCCCTAGGCCCCCGGGTGGAGTTTTGGTTTTCGTCAAGATTTTACGGTCGCTAGCATGGCCTTGACCGGAGATCTTTGTTGGTGAAACCGGGGTGAGTTTTGGTGCTCGTAAGAGGCGTTTCGGAGGATTTCTTGGTTACCAGGTGGAGGCGGTCTAACCGCCCCCTACACCCGGTCTAACCGCCCCTTCTGGTTAGCCGGCTTTCGAGTTGTTTCTGCTGTCGTTGCTGCGTGTGTGTTGTGGTTGCTAGTAGAATTTGTTCCTAGGACCAGTGGCACTCCAGTGGCTACGTGGTTTTGGCAAACGGAAGGTAGAAGCGCGGAGCGTGTGATTTCGGGGGTTCAATCGAGCTAGTTCGTCTTGTCGGAGTTTCAATCTCCCTCGAGAAGAATTTTTTACGGCTCCCATTCACTCCCCCCCTCTCTGGTCGCCTAATCGGTCCTTCAGTCTGGAGAGTCTGAAGGTGGTCAGTTTTCTAGGCGTTCTCCCCCTCGTGCTCAATACGGGGATGGAAGGAGTCGTAGCTTTCAAATGGAGAGGAGGGATGGTACATGGTCTTCCTTTCGTGGTTTTGGTCCTCCTCCAGTTAGAGAGGGATGGTTCCATCGTAGTGGTTACCGTGGTGGTGTTCGTGGAGGTAGCTTTGGTAGGAAAGATGTTTTGAATTGTTCTAACCCCACTTTTGAGCAAATGGCTCGGCACTAGTTTTACTCTTTTGGTACTAACCCCAGTGCTAAGTCGTTTGTTCACTCACGTGCTCGATTTTGAATTTCAGGTGGGAGACTTGAAGAATATTTGGTTGATTGACTCTAGTTGCTTGAGGCATATGACCGGAGACAAGGGGTGGTTCTCAAGTCTCGTCCCGGTGGTGAAGAAGAGGTACATCACCTTTAGGGACAATGGGCGAGGGCGTGTGATGTCAGAAGGTGAGATTAAGGTGAGTGACAAGATCACTCTCTGGTGAGTTGCTCTTGTCGAATCGCTTGGATACAATTTGCTTTCCGTGTCCCAGCTATTGGATGAGGGTTTTGAGGTGTTGTTTTAGCCTGGTGGTTCTCGGATTTGGACTCTCGAGGGGACCTTGTCTGTATGGTCGTTCCCGAGGGTCAGGTGTTTCGAGCTGATTTTTCTCAGTCTTCTGGTGTTGAGCGTTGTTTCTTGGCTGGTTCTTCGAGTGAGTTGTGGAAGTGGCACAGGAAGTTAAGTCACTTGAGCTTTGACCTTTTGTCTCGCTTGAGTAAACTCAATTTGGTCTGAGGATTGCCACGGTTTAGGTTTGAGAAAGAGTTGGTTTGTGCACCGTGTAGGCATGCCAAGATGGTAGCCTCTTCTCACCCACCTCTCACCGATGTGATGACTAAGTGTCCATGCAAGCTGCTCCATATGGACCTTGTTGGCCCAGCTCGTGTGCGATCCGCGGGTGAGAAGTGGTACGTCCTTGTTGTGGTGGACGACTACTCTCGGTATGCGTGGGTATTCTTTCTTCAAGAGAAAGGGGAGACATTTGGTTTTGTTCGAGATCTTGTCTTGAGGTTGAGGAACGAGAGGCACGGAGATGCCATACGAGCAATCCGTAGTGACAATGGCTCAGAATTCAGAAACTCTCGTTTTGAAACCTTTTGCCATGACTTGGGTCTTGAACACCAGTTTTCAAGTCCGTATATGCCTCCCCAAAATGGTGTTGTGGAAAGGAAAAACAGAACCTTGTGTGAGATGGCTCGGACGATGCTTGATGAGCATAGGACTCCGAGAAGGTTCAGGGCTGAGGCGGTGAACCGCGTGCTATGTTTCGAACAGGATCTACCTCAGAGTGCATAAGAAGAAAACCTGCTACGAGTTGATGCACGGTCGCACACCCAAGGTGAGTCACTTCCATGTTTTTGGTTGCAAGTGCTTTATTCTAAAGAAAGGGAAGAAGTTGGACAAGTTTGAGGCTAGGTCGGCTGATGGTATTTTCTTTGGTTATGCATCTCACTCTAGAGCATATCGTGTGCTCAATCTTGAAACTAACCAAATCGTGGAGACTTGCGAGGTAACCATCAACGAGACACAGCCACGTAGTCAGCTTGTCTTTGAGTGTGCATGTGACGATGAACTTGGCGAGGAGATCTTTCAAGAAGAGGAGCATGAACATGGAGAAGATGAAGATGGCGGTGTGTTGCACGCGGCTGAGCATGTACCTACTACTTCGACTACAGTGATGGACGACCACTCTCCCACACCTACGACGACAAACCAAGATCGAGGAGAAGCTACTGTTGAGGGGGAGGTAGCATCAAGGCGAGAACCTCCCCAGTGAGTACAAGTGGACCACCCAGCTTCAAGGATCATTGGCGACTTGAATGAACGTACTACAAGGTTGAGGGTTCAGAACAATTCTCATTTCGCTCATGCTTTTTTTGTTTCCACCTTTGAGCCCAAAGACATTGGACACGCACTATCTAATCATAATTGGGTTAATTCGATGCATGAGGAGTTGGAGAACTTTGAGAGAAATCAGGTTTGGGAATTGGTTGACCGTACCCCAGGGTGCAAGCCAATTGGGACAAAATGTGTGTGGAAGAACAAAGAGAGAGAGAGAGAGAAAGGTGAAGTGGTGAGAAACAAGCCAAGGCTTGTTGCTCAGGGGTTCAGTCAGAAGGAGGGGATGGACTACGAGGAGACCTTTGCTCCCGTAGCCCATTTGGAGGCGATTAGGATCCTTCTAGCCTTTTCCATGGCTAAAGGGTTCAAGTTGCACCAAATGGATGTGAAGAGTGCCTTCTTGAATGGTGTGTTGGAGGAAGAAGTGTATGTGAGGCAATCACCGGGGTTTGAGAGTGAGAAGTACCCTCACCGGGTGTACAAGTTGAGGAAGGCGTTGTATGGGTTGAAGCAGGCGCCTAGAGCTTGGTATGGAAGGTTGAGGGGGTTCCTGTTTGAGAGAGGGTTTGAGATGGGAAAGGTTGATCAGACCTTGTTTTTACTCAGGCAGGGCAGAGATATCCTGATTGTGCAGGTGTACGTGGATGATATTGTCTTTGGTGGCACGCTAAACTCTCTTGTTGCAAGGTTTGCAGAGGATATGAACAGGGAATTTGAGATGAGCATGATGGGTGAGTTGCAGTTCTTCCTTGGGCTACAAATCAAGCAATCAAAGGAAGAAACATTTGTGCACCAAGCTAAGTACACCAAGGACATTTTCCCGAAGTTCAAGATGGAGGACTCCAAGACTATGGCGACGCTAATGAGTACGACTACAACTCTTGATGCGGATGAGGAAGGTGAACACGTGGACCAGAAGGAGTACTGAAGCATGATCGGGTCACTCCTCTACTTGACGGCGACGAGGTCGGACATCCAGTTATCGGTATGTCTGTGCGCTCGTTTTCAAGCGTCTCCAAGGACTTCGCATCGACAAGCGGTGAAGCGCATATTCAGGTACTTGCGTCACACTACCGACTTCGGCCTTTGGTACTCCGCGTCCTCTTCTTTGGCGCTTCATGGTTTTTCAGATGTAGATTTTGCCTGGTGTTGGTTGGATAGAAAGTCCACTTCTGGGACTTGCCAGTTTTAGGACCTTCTTTGGTGTCTTGGTCTACCTGCAAACAGTCGAGTGTTGCTCAATCCACTACCGAGGTAGAGTACGTTGCCGCTGCTAGTTGCTGCTCTCAGCTCCTTTGGATCGCATACACCATGAGTGATTTTAATGAGGAGTATACCCATGTCCCACTTCAATATGACAACACTAATGCCATTAGCGTTGCAAAGAACCCAGTGCTCCATTCCAAAACCAAGCACATAGAAGTGAGATACCATTTTCTGAGAGACAATGTACATAAAGGGAAGATAACCTTGATCAACTAGCCGATATTTTCACCAAACCCCTAGATCAAGCAACTTTCACTCGTTTGCGGGGGGAGCTTGGTGTTTGTTTGATTTCTTGAGTTGGTGTGTGGGAGCTCCTTTGTAGCATATGTATAGCTTTCTTTTATGCATTTCTTGCATTTGGCATGGCATTTGTAAGATGATGTATAGGCATCTTTGTATCTTAGGTTGCATGCATTTTGTCTCATATGCATTTGTTAGGAAAAGCTTCTCCTATATACATTGTTCACCATGATGTGCTATATATGATCGTGTGAGCTAGTTTGGTATGATATGGTTAGTTTGGCTTAGCTCTTGATGATCTTGATTTATAACCCATGGTTGATGGCTATGTTTTTGAAAAATGTCACATATATGCTCTCTTGTGTGTAAATGCCTTTATATGATCTTGACATGTTTTAGTGGCTTGGTTATGCTTAATTTGTGGTTGGATAGCTAATTTTGATCATATGTGGCCAAAGGCTCATTAGCCATCATGAATGTTTAGCCCTCTGCTTTACCTTGTGGAGGGGCATAAGTTCTTTTTTGTCGCAAAGACATTTCATGTACCAATTAAGAATCTGAAAATGAAATGTAAAATGCTTGGAAAATGTGCTCCCATGTCATATGTGCTTAATTTAAATTTGCTTTGGGTGCTAAACCGTTGCATGATGCCTACCAATGAGAAGTCTCATATATAGAAGTAGGCACATGGCTCGGTGGCTTTGACATGACATGAGGAGCTTGTGGGTGTTTATGATGGTCTTATGATTAGAATGGCTGTCCTAGCATGAAGTTTGAGTGGCTTTGCCATTTTGATATGTTTTGCTCATGTTTAGGTATTTGCTTATGAGAGAGTAACTTTTCACAAAATTACTCAAATCCTTTTTAGCCTTGTCCAATGGTTGTGAAACTTGGTGATCACGTAGTTAAGGTTATTACGAACCTGTAGAGTATCTAACTTGCTCATTTGGACTTGTGTAGCTCCTTGTATTGAATTTTGTATATTTGAGAAGCTATATGTTGAAACTTTTCGCATTTTGCCTTGATTCATGCATTGTCAACAGGGGGGGTTTATGCATGATTTGGGCACTTGGGAGCATTTGGAAGGTGTTCCAATTGGTTCGGGCGGTTTTTGAAAAGTTTGGTGCAGGGCCGGTCTCATGGGGCGGTCTAACCGCCCCCCAGGCGGTCAGATGACAGGTAGGCGGTCTAACCGCCCTGGGCAAAGTGAGTAGGTTTTTGCTCTTTGTTGGATTCCCGTGTTGCATTGTTGCATTGGTTCAGGGGGAGTGTGCTTTGGCTCAAGGGGAGCTTGCATATGTGCAGGGGGTCTCTTTGTGTTGTTTGAGCTTTGGATTGGTGGTTTGTGCTCTTTGTCTCGGATGTGTCGAGCTATTGCCCTTGCCTAAGGGGTCCGAGATTTGTTCTTCTTCAAGTGATCTTGCTCTTTGCCTTTCTTTGGCTTTCGATCGCTTTTTGGAATTTCTTTTTATTCGTTTCTTTTCTTTTTCTTTTCTCTCGGGTTACTATATGTGTCTGTTGTCAATGCACTCATCAAGGGGGAGATTGAGGACCATGTGTGGTTCGAGGACCGGTGGATGGTCGCTTCCTAGTGTGATGAGTGATTGACAATGTTGTGTGGACTGACTCTTGGCTAAGTATTGCAGGTGCAGGTTGCGGCTTGACTGGTGTTGGTGCAAGTGAAGAACAAGCGCGAAAGGTCGTTTCTGGTGAGGCCTCCAGGTGTGGAGAAGACAAGTAGGCTTCGTTCGAGGGACCCGGTGGCCAGCGGATTCAAGTGCGGGCAGCATGGTGGCAAGAACAGTGGGACGAAGTCGTAGACAGTTTCTTGGTTGAGCCTCAAAACCAAGGTCGAGCCAGGACTACATGGGAGCCAAGTCATGAGTGGTGATTGGCGGAGGCTACACCGAGTTCGCGGGGTTTGCAGTGGTTCACCGGAAAACCACTAGGTTACTTGGTTGAGCCACAAAACTGAGGCCGAAGACTCGACGAGGAGGTGAGGCCACCCAGGCCGGTTCAACCGCCCAGAAGGGGCGATCAGACCGCCTGGGCCGGTCTAACCGCCCAGAGGGGCCGTCTGACCGCCCTGGTCACTGCCGCCGAGAAGCTTCGAAGAGGAGGACACGTGTTGGGATCGCAAGGCTTGCGTCGAGGCTAAGCAGGTTGCGGTCGCTGGGCATCCGTCCGATGGAGAAAATCTGAAGACTTCCAAATTCTCCCATGAGGGGCTTGTATCCCTAGTTATTAAGTAAGGGTAGTTTGGTCTTTTGGGTGCCTCCATATATACTCATTGAGGGGATGGATGGCAGCCAACTCTTTGGGACTCTAGCTCATTTGTTTTTCCATTTTCGTTCTCATTTTCCCCTAGTTTTTCCTAGGACTAGCTTGAGTGCTTCATGTGAGATCTAGAGAGAGGGATGGATGTATGGGTGGCAAGCTAGACCTCGTATGAACCTTCATGGTATGTATAGATGGTTCGACGTGGTTCCTCAAGGTTGTGTGTTGTTTTTCCCGTCCTTCTTTGTGGTGTTTTTCGGAGCTCTTTGTGGTGATTTTCGTGGCGGATTTTTGAGGATGATTTCTTGGGGATTTTGTTGGGTGTCACGTACGAGGACTTTGTGCCTCTTTGGCTGGTGACTTTGCCCCCAAATCTCCCTTGAATCGGACTCGATTTGGTGGTTTTTCGAGTGGCTCGAGTTCTTGCCCTATAGAGCTGAAATCTTTGATTCCTCTTGATTGTGAGCGATTCGGGTCGATTCCTTTGAGGTAGAGGTTGCTTAGGAGGTAACCCAGCTATTCCCGAAGTTTCGCTGCAATCCGCGGAGTGATTCGGGAGATCAGGCGATGGGAAGTTGAGGGTTGACCCGCGGGTAGGTTTTCTGGAAGGGGCAGTCTAACCGCCTAGGGGGCGGTCTAACCGCCCTGGGCCTTCCAGGTGAAGGTTTTGATTTTGCCGGATTTTCCTCTGTGAGTTTGTTCGCCTTGATCAGAGGAGCGTTCAGGTGAAATCTCGGGTCGTTTTTGTGTTGTTTGCTAGGAGTACTTGCTCGGAGTTTCTTGCTGGGTACAGGAGGTTAGACTGCCCTTGGTAGCCGGTCTAACTGCCCCTAGGCCCTTGGGTGAAGTTTTGGTTTTCACCAAGATTTCTTGATAGCCATCTTGGCCTTGATCAGAGATTTCTGCTGGTGAAACCGTGAGGCGTTTTGGTGTTCGGAAGAGGCTTTTCGGAGGTTCCCTTGGTCACCAGGTGGAGGCGGTCTAACCGCCCCCATACCCGGTCAGACCGCCCCCTTTAGTCTGCGGCTCCCGTGTTGTTTTTGCTGTTGTGAGCGCGTAGGAGTCGAGGTTGCTGGTAGTGTTTGTTTCTAGGACCAGTAGCACTCCAGTAGCTACGTGGTTTTGGTAAATGGTAGGTAGAAGTGCGGAGCATATGATTTTGGGTATCCGACCGAGCTAGTTCATCTTGTTGGAGTTTCGATCTCCTTCGAGAAGAATTTTTTATCGGCTCCCATTCACTCCCCCCCCCCTCTCTGGTCACCTAATCGGTCCTTCAGACTAATACCCTTCAAGTCACTTATCGAGTACCCGATCACCTTCTTGTGTTTCCTGAATAAATTCAGCAACTTATCCATCTCCCCCAGACTTAATTCATCACTCACGATGACCGGGTACGTCTTATCGGCTCCTAAAAATTCATACTTTAATCCCTTGGGAAGTGGCTTTAACTCAACATCGGGCATTTCGGGTTCTTGTTGTTTCAAATCTCCAATATCTTCATAATTTTCTTCATCCAAGCTTTCAACTTGTGCCTTCAACCCCTCGATTGCTTCTGCTAATTCTTTGTCTTGATCATCATACATAGCATCATTCCCCATTGGTCTTTGGAGAGGGTCTTTGAAAGTAACAACAAAACAAAGACCCTCTACCTCTTCGTTATCAAGAGGTAGAGGTAAAGCAATACGAGAAGAGGATAGGAAATCATATGTGGATTTAGTTCCATCTATATCAATAGTAACTCTACCCTTTCTGGCATCAAGAACGGCATTGACCAACTTAAGAAAAGGCCTACCAAAAATTATATAATCATGTTCATTATGGCAAGCATCTATTACGAAAAAGTCGGTTGGAATAATTTTACCTGAGATAGGAACATCTAAATCTCCAAGCACACCCAAAGGTCTGGTTGTTCTACCATCTCCCATGATTAATTTTACTTGTGTTGTAGCAAGATTTAAAGTTTTACTAAAAAGCTCATAATAAATCTTGGAAGTCATGACACTAACATGAGCTCCTATGTCACATAAGGCTTTACAAATTTTCTTTCCATTAATGTTGCAACTTATGTGAGGTGTCGGAAGAGAGGTACCTTTGACATGGTCGACTCCTATCGCGTACACCTCGGCTAGGTGTGTATATGGCGAGGCCTCCGGCTTCACTCCCATAATCCTCTTTACTTCGGCAATGTGATCTGGATCTACCTCTCCTTCCTCATTGAAAAGCCTTTGGATAATCTCTCCGGCTGATTCTTTGTCCAACTCATACCCCGAGTGCCTCTCCTTTGGAAAGTTGAATTCTGTAGCTCTCGCCGACTCTTTTTGGTTTGGGTATCGTCTCCTCTTGTTGAATATTTCTTTAAAGTAAATTGGGATCCAATCCATTTGTTCGAACTCCTTTAACGGCTTCGCATTCACCAACTTCTTACTTGTAACTCTTCGAGCTTGCGAATTTTGATGCCTTGGGTTGGTCCTCCTTCATTGTGGGTTGCCCCTTCAATCTTTTCTTGCCTTGCTTCTTCTTTCTTCACTTTCGGGGCTTCTTTTCTTGAAATTCCAGCAAGTACCTCCACACAAGTTTCTTGCTCAATGCTTCCCGAAATATGTTATTCCCAATCTCTATGCATGGCCACCCCCTCACTTATTTTTTGTAGCAATTGGGTGGCCTCCGTGAGTGTTTTCTCCATGATATTTCCGCCTGCACACATTTGAACATACTGCATGCATTCGGGGGTTAGGGAAAAATAAAAAGTATGCAAGAGTACATCACCGGAGAATCCTAGCCTTGGTCCTTGTTTGAATAATCCATTGAATCTTTCCCAAGCTTCATATATTCCTTCTTCTCCTTACACAAAATTTATCACTTGCTTCCTCACATTTTGAACCCTACTTATCAGAAAGAACTTTTCAAAAAATTTCTTCACAATCTATTCCAATTTCCTTCCACCTCGAAGGATGCAAGTGAGTGTCATTGTTTTGCTCTATCCGCAAGTGAGTATGGAAAAAGATTCCATTTGTACCAATCAACGGGAACTCCTTCTTGTTGCACCATGTTGCATAGCATCGTGAAACGCTCGACGTGCCTATATGGATTGTCCGTCTTCACCCCTCTAAATAGGTTGGATCCACCATCTCAATCATTCGAGGCTTGATCTTGTACTCGGCAGCCTCGAGTATCAAATCTGATTTTTGGACTTTAATATCCTCCAATTGAGGACTAGCATAGTACCATAGTGGTTTTTCTTCTTCCTCCATGGGGTGATTGACAAAAGCCATCTAGACAACAAAAACAAAACAAAAAAACAAGGCTTTCTACACAAAAGGTTAGGTGTTAGTAATCAATAAAATTAATACAAAGTTAAACATAGCAAACTAGCTTGTTCCCCGGCAACGGTGCCAGAAAAGCTTGTTGACGGTTAAATAACGCGTCAAGTGATGATCCGCAAGCGCACGGGTCGGTTGTAGCTTTTCCCTTAGAGTATTCCCCCAAGGTTAATCAATCCGTGGAACAAGTGGATTGCTATGCTCAACTAAGCACTAATGTTGTTGATTTAAAGCTCTTTATCAAATATATGTAAGTAAGGAACTTAATTTAATTTAATCTAGGTTAAATAAGACAAAGTAGAAAGTGATGGAAAGGAGATCTCAAGAATGTAGAATGCTTGTCCAAGGGATCTAGGATCACTTGAAGATGTAACCACCTAGCAAGAACAACCCGATCTAATCTATCAAAGGTAAAGTGCACGGAGTCCAACCCTTTCCCTCTCGCATACTAGTCACTACACGAGGGTAATCCGTGATCGAACACCATGTGCACAAGATGTTGATGTGTTCTATGGATGCATGATCAAAGGTGTGAACCAAGTTCATTATGTTTTCCCTTCCGCGCACTGTCACTACACGATGGTAATCGCATAAAGAACAGAAGGAACACGATAGAGAAGCTACGAGCGATGCATCCCCAAAGCAAGTCGGCTGACCAATAAAGTTAAAGCA
This sequence comes from Cenchrus americanus, assembly GCA_947561735.1. Taxonomy (NCBI): domain Eukaryota; kingdom Viridiplantae; phylum Streptophyta; class Magnoliopsida; order Poales; family Poaceae; genus Cenchrus; species Cenchrus americanus. The sequence continues at coordinate 73,187,270 of OX387244.1, read as the reverse complement.
CCATCAACATGAACAGGAATGTGATAGCAAAAGATTCAAAACATAGGTTCGGTGATTACAACTCAAGATCCCTCTTCAACCCCTGGGACAAACAAGGACTTTACCCCATAATGTTATTCATTGTAGCGCTGATCATGGTGTAGAATCCCCCGAAGTAGATAAAGGCCACGAGTGCTCCCTTCACGATCCAATCTGCTTCTTGTTCTCGGTCTTGTGGCGGCGGATGACAAATCAATTTTCGCATGGTTCTCAGTCAGGGGGCTATAAATAGACTGAGAGGCGGCTAGGTCAAAGGGGGAGTCGAACCGAGCCCAGAATGGGTTGGGCTAGTCGGCCTAGGCCGGCCGGCTCAGGCCCGTTTCAGCCCGGTTCGGCCTCGGTTTCCTCCCCGGTTGCTTCTCGCGTGATTCCTTATTTGTGTGCGCTTGCATGTGGGCCTTTGACGTTGTTTTCTTCAAGGTTAAGGCTTGAATCTTGCTATCCAAGCTTCACCGTTTTCTGGTTGAGTCCCCGAAGATTTGCATGTTGACGCTTCGGCCCTTGGGTCATTTGGAGTCATGTTCATCGCGTGTCTTGACTCTTGTCGAGCTTCATGATCTTCTTCTGAACTGCTTGACGAACTTATCCCGAAAGTCTCCTCTTTAGTCTAGATTTCATGTGTAAACAATAAACTCCAAAATCAACATGCAAGAGTGAACTTGTTATATACGGGGCTTAGTTCCAGTGGTTCGAATAATAAATCAATGCCAACATTAAAGGTAAAATCATGGCTAGGTTGACGGAAATTCATCGTCAACACGAGCCAAACTGGGTGTTTACATTCTCTGATGAATCCTGCAGCTAAGAGCTTATAGACTTCTACTTCTATGGCATGCTTTCTATCTTTTGCAAATCGTCAAAGCTTTTGCTTGATAGGTCGTGCAGTCTTGTTGACTTCAAGTGTGTGCTCAACCAGCTCTCTGGGGACACCAGGCATGTCAGACGGGCTCCATGCGAAGATGTCGGCGTTTTCCTTGAGAAAATTGGTGAGCGCGAGTTCCTATTTGGGGTCGAGGTTGGCCCCGATGATGACTTCCTTGGATTCGTCAGGTAGGCCGAGGCAAACCTTCTTTACAGCTGGACTTGGGTCCAAAGCTGTGCTTGTGCATTTCTGCTCTGGCACCTCCAGAGTGGTTTGGTCGATCTTGGCTGCCTGGGCGACCATGACCGTTGCTGCTGCTTTAACCGCGGAGTCTTTGGAGAGCTCGACAGTGGTGCTTTTGCAGTTGTAGGAGACCATGATGTCCCCGAGGATGGAGAGGATTCCGTTTGGTGCCGGCATCTTCATGATGACATAGGTATGATGAGGTATGGCCATGAACTTGGCGAGCATAGGTCGGCCGAGGATGGCATGGTAAGAGGAGCGGAAGTCCGCGACCTCAAATGTTAATTACTCCGTGCGGAAATTCTCCTTTGTGTCGACGGTGACCGGCAAACATACACGGCCTAAGGGGTTCGCAGCCTTATCAGGCACGACCCCGTAGAAGGGTTCGTCGCAGGCAGTCATCTTGTTGAAGTCGAAGTCCATCTTTCGTAGCGCATCTGTGAAGATGATGTTCAAGCTGCTGCCCCCATCAATGAGGGTCTTAGGCAGGAAGGCCCCGTCGACTATGGGGTTGTTGACGGATAAAAGACGTATCCCTTTACGATCCGCAAGCGTACGGACCCCACACCTTTTTCACCACGGGATTCCCAAGGTTCTTGTCAATCCGCAGAGCAAGGGGATTACAAGCGTTCGATCTACCTTTACACACTAGCAACTAAAACCTTAACTATGATTAAACTAGAAAACAACTAAACTACACTAGAGAGAATGGTTAAGATATCAAGATAAAAGACACTCGCCCATGGGTCTACGATACTAGAGCATGCAATCGCTTAAAGACATGAAAACCAATCTAATCTATCGAGGTTGTGACCACGGTTTCGCCCTTTCCCTCCTCTCGTACTGTCACTACGCGAAGGTATTCATGACTAGACCTATGATGGACACAGCGTATTGAATGGGTCCAAGGAAGCATTGGAGCTCTTACTCCCTTTACAACATGGTATCTAACCTTAAGCATTAAAGTATATTCAACACAAGATGATAGATAGATAATCCGACAAAGTATGATTACATCTCAAGATCGATTACAACCCATGGACGAATAAGGAGATTACCCCATCAAGGTGCTAGACATAGCACCGTTGATCATGGTTTCCCTTCCGACGGTGTCTTCCTTCTTCTCCACTTGTGGGTGCTTCCTTCCAGGTGGTTGATCTCCCTCCGGAGATCTCCCTCCTCTCTCTAGCTTGTGGATGGCCTCCTGGTGCGAATGGCTCTCCCCCTGTCGAATGGTGGCGCCTACAGGGTTTTAGGGTTGAAGATTCTTCGGGTGCAAGGAAAGGGGGGCCGAACCGACCCCCGGAGTGGGCTGGGCCGACCGGCCTGGGCCGACCGACCCAGGCCCATCTCGGCCCGGTTCGGTCGCCCCTTCGCTCCCGTGGGTCCTCAAGCGATTATGCACTTTTCCCCCTCCACTTCAATCCCCGGGGGTGTTCCTTCGTAGCACTTCGGTCCTTGCCACCATTGGAAGTGATTTCATCAAGCTCATGAACACGGACAAGACTCCGTAAATGCTCCCTTGAACTTGTTGTGAATCCGTCCTTTATGTCCATGTTTTCCTACATAAACATAACACTTCCAAATGAATGCACATAGATGAATTTGTTATATGATTAGTGTGCCTAGTGGCGGGTTAGTTCCATAATCAAATCCAAACCAAAGTGTAATGAACAAGCTTGGTGTACCAAAATACACCGTCAACATTGAAGGACCGAATAGGCGTCCAGAGAGGGGGGAGTGAATGGGAGCCGATAAAAATTCTTCTCGAGGGAGATCGAAACTCCGACAAGATGAACTAGCTCGGTCGAACCCCCGAAATCACACGCTCCGCACTTCAACCTTCCATTTGCCAAAACCACGTAGCCACTGGAGTGCTACTGGTCCTAGGAACAAACTCTACCACAGCAACCACAACACACACCCAAGACCGACGGCGGAAACAACTCGAAAGCCGGCTAACCGAGGGGGCGGTTAGGACCGGGTATAGGGGGCGGTTAGACCTCCTCCACCTGGCAACCAAGAAATCCTCCGAAACGCCTCTTCCGAGCACCAAAACTCACCACGGTTTCACCAACAGAGATCTCTGGTCAAGGCCATGCTAGCTACCAGAAAATCTTGGCGAAAACCAAAACTTCACCCAGGGGCCTAGGGGCGGTTAGACCGGCTACCTTGGGCGGTCTAACCTCCTGTACCCAGCAATGAACTCCAACCAAGAACACCTCGCAAACTGCACGAGAACGACCCCAAAGTTTCACCCAGACGCTCCTCTGATCAAGGCGAACAAACTCACAGAGGAAAATCCGGCGAAACAAACCTTTGACCCAGAAACACCCAGGGCGGTTAGACCACCCCCTGTAGGCGGTTAGACCGCCCCTTCCAGAAAACAAACCGCGGGTCAAACCTCAACTTCCTCGCGCCCGATCTCCCGAATCACTCCACGGATTGCAGCAAAACTTCGAGAATAGCTGGGTTACCTCCTGGGCAACCTCTACCTCAAAGGAATCGACCCGAACCGCTCACAATCAAGAGGAATCGAAGAAATCGCTTCTCTAGGTCAAGAACTCGCCCAACTCGAGAAACCACCAAATCGAGTCTGATTCAAAGGGGATTTGGGGGCAAAGTCACCAGCCAAAGAGGCACAAGAACCTCATACGTGACACCCTCCAAAAACCCCAAGAAATCGTCCTCAAAACACCGCCAAAAAGAGCTCCGAAAATCAACACCAAAGAGACGGGAAAACCACCATGATGAACAACGCCAAACCTTCTATACATGCCATGAAAGGTTCGTACAAGGTCTAGCTTGCCACCCAAACATCCATCCCTCTCTCTAGATCTCACATGAAGCTCTCAAGCTAGCCTTCTAAAATCCTAAGGAAAAAAGGAGAACGAAAATGAAAAAACAAATGAGCTAGGGTTCCAAGAGTTGGCTGCCATCCACCCATCTAATGAGTATATATGGAGGCACCCAAAAGACTAAACTACCCTTCACTAATAACTAGGGATACATGCCCCTCGAGGGCGGATTTGGAAGTCTTCATGTCTTCACCATCGGACGGATGCCCGGCGACCGCAACCTGCTTAGCCTCGACGCAAGTCTTGCGATCCCGACGCGTGTCCTCCGCTTCGAAGCTTCTCGGCGCCGGCGGCCTGGGTGGTCAGACCGCCCCCCTTGGGCGGTTAGACCGGCCTGGGGGATCTGACCGGCCCCGGGCGGTCTGACCGCCCCTCCTGGGCGGTTGAACCGGCCTGGGTGGCCGCACCTCCTCGTCGAGTCTTCGGCCTCGGTTTTGTGGCTCAACCGAGTAACCCAGTGGTTTTCTGGTGAACCACTGCAAACCCCGCGAACTTGGTGTAGCCTCCGCCAATTTCCACTCATGACTCGGCTCCCACGTAGTCCCGGCTCGACCTTGGTTTTGAGGCTCTACCAAGAAACCGTCCACGACTTCATTTTGCTGTTCATGCCACCATGCGGCCCGCACTTGACCCCGCTGGCCACCGGGTCCCTCGAACGAAGCCTACTTGTCTTCTCCACACCTGGAGGCCTCACCGGCAACGACCTTTCGCACTTGTTTTTCACCTGCACCAACACGAGTCAAGCCGCAACCTGCACCTGCAATACTTAGCCAAGAATCAGTCCACACAACATTGTCAATCACTCATCACACAAGGAAGCGACCATCCATCGGTCCTCGAACCACACATGGTCCTCAAACATCTCCCCCACGCTTAGCTCTTGCTCGTCCTTGAGCAAGTACTCATAAAAGAACTTCGTCCAAAGTGTTGTAATCGTGTACCGCTAATCCCTCTTCACAAGTTAGCCAATCTTTTCATCTTTAATACATAAACATAAAGTAATGATCATCAAACATAAACATGGGCATTTAGAATCTTTACCACGTCAAGATTTACCCCACAACTCAAAACTCTTCACTCGAAGTCTTCAAATTCAGCCATGCTTACTTCTTTGCTTCCATTAGAGGGTTTGTATGATTTTAAAAACAAAATTCATGCAATAAGTATTAGACAAAAAAACCTTTCTCCAAGCTCTCTCAAGTCACTCATATGAGGTGGCTATCCTAAACCAATTTTATAGAACTTTCACCTCCCATAAGTCTCTCATATAACATGTAAAGTGGAGCTATAGGTAGGGCTAGTGCAATCAACACAAATATTGTCAAACTAAGAACTTCCTCTAATGGTAGCTTACCTTTCAAAGCCAATTATCATGAGAATAAACCATATGTAGGGATATCAAGGATGAGAAGATTTAGAATGGTGGACATGTGCAAGGGCAAAAGAAAATTATGACTACGAGGCACCGATGACGTCCTCGTTGTCGGATTGCACATGGTTGGAAAAAGAGTTAAAGTTTCGTCTCTCAACAACGTGACATCCTTCCTTGCACTTTTATTTTTCTTTTCACTTGATTCATCCCTCTCATATCCTTCTTGCCACTCCGCTTTTCTCTTTTTCTTCATTTTCTTTTATTCTTTCATTCTCATATTTCTCTCTTTCTTTACTTTTCTATATTTTTTCTTTCTTTCTTTTCCATACTCATACTTTTCTCTTTATTTTTCCCTCTCTTGACAACTTTTCAAAGCTCTCAACTCCTCTCTTTCTTGCACGCATACAATCTGAAATTTTAAATAAATCATGCTAGAGACGAGACGAAACTTTTGAAAATAGGTTGTGTTCAAGGAATGCGATGTACAAAAGAGATGTATAGGGTTGGGTATGGAATTCGGCGATGTACGGGACTTCCGATGTGAAAGTCTCATTACCGAATGCATGACGAGGCTAGCAACAAAAGATAAGCACAAGAACATGATCATTGCTCGAAATTAAAACTCCCAAGAGAGAAGGATCCTAGCCCAACTCATCCTGCTAATCACACTTATGGTGGAGCAAAAAATAAATTGGCATTGTATAGGATTTTTTTCTTACTCTCAACTTAGAAAAAGAGGTTTTGCTAACCTTTATTACAAGGTTTTTTAGATAATTTTCAGAACTAAAATCCTCCAACTTTTAGCATTGAACATAGCACAACTAACATGTGAAGCTCAAGATCGAAGTGTGGTATAGGTACTCTTAGTAGTCGCAATTCCACTAAGCACCACGGTAAACGTTTTTCAAACCACACACTTATGTTCATATATCAAGAATCAAAGATAAACAAACAAGTGAATAAAGAAATAAAGATAAGCATCACACAAGACACAAAATATATAAAGACTCTTTTTATTTGATTTTCTTTGACTCAACACTAATTTAAGACAATTCAAACTTGCAAAAATTTAAAAACACACTCAAAAACTAAGACTCATTAAACTCTAAGACTCTCTTTAAACTCTAAGTCTCTCTCGAAGATCAAACCGAACCTAAACTTGAAGCTCAAAAGCTAAGGCTAGCTAGCTAGCTCTCCCCCACGTTAAAAACATACGAAGTCCTCATCGTATCTTACAAAATTCCTAAGGGGAGTGGTACTTCCCGCAACTATTACACCACTTGACTCTCATGTTCCCGACCATACCAAAAAGTTTGCGCACGTTGCGGTTAAGGAACTTGTAGTCGTCTTCAACTACGCACTCCAAATCCTCCAAACGCTGCCTCATCACCTTCATGGCTTGGAGACATTCGTCGACCGACGCGTAGAGATCCGCGATGGAGTGACGGCAAGCCGCACAACACATTGGATGCAATCCGAATGGGTCGTCATTGCCATCGTTTTCGCCGTCATCGCCACCACCATTGTCGTTGCCGCCGTCGTCGCCACCACCATTTTCGTCGCCGCCGTCGTCACCGCCGCCGTTGGGGCCTTCGGGAGTCTTCTCCTTGGGCACCTCATCCCAAATGTAAAGATCATTATCGTCTCTTCCGGCGGCCGCCCACGAGCTCGGGCTACGATCGTCGGAGTAGTCGCTACCCCCATAGTCCTTAGGCTCGGGCGACACCTCCTTGTAGTCCTTCCGCTTCATGCCTTGGATGCGCGCCGACCTTCAAACGGGCGTAGGGACCTTCTCTCTTTCAACAGGGTTGCGAGATGCAATAGCTCTGGTCGGGACACGCCCTCCGCAACGGATGCGCACAGTCCTCTTGATCTCGACAGGTAGCTTGAGCTCGCATCGCTTCGCCTCCTCCATCGATGGCTCCTTGGCTTCTTGCTTCAACTCTAAGCTCCTCGGGGACACAATGGCTGTTGCGTGGGTGCAAAATATTGCTTGAAGGGATTGATTCCCGAGCTCCCAATTCGGCCAAATAAATAGTCCGAAGAGGAAAACCCTAGGAACCTCATTTTTCCTTTTTTTTAAACTTCCCTTAAAATTTTCTGGCCGAAGAAGGAAGTCGAAAAGGAGCAATTCGGGCAAAAACCGGGATCGACCGCCGCTGGGACCCACCTGGGCCGGTCGGACTGGGCCGGCCGGCCCACCCTGTCTCCGGGGCCGGGCCGGTCCGGTTTTTCCTGCACCGCCCTTTTTTCGCCTCCTTAGCCCATGGGAAAAAGTTGGCCCAGTAAATCTTCGCGAGAAAATCCAGAAAATTAAAAGAAAAATTATTTACAGAGATTCATGCCTTGTTTTTCGTCCTAGGCAGGACGTTTGGGCTCTTCTTCCATGGTAAAGACATCAACATGGTGAAGGGGCACAACGTCGGGTTCGTAGTAAACCTTAAGTCGTTGACCATTCACCATAAATTGATCGCCTTTTATATCCATAATGGTTACCGCTCCGTTGGAGAGCACCGAATGCACAACATAAGGTCCGTCCCACTTGCTTTGCAATTTCCCTTTTCCGAAGGTTTTAAACCTCGAATTGTAGAGGAGGACCTTATCTCCTTCTTTAAACTCTTTCTTTTTCAATCTTTTATCATACCACCTTTTGATTCTCTCTTTGTATATGCTTGCATTTTCATATGCTTTCAACCTCATCTCTTCTAGCTCGCTTATTTGGATTCTTCGTTTCACCACCGCGGCATCAAGATCGAGGTTCATCTCTTTAATCGCCCAATAGGCTTTATGTTCCAACTCAACCGGAAGGTGGCAAGCCTTTCCATAGACGAATTGATAAGGGGTCATACCTATCGGTGTCTTGAACGTCGTTCGATAAGCCCACAAAGCTCCGTCTAATTTCTTTGACCAATCCTTGCCTCCCTTCTCTATGCTTTTGTTGAGGATGTTTTTTAATTGCCTATTTGACATTTCCGCTTGTCCGTTGGTTTGTGGGTGATAGGCCGTAGAGACCCTATGTTCAATCCCCAACTTGGACAAGCACTTTTTGAAATTCTTCCCGGTGAAGAGAGTTCCTCCATCACATATCAAAATTCTCGGTGTACCGAAACGAGGAACAATCACGTTCTTGATCATAGTAATGGACTCCTCCGTGAAAGCTTTACAACATGGCATAGCCTCTACCCATTTGGATACATAATCAACCATGACTAGAATATACTCATATCTGCGTGAGTTTTTGAAAGTCCCCATGAAGTCTATACCCCATACATCGAATAAGTCGATTTGTAGATTGTAATTCAAGGGCATAGAATTTCTTTGAGAGATGTTTCCGGTTCTTTGGCATTCGGGGCATCATGCAACATATCCTTTAGTATCTTCATGCATCTCCGGCCAATAGAATCCGCTCGACCATACTTTTGCTTGGGTTCGAAAATGGCTATAGTGTCTACCGTACTCCGCCGAGTGACACTTTCTCAGAATTTCTACCCTCTCTTCTCTTGGCACACATCTTCTCATCACTCCATCATTGCCAAGTTTGAAGAGGTATGGTGCATCCCAAAAGTACTTTCTACTTTCGGAGATTATCTTCTTTTGGGAGTTTTTATCTAGATGATCGAGAGGCATCTTCCGAATCGCTCGAATGATATCAATCATCCAAGTGTCTTTATCGAGCACTCGATAGAGGTGGTCATCTCTCGTCTTATATTCTATGGTCTCTTTATCATCTTGTCCACGATTCATCCTAGATGAATGATCGGCCACAACGTTCTCCACCCCCTTTTTGTCACGGATTTCAACATCAAATTCTTGGAGGAGAAAGATCCAACGAATCAAACGTGGTTTAGCTTCCTTCTTAGCCAAGAGATACTTGATGGTTGCGTGATTGGTGTAAACAATGACCTTCGAATTCACGATGTAAGATCTGAATTTTTGGAAAGCGAATACCACCGCTAGCAACTCCTTTTCCGTAGTGGCATAATTTAATTGTGCCCCATTAAGAGTTTTGCTAGCGTAGTAAACGGCGTGAACTCGGCCTTCCTTTCGTCGACCCAAAACCGCGCCTACGGTGTAGTCACTTGCGTCACACATGATCTCGAAAGGTTGGCTCCAATCCGGAGGTTGAATAATGGGAGCACTCACCAACGCACTTTTCAAGGTCCGGAATGCCGCTAGGCACTTCTCATCAAAGTTGAAAGCCACAACCTTTTGAAGAAGATGCGTTACAGGCTTAGTGATCTTTGAGAAGTCCTTAATAAATCTTCTATAAAATCCGGCATGGCCTAGAAAGCTTCTTAAGGACTTAACATCCATCGGAGGTGGGAGTTGCTCAACTGTCTCTACCTTAGCCTTGTCCACTTCAATGCCTCTCTCGGATATAACATGTCCGAGCACTATGCCTTGCTTAACCATGAAGTGGCACTTTTCCCAATTTAACACCAAGTTTACCTCCGCACACCTTTGTAAGGACCTTTTCCAAGTTTGCCAAGAAATCCATGAACGTCTTCCCATAAACGGAAAAATCATCCATGAACACCTCGACAATTTCTTCAATGAATTCCGAAAATACGGCCATCAAGCAACGTTGAAAAGAGGCCGGAGCGTTGCATAGACCGAAGGGCATCCTTCTATATGCAAACGTTCCATAAGGGCATGTAAACGTTGTTTTGTGTTGATCGTCCGGGTGAATGGGAATTTGCATGAACCCCGAGTACCCATCGAGAAAGAAAAAAATAAGCGTGGTTTGCTAACCTCTCGAGCATCTCGTCAATGAAAGGTAGGGGGAAGTGATCCTTCTTCGTCGCTTTGTTAAGCTTACGATAATCGATACACATCCGCCACCCGGTCACGGTTCTTTGCGGTATCAATTCGTTCTTCTCATTCTTCGCCACAGTTAAACCTCCTTTCTTTGGTACACGATGTACTGGGCTCACCCATTCGCTATGCGGAACCGGGTAGATAATTCTGGCATCAAGTAACTTGATGACTTCCTTCTTTACTACCTCTCGCATGGCATGAGTTAGCCTCCTTTGGTGGTCCACTACGGGCTTACATTGGTCTTCCATTGGTATACGATGAGTGCAAAAGGCTGGGCTAATACCTTTGAGATCATTAATCAAATATCCAATCACCTTCCTATGTTTTTTTAATAAAATCAGCAACTTTTCATTTTCTTCGGGACTCAACTCGTCGCTCACGATAACTGGATAAGTCTTGTCTGGGCCCGAAAATTCATACTTTAATCCTTTGGGCAAAGGTTTAAGGTCTACCTCGGGCACTTGTGGCTCCTCGGGTTTTATTTCTCCTATGTCCTCGAATTTTCCTTCCTCCACGCTTCCATCATGTGGTCCTAAGCCTTTTTTTGCTTCTTCTAGTTCTTCATCTTGTTGATTACTAATTTGATTTTCCATCGCTCTTTGCAGTGGGTCTCTAAGGGTTTCAACAAAACAAAGACTATCTACCTCCTCTACTTCTTCTTCGGAAGGAAAGGGTGTAGGGTGTTTAGAAACGCGAAGAAAGTTATATGTGTACTTTGTTCCATTAAGGTTCATTGTTACTTTGCCTTCTCCGGCATCCAACACGGCGTCAACCAACTTAAGAAAGGGCCTACCTAGGATTATGTGATCATGATTACTATGGTAAGCATCAATAACAAAGAAATCGGTTGGTATACATTTTCCATAAATTTTTACTTTCATGTTGCAAGCAATACCTAGAGGTTTCATAGTTCTACCATCTCCCATAATTAATTTCGTTGATGTTGGAGCTAAATCTAGGTTGTGGTCTTGAACTTTATCGTAAATTTTAGAAGATAGGACACTTACTTGGGCTCCGATATCGCATAAAGCTTTGCATTGAACTCCGTTGATCTCGCAACTCAAGCGTGGTGTCATCTCTTCTTCTTCGGATCCTATCGCGTAGACTTCGGCGAGGCGAGCGTATGGTGATGCTTCAGGCTTGATCCCCACGATTCTCTTCACCTCGGCTATGTGTTCCGGATCCACTTCATCATCTCCAAAGAGCTTTTGAAAGATCTCATTGGTGGTTTCAAGGTCGTATGAATCTTCCGCTTTCCTTTCCGGTGGGAAATCCACTTCCAATGCTCTCGCCATCCCCTTTTGATTAGGGAACGGTCTTCTCTTGTCGAATACTTCTCCGTAATCGATAGGAAACCAATCCATTGGTTCGAACTCCCTTAGTGGCTTCGCGCTTGACATGCTTCTCTTGTTTGTTTCATTCGATGCGGCGAAGTCAACGCTCGGGGTAGTTCTTGACTTGATGTGTTCTTGTTCAAACTTTTCCGGGATTGGCTCCTCTTTTGTGACTTCTGGGGTTGCCTCTTTAGAACATTTAGCACACTTCTTCTTCATTGAATTATATTCTGGCTCTTCCGCAAGTCTTGTTTCCCAATCTCTTCGCATGGCAGCCGCTTTACTAATTTTTTGTAGAAGTTGGGCGGCTTCCGTTGAGTGTTTTCTCCATGAGATCCCCACCTGCACACATTTGGATGTGTTACATGCAACTAGGGGTTAGGGAAAAGAAAAATGTATGCAAGAGTATGTCACCGGAGAAGCAGAGTCTTGGTCCTTGTTCGATTAATTCATTAAACCTATCCCAAGCTTGGTCTATCCCTTCCTCTTCTCCTTGCATGAAAGTGATCACTTGCCTCCTTAGATGTTGAACCTTGCTAATTGGAAAGAACTTCTCGCAAAACTTCTTTGTCAACTTGTTCCAATTGCCTTCAACTTCAAAGGACGCAAACGAGTACCATGTCTTTGCATTGCCGGCAAGTGAGTAGGGAAAGAGATTCCATTTGAACCATTCATCGGGAACTCCTTCTTGACGCACCGTGTTGCATAGCGTCGTGAAATGCCTGATGTGTCTATATGGGTTCTCCGTAAACATCCCTTCAAATGGGTTTGCTGCCACCATCTCGATGATCTTGGATTTAATTTCATACTTGGTCGCTTCGAGCTTCGATTCCGACTCTTGTACTTTTATGTCTTCACATCGAGGGCTAGCATAATCCCTTAGTGATTTCTCCGGTTCTTCCACAGGTTGATTGACGAACACCATCTAGACAATAAGATAAAAACAAAAACAAAAACAAAACAAGTGGTTTTCTGGATAATATGTGTTAGATATAACAAAAAAAAGATAAACTAAATATAAAACTAAGTTAGATGCAAACCAAACGATGTAAACTAGCTTGCTCCCCGACAACGGTGCCAGAAAAAGGGGATTGTTGACGGATAAAAGACGTATCCCTCTACGATCCGCAAGCGTACGAACCCCACACCTTTTTCACCACTGGATTCCCAAGGTTCTTGTCAATCCGCAGAGCAAGGGGATTACAAGCGTTCAATCTACCTTTACACACTAGCTACTAAAACCTTAACTGTGATTAAACTAGAAAATAACTAAACTACACTAGAGAGAATGATTAAGATACCAAGATAAAAGACACTCACCCATGGGTCTACGATACTAGAGCATGCAATCGCTTAAAGCCATGAAAACCAATCTAATCTATTGGGGTTGTGACCACGGTTTCGCCCTTTCCCTCCTCTCGTACTGTCACTACGCAAAGGTATTCATGACTAGACCTATGATGGACACGGCGTATTGAATGGATCCAAGGAAGCATTGGAGCTCTTACTCCCTTTACGGCATGGTAGCTAACCTTAAGCATTAAAGTATATTCAACACAAGATGATAGATAGATAATCCGACAAAGTATGATTACATCTCAAGATCGATTACAACCCATGGACGAATAAGGAGATTACCCCATCAAGGTGCTAGACATAGCACCGTTGATCATGGTTTCCCTTCCGACGGTGTCTTCCTTCTTCTCCACTTGTGGGTGCTTCCTTCAAGGTGGTTGATCTCCCTCCAGAGATCTCCCTCCTCTCTCGCTAGCTTGTGGATGGCCTCCTGGTGCGAATGGCTCTCCCCCTGTCGAATGGTGGCGCCTCCAGGGTTTTAGGGTTGAAGATTCTTCGGGTGCAAGGAAAGGGGGGCCGAACCGACCCCCGGAGTAGGCTGGGCCGGCCGGCCTGGGCCGACCGACCCAGGCCCATCTCGGCCCGGTTCGGTCGCCAGTTCGCTCCCGTGGGTCCTCAAGCGATTATGCACTTTGCCCCCTCCACTTGCATGATTTTGACAATGTCATCCTCGCGTCAAAGATGGAGGTTCTCCGCGCATGAATTTCGGTCTTTTGCACTTCAATCCCCGGGGGTGTTCCTTCGTAGAACTTCGGTCCTTTCCACCATTGGATGTGATTTCATCAAGCTCATGAACATGACCAAGACTCCGTAAATGCTCCTTTGAACTTGTTGCGAATCCGTCCTTTATGTCCATGTTTTCCTACATAAACATAACACTTCCAAATGCATGCACATAGATGAAGTTGTTATATGATTAGTGTGCCTAGTGGCGGGTTAGTTCCATAATCAAATCCAAACCAAAGTGTAATGAACAAGCTTGGTGTACCAAAATACATCGTCAACAGGGACCAGCGGGTAGGTCTCGGGGCCAGGAATATGGACCCAATGATCTTTCGTGGAGAAAGTATTTGGGAACTCCGACCAACGCAGAGCTTGTGGAGTTTCAGTGTTGACGTGCTCGATCTCCCTTGCGTTTGATCGGAGCTTCCTGTTGCTTTTGGTCGCTTGGCGACCACCAACGATGAAGTTGATCTCTCAGTTGGCTGACTAAAATGCACCATTGGGGTTGCCCCCTTTGGGTGGTGGTGGTGGTGGATATCACTCCTTGCAGTTGTTGTCGTGGTGGTTGTGGTCGTCCTAGCGATGTCGATCATCACGTCGATCATCTCAGCGGTCACCGCGCTAGTCGTCACGGTGATCACCCTTGTGGTCATCACGTTGGTCGTTGTGGTTGTTGCGATCATAGTCGTCACGTCTGTCATCGCGGCGATAGTCGCGGCGGTAATCATGTCGATCCCTATTGTCATTGCGATGATAGGGCCTATGGTCACGGTAATCACGTCGATCAGGTCGATGGTTATGGTTGTCGAAACGCTAGTCACCGTTCTGGTCGTCATTGTCGCTGCTCTTGGTCTTCTTGGAGTCGGAGGGTACTCCAAGGGCACGCTTCAGCTGCTCGCACTCCCTCATGGTATGTTTGGCGTCGCGGTGGAACTGGCATTGGTCGTCCATGTCCATATTGAAGCCACCTTCGAGGAAGGTGGAAGGTCTTGGTGGGTCTGCCATGTATGCTTCCCCAGATCGCTTTCGCGACCTATTTCCTCCATCGTCGTGATCTTCTCCATTGAAGTCGTGTATCACCGCGTCTTGAGTGTCGACTAGCTTGTCGACGTAGGCCATCCGGTCGACGATGGTATGTGCATCAGCTTCATGGATCTTCTCGAAGAGCTTGATGTTGGTGATCCCTTTCTTGTAGTAGGCAACGACGTCCTCATCTTTGACACCCGCGAGGGTATTGCGATTCTCGAAGTAGCGGTTGGTGTACTCCCAGAGAGTTTCATTGTGTCTCATCCACACTCTGGTGAGGTGGTGAGTGTTACAAGGGCGATTATAGGTCGCCTGGTAATTGGTCGTGAAGAGGCGAGACAGTGTTGCCCAAGAGGTGATGCACTCTGCTGGGAGATTGTCAAGCCACAGGAGTGGTGCCTTTCCCATCACAAGGGGGAAGTATCCCGCCATGTGGCCTTCGTTGCCTCCAGAGGCGCGTGCTGTGATGTTGTACATCTTGAGCCATATACTTGGGTCGGGGTGACCGTCGTACGTCTCAATGGCTAGCTTGAAGTCTTTGGGGTATCTGATCATCTGAAGACGCCATGAGAATGCAGGGAAGTTGTTGACCGCACCCGGGCTTGCCGATGGTGCATAGGCCGTCGGGGATGACGTAAAGGTCATCAGGAGGGCCGTTATCTTGGTCGTACTGGGCTCATTGTTGGAGTTCTTGGCCATGCATGTTCCGCAGCTCCGTTGCCTTGAGGGGGTTGTGGGCATCAAGAGCGTAAGGGACCCCATGGTCGTGGTCATAGTTAGCACGTCGTGCGATCTCCACTTCATCTCTTATACATTGACGCTGACTACCTTCTGCGTGATTGGCTTGCACCAGTGGAGGTTGAGCTCCTGCGTTTTGCCTTGGGTTTGTAGCGGTGTTTCCTTGGGCATTGGCGGCATTAGCCGCATTGTTGGCGGCATTGCCGACAACGTTGGCGGCGGCATTGGCTGGTGCATTGGCCGGAGCGTTAGCTGCAAAATTGGCTGGAGCATTAGCTAAAGCATTAGCTGCAGTATTGGCAACAGGATTGGCCGGCTGCATCAGTTCATTTTCACCTCGTCCCTCTTCAGCTACCGGCAAAAGGGGACCATTGCTGTGACGTCATTGGCGAGAACGTTCCGATCTCCTCCGGGAATAGGAACTTGCTGCTGATCTACTGTATCTAGGACCTCTTTCTTGAATCTAAGCAGCGGCGACTCGGACATTAGCTTGGAGACGTCGCACCGTAGGAGAATCCTCAAGGTGGTTTAATGCAACAAGAGTAGCTCCCAAGTTGGTTTGTGGAGAGTTGTGGACTTCAAGGCCATCTCGCTCAAGGTCCCTCAGGAGGTCTCTGGCACATAGGCAGTTTGCACGACATTCGTTGCCTTGTTGGTGTGGCAGAGGGGCAGCCGGGGCTGCTGGTGCTTGTATCCTGACGTTCCCGGCGCCTTGCTCGGTGTTGCCTGGTTGTTGACCTGCAGTCGGGGCGGCTACGACCAACTCTTGTTGTCGACGTACCGCTCTTTCAGCGTTGGCATTCTCGCGTTCCTGGCGTTGTTCATCTATTTCTCCACCGTAGAGTCGACTAAGACCTCGCGATCTAGGGTCTCGAGCTCTTCTCCCGGATAGTTCGGAGAGATAGTTGTGCGGGCGATCTGAAACGCGAGGCGGTCCGGAGACGGCTCTCGGTTCATCTGGCGGCGATAGGCCGCTGTAAGAGGTCGTCGAAGTTTCTTAAGGACACGGCACTCGTGAGCCGTGTGCTTGGGATTCTCGTGGATAGGGCAAGGTTTGTCGAGGTGATTCCTGCGGCTTCCACGATATGGTGTCTTGGCTCCAGATTCAGTCTGGATCTTGCGCTTCATGTAGTGGGATGCCATCTGAGCTGCATTGCGCAAGCCAAGAGGCATGCTGGATGAAGATGAGGTCCTGCGAGGGTGTTTGATGTGTTCGCAGACCTTGATCGTGTCGGAGAGCATGTCCTCAACACGATCGATCCCCGCGATCAGGTCGTTAGGAGTAGGTGGGCGGGAATCTGTCAACAGATCTGTCCCAATCTGTTGGTCGGTGGTGACCGCGTTGCCCTCGATGATGAGGCAGGCGGCTGGAGTGGTGGATTTCGCCGGCATCGAGCCGAAGCAGATGTCGACGGGATTAGCGAGGATGTCTGCCATGCTCTCCGAGAAGATGACGCCGTTGGTCGAAGCCATCGAGTTGCACAAAGATCCTTGATTCCCCCCTACCTGGTGCGCCAACTGTCAGATGGTGAGATCTAGACAGCCCACAGGGGTATTAATCCCGGTGGTTTAGTTGTTCGGTGGGGTGGAATCTAAGGCTAAGAATTTGAAGTTCGCACACGAGTACGCGGAATATAGAGAACACGACGAGTTTATATTTGTTCGGGCCTCCAAAGAGTAAAACCCTACGTCCGATTGTCGGTGTAGATTGCTCGAGGATTGCGTATGTACGAGGGGTCACCTCGTCCGCCTTATATTGGCCAGCGGATGAGGTTAGTTCCCAGACTCCTGGTCGGTTACGACCAGGAGACCTAAGTCTAATTCATTACATCGCTTGATATATCCTGTCGACCTGCTTTGGTCGAAATCCACCAAGGTCTTGTCTTGTACGCCAAGACCTCAAGACTTGGCGTACAGGACAAGACCTCGGTGGATATCGCCCAAAGCAGATCAACGGGATATGGAAAGATGTGTAATGTAGACTTAGGTCTCCTGGTTGTAGCTGACTAGGAGTCTGGGAACCAACCTCATCCGCTGGCCAATATAAGGCCGAGGCGACCCCTTGTGTAACCAACTAATCGTGCAATCCCGAAGCAATACAAACCGAAGAACTAGACATAGGGTTTTACTCTCCGGAGGCCCGAACCAGTATAAACTCGCCGTGTTCTCTGTGTTCCACGTACTCGTGTGCGACCTTTGAGTTCTTACCCTTGGATTCCGCCCACCGAACAACTAAACCACGGGGATTAACACCCCCCGTGGGCTATCCGGATCTCACCATCGGCGCTTGGCGCACCGTAGGGGTGAATCAAGGTTCTTCGTGCAACTCGATGGCTTCAACCAACGGCGTCATCTTCCCGGAGAGCATGGCGGACATCCTCGCCAACCCCGTCGACATCTGCTTTGGCTCGATGCCGGCGACATCAACTACTCCAGCCGCTTGCTTCGTCATCGAGAGCAACGCGGTCACAGTTGACCAACAGATCGGAGCAGATCTGTTGACGGAAACCTACCCACCCACTCCTAGCGACCTGATCGTTGGGATCGATTGTGTCGAGGGCAAGCTCTCCGACACAATCAAAGTCTGCGAACATGTCAAACGTCCTTGTGTGACCTCATCGACCTCCAGCATGCCTCTCGGCTTGCATAACGCAGCTCGCGTAGCGTCCCGCTACATGAAGCATAAGATCCAGATCGAATCTGGACCCAATACCCAAGATCGTGGAAGTTGCAGGAGTCATCTCGACGAACCCTGCCCTATCCATGAGAAGTACAAACACACTGCGGGCCAGTGCCGTGTCCTCAAGAAGCTTCGTGAACCTCTTACTGCGGCCCACCGCCGCCGCTAGTTGAACCAGGAGTCGTCTCCGGACCGCCTTGCGTTCCAGGTCGCCCGCACAATGATCTCCCCGAATTATCCGGGAGAAGAGCTCGAAACCCTATATCACCAAATCTTGGTCATTTCTGTAGACGTACCACCAAAAGACGGAGAAACCGATGAGCAACGCCAAGAGTGTGAGAAAACCAATGCTGCTAGAGCTGTCTGACGACAACAAGAGATCGTTGTTGTTGCCCCAGGTGCAGGCCAACAACCGGCTAACGCTGGACAAGTCAATGACAACGCCGGGCAACAAGCACCTACAGCACCAGGTGCTCCTCAGCAGCGACGCCATGATGATCCACCTCGTGCTAACCGACTATGAGCAAGAGACCTTCTCAGGGACTTTGAACGCAATGGCCTCGAAGTCTACAACTCTCAGCAGACCAACCCAGGAGCCGCTCTTGCCGCGCTAAACCACCTCGAAGATTCTCCAGCGGTGCGACGTCTTCAAGCCAATGTCCGCATTGCCACCGCTCAGATCGAAGAAAGAGGTCCCGGATACGACGGATCCATAGCATGTTCCTACTCCGGAGAGGAGATCGAGCATCCTCACTAGCGACGTCGCGATCGGGGCCCCCTCGACCCGGTGGCTGAAGAGGGACGAGGCGAAAACGAAGTAGCGCAACCTGTCAACCCCGCTGCCAACGCTGTAGCTAATGCTCCAGCCAAACCTCCAGCGAACACTCTGGCCAATGTCGCTGTCAACGTTGTCAACAACGCAGCCAACACTGCCAACATCTAGGGAAACGCCACTCCAAACCTCAGGCACAATGTAGGAGCTCAGCCTCCTCCAGTCTAGGCCAATCGGGCGGAAGGAAGCCAACGTCACCGCATAAGAGATGAAGTGGAGATAGCACGGTGTGCTAACTATGACCACAAACATGGGGTTCCCGGCGCCCTTGATGCCAACAACCCCATTCAATCTACAGACCTCCCGATCATGCACAACCAGGAACTCCTACGACGCGCCGAATACGACCGAGACAATGGCCCTCCCGACGACCTCTACGTCATCCCCTGCGCCTCACGCCCCCATCGGCAAGCCGGGAGTGGTCAATAACTTCCCGGCGTTTTCACAACGTCTCCGATGATCGATACCCAAAGGACTTCAAGCCGCCTATTGAGAAGTACGACGGTCGCTCCGATCCGAGCATATGGCTCAAGATGTACAGCATTGCGGCACACGCCTCCGGAGGCAACGAAGATCACATGGCGGGATACTTCCCTCTCATAATGGGCAAGGCACCACTCCTGTGGCTCGACAATCTCCCGGCAGAGTGCATCACCTCCGGGCAACACTCGTCTCACCTTTTCACGACCAACTACCGGGCGACCTACAATCGTCCCGGCAACACTCACCACCTCGCCGCAGTGAGGATAAGGCGCGACGAAACTCTCCGAGAGTACACCAACCACTACTCAAGAACCGCAACACCCTTGCAGGTGTCAAAGGCGAAGATGTCATTGCTTATTACAAGAAGGGGATCACAAACATTAAACTATTCGAGAAGATCCACGAAGCTGATGCACATACCTTCGGTGATCTCGTGGCCTACGTCGACAAACTGGTCGACACTCAAGACGCGGTGATGCACGACTTCAACAGATAAGACCACAACGACAGAGGCACCAGGTCGCGCAAGCGATCTGGCGAAGCCTATGTGGCAGATCCACCAAGACCTTCCACCTTCCTTGAAGGCGACTTCAACATGGTCATGGATGATCAGTGCCAATTCCATCGTGATGCTAAGCACACCATGCGGGAGTGCGAGCAGCTGAAGTGTGCCCTTGGAGTCTTGCTTACCTCCAAGAGGACCAGGAGCAACAACAACGACGAACGGAACGGTGGCCAACGTTTCGACAACCGTAATCGTCGACCTGATCGACGAGAGTACCGTGATCGCAGGCCCTATCCTTGCAACGATGACAGGGATCGGTGTGATTATCGCCGCGACTACCGCCATGATGACAGGCGTGACGACTACCGTTGCGATGACCGCAACGACAAGAGCGTGACGACCACAAGAGTGATCGTTGTCATGATCGCCACAACGACCAGTGCAACAACCGACGAGATGACCGACGTGACGATCGACGTCGCCAGGACGACCACAATCACCACGACAATAATCGGAAGGAACGGACTCCACCGCCACCGCCCAAAGGGGGCAACCCCATTGGCGCATTCCAAAAGGCCAACCGCAAGATCAACTTCATCATCGACGGTCGCCAAGCGACCAAAAGCAACAGACAGAACTAATTAAATGCCAAGGAGATCGGGCATGTCAACACCGAGAACCCACGGCCTCTCGCGTTGGTATGAATTCCCAATCACTTTCTCCGGGAAAGATCATTGGGTTCACATCCCCGGCCCCGGGACTTACTCGATGGTTGTTAACCCCATAGTCACCGAGGCCTTCCTACCTAAGACCCTTATCGACGGGGGTAGCAGCTTGAACATCATCTTCACGAGAGACGCTACGCAAGATGGAGTTCAAATTCAACAAGATGACCGCCCGTGATGAGCCCTTCTATGGGGTCGTGCTCGGCAAGGCTGTGTACCCCATAGGTCGTGTATGCCTACCGGTCACCTTTGGCAAAGAGGAGAAAGTCCGTACATATTACTTGACGTTCGAGGTCGCGGACTTCCGCCCATCACACCACACCATCCTCGGACGACCTATGCTTGTCGTTGACGGTGAAAATCCGTCAACCTAGCCATGAGTTTACCTTCGGTGTTGGCATAAGTTTTATACCTTATCCATTGGTACTAACCCCCGTGGTATAACAAGTTCACGTGTGCATGTCGGTTTTGGAGTTTAGAGTTTATGCAGGATTTTAGCGTTGAATGCAAGACTTTCGGGATAAGTTCATCAAGCACCTTATGACCGCGTTGCCCTCGATGATGAGGCGGGCGGCCGGGAGTGGTGGATTTCGCCGGCATCGAGCCGGCAGATGTCGACGGGATTAGCGAGGATGTCTGCCATGCTCTCCGAGAAGATGACGCCGTTGGTCGAAGCCATCGAGTTGCACAAAGATCCTTGATTCCCCCCTACCTGGTGCGCCAACTGTCAGATGGTGAGATCTAGACAGCCCACAGGGGTATTAATCCCGGTGGTTTAGTTGTTCGGTGGGGTGGAATCTAAGGCTAAGAATTTGAAGTTCGCACACGAGTACGCGGAATATAGAGAACACGACGAGTTTATATTTGTTCGGGCCTCCAAAGAGTAAAACCCTACGTCCAGTTGTCGGTGTAGATTGCTCGAGGATTGCGTATGTACGAGGGGTCGCCTCGTCCGCCTTATATTGGCCAGCGGATGAGGTTAGTTCCCAGACTCCTGGTCGGTTACGACCAGGAGACCTAAGTCTAATTCATTACATCGCTTGATATATCCTGTCGACCTGCTTTGGTCGAAATCCACCAAGGTCTTGTCTTGTACGCCAAGACCTCAAGACTTGGCGTACAGGACAAGACCTCGGTGGATATCGGCCAAAGCAGATCAACGGGATATGGAAAGATGTGTAATGTAGACTTAGGTCTCCTGGTTGTAGCTGACTAGGAGTCTGGGAACCAACCTCATCCGCTGGCCAATATAAGGCCGAGGCGACCCCTTGTGTAACCAACTAATCGTGCAATCCCGAAGCAATACAAACCGAAGAACTAGACATAGGGTTTTACTCTCCGGAGGCCCGAACCAGTATAAACTCGCCGTGTTCTCTGTGTTCCACGTACTCGTGTGCGACCTTTGAGTTCTTACCCTTGGATTCCGCCCACCGAACAACTAAACCACAGGGATTAACACCCCCGTGGGCTATCCAGATCTCACCATCTGGCAGTTGGCGCACCAGGTAGGAGTGAATCAAGGTTCTTCGTGCAACTCGATGGCTTCAACCAACGGTGTCGTCTTCCCAGATAGCATGGCGGACATCCTCGCCAACCCCCGTCGACATCTCGCTTTGGCTCGATGCCGATGACATCCACTACTCCGACGCATGCTTCGTCATCGAGAGCAACGCGGTCACCGCCGATCAACAGACGGAGCGGATGCGGTGAGGGAGAAACCCACCCACCCACTCCTAGTGACCTGATCGCTGGGATCAATCGTGTTGAGGGCATGCTCTCTGACACAATCAAAGTCTGCGAACATGTCAAACGTCCTTGTGTGACCTCATCGACCTCCAGCATGCCTCTCGGCTTGCATAACGCAGCTCGCGTAGCGTCCCGCTACATGAAGCATAAGATCCAGATCGAATCTGGACCCAATACCCAAGATCGTGGAAGTTGCAGGAGTCATCTCGACGAACCCTGCCCTATCCATGAGAAGTACAAACACACTGCGGGCCAGTGCCGTGTCCTCAAGAAGCTTCGTGAACCTCTTACTGCGGCCCACCGCCGTCGCTAGTTGAACCAGGAGTCGTCTCCGGACCGCCTTGCGTTCCGGTCGCCCGCACAATGATCTCCCCCGAATTATCCGGGAGAAGAGCTCGAAACCCTATATCACCAAATCTTGGTCATTTCTGTAGACGTACCACCAAAAGACGGAGAAACCGATGAGCAACGCCAAGAGTGTGAGAAAACCAATGTCGCTAGAGCCGTTCGACGACAACAAGAGATCGTTGTTGTTGCCCCAGGTGCAGGCCAACAACCGGCTAACGCTGGACAAGTCAATGACAACGCCGGGCAACAAGCACCTACAGCACCAGGTGCTCCTCAGCAGCGACGCCATGATGATCCACCTCGTGCTAACCGACTATGAGCAAGAGACCTTCTCAGGGACTTTGAACGCAATGGCCTCGAAGTCTACAACTCTCAGCAGACCAACCCAGGAGCCGCTCTTGCCGCGCTAAACCACCTCGAAGATTCTCCAGCGGTGCGACGTCTTCAAGCCAATGTCCGCATTGCCACCGCTCAGATCGAAGAAAGAGGTCCTGGATACAGCAGATCCATAGCATGTTCCTACTCCAGGAGGAGATCAGAGCATCCTCACTAGCGACGTCGCAGTCAGGGCCCCCTCGACCCGGTGGCTGAAGAGGGACGAGGCGAAAACGAAGTAGCGCAACCTGTCAACCCCGCTGCCAACGCTGTAGCTAATGCTCCAGCTAAACCTCCAGCGAACACTCTGGCCAATGTCGCTGTCAACGTTGTCAACAACGCAGCCAACACTGCCAACATCTAGGGAAACGCCACTCCAAACCTCAGGCACAATGTAGGAGCTCGGCCCTCCTCCCGGTCTAGGCCAATCGGGCGGAAGGAAGCCAACGTCACCGCATAAGAGATGAAGTGGAGATAGCACGGTGTGCTAACTATGACCACAAACATGGGGTTCCCGGCGCCCTTGATGCCAACAACCCCATTCAATCTACAGACCTCCCGATCATGCACAACCAGGAACTCCTACGACGCGCCGAATACGACCAAGACAATGGCCCTCCCGACGACCTCTACGTCATCCCTGCAGCTCACGCCCCATCAGCAAGCCCGGGAGTGGTCAATAACTTCCCAGCGTTTTCACAACGTCTCCTGATGATCAGATACCCAAAGGACTTCAAGCCAGCTATTGAGAAGTACGACGGTCGCTCCGATCCGAGCATATGGCTCAAGATGTACAGCATTGCGGCACACGCCTCCGGAGGCAACGAAGATCACATGGCGGGATACTTCCCTCTCATAATGGGCAAGGCACCACTCCTGTGGCTCGACAATCTCCCAGCAGAGTGCATCACCTCCTGGGCAACACTGTCTCACCTTTTCACGACCAACTACCAGGCGACCTACAATCGTCCTGGCAACACTCACCACCTCGCCAGAGTGAGGATAAGGCGCGACGAAACTCTCCGAGAGTACACCAACCACTACTCAAGAACCGCAACACCCTTGCAGGTGTCAAAGGCGAAGATGTCATTGCTTATTACAAGAAGGGGATCACAAACATTAAACTATTCGAGAAGATCCACGAAGCTGATGCACATACCTTCGGTGATCTCGTGGCCTACGTCGACAAACTGGTCGACACTCAAGACGCGGTGATGCACGACTTCAACAGATAAGACCACAACGACAGAGGCACCAGGTCGCGCAAGCGATCTGGCGAAGCCTATGTGGCAGATCCACCAAGACCTTCCACCTTCCTTGAAGGCGACTTCAACATGGTCATGAATGATCAGTGCCAATTCCATCGTGATGCTAAGCACACCATGCGGGAGTGCGAGCAGCTGAAGTGTGCCCTTGGAGTCTTGCTTACCTCCAAGAGGACCAGGAGCAACAACAACGACGAACGGAACGGTGGCCAACGTTTCGACAACCGTAATCGTCGACCTGATCGACGAGAGTACCGTGATCGCAGGCCCTATCCTTGCAACGATGACAGGGATCGGTGTGATTATCGCCGCGACTACCGCCATGATGACAGGCGCGACGACTACCGTTGCGATGACCGCAACGACAGGCGTGACGACCACAAGAGTGATCGTTGTCATGATCGCCACAACGACCAGTGCAACAACCGAGCGAGATGACCGACGTGACGATCGACGTCGCCAGGACGACCACAATCACCACGACAATAATCGGAAGGAACGGACTCCACCGCCACCGCCCAAAGGGGGCAACCCCATTGGCGCATTCCAAAAGGCCAACCGCAAGATCAACTTCATCATCGACGGTCGCCAAGCGACCAAAAGCAACAGACAGAACTAATTAAATGCCAAGGAGATCGGGCATGTCAACACCGAGAACCCACGGCCTCTGCGTTGGTATGAATTCCCAATCACTTTCTCCAGGAAAGATCATTGGGTTCACATCCCTGGCCCTGGGACTTACCTGATGGTTGTTAACCCCATAGTCAACGAGGCCTTCCTACCTAAGACCCTTATCGACGGGGGTAGCAGCTTGAACATCATCTTCACAGAGACGCTACGCAAGATGGAGTTCAACTTCAACAAGATGACCGCCTGTGATGAGCCCTTCTATGGGGTCGTGCTCGGCAAGGCTGTGTACCCCATAGGTCGTGTATGCCTACCGGTCACCTTTGGCAAAGAGGAGAAAGTCCGTACATATTACTTGACGTTCGAGGTCGCAGACTTCCAGCCATCACACCACACCATCCTCGGACGACCTATGCTTGCTGTTGACGGTGAAAATCCGTCAACCTAGCCATGAGTTTACCTTCGGTGTTGGCATAAGTTTTATACCTTATCCATTGGTACTAACCCCCGTGGTATAACAAGTTCACGTGTGCATGTCGGTTTTGGAGTTTAGTGTTTATGCAGGATTTTAGCGTTGAATGCAAGACTTTCGGGATAAGTTCATCAAGCACCTTATGACCGCGTTGCCCTCGATGATGAGGCAGGCGGCTGGAGTGGTGGATTTCGCCGGCATCGAGCCGAAGCAGATGTCGACGGGATTAGCGAGGATGTCTGCCATGCTCTCCGAGAAGATGACGCCGTTGGTCGAAGCCATCGAGTTGCACAAAGATCCTTGATTCCCCCCTACCTGGTGCGCCAACTGTCAGATGGTGAGATCTAGACAGCCCACAGGGGTATTAATCCCGGTGGTTTAGTTGTTCGGTGGGGTGGAATCTAAGGCTAAGAATTTGAAGTTCGCACACGAGTACGCGGAATATAGAGAACACGACGAGTTTATATTTGTTCGGGCCTCCAAAGAGTAAAACCCTACGTTCAGTTGTCGGTGTAGATTGCTCGAGGATTGCGTATGTACGAGGGGTCACCTCGTCCGCCTTATATTGGCCAGCGGATGAGGTTAGTTCCCAGACTCCTGGTCGGTTACGACCAGGAGACCTAAGTCTAATTCATTACATCGCTTGATATATCCTGTCGACCTGCTTTGGTCGAAATCCACCAAGGTCTTGTCTTGTACGCCAAGACCTCAAGACTTGGCGTACAGGACAAGACCTCGGTGGATATCGCCCAAAGCGCATCAACGGGATATGGAAAGATGTGTAATGTAGACTTAGGTCTCCTGGTTGTAGCTGACTAGGAGTCTGGGAACCAACCTCATCCGCTGGCCAATATAAGGCCGAGGCGACCCCTTGTGTAACCAACTAATCGTGCAATCCCGAAGCAATACAAACCGAAGAACTAGACATAGGGTTTTACTCTCCGGAGGCCCGAACCAGTATAAACTCGCCGTGTTCTCTGTGTTCCACGTACTCGTGTGCGACCTTTGAGTTCTTACCCTTGGATTCCGCCCACCGAACAACTAAACCACAGGGATTAACACCCCCGTGGGCTATCCAGATCTCACCATCTGGCAGTTGGCGCACCAGGTAGGAGTGAATCAAGGTTCTTCGTGCAACTCGATGGCTTCAACCAACGGTGTCGTCTTCCCAGATAGCATGGCGGACATCCTCGCCAACCCTGTCGACATCTGCTTTGGCTCGATGCCGATGACATCCACTACTCCGGACGCATGCTTCGTCATCGAGAGCAACGCGGTCACCGCTGATCAACAGATCGGAGCAGATCTGTTGACAGAAACCCACCCACCCACTCCTAGTGACCTGATCGCTGGGATCAATCGTGTTGAGGGCATGCTCTCTGACACAATCAAAGTCTGCGAACATGTCAAACGTCCTTGTGTGACCTCATCGACCTCCAGCATGCCTCTCGGCTTGCATAACGCAGCTCGCGTAGCGTCCCGCTACATGAAGCATAAGATCCAGATCGAATCTGGACCCAATACCCAAGATCGTGGAAGTTGCGGGGAGTCATCTCGACGAACCCCGCCCTATCCATGAGAAGTACAAACACACCGGGCGGCCGCGTCGTGTCCTCAAGAAGCTTCGTGAACCTCTTCATCGCGGCCCACCGCCGCCGCTAGTTGAACCAGGAGTCGTCTCGGACCGCCTTGCGTTCCGGGTCGCCCGCACAATGATCTCCCCGAATTATCCGGGAGAAGAGCTCGAAACCCTATATCACCAAATCTTGGTCATTTACGTAGACGTACCACCAAAAGACGGAGAAACCGATGAGCAACGCCAAGAGTGTGAGAAAACCAATGCTTCGCTAGAGTCGTCTCGACGACAACAAGAGATCGTTGTTGTTGCCCCGTGTGCAAAGCCAACAACCGGCTAACGCTGGACAAGTCAATGACAACGCCGGCAACAAGCACCTACGGCACCGTGTGCTCCTCGAGAGCCGACGCCATGATGATCCACCTCGTGCTAACCGACTATGAGCAAGAGACCTTCTCGTGGACTTTGAACGCAATGGCCTCGAAGTCTACAACTCTCGACGGACAAACCCGGGAGCCGCTCTTGCCGCGCTAAACCACCTCGAAGATTCTCCAGCGGTGCGACGTCTTCAAGCCAATGTCCGCATTGCCACCGCTCAGATCGAAGAAAGAGGTCCTGGATACAGCAGATCCATAGCATGTTCCTACTCCAGGAGGAGATCAGAGCATCCTCACTAGCGACGTCGCAGTCAGGGCCCCCTCGACCCGGTGGCTGAAGAGGGACGAGGCGAAAACGAAGTAGCGCAACCTGTCAACCCCGCTGCCAACGCTGTAGCTAATGCTCCAGCTAAACCTCCAGCGAACACTCTGGCCAATGTCGCTGTCAACGTTGTCAACAACGCAGCCAACACTGCCAACATCTAGGGAAACGCCACTCCAAACCTCAGGCACAATGTAGGAGCTCGGCCTCCTCCGGCCTAGGCCAATCGGGCGGAAGGAAGCCAACGTCACCGCATAAGAGATGAAGTGGAGATAGCACGGTGTGCTAACTATGACCACAAACATGGGGTTCCCGCGCCCTTGATGCCAACAACCCCATTCAATCTACAGACCTCCCGATCATGCACAACCAGGAACTCCTACGACGCGCCGAATACGACCGAGACAATGGCCCTCCCGACGACCTCTACGTCATCCCCGCTGCCTCACGCCCCATCGGCAAGCCGGGAGTGGTCAATAACTTCCCAGCGTTTTCACAACGTCTCCTGATGATCAGATACCCAAAGGACTTCAAGCCAGCTATTGAGAAGTACGACGGTCGCTCCGATCCGAGCATATGGCTCAAGATGTACAGCATTGCGGCACACGCCTCCGGAGGCAACGAAGATCACATGGCGGGATACTTCCCTCTCATAATGGGCAAGGCACCACTCCTGTGGCTCGACAATCTCCCAGCAGAGTGCATCACCTCCTGGGCAACACTGTCTCACCTTTTCACGACCAACTACCAGGCGACCTACAATCGTCCTGGCAACACTCACCACCTCGCCAGAGTGAGGATAAGGCGCGACGAAACTCTCCGAGAGTACACCAACCACTACTCAAGAACCGCAACACCCTTGCGAGTGTCAAAGGCGAAGATGTCATTGCTTATTACAAGAAGGGGATCACAAACATTAAACTATTCGAGAAGATCCACGAAGCCGATGCACATACCTTCGGTGATCTCGTGGCCTACGTCGACAACCGGTCGACACTCAAGACGCGGTGATGCACGACTTCAACAGATAAGACCACAACGACAGAGGCACCAGGTCGCGCAAGCGATCTGGCGAAGCCTATGTGGCAGATCCACCAAGACCTTCCACCTTCCTTGAAGGCGACTTCAACATGGTCATGAATGATCAGTGCCAATTCCATCGTGATGCTAAGCACACCATGCGGGAGTGCGAGCAGCTGAAGTGTGCCCTTGGAGTCTTGCTTACCTCCAAGAGGACCAGGAGCAACAACAACGACGAACGGAACGGTGGCCAACGTTTCGACAACCGTAATCGTCGACCTGATCGACGAGAGTACCGTGATCGCAGGCCCTATCCTTGCAACGATGACAGGGATCGGTGTGATTATCGCCGCGACTACCGCCATGATGACAGGCGCGACGACTACCGTTGCGATGACCGCAACGACAGGCGTGACGACCACAAGAGTGATCGTTGTCATGATCGCCACAACGACCAGTGCAACAACCGACGAGATGACCGACGTGACGATCGACGTCGCCAGGACGACCACAATCACCACGACAATAATCGGAAGGAACGGACTCCACCGCCACCGCCCAAAGGGGGCAACCCCATTGGCGCATTCCAAAAGGCCAACCGCAAGATCAACTTCATCATCGACGGTCGCCAAGCGACCAAAAGCAACGAACGTAACTAATTAAATGCCAAGGAGATCGGGCATGTCAACACCGAGAACCCACGGCCCTCGCGTTGGTATGAATTCCCAATCACTTTCTCCGGGGAAAGATCATTGGGTTCACATCCCCGGCCCCGGGACTTACCCGATGGTTGTTAACCCCATAGTCAACGAGGCCTTCCTACCTAAGACCCTTATCGACGGGGGTAGCGACTTGAACATCATCTTCACGGAGACGCTACGCAAGATGGAGTTCAACTTCAACAAGATGACCGCCTGTGATGAGCCCTTCTATGGGGTCGTGCTCGGCAAGGCTGTGTACCCCATAGGTCGTGTATGCCTACCGGTCACCTTTGGCAAAGAGGAGAAAGTCCGTACATATTACTTGACGTTCGAGGTCGCAGACTTC
This sequence comes from Cenchrus americanus, assembly GCA_947561735.1. NCBI lineage: Eukaryota > Viridiplantae > Streptophyta > Magnoliopsida > Poales > Poaceae > Cenchrus > Cenchrus americanus. The sequence goes on along the minus strand of OX387244.1, from coordinate 73,157,501 downwards.
CAGCCATCACACCACACCATCCTCGGCGACCTATGCTTGCTGTTGACGGTGAAAATCCGTCAACCTAGCCATGAGTTTACCTTCGGTGTTGGCATAAGTTTTATACCTTATCCATTGGTACTAACCCCCGTGGTATAACAAGTTCACGTGTGCATGTCGGTTTTGGAGTTTAGTGTTTATGCAGGATTTTAGCGTTGAATGCAAGACTTTCGGGATAAGTTCATCAAGCACCTTATGACAAGACCTTGAAGCCCATACAAGTCATGCAATGAAGCAAACTTAACTCCAAGAAGCCAGGGACTTGATCCGAGAAGACGACAAACTCGAGGACCTGACCAGAAAAGTGTTGAATCTTGCAAGACAAGGAGTTATGCCCAATTCGGAGAGAAACTGACGACATGGACCTACATGCAAAAGGGGGAAACATCCAGGAAGCAAGGGAACCGACGTAGAGCAAAGGAGGCCGCGGGCTGGGCCTGGATGGGCCCAGGCCGGCCGGCCCAGGCCGGTCGGCCCAGCCCAGTCTAGGGCCCGTTCGTCCCCTCCTTTACCCTAGCCGCCAATCGGGCTATTTATAGCCCCCTGACCGAGAACCACGCATAATCCAATTCGTCATCAGCCGCCGAGGAGCAGAGAAGAGAGGGACACCATCCCAGAGAGGAGAGGGTCGAGCTAGTTGACTAGGGTTTCCCTAGCCGATGTGGGAACCTTGCACAGAAGACCACGTCGGAGTTCCCAGAGCTAGAAGCAAGATCAAGGAAGGATCCCGGTGGTGATCTTGTGTATGTATCATTGTTATAGTTGAATTATCAAGTTGAATCTTTTCTTAGATATCAAGTGTTTCCTCGAAGATTTCGTTTTTCGATCGGCTTTGCTTATTCCAATTCTATTCTCGAGATAGATTACATAGGGTGTTCTTGTAGCCGCGGTGGCTAGAGGTACACGCCGGATCTTCCGAAAGAATCTTGACTTGTCTTTTGACTCGCCCTAGACTCCCCGCATGAGTAGGGATACGTTGTGATAGAATGGGGGTTCCGAAAGGCGGATGTTTTCGGATTTCGACGGGAAACCACGATTTAAAGAGGCTTCTTATTATATTCGATTTGCTACTTCTTCTCTTGCTTGGAACTTCAACAAAAGGCTTACCCCGATCTCTCTAGATCGGTTTATCTACCCAATCTTACTTTGTTATCTCCGTTCTTTAGTAGATTAGATTAGTTTCGTGTCTTTCATCTAGATGCATTGGGGTTTCTTTTACCGAAGATTGGAGTTACTTGGCTTTACTAGATCAACTTTTGCGTCACACATTTGTTCCACGGATTCGATACCTTGGGTTCACCACTCGAGGGAAGAAGGGTCCCTTGACTACGACGGGAGACTTGTACGCTTGCGAGTCTAAACGAACTTTGATATAACTATTAACCATCAACACTTGCCAAGTTCATGGCCATACCACACCACACCTCCTCATCATGAAGATGCCAGCACCAAATGGAATCCTTTCCATCCTCGGGGACATCATGGTCTCCTACAACTGTGAAAGCGTCACCGTCGAGCTCTCCAAAGATTCAGCGATCAAAGCCGCATCAACGGTCATGGTCGCCCAGGCAGCCAAGATCGACCAAACCAGACTGCAGGTACCAGAGTAGAAGCGTACAAGTACAGCTTTGGACCCAAGTCCAGCTGTCAAGAAGGTTTGCCTCGGCCTACCCGACGCATCCAAGGAAGTTGTCGTCGGGGCCGACCTCAACCCCAAATAGGAACTCGCGCTCACCAGTTTCCTCAGGGACAACGCTGACATTTTCGCATGGAGTCCATCTGATATGCCTGGTGTCCCCAGGGAGCTTGCTGAGCACACACTTGAAGTCAACAAGACCGCACGACCTATCAAGCAAAAGCTCCGATGATTTGCAAAAGATAGAAAACAATCTATAGAAGTAGAAGTCTGTAAGCTCTTAGCTGCAGGATTTATCAGAGAATGTAAACACCCGGTTTGGCTCGCAAACCCAGTTCTTGTACCATAGAAAACTTGGAGATTAAGGATGTGTATCGATTACACCGACCTCAACAAGCACTGCACGAAGGATCCTTTCCCTCTTCCTCGTATCGACCAGGTCGTGGACTTCACGGCTGGCAGCGTCCTACTCTACTTCCTCGACTACTACTCAGTATCACCAGATAACCTTGCATCCTGATGACGAAGATAAAACGGCGTTCATAACGCCTCACGGCATCTATTACTACAAGGTCATGACCTTTGGCCTGAAAAACGCTGGAGCAACATATCAGAAAGCAATTCAGAAGTGCCTAAAGTCCCAAATCGGGAAGAACGTCGAGCCCTACGTAGATGATGTGGTCGTCAAGACCACAGAGGAAGATAAGCTCATCGCCGACCTCACGGAAACCTTCGCCAACCTACGCGAGTTCCAATAGAAGCTCAACCCAAAAAAGTGTGTCTTCAGTGTGCCTTCCGGATTGCTCCTGGGCTTCATGGTCGGGCACCGAGGCATTGAAGCCAACCCTGTGAAGGTCGACGCTACCGCAAGATGGCCAAGCCATCCAATAAGAAAGATGTCATGAAGCTCACAGGAATGATGGCGGCTCTAGGTCGTTTCATCAGCAAGCTCGGCGAAAAAGACTTACCTTTCTTCAAGCTATTGAAGAAGGCCGACAAGTTCGTGTGGGACGATGAAGCCCAGAAAGCGTTCGAGGCTCTCAAAGAGTCCTTGAGAACACCTCCAATCATGACACCTCCAACTCCAAAGGAAACGTTAATACTCTACATCTCTGCCACCACTAATGTGGTCAGCACAGTCCTTGTCGCTGAACGAGAAGAAGAAGGGCAGGCCTATCTTGTCCAACGACCTGTGTACTACGTAAGCGAGGTCCTGGCTAATGGTAAGACACATTATACACAACCTCAGAAGTTGCTCTGTGCGCTCCTGATTACGTTGAGAAAGCTTCGCCATTACTTTCAAGCTCACAAGATCGTGGTTCCATCTTCGTTTCCATTAGGAGAATCATCCGCAACCGCGATGCCAACGGCCGCATCGTCAAGTGGTCAGTAGAGCTTGGAGAGTTTGAAATCGAGTTTTTCCCCAAGCAAGCGATCAAGTCGCAGATCCTCGCAAACTTTGTGTCTGAGTGGACAGAGATACAGATGCCCCCTCCCAAGGAGCAGCCTGAACACTGGATAATGTACTTCGACGGCGCCCTTAACCTCGAAGGGGCAGGCGTAGGCGTGCTACTCATCTCTCCTCAGAGGGGCAGCTTAAGTATACAAATCCATTACATGGCCTCCAACAATGGCGCGGAATACGAAGCCCTGATCCATGGGCTCTGCATAGCAGTGTCCCTTGGCATCAAGCGATTTCTGGCTTTTGGCGATTCTAAGGTTGTCATCGAGCAAGTCAACAAGGAGTGGGACTGCGTCAAGGACACGATGGATGCTTACTGCACTAAGATTCGCAAACTCGAAGGCCACTTCGAGGGAATCAAGTTCCAGCACGTCCCATGAAACAACAACGTGGTCGCTGATGTACTGTCCAAACTAGGCTCTCGACGAGCTCTAGTCCCAGCAGGCGTGTTCGTCCAAGACCTACGCAAGCCTTCAATCAAGCTATTAGATTCAGTTAACTCGGATCTACCCCAACACGATCAAACCTCAGCACCTCCCCATGACGTGCTAATGTCTGAAAAAGAAGATGATTGGTGCAAGCCCTTCATAGACTTCATACTCGACCAGCTCGTCCCCGACGACAAAACAGAGCGAGAACGTATCACGCGATGAAGTGCTAACTACGTCGTGATTGGTGCCGACCTATACAGAAAAGCCGCCTCTACTGACGTCTTGATGAAGTGCTGTCGGGGACCGCCCTAGGGGTCCCCTTAAACAACGGGGAATCCCCACTTAATCCCGGTATCAAAACACGCTAAGCCTAACCATGCAGGTAACTAACCATGCAGGACACGGCCCACGCCGGGATCCCGACGGCCCACCGAGACGGCCCACGGAGAAGACCCCTCGAGCAGGCTCCGCCTCGCTCGAGGACGCGCTCCCCCCTCGGACGGAGCTCCGCCCCGTTCGAGGGGCAACCCTTTCCCTCGAGCGGTCCCGCCCCGCTCGAGGGATCGCCCCCCTCGAGCAGGTCTCGACTCGCTCGACGGTTCGCTCCGCCCTCGGGCCGGGGCCCGCCACGCTCACGGGCGCGCCGCACGCGTGCACCGGCCCCGTACTTGGGCATTTAACGCCACGACGCCGCAGACGGCGCCATCATGCGCCACGGGCTCACGCCTCGGTGCCGCCGCACCAACTCCCCGGGGAGGAGCCCATCCCCGCCCCCGTGGGGGATGGATCGTGCGATACGGCCGGTGTCGGTCCCGTGACACCGCGCGCCCACTACGATACGGCTAACGCGCCCGACCCTCGAAAGGGGGCGGGCGCACCCTCGATTTCACTTTCCCCGTGACCCTACGGAGTTAGGTAGGGGGCGCCAGGCCGGTGGATGGCCATCCCGGTCCACCGCGCGGTGCGGCCGCCGCACCGACGCGTGCGGGCGCACGCCCGCACCGCAGCGCACGCCCGAGCACTGCAAAGCAACCACTCCGCCGCCGCGAAGCGCATTGGGAAGGAACGCCGTTGCGCCCGCCGCCCGTTCCCCGTACCGCGCCATCATCGCACCTCCCTCGAAGCCTATCGGAGGACACCACCGCCATCGCCGCCTTCCTACCCTCGAACCGCCACTGTTCGGGTACGGGGTAGGCCATCATGGCCGGATCGCAGCGAAGATCGTCCGGACGGCCGCCCACTCTACACCGTAGCGCGACGTGCTCCCCCACGTAGCTAGGTAGCGCGGCGTGCATGTAACCCGTCGCCCCCTTGACCTATAAAAGGGGGAGGCGAGCCCCCAGCCGCGGGGGGAACGAGTTCAGAGGAACGAACACAGCACCACACAGCATACCGTGCACTCACTCTCTTATTCTCCCACAACATCTTCAGCCACTCCACTAGGGACTTGGAAGCCACGCTTCCTCTCCCGCCTTGCTTGTACTTGCCCCACTACAAGCACCCCCGGTGCCGAGCAATATAGTGCCACGAGCACGCCCCTGCTGGACGTACGGCCTCCTCGGCCGGAACCAGGATAAAACCTTGTGTCATTTGTTGCTTGGCATCGACCACTGAGGGATAGACCTAGGCGCTATCTACTGGTTAGTGTCGGGACCATATTCCGCACCGACAGTTGGCGCCCACCGTGGGGCACACGAGCGCCTAAGGTCATTTCGCCAACCCCCTCCATGGTGATTCGCACTGAGTACCGTGGTACCCGCTACAACATGGGTAGCTCGGACCCCCTCCCGGCCGGGTTCGAAATCCGCTTCGGGGACCTGAACTTTCAGGCCACGGGGAACGGCTATCTGATGCGCCTCACTAATCGTGAGGAGCTTCGCGCGCGGTGCGAGGCCGGGTCCGCTCCGGTCTCCGCCGCACGCACAACACGCGCGCGGTGCTCGCGAGCACGGATGCCGCGGGCCCATCGACGCCGCGACGCCGTCGTCGCTCCGGGCTACGCTCGCGTCGGGCGCGGTCCGAGCGGCGGCAGGCCGAGCGCGCCGCCGCCCAACGCGGTGCGCCCACCGTCACGACGGCCGCAACCGCCCCGGCGGGACCGCGTGCGGTCTCCGACCACGCATCCCCATCGGGCTGCGTGGCGCCACGACGGCCCATAACGCCAACGTGAACACGACGATGCGCCGGGTTCCACCTGGCCGCCACGTCTTCGTCGCCAGGGACCCCGGCACCTCGGCCCGGCGGACGAGTCGTCCCTGGGCTCCGTCGACACGATGCCGCCCGCCAACCGCCACGGGTACGCGGAGTGGGACTTCTCCGGCGTGCCAGACCCAGTCGCGTTCAGGCGCTTCCTCGACGCCGCAGACTACTGGTTTGGTCGCTCCGACGACTCCGACACGGGAGCTACGACCCCACGCGGGAGTGTTGCGCCGTCATCACCAACGACCCGCCAACGCCGCCGTGCGGCGAGTGCGGGAGACGGGGAAGTCACGCCGCCCGCGGGGATCGCCACGCGCCCGGCCGCGGGGGCCGAGCGCTCCCGCTGGAGCCGACGTCGACGCACACCGGCCCAAGCCCACGAGCTCGAGGCCAAGCCGGCGGAGGAGGACGGTGCGCGGGCCGCTCCGCACCTCGATGGCGGGGGGGAGGCCTCCGCGCGCGGCGAACGCGCGCGGGAGCCGGGCCGACAGTCCGTGACCGCCTCAACCCCCGTCCCCAACGTCGACAACGCGGATACTCCGCCACGGGCGAGCCAAAAGCTCATCGCCGCCGCGACGTTGCTACGCGCCATGCCGGCACCCTCGACCCCCGAGGCTCGAGACATGCACCGCGAGGTGCGGACTCTCCTTGAGCAAGCGGCCGTCCGGCGGGCCGAGAGCTCGGCCTCACGCATCCGCCAACGGGGGGGGACGCACGGGGTGATGATCCCGCACCCGAGAGGCGAACCCTCGGTGCACGTGGGTCAACCCGCCCGACCGGGGACGCACGCCGGCCAAGGAACGGCTCCTCGACACGCGCAGGCGCTGGATGGCGATGCCCGCAACGTCATCAACGCCAGGCGCACCAGCAAGGCGGACGCGCGAGCGGCTAGGGGTTACCACCCTCGAAGGGGTGGACGCTACGACAGCGGTGAGGATCGCTCCCCGACGCCGGAGCCCCCGGGCACCCGTGTGTTCAGCCGGGAGATCCGCACGGCGGCGTTCCCCCAGCGCTTCCGTCAGCCCTCGACAATCGTCAAGTACAACGGGGAGACGGACCCCCGCGTCTGGCTCAACGACTACCGCCTAGCTTGTCAGCTGGGCGGGGCCACTAACGACGAAGTGATCATCCGCAACTTGCCCCTGCACCTGGGCGACGCGGCCCGGACATGGCTAGAGCACTTGCCCGCCGGCCCGGCATCCATAACCGGGACGATCTAGTCCACACGTTCGTGGGCAACTTCCGGGGGCACGTACGTGCGCCACGGGAACTCCCGGGATCCGCGCTCCCGCACGCGAGCCGGGCGAGTCGCCGCGGGACTTCATACGGCGCTTTTCCAAGCGCCGCACGGAGCTACCCGGCGTGGCACGGTCCGAGATCGTGCACGCGTTCCTCGAGGGCACCACGTGCGGGACCTTGTGCGCGAGCCGGGACGTAGCCCGCCCACGGACTCGAACGAGCCGTTCGACATTGCCACCGGCTTCGCCTCGGAGAGGAGGCCGTGGGGGCGATCTTCGACGGCAAGAAGGGCAAGCGCTCCGAGGACACGCCCGCGGAGGGCGGCGGGTCCAAGGAGCCGCGCCGCAACGACAAGCGGGGCAAGAAGGGGAAGAAACCGCGCCGCGAGGCGCGCGAGCGAGGGCGCAACGGCGGCAACGCCGAGGCCCTCGGCGTTGACCCGGCCCGACGGGGCCCTCGACCGGCTCCTCGAGGCCCGGGGGTGTTTGACGACATGATGAAAAAACCATGCCTCTACCACAAAACTCCCGTGAACCACACTCTTGAGCAATGCGACATGCTCAAGAAGTTCTACGGCCGTGCCGCCGCGAAGGAGGCAGAGGCCACGAAAGATGGGGGCGATGGCGACGCGGGCGGTTTCCCCGCTGTCGAAAATGTGTTCCTCATCTTTGGGGGACCTACTGTCGACATGTCGACCCGGCAACGCAAGAAGGAGCGGCACGAAGTCCTCGCCGCAGAGAGAGCACCTCCGGCCTTCCTCAGGCGGTCGAAGGACGCCATCACTTTTAGCCGGGATGATCACCCAAACCGCATCCCGAACCGGGCCGGTACCCACGCGGTGGTCGATCCCATCATTGGGAACGCCCGGTTTTCGAAGGTCCTTATGGACGGAGGCAGTAGCCTCAATATCCTCTTCGCGCATACATTGCGCCTGATGGGGATTGGGTTGGACCAGCTGCGGCCTAGCACGAAGCCGTTTCACGGCATCGCGCCGGCAAGCGGGGTTCAACCCCTCGGGCAGATCGATCTGCCCGTCTGGTTTGGGACCCCCAAGAATTTCCGCAAGGAAACCCTCACCTTCGAGGTGGTGGGATTCAAAGGGGCCTACCATGCCATCCTTGGGCGACCATGCTATGCCAAGTTCATGGCGGTCCCCAACTACACGTACCGAAGATGAAGATGCCGGGTCCAAACGGCGTCATCACCGTCGGGTCGTCGATCGAGCACGCATTCGACCGCGACGTCGAGTGCGTGGAACATGCGAGGCGCTAGCGCCGGGATGAAGCGCCGGTGAACACGGCGGAGAAGATGGTCAACGACGACCTCGGCTCCGCCGCCAAGCACGTCGGCACCTTCGAGGCCGCCGAGCAAACCAAAGGGGTCCCCCTCGACCCGTCGGCCCCCGAGGGCGGGCGTTGAGGGTCGGCTCGACCCTCGACCCCAAATAGGAAGCGGTGCTCGTCGACTTCCTCCGCGCCAACGCCGACGTCTTCGCGTGGAGCCCCTCGGACATGCCGGGCATCCCGAGGGAGGTCGCCGAGCACTCCCTTGATATCCTCGCCTAACGCTCGCGGCTCGTGCGGCCGGCGGGCGCGCCGCTTCGACGAGGAGCGGCGACGGGCGATCGGAGCGGAGCTGCGGAAGCTCCTCGAGGCCGGATTCATCAAGGAAGTGTTCCACCCTACGTGGCTAGCTAATCCTGTGCTTGTAAAAAAAGAAAAATGGGAAGTGGAGGATGTGTATAGACTACACCAGTCTCAATAAAGCATGTCCAAAAGTTCCTTTTCCTTTGCCACGCATAGATCAAATCGTGGATTCCACGGTAGGGTGTGAACTACTCGTTTCCTTGATGCCTATTCGGGATATCACCAAATAAAAATGAAGGAGTCCGACCAGCTCGCGACTTCGTTCATCACACCGTTCGGGACGTTCTGTTACGTCACGATGCCTTTTGGCCTCAGAAACGCGGGCGCAACATATCAGCGCTGCATGCAGCACGTTTTTGGGGACCATATCGGGCGAACGGTCGAGGCTTACGTGGACGACATCGTCGTCAAGACTAGGAAGGCGGACGACCTGGTTAACGACCTTGGCGTCGCGTTCGGCCCGCCTACGGGCCAACGGGGTCAAGCTAAACCCCGAAAAATGTGCCTTTGGAGTGCGCGGGGCATGCTCCTAGGGTACATCGTCTCCCGACGGGGAATCGAGGCCAACCACGAAAAGGTCGCGGCCCTCGAGCGAATGGGTCCAATTCGGGACCTCAAGGGGGTGCGAGAAGGTGTTGGGGTGCCTCGCCGCCTTAAGCCGCTTCATCTCGAGGCTCGGTGAGAAGGGCACCGCCCTCTACCGGCTGCTCAAGAAGCACGAGCGCTTCTCTTGGACCGCCGAGGCCCGGGAAGCACTCGACAAGCTGAAGGCGTCTCTGACGCACGCCCCAATCCTTACGCCGCCGCGAGGCGGCGAACCCCTCCAACTCTACGTGGCCGCAACCACCCGGGTGGTCGGCGCCGTGATCGTTGTGGAGCGCACGGAGGAAGGGCATGCCTTGCTCGTGCGAGAGGCCGGTCTACTACATCGGCGAAGTCTGTCGGACACGAAGACGCACTACCCCCCGGGTCCGGAAAGGCTGTTGTACGCGGTAGTCCTCGCGCGGCGCAAGCTCCGCCACTACTTCGAGGCCCACCCAGTTACGGTGGTCTCTTCCTTCCCGCTAGGAGAGATCATTCGCAACCCCGACGCGGCAGGCAGAATTGCCAAGTGGTCCGTTGAGTTGATGGGCGAGACGCTCGCCTACGCTCTGCGTAAGGCCATCAAATCGCAAATCTTAGCCGATTTCGTCGCTGAGTGGACGGACACGCGACCGCCGCCCCTCGATTCAAGCGAGTGGCCGGACTGCGTTCTTCGACGGCTCGGTGATGAAGACGGGGAGCGGGCGCGGGCTCGCTCTTCGTGTCACCCCTCGGGGAGCACATGCGCTACGCCGTGCGCCTCCACTTCCCCGCATCTAACAATATGGCGGAATACGAGGCCCTTCTCTGCGGCCTCAAAATCGCCATTGAGTTGGGCGTCAAGCGCCTCGACGTACGAGGGGACTCGCAGCTCGTGATCGATCAAGTCATGAAGAACGCGAGCTGCCACGACGACAAGATGGAGGCCTACTGTAAAGCCGTGCGGGCCCTCGAAGACAAGTTCTATGGCATCGAGCTTAATCATGTACCCCCGCCGGTACAACGAGGAAGCGGACGAGGCGGCAAAAATAGCGTCGGGCGGATCACCGTTCCCCGAACGTTTTCGCGCGCGACATCGCGCGCCCCTCGGTCACCTTCGAGCCCTACCCCTCGAGCGACGGCGGACCCTCGGGGGCTCCCTCGAATCCAGCGGGTGCGGAACCCATGGAAGAGGACCCCTCGAACGAGGCGTACGTGCTCTCCCTTCTCGAGGGGTACGGCTCCCACGAGGTCGATGCAATGGATATAGAGCCGGCGCCCGTCCAGGCGGACTGGCGGGAAAAATACATCGCCTGGATTGCTCGAGGGGAACTCCCCGCGGACCGGGCCACAGCCAGGCGCATCGCCAGGATGGCCAAGTCATTCACCCTCGTCGACGGCGAGCTGTACAAGCGCGCCGCATCAGGCATCCTCTAGCGGTGTATACCCATTCCCGAGGGGCGCGAGCTCCTACGGGACATCCACGCGGGGATCTGTGGCCACCATGCCGCGCCGCGCACCCTCGTTGGCAACGCGTTCCGCCAGGGCTTCTACTGGCCTACCGCGGTCGCGGATGCCGGCGAAATTGTGCGCACCGCGAAGGGTGCCAATTCTACGCCCGCAAGTCCAATTTGCCCGCTCACGCCCTGCAAACGATCCCCGTAACATGGCCGTTCGCCGTGTGGGGGTTGGACATCGTCGGGCCCCTCGCGGAAGGCGCCGAGGGCTTCACCCACTCGCTTGTCGCGATTGACAAATTCTCTAAATGGGTGGAGGTGCGCCCCATCACGAATTTGAGGGCTGAGCAGGCGGTCACGTTCTTCACCGACATCGTCTACCGCTTTGGAGTGACAAACTCCATCATCACGGACAATGGGTCCCAGTTCACGGGCCGGAAGTTTTTGGAGTTGTGCGACAAGTTCCACATCCGCGTGGATTGGGCAGCTGTGGCACACCCACAGACCAACGGCCAAGTAGAGTGTGCCAACGGCATGATCCTACAGGGCCTCAAGCCCCGAATTTTCGACCAGCTCAACAAATCTGGGCGAAAATGGCTCCAAGAACTACCAGCGGTCGTGTGGAGCCTAAGGACAACCCCAAGCAGAGCCACCGGGTTCACCCCGTTTTTCCTAGTCCATGGCGCGGAGGCCGTCCTCCCCCACGGACACGGAATATGGGTCGCCCGAGATTCGAGGGTACGACGAAGATGCTAACCGGCGAGCCCGCGAGGACTCGCCGGACCGCCTAGACGAAGTACGCCACGTGGCGTTGATGCACTCCGCAAGGTATCAACAGGTCCTACGACGTTACCAAGCACGCAAGATACGTCGGAGGGATTTCGACGAAAGGGGATGCGGTCCTAAGGCTACGCCAAGACAACCGAGGGCGCCACAAGCTATCGCCCCCATGGGAGGGACCCTATGTCGTGGTGAAAGTGCTCAAGCCGGGCACGTACAAGCTGGCCAACGAGGACGGCGAAGAACTCACCAACGCTTGGAACATCCAACAGCTACGTCGCTTCTACCCTTAGCTAGGATTTTCCAAGTATTTTTTGTTGTTGTAAAATCACATGGCCAACGCCCCAGTTGGTGTCAACTATGTAAATACCACAAGTCTAATAAAAGGGCAACTCGGCTTTCCCCTGAAACCCAAGTTACCCTCGGGGGCCTACCTTGCGGGGGGCCCCCCCCCCCCCAAAATGGTCCCATTTTTCGCGCAAAAAACATAACAACACGCGCTAAGTTTGTTTCCTACTTCAACCTCGAGCCATGATTCGAACAGGGCGTAGGCGGCACAGTGGAAGGAGCGTGCGAGCCAGAGATAGCCTACGCCACGCGGCTATGGCCCTTCTCTCTCGCCTCTAACCCAGCGGGCCCCCTGCGAAAATCGAACTCCCCTAACTAGAATCTACTCAGGAAGAAGGAGAAACAAAAAGCGTAATGAACAAGCAACTTCATTTACAGCAACTGCTCATGTTCACAAGACAATTTGTTTATTTACAAAAGGCCACGAGGCCGGGGTCGATACACGTAAACAAAAAATGGGCCTAGCGCCCAAGCGCTTTCGAGCGGGGGAGGAGCGAGAAGCATCGGCGGCGTCCGGGAAGAGGAATTCTTCGAAGGCCTCGGCGAGCGACCCGGCGGCGTCAGCAGCAAGCGCGTCCGCGCGCTCCATGGCCACCTCGTCCTCGACGCCCTCGGGCACGATGTAGCCCTCCGCCAGCGCCTCGAGGTTGACCTCGTAGTGGGATCGCACCACTCCGAGGGCCTTCCGGACGCCTAGGTGCAACGCCCGGCGCATCCGCTCCGTGACGTGGCCGCCGAGGGCGCGCAGCGGCCGGCCGGCCGAGCGGCCGCCTGGGCCTCGCCTTCCTCGACGACGCGGCAGGTCTCGAGGGCCGCGTCACGCAGCTCCTGCAGCTCCTGCTCAGAGGAGTTGTAGGAAGCCTGCAGGGCCTCGGCCCGCCCAGCAGCGTGCCCCAAGGCAGTGCGCAAGCATGGAATCAACAAGACGACAAGAAATCAGAAAGGGAGAAACGAACCCTCTAAAGCAAAAAACCAACAAACAGAGTCAAAAAGTGACTCACCCTCGACTTGCTTCCTCTCCAAATCGAGGTCGCGGCGCGCGGACTCGAGCGCCAACTCGAGACGCTGGACGGTCTCGCCTTGCTCGCGGAGGGCCAGCTCCTGGCCGGCGTTGCGGGAGGCCGAGCGCGAGCGCATCATCCTCAACCTTGGAGAATGCGGCGTTCCGCTCCTCCGGCGACTTCTCCCGCCGCCTCGCGCGCGACGCGCTCCCGCTCCCGGCGCGGTTCGGGGCGTCGCCAAGGGCAGCCTCGCTCTCCCCGCCGAAGCCGCCCCTCGGCCCCCGGCGGGCCATGCGCTTTTGGCCGGAGCCGCTCCTCGCCGGCAACGAGGGCCGCGGCCTTGGCGTCGAGGGTGGTCCTCGGGTCATCGACCTCCTTGGTGCGGCCGCTCAAACCCGCGCGCCCGCTCCTCGCCCCTGGCGGCTCGCCGCGCCGCGCCCCCTCGAGCGACGTGCGGAGCTCCCGGGTCTCGGCGCGAGCGGTGGCCACCTCCGCCTCCCGGTTGGCGGCCGGCGTCCGCGTCTTATCCGTGTCCGCACGCGCGTTCCACGGCGCTTCGTCGCGATCAACAAGGGCCGCGCGGATCCGCTCGAGGCTCGAGCGGCGCGCCGCGTCCCCGCCCGAGCTCTCCCGGGAGCTCGTCGCACCACGCCATCGCCGGTACGCTAGCCGGCCCGTCCGGCGTCCTAAGAGCGTCCGCAAGCGCGTCGAAAGCGCCGCATCGCTCCCGAGTTGGCGGGCCTCGGCGTTCACCCGGTCGAACGCGTCGTATTTGTCGTGGGCGCGACGCTCGAGCTCCTGGCATCCACACATCAAATCTCGTAAGTGTCAAGGCTTGAATGCAGCACACGGAGACAAAAAAGGAAGTGGGACGAGCAACTGTGGCTCACCTGGAAGACAAGCCAGGCCGGGCCGCCGTGGACTCGCAGCGCCTCGTTCAACGTGCGGTTGAGCGTGGCGCCGTGGCTCCGAAGCTCGCCCCGAGCCTCCTGCTCCCCCCGGCGTCGGCCGAACGCGGGGGGATCCTCCACGCCCCCCCCCCCCCCCCGGGCGGGGCGGCCGGCGTGGGAGGGACGAGGCCTCGGCACCGTGTCCTCGGCCCCCCACCACCATGTGACCCTCGTGCCGCCTCACGAGGGCCCCCCCCGGGGCTCGGGGAAGTTCGTGGGGCCGGGCGGCCCACCGATTCCACCCGGGCGGCGGGGAGTCGTCCGAGAGCTCCACCACCTCCGCCCGCAAATCACCGGCGGGCGCGGCCGCCGGCCCCGCCTCCGCCGGCACCTCCACCCGCGCCTCCGCGGCCACGGGCGCCCGCCGGCGCCGCCGTGGCCGCCGCCTCCCGGCGGTACCGCCGCATCCACGGGTGCTCCCGCCGGTTGCGTCGGCTCCACCTCTTCCACGGTGGCAGCCACCGCGGGCTCCACCACCACCGTCGCCGCCGCCGCGGCCCGCGCCTCCGTGGCGACCAACGCCGGCCCGCCCCCGGCGACCGCCGGCCGCGCCGCGGCGGGCTGATCCGCCGGCCGGGGCCTCGAGGCCCCGGCCCGGGCCTTGCGAGCTAGTGCCCGCCGCCACGCTTGACCCGGGGCGCGACCCCCTCGACGAGCGCCGCCGGGTGGGGATCGATGCGTCCGTCCTCAGCACCTTGGCCGGTGCAAGAGGAGGAACGGTTGGCACCGCCTGCGCGCGGCACGAACGGAGGGTTAGAGCACCTAATCACCAGCAAACCAAACCAAACGAAGGAGGACAGGCTCCTTACCTCGCGGAGGAAAAGGCCCGTTTCCTTTTCCTCGAAGCCTCCGCGGAAGAGGCCGGCGTAGCGGCCGCGCGCGCCGCGAGCGCCTCCCCGACGGCGCCGCCGCACGCACGGGCACGCCCGCCCGGTGCGCGGGCGCGCCCGATGCCGCACCCCCGAAGACGCCACCGCGCGCGGGGGCACGCTCGCCCCGCGCGCGCGCACGCCCGCCGACGCGCCCCTTAACGATGACGCCGCACGCGCGGCACGCTCCCCTCGCGCGCGGGCACGCTTGACGCGCGTGCGGGCGCGCCGCGCGCCGCGCGTGCCTCCGCGGCACGCGCCGGCACCTCCGCGGCGCGTGCCGCCCCCGATGACGAGTGCCCGGCGGCGGGCGCCGATGCGTCCGCCCGGGCGAAGCCGCCCCCGACGCCGGCGCGGGTTCGGCGACGGGGGCGCGGGGCGCCACCGTCCGAGGGGCCCTCCCCCTCGGACTCTTCCTCCTCGTCCGCTCCGAGGACGAGGGCTCCTCGATATCCGAGGAGGAGAGCCCCGGCTCCTCGCGCCGCCGGTACTCCGCGGACCGTTGGTCGCGGCGCGCTTGGCGCCGCCTCGCGTGCTCCCTCTTGCGCGCCGCCCGCTCCCTGCTGCTCCCGCTGCGCCGCCCGGCCGAGCGCACGGGAGTCGGGGGTAGGTGGAACGGACTTGGCGATGTTGAACTCCACCAGCTGCGCACAAGAGCGACAATGGCGAATCAGGAAACGAAAGCAAGACCAAGAACTAAGACAAAATCAGGAACCCAACTCACCCGCGGGCCGATGGGGAGCATCTCGATGTCCCACGGGGTCCGACCCGCAGGTGGCGGCGTCCGGGTGTCGACGGCGTTCCGCGCCCGGGTGAGCGCGTACGGCCGCTCCGGCGGCGTCGGGGAGCATCCGCGACCTCGCCAGGTCGACGGGATTGGCCGCCTCCGTCATCTCGAAGATGCAGAGTGGCCTCTGCATCAGAGGCACGACCCGCCGGTGGTGGAGAAAGGCGAGGACGCCCATCGCGTTGAGCCCGTGCTTCGCCGGCCCGCCGCGAGGGCGGCGAGGACGGACTCTTGCCGCGCCCGATGCTGGGCCGTAGACACCCCGTAGCCCCAGGAGTCCGGCCTCTTCTTGAACACCCGGCCGGTGTAGGGAGGAAGGCCGGGCTCGGCGTTACGCAGGTAGAACCATCCCCGCTCCCAGCCGGCGTTGTTCGTCGTCATGGTGCGAGGGGATGTAAAAATCCTTGAGGCCGCCCCCGGGGCCGGGCGACATCCCGCCGGCGCGCACCGCGCGGCGGGTCCTCGGCTCCGATGTGGGCTGCGTGATGAGCTCCCCCGCGGAAAAGGTGAACCCGAGAGATCCCGGTTGAGTCGGGATCCCCCGGAGTACCCTTCGCAGACGCCCACGAACGTGGCCGCCTGTGAGATAGCGTTGGGGGCGAAGTTGTGCAGCTCCACCCCGTAGTAGTGGCACATCGCCCGCATGAAGGTGCTCGCCGGCGCGTTGAAGCCACGCTCGTGGTAGCGGAGGAAGCTCACCACATAGCCCTCCGGCGGGTTGGGCTCATGGTGCGCCGCCGGCGGCACGATCCACTCCGCCGGCGCCCGTCTTCGTTGGCCGACAGCTGGCCGGCGGCGACCAGTTCGCCAAGGGCGAGCCGGGTCACCGTCGACCTATCCCAGGCGTACGGCTCCAGGATCTTAACGGGGAGCTGAGGCGGCGCCATGAGGAGGAACGGAGGAATGCGAAGGCGGAGGGCAAGGAAACGGAGGAAAAAGCTTTAACAGCGAGCCCGCGCGGTGGCAAGAACAGGACGAAGGCGAAGGGGCGGAGGGCCGAAAACGGTGAGAAGCTAAGGTAAAAAACCGCCGTCCCTTCTTCCCCGCAGTTTTATAGGCCGACGGGCGACTTCTCCGGAGCGGACGCCCCGCCAGCATTAACTGCAGGAATCTTTCCATCGCGTCGACGGGCGGGCCTCACCACGACCGCAGCGGCTCTAACACTGCAGGCGGGTCATCATTACGGCAAGGACCGGCCGCGACCGAGGCAAAACCGTCACGTCCGCCTGCCGCGCCGCCCACTACGCGCGCGCGCGCGGCTGCAGCGCCTAAAAAGGCGCGCCCGCGCTGCAAACCCGCGGCCACGACCGCAAGGCACTTAAATGCCCGGGTCCCTTGCCAAGCAAGGAGAACCCTCGAGCGGGGCGGACCCCCGGCTCGAAGCAGAGGCGACCCTCGATGGGATATCAGCGTGAGAAGGTCGCCCGGGACCTGCTCGATGTAGAGCAGTCAACCGCGGGCACCCATGCCACGTGAGACCCTCGAGCGGCATGACCCTCGGCTCCAAACGAGAGGCGACCCTCGATGGGATATCGGCGTGAGAAGGTCACCGGGACTTGCTCGATGTAGAGCAGTCAACCGCGGGCACCCATGCCACGTGAGACCCTCGAGCGGCATGACCCTCGGCTCCAAACAGAGGCGACCCTCGATGGGATATCAGCGTGAGAAGGTCGCCCGGCACCTGCTCGATGTAGAGCGAGTACGCCGCGGGCACCCATGCCACGCAAAACCCTCGAGCGGCCCGGGCCCCCGGCTCGAGACAATGTCAACCCTCCAAAGGGAGGCACGCGCGTGAAGGGACCGCCCAGGTCACGCTTGAAATAGAGCGACACCGAAAGCACTCATACCGCGCCGTGCTGCCAACAAGCACCTCGAGGGCTGACTCGCGCAGACCCCTCGACCGGCCGCAAACGCGAAAAGACGGGGCTGTCCATGCACGGCCCCGCACGGCCTTACTGATCAGAGGTTCGAAGCCTGACCCTCGACGGGTTCGAACAGGCGCCCCAGATCACAGAGTTAGGGACGACGAGGGCACGCGCATTCGAGCCGTTCCTCGAGCCCGTCGGCTCGAGGGTGCCCCACATGTCGTGTTCGAGAGCCAGCGAGGGCAGCTAGCAGGGGGATCCCACCGAGGGAGAGCTTCCGCGCCCTCGGTCCCTAGCGAACGGGACCGAGCCCCACCTAGCAAACTCACGCAAGCGCTTCCATGGACGTGTCTCCGGACCGCGCAGCCTACCCTTATCGAACGGGGCATGGACGTCCACTTGAACCACCCGCTAGCAGCTCGACGAGGAATCCGCGATTCGCGACCCGCTCGATGGGAGTCGTGGAGACCTCACCCTCCGTCCCGCGGAGTGACGGCGAGGGCGCGTTAAAAAACAAGTCGTCAGGCTCGACCCGATCGCCTCGAACGGGCCAAGGCTCGGGGGCTTGACGCGCGGCTACACCTCCTTGAAATTGCACCCGCCGGAGAGGCACGACGGGGAGCGTGCACCCCGGAAGCCGGCCGAAACACCGCCGATGCCGGTTGGCATATGTGCCACGCCTTTCGACCAAAGTTCTCGCGGTTAACCCCCGCGGGGAGAACCCACACTCTGCGGGGCTTCGGGGGGCTAGACCCGCGGGTCCGCCGACGCGGCCCCACGGAAAGCGTTCGCAAACAAGGAGGGAAGAACGTCCTATCGGTAGGTTCCGGCATCCGCGGGAGCCTCGATGGCAAACCCGCGGATGCTCGGGGGCTGCGTCGGGGACCGCCCTAGGGGTCCCCTTAAACAACGGGGGAATCCCCACTTAATCCCGGTATCAAAACACGCTAAGCCTAACCATGCAGGTAACTAACCATGCAGGACACGGCCCACGCCGGGATCCCGACGGCCCACCGAGACGGCCCACGGAGAAGACCCCTCGAGCAGGCTCCGCCTCGCTCGAGGACGCGCTCCCCCCCTCGGACGGGCTCCGCCCCGTTCGAGGGGCAACCCTTTCCCTCGAGCGGTCCCGCCCCGCTCGAGGGATCGCCCCCCCCTCGAGCAGGTCTCGACTCGCTCGAGGGTTCGCTCCGCCCTCGGGCCGGGGCCCGCCACGCTCACGGGCGCGCCGCACACGTGCGCCGGCCCCGTACTTGGGCATTTAACGCCACGACGCCGGGCAGACGGCGCCATCATGCGCCACGGGCTCACGCCCGGTGCCGCCGCACCAACTCCCCAGGGAGGAGCCCATCCCCGCCACTGTGGGGGATGGACTGTGCGATACGGCCGGTGTCAGTCCCGTGACACCGCGCGCCCACTACAGTACGGCTAACGCGCCCGACCCTCGAAAGGGGGCCGGGCGCACCCTCGATTTCACTTTCCCGTGACCCTACAGGTTAGGTAGGGGGCGCCAGGCCGGTGGATGGCCATCCCGGTCACTGTAACGGTGCGGCTGCCGTACCGACGCGTGCGGGCGCACGCCCGGCACCGCAGGCGCACGCCCGAGCACCGCAAAGAACCACTCCGCCGCCGCGAAGCGCATTGGGAAGGAACGCCGGTCGCCCGCGCCCGTTCCCCGTACCGGCCATCATCGCACCTCCCTCGAAGCCTATCAGAGGACACCACCGCCATCTGCCGCCTTCCTACCCTCGAACCGCCACTGTTCGGGTACGGGGTAGGCCATCATGGCCGGATCGCAGCGAAGATCGTCCGGACGGCCGCCCACTCTACACCGTAGCGCGACGTGCTCCCCCACGTAGCTAGGTAGCGCGGCGTGCATGTAACCCGTCGCCCCCTTGACCTATAAAAGGGGGAGGCGAGCCCCCAGCCGCGGGGGGAACGAGTTCAGAGGAACGAACACAGCACCACACAGCATACCGTGCACTCACTCTCTTATTCTCCCACAACATCTTCAGCCACTCCACCAGGGACTTGGAAGCCACGCTTCCTCTCCCGCCTTGCTTGTACTTGCCCCACTACAAGCACCCCCGGTGCTGAGCAATATAGTGCCACGAGCACGCCCCTGCTGGACGTACGGCCCCCTCGGCCGGAACCAGGATAAAACCTTGTGTCATTTGTTGCTTGGCATCGACCATTGAGGGATAGACCTAGGCGCTATCTACTGGTTAGTGTCGGGACCATATTCCGCACCGACAAGTGCATCCTACGATCAGAAGGTCTCCAGCTCTTAGCTGAGTTTCACAGCAGCGAATGTGGCTGCCACGCGGCATCCACCAATTTGGTTGGTAAAGCATACCGATCTGGATTCTACTGGCCCACGGCCCTGACCGACGCTAAATACCTCGTAAAACGGTGCAAAGGATGCCAATTCTTTGCCAAACAGCAGCACCTGCCAGCTCAGGTCCTGCGCACCATCCCTCCATCATGGCCCTTTGCTATGTGAGGCCTCGACGTTGTAGGACCATTTCGTACCGCCCCAGGCGGCTACAAACATATACTGGTCACCGTCGACAAGTTTACCAAGTGGATTGAAGTTCGACCTGTTGCGAAAGTAATGTCGGAAGAAGCAGTCAAATTCATCGGAGACATCAAGCATCGCTTTGGTGTGCCTAATAGGATCATCACTGACCTGGGTGCAGCTTCCACTGGCTCGATCTTCTAGGACTTTTGCCAAGATAACACTATCGACGTCTACTATTCTCGGTTGCCCACCCCCGGTGCAACGGCCAGGTCGAACGAGCCAACGGCATGGTGCTTCAATGTGACAACCCGCCCAGGAAAATACCGTACTATCGCCTAAGACCGATCCACTTTGGTCATTAAGCCATAGTAAAGTATCATCCTGTCGTTGGTTGCCGGGTTAACACCCGGTAAATCACTTGGACATCGAACAGAGGATCGATACATGCATTAAACTCACGCGAAGGCCAGTCCAGAGTACAACATGACTTAAACATTTTTCTTTATTTAATTTCCCTTTAATATTAAAAAGGGCTTTTAAGCTTTTTATTAAGCAATTAAATTACCAAAAATTAAAGGGGTGTTTCTTAAGCCTACTAGCACCTATACTGGTCCATTGGACCCACATGCAAGTGTTGGATGCTAGGGAAATAAATATTATTGAAAATGACAAAGGCTATCTAGTGATTCCATTTTAAATGCATATAAAAATAAATAAGCCTCAAAATGATCCAAACTTTCTTGTGCATGCTCTCTGGTCCTAAACAAGTCTAAAAAGCCAGCATGTTCACATGGAATCTCTACTGAACTTGGTTTATTAATTTACAAAGGAAAACATGCATAAATCAAGAATAATTATTTCTGCTAATCCAAAAATCATGATTAATTCACAAGATGTGTATTTTGGTATTACCAGACAGTGTGCATAAGTTGGGGTCAAAATCATAAATATATTTAACAAGAAAAATTACTTATGCAGATCTGCCTGAAACATAAAAACATTTTTATAAAAAGATTTACATAATAACTTTGTGCAATTGTTAGCTCAGGAGCTAGTCATGACCTAACACACAACATATCCAAAAATTAGCTACAGAGGATTTATGGTTTTTGAGTTATTGCAGATCTAGGGTTTTCACATTTGTATTTTTCAGGCAAAAATTAAAAGGAATTAGCTCAGGCCAGAATAGCAAAAGTTGTAGTATATGTCACCATGAATCCAACAAAATTGGTTTCACATTTTTCTGAGTTTTCTGTGATTTTCTACGCAATTTACAAGAAGCAGCCAAAGCAGTTTTACTATTTAAGTTATACCTTTCACTGAGGCCCCTGGAAAGATCTGGCCGTTTGCAATGTGGTCCCTGGGCGGCCGGGCAGCGGCGGTCCGGCCAAATTCCGGCCAGCCGCCGCCGGGCTTGGCCAGGGAAAGGCGTGGGGAGGGGCTAAGGGTCCTAGGGGACCGGTTTTGGGCCATAGTTGGGGGTGGGGGAGGCCGTTGGCGGCTCGGCCGACGGAGGGGGCCGGCGGCGCCGGGCCGCGGGCTCGCTCCGGCGAGGGTGCTGGCCGGGCGGGGCAGTGCGGGGTCCGGGAGGCTGCGATAGAGGGTCGGGGGTGGCTAGTGTGCGCACGCGGGCCGTCCGGTGGGCGGGAGGGGGGAGCTCACCGCGGCCGGCCATGGCGGCACGGCGGCGGCCCGCCGTGCGGGCGGCGCGGCGCGGCGCGACAGGCGTGGGGGCGGTGCGGCCGTTTGCGTAGGCGACGGGGAAGGGGGCGCATCCTAGACGTGCGTGCGGCGGCCTCGGCGGGGAGTGCACAGCAGGGGGGCGCATGGACCGGCGAACGCCGCGCACGGTACGGCGGGTGACGTGTGGCGCGGCGTTCGAGGAGTCTTGGGGCGCGGGACGACTTGGGGAAATGTGCGCACACCTCGGGAAGGCGCGGGCGCGGCCCGAAGCCGGGGCGCGGGCGGCCGGCGCGCGGCGGCGCGGCGGCGCCGGGAGCGCGGGCGATGCGGCGCGACGTCGCGCTCTGGCGCCTAGAAATTTCACTGTGCCCCTGTTCGAGCAAGTTTTTCTCCAAAATTTTGAATACAAGTGCAACATGTGGTCAACAGGAAAGTTGTAGATCTAACTACCGTCTACAACTTTTGCAAAGGCCGTCTAGTGTTTTTCTCAACGGATTTTGCAGGAACGTCGTGCCAATATTGAATGTCGGCCTGTTCTGTAAAACAGGAGGTACTGGCGGTTGACCAAGTTTTTCACCAATTTCCACTCAAAATTTGAAATTCCAATCTACACCAAAGTTGTGTCCCTCAACAAGACGGACAACTTTCATAAAGGTAGATTTCGAAGTGTTTAGGTGAATTTTGGAGAACGCGGCAAAAGTTCCGAACGACATCCGCTGACGTCAACGGTTAAGCGGGGTTTGACCGTGTCTTTGACCACGGGTTGACCACGGGTGTGTGTAGACTTGGTCAAGGGGTTCATTGGGGTTCATTGGCGAGGCTTTCGAGGTGACGGCCCAGGTTGACCTAGGTTTGTCCGGTGTTTGACCGGGGTTTGACCGGTTGACCTGGTCATTAGCGTTAATGATGTTAATTAGAAAACTGGGGCGTCACAGCCTACCCCCCTTAAAAGAATCTCATCCCGAGATTCGAAATTCCAAGGACAAGATAGAGAAATAGAGGAGTGGTCCTCTCGAATGTTCTGAAATTACTCTGAGGGAGCAACACGATGGGATTATGGGGCAAGAGCATAACCACCATCGGTTCAAGATTAGCCCCTAGGAGTAGTCAAGGGCGACAAGTAATGGAAAGCTTGCATGGAGTTTACTTGTGAATGCAAGTGAAAAGTATGGAAAGATAAATTGATATAGGATCTGTCGAATGATATTGCTCACATGTCATTTAGGTTGCAACCTTAGGTGGCATTGCCGTGCCACTACTGTGCAATGTTTTTCAAAATGTGATGTGATGCACATGTTTATGGAGACACGATGCATATGCTCATGTAGAAGATGCCTATGATGCATGTTAGCATGACTCAGTTACCCACAAAACGAGTTAGCGATTGAGAAGACAATCACAGGTTGAGAAGGGGTGTGCGTGGCGAGTCGCATTGTCACAACCAAGATACCTAGTGCGCCCCTAGTGGCAATCATGTGGCTGCAGCGCACATGACACCCTAGGTTCCGTCACGGCACCTTTAGTTATGGGATGACAACTTCACCAAACACAAAGGATAGAGTGGGAGATATTGAAAACACTCCAAGCGTATGCATGTTAGTTCACCCAAGGTTCCCAATGCACATGCTATGCAAATGCATGCTCAAGAAGGGACATAATCATTTCTTTATTTTTCAAAAGGTTGTGAGCAAGACCATGGGGAATAAGCTCATGATTGCATGTTCGAAATAACCAGGACAAGGATATCAATACAAAGAATACCTTAGGGTTTCATCACGTTTAAGGACAACAGGGTTGGGGGCAAATATAAGTCGACAGAGATGACATGTTGATAGGAGAATCACCATTGAAGATTGAATTCTAAGATCAAGACATTCCCACTGACATAGTAGAATAGCATAAGTTCTTTTTCTCCGGCTAAGCATTGCTGGGTAGTCATGTGCACGAAAGCACAGTTGTATGTCAGAACTCGAAGCGAGCTCACATACATGACGACATGAAGTTCTGGCCGTTATGAACAAAAGTTTATAACTTTAACCCAGAGCTCCAAAAATTCCCAATTTTGGATGGTAAATCATCAAGGTTAGAGATACATTTTTGGTACTTCAAAGGCTGAGCTAGAAGGCTAGGAAGGTTGCTCAATTAGGCAAGGTTGGGATTGAGTACTGTAAAAACAGTAAAACAGGGGTTCCCAAATCTGATCATAACTTGAGATAGAATGAAGTTATGACCATGACTTGTTGTGAGCAGGAACTTGATTAGGTTCGGAGCAATTTTTGTTTGCACACCTATTTTAGTTACTCCTAGAACATGGTGCAAAGACAAGGCGAACAAACTTTTACAACTTTGGGCAGCATAACAGCTAAGCACGAGAGGTACTCTAGTTTATAAAAAGCACCCACTAGCAAAATTTTCCTTAGGGAGCATATGGAAATTTAGTTTTCGGGTCCATTTTAGCTGTTTCGATTTTTAACATGCATGCAAGACGTCCTATTCGTCCTCACAAGGCATCCAAGTCCAAATTCGAAGTTAGCGCCGGTGGCATGGCACATACACGTATCTCCCTATAATATCTAGTCGAGATCTAGCCGAGGCTCACTTAGCGACTTACGAAACGGGGTTAGTGTACCTGCAGAAGATCACAAAACACAACGAACCTTTCATGCCAGCACTCATGAAAGCGTCCACATACATTACCGTTCACTATAGAAACGGCATCCATGCGTTAAGCCGCTGTATGGACAGCGTCCAACCTCGGACACCCTCCGTTTGAATGGAGTGTATCCTTGCCTCGCATGAGCGACATGCGGAATGCACACGTATGAAACACGTGGCGACACACAACTCATAAACAGACGCGAAGATGGGATCCGTGGAATGGATCACTCCATCTACCCTCGCAATTCCCGTGATGCGGAACAGCACACGTATAAAACACGTGGCTCATCTAGTTTGGTTGTGAAAGAATGTAAGTCTGACAATAAGTAAAATGTGCTGGAAGTTAGCAAAATAAACCATAGATTGATAAGCCACCTGAAAGAACCCAAAAATTCCCTCTAGGGCCTCTCGGTCTAGTTTATCCTTAACGGACCAACGTGTTTTGCAATTCAAACAATCTTGGTAAATTTTATTAAAAAATCATGTGATTAGAGTTGTTAACTAAACTCTGGTGCATGCAGTCGCTCTGATACCAGCTGTGACAACCCGCCCAGGAAAATACCGTACTATCGCCTAAGACCGATCCACTTTGGTCATTAAGCCATAGTAAAGTATCATCCTGTCGTTGGTTGCCGGGTTAACGCCCGGTAAATCACTTGGACATCGAATAGAGGATTGATACATGCATTAAACTCACGCGAAGGTGAGTCCAGAGTACAACATGAATTAAACATTTTATTACAAACTATTGTTCATGACATGGAGTAAAGGTTCAGAGTTCGAAAATACAACGGAAATAAAATAAACTAGCGCAACGGTAGACATCACAGGAGGCCATCCGTGATGTCATCACTTGTCGTCATCCATCTGATTAATCACACCTGCAACAACAATTTTAAAGCAAGGCTGGGTATACTAATACTCAGCAAGACTTAACCGCCGGGTGATAACTACATCACCAAACTCTAGACATGAAAGGCTTTTGGCCGGTGGAGTTTCTTTTGCTGAACAGCTGCTAAGAGTAGATCCTTACTTTCCATCTTTTAGCATGAGTTCTAGTTGATTACCATTTCTAAGTGTGCCAACTAATTCAATCAATAATTGGACAAGCAATTAAGTCATCCAACCATATTCCTCGAGTTCCATCATTATGGGATATCATGGCCAGTTGATTAAGCAGTCTCGGATAACGGTGAGAGGCCGACAATCGATTGATTTAAACCTTGCAAGGTAAACCCAAACACACGGTAGGCTGCCCCCGCAAGGACAACTTTCCCAGGCCGTTTCCGTCGATCTTCGGCTCGGGAGCAGAACCTACATTCCTTGGTACAAGGTTTACTGGATCGCTCCCACACGAACATCCAGACTCACTCGGGTACCACACTATTGCAAGCAGGGGGACACAAGTGCCCCAGGTTTAGTAGGGAAAGGTTCCCTTACCGCGTCAATCGGGTACTAGGCTTACCGGTCCCATACCCGGCATATGTTTAGTACGTTCAAAAGCTTAGCCCACGAAAGCCACTGGACCGGAGCCCAATCCCATGCTCTTACCACATGAGCAATCCATTAAGGATATCTTAAGATTCCTATCTAGGAACCTAATCTCGCGAGTGACGAACATCACTCGACTTCTATCGGTCCTATAGCATAGCAGCTATCGACCTAGAATACTAGTGATAGAGCATAGGTACCTAGGGATCATGCATCTAGGGTTTCAATTCAACTCCTGAAACGTAAATGCACAATCGTAGCAAACATAATTGCATAAATTTCAAAAACAGGGTTAATGATCCGGGGCTTGCCTTCGATGGCAAGGTTGGCCTTGGGCCCTTCTGGACTCGGTCCAGGTCTTGCTCGACAACGACGTGGTGCACGTCTCCGTCAGCTCCTCTGTCTCCTCCGTCCGGCACACGCGTACAGCTACCGTTCGGGAGATCTACACGAGGATGCAAGTGCAAGATTTATTTGATGATTTTAATTTAATTAAACACAAACAATAAATGATAACCATAGGGTGCATTAGTTGGACACATTCACCTAGATAAGAATACATTTAGCATACTCTTCCAAAAAGGAACAATATGCAATTCTTTATTAAACATTTGAATAAAGGTTCTTTTATACTTATCATTTCATGTGAAAGCTTCATTTCCTTTTATCTTCTCCAATAAAGGTGTAATTAATATTTTTATTTATGAATTAATTTCTTATTAGTGATGATAATTAATTATATTTTATTTGCATTAAATAATACTTTTCCAAAAAGGAAAAAGAATTAAATAAGGGCTTTTTCTTTATTTAATGTCCCTTTAATATTAAAAAGGGCTTTTAAGATTTTTATTAAGCAATTAAATTACCAAAAATTAAAGGGGTGTTTCTTAAGCCTACTAGCACCTATACTGGTCCATTGGACCCACATGCAAGTGTTGGATGCTAGGGAAATAAATATTATTGAAAATGACAAAGGCTATCTAGTGATTCCATTTTAAATGCATATAAAAATAAATAAGCCTCAAAATGATCCAAACTTTCTTGTGCATGCTCTCTGGTCCTAAACAAGTCTAAAAAGCCAGCATGTTCACATGGAATCTCTACTGAACTTGGTTTATTAATTTACAAAGGAAAACATGCATAAATCAAGAATAATTATTTCTTCTAATCCAAAAATCATTATTAATTCAAAAGATGTGTATTTTGGTATTACAAGACAGTGTGCACAAGTTGGGGTCAAAATCATAAATATATTTAACAAGAAAAATTACTTATGCAGATCTGCCTGCAACAGAAAAACATTTTATAAAACGATTTACATCATAACTTTGTGCAATTTTTGGCTCAGGAGCTAGTCTTGACCTAACACACAACATATCCAAAAATTAGCTACAGAAGATTTCTGGTTTTTGAGATATTGCAGATCTAGGGTTTTCACATTTGTATTTTTCATGCACAAATTAAAAAGAATTAGCTCAGGCCAGAATAACAAAAGTTGTAGTACAAATCACCATGAATCCAACAAAATTGGTTTCACATTTTTCTGAGTTTTCTGTGATTTTCTACGCAATTTACAAGAAGCCGCCAAAGCAGTTTGACTATTTAAGTTATACCTTTCACTGAGGCCCCTGGAAAGATCTGGCCGTTTGCAATGTGGTCCCTGGGCGGCCGGGCAGCGGCGGTCCGGCCAAATTCTGGCGAGCCGCTGCCGGGCTTGGCCAGGGAAAGGCGTGGGGAGGGGCTAAGGGTCCTAGGGGACCGGTTTTGGGCCATAGTTGGGGGTGGGGAGGCCGTTGGCGGCTCGGCCGGCGGAGGGCGGCGGCCGCCGCCGCGGGCTCGCTCCGGCGAGGGTGCCGGCCTGGCCGGGCGGTGCGGGGTCCGAGAGGCTGCGATAGAGGGTCGGGGTGGCTAGTGTGCGCACGCGGGGGCCGTCCGGTGGCCGGGAGGGGGAGCTCACCGCGGCCGGCCATGGCGGCACGGCGGCGGCCCGCCGTGCGGGGCCGGGCGCGGGCGCGACCGGGCGTGGGGCGGTGCGGCTGTTTAAGTAGGCGACAGGGAAGGGGGGGCGCAGCCTAGACGTGCGTGCGGCGGCCTCGGCGGGAATGCACAGCAGGGGGGCGCATGGACCGGGCAGAACGCTGCAGTACGGCGGGTGACGTGTGGCGCGGCGTTCGAGGAGTCTTGGGGCGCGGGACGACCTGGGGAAATGTGCGCGCACCTCGGGAAGGCGCGGGCGCGGCCCGGAAGCCGGGCGCGGGCGGCCGGCGCGCGCGCGGCGCGGCGGCCGGGAGCGCGGGCGACGCGGCGCGACGTCGCGCTCTGGCGCCTAGAAATTTCACTGTGCCCCTGTTCGAGCAAGTTTTTCTCCAAAATTTTGAATACAAGTGCAACATGTGGTCAACAGGAAAGTTGTAGATCTAACTATCCTCTACAACTTTTGCAAAGGCCGTCTAGTGTTTTTCTCAACGGATTTTGCAGGAACGTCGTGCCAATATTGAATGTCGGCTCGTTGCGGGAAAACAAGAGGTGCGGCGGTTAACCAAGTTTTTCACCAATTTCCACTCAAAATTTGAAATGCCAATCTACACGAAAGTTGTGTCCCTCAACAAGACGGACAACTTTCATAAAGGTAGATTTTGAAGTGTTTAGGTGAATTTTGGAGAACGCGGCAAAAGTTCCGGACGACATCTGCTGACGTCAATGGTTAAGCGGGGTTTGACCGTGTCTTTGACCACGGGTTGACCACGGGTGTGTGTAGACTTGGTCAAGGGGTTCATTGGGGTTCATTGGCGAGGCTTTCGAGGTGACGGCCCAGGTTGACCTAGGTTTGTCCGGTGTTTGACCGGGGTTTGACCGGTTGACCTGGTCATTAGCGTTAATGATGTTAATTAGAAAACTGGGGCGTCACATTCAAGCCCTCAAAGATCGTATCTACGACAACGCCTCCAACTATGCCACCCGGTGGTTGGCCGAGCTACCACACGTGATTTGGGGTCTCAGGACTCAAGTCAGCTCTGCTACGGGCTTCTCGCCTTTCTTTCTGGTCTACGGATCAGAAGCTGTACTACTTACCGACGTCGCCTTTGGAGCTCCACGCATCCAGTTCTACGAGGAAGGAGAGGCCGAGCAAACACGTCGCGTCGGCCTCGACAGCCTCGAAGAACAAAGACTCGCTGTTGTCATGAGACAAACCCGTCATGACCAACAGCTCCGACGCTATCTTGATCGCAACGTTAAGGAAACTTCCTTCAACGTTGGCGACCTCGTCCTTAGGCGTATCCAGAAAACAGATGGCATGCACAAGCACTCTGCCCCTTGGGAGGGACCCTTCATCATCACCGAAGTCATCAGCCCTTCTACATATCACCTCCAGTGGGGCGACAGGCAAGAAGTGCCCACTGGAACGTGGAGCATCTACGACGATTCTATCCATAGAATAGTTTTAAATTTGAGCTATGTATTTCCTTTCCTTGTACCTTTTTCAGATTAAATAAATATAACTTCAAGCAGTCATCTGCTATGTGTTCAGCACTACCTTCTCCTCCCTCATATCATAAACCTTCCCCCTCGACATGCTCGGGGGCTTGGCTAAAGCCAACACATGGGTTGCAAAACTTGGGGGTTCCGAGTCTTTTTTGTTCCTCCCCCTTGACACGCTCGGGGGCTTGGCCCAAAAAGCCAACCTAAGGGTCGTACGACCTGAAGACACCATCCCTAATGAGTATGAAGCCTCCTGTCGCTACGAGCATGCTTGGTCGAGAAGGTCACTAGACCTGAGCCCTAGGCTCCTCCCTCATGCGCCGACCTCACGTAAGCCTCCACGCTAAGCTGTGGGAGTCGGTAAGCCAGCCTCTCCGTGAGAAGTGGTTAGCGAGTCAAGAACACAAGACGTCGTCATCAACAAGATTAACCAAGCTTGCACAGGCATAAGGCAAGTACTTCATTAAGGCTTAACAAAGTATTTATGAAGCACTATGAGAGGAGGAGGTACAGCTCCTAGCCCAAGACTACTGGTCGCCATCATCGCCTTCATAGTCAATGTTGTCCATCACCTCCATGGCTGCATCTCTAACCTCAAGGTCCAAGGCTTTGAGGTCCTTTGTGGTATCAGCACCTCCCTTGACCTTGGCCATGTCGACGTCAGGATAATGAGACCTAACTCTCACCAATGCATCGGTCGCCGCCGCCAAGCTCGTCACCTTCAACAGTGTCAAGAGCCTGTTGGGAGTGTCTATGAGACAATCCACAAGGGACTGCGGCTCCTCCACTTCAGACAGAACAACTATGCAATCCATTGCATAGTTGGCAGCACCCTTCAGGTCGTTCAGCTCCACCTCATACCCTACATGACTTCAAAACAACTTCGAATTCGGCTTCAAGGCCTCGACGAGCTCTTTTCTCATAAGCTAGCTTTTGAGATATGGCGTACTCACTGTCAGTAGCTTCTTTCATCGCTCGTTTGAGATCCTAGCCACCGGCCTTGACCTCCCAAAGTGATATCTCCAGGTCCCGAACCTTGCTCTTGGAGGCGGCGAGAGTGTTCTTTAGCTCCTCTTCACGGTTACGGAACTCTGCAAGATACAACAGTTAGCACATAGCTAAACGACCTTCTTCTCAAAAAGATCGTCAACACGTCGACCTACCAGCGACCATGGTATTGAATTGCGCAGTAGCCTCCACGGCCTTGCGCTTTTCCTCGGCGAGCTCGTCCTCGAGCCTTTTCTTTTCAGCGGACGCCGCCTCACGGACGTCCTTCAGCTCTTGCTCAAGGTCGACAATCCGCTTCTCCTTCTCTGTCGCATTTTTCAGCAGGTCGGCCCGGCCTTTGGCCCGCTCTACCAGCGACTGTCACGGTACAACAAGGTCGTCAGTACCATTTCAACCACGCATTATCAAGTAACAACAAATCATTGTAGACAACTCACCATCAGCGCGGTGTTGATGGTAATAATGCTGGTCTGCAAGGCCTGCATGTCCTCGTTATCTTCAAACCAGTCATCCTGCCAAGGGGTATGATTTCAGTTAATTTTGCGTCATGGCAACTTCGGGCTTGAAGACGAAGACTGAGGTACCTGTGCGCCAGATGTTCCTAGACCTCCGGGCGCCTGGTCAATTTGAGGCTGGTCCATGACAAGGTCCTCAGCCCCAGCAGGTCGAGCACTGATGGGGTCGACGTCAACAACCCCAGGGGGGTCGTCGCTTTGACGTCCCCGGCAGAAGTTACCCCTCCAGCATCAACAACGACCAGGGGAGTCTCCACCCTTGAATCCGCCACAGGCGGTGAAGTTGCCCTGCTCGCAACCGCTCCCCGCGGCGGAGTGGCAGTACGCGCGTCATCAGCAAGTGCCTCCCCCACGACCTTTGGTTCAGCTGACCTCGTGCAGGATGGAGAAGCTGGGGCACCCAGGTTGTCCTGTGGTACCGCCACTGACCTGCACAAGCAACACCACATCAAAACAAGAATTCAACCATGAGCAAAAAAGATTGAGTGATCAAGATTTTACCTCACAGAAACTAGAACCCGAAGCTTCGGCCTAAAGAATCGAGGCCTGATCACGGCAGGCATCCTTGTCTGCGCTGCGGCAGCAGTCCGCTGTGCCTCAAGACTCCGTCGAAGGGCATCCTCCTACGTCTTCTCCACTAGCTCCCGCTACCTCTAGGCAGCAGGACTCTCTGACCTCCTCGCCGAACGATCCTCAATGTCCGGCAACTCCTCGATAGCTTCGTCCTTCTCCTTCTCCTCATCCTCTTCCTCCGATTTGACCTCCCTTGATCGGGGTGTAGGAATCGTTGGCATCACAACCGCCGGAGAGGAAGCGGCCTTCCTCTTCCTCTTCTTCTTCTCTGCGGCCTTCACTACAGAAACGGCAGCAGCAATAGCTGAAGCTGATTGCTTTCCCACCGCTGACCTATTCCTACGTCGTGGCTTCGCGGCGCCGCCAACATCCGGTCCTGCCCCGGCGTCGCCTCCGCCTTCAACATCGGTGTCCTCCTCGGTCTCCACCGACGAGTCAGACTCGTACAACTCCAGCAGATGACCTGCTGGAGGCTTATACTTGTCTGACCTAAGTTTCCTTCGGTGGTGCTCGCCCTCAGGAAGAGGCGCGAGACACCACATCTGAAGCTCGCGCTCCTGTAAGCAAACGATCAAGACATTTACATGACCTAAACAACCATAGGCATAGTAAAACGACCAAAGGGTAGATCTCAGGATCTTACCGGATCAGCCGGCCTCTTCAATGAGTGTGCCTTAGGGCACTTCTTCACCTTCACTTTCCCAGAGTACATCTGGGAAACTCTAGCTGCCATCTCCTCCTTGGAGACCTTGCGGTTAACCTCGCGTGTGGGCTCCGATTGTCCCCAGTACTCGTACGCCGGGTGACCCGGTCCTTGATCGGTTGGATCATCCGCCGACAAAACGACCTCACCACAGCGGCCCCAGTCACCCCTTGTCGGGGACAGCCCTAGGGGTCCCCTTAAACAGCTGGGAAACCCCCACTTAAAACCCGCAACAAAGCCAAAACCAAATACGCCTTACTTAACCATGCAGGACATGGCCCGCGCCACGAAGGCCCCAGTGGCCCACCAGGCGGCCCACTCGAAGACTCCCTCAAATAGGTTTTGCCTCGCTCGAGGGTGCACGCCTCCTTCGGGCGGGCTCTGCCCCGTTCGAGGGGGTGCGCCTCCCTCGAGCGAGGTCCGCCTCGCTCGAGGGTCCGCCCCGCCCTCGGACGGGGTCCGCCTCGCTCGAGGGGCACCCCGCGCACGCGCGCTCGCTCCCGTACGTGGACACTTAATGCCCCGACATCGGCGGGGCGGCGCCATCATGCGCCGGGGCTCGCGCCCGTGCCGCCGCACCAACTCCCCGAGAGGGAGCCCATCCCCATCACGCGGGGGGGGGGGGGGGACCGTGCCGCGCGGCCGGTGCCAGTCCCGTGACTCCGTGCACCTGCTCCGGTACGGCTAACGCGCCGAGCCCTCGAAGGGGGGCCGGCTGCACCCTCGATTTGCTTTCTTGTGACCTTACAGGGTTAGGTGGAGGCGCTAGGCCGGTGGGATGCCATCCCTACCACTGTTAACAGTATGGCTGCCGCCCCCGCGCGTACGGGCGCACGCCAGGCGCTGTGGCAACGACTCCAGCACTGTGGAGCGTGCTGGAACGGGACGCCGCCTTACCCGCAACTGTGCTCCGAACGGGCCGACGTCAGCAACCCCTTCGAGCCTATCTGAAGACATCACAGCCGTCCGCCGCCCTTCTATCCTTGAGGACGCCACTGTTCGGGTACAAGATACGCCATGATGGCCGGATCGCTGCGAGGATCACCTGGGCGGCCGCCTACTCTATAGCGTAGCACATCACGCTCCCTCACGTAGCTAAATAGCGCGGCGCGCATGTGATTCGCTCCTTCCTTGGCTTATAAAAGGAGGACGAACCCCCTTGCCGCAGGGGGGACAAGACACAGAGACACCCAGACACCACACACGACACGAACGGCAAATCCCAACACGAGACAAGTCGCACCACGCACTTGCTCTCAATTCTCCCACAATATCTTCAGCCACTACACTAGGGACTTGGAAGCCACGCTCCCTCTCCCGCCTTGCTTGTAGCAGCCCCACTACAGGCACCCCCGGTGCTGAGCAATATAGTGCCTTGAGCACACTACTGCTGGACGTACGGCCCCCCGGCCGGAACCAGGATAAACTCTGTGTCTTTTATTGCTTGACATCGACCATTGAGGGATAGACCTCGGCGCTTATTACTGGTTAGTGTCGGGACCACATTCCGCACCAATAGTTGGCGCCCACCGTGGGGCTATCGAGCGCCTAAGGTCAATCATCAACTCCCTCCATGGTGATCCGCACTGAGTACCGCGGTACGCGCTACTGCATGGGCAGCTCGGACCCCCTCCCCGCCGGGTTCGAAATCCGGTTCGGGGGCCTGAACTTTCAGGCCACGGGGAACGACTACCTCATGCGCCTCACCAACCGTGAGGAGCTCCGCGCGCGGCGCCAGGCCGGGTCCGCTCCGGTCCCCACTGCGCGCACCGTCACGCGCGCGTACGCCCGCCGGCACGGATGCCGCAGTCCGTCGGCGCCACAACGCCGCCGCCGCTGCGGGTCGGCGTTCGCGCCGGGCACGGTCCGAGCGACGGCAGGCCGAGCGCGCCGTCTCTCAACACGGTGCGCCTGCCGCCACGGCCACCACCACCCCAGCGGGATAGCGCACGGTCTCCGGACCGCGCTTTCCCATTGGGCTGCGTGGTGCCACGACGGCCCACAACGCCAACGTTAACACCACGATGCGCAGGTGTTGACGGTGAAAATCCGTCAACCTATCCATGAGTTTACCTTCGGTGTTGGCATGAGTTTTATACCTTATCCATTGGTACTAACCCCCGTGGTATAACAAGTTCACGTGTGCATGTCGGTTTTGGAGTTTAGTGTTTATGCAGGGTTTTAGTGTTGAATGCAAGACTTTCGGGATAAGTTCATCAAGCACCTCATGACAAGACCTTGAAGCCCCGTACAAGTCATGCAACGAAGCAAACTTAACTCCAAGAAGCCGGGGACTTGATCCGAGAAGACGACGGACTCCGAGGACCCGACCGTAAATGTGCCGAATCTTGCAAGACAAGGAGTTGAGTCCAATTCGGAGAGAAACCGACGACATGGACCTACATGCAGAAGGGGGAAACATCCAGGAAGCAAGGGAACCGACGTGGGGCAAAGGATCCCTCGGGCTGGGCCTAGATGGGCCCGGGCCGCCGGCCCAGTCCGGTCGGCCCAGGCCCATCCAGGGCCCAAATGCCCCCTCCTTTGCCCTAGCCGCCAATCGGGCTATTTATAGCCCCCTGACCGAGAGCCTCGCAGAGAAGAATTCGTCATCGGCCGCCGAGGAGCAGATAAGAGAGGGACACCATCTCGGAGAGGAGAGGGTCGAGCTAGTTGACTAGGGTTTCCCTAGCCGACGTGGGAACCTTGCACGGAAGACCACGTCGGAGTTCCCGGAGCTAGAAGCAAGATCAAGGAAGGATCCCGGTGGTGATCTTGTGTATGTATCATTGTTATAGTTGAATTATCAAGTTGAATCTTTTCCTAGCGATCAAGTGTTTCCTCGAAGATTTCGTTTTTCGATCGGCTTTGCTTATTCCAATTCTATTCTCGAGATAGATTACATAGGGTGTTCTTGTAGCCGCGGTGGCTAGAGGTACACGCCGGATCTTCCGAAAGAATCTCGACTTGTCTTTTGACTCGCCCTAAGCTCCCCGCATGAATAGGGATACGTTGTGACAGAACGGGTCTCGAAAGGCGGATGCTTTCGGATTTGGACGGGAAACCACGATTTAAAGAGGCTTCTATTAAGATTCGATTTGCTACTTCTTCTCTTGCTTGGAACTTCAACAAAAGGCTTACCCTGATCCCTCTAGATCGGTTTATCTACCCAATCTTACTTTGTTTTCTCTGGTCTTTAGTAGATTAGATTCGTTTCATGTCTTTTACTTAGATGCATTAGGGTTTCTTTTATCGAAGATTGAAGTTACTTGGCTTTATTAGATTAAGTTTTGCGTCACACATTTGTTCCACGGATTCGATACCTTGGGTTCACCACTCGAGGGAAGAAGGGTCCCTTGACTACGACGGGAGACTTGTACGCTTGTGAGTCACAAACGAACTTTGATACAATTATTAATCATCAACAAACCCCTTTTTCTAGCGCCGTTGCCGGGGATGAGTGATCAAGATTTGATTTTTTATTGCCTTTTTGTAATTTTCAGTTTTCTTTTTGTTTTTATTTTTGCATCTACTAAATTTTGATCATCCTCAAAATACATCTAATCTAGTTTGCCTAACTCTAGTTTTTATAGATTTGTTTTTACTTTCTAGTTTTTGCATACTTTGTTTATTGCTAACCCTAACAGGAGATGGACGGCTACCTCTCCAACAAACCCAATAATTTTGTGGATGATCCAGAAAAACTTTACGGGGCTAAGGAGACGCGAAGCACATCAAGCTAAAAAGCTGGATTTTGTAGATTCGGAGTCGGAAGACAAAGGATCGCAGGAATCTCCGAAGAATTCACCACCTCAAAGTCCTCGGGAGAATCGACTTCCACCGATGGGTGACCAACCACCGCAAGAACGCAAGATTGGGGAGCTATGCACCCCAGACATCATCGACCTACCAATCTTGAACCTTGAGGAGATCGGAAGACCGTTCGAGATCAAGACCTCAACAATCCGCATGGTGCAACATTCACCCTTCACCGGTAAAGAGGATCCGAACCTTCACCTCCAAGCATTCATTCAACTATGTCAGACTTTCAACATGGATGGGGTGACTCAAGATCAAATGAGGGCAAGGCTTTTTCCGTTCTCACTACTCGGGAAGGCTTTGCAATGGTTCCACTCTCAACCGGCGGAGACGGTGCAAAATTGGAACACGTTGATGAAGGCTTTCATGAAGGAATACTACTCACCGGGTAAAACTCAAAGCTTGCGTAATAAGATTGCCACCTTTGTTCAATATCCTACGGAAACTATCTCGGAGGCATTCGAGCGCTTCAACGAGTACACCGGGCGGTTCCACATCACAAGTTCCCGAAGGAAGACCTCGTGCAAAAGTTCTATCAAGGACTCACCATGGCGTCAAGGACGATCATCGATGCATCGGCGGGAGGATCCATCATCGAACTTACACCGACGGAAGCTTTCACACTATTCAAGAAGGTCGCGGATAATGACACGTGGGCGTCGTCCGGGCGCCTACATCCGGTTCAACCCACGGGAAACGTCAAAGGAGTCTTGCAAGTGGAGAAGGAGAACATACTTGAAGGCAAGATCGACTCGCTCATGAGGAGGTTGCAGAAGATGGAGATGGAAAAGAAAGAGGCTCAAGACTTGAAGGCTGCCGAAGCAAGGTCCACATGTGAAGAATGTGGAGAGTATGGCCATGTCCGCAAAGATTGTCCGGAGGAAGCCAAAGTGCTCGACTACATGAGGAAGGGAGAATTACCGAACTTCCGCTACGGGCAAGGTAGGCCTCAATTTAATGCAAGCTCATCTATTCCTAACGCGGTTCTGCTTCGTATACAATTGAAGGAGTTCATGGATGAGCAAGCTAAGATCAACAAGGACACCGTCACCAAGTTCAAGACCATAGACAAGGTGTTGGAGAACATCGATAGCAAAGTGACGGAGGTCGGAAGTTCCAATCATCAAGTGCTCAACATGATGAAGATGCTGGACAACTTGCGGGGCGCCTCACTAATGATGAAGGGAAGCTTCCGGGACAACCCAAATGTCCCGAATCGGCGAAGGCCATTCAAACACGTTCGGGGAAGGAGACCGAAGATCCGGAACGTTCCGCGGGAGCAAGGAAGCTTAAACCATCCACTGAGGTGGAAGGAGTTGCTAAAGAGAAGGTTACGGGGATCGTCGCCGAGGAACCCGAATTCGAGATGCCGGAAGAAGACACGAGGATACCGCAACTCAAGCCACGCTACTTCCGAGGTAAACTTACAACCACTTTGAGAAGTTTGTGGAAGTTGTGCGTAGACTTAGCATCAACATGCCATTACTAGATGCCCTACAAGTACCTACATATTCTCGTTACTTTTAAGACATACTTGCAAATAAATATGAGATAGCAACACTCGGGGTAGATCATGTCAAGATGTCCGAGGAGTGTAGTGCAGCTATTGCTAATGGGCTAGAGAAGCAAAAAGACCCGGGTGCCCTACAATTCCATGTTCGAGTTGGTTCTTTCAACTTCGAGAAGGCGTTATGCGACCTTGGATCCGGTGTGAGCGTCATGCCGAGGGATGTGTTCGAGAAGCTACGCCTACCAATGGAGCCTACGGGAATATGTTTGGAGTTGGGAGACAACTCCATTCGCTATCCCTTGGGCATTGCTGAAGATGTACCCGTGAAGATTGGACACCACTTCATCCCCGTCGACTTCGTTGTGCTCAAGATGGGAGAGAGGGAGAAGCCGCCGCTCATCCTAGGGAGGCCATTCCTCAAGACCGTGGGAGCTACTATTGATGTTGGCAAGGGGGAGATCATGTTCGATATCAACGGAGAAAGGAGTTCCTTCAAGTTCCGTCCAAGGATTGAGGCATGCAACATGATTGGAGTGAAGGGAGAACCAAAACAAACGGAGGGGCTGAAAAAGAAGAAGGAGCCGAAAAAAATGAACGTAAAGAAAATCAAAGAAGGTGTTGCATCCATCAAGACAAAGGAAGAGAAGCCGCTGTGAAGACCAAAAAAATGACTAAGCCAACTAAGCCGGAAGACAAGCCCGCGCCCAAGATGGTGCGGAAGTGGGTACCCAAGATTGCAACACCCGCAAAGAGCGTTGATCCGGAGTAATCAAGTGAAGAAGTCTAGCTATAGACTATAAACGAAGCGCTAGGCGGGAGGCAACCCGTTTCGTCGAGTCAAGAATAAGCTACGGGAGGACAACCCGATTCCAGGTTTTTCGAGTATTTTTAATAATTTAGTTTTTGAGTTTTATTACGCAAAGACATTAGACTTAGAAGTGGTTGAACAATATTAGAGACATAATTCTTGATTGAATGTTTGCTTTATCATAAACCCTTTGCATGAACCCTCCTATGTGCTTGTTTGTTCTTTTCTTTTCGAGAAACCTCAACCAAATAATTTCAGAACCTAACTCAACCTTTCACCCTCATTATGGTGCTGAGGTTGACTTATTTTTCATGCTAAAACCACATGAGTAGAGCCACGATTTATATTTAAGTGTTAATAAAATTCAGCACGTGGTAGAACTCGCGTGAACCGAGAAATCAAAACTTTTGGTTGGTTTTAAAAATCTTTATCCTTGGTTTCTCTAGGATTAGAATTTTTCTAAGCCTATTCTAATTTTATTTTATTCAAAATCTTTCCTATTTAGCCAAAATTAGAACCTAAACCTATGCCCCCATGATCAAGCCGGGAAAATGTCTGCTCTCAACCAATGAAGGCAAACTATACCGGTGAGACCGAAATCGACGTAGTCGAAAAATGTTTTCGACTTACATTTGTTTTTAATGGTTTAAAAACTTCTCTAAAATTATGTTTGAGCTCTTGCAGGGCTCTGAAAAATATTTTAAATTTCGAATTAGAGGAGTGCTTAACCTTAAACACACCTTAATGGAGGCAATCTAGTTTGAATTAATCATGCATGCACCATTGGATTCCCTTTTATCAACTTTCACCAATTCCACATGCAAAGGACAAGCATGGTGGGCAACAAGCATCAACTTTGCAGGAATTTCATGGTGGCATGTGAAGCAAGTGGAGCTAGGGAGCATGGACATGACCCAAAGCATGGAGCATCAAGTGGAAGGACCAATAATGCAAGAAAAGGAGTGGACGAGAGCGTTTGGGCGGTGCAACTCGTGGAGCACGCGGGCAGGAAAGTTGCAGAGGCGAAATGATCGTGCTGGAAGAAAGACGATGCGGGAAGGAGCCAGGAGGACCCTGGGCCGGCCGGCCTCACCTACATAAGGAGCCCCCGGCTCCCGTTTTCTGCAGGCAAGCTTCCCTCTCCTTCCTTTGTTTGTGTGTTCAAGTTTGTGTGCTCAAAACCTCCGTAGACATAGCCAACCTTCCCAAGCTTGATAGCTCAAGAAAAAAATCCACATCCTTAATCCACTCAAAGTCCACATCCGAAGCAAAGAGTTTAAGTGCCTAGTTACCGGTTGCAACCCGGAGTTTAGTTGAAGAAAAGAGTGCAGCAACCATGTGGAAGAAGACCACAAGTCTCTTCTCCAAGAAGAAGAGTTCGTCGTCGTCCAAGCCGTCATCAACCACGTCTTCGAGGAGGCACTCGGTTTCCGAGTCTCCCCGGAGCATGGAGACGGATACGGCACCACCGAGGAGGAACGATGCTCTCCTCCTTGGTGGTATGAGGGCTGCAAGAAGCACTTTCATGAGGTTTACCGAACCTCGTGGGCACACGGAGGAGCAGCCCGCGCCACCACGACGATCGACCCGCTCAACTGCGCCACCTCCTTACACCCCGACATACTCTTCGTACGGCTTCATCATCTTGTCGGCGGAGGAGGAGGAGAGGCTCTCTAATCTTGAGAAGAGGCTTGTGCCCAACGTCGAGTTCGACGACCAAGCACTCTACACCTTGGGTTTTGGCACCGACATATACTATATGTTGGGGCACCTTGGATGGGTGCGGTTCTCCAACGGAGTATCGGTGGACACCCATTTGGGGGTTCGCCTTGGAAATTTTAATGACTATTGCACCCATCCTTGATGATGATGGGGTGCAAAGCTCGTCATTCCGTTTGGAGGGAGTCCAACAAGTGGTTCCCTACGAGCACGTTAGGGAGCTGCTTGGATTCCACAAGGGAGCTCCGGAGAAAGTTGACGTGCCACCCGGCATGTTAGCGGGATTTTGTAATATGATCTCTGGAGAAGCCCATCAACAACGCAATTGCATCCGCAACCCCATTATCCGGATATTTCACTCTTGGATGTGCAAGAGGGTATTGGGGAGGATGAAGGAGACAAAGGTGACCGACACGGAGTTGAATTGGCTATACTCGGCTTTAATTGCCGGGCAGCCAATAGACCCCTCTTACCTCATGATCAACCGTTGGTGTTGTGAAGCAACATCGGGGGCGGGTAATATTGGTTCGGGGTGCTACCTCTCCATGTTGGCCTTCTCCTTGCGGCCGGGGATCGCAAGAAACCCCGACCACCTTTTGCGTGGTACCTCTCTCGGCATTGAGTATTTGCGGCAAGGCAAATACATTAGTGGAGATGAGAGAGGAGGTTATCGGTTGGCCATAGTGAACCTACCCCTTCCCAACGAGAGGCTTAGGCTTTTCAACGAAGGGAGAGAAGATTGGTTGGAAGAGGGACTACTTGTCCCTGCAAGGAAGAAAAAAAGAGGAAGAATCGTAGAGGAGGGAACATCCTCCGCACAAGCGAGTGGAGCACAACCCAATGTGCAACCATTCGGCGGGGTCCCTCCTCCGCCAAGTTATTACGGAGGGCCACATGAGCAAGCATGGGGGGGTGGTGCACCGGTACCCCCACCGAATTATGTTGTTCCCAACGCTAACTTCGCGGAGTCCTACGCTCATCATCCCCAACCACAACAAAGCATGGCCATAATTGGAGGGTATGCTGCAAGAAATGCTCAAAACATCGCAGCCATCCAAGCTAACGCAGCTCAACTTGGTGAAGGCAACGCAAATATTGCCTTTGAACTTGGACGCCTTCACCTTGTGGAGCCAAATCAATTCGTCGGAGGGAATGTCCAATCGTACTATGAGCAAGGGTATTATTATCAAGATTATCAACATCAACCACCGGCGGAGGACTAGAAGATTTAGGAACTTTAGTTTTCTTTTCTTTTCTTTTTCTCTGTAATTTTCAGCTTTTGCTTATGTGTGTTTGCGTAGTATTTTCTGTTTTTATTTAAATTTCAGCAAGCATGTTTGTTTATTTTCAGTTTGTATTTCAACTTGATGTCATCATTAATAAAGACACCACCTTGATTATATCATTGGAAAAGTTACAAAATTCGTGCCATGATGATATATGATTATAATTGCAGCTTTGTTTATCTTTGTAATTGATCTATGCATGTTTAAGCTAGTGCTCTCTTAAAAATACAAATCTGAATTTATTTAAATGCTAGCTTAATTTTCAGCGGAGGTTATGATTAAAATAAAGACCCATAGTGTTTTATGTGCTCTCAAGTTATGAATAGATTAAAGATGTCTTTTATGCTCAAAAATATCGCTAACCTTGTCACAAATATCGCTTGTGTGTTGCTCAACCTATCCAAAGCCTTATATATATTTGAGTGCATAAACCTTAGTGTACAAGATTTATTTTTGAGTGAGTTATTGCAGGCCATGATTTCTCTGGCCCGAGACTAAGAAGCTGGTCATTCCATTTTTGCGTATCTATCTTTTTGCTAGCCTTTTATCCGTGCATTGTGTATCCCCGCATCGGAGATCTCACAAACTTCGCCGGATATCCACCCTTAAACCAAATATCATCTTTTGTGATTACCTCCTTGACCACAACCTATCGTTGAGAATGGATTATCAATTCAAGGAAGATCGCAAGACGGTGCCAACATTGAAGATTTCAAGTATCTCTCCAAGGAAAAATACTCCGGTACCTACCTTATTTTTCGCCTCTTTGCTCGAGGACGAGCAACGTCTAAGCATGGGGGAGGA
The DNA here is from genome assembly GCA_947561735.1 of Cenchrus americanus. Lineage (NCBI taxonomy): Eukaryota > Viridiplantae > Streptophyta > Magnoliopsida > Poales > Poaceae > Cenchrus > Cenchrus americanus. The sequence continues at coordinate 73,115,656 of OX387244.1, read as the reverse complement.
GGTAGGTACGGTGCAGTTTTAGAGTTAAAAGGGCAATATTTAAAAAATGATGAAAGAAAAAAAATCCGGCGATGATCATGACTTTCAAGGTGAAGAAAGAAAAATATATATAATGAATGAAAGAAAGAAAGAAAAGAATGAGAAATATGAGAAAGAGAAAAAAATATGAGTATGCGTAAAGTGAACTCCCCGGTTCTCTAAAAGTGCATTCAAGGCTTCAAGTTAAAAAGATCCATTCTCATTTTCCAACCATGTGCAATCCGATAACGAGGACTTCCTTTGTGCCTCGGGATTATTCTTTGTCATTTGCACATGTCCACTCATCTAAAAGTGTGTGTATTTTTCTCTTTCCCCTCCTTGATTTAACATTATTTTCCAATGACCTTTTAGACGAGTCGCGGTAAGACCATGAGAAGCTTGTCTTGTTTTGACAACACCTAATTTATAAAATCTTGTTAGGACTAAACTTTCCCAAAGCTCCATATAAAGCCTACCACATATATATAAGAGGGAAAGGAGTAGAATATATAGGCTTGAGAGACAAGTGAGATGAGAGTTCATGAGCAATATACAAGATGATTTAAATTTGTGAACTTGGTTTAGCTTTTCTTTATCTCGTTCTTTATTTCAAAAATTTTGAGATCTATTTAAACTTTGTGAGCATGTTAATACTTGTGGGATAAGCTTAATAAGAATCTACCCTCCGTAGAGATGAAGGCTAGTACATTATGGAACTTTAATGAATTAAAATTTTGAGAGCATTATGTTTTCTCATGTGTGATCAAGTGCAAAGTTTAAACATTGTTTGGCAATGATGATATCCATCGAAGGCTTACTCGAGGACAAGCAAGGTTTAAGCATGGGGGAGATGTTGACGGTGAAAATCCGTCAACCTAGCCATGAGTTTACCTTCGGTGTTGGCATGAGTTTTATACCTTATCCATTGGTACTAACCCCCGTGGTATAACAAGTTCACGTGTGCACGTCAGTTTTGGAGTTTAATGTTTATGCAGGGTTTTAGTGTTGAATGCAAGACTTTCGGGATAAGTTCATCAAGCACCTCATGACAAGACCTTGAAGCCCCGTACAAGTCATGCAACGAAGCAAACTTAACTCCAAGAAGCCGGGGACTTGATCCGAGAAGACGACGTACTCCGAGGACCCGACCCGTAAAAGTGCTCGAATCTTGCAAGACAAGGAGTTGAGTCCAATTCGGAGAGAAACCGACGACATGGACCTACATGCAGAAGGGGGAAACATCCAGTAAGCAAGGGAACCGACGTGGGGCAAAGGAGCCCTCGGGCCGGGCCTAGATGGGCTCGGGCCGGCCGGCCCGATCCGGTCGGCCCGGGGCCCATCCGGGGCCCAAATGCCCCCTCCTTTGCCCTAGCCGCCAATCGGGCTATTTATAGCCCCCCGACCGAGAGCCTCGCGGAGAAGAATTCGTCATCGGCCGCCGAGGAGCGAGAGAAGAGAGGGACACCATCTCGGAGAGGAGAGGGTCGAGCTAGTTGACTAGGGTTTCCCTAGCCGACGTGGGAACCTTGCACGGAAGACCACGTCGGAGTTCCCGGAGCTAGAAGCAAGATCAAGGAAGGATCCCGGTGGTGATCTTGTGTATGTATCATTGTTATAGTTGAATTATCAAGTTCAATCTTTTCCTAGCGATCAAGTGTTTCCTCGAAGATTTCGTTTTTCGATCGGCTTTGCTTATTCCAATTCTATTCTCGAGATAGATTACATAGGGTGTTCTTGTAGCCGCGGTGACTAGAGGTACACGCCGGATCTTCCGAAAGAATCTCGACTTGTCTTTTGACTCGCCCCTAAGCTACCCGCATGAATAGGGATACGTTGTGACAGAACGGGGGTCTCGAAAGGCGGATGCTTTCGGATTTGGACGGGAAACCATGATTTAAAGAGGCTTCTATTAAGATTCGATTTGCTACTTCTTCTCTTGCTTGGAACTTCAACAAAAGGCTTACCCTGATCCCTCTAGATCGGTTTATCTACCCAATCTTACTTTGTTTTCTCCGGTCTTTAGTAGATTGGATTCGTTTCATGTCTTTTACTTAGATGCATTAGGGTTTCTTTTATCGAAGATTGAAGTTACTTGGCTTTATTAGATTAAGTTTCGCATCACACATTTGTTCCACGGATTCGATACCTTGGGTTCACCACTCGAGGGAAGAAGGGTCCCTTGACTACGACGGGAGACTTGTACGCTTGCGAGTCACAAACGAACTTTGATACAATTATTAACCATCAACAGCAGGGTTCCGCCTGGCCGTCACGTCTTCGTCGCCAGGGATCCCGGCGCCTCAGCGGGTGACGAGTCATCCCTGGGTTCCCTCGACGCGTTGCCGCTCGCCAACCTCCACAGGTACGCGGAGTGGGACTTCTCCGGCGTGCCGGACCCAGTCATGTTCAGGCGCTTCCTCGACGCTACGGACTGCGCACCGGTTCGGGCCGCTCCGACGACTCCGCCGCCACGGGACCTATGACCCAGCGCGAGAGTGCTGCGTCGTCATCGCCAACGACCCAGTGAACGCCACCGGCGCTGTGGGCACTGGGAACGGGGAGGTCACGCCTGCCCCAGGGATCGCTCCGCGCCAAGCCGCGGGACCAAGCACTCCCGCCGGGCCGACGCTGACGCACAGCTAGCTCAAGCCCGTGAGCTCGAGGCTAAGCTGGCGGAGGAGTACCGAACGGTGCGGCTGCTCCGCGCCTCGATGGGCGGGGAAGCCTCCGCGCGCGGCGAACGCGCGCGGGAGTTGGGCAGACAGGCCCGCGACCGCATCAACACCGACAACCCTGACGCTCCTCCGCGAGCAAGTCAGAAGCTCATTGCCGCCGCGACGCTGGTACGGGCTATGCCGGCACCCTCGACCCCTGAGGCGCGGAACCTGCAGCGCGAGGTGCAGGCTCTCATCGAGCAAGTGGCCGTCCAGCAGGCCGAAAGCTCAGCCTCACATATCCGCCAGCAGGGAGATGCGCGAGGAGACGGGGCTGCACAGGGGGGTGAACCCTCGGTCCACACAGGTGAAGCTGCGGGGCGTCCCGCCAACTCGGGACGCGCGGCGGCCAAGGAGCGGCTCTTGACACGCGCAGGGCGCTGGACGGTGACGCCTGCAACGTCATCAACGCCCGCCGCACGAGCAGGCGGACGCCCGAGCGGCGGTGGGCTACCACCCTCGACGGGGCGGACGCTACGACAGCGACGAGGACCGCTCCCCGACGCCGGAGCCCCCAGGGACCCGTGTGTTCAGCCGATAGATCCGCGCGGCGGCCTTCCCCCAACGCTTCCGCCAACCCTCGACCTTCGTCAAGTACAACGGGGAGACAGATCCCCGCGTGTGTCTCAACGACTACCGCTTGGCGTGCCAGCTGGGCAGAGCCACCAGCGACGAGGTCATCATCCGCAACTTGCCCCTGCACCTCGGCGTTTCGGCTCGGACGTGGCTCGAGCACCTGCCCACCAGCCAGATTCACAACTGGGACGGTCTGGTTCACACGTTCGTGGGCAACTTACAGGGCACGTACGTGCGCCCCAAAAATTCCTGGGACCTGTGCTCCTGCACTCAGAAGCCCGGCAAGTCGCTGCGGGACTTCATACGGCGCTTCTCCAAGCGCTGTACGGAGCTCCCAAGCGTGGCGCAATCTGAGATTGTGCACGCCTTCCTCGAGGGCACCACGTGCCGGGACCTCGTGCGTGAGCTGGGACGCAACCCGCCCGCGGACTCCAACGAGCTGTTCGACATCGCCACCAGCTTCGCCTCAGGAGAGGAAGCCGTGGGGGCGATCTTTGACGGCAAGAAGGGCAAGCGCTCGGACGATGCGCCCGCGGAGGGCAGCAAGTCCAGGGAGCCCCACCGCAAGGACAAGCGAGGCAAGAAAGGAAAGAAGCCGCGCCGCGAGGCGCGCGAGCAGGGGTGCGATGGCGATGAGGCCGAGGCTCTTGCTGTCGACCCGGCTCGACGGGGCCCTCGACCGGCCCCTCGAGGCCCGGGAGTGTTTGACGACATGCTGAAAAAGCCATGTCATTACCACAAGACCCCAGTAAACCACACCCTTGAGCAGTGCGACATGCTCAAGAAGTTCTATGGCCGCGCTGCCACAAAGGAGGCAGAGGCCAAGAAAGACGAAGGAGATGGCGACGCCGGCGGCTTCCCCGCAGTGGAGAACGTGTTCCTAATCTTCGGGTGACCCACCGTCAACATGTCGACCCGCCAGCGCAAGCGGGAGCGGCACGAGGTCCTCGCCGCGGAGAAGGCGCCTCCCTCCTTCCTCAATTGGTCGGAGGACGCCATCACCTCTAGCCGGGAAGACCACCCGAACCGCATCCCCAACCCGGGCCAGTACCCACTGGTGGTTGACCCAATTATTGGGAACGCACGGTTCTCAAAAGTCTTGATGGACGGAGGCAGCAGCCTCAACATCCTCTACGCGCATACGCTGCGCTTGATGGGGATCGGGCTGGACCAGCTGCGGCCCAGCACGAAGCCATTCCATGGCATTGCGCCGGGCAAGCAGGTCCAGCCCCTCGGGCAGATCGACCTGCCGGTTTGGTTCGGCACCGCGAAGAATTTCCGCAAGGAAACGCTCACCTTCGAGGTGGTGGGGTTCAAGGGCGCCTACCACGCTATACTTGGGCGACCCTGCTACGCCAAATTCATGGCGGTCCCCAACTACACCTACTTGAAGATGAAGATGTCGGGACCAAACGGCGTCATCACAGTAGGCTCGTCCATCGAGCACGCATTCGACTGCGACGTCGAGTGCGTAGAGCATGCAGAAGCACTGGCGCTGGCTGAAGCGCTGGTGACCACTTTGGAGAAGATGGTCAACGAGGACCTCGACTCCGCCTCCAAGCACACCGGCACCTTCGAGGCCGCGGAGCAGACCAAGGAAGTACCCCTCGACCCCGCGGCCCCTGAGGGCAAGGCGTTGAGGGTCAGCTCCACCCTCGATCCTAAATAGGAAGTGGTGCTCGTCGACTTCCTCCGCGCCAACGCCGACATCTTCGCGTGGAGCCCCTCGGATATGCCGGGCATCCCGAGGGGAGGTCGCCGAGCACTCCCTTGACATCCTGCCTCACGCCCGCGCCGTGCAACAACGGCTCCGCCGCTTCGACGAGGAGCGGCGACGGGCAATCGGAGCGGAGCTGCGGAAGCTTCTCGAGGCCGGGTTCATCAAGGAGGTGTTCCACCCAACGTGGCTAGCAAACCTCGTACTTGTAAAGAAAAAGAATGGGAAGTGGCGGATGTGTGTAGACTATACTATTCTTAATAAAGCATGTCCTAAAGTTCCTTTTCCTTTGCCACGTATTGATCAAATCGTTGATTCAACGGCTGGGTGTGAACTACTTTGCTTCCTTGATACCTACTCCGGGTATCACCAAATAAAGATGAAGGAGTCCGACCAGCTTGCGACTTCGTTCATCACACCGTTCGGGATGTTCTACTACGTCACGATGCCGTTTGGCCTCCGAAACGCAGGTGCGACGTATCAACGCTGCATGCAACACGTTTTCGGAGATCACATCGGGCGGATGGTCGAGGCATACGTGGATGACATCGTCGTAAAAACCAGGAAGGCGGACGACCTGGTTGGCGACCTTGGCATCGCGTTCGGCTGCCTACGGGCCAATGAGGTCAAATTAAACCCCGAAAAGTGTGTCTTTGGAGTGCCGCGAGGCATGCTCCTGGGATACATCGTCTCCCAACGGGGAATCGAGGCCAACCCTGAGAAGGATGCGGCCCTCAAATGAATGGGGCCGATCCGGGACCTCAAAGGGGTGCAAAAGGTGCTGGGGTGCCTTGCCGCCTTGAGCCGCTTCATCTCGCGGCTCGGCGAGAAGGGCCTGCCCCTCTATCGCCTCCTCAAGAAGCACGAGCGCTTCTCCTGGACCGCTGAGGCCCAGGATGCGCTCAACAAGCTGAAGGCGTCCTTAACGCACGCCCCGATCCTCACGCCGCCGCAGGATGGCGAACCCCTGCAGCTCTACGTGGCCGCAACCACCCAGGTGGTCAGCGCCGTGATCGTGGTGGAGCGCACGGAGGAAGGGCACGCCCTGCCGGTCCAGCGGCCGATCTACTATATCAACGAGGTCCTGTCTGACACCAAGACGCGCTACCCTCAGGTCCAGAAGCTGCTGTATGCGGTAGTCCTCGCGTGGCTCAAGCTCCGCCATTACTTCGAGGCCCAGCCCGTCACGGTGGTCTCCTCCTTCCCGCTAGGGGAGATCATCCGTAATCCCGACGCGACGGGCAGGATCGCCAAGTGGTCCATAGAGCTGATGGGCGAGACGCTCGCCTACGCCCTGCGCAAGGCCATCAAGTCTCAGATCCTGGCGGATTTCGTCGCTGAGTGGACGGATACACAGCTGTCGCCACCGCAGATTCAAGCAGAGTGCTGGACCCTGTATTTCGATGGCTCGGTGATGAAAACAAGAGCGGGCGCGGGCCTGCTCTTCATATCACCCCTCGGAGAGCACATGCGGTACGCGGTGCGCCTCCACTTCCCCGCATCTAACAATATGGCTGAATATGAGGCCCTCCTCTGCGGCCTCAAGATCGCCATTGAGTTAGGCGTCAAGCGTCTCGACGTACGGGGGGACTCGCAGCTCGTAATCGATCAAGTCATGAAGAACGCGAGCTGCCATGACGACAAGATGGAGGCCTACTGCAAGGCCGTGCGAGCCCTCGAAGACAGGTTTTACGGCATCGAGCTCAACCGCGTGCCCCGCCGGTACAACGAGGAGGCGGACGAGCTGGCCAAGATCGCGTCCGGGCGGATCACCGTCCCCCTGAACGTTTTTGCCCGCGATATCGCCTAGCCCTTGGTCGTCCTCGAGCCTCACCCCTCGAGCCACGCAGAACCCTCGGGGGCACCCTCGAATCTAGCGGGTGCGGAACCCATGGATGAGGACCCGTCGAACGAGGCGTACATGCTCTCCCTCCTCAAGGGGTATGGCTCCTACGAGGCCAACGTGATGGACATCGAGCCAGCCCCTGCCAAGGCTGACTGGCGCGACAAATACATCGCTTGGATGGCTCGAGGAGAGCTCCCCTCGGACCGGGCCACGGCCAGGCGCATCGCCAGGATGGCCAAGTCCTTTGCCCTCGTCGACGGCGAGCTATACAAGCGTGCCTCCTCTGGCATCTTACAGCGGTGCGTGCCCATTCCCGAGGGGCGCGAGCTCCTACGGGACATCCACGCTGGAACTTGTGGCCACCACGCCGCGCCTCGTACCCTCATTGGCAATGCTTTCCGCCAGGGCTTTTACTGGCCTACCGCGGTCGCGGACGCCAGCGAGATCGTACGCACCTGCGAAGGGTGCCAGTTCTACGCCCGCAAGTCCAACCTTCCTGCCCATGCCCTGCAGACCATCCCCATAACATGGCCATTCGCCGTGTGGGGGCTGGACATCGTTGGGCCCCTGCGGAAGGCGCCCGGGGGCTTCACCCACTTGTTGGTCGCGATCGACAAGTTCTCCAAGTGGGTGGAGGTGCGCCCCATCACGAATCTCAGGGCAGAAAAGGTGGTGACGTTTTTTACCGACATCGTCCACCGCTTTGGAGTGCCGAATTCCATCATCACCGACAACGGGTCCCAGTTCACGGGCAGGAAATTCTTGGAGTTCTACGACAAGTTCCACATCCGTGTGGATTGGGCAGCTGTGGCACACCCACAGACCAACGGCCAAGTAGAGCGTGCCAACGGCATGATCTTACAAGGCCTTAAGCCCAGAATTTTCGACCAGCTAAACAATTCCGGCCGAAAATTGCTCCAAGAGTTACCAGCAGTCGTGTGGAGCCTAAGGACCACCCCGAGCAGAGCCACCGGGTTCACCCCGTTCTTCCTAGTCCATGGCGCGGAGGCTGTCCTCCCCACGGACTTAGAATACGGGTCGCCCAGGGTTCAAGGCTACGACGAGGATGCCAACTAGCGAGCCCGTGAGGACTCGCTGGACCAACTGGATGAGGCACGCCTCGTGGCCTTGATGCACTCCGCGAGGTATCAGCAGTCCCTCAGGCGCTACCAAGCACGCAAGATACGCAGACGGGACTTCAGCGAAGGGGATCTGGTCCTAAGGCTACGCCAAGACAACCGGGGACGCCACAAGCTATCGCCTCCATGGGAGGGACCCTACGTCTTGGTGAAGGTACTCAAGCCCGGCACATACAAGCTGGACAACGAGGACGGTGAAGAGCTCACGAACGCTTGGAACATCCAACAGCTACGTCGCTTCTACCCCTAGCTAGGATTTCCAAGCATTTTTTGTTGTAAAAACCATATGACCAACGCCCCAGTTGGTGACGATCATGTATACACCATAAGTCTAATAAAAAGGGCAACTCGGCTTTCCCCCGAAACCCAAGTTACCCTCGGGGGCTACTACGGGGGGCATCCCCCCCAAAATGGTCCATTTTCGCGCAAAAACGAAACAACTCACGCGCGCTAAGTTTGTTTTCTACTTTGTCCTCGAGCAACGGTTCGAACAGGGCGTGGGCAGCCTAGCGGAAGGAGCGCGCGAGCCAGAGATAGCCTACGCCTCCGTGAGGATACGGCCCTTCTCTCTCGCCTCCAACCCAGCAAGCCACCCACGAAAATCGAACTCCCCTAACTAGAATCTACTCAGGAAGAAGGAGAAACAAAAAAGCGCAATAAACAGAAGACTTCATTCCACATCAACAAATGTTCATGGCAAAAACAACTTGTTTATTTACAAAGGCCGCACGGCCAGAATACTGATACACAAACAAAAACGGGCCTAGCGCCCAACTGTCTTCAGGAGGGAGGAGCGGCGGCGTCAGCAGCGTCCGGGAAGAGGAACTCCTCGAAGGCTTCAGCAAGCGACCCGGCGGCGTCGGCGGCGAGCGCGTCCACGCGCTCCATCGCCACCTCGTCCTCGACACCCTCGGGGACGACGTAGCCTTCCGCCAGTGCCTCGAAGTTGACCTCGTAGTGGGACCACACCACCCCGAGGGCCTTCTGGACGCCAAGATGCAGCGCCCGGTGCATCCGTTCGGTGACATGGCCGCCAAGGGTGCGCAGGCGGCTGGCCAGCGAGCTTCCGGCCTGCGCCTCGCCCTCCTCCACGGATCGGTAGGTCTCGAGGGCCGCATCGCGCAACTCCTGCAGCTCCTGCTCGGAGGAGTTGTAGGAGGTCTGCAGCGCCTCGGCCTGCTCAACTGCGTGCCCCAGCGCGGCGCGCAAGCCTGGAGTTGCCAGACGAGAAAGAAGTCAGAAAAAGAGTGCGAACCCTCGAAGGAAAACCCAACAACACAGGAGTCAAACAGCGGCTCACCTTCGACTTGCTTCCTCTCCACCTCGAGGGCGCGGCGCTCGGCCTCGACCGTCTGCTCGAGGCCCCTGATGGTCTCGCCTTGCTCCTGGAGGGCCAGCTCCTGGCCCACGCTCGTGATGCTGAGCACCATCAGCTCGCCCTCGACCTCGGCGAACTTGGCGTCCCGGTCCTCCAGCGACATCTGTGTCGCCTCGCGAGCAGCGCGCTCCCGCTTCAGGGCCAACCGAGTGTCGACGAGGGCGGCCTGCTCCTGCTGGAGCCGTCCCTCAGCTCCTTGGCGGGCGATGCGCTCCGCAGAGCCGCTCCTCGCAACGGCGAGCGCCGCGACCTTGGCGTCGAGGGCGGCCTTCAAGTCGTCGGCCTCCTTGACCCTTTGCTCGAGCGCGCACGCCCGCTCCTCGGCCTGGCGCTGTTGTGCCTGCGCCCCCTCGAGGGACGAGCGGAGCCCCCGGTTCTCACTGCGGACGCTGTCCACCTCCGCCTCCCAGTTGGTAGCCAGCGTGCGCATCTTCTCCCCGGTCCGAGCGCGCGCCGCACGGCGCCTCATCACGGTCGATGAGGGCTGTGCAGACCCGCTCGAGGCTAGAGGGACGCGCCGGGTCCTGCCTTGTGCTCTCGGGGAGTTCATCGCGCAAGGCCATGGCCCGCACGACAACCGACCATGCGGAGTCCTGAGGGCGTCGGCGAGCGCGTCGAAGGCGCCGCATCGCTCCCGGAGCTGGTGGAGCTCGGCGTTCACCCGATCAAAGGTGTCGTACTTGTCGCGGGCGCGGCGCTCGAGCTCCTGGCACCCACCAATCAAAACCTGTAAACACCATGCCGCAAAGATAAGCGCGCAGAAACAAGGAAAAAGGGAAGCAAGCAATGGCACCCCACCTGGAAGACACGCCACGCGGGGCCGCCATGGACCCTCAGCGCCTCATTCAACGCACGGTCAAGCATTGCGCCGTGGCTGCGGAGCTCTCCCCAGAGCTCCTGCTCCCCCTGGTGTCGGGGACAGCCCTAGGGGTCCCCTTAAACAACGGGGAAATCCTCACTTAAAACCCGCTGTTGACGGTGAAAATCCGTCAACCTAGCCATGAGTTTACCTTCGGTGTTGGCATGAGTTTTATACCTTATCCATTGGTACTAACCCCCGTGGTATAACAAGTTCATGTGTGCATGTCGGTTTTGGAGTTTAATGTTTATGCAGGGTTTTAGTGTTGAATGCAAGGCTTTCGGGATAAGTTCATCAAGCACCTCATGACAAGACCTTGAAGCCCCGTACAAGTCATGCAATGAAGCAAACTTAACTCCAAGAAGCCGGGGACTTGATCCGAGAAGACGACAGACTCCGGGGACCCGACCGGAAAAGTCGTCGAATCTTGCAAGACAAGGAGTTGAGTCCAATTCGGAGAGAAACCGACGACATGGACCTACATGCAGAAGGGGGAAACATCCGGGAAGCAAGGGAACCGACGTGGGGCAAAGGAGCCCACGGGGCCGGGCCTAAATGGGCCCAGGCCGGCCGGCCCAGTCCGGTCGGCCCAGGCCCATTTTGGGCCCAAACGTGCTCTCCTTTGCCCTAGCCGTCAATCGGGCTATTTATAGTCCCCTGACCGAGAGCCACGAAGAGAAGAATTCGTCTTCGGCCGCCGAGGAGCAGAGAAGAGAGGGACACCATGTCGGAGAGGAGAGGGTCGAGCTAGTTGACTAGGGTTTCCCTAGCCGGCGTGGGAACCTTGCATGGAAGACCACGTCGGAGTTCTCGGAGCTAGAAGCAAGATCAAGGAAGGATCCCGGTGGTGATCTTGTGTATGTATCATTGTCATAGTTGAATTATCAAGTTGAATCTTTTCTTAGCGATCAAGTGTTTCCTTGAAGATTTCGTTTTTCGATCGGCTTTGCTTATTCCAATTCTATTCGTACGATAGATTACATAGGGTGTTCTTGTAGCCGCGGTGGCTAGAGGTACACGCCGGATCTTCCGAAAGAATCTCGACTTGTCTTTTGACTCGCCCTAAGCTCCCCGCATGAATAGGGATACGTTGTGACAGAACGGGGGTCTCGAAAGGCGGATGTTTTCGGATTTGGACGGGAAACCACGATTTAAAGAGGCTTCTATTAAGATTCGATTTGCTACTTCTTCTCTTGCTTGGAACTTCAACAAAAGGCTTACCCCGATCCCTCTAGATCGGTTTATCTACCCAATCTTACTTTGTCTTCTCCGGTCTTTAGTAGATTAGATTTATCTTTGTTTTGTGCTCTTATTTAGATGCATTAGGGTTTCTCTTTTACCAAAGATTGAAGTTACTTGGCTTTACTAGATCAACTCTTGCGTCACACATTTGTTCCACGGATTCGATACCTTGGGTTCACCACTCGAGGGAAGAAGGGTCCCTTGACTACGACGGGAGACTTGTACGCTTGCGAGTCACGAATGAACTTTGATACAATTATTAACCGTCAACAAGCCCCTTTTTCTGGCGCCGTTGCCGGGGAACAAGTGATCAAGATTTGGTTTTTTATTGCCTTTTTGTAATTTTCAGTTTTCTTTTTGTTTGTCTTTTTGCATCTACTAAACTTTGATCATCCTCAAATTACATCTAATCTAGTTTGTCTAACCCTAGTTTTCATAGATTTATTTTTCCTTTCTAGTTTTTGCATACTTTGCTTATTGCTAACCCTAACCGGAGATGGTTGGCTACCTCTCCAAGAAACCCAAACTTTTTTTGTGGATGATCCGGGAAAACTTTACGAGGCAAAGGTGACATGCAACACAAGCTAAAGGGGTGGAAACCCTAGATTCAAAAGTTGAAGTCGAAGGACCGTCGAAATCTCCAAGGGAATCACCACCTCCAAGTCCAAAGGAAGATCAACCTCAACCACCGGAGCGCCGCGCACCCCGGACATCGTTGATCTACCTATCATAAACCTTCAAGACGCCGGGAGGCCGTTCAAGATCAAAGTCTCAACTATCCGCATGACGATTGCGAGAGCTGAATGCATACGAGTCGGATTCCTTGAGTGGCATATCGGTTTACTTAAGAGGAGGATGGAGAAGATGGAGATGGAGAAAGAAGCTCAACACCTAAAGGCCGCCGAAGCAAGATCCTCATGCAAGGAGTGTGTGGAGTACGACCATGTCCAAGGACGCCGTCACTAAGTTCGAGGCTATGGAGAAAATATTGAAGAATTTAGATGGCAAGGTGACGGAGGTCGGAAGCTCTATACGTGAAGTGTTCATCGTGATGAAGATGCTAGACGCAAGTGGGACAACTTGCCGGGCGCCCGATGGGTAACGAAGAAGAATATCCGAGACAACTCCAAAGTCCCAAGACGGCGAAGGCTACTCAAGCTCATTCGGGAGAGATGAAGGATCACACTAGAGACCATGAAGATCACGACCGAAGGACCGGAGTTCGAGATGCCGAGCCACAAGGAAGTTGTTGCATCCGTCAAGACCAAAGGACAAAGCCGACCGTGAAGACCAAAAAAATTGACTAAGCCAAAGCGGGTACCCAAGATTGCAACGCCCACAAAGAGCGTTGATCCGAAGTAATCAAGTGAAGAAGTCTAGCTATGGACTATAAACGAAGCGCTAGGCGGGAGGCAACCCGTTTCGTCAAGTCAAGAATAAGCTACGGGAGGACAACCCGATTCCGGGTTTTTCGAGTCTTTTTAATAATTTAGTTTTTGAGTTTTATTACGCAAAGACATTAGACTTAGAAGTGGTTGAACAATATTAGAGACATAATTCTTGATTGAATGTTTGCTTTATCATAAACCCTTTGCATGAACCCTCCTATGTGCTTGTTTGATTCTTTTCTTTTCGAGAAACCCTCAACCAAATAATTTCAGAACCTTAGCTCAACCTTTCACCCCCATTATGGTGCTGAGGTTGACTTATTTTTCATGCTAAAACCACATGAGTAGAGCCACGATTTATGTTTAAGTGTTAATAAAATTCAGCACGTGGTAGGACTCGCGTAAACCTAGAAATCAAAGCTTTTGGTTGGTTTTAAAAATCTATATCCTTGGTTTCTCTAGGATTAGAATTTTTCTAAGCCTATTCTAATTTTGTTTTATTCAAAATCTCTCTTATTTAGCCAAAATTAGAACCTAAACCTATGCCCCCATGATCAAGCCGGGAAAATGTCTGCTCTCAACCAATGAAGGCAAACTATACCGGTGAGACCGAAATCGACGTAAAAAAAATATTTTCGACTTGCATTTGTTTTTAATGGTTTAAAAACTTCTCTAAAATTATTTTCGAGCTCTTGCATGGCTCTGAAAAATATTTTAAATTTCGAATTAGAGGAGTGCTTAACCTTAAACACACCTTAATGGAGGCAATCTAGTAATCATGCATGCACCATTGGATTCCCTTTCATCAACTTTCACCAATTCCACATGTGAAGGACAAGCATGGTGGGCAGCAAGCATCAACTTTGTAGGGATTTCATGGTGGCATGTGAAGCAAGTGGAGCTAGGGAGCATGGACATGACCCAAAACATGAAGCATCAAGTGGAAGGACCAATAAAGGAGTGGACGAGAGCGTTTGGGCGGTGCAACTCGTGGAGCACGCGGGCAGGAAAGTTGCAGAGGCGAAATGATCGTGCTGGAAGAAAGACGAGGCGGGGAGGAGCACCGAGGCCGGCCTCCCCTACATAAGGAGCCCCCCCGGCTCCCGTTTTCTACAGGCAAGCTTCCCTCTCCTTCCTTTGTTTGTGTGTTCAAGTTTGTGTGCTCAAAACCTCCGTAAACTTAGCCAACCTTCCCAAGCTTGATAGCTCAAGAAAAAAAAATCCACATCCTTAATCCACTCAAAGTCCACATCCGAATCAAAGAGTTTAAGTGCCTAGTTACCGGTTGCAACCCGGAATTTTAGTTGAAGAAAAGAGTGCAGCAACCATGTGGAAGAAGACCACAAGTCTCTTCTCCAAGAAGAAGAGTTCGTCGTCGTCCAAGCCGTCATCAACCACGTCTTCGAGGAGGCACTTGGTTTCCGAGTCCCCCCGGAGCATGGAGACGGATACGGCACCACCGAGAAGGAACGATGCTCTCCTCCTTGGTGGTATGAGGGCTGCAAGAAGCACTTCCATGAGGTTTACCGGACCTCGTGGGCACACGGAGGAGCAGCCCGCGCCACCACGACGATCGACTCGCTCAACCGCACCACCTCCTTACACCCCCGACACACTCTTCGTACGGCTTCATCATCTTGTCGGCGGAGGAGGAGGAGAGGCTCGCCAATCTTGAGAAGAGGCTTGTGCCGAACGTCGAGTTCGACGACCAAGCACTCTACACCTTGGGTTTTTGCACCGACATATACTATATGTTGGGGCACCTCGGATGGGTGCAGTTCTCCAACAGAATATCGGTGGACACCCGTTTGGGGTACGCCTTGGAAATTTTAATGACTATTGCACCTATCCTTAATGATAGGGTGCAAAGCTTGTCACTCCGTTTGGAGGGAGTCCAACAAGTGGTTCCCTACGAGCACGTTAGGGAGCTGCTTGGATTCCACAAGGGAGCTCCGGAGAAAGTTGACGTACCACCCGGCATGTTGGCGGGATTTTGGAACATGATCTCCGGAGAAGCCCATCAACAACGCAATTGCATCCGCAACCCCATTATCCGGATATTTCACTCTTGGATGTGCAAGAGGGTATTGGGGAGGATGAAGGAGACAAAGGTGACCGACACGGAGTTGAATTGGCTATACTCAGCTTTAATCGCCAGGCAGCCAATAGAGCCCTCTTACCTCATGATCAACCGTTGGTGTTGTGAAGCAACATCGGGGGCGGGTAATATTGGTTCGGGGTGTTACCTCTCCATGTTGGCCTTTTCCTTGCGGCCGGGGATCGCAAGAAACCCCGCTCACCTTTTGCGTGGTACCTCTCTCGGCATTGAGTATTTGCAAGGCAAGTACATTAGTGGAGATGAGAGAGGAGGTTATCGGTTGGCCATTGTGAACCTACCCCTTCCGAATGAGAGGCTTAGGCTTTTCGCCGAAGGAAGGGAAGATTGGTTGGAAGAGGGACTACTTGTCCCTGCAAGGAAGAACAAAAGAGGAAGAATCGTAGAGGAGGGAACATCCTCCGCACAAGCGAGTGGAGCACAACCCAATGTGCAACCATTCGGCGGGATCCCTCCTCCGCCAAGTTATTACGGAGGGTCACAAGGACAAGCATGGGGGGTGGTGCACCGGTACCCCCACAAAATTATGTTGTGCCCAACGCTAACTTCGCGGAGTCCTACGCTCATCATCCCCAACCACAACAAAGCATGGCCATTATTGGAGGGTATGCTGCAAGAAATGCTCAAAACATCGCAGCCATCCAAGCTAACGCAGCTCAACTCGGTGAAGGCAACGCAAATATCGCCTTTGAACTTGGACGCCTTCACCTTGTGGAGCCAAATCAATTCGTCGGAGGAAGCGTCCAATCGTATTATGAGCAAGGGTATTATTATCAAGATTATTAACATCAACCACCGGCGGAGGACTAGAAGATTTAGGAACTTTAGTTTTCTTTTTTTTTTCTTTTTCTCTGTAATTTTCAGCTTTTGCTTATGTGTGTTTGCTTAGTATTTTCTGTTTTTATTTAAATTTCAGCAAGCATGTTAGTTTATTTTCAGTTTGTATTTCAACTTGATGTCATCATTAATAAAGACACCACCTTGATTATATCATTGGAAAAGTTACAAAATTCATGCCATGATGATATATGATTAAAATTGTAGCTTTGTTCATCTTTGTAATTGATTTATGCATGTTTAAGCTAGTGCTCTCTTAAAAATACAAATCTGAATTTATTTAAATGCTAGCTTAATTTTCAGCGGAGGTTATGATTAAAATAAAGACCCATAGTGTTTTATGTGCTCTCAAGTTATGAATAGATTAAAGATGTCTTTTATGCTCAAAAATATTGCTAACCTTGTCATAAATATCACTTGTGTGTTGCTCAACCTATCCAGAGCCTTATATATATTTGAGTACATAAACTTTAGTGTACAAGATTTATTTTTGAGTGAGTTATTGCAGGCCATGATTTCTCTGGCCCGAGACTAAGAAGCTGGTCATTCCATTTTTGCGTATCTATCTTTTTGCTAGCCTTTTATCCGTGCATTGTGTATCCCCACATCGGAGATCTCACAAACTTCGCCGGATATCCACCCTTAAACCAAATATCATTTTTTGTGATTACCTCCTTGACCACAACCTATTGTTGAGAATGGATCATCAATTCAAGGAAGATCGCAAGACGGTGCCGACATTGAAGATTTCAAGTATCTCTCCAAGGAAAAATATTTCCGGTACCTACCTTATTTTTCGCCTCTTTGCTCGAGGACGAGCAACGTCTAAGCATGGGGGAGGAGGTAGGTACGATGCAATTTTTAGAGTTCAAAGGGGAGCAATTTAAAAAAAAAGAAGTTCAAAAAAGGAGCAAGCAAATAAAAAAAATCAAAACTCCGTTGTGAAAGTCACGTTACCGAATATATGACAAGAAAAAAAAATGAATGAATGAAAAAAAGAAAAGAATGAGAAATATGAGAAAGAGAAAAAATATATGTGCGTAAAGTGAACTCCCCGGGTCTCTAAAAGTGCATTCAAGGCTTCAAGTTAAAAAGATCCATTCTCATTTTCCAACCATGTGCAATCCGATAACGAGGACTTTCTTTGTGCCTCGGGATCACTCTTTGCCATTTGCACATGTCCACTTATCTAAAAGTGTGTGTATTTTTCTCTTTCCCCTCCTTGATTTAACATTATTTTCCAATGACCTTTTTGACGAGTCTCGGTAAGACCATGAGAAGCTTGTCTTGTTTTGACAACACCTCATTTATAAAATCTTGTTAGGACTAAACTTTCCCAAAGCTCCGTATAAAGCCTACCACATATATATGAGAGGGAAAGGAGTAGAATATATAGGCTTGAGAGACAAGTGAGATGAGAGCTCATGAGCAATACACGAGATGATTTAAATTTGTGAACTTGGTTTAGCTTTTCTTTATCTCGTTCTTCATTTCAAAAATTCTGAGATCTATTTAAAACTTTGTGAGCATGTTAATACTTGTGGGATAAGCTTAACAAGAATCTACCCTCCGTAGAGATGAAGGCTAGTACATTATGGAACTTTAATGAATTAAAATTTTGAGAGCATTATGTTTTCTCATGTGTGATCAAATGCAAAGTTTAAACATTGTTTAGCAATGATGATATCCATCGAAGGCTTACTCGAGGACGAGCAAGGTTTAAGCATGGGGGAGATGTTGACGGTGAAAATCCGTCAACCTAGCCATGAGTTTACCTTCGGTGTTGGCATGAGTTTTATACCTTATCCATTGGTACTAACCCCCGTGGTATAACAAGTTCACGTGTGCATGTCGGTTTTGGAGTTTAATGTTTATGCAGGGTTTTAGTGTTGAATGCAAGGCTTTCGGGATAAGTTCATCAAGCACCTCATGACAAGACCTTGAAGCCCCGTACAAGTCATGCAATGAAGCAAACTTAACTCCAAGAAGCCGGGGACTTGATCCGAGAAGACGACGGACTCCGGGGACCCGACCGAAAAGTGCCGAATCTTGCAAGACAAGGAGTTGAGTCCAATTCGGAGAGAAACCGACGACATGGACCTACATGCGAAGGGGGGAAACATCCGAGAAGCAAGGGAACCGACGTGGGGCAAAGGAGCCCACGGGCCGGGCCTAAATGGGCCCGGGCGGCCGCCGGCCCGGTCCGGTCGGCCCGGGGCCCATTTTGGGCCCAAACGTGCTCTCCTTTGCCCTAGCCGCCAATCGGGCTATTTATAGTCCCCCGACCGAGAGCCACGAAGAGAAGAATTCGTCTTCGGCCGCCGAGGAGCGAGAGAAGAGAGGGACACCATGTCGGAGAGGAGAGGGTCGAGCTAGTTGACTAGGGTTTCCCTAGCCGACGTGGGAACCTTGCATGGAAGACCACGTCGGAGTTCCGGAGCTAGAAGCAAGATCAAGGAAGGATCCCGGTGGTGATCTTGTGTATGTATCATTGTCATAGTTGAATTATCAAGTTGAATCTTTTCTTAGCGATCAAGTGTTTCCTCGAAGATTTCGTTTTTCGATCGGCTTTGCTTATTCCAATTCTATTCGTACGATAGATTACATAGGGTGTTCTTGTAGCCGCGGTGGCTAGAGGTACACGCCGGATCTTCCGAAAGAATCTCGACTTGTCTTTTGACTCGCCCTAAGCTCCCCGCATGAATAGGGATACGTTGTGACGAACGGGGGTCTCGAAAGGCGGATGTTTTCGGATTTGGACGGGAAACCACGATTTAAAGAGGCTTCTATTAAGATTCGATTTGCTACTTCTTCTCTTGCTTGGAACTTCAACAAAAGGCTTACCCCGATCCCTCTAGATCGGTTTATCTACCCAATCTTACTTTGTTTTCTCCGGTCTTTAGTAGATTAGATTTATCTTTGTTTTGTGCTCTTATTTAGATGCATTAGGGTTTCTCTTTTACCAAAGATTGAAGTTACTTGGCTTTACTAGATCAACTCTTGCGTCACACATTTGTTCCACGGATTCGATACCTTGGGTTCACCACTCTAGGGAAGAAGGGTCCCTTGACTACGACGGGAGACTTGTACGCTTGCGAGTCACGAATGAACTTTGATACAATTATTAACCGTCAACACCCGCAACCACACCAAAACACGCTAAGCCTAACCATGCAGGTGACTAACCATGCAAGACACGGCCCACGCCGCGGGGACCCCGACGGCCCACCGAGACGGCCCTCTTAGAAGTCCCCTCGAGCAGGCTCTGCCTCGCTCGAGGGCGCGCTCCTCCTCGAGCGGGTCCCGCCCCGTTCGAGGGGCAACTCTTCCCTCGAGCGGCTCCGCCCCGCTCGAGGGCTCACTCCCCCTCGAGCGGGTCTCGCCTCGCTCGAGGGTCCGTCCCGCCCTCGGCCGGGGCCCGCCACGCTCGAGGGCGCCCCTCACGCGTGCGCCGGCCCCCGTACACGGGCATTTAACGCCCGACACGGGCGGGGCGGCGCCATCATGCGCCGGGGCTCGCGCCCGGTGCCGCCGCACCAACTCCCCGGGGAGGAGCCCATCCCCACCACCGTGGGGAGGGACCGTGCGTACGGCCGGTGTCGGCTCCGTGACACCGCGCGCCTACTACAGTACGGCTAACGCGCCCGACCCTCGAAGGGGGGCCGGGCGCACCCTCGATTTCACTTTCCCGTGACCCTACAGGGTTAGTTTGAGGCGCCAGGCCGGTGGACTGCCATCCCGGACACTGTAACAGCATGGTCGCCGCTCCCGCGCGTGCAGACGCACGCCAGGCGCTGTAGCAACCACTCCACCACTGTGAAGCGCGTTGGGAAGGAACGCCGTTCTACCTACTCCTGTGCTCCGTACAAGCCAGCGTCAGCACCTCCCTCGAAGCCTATCAGAGGACGCCACCACCATCTGCCGCCCTCCTACCCTCGAACCGCCACTGTTCGGGTACGAGGTAGGCCATCATGGCCAGATCGCTGCGAAGATCGACCGGACGGCCGCCCACTCTACAGCGTAGCACGACGCGCACCCCCACGTAGCTAGGTAGCGCGACGCTCATGTAACCCGCCGCCCTCTTGATCTATAAAAGGGGGGCGAACCCCCAGCCGCGGGGAGAGACACACACGGACGGACAGACGAACGAAGACTTAGTTCCACACATAACACCAAGTACTCATTCTCATTCTCCCACAATATCTTCAGCCACTTCTTCAGGGACTTGGAAGCTACACTTCCTCTCCCGCCTTGCTTGTATTCGCCCCACTACAAGCACCCCCGGTGCTAAGTAATATAGTGCCCCGAGCACGCCCCTCGTCGGACGTACGGCCCCCTCGGCCGGAACCGGGATAAAATCTCTCGTGTCACTTGTTACTTAGCATCGACCATTGAGGGATAGACCACGGCGCTATCTACTGGTTAGTGTCGGGACCATATTCCGCACCGACAGTTGGCGCCCACCGTGGGGCAAGCGAGCGCCTGAGGTCATTCCGCCAACTCCCTCCATGGTGATCCGCACTAAGTACCGTGGTACCCATTACTGCATGGGTAGCTCGGACCCCCTCCCAGCCGGGTTCGAAATCCGCTTCGGGGACCTGAACTTTCAGGCCACGGGGAACGGTTATCTCACGAGCCTCACCAACCGTGAGGAGCTCCGCGCGCAGCGCCAGGCCAGGACCGCTCTGGTCTCCGCCGCGCGCACCGCTACGGCGCAGGGCGCCGCGGGGGCGCGGATGCCGCGGGCCCTTCGGCGCCGCGACGCCGCCACCGCTCCGGGCTACGTTCGCGCCGGGCGCGGTCCCGAGCGGCGGCGGCCGAGAGCGTCGCCACTCGCCGCGACGCGCCCACCGTTACGACAACCGCCACCGCCCCAGCGGGACCGCGTGCGGTCTCCGGACCGCGCATCCCCATCGGGCTGCATGGCGCTACGTCGGCCTACAACAACAACGTCAACACCACGATGCGCCGGGTCCCGCCCGGCCGCCACGTCTTCGTCGCCAGGGATTCCGGTGCCTCAATGGCCGACAAATCGTCCCTAGGCTCCATCGACGCGTCGCCACCCGCCAACCGCCACGGGTACGCGGAGTGGGACTTCTCCGGCGTGCCGGATCCAGTCGCGTTCAGGCGTTTCCTCGACGCCACAAACTACTGGTTCGGCTGCTCCGACGACTCCAGCACCGGGAGCTATGACCCTGCGCGGGAGTGCTACGCCGTCATCACCAACGACCCGGCCAATGCCGCCGCACGGCGGGCGCCGGGAGATGGGGGAGATCACCCCCGCCCCGGGGATCGCCGCGCGCATGGCCGCGGGGCCAAGCGCTCCCCGCCGGGGCCGACGCCGACGCACAGCGGCCCAAGCCCGCGAGCTCGAGGCAAAGCCGGCGGAGGAATACGGACGGTGCGGCCGCTCCGCGCCTCAATGGCGGGGGGAAGCCTCCGCGCGCGGCGAACGCGCGCGCGGAGCCGGGCCGACGAGTCCGCGACCCCATCAACACCATCCCCAACGTCGACAACGCGGACGCGCCCCCGCGGCGAGCCAAAAAGCTCATCGCCGCCGCGACGTTGCTGCGTGCCATGCCGGCGCCCTCGACCCCCGAGGCTCGAGACCTGCACCGCGAGGTGCAAACCCTCATGGAGCAAGCGGCCGTCCAGCAGGCCGAGAGCTCGGCCTCACGCATCCGCCAACAGGGAGATGCGCGGGGTGACGAACCAGCACCGGGAGGCGAACCCTCGGTGCACGCAGGGGGACCGGCGGGGCAACCCGCCGACCAAGGGCGCACGCCAGCCAAGGAGCGGCTCCTCGACGCGCGAGGGGCGCTGGATGGCGACGCCCGCAACGTCATCAACGCCAGGCGCACGAGCAGGGCGGACGCACGAGCAGCAAGGGGCTACCACCCTCGACGGGGTGGGCGCTATGACAGCGGTGAGGACCGCTCCCCGACGCCGGAGCCCCCGGGCACCCGTGTGTTCAGCCGGGAGATCCGTGCGGCGGCGTTCCCCCAACGCTTCCGCCAGCCCTCGACCATCGTTAAGTACAACGGGGAGACGGACCCCCGCGTGTGGCTTAACGACTACCGCCTAGCTTGTCAGCTGGGCGGGCCACCAGCGATGAGGTCATCATCCGCAACCTGCCCCTGCACCTCGGCGACGCGGCCCGGACATGGCTCGAGCACTTGCCCGCTAGCCAAATCCACAACTGGGACGACTTGGTCCACACGTTCGTGGGCAATTTCCAGGGCACGTACGTGCGCCCTGGGAACTCCTGGGACCTTCGCTCCTGCACACAGAAGCCCGGCGAGTCGCTACGGGACTTCATACGGCGCTTCTCCAAGCGCTGCACAGAGCTCCCCAGCGTGGCGCAGTACGAGATCGTGCACGCCTTCCACGAGGGCACCACGTGCCGGGACCTCGTGCGCGAACTGGGACGCAGCCCGCCTGCGGACTCCAACGAGCTGTTCAACATCGCCACCAGCTTCGCCTCCGGTGAGGAGGCCGTGGGGGCGATCTTCGACGGCAAAAAGGGCAAGCGCCCGGAGGATACACCCGCGGAGGGCAGCAAGTCCAAGGAGCTGCACCGCAATGACAAGCGGGGCAAGAAGGGGAAGAAGCCGCGCCGCGAGGCGCGCGAGCAGGGGCGCGACGGCGGCAATGCCGAGGCCCTTGCTGTTGACCCGGCTCGACGGGGCCCTCGACCGGCCCCTCGAGGTTCGGGGGTGTTCGACGACATGCCGAAAAAGCCATGTCCCTACCACAAGACTCCGTGAACCACACCCTTGAGCAAGTGCGATATGCTCATGAAGTTTTATGGTCGTGCCGCCGCGAAGGAGGCGAGAGGCCAAGAAAGACGGGGGCGACGGCGACGCGGGTGGCTTCCCCGCCGTCGAAAACGTGTTCCTCATCTTTGGGGGCCAACCGTCGACATGTCGACCCGCCGGCCGCAAGAAGGAGCGGCACGAGGTCCTCGCCGCGGAAAGGGCTCCTCCGTCCTTCCTCAATTGGTCGGAGGATGCCATCACCTTCGCCGGGAGGACCACCCGAACCGCGTCCCCAACCCGGCCGCACCCGCCGGTGGTTGATCCCATCATCGGGAACGCCCGGTTCTCAAAGGTCCTCATGGACGGAGGCGGCAGCCCTCAATATCCTCTACGCGCACACGTTGCGCCTCATGGGGATCGGGTTGGACCAGCTGCGGCCCAGCACGAAGTCGTTCCATGGCATCGCGCCCGGCAAGCGAGGTGTCCCGGCCCCTCGGGCGCATCGATCTGCCAGTTTGGTTTGGCACCCCAAAGAATTTCCGCAAGGAGACCCTCACCTTCGAGGTGGTGGGGTTCAAGGGGGCCTACCATGCTATACTTGGGCGACCCTGTTACGCCAAATTCATGGCGGTCCCCAATTATACCTACCTGAAGATGAAGATGCCGGGGCCAAACGGCGTCATCACCGTCGGGTCATCCATCGAGCACGCGTTCGACTGCGGCGTCGAGTGCGTGGAGCACGCAGAGGCGCTGGCGCTGGATGAAGCGCTGGTGAACACGCTGGAAAAGATGGTCAACGAAGACCTCGACCCCGCCGCCAAGCACGCCGGCACCTTCGAGGCTGCGGAGCAGACCAAGGGGGTCCCCCTCGACCCGTCAGCCCCCGAGGGCAAGGTGTTGAGGGTCAGCTCCACCCTCGACCCCAAATAGGAAGTGGTGCTCATCGACTTCCTCCGCGCCAACGCCGACATCTTCGCGTGGAGCCCCTCGGATATGCCAGGCATCCCGAGGGAAGTCGCCGAGCACTCCCTTGACATCCTGCCAAACGCCCGCGCCGTGCAGCAACGGCTGCGCCGCTTCGACGAGGAGCGGCGACGGGCGATCGGAGCGGAGCTGCGGAAGCTCCTCGAGGCCGGATTCATCAAGGAGGTGTTCCACCCCACGTGGCTAGCAAACCCCGTGCTTGTAAAGAAAAAGAATGGGAAGTGGCGGATGTGTGTAGACTATACTAGTCTTAATAAAGCATGTCCTAAAGTTCCTTTTCCTTTGCCACGCATTGATCAGATCATTGACTCAACAGCTGGGTGTGAATTGCTTTGCTTCCTTGATGCTTACTCCGGGTACCACCAAATAAAAATGAAGGAGTCCGACCAGCTCGCGACTTCATTCATCACGCCGTTCGGGACGTTCTGTTACGTCAAGATGCCATTTGGCCTCAGAAACGCGGGTGCAACATATCAGCGTTGCATGCAACACGTTTTTGGGGACCACATTGGACGGACGGTCGAAGCCTACGTGGACGACATCGTCGTAAAGACCAGAAGGCGGACGACTCGGTCGGCGACCTTGGCGTCGCGTTCAACCGCCCGCGGGCCAACGGGGTCAAGCTAAACCCCGAAAAATGCGTCTTTGGAGTGCCGCGAGGCATGCTCCTAGGATACATTGTCTCCCGGCGGGGGAATCGAGGCCAACCCTGAAAAGGTCGCGGCCCTCGAGCGAATGGGTCCGATCCGGGACCTCAAAGGGGTGCAGAAGGTGTTGGGGTGCCTCGCCGCCTTAAGCCGCTTCATCTCGCGGCTCGGTGAGAAGGGCCTGCCCCTCTACCGCCTGCTTAAGAGGCACGAGCGCTTCTCTTGGACCACCGTGGCCCAGGACGCGCTCGACAAGCTGAAGGCGTCTCTGACGTGTGCCCCGATCCTCACGTCGCCACGAGACGGCGAGCCCCTGCAGCTCTACGTGGCCGCAACCACCCAGGTGGTCAGCGCCGTGATCATCGTGGAGCGCACGGAGGAAGGGCACGCCTTGCCTGTACAGAGGCCGGTCTATCACATTAGCGAGGTCCTGTCAGACACGAAGACGCGCTACCCCCAAGTCCAGAAGCTGCTGTACGCGGTAGTCCTTGCGCGGCGCAAGCTCCGCCACTACTTCGAGGCCCACCCGGTCACGGTGGTCTCCTCCTTTCCGTTAGGAGAGATCATCCGCAACCCCGACGCCGCAGGAAGGATTGCCAAATGGTCCGTGGAGCTGATGGGCGAGACGCTCTCCTACGCCCCGCGCAAGGCCATCAAATCGCAAATCCTGGCTGATTTCGTCGCTGAGTGGACGGACACGCAGCTGCCGCCCCCACAAATCCAAGCAGAGTGCTGGACTCTGTTCTTCGACGGCTCAGTGATGAAAACGGGAGCGGGCGCGGGCCTGCTCTTCGTGTCGCCCCTCGGGGAACACATGCGCTATGCAGTGCGCCTCCACTTCCCCGCGTCCAACAATATGGCTGAATACGAGGCCCTTCTCTGCGGCCTCAAAATCGCCATTGAGTTGGGCGTCAAGCGCCTCGACGTGCGGGGGGACTCGCAGCTCGTGATCGATCAGGTCATGAAGAACGCGAGCTGCCATGACGACAAGATGGAGGCTTACTGCAAAGCCGTGCGGTCCCTCGAAGACAAGTTCTACGGCATCGAGCTTAACCACGTACCCCGCCGGTACAACGAGGAGGCAGACGAGCTGGCGAAGATCGCGTCCGGGCGGATCACCGTTGCCCCGAACGTTTTCGCGCGTGACATCGCGCAACCTTCGGTCGTTTTCGAGCCCTACCCCTCGAGTCACGACGGACCCTCGGGGGCTCCCTCGAATCCAGCGGGTGCGGAACCCATGGATGAGTACCCCTCGAACGAGGCGTACGTGCTCTCCCTCCTCGAGGGGTACGGCTCCCGCGAGGCCGACGCGATGGACATCGAGCCGGCCCCTGCCCAAGAGGACTGGCGCGAAAAATACATCACCTGAATCGCTCGAGGGGAACTCCCCGCGGACCGGGCCGCGGCCAGGCGCATTGCCAGGATGGCCAAATCTTTCACCCTCGTCGACGGCGAGCTGTACAAGCGCGCCGCCTCTGGCATCCTACAGCGGTGTGTGCCTATTCCCGAGGGGCGCGAGCTCCTGCGGGACATCCACGCGGGGATCTGTGGCCACCACGCCGCACCCCGCACCCTCGTCGGCAACGCGTTCCGCCAGGGCTTCTATTGGCCTACTGCGGTCACCGACGCCAGCGAGATCGTGCGCACCTGCGAGGGGTGCCAGTTCTACGCCCGCAAATCCAACTTGCCCGCTCACGCCCTGCAAACCATCCCCGTAACATGGTCGTTCGCCGTGTGGGGGCTGGATATCGTCGGGCCCTTGTGAAAGGCGCCCGGGGGCTTCACCCACTTGCTAGTCGCGATCGACAAGTTCTCCAAGTGGGTGGAGGTGCGCCCCATCAGGAATCTAAGGGCGAGCGTAGTGCGTAACTTTCTTCACCGACATCGTCTACCGCTTCGGAGTGCCAAATTCCATAATCACGGACAATGGGTCCCGCTTCACGGGCCGGAAGTTCTTGGAGTTTCGTGATAAGTTCCATATCCGCGTGGATTGGGTACCGTGGCACACCCACGTACCAACGGCCAAGTGGAACGTGCCAACGGCATGATCCCACAGGCCTCAAGCCCGCAATTTTCGACCGCCCTCAACAAATCCGGGGCGAAAATGGCTCCAAGAACTACCAGCAGTTGTGTGGAGCCTAAGGACCACCCCAAGCAGAGCCACCGGGTTCACCCCGTTTTTCCTAGTCCATGGCGCGGAGGCCGTCCTCCCCACGGACTTGGAATACGGATCGCCCAGGGTTCGAGGCTACGACGAGGACGCTAACTAGCGAGCTCGCGAGGATTCGCTGGACCAGCTGGACGAGGCACGCCTCGTAGCCTTGATGCATTCCGCGAGGTATCAACAGTCCCTACGACGCTACCGGTGCACGCAAGATACGTCGACGGGACTTCGGCCGAAGGGGATTTGGTCCTAAGGCTGCGCCAAGACAACCGAGGGCGCCACAAGCTATCGCCCCCATGGGAGGGACCCTACGTCGTGGTGAAGGTACTCAAGCCGGGCACATACAAGCTGGCCAACGAGGACGGTGAAGAGCTCACCAACGCTTGTAACATCCAACAGCTACGTCGCTTCTACCCTTAGCTAGGATTTTTCAAGTACTTTCTGTTGTAAAATGACAAGGCCAACGCCCCAGTTGGTGACAACTATGTAAACGCTCCAGGTCTAATAAAAGGGCAACTCGGCTTTCCCCTGAAACCCAAGTTACCCTCGGGGCTACTACGGGGGGCATCCCCCCCCCCCAAAAAATAGTCCCATTTTTTCGCGCAAAAAATACAACAACCCACACGCGCTAAGTTTGTTTCCTACTTCAACCTCGAGCCACTATTCAAACAGGCGCAGCGGCACGGCGGAAGGAGCGTGCGAGCCGCAGATAGCCTACGCCGCGTGGATATGGCCCTTCTCTCTCGCCTCCAACCCACGGGCCCCCGCGAAAATCGAACTCCCCTAACTAGAATCTACTCGGGGGAAGAAGGAGAAACAAAAAAGCGTGATAAACAAACGACTTCATTTACAGCAAATGCTCATGTTCATGAAACAACTTGTTTATTTACAAAAGGCCACGAGGCCAGAATATTGATACACATCAAAAAACGGGCCTAGCGCCCAACTGCTTTCAGGCGGGAGGAGCAGCAGTGTCTGCGACGTCGGGGAAGAGGAACTCCTCGAAGGCCTCAGCGAGCGATCCGGCGGCATCGGTGGCAAGCGCATCCACACGCTTCATGGCCACCTCGTCCTCGACGCCCTCGGGAACGATGTAGCCTTCCGCCAGCGCCTCGAAGTTGACCTCATAGTGGGATCGCACCACTCCGAGGGCCTTCTGGACGCCCAGGTGCAGCGCTCGGCGCATCCGCTCCGTGACATGGCCGCCAAGGGCGCGCAAGCGGCTGGCCAGCGAGCTGCCGGCCTGAGCCTCGCCCTCCTCCACAGCACGGCGAGTCTCGAGGGCCGCCGCGCGCGCCTCCCGCGGCTTCCGCTCGGAGGAGTTGTACGAGGCCTGCAGCGCCTCGGCCCGCTCAGCTGCGTGCCCCAGAGCGTTGCGCAAGCCTGGAATCGACAAGACAAGAAGGAAATCAGAAAGGGGGAAGCGAACCCTCTAAGCGAAGAACCGATCAAACAAGAAGTCAGGCGGCAACTCACCCTCGACTTGCTTCCTCTCCGACTCGAAGTCGCGGCGCACGGACTCGATCGCCAACTCGAGGCGCTGGACGGTCTCGCCTTGCTCCCGGAGGGCCAGCTCCTGGTTGGCGTTGCTGATGCTGAGCGTGAGCGCCTCGTCCTCGACCTTGGAGAACGCGGCGTTCCGCTCCTCCAGCGACCTCTCCGCCGCCTCGCGAGCGACGCGCTCCCGCTCCGGCGACCGTCCCGGCGTCGCCGAGGGCGGCTCGCTCCTCGCCGGAGCCGCCCCTCGGCTCCTTCGCGGGCGGCGCGCTCCTCGCCGAAGCCGCTCCTCGGCGATAGCGAGCGCCGCGGCCTTGGCGTCGTGGGCGGCCTTCAAGTCGTCAGCCTCCTTGGCCCGCTGCTCTAGCCCACGTGCCCGCTCCTCGGCCCGGCGCCGCTGCGCTTGCGCCCCCTCGAGCAACGTGCGGAGCTCCCGGGCCTCGCGGCGGACGTTGGCCACCTCCGCCTCCCGCCTGGCGGCCGCCGTCCGCGTCTTCTCCAAGTCCGAGCGTGCCCCGCACGGCCGCCTCGTCACGATCGACGAGGGCCGCGCGGACCCGCTCGAGGCTCGAGCGGCGCGCCGCGCCCCGTCCCGAGCTCTCCGGGAGCTCGTCGCACCATGCCGCCGCCCGCACGCCGCCCGCCGTCCGGCCGTCCTGAGAGCATCCGCAAGCGCGTCGAAGGCGCTGCACCGCTCCCGGAGCCGGTGAACCTCGCCGTTCACCGGTCGAAGGCGTCGTACTTGTCGTGGGCGCGACGCTCGATCTCCTGGAGACCACAGAATCAAAACCCATAAGCGCCAAGACCTGAATGCGGCGTACACAAACGAACAAAGGAAGAAGAGCGAGCAACCACGGCATACCTGGAAGACGAGCCATGCCGGGCCGCCATGGACCCGCAGCGCCTCGTTCAGCGTGCGGTTGAGCGTGGCGCCATGGCTCCGGAGCTCGCCCAAAGCTCCTGCTCCCCCCTGGCGTCGGCGAACGCAGGGGGATCCTCGACGGCCCCCTCCACCGGGCGGGGCGGCCGGCGCGGGAGGACGAGGCCTCGGCACCGTGTCCTCGGCTCCCCACCACCATGTGACCCTCGTGCCGCCTCACGAGGGCCCCCCCTCCGGGGCTCGGGGGGTCGTGGGCCGCCCGGCCCACCGATCCCACCCGAGCGGCGGGGAGTCGTCCGAGACCTCCACCACCTCCGCCCGCGGATTGACGGCGGCGCCGCCGCCCGTGCCGTCTCCACCGGCACCTCCACTTGCGCCACCACGGCCGCGAGGGCGCCCGGGCGCGGCGCCGCGGCCGCCGCCTCCGGCCGTGCCGCCGCGTCCACGGGCGCACCCGCGAGTTGCGCCCGCTCCACCTCCACCACGGCCGCCGCCGCGGCCCGCGTCTCCGCGACGGCCGGCGCCGGCCGCCCCGGCGGCCTCCGGTTGCGCCGCGGCGGCGGCTGATCCGCCGGCCGGGGCCTCGAGGCCCCGGCCGGCTTTGCGAGCTCGTGCCCGCCACCGTGCTTGTCCCCGGGTGCGACGCCCTCGACGAGCGCCGCCGGGTGGGGATCGATGCGTCCGTCCTCAGCACCTTGGCTGGTGCAAGCGGAGGAACGGTTGGCACCGCCCTGCGCAAGCACGAACGGAGGGTTAGATCACCTGATCACCAACGAACCAAACCAAGCGAAAAAAGACGAGCTCCTTACCTCGAAGAGGAAAAGGCCCGTTTCCTTTTCCTCGAGGCCTCAGCAGACGAGGCCGGCGCGGCTACGGCGCCCGCTGTGGCGCCTCCTGACGGCGCCGCCGCACGCGCAAGCACGCCCGCCCCGTGCACGGGCGCGCCCGATGCCGCACCTCCCGAAGGCGCCGCCGCGCGCGGGGGCACGCTCGCCCCGCGTGCGCGCACGCCCGCCGCCGCGCCTCCCCGACGACGGCGCCGCGCGTGCGGGCACGCTCGCCCCGCGCGCGCGGGCACGCTCGCCGCGCGCACGGGCGCGCCGCCGCGCGCGCCTCCGTGGCGCACGCCGACACCTCCGCGGCACGCGCCGCCCCCGATGTCGATTGCCACCCCGGCGGCGGGCGCCGGCCGCGCCCGCCCCCGGGCGAAGCCGCCCTTGTCACCGGCGCCGGTTCCGGCGACGGGGGCGCAGTCGCCACCTATCGAGGGGCCCTCCCCCTCGCCCTCTTCCTCTTCGTCCTCCTCCGAGGACGAGTACTCCTCGCGTCCCCGGGAGGAGAGCCCCGCTCTTCGCGCCGCCGCAGCTCCGCGGCCCGCCGGCCGCGGCGCGCTTGATGTCGCCTTGCGCGCTCCCTCGCGCGCGCCGCCCGCTCCTGCTCCTGCTGCTGCGCCGCCCGGCCGAGCGCACGGGAGTCGGGGGTGGGCGGAACGGACTTGGCGATGGTGAAGTTCACCAGCTGCATACAGGAGCATCAAAGGCACGTCAGGAAACGAAGGCAAGACCAAGAACCAGAACCGAATCGAGAACCGAACTCACCAGCGGGCCCGTGGGGAGCATCTCAAGGTCCCATGGGGTCCGGCCCGCAGGCATCGGCGTCCGGGTGTCGACGGCGCTCCGCGCCCGGGTGAGCGCATATGGCCGCTCGAGGGGCGTCGGGAGCATCCGCGACCTCGCCGAGTCGACGGGGTTGGCCGCCTCCGTCATCTCGAAGACGCAGCGGCCTCTCCATCGTGGGCACGACCCGCCGTGGTGGAGGAAGGCGAGGACGCCCATCGCGTTCGGCCCCGTGCGCGCGCCGCCGGCAGGCGGCGAGGACGGACTCCCGCCGCCTCCGATGCCGGGCCGTGGACACCCCGTAGCCCCGGGAGTCGCCTCTTCTTGAACACCCGACCGGTGTATTGAGGAAGGCCGGGCTCGGCATTGCGCGGGTAGAACCATCCCCGCTCTCGCCCGGCGTTGTTCGTCGTCATGGTGCGGGGGATGTAGGTGTCCTTGAATTGCCCCCCGCGGGCAAGTGACATCCCGCCGCGCGCACCGCGCGGCGGGTCCCTCGGCTCCGACGTGGGCCGCGTGACGAGCTCCCCGCGGAAAAGGTGAACCCCGAGCTCCCGGGTTGATCGGGATCCCCGGGTACCCCTCGCGGACGCCCACGAACGTGGCCGCCCGCGAAATCGCGTTGGGGGCGAAGTTGTGCGGCTCCACCCCGTAGTAGTGGCACATCGCCCGCATGAAGGTGCTCGCCGGCGCGCCGAAGCCCCGCTCGTGGTAGCGGACGAAGCTCACCACGTAGCCCTCGGCGGGTTGGGCTCGCGGTCCGCCGCCGGCGGCACTATCCACTCCGCCGGGATGTCCGTCTTCATTAGCCGCCGGCCGGCGGCGGCGACCAGCTCGCCAAGGGCGAGCCGGGTCATCGTCGACCTCTCCCAGGCGTACGGCTCCAAGATCGTGAGGGGAGGCTGAGGCGGGGCCATGAAGAAGGCGAAGGAAAACGAGAGCGGAGGACAAGAAACGGAAGGAAGCCGCTAATGGCGACGCCGCGCGGTGGCAAAGGCGAGAGGAAGACGAAGGGGCGGAGGACTGAAAATGGTGAGATGCTAAGGTAAAAAACCGCCGTCCCCTCCTCCCCGCAGATTTATAGGCCAATGGGCGAGCTCTCCGGAGCAGACGCCCCGCTAGCATTAACTGCAGGGAATCTCTCCTTCGCGTCGACGGGCGGGCCCCACCACGACTGCAGCGGCCACATCACTGCAGGCGGGCCATCATTACGGCAAAGACCCGCAGCGACCGAGGCGAAGCGGTCACGTCCACCTGCACGCTGCCCACTACGCGCGCGCGCGGCGCGAGCCGCCTAAAAAGGCGCGCCCGCGCTGCAAAACCGCGGCCACGATCGCGGGGCATTTAAATGACCGGGCCCCTTGCCAAGCAAGGGGAACCCTCGAGCGAGGCGAACCCCTGGCTCGAAACAAAAACGACCCTCGATGGGATATCGACGTGAGAAGGTCGCCCGGGACCTGCTCGATGTAGAGCAGGCACCGCGGGCACCCATGCCACGTAAAACCCTCGAGCGGCACGAGCCCTCGGCTCCAGACAAAAGCAACCCTCGATGGGATATCGACGTGAGAAGGTCGCCCGGGACCTGCTCGATGTAGAGCAGGCACCGCGGGCACCCATGCCACGTAAAACCCTCGAGCGGCGCGAGCCCTTGGCTCAAAATGACGTCAACCCTCGATGGGATATCGACGTGAGAAGGTCGCCCGGGACCTGCTCGATGTAGAGCAGGCACCGCGGGCACCCATGCCACGTAAAACCCTCGAGCGGCGCGAGCCCCCGGCTCAAGACAATGTCAACCCTCTAAAGAAGGCACGCGCGTGAGAGGGTCATCCAGGGCCTGCTTGAAGTAAAGCGGGCACCGCAAGCACCCATGCCGCGCTGTGCTTCCAACCAGCGCCTCGAGAGCTGGCTCGCCCAGACCCCTCGACGGCCGCAAACGCGAAAAGACGGGGCTGTCCAGGCACCGCCCCGCACGGCCCTACTGATCAGAGGTTCGAAGCCTGACCCTCGACGGGTTCGAACAGGCGCCACAGATCGCAGAGTTAGGGACAACGAGGGCACGCGCATTTGAGCCGTTCCTCGAGCCCATCGGCTCGAGGGTGCCCCACATGTCGTGTTCAAGAGCCAGCGAGGGCAGCTAGCAGGGGGATCCCACCGAGGGAGAGCTTCCGCGCCCTCGGTCCCCATCGAACGGGACCGAGCCCCACCTAGCAAACCCACGCAAGCGCTTCCATGGACGTGTCTCCGGACCGCGCAGCCTACCCTTATCGAACGGGGCATGGGCGTCCACTTGAACCACCCGCTAGCAGCTCGACGAGGAATCCGCAGTCCGCGACCCGCTCGATGGGGGTTGCGGAAACCTCACCCTCCGTCCCGCGGAGGGACGGCGAGGGCGCGTAAGAAAACAAGTCGTAAAGCTCGACCCGATCGCCTCGAAAGGGCCAAGGCTTGGGGGCTTGACGCACGGCTACACCTCCTTGAAATTGCACCCGTTGGAGACAGTGCCAGCAGAGCGTGCACCCCCGAAGCCGGCTGAAACACCGCCGATGCCGGTTGGCATATGTGCCACGCCCTCTGACCAAAATTCTCGCGGTTAACCCCTGCAGGAGCACCCAAACTCCCCGCAGGGGCTTCGGGGCTAGACCCGTGGGTCCGCCGACGCGGCCCCACCGGAAAGCGTTCGCAAACAAGGAGGGAAGAACGTCCTATCGCAGGTTCCGGCATCCGCGGGAGCCTCAATGGCAAACCCACGGATGCTCGGGGGCTGCGTCGGGGACAAGCCCCTAGGGGTCCCCTTAAACAACGGGGAAATCCTCACTTAAAACCCGCAACCACACCAAAACACGCTAAGCCTAACCATGCGTGTGACTAACCATGCAGACACGGCCCACGCCGCGGGGACCCCGACGGCCCACCGAGACGGCCCTCTTAGAAGTCCCCTCGAGCGAGGCTCGCCCTCGCTCGAGGGCGCGCTCCTCCTCGAGCGGGTCCCGCCCCGTTCGAGGGGCAACTCTTCCCTCGAGCGGCTCCGCCCCCGCTCGAGGGCTCACTCCCCCTCGAGCGGGTCTCGCCTCGCTCGAGGGGTCCGTCCCGCCCTCGGCCGGGGCCCGCTACGCTCGAGGGCGCCCCTCACGCGTGCGCCGGCCCCCGTACACGGCATTTAACGCCCGACACGGGCGGGGGCGGCGCCATCATGCGCCCGGGGCTCACGCCCGTGCCGCCGCACCAACTCCCCGAGGAGGAGCCCATCCCCACCCACCGTGGGGAGGGACCGTGCGGACGGCCGGTGTCGCCCCGTGACACCGCGCGCCTACTACAAATGCGGCTAACGCGCCCGACCCTCGAAGGGGGGCCGGCGCACCCTCGATTTCACTTTCCCGTGACCCTACGAGGTTAGGGTGGAGGTGCCGTGCCGGTGGACCGCCATCCCGACACCGTAACAAGATGGTCGCCGCTCCCGCGCGTGCAGACGCACGCCAGGCGCTGTAGCAACCACTCCACCACTGTGAAGCGCGTTCGGAAGGAACGCCGTTCTACCTACTCCTGTGCTCCGTACAAGCCAGCGTCAGCACCTCCCTCGAAGCCTATCAGGGGACGCCACCACCATCTGCCGCCCTCCTACCCTCGAACCGCCACTGTTCGGGTACGAGGTAGGCCATCATGGCCAGATCGCTGCGAAGATCGACCGGACGGCCGCCCACTCTACAGCGTAGCACGACGCGCACCCCCACGTAGCTAGGTAGCGCGGCGCTCATGTAACCCGCCACCCCCTTGATCTATAAAAGGGGGGGGCGAACCCCCAGCCGCGGGGAGAGACACACACGGACGGACAGACGAACGAAGACTTAGTTCCACACATAACACCACGTACTCTTTCTCATTCTCCCACAATATCTTCAGCCACTTCTTCAGGGACTTGGAAGCTACACTTCCTCTCCCGCCTTGCTTGTATTCGCCCCACTACAAGCACCCCCGGTGCTAAGTAATATAGTGCCCCGAGCACGCCCCTGCTGGACGTACGGCCCCCTCGGCTGGAACCAGGATAAAATCTCTGTGTCACTTGTTACTTAGCATCGACCATTGAGGGATAGACCACGGCGCTATCTACTGGTTAGTGTCGGGACCATATTCCGCACCGACACCTGGGCGTCGGCGAACGCAGGCGGGTTGCCAGCGGCCCCCTCCACCAGGGCAGAGTGGTCGGCGCGGGAGGACGAGGCCTCGGCGCGCCGTGCCCTCGGCCCCCGCCACCATGTGGCCCTCGCGCCGCCTCACGAGGGCCCCCTCCCGGGACCCCGGGGAGAGCGTGGAGCTCGCCCACCGATCCCACCCGGTGGCGGGGAGTCATCGTCCGGGATCTCCACCACCGCCGCCCGGGAACCGCCGGCCGGCGGCCGGCCCCTCGCACCGCCTCCGCCGGTGCCTCCGCCGGCGCCTCCGCTTGCGCCCGCAGCCGGCGGCGCCCGACGCAGGCCGCCGCGGCCACCGCTTCCGGCCGCGCCTCCGCGACCGCGGGCGCCGGCCGCCCTCCTCGCCCACCCCGCCCGCTCGCCTCCGCCGCGGCCGGCGCCACGAACCGCGCTCCGTCGCGGCGCCCACCGGCGGCCGCGTCTCCATCACGCCCGCCGCCGCGGCCGCGTCTCCGCCACGACCGGCGCCCGCCGCTCTTCGACGACCGCCGGCCGCGCCGCCGCGGGCCGATCCGCCGGCCGAGGCCTCGAGGCCTCGCCCGGGCCCCCGCGAGCTCTCGCCCGCCGCCGCCGTGCTCGCCCCCGCCCGTGACGCCCTCGACGAGCGCCGCCGGGTGGGAACGGACGTGTCCGCCCTCAGCACCTTAGCCGGCGCGAGGGGAGGCACGGTTGGCACCACCCTGCACAAGCACAAGCAAAAAATCAGAACGCCTGGGTACCAAAAAACCAAACCCCACAGAAGGGCGAGCCCCTTAACTCGAAGAGGAAAAGGCTCCCTTCTTTTTCCTCGAGGCCTCGGTGGATGAGGCCGACACGGCCGGCGCGCCCGCCGCCACGCCTCCCCGACGTCACCGCCGCGCGCGCGGGCCCCGACCGCGCGCGCGCGCGCGCGGCACCCCCGCGGCGCGTGCCGCCCCGTTGTCGATTGCCCGGCGGCGGGCGCCGCCGCGCCCGCCCCGGCGATGCCGCCCTTGCCGCCGGAGCTGGCTCCGGCGACGGGGGTGCAGGCTCCCACCTATCAGAGGGGCCCTGCCTCCCGGCTTCTTCCCCTTCGTCTTCCTCCGAGGACGAGTACTCCTCGATCCCCGGGGAGGAAAGCCCCAGCTCCTCGCGCCGTCGGTACTCCTCGTTCCGCCGCTCGCGGCGCTCGCGGTGCCGCCTCGCGCGCTCCCTCTTGCGCGCCGCCCGCTCCTGCTCCCATTGCTGCGCCGCCCGACCAAGCGCGGGGGAGTCAGGGGTGGGCGGAACGGACTTCGCGGCGCTGAAGTTCACCAACTGCACGCGAGAATGTCAAAAGCGCGTCAGAGGCCAGGGGCAACACTGAGAACAAAGACAGGGCCAAGAATCACACTCACCAGCGGGCCGGTGAGGAGCATCTCGAGGTCCCACAGGGACCGATCCTGGCGCTGCAGCATCCGGGTGTCAACGGCGTTCTGCGCCCGGGTGAGCGCATACACCCGCTCGAGGGGGGTTGGGAGCATCCGCGACCTCGCCAGCGCGACGGGGTCCACCTCCTCTGTCATCTCGTAGATGCAGAGGGGCCTCTCCATTAGGGGCACGACCCGCCGGTGGTGGAGGAAGGCGAGGACGCCCGCCGCGGTCAGCCCGCGCGTCGCTATGTTCTTCAGGGCGGCCAGGAGCGAGTCCAGCCGCCTCCGTGCCGGGCCGTGGACACCCCGTGACTATAGATGGCCAAACGGGCCGCCCGCCCGAGCCCGCCCGAGCCCGAAATGGCCCGCACGAGTAGGCCCGGCCCTATCGGGGCACCGACAACTCTTTCGTGCCGGGCCGTTCCGGCTACCGTGCCGAACTTCCGGCCCAGTGCCCGGCCCTAAGGCCATTTTATAGGGTCGGGCCGGCACGGCGGCCGTTAGGCACGGCGGCCCGTCGGGGCCCATCTAGCCCGAGGCCGGCCGCGCCCGGCCACCGCCCACCGGTGGGGCGTCGCGGCCGCCTCCTTGCCCGCCGGCGGAGGCCGCGCGCGGCCGCCCGCCCGCCGCCCCCGGCGGAGGCGGCGCGGCCGCCCGCCCGCCGCGCCGGCGGGGGCCGGCTCGTCGCCGGCGCCCCCCCCCCCCCCCGCTCGACGCCCCGACGGCCGGCCGCCTCCCCCGCCGCCGCGCGTCGGCCTTCATGCGAAGGAAGAGGGAGCCAGGGAGGAGGCGCGGTGGAGGGAGAGGGAGCCGGGGAGGAGGCGCGGCAGAGGGAGAGGGAGGGCACGCCGACGGAGGGAGAGGGAGCCAGGGAGGGGGCGGCGGCGCCTTGGCTGGAGGTTCGGGAGGTACCGGCGGCTTCTGGGTGAAAGGATGGGAGTGAGAGGAATGGAGAGCTAGGGTTCAGGTGAGAAAGGTCGAGTTTATATATGATAGGTTAAATGGGCTCTTAGCAAGCCGTATTTGTCGGGCCTTATCGGGCTTGTTCATTTTTCGGGCCGTGCCCGTGCCGGGCCATCGTGCCGAGGATGCGGCCCAGGCCCGGCCCGACCGTCGTGCCGGGCCGGCCCGTGGCACGATCCTAGTCGTGCCGAGCCGTGTTCGTGCCGGGCTTTTTCGGGTCGTGCCCGTGCTAGCCCATCGGCCCGGCCCATCCGGCCATCTATACCCGTGACCCCAAGAGTTGGGCTTCTCCCGAGCACCGTGCCGGTGTAGGCGGGGAGGCCGGGCTCGGCGTTCCGCAGGTAGAACCATCCCCTCTTCCAGCCGGCGTTGTTCGTCGTCATGGTGCAGGGGATGTAGTCGTCCTTGAACTGCCCCCGCAGGGCGAGCGACATCCCGCCGGCGCGCACCGCGCGGCGGGTCCTTTTGCTCCGTCGTGGGCTGCGTGAAGAGCTCCGCGCGGAAGAGGTGTATCCAGAGCTCCCAGTTGACTGGGATCCCTAGATACCCCTCGCAGACGCCCACGAACATGGCCGCCTGCGAAATCGCATTCGGCGCGAAGTTATGCAACTCCACGCCGTAGCGGTGGCACAGCGCCCGCATGAAGCGGCTCGCCGGCGCGGCGAAGCCGCGCTCATGGAAGCGGATGAAGCTCACCACGTAGCCTTCCGGCGGGTTGGGCGCATGGTCCCCCGCCGGCGGCACAATCCACTCCGCCGGCCGGCCCTCCTCGTTCGCCGCCAACTGGCCGGCGGAGACCAATTCGCAAAGGGCCAGCCGGTTGACCGTCGACCGCTCCCAGGCGTACGGGTCGAGGATCGTGAGGGGCGGAAGCGGCGCCATGAGAGAGGACAAGGAATGCGAGAGCGAAGGACAAGAAGAAGGAGAAGAGCTCTAATGGCGCAGGCGCATGGCGGCGAAAGCAAAACGAAGGCGGGAGTTCAAGGGGCAAGAACAGCGGAGCTCTAAGGTAAAAAACCGTCGTTTTCCCTCCCCTCAGATTTATAAGCCGCAGGCGTGCTCTCCGGGGCGGACGCCCCGCGCGCATTAACTGCAGGGAATCTTTCCTCTCGCTGACGGGTGGGCCCCACCACGATCGCGGCGGCCACATCACCGCGAACGGGCCATCATCACGGCGAAGAATAGCAGGGACCGTGGCAGGCGGTCACATCCGCCTGCCCACGCCGCCCACTACGCGCGCGCGCGGCTGCAACGCCTGAAAAAGCGCGCCCACGACGCAAAACCGCAGCCTCTACTGTGGAGCATTTAATGGCCCGGTTCCTTACAAAGTAAGGAGAACCCTCGAGCGGCACGAGCTCCTGGCTCGGGAAAACTTCGACCCTCGAAAGGGTACAGGCGTGAGAAGGTCGCCTCGGGGCCCGTTTGAAACAAAACAGGCACCGCAAAGCACCCATGCCACGTCGACCACCGACCGCCGCCTCGAGGGCCGGCTCTCCCGTGCCCCTCGAAGGAGCACACGGATGCCGGGCCGGGAGCGCCGCCCGCCGCCCCGCACCACCCACGCGGTCGGCCGCCTCGAGCGCTGGCT
Source organism: Cenchrus americanus (assembly GCA_947561735.1). Taxonomy (NCBI): domain Eukaryota; kingdom Viridiplantae; phylum Streptophyta; class Magnoliopsida; order Poales; family Poaceae; genus Cenchrus; species Cenchrus americanus. Next base: position 73,077,172 of record OX387244.1, on the reverse strand, counting down.
CGCCCAGGCCCCTCGATGATCGCAGATGCAAAGACGGGGCCGCCAGGCGCCACCCCGCACGGCCCTACTGATCATGGGTTCGAAGCCTGACCCTCGACGGGTTCGAACAGGCGCCCCAGATCACCGGAGTCAGGGACGACGAGGGCACGCGCATTCGAGCCGTTCCTCGAGCCTGCCAGCTCGAGGGTGCCCCACATGTCGTGTTCGAGAGCCAGCGAGGGCAGCTAGCCGGGGGATCCCACCGAGGGAGAGCTTCCGCGCCCTCGGTCCCCAGCGAACGGGACCGAGCCCCACCTAGCAAACCCGCGTAAGCGCTTCAATGGACGTGTCTCTGGACCACGTAGCCTACCCTTATCGAACGGGGCATGGGCGTCCACTCGAACCACCCACTAACAGCTCGACGAGGAATCCGCAATTCGCGACCCAACCGATGGGGGTTGTGGAAACCTCACCCTCCGACCCGCGGAGGGACGGCGAGGGAGCGTTAAAAGACAAGTCGTAAAGCTCTACCCGATCGCCTTGAATGGGCCCAGGCTCGGGGGCTTAACGCATGGCTACACCTCCTGGATTGCACCCGCCGGGGATAACGCCAGCAGCGCGAGCGTCACCGAAGCCGGCTGAGACATCGCCGACGCCGGTTGAAACATGTACCACGCCTTCTGTCCAAGTCTCGCGGTCAACCCCTACAGGAGCGCCCATGCTCCTGCAGAGGCTTCGGGGGGGACCCGCGGGGCCCGCCGACGCGGCCCCACGGAAAGCGTTCGCAAAACCAGGAGGGAAGAACGTCCTATCGCAGGTTCCAGCATCCGTGGGAGCCTCAATGGCAAACCCACGGATGCTCGGGGGCCACCGTCGGGGACGACCCCTAGGGGTCCCCTTAAACACCGGGAAACCCCCCCACTTAAAAGCCGCAACAAAGCCAAAACCAAATACGCCTTACTTAACCATGCGGACATGGCCCGCGCCACGAAGGCCCCGGCCCACCGGGCGGCCCACTCGAAGACTCCCTCGAATAGGTTTCGCCTCGCTCGAGGGGTGCGCGCCTCCTTCGGCGGCTCCGCCCGCCCGAGGGGGGGTGCGCCTCCCTCGAGCGAGGTCCGCCTCGCTCAAGGGTCCGCCCCCGCCCTCGGACGGGGTCCGCCTCGCTCGAGGGCACCCCGCGCACGCGCGCCCGCTCCCGTACGCGGACACTTAATGCCCCGACATCGGCAGGGCGCGCCATCATGCGCCGGGGCTCGCGCACCGGTGCCGCCGCACCAACTCCCCAGGAGGGAGCCCATCCCCATCACTGTGAGGGGGGGACTGTGCGGTGCGGCCGGTGCCAGTCCCGTGACTCCGTGCACCTGCTCCGGTACGGCTAACGCGCCGAGCCCTCGAAGGGGGGCCGGCTGCACCCTCGATTTGCTTTCTTGTGACCTTACAGGGTTAGGTGGAGGCACTAGGCCGGTGGGATGCCATCCCTGCCACCGGTAACGCATGGCCGCCGCCCGCGCGCGTACGGCGCACGCCGTGCGCCGTGGCAACGACTCCGAAGACCGTGGAGCGTGCTGGAACGGGATGCCGCCTTACCCGCAACCGTTCTCCGAACGGCCGACGCGACAACCCCTTCGAGCCTATCCGAAGACATCGCGCCCGTCCGCCGCCCTTCTATCCTTGAGGACGCCCGCGTTCGGGTACAAGATACGCCATGATGGCCGGATCGCTGCGAGGATCGCCTGGGCGGCCGCCTACTCTACAGCGTAGCACATCACGCTCCCTCACGTAGCTAAATAGCGCGGCGCGCATATGATTCGCTCCTTCCTTGGTCTATAAAAGGAGGACGAACCCCCTTGCCGTAGGGAGAGACAACACACAGAGACACCCAAACACCACACACGACACGAACGGCAGATCCCAACACGAGACAAGCCGCGCCACGCACTTGCTCTCAATTCTCCCACAATATCTTCAGCCACTACACCAGGGACTTGGAAGCCACGCTTCCTCTCCCGCCTTGCTTGTAGCAGCCCCACTACAGGCACCCCCGGTGCTGAGCAATATAGTGCCTTGAGCACACTACTGCTGGACGTACGGCCCCCCGGCCGGAACCAGGATAAACTCTGTGTCTTTTATTGCTTGGCATCGACCATTGAGGGATAGACCTCGGCGCTTATTACTGGTTAGTGTCGGGACCACATTCCGCACCGACACCCCTCGTTTCTTCATGTCGCCAACAAGCTCCAGGACTCCCTTGAGATCCCCAAGATCGCGGAACGACAACCCTAAGTCCCACTCATTTATCTTCACTAGCTTATGGCCAGTATGACGTGGAAGCCCAGAAAGTTGATCTGCAATATAGAACCATTCCGACCTCCAGCCAACAGTGTTGTCGGGGAGATCGGTGTCCATCCACTCCGCCTTGGGGCCCGATCTCAAGGTAAATATTACAGCCCCCACTGGCCCCGACCTCTTGCCAGTGCTCTTCACACAGAAGAAATACCTCCATAACAAGAAGTGAGGTGATATCCCCAGATACGCCTCACAAAAGTGAATAAACGTTGAAACTACAGTAATAGAGTTAGGAACAAGATGTACCAGCTCCAGCTGGTAGTAGTACAGCAGGCCGCGGAAGAATTCTCCCACCGGGAGGTTGAAGCCGCGCTCGAAGAAGGACGCGAAGACGACCTACTCCTTGACATCTTCTCTCAAGAACTGCTCCCCAGTGGCAGCCCTCCACTCCACCTCCTCCTTGGGTCGGAGTAGTCCGCGGTTCACCAAAGCTAGGATCTTGACCTCGGTCATAGTCGACCGGACCCATGCTTCTTGCGGGTCCGGGATGGAAGCCGCCTTCGCCGCCATTTCGCCGCTAGGGTTTGCTATGGATCTAATGGTGCAAAGGGTCTTGACGCGCATGCGCAAGAAGAGCGTGATGTGGGGCGGCGGCGCTAGCGTGTGGCCGGCCGGAGCTGGTGGCTGGATGGGTGCGCACGCGGTGGAGCGAGGCAGTCGCAAGATCACAGGAAAGCGACAGCGGTGGAAGTGAGAGCAACAGGAGGAAGAAGAAAGGGGAATGGGGTCAACCCCGCCTCGGGCTGCACTATTTATAGGGGGGTCCACTGAATCTCCCTGTTATGGTTCTTTCCGCCGTACAACACGCCCCAACGGATCTATTCCGATAAGTTCGCGAGATACTTTCGGAGGATTTGTCGTTGATTGATTACAGCCACGACCTAAACTCCGAGTTTAGGTCGTCAGGTCTTTGACAAATCATTTTGTCAAATCAACCAAGTACATGAAAGAAGAGAGCGAACATTACATGGACCGCCCGAAGGTACAAAAGTCACCTGCGACCTCATTGGATCCAGATCCTGACATACAAAATAAACATACTACAAGGCCTGGGCACCCGGAGCAAACCTTGCGACCTACTTTACCGAAGTAGAGTACATCGCGAGATTTCTCCTAGCACCAGGACCTTGATGGCGGCCTTGCGGGGGAAAGTTACAGGATGACGTGCAACCTAAGGCATGCTCGGCTCCAACTATTGGAATGGAGACACGAGCTTGCTCTTCGGCGTTGAAATCCAAGCCCTAGTGAGCTCCCGGTGCTCACCAGAGACGTCCTGCTATAGCCCCAGCTCGAATAGTAGCACCTCCAAACTCTACCTGATACCCCACAGAGGCAGGGCTCAGAGCACGAAGATGTTGCCTACACTTCACGAGAGTTCTCCTAGCTCCAAGCTTCTACAAGTGCAACACTCTACAATCTGGTGGACGAACACATGCCCATGGCATGGTGGGATTACTACTCTGCAGCTTGATAGCTCAACTATGCTAGGTGCTTGCCTCCTTCAGTCTCAAAGGTGCTATTTATAGCCAAAGCCGCGCCCCGGGCAGCTGGCGAAGTGATGACACTATCACCACGTGATACTGGGACCTGTAGTCTGTGCATGATTAAAGGCGATGACATTACTTTCTCTGACTTGTGACATCTTTGTCGCTAGCGCATCGATGATGCCTGAGCCCCGCCGCAGATGTCACATGGCTACAGTAACTCCCTCGATCAGTGGGCAGTTTGTCATTTTCTGGGTGGCAAGAGCATCTCCGACTACTGTTGACCCATGATCCTGCAGTATACACTACACGACAAAACCTGACTCTATGTCAGATTGCTCAGCGCCTAATTTAGCCCCCTCTCGACGACAACTTCGTGACCTTCCTCTACGACATGATGTCTTTTATTCACACTCGCTAGGCTCTGCGTCCTGGTGCACCCGCTATGGCTCTGCACGTAAACAGACCTATTCCAATCAGCCTATATTTCTGCTTCCTGAGCTAAATGGTCGTAGGTTCGATCGAAGACCTTCCGGGGTAGGCGTGCCTCGCTGCTCTACTGGATCCATCTGGGCGCCTGGAGATCAGAAGCACCATGATGATCGAAAAACTTCGCTTCGTAGATCTACAATTGTTGTCAGGCCCCCGTGGTCGGTGCGCCTATTACTGAGGTCGCCAATACCTTAGTACAATGGCTCCGTTAGATGGTCAATAGCTATGTTGGTCGTCTGGACATCAAAACGACCTCCTTGAGGTCAGCGTGCCTTAAATACCTAGGTCTTGCCACACTTAGGTATGATCATGGCCCTGCCAACCTAGTTGGGCGCCCTGGACATGTGACCTTCTGAAGTCGGTGTGCTCTTGCAGCCCTGTCAGCCTGTTCTGGGCACCTAGGATTTTACGTCGGGAATGAAGGCCTCCCTATGGGGTGCGCGCCTAATTGGCCCTGCCAAGTACTTCTGGGTGCTTGGGCGCTTCTGCCTTGAGACCTTCCTGAGGTCGGTATGCCTCGAGTGGCTCTGCCAGACTCCTTGCAGCTATGCAGGATATCTAGATGTCTCTACACTCCATATGTTCAAGATCAAGATTGCTTTTTTAGTTTCATCGTCGACCAACCTCGGACACCGCAACTTCAATTACGATGTAATTAACGACTTCTCCATTCGACTCGCCTTTCAAGATCTTGCTGGGTATCCTCGGATACTGGACATGTTTGATTTAAGGTGTCTTCGAGGTCGACACACCTACAAGGCCTCCTCAAGGTCGGCCCTGCCAGACTCCTTGTAGCTATGCTAGGAGATCTGGGTGTCTCTACACTTCGTTTGATCAAAACCATGCCTTGGTTTTTCTTCTATTTTTGGAGCATCAAACCAGCCATGCTACGTGCTTCAATGCTCGGGGACTACTCTACGAGTGCGTCTTTGACGCCCTCTTGTTTTCCTCATCGTACCGACCTGTCGGGAAACCCGTTTCTCATCACATTGTTACTCGACCTACTTTCTCTTTCTTTTTTGGATCATCATACCGGCCATCCTATCTGCCACGATGCTCGGATACTACTCTATGAGTGCATCTTCGATGCCCTCTGAATTTTTTCATTGTCGTTTCGATCTATTGGAAGTCTGCTTCCTATAGGTCGTTCCTCGACCTCCCTTCGATTCGGCAAGACTTCAAACAGGTCGGATGCTGGGCTGATGTGTTCTTTTTTCTTTTGGATCGACGTGCATGCTATTCGACCCGTCGATAGCTCTGTGACTTCTCCATGACCTTTCTAAGGTCGCTGCACCTACACCTCGCTCGAGGGCTTGTGAGACATGGGTACCCCTGGGTCCCCACCGACCAGGCTCACGGCCATCCCCGACAAGTGGGTTCGGCCTACCAGAAGACCCGCCAACCTGTCAGTGGGTCCAGCCGACCTAGTTTGCGGCCCACACGACCTCATGAAGACCTTCCAGAAGATTCCCTAGACGACCTAGTTCATCACGACCTCAAGACTTGGCGTACAGGACAAGACCTCGGTGGATTTCGCCCAAAGCAGATCGATGGGATATGGCAAGATGTGTAACGTAGACTTAGGTCTCCTGGTCGTAGCCGACCAGGAGTCTGGGAACCGACCTCATCCACTGGCCAATCTAAGGCGGACGAGGCGACCCCTTGTGTAACCAACCAATTGTGCAATCCTCAAGCAATACAAACCGAAGAACTGGACGTAGGGTTTTACTCTCCGGAGGCCCGAACCAGTATAAACTCGTCGTGTTCTCTGTGTTCCGCGTACTCGTGTGCGACCTTCGAGTTCTTAGCCTTAGATTCCGCCCCACTGAACAACTAAACCACAGGGATTAACACCCCCGTGAGCTGTCCAGATCTCATCATCTGACAGTGTCTCCTTTAATCAAGAGACGTTTGTGGAAACAGATGCGTCTCATTTCGTCGAGACAGAGGAGACGCAGGTTCACGGCACACGTCTCTGATGTTGATTTCACAGTAACAGGCTTTGTTTTCATGCCCATTACCAAAGTTCCCTGTGGGCCCAGAGAAACAACCATTTCACGTGACTGGTGACTAGTTGTGGTAACGGTCGTTGTTTGATGCCTGTTACGAATCCTAGATGTGTTGAGACGTGCGTGAAATATACGGGTCTCATTTCGTCAAGATAGAGGACACGTAGGTACACAACAGGTGTCTCCGATATTGAGCTACTGTAACGGGCTCTGTTTTGGTGCCCATTACCAAAGTCCCCTATGGGTCCAGAGAAACAGTCATTTCACACGACTGGTTGCTAGTTGTGGTAACGGTCGTTGTTTGATGCCCGTTACGAATATGTGTTATCAGTAACGGGCATCTGCCCGTTACCTTTCTTGGCTCATTTGTAACACTTGATCGGTAATGGGTGCCTTGCCCGTTACGAAAGGCAATCTATGCCCGTTACCAAAGTGAGTTTTCACGTAGTGACACCAAGGATGCATGCACGTCACCGCTAGCCTAACAACATGGAGATAACAGAGGTAGAATGAAGCGATCTTGCAAGATGATGCTCTCAAGAAGGAAGCGACGACGACGACACCATCGCCCGTCCACATATGGACAACCCAAGTCTTAACCTGGCAGACCAAGATGATTTGGAAGTCGTAACAACACCCACAATAGGGTAAGTTACGCAAGCGAAATGGACGTGCATCTTCCTGACACACCCGCAGAAGCACGGTCTGTTGTAATGCCCTATAAACACTGATTTTGTAGAATAACTACTGTCAATTACTTCCTCCGTTCCAAATTTTAAGTCATTTCATCATTTCAACGTTCACATTGTGTACTATACATCTAGATGTATATTTATGTTTAGATACATATAACAATAATAAGCATAGATTTGTCAAAATGACATACAATTTGGAACAAAATAAGTGATTTCGAGGAATGATTGTGCGAGGCATGACGATTGACGAGGATAGAAGTCCCGTTGATGGCTTAGCATCCGATTCCTTTTGTCGTACTCAGGCGTTAGCGTTTTGTCGTTCTCGTTCAGTTCAGTTCAAGCTACCATACATACCCTTGTCGTATCCTCTTTACCGACTCAAACATGATCACACGCGCACAGGACCCTCTTTACCGACTCAAACATGGTCACACGCGCACAGGACGGACGACATACGTGATCACCTGGCTAGCAAGCAGAGTGCACACAACACAAGGAGAGAGCGCATATACAAGAGGATGAGGATGTTTTGTGCTGCGTGGCAACGTTGCATCTTTTCTGTCTTTCGTCGTCTTCTTACTGTAAAGCCTTGAGATTATTACAGAAGATCAGCGTGGACGTACGTGAACGCGACCACGCCTCGGCCTCATCAGGACACACACGCGTACACTAGCTAAACATGTAAACGGACGTGACGAGGAAAAGCACCCAGTGAGACAGGATCAGGTCCAACGCGACGCACCCCAGGGACAGAGCGACAAGCGTGGTCCTCGAAATGGCAGCAGGCGGCGGCGCGTCGTCGTGGTTCCTCCTGTTGCGGAGTATGTGGAGGACGAGGAGGAAGCAGAGCAGCGTCGTGGTGGCCGGCCACGCGCTGACGGCGCTCTGCGTGTCAATAATCCTCCTCCAGATCGACGATCCGGGCACCTGCTGGCTGTCCATGCCGCGCCGGCCGAACAAGGTGTGCCGGGAGTAACAGGAAGATGGTAGTGTTGGGATTTGGGAACGCGAGCCCGGTGGCGGGGACGACGGCCAGCGGGGTTGACGGGAGCAGGGAGGGGGTGCGCGCGTTTGAGCCGGGAGAACGTAACTGTGGTGTGCTCCCGTCATAGTGTGGCTGCGTTTAAGTAGCGGTGGAGGTGGAGACTGCCGTGGGCGTGGAGAGGGTGTGGCGGTGGAGATAGGGACGACGTTGCCACTCGCCACCGTACCGTCTCCGCCGACGACCGACCGCTGATGGTTGAAGTTTGAGAAAGTCTCGTTGGTTACTAGAGCGTTGATTAGAACTTTCGGCGTACTCCTTTGGAAAGCGCCACAATCTGATCTGTGGTTCCGTCTCCGTGCATCTACAATGCGCGTTAGGCTGGTCACGAGAGGAAGACCAAGGGACGAAAATGCCGTCTAGCTCTCTATGCTGTTATTAAAACTCTATTGGCAAGTGTTGCAGATTCTACGACATGGGTGGATTATTGTTGTTGCTGAAAGAATGGAAGGGGATAATTCTATTGCTTGCATCGGTTACATATTTATAGTCTAACACTCCCCCACAGTTTCAACTGGGAGCACCGCAAACATTAAGACTGGACCTAAACTCCGTGAAGACCGATGTCGGCAGACCTTTAGTGAAGATGTCGGCGTACTGAGACGTAGTGAGAACGTGCAGGACGCGTGCTTCACCGAGGGCAACTCGCTCTCTCACGAAGTGCAAATCAATCTCAATATGCTTGGTCCGCTGATGCTGGACAGGATTGCTGGAGAGGTAAACAGCACTGATGTTATCACAATAGACCACGGTAGCACGGCGAAGAGGATGGTGAAGCTCTTGCAGTAGTTGTCATAACCAGCAGGCTTCAGCAACGCCGTTTGCCACAGCTCGATACTCCGCCTCAGCACTGGACCTGGACACTGTAGGCTGACGTTTAGATGACCACAAGATGAGATTGTCCCCGAGAAACACCGCATAGCCAGAAGTGGACTTGCGCGTGTCAGGACAGCCCGCCCAATCTGCATCTGTGTAGACAGTGAGATCTACTGGTGAGGTCCGGTGAAGATGAAGACCAAGATCCAAGATAAGCGAAGAATGCGCTTCATAGCGCCCAGATGAGGCTCCCGGGGGTCATGCATGTAGAGGCACACCTGCTGGACAGCATAAGCAATATCTGGACGAGTAAAAGTGAGATACTGAAGAGCACCAGCAATACTGCGATAGGAGGAGGGGTCGGTGACGGCAGCTCCATCAGCAGAAAGCTTGGAATGAGTATCCACAGGTGTGCCACAAGGCTTGCAGCTAAGCATACCAACACGGTCAAGAATGTCCAGAATATACTGACGTTGTGAGAGCAACAAGCTGTCACTTTGACGCTGCACACTGACACCGAGGAAGTGGTGAAGAGCCCCCATATCTGTCATAGAGAATTCTTGGCGGAGACCATGGATGATCCGCTGCAGAAAACTCGTAGAGGAGGCTGTAACAACAATGTCATCAACATAGAGAAGCAAGAATGCCACATCAGTACCCCGGCTGTATATGAACAGAGAACTGTCAGTCTTCGCCTCAACAAATCTGAGAGAAGTGATATGACTTGCGAAGCGATGATGCCAGGCTCGGGGTGCTTGCTTCAAACCGTAGAGTGACTTGTTCAACCGGCACACATAATCTGGGCGGGAGGTGTCAACAAAACCAGCTGACTGAACACAATATACTGTCTTATTCAGGATGCCATGGAGAAATTTATTTTTCACATCAAGCTGATGAATAGGCCATGAATGAGAAAGTGCCAGAGTAAGAACTGTGCGGATGGTTGCTGGTTTGACCACTGAGCTGAAAATCTCATCATAGTCAATACCTAGACGTTGTGTGAAGCCGCGGAGCACCCAACGAGCTTTGTAACGGTCCAGAGAGCCATCAGACTTGAACTTCTGACGAAACACCCATTTCCCAGTAACAAGGTTGACACCGGACGGTCGAGGCACCAGGGTCCATGTTTCATTAGCCTGCAGAGCATCAAACTCATCCTGCATTGCACGGCGCCATGCGGGGTCAGTCAGGGTAGTACGAACTAAGGAAGGCACAGGAGACAGCGGTGCCGCGTGAAGGTTTAGACGGTCAACGGGCTGTCGGATGCCATCCTTGCCGCGTGTGCGCATGCCGTGCGCGTTAACGACAGGTGCTTGCTGGAGAGGAACTGTGGCGGTGGTGCGGCCGGCTGGGCGCCCGGCGCCACTGGCAGTAGCCTGGGACGGACCGTTCGCAGGGGTAGTGTCACCAGGCGCTGTCGAAGCGGGGTCACTAGCAATACCCGTGGCCGGCTCAGCTGGAGAGAAGCCGTGGCCGCCCATGGCCGGGCCGTGGCCGCCCGTGGTCGGGGAGTCGGTATGCCCCCCCGGAGCAGCATCCATGCCGCCGGGGAGGCGGGTACCTGCAAGCACAGCTCTTGCGCCATCGGGCGAAGAGGATTCATCAGCATCCAAAAACTCAAGTGTGGTGTGGTCCTGGGGAGAAGAGGACATATCGGCGAAGGGAAAAACCGTCTCATCAAAGGTGACATGGCGAGAGAGGATGATACGGTTTGTGTGAAGATCAAGACACCGATAACCCTTATGATCAGTGGAATATCCCAAGAACACACACAGAGCGGATCGAGGTGAAAGTTTATGTGGAGCTGTGGATGATAGGTTGGGATAGCAAGCACAGCCAAAAACGCGTAAGTGATCATACGTGGGCTGCGTGCCATGCAGGGAAAAGAAAGGAGTGAGGCCGTCTAGGGTTTTAGTGGGGGTGACGATTGAGAAGATATGTTGCAGTGTGCAAGGAGTCAGCCCAATAGACAGGAGGAAAACTAGCCTGAAAAAGAATGGAGCGCACAATATTATTTATAGTGCGAAGATTGCGCTCGGCCCGCCCATTTTGCTGTGAAGTGTAAGGGAAAGACATGCGAAGAACGACTCCATGAGTGAGGAAGAACGTGTGGGCCGAGGAATGGTCAAATTCATGGCCGTTGTCGCACTGGACTGCCTTGATGGAGGAGCCGAACTGCGTACGCACATAGGAAAAAAGTGAGTAATGGCACCAAACGTGTCGGATTTGAGACGTAAAGGAAACGTCCAAGTGTAGTGTGTGCAGTCATCTAAAATAACGAGATAATATTTGTAGCCAGACACACTAACAACTGGGGATGTCCAAAGATCACAATGTATTAAATCAAAGGCGTGCGAGGCACGAGAGTTTGACATGCTAAAAGGAAGGCGCACATGGCGACCAAGCTGACAAGCGTGGCAAATATGAGTATCATGGCGCTTATTACATGGAATAGCATTGGAACTAATGAGCGTGGACAAAGCCTCATAACTGATATGACCGAGATGATGATGCCATAGAGTAGTGGAAGATGCAGCAGCAGTGAGGGCAAGGGTGCTGGATGGCGTGAAGAACGGGTAAAGGTCTCCCGTGCTATTGCACCTAGCGATTACGCTCCATGTCTGAAGATCCTTCAAAGAAAGGCCGAAGGGATCAAACTCAATGGAACAATTATTATCAGTAGTGAAACGGCGAACTGAAATCAAATTCTTAATAATGTTTGGAGAAACTAAAACATTAGAAAGAACTAGAGGACGCCAAGTGTTCGAAAAGGAGTGTGATCCAACGGAAGTAACGGGAAGTAAGTTCCCATCACCAACAATGATAGATGAAGGATGCGATGACGAGGGAGGTGAGAGGTGGTGAGTATACCAGCGTTATTGACCATGTGGGAGCCAGCGCCCGAGCCAGCATACCATTCGCCCGTGCCGGGAGGGGAGAGCGTCATGGTGCTGAAGTTGCTGGCAAGCGAGGACATGTCGAAGCTACCGCCATGCATGGGCGTCCATCGCTGCTGCTGCTGAGGCGGCGGCGGGGTGACGTGGTAGCCGGGCGCCCCGTAGCCGTAGCCGGATGGTGCGCCGAAGCCTAGAGCGGTCTGGTAGCAGTGCGGCGCCTGCTGCTGCTGCTGCACGGCCATGTACCCTGCAGCAAGCGGTCTGTACATTGGCCCCGGAGTGGGCGGTGGCGGTGCTCAGTACGCCCGGGGCCGGCATCGCGCCGGCGGGCGCCGGTGCCGCCCGTGCGGCGCCTGCCGCCGCCGCCCGCCCCGGTTGCCTTGGCCGGTGGGCGCGCCACCCCGGTTGTGACCGGGAGGAGCGAGGCCGCCGCGCCAGGGGGCGCCATGCGGTGTTGGTGGAGCCCGTGGCCGCAAGGAGCGCCGGTGCGCCCGCGGTCGGCGTGGTGCTGCTGGAGGACGTGCTGGCGTCGCCGGCGAAGTCGTTGAGGTCGATTTCCTCGAGGAGCAGCAAGGTTCGCGCCTCCGAGAAGCTAGGGAACGACTGCCGCAGCTTGATGTTCGTCACCATGGGGCGGAACTTCTCGCTGAGGCCGCGCAGCAGGGTGAGGACGAGGGTGCGGTCGCCAACGGGGTCGCCGAACTCGCGAAGAGAGGCGGCCATCGTCTCAAGGCGGCGACAGAAGTCCGTGATGGAGGAGGAGCCTTGCTTGACGGTGCGGAACTCTCCAGATGTACCCATGCGATCCACGCGTTGGGTCCTTTCAACATCGTGGACTGATGCAGGTCGGGGTTGATGGTGCCGTAGATCCATGTGAGGACGGTGCAGTTCATCTGCAGCCACGTCGGGCGGTCATCGTTGACCACATCGGTGAGGACGTGATCGGTGAGGGCATATTTGCCCAGGACGACGAGGAAGAGGGCGCGCCACTGGGTGTAGTTGTTGGCGACGCGATCCAGGACGACGGGCACGACACCTTGATGTTGAGGACAGCGATGGCGGCGGCGTGGACGTCGGCGTACTTGGCCTCGTACTCGTCGAGGGCCTTGGCGCGGGCAGCGGCCGCCTCCCGCCGTCGTCTTGCTCCCGGGCCTCCCGGCGGCGCGCTCGGCCGCGGTCTCCGCCATGGTTGGGGTGGAGGTAGGAAACCGGCGGCGGGCGGACGGATCTCCGGTCGTGGCGGCGCGGACGGACCGTGGCGGCGTGGACGGATCGATCGTGGCGGCGCGTGACGGTGCGGATGGATCGGTCGGCCGGCGCGGATGGATCGGTCGGCGGCGCGATGGTACTCGGCGAGCCTTGGCCCGGCCGACGAGGAGGAAGGACACGGCGCGGGCGCGCGCGTGCGGCCGGCGAGTGCGGTGCTCGGCGACGGCGAGGCGGCCGGCGAGCGCGGTGCTCGCCGCGGCGGCGAGGCCGCGTCGGTCGTGAGGACCGGCGGCGGCTAGGGTTGCGGAAGCGGGGATCGTAACCCCTGATACCATGAAAGAATGGAAGGGGATAATTCTACTGCTTGCATCGGTTACATATTTATGGTCTAACAGTTGCCACTTGCCAGCCTACCCAAGAAGAACACGATGGATCGGGAAACGTAGTAGGAGCTGTCCTTTCCATGATCTTAGAGCAAGTATTATAGGGTACAGTCAGCTGGCTAAATGAGACTCCACGTCACACAAACACATGGAAGAGTGAAAACGGAGAGAGAGTGCTTACGGGCGTCTTGGCATACGCCGCCTGACAGGCAGGTGAGATGGTTTTGGTTGGCTACGTTGCTTGCCTCTCCACTCCACTCCGATCACGTAGCAGTTGTAGCAGCACAAAGCATTAAATACAGAGGGGCCCACTAGCAACTCGTTGTGATCTGGACGCTAAAAGGCTGGTTGCAATGCACCACCTGGAAACACACTTCAATAGGGGGGTGGGGTCCACGCAACAGAGGTTTTTTACAGCTCCCTAAAACATGCATTGCTGCGGTCGATAGACCCGTAGTTTCATCTGCAAAAGCAACTACCAGAGTCGGCCTCCTCCCTTGGCGTCCTGCGCGAGATCCTCCCCGTCCGCGGAGGCCACCACCTCCCCGTCAACGGCTGCGGCCCCTCCACTTAACTTCCTCCCTCGCCGACCCCTCCCCTACTTCTTCTTCAAAGGCCGGCCGGGGCTACGGTGCATTCGCCGCTGGCGAGAGGTGCGTGCGGCAAGGCGCGGTGGCTTCCCGAAGTGGGGGCGATCGGCCTCCGCCTTCTCCGGTCTCTGCCCCGTCCTATTTCCTTCCCGCTAGCTCCCTCTCTCTCTCTCTCTCCAAATTCTTCAGATCCGGCGTGGGGAGGGAGCGGGGAGCCTGCCGGCTCTGTGGTGGCCGCGGCGGCCACTAGTGGTCTCCTCCTCCCAGCGGCGGATTCCTCTGCCTTGGCATCAATCCTTCGCGGCGGCGTCCTCTCCTGCTGCGCGGCGGCCCGACATCCTCCCGCTGCAGGGATTTGGCCTCCCCGGTGTCGGTGTCCCTCTCCTTCCCCTTCGCAGGGCTGGCGCGAGAGAACCGGTCGCTGACGTGGAGGGGATGCAGGTGGTCCAGAGGAGCGCTGACTGTCCAGTTTCTAGTACCGAACAGAACTGTAGAGGATGTATGTGATCTGTTTATTTGCAGTTGAGGTCTATTTCCAGGTCTGCAATGCCACCAGCCTGAGACGCCCGCTCGCCGGGTGGATTAATCTTGCTCTTATACGTACAACTAGGAACATGCCCGTGCGTTGCTACCAGCAACACAACATTTATATTTGCAATACCCATTGAATTAAATAGGTTGCGCAATACATATTGGTTACATTGATCTGGATGTGTCCATTATATTTGCTGATATAGATACATACGTGCAATTTTGATGTGTATAATAATGTGTCCCTTTGAGCAGCACATAACGCAAGTATTTTAACTCTTTGTACTTATATCCAATCCAGTTTCCATCATTGTAAAAGAGCAACACATACAAGGCACATCATTTATATTGCAATACACATTGAATTAAACGGGATATGTTCATTCAACTTAACTTGTATGTGAATATGTGATCAAATGAGAATATTAACATGAGAGAATCTAAATCAAAACCCACTTTTACAAGCTAGTAATATCAATATTGTAGTCTGTAGCATTTCCTTCATCAGGTTTACAAATGCAACTCAATAACCTTGATAATTGAGGCACTTAACAAAAAAGGAGCACAAAATGGAAACTGCAAGTGCTCCATCAATAAGTATATGCTTTGAAAAACTTTTATTCTAAGTAGCATGATCCATACAAACTAAGTGTCAGTTCCTTCACCAATGTGACGCAAAATAGGCAAGATGTTAACTGTCGCGAGCAAACCTCTGGTGGAGAGACATTAATACAAAGATGGATAGGAACAATCCTTCATTCACTGAAAGATAATTATTGTTGTGAAAAAGTTAACTGAGATATTGAGTTGATAGTCCAGCATTCCACTGAAATAAGAAGCAATAGAAAATATAAGTGAGAAAAGGAAATATAATAGTTATGATTCTGCCAAAATTAGCACCACAGATACCACAATGACTACTTCGCAAAATTACCAAATCAAAATTTTCATTCAGCAAAAGATGGCATGATGCTTTAACAAATAGTGCATCAAATTGAAGTGGCTAAGGTGAGCAAAAGTTCCCAATGTTTTATTCTAGTGTTCTTCCAAGGTGAGAAAAAAATTAGCATCTAATGATTAGGTAAATTAGTATTGTAGTAGGTAAATTAGTACTGTAGTGAACAAATTAACAGAACAACTAAGAATAGTGACCAAATCTTTGCAAGTCTGCAGCCCTTGATAGAGTTACCAATTTTGTTTGCAATGTCAACCACCTCCTTGTATGTCTTCTAGATATATGGACCAGCTATCAAACAAGATAATAAATCATCTTTGAGCAACCAACATATTGTTGGAGTCTTATAGGACTCTGCAAAGTGATAATGAACCGGATGTCATCCACAAACTTCACAGCCCATGTCAATGTGAGAAGCTTTCATCTTGAGCAATGCTGGTGACACATATATAAATCACACCAGGATTAAATGGCTGAACAACACAGATAGCTAAAAGGCTAATTAGGTGGAGATTTACTATTAAGCTGCAGGAAACAACACCATAAAAATTATTTATTGTATAGATTTATCGATATATGATTAGTATAAATGGAACTATCATGACCATTTGATGCAATTACAATTCATTTCACCCAAATGGGATGAGATAAAAGTATGATCATATAACTTTAGCCTAAATTTTCTAGTTTACTTAAGCATACCTTTTTTCTTGGATGTTAAACTATTCTTTTCTATTTGTTTTCTTGAGTAAAATATCAAAATATTCCACCATGTGTTCAGTGGTACATATTATATTAGACAGGTAGACTTTGGTGAGAAAAGTCGGGGGAATGCAAAAGCCTGAAATTGTTCTCATGCCTTAAGATACTTAAATTGTAACCTGCTCCTAGGATGTAGAGCTAGAGATATATCCTTTCCTAATGGAAATGATTAACATTCCTAGAGGGAACTGAAATACCATTTTAAGCTAAGAATAAATAGTTTCCTATGATGTTCCAATGTCAAAAAAATATTAATTGATTTGCATGACTAATGTACAAGTGAGATAATGAGTACAAACAATGAATTAGACAGTTAGTGCATAGCATGTAGTGTGCTCTGAACCTCTGAATATTTGCTGATTTCTAGCCATAGACTGCATGTTTTTTTCCAGAAAAGGTAGCAATGGTCCATTCACCAATGATCCTCTGTTGTTAGTGGTTTGCAAGTAGGCTTCATTAATAAATGAATGCTTTAACTATGAAAAACTTGAGTAGATCTACATCCAATGATACTAAAATTGCAAGACTTACAGGAAGCTCATACATGGAGATGAATCTGTCAAGGCAGTTCAAAGACAAAGTTGCAAGCTCTGCAGCGACATTTTCTCCCAGACGGCTGGCAGTCGCCTACCGTTCGAGCTGCACCGGCACCTGGCCACGGTCACCAAAATCTCCACCATTAATATAATCACAACATACCAATTACTTAGTGAATTACTTTTGCATTGGACCTGGATATGTTTTACAATATTAGAAAAGCTTAGAAATTATATCATGATCATTATCAGTACGGACCTTAGGTCAATGTGAAAGAAGTCCTGCCCTTGTCTCTCAAATCCATCTGATACAGAATGTCATCGCAGCTACATATCAAGCATATAAGTACCAATTAATTCATACGTGGTGAGCACTTGCAGGACCAAAACAAGTACTTGATGGGTAAGATTGAATCACTGAGAACTTAACAAGCGCACTAAAGAAATCTAGATATAATTTCGGGTGGCGCCAAAATCTCACATACTGGATCTCGAGCAATACGAAATATCAAGGACAATATGAACTGAACTGTCAATTCAAGGTAGCTGCTCACTGAGCAAGGGTGCATATACCTCTCACCTTGCAATTAACAAGATCTTTTTGGTAATCTGAATATTACTCGCACGGACATGCCATCCATAAGTACAATACATAGCCTGTAATATGTCAGGGTTGAATTGGTTTATTGCTTGAGAATGCGAACCATGACACATTAGGCCAATGAGTTTACTCAATTCTCACAAAAAGTAACTAACCGCAATTGGAGATCAACAAAGGCATGGCTCCGAACTTTATATTTGTCTGTCTGCAAGGGGGGGGGCTTGCGAGGAAAATAGTAAACTAAATGAAAAATGAAACCTATACATAGTCAGCTGAACAAGTCATCTTGTTTAGCCCTGTGATTACACACAAGTATTTACGAAGCTGCAATGTGAATAGCATGAAGCAGTGATTGGATGCCATAGAACAGTATGATCATCACAATGTACCTTTTGGCAGGCTTGCGGTGGCGACTCCAATCCTGGAGTTGTGGCGTGTAGTTGATGGCTAGCGACACCATAATGGTCGATTGAATGGCCAAATCAACAAAATTGTTAGTAATGCAGGCTAGGGTTGAGCTATTGTGGCACTTATCGATGTGTCCAATGATGCAGTTGGGGATTGACAATATGGCGCGGTCGACAGCATGCGGCGGAGGCCATGGAGTCCGGTGGCGGTTTGTAGGGGAAGCCAGGCTGCGGCGTCAATCTGGAGACGCCGGAGAGGTGCAACAGCACGACGGCGACACGAAGACGTGGCTCATAATCTCACGCAGGGGAGGCGCCGCCTTGGTGACCCCGACGTGGATCTCAACGGCGTGGGCGGGCGGCGACGGGGCGAGCCAAAAACCTTGACCTCCATGGGTTACCACAACAACAACCCAACATTGCGGGGACAGGAGTGGAGGAGGGGCAGACGGCGGGGTTGCCGGCGGCGCGTGGTGGGAAGGAAGAGGAGAGGGATGGCGGACGCCCGGGCGGCTGCGCGAGCGAAGAGGAAAAAACGCACCAGGTAATCACAGGGCGCCGACGGTCTCGTGTGGATGTGGGGACGGCGGCGGCGGGTCGACGGGTTACGATGGCGGCGGCGGTCCGCCGCCCGACCGCCGATCCGGTGGACGGGGTAGGCGGCGGCGGGCGGTTACCGGGGCGGGGGGCGACCGTGCGGGGTGAAAGGAACCGCCGACGGCGTGGGCGGAGATGGGAGCGGAGGAGGAGGCGCGCGAGGTCGGGGGCGGCGCGGAGGAGAGCACGCGCGAGGTAGGGGGCGGCGCGGAGGAGAGGGCGCGCGAGGTAGGGGCGGTTGCCGTCGAATGAAAAAAAGCAGTCCGCGGTGGAAGGTGTCGAGGGAAACAGGAGCACGACGCGACACGCCAGACGCGCTAGATGGGAATCGCGGAACGTACCACTTTTTTCTCCACTCGATACTTTTTAGGAGTAGAGACTAGCTAGGGCCTAGGGGAGATTCCAGCTGATGGTTCGGTCCACGGCGAGCTTACTCGGACGGACTGATGCTGCTTCATTCTAAGTTCCCGTCTGAGAGCCCGTCTGAGAGTTGGGATTAAAGTAAGGGAGATACTCCTACTCCTTTATGCTATGGTTGTATAAACACATGATATGTGATATGTCACCACTTGATTTTATCTAATCAGTAACAAAATGTCGGTCAGACGACCATTGCTACTTACTCTCAGAGCAAGTACATTACTACACGTCAGCTGTCTCATAGGTCGTCCCATGCAATGCCACACAAGATTTTTGATGATGTGGATGAGAGAGAGCGAGGAGAGAGAAAGAGGTCGTTGCTTCGCGAAACAACCACCTCATGAGCGAAACAACCACCTTATGAGACAACTTCACAACCATTGTATGAGTTGTTGTTGCCATGCAACTCATAATATTCCTTTTTTATATGCACAAATTAAGGGATTTTATTATTCTACCAGACGACTTAAAGACAACTCATTGTACAAGTTCTCTATTGAGACGACCCAATATTATGGGACGATCTATCAGACGACACCAATGTACTTGCCCTTATGGCGCACACGGCTGTGTTTAAAAAGTAGATGGCTCATGGCTGGTACGGAATCAACATAAACGCACCATTTCAGCAATTGTGGCTTATTTGTGTGCACACTTGCCTTGGAAGAGGAAGAGGATGATGCATGTCGTTTTTCTTTTTACAACAAATGATGCATGGCGTTGGACGGACGGGGTTTGCTGCTCTGACTTGGGTTAAAACTTAAAACCCGCCCTTGTTGCCATTTTTTTCATATTAGGGCATGTTTGGTTCGCCGCCACACTTTGCCGCGTACAGTGTTTCACACCACAGTTTTTCCTATCACTATACAGTCAATAGTAAAATTAAACCAACCGTCGGGTGTGGCGAGATTTTTTCCCCGCCACAAGCTGCGGTGAGATGCTATGTGGCGTGGCTGCCTGTGGTCTAGGGCCAAACACACCCTATTAAGATTATCTCCAGCAATCGCCACATCGCCTACCTCATCTTCAAAATACAGCGACGACGGGCACTATAGTGACTCTAGCAGGAGCCGCAACCGCATCTGCTAAATGTGGTTCGCCCCCGCGCACGCTCATTGTCGGGATACCTCTCTCCTTTCTTCATTCTCTCTGTCCCAACTACCAGCGCCCGTTGCCCTACTCCTCCTCCTCTGCGTCATCCCCTAAATACCTCCCTCCCTCGCCCTCGCACGACGACCACTATCGAGGGTACACGCTCCGACGAGCGCAGACTAACGCCCCACCTCCGCCATCTCCTCGACGAAGCCGCCTCGGCTACAGAAGTAGCAGAGATCGAGCCCGGCAACGGCGGCAGAGATCTGGCACGACGGGCTCCACGACTGCCTCCTCCTTCCCTAGCGTGGTGAGCAACATGCGGCTGGAGGACGCGGAAGTTGTCGGCTGTGGCGACGCCTTGGTGGAGGAGGACGTCGTGGCACCACCTCCACCTCCACACCGCCTCCTCGCCGTCGATTCACGTGCGAGGGAGGTAGGCGAGACCTACCGGCCACCTGATTGGATCTGCTTCAGGAGACCCGCCAGCCGTCGGATCTGCTTCGGGAGACGAAGGCAGAGGCGGCTCGAGCCCGACAGAGGTAGCTCGAGCCCAACGGAAGAGGCTCTCTTGTCCTCCTCCTCCACAATGGCGGCCCAAATCCTCTGATCTAGAGGCGGAGGCGCCTCGACCACCTCCTCCTTCTTCACCCTGCTACTCCTCCTCCCCTCCACTCCCTGCTCGCCTCACTCCTCCCCTCTGCTCGGCGGCGGGAGCCAACTGCCGCGGGAAGCGGCTCTTTGTTGAGAGTCTCTCTCTCTCTCTCTCTCTCTCCTTTCTCCATAGAGGCGTTTTGCACATGAAGATGCAGATCATTGTTGGAGATAGTCTAATCTGGAGATATGCACTGCTCATGGCCGTGGGGCAGCTGTAGCAATGACGAATATTGTGGGAGATGGGGAGCCAAGATTTGCTACTTTTTTCTTCTATAAAGAACGTGTTGAAATTGAACATCATGAAGTTCATTTTGTGGTGGGTTAACTTTGTTCACAGCCATCTCCGGAGAATCTTGGACTAGTGACAATGGGAGCACGACAAGCGCTATGTGTGACAAGACCTCGTCATTTGCTGGGTCGGAGCGAGTTCAAGTTGGAGATTCTTTCCAGTTCCGGGTCAGAAAAAGTTGGCCAGTGCCCGACCCATGCCTACCATCGGGTTGATTTTTCTTGTCCGCTTGATCAGTCGCTTGGTCGGGTTGTTTCAACTTCAAGGTTTTGTGTGCAATTTTTGAGTTGGGTCGGATTTTGCGTAAAAAATTTGGTCTATGCCCGACCTGTGTTTAAGATCCAGTTATAAATATCAGCTCCCACACATCTAGCTAACATATTGATTGGATCGAGTCGAGTGAGTTTTTTTATGGGTTGGGTGGTCCATGACCATGATCAGATCTAGTGGCGACAATGTTTTTCATCACGCCCTTACTTTCACCTCTAATGAAAAATTGAAAACCACTCTAAAAAATCTCTAACAAAAAACAAGTAGCGAAAAAGCAACCTCCAAAACAAATTTCTGGTTTCTGTCAAATGATTGTTAGATCAAAATAAATACTGTGTTGATCTTCTCAATTTGTGTTGGGCTCTTCTCTAAAAATATTTCTTCTTTCTACTCTTGTTTTCCTTTAATTTGGTAGTAATCGTGAAAAACTCTCATTAATGATTACAATATATTGTAAGTGTCGCCGCGATAGAGTTGAGATAAAGAATTCTAAAACGACACTCCTGTATTGACTAGACTAGGTGTGATGAGGGAGGATTTTAGGATCGGCAAGGATGATGTTGTACAAAGCATCCTCATGAAAAGTCATATGTAACTATGCTTGATAAATTTTTAAGAAAATTTAGAATTTATACATTTGTGGATTGTAAATTTACAATGTCATGGATAAATGTAGTCATAATACGAACTGAACGTAGCTCCATTGGTAAGGTCACATGTGGTTTAGAATCTGACCGACAGAGTTTGAGTTCTTGACTTAGTGGTGGTGTTTGCATTTTAGCTGATTTATTTGCGTATGTACTATGTGATTCTGAGAAAAAAAAACCATGGATAAATGTAGTCATGATATGAACTGAATGTAGCTCCATTGGTAAGGTCACATGTGGTTTAGAATCTGGCCACCCAGAGTTTGAGTTCTTGACTTAGTGGTGGTGTTATTTATTTGTGTATGTACTATGTGTAAGGAATCAGATGCTCGTAGCTAAGATGGGAGGGGGAGAATTAGAGAACTTAAAAACTTAGTCTATGGCTTCCACTACTTTGCATAAAGTAAACTAAATCAATTCTATCTAGATGGGTAATCTAAGGTTGATCTAGTGTGAAACCCTCATCCCAAAACAAGTTTTGCAACCTATAACCAATCCTAGCATGATATTATTCTAGGAAAGTAAAGAAAAGCAACGATTGCAATAGAGTAATGTGGAAACGTAAAAAGGGATGAGAGGAAGCAAACTCTTAACATGCGATTTATCTCGTGGTATCGGTAGGCACTTAGTCACCCCTAGTCCACGTTGTTGAAGCACTCACACAAGAGTATTGCTTCCCGGTCATCAAGTCTCTCCCAAGAGCACCACTTGACTCGCCACAAAGGCTCGCCACTTAGGCACTCACCAAGATCCCTTGGTCACCTTGATGCCACCTCCACTAAGGAGCTTTTCCACTGAGGAAGGGGATCTCTACATCCCCCGCACAAAGTGTCCTTGCAACTGCACACCAAGCCGGAGGGTCAAAGACGATTGCATGTGAGCCACTTAGGCCCCAAGGCTTCTGGTGCATCTTATACAACTTGATTCACTCATCACCTCACAAGGTAGGCACACCTTGCACTCACTCAGCTCTATGTTAAGCCTAGCACTAATCGCATACACCAAGCATGTACAAGTCTTTGGATGAGAAATTTAGCAGTTGGATGGATTGGATATGATCTTCTAACACTACGTGAAAAAACTGGCTTTGGTAACAGGCGTAGATCTCCTTTGGTAGCGGGCAATGCGCCTGTTGCCAATCAAGTGTTACAAATAATCCAAGAAAGGTAACGGGCAGATGCCCGTTACTGATAAGACATATTTGTAACGGGCATTAAACAACGACTGTTACCACAACTAGCCACCAGTCACGTGAAAATTACTGATTCTCTGGGCCCACAGTGAACTTTGGTAACGGGCACCAAAACAAAGCCCGTTACTGTGAAATCAATATCAGAGACGCGTGTGGTGAACCTGCGTCTCTGATGTCTCAATGAACGGGCCACGTATTGGTAACGGGCTTTTACGGTGCCCGTTACTTTGTTGGCAAGTTTGTAATGGGTGCTCCAATTGAAGCTCGTTACTCAGTGGTCAGTGTTTGTAACGAGCTTTAATTAACGCCCTTTACAGATACGTAGGCCACCCCTACAAGAACTCCTTTGCCGCTTCCGCCGCATCCCGATCCGGCCCGAGATTTGGCGACCATCGGGGGTTGCATCCCGGAACCAGCCCGAGATATGACTAAATTCACGTAAATTAGATCCAAAGATCCAAATTCACAGAAATCCACAATTCACATGCATCATATGACAAAATTCAGCATCATCATCTCATACAAGGAGGAAATGATCTCCCAAGGAGGAATGCAACAATATCACAAAAATTCATGGACAATGAGGAATGCAAAAATTTCCTAGTCACCAAACACAATATTAGCTCACACAGTTTCATCAGCATGAAATTTTCCTCCGGCTGTGATCACCTGTTCCATGAGGAATGTGGCAATTCTTTAACGAACATCTGCTAGCAAAGATTTGTCGAGAGGATGCTCATCTAGCCCTAATCTCTGGATATAATAATGTCACCAGTCAGCACACATATATAGGTGGTTAACAAACATGTGTAGTGCTAATAAGCAAGAACTGTGCTCAGTTGCAGGTTTTACAAATGAAGATCCCAAGAAAGTACCTTCATATGTGTGCCGCTATATTTTAATTGAAGCATGTGATAGGCATAATAGAAGCCGCAGAGTCTGGATCCAGTAGGTTGTTGGTGGCAATGCAATAAACGTACAGAGAAAAATAATGGTGATTGAGAAGAAATAAACTCAAGCACTGCAATAAACTCAAGAAATGCTGGCCCTTTACTAGCTTCCACATGAAGGAAATAAGTGGTATGTACCTTAACATCTTTGACGTGTTTCAAGGGGCCACGACGCAAGAACTTTTTGCGGCAGTAACGTTCCCAAGCCCTACAATGAAAATATCAACAATGGTTAGGATACTATTAATTAATATAATCTGTACAATTTGTTGAGGAACCTCCGCAGGTTAAGAAAGAAATAACTTACTCATTAATGATTAGCTCTAAAGGGCGAGTATTAGTAGACCTTCCGCTGCTTCGGAACGATCGCCACTGCAATCCAGTGGTTCTTACTTAGATAAGCGGTAAGCATTAAATCCTTTTTAGCATATTGTTCGAAGGATTTGAGCATATAGTCAACAGAGAAAGTAACAGTGCTATCCATGCTATTCAACGTTGTCGAGCAAAGACATTCAGGATCAAGGTAGCCAACTGCAAGGCTCTTGTTGTCAACTTCTACAGTCATATTCCTATTAGTTAGAAAAAACAAAGTATAAGGAGGCAAAATACATGGTGAAGGATCGGATGGCGACTAGAGAGGGGGGGGGGAGTGAATAGGAGCCGGTAAAAATTCTTCTCAAGAACCCAGCCTATACCCTAGACAAATCCCGGTCACACACGAGCGATAGATCGAATCACACACCAATTGCCAAGACAACGAGGTTATGCATCAACCTCAAGTCTTAGAAACGATTCCTTGAAGCACACGCGGAAGCACGAAAGAAAGGAGGGAGGAATCGAACCAAGGAACAAAGCGCCGCGTGCCCCGGCGGGACCGTCCCGGCCCGGGCGGGGCGGACCGTCCGCAAAGGCCGTGCGGACCGTCCGACGAGGTGCGCAGACCGTCCGCACCCTTGCCGCGGGACCGTCCGCCCGAGCCGCGGGACCGTACGAAAAAGCAACAGAACCTCCAGAGACGCACCGCGAATAACGGACCGTCCGCGGGGAGCACGCGAACTGTCCGCCAGGCACCCGCGGACTGTCCGCCCGGCACACGCGGACCGTCCGAAACTTCTCCCAACAAAAACTCAAAAACACCACGGATCGAAAGCGAAGCCGAGAAAGAACACGAAGAACACACGACGAACAGGCACGGCGCGGACCGTCCGCCAGGTCCACGCGGACCATCCGCGAGGCACGGACAAAGCTGAAACCTGCTCGACCCCGAAGGTCAACTCCTCCAATCCATCACCGGATCTCCCAAACGGTAGAAGCTGTTGAGACAAGGGTTTGGGGACATGTTAAGCGTCAAACAAGGATGCTATACCCCAAAAATTTTGCCTCCTAACTCCCTAAAACACCGGGAATTGCGGATCCTTTGAACACCACCAAAAACTAGAGCTCCGACCGAAAAACCTTGAATCGAAGTGGTTTCCCGGCGTTTGAGGGAACAAGATCAATCACACACTAGACATCCATCCATGTATCCCTCAAAGAAATCCGGGGAGAAAACCACTCAAATCCGCGGAATCACACCAAGAACAAAGGCACCAAAAACAAGCACGAAAAAGACCACGAAATTCACAACGCTGAATCTTCTATACAAACCAGGAAAGATTCACAAGGTCTAGCATGCCGCCCTAGCATCCATCCCTCTCACAAATCTCTCATGAAGCTCTCATGCTAGCCTAGAGAAAATGGAGAAGAAAATAGTCCAGGAAAAAGAGAAATGGGAGGGGGGAAATGAAACCCTAAGTCGCGGAGAGAGAGCCCCATCCACACACACTCATGGCTTATATATCGGGTCCCGCCAGTGTGGGAAATGACTCGACTACCCCTAACTCAACTACTGGCGATACAACCCACGCAGGGGCATTTATGTAATGTTTGTGGGCCTTGCCATCGGACGGCCACGCCTTCGCCGCACCCCGCGTCCTCCCAACGCAAGCCATGCGATCCCGCCGCGTGTCCTCCGCTTCGAAGCTTCCCGACACGCCCGGACCCCGTCTCCGTCGTGTTGGGCCTTCAGACTTGGTTTTGAGGCCCAAACCAAGAAACGATCCTCCGATGGTTTTGTGGTCAAACCACCAAACCCCGCGTGCTCAGCCCGGCCTCCCGCCAAGCCTCTTGACTCGACCGCCACCGTGCACCGGCTCGATCGTCCATGACTTCGTCTTGCTCGTCACGCCACCATGTGGCCCGCACCTAGTCTCGTCGTCCACCGGGTCCCTTGAACCGAGCCTACTTGTCTCTCCATCTCCCGGAGGCCCCTCAAGGCTGAAGACCTTTCACACCCGTTCTTCACCCGCAACAACACGAACTAGGCTGCAGCCTACACCTGCGCACTGAGCCAAGAGTCAGTCCAACACCCGTTGTCAATCACTCATCACTGAGGAGCGGTCATCCATCGACCACCGGGACGCTCCTGGTCCTCAATCTCCCCCTTGATGAGTGCATTGACAACACACAACGCGAAATGAAATTCAGAGAAAGAAAGGCAAAGAAAGAAAGAAAAGAAAAACAAAGAAGCTCAACTCATGACCAAAACCAAAGAAAGGCAAAGAAAGGTCACAAGCCAAGCAAAGCACAAACTCCACACTGAAAACAGCAAGAAAGCTCCCCCTGAACAAATGCAGGCTCCCCCTGAACATGTGGATGCAAACTTCCAAATTTTAGCTCACCTCTTCTGAATTTGCATTAAGCTCACCTCTTCTCCCCCTTGTTGACAATGGATGAATTAAGGTGAAAATGCAGGAATGTAAAACAAAGCATATAAACATCTACATGAGCTTCTCAGATAGGCCAAATCTAGTGTCAAAGGCTAGAAATGAGACAAAGATCACACATATGAATCATAGCATAGTCAAAGCATTGCCACAAGTAATATACAGAAATATGGGCATGTGACAAAGCAAATTTTCAGATTTGAGTAATTATATCAAAAGATGGCTCATTTCACATGTAAAAGCCTATCCATGTCACACTCTAGTCAAAAACATGCATACCATCCAGAGATCATACAAGGAGATCAAATTATCAACAAAAGATCATTGTAAACACCCATAAAGCAAAGCATGTCATGTTAAAGCTCATGAGCCATGTGTCCACTTCGGGGAGACTTCTCCACTGTTGAACATCATGCAACATGTTTTGCACCCATATGTGAAAGATAAGACATTTTAAGTATAAACATGATGGATGGAGCATTTTTCATACATACACACTTCTTTTCAAGATTAATTCATTTCATGGTACATGAAGTGCCTTTGCGGCAAAAAGAAGCTTATGCTCCTCCATGAATGCAACATAGGCTAAACATTCATAATGATATCGGCCTTTGGCCCAAATGCAAGAAAGAAACATCCAGGCACAATCTAAGCATGAAAGCACATTTAGACCAAAATGTGACATGGATACACTACTACACATGAGTGGAGCACATTTCACCAAAATTTAGTAAAGATTAGCATTTATTTCAAAAGGGGCTATCTCACCACACATATATCTCAAATATTCCAAGAGCATAGCCTCACATAACCATTTCTCCACACACATGGCCAAAATCTCACAAATAGCCAAAGAGACTCAAATAAGGCATATGAAAGAAGCTCATCATCCTAAAATGCAATATGATACAAATGCAACATGATATATAACAAGATGGCTATCCTACCATGGTTTATACATCAAGCAAAGCATGTATATACATCAAAGTAAACATGGTATGATACATATGGTACAAAAGTAAATCCCCCAAGAATCAACTAGAAAGGGCAAAAACCCCAAGTTCCCCCCGCAAGCGCACAAATGTAGCTTGGTCGAGAGGCTTTGTAAAGATGTCTGCAAGCTGATCTTGGGTAGGAACATGACTCAACACAATGGTCCCTTTCTCCACATTGTCTCTCAAGAAATGATACCTCGCCTCTATGTGTTTGGTTCTGGAATGAAGCACTGGGTTTTTCGCTATGCTTATGGCACTGGTGCTATCACAAAGAAGTGGGATCTAGGTGCACTCCTCACCAAAGTCTCTCAAAGTGTATGAGATCCACAACAGCTGGGAACAACAACTCGCGGCTGCAACATATTCTGCCTCAGTGGTAGACTGAGCTACACTAGACTGCTTGCGGGAAGACCACGAAACCAACGAGGACCCTAGAAACTGACAAGAACCAGAAGTAGACTTCCTCTCGACTCGGCAACCAGCAAAATCTGCATCAGAAAAACCATGAAGAGAAAGAGTCGAGGAGGAAGAATACCAAAGGCCAAGACCGGGGGCGGATCGTAGGTACCTGAAGATCCTCTTGACGGCCTGTCGATGTGATGTCCTTGGCGAAGCCTGAAAACGAGCGCACAGACACACACTGAACTGTATGTCTAGCCTCGTCGCCGTCAAGTAGAGGAGGGAGCCGATCATGCTCCGGTACTCCCGCTGGTCCAGTGGTTCTCCGTCCTCGTCCGCATCCAAAGTAGCCGTACTCCCCATGGGTGTCGACATAGGCTTCACATCTTGCATCTGGAACTTCCTTAGCATGTCTTTCGTGTACTTGGTCTGATGTACAAATGTTCCGTCCTTCACTTGCTTGATCTGCAACCCGAGAAAGTACTGCAACTCGCCCATCATTCTCATCTCGAATTCCCTGCTCATCTCATCTGCAAACTTGGCAACAAGGTTATGTGACGAGCCACCAAAGACAATATCATCCATGTATATCTGCACAACCAACAAGTCATTCCCATGCTTGAGGAGAAACAAGGTCCTATCCACAGTACCCATCACAAACCCTCTGCTCAACAGAAAACCTCTCAATCTCCCATACCAAGCCCGGGGCATCTGTTTCAACCCATACAGAGCCCTTTTCAACCTGTACACCCTGTGTGGATACTTCTCACTCTCGAACCCCGGTGGCTGCTTCACATACACCTCCTCCTCTATGACCCCATTCAGAAAATCACTCTTCACATCCATTTGAAACAACTTGAACCCTTTAGCCATGGCAAAGGCTAGAAGGATTCGAATTTCCTCAAGACAGGCCACAGGAGCAAAGGTCTCCTCATAGTCGATCCCCTCCTTCTGACTATATCCCTGAGCAACAAGTCTGGACTTGTTCCTCACAACCATCCCATTCTCACCCTCTTTGTTCTTCCAAACCCATTTGGTTCCTATAGGATGGCAATTTGGAGGTGGTTCAACTAACTCCCACACTTGGTTCCTCTCAAAATTTTCTAACTCCTCATGCATAGAATTGACCCAGTTTGCATCAGATAAAGCATGTCCAATGTCCTTGGGCTCAAAGGTGGCAACAAATGCAGCATGAGCGAAATGAGAGGAATTCCTAGACCTTGACCGTGTAGTACGTTCGTCGATGTCCCCAATGATCTTCGATAGGGGATGCACTTCTTGAATCCGCCGGGGAGCCTCACGCCTCGAGACTACCTCCCCCTCAACTTCAGCTTCTCTCGCCTGGTCGTCTTGTCGCACCGTCGTTGTCCATGAAGTAGACGGTCCACGCTCCATAGTGGTCGTAGGGGAAGTAGTGGGTACACACTCAGCTTCAGGCGCATGGTTCTCTCCATCATCATCATCTCCAGCTTCATCCTTCTCCTCTTCAAAGAGGTCCTCGGACATCTCCTCATCACCTGCACATTCAAAGCCAAGAGAGGTACATGTCATTGTCTCGTCGAAGGTTACCTCGCAAGTCTCCATGATTTTGTTAGTCTCAAGGTTAAGCACTCTATAGGCCCTAGAATGGTTAGCATATCCAAAGAAAAACCCATCACTAGACCTAGCCTCAAACTTGTTGAGTTTCCCTTCTTAAGAATGAGCACATTTACAGCAAAAACTCGAAATGACTCACCTTGGGTCTTAGACCATCTCGCTCCTAACGAGTCTTCCTCTTGAAGAAACTCATGGCAAATCTGTTGGAAACATGACAAACGTATTGACCGCCTCAGCCCAATACCTCCTAGGGAATCTGTGCTCATCGAGCATCGTCCTAGCCATCTCACAAAAGAGTCGATTTTTCTTTTCCACAACTCCATTTTGAGGGCACATAAGGGGTCGAATCTTTTGATGTTCAAGACCTAGATCACGACAAAAGGCATCAAAACGAGAGTTCTTGAACTGCGAGCCATTATCTTGCGGATAGCTCGAATAGCATTCCCATGCCTCTCATTTTTCAACCTCACGATCGAGATCCTGAACAAAACCAAATGTCCTCTACTCTTGTCCTCCAAGAAAAACACCCAAGTATAGCGGAAGTAATCGTCCACCACAACCGGGACATACCACTTCCCACACCCCAGGCGAACTCGAGTGGCCCAACAAGGTCCATGTGCAACAGCTCGTCGGACGCTCGGTCATGACATCGGTCGGGGTGGATGGGAGTGGCTACCATCTTGCCATGCCTACACGGAGCACAAACCAAATCCTTTTCAAACTTCAACCTCGGCAATCCTCGGCAAGGTCAAGACCCTCCAAGCGAAGCAAATCAAAGCTCAAGTGACCCAACCGCCTATGCCATTTCCACAAATCGAAGGAAGAAGGACCGGCCATCAAACATCAGCGAGGACCCAAGAAACGAGAAGAAATCGGCCACAATCGACCCTCGGGGATGATCATACAAACAAGATCCCCTCGGGAATCCGACAAACGAGACTCACCCGGACTTGAAACGCACCTCAAAGCCCTCATCAAGCAAGCCGAGAAACCGAAAGCAAATTGAAACCCAAAGACTTCACAAAGAGAAACCCTCTTCAGCATTACCTTGTCCACTCACATGCACTACACCCTCGAAATCACCTTCCTGCGTCCATTGTCCCCAAATGTGATGTACATCTTTTCCTTCAGCACCGGGGTGAGGGCTGGAGAACCACTTCTTATCTCCGGTCATGTGTCGGGAACATCCGAATCGATCAGCAAATGTTCTCCAAGCCTCCGCATAGTCGAAAACAAGAATGAGAATGAGCTAACGACTCGACACGGGGTTAGCACAAAGAAAGTTGAACCGAGTGTCAAGCCATATGCTCAAAGAGGGGTTAGCAAACATCATTCCCTTGCCACCAAACTTCCCATGTCCCATGGAAGGAGTACGAGCACCACGAGGGGGAAAACGTGGTCCGTAGTTCCTCTGGAACCCAAAGCTGCGATCATCTCCCCTAAACCCGTATTGAGGACGAGTAGGGGGGACGTCCAGCAAAACCACCACGAGCCCGACCAAACCTCTCACCGGCCACATACACCATCATCTCTCCTATCAAACCTCTCTCACCACCACCTCTCGCCAGGAACCTAGCACCACGAGCTCCAACTCTACCAACACTCCTCACACTTCCCACATATCGTGGAAGTGGCACTCTAGGCTCAGGAACACCACGGGAAGTGATACTGTCTTTGGTTTGCTTGCTCCCTAGCAAGCCTCTCATCCTTCTTCCTCTTGTAGCAAAACTCTGCTAGATGTCTCTCCTTGCCACAATAGTCACACTTGAAGGGGATGGGTTTTGGTTTTGGCTCTGACTGCTCTCTAGGTTTCTCACCCTTCTCACTCACAAACTTCACGGGTTTCTGTAAGCCATTTGTTTTAGGTGGGAATTTGGGTGGATCTTGGGTTGTGTCAAGCTTGTTGCAAAGGTGGTTGGGCTTTGGAGTGAAAGAGTTCTTGGGTGCTTTGGAAGTGGGACTAGGATGTCTCCGATCACCTCAAACTCGAAGAGGTTAGACTCAAACACACTTCTCATACACTCTCCCAACATTTTCTCCACTTTCTCACCCAACTTCTCAAAACCCAAACCACGACCATCCGCTCTCTTGAACTCCTCAATCATGATTTTCAATTGAGGTTCCTGCCCAGACAACCAACCCAACACCTTCCTAAAATAATCATTCTCCTCATAGATGACATCCAAATGGGAAGCAAGTTCAAGATTGCGCAAAGTAACTTCATGACAACTAGTGCATGCATTGACAACAGGAGATTTCAAAGAAGCTTCCAAAGTGCTAATGGTAGAACGAGCATCAACAAGCTTAGCATGCATAGTAGGACATGATTTACAAGCACCAAGCAAAGTGGGTCTAGCCTTAAGCTCATCATACTCGGTCCTAAGAGCATCTAGTTTAGCAGTGGAAGCATTCTTCTCATTAAGCAACTTGATCTCATTCAACCATGCATACTCGGTGCATTCCAACATCATCAGAAATAGTAGGAGAAAGTTTCAAGAGTCATTCTCAAGTTTCAATTCAAGCAACTTAGACTCTAAGCATCCTACTTTCTCACTAGCATTCTCCAAGTTGAGCCCCTAAGATCTTTTCTCATCTTCTTAGCATCTCTCAACACACTATCACGGTTGTCGATCAAGCCATTCAACCTAGTGATCTCGGCAAGCAAAGAGTCGGGGTCACGATTTACCTCATCATCCGAGTCGGAGTCGCTGTCTTCCTTCTCGCTCTTCTTGCTGCTTGAGCTATGGGCCATGCCACAAAAACCTTCAAGCGCCACACAGCTCAATCCAGTGAGGTTCCGGCTTGCACTCTTCTTGCCCTTGCGCCTCCCGGTGTCTTCATCTTCACTGCTTGAGCTTGACTACGCGTCGCATGAGCTTGAGTCGACGTCGCTTGCACCAGCCACCATGACTCTTGCCTTGTCCTTCTTGTAACCGCCCTTGCTCGGTCGCCGCTTTTCCTTGTCCTTGCTCTTGGACTTTGTCGAAGTGCTTGCCCTTGGAGGAGTACTTGTCTTCACGCCTCGGGTGCGCCTTGTACTCGCTCACATCTTGTACTTGTTCTCCTCTGCTTCCGGGCACTCGGCGATGGGTGTTACGCTTGCCACACTTGTAGCATGTTCCGAGCTAGCCTTGCATTCCTCCGACTCTCATGTAGTCGATCGAACCTCCTTGAGAGCAAGGCCAGCTCCTCCTCGCCCAACACATCAAATTCCTCATCTGGAATAGACATAAGAAGACAAGCTAGCGAGCGGGGAAGGGTTAGTTTGCCCTTTGATGTACAGGCAAGACTATGGTCGGTCGAGCCCTCATGCTTGGATTACCTTCTGTCAACCTCGGCCGACTTTAGCTTAGAAAGAAGGTTATCCAACTCAATGGTCAAATATTGCCCGGACTCCTTGATGGCCTCAACCTTAGCACCCCAAACATTTGGGTCCAAGATATGCAAAACTTCAAAGCTTGATCATGCTCGATTAAAAATCCTCAACATTGGCTTTCATGTTGTTCACGATGGTGGTGAACCTCTGAAACATCGCATCAATGTCCTCACCGGGAAGTTGAGTAAAGTTCTCATATTGCATCCGGTAAGAAACAAAGAGGCGAGCCTTCACATGGTTATCACCACCGTGAGCAACCAAAAACTTCTCCCAAATTTGCAAAGCAAGATTCAAATGGCGAACACGCTCAAACTCAGGATCACACAAGCTTCTGTCCAAGTGATCAACGGCTTTTGCATTTGCCTCATACTTTGCCTTAGCACCGGCATCGGTCACCATAAGAGTATGGATGCTGGCCGGAATAGCATAAGTCTTGTCAAGCACAATGGAAATCAACAACTTGCCACGAAGAAAGATCATCATACGAGCCGCCCTTGTGGTAACCTTCCCGCCAGTGAGGCGGACCACCCCCACTCAACGTACGCCATCTTGGGATTCAGACTTGTCAAAGTCACAAAGAGTCACAAAGAATCCGGCACCAAGCTCTGATACCAATTGAAGGATCGGATGGCGACTAGAGGGGAGTGAATAGGAGCGGTAAAAATTCTTCTCAGGCAAGCCCACCATATCCTAAACAAATCCCGGTCACACACGAGCGATGGATTGAATCACACCAACCGCCAAGACAACAAGGTTATGGATCAACCTCAAGTCTTAGGAACGATTCCTTAAAGCACACGCGGAAGCACGAAAGAGTGAAGGAAAGAATCGAACCAAGGAGCAAAACGGCCACGCTGCGGCGGGCTAATCGACCGGGCGGGGCGGACGCTCCGCAAAGGCCGCGCGGTATGCAGCAGGGTATCGCCCGGACTGTCCACACCCTTGCGCCGGGCCGTCCGGCACGAGCCGTGGAGCGCTCTAAAAAGACAACGAGAACCTCCAAGACGCACCGCCGCGATAATGGACCATCGCGGGGAGCACGCGGACTATCGCCCGGGCACTGCGGACTGTCCCGTCCCGGACACGCGGACCGTCCGAAACCTTGCTTACTTGAAAACTCAATGCCACGACGGATCGAAGACAAAGGCGAGCAAGAAAATGAAGAACTCACGAAGAACACGCACGTCGCGGACCGTCCACCACCGGCTCGCGGTGTCCGCTCTCCTTGCCGGACGAGGGGCGAGAACCTGCTCGACCTCGAAGGTCAACCCCTCCAATCCATCACCGGATCTCCCAAACGGTAGAAGCTGTTGAGACAAAAGTTTGGGGACATGATATGTGTCAACCAAGGATGCTATACCCAAAAAATTTTGTCTCCTAACTCCCTAAATCATCGGGAATCGCGGATCCTTTGAACACCACCAAAAACTAGAGCTCCGAACAAAAATCCTTGAATCGAAGTGGTTTCCCGGCGTTTGAGGGAACAAGATCAATCCCAAAGATGCACAAGACATCCATCCATGTTTCCCTCAAAGAAATCCGGGAGAAACCCACTCAAATCCGCAGATCGCACCAAGAACAAAGGCACCAAAAACAAGCACGAAAAAAGACCCTGAAAAACACAACGCCGAATCTTCTATACAAACCGAAAGATTCACAAGGTCCTAACATGCCCCCCTAGCATCCATCCCTCTCAACAAATCTCTCATGAAGCTCTCATGCTAGCCATCGGACGACCACGCCTTCGCCGCACCCTGCGTCCTCCCGACGCAAGCCATACGATCCCGCCGCGTGTCCTCAGCTTCGAAGCTTCCGCGACACGCACGGATCCGTCTCCGTCGTGTTGGGTCTTCAGACTTGGTTTTGGGGCCCAAACCAAGAGCCGTCCTCCGATGGTTTTGTGGGAAAACCACCAAACCCCGTGTGCTAGAAGCCCGGCCTCCCGCCAAACCTCTTGACTTGGCCGCCACGGTGCCAGGCTCGGTGTCCATGACTTCGTCTTGCTCGTCTCGCCACCATGTGGCCCGCACCTAGTCCCGCCGTCCACCGGGTCCCTCGAACCGAGCCTACTTGTCTCTCCATCTCCCGGAGGCCCCTCAAGGCTGAAGACCTTTCGCGCCCGTTCTTCACCTTAGCACGAACTAGGCGCGACCCTGCACGCGCCTTGGCGAGCCAGAGTCGAGTCCAACACCCGTTGTCAATCACTCATCACTGAAGAGTACATCGGGGACTTGTCAACTCCTTCGTAGGTCCCTAGTGTCTTGGAGTTCTAAAGCAGCTTCAGTGGCCTTTCCACCGCGGGGCAGTATGTTGCGGCTTAGGTGCTTGTTGTGCTCAACTACTTTGGATGAAGCAAACCCTAAAAGATTACGGATGTCATTTTACCCATATCCCACTTTTGTGTGACAATGAAAGTGCCATAAAGCTTGCAAACAACCACGTACGCCATTCTCGCACAAAACATATAGACATCCGTCATCACTTCTTGAGGGACCACGAAGCCAAAGGAGATATCGCTCTAAGTCATGTGAGCACCGATAAACAACTAGCCGATATCTTCACTAAACCTCTCAATGAGTCAAGGTTTGTAGTTTGAGGAATGAACTAAGTATTCTTGATTCTCATTGCGTGGCTTGATCTCTAGCATGCCTTGATTGTTTGCTTCTTATATTTGATATTCTCTGAAATTTTTTTTTGAAAAGACTTTTGTGAAAACTTTGTTTTGAAAAGTGCTTCAAAATCTATTTTCATATCCCTAACTTGTCTTAAGTGTAGCGAACATGGCCCCTTTTGCCATTTGTTTGAGTTGATTTTGGTGATTCATGTTAACACAAGCAATGGGACTAACCACATTGGCTAGCATGTCTTTGTAGGCATTACTAGGTCCCATGGATGTTACCACATGTCAACATACCATGCACAAGTTAACATACCATGCCCAAGCTAACATGTCATATCACAACTTAACATACCATGGACATGTTAGGTTACTTACAACCAAGTATGACAACTTAGTGTATATTGAGCATCACAACTATGATGGAGCAGATTACTTGGTCAGGAGGAAGAGGATCTGGTTCTGTAGCCCATGTTGAGGACAATGGGCGGATAGAAGGCAAGACCATTCCCATAGAGCTAGAAGACAATATGCTGCTTGGGGAAATTGACTCCACCTATTTGAAGTATCGCAAGGCTCTGCTCAAAAGGCGCCCTCCAACCAAGTATGACAACTTAGTGTATATTGAGCATCACAACTATGATGGAGCAGATTACTTGGTCAAGAAGTCAAGAGAGGAGAATCCTTATGTAAACCCAAAGATGGCTGCCATTGACTACAGATTTTGGTCAGTGTTTCATTTCAAGTTCTATGAGACAGTGCTGAACACCAAGATGAAATGGATTGACTTTACACACTTGAAAGCAGCAGAAGAACCAGTAAAAAGTGATGTGCTTGATTTGCTGGACAAGTACAAAATGAGGGATGTTGGGGAATTAGGGAAAAACCTTACACCCTCGAAACGTCGGGTTTGCCGAAATTCGTGAGATGAGTTCGCGAATCATTCTCGGGATGAGAACTCCAGTTTTGTGAAGGCGAGACATTCATGAAGGGACCCTGATGAGTTTATAAGTGTTTTTAGGTTTTCAAGTAATGTGTGAAAATGATAGCCGAATCTGGCTTCTTCGCGCGAATCTGCTATCCATTTCAGGATAATTGAAACTTGCGAATTTCGGAGATACGAAACTGCCGATCTCACGGAATCTGGAGTCCTCTGCGAAGCTCTGGAAACTAGAACTTGCGAAGTTCTGGAATCTGGAGTCCTCTGCGAAGCTCTGGAAACTAGAACCTGCGAAGTTCTAGAATATGGAATCCGCGAAGATCGAGAATTACAATGAGTGGTGATTTTCGTGAATAAGAGATTCGTGGATCAGGGAGAGGCCAAGTCAAAGATGTCATCTCAAAAGTCCGAGTTAAGAGTGTGAACTAGTGGCAAGCTTGTAAATGTGTGAAATCAGCCCCGTAAATCACGAGATGTAAAAGACGTTCATGTACATGTCCACACTAGGAATATTCCTTACATTCGAGGGTATTTTCGAAATGTAAAAAGGCCCTTAAATCTCGGTATAAAGGGCGTATGGGCACGTGTAAGGGTTCACAACTTTTGAGGCGAGTAGTCTTTTGGAGGGTTCTTTGTCTCCCTATCTTTCGCAAATTGCACGTTGAATCTCGTTGTTCTTGTGTACGGGATTCCTCGATTTTCGGACCCCCCAACATTAGCGTCAACCGTGTCTCATCCGAAAACAGCTCACGAAGCCACCACAGAAGAGGTCCAAGAAGAATGTTCCCACCGAGACCAACCAAGAGGAGCACCACCATGACGAAGACAACGGAATCTCTCATTCCCGAACCTTCGCACATCACAGATCAAGAACGAAGGGCAAAACACGAGGCTCTCTAGAAAGCAAGAGGGGCGAAACTGACACATACTCAAGAGTAGCTCGCAGAACAAAATGCTCATGAAAATGATGATGATGATGAGGCTGTAGACAGAGAACTAGAGATGGTTCAACAAAAGATACAACAACTTCAGAAAGAGAAAGAACAATTCATGAACCTATTTCATAAAAAGAGAGGCTTCAGAAAAGTTAGAAAAACTTAATTGAGCAAAGGAGCAAATTGAGATAATACAAAGAAAAATTGACGAAATGAAAGAACAAGAGAATGACTCACTGTGGCAAGAATCACCACACCAAAATTCTAGTCAAAACAGAAGAACCCCGAAAGAAAATTTCTTCGCGGGTAATGGAATCTCGCAATTCCTGGATTCTGAATCACCACTCTCCATAGGGTTGCAAACTGCACCATGGCCACCGAAGTTCAAACCAGTATCTCTCCCGAAATACAACGGTTTCGGAAACTCCAGACAGTTCCTCATGAGGTACGAATCGACCGTAAATTCAGTTGGAGGAGATGATGTCGCTCTAGCCAAATCCTTCATCATTTATGGCAGAAGGTCCGGTTACGAACTAGTATTCTACGCACAACCACACTCGATGCAACGATTTGGGTCGATCTCAAGACAAAATTCATGTAAGCATTCCGGATATTCCATGAAACAATAATAGAGTCATTAGATGTTTGTACAGCGCAGAGTAGAAAGATAGAGAGCCATTGTAAAACTTCGTAAGATGATTCATGTAGCAGAGATCCCAGATTCCCGAAGCGGATGCCAAAACGACGATTAATGCACCGATCAAGGTCGACTCCCGGGACCAACAGCTTCACATTTGACACGAAAGAAGCCCAAAACAAGTGATGAACTTTTCCATGAACTTGAAGAAACGATGTGGAGACCTCAATTCTAGAATCCGTGAAACTTTAACAACGTGGAAAATCCTGGGCCAATCGAACAACGGACCAAGCGCAAGAGGATTTGCACCCGGGGGAAGGGGAAGGGGAAGGGGAAGGGGAAGGGGAAGAGGACCCTAGAACTCACAAACTGGCAAGAGATCCATACTTTTGCGCCAATATCACGGAAGAGGTCATAGCACGAAGGGTGCTTACATAAACCAAGAAGAATATTGCTAGAATTCGGCAAGAAAACGTAATGATGAGTATCGCCTCCTCAATGCCAAATCAACTTCGCCCAGAAACACGGCAGCCACGATTCGTGAATTCTCAACCAAGTCCAGTTGCAATGCAGCAATTTCAACAATCGCAACCATCTTGGCAATCTTCTCAACAGTTCTACCCTCAGTCGCAGGCAATTCAGTCAATTCAGTAGTCGCAGCCAATCCAAGAAATATTGTCACTACCACCAGACAATTCGTCAAGACCAGAATCAAGTTCAAGACCTCAGAACCTAAAAGCCTTGCCATCTTTCGGAACAATCATGCCCATCACGGGAGGATGGAAATGTGGGATTCGAAACCAAGCGAGAGAAATAACTATTTCAGATCCGTGAACACAATCATAAATGATGGTCAGTGCACGACCGGAATGGGCAAGTACCGATAACATTCACAGAAGAAGATTTCAGAGCTGATCCCGGCGAACCACAACGGTCTTATGGTCATGGGGTGAACATAGCCAGATGGGTCATTGGAAAAATCCTACTAGATAATGGAAGTTGAGAAATGAGATATCTTGTTCTGAAAACATTTGAGAAGATGAACTTGACTCGGCACATGTTGCACACTTGGAATACCGTTGCAAGGTTTGAGGAGGAAAGCCGATCAAACGATTGGAAAAGTATCTCTTCTAGTATCCTTCGGAGATCTTGACAACGCTAGAAAAGAAACTCTCACTTTCGATGTGGTTGATATATATCATCCATATCTCGCGATTTTCGGCGGAGGATTCATGAATAAATTCGATGCTGTTATAAGACAACAGTTTTTGTGCATGAAGATACCAGCGCCCAAAGGAGTCATCACTGTGTTTGGCGATCAGCAAGAGGCCAGAAACATAGAGAAGGGGCATACCCCAGGGCAGACCAACGTATACCAGCTGAACTCTCCCAAAGATAAGGAGCCCTACATGGATACAAAAGCGAGACAAAGAGAAAGAATGAGGTAGCGCCGATGGTGAAACTAAGAAAGTTTACCTGGATGACATGCACGATAGAGCACTCACAATAGGGGCTCATCTTAACCCAAAAGAAGAAAAATCATACAATTCTTGATCAAGAACAAGGACGTCTTCGCTGGTCGGTAAAGATACGCAAGGTATAGACAAAGACATCATCAGACATACTCTGGAAACAGATGAGAACACCATTCGATAATACCTTCTAGATGTATAAATCTTGTTTCCCCAAAGAAAAAGACCAAGAGTCATGTTCAACCGGATTGAGATCCACAAAAGTAGCACCGTATCAAGTTGCAAGAATTCCTCATGAGCTTCGGTCGATAGAGGCAAGGCAAACAGTGAATCTAGATCATCAGCCTTGGGCAAAATCTTGACCGAGATTCCAAAGATTCCCGGCAAGAGAGAACAATCTTGGGAACTTATGAGCCAAAATTTCACCACACCACAGATCCTCCCAAAAAGTAACTCGTGGAACCATTTCCCAAAACACATAGGCAATCCCCTCGAAGAGGATATTTAAGCGCAAGACATCCTTCCACCAAAAGGAACCAACCTCCGAGGAAGCATGAGGGACCTTCCCAAGATAATATTTATCCCGCATTAGATTCACCCACGGATATCCATATGGTTATAAAATTTATTGAGTTGCTTGAGAAGCGAGCCTCATTTTGTAATCTCGGATTAAGGATACCTAGCCCTCCCTTGATTTTGGCCTCGCACCATAGACCAAGCGCCCAAGTTTCCTCCCTTTTTGTCGTGTGGTTTCCTCCACAAACACTTGCTTCCTCATTCTATCTATGTTATCAATCACCCCCACCGGCGCCTTGATGGAGCACATGGCATAGGTCACCGTTGAAGTAAGGACCGTGTTGATCATCTCAAGCCTACCAAGATAGGAAAGGAAAATTGAACAAGCATTTAGTCTCCTTTCAACCTCCGTCCATTAGTGGGAGTGAGATCCTCCATTCTAGGTTTGGTCGTACCCATTGGGAGGCCCAAGTATGTAAAAGGCATGCTGGCAATTTGACAACCAAAAGCTGTAGCTAGGTCATGTAGCTTAGTTTGAGACACATTCAGGGGAACCATAGAGGACTTGTGATAATTGACTCTCAGGCCTGTGGACTCTGCAAAAGTTTGTAGGAGGCCCTTAAGATAAAGTAGTTGTGATCTATCAGCCGGTAGGATCAAAATAGTATCATCTGCATATTGCACAAGTGGGAAGTCATTGCTGGCATGAGGGATTGGCAAAGACAAATGATTGTTGCGAAGTGCATCATTGATAACATACTGAAGTAACTCAGCAGCCAGAACAAATAACAGAGGGGAGAGAGGATCACCCTGTCTAACTCCCCTTTTGCATTTAAACTTCCTTCCAGGAGTACCATTCAGCAGAATTGAAGAGGTGCCAGAAGAAAGAATAGCTGAAATCCATGACAACCATTTTGCAGGAAAGCCTAAAGCCTCCATCATACTAAGAATGGCAGTGTGTTCCACAGTATCAAAGGCTTTTGCAAAATCCAGCTTTAGAATAACAATTTCCCTCTTGCTTTGTTGACACTGGTGAATATATTCAAAGCACCAAGCAATGCAATCCTGAATGGATCTTGATTTTATGAAACCATATTGATTAGCATGAAGCAAATTTAAGATTATAGCCTGTAACCTCTCTGCAAGAATCTTAGTCAACAACTTGATACTACTGTTAAGGAGGGAGATAGGTCTAAAGTCATTAACAGTTTCTGGGTTGTTCTTTTTTGGCACAAGGGTGATGAAGGATTCATTCAAGGCCTAGATTAATATTGCCTTCAAAGAAATCCCGACAGAGAGTATAATAGTCCTTTTTGATGATCCCCCAACACTTCTTTAGAAACAAACCATTGAAACCATCGGCCCCCGGAGCTTTGTCAATGGGAACCATTTTGATGATATTATCAATCTCCTGTGGAAGGACAGGAGCCACCAGACTGTCCAAATCCTGAGTAATGGACACCAGGGTAGATAAATCAAAGAGCATACGTGGCTGTAAAGAAATTCCCATTCTATTCTTGTATTCCTGTAGAAGGAGAGCAACTTTCCCTTCATGATCATGTACTTGATTTCCAGCTTCATCCCTTAGGTAAGTGATGGAATTTTTCCTATGAGATATTGTAGCCATAGCATGAAAGAACTTGGTACACTCATCCCCAAACCTAATTCGTTGACAAAGGAATCTCTTCCTCCAAGATAAATTTTTATATCTCGTAAGCGTTTGTAATTGTCGTTTAATAGTCACTCTCAAATTCCATTCCGTGAGCGTGTTGTCCGCAATCCTCAAGAGAGTCTAAGTAAAAAATAACCTTGTTACAGCTTTTTGATCAAAGAGGATAACTGGGACAAACTTTTACTCCAGCTTCTTCGCATTAAACCTTGTATTCTTTAATTTTCCCCGCCAAGACACTAGCGAAGAATTAGAATTCCTCACCGAAGCATTCCAAGCATAAACCACAGCCTTCTAAAAAAACCCTGGATGCTCGGGCCAAAAGTTCTCGAAACGAAAGATGTTTGCCTTGGGGATGTCAGTACCAATAGAAATCTTACAAGGAATGTGATCTGAAGTAATTTTGGCCAAGGGCAATACAATTGTATTCGGATATGTAACTGTCCACTTCGCATGTGAAGAACCAATCCAATTGTTCTAGAAGAGGGTCCTTTTGCATATTTGACCAGGTATAAGCTCTTCCTTTAAAGGCAGCTCAAAAAACCCGTGTGCCCCAAAAGGTCGTTAAAAATTAAAGTATCCGAAAGATTTCCTCCGTGCTTATTTCTATCATGCAGAGATCCGTAAAAATTAAAGTCGCCAAGAAATAACCCAGCTCTCATCAAGATCAATAACATGAGAGCGCATCCGCTTGACAAAAGCAGCTCTCTCGTGGTCATGGCATGGGCCATAAACCGTGGTAAGCTTCCACATCGCTGAGTTGAATTGAGAGGTGAAGGAAATCGTAAGGCCAAAAGGCTGTTTATCTAGAGTCAACCCAAGAAAATGGGCACTATTCCATAACACAAGGATTCCACCCGAAGCACCCAGAGAGGGAATAAAATCAAACTTATCATAGCGTCTCGGGGCAAATTTCCCCGATGATATGCATATCAACATTCTCAGCTTTGTTTCTTGTAAACGTATAATGGAGGCACCACTCTCATCAATTTTATTTCTAACAAAGATCATCCTTGTCGAGGCATTAAGACCCCGAATATTCCAACACAAAATATTCCAATTTCTAATATTCATTTGTCACCGAGGAAATAGAATAGTGGATTAATGCTACCGAGCAAATCCAAACACACCATGAGAGAAAGCCTACAGATGCCGCAGAAATAGAAGCACACCGTAAAGATGAAAAAGTTCCGCAGCAAGAACAAAAAAGTCCGAAAGTTCCACAAGCACCACGGAATAAAGATAGAGTAGCTAAGACTACTTAGGTCCCCGAGAAGGAAGAAAGTGCGTGCTAAACAGACAAGCCCGAAAGAAACAAAATAGCACTCGGGACAACAGAGATCAAGGCACAGCATCCGTCCATCATTAGACTTCCCGGTCATAAGTTCATCACCGTGAGCTCACTAGGAGACACATTACAAAACAGCCCCCCATTGTTGCGAGTCTCAATTGGGACCCGGCAAGGTGGATAATATCGAAGGCCTAGGGGGATTATCCAAAAGGTGGAGTGCAAGATCGTCCAGGACCTTCCTTTTCTTCCTGGGGGTCTTGTCGTGCACCGAGAATGCTTGAACCCTTCGTAAGTATTGAGCCTCATCGCTCCTCCGATGCCCTTGAGTTACCGCAGGCTTCCTCGCCGTTTCTTTTGGAACCGTCCGGCGGAGACAGTCCTCCTAGTTTCCTCGGGAAACGATGGTGCTCCAACTCGAAGGGTTGCATCCAGTAGTGGTTGAGGAGAATTTGCAGTAGTGACTTCAACCTCCACATCTATGCTACTGCTGCTTGGATGAGTCTGATTGTCACTGTGCCAAAATGCCCAAAGATGCAGGAGAACAGAGTGCAAGCTAGGAGGCTTCACAGGGACAATTGCCAGCGAATCATCCTGATTGTGCTGAACTGAAGAACCAGAGGTAATGGTCTGTATGAGAGCAGTATTGACAAAAAACCGGAAAATTCAAAGACCGGGGGATGTTTGGAATCAGCAGCTTCTGAAAGGCTGCTATCTCAACCGCGCAAAGAAAGTTGGGTGTATCATGCCGTGCACCTCGGGGTGAACTCGGAGAAGAAGCATCGGAGGAAGTGGAGGAAGAGGAACTCGTCTTGAATTTCCCGTATAAAACATCTTCAACATTGAGCACAATGTCGTGACCATGAGCCCTCAAGTACTCACCGTGGATCCCGATTGATCAAAAGTGACCGAGTCTTGTTGTTGAACAGTTCTTCCATGACTTGGTCAACCTCCTCCTCCGCCACTCATTCTCCCGCTCGTTGATCAACGTCGTGCCAAGCATCCCACCTACCAACTCATGAGGAGGGACAAAGTTGAGCCTGCAGCTTGTTGTTGGACATCGCCCATCCGTTGGTCATTTAAACCAAAATCTGCATGGACATGGTGGCCAGCTCCATTGAGATCTTGCTGCCACCCCTGGGCCCCATCAATATGACCATGCTGAACTTCCCCATGAACTGGGTGCGGGTTACCATCCACTGGCACCTGATCCTCGTCATGAGGAAAACCATCTGGAAAATTGCCATTCAGAATAAACACCGCACATACCAGATCTCCTCGCACCACCAAGCATGGTACCTTGAGACACCACCATGCTACGAGGGACACGATCAGGAGACAGGAGTAGGCAGCGAGCAATTACTCTTGACTTATTAGGTCCCTCAAACCATCTAATTAATCTGCCAAAGGGGGCAACAACAGCTCGGATGAAGTCCCGAGTCCGATAATCTAGCGAAAGGCCAAAAACATGATCCAAGATTCTCTCGATATAATTGCAGT
The DNA here is from genome assembly GCA_947561735.1 of Cenchrus americanus. Taxonomy (NCBI): domain Eukaryota; kingdom Viridiplantae; phylum Streptophyta; class Magnoliopsida; order Poales; family Poaceae; genus Cenchrus; species Cenchrus americanus. Next base: position 73,032,616 of record OX387244.1, on the reverse strand, counting down.
GTTCTAAAGTTTCGTGGAGCCTCATCATGCTTATGAACCGACATTACCCACCGACCAAAGTTAATTGGGGAAGCATCTAGCGCCTCTTCACGCCGAACAGATTGGCAAACCGAAAAAGCCCCAAGCCCAGCGGAGATGGGAAAGATGAAACCACATCTACGTGAAAGTTGTGCTCCAAGAACTCACTGACTTGCTGGAGGATACCAGGCACTTGATCTTGCTGCGGTTCCGGCTCCAAGGAAATAATGGCGTACTGTTCATGACGGCGCAGCGGCTCACCCCCCAGGGCAACGCGAGCACGAGCCGGACGATGCCATCCATGCTCCACATGAAGGCCGGGTGGGAGGAAGAGCATTGGGTTGCACGGGAAGTTGGCCATGTCGTCGGCTCGGGAGGGGGGGGGAGGCGGCGGGGGGGTAGTGGAAAGCGGCGACGACGAGGAAGAGCGATCGCATCGTAGCTTGGGGAAGATTGGAAACTTTCGGATTGCTATTTCCTCGGGAGTCGTGGGAGGCGGGAAAGAAATAGGGCGTGACCTTTCATCTTCCGTGGGCCGAATCGTGCACCGTCTTTTGGGAGCCCAATGGACTTTCGGCTTAACTCCGAGTTAAACACCAACGTTGTTTGTGCCCATAACCAAAACAAGCCCGACATCTCCACGGGCTAAGACAGGAAACAGCCCGATGGCCCACTGCAAGACATTTGCCGCGGAAACGTATGGCCTTTGAATTTGAAATTTGATCAGCGGTATCATCGCGCGAAGAACACGCCCTGGAAATCGGATCTGATTGAGAGAGATCGGCTGAAAGTCTTCCAAAAAACAAATAAAAACGAACTCGTAGTGGGAACCTCAAGAGAACCAACCACAAACGATTTGACAGATCCGACCGATGCATTGGAGGATCATGAGAAACCTCAGGAGCAAAGTGAACTCGGCGACCACGGGACCGAGAAGAAAGTTTCTTTTGTCTCTTAGACTGCACATAATGCCACTCTTTCGATTGTTCCTGCTCCCATAGAAATTTTTCTCTCTCCCAATGAGGGGCTCCGTTGCTCCACAAGAAGAAATAAACATCAAAACATTCACCAATAAATCGTTTGAGATTGTAGATCATAAAGCCCACTGCTTTGCAAGACACCGAGAAACGAAAGTGACGGTCACTTTGGAATTGCACATGAAAACCAGCGCCGATCCCCCAAGGCAAGATTGAAGCATCCAAGCCACTGAATCCTCCGTTAAACGGACCGTGAAGCGACGAAAGACAGCCAAAAGAAAGAAAGAGCCATTCGGAGAGGAAGAAGGGTGATGCACGGACTTGCGATGACGTACCGCAAGACTTGATCTTGGAAAAGCTTCCCATGGTTGAAATCCAACTTGCCAACCAGATCCGAAGGCACCTCCATGAGAGAAAGATCCGAGGGGGGAGGCCAATCACCAATCACCTGCAGTAGATCGCCAAGGAGATGACCGCCGAGAGCCTACGGGGGTGGAGGGAGGAGCCATCTCATATTCCCTGCCTCTATGGTCGAACAAGCCCGTTTGTTCAATCTGTTGGAGGAATATGTTAACCGAGACCAGCCCCAAGCCTCTGACTCCATACTACCACCTTCTCGACTATCAATGGATCTTAGAGCAGAAGAGAGGGCAAATCGAGGCAACAAACGAGTCTTATCCGAGATAGATGTAAGTGAGTGGGAAATTACCTGTACGGAGACTTGTCCATGTGAAGGCAAACGAAGATGTAACCCTAGCAAGGCCACTCAACTCCCCATTGGTAAAACACCTTCACGGGCCACAAAGTCAAAAAGGAGAAAGGAGAGGAAGAGGCTCCGCCTTATCAAGAAAGCCCAACAACAGATCTCCAAGCCCGGAGAAGTCCCACCCCGTTTGTGCTACAATTGTATACAACCCGGGCATTACGCAAAGGAGTGCCCGAACCCCAGCAACAGAAACAGAACCCCGGATCCGCTCGTGACAACCACGGCAACAAGCCAAGCCCTCAAGTGGAGCAAAGCCAACTGAATTTCTTGGGTAACACCTCTAGCCCAGAACCACTCCCCACCTCCTCTTGTAATTTCGAATCGCGGGACGAGATTCTTCTTAAGGGGGGTAGACTGTGACGCCTCAGGTTTTTAATTACCGTCATTAACGCTAATGACCGGATCCCGAGTCAAACCGGTCAAACATCGGCCAAACCTAGGTCAACCCGGGTCATCACCCCGAAAACCTCGCCAATGAACCCTAATGAACCCCTTGACCAAGCCTACACACACCCGTAGTGGACCCTTGGCCAAAGACACGGTCAAAACCGGCTTAACCGTTGACGCGCCGAATGTCGTCCGGAACTTTTGCCGCGTTCTCCAAAATTCACCTAAACACTTCAAAATCTACCTTTATGAAAGTTGTCCATCTTGTTGAGTGGCACAAATTTCATGTAGATTGGCATTTCAAATTTTGGGTGGAAATTGGTGAAAAACTCGATCGACCGACGCACCTCCCGTTCACGGGGACAAAGCCGCATTCAACGTTGGCACGACGTTCCTGCAAAATCCATTGAGAAAAACACTAGACAGCTTTTGTGAGAGTTGTAGAGGGTAGTCGGATCTACAACTTTCCTATTCACCACAAATTGCACTTCTATTCAAAAATTTGGAGAAAATGTATTTTGAACAGCGGCAGTCTGAACAAAAGGCAGGCCGGCCGCGACTCGCCTGCGCTCCAGCGCGCCGGGGCGCCACGCCACGCGCCCGCTCGCGCCGCCGTGCGCCGGCGCCCGCCCCTCGGCTTTCGAGCCCTGGGCCGCACCCCGAGGCTGCTCCTTCCCCAGGCGCATGCACCAAGGCGTCTTGAAGTCCGTGCACCCTGTTCCCCGTTTGGACTGACCCGTACTCGACGTTCGCGCACGAACCGGCGGTCCGTCGACTGCTTTCTCCGCCGGGCGCTTCTACCGAGACATGGACGTCGTACCGCGACGATTAACCAGCTCCTTACTCCGAGGCGGCGCTGCCCGAGCCGCTCCTGCTATTTAAGGCGACGGCCGGCCCTCCCCGCGGCCAACCGCGCTGACCGCCGGAGCCAGAGAAGGCCGCCACAGCGAGCACCGAGTACGATCCTAAAAAACACCTCTGGTGAATTAATCACAATTTTATAATCACCAGAAATATTTATTCTTGATTTATGCTTGTTTTTCTTTAAAATTGCATAACTCAAGTTCCACAATAGTTCTAGGTGTATATGCTGCACCACTAGGCTAGTTTTGAACCATATAACATGTGTGAGAAAGTTGGGATCATTTTGAAGAGTAATTATTTTTGTGTGATTTTACCTTGTCCTTCTAGTTAGCTTTTGTTATTTTCAAAAATAATTATTTTCTAGCTATCCAAAGCTCGCATGTGTGTCCAGTGGCTTCTTATAGGTGTTTAGTGGTTAATACACCCTTCCATTGAATTTTATCAATTAATTCCATGAATAAAAGCTATGTAGGTCATTAAAGGCTTAATAGTCATTAAATGGGTAAAGCCACCAAACCACCCTTGCTAATCTTGTGTGTGGTTGCAAATCATGTTAAAAAGTTAAAGGTACCCACCCACTGCTGTTTGTGAATTTAAATTAAAGTATTTACATATATATGTACCCAGTCACCATCAAAAAGAATATCTAATTAAGAATTGCAAATTGTTCCTTTTTGGAAGAGTATGCTAAATGTATTCTTATCTAGGTGAATGTGTCCAACTAATACACCCCTTGATTGTCATTTATGGTTTGTTTTGAATTAAATTAAAAACCGTCAAATAAATCTTGCATTTGCATCTTCGTGTAGATCCTTCCGCCAGTAGACGTACGCTCGTGCCGGAAGGAGGAAACGAAGGTGCCGACAAAGAGCTGCCGTGCGTGGACGTAGCTCAAGACCTGGACCCAAGTCCAGAAGGGCCCAAGGCCATCCTTGCCATCGAAGGCAAGCCCCGGATCATTAACCCCGTCTTTTAAAATTATGCAATTATGTTTGCTACGATTGTGCATTTACGTTTCAGGAGTTGATTTGAGACCCTAGATGCATGATCCTTAGGTACCTATGCTCCATCACTAGTATGCTAGGTCGATAGCTGCTATGCTATAGGACCCGATAGAAGTCGAGTGATGTTCGTCACTCGCGAGAATAGGTTCCTAGATAGGAATCATAAGATATCCTTAAATGGTTTGCTCATGTGGTAAGAGCATGGGATTGGGCTCCGGTCCAGTGGCTTTCGTGGGCTAAGCTTTTGAACGTACTAAACATTCACCGGGTATGGGACCGATAAGCCTACTACCTTAATGAGGCGGCGAGGGATCCTACCGTTACTACTCTTGAGAAATCACCTTACCGGCTAGCTACCGGGAAGGGGGGTGTATTGTGTGAGACTAGATACTTTGCAGGGAATACCAGCTAACCTTGCACCCAGGACTGTAAGATTCGATCCCAACCCGAGGATTTTTGGAAACGGCCTAGGAAAGTTGTACCTTTGTGGGCAGCCTACCGTGTGTTTGGGTCTACCTTGCAAGGTTTAAATCAATCGATTGTCGGCCTCTCACCATTATCCGAGACTGCTTAATCAACCGCCATGATATCCCATAATGATGGAACTCGAGGAATATGGTTGTATGAATTAATTGCTTGTCAAATTCTGATTGAATTAGATGGCACACTTAGCAATGGTAATCAACTAGAACTTGTGCTAAAAGATTGAAAGTAAGGATCTACTCTTAGCAGCTGTTTAGCAAAAGAAACTCCACCGGCCAAAAGCCTTTCATGTCTAGAGTTTGGTGATGTAGATATCACCCGACAGTTAAGTCTTGCTGAGTATTAGTATACTCAGCCTTGCTTTAAAACTGTTGTTGCAGGTGTGATTGCCGGATGGGTGACGACAAGTGATGACATCACGGATGGCCTCCTGTGATGTTTACCGTTGCGCTAGTTTAATTTATTTCTGTTGTTTTCGAACTCTGAACCTTTACTCCGTGTCAGGAACAATGGTTTGTAATAAAATGTTTAATTCATGTTGTACTCTGGACTCGCCTTCGCGTGAGTTTTAATGCATGTGTCGATCCTCTGTTCGATGTCCAAGTGATTTACCGGGTGTTAACCCGGCAACCAACGAAAGGATGATACTTTATTATTGCTTAATGACCAAAGTGGATCGGTCTTAGGCGATAGTACGGTATTTTCCTGGGCGGGTTGTCACAATCATACTCCCTCTGCCCGGCCATTCCTGAAGATTCTGCACATGCAATCTTCTCCTTAATGTCCGCAGACAATTTTTTCGCCTCTTTGTAGTTGAACACTATCACAGCAACACGGTCTTTAATCACTAGCTTACTCCTTGCTCGTATCCAATTCTTGGAACGATCGTCAGGTTAGGCGTCATATGGGTTGGGGATACCACCGCAGCCTAATTGTCTATCCTCTTCCTCCCATTGTTCTAGTTTCACAAAGATAACCACTTGGACCCATGTTGTGCTGGCTTGTGTGCCGGCTTCAAAGTTCTTTGAACTTGACACTAGCAGATGAGGCTTGCTCGGTTTCGCTCGTTTCATGAACTCCTTCCACTGTTCCGGGACAATAAACGGGTGCCTTGTAAATGGCTCAAGTCCTTTTCTGATAAAATCTCGCCTAAGTTGAAATCTGAATTGTCTCCATGCCTTGGCTGTCATCTTCCAGAAAAGCTTGAATGCCTGCGGTTTCGCATCTTCTTGGAACTTCAAGTGTTTCTGCACATGCTTATCAAACAAGTCCCACTTTTCTTCGTTGCTTAGTTCTTTGATTTCCGGCAAGTTCAAAGGTATCTTTTATCTAGCAACGAGCCCCGCAAGCGCCCTGAACCTACGCTTTTGAGTCAATGGTACTAGCATCCCCACTATGTCGACCTCAGTGACTATCATTGTGTCACTTGGCCACTTTGTGGATGTCCTTGGCGCTCTGCCTCGGCGCTGAGCCCCACCCATCTGGTCTTGTTGTGCACTAGCAGTGCCATAACCCTTTTCTTCATCTTGTGCCCCAGGTCTATAGTCCTCGTCGAATTTTTTTTGTGAATTAATAGTCAAGGGAATTACGGTAACTACTTTAGCCCACTATAATATCATTGGTTCTTGGTAAACCATTAACATAAATTGGTGCGGCAAAGCGACCATACCATTTTAAAGAGCAAGATGCGATCGCCTCGGTTGTCGATGAGGTACTTATTCAACTTGGAGAGAATGTGCGGATGTGCATAGGAACCCGAGCAAAACCAAATGTAAGAGTCAATCTAAAAGTATATGCTAAGTGTGTATATGATCGACGACTAAGTATGTCCACATGTATTTATACAAAGGAGCCACAAAGATACCCCCGCAATTCCCACAAGTACAAGTATAAAAAGAAAACCATACGCACGCATATGTTGTATACTTGATTACCTGAACGCATGTGTGCTGCAAAAGCGCGCTTGGCCTAATTCCATAAACTCAAGCAAATATACCAAATTACCTTATTACTGAATTGGTAGAATGCATTTACCGAATTGTATAAGACATTTTTAGAGCGGCATACCATAAACTCAAATCCTAGATTCGCCACTGACCTTCACACTGTCGGAACGGAGGGATCTCTACTCCTCGTCGCTGCCTGCTCGCCGCCACGTCCTCGTCCTCGCGTCGACCTCGTGGCTGGATCCCTCCTCGTCCTAGTCATCGTCGTCATTGTTGTCGTCGTCGCTGGATCCCTCCTCTAGTCGTCGTCGTTGCCACCGCCGCGCAGCTGGGTGCCTCCTCTAGATCTCGCTGTCAGAGGTGTGGTGCGCATCACGCCGAGCGTGGTGTGGCACGCGTCTCAGCGAAGGGGTGTAGAGTGGGTCGCGGCATGGGGGAGGTGAGGGGGGCGAAGGCGAGGGGGAGAATGTGGCGGCGGCGGAGCGAGGGGAGAGTGGGAGGAGACTGCGTCAGGGAGGTGTCCTTCCCTACTAAGTACTGACCTAGCGTGAGTGGGCTTGTGTGGGCCATGACATTTTTTATGTAATTCCATTTCTTGGATGTTGTTTATACACCTTATATTGTTCCTTATAAGTACAACAAATAAATAATATTTTTTAACACAACCATTACTAATTAAACTTTGAATTTCGTAATCTTTTGGTGAACACAAGGTTATGTTAAAATTTCAAACGCATATGAGTTCGAACATATTTTAAAGTGTGGAAAACTTCAATATTGAATAACATTCTAATAAACTAGGTGAGAGATGTAGACATTTGTACACAAGTATAATCTTCGATTTTCGAAACCATTTGAATTTTTTAAGACAAGCTTAGGGACTTAAATTATGTTGCCAAGTCAATTTGTAGAATTTTTAGAACAAATTAAGACGTTACTATAATTATTATATCGTAAACAAGAGATAAAAATTCTAATTTTAAGAAATTTGGTTAGACAAGTGTGGTTGTTGATATTTTATTCAAATACTAAATTACCAACTATGAATTATTCGTATTTTTTACGATTTTTTGGTGCTGTTTATGGGGTATACTATTTGAGGGAAGCAAGTTTCATTTCACAAAAAATAGTGTCGGGCCCACGCGTCAGCGTCAGAAGCCTATATAAAAAAAGATAACCGTAGACTGACCATCGTCGCCAATGAAGGGGCGGGGCTAGGTGTGTTCCAATGAAGAACAGTTTGCTTTTCCCCTTTTAATCTGCAATCAAATTTTGTATCACGTTTTTCTCCGTCAATCGTAATCCAAATTTGATGATATTTGCTTTTGAATTTTTCTAAAATCAACATCTATTCATTTATGACATTTTTCGTATGTAATTCCATTTCGTGGATGTTGTTTATACACCTTATATTGTTCCTTATAAGTACAACATATAAATAATATCTTTTTACACAACCATTACTAATTAAACTTTGAATATCGTAATCTTATGGTGAACATAAGGTTATGTTAAAATTTCAAATGCATATGAGTTCGAACATGTTTTAAAGTGTGGAAAACTTCAATGTTGAAGTAACATTCTAATAAACTAGGTGAGAGACGTAGACATTTGTACACAAGTATAATCTTCCATTTTCGAAACCGTTTGAATTTTTGTAGACAAGCTTAGCGACTTAAATTCTGTTGCCAAGTCAATTTGTAGAATTTTTAGAACACAATAAGTCGTTATGATAATTATTATATCGTAAACAGCAGATAAAAATTCTAATTTTAAGAAATTTGGTTAGACAAGTGTGGGTGTTGATATTTTATTCAAATACTAAATTACCAACTATGAATCATCTGTATTTTTACGAATTTTTTGGTGCTGTTTTATGGGGTATACTATTTGAGGGAAGCAAGTTTCAATTTAGAAAAAATAGTGTCGGGCCCACGCGTCAGCGTCAGAAGCCTATATAAAAAAAGATAACCGTAGCCTGCCCGACCGACAAAGGCGATCCGGGTAGACTAAGCATCATCGCCAATGAAGGGGCGGGGCCAGGTCTGTTCCAATGAAGAACAGTTTGCTTTTCCCCTTTTAATCTGCAATCAAACTTTGTATCACGTTTTTCTCCATCAACCGTAATCCAAATTTGATGATATTTGTTTTTGAATTTTTCTAAAATCAACATCTATTCATTTATGACATTTTTCGTATGTAATTCCATTTCTTGGATGTTGTTTATACACCTTATATTGTTCCTTATAAGTACAACATATAAATAATATCTTTTTACACAACCATTACTAATTAAACTTTGAATATCGTAATCTTATGGTGAACATAAGGTTATGTTAAAATTTCAAATGCATATGAGTTTGAACATGTTTTAAAGTGTGGAAAACTTCAATGTTGAAGTAACATTCTAATAAACTAGGTGAGAGACGTAGACATTTGTACACAAGTATAATCTTCCATTTTCGAAACCGTTTGAATTTTTGTAGACAAGCTTAGCGACTTAAATTCTGTTGCCAAGTCAATTTGTAGAATTTTTAGAACACACTAAGTTGTTATTATAATTATTATATCGTAAACAGCAGATAAAAATTCTAATTTTAAGAAATTTGGTTAGACAAGTGTGGGTGTTGATATTTTATTCAAATACTAAATTACAAACTATGAATCATTCGTATTTTTACGAATTTTTTGGTGCTGTTTATGGGGTATACTATTTGAGGGAAACAAGTTTCAATTTAGAAAAAATAGTGTCGGGCCCACGCGTCAGCGTCAGAAGCCTATATAAAAAAAGATAACCGTAGCCTGCCCGACCGACAAAGGCGATCCGGGTAGACTAACCATCGTCGCCAATGAAGGGGCGGGGCCAGGTCTGTTCCAATGAAGAACAGTTTGCTTTTCCCCTTTTAATCTGCAATCAAATTTTATATCACGTTTTTCTCCGTCAACCGTAATCCAAATTTGATGATATTTGTTTTTGAATTTTTCTAAAATCAACATCTATTCATTTATGACATTTTTCGTATGTAATTCCATTTCTTGGATGTTGTTTATACACCTTATATTGTTCCTTATAAGTACAACATATAAATAATATCTTTTTACACAACCATTACTAATTAAACTTTGAATATCGTAATCTTATGGTGAACATAAGGTTATGTTAAAATTTCAAATGCATATGAGTTCGAACATGTTTTAAAGTGTGGAAAACTTCAATGTTGAAGTAACATTCTAATAAACTAGGTGAGAGATGTAGACATTTGTACACAAGTATAATCTTCCGTTTTCAAACCATTTGAATTTTTGTAGACAAGCTTAGGGACCTAAATTATGTTACCAAGTCAATTTGTAGAATTTTTAGTACAAATTAAGACGTTACTATAATTATTATATCGAAAACAAGAGATAAAAAATCTAATTTTAAGGAATTTGGTTATACAAGTGTGGTTGTTGATATTTTATTCAAATACTAAATTACCAACTATGAATTATTTGTATTTTTTACGAATTTTTGGTGCTGTTTATGGGGTATACTATTTGAGGGAAGCAAGTTTCAATTCAGAAAAAATAGTGTCGGGCCCACGTGTCAGCGTCAGAAACCTATATAAAAAAAGATAACCGTAGCCTGAACGACCGACAAAGGCGATCCGGGTAGACTAACCATCATCGCCAATGAAGGGGCGGGGCCAGGTCTGTTTGAATGAAGAACAGTTTGCTTTTCCCCTTTAATCTTCAATCAAATTTTGTATCACGTTTTTCTCCGTCAACCGTAATCCAAATTTGATGATATTTGTTTTTGAATTTTTCTAAAATCAACATCTATTCATTTATGACATTTTTCGTATGTAATTCCATTTCTTGGATGTTGTTTACACACCTTATATTGTTCCTTATAAGTACAACATATAAATTATATCTTCTTACACAACCATTACTAATTAAACTTTGAATATCGTAATCTTATGGTGAACATAAGGTTATGTTGAAATTTCAAATGCATATGAGTTCGAACATGTTTTAAAGTGTGGAAAACTTCAATGTTGAAGTAACATTCTAATAAACTATGTGAGGATGTAGACATTTGTACACAAGTATAATCTTCCGTTTTCGAAACCATTTGAATTTTTGTAGACAAGCTTAGGGACTTAAATTCTGTTGCCAAGTCAATTTGTAGAATTTTTAAAACACACTAAGTCGTTATTATAATTATTATATCGTAAACAGCAGATAAAAATTCTAATTTTAAGAAATTTGGTTAGATAAGTGTGGGTGTTGATATTTTATTCAAATACTAAATTACCAACTATGAATTATTTGTATTTTTACGAATTTTTTGGTGCTGTTTATGGGGTATACTATTTGATGGAAGCAAGTTTCAATTCAGAAAAAATAGTGTCGGGCCCACGCGTCAGCGTCAGAAGCCTATATAAAAAAAGATAACCGTAGCCTGCCCGACCGACAAATGCGATACGGGTAGACTAACCATCGTCGCCAATGAAGGGGCGGGGCTAGGTCTGTTACAATGAAGAACAGTTTGCTTTTCCCCTTTTAATCTGCAATCAAATTTTGTATCACGTTTTTCTCCGTCAATCGTAATCCAAATTTGATGATATTTGTTTTTGAATTTTTCTAAAATCAACATCTATTCACTTATGACATTTTTCGTATGTAATTCCATTTCTTGGATGTTGTTTACACACCTTATATTGTTCCTTATAAGTACAACATATAAATAATATCTTCTTACACAACCATTACTAATTAAACTTGGAATTTCGTAATCTTATGTTGAACATAAGGTTATGTTAAAATTTCAAATGCATATGAGTTCGAACATGTTTTAAAGTGTAGAAAACTTCAATGTTGAAGTAACATTCTAATAAACTAGGTGAGAGACGTAGACATTTGTACACAAGTATAATCTTCCATTTTCGAAACCGTTTGAATTTTTGTAGACAAGCTTAGCGACTTAAATTCTGTTGCCAAGTCAATTTGTAGAATTTTTAGAACACACTAAGTCGTTATTATAATTATTATATCGTAAACAGCAGATAAAAATTATAATTTTAAGAAATTTGGTTAGACAAGTGTGGGTGTTGATATTTTATTCAAATACTAAATTACCAACTATGAATCATTCGTATTTTTACGAATTTTTTGGTGCTGTTTATGGGGTATACTATTTGAGGGAAGCAAGTTTCAATTCACAAAAAATAGTGTCGGGCCCACGCGTCAGCGTCAGAAGCCTATATAAAAAAAAAGATAACCGTAGCCTGCCCGACCGACAAAGGCGATCCGGGTAGACTAACCATCGTCGCCATGAAGGGGCGGGGCCAGGTCTGTTCCAATGAAGAACAGTTTGCTTTTCCCCTTTCAATCTGCAATCAAATTTTATATCACGTTTTTCTCCGTCAACCGTAATCCAAATTTGATGATATTTGTTTTTGAATTTTTCTAAAATCAACATCTATTCATTTATGACATTTTTCGTATGTAATTCCATTTCTTGGATTTTGTTTATACACCTTATATTGTTCCTTATAAGTACAACATATAAATAATATCTTTTTACACAACCATTACTAATTAAACTTTGAATATCGTAATCTTATGGTGAACATAAGGTTATGTTAAAATTTCAAATGCATATGAGTTCGAACATGTTTTAAAGTGTGGAAAACTTCAATGTTGAAGTAACATTCTAATAAACTAGGTGAGAGATGTAGACATTTGTACACAAGTATAATCTTCCGTTTTCGAAACCATTTGAATTTTTGTAGACAAGCTTAGGGACCTAAATTATGTTACCAAGTCAATTTGTAGAATTTTTAGTACAAATTAAGACGTTACTATAATTATTATATCGTAAACAAGAGATAAAAAATCTAATTTTAAGGAATTTGGTTATACAAGTGTGGTTGTTGATATTTTATTCAAATACTAAATTACCAACTATGAATTATTTGTATTTTTTACGAATTTTTGGTGATGTTTATGGGGTATACTATTTGAGGGAAGCAAGTTTCAATTCAGAAAAAATAGTGTCGGGCCCACGTGTCAGCGTCAGAAGCCTATATAAAAAAAGATAACCGTAGCCTGACCGACCGACAAAGGCGATCCGGGTAGACTAACCATCATCGCCAATGAAGGGGCGGGGCCAGGTCTGTTTGAATGAAGAACAGTTTGCTTTTCCCCTTTAATCCTCAATCAAATTTTGTATCACGTTTTTCTCCGTCAACCGTAATCCCAATTTGATGATATTTGTTTTTAAATTTTTGTAAAATCAACATCTATTCATTTATGACATTTTTCGTATGTAATTCCATTTCTTGGATGTTGTTTACACACCTTATATTGTTCCTTATAAGTACAACACATAAATTATATCTTCTTACACAACCATTACTAATTAAACTTTGGATATCGTAATCTTATGGTGAACATAAGGTTATGTTAAAATTTCAAATGCATATGAGTTCGAACATGTTTTAAAGTGTGGAAAACTTCAATGTTGAAGTAACATTCTAATAAACTATGTGAGAGATGTAGACATTTGTACACAAGTATAATCTTCCGTTTTCGAAACCATTTGAATTTTTGTAGACAAGCTTAGGGACTTAAATTCTGTTGCCAAGTCAATTTGTAGAATTTTTAAAACACACTAAGTCGTTATTATAATTATTATATCGTAAACGGCAGATAAAAATTCTAATTTTAAGAAATTTGGTTAGATAAGTGTGGGTGTTGATATTTTTTTCAAATACTAAATTACCAACTATGAATTATTTGTATTTTTACGAATTTTTTGGTGCTGTTTATGGGGTATACTATTTGATGGAAGCAAGTTTCAATTCAGAAAAAATAGTGTCGGGCCCACGCGTCAGCATCAGAAGCCTATATAAAAAAAGATAACCGTAGCCTGCCCGACCGACAAAGGCGATCCGGGTAGACTAACCATCGTCGCCAATGAAGGGGCGGGGCTAGGTCTGTTACAATGAAGAACAGTTTGCTTTTCCCCTTTTAATCTGCAATCAAATTTTGTATCACGTTTTTCTCCGTCAATCGTAATCCAAATTTGATGATATTTGTTTTTGAATTTTTCTAAAATCAACATCTATTCATTTATGACATTTTTCGTATGTAATTCCATTTCGTGGATGTTGTTTATCCACCTTATATTGTTCCTTATAAGTACAACATATAAATAATATCTTTTTACACAACCATCACTAATTAAACTTTGAATATCGTAATCTTATGGTGAACATAAGGTTATATCAAAATTTCAAATGCATATGAGTTCGAACATGTTTTAAAGTGTGGAAAGCTTCAATGTTGAAGTAACATTCTAATAAACTATGTGAGAGACGTAGACATTTGTACACAAGTATAATCTTTCATTTTCGAAACCGTTTGAATTTTTGTAGACAAGCTTAGCGACTTAAATTCTGTTGCCAAGTCAATTTGTCGAATTTTTAGAACACACTAAGACGTTATTATAATTATTATATCGTAAACAGCAGATAAAAATTCTAATTTTAAGAAATTTGGTTAGACAAGTGTGGGTGTTGATATTTCATTCAAATACTAAATTACCAACTATGAATTATTTGTATTTTTTACGAATTTTTGGTGCTGTTTATGGGGTATACTATTTGAGGGAAGCAAGTTTCAATTTAGAAAAAATAGTGTCGGGCCCACGCGTCAGCGTCAGAAGCCTATATAAAAAAAGATAACCGTAGCCTGCCCGACCGACAAAGGCGATCCGGGTAGACTAACCATTATCGCCAATGAAGGGGCGGGGCCAGGTCTGTTCCAATGAAGAACAGTTTGCTTTTCCCCTTTTAATCTGCAATCAAATTTTGTATCACGTTTTTCTCCATCAATAATCCAAATTTGATGATATTTGTTTTTGAATTTTTCTAAAATCAACATCTATTCATTTATGACATTTTTCGTATGTAATTCCATTTCTTGGATGTTGTTTATACACCTTATATTGTTCATTATAAGTACAACATATAAATAATATCTTTTTACACAACCATTACTAATTAAACTTTGAATATCGTAATCTTATGGTGAACATAAGGTTATGTTAAAATTTCAAATGCATGTGAGTTTGAACATGTTTTAAAGTGTGGAAAACTTCAATGTTGAAGTAACATTCTAATAAACTAGGTGAGAGACGTAGACATTTATACACAAGTATAATCTTCCATTTTCGAAACCGTTTGAATTTTTGTAGACAAGCTTAGCGACTTAAATTCTGTTGCCAAGTCAATTTGTAGAATTTTTAGAACACACTAAGTCGTTATTATAATTATTATATCGTAAACAGCAGATAAAAATTATAATTTTAAGAAATTTGGTTAGACAAGTGTGGGTGTTGATATTTTATTCAAATACTAAATTACCAACTATGAATCATTCGTATTTTTACGAATTTTTTAGTACTGTTTATGGGGTATACTATTTGAGGGATGCAAGTTTCAATTTAGAAACAATAGTGTCGGGCCCACGCGTCAGCGTCAGAAGCCTATATAAAAAAAGATAACCGTAGCCTGCCCGACCGACAAAGGCGATCCGGGTAGACTAACCATCGTCGCCAATGAAGGGGCTGGGCCAGGTCTGTTCCAAAGAAGAACAGTTTGCTTTTCCCCTTTTAATCTGCAATCAAATTTTATATCACGTTTTTCTCCGTCAACCGTAATCCAAATTTGATGATATTTGTTTTTGAATTTTTCTAAAATCAACATCTATTCATTTATGACAGTTTTCGTATGTAATTCCATTTCTTGGATGTTGTTTATACACCTTATATTGTTCCTTATAAGTGCAACATATAAATAATATCTTTTTACACAACCATTACTAATTAAACTTTGAATATCGTAATCTTATGGTGAACATAAGGTTATGTTAAAATTTCAAATGCATATGAGTTCGAACATGTTTTAAAGTGTGGAAAACTTCAATGTTGAAGTAACATTCTAATAAACTAGGTGAGAGATGTAGACATTGTACACAAGTATAATCTTCCGTTTTCGAAACCATTTGAATTTTTGTAGACAAGCTTAGGGACCTAAATTATGTTGCCAAGTCAATTTGTAAAATTTTTAGTACAAATTAAGACGTTACTATAATTATTATATCATAAACAATAGATAAAAATTCTAATTTTAAGAAATTTGGTTAGACAAGTGTGGTTGTTGATATTTTATTCAAATACTAAATTACCAACTATGAATTATTTGTATTTTTTACGAATTTTTGGTGCTGTTTATGGGGTATACTATTTTAGGGAAGCAAGTTTCAATTCAGAAAAAATAGTGTCGGACCCACGTGTCAGCGTCAGAAGCCTATATAAAAAAAGATAATCGTAGCCTGCCCGACCGACAAAGGCGATCCGGGTAGACAAACCATCGTTGCCAATGAAGGGGCGGGGCCGGGTCTGTTCAAATGAAGAACAGTTTGCTTTTCCCCTTTTAATCTGCAATCAAATTTTGTATTACGTTTTTCTCCGTCAACTGTAATCCCAATTTGATGATATTTGTTTCTCGAATTTTTCTAAAATCAACATCTATTCATTTATGACATTTTTTGTATGTAATTCCATTTCTTGGATGTTGTTTATACACCTTATATTGTTCCTTATAAGTACAACATATAAATAATATCTTTTTACACAACCATCACTAATTAAACTTTGAATATCGTAATCTTATGGTGAACATAAGGTTATATCAAAATTTCAAATGCATATGAGTTCGAACATGTTTTAAAGTGTGGAAAACTTCAATGTTGAAGTAACATTCTAATAAACTATGTGAGAGACGTAGACATTTGTACACAAGTATAATCTTTCATTTTCGAAACCGTTTGAATTTTTGTAGACAAGCTTAGCGACTTAAATTCTGTTGCCAAGTCAATTTGTAGAATTTTTAGAACACACTAAGACGTTATTATAATTATTATATCGTAAACAGCAGATAAAAATTCTAATTTTAAGAAATTTGGTTAGACAAGTGTGGGTGTTGATATTTCATTCAAATACTAAATTACCAACTATGAATTATTTGTATTTTTTACGAATTTTTGGTGCTGTTTATGGGGTATACTATTTGAGGGAAGCAAGTTTCAATTTAGAAAAAATAGTGTCGGGCCCACGCGTCAGCGTCAGAAGCCTATATAAAAAAAGATAACCGTAGCCTGCCCGACCGACAAACGCGATCCGGGTAGACTAACCATTATCTCCAATGAAGGGGCGGGGCCAGGTCTGTTCCAATGAAGAACAGTTTGCTTTTCCCCTTTTAATCTGCAATCAAATTTTGTATCACGTTTTTCTCCATCAACCGTAATCCAAATTTGATGATATTTGTTTTTGAATTTTTCTAAAATCAACATCTATTCATTTATGACATTTTTCGTATGTAATTCCATTTCTTGGATGTTGTTTATACACCTTATATTGTTCATTATAAGTACAACATATAAATAATATCTTTTTACACAACCATTACTAATTAAACTTTGAATATCGTAATCTTATGGTGAACATAAGGTTATGTTAAAATTTCAAATGCATATGAGTTTGAACATGAAGTGTGGAAAACTTCAATGTTGAAGTAACATTCTAATAAACTAGGTGAGAGACGTAGACATTTATACACAAGTATAATCTTCCATTTTCGAAACCGTTTGAATTTTTGTAGACAAGCTTAGCGACTTAAATTCTGTTGCCAAGTCAATTTGTAGAATTTTTAGAACACACTAAGTCGTTATTATAATTATTATATCGTAAACAATGAGATAAAAATTATAATTTTAAGAAATTTGGTTAGACAAGTGTGGGTGTTGATATTTTATTCAAATACTAAATTACCAACTATGAATCATTCGTATTTTTACGAATTTTTTAGTACTGTTTATGGGGTATACTATTTGAGGGAAGCAAGTTTCAATTTAGAAACAATAGTGTCGGGCCCACGCGTCAGCGTCAGAAGCCTATATAAAAAAAGATAACCGTAGCCTGCCCGACCGACAAAGGCGATCCGGGTAGACTAACCATCGTCGCCAATGAAGGGGCGGGGCCAGGTCTGTTCCAAAGAAGAACAGTTTGCTTTTCCCCTTTTAACCTGCAATCAAATTTTATATCACGTTTTTCTCCGTCAACCGTAATCCAAATTTGATGATATTTGTTTTTGAATTTTTCTAAAATCAACATCTATTCATTTATGACAGTTTTCGTATGTAATTCCATTTCTTGGATGTTGTTTATACACCTTATATTGTTCCTTATAAGTGCAACATATAAATAATATCTTTTTACACAACCATTACTAATTAAACTTTGAATATCGTAATCTTATGGTGAACATAAGGTTATGTTAAAATTTCAAATGCATATGAGTTCGAACATGTTTTAAAGTGTGGAAAACTTCAATGTTGAAGTAACATTCTAATAAACTAGGTGAGAGATGTAGACAGTTGTACACAAGTATAATCTTCCGTTTTCGAAACCATTTGAATTTTTGTAGACAAGCTTAGGGACCTAAATTATGTTGCCAAGTCAATTTGTAAAATTTTTAGTACAAATTAAGACGTTACTATAATTATTATATCATAAACAATAGATAAAAATTCTAATTTTAAGAAATTTGGTTAGACAAGTGTGGTTGTTGATATTTTATTCAAATACTAAATTACCAACTATGAATTATTTGTATTTTTTACGAATTTTTGGTGCTGTTTATGGGGTATACTATTTTAGGGAAGCAAGTTTCAATTCAGAAAAAATAGTGTCGGACCCACGTGTCAGCGTGAGAAGCCTATATAAAAAAAGATAATCGTAGCCTGCCCGACCGACAAAGGCGATCCGGGTAGACAAACCATCGTTGCCAATGAAGGGGCGGGGCCGGGTCTGTTCAAATGAAGAACAGTTTGCTTTTCCCCTTTTAATCTGCAATCAAATTTTGTATTACGTTTTTCTCCGTCAACTGTAATCCCAATTTGATGATATTTGTTTCTGAATTTTTCTAAAATCAACATCTATTCATTTATGACATTTTTTGTATGTAATTCCATTTCTTGGATGTTGTTTATACACCTTATATTGTTCCTTATAAGTACAACATATAAATAATATCTTTTTACACAACCATCACTAATTAAACTTTGAATATCGTAATCTTATGGTGAACATAAGGTTATATCAAAATTTCAAATGCATATGAGTTCGAACATGTTTTAAAGTGTGGAAAACTTCAATGTTGAAGTAACATTCTAATAAACTATGTGAGAGACGTAGACATTTGTACACAAGTATAATCTTTCATTTTCGAAACCGTTTGAATTTTTGTAGACAAGCTTAGCGACTTAAATTCTCGTTGCCAAGTCAATTTGTAGAATTTTTAGAACACACTAAGACGTTATTATAATTATTATATCGTAAACGAAGCAGATAAAAATTCTAATTTTAAGAAATTTGGTTAGACAAGTGTGGGTGTTGATATTTCATTCAAATACTAAATTACCAACTATGAATTATTTGTATTTTTTACGAATTTTTGGTGCCGTTTATGGGGTATACTATTTGAGGGAAGCAAGTTTCAATTTAGAAAAAATAGTGTCGGGCCCACGCGTCGCCGTCGAAGCCTATATAAAAAAAGATAACCGTAGCCTCGCCCGACCGACAAAGGCGATCCGGGTAGACTAACCATTATCTCCAATGAAGGGGCGGGGCCGTGTCCGTTCCAATGAAGAACAGCTTTGCTTTTCCCCTTTTAATTCGCAATCAAATTTTGTATCACGTTTTTCTCCATCAACCGTAATCCAAATTTGATGATATTTGTTTTTGAATTTTTCTAAAATCAACATCTATTCATTTATGACATTTTTCGTATGTAATTCCATTTCTTGGATGTTGTTTATACACCTTATATTGTTCATTATAAGTACAACATATAAATAATATCTTTTTACACAACCATTACTAATTAAACTTTGAATATCGTAATCTTATGGTGAACATAAGGTTATGTTAAAATTTCAAATGCATATGAGTTCGAACATGTTTTAAAGTGTGGAAAACTTCAATGTTGAAGTAACATTCTAATAAACTAGGTGAGAGATGTAGACAGTTGTACACAAGTATAATCTTCCGTTTTCGAAACCATTTGAATTTTTGTAGACAAGCTTATGGACCTAAATTATGTTGCCAAGTCAATTTGTAAAATTTTTAGTACAAATTAAGACGTTACTATAATTATTATATCATAAACAATAGATAAAAATTCTAATTTTAAGAAATTTGGTTAGACAAGTGTGGTTGTTGATATTTTATTCAAATACTAAATTACCAACTATGAATTATTTGTATTTTTTACGAATTTTTGGTGCTGTTTATGGGGTATACTATTTTAGGGAAGCAAGTTTCAATTCAGAAAAAATAGTGTCGGACCCACGTGTCAGCGTCAGAAGCCTATATAAAAAAAGATAATCGTAGCCTGCCCGACCGACAAAGGCGATCCGGGTAGACAAACCATCGTTGCCAATGAAGGGGCGGGGCCGGGTCTGTTCAAATGAAGAACAGTTTCCTTTTCCCCTTTTAATCTGCAATCAAATTTTGTATTACGTTTTTCTCCGTCAACCGTAATCCCAATTTGATGATATTTGTTTCTGAATTTTTCTAAAATCAACATCTATTCATTTATGACATTTTTCGTATGTAATTCCATTTCTTGGATGTTGTTTATACACCTTATATTGTTCCTTATAAGTACAACATATAAATAATAGTTTTTTACACAACCATTACTAATTAAACTTTGAATTTCGTAATCTTATGGTGAACATAAGGTTATGTTAAAATTTCAAATGCATATGAGTTCGAACATGTTTTAAAGTGTGGAAAACTACAATGTTGAAGTAACATTCTAATAAACTAGGTGAGAGACGTAGACATTTGTACACAAGTATAATCTTCCGTTTTCGAAACCGTTTGAATTTTTGTAGACAAGCTTAGGGACTTAAATTCTGTTGCCAAGTCAATTTGTAGAATTTTTAGAACACACTAAGTCGTTATTATAATTATTATATCGTAAACAACAGATAAAAATTCTAATTTTAAGAAATTTGGTTAGACAAGTGTGGGTGTTGATATTTTATTCAAATACTAAATTACCAACTATGAATTATTCGTATTTTTACGAATTTTTTGATGCTATTTATGGGGTATACTATTTGAGGGAAGCAAATTTCAATTCAGAAAAAATAGTGTCAGGCCCACGCGTCAGCGTCAGAAGCCTATATAAAAAAAGATAACCGTAGCCTGCCCGACCGACAAAGGCAATCCGGGTAGACAAACCATCGTCGCCAATGAAGGGGCGGGGCCGGGTCTGTTCGAATGAAGAACAGTTTGCTTTTCCCCTTTTAATCTGCAATTAAATTTTGTATTACGTTTTTCTCCGTCAACCGTAATCCCAATTTGATGATATTTGTTTCTGATTTTTTCTAAAATCAACATCTATTCATTTATGACATTTTTCGTATATAATTCCATTTCTTGGATGTTGTTTATTCACCTTATATTGTTCCTTATAAGTACAACATATAAATAATATTTTTTACACAACCATTACTAATTAAACTTTGAATTTCGTAATCTTATGGTGAACATAATGTTATGTTAAAATTTCAAATGCATATGAGTTCGAACATGTTTTAAAGTGTGGAAAACTACAATGTTGAAGTAACATTCTAATAAACTAGGTGAGAGACGTAGACATTTGTACACAAGTATAATCTTCCGTTTTCGAAACCGTTTGAATTTTTGTAGACAAGCTTAGGGACTTAAATTCTGTTGCCAAGTCAATTTGTAGAATTTTTAGAACACACTAAGTCGTTATTATAATTATTATATCGTAAACAACAGATAAAAATTTTAATTTTAAGAAATTTGGTTAGACAAGTGTGGGTGTTGATATTTTATTCAAATACTAAATTACCAACTATGAATTATTCGTATTTTTACGAATTTTTTGATGCTATTTATGGGGTATACTATTTGAGGGAAGCAAATTTCAATTCAGAAAAAATAGTGTCGGGCCCACGCGTCAGCGTCAGAAGCCTATATAAAAAAGATAACCATAGCCTGCCCGACCGACAAAGGCGATCCGGGTAGACAAACCATGGTCGCCAATGAAGGGGCGGGGCCGGGCCTGTTCGAATGAAGAACAGTTTGCTTTTCCCCTTTTAATCTGCAATCAAATTTTGTATTACGTTTTTCTCCGTCAACCGTAATCCCAAATTGATGATATTTGTTGTTGAATTTTTCTAAAATCAACATCTATTCATTTATGACATTTTTCGTATGTAATTCCATTTCTTGGATGTTGTTTATACACCTTATATTGTTCCTTATAAGTACAACATATAAATAATTTTTTTACACAACCATTACTAATTAAACTTTGAATTTCGTAATCTTATAGTGAACATAAGGTTATGTTAAAATTTCAAATGCATATGAGTTCGAACATGTTTTAAAGTGTGGAAAACTTCAATGTTGAAGTAACATTCTAATAAACTATGTGAGAGATGTAGACATTTGTACACAAGTATAATCTTCCGTTTTCGAAACCGTTTGAATTTTTGTAGACAAGCTTAGGGACTTAAATTCGTTGCCAAGTCAACTTGTAGAATTTTTAGAACACACTAAGTCGTTATTATAATTATTATATCGTAAACAACAGATAAAAATTCTAATTTTAAGAAATTTGGTTAGAACACACTAAGTCGTTATTATAATTATTATATCGTAAACAGCAGATAAAAATTCTAATTTTAAGAACTTTGGTTAGACAAGTGTGGTTGTTGATATTTTATTCAAATAAAAAATTACCAACTATGTATTATTTGTATTTTTTACGAATTTTTGGTGTTGTTTATGGGGTATACTATTTGAGGGAAGCAAGTTTCAATTCAGAAAAAATAGTGTCGGGCCCACGTGTCAGCGTCAGAAGCCTATATAAAAAAGATAACCGTAGCCTGCCCGACCGACAAAGGCGATCCGGGTAGACTAACCATCATCGCCAATGAAGGGGCGGGGCCAGGTCTGTTCGAATGAAGAACAGTTTGCTTTTTCCCCTTTTAATCTGCAATCAAACTTTGTGTCACGTTTTTCTCCGTCAACCGTAATCCAAATTTGATGATATTTGTTTTTGAATTTTTGTAAAATCAACATCTATTCATTTATGACATTTTTCGTATGTAATTCCATTTCTTGGATGTTGTTTACACACCTAATATTGTTCCTTATAAGTACAACATATAAATAATATCTTCTTACACAACCATTACTAATTAAACTTTGAATTTCGTAATCTTATGTTGAACATAAGGTTATGTTAAAATTTCAAATGCATATGAGTTCGAACATGTTTTAAAGTGTAGAAAACTTCAATGTTGAAGTAACATTCTAATATACTATGTGAGAGATGTAGACATTTGTACACAAGTATAATCTTCCGTTTTCGAAACCGTTTGAATTTTTGTAGACAAGCTTAGGGAATTAAACTATGTTGCCAAGTCAATTTGTAGAATTTTTAGAACACACTAAGTCGTTATTATAATTATTATATCGTAAACAGCAGATAAGAATTCTAATTTTAAGAACTTTGGTTAGACAAGTGTGGTTGTTGATATTTTATTCAAATACTAAATTACCAACTATGAATTAGTTGTATTTTTTACGAATTTTTGGTGCTTGTTTATGAGGTATACTATTTGAGGGAAGCAAGTTTCAATTCAGAAAAAATAGTGTCGGGCCCACGTGTCGGCGTCGAAGCCTATATAAAAAAGATAACCGTAGCCTCGCCCGACCGACAAAGGCGATCCGGGTAGACTAACCATCATCGCCAATGAAGGGGCGGGGCCAGTCCGTTTGAATGAAGAACAGCTTTGCTTTTCCCCTTTTAATACGCAATCAAATTTTGTATCACGTTTTTCTCCGTCAACCGTAATCCGAATTTGATGATATTTGTTTTTTAATTTTTGTAAAATCAACATCTATTCATTTATGACATTTTTCGTATGTAATTCCATTTCTTGGATGTTGTTTACACACCTTATATTGTTCCTTACAAGTACAACATATAAATAATATCTTCTTACACAACCATTACTAATTAAACTTTGAATTTCGTAATCTTATGGTGAACATAAGGTTATGTTAAAATTTCAAATGCATATGAGTTCGAACATGTTTTAAAGTGTAGAAAACTTCAATGTTGAAGTAACATTCTAATAAACTAGGTGAGAGATGTAGACATTTGTACACAAGTATAATCTTCCGTTTTCGAAACCATTTGAATTTTTGTAGACAAGCTTAGGGACTTAAATTATGTTGCCAAGTCAATTTGTAGAATTTTTAGAACACACTAAGTCGTTATTATAATTATTATATCGTAAACAGCAGATAAAAATTCTAATTTTAAGAACTTTGGTTAGACAACTGTGGTTGTTGATATTTTATTCAAATAAAAAATTACCAACTATGAATTATTTGTATTTTTTACGAATTTTTGGTGTTGTTTATGGGGTATACTATTTGAGGGAAGCAAGTTTCAATTCAGAAAAAATAGTGTCGGGCCCACGTGTCAGCGTCAGAAGCCTATATAAAAAAGATAACCGTAGCCTGCCCGACCGACAAAGGCGATCCGGGTAGACTAACCATCATCGCCAATGAAGGGGTGGGGCCAGGTCTATTCGAATGAAGAACAGTTTGCTTTTTCCCCTTTTAATCTGCAATCAAACTTTGTGTCACGTTTTTCTCCGTCAACCGTAATCCAAATTTGATGATATTTGTTTTTGAATTTTTCTAAAATCAACATCTATTCATTTATGACATTTTTCGTATGTAATTCCATTTCTTGGATGTTGTTTACACACCTTATATTGTTCCTTATAAGTACAACATATAAATAATATCTTCTTACACAACCATTACTAATTAAACTTTGAATTTCGTAATCTTATGTTGAACATAAGATTATGTTAAAATTTCAAATGCATATGAGTTCGAACATGTTTTAAAGTGTAGAAAACTTCAATGTTGAAGTAACATTCTAATATACTATGTGAGAGATGTAGACATTTGTACACAAGTATAATCTTCCGTTTTCGAAACCGTTTGAATTTTTGTAGACAAGCTTAGGGACTTAAACTATGTTGCCAAGTCAATTTGTAGAATTTTTAGAACACACTAAGTCGTTATTATAATTATTATATCGTAAACAGCAGATAAGAATTCTAATTTTAAGAACTTTGGTTAGACAAGTGTGGTTGTTGATATTTTATTCAAATACTAAATTACCAACTATGAATTAGTTGTATTTTTTACGAATTTTTGGTGCTGTTTATGAGGTATACTATTTGAGGGAAGCAAGTTTCAATTCAGAAAAAATAGTGTCGGGCCCACGTGTCAGCGTTAGAAGCCTATATAAAAAAGATAACCGTAGCCTGCCCGACCGACAAAGGCGATCTGGGTAGACTAACCATCATCGCCAATGAAGGGGCGGGGCCAGGTCTGTTTGAATGAAGAACAGTTTGCTTTTTCCCCTTTTAATCTGCAATCAAATTTTGTATCACGTTTTTCTCCGTCAACCGTAATCCAAATTTGATGATATTTGTTTTTTAATTTTTGTAAAATCAACATCTATTCATTTATGACATTTTTCGTATGTAATTCCATTTCTTGGATGTTGTTTACACACCTTATATTGTTCCTTATAAGTACAACATATAAATAATATCTTCTTACACAACCATTACTAATTAAACTTTGAATTTCGTAATCTTATGGTGAACATAAGGTTATGTTAAAATTTCAAATGCATATGAGTTCGAACATGTTTTAAAGTGTAGAAAACTTCAATGTTGAAGTAACATTCTAATAAACTAGGTGAGAGATGTAGACATTTGTACACAAGTATAATCTTCCGTTTTCGAAACCATTTGAATTTTTGTAGACAAGCTTAGGGACTTAAATTATGTTGCCAAGTCAATTTGTAGAATTTTTAGAACACACTAAGTCGTTATTATAATTATTATATCGTAAATAGCAGATAAAAATTCTAATTTTAAGAACTTTGGTTAGACAACTGTGGTTGTTGATATTTTATTCAAATACTAAATTACCAACTATGAATTAGTTGTATTTTTTACGAATTTTTGGTGTTGTTTATGGGGTATACTATTTGAGGGAAGCAAGTTTCAATTCAGAAAAAATAGTGTCGGGCCCACGTGTCAGCGTCAGAAGCCTATATAAAAAACATAACCGTAGCCTGCCCGACCGACAAAGGCGATCCGGGTAGACTAACCATAATCGCCAATGAAGGGGCGGGGTCAGGTCTGTTCGAATGAAGAACAGTTTACTTTTCCCCTTTTAATCTGCAATCAAATTTTGTATCACGTTTTTCTCCGTCAACCGTAATCCAAATTTGATGATATTTGTTTTTTAATTTTTCTAAAATCAACATCTATTCATTTATGACATTTTTCGTATGTAATTCCATTTCTTGGATGTTGTTTACACACCTTATATTGTTCCTTATAAGTACAACATATAAATAATATCTTCTTACACAACCATTACTAATTAAACTTTGAATTTCGTAATCTTATGGTGAACATAAGGTTATGTTAAAATTTCAAATGCATATGAGTTGGAACATGTTTTAAAGTGTAGAAAACTTCAATGTTGAAGTAACATTCTAATAAACTAGGTGAGAGATGTAGACATTTGTACACAAGTATAATCTTCCGTTTTCGAAACCGTTTGAATTTTTGTAGACAAGCTTAGGAACTTAAATTATGTTGCCAAGTCAATTTGTAGAATTTTTAGAACACACTAAGTCGTTATTATAATTATTATATCGTAAACAGCAGATAAAAATTCTAATTTTAAGAACTTTGGTTAGACAAGTGTGGGTGTTGATATTTTATTCAAATACTAAATTACCAACTATGAATTGTTCGTATTTTTACGAATTTTTTGGTGCTATTTATGGGGTATACTATTTGAGGGAAGCAAGTTACAATTCTGAAAAAATAGTGTCGGGCCCACGCGTCAGCGTCAGAAGCCTATATAAAAAAAGATAACTGTAGCCTGCCCGACCGACAAAGGCGATCCGGGTAGACAAACTATCGTCACCAATGAAGGGGCGGGGCCGGGTCTGTTCGAATGAAGAACAGTTTGCTTTTCCCCTTTAATCTTCAATCAAATTTTGTATCACGTTTTTCTCCGTCAACCGTAATCCCAATTTGATGATATTTGTTTTTGAATTTTTCTAAAATCAACATCTATTCATTTATGACATTTTTCGTATGTAATTCCATTTCTTGGATGTTGTTTATACACCTTATATTGTTCCTTATAAGTACAACATATAAATAATATTTTTTTACACAACCATTACTAATTAAACTTTGAATTTCGTAATCTTATGGTGAACATAAGGTTATGTTAAAATTTCAAATGCATATGAGTTCGAACATGTTTTAAAGTGTGGAAAACTTCAATGTTGAAGTAACATTCTAATAAACTAGGTGAGAGATGTAGACATTTGTACACAAGTATAATCTTCCGTTTTCGAAACCATTTGAATTTTTGTAGACAAGCTTAGGGACTTAAATTATGTTTCCAAGTCAATTTGTAGAATTTTTAGAACACACTAAGACGTTATTATAATTATTATATCGTAAACAAGAGATAAAAATTCTAATTTTAAGAAATTTGGTTAGACAAGTGTGGCTATTGATATTTTATTCAAATACTAAATTACCAATTATGAATTATTCGTATTTTTTATGAATTTTTTGGTGCTATTTATGGGGTATATTATTTGAGGGAAGCAAGGCCTATATAAAAAAAGATAATTGTAGCCTGCCCGACCGACAAAGGCGATCCGGGTAGACAAACCATCGTCGCCAATGAAGGGGCGGGGCCGGGTTTGTTCGAATGAAGAACAGTTTGCTTTTCCCCTTTTAATCTTCAATCAAATTTTGTATCACGTTTTTCTCCGTCAACCGTAATCCCAATTTGATGATATTTGTTTTTGAATTTTTCCAAAATCAACATCTATTCATTTATGACATTTTTCGTATGTAGTTCCATTTCTTGGATGTTGTTTATACACCTTATATTGTTCCTTATAAGTACAACATATAAATAATATTTTTTTACACAACCATTACTAATTAAACTTTGAATTTCGTAATCTTATGGTGAACATAAGGTTTTGTTAAAATTTCAAATGCATATGAGTTCGAACATGTTTTAAAGTGTGGAAAACTTCAATGTTGAAGTAACATTCTAATAAACTAGGTGAGAGATGTAGACATTTGTACACAAGTATAATATTCCATTTTTGAAACTATTTGAATTTTTGTAGACGAGCTTAGGGACTTAAATTATGTTGCCAAGTCAATTTGTAGAATTTTTAGAACACACTAAGACGTTATTATAATTATTATATCGTAAACAAGAGATAAAATTTCTAATTTTAAGAAATTTGGTTAGACAAATGTGGCTATTGATATTTTCTTCAAATACTAAATTACCAACTATGAACTATTCGTATTTTTTATGAGTTTTTTGGTGCTATTTATGGGGTATATTATTTGAGCGAAGCAAGTTTTAATTCAGAAAAAATAGTGTCGGGCCCACGCGTCAGCATCAGAAGCCTATATATAAAAAAAGATAACCTTAGCCTGCCCGACCGATAAAGGCGATCCGGGTAGACTAACCATCGTCGCCAATAAGTGCTCCATTGTGAGAAATGCCCCTTGCCGAATGAATATGCATCCGCCCCGGCGCCCCGACCCCTGCCCCCTTCTTCTTTCCCGATCTGAGCTCCATCGCCGCCGCCCTCCCATCCTTCCCCGCTGTCGCACACATGTCGCACTACGTTGATTCGTTTGGAGGTGCACGTGCGAGGAGCAGGGTCCAAGGTTGCCGAAGCAGCCGCAATCACTCCATCGACTTGGATTCTGTCGGTGAGCTAAGCGGCTTTCCACTGGTCCCTTGCCCGGACTGTGGTATGGCTCCGGTGGTGGAGGGGCGGACACAGAAGGAAGGTGAAAACCACGGTCATCTTTATTTCAAGTGTGCAAGGAACTCGGTGAGTAGTCTGTTGTGTCTCCAAAATCTGATTTAGGGTTCTTATGTGCTTTTGATTCTGCAGTACCCCAAGTATTGTGGATTTTATCGTTTCCACAAGAAGTATCTCCAGATGCTGAAGGATGCTGGCATCATTGTTTTTCGACCGTCGAACTGGGCAGACGCGGTCGATGAAGTAGTTGATTCAGTGGAATGTCAGATTGGGAGCGGTGAGCAGAGGCAAGCACTGGAGGACAAGAAGAGGAAGAAAGCACTGGAGGAGAAGATGGATAATGTGATTTGGTAGATGAACTTGATTATTGTGGCTGTTGTTTGTGTAGTATTTGGATGTTTACTAGGGAAGTATGCTGTAAAGAAGTAATTCTGATGTTAAAAGTGGTGCTTTTGCTTCATCTGTGTGGATGAAGAATGAAAAATTTGTCACATATGACAAACTTAAATGTATGAATGAAGAATGAATGGAATGACAATTGGGTCACAAATCTTAATGTGTCACACATCACAAAATTCATCAATTCAACTATGCTGACATTTCTTTGCAGCACGAGGCAAAGGAAATGCGGATTATTAAGACAAACAGAGTAACAAACTTCTGGCATAACTCTGAGATATATACACATTGCAATTCATTGTGAACTGCTGCCATATAATGACACAGAGTATCAAACTTCTGGCATGCACATTGCAATTCATTGTAAGCTGCTACCATAGACATTGCAATGCCTTCCAAAATAGGAGACATGGATTGATCTACCGCGTCTCTTAGATCTACTAGTTCATCACAAGTTCAACATACACAGATCTACTAGCTAGTCCATCACAAGTTCAACAAGCACGCTGGAAGAACACGTTAACAGAAGAACAAATTAATTAAGCAGAGGCAGTCGCCGCCGGAGGAGCCCCACCGTCGGAGTCGGAGTCAGAGTTGGAGCCGGAGCTGGAGACGTCGAGGCCGCCATCGTCGTCGTCGTCGGGGGGACCACTTCTCTCTCCAAATCCCCAGCCAAGACATTGACCTTGAAGGCGTAATCCATCGTCTGCAGCGGCTCAGGAGGCCGTTAGACCCCGAGATGAACAGCCATCTTTTTAAGACTCTGCCAAGCCTGGTAGAGCATCTTCACTGAAAAAACAGGCATCCTAAACATTTACGGACGGAGCACACATGGGCAGCGGCACCTTGCGCCGGGGCGGCTTTAGCCGCTTCACCTCGGGTGGGGGCGGCGGCACCTCCACGGGCTCGGCGGGCGGGGGCGGCGGCACCTCCTCGGGCTCGGTGGGCGGGGCGGCGGCACCTCCTCCCTCTCCCGCTTACTTGATGGATCGCTTGACGCCATGCACTTTCTTGAGGAAGGAGAAGCTCTTGGATTCACTTCTTGGTGACCGGAGATGGTGGTGTTGGGGTTTTCTTGGTGATGCAGTTGACGAAGTTCTTGGCCGGCCAGGATTTATATTGACAAGACGGCGAACCGGCAGGCGGTCGGTCACATGCCTCAGAACCCGTGTCCGCTCAGGAGAGCTCTTGCCTCTTGGCCACAAAAATCATGTGGTCACAAGGAGACGTGTGACTGTTCATATTTTATTCAAAATACCAAATGCCCAACTACTCCTATGAGTTGTTCAATTCTTAAAAAACTATGAATTGTTCGTATTTTTATTAATCTATATCTATATAACTTATATAATTGGTACCCACTAACTATCATTAACTTCATTTCTCTCTTCATGCAAGCTACCCACATCATCTCTCATCAAACTAAGGGTTATTAACTCTATCTACTTTTCTCTTCATTACACCAATTCTTTCTTCATACAAACTACAAAGTGCGACCCGGGTTTGCTAACTCGCGTCGGCATTGACTGCTACCCCCTCCATTCCAAATATTGCCCCTTTAATTTCTTCTTTCTGAATGGATAAGTGCAACAGTTTCCTTGAAAAAAGCGCAGAGGAGGCGTGGAGATAGAGACGACGATGAGCGCCGGTGAGGGGCCAAGCAGCAGACGACCCCGCGCACCCGGGATCGAGAAGAACCGGAACACGAAGCGGTGTCGCAATTGGATCCACGCGCGTGCCGGTGAGATGGCGGCGAAGAGGGAGACGACGATGAGCGCCGGAGAGTGGCCAAGCGGCGGTGGAGTGAACCCAATGCCAGAGACGAGGGTCCTCGACTGGATCCTCTCGGATTCCGACGAGGGGCCAAGCAGCGGCAAGGAGGAGCGTGCCGGCGAGGGGGCAGCGAAGTGGGCGAGTGGCCTGCCTCACGTTTGCGAGCACAAGTGTTTAGCAACTACGAAGAGGTGTCGAGGGAGCGGCGAAGAAGGTGTAGAGGACCTCATCTCTAACTCTGGCAATGACTACGACGACGGCGAGGCAAGTTTCTCTGAATCTCACTGCCTTTTTACTTGTTCTATAGATAGAGCTTAAGGTAGCTGGAGCTTGAGCTTCATAAAGTTAATTAGTGCCTATGATGATGTCTTTCATGCTTGTCATAATCTTAATTATACCAAGTTCTGAGGTAAATCAATTCTGAACTAAGTTCTGCTTTTACTTGTCACACCCTGCTCCAAGGTCTGAGGCAAATTAGTTCTGAATTAACTATGTTGTTTTAACCCTGTTTCAGGCAAAACTCTTTGAGTCGTGAGTAGAGCTTGAGTTACTTCTTAACCTTAATGTCTGGGATTATGTGAAACCTGAGTTTGAAAAAATCACGAAAGAAGTGAACATCCTCATCAAAAAGGCTAAGCACATAAGGAGGTACAATTATACTACTGAACAAAATCTCGAGCCCATTGAAGGTGCGCTAGAAGGGCTTCAAGAATCCTTGGTTGCTTACGAAGAGGCTGCAAAAAGAGCCAATAATCCTGATGGGGCATGATCTAGTTCAAGCTTGTTGATGTGTAGGGTGAGTAGCCGTACTTTTGTGGATGTTCAAGGGGCATGCCTTTGTTGATGTGTATGGTCAGATAGCACGACCACAGTGTAAATAATGTGATGGACTAGTTAAGTCCTAGCCTGTTATATGGACAAGTTAACCTTTTGTAATAATTATCTTTATTCATGTGGACAAGTTATCATCTTTGTGGACAAGTTATCTCTCTTATGATGTCTGTTTTGTCTCAGAAAATATGTGTGTTGATTGTGCCTGTATGTCGAAATGGAAGCAATGAGAGATGGATCGAGTTGACCTGTCAATGAGGACCGACTCAAAGGAGACGATGATTAACAAACCTCCGTCTTATTTGTTCACTGATGCCGCGCTCCCGCTTCACTGCAGTAGAGTGCTATCAGACTTTAATATAATATTGGGCTCTCAAACTAGTAACGGGCGTCAAATGCTCATCGGTAACGGACTTTATAGCACATTACCAATACGGCAGCGATCAATAACGGACTTAAGCAGCCCGTTACTGATACGGCATTGATCAGTAACAGACTTTACAAGCATGTTACCGATAGGTTTAACATTTGTAACGGGCTCTTTTAACATCCGTTACAAAGAATTTATGTAACAGGCGTTTAAGAAGTCCGTTACCAGAAGTCCACATTGGTAACGGGCATTGTGGAGGCCAACCTCGGGTCGTCCTGGCGCGCTTATAGGTAACGGGTGCCAAACAACAACCGTTACAGATGTGGGTGGATGTAACGGGCGTTAAGGGCCCGTTACAAATGCTGTGTGACCTATTTGAGGTTTTCACGTAGTGTAAGTGTCTTGCACTCCTCTGCATTTCCACACAATATAGCACTATCCAATTACCTCAAATGGCGGGGTGGAAGGGGTATAAATAACCCAAGGCATCAAACTAGCCGTTGGCTAAAAGCTGCTGAAAGTAGTACCATCGGATGCTCTGACGCTATTCTTTTTTCAGGTGTCGGTTCATCCGGTGCTACTAGTCATTGCCTTCCACCGCACATGACCATTGACACAACTCATCCGACGCTTCAATCGACGCACTGTCGGTTCATCCAGTGTTGAAGACTTCGCGACCAAAACCTTTCTGCTAGCTTCCTCGCAGTTGTCGGACGAACCAATGCATACACCGTCAGTTCACCCGGTGCTTAAGTCTTCTGAACCAGCTGCTCTTTGTCTTGATTCTTCGAGCCATCGGATAGACCGACAGTGCCCTCACTGAGACCGCCGGTTCATCTAATTCCTTCGTCTTCACTGCTTCTCCTCTGGTAATTCATTCGTCGCATCTACAATATGGACTGTCGGATCATCTGACGGTGCCAGTTCTCTTGTGTCTTCACGCAGTGTACCAAGTACTCAGATGCTTGCACCGACGCTCACTTCTAGGTAGTGTCCGTTCATCTAACAGTGCTCTTTTCTTCTCTTTTTCTTTCCTGGTTTTGACTCTTGAAATATATACTATCTTCTCATTTTGGTATGTGGTATTTTCTCAAGAAATGTCTACAAAGACATGCTTAACAATATGGTTAGCCTAATTAATCATGTTGTCATTAATCACCGAAATCAAACTCTGAGGACCATGTGTCGTTCGAGGACCGGTGGATGGTCGCTTTCTTGTGTGATGAGTGATTGACAACGTTGTGTGGACTGATTCTTGGCTAAGTATTGCATGTGCAGGTTGCGGCGGCTGACCGGTGTTGGTGCGGGTGAAGAACAAGCGCGAAAGGTCGTCGCGGTGAGGCCTCCAGGTGTGGAGAAGACAAGTAGGCTTCGTTCGAGGGACCCGGTGGCCAGCGGGGTCAAGTGCGGGCCGCATGGTGGCATGAACAAGAAGATGAAGTTGTGGACGGTTTCTTGGTTGAGCCTCAAAACCAAGGTCGAGCCGGGACTACGTGGGAGCCGAGTCATGAGTGGAGATTGGCGGAGGCTACACCGAGTTCGCGGGGTTTCCGGTGGTTCACCGTAAAACCACCGGGTTCCTTGGTTGATCCACAAAGCCAAGACCGAAGAACCGAAGACGGTGCTGCAGCAGTGCCAGACCGGTCAGATCGGTGGGGAGCACCGGTCTGACAGGTGTGCGACGACGCAGTCTGGAATCTTTGAAGCGGAGGACACGCGTCGGGATCGCAAGGCTTGCGTCGAGGCTAAGCAGGTTGCGGTCGCCGGGCATCCGTCCAATGGAGAAAGCTTCAAGTCTTCCAAAACCGCCCTTGAGGGGCTTGTATCCCTAGTTGTTAGAGAAGGGTATTTTAGACTTTCGGTTGCCTCCATATAACCCAAGAGGTGAGAGGATGGCAGCCAACTCTTGGAACCCTAGCTCATTTGTTTTCTAATTTTCCTTAGGATTTCCATAGGAATAGCTTGAGAGCTTCATGGTGAGATCTTGTGAGAGGGTTGGATGATCGGGCGGCAAGCTAGACCCTGTATGAACCTTTGTTGCATGTATAGATGATTCGGCGTGGTTCCTCAAGGTTTGGATGTGTTGTTTCTGGTTGTTCTTGGTGGTGATTTTCGGATCCCTCTCTTGGTGATTTCTTTGGGTTGTTTTCGGGGCCTTTCTCTTTGGGATTTGATGGGGGAAATTTGTGGGAACCCTTCGTGGTTCTTTGGGCTGTGATTCCCCTCCCAAATCCGTGAGTAAAGGTGCTCAATTTTGGGGTTTCTTGAGTTCTTGGGTTGGAAGTGCTCTTGGCGGGATTTCCTTGATTCCTCCTTTTTGGACGAGTTTTGGTGGGATTAAATTTGGCTATGGACTCCTCATGAGGTGTTCTTAATATCCTCAAAGTCTTGTTCAAGTCCGTGGAGCGATTCGGGAGATCGAGGTTTGGATTTGGGGGAGTTGACCCGCGGGTGCTGTTCATCCCGAGCTGCCCAGGCTACACCGGTCTGACCGATGCTCCTGACCAGTCTGATCGGTGCAACCCTCGGTGGGTTTTTGCTCGGGTGAACGTCTGGGTGTGTTCCCTGTTGTCCTGTGTTGCTGCTGTTTCGAGTTTGGATCAGTTTGGTGGTCGGTTGGCCTGTTTGGTGCCTTGGGGGCTTTCAGGCTGTGACCGGCCTGACCGGTGTGTCTCACCGGTCTGACCGGTGTAGAGCCACTTAGTGAAAGTTGCTCAGTTTCACCAGCAGGGACCGGTCTGACCGGTGGTGCTCACCGGTCTGACCGGTGTGGATATGTAGACTCGAGGTTTGGTGTTCCGCTGCATTCTCGAGTCGGAAGGCTGTGTGTGTTGGTTCCTAGGTCCAGTGGCACTCCAGTGGCTACGTGGGCTTGACCAACTTGGGTAGTGAGTCGAAGACGTGTGTTGGTAGCCGCGTTCATCTTGATGGAGTTTCTATCTCCATCGAGAAGAATTTTTATCGGCTCCCATTCACTCCCCCCTCTCTGGTTCGCCGTATCGGTCCTTCAAGTGGTATCAGAGCCGGTTCGGGTCTTTATTGACTCTAACCAGTGTAAGATCCAAGGATGGCGTACCAGGAACGGGGTTCGGGTCCTCCACACTTCGATGGCAAGAACTACCAGATGTGGAGTAAGCGGATGGGTGCGTTCCTCCGCGGAAAGGGTCAGATTCTTTGGGATGTCACGGTGGACACAGGCTATGTCCAGCCGATGGACTTCCTCACTCCAGGATCGAGGGACAGATTCGACGCCAACAATAAGGCGGTCGACTACTTGTTTCGTGCTTTGTGTCAGCCTAAGTTCGATCGGGTGCACACCGAGCACTTGGCATGTAGGATTTGGACGGTGTTGAAGGAGGCTCATGTTGGGAATGCCCAGGTTCAGGCACGGATGTATGCGACTTACCGGAGAGAGTCCGAGAACTTCACTCATCTCCCCGGTGAGTCCATCGATGCCTTGTTTCAGAGGTTCACGGTGGTTGTGAACAACATGACGGCCAATGTGGACGTGCTCCCGTACGATGATCATGATAGAGCGGTCAAGCTCTTACACTCTTTGGATCGTACGATTTGGGGCAGAAAGTTCGAGGCCATTGTGGAGTCAGAGAAGTATGACACTCTGACGGTGAACGAGCTGTTCT
Organism: Cenchrus americanus; assembly: GCA_947561735.1. Classification (NCBI taxonomy): domain Eukaryota; kingdom Viridiplantae; phylum Streptophyta; class Magnoliopsida; order Poales; family Poaceae; genus Cenchrus; species Cenchrus americanus. Next base: position 72,997,042 of record OX387244.1, on the reverse strand, counting down.
CGAAGCTCAAGTCGGCTGAGGTGGATAGGGGCATGACTGCCAAGCTCGAGGGTCCGACTGACTCCCATAGTCTCGCCCTCGTTGGTGGTTCCAAAGGAAAGGCTAACTCTAACCCATCCACCAGGATGTTCTCTTTCTCCTCTTTGATGTCTATGCCAGATGAGGAGTTCGACGAGCTTGGAGAGGACGAGCTGGCGCTCCTGACGAGGCGGTTCGAGAGGCTGCACGAGAACCACGTGAACATGAGGAGGAACACGAGAACATGCTTCTAGTGCGGCAAGCCGGGACACTTCGTCGCCGACTGCCCAGAAAAAGCCTAGAACAAGGACAGCTACAAGCACAAGCCGAGGATGGACGACAAGTACCGTTGGAGGCGCGACCACAAGAGCAAGCACAAGAACAAGTACAAGGACGAGCGACGATCGAGGAAGAAGGAGAGTCGAGGCAAGGCCCGAGCGATGGTTGGAGCGAGCGACGTTGAAAGGATCAAGATGTCGACTAGAGGGGGGTGAATAGTCGAACCTAAAAATCACAAACTTTTTCGCAGCTGTCAGATGCAGGTCCGGAGACTCCGGATATTTTTCCGGATACTCCGGGAAGTCCGGAGAATCCGGGAAAATGTCCGGATAGTCCGGCCTGCTAGGGAGGGATTAAATCGACAGAATTTAAACTTTCTCAAAAGTAAATCTGTGAAAATAGGTTATGTACTGAGGTGAGACAAGCCTGTTTATCCACTCAAAACCTGTAGGACCTCAACACGAAGTAGATCGGCACCAAACCCTAGATATGTGTTCAAGCAAGAAACAAGCATGCAACAAGATGAACAAGCACTAGAGACACGGGATTTGTTACCGGAGTTCAACCTCACACCTTGAGGTCTACGTCTCCGTTGAGGTAACCACGAAGGGTGGACCTTTACACCTAGGTCACTTTCCTCCCTCTAGCAACCACGAAGATCAAGCTAGAGTTACTTACTCAATGTCGGGGTGATACAAACTTCCTTGGGCAGCCACAACCTTTGGATGCTCCAAGGCAACGCCTAGCCGGCTAGGAGCTCAAAGCTCCAAGAGTAACAAACACGAATTTTGCCAACCAAGCGAAGAACGAGGTGCTCTAGAGATGGGAAATCAGCTCACTAGCACTCTCCAAGACCTTGCTCTCAAATCCTCTTAAATCACACAAGGAATCTCACCAACTTTGAGCCAAAGGGGGGAAGAGGAGGAGTAAATGAGGTTTGCAACAGTTCAGCATGAAAATGGCAGGGAGAGAAGTAAATTAAGGGGTGGAGGGGGCTTTTATACTCCCTCACCCAGAATATAGCCGTTGAGGCTTTATGACCTGGAGTATCCGGGATAAACCCGGAATCTCCGGGAAGTCCGGAGTCTCCGGGGAAAAACCCGGACACTCCGGCCTTCCAAGGCCAGCACCCAAGAAAAGATCCTCGTGTCTGTGTTGGTGCAAAGGTGTCTCTCATAGGTTTTGTTTTAGCAACTAGAGCACCTGTTCGACTCTTGGAAGACCTAATTCCTGTCCCTCTTGATAGTACGGCATTCCTAGGACTCAAATTCAAAAGTAAAAGAAGATAAGCCTTCTTAGGAATCCTTTTAGAGCACCACTTTCTTTTTATTCAGCAACGAGCTGTGCTTGATGCCATACACAATTTTAATACCTGCTCATGGACTAGGTAAATTCATTAGCCACTTAGGTGTGTGTCATTAAATCACCAAAACCCACTTAGGGGGCCAAGATACTCTTCAATCTCCCCCTTTTTGGTGATTGATGACAACACACTTAAATCATATAAGATATAATCAACGAATATTAAAAGCTTTTGTAATACGCCCCCTTAATATGTGCATTTTGATCTTGAATATCAATGGTCCTATTAGGGCCAATATTTTGCACAACAAGAGAAACAAGAGAGTATTACAACAGTGGGGTGCCTGTGACGCGCAACAGATCAAAAGTGAAATGCTCATGACAGGTTATGCATTCAACAAAAAGTAAAAAGAATTCTGGTGCTGAGAGGTCCAGATTCTCCGGGCCAGGTCCGGAGTGTCCGGAAAAATCCGGATACTCCGGGAAAAAGTCCGGACTCTCCGGGCTTCAACACAGCAGCAGAAAAACAGACAACACACAGTTTTTCAATCTAGCATAAGCTGTCCTTAGTAGATAAAAAGCAGAGAAAAAACGTCACAAGCACACAACCAAATTTCTCAATCTCACATAGTCTCACACAACCAGAATTTAAGTTATTACAAGCCAAGTTCCGAATTTAAATTCAAATACAAGTTCAAGTTCATTGTTCCACAACAAGCACATAAATGGATAACTTCACTCCCCCTTTGGCATCAAGCGCCAAAAAGGAAGTGTGGAGCAGCGGAGTCACTCGGAGTCGTCGTCCTCCTCCTCTTCTTCTTCATCATTGCCCTCCTCCTCTTCTTCTTCTTGGGCACCTTGGGCGTCCCACTCCGCAAACGGGTCATCAAACTCGGGAAGCTCGCGGTAGGGATCGGTGGGAAGGCCAAGGTGAGACTTGATCTCAATGATGTCGCGGCGGTTCTCATTTGTCTTCGTGGCAATGGTATTGCACATGCTGAAAATGCTCTTAAGCACTCTCTTAATCATTGAGCCACGGTGCCGACGAGGAGGTGGAGAAGTGGAACGTGCAGCGGGCAAATCATCATGGGAAGGAGCTGCACTCGATGATCCAACATACTTACAGCCTTTGGGAGGCCTCTTTGCACGATCACGGAGGTGGCGAAGCGGCTCATGGACAACATCCTTGGGGTAGCGGACATTTGTCACTCTCTCAATCATATACATGAGATAGGGGGCATACGGAAGATGCTTCATGGGATCATTCATGGCCCTCCTCAACTCATTCCAAATGAAGTCAAAGACACAAAAGCCTTCTTCATCTGGTGCCATCCTATTGAGAAGATTTGGAGCATAGTATCTCAAAGCCGTAACATCTCCTATCTTAGGATCAATAGTGGCACGAAAGAATTGATTGAGATAGTGGTAGTAGGGATTAAGTTGGTCCGCCTTGCCCTCGATGGCCAAATCTCGGCTAGGAAACATAAAGGGGAGCTCCTTGGGCTTGTACTTGTTCTCATTGTGCACGGGGGAGCACCTCTCATCCTTAGAGCCAAGACCCAAAAGCCTAGAGAAGGTCATGTAGTCAATAGTGCACTTTTGGCCTTGAGTTGTCCATGTGATGGTGTTGTCATGGGGATTGAAGTAGTAAGAGCAATGGAATTGAGCAAGGATTTCTTTGTTCCAATTGTACCTAAAGCCCATGATGTCATAGAGCCCAACTTCCTTGCACTTGTCAATCACTGAGTTGAACACGGTATTGTTAAGCTCTTCATAATACTTCCAATCAATGTACTTCATTGGAACAATGGGAGCCATGTTCTTGGAAGCTAGCTTGGGATTGCGGATCACGGATTGATAGAAATCCCTATGAAAGTCACACCAAAACCTTGCCTCAAGTCCCTCTCCCTTGAGATACAAGTAGACATTCTCCTCCCTTTGCTCCCTCACTGCTAGAGAGTTCCTTGAGTAGTCCCTAATCATGTGTTCAGCAAATCCAAGGACTGAGCCGGGGTCCCTTAGCTTGATAGGAGTCTCAACCACTCGGACATTTGGTGGAAGGGTAGGAATAAGCCTAGGAGGGGTTTTGGGGTAGATGTGGGCAGCTACTCCTTGCTTATGTTTAGGAGGAACTCGAGTAGCTGGACGGCTTTGATGGACATAGGGGGCTTGATGGCTCTTTTTGGGATGGGGCTTGTAGCGAGATTTTTCTTTAGCTGGCCCCTTTCCATGGCGATGAGGAGGCTCAGGGGACTGCTCATATGTTTCATCTTCAACTTCATCATCATCACTTTCAGTCCTCTCCTCCTCCTCCTCCTCCTCCACTATTTCTTCTTCACTCCCTTCGGCATAGGAGGGAGGAGGGTCACCCCGTCTTGGTCTTGAGCTGTGCTGAGAGCTTTCTTGCCCCAAGGCTTCTTTCACGGCCCGTAGAGCGGCGGGGTCATGCCTAGCCTTGGTCCTCCTTTGGGTGGAGGGCTCCTCATTTCCACGGCTGACCTTCAACCTCACCATCTGGATATGTAAAATGATATGGAAGTGAGAGATTATCACAAGTGGAGACGCGCTACACTTGCGGTTTAGGGTTGCAGTGCGAACCCCGGATACTCCGGGAAAAAGTCCGGAGACTCCGGATACTCCGGAGAGTCCGGGTTCTTCGACCCCGGAGTGTCCGGGTTTCGCAGCCGAAACCCTAAATCACAATGCAGCAAGATATGTCCATCCAAACTGAGAGGAAACGCAGATCTAGAGTCTATGGAGTATTTCCTACCTATTCCCTACGAGGATACTACAAGGACTACGCTAGGGAAGTAGATCGGGAAGAACTCCTTTGAATGTACCTTGGGGAGAGAGGAGAGAAGGCTTGAATCCTTTGAAACTTGAGTAGATCCTTGATCTCCACGCCTTGGAGCCTTCAAATCCTCACTCTCACGAGATTTTGGGGGTTGGATGTGGAAATCGCCCAAGGGGAAGAGGAGAGGCGACGGGAGAGAAGGGGGCACGGTTAAAAACAGAGTGAAGGTGAAAGATAGGTTTTCACCGCGGTCAAAAGCTTTTATACCCTTATAACCCGGAGTCTCCGGGCTAGGTCCGGAGAGTCCGGAAAACCCAGAGTGTCCGGCCCCAACCCCGGATACTCCGCTCCCCCTGAAACCAGCGAGCAGATTTTTCGAGGAATTTGATTTTGAAAGGATTTGGAAGGTTTCTTATGTGATAAATGTGAGCCTGAGTAGTATCAACAACTTGGACTAGCCACAAGCAAGCAAAGGGAACAATAGTCCAAGTGTTGTACCTAAAGATCCAAATTTTTCAAAACAAATGTAATCCAAGCTTTTCACAAATCTTTTGTTTTCAAAGGTCCTATACTAGGTCACTCAAATATGTGCATGATCTCAAGCTAAGTTACGAGAATCCAAGATATTTAGCTCACTCCTCAAAGCACAGAACCTTAGTTCATCAAGAGGCTTTGTGAAGATATCGGCTAGTTGCTTATCGGTGCTCACATGACTTAAAGCGATATCTCCTTTGGCTTTGTGGTCTCTCAAGAAATGGTGTCTTATGTCTATGTGCTTTGTTCTTGAGTGGTTTACGGGGTTGTTAGCTAGCTTAATGGCACTCTCGTTGTCACACAAGAGTGGCACCTTGCTAAACTTGCAACCAAAGTCTCTCAAAGTGAGCCTCATCCAAAGTAGTTGAGCACAACAAGCGCCGGCTGCAACATACTCGGCCTCGGCGGTGGAAAGGGCAACGGACTTTTGTTTCTTGGAACTCCAAGACACCAAGAACCTTCTAAGGAATTGGCAAGTCCCGGATGTACTCTTTCTATCTACTTTGCAACCGGCATAATCCGAATCGGAGTAGCCAAGTAGATCGAAAGTGGAGCCTTTAGGATACCATAAACCAAGGTTAGGAGTATGAACCAAGTATCTAAAAATTCTCTTAACGGCCATTAGATGGCACTCTTTAGGATTAGCTTGAAACCTTGCACACATGCACACACTAAGAATAATATCGGGCCTAGATGCACAAAGGTAAAGCAAAGAACCAATCATGGAACGATATACCTTTTGATCAATGCTTTTGCCTTCCTCATTTAGATCAAGATGTCCATTTGATGGCATAGGTGTTTTGATGGGCTTGGCATTGTTCATGTCAAACTTCTTAAGCATGTCATGGGTGTATTTGGTTTGACTTATGAATGTGCCATCCTTGAGTTGCTTGATTTGAAAACCGAGAAAGAACTTCAACTCGCCCATCATAGACATCTCGAATCTTTTAGTCATGATCCTACTAAACTCATCAACCCAAATTTGATTAGTAGAGCCAAATATGATATCATCAACATATATTTGACATACAAACAACTCATTGCCTTGTTTACGAGTGAAGAGAGTAGGATCGGCTTTGCCTATTTCAAAGCCTTTCTTTAAGAGAAATTCCTTAAGGCATTCATACCATGCTCTAGGGGCTTGCTTGAGCCCATAGAGCGCCTTATGGAGCTTGTAGACGTGGTTTGGAAGTTGAGGATCTTCAAAACCCGGCGGTTGCTCAACATAGACTTCTTCGGAGATTGGACCATTCAAGAAGGCACTCTTGAAATCCATTTGATGTAGCTTGAAGTTGTGATGAGTGGCAAAGGCTAGGAGTATACGAATTGCTTCAAGTCTTGCCACTGGTGCATAAGTTTCTCCAAAGTCTAAGCCTTCTACTTGAGTATAGCCCTTTGCAACCAATCTAGCTTTGTTCTTGGTCACCATGCCATCTTCATCTTGTTTGTTGCAGAACACCCACTTGGTTCCAATCACGTTTTGTTTGGGGCATTCCACCAAGGACCAGACTTCATTCCTAGTGAAGTTGTTGAGCTCTTCTTGCATGGCCATCACCCAATCGGCATCTCCAAGAGCATCTTCAACCCTAAGAGGTTCCAACATGGAAACAAACGAGTAATGTTCACAAAAATTTGCTAATCTTGAACGAGTTGTTACCCCTCTACGAATGCTTCCAAGTATGTTGTCAACGGGATGATCTCGTTGAACACTTTGTCGAACTCTTGGATGTGGGTCAGACACTTCTTGTTGAATTAATTCCTCAGTTTCTTGATTGTCTTGTGGAGCCTCAGCAGCAGGTCCGGAGTCTCCGGATTTTTGTCCGGACTCTCCAGGGTGCGCAGCAGGGGGCAGAGCTGCTGCATCTTCAATTATGCATTCCTCATCATCTTCTTCTTGAGGCTTGATTTCTCCAATGGCCATCCTCCTTATAGCCTTTTCAGCAGGTACTTCCTTGCCTACACACAATTCATCAACTTGCTCCTTTTGAGAGCCATTAGATTCATCAAACGTCAAGTCACACGTGACTTCAACACAATCGGTGGTTTTGTTGAGGACACGATAGCCATGAGCGTTTGAGGCGTAACCATGAAAGATACCTTCATCAACTTTAGATGCAAACTTAGAGCTTTTGGGCTTCTTGTTGAGAATGAAGCACTTACAACCAAAAACTCTAAAGTAAGAGACATTAGGCTTTTTACCAATTAGGAGCTCATAGGCGGTCTTGTGGTGAAGCTTGTGAAGATACAAACGGTTGACAGCATGACACGCCGTGTTGATTTCTTCCGCCCAAAAACTATCCGGTCTTGTACTCGTCAAGCATGGTTCTTGCGGCTTCAATAAGAGTTCTATTCTTCCTCTCTACAATCCCATTTTGTTGTGGAGTGTATGGGACGGAGAGCTCATGACCAATGCCTTCTTCATCAAGATACTCTTCAATGTTGGTGTTCTTGAACTCGGTGTCATTGTCACTTCTTACTCTTTTGATCTTCACATCAAACTCATTTTGGGCTCTTGTTGCAAATTTCTTGAATATTTCATGAACTTTGCTCTTGTCTTTCATAAAGAATACCCAAGTGTGCCTAGAGTAATCATCAACAATGACAAATCCATACTTGTTTCCCCCAATGCTAACATAGGCTACCGGACCAAAGATATCCATGTGAAGTAGTTCCAATGGCCTTGTGGTAGAAACAACATTCTTGGCGGGATGAGGAGCACCAACTTGCTTTCCGGCTCGACAAGCACTACAAATTCTATTTTTCTCAAAATGAACGTTTGTTAGTCCTAGGATGTGTTCCCCCTTTAGAAGCTTATTGAGATTGTTCATCCCAACATGAGCTAGTCGGCGATGCCAAAGCCAACTCAAGCTAGACTTTGCCAATAAGCATGTATCCAGTTGGGCTTTATCCGATGAAAAATCCACCAAGTAAAGCCTTCCCTTGAGTTCACTCTTAAAGGAAACGGAGTCATCGCCCCTTCTAAAGACGGTCACACCCTCATTGGTGAACAAACAATTGTACCCCATCTCACAAAGTTGTGAGACGGACAACAAGTTTTAGTCCAAAGATTCAACCAAATAAACATCGGAAATTGAATGATTGATTGAGATAGCAATTTTACCAAGACCAATAACCGTTCCTCCACCATTGCCTCCAAAGGCAATGCTTTCCGTAGGATTTTCAATCATATCACAAGATGTAAACATTTTCTTCTCCCCGGTCATATGATTTGTGCATCCACTATCAATCACCCATTTTGTTCCACCGGAGGAGTATGCCTACAAAACAAATTATGCTTGTGTTTTAGGTACCCAAGTGGATTTGGGTCCTAGAGTGTTAGTCACAAGAATCTTGGGCACCCACACACTCCTTTTTATCATTGTTCCTTTTGTGTGAGGCCCTACATACTTGGCAACCACCTTACCCTTGTGGTTCCAAGTCAACACATAATCGACATAAAAACTATCTTGTGATGCATGAGGTTTGGGCTTCTTGTTTGACTTGTTTGGCCTTGAAGGTGGTGCTTGTGTTGTCACTTGAGTGCTCTTGAACTCGATTGGAGTGTTGTATCTAACTTTGTTGTCATAGTTCTTGACACCCAATTGCTTCATGCCGTGCACCACGTTTCTTGTTCCCATACCTTTGGTGTGGTGGTTCTTGATGAACGGGATGGGGTCTTTTGTGCCTTGTTCTTGCTTACCGAGCCCCTTCCCATCCACAAAGCCAAACTTCTTCATGTAGCTTGACCCAAAACCTTTGGTGCGGTTTTCAAACTCACCTCTCTTAGGTTCTTTCTTCTTTTCCATTATAAGTGAGTTTGACAACCTAGCAATTTCCTTTCTCATGGCATTCATCTCGGCAACATTAGTAGCACAAGCATTTATATCAAATTTATAACACCTAGAACAACCTTTGCTTGTTGATGTTTGAGAATTTGAGAAAGCATCATTAGATGAAGTCGTAGAATTGTTCTTGAGGTTGTCAAGTTGAACTTCTAATGCTATGCGACTAGTCTTTAAGCTATCAAAACTCTTTTGAAGTTCAAGCTTTTCATCCTCAAGTTTCTTGCAAGCATCCTTAGCTAGGAAGGATTCCCTAGTTAATTCATCTACCGACAACTTATCTTTAGCTAGGGATTTCTTGAGGCTAAGAATTTCTATCTCCTTTTCCTTGAGCGAGTCCTCTTGCACCTTGAAACCCTTCTTTTCAATTACAAGGGCATCCTCAAGGGCAATGGTTTTCTCCCGCTCAAGTCTAAAGAGTTCTTCTTGCACCTCAAGAGTCCCATCTCTATTCTCAATTTCTTTCATTAAAAACATAATTTTCTTTGTTGCCTTTTTACAAAGCTAGTGATCATTTTTTCAAAATCGAAATCATTTTCACTATCATCATCTAGGGGCGGGGTGGGAGTGTCTACCTTGGAGCCCCTAGCCATGAGGCAAGTGTGGGTGAAGTCATCTTCATCCTCGGTGAGATCTTCAAATAGTGATGACTTGTTGATTGGTTCCTTAATGGTTATGGTAGCAAGGCCAGCTTCTATGTCGGAGTCGGAGCTATCATCATTTGAATCCCATTCTTCACCCAAATGAGCTTCACCAACTTCCTTTTTCTTGTTCTTGTCAAACTTGTTGGTGTCTCTTCTCCTTACTTTTATGTTAGGGCACTCCGCAATGAAATGTCCCTCCTTGCCACACCCAAAGCATGGTCTCTTTGAAGTTCTCTTGGTCTTGATCTTGTCCTTGTCCTTGTTCTTGTTGAAGAAGCCACTCTTCTTGAACATTTTGTTGAACTTCCTTACAAAGAGAGCCATTTGTTCGGGAGTCATGTCCATGTCACTATCTTCATCGTCATCTTCCTCGGCCATGGTTCTTGAGGTTGATGAGCTTGACCTTTTCTCCTTGCTAGATTCCTTGAGGGCCACTCCCTTGTTCTTCTCAAGTTGTTCATGCATCTTTGACATTTCTTGTGAGAGCTTGGACTCCTTGACGGTGATAAGGTGTTCTTCCATTCTTCCAATCACATCCGCCGGAGTGAACTTGTTGAATCCTCTCTTTTCCCTTATGAGAGTAGGGAGTTGAACATCCCTTGCCATGTAAGTGGAGAGGATCTTGTCAACCACTTCTCTTCTTCCCCATCTTGTACTTCCAAGTGATTTGATCTTGTTGATAATCTTGTTCAACCGGTTGTACATGTCTTGAGGTGATTCATCATCCTTGATGACAAATCGGTTGAGCTCACTTTCCAAGGCTCGAATCCGTCCTTCCCTAACTTGCTTTGTTCCTTCATGGTTGATGAACAAGGTGTCCCACACTTCCTTGGCGGACTTCAAACCATCCACCTTGTCATATTCTTCGGACGTGAGTGAACTCTTGATGATGCGTATTGCTTGATAGTTTCTTTGTATCTCGTTTGCTTGATCTTGAGATAGTGTCGCATCACCACTTGGAAAGGTAATACCCCTGTTCACAATAGTCCAAAGTGCGGGATTCACCGCCATCAAATACTCCTCCATCGAGTTCTTCCACTTGGAATAGCCGGTTCCATCAAATTGGGGTATCTTCCCAATGTGGCTAGAACCCGATGGATGGTTAAAGGATAAGCGAGAATAATCGAAAGATGTTCGAGTATAATCCCTTGATGGTCTTCGAGCGGAGCGGTTGGACCTTGCATCATCGAACTCTTCGTCCTCACTATCGGAGGAATCATCACCACGTCCATGCGCTTGATGACTCGTGCTTGCGGCATGAGTGTTGCCTCCTTGAGGAATGGGAGGTGTGCCAACAACATTGTTGACGGGATCACCTCCGGCGAGAGGTGGGACTTGATCACTTGGGTTCGGCATCTTAACTCCAAGCGGTTAAGCTTCACGAGGAGCACTTGGCTCTGATACCAATTGAAAGGATCAAGATGTCGACTAGAGGGGGGTGAATAGTCGAACCTGAAAATCACAAACTTTTTCGCAGCTGTCAGATGCAGGTCCGGAGACTCCGGATATTTTTCCGGATACTCCGGGAAGTCCGGAGAATCCGGGAAAATGTCCGGATAGTCCGGCCTGCTAGGGAGGGATTAAATCGACAGAATCTAAACTTGCTCAAAAGTAAATCTGTGAAAATAGGTTATGTACTGAGGTGAGACAAGCCTGTTTATCCACTCAAAACCTGTAGGAACCTCAACACGAAGTAGATCGGCACCAAACCCTAGATATGTGTTCAAGCAAGAAACAAGCATGCAACAAGATGAAAAAGCACTAGAGACACAGGATTTGTTACCGGAGTTCAACCTCACACCTTGAGGTCTACGTCTCCGTTGAGGTACCCACGAAGGGTGGACCTTTACACCTAGGTCACTTTCCTCCCTCTAGCGACCACGATGATCAAGCTAGAGTTACTTACTCAATGTCGGGGTGATACAAACTTCCTTGGGCAGCCACAACCTTTGGATGCTTCAAGGCAACGCTTAGCCGGCTAGGAGCTCAAAGCTCCAAGAGTAACAAACACGAATTTTGCCAACCAAGCGAAGAACGAGGTGCTCTAGAGATGGGAAATCAGCTCACTAGCACTCTCCAAGCCCTTGCTCTCAAATCATCTTAAATCACACAAGGAATCTCACCAACTTTGAGCCAAAGGGGGGAAGAGGAGGAGTAAATGAGGTTTGCAACAGTTCAGCATGAAAATGGCAGGGAGAGAAGTAAATTAAGGGGTGGAGGGGGCTTTTATACCCCCTCACCCAGAATATAGCCGTTGAGGCTTTATGACCCGGAGTATCCGGGATAAACCCGGAATCTCCGTGAAGTCCGGAGTCTCCGAGGAAAAACCCGGACACTTCGGCCTTCCAAGGCCAGCACCCAAGAAAAGATCCCCGTGTCTGTGTTGGTGCAAAGGTGTCTCTCATAGGTTTTGTTTTAGCAACTAGAGCACCTGTTCGACTCTTGGAAGACATAATTCCTGTCCCTCTTGATAGTACGGCATTCCTAGGACTCAAATTCAAAAGTAAAAAAAGATAAGCCTTCTTAGGAATCCTTTTAGAGCACCACTTTCTTTTTGTTCAGTAACGAGCTGTGCTTGATGCCATACACAATTTTAATACCTGCTCATGGACTAGGTAAATTCATTAGCCACTTAGGTGTGTGTCATTAAATCACCAAAACCCACTTAGGGGCCAAGATACTCTTCAGACGTCGACTCCAGTTCCGCGTACTCCACCTCGAGCTCGAGCAGCAGTGAAGACAAAGGTGATCGTCGCAAGAACAAGAAGTCGTCCAAGAACCTGAGCGGGCTGAGGCGCCGCGAGAGATGGCTTCGCACCATGGCGCGAGCTCCGGCGGCAAGAATAGCACACGGAGCGACTCGGACTGCGAGTCCGACGACGAGGTGCTTGATGAACTTCCCTTCTTGTGCCGGGGAGAATGAGAGGCTTGGCTCTTTGCTTGATAACCGTGATGACATGCTTAGAGAGGCCAAGAAAATGAGAAAAGAGCTTAGGGCTTCACTCGAGGATGCTAGGACTAGAGTGGGCGAGCTAGAGACACGGGTGCTTGATAGCAAGCTTGAGATTGATTCCCTTAAGGCTAGACCTGTTGTTTCGGATGAGGTTGATTGTGCTGATTGCTCCATATTTCTTGCTGATCTTGCTTTGTTTAAGGAGAAGCATGCCTCCAAGTGTGAGGAACTAGATGTGCTTAGGGTTGAAGTGGCTGAGCTTAATTCTAGACCTACTTTGCTAGGTGCTTGCACTTCTTGCCCTGTTTTGCATGCTAAGATTGATGAGATGCATGCTTACACTAGTTCTCTCGAGGCTAAATTGAAGGAACCCTTGCCTACATCATGCTCTACCTGTGAAATGCATGCTTTGAAAAATTTGGAACTTGCACATTATGTTGATCATTTGCAGGATGAGAATGATGAGCTGAGGAAGTTGATGGGTTGGTTGTCCGGTCATGAGCCTCAGTTGAGGATGATGATCGAGGCCTTTAAGAGGCAAGATGGTGAGGGACTTGGGGCAAACAAGGTTGGTGAGGGAAGTGGAGAGAATATCCCGGAGCCACCAAAAACCAACCACAAGAATGATTTCCCTCCAAAACCCAACCATCTTAGGAACCATCTAGACACAACCCCAACTCCACCCGTGTTTTCTAAACCCACAAATGATCTCCGAAAGCCTATCAAGTTTGTGAGCACTTCGGGGAAGTGTTCGTTGGGAAGGAGAGTGAGAAGGCTAGCGGTGAGAAACCGGTGGAGGAGTTGAGTGGAGAGAATCCAAGTGATGAGCCACATTCCAAGCCAAATCCTAAGCTTGTGAGGTTCCATTGTGGCTATTGTGGGAGAGATGGCCATAAGGAGGAGTTTTGCTTCAAGAGGAAGCGTGAGGAGAGAATGGCAAAGGATTGGGCTAACAAGGACAAGTACCACCCTTCCGATGGTGTACTTGAGCCTTGTGTGCAGATGCCCAGGGCCAAGGTGGATGTGAGGACAGTTCGGGCTTGGGGAGAGCGGAAGGCTGTTGGAGGTGCTGATGTCTAGGTCACAGCGGTCAGACCGATGTGGAGCACCGGTCAGACCGGTGCAGGTCTAGACAGACAGCTGTTTGGGTTTCGAGCTCGTACAGGTGCGAGGGTTGTTTCTGGTGGTCGTGGTTCTGGTGGCTGGGCTGGAAAGGGTGCAGGTGGTCAGTTTGCTAGGCGTTCTCCTCCACGTGCTCAATACGGGGATCGGAGGAGTCGTAGCTTTGAGTTGGAGAGGAGCGACGTTCCACGGGCTTTCTTGCATGGATTCGGTCCTCCTCCAGTTAGAGAGGGATGGTTCCCTCAGGGTGGTTACCGTGGTGGTGTTCGTGAAGATAGCTTTGGTAGGAGAGATGCTTTGGTTGGTGCTAACCCCACTTTCGAGCAAATGGCTCGGCACTGGTTTTATTCTTTTGGTACTAACCCCAGTGCTGAGTCGTTTGTTCGCTCACGTGCTCGTTTTTGAATTTCAGGTGGGAGACTTGAAGAACATTTGGTTGATTGACTCCGGTTGCTCGAGGCATATGACCGGAGATAGGGGGTGGTTCTCAAGTCTCGTCCCGGTGGTGACGAAGAGGTACATCACCTTTAGGGACAATGGGCGTGGCGTGTGCTTTCAGAAGGTGAGATCAAAGTGAGTGACAAGATCACTCTGAGGCGTGTTGCTCTTGTCCAATCGCTGGGGTACAATTTGCTTTCTGTGTCCCAGTTGTTGGATGAGGGCTTTGAGGTGTTGTTTCGGCCAGGTGGTTCTCGGATTTTGGACTCTCGAGGGGACCTTGTCTGTATGGTCGTTCCCGAGGGTCAGGTGTTTCGTGCTGATTTTTCTCAGTCTTCGGGTGTGGAGCGTTGTTTCTTGGTCGGTTCTTCGAGTGAGTTGTGGAAGTGGCATAGGAAGTTGGGTCACTTGAGCTTTGACCTTTTGTCTCGCTTGAGTAAACTCAATTTGGTCCGAGGATTGCCACGGTTGAGGCTTGAGAAAGAGTTGGTTTGTGCGCCGTGTAGGCATGCCAAGATGGTAGCCTCTTCTCACCCGCCTCTCACCGATGTGATGACTGAGCGTCCATGCGAGCTGCTCCATATGGACCTTGTTGGCCCAGCTCATGTGCGATCTGCGGGTGGGAAGTGGTATGTCCTTGTTGTGGTGGACGACTATTCTTGGTATGCGTGGGTGTTCTTTCTTGAGGATAAGGGGGAGACGTTTGGTTTTGTTCGAGATCTAGTCTTGAGGTTGAGGAACGAGAGGCACGGAGATGCCATACGAGCTATCAGCAGTGATAATGGCTCGGAATTCAGAAACTCTCATTTTGAAACCTTTTGTTATGACTTGGGTCTTGAGCACCAATTTTCGAGTCCGTATACGCCTCCCCAGAACGGTGTTGTGGAAAGGAAGAACAGGACCTTGTGCGAGATGGCCGGACGATGCTTGATGAGCATAGGACTCCGAGGAGGTATTGGGCTGAGGCGGTGAATATCGCGTGCTATGTGTCAAACAGGATCTACCTCAGAGTGCACAAGAAGAAGACATGCTATGAGTTGATGCATGGTCGCACACCCAAGGTGAGTCACTTCCATGTCTTTGGTTGCAAGTGTTTCATTTTGAAGAAGGGCAGTAAGTTGGATAAGTTTGAGGCTAGGTCTGTCGATGGTATTTTCTTTGGTTATGCATCTCATTCTAGAGCATATCGTGTGCTCAATCTTGAAACTAACCAAATCGTGGAGACTTGCGAGGTAACCTTCGACGAGATAGAGCCACGTAGTCAGCTTGTTTTTGAGTGTGCAGGTGATGATGAGCTTGGCGAGGAGATCTTTCAGGAGGAGGAGCATGAACATGGAGACGATGAAGATGGTGGTGCGGTGCCCCCGGCTGAACATGTACCCACTACTTCGACTACGATGATGGACGGACCCTCTACTACACCTATGACGACAAATCAAGAACGAGGAGAAGCTGATGTTGAGGGGGAGGTAGCATCGAGGCGAGAACCTCCCCGGCGAGTACAAGTGGATCACCCAGCTTCGAGGATCATCGGCGACATGGATGAACGCACTACACGATCGAGAGTTCGGAACAACTCTCATTTCATTCATGCTGCATTTGTTGCTACTTTCGAGCCCAAAGACATTGGACACGCACTATCTGATCACAATTGGGTTAATTCGATGCATGAGGAGTTGGAGAACTTTGAGAGGAATCAGGTATGGGAGTTGGTTGACCCTCCCCCAGGGTGTAAGCCGATTGGTACAAAGTGGGTGTCGAAAAACAAAGAGGGAGAGAAAGGTGAGGTTGTGAGGAACAAGTCGAGACTTGTTGCTCAAGGGTTCAGTCAGAAGGAGGGGATCGACTACGAGGAGACCTTTGCTCTCGTAGCCCGTTTGGAGGCGATTAGGATCCTTCTAGCCTTTTCTGTGGCTAAAGGGTTCAAGTTGCACCAGATGGATGTGAAGAGTGCTTTTCTGAATGGTGTGTTGGAGGAAGAAATGTATGTGAGGCAACCTCGGGGTTTGAGAGTGAGAAGTACCCCCACCGGGTGTACAAGTTGAGGAAGGCGGCCGTATGGGTTGAAGCGGGCGCCTAGAGCTTGGTATGGTAGGTTGAGGGGGTTCTTGTTTGAGAGAGGTTTTGAGATGGGGAAGGTCGATCGGACCTTGTTTTTGCTTGAGGCGGGGCGAGGAGATATCCCGATTGTGCAGGTGTACGTGGATGATATTGTCTTTGGTGGCTCGTCTAACTCTCTTGTTGCAAGGTTTGCAGATGATATGAGCAGGGAATTTGAGATGAGCATGATGGGCGAGTTGCAGTTCTTCCTCGGGCTACAAATCAAGCAATCAAAGGAAGGAATATTTGTGCACCAGGCTAAGTACACCAAGGACATTGTGCGGAAGTTCAAGATGGAGGACGTCAAGGCTATGACAACGCCGATGAGTACGACTACAGCTCTTGATGCGAACGAGGAAGGTGAACATGTGGACCAGAAGGAGTACCGGAGCATGATCGGGTCACTCCTCTACTTGACGGCGACGAGGCCGGACATACAGTTCTCGGTGTGTCTGTGCGCTCGTTTTCAAGCATCTCCGAGGACTTCACATCGGCAAGCGGTGAAGCGAATTTTCAGGTACTTGCATCACACTCCCGACTTCGGCCTTTGGTACTCCGCGTCCTCTTCTTTGGCGCTTCATGGTTTTTCAGACACGGATTTTGCCGGGTGTCGGTTGGATAGGAAGTCCACTTCTGGGACTTGCCAGTTTTTGGGTTCTTCTTTGGTGTCTTGGTCTTCTCGCAAACAATCGAGTGTGGCTCAATCCACTACCGAGGCCGAGTATGTTGCCGCTGCTAGTTGTTGCTCTCATCTCCTTTGGATTTCATACACCATGAGTGACTTTGGTGAGGACTATACCCATGTCCCACTTCAATGTGATAGCACCAATGCCATAAGCGTTGCAAAGAACCCAGTGCTCCATTCCAAAACTATGCACATAGAAGTGAGGTATCATTTTCTGAGAGACAACGTAGAGAAAGGAAAGATAGCTTTGATCCATGTACCCACACATGACCAACTAGCCGATATTTTCACCAAACCCCTAGATCAAGCAACTTTCACTCGTTAGCGGGGGGAACTTGGTGTGTGTTTGATTTCTTGAGTTGGGTGTGTGGGAGCTCTCTTTGTAGCATATGTATAGCTTTCATTTGTGCTTTTCTTGCATTTGGCATGGCATATGTAACATGATGTATAGGCATCCTTGTATCTTAGATAGCATGCATTTTGTATCATATGCATTGGATAGGAAAAGCTTCTCCTATATACATTGTTCACCATGGAATGCTATTTATGTCTTTGTGAGCTTGTTTGGTATGTTATGGTTAGTTTGGCTTAGCTCTTGATGATCTTGATGAATAATCCATGGTTGATGGCTATGCTTTTGAAAAATGTCACATATATGCTCTCTCATGTGTAAATGCCTTTATATGATCTTGACATGTTTTCATGGCTTTGCTATGCTTAATTTGTGGTTGGATAGCTAGTTTATTGATCATATGGGGCCAAAGGCTCATTTGCCATCATGAATGTTTAGCCCTCTTGATTTATCTTGTGGAGGAGCATAAGTTCCTTTTTGTCGCAAAGACATTTCATGTACCATTTATCAATCTAAAAATGAAATGAAAAATGCTTGGAAAATATGCTCCCATGTCATATGTGCTGAATTTAATTTGCTTTGGGTGCTAAACCGTTGCATGATGCCTACCAATGAGAAGTCTCATACATAGAAGTAGGCACATGGCTCGGTGGCTTTGACATGACATGAGGTGCTTGTGGGTGTTTGTGATGGTCTTATGATTAGAATGGCTGTCCTAGCATGAAGTTTGTGTGGCTTTGCCATTTTGATATGTTTTAATCATGTTTAGGACTTTACTCATGAGAGGCAAGTTTTTCGCAAAATTGCCCAAATCCATCTTAGCTTCGTCCAATGGTTGTGAAACTTGGTGATCATGTAGTTGAGATCGATACGAAGTTGTAGAGTATCTAACTTGCTCATTTGGACATGTGTAGCATTCATTGTTGAATTTTGTCTGTTTGAGAAGCTCTAGGTTGATTTTTTTGCATTTTTGGCTTGATTCATGCATTGTCAACAAGAGGGAGAAGTTTGAGCTTGAAATGGCTTGCTGGATGCATTTAGAAGGTTTTCAGGTGGTTTCGAGCCATTTCTGGGCTCTGTTGTTCACCGGTCTGACCGGTCGGGGTCACCGGTCTGACCGGTGTGATTGCTGGTCCTGTGCACATCTTAAGCACCGGTCTGACCGGTGGTGGTGACCAGTCTGACCGGTGTGAGCTGAAGTTGCAGCAGCTGCCCTGTTTTCAGCTGGTTTGCATGCATTTGTCCAGGGGGAGGTGCATTGGTTCAGGGGGAGCTTGCATGTGTGCAGGGGGAGCTCTTTGTGGTTTTTCGAGCTTTGCTTTGGTGGTTTGCGCTCTTTGCTTGAGCTTTGTCTTTGTCTCGGATGTGTCGAGCCGTTGCCCTTGCCTAAGGGGTCTGAGACTTGTCTTCTTCAAGTGATCTTGCTCTTTGCCTTTGTTTGGCTTTCAATCGCTTGTTGGAGTTTCTTTTTGTTCGTTTCTTTTCTTTTTCTTTTCTCACTTGGTACTTTCGTGTGGGTGTTGTCAATGCACTCATCAAGGGGGAGATTGAGGACCATGTGTGGTTCGAGGACCAGTGGATGGTCGCTTTCTTGTGTGATGAGTGATTGACAACGTTGTGTGGATTGATTCTTGGCTAAGTATTGCAGGTGCAGGTTGCGGCTTGACTGGTGTTGGTGCAGGTGAAGAACAAGCGCGAAAGGTCGTCGCCGGTGAGGCCTCCAGGTGTGGAGAAGACAAGTAGGATTCGTTCGAGGGACCGGTGGCCGGCGGGGGTCAAGTGCGGGCCGCATGGTGGCATGAACGACAAGATGAAGTCGTGGACGGTTTCTTGGTTGAGCCTCAAAACCAAGGTCGAGCCGGGACTACGTGGGAGCCGAGTCATGAGTGGAGATTGGCGGAGGCTACACCGAGTTCGCGGGGGTTTCCGGTGGTTCACCGAGAAAACCACCGGGTTCCTTGGTTGATCCACAAAGCCAAGACCGAAGAACCGAAGACGGTCTTTGCGGCGGTGCCGGACCCGGTCGATCGGTGGGTCCGACCGGTCGACCGTGGGGGGAGCACCGGTCGGCCGTGTGCGACGACGCGATCCGCGAATCTTCGAAGCGGAGGACACACGTCGGGATCGCAAGGCTTGCGTCGAGGCTAAGCAGGTTGCGGTCGCCGGGCATCCGTCCGATGGAGAAAGATTCAAGTCTTCCAAAACCGCCCTTGAGGGGCTTGTATCCCTAGTTGTTAGAGAAGGGTATTTTAGACTTTCGGTTGTCTCCATATAACCCAAGAGGTGAGAGGATGGCAGCCAACTCTTGGAACCCTAGCTCATTTGTTTTCCTATTTTCCTTCCTATTTTCCTTAGGATTTCCATAGGACTAGCTTGAGAGCTTCATGGTGAGATCTTGTGAGAGGGTTGGATGATCGGGCAGCAAGCTCGACCTTGTATGAACCTTTGTTGCATGTATAGATGATTCGGCGTGGTTCCTCAAGGTTTGGATGTATTGTTTCCGGTTGTTCTTGGTGGTGATTTTCGGAGCCCTCTCTTGGTGATTTCTTTGGGTTGTTTTTGGGACCTTTCTCTTTGGGATTTGATGGGGGAAATTTGTGGGAACCCTTCTTGGTTCTTTGGGCTGTGATTCCCCTCCCAAATCTGTGAGTAAAGGTGCTCGATTTTGGGGTTTCTTGAGTTCTTGGGTTGGAAGTGCTCTTGGCGGGATTTCCTTGATTCCTCCTTTTTGGACCAGTTTTGGTGGGATTAAACTTGGATATGGACTCCTCATGAGGTGTTCCTAATATCCTCAAAGTCTTGTTCAAGTCCGTGGAGCGATTCGGGAGATCGAGGTTAGGATTTGGGGGAGTTGACCCGCGGGTGCTGTTCATCCCGAGCTGCCCAGGCTACACCGGTCTGACCGGTGCTCCTGACCGGTCTGACCGGTGCAACCCTCGGTGGGTTTTTGCTCGGGTGAACGTCTGGGTGTGTTCCCTGTTGTCCTGTGTTGCTGCTGTTTCGAGTTTGGATCGGTTTGGTGGTCGGTTGGCTTTGTTTGGTGCCTTGGGGGCTTTCGGTGCGTGACCGGCCCCCGACCGTGTGTCTCACCGGTCGGCCGGTGTAGAGCCACTTAGTGAAAGTTGCTCAGTTTCACCAGCAGGGACCGGTCTGACCGGTGGTGCTCACCGGTCTGACCGGTGTGGATATGTAGACTCGAGGTTTGGTGTTCCGCTGCGTTCTCGAGTCGGAAGGCTGTGTGTGTTGGTTCCTACTCCAGTGGCGCTCCAGTGGCTACGTGGGCTTGACCAACTTGGGTAGTGAGTCGAAGACGTGTGTTGGTAGCCGCGTTCATCTTGTTGGAGTTTCTATCTCCATCGAGAAGAATTTTTATCGGCTCCTATTCACTCCCCCCTCTCTGGTTCGCCGTATCGGTCCTTCAAACTCAGAACAAATGACTTATGCTGTCATGTTCCCTACACTATGTGATTCTCAGAAGAAAAAAAAATCCATGGATAAATGTAGTCATGATATTTGTTAGTTCAATAGATGTGATGTATGCTGCGAATACAACCAGTCAACCAGCAGGGGCGAAGACCGGAAAATATGACAAACCTGAGAGGGACTAGCACATGCACGTACGAAAAATCCAAGTTATCCACAGCCACCTTTTCAAAGTAAACGTCAACCATTGAGAAAAGTAAAATAGAGAGTACACTCTTAAGCGCCATAGCGACTAGTGACAAAATACGGGTGCGATAGAGAAACTCCCCGTGCCGTCCCTCCTGACCTTTCAGGACGTGTCAAGTAAACTTTAAAGATTCGAAACCATCTCGTATCCACCCAACCTCCGCGAAGGGAACAGAGGCGCCGCTGCCAGACGAACCCGCTGCTGCAGGAACACCAGCACAGCCAGCAGCGCCGCCCCGCACGGCACGGCGACGTCCCACCCGACGCCGAAGTGGTCGTAGCGGGAGCTCGCGTAGACGTAGGACGGCCTCAGGCTCTGCACGTACCTCCGGGCCCTGATCACGTCGTACACGTGGGGCATCGCCCGGACCACGGTGCCGCCGACGTAGAACCACGGCGAGAGCGCCCGGACCCCGGGACCGCCGGCGGCCGAGACGAACGCGTTCATGGCGACCTGCGGGAGCAGGAACGCGTCGAGCGCCAGCCCCGCGGACGACACGAGGTCCCCCCACAGCGTCGCCGGCTCCGGGCCGAGCCGGACGGTGAGGGAGCCTTCCAGCGCGGCGCGGCGGGCGTGCACCGCGTGGACGATGACGGTCAGTGCGCCGCCGATCAGGTACAGCGGCGCGCACAGCCAGAGCGCTCGCCTCTCGCCGGCCGACGACGCCTCGGCCCTGGCCCGGCCGGCGTCTGTCGCCTTCTTCCGCGCGGACCAGGCCAGCTGGATGAGGCGCAGCTGCAGAAGCAGGGAGATCAGAGTGGGCGCCCGCATCATCGCCTGGCTCAGCTCGTACGGCACGTAGCTGTCGAACGGGAACGGCGTGTACAGGCTCCTCCTGCTCAGGAACAGAGTCTCGGAACTGATCACCAGTGGGGCGATGTAGCCCAGGGCCAGTACGACGAGCATGGTGATCGACGTCGCCGCGGCTGCCTCGGGTCTCCTCTTGACGTGGAAGATCTGCAGGATGGTGAAGACGCACGGCAGCGTCGTGGAGATCACCAGCATGATGCTCTCCAGGTCCATCCTCGAGATCGACTCGGCCACCTGCCGGGAGGACCTACCATAAACATGGATGTCCATCTTCTCGAAGAAGAGATCAGGGTCCGTCGCCTTATTTCTCAGGCTGCTGATCGCACCCCTTCCACGCCCCTGTGCTGTGGCATTCAGCCAGGCCAAATGGACGGTGATCAGTATCTGGCAGTCCGTCGAGCCGTTGTACTCTTGGCAGGCGATCATGCACAGGATGCCCGTCTTGGGATCAAAGACACCTTCTGCTGTCATTTCGCGTTCTTCAAAGTCCATTGACGAAAATGATGTTTTGTTCTTCGGACGACGTTCCCGTAGAACGATTTGGCGTATATCGTAGCTCACACTCAACAGCTCTTCCTTGTTCACGTCGATCCCGGCGTGCCGGGAGAAGGAATCGTCGGCCACCAGCCGATCACCGTAGACAATCGTGGAGCCGATCGTAACTGGGTAGGCATTTCCATGGCCCCCATCTTTGGTGCCGTAGAATCCGAACTCGAAGTCATGGTAAGTGTAGTTAGGGGGCATGAACGACCCGCTGATCTTCTTGGGCCTGCTCAACTCAGAGGTGAGGTAAAGCTTCTTCGCCGCCTCAACCACCGTGTCGTTGTAGCTGTACTTCACGTCCGAGAAGTTACCTCTATGGATGTGCTCACTGGTGCTCGACGCCGATATCACGCCCGAGCCGTCGGTGGTGCCAGCCGCTTGGGCCGAGTAATTCCAAAGCATGCCGGCGACGGCGCTCCGGTCCCGAATCGTCCAGGCTCCCGGGAACCAGAAGCTCATGCCGATGCTGCACTCCTTCACCACCACGGACATCTCTGAGCGCAGCACGCGGCACGCCCTGAGGCAGAACATGCGCCGAGCTGGGTTCCACCGCCCTTCGGCGGTGACCACCTCGTCCCCAACCACGAAGGGTGGACGTGGTGGTCCGCTTAGCTGCAGCTGCAGCCGCCGCCGCCGCCGCATACTCCAGTGCTCCGTCTCCGTGTTGTTGGAGAATGCCACGTACGCGCGCACGGCGCCCTCCGGGGTGCACTGCACCTGGCCGACGTGCATGCTCGGCTCCTGCAGCCGGAGATCTAGAAGCGGAGAGGTGCCGGAGCCTGAGGTATAGGCGCTGCCGTACTGCAGCTTGTACGAGCCCACAAGCTGCCCCTTGAGGTGCGCGCACGAGAAGTCGCCGCTTCTCGGGGGAGCCGGTGGCTGCGACGGCGGGCAGGAGGCGGCGCCGTCGCCGTACTTGTAAGCGTCACCCTCGGCGTACGCGACGAGGGAGATGATGTCGAAGCTAGCGCCCCTGAGGCGGCCGGTGACAAAGGGGTCCGTGATACTGGACGGGTTGGGGACGCGGAGGTGGAGTTCGACGCCGAGGAGGCGTGCGTTGGAGCCGTCGTCGTCGTGATAGGAGCCTGAGCCATCCATCATGCAGAGCTCCCCGGTGTCGGAGTGGTAGTAGCCGTGCAAGTAGAAGGTGATGGTGTGACCAGCCACGTAGTGTTGGCGGCGTCGCGGCCGACTGCCTCCCACTTCCACGTATTCACGGTTGCGGCCGCCTGAAAGGGTCAAGGAGGCAGCGACATGGAAGAGGGTGGGGTCGGTGGTGTTCTCGACATGGAGAGGGAGCAAGGTGAACGAGCGGGAGACGTAGGAGTAGGATGTCTCGTTGCTTTCTTCTTTGACGAAGTGGATGTCTTCGCCTCCGAAGAAGTAGCCGGAGTTGAGCTCCAAGGAACGGAGGAGCGGCAGGGCCGCCTCCCGGTCGACTGAGATGCGCTCGGGAATCTTCGAGGGCTTGGCGCAGAGAGGGACGACGGGTCCGGTGGCGGCAGCAGCGGAGGAGACGGTGGTGGTGGACACGAGGAAGATGACGCAAAGGCGGCAAATAGCCGAGCTGTGAGTTGCCATTTGGTTGGGACTATAGGGAGGAGGACGACGAAGGTAACCAAGGCTACGGTGGCGAGGTGCGTCGGTGTTTATAGCTTGGATGACACCGTTCATGCACGCCGTGGCAGTGGCACAAGGGATTCACCTTTGCTCAAGTCTGGTTGGAAGTTCTGTATTATCCGCTGATGGTGACGGGCCCACTGATTTTCCACTCGCACACTGCCCACGAAGCTTCTCAGGACCCCGTCAAAGTCTTTCGTTGACTTGATCGCGAGAGTTAAATCCGGTTGAAATGATAACGGGCTACTGGCAGAGAAAATCCGCTGCGGAGAATTCCTTCGCAAACTATTATTATGGATCGTGGATTTACATCATCCATAGAATACAACATGTATGATATGGATATGATTATATGAATGTATAGACGCACATTTTTATTATTATGGGCCTCGAACACATTTTGAGAAATTTTTTTTTAGAAAACAACTCCACGAAAGCAACTTCATTAAGCGGGGGAAAGAGCGTGTTTTTGCAGCTTCACCACGTCTTGCTTAACTGTGTGAGTGAGTTTTCGCAGGTTCGAACAGAGAGTTAGGCGAGAGAGTTGGTTGGTTGGCTATTGAAGTTGTGAATGTAACTCGTGAAAATTTCTTCGTAATGAAAATTTACCAAACAGCCTTATATATTTAAAGTTAGGCTCTGCAGTATTTTTTTATATATTTAGAGTTATGCTCTGCAGTATTGACTATTGAGAGAGACCGAGCGATGGGGACGTAGCGGTCAGAGGGGCATGTGGAATATGTGAATTTTCTTGGAACTATTTTTTAATTAACTTTAAATAGCTTTATCTAGAAAAGTTTTGTGAGTTATTATTTCCTAAATGTTGTTTTAAATAGTCAAAGAAAAAATAACCAACATTTTCAGCCAGAATTCGATCAGATCTTCAAATTTGAACCAAAGTTTGACTAGATTCTAAAAAATTCAAATGAATTTTCGCCAAAAACCGGCCTACCTATCTTCCCGGACACCTAATATTTTTTTCTTAATCCAGCATGTTTGAATGTGCGCTTGGGTTCCTACATCATGCCTTATTTAATAGTGAACATGCACTCGAATCCTTGCTAGCACGCATACTTTAATTACCAGCAAAGCCTTTGCATGAGTAAGCTTTATTATGCCGTCCTGCTACTACAATTTTAGTTACTCCTATATTGTTTGCAGAAAAAATGCTACATTTAGTACTCTTGACTATCAAACCAGCAGATGTTACATTTGGTTTCTTAGGAGTTTCTAATTACAGAGCAATCACTTGAACTCCCCTTGCTTTCTACACTGCATATTCTCTAGTCCGAAATAAAAAAAATGCATCTAGATATACAAGCAAAAAATTGGGGTAAATATATCGTCTCAAATCAAATCTCAGATAAATAAGCATATGTCAGAATCAACAGTATCATCTTTAAGCTATACAGATGGTATATAGACCGGTGTATTTCTTGATGCTGTAATATGAGATAGGTGTGGTTCATGACCAATGTCGTGGTCAAAATTAAAAGAAGAAGAAGCATGTATTACCATGAAGACAGGCTATTCATTTGAGTTTTGAGATCCATCAAGTTCGTTGCTCAGCATATGGTGCAGGAGAATATCGACCATCGTACCCTTTGTCTTCACACTGCAACACGTCAACTCTAAGTAATTGCTGCAATAGCAAGGTACAAACAAACATAGCAAACAATAATGAAGTGTATTACCGCATAGATCGCGGCTTGTTTCTCCCTTGGGGAGTAGAATCCTGCAAGGGTGGACAAATGCTCTCAAAACATTAGCTATTTTAGTCCATATAATTGCATATAATGAAATACTTGATGGAAAATGTGGAGGTGATGAAAACTAATAACACAGTAAAACAATCTATGCAAGTCAACTTGTTCTCCAGCAAGTACTTGCACACTAAAACTTGCTGAAACCATGCAATTACGGGAAGAAGTGCCGTTGGTAATTGGTAGTAGTGTAAAGCTCAAACCAAGTGGTAAGAAGATAAACTTCAGAGTAAAGATATGAAGTTTTCCAACTTTTCCAAACAATATTGTGGCATTGTGATTGTACATAAAAGATAGTGTAAAAGTTAAAACTGGCTAGTGTTCTGGCTTGAATAGTAAATATGGTACCAGCAATACCTGGTTACTCAGATTTACCCACTGGTTTTCCAAGTAATGTGTAGTGACAATCTGTTATGAGCAGAAATATTAATCTAACCTGCACGAAAGATTCTCCAGCCTTTTCCAGTTCCATCTCAGCAAAAAATGCCTCCAGCACAAATGCCACAATCTGAAAAGAGAAAAGGTAATATGCAATTTATTTTGAGATGCTTCTTTGCCATACCATCCCATAACTAAACATCTGACCACCAAAAACATTAGGCAACAGAAGCATCATTCATAAATAAAGTTTTAAAGCTGAGGACAAACCAATCGTAACTAATGAAGCTTCCTTGGATAAAGTGAAAAGAAAAGGAAACCATATCTTACCAGATTAAGCAGCAGTAGTATTGAAATAAGGTAAAAGCTGACAAAATAAACCAGGCTCCAAGAACTTCCAGTCAGGTGTGCGTAGCTCTGAAAAAATGTGAAAGGTTACACTAATCACACAATACAAATATTTTTTCTTAATACTTCTAGGCAGATAATTTCCTAAACTTGTTTAGGCAGAGAATCCAGAACCCATGAAAAATTGAAGGGATAAATGAATCTTTTTTCCCTTGCTTATTTTACTACTTCAGGGGCATTGACTTAAGTATTTAAATTTAATTTCTTAGATTCCAGAAAGCCAAGCAACCGAAATAAAATAATAATCAAGAAAGTCAAGTGAACAAACTAAGAATAAACATAAACAACTGGATACATATAAGACCCCCAAAAAAGATGAGTCAAGAAACAAAGCAGACTGCAGCTTAAGGGTGCTTGTTATATTCTTACCTCCATCCAGACTTGCCAATTGCCCATCACCAACAAATTGAACAGAGTAACCATACCACTTGGGTAATCATTTAAGTTAAAAAGAAGATAACTGAATATGTCAAGGGAAGAAAATTGTAAATTGCAGGGGAAAGTACATTATAATGGCATGTCCATGTTTTACTATGGAACCTATGAACCAAAGATTCTCACGGCATAACTGTTAGAGCATTGAACTCCAGGGGTTAATGAAACCCCTGTTACCAGCCCAGGTTCAACTCTTACACCAGCTTCTTTAAGACAAAATCTGAGGGGCGTCTCTCCCTCTGGCGATCTGGTCTACGTTTTTTATTCACTGTGGAAACTACATGAGCCACGAAAACCATGGTAATATATGCGACGAACAGGAAATAAAAGGATACTCATTACTAAAAAGATCTGTTTCTTTCAACTTTGGGTTTCCTGCAAACACAATGCCCCCAAAAATCTGCAAACAAAAGAGCCTCAGCTATCATTTAATGAGAAACACAGAGATGCCAAAAATGCATATGATACTTCAACAATAAATATACAAGTCCAACCTCAGGAAAAAGTTCGAGTAACAGGTGTTATGAGTAAGTTGTGAGCAAAGTTAATATCGGATGATTGTATGTAGCATAGGTGCTCAACTTAACAAATTGAATCAGTTAGTTGCAGCCCTTCTCAGCACTAGATTTGCGCTGGATAGTGTTGGTAAATAATCATAAATGACGTGTTTTTGGATAAAAAAATAAGCTTTCAGGCCAACTAGTTCAAGCATAAAACTATACAGAAGCACAAGAGTATTAGAACCTGCAAACCAATGGAGCAGTATACGCAAAGTATACAGAACACAATCCCCAGGTAAGGCAACAAACTAGACATCAGAGTAAAAAATGTCGCAACAAATGCTCTAAATCGCCGAACTTGCAACAAAATTCTTGTTAGACGCAACATCCTTCCAAGGAGAAGGTATCGAATCCTGTTCAGAGAAAAATAAGGAAAATGAATCCCATATTTGATAGTAAGCTTGTTACAGCAAGCAACAATAAAAAACTGTCATATTAGATTATTCTCAGCACTGTATCTTCTTAAAATCCGTCCAAGGTTCAAATTGTTGGATTTCGATTTCTTAAAAATAACGTACAGGACACCTCTGAAGTACAGCCTAACTCATCACCACATATAGGTCAACATGCAGTGGCAGGTTCTTGACTTTCTTGCAATTATACAATATAAGAGAACTGAATAATAGCATACTATAGATGCATAATGTAGATTTTTTCACAAGCATACTGATTTTGTTTAGTTATGTATGTTACCTCTAGGATTTATCATAGAACATTAGGGTAGGGCGGAGTTCAGACCTTGTACAAGGTAGCATCTTGTTTATTCAGTTACCAGGAATTAAAAAAGCATGGTACCATACTTTTAAGATAATATATAATTACGATTTAACATTTGCAAAGTAATGTATCCAAAACAGTGATATTACCATTCTCCATTTGAAAGAAAAGGAAGCTCTGATGGGAACATGAATGTCAGGGTCTCTCCAATAACTACACAGAAATGGGGATGTTAGATACTCCAACAATCATCTAGTGATGTAATATATTTTTTTCAAAATATCACCACGACTTCAGAAGATGGCATCAGAGAAACCAAATAAGTAACTCAAGTCATGCAGCTAGTAACCATTAACGTGTTTACAGTAAGAACTACAGCAGATGGATCCAAACTCCCCAACTATAAAGATAATATTCCTTTGTACTCCCTCCGTGTCCCAACTCCCAAATTGTAGGTCATTTTGGCTTTTCTAGGTGAATCAGATCCAAAACTAACAAATGGTAATCTATACCTTTACTATAAACATGTATGCTGCAAAGGGGCTCACAGTGCAGTGGCAAAGGCCACTAGCTGGGGAGCTCCCACCCAGGGTTCAATCCCTGGGTGCTGCACAATTTGTGGAAAAATAAAAAAATTCCCTCGTCGGTCCCGTGTGCCAAAGCACTGGTTAAGAGACGGCCCAGGTCGGCCTGAGGACCATGTGTGGCCCAGGCAGGAGTCTCGCGGGTTACGTTTCCAGTGTCAGGGCGGGGCCGGGGTTCGGGGATTTTCTTGGCCTGCGTGAGAAGGCCTTCTTCTTACATGTAATGCCCGGGGGGCGGCTTGCCCCTCGCAGGTCGAGTTTTTTTTTTATAAACATGTATGCTGTTACTATAAACATGTTCTTGTAAAATATCAATGTAATGTCTGACTGAACAAATTAACAAGTTTTATTGTAAAAATAAAAAAAATAAGTTCTTCTGAACCAAAATATTTTGCAGTCCATGGATTTTTGTTTAATAATTCAAGATAAAAAGAATAAGAATACAAATAAATTCTCTCAACTCACACCGACAGCTGCTGGACCTTCTTTTGATGCATGGTGGGAAAGTGTGGGAGCAGCTGTTACGGGAGATGCACGAAAGGACTAAATTCCCTAATCATTCTTGGAGCCTGGTGCATTTGGAAGCACCATATTGATTGTGTTTTTAATGGTGCCTCCCCTAGTGTTGCTGCTATGATGAGCATGGCTAGGACGGAAGCCCATATGTGGAGTCTGGCAGGGGCTAAAGGTCTTGCTTCTTCTATTAATATAACAATACACAGTTCTACGTGTTCAAAAAAAAGAATACAAATAAATTCCCGTTCTAGAAATGAGAGCACTTACATATAGTCCAAGTAATCACAAAATCAAACTTGTTTTGTCCTTCCATCCAATAGGCCCCAAATCCTAATGAGAATATTTTGAGTGCCATCTCCACAACATAGATCCATCCTGCAGCATAATTTTAGTATTAGCCTCTCATGATAGCAAGGGAAATGGAATATATGGTTAGATAGATGTTTCAGAAATTTCATTTTAAAACTTGAAGGTTTGTGTACTTTGAGCAGTTTCTGTTGTGTTTACATGTTACAAATCATTGCATTGATTCATATTTTTGCCCCAGTACTAGGATTGTACTGCAGCCTATCAGGCTTCTACAACAGGAGCACAAATGTAAATATCCCTTTGACAAAATTAAGCACAAAAGACAAATTTCATCAGACACAAGTTAAAACTTGCTAGACAGTGCAGTTGAGGACATGTTCACCACAATAGCCAACACTCTCACAGTGCAAATGGTCAGCAGAACACGCCAAAGAAGCGGTTTGCTGAGCCAGCCTGGGTTCGAGTCACGGCACAATCATCTTAAGACAAAATCAGGGGGATTTCTCTCCACCTGGTCGAGTTTTTTTTTATGTTCACCACAATAAACTTACCAAAAACAAATTCAACTTCTTGCCACACTTTCTGTGAAGAGCTGTTCTCTATATCTAGCTGCAAAAGATCAGTCAACAGATCGCATAAGATTCGTCACAGACTCTCATTTATTCCAAAGTTTGTAGTTGCAAAAGAAAAGCACACTAAATTATCTAGTATATGTTTTGTTTTAACATACATGAGAGATTGAAGAATCATGGTTTTCAATGAAACAAAACAAGCATAGGATGCCACTCCTAGGTGTACAAAATGTTAACAAAAGGAAATAATATTGTGCCTTACCGTTGTTTCAATAATGACAGCAACTAGGTTCACCAGAAGAACAAAGACAACAATATACTCAAACTGGCGACTTCGTACAAAGGATTTCAACCTTTCACATAGTGACGAATGGTAGAAAGATGGGTACTTCTCCAGATACGAAGGCTGCAAAGACATGTACAACATCAAGTCAGGGCCTGGTCAGTATGGAATCACTGTGCAATGCATGTTTGATGGTACTACCCCTAATCTGAATGAGGTTCTGCTATCATTAGAGATGAGTTACACCTATGGAGTTTAGCTGGGGCTCAAGGAATTTTCCATCCGCTCGCACTAGTGTCAAGTGCAGACTAGGTTTTCTCATTTGGTCAAGGTCAAGTTCTTTGTTCTTTAAAAGGCGAGTAGTGCATGTGAATGTGTGGTATTGTATGGGTTTCCAAACCATTTATTCTTCAATGATACGAAGCTCTCCTGCGTGTTCTAAAAAACCAGCATGAAATCATCACTAAAGTAAACAGCTCAAAGCAGTACTGATCTCGATATGAAAAAAAAACTAAGTTTACATCAGTGGCAGTCATATTTTTCTACTGCGATTAGTCCTAACAATCAGTGCTTTATGCATCAAGGAAGCCAGAAAGTTATTATCAGGGGGCATAGCTGTAACTAAACACTAAAGGGCACTAATTCAAGGTTTTCCTCTTTTTTACATGAAAATTTTACTATAGATAAATACATCACACATGGGGGAGAAGGGATCCACCTTAATGTCTCCCAAAATGTAAATGCACAAATCAAAAAGC
Source organism: Cenchrus americanus (assembly GCA_947561735.1). NCBI lineage: Eukaryota > Viridiplantae > Streptophyta > Magnoliopsida > Poales > Poaceae > Cenchrus > Cenchrus americanus. The sequence goes on along the minus strand of OX387244.1, from coordinate 72,966,053 downwards.
GTTGTTAGCAGTGGAACAGCACATCGATACTATAGAGTTGAATGCACCAACCAGTTCAACCCAAAAGGTTAAGATGATGAGGAAAGGTGGCACTTATACTCCAACACTCCCCCTCATGTGCAGGTTCTCTTAGGCTGCATATGTGGAAATTGGATTGGGCAATTATTTTATTTAATGGTGCCCACCAGGATTCAAACTCAAGACCTCTGGCTCTAATACCACGATAGGAAATATCACACATAATCAATAGGTCTATATATGTAACTGGTATTCATCAATACATATATCGGTTATGTGTGATATTTCACGTAATCGGATACAAATCAGGCCTCTACACTTTCAGATTTGCAGTTCTCCTTTTATGGTTGAGCACAACAACACTACTATTCATACATTGCAAGTACTGGTACAGGAACTGAAAAATGAAAGGATTTTTTTTGGTGTAAAATATGACTTCATAAGATTACAAGTTTGAATATGCTGTATTATGGCTTTTCCTTGTATTGTGACTAAATATTCAAAATTCTCTGCTTCACATTGGGTCAGACCTAGTCCAAAATTAAGCAAAAATTCATGACACAGAATAAGCATAGGATCATGAGCATATGAAGAAGTAAACATACTGGTGGCTCTTTCTGGAATTTTATTGCAATAGTATTGCATAGGTCAGCAAATTCCTCCGGGGTAATCTGCATAAGGGTATACAATTCAAAATCATCAATACTGACACTACTTTTTCTTCAAAGTCATGCTTATTGCTGATGAACTCAGTAAATTAATTTATTTTCTGAGTTATAAATGCCAGAAACTCAAATGCTCTTGAAATACCAAATAAATAAGCAGATCACAACATTTTTTTGCAGCTCAATAGCATTCAAACTAAAGATGATAGTTTGAATATTCACAGTAAATCATTTTTAAAATTTGAAATTCCAATAAGGTGTTAGACAAATCACCAAATGAAAAAATATTTAAATGCTATATAACAAACCTTTTTCAGGGGTATTAAATATAAGGACAGAGCATACCTTGAAATCACCACTCTGATCAAGCTCTGTAAAGATTAGTTCAAAATCTTCCCTTGAGGTCTTGGGCAACGACCTAAAAAGAGGTTCCATGGCATTAGTTATAAGGACACTATGATCTATTCAATCATATTTAATGATAAAGTTCCATCTTTAATTTTTTGCGATCATTAATAAATAAAGGAAAAGTCAAGTATAGTAACTCAAAAGCTACTATGTTTGTATCAGTAGTAGCATGTACTCCCTCCGTCCCAGAATATAGCTACGTTTAGGATTCAAAATTTGTCCCAAATATAGCTAAGTTTTGACTTCCAACGGCTGAGATAATAGGTAAACAGTCCAAAATACCCCCAGCATGGCCGCATGCACCCTTTCCAATTTGACTTTTTACTATTCTTCTTAATCTGTCTTAAAAAGGCTAAATATAGCTATATTCTGGGACGGTATATGCAAAACAGAAAATAACACAGCATAACATGATCCATTTACATTAATTACAAGCACCTTAATTCCCTATTTATATTTTTTAGTAATGATATTAATTAATAGTTTATTTTATTTGATACTCTAACTGCATATCGCTGTACACACTTTAAAATTACTTTTGGCTTTCATCTCCATGATTTACTAATACCTTTTATTTACTTTATATCCTTGTTGCATTTATTTACTTTATATCCTTGTTGGTGGTGGCTCTTAGTTGCTTTCATCTCTAGCATACACACAATATAAATTTCCTCCTCTAGTTAGGACATTCATAACTAACCTCAGAACCAAATTTTGTATAAAAGTCCTCTTTTGGTAGCTAGAACATTGATATAGTAAAGGGAAATTTTAAGCCTCTCTATAACAATAAAAAAGCCCCCAGAGTAAAACTAGACTATTTGGTTACCTGTACTTGTTAAGCTCATCAAGTAATGCTATGCACTGTTCCTTGTTGAGATAGCCCTGACCCTGATGCACACAAAAAGGCAATAAAGCAATATCAACAGAAAAAACAGTAAAAAAGGGTCTTCGTAAATGGTATTAACTGCTAAGTGAAATAGTACATGTGTCCAAGAGTACATAAACAAAAGGTGCTCACGTTAGCATCGATGAGATCAAATGCCTTCTGTAGAATAGTTTTCCTTATAGAGTCAATCTGAGAAACCTGTTTTGCTAGCTGGATCACAAAAACCATGCCATGTATGCATTCAAATTACTTTTGGGCATAGAAAAAACGCATCAGAATTTAGAATATAAGAACATACTAATGATAGAGATAATTCGGATGTACGGAGGAATCTACCTGCTCTTTAAAGCTATCATAAATGACAGCAAGAATCAAATTTGTTAGGAAGTAAACTCCTAACAGCACATAGATAACAAAAAACAGGGAGTACCAACGAGAGCTCCTGCTCAAATACACGTGAGCATATATGAGTGCGTCAGAAGGAATTATCATATACATTTCAGGAATTGAGACGCGCAGCTTACTTGTAAGCAGGGACCCATACATCAGGATTATTGGATGTGGTGAAGAGGACAAACATCTGGTATAAAGTTGTACCATATGATGTGAATTTGGTCTTTCCTTGTAGTGTGTCCTCAAATGTTACATAGGCTAGCCAGCTTGCAAATAATAGGAACAACAGTGAAAGAGCCTAGAAATGCAGATGTGGAAAGTTATATGATGAAACTGAAAAGTTAATGTGCACGATGCACTAATGCAAGAAAGAAGCACACAGCTGGTGAATGATAAAGTCAATAGCAGATAAAAAGATGACCACCTTATCTACTAGTATCACCATAATTACACCTCAGTAAGTATTTAGTGCAAGGATGATTATGAAAAATAATCTTATTTTACTATAGAAAAAGCACAAAGAACTACGAGCAAATATATGTGTAACTGAATGTCCCACACTCCCACCATGCTCCTGTAGATTCTGTTTCATCTTTTTGGCCATAGAAGAAAGGAGGCCATTGGACAGGTAATTTGAAAATATTTTTCCTGGACTGAAAATGAAGAAAATAATTTACAAATGCAGGTTATCCAATATTCTTTTTTTCTTTTTGAGATGATAATCGGAACCTACTAAATGAACAATAACAGAGCGTCTGGTGAAAATTCTTTTAATGTCACCTTCCTCTTCCTTTTATTTTCAAGGATATAATGTGTTACTTAGCTAACCACCCACCTTATTAAGATGGTACCCTCCCAAAAAATTTAGTAACCACTCAACATGTAACTTTTACTCCATATTCCCTCCAGTCTCTAAATAATAACTGTCTTTTTAAGATGTGTGTAGTCAACACATTTTAGTTTTGACTATCGACATCTCTTCAAATATTTCAAATTAACTTTTTAAAATGGTATGACTAGATTCATCTTCAATAGTTTCAAATATTACACATTTGCTATATTTTGAATGTGTTTGATACCATTAATACTTATCAAAACAGTGTCTTGGTGACCCCACATCAATGTCTGAAATGACAATTATTTGAAGGCTGGAGGGAGTACCACTGAACTATAATTAATGATTTTGCATTGTTAGTTTTGCTCTGTAGGCATTGGAGAAAATCGTGGTCTATTCTGGAGTCAACTTGTTACGTATAGATCTATGATAACATAAGTGGTACAGTATAATGAACAAAACCTTACCAAAACATTGAGATATGTCCCAACGATACCAACCAGTGTAACAGCACACACTCGCAGTTCCCTATGCAGAAAAGTAACATCAATAAGAGTGTGAAATGCAGAATAGCCCTTAATTAACAATGAATATGCTCTGTGCATGCATATGCATGTCTCAAACTGGTTTCTAAACAGTATGACCCGCATATGAAGCTTTCTATATGCCATCAGTTATATATGGATACAGTTGGAAGCCAAACTGTTATGTTAATTATGGTAGCAGAAGCGGAACAGTTTGAGCAGATAAAACACATACCTGATAGTCATAATAAGAAACACAACACGGATGTATGGAGCAATTCTGAAAGGTCCAGGACTAACCATAAACACCAATATGTCGCATGCTAAGATGAAGAGAAGAAGAACCTGGAATGAAAAGCAGAACCATGGACAAATTACAACAACTGGAACAGAAAACATGCATACAAGATGTATCCAAGAAGACATAAGTGAAGACATGTGTATTACCTTCAATTTATTCATAGAGTTCTTCCAGAATAGATGTAATCCTTCATAGGTAAGTGGATAGAAGACATCCAAGACAAGAATGACTAGGGTAATCCCCTGAAATTAAGGGCAAGCAACATCAAGCTCCAAATTCCAGACTCCTTATAAATAATAAATGTTCTTCAATCAAAACATGTGCATTTGCATATTATGGTAGCTCAACTGAAACAAATTGTAAAGCAGTACTTCAGGTAACTGAACATAATCCTTCCATATGCATGGTTTGACACAAACCACCCACTACTCCACTTCTAACCATGATGCTTTGAGATTTGTGTAATTAAGTTCTCGCTTGAGTACAGTAGCATTACTCGTATCAAGGGAAGCTTTACCTCATATATAAGTGATTCTGTTTTGCTTAAGTATGGCAGCTGCCCTAGAAAGTAAAGATCCCTTTGATCACATGTATGTGGGGCATATTTATGGCACCACAGAGGCTCCTGAAAATGCAAAAATTCGCATTAAGATATGTAATCATCCCTACGATGATATGTCTTTTTGAAGCCAAAGCAAATTTGGCACACTTAAGATGCCTAGTTTCAGCTAAGAGTAACACAAGGTCAATCTCTTAACCTAAGAACCATAAGAAGTGGATATAAAAATTTTGGGAACTAACCTCGAGGAAATTCAACAGAATCAAAGCAAATAGGTTAAGTGACCACAGCCAATCCAATCGGAGATACACAAAATAAAACCGCATGGCCCTCTCAAACCTTGTGTCATTCAAGACATCCTCAGGGATACCAACACCATCTTCTGCCTGTGAATCAAAACTGTAATGAGATTTTCTAAATTGCCAAAGGAAATATGACAAAAAACTAATTTCAGAATGCCAAATAAGCTCCAATGTGTGATATTCATTTGTTCTCAAGGAAAAAGTGACTTCCACTTTATTTTGTGGCGCCAGTCATAAGTTAAAAATGAAATGCCATGGTCAGTACAGTAAAATGTCAATTCTCTAAGGTAACCATTTTTGTGCCAACTATGAAGATTCTTTTCCCAAACTGCAAAATCACTTGTGAAATACAACATTCAAACATAGCACAAGTTTGCATCATCACCAGACGAGCCATTAGAATTAAAACTTAAAAAGTAAGTAAGCCACAAACTGTTGAAAACAGTCAACTCCACGAGCACTGGCATGAATAGCACATCAGCTGATCAGCCTCATCCCGCCGTCCTAAACAGAGCACTTGCGCAACCACACACACGGACTCCACGAGCTTAACATACATTACATTTTCACAATGTAAGCGTGAACTGTGAAGTGCTCGAACAGTCGATTCGTTAAACATCGCTCATCCAGTCATCCGCTCCTACAACCACACGCCGACTCACCGACAAGCCCAGCCAGCACCTCAATTCTCAGCTACAGCAAAGCGGCACAGCATTCCGCTCGAGGAGGCAGAGGACGGAGAGGTAGAGAAGCTAGAGGGAAGAGCGGGAACCGACAAGGTCGACAAGGGCAGCCGCCTTCTGGTACCGGTCGCCGTAGGCGAGCGCGTCCGAGCGGCGGTGGTACTGCCTCGCGCCGCGCGCGCCGCTGCCACCGGAGCCAGAGCGGCCCCCACCGGCGGCGGACGTGGAGCCGCGGCCTTCCTCCCCGTCCTCCTCCGTGATGAGCGGCGCCAACAGTTGCTTCGTCGGCATCGCTCCCCAACACTTAGACGGCGGACGCAGGGCCGGCGCCGACCGACACGGTGGAGATCTGCGACGAGGATCTGAATTCTGAAGCAGGGAAGCTTCGGTGGTGGATTAGTTTTTACGAGCGATGTGCGGAGTAAGTGGGATTTGGGAATGGGATTAATGATTAAGTAATCCGACGCCGCGACGCGAACGTGTCCCGTTAGTAGCCCCGCCACGCTCGCGAACGTGTCCGTCGTCATCATGCATTCATGTCGCGGTTGTCTTTTCCAGCTTCGACTTCGAGCGCGGAGTTTTCAGCTTTGGATCGCGGAGTTGGCGGCAGGTACAGCGGGGGCACCGTCGCGACGAACACGCGTGCTACGCGTTACACGCTCGCGCACAGCGGGTGCGCGTGTTCATTGGTGGGCGACGGTGTTTGGTGTACGGTGGACGTGGGCGTCGGCCGGAAGGCCCCAAACGATGGGTAGCTTTCGGAACGGATAGTGGCTGAGCTCACCAGGGTGTTATCTGGCCTGACAAAGAGTTAACGGTAATCCTACTATAAGAACGTCCGGCAGATTAAAAAACGGTAAATTACTACTATAAGAACGTCCGGCAGATAGAAAAAAGTCGGACGTCGTCTTCCACGTGGGCTTCTTACGGAGTGCTATCCATCTGTCTGATTATTTTCTACTAGCGACGTGGCTTCTTTCTTGCCCAAAACCCACCATCATGGACGCAATTTGTCACGAATTATAAAAGTTTCTCAGGATCAGGCGATCAGCTGACCCGATTAAAAAACTCGAAGCTCCTCCTTCGCTCCTTGCTTAAAAACTCGTGAAGTCATGAGTAATGCAGTTTAAATGACACACCTGGTGCCATCTTTCGCTAGTCACGACTACAACAGTGGGGAAATGATGTAATGCCGCTTTGTACCCGTCACGACTCACTACACACTTTTGACTTTTTCTCATATTGCAACTATCTATTCTCTGTTTTTTCCCTTGTGCCTGTTTGGTCATCTTTTATGCGTTGCCACACTTCTTACAAAGCACTCGTGAGTTACGATAAATAGTTTACTCATTACTCATTACACCTTTAGCAAAGGTTATGGAGGAAACTTATGTTTAGTTGAGCAAATTCAACTGCACTCTTCACTCGTCACATCGAGTGACATCCAGGGTTCTCCAAATCGGACCCGGTCCGATTAGCTGACCCCAAAATAATTGGGCGGAAAACCAGGAAAATTGATCGGTAAACCGGACTCCTCGGTTCGGCCTGGTTTTCTAGGTGTGGTTAGGGACCGGTTTCCGACCGTCTTGCGAACCGGGCCGAACCAGTAGGACTGGGAACCGGCCGAAACGGCCAGGTTCCCACCAGTTTGGGGAACCCTGGTGACTCTCCTTTCTCAACACATGATCCGATACATTATTCCAACAATACTCATGTGTCCAATTCGTCAAACTAAACCGGTAGCATTTTGACAAAATACAGGTGTTCCACTGAATAAACACTTTACACTTACGGAGTAAGTACACATCCATGAGAAAATTTTATAACCATTTCATTACAAAAGTTCCATCATAAATTATTTTGACACCCAATAAATTATCGCGGGAAACGTCTTTTTAACCCATTCGGCACTTTTCTCAGTGTTCGTCCTTATACAAAGGGAACACACATGATGATCCCGTATTGGCGTGTCGGTCGCGTAAATCTAACGACCGCCTTCGAACCCCTTGCCTGACCAGTGGCCACCATACCCCCCACCTGCAGCACCAAATCATCCCGTCCCGGATAAGATAACACCGCCTGCTCGGGCACGAGCAGCAGCTCGTCCGCCTCCGTGTCCAGCAGCCATGGCCGCCACCTCTACCTCCCCGCTATTCTCCCTCTCCCCCCTCTCCGCCTCCCTCCCTTCCCCTACCCGGCTCCCCACCACCCTCTCCCTCCGCGCACTCTACCCGCGTGCCCGCCTCTCGGCCTCCCTCCCCTTCGCCTCCCCACATGGTACGGTTCTGTCTTGCGCCTTTGGCTTCCCTTCCTCAACAATTCTGTGAGTTACCTCATCGATGTTTCTGTTGCTTGGTTTTTTAAAGGAGGGTACGGGGCATGGGCCGCGACGTCGACGTCGTCCGCCGGGAAGTTGAGGCGGCGGGGCCTGGAGGTGGTGTGCGAGGCCACGACCGGCCGGCGGCCTGACTCGGTCGCGAAAAGGGAGCGCCAGAACGAGAAGCACCGCATCCGCAACCACGCGCGAAAGGCTGAGATGCGCACCAGGATGAAGAAGGTAAGCTGACTGACGCCTAGTGGCGCAGCTGCGTTCGCCAGTAATTTAGCCGCATTGTGTGGTAGAAATGCTAAGTGGAACATTTGAAGGTACATTTACTGGATTAGCTTTGTCTTGAGAATTCATCTTGCTAGATGGACATGTGCGAACCATTTAGATCAATCATAGTGCTGAGTTTGTTATTCATTAAGTAATTGGGAATTTTGGTCTACTTTGGCAGTTTGGCTGGTTTTTTATGTTAGCTGGTACATACGGAGTATCATGTCAATGTGTATGGATCAGAGGGCATGGAGAAATGCCAGCTCTATGAATTTGTAGCCTCAGCATTTAAAGAGTTGAACAGTATGATAATGGGGGTGTTTGGAGAAGTAGTCAAAAGCTATTTTGAGAGCTCCACTCCAAATAGCTCAAATAGCACCTCTTGGGAGGATAATTTTTTAGAGTTAGTTGCAAATAGCTCTAAAATAGCCCACATGTTTGGCTTCTTTTGAGCTATTTGGGCTAAAAAGGAAAGAGCTAGAAAATATCCATGGGATTCAAACACCCCCAAGGTTGATTGATTTGATGTTAATTGAATTATTAAAATGTCATCTCACTATTTGAATATTTTTTTTTGCGAATTACCTCACTATTTGAATATATGCGGAAGTAAATATTTTGCTATTCGATTACACAGTACTAGTGTATGAACCATTTCCCTCAAAGAAAAATCAGCTCAAGAAAAAGAAGACCAGTTAGTGAGTTCCATTCCTTGATTATCTTGCATGTGAAATATAGTTGTTTTCTGTTACTTTGATAAATCATGTGACACAAAAGAGACTGTTAATGGATATGGGATATGAAATCCGACTTGTACACACCATTCGATATCATCATAACTTTTTTACGGGGTTAAGTATTGTATGCTGCTGTTCTCTTAAAAAAATCATAAGCTGTTTACACTTTCATTAGGTCTTCAGAGCACTTGAAAAGCTTAGGAAGAAACCTGATGCCCAGCCTGAAGAAATAATTGAAATAGAGAAACTGATTGCTGAGGCATACAAAGCCATCGACAAGACAGTGCAAGTTGGTGCCCTGCACAGGAACACTGGGAACCATCGCAAGTCCAGATTAGCAAGGAGGAAGAAGGCCATCGAGATACTCCGTGGCTGGTATGTTCCAAATGCTGAACCTGTCGCTGCAGCCTAGTTCTTGAGAAACCATCATCAAGGATTTGTGGCAGCTTTTCATCAAAGCTCACCAATTTTGGGCGACATATATTACTCACGGATCTCAATTGCTTGCCAAGTTCTCTCCATTCAAGTGGTCTGTTTATACCTTTTGTATCATCTTCTATGTCTATGTGCTTTCTCTGTACTAGAACCTGTGAGTCTGTGAGTAGAATGGCCAGTTCTCCCCTGTTTCTATTATTGCTCACCTCACTGTTGTAAAACTTCAGATTGGAAAATTTGAAATATAGCTGTCATCTGGTCTGTTCAGATTTCTTCAGCTGGAGAAACTATATCAGTAAGCGCACATTCCACCCTATTATTTCCCTGCCATTGTGCAAATTGTTACATATCCATGACAACTATTTATTTGGTACTACGAAGGACAAGGTGTGAGGCTGTGCTTCCTTCTGAATGCTAACTACTTATGGGATTGTTTAAGATTTTTTTTACTTTATACCCTGACATTTTATCAAATGATCATAGTTGTTTTGGATTATGTCAATACATTTCAAAGTTCAGGAACAGACTGCCAACAGCAACTATTACTGAATTTAAACGTCTGTAGAATACCAATCAATTTCCCAACACTCACGCACAAAATTCATGCTGCTGAAGGCTACTGGGAGGGTTTACTGGCACTTGAGAACGGGCTGCCTCCTGCTTGGCATGTCGACCTCGTGGCCTCATGTAACTGGATCGGAGCCAATTCTTGCCACTTTAAATCCATTGGCCATGCTGAGCTCTGTTTCTTGATTGCGTTACAATACATGATTGAAATAGTTTTGCCACGTCCCTGCTCTTTATTATCAAGAAAAGTTCGATTAACAGAATTCAAAATTAATTTAAACCTTTTTTTTTGCTCCGAGACAATGTAACCAGAACTCCCTCCGGTTTGGTAAAAGAAATTGTTTAGGACAGCGACACGATCTCCAAAACACAACTTTGATTTGTCTTTTCTATAAAAATATTTATTGAAAAAATATATATGCATACTTTTATGAAAATGATTTTCAAGACAAATCTATTGGTATGATTTTCACATTTCAAACTCAACTGTTTGAAAGTTATTCATTATTTATTTTCCTAAAGTTTGACCCAAATCTTATCAAAAACAACTTTTAACAAACCGAAGGGAGCATGTACTTACAAGCCGCATTGATGTTAAACGTAAGATTCATTCAGATAGTCAATGCGGCTAGAGAAATACTCCATCTTAAATTACTATTTGTTACTATGTCTAGATACATAAGTAAAAATTATGTATCTAGAAAAGTCAAAACAAAGTAATTTGGTACGCAGCGAGTACATGAACTGACAACGGCAAAACACCAGACACCATGATAACGGGCAAAGCTTGTGCACAAGCCTTTAAATCTAACCAATTATCAAGTTAATACATAGCATCATATATAAAAATAATCTATCTCAGACCTAATAACCTGCCAGGCACTAAAAAGGGGGCAAAATTTGCAGGTTAAATCTTCATACGCTTGATAGGCTGCACTGAAGACTAGGTCAAGTTTTTTCATACTATATATATACCTAAACATACTAATGTCTGTGCAAACAAAACTGGTTATCCCAATCTTGTCACTTTCAACTGATCAATCATATTCTCGAGCATCTACCGAAGGGTAGCAAAGCTAGCCAGCTCTTCTTATGCTGTTGCGCCTGATCCCATCAAGGATTGAGACATCATCATGCAAGGTGAAAGGTGTGCTGAAAATGGAATTAAAAATACTTGGTTAGGACTTAGAAGCAAGACGTGCTAATTTGGATGGAGCATCAGTTGAATCTTGATAGTAAATAGAGACATACCAGTTGAAGTCGAAACCTGCAAACTTTGAGTCCTCTGATATCTCAATTTCCACCTTTGCTTTTCTGGATGCCTGCTCAAAGATAAATGCAGTTACTACTTACAAGACTACCAAAGATGTGTATTGTCTAGCACAAGTTATTACAGTTAATCTTCTTGTTTAGCAAATATGAGGTGTGAATCCTTTCGATGTGTGTGACCTCAAGGAGTTGGTGCTACTTGAAGAGCCCCTAGTAGATAGAGGTGTGGACGAATCACCATTGTGGAAACAGCTAGGTAGTGCCTCTGTACGTGGGTATGTAATTTGCTTTGAGATGTGTTCAGAAGAAATGTAGGGGGCGTTTGGTAGGCTGCATAAGACCTATCCAGGCTTATGGGATGCAACTCACTGTGGTTTGGTAGTCTGCATAAGGCCTTATACAGGCTTAGCTTGTGCAAAAGGAGTCCCCCAACCCGCATCCACAGAAACGAGGGGGAGGAGCGTTTCCGGTTGTGCAGGCATGCAGAAGCCTTCACCCTCGCTTTCGCTCACCCCCAGACGGCCATAGCGGTGCGAGCGGCCGGCACAGCCGAGCCCGCGGCGGCACGTGGAGGAGCTCGTGCGGCGCAGCCGAGCCCGCGGCGGCACGCGAGAGGAGCGCACGGCCGAGCTCGCGGCGGCGCGCAGAGGATCCCGCGGCGGTGCGCGGAGGAGTCTGTCCGCCGACCAAAGAGGCGAGAGGGAGGGATCAGAGGCGAGACACATTCCAAATCCCCATCTTGCTCCTCTTGGCCGGACCCCGGCGTCCGTCAACACTCTGCTTCTTGTGCTTTACTCTGCCAATCCAGTCGAGTCGAAATGGATTGGGTTGGATTGGTTGGAGGCCTCCTCCATCCCCAATCCCCCAAGTCCAGTAGCAGCGCCGTTGATCCGGAGGAGATCAGGATGTGCGTCGTCATCCTCGGCGCCTCCCATGTCGGCACCCTCACGCTCGATTGGTGGCCTTCCCATGGTCAACAGCATCGGAGGTGTACTCCTGGCAGAGGTGAAAATGGGGACGGAAGGGAAGAGAAGAGGAGAGAGAGGGGAATGAGTGGTAACTTCACCTCTGGCCAACACAGGGTCATCCTATCACATTATGCACTCTACCAAACACAAGCATATCAGCCCAGACTATCTCTAGCCATCCTACCAAACACGAGCCGTTTGCATTGGTTTAGCCTGTCCAAGGCTGGCCTGGCTTAGAGTTAGCCTGGCTAGGAGCTAATGCATGCTGCCAAACACCCCCGTAAGAAGTATCAGACTCATCTCCTGCCTGGTGTGTTCTTGTGTGTGTTGTCTTCACTATGTATACTTGAGCTGTCATTTGTAAATCCTAAGTTCTGAACAAACACAAGTTACAGCCATTCTATATAACAGGATCGATTCTATACTGTTCCTAATATATATGATATCATGACACAAAATTGAAATAAGTGTACCATCTAAAGTAGTGCCTAAGCAATAGCTGTTCTAATAATCCGTATTTCAAATAAGGTAGCTGATAGCAGCTCTGCAGATATACACAAGTCTAGACCAGATCATCTAAATCAAACATCTATAATGAAATATTTGAAACATGCAAAGAAACATGTCTGGACTAAACCATTTAAGTCAACCATCTATAATAGAATTGATAGGATTACGGATCCTACCGGGGATTTCCCTTAACGAGTAGGGATGATTGGCTGGCGGAGGACGGTGCGCCGTCGTGCAGATCGCGAGGGAAGACGGCGTGCTACAGTACCGCGGCGCTACAGTAACACGGGTACTGTTCACGCCGGTACTGTTCACGCCGGAGGGCTGCGAGGAACTGGCGGCTAGGGTTTGGGGCGCTGTTGAATCTCCCGGCTCCCTGAGGGAAGCCGGAAACAATTGATTGTTTCTGCTTGATTTAATTGATACATCTCCTCTCTTTAAATAGAGAGGATTACTTGACTCCTAAGGAAACAATCTAATCTTTCCAATCTTATCTCTAACTATCTATGGAATAGTCCACCTGGGCCCTAGGCCCCTCTGGCCGGCCGCGCCCCCCCCCCCCCCCCCCCACGTGGCGCGCGGCGGCTGTACTTGATGCCCGTCATAACAAGAACATTTGAAACATGTACAGGCCCAATATATGGAGAGCCAGATATTACAGCTGAGTTGCAAGTGACTTGGAGTGTAAGTACTCCCGACAGTAGTAGATCAAGAAAAATACCTTGACCAATAAGAATGGAAGGCAGATACCATTCACACTCTCTGCTGGCCTCTGTAGTACCTGGTTGCGAAACTTGATATTCTGGAGGTCATCAAACTTGAAATACACAAGAAAGAATCATCAGAGAACAATAAGTACGCCAGTTATAAATAGGTAGCTATATCTCTGCTATTGCTATATTTGCAAAAAAAACCCTTACCTGTTTTTCAATTTCCTGGAGAAGTTTCTTCTTGTTCTTAATCCTAGTTGTGAGTTCTTTGTGAGCTTCCTTTGAAATAGAACATGACATCGATCACACCACAAATCATTCTCAATTATTATTTATCTGTCTGCAAAGCACAAATACTGACCTCCAACTTCTTAATCTTTTCATATCTGAAATTTGACAGGCCCATCCACTTTATCTCTTTTCTGTCTTTTGCAATAACACGCAGTGCAATTAGCACATTAAAAGCATCATACACTCTCCTCCTAATATTCTTCTCGTCAAACTACAAAGACAAGTTTATTTTGTTTTTAGATCAACATATTGAGGGGGTGAGGATACACAGGCAGATCAAATTATGCAGCTTAATATATGATGTAACCTCTTGGCCATTAAGCGTCAACTTTAGCTCCGCACAAATTTCATCTGCAACCTGAAATATAAAGTACCTAGTTGAGGTAGGTTATAACCCAAAATCACATTCGAGGCCAAACTCTGTAGTATCAAGAACAAGCAATACTGTACCAAACTATCAATGTTAATACAGAGACGCCTCTAGTCAATAGTAATATTACTATAACTAATGCAGTTTTTTTATTTCATTTAGTTGTTTCTTTTTATTGGTGGCTCATGTTGGGTTTTATCCATAGCCTACCCAACTTGCTTGGGATTCGATGGCTTTGTTCTTCCTTTTGTTGTCTGTAACCTTATTTACGAATCATGGTCTGTTAGTGAGAGTTTGAGGGAAAGACGTATAAGAGAATACCTCATTATAAGTAGTCCGTCCTTTGGTCTCAACTTTTTTAGAAACTGCAATGTCAAATCAAATGCTGATTACATCATAGTAGCAGGTTGGCAACTTAGTGTACATCATCAAAGGAAAACATATATAGTGTTAAGCATAAAACATCTGTGTTTGCTTCACATTTATCCTGTTCTATTACACTACCACATATGTCCTAGCATGTGTAACTTGTAAACAGAAAGAACCTCAGTGGTTGAATAATGTTGCACATAAATCATTTGCATCAAAAGATGCATGTACCACCCAACACAGCATGCTCTAAATACAATCTCAATTTATACTAAGCAATAAATTTTTTGAGCTAATGTTAACAATGTCAAAACATAAATTTTATCTTTCAGATCAAAATCCACATAAGAGGGCCTCACAAATCACAAAAAGATGTTCCAAGCTAACCATGGTCTATCTAATTCTGTTGATAGGTAAGCTGGTTAACATTCACATGTACTATGCTCCAACAAATGGAAACAATCAGATTAAGCACGCTAACAAAACTTATTTTCAGCAGAAGGAAATTAATTTCAGTACTGAAATCTGCCCAAGAAAGTGACACATTCACTAAAGAATACATATGCATCGCATATATATTCAGGTACAGGCAGTAGCATCGACGTCAAACAAAGGGGCACCATATTTCAACACGGAAAACCTCACAAAGCGGAGCAGAGAAACAAGACAGGGCATGTGTTGGTACTAGACAAGAAAATGAACCACTGACAGTGACAGTAGGGTCCCAGTGAAGAGAATGTTTGGTATGCTAGGTTGTAAACTTGTACCTACCAACCAAAGACCTGCAACAGTTGGTCGTGGCTGCCTAAGGTGTGCCATTGTGTGGCTGAATCAAACAAACCAGCCAAATATATTCCAGTATTCCACTATATGCCATTACATGAAGTTATTTCCTAGACAAGCCTTGTCTAGAGGCTCACAGTCTCACACGCATCAAGGTTTCACAATCTTTTTAACACAAAGGGAAAGATGAAGGGGCTGCTAGCTTAGAGTTTAGATTCCCACCTCATGAGGACCATTCCCCAACAGAAGCACTGGGCACAATTCGATACAACTAGATCAAAATTAGAACAAGTAGAAATTTGCTCCCGAGCGGGTACCCCTACAGCTCAATGTCACACACTCACAATCACACGCCCAATATCACGAACGCGGAACGCAAGCCACAAATGGTCTTTCGGCGAGGGGGCGTCGTCTCACCTATCTTGCTGTACTCGCGGAGCCCCCACCCAGCGATCCGCTGCACCCCGGACTTCTCCTTCCTAGATTTCCTGCTCTTATCACCCTCCTCCTCCTCCCTCTCGGACGCATTGCCGCCGCCGCCGCTGCATCAACAAAACACCAAAACCCAGAACCCTCGCTTGAAGGCTGACACAAAAAAAAGTTGGTCAAGGAATCCAATGTGCACAGCAGAATCGTCAGTACCGTCTAGGAAGCGGAGGTAAGCCGGCCCCGTCGCCGATGCGCAGGCTGGTCAGCTCCGCTGCCGCCGCGGCATCGCCGCAGGGGGGCGCCATTGCGGTGGTCTCTCCTAGGGAGAGGGAAGGACACAGACACAGACACAGTATAGTGGGGCTAGGAGCCTAGGAAAACTGGAAAAGGCAGGAGCGACCGAGCGCCTGCCGGCCGTCCTGCCCGTCCAAGTATGGAGAGGTATATCTGACCGTTGATTGAAGCTTTACTATCTTCCTCTTTTTTGTTTCGAATAAATACCTACAATTAACTTCTGCCAAAAATCTACAGCACGAAAGGCGCTGCCTTGTAATAAATTATAAATAAAATAGATAAATGCGAGGAAATTGATTGATTTTTCCCCAAAAATGTCCAGCTCATGCATTCCAAAGAGACCACCGAGTTTGCACATCAAGTTGGTACATGACATTCGGTGGGTTCGCGCAAAATTGTTTGCCTCCAAACGAAGACCAGTCCGTTCCACATGTTGATGTTATCAATGGCAAATTGAAATAGTTTAATCAACTTTTGACATTGCTGGAGGCTTTGACTGACCTACTTATATGTCATTTTCTTTAGATCCATCCTACCTGTACAAAGTTGCATCCACAGCTTTGAACAATAGAGGTGAACTGTAGTGGAATGAAGGGGATTGAGTCTAAAATGAACTAATTTTCCCTCCAATCACTCACATTCCACTTCAATCCAATTATACTCAAACAAACCCTGAAGCAAAATATAATTCAGTAGTAACCTTAGATAACTTGGGATGCTTGGATTTTCTTGCAATGACATCTTAATCTTGGCGTTTCGACTGGAAGCTTTGTTACAAAGTTACGCATAGCAACTTCCTATTAAATGACGCCATTACATCATATCATTATCATTCAGGCACCTATTAAATTAAATTAATCTGGCTGCTGGTTGAATGATGGAAGACCCACTCATCAATCAAGAATGAAAAGATTCAGAAAGGAGAATGTCCATGGGAACCAAATCTTTCAAACCGATCGACGCGACCTACAGATGAAATTCGAGCGCCTGCTGGAAAGAGTATGTGGCTAGCTTTTTCATCGGCAACAAACTGTGGCATAGATGCCCATGTCGTTGCTCTCTCAGACGATGGTGCAGGGGCCGGGGTACTCGTCCTCGATGGGGATGTAGCACGGCTGGCACGGCTTCATGTACGGCGGAGGACACGGCGGCGGGGGGCACGCCGGCGGGGGACACAGCGGGAGGCACGGCTTCGGTGGGCACTTTGGACACGGCGAGGGGCAACAGCACTTCTTCTTCTTCTCTTCCTCCTCCTTTTTCTTCTTCTCCTCTGCCTCCTTCTTCTTCTTCTCTTCCTCCTCCTTCTTCTTCTTCTCCTCGGCCTCCTTCTTCTCGTCGGTCACTGACACCACCTCCGCCGGGTGCTTCGCCTTGCGCAGCGCCGCCACGATCTCCACCACGTCCACCTCGCCCACCACCGTCAGCGTGCTCTTCTCGTCGTCGTACGTCAGCGACTTGATACCTGCCATCGTTATCGGTTAATCACATATAGTCTTCGAGCTGCTAATAGAATCGATTTGACCAAGAAAAATGCAGAGGGACGCCAGCCATGGCTTGGGATCAGAAAGATAACCCACCTTTAATTTTCGAGGAGATTCCCAGGACGCAGGTTTTGCACTTCTTGCAGGTGATCGCCACTTTGAGCACTATCTGATGACGCAGAACAACGGTGACTAATCAACGAAAAACACACACTCCAAGAAGAATTATGAATGAAAAATTGAACGGGAAACAGAAAATTTAAATGATAACCTTCATTGTCACCACGAGATTGATCCTTGGGATACTTCTTGGTTGCTAATTTGGCAGCGTGTCCGAAGTTAAGCTCTGCTCCTAACAAAGCCTCTTCTCCTCTAGGGAGCTTTATACAGTCCTTGACGATGGTCAATGGCCCTATACAAAGTCACAATCACGCCCCCAATTATTATTTCCTCAAGGGAACAGATATAAAATTTTGGCAAAGAGACCAAGCAAGTCAAAATTACTAGTAGGTGCAGGCTGCAGCTCACATAGAGACACGGTCGTTGGGATTATTTTGAAGCAAAAAGGTGTGGGGCGTACCGAAATTTCCCTATCATAAGAGATGCCAAATCGCTACAAACTAATGGCGGTTCACGATTTAAAAAATGGCGCAACAAGTTGGTACTCTTAACAGCCAGTTCAAAGAATATATGCAACCTCTTGCTGGCTAATCAGAGCATGAACGGATAGAGATTAGAGAATCTGACATTGCATGTTCCTGCCTGCTTCCGTGCTCCGGTTTCCTGCATCACAATGGCAGCAGTTGACGTGTGCTAATACACGCTAGATAGTCTTCTTCTCTAGCTAATTAGATAACTCGATAACGAACGAGATGACAAGTAAGAGTTGGTGGCAACTAGGCAACGTGCCAACGTCAGCAGCTATAACACCATTAGAAGTGGTAGTAGTGCACTAGTACCGGTATATATCTGTAGGTTTTTAGTATTGGTGTAACGTCACTGACGAAGACCTGCTGGGATTCATCTGTTGTCAAAAGTTGTTGTTCTCATCTCGTCCGTGAATACTGATTCCTGAGGTTCCTGGGAATCTAGGAATATAGCATATCAGAGGAGAAGACATGCATGTGTCGAAAAAAGATTTGATGCCTCTGCCTTGTTAAGTTAGCCCGTTCGCTTGGCTTATCTGCCACCAGTCAGCAGTACTTTTCTCTCGTAATAAACCAGCCACCAGCAACCAGCCAGCAGTACTTTTCTCTCAGAACAAACTAGCACCAGCCATCAGCCACCAGCCAAACGAACAGGCTGGACGGTTGAGACAAGAATGTGTAGTGTTTGGACGGCAGTTTGGCTCTGAGTTATTGAGTTAACAATTTGGTAATATAGCACGAAACACCCTTTTTTGCATTGCCTCCATCTTGATTTTCACACTCAAAATTAGTCTTTTTCTAACTTGACGATTCCTTCGATTCAAAAGAAACTTAAGGGTTACGATGACGAAATAAACAGGGTTCGTGACATTCGATTACAACTACTCCCTCGTCTCATGTAAAGTGCAATCCTAACTTTTGAAAAAAAATCCCACAAAGAGCGCAATTTTAGAAAATAATCTAATTATATGAATAATTAAGTGGACATATCAGATTTGCATGTCAAAACTTACTGCATATGGCCAACAAATGAGGGTCAGTACATTAGTGTGGTCTGATAGACTGTCCCATGCATTTACACGTAATCTTGGGTCGACTCAACAGACAACCTATACAATGAGTTGTCTGGTAAGTCGTCTGGTGGATCTATATAATTACTTAATTTGTGCACATAAAAAAGGAATATTATGAGTTGCATGACAACAACAACTCATACAACGGTTGTGGAGTTGTCTCATGACGTAGTTGTTTCGTTCATGAGGTGGTTGTTTCGCGAGGCAACGACCTCTTTCTCTCTTCTTGCTCTCTCTCCTCCACATCATCAAAAATCCTATGTGGCACTGCATGAGACGACCCATGAGACTGCTGACGTGTACCAATGTACTTGCTCATATTAAAGTCTTTTCATACCACCACTAATCTGTCTAAAAATCTAAAATTGCACTCTTTATGGGATAGAGGTAGTATTTATCAAGGGGGCGGCTCCAACTTTGTCTAAGTGTCTAACACAACCCTGTTCATCTAATGTTCGTTGAAGCATATTTTCTCTCTTCTACCCTCCCGTTCACATAACAAGGAGTCGGTGGAGCCACAAATTGTGACTCCTCCGCTCGAGCTCTCTGAGAGCACAATGACTTGTCAAGGAAGTCGAATCATTTGGGCGAACAGTAATGCTAACAAAGGATTATAAAAACATTTTCAAAATTCAGTTTTATCTTAAACTAAATTTTGGCACCTTGTCCATGACCAGAAAGAACAAAATTTGTTGAAACTAATATTCCTCCAATTGCCAAGAGTTATTGTCCGATCAGTAATCTTCCCGCAAACCAGCGTTATTGGGACTTGCTGTCCAAGGTGTGGTCACTACTCCCTCCATCACAAATTACTATTTGTTTTGACTTTTTTAGATAGATTTTTTAGTGTATCTAGACATATGTATATATCTAAGTGCATATAAAAATGTGTATCTAGAAAAACAAAAATGAATAGTAATTTGGGACAGAAGGAGTACTATCAAAGAGGAAGAGAAATTTGGCTTGAAAAAGAGCCACAATTTTCTACATGTCACAGTTATGGAGATTTTTAGCAAGTTTGGATGGAATTTCAAAAGCAAGCTTCAAGCATAGTTTCTGTTTTCAAACTTTGGTGGAGTTATGTGCCCTTTCTCAGCCTCAGGGCTGTTGAACTGTGTCATTTGGGTGTTGTAATCCTTTGGTTGTATACATTCACTTGCAAACTGTTGAGGTCGGATTCTATCCCTTAATCCAAAATTTGATGCCCAAGAGGTGTCCAGTATGGCAAACTCTCCAAAGTCCAAATTCATCATCACTTCCACGAGTAGGGGTAGCTGGAGTTAGAACAACAACCCGCCCATTGTTCTCATCGAGAGTGGTAGTACACTCAATAAAGCTAGAAAAGGAGCGTCTTACCAACCTGTTGTTGGAGTGAAAACCGTCCCCAAAGAGGGGCCAACTATTCCGAACCAAACAAGAAAGGAAACAAGTAAAGACACCGAAGAATACTAAACCTCAACTTTCGCTGAGCGAAAAGACGCTCGTCCTCCGTCCAATCACCCTTTCTCATTTGAGAGCCTGTGTGGTTCGAGGACCGGCGGATGGTCGCTGCCTGGTATGATGAGTGATTGACAACGTTGTGTGGACTAACTCTTGGCCTAGTATTACAGGTGCAGGTTGCGGCTTGATTGATGATGGTGCAGGGTGCAGGTGAAGAACAAGCGCGAAAGGTCGATGTCGGTGAGGCCTCCAGGTGTGCAGCAGACAAGTAGGCTTGGTTTGAGGGACCTGGTGGCCAACGGGGTCAAGTGCGAGCCACATGGTGGCAAGAACAACAAGACAAAGTCGTGGACGGTTTCTTGGTTGATCCTCAAAACCAAGGTCGAGCCGGGACTATGTGGGTGCCAAGACATGAGTGGAGATTGGTGGGAGGCTACACCAAGTTTGTGGGGGTTTCTAGTGGTTCACCACAAAACAACTAGGTTCCTTGGTTGATCCACAAAGCCAAGACCGAAGACTGAAGAGCAACAACATCAGGCCGGTCTGATCGGTGTGCGACAATGCTTTCCAGAGACTTCAAGCGAAGGACACGCGTCGGGGTCGCAAGGCTTGCGTCGAGGCTAAGCAAGTTTGTGGTCGTCGGGCATCCGTTTGATGGTGCTACGATGAAGATTCCCAAATTGCCCCTCGAGGGTGTGTGTCTTAGTTTTATGTCTTAGGGTTAGTTTTGTCTTTCGGTTGCCTCCATATAACCCAAGTGGTGAGAGGATAGCAGCCATCTCATGGAACCCTAGCTCATTTGCTTTTGCTATATTCCTTTCCTATTTCCTTAGGATTTTTAGGACTAGCCTGAGAGCTTCATGGTGAGATCCTTAGAAAGGATTGGATGATCGTGTGGCAAGCTAGACCTTGTATGAACCTTCATGGTACGTATAGATGATTCAGCGTGGTTCCTCAAGACCTTATGTTGTTTCTCCCGTTTTCCTTTTTGGTGATTTTCGGAGCCCTTTCCTTGCGATTTTCTTATGGTGGATTTGAGGCCTTTCTCTTTGGGATTCAGTTGGGGATGTATGCTTGAACCCTTCATGGTTCGTTTTCTTGTGATCCCCCTTACAAATCCGTGAGAAAAAGTGCTCGATTTGGGGGTTTTCTTATATTTCAGGAAAGTGGTGTTCTTGGTAGAAATCCTTTGATTCCTATTGATTCGACAAGTTTTGGTGGACCAAATCGTAGCTATGGGATGCCCATGAGGTACTCCTAGTATCCCCAAAGTCTTGCGCGAATCCGTGGAGCGAATCGAAGGATTAGGAAGTGGATTTGGAGAAGTGACTCGCGGCTCGTTGTTCATCCTAAGCGCCCAGGCCCTGACTGGTTGAAGGATCGAAACGGCGACCCAGAGAGGGGGGAGTGAATGGGAGCCGATAAAAATTCTTCTCAAAAGAGATAGAGGCTCCAACAAGATGAACACAACTTCCAACACACGTCTCTGACTCAACTACCCAAGTTGGTCAAGACCACGTAGCCACTGGAGTGCTACTGATCCTAGGAACCAACAAACAGCCTTCCGAGCCAAAACTCACCAACGCACACAGCGGAAACTTGCACAGTTTGCTGCCTGTGCTACACCAGTCAGACCGGTGGACAGAGCCGGTTAGGCCGGTGGCTACAGCAGCCGCACAACAAATGTTCTAGAGAGCCTCAATGACTTCTCTAGGCCCTGGAACAAAAACACCCTCAAAACACAACCTGCACGGAAGAAAAACCCTACACAAAACCTAGCAAAACAACCCCAAACAAACCAAGAACTGACCAGCAACAGCACAACCCAAAAAACACACGGAACAAGGAACTCACCCGAGTCAAATCCCACAAAAGGCTCACACCGGTCAGACCGGTCACTAGCACCGGTCAGACCGGTCAAGCCTAGGCAGCTCAGGCTGAACAACACTCGCGGGCCAACTCCTCCATATCCAACTCCCGATTCTCTCCACGGATCCGAACAAGACTTTGGGGACAGTAGGAACACCTCATGGGCACTCCATAGCCAAGTTATGGTCCACCAAAACTCGTTGAATCAAGAGGAATCGAAGGATTTCCGCCAAGAACACACCAAACCCTAGGACAACGAAAACCCAAAATTGAGCCCCTTTTCTCACGGATTTGGGAGGAGAATCAAAGGGAAAAGAACCACGAATGGTTCATGCATACACCCCCCAACAAATCCCCAAGAGAACGGCCTCAAAATCTCTCCAAGAAAATCACCAAGAAAAGGCTCCGAAAATCACCAAAAAGAAAAACCGGGAAGAACTCAAACAAGCCTTGAGGAACCATGCCGAATCATCTATACATACCATGAAGGTTCATACAAGGTCTAGCTTCCGCCCGATCATCCTACCCTCTCACAAGATCTCACCATGAAGCTCTCAAGCTAGTCCTAGAAATTCCAAGGGAAAATGGAAGGGGAAAATAGGAAAACCAAATGAGCTAGGGTTCTAAGAGATGGCTGCCATCCTCTCACCACTTGGGTTATATGGAGGCAACCGAAAGTCTAAAATGCCCTTACTAGCTAACTACGGATACATGCCTATCGAGGGCGGATTCGGAAATCTTTATCATCGCTCCATCGGACGGATGCCCAGCGACCGCAAACTTGCTTAGCCTCGACGCAAGCCTTGCGATCCCGATGTGTGTCCTCCGCTTCGAAGTCTCCGGACTATGTCGTCGCACACCGGTCAGACCGGTCCGATGCTGCTGCACCTCCATCTTCGGTTCTTTGGTCTTGGCTTTGTGGATCAACCAAGGAACCCAGTGGTTTTCTGGTGAAGCACCGGAAACCCCGCGAACTCGGTATAGCCTCCGCCAATCGCCACTCATGACTCAGCTCCCACATAGTCCCGGCTCGACCTTGGTTTTGAGGTTCAACCACGAAACCGTCCATGACTTCATTTTGCCGTCCTTGCCACCATGTAGCCCGCACTTGACTCCGCTGGCCACCGGATCCCTCGAACGAAGCCTACTTGTCTTCTCCACACCTGGAGGCCTCACCGGCAACGACCTTTCACACTTGTTCTTCACCTGCACCAACACCAATCAAGCCGCAACCTGCACCTGCAATACTTAACCAAGAATCAGTCTACACAACGTTGTCAATCACTCATCACACAAGGAAGCGACCATTCACCGGTCCTCGAACCACACATGGTCCTCAATCTCCCCTTGATGAGTGCATTGACAACACACACATATAGTAACTCGAGAGAAAAGAAAAAGAAAAGAAACGAATAAAAAGAAACTCCAACAAGCGATCGAAAGCCAGAGAAAGGCAGAGAGAAAAATCACTTGAAGAAGACAAGTCTCAGATCCCTTAGGCAAGGGCAACGGCTCGACACATCCGAGACAAAACTATGCTCAAGCAAAGAGCGCAAACCACCAAACCCAAACTCGAAAACCACAAAGAGCTCCCCTGCACACATGCAAGCTCCCCCTGAACCAATGCAACTCCCCCTGGACGAATGCATGCAAACCACTTGAACAAAACCGATCAGTTGTCTCAGCTCAGCTCTGACCGATCGCCACCACCGATCAGACCGGTGCTCAACATGTGCACAAGACCAGCACTCTGACCGGTCAGACCGGTGACCACGACCGGTCAAACCGGTGACAAACAGAGCCCAGAATTGGCTCGAAATCACCTGAAAACCTTCTAAATGCATTCAGTAGCCCAAAACAAGCTCAAACTTCTCCCCCTTGTTAACAATGCATGAATCAAGCCAAAAATGCAAAAACTTCAACCTAGAGCTTCTCAAATAGACAAAATTCAACAAAGGATGCTACACATGTCCAAATGAGCAAGCTAGATACTTTATAGCTTCGTAATGAAATCAACTTCATGATCACCAAGTTTCACAACCATTGGACGAAGCTAAGATGGAATTGAGCAATTTTGTGAAAATTTACCCTCTCATGATGAAACGAACCGGATTTCCGCGGGCGGAAACCCGACTCTCTGCACCTCGGTGGTAGTCCCAGGAGGGCTACCACGTGCAATCCCTGTCTCAGCGATGCCAAAATCCATACAAAAAGATAAAACAAAACAAATAGAGTACAACATTTAATTATTACATTAATCAGAGTACATCTCTTCGGCACATGCCGGGTACAAGTCCATGGGGACTGAATCAAACAGAAATATTCTACTATGCAGGATTTGTCCCTACTCTGGCTGTAGAAGGCTTAAGCAAAGCAACAAAGCAACGAACAAGGTAAGCAGAATTCAGCTGTGAGGTCATCACCTCGGGGGAAGCTCACGCTTCCGAGGTCCACACCTCTGGGGTCCACACCCCGCTCAAGGATACCACACCAAAGCACCAGATCTCAACCACGATCCAGTCCCCAACTCTCATCTGTGATGTGGGGCCCGCCTGCTCCTATACCCACATCTCAACGACCGAAGCCGGGCTCACTCACTCGGGGGAGAGAAGAAGCACAAGAGAAGAATATCTAGTCGGAAGTAGCGGTAGATAGCAGTACTGTCCATAACCAGTGGACACGGACTATAGCTATAGGTTTAACACTCTGCAGAGGTTGTACAACTGTACCCGCTCGAATAGGACCGAAACCGGCCGTCACCGGTCCCAGGCCCTACCATACGGCTGAAGGCCAAGTAAGTGGATAATACCCTCCTGCGTCTCCGAGCTTGGCCCAGCCTCCGCGGTAGAGCTCATACTGCCCGCGAGAGGTCCCTTGAAGCTGTGGAACCCTTCCCCGGCCTCGCCGGGGCAAAGTCTTCTAAGGAGGGAAAAGCCCACTCCCGACACGATCACACCGATCCGCCTACAGGAGGGTCGTTATCCACTACAAGTCTCACCCCGCACCCCGCCCATAACAAGGCGGGCGGTTTGTACGAAAGTAGATACTGCATCTGGTGGTAAGTAGACTCGGTCCTGAAGGGGCCGAGAGCGAGCACTCCCCATCTCCAATCCACATGACACGTCCCTCAGGTTAGAGGCCAGATCGCATCTTCCCGAGGCAGACGTTCACCGGTAACCAAGCGGCTCGCTCCCACCAAAACATATCAAGGAGATACGCACCCAGAACACACGCTAGAAACACACCGAGATCTCCCTCGTCTCAGTCCAAGCCCAGAAAACCATCCATAATCAAGCAACAAAAGTATGGATAGTTGAGGTATGGGACTAGCTAGGGGTCTGTAGCTAGTCCCGAAGTAGGTAAAACAAGGAATCAGGGTATATCAAATTATTAAGGCATGGCTAATCAACTGGTTATGCAATTCAACAGAGCAATGCATATAAAGTAAAGCACTAGCATCTAATTATCAACATGGGATCTACATGGTTGGGAGTGACATGACACCTTCGTTGCCGTTGAAG
Organism: Cenchrus americanus; assembly: GCA_947561735.1. NCBI lineage: Eukaryota > Viridiplantae > Streptophyta > Magnoliopsida > Poales > Poaceae > Cenchrus > Cenchrus americanus. Next base: position 72,940,120 of record OX387244.1, on the reverse strand, counting down.
CAGTCGTTGTCCGGAGCAGTGTACTCGGGGTCCTCCGCGTCCTCCTGGTCGAAGCTCGGGTCTGCGGCACGAGATTCGACGCGAACATAAGAATACGGTGCACATCTAAGCAATAACTCCAAATAGAAACCAATTTTTAGATGATCCAAAAGATCTCAAACTACCTACAATCAACAAGGTTTCGAAATTACGAAATTATAGAAATTAGTTTTATATTTTTCTGAGCTTCCTATATTTAGTTATGATTTTACAAATGTTAAAACCATTTTTAAACCATTTCTGAAATTACTTTTGAAAAAGAAAAGGATTTTTAATTAAAAACGCTGCTGACGTCAGCATGACGTCAACGTCTCTCGGTTCGTGGGCCGTTAGTGGGCTGAAAGTGGGCTCGGTCCAACTGGCCCAGAGACCAGAAGTCCAGGAAAGGACCCTGAACTACTGCGTGCTGCGCTATCGGCCTGTTAAAAGTTGGCTGGGCTTATGGCCCAGATCTCGCCGGCGGCCCGTTTAACATTTTGGCAACCCGCACAGGATTCGCCTGCCCTCCAATTGTTCGACGAAGGCCAGGCGGCTCCCGCGGCGGCGGCCGCGCGACGCCGGTGCCGGCCGGAGCGCTTCGCGCTCATCTCCCGTGTGGGTGACGCTCGCAATAGGGCTCGGCGGCTTGGTTGCGGCACGGCGGCGGGGTGCGCCGGCCGGACGGACGCTCGTGCCCGCGTCCTCGCGCTCGGCGTGCGGCGCGTCGACCCGTGGGCCGGGTTCGAGCCCGTCGCCGCCAGCGCATCGCGGCACGGCGCCCAGCGCCTCTCACCTGCAAGAAAACGCGCGGGACGAAGTCCGGATCCACACACAAGTGCACGCATGACGACGGCGAGCCCAGGTCGAAAATTGCCCTGAGACTCCAGCACGTCGCGGCGGCCTCCCTGTTTGGTGTACCAAAATACATCATCAACAATCTGGTCCGAGCATGCCTTAGGTTGCGCGCCGTCCGACAGCTGGCTCCCGCAAGGCCGCCATCAAGGTCATGGTGCTAGGAGAAATCTCGCGACATGCTCTGCTTTGGTAAAGTAGGTCATGATGATTGCTCTGGGTGGCCCAAGATTTGTAGTATGTTTATCTCTTGTGTTGGGTTCTGGATCCAGTGAGGTTGCAGGTGACTTGTGTACCTTCGAACGGTCCATGTAATGTTCGCTCTCTTCTATCATGTAATTGATCGTTTTGACAAAATTATTCGTCAAGGACCTAAATTAATGTGACATGGGGGCTTGTTGAACTTGTTTTGCCATCAGGATGACCTGATGATAATTTGTGTGCAGCTGACGACCTAAACTCAGAATTTAGGTCCCGACACGGTATGTTGATGATGAATCCGGCACAATCATCTCGTGAGATTATCAGGATAGAGCTGTTGTAGCGCGTTGTACGGCGGAAGGAACTGTAATGGGTAGATCCAGTGGACCCCCCTATAAATAGGTGTTGACGGTGAATTTCCGTCAACCTAGAGTACTTGTTATACATTGGTTTCGATTATGATTTGCAACTAACCCGCCACTAGGCATACTAATGATGTAACAAGTTCACACTTGCATATCGATTTTGGAGTTTGTTGTTTACGCAGGAAATCTACGCTAAAGAGGAGACTTTCGGGATAAGTTCACCAAGCACTTTGGAAGAAGATCATGAAGCCCGACAAGAGTCAAGACACGCGATGAACATGACTCCAAATGACCCGAGGACCGAAGCGTCAACGTGCAAGTCTTCAGGGACTCAACCAGAAAACATCGAAGCTTGCATAGCAAAGATTCAAGCCTTAACCGTGAAGGAAACGACGTCAAAGGCCCACATGCAAGTGCACATAAATAAGGAATCGTGCAAGAAGCAACCGAGGAGGAACACGGGCCCAAACTGACCTAGAAAGGGCCTGGGCCGATCGGCCCAGGGGCCTGTTGGCCCGGTTCGTGACGCCCTTTGCCCTAGGTGTTTGTCTATTTATTGCCTCCGCCGCCGTCGGCCACCACATCGAACAAATCACCCATTGACATCCATTCATCGGAGAGCCGCCGCAAGATGAGGGAGAGAGTTATATGAGCTCGTCTCAAGGATCAACACCGGTGGAGAGAAGGAAGCAAGAGGAGGACTCCAAGCCGCTGGCCTAGGGGTGTTCCCAAGCTCCATCGCCGCCATCTTCATCGACGACGTTCTCCGGAGTCTCCATCACCCCTATGTGATTCAATCCATGTAAGATGATGGGGTAATGTCTTCGTTCATCCCTAGGGTTAGATGGATGCAAGCTATGTGATCACTACTTGATTCGTGGTTTCAATCTATTGCTTTCATGTTGATGATGCTTTGATGATTAAGGTTAGCTACCGTGTTTTTCGGGCGTATGATATCCACTACTCCCATAGATTCCATCAACATACCGTGTCCATCATAGGTCTAGTCACGATTACCTTCGCGTAGTGACAGTACGAGGGGAGGGAAAGGGCGAAACCGTGGTCACAACCCCCGGTAGATTGGTTTACCACTCTCGTGTAGTAGATGCATATCCATGTTATCCTAGATCCTAGGGAGGGAACGCTTATCTTTCTTAATCACTCTCTTGTGTGCACCCTTTACCATCTAGTTTAACCCTAGATTTGTTTGATCAACTTAGATTAACTTAGGTTAGATTGTCTTTACCTTTAGATTAATACTCCCTTTAAAGGTTTTCCAGTCAACTAGATTAGTGCTTGGTTAAGTGCTAGCAATCCCCTTGCTCTGCGGATTGACAAGAACCTTGGGAATCCCGTGGTGAAAAAGGTGTAGGTTCGTACGCTTGCGGATCGTAGGTGGATACGAGTTTTATCTGTCAACAAGCCCCTTTTTCTGGCGCCGTTGCCGGGGAGCAAGCCAGTTTGCTACGTTTAATCTAGTATTGATTTTGTTGATTACTAACATCTAACCCTTATTTTTTAGAAAAAAAATCTTTTTGTTTTGTTTTGTTTTGTTTTTCTTTCTACTTTTCTTGTGCCTAGATGGATTTGTTCACCTCACCATTGGAAGACGAAGAGATGTCGCTAAAGGAGCTAGCAATGCTGTCAATGGAGGACATTGAGATGCAAAAATCAGATTTGGCGCTTGCTACAACCCACTATGAAGTGAAGCCTGGAATCATCAAGTTAGTGGCGACAAAACCATTTAGAGGATTGGAGGATGACAACCCATATAGACACATTAAGGAGTTCACGATGATATGCAACATGGTGCAACAAGAAGTAGTTCCGGTCGCTTGGTTCAAGTGGAATCTTTTTCCATTCTCTCTTGAAGATGAAGCGCGAAGATGGTACACACTTGCGTCCGTTGAAGCAAAAGGAAATTGGGATGAGCTAGTGAAGAAGTTTCTTTTGAAGTTCTTTCCCATAAGCAAGGTCCAAAACTTAAGGAGGCAAGTGCTCACTTTCAAGCAAGGAGAGGATGAAGGAATTGATGAACCATGGGACTGTTTTAATGAACTACTTGAGCGAGGCCCGAACTTGGGATTTTCCGGTGACTTGATGTTGCATACCTTTTATTTTTCACTAACCCCTAACTCGTCTCGTTTTGTAAGCATGTGTGTAGGCGGTGATATAATGGATAAGACAATTAGTGAAGCCGCACAAATCTTACAAAGGATAAGCAATGGACAAAGAACGCAACAAGATTGGCAAAGACGTTGTCGAGAGGAGCAAAATGACAAAAGCAAGCCCAAGGTGCTTGCTGAATTTTCTGAAAAAGATGAACCGGAGGTCAAGGAAGATGAACTGACCATACAAGAAATTGAAGATCCACTTCCCAAGGTAAGAGAAGTCATTTCAAATGTTAAAAATGTTGAAACTAACATGAATGTAGGCCGAAGTATGTGGAATGCTAGACCTTTGGCGGAGTTCAATCAATCCGGATGGATTCAAGTTGATTTTGCCCCACTAATCAACTACAGAAGGAAGGAGGAACACCGACACGTTGCCAAACTAGTTGAAGATATTTTTGATCAAGAGATGAGTGGAGAGTCGATCCAAAAGATATTTGAAGAAGAAAGAGAAGAAGGAGATGAAGGATGGATCGACCGGTTTGACAACTCAAGGATCTATGATGAAGAAAGAGAAGAGTACATCCGTGACGAGCCTAGTGACTCAAAGGATAAATGGGAGGAGAAAGGACTCAAGTTAGAAGGTAGTAGCTTATGTTCTATTGAATCCCACACAATAGCAAGGCAAGACATGGAAGTACTCAAGGATGAAGAAAAGAGTGAATCAACAAAGAGCGATCTTGACGACATGTGGTACACGGGAGATAAAGAAAGTAACATACAAGACTTTAAAGAAGAAGATTGGGATGACAATGAAGACTTCAAAGAAGAGACAAATGCAAATGTAGTTGATGTATTACACGTTCCACATGATGAGATGGAGGGGGTGCAAAAAGGTAACAAAGAGACACCTTCACTCGTTGAGATTGATTCGCCTTCAACACCGCTAGATGAACCAAATATCACTCTTGTTGAAAAAGCTCTAAGGCCAAGGTACGCGCTGAAATCTCGGGATATTATTGGTATTGATGTTGATAAATTCAAATACTCATACTCAACCAATAGTATGAATGATAGTTTAAATTCTATGCCTTGTTCCAATAATGAACATGTTGATAGGCTAGATTTTCTTGAGAATGAAAAAGAGGAAACATTTATGTTTGATCCAATTAATCGCACACCTAAAGAACCTTTGCCTAATGATGAGCTAAGTGCTATGCATAAAACATATGCTTCTTTTATTTACACCTTGACTTGTTGCTACAATTCACATGTGGTGTTAATTATGGACGCGTATGTTTACAATAAGTTTTGTAAATCTCGATCATGCTTTGCGCTTGGTCAAGCTAATGACCTTAAATAAGCACATGTCGGGAGAAGGCCTGATTTTCACTAACCATGTAGACAAGGCTCGAATAATTAAAAAAGAAGTCATGCCTAAAAGAGGTGCTAGATAAATCATCAACCTCTCCAAATCCCGCAATGGATGTTGCTGTCTTCATCAATTTGAGAGCTTGTTCAGAGGTGTAAAAATGAAGAAAATGAGATATCCAGAAGCTCCATCAAGTTACCATTCCAACGCATCAAGAACCAATGAGTTTGAGGACCCGTGCAAGGAGTTGAGCGTTGCGCGTTCTGAAATTTCAGGACAGATTTCATCGCCGAAGTAAAATGGACGTAACTCTCTTGTTCGGAGTCTGATTTGGGCAAATAAAGACTCGTTGGAAAGAAAATTTTGTGCACTGTGCAATGGAGTAGAGCTTTGGTATACTTTCTGTTCTGGGCATTAAAGAAAAAATTCATGGAGTGAAGGCAGCACCGAAGGATGATAAAGAAGGAGATAGCGATGAAACAAAAGGATGCTTTGGGCAAGTCTTCTATAAGTGATCAAGGACAACATGGGAAGTAAATTAAAGCTGCATTTGCACCTTTTCTTCTTGCATGAAGGGACATGGCTATGCAACGAAAAGAAGGTATGTGAGAAAGTCGAGCTCTATGACTTTAAATGAAGTGCTTTTCGGGAGGCAACCCGTTTCTTTATATTTTTACTACTTTCTTAGAGAAATTAAAGAATAGAACCATCTTATGATGATCAACTTGTGGTTATTAATCTAAGTTTAGTTTTCTTTTTTTAGAACCACTATCATGTTCATGATCTTATTTATTTATTTACATGCATTGCATTTTGTTAACAACGTGATGTTTCTTTGCATATACATGTTTTGCACATAGTTGGCTTGGTTGTTTTATATACTTAATGATGTGTGCTTCAGTTTAATGTTAATGCTTCATAAGGCCTTATGAGTATTTTCCTTTTGTGATCTTGTGTAAACGTGGTGTTTAAACATGATTGCGGACCATCATCGTTAAGTTCGATAAACCTAGCTAGCTTTTCATATGTTTTCATTTTGCTTTGGTTAGTTTATAAGCTCTGCAATGCGCTTAATTTTTCTTGTGCTATAAGAGTTATTGATTTAGGGATAGACATGGTGTTTTAAACCTTGATAAATAAACCTTCATGGCTATGGAGAAATTTGGCAACCTAGTTGTAAACATGATGTTTAGAACTAGGTGAAAACATTGTCTTTGTTTATATGCTTTCCTATCATGTGCATACACACCTTGCACCACATACACTCATTAGATTTTTATTCCTCATTAGACTAATTATGCCACAAGTTAAGAATCTTAGGAGGTATTATTGAATTATTGGCAATTCTATCTACTCCCAACCGTCACCTTGGGAGTAGAATGTGCGTTTAAAACGTCTTGCTGGAAAGATAAAGACTCTCACTACAAGGAAATTGAAGGATGGCTAAGATAAAAATGCTTTGTCTTCTTCTTCCATGACTAGAAAAATGCTAAGCATGGGGGAGGCCCTGAATCTTCAACACGGAAGTGAAACATGACGTTCGAGAAGATAGAATGGTCAAGATCATTAACATCGCCGGATCAATGCGCAAGAAGCCACCGATCTCATCAAAATTATGCATGCTCTCAAAGGAAAAACACTGGATATTTTTAGATATTTAGAAGCCCCATGAAGATGCAATTCCAACAAATCAAGAATCAAAACAATCGGAGGTTTCTACAAGAAGTTATGCCCGAATCACCGAGTGCAACACGTCCTGAAATCAGTTTTGGACAGCACACAGCGCTGAAGTAAAACGGACATAGCTCCCTTGTTTGAACTCCGTTTTCGATGAATGACCACACGTTGGAAAGGTAATTTCATAAACTTTTCAATAGAGCTATATTTTGATATATGTTCTGTTCTGGACAGAGGGGGGAATCCATGAAAAAGGGACAACAAGGAGATGATGAGAACAAGAAAGAGGAGATGGTGATGACCACATTGAAGAGAAGGGTGATCAATGACTTCATTAAGCATACAAGATCAAATTCAGAAGTTTAGGAGCATTGATAAATCAAGAGAAAAGAAATACCACATCAATACATGGAGATGTTGGGAGAAGGCAACGAAGAACTACAAAAGATGGTAACACCTCCATAGACCTTCTTTTGTTTCCAAACACAAATGCTTGTAAGTATGCCTTCAACCTCAACTAGGTGCAACCTTTTGTTTTTCTCTTCCAACAATAACGTGGCTACTAGGAGGACAACCTAGGTTTCTTTTTACTTTCAATAGATAGGCATGACCATGTGTTCACCTCAATGTTTTATATTGCCTGTGCTTACGGAAAGATGATGAAAGTTGCCGCTTTGTTTTACCTACATGAAGTTATACATGTCTTGGCTAATTGCTCTCTATAATATGATCTGAAATTAATTTAAATACCAGCTCTTTTATTTGTGGAGGTGAAATGACTATGCTCTAGACCCACATACATATCTTTGCTCTTCGATTTAAGTTTATGGATAGCCAGATAACTTGTTGTTTTTATGAAAACTTAACTTTTATGCTATCTACATATTTGTGATGCTCTTGCAAAGTTCTACCTACCAAAGCCATATACATATATGTTATGATAACAAAACCCGTAGATCGCAAACATATGTTTTGATGAGTTGGATTAGGATTGATTTCTATGGTTCGAGACTAAGAAGTTGGTCATTCCTTTGTGTAACTTTTTCATGCTAGCCTTTTTGTCCATGCATTGTGGGTTTTCACATCGAAAATTTCACAATCTTCACTGGGCCTCCACCCTAAACCAAAAACATCTTTTTGTGATCACCTCCTTGTCCACAATCCAATTTGAGTATGGAGTAAAATTCTCGATGGAGATTCAAATATTTCGCAAGATTATAGAATTTATACTTACTTTAGCAGTCATTTCCCCTCTCTTTTATGCTCGAGGACGAGCATCGTTCAAGCATGGGGGAGGAGTCATTCTCTGACACAAATGCTATGTAAGTATTATGTTGCAAAAAGTTTTGAGGAGCAAATGAAAAAAGAAAAAAAAATATGAAGAGAAGAAAAGAAAAGTAAGAAAAATAGGAAGAATAAAGTGAAAAAAAAGAAAGAGAGAAAAATGAGAAGGAAATAAAATAAAAGTAAAAAAATAATAAAGATGCTCCTCGGATCTTTTTGCTTCATAAGTTCTCAAGTGCCTTGATGACAAATCCATACTCAAATCTTCCAACCATGTGCAATCCGATAACGAGGACTTCACTCGTGCCTCGGGATCATCCATTTGCCACTTGCACATATCCACTTATCCAAATGTGTGTGTTTCATCCCTCTCTCTTTCCAACATTTATTTTCCATGACCTTTTTGACGAGTCTCGGTAATTCCAATAGACCTCTCTCTTAATTTGACAATATTTCGGATGTATGTTTTGCTAGGATTGTTTTTAACCTTCCAAGATCCACACAAGCCTTCCACTATCACATATGAGTAGAGTAGGTTGAAAATAATCTAGTATAGGCTTGAGTGACTTGATGAGATGAGTGTTTCCATGAGCTTTTGCAAGAGATTTTCACTTATGTTGGATATGCATCTTTTTGAAAATTCTTCCATGTGACAAGGTAATGGTTTGAAGTTCACTTAAGTTTGAGAGCATCGTGATCTGATTGAGAAAATAGCCAACTTAGAGGCACAAAGTAGTAAAACCCTAGAGGAAAAATGTGATCACATGAATTGTGTGTTGGTGGGTAATAGAGTCCAGGAGGACTCTAAGATCTCAGAACACAACCCAAATCTGAACTCAGTGGATACTGAGGACTTCAGTTTGATAAAAAGTAGGGTGGAAACCAATATCCATAATGGTAGAGTGGTAGATAGAGCCAGGAAAAAAGGAAATGATTGGCCTTTTTTGGAACATTAGAGGGCTTGGAAAATTTGGGAGAGTTCCTGCTTTGGTCAGTAGAATTAGAGACAACCATGTAGATGTTGTAGGAGTCATAGAAACTAAAAAAGATAGCTTCACTCCTGGTTTTCTTAGATCCCTAACAGGTAATATCCCTTTTACCTGGTTTTACCAACCTGCTGTGCGTACAACAGGGGGGGTCTTAGTTGGGATTAACTCTGATCAGTTTGTAGCTACAGTTGGTCAGATTCTGAAGTTTTCCATTAGTATTATGCTTCTTGATAAGAAATCTGGCTTTAACTGGAAATTAGTGGTAGTTTATGGCTCTCCTTATGAGGAAGGAAAAAATGAGTTCTTAGATGAGTTACACACAATCATGTCCTCCTAGCAGGGCCCTACTGTGATAGGAGGAGATTTTAACTTAGTTAGATTCCTCTCTGACAAGAGTAATGGGCTGATGCCTTTAATGACTGGGTAGGGAAATGGGGGTTGATAGAGTTAGACCCACCCAATAAGGCTTTTACTTGGACTAATAATCAGGAGAACCTGATTATGGCTAGGATAGATAGAATCTTTGTGACTACTGACTGGGAGGCTGCCTTTCCTCTTGCTAGGGTTAAGGCTCTAGAAAGACCTCCTAGTGATCATAATCCTCTCCTGCTGGATACAGGAGATAACATGCAGTTTGAAAAGAGAAAATTTAGATTTGAAAAGTGGTGGTTGAGTAAAGAGTCCTTTAATGAGGTGATCTTCAAGGCCTGGGAAACCAACTGCTCTGAACCTAGGCCTATAGACAGATGGCAGTTTAAAATTAGAACTCTCAGAAGGATTGTTAGGGGTTGGGCTGCTAATGAAATAGCAATCCTAAATAAGACCACAGTTTCCTTGGCAGAGGAATATAACAAGCTAGATGAGAGAGCTGAAAGAGAGGGTCTGCCAACCCAGGAATTGAGTAGGCTTAAAGAATTCTCTGATGAGTTAAGTAAAATCTGGGCCCTTGAGGAAATCAAAATTAGGCAAAGATCTAGAGAAAGAGATATAGTTGAAGGGGATAGGAACACTGCCTACTTCCAGGCAGTGGCTAACCAGAGACAGAGGAGGAAGCTGGTCTATGGGCTCATGGGCCCTAATGGGTGGGAGAAGATCAAGCAGGGATATTAAACTTGTTGTTCAGTATTATAAAAACTTGTTTGCTGAGGAAAAAAGGAAAACATTTTCCTTAAACCTGATTTCTGGGAAAACAGTGATTTGGTTACCCAGGAGGAGAATGAGTTGCTTTGTAGACCTTTCACTGTAGAAGAAATAAAGGAGGCAGTTTTTAGTAGTTACTCAGATGGGGCCCCTGGTCCAGATGGGCTGCCTTTTCTTTTTTATCAGAAGTTTTGGGAGGTTCTGAAAGGTGATCTTGTAGCCATGTTTGAGGACTTCTATAGAGGGAAGTTGGACCTTTGTAGACTAAATTGTGCTATGGTAACCTTAATTCCTAAGGTGGAGGATGCCAAGGAGATGAAACTCTTTAGACCTATTAGCTTGATTAATTGTAGTTTCAAGATTTTCTCAAAAGTCTTGACTAGTAGACTAGGGGAAATCTCTAATAGGCTCATTTCTTCAAACCAGTGTGCTTTTTATAAGGGCAGGTATATTTTGGAGAGTGTGGTAGTGGCACATGAATTAGTTCATTCCTTACACAAAAGCAAGGACCCTGGCCTCATCCTCAAACTAGACTATGAAAAAGCCTATGATAGGGTTAGTTGGGATTTCCTTTTTGTAGTCCTCCACTCTAGGGGCTTTAGTGAAAAGTGGGTTAGCTGGATTAAATGCCTAGTCAAAGGAGGTTCAATAGGAGTGAACCTTAATGGAGAAGAAAGTTCCTACTTCAAACCAGGAAAAGGATTGAGACAGGGGGATCCCATCTCTCCTCTTCTTTTCAATCTAGTGGGAGATGTTCTGACCAAGATGTTGAGGAAAGGGTCAGAGGGTGGTTTGATTAAGGGTCTCCTGCCACAGTTTAGAGAAGGTGGGGTAGTGTCTCTGTATTATGCAGATGATACTATAATTTTCTCGGATCCCTCTGAACATTATCTGAAAAATCTGAAATGTAGCTTGGTGTGGTTTGAAAATATGTCGGGTATGCGGATTAATTACCATAAGAGTGAGCTTATCCCTTGCAATATTAGTAATGACCAAATTCATAATGCTGCGCACATCTTTGGGTGCCCTGTAGGATCCTTCCCCATTAAGTATCTGGGTGTCCCTCTGCATTATGATAAACTTAGAAGAGAAGATATCCAACCTTTAGTAGATAATATTTTCAAAAGGGTAGGAAGTTGGAGAGGAAAGCTCTTGTCCCATGCTGCAAAAATTACTCTAATTCAGTCTTGTCTTGCAAGTGTTCCAGTTTATTTACTTTCCTTCATCAAGTTTCCCAAGTGGGCCATCAAAGTTATGAATTCCCATTTTGCTAACTACTTGTGGAGTGATTCTAAAGGAAAGAACAAATACCATTTGGTAAACTGGGAAAATATTAGTATGCTCAAAGAGTTTGGGGGTCTAGGCATCCCTAGTCTGAGAGACCTGAACACCTGTTTGCTGGCCTCTTGGGTTAAGAGATACCAATCTGACAGGGGTAAAATCTGGAGAGATCTTATAGACTTTAAGTACAAAATAGATAGGCCTAATATTTTTGACACTAAGGATGCTAATTGCTCTCATTTCTTCAAAGGTTTCCTATGGGCAGCAAGGGCTGCTAAGATGGGTTTTAGATGGAAAGTAGGGGATGGGAAGAAAATAAAGTTTTGGGAGGATAACTGGTTGGGTTCTTCTAGTCTTGCTATTCAGTTTTGGGACTTATATAGTATTGTGAATGAGAAGACTAGCACCATAGCTGAGCTATGGGATGGGCACAATTTGAAATGCACTTTCAAGAGAACTGTGAATGTGAGGTTAGGGAGAGTCTGGCTGGAAATAGTTCAGTTAGCCTCAACTATCATCTTTAGTGAGGAAGAGGATGCTCTAATCTGGAGTTTCACCTCAAATGGTGTTTACACCTCCCAATCTTTGTATAGAGTCATTAATTTTAGAGGTGTTAAACCTGTTTACACTCCTAGTGTATGGTCCTTGAAAATCCCTCCAAGAGTACATTTCTTCCTTTGGTTGTTGTCCAAAAATAAAAATCTTACTAGAGATAACCTGGCTAAAAGGCAAAAGGTTGAGGACATGAGGTGCCTCTTCTGTGAAGAGCTAGAATCTTGTAATCATGTGTTTTTTGAGTGTGTGGTAGCTAAAGAGATGTGGAGTAGAATCTCTAGTGCCATAGGAAGAAATGTAGGGAACTCTTTTGAATCTATTGGCATTTGTTGGCTTAGTAATAGGAAGTTTGCTGCAATTAATATTTTGAGCTCTGCTGCACTTTGGGCGATGTGGAAGCTAAGAAATGCTCTGTGTTTTCAGAATTTTGTTTGGCAGGATATGAGGAAACTCTTGATGAACATAGTGGTAATGGCACAAAATTGGATAATGTTGTGTCCACCAGAAAAGAAGAAAGAGATGGAGTGTTATATAAAGGAGCTGATCTACTTGGCAAAAAGGCCAGAAATGCTGAAGAACTGATGAAAGAAGGAGATTACATGTGTTTGGGAGCTTGGATGAATCAACTTCAAGAGCTAGAAGAGTCTCTCCTTCTGGAGGATGCAGCTAGAGCTGATGAAGCTCTGAAGCTGGAGACCGACAGGGCAGCTGCAAGGAGTCTGAAGATAGGAGGTCGGGAAGATGCTATTGAGGCTGGTGGTGTTCTGAAGTTGAAGGGCAACAGGGCAGCTGCAATGATCTGAGGAAAATGCTGGGTGGCTTCAGAGTGACCTGGAAGCTCCTTTCCCTGTTTTGCATTTTTCAGTTTTTAGTCTATGTCCTTGGCTACCTTCGAGTAATGTCTTTGGTTCCTTTCTGGTCTGCTCAGTCGGGTAGTAGGTTTCAGTCTTGCCCCATGAGCAAGGGTGCAGGTTCGTTTGTCTGTGAGGCTTCGCGCGTCCCTGTCTGTTCGAGCGCTCGAGTTTGTACTTGTAAACGCTTAAACCTCTGTGTCTTTTAAGTAAGGCTGGGGCAATGCCCTTTAACTCAAAAAAAACATGTGTTGCCAGGCTCAAGGGCGGCTGCAACCAAAGAAGGGCAAGCTCTGGCGCTGTCGATCAAGCTGCGGTTAATCTCGTCTTGCGCGGGGAAAAAATGTGTGAGGACGGTCCACACACTACAATCCGTGAGGCGCTCCTTCTGTTAAAGTCGCGTGGCATATTAGCGAGCGGACGACAGCGCCGCTCGGCTCCCAAACGGATGAGGCAGGCAACACATCAGCTCGGCTCGGATCACTCTCGCTCAGCTCGCATCACTATCGCTCGGCTTGCAGCGATAAGAATCCAAGGCTTTGCTCCATCGCCGCCCCCGTGCCACCTGCTGGTGCTCCGCTCGTCTGTCTACGCCAAGTCCCGCCTGTGCATCCATGGTCATGCACCACTTTCGTTGCCCTCCACCGTCGTCGCCGCCACCAGAGACCCATGGTACGCCGCAAAAGTCATCCTCGCTGGTGGCCAATGGCCACCTCGTCGCTCGTCGGACGGCGATAAGCGGCGGGCCCACCTCCCTCATCAGCTTGGGTTGCCTCCATCAGTTGGCGCCATTCTCCTCATCGGCCGTGTCAAGAGGCACCTCAGTGCATGCATTTGAATGTTTGTACTGTCCTCATTCAGTTATCTAGTTGCCATTTAACCTATCAGTTAACTCAAGATCTAAAAAGCGTGACGGGAAGCATGATGTTGGCCAATTGCAATCATGTATAGCATATATGACATATGGCTATTTTGCATGACTTTCAGGGTAGCCAGGAGCGTCGGAACTAACATGTTAAAGTTTCATTTTCTGTGTGTATTTAGATGCAACTAAGTCACAAAATTGTTAGATTGCTGGGATATCCCAACCATGCTGATGTTGCTATTGAACCCTGAAGATCATGGATGTCGATACTGAAACTAGTGCGAGCAGTAAAGATTGCTCATGCCAAGTGTATTTTGTTCATGCACAAAGTAAAGATGCTTTAGCTGGTGGCCGGACAATTGTTGTCTTTGTCGATGATATCAGAGGTCACCATCAATCTGGGAGTCATTTCATTGTAATTTACAGTGGTAAAATTAGTTGTGTATAGGTTATTAGTAGGATAAAGTGCTGATGTTTGATGCACTGAGCTAGCTATTTGTAATGGTTTAAAGTTGTCTACTCCCATGGCAGTCAAGTGACTGCAAAGACTTTGTTAAAAATATTTTTCTCTTGACTTGTTGCAAAATATAAGCATGCATACTTTCTATCTGCATGTCCTTAAAAAAATATACACGTTCTTAAAGTGTGAGTCTAGGCTAGTAATCCTCTCTTGTGTGCTAAAAAGAAGAAAAAACAGATTCAGAATAGAGTGCAATCTGGTAATCTGAAAAGGAAGATTAGAACCACAGTACAAATGACTAGTTCATAAAAAAAGCAGCAGATACAATATTCATGGTCCCAACCGACATAGCTTAGAGTAAAAATAAGCAACAATCAGTAATTCTTTGCTGTAACACAGGTTACATATTTCTTGATTTGGCAGCCCATCAAAATTTAATTTCCTAGAAGGCAGTGTGGAAGCTTGATCAATCCCAAGTAAGAGACTTGTGTATCCTCCTCTGATATATGGAACACTCATGACAGAAGAATTCCCGTGTATATTGAAGTTTGGCATTGTGGCATTACTAGTTCTGTTTTCGATCAAGTGAGCATCCATAGTAGAAGTATTCCCATAGGCATCAGTTGCCAAGTGTTCCAAGTCCAGTGTCATGAATGTGAAATTGTTCATAAGAATTGCATGTAGGAAAATAATATTTAAACGAATGCAGTCAAAGTCAAAAGTCTTACAATAAATTGTTGCTGGCGGTCGATTTTCGTACACCTAGCTATGAGTTTACCGTCAATATTTGCACATATTTGATATTCAAACTAATGGTACTAACCCCCCCTGAGGTATCAAGTTCACTCTTGCATGTTGATTTGGAGTTTGATGTTTACGTAGGAAACTAGCGCTTAAAGGGAGACTTTCGGGATAACTTCATCAATCACTTCAAGAGAAGATCATGAAGCTCGGCATAAGTCAAGAAACATCATGAACATGACTCAAAATGTCCTAAGGACCGAAGCATGAAGCCGTAAAACTCCAGGGACCTGAACAGAAGATGTTGAAGCTTACGCGACAAGGGGCCCTATCTAAACCAAGGAGAGGATGACGTCAAGGGCCCACATGCAGAAGGGAACAAGTCAGCAATTGACCGAGAAGCATCGGGGAGCAAGACGGGGCCGAAACGGGCCTGGACCGGTCGGCCCAAGCCGGCCGGCCTGGCCTGTTCCGGGCCCCGTTAGCACCCCTCTTTGACCTAGGTGCTCCTCTATTTATTGTCTCTGCCTCCGCCGGCCGCCACATCCATCCATTCATCAGAGAGCTGCCGACATGAAGGAGAAGCACCGGGAGGAAGCCGACGACTGCCACAAGTCCTCGAGTTGCCTAGGAGATGGCTTAGGCTAGACCCTAGCCGCCATGGTTGGTCCTGCGTGGTGAAGCCATGGTGGAGTTTCGGAGCCATGCCTTGGATTCATCAAGGCACATGTACTTTTGACAGTGATATCAATTTAATCTTGTCTCTTGATCTACTTTGATGCATGCCTTCTCTCATTCATGTGTGTAGCTAGCATATGACCTTAGTAGGAATAGATCTAATCTATGTCTTGCGGATACATCGAAGTAGTGCACGGACCGAGGTTTATCGCTCGGTGATGAATATCCTTGCGTAGTGACAGTACGGTGGAGGAGAAAGAGGTGAGTGAATGTGTATCGGACCACTCCATATCGGGTTACTCCATATCGAGTGTAATCCTTATCATAGTATAGGTTTATATTGGTTTGTCACCTTGGCCGTAACGGCAACGAGAAGACGATAGGCTAGGCTTACCTTTTGGATGCCCACCTTTATGGCTAGGTGGATGTGCCCATACATCCTTTCATGTATGTTTAACTTTTATGCAATCAATGCTTAGGGTTAGACCGATAGGTTAGATAGAGAACCTTAGTGGTTTGCTTTTAATCCTTGAATTTACAAATCTAGGGAGGACCCTTCTTGGTAAAAAGGCATCAAGTCACCCGTAGGCTTGCGGTGAACTTGAGCACGGTTTTGCACCGTCAACAAGCCCCTTTTCTTGCGCTGTTGCCGGGGATCGGCAACTCAAACCCTAGAGCGATCTATCTTTCTTTTAACTAACCCTAATTTTATCATTGCATATACACTTGCTTTCTTGTTTGTGTCCTTGAAAGTAGGTGGAAAACTAGACACAAAGCAATCGAGAAAAGGCGAGAGAAAAAGGCTCCTTCTGGTGGAAGGACATTCTTAGGCTTAACACTGTGTTTAGGGGTATTGCTCGCTGTATTCCTAGCAAGGGCGACACCATTGGACTTTGGGAGGATCTCTTTGCTGGTGTGGTTCACTCCCATTCTCTGCCGACTCTTTTTCAGTTTGCCAAAGACCCCAGGATCTCACTTTATAAGCTTCGGATATCTGATCCTTTGATTGACTGCTTCAGGATTCCCATGACTAGGCAGGCTTTCAATGAATTCATCCAACTCCGGGATTTAATTGACAACTTTAACGCCTCTACTGATAATTCAAATGATGGCTGGACTTATATTTGGGGTCGGCAGAGTTTCTCCTCAAGAAGATATTATCAGTTTCACTTCTCCTCTGTTTCTCCTCCCCAGACTATTCCTTGGCTTTGGAAGTCTAAATGTATGCCTAAGATCAAGTTGTTCACCTGGCTTCTCCTTAATGATAGGCTTAACACTCGGAATATTCTGAGAAGGAGGGGCAAGTTCTTGGAGGAGGGTTACAATTGCGTCCTCTGTCTGGACCTTATAGAAGAGACTATGGATCATTTGTTTTTCTTTTGTTCCTCCTCGGAAGCTAGATGGTTTGCTGTTGGTATTTCCTGGGATGAGGATGCTGACATTCATGAGAGAATCCTGATTGCTAAGCGCAATTTTGGGTTTCCATTTTTCATGGAGGTGGTGATGATTGGTGCTTGGTGCATATGGAATGAGCGCAATGACCTGATTTTTAATAGGAAGCAGCCTTGTTTGGCCTCTTGGAAAGCTCAGTTCAAGAATGAAGTCTTACTCCACTTTTACAGAATTAAGTCTTCTTTGCATCCTGCTATTCGCTCCTGGCTGGACTCCTTGTAATTTTTTTATTTCTCTTTTCTGCTGTCGGCAGTTAGCTAGTTCTTTTGTTAGTCTTTCTTTGGCCTAACTTCTGGTTAGGCCTTTCTTTCATGCTTGCTTGTAAGTCCTTCTGTACTCTTGTTTGTCGTAATAATATTCTCGTTGCCGGGGGGCTTTGCCCCACGGTTCTTGCTCAAAAAAAGCAATCGAGAAAAGTTTTCAACATTTGGACTTTAACAAGTCCAACCTCGCTCAACCAAGTTGATAGCTACACATGTTTTGCTCTTTAGTGGTATGTGCTAACTTTGGTTAGTGGCCCAACATCCGCTATTGAGCCCCCACCTAATGCAAACGAAGATGAACAAGGTATGCTTATGTGTGTCAATTAACTTTTTAAGAGTAATTTCTTTTGGAGGTTTGTATGTTCGAGCTATAGGTTTCGGAAACGACCATGTCAAGCACGATGGAGAATGATTCCATTACCTTCATGCTCATGCAGTGATGGTAATGATTTTTGAAGCCAAGGGATGCGTAGCATGGTGCCCTAAAAGACTTCAAGATGAAGACGACACGTACATCTCCGGATCGATGGACAAAAAGGACAATGATGTCATCAAGATGCCTTGCACAACCTCAGCAAAAAACAATTGGATATATTTGAATTTTCAGAAACTCCATGAAGTCTACGTTCCAACGAATCAAGTGGCAAGGCAATCGGAGGTTCCTACAAGCGGATATAGCCAAATCACCGATGGTTGCACATGCTGAAATTCTGGACAACAAGCAATGTTGAAGTGAAACAGCCATAGCTCCCTCATTCGGACTCCGATTAAGACGAATAAGTACCCCGTTGGAAAGGTAATTTTATAAATTTTTTCAATAGAACTATATTTTTGTATATGTTATGTTCTAGATGCAAGGGTAAATCCACGAAGAAGAGTCAGCAACAAGGTGATGACGACAAGATGGAGGAGATGGACATGGTGTCAATAAAGAGAAGATGGGGCAACGATTCCACAACACGTACATGATGAAATTCAGAAGCTAAGGACTAAAACAAACCCTCTAGAGCTTGTATGAATGAAGGCACAAGAGGCACCACTCAACACATGATGATGTTGGAAGCGAACCACGACCGATTTCATAAGGCAACATCAAGTTGCATGGCTACTTTGGATTCTCGCACAAGTAACCATAGCTTCACGACAATAAAAAGGTACGTGAGAAATTCAAGCTCTATGACTTTAAATGAAGCGCTTTGCGGGAGGTAACCCGATCTTTTTATATATCTATATAAACTATGGCAAGTCTACATTGTGTTCTTTATTTGAAAACTTCAAGTAACATTCTACCAATGCTCTAATAAATGTCACAACCACATGTTGTATGCTTTAAATAGATATTGAGGGAGTGCTTTGCTACTTGATTTTTGGAAAACTTGTAGACCCCTTATTTTTGTGTGCTTATTAGTGTTTAGAGTATTTCTATTTGTGTCTTTTTAGAGAGAAATATGAAGCATGATCCCTTTTGATTCTAAACTTGTGGCTAGTTAACTTAGGTTAACTTTTATTTTGGTGTAGATCGCCACCATATCATGTCATGTCTTTTTGTTCATTCATAATCGTGTTGCACTTCATTCCACTTTGTTCTCCACCTTTGCATTGTGTTACATGTTGCATCTCATCTTTTATAACCCTTAAAGCAAAAAACAAGTATACATCTTTGCCTAAACCTTCCTATCAAACCACATCTAGAACCTAGGCCAACAAAGGGAAGAATCGACTTATGTCAATCCGACCAAGTCTATCTCTATCCCTTTTCTAATAAAAATTTTGACTAGCCTCATCCTAAACCCTTAGGAAAATCCCATCATACCTTTAGTAATTCTAAAACCGTAGGTTTGTTTTTCATCCAAAAATCTAATCCTTTTCTTTTATTCTCTTCCAAAACAACCTTAGATAGAATTTATTCACCCGACTTATCTTTTCAAAATTCTTATCTTAAGCCAAAAATATAGGATACCCATAAGCCTTACCTTAACATTGTTAGCATGTCTTATGTCTTTTGATAAAAATTTTGTTGCCAAGACTCTACCTCTCATAAAGTGACTTGCTTGTCATTATTGAGAAACAACATCAAAAGCCTTTTTCAAACATTGATAACCCTTTTTTACTAACCCCTTGCATTGGCATTTTGCATCCACCTCATTGTCATCATCCACCTTATGTTAGCTAGGTCCCTTCGTGAAGCTTTATGATGGATGCTTTCATGTTTGCGATAATGCTTGATCAAGCATATCTACTTTTGCAATCTTGTGTAAACATGGTGTTTAGACATGATTGGAGACCACCATCATTCAGTTTTATAACCCTTGCTTTCACGTTGCATAGGTTGGTTTATAAGCTTTGCAGTGCTCTTTAACTTTATTGCGACATGAAGAATTATTAACCTTGGAATGAACATGGTGTTTTGACCTTGGTTAAATCGTTATGGTTATATAGAAATAAAGCAATCTATTTGTAAACATGATGTTTAGAACTTGGTGCAAACATTGTCAATGTTTATATCCCTTCCTTTCATTTGCATTTTTTCACCTACACGCACGTACACTCATTAGGTTCTTACTTTTCTTTTTTTACTAGGTAAGTTATGCCATAAGTTAAGATCTTAGGGATGTGTTTGGTTTTTTAGCAATTGTTTCTACTCCCGACCATCACACCGGTGGTAGAATGTGCATTTGAATTGTTTTGCAGGCATGATGACTCCCATGAGTTCTTGACCGATTGCAATCAAGATCATTAGTCATCTACAAGGCTTGAGAGGAAAGTAGTTGTTTCCATCAAGATTTGAGCACATGTTCAGAGATGTACAATATAATAAAAGTTAATATTCGGAAGTGCCTTCAAATCAGCTTTCCAACGCATCAAGAATCATCAATTTTGAAGACTTGTACAAGGAGATATGACAAAAACATTGAGTGCTGCGCGGTCTGAAATCAGCTTTGGACAGATTGCATCGCCGGAGTAAAATAGGCACAACTCTCTTGTTCGGAACCCGTTTCATGCGTATGATGTCTTGTTGGAAAGATAATTTCATGAACTTCAACTTGGAGGGGTGTTTCAGTACATGTTCTGTTCTGTAAGTAAAAGAAAAAGTGTGGAAGATGAGGCAGCGACAAGGACGGGATGAAAGTCGGTGATGACGATATGACGAAGGATTGGAACCATGACTCGCCCTTAACTTTATCTTTGTTCATCTCCTTTTTAAATGCTTTCACATATATGCTTTCAATCATAGACAACCTTTGAATTTATCTCTCGATCAATAATATGGCTACTAGGAGGACAACCTAGGTTAGTTAGTTTTTACTTTTTAATAAATGAACACCATCTCTTTTGAGCTTACCACGATAGTATCATTTGTATGTCTTGCTTATGGAAAAATGATGAAAGTTGCCACCTTGTTTTACTTGCATAATGTTGTATATGACTTGACTTTTTGCTCTCTATTAAAAGGACTTCAGTTGAATTAAATATCGGCTCTTTCATTTGTGGAGGTTAAGTGACTAATTTTTAGACCCACATACTTTATGTTGCTCTTTGATTTAAGTTGCTCGATGACCTATGCCTTGTACTTGTTTTATTTAAAATCACTATGCTATCTACATTTGTGAATCTCTTGCAAGGCTCTACATACCAAAGCCTATACACATACAATTATTTTCATAATACAACCTTTAGTTTGCAAGCTTATATCTTGATGAGTTGGATTAGGATTGATTTTTGTGGTACAAGACTAAGAAGCTGGTCATTCCTTTACGTATCTTTTTCATTCTAGCCATTCTTGTCCATGCATTGTGAGTTTCTACATTGGAAATTTCACAAACTTTGTTGGGCATCCACCCTAAACCCAAAACATCTTTTTGTGATTACCTCCTTGACCACAACCTAAATTGAGTATGGATGATCTTTCGACGAATTTTCTGAAGTTTTTTAGCAAGATTTCAAGACATATAACACATGGAGGGACTCATCAATGATCATGCGAGTTTTGACATGGAGGATGCCCTTGAACATTTCAAAAGATTTATGAAGGAATACAAGGATTTTGTACTTCTCTAGCAGCTGTAGGTTCCCTCACTTCTATACTCGAGGAAGAGCAATCATTTAAGCATGGGGGAGGACTGCTATAGCAAGTACTATGTTGCTTAAAAGTACAGAGGAGCATAAAAAATGATGAATGAAAAAATAAAAAATGAAGAAAAAAATGAAGGAAAGAAAGAAGAAGAAAGAAGAAGAAAGAAAAGTAATAATAAGGAAAGAGAAAAAATAATAAAAATGCTCTTCGATTCTTTTTAGCTTCATTTAAATCTTAAAGAGCTTTGAAGACAAGTCCATACTCAATCTTTTCCAACCATGTGCAATCCGATAACGAGAACTTCATTCATGTCTCGGGATCACCCATTTGCCACTTGCACATGTCCACCTTTCTAGATGCGCGTGTTCCATCTCTCTCTCTCTCTCTCTCTCTCTCTCTCTCTCTCTCTCTTTCTCTCTCTCTCTCTCTCTCTCTTTCCAACATTTATTTTCCATGGCCTTTTTGACTAGTCTCGGTAATTCCAATAGATCTCTCTCTTAAATTGACAATATTTCAAGTGTAATGTTTTGCTAGGATTGTTTTTACCTACCAAGCTCCACATAAGCTTTCCACTATCATATATGAGTAGAATAGGTTGAGAATAATCTAGTGTAGGCTTGAGTGATTTAACGAGATGAGTGTTTCCATGAGCTTTTGCAAGAGAACCTCACTTACGTTAGATGTGCAACTTTTTGGAAACTTGCTCGAGGAAGAGAAAGGTTTAAGCATGGGGGTATGTTAACGATCGATTTTGGTACACTGAGCTATGAGTTTACCTCAACATTTGCACATATTTGATATTCTAACTAATGGTACTAACCCTCCGGAGGTATCAAGTTCACTCTTACAAGTCGATTTTGGAGTTTGTTGCTTACGTAGGAAACTAGCACTTAAAGGGAGACTTTCGGGATAAGTTCATCAATCACTTCAAAAGAAGATCATGAAGCCCGACACAAGTCAAGACACATCATGAACATGACTCCAAATGGCCTAAGGACCGAAGCATGAAGCCGTAAAACTCCAGGGACCTGAACAGCAGATGCTGAAGCTTGCGCGGGGAGAAGAGGGCAAGTCGGGGAGAATAGAGCAAGTCCAAATGGCCTAAGGTCCACATGCAGAAGAGAGCAAGTCAGTAATTGACTGAGAAGCATCAGGGAGCGAGACAGGGCCGAAACGGGCCTGGGCCGGTCGGCCCAGGCCGACCAGCCTGGCCTGTTCCGGGCCCGGTTCGCACCCCCCTTTGACCTAGGTGCTCCTCTATTTATTGCCTCTGCCTCCGCCAGCCGCCACATCCATCCACTCATCAGAGAGCCGCCGACACGAAGGAGAAGCACCGGAAGGAAGCCGACAGCCGTCGCAAGTCCTCGAGTTGCCTAGGAAATGGCTTAGGCTAGACCCTAGCCGCCATGGTTGGGCCTGCGTGGTGAAGCCATGGTGGAGTTCCGGAGCCATGCCTTGGATTCATCAAGGCACATGTACTTTTGACGGTGATATCAATCTAATCTTGTCTCTTGATCTACTTTGATGCATGTCTTCTCTCATTCATGTGTGTAGCTAGCATATGACCTTATTAGGAATAGATCTAATCTATGTCTTGCAGATACATCGAAGTAGTGCACTGACCGAGGTTTATCGCTCGGTGATGAATATCCTTGCGTAGTGATAGTACGGTGGAGGAGAAAGCGGCGAGTGAACGTGTATCGGACCACTCCATATCGGGTTACTCCATATCGAGTGTAATCCTTATCATAGTATAGGTTTAGATTAGTTTGTCACCTTGGTCGGAACGGCAACGAGAAGACGATAGGCTAGGCTTACCTTTTGGATGCTCACCTTTATGGCTAGGTGGATGTGACCCATACATCATTTCATGTATGTTTAACTTTTATGCAATCAATGCTTCACATAGGGTTAGACCAATAGGTTAGATAGAGAACCTTAGTGGTTTGCTTCCCATCCTTGGATTGACAAATCTAGGGAGGAAACTCCTTGGTGAAAAAGGCACCAAGTCACCCATAGGCTTGCGGTGAACTTGAGCACGGTTTTGCACAGTCAACAATTACCCTGAATCAACATGTTAATAACTATTTTTTGTTCCATTGTTTGAATCTTCTCCTGCAATCAATAAATTGCTATAAATCAACATGTTGGTAATGCAAGCTTAAAATGAAAAAGTAAGGATAGAATGGTGCTATCAATACCTTTCTTTTTAGCACTTTTCTTCTTCTTGCTAGTATTCTTTTCAAGGGAGATGGTCCCTCGTTTACTCTTTGCTCCTTTTACCACTTCAAGAACTCTAAATTATATTATACCTTTAAATGTATATGTTTCAAAGTTAGTTAAAACAAGAGGAGCCTCATTAGATTGTTCTTCCATCTTGCTTAGAGAATTATCTGCATCCATATCCAACTTATCCATAGCTTTCTCCAAAATATCAAGGAGTTCTTTTGACTTCGAACATTTCAATGCAATAGATGTTGCCTTCCTTGAGATACGTGTTGCATGCGTTTTTAAACTTTCCTCCTCAATTCCTTGTTTTTTAATATAAAATTCTCTCTTTGCATATTTTGTCCACGTGCGTAATATATATTGCGAAGGTAAAATGAAGATATCATTCACATTGAAGACTTTGAAGGTATGCTTGCACAATATACCTATCAGATATTGATGACATGTTTCGTGAGTTTGTATAAGATGTTGTATTGCTGCAAATTCAAGTTTGAATATAGAAGAAATGTTGTTTGAATCACCATGACATAGAAGAAATTGATGGGGATGAAACAGAAAAGATGAGATCAAGACAAGCACTTCATAACAACTGCATTCTAGTCATATATTGTGTAAGACAGAGCTAAAATTAGAGCAATTTCAGTCAGGTAATGAATGTTAACAGAAAAACAGTATATGAAAGATGAGATGTATTAAATAAAAGAACAAAGGTAAAGAGAAAATGCATCTTACTTGGTTTGGGAGACGAAGAATGCGCACTGCCGCCCATAGAAGCTTGTTGTTGGGGTGAGGCTACTGGGGACAGAACTGAATTTTGATGTTGGGCATGACCTGCAACATAAGAGAAAAGATTTTAGAGATTTGTTAGGTGCACAACCGAAATGTATTTTTTGTGTGCACAAGACGATGTACTATGAGCAGCTTGAATATTGACATCTTGACTGCATCCTTGGTTTGGCAGTGACTGGTCACCGACCGAGCCATGATCAGTAATCCTTTGTGCATGCACAAGGTCCTCCAATAATGGTCAACACTTTTCAGCGAGGTGGTACGGTGCTCTGGCAATGTTCCCGATAGATACTTGGATGGCACTTGTGTTCTCCATCAATGTGGAGTCAATCTTTTGAAACAATTGATCAAATGCAAGCCATTGAGGGCCATGGAGGCAACTGACTGATCCCGATAACAGGTCCGTCAGACGAGGGATGTGAATCTGAGGAAATTTTGACTGAACATGGGTCGGGCCATCACGGTCAGCTTGGGGAACACTAGTCATTCGGGGGCGCTGTCTAGAACTGCTGGGCCTTGTCGGAACCTAGCATTAATACATAATTGATAAATCCAATAGGCACATATATTTAGAGGATGTAAAAAGGGAATAATAAAACTCAATGGATCAGGGACAACACTGAGTTGCGGCACGCAAATCAAATAAGATACTGCTAGAAGCTGCAGTATTTTGGTTTTGGGGTTAGGCCGGCAGAAGTGCACTGACAATCAGATTGTTTGATGCATATAACTAGGGAACATATCTAGTGGAAACCGACCTTTTCATGCAAACTATGGAAACTTCAATCTGAGTCACTCGATCTTGATCCAAGGGAGAGCTCGTGAGAGGTGGAAGGGGTTATTTGCAAAATTCATGGGAGGTGTGAGGCGTGATTTGCAAAGGTGATTTTGCAAATCACTCCTCCCACCTCCTCTGGGCGCCCCGTTGGATCAACATCGTGTGACTCAGATTGAAGTTTCCATAGTTTGCATGGAGAGGTTGGTTTCCACATGATATGTTGCCATATAACTATGTACACAACATAGGCATGCCCTATATAGGTACCTCACATTTATTTGAAGTGGATGTCATGCTAGCAAATTTCACAGCCAATCACTCAACAAGAAGGCAGTAATAGAATATATGGTATGAGGTATTTTGTAAGTAGGCCTGGCAGGATTTTGCACTTTTTCTCATTTCAATTTAGTCCGGAAAATGCGGCCTTTTGAAAACATATGAGAAAGCTGCTAATGAATGGTTAGCTTTACACTAGGTTACAGGGATAGTGTTGTTGGATGGCACAGTTTGACAAACTTACAAAATACTGAGTCCTACTGCAACTACACCATACAAATAAAGTTCTGTACCAATTGTAGTGCCGTTTTGTTGATTTAAGAAATCTAGGTCTATATAGGTGCAGACAGTTTTATTACTAGGTTTCCCATGCTTTTCCATCAAACTAAGATATGTCGGGTGTTGAATAAATGATTTTCAGACCTGTGAACGTAGAGTTCAAATACAGATCTCAGGTTTTGGAGTGTCTTTCAGAACATTATGAAATGATGTAAAGAAATCTAGATATTAAGTTGAGCCAAGTAAAATTTTATTATTCATTGGTCCTGTTTCCATGTGGTTTCGCATGTGTTTATTCTTGCATGTATTTGTAATGGTAGTAAACACAAAAATTCTAGCCATGATAGCCAGCTTTTCAGGACGGGAAGCCGACCAGACTGATGTGAAAAAAATAAATGTCAATGCAATCACGGCTGGTAGAAAAGATGAAGAAAAAAGAAAGCAGTAATAATCCATAGGGAGGACAAAAAATACTAGAGTATATATCTGAACCTTAGAATTATCAGGAGCTGGATTGTCAGTACCTCTCTTTCGCCCTGAGCAGGATAATAATTAGTCAACCGTGTCGACTGATCAGGTGGGCAGTCCATTCGCCCTAATAAGCGAGATATGGAACGTCGCCTCTTCCTCACATGGGATCCACCAGCAACGCCAGACGGATCATTAGAAGTACTGCCCTTCGACGTACGGATTAGAACTCCCTCTCCCAGTGAGGGTGCCGTGCTGGCGAGAAGGGGGGTTGTTGCGTTGCTATAGGTCCGATGCATGGCCAGCACCAGCTGCAAACTCGGACCACAACTCAGGGTGTAGAGGAACCTCGAACCTTCAAAGAAAAGGAGATTGACCAGTTATGAAGAACCAGGATCATGCAATGTGGAAAACAAATCAAGATGCAAAGCAGAACATGTGACTACCTCTCTTGTGTGCTAATGAATGCCATTGTCCTGGGATTGGTAGGCATCCTATCCACCAACCGCTGACCGGTTTCCATCCTGATAGAAAGAGTAGTTAGAAAATAAACCAAGAAATTAAAGGAGACCACGGAGGTAAAGGGAATACGAAAATTTTAACAGCTAAATTAAACAACTATTTGTCATATGGTGTTCTAACTGGCACATTAATACACAAGTATGAATCCACAAAAAAGAACTTGTTAAATAGTAGAAGAATGTTGCTACACGCGACCTGGAAGATGAGCACTGGAGTGTTGAAGATCGAGGAACACCAGCTGAATGGGGGGCGTTGGATCTACACATACAATAAATAAAAATGTAACACAAAATGATCTACAAACTATGCAAAGGAAATTAGAATGTACCATGAATAAACTGCCTCACCAGAAGACGCCATTAGTGAGCAAGAATGATGATTTAACAGCAGGTTGAGGTACGGGTGCAAAAGCCTAGGAAAGGTTGAAGGTGGATCCGTTGCACTGCGGCAATGTGCAATTGTGCATGTGCATGAACCCAACAACCAATAGGCTAATTTTTAACCCTCACACTGTGCTTAAGAAGCCTGCAATGAAACATTATTATCAAAAAGAAATTAAACTGTGAGATATATATGAAATTATGTATACAAGCCTTAAACCAAAAATCTAATTTTGAAGGCCAGATGGGATTATGTGTGTGCGTTGCTACAGACAAAACAATATTTAACTTGAGACCACCTGCTTAGTTAGCTTAAAGGATATAGTTAAATTTGTATTCAATTTGATAGACACTAAGTTTAACTCATTAAAACTACAACATGGATGTGCAAGGAAGTTTCACAAAGCCACCTGATAGTGAGGACCAGTTTGCATACAAACTGGAAAAGGTAGATGGAACAATCAGCAGAACACTGTACTATTATGTAGTAATGAAAGACAAATCATAGTTGGATTTGACAAATTTCCAGCCAAAAAATGAACTCAGAACCAACACAAATGTTAGGAGCAGAGAAAATAAAAACCTAAATGGAGAATCATTTTGGATCGAATTATTTTCACATCCACCACCAGAGACCATAAGCACTGGTAAATAAAAAGTGAGTAGGGTGGCAAACAAAGATCACCTCTATCCAGAAGAAGAATTTCCGCAGTAGGCTTAGTCTCTCATCAGAGTCAGCTGAGTTTATCTTTACTGCTAGATCTACATGATTAACCAAAGTTTAGTCTTTCCTGAGAGGTAGTATACAGCAGTGTATCAAATGTTTTCATGACACATAGAAACTTATAATATCAAATTTTGCATTGCAGGATGGAAACTGCATACCAGCATGATCAAGATTAACCAAAGATGAGTCAGTGGGAAAGTAATAAAATGAAATCTATCAGCTGATTTCATGCCAGACCGTAACTCGCAAAGTACAATTTTTGCAGCACGGCGTTGCAATCGCGGCCCACAGAGCTGCTACCAGAACCTTAAACTTTTAGGTAGCTTTAGCTTCATCCTGTGAATTTTAAAAAATTCTTTGTACTTTGTAGGCTAGTCACAGATCTGGTGACAGTTTTGTAGGCTACACCAGGGGGGAGCTGGGCCTAAGGCCACTAAGGCCATGGCCTTAGGCGTGGGCCAAAAAACCTCTTATGCCCCAATGTGGTTCAGCAAATATTGGCCCAGAGTTCGCCGGCCCAAGTCGATTAGAGGCTTAGTAAATCACCCAACAAGGCAACAACTACACGCACAGCCCTCAGACCCCCCCTCCGAATGGCCACACCTGCCGAGTCACCACCGTCCCTTCTCGCGCTCGGAGTCACGGCTGCTCCCTCCGTTCGGTGTCGCTCGCGAGTCGCCTCAGCCCTCGGCAACCTTAGCAGCACGGGCGCTGGGCTGCTGGCAACAACGACGAGCTGCAAGGTTGGGCGGGGCGGCACGGCGCGGCGCTGCGGCATGAAGGGGTAGGGTGGGCGGCCGGGCCGGCCATGACCAACTGACTCGCCCCCTTCTCAAGGTGTCGGCGAGACGGCAGCCTAGCGAGGCAAGCAGCCGACAGGACATCTTCCCAGTCTGCAATCCTCCATCATGATTCTCTAACAAAAACAATGAACACTTAAGTAGGTTGGTTTTCTTTTAAAATTCTGATCTGTAATCCCCAATTCCCCATAAGCCTACTGTAGAATGTACGTTGAATATTGATTGCCGAGATCGTTTATGCACATAAGAGGACTGGGACACTAATATTGTTTCTCTATAATTCCACCAAGGAGGCCAAGCCAATCACCTCTTGAAATTCAACCAGACAATAGTTCAGGTTAAAGAAGTAGCAACATGAGTTATTAATGTGGATGCAGACAATGTAAAAACTGAAAGAGCTAGTAATGATATTGCTTATCTAATTCATTAAAGATTTCCAACTTTGCATGTGTAGGCTCCAGCTCCGATTTACTTCCTGCTATTGATGAACCACATAGTTGGGTATTTATTCTATCAAGTTTTGTGTACAGTTAGATCTTAAATTGCAACGTACTAGTCTAGATTGTGCATTTTAAGCACTTTTATCATTATTTAGACTATCATTATTGTAGTTAACGCTATATGTGTGAACTACACTGTGATTAAGTGATTTAGGTCCTTATTAAGTGGCCCTAGGCATCAAAATCCACCAGCTCTGCCACTAGGCTACACTTACGAACAACCAAATCGTATCATAGAAATCTATCCGGTCATAACCAATTTTTTTTTACTTTCAAGTTATCTAGGACATTCTCTGACTGTCGAAGATCCTCAGTAGTAACTACGACGAAAACTATTTGGCATTAGCTGGAGTTAGAAGCAATGTTGCTAACCACTCCTGAAAGTATGTTTGCTGCGACTAATTAGTTCACGAGAAAAATAAACCTAGCAGAAAGAAAAATGAGAGGGGATAATACCTCAATCACAAGTTATAGCACGTCAGCACACGGTGTGAGACGATCATTAACATCCAATAGACCATACACAAACCGTAAACATCTAGCAGAAATTTACTATTACATAATCACATAACTGAAGGAACTGAACCCAAATGGGGGAATGGCATGATGGATGGAGTATCATCAGCATCAAAGTACATTCAATATCACTAGCAACATTGAGTTGGGGGCAGCATACCTCGGCACCTTGTACCTCCATTAGCTCGACAGTGAGAAATCAGGAACCAATTGGGGGCAGGAGGAGAGGGCAAAGATCGTCGGGGAAGCGATGGGTCGAGGTTGGATCCTGACCTCAGCTTGATGATGCACAGGCCGATGGGGGCTGAGCAGCCGGAAATCCCAATGAGAAGGAACCGTAACTTCGACTCATGTACGGGGGTGGCGAGCCGGTGGCGGCCAAATGGGCCGCCGGGCCGGAGCTGGCAAACTGTGGGTGCGAGCTACCGGTCGAGAACAACGGCGAGGGATATGGGTAGGATGCGGGGCGGGGGCGAGCCGGCGGCGGCCGAATGGGCCGCCGGGCCGGAGCCGGCAACCCGGAGCCGAGGCGCGAGCTGCCGGTCGAGAACGGCGGCGTGGGATATGGGTAGGAAGCGACCGGTGGCGGTGGGAGGGATCACAGGGGAGCGGGACTGGAGGAGGAGGGGGTGGGGCAGTGCCGGTGGCGGACTGGATCGACGGCGAGTTGCTGCGTGAGGCATGGCGCAGCAACCGGCAGAAACAGATCTGCGTGGTGGGGCCGTGGGGGGAGTGGGGTTGAGGGGAAAAAGGAAGGAAAAAACAAGCGGGGGGGAGAAGAACCGAGGGCACGCGGGGCTACGGTGGGTGACTCGGGTATGGGATAGCTATTCCATACCCAGGGTATAAAATATAACTACTATATGTATGGATTCGTACTTCCTGCAAGCACATGTAATGGTACTATTTGCTTTGTTGAATACGACAGTTGCTCCATAATCAGAATGCATATGTGTAACCGTATATGTCAAAATTGACCCTTCAGTTTGCAAAAACTTACAAGAGAATGAAAATTGTTTGTTAAATTCTTCCTCGAACTCTTTATACATCCTCCCTATATAAGACTCAGTTGTGGTCTTCAACAGAGGAATATGAGTAACTGGGCTCTTTCGACGTGAATTAAAATCTTCATCCAACTCATTATTACGAAGACTACAGGAAAACTTCTCAAATTCTTCCAGGAGTTCTGAAAGACCTAGTTTTCTACGAAATCTTTTCTTGAATGCATTATTCATACCTTCACTCCTTTGGGTTGAGTTCATATCAGCTGTAAATGAGTCACGATATGCAGGTGCCCATTTTTTCCTCAAATTATATAGGTTTGCCATCCATTCATTGTCCTCGAGATTATACTCATGCAACAATTTAACCCATTACTTTTTGAAGTAAAACTCAAATCTGTCTTCATAGACACATCTCTTAAAATCAGGTAGAAACTTCTCTGGATGCTTTTGAATTACATGATTGAGATGTTTAGTAGCATTTACGTAAATGTGCCACAAACATAGGCGGTGACTTCTGTTTGGAAATACATAAGCGATTGATCCTGCCACAGCTGCATCTTGATCAGCGAAGATTGTGCTAGGATGTTTTCCTTCCATTGCTGTTAGAAATGTTTTAAAGAGTGTTGACAGATAAAAGACGTATCCCTCTACAATCCGCAAGCGTACGGACCTACACCTTTTTCACCACGGGATTCCAAAGGTTCTTGTCAATCCGCGGAGCAAGGGGATTACAAGCGTTCGATCTACCTTTACACTCTAGCTACTCAAACCCTAACTATGATTAAACTAGAAAACAACTAAACTACACATGAGAGAATGATTAAGTAATCAAGATAAAAGACACTCGCCCATGGGTCTACGGTACTAGAACATGCAATCGCTTTAAACAAGAAAACCAATCTAATCTATCGGGGGTTGTGACCACGGTTTCGCCCTTTCCCTCCTCTCGTACTGTCACTACGCGAAGGTATTCGTGACTAGACCTATGATGGACACAGCGTATTGAATGGATCCAAGGAAGCATTGGATCTCGACTCCCTTTACGGCATGGTAGCTAACCTTAAGCAATAAAGTATATTCAACACAAGGTGATAGATAGATAATTCAACAAAGTACGATTACATCTCAAGATCGATTACAACCCATGGACAAATAAGGAGTTTACCCCATCAAGGTGATAGACATAGCACCATTGATCATGGTCACCCTTCCGACGGTGTCTTCCTTCTTCTCCACTTGTGGGTGCTTCCTTCGAGGTGGTTGATCTCCCTCCGGAGATCTCCCTCCTCTCTCTCTCTCTAGCTTGTGGATGGCCTCCTGGTGCGAATGGCTCTCTCCCTCTGCGAATGGTGGTGCCTCCAGGGTTTTAGGGTTGAAGATCCTTCGGGTGCAAGGAAAGGGGGGCCGAACCGACACCAGAAGTGGGCTGGGCCGGCCGGCCTGGGCCGATCGGCCCAGGCCCATTTCGACCCGGTTCGGTCGCCCCTTCGCTCCCGTGGGTCCTCAAGTGATTATGCACTTTGCCCCTTCCACTTGCATGATTTTGACGATGTCATCCTCGCGTCCAAGATGGAGGTTCTCCATGCATTAAGTTCGGTCTTTTACGCTTCAATCCCCGGGGGTGTTCCTACATAGCACTTCGTTCCTTGCCACCATTGGAAGTGATTTCATTAATCTCATGAACATGAACAAGACTACGTAAATGCTCCTTTGAACTTGTTGTGAATCCGTCCTTTATGTCCATGTTTTCCTACATAAACACAACACTTACAAATGCATGCACATAGATGAACTTGTTATATGATTAGTGTGCCTAGTGGCAGGTTAGTTCCATAAACAAATCTAAACCGAAGTGTAATGAACATGTTTGGTGTACCAAAATACACCGTCAACATCTCCCCCACGCTTAGCTCTTGCTCGTCCTCGAGCAAGTACTCGTAAAAGAACTTCGTCCAAAGCATTGTAATCATGTTCCGCTAAATCTTTCTTCACAAGTTAGTCAATCCTTTATCTTTAATACATAATCATAAAGTAATGATCATCAAACATAAACATGGGCGTTTAGAATCTTTACCACGTCAAGATTTACCCCACAACTCAAACTCTTCACTCGAAGTCTTCAATTTCAGCCATGCTTACTTCTTTGCTTCAATCGGAGGGATTTTATGATTTTCAAAAACAAAATTCCTGCAACAAGTATTAGATAAAAACCTTTCTCCAAGCTCTCCCAAGTCGCTCATATAAAAGTGGCCATCCTAAACAAATTTTATAAAACTCTCACCTCACATAAATCTCTCATATAACGTATAAAGTGGAGCTATAGGTAGGGCTATTGCAATGATCATGAGAATATTGTCAAACTAAGAACTTCCTCTAGTGGTTGTTTACCTTTCAAAGCCAATGATCATGAGAATAAACCATATGTAGGGATATCAAGGATGAGAAGATTTAGAATGGTGGACATGTGCAAGGGCAAAAGAAAATATGACTACGAGGCACTGATGACGTCCTCGTTGTCGGATTGCACATGGTTGGAAAAAGAATGAAAGTTTCATCTCTCAACAACGTGACATCCTTCCTTGCACTTTATTTTTTTTCTTTCACTTGATTCATCCCTCTCTTACCTTTCTTGCCACTCCTCTTTCCTCTTTCTCTTCTTTCTTTCATTCTTTCATTCTCATATTTTTTTTCTCTTTCTTTACTTTTCTATTATTTTTTCTTTCTTTTCCATACTCATACTTTTCTCTCTATTTTCCCTCTCTTGACATCTTTTCAAAGCTCTCAACTCCTCTCTTTCTTGCAAGCATACAATCTGAAATTTTAAATAAACCATGCTAGAGACGAGACGAAACTTTCAAAGTAGGTTGTGTTCAAGGAATGCGATGTACAAAGGAGATGTATAGGTTCGGGTATGGAATTTGGCGATGTACGGGACTTCCAATGTGAAAGTCACGTTACCGAATACATGACGAGGCTAGCAACAAAAGATAAGCACTAGGACATGATCATTGCTCGAAATTAAAACTCCCAAGAGAGAAGGATCCTAGCCCAACTCATCGTGCTAATCACACTTATGGTGGAGCAAAAAATAAATTGGCTTTGTATAGGATTTTTTTCTTACTCTCAACTTGGAAAAAGAGGTTTTGCTAAACTTTATTACAAGGTTTTTTAGATAATTTTCAGAACTGAAATCCTCCAACTTTTAGCATTGAACATAGCACAACCAACATGTGAAGCTCAAGATCGAAGTGTGGTATGGGTACTTTTAGAAGTAGCAATTCCACTAAGCACCACGGTAAACGTTTTTCAAACCACACACTTATGTTCATATATCAAGAATTAAAGATAGACAAACGAGTGAATAAAGATAAGCATCACACAAAACACAAAATTTAAAGGACTCTTTTTATTTGATTTTCTTTAACTCAACACTAAATTAAGACACTTCAAACTTGCAAAAATTTAAAAACACACTCAAAAACTAAAGACTCTTAAACTCTAAAACTCTCTAGAAAACTAAACCGAACCAAACTAAACTTGAAGCTCAAAAGCTAAAAGGCTAGCTAGCTAGCTCTCCCCTACGCTTAAAACATACGACGTCCTCGTTGTATCTTACAAAAATCCTAAGGGGGGAAACTAAACCTAGTGGTACTTCCCGCAACTATTGCACCACTTGCCTCTCATGTTCCCGACCATGCCAAAAAGTTTGCACACGTTGCGGTTTAGGAACTTGTAGTCGTCTTCGACCACGCGCCCCAAATCCTCCATACGCTGCCTCATTGCCTCCATGGCCTGGAAACATTCGTCGATCGTTGCGTAGAGCTCCGAGATGGAGTGACGGCAAGTCGCACAACACATCAGATGCATCCCGAACGGGACGTCGTCGCCAGGGTCTCCTCTGTCGTCGCCGTCGTCGTCGCCATCACCATTGTCATCGCCACCTTCGTCATTGCCGCCGCCGTTGGGGCCTTCGGGAGTCTTCTCCTTGGGCACCTCTTCCCAAATGTAAAGATCATTATCATCTCTTCCGGCGGCCGCCCACGAGCTCAGGCTACGATTGTCGGAGTAGTCGCTATCCCCATAGTCCTTAGGCTCGGGCGACACCTCATTGTAGTCCTTCCGCTTCATGCCACGTATGTGCACCGACCTTCGAACAGGGGTAGGGACCTTCTCTTCTTCGACGGGGTTGCGAGATGCGATAGCTCCGGTCGGGACACGCCCTCCTGAGGACCATGTGTGGTTCGAGGACCGGTGGATGGTCAGTTCCTTGTTTGATGAGTGATTGACAATGTTTTGTGTACTGATTCTTGGCTAAGTATTGCAGGTGCAGGTTGCGGCTTGACTGGTGTTGGTGCATGTGAAGAACAAGCGCGAAAGGTTATCGCCGATGAGGCCTCCAGGTGTGGAGAAGACAAGTAGGCTTCGTTCGAGGGACCCGGTGGCCAGCAGGGTCAAGTGCGGGCCTCATGGTGGCATGAACAGCAAGATGAAGTCATGGACGGTTTCTTGGTAGAGCCTCAAAACCAAGGTCGAGCCAGGACTACGTGGGAGCCGAGTCATGAGTGGCGATTGGCGGAGGCTACACCGAGTTCGCGGGGTTTTCAGTGGTTCACCAGAAAACCATTGGGTTCCTTGGTTGATCCACAAAGCCAAGACCGAAGAACCGAAGACGGTGCTGCAGCAGCTCCAGACCGGTCTGACCGGTGGGTACCGGTCTGACCGGTGAGGAGCACCGGTCTGACCGGTGTGCGACAACGCAGTCCAGAGACTTCGAAGCGGAGGACACACGTTGGGATCGCATGGCTTGCGTCGAGGCTAAGCTGGGTGCGGTCGCCGGGCATCCGTCCGATGGAGAAAATTTGAAAACTTCCAAAACCGCCCTTGAGGGGCTTGTATCCCAAGTTATTAAGTAAGGGTATTTTAGACCTTCGGTTGCCTCCATATAACCCATGAGGTGAGAGGATGGCAGCCATCCCTTGGAACCCTAGTTCATTTGCTTTCCTATTTTCCCTTCCTTTTTTCTTAGGATTTCCATAGGACTAGCTTGAGAGCTTCATGGTGAGATTTTGTGAGAGGGTTGGATGATCGGGCGGCAAGCTAGACCTTGTATGAACCTCCTTGGTATGTATAGATGATTCGGCGTGGTTCCTCAAGGCTTTGTTGTGTTGTTCCCGGTTGTTCTTGGTGGTGATTTTCGGAGCCCTCTCTTGGTGGTTTTCTCGGTGTGTTTTCGGGACCTTGCTCTTGGGGATTTGATGGGGGAAATTCATGTGAACCCTTCGTGGTTTTTTTGCCTTTGATTCCCCTCCCAAATTTGTGAGTTAAGGGGCTCGCTTTTGGGGTTTTTGGTGTTCTAGGGTTAGAGGAGTTCTTGGAGGGATTTCTTCGATTCCTCTTGATTTGGCAAGTTTCGGTGGACCAAATCGTGGCTATGGACTCCTCATGAAGTGTTCCTATTATCCCCAAAGTCTTGTTCAAGTCTGTGGAGCAATTCGGGAGATCGATGTTTGGTTTTGGAGGAGTTGACCCGCGGGTGTTGTTCATCCCGAGCTGCCTAGGCTACACCGGTCTGACTAGTGCTCTTGACCGGTCTGACCGGTGTGAGTCACTTGTGGGATTTGCCTCTGGTGAACTGCTTGACTCGTGTGTCTTTGGTTCTTGGTGCTGCTGGTATGTTCTTGGTTGGTTTGGAGTTGGATTGTTAGGTTTTGTGTAGAGTTTTCCTTCCGTGCAGGTTGTGCTTTGGGGGTGTTTTTGTTCTAGGGCCTAGAGAAGTCACTGAGGCTTTCTGGAATGCTTGTTGTGCGGCTGTTGTAGCCACCGGCCTGACCGGCTTTGTCAACCGGTCTGACCGGTGTCACCGGTCTGACCGGCGCAGGCCATCGGTCTGACTGGTGCAGCACATGCAGCAAGCCGTGCAAGTTTCCGTTGTGCGTGTTGGTGTGTTTTGGTTCGGGAGGTTGTTTGTTGGTTCCTAGGTCCAGTAGCACTTCAGTGGCTGCGTGGGCTTGGCCAACTTGGGTAGTGAGTCGGAGACGTGTGTTGGAAGTCGTGTTCGTCTGGTTGGAGTCTCCATCTCCTTCGAGAAGAATTTTTATCAGTTCCCATTCACTCCCTCCCCCCTCTCTGGTTCGTCGCTTCAGTCCTTCAAGTGGTATCAGAGCTGGTTCGGGTCTTTATTGACTCTAACCAGTCTAAGATCCAAGGATGGCGTACCAGGAACGGGGTTCGGGTCCTCCACACTTCGATGGCAAGAACTACCAGATGTGGAGTAAGCGGATGGCAGTGTTCCTCCGCGGAAAGGGTTAGATCCTTTGGGATGTCACGGTGGACACAGGCTATGTCCAGCCGATGAAATTCCTTGCTCCAGGATCGAGGGACATGTTCGACGCCAACAATAAGGCGGTCGACTACTTGTTTTGTTCTTTGTGTCAGCCTGAGTTCGATCGGGTGCATACCGAGCACTTGGCTTGTAGAATCTGGTCGGTGTTAAAGGAAGCTCATGTTGGGAATGCCCAGGTTCAGGCTCGAATGTATGCGGCCTACTGGAGAGAGTACGAGAACTTCACTCATCTCCCCGGTGAGTCCATCGATGCCTTGTTTCAGAGGTTCACGGTGGTTGTGAACAACATGAGGGTCAATGTGGACGTGCTCCCATACGATGATCATGATAGAGTTGTCAAGCTCTTACACTCTTTGGATCGTACAATTTGGGGCGAAAAGTTCGAGGCCATTATGGAGTTGGAGAAGTATGACACTCCGACGGTGAACGAGCTATTCTCGAAGCTCAAGTCGGCTGAGGAGGATAGGGGCATGACAGCCAAGCTCGAGGGCCCGACTGACTCTCATAGTCTTGCCCTCGTTGGTGGTTCGAAAGGAAAGGCTAACACTAACCCATCCACCAGGATGTTCTCTTTGTCCTCTTTGATGTCTATGCCAGATGAGGAGTTCGGCGGGCTTGGAGAGGACGAGCTGGCGTTGCTGACAAGGAGGTTCGAGAGGCTGCACGAGAACTGGGTGAACATGAGGAGGAACACGAGGACATGCTTCCAGTGCGGCAAGCTGGGACACTTCGTCGCCGACTGCCCGGAGAAGGTCGAGAACAAGGATGGCTACAAGCACAAGTCGAGGATGGATGGCAAGTACCGGTCAAGGTGTGACCACAAGAGCAAGCACAAGAACAAGCACAAGGACGAGCGACAATCGAGGAAGAAGGAGAGCTGAGGCAAGGCCCGAGCGATGGTTGGAGCGAGCGACGTCGACTCCAGTTCCGCGTACTCCACCTCGAGCTCGAGCAGCAGTGAAGATCAAGGTGATCGTTGCAAGAACAGGAAGTCGTCCAAGAACCTGAGCGGGCTGAGCTGCATCGCTAGAGACGGCTTCTGCACCATGGTGCTGAGCTCTGGCAGCAAGAAGAGCACACAGAGCGACTCAGACTCTGATTCCGACGACGAGGTGCGTGATGAACTTCCCTTCTTGCGCCAGGAGAATGAGAGGCTTGGCTCGTTGCTTGATAATCGTGATGACATGCTTAGAGAGGCCAAGAAAATGAGAAAAGAGCTTAGGGCTTCACTCGAGGATGCTAGGACTAGAGTGGCTGAGCTAGAAACACGGGTTCTTGGTAGCAAGCTTGAGATTGATTACCTTAAGGCTAGCCCTGTTGTTTCGGATGAGGTTGATTGTGCTGATTGCTCCATCTTTCTTGCTGATCTTGCTTTGTTTAAGGAGAAGCATGCCTCCTAGTGTGAGGAACTAGATGTGCTTAGAGTTGAAGTGGCTGAGCTTAAATCTAGACCTGCTTTGCTAGGTGCTTGCACTTCTTGCCCTGTTTTGCATGCTAAGATTGATGAGATGCATGCTTACATTGCTTCCCTTGAGGCTAATATGAAAGAACCAATTCCTACATCTTGCTCTACCTGTGAAATGCATGCTTTGAAGAATTTGGAACTTGCGCATTATATTGATCGTTTGCAGGATGAGAATGATGAGCTGAGAAAGTTGATGGGTTGGTTGTCTGGTCATGAGCCTCAGTTAAGGATGATGATCGAGGCATTTAAGAGGCAGGATGGTGAGGGACTTGGGGCAAACAAGGTTGGTGAGGGAAGTGGAGAGAATATCCCAGAGCCACTAAAAACCCACCACAAAATTGATTTCCCTCCTAAACCTAACCATTTTAGGAATCGACTAGACACAACCCCAGCTCCACCCGTGTTTCCTACACTAACAAATGATCTCCAAAAGCCTATCAAGTTTGTGAGCACTTCTGGGAAAGTGTTCTTTGGGAAGGAAAGTGAGAAGGCTAGTGAGGAGAACCCGGTGGAGAAGTTGAGTAGAGAGAAACCAAGTGAGCAGCCACAGTCCAAGCTTAAGCTTAAGCTTGTGAGATTCCATTGTGGCTATTGTGGGAGAGATGGCAATAAGGATGAGTTTTGCTTCAAGAGGAAGTGAGAGGAGAAAATGGCGAAGGAGTGGGCTAACAAGGACAAGTACCACCCTTCTGATGGTGTACTTGAGCCTCGTATGCAGTTGCCCAGGGCTAAGGCGAGTGTGAGGACAGTTCGGGCTTGGGGAGAGCGGAAGGCTGTTGGAGGTGCTGCTGCCCAGGCTACACCGGTCAGACCGGTGTGGGGCACCGGTCAGACCGGTGCGAGCTCGGACAGCGGCGGCTTGGGTTTCGTGCTCGTACAGGTGCGAGGGTTGTTTCTGGAGGTCGTTGTTCTGGTGGTTGGGCTGGGGAGTTTGCAGGAGGTCATATTGCTAGGCATTCTCCCCCTCGAGTTCACTACGGGGATGGGAGGAGTCGTAGCTTTGAGAAGGAGAGTGTTGACGGTTAATAATTGTATCAAAGTTCGTTCGTGACTCGCAAGCGTACAAGTCTCCCGTCGTAGTCAAGGGACCCTTCTTCCCTCGAGTGGTGAACCCAAGGTATCGAATCCGTGGAACAAATGTGTGACGCAAGACTTAATCTATTAAAGCCAAGTAATCTTCAATATTCGATAAAAGACCTAATGCATCTAAGTAAAAGACAAAAAACGAATCTAATCTACTAAAAACCGGAGAAAACAAAGTAAGATTGGGTAGATAAACCGATCTAGAGGGATCGGGGTAAGCCTTTTGTTGAAGTTCCAAGCAAGAGAAGAAGTAGCAAATCGAATCTTAATAAAAGCCTCTTTAAATCGTGGTTTCCCGTCCAAATCCGAAAACATCCGCCTTTCGAGACCCCCGTTCTGTCACAACGTATCCCTATTCATGCGGGGAGCTTAGGGCGAGTCAAAAGACAAGTCGAGATTTTTTCGGAGGATCCGGCGTGTACCTCTAGCCACCGCGGCTACAAGAACACCCTATGTAATCTATCTCCAGAATAGAATTGGAATAAGCAAAGCCGATCGAAAAACGAAATCTTCGAGGAAACACTTGATCGCTAGGAAAAGATTCAACTTGATAATTCAACTATAACAATGATACATACACAAGATCACCACCGGATCCTTCCTTGATCTTGCTTCTAGCTCCGGAACTCCGACGTGGTCTTCCTTGCAAGGTTCCCACGTCGGCTAGGGAAACCCTAGTCAACTAGCTCGACCCTCTCCTCTCCTAGATGGTGTCCCTCTCTTCTCTCGCTTCTCGGCGGCCGAAGACGAAATCTTCTCTACGTGTCTCTCGGTCGGGGGACTATAAATAGCCCGATTGGCGGCTAGGGCAAAGGGCGACGGGTTTGGGCCCTAAATGGGCTCGGGCCGACCGGATCGGGCGGCCGGCCCGGGCCCATTTAGGCCCGGCCCCGTGGGCTCCTTCGCCCGAGGTCGGTTCCCTTGCTTCTCGGATGCTTCCCCCTTCGCATGTAGGTCCATGTCGTCGGTTTCTCTCGAATTGGACTCAACTCCTTGTCTTGCAAGATTCGGCACTTTTCCGGTCGGTCCCCGGAGTCCGTCGTCTTCTCGGATCAAGTCCCCGGCTTCTTGGAGTTAATATTGCTTCATTGCATGACTTGTTCGGGACTTCAAGGTCTTGTCATGAGGTGCTTGATGAACTTATCCCAAAAGTCTTGCATTCAACACTAAAACCCTGCATAAACATTAAACTCCAAAAACGACATGCACACGTGAACTTGTTATACCACGGGGGTTAGTACCAATGGATAAGGTATAAAATTCATGCCAACACCGAAGGTAAACTCATGGCTAGGTTGACGGATTTTCACCGTCAACATCTCCCCCATGCTTAAACCTTGCTCGTCCTCGAGTAAGCCTTCGATGGATATCATCATTGCTAAACAATGTTTAAACTCTGCACTTGACTACACATGAGAAAACATAATGCTCTCAAAATTTTAATTCATTAAAGTTCCATAATGTACTAGCCTTCATTTCTACGGAGGGTAGATTCCTTTTAAGCTTATCCCACAAGTATTAACATGCTCACCAAGTTTTAAATGGATCTCAGAATTTTTTGAAATGAAGAACGAGATAAGAAAAGCTAAAACCAAGTTCACAAATTTAAATCATCTCGTGTATTGCTCATAAACTCTCATCTCACTTGTCTCTCAAACCTATATATTCTACTCCTTTCCCTCTCATATATATGTGGTAGGCTTTATATGGAGCTTTGGGAAAGTTTAGTCCTAACAAGAATTTATAAATGAGGTGTTGTCAAAACAAGACAAGCTTCTCATGGTCTTACCGAGACTCGTCAAAAAGGTCATTGGAAAATAATGTTAAATCAAGGAGGGGAAAGAGAAAAATACACACACTTTAGATGAGTGGACATGTGCAAATGGCAAAGAGTGATCCCAAGGCACAAAAGAAGTCCTCGTTATCGGATTGCACATGGTTGGAAAATGAGAATGGATCTTTTTATCTTGAAGCCTTGAATGCACTCTTAGAGAACCGGGGAGTTCACTTTACGCACAAATATATTTTTTTTCTTTCTTATATTTCTCATTCTTTTCTTTCTTTCATTCATTCATTTTTTTCTTTCCTCGTCATTTATTCAGTCCATGACTTTCACAACGAAGTTTTGATTTTTTATACCTTGAAAGTCATGAATATCACTGGATTTTTTTTTCTTTCATCATTATATATTTTTTTAAAATACTCCCTTTTTGAACTCTAAAACTGCACCGTACCTACCTCCTCCCCCATGCTTAGACGTTGCTCGTTCTCGAGCAAAGAGGCGAAAAATAAGGTAGGTACCGGAGATATTTTTCCTTGGAGAGATACTTGAAATCTTCAACGTTGGCACCGTCTTGCGATCTTCCTTGAATTGATGATCCATCCTCAATGATAGGTTGTGGTCAAGGAGGTAATCACAAAAAGATGATATTTGGTTTAAGGGTGGATATCCGGCGAAGTTTGTGAGATCACCGATGCGGGGATACACAATGCACGGATAAAAGGCTAGCAAAAAGATAGATACGCAAAAACGGAATGACCAGCTTCTTAGTCTCGGGCCAGAGAAATCATGGCCTGCAATAACTCACTCAAAAATAAATCTTGTACACTAAGGTTTATGCACTCAAATATATATAAGGCTTTGGATAGGTTGAGCAACACACAAGTGATATTTGTGACAAGGTTAGCAATATTTTTGAGCATAAAAGACATCTTCAATCTATTCATAACTTGAGAGCACATAAAACACTATGGGTCTTTATTTTAACCATAACCTCCGCTGAAAATTAAGCTAGCATTTAAATAAATTCAGATCTGCATTTTTAAGAGAGCACTAGCTTAAACATGCATAAATCAACTACAAAGATGAACAAAGCTGCAATTTTAATCATATATCATCATGGCACGAATTTTGTAACTTTTCCAATGATATAATCAAGGTGGTGACTTTATTAATGGTGATATCAAGTTGAAATACACACTGAAAATAAACAAACATGCTTGCTGAAATTTTAATAAAAAACAGAAAATACTACGCAAACACACATAAGCAAAAGCTGAAAATTACAGAGAAAAAGAAAAGAAAAGAAAACTAAAGTTCCTAAATCTTCTAGTCCTCCGCCGGTGGTTGATGTTGGTAGTCTTGAAAATAATACCCTTGCTCATAATATGGTTGGACGCTTCCTCCGTCGAATTGATTTGGCTCCACAAGGTGAAGGCGTCCAAGTTCAAAGGCAATATTTGCGTTGGCTTCACCGAGTTGGGCTGCGTTGGATTGGATGGCTGCGATATTTTGAGCATTTCTTGCAGCATACCCTCCAATAATGGCCATGCTTTGTTGTGGTTGGGGATGATGAGCGTAGGACTCCGCGAAGTTAGCGTTGGGCACAACATAATTTTGTGGGGGTACCGGTGCACCACCCCCCCATGCTTGTTGTTGAGACCCTCCGTAATAACTTGGCGGAGGAGGAACTCCGCCGAATGGTTGCACATTGGGTTGTGCTCCACTCGCTTGTGCGGAGGATGTTCCCTCCTCTACGATTCTTCCTCTTTTGTTCTTCCTTGCAGGGACAAGTAGTCCCTCTTCCAACCAATCTTCCCTTCCTTCGGTGAAAAGCCTAAGCCTCTCATTCGGAAGGGGGAGGTTCACAATGGCCAATCGATAACCTCTTCTCTCATCTCCACTAATGTACTTGCCTTGCCGCAAGTACTCAAAACCGAGAGAGGTACCACGCAAAAGGTGAGCGGGGTTTCTTGCGATCCCCGGTCGCAAGGAAAAGGCCAACATGGAGAGGTAACACCCCGAACCAATATCACCAGCCCCCGATGTTGCTTCACAACACCAACGGTTGATGATGAGGTAAGAGGGGTCAATTGGCTGCCTGGCAATTAAAGCCGAGTATAGCCAATTCAACTCCGTGTCGGTCACCTTTGTTTCCCTCATCCTCCCCAATACCCTCTTGCACATCCAAGAGTGAAATATCCGGATAATGGGGTTGCGGATGCAATTGCGTTGTTGATGGGCGTCTCCGGAGATCATGTTCCAAAATCCCGCCAACATGCCGGGTGGCACGTCAACTTTCTCCGAGCTCCCTTGTGGAATCCAAGCAGCTCCCTTACGTGCTCGTAGGGAACCACTTGCTCGATTCCCTCCAAACGGAATGACAAGCTTTGCACCCCATCATCATCAACGATGGGTGCAATAGTCATTAAAATTTCCAAGGCGTAACCCAAGTGGGTATCCACCGATATTCCGTTGGAGAACTGAACCCACCCGAGGTGCCCCAACATGTAGTATATGTCGGTGCGAAAACCCAAGGTGTAGAGTGCTTGGTCGTCGAACTCGACGTTTGGCACAAGCCTCTTCTCAAGATTGGCGAGCCTCTCCTCCTCCGCCGCCGACAAGATGATGAAGCCGTACGAAGATTGTGTCGGGGTGTAAGGAGGTGGTGCGGTTGAGCGAGTCGATCGTCGTGGTGGCGCGGGCTGCTCCTCCGTGTGCCCACGAGGTTCGGTGAACCTCATGGAAGTGCTTCTCGCAGCTCTCATACCACCAAGGAGGAGAGCGTCGTTCCTCCTCGGTGGTGCCGTGTCCGTCTCCATGCTCCGGGAGACTCGGAAACCGAGTGCCTCCTCGAAGACGTGGTTGATGACGGCTTGGACGACGACGAACTCTTCTTCTTGGAGAAGAGACTTGTGGTCTTCTTCCACATGGTTGCTGCACTCTTTCTTCAACTAAAAATCCGGGTTGCAACCGGTAAACTAGGCACTTAAACTCTTTGCTTCGGATGTGGACTTTGAGTGGATTTAAGGATGTGGATTTTTCTTGAGCTATCAAGCTTGGGATGGTTGGCTAAGTCTACGGAGGTTCTGAGCACACAAACTTGAACACACTAACAAGGGAAGGAGAGGGAAGCTTGCTGCGAGAAGACGGGCGCGGGGGGCTCCTTTTATAGGGCGGGCCGGCCGGCTCGGGCCGGCCGGCCCGGGGATCCTCCGGCTCCTCCTCGGCGCGTCTTTCTCCCGAGCACGATCATTTCGCCTCTCGCAACTTTCCTGCCCGCGTGCTCCACGAGTTGCACCGCCCAAACGCTCTCGTCCACTCCTTTTCTTGAATTATTGGTCCTCCCACTTGATGCTCCATGCTTTGGGTCATGTCCATGCTCCCTAGCTCCACTTGCTTCACATGCCACCATGAAAATCCTGCAAAGTTGATGCTTGCTGCCCACCATGCTTGTCCTTTGCATGTGGAATTGGTGAAAGTTGATAAAAGGGAATCCAATGGTGCATGCATGATTAATTCAAACTTGATTGCCTCCATTTAGGTGTGTTTAAGGTTAAGCACTCCTCTAATTCGAATTTTAAAATATTTTTC
The DNA here is from genome assembly GCA_947561735.1 of Cenchrus americanus. NCBI lineage: Eukaryota > Viridiplantae > Streptophyta > Magnoliopsida > Poales > Poaceae > Cenchrus > Cenchrus americanus. Next base: position 72,895,357 of record OX387244.1, on the reverse strand, counting down.
AGAGCCATGCAAGAGCTCAAACATAATTTTAGAGAAGTTTTTAAACCATTAAAAACAAATGTAAGTCGAAAATATTTTTCGACTACGTCGATTTTCGGGTCTTACCGGTAAAGTTTGCTTTCATCGGTTGAGAGCGAACGTTTTCCCGGCTTGATCATGGGGGCATAGGTTTAGGTTCTAATTTTGGCTAAATAAGAAAGATTTTGAATAAAACAAAATTAGAATAGGATTAGAAAAATTCTAATCCTAGAGAAACCAAGGATAAAGATTTTTAAAACCAACCAAAAGCTTTGATTTCTAGGTTCACGCGAGTCCTACCACGTGCTGAATTTTATTAACACTTAAACATAAATCGTGGCTCTACTCGTGTGGTTTTAGCATGAAAAATAAGTCAACCTCAGTACCATAATGAGGGTGAAAGGTTGAGTTAAGGTTCTGAAATTATTTGGTTGAGGGGTTTCTCGAAAAGAAAAGAATCAAACAAGCACATAGGAGGGTTCATGCAAAGGGTTTATGATAAAGCAAACATTCAATCAAGAATTATGTCTCTAATATTGTTCAACCACTTCTAAGTCTAATGTCTTTGCGTAATAAAACTCAAAAACTAAATTATTAAAAATACTCGAAAAACCTGGAATCGGGTTGTCCTCCCGGTAGCTTATTCTTGACTCGACTTGACGAAACGGGTTGCCTCCCGCCTAGCGCTTCGTTTATAGTCTATAGCTAGACTTCTTCACTTGATCACTCCGGATCAACGCTCTTTGCGGGCGTTGCAATCTTGGGTACCCACTTCCGCACCATCTTGGGCGCGGGCTTGACTTCCGGCTTAGTTGGCTTAGTCATTTTTTTGGTCTTCACGGCGGCTTCTCTTCCTTTGTCTTGACGGATGCAACACCTTCTTTAATTTTCGTTACGTTCATTTTTTTCGGCTCCTTCTTCTTTTTCAGCCCCTCCATTTGTTTTGGTTCTCCCTTCACTCCAATCATGTTGCATGCCTCAATCCTTGGACGGAACTTGAAGGAACTCCTTTCTCCGTTGATATCGAACATGATCTCCCCCTTGCCAACATCAATAGTTGCTCCCACGGTCTTGAGGAACGGCCTCCCTAGGATGAGCGGCGGCTTCTCCCTCTCTCCCATCTCGAGCACAACGAAGTCGACGGGGATGAAGTGGTGTCCAATCTTCACGGGTACATCTTCGGCAATGCCCAAGGGATAGCGAATGGAGTTGTCTCCCAACTCCAAACATATTCCCGTAGGCTCCATCGGTAGGCGTAGCTTCTCGAACACATCCCTCGGCATGACACTCACACTAGCTCCAAGGTCGCATAACGCCTTCTCGAAGTTGAAAGAACCAACCGAACATGGAATTGTAGGGCACCCGGGGTCTTTTTGCTTCTCTAGCCCATAAGCAATAGCCGCACTACACTCCTCGGACATTTTGACATGATCTACCCCGAGTGTTGCTATCTCATATTTATTTGCAAGTATATCTTTAAAGTAACGAGAATATGTAGGTACTTGTAGGACATCTAGTAATGGCATGTTGATGCTAAGTCTACGCACAACTTCCACAAACTTCTCAAAGTGGTTGTCAAGTTTACCTCGGAAGTAGCGTGGCTTGAGTTGCGGTATCCTCGTGTCATCCTCCGGCATCTCGAATTCGGGTTCCTCGGTGACGATCCCCGTAACCTTCTCTTTAGCGGCTCCTTCCACCTCGGTGGACGGTTTAAGCTTCCTTGCTCCCGCGGAACGTTCCGGATCTTCGGTCTCCTTCCCCGAACGTGTTTGAATGGCCTTCGCCGATTCGGGACATTTGGGTTGTCCCGGAAGCTTCCCTTCATCATTAGTGAGGCGCCCCTCAAGTTGTCCCACTTGCGTCTCGAGCATCTTCATCATGTTGAGCACTTGATGATTGGAACTTCCGACCTCCGTCACTTTGCTATCGATGTTCTCCAACACCTTGTCTATGGTCTTGAACTTGGTGACGGTGTCCTTGTTGATCTTAGTTTGCTCATCCATGAACTCCTTCAATTGTATCCGAAGAGGAACCGCATTAGGAATAGATGAGCTTGCATTAAATTGAGGCCTACCTTGCCCGTAGCGGAAGTTCGGCAATTCTCCCTTCCTCATGTAGTCGAGCACTTTTGCTTCCTCCGGACAATCTTTGCGGACATGGCCATACTCTCCACATTCTTCGCATGTGGACCTTGCTTCGGCGGCCTTCAAGTCTTGAGCCTCTTTCTTTTCCATCTCCATCTTCTCCAACCTCCTCATGAGCGAGTCGATCTTGCCTTCAAGTATGTCTTCCTTCTCCACTTGCAAGACTCCTTTGACGTTCCCCATGGGTTGAGCCGGGTGTAGGCGCCGGATGACGCCCACGTGTCATTATCCGCGACCTTCTTGAATAGCGTGAAAGCTTCCGTCGGTGTAAGCTCGATGATAGATCCTCCCGCCGATGCATCGATGATTGTCCTTGACGCCATGGTGAGTCCTTGATAGAACTTTTGCACGAGGTCTTCTTTCGGGAACTTGTGATGCGGAACCGCCCGGTGTACTCGTTGAAGCGCTCGAATGCCTCCGAGATAGTTTCGTAGGATATTGAACAAAGGTGGCAATCTTATTACGCAAACTTTGAGTTTTACCCGGTGAGTAGTATTCCTTCATGAAAGCCTTCATCAACGTGTTCCAATTTTGCACCGTCTCCGCCGGTTGAGAGTGGAACCATTGCAAAGCCTTCCCGAGTAGTGAAAACGGAAAAAGCCTTGCCCTCATCTGATCTTGAGTCACCCCATCCATGTTGAAAGTCTGACACAGTTGAATGAATGCTTGGAGGTGAAGGTTCGGATCCTCTTTGCCGGTGAAGGGTGAATGTTGCACCATGCGGATTGTTGAGGTCTTGATCTCGAACGGTCTTCCGATCTCCTCGAGGTTCAAGATTGGTAGGTCGATGATGTCTGGGGTGCATAGCTCCCCAATCTTGCGTTCTTCCGGTGGTTGGTCACCCATTGGTGGAAGTCGATTCTCCCGCGGACTTTGAGGTGGTGAATTCTCCGGAGATTCCCGCGATCCTTCGCCTTCCGACTCCGAATCTACAAAATCCAGCTTTTTAGCTTGATGTGCTTCGCGTCTCCTTAGCCTGTAAAGTTTTTCTGGATCATCCACAAAATTATTGGGTTTGTTGGAGAGGTAGCCGTCCATCTCCTGTTAGGGTTAGCAATAAACAAAGTATGCAAAAAAACTAGAAAACAAAACAAATCTATAAAGACTAGAGTTAGACAAACTAGATTAGATGTATTTTGAGGATGATCGAAGTTTAGTAGATGCAAAAATAAAACAAAATCAGTACTGAAAATTACAAAAAAAAGCAATAAAAAATCAAATCTTGATCACTTGTTCCCCGGCAACGGCGCCAGAAAAAGGGGCTTGTTGACGGTTAATAATTGTATCAAAGTTCGTTCGTGACTCGCAAGCGTACAAGTCTCCCGTCGTAGTCAAGGGACCCTTCTTCCCTCGAGTGGTGAACCCAAGGTATCGAATCCGTGGAACAAATGTGTGACGCAAGACTTAATCTATTAAAGCCAAGTAATCTTCAATATTCGATAAAAGACCTAATGCATCTAAGTAAAAGACACAAAACGAATCTAATCTACTAAAAACCGGAGAAAACAAAGTAAGATTGGGTAGATAAACCGATCTAGAGGGATCGGGGTAAGCCTTTTGTTGAAGTTCCAAGCAAGAGAAGAAGTAGCAAATCGAATCTTAATAAAAGCCTCTTTAAATCGTGGTTTCCCGTCCAAATCCGAAAACATCCGCCTTTCGAGACCCCCGTTCGTCACAACGTATCCCTATTCATGCGGGGAGCTTAGGGCGAGTCAAAAGACAAGTCGAGATTCTTTCGGAGGATCCGGTGTGTACCTCTAGCCACCGCGGCTACAAGAACACCCTATGTAATCTATCTCGAGAATAGAATTGGAATAAGCAAAGCCGATCGAAAAACGAAATCTTCGAGGAAACACTTGATCGCTGAGAAAAGATTCAACTTGATAATTCAACTATAACAATGATACATACACAAGATCACCACCGGGATCCTTCCTTGATCTTGCTTCTAGCTCCGGAACTCCGACGTGGTCTTCCTTGCAAGGTTCCCACGTCGGCTAGGGAAACCCTAGTCAACTAGCTCGACCCTCTCCTCTCCTAGATGGTGTCCCTCTCTTCTCTCGCTTCTCTGCGGCCGAAGACGAAATCTTCTCTCGCGTGGCTCTCGGTCGGGGGACTATAAATAGCCCGATTGGCGGCTAGGGCAAAGGGCGACGGGTTTGGGCCCTAAATGGGCTCGGGCCGACCGGACCGGGCCGGCCCCGCCCGGGCCCATTTAGGCCCCGGCCCGTGGGCTCTTCGCCCGAGGTCGGTTCCCTTGCTTCTCGGATGCTTCCCCCTTCGCATGTAGGTCCATGTCGTCGGTATCTCTCCGAATTGGACTCAACTCCTTGTCTTGCAAGATTCGGCACTTTTCCCGGTCGGGTCCCCGGAGTCCGTCGTCTTCTCGGATCAAGTCCCCGGCTTCTTGGAGTTAATATTGCTTCATTGCATGACTTGTTCGGGACTTCAAGGTCTTGTCATGAGGTGCTTGATGAACTTATCCCAAAAGTCTTGCATTCAACACTAAAACCCTGCATAAACATTAAACTCCAAAAACGACATGCACACGTGAACTTGTTATACCACGGGGGTTAGTACCAATGGATAAGGTATAAAATTCATGCCAACACCGAAGGTAAACTCATGGCTAGGTTGACGGATTTTCACCGTCAACAGAGAGGAGGGACGGTCCACGGGCTTTCTTTCGTGGTTTTGGACCTCCTCCAGGCAGAGAGGGTTGGTTTCTTCATGGTGGTTACCGTGGTGGTGTTCGTGGAGGTAGCTTTGGTAGGAAAGATGGTTTGGTTTGTGCTAACCCCACTTTCGAGCAAATGGCTCAGCACTGGTTTTGCTCTTTTGGTACTAACCCCAGTGTTGAGTCATTGTTCACTCACGTGCTCGTTTTTTAATTTCAGGTGGGAGACTTGAAGAACATTTGGTTGATTGGCTCCGGTTGCTCGAGGCATATGACCGGAGACAGGGGATGGTTCTCAAGTCTCGTCCCGGTGGTGACAAGGAGGTACATCACTTTTGGGGACAATGGGCGTGGGCATGTGCTTTCAGAAGGTGAGATCAGGTGAGTGACAAGATCACTCTCAGGCATGTTGCTCTTGTTCGATCGCTGGGGTACATTCTGCTTTCTGTGTCCCAGCTGTTGGATGTGGGCTTTGAGGTGTTGTTTCGGCCTAGTGGTTCTCGGATTTTGGACTCTCGAGGGGACCTTGTCTCTATGGTCATTCCCGAGGGTTAGGTCTTTCGTGCTGATTTTTCTCAGTCTTCGGGTGTGGAGCGTTGTTTCTTGGCTGGTTCTTCGAGTGAGTTGTGGAAGTGGCATAGGAAGTTGGGTCACTTGAGCTTTGACCTTTTGTCTCGCTTGAGTAAACTCAATTTCGTCCGAGGATTGCCACGGTTGAGGCTTGAGAAAGAGTTGGTTTGTGCGCCGTGCAGGCATGCCAAGATGGTATCCTCTTCTCACCCGCCTCTCACCGATGTGATGACTGAGCGTCCATGCGAGCTGCTCCATATGGACCTTGTTGGCCCAGCTCGTGTGCGATCTGCGGGTGGGAAGTGGTATGTCCTTGTTGTGGTGGACGACTACTCTAGGTATGCGTGGGTGTCTTTCTCGAGGATAAGGGGGAGATGTTTGGTTTTGTTCGAGATCTTGTCTTGAGGTTGAAGAACGAGAGGCACGGAGATGCCATACAAGCAATCCGTAGTGATAATGGCTCAGAATTCACAAACTCTCGTTTTGAAACCTTTTGCCATGACTTGGGTCTTGAACACCAATTTTCGAGTCCGTATACGCCTCCCCAGAATGGTGTTGTGGAAAGGAAGAACAGGACCTTGTGTGAGATGGCTCGGACGATGCTTGATGAGCATAGGACTCCGAGAAGGTACTGGGCTGGGGCGGTGAATACCGCGTGCTATGTGTCAAACAGAATCTACCTCAGAGTGCATAAGAAGAAAACATGCTATGAGTTGATGCACTGTCGCACACCCAAGGTGAGTCACTTCCATGTCTTTGGTTGCAAGTGCTTTATTCTTAAGAAAGGGAAGAAGTTGGATAAGTTTGAGGCTAGGTCTGTCAATGGTATTTTCTTTGGTTATGCATCTCATTCTAGAGCATATCGTGTGCTCAATCTTGAAACTAACCAAATCGTGGAGACTTGTGAGGTAACTTTCGACGAGACACAACCACGTAGTCAGCTTGTCTTTGAGTGTGCAGGTGATGATGAGCTTGGCGAGGAGATTTTTCAGGAGGAGGAGCATGAACATGGAGGCGATGAAGATGGCAGTGTGGTGCCCCTGGCTGAACATGTACCCACTACTTCGACTATGGTGGTGGACGGACCCTCTCCTACACCTACGATGACAAATCAAGATCGAGGAGAAGTTGTTGTTGAGGGGGAGGTAGCATCGAGGCGAGAACCTCCCCGACGAGTACAAGTGGATCACCCAGCTTCGAGGATCATCGGCGACATGAATGAACACACTGCACTGTCAAGGGTTATGAACAATTCTCATTTCGCTCATGCTGCATTTGTTGCTACTTTTGAGCCCAAAGACATTGGACACGCACTATCTGATCACAATTGGGTTAATTCGATGCATGAGGAGTTGGAGAACTTTGAGAGGAATCGGGTTTGGGAGTTGGTTGACCCTCCCCCAGGGTGTAAGCCGATTGGTACAAAGTGGGTGTGGAAGAACAAAGAGGGAGAGAAAGGTGAAGTTGTGAGAAACAAGTCGAGCTTGTTGCTCAGGGGTTCAGTCAGAAGGAGGGGATCGACTACGAGGAGACCTTTGCTCCCGTAGCCTTTTTGGAGGCGATAAGGATCCTTCTAGCCTTTTCCGTGGCTAAAGGGTTCAAGTTGCACCAAATGGATGTGAAGAGTGCTTTCCTGAATGGTGTGTTGGAGGAAGAACTGTATGTGAGGCAACTACCGGGGTTTGAGAGTGAGAAGTACCCCCACCGGGTGTACAAGTTGAGGAAGGCACTGTATGGGTTGAAACAAGCGCCTAGAGCTTAGTATGGTAGGTTGAGGGGGTTCTTGTTTGAGAGAGGTTTTGAGATGGGGAAGGTCGATTAGACCTTGTTTTTACTGAGGCAGGGCAGAGATATCCTGATTGTGCAGGTGTACGTGGATGATATTGTCTTTGGTGGCTCGTCTAACTCTCTTGTTGCAAGGTTTGCAGAGGATATGAGCAGGGAATTTGAGATGAGCATGATGGGCGAGTTGCAGTTCTTCCTCGGGCTACAAATCAAGCAATCAAGGGAAGGAACATTTGTGCACCAAGCTAAGTACACCAAGGACATTGTGCGGAAGTTCAAGATGGAGGATTCCAAGGCTATGACGACGCCGATGAGTACGACTACAGCTCTTGATGCGGACGAGGAAGGTGAACATGTGGACCAGAAGGAGTACCGAAGCATGATCGGGTCACTCCTCTACTTGACGGCGACGAGGCCGGACATCCAGTTCTCGATATGTCTGTGCGCTCGTTTTCAAGCGTCTTCGAGGACTTCGCATCAGCAAGCGGTGAAGCGAATTTTCAGGTACTTGCGTCACACTCCCGACTTCGGCCTTTGGTACTCCACGTCCTCTTCTTTGGCGCTTCATGGTTTTTCAAACGCAGATTTTGCCGGGTGTCGGTTGGATAGGAAGTCCACTTCTGGGACTTGCTAGTTTTTGGGATCTTCTTTGGTGTCTTGATCTTCCCGCAAACAGTCGAGTGTTGCTCAATCAACTACCGAGGACGAGTACGTTGCCGCTGCTAGTTGTTGCTCTCAGCTCTTTTGGATTTCATACACCATGAGTGACTTTGGTGAGGAGTATACCCATGTCCCACTTCATTGTGATAGCACCAGTGCCATAAGCGTTGCAAAGAACCCAGTGCTCCATTCCAAAACCAAGCACATAGAAGTGAGGTATCATTTTCCGAGAGACAACGTAGAGAAAGGAAAGATAGCTTTGATCCATGTACCCACACATGACCAACTAGCCGATATTTTCACCAAACCCCTAGATCAAGCAACTTTCACTCTTTGCGGGGGGAGCCTGGTGTGTGCTTGATTTCTTGAGTTGGATGTGTGGGAGCTCCTTTGTAGCATATGTATAGTTTCCTTTATGCATTTCTTGCATTTGGCATGGCATATGTAACATGATGTATAGGCATCCTTGTATCTTAGATTGCATGCATTTTCTATCATATGCATTGGATATGAAAAGCTTCTCCTATATACATTGTTCACCATGGAATGCTATTTATGTCTTTGTGAGCTTGTTTGGTATGCTATGGTTAGTTTGGCTTAGCTCTTGATGATCTTGATGAATAATCCATGGTTGATGGCTATGTTTTTGAAAAATGTCACATATAGGCTCTCTCATGTGTAAATGCCCTTATATGATCTTGACATGTTTTAGTGGCTTGGCTATGCTTAATTTGTGATTGGATAGCTAGTTTATTGATCATATGGGGCCAAAGGCTCATTTGCCATCATGAATGTTTAGCCCTCTTGCTTTATCTTGTGGAGGGGCCTAAGTTCCTTTTTGTCACAAAGACATTTCATGTACCAATTATGAATCTGAAAATGAAATGTAAATGCTTGGAAAATGTTCTCCCATGTCATATGTGCTGAATTTAATTTGCTTTGGATGCTAAACCGTTGCATGATGCCTACCAATGAGAAGTCTCATACATAGAAGTAGGCACATGGCTCGGTGGCTTTGACATGACATGAGGTGCTTGTGGGTGTTTGTGATGGTCTTATGATTAGAATGGCTGTCCTTGCATGAAGTTTGTGTGGCTTTGCCATTTTGATATGCTTTGATCATGTTTAGGTCTTTGCTCATGAGAGGCAAGTTTTTCGCAAAATTTCCCAAATCCATCTTAGCTTTGTCCACTGGTTGTGAAACTTGGTGATCATGTATTTGAGATCGATACGAAGCTATAGAGTATCTAACTTGCTCATTTGGACATGTGTAGCATCCTATGTTGAATTTTGTCTATTTGAGAAGCTCTAGGTTGAAAGTTTTGCATTTTTGGCTTGTTTCATGCATTGCCAACAAGGGGGAGAAGTTTGAGCTTGAAATGGCTTGCTGGATGCATTTAGAAGGTTTTCAGGTGGTTTCGAGCCATTTCTTGGCTCTGTTGTGCACCGGTCTGACCGATCGAGGTCACCGGTCTGACCGGTCAGAGTGCTGGTCCTGTGCACATGTTGAGCACCGGTCTGACCGGTGGTGGTGACCGGTCTGACCGGTGTGAGCTGAAGTTGTTGCAGCTGCCCAGTTTTTCAAGTGGTTTGCATGCATTCGTCCAGGGGGAGTTGCATTAGTTCAGGGGGAGCTTGCATGTGTGCAGGGGGAGCTCTTTGTGGTTGTTCGAGCTTTGGTTTGGTGGTTTGCGCTCTTTGCTTGAGCTTTGTTTTGTCTCGGAGGTGTCGAGCCGTTGCCCTTGCCTAAGGGGTCTGAAACTTGTCTTCTTCAAGTGATCTTGCTCTTTGCCTTTGTTTGGATTTCGATCTCTTGTTGGAGTTTCTTTTTGTTCGTTTCTTTTCTTTTTCTTTTCTCTCTTGTTACTTTGTGTGGGTGTTGTCAATGCACTATCAAGGGGGAGATTGAGGACCATGTGTGGTTCGAGGACCAGTGGATGGTCGCTTCCTTGTGTGATGAGTGATTGACAATGTTGTGTGGACTGATTCTTGGCTAAGTATTGCAGGTGCAGGTTGCGGCTTGACTGGTGTTGGTGCAGGTGAAGAACAAGCGCGAAAGGTCGTTGCCGGTGAGGCCTCCAGGTGTGGAGAAGACAAGTAGGCTTCGTTCGAGGGACCCGATGGCTAGCGGGGTCGAGTGTGGGACGCATGGTGGCATGAACAACAAGATGAAGTCATGGACAGTTTCTTGGTTGAGCCTCAAAACTATAACACCCTAATTTTGCTAAAAATTTGGCTTTATTAAAAATTTGCTAGAAACCTTTAATTGCTTAAGGAATATAAGGTTGCTTTATTTCTTTTTAGGCATTTAAAACTTTTCTAAAATAAAGTTAATGAAATATAGGAATTAATTGTGGCATTCATGCTCGTGCATTATTTTTGGTTGCTGGAATTCAAATTCAAATTTGAATTCTATTTGTTTGAATCTTTTTCCTAAAACCCAAACCTTAATACCTAAACCCTTCTCCTCTCCCTACCCTATCCCTTTCTCTTTGCACCCCACCCATCCTATCCAGCCCGCTCAGCCAGCCGCCGGCCCCGCGGCCACCGCACCCGCCTAGGCCGCCTAGCAGCCCAGCAGCCCGCTCCTCTTTGCGGCCCAGCTCGCCGCAACTGCGCCTCCGGCCCAGCAGTCACGCCAGCCGCATAAGCCAGCAGTGCAGCGGCCCATTTGGCCTTCCGGCCCGGCAAGCCGCCGTAGCTCCACTCTCCCCTTGCCCGCAGAGACTGACAGCGGGGGCCTGCGTGTCATCCCCTTCGCCCGTCGTCCCCGACCCGGACACCGGTGCGCCACCGCCTCGGAGTCCAACTCTGGCATGCCTTGAGGCGTGGCCCGCACGTCTAGGAGCCCACCCGGGCTATTTAAAGTCGTCCGCCGCCCCTGGACGCCTCCACCCGTGCCTCTTTGCCCTAGCCGCGAGCCGCCGCAAAACCCTAGCTCGCCGCCGTCGTCGCTGTCTTGTCGCCGTGAGACAACCCGGAGCTGCGTGAGGAGGTAAGGAGCCGACGTGTGTTGCTGGTTGTTGACCCGAGCACTGCGACGCCCTAGAAGCTTCGCCGGACTTCGCCGCTTTTTCCGAACCGCGCCGCCGCGCTCAGCGCCCGAGTCGCCGCGTCTCCGCCGCGACCGCCGCCCTAGATCGCCTCACCGCTTCACGTGCTTCGAGTAGGCGCAACCCGCGTCGTAATTCGTGGCCGGGAACCCTAGATTAGGGTTTCGCCGGCGAGCCCGCCGCCGCCGGCTAACGCACCCCGCCGCCGCCGCCGCTATCTGGCCGCCCGCGCTAGATCTCGGCCGTCGGATTAAAATCTGACGCCCCTATCCAATCCCGCTGCCCGCAAGCCACCATAGCCCTTGGATCTAGATCCAACGGGTCTAGATCTGGTCAACCCGAGTCAAGCCAGGTCAAACCCAGCCGGCCCAGCAGTTTTGCAGAAAACACCCCAAGTTTTATGATATTCACAAAAATACCCTTCCACCTTAGAAGTTTTCTTACAGTTTAGTCCTTTTTCTTTATTTTAGCCCAGAATCTTTTCAAATCTTTACAGATTAGTCCCTACACCTTCCCTAAGCCATAACTTAGTCGTTTTAGCTCTGATTTTAGCGTTCTTTATGTCCACGCGTTCGTCTCGAAACGTAGATTAGTTTTATGCTACTGTTTAGATATGTTTGATCTGTTTGGTGACTGTTTCTTATTTATTCTTGTTGTATGCTTGTATGTGATGATTGTGGACCGTAGAGAGCGATTCGTTCGAGGGATTTGAAGATCAAGTTATGCAAGAGTTTGAGCAGCAAGGATTTGTTGAAGGCAAGTATTCCTTGATGCATACCCGCTTGTCCTACATAACGTGCATTTAAATTCACTGTCTTTACTTTTCCGCTTGCATTAACTTGATGGGAACCTATTAAGGATCATGCCTAGACTTTTGCTACCTTTACCTTGATACCGGGAATCAAATTAATCTTGTGGTAGCTATTTCTTAGCATGCTCAACTGGGAATTGGTATTAATCAAACTTGGTTACTTTTATTATTCTATGTTCCGTTTATGATCTTTGCTTTACAAGACCACTTTAATATGTTAATCGGAACATGGAGAACCACCCAGGAAAACAGTACAACTACAAGAACTAATGGGCAATGGTCTTGGCTGAATAATTAGGAACTTTAGCTTGGGATGGTCTTACCTGATAAGGACAAGGGATCGGCGGTACTGTGGGGTATAGACTCGCTCTAGCAGGGGTTGGGAGAGTTATTCTTTTTATGGTGGGGTATCGACCTACTAGGGGACTTTATACCTTGCTAACTGATCCGGACCTTGTGGGTCATAACTTGCTAGGGAACCTTTGTAAAGGCCATGTAGCGTCCCTATGCAATCACACCTCGGTAGTGTGGTATGGTGCCTTGCAAACACCGCATGGTTGGGTCTAAAGTTCTTTGGAGCTTTTACGTTACTTGTGGGTAAAGATGTACAACCTCTGTAGAGTGTTAAACTAATCGATTAGCCGTGCTCACGGTCAAGAGCGGCCTGGACACTCACATGATTAAATTATGGAACCTTAATGTTTGATGTTGTTTTATTCTCTATTTTATGATGCTTATATCTTATTAATTGGGTTGGTATGAACTTACACTCTTTTAGTAATCAGGTTGCTAATAAAACTTGATCCACTAAAATGCTTAACTGCTTGAACCTTAGCCATCCACCATATGGACTTGCATGTTATGTTGTTCTCTCTTGCTAAGTACGTCATGTGCTCACGCTTGTTTATTCTCTTGCATCTACAATACCTGGATTTGTCGCTCGGGACCGGGAGAACTTTGAAGATATTCCGGAGATTTCCGGGAGTTCTAGGTGTGCGTAGTCTTCGATCGGTACTGTGGAGCCATTTTGTCCGCTGCGAGAACTAGTTATTTAAGATTCGTTTAAGACTATGGTTTGTAATAACTCTTTATTCGTGTGGCACTGTTTTTGGTATTCATTATGTCTAAGCGTGTGTGTAACTTGATCCTGGCGCACACGTGATCAATGCATTCAGTTTTGCCTTTAAAACTGGGTGTGACAAAAACCAAGGTCGAGCCGGGACTACGTGGGAGCCAAGTCATGAGTGGAGATTGGTGGAGGCTACACCGAGTTCGCGGGGTTTCTAGTGGTTCACCAGAAAACCATCGGGTTCCTTGGTTGATCCACAAACCCAAGACCGGAGAACCAAAGACGGTGCTGGAGCAGTGCCAGACCGGTCTGACCGGTGGGTACTGGTCTGACCAGTGAGGAGCACCGGTCTGACCGGTGTGCGACAACGCAGTCCGGAATCTTCGAAGCGGAGGACACGTGTCGGGTTCGCAAGGCTTGCGTCGAGGCTAAGCAGGTTGCGGTCGCCGGGCATCCGTTCGATGGAGAAAGCTTGAAGACTTCCAAAACTGCCCTTGAGGGGCTTGTATCCCTAGTTGTTAGGAAAGGGTATTTTAGACTTTTCGTTGCCTCCATATAACCCATGAGGTGAGAGGATGGCCGCCAAGCTCTTGGAACCCTAGTTCATTTTGCTTTCCTATTTTCCCTTCCTATTTTCTTAGGATTTCCATAGGACTAGCTTGAGAGCTTCATGGTGAGATCTTGTGAGAGGGTTGGATCATCGGGCGGCAAGCTAGACCTTGTATGAACCTTTGTGGTATGTATAGATGATTCGGTGTGGTTCCTCAAGGCCTTGTTGTGTTGTTCCCGGGTGGACAAGTTTTGGCGGGATTAAACTTGGCTATGGACTCCTCATGAGGTGTTCCTATTATCCCCAAAGTCTTATTCAAGTCCGTGGAGCGATTTGGGAGATCGAAGTTTGGATTTGGGGGAGTTGACCCGCGGGTGCTGTTCATCCCGAGCTGCCGAAGCTACACCGGTCTGACCGGTGCTCTTGACTGGTCTGACCGGTGCAACCCTTGGTGGGTTTTTGCTCGGGTGAACATCTGGGTGAGTTTGTTGTTGTCCTGTGTTGGGGCTGAGTTCGAGTTTGGGTCAGTTTGGCGGTCGGTTGTCCTGTTTGGTGATTTGAGGCTTTCTGGCTGTGACCGGTCTGACCGGTGTGTTGCACCAGCCTCACCGGTGTGAAGCCACTTAGTGAAAGTCGCCAAGTTTCACCAGCAGGGACCGGTCTGACCGGTGGTGCTCACCGGTCTGACCGGTGTTGGTCAGTGGACTCGAGGTTTGGTGTTCCACTGCGTTCTCGGGTCGGAAGGTTGTGTGTTGGTTCCCAGGTCCAGTGGCACTCCAGTGGCTACGTGGGCTTGGCCAACTTGGGTAGTGAGTCGAAGACGTGTGTTGGAAGCCGTGTTCATCTTGTTGGAGTTTCCATCTCCTTCGAGAAGAATTTTTATCGGCTCCCATTCACTCCCCCCTCTCTGGTTCGCCGTATCGGTCCTTCAGTGTTTGTGATGGTCTTATGATTAGTCCTAGCATGAAGTTTGTATGGCTTTGCCATTTTGACATGTTTTGATCATGTTTAGGACTGCTCATGAGAGGTAAATTTTTAGCAAAATTGCAAAAATCCATCTTAGCTTCGTCCAATGGTTGTGAAACTTGGTGATCTTGTAGTTGATGTCAATACGAAGCTATAGAGTATCTAACTTGCTCATTTGGACATGTGTAGCATCCTATGTTGAATTTTGTCTATTTGAGAAGCTCTATGTTGAAAGTTTTGCATTTTTGGCTTGATTCATGCATTGCCAACAAGGGAGAGAAGTTTGAGCTTGAAATGGCTTGCTGGATGCATTTAGAAGGTTTTCAAGTGGTTTCAAGCCATTTCTGGGCTCTAGTGTGCACCGGTCTGACCGGTCGAGGTCACCGGTCTGACCGGTCAGAGTGCTGGTGCTGTTCACATGTTGCACACTGGTCTAACCGGTGGTGTTGACCGGTCTGACCGGTCAGGGTTGAGTTGTTGCAGCTGCCCTGTTTCAAGTGGTGTCTTGCATGCATTCGTCCAGGGGGAGTTGCATTGGTTCAGGGGGAGCTTGCATGTGTGCAGGGGGAGCTCTTTGTGGTTGTTCGAGCTTTGGTTTGGTGGTTTGCGCTCTTTGCTTGAGCTTTGTTTTGTCTCGGATGTGTCGAGCCGTTGCCCTTGCATAAGGGGTCCGAGACTTGTCTTCTTCAAGTGATCTCGCTGTTTGCCTTTGTTTGGCTTTCGGTCGCTTGTTGGAGTTTCTTTTTGTTCGTTTCTTTTCTTTTTCTTTTCTCTCTTGTTACTTTATGCGGGTGTTGTCAATGCACTCATCAAGGGGGAGATTGAGGACCATGTGTGATTCGAGGACCGGTGGATGGTCACTTCCTTGTGTGATGAGTGATTGACAATGTTGTGTGGACTGATTCTTGGCTAAGTATTGCAGGTGCAGGTTGCGGCTTGACTAGTGTTGGTGCAGGTGAAGAACAAGCGTGAAAGGTCGTTGCCGGTGAGGCCACCAAGTGTTGAGAAGACAAGTAGGCTTCGTTCGAGGGACCCGGTGAGGACCATGTGTGGTTCGAGGACCGGTGGATGGTCGCTTCCTTGTGTGATGAGTGATTGACAACATTGTGTGGACCGATTCTTGGCTAAGTATTGCAGGTGCAGGTTGCGGCTTGACTCGTGTTGGTGCGGGTGAAGAACAAGCGCGAAAGGTCGTTGCCGGTGAGGCCTCCGGGTGTGGAGAAGACAAGTAGGCTTCGTTCGAGGGACCGGTGGCCGGCGGGGGTCAAGTGCGGGCCGCATGGTGGCATGAACGACAAGATGAAGTCGTGGACGGTTTCTTGGTAGAGCCTCAAAACCAAGGTCGAGCCGGGACTACGTGGGAGCCGAGTCATGAGTGGAGATTGGCGGAGGCTACACCGAGTTCGCGGGGGTTTGCGGTGGTTCACCGAGAAAACCACCGGGTTACTCGGTTGAGCCACAAAACCGAGGCCGAAGACTCGACGAGGAGGTGCGGCCACCCGGGCCGGTTCAACCGCCCGGGGGGGCGGTCGGACCGCCCGGGGCCGGTCGGATCCACCGGGCCGGTCTAACCGCCCGGGGGGCGGTCCGACCGCCCGGCCGCCGCGCCGAGAAGCTTCGAAGCGGAGGACACGCGTCGGGATCGCAAGGCGTGCGTCGAGGCTACGCGGGGTGCGGTCGCCGGCATCCGTCCGATGGTGAAGACATCAAGAATTCCAAATCCGCCCTTGAGGGGCATGTATCCCTAGTTAGTAGAGAGGGGCATTTTAGACATTCGGTTGCCGCCTATATAACCCAAGAGGTGAGAGGTTGGCAACCAACTCTTGGAACCCTAGCTCATTTCGTTTTTCCATTTTCGTTCTCTATTTTCTCTAGGTTTTTAGAAGGCTAGTTTGAGAGCTTCATGTGAGATCTAGAGAGAGGGATGGATGTTTGGGTGGCAAACTAGACCTTGTACGAACCATTCATGGCTTGTATAGAAGGTTCGGCGTGGTTCTTGATGGTGGTTTTCCCGTCTCTTTGATGTTGACTTTCGGAGCTCTTTTTGGCGGTGTTTTGAGAACGATTTCTTGGGGTTTTTGGTGGGTGTCACGTATGAGGTTCATGTGCCTCTTTGGCTGGTGACTTTGCCCCCAAATCCCCTTTGAATCAGACTCGATTTGGTGGTTTTTCGAGTTGGGTGAGTTCTTGACCTAGAGAAGCGATTTCTTCGATTCCTCTTGATTGTGAGCGTTTCGGGTCGATTCCTTTGAGGTAGAGGCTGCCCGGGAGGTAACCCGGCTATCCCCGAAGTTTGGCCGCAATCCGTGGAGTGATTCGGGAGATTGAGCGCAAGGAAGTTGAGGTTTGACCCGCGGGTTCCCGTTCGGAAGGGGCGGTCTAACCGCCTGCGGGGGGCGGTCTAACCGCCCGGGTGTTTCCGGGTCAAAGTTTTGTTTCGCCGCATTTTCCTCTGTGAGTTCGTTCGCCTTGATCGGAGGAGTGTCCGGGTGAAATTTGGGGTCGTTCTCGTGCGGTTTGCTAGGTGTTCTTGGTTGGAGTTCGTTGCTGGGTACGGGAGGTTAGACCGCCCCGGTAGCCGGTCTAACCGCCCCTAGGCCCTTGGGTGAAGTTTTGGTTTTCGCCAAGATTTTCCGGTAGCTAGCATGGCCTTGACCAGAGATCTCTCGTTGGTGAAACCGTGGTGTGTTTTGGTGCTCGGAAGAGGCGTTTCGGAGGATTTCTTGGTTGCCGGGTGGAGGCGGTCTAACCGCCCCCTATACCCGGTCTAACCGCCCCCTCGGTTAGCCGGCTTTCGAGTTGTTTCCGCTGTCGGTCTTGCGTGTGTGTTGTGGTTGCTTGGTAGAGTTTGTTCCTAGGACCCGGTAGCACTCCGGTGGCTACGTGGTTTTGGCAAACGGGAGGTAGAAGTGCGGAGCGTGTGATTTCGGGGGTTCGACCGAGCTAGTTCGTCTTGTCGGAGTTCCAATCTCCCTCGAGAAGAATTTTTATCGGCTCCCATTCACTCCCCCCTCTCTCGGTCGCCTTATCGGTCCTTCAAGTGGTATCGAGCCGGTTCGGGTCTTTGTTGACTCTAATCGGTCTAAGATCCAAGGATGGCATACCGGAACGGGGTTCGGGTCCTCCACACTTCGATGGAAAGAACTACCGGATGTGGAGCAAGCGGATGGGTGCGTTCCTCCGCGGAAAGGGTCGGACTACGTGGGATGTCACGGTGGACACAGGATATGTCCGGCCGATGGATTTCCTTGCTCCGGGGTCGAGGGACGGATTCGACGCCAACAATAAGGCGGTCGACTACTTGTTTCGTGCTTTGTGTCGGCCGAGTTCGATCGGGTGCACACCGAGCACTTGGCTTGTAGGATTTGGGCGGTGTTGAAGGAGGCTCATGTTGGGAACGCCCGTGGTTCGAGCACGGTTGTATGCGACCTACGGAGAGAGTACGAGAACTTCACTCATCTCCCCGGTGAGTCCATCGATGCCTTGTTCCGCAGGTTCACGGTGGTGGTGAACAACATGAGGGCCAATGTGGACGTGCTCCCGTACGATGATCATGATAGAGCGGTCAAGCTCTTACACTCTTTGGATCGTACGATATGGGGCGGAAAGTTCGAGGCCATAGTCGAGTCGGAGAGGTACGACACTCGACGGTGAACGAGCCGTTCTCGAAGCTCAAGTCGGCTGAGGTGGATAGGGGCATGACTGCCAAGCTCGAGGGACCGACCCGACTCCCATAGTCTTGCCCTCGTTGGTGGTTCCAAAGGAAAGACTAACTCTAACCCATCCACCAGGATGTTCTCGTTTTCTTCTTTAATGACTATGCCAGATGAGGAGTTTGATGACCTTGGAGAGGACGAGCTGGCGCTGTTGACGAGGCGGTTCGAGAGGCTGCACGAGAACCGCGTGAACATGAGGAGGAACACGAGGACTCCGCTTCCGGTGCGGCAAGCCCCGGACACTTCGTCGCCGACGCCCGAGAAGGCCGAGAACAAGGACGACTACAAGCACAAGCCGAGGAAGAACGACGACAAGTACCGTTCGAGGCGCGACCACAAGAGCAAGCACAAGAACAAGTACAAGGACGAGCGACGATCGAGGAAGAAGGAGGGCCGAGGCAAGGCCCGAGCAATGGTGGGAGCGAGCGACGTCGACTCCGGTTCCGCGTACTCCACCTCGAGCTCGAGCGGCGGCGATGACGAGGGAGATCGCCGCAAGAACAAGAGGTCGTCCAAGAACACGAGCGGGGCCGAGCCGCTTCGCGAGAGACGGCTTCGTACCATGGCGCCGAGCTCCGGCGGCAAGAAGAGTACACGGAGCGACTCGGACTGCGAGTCCGACGACGAGGTGGGAGACTTGAAGAACATTTGGTTGATTGACTCCGGTTGCTCGAGACATATGACCGGAGACAGGGGGTGGTTCTCAAGTCTCGTTCCGGTGGTGACGAAGAGGTACATCACCTTTGGGGACAATGGGCGTGGGCGTGTGCTTTCAGAAGGTGAGATAAAAGTGAGTGACAAGATCACTCTGAGGCGTGTTGCTCTTGTTCAATCGCTGGGGTACAATTTGCTTTACGTGTCTCGGTTGTTGGATGAGGGTTTTGAGGTGTTGTTTCGGCCGGGTGGTTCTCGGATTGTGGACTCTCGAGGGGACCTTGTTTGTATGGTCGTTCCCGAGGGTCGGTGTTTCGTGCTGATTTTTCTCGGTCTTCGGGTGTTGAGCGTTGTTTCTTGGCCGGTTCTTCGAGTGAGTTGTGGAAGTGGCATAGGAAGTTGGGTCACTTGAGCTTTGACCTTCGTCTCGCTTGAGTAAACTCAATTTGGTCCGAGGATTGCCACGTTTAAGGCTTGAGAAAGAGTTGGTTTGTGCTCCGTGTAGGCATGCCAAGATGGTGGCCTCTTCTCACCCGCCTCTCACCGATGTGATGACTGAGTGTCCATGCGAGCTGCTCCATATGGACCTTGTTGGCCCAGCTCGTGTGCGATCTCGCGGGTGGGAAGTGGTATGTCCTTGTTGTGGTGGACGACTTTTCTCGGTATGCGTGGGTGTTCTTTCTTGAGGAGAAGGGGGAGACGTTTGGTTTCGTTCGAGATCTAGTCTTGAGGTTGAGGAACGAGAGGCACGGAGATGCCATACGAGCTATCCGCAGTGATAATGGCTCGGAATTCGGGAACTCTCGTTTTGAAACCTTTTGTCATGACTTGGGTCTTGAGCACCGCTTTTCGAGTCCGTATACGCCTCCCCGGAATGGTGTTGTGGAAAGGAAGAATAGGACCTTGTGCGAGATGGCTCGGACGATGCTTGATGAGCATAGGACTCCGAGGAGGTATTGGGCTGAGGCGGTGAATACCGCGTGCTATGTTTCGAACAGAATATACCTCAGAGTGCACAAGAAGAAGACATGCTATGAGTTGATGCATGGTCGCACACCCAAAGTGAGTCACTTCCATGTCTTTGGTTGCAAGTGTTTTATTCTGAAGAAGGGCAGGAAGTTGGATAAGTTTGAGGCTAGGTCTGTCGATGGCATTTTCTTTGGTTATGCATCTCATTCTAGAGCATATCGTGTGCTCAATCTTGAAACTAACCAAATCGTGGAGACTTGCGAGGTAACCTTCGACGAGACGAGCCACGTAGTCAGCTTGTCTTTGAGTGTGCGGTGATGATGAGCTTGGCGAGGAGATCTTTCGGGAGGAGGAGCATGAACATGGTGATGATGAAGATGGCGGTGCGGTGCCCCCTGCCGGACATGTACCCACTACTTCGACTACGATGATGGATGGACCCTCTGCTACACCTACGACGACAAATCAAGAACGAGGAGAAGCTGATGTTGAGGGGGAGGTAGCTTCGAGGCGAGAACCTCCCCGGCGAGTTCAGGTGGATCACCCAGCTTCGAGGATCATCGGCGACATGGATGAACGCACTACACGGTCGAGGGTTCGAAACAATTCCCATTTTGCTCATGCTGCATTTGTTGCTTCTTTCGAGCCCAAAGACATTGGACACGCACTATCTGATCACAATTGGGTTAACTCGATGCATGAGGAGTTGGAGAACTTTGAGAGGAATCGGTGTGGGAGTTGGTTGACCCTCCCCCCGGGGTGTAAGCCGATTGGTACAAAGTGGGTGTGGAAAAACAAAGAGGGAGAGAAGGGTGAGGTTGTGAGGAACAAGTCGAGACTTGTTGCTCAGGGGTTCGATCGGAAGGAGGAGATCGACTACGAGGAGACCTTTGCTCCCGTAGCCCGTTTGGAGGCAATTAGGATCCTTCTAGCCTTTTCTGTGGCTAAAGGGTTCAAGTTGCACCAAATGGATGTGAAGAGTGCTTTTCTGAATGGAGTGTTGGAGGAAGAAGTGTATGTGAGACAGCCTCCGGGGTTTGAGAGTGAGAAGTACCCCCACCGGGTGTACAAGTTGAGGAAGGCGCTGTATGGGTTGAAGCTAGCGCCTAGAGCTTGGTATGGCAGGTTGAGGGGGTTCTTGTTTGAGAGAGGTTTTGAGATGGGGAAGGTCGATCAGACCTTGTTTTTGCGAGAGGCGAGGCGAGAGATATTCGATTGTGCGGTGTGTACGTGGATGATATTGTCTTTGGTGGCTCGTCTAACTCTCTTGTTGCGAGGTTTGCGATGATATGAGCGGGGAGTTTGAGATGAGCATGATGGGTGAGTTGCGAGTTCTTCCTTGGGCTACAAATCAAGCAATCAAAGGAAGGAACATTTGTGCACCGAGCTAAGTACACCAAGGACATTGTGAGGAAATTCAAGATGGAGGACTCCAAGGCTATGACGACGCCGATGAGTACGACTATGGCTCTTGATGCGGACGAGGAAGGTGAACACGTGGACCGGAAGGAGTACCGAGCATGATCGGGTCACTCCTCTACTTGACGGCGACGAGGCCGGACATACGATTCTCGGTGTGTCCGTGCGCTCGTTTTCAAGCGTCTCCGAGGACTTCGCATCGGCAAGCGGTGAAGCGAATTTTCGGGTACTTGCGTCACACTCCCGACTTCGGCCTTTGGTACTCCGCGTCCTCTTCTTTGGCGCTTCATGGCTTTTCGGACGCGGACTTTGCGGGTGTCGGTTGGATAGGAAGTCCACTTCGGGACTTGCCGCTTTTTGGGTTCTTCGTTGGTGTCTTGGTCTTCTCGTAAGCGGTCGAGTGTTGCTCAATCCACGGCCGAAGCCGAGTATGTTGCCGCCGCTAGTTGTTGCTCTCGGCTCCTTTGGATCACCTACACCATGAGTGACTTTGGTGAGGAGTATACCCATGTCCCACTTCAATGTGATAGCACCGGTGCCATAAGCGTTGCAAAGAACCCGGTGCTCCATTCCAAAACCAAACACATAGAAGTGAGGTATCATTTCCCGAGAGACAACGTAGAGAAAGGGAAGATAGCTTTGATCCATGTACCCACACATGACCAACTAGCCGATATTTTCACCAAACCCCTAGATCAAGCAACTTTCACTCGTTTGCGGGGGGAACTTGGTGTGTGTTTAATTTCTTGAGTTGGGTGTGTGGGGGGCTTTCCTCTGCCGGTGGTGTCGAGCCCGTTTTGCCTCCCCTCGAGGAGCCGGTTTGTAGCATATGTATAGCTTTCCTTTGTGCATTTCTTGCATTTGGCATGGCATATGTAACATGATGTATAGGCATCCTTGTATCTTAGATTGCATGCATTTTGTATCATATGCATTGGATAGGAAAAGCTTCTCCTATATACATTGTTTACCATGGGTTGCTATATATGTTCTTGTGAGCTTGTTTGGTATGCTATGGTTAGTTTGGCTTAGCTCTTGATGATCTTGTTGAATGATCCATGGTTGATGGCTAATTTTTGAAAAAATGTCATATACATGCTCTCTCATGTGTAAATGCCTATATATGATCTTGACATGTTTTAGTGGCTTTGCTATGCTTACTTTGTGGTTGGATAGCTAGTTTATTGATCATATGGAGCCAAAGGCTCGCTTGCCATCATGAATGTTTAGCCCTCTTGCTTAATCTTGTGGAGGGGCATAAGTTCCTTTTTGTCGCAAAGACATTTCATGTACCATTTACAAATCTGAAAATGAAATGAAAAATGCTTGGAAAATATGGTCCCATGTCATATGTCTTGAAATTAATTTGCTTTGGGTGCTAAACCGTTGCATGATGCCTACCAATGAGAAGTCTCATACATAGAAGTAGGCACATGGCTCGGTGGCTTTGACATGACATGAGGTGCTTTTGGGTGTTTATGATGGTCTTGTGATTAGAATGGTTGTCCTAGCATGAAGTTTGAGTGGCTTTGCCATTTTGATATGTTTTGCTCATGTTTAGGTATTTGCTTGTGAGGGAGTAACTTTTCGCAAAATTACTAAAATCCTTTTTAGCCTTGTCCAATGGTTGTGAAACTTGGTGATCACGTAGTTAAGGTCCTTACGAACTTTGTCGAGTATCTAACTTGCTCATTTGGACTTGTGTAGCTCCTTGTGATGAATTTTGTATATTCGAGAAGCTATATGTTGCAAGTTTTCGCATTTTGCCTTGATTCATGCATTGTCAACAAGGGGGAGAAGTTTGTGCATGTTTTGGGCACTGGGAGTGTTTGGAAGGTGTTCCAATTGTTTCGGGCAGTTTTTGAGCGAGTTTGGTGCGGGGCCGGTCTCTTTGGGCGGTCTAACCGCCCCCCGGGGCGGTCAAGTCGGGCGGAGGCGGTCCTAACCGCCCCGGGCGGTGTGAGCAGGTGTTTTTGCTCTTTGTTGCATTCCCGAGTTGCATTGATGCATGTGTTCGGAGGGAGTGTCTTGTGGCTCGGGGGGAGCATGCATTTGTGCGGGGGGAGCTCTTTGTGGTGTTCGAGTTTTGCTTTGGTGGTTTGCGCTCTTTGCTTGAGTCGCGTTTCGTCTCGGATGTGTCGAGCCGTTGCCCTTGCCTAAGGGGTCCGAGACTTGTCTTCTTCAAGTGATCTTGCTCTTTGCCTTTCTTTGGCTTTCGATCGCTTGTTGGGGTTTCCTTTTATTTTGTTTCTTTTCTTTTCCTCTTCTCTTATGTTACTTCATGTGAGTGTGTTGTCAATGCACTCATCAAGGGGGAGATTGAGGACCATGTGTGGTTCGAGGACCGGTGGATGGTCGCTTCCTTGTGTGATGAGTGATTGACAACGTTGTGTGGACTGATTCTTGGCTAAGTATTGCGGGTGCGGGTTGCGGCTTGACTCGTGTTGGTGCGGGTGAAGAACAAGCGCGAAAGGTCGTTGCGGTGAGGCCTCCGGGTGTGGAGAAGACAAGTAGGCTTCGTTCGAGGGACCCGGTGGCCGGCGGGGGTCAAGTGCGGGCCGCATGGTGGCATGAACGACAAGATGAAGTCGTGGACGGTTTCTTGGTAGAGCCTCAAAACCAAGGTCGAGCCGGGACTACGTGGGAGCCGAGTCATGAGTGGAGATTGGCGGAGGCTACACCGAGTTCGCGGGGTTTGCGGTGGTTCACCGTAAAACCACCTGGGTTACTCGGTTGAGCCACAAAACCGAGGCCGAAGACTCGACGAGGAGGTGCGGCCACCCGGGCCGGTTCAACCGCCCGGAGGGGCGGTCGGACCGCCCGGGGCCGGTCGAATCCACCGGGGCCGGTCTAACCGCCCGGGGGGCGGTCGACCGCCCGGCCGCCGCGCCGAGAAGCTTCGAAGCGGAGGACACGCGTCGGGATCGCAAGGCGTGCGTCGAGGCTACGCGGGGTGCGGTCGCCGGGCATCCGTCCGATGGTGAAGACATCAAGAATTCCAAATCCGCCCTTGAGGGGCATGTATCCCTAGTTAGTAGAGAGGGGCATTTTAGACATTCGGTTGCCGCCTATATAACCCAAGAGGTGAGAGGTTGGCAACCAACTCTTGGAACCCTAGCTCATTTCGTTTTTCCATTTTCGTTCTCTATTTTCTCTAGGTTTTTAGAAGGCTAGTTTGAGAGCTTCATGTGAGATCTAGAGAGAGGGATGGATGTTTGGGTGGCAAACTAGACCTTGTACGAACCATTCATGGCTTGTATAGAAGGTTCGGCGTGGTTCTTGATGGTGGTTTTCCCGTCTCTTTGATGTTGACTTTCGGAGCTCTTTTTGGCGGTGTTTTGAGAACGATTTCTTGGGTTTTTTGGTGGGTGTCACGTATGAGGTTCTTGTGCCTCTTTGGTCGGTGACTTTGCCCCCAAATCCCCTTTGAATCGGACTCGATTTGGTGGTTTTTCGAGTTGGGTGAGTTCTTGACCTAGAGAAGCGATTTCTTCGATTCCTCTTGATTGTGAGCGTTTCGGGTCGATTCCTTTGAGGTAGAGGCTGCCCGGAGGTAACCCACTATCCCCGAAGTTTGGCTGCAATCCGTGGAGTGATTCGGGAGATTGAGCGCAAGGAAGTTGAGGTTTGACCCGCGGGTTCTGTTCGGAAGGGGCGGTCTAACCGCCTGCGGGGGCGGTCTAACCGCCGGGGTGTTCCCGGTCAAAGTTTTGTTTCGCCGGATTTTCCTCCGTGAGTTCGTTCGCCTTGATCGGAGGAGTGTCTCGGGTGAAATTTGGGGTCGTTCTCGTGCGGTTTGCTAGGTGTTCTTGGTTGGAGTTCGTTGCTGGGGTACGGGAGGTTAGACCGCCCCGGGTAGCCGGTCTAACCGCCCCTAGGCCCTTGGGTGAAGTTTTGGTTTTCGCCAAGATTTTCCGGTAGCTAGCATGGCCTTGACCGAGAGATCTCTCGTTGGTGAAACCGTGGTGTGTTTTGGTGCTCGGAAGAGGCGTTTCGGAGGATTTCTTGGTTGCCGAGTGGAGGCGGTCTAACCGCCCCCTATACCGGTCTAACCGCCCCCTACGGTTAGCCGGCTTTCGAGTTGTTTCCGCCGCTTGTCGGTGCCGCGTGTGTGTTGTGGTTGCTTGGTAGAGTTTGTTCCTAGGACCGGTAGCACTCCGCTGGCTACGTGGTTTTGGCAAACGGGAGGTAGAAGTGCGGAGCGTGTGATTTCGGGGGTTCGACCGAGCTAGTTCGTCTTGTCGGAGTTCCAATCTCCCTCGAGAAGAATTTTTATCGGCTCCCATTCACTCCCCCCTCCCTCTCCGGTCGCCTTATCGGTCCTTCAAGTGGTATCGAGCCGGTTCGGGTCTTTGTTGACTCTAATCGCTCTAAGATCCAAGGATGGCATACCAGGAACGGGGTTCGGGTCCTCCACACTTCGATGGAAAGAACTACCAGATGTGGAGCAAGCGGATGGGTGCGTTCCTCCGCGGAAAGGGTCAGACTCTGTGGGATGTCACGGTGGACACAGGATATGTCCAGCCGATGGATTTCCTTGCTCCAGGGTCGAGGGACAGATTCGACGCCAACAATAAGGCGGTCGACTACTTGTTTCGTGCTTTGTGTCAGCCTGAGTTCGATCGGGTGCACACCGAGCACTTGGCTTGTAGGATTTGGGCGGTGTTGAAGGAGGCTCATGTTGGGAACGCCCAGGTTCAGGCACGGTTGTATGCGACCTACGGAGAGAGTACGAGAACTTCACTCATCTCCCCGGTGAGTCCATCGATGCCTTGTTCCGCGAGGTTCACGGTGGTGGTGAACAACATGAGGGCCAATGTGGACGTGCTCCCGTACGATGATCATGATAGAGCGGTCAAGCTCTTACACTCTTTGGATCGTACGATATGGGGCGGAAAGTTCGAGGCCATAGTCGAGTCGGAGAGGTACGACACTCGACGGTGAACGAGCCGTTCTCGAAGCTCAAGTCGGTTGAGGTGGATAGGGGCATGATCTGCCAAGCTCGAGGGGCCGACCGACTCCCATAGTCTTGCCCTCGTTGGTGGTTCCAAAGGAAAGACTAACTCTAACCCATCCACCAGGATGTTCTCGTTTTCTTCTTTAATGACTATGCCAGATGAGGAGTTTGATGACCTTGGAGAGGACGAGCCGGCGGCCGTTGACGAGGCGGTTCGAGAGGCTGCACGAGAACCGCGTGAACATGAGGAGGAACACGAGGACCTGCTTCCGATGCGGCAAGCCCGGACACTTCGTCGCCGACCGCCCGAGAAGGCCGAGAACAAGGACGACTACAAGCACAAGCCGAGGAAGAACGACGACAAGTACCGTTCGAGGCGCGACCACAAGAGCAAGCACAAGAACAAGTACAAGGACGAGCGACGATCGAGGAAGAAGGAGGGCCGAGGCAAGGCCCGAGCAATGGTGGGAGCGAGCGACGTCGACTCCGGTTCCGCGTACTCCACCTCGAGCTCGAGCGGCGGCGATGACGAGGGAGATCGCCGCAAGAACAAGAGGTCGTCCAAGAACACCGAGCGGGGCCGAGCCGCCGCGAGAGACGGCTTCGTACCATGGCGGCCGAGCTCCGGCGGCAAGAAGAGTACACGGAGCGACTCGGACTGCGAGTCCGACGACGAGGTGGGAGACTTGAAGAACATTTGGTTGATTGACTCCGGTTGCTCGAGACATATGACCGGAGACAGGGGGTGGTTCTCAAGTCTCGTTCGGTGGTGACGAAGAGGTACATCACCTTTGGGGACAATGGGCGTGGGCGTGTGCTTTCAGAAGGTGAGATAAAAGTGAGTGACAAGATCACTCGAGGCGTGTTGCTCTTGTTCAATCGGCCGGGGTACAATTTGCTTTACGTGTCTCGGTTTTGTTGGATGAGGGTTTTGAGGTGTTGTTTCGGCCGGGTGGTTCTCGGATTGTGGACTCTCGAGGGGACCTTGTTTGTATGGTCGTTCCCGAGGGTCGGGTGTTTCGTCCTGATTTTTCTCGGTCTTCGGGTGTTGAGCGTTGTTTCTTGGCTGGTTCTTCGAGTGAGTTGTGGAAGTGGCATAGGAAGTTGGGTCACTTGAGCTTTGACCTTCTGTCTCGCTTGAGTAAACTCAATTTGGTCCGAGGATTGCCACGTTTAAGGCTTGAGAAAGAGTTGGTTTGTGCTCCGTGTAGGCATGCCAAGATGGTGGCCTCTTCTCACCCGCCTCTCACCGATGTGATGACTGAGTGTCCATGCGAGCTGCTCCATATGGACCTTGTTGGCCCAGCTCGTGTGCGATCTCGGGTGGGAAGTGGTATGTCCTTGTTGTGGTGGACGACTTTTCTCGGTATGCGTGGGTGTTCTTTCTTGAGGAGAAGGGGGAGACGTTTGGTTTCGTTCGAGATCTAGTCTTGAGGTTGAGGAACGAGAGGCACGGAGATGCCGGGGCTTAGAGAAGTCACTGAGGCTTTCTAGAATGCTTGTTGTGCGGCAGCTGTAGCCACCGCCCTAACCGGCTCTGTCAACCAGTCTGACCGGTGTCACCAGTCTGACCGGCGTAGGCCATCGGTCTGACTGGTGCAGCACAGGCAGCAAGCCGTGCAAGTTTCCGCTGTGCGTGTTGGTGTGTTTTGGTTCGGGAGGTTGTTTGTTGGTTCCTAGGTCCAGTAGCACTTCAGTGGCTGCGTGGGCTTGACCAACTTGGGTTGTGAGTCGGAGATGTGTGTTGGAAGTCGTGTTCGTCTGGTTGGAGTCTCCATCTCCTTCGAGAAGATTTTTATCGGCTCCCATTCACTCCCCCCCTCTCTGGTTCGCCGCTTCAGTCCTTCACCTCCACAACGGATGCAAGCTGTCCTCTTGATCTCGACAGGTAGCTTGAGCTCGCATCGCTTCACCTCCTCCATCGATGACTCCTTGGCGCCTTGCTTCAACTCTAAGCTCCTCGGGGACACCATGGCTGCTACGTGGGTGCAAAAGTATGCTTGATGGGATGGATTCCCGAGCTCCCAATTCGGCCAAATAAATAGTCCGAAGAGGAAAACCCTAGGAACCTCAATTTCCTTATTCAAACTTCCCTTAAAATTTTCTGACCGAAGAAGCAAGTCGAAAAGGGGCAATTCGGGCAAAAACCGTGGCGAAATGTCGCCGGGACCCACCTGGGCCGGTCGGACTGGGCCGGACGGCCCACCCTGTCTCGGGGGCCGGTCTGGTCCGGTTTCCCATGTACCGCCCTTTTTTCGCTTTCTCAGCCCATGGGAAAAAGTTGGCCCAGTAAATCTTCACAAGAAACTCCAAAAAGTTAAAAGAAAATTATTTACAAAAATCCATGCCTTGTTTTTCGTCCTAGGCCGGACGTTCGGGCTCTTCTTCCATGGTGAAGACATCAACATGTTGAAGGGGCACAACGTCAGGTTCGTAGTAAACCTTAAGCCGTTGACCATTCACCATAAATTGATCACCTTTCACATCCATAATGGTTACCGCTCCGTTGGAGAGCACCGAATGCACAACATAAGGTCCGTCCCACTTGCTTTGCAATTTCCCCTTTCCGAAGGTTTTAAACCTCGAATTGTAGAGGAGGACCTTATCTCCTTCTTTAAACTCTTTTTTCTTTAACCTTTTATCATACCATCTTTTGATTCTCTCTTTGTATATGCTTGCATTTTCATATGCTTTTAACCTCATCTCCTCTAGCTCGCTTATTTGAATTCTTCGTTTCACCACCGCGGCATCGAGATCAAGGTTCATCTCTTTAATCGCCCAATAGGCTTTATGTTCCAACTCAACCGGAAGGTGGCAAGCTTTTCCATAGACGAATTGATAAGGGGTCATACCTATCGGTGTCTTGAACGCCGTTCGATAAGCCCACAAAGCTCCATCTAATTTCTTTGACCAATCTTTACCTCCCTTCTCTATGGTTTTGTTGAGAATGCTTTTTAATTGCCTATTCGATGTTTTCGCTTGTCCGTTGGTTTGTGGATGATAGGTCGTAGAGACCCTATGTTCAATTCCCAATTTGGACAAGCACTTTTTGAAATTCTTCCCAGTGAAGTGAGTTCCTCCATCGCTTATCAAGATTCTCGGTGTACCGAAATGAGGAAAAATCACATTCTTGATCATAGTAATGGACTCCTCCGTGGAAGCTTTACGACATGGCATGGCCTCTACCCACTTGGATACATAATCAACCATGACTAGAATATACTCATATCCGTGTGAGTTTTTGAAAGGCCCCATGAAGTCTATACCCCACACATCGAATAAATCGATTTGTAGATTGTATTTCAAAGGCATAGAATTTCTTTGAGAGATGTTTCCGGTTCTTTGGCATTCGGGGCATGATGCAACATATCTTTTAGTATCTTCATGCATCTCCGGCCAATAGAATCCGCTCGACCACACTTTTTCTTGGGTCCTAAAATGGCTATAGTGTCCACCGTACTCCGCCGAGTGGCGCTTTCTCAAGATTTCTAGCCTCTCTTCTCTTGGCACACATCTTCTCATGACTCCATCATTGCCAAGTTTGAAGAGGTATGGTGCATCCCAAAAGTACTTCTTACTTTCAGAGATTATCTTTTTTGAGAGTTTTTATCTAGATGATCAAGAGGCATCTTCTGAATCGCTCGAATGATATCAATCATCCAAGTGTCTTTATCGAGCACTCGATAGAGGTGGTCATCTCCCATCTTATCTTCTATGGGCTCTTTATCATCTTGTCCACGATTCATCCTAGACAAATGATCGGCCACAACATTCTCCACCCCCTTCTTATCACGAATTTCAACATCAAATTCTTGAAGAAGAAGGATCCAACGAATCAAACGTGGTTTAGCTTCCTTTTTAGCCAAGAGATACTTGATGGCTGTGTGATCGGTGTAAACAATGACCTTCGAGTTCACTATGTAAGATCTGGATTTTTCGAAGGCGAATACCACCGCTAACAACTCCTTTTCCGTAGTGGCATAGTTTAATTGTGCCCCATCAAGAGTTTTGCTAGCGTAGTAAATGGCGTGAACTCGGCCTTCCTTTCTTTGACCCAAAACCGCGCCTACAGCATAGTCACTTGCATCACACATGATCTCGAAAGGTTGGCTCCAATCCGGAGGTTGAATAATGGGAGCACTCACCAACACACTTTTCAAGGTCCGGAATGCCGCTAGGCACTTCTCATCAAAGTCGAAAGCCACATCCTTTTGAAGGAGATGTGTTAAGGGCTTAGTGATCTTTGAGAAGTCCTTAATAAATCTTCTATAAAATTTGGCATGACCTAGAAAGCTCCTCAAGGACTTAACATCCGTCGGAGGTGGGAGTTGCTCAACCGTCTCTACCTTAGCCTTGTCCACTTCAATGCCTCTTTCGGATGTAACATGTCCGAGCACTATGCCTTGCTTAACCATGAAGTGGCACTTTTCCCAATTTAACACCAAGTCTACCTCCGCGCACCTCGTGGGGACCTTATCCAAGTTTGCCAAGCAATCCATGAACGTCTTCCCATAAACGGAAAAATCATCCATGAACACCTCGACAATTTCTTCGATGAATTCCGAGAATACGGCCATCATGCAACGTTGCGAAGAGGCCGGAGCGTTGCATAGACCGAAGGGCATCCTTCTATATGCAAACGTTCCATAAGGGCATGTAAACGTTGTTTTGTGTTGATCGCCTGGGTGAATGGGAATTTGCATGAACCCCGAGTATCCATCGAGAAAGCAAAAATAAGTGTGGTTTGCTAATCCCTCGAGGATCTCGTCGATGAACGGTAGGGGGAAGTGATCTTTCTTCGTTGCCTTGTTAAGCTTATGATAATCGATACACATCAGCCACCCGGTCACAGTTCTTTGCGGTATCAATTCATTCTTCTCATTCTTCACTACGGTTAAACCTCCTTTCTTCGGTACACAATGTACCGGGCTCACCCATTCGCTATGCGGAACCGGGTAGATGATTCCGGCATCAAGTAACTTGATGACCTCTTTCCTTACTACCTCTCGCATGGCATGAGTTAGCCTCCTTTGGTGGTCCACTACGGGCTTACATTGGTCTTCCATTAGTATACGATGAGTGCAAAAGGCTAGGCTAAGACCTTTGAGATCATTGATTGAATATCCAATCACCTTCCTATGTTTTTTCAATAAAATCAGCAACTTCTCATTTTCTTCGGGACTCAACTCGTCACTCACAATGACTGGATAAGTCTTGTCTGGGCCCAAAAATTCGTACTTTAATCCTTTGGGCAAAGGTTTAAGGTCTACCTCTGGCACTTGTGGCTCCTCGGGTTTAATCTCTCTTATGTCCTCGAATTTTTCTTCCTCCACGCTCCCATCTTGTGGTTCTAAGCCTTTTGTTGCTTCTTCTAGATCTTCATCTTGTTGATCACTAATTTGATTTTCTATCGCTCTTTGCAGCGGGTCTCTAAGGGTTTCAACAAAACAAAGACTATCTACCTCCTCTACTTCGTCTTCGGGAGGAAAGGGTGTAGGGTGTTTAGAAGCGCGAAGAAAGTTATATGTGTACTTCTTTCCATTAAGGTTCATTGTTACTTTGCCTTTTCCGGCATCCAACACGGCATCAACCAACTTAAGAAAGGGCCTACATAGAATTATGTGATCTTGATTACTATGGTAAGAATCAATAACAAAGAAATCAGTTGGTATACATTTTCCAGAGATTTTTACATTCATGTTGCAAGCAATACCTAGAAGTCTAATAGTTCTACCATCTCCCATAATTAATTTTGTTGTTGTTGGAGCTAAGTCTATGTTGTGGTCTTGAACTTTATTGTAAATTTTAGAAGATAGGACACTTACTTGGGCTCCGATGTCACATAAAGCTTTGCATTGAATTCTGTTGATTTCGCAACTCAAGTGTGGTTTCGTCTTCTCTTCTTCTTCGGATCCAATCGCGTAAACTTCAGCGAGGCGAGCGTATGGTGATGCTTCGGGCTTGATCCCCATGATTCTCTTCACCTCGGCTATGTGTTCCGGATCCACTTCATCATCTCCAAAGAGTTTTTGAAAGATCTCATCGGTGGTTTCAAGGTCGTATGAATCTTCTGCTTTCCTTTCCGGTGGGAAATCCACTTCCAATGCTCTTCCATCCCCTTTTGATTAGGGAACGGTCTTCTCTTGTCGAATACTTCTCCGTAATCGATTGGAACCCAATCCATTGGTTCGAACTCCCTTAGTGGCTTCGCGCTTGACATACTTCTCTTATTTGTTTCGTTTGATGCGGCGAAGTCAACGCTCGGGGTAGCTCTCGACTTGATGTGTTCGTCTTCAAGCTTTTTCGGGATTGGCTCCTCTTTTATGACTTCCGGGGTTGCCTCTTTAGAAAATTCAGCACACTTCTTCATCCTTGAATTATATCTCGGTTCTTCCGCAAGTCTTGTTTCCCAATCTCTTCGCATGGCAGCCGCTTTACTAATTTTTTGTAGAAGTTGGGCGGCTTCCGTGAGTGTTTTCTCCATGAGATCCCCACCTGCACACATTTGGACGAGTTGCATGCAACTAGAGGTTAGGGAAAAGAAAAATTTATGCAAGAGTACATCACCGGAGAAGCCGAGTCTTGGTCCTTGTTCGATCAACTCATTAAACCTATTCCAAGCTTGGTCTATCCCTTCCTCTTCTCCTTGCATGAAAGTGATCACTTGCCTCCTTAGATGTTGAACCTTGCTAATTGGAAAGAACTTCTCGCAAAACTTCTTTGTCAGCTTGTTCCAATTGCCTTCAACTTCAAAGGACGCAAACGAGTACCATGTCTTTGCTTCACCGGCAAGTGAGTAGGGAAAGAGATTCCATTTGAACCATTCATCGGGAACTCCTTTTTGACGCACCATGTTGCATAGTGTCGTGAAATGCCTTATGTGTCTATATGGGTTCTCCATAACCATCCCTTCAAACGGGTTTGCTGCCACCATCTTGATGATCTTGGATTTTATCTCATACTTGGTCGCTTCGAGCTTCGAATCCAACTCTTGTACTCTTATGTCTTCACATCGAGGGCTGGTGTAATCCCTTAGTGATTTCTCCGGTTCTTCCACGAGTTGATTGATGAACGCCATCTAGACAACAAGACAAAAACAAAAACAAAAACAAAACAAGTGGTTTTCTACATAATATGTGTTAGATATAGAAAATAAAAGATAAACTAAAGATAAAACTAAGTTAAATGCAAACCAAACGATGTAAACTAGCTAGCTCCCTGGCAACAGCGCCAGAAAAAGGGGCTTGTTGACGGATAAAAGACGTATCCCTCTACGATCCGCAAGCGTACGGACCTACACCATTTTCACCACGGAATTCCCAAGGTTCTTGTCAATCCACGGAGCAAGGGGATTACAAGCGTTCCATCTACCTTTACACTCTAGCTACTCAAACCCTAACTATGATTAAACTAGAAAACAACTAAACTACACTAGAGAGAATGATTAAGCAATCAAGATAAAAGACACTCGCCCATGGGTCTACGATACTAGAACATGCAATCGCTTTAAACATGAAAACCAATCTAATCTATCGGGGGTTGTGACCACGGTTTCGCCCTTTCCCTCCTCTTGTACTGTCACTACGCGAAGGTATTCGTGACTAGACCTATGATGGACACGGCGTATTGAATGGATCCAAGGAAGCATTGGAGCTCTACTCCCTTTACGGCATTGTAGCTAACCTTAAGCAATAAAGTATATTCAACACAAGGTGATAGATAGATAATCCAACAAAGTACGATTACATCTCAAGATCAATTACAACCCATGGATGAATAAGGAGATTACTCCATCAAGGTGCTAGACATAGCACCGTTGATCATGGTCACCCTTCTGACGGTGTCTTCCTTCTTCTCCACTTGTGGGTGCTTCCTTCGAGGTGGTTGATCCCCCTCCGGAGATCTCCCTCCTCTCTCTCTATCTTATGGATAGCCTCCTGGTGCGAATGGCTCTCTCTCTGCGTATGGTGGCGCCTCCAGGGTTTTAGGGTTGAAGATCCTTCGGGTGCAAGGAAAGGGGGGCCGAACCGACGCCAGAAGTGGGCTGGGCCGGCCGGCCTGGGCCGACCGGC
This sequence comes from Cenchrus americanus, assembly GCA_947561735.1. Classification (NCBI taxonomy): domain Eukaryota; kingdom Viridiplantae; phylum Streptophyta; class Magnoliopsida; order Poales; family Poaceae; genus Cenchrus; species Cenchrus americanus. The sequence continues at coordinate 72,861,267 of OX387244.1, read as the reverse complement.
CCGTGCCCATTTCGGCCGGTTCGGTCGCCCCTTCGCTCCCGTGGGTCCTCAGGTGATTATGCACTTTGCCCCTTCCACTTGCATGATTTTGACGATGTCATCCTCGCGTCCAAGATGGAGGTTCTCCGTGCATGAAGTTCGGTCTTTTACGCTTCAATCCCCGGGGGTGTTCCTACGTAGCACTTCGGTCCTTGCCACCATTGGAAGTGATTTCATTAAGCTCATGAACACGAACAATACTCCGTAAATGCTCCTTTGAACTTGTGAATCCGTCCTTTATGTCCATGTTTTCCTACGTAAACACAACACTTCCAAATGCATGCACATAGATGAACTTGTTATATGATTAGTGTGCCTAGTGGCGGGTTAGTTCCATAAACAAATCCAAACCAAAGTGTAATGAACATATTTGGTGTACCAAAATACACCGTCAACACTCATATGCACCACTTCTCTGTTCCACCCCCGACGGTACAATTCTTCAGCTCTCGATAGGTGGATGGCACGCTGCAATTGAGCCTCCTCCTCATCTTCTGCATTAGGATAGTTTCCCTCGGCTGCAACCGCCTCCTTTCTCAACCTCTCTTGATTCCATTCAAGAGTTGCCTTCTTAATCCTCTCAATCTCATGCTGAAAGTACTCCCGCACAGGTGGTGGCACATTCCTTCAATGGACCACCTGGGTCCCTTTTCCAGCCAAATGTTGTTTGAACCTAGTCGCACCACCTCCACTTTTGTGCATATGACAATAGTTGCATTGCCATCCGGGGTGATGATTTTCACCGTGTTCCCATACAACATCTCTAGATGCCATTTTGTATCTGCATAAATGGACAACATCCACAAATCAATCACATAAATCATATATAGTTTTAAATAACAATATACAGTTTTAAAATCATACCTAAAATCTACACCCTAAATCAAATCATATATACCTCCTAAATCAAACCCTATCTACACCCTAAATCAAATCCTATCTACATCCTAAATCAAACCTTATCTACACCCTAAATCAAATCTTATCTACATCCTAAATCAAACCTTATCTACATCCTAAATCAAACCCTATCTACACCCTAAATCAAATCCTATCAAGGGGAAGTGACTTACCTGCGCTTGCACCGGCTAACCGCGACTTGGCGGCGGCTTAACGAGCGGCCAGGCCGGTAAACCGACCCCAACCGGCGGTTTACCGACTCACCCCCTTGGATCCGCCCACCGCCCGACTTACCGCGCCTACCCCGCGGTAAACCGCGGCCGGGAGCGGTTGCGCACGACCGGCGACCGGACGGGCGCCGGGGGCGGCGGACGGGCACTTGGGAAGTGAGGATCTGCTTCACAGGTAGGTTTTTGGGGATATTTTGACCCCCCCCCCAATAGTTGGGCCTAGGTGGGCCTTGCTGGGCCACCGATTTTTGTCTTTTTTGTTTTTCTTTAACTTGTATTGGCCGCAAATTATACTAAAACGAATGAAGTTTGCAAAAACAATTGATACCATTAGACTCAATAAATCATGAAATATTTTTAGGGATTTTTCCTCATTTTTTAATTTTTTGAATTCAAATCCTAAATGTTTGAAATCCACCAGTTGGTAACCGGCCGGTACCGAAACCGGTCCAGGCCTGTAAGGCCAGTAACCGCGGTAACCGGGCCGGTTACCACCGGTAAGGTGAACCCTGGTGGGGACGGTCCGCACACTACAATCAACAATCAGTGAGGACCTCCTTCTGTTAAACCACGTGTAGCATATTAGCAATCAGTCGACAACGCCACTCGGCCAGGGTTTTTTTACCGCTTCCCGGCCGGTAACCGATGGGAAAACTACCGAACCGGTAAACCGCAAAATCCGTTCGATATACCGCGATCATCAGTTTTGCTGTGTCAGTTTTACTTTATTACCGGTCCACAACGGTGAGAACGGTAACCACAGTATAAATTGCGGTTACCGTTGGTAGAAAAAACCTTGCACTCGGCTCCCAAACGGATGAGGCATGCAACGCATCAGCTCGGCTCTCAGCTCATGACCCCAGTGACGCGTGAAGGATAGGCTCAACTCGGCTCAGGCTTCAAGATTTCCCTAGAGTCCAATTACGTAACGTCCGGAGCTATTCACGCCTGCAAGGTATACGTCGTCTTTTTCCAATCTTAGAATTTGCAGCCACGAAGCGGAGCCGCCATGGACGGAGAAGACTTAGGGCATGTTTGGTTCCCATAACCAGGGTGACTTATAAGTCACCCGACTTATAAGTCAGGTCACTTTAAGTCAGTCCTGTTTGGTTACAGTGACTTATAAGTCAGTGCGCTCCACATAGGGTACTAGAGGGAAAAGTGGAAATAAGTCACTTTAAGTAGGGGTGGAGCTACTTATGGGACTTATAAGTCACCCACTTTAAGTTATGGCTGTTTGGTTTCATAGGTGACTTATTTTACACTTTTTGCACTTTAAGTCACCCTACTTATGGAACCAAACATGCCCTTAGGCCCTGTTTGGGGTAGCTGGAGCTTTTCCAAAAGCTGCTATTCTGAAAAGCTCACTTGCTGGTCTGAGAATCTGCTGGTCCGAGAATCCGCTGGCCTGGTAAGATGGCCTATTTGGCAACTGAACTTTTGGATGGCTAGCTGCTGAGATGAAGAATGAAAAGTCTGAAATACCCTCTATTATAATAAATGCCTGATTACTTGTGAACTGTAATGAGTGGTCTGAACATATTGGTTAATACTATTTTATATCATTTATTGATAACTTAATAATTAATAATTAATATTAAAATAAGGGATAAAATGGTAAAATTAATTTGTATAGTCATACTATTTCATTGACCTTACACAAACGCACATCTCAAGCTTGACTAGTATTTTTCAAGCCATACAAAATACCAACATACAAAATGAGTTAGTGCACCATCACAATTGTGCCTACCCTCTATCTGCCATCAAGGAGTTCGCAATGAAATCACGAAATGCACACATATCAACATCACTTTCACTAGATAAATCAATAGGTGGGATGTTTTCTTCATCGTCATCAACTTCTAGGATGTAATCTTCATCGTCATCACACCTTTGAAACAGATCATCACTTAAAGCGCTATCACGAATAAAGTTATGAAGTGCCATGCATGGAATGATGATCTTCTTTTGCTTCTCAACCGAGAAACGTGGCATATGTAATAGAACTCGCCATTTCATTTTCAACACTCCAAAAGAACGTTCAATCACATTGCGAAGAGAGGAGTGAGCATGGTTAAAAACCTCTTTGAGACCACTTGGCCTTCGGCCACCTTGAAATTCAGGCAAATGATACTTTTGGCCTCTGAAGGGAGCTAGGAAACTTTTCTTGTTTGGATATCCAGAATCAACAAGATAATATTTTCCTATATGTGAAAAAAATGTGAGGTCACATATACATGACAAGGGCAAAAGTAACATGATGTTTGCTTCTTACCTTCAGGAGGATGTGGAAATGCATCTGAGTAGCAACACAAAGTATCATCGAGAGTCATGCGCAGATCCAGGCCATCCAGCTACAACAAATGTGAATCTCATATCAAAATCACACACAACCATGACATTTTGTGTTGGGTATCCATGACGACCAATGTGAGGAATCATCTCAATTACTGGCACGATAACACGTACATGTGTGCCATCGATAGCACCTATGCAATCGTTGAAGTGAGTAGAAAATCGAGTATCTTGAAGCCTTGGATGCACTATTCTTAATTCAGGATCCTTTGGTTTGATGATGTCTCGAGCTAGTAGGTTGACACACTCTAGTACTTCGTTAAATTTTCGACTAGTTGTTTCAGTAGACCGTTTAAATATATTCTCAACAGTGAAAAATGATTAAGGACCACCACACATCCACAAGAACATTCGCAATGCTTCAACAAAGCTCATAACTCTTGTGGACTTTAGCCCATAATTGTCAACCAATGTTTCATGCAACCTGTCAAAAATAGGAATATTCACACGGAACATGTTGTACCAATCTCTGTTTACTTGTAGCTGATCCATGACCCATTGATACCCAGATTGGCGAGGAGGAGGTCTTTTTCGTTTTCCAAGATATTTTTCACTATGATCCATAACAATGAGAGTGACTATTGATGCTACTAGTAATTCTGATTCAGCATCACTTTCACTAGATGAATCAACATCACTTACACTTGATGTGCTCATCTAAAAAATAGGAGAAAATTGATTCAGCTAACACACACAAGTACAACATTAATGGTTCAGCACATAAAAATGATTCAACTAGCATACACAAGTTCAACATAAAAAATTGATTAAGCTAGTACACACAAATGATAGTACAACACTAATGGTTCAGCACATAAATTGGTTCAGCATATAAAACTGGTTCAGCTAGCACATCCAAATGATAGTACAACATAAATGGTTCAACACATAAAAGGGTAGCATTACATAATCGCAACTGAAATAAAAAGGGTAGCATTACAAATAAAGGATACAACACACTACTCTATTACTTTTTCCTCTCCTCATACATCCTCTTCAGCCAAGCCACCTTTCCTTCATTGGTTTTCATGGAATGAAACACCGCACGGTTTTTCACGCTTAACAAAGAGTTGGGTGGCCATAAAATGCTCATCACTTCCTTCACTAGCCCCTACATTGACAGCTTGATCCATAAGTTCTATGATGTCATCTTCAACCTTTTGTTCATTTTTGCTCTTACTAGTAGACATCACATCGATAAGTCGAGACACTTGCTTAACCATAGGATTCCTACCCTTCTTTGGGCTGAAAGGAAGAGCAGCATCACTAGCTTTGCGTTTTCATTCCCAACTAGAGTTTCATCCTTACATATTGGCAAAATATTTTGGTTGCATATGCATCCCACACTGCTTTTGGTGCTTTCACCTTCCCTTTCTCCATCTATACTATCAAATTACTCCAATAATAAGTGAAATAAAAGTAATCATACTGATGCATCTACCTATGATCATCCAATTTTCAGCAACAAACAAATCTAATCCAATCTTCAAAACCCTATGCATAAATCCAGTGTGGGGTAAATATGGGAAGGGGAGATCTTCTTACTGTGGAGATGCGTCGATGGGGTGCGGCCCGCCGGTCGGAGTGGTGACGGGAGGGAGTAGGGCTGGCCGACAGCCTGGCGCGACGCCGGCAGGGAGCAAGGCCGTCGGGTTCGACCGGCGACGCCGGGGAGCGGGAGCGCCGGCCGGAGATGCACCGGGAGCAGGAGCACCGACCGGAGAGCGTCGGTGAGTGGGAGCACCGGCGGGGAGCGGGGGCGCCGCCCGGATGCGGAGAGCAGGAGGGGGCGGCGTGGTGCCGCGGTCTGCTGGTTCAGGAGGGGGCGGCGCGTCCCGCTGATTCGAGCCAGGCAAGACATGGGAGAGGAGGGGATTCTGTATATATACCAGTGGCAATTGCGGGTAAATAGGCTAAAGTTTGTGGGGAGGTTTATAATGCTTCACCACAAAAGCTCGGGAAGCTCCTCCGACTGAGCTTTTCGACCCTAGGCAAAAATGAGCTTTTCGCTCTGGTTGATGGTGAGAAAATCTGGGTTGTTTGGCGGAGCTTCTAGCTTTTTCAGCTAGTTGGACTAGCAGAAGCTGCCCCCAAATGAGGCCTTACTAGACGACACAACCACAACAACGGCCATGGCAGGAGGGATCCTGGGGGAAGATAGCGGTATCCTCCCGTCACTGTCGCTGGTGCCGTCTATTTATGCCCTCGGACATGATGGGGAGCAGACGACATTGGTAGGGTGCCTTGTTGTTTGATCGTTATTATCCTGTATTTGCATAACGTACATGCCCTTCACTAATCTCTATCTTGTGACTATATGCTAGATTGCAACGAACTCTGGTGTCAGTCACGGTGATGACAACACGACCTCTAGTGCAGTACGAGAAGCATTACTCGGAGATAAAACACTAGATAAGGTAATTGAATTTGAAATTACAAATGTAACTGATAACACATGATATTTTATATTTGTGCCATCTTAATTTCTGGACTCATTGTAAACAGCTGGTAGATAAAGTTGTGCAAACTTTGACTGTTTCTGAAGTTGGAATGGCTTTTGAATCAGAGGAGAAAGCTTATGATATGTACAACACCTATGCCTGCCATATTGGGTTTAGTATTAGAAAGAGCCATACAAAGCGACGAGGAGATCAGACACTACGTCAGAAATATTTGGTTTGCAGTAACCAAGCTCATCGTGAAACTGAGTCATCAAGGGACATTACGAGGATGGATTGTGATGCTCGTGTTTAGTTTAGTATTAGTACTAGGAAAATGCTCGTGCGTTGCTACGAGCAACACGAATCATAAATAGATACATTTCTAATCTTAGCGGCAAACAACTAAATGTGTGCAATATATCCAACTTTACTAAACGCGCATAAAGAACATCTCATGTTCATTTGAATTATTGGTGCAACACAAATCGAATCATGGAGAGTCATTCATAGTTATTAAAAAGACACAGTAGATGTATAGGAGAAAAGCTTTTGTGTCTGCCTGGATGAATGGCCTGCGTGCTATCCATTCTCACCGTGCAAAAGAAATAAGGCCAGCCAAAATCACTAACTTGGGAAGAGGGGAAGAAATAGGGCAGCTTAAGGTGATATAAGCACCGTGGGAAGTTCAGAAGACATGGCAACAGAAAAGGGATGGTAAGAGGAATTCGTTATTTGACTACTGTAAAATTGTTGTCCAGAGGAGACCTCCCGAGGCACCGGTGCATAGTGGGGTGCTAGACCGGGTCGGTAGTGTAAGGAGGGGTAGAGGTCGACTTAAACTAACTTGGGAGGAGGCAGTCAAGAGAGACCTTAAGGAGTGGGACATCCCCAAGGAGTTAGTTATGGATAGAAGTGCTTGGACACTTGCAATCAGTGTGCCTGAGACATGATCATCCCTTTTTCTTTTGTGCTTTTGTGTTCTTGTGCTTTGTGCTTCTCCTTGTTTCTTGTGGGTTTCATCTCTAGCCTACCCCAACTTGCTTGGGACAAAAGGCTAAGTTGTTGTTATTGTTGTTTGACTATTGTAAAATTGCAACAAATGGTTAGAAGGATATAATCACCAAAGTGGATGGCCCTAGAAATGTCGGTGCTAGCAATATGAAAATCAGCTTCCAATTGCTCGTACACTTGTGAATCAGATGCACCCTACTAAGCACAATTGGGAACTTGGGCTGCTGATGCTACATCACAGTTCCCAGTTTTGTTGGTAGATGCCAAAGCTACTAACTTACTGCTAATGTGTTTTTGCCCCTCACATACCTAAAAAGGAAAACATGCATTTTCCAGCAGTCGGACTTTCTGGGAAAAATAGTTACCCCATTTGAGCACAGATGGCTACTGTATGGATCTGATGCAACGTCAGATTTGAGGCAACGTTGACGTGCAGAGCAGAACTTAAGTTATACATGAACAAATCTAATCATTCTAGATTATTGGCACGCCCAAAGCCTATCCAAGTGATTTACAATTGATAAAAGATCAAATGACCAGATCCCATCCCAGGTCACCTGGATCAATGCTAAGAAATTATTTACATGCTAAGCATTAACGAGCTAATACAAAATGATTGTCAGACCAAGATAGGTTGAACCAGTCAAAGAGCAGTGCTGACAGTAAAAGGATATTCAATCTTGTAAGTTCCGATTACTCATTTTTCTAAAGCAAGAATCATATGCTCTAGTAGCTACAGAAAAAGGAGGTTTCAGTTTCTGAAATGAGTCCATTCCATGTAGCACTATCATAATTAAAGCTTTACTGGATGTGCCATTTGAGAGCATTGAATCTTCGATTGTCCTTCCATCTGGTCGTGACAAAAGTAAAAACAACATAAACTAATGCAAACTGATTGGATTTGCAAAAGGCTAGCAGCAAAGCCCTGTTTTGAACATGCCTGCACCATACGGGCTGCTGCCTTGCACTCTATGCCAAACATCATCCTGTGTGTCAGCAGTGGTGACACCGTCATCCTGATCAAAGAAAAAAATGTTTGCATACATATGGTTAATAACATTGGTTAATTCACGTGCAGACAATTCAATCCAACAAGACAGTAATCACCTGACATAATGGCTTTTGCACCTAATCAGCTGCTACTGTTGTGACATTTCTGAGGCAGAAGCTATTCTTTCTACTACAATTACAATATTATTTAAGAAATAGCATTGGATTAAACATGAACAATTGTATAGGCCAAGATATCAACATAGGAAATACTTGTAATAAACCACTTATCTGCAAGCAATTCAAGTAAGGAATATAATGTTTAGCAATCAAGCCAACCTTACTGGAGTCCATTGAAGTACATGTGACACTGCATCTTCATGATCTGCTTACATATCTCAGTAGCAAGGAAAATAAGGACTTGAAGTAGGATGGTTAATGCAAGGGAAGGAAGGATGGTTAATATATTGTGCTTTTTGGCACAGAGAGTTGGATTGTATATAGCCTTTCTGCATTCTGCAAAAAATAAATAAGTGGAACCCATTACCAGAGCTTTCCCAAGCGAAAAGACCATCAATTGTTCAGATTATTAAGCAAAAAGACCATCAACTTTTCAGATTATTAACTTGGGAATTCGCAATTTCAAATATCTAAAATCCTTTCTTCGTTTTTTTTCCTAAAATCTCATGGTGAAAATAATAAAGTCACGCCATCAACATGTTCATATATATCAGAGCAATCTGAGTTCCTACTTCAACTCTAGTATCTCGACCTGAATTTGTGAAGGACAAACTAACAGATCATGATTGGAACATAATTGGTTTTTAACAGATCAGGACAGACGAAAACCAAATGGAGTAGTGGAGGAAAATATACATACCTCAGGAGGAAGATGCGATGCAAATGCCAACCAAACAGCCATCGAATGGTAGAGTGGAAGATGCCTCTAATTTGGAATCTCCGTCGCAACTGCGACTGTCACTGCGCTGCCTACCGTCACAGCTGCGGTGGTTGCCGGCACCACCGCTGGAAACCTCTAGGTATCCTGCGATGGTGTGTTGGAGCAGACCTGCCGACGAGAACGACAGCGCAGCGCCTAAGATCTACGTCGGTGCTGCATCACAGAAAAAAAACAAGACGAATCATGAAAGGAATTGAGAGGGGTAGAGAGGGGTGAGCGCCTGGTTCATATCCTCTTGCATCTGTAGATCTGCGGTGGGAGGTGAGCGGACCTCATGTATATCGAAGATTCGGAGATGGCGTTGCGGTGGGCGGGCTGCTGGCAGAGTCCCATGGAGCAGGGAAGGCTACTGCTCCTGTTGTAGTCGCAACGCTGCTGGAGGAAGAGTTGCAGCAACAGGAAGTAGGGGCTCCGATTGGAGCATGGGCGATGCGCTGCCTCCTACGTGCACACGGGGAGAGAAAGGGAGCAGACGAGATCGAGTCAGTACGGATCCGGCGGGCGACGGCGGCATCGGTGATGCCATCGGTGGGAGGAGAGGTTAGGGTTTCTGTAACACCCCAGGCGCCGCAAAGGCCCCAGATGTTACTAAACAACCTTCTCTCATGCCGGAGCATAACAACTCGGCAGCAGAACCCCAAAGCAGAGTAAAAACGCGGAAGCAACAACATAAAAGATATATAAAGATAAACCACACACCAACATTAAGTGCGCAACTTAACAAATAAACCACTAATGAAAGTCAACCATGCTCATTAAGAAGATAACACAAACGTCACCACAAGGTGTACTCTATGCTCATATCAGCAAACCAAGGTATCATTATTGGAGTTAAAGAAAGAAAGTTGCATGACGTGAAGATGTGCAGCTACTCCCATCCCATCAAGCAGATATCGACTCAAGCACCTGGAAGGATAAAGGGGTGTGAGAATAAATCTCAGCAAGCAAACTACTTTGACAAGTTATTTAAACCACGAGTTCATTAGGCATCAATTTAAACATAGATACATGATAAAAGGAAAGTCATCCTAATATGAACAAAAGAATAAACCGAAACTGCTTAATTTACTTCAGATGATCATGTCCTCCTAACCACATTCATACCAATGCATCTCTGAAATATAAAGAACCACAATGAGTGCAAATGCAATGTAAATGCCATGTCACTGCCTCCATACCCAACAAGGTATGAAGCTGCGTCGTACCCCTCCTCGGGCAACGTACGATGTTGTACCGGTACGGTCGTGGCAAATATGCGGTGACATCCACGAATGATGTGCAATGCAATATGATGCAATGATATGATGCAACTGCAAGTATGCTTACCACCTGTGCCACATACAACCACATAAACATACCTCTTTACCTCAAGATGGAAAAATAACAACAATAATTATATTATGGAACAAGTAATAAAAATAATAATTTGATGAACAACATATTTGAATTTTCTTTAGTAAGGTTTCTGAATTTATTAGAATGTAGGTAGAATAAACAACATGTCAAAGTCGTAGCAAAACCACCGCTATGTTCACTTGCCTCAAAGCGATGAAGCAAAGGTCACTAGGTACGGTCCGGAGCAAAACCACCTGTTTATCATCATGAATTCAGTACATACAACTCAATCAAACATATACAAACAAAAAGCATATCGCTCCTACGCCCAAAACCCTCAAACAAGACAAAATGGCACAATCAGCAACACTACAATAAACCTACAAGAGCAGCATCACTTCCCTTTTTTGTATCTTTTAATCTATAAAAGCACTGCTAGTAAATAAATAAATTTTTTAGAAACTAGAGACAAAGGAGAACAAGTATCATTGGTTAAAACATTTTTATTCAAAAAGAAAACTGTCCAAATCATCTCTTCCATTCAGACTAAGGAATCTGTCTTCAATTCTGCCAGTCTATGGTAAAACATTGATATCTTCCAAACCACTTATCCAAAAATTATGAAACTTCACCAGAGATTGAAACATTATATAATCCACAACTTTTGTTATACTTCTCATTGCTGTAAAAATCATTAAGATCAACTAATCTTTATATCGCCCTCGAGTTTTGAATTTGGCAACAAAACCTGACAGTCCACTTTAGAAATTTATATCTGGAGTTCTAGCCAACCAAAAATTATAATCTCTACCAATATGGAAAGCTTAATAAAATACCTAAAACTTTGGTATTCATTTGGAAAACTGATTGGACCCTTAAGATTCGTTAAAACTGAGTAGATCTAATACTGTTCAGAAATTCATCAGATCAAAACAGCCAACTTTGAACTGTAATATCTCTTAAACCATAGATCCAAAAATTATGATATAGGACTTCGTGGAAAGATCTTGGAGTCATTAACAAAAACTTCTTTAGGAGGAAAAATTAATTCGGACTCTAACATGGTCATATTTGAGATGGAACAGAAACTAACGAATCTGTCAACCAGCAGAGACTAACCACAAGATCCATCTCTAATCCCCCACTAATCCAATCGAAGGGGGCTAATTACCGGCGCTAAATCTCATCCAAAAACAGGGGATTAGATCAAAATAATCTCACCGTGATCCACCACAAAAATCCTAAGGTATGTGCAGCCCTCTTCTTTCCTTCTCTCTTCCTCTTTCTCTCCCTCTTGTTTTCTCGGTAGCAGCAGCAGATCGGCAAGGGGAAGAAGGGGCACTAGGGCCGGCAGGGGCAAGGTCACGGTCTTGGGAAAAAAAGAGAAAAGAGTCGCAGCAGTCAGGACTCACAGGAAAAAGGAAGGAAAATCGCCCTCTACTAGCAATCAAGGGTCACAGTTGTTAAGGGGTCAAGAATTTTTCTTTTTTTTCAAACCAAACTTCATTCTCTCGCAGTTTACTCATGTGACATCCAAAACAAACATGTGGGTACCAAAATGGATTCGTCTTGACGAGCTCTACGCATTGGTGGTCTCAGGTCATTGATCCGACAAACCGTTCAAAAAGTCAATTTTTGACTTCTTCTATAACGCACGGTCAACAACTCTTGTATGAATTTCTGGGGTGTTACAGTTTCGGTGAGGGAGGCGATGGCGGTTGCGGCTCCGGCGGGCAGGCGGTCGTAGATTGGGAGAGGGGCGGCTCCTCAGAGGTACAGGCGGGCAGATTTGGCCGAATTCTGGCCGGTGGACGGGGGACAGGTGGCGGCTGCAGTCTTCACGGGGGCGCGCTCCGGCGATGGAGCAGGGATGACAACTGGCGACGGAGCTCCAGCTCGGCATCTTGGAACTCGTGGCCTGCTCTTCCTGGTCCGACGGGCGGTGGCGGTGCTTGCGCCGGTGAGGGAGCGCGAGGTGGCAGCGGCGTGGGAGGGTCGCGGGACGTGGGAGGGTGGGAGTGGGACAGGGGGCAGCGCGAGGGGAGCCGCGATCGTCCGAGGTAGGGGTGGGCGTTCGATCAGACTGAACCGATCGGTTCGGTTCATTGGTCTTTTTGAAACTTCGGTCTTTGAAAAACAGAGACGATCGGTCTTCTGATAAACTGAAGACCGAGCAAGTTCGATCTCGGTCATGACCGAACTAACCGAGCCAGTAAGTCCACAACCACTAACATGTCCATAAAACAGAGTACACAACACACCAGAATTATTACAGGTCCATAAAACCAGTCCACAACCACAATAGAAATAACATAAGACATTAACAGGTCCACTTCTTTATATGAAAGTTGCAACTTTCAAGTAGCCAAAGCATTCAGCGATCCTGATCCAGCCAGCAGCCCAGCCCTTCACTAGCATTCCAGAAAGCTTGAAATAGATTTTGGAACAAGTCAATAAGTATGAAAATTGATAAGAATTCAGATATGAGTAGTAAGCAAATTGTAAATAAACGGTTCAGCTCACATTGATCACACAATTCACGGTTTGGTGGACTTGCTTGTGCTTGGCTGCGACTTGCACTTGGAGGATCTAGTCTGTTGTGATTTTGTAGTTGCAGTAGCCTTTCTTCCTTGTACTTGAGACTTGGAAGCATTGTCAATAATTGCCTTCTATTTAAATTCTTTTATCAGTTCTGAAATCAAAGGAAAGCAAGCATTGTTAGTTTTGAAATCAAAGGAAAACAAGCATGCTACAAGTATGAATTATTGAATCACCTTCTTCCAACTTGGACAGTTCTTCACTATTCTCAGCATTATTGACTGGAGTGGCCCTTTTCAACCAATCCTGTGTGCAAACTAGAGCTTCCACCATAAATGGAGTGAGTGAAGTCCTAAAATCATCTAGTATGCGTCCACTTGTGCTAAATGCAGCTTCACTTGCCACTGTGGAGATTGGTATGGCAAGAACATCACGAGCCAATCTAGATAATATGGGGAATCTACTAGACTGTGCCTTCCACCATTGAAGAATATCAAATTTTTTGTCATCTTCTTCACATTCTTCAGCCAAGTACTTGTCCAATTCAGTCCTACACCCCCCTGGTACAACTGCCTGTTCCATTGTTTAGCCTCATCCTCTTGGCAACTAAAGACTTCATCATTCTAGCCCCACTTTGTTTAGCCTTGGGTGACTCACTTGTTTGTGGTGTTGTATCACTTTTAGCTGAATAGATGGACCTATATTCTTCAAACAACTCATACAAACACTTGTTCAGTGCTGGCCAAATTTTCTGTCCAATACCCTGCCCATACATCTCATCTACAGCAAGTTCTACATATTCTGAAAGTTTATACCTAGGGTCAAGCACCACAGCAACAAAGATTAACATGTTAATATTCTCCTTCTCCTTCTCCTTTCCCTTCCCCTTCCCATTATCATTCTGCAACTCTAAGTTCTCATGCCACTGCCCCCAATACTTGTCATACTTTTCTTTCATTCTCTTCCCCATTAATGCTTGGACTGGATCAACACTTTTCAGCTAGTTCTGCACTAATATGTTAACCTCTCCAATTTCATGAAAGAAGTTGTGAGCAGTCACTGTTAGACTAGCTGAAACACGCTTTGTTACCTCTGCAAAGTGGCCTAGAAATTCAGCCATTTTCCTGGCATTGTCCCAATCATGCTCATCAGGAACACCAGGACCCTTGTCATTACCCTTGTCACTAAGCAAATCAATTGTAAGTATGGATCCTCCTCTGCATACCTTGTAAATGCCTTTTCATAGGTGCAGGCAGCTGCAAGCATATCATGGGTGGAGTTCCATCTAGTATACACATCAAGGCTCAAGAATGCCTTGTTGTCCACCTTCTCCAAAGCAGCACACTCTTTAAATTTGACCAACCTTGATGGACTATTCTTGAAAAATCTCACACCAGCACGAACACGCTTGATGGAAGTGTCTACTTCTTTCAAACCATCTTGCACAATCAAGTTAACTATATGTGTAGCACATCTCTTGTGAAGGTACTTGCCTCCTGTTATGCCAGTTTTCAAATTATTCATTTGCCTTCTCAAATAACTAACCCCACTATCATTTGCACTAGCATTATCAACAGTTACTGTCATTATTTTGTGCAACCCCCAATCTAGCAAAACTTTCTGCAAGTGCTTCCCAATATCATCCCCCTTTTTGCTTTTAACCTTGAAAAAACTAATTATCTTCTTATGCAAGCACCAATCATTATCAATAAAATGGGTTGTGACAGTCATGTAACTTTCTTGCTGCTGTGATGTCCAACAATCTGTGGTGAGGCAAACTCTCTGGCATTGTTCTTGGAAAAATATTTTTAGTTTTCCTTTATGCTCAAAGTATGTTTGGGCAGTGTCCCTAGTGCATGTCCGTCTAGATGGCAAATCGAACTGTGGGCAAGCAACAGCCATGAACCTTGTAAAACCAGGCTTCTCACCAAATGCAAATGGCAGCTCATCTTCTATGATCATTTCAGAAAAAGCTGATCTAAGCAAATCAGGGTCAAACTTCCAAGTGGTTACACTATTGCCAGCATTTACTTGCAAAATACCTTGCTTTGTATCATCACTACATCTATGTGGATTTCTCTTGCAACTGTTATAATGTCTACGCATAGCAGACGTACCATTGAGTACTGGATGTGCTGCAATGTCATGACTGCAGTACTTGCACTTCCCTTTGATGACCACACCATTTTCCTTGATCTTGTCAAAGTGCTGCCATATGTTGGATCTTTCTGCAATCTTTTTTCTCTTCTTCCCCTCGTCGGCTTCAAGATCAATGACCTCCCTCGGAGCACCTCCCTCAGCCTCTTGGTCGCCAGCAGCAGGAGCAGCAGGAGGAGCAGGAACAATTTCCCCACCACCTGCAACAGTGGCTTCAGCATCCACTTCCTCTCCATCTCCATGGTTAGCCTCCTCTTCGACTTCAACCCAATCATTCATCTGCTGGTCGATTTCTTCCTTAGGTTGAGCCATCTAAAAAAAGTAGCTCATACATTTAGATCGACTGCATTCAGATCAACTACATTCAGATCAACTACCAATTTCGAGGAATCGAGGCTAAAAGCTTACACTGCAGGAAGCAACAGATGGATCCGTTGTTCTTCACTCCGGGACGTCGGGACGTGGAGAGCAGCCAGCCCAACAGGGACGTCGGGGGGCGAGCAGGGCCTGGGGGCGGCGATGGTGAGGGGCGAGCGTCGACCCGGCCGAGGGCCCAAGGCCGGGTGACGGTCGTGCCGCCGGGTGAGTCGCGCCCGCCGGGCACCGGGACGAGGAGGGGTGCAGGACGGGGGAGAGGCGAGTGACTAAGAGAGGGGGGTTAGGGTTTGGGAGGAAGTTTATATACGTAGGGTAAGTATTAGTGGGCTGGGCTGTAAAAGACCTCATGGGCCACTTACTCGGTTAGTTTGGTCAGTTCGGTTAACCGAGGTGGAAACCGAACTGACCGAGAAAAGTTCGGTTATCTAGCAGCTGAGACCGAACTCATGACCAAACATTTCGGTCTCGGTCCCGGTCTTTTTGGTTCGGTCTTCGGTACTCGGTCAATTATGCCCACCCCTAGTCCGAGGGGGAGGAGCCGGACCGGAGGGGTAAAAATGGAAACATGGAAAATGACGGACTGCGGAGCCACGGTCGTACGGGGGCCAAAAGTTCGACCACGTTTTAATCACCACTTCATTCTTTTTAGGAGTAGAGAAAGAGGGGCTTTGGACAGTGCAAAAGGTTGTACTTGATCACAACTTTACCTTGTTAGTCCAAATAAAAGGGGGAAATTGAGGTCTCATCGAAGTGTTGAAGAAGCGGACAGGAAGTTAATTGGGCAGATGAGGGAATCCGGGATGAAACCAGCCCAGGTTTTTTAGTTCATAAAAGAGTTTTTATGGAGGAGCCGACAAAGTGCCTTTCTCAGGATGGATTGCAACAATGAAATTGGTCGCGAACGCAAGAAGTACACAGAAGCCAATGACATAGACACACTACTGGAATACTTGAAGCGTAAGTAGATGGAAGATCCAACATTTTTTATGCCATGCAAATAGACAAGAAAACTGGTCTGATAGCTAATTTTTTTGGGTTGATGGTCAATCTATCATGGAATACGCATGCTTTGGTGATGTTGTGTCATTTGACACCACGTTTCAAACTACTAAGTTTGAAATGCCTTTTGCTCCATTCCTTGGAACCAACCATCACAAGCAAACTATCATTTTCGGTGTTGCATTGTTGTTTAATGAGACTATGCCATCCTTTGTTTGGCTCTTTGTTGACGGTGTATTTTGGTACACCAAACATGTTCATTACACTTTGGTTTGGATTTGTTTATGGAACTAACCCGCCACTAGGCACACTAATCACATAACAAGCTCATCTATGTGCATGCATTTGGAAGTGTTGTGTCTATGTAGGAAAACATGGACATAAAGGACGGATTCACAACAAGTTCAAAGGAGCATTTACGGAGTCTTGTTCGTGTTCATGAGCTTAATGAAATCACTTCCAATGGTGGCCAGGACCGAAGTGCTACGTAGGAACACCCCCGGGGATTGAAGCGTAAAAGACCGAACTTCATGCACGGAGAATCTCCATCTTGGACGCGAGGATGACATCGTCAAAATCATGCAAGTGGAAGGGGCAAAGTGCATAATCACCTGAGGACCCACGGCAGCGAAGGGGCGACCGAACCGGGCCGAAATGGGCCTGGGCCGGTCGGCCCAGGACGGCCGGCCCAGCCCACTTCTGGCGTCGATTCAGCCCCCTTTCCTTGCACCCGAAGGATCTTCAACCCTAAAACCCTGGAGGCGCCGCCATTCGCAGAGGGAGAGAGCCATTCGCACCAGGAGGCCATCCACAAGCTAGAGAGAGAGGAGGAAGATCTTCGGAGGGAGATCAACCACCTCGAAGGAAGGACCCACAAGTGGAGAAGAAGGAAGACACCGTCGGAAGGGTGACCCTGATCAACGGTGCTATGTCTAGCACCTTGATGGGGTAATCTCCTTATTCGTCCATGGGTTGTAATCGATCTTGAGATGTAATCGTACTTTGACGGATTATCTATCTATCACCTTGTGTTGAATATATTTTATTGCTTAAGGTTAGCTACCATGTCGTAAAGGGAGTAGAGCTCCAATGCTTCCTTGGATCCATTCAATACGCCGTGTCCATCATAGGTCTAGTCACGAATACCTTCGCGTAGTGACAGTACGAGAGGAGGGAAAGGGCGAAACCGTGGTCACAACCCTCGATAGATTAGATTGGTTTTCATGTTTAAAGCGATTGCATGTTCTAGTATCGTAGACCCATGGGCGAGTCTCTTTTATCTTGATTGCTTAATCATTCTCTCTAGTGTAGTTTAGTTGTTTTCTAGTTTAATCATAGTTTTGGTTTGAGTAGCTAGAGTGTAAAGGTAGATCGAACGCTTGTAATCCCCTTGCTCCGTGGATTGACAAGAACCTTGGGAATCCTGTGGTGAAAAAGGTGTAGGTCCGTACGCTTGCGGATCGTAGAGGGATACGTCTTTTATCTGTCAACAAGCCCCTTTTTCTGGCGCCATTGCCGAGGAGCAAGCTAGTTTACATCGTTTGGTTTGCATTTAACTTAGTTTTATCTTTAGTTTATCTTTTATTTGCTATATCTAACACATATTATCTAGAAAACCACTTGTTTTGTTTTTGTCTTTGTTTTTATCTTGTTGTCTAGATGGCATTCATCAATCAACCCATGGAAGAACCGGAGAAATCACTAAGGGATTACGCTAGCCCTCGATGTGAAGACATAAGAGTACAAGAGTCACCATACGCTCGCCTCGCTGAAGTTTACGCGATTGGATCCCAAGAAGAAGAGAAGACGACACCACACTTGAGTTGCGAAATCAACGGAATTCAATGCAAAGCTTTATGCGACATCGGAGCCCAAGTAAGTGTCCTATCTTCTAAAATTTACAATAAAGTTCAAGACCACAACCTAGACTTAGCTCCAACAACAACAAAATTAATTATGGGAGACGGTAGAACTATTGGACCTCTAGGTATTGCTTGCAACATGAATGTAAAAATCTCTGGAAAATGTATACCAACTGATTTCTTAGTTATTGATTCTTACCATAGTAATCAAGATCACATAATTCTATGTAGGCCCTTTCTTAAGTTGGTTGATACCGTGTTGGATGCCGGAAAAGGCAAAGTAACAATGAACCTTAATGGAAAGAAGTACACATATAACTTTCTTCGTGCTTCTAAACACCCTACACCCTTTCCTCCCGAAGACGAAGTAGATGTGACAACCCGCCTAGGAAAATACCAGACTATCGCCTAAGACCGATCCACTTTGGTCGTTAAGCAATAGTAAAGTATCATCCTGTCGTTAGTTGCCGGGTTAACGCCCGGTAAATCACTTGGAAATCATACAGAGGATCGACACATGCATTAAAACTCACACGAAGGCGAGTCCAGAGTACAACACGGATTAGATCCAAATTATTACAAATCATTGTTCATGACAGGAAGTAAAGGTTCAGAGTTCGGAAACAGCGGAAATAAATAAACTAGCGCGACGATACACATCACAGGAGACCATCCGTGATGTCATAACTCGTCCCCTTCCACCCATTCCAGCTCCCAGCCGGGTGGAATCTTACCAGGCCAAACAACACCTGCAACAACATTTTTAAAGCAAGGCTGAGTATACTAATACTCAGCAAGACTTAACCGTCGGGTGATAACTACATCACCAAACTCTAGACATGAGAGGCTATTTGGCCGGTGGAGTTCTTTTGCTGAAAAGCAACAAAGAGTATGTCCTTAATTTCATTATTTTAGCACAAGTTCTAGTTGATTACCATTTCTAAATGTGCCATCTAATTCAATCAGAATTGGACAAGCAATTAATTCATACAACAGTATTCCTCGAGTTTCATCAATATGGGATATCATGGCCAGTTGATTAAGCAGTCTCGGATAACGGTGAGAGGCCGACAATCGATTGATTTAAACCTTGCAAGGTAGAC
This sequence comes from Cenchrus americanus, assembly GCA_947561735.1. NCBI lineage: Eukaryota > Viridiplantae > Streptophyta > Magnoliopsida > Poales > Poaceae > Cenchrus > Cenchrus americanus. The sequence goes on along the minus strand of OX387244.1, from coordinate 72,841,965 downwards.
CTAAACACACAGAGCGGTGCACCAACAGAGCTGACACCGACCAGGCGGTTCCCAAAAATCCTCGGGTTGGGAGCGAATCTTACGATCCCGGTACAAGGCTATCCGGAATGTCCCACCCGAGACACCCAGCCTCACACATGTACCCACCTCCCGGTTGCAAAGCGGTAGGTGATTACTCAAGAGTAGTAATAGTAAGTTCTGCGCACCGTCTCATTAAGGTACTAGGCTTACCGGTCCCATACCTGGCAAATGTTTAGTACGTTCAAAAGCTTAGCCCACGAAAGCCACTGGACCGGAGCCCAAATCCCATGCTCTTACCACATGAGCAATCCATTTAAGGAGATCTTATGATTCCTATCTAGGAACCTATTCTCGCGATTGACGGACATCACTCGACTTCTATCGGGTCCTATAGCATAGCAGCTATCGACCTAGCATACTAGTGATAGAGCATAGGTACCTAGGGATCATGCATCTAGGGTTTCAATTCAACTCCGGAAACGTAAATGCACACTCATAGCAAACATAATTGCATAATTTTAAAAGGCGGGGTTAATGATCCGACGCTTGCCTTCGCTGGCAAGGTTGGCCTTGGGCCCTTCTGGACTTGGGTCCAGGTCTTGAGCTACAAACACGTGTTTGCGGCTCTTCGTCGGCACCTTCGTCTCCTCCTTCTGGTACGAGCGTATATCTACCGTCGGGAAGATCTACACGAGGATGCAAATGCAAGATTTATTTGATGATTTTAATTTAATTGATCACAAACAATAGATGACAACCATGGGTGCATTGGTTGGGCACATTCACCTAGATAAGAATACACTCAGCATACTCTTCCAAAAGGAACAATATGCAGCTCTTTATTAACTATTCTTTTTTATAGTGATTGTGTACATATAAATGTAAATAATTTAATTTAAATTCACAAACAGTAGTGGGTGAGTGCATTTAGCTTTTTAAATCGATTTACAACCACACACGAGTTAGCAAGGGTGGTTTGGTGATTTTTCCCATTTAATGACTATTAAGCCTTTAATCGCTCCCATAGCTTTTATTCATGAAACTAATTAAGAAAATTCAGTGGAAGGGTGTGTTACACTCTAAACACCTATAACAAGCCACTGGACACACATGCGAGCTTTGGATAGCTATAAATTAATTATTTTTGAAAAAAAAGACAAAAGCTAACTAGAAGGACAAAGTAAATGCACACAAAAATAAATACTCAACAAAAAGGTCCAAACTTTCTCACACATGTTATATGGTCCAAAACTAGCCTAGTGGTGCAGCACATACACCTAGAACTATTATGAAACTTGAGTTATGTATTTTCAAAGAAAAACAAGCATAATTCAAGAATAAATATTTCTGGTAATTATAAAATTGTGATTAATTCACCAGAGGTGTATTTTGGAATAAAAAGACAGTGTGCAAAAGTTTGTTGCAAAAACCTAATTATTTTTAGCTAGAAAAATCATTTATGCAGATTCTGCAGAAATGGAAAAACATTTTTATAAAACAATTTACAACATAACTTTGTGCAATTTTGGCATAGGAGCTAGTCATGATCTAACACACAACATATCCAAAAATTAGCTACAGAGGATTTATATATTTTGAGATATTGCAGATCTAGGTTTCTCACATTTGTATTTTTCATGCAAAAACTAACAGGAATTAGCTCAGGCAAGAATAACAAAAGTTGTAGGATATTTCACAACGAATCCAAAAAAATTGGTCTTGCATTTTTTTGATTTTTCTACGATTTTCTATGCAATTTAAAATGATCAGCCAAATCACAATTACTATTTGAGTTACCCTTTTGCAGTGAGGCCCTCGGAAAGAAGTTTCGTTTTGCAATGTGGTCCTGGGCGCGGCCAGCGGTGGTCCGGCGGCGATTCCGGCCGGGGATCGCCGGATCCGGCTGGGGGAGGGTGGGGGTGTTCTATGGACCACTAGGGTTCGGTTTGGGGGCTCAATTGTAGGATAGGGGCTGCCGGCGTGGGTGCTCCGCGACACAGCAGTGTGGTATCCGCTGGAGCTCGCCTCCGGCGAGCTCACGGCCGGGGCAGCAAGGGGGGGCGGCGTGGCTTGACTTCGCGGAGTAGGGAGGCAAGGGTTAGGGCGCTGGAGACTGGGGAAGCCGACCGTGGGCACGAAGTAGCTGCGGCGGGCGCCTACTCGACGTCGACGGCGTGCGCACGAGGAGAAGCCGACCGCGACCGTTTTTAGGCGGGAAAAAGGGGCGCCTTCACTGCGACAAGACGTGAGGTACCTCGACACCAGTGCATCGTACACGAGCGGCCTTGGCCGACGCGCGCGCAGGGGAGCCCCCGACGGACCAGCGGACCGAGCGCGGCGCGTACGGGCGGCGCGGGTCACTAGATGTCTCGGGGCGCGGGCTTTGGGGATGCGTGACGCGTTGGGAAGGCGCGCACGGGGGGTGCGGACGCCGAGGCGAGCGGGGGCCGGCGCGGGTGCGGGCGGGCGCGCGCGCGGCGCGGCGCGCGCGCGCGCGCGCGTCGCGGCGGGCGCGCGTGGGAGCGCCGGTGAATGTTCATGTGTCGGACTAGCGCTGTTTGACCACGTTTTGCTCCAAAATTTTGAATAGAAGTGCACAAAGTGATGAATAGGAAAGTTGTAGATCTAACTACCCTCTACAACTTTTACAAAGGCCATATAGTGTTTTTCTCAACGGATTTTGCAGGAACGTCGTGCCAACTTTGAATGCCGGCCTGTCTCTGTGAACAGGAGGTACTGTCAGTCGATCAAGTTTTTCACCAATTTCCACTCAAAATTTGAAATGCCAATCTACATGAAAGTTGTGTCCCTCAACAAGATGGACAACTTTCATAAAGGTAGATTTTGAAGTGTTTAGGTGAAATTTGGAGAACGCGGCAAAAGTTTCGGATGACATTCGCCGACGTCAATTCTTAAGCGGAGTTTGACCGTGCCTTTGACCGAGGGTTGACTACGGGTGTGTGTAGGCTTGGTCAAGGGGTTCAATAGGGTTCATTGGCGAGGTTTTCGGGGTGATGACCTAGGTTGACCTAGGTTTGACCGATGCTCGGCCGGTTTGACTCGGCAGATCCGGTCATTAACGTTAATGACGGTAATTAAAAACCTGGGGCGTCACAGCCTACCCCCCCCCCTTAAACAGAATCTCGTCCCGAGATTCGCAAGTAAAAGACAAAGTAGGGAAGGTTCTCGAATAGTGATGTTACCAATGAAATTCAGTTGGCTTTGCTTCACTTGAAAGCTTGGCTTCTTGTTGCGGTTGCCCTTAGTGGATCCGAGGTTCTGCTTCTGCTGCTGGGGCTTCTGCTGTCTGGGGTTCGGGCACTCATTGGCAAAATGTCCGGGCTGTCTACAATTGTAGCATATGCGGGGCGGGAGTTCCTTGAGCTTGGGCACATGCTGTGGATTCTTTTGGTACTGGAGATTTCCCGAAGGCTTGTCCTGGAGTGGGGTCATTCTCCACTGCCCAGATGGTGAAGATTGCGAAGACCCATGAGTACGCTTCTTGACAAAGCGGAACTGCTTGCTCGATTCACTGCCGGAATTGAAATCAGCTTGTCGCTTCCTATCTTCCTTTGCCTTCTTCATGGCATCCTCCTGAGAGATAGCTTTATTTACTAACTCGTGATAACTATTAGGTTCCAACAGTATTAGCCTTTCGTACAAGTCACCATCGAGACCATCACGGAAACGTTCCATTTTCTTGGCATCAGTATCCACGTGATGTCCTTCGTACTGGCAAAGACTATTGAACTTCTGTGCATATTGGTACACGGTGTCAGCTCCTTGCTTCAGAGCCAACAACTCTCTCATTTTTCTGTCCATAAGTCCTTTAGGAATATGGTGGTCCTTGAAAGCTTGCTTGAATTCAACCCAAGTGACTTCATGTCCAGCAGGTTGCATAGCCTTGAAATGTTCCCACCACATCAGTGCTTCGCCCCAAAGTTGTAAGGTTGCAAAGGTTGTCTTGCGCTCCTCGGAGCAAGGAAGGGTAAAAGCAGAAAATTTGGCCTCTATGGCCCTAACCCATGCGTCAGCTTCAAGCGGTTCTTCTGCCTTAGTGAACGTTGGAGGCTTCATCCCAATAAACTGGGTGTAAGTAGTGACCGCATGTGGTCCCTCATGATTGGCCCCGTGCGGAGGTCTCTGTTCCAGCAGCTGCACGCGCTGGTCCATCTGTTGTTGCATCTGCAGGAGCTGGCGCAATAGATCGGTTTGCGTTGTCAGAAGTGCCTCTGTCGGTGTCAGAGGTGGTGGCGGGGGTGGGTCATTACTACTTGAGGCACCAAAACCATTGGGAGTGTTGCGTGTCGGTCCGACCATCTGAAAAATTGAGTTTCCATTAAACACACATTCATAAGCTTGTTCATAATATTGACAAGTAGAATATGTACGACGAAAGCTCATTTATGGTAAGTTTTACGGAACCGGACAACACAGTGGCCATACGCCTCAAATTCAAGAATCGATGCTCATGCACCGAAAATCCTCATTCAAGGTCCGTAGACGTACTCCAAGTTGGTATTCCGCCCGAGATCAAGATTTTATCACAACTAGCTCAAGTCACCTTCCACGCACCACAACCGAGGGGGTTTAACAACAGCATCACAACAATGGAAGTTCTCGAAATCATTTTAACAACACCTGGGGGTCACAATGCAGACTAGCTGCATCAAGAAAGCTCCTAGTTCAGCCTACCACAAAACTCAACCAAGAGCATCTGCACACGCTAGGGGTTTCCTTACTACTACTACACTCGTACGACTTTAAACATTCTTACAAGCACATCCACTCCAGCTAAACAACAAGCTAGCCTTAGGTTTACTTCCGACGACTGAATCTTCCATGCCGAAGAAAGCTACGGTGAAGCAGGTCCAGACTTTACTCCAGATTCTCCTTGAATTTCCTCAGCATCTTCTCCTCCTTCGGGTCCAGGAATAACCGGTTTTGGAGGTGGAGCTGCTATAACTTCTAGTTGATTCTCTAGTTCTAACATGTATTGGTCATTATGCTGCAATAGGAAATTTTGCTCATGGATAACTTCACTTAATTCTTGTATCTTGGCCTTATCTTTGCGTCTTCCCTTCTTGAGAGTAGCTATCATTGCTCGTGCTTCCTTTAATGCTTGAGTTGTATTCTCCATTTCTTTAACTCGGTACCTATAGATTTGGTGTCTATATAATACACTTTCTCCCACTACCCGTCGGTAAGTGTCATACATGGCTTCCGAAAAGCGGACTGAGGTGACAAGATCAGGGCTATAAGGAGATGGGCCCTGAGCTGGAAGAAAAGCTTCATGTTCGACACAAGGTACAATGTGTCGCTCAGGTACCGGGATTACTTTGGCTGCGGTGCCGGCTACCTCGTCAGGATGCTTCCCACAAAAAGTCGTGAGCGCCTCGAGAGCAGCCTTCCGCACGGTGTCAGTCAACTTCAGTCCTTGTGCCTTACACTCCCACTCTTCCCAAGCAAGATTGGTCGGGCACACTGAAATCTCCACCTTCACTTCACAACGAAGGAGCTGGCCTGTGGTCATGACCTCACGTGTCGAGTACTCTGGGTGAGTGGTGTACCCAAAATCCTTCAGGGTGTCCCACAAAAGTGCAGGAAATCCACCCTCCTCGAGGTAGTTCACGAGAGTCCATGATTCCACATCATCCGACGCAGATCCAGCGTTGTCCATCTGGACATAACGACAAAAGTGAGAACCAGTCGGGTGTGAGTGTACAAGGTTAACTCAGTCCACGATACAAGAGTAGGTGGTTAAAGAATGGGGTAGTCAAGGGTACCAAGGTACATTCATATGCATAACTCGAATCGAGCGGGCATACATAATGACCTAAGTTCTGGCAGTTGTGAACAAAATTCATAACTTAAAACCAGAGTCCCGAAATTTCTCAAATTTTTGTAGCAGCTCGGCAAGGTTATGAGACACATGTTTGGGTATGTAAGATTTAGTTAGAAGGTCAGGATGGTGCTTAACTAGGCAAGAATTTCAGATTTGGTTCCTCGAAAAATCAGCAGGACAGAGGTTCATAAATCTGAGTATAACTTGAGATAGACGAAAGCTATGGTCACGAGCTTTTGCGAGCAGGAACTAGATTAGATGGGAGCAACCTAGGTAGGGATCACCTAGACAAAAGATTCTTGGACGAGGACAGCAATCTAAGCAACAATTCTAATAAAATTTATGCACAACAACACATCTACGCTAGAGAGGCTAGACAGGACAAAACACACTATCACTATCCTAGAGAGCACGGAAACAGTCATGAGTTCAGTTTTAGATTCTTCCACGACTTTTAGCATGATGCAAGATGTCCTATTCGTTCTCACAAGACATTCAAGCCAAAACTCGGAGTTAGCGCCGGTGGCATGGCACATACACGTCTCTCCCTATAATAGCTAGTCGAGAACTAGTCGATGCTCAATTAGCGACTTACGAAACGAGGTTAGGGTACCTGCAGAAGATCACAGAACACAACGAACCTTTCATGCCAACACTCATGAAAGCGTTCCCATACATTACCGTTCACTATAGAAACGGCAACCATGCGTTAAGCCGCTGCATGGACAGCGTCCAACCTCGGACATCCTCCATTTGAATGGAGTGTATCCTTGCCTCGCATACTCGACATGCGGAATGCTCACGTATCAAACACGTGGCGACAACACAACTCATAACCAGACGCGAAGATGGGATCCGTGGAATGGATCACTCCATCAACCCTCGCAATTCCCGTGATGCGGAACAGCGCAAGTATGAAACACGTGGCTCATCTAGTTTGGTTGTGCAAGAAAGTAAGTCTGACATAAAGTAAATGTGCTGGAAGTTAGCAAAATAAACCATAGATTAATAAGCCACCTGAAAGAACCCAAAAATTCCCTCTAGGGCCTCTCAGTCTAGTTTATCCTTAACGGACCAACGTGTTTTGCAAATCAAACAATCTTGGCAGTTTTTATTCCAAAATCATGTGATTAAGGTTGTTAATTAAGCTCTGGTGCATGCGATCGCTCTGATACCAGCTGTGACAACCCGCCCAGGAAAATACCATACTATCGCCTAAGACCGATCCACTTTGGTCGTTAAGCAATAGTAAAGTATCATCCTGTCGATAGTTGCCGGGTTAACGCCCGGTAAATCACTTGGAAATCATACAGAGGATCGACACGTGCATTAAAACTCACACGAAGGCGAGTCCAGAGTACAACACGGATTAGATCCAAATTATTACAAATCATTGTTCATGACAGGAAGTAAAGGTTCAGAGTTCGGAAACAGCGGAAATAAATAAACTAGCGCGACGATACACATCACAGGAGGCCATCCGTGATGTCATCACTCGTCCCCTTCCACCCATTCCAGCTCCCAGCCGGGTGGAATCTTACCAGGCCAAACAACACCCCGCAACATTTTTTAAAGCAAGGCTGAGTATACTAATACTCAGCAAGACTTAACCGTCGGGTGATAACTACATCACCAAACTCTAGACATGAGAGGCTTTTTGGCCGGTGGAGTTCTTTTGCTGAAAAGAAACAAAGAGTATGTCCTTACTTTCATTATTTTAGCACAAGTTCTAGTTAATTACCATTTCTAAATGTGCCATCTAATTCAATCAGAATTGGACAATCAATTAATTCATACAACAGTATTCCTCGAGTTTCATCATTATGGGATATCATGGCCAGTTGATTAAGCAGTCTCGGATAACGGTGAGAGGCCGACAATCGATTGATTTAAACCTTGCAAGGTAGACCTAAACACACAGAGCGGTGCACCAACAGAGCTGACACCGACCAGGCGGTTCCCAAAAATCCTCGGGTTGGGAGCGAATCTTACAGTCCCGGTACAAGGCTATCCGGAATGTCCCACCCGGTACACCGCCCCCCTCACACATGTACCCACCTCCCGGTTGCAAAGCGGTAGGTGATTACTCAAGAGTAGTAATAGTAAGTTCCCGCATCGTCTCATTAAGGTACTAGGCTTACCGTTCCCATACCCGGCAAATGTTTAGTACGTTCAAAAGCTTAGCCCACGAAAGCCACTGGACCGGAGCCCAAATCCCATGCTCTTACCACATGAGCAATCCATTTAAGGAGATCTTATGATTCCTATCTAGGAACCTATTCTCGCGAGTGACGGACATCACTCGACTTCTATCGGGTCCTATAGCATAGCAGCTATCGACCTAGCATACTAGTGACAGAGCATAGGTACCTAGGGATCATGCATCTAGGGTTTCAATTCAACTCCGGAAACGTAAATGCACACTCATAGCAAACATAATTGCATAATTTTAAAAGGCGGGGTTAATGATCCGACGCTTGCCTTCGCTGGCAAGGTTGGCCTTGGGCCCTTCTGGACTTGGGTCCAGGTCTTGAGCTACAAACACGTGCTGCAGCTCTTCGTCGGCACCTTCGTCTCCTCCTTCTGGTACGAGCGTATATCTACCGTCGGGAAGATCTACACGAGGATGCAAATGCAAGATTTATTTGATGATTTTAATTTAATTGATCACAAACAATAGATGACAACCATGGGTGCATTGGTTGGGCACATTCACCTAGATAAGAATACACTCAGCATACTCTTCCAAAAGGAACAATATGCATCTCTTTATTAACTATTCTTTTTTATAGTGATTGTGTACATATAAATGTAAATAATTTAATTTAAATTCACAAACAGTAGTGGGTGAGTGCATTTAGCTTTTTAAATCGATTTACAACCACACACAAGTTAGCAAGGGTGGTTTGGTGATTTTTCCCATTTAATGACTATTAAGCCTTTAATCGCTCCCATAGCTTTTATTCATGAAACTAATTAAGAAAATTCAGTGGAAGGGTGTGTTACACTCTAAACACCTATAACAAGCCACTGGACACACATGCGAGCTTTGGATAGCTATAAATTAATTATTTTTGAAAAAAAAAGACAAAAGCTAACTAGAAGGACAAAGTAAATGCACACAAAAATAAATACTCAACAAAAAGGTCCAAACTTTCTCACACATGTTATATGGTCCAAAACTAGCCTAGTGGTGCAGCACATACACCTAGAACTATTATGAAACTTGAGTTATGTATTTTCAAAGAAAAACAAGCATAATTCAAGAATAAATATTTCTGGTAATTATAAAATTGTGATTAATTCACCAGAGGTGTATTTTGGAATAAAAAGACAGTGTGTGCAAAAGTTTGTTGCAAAAACCTAATTATTTTTAGCTAGAAAAATCATTTATGCAGATTCTGCAGAAATGGAAAAACATTTTTATAAAAAAACTTTGTGCATATTCTAGTCATGGTTGATTATGTATCCAAGTGGGTAGAGGCCATGCCATGTCGTAAAGCTTCCACGGAGGAGTCCATTACTATGATCAAGAATGTGATTTTTCCTCGTTTCGGTACACCGAGAATCTTGATAAGCGATGGAGGAACTCACTTCACTCGGAAGAATTTCAAAAAGTGCTTGTCCAAATTGGGAATTGAACATAGGGTCTCTACGGCCTATCATCCACAAACCAACGGACAAGCGGAAACATCGAATAGGCAATTAAAAAGCATTCTCAACAAAACCATAGAGAAGGGAGGCAAAGATTGGTCAAAGAAATTAGACGGAGCTTTGTGGGCTTATCGAACGGCGTTCAAGACACCGATAGGTATGACCCCTTATCAATTCGTCTATGGAAAAGCTTGCCACCTTCCGGTTGAGTTGGAACATAAAGCCTATTGGGCGATTAAAGAGATGAACCTTGATCTCGATGCCGCGGTGGTGAAACGAAGAATTCAAATAAGCGAGCTAGAGGAGATGAGGTTAAAAGCATATGAAAATGCAAGCATATACAAAGAGAGAATCAAAAGATGGTATGATAAAAGGTTAAAGAAAAAAGAGTTTAAAGAAGGAGATAAGGTCCTCCTCTACAATTCGAGGTTTAAAACCTTCGGAAAGGGGAAATTGCAAAGCAAGTGGGACGGACCTTATGTTGTGCATTCGGTGCTCTCCAACGGAGCGGTAACCATTATGGATGTGAAAGGTGATCAATTTATGGTGAATGGTCAACGGCTTAAGGTTTACTACGAACCCGACGTTGTGCCCCTTCACCATGTTGATGTCTTCACCATGGAAGAAGAGCCCGAACGTCCGGCCTAGGACGAAAAACAAGGCATGGATTTTTGTAAATAATTTTTCTTTTAATTTTCTGGAGTTTCTCACGAAGATTTACTGGGCCAACTTTTTCCCATGGGCTGAGAAAGCGAAAAAAGGGCGGTACACGGGAAACCGGACCAGACCGGCCCCCGAGACAGGGTGGGCCGTCCGGCCCAGTCCAACCGGCCCAGGTGGGTCCCGACGGCATTTCGCCCCGGTTTTTGCTCGAATTGCCCATTTTCAACTTCCTTCTTCGGTCAGAAAATTTTAAGGGAAGTTTGAATAAGGAAATTGAGGTTCCTAGGGTTTTCCTCTTCGGACTATTTATTTGGCCGAATTGGGAGCTCGGGAATCCATCCCATCAAGCATACTTTTGCACCCACGTAGCAGCCATGGCGTCCCCGAGGAGCTTAGAGTTGAAGCAAGGCGCCAAGGAGTCATCGATGGAGGAGGTGAAGCGATGCGAGCTCAAGCTACCTGTCGAGATCAAGAGGACCGCCCGCATCCATTGCGGAGGGCGTGTCCCGACCTTAGCTATCGCATCTCGCAACCCCTTCGAAGAAGAGAAGGTCCCTACTCCCGTTCGAAGGTCGGTGTGCATCCGTGGCATGAAGCGGAAGGACTACAAGGAGGTGTCGCCCGAGCCTAAGGACTATGGGGATAGCGACTACTCCGACGATCGTAGCCCGAGCTCGTGGGTGGCCGCCGGAAGAGATGATAATGATCTTTACATTTGGGAAGAGGTGCCCAAGGAGAAGACTCTTGAAGGCCCCAACGGTGACGGCAACGACGACGGCGGTGATGACAATGGTGATGGCGACGACGGCGGAGACACTAGCGGCGACGACCCTTTCGAGATGCATCTGATGTGTTGTGTGGCTTGCCATCACTCCATCTCGGAGCTCTACGCAACGGTCGACGAATGTTTCCAGGCCATGGAGGCGATGAGGCAGCATATGGAGGATTTGGAGCGCGTGGTCGAAGACGACTACAAGTTCCTGAACCGCAACGTGTGCAAACTTTTTGGCATGGTCGGGAACATGAGAGGCAAGTGGTGCAATAGTTGCCGAAAGTACCACTAGGTTTAGTTTTTTCCCCTTAGGATTTTTGTAAGATACGACGAGGACGTCGTATGATTTAAGCGTGGGGGAGAGCTAGCTAGCTAGCCTTTAGCTTTTGAGTTTCAAGTTTAGTTTGGTTCGGTTTAGTTTTCGAGAGAGTTTTAGAGTTTAAGAGTCTTTAGTTTTTGAGTGTGTTTTTAAATTTTTGCAAGTTTGAAGTGTCTTAATTTAGTGTTCAGTCAAAGAAAATCAAATAAAAAGAGTCTTTTAAATTTTGTGTTTTGTGTGATGATTATCTTTATTCACTCGTTTGTTTATCTTTAATTCTTGATATATGAACATAAGTGTGTGGTTTGAAAAACGTTTACCGTGGTGCTTAGTGGAATTGCTACTTCTTAAAGTACCCATACTACACTTCGATCTTGAGCTTCACATGTTGGTTGTGCTATGTTCAATGCTAAAAGTTGGAGGAATTCAATTCTGAAAATTATCTAAAAAACCTTGTAATAAAGGTTAGCAAAACCTCTTTTTCCAAGTTGAGAGTAAGAAAAAAATCATATACAAAGCCAATTTATTTTTTGCTCCACCATAAGTGTGATTAGAACGATGAGTTGGGCTAGGATCCTTCTCTCTTGGAAGTTTTAATTTCGAGCAATGATCGTGTCCTTGTGCTTATCTTTTGTTGCTAGCCTCGTCATGTATTCGGTAACGTGACTTTCACATTGGAAGTCTCGTGCATCGCCGAATTCCATACCCAACCCTATACATCTCTTTTGTACATCACATTCCTTGAACACAACCTACTTTCAAAGTTTCGTCTCGTCTCTAGCATGGTTTATTTAAAATTTCAGATTGTATGCATGCAAGAAAGAGAGGAGTTGAGAGCTTTGAAAAGATGTCAAGAGAGGGGAAAATAAAGAGAAAAGTATGAGTACGGAAAAGAAAGAAAAAATATTAGAAAAGTAAAGAAAGAGAAAAAATATGAGAATGAAAGAATGAAAGAAAGAAGAGAAAGAGGAAAGAGGAGTGGCAAGAAAGGTAAGAGAGGGATGAATCAAGTGAAAGCAAAAAAAATAAAGTGCAAGGAAGGATGTCACGTTGTTGAGAGACGAAACTTTCATTTTTTTCCAACCATGTGCAATCCGACAACGAGGACGTCATCGGTGCCTCGTAGTCATATTTTCTTTTGCCCTTGCACATGTCCACCATTCTAAATCTTCTCATCCTTGATATCCCTACATATGGATTAATTCTCATGATCATTGGCTTTGAAAGGTAAACAACCATTAGAGAAAGTTCTTAGTTTGACAATATTTGTGTTGATTGCACTAGCCCTACCTATAGCTCCACTTTACATGTCATATGAGAGATTTATGTGAGGTGAGAGTTTTATACAATTTGTTTAGGATAGCCACTTTCATATGAGCGACTTGAGAGAGTTTGGAGAAAGGTTTTTGTCTAATACTTGTTGCAGGAATTTTGTTTTTCAAAATCATAAAAACCCTCCGATTGAAGCAAAGAAGTAAGCATGGCTGAAATTGAAGACTTCGAGTGAAGAGTTTGAGTTGTGGGGTAAATCTTGATGTGGTAAAGATTCTAAACGCCCATGTTTATGTTTGATGATCATTACTTTATGTTTATGTATTAAAGATAAAGGATGACTAACTTGTGAAGAAAGATTTAGCGGAACATGATTACAACGCCTTGGACGAAGTTCTTTTACGAGTACTTGCTCGAGGACGAGCAAGAGCTAAACGTGGGGGAGATGTTGACAGTGTATTTTGGTATACCAAACATGTTCATTACACTTTGGTTTGGATTTGTTTATGTAACTAACCAGCCACTAGGCACACTAATCATATAACAAGTTCATCTATGTGCATGCATTTGGAAGTGTTGTGTTTATGTAGGAAAACATGGACATAAAGGACGGATTCACAACAAGTTCAAAGGAGCATTTACGGAGTCTTGTTCGTGTTCATGAGCTTAATGAAATCACTCCCAATGGTGGCAAGGACCGAAGTGCTACGTAGGAACACCCCCGGGGATTGAAGCGTAAAAGACCGAACTTCATGCACGGAGAACCTCCATCTTGGATGCGAGGATGACATCGTCAAAATCATGCAAGTGGAAGGGGCAAAGTGCATAATCACCTGAGGACTCACGGGAGCGAAGGGGCGACCGAACCGGGCCGAAATGGGCCTGGGCCAGTCAGCCCAGGCCGGCCGGCCCAGCCCACTTCCGGCGTCGGTTCGGCCCCCATTTCCTTTCACCCGAAGGATCTTCAACCCTAAAACCCTGGAGGCGCCGCCATACGCAGAGAGAGAGAGAGCCATTCGCATCAGGAGGCTATCCACAAGCTAGACAGAGAGGAGGGAGATCTCCGGAGGGGGATCAACCACCTCGAAGGAAGCACCCACAAGTGGAGAAGAAGGAAGACACCGTCGGAAGGGTGACCGTGATCAACGATGCTATGTCTAGCACCTTGATGGGGTAATCTCCTTATTCGTCCATGGGTTGTAATCGATCTTGAGATGTAGTCGTACTTTGTTGGATTATCTATCTATCACCTTGTGTTGAATATACTTTATTGCTTAATGTTAGCTACCATGTCGTAAAGGGAGTAGAGCTCCAATGCTTCCTTGGATCCATTCAATACGCCGTGTCCATCATAGGTCTAGTCATGAATACCTTCGCGTAGTGACAGTACGAGAGGAGGGAAAGGGCGAAACCGTGGTCACAACCCCCAATAGATTAGATAGGTTTTCATGTTTAAAGCGATTGCATGTTCTAGTATCGTAGACCCATGTGTGAGTGTCTTTTATCTTGATTGCTTAATCATTCTCTCTAGTGTAGTTTAGTTATTTTCTAGTTTAACCATAGTTAAGGTTTGAGTAGCTAGAGTGTAAAGGTAGATCGAACGCTTGTAATCCCCTTGCTCCGCGGATTGACAAGAACCTTGGGAATTCCGTGGTGAAAAAGGTGTAGGTCTGTACGCTTGCGGATCATAAAGGGATACGTCTTTTATCCGTCAACAATGAGCATGGAGGGGGTAGTGGTTCCACGAGGGAGAATCCTTTGCAAAGGATGTTGCGAAGAAGTGGTTCGCGAAGGGATACTCCTGTGGTGGTGGAAGACTATAACTTGGCTGCAGGTGGGAGAAGAGGAATGACGAAACCAAGGATTGATACAGGCTCCTGGACACAAAAGGGTAAGAATGAAAAGGAAGCTATTGGTAAAGCTTGGTCAAAATTCTTCCATATCGCGGGAGTACCTGGGATACAGGCTGATACAGAAGCTTGTTTTCCGGCTTGTTTCACAATGTGTGTCATCAAGTGGATGAGAGCATAACTGGAGTACTTTTGCCTTGCTGCATATAAAGGTTCACAACCGCTTGACGCATAAGAAACTTAACAAGCTTGTCTACGTGAACTACAACCTCCTGAGACTTAAGGACGTCTCCACCCCAAGTCGTGATGAAGGTGATTTTATTGACCACCTTGCTCATCTCTCATTCTATGACGAGCACCATCCGGTTCGGGAATGGTTTGAATATGGTAGATCTAACCAAGAACCAGTTTTGGATGATGATGATGATGACGGAGACGTCCCTCTCCCGTCTCATCTTGTCAGTGATCACGTAGACCCCTCTGATCTACGTGAAACTACGGGTGATAATTGCATCAGTGATTGGGCACGTAGAGTAGTGGGAAACAGTCACCTTGGGAAGAGGAAGTTTCAGAAGGGGCCTACGAAGGGTGACCCGAAGCGTCAACAAGGAAAAGGCAAAACAACAACAATTCCAGTGGACATCGACACCTCCACTAATGATGGTGATGGTCAGTGTAGTCCACCGTATCAGAAGTCAGGGGATAGCAGCTCGCCTGATGATGGTGATGGTGATGGTGATGGTGATGATAGTGGTGGTGGTGGTGGTGGTGGTGCTGGTGCTGGTGCTAGTGGTGGTGGTGGTATTCGTTTCACAGGTACACATTGCAACCTAATATGCACACATGTTTCTGACTATGAGTACTAATTGTGATATATGCTTGAATGCAGGGGGACTAATTTCACACACGCTACTCAGGACCGCGACCATGGAGCATCGGAATCGCAGAGGAGAATGGTTGGACCCACAGACTACGACACTCCTCAGTACTCTTCTTCCTCGTACAACGATACCTCGTAGTCTTTTCATTATCCCAGGCCTGAGATTAACATGCAGCCACCGACAAGATGGGTGTACGAATGGGAAGATCCACATTTTTACAATATGTTACTTCAGCAATGGCAGATAACAACAACGTGGACGGGTCAAACTTGGCAATATTACAAGGCTGAGTTGCTTAGAGTGGAAGGTTTGAATGTCATGTCCACCGCCAAGTACCAGATGGCGACTCAAATGGGGGTCTTCCCATTTCTACCGCATTGATCTTTTATTACTATGACTATGGTATTGTATGCACAATTATTACTATCACTATGGTATTGTATGCACAATTATTACTATGACTATGGTATTGTATGCTCGATTATCACTATCACTATGGTATTGTATGCACAATTATTACTATGACATTGTTTGTATGCAAAACTATGCTATTATTCCTTTGGTGAGGTTTTGTGAGGTCCTTTACATTAATTTATGCATAGGTCATGCTAAGATTTTCATTAATTTACCACCGGGGAACCACAAAAATATTTTCGGTGTTTCTCTCTTTCACGTCAGTTTACCGCCAAAACCGACCGGTTATCGGTCCTTACCGAGCGGTTTACCGATCCGAACCGATTACACTTAATTTGGATTTTGAATTTGTTCGGTTTTGACCGATTACCGCGGCTTACCGAACGGTTTACCGAAACTGGTGACCGACGGTTCGGTGGACCGGTTCGGTAAGAAAAACCTGATGCCCACACAATTTTTTTCCGTCAATCTCACGATACCCCCTCCCCGTCCGCCCCCCGCCGGCCGCGCGCGACCCCGGCCGCGACCCCGACCCGTGCGCACGACGCACCGCGCGCCACGACGCATTCGTGCGCGTCTTGCCCGCGCATCAAGGGCTTGTTTGGTGTCCCGCACCAGACGAGCCAAGCACCCCCGCATGCAAGGTCGGGTAGTTTGGTGTCCCGCACCAGCTTGCGAGCCAGGACCCTCCCGTGCAAAACCACCCCCGCGGCTAGGCTCCCCAGGTACGCCCAAATCGACCTTCTCTCAGAGCCAGGCTCCCGCGGTGCCGCGGCGAGCGCGCGGGAGGCGAAACTTGGCCGGCGGGAGCTGGCGCCATTTCGCTAGGGTTACCTCCCCTTTTAGCACCATTCACCGCAGTATATATGTGCCTTCCCGCCGCCACCCCTCTCCTTCCTCTCTTGCTCGTCGATTGCTCTTCACCGGCGCAGCAGGTGCTCCCCCTCTTCCCTCTTCCTCTCTTGCTCGTCGATTTCTCATCGATTATTCATTGATTCGTGTTGTATTGATCCCATCCCTTCTTTCTTGCTTCGTAGGTGCTCTGGATCTGAGTTCTTGGACAGGCAAGTGAATCTGATTCCCCTCCCGCCCCCTCTTGTTCTTGACCCCGTAACCCTAACCCTAGGTCTCTCACTGTTTCTTCTCAAACTCGATGCAGGCACTTCAGATCTGAGTTCTCTGCTTGATTCTAAGGTAACAACCTTGTTCTTAGTTACGGTTAATGATTTTGTTTCATTTTGGCTTTTTTCTAATACCTTCTTTGGTTGGAGGTTGCAGATCTGAGCTCCCTTGTTTGCTCGCCTCATTTTGCTTTGGTGCTCCCTGAACTCCTTCGGTATATGCAATCTCCCCTGTCTATCCTCTCCCCCTTTTCTGATGAATGCGGTTATCAGTTGATGTGCGCTGTCAATGTTGATTTTTGCCCTGCATGTGTGAGAATGCTATTTCTTCTGAGCTTATGTCCAAGCCAGTGATGATTTCTTTTATAAACTAAGCATATGTCCAATGCCTAGGATATTCTTTTCATAAAATCTGAGAAATTGTTCAATGCCAATGATGTTTGTTTGATTTTATTATGCTGAGTACTTTGTGTTGCCTGGTTATTGTGTTGCTATGGTAGATGGCTTTGGAGGACCAGAGACGCATGTTGATTGCCCGAGCTGCTGCTCTTATCACAACTATGTATGCATTCTTGTTCAGCAGGATTGCAATGCATCATAACTCAAGGCCTCGTATCTGTTATGGGCCTTTGAGCCTGATGGATGAGGAACGCCGTCAGAACTTGTATAGGATTTACAATTGTAATGACATAGAGTGTATTGCTATGCTTCGCATGAGAAGAGCACCTTTTTTAGGCTATGCAACTTGCTTAGGATGAGAAACTTGCTGGCAGATAACTTAAATAGTAGTGTTGAGGAACAACTTGCAATGTTTCTTCATATTGTTGGCCATAACCAACGCTTTAGAGTTGTTCACCAAACCTGGAGGAGGTCAATAGAAACAGTGCATAGACATTTCAAGGAGGTTTTGTATGCTGTTGGGGAACTTAGGCAAGACATGATTAGAGCTCCACCTAATGACACACCACTTAAGATAAGCAACAGTCCAAGATGGTATCCATACTTTAAGGTAATAAAAATGTCAATGCAATTTCTAGTCATCATTTAAGGTAATAAGGCTGCTGCTGGGGATGGGGCTGCTGCTCAGCAGAGGGCTGCAATGAGGTGGACAGATGCAATGTCTGGCTTTGTCCTTCGCCGTTTCTGTCAGCTTATCACAACAGGTGTTTAGGACTGACAAAGGGTTCACAGAGGTGCACCTAAACCAGGTTGCCCAAGTCGTTCATGAGTTCGGTGGCAATGAGGTCAACGGCACACGGGTGTACAACCACCTTAGGAAATGGAGGCGAGAAGTGGATCAAGATCTCCAAGCCGAGAGATCTAAGTGGAGCTCTTTTTGATGAGGACAATTACCAGATCCTGCTGGAGGAGGAGCACTACAATGGCCACATCAAGGTTAGTATTGCTTGATCAAGTTGAATGTTCATTCTATTTATTTTGTTCAATCCTTTCTCATGTATAGTTTATAACATATTATTGTGTAATGGCAAGCACACCACAAGGATGCTGAGTACCTGAACAAGCCAATTCACTACTATAAGGAGACGCGCATCATCTTTGGTAATGGGCAGGCAACAGGCAAGTATGCCATGGGGTCCAGTGAGCCTCTTGGTGCTCCTTCTGACTTTGCTGAGAGCTCACTAAAGAATGAGAGGTTTGAGGAGTTGAAGATGGCCAGCAAGACTGAGACAGCTGAGCCAACCAAGACAACTGAGACAACTGGAAGGAAGAGAAAGAGGTCCATGTTGACGAGAGGATGATGTGCTTGTGTTCACCGGCATGACGGATGCGGTGAACAATGTTGCGATGCCATTCGTTCTACCAAGGTTGAGGATTCCCACCCCGACCTTTATAGTGCACTCATGCTCATGCCTCGGGTTCGATGATGAAGCTTTGATGTGTGCATATGGTCACCTGCCTGGACAACAAGGCCCGGTGATCTCGCTTTTGTTCGGATGAATGACTCTCACCGTGTTCTTTGGCCGAGGACTTTCCTAGCCAAACACTACATGTGAGGTCCTATGCTTTGGTGGTCGATCTCTCTTTTGTGCGGTGATCCTCTCTGGTGGCTTCTTTTGTGCATACCTTTACGCTTCCGATGGTCTCGTTGTGCGGTGGGTATACTCTCTAAATGCAGTTGACATGATCCTGCATTCTTTTGGACAGATGACATGATCCTAACTATGGCTAACTCTAGCATGTAGTTAGTGACTTAGATATGCCACTATAGAACTGCAACCTTTACTGATCTAGGGCCTGGTGATCTTCCACAGCCTGTTGTTCTGTGTTGAAAATGTTGATCTGAACTGCTGTGATAATTTGTTGTGAACTTATCTAAGCATGTGTCTATTTGCCAATGTTGTTGTGTTTTTACTGTCTGTTTCATGAATCTGAGCACATCTGTCCATGCCAGTGATGCATTTACATGTGATAATTTGTTGTGCACATATCTGAGCAATGATGCTTCTCTGATCTTTCATTCATTATTTCATTGCCATTTTTCTTTATTTATAACTGATACTTCACATTGTAACTACCTATTGCCTGGTATGTTGTTCATGTTGTTATGAATCTGAGCACATGTGTCCATGCCAATGATGTATCTTGTCTCATGTTTCATTCATTATTTCATGGTCATTCTTTATTTATAATTCATACTTCACTAATTGTAGCTACCTATGACCTGGTATGTTGTTCATGTTGGCCGGCGCCCTGGAGTTTACTCCAACTGGGATGATGCCCATGCTCAAGTGAATGGGTACAGAGGTGCTTGCCACAAAAAATACACCAACAGGGAAGAAGCATTCCAAGCCTTTTATGGTAGTTACTATAATGAAGTCAAACCAATTGAATGTGAGCCTGATGTAGTAGATGTAAAGAACCATTGTTGTTGTCATGTTCATCGTCTAATTATTTTAGTCCAGTTCTTAATCATTGTAGCTTTACTTTACAAGTTGATGTAATATATGTGAACTCTCCATGAACTGGTGATCTGGTGATGAACTTGGTGAAAAACTGGTGGTATTCTTACCACTCCATGCAAGAGGTGACTTGATCTTAGGTGCATGCATCCAACCAAACACACAAGCCTTGCATCTGTTCATTCAAATTTGGAGTACATGCAGTCAACCAAACACTATTGGCTCACTACATTCAGGCAACCTAACACAGCTGGTTGCATGGTCGGAAAAAAAAACACAGCTGGTTGCATGCCTAAAATCTGGCTGTGAGCGGCCTGGCTGGCTGGTGCGAGCCACGCCGGGCAACCAAACAGGCCCCCAAACTGCCGTACAAAACGCACCCGATCCTGGCCGTCCACAAATTCCCCGTTCCATCGACGAGGGTTTAGGCGCGGGCGAGACCACCACCGGTCACCGCATCTCTCGCACCCGAAACCCAAGCGATTCCCTCGCCGCCGCGCGGCGCGACGCCATGGTGTCCCAGCACGGCATCCTCCTCGCCGTCAACATCATCTCCGACCACTTCGGTCCCCTCGTATCCGTAAGCCCGCTTCCATTTCTTCCTCCCCTTCCCCTCCCCTTCTCGTCGTTTCTCGCACGCTCGGCGAGCGGCTGTGCGCGCCCGCGATTGCGATGCCCTAACGCCCGCCCTCCCGATCCCCCTTCTGCAGAAGGTGTGCGGCTGCCTCCTGCGCCACGGCCCGCTGTCGCTGCAGGAGATCGTCCGCCGCCTGGGGCTCTCGTCGGGGCAGGTGAAGAACTCCCTCCTCGTCCTCATCCAGCACAACTGCGTCCAGGCCTACTCAACCCCTAGAGGCAAGCTCGTCCGCGAAACCCTTGACTTGTCGATTCTGATTTGATGCGCCGCGCGAGATCGTGACGCCACATTTGGGTGGCTTGCAGGGAGTGCCGATAAGACGGTGACGGTCTACTTGGCCATCTTCGACAATGTCCTGCACCGGCTGCGCTTCTCAAAGTTCCTTTCTGTTGTCCGTGCGGATATTCCAGAGGTAGTTTACAGAGTTTGATTGTAGTCGTTTTGTTTATGCTGATACATTTAAAAATGTCGAATCATTTTGTAGTCAGTTGCCATGGTTCTCTAATTGCTGAAATTGTCAGTTTGTGGTGGTGAATGTGATTGTTTGTTAGATGCATCTTTACCTTGATTAATGTTTCATAGTAGTGGTATGGCTCAGTTGAGTTTCTGAGCGGTACACTGAAGATTGTTATGACATGCTAAACAACTTAGAATGTGCAAGATTAGTCAGAATTAGTGCTCTGGGATCCCTACACGTAAGGCTTGAGTATGTAAGATATATTAGTCCAATTTTGTTTCTGTATCCTAAGCCTTTTGCGTGCTAATTCTGGCAGTCTTTCATTTCATTTAGCTATGTATCAGAAAGAATAATGTGCTGTAACTTAAGGTCCCAACATATTTTAGTCATTGTTGGCATTTTGATCACGTTATGCAACTTGCAGTCAGAAGTTCTTCTCGAAGGATTGCTTCAGAATGGTAGGCTAACATTCGATCAACTTGTGGAGCGAGCAATCTCTAAAATACCAGAAGGTATGTCTTTTGTTGAAGTGGTTATGTGACCATTCTTTGCTTGTGTTTACTTTGACTCTTTTCAGTGGCTGTGACTTTTTTTCAAGTTTATTCTTCCAATTAATGAGTCAGTACATGTTTCAGGCAGCTCCAAACCAACAAGGGAAGAAATACGAATGAACTTCAACAAACTTGTATATGCGCATTATGTGGAACGCTGCCCAAAACCGGAACCTTTTTTCGATCCACTTATAGATGAACAGTCTACATCCACAAGGAAGCGAGCTCCTAAAGTAAGTAACGTTTATTCCTTATTGACCATTATGGGTATTAATTTGCATCTTTAGAACTTGGATGTATTCTACCATACTCTAAAATGATTCATTCTTCTGTTCTAAAATAATATTCTATTTTCTTTTAATTTGTGGTTTCACTAAATCCATCAAGTGGCTCCAGTTTAAATAATGTAATAGAGAAGGCATTTGTGCCTCTTTTGTTTGTGTGCGTTGTTGGCTTGGACCTGTATTGCGAAATATCCAAAGAGCATTCAGAGCAAATTTGTAGATCTGGCGAGGAGTGTCACGACTGACAGCAGGGATGGAACGAAATTGCATATTATTGCCCCCACACAACAAGTTGCCCATCTTGCTTTGATTCTTGGATATTCATGAAAACTACATTTGTCATGTTAACCCCCCCCCCCCCCCCTCCTGATCTGACAAATGTATCTTTGGGACAGACTGTTGTGCCGGTTCTTTCACTTGAGCAGAAAATTATCCTTACTGCAGCTCTATCTGATGCTGAAAGGTTTTCTGATATCCCATACTCCATGGAAGGGTCATTGAATGCAATCGATGATCAGCATCATGCTGTTTCTGGTGGCAAGGTATTATGCTCCATTCAGCTATAGTTAATCAGCCGTCATTATGTTTTCATGTGGTTTAATGCTTAAAAAACAAAATGTCTGCTGTTCCAGTTTCAGCCTTCCTTTTTTTAACTAGAAAAGGCAACATAGTATTCAGGTTATTATAATTGAAAATGGCACATACTTCAGAGATGTTATGAGTTAGACATAAATCCAAATGAATGATGCTTTTGTTGTTCATTTTTTTAGCTTAAATTTGTATAATGACACAGTTCTTGTGCGTATTCGAGAGAAAAAAGCCAGATAGCATTTAGTGGTATATTTTTTTATTAATGAAAACTTAGATTGATTAGCCCACATGTTTGCACTGCATGTCTAGAGGATACATAGACTTGCGAATCACCAAAAGTCCAAAACTTAAGTTTGAGTCAAGTATGGATCCAAATGTGCTTCGTCCCTTTTCTTATTTTGAGCTTAAAGTTGTTCCAGATAGTACATTTTTTGGCTTGTACTCCCTTCTTTCCAAATTGCATGTTTCAACTTTTCTAGGTTTGTAGATATTACTAAGCACCTAGACATACACTATATCTAGATGTATAATAATATCTATGAACCTAAAAAGGCTAAAACCGACCTACAATTTTAGAACGGAGGGAGTACTGAAGATTCGCTAAATTAAGTTCTGGATAAGTTGCAGATAAATTCATTTAATGGTGTGGATGTAGTTTTAATTAGAATACGTGAAATTTGGACAGATTCTTCCTTTTTTCTTTGAGTTATAGTATTTCTCCTTCCCTGAGATATTTGAACCACACAGCATCATTGTGACCCACCTAGTTGAGTAGTTGGAACCTTTCTCTTTTTTTTAGGATTTATATCATGCTTTTTATGCAAGCTTTTAAATGTGTGGCTTTCATTGTATATTACACTGTTTGAAATATGCCAATCTGTTCATCACCTGTTAAATATCAATCTTTTAATTTATATCATATTTATTTGTTCATGAAAGCTTTAAAAGATGCACAATTGGCTTACATATTAACCTCTTTGAAATATGCTATTCTGTTTATCATCCACTAAAATTATTTTTTTCTCAGCGGAAACATGAAGCCCTAGAAGTAGATGAAGAGGAATCAATAATTGCAGAAAATGAAGTACTTTGGCGAGCAAATTTTGAGAAGTTTATATTTTGTTTAAAGAAGAAGGTGAGTACTCTTTTTTTTCTTGAACAGGCTTAGCACATCTATATAGGTGCATGTATTCATGTTTTTCCCATGTGCATTTGTGCTTCCGCACCTTTCTATGTCTGCAATTGGGACTTCTTGAAGCAGAATCCTAGATCTAAATGCAGTCCTATTTATTCTAATTTATGTCCCTTTTCTGTACGAATATATTCTACGTGCCAGCATAATACAACTTTTTACCAGAAACAATAGGGGTCAAATGTCTGAAATTTATATCAATAATAAATAAAATTAAGAACAGGATGAAACTACAGAAAATGGTTTGCACTACCAAAGTATATGTTAATTGCATATCAGAGGTAGGTAAGTCAATCTTTGCTGCTCTATAAAGAATTTTAAATACATGCTCCAGAGACGTCCCCTTGGCTTTACGCACATGATCTGTGAGCACCTGGTTTGGGCCTGGGTGAGTGGCCTTTTAACTGGAGTATCTACCAACTGCTATTACTCGGTTCTCTATGTAAATACTATGCTTTATCGTATGTGTCACTGACCACTGAGTTGGGTGTATTTTGCACTGTGCCTCTTGCTTCCCTTGTTTTAGTTAAGTTGAAGGAGATTTTTTTTTGTTTGTAGAACAATTCTCTGAACAGAAATAAAAAGCTGTTAGCTTTACATGTTCTTTAATATCATTTTTCTATACGTGTGTGGGGTACAAAAAAAGAAGAAAATTGTTTGTCAGTGCCTACTGCTTATTCTTTCTTGTACTGAAGTTCTGTGCAGAGCGAAAGAAGGCAAAGCTGAAGCTTAGTACGCTTGCCATATGGGAAGCATTTTTGGAGGCCAATGTAACCGACAACGACAACAAGACTGGTAACATCGAATATCTTGCTCAAATGCTCTGAATAGTAGACCCAGACCAGGAGCTGAGCCTGGCTCAAATGCTCTGAATATTGAGGGTGTGGATGTACACCCAAACCAACAAACCTTGTGAAGGTGAATTTGGGTCTCTATGTAGTATAATATAAAGCCACATGGTTGGCCCTAGGTCAATCCAGCTTTTGTTTTTAATAGCTCTCCTGTTTGTTCTTAACGTGTTGTCTTGCCACATGGTACTGACTGCAGAGCCATAAGGTCAAAAAAAGCTTGCTGTGTGTCCACATCTCCAGTTTGATGGATTCCTGTAGCTGGGTATTTGTAGCTTAGAATTTGCGGGGCTGGAGCTGTGTGTACACAGGAATTTTAATGCGTTGTTTTTATTTCAGAATAAAATACATACTCCCTCCATCCCAAAATATAGCTAGGTTTAGCTTTTTCAAAAGTCAAAAATTTTCAACTTTGACCAATAATATCTCTTAAAGTAATTTATTTCAAATAGCTTAAAACCTCCGAGTCTAACATGGAACTAAGAGCTGGAGCCGTAGCAAACAAGGCCTTTGTTAAAAACTAGATGAGAGTTCATGAAGAGTAACAAATTTTATTTTTATAGTAAAACATAATGTGATAGTTGTTCATTAAGCTGACATTTGAATCTATTTATCTTTAAGGATCTTGTACAAACCAGATACTTGGAGCATGTCATACATTTAATCCATTTCAAAATACTACCATATATGCAAAGACCAAGGAGGCACAAACTTTAATAATTAATGGTATTGACCATTATTAAAGACATGTCATCTTTAACATCATTATTAGTAGCAAAGTATAAAAAACACACCCTGATAGACCATGGGCTGGGCTCCCAGTTACTGTTTCTCCAAAAGCCAAGGCGATGTTTGATGTTGCGGTGGATGGCATAGTCCGAAATGGGGAGGAAATTCTGTTTTGGAAAGATAGGTGGTTGGACGGACGTACATTGATTGAATTAGCTCCAAACTTGATTAAGACTGTCCCGAAGCGAACTGTTAAAAGGACTGGGGCGCAGGCCTTGCAAAATAGGAGATGGGTTCACGGCATCAAGGGAGCTCTTACTGTTGAGGTGCTGATTGATTACCTTCTTATCTGGGACATGGTGGATGGTGTTATTCTACGCCAAGATGTACCAGATCACTACAAATGGAAGTTAACTCAGCATGGAACCTACAGCAGCAAGTCAGCTTATGAGGCATTCTTTTTGGGTTCCATTAAGTTTGGTCCATGGAGAAGGATATGGAAAACCTGGGCGCCTCCTCGCTGTAAGCTGTTCATTTGGCTGGTTTTTCACAACCGAGTTTGGACTGCTGATCGTCTAGCCAGGAGGAACTTGCCTCATCTGGATGCTTGTCCTTTCTGCGATCAGGGAGAAGAAACAATAAATCATTTGTTGACTGGGTGTGTGTTTGCCCGTGAAGTTTGGACCTTGGTATTGCAGAATTTGGGACTTCCGCATTTGGCACCTCAACCTGCAAATGTTCGTTTTTCTAGATGGTGGAGGGAAACAACCACAGAGGCCCCAAAGGAAACTCGTAAGGGTATAAACTCCTTAATTATCCTAGTGGCCTGGGAAATCTGGAAGCAGCGTAATGAGTGTTTTTGAGAAGAAGAGACCGAATGTCCATGACGTTCTTCGGGCTGTTAGTCGGGAAGGAGGGCTCTGGTGTATGGCAGGAGCCTCCAAGCTCCAGGAGTTGGTTTACAGGTCGCTGACCTTCATGGCTTAGAAGCCTGGGTTCTTTTGGTCGTTTCTGTATTTTTCGTGGCGCTTATGTAACTCTGTGTTTATGGTGCCTTTTTAGGCACCTTGTCTGGTCTGTCTAGACCTTTGTATTGCTTCTACCTTAATGAAATGACGTGCAGTTCTCCTGTGCTGTTCGAGAAAAAAAGTAGCAGAGGTGAAGGATTGGAAAAACAGTGGTAATTACGATATTGATATCTCTATAGGATAACTGTTCGGAAATGACCATTTCAATATACTACCCTATATGCAAAGATCAAGGAGGCGTAAAATTTGATAATTAATGTTATTAACCATTATTAAAGACATATGTCATCTTTAACATCATTATTAGTAGCAGACATGAAGGATTGGAAAAACACTAATAATTAATATTGATCTCTCTATAGGATAATTTTTTGGAAATGACCATTTTAAAATACTACCCTATATTCAAAGACCAAGGAGGCATAAAATTTAACAATTAATGGTATTGACCATTATTAGAGACATATGGCATCTTTAACATCATTATTAGTAGCAGACATGAAGGATTGGAAAAACAGTTATAATGACAATATTGATATAGATAGGATAACTGTTCGGAAATGAAGAAGCCTGATAAACTGGTAAACTGTCTTGAAATGAAGTGTTATCAGTTCAACTCTGCCTTTGTTAAAGTTGTGCTGTTTCGTGCTTTTTCTGAGTAACTCCCTAAACCCTTAAAAAATTTTCTTATGTGTTCATCACTTAACTCTGTACAATTTAAATGGTGGGTGTTTTGGGGGCACTGAGCGGTTGGGGATTTGAATTCAAAAGGTATGTAATAGAAAACAAATTTGACATGCCTGATGCGAATTCTGCATGATGTTCTTCAAAAACAGTAATCACAGAATGCCCTCAAGATGTTTGGTACTCGTTCACTATGTACCATAATACCTCCTTGAAATTAGATGGATTTAGTTAAATTACTTCTTAAAACATCTACATATATGAACTTCGTTATCAGTTTCCAAACTAAATACTTCGAAAACTAATAGATGGACAAAGTATCAAGATTGGGTTTTAGTTAAAGTGTTAAGTATTGGTGGCAAGAGTATTGAATTTCTGACATTTGCAGTGACATCGCCAATAGATGGAATTCTGGAGAGAGTAGGACAAAAGGAAGGAGGCTCATCAATGACATTGGATCAGATAATAACTGTATTGAATGATCTAGAGTGTATTTCTACCACTAGGGATCCAGAACAATATGCATTTGGTAAGAGCTATACTATTTTACTATTGTGCATAAATTTATTTCATCTATCATTAAAATTGTTTGTAGTACATGATCTGGACTCTGGATGTAAGACATAATCTGCTGCTACTTTCTTCCCTCTGTTCTATCTCTATTTACAGGTGCAGAAGTCAACTCTGCTGACCCTATCTTGTATCCTTAGCATACTCGAGTATGGCAGTATAGCCATGAGTAGCTTTAAGCATGCCAAGTAGTGGCAGTAGAGGTACAGGTACCAGTGTACCTTAGTATTAGGTAGTTGGTAGAGGCTTGTGTATATGTATCCAGCCAGTTGCAAAGTAAAAGGCAGTTCATTGCACTCATTCCAGGCGCTGCCAAGTGCTGCAGCAGTGTGTGTGCTAGTGTTCTCATTCTTTCTCCTTCCTTAGCCAAGCTCTAGGATTGCAAACCTTGTGATTGCAGGTGGAATTGGTGGGTCTGGTGCCAACAAGTGGTATCAGAGCTCTAGGTCGAGGACCTGATGGCTGGCGACGATCCTGAGGCAGCCGCCAAGGCGGCGGCAACCGAGAAGGAGAGGCGCCTGAGGGAGGTGGGCGCAGGCGGCTCCAACACCGTGGTCCGGCAGATCAAGGATGTCGGGGCGACCCAGTTCCCCATGTTGACCCGCACAAACTACGCTGAATGGTCGACGATCATGAAGGTGATGCTCCGCGTCCGAGGACTGTGGGCGGCGGTCACCACCGGGCCGGCGGACGAGCAGTAGGACCTCCTGGCGATCCTCAAGGCTGTCCCGCCGGAGCTGGTGACGCCGCTGGGCTCGGCGGATGATGCCACGGCAAAGAAGGCTTGGGAGAAGCTGAAGACGATGCGGCTCGGCGACGAGCGCATCACAGAAGCCTGGGCGTAGCAATTGCGTCGGGATTACGACTCCCTCGAGTTCCGCGACGGGGAGGCGGTCGAGGAGTTCGCGCTGCGACTCCAGGGAATGGTCAGCCAGCCAGCTGTGCTGGGCAACGCCGTTCAAGAGGAGGTCGTGAAGAAATACTTGCGCATCGTGCCGAAGAAGTACGAGCAGGTGGCGGTCTCGATTGAGACCATGCTCGACCTCGCGAACATCTCCATCGAGGAGGTGATCGGGCAGCTGATGGCGGCGGAAGATCGATTCGCCAGGAGGGCAACAGCCAGGTTTGGGGCACGTGACGGCCAGCGGCGAGCTGCTCTACACGCATGCCGGGTGGACGGCGCACACGAAACCGCAGGGCAGGGAAGGTTCCTCGGCCTAGGGCGGCGCAAGCGGCGGCAAGGCGCACGGGAAGGCGCCAAAGAAGAAGGGGTCCAAGCCGCCGCTCGGCAAGGACCAGTGCCGACGGTGCGACAAGACAGGGCACTGGGCAAAGGAGTGCCCGGTCCCGCGCAAGACGCCCAAGGTCGTGGCGAATCTCGCCGCGGCAGACGACGGCGAGGCAACACTGTTAATGGCCACATCCTGTGATTCACCGTGGTAGACGACGACGAGGCAACGTTGCTGATGGCCACGTTCTGTGCGTTGCACGACGTCGGGCCTGAAGCAGGGAGGCGGCGGCAAGAACAAAGGAGACACCAGGACGGGGGATCTTCCTCGACGAACCACGCGCACAGGTGCACCTCGGAACAGAGGGGAGCACGGCAGAGCAAAGGTGGTACCCGGACTCTGGCGCAAGCAACCACATGACCGGGGTTCGGTCGGCGTTCACCGAGCTCGACAGCAGCATCACCGGCTCGGTGAAGTTTGGCGACGGCTCGCGCGTGGAGATGTGCGGGAGGGGAACCATTCTCTTCAGGTGTTTGAACGGCGAGCACCGGGCGCCGACGGATGTGTACTACATCCCACGGCTGCGCTCCAGCATCATAAGCTTGGGGTAGCTGGACGAACACGGGTGCAAGATCAAGATCGAAGATGGGGTCCTCTACATCCGTGACCAGGAGCGCCGCCTACTCGCCAAGGTGCGGCGCATGGGCAACAGGCTGTACCTGCTCGACCTGAAGATCGAGCAGCCGGTGTGCCTGGCAGCGCACGGAGGAGCCGTGGTTGTGGCACGCCAGGTTCGAGCACCTCGGCTTTGACGCGCTTGGGCGGCTCGAGAAGATGGTGTGCGGGATGCTTTGCGACGACTGCTTGGCAGGGAAGCAGAGGCGGCTGCCGTTCCCCAAAGCGGCAAAGTACAGGGCGGGGGACGCCATCGAGCTCGTCCACGGCAATCTGTGTGGGCCAATCATGTCGGCCATGTACGGCGGACGGCGGTATTTTCTCCTGTTGGTTGACGATTGCAGCATGTACATGTGTCTGCGACTGATCACCAGCAAAGATGAGGCAGCGGCGGCGATCAAACAGTTCCAGGCGCGGGCTGAGGCGGAGTCCGGGAAGAAGCTGTGCGTGCTGCGAACTGATCGAGGCGGCGAGTTCACATCCGTGGAATTCACCACGTACCGCGCCAACAAGGGGGTGGTGGGCCACCTCACCGCGCCATACTCGCCGCAGCAGAACGGCATGGTGGAGCGCCGAAACCAGACCATCGTCGGCATGGCGAGAAGTACGCTGAAGAGCAAGAAGATGTCGGCGGCGTTCTGGGGCGAGGCGGTGAGCACGACGGCGTTCATTCTCAACCACTCGCCGACGAAAGCGCTCAAAACATGGTACGGGCGGCAACCGGACGTCTCCTCTCGGATGTTCGGTTGCATTGGCCATGTGAAGAACACGAAGCCATTCATTGGCAAATTGGAGGACAGGAGTACACGCATGGTGCTCCTGGGTATGAGGAAGGCAGCAAGGTGTACAAGCTGTTTGATCCTTGTGCGGGCAGGGTGGTGGTGTCTCGCGACGTCATCTTCGACGAGATGGCGGCCTAGGACTGGGAGGATCCTGGCACAGGGGAAGCTACGGGCGGCAGCAGAAGCGGCATGTTCATCGTCGAGTACACGGTGGAGCCCGGCGGCGGGAACGCCGGAGCCAACGAGGAAGCAGTGGAAGACGCGCCGGCGGCGGACGCTGAGGCGGCTAGCGAGCCGCCGAGTCCTGGAGCTGGGAACATGGGCGGGTGGTCTCCAGCAGGGGAGAACACACCGCCACAAGGCTCGTCGGCGCAGCAGTGCCCGGAACGCCGGCGGCAACCGAGGTGGAGTTCGCATCTCCACCAAGCAACGTCGACGCGTACGTGGATGCATTCCACGACGGCGAGGAGGTGCGATTCCGCACCATGGAGAACATTGTCGGGGACTCAGCGGCGCCTGGGATGGTAAGTCGTGTCCTTGACAACGTAGAGCTGCTGCTCACAAGCGCAGAGGAACCACCCACGTTCGCCGAGGCGGAGAGGGAAGCGAATTGGAGGAAGGCGATGTTGGAGGAGATGAAGTCGATTGAGGAGAACTCCACCTGGGAGCTCGTCGATCCTCCACGAGGCTGCGGGACGATCGGTTTGAAGTGGGTCTTCAAGGTGAAGCGCGACGAGCACGGCGCCATCGTCAAGTACAAGGCCCGCCTCGTAGTGTGTCGATTTGTGCAGCGCGAGGGGATCAATTTCGAGGAGGTGTTCGCGCCGGTGGTGCGCATGGAGTCCGTTCGGCTGCTGCTCGCATTGGCGGCGTCGAACGGCTGGGAAGTCCATCACCTCGACGTGAAGTCAGCTTTCCTCAATGGCGACCTGGCGGAGACGGTCTTCTTCAAGTAGGCTCCAGGCTTCGTCGTCCCTGGAGTAGAGCACAAAGTGTTGCGGTTGCGCAAGGCCCTGTATGGCTTGCGGCAGGCGCCGAGGGCGTGGAACGCCAAGCTCGACACCACGCTCCGAGCACTCGGGTTCGAGCGCTGCGAAACAGAGCATGCCATCTACGTGCGGCGGCGGGGGAAATTCGCGCTCATCATCGGCGTGTATGTTGACGATTTTTGATCGTGACGGGGATGCGGGCGGCGGACATCGCCGGATTCAAGCAAGAGATGGTGGATCGCTTCCGCATGAGCGATTTGGGCGCGCTCTCCTACTACCTCGGCATTGAGGTGAAACAGAGGAGCGGGGAGATGCGGCTGGGCCAGCGGGCGTACACAGAGAAGCTAATTGAGCACGCGGGCATGGCGGGCTGCAAGTTGTGCGCCACGCCAATGGAGGAGTGCCTGAAGTTGTCACGGAACAGCACGGCGGCGAAGGTTGACGCAACGTTGTACCGAAGCATCATCGGCGGGCTGCGCTACCTCACCCACACCCGGTCGGACATCGCGTTCGCGGTTGGGTACGTGAGCCGGTTCATGGAGGATCCGCGGGAGGACCACTAGACGGCGGTAAAGAGGTTGCTGCGCTACGTCAAGGGGACGGCGGATCAGGGGATTGTCTTCCCCAGGTCCGGCGACAAGGAGGCGCCACGGCTGGTAATCTTCAGTGATGCAGATATGGCGGGCGACATCGACGGACGGCGGAGCACCTCAGGGGTGCTCGTCTTCCTCGGATCGGCTCCAATTTCGTGGCAATCACTGAAGCAGAAGATTGTGGCGCTCTCGACGTGCGAGGCAGAGTATGTCGCGGCGGCCACAGGGGCATGCCAGGGGGTTTGGCTGCGCCGGTTGCTGGAGGAGATCACAGGAGGTGAAGAAGCTGCCCCTCCAGCACTGAAGGTGGATAATCAGTTGGCAATTGCGCTGGCAAAGAATCCAGTGCTCCACGACAGGAGCAAGCACATCGACGTGAAGTTTCACTTTCTGAGGAGCTGCGTCGATGAAGGCAAGATTGTCATCGAGTTCGTCAACACTAACCGGCAGCTCGCAGACATCCTCACCAAGTCTCTCGGGCGGCTTCGTTTCTCTGAGATGAAGAAGATGATAGGTATGGTGGCCATTGGGATTTGAGGACAGCAGGAGTAGGGGAAGAATTGTAAGACATAATCTTCTGCTACTTTCTTTCCTCTGTTCTATCTCTCTTTACAGGTGCAGAAGTCAACTCTGCTGACCTGTCTTGTATCCTTAGCATACTCGAGTATGGCAGTATAGCCATGAGTAGCTTTAAGCATGCCAAGTAGTGGCAGTAGAGGTACAGGTACTAGTGTACCTTAGTATTAGGTAGTTGGTAGAGGCTTGTGTATATATCCAGCCAATTGCAAAGTAAAAGGCAGTTCATTGCCACTCATTCGAGGCGTGCAGCAGCTGCCAAGTGCTGCAGCAGTGTGTGTGCTAGTGTTCTCATTCTTTCTCCTTCCTTAGCCAAGCTCTAGGATTGCAAACCTTGTGATTGCAGGTGGAATTGGTGGGTCTGGTGCCAACACTGGAGACTGGACTATTGTATCATAGTATACAGGAATTGTTTGGTTCTTGATTTAACTGTCTGATGAAAACTTTAACGCATCGGTTTTGTGTCATTATTTGGTACACACAACCTTAACTCTTATCTTAAAATTAGCTAGCTTGTGAGGTTGCTGACCCAAATCCTGGTTGTTTTGATTTAAGCATGCTATTTGCCTATGTAGCCTTTCTTGAACACTGATGTAATGCCTTATTTGGACTTTCACTATGATATTATATCAGCCCTGACATATTACAAAATATTTACGGAAGACTTTTGCGTGACATTTGCAATGTTCTTTGCAGATTTGAACAAGTTGGTTGAAACATGCAGAAATGATGAGGTATATGGATGCTTTACATTTTCATTGTTTATTATATTGGGTTGCACAAATATCCTTAAGTATGACCCATTTTTGTTCCCCGTCTTTGTGCATATAGTTGGAGTCTCTTGTGAAAAAGAAACATGGTCAAGCAGCCTATACAATCTTTAGGTTATTGCTGAAACAAGGCTGCGCAGTTGAGACTGATGAAGTAAGTAATTTTCTATGCAGAAATTGTACTCTTTTCTATGTTTTCAGTTGCACTTTATGCATCAGTTACGCTTTGGTCTTCATTACACTTGTATGTTCATGTTTTTTTTTTCATTTTCACTAGACAACATGATTACCTGTT
Source organism: Cenchrus americanus (assembly GCA_947561735.1). Classification (NCBI taxonomy): domain Eukaryota; kingdom Viridiplantae; phylum Streptophyta; class Magnoliopsida; order Poales; family Poaceae; genus Cenchrus; species Cenchrus americanus. The sequence goes on along the minus strand of OX387244.1, from coordinate 72,808,752 downwards.
ACCAACTTCAATGCGTAATGGTAGGCTTCCATTGAAATTTGCAGATTACCGACAGGACTATTCTAGACAAGCAGATTGTTCATGAAACTTTATACAAACTTTGGAAGGATGAATACATAGATTCAGAGGTTTGTTGCATAAACTCTACACAAATAGCATTTCTTGCTTAGACAAGATTTCTCTAATCCCATCCTTTTTACAATATTTTTGTACCTTTACTTTGGAGTTGCTATGTCAAAATATTTTTCAATTGAAGAAAATAAGTCACTTATTGCACTTTTTTCACTCTGCCCGTACTTCAATGATGTGAAAGATGTATATCATTTAATAGGACATTTCTTTATAGCCTATTCTTAACTATCACTGGATCTTCGCAAGTGGTTTTATGGATAAATATTGCGAAAGAGAATGAATCGTTCAGAGTGAAGAAAATCTTACAAACTGTTTATCGAACAATGGTGTACTTCAATGGATGTTACTAGGCAGGCTACATTATCATCTTTAGAAATAGTCACAATGCGCAGGCTCAATAGACGGTGTTAATGTGCTGTGTGATGGTATTTTTTGGGTATTGGAGTGTGTGTGGTTTTTTTAAGGGGGAGGGGGGGTGTCAGGGTCAGGAGTGCAGAAAATGACTTGAGCCAAGGTCCCACATCGATATCATCTCTATGTTTTTCATATCTAAGGACATTAGGTGCTCCTGAATTTCAGGGTCAGAAGGGGTACGGAACTCAGTACGAGTCCTATGGACTAGCCATTGCTTTTGTAAGAGTCTCACTTCTGTGAATGTCGCTGAAAAGTCAAAACCTTTTACTCCTTAACCTACATGGAGACTTGCACAAGTTTTAACACCCAGAAGTCATAGAACATCTTTCCACCGTAAAGTTCCACAATATCATAGATGGTCGAATGTTTCTGCTAGCAACTATATTTAGCTAATCAATGAGCTAAACGCAATATATATATGCAACAAGTTGCAATCTGTACAGCAGATGCACAGACCCTGCAGATTTAACCAAGCAACAGGTTGAATGAGCTTTGGCTGCGGAATAACCTGAAAAAGCACGCTCTTGCCCTTGCCTCCTTGCTGCGGACAATAGCTCGCTCGAGATCTTGCATTGGATGGCTCAAGGAAGGAGATGCAAATACCAGATTGTTCCACATGCATGCCCGCCACAGAAAGAAGAAGAATTTCATTGCCAGTTTAAAGGTGGATGATCGTACCATCACAACACATGAAGAGAAGGCTGCAGAAATTTTGGAATTTTATTCTAATCTTATTGGTTCAGATTGCACTCGGGATAGGACCATTGATCTTGACGGGCTGAACATGCCTGTTTTTAATCTTGAAGAATTGGATGTTCCCTTTTCAATGGAAGAAGTTTGGAACACCATCAAGCAGCTTCCTTCAGATAAAGCTCCAGGGCCTGACGGGTTCACTGGGCGTTTCTACAAGTCCTGTTGGTCAGTTATTAAGGAGGATGTCATGGCTGCCTTACATGCTGTGTGGGGAAAAAATTTTAGGAATCTCTGGATGCTCAACTCTGCCTTTATCACTTTGCTTCCTAAAAGATTGGATGCTGATCAAGTGAAAGATTTCAGACCCATTAGTCTGGTGCATAGTTTTGCAAAACTGATAACCAAAATTCTTGCAAATCGATTAGCCAGCCACCTGGATGAAATGGTATCTCCTAATCAAAGTGCCTTCATCAAAAAAAGATTTATTCAGGACAACTACATGCTGGTACAGCAAACTGTGAGATTTCTCCACTCTCAAAAGCAGCCAAGAATCCTTCTCAAACTGGACATCACAAAAGCATTTGACTCGGTTTCCTGGAGCTTTCTCATGGAAGTACTCCGGAAACTTGGTTTTGGATCACGATGGTGTGACTTGCTCTGTGGACTCCTGTCATCCTCTTCCACTCAAGTTCTCCTCAATGGCATCCCAGGGGATTTTATTCAGCATCGAAGAGGACTACGTCAGGGTGACCCGCTATCACCAATGTTGTTTATTCTAGTAATGGATGTCTTGAATTGGTTGGTCACCAGGGCTGCTGAGGCCGGGCTCCTACAGCCGCTATCTCGAAGGCCGATTCAACATAGAATCTCTTTATATGCTGACGATGTTGCCCTATTTCTACAACCTGCTGCAGCTGACATAAATTTGACCCTACGAATGCTTGAGCTGTTTGGAGATGCCTCAGGACTCAAGACAAACATACAAAAGAGTAATGTGTTACCAATCCATTGCTCCGAGGACAATTTGGCTCTCATCCAAAGCATGTTACCTTGTGTAATCTCAAACTTCCCATGCAAATACCTTGGGCACCCACTCTCTGTCAGAAAGCTTACCAAGGAGCAGCTCCAACCTGTTATTGACAGAATAGCCGATCAGCTTCCTGGATGGAAAGCAGACTTGATGACGCGCGCAGGAAGAGTGGTGCAGGTTCAGTTTGTCTTAACAGCAATGCTGGTTTCTTTGTCTATGGCAATTGAGCTACCCTCCTGGGCGATCAAAGCCATTGACAAGATTCGAAGAGGCTTTATTTGGAGAGGGCGGAAGGAGACAAATGGAGGGCACTGTCTTATTGCTTGGCCCAAAGTATGTCGATCGAGGGAGCTGGGAGGGCTGGGTATTTCAGATTTGAAATCACTTGGTTTAGCTCTTAAAGTTAGATGGCCATGGCTCAAGAAGGTTGAACCAAATAAACCATGGGCCAGTTTGCCCCTTCAAATCAGCAAGGAAATGAAGTGCCTTCTCTCAATGGCAGTTACTACTGAAGTTGGAGATGGAGCCAACACACTTTTCTGGGAAGACAGATGGTTAGCCGGTAAAAATATTCAGGATATTGCACCTCTTGTATATGCCTTTGTTTCTAAAAGAACTGCAGCAAGGCGGTCAGTTTTGGAGGCCTTGATAAGTGAGAAATGGATCGAAGATATTCAAGGGTCAATCTCTCCAGAAGCCCTTTTGGAGTATTTAGTGCTTTGGGATGTGATTACTGAGGTAGAATTACAAGTGGGCGTACAGGACAAACATATTTGGAAGCTCTCTACTTCAGGACAGTATACAGCACGGTCAGCCTATAATGCTCTTTTCCAGGGAGCCATTTCCTTTGGTCCACATGAGAGAATTTGGAAGGCTTGGGCTCCACCCAAATGTCGTTTCTTCATGTGGTTAGTGGCCCACAATCGATGTTGGACTGCTGACCGTTTGGCTCGACGAGGCCTTCAACATCCAGACAAATGCCCCTTATGTGATCAGGAGGAAGAGAATATCCAGCATTTGCTCGCTGGGTGTGTGGTTGCAAGGCAATTTTGGTACTCCCTCCTTCATCGTGTGGGTCTTTCGCAACTAGCTCCGGCATCTAGTGAACAATCTTTTGATACATGGTGGGAATGGGTGGGAGCAGATGTTACAGAAGATGTGAAAAAAGGGCTAAACTCCCTCATCATCCTTGGCGCTTGGTGTATCTGGAAACACTGAAATGACTGCGTCTTCAACGGGGCTTCCCCAAGTGTTGCCAACTTGTTAAACATGGCTAGAGATGAGGCCATTATTTGGACCTTGGCAGGTGCAAATGGTCTTGCCTCTCTCTCAGTTAGGGATGCTGGTTAGGAGGTTCCTGTCCCGGGTCTGGGGTCGTCCTTTTATGTGATAGGCGATTTATTCTCTTCTTAAAAGTGTTTTGTGTGCGTGTGTCTGGGTGTGTGTGAGGGGTCTTTCTGTATGACTCCAACCTTCTTCTATTAATTGAATGATGCGCAGTTCTCCTGCGTGTTCGAGAAAAAAACCGTAACACCATACCAATTGCAACTCGACGGAAAAACATTTTGCAGAACAAATGTACAGACTCTCGTAGTTAGGAATGTGTGACTACACTAATTGCAATTAGACGGACCAGTTGCAATTGGATGCGGACCAATTGCAATCGGACCCAAGTAGTTGCAACTAGGCACTCACTGCGTGTAAACCAATTGCAACAGTGAGACTAGATCAATTGCAACCATGACACTATACTAATTGCAACTTGACGGAACTAATTACAACAAATTTGACCCGTTGCAACTAGATATGAACCAATTGTAAATAGACCACCCAATTGCAGCCTGACGCGAACCAATTTGCAACTGAGAAAAAATCAACTACAATCAGGGTGGGTGCATTCTCTATACATGTGTAATGCACCCAGGTGCATTATAGCAAAACACTATATATATACAGTATAGAGTCCAATTCCTAAAGCTCAAGGCTAAATAAGAAATACAGTATTAGATTTTTCTATCATCACTGTTTTTATGCTTTTGTTTGCTTTTAATGATTTACTAGTAGATTACAAAGGTCAAAGTAGCAGTTCCTTCTGCAAACATGTCAGCCTTACCATCAGAGTCCTCGCTAAATTGGATATAACTTTTTGAGTGAAAAAATAGGGTGTCATTTTTATCAGCAAAAGTTTCAGAATACTTCGACCTGTTCGATAGATTAATCCAAGCATGGATTCAGCACTGAAGACAATTGCTGAACTGTTACACTTGCCACATATTTAGTTTAGTTCGTTGAGTACTAGTGAGTTAAATGTTTGCAAGTTATTGTCCCCTACTTTACATAGGCACAACAAAAGAACTGCTGCTGACAAGACAAGTCCATGATTTTTGCAGAGAGTCTCTTCTGCGACAGGAACAGGAAACACACAGTTTTTTGTTTGGAGAGTGAAAAATACATATCGAGAACACTACACGGATCAACTTTACCATGCTGCTTTAAACTTGCGCCATATGGTCAATTGCATGGCTGAACTTCTACTTGAGGTTAGCTACTATTCATATTCCGCAAGCTGTACTCACATGATCCTTGTTGTAGTTGCTTGTAGTACCTGAAGTTTTATTCTTTAATTTAGAGTAATTGCAATGCAAGTTCCTAGGCTTGCATCACATGCTTGTCTCACTTGCATTCCTAAAGATGAGAAATGCATGTTTAGACCCTCATTTTATAAATGGGTTAACAAAGGTTGAGATTTTCGTTAGAAAAATGACAACTGCAAATTATATAATGCTTGGCTTATCTGATTTTTTTTTTTTGACTGCATGTTGTATTTTATATGCTCTTTTCAATGAATCGCTATACTCACATGATCATTGCTGCATTGCATTAGTTCAGGCTAATTGAACTTTGAGTTTATATTTGCCTTGACGTTTAGTATGCAAATGTGCGTGAAATTCTCAAGTTTTCTGGCCCAAATGACATCAGTACAAGTTTTAGGAACTATGTCATGCTGCTGCATACTCTCTTTTCAAGATATGTTTAGAGTGCAAACATGACAAGTATTTTGTAATTTTGTATTTTTCCAATTCATTACTGAATCATATTTCCATAAACTTGGTTGGTGTCAGGCTGTCACTCTCGGTAGTTAATAAGCAGGGATGGTGGATTTAGGTTTTGGACATAGAGGGCATATCTTTTGGGGATAAAAAACATCATGCATTGATCAACGTGATTTGACTGAACAAATATAAAGTAGATTATACAGGTTAATGATTTCATTGGAACTAAATGATTTTACAAGTCCATACATAAAAACATGCCAAATCACAGTAGTGATTGCAACTGCGGAACAGGGAAATGTGCTTCTAAGTAGCCCTCTAAGTTAGTTCAAAGATTAGTAATATTTCCTTTCCTGTCATATAGGGCCAGAACTGTAAGAGTTTGTCTAGCTAATAATGTATTGATTCAAAGAACAACTGGATGCACAATTTTATTCAGTGGGGATTAGTAGTGCCATTCAAAATTCATGGCATAGAACAGCAATCTGTAGATTTATCAATTTATTATTAACTCTGTTCGAAAATGTAAGTCAGTTTTAGTTTTGTTCTAAGTCAAACCTACTCCCTCCGTTCTTCAATATTTGACGTTAGGACAGATTTATTAGTTCATTCTTGAAGTAATCTTTCTGTCCCAGTGTCAACTACTCCCTCCTTTCTCATTTATAAGGCGCGGACAGACACGACACGGTCTTCCAAACTATACTTTGACCACTAATTCCTCTTATATTATTTTATTTGTGGTTATGAACGTATAATCATTAGAAACTGCATTTGAATACAAATGCAACCATGTCAAATTTACATTACAAAACAAAAAATATGATGAGTAAATTAGTAGTCAAAGATTGTAAAGTTTGAATCTTGTTATACTTGCGCGCCTTATAAACGAGAAGGGAGTATATGAGAACGGAGGTAGTACTTTTCTAACTTCAACTAGGTTTGTAGAGAATATCCTACCCCATGTAATACCAAATAAATGCATCAGACATATTTCATGATAAATTTAATGAAAGTAATATGATGTTGTAGATGTATTATTCAATTCACTTGGTTAGAGAAGTTTGACTTAGGACAATTAAAGTTGTTTTACATTTTGGAATGGAGGGAGTATGACTGTTTTCAGTCATCATCTGCAACCTGCAAAGTTTGACTTATCTTATTTTCGTCTTCCCTGTGTTTAGTCGATAACAAGTTGCATGTGAGATAGAGCATAGAGACATGTAGTTGAAACTCAGAATTAAAGTACTAGATTGCAATTGATGTAAAATCAGATACCAGACAATGAATTTTAGAGTAACTGTATTTAGAGTAACAATGCTTTGTGCATCTAAACCTCATACATCACTTAAAAACAATGAATTTCAGGGTACGATGGATGAAACCAAGCTTCGGAACAGAAGGAACATTCTCATCCTAGCTCTCGTTAGACATGACGAGTCCCTCATGCTGTTCCATGATTTTTGAGGACACAGGAGCAGGTGCTGGCATGTCAGACTAACATGGCCTACTATTTAAACTTAGATGTAGCCTATCCTTTTGCAGGTGCCATTTCCACACTTTTCTATCTTTTTTTGGTGTCCGATACAATGGGATATTTACCTTAGGAAGTTAGCTGAGCCTTTCATATATCATACAAGTGGATTGTGTTTCAGTACATTAGTTTCTGTCACATTTACCACATCTGTTGAATGCACAGGCTGACAGGCGTGGTAATATTGATTCATTTGAGTTAGTAAAATTGTGTTGGGATTTTTATGAAGAATGGAAAATAGTCATATTCGGCCCTTAGCTATGGGCCAAATCTCAGTTTCGTCCGAACTTCAAAGTGGTCGATTCAGTCTTGGAACTTTTCTTTTGGATTCAGTCTTATCCCTCATCCTATGTGGATGCCAAGCTGGTGTGCCGCGTCAGCTCCAACTAGCAGGTGCATCTGTGCTATTCTCAGCCACCGCAGCTCCAGCGGCAACAAGATGCTTGCCATGTAGGATGAGGGATGTGACTGAGTTTAAGATAAAAGTTTAATTCAAACTACCACTTTGATAGTTTGGGGGTTAAAATGAGCCTCCACTTATAGTTAAGGGACAAAAATGTTTATTATGCCAAGAAGGATGGATTATTATGGTTGTGCAACTCGGTGCATTCAGTTTGACGAGTCCTCGCTGTCGTGGCTTCAGTTTGAATGTGGAAATGGAAATCTCGATTTGTTTTTTATCCTCTTGTCAGTTAGTTTCACGCGCAATTTACACACGTTAGACGCACAAATTTTATATGCACCGACCATTTGTTACCCCTTCTTCACTACTACTCGTCTTAGTCATGGTGTGCCAAATGATTTGTATTCGCTAGGGTTACAAGCACTCGCTGACCGAATCCTGCTCTTACCGGCCTGTCACCGATGATTGCAAGTGGATAATCAGATATTGCGCCACTTGTACCGGCCATCATCGCTATCGTTTGAACAGGGAGGCAGCAACCGCGTTTGCGTTGATGCATGCAAATGACCACGGACTCGCGGCGAGACGTGCACCACCGTATCGCGTCCATGTGCGTACCAGCACTTCCAGCTAAGAGGGTACACCACCGTGTCAGCAGGTCAACTGCAAATGCAATTAGCTGGAGGCGAATACGTATCCAACAACCGAAGCTACGAACCACCCCATGCGAAGGGGATGTTCGGCCGGCGACGACGTACCAATCGGCCGCATGGAAAAGTCTAATGCGCTAGTCAGAAGTTGTTCCGCGTACAGAGAGAGACAAATGCCGTACTACGTACTTGCATCCATAGTATGATTGTATATATCAGCGCGCCAATCCAGGCACGCGTCGTATGCGTATCTACACGATGGGAAGCAGCTGTCGAGATGGGGCCTTTCATTCAGTGCGCCAAATAGGCGTGGATAAACTTTACAGTGCTGGACTGGTGCTTCCATCCAAGTGGCATCTGAAAATCTGAGGCTGAAATTGCCCTTTATTTGTATACTTCACCACCACCATGTGTGCCGATCGCTTATTTTCAAGCGTGAATTTCCCTGTTTCGAGGCGAAACGTCGGTTTCCCAACACGGGAAATCCGGAGTGGGTGAAGTAGTTTGCAGCTGTAAAAAAAACTGAGCAGGTGAACATATACGTACGTGTCTGCGGTGGCTGCCAAAGTTCGATGTCACTTGAAGGGAAGGCTCCACCGACCACTGCTGGCCACGACCACGGGGGCACGAGACTGTGCCTGTGTGTCACTGTGTGTGATCAGTGTGCGCCTGCTGCTGCGGTTGTACATTGCAGAGCAAGCAATCCGGCCTCCGTGCAGAAAGGCAGAGCGATGTAGGATCACTCTGCAACTCTGCTGTCACCAACCACCTGTAAAAAAAAAACGGGCTACTATGAATCCATGATCACCGCCGCAGAGGCAGATGTGCAATAACCTCCTGTGTGAATACGTGATGCCTAATCTACGAGCAGCACTGCACCAGCCTACGTATACGAGGCAGATACAGGTCCGGAATCTTCGTGAGTCGTGATTGGTCGCAAAGCGCAGCACGTATATATGATTGGAAGACCCTTCACATGTGTAGGAGCATTCGTATAATGTATTTCTTCTCCCCTGCGCTGCCACCCGCTAGTGCTGCGGATGGAGCAGCACCAAACACGCATGTGGTGTGTTACCCTGACGTCGCGCAGGCAATGGGTGGTGAGCTGGAGCCCAAGGCCGCCTGAAGGTCACCAATGGCCACCACGGCCTCCGATCCCCTGGGCTCGTGCTCGTCCATGTGACAGCATATTTGCGGGCTTGCCCCCCCCCCCCCCCCCCCCCCCCCCCCCTCACACACACGCAGCCTCCCTCCCCGCGACGTCGCATGTCCGGCCGGCCGGGCACCGTACCATCCCCCGCGTGGAACTGGGATTCGGACGCCGCCAGCCGGCCGCGGCCTCGAACGAACTCATGTTACCTCTAGCTACTTGTTCCGTGTGTAGTAGCCAGAAACGGCATTCCGCATTTGTTTGGGAGATCAAGATAGGGATGGGAATGATTGGGACGCACCAACCGCTGACTGACTGACTTGGCTGGGCTAGCTGGACGCCTGGACCGATCAATCGGTTGCGTGAACCACTCATTGCGTGCTAGATCGACGGCCTTCTCGAAGAGTTCCGTGTGCACAGGTGAGAGCTCTCGGTTTGTTCATCGCTTGTTGAGTAAGGGTCATGTTGTTCACGAAATCAGCAGGATCTGCCTGCCATGCGCACCGCGCCACAGCACGGGAGTGTCTACTACCGCGCACTCCCCTGAATCCACGTTAGCCCGGCAGAGCTGCTCAGCCTCGGGCCTCGGCGAAAGGGGGAACGCAAGGCCCGAGGTGCGCCCGTGACGTGACGGGGTAAGCAGCGGTTACTGCGTTGCCGAGGACGGCGAGGAGCATCCCCCGCCGGCACCCGTAGCAAACTGGGACAGATATCGGAGTGACAAATTGGCTCCGGTCGAGAGGCGCCCCCGGCAGCCTGGGTCTTCTCGGTCGGTCGCTAGCTTTCGCGCGGGCGCGGCGGGCACATGGCCAGCCAATCGCAATCGCCCCCGGACCCGCGCCGCTCCGCGACGCCGCGACGGGCGGGCGCCCCGCGAGCTCCATCGTCTCGCGCGGCCGTACTGTAGTAGTATGTAGCTGACGCGATGCCTTGCTTTCCGTTGCTTGCTACTCGCGAGCCAACGCGCGCGGCCGTGTCGGCCGGCGACACCCGGCCACGGCGAGCCCTAGGCACCGTCGTCGGGGGCACGGGGCGCGTGTGGGCAGTCGGACTTGGAAGAGACCGCGCGCGCGCGTCGTGACGTGGGTGGGTTGCTGGAGGATCGATCCCCATGTGACTGTGTGACGAGGACGACCTTTTTGTCATTATAATCGACACCATTAATCCCCATGTTTCTATAATTATTAATGTAATCCAGCTTTCCCACTTTGCGTCTTCCCGCCGTGACACGGTTCTACGACGTGCGTCTCCTAAGTTATTTTTAAAGAAAATAATATAGTCCAGGCGTCTGGCTACACTATCCTTCATTTATGTTCATTTGATGATCATATATATGATGGGATAATCATGTAGCTTTAGCTCCCTTCCACGTCCCTTTCACGAACTTGGCTATTTTGCCTTTCAGTACTAATGCTCTAGTACACACAACAGTATTAATGTTAGTTGTTGCCCGGCGATGAATCTAAGGTCAGTCTCAATGGGGTTTCATAAGTGTTTCATACACATCAAATACAGCGCCACAGCAGCAAAATTTCACTTTTTGCGTGAAACCCTTAGAAGAAAGAAGGAAAGAGTTTCACCATGGTGAAACCTGCACAGTTTCACATGCGTTGGAAACTGTGTGAAACCCCCATTGAGACACAAATAAAGTTTCACCATGCAACTATGCAATTAAACCATACATGAGAGAGAGGTTGTGGAACCCTTGAGCCTATGAAACTGTGCAATGAAACTATGCATTGAGTGAGACATCTATTTCATACCAAAGTTTCACATCTTGGAAATCGGGACGGTGAAACTCTCCATTGAGACCGGCCTAACGGTTAGCTCCTGCAAACTTAATAATACGACATGTGGCTTCCTCAAAGATTACACAAATTACACGACGACGATATCATATCGATCGGTTGAGTGTATGCATGAGATGGGGGTCAACGGTACGTGCATATATGTCCACACGAGATCAGCCCTCTAATTAGCGCTGTCATGATAACGTTGATTTTTTTTTTGAGAATTCGTGATAACGTTGTTGATGATAACATACGCCAGTGCAGAGCACGGAGCCAGCAGACATGCTAACCATGCAGGGCCCTGTCCCAGCCAAGCGTTGACGTGCTCCTATTACTTTTATCACCGCAGGTTGGCCGTACGCAACGAACGCAACGGCTGGGGTGCGCTCGGCGTTCATTTTCATTAACTAATTTGGCTGAGGCACGCAGCGATGGCTTTGGCCGGGCAGGGCTCATGTTCATGTCATGCATGTGCCTTACGGCGCGCGGCTACTGGGCGGGCCGGGGCGCGATTTGCCGCCGCGTTCACCGCCGGGCATTAGGGGGCCGCCGGCACCAGCTAACGAAACACGTTATCCATTTCCATTCCGCCCTAGTGCGCTGCTGCTGCTGCTGTACAGCGCACAGGCGTGGCGTGGCGTGGCATTATCGTCTCGCGCGCGGCGGCGTTGTGCCAGATGGGCTGCGGCGATGACGACGACGACGACGACGACGACTCCTCCGGGGAATAGAAACATGGTGGCCAACGGCAAAATTCCAAACATGGTGACCATGCATCATACTGCCTCCGTACTAAAATATTTGCACATTTTAACTTTTATAGATCACATTTGACCATTCGTCTTATTCAAAAAAATTGCGAAAATATAAAAATAATTATGATACAATTAAAATATATTATAATAAAACATGTTATAGAAAAATTAATAACATTTTCACAATTTTTTCGAATAAGCCGGATGGTCAAACATGAGACGAAGAAGTCAACAAGTGCAAATATTTTGAAACGGAGGGAGTGTAGTAACAAATTAAAGAGCCACACTCACCGGGAGCACTCTTGGTTCTGCGTTTTTTTCCTTTTCCTTTGGAAAATCGGACAACCACCGTTGTGACGCCATACCTTCAATTCTTCTCTCTCTCTACTTTCTCACACCTCAAAACGTGTGAGACTGGTTCATAGAAGTGCACAACCTAACCCAGCAGGCGCCTGTGTCTGCGCGCATAATGGCATAGCCGCCGGAGGCCGGATCGGAGCCCTGGCACACTCTCCACTACACCGTGCATCAGTGCAGAGGCTAGCGCGGTGCTATCAGAAATTCCGAATGGAGACGGCACACGGCGGGCCGGCAGCGCGTGAATGACCTTCATTTGTTGCGTGCCGGCATCGCAGAGAGAGTGCGAGCTAGCTCGATCCAGCACAACCTCGAAAGCAAAAAGGGGAAGAGGAAGACAAACGCCTGCAGCTGCAGCTGAGTTTGAGTGTGGACGTACGTGATCGTAGCGGTTTTTTCTGGGCCCATATATGGGTTTTCTGTGTAGTGTACGTGTCCAGCCTGTCGTTTGGCTGGTGGGCGATGGTAGTCTTTGGTTTGTTGCTCGAGAGAAAATCTTCTTGGTGGTTGTTGGTGGTTGTTGGTGGGCGGTTTGTTGTGAGAGAAAATCTTTATTGTTTGGTGGTGATAAGCCAAGCGAACAAACTGGAAGTTGCTTCGAAACTTTTGGAACACACATATCCGTATTATTTTGGCGTGGCGTGACTCGTGAGTGCTACAAGAATGCGATCGATCGCCGTTTTTTTTGTTTTATAGCTAGCGGATCAGGTAAACAAAGCCACGAATTTCACATCATATTGATAGGGAGATAACCAAAACAAGCTATGCAACAGCACCTCCTACACGCATCCGTGGCGATGGATTGATTCTACACGTTATCAATATATGGAGGAAGCATTGCCATGGATTCATGAAAACGCTGCCTGACTCGGATACTATTTGTTTCTTTCGGGTCTATAATTATATGCGCAAGCGACAATACAATTAATTACTAGAAAAATTGGATACCCCCTCCATCTCGATCGGACATACTAGGCAAAAATCTCAAAACAGAAAAAGATTTTATTATATTCTCTCAAAATACTTCTGGCTTCTGCACAGGTATTTATGATAGATCAGCTCCTAAAATGAATAAGTTGGACAAAGAAATATGTTTTCATGAAACACCATCAAGAAATAACAGACACAACATATCTCATTAATTAGTAAGTTTGCCAATAATATAACGAGCTTTATTTTTTTACTTGGATAGTACTAGTTAGTACCTTGTACCGCCCTATTGGTACTACATAGTATTTCCTCCATATCGAAATATTTATCATCGTTGATTTTTTTCACAACTTTAACCATTCGTCCTATTCAAAAAATTATGCAATTACCATTTACTTTGTTTGCTACATGCTTTACTATTGTAAGTATTTTAAGTTTGACTTATCCTTTTACATATTTGCGAAAAATTTTCTGAATAAGACGAATGGTCCGAGTTTTAAGAAAAAGTCAACAACGACAAGTGTTTCAATACGGAGGGAGTACTATCATCATTAGATCTCATCAGATGGTTCACATTAAATACAAACACCCTAAAATTTCTCTGATATAACACTCCAAAGATAATATACCCTATATCAAGACATGGTTTTGCCCCATGGCATACTCCTTCTGATTCAGTACTAGGAGTCATTTAGAACAGCGACACGGTCACCAAAGCACAACTTTGACTTTTTTTATGAAAAAATTTATTGTAAAGTTATATATATATTTAATGAAAATGTTTTTTAAAAAAATTATTTGTATGATTTTCACATTTTCAAACTCGGGGACTTAAAAGTTATTCATAATTTATATTCTCAGTGTTTAACTCAAATTTTGTCCAAAACAACTTCTAATACTAGATCACAAGAGAACATATATACATAACATAAGTTTACACAATTTTGTCCAAAACAACTTCTAATACTAGATCACAGGAGAACATATATACATAACATAAGTTTACACTAATAAGCACGCCTCGTTTAGTTTCAGAGTTTCCAACAGAAGATCGAAAATCGCTGTAACATCCAATCAATCTAGAAAAAAGGTGAAGGTACTGGTACCAAGTCATAAGCTATAAGCAACTTGATCCTGAAACAGAAGCATCAGCAGCTATGCTCAATGTAGATGACCAGTGGTTACCAGAAATGACCCCGATCTGCTGTACTGTACTGCCGGGTGCGGCCCTTATTACCATTTAATTTACTCCCGGTCACAGAGCACACCAGATTTTTTTTTTAAAAAAATATGCGCAACAAAGGAAACCCCTCATAATTCACACTCACTCGTCCCTACCGATACATGAGCATAAACTTTATCCCTAATGGTATCTTTGAAGACTGAACCAGTGCACCTTTAAGACTGATAAAGCGATTGAAGTCACCACTGACACCTCGCTATCGACGGGACGTCACCTACCAAAGCACAACACAGTACAAGAAGTCAAACTCGAGGCCTGCAGTACTTCTGAAGTTGAAGTACCACTAGAGTGCATGCCCTTTCCCACCAGGTACAGCAGATCGGTTGATCATCTCGAGCTTGACCGCACGCAGTAAAGTCAGACGGCTGCCAAAAAAACAGTATTGTCAGCGTGTGCGCGGTGTGCACGTACAGCTACGTACATGTCTCACGGTCAGGACAAAATTAGCTAGAAAATGTCGCTGTGACAAGTGGCCCGCATCCATAACAAGCGCCTTGTAGGTTGTTTAATTTCCTTCAAGCTTGTTACTCCATCCTGTCCCCTCTCTCTCCTAGGGAAAACCCACGCCGGCACCTGCACCGCTCAAACATTTGGAAGCAACACAATCAACGCATCTTGGAGCAAAGGCAAATGAACTCTATGCAAGTCGAACGAGTAATAAAATAAGAGATAAACATATGCAATATGGCCTCTGGAGGTCGAGTTTCATGATTTATGCATCTTTTTTATGTGCAAGAATTATCTCTAAAATTATATAATATTACTTTCTTCTTCTTAAATGATATAGCAGTGGTTCGGGAAGCTTTTAAGAAAAAGACATATTTGATTGCTTTAATAGCAGGGTAAAATTTCATGTCAATCATCTCAATTGCATTATTGCAAAATTAAAATGTGCAATTTTTCATATTCCTAGCAAAAAGGATTAAAAGAATAAATGGCATCACTAGAGAGGATTAAGTACTCCGTTTTCCTGCAAGTTAAGGAGTAAGGAGTACATAACGATGCCGATCCGTAGCAATTGCATCACTAGAGAGCATGGTCGCCAAAGCGGAGCTACCGGCCGGCTTACCACGGTTTTTGGCCTTACCGGGCCGGCCCAGTAGCTAAAACCGGCCGATAAGCCCCCCCAAAACTGAACCGAAGACTTTTCAACCTCGCTAAACTGACCGCTTTGACCGGTTTACGAGGCCGATTTTTTCGGTTATGAAAACCGGACGGTTCACGGTTTGGTGAACCTTGCTGGAGAGTGTACTCCTTCGTTTGTCGTGCGACCAAAGAGGACGATGAATCAAGGAGTCTGACTTATCGACAGAGAACCAGACATAGACAAAGTTTGACCTGTTATGACCGAATTCATGTGTGCAGCTCTCCATTTGACATTGTAATTTGTTCTACTTCTACTCTTCCTTTAAAAAAGAGATCGTTTTAACGGTTTAATTCTAGATATTAGTATTATTTGTACGGTGGTACCTCACTCATCACCACAGCCAAGTTCGTTAACACACGTGGTGGTAACGAAATGCCCGCCGGCGCACCATGGACATGGAGTCACACGGACGGAAAGACGAGCACCTTTCGAGCGCGGGCCACCACCCCACCCCAGCACACGGGATACGGCGGGCGGATACATCCGTCACACCGTCATCGTGTAAACGATTGGGATCCAAATCCAACCGAAATCCGGCGCAGGCGCGCTGCGAAGGGGAAGCTTTGACCCGCGCCGAGAGCTCAGCACCTGCCGCGGCCAGCCGGGCGCGCACAAGCCCAAGCGAGGCGCCGCCGCACGAAGCGCGCCACCCACCCAAGACTCCTCCTCCCTCCCTCCCTCCCGGCCGGCGGCTACCCCATGTCCATTACCATTACTGGCCACGAGCCACAGGGCCAGCCAACAGCGCCAAGCGCGGCAGGTGCCCCGCCCTCCTGGCCCTAGTCTCCTCGTCCCCGCGGCTGCAGCTGCACAGCCACCTAAAAACAAAGTTGCTGCGCGCCCTGTAAATAAACTAGTGGAACCGCCTCCGCCGCGGCGGCCTCGCTAGATAAATACGCACTCCGAGGCCGCGCGCACACGCAGCCCGAAACGCGAGCACAATCAGGGCCACCACCATCGCCATTACCGCACCCGCAGCAGCAGCGAGGAGCTACAAGCGCGCATTGGGCGCCGCCGGCGCCAGCCGCGCCGCAGCACCGCCGACGCCGATCGCCGGCGCCCACCATTTGCTTCCGTGGGATTGGTTCCCCGCCCAGCGTTCTAGCCAGCGGCGGCGCCGAGGAGCGAAGCGGCGCCCCCCGCGAATGGCGGGCCGCCGAGTGCTGCTGCTGGTGCTGGCGGCGGCGTACCTGGCCGCCGTCACCGCCGCGGCAGCCAGAGCTGGCAGCAAGCCCTCGTCGGCGGTGTTCGAACTCATCTACCAGAAGCGGCCGAACTGGTTCGAGGTGGTGCGCAACGACCGGCAGCGCATGGCGTTCATCTGCTCGCGCGGGCGCCGCCGCACCGCGGAGACGGGCGGGACCGGGGCCGGGGCCGAGGCGGCCGACAAGCACAAGGCCGCTCCCGCCGCCGAGGCCTTCGCGATGCCGCTCTCCTCGGGCGCATACACGGGCACCGGCCAGTACTTCGTGCGCTTCCGCGTCGGCACCCCCGCGCAGCCGTTCCTGCTCGTGGCCGACACCGGCAGCGACCTGACCTGGGTCAAGTGCCGCGGCCCCGCCCCCGACGCCGCATACGGGTACGGCGCACCGGCGCCCTCCTCCTCCTCCACCACCCCGCCGCCGCCGCACGGGCGCGTGTTCCGGCCGGAGAAGTCCCGGACGTGGGCGCCCATCCCGTGCTCCTCCGACACCTGCGTCGCGTCGCTGCCATTCTCCCTCGCCGCCTGCCCCACCCCCGGCAGCCCCTGCGCCTACGACTACCGGTGAGTCCTCTCCTCCCCCGCCACCACGCGCTCGAATTCTCATTCCCCATCCTAATCCGTTCCCCCTCGCAACAAGCGACATGATAAGCAGGGCCCTTAACCCACCCCCGTGCTTATCCTTTACTTATAGCCCTATAAACCTCTGCGCGTTAATGGCGGTCTCCATCGATCGCTCGGCAGTCGGCCCGCCCCCATCCATCATCGATCGATCTTGGGGGCGTCGTGTGGGGCGCGCGTGGTTAATTCGGGCACTGCCATTGATGAGATGCGAGCAGCAGCAGCGGCAGCCAGCAATTAGTGGCTGCCTTGTTGGTTGGTGGGTGAGTGGAGTCGGGAGATCTCTCTCTCACGACGCAGTCACGCACGCAATGCAAATTGCAAGCGAAAACGGCGAGGCAGCGCGGGGGTGGGCCTCGGGGGCGTGTGTTCAATGCGCCACTGCTTTGTTCCGGCAGTCCAGCGTATCGCCGCGGGGGGACGACACTGTAGCACTGTACCTCTTGTGATCGGGGTCACGCGATGCGAGCCTTCTTTCGGATCGCGATTTCGAGGGCGGAGGATGTGGGCGACGATTTCGCGTTGGGCCGGAGCTCTCTGGCGGTCGGATCGTCGCTTTCGCGGGCGTAGAGCAAGCAGGTTCAGGAAAAAGTCACGGCGGCACGGCGAGCACACGGAGGCATCGTGCGTTGAGCGCCCCGCCGTGCTCTCACCGAAAAGCCGAGAGGAGGCAGAGGAACTCCACCCTTGGGCAAGCAATGACCCTGACGACGACGCCTGCCGATGCCGATCTCCATCTCGTCGGCGTCCCGATAAGCATCATGTTACGACATTGCGTGCACACGCGCGCGCATGTGCGCTGGATCCTAGCTCCAGAAAAGGACGCCCATGGCGGGCGGGACATCGATGATGTGTCCGCGCGTGATGCTGCTGGCTACTGCCTCTGTTTTTTGCTCTGTTCCGGCTGTTGGCGCGTCGACGCACGCGGGAGAGGCTGCGGCTGCCGGGGCGCGCGCACGTCGTTCGTGTCAGGCTTGGCGCTTGCTGTTGCCGCGTCCTGCCAACCGCGGCGTCCGTCGCGCAAGGGCAAGTGAGCGGCGCCGCGCCGCGCCGCGACGAACATGGCGGTGGCACAGAGCGTGCCGCTGCCGCTGCCGCCGCAGCAGGCCTGCCGCCTGCGGCCACGCTGCCTCCGTCATGTGCGCGACGGATTGGGCTGCACTCCATCTCCCCATCCGTCCGCGACCATCGGTGGCCGTGTCAGCTTGTCAGGACATTGAACATATTCCGAGGCACAAGGGGGGTCGGTGGACATGTTCAGGCACCCTAATGTTTTTTATCCTCCCGTTTTACAAGCATTTTGTTCTCATTTCAGGAAGATAGAAAATTAAACTAACATATTAATCTAACATGTAGAATCGGACTTATACGTCAGTGACTCAAATGTAGCCTCAGCCACTGCTTCGGGATTCCACGGGTTCGTTCGGCTGGACGCTGGGCGGCTTCCTGCCTGCCTCCTCCGGCCTCTGGGGTTGTTTGTTCATGTGGAGTGCACAGCATTACAGAAAGATGTCGCGCTGCATCTGCATGGCCAAAAGGACATCCCCGTGTAATCACGTTCCTCTGCCTGCCAAGCTTGCAGCCCCGCGACCCTGATCATCGGCAATCGAGTGCCGGCCTCCTGTCTGGACAAATCATTTCCCCTTATGATTTTGATGCTTCGGTTTCACACTTTCACTAGTAGTATTATTGCCTTATCCTGCCAGCGTATACCGGTGTACCGTAGCATATGCACAGGGTGGTGCCCTGTTTCGGCAAGATATTATGGTAGGACGTAGGAACGTGGCCTTTTTTTTTCTCCCTTGAAGACTTGTATGGAATTGGGGGAAATGGGGAGGGCGCCAAGCGTTCTCCTGGACCACACCCGAGCCACGTTCTCCCCGGTCAAACCTCCTTCTGGATGGAGATTATTTAGCCTGATCCTCCAGTTCAAATACCCTGTACGTGCAGCTGTGCTCGTGAACAAAAACGGCTTGGCGTCCAGTGGTAAGAGCGGCTGGCTACGATTTTCGCCATCGCTGTCCGCTTGTCCGTCTGCCGAGACACGTAACGTAAATCTGGCTGGCGGCTGGCGCGGAGAGCCTTGAGACCACACGGATGACGCTTGCCGTCGTACTGCCATGTTGGGGGCTATTTCTGGGATCCTCTTGCCGCACAGTTGATGAAATGAAAAGGACACATCACTCATGACATGAGCAGCTTTCTCCTTGTCCCTGCCGTTTAATGATTGGGCTCGAGAGGGCATGCAGATGCACCTGCTGAATGCGAAGCTTGCAAGGCAGCCATGGCGTGCCGTTGCTGGAGCCCTGCAAGTTGAGAGTAACATACTCCGTACTCCACGCTGCATAGATACGTGCGTACGCACGGTACTATAATAATGCCGGTTCTTGTTGCTGCAAAATTGTACAATTTTGGTTCTTGGTCAAACTTGGTGGTAGTAGTAGCATTCGCGAGATGTTTCGGTAGGCGTACAAGCAGCTAGAACCAAGTAATTCTTTAACTACAACTTGTCACAAAAAAAAGGAAATAGAGTGCTTCAGGAGCAGATGAGGATTCACCGAGGTAGAGCAGCGGTTGTCTCGAACAGATCGATCCCCGAATCGCGCCATGTGCCGTGCATTGCATGCGGTGACTAACCGCCACGTATTTCTTTTGCGTGATCCGCGGTGACGCGCAGGTACAAGGACGGTTCGGCGGCGCGCGGCACGGTGGGCACCGACTCGGCGACCATCGAGCTGTCGGGGCCCGGCGCGGCGGCGGCGGCGGCCGCCTCCGCCACCAGGAAGCAGAGGCGGGCCAAGCGGCGGGGCGTCGTGCTGGGCTGCACCACCTCCTACAACGGCAACAGCTTCCTGGCCTCCGACGGCGTGCTCAGCCTCGGCTACAGCAACATCTCCTTCGCGTCCCGCGCCGCCGACCGC
This sequence comes from Cenchrus americanus, assembly GCA_947561735.1. Lineage (NCBI taxonomy): Eukaryota > Viridiplantae > Streptophyta > Magnoliopsida > Poales > Poaceae > Cenchrus > Cenchrus americanus. The sequence goes on along the minus strand of OX387244.1, from coordinate 72,788,731 downwards.
TTCGGCGGCCGCTTCTCCTACTGCCTCGTCGACCACCTCGCCCCGCGGAACGCCACCAGCTACCTCACCTTCGGACCCAACCCGGCCCTGTCGTCGCCGGCACCCAAGGCCAGGACCGCCTGCACGAGCTCGCCGCCGGCGGTGGCGGCGCCCGGCCCCAGGCAGACGCCGCTGCTGCTCGACCACCGGATGCGCCCCTTCTACGCCGTCACCGTCAACGGCATCTCCGTCGACGGGGAGCTCCTCAAGATCCCGCGCCGCGTCTGGGACATCGGGAGGGGCGGCGGCGCCATCCTCGACTCCGGCACGAGCCTGACGGTGCTGGTCCGCCCGGCGTACCGCGCCGTGGTGGCGGCGCTGAGCAAGAAGCTCGCGGGGCTGCCCCGGGTGACCATGGACCCGTTCGAGTACTGCTACAACTGGACGTCGCCGTCGACGGGTCAGGACCTGACCGTGCCCGTGCCGGAGCTGTTCGTGCATTTCGCGGGGGCGGCGCGGCTGCAGCCGCCGGCGAAGAGCTACGTGATCGACGCGGCGCCCGGCGTCAAGTGCATCGGCTTGCAGGAAGGGGAGTGGCCCGGGGTGTCCGTCATCGGCAACATACTGCAGCAGGAGCACCTGTGGGAGTTCGACATCAAAAACCAACGGCTCAGATTTGAGAGGTCGCGGTGCACGCAATGATTGGGCCCGCGGTGATCCGTCCGTCGTTCTCCCCTTCCCCCACTTCTTCATTTTTTACAACTTTTTTTTTGGTGGTGATCTTGCTGATTCTTTTTTTTCATTGTTTTTCGTTTTTCACCCTTGTTCAGATACTAATGCAACGAGAAATGTACCTTCTTGCAATGCATGCAAATGCAAAAGTGATAAGCTGTAATCAGTTCTCTTTTTCTTCTGCCACCCTGTTGTTCTTCCCATCTCTGTGAATATATGCTAGTCGTTCAGAGCTCGGTTCTTCCACATTCATGTCCTTTTTAAAGGAAATTCGTGCCCTAATCGTCCCATGATAGAGATTTTTTTATTTTTTACTTTGATTTTCGAAAAATAAATGGTCTAACAAAAAAATTTCGAGAAATATACATCCATCATGCTCTACGTTAAGTCCCTGACACCGAGGGGCGCTGCGGCAGGAGAACACTCCTAGCGGCAGGACCGTGCGGCATGGCGCCATGACCCTACTACCCAGCGTCAGGTCCCTAACGACGTGCCACGTGGCGTTAGGTCTTTTTTTAGTTTTTCATTTTTAAAGCACTTTTAACTTTTTAAAAACAACAAACTGAAGTGTAACCATAATCACAAGGGAATATCATAATCAACGAGTAGATGCAAATAATTTATACAAAATCATGGTAAAAGTAGTGCTACATCTAAATGCGTTGCCCCCTCTTGGGCCTAACAGCTCTACCGCCAGCCAGGTGTGGTCTCGATCGTACATCCAGGGGTCAGGTGTCCTGACCACCCGCGGTCCTAGCTGGTTGGGAGACGGTGTCGCCATGGCCGCCTGCGACGAGCCTGTAGCATCCAGTGTCCATCCGCCCGTTGGTGTCGCTCCGCCGGCCGGGGTCACTCCGCCCTGTGGCTGCGTCGGCTGAGTCCAAACTGGTGTCTGTGTCAACTGCGACGGGCCAACCTCCTTGGCCTGCCGCGGAGCATCTAGGGTCACGAGAACGTCAACGAACTCCATCTGATCCCAGCCCAGCTGGTCCTCGGTGGTCATGTCGAAAGCAGGCTGGAACATAGGCCGGGTGGACGAGGAAGGAATATCTGTCGTCGGTAACTGAAAGGCCGGTGGTCTGGAACCTTCTAGCGTAAAGATCGGCGGCGGCGGCACTGTAGGTGCTGTCGTCTCCGGCTGTCGAGGCCCAGCTGTCGGAAAGAGCGGCGGTTGCCTTGTACGATTAGAATATAGTATAACCACAAACACAAAATAATTGCGTGCATTAGTTGAAAATAAGGTCCACTAAAAGTACCTGCGTCGGGGGGAACAAACGACCGCTGCACGTAGGTGTGTGGGCCCTGCTGCTGTGTCGTCGGAGCCGAGAAGCCGCCGACAAGGGTGGCAGGCGTCGGCTGCGAAGTCGCTGTCGAGGCAGAGCTCGAGGACGACACTGAGTGGCGCGGAAGGAGAGGAATCTCTACGACCCCGGCTTCATTCACGACGGCGGAGTACCTCATGGCAGCAACGACGATCCTGTCGTACGTGCTCTGGTGCTGCTGAGGCCCCCAGGTAAAGCACTGCACCCTTCGCGGCCGATGCGAGCCGCACGATCTCAGCAAGCACGTCGTGCTACTCAAAAAATTAGGAACACATGTTATAATGAAAAGTCATTTGAATGTAATATGTTTGCAGTATTGTAGCTTAGCGTTGTGTCGGCAGTCTGGTCTCGGCGCACCGGGTACGTCGTGTCCGCCAAGATCCTGTCGTGGTCTGAGACAGGTGGCGGTGGCGGGGTAGCAGGCACGTACGTCACCCACGTCGGCATCCTCGGGAGGTACCACTGAAGGTACGCTACCCAGGTGGCGCCGTCGTGAAGGCAGTGCTCGGTGACGACGTTCTGCTCGTGCGCCGCGGACGCCCACTCGGCCACGTATGACTGCAGCTTGTCGACGAACGACGTCGCCGCAGGCATGCCCTTACGTGTCCACCTGTGACAACCCGCCCAGGAAAATACCGTACTATCACCTAAGACCGATCCACTTTGGTCATTAAGCAATAATAAAGTATCATCATGTCGTTAGTTGCCGGGTTAACGCCCGGTAAATCACTTGAAAAGCAACAAGGATCGAATATATGCATTAAAACTCACTCGAAGGCGAGTCCAGAGATACAACAACATTAATATCCAAATTCGTGCCCCGAGGGGTTTGATTATTACAAACCATAGTTTTTGTCATGAAGAAATGGTTCGCAGTGTTCGAAAAAGCAGCGGAAATAAACTAGCGGAAGCGAAGACACCACGGGAGGCCATCCATGATGCTTTCGCTAGTCGTCCTCCACCCACTCCGGCTCCCGGCCGGCGGGATCTCTCCGGCCACACATCACCGAAGGCATTACTCGGATCAACACATTATAGCAAGGCCGAGTATACTAATACTCAGCAATACTTACCCGTAGGTGATATCTACTTCACCAAATCTAGACCATGAAAGGCTTTTGGCTACTGGGTTGCTTTTGCTAAAAAGTAACAAAGAGTAGGTCCTTACTTTCAAGATTTTAGCACAAGTTCTAGTAGGTTTAATCTTTACTACATTAGCCAACTAGTACAAACAAGTTGTACAATACAATTAATCAAGCATCATCTTCGTCAACTTCCATCATTAGGGATCTCATGACTAGTGGAGTAAGTAGTCTCGGATAACGGTGAGAGGCCGACAATCGATTGATTTAAACCTTGCAAGGTAGACCCAAACACACGGTAGGCTGCCCACCAAGGGTCAACTTTCCCAGGCTGTCCCCAAAATCCTCGGGTTGGGATCGAATCTTACAGTCTTTGGTGCGAGCTATCCGGCATACCCCGCGAGATATCCGGAGTCACCATACACCACCGTGGCGAGCCGTGAGAGCGAATCCCAAGAGTAGTAACGGTAGGATCCCTTGCGGCCTCATTAAGGTACTAGGCTTACCGGTCCCATACCCGACATGTGCTTAGTACGTTCAAAAACTTAACCCACATAACCACCGGACCGGAGCCCGCATCCCATGCTCTTACCACGCGATCAATCCATTTAAGGATACATTGTGATTCCTATCTAGGAACCTATTCTCGCGAGTGAGGTCATCACCCGACTTGTAACGGTCCTATAGCTTAGCGGCTATCGACCTATCATACTAGTAAGGACAAAGGTACCTAGGGATCATGCATCAAGGGTTTCATTCAACTCCCGAACGTAAATGCACGATCATCCATAGATAATTGAATAAAGAATTTGAAAAACTATGTTAGATGCACCGCGCTTTGCCTTCGTCGGCTAGGTTAGCTCGGGCACCCTCGGTGTCGAGTACTTCCACGTACTACAGCGATGCTTCCACTCCTCCTTCCTCGGTTTCCGGGACAAGGGAGTAATCTCCGTCCGGAAGATCTACATGGAATGCAATGCAAGATTTAGGTGATGTGACAGTTTGTTGTCTTATCCAACTCTTGGTTGGTCATATTCACCTTAACAAGCATCTAGATAGGGTTTCCCTTTTTAGGAAGGTTATTGGTGTACATGGGTTATTCTTTATTGCATTTTTGAATAAAGGTTTTTGTTATACTTGTTATTTCATGTGAAGGCTTTAATTCTTTTTCTTTTCACAAGCAAAGGTATAAATAATATCTTTATCCATGAATTAATGTCTTATTAGAAATGATAATTAATCATCTTTTAATTGCATTAAATAATACTTTCAAAAAGGAAAAGAATTAATTAAGGGCTTTTCTTTATTTAATTCCTCTTTAATATTAAAAGGGCTTTTAAGCTTTTTATTAAGCAATTAAATTACTAAAAATTAAAGAAGTGTTCCTTAAGCATATTAGCACCGCACTTTTACACGAAACACCCTAACAAAATTTGAATCAATGCAATTGGATCCCCGGCGGGGGAGGGGCGGCGCGGGTCCGGCCAATCCGGCGAGCCGGCGACGATCTCGGCCGGCAAGCGGCCGGTTGGACCACAAGCTCACCTAGGGGTGGCAGGGGACCGAGGGGTGGCAGGGAGTTGGCCGGCGGCGAGGCCCGGCGGCGGCCGGCGGCGGTGGCCGCGGCGGCTCGGTGAACGACGGCGTGGAGGCGAAATGCGGGCAAACAAGCGACCGCATGAACTTCACTAGGGGCTAGGGTAGCTAATAGGGCGGTCGGTCGGCGGTGAGCACCGGCGGCGAGCTCCGGCACCGTGCGGCGGCGGCAATGGCGGCGGGCGGCTTGGGGCGGCGCGCGGAGGACGAGGGGCGCTTTTATGTGGGACCGAGCGCGTCCGGGGTGATGAATGGATGACGGCGAAGATGCCTCGCCGTACCATGGTGCTCGGGTGGCGCGCGTACGGCGGCGACACGGCCGACGGACCACCGGTCCGCGGCGTGCGCGCGCGTGCGCGCGGCGCCGACCACGAGGCGCCTCGGGCGGGCGCGCGTTGGGGCGCGGGGCCTCGGGACGGGGCGTGCCCGGGGCGGTGGGGCCTAGGGCGGAGCGGTGGCACGGACGCCGCGAGCCGGCGCGCGCGCGGCCGGCGGCGGGCGGCGCGCGGGGCGCACGACGTCGCGGCGAGCGGCGCTCTGGGTTTGAACATTTCGCTGGGGCTGAGTTTGAACCGATTTTTCTCCGGATTCTTGAATAGAAGTCGACCAAGTGGTAAACACCAAAGTTGTAGATCTAGCTACCAATAATCTTTTCTACAAAAGCCATATAGGGTTTTTCTGCCCAGATTGAAAATTAGTTGAATGCCAACTTTGAATGTCAACAGGTTATTGCAAACAGTGAATTCTGGCTTGCAGTTGATTTTTCAAGTTTTTCCTCTCAAAATTGGAAATGCCAATCTACATGAAAGTTGTGTCCCTCATCAAGATCTACAACTTTCATAAAGGTAGAATTTTAAGTGTTTAGGTGAATTTGGGAGAACGCGGCAAAAGTTCCGACAGACACATGGGGACACTAGAGTGGCAAGGAGGTTTGACCATCCTTTGACCATGGGTTGGCCCCACAAGTGTGTTTACTAGCCAATTAGGGTCACTAGGGTGGGTTAGTGAGTTTTTCGAGCTGAGGGCCCAGGTTGACGTAGGTTTGACCACGGTTGACCATTTGACCGGCTCTTAAGGTTAATTAAAAACCTGGGGCGTCACACCACCTAGCATAGATGAAACATAAAATTAGTGGCAACTGAATATTTGTAACGAAAAATAATTATAACTGGCAAATGTAGCTCACTTGTGCGCTGTAGGCGGCAGACGTGGTGCAGCGGGTACTAGCGCCTCCTGGAAGAGGCCGAACTGCCTCATCACCCGGTGGACAGCGTACTCCTCGAAGTAGACGTCGAAGACTAGTTGTCGCCTCGTCATCCAGTACGCCTGATCTTGGGAGCACAGGGACGAGAGCCCCTGTGGTGCGCGGGCAGCGACCATGGAAGGAGCGTACGGCGTCCACCGGACCTGGGCATCGACCATCCGGTCGATCTGACCATCGAAGTCCTTGTACACCTTCTTCGGCTGCTCCCCAGCCCAAACGTGCTGCAAAGAACAAGACAAGTTAAGTTAATTGAACTAAAGAACTCATAACGCGAAGAATCACGTAAAGGGAGGTCATTACCTTCCGGAGGCACCACAGAGAACCCATGGTGGGGAGGTCCGCTGGGTCGGTGCCGTCGGGCAGCGGCTTGTACTCCGAGAGATCGGTCCTGGGCCGACCGATGTCGAACCGCTCGTGGATCCACATCTGCAACAGGAGAGGGCACCCCAGGAGGATCGCCTCCCTACTCGTCGGCCTCGTCACTGCCGAACACAGCCCCCTGTAGGTAGCTACCAGAATAGCGCTGCCCCAGCTGATCTGGGGCATCTGCTCGAGGGGTGCGTCGGTGATCCTCTGAGCCCAGGGGATCAGGTACCGCGACACAGAGTGTCGAGGTTTGCTACCACCGGCAGTAAATTTCTATTGATCGTGCGTCGGGCTCGGATGGTTAGCTCGGGAGACAACGGGGTTTATACTGGTTCGGGCCTCCGAGGAGTAATACCCTACGTCTAGTGCGTGGCTGCCGTGTTCCTGAGCCAGGTGTGCTCGTAGTAGGGGTTACAAGCCGGTCGGGAGAGGGAGTTCGTTCCCAGGTCCTGAGAGAAGGTTTGCGATCCTATGAAGGTCTAACCCTTATAACGTTTGCCCTTCTCTCCCTTTTATAGTCATAAGGGGAGGGGCACCAAGGGAAGGAAAAAAGAGATACAGTGCCTAACAACTGGTATGTCCCGTCGTACGTCTTTGTCCGTCAGGCCGCATTGAAGCTTGGTCTCGATGTCTTGTTAGGGAAGCCGCCGCGTGGCCAGGTCGGACTGTTCACCCCGAGACACTTGGCCTTCTCCCCGAGTAGTTTGGTCTTGCCTTAGTCTACCCAAGTACTTTCCTGGCTTGCCATGCGTGAGCCTAAGTCTAGGCCCACGCGCGTCATAGAGGGTGCTCGAGTGCCTCGGGCTGAGCTTTGCGTGTGGCAGAGTGGAAGTTGATGGCGATGTGATGGTTGCGCGGCTAGTCAGACTCGCATTAAGGCTCTGCCGGGGCAGGTCGCCTGCATGGCTGCCAGCTCTCGCTCCCGCGTGACGTGGAGATTCGCCTCCCCACATGCGTCGGTGGCCTCGCTCGAGCCGTGCGTCTGGGCCCACGCACTAGTCGGAGCCGGACTTGTCGTGCGAGGCGGAGACTTGTCGTGCGAGGTAGAGACTTGTCGTGCGAGGCGGAGACTTGTCGGAGAGGCTGCCACCCGAGTGAAGATGGGTGCCTTGCCGATGCAGGGTCTTGACGAAGATCTGCATGCCTTCCCTATGACGCAGCGCCAGGTGGAGAGTGCTCTCCTTCTGGATGTTGTAGTCAGCAAGGGTACGGCCATCCTCAAGCTGCTCACCGGCTGACGGAAGTCTTCACATTGTGGATGATGGTTTTGTTGTCTTCAAGGGGGATAATCTTGCTGTCAAAGGGGGCCCCTAATCCGGGCCCTCGTCAATAGCCCTCGAGCCTGAGCGAGAGTTGAGGAGTCGCGCTCAGGCTCAACAGGTGGGTCTTGGTGTTGGAGGTATTCTTCAAGTTCTCGGTGGGTGCGCGCGAGCGCATCCGCCGGATGTAGCCCCCGAGCTCGTGAGTGAGTTGGAGACTCGCTCGCGAGCTTTTGTTTGTAATTATAGCCATTGTGGTCGTGGAGGTTTCATCGAAGCAGTTTCTGCCGTCATGGCGACGTGGGCGCAGTAATTGGCGCGAGCATCTCAGCTGACATGATGGATGTGACCGCGACATCATGACTGTGCACGGACTCTGCGCGTCCATACTCCACGAAGACTGTCGTATGGACCTCCCTGGGCCCACTACCTCGGTCGGTACCAGGACCGACTACTTGCTGGGCCCCTGGGACTACCTGACTTGCGTTGCACGGTACCTGATGGCGTGAAGCACAAGGACTACAGAGGAGGAGTACTCGATTAGGAAGCTGTACATGTCCCGCACTGTATGGAAGACTCCTAGAGCATACTCGACTAGTACCCTCTCCCTATTCCGACTTGTAACCCCGCCTCCCGGACTATATAAGGTGAGGCGGGGACCCCCTCTACGATCATCTCATCTCACGGCGTACAATTGCACCATCTTGTAATCATACCCAATCAATCCAGAGCTACGCAGCATACAAGACGTAGGGTATTACGCACCTCGCGGCCCGAACCTGTCTAAATTGTGTGCCACGTGTCTCTTCCTTCGAGTTACCGATCTCGGCGAGGCCACATTCATCTACTTCGGGTACTCCCCTTAGTAGGTTGCCGGTCTAAAACACCGACACCGGCGCGCCGGTAGGGGATCTCACCCGAGATCACATGGCGAACTCGACGGCTCCGCTCTACTTCAAGCCAACCGTCACCTTCAACCGCGGCGACACCTTCGTTTTCGCCGCTTGGGTCCGCACCGCCGACGGCGCGGGATCCTTCCGCCGCCGCCTCACCATGCCGCCCAACCCGGAGACCGGCTTCGTGACGCTTCCTGAAGTTGTCACAGGCGAACTCATCGGCAAGTTCGGCGAAATTTCGCTTTTCAACCATCACGCTGACTTCGAGCTCGGGTCCGCTTCCAACTCGAACTCGACGTCTCCGTGGGCTATCGCATGCGATCCGGCTACTCAGCCATCGCATGTGGTCTCACCACCCCGTGAGCACTCCACGCGTGGCCCCCACATCGTCAGCAGGGCCCACATGGAGGCTCCCTTTTCGCGCCGGGCCGGCAAGGAGCCCGTACCCGAGTACAACTCGGACTCTGACACCGCCCCCGGCCACACTTCGGACTCCAACCCCCTCTCCGGCTTCTACTCAGACTCCGCGTACGAGTTCGACTTCGGGTCGGACCCAGAGGATCCCGAGTCCGAGGACAACACTACTGAGCATCCCTTATCAGGGCCGGCCTCTGGGCTGGTTATAACGTCCACACCTACTGGGAGATTCGTCTACTGGTCAGACCGCAAGCCCGCTGACCTGATAAGTGGAGACTCACGCTACGTCGCCTACCTCGACTCGCTCCCGTTCCAGGAGGGAACACCGCTGTTCCGAGCCGACTCGTACACCCCAACCGAGGTGGCGAGCACCGAGTCCGCTCTTGGCAACCCCCGATCGCCAAGTCTTCATGGATGCCGGCGACACACCGAGACCCTCGGGGACGGCTCGGGACGGTACCTTGAAGACATCTCCGCGGACGAGCCGTCCGTCGATGCACCTGCGTACGAGACCGCCGCCAATAGGGACGCTCGACATGAGCGTAACAGAAGCGCAACGAACGACGCCGCGTCTCCGAGATAACCTCCCCATCCGCAACCTTGCGGAAGCTCTCGAGGCGGTCGAGAGCAGAGTACACACTACCCCCGAGCAATGCCTCATGTCGATCACAGCGATCGCACGCTAGGCTCAGGGAATACACGCTGGAGAAGTCATCGCCAAGCTCGCTGAAGACGCTTACTTCATGCGGGTCGACAACAGGGTCAACCAACCTCCCCCCGCCAGGAACCGTGACAACGAAGCTACAAATCGCAGCGCTGACCTCGGCCGCAACCGTACTCAAGCCGAGCTCCTGGCTAAGCCCAACCGTACTCGCGCAAATGCCGGCGGACCCTCACAGGGTGGCAACAGCAACCGTGAGGTCGTCCCTCACCGCGCCCCGGCGGCGGCGGGCCGTGACCCGGCGGTGGCGGCGGCGATGACGGAAGCTCCAACCACGAGCCAACGGGAGGGCCGGCGGCGGCGGTAGTTGCGGCGGTCGAGACCACGTGAACGACCACACCTCCGGAGCCTCACGGGGCGGCTACGACGCCCGCCGAAGATTGAAGAGCCGCGGCGAGAAGAAGTCGGCCATTGCGAGCGACAACGACGGCTTCCCCGCCTTCTCACCTCGACTTCACTTGCTCCTCCCCGACAAGTTCAAGCCTTTGGGGATCACCAAGTACGACGCGACGAGACCCCATCCAGTGGCTCAGGTGCTACGCCCTCTCCATCGAGAATGCTGGCGGCAACAACGACACCAAGTGCCTCTACTTCCCCTTTTGTCTGGACCAAGCCCCACTCACATGGCTCGAGTCACTGGACAAGCACTCGATCGACAAGTGGGACCACCGAAGGAGCGAGTTCACTAGCAACTTCGCGGATGCCATGGGCCGCTTGGGTACTCGCATGGACCTGGCCATGGTCAAGCAAGAACAAGGCAAGACCCTCCGCAAGTACATGCGCCGCTTCTTCGACAAGCGCGCTACCGTAGTCGACGTCACCGACAAGGAGGTCATCGACCTCTTCCAAGACGGCCTCTACCACCGCCGCACCTTTGAAGACTTCGGTCGTCGCCGCCCCAAGTCCACCCCCACCTCAAGGACATGATCACGTCCTGGGCGGATGAAGAAGATAAGGCCAACACCAAGTACGACGCCATCCGTGGCAAGAGCAAGCGAACACGGGCGGCGGCGGCCAACAACGGGAACCAAGGCGGTCGCAACAACAACAACTACTACTCGGGTCCCAACCGCAAGCGCAAGCCAGACAACACTGTCGCGGCTATCCAGCGCCCTGCGAAGGAGAACTCGAAGAAGAACTCCGGCGGCTTCAAAGACTTGCTGTAGGAGAAGTGCCCGTGGCATCTGGACGGCAACCACACCACCGAGCAGTGCTACCAACTCAGGCGAGCACTCAAGAGTACTCCAGAGCCACCGTACCCTCACGACAAGAAAGGCAAGAAAAAGAACGACGGAGACAACGACGACTTTCAGGAACCCGACAAGACTGTCAACGTCCTCTTCGACGGACTACCCAGCAGGAGAGAGCAAAAGGCTACTCGTCGAGAAGTCATGAGCATTGAACCAGCGGTCCCGACCCCTCTCAGGTGGTCGGAGGTACCCATTACCTTCTCCCGCGCGGATCAATGGACCAGCTTCTCCGAACCAGGGCGTTTCCCTCTCGTCCTGAAGCCGGTGGTCGCGGGCTCCAGGCTCAACAAGGTCCTCATCGACGGCGGAAGCGGGCTCAACGTCCTTTTCACCAAGACCTTGAAGAAGATGAAGCTCGACATCACCCACATGCTCACCAAGAGCAACACGCCATTCTACGGCATCGTCCCCCGAAACGCGGCTATCCCACCGGGCTCGGTGGTCCCACGAGTCACCTTCGGGGAATCTCGGGACAACTATCGTACCGAGTACATCAAGTTCGAGGTCGCGAACTTCGAGACATCCTACCATGCCATCCTCGGCAGACCGGCCATCGCCAAGTTTATGGCGGTGCCCCACTACACCTACTTGGTACTCAAGATGCCAAGCCCAGCAAGTGTACTCTCTCTCCAAGGGGACTTGAAGATCTCGCACGACTGCGACACGGAAGCTGTGGAGATCGCCTCCACAAATCAAGTACCCAACGCTATGATGGAGGTCTGCGCCGCGTCGAAGAAGCTTGCCACAAGTGAACTCGACATCCCGGAGAAGTCCGACAAAGCCAACAAGCCTCGGCCACCGAGGAGGTTCGAGTCAAGACGATCGACCTCGGGACGAGCGACACCGGCAAGACCACCACCATTGGGGCCGGCCTCGACCCTAAATAGGAAGACGCGATCATCAACTTCCTCCGGCTAACCGCGACATCTTCGCGTGGAAGCCGACGGACATGCCGGAGTGCCCGGGAGTTGATTGAGCACCGCCTCAACGTCGATCCTAAGGCCACACCCAAGCGACAACACCTCCGCCGTTTTGCCGACGACGGACGGGATGCCATCAAGACGGAACTCGCCAAACTACTCGCGGCCGGCTTCATCGGAGAAGTCTTCCATCCCGAGTGGCTTGCCAACCCCGTCCTCGTCCGCAAGAAGAACTCGAACGAGTGGAGGATGTGCGTTGACTACACCGATCTCAACAAGCACTCGCCCCAAGGACCCCTTCGGGTTGCCGCGGATTGATCAAGTCATCGACTCCACGGCGGGCTACGACTCGCTCTCTGCTTCCTCGACCGCTACTCCGGTACCACCGGATCGCGATCAAGGAAGATCGGAGAAGACCGCGTTCATCACCCCGTTTGGCGCGTCTTGCTACACGACCATGTCCTTCGGGTTGAAGAATATCGGCGCCACCTATCAACGAGCTATCCGGGCTGCTTCAAGAGGCGGCTCAACAAGAACGTCGAAGCCTACGTGGATGACGTGGTCGTCAAGACCGTAAACTCCGCTACCCTCATCGACTACCTTGAAGAGACTTTCGCATCCCTGCGCGAGTACCACTTGAAGCTCAACACGAACAAGTGCGTCTTCGGCGTACCTTCGGGCAAACTACTCGGCTTCATCATCAGCCAACGCGGCATCGAAGCCAACCCCGAGAAGATCTCCGCCATCACCAGCATGAAAGCTCCCATGTGCATCAAAATCGTCCAGAAGCTGTCCAGATGCATGGCGGCCTTGAACAGATTCATCTCGAAGCTTGGAGAACGGGGGCTCCCCTTCTTCAAACTACTCAAGCACCAAAAGAAGTTCGTGTGGACTCCAGAGGCAGACGAAGCCCTCGCCCAGCTCAAGGACTTCCTATCGAAGCCACCAGTCCTCACGGCTCCTCGCAAAGGCGAGCAGCTACTGCTCTACCTCGCTGCGACTACTCATGTGGTCAGTACTGCCATCATTGTTGAGCGGCAGGAAGACGGCCACGCCTATCCAGTCCAACGCCCAGTCTGCTTCGTCAGCAAAGTCCTGTTAGAGTCCAAGGCGCGCTATCAGCCTGTGCAGAAGCTCCTGTACGCAGTACTCATCACCTCGCGGAAGCTTCGACACTACTTCCAGGAGTACTCGATCTCCGTCGTCACCGACTACCCGCTCGGCGACATCTTGCGGAACCAAGATGCTACTGGAAGAATCTCCAAATGGGCAGTCGAACTCGGCGCCCTCACCATCGACTTCAAGCCACGCACAGCCATCAAGTCGCAAGCTCTAGTTGACTTCATGGCGAGTGGCGGGAGAATCGGCTACCTACTCCAACCGTGCGACCGAGCATTGGGTGATGTACTTCGACGGCTCACTCAACCTCGAGGGCGCGAGGTGCGGGGGTGCTCCTAATCTCTCCAACGGGCGAACAACTCAAGTACGTCCCGCGATCTTCCGGAAGGTCTCAAACAACGAAGCCGAGTACGAAGCTCTCCTACACGGGCTCCGCCTCGCGGCTTCACCGGGCATCAAGCGGCCACTAGTCTACGGCGACTCCGCGCGGGTCATCAACCAAGTCAACAAGTCCCGGGACCGAAACAAAGAGAACATGGATGCCTACCGCCTAGAAGTCCGCAAGCTCGAGAACAAGTTCTACGGTCTCGAGTTCCACCACATCGTCCGCGACAACAACGTTGCGGCGGACGTCTCGTCGAAGCTTGGTTCTACTCGCGCTCAAGTACCGGTGGGTGTCTTCGTCCACGAGCTTCACGCGCCATCCATCCCGGAGCGGCGCCACCGACCACTATCCCGGCGCATCCGCCGGTGGCCGAGGAGGTCATGATGATCGACGTGGACCGGAGGCAACCCTTCATCGACTACCTCAGTGAGCAGAAGGTTCCCTCGGACAAAATCTTGGCTGAGCAGCTCATCCGCCGCGCCAAGTCCTACGTCCTCATCGGAGACAAGCTTTACAAGCGGGGTGCATCTTCTGGAGTACTCATGAAGTGCGTCCCCAGGCAAGAAGGCAAGGACATCTTGGAGGAGATCCACAAGGGCGTCTGCGGCAACCACGCTTCTCCTCACACACTGGTCAGCAAGACCTTCCGGTGAGCCTTCTACTGGCCCACAGCTCTGGGCGACACTGAAGAACTCAACAGAAGGTGCCAAGGATGTCAATACTTCGCCAAGCAGCAACACGTCCCATCCTACAAGCTAGTCACTATACCGCCAACCTGGCCCTTTGCTTGCTGGAGGCTCGACATGATTGGGCCACTGCCAACTGTGCCAGGTGGATTCAACAGAGTATTGGTAGCCATCGACAAGTTCACAAAGTGGATCGAGGTCAAGCCGGTCACATGCCCCAAGGCTGACAGAGTACTCGACTTCCTGGATGAACTCGTGCATAGCTACGGACTACCATCATCACCGACCTGGGCTCCAACTTCAACAACCACCAGTTATAGGAATACTGCGAGAACAGCGGGATCGACGTCCGATATGTCTCAGTTGCCCATCCTCGGGCCAACGGACAAGTCGAGCGCGCCAACGGGATGGTGCTCGACGCAATCAAGAAGCGGCTACACGACGCAGATAATTCTAAAGGAGGCAAATGGATCAAGGAGCTACCCAATGCACTTTGGGGGCTACGTACTCAGCCCTCCAAGCCAACGGGGCAATCCCCTTACTTCCTGGTCTACCGCTCCGAAGCAATCCTCCCTGCTTATGTCATATGGGATTCACCAGTAGTGGAGCACTATGACGAAGGTGTCTCTGAAGACAGCAGACGAGTTGACATCGACGGACTCGAAGAAGCTCGCTGCGCCGCCCTCGTCCAATCAGCAAGGTACCTGGAGGGTATCCGACGCTACCACAACCGCAACGTCAAGGAACGCTCCTTCAACGTTGGCGATCTCGTCCTCCGTCGTATCCCGAACACGGAAGGACTACACAAAGCTCGGCTCCCCACGGGAAGGTCCCTTCACGGTCGCAAAGGTGACCGGGCCGGGCTCCTACCGCCTCCGGACACTTGAAGGCGAAGACGTCAACAACTCGTGGAACATCGACCGGCTCGTCGGTTCTACGCCTAGTCTACACGACTACCCCGGGGCTCAAGTCTACACAACTACATCAAGATCCCTAAGCCGTAAGTGGCCTCCGGTCCGTGCACTAGTCTCCGGACTACCTCTTCACTTGTAAGCGCCCTCCGGTTCCGGGCACTAGTCTCCGGACTACTCCTCTCCGAGAATCCGGCCCATGCGGCTACCTACGGATTCGGGGGCTGCGACGAGCGACAAAGGACTCTAGCGACGGTCTGCGAGAGACCATGTACTTCTAGATCCAGCCTACACGGCTACCTACGGATCTACTGCTGTAAGCGGCTATTCGCCCCAGCACTACTTAGCCGTAAGCGGCCTCCGGGTCCTGGCGACTACTCTGTAACCACGGCCCTGGCCATCTAGGTGTACTTCTTCAGTAATAAAGTTCGATTGTTCATCAACTGCTTTACTGTCCACTTCCCTCAACGGGACTACTGCCGAGTACGACAACTCGCGACAACTCCACGATGGGACTCCGCACTCTGAGATCGCGACTACGAGTACTCATTAATGGAAACTTTTCTTCATTCATACTTAAACAATTACAATTGTTTTTGTACATCTACTCCTACGAGCTAACCATTACAGGGCTACTGGAGATTAAGATTGTCGGCGACTTGTTCCGCAATGGGCGCCATCTGCTCCAGCAGCTCCGCATACTGCTCGTCGGTGCAGTTGGCGGCTAGTCCACCAGCGACTACGTCCACGGGCGCCTTCGGAAAGTAAGACTTCATGAAGGCTAGCACTTGGTTCGGGATGGACCTCGCCAAGTGCTTCACGTAGGCCGCCAGCCGGCTGGGGGCTTCCTTCAGTCGATCCACCAGTGGCGCTATCTTGCGGCCGCCAGGATGAGGCACCAGCAGCCTCGCGATGAGGAGCGCAGCCTCCTCGAGTTCCTTGAGTTGGGCCTGCAGCCTCTCGCAATCCTCGTTCAGCTTCTGCAACGATTTGTAGCAGTTGACGAGGTCACGATCGGATGCAATACGGAGCTCCATGTGCTTGTCGCACTCGTAGGCAAGCTCCTTATAATCTAACTCGAGTACCTGGCGGGCCTCCTGCTCCCGGTAGAAGAGATTCTTCAGATCCGTCTCTGAAGTCTTCAACTGCTCTACCCGAGTCTCAAGCTCTGCAAACAACAAGGCACAGCGGGTTAGACTACCTCTCGACCTCCAACAAGTACTCAACAAGACAAGTGGTGTACCTTTGTTCTTGTTGCGGAGCGACTTGTTCTTCCGCACCAAGTCGTCGCTCTTCGCCTGCATCTCCTGGATGTCGTTGTGGTACTTGGCGAAGGCGGTATCCAGCTTGGACTGCATGGCGGCAGCGTGCTTCCGGGACTTTACAAGTTGGTCCTCCAGCGCCTCGGCCCGAAGCACAGTGTCGCCGTACCCCTGAAGCATCTCCGACTTCAGGCGGGACCTTTCAGCGACGTCCTGCAGAGACAATTCACATTAAATGGGTACTCAACGCTACAGGATTGACTACTCAAGAGTTATGGCTACTCACCTTCATCCACTGCTCGGCTTGGCGGACCGCCTCCAGATGCCAAGCTATCGTTGCCTGATCGACCAAGTCGTCCGCCAACAACTTGATCCCGCCACGACTACTCGCGGCGGCTTTGGTCATCGGTGCAGAGCGGATGGGCTCCGCGTCTTGGATCTCCGGGGAGCGAACGACCACCTCCAGAGCGGGTTCTGGCAGCGTGGTAGCCTCCTCCCCTCCAGTCGTCACGGCGGCTCCTCCCGGCGAGCCACCTCCATCGGCTCGGGGGCTCCTCCGGTAGCCTCCTGAGTCTCCGGTGCCACGTCTTCTACAGGCACCGCCGTCGGGATCTCGTTCCCTCCGGCCTTGGCACCTATCGACAGAAAGACAAGTGTATCAGTCAACATGCGACTACGATTACTCTCAAAGGTTCTTCGATTTCAGCAGAGTACTCACCTTTAACAATGCTGGCCACGGGCAGCGCAGCCTCGGTGACCGGCGCTTCGGGCTCCGCCTAAGGGGTGGGAGCGGACTCCCCAGTGGGCGGCGCGGCTTCCTCTTCCGCCACCGCTGCGGAGGGTTCATCCTCCTCCCAGGAGAGATCTGTCGATTTCTCAGAGTACACAAGTCGGTTGTCAATCAAGTACGACTACCATACCAAGTACTACTCGGGAAGGCTCAACACTTACAAGCTTGACCGGACTACCGTCACGGTCGGGGCGCCGAGGATGCTGGCGATGTCCACCAGTCCAGCCTCGGCGGGTGCCTCCTCCTGCGCCTCTGCGGCCACTGCCTCTTCCGTAGCGGCAGCGGCGGGTTCCGTGCTCCCCTGAGCAGCAGGGGGCTAGCGCTCCAGCTGTGCCAAGAGTTATTCGATAGTGGGGGTTGGGCTGCGACTCCCAGTGGCTTCCCCCACCGTGTCCCACTCGACTTCGTCGCCCTGATCAACGGGCTCCGTAGGCGGCAGCTCCTGCAAGCAAGGAAGCCCAGTCGTCAACAAATCAACTCGAGACACGAGTACTCGATCACATCAGTGAAGACGGCTTACCTCCTGAGGCGCGGTCTCAGTGACCTTCAACTTCTTCGCCACACACTTGCGGGACGCATTGCGCGGCCTCCTCAGCGGCGCAGCCAGACTAGCCTCCAGGCTAGCCGGCGGATCCTGAACAAGAGGGACGTGAGGTAAGCCGGGACGGCTGAACCTCGACCGCAGCTGGAAGCGGTCCTGCAACGTCTCCTCGTCGTCGTCCTCGTCGGACGTGTCCTCCACGACAATTGTGTCGTCTCCTTCACCGACTTCACGCCGCTCCTTGGCCTTGGTCTTCCCCTCCTCTGGGATCTCGACTTCCTGAGGAGGCGGCGGCAGCTCGGAGACAAACTTCTTCAAGTCATCTTGCAAGAAACAACTCGTTAGTTCGACTACTCTTGCGTAATGAGTACTCCACTGTGGGCGCGGCTACTTACCTCCTTTGGTGGGCGCGCTGCGGAGTACTCCGGTACGAGGCACGCCATGTACGGAGGCATGTCCTTGAAGATCCGAGCCAACCTGTCGACAATGTCATCGTCGTCGACTTCGTCTCCAGGCATCCGCGACGTATCTTCATCGCCGGTGTACTCGAATCCCAGGGTGTCGCGAGCCATCAGCGGCTGCACCCTGCGCTTCATGAAGCTGAAGACCACGTGCTCGGCCCTCAGCCCGGCTTCCCTTGGCGCCTTGATCCGCGCCAACAACTCGGGGAGGCTGGATCCCTTCTCCGCATCGTCGGCTCCGTGTTCCACCACGGACGGTGCTTGGGCCGCTTCCCGCTCGGCTTCGGCGGCCCGGATGGTGGTTCGTGATGTAGAACCACTTGGCCTTCCAATCTTGGTTGGAGTCTATGAGGTCTTGCTCGGTGGCGTCCTCCCGCATCCGGATCCCCGCTCCTCCGACTACCGCGGGTTCTTTGCGCGCTAGGTTGCGGCTTCACCCGGAAGAACTTCCGGAACAAAATCCAATGGGGCTTGATCCCCAGAAAGGCTTCGTGGAAATGTACGAAGACAGCAGTGTGGAATATACCGTTGGGGTTGAGGTTGAGGTACACGATGTCGTAGTACCCCGTGAGCCCCTTGAAGAAGTCGCTCGCCGGGAGGGAGAGTCCGCGCTCCGCGAAGCGCGCGAACATTGGGATCTCATCTTCATTCTTCTGCATCGGGTACGGATCCCCGGTGGCGGCCCTCCACATGTCGACCTCCTTCTCGTGAAGGAATCCACTGTTCAGCAAGGCGAGCAAGTCTTCGGTCTTTTCCTTGGACTTCTTCCACTCGCGGTTTGGATCTGGCCGCGGTGGGGACACCGGCAGTGATGTCCTTGCGGCAGATCCGGTGGCCTCCTCACGGCCCCTCTTCTTCCCACCGCCGGCTTTGGCAGTCTTCGACGGCGACGGCTTCATCCTCCAAGTGCACGGCGTATTCACGCGCATTCGCTCGGAGGCTACTCTGGTGGCTCTCGGCGGCGGCGCACTCAGATCTACACTTCACTCAGCGGTGGCGGCGTGCTTTGATGGCGATTTCTGGCAAGATCTGCTCGAAATGGCTACAACTGCGTACGGTGAAAAACCCTATGGGTTTTGGCTTCTATTTATAAGTCAAAACGGCCCCCCAACAGTCGGATGGATAAGTCTGCGCTTGGCTGACTCAGCGGCCGCGCGCGACCCTTCAACTTCTACTAGTCGACGCGCCTCACCTCGGGGGCTCGGCTACTTCTACTCGACTACCTGGTAAGCGACAAGACTCAGGAGCATCTCAGGACACATTCTACAAGATGACCCTTCAATTCGAGAGGAAGTACTCGACTCAAGGCTCGAGGGCTCCGTGCCATGTGTCCTTCGGTTTTTCTCCGGATTTTTCGGAATATTCTTGCCACAACTTCAGATGGACCCTCGGCCAGAGTCTACAACTCAACCTAAGGCTCGGGGGCTACTCCATATGGAGTGCGATTTTGCAATCGCACTTCCATATCATCTTCGGCTTCAAGACAATACGGGCATTTTTGAAGACCTTCAAGGGCAGCACTCGAGGACGCTTGGGACTACTCGAGAAGACTTCAGGATTGCTCAAACATCAGCTGGAGTACATTCCAGCCTCAGGATGCTTCGACTACTCTTGAGGACTTTTGACTTGTAGTACTCGGGGGATGCTTGAGGACTACTCGTTAGGGCCGTCAAGACTACTTGAAGCTATCCTTCTCGAATACAAAGTACTCGGGGGCTTGTCGTATGGACCTCCCCCGGGCCCACTACCTCGGTGGGTACTAGGACCAACTACTCGGCGGGCCCCTGGGACTACCGACTTGCGGCGCACGGTACACGATGGCGTGAAGCACAAGGACTACGAGAGGAGGAGTACTCGGTTAGGAAGCCGTACATGTCCCGCACTTTGTATGGAAGACTCCTAGACGTACTCGACTAGTACTCTCTCCCTATTCCGAGCTTGTAACCACTCGCCTCCGGACTATATAAGGCGTGGCGGGGACCCCTCTACCGATCATCTCATCTCACGGCGTACCATTGCACCATCTTGTAATCGTACCCAATCAATCCAGAGCTACACAGCATACAAGATGTAGGGTATTACGCACCTCGCGGCCTGAACCTGTCTAAATTGTGTGCCACGTGTCTCTTCCTTCGAGTTACCGATCTCGGCGAGGCCACATTCATCTACTTCGGGTACTCCCCTTAGTAGGTTGCCGGTCTAAAACACCGACAGAGACCGAGGCGTTACGTGAGTGGGCGGTTGTTTCGCCGGGGCACGCGCGTGAGTGGGCAGCAGTCCTACTGACACGGCGGGCCCAGCATCGAGGGTGAGAGGTCAGGCCTGTACCCTTTAAAGCCGCGCGTCGAGTGCGGGTTTTGGACCTTGCTTTCCCTTCCGCTTCGTCTTCCTCCCGCACTCGTCCTCCGTGCTCTGAGTTCTTTAGCATCCACAGCGCCGTCGCTCCTCGCGCCTGAAGCCCGTCCAAGACTTCGCCGTCGAGATGTCGAACTGGACGCGCTCCAACATCTCCCGCGAGCAGCTCCTTCGTCTCGTTGAGGCGGGCCAGCTGCCTCCCCTCACTGAGGCCATTGAGTGGATCATCCCCGCCAACGAGTCTGTGCCACGCCCACCCAACGAGTACGTGGTGTTGTTCGTGGTCTTCCATGAGCGCGGCTTCTCCGTCCCCGCCGGTCGGTTCATCCGAGGGGTGTTGTTCGCGTACGGGCTGCAGCTCCAACACCTCAACCTGAACAGTATCCAACAGATGGCCGCCTTCGAGGCAATGTGCGAGGGGTTCCTTGGCATTGGTGCGCACTGGCATCTGTTTCGGTAATTCTTTAGGTTCACCTGCCTGAGGGAAGGATCCCGCGCGGTTACGATTGGTTGCGCCATCCTCCGGATGAAGCAAGGTCGTGGCGATGTGTTGACGGTTAATAGTTGTATCAAAGTTCGTTTAGACTTGCAAGCGGACAAGTCTCCCGTTGTAGTCAAGGGACCCTTCTTCCCTCGAGTGGTGAACCCAAGGTATCGAATCCGTGGAACAATGTGCAACGCAAGGATTCAATCTAGTAAAGCAAGGTAAAGCTATCTATTGAAGAACTAAGTTGCATCTAATCTACTAACTCATAAAGAAAACGAATCTAATCTAATCTAATCTACTAAAGAGGTAACAAGAGAAAGCAAGAGATAACCAATCTAGAGAATCTAGATCATGCTTATGTTGTAGCTCCAAACAAGATAGATGAAGATAGAAAAGCGAATCTCATTAAAAGCATCTTTAAATCGTGGCCTTCCATCCGACTCCGAAAACGCCCGCCTTTCGGAACCCCGTTCTGTCACAACGTATCCCTATTCATGCGGGTAGTCTAGGGCGAGTTCGATAGAACAAGTTGAAATCACTTGGCCGGTCCGGTATGCACCTCTAGCCACCGCGGCTACAAGAGCACCCTATGTAATCTAGCCGCAAACTAGATCGTAGAAGAAGCAAAACCAAGAAGAAAACAAAATCATCGAGAATGCACTTAATCGCTAGAAATCGGATTCACTTACAAACTTCACCATGAATGATTACATGAACAAGATCACCACCGGGCCCTCCCTCGATCTTGATCCTCGCTCCGAGCTCCGACGTGGTCTTCCATGCAAGGTTCCCATGTCGGCTAGGGAAACCCTAGACAACTAGCACGACCCTCATCTCCGAGATGGTGTCCCTCAAGCTTCTCTTGCTCCTCGGCGGCGGATTACGACTTCGTTCGCGTGGCTCTCGGTCGGGGGGGCTATTTATAGCTCGAGAAGCAATTAGGTCAAAGGGGAGGCCGATTGGGCCCCGAATTGGGCCGGGCCGGCCGGCCCGGGCCCAATCGGCCCATCCCGCGGCTGCTTCGCCGGTGTTGCTTCCCACGTCTTCTAGATGTTCTCCCCTTTTGCATGTGGGCCCTTGACGTCGGTTTCTCTCCGAATTGGACTCAACTCCTTGTCTTGCAAGATTCACCACTTTTCTGGTTTGGTCCTCGGAGTTTATCATCTTCTCGGGCTTGGTCCTTGGGCTCTTGGAGTCATGTTAACTTCATTGCTTGACTTGTATCGGGCTTCAAGGTCTTGTCATGAGGTGCTTAATGAACTTATCCCGGAAGTCTTGCTTTCAACGTTAAAACCCCTGCGGAAACACTTAACTCCAAAGCGACATGCACAAGTGAACTTGTTATACCACGGGGGTTAGTACCAATGAATAAGATACAAAAGTCAAGCCAACACCGAAGGTAAACTCATGGCTAGGTTGACGGATTTCACCGTCAACATCTCCCCCATGCTTAAACCTTGCTCGTCCTCGAGTAAGCCTTCGATGGATATCATCGTTGCCCATCAATGTTTAAACCTTGCACTTGATCATACATGAAAAAAAACATAATGCTCTCAAAAGTTTAATTCGTTAAAGTTCCATAATGTACTAGCCTTCACCTCTACGGAGGGTAGATTCTTATTAAGCTTATCCCACAAGTATTAACATGCTCACAAAGTTTAAATAGATCTCAGAATTTTTGAAATAAAGAACGAGATAAAGAAAAGAGCTAAACCAAATTCACAAATTTAAATCACCTTGCATATTGCTCATGAACTTTCATCTCGCTTGTCTCTCAAGCCTATATATTCTACTCCTTTCCCTCTCATAACATATATGTGTGGTAGGCTTTATATGGAGCTTTGGGAAAGTTTAGTCCTAACAAGATTTTATAAATGAGGTGTTTTCAAAACAAGACAAGCTTCTCATGGTCTTACCGAGACTCTTCAAAAAGGTCATTGGAAAATAATGTTAAATCAAGGAGGGGAAAGAGAAAAATACACACACTTTTAGATGAGTGGACATGTGCAAATGGCAAAGAGTGATCCCGAGGCACAAAGGAAGTCCTCGTTATCGGATTGCACATGGTTGGAAAATGAGAATGGATCTTTTTAACTTGAAGCCTTGAATGCACTCTTAGAGAACCGGGGAGTTCACTTTACGCATATATTTTTTTTTCTCTTTCTCATATTTCTCATTCTTTTCTTTCTTTCTTTCTTTCTTTCTTTCTTTCTTTCTTTCTTTCTTTCTTTCATTATATATATATTTTTTCTTTTGAAAGTCATGATCATCGCCGGATTTTTTTTTTCTTTCATCATTTTTTTTAAAATATTCCCCTTTGAACTCTAAAACCGCACCGTACCTACCTCCTCCCCCATGCTTAGACGTTGCTCGTCCTCGAGCAAAGAGGCGAAAAATAAGGTAGGTACGGGGTATTTTTCCTTGGAGAGATACTTGAAATCTTCTATGTCGGCACCGTCTTGCGATCTTCCTTGAATTGATGATCCATTCTCAACGATAGGTTGTGGTCAAGGAGGTAAACACAAAAGATGATATTTAGTTTCATGGGTGGATATCCGACGAGGTTTGTGAGATCTCCGATGTGGGGATACACAATGCACGGATAAGAGGCTAGAAATAAGATAGATACGCAAAAACGGAATGACCAGCTTCTTAGTCTCGGGCCAGAGAAATCAAGGCCTGAAATAACTCACCCAAAAATAAACCATGTATACTAAGTTTTTGCACTCAAATATTTATATGGCTCTAGATAGGTAGAGCAACACGCAAGAGGTATTTATGACAAGGTTAGCTTTACATTTAAGAACAAAAATAAATCATCTTTAATCCATCTAAAACTTGAGAGCATGTAAAACACTATGGGTCTTTATTTTTATCATAACCTCCGCTAAAGATTAAGCTAGCATTTAGATAATTTCGGATTTGTATTTTTAAGAGAGCACTAGTTCAAACATGCATAAATCAATTACAAAGATAAACAAAGCGGCAATTATAATCATATATCATCATGGCACAAACTTTGTAACTTTACTAATGGTAAAAACTTGATGGTGACATTATTCATGATGAAAATAAAAACTAAGACACACGCTGAAAATAAACTAACACACATGCTGAAAATTAAAATAAAACTGAAAACACTACGCAAACATAGGCGCATACAAGCTGAAAATTAAAGAAAAGGGGGTAAAGGAAAGATAGCTAAAGCTCCTCCTCTCTCTAATCTTCCGCCGGTGGTTGATATTGATAGTCTTGGTTGTTGTACCCTTACTTGTAATAGGAATGCGCCTCTCCTCCTATGAATTGTCCGACGGTGCTAGGTGAAGGTGTCCAAGCACATAAGCGACGTTTGCATTTCCTTCACCCATTTGGTTTGCATTGGTTAGGATGGCTGCAATAATTTGCACGTTCCTTGCAGCGTATCCTCCAATGGTGGCCACATTTTGTTGTGGTTGAGGAAGGTGTGCAAATGGCTCCGCAAAGGCTACGTTGCGCACCGCAAAAATGGTGGGGGTATGGCTGCACCACTCCCCCATGCTTGCATTGGTACACCACCGTAGTAATTCGGCGGCGCCGGGTTCCTCCCAATGGTGGGACATAATTTTGTTGTGCACCTCCTTCTTGGCCATAGAAGATCCTTCTCCTATAATCCTTGTCTTTTATTTTTCTTCGCCAGCAAAAGAAGTCCTTCCTCTAACCAATCTTCTTCCCCTCAAGAAAAAGTTTTAATCTTCAATCCGGAAAGGGCAAATTCACCTAGGCCACTTGGAAGCCTCCTCTCTCATCTTCACTCTTATATTTTCCTTTCTTCATATATTCCTAGGGAAGTCCCGGGTAGGAGATGATTTGGGTTCCTTGTAATACCCGGTTTTAAAGAGATAGCCAATATGGAGAGGCAACACCACGAACCAATATCTTCCGAACTCGATGTTGCAACAACACCACCGGTTGATCATAGGTGAGTGGGGTCCATTGGCCACTTGGCAATCAAAGCCGAGTAAAGCCAATTCAACTCCGTGTTGGTTATCTTTGTCTCTCTTGTTCTCCCAAAAATCCATTTGCACAAAAGTGACACACTTGGATGATGGGTTCGGATAGTATTTCTTCGTTGATGGTCTCTTCCCGTGATCATACTCCAAAAACCTTCCCATGTGCCTTCATGCACATACTTGTTCCGAGCTCCCTTTTGAAAATAGGGGACACTCGCCCATGGGTCTACGATACTAGAACATGCAATCATTTCGAACATGAAAACCAATCTAATCTATCGGGGATTTTGTTGAATGGATCCAAGGAAGCATTGAGACCTTACTCCCTTTACGGCATGGTCGCTAGCCTTAAGCATTAAAGTATTTCCAACACAAGATGATAGATAGATAAACCAACAAAGTGTGATTACATCTCAAGATCGATTGCAACCCATGGATGAAAGGAGATTACCCCATCAAGGTGCTAGAAATAGCATCGTTGATCAAGGTTACCCTTCCGACGGCGTCTTCCTTCTTCTCCTCTTGTGAGCTCCCTCCAACGGAATGAGAGACTTAGCACTCCTTCATCAAGGGCATGCGCCATGGTCATGAAAATTTCCTAGGCGAATTCCTTGTCGGTGTTTGCCGACACTCCGTTAGAGAATTGCACCGGTGTCCCGTGTGAAACCCAATATGTGGAGAGCTTGGTCGTCGATGTCGACGTTCGCTACAAGCCTCTACTTAAGGCGAGCGAGCTTCTTCTCCTCCTCCTCCGTCATGATGACATACCCCTCGGAATACCGCGGAGCGTATGGAGGTGGAGCGGATGATCGTGTCAAGTGGCGAGGTTGGACGAGCGGCTCCTCCATATGTTATTGAAGTTTGGTAAACCTAATAAACGAGTTTCGTGTGGCCCTCATGCCACCAAGGAGAAGAGTGTGGTTCCTCCTCGGCGGTGCCGTGTCCTCCTCCATACTCCGAGGAAACTCGGAAACCGAGTGCCTCCTCGAAGAGGTTGTCGATGATGGCTTAGACGACGATGATCCCTTCTTCTTCGGTGAAAAGGCTTGTAGTTTTCTTCCATGATTGCAGCACTCTCCCTCACAAATATATATCCGGGGTTTTCACCCGGTAACAAGGTACACAAATATTATTTTGGAGTCCGGACTTTGAGTGGATTAAGGATGTGATTTGTTGCACGAAACAAACGCGGTGGATGGCTAAGTCTAAGGTGATTCCGGCCTACAAACTAGAGCACACGAACAAAGAGTTGGATGAAAGACTTACCTCTCTCTTCCTCTTGGCTCGGTTCTTCTCTAGTGCATTCATGTTGCTTCGTGATCGCGTACACCTTCCAAACGTTCCCGTCCACTCCTTCGCTTGCATTATTGCTCCTTCCACTTGATGTTTTCGCTTTGACTCACTTCCATACTCCCTTGCCTCACATGCATCCATGATATTCCTAAAAAACAAGGCCTTGGCTGCCCCCCATGCTTGTACTTTGCATGTGGTTTGATAAAAGATGTTGGAGGGGCATCCCGTGATGTATCATGGTGCATGTACGATTAATTCAAACTAGATTGCCTCCCTTTAAGTGTGTTTAAGGCTAAGCACTCCTCTAATTTAGAAATTTAAAAATATTTTTCAGAGCCATGCAAGAGCTCAAGCATAAATTTAGAGAAGTTTTTAAACCATTAAAAACAAATATGAGTCGAAAATATTTTTCGACTACGTTGATATCGGTCTCACCGGTACTGTTTGCCTTCATTAGTTGAGAGCAAGCTTTTCCCGGCTTGATCATGGGGGCATAGGTTTAGGTCTTAATTTTGATTAGATGAGAGAGATTTTGAATGAAATAAAATTAAGTGAGGCTTAGAAAAATTCTAATCTTAGAGAAACCAAGGATATGGATTTTTAAACCAACCAAAAATCAAGTTTCTAGGTTCACGCGAGTCCTACCACATGCTGAAATTTAAATAACATCTAGATACAAGTCGTGGCTCTACTCGAGTGTTTTTAGCATGAAAAATAAGTCAACCACAGCACCATAATGAGGGTGAAGGGTTGAGTTAGGTTCTAAATTTTTTTTTGGTTGTGGTTTCTCGAAAAAGAAGCAAACAATCACATAGGATGGTTCATGTAAAGGGTTTATGATCAAGCAAAATATTCAACCAAGAATTATGTCTCTAATATTGTTCAACCATTCTAAGTCTAAGGTTTTGCGTAGTAAAATTCAAAACTGAATTATTAAAAAGACTCGAAAAACCCGGAATCGGGTTGTCCTCTCGGTAGCTTATTCTTGACTCGACGAAACGGGTTGCCTCCCGCCTAGCGCTTCGTTTATAGTCCATGGCTAGACTTCTTCACTTAATTACTCCGGATCAATGCTCTTTGCGGGCATTGCAATCTTGGGTACCCACTTTGGCTTAGTCAATTTTTTTTGGTCTTCACGAGTGGCTTTGTCCTTTGGTCTTGACGGATGCAACAACTTCCTTGTGGCTCGGCATCTCGAACTCCGGTCCTTCGGTCGTGATCTTCATGGTCTCTAGTGTGATCCTTCATCTCTCCCGAGTGAGCTTGAGTAGCCTTTCGCCGTCTTGGGACCTTGGAGTTGTCTCGGATATTCTTTTTTTGTCACCCATCGGTTGTCCGGCAAGTTGTCCCACTTGCGTCTCTAACATCTTCATCACGATGAACACCCCGCATGTGGATCTTGCCTTGGCGACCTTTAGGTGTTGAGCTTCTTTCTCCATCTCCATCTTCTCCATCCTCCTCTTGATTTGAACGGCCTTCCGGCGTCTTGACTTGGAGGTGGTGATTCCCTTGGAGATTTTGATGGTCCTTCGAGTTTGACTTTTGAATCTAGGGTTTCCAACCCTTTAGCTTGTGTTGCACGTCACCTTTGCCTGTAAAGTTTTCCTGGATCATCCACAAAAAAGTTTTGGGTTTCTTGGAGAGGTAGCCAACCATCTCCGGTTAGGGTTAGCAATAAAACAAAAATCTAAACATAAAAACTAGGGTTAATCAAAACTAGATTAGATTGATTTTTTTTCTTTTTGAGGATGATCAAACATAAGAGATGCAAAAGAAAATCAAAAGAAAAACTGAAAGATAAGCAATACTAGATCGGATCTTGATTGCTTGTTCCCCGGCAACGGCGCCAGAAAAAGGGGCTTGTTGACGGTTAATAGTTGTATCAAAGTTCGTTTAGACTTGCAAGCGGACAAGTCTCCCGTCGTAGTCAAGGGACCCTTCTTCCCTCGAGTGGTGAACCCAAGGTATCGAATCCGTGGAACAATGTGCAACGCAAGGATTCAATCTAGTAAAGCAAGGTAAAGCTATCTATTGAAGAACTAAGTTGCATCTAATCTACTAACTCATAAAGAAAACGAATCTAATCTAATCTACTAAAGAGGTAACAAGAGAAACCAAGAGATAACCAATCTAGAGAATCTAGATCATGCTTATGTTGTAGCTCCAAACAAGATAGATGAAGATAGAAAAGCGAATCTCATTAAAAGCATCTTTAAATCGTGGCCTTCCATCCGACTCCGAAAACGCCCGCCTTTCGGAACCCCCGTTCGTCACAACGTATCCCTATTCATGCGGGTAGTCTAGGGCGAGTTCGATAGAACAAGTTGAAATCACTTGGCCGGTCCGGTATGCACCTCTAGCCACCGCGGCTACAAGAGCACCCTATGTAATCTAGCCGCAAACTAGATCGTAGAAGAAGCAAAACCAAGAAGAAAACAAAATCATCGAGAAGGCACTTAATCGCTAGAAATCGGATTCACTTACAAACTTCACCATGAATGATTACATGAACAAGATCACCACCGGGGCCCTCCCTCGATCTTGATCCTCGCTCTAGAGCTCCGACGTGGTCTTCCATGCAAGGTTCCCACGTCGGCTAGGGAAACCCTAGACAACTAGCACGACCCTCATCTCCGAGATGGTGTCCCTCAAGCTTCTCTTGCTCCTCGGCGGCGGATTACGACTTCCGTTCGCGTGGCTCTCGGTCGGGGGGCTATTTATAGCCCGAGAAGCAATTAGGTCAAAGGGGAGGCCGATTGGGCCCCGAATTGGGGCCGGGCCGGCCGGCCCGGGCCCACTTCGGCCCATCCCGCGGCCCTCGCTTCGCCCGTGTTGCTTCCCACGTCTTCTAGATGTTCTCCCCTTTTGCATGTGGGCCTTTGACATCGGTTTCTCTCCGAATTGGACTCAAATCCTTGTCTTGCAAGATTCGCGCACTTTTCCGGGTTTGGTCCTCGGAGTTTATCATCTTCTCGGGCTTGGTCCTTGGGCTCTTGGAGTCATGTTCACTTCATTGCTTGACTTGTATCGGGCTTCAAGGTCTTGTCATGAGGTGCTTAATGAACTTATCCCGGAAGTCTTGCTTTCAACGTTAAAACCCCGCGTGAACACTTAACTCCAAAACCGACATGCACAAGTGAACTTGTTATACCACGGGGGTTAGTACCAATGAATAAGATACAAAAGTCATGCCAACACCGAAGGTAAACTCATGGCTAGGTTGACGGATTTTCACCGTCAACACGATGACTACATCCCGGTGCCGTTGACCAGCTCGAACAGCGACTGTCAATAAGGATGGTTCTACCTACGTAACGACCCGAGCACGCACTTCCGGCGTACACCGGCTGCTCCATTGCGAAGACGCAAAGGAACTGGGCGGACGGCCCCGTCAAGAAAGAGCAAGAGAAGATGCTCAGTCCCACTGGGCCATGCTGGGGCGCCTGCGAAGCGCTGGGATCACCTCGGCGGAGGTGGTCGGGCTGTATCATACTCGAGGAGTCGTGCTGCTTCGGAGACAGCCGCTCCGCCTCTGTGACATGACTGCCGAGAGAGCCCCCTGGGTGGGGACGGTGACCGCGCCGGAGCTCCCTTCGCCGCTCGAGGTTCAGCGTCGAGTGGCGCAGGCGATTGGGAGGTCGACCTATTCATGGCCGCCGTCACGGATGCTTCCCATGCTCCCCAACGCGGGGACAGAGAAAATTGTAAGTTGCTCGTCCTCTCAAGAAGTTTACATTCAACCTTCGTCGTGGAATGATGTTCTCGAGGCTAATCTTGGAGTGTTCTTGTCGTTGCAGTTGAAATGTGCCCATCTTGTCCCGGCTAAGGCGCCTCTCCTGGAGGAGGCGATCTTTAACCAGAAATAGGCCGCGGCGGAGGAGAGGCAGGCTGCACAAGGCGCAGCACAAGAAGCGCCAGATCGCCAAGCGCGACCGCAATGACAACCGCATTAAGAGGCAGAAGGCGGGGGAGCTGGGCGTCTCCCTCGATGAGGACCCGTCGCCCGAGCCATCTTGGAGCGGTGATGTCGCTAGCGCGGCGATTGACGGGAGCAACATGTCAGGGTCGTCCTCGTCATCCCTGCCTCGTGGCGTTGAAGTGTCGTCATCGCACCGGCCGCAGGCAGTGAGGCGCGACAAGATCGTGGGCTCGAGCTCACGCCCGACGGCTCCCTCCGTCCGAGAGGACCAACGAATGACCCGTTCTCGCGTGACGCCTAGCGGGACGGCGCTCCCGAGCCGCGGAGGCCTGCGCCTCATCCAGTCGACCCTCCGAGAAGGTCGGAGGAAAGGCTGTCATCCGCCCGCCAACTCTATGACGGATTGGAGCGCCCTGACTCCGACTCCCTACAGAGGCGCCGGTCACGGGGGAGGCCGTCGGACTCGGTGTCGACGCCAAGCGTGCCGCTGGCAGCAGAGCCTAGCGCTGCCCCGTGGCGTTTGCAATCGCTACTTATCCGGGGCGGCGGAGCCCCAGACGTTCACGTGTCTCTTGTCCCCGGCGGGGGCCACGGTCCGACCCCGGCCGTCGTAGAGGCCGGAGGTTCAGCCCCCGAGCACACGAGGGAGAGTGTCACCGCCATTGAGGCGGTGGGTCGAGGTGGAGCAGCCCTGAGACGGTGGGGCCACGGCATGCTGCCCTCGAGCAGGGCTCGAAGCGCGCAACCCCAGAGACGGGCTTGTCGGATCGCCCGGTGAAGAAGGCCCGGGTGCGATCCAAAATGTAAGTTCTCGACTTCAGTTCGTCTTCACTCTGTTTCTTCCGACTTGTTTGCTGATTTGTTTCTCTGAGCTTCTTGTAGCCATGCTGGCACCAGGGTGCTTAGCTTGACGCCCCTGAAGCATCTGGCGTCGAGCGTGCAGGTGATTTCTCCCAATGCTCATTCCCAGCCCCCGAGTACCGAGATGGTGCCACTGCAAGCTAAGGATGTGCCGGCGGCCGCCACCACCGCTGAGGCATCGATCGCGCCACCGCTACCAGTGCCTGTCACCGACGTCGAGAAGGTCGGGACGACTGCCGTGGCATCCGCCCCTCAGGCGGTCATGGGAACGTTGGACATGGCCAGCCCCGGCGGCGAGGGCGCGGTGGCAGCGATTGATGAGGACTTGGCGGCTCCCTTGTCATCGGAGAGTCGTGACGTCATGATCCCTTCGGCGCTTGGGGCAGCGCAGGCGGTGGTGGCGACGAGTTTACTCCCTGCCGTAGAGGTGTCAGGGCCCCCTCCAGCGGCGGAAGCTTTGGGTCCTCCCCCAACCGTGGAGGTGGCAGAGACCTCTTCGGCCCAAATCACCCTCACTGCCGAGGAGGTGATGGAACTGATGACTTGCCGGTACATCGACTTTCCTGGTGTTGGGGTGATCGATCTTGAAGGCCCCCAATACTCGGATAAGGGATACGAGGCGGAGTTGGAGCGGATGTCCAACACGCTGATGATCAGGGAGACGATTGCCTCGGTGTCGAAGACGCTGCAAGAGTACGAGCGCGCCAGTGGCTTCTCCTCAGCGGTCGGGGCTGAGGCCACAGACGTGGCTCTTGTGACACCTGTGGCCCACGTGGAGCCGACAGTAGGTGTGTCTGTGCTGTCGGCGGTTGATGAAGGCCCGGAAGTGCCGCCTTGTCAGCCAGCTGAAGCCACCAATGCTCCAGCCTCCGTCACAGAGGCCAGCGCGTCGCAGGCTATTGTCGGAGAGGAAGCATCATCGCCGCCCCGCCCGGTTGCTGCTGACACCGAGAGCGTCAAGGTTCGCTTCCCCGACGAGCCGGCCGCCGTCGCACAAGGGTAGGTCGCTTCCGAGACGGCGATAAGAGCCACCTCCCCGGAGATCCAGGAGATCGAGGAGGCGGGAGCGTCCCTATCTCAGGGCGTAGTGGGCGACGAGGCCCGCACCCTTGAGCTCGTGTGCGCCTCGTGGGCGGCTTCCTTCGGGATTGGCGCCGATTCCGAGGACGACGAAGAGGCTGCGGCGCGCAACACCCTGGAGCGTGGGATGACTTGGGCGCGTCGTGCCTTTGATGAACTCATTCTCCCCGCGACCTCGGTAAGCTTTCTCGTCGGGGGGTAACTTCTCAATTCCGTGATCTTCTCAGGTTGCGCTACTTGTCCTTATCTTATCGGTTGTAGGTCCTCGAGTCTTCAGGTCGGAGACGTGCCCGCGAGGTGCGAAGACTTCACGCTGAGCGGACCCAGCTGGAGATGCAGCTCGTCGTGGCCCAGGTTGTGGCGGATGGTGCCGTGGCGAGTGAGGCGTCTACGTAGGCATCCCTCGAGGCGGCACGCACATCGGTAGAGTATTGCGCCATCGTCGCGGAGACCACTGCTGCAACGGCTGCCGCCGAGCGGGATTCGCTGGCGTCAAAGCTTGCACTCGCTGAGGCTGAAGTTGAGAGGCTCCGAGCGGCCGCAGTGTCAGCGAAGGAGGCGGCTGAGAGAGCCAAGACCGCTATGGCCATGGTGGAGGCAACTGCCCGTAACGGCGTCGAGACCGCTTCTCGCGAGAAGGCGGCCCTCGAGGCAAAGATGTCGGAGCTGGAGAGTGACTTGCGAACGGCCACGACGGACTTGGTGACGACAAGCCACCAGTTCTCCCAGGTCATGAACTAGCTTCAAGTGGCAACCGAGGAAGTGTCGCAACTTCAGGACTCGAATGCCAAGTTGTCGTAGGACCTTGAGGTAGGCTGGATGATCCCCTCGCCCTTGACTGGTTCGGCGCTTGCTTCGTGTCGGGGCTTGACTCGATGTTCTTGATCGCAAGGTTACACTTGATCCGCACAAGGATGGTGGTGCAGCTAGCGACAGTCAATCAGGAGTAAAATGCCACCATCCTGAGGGTTATCAAGACGGAGGGTGCCCTTAGGCGCTTGTCGGAGTAGCTCCAGAAAGTCCAGGATGAGCTGGAACAGGCTCGAGCATCCCGGGAGCAAGACGCGGCCGCCCTAAGCCAGACTCGCGACGCCCTGCATAAGTCATAAGCTATCAGCGAGAAGGCGTTCGGGGACGTCGCCAAACTCGGGAGGACGTTGAGCACGGCGATGGTCGTACTTGGCGTGTCGTTTGGGCCGCGGACGCCCGAGATGTTGATTGAGGAGGTCGTCCGCCTCCCCAGCATGGTGCGGGAACTCGAGTTGTCGACAGCACACTGTGTGGTGCACCAGATCCTCGCCATGATTGAGTCGTAGTACCAGGGGCTGAACTGCACGACGCTGAGCGGCAGCTGGGCCCCAGGCATTCCGATGACTATTGCAACGAGTTGGAACAGGACTGCGCCACCTTTACTTGCGAGACGGCCGACGCCACCCTGAAAGACCTGGAGTTGCTGCCACAAGACGAGCCGGAGGCCCCGGAAGTTCCCGGGCCCCTGAATTAAACAAGCCACAAATTATCATGTTGTAATAATCTGAAACAAGTTGCAAGGCTATCGGGTAGCTAGACCTTTATTTTGAGTTATCTCTCGATTGCTTACGAGTGCCCGAGGACGACTGCAGCAACGCGCAGCTGGACATAGGGGACCAAAACAGTTTAGCCGTGCTCCGGAGCCGCGGGGGCATGAGAGTCGTAAGGCCTGACCCTTTCAATCCACTAAGCTCAACCATCCGTTCACAGCCCCCGGGAACTCGAAAGGTTCGGGAGATAGCTCAGCCAGGATTTTGCTCGTGAATATATCTTTTCAGACCAGAGTCCTAGCGGTCACTCGAAGGCTCTTGAAAAGAGGTCAGATGAAAGCCGGAGACTAGAGAAGTAGTCGCAAGTCTTCGTGTCGTAGCCGCAGAGGCGTTAGCACTAGGAGCTTTGAACGAATAGCGACTCACCATCCTGCGCAAGCCGTCACCTTTACCTTTCGCGAGTTTGAGTTTCCGTTAAAAAACCTTTCGCTTGTGCAATTGGTCTCGACAAAGTTGTCGGAATTTTTTGAAAATTTTCGAAAAAAATGAGGAGGCACGAGTGTGTTGTGCCCTTGGTTAGCCCCCGAGCAGGGATCGTGTTTGCCTTGGCGCAAAGACATTGACTGCTCAAATTGAAAGTGGCCATAATGAAAAGAACACAGTCGGCCGCAAGTCGGAACTCAGAGACATGTGAACATGGACAAACAACATTTATTTATTGACACATGAGTATTGAACATTTACTCAAGGCTAAAACGGGCGCAGGTGTTCGATGTTCCATGCATTGGTGACGACCCTCCCGTCCTCGTACCGGATCTTGTACGTTCCTGGCTTAAGCACGTCGTGGATGATGACGGTCCCTTCCCAAGGTGGCGAGAGCTTGTGCCGATCCTTGCTGCCTTGAACTCGTCGGAGGATGAGGTCACCGACATGGAACTCGCGCGGATGCATGTTGCGCTCGTGGTAGCGCCGTAACGCGTGCTGGTACTTGGCGCTTCGCAGCAGCGCCACGTCCCGCGCCTTGTCGAGTTGGTCGATCGCGTCCTCAAGCGCGACTCGATTTCCTTCTTCGGTGTATGCCCGCACCCGTGGACTGCCGTAGTCGATGCCGGTCGGCAGGACGACCTCGGAGCCATGCACAATGAAGAAAGGCATGAATCCTGTTGCCCGGCTCGGCATAGTGCGTAAGCTCCATAGCACGGATGGTAGCTCTGCTACCCATCTTGCGCAGAACTTGTCGAGCCGCTTCAAGATTCTTGGCTTCAAGCCTTGTAGGATTATGCCATTCGCCCTCTCGACTTGCCTGTTCGTCTTCGGGTGAGCAACGACTGACCAGTCCACACGGATGCGATTATTGTCACAGAGGTTGAGGAATTTCATCCCTGTGAACTGGGTGCCGTTGTCGGTGATGATCGTGTTGGGGATGCCGAAGCGATAGATGATGTCGGTGAAAAATGAGACGGCCTCCTCGGAGCGGACATTAACAATGGGTCGGGCCTCGATCCACTTCGAGAACTTGTCGACGGCCACGAGGAGATGGGTGAAGCCCCCGGGTGCTTGTCGGAGTGGCCCCACCATGTCGAGGTTCCAGACGGCGAAGGGCCATGTGATGGGGATTGTCTGCAAAGCCTACGCCGAGAAGTGAGTTTGCCTCGCATAGAATTGGCATCCTTCACAGCGCCTTACGATGTCCTTCGAATCGGCGACACGGATCCTTGGGACACGCCTTGTTAAGGCTCGTATAGTCAACACACATCCTCCATTTCTTATTCTTCTTTTTTACAAGTACAGGGTCTGCTAACCACTCGGGGTGGTAGACTTCATGAATGAACCCTGCACTAAGGAGCTTCAAGATCTCCTCGCCAATCGCCTTGCACTTCTCGTCGTTGAAGCGGCGCAGGCGCTGTTTCACCGACTTCGATCCCCGCTTGATGTTCAGTTTGTGCTCGGCAACCTCTCTCGGGATTCCCTTCATACCGGAGGGTTTCCATGCAAACACGTCAAGGTTCGCTTTGAGGAAGTCGACGAGCGCGCTTTCCTATTTAGGATCGAGCGTCGTCCCGATACGGAGCTTGCGTCCATCGTCGAAGACGGCCGCGTCCTTGACATCCTTGGCCGGCTCGAAAGAGCAGGTCGCACGCTTGGATGACTCGGGGACATCCTAGTCCTCGGAACGAGGCTCTGCATGGAGCTTGTCAGACTGGATCGTTGCTTCAGCGAACTGAAAGCACTAAGCGTCGCACTTGTATGCACGCTGGTACGTAGGCCCTACTATGAATATACCCCTCGGTCCGGGGATTTTCAATTTCAGGTACGTATAATTGGGCACGGCCATAAACTTCGCGTATGCCGACCTCCCGAGGATCGCATGGTACGACCCCGAGAGCCCCACCACTTCGAAGGTGAGGGTTTCTCTGCAGAAGTTCCGCACGTCCCTGAATGTGACAGGCAGATTGATCTGCCCGAGGGGAAGCGCATAGATTCCAGGTACGACCCCATGGAATGGCGCCGTCGATGGCCTCAGCGCGGACCGTGGGATGCCCATGTCGTCAAGTGTTGACGCATAGAGCACGTTGATCCCGCTTCCCCCATCCATCAAGACCTTGTGGATCCTTCTGGATTAGGATAGGGAAGCTACCACTAGTGGGTAGGATCCTAGCTGAGGTATGTTGTCGGGATGGTCCTTGCGGTCGAAGGTTATCGGAACGTCCGACCACTTCAGGTAGGACGGGTTTGCGATGTCGACCTTCATGACTTCGCACCGGATGAGCTTCTCGCGCCGCCTCGAGGGTCTTGCTGGTGATCCGCCGAAGATCATGTGCACCGCGCCGTCTTCATCGGGGAAGATAGCCCCCGCGCCTCCATCGTCGTCGTGGGAGGGCCCTCTCTTGTCGGATTGATCCGCCATCTTTGGCTTGAGGGTGCTCCTGACGTAGCTTTTCATGAACCGGCACTCCCGGAGCGTGTGCTTGACGGGGGCCTCATGGTGTGGACACGGTGCGTCTAGGAGCTTCTCGAAGTGGTCCCTAGATGGTGCAGGCTTGGCTGCATTACCCTTGGGGCGTGACGCCTTGCGCTCCACTGCTGCGACGAAGTTGTCATCACGACGTTGTTTGTCGTTCTTCTTCTTCTTCTTCCCTGGAGTGCGAGGACGTTCCCTCGCCTTGGTTCAAGACTTGTTTCCCCTTGCCCTGAGGGGTGTTGAGTGTTGTGGCTACCGCCTCCTCACCGTCAGCATGATTGCTTGCAATGTCGAGGAGCTCCCGTGTGGTACACGACATGCGACGTCCGAGCCGATGGTTGAGGGAGGTGCACGTCATGCCATTCTGAAACGCCGAGATGACATCGTTATCAGTTGCATCGGGGAGCTCAGTGCAGCGCTTGGAGAAGCACCGGATGTACTCGTGAAGACTCTCCCCCGGGTGTTGCTTATAGTTCCGCAGCTCCCACTGCTTGCCAGGGCGCGTGTACGTGCCCTGGAAGTTGCCGACGAAAACCCGTCGTAGGTCGGTCCAGTCTTGGATCTTGTCGCGGGGTAGGTGCTCGAGCCACATGCGTGCGGAGTCACCGAGGTAAAGCGGCAAGTTCTTGATCACAAAGAGATCGTCGGTCACTCCTACGGCATGGCACGCAAGCCGGTAGTCCTCGAGCCATACGCTGGGGTTGGTGTCCCCGTCGTATCTTGGCACATTGGTCGGGGCCCGGAAGCGCGAGGGGAACTTCGCGTCGCGGATGCTCCGACCAAAGGCCCTTGGACCACGCTAGCTTGGTGACCAACTGCGCTCGCGGTCGTCGTCGCTGTCGTGGCGTCGGCAGTGCCCACGGTTGTCGTCGTGGCGTGAGTGGTGGTCGTGCCATCAAAGCTTTCCACTCGTCGCCTGGCTTCTATGGTATTCCGAGCGTCACGGTTGGGTCCGAGACGACTTTGACTGCCGCGGTCGCGACCCCGCCCTCGAGTCCTTGCTACTGAGGAGGAGGCGGGTTTGGGCCGTGGGCTGATGGCGCTTCGGCTCGTCCACGCTCCGGGCGCTGGCGCGAGGTGGAGCTTTCCGCTTGCTGCGCCGCTGCAGTCTCGAGTAGCGCTTTCAGCTACTGCGTACCCGTTGCTCCTCCGAAGTTGCTGGCTCCGGGCAGCCGCACAGCAACATGGCCGCGGTGGCCAGGTTCTGGGACGCCTGTTGGAAAAGCAGCGGTGCGTCGGCGTCGGTGTTGACGTTCGCACCTTTGTTGGCACGCTGGTTGTTGTTGGGCTCCGACGCGCACGCTGGTGGTGTCGGCGCACGGCCGTGCGGCTGGCTTACGGCCGGACGGCGCTCTCGCCAGTTGTCGTTCGCGTTGCCGGGCTCGCCCTGTATAGGGACGTCCCGTGCGAGGCGTCGACCGCTGTTTCCCTTCACGGGCATGCTCTGCGCAGGTTGTCGATCACGAGGCTCGGCATCTGCGCCGAGTTCTTGATGCAGAAGGGCCAACTCCTCATCGAGCTGGCGCCTTGCCTCCGCCAATTCGTCGAGTCGGGCCCTCCGCTAGGCATCGGCACCATGATGGCGCGGTGCCTGCTCTGATTCAGAGCTGCTCGACGCAAGGGCCACGCAGACGTTGCATTCCCGTGTGGAGTCGTGACGTCGCGAAGTCGGCGCCCTCCGAGTAGTCGTAGACCCGGGGACGATGCTCGTGGCGCGGAGGCTGTCGACGTAGGCTGTCACCGGGTCGTCCGGTAGGCCGGGTTGTCCACAAGGGTACATTGCGGAGTACCGCTCCATGAATTCTCCCCAGCCCAGCGGTTCGTCTCTGCTGGCCTGGAAGGCGAGGTCGGTGAGGTAATAGGCGGCGAGCCTAAAACGCTCCTGTGTTGGGTTTGTCCCCAACATGCCGACGATGACGTCGTCCGAGAAGCCTCAGACGAAGGCCTCGCGTCCCGCAGCTCCCATGAGGACACTGGGGCGAGGTGGCTGGCCAAAGGTACGACCGGCGACAGACTCCACCAGCCCGGTGTAGACAAAGCCGAGGGAGCCGAAGCGCAGGGTGATCCCGGGAGTCTGCGTGACCCCGCAACCATCCATCCGATCCGCCGAGTTCGTCGAGACACGCGATGTGCCCCTACGTGGTGCCAACTGTCGGGGTTCGCTACCGCCGGCAGTAAATTTCTACTGATTGTGCGGGGCTCGGATGGTTAGCTCGGGAGACAACGGGGCTTATACTGGTTCGAGTCTCTGAGGAGTAATACCCTATGTCCAGTGCGTGGCTGCCGTGTTCCTGAGCAAGGTGTGCTCGTAGTAGGGGTTACAAGCCGGTCGGGAGAGGGAGTTCGTTCCCAGGTCCTGAGAGAAGGTCTGCGATCCTATGAAGGTCTAACCCTTATAACATTTGTCCTCCTCTCCCTTTTATAGTCACAAGGGGAGGGGCGCAAAGGGAAGGAAAAAAGAGATAAAGTGCCTGACAACTGGTACGTCCCGTCGTACGTCTTTGTCCGTCAGGCCGCATTGAAGCTTGGTCTTGATGTCTTGTCGGGGAAGCCGCCGCGTGGTCGGGTCGGACTGTTCACCCTGAGACACTTGGCCTTCTCCCCGAGTAGTTTGGTCTTGCCTTAGTCTGCCCGAGTACTTGCCTGGCTTGCCACGCGTGAGCCTAAGTCTAGGTCCGCGCGCGTCGTAGAGGGTGCTCGAGTGCCTCGGGCTGAGCTTTGCGTGTGGTAGAGTGGAAGTTGATGGCGATGTGATGGTTGCGCAGCTAGTCAGACTCGCATTAAGGCTCCTGCCGGGGCAGCTCGCCTACATGGCTACCAGTTGTCGCTCCCGCGTGACGTGGAGATTTGCCTCCCCACACGCGTCAGTGGCCTCGCCCGAGCCGTGCGTCTGGGCCCACGCACTAGTCGGAGCCGAACTTTTCGTGCGAGGCGGAGACTTGTCATGCGAGGCGGAGACTTGTCGGAGAGGCTGCCACCCGAGTGAAGATTGGTTGCCTTGCCGGTGTAGGGTCTTGATGAAGATCTGCATGCCTCCGTGGGACGCAGCGCCAGGTGGAGAGTGCTCTCCTTCTGGATGTTGTAGTCAGCAAGGGTACGACCATCCTCAATGTAACGTCCGCGTTTTTAGCACCAAATAAATCACCTAATAAATCGTGCGTATTTTCAAAACCGTCCCGCCCGAGCTCAATTACCCCCTTCAAACCCTAGTCACCTTGTCCCTCCCTCTCACCCCGCGCGCGTGCCGCGAATCCCACCGCACCGCCCGCACCCGACCGGCACCCACGCGTGCCTTCCCAACGCCGCGGTCGGCCACCGTGCCGGGAATCCCGCGCACGCCGCGGTCCCGCCCCGCCGGTCCGCCTCGCCATCACCGCCGTTCCGAATTGACGCCGGTATCCGAGAAACCCGTAAAAATCCGCAAAACTCCTTCTCCTAATTTTTCTAGAGATTCTCCTAATTTTCTAAATCCCTTTTCTATTTCTCTTCCCCGATTTTTCCTTTTTTCTATTTTCCTTTTTCTTTTCTTCTTTTTCTTTTCCCTTTTCTCCTTTTTCTTTTTCCTTCTTTTCTTTTTTTCCCACCGTCCTTTTCTTCCTTCGGCCTCGGCCGAGGCCCCCGCGCGGCCCCCTCCCCACGCGCGACGCAAGGGAGGCCGCGGCTCCCCTTCCCCACGCGTGGCACCCCCGCGCACCCCGTGCGGGCGGGGGCCCCCCCCCCGGCCGGCCGACCAAGCCCCCAAGGCAAAGACGCCAAGGGGCCGCCCCGCACCACACGGCGGCGACACCCTTTCCCTTCCATTGCTCGACAAACGAAGACCTCCATTACTCCGACCGGTCACCTCCACTACGGTGCGGCGTCGCCGCCTCCCTCCCCTCTACGGCCACAGCAGCCTGCACGACGGGTCAATTCGCACAGCAGCGACCGAGAATCCCGCTGGCCGGAGTCCACGCCGGATTTTTCCCGAACCTCCATTGCCGGCCATTGAAGCTCCGCGAAGCTCAAAATATCCTCGCCAAACCGACCTTCCCGCGCCTATAAAAGGGCCGGACCGGCTCCCCACCTCACCCCGCACCTCCACGACCAATCCCCCCCTCCTTCCCGAGCCCTCCATCGCCACCACCGGTGCCGCTCCCGGTCACCACCACGAACGACCTCACCGCCGGCCGGCGATCCGCCTCTCCGAGCACCCCGGCCCGAGGTAAGAAGCGGAATCGGTTGCCCTCGACCTCCTCTTCGTTTCGCCCCCAATTCCCGCCGTCGCCGTGCACCGAGTCGCCGCGCCCCTCCCCTCCTTCCACGGTCGACCTCCCCGTCTTCCTCGCGTTCGTGTCGTGAGGGAGGGAGGAAGAAGAAGGGCTTTTTGCCCAAAACCCCCCGCCCTTTTCCCACTTATCCAAAACCGACC
Source organism: Cenchrus americanus (assembly GCA_947561735.1). NCBI lineage: Eukaryota > Viridiplantae > Streptophyta > Magnoliopsida > Poales > Poaceae > Cenchrus > Cenchrus americanus. The sequence continues at coordinate 72,747,898 of OX387244.1, read as the reverse complement.
CCCCCTCCATTTCCCTCACTCTTTTCTTCCAAACACACCCTATACTTTAAATTAAACCACAAAAACAACCCCGCCCCTTTACAATTATGCCCCCGGACTATTTAGTAACACCCCCGCCAGGTTTAAATATTATAATTAGGTCCTTTTCTTTTATAATAAAATACTAACGAGCCCCTAATTAACCCTAAACACCTCCTTTAACCCGCATTTCATGCGCAATTTTAATCCAAATCGCGCCCAACCTTCGTCACACCCGTGCCGCCTTGCACCGCCACCCGTCCGTCACCCAAAACCCCCGCATAATATTTATTTCCCCTATTTTATTTAATTACCTTCCGCGAGCTCGGCTGGAGAAATTGTGTGTGCTTATATTGATTGCATGCTTGCCTGTGTGTGCGCTATAGCCGACGAAGTAAACGAAGGAAGGTACCCCGAGCCGAGTTTGGAGCCGACTACCCGCAAGCGGGAGCCCGAGGTCCCGAACGCCGAGTCGGCACTCCCCGAAGACTTCGAAGACGGCAAGTTCAATCTCATCCTTTGATGCATGCTTTGGTCCTAGTTTTATAAACACAACCCTATACCCGTTTTATAAATTGCATATTGTTTTACTGCAAAAACATGGTAGGATAGCCACCCTTGATTGCTATGATTGAACCTTGTTTTGGCCTAAATGAGTGCTTTAAAATGTGTGAGTGCTTTCAAAATTGTGTGAGTGCTTTAAAAACAAAAAGGGGATATGTTTGGAAAATGAGTAAAGAACTGGGTAGACGGGATGGACGTGTGTGTCAGGAGTATGGGTGAGCTCGTACCTGTGTGGTTGAGCGTGTGGGGAGTTGTCCATCTTGTCGGTTAAGGACCGAGTTGCGTGACATCTCACCTGACCCAAATCATCGTACAACCACTCGACCGTTGTATGTGGCAACGGCTTAGCATAAACCCCACTAGTTAATCTACTTGCCATCTGGTGTGCGGGTGAGCGGCGGGAGACCAAGGAGTAGGGGTACGCTCTGTGTGAGGTACGCCCTGGTTATGTGGGATAACCCCTTGGGTGCTTCCGTGGTGGCTCGTAGTGTTAGCTATGGTGGGTAATGGCTTTGATAGGATCCGTACTTAGCACTAAGGTGTCCGTGCGACAGCCCTACTTGTGGGTAAAGATGTACAACCTCTCGCAGTGTCAAACCTATTCGAATAGCCGTGTCCACGGTATTGGACGAGTCACGGTGTGGTCACAAAAAACTAGTGTTTGGGATGGGATGTTTTCTCGGCGTGAGTTGTTTTCGGTGAAGTGTGTGGGCGTGTGCCCGGGCTACGACGGGCGGGAAGTCCGTAGTTCCACGGTGGTTTTCCTAAAAACAATTGAGTCACTTTGGTTATGAAAATGTTTGCAAAAATATTTTTGAAATGAACCCCTACATGAGTAAGTTTGCAAAATGAACCATAACTCGATCCTTGTTATACTTTATGCATGATTCTCGCTTATAAGCCCCTCCGTGGGTGGGGGTTGGATTTGCCGAGTACGTATGTGCTCACCCTTGCTTTACTAACTATTTTTCGAGGAGGATCCCGATTATATTCCCGAAGACGTCGAGTAGGTCGCCGCCCTACACCCAACCGTGCCTGTGTACCCAGGGCCCCTACCGAAAGCTTCCATGGTGTGGTACTCGAGGAGGCTATGGAAGCCTTTGCTATTGTAGTGTGGTCGTTAGCGTTTGTGTTGTTCCTTGTAGCGTTGGCACTACCGTGCCCTTTGTGTCGCCGTGATGTAAAAGATCGATTCCACCCGTTGTAATAAATGTGTTACCGGCCCCCCGGGACCGGTATTTGTGTCACATTTAGTCACCTCTCGATGAGGGGACGCTTCACTCAAGCCGCTCACCGCCGACGAAGTCTTCACCTTGTGGGTGATGGTTTTGCTGTCTTCAAGCGGGATAATCTTGCCGTCAAAGGGGGCCCCTAATCCGGGCCCTCGTCACGGAGTCTCCTGCTGACTCGCGGAACAACACCCACCCGAACAGCTAGAGCAGGTAGACCTCCAAAAACCTGTCTGGCGTCGGGTCGTTGGCATCATCCGCCATGTAGTCAGCCTGCACACAAACAAAGGTTCATCGTCACATTCGTTTAAAATGCATACAAACATTGAAAATAAGAATTAGAATCACGTACACTATATTGCTGGATCCAAGTCTAGGTGGGCCTGTGGGTGTCGGCGAAGGGCTCGTACGACACCGGCACGCAATCGTTCCGAGGAACATTCGCGAACCGAGCAAGGAAGTCAGTGTGCCACGTCGTGGGGATGTCGATCGGCCCCATTGTCTGGCCAGTACACGACAGTCCTCCCAACATCGCGTCGTCCTCCAGACTGAGAGTCATCTCGCCGACGGGGAAGTGGAACGTGTGTGTCTCTGGTCGCCACTGGTCCATGAATGCGGCGATCAACGGGGCATCGTAGCTGAACCGCGTCAACCGCTCCCCCCGGGAACCTCAGCTCGTAGCATGTCCCCCTCGACCAACCGCGCAACACGGAGAAGTCCTGCAACGTGTAGCCTGAAAAAATATCACTTTACTTAACGCAATTATTATTGTAAAGAAATGAAAATAAATAATAAATATGATTTACGTACTTCGGAATCCACCGCTGGTGTATCGGCATCAACGTGCGGGTCGTCCGGCAACGTATGGTGTCGTGCGAACGTCCGAGAACACCCGACTCGTACGAGCGCTGGTGCTGGTCCACTGCCTCGTCGAACAACTCCGGCCGTACGTACTCCAGCGGTGCAACGATAGCTGCAAAAAAATAACTTAAATAAATCAATTATTCCAATTATACTAATTAAAGCGAATTTTGAGAATTTAAACCATTATCTACGATTTTTATTTCAATTTAATGTGAATTATAACCATTTTCTAGGAAATTTAAATAAATTGAAATGAATAATATGAATTTAACCATTTTAATAAATTGAAACGAATTATGTCAATTTAAATAATTTTCTACGAATTTTACATCAATTTAAATCTAATTATGTGAATTATAACATTTCCTGGAAGTATAAAGCAACGAATTATCTGAATTTAAACCATTTTCTACGAATTTTACATCAATTTAATCTACCTATGTCAATTATAACCATTTTCTAGAAATTTTAAATAAATTAAAACAAATTATGTGAATTTAAACCATTTTCTATGAATTTTACATCAATTTAGTCTAACTATGTAAGCTATAACCATTTCCTATGTGTTAAAACCAATTTCTGCAAATTATGTGAATTTAAATAATTTTCTAGGAATTTTACATCATTTAAATCTGATTATGTCAATTATAACTATATCATGGAAGTATAAAACCAATTTAAATGAATTATGTGAATTTAAACTATTTTCTACGAATTTTATATCAATTTAATCTAATTATGTCAATTATAATCATTTTCTAGAAATTTTAATTGAATTAAAACAAATTATGTGAATTTAAACCATTCTCTATGAATTGTATATCAATTCAATCTAATTATGTCAATTATAACCATTTCTTAGAAGTTTAAAACCAATTTAAACAAAGTATGTGAATCTAAATAATTTTCTACTCATTTCATATCAATTTAACTAATTATGTCAATTATAACCAATTTCTTGAAATTTTAAATGATTTAAAACAAAATATGTGAATTTAAAACATTTGTTACGAATTTTATATCAATTTAACTAAACTAAACTAACCTAAGTTAACTAAACTAAACTACTAACTATACTAACTATACTAAACTAAATTTAGAAACATACTTCAAAAGTGCTCCAAAGGTTGGAAGGTGTAGATTTAGAGAAGGAAGGGGGAGGGAGTGAGGGCCGACGGCGGCAGGGGTCGGCCCCATATATAGGGGTGACCCTACCGCCGTGGCCCACGGTGCCAGGACCCTGCCGCCGTGGGGTACAGCACTAGGGCTCCTGCCGCTGTGCCCCACGGTGACATGAATCTGGCCCCACCTCGCAGGTCAGTCGACCGTTGGCGCCTCCCTAACGTCGTGCCCCGCCGTGTGACACGGCGCCAGATGTATATTTCTCGAAATTTTTGTTTCGACCATTTATTTTTCGAAAATCAATGTAATTAATAGACTCCCTCTAAAATTAAAACGACCTATAATTCAATTTAGAGTAGAGGAAGCCCAATAGATAGATTGCAGCGAATTTTTTCTTTTTTAACATTTTTTCCCTCAATTTTGTAAAAATGTATGGTCTGGAAATTTTTTTGCAAAACTATACATCTAGCACCGTGGGGGACGGCGGCAGGGACCTACCGCCATGCCCCACGGTGTTAGGAGCGCGCGCGGTAATGTAGCGCCTGCTACCGCCGTGGGCCACGGCAGTAGAGGTCTAGTCTGTTTTCAAATTTTTTTAATTTTTTTATTTAACTCGGATGGAGGTAAACTTTATATGAAAATAGTAGCTTTCGACGAGATCTACAACTTTGTAGTGCAAAGTTTTTTCCATTTGAAGTCATCTTCATAGTCAAATAATCGATATATTATCCAGATCTCAGTTTTCATATCGAGATCTCAATTTTCAATTTATGTTCAAAAAATTGTAACTTTTTTGCATGAACTCGGATGGAGGTAAATTTTATATGAAAATTGTAGCTTTAGACGAGATCTACAATTTTGTAGTTCAAAGTTTTTCCATTTGAAGTCATCTTCAAACTCAAATAATCGATACACTATTCAGTCATGATGACTGCGAACTGAGATCTGTATTGTTTATCGATTATTTGACTATGGAGATGATTTCAAATGGAAAAACTTTGAACTACAAAATTGTAGTCTCGTCGAAAGTTACAATTTTCATATAAAGTTTACCTCCATCCAAGTTCAAACGAAAAAAATCATAATTTTTTGAACACAGACTGGACCCCTAACGCCGTCCCCACGATGCTAGATGTATAGTTTCGCAAATTTTTGTGCAGACCATATATTTTTGAAAAGGAGGAAAGGAAAATGTAAAAAAGAAAAAAAAATCGATTGCAGCACACAAACCCAATATTGGCGTTTTCCAAAGCCTAATGGGTCTAAAGGCTCGAAACACCGGGCTCTGTGAATCAATCAATCTCTCTCGCGTAATTGGGTTCGTAGTTTGACGGTAGGACGGTCCAGCGGGGCGCTACCCACTAGGGTTCAAATTCTTGTGCTCGCACCTTTTCCTGGATTTATTCCGTAATTTTGCGGCTTTACGGGTTAAGTGGTAAGCGACGTTCCCGTCGACGACGAGGCGCCAGTGGTGACTTCGAGAATTTCCAGATCTACCGGTACTCAGTCCTTCGGAGGTGCTCATAGGGGTAGGGTTTACGTACGTGTATTGGTGATTGTGCGTGTGTTGTGAGCGTATGCGTTGTACCACGTGAATTAAAAAAATCAATCTTTCTCTCCCCCGCTCGCGCTGTGCCCCGCGAAGAAAGCAAGGAGCGTCCCACCACCCACCGGCCGGCTAGTGCTGAACTGCTGACCAGCGGAAAGTCCAGGACCCAACCGGAGCCACCAAGGAGGAATGGAAACCGCCGGAGCAGGCACGCCGGCGACGCACCCGGCGGTGGCTCCGCTAGCGTTCCTGCTGGGCAAGTGGCGCGGGGAAGGCGAGGGCAGCTTCCCCACCATCTCCTCCTTCCGCTACGGCGAGGAGCTCCTCTTCTCGCACCACCCCTCCAAGGTGCGGCCCTCCTCCCCACCTGCCCTGTTTCTCTCGCGAGAAATCTTCCCCTTCGGTTGCCCGAATCTGAGATGTTTCTCCTTGAATTGCCGGGATTGGTGGTGGGTGGGTGCAGCCGGTGATCTCATACACGCAGAAGACGTGGAAGGCGGCGTCCGGCGATCCGATGCACGCCGAGAGCGGGTACTGGCGACCCCGCCCCGACGGCTCCGTCGAGGTGGTCATCGCGCAGAGCACAGGCCTCGCCGAGGTCCAGGTGAGCTCCTAGTACCAATTAGCAGTACTATCATCTTATCTTCAAGTAGCTGCATTGTGCATTTTTGGGGTTGTAATCTGATATACTGTTTCGTTCTGCAATCTGCATATATGTAATTGCTGGTCGCAAAACCTAGTGAACTACTGCAGATTATGTTTGCTTTCACCAGCATCTGAGGAATGATTTGTGCTTTTGTGCCAAGAGATGCAGGAAACTAGCTGCATACTGAAGTAATGCAACAACATTTGCCTGCAGAAACTTTATGGTATCCCTACATTGTGGTAAACTTGTATTATCGGCAATAGTTGAAAAATTGGAAATGAATATGAATATCATTGTACTAGCAAATTAGCTCACTATAGTTTTGCGCATTGGAAATGTTATGCTACTACAAGGCAACAGAATGGAGTGGGTACAAGTATGGGTACCACATGTTCAGACAGTCTAAGAACAACTGATACTTGAGTGCAATGTAGCTACAGCTAATAATCATCCCTTGGGACTCTTTACACTTTTTGATAAATTAGAAGTATATAAGATCAGTTTATAGTTCATCTCATTTAAATTTAAATTTACCATACCTGCAGCTAAATGGTACTCATAACTCCGATTCAGCAAGGTACAGATTAGGATCCATCAGGCAGGGCTAGTTGAAAGCTATGTTACTTTTCTGAAAGTTTATATCTATTCATATTCCTAAAGTGATGTGTGTTTGATCATTGAGCGATGTTTTTGTTTTTACAAAATTGCAGAAGGGTTCGTATGATGCTGAAAATAATACTGTGACACTCCAGAGCGAACATGTAGGCAACGCGTCAAAGGTACTGCTCAATGGATGACTGTTGTTCTCTGTTATGTGTTATCCTTCGTTTCTTTTACTTTTCCATGTGACATAAAATAGACCATGATACAGAATATTTCAAGCATCTATACTGATAGCCAGATTGTTTGGGGGTCCGAAAAATCGGTGGGAGTCCCCGAACACTAGAACACAAGAACAACGAGATTCAACGTGCAATTCGCGAAAGACAGGGAGACAGAATCTCCAAAAGACTGCTCTCGCCTCAAAAGTTGTGAACCCCTTTACACGTCTGTTTGGTCCATTCAAGAGGTTCAGTCTGTTTTGGAATTCTTCTGTGGCTGATTGCATCCATCACACATTATCCTGAGCTGGATCTATTTACAGGTTGTACAAATCGAAATTACATGGGGTCTCATCTGATTCTGTTGACCTTGGAACCCACTGGATATATGGAAGTCGCTGTTGTCTTTTCTACTATAACAGTCTTGACACGGCTTAATTTTGCCAGGTGAAACAGATCACAAGAGCTTTTCAAGTGGTGGATGGGGAGCTTTCATACGTCGTTCAGATGGCAACCATCACAACTAGCCTACAGCCACATCTCAAGGGCCATCTCAAAAAGATCTGAAGATGGCTCTGCCGAATCTCCTAATGGGAGGCCTCTTCGCTAACATGAGGTTGTGACAATGTGCTGTTCCTCTTTTCAAAAAATAATGTGCTGTTCCGTTGGTAAGTACGAGAAACTTAGGTTCAATAAGATCTTATAAACCATCACACATGTAAACTGCTTGACACTCCCCTCATTTGACAATCAACATATATATTTTGTTTTTAAAGTGTTTGGTTTAGTGGGACCTTGATGGGATTAATATCGTCCTATTTCCATGCTTGGTTTAAGAAAAGGAGTGAGGTGACCCATCACAATCAGTAAGCTTGAGCTCCTGCAATTCATTCTGTTCAGATAAGTGAACCTCCTCTCCAGTGTTTCAGCTATTATTTTATTAAAAATAAACAGCTTAACATTGAGGGTGACACATCGGTCACGGACCAGCCAAAACGAAACGCAAGTAATGAGACTATATTGTGATGTGACCTGTTTACTGGCCAAAAACGCGAAACAAACAACACCTTAAAAGCTATCTTAACATAGATATGCATACCCTGTAAGCATTTACAAAGAACATTTGTGAAGAGAACACTAAGCATAGATAGAAAAACATAATAAGGGATCTTATACTATGATGATCTGTATCGAAAATCCGATCACCTGGTCTACAAATGCAGAAGGGATAATTTGAACCATGCCATTATGATTCTGCTAAATTGGAGATATGCCATCCCGACCCACATGTCGCGTGATCGTGGTGGCACCCACCTGTCGAGTGAGATACCAATGGCATATTTCCAAACCGTGAAAATTATAATGGCATATTTCCATCTAACCCGCAGAAGGGATAATTTGAACCCTAAACCACCCTAAACCCTAAACCCTAAACCCCTAGCCTATTATTCGCACATGTCATCCCGTAATTACCAATGAATTCTACTGCTAACTTTATGACAACTGTATAAAAGTTTTATTTCCATAAATATTGTAACATTGTCAACACTAACAGCTACAGAAGAGATGTATTTTCAGAACTAGCTGGGCGTCCTAGTGGACTGTAAGCAGTTGGCATCCACTCCATCATCTACCTTTTTAGGTTAATCCTTTTTACTTATAATGCAAATAAAATCATCCTTCAAAAGAATTAGTAAACCTCTTGCCTTAGTATTTATTTTTGTAAGAAATGCTATTCTGATTCGGAAACCTATCCCGTTTCCAAAGACCTCAATCCCCCACCCCCAAAAAAAGACCTCAGAGAGACAAAGAAAAACAATGTGAACACAACAGTATTTCTCATTTAAACGAGGCAATACTAGCACACTAGTCTCCAATTTTTAGAGCCTATTTTTAGCTTATGCATGAATCTGTTGGGAACTGAATGCATTAACAAAATATATCCAAGTACAGGGGGGGTGCTCTTGTCTACCTAGGTGATTTATAGCACCCACCGTATGTCATCATCCACGAACTGGTAGAGTATGGACTTGTGCTTCAGCACTACTATGTGCCCTTGTGCCCCCCTGCCAACCTCAACACCAGTGAGGACAGCAATCTCACATTCAATATCCGAGTCATAGTAGCCTGCTGAGTCCCATATGTCTTGCTTAACTAGAAAGATTTTGGCAATGCAAAACCGTCCCGAGCCCAGATTGACGAGCATGAGAGTTGTCGGCAACCAATTCTCGGGCACGACAAGATCTTCCCAGGTGCCCTGCAACTCAGGTGGGAGAGCTCCGACGTCCAACACAGGTGGTGCGGGCTTTCAGGGGAGAATCCCAGCCAGAGGTCGAGATCGGAGGCGTGCTCGGCTCCACCATCGAAGGGCAGCAGCCAGTCACCCGCTCGCCTCCATGCGCCCTCCACCGTGTCAAAGTAGTAGGTGCCCAAGCCCTCCGAGAACCTCTCTTTTTCAGAGGAGTCCTCCGAGAACGACACGCAGATGGTGCGGCCCCCGTCGACCACCGTGTGGGAACACATGGTCGCGGGGTCGCCAGTGTTACACCCGTAGCTGCCGACGAAAGGTGGTGGTGGTGAAAGGGCCTGCCACTCGGGCCGGCCGCGGGCGCTTAATCTGAGGACGTCCAAGAAGGAGCGCAACCCGGGAGCCCTGGTCATCACGTAGAGGTCTTCGACATGACTTTGGGCATCTGGACCTGGAGGGTCGGCGACGACGGAGACTAAGATGGGACGGTGTCTTTTATCACGGTTGAGACTGGGCACTAAGGAGACAGTGTCCGGCGCATCAGCGTCGTAGAGCAAGGAGTGGCCCACCTTGTCGACGTAGACGATCCTGCCCTCGCTGCTGCTGGGGCTCACGAGCCCGAAGAAGGGCTTTCCTGTGGCTGTACGCCAGGGTAGTTTGCGCCGGTGGGATGCGAATGCACGGTGCAGGCAGCTCCTCCAACCTCTCTGCTGTAATTCCACCAGCAGCAGCGGCGTTGGCTAGTGCGTGGGCTGTGGAGGGGTAGAAGAGATGCTTGGAGACGTCGAGGCGGTGCACCGACCACACGCCGTTCCTGGAGCTCCGCCGCCGCCGACCTGGCGAGTCTCCCGACCTTCACCTGTTCGGTTGGCTTTGGTGGTACGGTAGAATCTTTGCCTTTGTTCGAGAGAAGAGTACTTCTTGGCCGGGCGGTACTGCTTTGCTTGTGGGCTTGCTTCGTTCTCGAGAAAAATCTTTGTTGGCTACGGTGGCTGATAAGCCGAGCGAACAGGGCGTGTGTCTTTTGATTTTTGATGAAGTCTGGACTCTGATAGGGGAGATGGCGATGATTCGGCGCCGGTTCGTGAACATAGTGACCGAGACCCACAAGAGCGGCGTGTGCTCGGTGCACCGCCTCGACGTCTCCAAGCATCTCTTCTATCCCTCTACACTCCACGCACGAGAAGCAAACACTACTGATGGTGTGATGGTAGAGAGGTTGCAGGAGCTACCTGAACCGTGCTGAAGGGAAACGGGGTGGCTACGCTAGCGCAAAACAAAATTTTCCCCGCAAAACGAAATTGCTGTCGTCGGAGATCACGGGATTACCACTAGACGCGCGGATGCAGCGGAACCGTCTCGATGTAGACGAACGCGTCGAGGGTAGCAGGCGGTGCAGGTTGCTCACGTCCTTCTTGACACCGCATGTGCGGCTCGTCCGATCCAAGTGCTTCGGATGCAAAGACCTCCAAGGTATCCACACGTACGGAGAAGGAAGGGACGCACGCCGGACCGCAGGTCCGCGAGTGCGACGAGGAGAGAGCGTTGGCGGCCGCGGGCCGCTACTTGAGAAAGTTGTCTCTTTTCGGGAGGGGTGTGGTCCATATTTATTGGGAGGAAAACCCCCCACACCATCGTCCATTAAGAATACGGGACTAATAGATGGTGTACTCCTTCCAATACTAATGGCCTTTACAACATTTGTGGCTATTGCGACTTTTACACCATAATGGATCAAATCCATTTGAGTCCACTCGTGGATCAAATCCAGGTTGGCTCTATAAGATATTTCCAACACTTTTGCATCCAACCGTCCCTAACTACCGTGGCAGGCAGCCCGAAGGTGGCCTTCTTCGGGCTCGTGAGCCCCGGCAGCAGCGAGAGCAGGATCCGCTGCATCAATGATGCGGGGCACTCCATGATCTCCGATGTTGACACGCACTTCCGCTATTCGATGCCAAGCCTCGAAGGGGGCTTTAAGGGGCCCGTGTCAGTCTCACTCTCCGTCGCCCAGGCTGCAGGTGCAAAGGAACAAGACATGTACGTGCTGCACAGCGTAGCCGACGGGCAGGAGTTGAAATCCCGCTTTGATGTCCTCAGGTTTGGCACCGCGGGCTACTCTTGCGGCTACGTTGAGGGCTGGTGGTACTGGCAGTATCTTCCACCGCCACCGCCGTCCGTCTTCAGGCCCGGCGACGACCTCGTCAGCTCGTCCATGGTGCTGGAAGGTGGTCGCACCATCTGCTTGTCTTCTGCGGCGCAAGGCGTTGGCGCCTACTATTACTTATTCGACACGGTCAGAGGCGAGTGGTCGCGAGCTCGCGACGACTTGGGGTTGCGCTTCGCCGGCAGAGCCGAGTACGTCGCCGACCTCAACATCTGGTTGGGCTTTTCTGCCCAGGACCCCCGCCATCTGTGTTGGGCGTCAGGCCACTCTGCCTTGGCCGCAGACAAACCACCAACGTTGCTGCCTCTGTGGCAAGATCGCACGCCCGTGGAGTGGATGGCTTCAAAGATCGACCTCCTCAACCTGGGCTCAGGCAGGTTTGCCATTGCTAAGGTCTGCAAGGTTATCCCCGCCAGCATAGGAGAATCAGGTCTGGATGAGGAAGATGAGTTTCTTGTCCTCACTGGCGTGGAGATTCGTCGCGGTCCACAAACGTTCCAGCATAAATCCATTCGATACATCTGTAGCAACGACGACAGGATACACCAGGTGCTATGAAATACTAGTAGCTGGGTGCCTGGGTCACTGGGCGCCCTGTTGTTCGTCTTAGCTTATCATCTGTATTTCCTCTCTCTGCGAAAGATCCTAAGGAAGGATGTGTTTTATGCTTATATCATTTGGTTTCTGTAGTTCATGTATCTCTAAACCTGGTCCAAGCTCGAGCAAGTCATTGGACTGAGTCATTGGACCACATTGCAGTCCCTAGCTTGAGGTATGACTCTTTTTTCTGAACTTGAACATTTTCACATGTTAACTGAAAGAATACGATAGACAGTTATCCGAAACATTTCTGACATGAGAAGGTCCTCACCTTGGGCAATTTCAATGTAAATTGTATGTAACACTAAATCATATCTATGAAAGTAGGAAGCAGTTTAACACTTAGGAAGTTTCAAACATCTAACATAATAGTCTCCAACATATAACAAGCTTAATCAATGGTAGGTTGAGTGGTTGACTATGCAGGGTACTCTCTTTTTTGTATAAATAATATAAAAAAAACAGATTAGAGCTCCAAGTGCCTGAGGTTTTGAATCGACTGTAAGCAATTGGGCCACCATTCAGCACTTACCTAGCCGTTCTATACTTCCACAAGTCTGATTGAGCAAAGTGCTTTGCTTGACACCTCATATTCAAAAAGAGACTCAATTTTGATGTTAGTTCAAGAAATGGAATGGCATTCGTTAGCAAACGTGACCTGCTTAAAGCCAATCAGAGAGCACATCAGCCCAGATCAATAGAACTGAACCTGACAGAGCTTGAATCCACGTTGATTTCTAAGAGATATGCAGCAAATGAAATGAAGCAAAAGAATAGCAACCCAGAGATCGGACAGCAAGTACCACAAGGAAATTCAACATCATGAACACAAGCAAGGGACAGGTCAACTTCGCAACGGCAACCAAGTACAAATTTCAGCACCATCATTTTAGAGGTCCTTGAGCATAACCAGAATATTGAAGGATGTTCTTAGGCTAAACAAAGCCATATAGTGATTTAAGTCTTAGACACTACAAAAGGCCCAGGACTCTGCAGGGAAGGGCTCCGATCATGCTTCGGTCTGCTCCCTCAAGCGCCGGATTGTGCTCCTGACTGTGACTGCACTAGCAGTGCTGCAAAAACACACAAGAATTATGACATGTAATATGTATGGTTGTTTAGGAGAAAAGAGTGAGACAATCAATTCTTTGGTTGAAATTTAGAACGTACTTCATGGTGTAAGCACCACCAGCCTTGACCTTCCCGCAATCCTTGCATCCCCAAATTCCAACTGCTTTCCTCTTCACAGCAAACTGGTAAAAGAAAACAGCAAGCACAGCATTAGGGCAACATTGAACTTCACATCTACATTTTACATATAAAATGCTCAGCAAGCTTAAACTCATATAAACCATTTCAATAAGACCAAACGAACAAAAATGACTAAATATATTTAAAATGGGCTACTTTCAGGATATTAAATCCTAGTCTATTGTTCAGTCTAACGAAACAAAAACAAACAAAATCAACCAATAAATATATTTGAACACATGCTGCTTGCATGAGCTCAAATCACTAATAAGTTCAGTGATAACAAATACAGAGTAGTTATAAATAAATACTGCAGTAACAGGTCCAAAACAATCAACAGCAGCCTGATACCTTTCCACAGAACTCACAGAAGTACTTGGAGTGCTGAGACACCTCCATCTTCTTGATTTGCTTACGCAAGCTAGCACCATACCTAGTTCCTACAACATTGTAATTTGCAAAGAGTTAGCTTCTTTATGTCTCGCAAGCATGGACAACAGGACAAGAACATAGGTCATAATTTAAATCACATACCATACTTGCCGACAATTCCGGCCTTCTTGGTGCGCTTCGTCTGCACAGGCATTCCAAAAACAACAGATTACACAGCAGCTTACAAATTTTGTTTACAAAGAACTGAAATAAGCCCAGTACTTGTTCTTAAAAAAAGCTCAGTACTTAAGTATTAATGCATCTTAGAGACTAGCTGATCATATTGATCCACAGTAACATCAAGTAGCAAACACTCTGGTTGCCAACCTTATCGCATGCACGGCACTAAAATGTCAGAAAGTTGACGATATTGGCCTGTAGTAACCTGTTCAAACCACCCTATTGTTATCCAAGCTAATTTTACATTTAGCACATGTGATAAATGCAAGTTACTAGTACAGGACTACAGGTAACACAAGCAACCAAAGAAAAATGTGCTACAAGCCATTGTTAAGCAACACTTGTTCAGGAAGATGAACCTTGAAAGCTATCAACGAGGTATTCATATTCAATAGCTTGAACTCAGCACAGGAAGCCATGGACAAGGTGCAAAGGAATCCTAGCAGAACTGAAACATTTGGCCAAAACAGACAAAGGACTACGGTGTGCTTCACGCTTTCCTTGCACAGAATGCAAGGTTCACAACGCTTGTGCGTTGTATATACGCTACTGCTAGTGCGTTGTATATACGCTACTGACGGGAATGCCTCCGTCCAAGATTTCCAGTTACTGTATCTCGCTAAGAATACTGCATCGACGCCTTTAGTCAAACTGAACCCAACCAAACACATCCAGGTTCAAAGAGGATTGGGAAAATACAGCTAGTGCTCCAAGTATTTGAAACCAAAATCGCACCACCAACTCCCAAAGAAGTAACCTAGAGAACTAGTACCATCACCGCGCATCAAACTGTATCAAAACTACAACCCTAAGCATCCTAACAAGCCGCATAGAACCACGCATCACCCGATGAGCAGCACGAATTACATCACGCCCCAGATCTACTCTTGCAAATCCGCAGAAGGTGCACGGCTTCGGCATGGGGGAGGAACGGAGGAGAGAAATGGCATACCATCCCGTCGACGGGTCGGAGGCGTCTGCGGCGACGAGGCGCGTAGCGGCAGCTGGTGGCGGTGGCGGCGGCGGCGCGGGTGCGGGTAGGGCTCGAGGTGGAGGCACGAGAGAGATGTTATATAGCGGGGCTAGGGTTTTGCGGATGTATATGGGTCGGGCCCTTGAGCTGGGCCGTCTGGAATTTTCTGTGGATGGAGACGAATATAGTAGCCCAGTATGTTCGGGCCGAGGTCCTTCGAATTGACCCATTTTACAAATAATACCCAGAGAACCCAGACATCATAGACCCGCCGGACTGCTGGGAGGGCATGTAGTACCCGTCGGGGGTGGAGTTGGATCAGATGGTGGAGTTGCTGTTGGAGTGTTGTCCTTCTTTTCGTGGCACGGACAGCAAAGATCTCGTCCTCACACAGTAGGTGTTCGTCTTGACCACCATTGGTCCGGTCACAGGTCTGTCGTCACCGTTGGTAGATGTCGGATCTGGAGAAGCCAATTCCGACGCGAGTTCTTGCCTCATGTTGAAGATACCAACATCCTCGAGGTAGTTGATGTACTCTTGATACGGGTGAATAGCTGGGGGATCCACCCATTGCACAAAACCGCAGTTATCTGGTTGTTCGGAGTACTGCAAAAACCGTGATTACATTAGTAAATCATAAATAAAATGATGAACGACGAGAGGACATGGAGTTTTTCCTACCCATGCTCGTGAGCAATGCCGAAGCGACGACCGCAGTTGTCCCATCCCCGATAAACCCGCATCACACAGAACTCACCGTGTGCACACCTTGGCCAGTTCACCGTTTGGTTTGGTGCGTACTTTCTAACATCATGCATGGATTTGAAATCTCGCTTGTCTAAGACTGGAAAATTGGTGTTGAACTCTGGATCTTGCTGGCTCCACAGTGCTGGACCGATGGAGTCATCATCATCAGCCCCAGTCCAGGAACTCATTGTTGCTTGTTGTGTTGTGAAGTGAAACCTGAAAAGAGTGCTCACATATATGTAGGCGCAAACTGGGTGGTGGGCCATTCGATCCGAGGCAAGAAAATAGCCAGTGACTCAGAGGAAACACACCCTATAGTAGGTACAGTGTTTGGTGCAGTGACTCACAGAAAACACACCCTATGTGTTCAATATTTTGAGCATTTCACAAAAAACACATTCTAGTACGAGTTTTACTGTTCGCATTTGAAATGCATCTTAATGGAGTTCTTAAATATACAACCCGACTCTAGAGAATGACGAAATGAAATGATAATTTTTTTGATACAGTAGCACTAGGCGTCGAGTACTCTACGTCTACTGGGTACAACGGAGGTATTTCCCCTTCCTCATAGCATCCGGCCCAGCTGCCTTAGCCCAGCGAGCTCTCTCCCTCTTCCTCTCTCTATCCGCTTCACGGGCCGCGGCCGCTTCACGTTCTTTGATCTCCCGCCGAATGCGACTTTCCTCCCCGTCGCTCCTTACGTTTTTGTTCTTGTTTTTTCTCGCTTGAACCATACTTTGCCACCTCTCACGTGTCGAACGACCCGTCTCCTCGACGTAACGCTTGTCTTGTTCGGACCGCTCACAATCTAGCCACCGCATAAAATCACGAGAGAGGAGGTGGAGTCTTTTTTCAAAGACAAGTTAGCACATATTAAAATAGCAATGACATAATATTTATTTAGTAATTCAGTTAGTTCTTACTTTTGGTCTAACATTGCAACATGGTGGGAGGGGGTCATGCTCGTAGTTCTCGCACATGAAGAACCTCATCCCGTAGCGGTACCCGAGAACGTTGCACTTAACAAGCTTACAGTTGTCACCGCAATAGCACATAGGAGTGTGAATCCCCTTTGGCACCTCAACCTTGTCCTTCCTAGTGGTGAGCAACTCCAAATCCAACTCAGGACCCGTTGAAGCCATTGAAAGCCTACAAAACTAATGAGAAATATGATATTTCATTACTTGATTCATTTGAAATTATAGAACAAAACATAACCGAATATGATAAGAAATTCGACGACAAGAATAAAACAACAAGCAAATCAAAAGGTAGTTCAATTATTACAAAACGATAACACGCATAAGTTCAAATATTACAAGACCTTGCAAGATAAAATTGTTCAAATATTACAAGACGACAACATGCACAAGTAGTTCAATTATTACAACACGGTACCACAAACAAGTACGGTCACTGCATTCCTTCGTTGTAGCGACTGGAACGACGTCCACGTGCACTAGATGAAGGTGGTGTAGAAGTGGCAGTGGAAAAGTAAGATGCTTCGGTGCATTTCTTGTAGGAGTGTCCAACATTATTGCACTTGGAGCATATCTGCCCCTTAGGTCCAGCTTCTGCCTCATCCATGTTGTTCCTAATCCTCTTCTTCTTGCGTCGACCGACACCTTGACACATGGCTGGATCTGGATTTGGTATGTACAACGCATTGTCTTTGGGGTCTTGAGTGAAAGTTCCAAGATGCAGGTAACCCTCAATAGTGTGGTTCCAAGTGTCTAGAACGGTTTACTTCAGAAAGTGTTTAGATATGTAGTGGCCCCAATGCTGATTATTTGTTGCAAGGCATGCAGCGATCACATGTGAGCAGGGGTAGTGTAGGAGTTGTGGCTTATTGCAAGAGCATGAGCATGTATGATTCCCAATAACTGTTTTCTGTATTGTTATTTCACCATTGACCTTTTGTGATTTGGACTGCCAACTTATCTGATATTTCCACTGCACTTCATCGTCAGGCTCACGATGTAGAGGTTATGGGTAAGCTCTATGACAAAGAGCAACCTTCTGTTTTTTGTCAAGTACTCAGTCATCCATGTTGAATACACCTTCTGAGGGTCCTGCATTGTTGCATGTGCTGCATTAGCACGCTCAAGAAAGTACTTCATTGTGTGGTACAAGAAGAACTCAATGATACCAATAAGAGGTTAAGCTCTGGCACCACGCAAAACGCATTGTAGACCTCAGCAAAATTTGTTGTCATTATCCCATGCCTCACACCTCCCTTATCAAACAGGAGGGACCATTTCTCCTTAGATTCATTCTGAATCCACTAGCTGAAGGTCTTCACAGCACGTCCCCTTCTCCTTCTGACATTTAGAGCATCTAGCCCAACGTCCTCCAGAGAAACTGGCTCTTCCCCGGGTCTTCTCCTTCTGACATTCTTCAGTACTTACAGGCTTCTTAGCTATCTCTTCTGATGCTTTCTATGTCAGATCATCTAATTTTTGCCACAGGTCGAAGAATTTGTTCTCCTGATTGGTCGAACAGAGGCGCTTGAACAATTTTGTAAGTTCTTTGTTCTTGAACTGGCTATGAAAGTTTGCTCCCATATGCCTCTGGCACCACCTGCTATGCACATCTGGTCATTGTGCTGCTCTGTAATGCTCTTGACTACCTTCTTTGATGTCACTAATGGCCTGCAAAATATCTTTGTGTCTATCGTGTATCACAGACACGTCTGACACATCTCCCACCACCATCTGCTTCAATCTCTCAAAAAACTAATACCACTGTCACCATTCTCTCCCTCTGCAAAAGCAATTGCCAAGGCGACAACTGATTATTGCCATCTGTAGCCACAACTATAAGGATTGTGCCCTTGTATTTTCCTGTTAGGAATGTGCCATCTATGCAAATAACTGGTCGACAGTGTTTGAATGCAGCAATAGCAGGACCCAATGCTAAGAATGCCCGCTGCAAGACTTGCTTCCTTGGCCTTGATATATGATCATAAGCCTTGATATCATAATAACTACCATGATTTAGCGCCACAATTGTGCTCAGCAATCGAGGCAGATTGTCATATGATGCTTCATAAGTTCCTCACCTCATCTCCATTACCTTCTTCTTTGCCATGTATGCCTTACTATAACTTATGTGATACCTAAATTTTTCCTCAATTGTCAAGATAATGGACTTAGGCTCAAAAGCAGGATTTTCCACAATCTTAGCAAACATCTGGCTAGCCACAAAACCAGATGACAAATTACGATGGCTTGCATCCAGCTGCTCAAGTACACAAGTGTGATCCACAACAGATTTGATCTCCCGATAATTTTTCCACTTGCCCTTGGAAGCATACACTCGAAAAGGACATGTGGGCTTCAGACAGTGTACATCATATATATGTGGAGAACTCTTCACTACCCTGAACTCTCTTTGCGAGTAAGGGTGAAGCACCTCTTCACCGCATCCTTCACCTCTACCGCACTCTTATACATGGCGCCAACGTAAACCGCATTTTCTCTATACTCTCGTGCCACATTCTCACCAAGATTGCGGATAGTTGTGAGAAATTGTAACCGTCTCAATTCCTTGGAACTAGCGGGTCATCCTCATCATCTGAGGAGTACTCTTCCAATCCACGTTCATCCCCATTGGCCTCCATTTCAAACCGCCTGATTAGTTCTTCATTAACTTCCCCCTCGTCAATTGCACCCTCAAAGTGTGTGTGACCATGTCCTTCTTCTTCCTCACCATGTCCTTCTCCTTCTTCTTGTGGCTCGCTTACGGGACCATCTCCTCGCTTGTACTTCACCTCACCCTGGTGAGCATCACTTACAGGCACTTGACTGCTAGACCCAGCCTTATGGACAACTTGGACAAACAGCATCACACGCAAACCAATATCACATGCTGTTTTGATATAACTCCTCCAATGTTCAATGCCTTGAACTGGCATAAGCTCCCAACATAATGACTCACTTCTATTGATTAGAGCTATAATGGACCAGTCATGTTGCTCTGCATCTACATGAAATGCCCTTAAAAAACTGGACAATGGACCTAAAACTTCTTGAGGCTGCTTTTTTAAGCACATGGTCAACAGAATTAAATTCTAACAAGTCAACTCCATGTTCACCATATCTAATCTGTCCATTACCGAAATACAACTTGACACTGAGATCATCTGACATGTCTGACAACATGAAAAATAAAACGCTATTAACAATTGGATCTGCAACTACAAAATAAATCTACTCAGATCTACACTAAAACTATAATTTTTCTAACCAGATCTACACTAAAACTATAATTTTTACTAAACAGATCTACACTAAAAACGTAATTTTACTAAGCAGATCTACACTAGTACTATGTATTCATTAAGCAGATCTACACGAAACTATGTATTAACTGCGCAGATCTACACTAAAACTGTATATCTACTAAGCACATATACACTAAAACTATTAAGTTTCAGAGTATTACCTCTAACGAAACGAAAAGCCAGCAGAGCTTCGCACCTTCACCCCCTTCTCCTCTTCTCCCTCTCCCCTTCTCCTCTTCTCCCTCTCTTTTCTTTTTTTTCGAATTTTTATGACATTTTCGGCTGAATTTCGGTGTTATATATGCGTGGGAACTCACGATGGCAACGGGTACATACCCGATGGGTAGTGCCCACCTGTACCCGTACCCGTTAGGACTAAGTTTTACCCGTCGGGTTACCCGCGAATGCACACGGGTAGGAAAATAATTCCATACCCGTACCCGTCGGGTAAATTCTACCCGACGGTAACCCGTACCCGACAACATACCCGAGAATTGCATAAATAATCGGACTTTGTCACACAAAAATAATAAATAATTCCAACTTTTTAGTAAGTTACAAATTATAAATATTGATATAACCATATCATTGCAACAAGCTAATAGTAACACACATTAGCACCAATATATAGGCCAAATTCATGCACCATATGAGCTAAAATGACTTAGGGTGGCTATTATTTATGCGGGTTTTTCTTACCCGCGGGTAGACGGGTATGGGTAGTCTACACCCACACCCGTACCCGCATACCCGATGGGTATGAGATTTTGCCCAATAACGTACCCACGGGTACGAAGTTCCTTCCGTACCCACCTCCTTATCGGGTAAAACCCGTCGGGTACTCGGGTACCCATTGCCATCTCTAGTGGGAACCCTAGCGCCGTGGCCCACGACGTCGGGGGGCCGCCGCCGCCGTGGGCCGTGGCGCTAGGACCCGACGCCGAGGCCCGGGCGTTAGGCCCCTAACGCCGCGGCTTACGACGCTAGGTTTGGGCCATATCGGGGCCCACTCCGGCGGCACCTAGCGCCGCGGCCCACGGCGCCGATGTATATTTTTGCTAAATTTGTCTTCGGACCATATATTTTTACAAAATCATGATAAATTATATATATATATATATATATATATATATATATATATATATATATATATAATTCAACAAAATTGCTAGGTTCTCGAAAAATCATCCTGCCCCCATCACTCCATCAGCGTCAGTGTTCTAAAAACAAAAAAAAAAAGAAAATCGAACCGCCGTCACGGCCACGTTGATGGAACACAGCATCTTCGCCGGTTCCTCGAGTAATAACAACGATTATTAGCAGCAGCATTATCATTAGCTGGACAGATATTGATCTCACGCTCATAGTATCGTGGAGGCTTAAACCACCGATAAAACAATGCCGCTGCCCTGATTGTTGGGTGCGCTGTTAAGCTGACGGCGACCGCCGACGACCACCGGCGCCACGCCACGGTGCTCCGGCCGGCGGCCGGCCACATGCTTATAAACCAGCCTGTTCATCGGCTGTTGCCTGGTCCGTTCGTCCGTACGTTACGTGCCAACTGCAATGCAGTACAGTACTAGCTGCAGCTTCAAAGCCATCGCGTATTCGCGTTCGCGTGCGTGTCACTGACAAACGCATCCTGCCCGGTTCAAACCAGCTCTTTGCATCCGTTTTTCTTCCTGTGTAGCTTATGTGTCTAGGACGACGACTATTAGTTTTAACCTGCACTGGCCTTTGGTCAATCGTCAGGGTTTAAAAGCTGCGTGCGATTGGAAGAACCCGATGCTTGTGTGCTAGGCAAGTCGCTCACACGGAGTCCAGAGAATCCATTGCAGCAAGTAACAGACACCCTTTTACTATAGTTTGATTGATCTGTGCAGGGCACGGCAACGTGGAGGCGCCCTTGCACATCGCCGTCGCCTAGCTAGCTAGCGGTGGCACGCGATGGATTACCGAGAAGAGGACAGGCAAAAAGATATACGTCTAGGCACACGCAGAAGAAAGACGCCGTCGAGATCGGAGAAAGAGCTTATATACTGCTGCATTCGTTTCAAATCATATAACATTTTATTTTTAAAAAAAATATAGCCACTATGCATTTGGACATTACTATTAGATATTTAAGTGCATAACAAAAATTATACATCTAAAAAACAAAATAATTTACAGTTTGAAGCGGCGGAGTAGTAGGCATGTGAAGCATATGCTTAACTGACAATAAGCTCTCCGTGAGACCGTGACTAAACGAAAAATACCAATATCATAGAACTGCATGCTACGGTGACATGGACAAATTAAGGACGAAGCGCAGGGATGGACGATGATGACAGGAGCAAAGCACCTCTCCAGACTGCTAGCTCAAGTCTAATGTACATGTGTAGTAGTACTTTTCTTACGAGAGTTCTTTTTCTCGCTTCTCATCCGTGCATAGAGAAGCTTCATTCAGATGCATAACTTTTTTAGCCCGTTTAGGTCCTTCTTTCTAATATAATTGACAACTTTCCTACCACTCTGTTTACAAAAATAGAACTGGACGTTGCAACCGGTTGTGATGGGATAGCTAAGGGCAAGGGGATGATAGCAACCATTGAAATGATTTTATAATTGTTTTCCATGTTTAGGAATCAGTTCGTAACCATCGGATGCACAACGGCGTATCTATTCTCAATAGAGTTTCATTCAATTTCTAGCACATGGGATGAAAAAGAAATGCTCTTACTGGACACTCGATTTCAAGTGCATTAGAAATTGTATGCGCCGGATTTCATCTAGATAAGACTGCCGTTCTTTCTATCCTTATAATTTTTTCACTCGTTACCCTGATGTGTCATCTCAAATTAAAAAGAAGGTGAGTTATTTATGTGTCGATAAATTTTTAGAGGTAAAATTAATCATGATGTTGCATATGTTGTTCTCTGATGTTATATATGTTATTTTTTTCATGTTTCATATGACTGAAACATAAAGTATCGTACAACAAGCGAGAACATCGCATTGAAACATAGTATTGGGATATTCTGTTGCATATCCTCCTCAAATCACGAAATATTTTGAAACGTCGAAAAACATTAGGACGATATATGCAACATAAAAAAATCAACTGATTTTCAGAAAAAATTGTCAACAGATAACTTGCAAAACTCAATTAAAAATGGCGGAAGGTATCCTTTCTGCTAAGCCTCCTCGCCCAACTACGATGAGCCGAATTGCATTGATATATACAGGTCCATGCGCCGAATTTCCCTGTATAATTGCACTTCTACAGGATTCTGCTCCTGCGGCGTACTCTTAGTTTGTCATGGATGGTTCAAGGACCGCTACAAAGATGGCTGCAGCCCGGAGATTTGTTTACGCAGTTTTAAGTGGCTTATATTTGTTGGGTCAGACACGTTCAAGGCATGAGCCGACAAGATAAGTGGGGAAGAGGCTCATAGGCCGCCCGGAAAACATGGTTGGACACCAGCGTTTGGCCATGAGCCCATGACCCTGGTGTAGGGGGCATCCTTTTGGCATTGTCAAAGCACAAACGTCACGGCGATGTGAGCGTATCCATGTAGTAGGTCCCAAGGAGATAGATATATTCCCCTTGGGAATTTCCGTTTCCCCAAGGAGAGGTGATGATCATGGTACCCTGCTTGGCCAACGGGACAAAATATATTCCACTACAACAAAAAGGGCAAAAAGAAAGTGGGAGGGGAGATGCTATGCCACTGTTCTTTTACTTCTTTTTTAAGATATATAAGGGAATTCTTTTATTTCGACACGCCGGAGAAAGATGCCTTGGAAAAGTTACTTGCATTTTTTCCTTGAAATAAAATGCTGCAGTAGGAACCAAGAAGTGATCGAATTTTTAGCAACGGATGGTCTCTGGGAGCCCTTGGAGAAAACAATACGATTAATTATGAGCCGTTTGTACCACCTGCCGGGTTTTCTTTCTGCAGATGTCGAATCAGATGGGAGGAAATAGCCCGCAGCACTTTAGTTTTTCCTTTGTGCCTCCTCTTTTTCGCTTGCCCTTTCTCTCTCTCTCAAGTCTAGTGGAGCATCACACAAAATGCTTCCCATTGTACGTGTCTAGTCACCACTTGGTGCCTTTTCTGGCATCGAAAGGTGGCAAAGCTTCTCCTTTATAAATAATGGCAGTGTGGGTGTCCATTGCGCCTTCCCTTTTTTTTTATTTTTTTTTGGGCAAGTAGTACAACCTTCAAGAACCTCCGATTTAAGCATTCAGCAATTAGTTTGATACTCACATGCTTACCTCTCTAACTTGCATGTATTACTCAGTGCATCTTCCTACATACACCTTGCCCAAAGAGATAATTAGTAAAAAAAAGCTTGCAAACAACTGAAAAGTTTCACCTAGACGCGAAAGTAGACACCTGAAAAGTTTCACCTAGACCTCTAGTACACTTGGTGCCCATCAAAAGATCTTTCGGCAATACGTCTCGGCAGAGTCATTTGCACGCTGTTGATGTGGAGTGTCGATCGGTTATTCACAAATCACGACCACTAGTGAGTACTACTATGTTAGTCCCAAATTACTATTTATTTTAGTTTTTCTACATACATTTTTTATGTATTTAGGTAGAAATAAGTATATGTCTGTATGCATATCAAATAACGTGCATCTAAAAAAGCCGAAATGATTAGTAGTCTGGCGGGAGAGTGGTAGTGATCAATCAATCCGCAAAATCAAAATGAAATAAATCTGTAACTGGTCACTACCTCAATTGGAGCTTGGAAAGAAACCCATTT
Organism: Cenchrus americanus; assembly: GCA_947561735.1. NCBI lineage: Eukaryota > Viridiplantae > Streptophyta > Magnoliopsida > Poales > Poaceae > Cenchrus > Cenchrus americanus. The sequence goes on along the minus strand of OX387244.1, from coordinate 72,723,441 downwards.
AGTTGACTGTGTTTGTTTTGTGTAGCATCTAGATCTAGCATGGAGCACAGCGTGGGCTCACCGCTGCCGCACCATCTTTCTTTTTTCCTCTCTGCGAGAGGATCCTGACCGTTCGTTTGTGACCAGTTTTCTCTGATCCCCGTGCCTGCTTCGGTGCTTCCACCCTCTTAGCGGCAGGGGCCGATGATTCTTTCTAGCTGCGCCGGCAAATCGTCGCGCAACTTGCATAACCACCGCCTCGCGCCCACCCACGCTTGCCACCGAGCATATCTGCACCATTTTGGCTAGTCCGCAACGAGTTTCTCCAACTCATATCGATTCGAGTGTGGGTTCTGCGGGGTGAAATGTGGAGTCTTTAAGCCGGTATCAAGGAGAGTTTCATGCAAGATTTTATGAGCATTAATATCTTTAGATGGGAGAGGAGTGTTGTCACCATAAAACTTTTGTGAGGCAGTTACTAGTTTCCAATCTAGAAAACTGTACAATAAAATTATGCACGAAGACTAACTTTAGAATGGTTGGCAGCAGTGGTCATGCACATAATAAGGTGGCGAGGCAAGGTGAACCTGTGCATTGCCGGTGCAGCAGAGGATGTCCGGTAGCATTGCATTGGTGGGTCGTGGCAAGAATGGGCGGCAAGAGGGGCATCGAGTAGAGAACTCTAAGTCAAATTCATCCAAAAGCCCACGGGAAATTTGCACCTTTCATTGATATAGGTTTGAGATCACAAATATATCTCACTTTCAGAAATAGATAAATCAAACATTCAGGTTAGAGTGCGGATCGCCTGGGGAAACGCCAAACATGTTTGTCAGATACAACTATGAAGAATCTAGTATATATTTTTGCACCTAGCTAGCTTTGCAAAAGAGTAATTAAACTTCCAATTTATACAAGCTTTATGTTTGCGTACCACTCCTTCCGTTTCATAATACGTGTCGTTTTGACTCTTCGAGAAACATTCCTATTACTATGAATCTAGACATGAGTTTATATTTAGTTGCGTAGCAAAAGGAATATATTAGAAAAGTCAAAACAACGTGTTATGAAACTGAAGGAGTAAGTACTTAGAATGCATTGTCAATGTTATTATTCGTTTTTGAAGAATAATATTGACGAGGCATCCTAGTACTTACTCCCTCCGGTTTGGTAAAAGAAGTCGTTTAGAACAGCGACACGGTCTCCAAAACACAACTATGACTTCTTTTTTCTATAAAAATATTTATTGAAAAGTTGTATATGTATACTTTTATGAAAATGAGTTTCAAAACAAATCTATTGATATGATTTTCACATTTGTGAACTTAATAACTTAACAGTTATTCATCATTTATATTCCCAATTTTTGACCAAAATCTTGTCCAAAACGACTTCTTTTACCAAACCGGAGGCAATAATACGCAAAATTGTCAATGTATTCTGCTTGGTATATATCATCTTTCACTAATTTCGATGAATAAGCAGAGCCATGCTTCATTGCAACTTGTTTGTGTCGGTGCGGAATATGGTCCCGACACTAACCAGTAATAAGCGCCAAGGTCTATCCCTCAATGGTCGATGCTAAGCAACTAGAGACACGAGATTTATCCTGGTTCCGGACGGGGGCCGTACGTCCAGCAGTGGTGTGCTCGGGGCACTATATTGCTCAGCACCGGGGTGCCTGTAGTGGGGCGGCTACAAGCAAGGCGGGAGAGGAGGCGTGGCCTCCAAGTCCCTGGTGAGGTGGCGGAAGATGTTGTGGGATAATTGGGAAGCGTGTGTGTGGTGTGTCGTATGTTGTCCGCTGTGTCCTGCTCTGTGTCGTGTGTTGTCTCCTGCGGCGGGGGAGTTCACCTTCCCTTTATAGGCCAAGGAGAGGGCGAATTACAAGCATACCACACTATTCAGCTACATGGGGAAGTATGGTGCGCAACGCCGTAGAGTAGGCGGCCGCCTTGACGGTCCTTGCCGCGATCTGGCCATCATGGCGTATCTTGTACCCGAACAGTGGTAGCTTCGAGGGTAGGGGCGCAGTGGTTGGCCGTGATGTCCCCAGGCGGGCTCGAGGAGGTTGCTGACGACGATCTGTACGGGATATAGTGGCAGGCGTGGCGGCGTCCCGTTCCTGCATGCCTTACAGCGCCGGAGCTGTTACCACAGTGCCCGGCGTGGTGTTGTACGCACGGGGGCGGCCGCCTGCAATTAACAGTGGGGATGGCGCCCCGCCGGCCTAGCGTCATGACCTGGCCCTGCAAGGTCACGAGAAAGCATTTCGAGGGTGTGGCCGGCCCCCCTTCGAGGGCTCGGCACGTTGGCCGTACGGGAATAGGCGTCGCGACGTCACGGGGCTGACACCGGCCATGTCGCACAGTCCCCCACAGTGGCGGGGATGGGTTTCCCCTAGGGAGTTGGTGCAACAGGGCCGGGGCGTGAGTCCCAGGCGCATGATGGCGCCGCCCCGCCGTTGTCAGAGCATTAAACGCCCGTACTCGCGTGCGGGTACGGGCGTGCGCGCGCGCGGAGCACCCTCGAGCGAGGCAGAGCCCGCTCGAGGGAGGCGTGCACCCTCGAGCGAGGCGAGCTCGCCGAGGGGACCTTTGACTGGGCCGCCTCGGTGGGCCGCGGGGGCCACTGCAGCGTGGGCCGTGCCCGTGTGTGCGCTTAAGCAGGATGTGTTCAGCTTTGGTTTTTTGCAGGTTTTAAGTGGGATTTCCCCAGTTGTTTTAGGAGCCTCAGGGCTGTCCCGACATTTTGATACTAGCCTTTACCGCCATGTTGTGTTGCAGCGTTAGCCAATTTCATCACATCCATTTTGTGTTTGCTCACATTTTACAGGATCCGACAACCAACAATAATCGTATTCTCTTCCGGTGCATGATAAAGTGAAGATCCCTTTGAAACGAGGGAATTTCATACGGAAACCACATGATAAATCAAAATCCGTTTCAAAAGAGACTTTTGTATAAGAATTTTTTACAACTTATGTAAAATTATTACAAAATTCATTACAACTTATGAAAAATTGGCACAAAATCATGCAATCCAAAACAGCCCTCAAGTATAAAGGTTGTGCCACCAAAATAGCACTCAGAGTATCCTACTGCTGCCGTGTGGGATACACAAGGAGCAATTGAAAACGCAAACAAAAATCCAGAAACCTGCACCCTGTTCGTTTGGCTTATCAGCCACCAGCCAGCAGTACTTTTCTCTCAGAACAAACCGGTCATCGACAACCAGCCAATAATACTTTCCTCTCAGAATAAATCAACACCAGTCATCAGCCACAGGCCGAAACGGAACATGATGCTGCAAGCAAGCGAACAAAAGGCAACACACGCCGTCACGCACGCACGCACGCACACAGCCCGCCGTCGTCTCGCCTCGCGGATCAAAAGTTCAAAACGGCAGCCCGAAAATCGGCTACCCACCAGAAAAAGCCTCCCACCCAATTAACACCCCGCACTCGCCGAGACTCGCCGCCGCCTCCCCTCTGTCCTCTCCTCGCCTTCCGCCTCCGGCCTCCGTCCGTCGCCTTCGCCCACGCCGCGGCAGCCGCCCTCCCCTCCCTCCTCGACTCCTCGTTGGCTGCCGGACTCCGCGGTACAGACCTCCTGCCTCGCCGTTCGGCAGTTGGCACGCACCGCCGAACCCCCCCGTGCCATGTCTTTGCTGACGCCCCGTTTTTCTCACCCTGCTGCAGCGGCGGCCGGAGCAGGCTAGGGTACCGGCGGCACCCCACCGGGGCCCTTCTCGGTCGAGCTGGAGGACACGCGTGGCAGCCCCGGGTTCTTCTGCGGCGACCTGTGGTGTGGCCTCATGGAGCCCAAGGGCGAGCTGGCCCAGAAGCGTATCCTTCCTCTTGTCATTTCGCGCTCCGTCCGGCGAGGGGAGGTGGATCCGCTGGATGGGTTCGTGGGGTTCATGTGTTTGCTGTTGGTGCTTTTGCGAGCTTTCTGTTGGATCAATGAAATTTCTGGGACTGTTTTGGCTTTTGATGCGGAGTGCTGCTGAATTTTGTGGTTCCCGTTGCTATTGAACTCCATTGCTGTCCTCTTAGAAAGGTTTTGCGTTAATCCGGCTTTTAGGGGAAAATAATTCCAATCCAGGGGGTGCCTATTGGAACACTGTTTGCATGAACTTATTGCTGAATTGGCTATACAGTTTTTTCCTTTTTTTTTGACCTGGCTGTGTATAATTTGATCAAAATTTTGATCCGTTTTAAATTTGACACTGACAGTTGACATTATTGAGCCTTCCCGTTCCATCATGTTATCTTTGGTATTTGCAATTCAGCAATATATATACTATTATTAGGCGCCCTTCATTATTGGGGTTTGAGAGGTAGTGAGAGCTGAGCCAACTCCCATTTATTTGACAGGTACACCAATAATATGGTGCCTGCACTGAAGGGTTCCGGTATATTGGTTAGGTTAGGGTTGCGTATATCGGCCCCTCAAATCTAGCTCAATCGGAGTTCCTTGGCTGCCCTTGTTTTGAAATATAAATTAAATTGTCTGTACTTTAATCAAATGATCTGTATATACATTTTTAGATCTGCCCACATGATGTGTTGATGAAGGACAATTATTGGCTGCACAATATCAGCCTTGGTGTTGTGTTTGTTGATAATTTTGGTGTGGTTGGCTTATTTTATTGGTCACTCATGGACAGTGACCCTTGGAAGTATATATTCCGTTTGCAACCCTTGACTTTTCTATCAACCAGCTATTGAAGAAGCAATGGACAGCTTGAAGATTGATGCTAGCACGAAGGCAAGCAATGTCAACTTGGTGAGATTCTCATTCCTATACACAATATACTAATTTGCTTACCTTAGCGTATAAGGAACACCTTTATTTCCTTCTGTTCCCTGTGGTTGGTTAGTTGTGCTATATCTACCTTCTTCTTGACGCCTTTCATTTTTGACCCTTGTAGCCTTCTAAGAAAGACGCAAGTTCTTCTGATGCAGTATCTTGCATTTCCTCGGGGGATGCAGCTAGTACTGTGAAGGAAAGTGAAATGAACCAAGAAGCTTCTATTGGGGACCAAGGGACGTATTACTACGGATATTACTATCCGGGTGCGTAAACCAGTATCGTACTACCATGATCTGAAGATAAAAATGTTGTTCATTCATTTGATGATTCTATTGTTTAGTGCAGGTTCATATGGAGGATGGGATGAGAATGGCTACTTTGTTGGATATAATGGCCTAGAGATGCACCCAGCAGTAAGTTATAATAATAGTGTACTTCATAAAGTGTTTGATATGCCTTTCCTGTAGTTGTCACTAGTGGTCCTATCTAAATCAAAACAGTGGTGCACTTTGTGCGTCCCAATGGTGGTGTGGTGGTACCAACAAGCTTTGTACCTGTTTGCTGTCATCTTTTCTTTGCCATGTTTGGGAAAGTGGCCAACTATTTTTTAATGTCCATTATTATTCTATTGTTATTGCAAGATATGTTAAGTGATTTTTGTTAATCTCTGTTCCAGACTCCCAGTTGCCATTTTACTTTATGTGTTCATGACCTCATGACTCGTGTTGCAGCGCCTGAGATAAGTAGAGTTGAATGATTGCTAGTGAATGGCTGTACCTTTTGTAGTGAGAATTAATCTGTGTAGTTTTTTTTCGAATTACGATCTGTGTAGTTGCATGCATGCTATACGATAAATTATGGTCAAGGTTATTGCATGTACTTCAAACCCTTATCTTAAACAATGAAGTGTAAATTATAAAAGTACTGTTTGGACTACACAATTTCAGAAGCATCAATTGAATTGTTGTCGTTTGTTACTTCCTTATCATATATTGCAGTGGTGCCATCATTTCTAGGATGAACTATTTCTTGAAGGTTTTTTGAAGCAGTTAAAGATGACAAGTTGCAAGAGAACTGCTATTTTATCTGCTTTATGTTTCATTTCAGGTGGTTCAAGGTGATAACGGCTCATATTTATGTTATCTCCCGGGGTATGAAAGTGGATATGCTTCGTATACTCCGGTTGTTCCCGGAGGCATTACTACTAGTGCAGATGGTCAATATGTCAGCAAAGAACCATATTACTCCACTGCAATTCCAATGCAAGATCCTGGCACACCTGGCATGTTTGCTCAACCAATTGCTTATGGACCTGAACTACTCCCTGCATACTCATGGGACCCTTCTTTTGTTCTTCTGGATGGGGTTCAGGGACATCCAGTTGGTGTGCATCAAACAAATTATGCTGCAAGACCAAAATATTCTTCCAATAAGCATGGTTTTCCTTCCTCCAAAGCTGCCCGCAGTGCAAAATCTGCTCCAGAAACTATAAAAGGATCATCATCAGCTCTAGAAACTTTACCAAATGCCGCTAATAGCATCCCATTATCAAAGGGTGCAAATAAGGTATTTGAAAATTCCTGTAAAACATAGATCTTGGCTCTTGGCCCATAAATTTAGGAAACTTAATTTGAGCATACTTGTTCTCATGCTAGGCATCTGGTGCTTCCACAACAAAAGGATATCTTCCATCTAGCAAGTTTGCGACACAGAGTAATAACCAAGGAAAAGGCAGTGTTTATCAAAACAAAGGCATTAGTGTGAAAGAAAATGGTAGAAACTGGATCAACAATGAGAAGCTTAAGACGAGAAGTAAGCTAAATGGACATGGTGATTCTGACATATCTAATGATAATAGCCACACTGATAATTCAAAACAGAGTTTAAGCGCTCGAGGTGATGTTGTTGGGTTGTCAAGTGCTGGAGATGCTAAAGAGACCATACTTTCACCTGTCACGATAAACAAAAATGAATATAATCTTCCAGATTTTGTTACGAAGTATGAGCAAGCTCTATTCTTTGTAATTAAATCTTACAGTGAAGATGATATTCACAAGAGTATCAAGTACAATGTCTGGGCAAGTACTCCTAATGGAAATAAAAGGCTTGACAACGCCTATAGACTTGCACAGGAAAGGATGGCAGAAAAAGGAATAGGATGTCCTGTTTTCCTTTTCTTCTCAGTAAGTTTCATACTACTAATTGTTCCTAGAGAATTATTCTCACAATCACCACCATGAATCTGAAAGTAGTGTGCCCCTGTTGTATCTAGACATTTGTTCTTATTCAGTGCAGCTAGCTGTTGTTCTGGTGCTCAATTTCACATAGAAAGTGCATAGCAGGAAGGAATTTAGTTCCTAAGTTCTCTATTTTATTCTAACACAACAGAACATGTAATAAATATTGCACAAGTAGAGGACATTTTATTTCTTTGCTCCGTGTTACTTTAGACTTTTGTTGCAGTAATCACTACAAGCATCTAAACCTGCTGTACCAGTATCCGGGTAGAACACAGTGCAGCTCCAACAATATGATTAAACTATCTGATTACACGATTTGTGGAAAATTAATGAGTTGCATATCTGAGCTCCCCTTTCATGAAAAGGGCAACATTTAGTTTCCTTCGGACCTTTTATATTAACTACTAAACTATGATGGTCAGGTTAATGCAAGTGGTCAGTTCTGTGGTGTGGCTGAGATGGTTGGTCCAGTAGATTTTAACAGAAACATGAACTTCTGGCAACAGGACAAGTGGAATGGTTTCTTTTCAGTAAAATGGCACATCATCAAGGACGTGCCTAATCCACAATTTCGTCACATAATTTTGGAGAATAATGAGAACAAACCTGTGACAAATAGCAGGGACACACAAGAGGTATGCCTTTTAGCTTAATTTTGTTTCATGAGAACATGTGAAGAAATTCATGTGCATAAGATTTCATGCTACTGTCCATGCAGTTCTTGCTGTTGAAACAATCCATTCTATTTCTCATTTGTGCTCTGCATGATGAATGATTTTTTTTTTGTTTCTACGATAGTATGATCTGAATGATAGTCCATTAGTCCTTGACTATCACTTTCTCTTGTTCTGCTCTTTATATAAAAATGAATGCCAATATCTTTATAAGCATCCCAGCCTCTTTTAGGTTCTTTTCTGTTCTGTTCTTTGGTTTTCTCTGTTTCGCTAATCAGTCAGGGTGTTCCATTGTGGTCTAGTTATGCTTTTCTCACTGTAAAAATGATGTTTAGTTTTTTTTTACTTCTAACCATGCATGCATTTCTAATTCAGGTCAAATTTCCACAAGGTACAGAGATGCTGAACATTTTCAAAAGCTTCTCATGTAAAACATCAATATTGGACGATTTTGACTTCTACGAGAATCGGCAGAAAGTAATGCAGGACAGAAGGGGGAAACCACTTACTACGTCATTTGATCACCCGTTGGTATGTCGTACACTGTCTGAATACTTATATATCACTGCCTTTATCCTCTGTTTTGCACATCTACTTGTAGCATTGTGAATTCTTAAATAACAAGATTTTACATACTCGCTAAAAAAACATTACATGACACTGCTCAATTTTTGTTTCATTGCATTTTTGGACTATAAAGCAAATGGTTTTACCAGTTCATATACCATAAAGATGGCAGTGATATGCTTCTGGTTATGATTGGTGGAAGAGTATTCCAATTAAGATCAGCTGGCTTGTGGTGACAGAATATTTTAGAAAGTAGTTTATCATTTACATTAGCATTTTCAAAAGGTTATCATTTGTTCCTCATTGATGTTTATTTTATGTGCAGCCAAATGCTGAAAAATCTGCAGAAATTAAAAAGCAAACACAATTGATAAGTGGTGCACAGCTTGATACAACCAAGAAAAGTGAGGAACAGAGTAACAATGTTGCAGAAGTACTTGATGTCGCCCAGAGTAAATAAAGAGCTACCCAGCAAGGTTGCAACAGAAGGATGATGACTGTTTGGGCTACTTGAACTGGGGAAATTAGATAGCCTCTGAAATGGATTTCAACCTGAAATGATAAGTTTGATGTCCATATTGTCGAGAAACAATCATTCTTCAAGGCTCTTCCATTCTCATGCCAGCGGAAAAGGCAAAAAGGTGAAGCCATGAACCTGTCTTCCCATGAGAAACATTCAGTGATTCAATGACTGGGATAAAGGTTCTGGGATACATTTAGATTGAGGCCCTTGGCACCAAGGCGTTAGAGTGCCCTCCTTGTCTATTTTTTCATCTGGGAGGGCATTTTCTTTCTTCTGTTGCATCTTCTGTCTTCTTTTTCTTATTAAGCTGGTGAGATTTTGCCAAGCAATTTGTGCTGTGGTCTAAAGAAGGCACTTTACCTCGTGGCTGGGTGTTTCTTAGGGTATGCTTGTTGATGTGTGGGTTGTCCTCTAGGATGCGGTATTCGTTGTATGTTTTTTTTTAGAATTCGTGTTCTTGTCTAAAAAACTGACATAGAAGAAAAGAAAAAAGGGGAGCGAGTGAGGGATTAGGAATTGCTAGAAATATAATAACTTTGTATCGTGTTGCTGTTTCTTCCATTATCAAGAAAGGAACAAAAAAAGATTTGGAAAGCTGTTGATGTGTACATCACAGATACCATGTGTCTTGCAGCCTGGTACGAGCCCTTTCATTTTCGCTTGGTCCTTTCGGGCCGAATTGGGTGTTTGATTCAGACATCTGTGGCTGACTTTCGTCGCGTCGTGATGAACGAATAAGTATGTGTAAAGCTGATGAGCACATTCCAGATTGACGGATTGTGTACTGACATCCAGTCCTTTCGGAAAGGGACTCGCTATGAGTTTGCTTTATGATTCTGCTTGCGTGTGGCGTATGTATAAAGAATTAAAGATCACTCTATCGATGTTACTCAGTTATTGTCTTCTGTAATCTTGACAAGGCTTGTTTCATGCATTTTTATTTTCTGAACACGTAGTGTAAAACTGTAAATCATACACTCAACAACACCGAAAACACTTCTGAAGGCTGAGTGCTTGCTTCATTTGCCTGCTTACGTTGCGGAACGTATTTTACAATTGGAGCCTTTTGAGAGAAAATAGATTGACATGATTCTTTTTGGGTGTTCTTAGTTGTGCCTCTTCAGTCTACTGCTGCAGTTATTTTCTTGTTTGATGGTGTAAGTAGAAATTTGGCCCAACCTTGGGCCAAGTGGAAATTTGGGCCAAACTTGACCGCCCTCCCCCCACACTGGCTGGTATCTTTCATCCTTGTTGGAGGAGAGAAAAGATCAAAAGAAGGCTCTTGTTTATGGTCCTGAGAGATTGCCCGACCAAAGAATTTCGCGAATCTTAACTTGGATAAAAAACTTGTGAGGAGACATACGTTAGTTGTTGGTCATTGTTTCATGTCCGCGTCGCATTCTCTGTCAATATAGATGTATGTAACAAAAAGTCTTCTAGCCTACTTAATTAGAGAAAGCTGAGGTGTAGTCGCAAATAGGACACCCAATTTTTTTAAAAAATCATCAAGTCGGTGAAACCAGAGTTCGTGAATTATGTTAATGAAAACCGTGAGCCCGCCGTGCGCACCGGTAGCGCAGCTCCGCGCCCACACGGGGAACATGCAGGGCTGGGAGCTCGCAGAACCAACCGCAGGCCCCATTTCAGGTGGATCTATATATGTGCAGTACACTACAGACAGTACAGGATGGATGATCGACGCGGCGAGCTGCAAGCTCGCGACTGCCGTGGAGGCGTTTGCTGTACCAACGGTTGTGTCAGGTTTGACCTGACCTGCTGGGTGCGAAAGCCACGCAGAGTCTTCGCCGTGACTGCCCTGGGGCATTTTTTTTGGAAGGGCCGACGCCGCGACAGCCATTTCTCGTTTCGTGACGAGCCCCTGGCGGCGCAAAAACCACGCGCGCGCGTCGCGAACTCCCGCGCCGAGGGGCCGAGGCCGTGTGAGCTGATGATGGTTCTCCCGTGTCTTTTCCGTCCGCGCCAGCGCCACACGAGCACCCCTGCTGCAGTGCTGCTGCTGGCCCTGCTCCTCGTCCTCTAGTCTGCAGATCATGCGCTTTTGCTGCGGCCTTTGCGCATGTGCGGATACGTATCAATGGGTCAGTGGCACTACCACCAAGTATATGAGCAGTTGGTTGACGGTGCTGACGACGGTGACTGATGGGGAAACTGGTGGAATCGTGAGCTATCTGCAGCAACTGAATGCTACCTTCTCGATCGATCGCTACCAGCATTTTTTTAGCACAAAGCATAAGCATGCCGTCTAACCTACATCGGGCATGCAAATCTTTTACCGCTAAACTTTATCTACTGTGCCGTCCGACTAAAATTTAGCCATTTAACTAGATTCCAACTAAAATTCGCTATTTGACAAGGCACTTCCATCTACACAGCTAAACATTAGCGGGTGGAAACAAGCTGTCAAGCTGCTAAGGTTTAGTCTCAGTGCATCGTTCACAGTTATCACTTGCCCTCAAAAAACAAATTCACAGTTATCACGAATAAGAACTAAAGTACTTATGCCAGCCAAGTGTCATGATGATGAAAGTCCTCTCATATTTGATAAAACTCTCATATATAAAATTTAAAGTTCATGAAATTCTCCATAAAACTTCATGAAAACTAACCCTAAGTGCCACCCTGCAAAGCATCGAAACAGTTGGACGATGGAGCTTTAGCAGTTCTCATCCGCGGCTCTGCTGGTTACACACCTTGCCATGCCTAAATTAAAGCAGGCGAAGGGCTAGTACTGCCTTATTGTCTTAAATAAACTTCAAGACATTGACCTTTCCCTTTCTTTTTTTAATTAAAAGTGGTCATAAGGAAATTTCCTTGCACAATTTTTGATTTGTGAAAACATGTTCTACAACATGTCCCCATTCCTCTTTTCCCTTCCCATTCTCTTGATACAAGGACCCACATGTCAGTGTCCTCTCTTCTCTCCCACACAAACGCCGAGGTCGGGCACAAGCCGAGACTCGAGGCGCCAGCAATTGCAGAGAGGAACGAGGGCCTGGTGGTGTGGAGGCCCAGGACGCTCGTGGTGGCGTGTGTGTGTTGAGGAGGGGGGGGTCTCTAGGGCGTGAAGACCCTACATGGCTGGCAGTGTTGGGACAACTAGATGGCAGCAGAACAACATACCCCAACAGCACCGCCAATGGTGCAGAGGCCTCGAGCGACTGCGGTGACGCAATAACGAGGTCAAAGGATGGTGGCGGGGAAATTGGGCAAACTCAAGAAATTCCCAAGCCAACAAATTGTATTGTTGCAGGGGAAACAGGATCTGTTGGAGGAAGTCTTTTTACCCCCTCAATCCCCTTTAGGTCTCATTTGGCAGCACAGGAATCTGCCGGTATCACGGTCCAAAGCCAGCATCGGGGGAAACGAGCCCACGATGGGGTGACCTCCCCTGCCTGGCCCACATGTGCATTTTCCTCAACAGGGATTGGATCAAATCCGGCCCAATACCTGCCGACCCACGCGTGTCTCTAGCAACTCCATCGCAGGCCAGGAGAAGAAAATGCGTCTGCTCGCGTCTCCTCCGTCTCTTCTCGCGCTTCCCTCACACCACCGCCGATGAGCCTCAAGACAGCTGGCATGTGTGCCTCCACCACCACCACCACCACCACCACCTCCTCCTCCTCCTCCTCCTCCATGTCCTACAACAACTCATCCTCCACATCTCTGTTTTTCGTGCTAGGGTTCGACAACAGTGGCAGCGGTGACAACAGTGATTGCTACTCCCACTCTGCCTCGATTTGAATCCTCTAGGTGCATACCCCCCTCATCTCGTCCACTCTCCTTCTGCTCCCCTTCTTGGTAGGTTAAACACATGCTCATGTACTATCCTAGATCCACCAGGAGCTTCTTCTTGGTAGGTCTTAATAACTTTACGTCCTTTTAATTCTTCACCCTCTCCATTCTTGTGCACATTTGATGTTTAGTAGTTACATACCAATCTTGTGAACTACGACAAGTTGAATTTATTGTGATATGAAACAAGTTGAAATGAAAATAGTCAGAGGAAATACTCTGTAACAACAATATATGCACATTCCGGTGGAAAACATTTGTTGACATATCTTGAGGACACTAGTATATTGCATTAACAAAAGCATACAACATGAGCAGAAAAAATGCATTGATAGTTTCAGGTAGCATATAAGTGTCATGGCCATGTTCCCAATTAATAACAAAAATTGATTACTAAAGGTCATGCAAAGTTAATCCCTAAGTATTAGATAAAAAACAACATTATTTTAAAAATCAATCTCCAAGCAACAGAGTTTTCACTTTTCACGACGCTAGTAGGTAGAGGGCTAGTCCTCGTTCTCTAATTCAGATGCTACAACCCAGGTTCAAACAAATTAGTAACCTTTGAAATGCATTTTACCAATTAGGCAAATATTTGAACAACCTAAACTTTTGAGTAGTTAGCTAGATAGTAGTACATTTCTGTGCTACTATATTTCGCTGATGCATAGGGAATTATTATGAATGGTTGGGCACTTGGAAGTTAATGGAATTTCTCGTGTGCTCTCAAATGTTTCAGATGGTTTCACATGTCACTGCAAAGATGGAGAAGTACCTGGAACTAGGAACTCAGCAAGTTGAAGATGAGGTTGCAAGTAAAGCAAGAGCTGTAGCACAAGCTGACAATTTCTCTATTAAGAATTGCATAAGTCATGTGAACACTATAGAAGAACTCACTTGAGGAAAAGACTTAAGCTTTTGAAGTGTTTAAAGACAAATAGAACAGACCGATCTTCATGACTGCAGAACCAATCTGGTGTTTAATATGGCTGAGGAATCAAATGGTGAGTACTTGATTTTTTGTGTTCATCAATCTAAGTTTAAGACAATGAATTTTTTGTTATACTTAAAGCATTATTGTTTTCCAGCGTCATTGACAATTGCGATGGCTGCTGCTACTATTGTGTCTTCCACAAAAGTTGAGGTATGTAAGTACAAGTCATTGTTACTTGCTAAGTCTAAATGATGGTCTATTGTCAGGCTTACGTTCTTGACAACTATCTAGCTATCCTTACTTTGTTTATGCATGCAATGCAATTGATTGTATACCTCTTTCAGCTTTTTTATGTTCCACCAATCATTTATATATATTCCAGTTCATTACATCAGTACAAGCCACTTGTTAAAGCCTATGCTGGCAACATTTCACTTGTTCAGATTTAGGTTCAGTTTAGAACATATATGTCTTGAGAAGGACTTTTTCTTGCATTTCGGTCAAAAAAGAGTTTGTTCAGATACAAATTTTTAGTGCTAATAGAGTATTAGTTATGTCCAGAATGTTATATTCAAAATTGTTCATCATTTTGCATCACTTATATTCAGTTTTTAGCTTAAGCCCTTTTTCATTGCATTATATTTCTTTAACATGTTGTGAAACTGGACTTTGTAGAAGATGACCAGTCTAGTTTGACATTTGGTGAAGTTGTGTTGCAAAGATAATCAACATGATTTTGATTATCTCGGTTGGCAATGGGGAGAATGTTGTCTTCGACTGGAGAAGCAGAAAATAACATTAATTGTCATAGTATTCATTACCAAAAGGATGATCTGGAATAGCAATTAACTAACATTATTTCCCTTTCATACTAAACTTTATTTAGTTTTGGATCCTTTTTTGTTGCATTTTGTAATCTTATGGTATATGTAACTTGCGATGTTCTGAATATGTGGTCGACGGCATCACGATGGAGGTTCTCTATTTTTAAAATTTTCTATTCTTATTTGGTCAAATTACAACAGTGAAACCAAGTTATGTCAAATGATATATTAGCATATGAGGGATTAGAAGCCCCCTTGCATGTGGATTGGGTAGTTGTATGGGTTCCACCCAAACCCCACGTGGTTTGCTTCACAAGTGAATTGTGCTCCACTACTGCCAAATGAAGCCTTATGGTTGAAAAGTGGAAAGGAGGAAATGGGATACCTTGGGGTTCCTCTTAGTTGTACATTTATCACTCTTAATTTTCTTATCTAATTACTATTTAATAAAATTATTGTAAGACTTGTCTTGCTGCTTCTTTCTTGTTGAATGATAGCACTATAGACTGCTTAGAGGACTAAGTCTACAGCCGTAAGTTCAGGACCCAAGAGCTCCTTGTTCCTTACTCTTTATGACAACTAGTTCGCTAGGTGATAGGTTCCTATAATAATCAAAACGACTCCAAATGCAATATGTCATGTGTGAGTTGAATAATTTGGATTGCTCATTCATGAATTTAATAAGCCCATGGTACATAAATCACAGTAATAGCTAATCAAGTTTTTACTCACACAAAGTACCTATCGTTGTAATGTATATCAGAATAAAGTCCATGAGAGAGAGAGAGAGAGAGGACTTGTCGTGGCCACCGGATCTGGCAGCGGTGAGTCAGCCCGCGGCCGTGGAAGCAGAAGAGGAGCCGACCGGCGCGGAGGTCCGGGGCCACCAGGGGACTAGCCAAGTATCCAAAAATGGGAGAAAGAGAGGGCGTTGATCGGATGGAGTACCGGTTGGATCCTGTATTTGATGTATGGAGATATTTGTGGGAGTCAAAATCTCCAACTTTTGAGGTTTGCTCTTATTGTCCAAACTCAAGGACACTATAATAACTAAACTCTCTAATAACAATTCACATTACAAGGCAAAAAAAATTCTACTACTTTTGATAAACACAAAAACTATGTTTTTAGATATGTTGCATGCTACAAAATATGATCATTACAAAAGATGGACCATTTGGACAAAATAATGATAACAAAACAAAAGGAGTCGTTTGAAAAGATTTATCTTTGGATTAAAAAGGAGCATGCACATAACAAAATCTAGCTACCCGCTCTATTTGCGCGGGCCACCTTGCTAGTTCACGAAATCATAATGATAAATGTTTTAGGGGAGCTCAATTGTAGTTCACTAGGTTTGTCTGTTTCCTCAAGAGTGTTTTAAGTATGATTAAGTTGTTTGTTTTTCTTATAAGCTTAAACTTTGGACTGAACTATTCAATGCATTAAGTTTAAGTATAATCACTTTAAACTCAATTCTGTAAAATTACAACTTTCCATTCCAAAATTCTTTTATTTGATAGAAAATGACCACTCCCCAAGAAATGCTAGACTTTCTGACATTATATTTCTACCACTACCACAAAAGCAATCATATGAATGCATAACATGTTTTATTAGTGGATAAAAACAACAACAACATGTCCTTACATCTGGTGACAGTGCTAGACGTCAAGCTGAAAACTCGTGAGCTGGCTCAGCTTGATCGCAGCTCGGCTTGGCTTGGCTCAGCTCGATCGATTTTGCAACGAGCCAAGCTGTTGTTTTTGCTCATTTCACTGATGAGCTAGCTCGAGCCAGCTCCTGATTTGCTCGCGAGCCAATCAAGCTAAACATATAGAGTTAAACATAGGAGGTTGCTAAACAAGCCAATGAATCAGAATTGAATCCACTTGTTTTCTCCTCCAAATTCCTGATTAATTCGTCTGCTTGGTTGCTTTATTTAAAATTCGTTCAATCTTATAATGGATAGAAAGAAATGGGTGGCTAGACTTTAATTGATTTTTAATACATATCATATATGTAACCAGTATTATTGTTAATTAGTTGTGACTTGTTTGCTTCATTTGCACTTCCTATGCATGATGCATTGAAAGACTTAAAAATTTTAAAACTACTATATTATTTTGTGTTCATATATATTGAGGTGACAATGTCATTTCAATTTTACATCTAGCTCGTGAGCTTAACGAGCTAGCTCGAGCTATTAACGAGCTAAGCTGAGCCATCATTTTTGCTCGTTTTGTTAACGAGCCGAGCCGAGTTGGCTCATTAACTTAACAAGCTAGACCAAGCTGAGCCAAGTCAAGCCAAGCTGGCTCGGTGACCAGCCCTAGGTGACACTCTGTCATGCTCCTGCACTCGACGAAAGTCGAGAATCACACAAAAAAATGTTGTTGATATATCAACACGTATTTAAACACAAAAATATATGTTAAAACATAGCTATTTGATAATCAATACATGATCAGGTTTAAATTAATAGGCAAGTTAGCACTATTACACAATAACCAACCATCATTAACATCGTACCAGAACATGTTATCAGCCAGAGTCAAAGATCAAATGTGAGTTTAGGGTTTATGTCCAGAGAATAAATTTTCAATCTGGAAATAATCCAAAGCACGAGTGTAATCCAGATAGCATTACATTTACATCGTAAGGTATATAAGAGAGGGAGGGGTGAGTTTAACTAGTTCTACAACATATTGACATATATTTCTCACACTCTTCATGTGAATTTTTAGTTTGAGACATGTCATTTGGTTGAGAAAGAGATTGCATTTTTCTTTAAGGAATAAACAAGATTATTATTTTTCTTTAAGGTAATGATCTCCTAATTGTATTGCATTAGAGGAAACAATTAATATTACAAATTTAACTATGCGCCTTATTTTATAATAAGAGTACATAGCCATAGATATGGTAGTAGCTAAACCCTACATATATCTATAGAGAAAAATAATACTAGCAAAAGCAACAATGGATTTCAGTTGAGCAGATGATTGTAATAACCAAGAGTCAAACTCACTAGGTGCACATTGAATGGAAACTTTACAATATCTTTTGGATTCACAAACAAACATGAAAATACCAAGAAAAAGAAGACATAGTTTTCTTATTAGTACAGTCGCGAAGTGACAAATATTTCAAGTTGTGTTTATTATTTTACACTTTATCGTCAATATCTTTTTGAATTTCTTTTAGCAGACTCTTAAATGTTCTACGATTAGATTTGTCCTCAAAATAATATCACCAATATGCTACATTTTACAAGTATTCTGGTATTATTGATTAGCGGTCAAAGTACTGTGTTGGTGACTTTGGTTATGTCTAAATTTGGTATATACTCTTTTATAACAAGACTTGAGAGTACCATTTAAAAAACTATTTAAACACAAAGCACAAATACAAATGATGTAGAAAACGGGGAAAGAAAGTTTGAAATGTCAATCATACCTTGCTCCCTTTTTATCCCTACCCACTACGGGAGCCAGTGGCTTCCACGAGTGACGGTTGCACTCGGGGAAGGCCTAGTTGCACTCGGGGAAGCCTTCCCCAAGTGCAACACTCGGGGAAGAGGCTCCAGGGAAGCCACTCACGGGGAAGAGGCCTTCCCTGAGTGCCACATATCGCACACTCGGGAAAGAGGTGTTCACACCGTCTGTGCCGTTTCAGTGTACTTCCCCTTCCCCGAGAGTTTTCTTCTGCACTCAGGGAAGATTTTTTTTGGTAAAAAAAGGTCCTCGCCGCCACACACCGCTGCCGCTACTGCACGCCACCGCCACCGCCACCGTCGCCGCAGCAAAACCTCCACCAGATCCACCACCACCGCAAAACGCACCAGAATCACCACCACCACCACCACTACACGACACCACCACCAGAACCACACAGCGCCGCCACCACAACACCACCCGGGGATAGAGAGACAAAGAAAGAGAGGGGGGCGCCGACACCACTGCCGCCGCCGCACGTCACCACCACCTAATCCGAGAGGAGGCCGCCCCGCCGCACCACCACCGGATCTGTGTCGCGCTAGGAGGAGGCGAGGCCGCACCGACACCACCACCTCTGCACCGGGAGGAAGACGAGGTCGTGTCAGGCCGGGAGGAGGACGAGGCCGCGCCACGCCGGGAGGTGGTCGAGGCCGCGCCGCGCCCGTAGGAGGATGAGGTCACGCCGGAGGTTGAGGCGCGCAGGGGGCCGGATCCGCTGCCACCGCTCCTCGCCTCACCGCTGCTCCTCGCCACAAGGTGAGGGGCGAACAGAGGGGGGAGGAGGGGGGGCGACGCCACTGCGCCGGCAGGAGGGAGTGAGGCGGCGGTAGATCCACAGGCCGGAGGGGGGAGGCGGTGGTCAGAGGAGGCGAGGTGGCCGGAGAGATGGGCTGGGATGGTGGGAGCTGCGGCGGCGTGTAGGGAGAGGGGGGATCTTAAGTGGACGTGCGGGTAGGAATGGGGAAGGGGGGAGGGGGCTTAAGTACTTAGGGTTCCGGGGAAAGGTGGGCCGACGGATGGGGCACGAAGATGAAGGTGGGCCGGGGTTAATTTTGGCCGGCGAGGAGTGATGGGCTTTAATTCCCCGAGAGCCGTAGGTCAAGCACTCAGGGAAGAGGCTCTTCCCCGAGTGCTAGTACAAGGCACTCGGGAATAATTATTCTTTTAGTTTTTTTGCCCCAATTTTTTTGTGAGGCCATACCACATTATTTTAAACTTCTTGTTCAAATTTGAGGTAATTTTAAATTATCTTGGTATATTTCATTAGTTTTTTCTTTTTGTTGAATTTGTTTACATACTTCAAATTTGAATTGCAGGGGCATGAAGTAATGAAATTTCTTCATTCAAAAAATGATATTCATTATATTTGGTGTATGTTGAGGTCGTATCTAGGAAGTCACATGAAATTTTGATCATCTTGTTGCCGTATCATGACCAACAACTTGCGGGAAAAATATTTGTAAATTATATAAAATCCGAACGAAGTTCGAAAATCATGAAACTTTTCTGGATGTCATGTTATGGCATGTAGAGGTTGTGTAACAAAATTGAGAAGATTTCGACCAAGTTACAACGTCGGATGTCTAAAACCGAGACATCTCCACATGTGATCACTGCGATAACACATGTGGAGATGTCTCGGTTTTAGACATCCAGACAAGTTTCATGATTTTAGGACTTCGTTCGGATTTTATATAATTTACAAATACTTTTCCCGCAAGTTGTTGGTCATGATACGACAACAAGATGCTCAAAATTTCATGTGAGTTCCTAGATACGACCTCAACATACACCAAATATAATTAATATCATTTTTTGAATGAAGAAATTCCATTACTTCATGCACCTGCGGTTCAAATTCGAAGTATGTAAAAAAATTCAACGAAAAGAGAAAAACTAATGAAATATACCAAAATAATTTAAAATTACCTCAAATTTGAATAAAAAGTTTAAAATAATGTGGGGTGGCCTCACAAAAAATTGGGGCAAAAAAACTAAAAAAAAGAAAAATTATTCCCCGAGTGCTAGGGGAAGCACTCAGGGAAGAGGCTCACCTCCTCGAGTGCTAGGATGAGGCACTTGGGGAAGAGGCTTGCTTTCCCAAGTGCTAGGGGATGGCACTCGGGGAAGAGTGTTTTTAACATAGCTTCGTCCACTTCCGCCGTTAAGTACCAATTTTCGTCTGTGAGTGCCTGTCCATGGCACTGGGGGAAGGCCCTCTTCCCCGAGTGCAACACTCGGGGTGCCCGATTTTTGGCACTCGGGGGATTTCCATTCTCATGTAGTGACCCTTCCACTTTTGATTTATCATATGTCAGATTTCTTATCATCTTAGTTACTCTCAGCATGTATTGAATTTAAATTTCAGTCGGTATAAATAGAGAAAACACTTATATATCATTCTTGAACAAATAGCGATAGTCCGCGGTAAAGTTGGGGTGCCAAAAACTAAATCTTCAGATTATTTAAGATCGCCATCACCTACACTTCTTGCCATTGGGGGAATGCTGATCGATTTGCTATGACACCATTCACCTCGAGCTACTACGAGGGTTTGAACTAGCTGCAATGATCTAGTGCACCAGCACTACCAAGCAAAGATGGCCGGTGAGGATGCATACGAATTTGCTGAGAGCAATAACAAAACATATCGCTAGAAAATTTAATTAAATCCCATCCAAACAGACGACTCCTCCCGTTTATTCCGCTCCCACTATTTGCTTTGATCCCCCATCGATCACCCACGAAAAAGGTCGACTCGTAACGCCTTCCCTTTTAAAAGAGGAAGAGCAGCTAATCTCACGCAAATCACCCGCGCACCACCGCACTCATATCTCACTTAAATACTCCCCACCACCGCACCCCGCTTCCCTCACACCTCACCTCGGCCTCGCCCACAACCAACTCCGCTCGCCAATGCCCACCACCACCACTCCGGCCCCGCTCCTCGACGACATGCCGGCGCCGTCGTCGGACGCCACCGCAAATAATGGCGCGGCGAGGCGGCGGAGGCTGCTGCTGCTGCTGTGCGCCAACTACGCCGCGCTGCTCGGCGGCTCGGTGGCGTCCAGCCTACTGTCCCGGTACTATTTCGCGCACGGCGGGCACAACCGGTGGGTAGCCACGCTGGTGCAGTCGGTCGGCTTCCCGGTCCTGCTGGTGCCCGTCTACGCCGGCCGGCCCGCCGCGCAGCCCCGGCCGTTCGCGTGGTTCACCAGGCGGCTGCTGGCGGCGTGCGTCGTCATAGGCGTGCTCATGGGGGTCAACAACCTCCTCTTCTCCTACAGCTCCTCGTACCTTCCCGTGTCCACCTCGTCGCTGCTGCTGTCCACGCAGCTGGCCTTCACCCTCGTGCTCGCCGCCGTGATCGTGCGCCACCCGCTCACCTTCTCCAACCTCAATGCCGTCGTGCTCCTCACGCTCAGCTCCGTGCTGCTCGCGCTCCGGTCCTCCGACTCCGGCGAGCGCCCCGACGGCGGGAGCAGGGCGAGGTACTTCGTCGGCTTCGCCGTCACGCTCGGCGCCGCGGGGCTCTTCGCCGCCTACCTGCCGGTGATGGAGCTGGTGTACCGCAGGGCCGTGTCTGGCGGGTTCCGCATGGCGGTGGAGGTCCAGGTGATCATGCAGGCCGCGGCGACGGCGCTGGCGGTGGCCGGCCTGGCCGCGGCCGGCGGGTGGAGTGAGGAGCTGGCCCGCTGGGACCTGTCGCCGGCGGCGTACTGGGTGGTGGTGGCGGCTCTGGTGGTGACGTGGCAGGCCTGCTTCATGGGCACGGCGGGGATGGTGTACCTCACGTCGTCGCTGCACAGCGGCGTGTGCATGACTGCCGTGCTGACGGCCAACGTGATCGGCGGCGTGGTCGTGTTCCGCGACCCGTTCGGGTCGGAGAAGGCCGTGGCCACGGTGCTCTGCGTCTGGGGCCTCTCATCCTACCTGTACGGTGAATACAAGACGCAGGAGAAGGCGCAGGAAGGCGACGGCAAGGTGGCGGCGGCAGCATCCAGCGGTGACGGAGGCGGCGTGTACAAGAGCGATGCGAGTGGCGGTGGCGTGGGAGGAGGAGGAGGAGGAGGCGGCGGCGGCGCCGTCGTTGAAACCGTTTGAGCTCGACCACTGCCCTTTTTCATTTCTACTAAAGTACACAGTATATATGAAACATGGAAATGTGAAGGGGAGGGAGAATATCGTGGGGGGTGGAGGAGGATCACCGATCATGAAGGGCACACTCCATTGTTAATTGTGTCTGGCTGGTTAGCTGCACAATGCATGCAACATAAACTAGGCATGCATGGCACAAGAGACAAATGCTGTGTACATACTACATAGGGGTTGGTGTGGCTGTGTGTACTGGTGTTGGTGCTTACTTGTTTGTAAGGTTTAAGGTTTAGTGTAACACTGTGGATAGATGGTGGATGGATGGAGCAGTAGGTTACATAAAAAAAATATAATGTTACAGAAGTACTGCTCCTGTGATGTAGCATTAGTGCATAACCATGCAGAGTGATCAATGACCTAATGAATTGAACAGTTACTTTCTTGGAATCTCCACCTTTTAATTTCTAGATACGCATATAAGTGTCTAAATAGAGCTAGAAGAAGTACAAAATATTGCTCGGTCTAATGTTGTGTACTTGCGCATGATGTCAGCATGTGGGTAGTTTTTATAGCACAACAGTACTTCATACCTACGCACTGTTTGGTCATTTTTGCGGACGCCCGAGTGATTGTTCACTAGCTAGCTACTGGAACGATCGATGATGTTAGCCTACTAACTACCATATATAAAATAATATTAGTTCAAATAACCTTTTTGAATGTAATCTCTTGTGGCCCATATATATGTAATTTGTGATAGGAACGATGCATCGGCATCGCAAAGTGTAACTTGGAAGTTGATGTTTTCATCGTTTTACTTTTAGTAACCTTCTAATTTTAGCTCTTAGAAATCAATAGCCGCACAATAATTATTGCATGACCGCTTAATTAATTTCACCCATACTTTGATAAAACACACACGCGCGCGCACACACATAGGATGATCACTCTTTGAGAGGTACACATCGTCATCATTTGGGTGGTCGCCAAAGTGGATTGAATCGATTACACATATAATAACATCCAAATGTTAAATATAGGGCTTAGTGGTTGTCCAACTCCACATTAGAAAATGGGGGCGAAGAAAGGGATGGGCCGGTAGAGCAAGAAGCTGTTTTTCTCTGAGGGGAATAATAATCTTCTTCTTCAGAGATTTAAGTCCACACAAATGAAGGTGGACTATATGGTGGCCATACAGTTAATACTTTACTCGATCGCTCAGCCAATCGTGACTTGAGTTATTGGGTTTGAGGATGGCTCGAGGCATTCGTGAAATGGAAAAGCAGAAGCCACACTAAAAAGAGAGAGAAAGGAAGGGGCCATCGAATGAAGTTGACATTAATTAGCCTATATATGAATGATGTTACGGCCGCGCCGCAGCAGAACGGCAATGCACACAAAACCACTGGTGTTTTTATAATAGGTATTGAACTTGAATTAGTGCTCATGGTGTACCTGTACACACTACTCCTTTTGTCCTGCAAAGAGTGTCTCTTTAGTCTTGTTCTATGTCAAACTGTCTTATGTTTCACTAAGTTTATATTAAAATATATCATGCATTGTTTTGGATGTCCAACAAGTTTCATTCGATTTATTATGAGATATATTTTCGTAAAATATATATTTAATGTTATAAAAATTGATATTTATCATTAAAAGTTTAGTCAAATTAGCTTCAAATTAACAGTTTGATTGAGAAGATTTATCAGAGTGGACACTTCTTGTGGGACGGAGGAGGTAGCTAACAAAAACAAGGTATTGTGCCTTGCTTAGCTAAGTTGACATGAAGGGAGAAAACAATTTGATCTAGGGAAAGTAGTGCTTTAGCTACTTGTGGCAAAGGAGAGATGTGTGGCTTTTGGCTAGAAAGAAAATAATGTTGAGCTGAGCGAGAATGATGTGTAATGTAGGTGGGAAGTTATTGGTGGTTATGATGTTTGTTCACCATATCTGTACTAATCAACTTGGAGCGGCGGCAGTGTTATAAACAAATCTCTGGCAGTTATAATGGCACAAACTTCTACAGGAAAAGTGGGTGCATACTGCATAATAGTTCTATAATTGTTAACCTTTTGTTTTATTTTTATTCGTGCAAAGATAAACTTGCTGAACTAGGGTCGATCGCCCATTTAAAAAAAAACATAAACTTTGCCAAACCCTACTGTGAACTAAAAAGGTTGCAGCCTTTTGCATTCTGAGGAGCTGTACTGTATAGCTAATTAAAAGTAGGATGGATGGGGCATTTCCGTGTGAGCATAATCTCAAGATAGAAGAGTAAATACAATTTCAAAGTAGAGGTGACTTGCAAGGCAACGATCAGAAAGTAGAAAGAGATGGAAAGAGCATAGAGAGGTACGACATGTGTAAATTCATCATTAAATTAAGAACATCATTTTTGTTAATGTTTTGCAATGATATAAGATTTTTAGCTGAGGGTCGGCTTTTTGCGTAACTCGGTGAACTTGGAGATAAATAAAAACAACATACAAGTACTCCCCACACTATGGATAATTAGTCTTTCCAAATCTCTAAGCCAAGGTGAGAATAAACTATATGCCATCAATTGAACATTAATCTAACATGGAGCGACCGATTATTTCAACATTCGTTTTCTTTTCTTTTGGGTGTGGAAGTCACATACCTACTTAACTACTCCTACCTTTTTCCCCTTCCAACACATAGTACACATATAGTACATTCATCTTATCCTTACAAGTCTTTTACATACACTAGTCTATCAACCCGTGCCCCCGCACGGGCTAGTTGATAATAATTATCTATCTCATGCTCACATTCATCTATTACATATTCTAATAATTGTAATAGCTTTAGTTAGTAACAGTTTTCCCCCCTTAGCATAGCACCTCCACGTGTGTTTGATTCGTATCTAATTGAACACTTAAGCTATGAACACCATAAAATTTGGTATTATTCTTTTCTGTCTCTCATTTATGAATATATGAGTATATGACGACACACATTATGAGAAACATTTTTTATATAAACAATAACATAAATAATATATTTTTGAGAAAACCATGTATTAATAATTATAGAAAAAAGTAATTTAAAATTTTATATTGATGCACTTTAAGATCTTATTATAACTATATGATTTAGATTCAGATTTAGGGGTTACTTTAAATTGAATAAGCACATAAGTGGATAATTTATATGCAAATTTAGGGGGTTATTTGATATTGTTTTTATAGTGTCGGGGACAGCCATGAGGGTCCCTAAAAAACCGGGGGGAATCCTGCTTAAAACCTGCAAAAAACGCAAAACGCAAACCCAACCTCGGGCCTAACACAAAACATACACACAACGCGATCCACGCCGTGGCGGCCCCCGCGGCCCACCAAAGCGGCCCACCAAAGCGCCCCCTCGAGCGAGGTCCGCCTCGCTCGAGGGATCAAACCCCCTCGAATGAGGTCCGCCACGCTCGAGGGCTCGCGCTGCCCTCGAGCGGGGTCCGCCTCGCTCGAGGGTCCCCGCCTCCCTCGAGCGGGGTCCGCCTCGCTCGAGGTTCCCTCACGAGCGCACCTGCTCCCGCACGCGTGTACGGACATTTAATGCTCTGACACGGCAGAGTTACGCCACTACGCGCCTGGGAATCACGCCCCGGCGCTGTTCCGCCAACTCCCTAGGGAGAGCCCATCCCCGCGATTGTGGGGAACTGTGCGACGAGGCCGGTGTCAGCTCCGTGACACTGTGCCACCCACTCTAGTACGGCTAACGCGCTGCGCCCTCGAAGGCAGGCCGGCCGCACCCTCAAACCCTCTTCTCGTGACTCTGCAGGGTCAAATCGTGACGTCAGGCCGGCGGGAGCGCCATCCCCGTCGCTGTCAGTCCTGTGCGGCCATCCCCGCCCCTGCTACGCCACTTCGAGCACTGCTACAACTACTCCGACGCTGTTGAGCACGCGGGGACGGGACGCCGCCACGCCTGCTACTGCGCCTCGTACGGATCGTCGTCAACGGCGCCCTCGAGCCCGCCTGGAGACGCCCCGGTCAACCACCACGCCTCCACCCTCGAGGTCGCCCCTGTTCAAGCACAGGGCGCGCCACGACGCCATGACTGGAGGAAGATTCACCAGGACAACCGTCAACTCCCCAACATTGTACGCCATACCACCACACGTAGCGAAATAGTGTGGCATGCCTGTAAATCGCCCTCTCCTTGACCTATAAAAGGGAGGTGATCCCCCCTCGCCGTAGAGAGACAGGATGACGGATAGAGATCGCTTACACGCTCTCTGCCTTCCTCACGATATTGGCATTCGCCTCAATCACATCCTTTGGGACTTGGAGGCCACGCTTCTCTCCCGCCTCGCTTGTAGCCACCCCTCTACAGGCACCCTGGTGCAAAGCAATACAGCGCCTCGAGCACACCCCTGCTGGACGTACGGCCCCGGCCGGAACCAGGATAAACCAAGTGTCCTTAGTTGCTTAGCACCGACCATCGAGAGGCAGATCTCAGTGCTCATTACTAGTTAGTGTCGGGACTACTTTCCGCACCGACAGTTGGCGCACGAGACCGGGGCGTAGGCGGGTCGGACCGCGCGACGTTCACACGCACCATCTGCGAGAATCGGGCGAAGCCTCAGAACACGCCGGCGTCACCAGTACCAGCAAAGCGAGGGAAAGCAAGAAATTCACTCACCAATCGGCCGACCGGGAGCATGGCGAACGCCCACAGGGACACGTCGTCGCTACGCCCCGCCCTGAGGTCGATGGCGCGCCGCGCCCGGGTGGCCGCGTATTCCCGCGGGAAGAGGTCCTACAGCAGTCGCGACTCCGCCAACGCGATCGGGTCCGCGTCCTCGGCCATCTTGAAGATGCGGAGCCACCTCTCCATCAGGGGGACGATCCGCCGGTGGTGGAGGTTGGTGAGGACGCACCCCGTGGTTAGCCCGCGATCTGCCAGGTGCTTCAACGCGGCTAGGAGCGAGTCCAGCCGCGCCTGGTGCGAGGGCGGAGATACCCCGTGGTGCCAGGAGTCGGCCTTCTCCTTCAGCACTTTGCCGGTGTAGGGGGGAGGCCGGCGTCGGAGTTGCGAAGGTAGAACCACCCCCGCTCCCAGTTCACATTGTTGGAGGTCATCGTGCAGGGGATGTACTGCTCCCTGCGCGAGCTCCGCAACGCGAGCGACAAGCCACCGGCACGCGCCGCGCGGCGAATCCTCGGCTCCGACGTAGCCAGCGTGTGCAACTCCGCGCGGAAGAGGTGGACCCAGAGATCCCAGTTCACTGGGATCCCCAGGAAGCCTTCGCAGACGCCGACGAACGTCGCCGCCTGCGAGATCGCGTTCGGCGTGAAGTTGTGCAGCTCCACGTTGTAGTGGTAGCATAGCGCCCGCATGAAGCGGCTCGTCGGCGTCGCGAAGCCGCGCTCGTGGAAACAGACAAAGCTGACGACGTAGCCGAACAGTGGGTTGGGCACTCGGTCCCTCACCGGCGGCTCGATCCACTCTGCGGGCTGCCCGTCCACATTCGCCGCCAGCTGGCCGCCGGCCACCAACAGATTCAGAGATAGCTTTGTCGCTGTCGAGCGCTCCCATGCCGGCGGGTTAATGACGGTGATGGATGACGGGGGAGCCATGCGAATGGGCGAAGGAGCGAGGAACGAGAAACAAGAACGGCTCTAGAGGAGAGGCGCGAAAGCAAGAACAGCTCGGGGGCGGAAGCGCGAGAGGCAAGGATGGTAAACGCTGAGTGCGAAGGTAAAAAACTGTCTCACCTCCCCCTATTGGCTTTATAGATCCACGGGGCATGCTCTCCGGAGCGCACAACCCGCACGCATTAACTGTAGGTGAAAATTTCCCTCGCCGATGAGCGGGACCCACCACGACCGCGGCGGCCGCACGTCTGCACGCGCGCCATCATCACGGCGCGGTAACCGGAGGGCCGCGGCGGGCGGTCACGTCCGCCCGTCCACTCCGCCAACTACGCGCGCGGCTGCAGCGCCTGAAAAGACTCGCCCGCAGCGCCTAACTGCAGCCGCGACTACGGGTATTAAATGGCCCGGTCCCTTACCAAGTAAGTAAGACCCTCGAGCGGCCCGAGCCCAGGCTCAAACAAAACCGACCCTCGAAGGGTGCGATTACCGACCAGTGGCCTCGAAACCTGTTCAAAGTAAACAGGCGCCACAGGTGCCCTTGATCTACGAAATCTACTGATCAGCGGTTCGAGGGCCGGCACGGCTGAGAACCCTCGAAACTGGCAGATGCGAAAAGACGGGAGCGCTCAGCTGCTACCCCGCACGGCCCTACTGATCAGGGGTTCGAAACCTGACCCTCGAGGGGTTCGAACAGGTGCCCCAGATCGCCAGAGTCAGGGGAGACGAGGGCGCGCGCATTCGAGCCTTTCCTCGAGCCCGCCGGCTCGAGGGCGCCCCACATGTCGTGTTCGAGAGCCAGCGAGGGCAGCTAGCCGGGGGGGTCCCACCGAGGGAGAGCTTCCGCGCCCTTGGTCCCCAGCGAACGGGACCGAGCCCCACCTAGCAAACCCACGCAAGCGCTTTAATGGACGAGTCTCCAGACCACGAGCCTACCCTTATCGAACGGGGCATGGACGTCCACCTGAACCACCCGCTAACAGCTCGACGAGGAATCCGCAATCCGCGACCCGATAGATGGGGGTTGTGGAGACTGGAGACCTCACCCTCCGTCCTGTGGAGGGACGGCGAGGGCGCGTTTAAAACAAGACGAAGAGCTCGCCCCGATCGCCTCGAATGGGCCCAGGCTCGGGGGCTCAACGCACGGCTACACCTCCTGGGATGCACCGAACGCGAAAGACATCAGTTGCGCGTGCGTCACCGAAGCCGGCTGAAACATCGCTGATGCCGGTTGAGACACGTGCCACGCCGCTGATAAAATTCCGCGAAAAAACCCCTGCAGGAGCGCTCACGCTTCTGCAGGGCTTCGGGGGCTAGACCCGCGGGTCCGCTGACGCGGCCCCACGGAAAGGCATTTGCAACCGGGAGGGAAGAGCGTCCTATCAGTAGGCTCCAGCATCTGCGGGAACCTGACCAGTACACCCGCAGATGCTCGGGGGATACTGTCGGGGACAACCATGAGGGTCCCTAAAAAACCGGGGGGAATCCTGCTTAAAACCTGCAAAAACCTCAAAACGCAAACCCAACCTCGGGCCTAACAAAAAATATACACACAACGCGATCCACGCCGTGGCGGCCCCCGTGGCCCACCAAAGCGGCCCAGCAAAGCGCCCCCTCGAGCGAGGTCCGCCTCGCTCGAGGGCTCAAACCCCCTCGAATGAGGTCCGCCTCGCTCGAGGGCTCGCGCCGCCCTCGAGCGGGGTCCGCCTCGCTCGAGGGTCCCCGCCTCCCTCGAGCGGGGTTCGCCTCGCTCGAGGTTCCCTCACGAGCGCACCTGCTCCCGCACGCGTGTACGGGCATTTAATGCTCTGACACGGTAGAGCTGCGCCACTACGCGCCTGGGAATCACGCCTCGGCGCTGTTCCGCCAACTCCCTAGGGGGAG
Organism: Cenchrus americanus; assembly: GCA_947561735.1. NCBI lineage: Eukaryota > Viridiplantae > Streptophyta > Magnoliopsida > Poales > Poaceae > Cenchrus > Cenchrus americanus. Next base: position 72,693,976 of record OX387244.1, on the reverse strand, counting down.
CCCATCCCCGCCACTGTGGGGAACTGTGCGACGAGGCCGGTGTCAGCTCCGTGACACTGTGCCGCCCACTCTAGTACGGCTAACGCGCCGCGCCCTCGAAGGGGGGCCGGCCGCACCCTCGAACCCTCTTCTTGTGACTCCGCAGGGTCAAATCGTGATGTCAGGCCGGCGGGAGCGCCATCCCCGTCGCTGTCAGTCCTGTGCGGCCATCCCCGCCCTGCTACGCCACTCCGAGCACTGCTACAACTACTCCGACGTTGTTGAGCACGCGGGGACGGGACGCCGCCACGCCTGCTACTGCGCCTCGTATGGATCGTCGTCAACGGCTCCCTCGAGCCCGCCTGGAGACGCCCCGGTCAACCACCACGCCTCCACCCTCGAGGTCGCCCCTGTTCAAGCACAGGGCACACCACGACGCCATGACTGGAGCAAGATTCGCCAGGACAACCGTCAACTCCCCGGCACTGTACGCCATACCACCACACGTAGCGAAATAGTGCGGCATGCCTGTAAATCGCCCTCTCCTTGACCTATAAAATGGAGGCGATCCCCCCCTCGCCGCAGAGAGACGAGACGGCGGATAGCGATCGCTTACACGCTCTCCGCCTTCCTCACGATATTGGCATTCGCCTCAATCACATCCTTTGGGACTTGGAGGCCACGCCTTCTCTCCCGCCTCGCTTGTAGCCACCCCTCTACAGGCACCCTGGTGCAAAGCAATACATTGCCTCGAGCACACCCCTGCTGGACGTACGGCCCCGGCCGGAACCAGGATAAACCAAGTGTCCTTAGTTGCTTAGCACTGACCATCGAGAGGCAGATCTCAGCGCTCATTACTAGTTAGTGTTGGGACTACTTTCCGCACCGACATATAGTAGCATAAGTGGATAATTTACATGAAAATTAAGGGTTAATTTACATTATTTTTATAATGGCATATGTGGGTAATTTAGATACATGTTTAGGGGGTTACTTTGGTCTATTTTCATAATGGCAGAGGTGGGTAATTTATTAGAAAGATAACAGATCAAATGACTATTATGATTAGAGATGTTGAATTGATGGCGGATGTTTCTGATTTTTGTGAGAATTTTAAGGATTTCTCTATGTTCTTAGGCTGTCCACTTAGGATCCTAGCTGGCATCACGTGGAGGCCTCGAAAGGAGCCTCCAATTTGTAATAGTAAGAAGGCCGATAGATATGAGATTGTTTAAGTCACATATAGGTGCTCACCATTAAGTAAGCACATCTCATACCACTCAAAGAATAATCCTCGGTAAATGCAAGCACTCATGTTGACTGGATACTTGAACCTCATCTAGCTAAATCACACTAACAACTAATTTCACAAAAACATAATTTGATATGTATAACCGAGTACAAAACATTGTCAATTTGTCATTCAAGAAGACATAAGTGTGAAAACAATGGGAAAACACCATGTCCTGCTCTCTTATTAGCTTCTTTTCTTACAAAACTTTTATCTACATAGTATATATATTTATGGAATTCAAGACCTTTTATTAGTGTTATAGAACTTCTTTGATTATTGGGAGTGAAATAAAAATGAATAAAAAGTATATACTATTCATTCTAGCGTTTATGGATTTATTACGACATAGATTAACTAAAACCACCCTACAATAAGTGCATTATTTTAAAGAAAATATGGGTTTAGCATGATACACGACATTAACCATACCTAATTGTTCATGTAGGACCATCCTTTTAAAGATCTTCTAGAATATGTGAAGATTGATGTGCTCTACCTTTATATACTCTCAAGATTTACCTTAGTACGATGTCCCCACAATTCTTAAGTTGTTCTCTCGCCAAAAGATCTTTTTCATAGAGCATTATTTTTGTTTTCTTGACATACATGTAGTGATGTCCATCCATATCTATATGTTGCTAACTTGCTATCATCTAAAGAGTAATGCCCTTCATCGATGAGGCAACCTGAATGGAGATATATGCTCCAAATTTTTCATGTAATTTTAATGTTTCTAAAAAGTTGTTCTGATGCAGATGGATGCACAAAAATGTAAAAAAAAAAATTAATGTATGCGTGGTGAGGAAGTAATCGACCAGCAAAGAGCTTTATTCTCCATGATCTGTACGGATCTAATCTTCATAAATAAACAAATAAATAGCACACATTTCAAATACGCACGAAGTATATTATTAGCTCATTACAATGGTAATTAACAAATTACACATGTTAATTGGTCATTCAATCATTTTGGATAGCTTTTAGCTCAAATAAATAGATAAACGATTGGTGACTGACTGTTTAGCGTTTAGCCCGCATACTGCTAGGGGACAATGATTCTTCCGACGCAGTACGTGCCGCAAAAGCCATGAAACAGGTGCAAAAGGCCGGCCTAGAGGCGACGTCTTCAGAATATGCAGAAATGGACAGCTTCCCTATGTCAAAAAGGGCTGACTCACTATGCATTTCAGTGCACGCGGGGGAGGGAAATGACAATTATTCTGATAAGGAACACTTGGGCACATAGATAGTGGAGGGGCCAGCACCACCAGGTCTTATATGGCATTGACAAATTAAGGGGATGCTCATGAGCTGATTGGTGGATGGCAATTTGTGAGAACATTTTGACTATGCACACTCATGCAATGTTGCCCGAGAAAGAAGAAAGCCACACCACCCACTCAGGGCATGCATGCTAGCTGTGTATATGTACTTGCCCCCATTTCTCAACGGTTGCCAACATGATCTGCCTTGTCATCTCTTTCTATTATACTGGGCAGTTGGAGCTTGCCAATGTTTGTCGTCTCATGCGCATGCCTTGTCATTGAATTGTTAGAGTTCTTCTCTTCTTGGTGATTCTAATCCTGATCAGTCAAAAGTAACTTAATTTGTTGAGGATGTTCTGATCTGACCTCTAGTTAATTATTAGTCATTCTTTATCTTTAATTTAACTTTAAGTGGCCTCTAAAAACAGAGTTTACTTTAAGCAGCCAAGCGGCAGCCTTTTTTGCAGATTTGTCAATGTTTGATACGAGAAGAGCTCGGTGGTAGTTATCCATCATGAGAAAGCTACTAGTTGTTGTTTCACGTACAAAGAGCCGCAGCACACGCGTGCTTGTGGCACTAGTCAGCACTTATCCTCCTGTTCCTGAATAGTGCACACACGTTGGAGTGGAAGACTGAAAGCAAAATGTGCAGCTATATAGTTCTATATGTATAAGCTAGCTGCAGGCTCGGCTCATGCTTTGCCATTATCTCTGGCTATATGAATATGTTGTCTACCCTACAAATGTTTATACAAAACAATGAACCATCACCTCATGCATACTGCCCTGAAGAAGAAGAAAAGATAAACTAATGCCTTTGTTAATTGGGTTGGTTCTGACCAATATTCAGTGGAAACTTTTTAAAGAGGGAATACAACAGTTATTCGTATGGAATATTCTTATCACCCAGAATGTGAAGCTGAAACATACAGGTTTAGTTCTACTACCATACCTCCTCAAATGCCTCTTATATTATGTGGGTACGAAAACCCTATCTACAAGCGGGGTAGAAACAGTTGGAAATCATTTCCTGTAGACCATATTTTTCCTCATATAGGCTGCACTGGTACAGTGGTACACTGCATACCTACATTTTGATCAAAATAATTTTTGATTCTGTTGTTATTTTCCATGATGTTCTCTTCTCTTTCTTATCTTATCGGACTGAATATCCTCAATTGACTGGGAATTTTATCACATTTTCACCGCTATCCATATATATTGGCGTGCCAAGCTACTATAATTTTACGTCTCTCTTTTGTCCTTTGTGTGACTTGAGATCAGATTGTGACCTGCATGTGTTGCAATCTTCCTCCTCTCATCGCTGTCGAATCTCTCGAATTCCATAGCAGCTGAATGGATCTTAACCTACCAAGCAAGTCAACCATATGATGGTGAAGCCCAGATAAATCTGTACGGAAGAAGGCACTGTCTGAGCTCTTTTACAGTACACACTACACAGTTGAAGTTAATTTCACCCATGGTATGGATATTGTACATGAGTAATATAGGTAGTATAAGGGTATATGGTAACAAATTGTAAATGACATCACTATAATATTTTTTACACTAGCATAAAGTCTAAAAGATCATCCATTTAAAATGCACTTTTATTGATATAATTACTAACTTATCCATAATAATGAACGATTAGATTGTATATATATACTATTTACCACTAAGTATTGTCTACCGTATAGGAGCTAAAAAATAAGTCCACAAGAGACTAAGAGAGTGCCATTCACACATATTCTCTCTTTGTACCTGGACTCATATATACATGAGGCATAGCTTGATAGTTTTGATTCTCCATATACCATTACTGCTTATAAGGTCCCCATGCAGCTTTAATTATTAAGTTTTGTTTCCCTTAGCATGCATGTTCAATAATAAGCTTGCATGGTAGGTGTTAACGTGTAACATGTGTGAGTTGTAACGGTGGAACAACCTAGAGTTGGTTTGTTAGGATGTATCCATGTATCTAGGAGTAGATCGGCCAGGTTTTTCCACCATCCATGTAATCCACGTTGGGGGATGTTCCCAGCTCATATAAACACGCAGGCGCCGACCCTAGGAGGGCAACGGCGCTTCCACAAAGTCTTACATGGTACCAGAGCCGTGCCTCTTGTAGATTGATCTAGATGTCGTTGATTCCTAGTTCTTCCACCGCCGGGCAGGGAGGTGCTCCGCCTCTTGGTCTTGCCTCTCCCCTCGGCCTCCTCGTTTCAGAAAAACTCTCCAAGAACAATCTGCAGCTATGGAAGTTGCAGGTGTTGCCCACCATCCGTGGTGCCCAACTTGAGGGGTATCTCGATGGGACTGTGGCACTCTTGATAAGTATAAAGTTCGTTTAGTTGCCAAGGGCTATAAGCAACATTATGGTATTGATTATGAGGATACTTTCAGTCCGGTGGTGAAAGCAGCCACCATTCGACTTGTTCTCTCACTTGCAGTATCCTTTGGCTGGAATCTGCGACAGCTAGACGTTCAGAATGTGTTTCTTCACGGTCATCTTGAAGAAGAAGTGTTCATGAGGCAACCTCCTGGGTATGAAAGTAAGACTCATCCGCATTATATTTGTAAACTTGATAGAGATCTCTATGAGTTGAAACAAGCGCCGCGCGCATGGTATGCTCGATTGAGTTCGAAACTTCAAAGCCTTGGTTTTAAACCCTCCAAAGCTGATGTGTCTTTGTTTGTCTACAACAAAGGGGGAGTTGTGATATACCTTCTTATTTATGTGGATGACATTATTGTTGCCAGTTCATCTGATGCAGCTACTGCAACCCTTCTGAAAGATCTTCAGGCCGACTTTGCACTGAAAGATCTTGGTGATCTCCACTACTTCTTGGGCATCGAGGTAAAGAAGGTATGCAATGGAATATTGTTGACACAACAAAAGTACACATCAGATCTGTTGAATCGAGTAGGCATGGAAAGTTGTAAACCTATGAACACTCCAATGTCCTCCATTGACAAGTTATCGGTTTATGATGGTGATCCTCTTGGACCTAAAGACATAACCGAATATAGAAGCATTGTTGGTGCACTACAATATCTAACCTTGACACGACCAGATATATCTTTTGCTGTTAATAAGGTCTGTCAGTTTTTGCATAAACCCACTACAGTTCATTGGAGTGCAGTGAAGCGTATACTAAGGTATCTGCAACATACTATAGGAATGGGACTTCGAATAAGAAAGTCGTTGTCGACCCTTGTGAGTGCGTTCTCTGATGCAGATTAGGCTGGATGTTCTGATGATAGAAGATCTACAGGTGGCTTTGCATTGTTTCTTGGCTCCAATCTGATATCGTGGACCGCAAGAAAACAAGCGAAAATTTCTAGGTCAAGCACTGAAGCAGAGTATAAATCTTTGGCCAATGCAACAACTGAAGTCATGTGGGTTCAAACTTTGTTGAAGGAACTTGGAGTTAAAGGACCAAAGTTTGCGAGATCATGGTGTGATAATCTTGGAGCAACATACTTGTGAGTCAACCCTGTGTTTCATGCTAGAACTAAACATATAGAAGTGGATTTTCATTTTGTCAGAGAGAGGGTTGCACAGGGACTGTTGCAAATAAGATTTATCTCTACTAAAGATCAAGTTGCAGATGGGTTTACTAAACCTATTCCGGTTAAAGAGAATCTCAACCTAGATAAGGTGTGATTGAGGAGGAGTGTTAACGTGTAACATGTGTGAGTTGTAACGGTGGAACAACCTAGAGCTGGTTTGTTAGGATGTATCCATGTATCTAGGAGTAGATCGGCCAGGTTGTTCCACCATCCATGTAAACACGCAGGCGCCGACCCTAGGAGGGCAACGACGCCTCCACAAAGTCTTACAGTAGGCTTATTAATTAAGTCTAATCAACTGCATACTGCAGTCTGCAATGTGGCCTTATATTAGAAAGAAATCTGTTCATCAGAAATGCAGGTTATACTATATATCAACCTAAGCTGCACAACCATGCCCAGAAAAAGACCATGCCTCTGCAAGGAAGATCCTGGTCTGGTCGACATGCATATGCCTTTATCGGCTGTAGTTTATTGCACTGGTACTCGCTCTTATTAGCCTCTACGCATCAGACACGCAGCGCTCATCAGCCGCAGCCTGATATTTCTAGCTGCAGTGCATGATGACGCAGCGATGAGCTAGCTAGCTCGAAAGCTTAATGGTGAATCGATCGATCGATCACCCTCGCGCAATTTCCCGCTGATCGATAGGATCGGACCGGCCGGCCGTCGCACGCAATGACAGCGCCATATCCCATTAACATTTCGCCGTCGTCCAACCACCACCGTGGCGTCAGGCCGTCAGCAGCGTCGTCGTCGTAGCCCGAGACCTCACCTGCTGCCTAAGCTTTTTCTAGGACTAATCATCCAGAGACCCTTCCCTGCTTTTTTTAGAAACTGGTTGAACCGACCTCTGCACCTCCCAGGGAGTGCTTTTGGCCATCAAATACGATACAATCAGCACTAATGCTGTTCCTGGCATAGCCAGTTACTCCAAAACAATTCTCAAATCCAAATACCAAAAATAAAACAAAAGGAAATTGCAGCTCTCACTTCCAACACTACCAACCATAGCTATCAACGAAAGCAGGAGCAAGCAAATCATCCTTGTAATCTTAAGCGATGTCTCCAACCAAAGCCATTGAAAGTTTCCATGACCAACACTTCCAAGTTTCGGCAACAAAGCTTCAGAAAATCTCTCCCTTCAACCTTGGAGAGATTTGCCCATGTTCTTGTCCAATGCGTCCCCCGAAACATCACCTGCACAAAAGAAAGAGACCCTTCCCTGCTAACCAAACTCTCTTGGTCGTCCATATATGCAAGCTCACTAATTGCACACGCCAGATAGATCAGCCAAACAAGGAGACAAACAAGAAGAACCTCGCTCTAATCTGATGGTATGATTGGATCGGATGCTTCTGTCGCTTCTTAATTTGGATAATAATGCTGCATGGGGCCGATGCAAGTGGCTGTTGCATGGAATAATAAAACTGTGCTTCTTCGCAACGCAATATATACGAAATCATCAGCTGGGTAGATCGGCACAGTAACTAGGCTAAAAGTGACATTCTCGACCTTCCCTAAATTAGCTTTTGCACAATAATGGATGCTCATGTCGACCGCACAGCCAACTTGGCGTTTTTAGTAATATATATGGTGATTCTCCAGACGCATTGGAGGGCTCAAGTTTTCAGTTTCTAGTATAATGCTCTCATCACAAACTTTCTACCGAGAACAAATTAAGTTCAGGTCAACCCTCGAAATTCTCTGATCATTGTCGGTACCTTTCAAAGATTTACTGCTCCTTATCTTGACATATGCTCTCACTGTACCATAATAAGAAGTTTAAGAATTTGTAAACAGATTTCACTGAAAATAGTGGTTAAAAGCTAAATTTCATATATACTCCGTAGGCCACGTCGTTGTCAAAAATATATGTGACCGATCGATGATGGAATACTACTCTTTGCTAAAAGGTAAGATCATATCCCGTTAATATTATCTTGTAGTCTCTAGAACGGACTACAACGACGGCATTCTTGATTCAGTCAGTTTGTTCATGTCTATTTTTTTTTACTTTTATGCAGAGATTGGTTGTTTTTACCCATCTGTGGAGAAAAAGGGCTAGCAATATAATGGCCACTAATTGATGAGCCAGCTGTCGTCGTTGCACTTACACGGACCACGGTTAACACTAAGCACATGTTCCATGTCATTCTTTATCCCGCCCTCTGGAATCTCTCTAAAGAACAGTTGTTGGGTTAGATGCACATTGCATGTCTACCCAAAATATGCTCCAAATAATTTATACACACCCTGAAAATTGCATATGTGTAAATCGATCTAGCACAAATTAAAAGTAGTCTATACATTCTACACACAAACATCTCATCACCATTGCCGCATAATGGCCACTAGAATCGCACAAGCGGAAAAGGTTCACACACACAGCAATGCTCGATCGCTGTCGTGGGAATCGCACAAGGGTTTGAAAAGGAATTAAAAGCCAGCGGAATTGCACCACAACGATCGAGCAAAAACAAAATTAGCCTTCATCAAACAAAACCTGTCTCCACGCTACGGCGGGACAAAGAGAACGCTTTCGTCCATACGCATCATCCCGTATGCCCTAGACAAGCCGGCCAGGTACGCAAGACGACATCATGCATCGCTGCGCGGGGTCAAGCCGCCGTGCGTGTATGCATCTGTCCGCGATGATTCCGATCCATCTCTCCGGATCGATCTCCTCGTGTCGCCCTCGTAGCATCAGCACGAGCGAGAACTCGACACATCACCGGCCAGACGGAGCCAAACAAACGGGGCACGCGCTCCCCTTTAATTTGCTCCGGGTCTTGCTGGTACGAGATCGATCGATACGATCCCCCGGCAGCAGAGATACGGCCGGTCTCCTCTAGTTAGGCTATGGTAGTGTGTAATTATAATACTGGCGCACATTACTCGCTGTCAATGATGCTCTCGCGCGCTCTGTCAAGGCCTACTAATTGCTCAAAAACAAATCGAGAAGAGTAGATGATGAGCAACTGGGCGGCATCTCTTTTCTGCGAAAGCGAGACGAGCGCAGCCGATTGGAGAAATAACAAGAGCAGGGCAATCATGGCGCCGGGAGTCGGTCAGAGAAGCATCAGCTGCCGGTCGAATATTCACTCGCTTGCTCAGTTAGTTGTTCTCTGTCATCGAAGACGACGGGAAGAGATCGAGGCGAACACGATCGATGACGGTAGTGTGTATATATATATATGCATATATGTTGTGTTGAGTAGAGTAATCTATCAGAGAGCCAAAAAGGACTCTTCTGTCGTCTGCAGACGATGGCACCTAATTTGGAGGGCTAAACTATGTGATCTCGCTGCTGTTGCATCTGAATAAACTAGTCGTGATCAGCTTGCATTGTTGGCGAGATGATGGAAAGATGGGGGGGTCAAAGATGAGCGAGCGAGAATCCTATGCTGCCGGGGGGATTAGGTTATTAATAAGTTAACAAAGCCGCCACTACATGTGATACGAATTGTACGAAAGCGCCGGGGGCAAATCCTATCCTAAATTCCTGCCCGGATAGAGGGCTAGGCTAGCTAGCTAGCTTGCACGCGTTTAGCCTGATGCGCTTCCTTGCAAATTGCGCTTGCATTACCGGCGGCGATGGAAAGGAAAGCAAAATCATATTGTCGAACACGTACGTACAAAATCAGAGCTGTTTTAACACGGAGGATAGCACACGCACAAGGAAAAAGATGGGTCATCGCACACAGTTGGTCAGTTGGATTGGGTACTGAGAGGGATTTTCTTAGCATCAGGATGTGTGGTTATTGATTATTACCCTTTACCGTACACTATAAAAACACCATCATTGTGTTATGTAGCTATGTGGCTACTAACTAGAGTGGATTGCAGCTGTGGTTAGTGGACGCGCACACTGTCGACTAATCGTGGTCTGACGAGGCTCGAGTTGATATGAAGCCTCGTGGGCTAGGCTAGCCACATAACCCCCCACCACGGGAGCTCCTATCTTCCTTCCGGAAGGTACGTAAGTGTGAGAACCCATGAAGGTCCAAAACAGCCCACTTACCTCATTAAGTCCCCAAATACTCACGCGCTTTGACTTTTTTATATATTTTTCAATTGTTGTTAATATTTTTCCATCAACATTTTTCAGAATGTGGCGAACAATTTTTCGTTTTTTTCGTCAACATTTTTAGGAGTGCTGCCCACATTTTTCGTCAACATTTTTTAAAATTGTTGCCAACATTTTTTCTTGTCAAAATTTTTCGGAAGTTTGCCTGACATTTTTCTCATCAATATTTTTTGGAAGTGTTACCAACATTTTTTTGTCAACATTTTTTGGAAGTGTTGCCAACATTTTTTTCTCAATATTTTTTCGAAAGTTTGCCAATATCTTTTCTCAACATTTTTTCGTATTGTTACCAACATTTTTCGTCAACATTTTTTAGGAGCGTTGCCAAACACTTTTTCGTCAGCATTTTTAGGAATGTTGCCTACATTTTTTCTCGTCAACATTTTTCGGGACCAACATTTTTTAATCATCATTTTAAAGAAATGTTGGTTTCGTCAACTATTTTTTGTCAACATTTTACAAAATGTTGCAACATTTTTTCTTCAACATTTCTAGTCATTTTTGTCAACATTTTACAAAATGTTGTAACATTTTTAGGTCCAACATTTTTTCAATCATCACTTTTAAGAGATGTTACAACATTTTTAGGAAATGTTGACGTATCAACTATTTTTTCAACATTTGCAAAATGTTATAACATTTTTTATTAGAAATGTTGCATCACCTCTATATCCGCCGCCGGCGCACCCGCCCGGCCCGGCGCGCGCGGCGCGCGGAGGCGCGGTCGCCGCCGGGTCGGCCGGGGCCGGGCGAGCCGCGCACGACGCGCGCGCTACGGGAGGAGGAGGCGCGAACTCGGCGCGCACGGAGCTCGCCCCCTGCGGCCATGGCCGACGACGCAAGGAAGCTCGGGGCGCGCGGGGAGAGCCCTCCGGCTCCGGCCCCCGCCCCCGGGCGGCGGCGCGGCGAGCTCCGACCGCGGCCACAGGCGGCGTGCGGGGGTCTGCGGCCAGGGCTCCGTGTTGTGGGGAAAGCCGCAGCTTTCGCACACAAACAATAAAGGGAAGACAAAAGCTCCTAAGTCAAAACCAAAATGCTGAACAAAGGACAGCCAAAGGCTTCTTTCTCAACAGTAGATTTCTCAAAAGTCGACCCCCTTTACAAGTGCCGGTCCGTCTCCTTTTATAGGGAGGTGGGCGGACTTTTTACATTCCGAGAACACCCTCGTGTAAAACGAATCAAAACAGAATGTGCTAGGCTATCTTCGGGTAATCTCCAATTAGGTTTCCACGTAATCGGCGCTTCATGATGTCACGCCGCAAATCGCGGCGCCTTTCCAGCTCTTATCACGTGCGCCTGTCGGGGTGAAAACCCCCGAGCCTTTGGAGATCCCCCCTTTCGCCCAGCGCTCTTCATCACCTGAAACAAAAACCACACTCAAGTTTGAACTCGTTAAGTGTTAGGAACGACGAAACCCCCCTGAGCGAATCCCAGGCCGAGGCTCCCTGGGTGAATAATATTCGCCCCAGAGGTTTCGTCGTGGAATAGATTGCCAAGCGAAACTCTGACACCCTGGGCTATGCTGGATTCGTTTAGCTGCTTCGCTGGCGACGAAGGGTACTGGCCGAAACGCAAAATCCGAAAGATGGAAAAGGAATCCGCGGCTCCTGGGGTTTCGCTGTCGAACCTTTTGCATAGCCACTTTTTATTTTTAGGTATACGAAAGGCTTGATTCCGAATCCCCCAACACTCCGGCCGGCACACGCGGGTCTCCAGGGGGCGGGCACGGAGAGGAGGGAGGAGGAAGAAAAGGATAGGAGAGTAGTATGGTTTTGCTGTTGTATGGGCTGTTGTTGGGTTTATAGGTCGTTTAGCTTTTTATCTTCCGCACCAAACCTCCGGCCCATAGTTTACGCGCCTCCAGCCCAGACCAACCCACTAGGTCAATCGTTCCCACATGGGCCCATAAAAATGCGCCTAGCACAAAACACCCAGCCCAACCCACTGTGTGTACTTCCTTCAAAAAAAAAAAGAACCCACTGTGTGTATCGTGCCCACAAGGCCCATAAAAATGCGCCGACCCCAAAATAAAGAGAGTATTGTAGACTCCGCACTGGCACACTGCTTCCGATCCCCCGACCCCTCTTCTTCTCTCGAGTACTCTTTTCTCTCCCTCCGTGCTCCGGCGTCTCACACCGGATTCATCTCGCCCATCCACCGCCACCGCCCCGCGTCCCGCACCATGAAGGACCCCTTCGAGGCGGCCGTCGAGGAGCAGGACTCGCCCCCGGAGTCGCCGGCGCCGCATCAGGAGGAGGCCGGCGCCGCGGGACCCGCGGACGACCCCGACGATTACGACGGCGGAGGCGGCCCGCGCGCCCCGCCACCGCGGCAGGCGTCGGCCCCGGCGGCGCTAGCCGCGGCCGCGGCCAAGGCCAAGGGTCGGGTCCAGAGGGAGCAGCAGGAGGATGAAGACGACGAGGAGGACCAGATGGAGGTCGACCTCGAGAAGCTTCCTACCAGCACCGGCGACCCCGACAAGCTCGCCAAGATGAAGTTCGTGCCTGATTATGGCCTTGCCGTTCATTATTCGTATATAGTAAAGGACATTGCCTTGTTAGCGGTAGAAATTCGTTGGTTCTTCGTATTGCTAGTAATTCACTGAGTAGTAGATATGCAATTGGGCAACTGCAAACCAGCGAAACCCTAATTCTGCTAGTTTCACCAGGTGGAGATCATTTATAAGTAGAAACCTAACAATTGGGCACTTGGCTTATTGGTGTTACTAAGTTGGTAAAGACTTAACTCTAGTTAACTGCACACAGACCAACTGTGCATAACAAATCTAGCATCTGTCGATTGAATCCTGTTATACGGGGCAATATTAGTCTTTAGCGTTGTTTGCTATTTTCTTTTGTGTAGCAGATAGTGTTCGATAATAGGCTTGTTTCAGTGATAATTTGTAATTTGAAAAGAAAATTTCTCCAATACTTGTTAGTTTTGATTTAATATTTCTCTGTAGTAGATAGAAAAGCATTTATATTTCGTCATGGATACAAAATCATGTGTCTATGTTAAGAAATCGTGTCTGCACTCTACCTGTCTAATTTTTCAGTGCTATACTGTCACAATTTACGGAAGAGCAGATGAACCGTTATGAGTCATTCAGAAGATCGGGATTTCAGAAATCAAACATGAAAAGGGTATGACTAACAATCATATAAATTGAATGATCTGATCTTATGTATCTTGCGTATTCACCGCCAATGCGCCTCAGTGTTTAGATTTGTAAATGAACATATGCATATAGAGCATTTTATTGTCTTGAATGCACTGTTAATCGCAGTATCATTCTGTGGTACCTTAAATCTCATGAGTGTTGTTTGCTAAAGAGAATGTCTTCTTTTTCACTTCCGTTTGGGAGAACTGTTTTGCAGCATGCTTTGTATGAAGCATACTGAAATGGACATATCTTGAGTTTTATTTTCTCAAAATGCATGGATAGTTACTTGATTTTTCCTTATTGTTTCCTGGTTTGCTAAGTCAATTTCTTCTTAGTTTGGAAACTTGATTTATTCGTCATGTTGTACTCCTTGAAATATTTAGGAGCATAAATAGCATGCCAGCTAATCAGCAGGGTAATAACTAATAACTGACTTTGATCCTGTTATATCATTTGTTTGCTATCCAGTTACTCAAATTAGTATGGCCATGTTTTCATAGTTGATCAATTATTGTCTTTACTTGCAGCTATTGACAAGCATCACTGGAAGCCAAAAGATTTCTATCCCTACGTCAATTGTGGTATCAGGCATAGCAAAAATGTTTGTTGGTGAGCTAATCGAAACAGGCAAGTTCAGAATAGTCGTGTTGATTACTTTATTTCTGTTGAAAACCCTTCTATAGCATTAATGAATTGAATAAAGTACTTGTATCTGAGAATGAGAACCGCACTGTCCAGTTTTATGTTATAGAACAATTGAATAGAGTATTCCATAATATTGACTAGCACAATTTATGTTTTAGTTTGGCTTCTGCAGTTTCCCCTGTCCAGAGGTCCATTTTGCTTTCCAGCTCACTTATATTATGCTTCCTCTGGTTTTTTTACATGCCAAATTAGGTTTGTCCTAAGTCAAACATATCCAACTTTGACCAGATTTATAGAAAAATACAACTATACAACCAAACATATGCACTATAAAAAGTATTCCTTGGTTCATTCAATGAAACAAATTAGGCACTGTAGATGTTGTATTTTTCAATAAACTTGGTCAAAGTTTAACATGCGGCTTACAACAAACCTAATAAGACATGTAAAAAAATCCAGAGGGAGTATGAGGCACCTATTCTTGACTGACAAAATGTTCAAGTATCTCTCACTATGTTAATAAAGTATTAAGCAAATGTTCTTTTTGCCCACAATTGTCAGGATGGATTTCTTGATTCCTGTTTATTTTTTCTCAGTACAATTTGATTGTGTATTGCAGCCAGGATAGTGATGGCTGAAAGGAAAGATTCTGGACCCATTAGGCCTTGCCACATCAGGGAAGCATACAGAAGACTGAAGCTTGAAGGGAAGATACCACGACGATCTGTTCCGAGGCTCTTCCGTTAGAATTGAAGCATATCTGTTGACATCAATCAGGATAGAGGTGGGTCTTTCTGAAACATGAAAGTATGATGCTAGATGTGGAACAATGGCCCTTGCAATTGCAAGTATCTTGGGCAAAAAGTGCTGTGTATAAAGTAAAATCTAGGACTATACCAAGTGTACTGTATCTTAACTATGGAGCAAATCTGATTAGCATGTTCCATTTGGGTGCATTTAAATTTCAAACATGTTTGTTTTCCAAAAACAAGTACAGGTTTGACTTGCTGCATATGCATTGTATGGGCAACTATGACGAGCTGTAAATTCGGCTTCTTACATTCGATCTGTTCTTGATATATGCCTAATAGGTCATGGAGATCGGGTGTAGCATTTCATTGCCCTTTCAACTTTGCTTTGCGCCCTGTTTCACCCTAATTCAACAACAATTCTTTTCTCTAGACCTCCCTAAAAAAACGGGATAAGGCCTGCATAGGTTGCCTGGGTTTCATGACACAGTGGCCGCAGCCTGGAATAGGAGCACTGTCATCTCCAACCCGTTACTCAGGCTACACACCAAGTTACAGAGGACTAGAAAGGCGCTGAGGAGATGGTCTCGTGGTCTGTTGGGCGCAAATAAAATTTTGCTGCGTGCTGCGGATCAGCTTATTGGGATTCTTGATGCCGTCCAGGATTACAGAGCCCTTAGCGCCTCTGAGATCCAGTTGAAAAAAGATTTGAAGGTGCGGCTATTGGGCCTGACGGTCGTTGATAAACTGCGTGCAAGACAGGCATCGAGGTTGGTGTCTATCAGAGCATCTGAGGCAAACTCCAAGCTTTTTTTCTTACGGGCAAATGGCAGGAGGAGAAAGAATTTTATCAGTTCCATTCAGACAGAGCAAGGAATGGTGTACTCCCACGAGTCCAAAGCTGACAAGCTGTTTGAACACTACAGTAATCATTTTGGTCCAAAAGAGGGTAGAGAGCTAACTCTGAACTGGGAGCATATTGGTATGCAACGTCATGATCTAACACATCTTGAAGAGGTCTTCACGGAGGAAGAAGTTTTGGCCACAATCCGTGACATTGCCTCAGAAAAGGCGCCTGGGCCGGATGGCTTCATTGGGTTGTTTTTCAAGACCTGTTGGCTTATCATTAAGCAAGATCTCATGGCTGCTTTTGACTTCTTCTATAACTAGGGGATACCCCCGCACGTTGTTGCGGAAATTTTTAAAACAAAATTTTAAGGTGAAATGAGGAAGTCAAACACAAAAGTGATTACATGAAAACATTCGTTGAGAGCAAATCATTCTAAAATGATTGATCCTAATGTATTTTAGTTGTGGGAATGTTGTGTTGTGCTACGTATAAATACATGCTATTAGCCACAGAAAATCAGTTGAAAACATAAATAGATGGTTGGTGGATGATGACATGGCATGTAGTGGACGGTGACATGGCATCTAGTGGGTCATGATGTGGAATGCTTGCATGTTGAGAGAAATATGCTATGACTTTTAGTGGGTCTCACTTATATAGGTTTTATAGATTTGCATGGCAATCATTTTGACAAGTTGAGTTCTGCTCACCTTGTTCTCATACCCAAAAAGCCTGATGCTGTCTGGATTAAGGATTTTAGGCCAATTAGCCTTACACATTCGGTTGGGAAAATTGTTTCTAAGCTTTTGGCTTCAAGGCTTGCACCAGAACTGAATTTGCTTGTTTCAAGAGCACAGAGTGCCTTCATAAAAAGGAGGAGCATACAAGATAATTTTTCGTACACCCAAAACATCATCAGAGCAATGCATCGCGCCAAAAAGAGAATGCTTTTCTTGAAACTTGATATTGCGAAGGCGTTTGATACCGGTCAGATGGGACTTTCTTCTTGAAGTGCTTGAACAGCTAGGGTTCGGCCCAAGGTGGAGGGGTTGGGTTTCTACACTTTTATCATCCTGTTCCACCGCCATCATGCTTAATGGCGCTCGGGGAAAATGGTTCAAGCATTACTCAGGGTTGCGGCAGGGTGACCCATTATCGCCCATGCTGTTCATCCTTACTATGGAGCCCTTACAAAGGTTATTTCACTTGGCAAACCGAAGATGGTCTTCTAACACCGATAAATAATCGAGCAGCAACACTTCGGTGCAGTTTATATGCAGACGATGCCGCTTTGTTTGTCAACCCGGTCAAGGAGGAGGTCAAGGTCGTGGCCGACCTGCTGAATATTTTTGGGAAAGCATCGGGGCTCATGATCAACCAAGATAAATGTGCTGTCCACCCGGTCAGGTGTGAGGGAGGCCTTGGAAGTTCAGGACGTCATGCAGCACTTTCCTTGCCAAGTCAAGGATTTCCCTTGCATGTACCCCGGTTTACCTCTTCACTTCAAACAGATCAGACGTGTAGATATCCAGCCTCTTATTGACAAACTGGGCAATAGGCTACCTGCATGGAGAGGACGTTTCCTTACTAGAGCTGGTCGCCTGCGGCTGATGACCACAGTGCTCTCTGCCATGCCCACGTACTTCTTCACGGTTTTTGCTCCTAAAAAATGGGTGATAAAGAAGATTGACAAGATCCGGAGAGGGTTCTTATGGAGAGGTTCAGAGGATGCCCGCGGGGGACACTGTCTAGTGCGTTGGACAAATGTTAAAATGCCAAAGAGCTCGGGAGGGTTAGGAGTGCTGGACTTAGAACGGTTCAGCAGAGCTTTAAGACTTCGGTGGCTTTGGTTTGAATGGACAGATCGGGAGTGGCCTTGGGTCGGTACGGAGGTTCCTTGTAATGAGGAGGACAAGCAGTTTTTCCGCGCTAGCACCATAGTTACGATTGGCAATGGTGACACAGCTTCTTTCTGGGATTCGGTTTGGCTTCAGGGGCAAGAGCCTAGGGACATAGCACATTAGCACCTGATCTGTACAAGTTGGCCTGGAGAAAGCACCTGACGGTTAGAGAGGAACTACAGAACCATAATTGGACTCGTGGCTTGTGGCGCATGACATCGGTGGAGGAAATGGCGCAATTCATTCATCTCTGGAGTCAGGTTCAGGAAGTGCAGCTATCTGACCAGCCTGATGTAATCATATGGCGATGGACGGTGGATGACTACAAAATCAGCTTATCAGGTGCAATTTGTTGGGTCGTACAGCACCTTTGATAACAAGGCCATATGGAAGTCCGAGGTGGAAGACAAGCACCGTTTTTTTGCTTGGCTGTTAGTCCAATGCAAATTACTCACAGCTGACAACCTAACTGCTAGGAAGTAGCCCTGTACCCATTTTCTCTCTTTGTGATCAGGTTGTAGAAACGACTGAGCACATGTGCTTGTATTGCGCCTATGCCCAAGTATGGCTGCTCGTCGCAAACTGGACTGCAGGCCAAGTTAAAATACCGGTGTCGGGTTACTCGATGCAAGAATGGTGGAACTCTTCTCTCAGGGGCCTCGACAAGAAAAATATGGAAAGGGTGGCCTCCCTACTCATCTACACATCATGGAACATTTGGAAAGAAAGAAATAGAAGAATTTTTTAGGGAATTGTAGCTCGGCCGAGAGTTCTTGCTTTGACTCAAGAAGAGGTGAAGATGAGAGCGTTTGCTTGTGGGCAGGAGCCCCCCGCCCCCATAATGCGCCATGTTCGTTTGGTTTATCAGCCACCACCCAACAGTACTTTTCTCCACAACAAACCAGGCACCAGCAACCAGCCAGCAGTATTTTTCTCTCAGAACAAATTAGCACCAGCCATCAGCCACCAGCCAAACGAACAGGCTGATGCTTAGGCATTCGCTTGTGAGACAGAGAGTTTTGCTTTCCTTATTGTAATCAAGCATTTGTAAAAACTGACTTTCTTCTTATCCTTCTATGACATAGCAGTACTCCTGCTAATTTTCAAAAAAAAACCTGCGGAGAACTCACCAACATGACTGCATGTGCGGAATGAAAATCTGAACGTCCGGACGCATTCAAAACCGTCAAATCAAAAGCACCGAAACACTGTAGGCCTCAAAAAATATTGTAGCAAAAAAATCGTCGCAACACAAGTCATGTTGCGTGCAACATGACGAAGAATTTCGCAACATTCGAAAACAACCTCCACAACATTCGAAAATAACATCGGTAACATCTATAGCTACTTTTGCAAACATTACAACATCGACGTCTACTTTTGCAACGTCAAAATGAAATAACTAGCAACATTGCTTAGAAGCCTCAAGAACACCCGAAACATACACTTGCAACATAAAAAAACTTGCCAACTCTCTGCGATGGAGGCCACCCGAGCCTTCTTCGTCGGTCGGCGTAGGTGAACCCTCGGGGAGCGGCGGCCAGCCGCGTCACCTTCAAGTTCCCAACCGCGGGAGAGCACACCCGCCCTCTGGCTGCGGGGCAGAAGAGCCCTGCTCCCGTCCGTGCCCTGATGGCCCGTCCACGGTCGCGCCCCGTAAGCCTTGGAGCAGAGCTCCTCCTGTTCCATGGCAGATTGACCGCGTCGCTGGCAAGAGATGGGAGATAGAGGCAGGGCACGACTGCGGCGGGGACACATCCAACATCTTGCAACATCAACATGGAACGCTTGAAACATTCTTTCGAAACATCTGAAACAATTGAAACATGTGTTTGCAACATGCAGCAAAACCTGGCGAATCCACCACTGACAAGCTTCGTCGCTGGTCGTCGCACGCACTCCGCCCCTGGCCATCGGCGTGGAGGGAGCAGCGACCTCGAGCTGCTAGCAAGTTCGGGGGACCGCGGCCGGCCGTTGGTCGCCGCCGTCGAGGAGCTCGCCGAAGGGATGGCGCGAGGGCAGCAGCGGTCTGGCCCCACCGCATGCGCCCTGCCTGTAGCCGGCCATGGCTGTGGCTCGGAGCTCCTCGGGCCATGGTCGTCGCTCGCACGCGCGGGTCATAGGGGAGCTCACCACGGGTCGCATCAGAGCGGGGGACGGCGCGACGTCATCCCATGTCCTCGGGGGAGGAGTGGCCCACGTCCTGGTGCTCAAGCGGCGGAGGAGCTTCCCTTGGCGGCAGCATGGGAGCACGAGCACCTTCTCCCATCTGTGGCTGCAATCGGTGGGCTGTGCGGGGGGCGCGCGGGGGCGGGCGGCCTCCCGTCCAGCGGGCGCAGGCGCGGTGGCGGGCTCAGGCGCGGGCGGGGCGGCGGCCGCCGGTGGGCAGGCGTGTGGGACTGCTCTGGCGCGGCAAGCTCCTGTGCGTGTGAGTGATTTTTTCATGTGAGTTCGAGTCAAACTTATGTGATGTGATTTGTGATTTTTGTGCGAAATCGAGTTTGTAATTACGAAATCGAATTCATTTGATTCGTTTGTGATTAGGTTGCGAATCAAATCGAACATATGCTTGTGCTTGTGAGATGAACGTATCAATTTGTGGAACAATCTGTGAAGTGTCAATTGTTTCTTGTTTTTGAGAAATTGTTCTTGAGAAATTATGAAGTGTCGGAACATTGGAAGGGATAGAGATGAGGATCGGATGGGAGCAGGGCACCGGCTGTTTTTTTTGTTTTTTTTTGTTTTAGGGAACCAGTTTTGGTCTCGGGTGGTAATACCACCCGAGCCTAAAAGGGGTGCGCGGTGGGCTGCGACTGGGGCACCCTTTAGTCTCGGGTGGTATTACCACCCGGGACTAAAGACCCCTTTTAGTCCTGGTTCATTCAACCGGCAGCACCGTTCGTTCACGGTGGCCACATGGTGATGGCGATTTGTTCGAGAAAAAATACTGTCTGCGGTTGGTGATGGCTGGTTTATTCTGAGAGAAAAGTACGAACTTTAGTCCCGTTTGGACTCGAGAGACCTATACTTCTCTCCAACCGGGACTAAAGCCCCTCTCCCTACCAGTGTAAACATTGTGAAATCACTTTTTTTCTTAATCTTATCTCATACGACATGATATATACGGGTAACCAAGCACCGTCTCTTCTCAACCAGGTTGGACACGTACAGACAACTAAACACGAGGATCTGTATGCACTTAGCCTGGCTCACGGGAGCATGGCTCCTAGATGCAAGCCAGACTAGAATGGCGTGCAGCAGGCAGCAGCAAGTCGCAGTGCCAGTAGCTGCGCACACTGCCGAAACCGGTGGTGCCGTGGAGTGTGCTCATTGCAGGTCTTTTGGGAAGCTCTACTCGAACTTGTATCAGTCGATTGACGGTGGTGATATTTGCATCCCTGTCCTTTGCCATCTTTTTCAGGTCAAAAATTTTGAACTGTTTGGTTGGTTCTGGCGGCAGCGGCATCTTTGTCACTTCATTCCCTCTTGGCATGGAGGAGTTGTTGAACCCTGAGATGCCGTGATCGAGACAGACTGGCACTCATGTTTCTAAGGAAAGTTTGAGCCATGCTGTTGCTATTATAATTTTTGCTAAATTGAAGATATGTCATTGACTTATGTGAGCTTCACGTGTCAGTGAGATACCAATAACAAATCTTTATAAAAAATAGGGTGCTTATCTGCCCCGGCCTCAAGAGGCCAGCGCACGCCGGGTTTGAACCAGGAGGGTCAGTCTGCAAAATTATAATAGCATGTTTCCAAATTTTGGTTCAAATTACAATATCTCGTTTACCGGCAGCCTATCTTCATGGTTCCAAAATTATAATGGCATGTTTTTAGCATCAAATGTTTCTAAGTAAACAAGATGGGTAAGAAATGTTGTTGCTTGATGGCAATTCAAGTTTGAAGCAAATATGTGGAAGATGACTCGCAGCTCAGACTTTATGTTCTTGCTTACGTGAATGCGAGAGTATTCGTTAGCTTCGTTTCTTGTTGTTCGGAGTGTCTCTGTATCTTCTTTGTAGTCGTCGACATTCATACGTGAATGCTGAATGCTCAAAAACAAATATTTTTTTAATCTAAAATATGATCCAGCTAATGTTGGTAATCTGACAATAAATTATGATAGAGACTAACATCGTTGCCGCCAGTTTGCATATAGCAGAGGACCCATAATCTTTTACATAAGAAACATGGGGCCGAAACTTACACGAGAACACGACAGAAGCTGACATTGGGCCCAATAACGGGAAATGGACAGAAGACTGATTAAACGAAGCTGAAGGAAGGGCATGTTTGGATGGAGCCCTGCCTGCGCCAATTTTGCCTGGGCGTGATGCTGCTTGAGACCTGCCTGAAATGCATTTGGTTGCAGCCCTCGATATGAGCCTGTAAGCCTGTTCCTCTACCAGGCTACCGAAATCTACTGCCTGGGTTGCTGCGTGTAGCTGCCTGAGCTAATGGTACATATTACTCGATTGACTACTTTATTACTTGATTAATTAAAGTTACAAGAGGCATGTAGAATACTATTTTGTAATGTCTTTTCATTTTTTTGCTTGTTCACTAATTTTTATCGAATCGCACAAAAATTGTGCAGCTAATTTATTATTATTTTAATTTCTTTAACTCTAGGTTTAACTAGGTACTCCCTCCGTCCCAAAATATCTGCACCCTTTGACTTTTACAGGTCACATTTGACCATTTGTCTTATTCAAAAAATTTGCGAAAATACAAAAACAATTATGCTATACTTAAAATATATATGATGATAAAACATGTCATAGCAAAATAAATAACTTTTTCACATTTTTCCCAAATAAGACGAATGGTCAAAAGTGAAACGCAAAAGTCAATAAGAGCAAATATTTTAGGACAGATGATGTACTTATTAATTAATCAATACACAATGTTTTGATAATAAGGTCATATAAATTGTCAAACCAATCACATTAGATTTATTGAAAAATTACATAAGTACTCTCCAATCAACTTTCTCAGGCGGAGGCTTCCAACCAAACGAACCATTCTCAAATTTGCCCGACCACGCGGATTCTATCAAATTTTCAAGCAACTCGCATGTAGCACTTTTCTCCAGGCAAGCCTTCCAGGGTTCCAAGTTCCAACCAAACAAGCGCTGAGTGCTTCTTGAATTGAAATTTACTTTTCTTTCGTTCCAAAATATATATCGCTTCAATTTTTGAGCGTAAGACGTGCTCTCTACGCCTCTCTTCTAGGCTTCTTTGTTTCCTTAAGTGATGACAATGATTGTTCTGTGATCTCTGTTTATATAGTCTTGTGTCAGGCGTAGTTTCCATGGCGGCATCAAGCTCTCGCTCGTCTCAGGGATGTCGATTGGTGGCGGAGGGGGAGGAGCAGGCAAGAGAGGGACGGCGGCGACAAAGATTAGAAGGATCTCGTCCCCATTTGGTCCCAACGTGACTCACAGACGGGTCCCACGCGGTCAAACGGTCCACATAAGCATCTTTGTCCACCTCAGCAGTCCACGGTGGGAAAACCACTCTAGAATACCGCTCAAACCAGGTTTAGGGGGGTTAAGTGCACCGATTAAAGAAGTTTGAGGGGCTCATTGACCCAATGTCTGGTTTTGTAGTTGGGGTGGGGTGGGGGGGGGGGGGGGGGTGTTTGTTGTATATGTTGTACCTTTGATAGTTTTTTAGCTATGACCCTTGGAACGGCCATTTCTTGAATTGAAATGTACTTTTCTTTCGTTCCAAAATATAATTCGTTTAACTTTAGCTGTAGTTTGCTTTATCAATTGAAGTTTTCCAAAAAATGATTTATATGCGATTGTGTTTATACAAATATTTTGCATAGGACAAACGGTCGATTTTTTGTTTTAAAATGTCAAACAACCTATAAATTGAAACGGAGGTAGTAACATTGTGAAATTGTGTGCCATGACCACATTATCGCACCAAATTGTCGGAGCAGACGAAGGCGCGACTAGCCAGGGCCCCATGTCGTCGTCCTTTTGCGTGTGCTCGCTTCACCCAGCGGCGCATTCAGGCAAAGCGAGACTTCGGCAGAGACGAGATGACCACGACCCGGACGATGCAACCCAACCAGCACCAGCAGGCAGGGTACGCGCGGGAGTCTACCGTCTACGCCACGGGCACCCGGCGCGTATGCACGTGCGGGCGCCGCGCGCCGACGTTCCGGCCGGCACAAGGAGAACATACGCGTCTCCCTCTACGTTTCTTCTTCTCCGTCCGCCCGCCGAGAAGCGCCGTACTCCTCTGGGCGGCCTCCTTCATGCACGCCGCGCCGAACTCCTTTCCCTCTGGTGCGTGCGCATGCGCACCGACACTCCTGTAATCCGTCCGGTTGACGTTTCGCCAGGAGGCGGGCGGGCAGCAGGGAAAGAAGCAGCTGTTGTGCCGGCCGAGCCACCGTGTGTTCCCTCGCCTCACGGCACTCCCGTATCACTCGCTCTGCCGGTGCTTGCTCGAGGAAGAACAAGGGGGGAAAAGTTAGGAGGCCGGGTCGTCTACTTGCCTTGTCCCCCGTCTCCCACCCAGTTGCCCCAACCAATTATAGCGCGCAATCGCCGCCGGCGTCGCCGCCGTTCGGTTTCGACGCAGGGTCAGCAGAAGATCCTACGGAATAAACCCCACCTGGAAATAATCCAATCGCGCTGGATCTGGTCGTACGTGCAGTGCTCGTTGAGATCTCAGCCACCAACGAGTACACGACAAGCGTTCGCCATTTTTTTATACCAGCTTGAAGTAAGCGAGCCACACAAATCAAAGTAGATTTGCATGCACTTGAGGCACCAACGAAGGGCCAGGCCCATGTCGTCAGACAAAGCCCAGTCCGGCCCGTCGCGTCAACAACCGTAGCTTTCAATTTTTGCGCGTAAGACGTGCTCTCACATCTCACCGAGTCACTGGTGAACTCGGTCTCCACGTTTCAGATCAGGAGCAAACCGCGCGGGGGCAGGAAGAGAGGCAAGAGACTTGACTGCGTGTGATTTTATGCTGCCGTATAGATTGATCGCCGACAGAGATCAGAAGCAGGCGAACAACTATGCACAAGGATCAGAGTAACATTTGCAAACAAACCGCCCACAGCAGCTCGGAGCTCACAGCAGGGATGGGATGGCATCGCGGCCGCGGTGAGAAAAAAATTTGGCAGAGCTCAAGACGAAACCTCGCAGCCGCCTCCTTTCACCACCAAAAATACAGCCGGTATGGCAGCACCCACCACCGTCCTCACTCGCTACCCAAACGCTTCCCAGGGTGTGGCGACGGCGGCGGCGGCTCAAGGTGAGCAGCGGCGACGACGACCCTTCGCCCTCGGCGTCTCCTCCATCTTCTGTCCCATTTCTTTCTACACTCCCAATACCAATACTTCCTCTTAAGCTACCGGTGATCTTCCTCCTCCTCCCTCCCACTTCTTCCACCCGCGGCTGCCTGCGGAGTCTCCATCTTATTGCTCCCTTTTTGCTGTCTCGTCTCACTTGTCCGCCTCGCGAGTCACTCGGAGTCGCTGTCCATGCTCTCCATCCCTTTCAGCCCTCTTCGCTTCTGCAATCCAAACACAGGGAGTCAGATTGATTTTCAGTTAGCTCATGCCGTGCTTATGTAGAAACATCAACCGCGGCAGGTTTCGTGAGCGAGGGCGTGTGCTCAGGTCGTGCGCGTGTGCGCGCACCTACACACCATCCAAGCCCACGACGACCCAACCCCCCCAAAAAAACTTTTTAATACGCAAGTAAACAATCAGAGTTCATGTTACAAGATTCGACCTGGACCTTGGTGTGGCCAAATAGAGATGACCGTTGCTACGTGCCAAGGCCTTTCCACTTACACATCAGCTCGATAGAGAGATCCCAGCACCCTTTTCTTCTTTCTTCTTCTTCTTCTTCTTTTTTTTTTGCTTTCCTTTTTCGATGGTTACGATTCCAAACTCTATCCGGTGGTCCTAGCAAGCCGACACATACATGTCTCTACACTACTGCACGTTACCAAAGGACCCAGTTGTCAGTGACACCGGCTCGAAACCAGCTGACATGTGGACCCCCACCCACAACAGAGCAGGTCACAATAAATCGATTTGCCACCGTGCAAGAGGTACGGGTTGGTTCCAAAGGGCACCGTGACCCGCTCGTACATGTTTTTGTATAGCGCGCGCAGGAGTGTTGCGTGCGTGTGCTGCGCCTGCTGTTTTTGCTTGGAAGAGCACACACATCATCGCAGACAACGAAGCTAAAACCTGGAAGACTCCTCAGGTTAAGGGCAAAGCCAGAAGGCTCGGCCTCGTTCCACGTCCACAGCTAATAATAAAGCCGGGGCCGGAGCGAAATAAAAAAACGGAGTGCCCGTCATCAATGAGGACACGGAGCATCACGGGTCGTGGGCCCCCGCGTGAGGGCCCATCCATCCCGAGAGAAAAGGGTAACTACTAATCCCTCCCACCTGCTTTGCAGCTTTATTTCGCAATTTGCTCGCACCCAACCCCTCATCATGGCCCAATTCTAAGCGATTTTCACTGTAGTTTCCTTTTTTCTTTTCTTTCCTTGCTATTCTTTCAGCCACACGAAACTGAAAGTTGCGAAAGATTATATGGCCGCTGAATAAGCCGCATGAAATTAGGGCGTGCGCGGAGGAAGACCAGATCGGAGCAGATTGGATTTGTACCTTCTTCACGCATTTCTTCTCCCGCACCTCATACCGGCCTTTCGTCAAATCTGACAGCCACATCCCCGGGAAGACAAACTGCACACAAAAAAGAAAGCGAAGGAGCACATGTAAGTTCTGTGATCGGAACGGAGCAGGCGGCAATGGATCGGATCGAGGTGAGGGCAGGTGGTTGAGGAGGAGGGGGCGTACTTGGAGGGACTTGTCCACGTTCTTGGCCCTCTTCTTGGGCCGCTGCGGCAGCTTGGTGCCCTTCATGGCCAGGAAGTCGTCCTCCTTCTCCTTGCGCGACAGCGAGATGTAGATCCGCGGCAGCTCCAACCGCTCCGCGCCGAGCTTCTCGCCGGCGGCGGAGGCGACCCCGCCGTTGGCGGTCAACGGCGAATCGTGGTGGTGGTGGTGGCTGTTCTTGGACTCCATGTGCAGGACGGCGTCCATGGCGGACTTGTGCGCCTTGTCCGGCAACGACCGTTTCTGCCCGCCGCCCGATCGCTCCTCGACGGACCTGATCATACCGCCACACAAGGAGAAACGAGGTGTTAACGATGCTGATGAGATTGCTGTGTGGTGGTGGCGGCCGCGGCGGCGGCGATGATGCGGTTTGTTGGCAAGTTGAGGCAAAAGGGTGTGGTGGGTCGGGTGGTGGTGGGTCGGTTACTACGGCTACGGGGGAAGTTGAGTTGAGGATGCAATCCTTCTTCCTACCACACCAAAGATGGATTCAATATAAGCAAGCAAAGCAAAAACCAGCAGGGCCGCTGCTCCTGCAGCCTCTCTCTACACGGAAAGGAAGTTGAGGTGTGCATATTTATAACCATCTACCCTACCACTAGTACTACGACCTTTCCCCTCCTCTTTGATCTTTGCAATTCATACCATCGTCACACCAAAGTTAACCAAACAATCCGCCGAAATCACTCCTAATCGACGAGACAAGTACAGTGTGCAACCATCAACAGATTTGTGGAGAAGATGTGGAAATATTGATAAGGCCCACACGCAGAATGAGGGCGGCAACAATGTGTGACAAATACGGCTATTGCTTTCTCGCCATATATCCACGGATTAGCCAATTAATGTAAAGGTTACCACACACCTCACCGCACCACCACAGATCCAGCTACACAACTTTCCCCACGAAATCATAAAAATTATAAATAAATACCACAAAATGAGCTAAAATATGAAAACGGTCCAGATCAAATCGAAACTAAAATATTCAGACAAAAACCTAGTTTAATATTTTCAGAAAGAAAAGAGAAAATAAATGATGCGTTGAAGGAAAAGAGGGGAAAGGAATCTCCCTCCCATCCGACTCTCCCTCCTTACGGGTGCGTGCTGAAAGAAAGATGTGGCGGTACAGCTCACCAAAACCAAAAGAGAGACCCGGGCCGGCCGAGGCGCAGGGACGAGAAAACCAAAGCGGATAAATAACACCACCGCAGCAACAACGCGAAGGCACGAACCCACCCCCAAAGAACGCGTCCACGACTGCAAGTCTGCAGCAACTGCAACTACTCGTGAGACGCAGAGTTTCCGCGGGGGCAAAACCGGAAACAGAAAGAAAAAAAAGAAGTCGCCGAGGGTAATCGGGAGGAGGGAAAACGACGCGCAGGATACGAAGCGAGAAGCGAGCCGAGCGAGGCCGCTCGCTCGTTCGTTCGTTTACCTGTGGTGGTGGGGCGGGTGGTGGCTGCCGTGGCGGGCGTCTACGGACGCGGACGCCGACGCGCGGGACGGGAAGGACGACGCCGCCCGCAGGTTGGACCCGCGCGTGTAGGAGCCGGCGGCTGCGGGCGGCGGCGGCATGAGCTTCTCCGCCGGCGCCGATGAGCGCCGCTGGATCTTGACGCCGCCTACACCGGCCTGCCGACGCTGCGCGGAAGGCGCGGCCGCGGCTGAGTCCCGCCGGCAGCGGGACCGCTTGTTGTGCCCCCACTGCAGCAGCACGTCGCCGACGACGGCGCCGCCGCCGCCGGTGGAGGTCGGGGAGGTGGTGTCTGAGGAGTCGGAGTTGTGGTGGTGCGAGTGGTCGCGCGCCGGGCTCCGGCCGGCCGCCGACGTTGACAAAGTCGGCGGCTGCGGCGCGCGGGCGCGCAGCGGCTTGGACTCGTGCGGCGTGGCCGCGAGGTACGAGGCGAGGCGGGAGCCGTCCGTTGCCACGGCCGGGGCGTCGTCGTCCTTGAAGGAGGATCTCGACGCCGACTTCCGTGGCACGGCGCCGCCGCCTCCGCCTCCGTTGCCTAGAGGAAGGCAGTCCGGGCTGAGCCTTTGGTACCTGCAACGAATCGAAGGGCACGTATCAGTGATTTGAAGGAAGACGGAGATCCGCTGAGAAATGCAAGTAACGGATCGCTCGCTCCATTGGAGCGGCTAGCGAAACGAAGAATCAAACAGATCGATTGCCTCGAAGGTTGAACACCCAAGCGAGGACCAAAACGACCGCAAAATTGCATCGTGGGCACCTCGTTGAAACCCAAGTAAAGCAAGACGAACGGAAGAACGCAACACCACTGGAACTCGGGACCCTGGAACTCGGAAGAGAAGGCGACCGCCGGCAGACAAAACGAGAAAAATTACTCCGGCGGTGTGATGAACCGCGGCGCTGGATCCTAACACACCAGGAGACCATCGAGGCTCTCAAATCAGCCAACAAACGACAAGTCAGAGCATCGAAGGTCCCGAATTAGAGACAACAAACAGCAGAAGGATTGGTGTTCTCCAGGCTAAAACAGCCGGAAAAGCAGAGAAAACGAAGGAATTTGAGAGACGCCTAGAAAAACATTGACAAACAGCGCTTGCGCAACAGGAAGATGAAGAAACATCGAACAGCACAGTCAGCGCGGCCGCTGGAATCGGCGACAACGGCATGGAGATACAGGAGTCTGGATCAACCAAACTGCAACAAGATCATGGAATACGAAAACCGAAAGGAAAGAGATTGGAAACATCGAGCGGATGAACAAAGCAAAAGCCCAAAGGTCAGAAATTTGACAAGGCCGACCAGCTCCGGCCGGCGGCGAACAAACAAAATCCTTCAACAACCATAGACAGAGAGAAGCGAGACCATAAACCGAAGGGGAAACAAACGCAAACAAGATGAAAAACAGAGCACACTTCGATCTGTCGCGCGGACAGCAGGATAAGAACCGAGAAACCAGATGAACAAGAGGGAGGAGGCGGGAGCCCGGAGATCTGCCGGCTACCTCATCATGTCCAATGCCGGAGGGTCTCTGAGTCTCAGAGGGCTCGCCGACGCGACGTCTCTGCCAATCGCGTGGACCTCAACGGCGCCACGCATCAAAAATGGCCTCCGGCCGCCGCAGCCGTCGTCTCTTCTTCGTTCTCGCACCGCTCGCCAATTACTCTCCTCTCCCTCTCTGTCTACGTCTCGACACAAGGAGGATATAAGGCGCCGGAAACCGGCAGAAAATTCACAAGGAAAATTGTGAGAAGAACAGAGGTGGTAGGGGGGTGGGAGGGGCGGGGAGGAAGAAGAGAAGAGGGCAGCAATGGCGATGGGAAGCAGCGCCGGGGGTCCAAATAGAAGGCTTTATCTTTTGCGCTCTCCCCGTTCTGCCCTGGAGCATGACTCGCCATTCCCCGTTCTGCCACCGCTTCTCCGTTCCCCAAACTGCCCCGGCGCGGGGCGTGGCAGTCTGGTGATTACGGGGGGAATTCCGGGGCTGTTACGTGCGTGGAATCCCGAAGATCCGAGCGTACCGTGCGGCCTCCTCTCTTGCACTGCAAGACAGCGGAAGGAGATCGGTTTCCAAACCAAGCATCGCCGTAACGTACAGGGAGGTTTCGATGACAGGTGGACCCCGTGTTCTTGGTGCCCCACCATGTCAGTGACCTCCGTATTCGGTGGGCTAACCGTCGCTGCTGTTTAACATGGACGGAATACGTAAGATCGATCACGCGCCGCATCGGCGGTGAATGTGCCCCCCGCCACGTAACGCCCTGGCACGTCGCCCGCCCGCCGTGTTGGTTGACTCATCACGTCTAACTCTGAACCACTGATTTCGTGGGCCACGAGTTTGGATGGCCCACCAGTCAGTGACAAGGGCAATCTGCTCCGTGACCTAAGGTTTTAAAGGAACGGACGGGATCGGGCTAGTCGTCGCGTGTACGGTGGATGCGACCCATTGCTTGAAACGTCCAGGACGAACGGGGTGCTGGCCTGGATGGGGCCAGCCGGCGGTACCGGCACGTGCGAGGAAGCGTTGGCCTATCGGCTATAGCCATCGGTGACCGGCTTTGGATCCGGTTTGTCCCCCATTTGTTTTAAGTCACCCTGGTTTGGAGTTTGGAGTTTGAAATTCTGAAAAAAAACGCAAATACTACATGGAGGGGCTCTCGATTTAGTCTTATAGAGAGAGCCCTCCAAATTTGGCATAAACGAGGTAAAGAGGGGGTGAAAAACAGAAAAGGGAAAAAGAGAAGTAACAAATCCAAATGAAAAGTAATTGATCCAACTCTGGCGATCTCCTCCGTCTCCGGCGGTCGGTGGGCAGGGCGGCCGACGGCGAGTTCGAGGGTTCGAGGTTAGGGTTTCGGGGTTCGGGATTTGGGGATCCTCCATGGTCATCAGACCTAGAGGGAGGTCCGGGGGTGACCGCTGAACCAACGGTGGTCGTGGATTGTGGGCGGAACGGCGAGCGGCGGCAGCGCCGCCCGCTGGGGTGGTGGAGGAGGCCGGTGGGGCCACGGTTGGCGGCGGGGGTGGGATTGGTGAGGAACGGCGGCGAGGAGCTCGGAGGAGGCGGATCCCGGCGGCGCCGAGCTCGTGGAGCGCGGATCCCGGCGGCGGAGGTGCCGTCGAGCCGAGGAGGGAGGGGTCGGCGGCGGGGGCAAGTGGCGAGAAGTGGTTAGGAAGGGTGGGGGAAGGGGGCGCGGGCGGGGGGGGGGGGGAGCGGGTGGCGGCAAGGTCGCCACGAGCAGCGGTGGAGGCCGGCGGCGGCGATGGTGCGGGAGGAAAAGGTGACGCGAGGCGGAGAAGACGATGGACGCGAGGCAGAGAAGATGGTGATTTTTTCTTTTTTCGGCTCGCGTGCGTGGTGGGGCCGGAGGGGCTCTCCGCGGAAGCCTAACGCGACATGCCCCTCCCAGTAGCAGCCTCCAAAAAGAAAAGAAAAGAGGTTTGAATATTGGATGTCTAAACATTATTATTTACAAATTATGAACGTTTAGAAAAGGTTAAGAATTTGTCCAATGTACATCAATTACTGTTGAAGTATGAGTGAGGATTTGCCGGCACAGTCTTCAAAGATGCTCCTATGGGTAGGGTTTGCGTGCGTGTATTCACAGGGATGAGTGTGCGTGCGTTGTGAGTGTCTCCGATGTATTGTGTAATTCGAAAAAAAATAGAGCTGGGGAGTTCATACCACACAATTACTTTACATTTGATAATAAAAACTTATAGCTTCAAGATCTA
The DNA here is from genome assembly GCA_947561735.1 of Cenchrus americanus. NCBI lineage: Eukaryota > Viridiplantae > Streptophyta > Magnoliopsida > Poales > Poaceae > Cenchrus > Cenchrus americanus. The sequence continues at coordinate 72,662,364 of OX387244.1, read as the reverse complement.
ATGGTAACAAAATAACAAAGCCTAATGAAAACATTTTTTCTCGAATATGCAAGCCTTTATGAAAACAAATGAAATATTTTGAATCAGAGTTTTCTATTTTCCACATAACACAGCCTTTTCGAAAAAGAAGATTACAATACAAAGCTACAACGTACAATATATGAAGCAAAACATCACTGACAGCTTTCAAAATAATTATGACAAAAATTAAAATAACTACAATACACCAAGTTCAACAACAAGATTAAGATAATTGTGTTATACCCGTAGCAACTGGCCACCCAGCTAGAGGTTCAATCGTTTGACATTAATTTTTTTTATAAAAAAGATAGGAACATAAGAATAGAACATGACCCATAGTTTGGGAGGGTCAAGTATTCGTACAACAGTTAGGACCATAATCAAAGAATGCAACCAATCGGGTCTATAAAGGTTCTATTTATGTCTTTTTTTTTGAATATTAAATCCGTAACATGTCAATTAACCATGAGGAATAGTTTTAGAAACCAAAGATGGTTCAGGTTGACCAAAAAAGGTCAAAAGTTCAACTAAAACAATTTGATTTCAATTTCAATCTTCAGTTATGTTTATTGCTCACACCTCTAGTAACGAAATACTATTGTCTGACAAATTGAGTCCAATTTAATGGATTTTTCTTCACAATGTTGCTACCAATACCAAGGAAGCAGCTCAAACAACTATACATACCTTTTGTAAAATGGAAACAACTGTACTTGATTAAATTAGGTGTCGGTGCGGAAAGTAGTCCCGACACTAACCAGTAATAAGCGCTGAGATCTGCCTCTCGATGGTCGGTGCTAAGCAACTAAGGACGCCTTGGTTTATCCCCGGTTCCCGGCCGGGCCGTACGTCCCGACGGGGGTGTGCTCGAGGCACTGTATTGCTTCGCACCGGGGTGCCTGTAGAGGGGTGGCTACAAGCGAGGCGGGAGAGGAGGCGTGGCCTCCAAGTCCCAAAGGATGTGATTGAGGCGAGTGCCAATATCGTGGGGAAGGCGAAGAGCGTGTAAGTGATCGCTATCCGTCGTCCCGTGTCCCTGCGGCGCGGGGAGGGGGGGGGGTCGCCTCCCTTTTATAGGCCAAGGAGAGAGCGGTTTATAAGCATGCCGCACTATTTCGTTACGTGTGATGGTATGGTGTACAACGTCGTGGAGTTGATGATTGTCCTGGCGAATCTCGCTCCAGTCATGGCGTCGTGGCGTGCCCTGTGCCTGAACAGGGGCGACCTCGAGGGTGGAGGCGTGGTGGTTGACCGGGGCGTCTCCAGTCGGGCTCGAGGGAGCCGCTGACGATGATCCGTACGTGGCGCAGTAACAGGCGTGGTGGCGTCCCGTCCCCGCGTGCTCAACAGCGTCGGAGTAGTTGTAGTAGTGCGTGGCGTGGCGCAGCAGGGGTGGGGATGGCCGCACAGGATTGACAGCGACGGGGATGGCGCTCCCGCCGGCCTGACGTCACGGTTTGACCCGCGGAGTCACGAGAAGAGGGTTCGAGGGTGTGGCCGGCCCCCCTTCGAGGGCGCGGCGCGTTAGCCGTACTAGAGCGGGCAGCAAAGTGTCACGGAGCTGACACCGGCCTCGTCACACAGTTCCCCACAGTGGCGGGGATGGGCTCCCCCTAGGGAGTTGGCAGAACAGCGTCGGGGCGTGATTCCCAGGCGCGTCGTGGCGCAGCTCTGCCGTGTCAGAGCATTAAATGTCCGTACACGCGTGCGGGTGCAGGTGCACTCGTGAGGGAACCTCGAGCGAGGCGGACCCTGCTCGAGGGAGGCGGGGACCCTCGAGCGAGGCGGATCCCACTCGAGGGAGGCGCGAGCCCTCGAGCGAGGCGGTCCCTGCTCGAGGGAGGGCTCGCGCGGTCCCTGCTCGAGGGAGGCGCGAGCCCTCGAGCGAGGCGGACCTCATTCGAGGGGGTTTGAGCCCTCGAGCGAGCCGGACCTCGCTTGAGGGGGCGCTTTGTCGGGCCGCTTCGGTGGGCCGCGGGGGCCGCCACAACGTGGATCGCGTTGTGTGTATGTTTTGTGTTAGGCCCGAGGTTGGGTTTGCGTTTTGCGTTTTTTGCAGGTTTTAAGCAGGATTCCCCTGGTTTTTTCGGGGACCCTCGTGGCTGTCCCCGACAGTAGCCCCCGAGCATCTGCGGGTGTACCGGTCAGGTTCCCGCAGATGCTGGAGCCTACTGATAGGACGCTCTTCCCTCCCGGTTGCAAATGCCTTTCCGTGGGGCCGCGTCAGCGGACCCGCGGGTCTAGCCCCCGAAGCCCTGCAGGAGCGTGAGTGCTCCTACAGGGGTTTTCTCGCGGAATTTTATCAGCGGCGTGGTACGTGTCTCAACTGGCATCGGCAATGTTTCATCTGACTTCGGTGACGCACGCGCAACTGATGTCTTTCACGTTCGGTGTATCCCAGGAGGTGTAGCCGTGCGTCGAGCCCTCGAGCCTGGGCCCATTCGAGGCGATCGGGGCGAGCTCTTCGTCTTGTTTTAAACGCGCCCTCGCCGTCCCTCCGCGTGACGGAGGGTGAGGTCTCCACAACCCCCATCGATCGAGTCGCGGATTGCGGATTCCTCGTCGAGCTGTTAGCGGGTGGTTCAAGTGGACGCCCATGCCCCGTTCGATAAGGGTAGGCTCGTGGTCCGGAGACTCATCCATTAAAGCGCTTGCGCGGGTTTGCTAGGTGGGGCTTGGTCCCGTTCGCTAGGGACCGAGGGCGCGGAAGCTCTCCCTCGGTGGGATCCCCCCGGCTAGCTGCCCTCGCTGGCTCTCGAACACGACACGTGGGGCGCCCTCGTTGCCCCTGACTCTGGTGATCTGGGGCACCTGTTCGAACCCTTCGAGGATCAGGTTTCGAACCCCTGATGAGTAGGGCCGTGCGGGGTAGCACCTGAGTGCTCCCGTCTTTTCGCATCTGCGTATTTCAAGGGTTCTCAGCCGTGCCGGCCCTTGAACCGCTGATCAGTAGGTTTCGTAGATCGAGGGCACCTGTGGCGCCTGTTTACTTTGAACAGGCTTCGAGGCCACTGGTCGGTAATCGCACCCTTCGAGGGTCGGTTTTGTTTGAGCCTGGGCTCGGGCCGCTCGAGGGTCTTCCTTACCTGGTAAGGGACCGGGCCATTTAATGCCCGCAGTCGCGGATGCAGTTTGGCGCTGCGGGCGCGCCTTTTCAGGCGTCGCGGCCGCACCCGTAGTGGGCGGAGTGGCCCCTCGGTACCGCGCCGTGATGATGGCGCGCGTGCAGACGTGCGGCCGCCGTGGTCGTGGTGGGTCCCGCTCGTCAGCGAGGGAAAATTTTCACCTGCAGTTAATGCGTGCGGGGTGTGCGCTCCGGAGAGCACACCCCGTGGATCTATAAATCCAATAGGGGGAGGAGAGGCGTTTTTTTACCTTCTCACTTAGCGTTTGCCATCCTTGCCTCTCGCGCTTCTGCCCCCGAGCTGTTTTTGCCTTTGCGCCTCTACTCTAGAGTCGTTCTTGCTTCTCATTCCTCGTTCCCTCGCCCGTTCGTATGGCTCCCTAGCAGTCCATCACCGTCATTGACCCGCCGGCATGGGAGCGCTCGACGGCGACGACGCTATCTCTGAATCTGCTGGTGGCCGGCGGCCAGCTGGCGGCGAATGTGGAGGGGCAGCCCGCGGAGTAGATCGTGCTGTCGGAGAGGGACCGAGTTCCCAACCCACCGTTCGGCTACGTCGTCAGCTTCATCCGCTTCCACGAGCGCGGTTTCTCAGTGCCGGCGAGCCGCTTCAAGCGGGCTCTGTGCTACCACTATGGCGTGGAGCTGCACAACTTCACGCCGAACACGATCTCGCAGGCGGCCACGTTCGTCGGCGTCTGCGAAGGCTTCCTGGGGATCCTGGTAAATTGGGATCTTTGGGTCCACCTCTTCCGCGCGGAATTGCACATGCTGGCCACGTCGGAGCCGAGGACTCGCCGCGCGGCGCGCGCCGGCGGCTTGTCGCTCGCGTTGCGGAGCTTGCGCAGGGAGGAGTACATCCCCTGCACGATGACCTCCAACAACGCGGACTGGGAGCGGGGGTGGTTCTACCTCCGCAACTCCGACCCCGGCCTCCCCCCTACACCGGCAAGGTGCTGAGGGAGAAGGCCATCTCCTGGCACCACGGGGTATCTCCGCCCTCGCACCAGGCGCGGTTGGACTCGCTCCTGGTCGCGTTGAAGTACCTGGCGGACCGCGGGCTGACACCGAGGTGCTTCCTCGCCAACCTCCACCACCGGCGGATTGTCCCCCTGATGGAGAGGCGGCTCCGCATCTTCGAGATGGACGAGGACACGGACCCCGTTGCGTTGGCGGAGTCGCGGCTGCTGCGGGACCTCTTCCCGTGGGAATACGCGGCCACCCGGGCGCGGCGCGCCATCGACCTCAGGGCGGGGCGTTGCGATAACGCGTCCCTGTGGGCGTTCGCCATGCTCCCAGTCGGCCAATTGGTGAGTGAATTTCTTGCTTTCCTTTCTTGTTCTGCTGGTTTTTGGGTCGTCGACGTATTTTAAGGCTTTGCTTGATCCCCGCAGTCCGACCCGCCCACGCCCCGGTCTCGCGCGCACGCGCACGCGGCGCAACGGCGAGAGCAGGAGCGGGTGGAGCGTAGAAGAGAGCGGAATGCGCAGTGACGGGAGCGTCGGGAGCGGAGGAGCGAGGAGTTCCGGCTGCACGAGCAGCAGGGGCTTTCCTCGCCCGGGGCAGAGGAGTACTCGTCATCAGACGAGGAAGAGGAGGAAGAAGGGGAAGAAAATAGGGGGTAGGTTCTCCCCGACAGGTGGGAGCCTGCACCCCCGTCACCGGAGCCGACTCCGGTGGCAAGAGAACCATCGTCCGGGGCGGGCGCAGGGGCGCCCCCGCCGCCGGGCGGTCTACGACGGAGGCGGCACGGGCCGCGAGAGGGTGCCGGCGTGTGCCACGGAGGCGCCCATGCGCGCGGCGGAGCCCGCGCTCGCGGTGGAGGCGGCAGGAGGCGCGACGGCCGCACCCGCGACGTCAGCGGGGACCTTGAGGAAGAGGAAGCGGGCCTTCTCCTCCTTGAGGTAAGGAGTTTCCCTTCGAGGGGCCGTGTGCTAGATAGGCGGGGATTTGAGTTTGGTTCTCGTGTTTGCAGGGTAACGCCAACCGTGCCCCCCTCGCGCCAGCCAAGGTGCTGAGGGCGGACGCGTCCGTCCCAACCAGGCGGCGCTCGTCGAGGACGTCACGGGCGGCCGTAAGCATGACAGCGACGGCGAGCGGGGGCTCGCAAGGTGCGGCCGAGGCCTCGGGGCCGCGGCCGGTGACGTCGTCCACGGGGCCGCGGCCGGCGGTCGTAGAGGCACGGCGGTGCGGCCGCGGCGGAGGCGCGGCGGTGGCGGAGTCACGGCGGAGGCGCCGGTCCGGCGCGGCACGGCCCGACGACGTCGGCCGCGGAGGCGCGTCCGGCGCCCGCGGCCGCCGAGGCGCGGTCGGGGACGGTGGGCGCGGTGGCGCGACGAGAGCCCGCGGCCATGGTGGTGCGGCAAGAGGCGGCCGTGGTGGAGCGACGAGGGGCCGCCTTCGCCGGCGGCTCCCGGCGACGGCGGTGGAGATCCCCGACGACGAGGTCCCTCCGCCCGGGTGGGACCAGTGGGCAAGCCTACCCACACCAGCCCCCGAGCCCCTGGCGGGGGCACTCGTGAGAAGGTGGGATGGCCACATGGTGGCCGGGGGCTTGGGGCATGGCGCCGAGGCCTCTTCGTCTCGCACCGGCCGCCCTGCTTCGAGCGACCCAGCGGCGAGCCTGGGGCAGGGGTAGGAGCGCGTCAACGCGCCGCCCCTCACTTCGCCGACGCGCAAGAGGAGCAGCAACTGTGGGAGGAGCTCCGCGGCCACGACGCTTCGCTCAATCGGGCGCTAAACGAGGCGCTGCGGATCCATGGCGGCCCAGCGTGGCCTTTCTTCCAGGTGCGTCGACGTTCATTAGCTCGTCGCTTTCTTCCTTGATCTGTTGTTTTCGCGTTTGTCTTTACGGCGCGACGCTCATTGGTTTTTGTCTGCTGGTGGCAGGAGCCGGAGCTCCGCGCCCGCGACAGGTACGGCGCCCTCGACCAGATGAGCGCTGAGCTCCGCCAGCTCTGGGAGCAGCGCGACGCTCTCAACACCCTCGCCGAGGCCCTGAGGACCCGGGACGGCTGGTTGGCGTACCGGGCGGAGGCTCTGCGCGACCAGCTCTTGGAGATGGAGGGGCAATCCACGGCGCGTTCCTCTGCCGTTGAGCGGGTTCGCACGGTCCTCATCGACCGGGACGAGGCGCTGCAGCAGGTGAGAGGGGACCTGGAGAGGGCGCGCTCCGTGGCGGCTAACTGGGAGGCAGAGGTGGTCTCCATCCGGGCTCAGCACCGGCAGGATCGCACGGAGCTCAAGGAGGCGCGGTCCCGACGAAGACAGGCCACGGAGAGGGCGCGGGAGGCCGAGCAGAGGGCCAAGGAGGCCGAGGAGTTGAAGGTCGCCCTCGGCGCTAAGGCCGGCGCGGTCGTCGCGGCGGAGGAGCGCCTCCGGCGAGAGCGCGTCGCCGCCCGAGGAGGCCGAGGGTCAGCTCCAGCAGGAGCGGGCCGCCCTTGTCGATGCCCGGACGGCGCTCGAGTGGGAGCATGCTGCTCTCGAGAGGGCGCTGGCATCGCTGAAGGAGCGAGAGGACGAGGTCTCGAAGCTCGACGGGGAGCTGATCGCCCTCAGCATCTCGAACGAGGATCAGCGCCAGACCCTCGGGGAGCAGAGCGCCACGGTCGTCAGCCTGCAGCAGGCGGTCGAGGGCGGACGCCGAGCTCTCGAGGTGGAGAGGAAGCAGGTTGAAGCCGTTTCATTCCTTTGTTTTGTTGATCGTCCCTTGGGGGGTTTGTTCTCTTCTTGATTTTCTTTGCTTGTGGTATCCAGGCATGCGAACCGCGCTGGGGCATGCGACCGATCGGGCCGAGACGTTGCAGGCAGCCTACGACTCCTCCGAGCGGGAGCTGGTAGAGCTGTGCGCTGCCGCCCTCGAGACCTGCCAGGCGGTCGAGGAGGGCGAGGCGCGCGTTGGAAGCTCGCTGGCAAGCCGTCTGCGCGCCCTTAGTGGGCATGTCTCGAGGCGCATGCGCCGCGCGCTTCACTTGGGCGTCCAGAAGGCCCTCGGCGTGGTGCGGTCCCACTACGAGGTGAACTTCGAGGCTGTGGCGTCAGGCTACGTCATCTTGGAGGGCGTCGAGGACGAGGTGGCGATGGAGCACATGGACGCGCTTGCCGCTGATGCTGCCGAGACGCTCACCGAGGACTTCATGGAGTTCTTATTCCCCGACGCTCCTAACGCCGGCGCGTCCCAAGCCTGAAGATCGCTGGGCACTTGGCCCTTTTTTTTGAATGTTAGTTATCTGGCCGCGTGGCCGTGTAAATAGACAAGTAAACTCTTGAAATATCGAAGCACTTGTAAATCTAAGTAATGTTTCTTGTTTCGCTTATTGCGCTGTTCTGTTTTTCCTTCGCTTGGGTGAGTTTGGGTTGGGGAGGTTCGATTTCATGAGTAACCCGCTGGGTCGGAGGCAAGAGAGAAGGGTCTTATCCTCGCGGAGGCGTAGGCTATCTCTAGCTCGCATGTCCTTTCCGCTTGGTCACTCATGCCCCGCCTGGACTCACTCGAGGCTAAGGTCGAATCATACTTGGCGCGTCTGCGGGTTGAATTTTTTGCGAAAAAATGGGACCATTTTTTGGGGGGAATGCCCCCCGCAGTAGCCCCCGAGGGTGACTTGGTTTTTAGGGGAAAGCCGAGTTGCCCTTTAACTTTATTAACTTGCTGTTATTTACATTCGTGCTGCCAACTGGGGTGTTGGGCATGTAATTTACAACAAAAGACTTGGAAATCCTAGCTAAGGGTAGAAGCGACGTAGCTGCTGGATGTTCCAACCGTTGGTGAGTTCCTCGCCGTCCTCGTTGGCCAGCTTGTACGTGCCGGGCTTGAGCACCTTCACCACGACGTAGGGTCCCTCCCATGGGGGTGACAACTTGTGGCGACCTCGATTATCTTGGCGTAGTCTTAGGACGAGGTCCCCCTCGCTGAAGTCTCACCGCCGCACCTTTCGAGCTTGGTAGTGCCTTAAGGACTGCTGGTACCTCGCGGAGTGCATCAGGGCCATGGTATGTGCCTCGTCCAGTTGGTCCAGCGAGTCTTCGCGGGCTTGCTGGTTGGCACCTTCGTCGTAGCCCCGGACCCTGGGCGACCCGTATTCCAAGTCCGTGGGGAGGACGACCTCCGCACCATGGACCAGGAAAAATGGGGTGAACCCGGTGGCCCTGCTTGGGGTGGTTCTGAGGCTCCACACAACCGTCGGCAGCTCCTGGAGCCATTTCCGACCAGACTTGTTCAGCCGGTCGAAAATCCTGGGGTTGAGGATACGACCCTTCTCTCTTGCCTCCGAGTCGGTGATGATGGAGTTCATGCGGATGTGGAACTTGTCGCAGAATTCTAGGAATTTCCTGCCTGTGAATTGGGACCCGTTGTCGGTGATGATGGAGTTCGGCACTCCAAAGCGGTAGACGATGTCGGTGAAGAACGTCACCGTCTGCTCCGCCCTGATATTCGTGATGGGGCGCACCTCCACCCACTTGGAGAACTTGTCGATTGCAACCAACAGGTGGGTGTAGCCCCCGGGCGCCTTCTGCAAGGGCCCGACGATGTCCAGCCCCCACACGGTGAAAGGCCACGTGACGGGGATGGTCTGCAGGACGTGCGCGGGGAGATTGGACTTGCGGGTGTAGAACTGGCACCCTTCGCAGGTGCGCACGATCTCGCTGGCGTCAGCGACCGCGGTGGGCCAGTAAAGCCCTGGCGGAACACATTGCCCACGAGGGTGCGGGGTGCGACGTGGTGGCCGCATACGCCCGCGTGTATGTCCCGGAGGAGCTCGCGCCCCTGGGGGATGGGCACGCATCGCTGCAGGATGCCGGAGGCGGCGCGCTTGTACAGCTCGCCGTCAACGAGAGTGAAGGACTTGGCCATCTTGGCGATGCGCCTGGCCTAGGATCGGTCCGAGGGGAGTCCCCCTCGATCCATCCATGCGATATATTTGTCGAGCCAGTCCACCTCGCTGGGGGCTGGTTCGACGTCCATGGCTTCGGCCTCGTCGGCGCTGTACCCCTCGAGCAGGGAGAGCATGTACGCCTCGTTCGAGGGGTCCTCGTCCATGGGCTTTGCGCCCGCTGGATTCGAGGGAGCCCCCGAGGGTTCCGTGCAGTTCGAGGGGTGCGGCTCGAGGTTGACGGACAACTGGGCAATGTTCCGAGCGAAGACGTTTGGGGGACGGTGATCCGCCCCGACGCGATCTTGGCGAGCTCGTCTGCCTCCTCATTATACCGGCGGGGCACGCGGTTGAGCTCGATGCCGTAGAACTTGTCCTCGAGGGCCCGCACGGCCTTGCAGTACGCCTCCATCTTATCGTCATGGCAGCTCGCGTTTTTCATGACCTGGTCGATCACGAGCTGCGAGTCCCCCCGCACGTCGAGGCGTTTGATGCCTATCTCGATGGCGATCCTGAGGCCGCAAAGTAGGGCCTCGTACTCAGCCATGTTGTTCGATGCGGGGAAGTGGAGGCATACAGCGTACCGCATGTGCTCCCCGAGGGGTGAGACGAAAAGCAGGCCCGCGCCCGTACCTGTCTTCATCACCGAGCCGTCGAAGTACAGAGTCCAGCATTCTGCCTGGATCTGTGGCGGCGTCAATTGCGTGTCCGTCCATTCGGCAACAAAATCTGCCAAGATTTGGGACTTGATGGCCTTGCGCGAGGCGTAGGCACGCGTCTTACCCATCAGCTCCACCGCCACTTGGCAATCCTGCTTGCTGCATCCGGGTTCCGGATGATTTCTCCTAACGGAAAGGAGGAAACCACCGTGACTAGGTAAGCCTCAAAGTAGTGGCGGAGTTTGCGCCGCGCGAGAACCACTGCGTAAAGCAGCTTCTATACTTGTGGGTAGCACGCCTTGGTCTCGGGCAAGACTTCGCTGATGTAGTACACCGGCCACTGGACTGGCAAAGCGTGCTCCTCCTCCGCGCGCTCCACCACAATGACGGCGCTGACCACTTGGGTGGTCGCGGCCACGTAGAGGTACAAAGGCTCGTTGTCTTGCGGCGGAGTGAGGATTGGGGCATGGGTAAGGGACGCTCTCAGCTTATCAAGCGCCTCCTGGGCCTCGACGGTCCAGGAAAAATGCTCATGCTTCTTGAGGAGCCGGTAGAGGGGCAAGCCCTTCTCGCCGAGCCGCGAGATGAAACGGCTCAAGGCGGCAAGGCACCCCAACACCCTTTGGACCCCTTTAAGGTCCCAAATCGGACCCATTCGTTCGAGGGCCGCAACCTTTTTGGGGTTGGCCTTGATGCCTCGCTGGCAGATGATGTATCCTAATAGCATGCCGCGCGGCACGCCAAAGACACATTTTTCGGGGTTTAGCTTCACCCCGTTGGCCCGTAGGCAGCCGAACGCGATGTTGAGGTCGCAGACCAGGTCGTCCGCCTTCCTGGTTTTTACGACTATATCATCTACACACGCCTCAACGGTTCGCCCGATGTGGTCTCTTAAGACGTGCTGCATACATCGCTGGTATGTTGCGCCCGCGTTACGGAGGCCGAATGGCATCGTTACGTAGCAGTACATCCCGAGCGGCGTGATGAACGAAGTCGTGAGCTGGTCGGACTCCTTCATTTTTATTTGGTGGTACCCGGAATTGGCGTCAAGGAAACAGAGGAGTTCGCACCTGGCGGTCGAGTCAACGATTTGATCGATTCATGGCAAAGGAAAAGGAACTTTAGGACATGCTTTATTAAGACTAGTGTAGTCTACACACATCCGCCACTTTCCATTCTTTTTCTTTACTAATACAGGATTAGCTAGCCAAGTAGGGTGGAACACTTCCTTGATGAACCCAGCCTCGAGGAGCTTCCGCAGCTCCACTCTGATTGCCCGGCGCCGCTCCTCATCGAAGCGGTGCAGCCGTTGTTGCACGGTGCGGGAGTGAGGTAGGATATCAAGGGAGTGCTCGGCGACCTCCCTCGGGATGCCTGGCATGTCCGAGGGGCTCCACGCGAAGATGTCGGTGTTGGCGCGGAGAAAGTCGACGAGCACCACTTCCTATTTCGGGTTGAGGGTAGAACTGACCCTCAACGCCTTGCCCTCGGGGGCAGCAGGGTCGAGGGGCACCTCCTTGGTCTGCTCAGCAGCCTCGAAGCTGCCGACGTGCTTAGTGACGGAGTCGAGGTCCTCGTTGACCATCTTCTCCATGTTGGCAACGAGCGCTTCGTCCAGTGCAAGTGCCTCGGCGTGTTCCACGCACTCGACGTCGCAGTCGAATGCGTGCTCGATGGATGAGCCCACGGTGATGACACCGTTGGGCCCCGGCATCTTCATCTTGAGGTAGGTGTACTTGGGGACTGCCATGAACTGGGCGTAGTAGGGTCGCCCGAGTATGGCGTGGTACGCGCCCCTGAACCCCACCACCTCGAAGGTGAGTGTCTCCTTGCGGTAGTTTTCCGGCGTGCCGAACCAGACTGGCAGGTCGATCTGCCCGAGGGGCTGGACGTGCTTGCCTGGCGCGACGCCATGGAACGACGTTGTGCTTGGCCACAGCTGGTCCAACCTGATCCCCAGTAGGCGCAGCGTGTGTGCGTAGAGGATGTTGAGGCTGCTGCCTCCGTCCATCAGGACCATCGAGAACCGCGCGTTCCCGATGACTGGGTCGACCACCAGTGGGTACTGACCCGGGTTGGGGATGCGGTTCGGGTGATCCTCGCGGCTGAACGTGATGGCGTCCTCCGACCAGTCGAGGAAGGAGGGAGGCGCCTTCTCTGTGGCGAGGACCTCGTGCCGCTCCCGCTTGCGTTGGCGACTGGACATGTCGACGGTCGCCCCCCCGAATATGAGGAAGACATTCTCCACGGCGGGGAAGCCGCCGGCGTCGCCGTCACCCCCGTCCTTCTTGGCCTCGTCGTCCTTTGCGGCGGCGCGGCCGTAGAACCGCTTGAGCATGTCGCACTGCTTGAGGGTGTCGTTGACCGGCGTTTTGTGGTAGGGACATGGCTTCTTCAGCATGTCGTCGAAAACTCCCGGGCCTAGAGGGGCCGGTCGAGGGCCCCGTCGAGCCGGGTCAACAGCAAGAGCTTCGCTGTCGTCGTCGTCGTGCCCCTGCTCGCGCGCCTTGCGGCGCGGCTTCTTTCCCTTCTTGCCCCGCTTGTTCTTTTGGCGGGGCTCCTTGGACTTGCCGCCCTCTGCGGGCGCGTCGTCCATGCGCTTGCCTTTCTTGCTGTCAAAGATCTCCCCCACCGCCTCTTCGCCCGAGGCAAAGCTGGTGGCGATGTCGAACAGCTCGTTCGAGTCGACCGGCGGGCTGCGCCCGAGCTCGCGCACAAGATCCCGGCATGCGGTGCCCTCGAGGAAGGCGTGCACGATTTCGGACTGCGCCATGCGTCGTATGAAGTCCCGGAGCCACTCGCTGGGCTTTTGGGTGCAAGAGCGCAGGTCCCAGGAGTTCCCAGGGTGCACGTACGTGCCCTGGAAATTTCCCACAAACGTGCAGACCAGGTCGTCCTAGTTGTGGATCTGGCTGGCCGGCAGGTGCTCGAGCCACGTCCGCGCCGAGTCGGCGAGGTGCAGGGGGAGGTTGCGGATGATAACCTCGTCGCTGGTGGCCCCGCCCAGCTGACATGCCAGACGGTAGTCGTTGAGCCACACATGGGGGTCTGTCTCCCCGTTGTACTTGACGATCGTCGTGGGCTCGCGGAAGCGATGGGGGAAGTTCGCCGTGCGGATCTTCCGGCTGAACACGCGGGTTCCCGGGGGCTCCGGCGTTGGTGAGCGGTCCTCCTGGCTGTCGTAGCGTCCACCCCGCCGAGGATGGTAACCCGCGACCACCCACGCCTCTGCGTTACCCGCTCGCCGGGCGTTGATGACGTTGCGGGCATCGCCATCTTGGGCTTGCCCGTGCGTGTCGAGGAGCCGTTCCTTGGCCGGCGTGCGCCCGGGTTGGCGGGGCGCTCAGCTACGCCGCCCGCGTGTACCGAGGGCTCGGAACCTTGCGCACCCCATCGCCCCGCGCGCTCCCCTATTGGCGGATGAGGGACGCCGAGCTTTCGGCCTGTTGGACGGCCGCTTGCTCGATGAGTGCCTGCGCCTCGCGGTGCAGGTTTCGCGCCTCTGGCGTCGAGGGGGTGGGCATGACCCGCAGCAGTGTCGCGGCAGCAATGAGCTTCTGGCTTGCTCGCCGGGGCGTGTCCGGATCGTCGACGTTGAAGTCGGCGTTGATGCGATCGCGGGCTTGCCTTCCCAACTCACGCGCGCGTTCGCCGCGCACGGAGGCTTCTCCCGCGATGGAGGCGTGAAGCAACCGCACCGTGTGGTATTCTTCTGCCAGCTTGGCCTCGAGCTCGCGCGCTTGGGCCAGCTGTGCGTTGATGTCAGCCCCCCTCGACGGTGAGAGGGGAGGGGCGCTTGGTCCCACAGCCGTGCGCGGTCTAGTTCCCAGCCAGGGGGAACCTCTCCGTCGCCGGCTCCCGCCTCGTCGGCAGCGTTCGCTGGATCGTTGGCGATCATGACGCAGCACTCCCGCGCGGGGTCGTAGCTCCCGGCACTTGAGTCATCGGAGTAGCCGAACCAGTAGTCCGCGGCGTCGAGGAACCGCTGGAACATTACTGGGTCCGGCACGCCGGAGAAGTCCCGCTCCACGTACCCATGCGAAGTGGCGGGTGGCAGCTCGTCGGTGGAGCCTTGGGATGACTCGTCACCGGCGGAGGTGCTAGGGTCCCTGGCAACCAGGATGTGGCGGCCAGGGGAACCCTGCGCATCGTTGTGTTGGCATTGGCGTTGGCGACGTACGCCGCCGTGGCGCCGCGCAGACCGATAGGGAAGCGCTGTCCCGAGACCGTACGCTCCCCCGCCGGGGCGGTTGCTGTCTCGCCGGTGAGCGCGTCGCGTTGCTAGGCGACGCGCGCGGCATGCCGGCGCTCCGACGCGCCCCCGTCGCGCGCGCGCCGGCGGAGCGACGGCGGCGCGCGGGTGGCGCCGAAGGACCCGCAACGTCCGTGTTGGCGGGTCTGGCGTCGTGGCGATGTGTGCGGTGGCGGTCAGGATGGACCTAGCTTGGCACCACGCACGGAGCTCCTCACGGTTGGTGAGGCGCATGAGGTAGCCGTTCCCCGTAGCCTGAAAGTTCAGGCCCCCGAACCGGATTTCGAATCCGGCCGGGAGGGGGTCCGAGCTGCCCATGGAGTAGCGCTGACCGCGGTACTCGGTGCGAATCACCATCAAGAGAGCTGGTGACGAGTTGATCTTCAGCGCGTGTTCCCCTACCTGGCGCGCCAACTGTCGGTGCGGAAAGTAGTCCCGACACTAACTAGTAATAAGCGCTGAGATCTGCCTCTCGATGGTCGGTGCTAAGCAACTAAGGACGCCTTGGTTTATCCTGGTTCCGGCCGGGGCCGTACGTCCAGTAGGGGGTGTGCTCGAGGCACCTTGTATTGCTTCGCACCGGGTGCGGTAGAGGGGTGGCTACAAGCGAGGCGGGAGTGGTGGCGTGGCCTCCAAGTCCCAAAGGATGTGATTGAGGCGAGTGCCAATATCGTGGGGAAGGCGAAGAGCGTGTAAGTGATCGCTATCCGTCGTCCCGTGTCCCTGCGGGGGGGGGGGGGGGGGGTTGCCTCCCTTTTATAGGCCAAGGAGAGAGCGATTTACAGGCATGCTGCACTATTTCGCTACGTGTGATGGTATGGCGTACAACGCCGTGGAGTTGACGATTGTCCTGGCGAATCTCTCTCCAGTCATGGCGTCGTGGCGTGCCCTGTGCCTGAACAGGGGCGACCTCAAGGGTGGAGGCATGGTGGTTGACCGGGGCGTCTCCAGGCGGGCTCGAGGGAGCCGCTGACGATGATCCGTACGTGGCGCAGTAACAGGCATGGCGGCGTCCCGTCCCCGCGTGCTCAATAGCGTCGGAGTAGTTGTAGCAGTGCGAGGCGTGGCGCAGCAGGGGCGGGGATGGCCGCACAGGATTGAGAGCGACGGGGATGGCGCTCCCGCCGGCCTGGCGTCACGGTTTGACCCTACGGAGTCACGAGAAGAGGGTTCGAGGGTGCGGCCGGCCCCCCCTTCGAGGGCGCGGCGTGTTAGCCGTACTAGAGTGGGCGGCACAGTGTCACGGAGCTGACACCGGCCTCGTCGCATAGTTCCCCACAGTGGCGGGGATGGGCTCCCCCTAGGGAGTTGGCGGAACAGCGCCGGGGCGTGATTCTCAAGCGCGTCGTGGCGCAGCTCTGCCGTGTCAGAGCATTAAATGCCCGTACACACGTGCGGGTGCAGGTGCGTTCGTGAGGGAACCTCGAGCGAGGCGGACCCTGCTCGAGGGAGGCGGGGACCCTCGAGCGAGGCGGACCCTGCTCGAGGGAGGCGCGAGCCCTCGAGCGAGGCGGTCCCTGCTCGAGGGAGGCGCGAGCCCTCGAGCGAGGCGGACGTCATTCGAGGGGGTTTGAGGCCTCGAGCGAGGCGGACCTCGCTCGAGGGGGCGCTTTGCTGGGCCGCTTCGATGGGCCGCGGGGGCCGCCACGACGTGGATTGCGTTGTGTGTATGTTTTGTGTTAGGCCCGAGGTTGGGTTTGCGTTTTTTGCAGGTTTTAAGCAGGATTCCCCTGGTTTTTTCGGGGACCCTCGTGGCTGTCCCCGACATTAGGTAAATTCTCTTATGAGGGCCCGGATTAGGGCCCCTTTTAACGGCAAGATAATGACCCTCGAGATAGAGTCATCTGACACCATTGACAATGTGAACGCCAAGATTTAGTATAAGGAGGAATGTGGATCCTTGTCAAGACCATCACTGGCAAGACGCCTTGTCTCCAACCACTAGGAGGCTTCCTAGACAAGTCTGCAGTTGGGGGTGGCTTCTAGACAAGTCTTCGGTTGGGGGTGGCTTCTCCAGCAAGTTTCCGCCCCGCACGACAAATCTCCGCCTCGCACGATAAGTCTCCGCCTCGCACAAGGAGTCTCCGCCTCGCCTCCGACAACTTACTCGTTCGCACGAGTAGTTTTCATCTCCGACTAAGGCGAGGCCCGACGTGAAGGTCGGAACGAGGAGACCAGGGCCCACATGAACGTGGCGCCATCCCGACGCCGGGACTCCTTCGCAAAGACGCGTGGGGCGCCAGTTCCCCACGCCATGCGACACACGGGGGCACTCGAGTGCCCCCTATAATTAACGCTTCCCTACGATTAGGCACAAACGTGGCGGAATCATCCTGCACCCAAGCGAGTCGAGTCAGCACAAAAGAACTCAGAGGAAATGCCACGTGCCCAGGATGAACAGCGCCGACCGACCACGTGGCGGCCTCGACCCCAACACAGCTCAGCCTACCTTCAATGCACCATGGCACACGACGACGTGCGAGAAGACATCCCAGCTGTGTAGGACTGTACCCTTTACTTGTTTTCCCTTTTTGTCCCTCCCCTTCCATCTATAAAAGGGAGAGGAGGGCAACCGTCATAAAGGCTATCGAACTGAACATTCATGCCTCAGGAACTTGGGCTCGACACCCTCTCCCGATAAGTTTGTAACCCCTACTACAAACATCCCTAGCGCGAGAACACGACAGCTCGATACCGGACATAGGGTATTACTCCTCGGAGGCCCGAACCAGTCTAAATCCCGGTGTCTTTCGCGCTAACCATCCAAATCGGACACACGATCTGATACAAATTTACTGCTCGGCGGTTGAGCGCGCCAGGTATGGGCACATCGTGTGTCTCATCGAACTTCACCAACGATCCAGATGGACGGCCGCGGGGTTTCGCTAACTCCCGGGACCACCATGTGCTTTGGCTCCCTCAGCTTCGTCTACACCGGGCCGGCGGAGTCCGTCGTCAGGCGCACCTTCGCCGGACCTACTCGCCCCAACGCCTTGACGGCGGCGGCTGGGCGCGCAGCGTTCGTCCGAGGCTTCTCAGACGAGACGATCATGGCCATGTTGGGGCCAAACCTGACACATGAGCGTTTTAGGCTCGCCGCCTACTACCTCACCGACCTCGCCTTCTAGGCCAGCGGAGTCAAGCCGCTCGCCCGGGGCGAGTTCATGGAGCAGTACACCATCATGTACCCCCGTGGACAGAAGGGCCTCCTAGACGACCTGGTGATGGCCTACATGGACACGTTGCGAGCGTCTTACACCGCCCCGGGCTCCACGACGACCCGATGGGCAACACTGGCACCTGTGCAAGACTTCACGCGCGAGTGCTTCAATTGCGTGGCGCCTAGCTCAAGCAGCTCCACCGACACGGAGCCGAAACCACGCCATCATGCCATAGACGCTCAGTGTAGGGCACGCCTCGATGAGCTCGCCAAGGCTAGGTACCAGCTCGACAAGGAGCTGGCTAACCTCCACCGAGAGCTCAGGGAGGACCGACCGCGCAACCCGCCACCAAATCCACAACAGGTCCCGGTGCAAGAGCAACGGCGCGGAGACGACACCGTGCAGCAGGAGCGTCGTCCCGCCGCTGAGCAATCTAGGGCCCGCACTCCGACGCCGCTGGCCCGTGGACACGTGCGCGACAACAACCGGCGCATCAACGAGGACACCAACATCGACGACGACGACCCGCCACTCTTCAAGTGGGCGTCGCAGAACTTGGGCGTCGCGGCCATGCTGCTGCGCAGCTGCCCGGAGGCGGCCACCCCCGAGGAGAGGAGTGTGTGGCAGCAGCTCTAGGCCCTCCTTGAGACAGTGGCAGCACAACAAGTGGAGAGTTCCGCATCACACAAGCGGTCGGCGCGCGGCAGGGGAGCAGCACCCTCCGCACACCACCAGAATCCATCCCCCTCACGGCATCGGAGCCACGGGGAGGGGGGGGGGGGAAGCCGGCGGATCGGCGGTCAAGCAACGTCTCGGACCTAACTGTGACGCCCGGGACACCATCGACACTCGCCGCTGAGCCGCCAGCGTCGATAACTACGACAACCACGACCACCGCGACGAGCACCGTCCGCGCCGACAGGACGACCGGAGGCGTGGAGGACGCTACGACAGTGATGACCGTGATCGCAGCTGGTCACCAGACCAGAGGGGCCCGCGGGCCTTTGGGTAGAACGTGCGGGATGTGAGGTTCCCCTCGCTTTTCCGAGCTCCGACCAATGTCCCAGATATGACGGGGAGACTAACCCCAACATGTGGTTGGAGGACTACCGACTCGCGTGCCATGCGGGCGGAGCGACAGACGACCTCTTCATCATCAAGAACCTGCTGCTCTACCTCGGCGACTCCACACGACATGGCTCGAGCATCTGCCCTGCAGCAAGATCAACAACTGGTCGGAGTTGCGCTGAACCTTCGTAGGCAACTTCCAAGGCACGTACGTCCGTCCCGGCAAGCAATGGGAGTTGCGCAACTGCAAACAACATCCAAGAGAAAGTCTACGCGACTACATCCGACGCTTCTCCAAGCATTGCATCGAGCTCCTTAGTGCGATGGACAACGACGCCATCTCGACGTTCCAGAACGACACGACCTGTACCACCCTCATCTACCGACTAGGGCGTCGTACCCCCGGACCACTAGGGAACTCCTCGACATCACGACAAACCACGCAGACGCGCGAGGAGGTGGTCGCGATGACCCTCGACACCCCTCAGGGCAAGGGGAAACAGGTCGAGGACCACGACGAGGGGTCGTCCTCACGCTTCAAAAAGAAGAAGAAGAAGAATGACAAGCGTCATCATGATGACAACCTCATCGCGGCGGTCGAGCGCAAGGCAACACGCCCCGAGAGCAACCCGCCCAAGGCCGGTCCCCCGAAGGACCACTTAGAGAAGCCCTTGGAGGCGCCGTGCACCCACCACGAGGTACCCGTCAAGCACGCACTCAAGGACTGCCGCTTGATGAAGAACTACGTTAATGGCACGCTCAAGCCAAAGGCAACAGACCCACAGAAGAAGGCCGCTCCGCTCCCCAACAACGACGACAACAATGTAGAAGCCTAGTACCCGGGCGAGGACGGGGCGGTCCATATGATCTTCAGTGGGTCCTCAGCGGGCCCTTGAGGTGCCAAGAGAGGCTCATACGGTGCGGGTGAAAGGATCTTGATGTCACCTAGAGGGGTGGGGGTGAATAGGCGAGTCCTGAAAATCACCACTTAAAACAAATTTACCAGTGAATCCCGAATTCTCCGGACTTTTCTACGGAGTTTCTGGAAAGTCCGGAATCTCTGGAAAAATCTCCGGAATCTCTGGACTGGCGCCTTCGCAGCATAATGAACACACTGCCCAAAACTGGTGCCACCGGGTTTGCCTGGCGTGACTCCCCTCTTCTTCTCCTTCTTGTTTGCTTGTTTGGCTTGAACTCAAACTTGATGAATAGCTTAAGGATCAGTTCTTTGATGAGTATAGAGTGCCTGCACTTCACAAACACTAACAACCAGGTAGCTCCATCAATATGACAAAGACAAGCAAGGATAGATATAGCAAGGTAAATGCGAGGTAACCAACAAGAGACACAAGGATTTGGTTTACCGAAGTTCGGATTCACCACCGTGTGAATCCTAGTCTCCGTTGGGTGCTTCTCCTACCGAAGCCGGGTTGCATTCAACCCTTTTCCCGATCCACTAGATAGCTTCTTCCCTTTGGGAGGCGAAGCAAGACCTTCACAAACTGTCCCACAGCTCACCACACCTTGGGAGCTTGTGGGCGACGCCTAGCCGTCTAGGAGGCAATCCTCCAAGAGTAACAAATGCTTCACACAAGCTTGACGACGTCCAACAGTGCTCAAGGTATTCAAGTGCTCTTGAATTGCTCACAAAGGTTTCTCTCTACCACCCAACTCACTAGATCTATCTAAGATCGAACAACCTCACAAAGAGGGGTTGGGGAGAGATAGAACGGCTTTGGCTTAGCAAGGAATAGCAAGGAAGCACTCTAGCAACCTCAGGAACAGCAGCTTGCAACAGTAGAGGTTGAAGGGTATAAATACCCGACTCCCCAAAAACTAGCCGTTGGAGTTAAAACCCGGAATCTCCGGGAAAAACCCCGGATACTCCGGACTTCCCAAAACTAGCCGTTGCAAACTCCAGTGAAAACCGGTGCCACCGGTTTCCCAAAACCGGTGCCACTGAGTTTTCAAAACTAGCCATTGGGCCGGCTGACACAAAACCGGTGCCACCGGTTTCCCAAAACCGGTGCCACCGGTTTCCCAAAACCGGTGCCACCGGGTTTGACACAGGGTCAAACCCGAAGACGTGTACGTGTTGTTTTTGTGACTCTCTCAACTCACATGGGTTACTTGAGCACTGAGACATTATCAAAACTCCTTGTGATGCATCCCTCTTGATAGTACGACGTACCTATACTCAAGATCAAATATAAATGCAATAAAAGAACTCTTGAGCTCCTTCTTCAAGAATAGCCATACTTGATCAATATGTCCTCGTGAGAGATCCATCCATCAATGTCTCATTAGTTTGAGCACTTCTACCTTGAGCTAGTGACTTTGATCTTTATATAAGAATGAAACCCAATTCTTGATTAAGTCACCCTTCACATGACTCAACGAATATGTAATGCTTCTTCATTGCTTCACTCGGTTAGGCTCGACTTGATAACTCGAAACTTTCCAATCTATAGCCACTTCACCCTAGCCAAGCACGTGGTCCAAGTCACTACTTGGCCAATCTTAGCTTAGTACCTCGTTGCTAATACCTTGCTTGATTTCTTCATCCATCCGTTGCCAATTTGAGTTAAGCTTTGATTCAACATCAAGAGTGGAATTCTACTGAGATCATGCTTTCTTTTAATTTAAATATCCCCTTTTATTATAGCAAGCTTCTTCCTTCAATAAGAGACCATCCAATGTTCCAAAATCAATATGCCTCTTTCTTATCCTTCATTAGCTTGTCATATACCATCTATATGCTTCATGGGATCATACATATCAAATATCATGACATTTACCATTGAGTCAAGCCATTTCACAATATGGGGCTAAAAACATGCCTCAACTTATCTTGCACACGCATAGCTTATTTTCACCATATAGATAACCAATGTCATATATTATGCCTTGTCATTTATATGTTACAACCTGCTCACATGCTTAACAAGGACATTAGATCTTTAATCTAGTTGTCAAGCAATACACCAAAACCCACTAAGGGTCTGATGTCTTTCAATCTCCCCCTTTTGGTGATTGATGACAACCTCGATTAAAGCTTACAAAAGATATTCAATAAAGCTTAAAAACTCAGATTTAGGTTGAGCTCCCCCTTAATATGTGTTATGAGTGGAATTCATAAAAATTGGCTTTAAATGCCTATTTTGCACATTTTCAAGAAAACATGGAGCTCCCCCTAAATCTCAACAACAGTGGGGTGCAAAACAAGTGTGTGAACATTTAAACCATGATGCATGCAATAAATAAGCACTCCAACACATAGAGCAAGAAAAGGCGAGTCTTTGTCACGGCCAAACCCGGTGCCACCGGTTTTGCCCGGGCAGCCCTGTCATCACCCATATAAAGACACACTAACATGCAATTGAGTCTTAAAAAGCATGAAAAGGTTCAGCACACATTTAAGCACACATAACAAAGGTTCTCAAGTCCAATTAAAGCTAAAGAGAATTTATTACATGGGCCTGTTGCATCCAACAGCCAAAACCAGTGCCACCGGTTCTGGAAACTCGGTGCCACCGAGTTTGCCTGACAGAAGGGATACTGAAACACACCTAAACCGGTGCCACCGAGATCAGGAAACCGGTCCCACCGGATTTGTGCAGGCAGAGCAGAACAACAAGCTTTCAATCGACACCTCTCTCCCCCTTTGTCATTAATCACCAATAAAGGTCCTGGGGGTCTTGGACAACTGCTCATGGTTCTTCTTCTTCATCATCTTGAGACGGTTGCACAAACTGACTCGGAGGCATAAAGGATGGTGGTGGCGGGAGTGGAGGATAGTGAGACGACATTCCCTCATATGGATTGACTGAGCCAAAAAGTGTACCATAGTAGTATCCACCTGCAGCACCTGAACTTCCTTGTGCATTATGATCCACTGGAGGCATGCTAGAGGATGTGCCTTGGCCTTGTGTGCCCATGAAGGGAACCTCTGAATAAGACGATCGAGCACTATACACTCCTCCAAAGGTGGGGTTATAGTATGAGTTTCCATAGGCTCTATCCCAATAATCCTTGTTGGTTGCCGGATCGACTTGTTGTGATCTTTCCCAAATGCTCTCAAAGGTCTCCGGCTCACTCTCTTCCTCATCGGATGGTGCATGTGGTATGGGAGGCCTATTTGTGGGAGAGGGGTTTTCATACATGAGCCTTATCATCCTTGAATCCCTCTTTCTAAGCTGTCTCTCCTTGTGAACCGCATCATTTGCTTTCATGCAAGACCCACACCAAAAGTTGAACAATTTTCTAAGTAGGGAAGGGGGCTTTTGCACTTGTTGCTGCCCACGTCCACGCCCTCTACCTTGTGAGGTCCTTGCTGCCCTAGACGGTGCAGCAGTAGCAGTGGGCTGTTCGGGGGCTTCTTGGCCTCCAATATTCCCTTGTGCCCTTTCCAAATCTGCTAGTGAAGGTCCCACAACATCATTCTTCAAGTGGAATGGCTTATGCTCATGATCATAGACAAATGTGTAGTTTGTGATGGTCTCAATAACATGCATGAGATAAGGAGCATATCCACAACTCTTTTGTGGCGAGCCGGAGATGGAATGAATTTCCTCCCAAATGTAGTCCACAACACTAAACTCCGGCTCACTAGGACACATGTTCCTTAACAAATCTCTTCCATAGCTTGACACATTTGATTGGTCCCCTTCCCTAGGTGCAAGTGTCTTTCTAAACATGCGGTGCAAGTAAGCATAGAACGGTAGCATGCCATTGACTCGTCCAAAGTTCCATTCTTGTCCCGGGATGTACATGAACTTCATGTCTACCTTGTCCATGTCATGATCTCTATGGATCTTCATCCTTCCAAGATCTTCTCCATCAAAGCCAAGTAGATATGCAAACTCAGTGATAGTGATGCCAAATCACTTTCCCTCGGTCATCCAATGCACAACTTTGTCATTCTTCCAAGTGGTGAAGTAACATGTGGCATAGAATTGTGCAATCACTTCATTGTTCCATGACTTGGCAAAACCCATGATATCATAGACATTTTTCTTCTTGCATTCCCGAATAATTTCAGCTATCTTTGCATCCTGCATGACTGATAAGAATCCCCAATCAATGTATTCTGAGCGAGCAATGGGGAAGTCCTTCTTGATGATGGCACTAGCATAATAATCTTGATGGAATTTGGTGCCAAACCGATAATCCAAGTTCCTTCCACCAACGGTCAAAGGATTCTTTTCCCTTTCCTTTCTTGCCCTTTCTGTCATACCCCTTCCCTTATAGTTGACTATGTTGCGGTGCTCAGGGTCAACGGGTGGCCTCATTCTCACATTGAAGTGAGTCACAGCACCACTCTCAACGGGCTGCGGTCCAAGAACTGAGATGCCCTCATACTCACCATCACTATCATCATCTCCGGTGCCCTGACTATGCTCATGGCTAGCTGTGCGGATGTTCTTGCCCTTTCTCTTACGCTGAGCTGCTGCTGTAGGTGACTCAGGAGGGGATGGTTCTTGCCTGTATGGCCTCTCCTCATCATCATCACTAGAGGTTGACTCAGGCTCGGAGTCCTCAATGCGCATAGCACCTCTAGGGAGATTAATTCTGCCTACTGCCCTTTTGGACCTTCTAGGTGGCTCTGGAACATCTTCTGTGATCTCATGAGTGCTGCTAGTTCCTTCTCTTCTTCCGAACTCAAAACTTGCATTCTTCGTTCTAGGTTGCCTTCTCCCATAAACCGCGTCAAACCTCGGATCTGTGAACAGAGGAGATACATATGGATCTTAGGAACATTTCTCTGCCACAAGTATATGCAAATCAATTTTATGGAGCCCCTTTTTGCAACTGAATCAGTGAACCAGCACTGAAACCGGTGCCACCGAGTTGGGAAACTCGGTGTCACCGGGTTCAGCATGAACCCTAAAATGTGCCCCTGACCAGCAGCCAATAAATCTTCAATCCATTAATTTTAAACTGTTCTAGGACCATATAGAAGCCATTCTACCAAAGGAATCCAAGAGATAGTCCCTAGAAAAGTAGATCGGGCAAAACCAAGACATGGGGTACCTCCCGACATGGTGAGAGAGCTGCTGCAGCCTAGGAATGGAGGGGAATCCGGTCCAACCGAGTTGGAGAACCGAGATCTTGTCCCAAGCCTTGAAACCCTTGGTGGAATCCTCAAATCTCCAAGAAATCGTCTTCTCTCCCTCTCCTTTTACTGTTCTAGGTCGTGGGTGAGAGAGGGGGGGGGGGGGGGGTAAATGGAGTGAAGAGGTGGCTCTGTAACCGGGTAAGTCACGGGTATATCTCGTGTCTTTGCTTAGAAACCGGTGCCACCGGTTTTCAGAAACCTGTGCCACCGGGTTCTATTCAACCCGTGGACTTTTGTCCATAAATTCATTTCTGCACTTCCTTTTTCATTCCTCTTTCTTTTTCTGCCTTTTATAATCATTTTTGCACAACCCTCTGTCTCAGATATGGATTTTGAGAGATTTTGATGAAATGGGAGAAATCCAAAGTTTGCGAGATAGAAATGAGTAGCTTCTTTTGAACTTGAGACAATCTTGCCACTTATGGTTGGCCAACAATCAAACATGAGCAACAATAACCATAAACAACAAGACACGATCTAAAAGATCAAGACTCAAAAATTTTGCAAAAAGCACACCACCTACACATGCTAGTGAATTTTTGAAAGTCTATCCTAAGTCACAAAGAGTATGCAAAGATTACTAGCCAAGATAGGTCTTAGAATATTTAACTCATGCCTCTATTAAAAATTTTAGCCACGGTTAGAAAAATAAAGTTTCCAACAAAAATTTGTGAGGCATCAACTAAATATCTAAAAGCTCATCACTACCACCAAGCAACAAATCAAGGTGGTGCTAGCTCCTTTTGCACACCAAAACTCACACTAGCTAGAATAGGGCCTAGATGCCCAAATTAATAATTTGAATTTAGGATTCATACCTTTGCCTTCATTCTAGATTTTCTCACTTAGAGAAACTCACATAAGTTAACTTGCACTTTTTTGTCTTTCAATAACTTCCTCTTGTCACTTTTGATGAAAAATGTCCATTGTGTGCTAAGATGACAAGAGAACACAAATATTAAAAGCACAAGCTCTAGTCTCATATTGGATGACTCTTTGAGAGTGGAGTGGAAGTAAGTCACCCAACATGAAACCTCATAGCATGGGCTAAACTCCTCAAAAATATAGTGCACACATGGATATGTGGATGGAAGGGAAATGTGCACTACCTTGGTCAAATATGTTCAAGTTAAGGAATTTAAACCATGCTATGGTGAGTGGTGAGTAGCCAAAGATAAATGTAATCCAATCCAAAAATAAGGAGAAAGAGATACAATTACAGATATGGATTGGTGACCTCCTTGTCAAGTGGCTTGCTCACAATCAACACCCTTGCCATAAGATTTATTCAAGTGAAGAGTATAGATAAAATATTGAGATGCCTCACACTTGAAAAACTATATTTGCTTGGTCTCCTTTTATTTTGAATCAAGAATAATTTGTCTTGAGAAATTTGCGATAAATTCTTTTCCACCCTTTGCTGATCCTGGGAAACTCGGTGCCACCGAGTTTCTAAATCCGGTGCCACCGGATTTTCCCTGAGTTCTCCAAATTTGCTTTTCTCAAGAGTCGACCATCCTTTTCTTGATTCTTTCTTGCTCTTTTAGCTCACATAAGTTCTCCTACCTGCACAAGTCACTCAATGCTTCTAGATGAAGCGGTTAAAAGCATCGAATGGTATTTAACACAATTTTGCCAAGGAGAACATATGTAAGTTGTCCACCTCATATGATCAACTAGCACATGAGCAAGTTTTGCATATGAGAGTGAAAAACAGCAGTGAGATGTACTTATCATGGGAGGAGCATTTGGATGAGATTTCTTTGATTTATGTCACTTGGTCCTTTTCTATTGATGAGTCACAAAATTTCTCTTGAGATATAGATGAATGAAAATTAATATATTCTCAAGTGAACCAAGCTTTCAATGCTACTCCAAGTACCTGCAAAGTCCCTTTAGGCATGTTTTGGTACCCAACGTGCATTGGGTCCGACAATGTTAGTGATCAAGGACTTAGGCACCCAAATGGCCTTTGTGCCCTTCCTTTGTGAAATAACCACCTTGTGGGCACTAGAGTCATTTGAGTCATTCCTAAGCTTCTCATTACTATAATGAACATGGTTGAGATTAGGATTCTTACTATTGGGAGAATCTTGACCAAGATGTCCCTTTTGACGACAAGTGTAGCAAATTTTGTGCTTGATGTTGCCATTGCCCTTTACACTTGTTACTGGGCCATTCTTCTTTCTAAATTTTTCTTGAGCCTTCAGAAATCCTTTGTTGAGCTTCACTTGTGGTTCCTCAGTGGAAACCGGTGCCACCGGTTTTGCAAACCCGGTCCCACCGGGTTTCCCTGAGGGAACCTTTGCCCGGTTGATACAAGCTTCAATCTTGTGCCCTTTCTCATGACAACCAAAGCATCTTCTTTGAGCAAGACTTCTTTGCCTCTTTGATTGGTTTGAGTTGTCTTCTTGCTTGAATGAGCACATGGATGCATAATGTCCCATGTGTGAGAACTTGTAGCACTTGATGTGGTCTATCTTCATCTTGTCCTCAATCCTGTGATCATTGATGTTGTGGCTTTGTTGAGAGATTGATCTAGTGAAGATTGTCCTCTTCTCAAGCTTCTTCACCATGGGCTCACGGTTATCTTGATAAGGTTGCACCTTTTCTTTTCTCTTCAACTTAGCCACCTCTTTCTTGAGCTTTTCGAGCTCTTGCATAAGTTCACCATTTTCTTGAGCAATGAAGTCATCACAAGATTCCGCAATCACACAATCATACCAAGAAGGTTTGCCTTTTGGGCCACACGGGTGAGCACAAGATATATCTTTTTCAACTTGAGTACAAGTGCTAGTGGTGCAATGAGGTGTGTAAGATTTAACTAAGTTTACCAAAACCTCATTTGCCACTTCTAGCAAAGTGTGTGATTCTACAAGCCTATCATGAGAATATTCAAGTTCTATGTGAGTTCCTTGTAGTTTCACAAGCTTGCAAGTGATTTCCTCAAGTTGGTCCTTGAGAGCTTGATTTTCCTTTTCCAAGGATGCTGCAAAAGATAGAGAGTTAGTATCACAAGCATATGCCTTGGTTATGTCCTCCTTGCACTTTCTAGACAAGACATCATTTGACTCCTTAAGCTTCTTCAAATCTTCTTCAAAGGAGTCACGATATGCTTGTTGTCTTGTGAGCTCATCTTCTTGTCTTCTTACTCTCTTTATGAGCTCTAGCACATTTTTCTTGTCTTTCTTGGTCATCTTGTCGAGCTCGAAGTTAAATTGCTCAACTTCACTTCCCTTCTTCCTTCTACCTTTAGTCACTTGAGACTTGGAATCATTAGCACATAGTGAGGAAGTACTAGGGGCTGTAGATACCTCAATATTATTGTGTGATGTAGCTCGAAAGTCCAATGAAGCAAGTTGGTGTTGTTCACTGCCAAACCCGGTGCCACCGAGTTCTTAACCCGGTGCCACCGAGTTTGCCTGGTCAGAGGCAGTGGTCGCGATGTTGTCGCTCTTTTGCTTCGTGGATGAGGTCTTTAGAGGATAACAACAAGATGTTGATGTTGAGCACTCCTCTAGTGACTCCTCCTTTTCATCTTCATCATCGTCATCATCGGCACTAGTATACATGTCTTTGAGTGCCACCCAAAGATGATGTGCATCATCGCAAATGTCTTCATTGTTGAAGATGAATTCTCGAATGACCTCGCTCACATTATTATACATGAGGTTAGTAACAGAGTAGTTATGGAGCACACTTTCCTTTTCCTCCTTTGATAGATTGGACGTGTCCTCACTATCAAAATCCTCGGGAAGGATGCTAGCCTCCACAACTCGCTCAAAAAGAGGACCCCAAGTATTTAATACATGAAGAACATGAGCAGACCAAGAAGAGTAGTTTGAGCCGTCAAACCGAAGAGGCTCAAACGATACCTCACAAGTAGTCGACATCCTTTTAACTCCAAGCGGTT
This sequence comes from Cenchrus americanus, assembly GCA_947561735.1. Taxonomy (NCBI): domain Eukaryota; kingdom Viridiplantae; phylum Streptophyta; class Magnoliopsida; order Poales; family Poaceae; genus Cenchrus; species Cenchrus americanus. Next base: position 72,634,178 of record OX387244.1, on the reverse strand, counting down.
AAGCTCGAATCGGAGCACCAGGCTCTGATACCAATTGAAAGGATCTTGATGTCGCCTAGAGGGGGGTGAATAGGCGAGTCCTGAAAATCACCACTTAAAACAAATTTATCAGTGAATCCCGGATACTCCGGACTTTTCTCCGGAGTTTCTGGAAATTCCGGAATCTCTGGAAAAATCTCCGAAATCTCTGGACTGGCGCCTTCACAGCGGAATGAACACACTGCCCAAAACCGGTGCCACCGGTTTTGCAAATCCGGTGCCACCGGGTTTGCCTGGCAGTGACTCCCCTCTTCTTCTCCTTCTTGTTTGCTTGTTTGGCTTGAACTCAAACTTGATGAATAGCTTAAGGATTAGTTCTTTGATGAGTATAGAGTGCCTGCACTTCACAAACACTAACAACCAGGTAGCTCCACCAATATGACAAAGACAAGCAAGGATAGATATAGCAAGGTAAATGCGAGGTAACCAACAGGAGACACAAGGATTTGTTTTACCGAAGTTCGGATTCACCACCGTGTGAATCCTAGTCTCCGTTGGGTGCTTCTCCTACCGAAGCCGGGTTGCATTCAACCCTTTTCCCGATCCACTAGATAGCTTCTTCCCTTTCGGAGGCGAAGCAAGACCTTCACAAACTGTCCCACAGCTCACCACACCTTGGGAGCTTGTGGGCGACGCCTAGCCGTCTAGGAGGCAATCCTCCAAGAGTAACAAATGCTTCACACAAGCTTGACGACATCCAATAGTGCTCAAGGTATTCAAGTGCTCTTGAATTGCTCACAAAGGTTTCTCTCTACCACCCAACTCACTAGATCTATCTAAGATCGAACAACCTCACAAAGAGGGGTTGGGGAGAGATAGAACGGCTTTGGCTTAGCAAGGAATAGCAAGGAAGCACTCTAGCAACCTCAGGAACAGCAGCTTGCAACAGTAGAGGTTGAAGGGTATAAATACCCGACTCCCCAAAAACTAGCCGTTGGAGTTAAAACCCGGAGTCTCCGGGAAAACCCCGGATACTCCGGACTTCCCAAAACTAGCCGTTGCAAACTCCAGTGAAAACCGGTGCCACCGGTTTCCCAAAACCGGTGCCACCGAGTTTTCAAAAACTAGCCGTTGGGACGGCTGACACAAAACCGGTGCCACCGGTTTCCCAAAACCGGTGCCACGGGTTTGACACGAGGTCAAACCCGAAGACGTGTACGTGTGGTTTTTGTGTCTCTCTCAACTCACATGGGTTACTTGAGCACTGAGACATTATCAAAACTCCTTGTGATGCATCCCTCTTGATAGTACGGCGTACCTATACTCAAGATCAAATATAAATGCAATAAAAGAACTCTTGAGCTTCTTCTTCAAGAATAGCCATACTTGATCAATATATCCTCGTGAGAGATCCGTCCATCAATGTCTCATTGGTTTGAGCACTTCTACCTTGAGCTAGTGACTTTGATCTTTATATAAGAATGAAACCCAATTCTTGATTAAGTCACCCTTCACATGACTCAACGAATATGTAATGCTTCTTCATTGCTTCACTCGGTTAGGCTCGACTTGATACCTCGAAACTTTCCAAGCTATAGCCACTTCACCCTAGCCAAGCACATGGTCCAAGTCACTACTTGGCCAATCTTAGCTCAGTACCTCGTTGCTAATCCCTTTCTTGATTTCTTCATCCATTCGTTGCCAATTTGAGTTAAGATTTGATTCAACATCAAGAGTGGAATTCTATTGAGATCATGCTTTCTTTTAATTTAAATATCCCCTTTTATTATAGCAAGCTTCTTCCTTCAATAAGAGACCATCCAATGTTCCAAAATCAATATGCCTCTTTCTTATCCTTCATTAGCTTGTCATATACCCCTTCGTGCACCAAAAACCCAAAGAATTCTCCAGCCGATACCCCAAAAGCGCACTTGTTTGGATTCATCTTCAAACCGTGTTTCCGAGTGCACTCCAAGGTCTTCTTCACGTCTTCCAAATGGGTGTCATGACTTAGGGATTTGATCACCACGTCATCAATGTAGATCTCCACAATCTTGCCGATCAACTCATGAAAAATGTAATTCATGGCCCGTTGATAGGTTGCACCGCATTTTTCAACCCAAATGTCATGACTATCCACTCGAACGAGGCCTATATGACCGGGACATCTAAAGGCCGTCTTTGATATGTCTTCTATTGCCATGAAGATCCGATTGTATCCCGCATTGCCATCCATGAAACTAATCACCTTGTGTCCGGCGGCGGCGTCAATCAACAAATCGGCAATAGGCATCGGGTATCCATCCATCGGAGTAGCTCTGTTCAGGTCCCTGAAATCTATGCAAACCCTCATTTTTCCATTCTTCTTGTACACAGGGACGATGTTAGATATCCACTCCGCATATTTGCATGGCCGAACGAAGTTTGCATCAAGTAATCTTTCAACTTCCTTCTTCACATCGGCCAATACCTCATCCTTGTAGATTTTCCGGGGTGGTTGCTTATATGGTTTGAAACCAGGCTTGATTGGCAACCGATGCTCGACGATGGAACGATCCAATCCAGGCATCTTCGAATAATCCCAGGCGAAGCAATCCTTGTATTCTTTGAGAAGCTCAATCAAATTCCCCCTGAAGTCTGGTTGCAAATTTGCACTGATGAACGTCGGCCTTGGCTTATCACCGCTTCCAATGTCAACTTCTTCCAGTCTATCAGCCGACATGAATTCTCGCCCTAATTTGCCATCAGTGCCATCTACGGGGTTCTCCATTAAAAATTGCTATAAGAGCCGACTGCTTGAATCGGTGCGTTGATCACCGCCGACGGGTTCAACGGGACCTTCTCCCCGCTCTTTCCCCGAGAAACAATCGATGCCTTGGTATTCCCCGGAAGGCCGCTTCCATGTTGGCTACGCTCACGGAGTCATCCGCTTGGACGACCTCGATCTCATCGTCCACCCACCGGATAAGCCGTTGATGCATGGTGGATGGGACGCAACGGTTAGCATGAATCCGGTCCCCGCCCAAGCGACGGGCGTAGGCTCCTTTGCCTTCGATGACAAAGAAGGTGGTGAGCGAGCGTCTTGGACCCGATCATCAAGTCCACGTGGGCGCATCCCTTGGTGTCCGAGGGGTTCCGGCGAAATCATTCAAGATGATGCTTGTAGGCGTCAAATCACTCGGGCCCATGCCAAGCTTCCCGAAGGTGGTGTACGGCATTACGTTGGCTATCGCCGCCCCCACCGTCGACGAACATCTTGGTCAGTGGCTTGCCATTGACGTATCCCCTCAAGTACAGCGGCCTCATATGACGATTCTTGGCCGGCTTGTCGAAGATGGCCTGCTTGGCCAGCACCAGTTGTACCATCATCCCCTCGGTCTGCTCATCATCGAAGGAAGCTTCCTCCTGCATAACCTGGTTAGCAGGAGCCATGAACTCGTTCGGCAGAAAGTATACCATGCATGTTGGAGCCGAACGCTTCGATCCCTCCGGTTGGTCTTTGGGGCGCCACACCTGCCTCGTCTGGATCCCGGCCTGCTTCAGTTCACGGTTCCTCAAGCGCTGGACCCGTCTCTTCTGACTCTTGCGTAGGCCAGGCGGGCACCACTGCCCCTTCTGCCAGATGTAGTCATCTTCATCCTCCTCTTGATCAGCCCACCTGAGATCAGCTTGGCGCTTCCTGGGATGATCGATGACTTCAATTTTTTGGCGCCGATCCCCGTTAGGGTGGATCCTTCCAATTCTCTCGTGGACGGATCGGCGATTGGCAGTTTCTCTGCCCCGTACTCAACATACATCCTTCCCGCATTCGGGACGCGTTCTTCAACGTAGGCAGCTTTAAACCCTCATTCCAGCAAAGCCTCAAGAAGGCGCATCCCCAGTGTGCGCGCTCCTGCTCGCGCGTGTACTGCTCCTGGTCCCTTCTGCGCGCCTCTTCTTCGGCTCTGCGTTGCTCCTCCTCGTAGCGCCGCTTCTGGTAGCGCTCTTTCTCTATCTGGCGCTGCCATTTGTTGAGGAGGATGCGCGATGTTATCCTGGGCTTAGCTCTGGACGATTCCCCAATTTCGATGTGACTCTTAAGAATGTGGGGGGCGTCACCTTGCACCTGTTCCAGAGTCACTTGGCGCTCTGGGTCCACTGCTCCACCTTGTCTAGACCTGGCTGAGGTCAAGACCTTGACTTTTCCCTTCTCCTCGGCTGTTATCATATTAACAGAAAAGCCCACCATGTTCTGAGGAAAGGGGTGGCCATCCAGCTTCATTTTGTTGTCGAATTTAAGGTGACCCTCCCGGATGGCCTTCCACGGATCCTCATCCCGAAGACCACCGCAATCATTAATGGAGTGTGAATCCCTGTCATGGAAGCTACAGTAACGTTTTGCTTTAACTCCATCGGGCCGAAGCATGGAATGCCCCTCAGGCAGCTTGATTCGGCCTTCTTTCACTAGGAGCTCGAACAATTTATCAGCCTTCGTGATGTCAAAATCATAAGTACCCTTGGTACGCTTGACCCGGCCGATTCATTGTCAAAGGCTCCTTCCCCCACATGATGTCTGCTTTGCGGCTATATCCAATTCGTCATCGAATCCTCGAACGGATCGGCCTTGTCCAAGAACCGGTTGTAGACGTCGGCGACGTCGTCTTCGCTTGCCAAATTTGGCGTCCTTCTTAAAGCCATATGCCTGATTGCTCATCAGTGATAGCTTCTGCGATAGCTGGCCCAGATTCTCAAATTCCATCCCGAACAACTTCTCGCGCACGGCCGGCAACATCCCGGCGACGGCCATATCAGCCAACTGGTCGTCTGGCAAGTTCAGCGAGAAGCACATGCCTTTGACTTCCCTGAATCTTCTAAGAAATTCCAGCGGCGTTTCGCTGTGCCTTTGCTTCAGGGTGGCGAGGTCGATCAACTTCTTCTCCGAGCTGCCACTGAAATAATGAGCGTGGAATTTTCGCTCCAAGTCCTTCCATCTGGCGGCCGATTCGGGGAGGCGGGGACGAGAACCACCGGAACGCCGGACTGTCGGTGATGCGGGGAAGTAGCGGACACCGAATGTCTCCTCGGTCGAGCACTCCCCGAGCCGCATGAGGTAACGAGCGATGTGCTCGACCGTGCTCGTGTCGTCTTGCCTCGAAAATTTTGTGAACTCCGTTGGCGGCTTCACCCTTGGCGGCAAGAGCACATTGTAGTACCATTCGGGAACGGCGGCTTATAGGCGGGTCCTTGCATTTTTGGCTTGAGGCCGAGCCGATTTTGCATCAATTCGGCCATCTTCCGCGCCCGGGCGTCATCCTCTTGTGCGCCGCCGGCGGCGCGTATCCCGGGTGCGGGAAGGCGTCAAACGCTCCGTAGTTTCCCACTTCATGATAACCTCCGTCGTACAAATTCCTCTGCCCGGCCGGTTGGTCGCCGGAGCAATCCTGCGACCGGGATCAAGAGGGGCCCCAGACGAGCCGAACGCTAGGTCTCCATACGTGGGCCGGGTACGGATTCGGCCGTTGCACGGGCCGACTCGTGCTTTGCTACGTGGTGGCGGCGGGCGGGCCGACCTCTTGAAGCTTGTAACGGGGGCTGAACTGGCTGCCCCCCAGTGCCCTGCGGAGGAGGCTGGAACGCTTGACTTCCAGAGCTCTGAGGAGGAGGCTGCTGTGGCTGGCTCCGTAACGGCGGTTGAGAGCTTGACTCATCCAGCTCCACATTGCCCCCCTGGATGGATGCCTTGCTGAATGCTTGCTCCATGCCGGGGCCAAAGACGGCCACCATCATCTGCTGGAGCGATCCGAGGAAAGCCTTGTTGTGCTTGCTAAGCATGTAATCTGCTGATTCTTGGAATACTCGCATGCACTCCTCTTTTTCCTGCTGGGATGTGGTATCGCTTTCCCCTGGCAGCAATACCCTGGGCATCTCGTTCTTCAGATACGAGACGCCGCTTCTATTCTTCTTGAACGACAGCAGACACTTCTGCTGAAACTGGTCCACGACGTCTTGGAGTTGCGCCGTGCCCTTTCGGAGACAGATCTTCAAGGTTGACATCCATGAGGTCTGCGATTTCAGGCATCTTGAATCTATTCGGCTGTGGTCCCACTGGGTGTGCCAAAAAGTGTGTTGACGCAAAAAGTGCACCTAGCGTCAAACACACAACAGAAGCCGAAAAGTCAAGCCGCACGCGCAAAGAGTAGAGATGACGTGCCGATCAATTTTTCCCGAAAATTAACAAAAGACAAAGCGATTAAATACCAAAGCTTGGAACTTGCAGGGTGGTACCGGACAGGTTCCATATTTACGGCTAAGAAGCCAAATGAGATGACACATAGCTATAGAAAGCTATCTGCCAACGAACTACAACCATTCGGGAAACCGCAAAGGGGAAAAAGTAACACCGCCGAATGGATGACGTGAGCATGACAGCGATCGGTCTTTGTTTGAACAAGGATGCACGTACACGAAGTCATGACTGATCCCCATGAAGACTAACGTTAAATAAGTGAATAAAGTAAAGCACGGACATGATCATGTATTAAACAAGTATGCATAGATCCAAAGCACTAGTCTACCGCATGTCTAGTTACTTTAAAACCCGTCAGGTACGATGCCAGAACAAATCTATCCACCGCATGATACAACTTGCATGAAATCGTACCACTTTCCACAAATAGATCTATCCACCGCATGATACAATCTAAACATGAAAAGCTAAAAGCATACATCATTTAAAGCATGGATAACGCACGTGCTCTACTCGTGGAGAAACATAACCGAATACGGCTGAACAGCCGATTCGGGGTCCATGAAAAAGGAACAAACATTACCAAGTGAATAAATCTATCAGATTGATTTGGGAATCTAATCCACCGGATGACTAGCTCCAAAGCAACCCAAAAACCTGCATCTACCGCATGATACCCGGCTCTTTCAAGATTTATACGAACATTAGCAAGCTTGAACCCGCAACACGTAACAACCTAGATCGATTCGGTTTCGGCTATCGGAAAACACAAGATCCACGTGTTAAAACATGAAATCTACTCGAACAAGGATCATAAAAGAGATAGAGCCGATCCAAACCCATCTAGATTGGGCAAAGGTGTGTTACATGAATTAAAACATAAAGTAAAAACTCAAGATAACACGGGATAACTTAATGAATCTATCGAGATCTTGCCAAGATCCAATAGAGCCGATAACTAGCTTCAAGCTAGATCTTAGCCCACCGCATGGCTCATGATCTAACAAGAAACCTTCTTGAACCAAGCTTGAATCTACCGCATGACACGAAGCATGGTAACAAGACTACTTGCATCAGATCTAAATCCACCGCATGATACTAGACATGATACAAGGTTGCCGGTACTCACGGAGGTCGACGGATCGATTAGCCCTCTCGAAGAACTCGACGACACGATAAGGGACTCTAGGGTTTGGCGTAAGGCCGGTGTGTATTGAAGAATGATTGTGTCTGTTACATACATTCAGGGGTCATATTTATACCCTGTCAAGTACAACTTCGAATGGATTCGTTACCTAACTTATCTCTAAGCTCGATTCGCCTATCCATCCATTCGTTCTCCCTGATTGAGCCACGTCACCATTCAATCCCGCAAAATCAGCTCTCTATCGTTCCTCTGCGCCGAACCGGAGCGGATAGCCGACCGCAGATCTCTTTGCCGAATATCTCTGAAAAGATCCTTCCTTCCGCCAGACGGACTCTTTATCGAACCGGACCCACAAGTCAGACTCCTTACCAAATTTTGGTGTTAACACATGCCCCTTCAATTGTGGGATAAAAGTAATTTTGTTCCACAATTGACTCCAGCCACGAATTTTAAGATCAAATCCGTCAACACCTGTTCTTCGCAATCCGCCGAAATCTTCATCCAGATCCGAACCCTAGATCCCCTCTCTCCGAGCTCAAATCTCCAATGGCAGCTCAGAACCAAGACGCTCAGGTAAATTCATCCCCCGTAAGCCTCGTTCGGCATTTAGGTTTTCAATTTCACCTGAGATTTCCTTTTCCGCTCTTCCTCCAGGAGCCTTCTACTGAGCTTTTGATCCGCACCGAGGCCAATTCGAGATCCTATTACCTTGGTCCTGTAGGGAACTCTGACCCTCGAGATTTCATCGCAGCTGAATCTCAGAGAATCCCTTTTAAAGCAGCTCTGTCTCCACTGCCTCAGTGGCAAGACCTTTTAAAGAACCGGCCTTTACCTCCAATTGAGGTTGGAAGACTTGGTACCGGAGGATTCTCGCTGACAAGAGCGGATTGACCAACTTGGATACCCTCCGTATCGCCCAGTGCTTGGAGTTATCCGTGGCTGAGACCCCCAAGAACGAAGACCTCCTGATAGCAGCCTGCCACTTCTGGTCAAACGGCGTCAACGCCTTCCTTTTTGGCCATGGCCCAATGTCCCCAACCTTGGCCGATGTATATATGATCACCGGCCTTGACATCACAGGATCTGTCCAGCCCTGGAACTTCAAAGGCTCTTCACGCCAGACAGGGGTAAAGCCAGGGAACGGATATAAGAATTACATCTTGAAGCACATGAAAGACAATCCCCTTGGCGATGTTGAATACGAGCATTCCCGAATATGTGGTCGTGCGGATTTGTCTTCTCGTGGCAAAGCCAACGAGCCTACCTTGAACCATATTGCAATGGCGTCTCATTTGGCCAGTGGCAACCGCCTCCCCCTTGGGAAATTCTTCCTCGGCAGTGTATACCACATGCTTCACCAGACTGTTACTCAGATGTATACCAGCCAAAGGATAACCTGTGTCAACGGCCCTTGGTGGTTCGTTCAGATATGGCTGCAGCTCCACCTGCATCAAATTGTTGGTGTTGATTTGAACACCAGGCTTTTCCCTTCATCCACTCACCCTGAAGGAGAAAACAATGCTACCAGGGGATGTCAGAGTTATGGAGAAGCGGCTTCAACTGTTATCATTCAGCAAGACATCAGCCAGCTCTTCGAACTATTCTTCAAGGGTTTCCAGAACCCTCTCTGGCTCCCCTATCTGGACAATGATACATTGACTTTCCCTGTTGAATTCTCCTTTGAGCCTGGTCGTCAAGATGGGAGATTCTTGGAAATTTTCAACATCATAATTCGCCCATGTATACTGCCGGCCGAATTCAACGGAGGAAGGCTGAACTCCAGCACTTATGAATATTATCAGCCTAATGTAATGGCCAGGCAGATTGGGTGTGGCCAGATGCCCCCAAGATTGTTCCTGCATGAATTCCTCAAGCCCAGAGAGGAAATCAAAGAGAGCATGCAGTGCAGTAGAATCTTCCATTATGTGTGTAGTCCCACTGTCTACACATGTCCTTTCGTGCCCACAGTCATAGCTCATCCCACCTTTAACTCTTGGTGGCAAGAACTCCACGATCACATCTTCAGTGAGCCTGTACATGTGTTCTGTGCAGAGTTGATGCCTGATTTCCTGCCAACTTCAGAGGTAACATAATGAACCTTTGGATCAGACATCTCTCCTCTCAATTATGATTCTGACCTCATTCTTTTGATTCCACGAACACGGTGCTCGCCCCTCGAGCCAGGAATATCACCTACAATCCTGCAGGCCCAATCTCAGCACTGGGATTCAAGTCAACAACTCTGGCTCAACTGATGGCCAGGTATGCTACGACAGATCCCAGCCTCTCTAGCCTTGCTGCTGACAGGAGGCAAGGTTTATCTCTGGTTGCTCCTCCAAATGCCAAGAGGAGGAGAACTATCAAGAAAATCCTTATTGAGGTAAAATCCTTTACCTTCTTGACCCCAAGATTACTCTGTTCTTGATAAATCTTTGTGCATTCTCAGACCAGAGCTCAGCAACCTTCGGTGTCAGAACCTGCCAATGCCCCATACACAGGTATGACCTTTATTGTCCTCTTTTAAGGATGAACACTGGCATTTACCCTTGTGACTTGACATTTGCAGAAGAAATAATGGAAGAACAGCTTGTAGATGTTCCAGTGGTTCAACAAGCAAGTCCACCCAGGGTTGAATTACCTATTCCAGTGGAGATCTCATCTTCATCACCCTCTGCAGAAGCAATAAATTCTCCAGAGATGAATCTCCCAATCCAGCCGGAGCCATCAAGTCCTCCAAGGGCACAATCACCTGTTGGTCATGCAGAGACAACAATCCCAACAGAGGTAGACCCGACTCCTCATCAGCCAGAAGCCCATGAACCACCAGCAACTGCATCAACACCTTCTAGCTTGGAAGCTTCAGCTCTACCTGGAGCACCTCCTTCACCTGTGATTGCCCCTGCTCAAGAAACCAGCCGTGAGGTATCCATCTGCACTTAACTCTGCTACCTCCACGTTTAGCACTCTTAACTCGGCAATACTGCTTCTCAGGATCAGGCTCCATCACCATCAAGCCCGCCGTCAGAGAGCAATCCAGCTGCCGAGGTGATGGAAAGAGTATACCAGCCTCTGTCAGATGAAGTGTTAGCAAAGCTTAAAGAAATTGTTGCCTGGCTAGAAAGGGATGCACAAGATCAGTTCAAGGATCTTGATCACTTCGAGGAGATGTTTGAATCCATCAACCAAGAACTTCCCGAAGACATCGAACTTCTCTATCATCTGTCTATGGCTTAGACACCCTTTATGCACCCATAAAGCATGCTTTGAGGAAATTGCGCTCCCTCCCGGCTATTGAAAAGAAGAAAGCCGATGCTGAACATGCCATGACTGGGGCACAATCCCGAGCAGAGAGCCACAAGGATACATTGGCTAACTTGCAGGCTTCTTATGATCTGAAAATTGCCAGGAAAGCTGCTCTAGAAGCAGAACTGAGAAGCCTGTCAGCGGAGATAGAGGCTGACAAGGAGAAAATAGCCGAGCTCCCTGGATTGATAGAACAGACCCAAGCGGAAGCAAAATCGGCTATCACCAAGATAGAGCAATGCGATGCAGAACTCATCGACTTGTCTGGTACTCAAAAAGATTGCCAGGAGCTGCTGGACAATTTCTGTCTAACAACATCCAATGCTCGTGGTGTGATTGCGAAACATCTAAACATTTGAACGCCCCCATTGATGTATAACCGAATTGGTCGTTCTTGTAATATTTTCTTGCAATTTGTTCCCTTTCTTCTGCGTACCTTCAAATATAATGCTGAACGACCCATTCGGCAAAGAAACGCCAACTCCCGAATGGCACTTTGATTTTCTTTAGCCGAACCAATCAACTGAACGCGGCTCAGCCTAGAACTCCAAGCGACCCGTCGGCGGGCTGGCCAAGGAAACCTTTCCACCATCCGATTTTCTTGGGATATGCGCCACGATCCAAAGCCACGACTCGAAGCCACGATTCATCCTGCCAGGCCTATAAATGCAACCATAGGTGCCCCTAGCTCTCCACCAGGCCTCCTAGCCCTCGAATCTTTGCCAATCTTAGCCCTTCTGCAAACAGTGCACATCCCAAACCATTATGGTGCGCCGCCTCAACCGCCGCCGCGCCTCCGACGAGGCAGAGGGGAGCAGCGCCAACGCGCGCCGGAGGCAATGATCGTCAATTCCTCCTCTTTGATTCGACTCTTGATCTTCTTCTTGCCTTGACGATCATCCCTTTTTTTCAGATTGATTCAGTGGAATCCGTCTCCTGCGCCGGCCAATCAACCCCTCCCAGACGACTCCTCGGAGTCCGACGGCCACTCCCCGGTGCCGTACGGGGAAGAAGACGCTCTCCGCTTTAGGGAGGAGCTGGAGGCGTCCCGGCGTGAGCTAGAGGACATCTCCAAGAAGGCGGGCATAGCCGAGCTGGAATGGGAGGACCAGCGCAAACAGCTGCTGGAAGCCATCGACGGTGCGGCTCTGAGATTAATTCTTAATCCAACCCGGCTTTTGATGCTAATTTTTTTCTTCTTGCTTCTTGCAGCCCGCGATGCTGAGCTCAACCAGCTGAAGGCGCTGGTAGAGCAACTGGCCGAGAAGGTGAACGCCCGCGGCGACACGCCGGTGGAGCGCCTTGCCGCGGTGGAGCACCGCGTCGATGAGGTGGCCACCCATGGCGTCCGTCTGGGCACTACCTTGGGCCCCGGCCGCCATGGCGACGCACACGGACGTCGATTACTCCACCAGGCCACGCGGCTTCCGGGGCGGCGCGCCAGAGGACATTGAGGAGATCGAGCTCATCCTGGAGCGCCTTGATGGCCATGGCAACGCCATTGCCGAAATTACTCATCCCCAATCTGTGTTGAACAGGCTCTTCGACTAGATTGTATTAGGGATGTGTAAATATCGACAACAAATGAAGAACTTTTGAATTCTGTGCTTGTTTTGTGATGACTCCCTTTACACTTCGTATCCGTGAATCTTGTGTTCTTTGAATGCATCCGGGAACTATCTTGAGCCGAACGCGCGAGAACAACTGCCCCTTGGCGCAAAATCCACAGAAGATCCAGATTTGGCAATCCATAAACACTGTTCAAGCAAAAAACCCTTCGCACATGGGAGAAAACCCTGCCGTTTGGTATTCCAACAGTGTGTGCTAGCCGGTCATCACTCCCAATGCACCCCTTCGGTCAATAAAACAGCCTGCCGGGATGCCCTGCAAATCCACTCGCGCACTCATCCATCATTTCTCACCCCTTCGTGGACCAAAAACCCCAAGAATTCTCCAGCCGATACCCCAAAAGCGCACTTGTTTGGATTCATCTTCAAACCGTGTTTCCGGGTGCACTCCAAGGTCTTCTTCACGTCTTCCAAATGGGTGTCATGACTTAGGGATTTGATCACCACGTCATCAATGTAGATCTCCACAATCTTGCCGATCAACTCATGAAAAATGTAATTCATGGCTCGTTGATAGGTTGCACCGGCATTTTTCAACCCAAATGTCATGACTATCCACTCGAACAGGCCTATATGACCAGGACATCTAAAGGCCGTCTTTGATATGTCTTCTATTGCCATGAAGATCTGATTGTATCCCGCATTGCCATCCATGAAACTAATCACCTTGTGTCCAGCGGCGGCGTCAATCAACAAATCGGCAATAGGCATCGGGTATCCATCCATCGGAGTAGCTCTGTTCAGGTCCCTGAAATCTATGCAAACCCTCATTTTTCCATTCTTCTTGTACACAGGGACGATGTTAGATATCCACTCCGCATATCTGCATGGCCGAACGAAGTTTGCATCAAGTAATCTTTCAACTTCCTTCTTCACATCGGCCAATACCTCATCCTTGTAGATTTTCCGGGGTGGTTGATTATATGGTTTGAAACCAGGCTTGATTGGCAACCGATGCTCGACGATGGAACGATCCAATCCAGGCATCTCTGAATAATCCCAGGCGAAGCAATCCTTGTATTCTTTGAGAAGCTCAATCAAATTCCCCCTGAAGTCTGGTTGCAAATTTGCACTGATGAACGTCGGCCTTGGCTTATCACCGCTTCCAATGTCAACTTCTTCCAGTCTATCAGCCGACATGAATTCTCGCCCTAATTTGCCATCAGTGCCATCTACGGGGTTCTCCATTAAAAATTGCTATAAGAGCCGACTGCTTGAATCGGTTGTTGATCACTGCTGACAGGTTCAACAGGACCTTCTCCCCAGTCTTTCCCTGAGAAACAATCGATGCCTTGGTATTCCCAGAAGGCTTCTTCCATGTTGGCTACGCTCACGGAGTCATCTGCTTGGACGACCTCGATCTCATCGTCCACCCACTGGATAAGCTGTTGATGCATGGTGGATGGGACGCAACAGTTAGCATGAATCCAGTCCCGCCCAAGCAAACGAAGTCGTAGGCTCCTTTGCCTTCGATGACAAAGAAGGTGGTGAGCGAGCGTCTTGGACCCGATCATCAAGTCCACGTGGGTGCATCCCTTGGTGTCCGAGGGGTTCCCGCGAAATCATTCAAGATGATGCTTGTAGGCGTCAAATCACTCGGGCCCATGCCAAGCTTCCCGAAGGTGGTGTACGGCATTACGTTGGCTCGCCGCCCCACCGTCGACGAACATCTTGGTCGGTGGCTTGCCATTGACGTATCCCCTCAAGTACGGCGGCCTCATATGACGATTCTTGGCCGGCTTGTCGAAGATGGCCCCGCTTGGCCGGCACCGGTTGTGCCATCATCCCCTCGGTCTGCTCATCATCGAAGGAAGCTTCCTCCTGCATAACCTGGTTAGCAGGAGCCATGAACTCGTTCGGCAGAAAGTATACCATGCATGCTGGAGCTGAATGCTTCGATCCCTCCGGTTGGTCTTTGGGGCGCCACACCTTCCTCGTCTGGATCCCGGCCTGCTTCAGTTCATGGTTCCTCAAGCGCTGGACCCGTCTCTTCTGACTCTTGCATAGGCCGGGCGGGCACCACTGCCCCTTCTGCCAGATGTAGTCATCTTCGTCCTCCTCTTGATCAGCCCACCTGAGATCAGCTTGGCGCTTCCTGGGATGATCGATGACTTCAATTTTTTGGCGCCGATCCCCGTTAGGGTGGATCCTTCCAATTCTCTCGTGGACGGATCGGCGATTGCGCTTTCCTCGCTCGTACTCAACATACCCGTCACCGCATTCGGGACGCTTCTTCAACGTAGGCGACTTTAAACCCTCATTCCCGGCAATGCCCGAAGAAGGCGCATCCCCGGTGTGCGCGCTCTGCGCCGCGCGTGTCTTGCTCCCCGGTCCCTTCGCGCGCCTCTTCTTCGGCTCTGCGTTGCTCCTCCTCGTAGCGCCGCTTCTGGTAGCGCTCTTTCTCTATCTGGCGCTGCCATTTGTTGAGGAGGATGCGCGATGTTATCCTGGGCTTAGCTCTGGACGATTCCCCAATTTCGATGTGACTCTTAAGAATGTGGGGGCGTCACCTTGCAGTCACTTGGCGCTCTGGGTCCACTGCTCCACCTTGTCTAGACCTGGCTGAGGTCAAGACCTTGACTTTTCCCTTCTCCTCGGCTGTTATCATATTAACAGAAAAGCCCACCATGTTCTGAGGAAAGGGGTGGCCATCCAGCTTCATTTTGTTGTCGAACTTAAGGTGACCCTCCTGGATGGCCTTCTGGATCCTCATCCTGAAGACCCTGCAATCATTGATGGAGTGTGAATCCCTGTCATGGAAGCCACCGTAACGTTTTGCTTTAACTCCATCGGGCCGAAGCATGGAATGCCCCTCAGGCAGCTTGATTCGGCCTTATTTCACTAGGAGCTCGAACAATTTATCAGCCTTCGTGATGTCAAAATCATAAGTACCCTTGGTCTGCTTGACCCAGCCGATTCATTGTCAAAGGCTCCTTCCCCCACATGATCTCTGCTGCGGCTACATCCAATTCGTCATCAGAATCCTCGAACAGATCAGCCTTGTCCAAGAACTGGTTGTAGACGTCAGCGACGTCGTGCTGCTTGCCAAATTTGGCGTCCTTCTTAAAGCCATATGCCTGATTGCTCATCAGTGATAGCTTCGCGATAGCCGGCCCGCATTCTCAAATTCCATCCCGAACAACTTCTCGCGCACGGCCGGCAACATCCCGGCGACGGCCATATCAGCCAACTGGTTGTCTGGCAAGTTCAGCGAGAAGCACATGCCTTTGACTTCCCTGAATCTTCTAAGAAATTCCAGCGGCGTTTCGCTGTGCCTTTGCTTCAGGGTGGCGAGGTCGATCAACTTCTTCTCCGAGCTGCCACTGAAATAATGAGCGTGGAATTTTCGCTCCAAGTCCTTCCATCTGGCGACTGATTCAGGAGGCAGGGACGAGAACCACTGGAACGCTGGACCTGTCAGTGATGCGGGGAAGTAGCGGACACTGAATGTCTCCTCAGCCGAGCACTCCCCGAGCTGCATGAGGTAACGAGCGATGTGCTCGACCGTGCTCGTGTCGTCTTGCCCCGAAAATTTTGTGAACTCCGTTGGCGGCTTCACCCTTGGCGGCAAGAGCACATTGTAGTACCATTCTGGGAACGGCGGCTTATAGGCGGGTCCTTGCATTTTTGGCTTGAGGCCGAACTGATTTTGCATCAATTCGGCCATCTTCCGCGCCAGGGCGTCATCCTCTTGTGCGCCCGCACCGGCGGCGCGTATCCCCGGGTGCGGGAAGGCGTCAAACGCTCCGTAGTTTCCCACTTCATGATAACCTCCGCCGTACAAATTCCTCTGCGCGGCCGCTGGTCGCCGCAGCAATCCCCGCGACCGGGATCAAGAGGGGCCCCGCACGAGCCGAACGCTAGGTCTCCATACGTAGGCTGGTACGGATTCGGCTGTTGCACAGGCTGACCTATCTTTGCTCCGTGGTGGCGGCGGACGGGCCGACCTCCTGAAGCTTGTAACGGGGGCTGAACTGGCTGCCCCCCAGTGCCCTGCGGAGGAGGCTGGAACGCTTGACTTCCAGAGCTCTAAGGAGGAGGCTGCTGTGGCTGGCTCCGTAACGGCGGTTGAGAGCTTGACTCACCCAGCTCCACATTGCCCCCCTGGATGGGTGCCTTGCTGAACGCTTGCTCCATGCCGGGGCCAAAGACGGCCACCATCATCTGCTGGAGCGATCCGAGGAAAGCCTTGTTGTGCTTGCTAAGCATGTAATCTGCTGATTCTTGGAATACTCGCATGCACTCCTCTTTTTCCTGCTGGGATGTGGTATCGCTTTCCCCTGGCAGCAATACCCTGGGCATCTCGTTCTTCAGATATGGGACGCCGCTTCTATTCTTCTTGAACGACAGCAGACACTTCCGCTCGAAACCGGTCCACGACGTCTTGGAGTTGCTTCGCCGCGCTGCTGCGGAGACGGATCTTCAAGGTTGACATCCATGAGGTCTGCGATTTCAGGCATCTTGAATCTATTCGGCTGTGGTCCCACTGGGTGTGCCAAAAAGTGTGTTGACGCAAAAAGTGCACCTAGCGTCAAACACACAGCAAGCCGAAAAGCTGGCTTCGCACGCGCAAAGAGTAGAGATGACGTGCCAGTCAATTTTTCCTGAAAATTAACAAAAGACAAAGCAGTTAAATACCAAAGCTTGGAACTTGCCGGGTGGTACCAGACAGTTCCATATTTACGGCTAAGAAGCCAAATGAGATGACACATAGCTATAGAAAGCTATCTGCCAACGAACTACAACCATTCGGGAAACCGCAAAGGGGAAAAAGTAACACTGCCGAATGGATGACGTGAGCATGACAGCGATCGGTCTTTGTTTGAACAAGGATGCACGTACACGAAGTCATGACCGATCCCCATGAATACTAACGTTAAATAAGTGAATAAAGTAAAGCACGGACATGATCATGTATTAAACAAGTATGCATAGATCCAAAGCACTAGTCTACCGCATGTCTAGTTACTTTAAAACCCGTCAGGTACGATGCCAGAACAAATCTATCCACCGCATGATACAACTTGCATGAAATCGTACCACTTTCCACAAATAGATCTATCCACCGCATGATACAATCTAAACATGAAAAGCTAAAAGCATACATCATTTAAAGCATGGATAACGCACGTGCTCTACTCGTGGAGAAACATAACCGAATACGGCTGAACGAGCCGATTCGGGGTCCATGAAGAAGGAACAAACATTACCAAGTGAATAAATCTATCAGATTGATTTGGGAATCTAATCCACCGATGACTAGCTCCAAAGCAACCCAAAACCTCGCATCTACCGCATGATACCCGGCTCTTTCAAGATTTATACGTACATTAGCAAGATTGAACCCGCAACACGTAACAACCTAGATCGATTCGGTTTCGGCTATCGGAAAACACAAGATCCACGTGTTAAAACATGAAATCTACTCGAACAAGGATCATAAAAGAGATAGAGCCGATCCAAACCCATCTAGATTGGGCAAAGGTGTGTTACATGAATTAAAACATAAAGTAAAAACTCAAGATAACACGGGGTAACTTAATGAATCTATCAGATCTTGCCAAGATCCAATAGAGCCGATAACTAGCTTCAAGCTAGATCTTAGCCCACCGCATGGCTCATGATCTAACAAGAAACCTTCTTGAACCAAGCTTGAATCTACCGCATGACACGAAGCATGGTAACAAGACTACTTGCATCAGATCTAAATCCACGCATGATACTAGACATGATACAAGGTTGCCGGTACTCACGGAGGTCGACGGATCGATTAGCCCTCTCGAAGAACTCGACGACACGACAAGGGACTCTAGGGTTTGGCGTAAGGCCGGTGTGTATTGAAGAATGATTGTGTCTGTTACATACATTCAGGGGTCATATTTATACCCTGTCAAGTACAACTTCGAATGGATTCGTTACCTAACTTATCTCTAAGCTCGATTCGCCTATCCATCCATTCGTTCTCCCTGATTGAGCCACGTCACCATTCAATCCCACAAAATCAGCTCTACTGTTCCTCTGCCGAACTGGAACAGATAGCCGACCGCAGATCTCTTTGCCGAATATCTCTGAAAAGATCCTTCCTTCCGCCAGACGGACTCTTTATCGAACCGGACCCACAAGTTAGACTCCTTACCAAATTTTGGTGTTAACAAGTTGTCAATCAATACACCAAAACCCACTAAGGGTCTAGATGTCTTTCAGCGAGGCTACAATGCCGAGTCCGCCACACTGTCGTACCTCAAGTGGTCGAAGGTTCCGATAACCTTCGACCGCAAGGACCGCCCTGACCATGTAGTAGCTCCCTTGTTCAGGTCCAACTGGATCCACAAGGTCCTAATGGATGGAGGGATCGGCATCAACGTCCTCTACGTGTCGATGCTCGACGACATGGGAATCCCGCGGTCCCAGCTGCGGCCATCGACCACGCCATTCCATGGGGTCTTCCCTGGGATGGAGGCACTCCCAATTAGGCAGATCGATCTGCCCATCACATTTGGGACGTTGTAAAATTTTCGCACAGAAACCCTCACCTTCGAAGTGGTGGGGTTCCCGGGGACGTACCACGCCATCCTTGGGAGGCCGGCACACGTGAAGTTTATGGCCGTGCCCAACTATACGCACCTCAAGTTGAAGATTCCCGGTCTAAAGGGGATCATCACAGTGGGGACTATGTTTCAGCGCGCATTCGAATGTGATGCTGAGTGCTTCCAGTTTGCGGAGGCACTGATCCGGTTCGAGAAGCTCCACGCCAAGCCTTCTTCCAAGGACTCGGACATCCCCGAGTCATCCAAGTGAGAGGCTTGCTCTTTCAAGTCCGCCAAGGATGTCAAGGATGTGGTCGCCTCCAATGATGGCCGCATGCTCCGTATCGGGATGGCGCTCGATCCTAAATAGGAAAGCGTGCTCGTCAACTTCCTCAAAGCGAACCTCGATGTGTTTGCATGGAAACCCTCCGACATGAAGGGAATCCCGAGGGAGGTTGCCGAGTGCGAACTAAACATCAAGTCACGATCGAAACCGGTGAAGAAACGCCTTTCGCCGCTTCAATGACGAGAAGTGCAAGGTGATCGGCGAGGAGATCACGAAGCTCCTTAGTTCATGGTTCATCCAAGAAGTATTCCACCCCGAGTGGCTTGCTAACCCTGTACTTGTAAAGAAGAAGAATAAGAAATGGGGGATGTGTGTTGACTATACGGACCTTAACAAGGCATGTCCCAAGGATCTGTTTCCTTTGCCACGCATAGATCAGGTAGTCGATTTGACAACTAGGTGTGAATCCCTCTGTTTTCTTGATGCGTACTCTGGGTTGAAGAGTATCTTGGCCCCCTAAGTGGGTTTTGGTGGTTTAATGACACACACTTAAGTAGCTATGCATCATGTGCAGTTCATTGACTATACAAAAAGGAAGTGATGCTACAAAGGGTTCCTAAGAAGGCTTATTTTTTTTATACTTTTGAAATTGAGTCCTAGGAACGCCGTACTATAAAGAGGGACAGGAATTGTGTCTTTCAAGAGTCGAACAGGTGCTCTAGTTGCTAAAACAAAACCTATGAGAGACACCTTTGCACCAACACATTCACGGGGATCTTTTCTCGGGTGCTGACCTTGGGAGGCCGGAGTATACGGGTTTACCCCATAGTCTCCGGACTTCCCGGAGTTTCCGGGTTTACCCCGGATACTCCGGGTCTTAAAGCTGTAACGGCTATATTCTGGGTGAGGGGGTATAAAAGCCCCCTCAACCCCTTCCTTTACCCCTCTCTCTTGCCATTTCGACCTGCAAACCTACAGACCTCATTTACTCCCTCCTTTACTCCCCTTGGCTCAAGTTTGGTAAGATTGTTGTGGGGATTTAAGAGGGATTGAGAGCAAGAGCTTGAAGAGTGCTAGTGAGCTGATTTCCTATCTCTAGAGCACCTTGTTCTTCACTTGGTTGGCACACTTCGTGTTTGTTACTCTTAGAGCTTTAAGCTCCTAGCCGGCTAGGCATCGCCTTGGAGCATCCAAAGGTTGTGGCTGCCCAAGGAAGTTTGTATCACCCCGAATTTGAGTAGGTAACTCTAGCTTGATCTTTGTGGTCGCTAGAGGGAGGAAAGTGACCTAGGTGTAAAAGTCCACCCTTTGTGGGTACCTCAACGGAGACGTAGACCTCAGGTGTGAGGTTGAACTCCGGTAACAAATCCTTGTGTCTCTTGTGCTTGTTCATCTTGCTGTATGCTTGTTTCTCTCTTGAGCACATATCTAGGGTTTGGTGCCGATCTACTTTGTGTTGAGGTTTCTACAAGATTGGAGTGGATAAACAGGCTTGTCTCATCTCAGTGCATAACCTATTTTCAAAGATTTACATTTGAGCAAATTTAATTTCCGTCGAATTTGATTCCCCCCTGACAGGCCGGAAAATCCGGACATTTTCCCGGATTCTCCGGATTTCCCGGAGTATCCGGAAAAATATCCGGAAACTTCGGACCTGATTTAACAGCTGCGAAAAAGTTGTGATTTTTCAGGTTCGACTATTCACCCCCTCCTCTAGTCGACATCTTGATCCTTTCAATTGGTATCAGAGCCAAGTGCTCCGTATTTGAAGCTTAACCGCTTGGAGTTAAGAAGATGTCGAATCCAAGTGATCAAGCCCCACCTCTCGCCGAAGGTGATCCCGTCAACAATGTCGTTAGCACACCTCCCGTCCTACCTCAAGGAGGCAACACCCATGGGCAAGCACGAGCCATCAAGCGCATGGACATTGTGATGATTCCTCCGATAGTGAGGATGAAGAGTTTGATGATGCAAGGTCCAACCGCTCCGCTCGACGACCATCAAGGGACTATACTCGAACCTCTTTCGATTACTCTCGCTTATCCTTTAACCATCCATCGGGTTCTAGCCACATTGGGAAGATACCCCAATTTGATGGAACCGGCTATTCCAAGTGGAAGAACTCGATGGAGGAGTATTTGATGGCGGTGAATCCCGCACTTTGGACTATTGTGAACAGGGGTATTACCTTTCCTAGTGGTGATGCGACGCTAACCCAAGAGCAAGCAAATGAGATACAAAGAAACTATCAAGCCATACGTATCATCAAGAGTTCACTCACGTCCGAAGAGTATGACAAGGTGGATGGGTTGAAGTCCGCTAAGGAAGTGTGGGACACATTGTTCATCAACCATGAAGGGACAAAGCAAGTAAGAGAAGGAAGGATTAGAGCTTTGGAAAGTGAGCTTAATCGGTTTGTCATCAAAGATGATGAGTCCCCTCAAGACATGTACAACCGCTTGAACAAGATCATCAACAAAATCAAGTCTCTAGGAAGTACAAGATGGGGAAGAAGAGAAGTGGTTGACAAGATCATCTCCGCATACATGGAAAGGGATGTTCAACTCCCAACACTCATACGGGAGAAGAGAGGCTTCAACAAGTTCACTCCGGCGGATGTGATTGGAAGAATGGAAGAACACGTCATCATTGTCAAAGAGTCAAAGCTTTCACAAGAAATGTCAAAGATGCATGAACAACTTGAGAAGAATAAGGGAGTGGCCCTCAAGGCATCTAGCAAGGAGAAGAGGTCAAGCTCATCAACTTCAAAGACCATGGTCGAGGAATATAGTGATGAAGATAGTGACATGAACATGACTCCCGAGCAAATGGATCTCTTTGTGAGGAAGTTCAACAAAATGTTAAAAAAGAGTGGCTTCTTTAACAAGAACAAGGACAAAGACAAAATCAAGACGAAGAGGACTTCCAAGAGACCATGCTTTGGGTGTGGCAAGGAGGGTCATTTCACTGCGGAATGCCCCAACATAAGAGTGAGGAGAAGAGACACCAACAAGAATGACAAGAACAAGAAGAAGGAAGTTGGTGAAGCTCACTTGGGTGAAGAATGGGATTCAAATGATGATAGCTCCGACTCCGAAGTTGAAGCAGGTCTTGCTACCATATCCATTGGGGAACCAATCAACAAGTCATCACTCTTTGAAGATCTCACCATGATGAAGATGACTTCACCCACACTTGCCTCATGGCTAGGGGCTCCAAGGTAGACACTCCCACCCCGCCCCTAGATGATGATAGTGAAAGTGATTTTGACTTTGAAAAATGATCACTAGCTTTGGTAAAAAGGCAACTAAGAAAATCATGTTTTTAATGAAAGAAATAGAGAATAGAGAAGGGACTCTAGAGGTGCAAGAAGAACTCTTTAGACTTGAGCGGGAGAAAACCATTGCCCTTGAGAATACCCTTGTAATTGAAAAGAAGGGTTTCAAGGTGCAAGAGGACTTGCTCAAGAAAAAGGAGATAGAAATTCTTAGCCTCAAGAAATCCTTAGCTAAAGATGAGTTGATAGTAGATGAATTAACTAGGGAATCTTTCCTAGCTAAGGATGCTTGCAAGAAACTTGAGGGTAAAAAGATTGAACTTCAAAAGAGCTTTGATAGCTTAAAGACTAGTCACATAGCATTAGAAGTTCAACTTGACAACCTCAAGAATAATGCTACAAATTCATCTAATGATGCTTCCTCTAACTCTCAAAACATCAACAAGCAATGGTTGTTCTAGATGTTATAAAGTTGATGTAAATGCTTGTGCTACTAATGTTGCCGACATGAATGCCGTGAAGAAAGAAATTGCTAGGTTGTCAAACTCTCTCATTGATGAAAGGAAGAAAGAACCTAAAAGAGGTGAGTTTGAGAACCACACCAAAGGCTTTGGGTCTAGCTACATGAAGAAGTTTGGCTTTGCGGATGGGAAGGGGCTTGGTAAGCAAGAACAAGGAACAAAAGACCCCATCCCATTCATCAAGAACTACCACACCAAGGGTATGGGAACAAGAAATGTGGTGCACGGTATGAATGTCACACCCTGAAATTTCCAATTTTAGGATGTGAATAGAGAGAATATTTAAATAACGATTTTCTCATAATTTTAAAATTTTTCCAACATTTACTTTTCTTTACAGGAAATATAGTATAGGAAAAATCCTAGTTCGATTTTCTAAATTAAATAAAAAGTCGTGAGTGTTGCATTAATGACGGTGCATCTTGGTGTTTCATGAGTGCAAAAGGTTTCAAAAATGCGTTTAGGAGCTGTCCTAACTCTCTTGAGAATTTTCCGGATTTTTCTGGAATTTATTCTCATTTTCCTTGAGCTATTTCTATTTATTGGAATGCTCTAAAATCTTTTTCTTGATCTCCAAATATTTTATTTAGGTTCCTCACTTACATAATCATCTCTAGTAATTTTCCTGAATTTTTTTGAGCTTTCGGAGTATTTTTCGTGATTTAATTATGATTTCAGGATTTTTTGGATTTATTTTTAATCCGAAATTAATTTCCGAAATTAGAAAAAAAAGGAAAATAAAATCGGACTCAATCTCGGCCAATAAATAGTTGCTGGCGATCTCCTTGGTGTCCTCTTTCCAACGCCGCTAACCTCATCCCGTTTCGATAACCCTAGCTCCCAGAAACCCTCGCCAAACTTTGGCATCTACTAAATTCCGGCGAACTTTCCGGCGAGCTTTTCCAGCAAAACCGTGCAGTTGCGGTGCAAACGGACACCACCTTGGAGTCCCCCTCGTCGAGCTCTACACCATGATGGGGTCGGTCACGCGAATCTGACGTCGACTCCGTCGTCTTCCCCAACTCCGGCGAGTTTTTCCCGAACGCCGGCGACTCCTCTCCAACTCCGGCAAGCTCTTCCGTCGCCGTCGTTCATCTTTGGCCGAAGGTGAGCACACCATCACGTTCGTCTCGTCGTTTCCTTTCCATTTTGCCGTTCCCGTCCACGTTTGGAGGTCGTCCCCACCGAATCTCTACCTTTCTTCCTCTCTCTGTCTGTTCTGTTTACAGTCACCATGGCCAACTCGATCTGTACGAGTTTCCTGCTCACCTGAGCCGGCACGACAGAGCACTGCCAGGCGACGCCATCTTCGCCAGGTGATGTGCGACGCGAAGCCGCGTCCAGAGAGCCCCTCCCCACAGCCAGAGGTCCCCCGGAGCGCTGCCCGTGAAGCTTGGGCTGCAGGCCGCCGTCCGCCGCCACCGGCGAGATTCGGCTGCCTCCTTCATCCCCGCGCCTTTGTGAGCACACCCACGCACTCCCCTCATCCTCCTCTTCCGATTCCTAGCCACATCCAACCTCCTAGAGGTCTGAACCGCCAGCGATTTGAAACCACCGGGAGCCCCTGTCCACGATGGCATCTTTACATTTACATCCCTCGAGAATCTTGTAATCCATAGATTTATTCCTGTGTCTTGCAACTTTTACTCAAAACCCCCTAGATTAATCCCACCATTCGCACATAAATCCCACCCGACCCTTTTATAGATCTAACCCCGTCCTTTGTCCTT
Source organism: Cenchrus americanus (assembly GCA_947561735.1). Classification (NCBI taxonomy): domain Eukaryota; kingdom Viridiplantae; phylum Streptophyta; class Magnoliopsida; order Poales; family Poaceae; genus Cenchrus; species Cenchrus americanus. The sequence goes on along the minus strand of OX387244.1, from coordinate 72,609,554 downwards.
TTCGCGAGCACTATTCCATGTGTCTTGCAAATTTCCTTTGCTACCCCCTGAGATCTATAGTTAATCACGAATAGGTCCTCCAATCTTGTTTTCTCCACATCTTGCACGTTTTAGCTCCATTTTAATTCGTTCAAGTTGCGTTAAGTTCATAATAATGTAAACTAAGCGTTAGTGCTGTGTTTTCACCATGTTTTGTTTTCTGAAAATAAAATTAATATTAATTTTGATTAATGTCTAGTTATACATGCTTTTTATAAATAAAAGCAATATAGTGCTACACACCGTTTTTCATAATTAATGTTAAATTGATTAATAATTATATCACATGCTTTTATATATAAAATCTAATTAGATCTTTATCTCGGTTTTTCTTAAACCAAATGTTAATTTGTTTAATAGTTAATTAATCTTTTCTAATTAAAATTTGATTAGACTTTTACATTGGCTTTTATAATAAATACTAATATGATTAATGCCAATACCATAATGTTTTTAATAATAATATGATCTACTCGAATTACAAAGTTTCGTTTAGATTGTTCGTATAGTTTAGTTTTTCTAAATTAAATGTTTAATCGGTTTAATCAAGATATGAATCTTTATTAATAAAACTTGACTAGTTCTTTACACCATTTTCGTAAATAAAGTTTAATATTGCATTAATGTCAACATAAGGTATTTTGTTTCTGAAATATCCTTTATATTTGTTTTGTTAATTAAAATGAACCTAGCTCATAATCTTGTTCTATCATAAATGCAAATAATTCGTTAGACGTTCGGTGTCAGCTTTATCTTAGTATCTCTTTTGATCAAGTTTATCAGAAGCTCTAAACCTTTCTAGTGTTAGCCCAAGCTAAACCGTGTGCATCTAATCAAGCCTTAGAGTTTCTGCTTAGCTTAGTAGCTTTATCTGTGTGAGTAGTTTGCACTGCTCATTTGCCTATCAAGTAATCTTATCACTCTTGTTTCATGTTTATCTTAGAATTTTGTTTATCAGCATCTAGCTAGTTGATGTCCATCCCATCTCTGTTAGGTTGTCTTTTTATAAATCAGATATGTTCTTATGCCCAATCTTTCGTGGCTATACCTTTCTTTAGAGCTAATCTTGTTATCGGTTCCTTTACCAACTAGTTTAGCTTACCTTTTTCTCAGTTGTTGCCCTTCGGTCTAGTTCCCTTTGTAGACTAGTTCTCCTAAACCCTAGCCTAAGGTTTGTGTGTGCGTTATAGTTCACTTCTACCGTTCTCGTTCGTTCCCCTTAAGTTGTACGTTAGCGTGTGTATCACTTTTTACTTGTTTTAATACTAAAGATGCATGTTAATCTTGACTAATTCTTATTCCAATGCTTTTATAAATAAAAAGTGATTAGGTTCTAATCTGACTTTCTTTAATCATGATGTAATTGGTTAATCCCTATTCATAACTAGTTTTTCTAAATAAAAGATGTTAGAGTTAAACATCAGTTTTCATAATAAAGTTAATATGCCTAATAACATCATAAATGCCTTTTCAATATTAAATATGTTTAGTTGAACACGTGACATAAAGTTACTCGTCTAGATATCTTATACTTGCTTTATCTTTCTAAAGTAATTGTTAATTTGACATAAATTCCACTCGAATGTTATAAATAAAACATGATTAAGTTTATCGTGATTTCTTTAATTAAATGTAACTTGTTTAATGGTAACATAGAATATTTCTCTGAAATATTCTTTCACACGATTTCTTAATTAAAATATGCCAAGCGTAGTCTCTTGTTGTTTGACAATGATCTCACGATAGTTTCGAGCTTAGTTCTGTTTTCAGCGTTTCTTGCGCTTGCGTAACCAATAGAATCGAGCTCTATTTCAGTGTGATCTTTCCGGTCCTTTCTCAATCTTCCGCGACCATCTCTTCAAAGTTAACCAAGCCTTTCTTCCTCCAAGCACGGTTTGTGTGCTTTAGTGATCCATCTAATCGAGCCTATCCTTTAGTGCGTTCTTTCAAAGTTTTCTTTTGATTGGTGCTTTATTCTTAGTATGCTTGTTTGTTTGCTTTGTGTATGTTTGTGCCCGATGATTGATGCATTTAGAGTGAACGCCGTTCGAGAAGTTTGGAAGAGCTAAAAGTGAAGATTCTGAGCAGCTACTCTTTGGTTAAAGGCAAGTGTGTCCTTGATCTTTTGTCCTAAGAATTATGTTTAATCACTCATTGCATATGCTTGCATTAATATTATGGGACCCATGTTTAAGGTTTGACTGGTTTTTATTTATCCTGTGCCTTGATCAATCGGGTTTATCTTTATGTTGGGTAGTTATGCTTAGTTGCTATACCTTGGGATATGGTGGTTCTAATGAACAACAAGGATGAACATGCTTTACTTTGATGCTATATATCTCTGGTTAATACAAGATCATATGATTAATTGGAACATGGAGCGACCACCCGGGACAACAGTGCAACCACAAGACATAGGGCTCTGTCTTGGCTGAATAACTAGAGAACTTGGTGTTAGGTATGCTTTACCTGATAAGGGTTGGGGGCTGACGGTAGATGGCGTATGGACCTGCTCGGGCGTAGGTGTGGGCTTGGCTAAGACACGTTACTCTTCCGGGAGCTTTATACGCTACACTGATCAGGTAACCTAGCGGGCAGCCTGCACTAGGGGATCTTCGTAAAGGCCTCGTAGCGTCCCTATGCAATCACACCTCGGTAGTGTGGTATGATGCTTGGCCGGCATCGCATGGTTGGGTCTAAAGTTCTTTGGGACTTTTACGCGACTTGTGGGTAAAGATGTACAACCTCTGCAGAGTGTAAAACTAATCGATTAGCCATGCTCACGGTCAAGAGCGGCCTGGACCCTCACATGATAATTAAACTTGAAGATGGACTTAAATCGTGTTCTCTGGTTATGCTTGCCATATGCTTATGGCGTTTCTCTTACCCTTATGCTTAATTGTGGTTTGGTATATACTTATACTTTATTAGTAATCAGGTGCTAATAAAACTTGACCAACTAAAATTGCTTAAATGCTTATAGCCCAGTCCACTATAAAGCCTTTGCATTCATTCTTGTCCCCACACTTGCTGAGTATAACAAGTACTCACCCTTGCTATAAACAATGTTGCTCCGAAGGAGGAAGCTACATGAAGATGACGTGAAGATGTTGTGGAGTTCTAGGCGTACGCAACCCCCAGTCGACTGCCTGTGATGTTTGGAGCCTTCATTTCCAGGATTAAGCATAAATATTTGATGATCTATCTTTTTCTTACGAGATACTATTTCTGTATTCACTTATATGTCACTATATGCATGACACTTGATCCTGGCATGCATATAGGTTTGCACTTGGTTTTCTTTGAAAAAACAGGTGTGACAATGAAGCAATTGGGTGTCAAGAACTATGACAACCAAGTTGGATACAACACTCCTATCAAGTTCAAAAGCACCCAAGCTACAACAAATGCACCACAACCAAAGGCAAACACCAAGCCAAACAAGTTGAGCAAGAAGCCCAAACCACATGCATCACAAGATAGCTTCTATGCCGATTATGTGTTGACTTGGCCACAAGGGTAAGGTGGTTGCCAAGTATGTGGGACTCCGCACAAAAGGGACATTGATCAAAAGGAATGTGTGGGTGCCCAAGATTCTTGTGACTAACACTCTAGGACCCAAATCCACTTGGGTACCTAAAACACAAGCATAACTTATTTTGTAGGCATACTCCTCCGGTGGAACGAAATGGGTGATTGATAGTGGATGTACAAATCGTATGACCAGGGAGAAGAAATGTTTACATCTTGTGATATGATTGAAAATCCTACGGAAAGAATTGCCTTTGGAGGCAATGGTGGAGGAACGATTGTTGGTCTTGGTAAAATTGCTGTCTCAATCAATCATTCAATTTCCAATGTTTATTTGATTGAATCTTTGGATTACAACTTGTTGTCCGTTTCACAACTTTGTGAGATGGGCTACAATTGTTTGTTCACCAATGAGGGTGTGACCGTCTTTAGAACGGGCGATGACTCCGTTTCCTTTAAGGGTGAACTCAAGGGAAGGCTTTACTTGATGGATTTTTCATCGGATAAAGCCCAACTTGATACATGCTTATTGGCAAAGTCTAGCTTGAGTTGGCTTTGGCATCGCCGACTAGCTCACGTTGGGATGAATAATCTCAATAAGCTTCTAAAGGGGGAACACATCCTAGGACTAACAAACGTTCATTTTGAGAAAAATAGAATTTGTAGTGTTTGTCAAGCCGGAAAGCAAGTTGGTGTCCCTCATCCCACCAAGAATGTGCTCACCACTACAAGACCATTGGAACTACTTCACATGGATATTTTTGGTCTGGTGGCTTATGTTAGCATTTGAGGGAAAAATATGGATTTGTCATTGTTGATGACTACTCTCGGTACACTTGGGTATTCTTTATGAAGGACAAGAGCAAAGTTCATGAAATATTCAAGAAGTTTGCCACAAGAGCCCAAAATGAGTTTGATGTGAAGATAAAGGGAGTGAGAAGTGACAATGGCACCGAGTTCAAGAACACCAACATTGAAGAGTATCTTGATGAAGAGGGCATTGGTCATGAATTCTCCGTCCCATATACTCCACAACAAAATGGGATATTGGAGAGGAAGAATAGAACTCTCATTGAAGCCGCAAGAACCATGCTTGATGAGTACAAGACTTCGGATAGTTTTTGGGCGGAAGCAATCAACACGGCTAGTCATGCTACCAACTGTTTGTATCTTCACAAGCTTCGCCACAAAACCGCTTATGAGCTCCTAACCGGTAAAAAGCCAAACGTGTCTTACTTTAGAGTTTTTGGTTATAAGTGCTTCATTCTTAATAAGAAGCCCAAAAGCTCTAAGTTTTCATCTAAAGTTGATGAAGGTATCTTTCTTGGTTACGCCTCAAACGCTCATGGCTATCGTGTCCTCAACAAAACCACCAGTTGTGTTGAAGTCAAGTGTGACTTGACGTTTGATGAATCTAATGGCTCTCAAGTGGAGCAAGTTGATGAATTGTGTGTAGGCAAGGATGTACCAGCTGAAAAGACTATAAGAAAGGTGGCTATCGGAGAAATCAAGCCTCAAGAAGAAGAAGATGAGGACTGCGAAATGGAAGAAACAGCAATTCTACCTCCCGCTGCGAACCCCGGAGTATCCGGAAAAAATCCGGAGATTCCGGGTTCTCCGGAAACTCCGGAGAAAAGTCCAGAGATTCCGGACCTGCTGTTGATACTTCTCAAGGCAGTCAAGAAACTTAGGATTTGATTCAACAAGAAGTTTCTGACCCACATCCAAGAGTTCACAAAGTGTTCAACGAGATCATCCCGTTGACAACATTCTTGGAAGCATCCGTAGAGGGGTAACAACTCGTTCAAGATTAGCAAATTTTTGTGAACATTACTCATTTGTTTCTATGTTGGAACCTATTAGGATTGAGGATGCTCTTGGAGATGCCGATTGGGTGATGGCCATGCAAGAAGAGCTCAACAACTTCACTAGGAATGAAGTCTGGTACTTGGTGGAACGCCCCAACCAAAATGTGATTGGAACCAAGTGGGTGTTTCGCAACAAGCAAGATGAAGATGGCGTGGTGACCAAGAACAAAGCTATATTGGTGGCAAAAGGGTGCACTCAAGTAGAAGGCTTGGACTTTGGAGAAACATATGCATCGGTGGCAAGGCTTGAAGCAATTCACATACTCTTAGCTTTCGCCACCCATCACAACTTCAAGCTACATCAAATGGATGTCAAGAGAGCTTTCTTGAATGGTCCAATCTCCGAAGAAGTCTACGTTCAGCAACCACCGGGCTTTGAACACCCTCAATTTCCTAACCATGTCTACAAGCTCCATAAGGCGCTCTATGGGCTCAAGCAAGCCCCAAGAGCATGGTATGAATGCCTTAAAGAATTTCTCTTAAAGAAAAGCTTTGAAATAAGCAAAGTCGATCCTACTCTCTTCACTCGTAAACAAGGCAATGATTTGTTTGTATGTCAAATATATGTTGATGATATCATATTTGGGTCTACTAATCAATCTTGGGTTTATGAGTTTAGTAGAATCATGACCAAAAGATTTGAGATGTCTATGATGGGCGAGTTGAAGTTCTTTCTCGGTTTTCAAATCAAGCAACTCAAGGATGGCACATTCATAAGTCAAAACAAGTACACTAATGATATGCTCAAGAAGTTTGACATGAACAATGCCAAGCCCATCAAAACACCTATGCCATCCAATGGACATCTTGATCTAAATGAGGAAGGCAAAAGCATCGACCAAAAGGTATATCGCTCCATGATTGGTTCTTTGCTTTACCTTTGTGCATCTAGGCCCGATATTATGCTTAGTGTGTGCAAATGTGTGCAAGATTTCAAGCTAATCCTAAGGAGTGTCATCTAATGGCCGTTAAGAGAATTTTTAGATACTTGGTTCATACTCCTAACCTTGGTTTATGGTATCATAAGGGCTCCATTTTCGATCTACTTGGCTACTCCGATTCGGACTATGTCGGTTGCAAAGTAGATAGAAAGAGTACATTCGGGACTTGCCAATTTCTTGGGAGGTCTTTGGTGTCTTGGAGTTCGAAGAAAACTCTGTTGCCCTTTCCACCGCCGAGGCCGAGTACATTGCAGCTGGCGCTTGCTGTGCACAACTACTTTGGATGAGGCTTACTTTGAGAGACTTTGGTTGCAAATTTAGCAAGGTGCCACTCTTATGTGACAACGAGAGTGCCATTAAGCTAGCTAACAACCCCGTAAACCACTCAAGAACAAAGCACATAGACATAAGACACTATTTCTTGAGAGACCACGAAGCCAAAGGAGATATCGCCTTAAGCCATGTGAGCACCGATAAGCAACTAGCCGATATCTTCACAAAGCCTCTTGATGAACTAAGGTTTTGTGCTTTGAGGAGTAAGCTAAATATCTCGGATTCTCGTAACTTGGCTTGAGATCATGCACATGTTTGAATGATCTAGTTTAGGACTTTGAAAGCAAAAGATTTGTGAAAAACTTGTGTTGAATTTGTTTTGAAAAATTTGGATCTTTAGAGTACAACACTTGAACTATTGTTCCTATTGCTTGTTTGTGACTGGTTCAAAGTTTTGGTACTGCTCAGGCTCACATATATTACATATATAATCTTCCAAATCTATCCAAAATCAAATTCCTTGCAAATCTTGTCACTGGGTTCAGGGGGAGTGGAGACTCCGGGGTTTTTCCCGGAGATTCCGGGTTTCCCGGAAACTCCAGACCTGGCCCGGAGTGTCCGGGTTGTTAGGGTACAAATACCCTTTTACCGCGGTCAAACGAGTCCATTTACTCCCTTTCACAGTTTGACCGCACCCCCTTCCTCTCCCGTCGCCTCCCTCTCCTCCCCATCTAGCCCTTGGGCGATCTTCGAATCCAACCCACAAAATCTTGTGTGAGTGAGGGATTGAAGGCACCAAGGCATGGAGTTTGAAGATCTACATCGATTTTGAAGGATCGAACCCCCTCTTCCCTCTCTCCCCAAGGTATTCATTGAACAATCTTCCCGATCTACTTCCCTCTAGTTAGTTTCGCTGTATCCTCTTAGGGAATAGATGGAGAACATTGCATAGGCCCTAGATCTGCATTATCTCGCTGTTTGGATGGTCGATTTGTGTTGCATTGTGAATTAGGGTTTCGGGTATGAAACCCGGAAACTCCGGGGTTGAAAAACCCGAACTCTCCGGACTTTTCGGAGTATTCGGACTTTTTCCCGAAGTCTCTGGGTTCATTCTGCTAACCCTAAATCACAAAGTCGTGCATCTCTTCCATGGCTCACCTCTCACTTCCATATCCTTTTACTTATCCAGATAATGAGAGTGAAGATCCGTCGCGAGACCGAGGAGCCCTCCACCCAAAGGTGGACCAAGGCTAGGCATGATCCCACCGCCTTGAGGGCCGTGCAAGAAGAGCTTGGCCAAGGGGGCGCTCAGCGCAGCTCTCGGCCAAGAAGAGGTGACCCTCCTCCCTCCTATGCTGAAAGGAGTGAAGAAGAGATAGAGGAGGAGGAAGAGGAAAGGACAGAAAGTGACAGTGTAGAGGAGGATGAAACATATGAGAAGTCACCTGAACCTCCTCGTCGCCATGGGAAGGGGCCAGCTAAAGAGAAAACCCGCTACAAGCCTCACCCCAAAAGAGCCACCAAGCCTCCTATGTCCATCAAAGTCGTGCTGCTACTCGCATTCCTCCTAAACACAAGCAAGGAGTAGCAGCCCACATTTGCCCAAAAACACCTCCTAGACTCATCCTTACCCTTCCACCAAACGCCCGGGTGGTTGACACTCCTATCAAGCTTAGGGAGCCCGAATCCGTACTTGGCTTTGCAGAGCACATGATAAGGGACTATTCCAAGAATGCCCTAGATGTGAGGGAGCAAAGGGAGGAGGATATCTGTCGGTATCTCAAAGGAGAAGGGCTTGAGGCAAGATTTTGGTGTGACTTCCACAGAGATTTCTATCAAACCGTCATCTGGAATCCTAAGTTGGCTGCAAAGAACATGGTGCCTATTGTGAAGATGAGGTACATCGATTAGAAGTACTATGAGAAACTCAACAACACCGTGTTCAACTCTGTAATTGAGAAGTGCAAGGAGGTTGGACTATATGATCTCATGGGGTTTAGGTACAATTGGAACAAGGAGATTCTCACCCAATTCCATTGATCTTATTACTACAACCCTTATGACAACACCATCACATGGACAACTCAAGGGAACAAGTGCACCATAGACTACATGAATTTATCTAGGCTCTTGGGACTTGGTTCTAAGGATGAAGAACGCACTCCCGTTCACAATGAGAACAAGTACAAGCCTAGGGAGCTCACTTTCATGTTTCCTAGCCGTGATTTGGCTATAGAGGGCAAGGCGGATCAACTCAATCCATACTACTACTACCTCAACCAATTCTTTCAGGCCACCATCGACCCCAAGCAAGGAGATGCCACAGACTTGAGGTACTTTGCTCCCAATCTCCTAAATAGGATGGCACCAGATGAGGAAGGTTTTTGCATATTTGACTTCATTTGGAATGAGTTGAGGAGGGCCATGAATGATCCCATGAAGTATTTTCCCTATGCCCCCTATATTATGTACATGATTGAGAGGGTCACCAATGTTCGCTATCCCAAAGATGTTGTTCATGAGCCATTCCGTCACCTCCGTGATCGAGCCAAGAAACCACCAAAGGCTCGCAAGTATGTTGGCTCCTCTAGTGTAGCTCCTCGCCATGATGACATGCCCACTGCACCCTCTCCACCTAGACCTCCCCATCGGCACCGTGGATCCATGATCAGGAGGGTTCTTAAAAGTATCTTTAGCATGTGCAAGACAATGTCCACGGAGACAAATGAGAACCGCTGGGACATCATAGAGATCAAGTCTCATCTTGGTCTCCCTACTGATCCCTACCGTGATCTCCCCGAGTTTGATGATCCTTTTGCGGAATGGGACGCCCAAGATGCGGAAGAAGGACAAGAGGAAGGAGAGGAGGAGGACAATGAAGAAGAAGAAGAGGATGACAGTGACTCCAAGTGATCCAGCTGCTCCACACTTCCTTTTTGGCGCTTGATGCCAAAGGGGGAGTGAATATGCGTGGAACAATGAACTATGAACTTCATGTATTTGGATTTGGAACCTTGGTTTGTAATAACTCTAAATTCGTATGTGTGTAAGACTATATGAGCTTGAGACATTTGGTTGTGTGCTTATGATGTTTTACTCTGTTTTTAATCTCTAAGGATGATTTATGCTAGATTGAAAATCTTGGTGAATGTTGTTTTTTCACTAGTGTGCTGAAAGCCCGGAGAGTCCGGAAATTTTCCCGGAGTATCCGGATTTCCCGGACATTCCAGATTTTCCCCGGACAATCCGGACTTTCTAGCATCAGATTTCTCTTCCATCCTTGTTGAGTGCACAATCTGTCATGAGCATCTCACTATTATCTGTTGCATGTCACAAGCACCCCACTAGTGTAATACTCTCATGCTTTTCTCTTTATGCAAAATTTGGCCCTAAAAGGACCATTGATATTCAAGATCAAAATGCACATATTAAGGGGGACTATTACAAAAGTTTTTGATATTCATTGTTTATCTATTGTAAGACTTAAATTTGTTGTCATCAATCACCAAAAAGGGGGAGATTGAAGAGTATCTTGGCCCCCTAAGTGGGTTTTGGTGGTTTAATGACACACACTTAAGTATCTAATGATTTATCTAGTCCATGAGCAGGTATTAAAATTGTGTGTGGCATCAAGTGCAGTTCATTGACTATACAAAAAGGAAGTGATGCTACAAAGGGTTCCTAAAAAGGCTCATTTATTTTATACTTTTGAATTTGAGTCATAGGAACGCCGTACTATAAAGAGGGACAGGAATTGTGTCTTCCAAGAGTCGAACAGGTGCTCTAGTTGCTAAAACAAAACCTATAAGAGACACCTTTGCACCAACACATTGACGGGGATCTTTTCTTGGGTGCTAACCTTGGGAGGTTGGAGTATCCGAGTTTACCCCGGAGTCTCCGGACTTCCCGAAGTTTCCGGGTTTACCCCAGATACTCTGGGTCTTAAAGCTGTAACGGCTATATTCTGGGTGAGGGGGTATAAAAGCCCCCTCCACCCCTTCCTTTACCCCTCTCTCTTGCCATCTCGACCTGCAAACCTTCAGACCTCATTTACTCCCTCATTTACTCCCCTTGGCTCAAGTTTGGTAAGATTGTTGTGGGGATTTAAGAGGGATTGAGAGCAAGAGCTTGGAGAGTGCTAGTGAGCTGGTTTCCCATCTCTAGAGCACCTTGTTCTTCGCTTGGTTGGCACACTTCGTGTTTGTTACTCTTGGAGCTTTGAGCTCCTAGCTGGCTAGGTGTCACCTTGGAGCATCCAAAGGTTGTGGCTGCCCAAGGAAGTTTGTATCACCCCGAATTTGAGTAAGTAACTCTAACTTGATCTTTGTGGTCGCTAGAGGGAGGAAAGTGACCTAGGTGTAAAGGTCCACCCTTTGTGGGTACCTCAACGGAGACGTAGACCTCAAGGTGTGAGGTTGAACTCCGGTAACAAATCCTTGTGTCTCTTGTGCTTGTTCATCTTGTTGTATGCTTGTTTCTCTCTTGAGCACATATCTAGGGTTTGGTGACGATCTACTTTGTGTTGAGGCTTCTACAAGATTGGAGTGGATAAAGAGGCTTATCTCATCTCAGTGCATAACCTATTTTCACAGATTTACATTTGAGCAAGTTTAATTTTTGTCGAATTTGATTCCCCCCTGACAGGCCGGGAAATCCGGACATTTTCCCGGATTCTCCAGATTTCCCATAGTATCCGGAAAAATATCCGGAAACTCCGGACCTAATTTAACAGTTGTGAAAAGTTGTGATATTTCAGGTTCGACTATTCACCCCCCCCCCCCCCCTAGTTGACATCTTGATCCTTTCACGGATACCACCAGATAGCGATGTGCATAGCGGACCAACTCACGACCTCATTCATCATTCCGTTCGGCGCTTAGTGTTACAAGATGATGCCCTTCAGGCTCAAAAATGCGGGTGCCACGTTCCAAAGATGCATGCGACACGTCTTCGGAGATCTCATAGGATGAATCATTGAGGCCTATGTAGATAACATTGTGGTCAAGTCGAAAAAGACTGACGATTTGGTCCCGGACCTCACAGAGGGGTTCGCGAAGCTAAGGGAGCACGGGGGTGAAGCTTAACCCCGAGAAGTGTGTTTTCGGGGTCCCAAGTGGTATGCTTCTTGGCTTTGTCATGTCGGAACGCGACATCGAGGCTAATCCCGAGAAGATCTTGGCCATCACGAATATGGGACCGATCCAAAATATAAAAGGTGTACAACACGTCACAGGCTACCTCGCGGCCCTCAGCCATTTCATAGCGCGACTCGGAGAGCACATCCTGCCACTCTAGCGGCTAATGAAGAAGTCCAACCACTTCGCATCGACGCTTGAGGCAGAATACGCTCTCGATTCTCTCAAAAATCTCTTGAAGAGCCCGCCGATACTCACGGCTCCGGCTCCGGAAGAACTGATGCTCCTATACATCACTGCGACAACCCAGGTGGTCAGCATTGCGCTGGTGGTTGAACGAGTGGAGCTCGGGAGGTCAGTCAAGGTGCAGCGCCCGGTCTATTTTGTGAGCGAGTGTCGACTGTGAATTTCCGTCAACCTAGCCATGAGTTTACTTTCGGTGTTGGTATTGATTTGATATCTTAACTAATGATCCTAACCCTCTTGATATGTCATGTTTGCACTCACATGTGGTTTTTTGGAGTTTATTGTTTACGTAGGGTTTTAACACTAAAAGGGAAGGGAAAGTTCATCAAGCACTTTGTGAGAAGATCATGAAGCCCGGCACAAGTCAAGACACAAAGTGAACATGACTCCAAGTGGCCCAAGGACCGAAGTGTGAAGCCGTGAAACTCCGAGGACCTAGACAGAAAATGCTGAAGCTTGTGTGACAAGGAGCCCTATCCAAACTGCAGAGAAACTGACGCCAATGGCCCACATGCAGGAAGAGGAAAGTTCCAGAAGACACGAGAAGCAAGCGGGAGGAAGCTGGGGCCGAACTGGGCCGAAATGGGCCTAGGTCGGTCGGCCTAGGCCAGTCGGCACAGCCCATTTCGGGCTCGGTTCGGCGCCCCCTTTGACCTAGACGCCCCTCGGACTATTTATAGTCCCCCTACCAAGAGCCATGCATCAATTCATTCGTCATCCTCCGCCGAGGAGCAGAGAAGCTAGAGGGACACCATCTCGGAGAGGAGGGCCATGCTAGTTTTCTAGGGTTTCCCTAGCCGACGTGGGAACCTTGCATGGAAGACCACGTCGGAGCTCCGGAGGAAGGATCAAGATCGAGGTAGGACCCGGGTGGTGATCTTGTTCATGTAATCATTCATGGTGAAGTTTTTATAGTGAATCCAATTTCTAGTGATCAAGTGTCTTTTTGATGATTTTATTCTCCCTTGGTTTTGCTTCTTCCTTAATCTATACTTAAGATAGATTGCATAGGGTGCTCTTGTAGCCATGGTGGCTAGAGGTGCATACCGGACGACCAAGTGTTTTCAACTTGTTCTTCTCAAACTCACCCTAGGCTAACCCGCACGAATAGGAGTGCGTTGTGACAGAACGGTGGCTCCAAAAGGCGGGCATCTTCAGAATCGGAACGAAGGCTCCTACACCCCCGCGGCTCTAGGGTGAAGTTCGGTCAGCTTGAGTTCCTAAGTTCTGCTACTCGTTACCGCAGTCGTCCCCTAGTGGTCAAGAGCATTTGAGCTGTAACATTTCGGGCAAGTTTCCAACGAAATAAAGGAATTACACACACAAATTGTTCTTGATTGCCTAAGAAATAAAATTATACATCTAATGTGAAGGTCTGGAGTTGTCTTGGTCTTTTGGTGTGTCTCATGGAATCAGGTCTAGGTCCTTCAGTGTGACGTCGGCCATAGCACGGGCGAAGGAGGCGCAGTCTTCTTCAAGCTGGTTGCAGTAGTCGTCGAAGCTGCCAGCAGCCCAGCCACCACTCAGCGTCGTGCGGTTCAGCCCTTGATAATGCGAGTCAAACAAGTTGAGCACTCGGTGCACCACATTCCTAGCAGTCGATAGCTCCCACCCCTTGACAACTTCCGGAGCCGCTCAACTTGCTTAGTGAGAGTGTTGGGGAGGATTGGCTCGACAGGAACACCGAGCTCCAACAAAACTTGGCCAGTAAGTTTCCCGAGCTTGGTGTGCTCCAGGATGCTTTGCCGACGTGACGACTCCGACTCACGTCGTGCGTTCTTGACCTCTTCGAGCTACGTCCTGACCTGCTCCTGCGCCTTCCGGGACTGCTCAAGCTCGACCTTGATTGCTGAAGAAAATTGACGAATTATAATGAACGGATATGGTGCAGCTAAGCAAGAAGAGAAGCAATGCAGGGTCAAAGAGACTTATTATCGAGTTGCTCCGACAACCTCTTGCTCGACCCGTCTTTCTCAATGATCCCGAGCTTGGCGGTGTTCACCTCCTTTGAATTCTCTGTGAGTTTCACGGTCATTGCGGCTCGAGCCGTGCATAACCCTGTGTCCGCAAGAAGATAAATCATCACCGACAAAAACCAATGAAAAGAAATAAACTCGCGGCCGGAAGTGTTCGAAGCTAGCCCACTCACCATCGACATCCTGCGCCAATTGGGAGTTGGCGTTCCGAAGCCGGGTCACCTCGTCGGTCGCGTCCTGGAGCTTGTTGGCCACCTCGAAGAACTACTTGTTGGTCGTCCTAAGGTCCGCACCAGCGGTGCCCAAGTCTTGCTCCAGCTCCACCACCATCGACTCGAGTGTTGTCTTCTCTTGGGCGGGGGCCTGGGCAGCGGTCTGGGTGACGGCTTCAGCAGCAGCGATAGTGACTGTGGCCTTCTCAGTAGCCTCGTTGGCGGTCATCACAACAGCCCGCGACTCCTCAGTCGTCACCTCCACTTGGGCCAACTTCGCCTCGAGGGACTCCCGCTCCAGCGCGGCATTGGTGGCAGTAGCCTGTGCGGCCGTGGCACGGTCCTCCGCGGATTTCATGGCGGCCTCAAGCCTAGCCTTGACAACGCTTCGTTCGCCACCACCCCGGCGATGGCCAGTCGAGCAACAGCCAGGTGCATCTCTAGCTGTAACCGCTTCGCCTATAGCTCATCGATGTCATGTTTCCTCTTCGCGCCGCACTCGATGAGCGTCTGCACCAGACGAAAGTTCAACAAAAACACTAACGAGGACCAAGAAAATAAGGATGAGGTTCGGATTCATAAGGGCTTACCGACGTCACGGGGAGGATAAGCTCGTCGAATGCTCACTGCGCCACCGAAGGCCTCGCTCGAGCTGGTGGCGGGCCGCGACCTCCTCATCCTCGTCTTCAAGCGTGTCCACCTTATGGGCTTCGGCCCACGTGGAGTGCACGAGATCGGTGATCCGCGCCTCTCCTTCCGTTGGCCCCGACGATTGTCCTATGCTCCAGGAGAGATGACCACCCGAGCCTTCCCCGACCTCTTAGGTTTCCGGGGAGGCGCCGCTCGTCGCACTCACAAGGCCAACATGTTCTTGTGGGTCTGGGCGGGGCAAGCTTGTGGTGGGCGCCACCTCGGTGACAGGGACAACGAGCCGAGGCGGCAGCAACTCTAGCGTGCTCACAGTGGGAACCTCCATGGACGCTACAAGAGACGAGAATGTGGCGGCGGACAGCTCCGCCTCGACCGCCCCAACCTAGACTCCTCGGGGTTGGCCTCAACAACTCTAACCACAGCGGCATCTTCAGGGGGCGACTGTTTCGACCAAGGTCGGTCCCGGTTGCTCTGCCTCAGCACCCTCGAGCATGAGCTCCTGATTGCCGGGTTCAGCCGCTCCGACTGTGGTCGCGGCCGTGAGCACAGCCACTGCGAAAGCCTCAGCACTCGGCTCCCCCGGGTCCGCCAGGAGCCGCTCCAACTCGACCTCAAAGCAGGTTGGGTCGCCGCCCGAGAAGTTGGGGCCATCAAGGTCGATGATTCCCGAGGCTGGGCGAACGCATCAGCTGCCGCCGGTGCCTACGTCACGCCTCCCTCCGCATGCGACGCCACAGGCACGGAAGCCTGAACCGTTGACGGCGCCTTGGTCTCGTGCCCGCCGGCGGACGGCGCCGAGAGTGCGTTCTCCACGGGAGACGTCTCCAGGGCCATGCCACCATCCACTGTGGCCGCCACCGGGGGCTCGACCGCTGGCGGGGAATCGCT
Organism: Cenchrus americanus; assembly: GCA_947561735.1. NCBI lineage: Eukaryota > Viridiplantae > Streptophyta > Magnoliopsida > Poales > Poaceae > Cenchrus > Cenchrus americanus. The sequence goes on along the minus strand of OX387244.1, from coordinate 72,593,794 downwards.
CGCCTCGGGGGCTGTCAGCCCCCTGGCCAAGCCGCTAGACTCCAATACCGGCGGGGGCGCCACCGTCTCAACTGCTTCAACCGCGGTAATGGGCCCGCTTCCGACTAGCTCTGCTGGCGATGCGACAGGAAGAGATGTCAAGCGAGGCTTGAGCTGAGGCTCATGCGTGCCCAGCACTGCACGCTTCAGCGGCGCGAGGCTGAGCACGCCAGTGTCTGCACGACTGACATAAGAATGAGATCAGTATAAGAAGAGGGCAAAGACGAGGAACGGTAAAATAGTGAAAAATAGCGAGCAAGCTCTTACATGTTGGACCAGACGCGGGCCCGCTTGATAGGCCTGTCTGACGGGCCCAACTCAGGGGCTGGCCTTTTGGCCCCCGCCGGCTCGGAAACCGGTTCCCGACACTCAGCCGCTCGGGAGCTGGTCCATCGCCCCCCGATGGCTTGGGGCTGGCGCTCCGATCCGCCGATGACTCGGGGGCTGCCCTCCCGGCCTCTGCTGCACCGGAGGCCGACTCCCGAGTCCCACCAGCGGAGAGGGAAACCTGCACGGCCGGAACGACGGCACCACAGATGACCACAGATTGAAGGCGCCGCAGGGGAGTGCTCGTGTTCCCCCTTGCGGCGCGCTCGGTGCGGACACCGGTGGGGTAGACCTCGCCTTGGCCGATGACCGCCTCTTTAAGGAGTCCGAGTTCGGTCGCTGGGTGTTGACGGATGACCGGCGGGAGGAAGAGTCTTGATCCGCCGACCGCCTGGGCGGATCGTCCCAACGTGGGGTATCCCTCCGCCCCTCGGAGGCACGTGAACCACCAGGGGCCTCCTGAGAGTGGGTCACCCTTTGATCCTCTCGGGCGGGGCGGCCGGCTGCGAGCTGGAACCCGCGCCCCTCTCGCGAGCGGCCGGCTCCGACCACCTCGAGCTCACTTCCACGACCTAGCACAGTGAAGACAGGGGTGACCCGGACATACCGCTCCAATCGACATCCACACTTGGCTCGTCCCCACTCCACAGCGGCGGCGGTGATGGGTCTTTGTTGGAGGAGATGTTGGCCTCCCCTGCTTTGCGGCGCTTGATCCGGTCGTCATTCCGATCGCGATTTGTGATCCCCTTCTCCTTGTGCCGTGCCTTGCGTTCAGCCCTCCGCCTCTCCATAGCCGCCTTGTTGCGGTTGAAGATCACGTCCTGCGGAAGAGGGGGCTTCGCGGGCACAAGGTGGGAGCTCCTCAACTAAAAAATAAAGGAAGCGAAGGAAATCAACAACCATGAAAAGTTTTCGAGAAGATCCAAGTCAAATGAAGGCCTCGAACCAATAGGAAAACTTGTCGGGAGAAGGGAACACTCACAAGTTTTTCAGTCCCCTCATTGGGAAGCATGGGCAGAAGCTGTGGCGGCGGCCACGAGTACGATGCCTGCCCGATGGCTACCGACACCCGACGTTGGATCTCATCCAATGAAGGTAGCTCGGGCGCTGTCACGCACCCCGCAAAGGGGGCCTACTCGGCGTGATCTCGTAGATGCATAAGGGCCGCCTTCAAAGCGGGACGATCCCCCACGTGTGGCACTGCCTGATGATGGCCGCCAAGTCGACCTCGACGTCGAGAAGCCAGGTCAACACAGCCCAATGCTCCTTCATCAACTTCTCCAGCTCGATCGTCGGAGGCCCGTCGCTCCAGTGCCCCGGCGCCTGGGAGATGGAAGAGATGGTGAACTCCGACAGCACGTGGTCGGGGTCGTTCTTGAGATAGAACCAGCCCTTGTGCCACCCGCTGTTGGAGCTCATCAATGTGAAGGGGATGTACATGTCGACCCTCCCTTGTTTCATCTAGAGGTTGGTGCATCTGATGGTCGCCGGAAGTAGGTCGTCCTTCAAGCAGACGAACTTGAGGAAGTACCTGAAGAGGTGCCAATGGGCGCCAACTCCCAGGTATCCCTCGCACAAAGCCTCGATCGCCGCCATCTTCTGGGCACTATTCAGGTTGAGGTGCTAGAGCTGCACCCCGTATTCCGCATGGATGAATCGCTCGGCTTGAACGGAGAAGCCGCACTCGTGGAACGCCACGAACGAGATGACATAACCCTTCGGTGGGTGCGACACTATTTCGTACCTGGGCACTCTCCACTCCTCGGCGTCGGTAAGCGCGGGCAGCTGCCCGGCGGTGATACGGCGAAGGACCGGGCGGGACACGCTGGAATGCGACCAGTTCGACATGGTGACGGCGGGCTCTCACACACGGCGTAGGCGAAGGAGGCGGCGATGGCAGCGGAGAAGGTAGGGAAGTAAAAGTTTCGAATCCTCAACCGGTGCACGGTTAATAAGGAAGGGGTGTGGCCACCAACCTTAAATGTTGGGCCCACCACGTTGAAAAGACACTTGCACATGCGTGTGCCCCGGGGTAACTAACGCCCGCCTGCGCGACGCCACGATGCACGTTGGGCCCAAGAATCTGAACCAACTACGCGCCGTCCTTTCAAGTCGTCACATCCGCCACGTTTCCCACGACCTCCACGGCACCCACAACCGCCACGATTGCCTCGGTCAAGGCTCCCGGAACCACGATAACATCTTTAAAGATCAAAACCCCACATGCGAGTCTACAACTCACTCATGGGCTATGGGGATACATCCGGCGCATGCGCTCGTGCGCACCCACCGGGAAAACTAAGTGTAAAAATCATCACGATGCCTCTCATCTGAGCCCGTAGTCGAGTCTTCAACTCCTACCCCAGGCTTAGGGGCTACTGACGAGGGCCCGAATTAGGGCCCCCTTTTTAACAGCAAGATAATCACCCTCAAGACGGAGTCATCTGACATAATTGACAATGTGAAGGCCAAGATTCAATATAATGAGGATTGTGGATCCTTGTCAAGACCATCACTGGCAAGACGCGTTGTCTCCGACCAGTATAAGGCTTCACTGACAAGTCTTCAGTTGGGGGTGGCGTCTCCGGCAAGTTTCCGCCCCGCACGAGGAGTCTCCGCCTCGCCTCCGACAACTTGCTCGTTCGCACGTGTAGTTTCCGTCTCCGACTAAGGCGAGGCCCGCACGTGAAGGTCGGAACGAGGAGACCGGGGCCCACACGAACGTGGCGCCATCCCGACGTCGGGACTCCTTCGCAAAGACGCGTGCGGGCGCCAATTCCCCACACCGTGCAAATACGCCAGCTGGCGACACGCACGGGCAGCCAGCACTGATAGTGACTGTAATGCGGCACTGTTCCGCTGCGCAGCCCCCGACGCGCCACCCCGTCCGACTCTACGTCACGCCAACCCCGTCAGAGGCACTCGAGTGCCCCTTATAACTAACGCTTGCCTACGATTAGGCCCAAACGTGGCGGACTCATCCCGCACCCAGGCGAGTCGAGTCATCACAAAAGAACTCGGAGGAAACGCCAGGTGCCCAGGATGAATAGCACCGACCGGCCACGCGGCGGCCTCGACCCTAACACAGCTCAGCCTCCCTTCAATGCACCCTGGCGGACGACGACGTGCGAGAAGACATCCAGCTGTGTAGGACTGTAGCTTTTACTTGTTTTCCCTTTTTGCCCCTCTCCCTTGCGTTTATAAAAGGGAGAGGAGGGCAACCGTCACAAAGGTTGACGAACTGAAGATTCACGCCTCAGGGATTTGGGCTCGACACCCTCTCCCGACAAGTTTGTAACCGCTACTACAAACATCCCTTGCGCGAGAACACAGTATCTCGATACTGGATGTAGGGTATTACTCCTCGGAGGCCCAAATCAGTCTAAATCCCGACGTCTCTCGCGCTGACCATCTGGGTCGGACACACGATCCGATACTAATTTACTCCTCAACGGTTGAGAACGCCGACCTTCTCCGCGTGTTGCTGCGGGATATGTTGCTTAATTTTTTTTGGTAATTTAATGCATTTGAAAAGAGTGAAATTTTGATGAATTTTTAATGATTATTTGATGCACTTGAGAAAGAGTGAATATTTGAGCATTTTGTTTACATCAAGGTAAACTATATTTTACTTGATACATAAATGAGGACAATACAATATTTAATTGATAAAATAGAAATGCTGTCCAGAGAAAATATGAAGATGATATTCATGATGTGGTGGCACCGTGATGTTAGACGTAAGTTGTAAACTTCACTTGGGTACATTTGATTTGGAAACAAAGTGAGATGAGATGATCATGTTCCGATTTTGTGGGATGAGATGATCTTGCCTGTCGTACCCGCTGTTGACACCGGATTTTCGCTCAAGCTGATGTTGGTGGATCCCCCAGAAAACGAGGCCCTCTGTGCGAAGAACGAGGTGGAAGAGCATAGGGCGTCTCCAATCGTATGAGCTAGCACTAGCTCTAAGCTGATGAATTTAAACAAGAAAAGAGTGCAACAACTAGCTTTGAATATTGTGCAGTGAGAGAACAGTGTATTGGGAATTGAGCGAGCTTATCTCTTCTCTCTTAGGTAGTCTCTTATCTTTTGCAATGTTTCATGATTAAAAAAATAGTTTCACGAGCTCTAATTTAGATACTTGGAGACGCTCTAAGGATTGGGTCCGGCGAGCGCACCGGGAGGCGGAGCGGCAGGACTCCATCGCTCCAGAGGACATTGATCAGGAGGCAAAAGGGAGGTAGGAAGAGTACCTGTGGTGGAGGGCGGAGGCCAACCGAAGAGCCCGAGAGCTTAAGAAGTTGCTGGAAGAGTTGGAAGCCGGCAGGGCACTGCGGGAGAGCTCCGGGAAGAGCAGCCGCGAGCAACCCCTGTCCCCCGAGCAAGAGCGGCCCGAGGCTCCACCCAGGTGCGACATCCTCCTCGACCCTAAGTCCCCCCTTTCGCGGATGCTACAAACGCTCAGCTGGAGTAAGGGCTTGAAGCTGCCTCAGATTGGCCCTGTGATGACAAGATGGATCCGGCCGCCTTCCTCATGAGCTTTGAGGTCGCCATTCAATCAGCCGGGGTGACGAATCCACCATGGACAGGAGCTTTGTGATGGTCGTCACCGGAATTGCGCGTACCCGGTACACCATCATTTGACGCAGCGCTGGAAGGACTCCTGCACGGATCGCTCCGCTCGCGTTGTCGAGACGTCCCCCGGAGACCGTGTCGAAGTTGATAGAGAAGATGGAGTGCGCCAGGGCGGAGGACGACGAGCTCCGGGAAAGGCATCAAGAAAAATCAGGTGTTAATCACCCAAGAAACTCTTAGGTGGCCTACGTATGAACTCATGATTGATGAATTCGTAGAGGTGTGTGACTCATAGCAATAATATGTCAAACATATATCAAAGTGGCTACTCTATGTATTCGTAAATATAATCACTTATAGTAATTTTAGGATCAATTAATCTAGAAGATGAATTACATGACGGCCCTTATTGAGCACAAGGAATTACTCCGATTAATATATTTGCATGTTGTGTGTTGGCTAATCCATGCCATAAATAGCTAATTTAGTTGGTTTGCACAAGATAAAAAAAATTAGCACAGATTAAAGTGGAAAGAAATATTATTAGTGGTAAGGTTAGAAATATTTAACCTATACTATAAGGAGCGAAGACAATTGAAAATTTTTCTCACCCAATTCGGACTCACCTTACCCCTCACGCCAGACCCACTCGTCATATGTTCTCGGAGTGGATAGGGTGGAAGGACTATGAAGTACCAAAAAATCGCAATTTGGAGAGCGTTTCTGCCAAAAAGGAACATTTTTTCTCACCTACCCCCGCCATACTCGCCCATGTACCTGTCGGACCCACACCCACCCGCACGGCCGCACCTCCCGCGACGGACCTACCCACCAGCGTCCGTCCCACACCCAGACACCCAACCGCACTCCACACGGTGAAAAAAATGATTCGGATTCCCTCTGGTCTTCCTCCGCGCGCGGAGGCTTGCCCCTCTCCTCGGCGGTGCGAGCGTTGGCATGCCCTGCCTCTTCCTGCGGCAGCACGCAGATGTCGGCCCCGCCTCTTCCCGCGGCGGCGCACGGATACCGGCCCCTCTTCTCATGCGGCGACGCGCACGGATGCCGCCCGCGCCTCTCCGGCGAAGGCCGACCGTTCCTGCCGGCCTCGCCTCTCCTGCGGCGGCGCCCGCAGAGGCCATCCCCTCTTCTCCGGTGGCACATGCGGAGGCCATCCCCTCCTCTCCAGTGGCAAATCGGGCCATGGTGTCGCTGGATTGGAGCTCGCCGCGGCCGAATCAAGCCCCAGTGTCGCCGAATCGAGGGCAGAGGATACCATTCCTACCGCAACGCGTGCGGAGGCCGTCCTCTCCTCTCCGGCAGCAGTTCGAGGGCAGGCAGGCATTCTGCTCATCTGCTTCCACGCCCCTGCGCATCTCCTTGAGTTTCTGCGTCTGCAACGCCACGATGTAATCGTGCTCATCCTCGACCTCGCGGGCGCCGGAGCCGAAGCCGCCCTGTCCTAACTCCCCTCCTCCTCTAACGGAAGTGGCAATTAATGCAGTGGGCAGCGGAGGTCTGATTCGGCAATGGTGAGGCCTGATATTGTTGTCACGAGGTCTGATTCGGCGGCAGCAAGGTCTGACTCGGCGGCGGGAAGTTGATTCGGTGGTGGAGAAGCTGGCTGAGTCCATGGCGATTAGTTCACTCATGGTCGAGGTCGTGCTCTATGCTAGGCACCAGACAAGCTAGCGTTGTGTGATGACGTCCTAGCCTAACAAGTATTGGGGAGTGCAAGGCCAACGTTTGGGGTGTGCCGTGGCGAGCTCGAGCAATGGCATTGCAGTTGCATTGCGTGATTGAATAAGAGAGGTGTCGCTGGTGCCAGGCAAACATAATCGTCTTGATCTGCTCGATGTCGCGGCAACAGGTGCTCAAGCCTCAAGGTGATCAGACATATATAGTCGATCTGAAGAATTAATTATCCGTCTCAAGTTATTAACTCATTCATTTCTTTCCTACTTTATGTCCATGAATCGAGGTTGTGTTTAGCTTTTGCTTCTTTTTATCTGAACACGTTTAGTCTGTCATAGCACACTAGTTTTTCCATATTGTTGTGAATTCTACAACAATGGCCCTGTTTGGATACTCCAGCAGGGTTAGAGTTAGAGTTAGTTTCTAACTCTAGCTCTAGCCCTAAACTAACTCTAGCTCTAGAGGTGTTTGGATGAAAGGGTTAGAATGACATTAAATGTACTTTTTCAATCATTAGGTGTGGGTGGAGGGAGAGAGAAAAGTCACTTTTTGGTGGACCCAACATGAACTGGCCCCAATAAGCACCTCTTGGGTGGGATAGTTTTTTGGGTGGGTTAGATGCAAACTAGCTCAATCTAGCCCTCATGTTTAGATACTTTGTGGCTAGTTGAGCTCCAACTATCCAAAACTAACTCTAACCCATGTATCAAACAAGGCCAATGTGTAGTCATCATGGGAAGATATCAAAGTAAGCAGTTATGATAGTTAGACTCTATTGTCCTACACCATCTATTAGCTTGGCCGGATTCAATATTTCCACCTCAATTGAGCTCTAAACAATCAGAGAGCAGTATGCTTTTATTCTTTTGATTTAATGCATTGCATTGGGCATATATTTAAAGAAAATGACCTTAGTGAGGTTAAGGTGCGATCCTGCAAACTCAAGCCCTCTTCAATTAATGGTTCTTAATTTACCCTTTGAGCTCAAGTTTAAATCAATAACTTAGTGTTAAAGGTAAGATATAGAGATTTGAGCTAATAATCTAGGTTGCTTTATATTGGTTTTGTGTTGCTAGCTTGTACCTCTTAAGGTTACTACTTTGAAAAATAACCGTTGGAGCTATATGCCTGACCTTACTACCACTTATTTTTGCTTCACTGTTGTAGATTGTTTTATATTCAGAGTATTTTTCATGCCATTGACAACACAAAGTTATTGCGTGCCCTGTGCTGTGCAGTTCTTGAAAATTTTGTATTCGATGGATTAAACTATGTTATATCTCCTTTTGGGCAACTGCCAACTACATTTAACCAAGGTAAAATTACAACTCGGTAATTGTTTTATATTCAAAGTATTCTTCATGGCATTGACAACACAAAGTTATTGCGTACTTTGTGCTCTACAGTTCTTGAAATTTTTTGTATTCAATGGATTCAGCAAGAAAAAACTATGTTAGATCTCCTTCTAGTCAACTGCCAACTACAGTTAACCAAGGTAAAATTACAACTGGTAAATATTCGGGATCAGTACTATTTTGATGTGAATCTGCACAACAGAAACTTGAGCCCCTGAAGGTTTCAGAACCTTAAACATGGTTTATGTAGACAAATAGTGACAAATGGATTTTTGCAGTTAGCATTTAGAACTACATACACCTTTTTTCAGTTTAATAAAACAAAATAATTGTCTGGTTATGTATGCTGCTATTGTCACATTTTCTAACAGCTAAGCATCTCAATTAGATAAGGTTCACATTTTGTTTGTGACTGAATATTATTCTTACAACTGGTTAATGGTTGATTAGGTTCAAACTCATCGATACTTCGTTGCATTTTCAGATTTCATTTGGTGCTGTGTACTGAGAAGCAGCTTCAAAAAGCATATGTTGTTATCCTTGGTTGTGTGTCAGCTGCTATAGTGGTAGCTGGGGCTACTTTGTTTCCAACTGGTGTCGATTTTCCATTTATAAAACCAGTAGGAAAGCAATAGGTTTTATTTCAGGTAAGGGACCGAACGCCTTTACAAAAAATACTTTCGGTATGTTTTCTACGCTATGCACAATATACAATAATGTCCCATTTGAGTTAACTATTTACGTGTAATATGTTTGTCTTGATTTCACTATATTAATACCTACTTATGTGTATTGCACTATAAATATTTTGTAGCCCGTGTGCACTATTTTCTATGATATGTGTATGTATGCTTATCCAGTAGCCTAGTCAGGAATTGATTTTTTTCATCGTTGAGTGGGCCAATAGTGCTAATTTATCTAAATTTTTTGATCAAAATCGAATTTTCAATAGAGATTTGCAAGCCATAGGGGGGCCATGGCCCCTGCCAGCCCCCTGGCTACGCCATTGTGCTTATCTAATTTTTTATGCAGCCATACATGCAAAACAAGCACATATCTTATTAACCATATTTAAAGATTTATTAACCAATTAATTATCTCATTACTTCAATGGCGAAGGGTCAATGTCGTCCCTGGAGGCTTGGTGTCACCCCCGCCCCTGCGACGGCGAGGACCTTCGAGATGGTCCCTGGAGGCCACCAGGGAGGAGGTTGCGAGCGGCGAGCGCCACCGTGGAGGCTGCCGCCGGTGGTAGATTCCCAGTGTTTTGAATTTAGGTTCCACAAAAATCCAGGCACATGCTTTATTTGTTCTCTTTCATATTATACGTCCACCTTATGTTTATTTAGGTTAGATTTTTCCACTCTTCTATGATATGGCAACTAAATGTCCAACTGTCCAGTCATAGATCTGGAAATGTGATATGAGTTTTTTTCATCTCTTAATTTCTTTATATTTGTGGCATGATTTCCTTTTTCCTATACATAGAAAGACCTATTTTATATTGTGTTAGATGTATTATGATATTAAAAAACTATGGAATACTGGTACAGCAGATCTGGTACAACAGATTGGTGGACTACCAGGGTAGCCAAGCAGTGTTGATTACTGAAACATTGGCCTGTATAGTTTTTTTACAAACCAACATTACGCTCAATTACATGTTTAGGGTCAGTTTTTTTCCTTTGGACCTAGGGGTACCTTCATTTAAAAATAAATTTATTTATTATGTGTTTTAAATTATTTCACTATATAAAATAAAAAATTTAAATTATTATGTTTTAGACACGTGCGTGGCGCACATGCATTTTACTAGTCTATACTATAAGGAGTGAAAACAATTGAAAACTTTTCTCACCCAAATCAGACCCGCCTTACCCCTCACGCCGGACCCACCCATCATATGTTTTTGAAGTGGATACGGTGTAAGGACTATGAAGTACTAAAAAATCGCAATTTTGAGAGCGTTTCTGAAAAAAAACTAATGTTTTTGTCACCCTGGTCCGATGTACCCGCCTCATACCCGCTATGGGCCCACACCCTCGCACCCGGACCTCTCTCTCGCCCGCGACGCGCTAGAAAAAAAGGAATTGTTTTTTCCGGGCAGCAACGCCGGCCGTCGGGATGCCGCGCACACCGGCCGCGTAGGCTGTCGGGGCGCCGCGCACACCGGCCGCGCAAGCCGTCGGGATGCCGCGTCGCGCCGCGCAGCCGGAGCGCCGGTGTTGTCCCCTTCCTCCGAGCTCGGTGGTGGCCATGGCGATCCCTGCGCTGGCCTCCATGCCTCTATCACGGAGGCAAAGACAGGGTCACCTCGCGCCTCCACCCGCGCACGACTCCGGCAAATGGTGACGCGCGACCTCCGAACACGCCCCACGCCGCCGCCATCTGTCGTTCGTTGCGCCACCCGCACAGTTCTGGCAAGTGGTGTCACGCCACCGATCTTGGTAGAGTACTCGCTCTTGCAGGACGAGCAGTAGGTGAGCACGGGCTCGCACTGCACGTTAAACATCGGGTGCATCATGGGCGGCGGAGTCTGCGGCGCAAGGCACGCCCTACTCCCGGCCGCCGGAGGATGAGGAGACCGAGGCGAGGACGTCCTCGCACGCCTGGCGGAGTAGCTTGAAGGCCCCCTCGGCGGCGGCACAGGAGCGGGCCTTGTCCGAGTGGACGAGGAGGGACGTCCGCCTGTACTGCTTCTTGACGGCGTCCTCCGTGGCGGCACCGCTGGGGCGGATACCGAAGACCGCGCGCGAGCCGACCCCGCGGCGGTGTGGACCTCGTACGCAGCGAGCGCACTAGCGACGCCGGGGTGCGACGGGCAGAGGCGCTTGGCCCGGCCGGCCTCCAGAAGAAGGAAGGAGAGAAGTTCAGTTTATTAGATGTGGACATTAGATACAACGAGTTTGTATTCTGTATTTTGTTGTACGACATATGCTTCCTTGCCTCATACTGCACCTGAGCCACGCCATCGAGCGATAAGGTTCAATTCACCAAAGATCTTTCATGAACCAAAGATCTTTCAGGTTCCTGCTAGCTCAAATACAATTACTATTCTCTTCAGTGCACATATGTGACTAATTGCATTAATTGGTGCTATTCTCTTCAGTGAGCATATGTGACTAATTGCACTTGGTGATGTGGTTTTTATGTACAATTCCTTCTCCCTTCTTCAGTGCACATATGTATCTGACTCTACAAAACTGAAATTAAGAGCAAGATCATCATGTTTAATGTAAGGTACAATGATTTGATAGCGTTTTAATTTTTTGTTGAGCACGACGTTTAGCCCGCTGAATTGATTTAATTGTTGGGTTGGATTTAAGGACCTGAGTTTGAACACAACTCATAATGTATTTGTGAATGTTTACTAGATATTAGGCCTTATCTTATATATATTCTTAGATACTAAAATTATTTATTAACATAAACACGTGCGTGTCGCACGTGCGTCTATACTAGTTCTTATAAACATGCTCATATCTTTTGATAATTTTTCAAGGCTTCAAATGCATGTATTTAGAGGCGGATGGATCTGTTCAAATAAACCCTTCTTGCTATCTAGATTGGAGGGATTGAGAGAGACATGACAAGTTGGTGTGTAACATACCCTAACGGTAAGTGGAAATTCATAATATGCATTTTTTTGCTGAAAACAAGTTTTTTATTTGAAATATTATGATTGATTTCTCTATGTAACGAGACATGTGTGTGATAAAAATAATATATTCTTTAAAAAATCAAATATTTAGGATAAAAATACTCAAAAGCCATCAGATTCTATGTCCCGAGGAACAAAATCATACCACCTTTGTTGTAGGCTTCTAATAGAATTCTGAAATTGCATAGTGCGTACAGAATGCATCTTTTTGGTCCAAAATTTTAAATTTATGGTGCTATGGTAGCTTAGTGGGCCCTATTAAATTAAAATGAAATCTCTAATCAATTGGAGAAACAAGGGAGTTTTCACAATCTTTAGTATCTCATACCAGAACAACTAAAATTCCATTTTTTTTAAAAAAAAATAGCTACTCCCTCCGTCCCAAAATATAAGGTCCTGAAGAGTTCAAACTCAAGAAACAAAAGTAGGAGGAAATGACTCTATACCCCTCATTTTACACTACCAACCAACTCTCCACCTACCCACCAACCTCATTCAATTTTGTCCTATCCTTCCAGGACCTTATATTTTGGTACAAAGTTTGAACCCTCCAGGTCCTTATATAACGGGACAGAGGGAGTACATTTCAAAAGTTCGCAACATAGTCCTATCTCATCCAAAAATTTCTCCAGTGATTTGGCTAGCCTTTTGCAAACATCAGTGAGGCCTTATTTAGTTGTGTGTGAAAATTTACCGAAAATGTCACATCACGTTTTTGAATGCTAATTAGGAGGACTAAACAAGATCTAATAATAATAAAACTAATTGCGACACAATTCTATTAAGCTAATTAAATAATAATTAGTACATATTTATTGTAGCACGACATTGTCAATCATGGTTTAATTAGACTTGTTAGTTAGTAGATTCATCTCGCGAATTTATTTAAGCTTATGAAATAAATTTTCTTATTAATCAACATTAAATTAGTAATTAGCATCTGAATATCTGATGACAATTAAAATATGCAAACTTAGAATAAGACCTGACTTGCACGTGCTATACACACAAAACTTGCTGGAGGAAACCGGTCCATTTCGTAACCCTCCGAGCTGGCTCGAACACTCGAAGTCTCGACCGCCGTGATTCATGCATGTTGTTGTGAGAGAAAGGCGGGTTGCTGGTGTTTGATTTGTTTTGAAAGAAAAATTTGATAAGCCGCGAGAGGGTCAGAGACTGCAGGATGATGCGTGGCGTGGCCGCGGATCCGAACCCTGTGGAAGTGTGGATGCATCCAACAAGAGACGCTTTTTGTGGAGTCCGCCCGCAGCGGCGCATGGCACATGCTGCAGCCGCGGATGCGGCACCGCACCGCACCGCACGCGTGAGCCTCGTCTGTTTCCTCGCCGCGCCCAACGAATTGAATTTGTGTCGCCTTCCCAACAACACCCCTCCTGCCCGATCAAACCTGCCCCGCTCATCTTCCTTGGATCTCTCTCCTCGCGCTTCTTCTCCTCGAACCCGTCTCCAGCCAGGCAGCCAGACGTCGCCCCCCTTCCAATTTCCAAACCGCCAAGGCCGGCCGCCGCCGGCCGCCGGCGCGTCGAAAACTAGGAGAGGGGTCCGGTGAAGGCAGCGCAAGCGGATCACCCGCCGCCGCCGGGACAGCCACAAACCCACGGTCCGTTTCTGTCTTGAGTCGCGTGATCTCGGGGATCCAGCACCGGTTTCGTGAATCCTGACCAAAAGTTTGGTCCTCCTCCTCTTCCTGCATGTTTCTGGACGGGGAGACTGCCTCCCTTCCCTCCTTACATCATGCGGCCGCGGAGGGAGCGGATGGCGAGGCGGTAGCCGGTAGCGGCACGCGGCGAAGGAGTCCGGGGCCTTGCTGCTGGTGCGCATACGGTGGCACGCGTTAAGCGTGTGCGTCGGCTACATGGTTTTGGACCCCCCGGGCCTGCGATGCCAGGAACTGTGAGTCCTTGAGTCCGTGACCAAAATTCATTCTATTTTCGGCGTGGTTGTGAGACGGTGGCACTGTGCGCACAGCTGAAAAAGAGAAACAATGAAACATGGCGGTGCGCAGGCAGGCAGGCACCGGAACCCCAACTTTTCCATGCGCAAACCACCATTCCATTTTGAGCAATCCCAAATTCCCAACTCCCAAAAGCACCGACCGGAACTGTAAGCCTGAACAGCTGAAACACGTACAAAGTCCGCAGAGGCGCAGACCGTCTCATGATGTAAGGCTACAGGTCTTGCAGATTTTGCTGCTGCAACAGACCCTGCAGCACGCACGAACACAGAACACTACAGCAACAGCCCACAGCATAGCACGCAAAATTATCTAAAAAATATAAACCTCTGCCAGTTACCACAGCATAAGAACCTAACTTTAACATGCTTAATACGCCGCCGTAGAACTGCTGTTGTTTCTCCATTTCGTCCACAGCAGGACTTCGAGGGTGATGATGGTGATCAGGAGGACGCCCAGGTTGAAACCGTAGCCGATCTTCCACGAGTTGCCGGCGCCGCCGACCTTGATCCCCACGACAATGTTGATCGCTGCGAAGAAGAGCGCCAGCCGGCCTACCCAGTGGTGGTACCAGTTCCAGAATTTGCGGTACTTGGAGTCCTTGTTGGGCCTCAGGAAGATCGCTAGGATCTGAAGAAGTAGACAGACATTTCAGATCCACAGAATGTAGCATGTTCATGTTGAAAATACTGATGACTTTGTACTGGTATTCTGACGTCATCATATAGCTAACTATTGTCAATGTTCTGAAAAATGAAAATTCAAACTGTTTTGACTTGATAGACTACATAACTTGGTTTCAGCTATACAGAAGCCGAAAGCACACATACCTGCAAGATGCCTAGCACAAGCACAAATATGCCGAGGCCCCTGTGCGCCGGGACGTTGGCTTGGATCTTGCTGTACAACGATACTCCGACGACAATGCCAGCCAGACCCAGGATGAATCCCACGAACTGGATGCCGGCATGGAGGTAGAACCACAGAGGGTCCCATCTCCTGCAGTACCTTGCGACGATGGCGCCAATTGGCAGGAGCACACCCCACGCGAACAAGTTGAGCGCCCCATGAGTCCTTTTCAGACCTTCCAGGGAAGACGACGCGCTTGAAGAGCTGCCTGCAAACAAGGAAGTTTTTTGGGTTTTTTTCGTAGGAAAATGATTTGAACCAATCAGAAGTGCATCCCTCCCTCCACTGATTGTTATTTGACAGAGCTATGGTTCTCTGATTGGTTCAAATGACTGTTTGTTTTCACTAAGCAGAGCCATTGACCGAAGCAAATTAGATTTCAATCTCCGTCGGAAAACAAAAGAACTGACTGCACATGTTCATCTTTCCATACTCTGTTGGCATCAGTTAGGCGGCATTAGAATCAAGCAATCAGAACGGACCTGTGGTGAAATCGAAGGTGATGGAGGTCTTGTCCTGGTGCTCGGAGAGGCGGTTGTTGACGGGGATGGCGGAGCCGAAGGCGAGGAGGATGTTCTGGCGCTTGAGCGGCTCGGTGAACCTGAGCTGGAAGGCGAGGTAGATCTTGGCCTGCTGCACGAGCACGGTGTGGTCGCGGTCGTTGGAGACGAGGGAGCCCTTGTCCACGACCACCTGCGAGGCTGTCTTGCCCTGCAGCGCGAACTGCTTGATGTGGGCGACCCCCGTCTTGCCCATCCACCCAACCATGGCGCTCGAGCCCACCATGAGGCCGTTCGAGGAGAACGCCATCCCCACCCACCCCGTGCTGTACATGGTCGATAGCACCACCCGCAGGACGTTGTCCTTGTCCTGCGCGTACTGCAGCAGCCGAGGGCAAAGAGCAGAGGAGATCCAGTGAGAGTCAGTGCGACTGGGACTCTGGGAGCGCGCGGCGCGGCGGCGGTGGCGGCATTGAATCGCCACGGATCTAGCGCGAGGCGGCAAGAAACTGGCTAGTCGGGGCACTGGCACGTACCCGGAGGAAGAAGCTGTTCCAGACGGGGGCGCAGGCGAGCCCCGAGTAGTTGCCGACAAGCTGTGGCGGCAGCTCCTCGTTGCAGGTTGCCGTCACCGCCGGCGCGAGGACGGCGAGCGCCACGAGCAGCGCGCCGACGACGACGGACGCGCGCCCCATTCCCATCTCCAGCGTCAGGGAGCCTGAGCTGGCGGCGACGTGGGAGAAGTGCAGCCTACGCCTCCGTATCAACTGCGACGTGCCAACCACCGCTGTTAGCTTTAGTGCTTTACTGACCTCTGGAACCAGCTCCTTTAGCTTGGGAGTTGGCTGGCTACGGGCTGGTCTGGTGAGCTTGTGGAGGGTGGCAGCTGCAACCTGCAAGCCTGCAATCTGGAGTTTTGGATGCAGTTTGTGATTGCGCTTAGGATATTGGCATGTTGGTAGTGGCGATGAGTTGGTGTTTGCGAGCATCTCCCGCGTGCAAGTGTCGCTAGATCTAGAACCAACAGGCAAAGGGGATCCATGTGTGCTTTGGAGCTTTCTGGGATTGTGCTTGCCGTGGTTTCATGTGATTCAGAAAGCCCTGTGTTTTATAGTGCACTACTCTTTCAGTTTGAGTTCTGGAGATTTTTGAACTTTCAGTTTCTTGTATAATTTCAGCGAATTTTCTAACCTGAATTTATTGCCCAACGTCGAAAATCGAAATTCATTCACAGTAGGAGAACTGCAACTCGTTCTGAAGTTCGTAACAGCTCCGAAAACACTTGACCCTCACGGCCTCACCCAAACAAGGTTACAGTCAGAAAAAATTACAGACCAGGGGGATTATAATGTTTAAAACGCCGCATAACACGCCTGCGGAAACATGTTGCCATGTTGGGGTCTTAAAAAAACGCTCAGACTCACGCCTACACACATGCAAGCATGTTCTTCCTTCAACCCTATGAATGTGCAGCTTATAAAACCACCTAGTGGCAGGTGGTTCGCTGCAACCACCTGATAAAAAATATCGAGTCTTCACTCTTCAGTCGTGTCCAGTTTTCAGATGCCATATAGGCTGTTCCCCGAGAGCAGAAGCAGCTCACTGTTCGGGTCACCAACATGTGACATGTGAGTTTGGCGAGTTTATCGGTTAATCGCTGAGTTTAGAGATGTCATTTCAAATTTGCCAAAACCCAAAAGGAAAACGAGATCAAGGTGATTTAAAAAATCAATCATTGAAAATTCAGCTATAAGTGAATTATCTCGACATCTCGCAGACCATCTCTAAATTTGAGGCAATCGAACGTTTCTACTAGTTAATATAAATTAGAGATATTAAATATAAATTAATGATAAATTCATTTCATAACTTCGAGTAAATTCATGAGACGGATATATTGAGTCTAATTAGTTCGTGATTAGACAATGTGGAGTAAACGTCATCTAATGATGATTTAATTAGGCTTCATAGATTCGTCTCGTGATTTCCAGTCCATATATGCAATTAGTTTTATGATTAGATTATATTTTGTCCTCCTAATTAGCACTTATAAATTTGATGTGGCATTTTTGACAAGTTTCTTCACCCAACTAAAGAATGAGTTGACATCTTGTATGCTGCGATTCAGCTAGATGGCTAACGAGGGTTGAACGAATCCAACACGCCATGTGTAATCCCCTCCGTTCCTATTTATAGTTTTTTTTATTTTTTAACTCAAATTTGACCACTCATGTTATTCGGAAAATTGCACAAAGTATCATATTTTGTGTTGTGGTTTGCTTTACTAATAAAAATTCTAAAAAATAATTTAAAGTTGACTATATTTTACACCAAATTTTTGAATAAAACGGTCGGTCAAATTTGAAGTTAAAAAAGTCAAATGGTCTATAATTTGGAATTGCAGGAGGACTTCGTTCTCTATGATTCAGTGCCCCGTCTTCTATTTCGTCGGTGGGACTGTGGGAGGCTACAAGTGGCCCACTTGCGTAAGCCTAACACGAGCTTTAGCGGGAAAGAAATGTTATTATACAATCTCATTAATCATTTACTAGATTTCAATATCATTGTCTTCATGCTACACTGTCGTGTGTCATCCTTGAAAGATTACATAAATCTGAACCTTTGCCGTATTGTCTGTGTTTTGGTATTTGCATACGCAAGCCACCCAGAAAGTTTGTCCAGACCAGCAACAAGATTTCACGTAGATCTGGACAGTTTTCTAACAGCTATGGAGTAGATACAACAAGAATCCTAGTACACTTAACTAGGAGTACCACCCTGCGCTGCCTCTGGTTTTCGTGGAATCGCCTCGCTGATGAGCCTGAGCGACTCGGCGAAGTCGTCCAGCAGCTGATGGCAATCCGGAAACTGCGATTCATCTACCGACAGGACCAGCTTCACGGTGTTCACGTAACTCTGGTAGTGTATCGTCAGGGCCTGCGCACACGAATCCCAGACCAAAAAAATGATTGAACGGTCACTGCAGATTCTTCAGAAATCGCGTGTAGAAACGCAGCACACAGGCATGAACTTATCTGGACGAGAAAGCCGGTGACTCCGTCCGTGAAGCAAGCAACCGAATAACCTTGCTACCAGGGAAGGAGTTCTTACATGTGGGTGCCCGTAGGTGCCGGGGGCGATGTAGACGATGGGGTTGCCGCAGAAGAGCACCTGCTCGGTTGGCCCGACCATGTTGGAGAAGGACAGCGTGGTGTGCGTGAACATGCCGTAGCAGAGCGCCGCCGCTGCCTGCATACACATATACATTGAGGTTGCAGTCTCTGTCAGGGCAAATCGAGAGATCGAGCGCTGATCAATTCGTTTCAGTGCGGAGCAGCACTGGTGGCAGAATGGCAGGGGCACCTTGATGCCGAAAAGTTTGAGGACCATGTCGCCGCTCCAGAAGGTGAAGACGGACTCCATGGAGCTCTTCTTCCTGCGCGCGACCTTGGTGGCCCTCCGGACGTACTCGATGGGGTCATGGTGCCTGGCCAGGTGGAAGGGGATCAGCATGTACCCGATCTTGTTTCCCCATCTCGCGCCGTTGTCCTTGCCGGACTCCATCATGGTCGCCAATGCCTGCTCATGGCACAATGCAGATATATAGATGGCACAAACACATAAATGGGAGTGCTGAGTGCATCTTCGCTTTACCCAACTGGATGTGTTGCGATCAACAAAAGAATTTTCTCCCCGCCGATGTGTGCGAGCAAGTGGTAGAGATTCACCTGTATGCCAGGCGTCGACCGTAAGTTGACAAGAACAGCGGATCGCACCGTGATACTCTCACTGTCGCTTTCACCTGAATTGGAAATGGTCCACAGCAGGGATGAATTGCATTGGTGCACTGCCAGAAATGGCATTTCAACACCTCGTCTACGCTCACCTGTTTTACGGAAATAATACCGAGACAGCGCCGCGGAGGTTATTCCGAGCAGAACATCATTTACAGTCTGAAAAACATAGATTAGCACATGTTTAGTTACTATGTGTTAAACGATTTGTTCGGTCTTTATAAGAAAGAACGAACAAGAAAATTCAGTGGGGGTAGCGCCGACCAAAAATGCAAGAGTAGGATAACCGAGGACGTACGCAGCTCATTGCGTTTTTCACGAACTTGATGTCGTCGAGGCTGAGCGTGCGGTTGACGAATCGCCTGGGCCGGAACTCGGTGCCCTCCTGGCCCTTGAGCACCGTCGGCGCGTCGCCCAGCATCGACGTCGCCGTTGCGAAGAAGCACACCACGTCCACCACCGTGTGCCACGCGAGCACGAGCAAGGCCACGACCCACGCGGCCAGCGCGTCGAGGGCGGCGCCCGCCGCGGCCGAGGAGGAGGAGGAGGCCGGCCGCTGCCGCTGCCGCTGCCGCACCGCGTAGACGGGGCCAGCCGCGCGCCGGGCCGGCGGGAGGGAAGGGAGCGCGCCCGGGTCGGCGGCGCTGCGGGTGCAGGCCATGAAGAGGGAGAGCATGGAGACGCCGTCGCCGACGGAGTGGTGCACGCGGAGCGCGACCGCGGCGGCGGCCTCGGCGGTGGGGAAGTCGAGGACGTGGAGTTCCCACAGCGGGACGGAGTGGTCCATGGGCCGCGCCGACAGCGACGACACGTAGTCCTCCAGGGCCTTGTCCGGGTCCGCCGACGTGGCCGCCGGGTCCAGCTCCGGGACGATGATGTGGTTGTCCAGGTTCACCGCCGTTCGGACCCATTTTGGCCTGGCGTCCTTTTCGAACTCGTTGAATACCTGCAGACATTGTTTTCCTCAAAAACAACAGAAGAAACAATGAACAGACATACAAGTATGAATGGAATTCGTGCTTGCATACTCCAATGCGGCACCACTAATCCACTATCATGTGGGGCTTCATACAATGAATGCAATACTAGGATAACACTGATAGAGACAACAACGTAATTACGTAAAAGAGATAAGGGTCATGGTAGACCTGTTTGGATTGGGGGCTAAACATTAGACTCTCAAGTTTAGTCTCTCCTGTTTGGAGTCTCGAGGGTTAATTTGAAGCTAAAAGTGAGGGGCTAATGTTTAGCCTACATGACACAAACAGGGTCGTGATTACCTGTGTAATCGTGCAATTTCTGCCGTGAACAGAAAGGTTGGCGCGGTTGATCTTGAGAACAAGGTTGTCGGTTTCGATGAAGGAACTAGGAACCTAGTAACTGCCAAATCTGCATATATCTAGAGGTGGGAATTGGTGCCCTTTTATTTCAGTTAGGTAAAGTGGATTTTCATTTCTCAAAATGTAGCAAACCATTCGTACACGTAAGACAGCCATCCACTACCAAATGGAGTACCGGACATGCTCCGTGACGACTGAACTCGATCGGCACACACGCACCAATTCGCATATCACAACTCACAAAGCTCACGCGATGACTCTTCCAAGATGCTAAGACCACCATGCACGTTCATTTCACGAAGCGATAACGCACTACGCCGGTGCGTACCACTGAAAGCTACGGAGTACTACGTTGGTGCCTCGTGTTTGCCACAAAAGACATACGGCAAAGAGCGAGCAATCGATCTAGATAGAGCAAAGAGTAATGTTTCAGTCAAGTCCTTACTACTTTTAGTACAGTCGCTACGTAAGTAAGCAAGCAAGTTAGCAAGGTGTTGTGCATACTTTTCAGTCACATACGACTAAGCTCTGCAGTTAAACAACGCAACTAGCTTACACGTACAGTTACACACGTACAAGCCTGCTTGGTCAAAAACGATCTGGAGGATTGAAGACGACGACAGGAACGCGGAAAAAGAAGATGGCCATGGCTACGCGGAAAAAACGATCGGGGCCAGCCGCTCACAACCACCAAACTGGCGAGTGGCGAGCGAATATCCGAGCTCGTACACCACAACAGCCGAGGGAGCTAGGAATTCGCGAATGGAACGTGTGCGATGCGTACTGTAAAGCTGTTTTTTTTTTAAAACAACTCCATCAGCAGCTTCATGAGCGGGGGAGAGAGCCATGTTTTTGCAGCTTCACCATGTGAGAGTGAGTTTTCACACGTTCCCACCGCAGAGAGTTGGACAGAGAGTTGGTTGTTTGGCTATTGAAGTTGTGAAGCTGCTCATGAAGCTGTACCAAACGAGCCCTAAAAAGCGCGCGAAGCAAATACCTGGACGCTGCAGAAGCGCGGGTGTCGGGCGAGCGTGGCGGCGACCCCGTCCCGGAGCGCCGCCAGGTCGACCGGCGCGGCGAGGCCGAACACGGACACGATGTGGCACCGGAAGTTGGGCTCCCGGAACAGCCACCCCGTCGGGCTCACCGGCTCCTCCTCCTCCTCCACGGCGCCCGCCGCCGCCGCCCCGCTCCCGAACCCGATCGCCGCGGGCGCCGACGCCGTGTCCACGGACAGCGCCCGCTTCCGCAGCGTTGCGCTGGCGCCGCCGGCGGCGGCCCCGCCATGGTCCATCGCCGGCGCGTCGCGCGTGCAGCGCCTTCTTCCACGGTTCCACCCGGACGGCGCGGCGCGCTGGCCTTGGGGTAAATGGATCCCGGCCTTGGTCTTCCGCTGCGCTGCAGTATACGCGTTTCTGCGCGGGGCGCACGCAGGTCGCAGGTATATACACGCAGATGCCGGTCGCGTCCGTGTACTGCCAGGAGGCAGGGCCGCAGGGGAAGTGCGCAAATCGCGCGCGCGCGCACACGGCACACGGTTGCGACTTGCGCGGCGCGCTCGCTCTCGCACCGTACCAGTGCACGACAGCCTTCTAGCAAGTAGAAGCCGGCCGGGCTCGGGTCGGGTGGGCAGGCGGCAGGTACGTGGACTCTGAACCGGGGGGAACTGACTTTCGTCGGAACGTATCGCTGGTTCGCAGCGACTGAACGACCGGCGTGGTGACTCTTGCAATTGCACCACCAGCCTCGCCTCGGGGGGTAACTAGCAAGACACGTGGCTGGCTGGGGGCGGCCCGATGGTCAGGTTTTCCTCAGGCAAAGAAAAGGCGGTGTTCTTCTACAGTGTGTGTTTTGTACGCCTCTACTACTTTTGCACAGGTCAGGTGTGGGTATTCTAGACACCTGATCAGGGAATTAAGCTGGGACGGCGGCGACGTGCGAGAGCGCCCGAGTTTGGACCTCACAGTAAATTCAGCGCACGCAGCTGCTAGGTAGTCACCAAGTCACAGTCGATCGCAGAGAGTTGCACTCTTCGTACCTCGGCGAGAAGTTGGCAAAGCATGGTTTTACCTATTCAATTGCGTGGTGAAGAACGGTCTCTCCCAAACAATTTGGAGTGAATTTGCTCAGTGTCACAAAAATTAGCGTTAATCTCCTCAGTGTTATAGATTTTCGAACTTTCCTTGGTGGCATTAAAATTTCATACACATGTTTTTAAGTGTGAATAGAAAAAACTATCTTGACACTCATAAGTGAGGTCAGACGTGTCGGTGCTCCTCTCAATCTCATGTCTTTCTTTTCTTTCTATTATGCATGGTGCTCCTCCACGCCGCCGCATCCTCCGGCCTGCCATGGAGATTCCTCATCACCACCTTAACAATGAGGTTAAACACAAACTTCAGTCTTTTAAAATGGATAAAATTATGACATGAGTTACATGGTGATTGAATAGCACACATTCTTTTACAAACAACATTATACATGAAAACAAGTTCATTTTATTAAGGGAGAATGGTTTGGAAATTTTTGTAATATGATACTCGTAAAGACTAACACATTGCATGCGTGAATCCCATCATTGGCGGAGCTAGCAGTATGGCGAGCCATGACGGCCGCCACACCTGCTGGCCGCCGGCAAACCCCCTGCTGCAGTCCCTGCTCTGCTATGTGGCCGCACCATTATTGCTAGGAAAGACTAAATTGAATAGTACAATGTTGGGGGATTCAAAATCAAGATTGACAAAGTCAACGCTTTGGAACCATCGAAGTGTGCTCATTTAATCTGATGGTTTCAATGTTACAAGTGACGAAGCCCTCGAAGCCAATTGGTTTGTTTTCTCCATTAGCCCATAAGATTTCGATAGGAACCATTCGTCATTCAAAAACCCATAGTGATGAAGTAGAGGCCAATCTTTAAAAACGCTCCTTTTACGCATCAGCTTTCGCATCACGCCCTTCGTCGCCCGAAAGATCCAGCCCAGAGCGAGGGGGTTCGATTCCCCAAGTTTCAGGCTAAGTGTTATCAGCTTTTTTACGTGACGAAACCCCAGAGCCGAATTTTCTCTATCCAATGAGCGATAATCTGTATTCCGCCAGGGGGGGTCGTCGCTTCTAACATCTCATCCGTTTGCCTTTTGGCTTTGCTTATGGCGCAGGGGAACAAGAAATCACTAGGCGAAAGGGACATCTCCAAAGTTCGACGGTCTTCACCCAACAGGCGCACGTGTTGATTCCGGGAAAAGCGCCTTGATATGTGGCGTGACGTCAGGAAGCGCCGATTACGTGAAGACCTAATAGAGATTTCCCAAAATTAGCCTAGTACATTCCTGTTTGATCCGTTTTACACGAGGTCAATTTTGGTATGTAAAAAGTATGTTCGTCTCCCTATAAAAGGAGGCCGACCGACACTTGTAAAGGGGATCGACTTTTGATAATAACACTGTTGTGAGATTGCTTTGTGTCTTCCTTTTGTTCGTCAGTTCTTTTAAATTTATTGCTTGAGCCCTTTCGTTCCCTTTATTGTTCGTGTCTGAGCTTCGGCATAGCACAACATAGAACTTAGGCTTTAACGACTGTGTGTCATGGTGATTGGTCCTATCAAAGCATGTTGGCTCAATCTTCTGAATTATGATCTTCTCGCTGTCGGTTCACACCTAGTCCGTCAGGTCGTCAGGCGACGTCTCGACATATATTTCACCTCGCTGGTCGCCGCCTCAGCCAATCTGGCATGGAAACAGAGTTGCCTCGCCTTGGCCAAGATATTTAAAGAACTTGATGTATATAGTCATGAAGCCCCTTCAAGTCTTAAAACATTGAAAAATGAATCTTACTCAAACATCTCGTTGTACTTAGTGCTTTTATAGTATGTTCACCCAACTATCCACTTACCAATATTCAAAATTTTCATACAATTATGATTCGCTTGATGATCTCTAGCATATCAATGCATATTTTATGATTATATATATAATTAGTAGTAATAACTTCACAATCGGTAAATTTGATCATGTCCGCCACTGAATGCTATCAGCCGCAAAAAATTGGTAAAGACATAAATTGATGGTTTAGTGGACGGTGACGTGGACATCTTGTATATTAAGAGAACAACTTTAGTGAGGTGCATCTATATAGGTCAGATAGATGAGCCTCTTTTAGCAAATCAACTATTAGTTGTATCAACATTTTTTTCCAAAACTTGATTTCTCTCTCATAAATATGCTCCTAAGACAACTTCATTTAGGAAAAAGAGAGTACCATATCAGCCGTTTTGATAAGTTTGTAAAGAAATAATGGGGTGAGAACAAAGAGGCTCATCTAAACAATCAAAACAATGGACATTTCATAGTTATTGCCATCAATTATCCATCCATCCATTCATTCATTCATTCATCATTCATATTTAAATATTATATTGATGGCTACTTTCAAGACTACATGCAAGACACCAAGAGCGCGTTTGTGAGGCTGGCTCCACGGTCTGCACTTCCGGGGTGCAAGCCACCATGTTTGCCACCTCACCTTGCGAGCGAGCCTGCCCCCCAACAACCATAAGGGGCTCCTCCACTTGGCCCCCGGGAAACGGTCGGGAGGATCGTTTCGTTGGAGCACAGCTTCGCGTGGCACACGCGAGCTCAGCACAATGCACGCCCCACTTGGTAGTCATAGGAATGGCCCTTTAGCCCGGCCACCCAATGGCAAACAACAGCTCGCATGGACCGGTCTCATTTCGTACATGTGCACATACAAGGTGTGTTCCAGCTGAGCCGGGACAACCTAGGCCTGGGCTAGTAGGGTAGGCCGAGCCAGCTTCGTACAGGGTCGCAAACGCGCCCAAACTAGCTTGGAAACGATAAGTGGTTTCATCATATGAAACTCATTTTAGATCTCTCTTTATTAACTCCTTGTGACATCAAAAGAAATTGATATGATAGTATGTTTAATAAAAGGGTAATGCTTCGAACCTGACGTCCGATGCATGGTAAAATATCGGACGCTTCATCGCTCCCCCCCACATGCAGGTCCCACCACGAGCTCTGCCTTATCTCTTCGTCTTCAATTTCCACCCACCATTCTCTCTCCTTCCCTTTCCTCTCTCCCGCAAGCCATGGATGGGGATTGGAAGCTTTGCTCCAGTACATCGACGGTGTAAGCCGCCGCTCTCCCAACAATCGGGTGCGGTGGCCGCCGCTTCATGGCCGGAGGTGCGGCGGGGGTCGTCGGCCATGGACGGGAGGAATGCTTCGGGGGACTCGGGTGCATGACCATGGACGGGGGAGCTCTCGCTTCGTGCCACCCAAGCACGGCCGGCAACGCTCCCCGCGCATGGCCTCGCCGCCCGCCGGAGGGGAGGCCGGAGATGGGGGCGGGGCTGCTCGCATGCATCGTCGCCGGAGGAGAGGCTAGAGGATTGGGGGCGGGACGGCCCGTGCCCGTCGCCGCGGGGGGAGCACCGGCTTGCGCGGCCGCGTCCGCCGCGATGGAGTGGCGGCGGCGGCCCCGCTCCACGCGAAGCCTGCCCCGGTGTCGGTACGCCTCAGCAGCTAACATCCGGCGGTCGGGTGGCTCCCTCCCCCTCCCACGACCCAGATCTAGTCGTTTTCCCCTGCTTCGACCTTGTCCGCGCGAAGAGTTTTGAGATGTTTCATGTGGTATCTGATGTTGCACGAAGTGATTTGAGATGATTTCTCCTAGTGTTATTTTGATGTTGCATGAAGTGATTTGAGATGTTTTCACTATTATTTTGATGATGTTGCAACATTTGCTTTTCTGTGTTTCATCTGAATATGTTGCGACATATGCATCTTAATGTTTCAGTGTGATTTAGCAAATGTTGCGGATGTTGAGTTTCGATATTGCAAACATGTGATATTGGGTGTCGCAAACCTTATTTTTCAATGTTGCAGACATTGCGTTTCGATGTTGCAGACATGTGGTGTTGGGTGTTGTGTCGAGGAGAAGGGAGAAGAGACTCCTGATGTTGGATGTTGCACGCAACACAGGTCTCAACATAGCCGTAATATAGTCGCAACATGGTCGCAACATGGGGGGGGAGAGAAAAAAGACTCCTGATGTTGGATGTTGCAACCAACCGTGTTCGCAACATTTTCATAACACATTCGCAACACACTCGCAACATTTGCCTTGCGTAGTCTTTAGATCTAACGGTGACGATTGAGGATCCTAAAATCTAACGGCCACGAACCCGTCCGACGCTAGCGCCCGGATCGGACGTCCGGCGCTAGCGATGCCGTTAATAAAAAATAAAATGTGACCAAAAAGTATCCAGATACATTCCACAATCACAAAACAAGTTTGCTCATGTTGCTAATAATAAAGATAAAAAAATGAAATGGTGTATTGGAAAAATATTCTAACTGGCCAATTAATGATTTATTGCACGTGTGGCGACCTGGAAACCAACAATACCGGAGGGTGTCCACATATCGACACACGGTGCATGTTCAAAACTTCGTGCCGAAGCACCTATACCACTAGCACAGTATATGAATGCTCGGAGGAGTATGTTTTTTTTCCTCCGGAACCACGCACCAAGAAAATAACAAATGCTCTTGTTTTGGAAATTAATATAAGAAACTTTTTCAGCCACAAGACGAGTAGAGCTGTTTCATGCTGAGAAGTTGTAAGGAATCCAATTTTTTTCAAAAGATGTGTTTAGTTTTTTTTTTGGGCTAAACAAGCTACGAAAAGTCAGGAAAACTAAACTTCTTCCCCTGCAACTACAAACTCATTTTTTTAGTTTCTGGATTTCGAAAGTTGCACGAAAAATTTGCTATTTGTTGCTTGTTGGAGCTTTCCTTTTCATGCTGAGAAGTGAGAAGTTGTAAGGAATCCAATTTTTTTTTTCAGAATTGGCGTATGGATGCGCCATTTTTTTATTTTCTTCAAAAGACGTATTATCCCTTCTATCAATATGTTTCAATTCAATCACTTTTACAGTGTAGTGTGCACGTTCCGTTGAATACTGAGAGGAACTTCATAGTTCTTGTATGTACTGTACATCGATGTTCCTTTTCCCCCTAAATTTGAGAGGGCTTTTACCTGTATGCCATTACTCGCACCTTTGTGCCATCGTCCTAAACTTCTTTACCCTCTCGTGTCATTCCGTCTAATTTTGCAAGTAACGGTGTTAAATGGACGGGGAAATGACCATTGTACCCCCGCAACCATGAGCATCAAACTCACCTTTCTTTTACTTGTGTGCCACCCATTTCTCAAAATCGCAAGAACAGACTCATATTAAAGTGGGCCCCACATGTCATAGTCTTTCAATAAATTTATTTCCTTTTATCTGTTTCCCCGAGCTGTCGTCGGCCTCCCGCGCACGGTGGGGGACGCACGGTAGCGGCGGCGGCGGTCCACCCTGCAGGGCGCGTGCAACGAGTGGTGGCGGGGGCCGGATCCGACGGGGCAAAGCGGGCGGCGACGAGCTCGGCCCGGGCGCGGTCGCGGCGGCGGGAGCTCACCCGCGTGACGGGCGCAACACCGGGAGCTCGGTTGGTGCGACCATGTTGACGGGCGTGGCGGTGGGAGCTTGGCTAGCTCGCGCGGCCATGGCCGACGTGTAGCTCGTCGCATGCGCGCCGAGATTCTCGACCTGCTAGCCTCCAACCTCAAGAGCACAACCGCCGGCATCGGCGCATCATCTAGCGCTGCGCTTTGCAGCTCCTTTCAACCGAGATCGTGAAGTCGGACCTCACAAATGAACTAGGAACTCAATTTTTTGATGGGAAAAATTCAATTAAAGATTTGGAACTCAAATCGGGTAAGGAACGAGTTCAATCCGTGAACTCGAATTGCTTGCGGACGTGCGGCTTCGTTTGTCTTCTTTTCTCATCGATTAGCTTGCTTGATTGCACCTAGCAATATGCAATCCGCCGGTTCGCCGTCATTAGCGCTCCTCTCGGACAGGCCTTTGGAACCAAGGCGCTACGCGGGGGACGGGAATCGTGCCCGGCCGCCCGGGGCCACGCCTTTGGAACCAAGGCGCTACGCGGGGACGGGAATCGTGCCCGGCCGCCCGGGGCCGGGCACGGCGCCCCGGCTCGCACGTCGCGCGCGCCCAACTCCGCCCGGCGTGGTGGCGCCTCTCTCCTCGCGCGCTCGGGTTGGCTCCGCCGCCACCGTGTCCTAGCCGGACCGGCCGCCGCCGCCCCTATGGTTGAGGATGGGGATCGATTCAATAGAGAGAGGAGCATGGGAAATCTAGGAACCGACAGAATCAACAAATCAATTCGGTGGGGTAAGATGGACATTTCACATGCCCAATCCCACATGTCGGTGCGTCCTAGGACATTTTTTTAATTAACACTACCGGAATTTTATTTGGAGAACTAACTCGTTTGCCCGCGGCGGCCTACGTTTGAAATTAAATTTTTTAAAATATGTAACACCTAATGTTGTATGTGATAATAAAATGGAATGTTCGTATCGTATATAACGTGCATGTCAAATTTTGTAACATTTAAAGTTCAAGTGTTATTTTATTTCGATAGGTCAAAGTTGATAAAATTTAATTGGGAACCTCCCCGCCACGCCGGCCTAGCACGACGCGGCACGATCATGTTGCCGCACCGATGCATGTGGCGCGGCGGAAGGAAGACTCGTCGGCCCATCGTGCCAACGTGGCGGCCCGCCGTGTCGCTACATGTGGCACGACAAAGTGGGCCCGGCGAGCCACGTGGGCCGGTGTGGGCAAACGGGTTGGATCCACAAATAAAATTCCGGTAGTGTTATTTTTAAAATAAATTTAAAAATAGGTTAAAATTAAAAAAACGTCCTACGCCCTAACGGTGGATTTCTAACGGACCGTGGACGGAATGGCATAGAGGACAAATAAGTTTAGGACGATGGTAAACAGGTGCGAACAACTTTTTTAGTGGCATACAAGTGAGTACCATCTCTTTTTAATGGCATACATGTAAAACTCTCTGAATTTGAGGGGCTTCCGAAAATACGTCGAAAGAACACGAACGATCGCGTCTCGACACGTGGCACCTGGTCAAGACTTCGAGTCGAAGCACCCCCACAAGCGAAACCGTCGGAGCGCACAAAAAGCAAACAGCTCCTCCTCCTCCGCTGGCACACCAATGCTGGTGTGCAGCGGCAAAGATCTATCAAATTAAAACCCCCTCGCGCACGGCCCGCATCCTCGCGAGTCATCGGCGCCTCCTCAATCGACGACGACCGCGCCCAGGAGGCCAGGACATCGGCCGCCTAGGGATTCCCTGGCGCGGCGGCCATGGAGAACCTCATCTCGCTCGTCAACAAGCTGCAGCGCGCGTGCACCGCCCTCGGCGACCACGGCGAGGAGAGCGCGCTCCCCACACTGTGGGACTCGCTTCCGACCATCGCCGTCGTCGGCGGTCAGGTGTTACATGCCCGCGATCTCGCATTTGTTTTTTTCTGTCCCCTTTTGGTTCTCTGTTTTCGGACACGATGCTTGGGTTTTGGCTCTCGTGTGTGGGTTGGAACCCTAGTTTGTGATGCTCGCTTAGTATTTTAATCCGCATTTTTGTGGAGGCTGGTTGTTTCTGATTTCAAAATTTTGGAATTATTAGGCCCCTTTGGCAGGGCTTCGGCTGTGGTAAAACGGCTGTGGCTGTGGCTACTTTAGTATAATGGCTTCTTTGG
Organism: Cenchrus americanus; assembly: GCA_947561735.1. Taxonomy (NCBI): domain Eukaryota; kingdom Viridiplantae; phylum Streptophyta; class Magnoliopsida; order Poales; family Poaceae; genus Cenchrus; species Cenchrus americanus. The sequence goes on along the minus strand of OX387244.1, from coordinate 72,563,973 downwards.
TGAAGCCGAAGCCATTTTGTAAAGTGTTTCGCAAAATGGCTGTGCTTGTGGCTTCTATGTCACATGTGGGGAAGAAGCTGCGGGAAGTCACTATTTTTGGCTTCACCTCCGTAGTACAAATTGCAAAATGGATTCTCCCTGGCTTCAGCTTGGAAGCCGTTTTTTGTTAGGGGCTTCTGTAGAAGCTACTGGAGAATTACTTGGAAAAACCCTGCCAAAGGCCCCTTAGTTACCAATGTGGGTTTTGACATGCCAATTGCCATCGTTTGCCGTTATGTGTGATAGAGTTCGGGCAAATCCTCGGTGTTGGAGAGTGTCGTCGGGAAGGATTTCCTACCTCGGGGTTCAGGTACTGTGGTTTCATGGTTTTGATCTGCTGGAAAAGCTTTAGCACCATAAGCCCTTTTGTCCAATTTTGTGATGCTGCTTATGGTTTGATTGAATGCTGCAGGAATTGTTACAAGACGCCCACTGGTTCTGCAACTCAACAGGAGTGATGGGCCAGGAGAATATGCAGAGTTCATGCACCTTAAGAATAAAAGATTTACAGATTTTGGTAATTTTTTTACTCAATCACTACTCAGTTGCTGCTTTGGTGTATTTGAGGCTTTAAGCATCTGAACTGAATTGCACAATTCGAAAATAATGCAACTGCAATACTGAGCAACATTGTAGGATAACATCTAAAAGTGCAAATTGAAGATCATGGCACTTTGCAGTATATTGTGTTCCTCAACTTGAGAGCTAATGACACAGGGTTATGTTTGATCACTTATATCGATCTGCACTGCTTTGATGGTCATACTTGTTTCCTTAAATGCGAATTGAATTGCATATTTCACGAGAGAAGTGCAGTTCTTTAGTGGAGATTGTCTGATTAGAACTGTCAAAAATTCTGATGTAGCTATGCATGCATGGTTAGTGATAAAATTCTGATGTAGCTATGCATGCATGGTTAGTGATACAGTAGTGACTTTTTTAAAAGGTCAGAACTGATATACTCGCACTTTTACAGCCCTAGTGAGGAAGGAAATTGCAGATGAAACTGACCGAGCGACTGGCCGCACAAAGCAAATATCAACTGTGCCCATTTATCTGAGCATATATTCCCCAAATGGTATGGTTAAAATCCTGGCAATATATTTATACTATTTGTCACGCCTCTACTATTCAGCTTCAGTGTTGTGGGGTTTCGGTTGTAGTTGTTTTAATCTAAGAGCTTCAACTTTTCGAGTTAGCTACTGGAGCATAACATAACTGTACATGGAGAAACCTTGATTGTGTACATGCCTCTAGTTCCCACTAAAAACTATCTGCATGTCAGAATTTGCAGCATCCCCATTCCTGAGACTAGTTCAACTAGCTTAGTCTATGATTTCATTATAGCCCCTATTTGGGATACTTTCAGTGGGATGTGTCTATCGTGTCTCTAAAATTTACATACAGAAAACCATAAGCCAGGAAAATTTCGAACAAAGTCTGACTTTCATCCATTTTTCTGTAACTGATCTGGGTGCAGGATTGCTGAATGCTTATGGTTGTAGAATAAAATTGTTTATATTTTTATTATTTTGATGGGATTCTGCCTAATTTACTTCCAATTCTCTTCTAAATGTTTTTACCCATTGCAGTTGTTAACCTGACTCTCATCGATCTCCCTGGGCTTACTAAGGTAGCTGTTGGTAAGTTATTCGTGATGTTGAAATATTGTATTCTTTATTCCTGTTGCAGTAATTTGTGTTACTAACTTGCAATTGTATGTTTTGATAATAGAGGGACAACCTGATAGTATTGTGCATGACATTGAAAACATGGTTCGCTTATTCATTGAAAAGGTATACTTTTATGATAATACACATGCATTGTAGTTTTGTTATTTTTTGATGAACATAGTTCTACTTTCAACTGAATTTAATTAGTGACTGGTAAGAATGCACAAACTGAGAACTGAATTCAGTATATCAATCCAGCTTTGTAATCTTGACTATTTTTGTGCTATGATATGCTCCTCTCCTTTGTAACAACTATGCTTTTTTTAAACAAAGTAAAAACTATGCTGGAACTGTCTTTTGTTTGCATGTACCTTGCATAAATCTTTATGTATAACAATGGATCTGTTTATTTTTTGTAGCCCAATTGCATCATTCTTGCAATTTCTCCAGCCAATCAGGATCTTGCAACTTCTGATGCAATAAAGATTTCACGGGAAGTTGACCCAAAAGGTACAATACTATTAATCTATTATGAACTTAATGGAGATTGTGATGAGTAGCGTGGTTTTAGAGTATAAGAAAATGTGATTTCATTTAACTTGATAGGCAGAAATAGATTCACGTAAAAATTAATCTGAACTTCTATTGGATGCTAACACTGTCAAACTCAGGAGAAAGGACCTTTGGGGTGCTTACAAAAATTGACCTAATGGATAAGGGCACAGATGCAGTTGATGTAAGTTATATTAACTCAGAATGTTTAGTTGATAATTCTCTTGAACATTTAGGTTGACTTTTCTCTGATTCTGTCCCAAAATGTTTGAAGTTAACAAAAATGGTATTCTAATGACCTGCTAGTCAAAGCATCTAATCATCTGTGAGTTTCCTCTTGTGAGAAACTCATGCTGTACCTCTCTGGCTCCAGCAGCAATGGTCGCTTGCTTAGCTACATTGCCAATTTTGCTTTAGCACCTTTCTTAGGTTTATGCATGTACTCTCCTTGCGTGCACTGGTTTCAAGGCAGCAAGTCTCTAACTTCAGTTTATTTTATAATAGCTGTGTCCTGATTCTAATTGAGTTCTGTTCTGTAGATACTAGAAGGAAGGTCCTATCGACTACAATTTCCATGGATTGGTGTTGTCAATCGTTCCCAACAAGATATAAACAAAAATGTAGACATGATCGCTGCTAGGATTAGAGAGCGTGAATATTTTGCAAGTATACCAGAATATAAACACCCTGCACACAGAATGGGATCAGAGCACTTAGCAACGATGCTTTCAAAGGTATGTCGTATACTTTTGTGCACAAACACAATCCTATTTAATTATTTATCTTGATGACCTCATGACAATTTACTAGTCATCGTCCTGCAGCATCTGGAATCTGTGATTAAATCAAGAATTCCAGGGATCCAGTCTCTAATAACCAAGGCCACAGCAGAGCTGGAAACTGAACTTTGTCGTCTTGGAAAACCCATTGCCGCAGATGCTGGAGTAAGACTTCTGCATGTTATCAGTCTAAGAATAGATGATTTTATCTTTTGAATCTTTCTGTACCCCCAAAGTTTTTCCCATTCAATATGTACATAATGAGCTTTACTGATATCACACCTATTCCTTTGTGCCAGCTACACTTACCTTGTATGCATTTGCCATGCCTTCTGTAAATACTTAATTGGTTTCTTGTTTTATGCTTTTAGCATAAAACATGCTCTCACTAGCTACTAGCCTAACATGCAGGCAAATTTTTCTGCAGCTAGTCTTTCAATTTTCTCATAAGTGTATTAATTGCACTTCTTCCTGTTGTTCAGGGAAACTGTACAATATTATGGAAATATGTCGCATGTTTGACAGTGTCTACAAAGAGCATCTGGATGGAGCGTATGTTTCAAATAGAGCTTTATGTTCATTATATCTGTTGGAACATCACATTGAGTACTACTTCAAAAAATTTCAAAGAGAAGTTTTTTTGTTTTCGGTAGTTCAGAGGAAAGCTATTCGATGGGGAAGCAATCTTTTCATTGGTAGACATTTTTGCTATTGCAATGAATAACATTTCTAGCTGTAATGGCAGTTCGATATATCGTGTAGGGTCTGAGCTGTGAAACCGGTATAAGAATGATGCCTCCTCATATTTAGGGCAATACAAAAAAAACTTGTAGTTGGGATATCCTTGTGTGCCAGAGCATGAACACTAAATATTTTGTTTCGAAGCTCGCAGAAATCAGAATTTATCACTTAACTAATATGACGTTATTGTGATATGCATTAAATTATACCTGGCATGTTAGAAACTGTGGCAAGAACTGTTAGTTGAATGCACATTTCAAAATTTACATATTATTACCTGCCAAATTAGTGATGTTAATCCAATATTTTCTTTAATGGAACACTGAGAAATTATATGCATTTGTGCTATTTCTCATCTACTTATTCTGGTATCATTATACAAATATTTTTTCACATAAACTGTCCATTGATATCCAATGAAAATGAAACTTCTATCATCTCCTTTATAATACAACTTCAGCTTGGTCTTCTGCAAGTTGTTTGCATAATTCTGTTTTTATTGATGTTACTCCTTTTATTTTGGCAGGCGTTCTGGTGGTGAGAAGATCTACTATGTTTTTGACAACCAATTTCCAGTGGCTCTTAAACGGTTGCAATTTGAAAAACATCTTGCAATAGAAAATGTAAAGAAGCTTATAACACAAGCCGATGGATATCAACCACACTTAATAGCTCCAGAGCAAGGATACCGGCGTCTTATAGAGTCCTGTCTAGTTAGTATCAAAGGTCCAGCTGAGGCAGCTGTTGATGCGGTATGCCATGCATATTTGTTTATATTATATATCAGCCCAACCGAAATAATTTTCTCTTTTGTGTTTTATTTACTTAACATTAGCTTGACAGCACACCTGTTCAATTCAGTTCCAGAACATGACACCTTTTCCACATTGGCATTTGGCAGGTCCATTCAATACTCAAGGAGCTTGTTCACAGGGCTATCAAGGAGACACATGTATATTTTCTTCTTTCTTGATCTATTGAATTGTATTTGCATTACAAACATGATTTTATAATCTGGTCTATATACTACACTTTTGGGAGTGTATGTACTAAGGTACTCCATTTGTTTCAAATTTTAAGGCATTTTAGCTTTGGTCTAAGTTAAACTTCTCTATTTGACCAAGTTTACCGAAAAATGCACAAATATTGACAAATATCAAACTAGTTTCACTAGATAGACCATGAAATGTATCTTTTTTTTTTTAACAAAAAGGCTGTGGGGGAGTTCCCCACAACAAATATATTTAGCCAAAAAGAACAGAGGAGTTATTTACAAGACGTGGGGGGGGGGGGGGGGGGGGGGGGGAGTTTACAACCTGTGGTATTAAGTTAATGTCTCTAACCAATGAGAAAAAATAGAGTGTTTGGCCTCATCAACTCTCACGAGTTGGAGGGTAACCTGGCTTCTAAAATTTCTACGCCAAGTGTTGAAAGAAACAACACCATTATCAAAAATTATTGAGTTCCGAAGTTTCCAAATCTCCCAAGAAGCTAGGGTGAAGATCTCCATGAAGAAACCATGAAATATATCCTATTGTGGTGTTTATTTGATATTGTAGATGGTGATGATTTTTTTTATAAACTTGGTTAATGTTAGACAAGTTTGGCTTAGGTCGAAGATAAATCGATCTACAATATGAAATGGGGAGAGTATGATTCAATGCACAGGAGCGTTGGTGAATTACCTCTATGATTTTATTTCAGTTGTAATTTCTTCCTATTACAAAATGATATGGAATAGCTATCAAAAGTTAGGATTGCATCTATCTAAAAACTCTATATGCAGAAACCTTCATCTGTGTATCATTTAAGAATGTACATTAGCAGGATGCAGCAATAAAACTGATGTAGAAATGTTAGAATAAAAATACCCTGAAGGTTGAGTTCACTTAGAATCGAAGTTGTTGACTTTGTGCAGGAGTTGAAGCAGTTTCCAACTCTTCGTGTGGAAGTAGGAAGTGCAGCTTTTAAAGCATTGGACAGAATGCGGGATGAGAGCAAGAAAAATACAATGATGCTTGTTGATATGGAGTGCAGCTATTTAACTGTAGACTTCTTTAGGAAGCTTCCACAGGATGTTGAGACGGGAGGAAGTCCAACACAATCCATCTTTGATAGATACAATGATTCATATCTCAGACGAATCAGTAAGAACTTCAGTGTTATTTAAGCATTTTCCATCTGTGAAGCAGTACATGTAGTGTACTTGAAAATAACTTAATTGCACGATTCATTATAACATAACATGAAATTGTCCATGTCATCTTTCAGGTACTAATGTACAGGCATATGTCAACATGGTTTGCTCAACCTTGAGGAACTCTATCCCCAAATCGATTGTGTATTGCCAAGTCCGCGAAGCAAAGCGTTCACATCATTTCTTTACAGAGTTGGGAGCAAGAGAGGTGAGTTATTTTGGCACATTGCATCATGCTAACTTTTCTCCACATGATCATAGTGAGTATTTTTGTCGTTGAAGCTGAACTGCCTTGTAGCTTTTCTGTGTTAACAGTTCACCAATTCACCCATACATTTATTATTCTCTAAATAGTTATTGTCATATGCACTGTCATCGTGAGTTCATGACAGAATAAGTGCCGCGTATAGTGTTTGATCGCATTAATAGAGTCATTGTTAACCTCACTTCCTTTGGCTGTGCAGACCAGACAGCTTTCTAAGCTTCTTGATGAGGACCCTGAGGTCATGGAGTGCAGAGCAAAGCTTTCCCAGAGATTGGAGCTATATCGGAACGCCCAGGCAGAAATCGATGCAGTTGCATGGGCCAAATAGTCTCCTTGGCCAGATTCCGTGTTTTTCAGCTATTATTGTTCTTGGGGAACCATCTGTTACGCCTCTCTCATTTTCCTCTGCATCGGGCTCATCTAGTCATCTGTTTAGTTAGTTCATGGTGTTCGGGAGCATAGACATCAGCTAGGTGTTTAGGTAGTAAGTAGTTCATGGTGTTTAGGTGGTTTATGGTGGTGGTTCATAATGACACGTCCTTCCATGCCATGATGCATCATCTGTCATGCTACATATTTGTCTTCGCAGTTGCTAATATTTTGTTTGGTGGTACATATTTCTTTCGACAATGTCTAATTGAGCAACAATTAAATTTTCAATTGCACATCTGAAAAGACCCATGAGAATGCGCTCTGGCAAACTAGTCTGAGATTTCTCATCCACCACTGGAAAAGCTATGACCACAATCTGTCTCCATTCTAACTTATGTATCTGGATGTATAATCTAGAATCGTAATCTCCATTCCGGAAAAAAAATTAATTCTAATTATGTACTTAGACAAACACTTTCTGATACGTAACTGAAATTGCATTCGTTTCGAGACAGAAAGTGGACGGAGCAGAATGCACGGCACGGCACCGCACAACGGGAGCCGTGGAGAAACAGAGCGCGTTGGCCTGCAGTCCTGCACGGCACGTCGCGCCTAACCGGGGCGTCGCGATCGAGCGGGGAACTGTGTGCGCGAGGCAGCAGCGAATGCGAATTGGCGGCGCGCTGATCGCCAACGAACCGCAAAAATACGGCCTAACGTTCAAGCGATGGTGCGCTAGAGTAGCGGCGCATGGCACAGGGCAGGAGCGCCATGCGAGGATCAGATACAAGCTCTCCCTTCCATTCCAGGCGAACAAAAGTTGGGAGGATTCGCACAATCGCACTTCACATATCTGATGGTATCTGAGGATAGGTTAAATCATATCTGATGGTATTGGATGTTTCAACACGGGTGCAGCACTCATGAATAGACAGCTCACCACATACGCCACAAATCATGCAACTAGCTAATATACGCCAAATTCACAGTATAAAAAAATAAAACTAGCTAACATCATGCAACTTTTTAGTGACAAGTTAACATCATGTGCACCAAATTCACGCTGAAGCCTCCCGAGGTCGCTAGCTTGCAGTCCATGTGATTCTCCCGTGCCCTGCTGCACCCGCAACTGAGTCGACATGAGCCTATTTCATGCTCTTGTACATGCCGTCAATGATGCTCTGCAGACAAATGCCACAAAATCCACACGAAGGTCAGCTTGGCGAGGATGGGCCGTCCAAGTGCAGGTAACTGAACTGAAACTGCTGTGCCCTACCTGGTAGTATTTCAGCAGCTGCGGCCGCTTCTTCTTGTACGTCGGGGTAATGAGGTCGCGATCCATGTCGAACGGCACTGGGTCCAGATGAACGGCCCTAATGAGCTCAAAGCCTTTGAGCTGTCGTGCAAAGATCAAGAGAACGACGCGTCAGATCTAGCTGCCGAGATCACTGCAACCAGCAGAATTCCAATATGTGCTGATTGATGTGTTCCAGACGTCCAGACTCCTTACCTTCTTTTCTTTGCCCATCTTGGTTAGTTCTCCCAAGATGAACTCTTTGGCTTTCGGGTTCTCACAAATCGTGGCAAACTCTCCAGTAACCCCGCTCGACTCCGCCCATCGCTCCAGAGCCTGCTTGTTGGGGTTCACAACAGCAACGAGGCTCGACTCAAAGCTGTTGCCATACACCCAAACCTGAAGATACCATAAGAAATCAGCGGACATATTATGGATGTTTTGAAATAGTTTGCTGCAGAACACTCAAGGTGTGTAGATGAAGGTTGTTTTTGAGCTGTACCGAATCAACACCAGGAGTCTGACCAAAAATGTTTTCCAAATTCTCAACCGCAACATACTCTCCTTGTGAGAGCTTGAAGATGTTCTTCTTGCGGTCGATGATCTTCATGCTCCCGTCGGGTTGCCACTCACCGATGTCTCCTGCGGTTAGTATCACTAAGCAGTGAACAAATGGAAGTCATAGAAAATATCCGGATTTGTAAAATAAAATTCAAAGATCTTTCCTATTACAGGTTTGGATCACTTTCAAGACAGGTTATCAGTCTCAAAGGATTTGAATGCAAGCCATAAATTTGTTGACAAGAGGGCTATGAAAGCCCTTCCCACGTCTTTTCTGGACTACTACTTTTAACACATTGATAGCTCCCCTTTTCTGGTAAAGACGTGGACATACTTTGATCAGATAGCTGGAAGAGATCTATACCTGTGTGGAACCAACCGTCGACCAGGACTTCCTTGGTGAGGTCCTCTCTCTTGTAGTACCCCGAGAACAGGGTGTCCCCTCTTATGCAAATCTCCCCACGAGGCATCTCGCTCGACAGCGCTTCGTACCCCATCTCAGGGACAGATTCCAGGCGTACTTCGACGTATGGTACTGGAGGGCCAACGGTTCCCAGCATTGACATATTGTTCGGTAGGGAAACAAAGGACCCGGCACAGGTCTCCGTGAGTCCTAGAGGAAGAGAATAAGCATAGGCGATTCAGATTGTCAATACATTTTGGACGTCTGCTCTGATTTAATTTTGTTGTATCGTGGTTTTGGTGTCGACAAGCATACCATATCCCTGAAGAACATGGGAACATGTCACCACACGTAGATACTCTTCAACATGTCTAGACAGGGGAGCGGCGCCGGATAGAATCAGCCGAACCCTGCCACCTAGTCCCCGTTTCACCTATATATGGTACAGAGTGAAATTAAATAAGTAAAAAAAGCATAGATAAGAAACAAATTTGTATTTTAAAAGTAGCTTCTCGCCATTTCATCGTACCTTGCTGAAGACCACCTTGTCAAACACTGCAGCAGCCTCTTCATGCTTGCTTCCTTTTAACATATTACCTTGTTTGCTGCACAATCATTTGCAGTAAAAGTTAGCCTGATCACTACATCATCTATATATCTTGACGATTAAGACGAAAAACAGCCTTACTATTTGTAAGCAACATTGAACAAGGTCTTCTTCAAGAAACCTCCAGCTGTAATTTTATCTTGCAATCCTGAACCACAAATTAATAAAATCATTATTTTGATTTTGTTCGAATAACATAACAGTACTGACAAACAAACAGATTGATGCAGGGCATGTAAAAAAAATCTTCGATTCATGCACCACTTCGCTGGTAGAGATTGTGTTATGACTACTTCAAAGTCCGGGTGGTTGATTTGTGCTCAGCTGGTTCATTGGAAAAATAAATATTTAGTTTAATTAGAGTACCTCCATAAATTCTGTCCAGAACACGTGGAACAGCGCAGAATACTGTTGGTTTGAGTTCTCCAATGTCTTCAACCAAGAGTTTTACATCCTGAAACAGAATCCTTATGATCAATTGAGCTCATGAAAAAGGTAGTGAGCATAGAACAGCATTGTTTCCTGTCCTTACCCCACGCCAAAATCCAATTGAAGCACCATGGTGAATGAACACCTCCTCAATCACCCGGTCAAAAATATGAGCAAGTGGAAGGTAAGAAATGTAAACATCGTCCTCGCGAAGCTGTTGGAGCAAAATACGATTTTGTAAAAGGAAGAGACAGTGCATTGGGATACAGAAGACTGGAGTAAATTTTGAAGACATACCTCCTCGCCTGAGTTGATAAGGAACTCATCTACCGCTGAAACAATGGTAATGATGCTCTTGTTGGATATTAATACTCCCTTAGGATCACCAGTTGTGCCACTGGTATACATTATTGTGCATATGTCATCCTTTTCTTTCTGTGGAAGTTCAAACTTCTCTTCACCCCCCTGTTGGTAAATAAAACAGAAAAAGGTTAATTATTCTAATGGATATATCAAGTCATATTTTTAACAGTGATATCCCACAAAATATATAATGTTGAAAATTGAAACAGAAAAAAATGCCATTCATATAACAGTAGTTTACTTGTAACAAAGCATATATTCCATCTATGGTTTGGTCAGGAATAATAAGAGGTCAGGAAGAGAGAACCCTACAAGTTGCAAAAACTCTTCCCATGAGTAGATGGATAAGCCATTCTGTCCAACTTTTTCCTTGTGCTCGGGATTGACCTTACCAAAGCTCACAATTGCTTAAAGTAAAAACAAAAGGCTGTCAGCAAGTCATATCCACTATATTATAGCTTATGTGCAAAGCCAGAAATTTCTCGGACTTACTCTTCAAAAATTTGGTTGCACCGGGAAATGTCTTGAGCATCTGAAAAGAACAATGAAATGAAATGGTAAACAAAAAGCTGTGCTTGGGCTCTGAAAACATGATTTAAGACATTCTTGATAGGGCGGGCAAGTTAGACGTACACTGTGATATGGGCTACTCTAATAAATTAAACTAACATATTTGCCACGTGTTTTCGTGATCAAGCTATAAGGGAAATGCAAAATAAGGATCACAGCAAAGATCATTGACAAAATGGTGTGATGTGAGATAAGATTGTGGGCATGTTTGGATGGGGGTGTTAGTGTTAGTTTGAAGCAAACTAACACCAAAACTAACACTTTTCATCCAAACACATGTGTTAGTTTGGTGTTAGTTGGAACTAACACCCCCCAAAAAACTAACACCTCCAAGAGGTGGTAATTGGTGTTAGTTTGGTGGACCCCACCCCTTTTCTCTCTCCCTCTCCTTTTTCAAATGATTGGAAAAGTTACTTTAAATGCAAACTAACACCTCCATCCAAACATCCAAGATGTTAGTTTTTTATGTGTTAATTTGGAGGTGTTAAAAACTACCACTACCACTACCACTAACACTTACCTATACCATCTCATGGCCTGTGTCTTATTTTCATGATGGCAATTTGTAAGATACAATTAATTTTTTCGTGCTGACTAGGGCGGAAAGTCATAAAATGCCACAGTAAAAGAGCTACCTCTCCAATCTTCTTTTCCTCAACAAAAGCAATCTGTACCTCTGCATGGCACAATACAAATTCTACTGCCCCAGCACCTACAAGCACAAAAGTTGACAACACATCATTAACAGCTTAACCAAACAGGAACTTTGTGCATGAATGCATGTACGCATGTGTTGTAATTGGACAGTTCCTTCACAAACATAAAAAATCCTGAAAAATGTCACTTGTTTTCATTGCTCCAGGAAAAGAAGAAAGCTCACCAAGCGTGTCATACAATGGAACACAGTAAATGCCATGGGCATTGCAGGCCTGCACAATGAAGCAAGGGCCACAGAAACAACAAGTAAGAAAATGATAGCATCGTGGAATTTGTGGTGTGGTCAAAGAAAGAAAAGATGCATGGCCACATTCATAAAAGACAGTAGAGATAGAAATGTACACAGTTTTCCAGATATTTTCTCACCAAAAAGGACCAAACAATTGCCAATTGACAAAGTCTACAACTATGAGTAAAGAAGAATTACTTTCCAATAACTTCCAACACTTCACTGAAAACTAACTTGGAAAAGCTCTGGCAGTTTTTTCTTTGGTGGAACAAGAAAGTTTTAGTAGTAGTACTTCTAGGTTAAACATCTGGTAAATCAGTAATAAACAAAGCGGCAAGTGGACTCAATATCGGTAATTCGTCATAGAATTCTGATTGGTATAATAAACGCACCTGCATACTGATAACCCACTCGGGCGAATTGGCGCCATAGATGCCGCACCGGCCACCCTGCAGACAATCAGACATGGGTCATGTCAGCAGCCCAACTACTGTCCCCGCTTCTCAGTGTTGGATGATCACAGAGCAGTAATAATCAAAACAATCATCTGTACCTTGCCGATGCCGCAGCTCCGGATCCCCGCGCCGACCTTGATCACGGTGTCGTAGACCTGCTTGTACGTCAGCCACGTGTACTCGCCAGCCTGACGCAAAGAGACGGAGACGCCAATGAATTCAGCGGAAACAGGGAAACACAGACAAACCGTAACAAGCACGTAGGTATGTGAACCAGATGGGAGAGGCATGTGGATATCAACCTTCCCGTCGACGATTTCGCGGCGGCCGAGCATCTTGTTGTTGGGGCACCTCTCCACGGACAAACTGCACAGAGGGGCACATCATGCGCACGAGCACGTCACCATCGGTCATCGGATTGAAGATGTATTTTAAAGAAATATCTCAGAGAATCGAGGTAACTGATGGCGCCAGTGGTGACGGTGATCTAGAATTCCAGATTGAAACCCGGCATTGCGAACCCGAGGGAAATATTATAGTAGATCTATCTATTCGACGCCCATGCAGAGCGGACGCGGAGGATGATAGAGAGAGAGGAAGGGAGGGAGAGCGCTGCGGAGAGGAGGAATCACGCGCCGCCTGCCGGCGGCGAGAAAGGGGGAACGCACCGGAATATGTCCCAGCAGCAGTCGAGCCCCGGCACGGCGGGCGGCGCGGCGCCCTTGCCCCCGGCCGCGCACCGGTACGTCGGCCCCGCCGACGGCGCCCCGCCCGCCGCCTCCTTCCCCTCCTCCACCTCCACCAGGTGCTTCATCGATCCCGCCACCATCTGATACCTGCTGTGTCTCTCCTCTCGCCCTTCTCCTACGTGCGTGCGCGCACACGCGGCGGGACGAAATTTATCACGCGAGACGCGGGGGCGGGTGGCGGTTCCCAACACAATACCCCCAACAGGCAGGCCTACTGGTCCCGAGCTCGAACGAAAATCCCCCGACCCACCCCCGGTACGGAGGCAGCCCGCCCGTATTTGTTGTATCCCCGCACGACCGCGACCGCCAATATGGATGGGTTCGGACGGGCGGGATCGCTCGCTGCTCCCGTGGCGTGACGGCGGGGCGCTCGCGCGACGGGTTTGTTTATCTAGCACGGCGATCCGGACCGGGACGGGCGGGCGGTGGAATTTTCTCTGCGGGATGGAGATCGTTGACAAGCGAGAGGGAGGATCGCTTCGATTCAACGGTCGTTGGGTGCGGGCAGGCGGTAGATGAGTGGTGGTGGGGCGCTGCACGTATGGGACAGGCAGACCGGGCCATTACTCCGATCCCATGTCTACCGTTGATAATAAACAGCGCGCGCCGGGATGGATGGTGGCATGTTTTCCTTCATTTATAGAAGCACAACTTGACACTTGCCCTCAGGCCTCAGCTGTCTCGATCCGTAGATCGCCTCATTATGATATATCTCCTTAATTAATTTATTTTTGGTACACCTTATCTCAGTTTCGCTTGCACACACAGATCACAGAGCATTCTTTTTTTATCTTATTATAAATTTATAATTGATTGAATGGCACAGCTCCTGCCTCCTGGCCTATCCAAATCTTCTGAGGGGGGAAAGTCTTATGCACACAAAAAATATGAGCAGTTTGGAAGCAACAAGCGATAATGTTTTTTTACTAGTTTTGGGCATCAAATGCGCCGTATTGTTGCTAGGGGGATAAAATCAGCTCGTAGGGGGTCAGTAATTCAGCATGTACCGAAACTGTCCTAAGTATCCGCTAACTGTTCAACCTAGACAAAGCGCCTGTTTGTTTGGCTTGTCAACCACCAGCCAACAAGATTTTTTCTCTCGTAACAAACCAAGCCACCAAAGAATCGGTAAATAAAGATCTTTTCTCTCGTAACAAATCAAGCTACCACCACAGCCAAACGAACAGTCCGGAAACCTCAAATCTGCGCGTGCAATGATCCCCAAGGGTAGTGCAAAGCTTCTAGTGCCGCTAAACCAGTAGAGGACCCATTTCAAATCGCAGAGCATGTTCTTCAACGCCTTCGTCGAATTCTCCCTCGTATTGAAATCACCCAGGACGACCCTGTAGCCCCCTACTTTGTCACCATCAATCCTGTGAAACCAAGCAATCTTAATTAGCAACAATATGGCCAACGCTACAGATATAAGATATATTCCAAGTTTTTGTTAGCTATCAAGCTTGTAGCAGAATAACGAAAATATTTTCATGTGCGAATGAAGTGTACACCAGTGAAGGAAATACTCCTTTAGGTGCAGTTGCAAAATAAAGGTATGTCATAAGCATAAGTAGAGATTCTGATGTGTGAGTGAAGGGTACATGACACGAGGACACTAGTGTTCCAAGAAAATCTTACTTTATAAGGGAGCTTCAATGACTTGTCAGGTGGAACGTCGTTCTCTTTATCCAAACTTACAGAAAAATCAACAAAGTCTCGCAGGCACGTCAAAAACCATTTCATGGCCTCATCATATTGGGTGCTGAACAACACATTTGCCGGACTAAACCTGAACATAAACCATGCAACTTATTCACACCCAAAGCATGATAAATTTGCACTGCCAATTCAAGGTGAACAGAAAATGCAGAAAAAAGACCAAAGCAATCTGCCAACACCAACAATTAGAGGGAATGATAGGTTCCTTCTAACCTAGTTTTCATATGAAGTTAAAATTTAAGTGCACTATTATTTCTTTAAAGATTTTTTCATGTTGATTTGATGTGGATACAAAGAACCAATTGCATAATCATTATACCACCTCGATAAAACATGCATGTCCGTCTACATGTCTTACTGCACAAGGTTTGTTAATCAGATGTCAAATAAATTTATTAAGAAAATTCATTTTACTACCCAAAACAATTTACTGTGTGCTTGACGCCTTGACCCCCTAAGAAAAAAATCACCTCATGTTTGCTCCCCTAAACTATTTAAGTTGCTCCAATCTAAACCTCTAATGAAATATGTCTTTTTTTTTGTTTCTCCTCATACTTTTGAATTTAGGTTCAAATTTTGTGGGGTGATAGCTGAGACTGTTGAGTAGCTGACATCATATACCTAAGGTACAAAACATATCATACATTATTGTGGTTATTTTCATACGAGTAGGTTAGAAGCATCTGGTACTTTCTGGAAGTACTTTTTGACATCTGTCAGCCAGAGAAAAAACTGAACTACATACTGCACTTGCCCAGGGAGAAACAAATACAAGAACTTTCGTTAGGGGGTAGATTGGACCAATTAAATGTCTGGGGGAGTAAAAAGAGTTAAACAAGTTCAGGGGAACAAATGTTCAAATTGAATCTTTCCAGGTAGTAAATGGACTTTGCTCAGATGATTATGAATCATGAAGCACAATCATCTAGATAGGGACAAACATGGAGAGTACATTTGCTAGCAGAAAGCTTACAGTTTATGTGTTTTGTTATTGATGTCCGTGATTCTTGGATAGCTTCCCATAGCGTGAATCTTGATCCGGTATCTATGCAAACCTTGAGGAATTCAAAAGCAAAATTCTCCTTCTTGAACAATTGTAGCATGCTAAAGTATTAAGGTTTACCATCTAAATATCAATGAAGTAAAACATGCAACTAAGCGATAAACACCTGCACTTATAACGCTAATGCTGCTGTTAGAGAAAACATAGACGCCCAGCACCATCTAGTTTTTTTAAAAAAGCCCAATGGTCACCTAACAGCCCTATTTTCTACGAACTAATGGTGGCAAGATAACTGTGGCAAGCTATCGACATGAACCAAATAGGTGTGATAAAGTATGCTCAACATATTCCTAGCCACAGTTTGTGACACATGGAACCCAGGGGACTAACATAGTGTAGCTAGTAAAACGAACCCATAGACAAATGTGGCAATCAACAAAACATTTTCCTAGATAACTTCGGCATGACAAAGGTATGGCAAGTTAGTCTGCGAACTAAACTTATACATACTAGTCAACTACCTTTAACACACACATACACGGTACATACTATTTCACTACTATCCTTGGCAGTAACAAAACCCTAAAAGAAGGAGGGGTTGCTCCTCAGATATTATTAGAGCTAAAATAAATTTGGACAAGTGCCCCTAACAACAGAGGAGGTGGCTGCTGGAGATGGCTTCTCTGAGCCAAAATATATTTGGGTATACACAGCAACATAACCAGAACAAACAAAACATGATCAACATGGTCAACCTACATATAGTTCTCAAAAGAATGATAGGTACATAAACTTGATAGTAAAAACATCATTATGTGCCAAGGATACTGAAATTTCGGGGTGTAATACTGAGCCATGGTATGCAACAGAAGGGCAGCCTGACCCCAAGCAGCATTTATCTCATCCCACTCAACCTAAGATAAAGAGTGACGCAGATTTAAATCAAATCTCTACTTGAAATGTGCCTCGAACAGAATGTAGGAGAAGCACTGGATGTAGTGAATCAATGTCTTATCTTTGCATTTTTGCAATTAGCATACCTACCACATGAGTGTGTCCAAGACGGAGGTTATTTATTGTTCCGAATACTCCATATTGAGAAATGTTGAATGCATCATTCAGAACATTTGTGCTCTTTAACATTTCCAGGTGGGTCTGATAATCTTCTATTTTGGCCGAAATGGCATCTCTTTCTCCCTGAATAGTGAAGTGACAGATTTTCAGGTAGTAAACTATTAGTGGCAGAAGAAAACATTGAAAAACAATTCATTAATCATTGAAAACATGCATATAGATAAGGAATCATGATTTGTGCTGCTATTTGCAAACAAGATGGCACTATGAAACATAACAATGCAGGCAATACACATGTTACATAAACATCATTGGCTTTAGTAAGCAATTTATTGGCATAGAAATAAAAGATCATAAAATTAGCATAGATTTGGTAAACTTTGAGCTTTCACTGATACAGAACCATGTCTAACTGTCTATACATTTCAGTAAGGTGTCACACATCTTGAAGTATAACAACACTAGGTTGGCACATTGTGTTATGATCGGTAAAACGTACGCTAGGCGCAACAAACGTGGCTAAGGAGCAGGCGCAGGGAGATTGAATAGTTGGAAGTTGTTAGCCTCGGTTTGATTAGATAAGAGATTTGTTAGTCAGTTTGTTAGACAGTTTGTTAGGCTTGGCCTTTAAAGGCACGGACGGTTGGATCAATAAGAATTGGCTGGAGATTGAATCAATCTCTCCCGCGCCCCCCTCTCTCCCTTCCACGCGCCGGCCGCGGCCGACGGCGTCGCCACCTCGACGCCGCCGCGCGCGCTCGCTCCCCGGTCTTCCGGCCACCACCCCCCTACTTCTGCGCGGCCCGACTAGCGATCCTAACAATGCGGGCGGGGCGGTGGAGGAGACGCGGCCCGGACCCAATCCCCCACCGCGAACGTGATGTCGCGGTGGTGCGCGTCGTAGTGCCGCTTGGCGTAAGCCTGCGCCTGGAGAAGACGGTCGCGGACGTCGGCGAGGAACGTGTCCCCGTCCCGCGGCGGCTCGTCCACCGGCGCGGTCGGGCGCGAGGCCGGCTCGTACGGCACCGGGCGGGTGGAGCACGGCCGTACACGACCCGGAATGGCGTCGTGCGGAGAGCGGAGTGGAAGGAGGTGTTGTAGCGCATGCTCCGCCCGGGGGAGCCACTCCAACCAAGCCCGAGGACGATCGCCGGTGATGCGGCGCGGTACATGGCGATGGTCTTGTTGGCCGCCTCCGACTGGCTGTCCGTCTGGGGGTGGAAGGCCGTACTCATGCGAAGCTTGACCCCGGCCAGCTTGAACAGGTCACGCCAAACATGACTGGTGAAGACGGGGTCACGGTCGCTGACGATGGACGACGGAAACCCATGGAGGCGTACAATGTCGGCGAAGAACGCCCGTGCGACTGACATGGCCGTGTAGGGGTGGCCCAGAGCGATGAAGTGGCCGTACTTGGAGAAGCGGTCGACGACGGTGAGGATGACGCTCTTGCCGTTGACCTTAGGGAGGCCCTCCACGAAATCCATGGAGATGTCGGCCCAGACCTGCGAGGGAACATCCAGGGGCTGAAGGAGGCCGGCCGGGTGGAGCGCCTCCGTCTTGTTGCTCTGACATGTGGTGCAGGCGCGGACGAACTCGCGCACGGTGCGCACGTCGTGGTCGATGATGAAGTCGCGGCGGAGGCGCTGGAGCGTCTTCTGGATGCCCTCGTGGCCGGCGGTGTGCGCCGGTCGTAGGACGGTGGCCGGGCGCGGGGAGGTGGCCGGCACGAACACCGGCGGCCACGGAGGATGAGGCCGTCGGCCACACGCCACGGCTCACCCCGAGCCGCCACAATTGTGTCGCGGAGATGGCGGAGGGTGTCATCGTGCTCGAGCTCCGCGCGAAGGTCGTCGTAGAGGGCGAACGTGGGGCCCGACAGGGCCGCCAGCGAGGGGTCATCCTGCTCCCGGCGTGAGAGGGCGTCGGCCACGGTATTCAGGCGGCCCGGCCTGTATTCGACAGTAAAGTCGAAGCCGAAGAGCTTGCTGACCCACTGGTGCTGCGGCACGGTGGAGAGGCGCTGGTCGAGCATGTACTTGAGCGCGTAGTGGTCGGTGCGGACGACGAAGCGGCGACCCCACAGGTAGGGCCGCCAATGGCGAACGGCCTGTACGAGGCCGATGAGTTCGCGCTCGTACGCGGCGATCTTGATGTGGCGGGCGGCGAACGGCTTGCTGTAGAACGCGATGGGGCCCGCCCCCTGATGTAGAACGGCGCCAAAACCCGTGCCGGACGCATCACAGTCCACAATGAAGGGGCTGTCGAAATCGGGCAGGTGCAGGACCGGCGCTGTGGAGAGAGCTTCCTTGAGCGCGGTGAACGCCAGCGTGGCCGCCTCTGTCCACTGGAACCCCTCCTTGCGGAGCAGCTGCGTCAGGGGGGCGGCCAGCGTTCCGAAGTGCTTGATGAAGCGCCGGTAATAGCCGGCGAGGCCGAGGAAGCCGCGCAGGGCGCGTGCCGACGCCGGCTGCGGCCAGGACGTGATGGCCGTCACCTTGTCGGCGTCCATGGCCACCCCGGCGGCCGAGATGACATGGCCAAGGTAGGCGACGGAGTCGGTGGCGAAGGCGCACTTGGAACGCTTGACATGGAGGCGGTGGTCGCGCGGCCACCGTGAACACGGCGCGGAGGTGTTGAAGGTGTTCCGTCCACGAAGTGCTTGTAGATCGAGATGTCGTCAAAAAATACGAGGTCGAACTTACGGAGGAACGGCCGCAACACCGTGTTCATCGAGCTCGGAACGTCGGCCGGAGCGTTTGTGAGGCCGAACGGCATCACCAAAAATTCGAAGTGGGCGTGGTGCGTGCGAACGCCGTCTTTTCCACGTCGTCGGGGTGGACGCGGACCCGGTGGTAGCCTCGCGCGGAGGTCGAGCTTGGTGAAGAAGCGGGCGCGTGGAGTTCGTCGATGAGCTCCTCGACGATGGGAATAGGGAACTTGTCCTTCACCGTGCGTTCGTTCGGCGCGCCGTAGTCGACACGAAACGCCACGTGTCGTCGGCCTTCTTGACGAGCGACCGGGGCGGAGAACGGCGACGTGGACGGCGGATGATGCCCCGATCGAGCATTGCCGCGCACCGAGCCTCCGGCTCGTCCTTCCGGGAGGTGGGGGTACCCGTAGGGGCGGACCGCCACCGCGCGGTGCCCGGAAGGAGGTGGATCCGATGATCGCGGCACGCGGCGGTGGCGGCCGGATGGTGCCGCGAAGACGTCCTCGAACGTCTCCGGGAGGCGGTGCGGCGGTGCGGCCGCCGAGCCGCGGCCGAATAGAGGCGCTCCGGTGGGGGCGGGGCGGCGTCGGCGGTGCCCCTAGGCCGCGCCGGAGGACGCGCCGGCCCCGGTGCCGAACGCCATGCGCAGGGCCTCGAAGTCCCACAAGATAGGCCCCAATGTCCGGAGGTACTTCACGCCGAGGACCACGTCATGGCGGGGCCGAGCGGGATGGCGTAGACATCGATGGAGAAGTAGTCGTCACCGATGCGGACGAGGACGTTCCGGCGACCCGCGGCGGGCGACGCGGTCGCCATTGGCGACCACCACCTGGGCCCCCGACTGTCGTGGAAGTGCGAGCCCGTGCGGCGGCCGGCCGTCGTGCTGATGAAGTTGTGCGTCGAACCGGAGTCGAGGAGCGCCGTCGGGGCGCTGTCCCGACGGTGAGGCGGAGCTGCATGGTGTCGCCGGTGCGGATGCCCGTGATGGCGTTGAGGGAGATGAACGGCTCGTCGGCCGGCCGGCCGGTGGCGGGTCGTCCATGAGATTCGGGACGTCGTCGACGTAGTCGGCCACCTCTAGGTAGAACAAAGCGCCGGCACCTGTGGCCCCGCACGTACGGCTCGTCGCAATTGTAGCGCAGGCCCCGCCGGCGGCGGTCCGCCATCTCGGCGGGGGACGAGCGCGCGGAACGGGCGGGACGCCGCCGGGCGTGGGGGGCCGTGGGGGCCGCCGGCGGGGGCGGTGCGCCGACGGCGCGCCGGCAATGGGAGCGGGCGTGCCGGGGAGCGCGGCCGGGCGCCCCCCCCGCGTCGGCGGGGTGGTAGCGCACGCCGCTCGTAAGCGCGCGCCGGCACCATGGCGCGCCGGGAGATCCCCGCGGCGCCCGGAGTTCAACGTCGACGCGGATGGCTTCCGTAAGCCGCCGGTGAAGAGTTGCACCGTCGCTCCGGCGTTAAGTAGCTCGCGTGGGCCGGGCGGTCTCGGGAACGTCTGCGGGCAGTACTCCTCAACCGTGGTGCGGAACGGCGGGCGGGCGAGGTCGGCCGGGTGGTTGGTGCCGAGCGTCGGCCCGAAGCGGCGCCGGCGCAGCGCCTTGAAGTGCGCCAGTGACGATGCCGACGTCACGCTCCAACATGTAGTACCACCGCCGGGGCGGTGCCCGGCCATGTGGAAGGCCGCAAGGCCGACTTTGTCCGCCTCGCCGGTGAGCCGCGCCGGAAGAAGTGGTCGCATCCGTTCGCCCACCCGAGCGGGTCTTCGCGACCGTCGAACGTGGGGAACGACAGCTTGAAGTACCGTGGAACGCCGTTCCCGGCGGGCGGGTCCTCCGAAACCCCCGGCCGTTGTGGCGGCGCCTGGGGAAGCGGCTGGGTAAACACCGGATGCGCCGACGGTCCCGCGGCGCCCGGAATGGGCGACGGCGAGGGGGGGAACCGGATCCGCGTGATGGGAGTGGGGCGCACGGGCGAGGCCCTCGCGGCGCCCGGTGATGAGCGGCGCCGTGGGCGGCGGCGAAGGGCTCGGCGAGCCGTATTGGGGGTACGGCGCCGGTGCGGGGCGCGCCGCCGCCGGGGGAGTAGCCGGTGGAGCCCGGCGAGGTGCGGCCATGTGGAAGACCCGGCGCCGCGCAGATCGTAGACGGCCTCGCGTCGGGATGTCGAGGGTTGCCGCCGGCGTCCCGACGTCGCGCCCGGCGCCGTGGTCGCCGGGCCGAAGCGGCGCGGTGGTGATGGGGGGCGGCGCCGGAGATGGCGCGGAACTCGCGAGGGTGGACATCGATCCCGGCAATGCTGATACCGCATTGTTAGGATCGCTAGTCGGGCCGCGCAGAAGTAGGGGTGGTGGCGGAAGACCGGGGAGCGAGGCGCGCGGCGGCGTCGAGGTGGCGACGCCGTCGGCCGCGGCCGGCGCGTGGAAGGGAGAGAGGGGGCGCGGGAGAGATTGATTCAATCTCCAGCCAATTCTTATTGATCCAACCGTCTCGTGCCTTTAAAGGCCAAGCCTAACAAACTGTCTAACAAACCGACTAACAAATCTCTTATCTAATCAAACCAAGGCTAACAACTTCCAACTATTCAATCTCCCTGCGCCTGCTCCTTAGCCACGTTTGTTGCGCCTAGCATATGTTTTACCGATCATAACACATTGCTAGCCTGAAAAGTAGATATCCATATTCGTATGACCTGTAATGAGTATACCTGATGAGATGTCAGCAGAAACTGAAAGCTGTTGAATTCTTGCCAGTACCTGCACAAAATATGGCACATAAGCTTTGCTTAACAGTTGAAGCTTTATAAACAACATGGGCTAACCAAACACTGCAGACTCTGCAAACAACTGAATAATTGTTGTGGCAATTGGCAAAACAATATTGTATTATAACAATTCTCCAGTGGTGGTATCTCTTAGAGTAACTCCAGCAGTAGTACCTACTTGAGGTCCCTACTTTACCGAGTTGGAGCTCCTCCTTCTGGGGTCATAATTTTTACCCTCAACTCCAACAACGGCCTCTACATTCAAGCCCTACTGTTATTACACCTTGTGGGACCTACATGTAAGTGACTCATCTTTGTTTTCCTTTTTTTATGCTTATCTCTTCCCCGTCTGTGATGCCTCTTCGTCGTGTGCATCCTTCCGTCCACAGCATCCACTTCATTCTTGCAAGTTATGCAGAGCAGGCAGGGAAGCAGCTCACCATAACATTGAATTGGATGGCCACAAAGTCAAACTGTACTGCTCAGGGCGGCTTTGAAGTAGCTTGAGCTCCAAGCGGGCGTGAGGGTGCTCTGAGCAGCGGCTGGGGAGCAACCTGAGCTCCAAGCGACAGTGGTGGAACGACCGGAGCTCTGAGTGTGCGGCAGGGAAGCTGTGAGGGGCCGCCGTGCTAGCGGGGAAAGAAACCACTGCACGGACCGAGTAGGGGCCTCCCCAGGACCCGTGGAAGAAGGGGTCAGAGTGGAGGATTGGGGTGCCTCCCTACACTAGGGATCCGAGTAGGGACCCTGTTGGAGCTGCGGTTTTTTTTGCTCTCAGCTCCTACTTTTTGAGTAGGGGCTTGAGTAAAGACCTTGCTGGAGTTGCTCCAGCGTGAAGCTATATGGAACGTTTTATTTAGTTAAATTGTAACAGCAAATATTTATCATTTTCTGTGAATAAGAGGGTGCAATATTGCTCAACCTCTTGTTTCCAGAAAACAAAGGAAAGCAAGAAAAGATGCAAGCATGCTCAAGAGATGGAGTGACTACTGCTACTGTCAGCGCCAAGTAATAGATAAAAATGATTCAAGACAATGCAGCCTGTAGAAAAACTTCAAAACTTACAAGAGGATGCCTGAAATAAAAACGGCAATGAGAACAAAAATACTAACTGCTCTTCCAATTCCTCAAACTGTTTAGATTTTGTTTCAAGATTTTTCATCTCAGAAATAACTTCTGAATATTGCTTTTCAGCTTCTTCAATATCAGCTTTAAGTTTCTTTTCTTCTTTATCAATCTGAAATTGCAGAACAGAATACAAATGGAATTTATAAAAGTATTACAACTTACAGATACCAACAAAAAATTCTTGTAGCTTTTGCAGTAGGGTTGGTAATATGAACATGCCTTCCAGTATATTGTTCCATAAGTCGATAGCTTATGTTTGGTTATTCCATAATGACTGTTAACTGCTTGAGGAGTCTTGTACATTTCAATAAAAGGTATACTTTTTCAGCTGATGCTATTTTATATGATACAGTGAAAAAATCTAATTCAATTTACAAGTTCTGCTGCTACATATTCTTCATTTTCCAACATCATTAATTAGCTTCTAGTTTTCACATAGGTGAAATAATGCATCACATATACAGCTAAAAATTAAACTTTGTATTCTCTAACTTCATTAATTAGTTTATGATCAAATCTTATATGCCAATAGGCATGGTCACCTTTTGTTTCCCATTCTGGAAACCTGTTTCAGTGAGGATGCTGTAGGATTCTTGCTCCAGATGTTGAAGACAAGCCTCGTAAGCTTTAATATCAGAATTAATATCTTCAATCTCAAAATCCATCTTATCAGAAAGAACTCATACATTCCAGGCAAAGTGGCTGCTCAACCTGTATAAGATAGTTTTTAGATCATTAAATCGTTAGCACAAAAGATAACACAATGACTTAATGTAAAAAATATGCAGAAAAATAAAGAATGACAGCAATAGTACCTGAGTTTGTGAGGTAGCAATCTCAAATGCTCTTTTTAATACAGTTACAGTAGAGAAAAATCCAGAATTATTTTCTGGCGAAGAGCTACTGGAGTTTACACTTGGCGGCAGCATGTGTGCACCATCTCCTTCAGAGGAAGATGTCTTGTATATGGAAGCAGTAGAAGGTGGAAGCATGACATAGAGTCCTCTATCATCCTTGTTCTTTGGATAGGTTCAATATGTGTGGATGCTGAACTTGGTGGGCATGGGGGAATTCCAAGAGCTTTAGATCTGTCCTTCGATAATACTACATAAGAGTTATCCATCCTGCTTGTGCCCATTATACTGCCCTGAACAGCAGAAGCATGCATACCTGCATCCATTAATGGCACAGAAGGCAGCCACCATTATCACCAAATTGCAGAGGAGAAATATGTGATAAAAAAAAACTCTGTATCAAATAAAGCTCGAAAGGCAAATGGAAAATGGTAATTCTGGTCTTAGCAATGCAATGGAATAACTGAATTGTTTAACCTGATTGGAAACTAAAGAACTTCCAGTTTTTAGCATAATCAAAACAACAACGATGAAGTATTGTTATCTGTAAGATCAAGGCAGCAACTCTTTTCACAGATCAACAAAAGAATTATAACTACGTTCCTAACTGAGTCATATGCCCAAATATTTGCTGATTTAGCCTTTTAGTACCGAGTGTGGTCATGCAGATTCCAATTTTTATTGGGTAACTACCTCTATTCTACAACAAAGCAAAAGAAATGACGATGAGAAGCAAGTTTGACACAACATGAATATGCAACATCAGCACCATGATGTGGCTTGTGGATAATTACTAATTTATATGACTTCAACTTGTCTGCCACACAAAGTGCAATTCAATCGGTGCAATGTCCAACCCCTATTATGAGCTCACTAAGCATTGTACACCTGCCACTATCCAAATCACACCCAAAACTACTGCAATTTCTAGAAACGATTACAACTTAGTGCATCCCATTAGAGAAATGCAGGTGCAGTTATCGGGAATTCAAATGTTGCCTAATTCCACATGCTAGAATTTAATAATAGATGGGGCTAATATTCGGGTAGGCAACAAATGTACCGGAGGCCGAGAGCCTGTCGGCGACCTCGACGACGGCAAGCGCGCCGTGGCACTCCTGGCACCTGAACAGCGGTACAGATCGGCCCGCCGCGCCGCCCTTGCCACCGGCCAGGTGCTTCATCTCACTGGGCAGAACTCCTTGCTGAACCGAACGGCCTCGCGTTCCGCCGACTCCGGAGGTGCTTTTTATCTGCGGGCCCCACCACGCACGAGGGGAGATGGAGTCGGAGGAAGGAGGTTGTGGTGGCCGTGTGGGGGCGCGGCGGTGCCGACCAGGACTTCGCCGGGAGAGAAGACCCGGACGAAGTCGGGCGGCTCCACTCGACACAGCGAGGAGCACACAGCGGCGTAGCGACGTGCGGGACCGGAAACGGAGCAGAGTACATGGGCCCGCCTGTCGGTGGGTTGGAAGGCGGCATCTTCCTCTTGATGCCGTTATAAGACGTCTTCAGGTAAAATTTCTCTTCCTCTCTCTTTCTCTCTCTTCGACGACGTCGGCGAGAGCTAGGGTTTGGTGCGCCACCGCCGTCCGCCATGGCAGAGGCCCGCCAGTACCAGATCCTGGTGCGGCTCCTCGACGGGCGCACCCGCTGCCTCCGCTTCACCACGCCCACCGTCTCCGGCACCGCGCTCCTCGACGCCGTCGCGTCTATATCCCGCGTTCCCGCCGCCGCCCTCCGCCTCGTCACCGGCCGCTTCGACGTCTCGCCCTCATCCGTCCTCACCTCAGCCGCCGACGGGCAGTTTCCCTCGGCATCCGCGCTCCTCCGCCTCCGGGGAGGCAAGGGTGGGTTCGGCTCCCTCCTCAGAGGGGCCGCCTCCAAGGCCGGCCAGAAGAAGACCAGCAATTTCGACGCCTGCCGCGACATCAACGGCCGCCGCCTTCGCCACGTCAACGCCGAGCGCCGCCTCGAGGAATGGAAGGCCGAGGCCGCGGACCGCCAGCTCGAGAAGCTCGCCGAGGAATTCATCAGGAAAAAGGCAAAGGAGGCGGGCCGCGGCAAAGGGGCCTCAACTGTTGAGGTGGACAAGTACCTTGAGAAGTTCCGGAAGGATGCTGAGATCTGCGTCAATGCGGTTGAGGAATCCGTGCGCGCATCTCTTGGGAAAAGGAAGACAGCGCCTAAGCCGCCCCCTGGGGCAGACTCCAAGAAGCTTAAGATTTGGTGAGTACTCCAATCCTTCAGCGTGTTGATTCAATTGCAGTTCATTTGGAAAATCAACCTTTCATTGCCTTAATTGAGCTATTTAAATCCAGTAACATTGGTACTCATTCCACTCGGAAATATGCCAAGTTATCCGAATGCCAACCTTGTTCTATTCTGTTGCCCTGGGATGTTAATTGCAATGTATACATGTTTACATGATTGGTGTCCTATTTAATACTGATACTCCTGAATTTGTGTGAGTAAAGCTATGTGCAATTCTCAAATCTAAACATGCCAGATTTGATAATTGCTCTGTTAAGCAGCAAATTTAAGTTTGTTTATGGGTTGATTAAGAAAGTTGTGCCTTCTAGTCTGCAGTTTTTTCCAAGTATATACATAACTTAAGTTCACTTGACAATGGCTGAGTGTTTGTTATTCTAGTCTGTGTTGTGAAGTGCCTGATTTATTTCTATTGTGCAGGTTGGGAAAAAATAAGGTAGAAGATGATGAAAGTGATAGTGACAGTGATGTGGATGATGAGGGTAGAGAAGGTGATGAGGGTGCAGATGCCAAATCCATAGTTCTTGATGATGGGAATTGCTCAAATGGATTCAGCAAAAGTGAGGACGAGAAGCCTGATCTGGGTTCAGTTTCTGGGTCACATTCAGAAGGAGAGTCCTCAGGTGGAAAGTCCGGGCACAATGATTCGGAAGAAAATGGAAAATGTGTTCAGTCAACTGTGGAACTAACAATGAGATCAGAGGCTGAAGGTGGTGATTTTGAATCTGATGGCAGTGTGGAAACTGAAGTAGGAATGGTGGATCAGCCCATTTCTGAGAAATCAGATGAAGTGAAAACAGATGTGGATAACACTGCTTCAGCAGCTTTAGAAGAAGTGAAAGCAGATGTGGATAATACTGTTTCAGCTGCATCAAATGAAAACAACCCAGAGGTGCCTCAAGTAGAAGAATCTGATGATGTAAACGGACCTTCTCATTCAGAACCATTAGACCTGGCAAAGTATAGTTCAGCTGCAGAATTGGAGGTATATTGTTTATTTTTTCACTAGACTAGAAATACTATTTTTGCAGGTTAGAGATACATTTTTTGTTACCATGATTACATTATAGCACTGCGCTAGGCATGCATTTTCTTAAGTAGGGGCTGTTATAAATTAGAACCATACATTTATTTTCTAGCATAGTTGCTACCTCTTTTGAGGTGTTCAGCAACTCAATAGCAGTTCAATTGCTAGGTTCATTGATGGTACTATGGTGTCATGATAACTCAGATGGTAAAATTTTGGACCACTTTCTCGTACCAGACTACCAGGTCAATCTTAGTAGCACTTTTTAATTTGTATAGCCACCCTTCAAGGCCTGACTACACACTGGGTCGTCAACTTTTGCTATTTTTCATCTAACTTATATTCATATGAATTGGTAAACAGGATTGCCTAGGGAATTAATGGGTAATCACCATATGCAAATATCTACTCCCTCCGTTCCAAATTGTACTCCCTCCGTCCAGAAAAACATGCAATTGTAGGACTTGAATTTTGTCCACAAAAGGATGCAATTTTACCCTTCTTAACCTAACGTGGCAACTCCAAGTGGTTTGGATCAAATAAAAAAACCTGACAACACAGTACAAAAGAAACAAAGCTGTGGTGAAAGAAAAGGCCACGTCATTCTTTTCCCTCGCCTCCAGGACCAAACGGAAGTATCCAGAGACTCCTTTCTTTTTTTTAGGTTCATAGATATTAGTATGCATCTAGATGTAGTGTACACATAGATGCACAATAATATCTATGAACCTAGAAAAGTCAAAACGACCTACAATTTGGAATGGAGGGAGTATAACGTACAAAGTGTGAAGTGCAACAATGAGAATGACCTTTACAATTTGGAATGGAGGGAGTATAACGTACAAAGTGTGAAGTGCAACAATGAAAATGGTCTTTACAATTTGGAATGGAGGGAGTATAACGTACAAAGTGTGAAGTGCAACGATGAGAATGTCCATTTAAATCATTCTGTCAGTCCCCATGCTTCATTCTGTTTTTCTTGTAAGCGCATATAAAACAATTTGACAATTTATTTTAAATACAATAGAATCCATTTGACTTTATTGTTTCGCGGAACTAATTTATCCACATAGTGTCTGGCATTGAGAGTACAGCTCACTGGATTCCTGTTTGCCCTCTCTTTTTCATATGGAATATATCCATATATGTAATACACTGTTTGGCTTCCCTTCTTTCTACTTTTTGCACAATATTTTTCTCTCCGAACAAATATTTGTCGTACAAATCAACACACCGTACTTTTCTCTTAGAACAAATCAACCATACAAATCAGCAGAAATCTGCCGAGCAGAGCCATTTTAAGGGTCTGGGTTTTTTAATCATTGTTTTCATTTTCTGTATGGACTCTATTGATGGCTTTTCTTTCTGATCTTTCCCGCCTCACTTCTATTTCTCCGACTGCTAATCTCATTGACTTTGCTATTGCCTTGTAGGCTCTTGGCTTGGAGAAGCTCAAGATGGAGCTACAAACTCGCGGGCTAAAGTGTGGTGGAACTTTAAAGGAGCGAGCTGCACGACTTTTCCTTCTGAAGACAACCCCACTGGACAAGCTACCAAAGAAGCTGCTCGCAAAGCCTGCTGCCGGGGGGAAGTGAGCAGTAGTAGTAACATAAAATGTAATGCTTAAGTTGTATTTGAAGATAGTGGAAGTCTGTTGTAATGTGATCATAAGCCTTTAACTTGGCTCTGGAAATTATGATGTCTCTGTATATTAACAGCAGCTCGATGTTTGTTACTAATACCACTCCAAGCCATACGCATTGAGTTGTTTAGTTCAGGTATGTTCTGATCTTGCACATGAAACGTGGGCAAATGAAAAGAGCAAGTCTTGTAATCTTGTAGATTTTTTTTATATTTAATTTGTCATGATTTTGCAAAAATATATGGCCCGACACATTTAGCAATGGCGCCATGGCCTACGGCGTCATAGACATAACGCCGTGGGCCGTGGCGCTAGGTGCCGCCAGGAGTGGGCCCTGACGTGGTCTAGACCTAGCGTCGTAAGCTGCGGAGTTAGGGGCCTAACGCCCGGAGTCGCGGCGTCAGGTTCTAGCGCCACGGCGGCAGTAGGCCCCCTAACGCCGTGGGCCGCGGCGCTAGGGTTCTCACGCCTATATAACGCCGAAATTCAGCCGAAAATATCATAATAATTCGAAAAAAAGAAAAGAGAGGGAGAAGATGAGAAGGGAGTGAGGAGGAGGGGGTGAAGGTGCGAAGCTCTACCGGTTTTTCGTCTCGTTAGAGGTAATACTCTGAAACTTAATAGTTTTAGTGTAGTTGTGCTTAGTAGATATACAGTTTTAGTGTAGATCTGCGCAGTTAATACATAGTTTTAGTGTAGATCTGCTTAGTAAAATTATGTTTTTAGTGTAGATCTGTTTAGTAAAATTATAATTTTAGTGTAGATCTAGTTAGAAAAATTATTGTTGTAGTGTAGATCTGAGTAGATATATTTTGTAGTTGCAGATCCAATTGTTAATAGCGTTTTATTTTTTCATGCTGTCAGACATGTCACATGATCTCAGTGTCAAGTTGTATTTCGGTAATGGGCAGATTAGATATGGTGAACATGGAGTTGACTTGTCAGAATTTAATTCTGTTGACCACGTGCTTAAAAAAGCAGCCTCAAGAAGTTTTAGGTCCATTGTCCAGTTTTTTTAAGGGCATTTCATGTAGATGCAGAGCAACATGACTCGTCCATTATGACTCTACTCAATAGAAGTGAGTCATTATGTTGGGAGCTTATGCCAGTTCAATGCACTGAACATTGGAGGAGTTATATCAAAACAGCATGTGATATTGGTTTTCCTGTGATGCTGTTTGTCCAAGTTGTTCATAAGGCTGGGTCTAACAGTCCAGTGCCTGTAAGTGATGCTCACCAGGGTGAGGCTGAAGTACAAGCAGGAGAGGGTCCTGCAACTGAGCCACAAGAAGAAGGAGAAGGACATGGTGAGGAAGAACAATGACATGGTCACACACACTTTGAGGGTGCAATTGACGAGGGGGAAGTTAATGAAGAACTACTCAGGAGGTTTGAAATGGAGGTCAATGGGGATGAACGTGGATTGGAAGAGGAGTCCTCAGATGAAGAGGATGACCCGCTAGTTCCAAGGGATTGAGACAGTTACAATTTCTCACAGCTATCTGTCAATGCTGGTGAGAATGTGACTTGGGAGTATAGAGAAAATGCAATTTCTGTTGGCGCATTGTATAAGAGTGCAGTAGAGGTGAAGGATGCAGTGAAGAGGTGGTCCACCCTTACTCTGCAGAGAGAGTTCAGGGTAGTGAAGAGTTCTCCACATATATATGATGTACACTGTCTGAAGCCACATGTCCTTTTCGAGTGTATGCTTCCAAGGGCAGGTGGAAAAATTATTGGGAGATCAAATCTGTTGTGGAACACACTTGTGTACTTGAGCAGCTAGATGCAAGCCATCGTAATTTGTCATCTGGTTTTGTGGCTAGCCAGATGTTTGCTAAGATTGTGGAAAATCTTGCTTTTGAGCCTAAGTCCATTATCTTGGCAATTGAGGAGAAATTTAGGTATCACATAAGTTATGGTAAGGCATACATGGCAAAGAAGAAGGTAATAGAGATGAGGTAGGGAACTTATGAAGCATCCTATGACAATCTGCCTTGATTGCTGAACACAATTGCCGCGCTAAATCCTGATAGTTATTATGATATCAAGGCTTATGATCATGTGTCAATGCCAGGGAAGCAAGTCTTGCAGCAGGCATTCTTAGCATTGGGTCCTGCTATTGCTGCATTCAAACACTGTCGACAGTTATTTGCTTAGATGGCACATTCCTAACAGGAAAATACAATGGCACAATCCTTACAGCTGTGGCTGTAGATGGCAACAATCAGTTGTTGCTATTGGCAATTGCTTTTGCAGAGGTAGAGAATGGTGACACTTGGTATTGGTTTCTGGAGAGATTGAAGCATATGGTGGTGGGAGAAGTGTCAGACATGTGTGTGATACATGATAGAAACAAAGGTATTTTGCAGGCCATTAGTGACATCAAAAAAGGTAATCAAGAGCGTTACAGAGCAGCACAATGTCCAGATGTGAATAGCAGGTGGTGCATGAGGCATATGGGAGCAAATTTTCATAGCCAGTTCAAGAACAAAGAACTTACAAAATTGTTCAAGCGCCTATGTTCGACCAATCAGGAGAAGAAATTCTTCGACCTGTGGCAAAAATTGGATGATCTGACGAAGAAAGCATCAGAAGAGATAGCTAAGAAGCCTGTAAGTACTGAACCCGGGAAGAGCCGGTTTCTCGGAGGACGTTGGGCTAGATGGTCCAAATGTCGAAGGAGAAGGGGACGTGCTGTGAAGACCTTCAGCCAGTGGATTCAGAATGAGCCTAAGGAGAATTGGTCCCTCCTGTTTGATAAGGGATGTGTGAGGCATGGGATAATGACAACAAATTTTACTGAGGTCTACAATGCTGTTTTGCGTGGTGCCAGAGCTCAACCTCTTGTTGGTATCATTGAGTTCTTCTTGCACCGCATAATGAAGTACTTTATTGACCGTGCTAATGCAGCACATGCAGTAATGCAGGACCCTCAGAAGGTGTATTGAACATGGATGACTGAGTACTTGACCAAAAAACAGAAGGCTGCTCTCTGTCACATAGCTTACCCAGAACCTCTACGTCGTGAGCCTGGCGATGAAATGAAGTGGAAATATTAGATAAGTTGTCAGTCCAAATCACAAAAGGCCAATGGTGAAATAACAATACAGAAAACTGTTATTGACAATCATACATGCTCATGCTCTTGCCAGAAGCCACAGCTCCTGCACTACCCCTGCTCACATGTGATCGCTGCATGCCTTGCAACAAAGAATCAGCATTGGGGTCGCTACATGCCTAAATACTTTCTGAAGCAAACCGTTATAGACACTTGGAACCACACTATTGAGGGTTACCTGCATCTTGGAAGTTTCACTCAAGACCCCAAAGACAGTGCGTTGTACATACCAAATCCAGATCCAGCCATGTGTCAAGGTGTCGGTCGACGCAAGAAGAAGAGGATTAGGAACAACATGTATGAGGCTGAAGCTGAACCTCAAGGGCAGATATGCTCCAAGTGCAACAATCCTGGACACTCCTACAAGACATGCACCGAAGCATCTTACTTTTCCACTGTCACTTCTACACCACCTTCATCTAGTGCGCGTGGACATCGTTCCAGTCGCTACAACAAAGGAATGCAGTGACCGTACTTGTTTGTGCTACCGTGTTGTAATAATTGAACTACTTATGCATGTTGTCGTCTTGTAATATTTGAACAATTTTATCTTGCAAGGTCTTGTACTATTTGAACTTATGCATGTTATCGAGTTGTAATAATTGAACTCCCTTTGCATTTGCTTGCTGTTTTATTCTTGCCGTTGAATTTGTTATCATATCCGGTTATGTTTTGTTCTATAATTTCAAATGAATCAAGTAATGAAATATCATATTTCTCATCTGTTTTGTAGGCTTTCAATGGCTTCAACGGGTCCTGAGTTGGATTTGGAGTTGCTCACCAGTAGGAAGGACAAGGTTGAGGTGCCAAAGGGGATCCACACTCCTATGTGCTACTGCGGTGACAACTGTAAGCTTGTCAAGTGCAACGTTCTCGGGTACCGCTACGGGATGAGGTTCTTCATGTGCGAGAACTACGAGCATGACCCCCTCCCACCATGTCGCAATGTTAGACCAAAAGTAAGAACTAACTGAATTACTAAATAAATATTATGTCATTGCTATTTTAATATGTGCTAACTTGTCTTTGAAAAAAGACTCCACCTCCTCTCCGTGATTTTATGCAGTGGCTAGATTGTGAGCAGCCCGAACAAGACAAGCGTTACGTCGAGGAGACGGGTCGTTCAACACGTGAGAGGTGGCAAAGTATGGTTCAAGCAGAAAAACAAGAACAAAAACGTAAGGAGCAGTAGGAGGAAATTCGCATTCGGCGGGAGATCAAAGAACGTGAAGCGGCCGCGGCCCGTGAAGCAGATTGAGAGAGGAAGAGGGAGAGAGCTCGCCGGGCTAAGGAAGCTGGGCCGATGCTATGAGGAAGGGGAAATACCCTCGTTGTACCCAGTAGACGTAGAGTACTCGACGCCGAGTGCTACTATATCCATAAAAATTATGATTTCATTTCATCATTCTCTAGAGTCGGGTTGTATCTTTAAAAACTTGATTTAAGATGCATTTCATATGCGAACAGTAAAACTCGTACTAGAATGTGTTTTTTGTGAAATGCTCAAAATATTGAACACATAGGGTGTGTTCTCTGTGAGTCACTGCACCAAACAGTGTACCTACTACTAGGGTGTGGTTTCTCTGAGTCACTAGCCGTTTTCTTGCCCCGGATCGAATGGCCCACCACCCAGTCTGCGCCTACATATATGCGAGCACTCTTCTCAGGTCTCACTTCACAACACAACAAGCAACAATGAGTTCCTGGACTGAGGCTGATGACGATGACTCCATCGGTCCAGCACTGTGAAGCCAGCAAGATCCAGAGTTCATCACCAATTTTTCAGTTTTAGACGAGCGAGATTTCAAATCCATGCGTGATGTTAGAAAGTACGCACCAGACCAAATGGTAAACTGACCAAGGTGTGCACACGGTGAGTTCTGTGTGATGCAGGTTTATCATGGATGGGACAACTCTGGTCGCCGCTTCTGGCATTGCTCACGAGCATGGGTAGGAAAAACTCCATGACCTCTGTCCTTCATCATTTTATTTATGATTTACTAATGTAATCACGGTTTCTGCAGTACTCCGAACAACCAGATAACTGTGGTTTCGTGCAATGGGTGGATCCCCCAGCTATTCACCCGTATCAAGAGTACATCAACTACCTCGAGGATGTTGTCATCTTCAACCTGAGGCAAGAACTCGCGTCGGCATTGGCTTCTCCAGATCCGACACCGGCTATGACGACGAAGCTGTGACTGGACCAATGGTGGTCAAGACGAACACCGGCTATGAGGACGAGTACTGCTGTTGTCCGTGCCACGAAAAGAAGGACAACACTCCACCAGCAACTCCACCATCTGATCCAACTCCACCCCCGACGGGGTACTACATGCCCAACCAGCAGTCCGGCGGGTCTATGATGTCTAGGTTCTCTGGGTATTATTCGTACAATTAGACTACAATTGTTGTAATCGTTTATCTAAATTCCCTAAGGCACGTTAGAACTAGTAGGAGCGGCACAAAGTTAGGGCAATTGTGTCGCACGTGCCATTGCAAATGTATGGTTGATCTAAATTCGCCGTTAAGTATTAATGGTTGGTCGTTCTATCAATCCTTCAACAATTCGAATTTAAAAAAAAAATAAAAAATCCTACCGCCGCAGCCCACGGTGGCAAGGAATACATACCGCCGTGGGCCGCGGTGTTACCTCAGCGGCACGCTGACGCCGGGCGCTAGGCCCCTAACGCCGCGGGCCACGGCGTCAGGGACTTAACGCCGTGACCCTTAGCGTTGCGGCTAAGGGCCCACTCCTGGCGGTACCTGGCGCCGCGGCCCACGGCGTTATGTTCCTGACGCCGTTGGCCACGACGCCAGATGTATATTTTTGCTAAATTTATGTCGGACCATATATTTTTGCAAAATCGTGATAAATTAAATATAAAAAAAATTCCTTGTAGTATGACGCATGTACTTGCTGTGCCTCGAGAGTAGAACAGCCCCATCGGATCAGCCATGGTTCGGATGGGATGTGATGGATATTGGCGTGCTCAAGTAAGATGTATGGCCCCTTAGCAGGTTGTGTTTCTGATAACCGATAAGCAGAAGCAAAGCTTGACTCAGCCGCATCCTGTAGTTAGCCATGGGCCATGACCGCAACCTTGTTGATACTCTATAGGTTATTTTGTATATCCAAGGTCCAAAAAGCTTTCGTTTATCCATTCCCAACGGTCCAAGGTCAGTTGGGGATTGGGTCTGCATGCATGACTTCGTCAGGTGTTCTTTCGGGCTAGACGACACCTGGTTGAACATGCATGACTTACTTCGTCAGGATTACGACTACAGAATTCAATGATACGGGAATGAAGATTACTTCGACCCTAGGGGAAAGCTATGGAGTAATTTGTATTGGGTTGAACCCTAATAGATTAGTAGTTGGCTCTCAGCCGCCGCCACCATGGCCGCTGGCGATCTGTAACCTGGTGATGATCTTCCTTCAGTTGAGTAAAGAGTCCTCTACTAATTCCCCTGTCGAGTTCCTCTCATGTTTTTCTCTTCCTGTGCATCTCTGTTCCTTGTGTGTTTCCCCGTTCGTGTGCTTGAGACCTCACAATTGGTAATCAGAGCCTGCTTTTCTCGGCAAGATCCACTCGCTTCCAGAGCCAGAGCCTCGAATTCTGTCCGTTTGGCGCGGTGCGTTGGTGGTTGTGACTCAATCGCGTGAAATCCCACCCAAATTCGTGGACTAATTCCCCATTTTTCCTTCAGATTTTGCCCCAATCGATACAGGCGAGGGTTGCAGGGCAGTGTTCCTATGTAAAATTCAGTAAGCCGACATCGATTTTGAGCCAGGAGGCGTTGCAGTGGGTTACTCTTCAGCTCGGGTTGCAAGGCACGTCCTTGTGTGAAATTCCAAGGCTGAATCTATGACCTGGGTGGCGGTAGAACTTCTTGTGGATCTGATTGGGGGAGAGCCCTGCTCGAGCCGAATTCACAAGCGAAGAAGATGGTGAACACTGGTAATGGTGCAGACGACGTTCCTCAACAATATGCCACCGCTGTGGAGGTGGATGGTATAAGAAGAACTCTCGACAAATTTATGAAAGATCAGGAAACTCAGAACAGCAACATGAACAGCAGTCTAGACAAGCTCTTGAGGCTAGCCGAGATCTCAGGGGCAAAATTACAAGACACTACAGCTGAAGATAAAGGCTCCAACACCAAGGGTAAGAACACATCTACTAGCTATCAAGTCCCTCAGCTTAGAAAGCCAGACTCTTACATGCAAAAGAAAGTGAATTTCGCTGCAACCTCTAGCAACTTGGCCCAAAAACAATTGCCTCATCAATATTCTAGCCAATATCAGCCTTGGTCCCAAGATGGAAACCTAGATGATGATCAATACACTGAGTTTGGTGAGGTCCACTATTATGATTTAGAACAGGATGAGGAGGAACACACTTGGAACTTGCAGGATCATGAGGAACCCTTCATAAAACCTACCAATATTCCTTCACCAAACACTACACCAAATCCCCCACCCAATTATCCTAACCCTTCCCACACAAACAACCATCCTAGATATACAACCTCAAACCACCAAAATTCTAGAGGAAGGAATTTTCAACCTATCAACCAGTATCAACAAAACCAACAAACCAACCCTCACTACAATTACAACCCACCACCAAACTACAACTACAACCAACATCTACACTTCCAGCACAAAGCTGTAGCTAGAGGCCCTAAATTAAATTTTCCTGAGTTTAGTGGAGAAGATGTGGAAGGCTGGATAAGAAAAGCTGAAAAATATTTTGAATTGGTGGGAGTACCTACAGAAGATAGAGTGCAAATAACTGTCATGTATATCTTTGGAAAAGCCGAGTACTGGTGGAGAGGTATAAGATGCAATGCCAGGACACTACCTTGGCATCATTTCTGCAGAATGACAGGAGACAAATTTAACACCACATCTGAATATTAAATTGTGGGTCAGTTTCATAACTTGAATTATGTGGTAAATTATGTGGAC
The DNA here is from genome assembly GCA_947561735.1 of Cenchrus americanus. Taxonomy (NCBI): domain Eukaryota; kingdom Viridiplantae; phylum Streptophyta; class Magnoliopsida; order Poales; family Poaceae; genus Cenchrus; species Cenchrus americanus. The sequence goes on along the minus strand of OX387244.1, from coordinate 72,526,700 downwards.
AGATTTAAGGAAATGGTTAGTATGGTCAAAAGACATAACCCATCACTGGCTGATAACTACTTCATTAGTAGTTTCATTTCTGGTCTCAAAGACACTATCCAATATCATGTCCAATGTCACAAACCCACTTCTCTATCTCAAGCTATTTGGTTTGCCAAGAGACAAGAATAGTGTACTCCAACTTACAAGAGATTCACAACTTTCATTACTCCCCAGGAAAAAGACAAGAAACCAGAGGTGAAGGTGCCCAGTGCTCCATCTCTGGCTGAATTAAGAGCAACCGGCAAATGCTTTAAATGTCGAGAGCCATGGGTGCCAGGACACACCAAGGTTTGTAAAGGCAAGCAACTCTATTCTGTCATACTCATGGAGAATGATGAGGGACAAGAAGAAGTTGCAGTAATAGAAGACTCTGCTGAAACTGATGCAAAAGTCATTGAGGATGTTCCTCAAATCCCCGTCATGCAAGTCTCTATACATGCAGTCAATGGGACTTCTCACTCTACCAACACATTTGTCCTTAAACTTCAGGTGGGCAAACATTGGGCTACAACATTGGTCGATACAGGAAGTGATGCCTCCTTCATCAGTGCCAAATTTGCAGTAAAGGCCAATCTTAAAATCTCTCTAGTTAAAGCTGCCACAGTAGCTGCAGCCAATGGAAAGAAAATGTGCAGTAAAACTGCTTGTATGGATTGTTCTTACAACATTCAAGGATATCAATTTAAATCTGCCTTCAGACTACTAGAGCTGCAGGGATATGACATTATTTTAGGAGCAGATTGGATTTATGCTCATAGCCCAGTTGGCTTGAATCTGAGAACTAGGGAGTTTTCAATTACTAAGGATGTCTTGGATCTCATTACATTTGTAGATGAGACACTTCCTGACAGAAATGTTATCATATCCCCTAAGAAGTTATGTAAGTTGCTCAAGCAAAAGGCTGTAGGAGCTGTTATGGTTTTAACCGGTGGTGATAATAGCGATCAAATGTCACAAGATGCAGCAGTAAGCCCTGAGATCTCCACATTCCTGCAGGAATATGAGGATATATTCCAGGAACCTCAAGAATCACCACCGCAGCGGTCTGTAGGTCATGCCATCACCCTTATTGAGGGAGCCAAGCCAGTCAATTTAAGGCAATACAGATTGCCTTTTCACCAAAAGAATGCTATGGAGGACCTAATCAAACACATGTTGTCTACACAAATGATAAGGCCCAACATCAGCCCATATTCTTCACCTGTCATACTAGTGAAGAAAAAGGATGGGAATTGGAGAATGTGTGTGGATTATAGGCAGCTCAATTTCAACACAGTAAAAAATAAATATCCCATACCCATCATTGAAGACCTGTTAGATGAACTCTTTGGGGCACAAGTCTTTACAAAAATTGATCTCAGGTCTGGCTATCACCAAATTAGGATGAAAGAAGAAGATATCCAAAAGACCGCCTTCACAACACATTTGGGGCATTTTGAGTATGTAGTTATGCCTTTTGGCCTAACTAATGCTCCTGCTACATTTCAGTCCTTAATGACCACTGTATTAGTCCAATTCCTGAGAAAGTTTGCACTAGTATTTTTGATGATATACTCATCTACAACGCTTCTATGGTCGATCACATAAAACACCTCAGAGCAGTACTAGAAGTATTGAGGCAGCATCAACTCTTTGCAAAGAGAAATAAATGCACTTTTGCACAAAACAAAATTGAATACTTGGGCCATATTATTAGCTCAGAAGGAGTTGCTACTGATCCTGCAAAACTTGAGATCATTAAGAAATGGCCTGCACCTGCTACTATGACCCAACTCAGAGCTTTCTTAGGCCTGACATGGTACTTAGAAGATTTATACAAGGATATGGAATCATCTACAAGCCCTTGTTTGATGCTCTTAAAAAAGATGGGTTCATATGGGCCACTTCTCAAGAAGAGGCATTTCAGAAGCTCATACAAGTCATGTCTACTCCTCCTGTCTTGACCCTTCCTGATTTCACTCAACCATTTGTTCTTGAGGCTGATGCTAGTGGCAATGGAATTGGTGCAGTATTAATGCAGAGGGGCCAGCCAATAGCCTTCTTCAGCAAAACTCTTGGCCCAAAAGCAGCCGGAGCATCCACATATGAGAAGGAAGCTATGGCCATCTTGGAAGCTCTTAAGAAATGGAAGCATTACTTTGCTAGCACTGCCTTAGTGATCAGAACTGACCAATAGAGTCTAAAATATATTCATGAGCAGAGGCTATTAGAGGGCATTCAGCACAAACTACTAGTCAAACTTTTGGGTTTCAACTACAAAGTTGAGTACAAGCAAGGCAAGCACAATAAAGTGGTTGATGCACTGTCTAGAACTACACACTCATCTGAATTAATGGCCATATCAACTGTAATCCCATCATGGATTACACAAGTCCTACAAAGTTATGAAAACGACACAAAATGTTCTGGCATGATCACAAAGCTAAGTGTCAACACCGAAGCTTTGCCTAATGTTACACTTGTCAAAGGCCTACTGAGATATAAAGGAAGGTTGCTTATTGGTTCTTCTGGGAATCTGAGAACTCAACTCTTACAAAGCTTCCATAATTCTGCACTAGGAGGGCATTTAGGTGAAAGGGCTACCTATCAAAGATTGAAGTTGCATTTCTATTGGCACCAGATGAAGAAGCAAGTCACAGAATATGTCAAAATCTGCCCAACCTGCCAGAAAAACAAAGCTGAGCATGTACCTTACCAGGATTACAGCAACCTCTACCCATTCCTGAACAGGCTTGGACTCACATTTCCATGGACTTTGTGGAAGGGTTGCCAAAATCCAACAACAAGAATGTCATCTTAGTAGTGGTGGACAGGCTGACCAAATATGCTCATTTTATATCTCTCACACATCCTTACACTGCTCAGGATGTGGCAACCTTGTACTTGGATCAGGTATTTAAACTGCATGGCCTTCCAAAGGTGATCTTAACTGACAGAGATCCTATATTCACAAGCACAGTTTGGCAGAATCTGTTTAAGTCCATGGGTGTTGAACTACACTTAACTTCAGCCTATCACCCCCAGACTGATGGTCAAACTGAATGGGTTAATCAATGCTTGGAAAACTACTTAAGGTGTATGTGCTTCACTAGCCCCACAAGATGGAACTTCTGGCTCTCCCTGGCTGAATGGTGGTATAATACCTCATATCACACCTCATTGGAAATGACTCCATTCCAAGCTCTTTATGGATTCAAACCACCAATGGTCGGTGAAGTGGTCACTGTTGATTGCTCTGACATGTCAGCCCAACAGCAATTGACAAACAGAGAGCTAGCAAAACAAGTCATCAATGATACATTGCACAAGGCTCAAGCAAGAATTAAACATCAGGCTGACAAACACAGATCTGAAAGGGAGTTTAGTGTTGGTGATATGGTTTATCCCAAAATACAACCATACCGGCACATTTCACTTAGTACACACAAATCACTGAAATTACACTCCAAATTCTATGGTCCATTTCGAGTCCTGGAAAGAATTGGGCCTGCTGCTTACAAACTATTACTGCCTGAAAGCAGCTTATTGCATAATGTCTTTCATGTCAGTCAACTAAAGAAACACTTGGGGCCTAGAGCTGTACCTTGTCCTGGATTGCCTCTAATAGATGCTCAAGGAGTTATGAAGGTAGCACCAGTGGCTATTTTACAGAGAAGAGTGATTCCCAGGAACAACGAACCGGTAGTGCAGTGGTTAATTCATTGGGAGAATATGCTAGAGACTGAAGCTACATGGGAAGATGCTGCATTTATACGTAAAATTTTTCCTGCATTCCATCCTTGAGGTCAAGGATGCTAAGGAGGGGGGCAATTGTCAGGATCCTGTGAAGTGTCCTTCAGTTTTGTCACGTATCAAGCTATTAGATACCGGTTCGGAGGGGAGTCCGTGATGCCGTCCAACTATCAAGCAACGGTTGTGATCGCTTCAGTTTTCTTTTCTTCTTTTTACCATCCTTTAACTTGCTGTAATAGTAAGACTCTTCTACCTTTATTCACGGGGAGGCTTGGCTTATAAGCTAAACTGAGCACCTAGGGGAAAGCTATGGAGTAATTTGTATTGGGTTGAACCCTAATAGATTAGTAGTTGGCTCTTAGCCGCCGCCACCATGGCCGCTGGTGATCTGTAACCTGGTGATGATCTTCCTTCAGTCGAGTAAAGAGTCCTCTACTAATTCCCTTGTCGAGTTCCTCTCCTGTTTTCTCTTCCTGTGCATCTCTGTTCTTTGTGTGTTTCCCCATTCGTGTGCTTGATACCTCACACAAGAGCACCGCCTTGTGCTGGCGGTTAGCCGGCGACCGCAGGGCGGGCGTGGCCACGCGGGGATGGAATGGCAGGCGGTGCCCGAGAAGATCGTGAAAAAGCAACTGAAGGGCGAGATCCACGATCTGGATCGAGTGGGATTGGGAAGGCAAAAACCACCATTAAAAAACCAAAAAAAACAGTCGTGTGGGCTCTGTGGCGCGCTTAGGGGTGGGGGGTGGTGTTCGGTCGGCTGAATAGTTATTCCATACTCAGGGTATAAAATATAAATACCCTATATATATATGACAATATCACATCCAGCACTCACATAACACATATGTATCACATCCGAACAGCTGCACAAGTCCACAAGTCCATACATCACCACAAGTCCATACAAATCCACAAGTGCCTCAAATCCATCGAAACAAGTTCACAACATGATCAACAAAGTCAAAGGGCCTGCGGTGACTGCTGGTGCGGTGGGAAAGGTGGGAAAGGTGGCATCTGAGTGACGGGCGACTGGAGGACTTGCTCACCACTTGGAGCCTGCTGATTCGAACCCACCGAGAAAGGATGCACAAAGGAGACAAGATTGCAAGTGTTAGACATGATTAGACAGGAAAACCAGAAACTCTTTGGTATCATACTCACAGGAGTACCGAGGACGACTTGCTGTGTCGGAAACACCTGTGGAGGGACCGGGGCGATAGGAGCTAGGAGCCCTGGTGGTAGAGCCATACCACCTGACGTCGCAAGGTACCTAGTAAGTTCCTCGAACTTACTCGCCATTGCCTGTTGCGACCGGAAATACTCCTGCTGCTGAGCCCGCTCCTGTGCTAGCTGGTCTGCTAGCTGCTGATGTAGAGCCCGCTCCTCTGCTAGCTCGACCTACAACATTTAACTTAAGTGTTTCCGTAATGCAAATCTAAGAATGTGTTTAAACATTAATATACCATGACTAGTGCATACCTCAAGGGCGTTCAAATGACCCATCCCACGCTCGGCCGTGCTCGTATCTGGGGTCAGACTCCGTCCTCTGTGCTCGGACGTCGGCAAGTCTCAAGCTGGAACTGTCGATGATGCCATCGCTAATCCACAATCTCCCATGCTTCTTTCCTCCTCCCAAGGCCATGACTATGTCTGTATCAGTGTCATGCTCACTCGGGTTGTAATCTTCCCCATACTTCTGCTTATAGGCCTCTGTGTACTCAGCGATGCGTCCGCTGAAACTAGGGTTGTTGTATGCCTCCGGCCCGTCGCTCACGCTTTAGGGCACATCGGACGTCGCCTTGGCCTTGCGTGCCATGCACAAGGCATCAAAGTTCGAGCATTCTTAGCCAGGATGTGCCTTTTGCTGCAAGAAAAGCAGGACGGAGATTAGTGTGATGAAACAAGTTTGAGCCTCAAAATCGATTAAAGAAACTACGTACCCATAGCTCCTTGTACTCTGGAAGGCTCCGCTGGCCTTGGTGGTGTGATGGGCCCTCCATCATCAAACACCTCTCTCATGCAGCGTCGTGTGCCTGCTGGTACTCCTCCGTGAACCACTAGTCCACCTTCATTGCCACACGTCGGCTTTGGTGCGGCTCCACCAGGGAGTCACCTGCATGTCACGAAGTAATTGATACATGAGAAGATCAAACATAACATAATTCATGTACCTCAAGGAACTGCTCACGGGTCAACATCGTCCTTCTGGCTTCTTCCTTGCCTATCTTTTGACCAAGCACCAACGCGTAGTAGGTTATGAGGGCCTGGTGCTTTACCTCATGATACATGTCTATGACATGTTTCTTGCAGGAGTTCTTCAGGCACATGTCCGCTCTCTCCTCTTCTCCATCCTCACATCTAAAGAAGGTCTGCATACAAATACGATGTCAAATTCATTATTTTAAGATTGAGTCAAACGAATGTGATGTAATGAGAAAAACTTTGTGCGAGCTAGAGTTACACAAAACGTCCTCAGCACGTGCTCTGCCGTGTGGGTGAAGTCCCGGTCTTCACCCTGGTAGTAGTGGCCCCACGTGTAGGCTGGTTCTGTCTGCCCGTGGTACGTGACAATGCTGGGGTAGTGCTGCCTACACAGAAGCCCGACAATGCCGTTGGGCTTGCGTGAGTCGCCACCCGACACAACGATCCAGTTCCTGCACATGTCGAACAAAATATTAGTGACTCTCTTAATCAAAATGAAGTTAGGAATCTAAATGAAGTTAGGCATCTAATTTTACTTACATTCGCCCTTGGGGGCGAATCACTAGGCGGTTCTGAGGGAGCGGGGGCTGAGGGCTGAGAGTCGTGCGGGGCCTCACAAGTAGACCTTCGTCGCCCTAACGGACACACTCGAAGAACCCGCACCCGAGGCGTCGCCCTCGGTCTCCGTCGGCTGGCCCTCACAACCGCCATCGTCATCGTCCTCCTCGATCCCCCGTGCACTGTACGTCGACTCGGGAGGTGGCCTCCTGGCCCTCCTGGGCCTCCTCTCCGACCCCTCCGCGTCGTCCTGCCCCTATGAGGCGCTGTAAAAGGTGGACAAGGGCACCTGACGCCGGCTCTCATCCACCTCCACCTCCGGTACTGGCCGTCATCCTCCGTGACGGTCGCCTGCCATCTTTTTCAGTCACCTGTAATCAACATATAAACAAACCATAATTAGTATGACATGCATAATAATAATGAGACATGCATAACAATAATGAAAACACAATTATGAAAGAACATATTATTACATGTATTAAAAGTAGTTTGGATCATCATGGAAATTAGCTGGTATGTCTGTTCGCTCGTCATTACTGTCAAAATTATCCAGATAATGAAGATAATCCGACAGCTCTAAGTTTTCTTCATGTTCGATGCCCAATCGTTCAAGCATTTGTAAGTCCTTTGGATCATACACCTCATCTTCATCGTCGTTGTGATCGACCAATTCATTGTCTACTTCCATTGCTATAGGTGTAGTTAGGTCTATCACAAAACTCCCAGTCAGCCCCTCTTCTTGATAGAACTCCTTCATATGTGTTTGGATTTATCGAGTTATAGTCTTCATCGTTGGGGACATGTAAAAATTTGGAATGATTTCGTGGAAGTTTCGGTCACGCACTGTAGAAATGGGGAGATCTCCAGGACATTGTCTATGATCACGTCTATGATCACATGCTAGAGATCTCCTGGTTTCTACAGTGCGTGACGGAAACTTCCACGAAATCATTCCAAAATTTTACCACTAACTACACATGTGATATAACGACAACTCGTCAAATTTCATGATTTTTTGACTTTGTTTACATTTTATATAATTCGAAAATGATCCGCAGGCAAGTGGGTGGACATGTGATCCGCACAAAGATGTTTGAATTTTGGCACGTGGCCCTATATTAGGACTAAACTTACACTAACAAGCAAGAATATCAATTTTCCAATCATATACATGCACTGCTTTGATGACTTGTAGTTCAAATTTGAACTATGTAGAGAAATTAATAAAAGATGAAAATACATGAAATATAGTAAAACTTTGTAAAAAAATACCAAAATTGGAAATAAAGCTTTAATTATTGTACCTTTAGCAAAGAAAAAACCCAACCCAAAAATAAAAAAAAAGAAATACTTCTTCTGCCGAGAGCGTGGTGGGGCCGTCGGCATAGGCACCTGTGCCGAGGGCGGGCCGTTGACAAAGAGGTGTACTCTGCCGACGGCTCCAGCCAGCTCTCGGCAACGGCCAGTCAACCGTGGTAAACCATGGTCAACGGCTTTGCCGAGAGCTGGGTCGCGGCTCTCGTGACAAGTGGCGTCTTTGCCGACGGCCCAACAGCAGAGCTGTCGGCACAGTGGACGGCAGCCCAAATGTGACAGTGCTCGCTCCTTCTCCGACGGTGCCGTCCGTGCCGAGCGCTGGCCCTCAACAAAGACTTGATTATGCCGAGGGTCCCAGCCTGCTAACGGCCCGACCCTCAGCAAAAGTGGCAATGTCGTGAGTATTGTTGTGCCGAGTGCGGCTCTCGGCAAAGATTTTCTGTGCCGAGGGCCCGGGAAATAGCCCTCGGCAACGAGCTAAACGCTTGGCAAAGCCTGAGTTTCCTGTAGTGATACGAGGTTGATTTACTTGTTGGGCGTGGTCCGATGGTTGCGTATAAGTCAACAGTCCTTCCGTTATGCCAGAAAAACAAGGTTAGCAACTCTAAAGACACTAGCTATCGTAGCTTAACGTGTTCCAAAATATAACTTCCTTTAGCATTATTCAGACATATTAAGGAGAATGGTAAAAGGTCTAATATACCCTTCTTTAAACGTGATTGCACTATATGCGCATAGTATGAATGCATTCATGATTTATGCATGGCAGCATTACCGTTCAATATCTCCACCTTAAAAAAGGGAAAGTATGCGCCATGTTAAAAAAACATCATTTCTGGTGCATCATTCTTTGCTCATTTATTTACCATTTATTTCTAGAGGAGGGGTATTTTAGACCATTTGCTAATTAAATTTTCAGTTTTAACTCCAAACATAGCTATATTTGGGACAAAATTTGAATGGTAAACGAAGCTATATTCTGGGACGGATGGAGTAGAAAATTTGTCCAAAAACTCAATCCAACAGACTTGCTAAACTTGCTCTCGCTATCCTCCACTAGCTAAACCGGGGGCTTCGATAGCCATCTTTGGCTAGCCAGTCCCGCTAGCTATCCCCTCATACATAGTACGGCAAGCGGGACCCACTAGCAGTGAAGCATACGGAGAGTTGATTTTAGCTAGTCTGTTGGATTTCATCAACGTTTTGCTAGTTATTTCATTTTACATACTAGCCACCTCAGAATTTTAGCTAGTAATTTTTAGAGAGACTCTTGGAGTTGCTCAACTGGTTAAGCGTATTGCCTGACCTTTGTCTATCAAAGCTAGGCAAGCAAAAAGGATGGGTTTGGTTTCTCATACTGCTAGCCTCTTTCGTAATTAAAAAATTAATGTGGCACATGCAAGGGAACCACCATCACTCAGTCATGTAGGGGAATAAATTCCTATGCAGTTGTGCTCTCCGCAGTCTAGTCGTTGTCATGTGGATTTATTTGGACACTGAACTGCATAGGAACCCCCCTCCTATGTAGGAGCTCCATGCATTGTACTAGACTTTTTTTACTAGGCGCTCGCCTTGCCGGTGCGCGTGGTAGAGCGAAATTGGCTTGCCGGGCTCGACAATGAAATCTTTGCTCAAGCAAGCTAGCTTGCCACCAAGCAAAGCTGAGCTACATTGGGTCTGTTTGGATCCATGGTTAATTTTGGGTAGTTTAGCACCAACTAACCCTGAAACATCCAAACAGAGTGGGTTAGATTGGGTTAGATGTAACTAGCCCACCCAAAAAAACTAGCCCACCCAAGAGGTGCTAATTGGGGCTAGTTTCAGTGGGTCCCACAAAAATCAGTCCCGCACGCGGGATCCCCATCGCCCGCCTCCTCTCGCACGCGGGACCCCATCGCCCGCCGCCGCATCCCCATCGCCCGCCGCCGCATCCGTCCCCATCGCCGCCGCCGCATCGTCGGCCTCGAACGCGCCCCGTGGCGGCGTCGTGACGAACGCCGTGATCCCCGCGGGGCGGGAGGCCGCCGGGGAGCCGGGTGCGCCCGCAAGCACCGCGTTGGCCGCCTCCGCCGCCGCCGTCCGCCCCGCCTCCGCCGCTCCCGACGCCGCCGCCGGCGGAGCGCGGCGGCGACGGCTCCGTTTCCGTCGGCGTCGGCCGTAACCCCAGCCCCCAGCCGCCCTACACTCGCGCCGCCGGCCCTCATGTTGGGTATGTATTCTGACAACTACTTTGTGAAACTGCCTAGTAGGGTCAATGTAGACTCTGGTTTGGAGTGGGTCATGAACACACTAGCTCGAGATGACCAATGCTACAACATGTTCAGGGTGGAGAGACCTTTATTTAACAGGCTCCATAATATTTTGGTCCAGACATATGGGTTGGAGTCCACTGCAAAAATGTCATCTGTAGAGGCTCTTGCTATGTTTCTATGGATTGTTGGTTCACCACAGTCAATTAGACAGTCGACAACCGTTTAAGAAGGTCTATGGAGACAATAAGCGGGACATTTAACGAGTTTTGGGATGCCTACTTAGGTTAGCACATGACATAATTGTACCCAAGGACCCAACATTTTCAGAGGTGCACACAAACTTAGAAAATCCAGCATTTTGGCCACACTTCAACGACTGCATAGGAGCTATGGATGGAACCCATGTGAAGGTTGTGGTGGATAAGAGTAAGAGGATTCCATATTTGAACAGGCACAATGAAACTAGTCAGAATGTGCTTGCTGTTTGTGATTTCGACATGAGATTTACATTTGTGTTGTCGGGATGGCCTGGTTCGGCACATGACATGAGAGTTTTCAAAGATGCTACAACTACTTATCAACACAAATTTCCACATCCACCACCAGGTTTGCTACTTTAACTAGCAACAATTCTTATCCAATATGACTCGTTCATTTAATTAAGTCTCATTGTGTGCCTGTTGTTCACATTATGTAGGGAAGTACTATGTGGTTGATGCGGGGTACCCAAATCAGCCGGGGTACCTTTCACCGTATAGATGTACAAGGTACCATGTGGAGCAATGGCACAATGGACCGCCTCCCAAAGGTATGAAAGAAACCTTTAACCATGCACACGCCAAAGTTAGAAATGTCATAGAGCGGTCTTTTGGGGTGTTGAAGTTGAAATTTAGGATTTTGTTGAACGTACAAAGTTTTCCAGAGAAAAAGCAAACTAGAATTATTGTGGCTTGTATGGCTCTTCATAATTTCATTCGAGAGAGCAGAATTGCGGACAGAGAATTTGATCGATGTGATGCAGATGATGATTATAACCCAATGCCTAGTTCTTCTGCATCCACATGGCCAGAAGATGAACCTTTTGTTGAAGATGTCAACATGAATGCCTTCCGTGATGAGTTGGCTCATGCTTTATTTCATAGTGTAATGTAATGGTCAAGGGCTATGCATCGATTGTATGGACAAAATAATATTTATTGTGTTTTGGATGCTTGAGTTGTAAAATGATTATTTGTGTCATTTGTGATCGGAATTAGGCTACACAAGAGCTGCCCACAAAAAAATCCTGCTGAAATGATGGTTTGAATGCTGAAATAATTGAAAAAGTGCATTTATTTGTCAATCTAACCATGTCATCCAAACACCTCTAGGGCTAGAGTTAGTTTAGGGATAGAGTTAGAGTTGGAAACTAACTCTAACTCTAGCCCTGCAAGAGAATCCAAACAGGGCCATTATAAAGCTGGTACCAACTACGAAACATGTATTGTCGCCTGTCAAGGTGAGGCTAGGCAAGGCAAAGGATACAAGTGGACCCATAGGTCATGAGGTTTTTTACGGTACACAATACGACTTGTACGACCGGTTGAAAATGGACTCGTATGTAATAGAAAAGGACATATATGTAAGGATCCGACAGTTGAGATTAATTCTATACGACTGGTTTTTTAGCTGGCGTACGGTAATATTCAAAAGTCGTATGAGTAGCATAAGGGTATTATCGAAAATGTAAAATGGTATCGTTGTAATATAGGAAATAAAATATATGAAATGTTTTAGATAGTATAAGGGGTAGTGGGGATTTTTTTTCTCCAAATAATATATATCTATCAAATTACTATTTTACCCATAGGGTAACAACCGAGAAGAAACCGATAATACGATTGTACGACCGTTGGGTCGTATTGTGTAACAAACCTTTGAGTCATAGTCTTCCCGTTTTGCTCACTCTCTCTTTTTACTAACATGTTCGAAACGGTTTTGAATTGTATAATGGACAAGGCTAATTTACAACCAGCTGTAAAATAGTCAAACATACAGCCGACTGTTTTTTAGCAAGTTGGCGAAAACACTCCACCTTTCCTTTCTTTTTAGTATACCCTGGGCACGTCTGCACGTGGGAAGCCAAACAACTCCACCGGTAATCCACCGGTGATTAAAATAGCACAAGATACTTGAAAAAATTCTATAACTTTTCAATTTAGCATCAAACCCAAAATCTGATTGCACCATCATTTTAGTCTCAGTCAAAGCTTCGAAACAAGACCGCACTTCAATATATTTTGATCTTATTTGCAATACTAAGCAATTTTGCTAAAAGGTAAACACATATTACAATAAACTCGGAAGCAATTTAGAGCAAAATTATAAGCAAGTCAACATCATTCGAAAATCACACATAAAATCCTCACAGAAAAAGAAACAATGTGATGGCTAGTGCACAACGCCAACAGCTTATCAATAGCATGATCATTTATGGCCCGCGTATAACAAAGATCAGGAGAATAGTGAGCAAAGAAGAGCAACTAGCCACACAAAGGCCTGGAGCATTTATATCAATTCCGAATGTTGGGCTTGGGCATGTCTTCCTCCGTGAAATCATAGATTGTACGACCGTCCCAATGTCCACAATCATGACTGCGTTGGTAAAAAATTGTATAAAAGTGATTAGAAAAAAGACCAACAAAATAGAATGGAACAAAGCATGTCATGGGTAATATGGTTTGTATATAATCATATATGGACCTGCTTGTATAATTAATGAAAACAGATGTGCTATATATATTAACCTGGAATATGCGACGACCTAAGCTGCTTAAATCAGAGAACTAAATTTAAAGAAGGGAGTTTTGCATGAATGAAGGGATGGCCTGTTCTGCCATTCCTCTCGGAGCCTTTGAGTATACAAATTGATGTATATTGTCATCTTATCTAAGGATTCCCGAACATTTGTATGTGCTCATTGTTTTAGCTCCAAGAAAAAACACACAAAAAGAAGTTTGTAGAAATTCTTAACAATCAACAGTGAGTGATGGATAATTAAGAGGTCTAGCGAGAGCAATTGTTGGTGTCTAGCTTGAATGAGCACAGCCAAAAGTTTCATTGTCTAGGCTACTACGTGCATGAATGACTTGGAAAATAATGGCAAATTGTAATAGGGCTATGTCAACCTAAACAACAAAAGAAACAACTTCTACTAAAATATGCCTAACTAAAAATAATACTTTGCCTAATTAATAACAACACTTTGCCTGACTAATAACAGTAATTTGCTTAACTAAATACAGTGATTTACCTAAAACATATAAAATGGACCAATACCAATTCTAAAACCATATACAAAATTGAGTTAGGTTTTCCTGTCCCACATTTTTATTTGGCTAACATAAAGGCATATAGCATTTGCAATATGAGAGGAAACCATATCCAAAATGCAAGACTTATCCAAACAACATTTTGTGTAGTTACACTCATTGATTCGGTGACATTTGTATCAGTAGACATTTATATCACTAAACAGATTTCAAGTGATAAATAGGTTTGGTCACCTCCATATTATGGTCTGCTCATTAAATTGGCTACTCGGGTTTCATACATTTGTCTAATTCTTGTCCATACTATCTACTTCATAATCATAATAACTTTGCCTAACCAAGAACGTTGTTTTGCCCATTCAAAACTATAAAATTGTATAATCAGAACCCTATTATTACCTATTGTACTATACTTTTTTCAATATTGGGCTTCTTAGCTTGAGGAAAGAGACATAGCAAAAGCCGGGTTATTACCCACGGCAATACAATTTCACCATGATCAAAACATACCAACAAAAAACTACTTGGAATAGATCAGATGTACACATGGACACATGGTTTGGTTAGACTTTTCACAAAATATTTACTGTATATGTTTAGGAATGATTTTTTCCATATAGAAAATGGTAGATAGAATTAAAATATATGGCATGCTCAGTGATTTAGTATGAATCATACAAAAATGAAATCTACCTGTTGAAACTCACCGATGCATAGATTAGGATGTGGTAGATTAGATTAGATCGGATTAAGTGTTATGTAGTACACCATTGGTCTGAATGGAAGAAAAAAATATTTTGAGCTAGATCCTAAATGTTGTATGCAAGAAAAAGGTTCAGTCCAGTGTATAGAACAATTTTGTTTATGTGTGGGAAACTTGTGTAACCTCAAACAGTGGTTGTTGTACACCGCTGCACATTGTTTTGCCTAACTAAAATTATTACACTTCCTAACTAATAACAATAATTTGCTTAACTAATAGTGATTTGAGTGTCTAAGAGAACTACAGTTCTTTGGCTATCCATTAATACACACCTGAAATGAGGGTGATACTTTTGTCCAATTAGAAGTAAAATACCAACTAACAGAAACATGACTTTCAATTTAGGTGACAAGAAATAGGACATCCTACTCTAATTTAGTTAAAAGATGGATAACTGACATAACATTTAAAGCAAGTCATAATGAAAATACTTCACAAGTTAAGCTACATAGGTTACGTACCTAGCATTCTTACCTATAACTAAAAATACTATAAGGATAGTTGAAATTAAGCAACAAAAGGAACTGCCATATAATCAAGATGACCATCTTTTGGAGTGTCATGGTCAATTGGTCATGAATCTTATCCAAGGCAATTACAGATAACGAAGAGCATCTGAAAATAAAAACTAACGAAGCCAACCTAGCATTTGCCCACATAAAAATGCTTATTATCTAAATACAATAAGTTTGAACCCATCTGATAAAAGAAAGAAAAAAATAGGTTGTATGTCTGCATGTTCATAGCATCCGATGACATAATAATAAGCAGAATGTAATCTTAGCCGAAGTAGACTAGAATCCTCTACTCACCTTGTAAAGGGTTAACCAAAAGTAGACTAGAATGCTAGTTTTGCTGCACATATTCTAAAAAAGGTCAAATTACAACACAGATCACTAACTTTGCGAATGAGCATTTTGAAGCATTGTATTCATGTGTCACATCATTTGTCTAATTTCATGGTAACCGGTGATTCATGATTTTCGCTCAGTGAAGAAATCATGTACAGTAACAACAATATTTTCAACTCTTACATTGCAGTATTGTAGACCGACATCAATGTATTGAACTAGGTGGAGTAAGCCGATGTACCTACCTCTATGTTGCGCTCCTTGGTGACATTGATTGCAGCACAGAGAGGTACCCCAGCTCATGCTCCTTCAGCTTCTGAAGCTCTGCAATGGACACCGAGGTGTACGATGCACAATGTGGCTCGGGTTGCTTCTCACTGCAGCTGCCGCACTAGGCCACTGGCCATTGCAAGCAAAGGTGATGAAAACCTTAGTCCAAATGATTCCATTGGAGCAAATCGCAAGTTCAAACAAACAAGCTGAAATTAAATGGGGTCTAGGCACGAGATCGATCCCGCAATGTCCTGGCTCGCTCTGTGATCTCATGAATCATTGCAAACCGGCTGGATATAAGCGGGTGTCCTTCATCTCATGGACCTCAAAGATCCAGCAGTAAGGACGAAAAACCCACCGTCAGAGAGGCAGAGGCAATGAGGGCGCTACGCGCGTGCGCCTGTGCCCAACTGCCCATCCATGCTCCTTCGCCAGGGCTACCATGGCGGGAAACGCCGTGCGCGTTCGCTTGTGCCTCCTCCCTTCGCCGAGGCGCCCGCCCACCCGCCCGCCTGGGAAGAAGGGGCCGCACCTGGAACGAGCCAGCCTGTCGCGGCTTATGATGCAAGGCAAGGAGCCGCCTCCGTTGAGTCGGGGAAGGAGCCGCCTGCTATCGATCCGCTCGCGGGAGAGGAAGGAGAGGGTGCCCAGCCGCCGGATCTGGCCGGGGACAGAGCGCCATGCCGGGATTTGGAGCGGTGCGCCGCCAGATAGAGCCGCTCTTGGCCTTGGGCGGCGGGGGAGTGGAGAGGAAAGAGAGGGCGTTGCAAGCCGGTGAGAGGATATGATAAGTTTCCTGCGCAGTTGAAGCTGGCTGTGCTCACCAGCAAATTACAGCCGGCTGTTAGAAAGTCTTTACCTTGGATAATATAAGGGTTACGTACGTTGTCATGGTGCCCTTAATTTGGTCAAGCTAAATTTGGACCAAGCGGTCTATGATTGTGAAGGCCTTATTGTGACTTAACACGGTAATAAATAAATAATAACTAAATTAACCAAACTTGCCTGGTGTTGAGGCGATGGGCCAGGAAAGCTGCATAATAAGTGAACAACCCACGGAAAGGGGTTTAATCCAACCAATCTCGCTTGCGCGATGGAAACAGCCACGGCTTCATCTCTCCAACGAATTAAATTATGTTCAGTAGATATTATGCCCAAACAGTTTTTTCTATACTATAAAGATCGAATAATTTGAAAAAAATTTCTCACCCAAATCAGACCTACCTTCCCCTCACGTCAGACTCACCTGTCAATTAATTGGAAGATTGGATAGGGTGGAAGACCCATAAAATCGTAATTTGGAGATCGTTTCTGTCAAATTCGTAATATTTTCGTTACCCGACCTCGTCTTACCCACCCACCACGTACCCACGTCGGACCCACCCACCCGTGTCCCACGCACAATCTACTCCGACTAAAAGTGACACAAGTGTCCTCGTTGATCCCGCGGTAAGCACATCTGTGGCACACTGGCGCTGCGCACCAACACCGCCGCGGCGCCGGGCACCACTGCCAAGCAGGTTTTTTTACCAACCGTTGGGTTTTTACCGCTAGGGGGCGGTAAGGGTAGGAACCGCGGTATACCGCGGTATACCGCTAAATACCGCTCGAATTCAAATTTCAAACCAAAACCGCTAAACCCGCTAGTTCAAACGGTATCCAGGGGTACCGCGCGGTAAGGAGTTTATACCGGTGCAAAGAAAAAGACCACCCGGCTTCGAATAAATGAAAATTTTGGCATGGTGTTGGCACAAATTAGTGTTAAATAGCACCCCCAATCAATGATTTATAGTTATACATAGAAATACTACACCAAACACAATAATACTAGCCGTGCATAAGTGAGTTGGTAGTTCAAATACAAATAGTTCATACAAATAGTTCCTTAATACTATACCTAATGAAAGTGTACCTAATTCCGAAACAAATCCTAACTAAAATTGGATCCTACCACAAATCGTACATCATGCCACAAATTATCCTCCTAAACCTAAAAGCTAAAGCAACAATTCCATTTCTACCTAAAGCAACAATTCTATTTCTACCTCTACCTCACATCCTAAATCCTACCAAAAATCCTAAACCAAAGTAAACCTAAATCCTAACACAAATCCTAGATCCTAACACAATTCCTAAAGCCTAAATCTACTCAAAAGCAAAAAAAATTACCTAACCGCGGTATACCGCGAGTCGCCCGCGGTATACCGCTGCTCCCGCGCGGCTAACCGCGCCGCCCGCGCGGTAGGGGGTAGATCCGCCCGCGGCGCGGCTTACCGCCGCTACCGCGCGGTAAACCACGGTCGGGCGCGGTAAGAACCGCCGGCGGCGGCGCGGTAGGGGCGAAGCGGCGGCGGCGCGGTAGGGGCGAAGCGGCGGCGGACGGCGCTTGGAAGCTTGCGGACGGGGAAGAAGTAAAGCTCTGGATGCGCCCCCGAACGCGGTTGGGCACGAGCTAGGTCATCTAGTTCATTTGGGCTTCATGGGCCTTAACGGGCCGGCCCATGTTTTTCTTTTTCTTTTTTTTTTTCAACTTCTAAAGCTCCAAATAAATACCAAATGCACTCAAATTTGAAAACTTTCAACACCATTAGACTCTACAAATCATGAACTATTTTTTGGTGTTTTTTATTGATTTTTTTATTTTTTAATTCAAATTCAAATTTGAATTTTGGGGCCGGTTCCTACCGCTGGGTACCGTTACCGTACCCAGCCGTAGGAGCGGTTACCGCGGTAAACCGCGCGGTGACAAGCGGTAAAAAAAACCCTGCTGCCAAGACCTCGGCCCTGCTGCAGGCTGCAGCCATGGGCCATGGCCAACCATCCCTGGGCGGGAACGGCCTGCAACCTGAATGGCGCCCGGCTGGGAGGGGGGTTCGTGGTGCGCGTGCCCCACACCGGCCGTGATGCTCGATTGTTGTTTATGCGACGGGCGCCGCGACCGCGTCAACGTGTGGACCTTGAGGGGAGACGTGCATGTAGGAGTACAACACTACAACATTGCAAGGGATCGAAGGGTAAATGCCGTCGTGCTTCATTAGCTTGTTCGCGCCCGCGTCCATGGAAAGCAAGGGCGTGTTTGATTTCGTGGCCCTGCAAGGCCTGGGCCGAGCGACCGGCTCCCCGGCCGGCCATAGCCCGGCCAACGACGGCCAGGCAGCGTGTTTGATTGGTGTGGCCAACCGAGCCGGGCGAAGCCTTTTTTGTGTTTGATTGCGGCCGGCGGCTGGCCCAAGGCCAACTACCAAACCGGGACATTGTTTGATTCGGTCCAAGCCCAGACCGGCCGAGCAACGAGAATTACATATGAGAGGAAGAGGAGAAGAAACAAGTAGAGGATCATCTCATAACATAACTAACCAACATAGATTGTAGTCATGAAATTGGCCTCAGACTCAAATTTAATGTTCTCCTTCATAACATACTTAGGTACAAATAAGAAAAAAACGTCATCATTGGCCATTCATCCCAAATTTCATTTACAGGAGCAACGAGTTAGGCAATCTACGCCAAGACCAAACAAAGCAAAGCACCACAAGAATGACAATGATCACATTCTTACCAGAACAAGGCCCTTTAATCATCACATTCTTACCCTCATATGCATTAATTGGTGGCATCACATTCTTAGCCGGCTTTGTTATACCTTTTACCAACCTCACAGTACCCATCCTGAGGGCTTCATTGAACTCATGCACAGCTTCATCATGAGTTTTGTAGCTTTGGTACCTTGCATTATGTACCTTAAGAACATATTCACTGCACTCATGCCAGGATGTGTAGATCCCTGGTTTGAGGCCCTCAAAAACAACATACCATTTTGGCATTGGTCTGCAAGGAGATGTAAATAATCCTCAGTCATAGTTTTCTTATGCACAAATGTAGTAGTTGACATCATAGGATTGGACAACATATCCTCTGGTCAACATCATAGGATATTGCCTCAGATATAGGAGATCAATGGGTACATGTGAACCATGGAAACGTCAAATTCACATGGTCCATAGTTGAATACTTGGACCATGGATGAATTTGAAGTTTTGATGGAATGCATGACAAGCAATAATCATAGATCATATCATCATAGGCTACAAGATAGGAAATTGTGGCCTCAGGTAAATAAATGAGTAGCAAATGTTTCATGGCAGCCATGGAACCATGTGAGAGGTCCAGCCCCAGTTTGAGAAACATGGGCATGGACGTCTCGCATGGTTTGATGGATGTCATGATAGATAAATGGTGAACAGGATCATCATCGGCCTGACAGTGCAACAGGAACATGCAAAAATGGCCTCAGACTACTTGAACTTGGAGCAAAAGTGAAACAGAACTTTCATGGCAGTCATTGAACCGTGGGAGACATCCAGCCCAAGTTTGGAAACATGGGAATCGATGTGTCCCATGGTCAGATGGGAGACAAGAGTAGGGATAACTGGTAGAATAAAAGAAATAACAGCATCAAGTTCCTCACAAGGCCATGTCATCATTTATGGGGTACATGGAATCATCATAGGCAAATTTTATAACCCAGCCCAAAAGGTCAACAGATAACAAGCACAGAATCATGAAAACATGAACACAAATTAAACAGACAGTAGCAAGCCAACAAAGGCTGCAATTTAGTACAACAGCATAGAGTTTTGCTCACAATCAGTGAGCTCAAATGGAGTTTTGCCCACACTCAGTGAGCCAAAATGTAGTTTCTTTAGTTACCACCTTCCCACTAACTAAAACCAAAAGGACGGAGTCTTTGGTTAGCTATCTACCATGCACAATGTCTAGCCAAAATGGATCACAAAAGAGAGGAGAGGAGAGAACTACTGCATGTAGTTCTTGGCCAGGTAGGTCCTCAGCCATATGGAGTTCTCATCCCTCACAGTCACCATAGCAGGTTCCTCTAGAGGCAGTTCTCCCTGCTCATCTTCATCCAAATCAGGAACAAATCCTTCCTCTGATGGAATAATTTCATCTAAGCCAAAACCAATGATCCAATTGTGGAGTATGCAGCAAGCAAGCACAAGTTTGACTTGAGTCTTGTATTTGTGGAAAGATTTATTGTCTATTATTCTGAACCTGCCCTTAAGTGCACTAAAGGCCCTCTCCACTGTGACCCTAAGTGAAGAGTGCCTAAGGTTGAATAGCTCCTTTGCATTGGTGGGTTGGTTTGTGCTGGAGAACTCACTCAAGTGATACCTGACCCCTCTATATGGTGGCAAGAAGCCTTGTCTGCATGCATATCCCGCATCTACCAGGTAGAAGTGACCTACAATTGTTGGAGAATGAGTGTGAAAGTGTGTTTCATCACAGTGGACATAAGTGCATTGACTAGCTAGTGCAGTTACCTGCTGGCACAGTGAACCCATCATCTCTCTCTATGGCATCACCCAAAATTAGTGCATCATGGGCCGATCCCTCCCAACCGCCTAGAACATATGTGAACTTTAGGTCAAAGCTCACATCAGCCATCACATTTTGAGTTGTGGTGGACTTCCTACCCCTGAAAGCTTGCTGCATGTGTCTAGGCACCCTTGCCAACACATGTGTGGCATCAATGGCACCAATGCAATTCTACATAAATGTCCATAAGCCAAAAGATTAACATATGTGCAAACACATTGATATGAACATGTGTGGGAAACATATAGACATGAAAGTACCTTCAGAAAAGGGAACCATCTGTGGCTGCCCATAATCTTAGGGTGTGTGGCAGTGCTTGGGGGCTTGATCATGTCAGCCCTTAATTCACCAATAGCATACAAAACTTGGTGGAAGACCCTACTGACAGTCTCAATGGATCTCCTAAAGGATTGATGAACTACCCTAAACCTCTGGTTGTGCCCAACCACATGTATAAACATTGCCACTGCTCCTCCACCGGACATCCAAGCTGTCTCGGGAACAAGTTTTCTACTCCTAAGCGAGGTTGCACAAAGAAAAGAAGGGGACCCGTTTCATGCGCAACATGGCAATGCATTCAACATCATTGTAGTTGTACATCATTTGGAGTGTGCTCTGTCTATGCTTCTCAGCTTCAGTCCTAGGCCCATAAGGGATTGATTCTTCTTCACTAATCCTTCTAAGCCTATTGACTACAAAGGAAACCATAACAACAACCATCCCTGCTGCTTGCCTAGCCATCAGTGCATGTTGTGCATTTGTATCCATCTACATGCATTCACAAATGTATAAGCAATTTAAGTAGACCCTGGCTGGCCTCTGAATGTAACTGCAATCATTCACAAATGAAAAAACGCACGGCTGCAGTACTAGATATGCCTCCCTGTGCCAATAAGCTAGTCATCATCGACCATTCATATCCCAAACAACAACATTTACAATATCAAACAAACCGGCAAGGATCCACCAACAATAACAACTCAGTACTACAATATCAAACAAATCGACAAGGAATCATCTCGCAAGAATAAATACCAACAAACAAGACATAGATCTGAACAAAACAATGAACTGCGTACTGATTAAATGGGGGAAAAATAGGGATTTCACCTCGAGTGAGCAAGAGGGGTACAGAAGCTGCTGGAAACAGCTGGAGGTGGGGAGGAGGTAGCAGATCTGGAAGGGGAAGCGCATCCACGAACGAGCAACACCGCCTCGCCGGGCCGCGACGAGAACCACGCCGCCCGGACGCGAGTCCACACGGGGAACGAAGAGGAAGCCCGGGGAACAACACGACTCGCGCCGCAACTTACCTCGTCGACGGTTCCTCAACGGGAGCGGAGAGTGGAGAGGAGGGGAAGAAGTGAGGGAGGTAGGAGGGAGCGGTATAAGTAGGCCATGGAAGTTTCACTCCTCCCGCGCGGAAGTTTCACTCCTCGCGCGCGAGCCGCGCGAGCGCGCGGAGCTCCCCGCCGACGGCAAGATTCGCCCGCACGGCGCGCGGCCCGCAGCCGGGGGCGAGGAGAAACGAAACCTAGGAGCGTGCGGCGCGAGCCAGGAGAGAGAGGGGGAAATGCACCGCGGCGGCCAGGCTCCCAGGCCGGCCAACGATATCAAACACGGGAAGATGGCTGTGGTGGGCTTGGCTGGGGGTTTTTGGCCCATATCAAACATGCCCCAAGTCGCCAAGACAGGACGTGCGTCGAGGGCGAGGCGGAGACACAGGCCGCATGCTCGTTCGTTGCTCCTCTGCTACGGTGACGGCAGAAAACTGAGGGCTTGCTCGCTTCCGTGGGATTCAATCCGACCGGAATAATAAATGTATGAAGAAAATTATGATAGGGACTCGGATTTATTCCGGATCAAAAATTAATTTACCAATCATGATAGGTAGAACAAGAGACAGTAGAGCCGGATTGGTTCCACACCTCTTGACTAGTGGATTGATTCCGAGCCTTTTGGTGTACCTATCATGAGCAAATTAGTTTTTGGTCCGGAATAAATCCGGATCTCTTATAGTTACTATCATGATTTTCTTGTTGTATTTATCCATTCCGATCGAATTGATCCCGTGCAAACGAACGAGGCCTAATAGTCTTATGCTCATGCTAAAGTGAATGCGTCTTGTGTTCCTGCTAATTTAATGTGTGTCAGCTCAAGAATCTTAAGATCAGTAAGTAAGAGCGCATTTGGGCACCGAAGTGAAGTCATCGAACCGGAGCAGCAGACACTGACTAAAACCGTGTTTGGATGCCGGATGAAAAGTACCAAATGAAGTTTATTTACAAAACATTTTCACAAATGAGTACAAATTTGTGCGACGAATCTAATGAGTATAATTAATTTACGATTTGCTATAGTAATACTACAGTCGCGGCGGTCAGCGCTACGAGAGGGAGGAGAGGCCCGTCGTTGGGGCCAACCCATGTTTCGACCACAGAGACAAAGGGAGAGGTCACCGGCTGCCCCTGGTTTGGCCGCACCGGCAATGGAGAGGGAGGTAAAGGCTGTCGACCGCTCGACACCGTGCTAGAGAGGGGAGGCCCGGGGGAGAGAAGGGAGGGGAGAGGATGTAATGGAGGGTGGCGGTTGGGGAGGTGGATCCTACGCGTCATCCACTGTAGAATGGGTGGACAAGTTAATTTTGGGTAGAAATTTTGATGACTAAAGGATGGGTGCTATCACATCTAAACAGTTCATATTTGTAGGATAATGTAATCCGGTCTAAACAAATTCGTTTTTTTCTCAATCACCTTCCATATCTGATTGGAACATGAACAGACACAATAACTTCTCAATTTGTGATTTCAAATTTATTATTTTAAATCATCGAAAACTTGTTGATTTTAAATCATTGAATTGAATACTAATATATTTGATAGACACCTGCGCACCGCACGTGCATCATTACTAGTTTTCTAAAGATTAATTACTGAATTATGTTTTGCAGATATCATAATCTGATAATCATTTGGACCACGTCATTCCTCTTTTACCTATTATTTGGCTATTACTACTTTCTCCGTTCGATCTATACCTTTGGCTGAAACGGTCTTGGATAAGGGTCACGTTGCCCTCTTAAATTGGTCACGATAAACCTTTGAACCGGTCTATCTGTGATTGCGACGGCTTACGGTGGCTTCAACGAGGCACTACTACTAATTTTGAAGATGCGCATATGTGATCCTGCTGGCCATATAAGCTAGCCGTACATATTAATTGTTTCTAACTATGAGTTACATGCAGGATCGTCGCGTGCGTTTTCGTTTAGAACTGATCGAGTGAGTACGTTTTCGTTTCGTTGCTTCATTCTGCGTGCATGCGCTGATTTTTTCCAAAGAGACGCCAAGAGTTCAGTCGATTTTTATGCAAAGAATGAACACAAAACAGGCCATGCTATGAACATGATTACCTGGAGTGACACATCATCTGAAAATATTTGAAACAATAATGAAACACCTCCCTCTCAATGCATAGTTCCATCTATTATTGTTTATTATTATTGTTTTTTAGTTGCATGCAAGACACAAGTTGTCTAGGTAATTGTGTATTGAGGGTTTCATCCTTAGGGCACTCTTAACCCAGAATTCACCATGGAGTCTAAGTCTATTAATTACCGTATCATTTATAGCTTTTTGCTAATGTGGCGCTTTATTTAATGAAGAAGGAGAGGGAAAACATAAGACTCAAAGTCTAACTAAGAAACCAAGTCTTCACGCAAATCAAGACCAGTTGTGAGAGAGACAAGTGGGTCCTGTGATGCTATGATAGAAAATTGCATTGTGTAAGATAGTTTCTTAACACGAAATCCAAAATTATAGAAACTATGATAGTTTCTAGCATTGGGAGTGCCCTTATGAAACTCAATTTACCTCTCCCTTCATTAATACATTGTCATATAATCAAAAGTACTTACTCCATAGGAGGCTATTTAATGTCCATGTAATCTCCATTGAGACTAGCCTAAGGCCTGCTATGCATATAACTTGGAGCCCTAGACGATCCAGATCTGCGTATGGCTTCAAGGTTTGCTTCGTTCACCAGTAGTCACCAATCAGCGGACTTGCGCAAGCAGAGAGAGAACACAATATGTTTACTGGGCCAGGACGACGTGCGCCCGCATTCTGCTTAACGGCTTATCGCCCACCAACAAGAAGATTTTCTCTCGTAACAACAAACCAAAGAATCGTACGGCCCAAGAAGATTTTCTCTCGTAATAAACCAAAGACTAGCCATCAGTCACCAGCCAAACGAACAGGCTCGTGCCCGCCCGAACGTACGTGATGCTTCAGGCGATCGATCGAGGACACGTCCGCGTCACCGTAGCAACACGCTGTTGTTAGTGATTAGTGTTACTGCCCGTGGCGTGAAAACGGCGGGTCACATGTTCAAGATGACCGAGTAAGCTTAACAGTGATCTACCGGGGACCGGGCCCCGGTGGCCACACGCCCATAACGTTGCCGAGATCAACTGCATCGCCAGCCGTGTGTTACCACTTGCCCGTCGCGTTGCTTTCTGGTAAAGTGCCAAAGGGTAAGGCCCGGTCGGGCAGAAGATAAGAGCCATGCAAGCACTCGCCTCCCGTTGGTTACACTTCAGCCTCATGAGGATGTGGATGGGAACCTTGCCATGGCATGCTCTGGCTTGTGTTGTGTGCCCTGAGAAGCTTTACCCCACTTTCATTTGTCCTATCCAATTCTTTTTGGATGCCATCCAGCGGCTTGGGTCGAAGAAGAACGAGCGAGGGATACTGTTACATTACATATGGATAACTGGAGGATATGAACATACTGAAGGTAGACAATAGCTACGTGACCCAACAAGTTGCCAACTTTTTTCCAGCCACTACCTCACCTGAAACGGCAACTAGGACAGACGCTAGCATGTTGGCTACTATACTGTACTTCTGACTTCTAAGCAACCGCCGGCCGGCTCGAACTGGTCGGGTCACACCACCGGTGTGTGCACCGAAGCTAACTGCTAGAGCTAGTTGGTGTTCTCCTTTATCGGCGGGAGCATCGGGCTCCAGCACGCGTCCCGGCACGACGCCGGGCTCGTCGCCCCGCCGGCCCGGAGCAGCTCGCCCTTCAACTCGGCCATCCTAACCTTGCGCGCCCGCGCGCTCAGCCTCGCCGCCAGCGCCTCCGCGTCCTTCCTCCTCATCACGACCTTCACCGTCACCACCGTGCCGCCCGCGCCGTCGCCATAATCACCCGCACGCCGAAGCACTCCTCCCGGACGACGACGTCGCCACGACGCGCGCGTCGTCTGTTCCTCCTGATGATCATCGGCGGCGGCGTCGTCGTTGTCTCGCCGCTGCTTGCGGTGATCGGCGACAGCGCGCCTCGATGCCCCCGCCTCGGTGACGGTGACGACGTCGATTTTCTTGGAGCGCCTCCACCCGGTGTTGCCCATCTATCCGTGCCCGTGCGCGCGTGGAACTAGCGGGACCGGCCAAGTGAGTGGCTGCTAGGGAGTGACTGACACCAGGTGATCTCTTGGTGTGGTGGTGTTCGGATTGGTTTCCTGGGCCCTTTAAATGGCGCGCCACGCCCGTGGCTTTATTTTTGCAGCGTCGTCACGAAGGAGGGAGAGGACTTGTTCAAACGACGGGCCGAGGGCAAAAGGGACGTGCACAGCGCGGGGTATATAGGCAGGTCACAGGTCTCCTCGCGGTCTATGGGCACTGAACCGAGGGCAAGAGCTCAATGTGATTACATTTTCATGACATACATATTTAGTGTGATAAATACCAATACTTTTTCATTACTCTACAAAATTTTAAACAGTTTGATTATGAAGAAATCAAAGTGGTCATTCTTTGCGGATGAAGGGAGTGTTGGTGTAGCTCCATTATATTATAATCAAATAATAATTTTTTATCTGAGACGGTCTTGGATGATGGCTCAAATTGCCGGGACCTTTTAAATTTGATCAAGATAGCAGCTATGAACTGGTCTACATGGATTGTGACGGCCTCAAAGTGTCAAAGGGGGTCATGAAAGCAAGAAGACACTAATTTCATATTGCCAATAATGAACTTCGCCATGCGGAGATACTTGGAGTATTTGAAACGGTCTCGAATGATTTGTCTGATGACCGAGCATGGTTTGTCAGTTGGCCTCCACGGGAGAATTTCGTTTCCATCGAAGGTTTTCGAGGTCACCTCAATTACGGCCGCCGACGTCGCATCACCCAATCACCCCAGTTCCTCGATGACCGGCGTGCGCCTCGAGCTCCTCTCCTTCCCTCCTGGCAACCGCGCCGTCCCTTCCTCGGTGACTGCCGCCATCCCTAGCTTCCTCAGTTCCTCTATCGAAGACTTCCGCCCCGAAGTCCATCTCTCTCGATAACCGCTGCCTTGAGCTCCATTGGTGATGCTAGCTAGCAATTTTTCCTAGGTGCAATTTTCCTGAGGTCTTTTACAGTACACAATACTACCAAGTAATCATTTAAGTCCTTTTCCTTCCCACCCTCGTTTTATCTCGCACCCTGCAAATCACAGCGCTGAACCGCCTCGGTCGCCATTGCCATTCCAGTCCACCGCCGCCGCCTCCTCCGCCCATTCCAGTCCAGGGCACCGACACCGCAGCGTCCGTGCTGACGCCCCGTTCCCACGGGTGTTCTTCACATCCTGCTGGCACCACAGGAACAGAGGGGCGAGGGCATCCCATCATCCCGTGTAGCCCTACCCGGCTCCTTCCCGTGGCCAATTGAAGGACCGGCATGCGTACGGCCGCATGAACTGCATTCAAAACTATTTTACATTGATTGTGTGATGAGGCACATCTGATCAGTTCAGAAAGACAGTTGATGTGTTTGTTCATGTGCTCTCAAAGGAAAAGCATGGGTCTATTGCTGCCGAGATTTTTGCTATTTTGACCACGAAAGCGAAAGACTTCTCTAAAATGACCACTAGACATCAGGCATGTCTAAAAATGACCACGAATCCGTTTTCCATACCTTAGAATGACCAAATCAGAGTTTTATAATTTTTGTAATCTTTTCTTAACATTTCTCCAACTGAACGGACCAAAATACCCTTACTCCAATCCATCCCTTCCGCCCCCGAAGGAAAAATCAATCGGTCTCTCTTCCCTGCTCGCGAACCAGATCGAGGAAGGATGGCGCCATCTCCGGCGCCGGCGTCGGCGCCACCAGGTCCCACCGCGGCCACAACCGCGCCCCCGCCCGCGGCCGCGCCCCCGCTCGTGAGGGAGCCCCCCGCCCGTGGCCGCGCCGCCCGCGACGGAGCCCTTGCCCGCCGCCGCGCCGCCCGCAACGGTGCCCCCCGCCCGCGGCCGCGCGCGCCGCGCCCTTGCCCGCGACGTTGTCCGCGACGGCCGCCACGGCCCTACCCGCGAGGCCGCGACAGACGAGGGCGCGGAGGAGGACCGCGCAGACGTGGCATTTTGTCCCGGTCCAGCACTGTCCCAAGGCGTTGGAGGCATAGGAGGGTAGGACTGTCTTTTCCCGTGGAGAATTACCTCTCTAAAACAGTAAATGGTGTAAAATAGCCGCTATGGTCATTTTAACGGGAAGAGCAACGGATTCGCGGTCATTTTAGAGAAGCCCAATGTCTGGTGGTCATTTTAGAGAAGCCCTTAACTTTCGTGGCCAAAATAGCAAAAATCTCTTTGCTGCCTGCAGCAACAAATATGTTCATGTAAACAAGATTTTGTGTTCATGCACTGCAATTAATTCAGTCTCATTACTGTGTGAATTTTCAGCACGCTCAGAAAAACTCATGAATTTTCAGCTGTCAAGATATCATTTTGAAATTGCTACATCTCAGTCAATATTATTTATTATCGTCATTGTACAAGTACAATCCACCAAATAGCAGTGTTTTTTTTTTGCTGTGGAGTTCACCATTCACCTTTCCTCAGCGTTAGAGTTTTGACTGATCACAGTTCACAAGTAGATGCTGATCAGCTGATGCACTCAACTGAAATCTTAGCTTTCCTTTGATCCTTGACCCTTAAGCATCAAAACAAAGTGTCGTACTCCCTACACTACATGGAAGTATCATTACAGCTCTTGTCCTGCAGAGGGACTTTGATTTATTCTTCTAGTTGCAGAGAATGGGATTGAAGTTATGCTTCATGTGAAATTTCTTGGTTGATTTTGCACTCTGAAGTCGGAACTCACTGCAGAAAGTTCTGTATCATTTTCTGCACGAGACATAATATTGCAAACAGAGTAGATTATTTTTGAAAGTAAGAACAGAGCAGATTATCAACGACTGGTTCTCTGAAAGGAGGGAGATGACAAGAAGAGCACGCAGATGAGGTTGGGCAAGCCCTTAACTTTCGTGGCCAAAATAGCAAAAATCTCTTTGCTGCCTGCAGCAACAAATATGTTCATGTAAACAAGATTTTGTGTTCATGCACTGCAATTAATTCAGTCTCATTACTGTGTGAATTTTCAGCACGCTCAAAAAAAACTCATGAATTTTCAGCTGTCAAGATATCATTTTGAAATTGCTACATCTCAGTCAATATTATTTATTATCGTCATTGTACAAGTACAATCCACCAAATAGCAGTGTTTTTTTTTTTGCTGTGGAGTTCACCATTCACCTTTCCTCAGCGTTAGAGTTTTGACTGATCACAGTTCACAAGTAGATGCTGATCAGCTGATGCACTCAACTGAAATCTTAGCTTTCCTTTGATCCTTGACCCTTAAGCATCAAAACAAAGTGTCGTACTCCCTACACTACATGGAAGTATCATTACAGCTCTTGTCCTGCAGAGGGACTTTGATTTATTCTTCTAGTTGCAGAGAATGGGATTGAAGTTATGCTTCATGTGAAATTTCTTGGTTGATTTTGCACTCTGAAGTCGGAACTCACTGCAGAAAGTTCTGTATCATTTTCTGCACGAGACATAATATTGCAAACAGAGTAGATTATTTTTGAAAGTAAGAACAGAGCAGATTATCAACGACTGGTTCTCTGAAAGGAGGGAGATGACAAGAAGAGCACGCAGATGAGGTTGGGCAAAAGATGACAAGAAGAGCACGCAGATGAGGTTGGACAATTTTTGCTCGTGGCTGATGGCTTCGGCTTGCCCTTCTCCTATGTACAAGGTGTTTCTCTAGTGCTTCTGAGCTTCGAGACATGCATGTGCAGATGCAGGATTAAGATGGGGGTGATTCGTGGCCTCCGCCGGCGTGGATGCAGGATTAAGATGGGGCAGCTGATCTCCGTCGGCGCCGCGCCGATGAGTGGGTCATGAACGTCGCCATCGTGGGGCGCGGAACCCGCCGTTGAACCCTGTCACGTAGTCGTCGCCACTGCCGCCGCCGCCGGCGGCGGCGGTGCGACAGCTGGGAGAGTTGACTACGGACTGCGGTTGAAACGACGAGATGAGAATGAAGATTGGTAACAATTTATATTTGAGATATTACAACGAGATCATTTTTGCATCTTTCGCAAATGGGGCGTGGCGACATCGATGAGGCCTCCGTCTCCCCCGCCGCGCGGCCGCCGCCGTCGCCACTAACTACGGGAGCGACAGAAACGAAAAGATAGAATTGTTATACACGAAGAGTAGAATAAAATAAAGATAGGATACCTAAGAAATATCTGGTATATTACAACATTGCCATTTTATTTCCAATCATACCCCTATACTACACATACGACCTATAAATACTACCGTACTACAGCTAATAAAACCAGTACTAGAAGTATCTATTCTCTTACATGGTTATCAGAGCCAATCTTCCATAGATACATCCACACAAGAAAACATCAACCTCCTTCCATGGCCGCATCTTCATCCAATGCTCTGCCGACCATCACCGGTGGGCATGTGGTCGTCTCGGAGAAGCTTACCCGGGACAACTACATGTTGTGGAAGGCTCAAGTCCTCCCAACCGTGAGAGGCGCCCAGCTCATGGGCTATCTCGACGGGACCCTAGGGGCGTGTTTGATTTGGGCCAAAAACAGCCAGCCAGGCTCCCTAGGTGCAAGCTCCCGTGTTTGATTTCCTGAGCCCACTCGCAAGCCAGGCCCACGGGATGCAAAAGACACTCTCTCTCCTAGCTCCCATCCAACGCAAAATTTTCTCGTTTCTCCAGAGCCAGCTCGTGGTCGAGCTCCCACGAGCTCTCGTTCGGATCGTGTCACCTCCTCACCTCTTCTCGTTTTGGCAGTCCCGACGCTCACGCATGCGGTCACGGCGGCGGTGGGGCGGAGGTCGCCCGCGCCCGCGGCGGCCGGCGCGGAGCTCCCCCTGCGCTGCGGCGGCCGGGGCAAAGGTCACCCGCGGCGGCGGTCGGGGCGAGGTTGCCCGCGGCGGCGGTGGCGGGGGCGGAGCTCCCCCGCGCCGGCCGCGCTCGCGGCGGCCCGACGGAGGTCGCACGCAAGCGGCGGTGGCGGGGGCGGAGCTCCCTCGCACCCGCGGCGGCGATAGCCGGGGGCGGAGCTCCCCCGCGCTCGCGGCGATGCCGGAGCGAGGCCCCCCGCATCCATGCCCACGCTCGCGGCGGCAGCGGCCAGGGCGGAGCTCCCCCACGCCCATGCTGAAGACCTCGCGCGCCGCAATGAGGGAGAGAGGGTGGTAAGGCCACCATGTGCTAGATGCAAGGTTACCCTATCTATCTTTGGCCCATATCAAACACAAATACTTGTCTTAGCCTGTCTCAAATGAGAAAACAAATCAAACATGAGACTTGCACGGTTGGAGGCTGGCTCTGGCTGGCCACAGCCAGGCTCATCGGCCAGGCTCGCCAGGGGCGTGAAATCAAACACGCCCTAGAGGTTCCTCCCAAGACTGTCGAGATCGAGAAGAGCGACAAGACGAAGCAGACGATTCCCAATGAGGCGTACTCGACATGGGTAGCGAAGGATCAACAATTGCTGGCCTTCTTGCTCAACTCCATCACCAAGGAGGTTCTTCCTGCCGTGTCGACCTTGGGGACATCAAGAGAAGTATAGGAGACACTAGAGACAATGTTCTCTGCACAATCCCATGCCAGAGTCACCAACCTTCGTCTGCAACTCGCCAACATGAAGAAGGGCAGCATGACGGTTGCTGCATACTTTGCCAAGATGAAGGCTGTCTGAGATGAGATCACCACGGCTGGTAAGGTGATGGAAGATGATGAGATTGTCACCTATATTCTCAATGGCCTTGATTCAGATTATAATCCTGTCGTATCATCTGTTATGGCTCGAACTGACCCCATCACCGTGAGCGAGCTCTATGCTCAGTTGATGGCTTTTGATATGCGCCTTGAGATGCTCCAGGATAGCTACTCAGGAGGAAATTCTTCTGTCAACACCGCCTCACGTGGTCGTGGCCGTGGAAACTTCCGTGGACGAGGTCATGGTGGTGGTCAAGGCCAAGGTGGCCGTGGCAACTTTGAAGGCCGTGGTGGCGGCAACCAAAACTCCAACAAGCAGAACTCATCCAAGAAGCTCCTGATTGTTGGTACCGCTATGATGAAGACTATCAGTAGAAGACAGCGGGATCAGCAAGCACTGGCTATGGAGTTGATACAAACTGGTATGCAGATAGTGGCGCCAGTGATCATATCACAAGTGAGTTGAAAAAGTTAACGGTACGTGATAGGTATCACGACCATGATCAAGTTTGCACTGCCAATGGCGCATGTATTCACATCAATAGCATTGGTCATTCAACTTTTTATACCCACAATTCCAACTTGCATCTTCGTAATATTCTCCATGTGCCTAGTGCCTCAAAAAATCTTATATCTGTTCATCGCTTAACATCAGATAATAATGTATTCTTTGAATTTCATCTGACTTTCTTTCTTATAAAGGACCTAACAACGAAGAAAATTCTGCATCAAGGTAGATGTGAAGGAGGCCTATATCCCATTGAGTCAAGTTCGTCAATAAGAAGTCTCAACAAGCAAGCTTTTGGAGCTAGCAAGCCATCTACATCAAGATGGCATAGTCGTCTAGGTCATCCATCTTTTTCTATTATTGGTCGAGTCCTTAGAAATAATAATCTCCCTTGTCATGGAGAAAAGAACACTGAGTCGGTGTGTGATTCGTGCCAGAGAGCCAAAAGTCATCAGCTACCGTATTCTATTTCTCATAATATTTAAAAAGCTCCTCTTGATTTGATTCATTCTGATATTTGGGCACCGACTCGCACATCTATTGGTCGTTATTTCTATTATGTGAGCTTTATAGATGACTACAGTAGATATACTTGGTTATATCTCCTTAAGAAAAAATCTGATATTTATCTAGTCTTTCATAATTTTCAGAATCTTGTTGAAAGGAAATTTAATAAGAAGATTGTTTCTATGCAAACCGATTGGGGGGTGAGTATGAGAAATTAAATGCCTTTTTCCAGCAGATTGGAATTGCACATCGTGTATCTTGCCCCCATGCTCATCAACAAAATGGCTTAGTCGAGAGAAAACATCGACATATTGTTGAAGTTGGGATAGCCTTACTTGCCAATGCCTCTATGCCTCTAAAATTCTGGGATGAAGCCTTTCTCACAGCCACATATCTCATTAATATCCTTCCCAGTAAGGTTATTAGCTATCACACGCCCACTGAATTTCTTCTCAAGGAAACACCAGATTATTCATCCTTGCGCATCTTTGGGTGTGCATGCTGGTCGAACCTTAGACCATATAATCCCAGAAAACTTTCCTTTAGGTCTACTCGGTGTGTTTTTCTTGGATATAGCATCATGCACAAAGGCTTTAACACTACATGAAAAATTGGCTTTGGTAACGGGCGTAGATCGCCTTTGGTAACGGGCAATGCGCCCGTTACTGATCAAGTGTTACAAATAAGCCAAGAAAGGTAACGGGTATATGCCCGTTACTGATAAGACATATTCGTAACGGGCATTAAACAACGACTGTTACCACAACTAGCCACCGATCACGTGAAATGGTTGTTTTTTGGGCCCACAGGGAACTTTCATAATGGGCACCAAAGCAAAGCCCGTTACAAAAGCTCAATATCAGAGACGCCTGATGTGCACCTGCGTCTCCATTATCTTGACAAACTGAGATGCGTCTATTTCACATGCGTCACAGTACATATAGGATTCGTAACGGGCATCAAACAACGACCGTTACCACAACTAGTCACCAGTCACGTGAAATGGTTGATTCTTTGGACCCACATGGAACTTTGGTAACGGGCATGAAACAGAGCCCGTTACTGTGAAATTAACTTCAGAGACGTGTTCCGTGAACCTGCGTCTCCACTGTCTCGACGAAATGAGACGCATCTGTTTCCATGCGCGTCTGCTTTCTCTCTATTAAAGGAGACACTTGCTTTCAACCTGCGTCTCTTATATCTCGATGAACGGGGCAGGTCCTGGGGCCCATCGGTCAGGACTGGTAACGAGCTTTTACAATGCCCATTACATTGTGGGCATTTTTGTAACAGGCTTTCCGAATGAAGTCCGTTACTCACTGATCAGTGTTTGTAACGAGCTTTAATTAACACCCGTTAGAGATACGGCGACCACCCCTACAGTAACCTACCCGGTTGCCGGCAGCATCCTAGAACTAGCCAGGATTTGGCAGCCACCAGGGGCTGTATCCTGGAACCAGCCAGGATTTGGCAGCCACCACAGCAAGGAGACATCACAAACAAATTCTCACATCACAGATATAGGCAAAGCAAGATCACATTTATAGACAAGCTAGGATCACATCAAGTTTCAAGTTACTCTCATCAGGGCTTACTTGGATGGAGTCATGAGAAAACCGTCCCGTGCATCACCAAAGACCCTGCATGATCAGCAATACCAATTAGAAACACTAAGGGATTGATTTTTGGTGAACAAAAAATACTGTACCAATGGCCCTGCACGGTCAACAATACCAATTAGAAACACTAAGAGATTGAATTTTTGTGAACAAAACCTACAAGAAACTGACCAGTTCAAAACATTTGGAGGTCTGGGAACTTTAGCGGGGGATGTTGTTTAGCAGAATCTAGATACCAAACCTCTTTGAACTTCATACAGATGATCACTGTTACCCAGTGGCTAGTGCAGTAGGCATGCACCACGCGATAGTTGTTCATCATTGCATTTGAGATTGCTTTGCCAACTTGCTGAGAATGCTGAGAAATATTTGTTGAAGTAAACAAATCTGGATCTAAAAACCCAACACTGATCTGCATCCCCGCTGCCTTGTCCATCATTTTCCTACAAAAAATCAATTTGTCACGATGCATGAACTTTGCAGTCAAAATTAAAGAAATATCTTTTTAGGTTTTAAAGGACTTACAATGTCCACAACCTCATGAAGGTAACATCCAGAGAAGCCAGGGTTATAAGGTTATACACGCTACCGAATTCAATGTTTAACATTAAAGCACCACAACCACCTTTAAAGTTGTCTTGATCCACCTTTGCTAGAAAGACAAGTTTATCCTTACTTTGTTCAATGACATAAGCATGAAACTTGGCACAATTTGGTCTAACAACCTTTACATTTGCTTCTGACAACATAGGTGCACCAGACTTGTATTTTGGTCGGTCCTGTTCTGTCCCATTAACACAGTTAAAAATCTCATCTTTAGAAAGAGGTTTCCTGGTCTGGTTCCCTTCTGCAGTGGAGATTGCCAGGGTTCCTCCTGTTGCAGAGGCTGCTGTACTTGTTGCATCTACTGCTTAGGGGGAGATTGCCTGCGCTCCTCCTCCTACTACTGGAGAGGCTGCTGTTTCGCCTGTTGATTATCCTCATGTTGCAGCTGCTGCTTAGGTGTAGTTTGCCTGGGCTCCTCCTGTTGTTGTCGACGCTCCTGCTGCTGGAGAGGCTGCTGTTTCGTCTATTGATTACCCTCAAGTTGTAGCTGCTGCTTAGGTGGAGTTTGCCTGGGCTCCTCCTCCGGTTGTTGTCAATGCTCTTGCAACGTAGTTTTGCCGATTTGCTGCTGCTGCTGCTACTGTTGAGCCTTCTCTTGCTGACACTGAGCTGCAGCACCTCCATCTGATGTTGTACCCCTGCTACCTGTTGCAGCTTCAGGGTTGGGATGTCTCGTCATGGGTGGTATAATGATCCTGTCCTTTGTCCATTGGATCCTTTGAATGAGAGCCTCAGCTAGGGTTGCTACGTCACCCCCATCAATTGGTACAGGCAGAGGGTATTGACTCGCATTGGCCCACACATAAGTAGGTTGCACCACAACATACCCATCCTGCACCGGTACTGAATGGGGAGCCTTTTGAGATGGAAAGACTTTCGCTAGTGCGAGCTCCACGGTGCCATCCAAAAGGCTAAACGTGGTTGGCTCTGTCAGCTTATCTATTGTGCCTAGCATAGGTGATCGACTATCACTGTGCACTTCATTTGCTTCATCACCGTTGGCATTCCAATGATCTTGCTCTCTGCCATCTTCCTCGCTGTCATGCGCATGTTCTTCCTCGCAGTAATGCCCATCTTCTTCCTCAATGCCATCCATATCTTCTTCCTCGCTGCTACTGACAGGTGCTGGTAATTGGGAAGGAAGAAATGCATTTTTCGGTATGTTGATGCCTAATAATCTTAGGGCATGGACAATTGATTTAAATGTTTTGTCCGCCATCACATCATGAGCATCAGACCTCTGGTTCCTCTTCTTCCTGTACATTCCAGTGAACTCTTCACCAAACCCTTTATCCCAGCCAAGTGAACTAGACACGCCTCGGACCCGACCTCGATGCTCTGGAGTCTCAAGTGCTGTGGTGAGGATATCATCCTCCCTAACCCCAGAGAAAGAACCATCGCTACCCTAAGCTGCAAGTGTTTTCACCCAATCTGCTACCCCCACCACCGCAGGGTTGCTGAATGTTATGCCCCCGCTTCCTTCACTAGTATTCTTCTTCTTCTTCCCTACCCTTGCCCGCAGATAAGGTCTCGAATGTCCAGGAAATTGGTCCCAAGGGTTCTATTTTCCTTCTGCAGCTAGCTTTGCATCCTCCTCCTCCCACTTTTTCCTTTTACCACGATAACCTTTTCTTCCCGTCCTGTGTGGCTTATTATGCAATGCTCTCTTTTATTTCATCTCCTGGCTCAATTGCTGAAATGAAGGAGAATTGGCTTCCTACACAAACATGTCCCAGTCTTCTTGCTGCAAAAAGGCATGCTTCACAAAGGGAGTCTCCTATTCACTCACATATTTTTTTCTTAAATGGGACTTGAACAGCCGTTGCAAGGTTCCAATCTGTGATATAGCTGCCTTAACTGCCTTCTTGTGAATAGATTCTTCCAGATTGGCTGGGCAATCTAGCTTTTTGTCTAAAACTGTGAACAAATGGTCCTTCTCAATTGGTGAGAAATCATCAACCGCCTTGTTGATTGACTGTAGCGAACATGGCCCCATTTGCCATTTGTTCGAGTTGATTTTGGTGATTCATGCTAACACAAGTAATGGGACTAACCACATTGTCTAGCATGTCTTTGTAGGCATTCTTAGGTCCCATGGATGTTACCACATATTAACATACCATGCACAAGTTAACATACCATGCCCAAGCTAACATGTCACACCACAAGTAAACATACCATGGACATGTCAGGTTACTTACAGCAAATTTGAGGACTTAGTATATATTTTGAGGCTATAAGTAATGGCATGTTAAGTATGTTAAGTTGAAGCAAAGATCTAAGTTGAAGATGCGAAGAAAAAGAAGGAAAAAGACACCGTTGGATGAACCGACGGTACCAGTATAGCAAGTGTCGGTGCAATCATCGGATGAGTTGGTACACTAGTTGAAACCCTAGGCACCGTCGGATGAACTGACGATTCATTTTCTAGTAGCGTCGGACGAGTTGCAGAGGAAGAGCAGCAAAGAGAGTAGCACCGGATGATCCGATGGTCTAAGTGAGGACACCGTCGGTCTATCCGACGCTTAGTTTGAATCAAGACAGAGACGCGCTAAGACGAAGCCTTCAGCACCGGATGATCCGATGCCTTGGTCAAGGGGTAGCGTCGGTCTATCCGACGGTCGCGTGGAGCTAACAGAGACGACTTGGTTGCGGGGTCTTCAGCACCAGATGATCCGACGGACCGTTGGTGTATAACGTCGGAGCAGTTGTGTCAGAGAATATCAACGGCTAAGTGACATGGGAGGGGCACTGGATGAATCGACGCCCTGGAAAAACTAGCATCGGTTCATCCGACGCTACCTTTTTTAGTGGCCATTTAGCCAACGGCTAGTTTGATGCCTTGGGCTATTTATACCCCCTCCACTCACCCATTTGAGGTTGCTAGATTGTGTGGAAGTGCAGGAGAGTGCAAGACACCTAGAAGATCATATCCAATCCATCCAAGTGCTTAATTGCTCATCCTTAGACTTGCATATGCTTTGTGTATGTGCTTAGTGCTAGGCTTACCTTAGAGCTGAGTGAGTGCAACGTTGTGCCAACCTTGTGAGGTGATTCTTGAGTGAATCAAGGTGTACAAGGTTCGCCGGAAGCCTTGGGGCCTAAGTGGCTCACCGGCAATCATCATCGACCCTCCGGCTTGGTGTGGAGCGGCGAGGACACTTTGTGCGGGGGACGTGGAGACCCCCTTCCTAAGTGGAGAAGCTCCTTAGTGGAGGAAGCATCAAGGTGACCAAGGGAGCTTGGCAAGTGCCTAAGTGTCTAGCCTTTGTGGCGAGTCAAGTGGTGCTCTTGGGAGAGACTTGGTTACCGGGAAGTAATACTCTTGTGGGAGTGCTTCAACAACGTGGACTAGGGGTGGCTTAGTGCCTACCGATACCACGGGATAAATCGCGTGTCTAGAGTTTGCTTCCTCTCATCCCCTTTACGTTTCCGCATTTACTCTATTGCAATCCTTGCTTGCCTTTACTTTCCTAGGGTAGTATCATGCTAGGATTGGCTATAGGTTGCAAACCTTGTTTTGGGATGGGAGTTTCACACTAGAACAACCCTAGTTGCACATCTAAATAGTATGTTCTAGTTTACCTTTGTGCGAAAATAGTGAAGCCACAGGTTAAAATTTTTAAGTTGCCTAATTCACCCCCTCCCCCTCTTAGGCTAACGAGCATCCGATTCCTTACAAGTGGTATCAGAGCCGGGACTCACTTCCTTCACAAGGATACGCCAATTCGATTGGTAAATTATGAAAACCGGCTCATTGGAACGGTTAGGCTTCACCGCCTAGTGAGTTGCTCTATAGAGGAATGAAAGGGGTGGATACCTTAGGTTTGGCTCCACATTTTGATGGCACGGGCTATCCTCGGTGGAAGGTTCTCATGGAGGCCTATCTCCAAGCAAGGGACCTTGATGTTTGGAGAGTCACCGATGAGGGCATGAGAAATGGTACTAAGAAGGAAAAGCAATTTGATGTGATTGCTAAGAGTATCATTTTGTCCTCACTAGATGTAGGCGTTTTCAATAGAGTTTTTAATTGTGAAAATTCTCATGAGCTATGGAAAACCATCAAGGAGCAAAATGAGGGTTCAAAAGAAGTTGCAAATGAACGCTACGGTTGTCTCCTTGAGGAATTCAATAGCTTTAAGCAACTTGCAAATGAAAATGCCGAATCTATATACTCACACCTAAATGTGCTTGTCAATGAGATCAATGCTTTAGGCGTGAAGGATATCATGGACTTGAACATCAACCGCAAGGTCCTTCAAAGTCTCCGGAAGCCCGATTATGACTTGGTGATAGCTATCATCTATGAGAAGAAGCTTGAAGAATTGAAGCCATCTCATATATTGAGCAAGATTATGGCACATGAGCTTCAAATCATGCCCAAGTCCAAGAAGGCGCCGCAAGAAAAGCCCCAAGAACCATCTTCTCCAACTACAAGCCATGCCCTCTCAAGCCAACAAGAGAAGGTGTTGAGTAGAATGGCTACTCATGGAAGCTCAAGTGAGGATGATGGTGATCATGGTGACGATGAAGATTCCTCAAGTGATGAATAGGTTGAATCCATGGTGGCTGAGTACGTGAAGAAGATCTTCAAGTATGTGAAGAAAGTCAACATGTACGGTTGCAATGTCCACTTGAGAGAAGGGCGTCATCATCAACACATCAAGTTCACCAAGATCGAGCACAAGCCCAAGAAGAAGGTGGACAAGGAGAGGAGACCAAGGCAAGAAGCAACTATCGCCGTCCGTGAGTGGACAAGTGGTGGAGAATCAAGTTCTTCTAGCTCAAGTGATGAATCAAGAAAGAACTTCACCACCCGCTTCATGCAAGGTCCTTCATCATCACTACACATGTGCCTTATGGCCAAAGGTATGGAAAGCAATGTAAGTGATGACGAATCCGACACCACCTCTCTTGATGATCTTGTTGAGCTAGTCTATGGCAAAAAGGAATGCTTGAGAAACAAGCTAATGAAATTAAAGAACTCAATGCTCTCAATGATCTTAGTGGAACCCTTGCTACAAATTATGAACATTTGTTGTGAAAATTCAAATTGCTTAGCAAGGAGTGTGATGAACTGAAATCTAAGCTTGAGAGCAATGAGACTAAAACAAGAAATTCCTTTGAGCTTGATGAATCATCTATCCCTTGTGCAATTCCTATCTCCAAGGTAGATGCTTCAACTTCTTGCATTGATTTAATTGATGAATCTTGCTCACCATCTTGCAATGAGAATGTTGTTGTAGAAACATGTGATTGTCTCATAGGCAAGAAAAATGATGAGCTCAAGCAAGAAGTGAAATGGCTCCGAGAGAGGTTGGCAAACTTGATGGGCAAGGGCAAGAATGATGAGGAACAAGTGGACATCTCTCAAGGCATGAAGAGCAAAGTCCAACCTTCTCAAGATAACCGTGATCCCATGGTGAAGAAGCTTGAGAAGGGTGCAACCGTGACTTGCTACAAGTGTCATGGAGAAGGGCACAAGTTCTACAAATGCCCTCAATTTGTCAAGAAGATGGACAAGGGCACAAAGAAGAAGTTGAACCCCATCATCTAGAGCTCCCTCATCTACACCAAGCCCAACCGCAAGAACAAGACCAAGAGCAACACCTACGTCAAAGAAGAAGGCAAATGGCAAGTTGGTTGCACACAAGGTTGGGAAGATGAAGGAGGAGCAGGGTTGGAACCAACCGATTTGGGTGCCCAAGGAAGTTATTACCAACATGAAGGGGCCTCAAATGGTTTGGGTTCCAAAGGCCACTTGAAGGCCTTGAGAGCGGGGACTTGGGAGCACAAAGAAGTTGTGAAGATTCAAGCCTAGAAGCTAAGCTTGCAAGTTGGACATGTGTTGCCCAAGTTCCCCGGTTGAGGTAATGGAAATTAGTACCTATCTCTTGTATCATTGTAGCTCCATTGCCTTGTTTAGGTTGCATTTGTTGCAATGTTTACATATGGTAGGTTGCTTGTGCCATGTACTAACCCATGAGCAACCTACATGGTTTGATTAGTGTGTAGGAAAGCTACACTTGTTCTTTCATGGTGCTTGTCTTCATATATATATATCTTTTTGCATCATGAGCAAGCTATAGGGTTAGCTTCCCTTTTGTTGTCATAAACAATGTGCATACAATTAGTTGGTGATTCAAACACTAAATGCACACATTTAGGGGGAGCTCATCCTATGGTTTGGTTATGGGACTAACATCGTTTCAAGTTTATCTTATGTAGTCCCTAGGCGACGCGTTCCGGTGCGGTAATTCATTCTAAGAGAATGCTATTTCACTCTCAATGTGATCTAACATCTCTAAAAGAGTGAGTATAGCAATATGAGCTTCATGCTATTGAGTCATGTCCTTGCGAGCTTATGTTTCTATATAAGTTCAAAGGCAATGTACTCATACATTCCTAATCCTTGTGGTACCCCAAGTGTCTTCTATGCAAGCTTCTTTCAAGTGGTGTCATCTAGTGATATTATCTCAAAGTGGCATATCTCAATGTGGTGCCAACAAGGTAGAGAGGATCAACCCCCAGAGGTACGCAATGATCAAAAGACTACAAGTGATATCTACAAGTGGTAATGTAACAAGATCCCATTTGTATTATCTCTTGTCCTTTAAGCTACCTCCTTGCATGATATGCTCTAAGCTTCCTTGTCTTACAAGTTTGTAGTTGTGCACTTATTTTTTCACACCATCTTTTTGTGCACACACTTAGGGGGAGCTTAGTTTGTATCATGCTAGTCTCATGAGCTTGTGATCCACCTTAGTTATTCGCACATGTGGTATCTTCATTGATATCATACATTTGGATCATGGTTCATGCGGCTTTCTCCCTTGTATTTAACATTTCTCCTTTGAGCTATGTTTGCTAGGACTTACTAGTTTCCTTGGAGCCCCTTTTGTTTTGGACTTTTTGGAGATTTTATTCCAAAGAGGGAGAATGTGGGGCCAAAGCAAGCTAGTGGTTACAAAGTGGGAAGAGGCAAGCTATGTGTGAACATAGGAAGAGAAGATCAAAAAAGGGGGAAGTTTGATATAGGGGGAGTTTGGATGATGGTAAGCATCCAAGCAAGTGCAAGTGGCTCTAATTTTGTCAATTTTTGCAAATTTATGCTTGCTTTGCTTGTGTTGTCATAAATCACCAAAAATGGGGAGATTGTAGCGAACATGGCCCCATTTGCCATTTGTTCAAGTTGATTTTGGTGATTCATGCTAACACAAGTAATGGGACTTGTCTAGCATGTCTTTGTAGGCATTCCTAGGTCCCATGGATGTTACCACATGTTAACATACCATGCACAAGTTAACATACCATGCCCAAGCTAACATGTCATACCACAAGTTAACATACCATGGACATGTCAGGTTACTTACAACAAATTTGAGGACTTAGTATATATTTTGAGGCTATAAGTAATGGCATGTTAAGTATGTTAAGTTGAAGCAAAAATCCAAGTTGAAGACGCGAAGAAAAAGAAGGAAAAAGACACCGTCGGATGAATCGACGGCACCAATATAGCAAGCGTCGGTGCAATCATCGAACGAGTTGGTACACTAGTTGAAACCCTAGGCACCGTCGGATGAACCGACAGTTCATTTTCTAGTAGTGTCGGACGAGTTGCAGAGGAAGAGCAGCAAAGACAGTAGCACCGGATGATCAGACGGTCTAAGTGGGGACACCGTCGGTCTATCCGACGCTTAGTTTGAATCAAAATAGAGACACGCCAAGACGAAGCCTTCAACACCGGATGATACGACGCCTTGGTCAAGGGGTAGCGTCGGTCTATCCGACGGTCGCGTGGAAGCTAACAGAGACGACTTGGTTGCGGGGTCTTCAGCACCGGATGATCCGATGGACCGTCGGTGTATAACATCGGAGCAGTTGTGTCAGAGAATCTCAACGGCTAAGTGACGTGGGAGGGGCACCGGATGAACCGACGCCCTAGAAAAACTAGCATCGGTTCATCCGACGCTACCTTTTTCAGTGGCCGTTTAGCCAACGGCTAGTTTGATGCCTTGGACTATTTATACCCCCTCCACTCACCTATTTAAGGTTGCTGGATAGTGTGGAAGTGCAGGAGAGTGCAAGACACCTAGAAGATCATATCCAATCCATCCAAGTGCTTAATTGCTCATCCTTAGACTTGCATATGCTTTGTGTATGTGCTTAGTGCTAGGCTTAGCTTAGAGCCGAGTGAGTGCAAGGTTGTGCAACCTTGTGAGGTGATTCTTGAGTGAATCAAGGTGTACAAGGTTCGCCGGAAGCCTTGGGGCCTAAGTGGCTCACCGGCAATTGTCATCGACCCTCCGGCTTGGTGTGGAGCGGTGAGGACACTTTGTGCAGGGGACGTGGAGACCCCCTTCCTAAGTGGAGAAGCTCCTTAGTGGAGGCGACATCAAGGTGACCAAGGGAGCTTGGCAAGTGCCTAAGTGGCTAGCCTTTGTGGCGAGTCAAGTGGTGCTCTTTGGAGAGACCTGGTGACCGGGAAGCAATACTCTTGTGTGAGTGCTTCAACAACATGGACTAGGGGTGGCTTAGTGCCTACCAATACCACGTGATATATCACGTGTCAAGAGTTTGCTTCCTCTCATCCCCTTTACGTTTCCGCATTTACTCTATTGCAGTCATTGCTTGCCTTTACTTTCCTAGAGTAGTATCATGCTAGGATTGGCTATAGGTTACAAACCTTGTTTTGGGATGGGAGTTTCACACTAGAACAACCCTAGTTGCACATCTAGATAGTATGTTCTAGTGTACCTTTGTGCGAAAATAGTGAAGCCACAGGTTAAAGTTTTTAGTTGCCTAATTCACCCCCTCCCCCTCTTAGGCTAACGAGCATCCGATTCCTTACATTGGCACACTCTCTCGAGCAATGAGACCACAGAACAACACAAATCTATCCCTCACAGCATCTGGGGTAGGCCAAAAAATGACATCAAGTCCAGTTGCAGTCAACTTGTCTTCTGGCCATTTGGTTTGTGTCCTTGACCCGCGGGATCGAGTACTACTCGCTGAAGTCT
Source organism: Cenchrus americanus (assembly GCA_947561735.1). Taxonomy (NCBI): domain Eukaryota; kingdom Viridiplantae; phylum Streptophyta; class Magnoliopsida; order Poales; family Poaceae; genus Cenchrus; species Cenchrus americanus. The sequence continues at coordinate 72,482,644 of OX387244.1, read as the reverse complement.
GTGCTGAATGACCCTGTGAAGAAGGTTCACCGACGATGGGCTGTGATGATGCATTGGAGGTAGAGGAGTTTGTTGTTGTGGGAGACTGCATAGATGATATGTCAGGTTAGTGAGTAGAGCAACGTAATCAAGACTGAAAATCTAAACAAAATTCTTATTAGATAAATTCGTTTTCTCTAACAGGCAAAATAGCTGATACAGTTGTAAATAAAATCAGCATAGACATAAACAGTTTGTATTTTACTTAATTAGCATACAGGGATAGGTGCTAACCATTTTGACAGGGACACAACAATATGCTTATATATCAAAATAGAGAATAAATTCCTTCAATTGCTTCCTTGTCCAACTTGAGCAGCGATGGATTGTGTGTTCCATATATACATGCAACAAGAGGATAAAGCAATGGTCATGACATTATATATGACAGTAGTGAAACAACACTCACAACACATCGTGACACCAACAATAACAATATATATGACAGCAGTGAAACAATTAACACTCACAACAAAGTATAAGACAGTCTAGTTATCACTACCTTATAAACCACTGCGATGCAATTCCCACTGACATTATGTAGCCATCAGAATTAAAGTATGCTAACATGTCCAAAGCCTAACTGTTGATCTGGTACATTCAAAGCATAGTAGAATTAAAGTATGCTATCATCCTTTATACTTTTCATGAATTTACAGTGCAAAAATTATAGCAACAGGAACATGAAAATGAATTTCAACATTTCAAATAACTTCATCTGTTAGCAACAATTTATTCAAAATAGACTTGGAGCAACAAAATCCATCCATCAAATCCACAGTCAATCAATTGAAGATGAACTATTAAGGCATGTCTCTCTAATCCACCTTGACATGAATATATAGCAGATTGGGTGGACTACATTATAAACTATTGCGATCAATTCCCAATGACATTATGTGGCCATCATAATTAAAATATGCTAACGGTCCAAAGCATAACTGTCGATATGAGCATAGCAGAATTAAAGTATATGCTAACAGGTCCAAAGCATAACTGTCGATCTGGTACATTCAAAGCATAGCAGAATTAAAGTATGCTAACAGGTCTAAAGCATAACTATCCACATTCAAAGCATAGCAGAATTAAAGTATGCTAACATCCTCGATGCTTTTCATGAATTTACAGTGCAAAAATTGTAGCACCAGGAACATGAAAATGAATTTGCAACAATTTATTCAAACAGACTTGGGGCAACAAAATCCATCCATCAAATCCACAGTCAACCAATTAAAGATGAACTATCAAGGCATGTCTCCCTAATTAATCCACTTTGACATGAATATATAGCAGATTTTGGTGGCCGATGAGAGAGTTGGGGGTTCAAGCAGGACTAACCTCTGTCGCGAATGAAGTAGTTGTTCTTGTGATGGTCGGAGGGGCCGGATCCACGTCATCTCGTGGCCTGAGGCGGCCGGCTCGTCGTCGTGGCCGGGGACGACGTCAACGGATCCGCGTCAACCGTCTTTAGGTTAGCCGTACGTACGTCCGCATGCCATTAACTGCGTCCTCGTCACCGTCGTCACGCAGGGAGCGGTGGGGCCGGAGAAGAGTAGGGCTGCGGCGGGAGAGAGAGAGAGCAGTGAAGGCGAGCGGGGCGAGTGGCGGCGGCTGTGGGGAGAATGCGGGCGTTGTGGATCTGTCTAGCGAGGAGCCGAATATGAACTGCGCGTGTAATTGTGTTTCATGAAACTACTAGCGTGCCCTTGACGACTCTGTGCAACAATTGGAATTTCATGGGCACTATAGTAAATATATGTGAGAAATTTTGAGTAGCCCGCGCACGGTTTGCCTGCTAACGCTGACGAGTGGGCCAGTGAGGACCAGGAGCGTCCCAGTGGTCGATGGATGACCGCTCCTCAGTGATGAGTGATTGTCAATGGGTGTTGGACTGACTCTTGGCTTAGTGTGCAGGTGTAGGCTGCGGTCTAGTTCGTGTTGTTGCAGGTGAAGAACGGGCGCGAAAGGTCTTCAGCCTTGAGGGGCCTCCTGGAGATGGAGAGACAAGTAGGCTCGGTTCGAGGGACCCGGTGGACGGCGGGACTAGGTGCGGGCCACATGGTGGCGATACGAGCAAGACGAAGTCATGGACAATTGAGCCGGTGCACGGTGGCAGTCGAGTCAAGTGGTTTGGTGGGAGGCCGGACCGGGCACGCGGGGTTTGGTGGTTTGTCCACAAAACCATCGGAGGACGGTTTCTTGGTTTGGGCCTCAAAACCAAGTCCGAGGGCCCAACACGACGGAGACGGGATCCGGGCGTGTCGGGAAGCTTCGAGGCGGAGGACACGCGGCGGGATCGCATGGCTTGCGTCGGGAGGACGCGGGGTGCGGCAAAGGCGTGGCCGTCCGATGGCAAGACCCACAAACATTACCTAAATGCCCCTGTGTGGGTTGTATCGCCAGTAGTTAAGTTAGGGGTAGTCGAGTCATTTACCACTCCGGCGGGACCTGATATATAAGCCATGAGTGTGTGTGGATGGCTCTCTCTCTCGGCGACTTAGGGTTTCATTTCCTCCCTCCCATTTCTCATTTTCGTAGCTATTTTTCCTTCCTTTTTCTCTAGGCTAGCATGAGAGCTTCATGAGAGATTTGTTGAGAGGGATGGATGCTAGGGCGGCATGCTAGACCTTGTGAATCTTTCCTGGTTTGTATAGAAGATTCGGAGTTGTGTTTTTCGTGGTCTTTTTGTGCTTGTTTTCGTGCCTTTGTTCTCGGTGCGATTCCGCGGATTTGAGTGGGTTTCTCCCCGGATTTCTTTGAGAAAAACATGGATAGATGTCTCGTGCATCTTTGTGATTGATCTTGTGCCCTCAAACGTCGGGAAACCACTTCGATTCGAGAGTTTTCGTTCGGTGCTCAAGCTTGTGGTGGTGCTCAAAGGATTCGCGATTCCCGGTGATTTAGGGAGTTAGGAGGCAAGATTTTTGGGCTATAGCATCCTTGTGTGACACTTTTAAAGTCCCCAAACCCTTGTCTCTACAGCTTCAACCGTTTGGGAAATCGATGATGATTTGGGGGAGTTGACTTTCGGGGTCGGGCTGTTTTCGCTTTGTCCGTGCCCCGCGGACGCGTCCGCGAGGAGCAAAGCGGACGGTCCGCGTGAACGGTGTTCGTCGTGTGTTCTTCGTGTTCTTGCTCGTCTTTGGTTTCGATCCGTCGTGGCTTTGAGTTTTGGTTGGACGAAGTTTCGAACGGTCCGCGTGTGCGGGGCGGACGGTCCGCGCGGGTGCACGGCGGACGCTCCGCGTGCTCCCCGCGGACGGTCCGTTATTCGGGTGCGTCCTCGTTGGTTCCGTGTGCTTTATCGGACGGTCCACGGCGTAGGGCCGGACGATCCGCGAGGGTTGGCGCGGACGGTCCGCGGCTTCGGGCGGACCGTCCGCGAGGCCGCGGCGGACGGTCCGCCCCTCCCCGGCCGGACGGTCCGCCGCAGCTCGTGAGCTTTGCTTCTTGGTTCGATTCCTCCCTTCCTTTCTCGTGCTTCCGCGTGTGCTTCAAGGAATCGTTCCTAAGGCTAGAGGTTGATCCATAACCTCGTTGTCTTGGCGATTGGTGTGTGATTCGATCCATCGCTTATGTGTGATCGGGGTTTGACTAAGGCTTAGGCCGGGTTCTTTGGGAAGAATTTTTACCGGCTCCTAATCACTCCCCCCTCTCTAGTCGCCATCTGATCCTTCAGCCAGTGTCATGGGCGATGATGGTTAGTGAACCCGCATCTTTTTATTTTGGCTGCTAACACTGACGCGTGGGCCAGCCACTATTTTCTTTCGAATGAAACGTTGTCGGTGCGGAAAGTAGTCCCGACACTAACTAGTAGATGCGCTGAGATCTATCTCTCGATGGCCGGTGCTAAGCAACTAGTGACACTGGGTTTTATCCTGGTTCTGGCCGGGGCCGTACGTCCAGCAGGGGTGTGCTCGGGGCATTATATTGCCTTGCACCGTAGTGCTTGCAGAGAGGGGGCTACAAGCGAGGCGGGAGAGGAGGCCGGGCCTACAGGTCCCAGAGGTACTGATTGAGGCAAGTGCCAATATCGTGGTAAAGGCAGGAAGTGTGCGAGTGCGTGCTCCCTGTCGTCCCCCCTGGGGCCGGTGGACCGCCCCTCCTTTTATAGGCCAAGGAGGAGGCAGTTTACAGGCGTGCCGCACTGTTCTAGCTACGTGTGGCAGTATGGCGCACAGTGCCGTGGAGTAGATGGCCGTCCTGGCGAATCTTGCTTCTGGCGGGACGTCATGGCGCGCCCTGTATCCGTCCAGGAGCGGCTTCGAGGGTGGCGGTGTGGGGGTTGCCCGTTCAGTGTCCGCCCGCGTGCTTGTTCGAGGGTGCCACTGACGAGAGGCTGTAGGGGGCACAACAGTGGGTGTGGCGATGTCCTGTCGCCGCGTGTTCCCACAACGTCGAGGATGGCACTGTAGTGGCTGGGATGGCCGCACAGGGCTGATGGTGACCGCGGGGGCGTGCCCGACGTCACGGCATGGCCCCTGGTGTCGTATGGACCTCCCTGGGCCCACTACCTCGGTGGGTACAAGGACCGACTACTCGGTGGGCCCCTGGGACTACCTGACTTGCGCTGCACGGTACCTAATGGCGTGAAGCACAAGGACTACAGAGGAGAAGTACTGGGTTAGAAAGCTGTACATGTCCCGCACTGTATAGAGGACTCCTAGATGTACTCGACTAGTACTCTCTCCATATTCCGACTTGTAACCCTGCCTCCCGGACTATATAAGGCGAGGTAGGGACCCCTCTCTCATCATCTCATCTCACGGCGTAAGATTGCATCATCTTGTAATTGTACCCAATCAATCCAGAGCTATGCAACATACAGGACGTAGGGTATTACGCACCTCGCGGCCCGAACCTGTCTAAATTGTGTGCCACGTGTCTCTTCCTTTGAGTTACCGATCTCGGCGAGGCCACATTCATCTACTTCGGGTACTCCCCTTAGTAGGTTGCCAGTCTAAAACACAGACAGCTGGCGCGCCAGGTAGGGGCTCTCACCCGAGATCGCATGGCGAATTCGACGGTTCCTGTCTACATCAAGCCAACCGTCGCCTTCAACCGCGGCGACACCTTCGTCTTCGGCGCCTGGGTCTGCACTGCTGATGGCGCTGGATCCTTCCAACATCGCCCCACCATGCCGCCCAACCCAGAGACCGGCTTCGTGACGCTTCCTGAAGTAGTCACGGGCGAACTCGCCGACAAGTTCGGCGAAATTTCACTTTTCGACCAACGCACCGACTTCGAGCTCGGTTCCGCTTCCAACTCGAACTCGACGTCCCCGTGGGCTACTGTGTGCGAGCCGATTGCTCAGCCATCGCATGCGCCCCCACCCCACGAGCGCTCCACGCGCGGCCCCCGCAACCCCTGCAGGGCCCGCACGGAGGCTCCCCCCGCACGCCGGGCCGGCAAGGAGCACGTACCCGAGTACAACTCGGACTCCGACACCGTCCCCGGCAACGCTTCGGACTCCAACCCCCTCTCCAGCTTCTACTCGGACTCCGAGTACGAGTTCGACTTCGGGTCGGACCCTGAGGACCCCGAGTCCGAAGACAACACTACTGAGCAACCCTTATCAGGGCCGGCTTCCGGGCTGGTTATAACGTCCACACCGGCCGGGAGATTCATCTACTGGCCAGACCGCAAGCCCACCGACCTGATAAGCGGGGACTCACTCTACATCGCCTACCTCGACTCGCTCCCGTTCCAGGAGGGAACACCACTTGCTCGAGCTGAGGAGTACACTCCAACCAAGGTGGTGAGCTCCGACTCTAGTCTTGGCAACCCCGATCGCCAAGTCTTCATGGCTGCTGGCGACACGCCAAGGCCTTCGGGGACGGCAACTGACAAGTACCTCGAAGACATCTCCGCAGACAAGCTGTATGCTGAGGCTCCCGCGGACGAGACCGACGCCAGCAGGGATGCTCGACGTGAGCGCAACCGGAGATGGGACGAACGGCGCCGTCGTCTCCAGGACAGCTTACCCATCTGCAACCTTGCGGAGGCCCTCGAGCAAGTCGAGAGCAGGGTACACACCACCCCCAAGCAATGCCTCACGTCGATCACAGCGATCGCACACCAAGCTCAGGGGATACACGCTGGAGAAGTCATCGCCAAGCTCGCAGAAGACGCCTACTTCATGCGGGTCGACAACAGGGTCAACCAGCCTCCTCCCATCAGGAACCGCGACAACGAAGCTACAAGTCGCAGCCCAGACCACAACCGCAACCGTACTCGAGCCGAGCTGCCGGCTCAGCCCAACCGTACTCGTGCAAACGCCGGCGGACCCTCACAGGGTGGCAACAACAACCGGGAGATCATCCCTCATTGCGGCCCTGGCGGCGGCGACTGTGACCCTGGCGGCGGTGCCAGCGACGGCGGAAGCTCCAACCACGGGGCCAACAAGAGGGCCGGCGGCGGAGGCAGTCGCGACGGTCGAGACCACGCGAACAACCACGCCTCCGGAGCCTCACAAGGCGGCTACGACGCCTGCCAGAAGATTGAAGAGCTACGGCGGAAGAAGTCCGCCACCGCAGGCGACAACGACGGCTTCCCCGCCTTCTCTCCTCGGCTTCGCAACTTGCTCCTCCCCGAAAAGTTCAAACCTTTGGGGATCACCAAGTACGATGCGAAGCAGGATCCCATCCAGTGGCTCAGGTGCTACGCCCTCTCCATCGAGAACGCTGGCGGCAACAACGACACCAAGTGCCTCTACTTCCCCTTCTGCCTGGACCAAGCTCCACTCACATGGCTCGAGTCGCTGGATAAGCACTCGATCGACAAGTGGGACCAGCTGAAGGAGCAGTTCACCAGCAACTTCGCGGGTGCCATGGGCCAATCGGGTACTCGCAAGGACCTGGCCATGGTCAAGCAGGAACAAGGCGAGACCCTCCGCAAGTACATGCGCCGCTTCTTCGACAAGCGCGCCACCGTAGTCGACGTCACCGACAAGGAGGTCATCGACCTCTTCCAAGACGGCCTCTACCACCGCCGCACCTTCGAAGACTTCGGTCGCCGTCGCCCCAAGTCCATCCCCCACCTCAAGGACATGATCACGTCCTGGGCAGATGAAGAAGACAAAGCCAACGCCAAGTACGATGCCATCCGTGGCAAGAGCAAGCAGAACATGGGCGGCGGCAGCGGCAACAACGGGAATCAAGGCGGTCGCAACAACAACAACTACTCGGGTCCCAACCGCAAGCGCAAGCCAGACAACACTGTCGCGGCTATCCAGCGCCTTGCGAAAGAGAACTCGAAGAAGACCTCCGGCGGCTTCAAAGACTTGCTGAAGGAGAAGCGCCCGTGGCATCTGGACGGCAACCACACCACCGAGCAGTGCTACCAACTTAGACGGGCACTCAAGAGTAGTCCAGAGCCACCGCACCCTCACGACAAGAAAGGCAAGAAGAAGAACGACGGAGGCAACGACGACTTCCAGGAACCCGACAAGACTGTCAACGTCCTCTTCGGTGGACTACCCAGCAGACGAAAGCAAAAGGCTACTCGTCGAGAAGTCATGAGCATTGAACCAGCGGTTCCGACCCCTCTCAGGTGGTCGGAGGTACCCATTACCTTCTCCCGCGCGGATCAGTGGACCAACTTCTCCGAGCCAGGGTGTTTCCCTCTTGTCCTGAAGCCAGTGGTCGCAGGCTCCAGGCTCAACAAGGTCCTCATCGACGATGGAAGCGGGCTCAACGTCCTTTTCACCAAAACCTTGAAGAAGATGGGACTCGACATCACACACATGCTCACCAAGGGCTCCTCTCCCTTCTACGGCATCGTCCCCTGGAATGCGGCTATCCCACTGGGCTCAGTGGTCCTGCCAGTTACCTTCAGGGAATCTCGGGACAACTACCATACCGAGTACGTCAAGTTCAAAGTCGCGGACTTCGAGACATCCTACCACGCCATCCTCGGCAGACCGGCTATCACCAAGTTCATGGCGGTGCCCCACTACACCTACTTGGTACTCAAGATGCCAAGCCTAGCAGGTGTACTCTCACTCCAAGGGGACTTGAGGATCTCGCACGACTGCGACATGGAAGCCGTGGAGATCTCCTCCACAAATCAAGTACCCAATGCTATGATGGAGATCTATGCTGCGTCGAAGAAGCTTGCCTCAAGTGAACTCGACATCCCAGAGAAGTCAGACAAAGCAAACAAGCCTCAGCCAGCTGAGGAAGTTCTGGTCAAAACCATTGACCTTGGGACAGGCGACAGCAGCAAGACCACCACCATCGGGGCGGCTCTCGACCCCAAATAGGAAGACGCGCTCATCAACTTCCTCCGGGCTAACCGCGACATCTTCGCGTGGAAGCCAGCGGACATGCCAGGGGTGCCCAGGGAGTTGGTCGAGCATTCCCTCAACGTCGATCCTAAAGCTACCCGAAGCGACAACACCTCCACCGCTTCGCCGACGACAGACGGGACGCCATCAAGAAGGAACTCGCCAAACTACTCGCGGCTGGCTTCATCAGAGAAGTCTTCCATCCTGAGTGGCTCGCCAACCCCGTCCTCGTCCGCAAGAAGAACTCGAACGAGTGGAGGATGTGCGTCGACTACACCGACCTCAACAAGCACTTGCCCCCAAGGACCCCTTCGGGTTGCCGCGAATTGATCAAGTCATCGACTCCACGGCGGCCGCGACCTGCTCTGCTTCCTCGACTGCTACTCCGGGTACCACCAGATCGCGATCAAGGAAGAGGACCCGGAGAAGACCGCGTTCATCACCCCGTTTGGCGCGTACTGCTACACGACCATGTCCTTCGGGTTGAAGAACACCGGCGCCACATATCAATGAGCTATCCAGAAATGCTTCAAGAGGCAACTCAACAAGAACGTCGAAGCCTACGTGGATGATGTGGTCGTCAAGACCAGAAACTCCAGTACCCTCATTGACGATCTTGAAGAGACGTTCGCATCTCTGCGTGAGTACCGCTGGAAGCTCAACCCGAACAAGTGCGTCTTCGGCGTACCTTTGGGCAAACTACTCGGCTTCATCTTCAGCCACCGCGGCATCGAAGCCAACCCCGAGAAGATCTCCGCCATCACCAGCATAAAAGCACCCACGTCCATCAAAGACATCTAGAAGCTGACCGGGTGCATGGCGGCCCTGAACAGATTTATCTCGAAGCTTGGAGAATGGGGGCTCCCCTTCTTCAAACTACTCAAGCACCAAAAGAAGTTCGTGTGGACTGCAGAGGCGGACCAAGCCTTTACCCAGCTCAAGGACTTCCTATCGAAGACACCAGTCCTCACGGCTCCCCGAAAAGGCGAGCAGCTACTGCTCTACCTCGCTGCGACTACTCATGTGGTCAGTACTGCCATCATCGTCGAACGGCAAGAAGACGGCCACGCCTACCCGGTCCGGCGGCCGACTCGCCTACTTCGTCAGCGAGGTCCTGTCAGAATCCAAGACACGCCATCAGCCCGTACAGAAGCTCCTGTATGCAGTGCTCATCACCTCGTGGAAGCTACGACACTACTTCCAGGAGTACTCAATCTCCGTCGTCACCGACTACCCGCTCGGCGACATCCTGAGGAACCAAGATGCCACTGGAAGAATCTCCAAGTGGGCAGTCGAGCTCGGCGCCCTCACCATCGACTTCAAGCCACGCACAGCAATCAAGTCGCAGGCACTAGTCGACTTCATGGCAGAGTGGCGGGAGAATCAGCTACCTACTCCAACCGTGCGACCGAGCACCTGGGTGATGTACTTCGACGACTCACTCAACCTCGAGGGCGTAGGTGCGGGAGTACTCTTGATCTCTCCAATGGGCGAACAACTCAAGTACGTCCCGCGGATCTTCCGGAAGGTCTCAAACAACGAAGTCGAGTACGAAGCTCTCCTACACGGGCTCCGCCTCGCGGCTTCACTGGGCATCAAGCGGCTACTAGTCTACGGCGACTCCGCAGTGGTCATCAACCAAGTCAACAAGTCCTGGGACCGCAACAAGGAGAACATGGACGCCTACTGCCTAGAAGTCCGCAAGCTCGAGAACAAGTTCTACGGTCTCGAGTTCCACCACATCGTCCGAGACAACAACATTTCAGCGGATGTCCTGTCAAAGCTTGGCTCTACTCGCGCTCAAGTACCAGTGGATGTCTTCGTCCACGAGCTTCACGCGCCATCCATCCCAGAGCCGGTGCCACTGACCACTGTCCTAGCGCACCCCCTGGCTGGCCAGGAGGTCATGATGATCGACGTGGACTGGTGGCAACCTTTCATCAACTACCTCAGCGAGCAGAAGATTCCTTTGGACAAGAACTTGGCCGAGCAGCTCATCCGCCGTGCCAAGTCCTACGTCCTCGTTGGAGACAAGCTCTACAGGCGGGGCGCATCTTCTGGAGTACTCATGAAGTGCGTCCCCAGACAAGAAGGCAAGGATATCTTGGAGGAGATCCACAAGGGCGTCTGCGGCAACCACGCGTCCTCTCGCACGCTGGGCAGCAAGGCCTTCCGACGAGCTTTCTGCGGCCCACGGCTGCGGGCGACGCCGAAGAACTCGTCGAAGGTGCCAAGGGTGCCGGTACTTCGCCAAGCGAAGAACACGTCCCAGCCTACAAGCTAGTCACCATACCGCCAACCCAGCCTTTCGCATGCTGGGGGCTCGACATGATTGGGCCACTACTAACTGCGCCAGGTGGATTCAACAGAGTATTGGTGGCCATCGACAAGTTCACCAAGTGGATCGAAGTCAAGCTGGTCACATGCCCCAAGGCTGACAGAGTACTCGACTTCCTGGATGAACTCGTGCATCGCTACGGACTACCCCATCGCATCATCACAGACCTGGGCTGCAACTTCAACAACCACCAGTTCTGGGAGTACTGCGAAAACAACGGGATCGACGTCCGATACGTCTCAGTTGCCCATCCTCGGGCCAACGGACAAGTCGAGCGCGCCAATGGGATGGTGCTCGACGCTCTCAAGAAGCGGCTACACAACGCTGCTAACTCTAAAGGAGGCAAGTGGATCAAGGAACTACCCAACGCACTCTGGGGGCTACGTACTCAGCCCTCCAAGCCAACGGGGCAATCCCCTTACTTCCTGGTCTACGGCTCCGAAGCAATCCTCCCTGCTGATGTCATATGGGATTCACCAGCAGTGGAGCACTACGACGAAGGCGTCTCTGAAGACAACAGACGAGTTGACATCGACGGACTCGAAGAAGCTCGCTGCGCTGCCCTGGTCCAATCAGCAAGGTACCTGGAGGGTATACGACGCTACCACGATCGCAACGTCAAGGAACGCTCTTTCAACGTCGGCGATCTCGTCCTCCGTCGCATCCAGAACATGGAAGGACTACACAAGCTCAGCTCCCCCTAGGAAGGTCCCTTCACCGTGGCAAAGGTGACCGGGCTGGGCTCCTACCGCCTCCAGACACCCGAAGGCGAAGACGTCAACAACTCGTGGAACGTCGACCAATTCTGTCGGTTCTACGCCTAGTCTACACGACTACTCTGGGGCTCAAGTCTACGCGACTACACCAAGACCCCTCCGCCGTAAGCAGCCTCCGGGTCCAGGCTCCAGTCTCCGGACTACTTCTTCGCTGTAAGCGGCCTCCGGGCCTAGGCACCAGTCTCCGGACTACTCCTATCCAGAATCCAGCCCATGCGGCTATCTACGGATCCTGGGCTGCGACGAGCGACAAAGGACTCTAGCAGCGGTCTACTGAGAGACCATGTACTTCTAGATCTAGCCTATACGGCTACTTACGGATCTACTGCTGTAAGCGGATACACGCCCTAGCACTAGTTAGCCGTAGGCGGCCTCCGGGTCCTGGCGACTACTCTGTAACTACGGACCTGGCCATCCAGGTGTACTTCTTCAGTAATAAAGTTTTATTGATCATCAACTACTTTACTGTCTTCTTCCCTCAACGGGACTACTGCCGAGTACGACTACTCGCGACAACTCCACGATGGGACTCCGCACTCTAAGATCGCGCCAACGAGTACTCATTGATGGAAACTTTTCTTCATTCATACTTAAACAATTTCATTACAATTGTTTTTGTACATCTACTGCTACGAGCTAACTATTACAGGACTACTGGAGATTTAGTTTTTCGGCGACTTGATCTGCAATGGGCGCCATCTGCTCCAGCAGCTCCGCATACTGCTCGTCGGTGCAGTTGGCTCCTAGTCCACCAGCGACTACGTCTATGGGAGCCTTCGGGAAGTACGACTTCATGAAGGCCAGCACTTGGTTCGGGATTGACTTCGCCAAGTGTTTCACGTAGGCCGCCAGCCGGCTGGGGGCTTCCTTCAACCGATCCACCAGCGGCCCTATCTTGGGGCCGCCAGGATGAGGCACCAGCAGCCTCGCGATGGGGAGCGCAGCTTCTTCAAACTCCTTGAGCTGGGCCCGCAGCTTCTCGCAATCCTCGTTCAGCTTCTGCAATGATTTGTAGCGTTGATGAGGTCATGGTACGATGCAATACGGAGCTCCATGTGCTTGTCGCACTCGTAAGCAAGCTCCTTATAATCTAACTCCGGTACACAGGCGGGCCTCCTGCTCCCGGTAGAAGAGATTCTTCAGATCAGTCTCCGAAGTCTTTAGCTGATCTACCCGAGTCTCAAGCTCGGCAAACAACAAGGCACAGCAGGTTAGACTACCTCTCGACCTCCAACAAGTACTCAACAAGACAAGCGGTGTACCTTTGTTCTTGTTGTGGAGCGACTTGTTCTTCCGCACCAAGTCGTCGCTCTTCGCCTGCATCTCCTGGATGTCATTATGGTACTTGGCGAAGGCGGTGTCCAGCTTTGACTGCATGGCGGCGGCGTGCTTCCGGGACTTCACAAGTTGATCCTCCAGCATCTCGGCTCGAAGCATCGCGTCGCCATACCCCTGAAGCATCTCCGACTTCAAGCTGGACCTCTCAGCGACGCCCTGCACAGACAACTCACATCAAATGGGCACTCAACGCTAAAGGATCGACTACTCAAGAGTTATATCTACTCACCTTCATCCATTGCTCGGCTTGGCGGATCGCCTCCTGATGCCGAGCCACCATTGCCGGATCGACCAGGTCGTCCGCCAACAACTCGATCCCGCCACGACTACTCATAGCGGCTTCGGTCATCGGCGCCGAGCGGATTGGCTCCGCATCCTGGATCTCCGGCGAGCGGACGACCACCTCCAGAGCGGGTCCTGGTTGCGCGGCGGCCTCCTCTCCTCCAGTCATCACGGCGGCTTCTCTGGTGGCCACCTCCATCGGCTCAGAGGCTTTTACGGCAGCCTCCTGAGTCTCAGGTGCCACGTCTTCTACGGGCACCGCCGACGGGATCTCGTTTCCTTCGACCTCGGCACCTATCGACAGAAAGACAAGTGTATCAATCAACATATGACTACGACTACTCTACTAGGCACTTCGACCTCAGCAGAGTACTCACCTTCAACGATGCTGGCCTCGGGCAGCGTAGCTTCGGCGGCCGGAGCTTCGGGCTCCGCCTGAGGGGCGGGAGCGGACTCCTCAGCGGGCGACGCAGCTTCTTCCTCCGCCACCGCTGCAGTAGGTTCATCCCCCTCCCAGGACAAGTCCGTCGATTTCCTGCAGAGTACACAAGCCGGTGTCAATCAAGTACGACTACCATATCAAGTACTACTCGGGAAGATTCAACACTTACAGGCTTGACCGGACTACCGTCACGGTCAGAGCGCCGAGGATGCTGGCGATATCTACCAGTCCAGCCTCGGCAGGCGCCTCCTCCTGCGCCTCTGTGGCCGCCGCCTCTTCCGCAGCAGCAGCGCGGGTTCCGTGCTCCCCTAGCGACGGGGGCGGCACTCCATCCGCGCCAAGAGTTCTTCGACGGTGGGGGCTGGGCTACGACTCCCAGTGGCCTCCCCCACCGTGTCCCACTCGCCTTTGTCGCCCTGCTCAACAAGCTCCGTAGGCGGCATCTCCTGCAAGCAAGGAAACTTCATCATCAACGCGTGAACTAGAGACATCAGTACTCGACTACACTACTCAAGACGACTTACCTCTTGGGACGTGGTCTCCGTGACCTTCAATTTCTTGGCCACACGCTTCTGGGCCACATTGCGTGGTTTCCTCGGCGGCGCGGGCAGACTAGCCTCTAGGCTAGTCGGCTGATCCTGAACGAGAGGAATGTGAGGTAAGCCGGGACAGCTGAACCTCGACCGCAGCTGGAAGCGGTCCTGCAACGTCTCCTCGTCATCGTCCTTGTCGGACGTGTCTTCCACGACAATTGTGTCGTCTCCTTCGCCGACTTCACGCCGCTCCTTAGCCTTGGCATTCCCCTCCTCTGGGACCTCGACCAGCTAAGGAGGCGACGGCGGCTCAGAGACGAACTTCTTCAAGTCATCCTGCAAGAAGAGCAACTTATCAATGCGACTACTCTCATGCAATGGGTACTCGACTATGGATGCGGCTACTTACCTCCTTTGGTGGGCGTGCGGCAGAGTACTCCGGTACGGGGAACGTCGTGTACGGCGGCATATCCTTGAAGATTTGGGCTAACCTGTTGAGGACCATGTGTGGTTCGAGGACCGGTGGATGGTCGCTTCCTTGCGTGATGAGTGATTGACAATGTTGTGTGGACTGATTCTTGGCTAAGTATTGCAGGTGCAGGTTGCGGCTTGACTGGTGTTGGTGCAGGTGAAGAACAAGCGCGAAAGGTCGTTGCCGGTGAGGCCTCCAGGTGTGGAGAAGACAAGTAGGCTTCGTTCGAGGGACCGGTGGCCGGCGGGGTCAAGTGCGGGCCGCATGGTGGCATGAACGGCAAGATGAAGTCATGGACGGTTTCTTGGTTGAGCCTCAAAACCAAGGTCGAGCCGGGACTACGTGGGAGCCAAGTCATGAGTGGAGATTGGCGGAGCCTACACCGAGTTCGCGGGGTTTCCGGTGGTTCACCGAGAAAACCCTTTGGGTTCCTTGGTTGATCCACAAAGCCAAGACCGGAGAACCGAAGACGGAGGTGCGGCGGCGCCGGACCGGTCTAACCGGTGGGTCCGACCGGTCGACCGGTGGGGACCGGTCCCGACCGGTGAGGAGCACCCGTCCGACCTGGTGTGCGACGACACGGTCCGGAATCTTCGAAGCGGAGGACACGCGTCGGGATCGCATGGCTTGCGTCGAGGCTACGCAGGGTGCGGTCGCCGGGCATCCGTCCGATGGTGAAGACATCAAGAATTCCAAATCCGCCCTTGAGGGGCTTGTATCCCTAGTTAGTAGAGAAGGGCATTTTAGACATTCGGTTGCCTCCATATAACCCAAGAGGTGAGAGGATGGCAGCCAACTCTTGGAACCCTAGCTCATTTCTTTTCCCATTTTCCTTCCTATTTTCCTTAGGTTTTCGATAGGACTAGCAAGAGAGCTTCATGGAGAGATCTTGTTGAGAGGGATGGATGATCGGGCGGCTTGCTTGACCTTGTATGAACCTTTGTTTCATGTATAGATGATTCGGCGTGGTTCCTCAAGGTTTGGATGTGTTTTCCCCGGTTGTTCTTGGTGGTGATTTTCGGAGTCCTCTCTTGGTGATTTCTTTGGGTTGTTTCGGGATCTTTCTCTTGGGGATTTGATGGGGGAAATTTGTGGGAACCCTTCGTGGTTCTTTGTGCTGTGATTCCCCTCCCAAATCCATGAGTAAAGGTGCTCGATTTTGGGGTTTCTTGAGTTCTTGGGTTGGAAGTGCTCTTTGCGGGATTTCTTCGATTCCTCCTTTTTGTACGAGTTTTGGTGGGATAAAACTTGGCTATGGACTCCTCATGAGGTGTTCCTAATATCCCCAAAGTCTTGTTCAAGTCCGTGGAGCGATTCGGGAGATCGAGATTTGGATTTGGGGAAGTTGACCCGCGGGTGCTGTTCATCCCGAGCTGCCTAGGCTACACCGGTCGACCGTGCTCTTGACCGGTCGGCCGGTGCGAGCCCTGGTGGGTTTTTGCTTGGGTGAACATCTTGGTGTGTTCGTTGTTGTCTCGTGTTGCTGCTTGTCTCGAGTTTGGGTCGGTTTGGTGGTCGGTTGGCTTTGTTTGGTGCCTTGGGGGCTTTCGGTAGCCGCAATCGGTCGACCGGTGTGTCTCACCGGTCGGACCGGTGTAGAGCCACTTAGTGAAAGTTGCTCGGTTTCACCGGCGGGGACCGGCTCGGCCGGTGGTGCTCACCGGTCGACCGGTGTGGGTCCGAAGACTCGAGGTTTGGTGTTCCGCTGCGTTCTCGGGTCGGAGGGGTGTCTGTGTTGGTTCCTAGGTCTAGTAGCACTCCGGTGGCTACGTGGGCTTGGCCAACTTGGGTAGTGAGTCGGAGACGTGTCTTGGAAGCCGTGTTCATCTTGTAGGAGTTTCCATCTCCTTCGAGAAGAATTTTTATCGGCTCCCATTCACTCCCCCTCTCTGGTTCGCCGTATCGGTCCTTCACTGTCAACAATGTCGTCGTCGTCGACTTCGTCTCCCGAGCATCCGCGACGTGTCGTCGTCGCCGGTGTACTCGTACCCCAGGGTGTCGCGAGCCATCGGCCCGCCGCACCCTGTGCTTCATGAAGCTGAAGGCCACGTGCTCAGCCCTCAGCCCGGCTTCCCTCAGCGCCTTGATCCGCGCCAACAACTCGGGCAGCTGGAGCCCTTCCTGCATCGTCGGCTCCGAGTTCCACCACGGGCGATGCTTGGGCTGCTTCCCGCTCAGCTTTGGCAGCTCCGGGTGGTGGTTCGTGACATAGAACCATTTGGCCTTCCAGTCCTGGTTGGAGTCTATCAACTTGTACGAGAGGTATTGCTTGGCGGCGTCCTCCCTCATCTGGATCCCCGCTCCACCGACTACTCGCGGGTTGCTGGCGCTGGGTTGTGGCTTCACCCGGAAGAATTTCCGAAACAAAATCCAATGGGGCTTGATCCCCAGAAAGGCTTCGCAGATGTACGAAGACGGCAGTGTGGAAAATACCGTTGGGATTGAGGTTGAGGTACTCGATGCCGTAGTACCCCATGAGCCCCTTGAAGAAGTCGCTCGCCGGGAGAGATAGTCCGTGCTCCGCGAACTACGCGAACATCGGGATCTCATCTGAATTCTTCTCCATGGGGTACGGATCCCCGGCGGCGGCCCTCCACATGTCCACCTCCTTATCCCGCAGGAATCCACTGTTGTGAAGGGCGAGCAAGTCTTCGGTCTTCACCTTGGACTTCTTCCACTCACGGTTTGGTTCTGGCCGCGGCGGGGACACCGGCGGTGATGTCCCTGCGGCAGATCCGGCGGCCTCCTCACAGCCCCTCTTCTTTCCGCCGGCAGCCTTCGCGGTCTTCGACGAAGATGGCTTCATCCTCCAAGTGCACGGTGTCTTCATGCGCATCCGCTCGGGGACTACTGTGGTGGCTCTCTATGGCGGCGCGCTCAGAATTGCGCTTCACTCAGCGGCGGCGGTGTGCTCTAGTGGTGATTTCTGGCCAGATCTGCTGGGAGTGACTGCGGCTGCGTAGGGTGAAAAACCCTAAGGGTTTTGGCTTCTATTTATAAGTCAACACGGCCCTCCAACGGCCGGATGGATAAGTCTGCGCTTGGCTGACTTAGCGGCCGCGCGTGACCCTTCAACTTCAACTAGTCGACGCGCCTCACCTCGGGGGCTCGGCTACTTCTAATCGACTTCCTGGGAAGCGGCAAGATTCAAGAGCATCTCAGGACACATTCTACTAGATGACCCTTCAATTCGAGAGGAAGTACTCGACTCAAGGCTCGGGGGCTCCGTGCCACGTGTCCTTCGGTTTTTTCTCCGGATTTTTCGGGATATTCTTGCCAAAACTTCAGATGGACCTTCAGCCAGAGTCTACAACTCAACCTAAGGCTCGAGGGCTACTCCATATGGAGTGCGATTTTGCAATCGCACTTCCATATCTGTTCCGGCTCCAAGGCAACACGTGCATTGTTGAAGACCTTCAAGGGCAGCACTCGAGGACGCTTGGGACTACTCGAGAAGACTTCAAGATTGCTCAAACATCAGCTGGAGTACATTCCAGCCTCAGGATGCTTCGACTACTCTTGAAGACTTTTGACTTGTAGTAGTCGGGGATGCTTGGGGACTACTCGTTAAGGCCGTCAAGACTACTTGAAGCTATCCTTCTCGACTACAAAGTACTTGGAGGCTTGTTGTATGGACCTCCCTGGGCCCACTACCTCGGTGGGTACCAGGACCGACTACTCGGTGGGCCCCTGGGACTACCCGACTTGCGGCGCACGGTACACGATGGCGTGAAGCACAAGGACTACGAGAGGAGAAGTACTCGGTTAGGAAGGCGTACATGTCCCGCACTTGTATAGAGGACTCCTAGACGTACTCGACTAGTACTCTCTCCCTATTCCGACTTGTAACCACCGCCTCCCGGACTATATAAGGCGAGCGGGGACCCCTCTCTCATCATCTCATCTCACGGCTTAAGATTGCATCATCTTGTAATCGTACCCAATCAATCTAGAGCTACGCAGCATACAGGACGTAGGGTATTACGCACCTCGCGGCCCGAACCTGTCTAAATTGTGTGCCACGTGTCTCTTCCTTCGAGTTACTGATCTCGGCGAGGCCACATTCATCTACTTCGGGTACTCCCCTTAGACGTCACGGCATGGCCCCGGGCGAGCGCGGAACAGGCGTCAGTCCCCCTTCGAGGGTTCCGCCATCTCCTTTTGAGGGCGCGGTGTCCCGACCGTACGAGAGTGGGTGGCACAGTGCCGCGGAGTTGACCTCCGGCTTTACCACATAGCGCCGCACAGTGGCGGGGATGGCCTCACTGGGGGAGTAGGCGGGACAGTGCCGGGGCGTGATTCCCAGGCGTGTCAGGGGCGTGGCGTGGATTCGTCTTTGACCTAGGCGCCTGCAAATGTCAGTGCATTAAATGCCCCTGTCGGGGGAGCAGGTGTGGAGGCGGCGAGCCCACGAGGCCCTCGAGTGAGGCGGAACCTCACCCGAGGGGGGTGACCGCCCCTCAAGCGAGGCGGAACCTCACCCGAGGGAGCGACTGGTCCTCGAGCGAGGCGGAACCTGACCCGAGGGGGGTGACCGCCCCTCGAGCGAGGCGGAACCTCACCCGAGGGAGCGGCCGACCCTCGAGCGAGGTGGAACCCCCCTCGAGGGAGCCCCAGCCCCCGAGCGAGGTGGAAGTTTGCCCGTGTGGTGCCGTGCCCCTCGAGCGGAGTGGAGTTCTGCTCGAGGGTGGCTGGGCCGTCTGCCTGGTGGGCCGCCGGGGCCACCAGGGCCGTGGGCCCAGCCGTTGGGCAGTGAGTTTTGTCTTAAGTGTGTTTTGGGTTCGTTTGCATTTTGTTTTTTACGAAAGAAAGTGGGGTTTCCCTGTTTGTTTAGGAGACCTTTATGGCTGTCCCCGACAGTAGCCCCCGAGCATCTGTGGGTGTATCCATTGGGATCCCGCAGATGCTGTTGCTAGATGATGGGACCTTCTTCCCTCCTGGTCGCTGGTGCTATTCCGTGGGGCCGCGCTAGCGGACCCGCGGGTCTAGCCCCCGAAGCCTTGCAGGAGCATGGGTGCTCCTGCAAGGTTTTTTCAGAAAGTGTGCCGGTGTGCGGGGAGTTAGTTTCAGCCGACATTGGCAATATTCCAGCCGGCCTCGACGGTGCCATGCGCACGTATTTGGCCTTGTCCCGCATTCGTGCATCCCAGGAGGTGTAGCCGTGCATCGAGCCCCCGAGCCTGGGCCCGTTTGAGGCGATCGGGACGAGCTCTTTGACTTGTTTTGTACGTTCCCTCACCGTATCTCCGCGAGAGGGAGGGTGAGGTTTCCATAACTCCCATCGAGCGGGTCGCAAATTATGGATTCCTTGTTGAGCCGTTATTGGGTGATTCAAGTGGATGCCGATGCCCCGTTCGATGAGGGTAGGCTCGTGGTTCGGAGACTCGTCCATGAAAGCGCTTACGTGGGTTTGCTAGGTAGGGCTCAGCCCCGTTCGCTGGGGACCGAGGGCGCGGAAGCTCTTCCTCGGTGGGATCCCTTGACTAGCTGCCCTCATTGGCTCTTGAATACGACCCGTGGGGCGCCGTCGAGCTGGTGAGCTCGAGGATAGGCTTGAATGTGCGCGCCCTCGTCGTCCCTGACTCTGTTGATCTGGGGCGCCTGTTCGAACCCTTCGAGGGTCAGGCTTCGAACCCCTAATTAGTAGGACCATTGCGGGGTGGCAGCTTGGTGCCCCTGTCTTATTTACATCTGCAGGGCTCACGGGCTTGCGGCCGGGCCGGCCCTCGAGCTGCTGATCAGTAATCCTCTAGATTCGAGGGTATCTGTGGCGCCCACACTTGCCAAGCAGGGCTTGGAACCATCGGATCGTATGCGCACCCTTCGAGGGTCAGGTTTTTTCGAGCCTTAGGCTCGGGCCGTTCGAGGGTTTCTCTTCCGTGATAAGGAACCAGGCCATTTTAATGACCCAGTCGCGGCCGCAGTCTTGCGTCGTGGGCGCGCCTTTTCAGGCGGCGCAGCCGCACGCACAGCGGGTGACGTGGGGGTGGACGTGACGGGCTGCCGCGGCCCTTCGGTTGTCGCGCCGTAATGATCGCGCATGCGCGCACGCCTGACCGTTTCGGCATGGTGGGGCCCGCGTGTCGGTGACGGATGCCGTTGCCTGCAGTTAATGCGCGTGACGCGCACGGTTCGGGGAGTGTGGCTCCCTTAGATCTATAAATCCAAGGAGGGGGAAGGGGGAGTCCCTTACCTCGCCACTCAGCACTGCTGCCCCCTTGCCTTCCGCTCTCCTTCTCCAGCTGCGTGCCTTTTTGCTTTTGTTCGCTGCCCGCCTCGCTATCGCTCGCCACCGCTAACTGCAATGGCGCCCACCTAGCCAATCCAGGTGTTGGACCCGCTGCCGTGGCATCGCTCGACGGTGACGGCTTCACGCTAAACGAGCTTGTGACCGGCGGCCAGTTGGCACCGAATGTGGAGGGGCAGCCTCCGGCGTGGGTCGTTCCACCGGCTGCGGATCGGGAGCCCAACCCGCCGTTCATCTACGTGGTCAGCTTCATCTGGCACTACGAACGTGGCTTCACCACGCCGGCGAGCCGCTTCATGCGCGGACTATGCCACCACTACGGGGTGGAGTTGCACAACTTCACCCCAACGCGATTTTGCAGGCGGCCACCTTCGTCGGCGTCTACGAGGGGTTCCTGGGGATCCCAGTGAACTGGGATCTCTGGGTCCACCTCTTCCGCGCGGAGCTGCACATGCTCACCACGCACAAACCACGGGTGTGCCGCGCGGTGCGCGTCAGCGGCCTGTCGATCTCGCTGCGGGACTCGCACAGGGAGTTGTACATCCCCTGCACGATGACCTCCAACAACGCGGAGTGGGAGAGGGGATGGTTTTACCTCCGCAACGACGGGCCTGACCTCCCCCCTACATTGGCAAGGTGCTGAAGGAGAAGGCTGACTCCTGGCATCACGGCCTGTCCCCCTCTTCGCGCCAGGATCGGCTGGAGTCAATCCTGCTCACGTTGAAGGGCCTGGCGAATGCCGGGTTTGGCGCGGCTTTGGTCCTTGTCAACCTCCACCACAGGCGGATCGTCCCCCTCATGGAGAGGGAGATCCGCATCTACGAGATGGGCGAGACGGACAACCCTGTGTCGCTAGTGCGTTCGCGGTTGCTGCACGATCGCTTCCCCCTGGAGTATGTGGCCACGAGGGCGAGGCGCACCATTAGCCTCAAGGCTGCCAGGCACGGAAATGACGACCTCTGGTCGTTTGTTATGCTTCCCGACGCCCCGGCGGTGAGTAGGCTCCCTCCTCCCTTTATTCCCTCGCGACGCGCCGATGCGATTCTGACATTTCGCTCTTTCTAGCAGAGGGTGGTCGTGGATGCTGCGCGGTCCGACCTGCCCACGCCTCGAGCCCAAGCGTGTGCGTGCGGCGCAGCGGCGGGAGCAAGAGCGGGCGACGCACAAGAAGGAGCGAAGGATCCGATGGCAGGAGCGTCGGGAACAGCGGGACAAGGAGTATCAGCTGCGCGAGCAGCAGGGACTCTGTCCTCCGACGACCTTGGAGTACTCATCGCCGGGAGAGGGAGAAGAAGAAGAGAGTGACGGGGGGCAGGCCCCCTGAGAGGTGGGAGCCTGCGCCCCCTCACCAAGAGCCGCAGAGGTGGTAAAGGCGCAAGCGCCCGGGACAGTATGTGGAAGGGACCGCGTGCGCCATGGAGGCGCCGGCGCGTGCCGCGGAAGTGTCCGGGAGCGCTGTTGTGGCAACGATGGCTGCCACCACAGTGCCCATCGGGCCCAAGAGGAAGAGGAAGCGGGGCTTCTCCACCTTGAGGTAAGCAGTTGCTTCTCCAGACGTTCTAATTTCGAGGGTCTGGAGCTCAATTTCGTATCTCTGTGCTCGCAGGGCGGCGCTGACCGTCCCCAACCTCGTGCCCGCTAAGGTGCTAAGGTCGGGTACGTCCGTGCCGACGAGGCGGCGCTCGTCGAGGGCATCGTGGGCAGTAGAGACCGCGGCGGCGGCGAGTGAGCCACCGCGCCCGAGGCCGCGGAGTCGCGGCGAGGAGGTGGCGGCTGTGGCGGCGGCCGTGGTGGCGGCGACCGCCGCGTCGACGGTTCCCCGGCGGGGGTGCGGTGATGCGGGAAGATGACCGCGTGGTGCCGCGGTGCCTGATGCACGGCGCCGAGGCCTCGTCGTCACGCGCCGGCCTCCCCGCCCCAAATACCACCGTGATGCGCCTAGAGCAGGAGCAGGAGCCCGCCAGCACGCCGCCGGCCTACTTCAACGAGGCCTAGGCCGAGCAGGCACTGTGGCAGGAATTTCTTGACCATGGGTCCTCGCTCAACAACAAGTTGAGCGAGGCCCTGCGGATCCATGCTGGTCCTGCGTGGCAAATCTTCAAGGTACGTGCTCTCATCGTTGAATTCGAGATTTTTTCTTGTTGCTTCCGGGCCTGCACGTTCCTTGACCCTACCTTCTCCCGCATCTCGTTCTTCATTGACAGGAGCTTGAGGGTCGGGCTCGAGAGAGGTATAACCGTCTCAATCAACTTAGCTCCGAACGTGACTGGTACCGGGACTAGTACGACACTCTGGATGCTCTCGTCAAAGCCCTGCGAACCGACAACGGGTGGCTGAATTACCGGCTACAAGCTGTGCGGGACAAGCTCCTGGAGGAGGACGCCCAAGCTGAGGAGGACGTCCCCGCAGTCGTGAAGGTGCGAACGGTGCTCTTGGAGCGGGACGAGGCGCTGCAGAAGGCGCGTGAGGACGCAGCCGCGATGCATACCGTGGCGGCGGAGTGGGAGACAGAGTTGGCCTCGCTTCCTACCCAGCTCGAACAGGGCCATGCAACCCTCGAGGGAGCACGGTCCTGGCAAAGCCAAGCCGAGGAAAGGGCCAAGGAGGCCGAGCAGCTGAGGACCAGCTGGCGACAAGGCCGCTTCTCTCGCCTCGATGGAGGAGCAACTTCAGCAGGAGCGGGATGCGCGCCAACAGGCGGACGCTCAGCTTCAGCAGGAGCGGGCTGCCCTCGCTGAGGCTCAGGCCACCCTCGAGCGCGAGTGCTTGGCGTGGGAAGAGGCTCAGGGTCGACTCCAGCAAGAGCGCGCCGCACCCGAGGGGGCACAGGCAACCCTCAAGCAGCGGGAAGTCTCGTGGCTCAACGGGGAGCTGACCCAACTTAGCGTCTCACACGAGGACCTGCGCCAGTCCCTCGAGGAGCAGGAAGCCACGGTTCTCAGCCTGCGGCAGACGGCTGAGGACGCGCGCAAGGCCCTCGAGACGGAGAAGAAGCAGGTCGAAGGTGATTCATTTTTTCGCCTGTCTTTCACTTGTCGGTTCGACTTGTTTGGGATCCGCTCCTAACTTTTGTTTTTCGTTTATGGTTTTCAGGCTTGCGGACCGCCCTAGGGAACTCGACGACCCCATCTCAGGTTGTTCAGACGGCCTACAACTCCCCTCAACAGGAGTTGGAGGAGCTACGGGCCACCGCCCACGAGGCATGCAAGGAGGTCGAGGAAGGCGAGGCACAGGCTGGGAGCTCGATGGCGAGCCGCCTCCGCGCCCTCGGTGGGCACGTCACCCGACGAATGCGCCGCGCCCTTCACCTGGATGTCCAGAAGGTGATTGGTGTGGTGGCCTCCCACTATCAGGTCGACCTCGAAGCCGTCTCTACGGGCTACGTTGTCCCTGTCGGCGTTGACGGCGAGGTGGCGATGGTCCGTGCGGACGCGCTCGCCACTCTTGCTGTCGACATCCTCGCTAAGGACTTCACGGACTTCCTGTTCCCGGATGCTCCCGCGGCAGGCGACCCCCAAGCCTGAAGATCACTAGGCATTTGTGCCCTTGACATTTTAAGTGTTAGCATTCGAGCCATGTGGCTGCGTAATGAACAATTATGGTTTAAAACATTTGAATGCTTGTAAATTGAAATAGTTGTTGTTTACTCCGGCAATTGTATTGTTCTGCCTCCTAATTTTCTTAGGTGAACCTTGGCTGGGAAAGGTTCGTTCGCACAAGTAGCTTGCAGGCGAAGCGGTGAGGGGGAAGGGCCATATCCCGCCGGAGGCGTAGGCTATCCCCGACTCGCGCTTCTTCGCCTTTTGGCCGCTCGCGTCCCGCGTAGGTTCGCCTAGAATTTGGGTCGAGGTGTACTTAACACAGTTGCGGCGAACTTTTGCGAAAAAATTGGACCATTTTGGGGGGGGGGGATGCCCTCCCGCAGTAGCCCCCGAGGGTGACTTGGTTTTCAAGGGAAAGCCAAGTCGCCCTTTGATTTCATTAATTCGATGGAATTTACATTCGTACAGCCAACTGGGGTGTTGGTGCGTAAATAACAAAAAGAACTTGGAAATCCTCTCTAAGGGTAGAAGCGACGTAGTTGTTGGATGTTCCAAGCGTTGGTGCTGGTCTTGAGCACTTTGACGACAACGTAGGGTCCCTCCCACGGGGGCGATAGCTTGTGGCGGCCTCGATTGTCTTGCCGCAGCCTTAGGACTAGGTCCCTTTCGTTGAAGTCTCTGCGCCGTATCTTCCGGGCCTGGTAGCGCCTCAGAGCCTGCTGGTATCTTGCTGAATGCATCAGGGCCACGACGCGGGCCTCGTCCAGCTGGTCCAGTAAGTCCTTGCGGGCTCGCTGGTTGGTGCCCTCGTCGTAGCCCTGAACTCTGGGCAACCCATATTCAAAGTCCGTGGGGAGAACGACCTCCGCTCCATAGACAAGGAAAAATGGGGTAAATCCCGTGGCCCTGCTCGGGGTGGTTCTGAGGCTCCACACGACTGCCGGTAGTTCGTGGAGCCATTTTCGCCCGGACTTGTTCAGTTTGTCGAAAATTCTGGGCTTGAGGCCTTGCAAGATCATGCCGTTGGCCCGCTCCACTTGACCATTGGTCTGTGGGTGTGCGACAGCTGCCCAATCCACACGGATATGGAACTTGTCGCAGAACTCCAAGAACTTCCTGCCGGTGAATTGAGACCCGTTGTCGGTGATGATGGAATTAGGCACCCCGAACTTGTAGATGATGTCGGTGAAGAACGTCACGGCCTGCTCTGCCCTGAGATTCGTGATCGGGCGCACCTCGACCCACTTGGATAACATGTCGATGGCGACCAGTAGGTGGGTGTAGCCCCCGGGCGCCTTTCGCAAGGGCCTGATAATGTCCACCCCCCACACAACGAAAGGCCATGTGACGGGGATCATCTGAAGGGCATGAGCAGGGAGGTTAGTTTTGTGGGCATAAAATTGGCACCCTTCGCAGGTGCACACGATCTCGCTGGCATCAGCGATCGTGGTGGGCCAATAGAAGCCCTGGCGGAATGCGTTGCCCACGACGGTGCGAGGCGCCGCGTGGTGGCCGCACGCGCACGTATGAATGTCTCGAAGGAGCTCGCGTCCCTGGGGGATGGGCACGCATCACTGCAAGACGCCTGAAGAGGCGCGCTTGTACAGCTCGCCGTCGACGAGGGTGAACGACTTGGCCATCCAGGCGATGTGTCTGGCCTCGGATCGGTCCGAGGGAAGTTCCCCTCGATCCATCCAGGTGATGTACTTGTCTCGCCAGTCCTCCTCGTGGGGAGCTGGTTCCGTGTCCATGGCCTCGGCCTCGTCCACGCCGTATCCCTTGAGCAAGGAGAGTATGAACGCCTCGTTCTAGGGGTCGTCATCCATGGGCTCCGCGCCCGTTGGGTTCGAGGGGGCCCCCGAGGGTTCTTCTTGACTCAAGGGGGCCCCCGAGGGTTCTTCTTGACTCGAGGGTGCCAACTCGAGGTTGATGGACGGTATGGAGACGTCTCTCGCAAAAACGTTCGGGGGGACGGTGATCCGCCCCGACAAAATTTTGGCGAGTTCGTCCGCCTCCTCGTTGTACCTGCGGGGTACATGGTTAAGCTCGATGTCGTAGAACCTGTCTTCGAGGGCCTGTACAGCACGGCAGTACGCCTCCATCTTGTCGTCATGACAACTCGCATTCTTCATGACTTGGTCGATAACGAGCTGCGAGTCCCCCTAGCGTCGAGGCGTTTGATGCCTGTCTCGATGGCGATTCTGAGTCCGCAGAGAAGGGCCTCATACTCCGCCATGTTGTTTGATGCGGGGAAATGCAGGCACACCGCATATCACATGTGCTCCCCGAGGGGTGAGATGAAGAGCAAGCCTGCACCCGCCCCTGTTTTCATCACCAACCTGTCGAAGTAGAGGGTCCAGCACTCAGCCTGGATTTGCGGCAGCGGCAGCTGTGTGTCCGTCCATTCAGCGACAAAATCCCCCAGGATCTAGGACTTAATCACCTTGCGCGGCGCATAAGCGAGTGTTTCGCCCATCAATTTCACCGACCACTTGGTGATCCTGCCCGCCGCGTTCGGGTTATGGATAACCTCCCCCAATGGGAAGGAAGAGACTACCATAACTGGGTGGGCCTCGAAGTAGTGCCGGAGTTTGCGCCGCACGAGCACCACCGCGTTGAGCAGCTTCTGGATCGGAGGGTAACGCGTCTTGGTCTCGGATAGCGCCTCGCTGATGTAGTATACGAGCCGCTGGACAGCTAGGGCGTGCCCCTCCTTTGTACGCTCCACCACGATGACGGTGCTGACCACCTGAGTGGTTGTGGCAACGTAGAGGGACAGAGGCTCGCTGTCCTGGGGCGGCATTAAGATTGGCACATGAGTGAGCGTCACCTTGAGTTTGTCAAGTGCCTCCTGGGCGTTGACGGTTCAGGAGAAGCGCTCGTGCTTCTTCAGGAGCCGGAAAAGGGGTAGCCCCTTCTTTCCAAGCCGCAAAATGAAATGGCTCAAAGCGGCAAGGCACCCAGCACCTTCTAGAGCCCCTTAAGGTCTCGAATCAGGCCCATCTGCTCGAGGGCTGCGACCTTCTCGGGGTTGGGCTCGATGCCCCACTGGGAGACTATGTATCCCAGTAGCATGCCTCGCGGCATTCCGAAAACGCACTTCTCGGGGTTCAACTTCACCCCGTTTACTCGCAGGCAGTCGAATGCCACACGAAGGTCACTAACTAGGTCGTCCACCTTCCTAGTTTTCACGACTATGTCGTCAACATAAGCCACAACGATCCGCCCGATGTGGTCTCCAAAGACGTGTTGCGTACACTGCTGGTACTGTTGATGGTGAAATTCCGTCAACCTAGCCATGAGTTTACCTTCGGTGTTGGCATGAGATTTATACCTTATCTATTGGTACTAACCCCCGTGGTATAACAAGTTCACTTGTGCATATCGGTTTTGGAGTTTAGTGTTTATGAAGGGTTTTAGCGTTGAAAGCAAGACTTTTGGGATAAGTTCATTAAGCACCTCATGACAAGACCTTGAAGCCCGGTAGAAGTCAAGCAATGAAGTGAACACGACTCCAAGAAGCCCAAGGACCCAACTCGAGAAGATGGAAAACTCCGAGGACCTAGCCAGAAAAGTGCTGAATCTTGCGAGATAAGGAGCTTCATCCAACTCGGAGAGAAACTGACAACAAGGGCCCACATGCAGAAGGGGGAAGGATCTAGAAGACTCGGGAAGCAACACCGGGCAAAGGAGGTCGTGGACTGAGCCGAAATGGGCCCAGGCTGGTCGGCCCGGGCCGGTCAGCCCAGCTCGTTTCGAGGCCCAGTCGGCCCCTCTTTGACCTAGGTGTCTCTCAGGCTATTTATAACCCCCTGACCGAGAGCCACACATCAACCAATTCGTCATCTGCCGCCGAGGAGCAGAGAAGCTTGAGGGACACCATCTTGGAGATGAGGGTCGTGCTAGTTGTCAAGGTTCTCCCTAGCCGATGTGGGAACCTTGCATGGAAGACCACGTCGGAGCTCTGGAGCGAGGATCAAGATCGAGGTAGGATCCCAGTGGTGATCTTGTTCATGTAATCATTCATGGTGAAGTTTTTATAGTGAATCCGATTTCTAGCAATCAAGTGCCTTCTCGATGATTTTGTTCTCCCTTTGGTTTTGCTTCTTCCCCAATCTAGTCTATAGCTAGATTGCATAGGGTGCTCTTGTAGCCGCGGTGGCTAGAGGTGCATACCGGACCGACCAAGTGATTTTAACTTGTTCTTATCGAATTCGCCCTAGACTACCTGCATGAATAGGAGTACGTTGTGACAGAACGGGGGCTCTGAAAGGCGGGCGTTTTCGGAATCAGACCGAAGGCCACGGTTTAAAGATGCTTTTAATGAGATTCGCTTTTCTATCTTCATCTATCTTGTTTGGAGCTACAACATAAGCATGATCTAGACTCTCTAGATCGGTTATCTCTTGCTTTCTCTTGCTACCTCTTTAGTAGATTAGATTAGATGTGTTCTCTTGATAATATCTTAGATTAGATGCAATTTGGTTCTTCGAAAGATAGCTTTCCTTGCTTTACTAGATTGAATCCTTTCGTTGCACATTGTTCCATGGATTCGATACCTTGGATTCACCACTTGAGGGAAGAAGGGTCCCTTGACTACGACGGTGGATTTGTCCGCTTGCAAATTCATATGAACTTTGATACGATAATCTACCATCAACATCCCCTTTTTCTGACGCCGTAGCCGGGGAATAAGCAATCAAGATCCAATCTAGTATCGCTTATTTTTCAGTTTTTCTTTTGATTTTCTTTTGCATCTCTTAACTTTGATCATCCTCAAAAAGAAAAAAAATCAATCTAATCTAGTTTTGATCAACCCTAATTTTTCTTTTTTTAGATTTTTGTTTTATTGCTAACCCTAACCGGAGATGGTTGGCTACCTCTCCAAGAAACCCAAACTTTCTTTTGTGGATGATCCAGGAAAACTTTACAGGCAAAGGAGACGTGCAACACAAGCTAAAGGGTTGGAAACCCTAGATTCAAAAGTCGAAGTCGAAGGACCGTCGGAATCTCCAAGGGAATCACCACCTCCAAGTCCAAAGGAAGATCAACCTTAACCGCCACCCATGGGAGAACAACCGCAACCGAAGCACAAGATCGAGCTATGCACCTCGGACACCGTTGATCCACCTATCATAAACCTTCAAGATGCTGGAAGGCCGTTCAAGATCAAGGTCTCAACTATCCGTATGGTGCGACACTCGCCTTTCACCGACGATTGCGGAAGCTTTGGAGCATTTCAATGGATACATGCGAGCCGAATTCCTTGAGTGGCATATCGATTTACTTAAGAGGAGGATGGAGAAGATGGAGATAGAAAGAGAAGCTCAAGACCTGAAGGCTGTCGTGGCAAGATCCACATGCGAGGAGTGTGAGGAGTACGGCCATGTCCAAGGTAAACCCGAATTTAATGCAAGTTCGTCCATCCAAGATTTGGTTCCTCTTTGTACACAATTCAAGGACTACATGGATGAGCAAGCTAAGATCAACATGGACGTCATCACTAAGTTCGAGGCTATGAAGAAACTATTGGAGAATTTAGGTGGCAAGGTGACGGAGGTCGGAAACTCTATACGTGAAGTGTTCATCATGATGAAGATGCTAGAGACGCAAGTGGGACAACTTGCCGGGCGCCCAATGGGTATCAAAGGAGAATATCCGAGACAACCTCAAGGTCTCGAGACGGCGAAGGCTACTCAAACTCATTCGGGAGAGATGGAGGATCACACTAAGGAGACCATGAAGATCACAACCGAAGGACCGGAGTTTGAAATGCCGAGCCACTACATGAAGGAAGTTGTTGCATCTGTCAGGACCAACGGACAAAGCCAGCCTGCGAAGACCAAAAAAAATTAGTAAGTCGAAGAATAAGCCCATGCCCAATATGGTGCGGAAGTGGGTACCCAAGATTGGAACGCCCGCAAAGAGCGTTGATTCGAAGTAATCAAGTGAAGAAGTCTAGCCATGGACTATAAATGAAGCGCTAGGCGGGAGGCAACCCGTTTCATCGAGTCAAGAATAAGCTACCGGGATGACAACCCGATTCCAGGTTTTTCAAGTCTTTTCAAGTAATTTATTTTTGAATTTTACTACGCAAGACATTAGACTTAGAATGGTTGAATAACATTAGAGACATAATTCTTGGTTGAATATTTTGTTTTGATCATAAACTCTTTACATGAACCATCCTACATGTTTGTTTGCTTCTTTTCGAGAAACCAAAACCAAATAAATTCAGAACCTAACTCAACCACTCATCCCCTTTATGATGTTGTGGTTGAATTGTTTTAAATGCTAAAACACACGAGTAGAGCCACGCTTTGTACCTAGATGATATTTAATTTTCAGCACGTGGTAGGACTCGCGTGAACCTAGAAACTTAACTTTTGGTTGGTTTAAAAATCTATATCCTTGGTTTCTCATTGATTAGAATTTTTCTAAGCCTCATTTAATTTTATTTCATTCAAAATCTCTCTCATCTAACCAAAATTAGAACCTAAACCTATGCCCCCATGATCAAGCCGGGAGAAGCTTGCTCTCAACTAATGGAAGCAAACAATACCGGTGAGACAAACATAAAAGTAGTAGGAAATATTTTTCAACTTACATTTGTTTTTAATGCTCTAAAAACTTCTCTAAATTTATGTTTAAGCTCTCCCATAGCTCTGAAATTATTTTTAATTTTCAAAATTAGAGGAGTACTTAGCATTAAAACATGCTTAGAGGGAGGCAATCTAGTTAACCTAACCATACATGCACCATGATGCATCACGGGATGCCCCTTCAACATCTTTTATCAAACCACATGCAAAGAACAAGCATGGGGGGGAAGCCAAGGCTTTGTTTTGTAGGAATATCATGGAGGCATGTGAGGCAAGGGAGCATGGAAGAGACTCAAAGCGAAAACATCAAGTGGAAGGAGCAATAATGCAAGCAAAGGAGTGGACGAGAACGTTTAGAAGGTGCAACCTCGTGGAGCACGCGGTCACGAAGCAACAAAGCAAGCATGAGCGCACTTGAGGAGATAAGTCTCCCATCTAGCTCTTTGTTTGTGTGCTCAAGTTTGTAGTTCATAACCACCTTAGACTTAGCCATCCACCTCGTTTGTTTCGTGCAACAAAACACATCCTAATTCCACTCAAAGTCTAGACTCCAAAATAATATTGGTGTACCTTGTTACCGGTTGAAAACCCAGGATATATATTTGTGAGGAGAGTACTGCAACCATGGAAGAAAACTACAAGTCTTTTCACTAAGAAGAAGGGATCATCGTCGTCCAAGCCATCATCGACAACCTCTTCGAGGAGGCACTCGGTTTTCGAGTCTCCACGGAGCATGGAGGAGGCACGACACCGCCGAGGAGGAATGACACTCTTCTCCTCGGTGGGATCAGGGCCACATGAAGCTCATCTATGAGGTTCACCGAACCTCATGGACGTACGGAGGAGCCGCCCGTCCGACCTCGCCACTCGACACGATCATCCGCTCCACCTCCATACGCTCCGCAGTATTCCAGTTTATCATCATGACGGAGGAGGAGGAGTAGAAGCTCACTCGCCTTGAGAAGAGGCTTGTGGCAAACGTCGACTTCGACAATCAAGCTCTCCAAGTGTTGGGTTTTCATACGGATATTTACTACATGTTGGGACACCTAGCTTGGGTGCAATTCTCCAACGGAGTGTCGGTAAACACCCACAAGGGATTCGCCTTGGAAATTTTCATGACCATGGCGCATATCCTTGACGAAGGAGTGTCGAGTCCCTCATTCCATTTGGAGGGAGTTGAACAAGTGGTTCCATATGAGTACATTAAGGGATTGCTTGGTTTTCAAAAGGGAGCCCCAGAACAAGTGGATGTGCATGGAGGCACATGGGAAGGTTTTTGAAGTATGATCGCGGGAAAAGCGTAGCAACAAAGAAATTTTATCCGGAACCCCATCATCCAAGTGTTTCACTCATGGATGTGAAAAAAGATTTTGGGGAGAATGAGAGAGACAAACATAACCAACACGGAGTTGAATTGGCTTTACTTGGCTTTGATTGCCAGGCAACCAACCGTCCCCACTCACCTTCGGGGTGTTACCTCTCTATGTTGGCTATCTCTTTGAGACTGGATATTACAAGAAACCCGAAGCATCTCCTACCCGGGACTTCCCTTGGATTTGAGTATATTAAGCAAGGCAAGTACATAAGTGGAGATGAGAGAGGAGGCTTTAAATTGGCCAAGGTGAATTTGCCCCTTCTGGGGGAAGATTAAGACTTTTTGTTGAAGGGAAAGAAGATTGGTTAGAGGAAGGACTTCTTGTGCCAGCGAAGGAAAAAAAGAGGAAGTATTATGGTAAGGTTCTTCCGCGGTCCAAGAAGGAGGTGCGCAACAAAATTATGTGCCGCCATTTGGAGGAATTCTGGCACCGCCAAGTTACTACGGTGGTGTACCAATGCAAACATGGGGGAGTGGTGCAGCCATGCCCCCACCAAATTTTGCGGTGCCCAACATAGCCTTTGCGGAGCCATATGCACATCTTCCTCAACCACAACAAAGTGTGGCCATCATTGGAGGATATGCTGCGAGAAACATGCAAATTATCGCAGCCATCCAAACCAATGCAAACGAAATGGGTGAAGGAAATGCAAACATCGCTTATGAGCTTTGACACCTTCACTTAGCACCGTCGGACAATTCATAGGAGGAGCAGTGCAATCCTATTATGAGCAAAGGTACAACAACCAAGACTATCAATATCAACCACCGACAGAAGATTAGAGAGAGGAGGAGCTTTAGTTATCTTTCCTTTACCCCTTTTTTTTAATTGTCAGCTTGTATGCACCTATGTATGCGTAGTGTTTTCAGTTCTTATTTAAATTTTCAGCATGAGTGTTAGTTTTTATTTTCATCATGAATAAAGTCACCACTGTTGACGGTGAAAATCCATCAACCTAGCCATGAGTTTACCTTCGGTGTTGGCATAAGTTTTATACCTTATCCATTGGTACTAACCCCCGTGGTATAACAAGTTCACGTGTGCATGTCGGTTTTGGAGTTTAGTATTTATGCAGGATTTTAGCGTTGAAAGCAAGACTTTCGGGATAAGATCATCAAGCACCTTATGACAAGACCTTGAAGCCCCGTACAAGTCATGCAATGAAGCAAACTTAACTCCAAGAAGCCAGGGACTTGATCCGAGAAGACGACAAACTCCGAGGACCTGACCAGAAAAGTGCTGAATCTTGCAAGACAAGGAGTTATGCCCAAGTCGGAGAGAAATTGATGACATGGACCTACATGCGAAGGGGAAACATCCGGGAAGCAAAGGAACCGACGTAGAGCAAAGGAGGCCTCGGGCCGGGCCTGGATGAGCCCGGGCCGGCCGGCCCCGGCCGGTCGGCCCGGCCCGATCCGGCGCCGTTTGCCCCCCTCCTTTGCCCTAGCCGCCATTCGAGGCTATTTATAGCCCCCCGACCGAGAGACACGCATGATCCAATTCGTCATCGGCCGCCGAGGAGCGAGAGAAGAGAGGGACACCATCTCGGAGAGGAGAGGGTCGAGCTAGTTGACTAGGGTTTCCCTAGCCGATATGGGAACCTTGCACCGAAGACCACGTCGGAGTTCCGGAGCTAGAAGCAAGATCAAGGAAGGATTCGGTGGTGATCTTGCGTATGTATCATTGTTATAGTTGAATTATCAAGTTGAATCTTTTCTCAGCGATCAAGTGTTTCCTCGAAGATTTCGTTTTTCGATCGGCTTTGCTTATTCCAATTCTATTCTCGAGATAGATTACATAGGGTGTTCTTGTAGCCGCGGTGGCTAGAGGTACACGCCGGATCTTCCGAAAGAATCTCGACTTGTCTTTTGACTCGCCCTAGACTCCCCGCATGAGTAGGGATACGTTGTGACAGAACGGGGGTTCCGAAAGGCGGATGTTTTCGGATTTGGATGGGAAACCATGATTTAAAGAGGCTTCTAATAAGATTTGATTTGCTACTTCTTCTCTTGCTTGGAACTTCAACAAAAGGCTCACCCCAATCTCTCTAGATCGGTTTATCTACCCAATCTTACTTTGTTATCTCTGGTCTTTAGTAGATTAGATTAGTTTCGTGTCTTTTACCTAGATGCATTAGGGTTTCTTTTACCGAAGATTGGAGTTACTTGGCTTTACTAGATCAACTTTTGCGTCACACATTTGTTCCACAGATTCGATACCTTGGGTTCACCACTCCAGGGAAGAAGGGTCCCTTGACTACGGCGGGAGACTTGTCCGCTTGCAAGTCATAAACGAAATTTGATACAACTATTAACCGTCAACAAGCCCCCTTTTCTGGCGCCATTGCCGGGGAACAAGTGATCAAGATTTGATTTTTTTATTGCCTTTTCTTGTAATTTTCAGTTTTCTTTTTGTTTTACTTTTTGCATCTACTAAACTTTGATCATCCTCAAAATACATCTAATC
Organism: Cenchrus americanus; assembly: GCA_947561735.1. NCBI lineage: Eukaryota > Viridiplantae > Streptophyta > Magnoliopsida > Poales > Poaceae > Cenchrus > Cenchrus americanus. The sequence continues at coordinate 72,447,901 of OX387244.1, read as the reverse complement.
TAGTTTGTCTAACCCTAGTTTTTATAGATTTGTTTTTACTTTCTAGTTTTTGCATACTTTGTTTATTGCTAACCCTAACGGAGATGGACGACTACCTCTCCAACAAACCCGATTATTTTGTGGATGATCCGGAAAAACTTTACGAGGCTAAGAAGACACGAAGCACATCAAGCTAAAAAGCTGGATTTTGTAGATTCGGAGTCGGAAGACAAAGGATAGCAGGAATCTCCGAAGAATTCACCACCTCAAAGTCCTCGGGAGAATCGACTTCCACCGATGGGTGACCAACCGCCGCAAGAATGCAAGATTGGGGAGCTATGCACCCCAGACATCATCGACCTACCAATCTTGAACCTTGAGGAGATCGGGAGACCGTTCGAGATCAAGACCTCAACAATCCGCATGGTGCAACATTCACCCTTCACCGGTAAAGAGGATCTGAACCTTCACCTCCAAGCGTTCATTCAACTATGTCAGACTTTCAACATGGATGGGGTGACTCAAGATCAAATGAGGGCAAGGCTTTTTCCGTTCTCACTACTCGGGAAGGCTTTGCAATGGTTCCACTCTCAACCGGCGGAGACGGTGCAAAATTGGAACACGTTGATGAAGGCTTTCATGAAGGAATACTACTCGCGGGTAAAACTCAAAGCTTGCGTAATAAGATTGCCACCTTTGTTCAATATCCTACGGAAACTATCTCGGAGGCATTCAAGCGCTTCAACGAGTACACCCGGGCGGTTCCACATCACAAGTTCCCGAAGGAAGACCTCGTGCAAAAGTTCTATTAAGGACTCACCATGGCGTCAAGGACGATCATCGATGCATCGGCGGAAGGATCCATCATCGAACTTACACCGACGGAAGCTTTCACTCTATTCAAGAAGGTCGCGGATAATGACACATGGGCGTTATCTGGGCGCCTACATCCGGTTCAACCCACGGGGAACGTCAAAGGAGTCTTGCAAGTGGAGAAGGAGGACATACTTGAAGGCAAGATCGACTCGCTCATGAGGAGGTTGGAGAAGATGGAGATGGAAAAGAAAGAGGCTCAAGACTTGAAGGCCGCCGAAGCAAGGTCCACATGCGAAGAATGTGGAGAGTATGGTCATGTCCGCAAAGACTGTCTGGAGGAAGCCAAAACGCTCGACTACATGAGGAAGGGAGAATTGCCGAACTTCCGCTACGGGCAAGGTAGACCTCAATTTAATGCAAGCTCATCTATTCCTAATGCGGTTCCGCTTCGTATACAATTGAAGGAGTTCATGGATGAGCAAGCTAAGATCAACAAGGACAACGTCACCAAGTTCAAGACCATAGACAAGGTGTTGGAGAACATCGATAGCAAAGTGACGGAGGTCGGAAGTTCCAATCATCAAGTGCTCAACATGATGAAGATGCTCGAGACGCAAGTTGGACAACTTGCGGGGCGCCTCACTAACGATGAAGGGAAGCTTCCGGGACAACCTAAAAGTCCTGAATCGGCGAAGGCCATTCAAACACGTTTGGGGAAGGAGACCGAAGATTCGGAACGTTCCGCGGGAGCAAGGAAGATTAAACCATCCACTGAGGTGGAAGGAGTTGCTAAAGAGAAGGTTACGGGGATCATCACCGAAGAGCCAGAATTTGAGATGCCGAAGGAAGACACGAGGATACCGCAACTCAAGCCACGCTACTTCCGAGGTAAACTTGACAACCACTTTGAGAAGTTTGTGGAAGTTGTGCGTAGACTTAGCATCAACATGCCATTACTAGACGCCCTACAAGTACCTACATATTCTCGTTACTTTAAAGACATACTTGCAAATAAATATGAGATAGCAACACTCAGGGTAGATCATGTCAAGATGTCCGAGGAGTGTAGTGCCGCTATTGCTAATGGGCTAGAGAAGCAAAAGGACCCCGGGTGCCCTACTATTCCATGTTCGGTTGGTTCTTTCAACTTCGAGAAGGCATTATGCGACCTTGGAGCTAGTGTGAGCGTCATGCCGAGGGATGTGTTCGAGAAGCTACGCCTACCAATGGAGCCTATGGGTATATGTTTGGAGTTGGGAGATAACTCCATTCGCTACCCCTTGGGCATTGCTGAAGATGTACCCGTGAAGGTCGGACACCACTTCATCCCCGTCGACTTCGTTGTGCTCGAGATGGGAGAGAGGGAGAAGCCGCCGCTCATCCTTGGGAGGCCCTTCCTCAAGACTGTGGGAGCTACTATTGATGTTGGCAAGGGGGAGTTCATGTTCGATATCAACGGAGAAAGGAGTTCCTTCAAGTTCCGTCCAAGAATCGAGGCATGCAACATGATTGGAGTGAAGGGAGAACCCATGCAAAAGGAGGGGCTGAAAAAGAAGGAGCCAAAAAATGAACGTAAAGAAAATCAAAGAAGGTGCTGCATCCGTCAAGACAAAGGAAGAGAAGCCGCCTGTGAAGACCAAAAAAATGACTAAGCCGGAAGACAAGCCCGTGCCCAAGATGGTGCGGAAGTGGGTACCCAAGATTGCAACACCCGCAAAGAGCATTGATCCGAAGTAATCAAGTGAAGAAGTCTAGCTATAGACTATAAACGAAGCGCTAGGCGGGAGGCAACCCGTTTCGTCGAGTCAAGAATATGCTACCGGGAGGACAACCCGATTCCAGGTTTTTCGAGTCTTTTTAATAATTTAGTTTTGAATTTTATTACGCAAAGACATTAGACTTGGAAGTGGTTGAACAATATTAGAGACATAATTTTTGATTGAATGTTTTGCTTTATCATAAACCCTTTGCATGAACCCTCCTATGTGTTTGTTTGATTCTTTTCGAGAAACCACAACCAAATAATTTCAGAACCTAACTCAACCTTTCACCCTCATTATGGTGCTATGGTTGACTTATTTTTCATGCTAAAAACACACGAGTATAGCCACGACTTATACCTAGGAGTTAATTAAAATTCAGCACGTGGTAGGACTCGCGTGAACCTAGAAAGTAAACTTTTGGTTGGTTTTAAAAATCTATATCCTTGGTTTCTCTAAGATTAGAATTTGTCTAAGCCTCATCTAATTTTGTTTTATTCAAAATCTCTCTTATTTAGCCAAAATTAGAACCTAAACCTATGCCCCCATGATCAAGCCGGGAAAAGTTTGCTCTCAACTAATGAAGGCAAACTATACCTGTGAGACCGATATCAACGTAGTCGGAAAATATTTTCGACTTACATTTGTTTTTAATGGTTTAAAAACTTCTCTAAATTTATGCTCGAGCTCTTGCATGGCTCTGAAAAATATTTTTAATTTCGAATTAGAGGAGTGCTTAACCTTAAACACACCTAAAGGGAGGCAATCTAGTTTGAATTAATCATGCATGCACCATTGGATACCCTTTCATCAACTTTCATCAAGACCACATGAAAAGGACAAGCATGGTGGGCAGCAAGCATCAACCTTGCAGGAATTTCATGGTGGCATGTGAAGCAAGTGGAGCTAGGGAGCATGGACATGACCCAAAGCATGAAGCATCAAGTGGAAGGACCAATAATGCAAGAAAAGGAGTGGACGAGAGTGTTTGGGCGGTGCAACTCGTGGAGCACGCGGGCGGGGAAAGTTGCGAGAGGAGAAATGATCGTGCGTAAGAAAGCCGAGGCGGGGAGGAGCACGGGCACCCCGGGCCGGTCGGCCTCCACTACTTAAGGAGCCCCCCCGGCTCCTTTTTCTTTCGAGCAAGCTTCCCTCTCCTTCCTTAGTTTGTGTGTTCAAGTTTGTGTGCCCAAAACCTCCGTAGACATAGCCAACCTTCCCAAGCTTGATAGCTCAAAAAATCCACCACATTAATCCACTCAAAGTCCACATCCGAAGTAAGATTTTAAGTGCCTAGTTACCGGTTGCAACCCGGAGTTTTAGTAGAAGAAAAGAGTGCAGCAACCATGTGGAAGAAAACCACAAGTCTCTTCTCCAAGAAGAAGGGTTCATCGTCATCCAAGCCATTGTCGACGACGTCTTCGAGGAGGCACTCGGTTTTCGAGTCTCCCCGGAGCATGGAGACGGATACGGCGCCACCAAGGAGGAACGATGCTCTCCTCCTTGGTGGTATGAGGGCTATAAGGTGCACGTCCATGAGGTTTACCGAACCTCAAGGGCACACGGAGGAGCAGCCCGTGCCACCACGACGATCGACCCGTTCGACCGCGCCACCTCCTTACACTCCGATATATTCCTCGTACGGCTTCATCATCTTGTCGTCGTCGGAGGAGGAGAGGCTCTCTCGTCTTGAGAAGAGGCTTGTGCCCAATGTCGAGTTCGACGACCAAGCACTCTTCACCTTGGGTTTCGGCACCGACATATACTACATGTTGGGGCACCTTGGATGGGTGCAATTCTCCAACGGAGTATCGGCGGACACCCACAAGGGGTTCGCCTTAGAAATCTTGATGACCATTGCACCTATCCTTGATGATGGGGTGCAAAGCTTATCATTCCGTTTGGAGGGAGTCCAACAAGGGGTTCCCTACGAGCATGTTAGGGAACTACTTGGATTCCATAAGGGAGCTCCGGAGAAAGTTGACGTGCCACCCGGCATGTTAGCTGGATTTTGGAATTTAATCTCCGGAGAAGCCCATCAACAACGCAATTGCATCCGCAACCCCATTATCCGGATATTTCACTCTTGGATGTGCAAGAGGGTATTGGGGAGGATGAAGGAGACGAAGGTGACCGACACGGAGTTGAATTGGCTCTACTCGGCTTTAATTGCCAAGCAGCCAATAGACCCCTCTTACCTTATGATCAACCGTTGGTGTTGCGAGGCAACATCGGGGGCGGGACATATTGGTTCGGGGTGCTACCTCTCCATGTTGGCCTTCTCCCTACGACCGGGGATCGCAAGAAACCCCGACCATCTTTTGCGTGGTACCTCTCTCGGCATTGAATATTTGCGACAAGGCAAATACATTAAATGAGAGAGGAGGTTTTCGTTTGGCCATAGTGAACCTACCCCTTCCGGATGCAAGGCTTAGGCTTTTCATCGAAGGAAGGGAAGATTGGTTGGAAGAGGGACTCCTTGTCCCGGCAAGGAAAAACAAAAGAGGAAGAATCGTAGAGGAGGGAACATCCTCCGCACAAGCGAGTGGTGCACAACCCAATGTGCCACCATTCGGCGGGATCCCTCCTCCGCCAAGTTATTACGGAGGGCCACAAGAGCAAGCATGGGGGGTGGTGCACCGGTACCCCCACAAAATTATGTGGTGCCCAACGCTAACTTTGCGGAGCCCTACGCACAATATCCCCAACCACAACAAAGCATGGCCATAATTGGAGGGTATGTTGCAAGAAATGCCCAAAATGTCGCAGCCATCCAAGCCAACGTGGCTCAACTTGGTGAGGGCAATGCAAATATTGCCTATGAGCTTGGACGCCTTCACCTAGTGGAGCCGAATCAACTCGTCGGAGGGAATGTCCAACCGTACTACGAGCAAGGGTATTACTATCAAGATCATCAACACCAACCACCAGCGGAGGACTAGGAAGATTAAGGAACTTTAGTTTTCTTTTCTTTTCTCTTTCTCTGTAATTTTCAGCTTTTGTTTATGTGTGTTTGCGTAATATTTTCTGTTTTTATTTAAATTTCAGCAAGTGTGTTCGTTTATTTTCAGTTTTTATTTCAACTTGATTTCATCATTAATAAAGACACCACCTTGATTATATCATTGGAAAAGTTACAAAAATTTGTGCCATGATGATATATGATTATAATTGCCGCTTTGTTTATCTTTATAATTGATTTATGCGTGTTAAAGCTAGTGCTCTCTTAAAATACGAATCTGAATTTATTTAAATACTAGCTTAATCTTTAGCGGAGGTTATGATTAAAATGAAGAACCCATAGTGTTTTATGTGCTCTCATGTTATGAATAGATTAAAGATGGGTTTTATGCTAAAAAATATCGCTAACCTTGTCATAAATATCACTTGTGTGTTGCTCAACCTATCCAGAGCCTAATATATATTTGAGTGCATAAACCTTAGTGTACAAGATTTATTTTTGAGTGAGTTATTGCAGGCCATGATTTCTACGGCCCGAGACTAAGAAAATTTGGTCATTTCGTTTTTGCGTATCTATCTTTTTGCTAGCCTTTTATCCGTGCATTGTGTATCCCCGCATCAGAGATCTCACAAACCTCGCCGGATATCCACCTTTAAAACCAAATATCATCTTTTGTGTTTACCTCCTTGACCACAACCTATCGTTGAGAATGGATCATCAATTCAAGGAAGATCGCAAGACGGTGCCAACATTGAAGAATTCAAGTATCTCTCCAAGGAAAAATATTTCCGGTACCTACCTTATTTATTGCCTCTTTGCTCGAGGATGAGCAATGTCTAAGCATGGGGGAGGAGGTGGGTACGATGCAATTTTTAGAGTTCAAAGGGGAGTAATTAAAAAAAGAAGGAGGAAGTTCAAAAGGGTGAAAGTCTCGTGACCGAATGAATGACAAGAAAAAAATGAATGAATGAGAAAAAGAATGAAAGAAAGAAAGAAAGAATTGAAGAAAGAAAAAAATATGAGTATGCGTAAAGTGAACTCCCCGGATCTCTAAAAGTGCATTAGGAAATTCAAGGCTTCAAGTTTAAAAGATCCATTCTCATTTTCCAACCATGTGCAATCTGATAACGAGGACTTCCTTTGTGCCTCGGGATCACTCTTTGCCATTTGCACATGTCCACTCATCTAAAGTGTGTGTATTTTTCTCTTTCCTCTCCTTGATATAACATCATTTTCCAATGACCTTTTTGACGAGTCTCGGTAAGACCATGAGAAGCTTGTCTTGTTTTGACAACACCTCATTTATAAAATCTTGTTAGGACTAAACTTTCCCAAAGCTCCATATAAAGCCTACCACACATATATGTAATGAGAGGGAAAGGAGTAGAATATATAGGGGAGAGACAAGCGAGTTGAGAGTTCATGAGCAATATACAAGATGATTTAAATTTGTGAACTTGGTTTAGCTTTTCTTTATCTCGTTCTTTATTTCAAAAATTCTGAGATCTATTTAAACTTCGTGAGCATGTTAATACTTGTGGGATAAGCTTAACTAAGAATCTACCCTCCGTAGAGATGAAGGCTAGTACATTATGGAACTTTAATGAATTAAAATTTTGAGAGCATTATGTTTTCTCATGTATGATCAAGTGCAAGGTTTAAGCATTGATGGGCAACGATGATATCCATCGAAGGCTTACTCGAGGACGAGCAAGGTTTAAGCATGGGGGAGATGTTGACAAATCTGTCAACCTTGCCATGAGTTTACCTTCGGTGTTGGCATAAGTTTTATACCTTATCCATTGGTACTAACCCCCGTGGTATAACAAGTTCACGTGTGCATGTCGGTTTTGGAGTTTAGTGTTTATGCAGGATTTTAGCGTTGAAAGCAAGACTTTCGGGATAAGTTCATCAAGCACCTTATGACAAGACCTTGAAGCCCCGTAAAAGTCATGCAATGAAGCAAACTTAACTCCAAGAAGCCAGAGACTTGATCCGAGAAGACGACAAACTCCGAGGACACGACCGAGAAAAGTCTTGAATCTTGCAAGACAAGGAGTTATGCCCAATTCGGAGAGAAACGATGACATGTACCTACATGCGAAGGGGGAAACATCCGGGAAGCAAGGGAACCGACGTAGAGCAAAGGAGGCCTCGGGGCTGGGCCGGGCCGGCCCGGGCCGGTCGGCCCGGCCCGATCCGGGCCCGTTTGCCCCCTCCTTTGCCCTAGCCGCCATTCAGGCTATTTATAACCCCCTGACCGAGAGCCACGCATGATCCAATTCGTCATCGGCTGCCGAGGAGCAGAGAAGAGAGGGACACCATCTCGGAGAGGAGAGGGTCGAGCTTGTTGACTAGGGTTTCCCTAGCCGACGTGGGAACCTTGCACGGAAGACCACGTCAGAGTTCCCGGAGCTAGAGGTAAGATCAAGGAAGGATCCCGGTGGTGATCTTGCGTGTGTATCATTGTTATAGTTGAATCATCAAGTTGAATCTTTTCGTAGCGATCAAGTGTTTCCTCGAAGATTTCTTTTTCGATCGGCTTTGCTTATTCCAATTCTATTCTCGAGATAGATTACATAGGGTGTTCTTGTAGCCGCGGTGGCTAGAGGTACACGCCGGATCTTCCGAAAGAATCTCGACTTGTCTTTTGACTCGCCCTAGACTCCCCTCATGAGTAGGGATATGTTGTGATAGAACGGGGGTTCCGAAAGGCGGATGTTTTCGGATTTGGACGGGAAACCACTATCTAAAGAGGCTTCTAATAAGATTTGATTTTCTACTTCTTCTCTTGATTGGAACTTCAACAAAAGGCTTACCCCGATCTCTCTAGATCGGTTTATCTACCCAATCTTACTTTGTTATCTCCAGTCTTTAGTAGATTAGATTAGTTTCGTGTCTTTTACCTAGATGCATTAGGGTTTCTTTTACCGAAGATTGGAGTTACTTGGCTATACTAGATCAACTTTTGCGTCACACATTTGTTCCACGGATTCGATACCTTGGGTTCACCACTCCAGGGAAGAAGGGTCCCTTGACTACGACTGGAGACTTGTCCGCTTGCAAGTCATAAACGAAATTTGATACAACTATTAACCGTCAACAACCACCTAGTTTTAACCTTTGGTAAAGTTATAAAGTTTGTGCCATGATGATATATGATTATAATTGCCGCTTTGTTTATCTCTGTACTTATTCTATGCACGATTAAGCTAATGCTCTCTTTATATACAAATCTGAATTTATCTAAATGCTAGCTTAATCTTTAGCGGAGGTTATGATAAAAATAAAGACCCATAGTGTTCTTTGTGCTCTCAAATTGTAGATGGATTAAAGATGATTTATTCTTGTTCTTAAAAGTAATGCTAATCTTGTCATAAATACCACTTGCATGTTGCTCTACCTATCCAGAGCCATATATATTTGAGTGAAAAAACTTAGTATACAAGATTTATTTTTGGGTGAGTTATTTCAGGCCATGATTTCTCTGGCCCGAGACTAAGAAGCTGGTCATTCCGTTTTGCGTATCTATCTTTCTGCTAGCCTTTCTATCCGTACATTGTGTATCCCCATATCGGAGATTTCACTAACCTCGCCAGATATCCACCCTTAAAACCAAAAATCATCTTTTGTGAATACCTTCTTGACCACAACCTATCGTTGAGTATGGATCATCAATTCAAGGAAGATTGCAAGATGGTGCCAAGATTGAAGATCTGAAGTATCTCTCCAAAGGAAAAGTATTTCCGGTACCTACCTTATCTCTATCAACTCTTTGCCTGAGGACGAGCAACATCTAAGCATGGAGGGGGGAGGTAGGTACAATGCAATTTTAGAGTTCAAGGAGAGCAAATAAAAAAAGAGAAAGAAAGAAAAAAAAAGTAAGTATAAAGAAAAAAAGAAAAAAAATATGAGTATGTATGATATAAAAATAAAATAAAGTGAACTCCCCGGTTCTCTAAAGTGCATTAGGAATTTCAAGGTTTCAAGATTTAAAAGATCCAAACTCATTTTTCCAACCATGTGCAATCTGATAACAAGGACTTCCTTTGTGCCTTGGGATCACTCTTTGCCATTTGCACATGTCCACCAATCTCAAGTGTGTGTATTTTTCTCTTCCCCTCTTTGATATAACATTATTTTCCAATGACCTTTTTGACGAGTCTCGGTAAGACCATGAGAAGCTTGTCTTGTTTTGACAACATCTCATTTATAATATCTTGGTAGGACTAAACTTTCCCAAAGAGCTCCATATAAAGCCTACCACATACATGAATGTTATGAGAGGGAAAGGAGTAGAATAAATAGGCTTGAGAGACAAGTTGAGATGAGAGTTCATGAGCAAGATGCAAGGTGGTTTAAATTTTTGAACTTGGTTTAGCTCTTTTTCATCTCATTCTTTATTTCAAAATATCTTAGATCTATTTGAATTTTGGGAGCATGTTAATACTTGTGGGATAAGCTTAATTAATATCTACCCTCCGTAGGGATGAAGGCTAGTACATTATAGAACTTTAATGGACTAAACTTTTGAGAGCATTATGTTTTCTCATGTATGATCAAGTGCAAGGTTTAAACAATGAAGGGAAACGATGATATCCATTGAAGGCTTACTCGAGGACGAGCAAGGTTTAAGCATGGGGGAGATGTTGACCGTGAAATTCCGTTAACCTAGCCATGAGTTTACCTTCGGTGTTGGCATGAGTTTTATACCTTATCCATTGGTACTAACCCCCGTGGTATAACAAGTTAAGAACCTCATGACAAGACCTTGAAGCCCGGTAGAAGTCAAGCAATGAAGTGAACACGACTACAAGAAGCCCAAGGACCCAACCCGAGAAGATGGAAAACTCCGAGGACCTAGTCAGAAAAGTGCTGAATCTTGCGAGACATTGAGCTTCGTCCAACTCGGAGAGAAACTGACTACAAGGGCCCACATGTAGAAGGGGGAAGGATCTAGAAGACTCGAGAAGCAACACCGGGCAAAGGAGGCCGTGGACTGGGCCGAAATGGGCCCAGTCCGGTCGGCCCAACCCGTTTCGAGGCCTAGTCGCCCCCACTTTGACCTAGGTGCCTCTCAAGCTATTTATAGCCCCCTAACCGAGAGCCACACATCAACCAATTCGTCATCCGCTGCCGAGGAGCAGAAAAGCTTGAGGGACACCATCTTGGAGATGAGGGTCGTGCTAGTTGTCTAGGGTCTCCATAGCCGACGTGGGAACCTTGTATGGAAGACCGCGTCGGAGCTCTGGAGCAAGGATCAAGATCGAGGTAGGATCCCGGTGGTGATCTTGATCATGTAATCATTCATGGTGAAGTTTTTATAGTGAATCCGATTTCTAGCGATCAAGTGCCTTCTCGATGACTTTGTTTTCCCTTTGGTTCTGCTTCTTCCCCAATCTAGTCTATAGCTAGATTGCATAGGGTGCTCTTGTAGCCGCGGTGGCTAGAGGTGCATACCGGACCGACCAAGTGATTTCAACTTGTTCTTATCGAACTCGCTCTAGACTACCTACATGAATAGGAGTACGTTGTGATAGAACGGGGGCTCTGAAAGGCGGGCGTTTTCGGAATCAGACCGAAGGCCACGGTTTAAAGATGCTTTTAGTGAGATTTTCTTTTCTATCTTCATCTATCTTGTTTGGAGCTACAACATAAGCATGATCTAGACTCTCTAGGTCGGTTATCTCTTGCTTTCTCTTGCTACCTCTTTAGTAGATTAGATTAGATGTGTTCTCTTGATGATATCTTAGATTAGATGCAATTTGGTTCTTCGAAAGATAGCTTTCCTTGCTTCACTAGATTGAATCCTTGTGTTGCACATTGTTCCACGGATTCGATACCTTGGGTTCACCACTCGTGGGAAGAAGGGTCCCTTGACTACCACGGTGGATTTGTCCGCTTGCAAATCCATATGAACTTTGATACGATAATCTACCATCAACAGGTACGTCGCGCCCTTGTTTCGGAGGCCGAACGACATCGTCACGTAGCAAAACATTCCAAACGGCGTGATGAATGAAGTCGCGAGCTGGTCGGATTCCTTCATTTTTATTTGGTGGTACCCGGAATAGGCATCAAGGAAGCATAGAAGCTCACACCCTGCAGTTGAGTCAACAATTTGATCGATTCATGGCAAAGGAAAAAGAACTTTAGGACATACTTTATTCATACTAGTGTAATCTACACACATCCGCCACTTCTCGTTCTTTTTCTTAACTAGTACAGGATTAGCTAACCACGTAGGGTGGAACACCTCCTTGATGAACCCAGCCTCGAGGAGCTTACGCAGCTCCACTCCGATCACTTGGCGTCGCTCTTCGTCAAAGCGCCGCAACCGTTGTTGCACGGCTCGGGGGTGAGGTAGGATATCAAGGGAGTGCTCGGCGACCTCCCTCGGGATGTCTGGCATATCCGAGGGGCTCCACGCGAAGATGTCAGCGTTGGCGCGGAGAAAGTCAACGAGCACCACTTCCTATTTCGGGTCAAGGGTAGAACTGACCCTCAACGCCTTTCCCTTGGGGGGCAGCAGGGTCGAGGGGCACCTCCTTGGTCTGCTCAGCAGCCTCGAAGCTGCCGGCATGCTTGGTGGTGGAGTCGAGGTCCTTGTTGACCAGCTTCTCCATGTTTGCCACGAGCGCTTCGTCCAGCTCTAGTGCCTCATCCTGCTCCACGCACTCGATGTCGCAGTCGAACGCGTGCTCGATCGATGAGCCCACGGTGATGACGCCCTTGGGCCCTGACATCTTCATCTTGAGTTAGGTGTAGTTCGGGACCGCCATGAACTTGGTGTAGCACAGCCGCCAAAGAATGGTGTGGTACGCGCCCCTGAACCCTACCACCTTGAAGGTGAGTGTCTCCTTGCGAAAGTTGTCCGGCGTGCCGAATCAGACCGATAGGTTGATCTGCCCGAGGGGCTGGACGTGCTTGCCCGGCGCGATGCCATGGAACGGCGTCGTGCTGGGCCACAGCTGGTCCAACCTGATCCCCAACAGGCGCAGAGTGTGTGCGTAGAGAATGTTGAGGCTGCTGCCTCCGTCCATCAGCACATTGGAGAAGCGCGCATTGCCGATGACCGGGTCGACGACCAGCGGGTACTGGCCCGGGTTAGGGATGCAGTTTGGTGATCTTCGCGGCTGAAGGTGATGGCGTCCTCTGACTAGTCAAGGAAGGAGGGAGGAGCCTTCTCTGCAGCGAGGACTTCGTGCCGCTCCCGCTTGCGCTGAATGTTGGGCATGTCCACGGTCGGTCCCCTGACGATGAGGAAGACGTTCTCCACTACGGGGAAGCCACTGACGTCACCTTCACCCCCATCCTTCTTGGCCTCGCCATCCTTCGCGGCGGTGCGGCTGTAGTATTTTTTGAGCATATCGCACTGCTTGAGGGTGTGGTTGACGGCGTCTTGTGGTACGGGCAGGGCTTCTTCAGCATGTCGTCGAATACGCCGAGGCCTCGAGGGGCCGCTCGAGGACCCCTTCGAGCTGGGTCAACTGCGAGGGCCTTGTCCCCGTCGTCATCGTGTCCCTGCGCGCGCGCCACGCGGCGCGGCTTCATGCCCTTCTTGCCCCGCTTATGCCTCTGCTGGTGCTCCTTGGACTTGCTGCCCTCCGTGGGCGTATCATCCACGCGCTTGCCCTTCTTGCCGTCGAAGATGGCCTCCACCGCCTCCTCGCCGGAGGCGAAGCTGGTGGAGATGTCGAACAGCTCGTTGGAGTCGACTGGCTGGCTGCGCCCGAGCTCGCGTACGAGGTCCCGGCAGGTCGTGCCCTCGAGGAAGGCGTGCACGATCTCAGACTGGGCCACGCTCGGGAGCTCCGTAAAGCACTTGGAGAAGCGTTGTATAAATCCCGGAGTGACTCGCCGGGCTTCTAGGTGCACGCACGCAGGTCCCAGGAGTTCCCGGGGCGCACATAGGTGCCTTGGAAGTTCCCCACGAAGGTGCGGACCAAGTCATCCCAGTTGTGGATCTAACTGGGCGGCAGGTGCTCGAGCCACGTCCACACCGAGTCGGCGAGGTGCAATGGCAGGTTGTGGATGATGACCTCATTAGTGGTGGCTCTGCTCAGCTGGCACGCCAGGCGATAGTCATTGAGCCATACACAGGGGTCCGTCTCCCCCGTGTACTTGTCGATCAACGTGGGCTGGCGGAAGCGTCGAGGGAAACTCGCCGTGCGGATCTCCCGGCTGAACACGCGGGTTCCCGGGGGCTCCGGTGTCAGCGAGTGGTTCTCGCGGCTATCGTAGCGCTCGCCCTGCCGTGGGTGATATCCTACCACCGCCCGTGTCTCCGTGTTGCCCATTCGCCGGGCGTTGATGACGTTTCGGACATCGCCGTCCTGGGCCTGCCTGCGCGTGTCAAGGATTCGTTCCCTGACCGGCGTTCGACCCTGGTTGGCGGGTTGTCCCATCGCGCCACCCGAGTGAACTAACACCTCGGGGCTCGACACGCCGCCGTCGTCCCGCGCGCGCGCCTGGCGCGGCGAATGCGGGACGCCGAGCGCTCGGCCTGCTGCACGGCCGCTTGCTCGATGAGCGCCTGTGCCTCGCGGGGCAGATTTTATGCCTCGGGCGTCGAGGGAGCGGGCATGGCTCGCAGCAGCGTCACGGCTGCGATGAGCTTTTGGCTTGCTCGCGGGGGTGTGTTCGGGTTGTTGACGTCGAAGTCGCCATTGATGCGGTCGCGGGCCTGCCTGCCCAGCTCGCGCACGCGTTCGCCGCGTGCGGAGGCTTCTCCAGCAATGGAGGCGCGAAGCAGTCGCACCGCGTGGTACTCCTCCGCAAGCCTGGCCTCGAGCTCGCACGCTTGGTCCAGCTGTGTGTTGATGTCAGCGCCCCTCACCGGTGAGGTGGGGGCGCACTTGGCCCCGAGCCCCGGAGTAGTCCAGTTCCCGAGTTCTGGGGGGCTTCTTCGTTGCCAGCCCCCGCTGCGTTCACGCTGTTCGCCTGGTCGTCGACGACCACAACGAAGCACTCACGCGCGGGGTCGTAGCTCCCGACGCTGGAGTCGTCGGAGTAACCGAACCAGTAGTCCGCGGCGTCGGGGTCCGGTACGCCGGAGAAGTCCCACTCTGCGTACCTGTGCGAAGTGGCGGGTGGCAGCTCGCTGATGGAGCCGTGGCAGGACTCGTCGTTGGTGGTGGAGATGAGGTTCCTGGCTGCCAGGAGGTGGTGGCCAGGAAGGTCCTCGTATGCCCCCACATCGGTGCTGGCAGACGAGACGTACGCCATCGCAGCATTGCGCATGCCGTGCGGGAACTGCTGCTCAGGAGCCGCTCGCTCCCCCGGGGGTGTGACTGTTATCGCGTTGGTGGGCGCGTCGCGTTGTGAGGCGACGTGCGCGGCCCGGTGTCATTCCATCCGCGCTTGTTGAGAGTGTTGGACGGAGCGTCGTCGGCGCGCGAGGGGCCGCGGCGTCGCGGCGCGGGCGGCCGGGGCGTCGGCGCCCGGTGCGGCGGGGACCGGTCCTTGCCCGGTTGACCGCCACGGGTGAAGTTCGCCGCTGTTGGTGATGCACATGAGGTGGCCATTCCCCATGACCTGAAAGTTCAGGCTCCCGAACCGGATTTCGAACCCGGCTGGGAGGGGGTCCGAGCTACCCATGGAGTAGCTCTGGCCCCGGTACTCGATGCGGATCACCATCGAGATGGCTGGTGGGAAACTGATCTTCAGTGCACGATCCCCCCTACCTGGCGCTCCAACTGTCGATGCGGAAAGTAGTCCCGACACTAACTAGTAGATGTGCTGAGATCTATCTCTCGATGGCCGGTTCTAAGCAACTAGTGACACTGGGTTTTATCCTGGTTTCGGCCGGGGCTGTATGTCCAGCAGGGGTGTGCTCGGGGCACTATATTGCGTTGCACCGTAGTGCTTGCAGAGGGGGCTACAAGCAAGGCGGGAGAGGAGGCCGGGTCTCCAGGTTCCAGAGGTACTGATCGAGGCAAGTGCCAATATCGTGGTGAAGGTAGGAAGTGTGCGAGTGCGTGCTCCCTGTCGCCCCCCTGCGGCCGGGGGACTGCCCCTCCTTTTATAGGCCAAGGAGGAGGCAGTTTATAGGCGTGCCACACTGATCTAGCTACGTGTGGTGGTATGGCACACAGTGCCGTGGAGTAGACGGCCGTCCTGGCGAATCTTGCTTCTGGCGGGACGTCATGGCGCGCCCTGTATCCGTCCAGGAGCGGCTTCGAGGGTGGCGGTGTGGGGGTTGCCCGTTCGGTGTCCGCCCGCGTGCTAATTCGAGGGTGCCGCTGACGAGAGGCCGTACGAGGCACAATAGTGGGTGTGGCGATGTCCTGTCGCCGCGTGTTCCCACAGTGTCGGGGATGGCACTACAGTGGCTGGGATAGCCGCACAGGGCTGATGGTGATGGCGGGGGTGTGCCCGACGTCACGGCATGGCCCCGGGCGAGCGGAATAGGCGTCCGTCCCGCTTTGAGGGTTATGCCATCTTTTTTCGAGGGCGCGGCGTCCCGGGCGTACGGGAGTGGGTGGCACAGTGCCGTGGAGTTGACCTCCGGCCTTACCGCACAGCGCCGCACAGTGGCGGGGATGGCCTCACCGGGGGAGTAGGCGGGACAGTGTCGGGGCGTGATTCCCAGGCGCGTCAGGGGTGTGGCGTGGATTCATCTTTGACCTGAGCGCCTGCAAATGTCAGTGCATTAAATGCCCCTGTCGGAGGAGCAGGTGTGGAGGCGGCGAGCCCACGAGGCCCTCGAGCGAGGCGGAACCTCACCCGAGGGAGCGACCGGCCCTTGAGCGAGGCGGAACCTTACCCGAGGGGGGTGACCGCCCCTCGAGCGAGGAGGAACCTCACCCGAGGGAGCGACAGGCCCTCGAGCGAGGCGGAACCCCGCTCGAGGGAGCGCCCAGCCCCCGAGCGAGGCGGAAGTTTGCCCATGTGGTGCCGCGCCCCTTGAGCGGAGCGGAGTTCTGCTCGAGGGTGGCTGGGCCGTTGGCTTGGTGGGCTGTCGGGGTTTTGTCTTAAGTGTGTTTCGGGTTCGTTTGCGTTTTGTTTTTTACGAAAGAAAGTGGGTTTTCCATGGTTGTTTAGGGGACCTTTATGGCTGTCCCCGACAAACGTGCTTCCCTAAAATATTAGAGCCCATAAAACAACACCTAAAAATCATAAAAATACAAACAATTCGTATTTAGACATTTAGTATTTGAATAAAATATGAACAATCACACTTGTGAGCCCAAGATTCTTAGAATCCATTTTTACATCCCATGTTAATGATGTAATAATTCTACTAACATCTAGTGTGCTCTAAAAAATCCACAAATTGACTTGGCACCATAATTTGGGCACCTGGACTTGTCTTCAAAATTTCAAATGGTTTCGATGAAGGAATTATATACTTGTGTACAAATATCTACATCTCTCATATAGTTACCTAGAATGTTTGCTTGAACATTGAAGTTTTCCACACTTTGCAACATGTTAGAACTCATATGCATTTGAAAACTTAACAAAACCTTGTGTTCACCTTAAGCTTACGAAATGTAAAGTTCCATCACTAATGGTTGTGTAAAACAAGTATTATTTGTATGTTGTACTTACAAAGAACAAAATAAGGCATATACACATCACTCAACGAACGGAATGTACACTGAACAATGAAATTAATGAATAGATGGTGATTTTAGAAAATTTAGAAAAAATATCAAATTTGGACTAATAACGACAAAGAAATACTTGTAACAACATTTGATTGCAGATTAAAAGGAGAAATGAGAACAGTTCTTCAATTGAATAGAACTGCCCCCACAGCCATTTGAATAGAACAAAGGAGGAAGCAGAGGGCACCACCACTCACCACCGCCGCCGCCGTGCCCGCTTCGGCGGTTTTGACACCCAATAGGGCATCCCAGGCCTCGTCGGCGGCAAATAAGACCACCGCAACCTTCGATTTGACTCACAAACATGACAAATCAAATATTATCTATCAAAAACTAATTAAAAACCGACATTCTGATAAAATCAGATCTGCGTTTAGTAATATCTAATAATTTACATTCAAGATAGATAATGTTCATATTGATGCTTGCGCCTACATCCCGATGTTCATCCTGCTGACAGCGTACTCCACGGCGGGGAGGAATTTACACGTCCAGAGGTCAAACTCATGACAGATGCAACACTCGGCGCTGCAGTAGTGGATGATCTCTTTTGTATCCGACCCATAGAGCCTACATCATGCTTCCCAAATGCAGATGTGGGGATTCTGGACGGGTAGCAACGAAATGTCGTCATCATCGCCATCATCAAGCCAGTACCACCACACAATGTTGTTGAGATCCTGCTTGACGAGGTAGCGCAGCCACCGTAGTTGGGGTTGTTCCACTGGCTGTCAGGGGGCCATGGGCCACCGCTGATTTCCTGGAGCAGTGCCATGGCTTCGGGGTCCGCCGGGTTGCAACGGCACTTCAACATCTCTAAGAAGTACTTGGCACCAGAGTCTTGAGCAGCGGCATCTCCGATGAGCTTCAGACCCTTATCGAGGTTCCGTCGCCTCATCAACCTCTCCATCCCCTCGAAGCACAATGCCTCCGGATGATTGGCCTCGCAGAAGCACCACTCAAAGCACGACCTGACGTAGCGATTCTTGCACGCCTCACGAAGATCACGCAGCGACACGTGTAGTAGTACCTCATCGGAGTTGCAGATGCGCCGGAAGGTGCCGCAGATTTTATTATGAAGGTTTAGAAAATGGAAAACAGCCACATCTTTGATGGAGTGGATGATGATCTTGGTGAGAAGTTCATCTGGCAGCAGCAGCAGCAGCATCAAGCACACCGCGGCCATCAAGGAGAAGGGTAGGAAATAGCACAGCGATGGGGTTTGGAATTTGAATGGCGACGAGGGTTGAAATTGGCGGTGACGAGGGATGAAGTTGGCAAAGAGGATTGAAGTTGAAGAGGGATGAAGTTGGCGACTAGGATTGAAGTTGAAGGAAGCGACGAGCTTGAGGGTTGAAGGTTGAAGATGGCGCCTTGTTGACGGTGAAATTTCATCAACCTAGCCATGAGTTTACCTTCGGTGTTGACATAAGTTTTATACCTTATCCATTGGTACTAACCCCCTTGGTATAACAAGTTCATTCGTGCATGTCGGTTTTGGAGTTTAGTGTTTATGTAGGGTTTTGACATAGAAAGCAAGACTTTCAGGATAAATTCATCAAGCACCTTGTGACAAGACCTTGAAGCCCCGTACAGGTCATGCAATGAAGCAATCTTGACTCCAAGAAGCCCAGGGACCAAACCCGAGAAGATGACAAACTCCGAGGACCTATCCAGAAAAGTGCCGAATCTTGCGGGACAAAGAGCTACATTTAACTCGGAGAGAAACTGACGACAAGGGCCCACATGCAGAAGGGGGATGGATCTAGAAGACTCGGGAACCGACGCCTTGCAAAGGAGGCAGGGAACTGGACCTGGATGGGCCCAGGCCGGTCGGCCCAGGCCGGCCGGCCCAGCCCAGTCCATGGCCCATTTGCTTTCCCCTTTGACCTAGCCGCCAATTGGGCTATTTATAGCCCCGGGGTCGACAGCCATGGAGAGATCAATTCGTCATCGGCCGCCGAGGAGCAGAGAAGAGAGGGACACCATCCCGGAGAGGAGAGGGTCGAGCTAGTTGACTAGGGTTTCCCTAGCTGACGTGGGAACGTTGCAAGGAAGACCACATCGGAGTTCCCGGAGCTAGAAGCAAGATCAAGGTAGGATCCCGGTGGTGATCTTGTTCATATATCATTGTACTAGTTGATGTATCAAGTTGAATCCGATTCTTAACGACTAAGTGTTTCTCCGAAGTCTTCGTTTTCAATCGGCTTTGCTTATTTTAGATCTGTTCTCGAGATAGATCACATAGGGTGTTCTTGTAGCCGCTGTGGCTAGAGGTGAATGCCGGATCTTCTGAAAGAACTCGACTTGTCCTTGGACTCGCCCTAGACTACCTGCATGAATAGGAGTACATTGTGACAGAACGAGAGCTCTGAAAGGCGGGCGTTTTCGGAGTCGGACGGGAAACCACGGTTTAAAGAGGCTTCTAATGAGATTTGATTTGCTACTCCTTCTTTCGCTTGGAACTTCAACAAAAGGCTCAACCCGATCTCTCTAGATCGTTTATCTACCCCCTCTATCTTTGTTACCTCCAGTCTTTAGTACATTAGATTTGTTCTTATGTTGATTCTTATGATTAGATGCATTAGGGTTTTATCTATCGAAGATTGAAGTTACTTGGCATTACTAGATCATCTTTTGCGTCACACATTTGTTCCACGAATTCGATACCTTGAGTTCACCACTCGAGGGAAGAAGGGTCCCTTGACTTTGATGGGAGATTTGTCCGCTTGCAAGTCTAAACGTACTTTGATACAACTATTAACTGTCAACAAGCCCCTTTTTTGGCGCCGTTGCCGGGGAACAAGTGATCAAGATTTGTTCTTTTATTGCCTTTTTGTAATTTTTTGTTTTCTTTTAGTTTTTCTTTTTGCATCTACTAACTTTTGATCATCCTCAAAATCAATCTAATTTAGTTTGTCTAACCCTAGTTTTCATAGATTTGTTTTTACTTTCTAGTTTTTGCATATTTTGTTTATTGCTAACCCTAACAGGAGATGGACGGCTACCTCTCCAACAAACTGTCACACCCTGAAATTTTCAATTTCAGGATGTGAATAGAAAGAATAATTAAATAACGATTTTCTCATAATTTTAAAATTTTTCCAACATTTATTTTTCTTTACAGGAAATATAGTATAGGAAAAATCCTTGTTTGATTTTCTTAAGCAAATAAAAAGTTGTGAGTGTTGCATTCATGCCGATGCATCTTGGCGCTTCCTGAGTGCTTAAGGTTTCGAAAACGCGTTTAGGAGCTGTCCAAATCCTTCCGAGAATTTTCTGGATTTTTCTGGAATTTATTCTCATTTTTCTTGAGCTATTTCTATTTATTAGAAGGCTCTAAAATCTTTTTCGTGAGCTCCAAATGTTTTATTTGGATTGTTCATGTCTCAATCTAGCTCTGGGAATTTTCATGGAATTTTTGGAATTTTCTGAGTATTTTCTGTGCTTTAAAACATTTTCTAGGATTTCTTGGAAATGTTTTCGCATTGAAAATTAAATTCGGAAAATGTAAAGAAAAACAAGAAAAAGAGCTTTCTTTCTGGTTGGGCCAAGCCCATCTGCGGAAGTCCTTCGACGCCCCCTTGACTCTTCCGCCGGTCTGCTGCTGTGTTTCAGGCTGCAGCCCAGCTCGGCCCATACGCGGCCCCCCCCCCCCGTCCAATCCCCCTACCCATCTCGGCCCCGCCGGCCGCGCGGAGCCCATCCGGGGCCCGGTCGGCGGAACACACCGCCCGCCGCTAGGACTCCAATGGAGTCCGCGCCTCCACGCCTCGGCGTCCGGGCGGGGGCACGCCAAGCCGACGCCCCCTATTTAGCTCGCGCACCTCGCCCCCGAGCCCTAGCCGCGCCTCGCTCCTCCCTCGCCTTGCGCGCCTCTGCGCAGAACACCGCCGCCGCCATGGGAGCTAGCTGCGCGCCGCCGCGGTCGCCGATTTGCCGCGGTCGCCGCTCTTCGGGGGCAAGCCGACGCCGCCGGCGGCTCCGCGACGTCGCGCCGCACCTCCTCGGCCCCTCCCCGTCGCCGGCCCGACAACCGAGCGCCGTCGTCCCCGCCCGGAGACCGGGCCGCCGGCCGGCCAAGCTTCACCCTCTTCAAAAACTGGTGCCTCCCACTGACCTCCACCGCCGGTGAGCCCTCCTTCACGATCCCCTCCCTCTCCTCTGCATCCCGAGCCACCCACTCGAGACCCCCGAGCCCAGGACGCCAGCGCCGTCGTTGGCCAGAGCCAGCGGGAGCCCCTGCCCCTTTCTGTTGAATGCAAGGAAGAAGATAAGGCAACTTTGCATATAACCCCCTGAGTTCTCCCGAATCTTCTAGATCTCATCCGTGTCTTGCAAATCTTGCTGAAAACCCCCCTAGATCTATTAGATACCCTAGGTCCGGTCCACTCTGCAGCTTCTGCGCAAATGTCCTCGAGTTTGTATACATAATTATGTATATGCCCTGAGTTTTCGCAGAAAAGTCCCTGGAAGTTTCCAATCTTCACATCTAGGTCCCCAGATATTTAAAGAGCCATATCTTTCCCGTTTTAACTCCGATTTCATCCGTTCAGATTGCGTCAGGACCATAATGATGTAAAGCACGCGTTAGCGGAGTGTTTTCATCATGTTTTGTTTTACTGAAAATAAATAATAATTTTGATTAATGTCTAGTTATACACGCCTTTTATAAATAAAAGCAATATAGATCTATACATCGTTTTTCATAAGCAAATTTAATTTGATTAATGTTTCTATCACATGTTTTTGTACATAAAAGATAATTAGATCTTTATCTTAGTTTTTGTAAATCAAATGTTAATTTGTTTAATAGTTAATTAATCTTTTCTAATTAAAATTGGATTAGGCTTTTACATCGGCTTTTATAATAAATGTTAATATGATTAATGTCAATACCATAATGTTTTTAATAATAATATGATCTACTCGAATTACAAAGTTTTGTTTAGATTATTCATATAGTTTAGTTTTTTTAAAATTAAATGTTTAATTGGAATAATTCTTATATGAATCTTTATAAATAAAACTTGACTAGTTCTTTACACCGGTTTTGCAAATAAAGTTTAATTTACTTTAATTCCAACATGGGGTATTTTATTGATGAAATATCCTTACCTATATTTTGTTAATTAAAATAAATCCAGCTCATAGCTTGATCTCTCATATATGTGCAAATCAATCGTTAGACGTTCGGTGTCAGCTTTATCTCTTTTGATCAAGTTTATCAGAAGCTCTAAATCTTTCTAGTGTTAGCCCAAGCTAAACCATGTGCATCCGATCAAGCCTTAGAGTTTCTGTTTAGCTTAGTAGCTTTATCCGTGTGAGTAGTTTGCATCGCTCATTTGCCTATCAAGTAATCTTATCACTCTTGTTTCATGTTTCTCTTAGAATCTCGGTCATCAATATCTAGTTCATACCTATCCTATCTCAGTTAGGTTGTCTCTTTATGAATCAGCTGTGTTCTTGTACCTAATCTATCGTAGCTATCTTTCTTTAAAGTTTACCCTGTTATTTGTTTCACCTGTCAGATCACCCTTGGTTAGTGTGTCAGTTGTTCATCTGAGTTCTCTTTGTAGACTAGTTCTCCTAAACCCTAGCCTAAAGTTTGTGTGTGTGTTATAGTACGCTTCTACCGTTCTCGTTCGTTTCACCTTAAATTGTACGTTAGCATGTGTATCACCTGTTACTTGTTTTAATACTAAAACTGCATGTTAATCTTGACTAATTCTTATTCCAATGCCCTTATAAATAAAAAGTGATTAGGTTATAATTCGGTTTTCTTTAATTAAAATGTAATTGGTTAATCCCTATTCATAACTAGTTTTTCTAAATAAAAGATGTTAGAGATAAACATCGGTTTTCTTAATAAAGTTAATATGCCTAATGACATCATAAATGCCTTTTCAATATTAAATATGTTTAGATGAACACGTGACATAAAGTTATTCGCCTAGATGTCTTATACTTTCATTATCTTTCTAAAGTAATTGTTAATTTGACATAACTTCCACTCGAATGTTCTAAATAAAATATGATTAGGTTTATCGTGATTTCTTTAATTAAATGTAACTTGTTTAATGGTAACATAGAGTATTTCTCTGAAATATTCTTTCACGTGATTTCTTAATTAAAATATGCCAAGCGTAGTTTCTTGTGGTTTGATAATAATCTTTCGATAGATTTGAGCTTAGTTCCGTTCTCAGTGGTTCTCTCGTTTCTTGCGTAACCATTAGAATAGAGCTTTGTTTCAATGTGATCTTTCCGGTCCTTGCTCAATCTTCCGCAATCATCTCTTCAAAGTTTACCAAGCCTTTCCTGTCAGTGTTTTAGACCGGCAACCTACTATGGGGAGTACCCGAAGTAGATGAATGTGACTCACCGAGATCGGTAACTCGAAGGAAGAGACACGTGGCACACAATCTAGACAGGTTCGGGCCGCGAGGTGCGTAATACCCTACGTCTCGTATGCTTTGCGTAGCTCGGATTGATAGGGCACGATTACAAGATGGTGCAATAGTGCGCCGTGGTTGTATGAGAGGAGATTGGATGCTAGAGATCGGTCCCCGCCTCGCCTTATATAGTCGGGAGGCGGGGTTACAAGTCGGAGTAGGGAGAGAGTACTAGTCGAGTACGTCTAGGAGTCCTCTATACGGTGCGGAACATGTACGGCTCCTAACCGAGTACTACTCCTGTGTAGTCCTTGTGCTCCACGCCTTCGGGTGCCGTGTAGTGCAAGCGGGTAGTCCCGGGGGCCCACCGAGTAGTCGGTCCTGGTACCCACCGAGGTAGTGGGCCCAGGGAGGTCCATACGACAAGCCCCCGAGTACTTTGTAGTCAAGAAGGATAGCTTCAAGTAGTCTTGACGGCCTTAACGAGTAGTCCTCAAGCGTCCCTGAGTGCTACAAGTCAAAAGTCCTCAAGAGTAGTCGAAGCATCCCGAGGCTGGAATGTACTCCGGTGATGTTTGAGCAATCTTGAAGTCTTCTCGAGTAGTCCCAAGCGTCCTCGAAAAGCGCCTTCGAAGGTCTTCAAAAAACTCGCTGTCTTGTCTTGAAGCGGAGCCGATATGGAGGTGCGATTGCAAAATCGCACTCCATATGGAGTAGCCCCCGAGCCTTAGGTTGAGCCGCGGGCTGCGGGCCGAGGGTCCATACCGAAGTCTTGGCAAGAAGATCTCGAAAAATCCGGAGAGAAAAAACCGAAGGACACGTGGCACGGAGCCCCCGAGCCTTGAGTTGAGTACTTCCTCTCGAATTGAAGGGTCATCTTGAAGAATGTGTCCTGAGATGCTCTTGAGACTAGCCGCTTCCCAGGTAGTCGAGTAGAAGAGCCGAGCCCCCCAGGTGAGGCGCGTCGACTAGTAGAATAGGAAGAGTCACGCACAGCCGCTGAGTCAGCCGCGTGTGGACTTATCCAGCCGCCCGTTGCGGAGCCGGTTTGGCTTATAAATAGAAGCCAAAACCCTTAGGGTTTTTCACCCATTCGAGCTGCAGCCATTCCGTTTGCATCTGAAGCAAATCCACTCCCAGTGCTTGCTGCCGCCGTAGTAGATTCAAGTGCGCCGCCACCCAAATCTTTTAGGGTAGCCCCCGAGCGGATGCGAGTGAAGACGCCCTGCACTTGGAGGATGAAGCCGTCACCGTCCAAGACGTCCAAGGCCGCCGGGAAGAAGAGGGGCCGCGAAGAGGCCGCCGCGGTAGCCACGGAGCGAGCGCCGCCCATGTCTCCACCGCGGGCCGATCCCGGCCCGCGAGTGGAAGAAGTCCAAATTGAAGACGGAGGATCCGCTGACCCTCCTGAACAGTGGGTTCATCAGGGAGAAGGAAGTCGACATGTGGAGATCCGCCGCTGGAGATCCATATCCGATGGAGAAGGCCGAAGACGAGATCCCAATATTCGCGCGGTTTGTGGAGCGCGGTCTTGCGCTCCCGGCCAGCGATTTCTTCAAGGGGCCGCTCGGTACTACGGGATCGAGTACCGAACACGAACCCCAACGGCATCTTCCACACATCGGTCTTCGTGCACTTCGCGAAGCCTTCCTCGGGATCAAGCCGCATTGGGTGCTTTTCGGAAGTTCTTCCGCGTCAAGCCGCAACCAAGTGCCACCAACCCCGGGGTAGTCGGAGGAGCGGCATCCGGTGAGGGAGGACGTCGCGGAGAAATATTTGGCGTACAAGCTTGTCGACTCCAACACAGATTGGAAGACCGGTGGTTCTACATCACGAACCACCACCCCGGCCTGCCGAAGCCGAGCGGACGGCAGCCCAGGCACCGTGAATGGTGGAACACGGAGCCCACCATGCAAGAAGGGATCCAGCTCCCCGAGCTGCTAGCACGCATCAAGGTGCTCAGGGAGGCGGGACTGAGGGCCGAGCACGTGGCCTTCAGTTTCATGAAGCGAAGGATCCAGCCGTTGATGGCTCGGGAGACCCTAGGCTTCGAGTACACCGGCGACGACGACGCGTCGCGGATGCTGGGAGGCGAGCTGGACGACAACGACATCATCGAGAGGTTGTCGCGGATCTTCAAAGACATGCCGCCGTACACGGCGTGCCCTGTCGAAGAGTACTCCGCCGCGCGCCCGCCCAAGGAGGTGAGTAGTCGTACTCCCCTAGTCGAGTAGTGATTACTTGAAGTAGAGTTGCTGACGTCTTGTGTCTTGCGTAGGATGACGTGAAGAAGTTCATCTCCGAGCCACAGCCACCTCCGAGCGGAATCGAGATCCCGATGGAGGGGAAGGTGAAGGAGCGCCGAGAAGTCGGTGAAGGCGACGACACCGTCGTCGTGGAGGATACCTCCGACGACGACGAAGACGAGGAGACGTTGCAGGACCGCTTGCAGCTGCAGTCGAGGTTTAGCCGCCCGGGCTTGCCTCATGTTCCTCTGGTACAAGACCCCCCAGCTAGCCCGGTTGCGCCGCCACGGAAGCCGCGCAACCCCGCCGGGGAAGCGGGTGACGAAGAAGCTAAAGGTCTCGAGACCACGCCTCGGGCGGTATGTTGTCTTGAGCGAGTAGTCGAGTACCCGTTGTACGAGTACGTTTGCCGACGAGTAGTCTTCCTTGTGTGCGGGGAGGTGCCGCCGGCGGGCCCGTCGAAGAGGGTGACGAGGGCGTGTGGGACACGGTGGGGGAGCCGGCTGGAAGTCGTAGTCCAGCCCCCACTGTTGAAGAAATCTTGGCGCAACTGGAGCGCCAGCCCCCAGCTCCGCAAGGGAGCACGGGACCGTGGCCGCCGCCGTTGAAGAGGTGGTGGCCTCAGGAGCGCAGGAGACCGCTGCGCCGGCCGCCGCTGCTGTGGAGGAGGCGGTAGCCGCAGGGGCGCAGGAGGAGGTGCCCGCCGAGGGTGGACTGGTCGATATCGCCAGCATCCTCGGTGCTCCGGCCGTGACAATTGTACGGTCGAACTTGTAAGTACCATATCCTTGCGAGTAGTACTTGTTGCAGTAGTCGATGTTGACTGACGACCATCTGTGAATGTTTCTGCAGGAAGTCCACGGATTTGTCTTGGGAGGGGGATGAGCCCTCATCAGCGGTGGCGGAAGAAGTCGCGCCGCCTGCCGAGGAGGCCGCTGCCGCTACCCAAGCCGCGATTGAGCCACCGGTTGCCGAGGCGCCGCTGCCGGAGGCCAGTGTAGTCAAAGGTGAGTACCCTTCTTGAAGCTACGGGGGCTCCACGAGGAGTAGTCGTAGGCACTGATGCACTTGTCTCTCTTTGACAGGCGCTGAAGGTGGTGACATCCCTGCAGGGGTGCCAATGCAGAGGTTGACACCAGAGGCCCCGGAGGCTGCGGAAGGAGCCCCCGAGCCCATGGAGGAGGTCGTCGAGAAGACCGCCGGGGGAGAGGCGGTCACCACGACACCAGAGATTGCTCTGGAGGTGGCTATCCGCTCCCTCTAGATCCAGGACGCAGAGCCCATCCGCTCTGCACCGATGACGGAGGCCACCGCGAGTAGTCGCGGCGGGATAGAGCTGCTCGCGGACGATCTCATCGAGCCGGCGACGGTAGCCAAGCATCTGAAGGCGATCCGTCAAGCCGAGCATTGGATGAAGGTAAGTAGCCGTAGCCTTTTGAGTAGCCAATCCTTTGTCGTTGAGTACTCTTTGTGACTTGAGTTGTCTTGTGCAGGACGTTGCGGAGCGGTCCCGCGACAAGTCGAACCTGCTGCAGGGCTATGGCGACACGGTGCTCCGAGCCGAGGCGCTAGAAGAGCAACTTGTGAAGTCGCGGAAGCACGCGGCTGCCATGCAGTCGAAGCTCGACGCCGCCTTCGCCAAGTACCACAACGACGTCCAAGAGTTGCAGGCGATGGGCGACGACTTGGTGCGGAAGAATAAGGGCCTCCGCAACAAGAACAAGCACTTTGTGTTCTTTAGTGATCCATCTAATCAATCCTATCCTTTAGTGCGTTCTTTTAAAGCTTTTCTTTCGAGTGGTGTATTGTTCTTAGTTTGTTTGTTTGTTTGTCTACTTTGTGTATGTTTGTGCCCGATGATTGATGCGAGTAGAATGAACGTGGTTCGAGAGCATGGAAGAGTGTGAAGGTGAAGATTCTGAGCAACATCACCACTTTGGTTAAAGGCAAGTGTGTCCTTGATCTTTTGTCCCAACAATTTTATTAATCACTGTTGCATTGCTTTGCATTAATTTTGATGGGTTCCTATTAAGGATGACTAGCCTCATTTGACTGTTATCTTGAACCTGGTTCTTAATTAATATTGATGGTAGCTATTGCTTAGTGTGCTCAACTGGGTTGGTAATAATCAACATGGTTATCATTTTATGCTCTATGTTCCTTTATGTGATGTTTAATATACAAATCGGAACATGGAGAATCACCCAGGAAAACAGTACAACCACAAGAACTAATGGGCAATGGTCTTGGCTGAATAATTAGGAACTTTAGCTTGGAGTGATCTTACTGATAAGGACAAGGGATCGGCGGTACTGCGGGGTATGGACTCGCTCTAGCAGGGGGTGGGTGAATTATTCTTTTTATGGTGGGGTATCGACCTGCTAGGGGACTTTATACCTTGCTAACTCGATCCGACCTTGTGGGTCACAACTTGTTGGAGAACCTTTGTAAAGGCCATGTAGCGTCCCTATGCAACCACACCTCGGTAGTGTGGTATGGTGCTTGGCCGGCATCGCATGGTTGGGTCCAAAGTTCTTCGGAGCTTTTATGCTGCTTGTGGTGAAAGTGTACAACCTCTGCAGAGTGTAAAACTAATCGATTAGCCGTGCTCACGGTCAAGAGCGGCCTGGACCCTCACATGATAATTGAACTTGAAGATGGACTTAAATTGTGATATGTGTTATGGTTATGCTTGCCATGTGCTCATGGTGTATCTCTTATCTTTATGCTTAGTTATGGGATGGTATATACTTATACTTGCTAGTAAATAGGTGCTAATAAAATTTGACCAACTAAAATGCTAAATGCTTATAGCCAGTCCACTATAAAGCCTTTGCATTCATTCTTTTCCCCACACTTGCCGAGTACGACAAGTGCTCACCCTTGCTATAAACAATGTTGCTCAGAAGGATGAAGCTACTCGAAGTCTTGTGAAGATGTTGCTAGTTCTAGGTGTACGCAACCCCCGCCGATCGCTTGTGGTGTTTGGTGTCTTCGTTTCCAGGATATAGCGTAATACTCTGATAATCTCCCTTTTTCTTACGTGATATTGTTTCTGTTATTCACTTATGTCAGCTGTATGCATGAAAACTGATCCTGGCATGCATATAGGTTTGCACTTGGTTTTCTTTGGAAAAACAGGTGTGACAGAGTGGTATCGAGCCGTATCGACGTAGGACGTAAGCCTAGTTAGCACTGGTCGTTTCTTAATGCTCATTGATCTACATTCCATTCTTACCTTATCCTTGACCTCTCTGATAAAGGATCTCACATCTTAACCATCTTCTTTTCTCCATAACATGAATTCTTGTATATTTATCTTCACTCTCCTTAAATACCTTTTTGACCTCGCCTATTCATCCCCCCAAGCAATAACACCCCCTTGATTTCTTGGTAGAACTGTTATCCTTAACATTCTATCTGTCCGCGCAGCTCTCTAACACATCAGCGCTGTTTTAATTTTATCTCGAGCTACATAACTCTGATTGACATGAAACCAGTTTGGTTAGTTCCTAAAGTTCATAAGTGAATATCCATAAAAAAATTCAGCCCTACCCAGTACTTGTTGCAGGAGATATGCTCGAAACATTGGAGCTATCAGAATCTGTAAACTCTGCTGACCCAGTTACGTTCATTATTTTATATCTCGGGCTATGAACCTCCGATTGAGGTAAATCCAATTGGAGTAGTTCAGGAATTTCATAAGTTTCACTCTGTCAAAAATTCATCTATTTGGGTTGCATAGACAGAGAGTTATGCCCGAAACTTTGGAGGTTCTCGAATCTGTCAACACTGCTGACATAACCATCTTGTTTATTCATATCTTGAGTTCTAAACCTCCGATTGAGGTGATTCCAGTTGGGATGAACTCATAATTTCGTACTCCTTGATCTGGGAAAAATCCATTGTTTATGGATACCCTTGCTGGGAGTTACATCTGATCTATTAGGAGGATACCCTCTGACTTTATTAACAACGTGTAGTTCGTTCCCTTAACCGTGTCTTGTTTGGTGAAGTTGAGTGCTTGCATGATGATGCTTGGTTTTATGACATTGCTTGTGTTGGTTCTTTGAAGTGAGTGTTGGTGTATTGTGGATCTTACATCTGCAATGACATCAGTTGCTTAGTTGGGTTCTTCTTTTGCATCTTCCACCTCCTTGCTCTTTCCATTCTTTCTCTCTACTCTTCGGTCTATCACAAATACCCAATCAGATGGAGAGCACCAACACAAATCATGAAGATAAAGGTAATGAAAGAAACATCAACATTCCTCTTGCAACCTCATCATTGGAGCGCAAGATGTTCGAGTATATCGCTGCACAAACCCAGGTTCTACAAGCAATGGCCCAAACCATGGTTAAGATTCATCAGTCCAATACAGGGCAAGCTTCACTCCCTGAAGACCACAATACCGTCACCGATGATAACCATCAAAACATGACTCCTCCACCATTTGATAAAGAGAAGCTATCAGCTATGCAGACTCAGGTCTTACAAGGAAGGATGCAGCCTAGCACAACCTACTTTCGTAATGAGATAGCCAAAGACAGAGTTCCCATTGGGCCAGTAAAGAGGCAAGTTGTCGAAGCATGGAATAATTAAAGAAAGAAGAAGCATGAAGCACTAAAACTAACAATGGAGAAACAACATGAGGTTAAAAAAAGGCTCCAGATATGTGTCAGTGTGGTGAGTACCATGGTCTTTCATGCCCCAGACGGAAGCTGGTCTATTGACAGCAGAAGCTCGCCAATATAACCCTATAGATATCAATAAGCAGAAGATGTTGTCCACCTAAAACTCAACTCAAGAAGAAGGTTCTCAAGCTAAAGGTCATACTCAAACCCTAAATCTTGATGATTGGATTATCATTTGCAAGGAATACAAACCTGGTAGACGCAAGTGATCTAATAAACAAAATCGTAGAACGAGACGAGAGAAGAAGTTATCGCATCTAGGGGCAGATAATGGTACTGAACCTGGTTCCGACAAACCCCAGCCTAAGATTGTTCGACCTATATATGTCACTCCCCTCGAGAAGAATCCTGATGCACAAGTTGATCTACCAAGGACTATGATGGAGCAAAGCGAAGAATGGAGAAATCACAATGATAGAAGAATGGATAAGTTATAAGTGAGACCAGACTATATATTCCTATACAAGTCCAATGAGCTATGGAGAATAGAAGAGCATGTTTGGTATGCTTGTGTAAGGAAGGTTGATATGAAGAAAGTTGGTAAGCTTGGATAATACCCACACGAGCCTTTGTTTCTTGCTAACCTTTCTCGAATCTCGAGACGAGATTCCTTTTAAGGGGGGTAGAGTTGTCACACCCTGAAATTTTCAATTTCAGGATGTGAATAGAAAGAATAATTAAATAACGATTTTCTCATAATTTTAAAATTTTTCCAACATTTATTTTTCTTTACAGGAAATATAGTATAGGAAAAATCCTTGTTTGATTTTCTTAAGAAATAAAAAGTTGTTAGTGTTGCATTCATGCCGATGCATCTTGGCGCTTCCTGAGTGCTTAAGGTTTCGAAAACGCGTTTAGGAGCTGTCCAAATCCTTC
This sequence comes from Cenchrus americanus, assembly GCA_947561735.1. Lineage (NCBI taxonomy): Eukaryota > Viridiplantae > Streptophyta > Magnoliopsida > Poales > Poaceae > Cenchrus > Cenchrus americanus. Next base: position 72,416,561 of record OX387244.1, on the reverse strand, counting down.
CGAGGATTTTCTGGATTTTTTTGGAATTTATTCTCATTTTTCTTGAGCTATTTCTATTTATTAGAAGGCTCTAAAATCTTTTTCGTGAGCTCCAAATGTTTTATTTGGATTGTTCATGTCTCAATCTAGCTCTGGGAATTTTCTTGGAATTTTTGGAATTTTCTGAGTATTTTCTGTGCTTTAAAACATTTTCTAGGATTTCTTGGAAATGTTTTCGCATTGAAAATTAAATTCGGAAAATGTAAAGAAAAAAAAGAAAAAAAAGAGCTTTCTTTCTGGTTGGGCCAAGCCCATCTGCGGAAGTCCTCCGACGCCCCCTTGACTCTTCCGCCGGTCCGCCTGTCGTGTTTCGGGCCGCGGCCCGGCCCGGCCCTTACGCGGCCCCCCGTCCAATCCCCCCCTACCCATCTCGGCCCGCCAACCCGCGCGGAGCCCATCCGGGCCCGGTGGCCGGCGGAACACACCGCCGCCGCGGGGACTCCAATGGAGTCCGGCGCCTCCACGCCTCGGCGTCCGGGCGAGGGCACGCCAAGCCGGCGCCCCCTATTTAGCTCGCGCACCTCGCCCCGAGCCCTAGCCGCGCCTCGCTCCTCCCCGCCTTGCGCCGCCTCTGCGCGAACACCGCCGCCGCCATGGGAGCTAGCTCGCGGCCGCCGCGGTCGCCGATTTGCCGCGGTCGCCGCTCTTCGGGGCAAGCCGACGCCGCCGGCGGCTCCGCGACGTCACGCCGCACTTCCTCGCCCCTCCCCGTCGCCGCCCGACAACCGGAGCGTCGTCCCCGCCTGGAGACCGGGCCGCCGGCCGGCCAAGCTTCACCCTCTTCGAAAACCGGCGCCTCCCACTGACCTCCACCGCCGGTGAGCCCTCCTTCACGATCCCCTCCCTCTCCTCTGCATCCCGAGCCACCAATTCGAGACCCCCGAGCCCAGGATGCCAGCGCCGTCGTTGGCCAGAGCCAGCAGGAGCCCCTGCCCCTTCCTGTTGAATGCAAGGAAGAAGATAAGGCAACTTTGCATATAACCCCCTGAGTTCTCCCGAATCTTCTAGATCTCATCCGTGTCTTGCAAATCTTGCCTTGAAAACCCCCTAGATCTATTAGCTACCCTAGGTCCGGTCCACTCTCGCAGCCTTCGCGCAAATGTCCTCGAGTTTGTATACATAATTATGTATATGCCCTGAGTTTTCGCAGAAAAGTCCCTGGAAGTTTCCAATCTTCACATCTAGGTCCCTAGATCTTTAAAGAGCCATATCTTTCCCGTTTTAACTCCGATTTCATCCGTTCAGATTGCGTTAGGACCATAATGATGCAAAGCACGCGTTAGCGGAGTGTTTTCATCATGTTTTGTTTTCTGAAAATAAATAATAATTTTGATTAATGTCTAGTTATACACGCCTTTTATAAATAAAAGCAATATAGATCTATACATCGTTTTTCATAAGCAAATTTAATTTGATTAATGTTTCTATCACATGTTTTTGTACATAAAAGATAATTAGATCTTTATCTCGGTTTTTGTAAATCAAATGTTAATTTGTTTAATAGTTAATTAATCTTTTCTAATTAAAATTGGATTAGGCTTTTACATCGGCTTTTATAATAAATGTTAATATGATTAATGTCAATACCATAATGTTTTTAATAATAATATGATCTACTCGAATTACGAAGTTTCGTTTAGATTATTCATATAGTTTAGTTTTTTTTAAAATTAAATGTTTAATTGGAATAATTCTTATATGAATCTTTATAAATAAAACTTGACTAGCTCTTTACACCGGTTTTGCAAATAAAGTTTAATTTACTTTAATTCCAACATGGGGTATTTTATTGATGAAATATCCTTACATATATTTTGTTAATTAAAATAAATCCAGCTCATAGCTTGATCTCTCATATATGTGCAAATCAATCGTTAGACGTTCGGTGTCAGCTTTATCTCTTTTGATCAAGTTTATCAGAAGCTCTAAATCTTTCTAGTGTTAGCCCAAGCTAAACCATGTGCATCCGATCAAGCCTTAGAGTTTCTGTTTAGCTTAGTAGCTTTATCCGTGTCGTAGTTTGCATCGCTCATTTGCCTATCAAGTAATCTTATCACTCTTGTTTCATGTTTCTCTTAGAATCTCGGTCATCAATATCTAGTTCATACCTATCCTATCTCAGTTAGGTTGTCTCTTTATGAATCAGCTGTGTTCTTGTACCTAATCTATCGTAGCTATCTTTCTTTAAAGTTTACCCTGTTATTTGTTTCACCTGTCAGATCACCCTTGGTTAGTGTGTCAGTTGTTCATCTGAGTTCTCTTTGTAGACTAGTTCTCCTAAACCCTAGCCTAAAGTCTGTGTGTGCGTTATAGTACGCTTCTACCGTTCTCGTTCGTTTCACCTTAAATTGTACGTTAGCATGTGTATCACCTGTTACTTGTTTTAATACTAAAACTGCATGTTAATCTTGACTAATTCTTATTCCAATGCCCTTATAAATAAAAAGTGATTAGGTTATAATCCGGTTTTCTTTAATCATAATGTAATTGGTTAATCCCTATTCATAACTAGTTTTTCTAAATAAAAGATGTTAGAGATAAACATCGGTTTTCTTAATAAAGTTAATATGCCTAATGGCATCATAAATGCCTTTTCAATATTAAATATGTTTAGATGAACACGTGACATAAAGTTATTCGCCTAGATGTCTTATACTTGCTTTATCTTTCTAAAGTAATTGTTAATTTGACATAACTTCCACTCGAATGTTATAAATAAAATATGATTAGGTTTATCGTGATTTCTTTAATTAAATGTAACTTGTTTAATGGTAACATAGAGTATTTCTCTGAAATATTCTTTCACGTGATTTCTTAATTAAAATATGCCAAGCGTAGTTTCTTGTGGTTTGATAATAATCTTTCGATAGATTTGAGCTTAGTTCCGTTCTCAGTGGTTCCCTCGTTTCTTGCGTAACCATTAGAATCGAGCTTTGTTTCAATGTGATCTTTCCGGTCCTTGCTCAATCTTTCGCAATCATCTTTTCAAAGTTAACCAAGCCTTTCCTTTCCAAGCACTTTGTGTTCTTTAGTGATCCATCTAATCAAGCCTATCCTTTAGTGCGTTCTTTTAAAGCTTTTCTTTCGAGTGGTGTATTTTCTTAGTTTGTTTGTTTGTCTGTCTACTTTGTGTATGTTTGTGGCCGATGATTGATGCGAGTAGAATGAACGTGGTTCGAGAGCTTGGAAGAGTGTGAAGGTGAAGATTCTGAGCGACATCACCACTTTGGTTAAAGGCAAGTGTGTCCTTGATCTTTTGTCCCAACAATTTTATTAATCACTGTTGCATTGCTTTGCATTAATTTTGATGGGTTCCTATTAAGGATGACTAGCCTCATTTGACCATTATCTTGAACCTGGTTCTTAATTAATATTGATGGTAGATATTGCTTAGTGTGCTCAACTGGGTTGGTAATAATCAACATGGTTATCATTTTATGCTCTATGTTCCTTTATGTGATGTTTAATATACAAGACTATATGTTTAATCGGAACATGGAGAACCACCCAGGAAAACCGTACAACCACAAGAACTAATGGGCAATGGTCTTGGCTGAATAATTAGGAACTTTAGCTTGGAGTGATCTTACCTGATAAGGACAAGGGATCGGCGGTAATGCGGGGTATGGACTCGCTCTAGCAGGGGGTTGGGTGAGTTATCCTTTTTATGGTGGGGTATCGACCTGCTAGGGGACTTTATACCTTGCTAACTGATCCGGACCTTGTGGGTCACAACTTGTTGGAGAACCTTTGTAAAGGCCATGTAGCGTCCCTATGCAACCACACCTCGGTAGTGTGGTATGGTGCTTGGCCGACATCGCATGGTTGGGTCCAAAGTTCTTCGGAGCTTTTACGCTACTTGTGGTGAAAGTGTACAACCTCTGCAGAGTGTAAAACTAATCGATTAGCCGTGCTCACGGTCAAGAGCGGCCTGGACCCTCACATGATAATTGAACTTGAAGATGGACTTAAATTGTGATATGTGTTATGGTTATGCTTGCCATGTGCTCATGGTGTATCTCTTATTTTTATGCTTAGTTATGGGATGGTATATACTTATACTTGCTAGTAAATAGGTGCTAATAAAATTTGACCAACTAAAATGCTAAATGCTTATAGCCAGTCCACTATAAAGCCTTTGCATTCATTCTTTTCCCCACACTTGCTGAGTACGACAAGTGCTCACCCTTGCTATAAACAATGTTGCTCAGAAGGAGGAAGCTACTCTGAAGTCTTGTGAAGATGTTGCTGGTTCTAGGCGTACGCAACCCCCAGTCGACTGCTTGTGGTGTTTGGTGTCTTCGTTTCCAGGATATAGCGTAATACTCTGATAATCTCCCTTTTTCTTACGTGATATTGTTTCTGTTATTCACTTATGTCAACTGTATGCATGAAAACTGATCCTGGCATGCATATAGGTTTGCACTTGGTTTTTTTTGGAAAAACAGGTGTGACACAAACCCAAAAATTTTGTGGATGATCCAGAAAAACTTTACAGGCTAAGGAGACGCGAAGCACATCAAGCTAAAAAGCTGGATTTTGTAGATTCAAAGTCGGAAGACAAAGGATCGAAGGAATCTCCGAAGCATTCACCACCTCAAAGTCCTCGAGGGAATCGACTACCACTGATGGGAGAACAACCTCAAGAACGCAAGATCGGGGAGCTATGCACCCCAAACATCATCAACCTACCAATCTTGAATCTTGAGGAGATCGGAAGACCGTTCGGGATCAAGACCTCAACAATCCGCATGGTGCAACATTCACCCTTCACCGGTAAAGAGGATCCGAACCTTCACCTCCAAGCGTTCATTCAACTATGTCAAACTTTCAACATGGATGGGGTGACTCAAGATCAAATGAGGGCAAGGCTTTTTCCGTTCTCACTACTGGAAGGCTTTGCAATGGTTCCACTCTCAACCGGCGGAAACGGTGCAAAATTGGAACACGTTGATGAAAGCTTTCATGAAGGAATACTACCCGCCGAGTAAAACTCAAAGCTTGCGTAATAAGATTGCCACCTTTGCTCAATATCCCACGGAAACTATCTCGGAGGCATTCGAGCGCTTCAACGAGTACACTCGGGCGGTTCCACATCACAGGTTCTCGAAGGAAGACCTCATGCAAAAGTTCTATCAAGGACTCACCATGGCATCAAGGACGATCATCGACGCATCGGCGGGAGGATCTATTATCGAGCTTACGCCGACCGAAGCTTTCACTTTATTCAAGAAGGTCGCAGATAATGACACATGGGCGTCATCCGGACGCCTACTTCCGGTTCAACCCACGGGGCACGTCAAAGGAATCTTGCAAGTGGAGAAGGAGAACATACTTGAAGGCAAGATTGATTCACTCATGAGGAGGTTGGAGAAGATGGAGATAGAAAAGAAAGAGGCTCAAGACTTGAAGGCTGCCGAAGCAAGATTCACATGCGAAGAATGCGGAGAGTATGGCCATGTGCACAAAAATTGTCCGGAGGAAGCCAAGGTGCTCGACTACATGAGGAAGGGAGAATTGCCGAACTTCCGCTACGGGCAAGGTAGACCTCAATTTAATGCAAGCTCATCCATTCCGAATTCGGTTCTGCTTCGTATACAATTGAAGGAATTCGTGGACGAGCAAGCTAAGATCAACAAGGACACCGTCACCAAGTTCAAGGCCATAGACAAGGTGTTGGAGAACATCGATAGCAAAGTGACGGAGGTCGGAAGCTCCAATCATCTAGTGCTCAACATGATGAAGATGCTCGAGATGCAAGTTGGACAACTCGCGGGGCGCCTCACTAGTGATGAAGGGAAGCTTCCGGGACAACCTAAAGGTCTCGAATCGGCAAAGGCTATTCAAACACGTTCGGGAAAGGGGACCGAAGATCCGGAACGTTTCGCGGGAGCAAGGAAGCTTAAACCATCCATTGGGACGAAGGAATTTGCTAAGGAGGAAGTTACGGGGATCGTCACCGAAGAGCCTGAGTTTGAGATGCTGGGAGAAGACACGAGAATACCACAACTCAAGACACGCTACTTCCGAGGTAAACTTGACAATCATTTTGAGAAGTTTGTGGAGGTTGTGCGTAGACTTAGTATCAACATGCCATTATTGGATGCCCTTCAAGTACCTACATACCTCGTTACTTTAAAGACATACTTGCAAATAAATATGAGATAGCAACACTCGGGGTAGATCATGTCAAGATGTCTGAGGAGTGTAGTGCCGCTATTGCTAATGGGCTAGAGAAGCAAAAGGACCCCGGATGCCCGACAATTCCATGTTCCGTTGGTTCATTCAAGTTCGAGAAAGCATTATGCGACCTTGGAGCAAGTGTGAGCGTCATGCCTAGAGATGTGTTCGAGAAGCTACGCCTACCATTGGAGCCTACGGGTACGTGTTTGGAGTTGGGTGACAACTCCATCCGCTATCCCTTGGGCATCGCCGAAGATGTACCCGTGAAGGTCGGACACCACTTCATCCCCGTCGACTTTGTGGTGCTCGAGATGGGAGAGAGGGAGAAACTGCCGCTCATCCTTGAGAGGCCTTTCCTCAAGACCGTGGGAGCTACTATTGATGTTGGCAAGGGGGAGATCATGTTCGATATTAACGGAGAAAGGAGTTCCTTAAAGTTCCGACCACGACTCGAGGCATGCAATATGATTGAAGTTAAAAATGTTCCACCTCATCATCGCGTTGTTAAGGAAGAACCAAGGAAGAAGGAAGGGCTGAAGAAGAAGAAAGAGCCGAAGAAGAAGGACGTAAAGAAAATCAAGGAAGGTGTTGCATCCGTCAAGACAAAGAAAGAAAAGCCGCCTGTGAAGACCAAAAAAATGACTAAGCCGGAAGATAAGCCTGTACCCAAGATGGTGCGGAAGTGGGTACCCAAGATTGCAACACCTGCAAAGAGCGTTGATCTGAAGTAATCAAGTGAAGAAGTCTAGCTATGGACTATAAACGAAGCGCTAGGCGGGAGGCAACCCGTTTCGTCAAGTCAAGAATAAGCTATCGGGAGGACAACCCGATTCCAGGTTCTTTGAGTCTTTTTAAATAATTTAGTTTTGAATTTATTACGCAAAGACATTAGACTTAGAAGTGGTTGAACAATATTAGAGACATAATTCTTGGTTGAATATTTTGTTTGATCATAAACCCTTTACATGAACCCTCCTATGTGTTTCTTTGCTTCTTTTCGAGAAACCACAACCAAGTAAATTCAGAACCTAACTCAACCATTCATCCTCATTATGATGTTGTGGTTGACTTGATTTTCATGCTAAAAGCACACGAGTAGAGCCACGACTTATACCTAGGTGTTAATTAAATTTCAGCACGTGGTAGGACTAGCGTGAACATAGAAACTAAACTTTTGGTTGGTTTAAGAATCTATATCCTTGGTTTCTCTAAGATTAGAATTTTTCTAAGCCTCATTTAATTTTATTTCATTAAAAATCTCTCTCTTTTAGCCAAAATTAGAACCTAAACCTATGCCCCCATGATCAAGTCGGGAAAAGTTTGCTCTCAACCAATGAAGGCAAACTAAACCGGTGAGACCGATATCAATATAGTCAGAAAATATTTTCGACTTACATTTGTTTTTAATGGCTTAAAAACTTCTCTAAATTTATGCTTGAGCTCTTCCATAGCTCTGAAAATATTTTTAATTTTCAAAATTAGAGGAGTGCTTAGCCTTAAACATACTTAGAGGGAGGCAATCTAGTTAAAGTTAATCATGCATGCACCACTGGATGCCCTTTCATCAACTTTCATCAAGACCACATGCAAAGGACAAGCATGGGTGGGCAGCAAGCATGACTTTGCAGGAATTTCATGGTGGCATGTGAAGCAAGTGGAGCAAGGGAGCATGGACATGACTCAAATCATGAGGCATCAAGTGGAAGGACCAATAATGCAAGAAAAGGAGTGGACAAGAGCGTTTGGACGGTGCAACTCGTGGAGCACGCGGGCAAGAAAGTCACGGAGGAGAAATGATCGTGCTGGAGGAAAACGGAGCCCTGGGGAGGCACGCGGCCACCCAGGCCGGTCGGCCTCCCCCTACAAAAGGAGCCCCCCGACTCCCGTCTTCTGCAGGCAAGCATCACTCTCCTTCCTCTATTTGTGTGCTCAAGTTTTTGTGCCCAGAACCACCGTAGACATAGCCAACCTTCCCCAGCTTGATAGATCAAAAAAATACACACCCTTAATCCACTCAAAGTCCACATTCTGAAGTAAGTTTTAAGTCCCTAGTTACCGGTTGCAACCCGGAATTTTAGTGGAGAGAAGAGTGCTGCAACCATGTGGAAGAAAACCACAAGTCTCTTCTCCAAGAAGAAGGGTTCATCTTTGTCCAAGCCATCTTCGACGACGTCTTCGAGGAGGCACTCGGTTTCCGAGTCTCCTCGGAGTATGGAGGAGGATACGGCACTGCCAAGGAGGAACAACACTCTTCTCCTCAGTGGCATGAGAGCAATAAGGAGCACGTCCATGAGGTTTACCGAACCTCAAGGGCGTATGGAGGAGCCGCCCGTCCCACCTCGTCGATCGACCCGTTCATCTACGCCACCTCCATACACTTCGCGGTACTCCACATATGGCTTCATCATATTGTCGGGGGAGGAGGAGAAGAAACTCTCTCGCCTTGAGAAGAGGCTTGTGGCAAACGTCGATTTCGACGATCAAGATCTCAACACATAGGGTTTCGGCATGGACATATATTATATGTTGGGGAACCTTGGATGGGTGCAATTCTCCAACGGGGTGTCGGCAAACACCCACAAGGAGTTTGCCTTGGAAATCTTGATGACTATGGCGTGCATCCTTGATGAGGGGGTGCAAAGTTTATCATTCCGTTTGGAGGGAATCCAACAAGTGGTTCCCTACGAGTATGTTAGGGAGCTACTTGGGTTCCAAAAGGGAGCTCCGGAGAAAGTTGATGTGCCGGATGGCATGTTGGACGGGTTGGAATTTAATCCCCAGAGAAGCCCACCAACAACGCAATTTCATCCGCAACCCCATTATCCAAGTATTCCACTCTTGGATGTGCAAGTGGATTATGGGGAGGATGAGGGAGACGAAGGTGACCGACACAGAGTTGAATTGGCTCTACTCGGCTTTAATTGCCAAGCAGCCAATAGAGCCCTCATACCTTATGATCAACCGATGGTGTTGCGAGGCAACATCGGGATCAGGAGATATTGGTTCGGGGTGCTACCTCTCTATGTTGGCCATCTCCTTAAGGCCGGGGATTACAATGAATCCCGAACATCTTTTACGTGGGACCCCTCTCAGATTTGAGTATTTGAAGCAAGGAAAATATATTAGTGGAGATGAGAGAGGAGGCTTTCATGTGGCCAAGGTGAACCTACCCCTTCCGCACCCAAGACTTAGGCTTTTCATTCAAGGGAAGGATGATTGGTTGGAGGCGGGACTCCTTGTCCCGGCAAACAAGAATAAAAGAGGAAGAATTGTGGAGGAGGGATCTTCCTCTGCGCAAGCGGGTGGTGCGCAACCAAACTATGTGCCACAATTCGGAGGAATCCCTACTCCGCCAAATTATTATGGAGGGCCAACAATGCAAGCATGGGGGAGTAGTCCAGCCATGCCCCCACAAAATTATGTGGTGCCCAACGTAACCTTTGCGGAGCCCTACGCACAATACCCCCAACCACAACAAAGCATGGCCATAATTGAAGGGTATGCTGCGAGAAACATGCAAAACGGCGCAGCCATCCAAACCAACGCGGCTCAACTTGGTGAAGGCAATGCAAATGTTGCCTATGAGCTTGGGCGTCTTCACCTAGTACCGCCGGAACAATTTGTTGGAGGGGATGTCCAAACCTACTATGAGCAAGGGTACAACTACCAAGATCATCAATACCAACCACCGGCGGAGGATTAAGAAGAAGGATGAGCTTTAGTTTTCTTTCCTTTTTCCTATTTCTGTAATTTTCAGCTTATGTTTGCTTGTGTTTGAGTAGTATTTTTCAGTTTTTATTTAAATTCCAGCAAGTGTGTTAGTTTATTTTCAGCATGTACTTCAAGTAGTTTTCATCATTAATAAACACACTACCTTGTTTATACCTTTGGAAAAGTTATGAAATTTGCGTCATGATGATATATAATTATAATTGCCGCTTTGTTTATCTTTGTAATTGATTTATGCATGTTAAAGCTAGTGCTCTCTTAAAATACAAATCTGAATTTATCTAAATGCTAGCTTAATCTTTAGCGGAGGTTATGATTAAAATAAAGACCCATAGTGTTTTATGTGCTCTCAAGTTTTAGATCGATTAAAGATGGTTTTTATTCCTAAAACTAATGCTAACCATGTCATGGATATCACTTGTGTGTTGCTCTACCTATTCAAAGCCTTATATATATTTGAGTGCATAAACCTTAGTGTACAAGATTTATTTTTGAGTGAGTTATTGCAGGCCATGATTTCTCTTGCCCGAGACTAAGAAGCTGGTCATTCCGTTTTTGCGTATCTATCTTTTTGCTAGCCTCTTATCCGTGCATTGTGTATCCCCACACCTGGAGATCTCACAAACCTTGCCGGATATCCACCCTTAAAACCAAATATCATTTTTTGTGATTGCCTCCTTGATCACAACCTATCATTGATGATGGGTCATCATTACAAGGAAGATTGCAAGACGGTGCCAACATTGAAGAATTCAAGTATCTCTCCAAAGGAAAAGTATTCACGGTACCTACCTTATTTGTCACCTCTTTGCTTGAGGACAGGCAACGTCTAAGCATGGGGGAGGAGGTAGGTATGATGCAATTTTAGAGTTCAATGGGAGCAAATAAAAAAATTAGAAAGAGAAAAAAGGGATATATATATATATATATATGAGAAAAAGAAAAAATATGAGTTGTGTAAAAATAAAAGAAAGTGAACTCCCCGGTTCTCTAAAGTGCATTAGGAATTTCAAGGCTTCAAGATTCAAAGATCCATACTCATTTTCCAACCATGTGCAATCCGATAACGAGGACTTTCTTTGTGCCTCGGGGTCACTCTTTGTCATTTGCACGTGTCCACATATCTCAAGTGTGTGTATTTTTCTCTTTCCCCTCCTTGACTTAACGTTATTTTCCAATGGCCTTTTTGACGAGTCTCGGTAAGACCATGAGAAGCTTGTCTTGTTTTGACAATATCTCATTCATAATATCTTGGTAGGACTAAACTTTCCCAAAAAGCTCCATATAAAACCTGCCACATATATATATGTTATGAGAGGGAAAGGAGTAGAATAAATAGGCCAGAGAGACAAAGTGATATGAGAGTTCATGAGCAATATGCAAGATGATTTAAATTTGTGAACTCGGTTTAGCTCTTTTTCATCTTGTCCTTTAATTCAAAATTTCTAAGATCTATTTAAACTTTGGAGCATGTTAATACTCGTGGGATAAGCTTAATAAGAATATACCCTCCGTAGAGATGAAGACTAGTGCATTATGAAACTTTAACGAATTAAAATTTTGAGAGCATTATGTTTTCTCATGTATGATCAAGTGCAAGGTTTAAACAATGAAGGACAATGATGATATCCATCGAAGGCTTACTCGAGGACGAGCAAGGTTTAAGCGTGGGGGAGCTGTTCCGTCAACCTAGCCATGAGTTTACCTTCGGTGTTGACATAAGTTTTATACCTTATCCATTGGTACTAACCCCCTTGGTATAACAAGTTCATTCGTGCATGTTGGTTTTGGAGGTTAGTGTGTATGCAGGGTTTTGACGTAGAAAGCAAGACTTTCGGGTTAAGTTCATCAAGCACCTTGTGACAAGACCTTGAAGCCCCGTACAAGTCATGCAATGAAGCAAACTTGACTCCAAGAAGCCCAGGGACCAAACCCGAGAAGATGACAAACTTCGAGGACCTATCCAGAAAAGTGCCGAATCTTGCGGGACAAGGAGCTACGTCCAACTCGGAGAGAAACTGACGACAAGGGCCCACATGCAGAAGGGGGAAGGATCTAAAAGACTCGGGAACCGACGCCACGCAAAGGAGGAAGGGAGCTGGGCCTGGATGGGCCCAGGCCAGTTGGTTCAGGCCGGTCGGCCCAGCCCAGTGCAGGGCCCATTTGCCTTCCCCTTTGACCTAGCCGCCAATCGGGCTATTTATAGCCCCGGGGTCGAGAGCCACGGAGAGATCAATTTGTCATCGTCCGCCAAGGAGCAGAGAAGAGAGGGACACCATCCCGGAGAGGAGAGGGTCGAGCTAGTTGACTAGGGTTTCCCTAGCCGATGTGGGAACCTTGCAACGAAGACCATGTCGGAGTTCCCGGAGCTAGAAGCAAGATCAAGTTAGGATCCCGGTGGTGATCTTGTTCATATATCATTGTACTGGTTGATGTATTAAGTTGAATCTGATTCTTAGCGAGTAAGTGTTTCTCTGAAGTCTTCGTTTTCAATCGCTTTGCTTATTTTAGATCTATTCTCGAGGTAGATCACATAGGATGTTCTTGTAGCCACGGTGGCTAGAGGTGCACGCCAGATCTTCCGAAAGAACTCGACTTGTCCTTGGACTTGCCCTAGACTACCCGCATGAATAGGAGTACGTTGTGACAGAACGGGGGCTCTGAAAGGCGGGCGTTTTCGGAGTCAGACGGGAAACCACGGTTTAAAGAGGCTTCTAATGAGATTTGATTTGCTACTTCTTCTTTCGCTTGGAACTTCAACAAAAGGCTCAACCCGATCTCTCTAGATCGGTTTATCTACCCCCTCTATCTTTGTTACCTCCGGTCTTTAGTAGATTATATTCGTTCTTATGTTGATTCTTATGATTAGATGCATTAGGGTTTTATTTATCGAAGATTAAAGTTACTTGGCATTACTAGATCATCTTTTGTGTCACACATTTGTTCCACGGATTCGATACCTTGGGTTCACCACTCGAGGGAAGAAGGGTCCCTTGACTACGACGGGAGATTTGTCCGCTTGCAAGTCTAAACTAACTTTGATACAACTATTAACCGTCAACACGCCTCGGCCATGTCGTAATAAAACAATAAATGGAAATTGAAAAGTCACCGCAGTTTGGCTGCTGCCATTGACAAGTGGGCCCGACATCATTGCCTCGCCCCTTCTCCTTCCCGCGTAATTGAAAGGCGACGCGTGGCTTTGCGCCCGAGATGGAGCCCGATGCGCAATCGAGTGGCATGTACTTGTCGTATGGACCTCCCTGGGGCCACTACATCGGTGGCTACCAGGACCGACTACTCGGTGGGCCCCTGGGACTACTCGACTTGGGTTGCACGGCACCTGTTGGCGTGAAGCGCAAGGACCTCGGTGGAGAAGTACTCGGATAGGAAGCTATGCATGTCCTATACCATGTAGAGAACTCCTAAACGTACACGACTAGTACTCTCTCCCCAAACTGACTTGTAACCCTACCTCCTGGGCTATATAAGGCGAGGCAGGGACCTTTACCCCTCTCATATACACATCATCTTGTAAACACACCCAATCAATCCAGAGCTACGCAGCATACAGGACGCAGGGTATTACGCACCTCGCGGCCCCAACCTGTCTAAATTGTGTGCCACATGTCTCTTCCTTCGAGTTACCAATCTCGGCGATGCCACATTCATCTACCTCGGGTACTCCCCTTGGTAGGTTGCCGGTATAAAACACTGACAGCTGGCGCGCTAGGTAGGGGATCTCGCCGAAGATCTCATGGCGAACTCGACGGCTTCAATCTTCATCAAGCCATCTGTCTCCTTTAACCGCGGCAACACCTTCGTCTTCAGGTCCTAGGTTTGCACCGCTGTCAGCGTCGGGTCCTTCCAACGCCGGCTCACTATGACACCCAACTCGAGGACCGGGCTCGTGACACTTCCCGAGGTGATCACGGGCGATCTCGTCGGAAAATTCAGCGAAATTTCGCTGTACAACCAGCACGCCGAATTCGAGTCTGGATCCGCCTCCAACTCGAACTCGACATCCCCGTGGGTCACTGCATGCGATTCGGCTACTGAGCCATCATGTGTCGATGCCCCACTCCACGAGCACTTCTCGTTTGGTCTCTGCAATGCTAGTAGGGCTCACGCGGAAGCTCTCGTTGCGCGCCGGGCCGGCAAGGAGATCGTCTCCGACTACGCCTTGGACTCCAACCCCGGCTCCGACTACTACTCGGACTCCTCCTACGAGTTTGACTTTAGGTCGGATCCTGACGAGCCCGAGTCTGAAAACCCCACGACTGAGCAACCGCTGTCAGGACCAGCCACCGGCCTGGTTATAACTTTTACACCTGCCGACATATTCGTCTATTGGCCAGACCGCAAGCCTATAGACGTGACAGACGGGAACTCACGCTACGTCGCCTACCTCAACTCGCTTCCCTTCTAAAAGGGAACACCCCTAGCCCCAACAGAGGAGAATACTCCAACCGAGGTGGCGAGTACCGACTCTAGTCTCGGTACCCCTGATCGCCAAGACTTCATGGCTGCTGGCGAGACACCAGGACCTTCAGGTACCCGGCCCGACCGCTACTTCGAAGACATATCCACAGACAAGTTGTCTGCCAATGCACCCGCTGATGAAACCAACAACGACAAGAACGCCCGACGTGAGCGCAACAGGAAGCGCAACGAACAGCGCAAACATCTCCGAGAATCCCTCCCTGTACGGAATTTTGTAGAGGCCCTCGATGAAGTCGCCAACCGGGTGCACACTACCCCCGAACAGTGCCTCATGTCTATCTCTATGATAGCACGTCAGGCTCAGGGGATACGCGTGGGTGAAGTCATCGCCAAGCTCGTGGAAGATGCCTACTTCATGAGAGTTGACAACAGAGTCACTCAAGTGCCTCTGTTGACGGATAAAACTTGTATCCACCTACGATCCGCAAGCGTACGGACCTACACCTTTTTCACCACGGGATTCCCAAGGTTCTTGTCAACCGCGGAGCAAGGGGATTACTAGCTCTTAACCAAGTACTAATCTAGTTGAATGGAAAACCTTTGATAGAATATTAATCCAAAGGTAAAACAATCTAACCTAAGTTGTTCTAAGTTAAGTTGATCAAACAAATCTAGGGTTAAACTAGATGGTAAAGGGTGAACACAAGAGAGTGATTAAGAAAGATAAGCGTTCCCTCCCTAGGATCTAGGATAACATGGTATGCATCTACTACACAAGAGTGGTAAACCAATCTACCGGGGGTTGTGACCACGGTTTCGCCCTTTCCCTCCTCTCGTATCGTCACTACGCGAAGGTATTCGTGACTAGACCTATGATGGACACGGTATGTTGATGGAATCTATGGGAGTAGCGGATATCATACGCCCGAAAAACACGGTAGCTAACCTTAATCATCAAAGCATCATCAACATGAAAACAATAGATTGAAACCACGAATCAAGTAGCGATCACATAGCATGTATCCATCTAATCCTAGGGATGAACGGAGACATTACCCCATCATCTTACACGGATTGAAGCACATAGGGGTGATGGAGACTCCGGAGAACGTCGTCGATGAAGATGGCGGCGATGGAGCTTAGAAACACCCCTAGGCCTGCGACTTGGAGTCCTCCTCTTGCTTCCTTCTCTCCGCCGGCGTTGATCCTTGCGACGAGCTCATCTAACTCTCTCCCTCATCTTGCGGTGGCGGTGTTCTAGTCAATGGTGTCGGTAGGATGATTTGTTCGATGTGGCGGTCGATGGCGGCGGAGGCAATAAATAGACGAACACCTAGGGCAAAGGAGGGACCGAACCGACCCCGGAGTGGGCTGGGCCGGTCGGCCCAGGCCGTCCGGCCCAGGCCCACTTCGGCCCGGTTCGGCCCCGGTTTCCTCCCTGGTTGCTTCTCACGTGATCCCTTATTCGTGGGCCCTTGACGTCGTTTCCTTCAAAGTTAAGGCTTGAATCCTTGCTATGCAAGCTTCGCTGTTTTCTGGTTGAGTCCCTGAAGACTTGCACGTTGACGCTTCGTTCCTCGGGTCATTTGGAGTCATGTTCATCGCGTGTCTTGACTCTTGTCGGGCTTCATGATCTTCTTCCAAAGTGCTTGGTGAACTTATCCCGAAAGTCTCCTCTTTAGCGTAGATTTCCTGCGTAAACAACAAACTCCAAAATCGACATGCAAGTGTGAACTTGTTACATCATTAGTATGCCTAGTGGCGAGTTAGTTGCAAATCATAATCGAAACCAGTGTATAACAAGTACTCTAGGTTGACGGAAATTCACCGTCAACATCTCCCCCATGCTTAAACCTTGCTCGTCCTTGAGTAA
The DNA here is from genome assembly GCA_947561735.1 of Cenchrus americanus. NCBI lineage: Eukaryota > Viridiplantae > Streptophyta > Magnoliopsida > Poales > Poaceae > Cenchrus > Cenchrus americanus. Next base: position 72,400,294 of record OX387244.1, on the reverse strand, counting down.
GTAATCCTTGCTTAAAAGGGAAATCAGTGTTGCCTTCCAATGTTGTCCCTGCGCTTAGTCATTCATGACGAGGCAAATTGCTCTCTCTTAAGAATTTATTTTTAAAGTTCAAGTTGTGACCAGCTTCTTTTTCATTATGGAAGATAGACTAACAATAAAGAACAAGCCACATTTAATAAACATGATGCTCTCAAACTTAAGTCAACTTCAAACCATTACCTTGTCACATGGAAGAATTTTCAAAAAGATGCATATCCAACATAAGTGAAAATCTCTTGCAAAAGCTCATGGAAACACTCATCTCATCAAGTCACTCAAGCCTATACTAGATTATTTTCAACCTACTCTACTCATATGTGATAGTGGAAGGTTTATGTGGAGCTTGGAAGGTTAAAAACAATCCTAGCAAAACATACATCCGAAATATTGTCAAATTAAGAGAGAGATCTATTGGAATTACCGAGACTCGTCAAAAAGGCCATGGAAAATAAATGTTGGAAAGAGAGAGGGATGAAACACACACATTTAGATAAGTGGACATGTGCAAGTGGCAAATGGATGATCCCGAGGCACGAGTGAAGTCCTCGTTATCGGATTGCACATGGTTGGAAGATTTGAGTATGGATTTGTCATCAAGGCACTAGAGAACTTATGAAGCAAGAAGATCCGATGAGCATCTTTATTATTTTTTTACTTTTATTTATTTCCTTCTCATTTTTCTCTCTTTCTTTTTTCACTATATTATTCCTATTTTTCTTACTTTTCTTTTCTTCTCATCATAATTTTTTCTTTTTTCTTTTTTTTCTTTTTTTCTTTTGCTCCTCAAAACTTGTTGCAACATAATACTTACTAGCATTTGGCAGAGATGAATAACTCCTCCCCCATGCTTGAACGATGCTCGTCCTCGAGCATAAAAGAGAGGGAAAATGACTGCTGAAGTAAGCATAAATTCCATAATCTTGTGGAATATTTGAATCTCCATCGAGAATTTTACTCCATACTCAAATTGGGTTGTGGACAAGGAGGTGATCACAAAAAGATGTTTTTGGTTTAGGGTGGATGCCCAGCGAAGTTTGTGAAATTTTCGATGTGAAAACCCACAATGCATGGACAAAAAGGCTAGCATGAAAAAGTTACACAAAGGAATGACCAGCTTCTTAGTCTCGAACCATAGAAATCAATCCTAATCCAACTCATCAAAACATATGTTTGCAATCTACGGGTTTTGTTATCATAAAACATATATGTATATGGCTTTGGTAGGTAGAACTTTGCAAGAGCATCACAAATATGTAGATAGCATAAAAGTTAAGTTTTCATAAAAACAACAAGTTATCCGGCTATCCATAAACTTAAATCAAAGAGCAAAGATATGTATGTGGGTCTAGAGCATAGTCATTTCACCACCACAAATAAAAGAGCCGGTATTTAAATTAATTTCAGATCGTATTATAGAGAGCAATTAGCCAAGACATGCATAACTTCATGTAGGCAAAACAAAGCGACAACTTTCATCATCTTTCCGTAAGCATAGGCAATATAGAACATCGAGGTGAACACAGGGTCATGCTTATCTATTGAAAGTAAAAAGAAACCTAGGTTGTCCTCCTAGTAGCCATGTTATTGTTTGAAGAGAAAAACAAAAGGTTGCACCTAGTTGAGGTTGAAGGCATACTTACAAGCATTTGTGTTTGGAAAAGAGAAGGTCCATGGAGATGTTACCATCCTTTGTAATTCTTCGTTGCCTTCTTCCGACATCTCCATGTATCGATGTGGCTTTTGCTTTTGTCTTGATTTATCAATGCTCCTAAACTTCCGAATTTAATCTTGTATGCTTAATGGAGTCATCGGTCGCCCTTCTCTTCAATGTTGTCATCACCATCTCCTCTTTCTTGTTCTCATCATCTCCTTGTTGTCTCTTTTTCATGGATTTCCCCCTCTGTCCAGAACCGAACATATATCAAAATATAGCTCTATTGAAAAGTTTATGAAATTACCTTTCCAACGTGTGGTCATTCATCGGAAACGGAGTTCAAACAAGGGAGCTATGTCTGTTTTACTTCAGCGCTGCGTGCTGTCCAAAACTGATTTCAGGACGTGTTGCACTCGGTGATTTGGGCATAACCGCTTGTAGGAACCTCCGATTGTCTTGATTCTTGATTTGTTGGAATCATAACTTCATGGGGCTTCTAAATATCCAAAAATATCCAGTATTTTCCATTCGAGACCATACAGAATTTTGATGAGATTGGTGGCTTCTTGCACATTGATCCAGAGACGTTAATGATCTTGATCTAGAGTGTCATGTTGCACTTCCGTGTTGAAGATTCAGGGTCTCCCCCATGCTTAGCATTTTGCTAGTCATGGAAGAAGAAGACAAAGCATTTTTATCTTAGCCATCCTTCAATTCCCTTGTAGTGAGAGTATTTATCTTGCCTGCAAGACATTTTAAACGCACATTCTACCCCCAAGGTGACGGTTGGGAGTAGATAGAATTGCCAACAATCCAACAATGTCTCCTAAGATTCTTAACTTGTGGCATAATTAGTTTAATGAGGAATAAAAAACTAATGAGTGTACGTGGTGCAAGGTGTGTATGCACATGATAGGAAAGCATATAAACAAGACAATGTTTTCACCTAGTTCTAAACACCAAGTTTACAACTAGGTTGCCGAATTTCTCCATAGCCATAAAGGTTTATTTATCAAGGGTTAAAACACCATGTCTATCCTTAAATAAATAACTCTTATAGCACAAGAAAAATTAAGCACATTTCAAAGCTTATAAACTAACCAAAGCAACATGAAAACATATGAAAAGACAACTAGGTTTATCGAACTTAACGATGATGGTCCGCAATCATGTTTAAACACCACGTTTACACAAGATCACAAAAGGAAAATACCCATAGGGCCCTATGAAGCATTAACATGGAAACTGAAGCATACATCATTAAGTATATAAAACAATCAAGCCAACTATGTGCAAAACATGTATACACAAAGAAACATCACATTGATAACAAAATGCAATGCATGCAAATAAATATTATCATGAACATGATGGTGGTTCTAAAAAGGAAAACTGAACTTAGATTAATAACCACAAGTTGATCATCATAAGATAGTACCATTCTTTATTCTCTCTAAGAAAGTAGTAAAAATATAAAGAAACGGGTTGCCTCCCGAAAAGCGCTTCATTTAAAGTCATAGAGCTTGACTTTCTCACATACCTTCTTTTCGTCGCATCGCCATGGCCCTTCATGCAAGAAGAAAAGGTACAAATGCAACTTTAATTTACTTCCCATGTTGTGCTTGATCACTTATAGAAGACTTGCCCAAAGCATCATTTTGTTTCATTGTTATCTCCTTCTTTATCATCCTTCGGTGCTGCCTTCACTCTATGAATTTTTTTAATGTCCAGAACAGAAAGTATACTCAAGCTCTACTCCATTGCATAGTTCACAAAATTTCCTTTCCAACGAGTCTTCATTTGCCCAAATCGGACTCCGGACAAGAGAGTTACGTCCGTTTTACTTCGGCGATGAAATCTGTCCTGAAATTTCAGAACGCGCAACGCTCGATGTTTTCTCCATAACTCATTGCACGGGTCTTCAAACTTGTTGGTTCTTGATGCATTGGAATGGTAACTTGATGGAGCTTCTGGATATCTCATTTTCTCCATTTGTACACCTCTGAACAAGCTCTCAAATTGATGAAGACAGCAGCATCCATTGCGGGATTTGGAGAGGTTGATGATTTATCTTGCAACTCTTTAAGGCATGACTTCTCTTTTCATTATTCAAACCTTGTCTACATGGTTAGTGAAAATCGGGCCTTTCCCGGCATGTGATTCTTTAAGGTCATTAGCTTGACCAAGCGCAAAGCATGATCGAGATTTACAAAACTTATTGTAAACATACGCGTCCATAATTAACACCACATGTGAATTGTAGCAACAAGTCAAGGTGTAAATAAAAGAAGCATATGTTTCATGCATAGCACTTAGCTCATCATTAGGCAAAGGTTCTTTAGGTGTGAGATTAATTGGATCAAACATAAATGTTTCCTCTTTTTCATTCTCAAGAAAATCTAGCCTATCAACATGATCACTATTGGAACAAGGCATAGACATTAAACTATCATTCATGCTATTGGTTGAGCATGAGTATTTGAATTTATCAACATCAATACCAATAATATCTTGAGATTTCAGCACGTACCTTGGCCTTAGAGCCTTTTCAACAAGAGTGATATTTGGTTCATCTAGCGGTGTTGAAGGCGAATCAATCTCAACGAGTGTAGTTGCCTCTTCATCACCATCTTGCAATTTCTTCAACTCATCATGTGGAACATGTAATCCTTGAACTATGTACACATTCATCTCTTCTTTGAAGTCTTCTTTATCAACCCAATCTTCGTCTTTAAAGTCTTATATGTTGCTTTCTTTATCTTCCATGTACCACATGTCGTCAAGATCGCTCATTGTTGATTCACTCTTTCCGTGATCCTTGAGTACTTCCATGTCTTGATTTGCTAGTGTGTAGGCTTCAATAACACACAAGCTATCACCTTGTGGGGAGGGGCCTTCTTGGAGTACTTGATCTATGTCAACCCCTTCCCATTCATCGTCTAGCTTGAGTGCTATCTCCTCCCATTTATCCTTTGAGTCACTAGGCTCATCACGGTTGTATTCTCTTTCTTTATTGGAAATCTTTGAGTTGTCAAATTGATTGATCCATCCTTCATCATCTTCCTCTCTTTCTTCTTCAAATATCTTTTGGATCGACTCTCCACTCATCTCTTGATCAAAAATATCTTCAACTAGTTTGGCAACGTGTCGGCGTTCCTCCTTCCTTCGGTAGCTAATTAGTGGGGCAAAATCGACTTGAATCCAACCGGATTGAATGAACTCCGCCAATGTTCTAGCATTCCACATACTTCGGCCTACATTCATGTTAGTTTCAACATTTTTAACATCAGAAATGACTTCTCTTACCTTGGGAAGTGGATCTTCAATTTCTTGAATGGTCGGTTCATTTTTCTTGACCTCCGGTTCATCTTTTTCAGAAATTTCAGCAAGCACCTTGGGCTTGCTTTTGTCGTTTTGCTCCTCTCGACAACATCTTTGCCAATCTCGTTGCATTCTTTGTCCATTGCTTATCCTTTGTAAGATTTGTGCGGCTTCACTAATTGTTTTATCCATTATATCACCTCCTGCACACATGCTTACAAAACGAGACGAGTTAGGGGTTAGTGAAAAATAAAAGGTATGCAACATCAAGTCACCGGAAAATCCCAAGTTCGGGCCTCGCTCAAGTAGTTCATTAAAACGGTCCCATGCTTCATCAATTCCTTCATCCTCTCCTTGCTTGAAATTGAGCACTTGCCTCCTTAAGTCTTGGGCCTTGCTTATGGGAAAGAACTTCAAAAGAAACTTCTTCACTAGCTCATCCCAATTTCCTTTTGCTTCAACGGATGCAAGTGTGTACCATCTTCGCGCTTCATCTTCGAGAGAGAACGGAAAAAGATTCCACTTGAACCAAGCGGCCGGAACTCCTTTTTGTTGCACCGTGTTGCATATCATCATGAATTCCTTAATGTGTCTATATGGGTTGTCATCCTCCAATCCTCTAAATGGTTTTGTCGCCACTAACTTGATGATTCCAGGCTTCACTTCGTAGTGGGTTGTAGCAAGCGCCAAATCTGATTTTTGCATCTCAATGTCTTCCATTGACGGCATTGCTCGCTCCCTTAGCGACATCTCTTCGTCTTCCAATGGTGAGGTGAACAAATCCATCTAGGCACAAGAAAAGTAGAAAGAAAAACAAAAAAGAAATATTTTTTTCTAGAAATAAGGGTTAGGTATTAGTAATCAACAAAATTAATACTAGATTAAACGTAGCAAACTGGCTTTCTCCCCGGCAACGGCGCCAGAAAAAGGGGCTTGTTGACGGATAAAACTCGTATCCACCTACGATCCACAAGCGTACGGACCTACACCTTTTTCACCAGGGGATTCCCAAGGTTCTTGTCAACTGCGGAGCAAGGGGATTACTAGCGCTTAACCAAGTACTAATCTAGTTGAATGGAAAACCTTTGATAGAATATTAATCTAAAGGTAAAACAATCTAACCTAAGTTAATCTAAGATAAGTTGATCAAACAAATCTAGGGTTAAACTAGATGGTAAAGGATGAACACAAGAGAGTGATTAAGAAAGATAAGCGTTCCCTCCCTAGGATCTAGGATAACATGGTATGCATCTACTACACAAGAGTGGTAAACCAATCTACTGGGGGTTGTGACCACGGTTTCGCCCTTTCCCTCCTCTCGTACTGTCACTACGCGAAGGTATTCGTGACTAGACCTATGATGGACACGGTATGTTGATGGAATCTATGGGAGTAGCGGACATCATACGCCCGAAAAACACGGTAGCTAACCTTAATCATCAAAGCATCATCAACATGAAAACAATAGATTGAAACCACGAATCAAGTAGCGATCACATAGCATGTATCCATCTAATCCTAGGGATGAACGCAGACATTACCCCATCATCTTACACGGATTGAAGCACATAGGGGTGATGGAGACTCCGGAGAACGTCGTCGATGAAGATGGTGGCGATGGAGCTTAGAAACACCCCTAGGCTTGCGGCTTGGAGTCCTCCTCTTGCTTCCTTCTCTCCGCCGGCGTTGATCCTTGCGACGAGCTCATCTAACTCTCTCCCTCATCTTGCGGCGGCGGTGTTCTGGTCAATGGCGTCGGTAGGATGATTTGTTCGATGTGGCGGTCGACGGCGGCGGAGGCAATAAATAGACGAACACCTAGGGCAAAGGAGGGATCGAACCGACCCCGGAGTGGGCTGGGCCGGTCGGCCCAGGCCGGCCGACCCAGGCCCACTTCGGCCCAGTTCGGCCCCGGTTTCCTCCCCGGTTGCTTCTCGCGTGATCCCTTATTCGTGGGCCCTTGACGTCGTTTCCTTCATGGTTAAGGCTTGAATCCTCGCTATGCAAGCTTCGCTGTTTTCTGGTTGAGTCCCTGAAGACTTGCACGTTGACGCTTCGTTCCTCGGGTCATTTGGAGTCATGTTCATTGCGTGTCTTGACTCTTGTCGGGCTTCATGATCTTCTTCCAAAGTGCTTGGTGAACTTATCCCGAAAGTCTCCTCTTTAGCGTAGATTTCCTGCGTAAACAACAAACTCCAAAATCGACATGCAAGTGTGAACTTGTTACATCATTAGTATGCCTAGTGGCGAGTTAGTTGCAAATCATAATCGAAACCAATGTATAACAAGTACTCTAGGTTGACGGAAATTCACCGTCAACAGCCTCCCCCAGAACTCACGAGAACCATGAAGCCACTAGTCGCAGTCCAGCGGATAATGGACGCAACCGTACTCGAGGAGAACTCCCCCAGAACCCCAACCATACCAGGGCATCACCTGGAGGACCTTCTCTGGGTGGTAACAGTGCTGGCGGCGCCGGTGGTAGTCGTGGTGCTGCTGGTCATGATGATGCTGGTGGCGGAGGCAGAGGCGGCGGGAGCTCCTCACACGGGGCTGGAAGAAGAGCCGGTGGCGGAGGCGATCGCGGAGGCCGAGGCCATGCAAACAGCCACGTCACCGGTGCCTCACGTGGCGGCTATGATGCCCGCCGCAGAATTGAAGAAATACGACGCAACAAGTCCTCCACGGCAGGCGACAACGTCAGCTTCCTCGCCTTCTCCTCCCGACTCCGCAATCTATTCCTCCCGGAGAAATTCAAACCTCTGGGATCACCAAGTACGACGCGAAGCAAGACCCAGTCCAATGGCTCAGATGCGACGCCCTCTCCATCGAAAACGCTGGTGGCAACAATGACACCAAGTGCCTCTACTTTCCCTTCTGCCTGGACCAAGCACCACTCACATGGCTCGAGTCGCTCGACAAGTACTCGATTGACAAGTGGGACTAGCTCAAGGATCGGTTCACCAGCAACTTCGTGGGCACCATAGGACGCTCGGGTACTCGCATGGACCTGGCAATGGTGAAACAGGAACAGGGAGAGATGTTACGCATGTACATGCGACGCTTTTTCGAGAAGCGCGCCACCGTAGTCGATGTCACCGACAAGGAGGCCATTGACCTTTTCCAAGACGGTCTCTACCATCGTCGCACCTTTGAAGGCTTCGGTCGCCGCCGCCCAAGTTCTATAACCAAGCTCAAGGACATGATCACCTCATGGGCTGACGAAGAAGACAAGGCTAACGCCAAGTATGACGCCATCCGCAGTAAGAGCAAGCAAAACCCGGGCAGCAGCAACAACAACAACAGGGATAAAGGGGGTCGCAACAACATCAACTACTCGAGTCCTAACCGCAAGTGCAAGCTAGACAACTGTGACGCCCTAGGTTTTTAATTAGTGACATTAACGCTAATGACTGAATCAGCCGAGTCAAACCGACTGACATTGGTCAAACCTAGGTCAACCTGGGCCATCACCTCGAAAATCGAGCCGACAACCCCTATTGACCCCTTGACCAAGTCAACACACCCTGGTGGTCAACCCTTGGTCAAAGACAAGGTCAAACCCCACTGAAACCCTAATGTCAATGAACGTCCTCCGGAACTTTTGCCGCGTTCTCCAAAATTCACCTAAACACTTCAAAATATACCAATATGAAAGTTGTCCAGTTTGTCGAGGAACACAACTTTCATGTATATTGGCATTTCAAATTTTGAGTGGAAATTAGCGAAAAACGTGGTCAACCGCCAACAGCTCCTGTTTACCGAAACAGGGTGGCATTCAAAGTTTGGCTGTAGTTTATGCAAAATCCGTTGAGAAAAACACCGTACAGCCTTTGTGAAAGTTGTGGAGGGTAGTGAGACCTAAAACTTTCCTATTCACCACTTGGTGCACTTCTATTCAAATTTCTGGAGTTTTAAGCACTCAAACAAGGTTACAGTGGCACAAATTCAGGCCGGCCGATGCCGCGCCGCGTCGCGACGTCGCGCCGCGGCCGCGCCCGTGCCGCGTCTCGTGGCGCCCGCCACCCTCGGTTTCGGGCCGCCCGCGCCTTTCCGAGGTGTCGCGCCGCCTTAACCGCCGGCCCTTGCGCGCCCTCCCCGTGCCTCGCGCACCGGTAGGAGTACGGCTGCCGTACCGCCGCATTGACGATGGGGCGTCCTTCGCGACGAAGGCAACACACCCTCTTCCCGCGCGCTTGCCTATTTAAGGAAACATCCTTCTCATCGCGAGTCACTGCGTCACCGCCGTCCTCCATTGGCGCCTCCACGGCGAGCTCCTCCCCCCTCCCCCCCGCTCTCTCCCGTCGCCGCCGCAGTCTCTAACGCCGTCTCCACCTCACACTCGATCTATACCGCGCAGGAGCTAACCCGCCCGTGCCGCAGCCGCTCCGGGCGCAGGCGCTCTGCCGCGGCGGCCGCCACCCGGCTCCGCCAAGCGGGCATGCCGGCGGCGCCTCGGCCCCAAGCAAACCCCGCGAATAGAGCCAAAGGGTTCCGCGGCTCGCCCTCCGCCCACGCCCCGCCGGTTCCGGCCGACGAGCTCGCCGGATTCCGGCGAGGACCGCCACCGGCTGCCCCCAGGGACCCAATTGCGGGTCCCCTGATCTTTCCAGGGGGCTTGGTGCAAACCGAGGGCATAATCGTAAGATCTCAAAACTTCTGGGGACTGTCGTGCAAATCTGTATCTCCAATAGTGAAGTCATTTTGCTGAAACTTGTAAAATGCGTAGAAAATCGTAGAAATTTCAGAAAAATGTCAAACCAATTTTGTTGGATTCATTTTGAAAATACTACAACTTTTGTTATACTCGCATGGTCTGATTCTTGATGTTTTTAGCATGAAAAATAGGAATGTGAAAACCTAGATCTGCAATATCTCAAAATCTATAAATCCTCTGTATCCAATTTTTGGATATGTTGTGTATTAGATCATGAATAGTTCCTGTGCCAAAAATTGAACAAAGTTGTGTTGAAAATCGTTTTATATAAATTATTTTCTATTTGTGCAGAATCTGTCCAAATGATTTTTGTAGCTAAAAATAATTAGGGTTTTGTGCCCAACTTCTGCATGTTATCTTTTTATGCCAAAATACACCTCTGGTGAATTAATCCCAATTTTATAATTATCAGAAATATTTATTCTTGAAATATGCTTGATTTGCTTTGAAAATGCCTAACTCATGATTCATAAGAGTTCTAAGTGTATAAGCTGCATCCTAGGTTAGTTTCGGACCATATAACATGTGTGAGAAAATTTGGATCATTTTGATGAGTAATTATTTTTGTGTGCATTTACCTTTTTCTTCTAGCTAGCTTTGGTTATTTTCAAAATAATTAATTTCTTGGCTATCCTAGGCATGCCTGTGTGTCCAGTGGCTTGTTATAGGTGATTAGTGCCTAATACACACTTCCACTGAATTTTAATTAATTAATTTATGAATAAAAGTTATAGGAGCAATTAAGGCTTAATAGTCAGTTAAATGGGGGAAATCACCAACCCACCTTAATGACCTTGTGTGTGGAGGTAAATCATGTTAAAAGGCTAAATGTACCAACCCAATGCTGTTTGTGAAGTTAAATCAAATTATTTCCATATATATGTACACAGTCACTATCAGCAAGAATAATTAATCAAGAATTGCATATTGTTCCTTTTGGAAGAGTATGTTGAATGTATTTCGTATCTAGGTGAATGTGTCCAACCAATGCACCCCATGGTTGTCATTCATTGTTTGTAGTTAATTAAATTTAAAATCTACAAATAAACCTTGCATTTGCATCTTCGTGTAGATCGTTCCGATGGTAGATGTACGCTCGTGCGGGAAGAAGGAGACGAAGGTGCAAGCGAAGAGCTGTCGTACGTGGACGAAGCTCAAGGCCTGGACCAAGGTCCAGAAGGGCCCAAGGCCAATCTTGCCAATGAAGGCATGCCCCGGATCATTAACCCTGTCTTTTAAAAAATTATGCAATTGTTCCATGCTATGCTTGTGCATTTACGTTTCAGGAGTTGTTTGAAACCCTAGATGCATGATCCCTAGGTACCTATGCTCTATCACTAGTAGGCTAGGTCGATAGCTGCTATGCTATAGGACCGATACGAGTCGAGTGATGTTCATCACTCGCGAGAATAGGTTCTTATATTGGAATCATAAGATCTCCATAAATGGATTGCTCATGTGGTAAGAGCATGGGATTTGTGCTCCGGTCCAGTGGCTTTCGTGGGCTAAGCTTTTGAACGTACTAAGAGCTTGTCGGGAATGGGACCGGTAAGCCTAGTACCTTAATGAGACGGCTAGGGATTTAACTGTCACTACTCTTGGGATGCGTCTCACGGCTAGCTACCGGTGGTGTATGGTGAGTCCGGGTGCCTCGCAGGGTATGCCGGATAGCCTGCACCAAAGACTGTGGCCTTTTATCCCGACCCGAGGATTTTTGGGAACCGTTTGGTGGTCGTCCTCGCGGGGCATCCCACCGTGTGCGTAGGTTTACCTTGCAAGGTTTAAATCAATCGATTGTCGACCTCTCACCGTTATCCGAGACTGCTTAATCAACTGGCATGATATCCCATAATGATGGAATTTGGTGAATATGGTTGTATGAATTAATTTCTTGACCAAATTCTTGATTGAATTAGGTGGCACACTTGGAAATGGTAATCAACTAGAACTTGTGCTAAAATATTGAAAGTAAGGACACAATCCTTGTTGCCTTTCAGCAAAAGAACTCCACCGGCCAAAAGCCTTCCATGTCTAGAGTTGGTGATGTAGTTATCACTCGACGGTTAAGTCTTGCTGAGTATTAGTATACTCAGCCTTGCTTTAAAACTGTTGTGCAGGTGCTATTGACCGGGTGGACGACGACTAGTGATGACGTCACAGATGGCCTCCTGTGATGTTTACCGTTGCGCTAGTTTATTTTATTTCCGCTGTTTTCAAACTCTGAACCTTTATTTATTGTCTCAAGCAATGGTTTGTAATCAATTCGGATGTTAATGATCTTGTATCTCTGGACTCGCCTTCATGTGAGTTTTAATGCATATATGTCGATCCTCGTTGCTATATAAGTGATTTACCGGGCGTTAACCCGGCAACTAACAACAGGATGATACTTTATTTCTGCTTAATGACCAAAGTGGATTGGTTTATGCGGTAGTATGGTATTTTCCTGGGCGGGTTGTCACAACAACACAGTCGCGGCTATCCAGCACCCTGTGAAAGCAACTCGAAGAAGACCTCTGGCGGCTTTAAAGACTTGCTGAAAGAGAAGTGCCCATGGCATCTGGAGGGCAACCACACCACCGAGCAGTGCTATCAACTCCGGCGAACACTGAAGGATATCCCAAACCCACAGCCTCCTCACGACAAGAAGGGCAAGAAAAAAGCCGACGAGGACAACGACGACTTCCAAGAACCCGACAAGACGGTGAATGTCCTCTTCGGTGGACTACCCACCAAGCGGTCTCAGAAAGCCATCAGACGGGAAGTCCTGAACATTGAATCAGCGGTCCCGACCCCTCTCAGGTGGTCGGAGGTACCCATCACCTTCTCTCGCGTGGATCAATGGACATACTTCTCCGAACTAGGGCGTTTTCCACTCATCTTGAAACCAGTAGTCACGGGCTCCAGACTCAACAAGGTACTCATCGACAGTGGGAGCGGGCTGAACGTCCTTTTCACCAAGACCTTGAAGAAAATGAAGCTTGACATCACTCACATGCTCACCAAGAGCACATCGCCTTTCTATGGCATCATCCCCGGGAACGCGGCTATTCCACTGGGTTCAGTGGTCCTGCCAGTTACCTTCGGGGAAACCAGGGAGAATTACCGCACCGAGTACATCAAGTTCGAGGTTGCGGACTTCGAGACTTCCAACCGTGCCATCCTCGGCAGACCAGCTATCACCAAGTTCATGGCGGTACCCCACTACTCGTACTTGGTACTCAAAATGCCAAGTCCTGCTGGTGTACACTCGCTGCAAGGGGACTTGAAGATATCATTCGACTGTGGCACAGAGGTTGTGGAACTCGTAGCTACCAATCAAGTACCCAATGCAATGATGGAGATCTATGCTACATCTAAGAAGCTTTCCCCAACCGAACTCGAGATCCCAGAGAAGTCGAACACAACCAACAAGCCTCAACCCTCTGAGGAAGTGCAAGTCAAGGCGATCGACCTTGGGACAGGCGACAACAACAAGACCACCATGACTGGGGCGGGCCTCGACTCAAAATAGGAAGTCACGCTCGTCAGCTTCCTTCGGGCTAACCGAGACATCTTCGCTTGGAAACCAGCAGACATCCAAGGGGTGCCCAGGAATCTGATCGAGCATTCACTCAACGTGGATCCTAAAGCTACCGCCAAGCGACAACATCTCCGCCGCTTTGCCGACGACCGATGGGATGCCATCAAGAAGGAACTCGCCAAACTACTTGCGGTCGGCTTCATCAGAGAAGTCTTTCATCCTGAGTGGCTCGCCAACCCCGTCCTCGTTCGCAAGAAGAACACGAACGAGTGGAGGATGTGCGTCGATACACCGACCTCAACAAGCACTGCCCCAAGGACCCCTTCGGGTTGTCGTGGATTGATCAAGTCATCGACTCCACGGCGGGCCGCGACCTGATCTGCTTCCTCGACTTCTACTCCGGGTACCACCAGATCGCTATCAAGGAAGAATATCAGAAGAAGACTACGTTCATCACCCCGTTCGACACCTACTTCTACACGACAATGTCGTTCGGGTTGAAGAACGCCAGCACTACGTACCAACGAGCTATTCAGGCCTGTTTTAAGAGACAGCTCAACAAGAACGTCGAAGCCTATGTGGATGATGTGGTCGTCAAGACCCGAAACTCTGACACGCTCATCACCGATCTTGAAGAGACTTTCGCATCCCTACGAGAGTATCGGTGGAAGCTCAACCCGAACAAGTGTGTCTTCAGTGTACCTTCGGGAAAACTACTCGACTTCATCATCAGCCATCGCGGTATCGAAGCCAACCCCGAGAAGATCTCCGCCATCACCAAAATGAAAGCTCCCACCTGTATCAAAGACGGGCAGAAGCTTACTGGGTGTATGGCGGCCCTGAATAGATTCATCTCGAAACTTGGATAACGGGGGCTACCCTTCTTCAAACTACTCAAGCATCAAGAGATGTTCGTGTGGACTCCAGAGGCAGATCAAGCTCTCGCTCAGCTCAAGGATTTCCTATCCAAACTGCCAGTCCTCATGGCTCCTTGCAAAAAGGAGCAGCTACTGCTCTACCTCACTGCGACTACTCATGTGGTCAGTACTGCCATCATCATCGAGTGGTAGGAAAACGGCCACGCCAGTACATAAGCTACTCTATGCGAGGTCCTGTTGGAATCCAAGGCACGATACCAACCAGTACATAAGCTACTGTATGCAGTGCTCATCACCTCGCAGAAGCTACGACACTACTTCCAGGAGTACTCGATCACCGTTCTCACCGACTACCCGCTCGGTGACATCTTACGGAACCAGGATGCTACTGGAAGAATCTCCAAATTAGCAGTCGAACTCGACGCCCTCACCATTGACTTCAAGCCATGAACAACCATCAAGTCGTAGGCACTAGTCGACTTCATGGCGGAGTGGCGGGAAAATTAGCTACCAACTCCAACCGAGCGACCAGAGCATTGGGTGATGTACTTCGACGGCTCACTTAAGCTCGAGGGTGCAGGTGCAGGAGTACTCTTGATTTCTCCAATGGGCGAACAACTCAAGTACGTCCTGTAGATCTTCTGGAAGGTCTCAAACAACGAAGCCGAGTACGAAGCTCTACTACACGGGCTCCGCCTCGCAATATCTCTGGGCATCAAATGACTACTAGTCTACGGCGACTTCGCAGTGATCCTCAACCAAGTTAACAAGTCTTGGGATCGCAACAAGGAGAACATGGACGCTTACTGCCTAGAAGTCCGCAAGCTCGAGAACAAATTCCATGGTCTCGGGTTCCATCACATCATCCGCGACAACAATGTTGCAGCGGACGTCCTGTCAAAGCTTGGTTCTACTCGCACACAAGTACCAGCGGGAGTCTTCGTCCACGAGCTTCACGCGCCATCCATCCCGGAGCCGGCGCCCACGACCACTAACCCAGCGCCTTCTACAGCTGGTTAGGAGGTCATGATAATAGACGTGGACTGGTGACAACCCTTCGTCGACTACATCTGCGAGCAGAAGGTTCCCACTGACAAGAACTTGGCCGAGCAAATCATCCACCGGGCCAAGTCCTACGTAGTAGTCGGAGATAAGCTCTACATGCAGGGCGCCACTTCTGGAGTACTCATGAAGTGCGTTCTCCGAGAAGGAGGCAAGGACATCTTGGAGGAGATCCACAAAGGCGTCTGCGGCAACCACACATCTTCTCGCACGCTGGTCAGCAAGGCTTTCCGACAAGCTTTTTACTGGCCCACAGCCCTGGGCGATGCTGAGGAACTCGTTAGAAGGTGCCAAGGGTGTCAGTACTTCGCCAAGCAATAGCACGTCCCGGCCTACAAGCTAGTCACTATACCACCAACTTGGCCTTTCGCTCGCTGGGGGCTCGACATGATTGGGCCTCTCCCGACTGCGCTAGGAGGATTCAACAGAGTCTTGGTGGCTATCGACAAGTTCACCAAGTGGATCGAAGTCAAGCCGGTCACTTGTCCAAAGGACGACAGGGTACTCGACTTCTTAGATGAACTCGTGCACCGCTACGGACTACCCCACTGCATCATCACAGACCTGGGGTCCAATTTCAACAACCACCAGTTTTGGGAGTACTATGAGAATAGCGGGATCGACGTCTGGTATGTCTCAGTCACCCATCCATGGGCCAACGAACAAGTTGAGCGCGCCAACGGGATGGTACTCGACGCTCTCAAGAAGCGACTACATGACGCTACTAACGCAAAAGGGGCAAGTGGATCAAGGAACTACCCAATGCACTATGGGGGTTTCGCACCCAACCTACCAAGCCAACAGGGTAGTCACCATACTTCCTAGTCTACGGCTCCGAGGCTATTCTACCTGCCGACGTCATGTGGGATTCGCTGGCAGTGGAGCAGTACGACGAAGGCATCTCTGAAGACAGCAGACAAGTTGATATCGATGGACTCAAAGAAGCTCGTTGCGCCGCCCTCGTCCAGTCAGCAAGGTACCTTGAGGGTATCCGACGCTATCATGATTGCAATGTCAAGGAACACTCCTTCAACGTTGGTGATCTAGTCCTCTGACGCATCCAGAACACAGAAGGACTACACAAGCTCAGCTCCCCATGGGAAGGTCCCTTCTCGATTGCAAAGGTGACCGGACCAGGCTCGTACTGCCTCCAAACACTTGAAGGCGACAATGTCAGCAACTTGTGGAACATCGACTAGCTCTGTCGATTCTACGCGTAGTCTCTCGACTACTCTCCGGGAGTCCAAGTCTATACGACTACTACTGGGCCCTTCGCTGTAAGCGGCCTCCGGGTCCAAGCACTAGCCTTCGGACTACTCTACTCAAGATCCAGCGTCAACGGCTACTAACGGATCTCGAGCTGTTCAGAGCATCAAGGACTCTAGCAGCAGTCTACAATGAGACCATGTACTCTTAGATCCAACCTATACGGCTACTAACGGATCTACAGTTGTAAGCGGCCACGCGTCCGAGCACTACTTCAGCCGTAGGCGGCCCCCGAGTCCAGGCGACTACACTTGTAAACAGCCCTGGCCATCCAGGTGCACTCTTTCTTCAGTTTTAAAGTTTGACTTTTAGTTAACTCATTTACTGTGTTCTCCTACAATGGATCTACTATCGAGTACTACTACTCGCAACACCTCCATGCTGAGTACTCCGCACATACAAACAACGACAACGAGTACTCATTTCAGCAATATGTCATGGAGATTTCCATTCAAACTTAAACAAATTCATCATAACTTTGTTTATATTACATCTGTTGCAGAAAGCTAACCCTACAGGATAACTACTGAAGGTTCAGCTTCTCCACGACTTGTTCCGCGATGGGCGCCATCTGCTCCATCAGCTCCTTGTACTGGTCGTCTGTGCAATTCGCGGCTAGTCCACCCGCGACTACATCTACCGGGGCCTTGGGGAAGTACGACTTCATGTACGCTAAGACCTGGTTCGGGATGGACTTCGCCAGATGCTTAACATATGTAGTCAGATGATTGGGGGCTTCCTTCAACCGATCCACCAACAGAGCTATCTTGGGCCCGCCCGGGTGAGGCACCAGCAATCTTGCAATCGAAAGTGTGGCTTCTTCAAGCTCCTTGAGTTGTCCGCGCAGCCTCTCGTAGTCTTCATTAAGCTTCTGCAGAGATTTCTAGCAATTGACAAAATCACAGTCCGAGGCTTCACGAAGCTCTATGTGCATGACGCATTCATGAGACAGTTGCTTATATTCGTACTCAAGTACCTCGAGGGCATCTGTTGATGGTGAATTTTCGTCAATCTAGCCATGAGTTTACCTTCGGTGTTGGCATGAGTTTTATATCTTATCCATTGGTACTAACCCCCGTGGTATAACAAGTTCGTTTGTGCATGTCGGTTTCGGAGTTTAGTGTTTATGCAGGGTTTTAGTGTTGAAAGCAAGACTTCCGGGATAAGTTCATTAACCACCTCATGACAAGACCTTGAAGTCCGGTACAAGTCATGCAATGAAGTAAACATGACTCCAAGAAGCCCAAGGACCAAACTCGAGAAGATGACAAACTCCGAGGACCTAGCCAGAAAAGTGCCGAATCTTGCGAGACAAGGACCTTCGTCCAACTCGGAGAGAAACTGACAACAAGGGCCCACATACAGAAGGGGGAAGGATCTAGAAGACTCGGGAACCAACGCCGAGCGAAGGAGGCAACAAACTGGGCCGGAATGGTCCAAGGCTGGTCGGCCCAGGCCGGTCGGCCCAGCCCGTTTCGAGGCCCAGTCGGCCCCCCTTTGACCTAGGTGCCTCTCGGGCTATTTATAGCCCCCTGACCGAGAGCCACACATCAACCAATTCGCCATCCGCCGCCGAGGAGCAGAGAAGCTTGAGGGACACCATCTCGGAGATGAGGGTCGTGCTAGTTGTCTAGGGTCTCCCTAGGCGTCGTATGGACCTCCCCGGGCCCACTACCTCGGTGGGTACCGGGACCGACTACTCGGTGGGCCCACGGGACTACCCGGCTTGCGCTACACGGCACCTGAAGGCGTGGAGCACAAGGACAACACAGGAGTAGTACTCGGTTAGGACTCTGTACACATTCCGCACTGTGTAGAGGTCTCCTAGACGTACTCGACTGGTACTCCTTCCCTACTCCGACTTGTAACCCTGCCTCCCGGACT
This sequence comes from Cenchrus americanus, assembly GCA_947561735.1. NCBI lineage: Eukaryota > Viridiplantae > Streptophyta > Magnoliopsida > Poales > Poaceae > Cenchrus > Cenchrus americanus. The sequence goes on along the minus strand of OX387244.1, from coordinate 72,381,950 downwards.
ATATAAGGCGAGGCAGGGACCGATCTCAGGATCACCTCATCCAATCTCAACTCACGGCGCACCGTTGCACCACCCTGTAACCGTGCCCTATCAATCCAGAGCTACGCAGCATACAGGACGTAGGGTATTACGCACCTCGCGGCCCGAACCTGTCTAAATTGTGTGCCACGTGTCTCTTCCTTCGAGTTACCGATCTCGGCGAGTCACATTCATCTACTTTGGGTACTCCCCGTAGTAGGTTGCCGGTCCAAAACACCGACAGCTGGCGCGCCAGGTAGGGGCTCTCGCTCGAGATCACATGGCGAACTCGACGGCTTCCGTTCACATCAAGCCAACCGTCGCCTTCAACCGCGGCGACACCTTCGTCTTCGGCGCCTGGGTCTGCACTGCTGATGGCGCGGGCTCCTTCCAGCGCCGCTTGATCATGCAACCCGACTCGAGGACAGGCCTTGTGACGCTTCCCCGAAGTTGTCACGGGCAAGCTCGCCGCAAGTTCGGCGAAATTTCGCTTTCCAACCTCCACGCTGACTTCGAGCTCGAGTCCGTCTCCAACTCGAACCCGACGTCGCCATGGGCCATCGCATGCGAGCCGGCTCCTCAGCCATCGCAGGCGGTCCCCTCTCCATGCCAGCGCTTTGCGCGTGGCCCTCGCGTTCCCAGCCGGGCCCGCACGGAGGCTTCTACACCACGCCGGGCCGGCAAGGAGCCCGTAACCGAGTACAACTCGGACTCCGACGCCGTCCCCAACCGCGTCTCGGACTCCAGCCCTCTCTCCGAGTTCTACTCGAACCCGGACTACGAGTTCGACTTCGGGTCGGACCCTGAGGAGCCCGAGTCCGAAGATGACTCCTCTGAGCTTCCCTTGTCAGGGCCAGCCTCTGGGCTGGTTATAAGATCGACGCCGGCCGGAAGATACGTCTACTGGCCAGACCGCAAGCCCGCTGAGCTGACAAAGGAGGACTCACGCTACGTCGCCTACATCGACTCGCTACCGTTCCAGGAGGGAACACCACTGGCCCAGGCTGACTCAAACACACCAACTGAGGTGGCACCTTCTGAGCCAAGCTTGGGTACCCCCCGATCGTCAAGTCTTCATGGCCGCCGGCGACACCCCGGAACCTCGAGCACGGCCGCGGACAAGTACTTGGAGGACATCTCCGCGGACGAGCCGTCCGCCGATGCCCCCGCGGACGAGACCGACGCCAACGGGGACGCCCGCGCGAACGTAACAGGATGCGCAACGAACGACGTCGGCGGCTCGGAGACAACCTTCCCATCCGAACCTTGCGAAGCTCTCGGCGCTGAGAGCGCAGTCCACACCACTCCCCGAGCAATGCCTCATGTTGATCACAACGATCGCACGCCGAGCTCGGGGCATACGAGCCGGGGAGGTCATCGCCAAGCTCGCCGAAGAAGCCTACTTCATGCGGGTAGACAAGAGAGTCGCCCAACCTCTCCCCGGCTAAGCCTCGCGACAACGAAGCTACTAGTCGCAAGTGTTGACCCCCGGTCCTAACCGTACTCGGGCGACATCCCGCCGACCCAAACCGTCGACGCTCCACCGCCGGCGGACCCTCACGCAAGACAACGGCAACCGAGAAGTCGTCCCCCACCGTGCCCCCGCCGGTGGCGGCGGCAACGACCCCGACGGCGGCGGCGGCGGCGGCGGCGGCTCCAACCACGGGGCCAACAAGAAAGCCGGAGGCGGCGAAGGCGCGGCGGCCGCGGCCACGCGCACGGCCACGCCCTCCGCGCCTCTCGGGCGGGTACGATGCTCGCCAGAGAATCGAGGAGTTACGGCAGAAGAAGTCGACGACCGCTGCTGAAGGCGACGGCTTCCCTGCCTTCTCACCCCGGCTTCGCAACCTGCTCCTCCCCGACAAGTTCAAGCCTTTGGGGATCACCAAGTACGACGCGAAGCAGGATCCCATCCAGTGGCTCCGATGCTACGCTCTCTCCATCGAGAACGCTGGCGGCAACAGCGACACCAAGTGCCTCTACTTCCCCTTCGCCCGGACCAAGCTCCACTCACGTGGCTCGAGTCGCCGGACAAGCACTCAATCGACAAGTGGGACCACCGAAGGAACAGGTTCACGAGCAACTTCGCGGCGCCATGCGCCGTTCGGGTACTCGCATGGACCTTGCCATGATCAAGCAGGAACAAGGCGAGACCCTCCGCAAGTACATGCGCCGCTTTTTCGACAAGCGCACTACCATCGTGGACGTCACCGACAAGGAGGTCATCGACCTCTTCCAGGACGGGCTCTACCATCGCCGCACCTTCGAGGACTTCGGTCGTCGCCGCCCCAGGTCCATTCCCCACCTCAAGGACATGATCACGTCCTGGGCGGATGAAGAGGACAAGGCCAACGCCAAGTACGACGCCATCCGCGGCAAGTCCAAGCAGAACCAAGGTGGCGGCAGCAGCAGCAATCCAAACCAAGGCGGCCGCAACAACAACAACAACAACAACAACTTCTCGGGTTCTAATCGCAAGCGCAAGCCAGACAATACCGTCGCGGCTATCCAGCGTCCTCCGAAAGGGAACTCGAAGAAGAACTCCGGCGGGTTCAAAGACCTGCTGAAGGAGAAGTGCCCGTGGCATCCAAACGGCAACCACACTACCGAGCAGTGCTACCAGCTCAGGCATGCACTCAAGGATACGCCGGAGCCACCGCACCCTCACGATCAGAAGAACAAGAAGAAGGACGGCGACGACAACGACTTCCAAGAACCCGAGAAGACCGTCAACGTCCTCTTCGGCGGACTACCCAAAGGGCGGGGAGCGAAGGCTACTCGCCGTGAAGTGATGTCCATTGAACCAGCGGTTATGACCCCTCTCAGGTGGTCAGAGACACCCATCACCTTCTCCCGCGCGGACCAATGGACCAGCTTCTCCGAACCAGGACGTTTCCCTCTCGTCCTGAAACCAACAGTGGCGGGCTCTAAGCTCAACAAGGTGCTCATCGACGGCGAGAAGCGGGCTCAACGTCCTCTTCACCAAGACCCTGAAGAAGATGAACCTTGACGTCACCCCCATGCTCGACAAGAGCAGCATGCCTTTCTACGGCATCGTCCCAGGCAACGCGGCTATCCCACTAGGCTCAGTGGTACTGCCAGTTACCTTCGGGGCGTCTCGCGACAACTACCGCACCGAGTACATCAAGTTCGAGGTCGCGGATATCGAGACTTCCTACCATGCCATCCTCGGCAGACCGGCCATCGCCAAGTTCATGGCGGTGCCCCACTACACATACTTGGTACTCAAAATGCCAAGTCCAGCTGGCGTACTCTCCCTCCAAGGGGACTTGAAGATCTCTCACGACTGCGATACAGAGGCCGTGGTGATCGCTTCAACAAACCAAGTACCCAACCCGATGATGGAAGTCTACGCCGCGTCGAAGAAGCTCGCCACAAGCGAACTCGACATCCCAGAGAAGTCCGACAGTGCCAACAAGCCTCAGCCACCTGAGGAGGTACTCGTCAGGGCGATCGACCTTGGAACAGGCGATCCCAGCAAGACCACCACCATCGGAGCCGGCCTCGACCCTAAATAGGAAGACGCGCTCATCAGCTTCCTTCGGGCTAACCGCGACATCTTCGCGTGGAAGCCATCGGACATGCCAGGAGTGCCCAGGGAGCTGATTGAGCACTGCCTCAACGTCGATCCAAAGGCCACCCCCAAGCGACAACACCTCCGACGCTTTGCCGACGACAGACGAGACGCCATCAAGAAGGAGCTCGCCAAGCTCCTGGCGGCCGGCTTCATTCGAGAAGTCTTCCACCCTGAGTGGCTCGCCAACCCCGTCCTCGTCCGCAAGAAGAACTCGAACGAGTGGAGGATGTGCGTCGACTACACCGACCTCAACAAGCACTCGCCCCAAGGACCCCTTCGGGTTGCCGCGGATTGATCAAGTCATCGACTCCACGGCGGGCGCGACTGCTCTGCTTCCTCGATCGCTACTCCGGTACCACCGGATCGCAATCAAGGAGGAAGACCAGGAGAAGACCGCGTTCATCACCCCGTTTGGCGCGTCTTGCTACACGACCATGTCTTTCGGGTTGAAGAACGCCGCGCGCTACCTACCAACGGGCCATCCGGCACTCGCTTCAAGCGGCAACTCAACAAGAACGTCGAGGCCTACGTGGATGACGTGGTTGTCAAAACCAGGGACTCCAGTACCCTCATCGACGACCTTGAAGAGACCTTCGCATCGCTACGCGAGTACCGCTGGAAGCTTAACCCGAACAAGTGCGTCTTCGGCGTCCCTTCGGGCAAACTACTCGGCTTCATCATCAGCCAGCGCGGCATCGAAGCCAACCCCGAGAAGATCTCCGCCATCACCAGCATGAAAGTTCCCACGAGCATCAAGGACGTCCCGTAAGCCGACGGGGTGCATGGCGGCATTGAACAGATTCATCTCGAAGCTAGGAGAACGGGGTCTCCCCTTCTTCAAACTACTCAAGCACCACGAGAAGTTCGTGTGGACTGCAGAGGCGGACCAAGCCCTTGCCCGGCTCAAGGACTTCCCGTCGAAGTCGCCGGTCCTCACGGCTCCCTACAAGGGCGAGCGCCCATCGCTCTACCTTGCCGCGACTACTCACGTGGTCGGTCATCGCCATCGTTGTCGAGCGGCGGGGAAGACGGCCACGCCTACCCGGTCCGGGGCCGCCCGGTCTACTTCGTCGGCGCGAGGTTCCGTCGAGTCCAAGGCTCGCTACCAGCCCGTGCAGAAGCTTCTGTACGCTCTACTCATCACCTCGCGGAAGCTACGACACTACTTCCAGGAGTACTCGGTTTCGTCGTCACCGACTACCCGCTCGGCGACATCCTGAGGAACCCGCACGCCACCGAAGGATCTCCAAATGGGCCGTCGAGCTCGGCGCCCTCACCATCGACTTCAAGCCACGCACAACCATCAAGTCGCAAGCTCTAGTCGACTTCATGGCAGAGTGGCGGGAGAACCAGCTACCCGCTCCCACTGTGCGACCGGAGCATTGAGTGATGTACTTTGACGGCTCACTCAAACTCGAGGGCGCAGGCGCAGGAGTGCTCCTGATCTCTCCAACGGGCGAACAACTAAAGTACGTCCCGCATCTTCTCGGAAGGTCTCGAACAATGAAGCCGAGTACGAAGCTCTCCTACACGGGCTCCGCCTCGCGGCTTCACTTGGCATCAAGCGGCTACTAGTCTACGGCGACTCCGCGGTGGTCATCAACCAAGTCAACAAGTCCCGGGACCGCAACAAGGAGAACATGGACGCCTACTGCCTAGAAGTCCGCAAGCTCGAGAACAAATTCTATGGTCTCGAGTTCCATCATATCGTCCGCGACAACAACGTTGCGGCGGACGTCCTCTCGAAGCTCGGATCCACCCGCGCCCAAGTACCCGCGGGCGTCTTCGTCCATGAGCTTCACGCGCCATCCATCCCGGAGCCGGCGCCACCGACCACTGTCCCAGCTAACCACCCAGCTGGACAGGAGGTCATGATGATCGACGTGGACTGGAGGCAACCCTTCATCGACTACCTCAGCGAGCAGAAGGTCCCCTCCGACAAAAACGCAGCCGAACAACTCATCCGCCGCGCCAAGTCTTACGTCCTCGTCGGCGACAAGCTTTACAAGCGAGGCGCATCTTCCGGAGTACTCATGAAGTGCGTCCCTCGCGATGAAGGCAAGGACATCTTGGAGGAGATCCACAAGGGCGTCTGCGGCAACCACGCGTCCTCACGCACGCTGGTCAGCAAGGCCTTCCGGCGAGCTTTCTACTGGCCCACAGCCCTGGGCGATGCCGAAGAACTCGTCAGAAGGTGCCAAGGATGTCAGTTCTTCGCCAAGCAGCAACACGTCCCAGCCTACAAGCTAGTCACCATACCGCCAACCTGGCCCTTTGCCTGCCGGGGGCTCGACATGATTGGGCCACCGCCAACCGCGCCGGAAGGATTCAACAGGTACCGGTGGCTATCGACAAGTTCACCAAGTGGATCGAGGTCAAGCCTGGTCACATGCCCCAAAGCTGACAGAGTACTCGACTTCCTGGATGAACTTGTACACCGCTACGGCTACCCCACCGCATCATCACGGACACGGGGTCCAACTTCAACAACCACCGCTCCGGGGAGTACCGCGAGAACAGCAGAATCGACGTCAGATACGTCTCAGTCGCCCATCCACGGGCCAACGGACAAGTCGAGCGCGCCAATGGGATGGTGCTCGACGCCCTCAAGAAGCGGCTACACGACGCTGCTAACTCAAAAGGGGGCAAGTGGATCAAGGAACTACCCAACGCACTCGGGGGCCGCGGACTCAACCATCCAAGCCAACGGGGCAATCCCCCCTACTTCTCGGTCTACGGCTGCGAAGCCATCCTCCCCGCCGACGTCATATGGAACTCGCCGCAGTGGAGCACTACGACGAAGGCGTCTCGAAGACAAACAGACGAGTTGATATCGACGGCCTCGAAGAAGCTCGCCGTGCCGCCCTCGTCCAATCGGCAAGGTACCCGGAGGGTATCCGACGCTACCACGATCGCAACGTCAAGGAACGCTCATTCAACGTTGGAGATCTTGTCCTCCGCCGTATCCAGAACACGGAAGGACTTCACAAGCTCAGCTCCCCCCTGGGAAGGCCCCTTCACCGTGGCCAAGGTGACCGGGCCAGGCTCCTACCGCCTCCAAACACTTGAAGGCGAAGAAGTCAACAACTCGTGGAACGTCGACCAGCTCTGTCGATTCTACGCCTAGTCTACACGACTACTCCGGGGTCATGTCTACACGACTTCATCAACTCCCCCTCGCCGCAAGCGACCCCTCCGGTCCCGGCTCCAAGTCTCCGGACTACTCTCCTCCAGGTCCAGCCCGTGCGGCTACCTACGGACCCTGGGCTGCGACGAGCGTCAAGGACTCTAGCAGCGGTCTACCAAGAGACCACACTCCAAGATCCAGCCTGCACGGCTACTTACGGATCTGCGATCCAGCCTACACGGCTACCTACGGATCACTCACTGTAAGCGGCTACCCGCTCCAGTACTACTCAGCTGTAAGCGGCCTTCGGGTCCAGGCGACTCCTTGTAACTACGGCCCTGGCCACCCAGGTGTACTTCTTCAGTAATAAAGTTTGATTGTTCATCAACTTCTTTACTGTCTACTCCCTGCGGCGGGACTACTAAGCCGAGTACTACTACTCGCACCTACTCCACGATGGGCGCTCTGCAATCTGAGATCGCGGTTACGAGTACTCATTGATGGAACATCACATTTCATTGATATATGAAAAAGTTCATTACAACTGTTTCCTATACAACTACGGCTACTAGCTATCTATGCGGGGCTACCGGAGGTTCAACTTATCGGCTACCCGCTCCGCGATGGGAGCCATCTCGCTCCAAAGACAACTCGCGTACTTGCTCATCCGAGCGCTTGGCGGCTACCCCGCCGGCGACTACCTCCACCGGGGCCTTCGGGAAGTACGACTTCATGAAGGCCGCACTCGCTTCGGGATCGACCCGGCCATGTGCTTGACGTAGGCGGCCGGCCGCGCTTGGCGCCTCACGAAGTCGATCCGCCGCGGAGCGATCCCGGGGCCTCCCGGTGGGGCACCGCAGCTCGGCGATCGGAAGGGCAGCCTCCTCAAGGTCTTTCGAGTGGGCCGGAGCGCCTCGCAATCCTCGTTCAACTTCGCAAAGATTTGTAGCGCTTGACGAGGTCTCTATCGATGCAATTCGCAACTCCATGTGCTTCTCGCACTCGAAGGCCGCCCTCCTTGTAGTCGAGTTCAAGTACCGCGGGGCTTCTTGCTCCCGTAGAAGAGATTCTTCATGCCGACCTCCGAGCCTTTCGCCGCTCCACCCGGCTTTCGAGTTCCGCAACACCGAACACAACAACGGGTCGTGGCTTGATGACTTCCAACAAGTACCCCGACAAGCCAAGAGACATACCCTTATTCTTGTTGCGGAGGCCTTTGTTCTTCCGCACCGGCTCGTCGCCCTTCGCCCGTAAGTCCATCACATCGTTGTGGTACTTGGCCAAGGCGGCGTCAAGCTTCGATCGCATCGCGGCCGCGTGCTTCCGCGACTTCACGAGCTGCTCCTCCGGGGCTTCGGCTCGGAGCACGGTGTCACCGTAGCCTTGCAGCATGTTCGACTTCTCGCGGGATCGCTCCGCGACGTCCTGCACAAGACAAGATCGAGTCAAGCAGAGCACTCAACGCAAAGGATTGACTACTCGGGAAGCTACAACTACGTACCTTCATCCACTGCTCGGCTCGCCGCATCGCCTCCAAGTGCTGCGCCAACACCGCCGGTTCAACAAGATCGTCGGCAAGCAGCTCAATCCCGCCACGGCTACTCGAAGTAGCCTCCGTCATTGGCGCCGAGCGGATCGGCTCCGCGTCTTGGATCTCGGGGGATCGGATTGCCACCTCCAGGGCAACCCCTGGCGACGTGGTAGCCGCCTCCCCCTCGACGGGCTTCTCGACGGCCTCCCCCTCGGGCTCGGGGGCTCCCCTGCTGCGGCCTCCGGGGCCTCTGGTGTCAGCTTCTGCATGGGTACCCCTGCAGGGATGTCACCCCCTTCAGCGCCTGTCAACAAGGAACACGCGCATCAGTGCCTATGACTACCCTTTCTGGAGCTCTAGAGTTTCAAGAAGAGCACTTACCTTCAACCACGACCGCATCTGGCAGCGGTGCTTCGGCAGCCGGGGGCTCGGTCGCAACTTGGGCTTCGGTGGTGGGTTCCTCGATGGACGGCACGGCCTCTTCGCCTCCACCGTCGCGGGCTCCTCCCCGTCCCGGCTCAAGTCCGTGGATTTTCTCGCGGAAATATCCACGAGGGTCGTCGCACAAAATCGACTACTACAACGAGTACTATTCACGAGGCGTGGTACTTACAAATTCGACCGGATGATAGTCACGGCCGGAGCACCGAGGATGCCGGCGATATCAACCCGTCCACCCTCGGCGGGCATCTCTTCCTCCGCTTCTTCGACTACCGCCTCCTCCACGGTGGCGGCGGCTCGCCGCGTGTCTTCTCCGCGTCCCCGTGGCTTCCCTCCCTTCAACGGCGGCGGCCGCAGTACTCGCTCTCCACCGGAGCAGGGGCCGGCGCTCCAACCGCGCCAGAAGATCTTCGACAGTGGGGGCTGGACTTCGGCTTCTTGCCGGTTCCCCCACTGTGGGCCACATGCCCTCGTCGCCCTCCTCCACGGGCTCTGTTGGCGGCACCTCCTGCATACAAGGACGACTACTCGTCAGCACCGTACTTGATCACTGGGTACTCGACTACTCGCTCAAGATGGCTTACCTCCGAGGCGTGGTCTCCGAGACCTTCATCTTCTTCGCCACCCGCTTCTTGGTGGGGTTGCGCGGCTTCCTCGGCGGCGCAAGCAAGGCTAGCCTCCGTGCTAGCCGAGGGTCTTGGATGAGCGGTACATGAGGCAAGCCCGGACGGCTAAACCTCGACCGCAACCGGAAGCGGTCTTGCGGCCGTCTCCTCGTCTTCTTCGTCATCGGAGGTATCCTCCACGATGACGGGATCATCGTCGTCTCCGACTACTCGGCGCTCCTTCACCTTCTCCACCGTTGGGATCTCGATTCCACTCGGTGGTGGCTGCGGTTCGGAGACAAACCGTTTCACATCATCCTGCGCAAAAAACACAAAGCGTCAGCAACTCTGCTACAAGTGCCTACTACTCGACGTGGGGGGTACGGCTACTTACCTCGTTGGGTGGGCATGCGGCGGAGTACTCCTCGACAGGGCACGCCGTGTACTCCGGCATGTCCTTGAAGATCCTCGACAACCTTTCGATGATGTCGTTGTCGTCCGCCTCGCCCCCGCCATCCGCGACGTGTCGTCGTCGCCGGTGTACTTGAAGCCCATCGTCTCCCTCGCCATCGGCGGCCGGATCCGGCGCTTCATGAAGCCGAAGGCCACGTGTTCGGCCCTCGTCCCGCATCCCGCAGTCTTGATGCGCGCTAGCAACTCCGGGAGCCGGAGCCCCTCCCCGCATGGTGGGCTCCGTGTTCCACCACTCTTGGTGCCCGGGCCGCCGCCCGCTCGGCTTCGGTAGCTCGGGATGGTGGTTCGTGATGTAGAACCACCTCGTCTTCCGCTCGGTGTTGGAGTCCACGAGCTTGTACGCCCGGCATCGCTCCGCGGCATCCTCCCTTAGCCGGGATCCCGCCCCTCCGACTACTCCGGGGTTGGAGGCGCTGGGCTGTGGCTTCACGCGGAAAAACTTCCGGAAGAGAACCCAGTGCGGTTTGATTCCCAAGAAAGCTTCGCAGAAGTGGACGAAGACGGAAGTGTGGAAGATACCGTTGGGGTTCAAGTTGAGGTACTCGATGCCATAGTACCCGAGAAGTCCATTGAAGAAGTCACTCGCCGGGAGCGCAAGACCGCGCTCCACGAAGCGCGAGAACATCGGGATCTCGTCTTGTGCCTTCTCCATCGGATAGGGATCTCTCCGCGGCGGATCTCCACATGTCGATCTCCTTCTCCCCGATGAACCCGCTCGTTCAACGGGGGTCGCAAGTCTTCGGTCTTCACCTTCGATTTTTTCCACTCGCGGCTTGGGTCAGCGCGCGGTGGAGATGTGGGCGGCGCTGCTCCGGCGTCGGCCGCGGCAGCCTCTGCATGGCTCCTCTTCTTCCCGCCGGCCTTCGACGTCTTCGACGGGGACGGCTTCATCCTCCAAGTACAGGGAGTCTTCACTCGCATCCGCTCGGGGGCTACCCTACAGCTTTCGGGTGGCGATGCGCTCGGATCTACTACGGCGGCAGTGCTCGCTGGAGTGGATCTACTTCAAGATTCAAGTGGCGAATGACTGCGGCTCACTTGGGTAAAAAACCCTAAGGGTTTCAGCTTCTATTTATAAGCCAAAACGCCTCCGTAACGGGCGGCCGGATAAGTCCACGCGCGGCCGACTCGGCCGGTCGCGCGTGACTCTTCGTATTCTACTAGTCGACGCGCCTCATCTCGGGGGCTCGGCTAGTTCTACTCGACTACCCGGGTACGCGGCTAGTCTCAAGAGCATCTCGGGACACATTCTCCAAGAAGACCGTTCAATTCGAGAGGAAGTACTCGACTCAAGGCTCGGGGGCTCCGTGCCACGTGTCCTTCGGTTTTTCTCTCTCCGGATTTTTCGGGATTTTCTCGCCAAGACTTCGGATAGATCCTCGGCCCGAGCCCGTGGCTCGAGGCTCGGGGGCTACTCCACGTGGGTGGCGGTTCCGCAAATCGCATCTTCTTGACGGCTTCGGCTTCAAGACAAGGCGGTGCATTTTTTGAAGACCTTCGAAGGCGATTTCAAGGACGCTTGGGACTACTCGAGAAGACTTCAAGATTGCTCAAACATCGACCGGAGTACATTCCAGCCTCGGGATGCTTCGACTACTCTTGAGGACTTTTGACTTGTAGCACTCAGGGACGCTTGAGGACTACTTGTTGAGGCCTTCAAGACTACTTGAAGCTATCCTTCTCGACTACAAAGTACTCGGGGGCTTGTCGTATGGACCTCCCTGGGCCCACTACCTCGGTGGGTACCGGACCGACTACTCGGTGGGCCCCCGGGACTACCCCGCTTGCGCTACACGGCACCCGAAGGCGTGGAGCACAAGGACAACACAGGAGTAGTACTCGGTTAGGGACTCGTACACGTTCCGCACCGTGTAGAGGTCTCCCTAGACGTACTCGACTAGTACTCCTTCCCTACTCCGACTTGTAACCCCGCCTCCCGACTATATAAGGCGAGGCGGGGACCGATCTCGGGATCACCTCATCCAATCTCAACTCACGGCGCACCGTTGCACCACCCCGTAACCGTGCCCTATCAATCCGAGCTACGCAAAGATACGGGACGTAGGGTATTACGCACCTCGCGGCCCGAACCTCGTCTAAATTGTGTGCCACGTGTCTCTTCCTTCGAGTTACCGATCTCGGCGAGTCACGATCATCTACTTCGGGTACTCCCCGTAGTAGGTTGCCGGTCTAAAACACCGACACTAGCCGACGTGGGAACCTTGCATGGAAGACCATGTCGGAGCTCCGGAGCAAGGATCAAGATCGAGGTAGGATCCCGGTGGTGATCTTGTTCATGTAATCATTCATGGTGAAGTCTTTAAGTGAATCGGATTTCTAGCGATCAAGTGTCTTCTCGATGATTTTGTTTTCTTCTGGGTTTTGCTTCTTCCCCAATCTATATTTAAGATTGATTGCATAGGGTGCTCTTGTAGCCGCGGTGGCTAGAGGTGCATACCGGACCGACAAAGTGATTTCAACTTGTTCTTAACGAACTCACCCTAGACTACCAGCATGAATAGGAGTACGTTGTGACAGAACGGGGGCTCTAAATGGCGGGTCTTTTCGGAATCGGGTCGGAGGCCACGGTTTTAAAGAAGCTTTTAATGAGATTTGCTTTTCTATCTTCATCTATCTTGTTTGGAGCGACAACATAAGCATGATCTAGACTCTCTAGATCGGTTATCTCTTGCTTTCTCTTGCTACCTCTTTAGTAGATTAGATTAGATGTGTTCACTTGATGATATCTTAGATTAGATGCAACTTGGTTCTTCAAAAGATAGCTTTCTTTGCTTTACTAGATTGAATCCTTGCGTCGCACATTCTTCCACGAATTTGATACCTTGGGTTCACCACTCGAGGGAAGAAGGGTCCCTTGACTACGACGAGGGATTTGTCCGCTTGCAAATCCATATGAACTTTGATACGATAATACACTGTCAACAAGCCCCTTTTTCTTTTGATTTGCTTTTGCATCTCTTAAATTTGATCATCCTCAAAAGAAAAAAATCAATCTAATCTAGTTTTGGTTAACCCTAATTTTTATTTTTTAGATTTTTGTTTTATTGCTAACCCTAACCGGAGATGGTTGGCTACCTCTCCAAGAAACCCAAACTTTCTTTTGTGGACGATCCATGAAAACTTTACAGGCAAAGGAGACGTGCAACACAAGCTAAAGGGTTGGAAACCCTAGATCCAAAAGCCAAAGTCGAAGGACCGTCGAAATCTCCAAGGGAATCACCACCTCTAAGTCCAAAGGAAGATCAACCTCAACCGCCACCCATGGGAGAACAACCGCAACCGGAGCGCAAGATGGAGCTATGCACCTTGGACATCGTTGATCTACCTATCATAAACCTTCAAGACGCCGGAAGGCCGTCCAAATCAAGGTCTCAACTATCCGTGTGGTGCAACACTCACCTTTCACCGATGATTGCAGAAGCTTTGGAGCGTTTCAAGAATACATGTGAGCCGAATTCCTCGAGTGGCATATCGGTTTACTTAAGAGGAGGATGGAGAAGATGGAGATAGAAAGAGAAGCTCAAGACCTAAAGGCTGCCAAGGCAAGATCCACATGCGAGGAGTGTGAGGAGTACGACTATGTCCAAGGTAAACCCCGATTTAATGCAAGTTCGTCGATTCAAGATTTGGTTCCTCTTTGTACATAATTGAAGGACTTCATGGACGAGCAAGCTAAGATCAACAAGGACGTCGTCACTAAGTTCGAGGCTATGGAGAAAGTATTGGAGAATTTAGATGGAAAGGTGACGGAGGTCGGAAGCTCTATACGCGAAGTGTTCATCATGATGAAGATGCTAGAGACGCAAATGGGACAACTTGCTAGGTGTGCGATGGGTAGCAAAGGAAGATTGTCGGTACAATCCCAGAGTCTCGAGAAGGCGAAGGCTACTCAAACTCATTCGGGAGCGATGGAGGATCACACTAAGGAGACCACAAAGATCACGACCGAAGGACCGGAGTTTGAGATGTCGAGCCACTACATGAAGGAAGTTGTTGCATCTGTGAAGACCAAACGACAAAGCCAACCTGTGAAGACCAAAAATATGACTAAGCCGAAGAATAAGCATGTGCCCAAGATGGTGCAGAAGTGGGTACCCAAGATTGCAATGCCCACAAAGAGCGTTGATCCGAAGTAATCAAGTGAAGAAGTCTAGCCATGGACTATAAATGAAGCGCTAGGCGGGAGGCAACCCGTTTCGTCGAGTCAAGAATAAACTACCAGGAGGACAACCCGTTTCCAGGTTTTTCGAGTCTTTTCAAGTAATTTAGTTTTGAATTTTACTACACAAGACATTAGACTTAGAGTGGTTGAATGTGTTAGAGACATAATTCTTGGTTGAATATTTTGCTTGATCATAAACCCTTTACATGAACCATCCCATGTGTTTGTTTGTGTCTTTTCGAGAAACCACAACCAAAAAAATTCAGAACCTATCTCAATTGTTCATCCTCTTTATGATGTTATGGTTGACTTGTTTTTCATGCTAAAACACACGATTAGATCCACGCCTTGTACCTAGATGTTATTTAAATTTCAGCGCATGGTAGGACTCGCGTGAACCTAGAAACATGACTTTTGGTTGGTTTAAAAATCCATATCCTTGGTTTCTCTAGAGTTAGAATTTTTCCTAAGCCTCATTTAATTTTATTTCATTTAAAATTCCTCTCATCTAATCAAAATTAGAACCTAAACCTATGCCCCCGTGATCAAGCCGGGAAAAGCTTGCTCTAAACTAATGAAAGCAAACAATACCGGTGAGACCAACATAAAAGTAGTTGGAAAATATTTTTGACTTACATTTGTTTTTAATGCTTTAAAAACTCCCCTAAATTAATATTTGAACTCATTGCAATCTCTGAGTTTATTCTTATTTTTCAAAATTAGAGGAGTGCTTATCATTAAAACATGCTTAGAGGGAGACAATCTAGTTAACCTAACCATACATGCACCATGATGCATCATGGGATGCCCCTCCAACATCTTTCATCATACCACATGCAAAGGACAAGCATGGGGTGCAGCCAAGGCCTTGTTTTGCAGGAATATCATGGAGGCATGTGAGGCAAGGGAGTATGGAAGTGACTCAAAGCAAAATCATCAAGTGGAAGGAGCCATAATGCAAGCGAAGGAGTGGACGAGAACGTTTGGAAGGTGCAACCCCGTGGAGCACGCGGTCACGAAGCAACAAAGCAAGCATGAGCGCACTTGAGAAGATAAGTCTCCCATCCAGCTCTTTGTTCGTGTGCTCAAGTTTGTAGTTCATAACCACCTTAGACTTAGCCATCCACCTCATTTGTTTCGTGCAACAAAACACATCCTTAATCCACTCAAAGTCCATACTCCAAAATAATATTTGTGTACCGTGTTACCGGTTGAAAACCTTGGATATGTATTTGTGAGGAGAGTGCTGCAACCATGGAAGAAAACTACAAGTCTTTTCACCAAGAAGAAGGGATCATCGTCGTCGAAGCCTTTATCGACAACCTCTTCCAGGAGGCACTCAGTTTCCGAGTCTCGTCGGAGTATGGAGGAGGACACGACACCACCGAGGAGGAACGATGCTCATCTCCTCGGTGGCATGAGGGCCACACAAAGCTCGTCTATGAGGTTCACCGAACCTCATGTATGTACGGAGGAGCCGCCCGTCCGACCTCACCGCTCGACACGATCATCCTCTCCACCTCCACACGCTCCATGGTATTCCAATGGGTTTATCATCACGATGGAGGAGGAGGAGAAGAAGCTCGCTCGCCTTGAGTAGAGGCTTATAGCGAACGTCGACTTTGATGACCAAGTTCTCCACATATTGGGTTTTCATACGGAACACCGAGCTTGGATGCAATTCTCCAATGAAGTGTCGGCAAACACCCACAAGAAATTCACCTTGGAAATTCTCATGACCATGGCGCATATCCTTGATGGAGGAATGTCGAGTTCCTCATTCCGTTTGGAGGGAGTTGAACAAGTGGTTCCCTATGATATTAGGGAATTGCTTGGTTTTCAAAAGGGAGCCCCGGAACAAGTGTATGTCCACGAAGGCACATTAGAAGGTTTTTGGAGTGTGATCGCAGGAGGAGCCCATCAACAAAGAAATAGTATCTGGAACTCCATCATCCAAGTGTTTCAGTCATGGATGTGCAAAATGATTTTGGGGAGAAAGAGAGAGACAAAGATAACCAACACGGAGTTGAATTGGCTTTACTCAGCTTTGATTGCCCGGCAACCCATCGACCCCACTCACCTATTATTAACCGGTGGTGTTGTGAAGCAACACCGGGTTCGGGAGATATTGGCTCAGGGTGTTACCTCTCCATGTTGGCTATCTCTTTTGACTGGGTATTACAAGGAACCCGAAGCATCTCCTAGCCGGGACTTCCCTAGGATTTGATTATATGAAGCAAGGCAAATATATAAGTGGAGATGAGAGAGGAGGTTTCAAAGTGGCCAAAGTAAACTTACCCCTTCCAGATGGAAGATTAAGACTTTTTCTTGAGGGGAAGGAATATTGGTTAGAGGAAGCACTTCTTGTGCCGGCGAAGAAAGAAATAAAAGAGGGAGGATTATATGAGAAGGTTCTTCCACGGCCCAAGAAGGAAGTGTGCAACAAAATTATGTGCCACCATTTGGAGGAATCCCGGCATCGTCGAGTTACTACGGTGGTGTACCAATGCAAGCATGGGGGAGTGGTGCAGCCATACCCTCACCAAATTTTGTGGTGCCCAACGTAGCCTTTGTGGAGCCATATGCACACCTTCCTCAACCATAACAAAATGTTGCCATCATTGGAGGATATGCTGTGAGAAACATGCAAAATATCGCAGCCATCCAAACCAATGCAAACCAAATGGGTGAAGGAAATGCAAACATCGCTTATGAGCTTGGATGCCTTCACCTAGCACCGCCGGGACACTTCATAGAAGGAGTGGTGCAATCCTATTATGAGCAAGGGTACAACAACCAAGACTATCAATATCAACCACCGGTGGAAGATTAGAGAGAGGAGGAGCTTTAGTTATCTTTCCTTTTCCCCTTTTCTTTAATTTTCAGCTTGTATGCGCCTATGTTTGCATAGTGTTTTCAGTTTTTATTTAAATTTTCAGCATGTGTGTTAGTTTTTATTTTCATCATGAATAAAGTCACCACCTAGTTTTTACCTTTGGTAAAGTTATGAAATTTATGCCATGATGATATATGATTATAATTGCCGCTTTGTTTATCTTTGTAATTGTTTTATGCATGATTAAGCTAATGCTCTCTTTAAAATACAAATCTGAAATTATGTAAATGCTAGCTTAATCTTTAGCGGAGGTCAAGATAAAAATAAAGACCCATAGTGTTTTATGTGCTCTCAAGTTTTAGATGGATTAAAGATGATTTGTTTATGTTTTTAAAAGTAATGCTAACCTTGTCATAAATACCACTTGCTTGTTGCTCTACCTATCCAGAGCCATATAAATATTTGAGTACAAAAGCTTAGTATACAAGATTTATTTTTGGGTGAGTTATTTCAGGCCTTGATTTCTCTGGCCCAAGACTAAGAAGTTGGTCATTCCTTTTTTGTGTATCTATCTTATTGCTAGCCTTTTTATACATGCATTGTGTATCCCCACATCGGAGATCTCACGAACCTCGCCGGATATCCACCCTTAAAACCAAATATCATCTTTTGTGATTACCTCCTTGACCACAACCTATCGTTGAGAATGGATCGTCAATTCAAGGAAGATGGCAAGATGGTGCCAACATTGAAGATTTCAAGTATCTCTCCAAAGGAAAAGTATTTTTGGTACCTACCTTATCCCTATCACCTCTTTGCCCGAGGACGAGCAAACATCTAAGCATGGGGGAGGAGGTAGGTACAATGCAATTTTAGAGTTCAAAGGGGAGCAAATAAAAAATTTTATGAGAAGGAAAAGGAAGATAAAAATGAGAAAGAAAGACAGTAAAGAAAAGAAAAAAAGAAAAAGAAAAAAAAGAAAAAGAAAAAAAATATGAGTATGAGTAAAAATAACTATAAAGTGAACTCCTCGGTTCTCTAAAGTGCATTAGTAATTTCAAGGCTTCAAGATTAAAAGATCCATACTCATTTTCCAATCATGTGCAATCCGATAACGAGGACTTCCTTTGTGCCTTGGGATCACTCTGCCATTTGCACATGTCCACCTATCTCAAAGTGTGTGTATTTTTCTCTTCCCCTCCTTGATATAACATTGTTTTCCAATGACCTTTTTGACGAGTCTCGGTAAGACCATGAGAAGCTTGTCTTGTTTTGACAACATCTCATTTATAATATCTTGGTAGGACTAAACTTTCCCAAAAAGCTCCATATAAAAGCCTACAACATATATATTTTATGAGAGGGAATAGAGTAGAATAAATAGACTTGAGAGACAAGATGAGATGAGAGATCATGAGCAAGATGCAAGGTGGTTTAAATTTGTGAACTTGGTTTTGCTCTTTTTCATCTCGTTCTTTATTTCAAAATTTCTGAGATCTATTTGAATTTTGGGAGCATGTTAATACTTGTGGGATAAGCTTAATTAATTATTTACCCTTCGTAGGGATGAAGGCTAGTACATTATGGAACTTTAAAGAACTAAACTTTTGAGAGCATTATATTTTCTCATGTATGATCAAGTGCAAAGTTTAAACAATGAAGGGAAAGGATGATATCCATCAAAGGCTTACTCGAGGACGAGCAAGGTTTAAGCATGGGGGAGATGTTGACGGTGAATTTCCGTCAACCTAGCCATGAGTTTTATATCTTATCCATTGTACTGACCCATGTGGTATAACAAGTTCCTTTGTGCATGTCAGTTTTGGAGTTTAGTGTTTATTCAAGGTTTTAGTGTTAAAAGCAAGACTTTCAGGATAAGTTCATTAAGCACCTCATGACAAGACCTTGAAGCCTGGTACAAGTCATGCAATGAAGTAAACATGACTCCAAGAAGCCCAAGGACCAAACTCGAGAAGATGACAAACTCCGAGGACCTAGCCAGAAAAGTGCCGAATCTTGCGAGACAAGGAGCTTCGTCCAACTCGGAGAGAAACTGATGACAAGGGCCCACATGCAGAAGGGGGAGGATCTAGAAGACTCGGGAACCAACGCCGGGCGAAGAAGGCAACGAATTGGGCTGAAATGGGCCTAGGCCAGTCGGCCCAGGCCGGTCGGCCCAGCCCGTTTCGAGGCCCAGTCGGCCCCCTTTGACCTAGGTGCCTCTCGGGCTATTTATAGCCCCCTGACCAAGAGCCACGCATCAACCAATTCGGCATCTGCCGCCGACGAGCAGAGAACCTTGAGGGACACCATCTCGGAGATGAGGGTCGTGCTAGTTGTCTAGGGTCTCCCTAGCCGACGTGGGAACCTTGCATGGAAGACCACGTCGGAGCTCCGGAGCAAGGATCAAGATCAAGGTAGGATCCCGGTGGTGATCTTGTTCATGTAATCATTCATGGGGAAGTCTTTAAGTGAATCCGATTTCTAGCGATCAAGTGCCTTCTCAATGATTTTGTTTTCTTCTTGGTTTTGCTTCTTCCCCAATCTATACTTAAGATAGATTGCATAGGGTGCTCTTGTAGCCGCGGTGGCTAGAGGTACATACCAGATCGACCAAGTGATTTCAACTTGTTCTTATCGAACTCGCCCTAGACTACCCGCATGAATAGGAGTACGTTGTGACAGAACGGGAGCTCTGAAAGGCAGGCGTTTTCAGAATCGGACCAGAGGCCACGGTTTAAAGAAGCTTTTAATGAGATTTGCTTTTCTATCTTCATCTATCTTGTTTGGAGCTACAACATAAGCATGATCTAGACTCTCTAGATCGGTTATCTCTTTCTTTCTCTTGCTACCTCTTTAGTAGATTAGATTAGATGTGTTCACTTGATGATATCTTAGATTAGATGCAACTTGGTTCTTCAAAAGATAGCTTTCTTTGCTTTACTAGATTGAATCCTTGCGTTGCATGTTGTTCCATGGATTCAATACCTTGGGTTCACCACTCGAGGGAAGAAGGGTCCCTTGACTACGACGGGGGATTTGTCCGCTTGCAAATCCATATGAACTTTGATATGATAATATACCGTCAACAGCATCCTTCTCTCGGTAGACGTTGTTCTTCAAATCAGTCTTCGATGCCTTCAACTGGTTTACACGGGCCTCAAGATCTGCAATAGCTCAAACAAGACGTGTCAGATTATTACAAGGTACCTGCAATAAGTACTCGACAGGCTTACGGCGACATACCTTTATTCTTCTGGCGCAACGACTTGTTCTTGCGAATCAAGTCATCACTCTTCGCCTGCATCTCTTGTACTTCATTGTGGTACTGGGCGAAGGCTCCATCTAGTTTGGACTGCATCATGGCGGCGTGCTTCCTAGCCTTATTGAGTTCTTTCTCCAGTGCTTCTGCCCGAAGCACTGTATCGCCATATCCCTGGAGCATATCAGATTTCTGTCGGGATCTTTCCACGACATCCTGCACAAAGGCAACAACCATTACTTGGATACTCAGTTCGCGCAGATTCGACTACTCAAGGGTACCGTCACGTACCTTCATCCACTACTCGGTCCGGCGCATCGTCTCCAAGTTCCGAGCTACCATCGCCGGGTCGATGAGGTCATCTGATAGAAGCTCTAGCCCGCCACGACTAGTCGGCGCAACCTCTGACATCGGCACCGAACGTATCGGCTCTGCATCCTGGATTTCCGGCAACCTCACGACAACGTCCATGCTTGACTCCGGAAGCGGGTCATCGTGCACCTCTTCCGTGGGCTCGGGGGCTACTGGTACTTCTGGTCTGGTAGTCTCTCCCTCCAGCACAGCGGCTTTCGGCGTGACGCCCTCAACTCGCACGCCTTCAGGGATCGCGGTCCCCCTGACTTGTGTTTCTGTCCTCACAAGACATGCGACGTCAATACCTGGGAGCTATGACTAATACTTAAGGCAAGCGACATTGTCGAAGTCTACGTACCTTCCATTACGGTGGCTTCCGGTGGCGTAGCCTCTGCGCCCGGCACCACGGTCTCAGCCTGGGGAAGAGGAGTGGACTCCTGAATAGCCCTCGATGGGTCCTCCTCAGTAGTTGCTTTACTGGGTTCTTCTCCTTCCCAGGACAGATCAATGGATTTCCTGCACAGTGCAAATTTGGTGGTCAGCCAAGCAAGATTGCCAAACTACACGTACTACTCAGGGATGGACTTCACTTACAAGTTGGACCAGACTACAGTCACGGCCAGAGCGCCCAGTATACTGGCAATATCAACAAGCCCGGCTTCCGCGGGCGCCTCTTCTTCAGCCTCGGCGACTACTGGTCCTTCGGCTCCAGTAGTCGCGGAGAATTCTGGCCTATTTTCTTCGGCAAACGCTTGCGGCTCGACAGCACCAGGCGTCTGTTGTGCCATTTGAGGCATGACTTCTTCTACAGTGGGGGCTGGACTGAGGCTCTTCTTAGTCGGTCCGCCCACCGTGTCCCAATTATCCTCTGCCCCTGATCCATGGGGTCGGAAGATGGAATTTCCTGCGACAACTCCAGATTAAACTGTCAGCATGGAATGCTTCGAGATAAGTACTCAACTACTCTACACGAGGAACATACCTTAGGGGATGTGGTTTCTGTCACCTTCAGCTTCTTGGCGACGCGCTTCCGTGCCACATTGCGCGGCCTCCTCTACGGTGCAGGAAGACTAGCCTCCAAGCTGGTCGGTGGATCATCAACAAGAGGTACATGGGGTAGTCCAGGACGGCTGAACCTGGACCGAAGCTGAAATCGCTCCTAGAGCGTTTCCCCATCCTCCTCGTCAGAAGTGTCTTCAATGGTGACGGTATCGTCACCCTCGCCGACTTTGCGGCGTTCCTTCACCTTGCTCAGGCCCTCCTCTGGAATATCTACAAGTCGAGGAGGGGGAGTCGGGTCAGAGACAAACTTCACGACGTCATCCTGCAGTAATAAAATTGTGTGAGCGCGATTATTTCAAGTCAATCAGTACTCGGTGGTTGAGGTCACAGCTACTTACCTTGTTCGGCGGACGAGCCACGGAGTACTCGGGGACTGGGCAAGGAGTGTACGGTGGCATATCCTTGAATATCCTGCCCAGCCTCTCGACAATATCCTCATTGTCGACTTCGTTGCTAGGCATCCTTGACGTGTCTTCGTCGCCCGTGTACTGGTACCTGAGAGTGTATCGAGCCATCAGCGGCTGTACTCTCCTCTTCATGAAGCTTAAGGCCACTTGCTCGGCCCTCAGCCCGGCTTCTCTCAAGGCTTTGATCTTCTGCAACAACTCGGGTAGCTGAATACCCTCTTGCATCGTCGGCTTTGTGTTCCACCAGGTCTGATGTTTCGGCTGCTTCCCGCTCGGCTTCGGCAACTCCGGGTGGTGGTTTGTGATATAGAACCACTTGGCCTTCCACTCTTGGTTTGAGTCAATGAGCTTGTCCGCCAAGTACTGGTCAGCCGCATCTTCTCGCATCTGGATGCCTGCTCCTCCGACTACTCGTGGGTCGTTGGCACTTGGTTGCGGCTTCACACGGAAGAATTTTCGGAACAAGATCTAGTGGGGCTTGATCCCCACGAATGCCTCACAGAAATGTACGAAGACGGAGACGTGAAAAACACCATTGGGGTTCAAGTTCAGGTACTCGATACCGTAGTACTAAAGCAGCCCCTTGAAGAAATCGTTGGTCGGGAGTGCTAGTCCACGCTCCACGAACCTGGCGAACATGGGAACTTCCTCAGGGTTCTTCTCCATGGGGCACGGGTCGCCCGCGGCGGCGCGCCACATATCCATCTCCTTCTCCCGCAGGAACCCGCTGTTCACCAGGGCTAGCAGATCTTCGGTCATCATCTTGGACTTCTTCCACTCCTTGGTCGGATTGGGGCGCGGGGGAGATGTCGACGGCGACGACACTTGGGCAGACCCCTCTGCCTCGCTGCGGGATCTCTTCTTCCCGGCTCCAACTTTTGAGCCCTTGGATGGAAATGGCTTCATCCTCCAAGTGCACGGGGTCTTCACTCACATCCACTCGGGGGCTACGCTGGTGGCGAGCAGCGGCGACACGCGTTGACTTGCAATCTACGGCGCGGGAGAAGAAGCAACAGTGGATGGACACTCGGATGGATCTAATCCAACAGCTGCTACTCAGGGGAATGAAAAACCCTAAGGGTTTCAGCATCTATTTATAACCTAGCGAGCGGCACCGCAACGGCCGGATGGATAAGTATCGGCGGCTGACTCAGTGGCGGCTGCCTGACTCTTCGGCTTCCGGTACTCGACACAGCCCATCTCGGGGGCTCGGCTGCATCCGCCCGATCCAGTGGGTGACGACGAGACTCAAGATCCACCCAAGACACATTCTATAATCAAGATGACCCTTCAATTTGAGAGGAAGTACTCAACTCAAGGCTCGAGGGCTCCGTGCCACGTGTCCTGTTTTTTTCTCCGGATTTACGGGATAATCTTGGCAGAACTTCAGATTGACCCTCAGCTTGAATCTACGATTCGACCTAAGGCTCGGGGGCTACATTCCATATGGAATGCGATTCTTCGAATCGCATTTTCCATATGGTTTCTTCTTCAAGACAGCGTGAGTACTATTGAAGATCTTCAAGAGAAGAATTTGGGGACACTTGGGAACTACTCGAGAAGACTTCAAGACTACTCACGGATCAGCAGGAGTACCTTCCAGCCTCGGGATGCTTCGAATATTCTTGAGGACTTTCAGCTTGTAGTACTCGAGGACGCTTGAGGACTACTCGTCAAGGCCGTCAAGACTACTCGAATCTATCCTACTCGACTACAAAGTACTTGGGGGCTTGTCGTATGGACCTCCCTGGGCCCACTACCTCGGTGGGTACCAGGACCGACTACTCGGTGGGCCCCTGGGACTACTCGACTTGGGCTGCATGGCACCTGTTGGCGTGAAGCACAAGGACCTCAGTGGAGAAGTACTCGGATAGGAAGCTATGCATGTCCTGTACCATGTAGAGAACTCCTAGACGTACACGACTAGTACTCTCTCCCAAACCGATTTGTAACCCTACCTCCTGGGCTATATAAGGCAAGGCAGGGACCTCTACCCCTCTCATATACGCATCATCTTGTAAACACGCCCAATCAATCCAGAGCTACGCAGAATACAGGACGTAGGGTATTACGCACCTCGCAGCCCGAACCTGTCTAAATTGTGTGCCACGTGTCTCTTCCTTCGAGTTACCGATTTCGGCGAGGCCACATCCATCTACCTCAGGTACTCCCCTTGATTTTATTGTGAAGGTTCAGAAAATGGAAAACAACCACATCTTTGATGGAGTGGATGATGATCTTGGTGAGAAGTTCATCTGGCAGCAGCAGCATCAAGCACACCACGACCATCAAGGAGAAGGGGAGGAAATAACATAGTGACGGGGTTTGGAATTTGAATGGCGACGAGGTTGAAGTTGGCGGCGACGAGGGATGAAGTTGGCAAGGAGGATTGAAGTTGAAGAGGGATGAAGTTGGCGACTAGGATTGAAGTTGAAGGAGGCGACGAGCTTGAGGGTTGAAGGTTGAAGATGGCGCCTTGGCCATGTCGTAATAAAACAATAAATGGAAATTGAAAAGGCGTCGCAGTTTGGCTGCTGCTGTTGACAAGTGGGCCCGACATCATTGCTTCGCCCCTTCTCCTTCGTGCATAAGTGAAAGGCGTGTGGCTTTGCGCCCGAGACGGAGCCCGATGTGCAATCGAGTGGAATGTACTGGCAGTAATGGAGTAGTAGCTGGGGGCAGAGGCGCCTGACGGTTCCGTGTCTTGTCAATATAACTCCCTCGCCCAGTCGCCCTCCCCTGCTTTCCCCTGCTTCTTCCATAAGCTTATCATCTTTTTCTTCACTTCTTCCTCCTCGTGATTCACCACTACAAATCTTTGGTCACCGAGAGAAGGAGGAGATGGCGTCGAGGAGCCCACCACTGTCGAAGCGGGGACGAAGGGAGGACGACGACGACGAAAGCCGCCGTCAGAAGAAGTTGGAGAAGGGTAAGGAGCCGACGGCCAAAGACGCCGATGAGGAACCGCTCTTCGACAACAATAAGTTCGCCGTCGAGCTACTCAGGAGCGCCTTCAGAAAGCTTGAAGGTGTAGGCGAGGTCGTCGACATCAATGCACATCATGATGTGTACAAGGACCCGACCGTGAAGGGTCTCGCCTTCAGGATCCACGGGTTGGCTGAGAAGCTCGAGAACCTCCCCGTGGTCAAGCGGGCTGCCCGCCACCACTTTTTCTTCGACGACGGCGGCTCCGACGGCGACGACGGCAGCCACGGCGACGACGGTAGCCACGGTGGCGACGACGACGACGACGGCAGCCACGGCAGCGACGACGGCGGGACTCCAACTAATTGATAGACTCCTCTACCAATAAGTAACAATAATGTGTGTGTGCTTTTGTGTCTTCGTCAGGTTCTTGGACATGAACTACTTAATTTGTCTGTCGATCATGAACTGTTTAGTTAATTAGTTTGGTTGTTAGATTTTGTATGTCATGAACTCGATCTAATATACGCGAGTAGATCCAACTGAGTTGTGATGAACGGTGTTCTGTTGTGATGAGCTGAAGATCTGTTGTGATGAATTAGATCTTATTAGAGTAGTCATTGCCGACGTAGGTTAGCCTGCTGACGCTGACGCTGACGCATGGGCCAGTGTCATTGGCGATGATGGTTAGTGAACCCGCATCCGGGCGGGCAGGCAACGGTTATCTTTTTTATATTGGCTGCTGATGCTGACACATAGGCCTGTCACAATTTTTTTGGAATGAAACTTGCTTCCCTGAATTATTAGAGCCCATAAAACAGCACCTAAAAACTCATAAAAATACGAACAATTCGTATTTGGACATTTAGTATTTGAATAAAATATCAACAATCACACTTGTGTGCCCAAAATTCATATATTTCATTTTTACACCCCATGGTAATTATATAATAATTCTAATAACATCAAATTTGCTCAAAAAATCTACAAATTGACTTGGAAACATAATTTGGGTACCTAAGCTTGTCCTCGAAATTTCAAATGGTATCGATGAAGGAATAATATACTTGTGTATAAATGTCTACATCTCTCACATAGTTTCCTAGAATGTTTGCTTGAATATTGAAGGTTTCCACACTTTGCAACATGTTCGAACTCATATGCATTTGAAAACTTGACAAAATCTTGTGTTCACCTTAAGCTTACGAAATGTAAAGTTCCATCACTAATGGTTGTGTAAAACAAATATTATTTGTATGTTGTACTTACAAAGAACAAAATAAGGCATATAAACATCACTCAACAAACGGAATGTACACTAAACAATGAAATTAATGAATAGATGATGATTTTAGAAAAATTTAGAAAAAATATCAAATTTGGACTAATAACGATGAAGAAATACTTGTTACAACATTTGATTGCAGATTAAAAGGAGAAATGGGAACTGTTCTTCATTTGAATAGAACTGGGCCCCCCAGTCATTAGCGACGTTGGGTTGATAACCCGCGTCAGATTTGTTGTTGTCCCAAAATTTTACACAGATAATTCAAGCATCATACAAAAGCTAATCTACTACTGATTACCTATTCCAATACTCTGTGTGAACTTTACCATTTCGCAATGCAGCCTACAGTCTTCACTGCAAAATAGAGAAATTTGAAGCCATCCTTTTTCCATGTCGCAACCACCGTCGGTGCTTGCGCACGGCTGATCGCCGCGCACCTGTGATGGAGGCGGTAGTAGTTCACCTCAAATGCGTCAAGTGGAGTAGTGTAGCGCACGCGCGGCCTTCTCGCGCAAAGGCAGACACCCCTCGTTGCTCAGCCATCTTGACGTCATACTACCGCCGCCCACGACCTGCCTCATGTACCCCTTCGCGGTGTTGTCGGTGGCAGCACCGCCATTGTCTCTGTAGAGCAAGATGGCGTATAGATAGGCCGCCGCATCGTGCCCACCCTCGGTGGCGCGCCGGAGATCATCGTATCCCTTGTGTTAGATGAAGAAGCCTTTGATTTCGGAGAGGAAGCAAGCCTCCGGATTCCCGAGACCGCTCAGCATAGCAAGGAATGCTTTGTAAGCGGTGGGGTTCCACACCCAAGAAATCTTTTCTCGTATCCCCTCTATCGACAAACGTCGGCCGACGTCGTCGTGGCCGCACACGCGGTGCATGGTCGGGCAAGTACCACGTAGGCTGCGGAGGTCAGCCAAGGGCTGCTCCGAGGTCACACCGGCGCACGCCGCAATCTCAATGCAGAGGTCTTGAGGGAGGCCCAGTAGAGACGACGGATGGTGCCACATGCTTCTTCCCAGCATGCTATCCATCTCCGACCGGGAATGGTGACGATGAGGAGTAGGCAGTTGCTGTTTTTCGCGGGTAGAGATGTAGGGGCAGGGGATCTAATTGTTTTGGAAGGAGAAGATACAGGAGATTTGTTTCCAAACACGATTTAAGTATGCAATGGAGACGACATTTTGTTACTCCGTGTATCATTTAATTCTACATTGGAATCACTACCTCTGCAGCGGTGCTCTCAGCCATTGACTGGCAACAGTTTCGTCATTGACCGTCTTGGGAACCTCTTCCCGTTTCTTTTGCTCTTGATCTTATCCCTTCCTCTCCTTTTTTTGAGATGGTGACTACATTTGTCATGTTTGGATGGAGATGTTAGTGTTAGTTTGTAGCAAACAAACACCAAAGCTAACACTTTGGAGCCAAACACATGTGTTAGTTTGGTGTTAGTTGGAACTAACACCCCCAAAAAAACTAACACCTCCAAGAGGTGGTAATTGGTGTTAGTTTGGTGGACCCCACCCTTTTCTCTCTCCCTCTCATTTTTCAAATGTTTGGAAAAGTTAATTCATATGTAAACTAACACCTCCATCCAAACATCCAAGATGTTAGTTTTTTATGGGTTAATTTGGAGGTGTTAAAAACTACCACTAACAGTAACACTAACATCTACCGTCCAAACACCACCATTGGAGACGATGTTTGGTTACTCTGCGTATCATTTAATTCTACATTGGAATCACTACCTCTGCAGCTCTGCTCTCAGCCATTGACTAGCAACAGTTTCGCCATTGACCGTCTTGGGAACCTTCCCGGTCGTTCCTGTGCTCTTGATCTTATCCCTTCCTTGTTTTTCTATAAAAAGGCACCGACGCCTATTGGTCCTCCTCACTTCAAGTTGCTTCCTTCTTCTCTAGATCTAGATCTAGCTATATGGTTCCTTCTTCTGATACAATAAAGCGAGACACTTGCTTCCTTCTTCTCTAGATCTAGATCTAGCTAGTATATGGTTCCTTCTTCTGATACAATAAAGCGAGTCACTTGCTTTCTTCTTCTCTAGATCTAGATCTAGCTATGGCGCAAAGAATAGATCTTGTAGGGTGCAAGCTTTTGCTTTTCTCTCTTCTTCCTCCTCCTCGATCTCTCAGTTGCTAGAAGAATTCTTGTGATAGGGGTGATTGGGTTGCTCATCCCTCGAACACAGTTGCGAGAAGAATTCTTGTGACATACCCCTTGCGTGCAGCCGTGTCCGGGGAAGGTAGCCCAGAACCTCCTGGCATCAGGGTGCACAATTTCATCATGTGTCCAATGATCATTGGTTTCAGGATGAACACATCCTGTATCCAATGATCATTATTTTTCCTATGCTTTCTCCTTCCACTCGCGGAATGCTCTTGCAAACCAAAAGTGCAGGTTTAGCTAGGAAGCTTTGTGGTCTCATTGCAAGTCAGGAATAAGCTCTCTAAGCCATCAACAAAAATGGAGCTAGTTCAATGACCACGTGCAGCAAGATCGACGGCCTGCGAGCAAGATCGATGTGTGTGTGTGATTTTGCATATCTCCTCATGAAGATATGGCCGCATTGTAACCTTGTTCTGATGTATCAATGATGACTGCAATATATGTGTGTGATTTTGCATATCGCATCATGAAGATATGGCCACATTGTAACCTTGTTATGATGTATCAATGATGACTGTAATCTCTCTCTCTGTGTGTGTGTGTGTGATTTTGCATCTCATGAGATATGCTTTTGTGATTATCTTTGTGCAGTAAAATTTTTTGTATGATTTACCTACTCACTTGCAAAGCTTGTGATTATCTCAACAGTTTGGCAAATCAATTTGTTTCTCTCAAGATTCCTGATGCAAGTTAGATTTGGATTTGGCAAGTGAAATTATGATGATTGTTGGAGATGAACTCTTTTTTTAATTGGCATATCTTTTTAGAAGTTGGCAAAGCACAAGATTTGCCAAGTAAAATTTGGCAAACTTTTGGAGATGCTCTAATCTGTGTCTCTTTTGATGTAATCTGTTTGTGATTTCGCATATCTTCTTGCCCATAACAAAAGCGACGCTGGTTCGTTAGTCCTCATCTCTTGCCCGTAACAAAGGCGACGCTGGTTCGTTAGTCCTCGTCTCTTGCCCGTAACAAAGGCGACTCGGGTTCGTTAATCCTCGTCTCTTGCCTGTTACTGAACTGAAGCAGAATATAAACAGAGTATATATAGTATCTTTGGCAGAATATATTACAAGCAAGATTCAAATTGCACCACATCCCATATATTACAAAAAGGATTGAAATTCCACCAATACATGGCATCCTTTATATTACAAAACGGATTCCATTTCCACCGATAGACACATCCTCCAGCATTACAAAAAGGATTCAGCAGAAATCAGGCTTGCTTTTTCTTCCTTGATTTTTGTATATGGATTTTTTCACTATGGTCGCTTCGCAAGTACGGTGTTTTGTTAGTTCCCAAGAGCTGGGGCTTGTATGAAGTGTCAAAGGATGGAATTTCATCAAACCGGTTGTATTCCTCCTCCTCAACAACATTTTCAATCCCCACAATCCTTTTTTTCTCAGGCATAACCACAGAGTAGTTCTTCTTTGCAAGGTCAGGAACATAGAACACTTGCTCAACATCGTTGGCGAAGATAAACGGTTCGTTTTTGTAACCAAAGACCCGGAGATCAACACTAACATAACCATATTTGTCCTTGCTCACAGCTCTCTTCCCATTGGTGACCCATCTACATCAAAACAAGGCCACCTTCAATCTTACATAATGAAGATCCCATATCTCCTCTATTTGACCATATGTGTCTGTCTCCGTGTCATCATCATCGTCATGACTGTCGTCAACCACTATTTTGATAGACGCTCTTTTTTTCTTGGGTCATGGTGTAGAACATGTATCCATTGATATCCATTCCTTCGTATCTTGTAACAGTGAACAATGGCCCCGCTGCTATATTCCTTATCTCGTCGGTAATTACAACATTATTGCTGCATGTCTCGACATAATCTCGGAGCCACCTACTGAAACCTTGCATGTGCATCTTTGCAAGCCAAGCCCTACCACGGTTAGGGTTGTCTTCACGTAGTTGTCGTTTGTGCTTATTGGCAAACGGTGTAATTAGGTGCAGCTGTTGTATCACGGTGAAATGAGCCTTTTCGAAGGCATCTGCATCCGGAGTGACTAACCTTTTCCCCATGGTCCCAACACCTGAAAGCCTACATTCATGACGTGAGCGAGGCACACCAATGGGGTTTTGTGGGTCCATATAATCCATGGCCCACTCCGCTGCTTCGATGGTCTCGTAGCCACAAACAATGGCGCCCTCCGGAAATAACCGGTTATGTACCAATGATTTTAGGAATCCATAGAATCTCTCATATGGAAACATCTGATGAAGGTAAGATGGGCCAAGGAACCAGATTTCCCTCGCGAGGTGTGTTGTTAGATGCAGCATGAGATCAAAGAATGATGGTGGGAAGGTAGCTTCAAGCAGGCATAAGGTCTCGAAATGCCTCCTCTCCGAGTCCAATAGTTTTTCATCATCAATCACCTTCTGTTCTATTGCATTGAAGAATAAACACAAGCTCGTGACCGCGTTGCGAACCAGTTCTGTCTTGATACCTCTAAGTGCAACAGGAAGAAGAGCTGTCATCAACACATGGCAATCATGAGATTTCATCAAGTTGAAATTCATTTTCATGTCCTTCACTGACACTATCCTCTTGAAGTTTGATGAGTAGCCTGAAGGTACTTTCAAATCATGCAAAAACTGACAGAATTCTTTTCTCTCTACCTTTGACAAGGTGGTTGCAGCAACAGGAAGGTTCGTCCCCGTCTCTGTTTCCTCTGCATAGAGCTCCGACCTAATGCCCAGCTCTTTAAGATCATCACTTGCATTTTTATGATCTTTTCATTTGGACTTCTGTTATAGCAATGTTCCATAAGTAGCTTCACACACATTCTTCTTGACGTGCATGTTGTCAATCGAATGACGCACATCCAACATCGGCCCTTACTCTAGCTCCCATAGAAATGATTTATTGTTCCACAATCCTTCTTCTTCACCATCTCCTTTCTTTCTTTTGCCAAGGGTTTTTCAGTCAGTTTGGGTAACTCCTCGATAGTTTTGATGTCCTTGACTTTCAAGTAGACCAGATCTCCAGTCACATGCAACAACGCCTCTCGATTCTCCTTTTCCCCAT
This sequence comes from Cenchrus americanus, assembly GCA_947561735.1. Taxonomy (NCBI): domain Eukaryota; kingdom Viridiplantae; phylum Streptophyta; class Magnoliopsida; order Poales; family Poaceae; genus Cenchrus; species Cenchrus americanus. The sequence continues at coordinate 72,350,607 of OX387244.1, read as the reverse complement.
TAAACTGACAATCCATGGCCCGGTATGGATGTTTCTTGCCGAGGAAATGACAGTGCCCCATAAATATGTATTTCTTTGAATGTCTTAGCCATATTGCGCAAGTATCTTCCAAGCAGTGTGGGCAAGCTACACCTTTCCTTTTACTCTGGCCAGAGAGGTTGCGCTGAGCCGGGTTGTCGTTGATGGTGGTGAACAACATGCCATGCATTGTGAACTCCTCACGCTTGTACTCATCCCAAACCTCCGGCACACCAGGCTTCCACAATATCTTCAAGTCATCAACTAGTGGCCTCAAGTAGACATCAATACGGTCTCCAGGTTGCTTTGGCCCGGAGGCCAATATAGTCAGCATCATATATTTCTGTTTCTTGCATAGCCAGGGTGGAAGGTTGTACAACGACAGCACATCAGTCCAGGTGCTATGTGTTGAGCTCTGGTTACCGAATGGGTTCACGCCATCTGTGCTCATAGCAAACCGTATGCGCCTTGCGTCTTCGTCAAACCATGGGAAGTGGTTATTAATGTTACCCCATTGTGTTGCGTGACCTATTTGAGGTTTTCACGTAGTGTTAAGTGCCTTGAACCTAATATCGGGCGTGTGTATATTTCCAGAGATGTTTTGTTTGATGAAACTCATTTTCTTTTTGCTCAGCTTCATGAAAATGTCGGCGCCCTTCTCCGCAAAGAAATTATCCTCTTGCCCAATCATCTTCTTAATCTGGATTGTGGGGATGAAAGTTGTGCTGATCAATTGCTATCCGATGCTACTAATACCCCTGACAGTAACACATGTGTGCAGGAACAAGAATTTATTGATACAGGAGCTGGTTTTGTTCCTTTTGCTCCTCTACATTTGGATGTTGCAACTGAAGCCACAGATGATCTGAGCAGCTCCGGCACTGATCTTGAGGTGGATTCACCTGCGCTAGGCACGTCCGAGGTTGCGGTGTTGCCTTCCTCCGCCACTTCTCGCTCTCCACGTGCCCTGGCACCGACAGCGGGGGAGACAGCACCAGCATCGGCTGACGGCCTATCGAGCCTGCTGCAGCTCCGACAGCATCGCGCCAAGATGCTCCGACCACGTCGCGCCAAGCCCGATCCTCTGCGGCTCCTGGATCCGGTGCGGCTATGGAGGAAACTCCAAGAAACACAGAAGCGGCAACATCTTCACTAGATTTGTCTTCAGCGCCGGCTCCATCAGTTCAACGGCCAAGGACTCGTCTCCAAAGTGGTATTGTGCGCCCTAAACTTTTTAATGATGGGATAGTTCGCTATGGCATGTTTTCTTCAACATGAGAACCATTTGATCTGAATGAGGCACTTGGTGATCCAAGATGGAAAAATGAAATGGAAGAGGAGTATAATGCTTTGATCAGAAATAAAACATGGCACTTAGTACCTACAAGAAAAGGCATGAACATCATTGATTGCATATGGGTGTTTAAGATTAAGAGAAAAGCTGATGGAATGATTGATAGATATAAAGGAAGACCGGTAGCTAAAGGCTACAAGCAGAGGTATGGCATTGATTACGAGGATACGTTTAGTCCTATTGTTAAAATTGCTACAGTGAGAACAGTTCTCTCAGTTGCAGTCTCAAAAGGTTGGTGTATGAGACAGTTGGATGTACAGAATGCATTTCTACATGGCGTTCTGGAAGAAGAAGTGTATATGAGACAACCTCCTGGTTTTGAAGATAAGAATGCTTCGAATATGGTATGTAAACTTGATAAGGCAATTTATGGTTTGAAACAAGCCCCTAGATCATGGTATTCTGAACTTAGTACTAAGTTAATAGTTTTGGGTTTTAAACCATCTAAGTCAGATATGTCCTTGTTTATCTATGATAAGGGTAATGTGACAATTAACATGCTCATATATGTTGATGATATAATAGTCACTAGTTCCTCTTCTGAAGCTGTGACTGCTCTGCTAAATGACTTGAGGAAAGATTTTGCACTAAAGGATCTGGGAGACTTACATTACTTTCTTGGTATTGAGGTCAAGAAGGTGAAGAATGGTATACTCCTGTCACAAAGAAAGTATGCACAAGACATTCTTGCTAGAGTTGGAATGACAAATTGCAAGCCTTTGCCGACACCTTTATCAGCCACAGAAAAGCTCTCAAAGACTGATGGTCAGGTACTTGGACCAGAGGATAGTACCAAATATCGGAGTATTGTTGGAGCCTTGCAATATTTGACATTGACAAGACCAGATTTATCTTTTGCAGTTAATAAGGTTTGCCAATTTTTACATATGCCTACTACAGTGCACTTGTCAGCAGTGAAACGTATACTTAGATATGTGAAGTTCACCATTGATATGAGTCTAAGTATCCAGAAATCTAATTCACTGTTGATCAGTGCCTTTACTGATGCTAACTAGGCAGGTAATATAGATGATCGAAGATCAACTGGTGGTTTTGCAGTGTTTCTCGGACCTAATGTTGTATCATGGAGCGCACGCAAGCAACCTACAGTTTCGAGATCAAGCACATAGGCAGAATATAAGGCCATGGCAAATGCTACTGCAGAAGTTATCTGGTTAGAATTGTTACTAAAGGAACTTGGTGTTCGGCTTACACAACCACCTTGTCTGTGGTGTGATAACTTGGGAGCAACATATTTGTCAGCCAATCCAGTATTTCATGCAAGAGTAAAATATATAGAGATAGACCTTCATTTTGTGTGAGAGAGAGAGAGTAAGAAGGAAACAGCTCCAGGTCAGGTTTATTTCCTCAAAAGATCAATTAGCAGATGGTTTTACGAAGGCACTGCCAATGAACAAATTCGAAGCATTCGGAGACAATCTTAATCTACATGACAAGACGTAGTTTAGATTGAGGGAAGGTGTTAAGAAATATTGTAAACACCACTCAAGATGTTGAGTTCGTGTGGGATACGACTGTGTACGTAACAAGCTTGGAGTGCAAAGGATATCCTCTAGAACTTAGTAGAAGATATGTTAATTAGAGAGAATCCTTGGCATACAAGTTGTAAACAATCTAGATGTAAATCCCTTGGCCGATTTGGCCCTTTATAACGCGCAGCTGTGGTGTGCCTAGATTGGCAACCACGTTCTAATCTCTTACATGTTGTCCGTAGGATTAATATGACAGTCCAGATTTGCAGCCTGTTCGTTTGGCTTGTGGCTGATGGCTGGTGTTGATTTGTTCTGAGAGAAAAGTACTGCTGGTTGGTTGCTAGTGGCTGGTTTGTGAGAAAAGTACTGTTGGCTGATAAGCCAAACGAAGGGTGCTAATTACTTTTGAGTACGGATGCACAGGCGGGGCGGGTTCTCAAGAGCAATTCCAATGAAAGAAACCATTACAGTCTATAACATAGAATTTGGGTGCTAATTACTTTTGAGTACGGATGCACATGCGGGGTGGGTTCTCAAGAGCAATTCCAATAAAAGAAATCATTGCAGTCTATAACATAGAATATTGTATCAAGAAACTGCTTCTCTGTAATGTAACATTTTCTACCAAGTTTCAAACAAAAAATTGATCAATCAATCAATCATCTACTCATGTTAAACCCGCAAGACAATATTTCATACCCGCGAAATCCCGCAAAGAGCCACTTCGTGACAACGCCCATCTCCTTTCTTTTGCTCGGCTCTGCCAATTTCCTTCGATGTCACTCTCCTCTCATCACCACTTGCCTCGTCTCGCCACGATGCTGCCTGGCACCGTCGGACGGTGGTCACCGGCCGGAGCGTGACCGTGACCATGACGAGGAAGTCGAGGAACATTGACACGACGATGTCGGATAGGACTATAAGTTGTGCCATGCGCTCGCACATCACCTGAGCTTATATCGTAGCTCCTCGGAACGACGACACAGCACCAATTAAAGACGATGAGCCTCGTCGTGCCCACGGCGCAACGACCTAGCCGATCACCGCACGTCACGGCGGCCTCGAGGGCCACAACTCTGGCGCCGGCGTTGAGAAGCCCTCCTGCACAAGAGCGTCGATGCGGAACGAGCGTCCAGGAACCGGCCTGATGGACCCTGCCAGCAGCTCCGGCATCAACAAGGAGAACCAGTGACTAGCACTAATGGAATCTCGCGGACGATCGCGGGTTTCACGAATTCTTTTTATATTTAATTTCCTTCGATTTTACGAAAATAAATAGTTGGACTCAACTTTGGTAGAAATAGCCCAAACCACCTACCTTCGTTTCAAACGGCGGCAGACTCCTACCGCCGGCACAAAGGGCGGTTAGAACCTACCGCCAATTGAAATAGCGGTAGGTTTGCAACACTGGAGGCATGGCAGGTATGGTTGGCGGCAGGCTCCCTTGCAGTTACTGCCAGTTGAAACGACGGTTTCGACGAGCCTACCGCCGTTTCAACCGGCGGTAGGCTTTATTTTCCATTTTTTTCTTTTTCTTTTTTCTTTTTGGTTTTTCTCAATACTATAAATGCGAAATAACAAGCAACTGAATACGAAAATACATAAATTAATTGTAACAAACAAAGTACCGTACACGACAAGTGTCCAAATACAGATCTAAATATGACCGTGTTTCGTCGGTCGTGGGGGGCCCTGGTGCTCCCTCCTCGCCGCGGCCGCCGCCCTCTGTGCAGCCCTCGTGTGATGTGTCTGGTACGTGAGGGGGTCGCGTGGATGGCGATCGCGTCCTACGACCGCCGGCTCGGGGGCGGTGTCGCTAAGGGAGCACCTGAGCCCGACGGGACAGGCCCCCCTTCGGTGACTGCCTGTGGAGTCGCGGAGCCTGACGTGCCGGCCCCCGCTCCGGTCGGTTCCTGTGGAGTCGCCACGCCCGACGTGGCCTCCTGCGCCTCCGCCTCCACCGCCGCTGCCACCGCCAACGCGTCGTGGAAGTCCTCCATCATCGCGCGCTGCTGCTCCCGCGTCGGTTGGGTCACGTGCGGGGCTCCCGACAGTTGTGTACCACCGATCTCGTCGGCGGTGCCGCCCAACAAGTCGGCCAACAGAAACTCCAGCGGTGGTGTGTCGCCATGGTAGTAGGCCTCATCCGAAGCAGGTGTCTCGAACAGTGGCTGCTGCTAAACTGATGCCTCAAACATTGGCTGATGCTGCTGAACGGGTGGCTCAAACGCTGGCTGCTGCTAAACCGGTGAAGCTGCTGCTGCCCACGACGAAGGCCCCGATCCCGTAGGTATCGGTGGTCTCTCTGTAATATATTAGATTGTCATGGATCAATAGAATATGTCGTGGTCTCTCTAGATAATATAACTAGCAACAAAAAACGTGTACGATCCTGTCATTTACATGTGGCGTAGAAAGCACTTAGCTGCGCCAGGTACGGAACGGACGCAGTGGGCGCGAGTGGTGGATGAGTCGGTGCCTGGTGCGAAGCTGAGGTGGAGGCACAACTGCTGGAGGAGGAGGGGTGGCAGGGAAGGAGGTAACCCTTGTCGCCGCGGAAGTTCACCGCGTGCATCAACCGCTGGCTCAGGCCCACCATCTTTTGCGGCTCTGTCTGTCTCCCGTCCAACGTCATGTGGTCCATCGTCGTGCCCACGTGTTGGGCTAGCTGGTACATCTCCCGAGCTGTGTCGTACTGTCAAGATCAGACGGATTGTTAGTACAATGAAACTTTAGCAAATGTGACTTAATTCGAATTAATGCAAAAGAACTTATTAAAATGTTGTGGGACTAATCCCGTCGATAGGGGTACGTCAACGCTAGCACGAGGTCGAGGCGAGGGTTCGTGGGAATGTAGGTCACGCGTGTCCGGGTCCTCGTCGTGTACAACTGTAGGTACGCTCTCCAAGCGTCGTCGTCGTGTAAGCGCGACTCGACGACGACGTTCTGCGAGGTAGTCGCCCACGCGTCCACGTACTGCTGCAGCTTTCCCAAAAAAGGGGACGAAGTCTTCAACCCCTTCCTCGTCCACCTGCAACAATAAACAACAAATTGGTCAGCAAAACTAACTTTCTTCACTCGTCCAAAGAAACTATTTAAGTTTGCAATGAACATACAGGTGCACAGAAGGGTCGACGGTGTGTGCGACGAGCACAGGCGAAGCTTGACAAAGGCCGAACTGCCTTAGCACGCGCTCGACGTGGTACTCCTCGATGTACATGTCGTGGACGAGCGGCGTCTTCGTCGGCCAGAAGTCACGGTCCCGAAAGCACAGGGATGAGAGACCCGACGCAAGTGCGGCGACCAAGGCGTAAGTGTATGACTGCTAGATAACCTCATGGTCGGTGTGGATGTCGATCTGGCTAGTGAAGTCCAGGTACGATCTCCTGGTCTGCTCCGTACAAGAGAGCTGCAAACAACAGAATGAGTTAGCTTCACGAATTGCATTACTTTCAGATATCTAAAGAACGAAGTTAGCTCGAAGTACGAACCTGGCGGTGGCACCACATCGACCCCATGGTCGGCCTGCCTACTGGGTCGTACTCCTCCTCCAGCACGCGGTACGGCGATCGGTTGACCGACGGGAAGATGCTCGTAGCTCCACAAGTGCAGCAGAAGCGGGCATCCGAGGAGGATTGACTGGGTGCCCGTCTTGGTGCACCCGGTGCACAGGCCCCTGTATGTCGCGGCCAAAACGCAGCACCCCAGTTGATCTAAGGCATGTCCTCCACAGTGGCGTCGGCGATCCTCCTCGCGTGGGGGATCGGGAATCTCGGTACCGCGTCCCCCTGGGACCCACAGAACATCACGTTGCCGAAGAGCCACAACAGGTACGCCTCGAAGTGCCTGTTGCTCATCTGCTCGTCGGCGTCGTCCCTCATGAACGAGGCCTGAAACAATTCAAAAATCAGTGAGAGGCTGCAAACCGATACTATGAAAAACCGATAGGTAGAGGAACGTACGATGAACTTGCGCAGCCAAGCGCACGTGGGGCCGTGGGAGTTGGTGAAGTCAGACACCTCTGGCGCGCCGGGACGACGCACCACTCTGGCGAACCTCCCGAGGAGGACCTCGCGCCATGGCTCGAGGGGGGGGGCACGTGCCCCATGGGCTCCCCTGAGCACGGTAGCCCGAAGAGGAGGGCCACGTCCTCCAAAGTCAACGCCATCTCTCCCCAGGGGAAGTGGAAGTTGTGCGTCTCGGGGTGCCACTGGTCCAGGAGCATGCAGACCAGCTGGTAGTCGAAGCCAAAGAGTGACTTGCGCTCCTCCTGTTGCAAAGCGACTCGCATGAGGTCCCCCTCAACCAAGCGCGCTAGGGGAAGAAGCCCTGTTGCGCGTAGCCTGCACAACAAAAAGAAAATAAATGTTAATTTAGAATTTAAATGAGGAAATACAAAGATACGAAGGTGTCATATTACATACTTCGGACAACAGCCGGGGTGAAGCGGCATGTAGTGCCCCGGGCCTCTAGAACGCACGGTCCCTAGCTCTGCCCCACAGATCGCGGAGTGGTAGGACCGGTGCGCCCTGTCTGTCCGCTCGTCAAAGAGATCGGGCAGCACGTACAGCAGGGGCTCCCGAGGAGGACGAACAACACCAACAGGGGGTTGCGGACCCGCCGCCTACTGCAGAGCCATAGCTGAAAAAATGAAATATAAAGTCACACATAATTTTGAAGAATTTCCAAAGTATTTTCTACAATTTCTAAAGTGTTTCTAGGAATTTTAAAAGCATTTCTACAATTTCTAAAGTATTTCTAGGAATTTCCAAAGCATTTCGACAATTTCAAAACTATTTCTAGGAATTTCCAAAGCATTTCTACAATTTCTATAGTATTTTTAGGAATTTGAAAATCATTTCTACAATTTCTAAGGTATTCCTAGGAATTTCCAAAGTATATTTCTATAGTATTTCTAGGAATTTCCAAAGTATTTCTACACTTTCTGTAGTATTTCTAAGAATTTCAAAAGCTTTTAAAGTATTTCTAGGAATTTCAAAAGCATTTCTACAATTTCTAAAGTATTTCTAAGAATTTCCAAAGCATTTTATACAATTTGTAAAGTATTTCTAGGAATTTCCAAAGCATTTCTACAATTTCTATAGTATTTCTAGGAATTTCAAAAGCATTTCTACAATTTCTAAAGCATTTCTACTATTTTCCAAAGCATTTTTACAATTTCTAAAGAATTTCTAAAGTATTTTCTAAACTATTTCTAGATTTTTCTAAACTATTTCTACCATATTGACTAAATATACAAGGAAAGTATTGGAAACATACCTTATGCACAACCACGAAGAATGCGAGGAAGAGAAGAGAAGAATAAGAAGGGGCAGCCGCCGCCGACAGGGTGCAGACCCATATATAGGAGCAGCCCAGCCGCCAGTTGATATAGCGGTACCACCTACCGCCAGTTGATATAGCGATAGGTGGCCAACGGTCGGTCAACCACCGTATCAACTGGCGGTTGGCCTCCTGCCCCGCCGGTGCTGGCGGTAGGGCCCAGGCCACCAGGACACGTGGCGGATGGCCCAACCGCCGTTTCAAGCGGCGGCTGTCTTCGACTTACCGCCCTTTGTGCCTGCGGTAGGTTCCGCCGTTTGAAATGGCGGTAGGTTTCCAACTGCCATTTCAAACGGCGATTCGTGGCTATTTCTGTCAATGTTGAATCCGACTATTTATTTTCGTAAAATCAAAGAAAATTAAATATAAAAAAATCAAGTTTCGCGAACACAACCACCAGACCCAATAACAAGGAGAACACAACCACCAGGCCTAATAACTCCATGCGGGTTAGCGGCTTCTCATGATTTATAGAAAATGCTTTGCGGGCTAAGAGCATCTCCAAGAGTGTGCTAAACATTTTTCCCCAAAAACCACTTATTGGGGTTATGCTAATTTTTTTTCCAAAAAATCATATCACTCTACAGTGGATCCTCATTAATAAATTCCCCAATAATTCAAAATTGACCACATCGGCAATTATGTGGACCCCACCTGCTGTGTTGGTCCAGTGATTGTTTTACATCTCCCTACTACTATATGCACCACAAATGCTTGCACTCGTCTTACTCTCACGCATACACACATTTTTCATGGCACACTTGCACACATGACTACACTGAGGCACTCGTTTTCTCTCGCTCTCATTTTCTCTCCCTCTCGGCAGCGGCTAGCTCGTCGCTCTCTCTCTCTCCACCGAGCAAACTTGCAAGAAGAAATCCACTAGCATACTATTCACCAGCGCCAAGAAAGACAACATCTTTTCTAGTAGTTCATGCTCAAACGGCTGATTGAAACATAGGTCGGCCTTTGCAAAAAGTGTTCTCCTATATTTTCTCTACAAGTTTCATATTGGGAGATTTTGAACTTGTATTATTTGAGAATTTTGAGTTTCAGTTGGTCAAACAAGGGTAAACGACAATGACGTGGACGACGTCTCGCCGCATTGTCGTGGCCGCGCTACAGAGCACCCACGTCGTGGTGTCCTCTCCTCTCGGTGTCCGACACACGCCCCCGAGGCCGCGCCTTCCGTGGCCGCATGCAGCCCGAGTGGCCTTGGAGCCCGCACCCCGTGAAGGCTACTTCAAAGAAGAAAAGCAAGGATGTGGGCACATCTAAGAGGCGTCGCAAAGATGATGCTTCTGAGGAAGAAGAAGAGCCTGATAACCCCAATGACAGTGACTTTGATCCGGTTGATGAAAGTGCAAGTGCCTCATTCATGGTAGAGGAAGAGGAGATCAATCAAGTGGGAGGTAACAATGCTGATATCATTGATGTGCTTAATTACACAGTCCATAGGAGGTAGTGGACCCAAAAGGAATTTGCTATTGCTAGGAATGCAAATGCTTATAATCAACCTCGTGACACATATAATTTGTATTTTCGTACCATTGTGCCAGAGCAAGCTTTCTTCAGTGGTCTAATGGATTGCACAGTCTTTGGTCATCAGAGGGTTGATTTTGGATATCTTGAGTCTAAACTTGGTTTAGCTGGTGTGGACACCAAACTTGAAAGTTTAGGCTTGAAACCCTTCCTTGAACATAGGTGTGATTGGAATGACACCATCATTAGACAATTTTATGCCACATATGAAATGGACTTTGATGCAAAGAACATTAAGTGGATGACTGGAAAAAGTGAATATGAAGCCACATTTGCAGAGTTTGCAGCAGCAAATTATCTTGATTATGAATATTTTAGTAATGGTGTCGATGTCTATAATGAAGATACTCTTGAGCGCACTGTTGTCTTTTATGAGCCTGGTACTTCGAATGCAATTATAATGAACTGACTAGCAGTAGGGCTTAAACATCATCTGGCTGTCATCAATAACATCATAAGACACACATTCATGCCTAAGAGTGGAAATGAGGACAAGGTCCGAGAGCATTATTGGAATGTGATAAACCACATAATGAATGATACTAGGATTGATGTTGTGAAGCTTATTCTTGATCAGATGATTATCAAAAAGCATCTTGTCAAAGATATCATTTATTTTGCTCCTTACATTATGTGTTTGATCAAGGACAAAATTGGGTTCAATGGTCTATGTGATGTGAAGCATGAAATTTATCGACCTTATTACAATGCCAAAGCTTTTCTCAATAAGCCATTGACACCTTATGGGCAAGCTGCAGTGGCTCAAAATGTTGAGGAACATGATAGTGATGATGACAATGCTAATGTTGATAACTCAGGTCATGTCCATGTTGATGAGGATGCTTATGCTATGCCACCTCCTCCTCCTCCAGTTCTTCCATGCAGCCACAGTGTGAGCCTCCTGTTGGATACTTTGATTCTTATTTCTCTAATATTCAGCGGTCAATGAATACCCAATTTCAGCAGATACAATCTGGGTTCAACTCTCATTTTGAGGCATATGGGCAACAGATGAATGATACATTTCAAACTATGCAGTAGGGTTTTCAGCAGCAAATTGACACTAGCCTGAACACTTTTGGTCATCATGTCTATAACACTATGCATGAGCTCATGATGACAAGGTTGGATGATATGCAAACAAACCTTCAGAATGACCTCAGTGCTTTGAATGATAGAGTTTCTCAGTTGTCCACTTCAGAGCAATACCAGCAGATCTATGATCAACAAGCCCAGCTTCAGAACAACTTCAACACTTTGAATATAGCTTTTGGGGATTTCAGAGATCATTTTATCACTGCTACCCAGCTCCAGCTCCACCACCACAGTTCTGTCCCCCTCCACCATTTTATTCTCCTCCGCCGCCGCCTCAAGATGACTAAACCTTTTGGTATTTGATGCCAAAGGGGGGAAATTTGGAGGAGTGATGTGTGATCTTTAGGGGGAGCTCACCTCTTTGCATGCATTTGGAACTTTGAACTCTTGCATTGCACTTGCATGTTTAATTTCAGTCATGCATGAACTTTGGTTGGCTTGTAATAATTTGTGAGACTTTGTGGCTTGTGATGTAGTTGAGAACTAGAACTTATGGTCACTTATGTGATGATCTATGTTTGTTTTGAGGCTAACCCTTTGCTTAAGTTTATTGGATATATATGTGTGGTTGTTGCCTTGACTCTATTTTGTAGTGGAAACTCCGTTAAAATTACTATATCCATGCATATTTGTAGAAATCAAGTGAAAATTATATGCACATGTGTAGGGGGAGTTCTCTCTATTTCCTTGTTTTGGAGACATTCACTCTATTCTTTTATTGAATTTCTTTGAGAAGAGTAAGTGATTCCAAAACACAAAACCTTGTATCACTCCTTTAAATGGTTGTCATCAATTACCAAAAAGGGGGAGATTGAAGGCATCTATGCCCCTAATTCGTGTTTTGGTAATTAATAACAATCATTGTGGACTAACATTTTTATTTGAGATATGAGAATAGGTTAGTCCGGTGAAATGATGAGCTCATGAGATATGCACAAGGATGTCTTGTATGTCATGTGTTGGAAAGGAGCTCAAGGCAAAGGTAAAAGCTAGGGTTTTTATTTTTGCCGGTCATAAGGTGATTAGTGGATGATAAATGACCAAATTGATAGGATAGATAGCCGTACTATCAAGAGGGATCAATTTCATTGGCTTGACTTTCCATAGCGCCACTTTGATCAAGAATTTCCATGCATTGCATTTAGATGAGTGGCGATTTCATTTGATAAAAGGGTTTCATTGAAAATCTTGAGAAAAATCAGTTTTCGGCTGTGGGACGGACAGTCCGGGCCCTTGGGGCGGACGGTCCGTGGTCCTTTGAAGTCTATTTAAAATCTGAGGTTTTTGGTAAAGTTTTTCGAGAAAAATTCCCTTCCGGGCAGACAGTCCGCAGGTTCAAGGCGGACAGTCCGAAATTAACTTCGAATCATACAAAACCGTGCGCGGCTCGGGAAGACCGAGCGGATGGACCGCGGCCTACCCGCGGACGATCTGCAAGGCCCTGGCGGACAGTTCGCGGGGTCCTGGCGATCAGTCCGCTCGGCCCAACGAGCTACTCTGACAGCCGTTGACTTCGTGTTTTTACCATTAGAACTTAAACATGGATAGTCCATGAGGGCATCGTGGACAGTCCGCGAGGTACGCGTTTTTGACATAACGGCTAGTAATGGGAAGGGGGAGTATAAATACTCCATGCCCCGGTTGGGATGCTCTCTCTTGGCACTTTGAAAGGTTCATACTCCCTTGTAGAGCTCTCCCACTCCTCTCTCTCACTCACATTGCTTAGTGGTTGCATCTTTGGTGAGATTGTGAGCATCTGGTGCATTGCATCAGGGTTTTGATCTTTGTGGCACTAGGGAATCATCAAGCAAATGATTGATTTGTTACTCTTGGAAGTTGCCGCTTCCTAGACGGCTTGGTGGTCGAAGAATTTGTTGAAGCTCGTAAGAAGATTGTGTGTGGCTCTGGATCTCTTGTTGTAACAGGTCTTGTGCTCACCTCACTGGAGCGGTGAAGAGCATCTCTAGTGGAATCGAGTTTTGGAGTGGTTCTTTGGTTCTAACGAGCTCAAGATCAAGCGGTGCCTTGATAGAGGAGTGGTTGAACATTGAATCCACCTCAACGTGGATTAGGGGTGATCGGCAAGTCATCGATACCACAGGATAAAATTCATCTCTTGTGCTCGGTTATTTCTTTGCTCAGAGTCATTTCAAGTACTTTAATTTGAGCATTTACTTTCTAGAGATTGAATTGTATCTTACCACCCTAGGTTGCAAACCCCTAACACAGGAATAGAATAGCTAGAAAATTAATCCTTCTTGTGGTTCTAATTAAATTTCTCTAGTGTTGTGCTTTTAGATTTTAAACCGCCTATTCACCCCCTCTAGTCGGTATCCTAGATCCTAGAAATCTGCCATCAATCGAGCCTATGTGAGTTGAATCACAACCCGTGTCGCTTGTTGGCTGTGCCCGGTCTCACATCGCCGCCGGAGAGCCCGCCGCCACCGCCGCCAGGGGCATGGGTGTGAAGATTCTTGAGCTCAAGGGCATATGTGTGAGAAATGAGAGCATGGTTGTGAAAAGTAAAAACTTTCCAGGGACCCCAGCGATAGTAGATTCGTATAGTTTTGTTGAGTTTTGCTGGATCTTGTAAAATTCGTAGAAATTCATGGGAAACTCAGAAAAATGCAAAACCAATTTTGTAGGTTTTTCCTGTGAATAACTCTACAACTTTGGTAAAGCATGACCCTACGTTTGGGTGCTAGTTTTTGGATGAAAAATTGAATTCAGTTAAAGCTAGATCTGCTGTAGTTCAAAATCTACAAGTGATCTCAAGCTGAATTTCTGATATGTTGTGAGTAATGTCATGTCTAGGCTCTTTACTTGAAATTGCACAAAGTTACTGTGTGGATCTTTTAATATGATTTATTTTGTAGTTACGATGAACCCTCCTTAATGATTTTTGTATCAAAATATTAATAGATTTTTGTGTTCAACTTCTGCATGTGATCTTTGTATGCCGAAATACACCTCTGGTGAATTAATCATGATTTTATATTTGTCAGAAATATTTGTTCTTGATTTATGCTTAGTTTTAAATATAAATGCATAGCTCATGGTCTAGAGTAGATCTTGATGTGTTTGTTGATTTCCTAGCCTTGATTTGAGTCAGAGAACCAGTGGGACAAGGTTGGAATCCATTTGTTGTTTACTTATTTTTATTTGCATTTCTCATGTTTTGGTAGCTAGAATTTGTATTTTATGACATAATTAATTTATAGATCATGTAAATTTGAAATCATGTTCAGTGTCTTTACCTAGGACTATAGTGCTTCAGAAAGACCCTCACTGAATTTTATTAATTTATTTATGAATAAAAACAATGGAAGCGAATTAAGCTTAATATTAAAGTTAAATTGGAAAATCATCACATCCACACTCAATGACCCTATGTATGTGGTGTAAATCATGCTAAGGAGCTAAGTGTCACCACCCTTGCTGTTTTGTGAAAATAAATTAATTTATTAATATAAATGTGTACACAGTCACTATTTAAAGGAATAAATAATAAAACACGATGTGTTGTTACTTCAATAGAAAGAATATATCAAATGTGTGTTTATTTAGGTGAATGTTGTCAACCATGCACCTCATGGTTGTCATATGTTGTTTTATGATTAATTAAATCAAAATCCTCGATTAAATCTTGCATTTGCATACTCGTGTAGATCTTCCCGACGGTAGCTATACGCTCGTGCCGGAAGGAGCAGACTGAGGTGCTGACGGTGAGCTGCAATACGTGGACGTAGCTCAGAACCTGGACCAAAGTCCAGAAGGGCCCAAAGCCAACCTTGCCAACGAAGGCAAGCCCCAGATCATTAACCCTTCCTTTTTAAAATTATGCAATGACCTTTGATATGTTTGTGCATTTACATTTTAGGAGTTGAATGAAACCCTATATGAATGATCCCTAGGTACCTATGCTCTTTTACTAGTATGCTAGGTTGATAGCTGCTATGCTATAGGACCATTACAAGTCGAGTGATGTTCGTCACTCGTGAGAATAAGTTCTTATGTTGGAGTCATAAGATCTGTATCAATGGACTGCTCATGTGGTAAGAGCATTGAATTTGAGCTCCGGTCCAGTGACTTTCGTGGGTTAAGCTTTTGAACGTACTAAGCACTTGTTGGGAATAGGCCCGGTAAGCCAAGTACCTTAATGAGACGGTGCAGGATCTTACTATTACTAATCTTGAGTACTCACCTACCCGACTTGCAACCGGGAGGGGGGTACATGTGTGAGGCTGGATGTACTGTGTGGGGCATACCAGATAGCCTTGTACCCAGGACTGTAAGCTTTGATCCCAAGTCGAGGACTTTTGGGAACTGCCTGGTGGGTGAACTCTTGGTGAGGGAACCTTTCCATGTGTTTAGGTTTGCCTTGCAAGGTTATATATCAATCGATTGTCGGCCTCTCACCGTTATCTGATACTGCTTAATCAACTGGTCATGATATCCCTTAATGATGGAACTATGTGAATATTTCTGCATGGATTAATTGTATTGTATAGTTCTTGAATGAATTAGTTGGCTCACTTATAAATGGTAATGAACTATAATTGGAGCTAAAATATTGAAAGTAAGGACCTACTCTTTGTTGCTTTTTAGCAAAAGAACTCCACCGGGCAACAAGTCTCTCATGTCTAGAGTTTGGTGATGTAGTTATCACCCGACGGTTAAGTCTTGCTGAGTATTAGTATACTTAGCCTTGCTATAAACATGTTGTTGCAGGTGTTATTTGGCCTGGAGAGATTCCACCCGACTGGGAGCTGGAATGGATGGATGACGATGAGTGACGGCACCACGGATGGCCTCCCGTGATGTCTATCGTATAGTAGTTTAATTTTCCACTATTTTAAAACTCTAAACTTTTACTTATCATGTTATGAACCATGGTTTGTAATAATTAAACCCTTCAGGGTAAATTGGATTTAATTTGTATAACGTACTCTGGACTCGCCTTCGTGTGAGTTTTAATGCATATGCTCGATCCTCTATGTGTTATTCGAGTGATTTGCCGGGCTTTAACCCAGTAACTTACGACAGTATGGTACTTTACTATTGCTTAATGACCAAAGTGGATTGGTTTAGGCGATAGTACGGTATTTTCCTGGGCGGGTTGTCACAGAACCCCACCGGCCAAAAAGCCTCTCATGTCTAGAGTTTGTGATGTAGTTATCACCTGACGGTTAAGTCTTGCTGAGTATCAGTATACTCAGCCTTGCTATAAAAATGTTGTTGCAGGTGTTGTTTGGTCTGAAGAGATTCCACCCGGCTGGAGCTGGAATGGATGGATGACGATAGCACCACGGATGGCCTCCCGTGATGTCTACCGTATCGTAGTTTAATTTTCCGTTGTTTTAAAACTCTGAGCTTTACTTATCATGTCATGAACCATGGTTTGTAATAAGTAAACCCTTTGGGGCAATCTGGATTTAATTTGTGTTTGTAATCTGGACTCGCCTCTGTGTGAGTTTTAATGCATATGTTTGATCCTCTGTGTGTTATCCAAGTGATTTACCGGGCTTGACCCGGCAACCTACGACGGGGTGGTACTTTATTACTCCCTCCATATTGGTATTAGAATACGTTTAGGACAAGGTTTAAGTCAAACATTGGGATTATAAATCATGAATAGTTTTTAAGTTATTGAGTTTGAAAAATGTGAAAATCACATGAATAGAATTGTTTTGAAAAATATTTTTATAAAAGTATAAATATATCATTTTTGAATAAATATCTTTTTATAGAAAACAAGTCAAAGTTATGTTTTGAAGACCGTGTCACAGTCAAAAATGTCTTCTAATACCAATATGGAGGGAGTATCGTTTCATGACCAAAATGTATTGGTTTAGGCGATAGTACGATATTTTCTCGGGTGGGTTGTCACATCGGTGCACCACAATGTGGCGGCGCAGGACCACGCCCCACTGCGTAGCGTGCTGGACGCACTCCCGTGGGGCCGCCGGGCCGAGGAGATCTAGACGGAGGCGGACTCCATCGCTGAGGAGGCCCGCGCCAAAGAGATGCCGCTCCACCTCGCCGTGCACCTCAGCAACGTCACGGCGGACGAGATGCTCATGGCACTGGACGCGGACTGGAGTCTACAGAACGAGCATGGGTGAAGTGTGCTGCAGAAGGCCATTTGCGCGTGCGACGAGGCCCTGGCGCGCGTCATCGTGCGCCACTACCAGCCGCTCGCCTAGGCCAAGTGGTGCCGCCACCTGCCCCACATCGTCACCGCCATCCGTCGGATGAGGGACTTCTACATGGAGATCACCTTCCACTTCGAGAGTTCTGTCATTCCCTTCATCTCCCGCGTAAGGGTCTGGAAGCGCGGCGCCAACCTTCTCCCGCGTAAGGGTCTGGAAGCGCGGCGCTAACCTCCACACGCAAACATGATGCTTGCCGTCTTAGATGGCTTATCCAGTGCTCCGACCAAACCATACTCTTCCGCGGAGAGGGCTCAATTTTTTATTTTAACCCTTTTTAATCTACATTTTAAAAATAACCCCTCTCGAACTAAAATTCTAAGAAGTAGCCTTTTGGTCGCGCCAAGCTCCGTGGCGCGACTATTACTTGAGTCACTCCATATGAAGTGGCGCGACTAATGTCCACGCTTAGTGGTGTGACTCCTTCACGCCGGCTGCCGCCTCCCAGTCTCATTTAGTCGTGTTTCGTTATTACTTTTAATTAGCAAATGAGCTTCTAAATTTGTGAAATTTAAGATGCATGATCTATAAAGTGCATACGTTCCATTTTAACCATGTGCACTCCGAACCATGATGTATAAAATGAGAAATCTAATTCTGAAATAGCCTAAGTGTTATTAAATCAAGACATGAAAATTACTAAGTCTGAAAATAGAGTTAAGTAGTCAACTTTGGGCATACTTTTTGAAAAAATTTACACTAAGACCTTAAATACTTTTGGGCTATAAGTGAATTTGGATGTTCATAGGAAAGTTTGGACAAGTTATTGGTCAAATATAGCAAAGAATTCATAACTTAATGGAGGGTCAAAGTTGGAAGTTGTGGTGTTTTCTAATGTGCTTAAAGTTAGAAAGTTGTAATGTTTTATACTTAACTGACAAATTTGGAAAACAACACAACTTTCCAACTTTAAGAGTCCATCAAATTATGAATTCTTTGTTATATTTGACCAACAACTTGTCCAAACTTTGTTAAACTGGGAGGCGGCAGCCAGCCTGTACGTGACTCCAGTCATGCCACGCTCTGTGGCGTGACTCCTTCACGAGTCGCGCCAACCAGCGTGGCGTGACTCCCCCCCACATCAGATGTGACTTTTTCCAACGACACTGTGGACATTAGTCATGCCACGGAGCTTGGCGCGACCAAAGGGCTACTTCTTAGAATTTTAGTTCCGGAGTGGTTATTTTATGTTAGCCTATTGCAATTATAGTATGTGTAATTATGCTAGGTAGCCCGTGATTTGTGGCTTGTACCACGTCGTGCGGTTGGCTTATACGCCACCCCGACCCTATATGTACTCATGCATATTGATGGAATACAATCAATCATTCCTAAACACTTTCATGGTATCAGACGCGGTTACGATCCGCTACTCTTCCACAACCCTCGCGCCGCCACCGATCCTATCGCCACCCTGTGCCTGACTTCGTCACCAGGTGTGTGTTGCGATCTCATCGCTAGCGCTCCTAGCCGATCGCCAACCCTGTGTCGATCCTGTCGCCGGGTGTGGTCGTTGATCCACTACGTCCTCTACTCCCGATCTCCTCGCAGTCATGCGCCCGTCTGTGTCCTTCCTGCCAATCGCGACCTTCCCTGATGGCGAAAGACGACGACGCCACGGTTGCCACCGCCAAGGCGGCCCAGGAAAAAGAGAATGCCGCCCGTGCTGATGCCGAGCGCCATGTCGAGGAGGCTCGACTCCACGCCGCAGCCCTCGACAAGTACAAGCAGGCTCACGAAGCCCTTTGGGCGCCGGCCACAGCGGTCGTCAACGTGAAGGCTATCATCCCCATCGTCCTTGACAAGGCCACGGATTCCTACGCCAAGTGGTGTGGCATATTCCTCACCGAACTTGGCAAATATGCCCTAACACACCATGTTCTCGAGGATGAGGCCTTCCCCACGCGACCGGCCTAGGCCCAGGAAGACTGTTGCGTCTTGACATGGATCTACGGTACCGTCTTTGGGGACTTACCACAGTCCTTTATGCTATGCCAAGGTCCGGCACGTACTGCATGGTGCTACCTCGAGGATGAATTCCTTGGCCAGAAGGAGTCTCGTGCCCTTCTCCTCGATACACAGTTCCGGAATTTTCGTTAGCAGTCTCTGAGCATCACTGATTACTGACGTCGCCTCGAGTCCATGGCGGCATCCCTCGTCGAGTTCGGCGACCCCATCGGCGACCGCCAGATGGTGCTCACGCTCGTCCGTGCCTCAATGGCAAGTTCCACCGCATGGTGTCCATTCTCAAGATGCATCATCTGTTCCTGACGTTCCCAGAAGCCTGGACACACCTTCTATTGGAGGAGCTGGAGATCGACGCTCGTACCCCGTCTCCGCCGACCGCCCTTGTCGCTACAACGCTGCGTCCAGCGGCACCCGGCGCTCTCGCTCCTCCACGTCCAGGAGTCGTACCTCATCCGCGCCCCAACGCACCCATGGGTGGTCAGCGCAACGGCTGTCGTCAGGGACGCGGTGGCCGCGGCGGCCCCTCGACCAACACCAGTGGCGCCCCCTCCGCACCTTCTGCTAGTGCGCCCTATGGTGGACAGGGTATACACCCGTTGTTCGCCCATCCTTGGGCGGGAGCCGTGCGCTTGTGGTCGTACGACCCATCCGGGTGCCCGACACCGCAACCAGCGTTCCATGTTGTACCACACTATGGTGGTTTTGGAGGTCCTCCCCATGGTGCTCCACCCCCTCATTACGGTGCGTACTACGGGGGAGATGCTCCGCTGGCATATCAGGCGCCCGCTCCGACGTATCAGGCGGTGTCCATGCCGGCGTATCAGGCGGCGTCCTGGAACCACACTCACAGCGGATCATGGAACCAGGACTCACTAACCCACTGACGCTGACCCCACCGGTCTCGATGTCTAAGTGGTACATCGAATCTGATGCTAGCTCGCACATGACATCGGATGTTGGTAATCTCTCCACCATTTCCCCACCTTTTTCATCTACTCCTTCGTCTATCATCATGGGAAATGGTGCCTTGCTTCCTGTCACTGCAACTGGATCAGACACTTTTGCTTTGCCGCATCATAATCTTGTTCTTAATAACGTTTTAGTGTCCCCCACATCATTAAGAACTTGATTTCTATTCGTTGTTTTACCACCAACAATAATTGTTCCATCGAGTTTGATCCTCTTGGTCTTTCTATGAAGGATTTGCGAACTAGGAACGTGATCGCCAGGTGCAATAGTTCTGGTGACATCTACCCGTTCCCTGCACCATCCACCAGCTCTGCATTCCTTGCCGCACCCACCTCCCTTTGGCATCACCGTCTCGGTCATCTTGGGTGTGAATCTTTGTCCAAACTCATTAGTTCTAGTGTCATTTCGTGTAATAAAGATGATATTGATCACATCTGTCATGCATGCCAACTTGGTCGTCATGTACGTTTGCCTTTCAGTTCATCGAGCTCTCGAGCTCTTCATAATTTGTATTTAATACACTATAATTTATGGACATCTCCAATTGTTAGTGTGTCGGGCTACAAATATTATCTCGTTATTCTTGATGATTGTTCCCACTACATTTGGACTTTTCCGCTATGCCTCAAATCCGAGACTTTTCCACTCTTTCTCATTTTTGTGCTTATGTTCGCATGCAGTTTAACCTCGCCATCAAGAGCGTTCAGTGCGACAATGGTCGTGAATTCGACAATTCTCAGTCCCGCACGTTCTTTATCTCCCATGGTGTCGCCCTCCGCATGTCGTGTCCCTACACCTCTCAACAAAACGGGAAAGTTGAACGCTCTCTTCGCACCCTCAACAACACTGTGTGCTCCCTTTTGTTTCAGGCAAGTCTCCCTCCGGGCTACTGGGTTGAGGGCCTTCACACCGCGACATATCTTGTGAATCGCCTCCCCACTAAAACCCTTGCCTCCTCCACACCATACACTTCCCTATTTTCCACCAAACCCTCCTATGATCACCTCAAAGTTTTTGGGTGCTTATGTTATCCTAAG
This sequence comes from Cenchrus americanus, assembly GCA_947561735.1. Taxonomy (NCBI): domain Eukaryota; kingdom Viridiplantae; phylum Streptophyta; class Magnoliopsida; order Poales; family Poaceae; genus Cenchrus; species Cenchrus americanus. Next base: position 72,329,576 of record OX387244.1, on the reverse strand, counting down.
ATGTCCTCCACAGCGCCTCACAAACTTGCCCCGCGTTCCTCTCTATACATTTTCCTTGGCAACTCCTCGGAGCACAAGGGCTATCGATGCCTCGAGCTTCACTCAAACCGCATTATCATTTCTAGACATGTTATTTTTGATGAGTCATTCTTACCTTTTCCTGACATGTCTAGTGCACCCATGGCATCCTCCACCTTGGATTTTCGTATTGATGATCATGATTTTACAGCTTCAGTTCCTGGAGCCCGTCTTGTGCATGCAGGTACAACAGCTCCCTCGCACCCCTACACCATCGAGCTTGGGAGTAGGGTCGTGGTCACCTGGGTCTAGCTCTACTGCCCATGGCACCTCACCATCATCCATGATATCTGGCACTGCTGCTATCATGCACCCCGCATCGACCGCTGCTAGTGGCGCCCCGTCGACCACGCGAGCTGCACCAATGACGTCCGGCACTGCTGCCCCTGTGCTCCTCGCACAGGCTGCTGCAAGTGGTGCCACACAAACCACGAACGTTGTTGGTCCTGTTGCCCCCTACTTCTTGTGCACAAGTTGTTGCCAGCGCTACCGGCCGCACAGCTGCTACTCGACCGATCGTTGTCCCTCCGGTCACCAATGCACACTCGATGCGCACGCGCGGCAAGGATGGCATCACACAATCTGTGGACCGCCTCAACCTCCATGCTGTTCCCATGTCGCCTCTTTCGCGCTCTGTTCGAGATGCACTGTTCGACCCTAATTGGCGATCCTCTATGCAAGCTGAGTATGACGCTCTGATTGCCAATGACACATGGAGTCTTGTGCCTCGCCCTCCTGGCGTCAATGTTGTGACTGGCAAGTGGATTTATCGACACAAATTGCTTGTTGATGGGTCTCATGATCGCTACAAGGCGTGCTGGGTACTACGGGGTTTCACACAGCGCCCCGGTAGTGACTATGATGAGACTTTCAGTCCTGTTGTTAAGCCTACGACGGTTCGGGTTGTTCTCTTCCTAGCATTATCTCAGAATTGGCCCATTCATCAACTTGATGTTAAGAATGCATTTCTTCATGGTACTCTCACAGAGACAGTATACTGTTCACAACCGTCTGGTTTTGTGGATTCTTCCCGCTCACATTTTGTCTGTCGGCTCAATAAGTCCCTATATGGTTTGAAGTAGGCTCCTCGTGCTTGGCATCACATGTTTGCCTCTTACCTCCTGTCGCTGGGATTTGTTGAAACTAAGTCAGATACTTCGCTCTTTATATATCATCGTGGTCTAGACACAGCCTACTTACTACTCTATGTGGATGACATTGTCCTTACCGCATCTTCTGCCGGATTTCTCAAGCACATTATTGAGGCTCTCCAGCGTGAGTTTGCCATGATAGACATGGGTCAACTGCATCATTTTTTGGGAATTTCTGTAACACGCTCTGTCGATCGTATGTTTCTTTCTTAGCGGTAGTACATTCAGGATATTTTGGAGCGCGCCGAGATGAGCGCGTGCAAGCTTTGCAGCACACCTGTTGATCTACACCCAAACTATCTGCTGATGGACCACCAATTGCTGATCCTACATAGTACCGCAACCTAGCTGGCGCTCTGCAGTATCTGACTGTCACCCGACCAGACATTGCCATTGCAGTCCAACAGATATGCCTCTATATACATGATCCTCGGGAACCGCATCTCACTGCCCTCAAGCGGATCTTGCGTTACTTGCAAGGTACTGAAGGCATCTAGGCCCCTAATTCGTGTTTTGGTAATTAAAGGCAATCATTATGGACTAACAATTTTATTTGAGTTATAAGAATAGGTTAGTCCGGTGAAACGATGAGATCATGTGGGGTACATGAGAAGGTCTTGGTTGACTTATGTTGGAAAGGGCTCAAGGCAAAGGTAAAAGATAGGGTTTTGCTTTTACCGGTCATAAGGTGATTAGAGTATGTTATATGACCGGGTTAATAGGATAGATAGTCGTACTATCAAGAGGGATCAATTTCATTGGCTTGACTTTCCATAGTGCCACTTGGATCAAAAATTTTGCATGCATTGCATTTAGATGAGTGGCGGTTTCTCTCGGTAAAAGGGGTTCATTGAAAATCAAAAGAAAACAAGTTTCTGGTATCTGGCGGACAGTCCGGGCCCTTCGGGCGGACGGTCCGTGGGTTGTTGGTTTTTATTTAATACCTGAGTTTTTTGCAAAAGATGTCGAGAAAATGTGCTTCCGGGCGGACGGTCCGCCGGGACCAGGCGGACGGTCCGCCGGGACCGGGCGGACGGTCCGCGAGGTGCCGCGGACGGTCCGTTATTCGCAACGAACGAGGTGCTTGTTCGGGGTCCGGGGTGGACGGTCCGCGGCCGGCCCGCGGACGGTCCGCGTGGCCCCGGGCGGGACGGTCCGCGTGGCCCCGGCGGACGGTCCGCCCGGCCCAACGTGCAGCCGCCCCGGCCCGTTGACTTGGCGATTTTACCGTTGGAATTCAAACGCGGACCGTCCGCGAGGGCATCGCGGACAGTCCGCGAGGCACGCGTTTTGTGTCTAACGGCTAGTAACGGGAAGGGGGAGTATTTATACTCCAAGCCCGGGGTTGGAGACTCTCTCTTGGCACTTTTAAAGGTTCATACTCCCTTGTAGAGCTCTCCCTCCCCTCTCTCTCACTCACTTGACTTAGTGGTGGTATTCTTTGTGAGATTGAGAGTTTCTAGTGCATTGCATCAAGGTTTTGATCTTTGTGGCACTAGGGAATCATCAAGCAAGTGGTTGATTTGTTACTCTTGGAAGTTGCCGCTTCCTAGACGGCTTGGTGGTGGAAGAATCCGTTGAAGCTCGCAAGAAGATTGTGCGTGGCTCCGGATTTCATGTTGTGAGAGGTATTGTGCTCACCTCACCGGAGCGGTAAAGAGCAACTCTAGTGGAATCAAGGTGTGGAGTGGTTCTCTTGTTCTAACGAGCTCAAGATCAAGTGGTGTCTTGATAGAGGAGCGGTTGAACATTGAATCCACCTCAACGTGGATTAGGGGTGACCGGCAAGTCATCGATACCACGGGATAAAATTCGTCTCTTGTGCTTGGTTATCTCTTTCCTCAATTTCCTTTCAAGCACTTTAATTTGAGCATTCTATTTCTAGAGGTTGTTGTTTGTCTTGTCACCCTAGGCCGCAAAACCCCCAACATAGGAATAGAGTAGGTAGAGATTTATTTCTCCTTGTGGTTCTAATTAAATTTCTCTAGTGTTGTGGTTTTAGTTTTTAAACCGCCTATTCACCCCCCTCTAGTCGGTATCCTAGATCCTACAAGTGGTATCGAGCCGAGGACTCCTTGTTTGAGAGATTTAACCATCTCGGAGTAGGATAAATGGGTGAGGAGGATAAGTTTCATGTTGGGAAGCCACCGGTCTTTGATGGGAACAATTATGACTATTGGAAGAAAAGAATGGAGGTTCACTTTAAGGCCTTGGGAAGAGAATTATGGAAGATTGTAATGGAAGGATATATCATTTTGGATTCTAAGAATAAGACGGATCAAGATGATAAAAATGAAAAACTCAATGATAGAGCTTTGAGTTTACTTTACAATGCTCTTGCTCTTAGTGAATTCAATAGAGTGAAGGGACTTGAGAAGGCAAATGAGATATGGGAGAAGCTTATGGAAATTTACGAGGGAACATCTACGGTTAAGGAGGCAAAACTTTATGTGTACAAGGGAAAGTTCAATGAGTTCACCATGAAGAAGGATGAAGATGTTTCAACTATGTTCAACCGGTTGAATGATATAGTGAATGAACTCAAGTGTCTTGATTTTGATGTATCAAACAAAGATTTCTCTCACAAGTTCCTTAGGTGCCTTCCGGCAAAATATGAGACAATTGTGACCTTGCTTGTGAGGAGTGATTTGAGTAAGATGACTCCTACGGAGGTGCTTGGTGAAGTGCAAACTCATGATCTATTCAAGCAATCACAAAAGGAAGTTCAAGGCCAATCAATCAATGAAGAGAAGAAAAATATTGCTCTCAAGGCCAAGGCTATTCAAGAGGAAAATGATGATGAGAACCAAGATATTGACTCCGATGAAGAAATGGCTCTTATTGTAAAGGGACTTAGAAGAATCATGAAGAAGAAGAAGTTTGGCAAGATGGGGCAATCTTCAAAGAAGAATCCTTTTGAAGGAAAAGATTGCTTCAATTGTGGTGAAATTGGACATATATCAATTAATTGTCCAAACAAGAAAGAAGACAAATATGGCAAGAAGAAAGACAAGAAGAGTGTACCTAAGAGGAAGAAATATTACAAGAAGGAGAAGAATGGTCAAGCATATTTTGTTGAGTGGGATTCCGATGCAAGCTCCGATGAAGAAGATGATGACAAGCCTTCAAGAGGACTTGCCGGGGTTGCTATCAAGGAAGCGCCTTCACTCTTATCTAAGCCATATTGTCTCATGGCAAAAGGTGAATCTAAGGTAATAATTGACGATGACGATGATGATTGTGATAGTGATAATGATGATAATGCTTTATCTTATGATGATCTTGTCGCCATGATTATTAAGTCCGATGACAAATTGCGCTTGGAGAGATCAAAGTTGAAGGATTTGGAGTTGAAAAATATTTCACTTCAAAATTATTTTGAGGAGCTAAAGACTACTCATGAAAATCTAAAGACTTCCCATGAAACACTTAAAATTTCTTGGGAAACTCTAAAAGATGAGCATGAGAAGCTTAATGAAGCTCACAACTCTCTCCTTGCACAAGATGTCAAAGGAAAAATGATTATGGGTGTTGAATGTAATATATTGAATGCTCCTCTTTGTTCATCTAACCCATCTTGTAGCACAAGCACTAGCTCTTGCATTAGTGAGGATATTGTTAACACCAAAATTTGGTAAGGAGTCTGACTTGTGGGTCCGGCTCGATGAAGAATCCGTCTGGTGGAAGGAAGGATCTTTTCAGAGATATTCGGCAAAGAGATCTGCGGTCGGCTATCTGCTCCAGTTCGGCAAAGGAACAGTAGAGCTGATTTTGCGGGATTGGACAGTGACGTGGCTCAATCAGGGAGAACGAATGGATGGATGGGCGATCAAGCTTAGAGATAAGTTAGGCAACGAATCCATTCGAGGTTGTACTTGACAGGGTATAAATATGACCCCTGAATGTATGTAAAACACACAATCAATCTTCAATACACACCGGCCTTACGCCAAACCCTAGAGTCCTTTTATCGTGTCGTCGAGTTCTTCGAGAGGGTTCATCGATCCGTCGACCTCCGTGAGTACCGGCAACCTTGTATCATATCTAGTATCATGCGGTGGATTTAGATCTGATGCAAGTAGTCTTGTTACCATGCTTCGTGTCATGCGGTAGATTCAAGCTTGGTTCAAGAAGGTTTCTTGTTAGGTCACGAGCCATGCGGTAGGCTAAGATCTAGCTTGAAGCTAGTTATCGGCTCTATTGGATTTTGGCAAGATTCAATAGATTCATTAAGTTACCCCGTGTTGCTTTGAGTTTTTACCTTATGTTTAAATTCATGTAACACAATTTTGCCCAATCTAGATAGATTTGGGTCGGCTTTATCCTTTTATGATCCTTGTACGAGTCGAGTTCGTGTTTTAACACGTGGACCTTGTGCTTTCCGATAGCCGAAACCGAATCGATCTAGGTTGTTACGTGTTGCGGGTCCAAGCTTGCTAATGTTGGTATAAATCTTGAAAGAGCCGGGTATCATGCGGTAGATGCGAGGTTTTTGGGTTGCTTTGGAGCTAGTCATCCGGTGGATTAGATCTCAAATCAATCTGATAGATTTATTTACTTGGTAATGTTTGTTCCTTCTTCATGGACCCCGAATCGGTACATTCGGCCGTATTCGGTTATGCTTCTTCACGAGTAGAACACGTGCGTTATTCATGCTTTAAATAATGTATGCTTTTAGCTTTCCATATTTAGATTGTATCATGCGGTGGATAGATCTATTTGTGGAAAGTGGTACGGTCTTCATGCAAGTTGTATCATGCGGTGGATAGATTTGTTTGATATCGTACCCGACGGGTTTTAAAGTACCTAGACATGCGGTAGACTAGTGCTTTGGACCTATGCATGCTTGTTTATTACATGATTATCTGTGCTTTACTTTATTCATTTATTTAATGCTAATCTTCATGGGGATCGGTCATGGCCTCGTGCATGTGCATCTTTGTTCAAACAAAGACCGATCGCTGTCATGCTTACGTCATCCATTCGGCAATGTTACTTTTTCCTTTCATAAGTTCCCGATTGGTTTCAATCTATTGCGCGGATAGCTCCCTATAGCTATGTGTCATCCCATCTGGCTTCTTAGCCGTAAATATGGAACTGTCTGGTACCACCCGGCAAGTTCCAAGCTTTGGTATCTAACTCTTTTATCTTTTGTTAATTTTCAGGAAAAATTGACTGGCACGTCTTGTGACTCTTTGCGCGTGTAAAGCCAGCTTGTTCGGCTTGCTGTGTGTTTGGCGCTAGGTGCACTTTTTGCGTCAACACACTTTTTGGCACGCCCAGTGGGACCACGAAAGAGAATAGATCAAGATGCCCGAAATTGGGGACATCATGGACGTCAACCTTGAAGACCTCTCTCCCGAGCAGCGGCAGCAACTCCAGGACGCCATGGACCAGTTCCAGCAGAAATGTCTGCTGTCATTCAAGAAAAATAGAAGCGGCGTCCCGTACTTGAAGAACGAGATGCCCAGGGTGTTGCTGCCAGGGGAAAGCGATACCACGGCTCAGCAGGAGAAAGAGGAGTGCATGCGAGTGTTCCAGGAATCTGCAGACTACATGCTGAGCAAGCACAACAAAGCCTTCCTCGGTGCGCTCCAGCAGATGATGGTGGCCGTCTTTGGCCCAGGCATGGAACAAGCGTTCAGCAAGGCACCCATCCAAGGGGGCACCGTGGAGCTGGGCGAGTCAAGCTCTCGGCCACCGTTACGAAGCCGCCCACATCGGCCTCCTCCTCGCAGCTGCGGAAGTCAAGCTTTCCGGCCTCCTCCTCCGCAGGTGCCGGGGGTCGGCCGGTTCGGCCCCCATTACGAGGCTTCGGAGGGGGCGACCAATCCAGCCACCACCGCGAGCCACGGGTCAACCCGTGCAACGGCTCGAATCCGTACCGGCCTACGTACGAAGAACTAGCGTTCGGCTCGCACCGGAGCCCCACTTGCCTCCGGCCACGGATTGCTCCGGCAAACAACCGGCCGCAGAGGAACTTGTACGGCGAGAGGTTACCATGAGGTGGGAAACTATGGAGCATTTGACGCCTTCCCGCATCCAGGATACGCGCCAGCTGCAGGCGCGCAAGAGGACGACGCCCTGGCACGGAAGATGGCCGAGTTGATGCAAAATCAGTTCGGCCTCAAGCCAAAAATGCAGGGACCTGCCTACAAGCCGCCGTTCCCAGAATAGTACTACAACGTGCTCCTGCCACCAAGGGTGAAGCCGCCGACAGAGTTCACGAAATTTTCGGGGCAAGACGACACGAGCACGGTGGAGCACATCGCTCGTTACCTCATGCAGCTCGGGGAATGCTCAGCTGAGGAAACATTCAGGGTCCGCTACTTCCCCGCGTCGCTGACAGGTCCAGCATTCCAGTGGTTCTCGTCCCTACCCCCTGAGTCAGTTTGCAGATGGAAGGACCTAGAGCGGAAATTCCACGCTCATTATTTCGGTGGCAACTCGGAGAAGAAGCCGATCGACCTTGCCACCCTAAAGCGAGAGGCACGAAGAAGACGCCGCTAGAGTTTCTCAGGAGATTCAGGGAGGTTAAAGGCATGTGCTTCTCGCTTAACTTGCCAGATGACCAGCTGGCTGATATGGCCGTCGCCGGAATGCTGCCGGTCGTACGTGAGAAATTGTTCGGGATGGAGTTTGAGAACCTGGGCCAGCTATCGCAGAAGCTATCAATGATGAGCAACCAAGCGTATGGCTTCAAGAAGGATGCTAAGTTTGGCAAGCAGCATGATGTCGCTGACGTCTACAACCACTTCTTAGACAAGGCCGATCTCGTTCGAGGATTCCGATGATGAACCGGATGTGGCCGAGATCATGTGGGGGAAGGAGCCTTTGACGATGAATCAGCGCTGGGTCAAACAGACCAAGGGCACCTACGATTTTGATATCACGAAGGCTGACAAACTGTTTGAGCTCCTAGTAAAGGAAGGCCGAATCAAGCTGCCTGAAGGGCATTCCATGCTTCGGCCCGATGGAGTTAAGGGGAAACGTTACTGTGGCTTCCACGACAGGGATTCGCACTCCATCAACGATTGCAGTGGTCTTCGAATGAGGATCCAAAAAGCCATCCGGAGGGGCACCTCAAGTTCGACAACAAAATGAAGCCGGATGGCCACCCCTTCCCTCGAACATGGTGGGCTTTTCTCGTTAACATGGTAACGGCCGAGGAGAAGGGAAAGGTCAAGGTCTTGACCTCGGCCCGGGGCTAGACAAGATGGGGCGGTGGACCCGCAGCGCCAAGTAACTGCCGGGAACGGGTGCATGGTGAAGCCCCCCGCATTCTTAGGAGTCACATCGAAATCGGGGAGTCATCCGCAGCCAAGCCCGGGGTGACCTCGCGCATCCTCCTCAACAAGTGGCGGCGCCGAGATGGAGAAAGAGCGCTACCGAAGCGACGCTACGAGGAGGAGAAACGCAGCCAAAGAAGAAGCACACAGAAGGGACCGAAGCAATACACGCGCGAGCGAGAGCGCGCGCCCGGGGATGTGCCTTCTTCGGGCATTGCCGGAATGAGGGTTTGAAGCCGCCCACGTTGAGGAACCGTCCCGAATGCGAGTGACGGATATGTTGAGTACGGGCGAGAGATCGCCAATCGCCGATCCGTCCACGAGAGAATTGGAAGGATCCACCCCAACGGGGATCGGCGCCAAAAAATGGAAGTCATCGATCACCCCAGGGAAGCATCAAGCCGATCTAAGGTGGGCCGATCAAGAAGAGGACGGGGACGACTACATTTGGCGTAAGGGGCAATGGTGCCCGCCCGCCTACGCAAGAGTTAGAAGAGACGGGTCCGGCCGCTTGAGGAACCGTGAACCGAGGCGGAGCCGGGATCCAAACAAAGCAGGTGTGGCGTCCCAAGGACCAACCGGAAGGATCAAAGCGTTCGGCTCCAACTTGCATGGTATACTTTTTGCTGAACGAATTCATGGCTCCTGCTAACCAGGTTGTGCAGGATGAGGCGTCCCTAGACGACGAGCAGGTCGAGGGGATGATGGCACAACTGGTGCTGGCCAAGAAGGCAATTTTCGACAAACCGGCCAAGAATCGACATATGAGGCCGCTGTACTTGAGAGGATACGTCAATGGCAAGCCATTGACCAAGATGTTTGTCGACGGTGGAGCGGCAGTCAACGTAATGCCGTACACCACCTTCAGGAAACTTGGCATGGGCCCGAGTGATCCGACACCTACCAAAGCATAATACCGAATGATTTCACCGGAAATGCTTCGGATACCAAGGGATGTGCTCACGTGGATTTGATGATCGGGTCCAAGACGTCGCTCACTACCTTCTTTGTCATCGAAGGTAAAGGAGCCTACGACCTCTATCGCTTGGGTGGGACCGGATTCATGCCAACCGTTGCGTCCCATCCACCATGCATCGACGCCTTATCCAAAGGGGTGGACGATGAGATTGAGGTCGTCCAAGCGCATGACTCCGTGAGCGTGGCGAACATGGAACCGACCTTCGGGAATACCAAGGTATTGATTGTTTCTCGGGAAAGACCGGGGAGAAGGTCCCGTTGAACCCGTCGGCGGTGATCAACGATCGATTCAAGCGATCGGCTCTTATAGCAATTTCTAATGGAGAACCCCGTAGATGGCACCGATGGCAAGTTGGGACGAGGATTCATGTCGGCCGATAAATTAGAAGAGGTTGACATTGGAAGCGGTGATAAGCCAAGGCCGACGTTCATCGCTGCAAACTTGCGGCCGGACTTCGGGGGGAATTAATTAAGCTTCTCAAAGAATACAAGGATTGCTTCGCCCGGGATTATTCGGAGATGCCTAGATTGGATCGTTCCATCGTCGAGCATCGGTTGCCAATCAAATCCGGTTCCAAACCATATAAGCAAGAACCCCGGAAAATCTACAAGGATGAGGTATTGGCCGATGTGAAGAAGGAAGTTGAAAGATTACTTGATGCAAACTTCGTTCGGACATGCAGATATGCGGAGTGGATTTCTAACATGGTCCCTGTGTACAAGAAGAATGGAAAGATGAGGGTCTGCATAGATTTCAGGGACCTGAATAGAGCTACTCCGATGGATGGTTACCCAATGCCTATTGCCGATTTGTTGATTGACGCCGCAACTGGACACAAAGTCATCATATGGATGGTAATGCGGGTTACAACCAAATCTTCATGGCAATAGAGGACATATCAAAGACGGCCTTTAGATGTCCTAGTCATATAGGCCTGTTTGAATGGATAGTCATGACATTTGGGTTGAAGAATGCCGGTGCAACTTATCAGCGGGCCATGAATTACATTTTTCATGAGTTGATCGGCAAAATTGTGGAAATCTACATCGATGACGTGGTAATCAAGTCCCTAAGTCATGACACACACTTGAAAGATGTGAAGAGGACCTTAGAGTGCACCCGGAAACATGGTTTAAAGATGAACCCGAACAAGTGCGCTTTTGGGGTATCAGCTGGAGAATTCTTGGGGTTTTTAGTCCACGAAGGAGGAATTGAAGTTGGCAAGAAGAGCATGAAGGCCATTGATGAAGTTGTTCCTCCAACTAATCTCAAGGAGTTGTAATCACTGCTCGGCAAAATCAATTTCGTAAGAAGATTCATTTCAAATTTATCACAGAAAGTTTTGCAATTCTCTCCATTGCTGAAGCTAAAGAAAGATCAGAAGTTCACATGGGGCGACGAACAACAAAAGGCTTTCGATGAGATCAAGCAGTACATGAAGGAGCCACCGGTGTTGGTTCCTCCTCAACCGGATAAGCCTTTCAAGTTGTACGTGGCGGCCGATACCCAAACCATTGGATCGGCCCTTATTCAAGAATTTGAAGGGAAGGAGCGGGTAGTAACATATCTTAGCCGAAAATTACTTGATCCCGAAAATTCGGCCGTAGAGAAGCTGTGTCTTTGCGTGTACTACTCGTGTACAAAGTTTCGGCACTACCTGTTGAATGCCGAATGCACCGTGTATTCCAAGTTTGATGTGATAAAACATATGTTATCTATGCCAATTTTGAACGGCAGGATTGGCAAGTGGATTTTAGCTTTATCAGAGTTCGAGTTGAAGTTCGAATCGGCAAAGGCCATCAAAGGACAGATCATTGCCGATTTTATAACTGAACATCGCGATCCGTCAATTGATTTGCTTGAGATTACCCCTTGGGCTTTGTTTTTTGATGGATCATCATGTGGTAAAGGTGGGGGAGTAGGGATCCTACTGATTTCGCCTAGAGGTGAGATGTTTGAATTTGCCATCCCTATACAGCCCACTGTCACAAATAACCGGGCCGAATACGAGGCATTACTTCGAGGGCTTCAATACTTGAGAGAAGCAGTGGGTCGTTTCGGTGAAGTTTATGGAGATTCGTAGCCGGTGATCAAGCAATTGAACGGCCAATACGAGTGCAAAAGTGAAGCGCCGAGGAGTTACTACGAAGAATGTAGGGAAATCTTGAAGAGCTTCCCGTTGGTAACTCTACAAAGATATTCCTAGGGAACATAACGAAGAAGCAAACAAAGCCGGCTCAAAGTGCCTCTCGGTTACAAAGAGAGTCAAGAAGCGTTTGTCTGCGGAAGTGTGTGCACCGGGGGCGGATCTTGCGTAAGATGATTGGAGGAAAGAGATCGTTGATTACTTGAAGGATCCATCCCGAAAGGTCTCTAGGAAGCCGAGGTACAAGGCCATAAAGTTCGTTCTTTCCGGATGATAATTTATTCTATAAATCATTAGATGGGGTATTATTACGATGCCCGGGTCCAGAAGAAGCCAAGAACATGATGAGCGAAGTGCACGATGGGATATGTAGAGCACACCAATCGGCCTACCGTATGAAGTGGTTATTAGACAAGTCGGATAATTTTGGCCGACGATATTAGAGGACTCGCTTTGAGTATTACAAGGGATGTCGGGATTGCCAAAGGTTTGGGAATATTCAAAGGGTCCCCGCATCAGCATTGAATCCCATCATCAAGCCATGGCCATTCAGGGGTTGGGGTATAGACTTGATTGGCCAGATTAATCCACCATCTAGCAAGGGGCATAAGTTTGTGCTTTTGGCTACGGATTATTTTACCAAATGGGTCGAGGCGATCCCGCTGAAGAAGGTGACATCGTAAAACATGGTTGACTTTGTCAAGGAGCACATCATCTATCACTTTGGAATCCCTCGGACGATTACCATCGATCAAGGGGCACAATTCGTGTCACTAGAGTTCGGAGAATTTGCCGAAAGCATGGGGATCAAATTGTTTAACTCTTCTCCCTATTATGCCCAAGCTAATGGTCAGGCACAGGCTTCTAATAAGATCATGATCAAGCTAATACAAAAGAAGATCGACCAGAAGCCAAAGAGGTGGCATTCGGTACTCAGTGAGGCGTTGTGGGCTTACCGAATGGCCCCTCACGGAGCTACAAAGACTTCTCCTTACGAATTGGTTTACGAGCATCACGCGATTCTACCGTGGGAAGTGCAATCTGATTCAAGGAGGGTTGTGTTACAGAAAGATTTGAGCTCCAAGGACTACAGTGGTCTAATGATGGATGAGCTAGAGGATTTACACATGATCCGTCTTAGGGCCCTGGAAAACATTGAGAAGAACAAACTGCGGGTTGCCAAGTACTACAACAAGAAGGTAAAAGTAAGGCAATTTGCGTAAGGCGATTTGGTTTGGAAAGCGCTACCGCCGATTGGAACTAAATACGATGAATTCGGCAAATGGTCCCCTAATTGGGAAGGACCTTTCCGTGTGGTCGATGCGTCCCCGGTAATGCATATATATTAAAAACTTTGCTAGGAGAAGAATTTTCCGCCGCAATAAATGGAAGATATCTCGAAGAAATATTATCCTAGCATTGAGATCGATCGATGATTACACACATCCGACACGAGATAGCCGTGCTCAAGAACGAGGCCGCCTTCGTAACAAAAAAATCCATAAACGAAGAAATGGCCGGTGCCTAGATGCATTGCCCTTAGCACAAAAACTACATTACAACCGCTTCTTGCGAGTTTACATCTAACAACCCCGGTGGTCGCATCTTCAAGGAGGTGGGAAGCGAGAGGCGTGGAGAAAGAAGCGAAAGTATGATTCAATCTTTTCTTTGCTTCTTCGTCGCTCCCTCTTCACTGTTCCAGGACCACCGTGACGGCAACTTGGAACGCATGGGGGTGACCATGGTTTGCGGCCTCCACCAAGTCGTCCCCGTGCCGTCTTCATGTTGTTGTACCCGTCGAGACATCTAAAACGGAGGAATCCGTGTTAGGGGCAAGAAATCCAAATGCGGGCATAAGGTCAAGAAGAGGTCGAAGCATTTACCCCCTACTAGTGCCTCCGCAGCCATGCGACGCTCGCGCTCGGCTTGGCAACGGGCGGTGATGTCCCTGAGGCCGTGCTCCAGGTGCCGAACGCGGCGGCGCAGTTGATGGCTGGTCCTCTGTTCAGGCGTGGCATCCTCTGCTTCGAGGGAGGAATCAGAGGAGATGTACTCAGGCACATCTTCGGTCCCGATGATTTCTTCAGGGAGCAAATCAAGGCTGGAAGAGGAAAAGAAGAAAACATGAAGCACGAGATCATACAGAGAATGAGGAATAGATCAAGGAAGAACTCACCTTCGAATCGTGCGCTTCTTTGGTGAGCTGCTCTCCTGGGGTTGCTTGCCCTTGTCCATGGCCTTGGGATTTTCTCCTCTAGAGACAGGGGAAGAGATGAGAAATGATGGATGAGTGCGCGAGTGGATTTGCAGGGCATCCCTACAGGCTATTTTATTGACCGAAGGGGTGCATTGGGAGAGATGATCGCCGCACGCACCGTGGGAATACCAAACGGCAGGGTTTTCTCCCCGGATGCGAAAGGGTTTTGCTTGAACAGTGCTTATGGATTGCCGAACCGGGGATCTTCTGTGGATTTTGCGCCAAGGGGTATCTGTTCTCGCGTGTTCGGCTCAAGATAGTTCCCGAATACGTTTAAGGAAACACGAGATTCACGGAGGCAAATGTAAAAATCGACGCAATGCAAGCACAGAAATCAAAAGTCCTTTATTTATTGCCGATGATCAAACATCCCTAATACAATCTAGTCGAAAAGCCTATTCAAAGACAAACATTGGGGATGAGTGATTTCGGCAATGGCGTCGCCGTGGCCATCGAGGCGCTCCAGATGAGCTCGATCTCATCAATGTCCTCCGGCGCGCCGCCCCGAAGCCGCACGGCCCGGTGGAGTAGTCGACGTCCGTATGCGTCGCCATGGCGGCCGCACCCACGGTGGTGCCCAAGCGAACGCCATGGGTGGCCACCTCGTCGACGCGGTGCTCCACCGCGCCCGGCGCTCCGCCGGCGTGTCACCACGGGCGTTCACCTTGTCGGCCGCCGCTCCACCGCCGCCTTCGGCTCGGTTGAGCTCGGCGTCGCGGCCGCAAGAAGCAAGAAGAAAAGAGATTAGCATCAAAAGCCGGGCCGGGATCAAAGAGCCGATTTCGTGGCCGTACCATCGATGGTATCCAGCAGCTGTTTGCGCTGGTCCTCCCATTCTAGCTCGGCTATACCCGCCTTCTTGGAGACGTCCTCCAACTCGTGCCGGGCCATCTCCAGCTCCTCCTTGAAGCGGAGGGCGTCGAGCTCCCCGTAAGGCACGGGGGAGTGGCCGTCGGACTCCGAGGAGTCGTCTGGAATGGGCTGATTGGCCGGCGCGGGAGACGGATTCCACTGAATCAACCTGAAAGGGAGATGATCGTCAGACAAGAAAAGGGTCAAAATTGAAGCAAAGAAGAGGAATCGACGATCATTGCCTCCGGCGCGCATTGGCGCTGCTCCCCTCTGCCTCGTCGGAGGCGCGGCGGCGGTTGAGGCGGCGCACCATGTTGGTTTGGGATGTGCACTGTTTGGAAAGAGGAAGAACTGAGATTGGCAAAGATTCGAGAGCTAAAAGGCTTGGTGGAGAGCTAGGGGCACCTACGGTTGCATTTATAGGCCTGGCAAGGTGAATCGTGGCCTTGAGTCGTGGCTTTGGATCGTGGCGCATATCCCAAGAAAATCGGAAGGTGGAAAGGTTTCCTTGGCCAGCCCGCCGGCGGGTCGCTTGGAGTTCTAGGCTGAGTCACATTCAGTTGACTGGCTCGGCTAAGAGGAGTCAAAGTGCCATTCGGGTGTTGGCAGTTCTTTGCCGAATGGATCGTTCAGCCGTTTACACTTAGAGGTGTGCGAAAGAAAAAGAAATTAAATGCGAGGACAAATATTACAAGAGCGATCAATTCGGTTATACATCAATGGGGGCATTCAAATGTTCAAATATTTCGCAATCACACCACGAGCATTGGATGTTGCTTGGCGGAAATTGTCCGGCCAGCTTCTTGGCGCCTTTTGGGCGCCGGACAAGGTGTTGAGTTCGCATCGCATTGTTCCATCTTGGCTACGGCCGATCTTGCTTCCTCTTGGGTCTTTTCTATCAATCCAGGAAGCTCGGCTATTTTCTTTTTATCGCCTCTATCTCGCCCCGACAGCTTCTCGGCTCCGCTTCTAGAGCAGCTTTCTTGGCAATTTTCAGATCACAAGAAGCCTGCAGACTAGCCAATGTATCTTTGTGACTCTCTGTTTGGGATTGCGCCCCGTTCATGGCTTGTTCAGCATCGGATCTCTTCTTCTCGATAGTCGGACGGGAGTGCAATTTCCTCAAAGCGTGCCTTATGGGCGCGTAAAGGATGTCCAAGCCACAGATGGATACCAGAGAAGCACTGATACCCTCAGGAAGTTCTTGGCTGATGGATTCAAGCATCTCCTCGAAGTGATCGAGATCCTTGAACTGATCTTGTGCATCTCTTTCTAGCCGTGCAACAATTTCTCTAAGCTTTGCTAGCACCTCATCCGACGAGGGCCGGTGCATCCCTTCCATCGCCTCGGCAATCGGATTGTCCCCCGACGGCAGGCTTGATGGTGATGGAGCCTGATCCTAAGAAGCAAGAGATTGCCGAGTTAGGGGTGCTAAAAGTAAAGGTAGCAGTAGTTAAGTGCAAATGAGTACCTCATGGCTGATTTCTTGAGCAGGGGTAATCACAGGTGAAGAAGGTGCTCCAGGTAAAGTCCGAAGCTTCCAAGTTAGAAGCCGTTGATGCGCCGCCGGTAACTCATGGGCTTCGGTCGAAGAGGACTCGCATCCACCTCTCGTTGGGATTGGTGTCTCCGCATGACCAACAGTGATTGTGCCCTTGGAGGACTTGGCGGCTCGGGCCGGATTGGGAAATTCATCTCTCGGAGAATTCATTGCTTCTGCAGAAGGTGATGAAGATGAGATCTCCACTGGGATAGGTAATTCAACCCTGGGTGGACTTGCTTGTTGAGCCACTGGGACATCCACAAGTTGTTCTTCCATTGTCTCTTCTGCAAGTGTAAAAATAAAAGGGTAAATGCCAGTGTTCATCCTTAAGAGAAGACAGCAGAGGTCATACCAGTGGATGGGGCATTGGCAGGTTCTGGCACTGAAGGCTGCTGGGCTCTGGTCTGAAAATGCTCAAGAGATGATTTGTCAGAACTAGAGGAACCTCGTGATCAAGAAAGCAAAAGATTTTACCTCAACAAGAATTTTCTTGACAGTTCTCCTCCTCTTGGCATTTGGAGGAGCAACCAGAGACAAACCTTGCCTCCCCGTCGGCAGCAAGGCTAGAGAGGCCGGGGTCCGTTGTAGCAAACCCGGCCATTAACCGAGCCGCAGTTGTGGAATTGAATCCCGATGCCGAGATTGGGCCTACGCATTGTAGGTGATATTCCTAGCTCGAGGGGCGGCACTCGTGTTCGTGAGTAAGAAGATGAAGGTCGAATCGTGATTAAAAGAGGATATGTCCGAGTCGTTGGTTCATCATATTACCTCCGAAGTTGGCTGAAAATCGTGCATCAACTCGCACGTAACGAGTGCACAAAGCTTATTGAAGATATGATCATGGAATTCTTGCCACCAGGAATTGAAGGTGGGATGAGCTAAGGTTATAGGCACAAAAGGCCGTGTAGACAAAGGGGACCGCACACGTAATGGAAAACCCCGCTACCGTGCATAAGTTCTTTAATTTCCTCTCCGGGCTTGAGGAACTCATGAAGGAACGACCTTGGGGGTATCCGGCCACACCCAAGTTGCCTAGCCATCACATTGGGCCGATAATATTCATAAGTACCGGAGTTCAAACCTCCCTCCATTGAATTCAAATGGGGCAAAGATGCATGGGCGGATTATGATATTGAGGATCTCAAAGAATCTCTCATCTTAGCATTCGCATTCAAAGGAGAAGTCACAGGGAAAAATCAAAGTGTCATTGTCCGGATAAGGAAGCCGCAGAGGATTCCGAAAACCTTTGAAGAATAGCTCGAAAAGATGGCCGATGTCCCGCCGAACAAGAGCGCTTGAAGCCGCTTCTCCATAATTCTCGGCATCCTCTCGGTGGCTTGGGGCTCCCCTTCAGGGTGATTGGATAAGGGGAAGAGCCTGGTGTTCAAATCGACACCAATGATCTGATGCATGTGGAGCTGCAGCCACATTTGTACAAACCACCAAGGACCGTTGACACATGTTATCCTCTGGCTAGTGTACATTTGAGTGACAGTTTGGTGAAGCATATGGTACACACTGTCTAAGAGGAATTTTCCAAGGGGCAGGCGGTTGCCACTGGCCAAATGAGACGCCATTGTAATGTGATTCAAGGTAGGTTCATTAGCTTTACCACAGAAGACAAATCTGCACACCCACATATTCAGAAAAGCCCCGTATTCGATATCACCAAGGGGATTGTCTTTCATGTGCTTCAAGATGTAATTCTTGTATCCGTTCCCTGGCTTCACCCTTGTTTGCCGAGAAGAATTTTTTGAATTCCCGTGGCCGAACAAACCCCCGTGATGTCAAGGCCGGTGATCATATACACATCGGCCGGGGTTGGAGACATTGGGCCATGGCCAAAAAGGAAGGCGTTGACGCCGTTTGACCAAAAGTGGCAGTCGCTATCGGAGGTCTTCATTCTTGGGGGTCTCGGCCACGGATAACTCCAAGCATTGATCAATGCGGAGGGTATCCCGCCTTTTGGTCAATCCACTCTTGTCTCCGCAAGAATCCTCCGTACCAAGTTTTCCCGACTGCGATTGGAGGTAAAGGCCGCTTCTCGAAAGCGTCTTGCCACCGAGGAGGTGGGGACAGAGCCGCTTTGAAGGGGATCCTCCGAGATTCGACCGCGATGAAATCTTGAGGATCCGAGTTCCCCACGGACCAAGGTAATAGGATCTCGAATTGGCCCCGTGCGAATCGAAGCTCGGGGAAGGCTCCCGAAGAAAAAGCGGAAGAAGAAATCTCGGTAAAATTGAAAACCTAAATGCCGAACGAAGCTTACGGGGGAGGAATTTACCTGAGCATCTTGGTTTTGAGCTGCCATTGGGGATTTGAGCTCGGAACGAGGGGATCTAGGGTTTGGATCTAGATGAAGATTCCGGCGGATTGCGAAGAACAAAGTGTTGACAGATTTGATTTGAAGTATTCGTGGCGGAGTCAATTGCGGAACAAAATTACTTTTATCCCGCAATTGAAGGGGCATGTGTTAACACCAAAATTTGGTAAGGAGTCCGACTTGTGGGTCCGGCTCGATGAAGAATCCGTCCGGTGGAAGGAAGGATCTTTTCGCAGATATTCAAGAAGGAGATCTCGCGGTCGGCTATCCGCTCCGGCTCGGCAAAGGAACAAGAGAGCCGATTTTGCGGGATTGGACAGTGACGTGGCTCAATCAGGGAGAACGAATGGATGGATGGGCAATCAAGCTTAGAGATAAGTTAGGCAACGAATCCATTCGAGGTTGTACTTGACAGGGTATAAATATGACCCCTGAATGTATGTAAAAAACACAATCATTCTTCAATACACACCGGCCTTACGCCAAACCCTAGAGTCCTTTTGTCGTGTCGTCGAGTTCTTCGAGAGGGTTCATCGATCCGTCGACCTCCGTGAGTACGCAACCTTGTATCATATCTAGTATCATGCGGTGGATTTAGATCCGATGCAAGTAGTCTTGTTACCATGCTTCGTGTCATGCGGTAGATTCAAGCTTGATTCAAGAAGGTTTCTTGTTAGGTCACGAGCCATGCGGTAGGCTAAGATCTAGCTTGAAGCTAGTTATCGGCTCTATTGGATTTTGGCAAGATTCAATAGATTCATTAAGTTACCCCGTGTTGCTTTGAGTTTTTACCTTATGTTTAAATTCATGTAACACAATTTTGCCCAATCTAGATAGATTTGGGTCGGCTTTATCCTTTTATGATCCTTGTACGAGTCGAGTTCGTGTTTTAACACGTGGATCTTGTGCTTTCCGATAGCCGAAACCGAATCGATCTAGGTTGTAACGTGTTGCGGGTCCAAGCTTGCTAATGTTGGTATAAATCTTGAAAGAGCCGGGTATCATGCGGTAGATGCAGGTTTTTGGGTTGCTTTGGAGCTAGTCATCCGGTGGATTAGATCTCAAATCAATCTGATAGATTTATTTACTTGGTAATGTTTGTTCCGTCTTCATGGACCCCGAATCGGCTCTTCAGCCGTATTCGGTTAAGCTTCTTCACGAGTAGAACACATGCGATATTCATGCTTTAAATAATGTATGCTTTTAGCTTTCCATATTTAGATTGTATCATGCGGTGGATAGATCTATTTGTGGAAAGTGGTACGGTCTTCATGCAAGTTGTATCATGCGGTGGATAGATTTGTTTGATATCGTACCCGACGGGTTTTAAAGTACCTAGACATGCGGTAGACTAGTGCTTTGGACCTATGCATGCTTGTTTATTACATGATTATGTCTCGTGCTTTACTTTATTCATTTATTTAATGCTAATCTTCATGGGGATCGGTCATGGCCTCGTGCATGTGCATCTTTGTTCAAACAAAGACCAATCGCTGTCATGCTTGTGTCATCCATTCGGCAATGTTACTTTTCCCTTTTTACAAGTTCCCGAATGGTTTCGGTTTATTGCGTATAGCTCTTCATAGCTATGTGTCATTCCATCTGGCTTCCTAGCCGTAAATATGGAACTGTCTGGTACCACCCGGCAAGTTCCGAGCTTTGGTATCTAACTCTTTTATCTTTTGTTAATTTTCAGGAAAAATTGACTGGCACGTCTTGTGACTCTTTGTGCATGTAAAGCCAGCTTGTCCGGCTTGCTGTGTGTTTAGCGCTAGGTGCACTTTTTGCGTCAACAGATATGTCTTATGACTCTCTATTATTGGAGAATGAAACTTTGAAAAAGGAGATTGAGTGCTTATCTAATGATCTTGCACGATATTTTGGAAGTCATGTTCGGTTTAATCATATTTGGACAAATCAAAAATTCACCTTAAATAAAGATGCACTTGGTTACTTGCCCAAGAAAGGAAAAGAGGCTTTCATTTCTAAGAAAAGTATCTTTATTAATTCAAGTGTGTCATTTGAGGAAGAAGAAAAGATGAAGATGTGTCATAAGTGTAAGACAAAGGTTGATGTGAATCACCAATGCAAGAGCAAGAAGACCGTATCCTTTGATCCTTCCTATATTCTTAAGAAAGATTCAAAGGGTGTTGTTTGTGCTCAATATGTTGGTCGCTCTCTTGGTAGTAGTAAAAAGAAATCTATTTGGGTGCCTAAAATTTTGGTCACTAACATTGAAGGACCCAAGAAAATTTGGGTACCTAAAACAAAGTAATTTCTTTTGTAGGTGAACTATAAAGCCGAGGAAGACATTGGGTAATTGATAGTGGTTGTACAAATCACATGACCGGTGAAAGGAAAATATTCTCTCATCTTGATGAAGACATTTCCGATTTTGATAACATCAATTTTGGAGATGATAGCAAAGGAGGTGTAAAAGGCATTGGTGAAATACCTATCTCTAAATATTATAATCTCTCTAATGTCTTGTTAGTTTATTCTCTTAATTTCAATTTGCTATCTATTGCTCAACTTTGTGACAATGGCTATAAATGTACTTTCACTAGTAATGATTTTGAGGTAACCTCACTTGATGGGAAAGATTCTATTTTTAAGGGCTTTCGTCATGAGAGCTTATATCTAGTGGATTTCTCATCGAAAAAGGCAAATTTGACTACCTGCTTATTCTCAAAGGCATCTATGGGATGGTTATGGCATAGAAGACTTGGCCATGTTGGTATGAAACAACTCAACCGATTGGTGAAACATGACTTAGTTCTTGGCTTGAAAGATGTAAAATTTGAGAAAGATAAATTATGTTGTGCTTGTCAAGCCAGAAACCAAGTTGCCAACTCACATCCTAACAAGAGTACTATGTCAACCTCAAGACCATTGGAATTACTACATATGGATTTATTTGGTCCTACTACCTATAGAAGCATTGGTGGCAATACCTATTGTCTTGTAATTGTGGATGATTATTCAAGATACACATGAGTATTCTTTCTTCATGACAAAGCTATTACATGTGATATTTTCAAGTCATTTGTGAGAAGAGCCGAAAATGAATTTGAGCTAAAATTGAAGAAAGTTAGAAGTGACAATGGTAGTGAGTTCAAGAACACAAATGTTGAAGAGTTTTGTGATGAGAAAGGAATCAAGCATGAGTTTTCAACTACATATACACCGGAACAAAATGGTGTTGTTGAGAGGAAGAATAGAACCTTGATTGAGATGGCAAGATCAATGCTAGATGAGTACAAAGTTTCGGATTCTTTTTGGGCCGAAACTATCAACACCGCTTGCCATGCCTCTAATAGGCTATATTGTCATAGATTCTTCAACAAAACACCTTATGAACTTCTAAATGGAAGAAAGCCAAATATTTCATATTTCCGGGTTTTTGGTTGCCAGTGCTATATCTTGAGGAAAGGATCTCGGTTGTCTAAATTTCAAAGCAAGTGTGATGAGGGATTTCTTCTTGGATATTCTTCAAATTCCAAAGCTTATAGAGTATACAACAAGTCTAAAGGATTTGTTGAGGAGGCATATGATGTGCAATTTGATGAAACTTTGGGCTCTCAAGATGAAAAAGAGAATTTAGATGATGTAAGAGGTGAAGAATTAAGCAAAGCAATGAAGACTATGGCAATTGGGGATATCATGCCTAGAGAAGAAGATGATGATGAAGATCCATCGGTATCTATTGAAGTTAACCCATCCACTTCCACAACAAATGATCATGGTCAACAAAATGGTAACTCAAGTAACAATGACTCATCTCAAGAAGATAATCAAATAGCCCATATGACCACACCTTCTCCATCAACTCAACCAATTGATCAACCAAGAATTCATCATCAAGTCGCCAAAGATCACCCCATTGATCAAATCATGGGTGACATTAGTAAGGGTGTTCAAACTCGATCTCGTGTTGCTTCTTTTTGTCAACATTATTCTTTTTTCTCTTTCCATGAGCCTAAGCGTGTAGATGAAGCACTTAATGATCCGGATTGGGTTATCTCCATGCAAGAAGAATTAAATAATTTCACTAGAAATGAAGTTTGGGAGTTAGTTGAAAGACCCAAGAATCATAATGTTATTGGTACTAAATGGGTCTTCCGTAACAAAGAAAATGAAGATGGTATTGTTGTGAAGAACAAGTCAAGATTAGTTGCTCAAGGTTATACTCAAGTAGAGGGATTGTATTTTGATGCAACTTTTTCTCCCGTAGCTAGACTTGAGGCCATAAGAATCTTTCTTGCTTATGCTTGTTCTCGCAACATCAAGTTATATCAAATGGATGTCAAAAGTGCTTTCTTAAATGGGAAAATTAGTGAACTAGTATATGTTGAGCAACCTCCCGGTTTTGAAGATCCTACAAAGCCTAATCATGTGTACAAGCTCTCTAAGGCATTATATGGGTTGAAACAAGCCCCTCGTGCTTGATATGAAGGGCTTCGGGACTTTCTTCTTTCAAATGGCTTTAAAATTGGAAAGGTTGATACTACATTGTTCACCAAGAAAATTGGAAATGACATCTTTATTTGTCAAATTTATGTTGATGATATCATCTTCGGTTCAACTAATGAAGATTTTTGTAAAGAATTTGGAGAAATGATGTCTAGGGAATTTGAAATGTCTACGATTGGTGAATTGAGTTTCTTCCTTGGTCTTCAAATCAAACAATTGAAGGAAGGCACTTTTGTTTGCCAATCTAAATATGTGAGGGACATCTTAAAGAAATTTGGCATGGAAGATGCAAAACCCATCAAAACTCCTATGGCTACTAATGGACATCTTGATCTTGATGAGGGAGGTAAACCGGTTGATCTTAAGCTTTATAGGTCCATGATTGGTAGTTTGCTTTATCTTACCGCATCTAGGCCCGATATAATGTTTAGTGTGTGCATGTGTGCTAGATTTCAAGCCGCTCCTAAAGAATGTCATTTGACCGCCGTAAAACGTATCTTGAGATATTTGAAGTATTCTCCTAACATTGGTCTTTGGTATCCAAAGGGTGCTCAATTTGAGTTAGTAGGGTTTTCGGACTCGGATTATGCAGTTGCAAGGTTGATAGGAAGAGCACTTCCGAGGTTGCCAATTGCTTGGACGGTCACTTGTTTCTTGGTCATCTAAGAAGCAAAATTCGGTGGCTCTTTCAACCGCCGAAGCGGAATATATCTCGGCGGGGAGTTGTTGTGCTCAATTACTATGGATGAAGCAAACACTTCTTGACTATGGTGTGAAATTCAAGGAAATTCCTCTCTTATGTGACAATGAAAGTGCTATCAAGATTGCAAACAATCCGGTTCAACATTCTAGAACCAAGCATATTGACATCCGGACCATTTTCTTAGAGATCATGTGAGTAAAGGAGATATCAAGATTGATGGAGTAAGCACGGATGATCAATTGGCGGATATATTTACCAAGCCTTTGGATGAGTCTCGGTTTTGCAAATTGAGAAATGAGCTAAATGTGATTGACATCTCAAATGTGGCTTGAGAAGTAGCACATGTGTTTATCCATATGCTTTTGTCTATCTCTCTTATTAATTTCTAACTTATCTCTTGTCTTTTAGTTTTGTGGAGCTTGCTTTTGCATATTTTCTCTAGCATTACTCAGCACATTGCATCATTAAATAAATTTCTCTTATTATTCTTGAGCAATGATCCCAAAAGAAATCCATGAAAGATCTCTTTTTAAAGTTATTTTATGCTGAAATCAAAAAGGAGGTCGGACCGTCCGTATCAACTGGGCGGACCGTCCGCCGCTTCCCCGGCGGACCGTCCGCCGTGCGGCAGCACGGACCGTCCGCGTGGCTCGTGGGGCAAAGGTGCGGCTCTGGTCGTTCTGGAAGCAATAACGGACCGTCCGCGCCTGGTGCCCGGACCGTCCGCGCGCCCTCGCGGACCGTCCGCGGGGGTGTCGCAGACTATCCGCCCGTGTCACGCGCGGGTGGGTCCCAGGTCGCGGGTTGTTATCGATCCAACCCTTCTCTCCTTCCTCCACCGAACCAGTTCACCCTCTTCCTCCTTTCTCTTGCTCCCTCTCAAAGTGTTAGCCCCCCTCTTAGGGATTTCTCTTGGGGCTCTCCCCGGACCGTCCGAGCACATCCCCGGACTCTCCGCGAGGTTCTCCACCATGTCATCCGGGTACTTTTTCGAATCTTTCTGTCTATCTCTTGGATTTTGAGCAAGGAGGTGGTTAGGGTTTGGAGGTGTGATCTAAAATTCGTCCATGATTTCAAGATTTTGGCTTGGTGAATGTGTTTGGGGTATCAATGTAGTGTTGTGGCAAAATTTTGGTAAAGAAATTTTGGTTTTTGATCAAGTTATGAGGTTGGAAAGAATCGGCCCCACTGTTCATGGGCGCCCGCCGTCCCGGACCGGGCGGACCGTCCGCCGCCTCCTCTCGGACGGTCCGCGCGGCCCCGGCTGCGGCCCCATGCGGAGTGGCTTCTCGAATGGGTTTCATGATCAATTCAAATTACTTCCTAATGTTAATACTCATTGAGATATATGGCTTTTGACAGTGCTCGCAAGGCTATAGCTTCTCTCACTAAAAAGGTGACCAAAAAGGTCACATCAAAGAAGAAGGGCAAGGATGTTGGGACATCGAAGAGGCGGAGAAAAGATGATACCTCTGAGGAAGAAGAGGAACCCGACAATCCAAATGAAAGCGACTTTGATCCGGCCAAAGAAGAGGCAAGTGCCTCATTCATGATGGATGAAGATGAGATAAGTCAAGGGGGAGGTAACAATGTTGAAATCATTGATGTGGTTAATTACACAGCTCCTAGAAGGCAGTGGACCCAAAGAGAATTTGCTATTGTTAGAAATGAAAATGCTTATAATCAACCCTGTGACACCCACAATTTATTCTTCCACACTCTTGTGCAAGAACAAGCATTTTTCGGTAGTTTGATGGAGTGCACAGTTTTCTCTCATCAAAGGGTTGATTTTGATTATCTTGAGTCTAAACCTGTCCTTGCTGGGGTGGCAACAAAATTTGAGAATTTGAGGTTAAAACCATTTCTTCAGCATAGATGCGATTGGAATGATACAATAGTTAGACAATTCTATGCAACTTATGAAATGGATTTCATAGGAAAGAAAATGAAATGGATGACTGGTAAAAGTGAGTATGAGGCCACATTTGCAGAATTTGCAGCTGCTAATCATCTTAACTATGAGTATTTTAGCGAGGGTATTGATGTTTATAACGAGGATATTCTTGAAGATACAAACTCGTATTTTATGAGCCCGGCACCCTTAATGCAACCATAATGAACTCGCCCGTCGCCAGGACTTAGACACCATCCAAATTTGCCATCAACAACATCATTAGGCACACTTTTATGCCTAAAAGTGGTAATAAGGATAAAGTCCAGGAACATTATTGGAATGTGATTGATTATGTTATGAATGGAACTAGATTTAATGTTGTGAAGCTTATACTTGATCAAATGATTTGCAAGAAACGTCTTGTTCGTGATAGTATTTATTTTGCCCCTTATATTATGTCATTGATCAAGATCAAGACGGGGTTCAATGGGCTATGTGATGTGAAGCATGAACTTTATCGTCCATTTTACAATGCTAAAGCCTTTTTGAACAAGCCATTGACACCCTATGGACAGGAAGCAGAGGCTCACAATGTTGCAGAAAATATTGAGGCTCATGGTGGTGATGGTGAAAATGCAAATGTTGGTAACTTGGGCAATGTTAATGTTGATGAGGGTGCTTATGCTATGCCTCCTCCTCCTCCTCCAGTTCCTCCTATGCAGCCACAGTGGGAGCGTCCTGCTGGATATTTTGATTCCTATTTTGCTAATATTCAACAGTCAATGAACTCTCAGTTTCAGCAAATGCAGTCGGGGTTTCAATCTCACTTTGAGGCATATGGACAGCAGATGACTGATACTTTTCAGACTATGCAGCAGAATTTTCAGCATCAGATTGATACTAGTCTGGATACCTTTGGTCATCATGTCTATAATACTATGCATGACCCCATGATGCAACGGTTGGGTGATATGCAGACTGATCTTCAGAATGACCTCAGTGCCCTTAATGATAGATTCTCTCAGATGTCCACCTCCGAGCAAGTATCGCGGTTACATGATCGGCGGACACGGCTTCAAAGACGATGTCCATGCCCCGAACACGCCTTTTGGAGATTTCGAGAGATCATTTTTATCATTACTATCCGGCTCCCGCACCACCACCACGCTTCTGTCCCCCCTCCGCAATTCTATCCTCCTCCGCCGCCCCTCGCTATGACTAGGCCCTTTTGGTATTTGATGCCAAAGGGTGAGAGAGATTTGGAGGAGTGTGTGATTTCTAGGGGGAGCTCACTTTGCTTGCATGAATTTGGAACTCTTTGCATTGCATTTACATGTTTAATTTCGGTCTTGCATGAACTTCGTGTGGCTTGTAATAATTTTGTGAGACTTACGTTTTGTTGTGTGATGTGTTTGAGAACTAGAACTTGTGACTATCTTGTGATGTTCTATAATTATGATCTTGTTTTGTTTATCTTATGTTTTGTTCTAGTTCCCGTAGTAGTTTTTGATGCTAACCCTTAATCTCTTTGGATATATATTTGTGGTTGTTGCCTTGATCTCTATTTTGTAGGGAAACTCCGTCAAAATTTATTATGTTTATGCATATGTGTAAAAATCAAATGGAAATTACATGCACATACGTAGGGGGAGTTATCTTTATATTCTTGTTTTGGAGACAATTACTCTATATATTTATTGAATTTATTTGAGAAGAGTAAGTGATTCCAAAACACAAAACCTTTCTTATATCACTCCTTTAAATGGTTGTCATCAATTACCAAAAAGGGGGAGATTGAAGGCATCTAGGCCCCTAATTCGTGTTTTGGTAATTAATGACAATCATTATGGACTAACAATTTTATTTGAGTTATAAGAATAGGTTAGTCCTAGGTGAAACGATGAGATCATGTGGGGTACATGAGAAGGTCTTGGTTGACTTATGTTGGAAAGGGCTCAAGGCAAAGGTAAAAGATAGGGTTTCGCTTTTACCGGTCATAAGGTGATTAGAGGATGTTATATGACCGGGTTAATAGGATAGATAGCCGTACTATCAAGAGGGATCAATTTCATTGGCTTGACTTTCCATAGTGCCACTTGGATCAAAAATTTGCATGCATTGCATTTAGATGAGTGGCGGTTTCTCTTGGTAAAAGGGTTTCATTGAAAATCAAAAGAAAAATAAGTTTTCAGGTATCTGGCGGACAGTCCGGGCCCTTCGGGCGGACGGTCCGTGGGTTGTTGGTTTTTATTTAATACCTGAGTTTTTGGAAAAAGATTTCGAGAAAATGCGCTTCCGGGCGGACGGTCCGCAAGGACCAGGCGGACGGTCCGCCGGGACCAGGCGGACGGTCCGTGAGGTGCTGCGGACGGTCCGTTATTCGCAACAGAACGAGGTGTTGTTCGGGGTCCAGGGCGGACGGTCCGCGGCTAGCCCGCGGACGATCTGCGTGGCCCTAGCGGACGGTCCGCCCGGCCCAACGTGCAGCCGCCCCAGCCGTTGACTTGGCGATTTTACCATTGGAATTCAAACGCGGACCGTCCGCGAGGGCATCACAGACAGTCCGCGAGGCACGTGTTTTGTGTCTAACGGCTAGTAACGGGAAGGGGGGGTATTTATACTCCAAGCCCGGGGTTGGAGACTCTGTCTTGGCACTTTTAAAGGTTCATACTCCCTTGTAGAGCTCTCCCTCCCCTCTCTCTCACTCACTTGACTTAGTGGTGGTATTCTTTGTGAGATTGAGAGTTTCTAGTGCATTGCATCAAGGTTTTGATCTTTGTGGCACTAGGGAATCATCAAGCAAGTGGTTGATTTGTTACTCTTGGAAGTTGCCGCTTCCTAGACGGTTTGGTGGTGGAAGAATCCGTTGAAGCTCGCAAGAAGATTGTGCGTGGCTCCGGATTTCATGTTGTGAGAGGTATTGTGCTCACCTCACCGGAGCGATAAAGAGCAACTCTAGTGGAATCGAGGTGTGGAGTGGTTCTCTTGTTCTAACCGGCTCAAGATCAAGTGGTGTCTTGATAGAGGAGTGGTTGAACATTGAATCCACCTCAATGTGGATTAGGGGTGACCGGCAAGTCATCGATACCACGGGATAAAATTTGTCTCTTGTGCTTGGTTATCTCTTTCCTCAATTTCCTTTCAAGCACTTTACTTTGAGCATTCTATTTCTAGAGGTTGTTGTTTATCTTGTCACCCTAGGCCGCAAAACCCCCAACATAGGAATAGAGTAGGTAGAGATTTATTTCTCCTTGTGGTTCTAATTAAATTTCTCTAGTGTTGTGGTTTTAGTTTTTAAACCGCCTATTCACCCCCCCTCTAGTCGGTATCCTAGATCCTACAGGTACACTATCACTTGGACTGACCATGCGCTGATCTTCACCTATGGATCTTGTTGTTTACACGGATGCCAACTGGGATGGTTGTCCTGACACTCGTCAGTCGACCTCTGGCTATGCAGTATTCCTTGGGGATAACTTGGTGTCCTGGTCCTCCAAGCGTCAACATATAGTCTCCATATCGAGTGCTGAAGCTGAATATTGTGCAGTGGCGAATGGTGTCGCTGAAGCTACTTGGCTATGTCAGCTGCTTCTTGAGCTTCGCCACCCTCCTCGCCATGCTACTTTGGTCTATTGCGATAATATCAGTGTTGTTTATCTCTCCGGTAACCCCGTGCAGCATTAGCGGACGAAGCATATTAAGATTGACCTCCACTTTGTTCAAGAGAAGGTCACCCTCGGCCACGCTCGAGTTCTACATGTTCCTACGACATCACAATACATCGACGTCTTCACCAAGGGCCTTCCGTTGATGCCTGTTAGCGTATACTTTTATATGTCAACTAAACATGGAAAAGGACTAAAAATTAATTAGATCACCTTGTTAGGGTTTACACTAACATATTTCCATGAGTTTTGGTGAAGTTGTGATTTGCAGGGACTAAACAGGAAAACAGCAGAATTAGCGAGACATACGACTCCAAAGACGTGTCCCAATCAACTCCTACAAAAGAGCAACCTAGAAGTACTTCAAAGGAAGAATCAAAGTACAACATTGCGAAGAGCTCGTCGAGATGATCGAAACAGATATATCATTTGCCATATTCGGTGTCCAGAATCTGAAGATATTTGTCGTCAAGAGGGGTTCGGTAAAACGGGCATAACTCCCTCATCCGAACTCCGTTTGATGCGAATTAATACTTTTTGGAAATGGCATGATGACGCGCACGCACCCACCAAAGATGGGCCTGAAGCTCCACAGTGGGAGACCGATCGGCCTCCTTATAGGGCCGATCGGTCTGGCCCTGCTGCCAAACGGGCCCCGCTTCTAGTATGTTCCAGAAGGTTCCTCCATTGACCTATAAAACCACATCTTGGCCGTAGATCAAGGTCGGTTAGATCGTATGACGGCGAGGCACCTCCTTAGGACTATATAAACAGATCCCAGACCCCCTGGTTCAATCATCCTCTCATTAGCTATCTATAGAGCAAAAGTTAGGGTTTCATTTCAGAGAGAGATCCCTCTAGTTGTCTAGTTCATCTAGTTCTAGTTATAGATCTAGTTCTTCTAGTTCATCTAGTTGTAAGATCAAGGAGAGAGGTGAGGAGCAAGCTAGAGATGCGGACCTGTCGTATCTTCATCAACATTGTACATCTACAACAACTAGTTCGTTCTTCAGCAATATCCAGGTTCTTTATTTATTAATTCTAAGTTCTCTATTTATTTATTTGCATTCAATATTTACTTTAAGTTTATTTATTAGATTCCCGCCTGCATCAAGTGCTCTAGTCTTTGCAACGCTAGAGTAGTAATCTTTAGATTAGGCGTGGTGCTTAGTCTAGTGGTTACCTGGAATTGCACCCAATCCCACGATAGTTAGTGGTAGCCCCAGGTGGTGACAGCCCTGACGGCCGTCGTATTCCACCACGTTCGGATTGGTGTTTGTAGGACCGTTGTTGGAGCTTCCTAGCCCCCTTCTCATCCCTTTTAGCGGCTAGTGTTCCGATGTCCCAATATAAATAAACCCAAGAGTATCTCAGATTTTTTAGATCGATTAGAGGTTTTAGAAACAGTCTCTCTCTCAACATCATCAAACTTTTCGTAGGACGTTCTAAACTCTTTCTAGTACACTTCACGTTCCCCGTGGAAATCGATACTCTGGAATACTCCCGGGTGAAGGCTACATCGGTATCCGTGTGCTTGCGGATTTTTCTGTTTGCATTAATAAATACCAACACCTTCCTACCTCATTATTTCAGGATTTTCGATCGAGTCTGAATGTTAGCGATGCTCCCGATTAGACTGCGGGTGAGTGTTAGCCTATTGCAATTATAGTATTGAGTAGTTATGCTAGGTAGCCCATGATTTGTGACTTGTACCACGCCCGTGCGGTTGGCTTATACGCCACCCCGGCTCTATATGTACTCATGCATATTGATGGAATACAATCAATCATTCCTAAACACTTTCATTTTAAAAAATTTAGATTAAAAAGATTAAAATAAAAAAAAATTCCAGAGGGCTCCGAGGATGGCAAGGTGTTGGAGCGTTCCAATGACGAGTGGGACCAAAAGAGAAGGACTCACCTTATTATTAAGGGCAAAATCGACTTGTCACTCCCTTTCTCTCTCCTTTCATGTAGAAAATAAATATTTTATTTCTTTCAGTAGCAAGTAGGGTCCGTCAGCAAATGCAAGACTGAAAGATGTATGTTGGCTAAAATCAATATTAAAGGATGTTCATGAGCAAAATTACACAAAATAATATAGCTAAAGTTGCCCTAAAATAAAAAAAAGAATACAGCTAAAGATCTCTTTTGTGGGGCCCATCCATAAGGACCACTTGGTCTACAAACACTGCTCTTGCCTTAAAGAAAATTGTGAAATCCTTTTAATTATCCTAATTGTTTATGGCTTGAATGGGTTGGTGAAAGAGGGAAAATTTCTTACACCGGTAGTTAAATGTTATTAGCCTTGAAAAAAGTTGTTTCATGTCGTTCATGCATAAGTTGTGTATGGTTCATCATGAAATCAAATATGTTGTATATAATTGGGAACCATGTAGCTGGCATTCAGTTTATAAATAGGAAAAAAACTAAGATCACGTCATATCCAATTGCCTTGGTTGCTTTTTCCTGATAGAATGGCTAAGATATAAGATTGAATTTATTGGTGTCTTTGGATCCAAGATTATAATTGATTTTTTATATTGAGTACGAAAAGAATTACCATTATATCATACTTTTAACTATTGTCATATAAATATATAGCACATGCGTGTCACGCGGGCATTATTACTATTATATTAATCTTCAATCAATCTTTTATTTCCCAAACGTGTATCACTTACAATAACCAAAAAAATCTCAATGCAAGTTGCAAGAATAAATCATGAAATATCTACTCCACATGGTGTCCTTAGTGTATTTCTGTGTTAACTATACATTACTGCGTATAGTTCATATCAATTATTAAATTAAGATCACGAACTCTTGAAGAAAGATTGTGTTGTGTGAATATAAAGTGTGTTCAATATTTTTTGTTTTTCAAAAATATGTGCGTGCCGCACGTACATTTTATTAATTACCGAAAAATAATGAAATTGGGACAAGTGGGGAGGTTTAGAGTTTAGGTGCGGAGATTTTTAGTTTAGTGTGGGGCTTACATATTTCAGTGCCTAGCTTTATCTATTTGAGCAGGTCGATAAAAAGTCATCAAAAATATTTTGTCAAAAAAATGCATCTGGTGCGTCCGCGGTGCATCGGCCGGCCGGCTTGCATCCGCCGGGTGCACCAGGTCCTCTCTCCACCTCTGCCTCTGCGCGGCTCTGCGCATCGCCACGCGATATCCACGAGCGGATCGCAAGGGGATCCCGTGCGCGAGACGGTGAGAGACGTGCGCCGCCGCCGTGCGCGCCCGCCCGCGCCCTCCTTGCGCACCCGCTCTGGTTTGGCCGCGGGACGCCGCCAGGGCCATCTCGCCCCCCTCCTCTCCACACCCCGCCATCCCTCTTTGTGCTGGTAGCCATGCCCCGCCGTACCTCCTCTCCACTCTAGGCGCCGGCGTCCGCGCGTCGACGGCAGCGGCCTGGCCCCACCTGACCTCCGGCGTCGATCTGTTCGGCGCATGACAAGGGCGCCAACCTGAAGAAGCAAGGTTCTAACCTTAGATCTGAGGGCCTCGGAGGTGGGGGAGCGGAGGAAGCTCTATCCGGCACCCGGAGTAGCAGAAAGGGCGAGAGGGCAGCCGTCTGCGCAAGTGGCGGCGGCGAGGCTCACCAGTTCAGGCAGGTGCGTCCGAGGAGAGCGCTGCGTGCTCCTGCCGCCGAGCTGCCCAACTCAGGTATGTGCACGAAACCTTCTGATTGATACAAGTTGACAATGCACATCAGTTTCGAGAAATATGATTAAATCAATAAATTTTTCAGAGAAACTAATGCAGGATTGAGCTTGATTGTGAGCAATGTAATATTATGAATTGGTGAATTCAGAGAAACTGCATGAATGGTCAATACTGAGCTGTGAGCTTTGCTTTATGGAATCTGGACGCAAAGACGTAGTTAGCCAAGAAGCCATTAGTTGCTTATCTGACTGCATCAGTTAAACTATTTGATAAGTTAGGCACCACAAGTAGAAAATTCATGATTCTCTAAATTGACAAGTAGTTCAGAATCCTACTTTTAGTTCCTGATGGACCCTAACCAGTCTAAGGTTATCATTTTTGTTTTGCTTGTGTCAGCATATCATGTGTTATAGTATATGCTTATTTTGTACGCTAATTTGAACTACTATTTGATCATAGCAACTCATTTCTTGCTACACATGCTCACACCTAAATTGACACCTGATATAGTTCTTTACCTTTCTGTGTGAAACTGAGCAGCACTCAGGTAGAAGGAACATGCAACCGTGTGATGTTTGATCTTTGTGTAAAATCACATGATTGATGCATGGGCAGTGTGGGGAGAAGGGCCAAGAAGAGGGCTGTGTGCTACATTTCTGCATTTCATCTAGATGGTTTTAGAACTGGATAGAATGAGGGTCATCCTT
The DNA here is from genome assembly GCA_947561735.1 of Cenchrus americanus. Classification (NCBI taxonomy): domain Eukaryota; kingdom Viridiplantae; phylum Streptophyta; class Magnoliopsida; order Poales; family Poaceae; genus Cenchrus; species Cenchrus americanus. The sequence continues at coordinate 72,295,841 of OX387244.1, read as the reverse complement.
CAGCCTACCCAGAAAAGCACATCAACTGATTTTTAGAACTGGATAGAATCATGGTCAATATGGAGTTGTGGAATTTCGCTTTATGGAATCTGGATGCAATGTGTAGCTAGCCAATAGTTGATTATTTGACCGCATCAGTTAAACTATTCTTTTTTTTCTTGAATACGCAGGACAGTTAAACTATTCTTGCTTCATTATAGATCATATATGTCAATATTTATGAATTTGTTCTTGCCTGATGGATCACAGGGAGCTTTTCCTGGTGGCAACAGTTCTCCCTACCAGGCTGCCTGGAACCCATACATGTATGGCTACCAAGGTCCTCCATTCTGGTTCCCCCAAGGATTCCAGCAGCTTCCACTCAATGTCCCAATGATGCAGCCAAGTACCGATGGTCCACAATTGTTTCATCCGGCTGAAATGACAGATGCATCCAGGCAAAACGATGAGACAGATGTGGAGGAAGTGCCCGTCCCTCCAGTGCCAGGTCCTACAGGAAAAGGAAGGAGCAAAAAGGTGGTCAGTAGGATCAAGTTAAGCAACTTCTGCCTAGATGAAGATGTAAACGTTGTGAAGTCATGGCTTGAAATAAGCTGTGACCCTGACCCAATCACAATTACTGCACACAAAAAAGATCGCATGTGGGATAGGATCATGCAGCGGTACAATTCGAGGAGGGGATCCTACCCAGAAAGGAGTTTGAGATCTGTACAGAGCCGTTGGGACATAATCAAGGGTGAAGTGGGGAAGTTTTCATCCTTCTATGCTCACACCATTCGAGAGAATCCTAGTGAGATGTCAGATGCAGATAAGGTTTGCGGACCCATTTTGTAGAGAGTTCTTTTCTATGCATTTTTCTGTTTCGGACCCATTCTAACAACAATTATTTCCTGTTGCAGATCACTCATGCTGCAGCTAAATTTGCTGGTGTCCTCAAACACAATTTTGCATTCATCCATTGTTGGGCGATTATGAAGGATGAGCCCAAATGGCAGGATCCAAAGCCCAGAGTTCGTGCAAACTCAGCTGGCATGTTCGAGAGAAGAAAAAAAAAGTCAGCTGGGGGTGAAGGTTTTGGAGAGGACAATAGCCATGGGCCTGACACCAACGACCTTGGAGAGCACAATTGTAGCCCTATTGGATCAGCTGGGAAGAGGCCTATGGCCAGGGATTCAGCTAAAGCATCCAAGAAAGCAAATTCAGCTGGAGGTGAAGGTTTTGCAGAGGACAATAGCCATGGGCCTGACACCAACAACCTTGGAGAGCACAATTGTAGCCCTATTGGATCAGCTGGGAAGAGGCCTAGGAGCAGGGATTCAGCTAAAACATCCAAGAAGAAAGCAAACTCTTCTGCTGGTTCAGGTTTTGAAGAGGACAATAGCCATGGGGCTGACACCAACAACCTTGGAGAGCACAATTGTAGCCCTATTGTATTAGCTGGGAAGAGGCCTATGGGCAGGGATTCAGCTAAAGCATCCAAGAGGAAAGCAAATTCCTCTGCCGATTCAACGTCATCTTCAGAGCATGCTTCGAGGATGCAAGATCTTTTGTTGCAAAAAAAATCTATCCCACAAGCAGCAGTGTGTAAAAATGATCGTTTCCAGCAGCTTGCCTGCATAGATGAGAAGCGGTTTGAGGAAATGCGAAGACACAATCAATCACTGTTAGACATTGAGCAAGAGAAGATTCGAATGATGCGCGAGAAGCATGACATGGACAGGCAAGAGAAGGAGAAGCGAGAGGATGAAAGGATCCTTGGGATTGATCTTAATGCATGCACACCAGCTCAGCGATTGTATTATGAAGCTCTTCAGGAAGAAATTTTGGAGAAGGTTGCAGCTAGGCGCGCGAAGAGACTGCGGCCCTGAGCCATGGATGTGAGAGGCAACCTTATTTATATGCTTTCTTGAATTTATTTCTGGGAACTAATTAGTTTAAGTGAGCTTATATGTAGACTGTGATTTGTCATTGCTTTGTGTTTGGAACTGTAATTGAGTGTAGGCTTGTAGCATGTAGCCTGTGATTTGTTGTTTATTAAGTCGGTGTAATTGGAACTGTGACAGCCTGTGTAATTGGAACTGCCAGCTTCCAAGTTCTAACTTAGCATGTCTTGATGTTATCAGCTGGTCAGTTAAACATTTAGAGCTTCGAATATGACCGGTGAAGAGCACTTGGTAGTACGCAAGTCAGGTGAGATTCAATTAAAATAGTGCTGCTAACAATATAACTTAATTAAAAAATTGTATTACTAAATATTTCATCTCCCATATTTGGAATAATCATTTTAAATGTTTGTTGAGATGAGATGGTAGTTGAAGATGATTGAGGCCCCGTTTGGGAGGGCTCCTGCCAGCTACGGCTCCAACACTGGCGCGGAGCTGGCGGAGCCACCCAAACGGAGCTCCATGGGCTCCTTGCTACAGTTCGCATGTCAGTGAGAGGAGTGTCGGGGACAGCCATGGGGTCCCCTAATAACTGGGCGAAAACCCATTTTTTCGCAAATAACGAAACACAAATAAACTCACAAACTGTAAATTGCACCCCACGCAATCACGGCCTGGTGACAGGAGCCCACGGCCCCGGCAACCTCAGCGGCTCACCGAGCGGTCGGCCCCCAGCACCCCTCGGGCGAAACTCCGCTTCGCTCGAGGGCGACAGCGCCGTACCGCCGAAACTTCGCCTCGCTCGAGGTCTGGACTCCCCCTCGGGCGAAACTCCGCCTCGCTCGAGGGCTATGCGCCCCCTCGGGCAAGACTCTGCCTCGCTCGAGGGCTGGACGCCCCCTCGAGCGAAACTCCGCCTTGCTCGAGACTCTCGCGGGTCCACCGCTCCCGCACCCACTCCCCCGACCGGAGCGTTAAATGCTCTGACACAACACGTGCGCCCGGGTCAAAGGCGAATCTCCGCCACACTAGCCCACTGACACCGCCTGGGAATCATATCACGACACTGTTTTGCCACCCCCCCGTGAGGCCATCCCCGCCATTGTACGACACTGTGCGGTAAGGCCAGTGTCAGCTTCGTGACACTGTGCCGCCCACTCTCGTACGCCCCGCACGCCGCACCCTAGAAAGAGGATGCTAGAACTCTCGAAAAGGGTATGAGCGCCTTTCTCGCGCCGGCGTGGGACGACGCTGTGACGTCAGACCAATGGGGCGCGTCTCCTCCGTCGCCATCGGCCCTGTGCGGCCATCCCCGCCGCTACGCCACCATCCCGAACACTATAGCGCCATCCCCGGCGCTGTGGGGACCCAGGACGACAAGACGTCGCCACGCTCGCCGCTGTGCGACCTCCAGCCTTCCGTCAGCCCAACCCTCGAGCTGGCGTACAGACGACGACCAAACAAGTGGTTTCCACGGTGCCAGCCTCGAAGCCGCTCCTGGATGAACACAGGACTCGCAGTGACACTCTGTCAGAAGCAGGATTCGTCTGGACGGCCATCCACTTTGTGGCACTGTATACCATACCACCACACGTAGCTAAAACTGTGCGGCACGATTGTAAACTGCCTCCCCTTGGCCTATAAAAGGAGGAGGCAGTCCCCCGGCCGCAGGGGACGACGGTTAGCACACACTTACACGCTTTCCGCCTTCACCACGATATTGGCATCTCGCCTCAATCAAACCTCAAGGACCTGGACGCACCACCTCCTCTCCCGCCTCGCTTGTAGCGCCCCTCTGCAAGCACCACGGTGCAGTGCAATACAGTGCCACGAGCATGCCCCCGCTGGACGTACGGCCCCGTCCAGAACCAGGATAAAACTCGTGTAAATTAGTTGTTTAGCATCGGCCATCGAGAGATAGATCTCAGTGCTCATACTAGTTAGTGTCGGGACTACTTTCCGCACCGACAGTTGGCGCGCCAGGTAGGGGAGCCGCAGTGAAGATCAGCTTTCACCAGCCATCTCGATGGTGACCCGCACCGAGTACAGGTCCCAAAGCTCGGACCCCCTCCCAGCCGGATTCGACATCCGGTTCGGGAGCCTGAACTTCTAGGCCATGGGGAATGGCTACCTCATGCGCATCTCCAACCGTGCCGAGCTTCACCCGTGGCAGTCGACCGGGCCAGGACCGGTTCCCGTCACACCTGCTGCTGACACTCCAGCGCCCGCTTAGGCAGACGCTGCGGGCCCTTCAGCACCCCGACGCCGACAGTGCTCCGGCCAGTGCTCGCGCCAGGCGCGAATGGAACGACGTCAGGCCGCACGTGGTGCTGCACAATGCGACACACCTGCTAGCGGGGCGACGGCGGTGACCACTGGGGAGTGCGTGTCTCCCGAGCCGCGGTTCCCCCACAGGATGCGCAACGCCGCGACAGCCTACGCCTCGGCCGCTAGCACCGACGTGGTGGCGTACGAGGACCTTCCCGGCCACCACCTCCTGGCGGTCAGGAACCTCATCGCCACCACCAACGACGAGTCGTACCACAGCTCCACCAGCGAGCTGCCACCCGCCACCTCACATGGGTACGTAGAATGGGACTTCTCCGGCGTGCCGGACCCAGTAATGTTCCAGTGGTTCCTCGACGCCGCAGACTACTGGTTCGGCTGCTCCGACGACTCCAGCCTCAGGAGCCACGACCCCACGCGCGAGTGCTTTGTGGTAGTTGTCGACGACCAGGTCGACGACACGAGCGTGGCGGGGACTGGCGACGGACAAGCCCCCCAGAACCTGGGGACCAACATACAGCGGAACCCGAGACCCAGCGCCCCTCCTACCTTGCCGGCGAGAGGCGCCGACATCAATGTGCAGCTGGCTCAAGCGCGTGAGCTCGAGGCTAAGCTCACAGAGGAGTACCACGCGGTATGACTGCTTCGCGCCTCCATTGCTGGAGAGGCTTCCACGCGCGGCGAATGCGTGCGCACACTGGGCAAGCAGGCCCGCGAGCGCATCAACGCTGACTTCAATGTCGACAACCCAAACACGCCTCCGCGCGTGAGTTAGAAGCTCATCACAGCTGCGACGCTGCTACGGGCCATGCCCTCTCCATCGACGCTCGAGGCGCGAAACCTGCACCGCGAGGTGCAGGCGCTCATCGAGCAAGCGGCCGTGCAACAGGCCGCAAGCACCAGCAGGGTAGCACCCGGGATGACAGCGGCACGCATGGCCAAGAGGCATCCGTCCACGCAGACGGCGCGGTAGGGCAACCGGCCAACCAGGGCCGAATGCGGCCAAAGAGCGGATCCTTGATACACACGGACAGGCTCAGGACGGTGACGCCCGCAACGTCATCAACGTCCGCCGAACGGGCAATGCGGAGGCACGGGTGGCAGCAGGCTACCACCCCCGGCGGGTTGGATGTTACGACAGCTGTGAGGATCGATCGCCGACGCCGGAGCCACCGGGGACCCGTTTGTTCAGCCGGGAGATCCGCATGGCAAGCTTCCCTCAGCACTTTCGCCAGCACACCTTGATCGACAAATACACGGGGGGAGACGGACCCTCGTGTGTGGCTCAACGACTATCACCTAGCATGCCAGCTGGGTGGCGCCACCACCGACGAAGTCATCATCTGCAACCTGCCGCTGCACCTCGCGGACTCGGCCCGGACGTGGCTCGAACACCTGCCACCCAGCCAAATCCACAACTGGGGTGACCTGGTGTGCACGTTCGTAGGGAACTTCCAGGGCACATACGTGCGCCCTGGGAACTCCTGGGACCTGCGGGCGTGCACCCAGAAGCCCGACGAGTCGCTCCGGGACTTCATATGACGCTTCTCCAGGCGTTGTACTGAGCTCCCGAGTGTAGCCCAGTCCGAGATCATGCACGCCTTCCTCGAGGGCACGACCTGCCGGGACCTCGTGCGCGAGCTCGGGCGCAGCCCACCGGTCGACTCCAACAAGTTGTTCGATATCGCCACCAGCTTTGCTTCCGGCGAGGAGGCGATGGGGGCCATCTTCGATGGCAAGAAGGGCAGGCGTGTGGATGACGCGCCCGCAGAAGGCGGCAAATCCAAGGATCCACAGCAAAAGCACAAGCGGGGCAAGAAGGGTAAGAAGCCTCGCTGCGAGGCGCGCGCGCAGGGGCACGACGATGACGGGGACGAGGCCCTCGCAGTTGACCCGGCCCGAAAGGGCCCTCGAGCGGCCCCTCAAGGCCCCAGCGTGTTCGACGACATGCTGAAGAAGTCGTGCCCGTACCACAAGACACCGATCAACCACACCCTCGAGCAGTGTGACATGCTCAAGAAGTACTACAGTCGTGCCGCCGCGAAGGAGGGCGAGGCAAAGAAGGATGGTGGTGACGGAGACGCCGGCGGCTTCCTGGCGGTGGAGAACGTCTTCCTCATCTTTGGGGGGCCGATCGTGGACATGTCCAACAGCCAGTGCAAGAGGGAGCGGCACGAGGTCCTTGCTGCAGAGAAGACTCCTCCTTCCTTCCTTGACTGGTCGGGGACACCATCACCTTCAGCCGTGAGGATCACCCGAGCCGCGTTCCCAACCCGGGCCAGTACCCACTGGTTGTCGATCCGGTCATCGACAACTCGTGGTTCTCCAAAGTGCTAATGGACGGAGGTAGCAACCTCAACATCCTCTACGCGTGTTGACGCAAAAAGTGCACCCGGCGCCAAACACACAGCAAGCCGAACAAAGCTGGCTTCACACGCGCAAAGAGTAACAAGATGTGCCAGTCAATTTTCCCTGAAAATTAACAAAAGACAAAGCAGTTAGATACCAAAGCTTGGAACTTGCCGGGTGGTACCAGACACTTCCATATTTACGGCTAAGAAGCCAGTTGGAATGACACATAGCTATAGAAAGCTATTTGCCAATGAACTGAAACCATTCGGGAATCTATAAAAGGAAAAGTAATACTGCCGAATGGATGGCGTAAGCATGACAGCGACCGGTCTCTGTTTGAACAAGAATGCACATGCACGAGGCCATGACCAATCCCCATGATGATTAGCATTAAATAAATAAATAAAGTAAAAGCACGGACATGATCATGCAATAAACAAGCATGCATAGATCCAAAGCACTAGTCTACCGCATGTCTAGGTACTTAAAAACCCGTCGGGTACAATATCAAGCAAATCTATCCACCGCATGATACAACTTGCATGAAGGTCGTACCACTTTCCACAAATAGATCTATCCACCGCATGATACAATCTAAATATGGAAAGCTAAAAGCATACATCATTTAAAGCATGAATAACGCACGTGTTCTACTCGTGAAGAAACATAACCGAATACGTACGAACGTACCGATTCGGGGTCCATGAAGAAGGAACGAACATTACCAAGTGAATAAATCTATCGATTCATTTGAAAATCTAATCCACCGGATGACTAGCTCCAAAGCAACCCAAAACCTCGCATCTACCGCATGATACTCAGTTCTTTCAAGATTTATACCAACGTTGGCAAGCTTGAACCCGCAACACGTAACAATCTAGATCGATTCGGTTTCGGCTATCGGAAAGCACAAGATCCACGTGTTAAAATACTAACTCGACTCGTACAAGGATCCCAAAAGGATGAAGCCAATCCAAATCTATCTAGATTGGGCAAAAGTGTGTTACATGAATTTGAACATAAAGTAAAAACTCAAAGCAAACACGGGGTAACTTAATGAATCTATTAGATCTTGCCAAAATCCAATAGAGCCGATAACTAGCTTCAAGCTAGATCTTAGCCTACCGCATGGCTCATGACCTAACAAGAAACCCTCTTGAACCAAGCTTGAATCTACAGCATGACACGAAGCATGGTAACAAGACTATTTGCATCAGATCTAAATCCACCGCATGATACTAGACATGATACAAGGTTGCCGGTACTCACGGAGGTCGACGGATCGATAAATCCTCTCGAAGAACTCGACAACACGACAAAGGGACTCTAGGGTTTGGCGTAAGGCCGGTGTGTATTGAAGAATGATTGTGTTTGTTACATACATTTAGGGGTCATATTTATACCCTGTCAAGTACAATTTCGAATGGATTCGTTGCCTAACTTATCTCTAAGCTTGATCGCCTATCCATCCATTCGTTCTCCCTGATTGAGCCACGTCACCGTCCAATCCCGCAAAATCGCCTCTCTCTGTTCCTTTGCCGAACCGGAGCGGATAGCCGACCGCATCTCTTTGCCGAATATCTCTGAAAAGATCCTTCCTTCCACCAGACGGACTCTTTATCGAACCGGACCCACAAGTCAGACTCCTTACCAAATTTTGGTGTTAACACATGCCCCTTCAATTGTGGGATAAAAGTAATTTTGTTCCGCAATTGACTCCAGCCACGAATACTTCAAATCAAATCTGTCAATACCTGTTCTTCGCAATCCGCCGGAATCTTCATCTAGATCCAAACCCTAGATCCCCTCGTTCCGAGCTCAAATCCCCAATGGCAGCTCAAAACCAAGATGCTCAGGTAAATTCTTCTTCCGCCTTTTCTTCAGGAGCCTTCCACTGAGCTTCTGATTCGCACTGAGGCCAATTCGAGATCCTATTATCTTGGTCCTGTAGGGAACTCTGATCCTCGAGATTTCATCGCGGCTGAATCTCAGAGAATCCCTTTTAAAGCAGCTCTGTCCCCACCTTCTCGGTGGCAAGACGCTTTCAAGAACTGGCCTTTACCTCCAATCGCAGGCTGGAAAACTTGGTACCAGAGGATTCTTGCAGACAAGAGTGGATTGACCAAAAACTGGGATACCCTCCGCATTGCTCAATGCTTGGAGTTATCCGTGGCAGAGACCCCCAAGAATGAAGACCTTCGATAGCGACCGCCACTTCGGTCAAACAGCGCCAACGCCTTCCTTTTTGGCCATGGCCCAATGTCCCCAACCCTGGCCGATGTGTATATGATCACCGGCCTCGACATTACAGGATCTGTTCAACCCTGGAACTTCAAAGGTTCTTCACGCCAAACAGGGGTGAAACCAGGGAACGGATACAAACAGTATATCCTGAGCCACATGAAAGATAACCCCCTTGGTGATGTCGAATACAGGGCTTTTCTGAATATGTGGCTGTGCAGATTTGTCTTCTGTGGTAAAGCCAATGAGCCCACCCTGAATCACATCATAATGGCGTCTCATTTGGCCAGTGGCAACCGCCTCCCCCTTGGAAAATTCCTCTTAGGCAGTGTGTACCATATGCTTCACCAAACTGTCACCCAAATGTACACCGGCCGAGGATAACATGTGTCAACGGTCCTTGGTGGTTTGTTCAAATGTGGCCGCAACTCCACATGCATCGGATCATTGGGTTCAATTTGAACACCGGGCTCTTCCCCCTTATCCAATCACCCCGAAGGGGAGCCCCAAGCCACCGAGGATGCCGAAATTATGGAGAAGCGGCTTCAACTATTCTTGTTCGACAGACATCGGCCCGCCTTTTCGAGCTATTCTTCAAAGGTTTTCAGAATCCTCTCTGGCTTCCTTATCTGGATAATGACACTTTGACTTTCCCCTATGACTTCTCCTTTGAATCTGAACGCCAAGATGGGAGATTCCTGGAGATCTTCAACATCATAATCCGCCCATGTATGCTGCCGGCTGAATTTAATGGAGGGAGGCTGAATCATAGCACTTATGAGTATTATCAGCCTAATGTAATGGCTCGGCAACTTGGGTGCGGCCAGATGCCCCAAGGCTATTTCTGCATGAATTCCTCAAGCCCAGGGAGGAAATCAAAGAAATTATGCACAAGCAAAGAGAGTTTTCAATTATGTCCGCAGTCCCACCGTCTATACCGGCCTTTTGTGCCTATAACCTTAGCTCATCCCACCTTCAATTCCTCGGTGGCAAGAATTCCATGATCATATCTTCAATGAGCCCGTGCACTCGTTCGTGCGAGTTGATGCCTCGGTTTTCGACCAACTTCGGAGGTAATATAATGAACCTTTGGATCAGACATACCCTCTTTAATCATGACTCTGACTTTCGTCTTCTTACTCACAGAACACAGTGCCTGCCCCTCGAGCTAGGAATATCACCTACAATGCTGTGGGCCCAATCTCAAAGACTCGGGATTCAAGTCCACAACTCTGGCTCAGTTAATGGCCAGGTTTGCTACAACAGACCCCAACCTCTCTAGCCTTGCTGCTGACAGGAGGCAAGGTTTGTCTCTCGGTTGCTCCTCCAAATGCCAAGAGGAGGAGAACTGTCAAGAAAATTCTTGTTGAGGTAAAATCTTTTGCTTTCTTGATCACAAGGTTACCCCGCTTCGACAAATCATCTCTTGTGCAATTTCGGACCGAGCCCAGCGGCCTTCGGTGCCGCAACCACTCGCCAATGCCCCATCCACCGGTATGACCTCCACCGTCCTTTTCTTAAGGATGAACACTGGCATTTACCCTTTCAATTTGACACTTGTAGAAGAGACAATGGAAGAACAACTTGTAGATGTCCCAGTGGCTCAACAAGCAAGTCCACCCAGGGTTGAATTACCTATCCCAGTGGAGATCTCATCTTCATCACCTTCTACAGAAGCAATGAATTCTCCAGAGATGAATCTCCCAATCCAGCCGGAGCCATCAAATCCTCCAAGGGCACAATCACCCGTTGGTCATGCAGAGACAACAATCCCAACAGAGGTGGACCCAACTCCTCCTCAGCTAGAAGCCCATGAGTTACCAGCGACTGCATCAACATCCTCTAACTTGGAAGCTTCAGCTTTACTTGGAACACCTTCTTCACCTGTGATTGCCCCTGCTCAAAATCTTGCCCCAGCTCAAGAAATCAGCCACGAGGTACTCAATTGCACTTAACTCTACTACCTTTGCATTTAGCACTCCTAACTCGGCAATACTGCTTCTTAGGATCAAGCCCCATCATCATCGAGCCTGCCAACGGGGAACAATCCAGTTGCCGAGGCGATGGAAGGGACGCACCAGCCTCTGTCAGATGAGCTGCTAGCAAAGCTTAGAGAAATTGTTGCCTGGCTGGAAAGAGATGCACAAGATCAGTTCAAGGATCTTGACTACTTCGAGGAAATGCTTGAATCCATCAGCCAAGAACTTCTTGAGGATATCAGTGCTTCTCTAGTATCCATCTGTGGCCTGGACTTCCTTTATGCGCCCATCAGACATACTTTGAGGAAATTGCGCTCCCGTCCGGCTATCGAAAAGAAGAGATCCGATGCTGAACAAGCCATGAACGGGGCGCAATCCCAAACAGAGAGCCACAAAGACACATTGGCTAGTCTCGCGGCTTCTTGTGATCCGAAAGTTGCCAAGAAAGCCGCTCTAGAAGCGGAGCCGAGAAGCCCGTCGACCGAGACAGAGGCCGATAAAAAGAAAATAGCCGAGCTTCCCGGATTGATAGAAAAGACCCAAGAGGAAGCAAGATCGGCTATAGCCAAGATGGAACAATGCGATGCGTAACTCACCACCTTGTCCAGCGCCCAAAAAGACCGCCAAGAACTCGTTGGACAATTTCCGCCAGGCAACATCCAATGCTCGTGGTGTGATTGCGAAACATTTGAACATTTGAATGCTCCCATTGATGTATAACCGAATTGGCCGCTCTTGTGATATTTTTTCTTGCAATTTATTTCCTTTGCTTTTGCGCACCTTCGAATATAATGCTGAACGACCCATTCGGCAAAGAAACGCCAACTCCCGAATGGCACTTTGATTCTCCTTAGCCGAGCCAGTCAACTGAATGCGACTCAGCCTAGAACTCCAAGCGACCCGTCGGCGGGCTGGCCAAGGAAACCTTTCCACCTTCCGATTTTCTTGGGATATGCGCCACGATCCAAAGCCACGACTCGAAGCCACGATTCATCTTGTCGGCCTATAAATGCAACCGTAGGTGCCCCTAGCTCTCCACCAGGCCTTCTAGCTCTCGAATCTTTGCCAATCCCAGTCCTTTCTCTTTCCAAACAGTGCACATCCCAAACCACCATGGTGCGCCGCCTCAACCGCCGCCGTGCCTCCGACGAGGCAGAGGGGAGCAGCGCCAACGCGCGCCGGAGGCAATGATCGTCGATTCCTCTTCTTTGATTCAACTTTTGATCTTCTTCTTGTTTTGACGATCATCCCTTTTTTTTTCGCATTAATTCGGTGGAATCCGTCTCTCGCGCCGGCCAATCAACCCCTTCCGGACGATTCCTCGGATTCCGACGGCCACTCCCCCGTGCCGTACGGGGAGCTCGATGCCCTCCGCTTCAAGCGGGGAGCCGGAGACGGCCCGATGTGAGCTGGAGGACGTCTCCAAGAAGGCGGGCATAGCCGAGCTAGAATGGGAAGACCGGCCGCAAACGGTACCGCCGGAAACCATCGATGGTACAGTCCTGAAATCAGCCCATTGATCCAGCCCGGCTTTTGATGCTTATCTCTTTTCTCCTTGCTTCTTGCAGCTCGCGACGCCGAGCTCAACCAGCTGAAGGCGCTGGTGGAGCAGCTGGCCGACAAGGTGAATGCCCATGGCGGCACACCGGCGGAGCGCCTTGCCGCGGTGGAACACCTCGTCGACGAGGTGGCCACCCATGGTGTCCGTTTGGGCACCACCTTAGGCCTAGCTGCCATGGCGACGCACACGGACGTCGACTACTCCACCAGGCCGCGCGGCTTCCGGGCAGCGCGCCGGAGGACATCGATGAGATCGAGCTCATCCTGGAGCGCCTCGATGGCCACGGCGACGCCATTGCCGAAATCACTCATCCCCAATCTGTACTGAACAAGCTTTTCGACTAGATTGTATCAGGGATGTTTGATCATCGGCAGTAAATAAAAACTTCTGGATTCTGTGCTTGTGCTGTTATGATTTCGCTTCGCATTTGCATCCGTGGTTCTTCTTTGAATGCATCCGGGAACTATCTTGAGCCGAACGCGCGAGAACAGCTGCCCCTTGGCGCAGACTCCACAAAAGATCCCGATTCAGCAATCCATAAGCACTGTTCAAGCAAAAACCCTTCGCATCTGGGAGAAAACCCTGCCGTTTGGTATTCCAACAGTGTGTACTGGCCGGTCATCACTCCCAATGCACCCCTTCGGTCAATAAAAGAGCCTGCTGAGATGCCCTACAAATCCACTTGCACACTCATCCATCATTCCTCATCTCCTCCCCTGTCTCTAGAGGGGAAAACCCCAAGGCCATGGACAAGGGCAAGCAACCCCAGGAGAGCAGCTCATCAAAGGAGCGCACGATTCGAAGGTGAGTTCTCCCTTGATCTATTCCTCGTTCTCCACATGATATCGTGCTTCATTTTTTTTCTTCTTTTCCTCTTCCAGCCTTGATTTACTCCCTGAAGAAATCATCAGGACCGAAGATGTGCCTGAGTACATCTCCTCCGATTCCTCCCTCGAAGCAGAGGATGCCACGCCTGAACAGAGGACCAACCATCAACTGCGCCGCCGCGTTCGGCATCTGGAGCACGGCCTCAGGGACATCACCGCCCGTTGCCAAGCCGAGCGTGAGCGTCGTATGGCTCTGGAAGCACTAGTAGGGGGTAAACGCTTCTGACCTCTTCTTGACCTTATGCCTGCATTTGGATTTCTTGCCCCTAACACCGATTCCTCCGTTTTAGATGTCTCTGACAGGTACAACAACCTGAAGACGGCCTGGGACAGCTTGGTGGAGGCCGCAAACCATGGTCACCCCCATGCGTTCCAAGTTGCCGTCACGGTGGTGTTGGAGCAGTTGAAGAGGGAGCGACGAAGAAGCAAAGAAAAGATTGAATCATACTTTCGCTTCTTTCTCCACGCCTTCTGCTTCCCACCTCCTTGAAGATCTGACCACTAGGGTTGTTAGATGTAAACCTGCAAGAAGCAGTTATAATGTAGTTTTTGTGCTAAGGGCAATGCATCTAGGTGCCGGCCATTTCTTCTGTTTATGGATTTTTTGTTCTGAAGGCGGTCTCGTTCTTGAGCACCTGCTATCTCCGTGTCAGATGTGTGTAATCATCGATCGATCTCAATGCTAGGATAATATTTCTTCAGATATCTTCCATTTATTGCAGCGGAAAATTCCTCTCCTAGCAAAGTTTTTAATATGTATGCATTAACAGGGACGCATCTGACCACACGAAAGGGCCCTTCCCAGTTGGGGGACCATTTGCCGAATTCACTGTACTTAGTTCCAATCGGCAATAGCGCTTTCCAAACCAAATCGCCTTCTGCGAATTGCCTGACTTTTACCTTCTTGTTGTAGTACTTGGCAACCCGCAGCTTGTTTTTCTCAATGTTTTCCAGGGCCCTAAGACGGATCATATGTAAATCCTCTAGCTCATCCATCATTAGGCCACTGTAATCCTTGGAGCTCAAGTCTTTCTGTAGCACCACCCTCCTTGAATCTGATTGCATCTCCCAAGGTAAAATTGCGTGGTGCCCATAGACCAACTCGTAAGGAGAAGTCTTTGTAGCTCCATGGGGGGCCATCCGGTAAGCCCACAGTGCCTCATTGAGTACCGAATGCCACCTTCTTGGCTTCTGGTCGATCTTCTTCTGTATCAACTTGATCATGATCTTATTAGAAGCTTCTGCTTGACCATTAGCCTGGGCATAATAGGGAGAGGAATTAAACAATTTGATCCCCATGCTTTCGGCAAATTCTCTGAACTCCAGTGACACGAATTGTGCCCCTTGATCAGTGGTAATTGTCTGAGGGATTCCAAACCGATAGATGATGTGTTCCTTGACAAATTCAACCATGTTTTCTGATGTCACCTTCTTCAGTGGGATCGCCTCGACCCATTTGGTAAAATAATCCGTAGCCAAAAGCACAAACTTATGCTTTTTGCTAGATGGTGGATTAATCCGGCCAATCAAGTCTATACCCCAACCCCTGAATGGCCATGGCTTGATGATGGGATTCGATGCTGATGCGGGGACCCTTTGAATATTCCCAAACCTTTGGCAATCCTGACATCCCTTGTAATACTCAAAGCAGTCCTCTAATATCGTCGGCCAAAAGCATCCAGCTTGTCTAATAACCCACTTCATACGGTAGGCCGATTGGTGTGCCCCACATATCCCATCGTGCACTTCGCTCATCATGTTCTTGGCTTCTTCTGGACCCAGGCATCGTAATAATACCCCATCTAATGATTTATAGAATAAATTATCATCCAGAAGAACGAACTTTATGGCCTTGTACCTGAGCTTCCTAGAGACTTTTCGGGATGGATCCTTCAAGTAATCAATGATCTCTTTCCTCCAATCATCTTCTCGCAAGATCCGTCCCCAATGCACACACCTCTCGCAAAGAAATGCTTCTTGACTCTCTTTGTAACCGCAGGCACTTTGAGCCACTTTGTTTGCCTCTTCGTTATGCTCCCTAGGAATGTGTCAGAGTTACCAACGGGAAGCTCTTCAAGATTTCCCCGCATTCTTCGTAGTAACTCCTCGGCGCTTCACTTTTGCACTCGTATTGGCCGTTCAATTGCTTGATCACCAGCTACGAATCTCCATAAACTTCAACCGAAACGGCCCCCAACTTCTCTCAAATATTGAAGCCCTCGAAGTAATGCCTCGTATTCAAATTTCGGTTATTTGTGACAGTGGGCTGTATAGGGATGGCAAATTCAAACATCTCACCTCTAGGCGAAATCAGTAGGATCCCTACTCCCCCACCTTTACCACATGATGATCCATCGAAAAATAAAGCCCAAGGGGTAATCTCAAGCAAATCAATTGATGGATCGCGATGTTCAGTTATAAAATCGGCAATGATTTGTCCTTTGATGGACTTTGCCGATTCGAACTTCAACTCGAACTCTGATAAAGCTAAAATCCACTTGCCAATCCTGCCGTTCAAAATTGGCATAGATAACATATGTTTTATCACATCAAACTTGGAATACACGGTGCATTCGGCATTCAATAGGTAGTGCCGAAACTTTGTACACGAGTAGTACACGCAAAGACACGCTTTCTCTACAGCCCGAATACCCGGTTTCGGGATCAAGTAGTTTTCGGCTAAGATAAGCTACTACCCGCACCTTCGAATTCTTGAATAAGGGCCGATCCAATGGTTTGGGTATCGGCCACCACGTACAACTTGAAAGGCTTGTCCACCGAGGAGGGACCAAGACGGGTGGCTCCTTCATGTACTGCTTGATCTCATCGAAAGCCTTTTGTTGTTCGTCGCCCCATGTGAACTTCTGATCTTTCTTTAGCTTCAAAGAATGGAGAGAATGGCAAAACCTTCGTGATAAATTTGAAATGAATCTTCTCACGAAGTTGATTTTGCCGAGCAAGTTGATTGCAACTCCTTGAGATTACTTGGAGGAACAACTTCATCAATGGCCTTCATGCTCTTCTTGCCAACTTCAATTCCTCTTTCGTGGACTAAAAACCCCAAGAATTCTCCAACTCGATACCCCAAAAGCGCACTTGTTCGGGTTCATCTTTAAACCATGTTTCCGGTGCACTCCGGGGTCCTCTTTACATCTTCCAAATGTGTATCATGACTTAGGGACTTGATTACCACATCATCAATGTAGATCTCCACAATTTTGCCGATCAACTCATGAAAAATGTAATTCATGGCTCGCCGATAAGTTGCACCGCATTTTTTAACCCAAATGTCATGACTATCCACTCAAACAGCCTATATGGCCGGACATCCGAAGGCCGTCTTTGATATGTCTTCTATTGCCATGAAGATTTGGTTGTATCCCGCATTGCCATCCATGAAACTAATCACCTTGTGTCCAGCTGCGGCGTCAATCAACAAATCGGCAATAGGCATTGGGTAACCATCCATCGGAGTAGCTCTGTTCAGGTCCCTGAAATCTATGCAAACCCTCATTTTTCCATTCTTCTTGTACACAGGGACAATGTTAGAAATCCACTCCGCATATCTGCATGGCCGAACGAAGTTTGCATCAAGTAATCTCTCAACTTCCTTCTTCACATCGGCCAATACCTCATCCTTGTAGATTTTTCGGGGTGGTTGCTTATATGGTTTGAAACCAGGTTTGATTGGCAACCGATGCTCGACGATAGAACGATCCAATCCAGGCATCTCGGAATAATCACAGGCGAAGCAGTCCTTGTATTCTTTGAGAAGCTTAATTAATTCCCCCCTGAAGTCTGGCTGCAAGTTTGCACTGATGAATGTCGGCCTTGGCTTATCACCGCTTCCAATGTCAACCTCCTCCAATTTATCAGCCGACATGAATCCTCGCCCCAACTTGCCATCAGTGCCGTCTACGGGGTTTTCCATTAAAAATTGCTATAAGAGCCGACTGCTTGAATCGGCTGTTGATCACCGCCGACAGTTCAACAGACCTTCTCCCCGCCTTTCCCCGAGAAACAATCAATACCTTGGTATTCCCGCAGGCCGGTTCCATGTTTGCCACGCTCACGGAGTCATCTCGCTTGGACGACCTCAATCTCATCGTCCACCCACCGGATAAGCCGTTGATGCATGGTGGATGGGACGCAACAGCTTGGCATGAATCCGGGCCCCGCCCAAGCAAGCAGTCCGTAGGCTCCTTTACCTTCGATGACAAAGAAGGTAGTGAGTAGCGTCTTGGACCCGATCATCAAATCCACGTGAGTGCATCCCTTGGTATCCGAAGGGTTCCCGCCGAAATCATTGAGTATTATGCCTGGTAGGCGTCGATCGCTCGGCCCATGCCAAGTTTTCCGAAGGTGGTGTACGGCATTACGTTGACCGCCGCTCCACCGTCGAAAAACATCTTGGTCAATGGCTTGCCATTGACGTATCCTCTCAAGTACGGCGGCCTCATATGTCGATTCTTGGCCGGCTTGTCGAAGATGGCCCGCTTGGCCGCACACCGCTTGTGCCATCATCCCTTCGGTCCGCTCGTCATCGAAGGAAGCTTCCTCCCCGCATAACCCGGTTAGCGAGGAGCCATGAATTCGTTCGAGCAGAAGTATACCATGCATGTTGGAGCCGAACGCTTTGACCCTTCAAGTTGATCCTTGGGGCGCCACACCTGCCTTGTCTGGATCCCAGCCTGCCTCAGCTCGCGGTTCCTCAAGCGCTGGACCCGTCTCTTCTGGCTTTTCCTCAGGCCGGGCGGGCACCATTGCCCCTTTTGCCAGATGTAGTCGTCCTCGTCCTCCTCTTGATCAGCCCACCTAAGATCAGCTTGCCGCTTTCTGGGGTGATCAATGACTTCAATTTTTTGGCGCCGATCCCCATTAGGGTGGACCCTTCCAATTCTCTCGTGGACGGATCGGCGATTGCGCTCTCCCGCTCGTACTCAAAATACCCGTCACCGCATTCGGGACGCTCTTCAACGTGGGCAGCTTCAAACCCTCATTCCAGCAATGCCTGAAGAAGGCACATCCCCAGTGTGCGCGCTCCTGCTCGCGCATGTATTGCTCTTGGTCCCTTCTGTGTGCTTCTTCTTCGGCTCTACGCCTCTCCTCCTCGTAGCGTCGCTTCTGGTAGCGCTCTTTCTCCATCTGGCGCTGCCACTTGTTCAGGAGGATGCGCGAGGTCACCCTGGGCTTAGCTCTGGATGACTCCTCGATCTCGACGTGACTCCTAAGAATGCGGGGGGCTTCACCATGCACCTGTTCCAGAGTTACTTGGCGATCTGGGTCCACTGCTCCATCTTGTCTAGCCCTGGCTGAGGTCAAGACTTTGACCTTTCCCTTCTCCTCGGCCGTTATCATGTTAACAGAAAAGCCCACCATGTTCTGAGGGAAGGGGTGGCCGTCCAGCTTCATCTTGTTGTCGAACTTAAGGTGTCCCTCCTGGATAGCCTTCTGGATCCTCATCCTGAAGACCTTGCAATCATTGATGGAGTGTGAATCCCTGTCGTGAAAGCCACAGTAACGCTTCCCTTTAACTCCATCGGGCCGAAGCATGGAATGCCCCTCGGGCAATTTGATTCGGCCTTCCTTCACTAAGAGCTCAAACAGTTTGTCAGCCTTTGTGATATCAAAATCGTAAGTGCCCTTGGTCTGTTTGACCCAGCGCTGATTCATCGTTAAAGGCTCCTTCCCCCACATGATCTCTGCTGCGGCCACATCGAATTCATCATCAGAATCCTCGAGCAGATCAGCTTTGTCTAAGAACTGGTTGTAGACGTCAGCGACGTCATGCTGCTTGCCAAACTTAGCATCCTTCTTGAAACCATACTCTTGGTTGCTCATCAGTGATAGCTTCTGCGATAGCTGGCCTAGGTTCTCAAACTCCATCCCGAACAATTTCTCACGTACGGCCGGCAGCATCCCGGCGACGGCCATATCAGCTAACTGGTCATCTGGCAAGTTAAGCGAGAAGCACATGCCTTTGACCTCCCTGAATCTTCTGAGAAATTCTAGCGGCGTCTCGCTGTGCCTCTGCTTCCGTGGGTGGCAAGGTCAATCGGCTTCTTCTCCGAGCCGCCACCGAAATAATGAGCGTGGAATTTCCGCTCTAGATCCTTCCATCCGCAAACCGATTCGGGGGTAGGGACGAGAACCACCGGAATGCCGGACCCGTCGCTGATGCGGGGAAGTAGCGGACCCTGAATGTTTCCTCAGCTGAGCATTCCCCGAGCTGCATGAGGTAACGAGCGATGTGCTCCACCGTGCTCGTGTCGTCTTGCCCCGAAAATTTCGTGAACTCCGTTGGCGGCTTCACCCTTGGCGGCAAGAGCACGTTGTAGTACCATTCTGCGAACGGCGGCTTATAGGTGGGTCCCTGCATTTTTGGCTTGAGGCCGAACTGATTTTGCATCAATTCGGCCATCTTCCGCGCCAGGGCATCGTCCTCTTGTGCGCCTGCAGCTGGCGCGTATCCTGGATGCGGGAAGGCGTCGAATGCTCCATAGTTTCCCACCTCATGGTAGCCTCCGCCGTACAAGTTTTTCTCGCAGCCCCGCTGTTCGCCGGCGCAATCCCGTGGCCGGAGGCAAGTGGGGCTCCGTGCGAGCCGAACGCTAGATCTCCGTACGTAGGCCGGCACGGATTCGGGCCGCTGCACGGGTTGACCCGTGCCTTGCTCGCGGTGGTGGATGGATTGGCTGCCCTCCCGAAGCTTGTGGTGGGGGCCGAACCGGGGCGACCCCCGCCGCCCGGCGGAGGAGGCTGGAACGCTTGACTTCCAGAGCTCTGAGGAGGAGGCTGATGTGGCTGGCTCCGTAACGGTGGCTGAGAGCTTGATTCGCCCAGTTCCACGGTGCCCCCTTGGATGGGCGCCTTGCTGAACGCTTGTTCCATGCCTGGGCCAAAGACGACCACCATCATCTGCTGGAGCGCACCGAGGAAAGCTTTGTTGTGCTTGCTCAACATGTAGTCTGCAGATTCCTGGAACACTCGCATGCACTCCTCTTTTTCCTGCTGAGCCGTGGTATCACTCTTCCCTGGCAGCAACACCCTGGGCATCTCGTTCTTCAAGTATGGGACACCGCTTCTATTTTTCTTGAATGACAGCAGACATTTCGCTGGAACTGGTCCATGACGTCCCGGAGTTGCCGCCGCCGCCGGGAGAGAGATCCTCAAGGTTGACGTCCATGACGTCCGTGATGTCAGGCATCTTGACTCTATTCGGCTGTTGTCCCACTGGGCGTGCCAAAAAGTGTGTTGACGCAAAAAGTGCACCCGGCGCCAAACACACAGCAAGCCGAACAAAGCTGGCTTCACACGCGCAAAGAGTAACAAGATGTGCCAGTCAATTTTCCCTGAAAATTAACAAAAGACAAAGCAGTTAGATACCAAAGCTTGGAACTTGCCGGTGGTACCGCACGCTTCCATATTTACGGCTAAGAAGCCAGTTGGAATGACACATAGCTATAGAAAGCTATTTGCCAATGAACTGAAACCATTCGGGAATCTATAAAAGGAAAAGTAATACTGCCGAATGGATGGCGTAAGCATGACAAGCCGATCGGTCTCTCGTTTGAACAAGAATGCACATGCACGAGGCCATGACCAATCCCCATGATGATTAGCATTAAATAAATAAATAAAGTAAAAGCACGGACATGATCATGCAATAAACAAGCATGCATAGATCCAAAGCACTAGTCTACCGCATGTCTAGGTACTTAAAAACCCGTCGGGTACAATATCAAGCAAATCTATCCACCGCATGATACAACTTGCATGAAGGTCGTACCACTTTCCACAAATAGATCTATCCACCGCATGATACAATCTAAATATGGAAAGCTAAAAGCATACATCATTTAAAGCATGAATAACGCACGTGTTCTACTCGTGAAGAAACATAACCGAATACGGCTGAACAGCCGATTCGGGGTCCATGAAGAAGGAACGAACATTACCAAGTGAATAAATCTATCAGATTGATTTGAAAATCTAATCCACCGGATGACTAGCTCCAAAGCAACCCAAAAACCTGCATCTACCGCATGATACTCAGTTCTTTCAAGATTTATACCAACGTTGGCAAGCTTGAACCCGCAACACGTAACAATCTAGATCGATTCGGTTTCGGCTATCGGAAAGCACAAGATCCACGTGTTAAAATACGAACTTGACTCGTACAAGGATCCCAAAAGGATGAAGCCGATCCAAATCTATCTAGATTGAGCAAAAGTGTGTTACATGAATTTAAACATAAAGCAAAAACTCAAAGCAAACACGGGGTAACTTAATGAATCTATTAGATCTTGCCAAAATCCAATAGAGCCGATAACTAGCTTCAAGCTAGATCTTAGCCTACCGCATGGCTCATGACCTAACAAGAAACCCTCTTGAACCAAGCTTGAATCTACCGCATGACACGAAGCATGGTAATAAGACTACTTGCATCAGATCTAAATCCACCGCATGATACTAGACATGATACAAGGTTGCCAGTACTCACGGAGGTCGACGGATCGATAAATCCTCTCGAAGAACTCGACGACACGACAAAGGGACTCTAGGGTTTGGCGTAAGGTCGGTGTGTATTGAAGAATGATTGTGTTTGTTACATACATTCAGGGGTCATATTTATACCCTGTCAAGTACAATTTCGAATGGATTCGTTGCCTAACTTATCTCTAAGCTTGATCGCCTATCCATCCATTCGTTCTCCCTGATTGAGCCATGTCACCGTCCAATCCCGCAAAATCAGCTCTACTGTTCCTTTGCCGAACTGGAGCAGATAGCCGACCGCAGATCTCTTTGCCGAATATCTTTGAAAAGATCCTTCCTTCCACCAGACGGACTCTTTATCGAACCGGACCCACAAGTCAGACTCCTTACCAAATTTTGGTGTTAACAACGCGCACACCCTGCGGCTGATGGGAATCGGGTTGGACCAGCTGCGGCCCAGCACGACGCCGTTCCATGGCGTCGTGCCAGGCAAGCGCGTCCAGCCCCTCGGGCAGATCGATCTGCCAGTTTGGTTTGGCACGTCGGACAATTTCTGCAAGGAAACACTCACCTTCGAGGTAGTAGGGTTCAGGGGTGCGTACCACGCCATCCTTGGGCGGTCGTGCTACGCCAAGTTCATGGCGTTCCCGAACTACACGTACCTCAAGATGAAGATGCCGCGACCGAAAGGCGTCATCACCATGGGCTTGTCGATCGAGCACGCATTCGACTGCGACGTTGAGTGCCTGGAGCACACTGAGGCGCTGGCGCTTGATGAGGTGCTGTGATGCCCCAAGTTTTTAATTAACGTCATTAACGCTAATGACCGGATCAGCCGAGTCAAACCAGCCGAACACTGGTCAAACCTAGGTCAACCTGGGTCATCACCTCGAAAACCTCGCGAATGAACCCTATTGAACCCCTTGGCCAAGTCTGCACACACCTGTGGTCAACCCTTGGTCAAAGACACGGTCAAACCCGGCTTAACCATTGACGTCGGCGAATGTTGTCCGGAACTTTTGCCGCGTTCTCCAAATTTCACCTAAACACTTCAAAATATACCTTTATGAAAGTTGTCCATCTTGTTGAGGGAGACAACTTTCATGTAGATTGGCATTTCAAATTTTGAGTGGAAATTGGTGAAAAACTTGGTCGACTGACAGTACCTCTTGTTTACCGGAACATGGCGACATTCAAAGTTTGGCCGCGTTTTGTGCAAAATCTGTGGAGAAAAACACTATACGGCCTTTGTAAAAGTTGTAGAGGGTAGTGAGATCTACAACTTTCCTATTTACCACTTTGTGCACTTCAATTCAAGATTTTTGAGAAAAAACGCGTCCAAAGCAGGGTCCACAGGCACGGTCACAGGCTGGCCGACGCCGCGCCACGCCGCGCCGCGCCGCGACATCGCGCGCCGCGCCCGCCGCGCCGCATCGAGGCCCACTCCCCCAAGCGCCCCTTCCCGAGGGCACACCATCCCGAGGCCGCGCGCCCCGAGGCCCCGCGCCCGAGGGGCATGGGTGTCGCACCCACGGCGCGCCGTAACTGCGACACCGTACCCACCGGTGCCGTCTGCGCAGCGGGGGGAGAGGAACCGTCCGCCTATAAGCGTCTCTCGCTTCTCGTCGCGCGGAGAACACCCCCGCCTCGCCTTGGCCTTCGGCAGAACGCCTTGTCCTGCTGACCCGAGCCGCCGCCGGCCGCCGCAGGGGCAGCCCCGCGGCAAGCTCCGTGTTCGGCCCCGCCGCAAGCCCCCAAGACCTCCTCCACCCTCCTCTACCCTTGTTGTAGCTCGCCGAGTCACCCACGCTCCCCAGGAAAGCCCCACCACGCCGGAACCAGGAAGGCCGCGGCCGCTCCCCGCCGGTGCCGGCGCGCCACCGCTAGGTGCCTTTCTGCCCCTCTGAGCATGCAAATCGCGCCCTAGGTGAGCCACAAGGCCTCTCCCACCCTCTCCCCACTGATTCCGGCCGCCACCTCGCCGGAATTCGGCAGAGCCGCCGCCGGCCGGCGCCCGGGGACCCAATTGCGGGCTCCCCATTCTTTCCAGGGAGATTTTTGTAAACCAGGGACCTATCTGTGAGTCTACAAAACCTGTCAGGGTCCTAGTTGCAAAGGTGATTCTCAAATAGTAAAGCCATTTTGCGGAATCTTGTAAATTGCGTGGAAAATCGTAGAAAAACCAGAAAAATGCAAACCCAATTTTGTTGGATTCATTGTAAAAAATCGTGCAACTTTTGTTATTTCTGCCTGAGCTAGTTCCTGATAGTTTTTGCATGAAAAATAGAAATGTGGAAAACCTAGATCTGCCATATCTCAAAAGTCTATAAGTCCTCTGTGTCCAATTTTTGGATATGTTGTCTGTTATGATATTACTAGCTCCTATATCAATAATTGTATAAAGTTATGTTGTAAATCTTTTTATAAAAAGTGTTTTCCATTTCTGCAAGATCTGCATAAATGATTTTTTAGCTAAAATTAATTAGATTTTTGCAACCATCTTTTGCATACTGTCTTTTTATTCCAAAACACACCTCTGGTGAATTAATCATAATTTTATAATTACCATAAATATTTATTCTTGAATTATGCTTGTTTTTCTTGGTAATTGCATAAATCAAGTTTCATAGTAATTCTAGGTGTACGTGCTGCATCCCTAGGCTAGTTTTGGACCATATAACATGTGTGAGAAAGTTAGTATCATTTTGATGAGTATTTATTTTTGTGTGCATTTACCTTGTCCTTCTAGCTAGCTTTTGTTATTTTCAAAAATAATTAATTTCTAGCTATCCAGAGCTTGCATGTATGTCCAGTGGCTTGTTATAGGTGTCTAGTATGTAACACACCCTTCCTCTGAATTGTATTAATTAATTTCATGAATAAAAGCTTTGAAGGCCATTAAGGGCTTAATAATCTTTTAAATGGGAAAAGTCACCAACCATCTTTAATAACCTTGTGAGTGGTTGTAAATCGTTTTAAAAGGCTAAATATACCCACCCACTACTGTTTGTGAAGTTAAATTAAATTATTTACATATATATGTACACAGTCACTATCACAAAGAATAATTAATAAAGAACTGCATACTGTTCCTTTATAGGAGAGTATGCTGAATGTATTTCTTATCTAGGTGAATGTGTCCAACCAATACGCCCCTTGGTTGTCATTTATTGTTTGTGGTTAATTAAATTAAAAATCGTCGAATAAATCTTGCATTTGCATCTTCGTGTAGATCTTTCCGACGGTAGACGGACGGTCGTGCCGGAAGGAGGAGACGGAGGTGCCGACGAAAAGCTGCAGTACGTGGACGTAGCTCAAGACCTGGACCCAAGTCCAGAAGGGCCCAAGGCCAACCTTGCCAGCGAAGGCAAGCCCCGGATCATTAACTCCGTCTTTTAAAATTATGCAATTATGTGTGCTACGATTGTGCATTTACGTTCCAGAAGTTGAATTGAAACCCTAGATGCATGATCCCTAGGTACCTATGCTCTATCATTAGTATATTAGGTCGATAGCTTCCTGGCTATAGGACCGGTACAAGTCGAGTGATGTTCGTCACTCGCGAGAATTGGTTCTTATGTTGGAATCATAAGATCTTTATAAATGGATTGCTCATCTGTTAAGAGCATGGGATTTGGGCTTCGGTCCAGTGGCTTTCGTGGGCTAAGCTTTTGAACATACTAAGAACTTGTCGAGAATGGGACCGGTAAGCCTAGTACCTTAATGAGACAGCGTGGGAACTTTTCCCTACTACTCTTGAGTATTCACCTAACCGGCTAGCTACCGGGAAGGGGGGGTGCATGTGTGAGACTGGGTACCTCGCGGGGTATGCCAGCTAACCTTGTACCCAGGACTGTAGGCTCTGCTCCCAACCCGAGGACTTTTGGGAACTGCCTGGGAAGTTGTCCTTGCGGGGGAAGCCTACCGTGTGTTTAGGTTTACCTTGCAAGGTTTAAATCAATCGATTGTTGGCCTCTCACCGTTAACCGAGACTGCTTAATCAATTGGCCATGATATCCCGTAATGATGGAACTGTGAATACTGTTGTATGAATTAATTGCTTGTCCAATTCTTGATTGAATTAGATGGCACATTTAGAAATGGTAATCAACTAGAACTTGTGCTAAAATATTGAAAGTAAGGATCTACCCTTAGTAGCTGTTCAGCAAAAGAAACTCCACCGGCCAAAAGCCTTCATGTCTAGGTTTTGGTGATGTAGTTATCACCCGACGGTTAAGTCTTGCTGAGTATTAGTATACTCAGCCTTGCTTTAAAACTGTTGTGCATGTGCTTTTGACAGGGTGGAGGACGACAAGTGATGACATCACGAATGGCCTCCTGTGATGTTTACCGTTGCGCTAGTTTAATGTAATTCTGCTGTTTTCGAACTCTGAACCTTTACTCCATGTCATGAACAATGGTTTGTAATAAATTGTTTTTAACTCGTGTTGTACTCTGGACTCGCCTTCGCGTGAGTTTTAATGCATATGTCGATCCTCTGTACAAATTCCAAGTGATTTACCGGGCGTTAACCCGGCAACTAAAGACAAGATGATACTTTACTATTGCTTAACGACCAAAGTGGATCGGTCTTAGGCGATAGTACGGTATTTTCCTGGGCAGGTTGTCACAGGCGCTCGTCACAAACCTAGAGAAGTTGGTCAACGAGGACCTCAACTCCTCTGCCAAGCACGCGGGCAGCTTCGAGGCTGCCGAGCAGACCAAGGAGGGCAAGGTGTTGAGGGTCCGTTCCACTCTCGGCCCGAAATAGGAAGTGGTGCTCGTCGACTTTCTCCACGCCAACGCCGACATCTTTGCGTGGAGCCCCTCGGACATGCCAGGAAACCCGAGGGAAGTCGCCGAGCACTCCCTTGATATCCTACCTCACTTCCGAGTCGTGCAACAATAGCTACGACGCTTTGACGAAGAGCGGCGCCGAGCGATCAGAGCGGAGCTGCAGAAGCTCCTCGAGACCAGATTCATCAAGGAAGTCTTTCACCCTACGTGGCTATCTAATCTTGTACTAGTTAAGAAAAAGAATGGGAAGTGGAGGATGTGTGTAGATTAGACTAGTTTGAATAAAGCATGTCCCAAAGTTCCTTTTCCTTTGCCAGGAATCGATCAAATTGTTGATTCAACTGCAGGGTGTGAGTGTTTATGTTTCCTTGATGCCTATTCCGGGTACCACCAAATAAAGATGAAGGAGTCCGACCAGCTCGCGACTTCCTTCATCACACTGTTTGGGATGTTCTGCTACGTGACGATGCCGTTTGGCCTTCGAAATGCGGGTGCTACATACCAACGATGTATGCAGCACGTCTTTGGAGACCACATCGGGCGGACCGTTGAGGCATACGTAGACGACATAGTCGTAAAGACCAGGAAGGCGGGCGACCTGGTTCATGACCTGCGCATCGCATTCGACTGTCTGTGGGCCAACTGAGTAAAATTGAACCCCGAAAAGTGCGTCTTCGGGGTGCCGCGCGAAATGCTGTTGGGGTACATCGCCCAGCGAGGCATCGAGCCCAACCCCGAGAAGGTCGCGGCCCTCGATCGAATGGGCCCGATTCGAGACCTCAAAGGGGCCTAGAAGGTGTTAGGGTGCCTTGCCGCCTTGAGCCGCTTCATTTCGCGGCTCGGTGAAAAGGGCTTGCCCCTCTACCGACTCCTGAAGAAGCACGAGCGCTTCTCCTAGACCGTCGAGGCCCAGGAGGCGCTGGACAAACTCAAGGTGACGCTCGCCCATGCACCAATCCTAACACTGCCTCAGGGAAACGAGCCTTTGTACCTCTACTTTGCCGCGACCACCCAGGTGGTCGCCGCGGTGTTGACGGTGAATTTCCGTCAACCTAGAGTACTTGTTATACATTGGTTTCGATTATGATTTGCAACTAACCCGCCACTAGGCATACTAATGATATAACAAGTTCACACTTGCATGTCGATTTTGGAGTTTGTTGTTTACGCAGGAAATCTACGCTAAAGAGGAGACTTTCGGGATAAGTTCACCAAGCACTTTGGAAGAAGATCATGAAGCCCGATAAGATTCAAGACACGCGATGAATATGACTCCAAATGACCCGAGGACCGAAGCGTCAACGTGCAAGTCTTCAGGGACTCAACCAGAAAACAGCGAAGCTTGCATAGCAAGGATTCAAGCCTTAACCGTGAAGGAAACGACGTCAAAGGCCCACATGCAAGTGCACATGAATAAGGGATCACGCGAGAAGCAACCGGGGAGGAAACCGGGGCCGAACCGGGCCGAAGTGGGCCTCGGGCCGGCCAGCCGGGCCGACCGGCCCGGCCCCACTCCGGGGTCGGTTCGGTCCCCCCTTTGCCCTAGGTGTTCGTCTATTTATTGCCTCCGCCGCCGTCGGCCGCCACATCGAACAAATCATCCTACCGACGCCAATCACCAGAACACCGCCGCCGCAAGATGAGGGAGAGAGTTAGATGAGCTCGTCGCAAGGATCAACGCCGGCGGAGAGAAGGAAGCAAGAGGAGGACTCCACGCCATTGGCCTAGGGGTGTTCCCAAGCTCCATCGCCGCCATCTTCATCGACGACGTTCTCCGAGTCTCCATCACCCCTATGTGCTTCAATCCGTGTAAGATGATGGGGTAATGTCTCCGTTCATCCCTAGGATTAGATGGATACATGCTATGTGATCGCTACTTGATTTGTGGTTTCAATCTATTGTTTTCATGTTGATGATGCTTTGATGATTAAGGTTAGCTACCATGTTTTTCGGCGTATGATATCCGCTACTCCCATAGATTCCATCAACATACCGTGTCCATCATAGGTCTAGTCACGAATACCTTCGCGTAGTGACGACGAGAGGAGGGAAAGGGCGAAACCGTGGCCACAACCCCCGTAGATTGGTTTACCGCTTTCGTGTAGTAGATGCATACCATGTTATCCTAGATCCTAGGGAGGGAACGCTTATCTTTCTTAATCACTCTCTTGTGTTCACCCCTTTACCATATAGTTTAACCCTAGATTTGTTTGATCAACTTAACTTAGAGTAACTTAGGTTAGATTGTCTTTACCTTTAGATTAATACTCTCTTTCAAAGGTTTTCCATTCAACTAGATTAGTACTTGGTTAAGCGCTAGTTAATCCCCTTGCTCCGCGGATTGACAAGAACCTTGGGAATCCCGTGGTGAAAAAGGTGTAGGTCCGTACGCTTGCGGATCGTAGGTGGATACGAGTTTTATCCGTCAACAAGCCCCTTTTTCTGGCGCCGTTGCCGGGGAGCAAGCCAGTTTGCTACGTTTAATATAGTATTAATTTTGTTGATTACTAACACCTAACCCTTATTTTCTAAAAAAAGAAAAAAATCTTTTTTGTTTTTCTTTCTACTTTTCTTGTGCCTAGATGGATTTGTTCACCTCACCATTGGAAGACGAAGAGATGTCGCTAAGGGAGCTAGCAATGCCGTCAATGGAAGACATTGAGATACAAAAATCAGATTTGATGCTTGCTACAACCCACTACGAAGTGAAGCCCAGAATCATCAAGTTAGTGGCGACAAAACCATTTAGAGGATTGGAGGATGACAACCCATATAGACACATTAAGGATTTCACGATGTTATGCAACACGGTGCAACAAAAAGGAGTTCCAACCGCTTGGTTCAAGTGGAATCTTTTTCCATTCTCTCTCGAAGATGAAGCGCGAAGATGGTACACACTTGCATCCGTTGAAGCAAAAGGAAATTGGGATGAGCTAGTGAAGAAGTTTCTTTTGAAGTTCTTTCCCATAAGCAAGGTCCAAGACTTAAGGAGGCAAGTGCTCACTTTCAAGCAAGGAGAGGATGAAGGAATTGATGAAGCATGGGACCGTTTTAATGAACTACTTGAGCGAGGCCCGAACTTGGGATTTTCCGGTGACTTAATGTTGCATACCTTTTATTTTTCACTAACCCCTAACTCATCTCGTTTTGTAAGCATGTGTGCAGGCGGTGATATAATGGATAAAACAATTAGTGAAGCCGCACAAATCTTACAAAGGATAAGCAATGGACAAAGAACAATACGAGATTGGCAAAGATGTTGTCAAGAGGAGCAAAATGACAAAAGCAAGCTCAAGGTGCTTGCTGAAATTTCTGAAAAAGATGAACCGAAGGTCAAGAAAGATGAACCGACCATACAAGAAAATGAAGATCCACTTCCCAAGGTAAGAGAAGTCATTTCGGATGTTAAAAATGTTGAAACTAACATGAATGTAGGCCGGAGTATGTGGAATGCTAGACCATTGGCGGAGTTCAAGCAATCCGGTTGGGTTCAAGTTGATTTCGCCCCACTAATCAGCTACCGAAGGAAGGAGGAACGCCAACACGTTGCCAAACTAGTTGAAGATATTTTTGATCAAGAGATGAGTGGAGAGTCGATCCAAAAGATGTTTGAAGAAGAAAGAAAAGAAGGAGATGAAGGATCGATCGACCGGTTTGACAACTCAAAGATTTATGATGAAGGAAGAGAAGAGTACAACCGTGATGAGCCTAGTGAGTCAAAGGATAAATGGAAGGAGATAGGACTCAAGCTAGATGATAGCTTGTGTGCTATTGAAGCCTACACACTAGCAAATCAAGACATGGAAGTACTCAAGGATGAAGAAAAGAGTGAATCAACAATGAGCGATCTTGACGACATGTGGTACATGGAAGATAAAGAAAGCAACATACAAGTCTTTGAAGATGAAGATATGGTTGATAAAGAAGACTTCAAAAAAGATATGAATGCATACATAGTTGAAGGATTACATGTTCCACATGATGAGTTGAAGAAATTGCAAGATGGTGATGAAGAGGCAACTACACTTGTTGAGATCGATTCGCCTTCAACACCGCTTGATGAACCAAATATCACTCTTGTTGAAAAATCTCTAAGGCCAAGGTACGCACTGAAATCTCAAGATATTATTGGTATTGATGTTGATAAATTCAAATACTCATGCTCAACCAATAGTATGAATGATAGTTTAATGTCTATGCCTTGTTCCAATAGTGATCATGTTGATAGGCTAGATTTTCTTGAGAATGAAAAAGAGGAAACATTTATTTTTGATCCAATTAATCTCACACCTAAACAACCTTTGCCTAATGATGAGCTAAGTGCTATGCATGAAACATATGCTTCTTTTATTTACACCTTGACTTGTTGCTACAATTCACATGTGGTGTTAATTATGGACGCGTATGTTTACAATAAGTTTTGTAAATCTCGATCATGCTTTGCGCTTGGTCAAGCTAATGACCTTAAAGAATCATATGTCGGGAAAGGCCCGATTTTCACTAACCATGTAGACAAGGCTTGAATAATGAAAAAAAAAGAAGTCATGCCTAAAAGAGTTGCAAGATAAATCATCAACCTCTCCGAATCCCGCGATGGATGCTGCTGTCTTCATCAATTTGAGAGCTTGTTCAGAGGTGTACAAATGAAGAAAATGAGATATTCAGAAGCTCCATCAAACTACCATTCCAACGCATCAAGAACCAACAAGTTTGAAGACCCGTGCAAGGAGTTATGGAGGAAACATTGAGCGTTGCGCGTTTCTGAAATTTCTGGACAGATTTCATCGCCGAAGTAAAACGGACGTAACTCTCTTGTCCGGAGTCCGATTTGAGCAAATAAAGACTCGTTGGAAAGGAAATTTTGTGCACTGTGCAATGGAGTAGAGCTTGAGTATACTTTCTGTTCTGAACATTAAAAAAAATAATAGAGTGAAGGCAGCACCGAAGGATGATAGAGAAGGAGATAACGATGAAACAAAAGGATGCTTTGGGCAAGTCTTCTATAAGTGATCAAGCACAACATGGGAAGTAAATTAAAGCTGCATTGGTACCTTTTCTTCTTGCATGAAGGGCCATGGCTATGCAACGAAAAGAAGGTATGTGAGAAAGTCGAGCTCTATGACTTTAAATGAAGCGCTTTTCGGGAGGCAACCCGTTTCTTTATGTTTTTACTACTGTCTTAGAGAAAATAAAAAAATGGCACCATCTTATGATGATCAACTTGTGGTTATTAATATAAGTTTAGTTTTATTTTTAGAACCACCATCATGTTCATGATCATATTTTTTTTGCATGCATTGCATTTTGTTATCAACATGATGTTTCTTTGCGTATACATGTTTTGCACATAGTTGGCTTGGTTGTTTTATATACTTAATGATGTATGCTTCATTTTCAATGTTAATACTTCATAAGGCATTATGAGTATTTTCCTTTTGTGATCTTGTGTAAACGTGGTGTTTAAACATGATTGCGGACCATCATCGTTAAGTTCGATAAACCTAGCTAGCTTTTCATATGTTTTCATGTTGCTTTGGTTAGTTTATAAGCTTTGCAATGCGCTTAATTTTTCTTGTGCTATAAGAGTTATTGATTTAGGGATAGACATGGTGTTTTAACCCTAGATATATAAACCTTTATGGCTATGGAGAAATTCAGCAACCTAGTTGTAAACATGGTGTTTAGAACTAGGTGAAAACATTGTCTTGTTTATATGCTTTCCTATCATGTGCATACACACCTTGCACCACGTACACTCATTAGGTTTTTATTCCTTATTAAACTAATTATGCCACAAGTTAAGAATCTTAGGAGACATTGTTGGATTGTTGGCAATTCTATCTACTCCCAACCGTCACCTTGGGGGTAGAATGTGCGTTTAAAACGAAGACTCTCACTACAAGGAAATTGAAGGATGGCTAAGAAGTGCTTTGTCTTCTTCTTCCATGACTAGCAAAATGCTAAGCATGGGGGAGACCCTGAATCTTCAACACGGAAGTTAACATCACCGGATCAATGCGCGAAAAGCTATCGATCTCATCAAAATTCTGCATGGTCTCGAAGGGAAAACACTGTGTATTTTTGGATATTTAGAAGCCCCATGAAGTTACGATTCCAACAAATCAAGAATCAAGACAATCGGAGGTTCCTACAAGCGGTTATGTCCGAATCACCGAGTGCAACACGTCCTGAAATCAGTTTTGGACAGCACGCAGCGCTGAAGTAAAACGGACATAGCTCCCTTGTTTGAACTCCGTTTTCGATGAATGACCACACGTTGGAAAGGTAATTTCATAAACTTTTCAATAGAGCTATATTTCGATATATTTTCTGTTCTGGACAGAGGGGGAAATCCATGAAAAAGAGACAGCAAGGAGATGATGAGAACAAGAAAGAGGAGATGGTGATGACAACATTGAAGAGAAGGGTGACCAATGAGTCCATTAAGCATACAAGATTAAATTCAGAAGTTTAGAAGCATTAATAAATCAAGACAAAAGAAAAAGTCACATCGATACATGGAGATGTCGGAAGAAGGCAACGAAGAATTACAAAGGATGGTAACATCTCCATGGACCTTCTCTTTTCCAAACACAAATGCTTGTAAGTACGCCTTCAACCTCAACTAGGTGCAACCTTTTGTTTTTCTCTCCAAACAATAACATGGCTACTAGGAGGACAACCTAGGTTTCTTTTTACTTTCAATAGATAAGCATGACCATGTGTTCACCTCGATGTTCTATATTGCCTATGCTTACGGAAAGATGATGAAAGTTGCCCCTTTGTTTTACCTACATGAAGTTATACATGTCTTGGCTAATTGCTCTCTATAATATGATCTGAAATTAATTTAAATACCGGCTCTTTTATTTGTGGAGGTGAAATGACTATTCTCTAGACCCACATATATATCTTTGCTCTTCGATTTAAGTTTATGGATAGCCGGATAACTTGTTGTTTTTATGAAAACTTAACTTTTATGCTATCTACATGTTTGTGATGCTCTTGCAAAGTTCTACCTACCAACGCCATATACATATATGTTTTATGATAACAAAACCCGTAGATTGCAAACATATCTTTTGATGAGTTGGATTAGGATTGATTTCTATGGTTCGAGACTAAGAAGCTGGCCATTCCTTTATGTAACTTTTTCATGCTAGCCTTTTTGTCCACGCATTGTGGGTTTTCACATAAAAAATTTCACAAACTTCACTGGGCCTCCACCCTAAACCAAAAACATCTTTTTGTGATCACCTCCTTGTCCACAACCCAATTTGAGTATGGAGTAAAATTCTCGATGGAGATTCAAATATTCCGCAAGATTTTGGAATTTATACTTACTTTAGCAGTCATTTCCCCTCTCTTTTATGCTCGAGGACGAGCATCGTTCAAGCATGGGGGAGGAGTCATTCTCTGACACAAATGCTATGTAAGTATTATGTTGCAAAAAGTTTTGAGGAGCAAAAGAAAAAAAATAATAAAAAAAGAAGAAAAAATGAAAGAAGAAGAAAATTATTATGATGAGAAGAAAAGAAAAGTAAGGAAAAAAGGAAGAATAAAGAAAAAAAGAGAAAGAAAGAAAGAGAGAAAAATGAGAAGGAAATAGAATAAAAGTAAAAAATAATAAAGATGCTCCTCGGTTCTTTTTGCTTCATAAGTTCTCAAGTGCCTTGATGATAAATCCATACTCAAATCTTCCAACCATGTGCAATCCGATAACAAGGACTTCACTCATGCCTCGGGATCATCCATTTGCCACTTGCACATGTCCACTTATCTAAATGTGTGTGTTTCACCCCTCCCTCTTTCCAACATTTATTTTCCATGGCCTTTTTGACGAGTCTCAGTAATTCCAATAGATCTCTCTCTTAATTTGACAATATTTCGGATGTATGTTTTGCTAGGATTGTTTTTAACCTTCCAAGCTCCACATAAGCCTTCCACTATCACATATGAGTAGAGTAGGTTGAAAATAATCTAGTATAGGCTTGAGTGACTTGATGAGATGAGTGTTCCATGAGCTCTTGCAAGAGATTTTCACTTATGTTGGATATGCATCTTTTTGAAAATCTTTCATGTGACAAGGTAATGGTTTGAAGTTCACTTAAGTTTGAGAGCATCGTGTTAAATGTGGCTTGTTCTTTATTGTTAGTCTATCTTCCATAATGAAAAAGAAGCCGGTCACAACTTGAACCTTAAAAATAAATTTTTAAGAGAGAGCAATTTGTCTCGTCATGAATGACTAAGTGCAGGGATAACATTGGAAGGCAATGTTGATTTCCCTTTTAAGCGAGGACCACTTACTCGAGGACGAGCAAGGTTTAAGCATGGGGGAGATGTTGACGGTGAATTTCCGTCAACCTAGAGTACTTGTTATACATTGGTTTCGATTATGATTTGCAACTAACCCGCCACTAGGCATACTAATGATATAACAAGTTCACACTTGCATGTCGATTTTGGAGTTTGTTGTTTACGCAGGAAATCTACGCTAAAGAGGAGACTTTCGGGATAAGTTCACCAAGCACTTTGGAAGAAGATCATGAAGCCCGATAAGAGTCAAGACACGCGATGAATATGACTCCAAATGACCCGAGGACCGAAGCGTCAACGTGCAAGTCTTCGTGGGACTCAACCGTAAAACGAACGAAGCTTGCATAGCAAGGATTCAAGCCTTAACCGTGAAGGAAACGACGTCAAAGGCCCACATGCAAGTGCACATGAATAAGGGATCACGCGAGAAGCAACCGGGGAGGAAACCGGGCCGAACCGGGCCGGCGTGGGCTCGGGCCGGCCGGGCCCGGGCCGACCGGCCCAGCCCCACTCCGGGGTCGGTTCGGTCCCCCCTTTGCCCTAGGTGTTCGTCTATTTATTGCCTCCGCCGCCGTCGGCCGACACATCGAACAAATCATCCTACCGACGCCAATCACCGAACACCGCCGCCGCAAGATGAGGGAGAGAGTTAGATGAGCTCGTCGCAAGGATCAACGCCGCGGAGAGAAGGAAGCAAGAGGAGGACTCCACGCCATTGGCCTAGGGGTGTTCCCAAGCTCCATCGCCGCCATCTTCATCGACGACGTTCTCCGAGTCTCCATCACCCCTATGTGCTTCAATCCGTGTAAGATGATGGGGTAATGTCTCCGTTCATCCCTAGGATTAGATGGATACATGCTATGTGATCGCTACTTGATTTGTGGTTTCAATCTATTGTTTTCATGTTGATGATGCTTTGATGATTAAGGTTAGCTACCATGTTTTTCGGGCGTATGATATCCGCTACTCCCATAGATTCCATCAACATACCGTGTCCATCATAGGTCTAGTCACGAATACCTTCGCGTAGTGACAGACGAGAGGAGGGAAAGGGCGAAACCGTGGTCACAACCCCCGGTAGATTGGTTTACCGCTTTCGTGTAGTAGATGCATACCATGTTATCCTAGATCCTAGGGAGGGAACGCTTATCTTTCTTAATCACTCTCTTGTGTTCACCCCTTTACCATATAGTTTAACCCTAGATTTGTTTGATCAACTTAACTTAGAGTAACTTAGGTTAGATTGTCTTTACCTTTAGATTAATACTCTCTTTCAAAGGTTTTCCATTCAACTAGATTAGTACTTGGTTAAGCGCTAGTTAATCCCCTTGCTCCGCGGATTGACAAGAACCTTGGGAATCCCGTGGTGAAAAAGGTGTAGGTCCGTACGCTTGCGGATCGTAGGTGGATACGAGTTTTATCCGTCAACACGCGGTCATCGTAGTGGAGCTTACGGAGGAGGGACACTCCTTACCAGTCCAAAGGCCGATGCATGACATCAGCGAGGTGCTGTCCGAGACCAAGTCACGATACCCGCAGATCCAGAAGTTGCTCTATGCGGTGGTGCTCGCGCTGCACAATCTTCGGCACTACTTCGAGGCCCACCCGGTCACGGTAGTCTCCTCATTCCCGTTGGGGGAGTCAATCCGTAACCCGGATGTGGCGGGCAGGATCGCCAAGTGGTCTGTGGAACTTATGGGTGAGACGCTCGCCTACGTGCCGTGCTAGGCGATCAAGTCCCAGATCCTGGCGGATTTTGTCGCTGAGTCGACGGATACACAGCTGCCACCGCTACAGATTCAGGCCGAGTGCTGGACCCTCTACTTCGATGGGTCAGTGATGAAGACAGGGGCAGGCGCGGGCCTGCTCTTCATCTCACCTGTCACACCTGTTTTTCCAAAGAAAACCAAGTGCATAACTATATGTATGCCAGGATTTAATTTCATACATATAGTAGACAAAAGTGAACAACAGAAACAATATCACGTAAAGAAAGAAAAGGATTATCAGAGTATTACGTTAAATCCTGGAAACAGAGGCTCCAAACTCCACAAGCAATCGACTGGGGGTTGCGTACACCTAGTACCAGCAACATCTTCATGTAGTAGCTTCCTCTTCCTGAGCAACGTATATAGCAAGGGTGAGCACTTGTCGTACTCAGCAAGTGTGAGGAAAGGATGAATGCAAAGGCTTTATAGTGGACTGAGCTCTAAGCATTTAGCATTTTAGTTGGTCCAATTTTGTTAAGCAACTATTTACTATCAAGTATAAGTGTATACCATCCCACAATTAGCACAAAGAGATACATAAGATACGCCATAAGCATATGGCTAAGAGAACGAGAAACCATGATTTAAGTCCATCTTCAAGTTTGATTAATCATGTGAGGGTCCAGGCGGCTCTTGACTGTGAGCACGACTAATCTATTAGTTTTACACTTTGCAGAGGTTGTACACTTTCACCACAAGCAACGTAAAAGCTTCGAAGAACTTTGAACCCAACCATGTGATGCTAGCTAGGCACCATACCACACTACCGAGGTGTGGTTGCATAGGGACGCTACAAGGCCTTTACAAAGGTTCCCCAGGAAGTTGTGACCCACAAGGTCCAGATCAGTTAGCAAGGTATAAAGTCCCCTAGCAGGTCAATACCCCACCATAAAAAGAATAACTCACCCAACCCCCTGCTAGAGCAAGTCCATACCCCGCAGTACCACCGATCCCTTGTCCTTATCAGGTAAGATCACCCTAGGCTAAAGTTCCTAATTATTCAGCCAAGACCATTGCCCGTTTAGTTCTTGTGGTTGTACTGTTTTATTGGGTGGTTCTCCATGTTCCGATTAAACATATGGTCTTGTATTAAAATTTATCATAAAGGAACATAGAGCACAAATAGATAACCATGTTGATTATTACCAACCTAGTTGAGCACACTAAGCAACATCTACCATCAATATTAATTAAGCAACCGATTTATACAAGGCAATGGTAAAAAGAATACTAGTCATCCTTAGTAGGAACCCATCAAATTAATGCAAGGCATATGCAATAGTGATTAATAAAGTTACTGGGACAAAAGAACAAGGACACACTTGCCTTCAACCAAAGAATATTTGCTCAGAATGTCTTCACTTCTTGCTCTTCAAAGTCTCGAACCACGCTCACTCTACTCGTATCAATCATTGGGCACAATCATACACAAAGCAAACTGTTGACGGTCGATTTTGGTACACCTAGCTATGAGTTTACCGTCAACATTTGCACGTATTTGATATTCTAACCAATGGTACTAACCCCCCCGGATGTATCAAGTTCACTCTCGCATGTCGATTTTGGAGTTTGTTGTTTACGTAGGAAATTAATGTTAAAGAGGAGACTTTCGGGATAAGTTCATCAAGCACTTCAAGAGAAGATCATGAAGCCCGACACAAGTCAAGACACCTCATGAACATGACTCCAAAGGGCCCAGGGACCAAAGTATGAAGCCAGAAAACTCCAAGGACCTGGACAGAAGATCCTGAAGCTTGCGCGACAAGGAGCTCTATCTAAACCGTGGAGAAGACGACGTCAAGGGCCCACATGCATAAGGGAGCAAGTCAACAATTGACCAAGAAGCGTCGGGGAGGAAACCAGGGCCGAACCAGGCCGAAATGGGCCTGGGCTGACCGGCCCGGCCCACTCCGGGCCCGGTTCGGTGTCCCCTTTTGCCCTAGGTGCTTGTCTATTTATTGCCTCTGCCTCCGCCGGCCGCCACAACAATCCATTCATCAGAGAGCCGCCGCGACGAAGGAGAAGCACCGGGAGGAAGCCGACGGCCGCCGCAATTCCTCGAGTTGCCTAGGAGATGGCCTGGGCCATGCCCTGGCCGCCATGGTTGGCCTTGCGTGGTAAAGCCATGGTGGAGCTCCGGAGCCGCGACTTGAATTTGTCAAGTCGTTTGTACCTTCAACATTCGACGATGTAACCATATCTTGTCATACTTTGATCTACTACGAGTTATGCTTATTCATATGTGTAGCTACCATATGCCTTTAGTAGGATTAGATCGAATTATGGTGATTAGTGTTGTCTTGCGGATACACCGTAGTAGTGCACCGACCGAGGTTTATCGCTCGGTGTTGAATATCCTTGCGTAGTGACAGTACGGTGGAGGAGAAAGCGGCGAGTGAACGTGCATCGGACCACTCCATATCAGGTTACTCTATGTCGAGTGTAATCCTTATCATAGTATAGGTTTAGATTGGTTTATCACCTTGGCCGGAACGGCAACAAGAAGACGATAGGCTAGGTTTACCTTTGGTTTGCTTACCTTTATGGCTAGGTGGATGTGATCCATACATTCCTTCATGTTTGTATGATTACCTTTATGCAATCAATGTGTCACATAGGGTTAGACCGGTAGGTTAGATAGAGAATCTTAGTGGTTTGCTTCCGATCCTTGGATTGACAAATCTAGGGAGGACCCTCCTTGGTGAAAAAGGCACCAAGTCACCCGTAGGCTTGCGGTGAACTTGAGCATGGTTTTACACCGTCAACACAAACAAACAAACAAACTAAGAACAATGCACCACTCAAGAAAAACTTTAAAAGAATGCACTAGAGGATAGGCTCGATTCTAGGGATCACTAAAGCACACAAACTGTGCTTACAAAAGGAAAGGCGTAGTTAGCTTTAAAGAGATGGTTGTGGAAGGTTGAGCATGAACTAGGACCAGAAAGATCACACTGAGATAGAGCTTGGTAAAGAACGTGTATCGAACGATTTGCATATGTGAAACACAAAAGGACCATGTGCTAGGTTTAGTTTAATTAACAAAACAAATGTAAAGGATATTTTAGAAATAAAATACCCTATGTTGACATTAATGCAAATTAAATTTTATTTGCAAAGACCGAAGTAAGAACCTAGTCAGATTTTATTCATAAATGTATATATAAGTTATACCAATTAAACATTTAATTTGGAAAAGATAAACTATATGAATAATCTAAACGTAACTTTATGTTTCGAGTGGAACATATTGTTATTATTGAAAACAGTATTACATTAGTATTAGTCACATTAACATATATCTGTAGAGCCGGAGTAAAAAGCCTAATCAACTTTTAATTAGAAAAGATTAATTAATATTAAACATATTAATGTTTGGTATATGAAAACCCGAGATAAAGAGCTAATTAGATTTTATTTACAAAAGCATGTGAAATAGACATGAATCAAATTAATATTAATTATGAAAAACTGTGTGTAGCACTATATTGCATTTACTTAGAAAAGGCATGTATAACTAACTATTCATCAAAATTAATATTAAATTAATTTTTAGAAAACAAACATGATAAAAACTCTCCACTAACGTGTATTTTACATTGTTATGAACCTATCACAACTTGAACGGGTTAAAACGGATTTAAAACAGGTAAACTTTGGCTTAAACAAGATTGCAGGGACCTATAAGTGATTAACTATAGATAACAGGGGCTAGCAGAGAAGATCTGCAATACACATTGAATAGTGCTCGCGAATAGATCTAAGATCAGGGTTAGATCTGAAAAAGTCTCGGGTGGGATTTATGTGTGAAAGGTGGGATCTTTCTAAGGGGTTTTCTGTAGTTTTACCAAGACACAAGATTGGATATAAAGATTGCATCATCTTCCAGGGACCTAAACACAAAAGAGCCAAGTGCTTTCTCTGGTTCGTGCGGACAGGGACGGACAAGAGATTCAGGTGGTTCAAATCGCCGGTGGCTCAGGCGACCTAGGGTTGAGGCAAGGCAAGGAATCAGAAGAGGAGATCGAGGGGATAAAGATGGTGTGCTCACCGATGTTGGGGAGGTCCTGGGTGGACCAGAATCGGAGAGGATGCATGGCGTCAGTGGTGCGGCTCGGTCTACATGGGCGACGGTGCTCCGGAGGTTGAATCGCGATGGGAATCGACAAAACGGATTTGGCTCGGCGAGGGGATGCTTGTGGCAGTCGCGGCTTGCTCTATCAGCTTCCACGTCCAGCGAATCAACACAGAGAACCACTGGTGGTGGCGCTCGACCCTATCTCCATGGATGGCGGTGCTGCAGAGGTCCTCCGGTGACGGGTAGGGGCTCCCCGGACGCGTCTCAACGTCGCGAAGCTCTGAGAGTCACTTGCTTTCCCCGACGGTATCCATGTCCGACGAATCGGGCTCGGGAAACCAATGACGACGCTTGGCTTGGAACTCCGGTGTGGCAGTGGCGGCGCACGCAAGGGTGACGAGGCGAGGTGGAGGCGGCTGCTTGGGAGTAGGGGACACGTGGAGGCTTGGCGACGGCTTTATAGGGGCGCGCAGGTCCCCTTGGCGTGGCGCGCACGCCTAGGAAGGCGGCGGCAGCGTTGGGGCCATGTTGGCCATGGCCGGCCAACGCCTAGGCCCGGATGGGCTCTAGCGGGTCTCGGCTGGGCCGGAGCGGTGTGGATCAGGTCGGGCCCTCGGGCTCAGCCCGGTAGGAAAGGAAAGTTTTATTTTTCTGTAATTATTTTCCAGTGCAAAACAAATTCAAGAAAAACCCAGAAAATGTTTAAAGGCACGAAAAATACTTAGAAAATTCCCAGAGATAGATTGGAACATGAACAATCCAAATAAAATATTTGGAGCTCATGAAAAAGATTTTAGAGCCTTTTGATAAATAGAAATAGCTCAAAGAAAAATGAGAACAAATTCCAAAAAAGTCCGGAAAATTCTCGGAAGGATTGGACAACACCTAAACACATTTTTGAAACCTTTTGCACTCAAGAAGCACTGAGAGGCATCGGCATGAGTGCAACACTCACAACTTTTTATTTGATTTAGAAAATCAAACAAGGATTTTTCTTATACTATATTTCCTGTAAAGAAAATAAATGTTGGAAAAATTTTAAAATTATGAGAAAATTGTTATTTAATTATTCTTTCTATTCACATCTTGAAATTAGAAATTTCAGGGTGTGACATCACCCCTCGGGGAACACATGAGGTACGCGTACGCCTGCATTTCCCCACGTCAAACAACATGGTAGAGTACGAGGCCCTTCTTTGCGGCCTCCGAATTGCCATCGAAACAGGCATCAAAGACTCGACATCAGGGGAGACTCACAGCTCGTAATCGATCAGGTCATGAAGAATGCGAGTTGCCACGATGAAGATGGAGGCCTATTGCAGCGCCGTACGGGCCCTTGAGTACAAGTTCTACGGCATCGAACTCAATCACGTTCCCTGCAGGTACACCGAGGAGGCGGACGAACTTGCCAAGATTGCGTCGGGGCGAATCTCCATTCCCCCAAATGTTATTGTGCAAGACGTCGCGAGACCGTCCATCAACCTCGAATCAACACCCTCAAGCCAGGAGGAACCCTCGGGGGCTCTCTCGAATCCAGCGGGCGCGGAGCCTATGGATGAGGAACCCTCGGACGAGGCATTTGTGCTCTCCCTGGTCGAGGGCTATAGTGCAGACGAGGCCGAAGCCATGGAAACAGAGCCAGCCCCCCACATGGAAGATTGGCGAGCCAAATATCTCGCTTGGATGGATCGAGGGGAACTTCCCTCAGACCGGTCCGAGGCCAGGCATCGCCAGAATGGCCAAGTCGTTCATCATCGTAGACGATGAGCTGTACAAGTGCGCCGCGACTGGCGTCCTGCAGCGGTGCATACCCATCCCCTAAGGTCGTGAGCTCATCCGAGACATCCACGCGGGCGTATGTGGCCACCACGCGGCGCCGCGCACCCTCGTGGGCAATGCGTTCCACCAAGGCTTCTACTGGCCCACCGCGGTCGCTGACACCAACGAGGTCATACGCACTTGTGAGGGGTGCCA
Organism: Cenchrus americanus; assembly: GCA_947561735.1. Classification (NCBI taxonomy): domain Eukaryota; kingdom Viridiplantae; phylum Streptophyta; class Magnoliopsida; order Poales; family Poaceae; genus Cenchrus; species Cenchrus americanus. The sequence continues at coordinate 72,253,222 of OX387244.1, read as the reverse complement.
GTTCTACGCCCGCAAGACCAATCTCCTAGCGCATGCCCTCCAGATGATTCCCATCACATGGCCTTTCGCCGTGTGGGGGCTGGATATCATCTGGCCCTTACGAAAGGTGCCAGGGGGCTGCACTCACCTACTGGTCGCCGTGGATAAGTTCTCCAAATGGATCGAGGCACGCCCAATCACGAACCTTAGGGCCCAACAAGCCGTGTCGTTCTTTACTGACGTCATCCACCGATTCGGGGTACCAAATTCCATCATCACTGACAACGGGTCCCAATTTACCGGCAGAAAGTTCCTAGACTTCTGTGACAAACACCACATCTGTGTGGACTGGGCGGCCGTCATGCATCCACAGACCAATGGTGAGGTGGAGCGTGCCAACGACATGATCCTACAAGGCCTCAAGCCCAGGATATTCGACAAGCTAAGTCTGGCTGAAAATGGCTCCAGGAGCTGCCAGTGGTTGTTTGGAGCCTCAGGACCACCCCGAGCAGGGCCACGGGATTCACCATGTTCTTCCTGGTTTATGGCGCAGAGGCTGTCCTCGCCACGGACTTGGAGTACGGGTCGCCCAGAGTCAAGGGCTATGACGAAGGCGCCAACCAGCGGGCCCGCGAGGACTCACTGGATCAATAGGACGAGGCCCACACTGTGGCCCTGATGCACTCAGCAAGGTACCAGCAGGCGCTGAGGCGGTACCAAGCCTGGAAGATACGGCGCCGAGACTTCGACGAAGGGGGCCTAGTCCTAAGGTTGTGCCAAGACAATCGAGGCCGCCACAAGCTACCGCCCCCATGGGAGGGACCCTACGTCATCGTCAATGTGCTCAAGCCCGACACCTACAAGCTAGCGAACGAGGACGACAAGGAACTCACAAATGCTTGGAACATCCAACAGCTACGTCGCTTCTACCCTTAGAAAGGATTTCTAAGTCTTTTTTTGTTATTTACATACCCAACACCCCGGTTGGTTGTACAAATGTAAATTTCATCGATTAATAAAGTAAAAGGGTGACTCGGCTTTCCCCCGAAAACCAAGTTCCCCTCGGGGGCTACTGCGGGGGGCATTCCCCCAAAAAAATGGTCCCAGTTTTTCGCAAAAATCCCATTGCAAGTATGCCAAGTATGTTTCGACCCAAATTTTGGGTGAATTCACGCCGGACGCAAGTGGCCAAAGGGCAAAGAAGCGCGAGTCAGGGATCGCCCACGCCCCCCGCAGGATACGACCCTTCCCCCTCGCCACTTTGCCTACAGGCTACTCGTGCAAACAAAATCTTTCCGGCTAAAATTCGCCTAAGAAAGTGGGAGAGACAGAACAACACAGCTGTTGAAATAAATGACAAGCGCTTCAATTTACAAGCATTCAAATATATCAAGCAGAAAATGTTTATTACATACAGCCGCGTCGCTTGAATTCTAACACAAAAAGCTTAAAGGGCACGAGCGCCCAACTGTTTTCAGGGCTCAGTGCCGCCAACCGGAGGAGCATCTGGGATTAGAAAGTCCATGAAGTCCTCAGCGAGGACGTTGGCAGTGGGAGCGGCAAGCGTGTCCACGCGGTTCATCTCCACCTCGTCATCGATGCCGACGGGGACGACATAGCCCGTGGAGATGGCCTCGAGGTTGACCCGGTAGTGAGAAACCACCACGCAAGGGCTTTTTAGACCCCCAGGTGAAAGGCGCGGCGCATGTGCTGAGTGACATGCCCGCCCAGGGCGCGGAGACGACTCGCCATGGAGCTCTCGGCCCGCGCCTCGCCTTCGTCAATCCCCTGGCACGCCTCGAGGGCGGCGGCCTGCAGCTCCTCCAGCTCCTGCTGATAGAAGTTGTAGGCCGTCTGTAAGGCCTGCGCTTGGGTCGTTGAGTTCTCGAGAGCCGTCCGCATGCCTGAAAACCAAGACGCAGATCAAATTGGGAGCGGATCCCAAATGGATCAAGCCAGTGAGTGAAAGGTGGGAAAGGCAACTCACCCTGAACTTGTTTCTTCTCCGTTTCGAGGGTTGCACGCGCGGCCTCAGCTGCCTGCTGCAGCTCAAGGATGGCGGCGTCTTTCTCCTCACCGGCTTGCCGCAACTCCTCGTAGGACACGACTTCTTGGACCAGCTCGCCCGAGAGCCGCGTGATCTCCAGATCCCGGAGCTTGAGGGTAGCCTGTGCCTCCTCCAGCACGGCGCGCTCCTGCTGGAGTTGGCCTTGCATTTCCTCCCGCGCCATGCGTTCGTGCTCGAGGGAAGCTCGGGCCTCCTCGAGGGCGGACCACTCCTGCTGGAGCCGAGTTTCCGCCTGTCAGCGTGTGCCTCGCTCCAGCTGGAGCAACTCCTCCACCGCGGCAAGTGAGGCAACCCTGTCCGCCAGGTTGGCTCTAAGCCGCTTGGCCTCCTTGGTCTTCTCCTCGACCTGGCTCTGCTAAGACCGCGCCCCCTCGAGGGTTGCACGGTCCTATTGGAGCTGGGATCGAGTCGAGGTGAGCTCCGCCGCCACAGTTCGCGTCGTGGCCAAGTCCTCACGCGCCTTCCACATCGCCTCATCTCGGTCTAGAAGCGCCGACGTCACCCTCTCGACCGTAGAGGCGTCTGATGCAGCCTGGGTGCCCTGGTTCAGGAGCTCATCCCGCACAATTTGCAGCCGGTACTCTAGCCACCCATTGTCGAGCCGCAAGGCCTCTACGAGGGTGTCGAGGGAGTCGTACTGCTCTCGGTACCAGTCACACTCGGAGCTCAGCTGAACGAGGCGGTTGTACCTCTCCTGAGCTCTGCCCTCCAGCTCCTGTCGCCCAGCAGACAAGACGCGGGAGGATGCAAAGTCAGAAAACGTGCGGACACAAAAGGGACAAGGGAGCAAGCCTCAAATCTGGCAAAAACGCGTACCTGGAAAATCCGCCACGAAGGGCTCCCGTGGACTCACAGTGCCTTGTTCAGCGCGTTGTTGATCGAGGTGTCCTGGTCTCGAAATTCCTGCCATAAGGCTTGTTCGTCCTGGGCCTCGTCAAAATGAGCCGGCGGCGCGCCGGCGTAACCCCGCTCCTGCTCTGGGCGCGCGACTTCGACGTTAGGCGCGGGCAGAACAGCGCGTGACGACAAGGCCTCGGCACCGTGCACCGGGCGCCGCGACATCATGCAGCCATCCTCCCACATCACCAACACCCCCGACGCGCGCTCATTGGCCCCACCCGGGGGGTGGGGCATCGTTGTCGGCGGCGTCCACCACCGCCCGGTCGCCCGCGACGGGACGGGTGTGAGCGACGCCGACGCCACAACGGCCGGCCGCCGCCGTAGCCGCAGCCCACCGCGTCCCTTCCCGCCGCGGCCTCGTGGCCACGGCCCGTGTTACCGCGGCTCGCTCGACGCCGCCGTGCTTGCCACCGTCTGTGGAGCCCTCGACGAACGCCGCCTCGTCGGCACAGACGTCTCCGACCTGAGCACCTTGGCAGGTGCAAGGGCGGGGACAGTCGGCGTCGCCCTGTGAATGGGAAACACAAGGGTGAGCATCGGCCCCTCGAAATCAAAGCCGCATGGGGGAAACGCTGCTCGCCTCAAGTTGGAGAAGCCCCGCTTCCTCTTCCTTGAGGGTTCAGGGGGCGCCACTGTCGCACCTGCCGGCGCCGCTGTGGTGCTCGCCGGCACCTCCGCGCACTCGCGGGCTCTTCCGCCGAAGACCCCACAGCGGGCGCCTCCACACCAGCCGCGGGCGCTTCCTCACGGCCGCCTCCGTGGCTCGTGGTGACGGGGCTGGGGGATTCCACCTCTCGGGGGGCCCACCCCCCGTCGCTCCCTTCTTCCTCCTCCTCCTCCTCCTCCTCCGACGATGAGTTCACCCGGCGTCGTCGGGGGGGGGAGTCCTTGCTGCTCGCGCAGCCGGTACCCCTCGTTTTGCTGCTCTCAGCGCTCCCGCCGCCTGATTCTCCTCTCCTTCGCGCATGCCGCTTGCTCCTGTTCCAGCTGCTACGAGGCGCGAGCGGCCGCCCGGGCCCGGGGCGTCGGCGAATCCGACTGTGCGGCGTCCACTATCACCCTCTACTAAATATAACCATTAGAGACCGTGTTGGCGCGCTGCAAGAGGCTGAGGAGGGAAAGAAGGCCCACTCACCGCCAGGGTGTCGGGGAGCATGATGAACGACCAAAGGTCGTCGTTGCGGTGTGGCATGGACTTATGGCTGATGGCGCGCCTCGCCCTCGTGGCCGCGTACTCCGGAGGAAAGCGGTCGTGCAGCAGCCATGAATGCGCCAACGTCGTAGGGTCAGCCGTGTCGCTCATCTCGTATATGTGGAGCTCCCTCTCTATGAGGGTGACGATCCGCTGGTGGTGGAGGTTGCACTACGTGAAAAACTGGCTTTGGTAAACGGGCGTAGATCGCCTTTGGTAATGGGCAATGCGCCTGTTACCGATCAAGTGTTACAAATAAGCCAAGAAAGGTAATAGGAAGATGCCCGTTACTGATAAGACATATTCGTAACGGGCATTAAACAACGACCGTTACCAAAACTAGACACCAGTCACGTGAAATGGCTGTTTTCTGGGCCCATAGGGAACTTTCGTAACGAGCACCAAAGCAAAGCTCGTTACAGAAACTCAATATCAGAGACGCTTGATGTGCACCTGCATCTCCACTATCTTGACGAAATGAGACGCGTCTATTTCACGCGCGTCTCAACACAACTAGTATTCGTAATAGGCATTAAAGAACGACCGTTACCAAAACTAGCCACCGGTCACGTGAAATGGTTGTTTCTCTGGGCCCACATGGAACTTTGGTAACAGGCATGAAACAGAGCCCGTTACTATTAAATTAACATCAGAGACGCATTCTGTGAACCGGCGTCTCCAATGTCTCGACGAAATGAGACGCATCAGTTTCTACGCGTGTCTGCTTTCTCTCTATTAAAGGAGATGCTTGCTTTCAACCTGCGTCTCCTATATCTCGATGAACATCGAGGTCCTGGGGCCCACCGGTCAGGACTGGTAACGGGCATTTACACTGCCCGTTACACTGTGGGCATTTTTGTAACGGGCTTTCCGAATGAAGCCCGTTACTTACTGATCAGTGTTTGTAACGAGCTTTAATTAACGCCCGTTACAGATATGGCGGCCATCCCTACAGTAACCCTCGCCCGTTGTCGGCAGCATCCCGGAACCGACCAAGATTTGGCAGCCACCGAGGACCGCATCCCGGAACCAACGAGAATATGGCAGCCACCACAGCAAGGAGACATCACAAACACATTCTCACATCACAGATATTGGCAAAGCACGATCACATTTATAGACAAGCTAGCTAGGATCACATCAAGTTTCAAGTTACTCTCATCAGGGCTTGTTTGGATGGAGTCATGAGAAAACAGACTGAACCAGGCAGTATCTAACCCCAACCAAGCAAGTTCTCGGCAACAACACCTGACTAAAGAAGAGTGAATGAGTTTCAAGTTTCTGGTCACAATAAACTCATGGTGCACCACCGTAGAACTTGCCCTTTCGGTCGATGGTCTCCTTAAGAATGTAATCGCACAACATATCCCGACACACTTTACATCTTCTGTGGAAACATCTACAAGAGGTTTGAAATCCTGCAAAATACAATCATTTATGAGAATACAAGTAGAAATCATTTTCTAAAATCAGATGGATAATATGAGCAGAGACAAGGTTGAGCATTATTATCTACTTACAGCAACCTTCTTGATGTCAGGTATGTCATTGAGGAGTCTTAACATATGGAATGCCACATGGAATCCACACATAGAGGACCCTGTGGCTGTTGAGCACACTGCATTGAGGTAACAAAATGACAAGTGAATACAGTACCAAATAGGTAAGAAGGGACCATAAAAACCTCGGTCTTACAACGAGATTTGTTTTGTGATTGAGTGTGGCTTTTGGCTTTTTTCTTTCCTTTCGTCACTCTGTCCTGTGCATCACCAAAGGCCCTGCATGATCAATAATACCAATTAGAAACACTAAGAGATTGATTTTTTGTGAACAAAAAATACTGTTCCAAAGGCCCTGCATGGTCAACAATACCAATTAGAAACACTAACAGATTGAATTTTTGTGAACAGAACGTACAAGGAACTGACCAGTTCAAGACATTTTGGAGGTCTGGGAACTTTAGCGGGGGATGTTGTTTAGCAGAATCAAGATACCAAACCTCTTTGAACTTCATACAGATGATCACTGTTACCCAGTGGCTAGTGCAGTAGGCACCCACCAGGTAGTAGTTGTTCATCATTGCATTTGAGATTGCTTTGCCAACTTGCTGAGAACGCTGAGAAATATTTGTTGAAGTAAACAAATCTGGATCTAAAAACTCAACACTGATCTGCTTCTCCGCTGCCTTGTCCATCATTTTCCTACACAAAATCAAATTGTTAGCATGCATGAACTTTGCGGCCAAAATTAAAGAAATATCTTTTTTATGTTTTAAAGGACTTACAATGTCCACAGCCTCATGAAGGTAACATCCAGAGAAGCCAGGGTTATAAGGTTAAACACGCTACTGAATTCAATGTTTAACATTAAAGCACCACAACCACCTTTAAAGTAGTCTTGATCCACCTTTGCTGGAAAGGCAAGTTTATCCTTACTGTGTTCCATAACATAAGCATGCAACCTGGCACAATTTGGTCCAGCAGCCTTTACATTTGTTTCTAACAACATAGGTGCACCAGGTTTGTATTTTGGTCGGTTCTATTCTGTCCCATTAACATAGTTAAGAATCTAATCTTTAGACAGAGCTTTCTCCGGCTCGGTTCCCCTTCTCGCAAAGGGAGATTGCCCGGGCTCCTCCCGTTGCAGAGGCTGCTGTACTTGTTGCATCTGCTGCTTAGGGGGAGAATGCCTGCGCTCCTCCTCCTGCTGGAGAGGCTACTGTTTCGTCTGTTGCTTATCCTCATGTTGCAGCTGCTGCTTAGGCGTAGTTTGCCTGGGCTCATCCTGGTGTTGTCGACGCTCCTGCTGCTGGAGAGGCTGCTGTTTCGTCTATTGATTATCCTCAAGTTGCAGCTGCTGCTTAGGCAGAGTTTGCCTGGGCTTCTCCTCCGGTTGTTGTCGACGCTCCTGCTGCACAGTTTTGCTGATCTGCTGCTGCTGCTACTGTTGAGCCTTCTCTTACTGACACTGAGCTGCAGCACCTCCATTTGATGTTGTACCCCTGCTACCTATTGTGACTTCAGGGTTGGGATGTCTCGTCATGGGTGGTATAATGATCATGTCCTTTGGCCATTGGATCCTATGAATGAGAGCCGCAGCTAGGGTTGCTACGTCACCCCCATCAATTAGTACAGGCAGAGGGTATTGACTCGTATTGGCCCACACATAAGTAGGTTGCACCACAACATACCAATCCTACACCGGTACTGAATGGCAAGCCTTTTAAGATGGAAAGACTTTCGCTAGTGCGAGCTCCACGGTGCCATCCAAAAGGCTGCACATGGTTGGCTCTGTCAGCTTATTTATTGTGTCCAGCATAGGTGATCGACTATCACTGTGCACTTCATTCGCTTCGTCACCGTTGGCATTCCAATGATCTTGCTCTCTGCCATCTTCCTCCCTGACATCATAATGAACTTCCTCACTGTCATGCTCATCTTCTTCCTCAATGCCATTTATATCTTCTTCCTCGCTGCTACTGACGGGCACTGGTAATTGGGAAGGAAGAAGTGCATTTTTGGGTATGTTGATGCCTGATAGTCTTAGAGCATGGACAATTGATTTAAATGTTTTGTCCGCCATCACATCATGAGCATCAGACCTCTTGTTCCTCTTCTTCCTGTACATTCCAGCGAACTCTTCACCAAACCCATTACCCCAGCCAAGTGAACTAGACACGCCTCGGACCCTACCTCTATGCTCCGGAGTCTCAAGTGCTGTGGTGAGGATATCATTCTCCCTAACCCCAGAGAAAGTACCATCGCTACCCTGAGCTGCAAGTGTTTTCACCCTTTCTGCTACCCCCACCACCGCGGGGTTACTGAATGTTATGCCCCCGCTTCCTTCACTATTATTCTTCTTCTTCTTCCCTACCCTTGCCCGTAGATAAGGTCTCGATCGCCCAGGAAATTGGTCCCAAGGGTTTTGTTGTCCTTCGGCAGCGAGCTTTGCATCCTCCTCCTCCCACTCTTTCCTTTTACCATGATAACCTTTTCTGCCCGTCTTGTGTGACATATTATGCAATGCTCTCTTTTGTTTCATCTCCTGGCTCAATTGCTGAAATGAAGGAGAATTGGTTTCCTGCACAAACATGTCCCAGTTTTGTTGCTGCAAAAAGGCATGCTTCACAAAGGGAGTCTCCTCTTCACTCACATATTTTTTCTTAAATGAGCTTTGAACCACCGTTGCAAGGTTCCAATCTGTGATATAGCTGCCTTAACTGCCTTCTTGCGAACAAATTCTTCCAGATTGGCTGGGTAATCTAGATTTTCCTCTAAAACTGTAAACAGATGGTCCTTTTCAATTGGTGAGAGATCATCAACCGCCTTGTTTATTGACACCCTCTCCCGAGCAATGAGACCATAGACCAATACAAATCTATCCCTCGCAGCATCTCGGGTAGGCCAAAAATTGGCATCAAGTCCAGTTGCAGTCAACTTGTCTTCTGGCCATTTGGTTTGTGTCCTTGACCCGCGGGATCGAGTACTACTCGCAACAGTCTGTGCTGAGTGACCCTATGAAGAAGGTTCACTAACGATGGGTTGTGATGATGCACTGGAGGTAGACGAGTTTGTCGTTGTGGGAGACTGCATAGATGATATGTCAGGTTTGTCAGTAGAGCAACATAAGCAAGACTGAAAATCTAAACTTAATTCTTATTAGATAAATTCGTTTTCTCTGACAGGCAAAACAGCTGATACAATTATAAATAAAACCAGCATAGACATACACAGTTCATATATTACTTAATTAGCATACAGGGATAGGTGCTAAGCATTTTGACAGGGACACAACAATATGCTTATATAACAAAGCGGAGAATAAATTCCTTCAACTAGGTCCTTGTCCAACTTGAGCAGCGATAGATTGTGTGTTCCATATGTACATGCAACAGGAAGATAAAGCACTGGTCATGACATTATATATGACATTAGTGAAACAACACTCACAACACATCATGACACCAACAATAACAATATATATGACAGTAGTGAAACAATTAACACTCACAACAAATCATAAGACAGTCTAGTTATCACTACATTCAAAGCATAGCAAAATTAAAGTATGCTAACATCCTTTATGCTTTTCATGAATTTACAGTGCAAAAATTATAGCACCAGGAACATGAAAATGAATTTCAACATTTCATATAACTTCATCTGTTAGCAACAATTTATTCAAAACAGACTTGGAGCAACAAAATCCATCCATCAAATCAACAGTCAATCAATTGAAGATGAACTATTAAGGCATGTCTCCCTAATCCACCTTCACATGAATATATAGTAGATTGGGTGGACTACATTATAAACCACTGCGATGCAATTCCCAATGACATTTTGTGGCCATCAGAATTAAAATATGCTAACAGGTCCAAAGCATAACTGTTGATCTGAGCATAGCAGAATTAAAGTATATGCTAACAGGTCCAAAGCATAACTGTCGATCTGGTACATTCAGAGCATAGCAGAATTAAAGTATGCTAACATCCTCGATGCTTTTCATGAATTTATAGTGCAAAAATTGTAGCACCAGGAACATGAAAATGAATTTCAACAGTTCATATAACTACATCTGTTAGCAACAATTTATTCAGATAGATTTGGGGCAACAAAAACATCAATCAAAACCACAGTTAATCAATTAAAGATGAACTACAAGGCATGTCTCCCTAATCGATTTTGGTGGCGGATGAGAGAGAGGGTGTTGGGGGTTCAAGGAGGACTAACCTCTGTCGCGAATGAAGTAGTTGTTCTCGTGATGGTCGGAGGGCCAGATCCACGGCGGCTCGTGGCCTGAGGCGGCCGGCCGGCTCGTCGTCGTGGTCGTGGACGACGTCGATGGATCCGCGTCAACCGGCTTTAGGTCGGCCGGACGTACGTCCACACGCTAGTAACCGCGTCCTCGTCACTGTCATCACGCAGGGAGCGGTGGGCTACAGAAGAGTAGGGCTGCGGCAGGGTGAGAGCGGCGAAGGCGAGTGGGGCGACTGGCGGCGGCGGTGGGGAGAATGCGGGCATTGTGGATTTGTCTAGCAAGGAGCCGAATGTGAACGCCGCGCGTAACTGTGTTTAATGAAACTACTGGCGTGCCCTTGACGGCTTTGTGCAGCAATTGGAATTTCATGGGCACTATAGTAAATATAGGTGGGAAATTTTGAGCAGCCCGCGCACGGTTTGCCTGCTAACGCTAACGAGTGGTCCAGTGTCATGGGCGACGATGGTTAGTGAACCCGGATCGCCTTTGTTGGGAGTTGGGTCAGCGATTATCTTTTTTATATTGGCTGCTGACGCTGACGCGTGGGTCTGTCACAATTTTTTGGAATGAAACTTGCTTCCCTGATTTATTAGAGCCCATAAAACAACACCTAAAAAATCATAAACATACGAACAATTCGTATATGGACATTTAGTATTTGAATAAAATATCAACAGTCACACTTGTGTGCCCAAGATTCTTAGAATCCGTTTTTACATGCCATGTTAATGATGCCATAATTCTACTAACATCTAGTGTGCTCTAAAAATCTACAAATTGACATGCCAACATAATTTGGGTACCTAGACATGTCTTCAAAATTTCAAATGTTTTCGATGAAGGAATTATATACGTGTGTACAAATGTCTACATCTCTCACATAGTTTCCTAGAATGTTTGCTTGAACATTGAATTTTCCACACTTTGCAACATGTTCGAACTCATATGCATTTGAAAACGTAACAAAACCTTGTGTTCACCTTAAGCTTACGAAATGTAATGCTCCATCACTTATGGTTGTGTAAAACAAATATTATTTGTATGTTGTACTTACAAAAAACAAAATAAGGCATATATACTTCACTCAACAAATGGAATGTACACGAAACAACAAAATTAATGAATAGATGGCGATTTTAGAAAAATTTAGAAAAAACAGTATCAAATTTGGACTAAAAACGACGAAGAAATACTTGTTACAACATTTGGTTGCAGATTAAAAGGAGAAATGGGAACTGTTCTTCATTTGAATAGAACTGGCCCCCATAGTCATTTGAATAGAACAAAGGAGGAAGCAGAGGGCACCGCCGCTCGCCGCTGCCGACATCCTGACATCCCGATGAAATCAAATCTGCGTTTAGTAATATCTAATAATTTACATTCAAGATAGATAATGATCATATTGATGCTTGCGCCTATATCCCGATGTTCATCCTGCTGACGGCGTACTCCACAACGGGGCAGAATTTACGCATCCAGAGGTCGAACTCATGACGGATGCGACACTCGGCGCTGCAGTAGTGGATGATCTCTTTGGTATCCGACCCGTAGCGCCTAAATCCCGCTTCCCAAATGCAGATGTGAGGATTCTGGATGGGCAGCAACGGAATGTCGTCGTCGTTGTCATATAGCCAGTACAACCACGCAATGTTGTCGAGATCCTGCTTGACAAGGTAGCGCAGCCGCCGCAGGTTGTGGTTCTTCCACCGGCCATCAGGGGCGATGGGCCGCCGCTGATTTCTTGGAGTAGTGCCATGGCTTCGTGGTCCGCCGGGTTGCAATGGTACTTTAGCATCGCTAAAAAGTACTTGGCACCAGAGTCTTCAGCAGCGGCGACATCTCCGATGAGCTTCAGAACCTTATCGGGGTTCCGCCGTCTCATCAACCTCACCACTCCCTCGAAGCACAATGCCTCCGGATGATTGACCTCGTGGAAGCGCCGCTCAAAGCACGACCTGACGTAGCGATTCTTGCATGCCTCATGAAGATCACGCAACAACATGTGAAGTAGTACCTCATCGGAGTTGCAGATGCGCCGGAAGGTGCCGCAAATTTTATTGTGGAGGTTTAGAAAATGGAAAACGGCCACATCCTTGATGGAGTGGATGATGATCTTGGTGAGAAGTTCATCTGGCAACAGTAGCATCAAGCACACCGCGATGGCCATCAAGGAGAATGGAAGAAATAGTACAACTTTAGAATTTGAATGGCGACGAGGGTTGAAGTTGGCGGCGACGAGGGATGAAGTTGGCAAGGAGGATTGAAGTTGAAGAGGGATGAAGTTGGCGATGAGGATTGAAGTTAAAGGAGCAAGCGAGGCAACGAGCTCGAGGGTTGAAGGTTGAAGATCGCGCCTCAGCCATGTCGTAATAAAACAATAAATGGAAATTGAAAAGGCGCCGCAGTTTGGCTGCTGCCGTTGACAAGTGGGCCCGACATCATTGCCCCGCCCCTTCTCCTTCCCACGTAAGTGAAAGGCGACGCATGGCTTCGCGACCGAGACGGAGCCCGATGCGCAATCGAGTGGCACGTACTGGCAGTAATAGAGTAGTGGGTGGGAGCTGAGGCGCCTGACGGTTCCACGTCTTGTCAATATAACTCTCTCGCCCAGTCGCCCTCCCCTACTTCTTCCCCAAGGTTATCATGTTTTTCTTCACTTCTTCTTCCTCCTCGCGATTCACCACTACAAATTTTCGGTCACCGAGAGAAGGAGGAGGTGGCGTCGAGGAGCCCACCGCTGTCGAAGCGGGGATGAAGGGAGGACTACGACGACGAAAGCCGCCGTCGGAAGAAGTTGGAGAAGGGGAAGGAGCCGGCGGCCAAGGACACTGACGAGGAACCACTCTTCGACGATAATAAGTTCATCGCCGAGCTGCTCAGGAGTGCCTTCAGAAAGCTTCAAGGTGTTGGCGAGGCCTTTGACATCAAGGCGCATCATGATGTGTACAAGGACCCGACCTTGAAGGGTCTCGCCTTCAGGATCCACGGGTTGGCTGAGAAGCTCGAGAACCTCCCCGTGGTCAAGCGGGCTTCCCGCTGCCACTTCTTCTTCGACGACGACGGCTCCGACGGCGACAATGTCAGCCACGGCAACGACGGCGGCGACGACGGCAGCCACGACGGTGACGACGGGACTCCGACTAATTGATAGACTCCTCTACCAATTAGTAACAATAATGTTTGTGTGCTTTTGTGTCTTCGTCCGGTTCTTGTACATGAACTGCTTAGTTTGTCTATCGATCATGAACTTCTTAGTTAATTAGCTTGGTTGTTATATTTTGTATGTCATGAACTCGATCTAATATACGCGAGTAGATCCAACCGTGTTGTGATGAACTGTGTTTTGTTGTGATTAACTGGAGATCTGTTGTGATGAATTAAATCTTATTAGAGTAGTCATTGCCGACGCAGGTTAGCCTGTTGACGTTGATGCTGATGCGTGGGCTAGTGTCATTGGCAATGATGGTTAGTGAACCGGGATCGCATTTGTTGGCAGTTGGGTCCGGGCGGGCACGCAGTGGTTATCTTTTTTATATTGGCTAGTGACACTGAAGCGTGGGCCTGTCATAATTTTTTTTGGAATGTAACTTGCTTCCTAGAATTATTAGAGCCCATAAAACAACACCTACAAAATCATAAAAATACGAACAATTCGTATTTGGACATTCAGTATTTGAATAAAATATCAACAGTCAAACTTGTGTGCCCAAAATTCATATATTTCGTTTTACACCCCATGGTAAGTATATAATAATTCTAATAACATCAAATTTGCTCTAAAAAATCTACAAATTGACTTGGCAACATAATTTGGGTACCTAAACTTGTCTTAGAAATTTCAATTGGTATCGATGAAGGAATAATATACTTGTGTACAAATGTCTTCATCTCTCACATAGTTTCTTAGAATGTTTGCTTGAACATTGAAGTTTTCCACACTTTGCAACATGTTCGAACTCATATGCATTTGAAAATTTAACAAAACCTTGTGTTCACCTTAAGCTTACGAAATGTAAAGTTCCATCACTAATGGTTGTGTAAAAAAATATTATTTGTATGTTGTACTTACAAAGAACAAAATAAGGCATATAAACATCACTCAACAAATGGAATGTACACTAAACAATGAAATTAATGAATAGATGGTGATTTTAGAAAAATTTAGAAAAAAAGTATCAAATTTGGACTAATAACGACGAAGAAATACTTGTTACAACATTTGATTGCAGATTAAAAGGAGAAATGGGAACTATTGTTCATTTGAATAGAACTGGGCCCCACAGTCATTAGCGACGTGGGGCTGATAACCCGCGTCGGATTTGCTTCGCTCCCAAAATTTTACATAGATAATCCGAGCATCATACAAAAGCTAATCTACTACTGGTTTCCTATTCTCTGTGTGAACTTCACCATTTTGCAGCGCAGCCTATAGTCTTCGCTGCAAAACAGAGAAATTCGAAGCCATCCTTTTTCCACACCGCAGCCGTCACCGGTGCCTGCGCACGGCTGATCGCCGCGCACCTGTGCCGGAGGTGGCAGCGGATCACTCCAAATGCGCCAAGTCGAGTAGTGGAGCGCACGCGCGGCCTTCTCGCGTAAAGGCAAACACCCCTCGGTGCTTAGCCATCTCGACGACGTCGTACTACCGCCGCCTGCGACCCGCCTCATGTACCCCTTCGCGGTGTCGTCGGCGGCGGCACCGCCATTGTCTCTGTAGAGCAAGATTGCGTATAGATAGGCCGCCGCATCGTGCCCACCCTCGACGGCGCGCCGGAGATCATTGTATCCCCTGTGTTTGATGAAGAAGGCTTTGATTCCGGAGAGGAAACAAGCCTCCAGATTCCCGAGACCGCTTAGCATAGAAAGGAATGCTTTGTAAGCGGTGGGGTTCCACACCCAAGAAATATCATCTCGTATCCCCTCTATCAACAAACGTCGGTCGACGTCGCCGTGGCCGCACACGCGGCGCATGGTCGAGCAAGTACCGCGTGGGCTGCAGAGGTCAGCCAAGGGCCGCTCCGAGGTCGCACCGACGCGCGCCGCAATCTCAATGCGGAGGTCTTGAGGGAGGCCCAGCAACAGCGATGACGGCTGGTGCCGCTTGCTTCTTCCCGGCATGCTATCCATCTCTGGCCGGGAATGGTGACGATGAGGAGTAGACAGTTGCTGTTTTTCACGAGTAGAGATGAAGGGGCAGGGGATCTAATTGTTTTGGAAGGAGAAGATACAGGAGATTTGTTTCCAAACACGATTTAAGTATGCAATGGAGATGACATTTGGCTAATCCGCGTTATCATTTAATTCTCCATTAGAAATGATGTTTGGCTAATCCGCGTAGAGATGATGTTTCGTTACCCTGTGTATCATTTAATTCTACATTGGAATCACTACCTTTGCAGCTCTGCTCTCAGCCATTGACTGGCAACAGTTTTGCCATTGACCGTCTTGGGAACCTCTTCCCGTTTCCTGTGCTCTTGATCGCTTATCCCTTCCTCTCTTTTTTTTTGGAGATGATGACTACATTGGATGTTTGGATGGAGGTGTTAGTGTTAGTTTGTAGCAAACTAACACTTTTGAGCCAAACACATATGTTAATTTGGAGGTGTTAAAAACTACCACTAACAGTAACACTAACATCTACCATCCAAACACGTCATTGGAGACGATGTTTGCTTACTCCGCGTATCATTTAATTCTACATTGGAATCACTACCTCTGTAGCTCTGCTCTCAGCCATTGACTAGCAATAGTTTCCCGGTCGTCTTGACCGTCTTGGGAACCTTCCCGGTTGTTCCTGTGCTCTTGATCTTATCCCTTCCTTGTTTTTTCTATAAAAAGGCACCAACGCCTTTCGGTCCTCCTCACTTCAAGTTGTTTCCTTCTTCTCTAGATCTAGATCTAGCTATATAGTTCCTTCTTCCGATAGGAGTACAATAAAGCGAGTCACTTGCTTCCTTCTTCTCTAGATCTAGATCTAGCTAGTATATGGTTCCTTCTTCTGATACAATAAAGCGAGGCACTTGCTTCCTTCTTCCCTAGATCTAGATATAGCTATGGCGCAAAGAATAGATCTTGTAGGGCGCAAGCTTTTGCTTTTCTTTCTTCTTCCTCCTCGATCTCTCAGTTGCTAGAAGAATTTTTGTGATAGGGGGTGATTGGGTTGCTCATCCCTCGAACACTGCTTCGAGAAGAATTCTTGTGACATACTCCTTCCACGTAGCTGTGTCCGAGGTAGGTAGCCCAAAACCTCCTGGCATTAGGATGAACAATTTCATCCTGTGTCTAATGATCATTATTTTCAGGATGAACAATCCTTCATCCTTTGTCCAATGATCATTATTTTTCCTATGCTTTCTCCCTCCACTCGTGGAAGGCTCTTGCAAACAAAAGTGCAGGTTCAGAAAGCTTTGTGGTCTCATTGCAAGCCAGGAATCAATTCTCTAAGCCATCAACAGAGATGGAGCTTATTCAATGACCACATGTAGCAAGATCGACGACCTGCGAGCAAGATCGACGACCTGCGAGCAAGATTGATGTGTGTGTGTGTGTGATTTTGCATATCTCGTCATGAAGATATGGCTGCATTGTAACCTTGTTCTGATGTATCAACGATGACTGTAATCTATGTGTGTGTGATTTTGCATATCTCGTCATGAAGATATGGCTGCATTGTAACCTTGTTCTGATGTATCAATGGTGATTGTAATCTGTGTGTGTGTGTGTGATTTTGCATCTCAAGAGACATGCTTTTGTGATTATCTCTGTGTAGTACAATTTTTTGTATGATTTACCTACTCACTTGCAAAGCTTGTGATTATCTCAACAGTTTGGCAAATTAACTTGTTTCTCTTAGGATTCCTGATGTAAGTTAATTAGATCTAGATTTGGCAAGTGAAATTATGCCAGATTGTTAGAGATGAACTCTCTTTTTTACTTGGCATATCTTTTTAGAAGTTGGCAAAGCACAAGATTTGCCAAGTAAAATTTGGCAAACTCTTGGAGGTGCTCTAATCTGTTTCTCTTTTGATGTAATCTGTTCGTGATTTCGCATATCTTCTTGCCCATAACAAAAGCGACGCTGGTTCGTTAGTCCTCGTCTCTTGCCCGTAGCAATGGCGACGTGGGTTCATTAATCCTCGTCTCTTGCCCATTACTGAACTGAAGCAGAATATAAACAAAGTATATATAGTATCTTTGGTAGAATATATTACAAGTAGGATTCAAATTCCACCACATCCCATATATTTCAAAAAGGATTGAAATTCCACCAATACATCGCATCCTTTATATTACAAAACGGATTCCATTTCCACCAATAGACACATCCTTTGGCATTACAAAAAGGATTCAGTAGAAATCAGGCTTGCTTTTTCTTCCTTGATTTCTGTATATGGATTTTTCACTGTGGTCGCTTCGCAAGTACGATGTTTTGTTAGTTCCGAAGAGTTCGAGCTTGTATGAAGTGTCAAAGGATGGAATTTCGTCAAACTGGTTGTATTCCTCCTCCTCAACAACATTTTCAATCCCCACAATCCTTTTTTTCCAGGCATAACCACAGACCAGTTCTTCTTTGCAAGGTCAGGTACATAGAACACTTGCTCAACATGCGTCTCCAATACGAAATTATCAGTAATGGACTTTATAGCTCGTTACCAATATGGCAGCGATCAGTAACGGACTTAAGCAGCCCGTTACTGATAGAGCATTAATCGGTAACGGACTTTACAAGCCCGTTACTGATAGGTTTAACATTTTTAACGAGCTCTTTTAACATACGTTACAAAGAATTTATGTAACGGGCGTTTAATAAGACCATTACTAGAAGTCCACTAGTGACAGGCGTTGTGGATGCCAACGCCGGGGTTGTCCTGGCGCGCTTATAGGTAATGGGCGCCAAACAACAACCGTTACAGATGTGGGTGGATGTAATGGGTGTTAAGGGCCCGTTACAAATGCTGTGTGACCTATTTGAGGTTTTCACGTAGTGTTGGCGAGGACCGAAGCCGCCCCCAACTCAACATCCGCCAGGCTCCGCAACGCGTCGGTGAGCGACTCCAGCCGCTGCGGGTGCGAGGGAGGCGATACGCCATGGTGCCAGGTATCGGTCTTCTCCTTCAGCACCTTGCCAGTGTAGGGGGAGGCCGGCGCCATCGTTGTGAAGGTAAAACCACCCCCGCTCCCACTCCGCAAATTGGACATCATTGTGCACGGCGGGTACAACTCTCTACTCGTGTCTCGCTCGTGGCGAGAGTGTGCAGCTCCGCGCGAAATAGGTGCACCCAGAGGTCCCAGTTCACTGGGATCCCCAGGAACCCCTCGCAGACGCTGATGAAGGTGGCCGCCTGAGATCGCGTCGGGGGCGAAGTTGTGGAGCTCCACCCCGTAGTGATAGCACAGCCCCCACATGAAGTGGCTCACCGGCGCGGCGAAGCTGCGCTTGTGGTGCCTGATGAAGCTGACGACGTAGACATACGGCAGGTTGGGCTCCCGGCCCACCACCGGCGGAACGATCCACGCCGGGGGCGCCCCTTCCACGTTCGGCGCCAGCTGCCCGCCATTGACCAGCTGGTGCGGAGCAAACAGCGTCACCATTGAACGGGGCCAGGGCGAGGGGTCGAGCACTACGATTGGTTTTGGCGGAGCCATTGCAAGCGGGAGGTAAAACGAGGGCGACGACGGCGCGAGAACGAGGCGAACATTGGCGAAGACAAGGAGGCGCGCAGCCGAGAAAGAAGAAGCGTGAGGCAGGGACAGCAGGTGATAAGTGGCGAGGTAAAGGATTCGCCCCTCCCTTTCTCGCGATTTATAGATCTGGGGTAGCTGCACTATCGAAATCGCGCGCGCCGCGTGCATTAACTGCAGACGACTTCGTCTGCCACTGACAGGCAGGCCCCAAGGCGCTGAAACAGTCGGACGCGCGCGCGTGCGCGTTTCATTATGGCACTACAACCGAAGGGCCGCATCGCCCCGTCACGTCCGTCCCCCACGTCACGCACTACACGCGCGGCCGCGGCACCTGAAAAGGCGCGCCTGCCGCATACGATCACAGCCACGACTGTGGGCATTTAATGGCCTGATGCCTTACCGAGTAAGTGTGACCCCTGCACGGTCCGAGCCAAGGGCTCGAAAAACCAGACCCTCGAAGGGTGCGAGTACTGACCAGTGGCCTCAAGTCCCTCTCGACGAGAGCGGGCGCCACAGGTGCCCTCCAATCTAGAGGATTACTGATCAGCAGCTCGAGGGTCGGCTCGCTCCGAACCCATGAGTCCTCTAGATGTAACCCAGGCGGGGGCACCTAACTGCCACCCCGCGATGGCCCTACTGATCAGGGGTCCGAAGCCTAACCCTCGAAGGGTTCGAACAGGTGCCCTAGATCGACAGAGTCAGGGACGACCAGGGCACGCATTCGAGCCTATCCTCGAGCCCATCGGCTCAAGGGCGCTCCACATGTCGTGTTCAAGAGCCAACAAGGGTAGCTAGTGGAGGGATCCCATCGAGGGAGAGCTTTCGCGCCCTCGGTCCCCAGCGAACGGGATCGAGCCCTACCTAGCAGACCTGCATAAGAGCTTTCATGGACGTGTCTCCAGACCACGAGCCGACCCTTATCGAACTGGGCACGGACGTCCACTTGAACCACCCGATAACAGCTCAACGAGGAACCCGCAATTCGCGGCCCGCTCGATGGGAGTTGTGGATGCCTCACCCCCTCTGTCCCGCGGAGGGACGGTGAAGGGGCGTGTAAACAAGACGGAGAGCACCCCTCGATCGCCTCGACTAAGCCCAGGCTCGGGGGCTCGACGCACGGCTACACCTCCTGGATATACACCGAACGCAGACGCGTGCCAAATACGTGTGCCTGGCACCGCTGAGGTCGGTTGAAACATTGCCGACGCCGGCTGAAACTAACAACTCGCACACCGGCAGATTCTGCGGAAAAACCTTGCACCCCCACGAAATAGCACAGCAACCAGGAGGGAAGAGTGTCCCATCAGCAAGCATCAGCCTCTGCGGGTTCCTAACGGATGCCACCGCAGAGGCTCGGGGCTACTGTCGGGGACAGCCATAGGGGTCCCCTAATAACGGGGGGGAACCCATTTTCTTTCGCAAATAACGAAACACAAATAAACTCACAAACTGTAAATTGCACCCCACGCAATCATGGCCTGGTGACAGGAGCCCACGACCCCGACAACCTTAGCGGCCCACCGAGCGGTCGGCCCCAGCACCCCTCGGGCGAAACTCCACTTCGCCCGAGGGCGACAGCACCGTACCGCCGAAACTCCGCCTCGCTCGAAGGCTGGACTCCCCCTCGGGCGAAACTCCGCCTCGCTCGAGGGCTATGCGCCCCCTCGGGAAAGAATCCACCTCGCTCGAGGGCTGGACGCCCCCTCGAGCGAAACTCCACCTCGCTCGAGGGCTTTGTGCCCCCTCGGGCAGGACTCCGCCTCGCTCGAGGCTCTCGTGGGTCCACAGCTCCCGCACCCACTCCCCCGACCGGAGCGTTAAATGCTCTGACATAATGCGTGCACCCGGGTCAAAGGCAAATTTCCGCCACACCAGCCCGCAGACACCACCTAGGAATCATATCCCGGCACTGTTTCTCCAACGCCCCTGGTGAGGTCATCCCCGCCACTGTACGACACTGTGCGGTAAGGACAGTGTCAGCTTCGTGACACTGTGCCGTCCACTCTCATACGACCCGCACGCCGCACCCCCGAAAGAGGATGCCAGAACCCTCGAAAAGGGTACGGGTGCCTTTCTCGCGCCCGCGCGGGACGACGCCATGACGTTAGACCAATAAGGCGTGTCTCCTTCGTCGCCATCGGCCCTGTTGACGGATAAAATAAGTATCCCTCTACGACCCGCAAGCGTACGGACCCACACCTTTTTCACCACGGGATTCCCAAGGTTCTTATCAATCCGCGGAGCAAGGGGATTACAAGCGTTTGATCTCACACACTAGCTACTCAAACCCTAACTATGATTAAACTAGAAAACAACTAAACTACACTAGAGAGAATGATCAAGCTATCAAGATAAAAGACACTCGCCCATGGGTCTACGATACTAGATCATGCAATCGCTTAAAGACATGAAAACCAATCTAATATATCAGGGATTCTGACCACGGTTTCGTCCTTTCTCCTCTCGTACAGTCACTACGCGAAGGTATTCATGACTATGCCTATGATGGACATGGCGTATTGAATGGATCCAACGAAGCATTGGAGTTCTACTCCCTTTACGGCATGGTAGCTAACCTTAAGCATTAAAGTATATTCAACACAAGATGATAGATAGATAATCCGACAAAGTACAATTACATCTCAAGATCGATTACAACCCATGGACGAATAAGGAGATTACCCCATCAAGGTGCTAGACATAGCAACATTGGTCATGGTCACCCTTCCGACGGTGTCTTCCTTCTTCTCCACTTGTGGGAGCTTCCTTCGAGGTGGTTGATCCCCCTCCGGAGATCTCCCTCCTCTCTCTCTAGCTTGTGGATGGCCTCCTGGTGCGAATGGCTCTCTCCCTGTCGAATGGCGGCGCCTCCAGGGTTTTAGGGTTGAAGATTCTTTAGGTGCAAGGAAAGGGCGGCCGAACCGACGCCGGAACTGGGCTGGGCCGGCTGGCCTAGGTGGACCGGTCCAAGCCCAATTGGGCCCGGTTCAGTCGCCCCTTCGCTCCCGTGGGTCCTCAGGCGAATATGCACTTTGCCCCCTCCACTTGCATGATTTTGACGATGTTATCCTCGCGTCCAAGATGGAGGTTCTCCGCGCATGAAGTTCGGTCTTTTACGCTTCAATCCCCGGGGGTGTTCCTTCGTAGCACTTCGGTCCTTGCCACCATTGGAAGTGATTTCATCAAGCTCATGAACACGAACAAGACTCTGTAAATGCTCCTTTGAACTTGTTGCAAATCCATCCTTTATGTCCATGTTTTTTTGCATAAACACAACACTTCCAAATGCATGCACATAGATGAACTTGTTATATGATTAGTGTGCCTAGTGGCGGGTTAGTTCCATAATAAAATCCAAACCAAAGTGTAATGAACATGCTTGGTGTACCAAAATACACCATCAACATCTCCCCCACACTTAGCTCTTGCTCGTCCTCGAGCAAGTACTCGTAAAAGAACTTCGTCCAAAGTGTTGTAATCGTGTACCGCTAATCCTTCTTCACAAGTCAGTCAATCCTTTTGTCTTTAATACATAAACATAAAGTAATGATCATCATACATAAACATGGGCGTTTAGAATTTTTACCACGTCAAGATTCACCCCACAACTCAAAATCTTCACTCGAAGCCTTCAGTCTTAGCCATGCTTACTTCTTTGCTTCCATCGGAGGGTTTTTATGATTTTTCAAAAAAAATTCCTGCAACAAGTATTAGACAAAAACCTTTCTCCAATCTCTCTCAAGTCACTCATATGAGGTGGCTATCCTAAACCAATTTTATAAAACTCTCACCTCCCATAAATCTCACATATAACATGTAAAGTAGAGCTATAGGTAGGGCTAGTGCAATCAACACAAATATTGCCAAACTAAGAAGTCCCTCTAATGATTGTTTACCTTTCAAAGCCAATGATCATGAGAATTAATCCATTTGTAGGGATATCAAGGATGAGAAGATTTAGAATGGTGGACATGTGCAAGGGCAAAAGAAAATTGTGACTACGAGGCACCGATGACGTCCTCGTTGTCGGATTGCACATGGTTGGAAAAACAGTGAAAGTTTCGTCTCTCAACAACGTGACATCCTTCCTTGCACTTTTATTTTTTCTTTCACTTGATTCATCCCTCTCATATCCTTCTTGCCACTCCTCTTTTCTTTTTCTCTTCTTTTTCTTTCATTCTTTCATTCTCATATTTTTCTCTTTCTTTACTTTTCTATATTTTTTCTTTCTTTCTTTCTTTTCCATACTCATACTTTTCTCTTTATTTTTCCCTCTCTTGACAACTTTTCAAAGCTCTCAACTCCTCTCTTTCTTGCATGCATACAATCTGAAATTTGAAATAAATCATGCTAGAGACAAGATGAAACTTTGAGAGTAGGTTGTGTTCAAGGAATCCGATGTACAAAAGAGATGTATAGGGTTGGGTATGGAATTCGGTGATGTACGGGACTTCCAATGTGAAAGTCACGTTACCGAATGCATGACGAGGCTAGCAACAAAAGATAAGCACAAGAACATGATCATTGCTCGAAATTAAAACTCCCAAGAGAGAAGGATCCTAGCCCAACTCATCGTGCTAATCAAACTTATGGTGGAGCAAAAAATAAATTGGCTTTGTATAGGATTTTTTCTTACTCTCAACTTGGAAAAGGAGGTTTTGCTAACCTTTCTTACAAGGTTTTTTAGATAATTTTCAGAACTGAAATCCTCCAACTTTTAGCATTGAACATAGCACAACTAACATGTGAAGCTCAAGATTGAAGTGTAGTATGGGTACTTTTAGTAGTAGCAATTCCACTAAGCACCACGGTAAACATTTTTCAAACCACACACTTATGTTCATATATCCAGAATCAAAGATAAACAAACGAACGAATAAAGATAAGCATCACACAAGACACAAAATATATAAAGACTCTTTTTATTTGATTTTCTTTGACTCAACACTAATTTAAGACACTTCAAACTTGAAAAAATTTAAAAACACACTCAAAAACTAAAGACTCATTAAAACTCTAAGACTCTCTCGAAGACTAAAAGAACCGAAACTTTGAAGCTCAAAAGCTAAGTCTAGCTAGCTAGCTCTCTCCCACGCTAAAAACATACGACATCCTCGTCGTATCTTACAAAATTCTTAAGGGGAAAACTAAACATAGTGGTACTTCCCGCAACTATTGCACCACTTGCCTCTCATGTTCCCTACCATGCCAAAAAGTTTGCGCACGTTGCGGTTAAGGAACTTGTAGTCGTCCTCGACCACGCGCTCCAAATCCTCCATACGCTGCCTCATCACCTCCATGGCTTGGAAACATTCGTCTACCGTTGCGTAGAGATCCGAGATGGAGTGACGGCAAGCCGCACAACACATCGGATGCAACCCGAAAAGGTCGTCATTGCTAGGGTCTCCGCCGTCATCGCCGCCGTCGTCACCACCACCATTGTCGTCGCCGCCGTCGCCGCCGCCGCCGTTGGGGCCTTTGGGGGTCTTCTCCTTGGGCACCTCATCCCAAATGTAAAGATCGTTACCATCTCTTCCGGCGGCGGCCCACGAGCTCGGGCTACGATCGTCGGAGTAGTTGCTACCCCCATAGTCCTTAGGCTCGGGCGACACCTCCTTGTAGTCCTTCCGCTTCATGCCTTGGATGCGCGCCGACCTTAGAACGGGCGTAGGGACCTTCTCTTCTTCGATGGGGTTGCGAGATGCGATAGCTCCGGTCGGGACACGCCTTCCGCAACGGATGTGGGCGGTCTTCTTGATCTCGACGGGTAGCTTGAGCTCGCATCGCTTCGCCTCCTCCATCGATGGCTCCTTGGTGCCTTGCTTCAACTCTAAGCTCCTCGGGGACACAATGGCTGCTGCGTGGGTGCAAAATATTGCTTAATGGGATTGATTCCCAAGCTCCCAATTCGGCCAAATAAATAGTCCGAAGAGGAAAACCCTAGGAACCTCATTTTCCTTATTCAAACTTCCCTTAAAATTTTCTGACCGAAGAAGGAAGTCGAAAAGGAGCGATTCGGGCAAAAACTGGGATAAACCGCCGCCGGGACCCACCTGGGCCGGTCGGACCACCCTGCCTCGGGGGCCGGGCCGGTCCGGTTTTTCGTGCACCGCCCTTTTTTCGCCTTCTTAGCCCATGGGAAAAAGTTGGCCCAGTAAATCTTCGCGAGAAACTCCAGAAAATTAAAATAAAAACTATTTACAAAAATCCATGCCTTGTTTTTTGTCCTAGGCGGGACGTTCGGGCTCTTCTTCCATGGTGAAGATATCAACATGTTGAAGGGGCACAACGTCGGGTTCGTAGTAAACCTTAAGTCGTTGACCATTCACCATAAATTGATCGCCTTTTACATCTATAATGGTTACCGCTCCGTTGGAGAGCACCGAATGCACAACATAAGGTCCGTCCCACTTGCTTTGCAATTTCCCCTTTCCGAAGGTTTTAAACCTCGAATTGTAGAGGAGGACCTTATCTCCTCTTTAAACTCTTTTTTCTTTAACCTTTTATCATACCATCTTTTGATTCTCTCCTTGTATATGCTTGCATTTTCATATGCTTTCAACCTCATCTCCTCTAGCTCGCTTATTTGAATTCTTTGTTTCACCACCGCGGCATCGAGATCAAGGTTCATCTCTTTAATCACCCAATAGGCTTTATGTTCCAATTCAACCGGAAGGTGGCAAGCCTTTCCATAGACGAATTGATAAGGGGTCATACCTATCGGTGTCTTGAACGCCGTTCGATAAGCCCACAAAGCTCCGTCTAATTTCTTGACCAATCTTTGCCTCCCTTCTCTATGGTTTTGTTGAGGATGCTTTTTAATTGCCTATTTGACATTTCCGCTTGTCCGTTGGTTTGTGGGTGATAGGCCGTAGAGACCCTATGTTCAATTCCCAACTTGGACAAGCACTTTTTAAAATTCTTCCCGGTGAAGTGAGTTCCTCCATTGCTTATCAAGATTCTCGGTGTACCAAAATGAGGAAAAATCACGTTCTTGATCATAGTAATGGACTCCTCCGTGGAAGCTTTATGACATGGCATAGCCTCTACCCACTTGGATACATAATCAACCATGACTATAATATACTCATATCCGTGTGAGTTTTTGAAAGGCCCCATGAAGTCTATACCCCATACATCGAATAAATCGATTTGTAGATTGTAATTCAAGGGCATAGAATTTCTTTGAGAGATGTTTCCGGTTCTTTGGCATTCGGGGCATGATGCAACATATCTTTTAGTATCTTCATGCATCTCCGGCCAATAGAATCTGCTTGACCATACTTTTGCTTGGGTCCTATGAAGGATCAGATGGCGACTAGAGACGGGGGGAGTGAATAGGTGCCGGTAAAAATTCTTCTCAAAGAACCCGGCCTATACCCTAGTCAAATCCCGGTCACACACAAGCGATGGATCGAATCACACACCAATCGCCAAGACAACAAGGTTATGGATCAACCTCTAGTCCTAGGAACGATTCATTGAAGCACACGCGGAAGCACAAGAAAGGAAGGGAAGAATCGAACCAAGAAGCAAAGCACACAGGCTCTGGCGGGCCGTCCGGCCAGGAGGGGCGGACCGTCCGCACTAGCCTCGCGGACCGTCCGACCTGCTGCGCGCGGACCGTCCGCACCAACACTGCGGACTGTCCGGCCCTACGCCGCGGACCGTCCGATAAAGCACACAGAACCAACAGAAGTGACTCGAGAAAAATGGACCGTCCGCGAAGACCGGGCGGACAGTCCGCGTGGGTCCCGGACCGTCCGCTACGGAAGCTCGGACCGTCCGCGAACCAGCTGCAACAAAAACCAAACCGGATCGAAAGCGAAGACGCGCAAGAACACGACGAACACGCAACTCGCGGACCGTCCGCCACCTTCCCGCGGACCGTCCACGCCGCACGGACACGACGAAAACCGCTCGACCTCGAAGGTCAACTCCCCCAAATCATCATCGGATTTCCCAAACGGTTGAAGCTGTGGAGACAAGGGTTTGGGGACTTGAAAAGCGTCACACAAGGGTGCTATAGCCCAAAAATCTTGCCACCTAACTCCCTAAATCACCGGGAATCGCGAATCCTTTGAGCACCACCAAAAGCTAGAGCACCGAACGAAAATCCTCGAATCGAAGTGGTTTCCCGGCGTTTGAGGGCACAAGATCAATCACAAAGATGCATGACACATCTATCCATGTTTCCCTCAAAGAAATCCGGGGAGAAACCCACTCAAATCCGCGGAATCACACCGAGAGCAAAGGCACGAAAACAAGCACAAAAAGACCACGAAAAACACAACTCCGAATCTTCTATACAAACCAGGAAAGATTCACAAGGTCTAGCATGCCGCCCTAGCATCCATCCCTCTCAACAAATCTCTCATGAAGCTCTCATGCTAGCCTAGAGAAAATAGAGAAGAAAATAGCTACGAAAATGAGAAATGGGAGAGAGGAAATGAAACCCTAAGTCGCGGAGAGAGAGAGAGCCATCCACACACACTCATGGCTTATATATCAGGTCCCGCCGGAGTGGTAAATGACTCGACTACCCCTAACTTAACTACTGGCGATAGAACCCACGTAGGGGCATTTAGGTAATGTTTGTGGGTCTTGCCATCAGACGGCCACGCCTTTGCCGCACCCCGCGTCCTCCCGACGCAAGCCATGCGATCCCGCCGCATGTCCTCCGCTTCGAAGCTTCCCGACACGCCCGGATCCCGTCTCCGTCGTGTTGGGCCCTCGGACTTGGTTTTGAGGCCCAAACCAAGAAACCGTCTTCCGATGGTTTTGTGGGAAAACCACCAAACCCCTCGTGCTCGGTCCGGCCTCCTGCCAAACCACTTGACTTGGCCGCCACCGTGCACCGGCTCGATTGTCCATGACTTCGTCTTGCTCATATCGCCACCATGTGACCCGCACCTAGTCCCGCCGTCCACCGGTCCGTCGAACCGAGCCTACTTGTCTCTCCATCTCCCGGAGGCCCCTCAAGGCCGAAGACCTTTCGCGCCCGTTCTTCACCTGCAACAACACGAACTAGGCCGCAGCCTACACCTGCGCACTAAGCCAAGAGTCAGTCCAACACCCGTTGTCAATCACTCATCACTGAGGAGCGGTCATCCGTCGACCACTGGGACGCTCCTGGTCCTCAGTCTCCCCCTTGATGAGTGCATTGACAACACACAACGGGAAATGAAATTCAGAGAAAGAAAGAAAGAAAGAAGAAAAAAACAAAGAAGCTCAACTCATGACCAAAACCAAGGAAAGGCAAAGAAAGGTCACAAGCCAAGCAAAGCACAAACTCCACACTGAAATCAGCAAGAAAACTCCCCCTGAACAAATGCAAGCTCCCCCTGAACATGTGGATGCAATCTTCCAAATTTTAGCTCACCTCTTATCCCCCTTGTTGACAATGTATGAATCAAGGTGAAAATGCAGAAATGCAAAACAAAGCATATAAACATCTACATGAGCTTCTCAAATAGGCCAAATCTAGTATCAAAGGCTAAAAAATGAGACAAAGATCACACATATGAATCATAGCATAGTCAAAGCATTGCCACAAGTAATATATGAAAATACAAGCATGTGACAAAGCACAATTTTCAGATTTAAGCAGTTTTACCGAAAGAAGGCTTGCTTCACATGTAAAAGCCTATCCATGTCACACTTGATCCACAAACATGCATACCATTCAAAGATCATACAAGGATATCAAATTCTCAGCAAAAGATCATGGCAAACACCCATAAGGCAAAGCATGTCATGTCAAAGCTCATGAACCATGTGTCCACTTCGGGGAGACTTCTCCACTGGTCAACATCATGCAACATGTTTTGCACCCATATGTGAAAGATAAGACATTTTAAGCATAGACATGATGGATGGAGCATTTTTCAAGCATTATACACTTCTCTTCAAGATTAAATCATTTCATGGTACATGAAGTGCCTTTGCGGCAAAAAGAAGCTTATGCTCCCCCATGAATGCAACATAGGCTAAACATTCACAATGATATTCGGCCTTTGGCCCAAATGCAAGAAAAAGACATCCAAGCACAATCTAAGCATAGAAAGCACATTTAGACCAAAACGTGACATGGATACACTACTACACATGAGTGGAGCACATTTCACCAAAAATTAGTCAAGATTAACATTTATTTCAAAAAGGGCTATCTCACCACACATATATCTCAAATATTCCAAGAGAATAGCCTCACATCACCATTTCTCCACACATATGACCAATATCTCACAAATAGCCAAAGAGACTCAAATATGGCATATGAAAGAAGCTCATCATCCTAAAATGCAATATGATACAAATGCAACATGATATATGACAATACGGCTATCCTACCATGGTTTGTACATCAAGCAAAGCATGTATATACATCAAAGTAAAACATGGTATGATACATATGGTACAAGAAGAAACCCCAAGAATCAACTAGAAAGGGCAACAAACCCCAAGTTCCCTCCACAAGCGCACAAATGCAGCTTGGTCGAGAGGCTTTGTAAAGATGTCGGCTAGCTGATCTTGGGTAGGGACATGGCTCAACACAATGGTTCCTTTTTCCACATTGTCCCTCAAGAAATGATACCTAACTTCTATGTGTTTGGTTCTGGAGTGAAGCACTGGGTTTTTAGCTACGCTTATGGCACTGGTGCTATCACAAAGAAGTGGGATCTGGGTGCACTCCTCACCAAAGTCTCTCAAAGTGTATGAAATCCACAACAATGGGAACAACAACTCGCGGCCGCAACATACTCCGCCTCGATGGTAGACCGAGCTACACTAGACTCGCTTGCGGGAAGACCATGAAACCAACGAAGACCCAAGAAACCGGCAAGTACCGAAGTAGACTTCCTCTTGACTCGACAACCCGGCAAAATCCGCATCGGCAAAACCATGAAGAGAGAGAGTCGAGGAGGAAGAATACCAAAGGCCAAGACCGAGGGCGGACCGTAGGTACCGAAAATCCTCTTGACGGCTCGTCGATGTGATGTCCTCGGCGAAGCCGAAAACGAGCGCACGGACACACACCGAGCCGTATGTCCGGCCTCGTCGCCGTCGAGTAGAGGAGGGAGCCGATCATGCTCCTATACTCCCGCCGGTCCACCGGTTCTCCGTCCTCGTCCGCATCCAAAGTGGCCGTACTCCCCATGGGAGTCGACATCGGCTTCACATCTTGCATCCGGAACTTCCTCGCATGTCTTTTGTGTACTTGGTCCGATGTACAAATGTTCCATCCTTCACTTGCTTGATCCGCAACCCGAGAAAGTACTGCAACTCGCCCATCATGCTCATCTCGAACTCCTTGCTCATCTCATCCGCAAACTTGGCAACAAGGTTATGTGACGAGCCACCAAAGACAATATCATCCACGTATATCTGAACAATCAACAAGTCATTTCCATGCTTGAGGAGAAACAAGGTCCTATCCATGGTACCCATCACAAACCCTCTGCTCAACAGAAAACCTCTCAATCTCCCATACCAAGCACGGGGCGCCTGTTTCAACCCATACAGAGCCCTTTTCAACTTGTACACCCTGTGGGGGTACAACTCACTCTCAAACCCAGGTGGCTGCTTCACATACACCTCCTCCACTATGACCCCATTCAGAAAGGCACTCTTCACATCCATATGAAACAACTTGAACCCTTTAGCCACGACAAAGGCTAGAAGGATCCGAATTGCCTCAAGACGAGCCACAGGAGCAAAGGTCTCCTCATAGTCGATCCTCTCCTTCTGACTAAACCCCTGAGCAACAAGTCTGGACTTGTTCCTCACAACCATCCCATTCTCACCCTCTTTGTTCTTCCAAACCCACTTGGTTCCTATAGGATGGCAATTTGGAGGTGGTTCAACTAACTCCCACACCTGGTTCCTTTCAAAGTTTTCCAACTCCTCATGCATAGAATTGACCCAGTTTGCATCAGATAAAGCATGTCCAATGTCCTTGGGCTCAAAGGTGGCAACAAAAGTAGCATAAGCAAAATGAGAGGAATTCCTGGACCTTGACAGTGTATTTCGTCGATGTCCCCAATGATTTTCGACAGGGGATGCACTTCTTGGATTCACAGGGGAGCCTCACGCCTCGAGACTACCTCCCCCTCAACTTCAGCTTCTCTCGCCTGGTCCTCTTGTCGCACCATCATTGTCCATGAAGTGGATGGTCCACGCTCCGTAGTGGTCGTAGGGGAAGTAGTGGGTACACACTCAGCTTCAGGTGCATGGTTTTCTCCATCATCATCTCCAGCTTCATCCTTCTCCTCTTCAAAGAGGTCCTCGGCCATCTCCTCATCACCTGCACATTCAAAGCCAAGAGGGGTACATGGCATTGTCTCGTTGAAGGTTACCTCGCAAGTCTCCATGATTTTGTTAGTCTCAAGGTTAAGCACTCTATAGGCTCTAGAGTGGTTAGCATATCCAAAGAAAATACCATCACTAGACCTAGCCTCAAACTTGTCGAGTTTTCCCTTCTTAAGAATAAAGCACTTGCACCCAAAAACTTGGAAATGACTCACCTTAGGTGCCCGACCATGCATAAGCTCATAACAGGTCTTCTTCTTGAAAGTTCGCAATAAAATCCTGTTGGAAACATGACAAGCCGTATTGACCGCCTCAGCCCAATACCTCCTAGGAGTCCTGTGCTCATCGAGCATCGTCCTAGCCATCTCACAAAGAGTCCGATTTTTTCTTTCCACAACTCCATTTTGAGGGGGCACATAAGGGGTCGAATACTGATGTTCAAGACTTAGATCACGACAAAAGGCATCAAAACGAGAGTTCTTGAACTCTGAGCCATTATCACTGCGGATAGCTCGAATAGCATTCCCATGCCTCTCATTTTTCAACCTCATGATCAGATCTCGAACAAAGCCAAATGTCTCAATCTTATCCTCCAAGAAAAACACCCAGGCATAGCGAGAGTAATCGTCCACCACAACAAGGACATACCACTTCCCACCCACCGAGCGAACTCGAGCTGGCCCAACAAGGTCCATATGCAACAACTCTGTCGGACGCTCGGTCATGACATCGGTCAGGGGTGGATGGGGAGTGGCTACCATCTTGCCATGCCTACATGGAGCACAAACCAAATCCTTCTCAAGCTTCAACCTCGGCAAACCTCGGATAAGGTCAAGACCACTCAAGCGGGAAACCAAATCAAAGCTCAAGTGTCCCAACCGCCTATGCCATTTCCACAAATCAGAAGAAGGACCAGCCATCAAACAACGAGCAGGACCCAAAGAACGAGAGAAATCCGCCCCGAAAATCGACCCTCGGGGATGATCATACGGACAAGATCACCTCGAGAATCCGAAAAACGAGACTCGCCAGACTTGAAACGCACCTCAAAACCCTCATCAAGCAACTGAGAAACCGAAAGCAAATTGAAACCCAAAGACTTCACAAGAGCAACCCTCTTCAATGTTACCTTGTCACTCACATGCACAACACCCTCAGAAATCACTCTTCCTCATCCATTGTCCCCAAATGTGATTTACATCTTTTCCTTCACTGGGGTGAGGCTGGAGAACCACTTCTTATCTCCGGTCATGTGTCGATAATATCCGGAGTCGATCAACCAAATGTTCTCCAAGCCTCCCCGCTCGTAGTCGAAACAAGAACGAGAGTGAGCTAGTTAAACCGGTGTCGAGCCATCTGCTCAAAGGAGGGGTTAGCAAACATCATTCCCTTGCCACCAAACTTCCCATGTCCCATGGGAGGAGTACGAGCACCACGAGGGGGAAAACATGGTCCGTAGTTCCTCTGGAACCGAAAGCTGCGATCATCTCCCCTAAACCCGTATTGAGGATGAGTAGGAGGACGTCCAGCAAAACCACCCCGAGCCCGACCAAACCTCTCACCAGCACGCACACCATCATCTCTCCTCTCAAACCACGCATCACCACCTCTCTGTGGGAACCTTCCAACACTCCTCACACTTCCCACACCCCGTGGAAGTGGCACTCTAGGCTCAGGAATACCATGAGACTGGCGATACCTGTCCTGGTTTGCTTGCTCCCTAGCAAGCCTCTCATCCCTCTTCCTCTTGTAGCAAAACTCTACTAGGTGTCTCTCCTTGCCACAATACTCACACCTGAAGGAGATGGGTTTTGGTTTTGGCTCTGGCTTCTCTTTAGGCTTCTCACCCTTCTCACTCACAAACTTCACCGGTTTTTGAAAGTCATTTGTCTTAGGTGGGAATTTGGGTGGATCTTGGGTTGTGTCAAGCTTGTTGCAAAGGTGGTTGGGCTTTGGTGTGAAAGAGTTCTTGGGTGCTTTTGGAAGTGGGACTTGGATGTCTCCGATCACCTCAAACTCGGGGTTAGAATCAACACACTTCTCATACACACTCTCCCCACTGTTCTCTCCCACTTTCTCACCCAACTTCTCAAACCCCAAACCACGACCATCAGCTCTCTTGAACTCCTCAATCATGATTTTCAATTGAGGTTCCTACCCAGACAACCAACCCAACACCTTCCTCAAATAGTCATTCTCCTCATAGATGACATCCAAACGGGAAGTAAGTTCAAGATTGCGCAAAGTAACTTCATCACAGCTAGAGCATGCATTTGCAATAGGAGATTTCAAAGATGCTTCCAAAGAACTAATGGTAGAACGAGCATCAACAAGCTTAGCATGCATAGCAGGACATGATTTACAAGCACCAAGCAAAGTAGGTCTAGCCTTAAGCTCATCATACTCAGTCCTAAAAGCATCTAGTTTTGCCAAAGTGGAAGCATTCTTCTCATTAAGCAACTTGATCTCATTCAACCATGCATCACACTCAAGACATTCAACATCATCAGGAGTAGTAGGAGCAAGTTTCAAAGAGTCATTCTCAAGTTTCAATTCAAGCAATTTGGACTCTAACTCTTCTACTTTCTCACTAGCATTCTCAAGTTGAGCCCTAAGATCTTTCCTCATCTTCTTAGAATCTCTCAACACACTATCATGGTTGTCAATCAAGCCATTCAACCTTGTGATCTCAGCAAGCAAAGATTCAGGGTCACGATTTACCTCATCCTCTGAGTCGGAGTCGCTGTCTTCCTTCTCGCTCTTCTTGCTTGCTCGAGCTATGGGCCATCCCACAAAAGCCTTCAAGCGCCACACGGCTCAACCCACCGAGGTTCCGGCTTGCACTCTTCTTGCCCTTGCGCCTCCCGGCATCTTCATCTTCACCGCTTGAGCTTGGTCGCGCGTCGCTTGAGCTTGAGTCGACGTCGCTTGCACCGGCGACCATAGCTCTTGCCTTGTCCTTCTTGTAGCCGCTCTTGCTCGATTGCCGCTTGTCCTTGTCCTTGCTCTTGGACTTGCTGAAGTGCTTGCCCTTGGAGGAGTACTTGTCTTCACGCCTCGGGTGCGCCTTGTACTCATTCATCTTGTACTTGTTCTCCTCCGCTTCCGGGCACTCGGCGATGAAGTGGCCACGCTTGCCACACTTGTAACACGTCCCTGAGCTCCGCCTTGCATTCCTCTGACTCTCGTGTAGTCGATCAAACCTTCTTGAGAGCGAAGCCAGCTCCTCCTCGCCCAGCACATCAAACTCCTCATCTGGAATAGACATAAGAGAAGACAAGGAAAACTGTCGACAGGAAGGATTAGATTTGCCCTTTGATCCGCCCACAAGAGCAAGACTATGGTCAGTCGAGCCCTCATGCTTGGATTGCAACTTACTTGTCAACCTCAGCCGACTTGAGCTTAGAAAAGAGGTCATCCAACTCAATAGTCAAATACCGCCGGACTCCTTGATGGCCTCAACCTTAGCACCCCAAACATTTGGATCCAAGACATGCAAGAGCTTCAAAGCCCGATCATGCTCGGTGTACGGAAAATCCTCAACATTAGCCTTCATGTTGTTCACGATGGCGGTGAACCTCTCGAAACATCGCATGGATGTCCTCACCGGAAGTTGAGTGAAGTTCTCATATTGCATCCAAGAAGAAACAAAGAGGCGAGCCTTCACATGGTTATCACCACCGTGAGCAACCAACAACTTCTCCCAAATTTGCCAAGCAAGATTCAAATGGCGAACACGCTCAAACTCAGGATCACACAAGCTCCGGACCAAGTGATCAACGGCTTTTGCATTTGCCTCATACTTGGCCTTAGCACCGGCATCGGTCACCATAAGAGTATGGATGTTGACCGGAATAGCATAGGTCTTGTCAAGCACAATGAAATCCAACAACTTGCCACGAAGAAAGATCATCATACGAGCCGCCCACTTGTGGTAACCCTTGCCAACGAAGTGCAGTGGACCGCCCCGCTCAACGTACGCCATCTTAGGATTCGAGACTTGTCAAAGTCCCAAAGAATCCAGCACCAAGCTCTGATACCAATTGAAGGATCAGATGGCGACTAGAGAGGGGGGGAGTGAATAGGAGCCGGTAAAAATTCTTCTCAAAGAACCCGTCCTATACCCTAGTCAAATCCCGGTCACACACAAGCGATGGATCGAATCACACACCAATCGCCAAGACAACGAGGTTATTGATCAACCTCTAGTCCTAGGAACGATTCCTTGAAGCACACGCGGAAGCACAAGAAAGGAAGGGAAGAATCGAACCAAGAAGCAAAGCACAGAGGCTCTGGCGGACCGTCCGGCCAGGAGGGGCGGACCGTCCGCACTGGCCTCGCGGACCGTCCGGCCTGCTGCTGCGGACCGTCCGCACCAACATTGCGGACTGTCCGGCCCTACGCCGCGGACCGTCCGATAAAGCACACAGAACCAACAGAAGTGACTCGAGAAAAACGGACCGTCCGCGAAGAACGGGCGGACCGTCCGCGTGGGTCCCGGACCGTCCGCTATTGAAGCTCGGACTGTCCGCGAACCAGCTGCAACAAAAACCAAAAACCAAACCAGATCGAAAGCGAAGACGCGCAAGAACACGATGAACACGCGACGAACACACAACTCGCGGACCGTCCGCCACCTTCCCGCGGACCGTCCGCGCCGCACGGCCAGAGCAGAAAACTGCTTGACCTCGAAGGTCAACTCCCCCAAACAATCATCGAATTTCCCAAACGGTTGAAGCTGTGGAGACAAGGGTTTCGGGACTTGAAAAGCGTCACACAAGGGTGCTATAGCCCAAAAATCTTGCCTCCTAACTCCATAAATCACCAGGAATCGCGAATCCTTTGAGCACCACCAAAAGCTAGAGCACCGAATGAAAATCCTCGAATCGAAGTGGTTTCCCGGCGTTTGAGGGCACAAGATCAATCACAAAGATGCATGACACATCTATCCATGTTTCCCTGAAAGAAATTCGGGGAGAAACCCACTCAAATCCGCGGAATCACACCGAGAACAAAGGCACGAAAACAAGCACAAAAAGACCACGAAAAACACAACTCCGAATCTTCTATACAAACCAGGAAAGATTCACAAGGTCTAGCATGCCACCCTAGCATCCATCCCTCTCAACAAATCTCTCATGAAGCTCTCATGCTAGCCTAGAGAAAATAGAGAAGAAAATAGCTACGAAAATAAGAAATGGGAGAGAGGAAATGAAACCCTGTTGACGGTGAAAATCCGTCAACCTAGCCATGAGTTTACCTTCGGTGTTGGCATGACTTTTGTATCTTATTCATTGGTACTAACCCCCGTGGTATAACAAGTTCACTTGTGCATGTCAGTTTTGGAGTTAAGTGTTTACGCAGGGTTTTAACGTTGAAGGCAAGACTTCTAGGATAAGTTCATTAGGCACCTCATGACATGACCTTGAAGCCCGATACAAGTCAAGCAATGAAGTGAACATAACCCCAAGAGGCCAAGGACCAAGCCCGAGAAGATGATAAACTCCGAGGACCGAACCAGAAAAGTGCTGAATCTTGCAAGATAAGGAGTTGAGTCCAATTCGGAGAGAAACCGACATCAAGGGCCCACATGCAAAAGGGGAGAACATCTAGAAGACGCGGGAAGCAACACCGGGCGAAGCAGGCCACGAGATGGGCGGAATTGGGCCCAGGACGGCCAGCCCAGGCCGGCCTGCCCATCCCATTTCGGGGCCCAATCGGCCTCCCCTTTGACCTAATTGCTTCTCAGGATATAAATAGCCCCCTGACCGAGAGCCACGCATCAATCAAGTCGTAATCCGCCGCCGAGGAGCAGAGAAGCTTGAGGGACACCATCTCGGAGATGAGGGTCGTGCTAGTTGTCTAGGGTCTCCCTAGCCGACGTGGGAACCTTGCATGGAAGACCACGTCGGAGCTCTGGAGCGAGGATCAAGATCGAGGGAGGGCCCCGGTGGTGATCTTGTTCATGTAATCATTCATGGTGAAGTTTGTAAGTGAATTCGATTTCTAGCGATCAAGTGCCTTCTCGATAATTTTGTTTTCTTCTTGGTTTTGCTTCTTCTACGATCTAGTTTGCAGCTAGATTACTTAGGGTGCTCTTGTAGCCGCGGTGGCTAGAGGTGCATACCGGACCGGCCAAGTGATTTCAACTTGTTCTATCGAACTCGCCCTGGACTACCCACATGAATAGGGATACGTTGTGACGAGACGAGAGGTTCCGAAAGGCGGGCGTTTTCAGAGTTGGATGGAAGGCCACGATTTAAAGATGCTTTTAATGAGATTCGCTTTTCTATCTTCATCTATCTTGTTTGGAGCTACAACATAAGCATGATCTAGATTCTCTAGATTGGTTATCTCTTGTTTTCACTTGCTACCTCTTTAGTAGATTAGATTAGATTCTTTTCTTTATGAGTTAGTAGATTAGATGCAACTTGTCTTCAATAGATAGCTTTACCTTGCTTTACTAGATTGAATCCTTGCGTTGCACATTGTTCCACGGATTCGATACCTTGGGTTCACCACTCGAGGGAAGAAGGGTCCCTTGACTACGACTGCAGACTTGTCCGCTTGCAAGTCATAAACGAACTTTGATACAACTATTAACCGTCAACAAGCCCCTTTTTCTGGCGCCGTTGTCGGGGAACAAGCAATCAAGATCCAATCTAGTATCGCTTATCTTTCAGTTTTTCTTTTGATTTTCTTTTGCATCTCTTATGTTTGATCATCCCCAAAAAGAAAAAAAGTTAATCTAATCTAGTCTTGATTAACACTAATTTTTCTTTTGTTAGATTTTTGTTTTATTGCTAACCCTAACCGGAGATGGTTGGCTACCTCTCCAAGAAACCCAAACTTTTTTGTGGATGATCCAGGAAAACTTTATAGGCAAAGGTGACGTGCAACACAAGCTAAAGGGTTGGAAACCCTAGATTCAAAAGTTGAAGTCGAAGGACCGTCGAAATCTCCAAGGGAATCACCACCTCCAAGTCAATACGCCGGAAGGCCTTCAAATCAAGAGGAGGATGGAGAAGATGGAGATAGAGAAAGAAGCTCAACACCTAAAGGCCGTCGAGGCAAGATCCACATGCGAGGAGAAGTTCTAGAGACGCAAGTGGGACAACTTGCCGGGCGCCCGATGGGTAACAAAGAAGAATATCCGAGACAACTCCAAGGTCCCAAGATGGCGAAGGCTACTCAAACTCATTCGGGAGCGATGGAGGATCACACTAAGAAGACCATGAAGATCACGACCGAAGGACCGGAGTTTGAGATACCGAGCCACTACATGAAGGAAGTTGTTGCATCCGTCAAGACCAAAGGAAAAAGCCAGCCTATGAAGACCAAAAAAATGACTAAGCCGAAGTGGGTACCCAAGATTGCAACGCCCGCAAAGAGCGTTGATCCGAAGTAATCAAGTGAAGAAGTCTAGCCATGGACTATAAACGAAGCGCTAGGCGGGAGGCAACCCGTTTCGTCGAGTCAAGAATAAGCTACGGGAGGACAACCCGATTCCAGGTTTTCAAGTCTTTTTAAATTTAATTCAGTTTTGAATTTTACTATGCAAAACATTAGACTTAGAATGGTTGAACAATATTAGAGACATAACTCTTGGTTGAATATTTTGCTTGATCATAAACCCTTTACATGAACCATCCTATGTGTTTGTTTGCTTCTTTTCGAGAAACCACAACAAAAAAAATTCAGAACCTAACTCAACCATTCATCCCCTTTATGATGTTGTGGTTGACTTGTTTTACATGCTAAAAACACACGAGTAGAGCCACGACTTGTATCTAGATGTTATTTAAATTTCAGCACGTGGTAGGACTCGCGTGAACCTAGAATCTTGACTTTTGGTTGGTTTAAAAATCCATATCCTTGGTTTCTCTAAAGATTAGAATTTTTCTAAGCCTCACTTAACTTTATTTCATTCAAAATCTCTCTCATCTAATTAAAATTAGGACCTAAACATATGCCCCCATGATCAAGCCGGGAAAAGTTCGCTCTCAACCAATAAAGGCAAACTATACCGGTGAGACCGATATCAACGTAGTCGGAAAATATTTTCGACTTTCATTTGTTTTTAATGGTTTAAAAACTTCTCTAAATTTATGCTTGAGCTCTTGCATGGCTCTGAAAAATATTTTAAATTTCGAAATTAGAGGAGTGCTTAGCCTTAAACACACTTAAAGGGAGGCAATCTAGTTTGAATTAATCATACATGCACCATGATACATCACGGGATGCCCCTCCAACATCTTTTATCAAACCATATGCAAAGTACAAGCATGGGGGGGCAGCCAAGGCCTTGTTTTGTAGGAATATCATGGATGCATGTGAGGCAAGGGAGTATGGAAGTGAATCAAGCGAAAACATCAAGTGGAAGGAGCAATAATACAAGCGAAGGAGTGGATGGGAACGTTTGGAAGGTGTACGCGGTCACGAAGCAACATGCACTAGAGAAGAACCGAGCCAAGAGGAGGAGAGAAGGAAGTCTTTCATCCAACTCTTTGTTCGTGTGCTCCGGTTGTAGGCCGGAACCACCTTACACTTAGCCATCCACCGCGTTTGTTTCGTGCAACAAATCACATCCTTAATCCACTCAAAGTCCAGACTCCAAAATAATATTTGTGTACCTTGTTACCGGGAGAAAACCCCGGATATATATTTGTGAGGGAGAGTGCTGCAATCATGGAGGAAAACTACAAGCCTTTTCACCGAAGAAGAAGGGATCATCGTCGTCTAAGCCATCAACCTTTTCGAGGAGGCACTCGGTTTCCGAGTTTCCTCCGAGTATGGAGGAGGACATGGCACCGTCGAGGAGGAACCACACTCTTCTCCTTGGTGGCATGAGGGCCACACTAAACTCGTTTATTAGGTTTACCAAACTTCAATAACATATGGAGGAGCCGCTCGTCCAACCTCGCCACTTGACACGATCATCCGCTCCACCTCCATATGCTCCGCGGTATTCCAAGGGGTATGTCATCATGATGGAGGAGGAGAAGAAGCTCGCTCGCCTTAAGTAGAGGCTTGTAGCGAACGTCGACATCGACAACCAAACTCTCCACATATTGGGTTTCACACGGGACACTGGTGCAATTCTCTAACGGAGTGTCGGCAAACACCCACAAGGAATTCGCCTAGGAAATTTTCATGACCATGGCGCATACCCTTGGTGAAGGAGTGCTGAGTCTCTCATTCCGTTGGAGGGAGCCCACAAGTGGAGAAGAAGGAAGACACCGTCGGAAGGGTAACCTTGATCAATGATGCTATTTCTAGCACCTTGATGGGGTAATCCCCTTTCATCCATGGGTTGCAATCGATCTTGAGATGTAATCACACTTTGTTGGATTATCTATCTATCATCTTGTGTTGGAGATACTTTAATGCTTAAGGTTAGCTACCATGCCGTAAAGGGAGTATAGACCTCAATGCTTCCTTGGATCCATTCAACACAATCCCCGATAGATTAGATTGGTTTTCATGTTCAAAACGATTGCATTTTCTAGTATCGTAGACCCATGGGCGAGTGTCCCCTATTTTCAAAAGGGAGCTCCGGAACAAGTGGATGTGCATGAGGCACATGGGAAAGTTTTTGGAGTATGATCGCGGGAGGAGACCACCAACAAAGAAATACTATCCAGAACCACATCATCCAAGTGTGTCACTTTTGTGCAAGTGGAATTTTGGGAGAACAAGAGAGACAAAGATAACCAACACGGAGTTGAATTGGCTTTACTCGACTTTGAATGCCAAGTGGCCAATAGACCCCACTCACCTATGATCAACCGGTGGTGTTGTTAAGCAACATCGAGTTCGGGAGATATTGGTTCGGGGTGTTGCCTCTCCATGTTGGCTATCTCTTTAAAACCGGGTATTATAAGGAACCCGAGTCATCTCCTAACCGGGGCTTCCCTAGGAATATATGAAGAAAGGAAAATATAAAAGTGAAGATGAGAGAGGAGGCTTCAAAGTGGCCAAAGTAAATTTGCCCCTATCGGATGGAAGATTAAGACTTTTTCTTGAGGGGAAGAAGATCGGTTAGAGGAAGGACTTCTTGTGCCGGCGAAGAGAAAAAAAATAAAAGAGAAGGATTAGGAGAAGGTTTTTCCACGACCCAAGAAGGAGGTGCACAACAAAATTATGTCCCACCATTGGGAGGAACCCCGGCGCCGCCAAATTACTACGGTGGTGTACCAATGCAAGCATGGGGGAGTGGTGCAGCCATACCCCCACCAATTTTGCGGTGCCCAACGTAGCCTTTGCGGAGCCATATGCACACCTTCCTCAACCACAACAAAATGTAGCCACCATTGGAGGATACGCTGCAAGGAACATGCAATTTATTGCAGCCATCCAAACCAATGCAAACCAAATGGGTGAAGGAAATGCAAATGTAGCTTATGTGCTTGGACACCTTCACCTAGCACCGTCGGACAATTCATAGGAGGAGAGGCGCATTCCTATTACAAGTAAGGGTACAACAACCAAGACTATCAATATCAACCACCGGCGGAAGATTAGAGAGAGGAGGAGCTTTAGTCATCTTTCCTTTACCCCCTTTTCTTTAATTTTCAGCTTGGATGCGCCTATGTATGCGTAGTGTTTTCAGTTTTATTTTAATTTTCAGCATGTATGTTAGTTTATTTTCAGCATGTGTGTTAGTTTATTTTCAGCATGTGTGTTAGTGTTTATTTTCATCATGAATAATGTCACCACCAAGTTTTTACCATTAGTAAAGTTACAAAGTTTGTGTCGTGATGATATATGATTATAATTGCCGCTTTGTTTATCTTTGTAATTGATTTATGCATGTTTAACTTAGTGCTCTCTTAAAAATACAAATCTGAAATTATTTAAATGCTAGCTTGATCTTTAGCGGAGGTTATGATTAAAATAAAAGACCCATAGTGTTTTATGTGCTCTCAAGTTATGAATAGATTAAAGATGTCTTTTATGCTCAAAAATATCGCTAACCTTGTCATAAATATCACTTGTGTGTTGCTCAACCTATCCGAGCCTTATATATATTTGAGTGCATAAACCTTAGTGTACAAGATTTATTTTTGAGTGAGTTATTGCAGGCCATGATTTCTCTGGCCCGAGACTAAGAAGCTGGTCATTCCGTTTTTGCGTATCTATCTTTTTGCTAGCCTTTTATCCGTGCATTGTGTATCCCCGCATTGGAGATCTCACAAACTTCGCCGGATATCCACCCTTAAAACCAAATATCATCTTTTGTGTTTACCTCCTTGACCACAACCTATCGTTGAGAATGGATCATCAATTCAAGGAAGATCGCAAGACGGTGCCGACATTGAAGAATTCAAGTATCTCTCCAAGAAAAATATTTCCGGTACCTACCTTATTTTTTGCCTCTTTGCTCGAGGACGAGCAATGTCTAAGCATGGGGGAGGAGGTAGGTACGGTGCAGTTTTAGAGTTCAAAGGGGAGTATTTTAAAAAAATGATGATGAATGAAAAAAAATAATTCGGCGATGAACGTGACTTCCAAGGTGAAGGTCTCACAAGAAGAAAGAAAAATATATATATATATATAATGAAAGAAAGAAAGAAAGAAAAGAATAAGAAATATGATAAAGAGAAAAAAAAATATATGCGTAAAGTGAACTTCCCGGTTCTCTAAGAGTGCATTCAAGGCTTCAATAAAAGATCCATTCTCATTTTCCAACCATGTGCAATCCGATAACGAGGACTTCCTTTGTGCCTCGGGATCACTCTTTGCCATTTGCACATGTCCACTCATCTAAAAGTGTGTGTATTTTTCTCTTTCCCCTCCTTGATTTAACATTATTTTCCAATGACCTTTTTGACGAGTCTCGGTAAGACCATGAGAAGCTTGTCTTGTTTTGACAACACCTAATTTATAAAATCTTGTTAGGACTAAACTTTCCCAAAGCTCCATATAAAGCCTACCACACATATATGTTATGAGAGGGAAAGGAGTAGAATATATAGGCTTGAGAGACAAGCGAGATGAGAGTTCATGAGCAATATGCAAGGTGATTTAAATTTGTGAATTTGGTTTAGCTCTTTTCTTTATCTCGTTCTTTATTTCAAAAATTCTGAGATCTATTTAAACTTTGTGAGCATGTTAATACTTGTGGGATAAGCTTAATAAGAATCTACCCTCCGTAGAGGTGAAGGCTAGTACATTATGGAACTTTAACGAATTAAACTTTTGAGAGCATTATGTTTTTTTTTCATGTATGATCAAGTGCAAGGTTTAAACATTGATGGGCAACGATGATATCCATCGAAGGCTTACTCGAGGACGAGCAAGGTTTAAGCATGGGAGAGATGTTGACGGTGAAAATCCGTCAACCTAGCCAT
The DNA here is from genome assembly GCA_947561735.1 of Cenchrus americanus. Classification (NCBI taxonomy): domain Eukaryota; kingdom Viridiplantae; phylum Streptophyta; class Magnoliopsida; order Poales; family Poaceae; genus Cenchrus; species Cenchrus americanus. Next base: position 72,209,973 of record OX387244.1, on the reverse strand, counting down.
GAGTTTACCTTCGGTGTTGGCATGACTTTTGTATCTTATTCATTGGTACTAACCCCCGTGGTATAACAAGTTCACTTGTGCATGTCGATTTTGGAGTTAAGTGTTTACGCAGGGTTTTAACGTTGAAAGCAAGACTTCCGGGATAAGTTCATTAAGCACCTCATGACAAGACCTTGAAGCCCGATACAAGTCAAGCAATGAAGTGAACATAACCCCAAGAGGCCAAGGACCAAGCCCGAGAAGATGATAAACTCCGAGGACCGAACCAGAAAAGTGCTGAATCTTGCAAGATAAGGAGTTGAGTCCAATTCGGAGAGAAACCGACATCAAGGGCCCACATGCAAAAGGGGAGAACATCTAGAAGACGCGGGAAGCAACACCGGGCGAAGCAGGCCACGAGATGGGCGGAATTGGGCCCAGGACGGCCTGCCCATCCCATTTCGGGGCCCAATCGGCCTCCCCTTTGACCTAATTGCTTCTCAGGATATAAATAGCCCCCTGACCGAGAGCCACGCATCAATCAAGTCGTAATCCGCCGCCGAGGAGCAGAGAAGCTTGAGGGACACCATCTCGGAGATGAGGGTCGTGCTAGTTGTCTAGGGTCTCCCTAGCCAACGTGGGAACCTTGCATGGAAGACCACGTCGGAGCTCCGGAGCGAGGATCAAGATCGAGGGAGGGCCCCGGTGGTGATCTTGTTCATGTAATCATTCATGGTGAAGTTTGTAAGTGAATTCGATTTCTAGCGATCAAGTGCCTTCTCGATAATTTTGTTTTCTTCTTGGTTTTGCTTCTTCTACGATCTAGTTTGCGGCTAGATTACTTAGGGTGCTCTTGTAGCCGCGGTGGCTAGAGGTGCATACCGGACCGGCCAAGTGATTTCAACTTGTTCTATCGAACTCGCCCTGGACTACCCACATGAATAGGGATACGTTGTGACAGAACGGGGGTTCCGAAAGGCGGGCGTTTTCAGAGTTGGATGGAAGGCCACGATTTAAAGATGCTTTTAATGAGATTCGCTTTTCTATCTTCATCTATCTTGTTTGGAGCTACAACATAAGCATGATCTAGATTCTCTAGATTGGTTATCTCTTGTTTTCACTTGCTACCTCTTTAGTAGATTAGATTAGATTCTTTTCTTTATGAGTTAGTAGATTAGATGCAACTTGTCTTCAATAGATAGCTTTACCTTGCTTTACTAGATTGAATCCTTGCGTTGCACATTGTTCCACGGATTCGATACCTTGGGTTCACCACTCGAGGGAAGAAGGGTCCCTTGACTACGACTGCAGACTTGTCCGCTTGCAAGTCATAAACGAACTTTGATACAACTATTAACCGTCAACAAACCCTAAGTCGCGGAGAGAGAGAGCCATCCATACACACTCATGGCTTATATATCAGGTCCCGCCGGAGTGGTAAATGACTCGACTACCCCTAACTTAACTACTGGCGATACAACCCACGTAGGGGCATTTAGGTAATGTTTGTGGGTCTTGCCATCGGACGGCCACGCCTTTGCCGCACCCCGCGTCCTCCCGACGCAAGCCATGCCATCCCGCCGCGTGTCCTCCGCTTCGAAGCTTCCCGACACGCCCGGATCCCGTCTCCGTCGTGTTGGGCCCTCGGACTTGGTTTTGAGGCCCAAACCAAGAAACCGTCTTCCGATGGTTTTGTGGGAAAACCACCAAACCCCTCGTGCTCGGTCCGGCCTCCTGCCAAACCACTTGACTTGGCCGCCACCGTGCACCGGCTCGATTGTCCATGACTTCGTCTTGCTCGTATCGCCACCATGTGACCCGCACCTAGTCCCGCTGTCCACCGGGTCCCTCGAACCGAACCTACTTGTCTCTCCATCTCCCGGAGGCCCCTCAAGGTTGAAGACCTTTTGCGCCCGTTCTTCACCTGCAACAACACGAACTAGGCCGCAGCCTACACCTGCGCACTAAGCCAAGAGTCAGTCCAACACCCGTTGTCAATCACTCATCACTGAGGAGCGGTCATCCGTCGACCACCGGGACGCTCCCGGTCCTCATCCTAAAATGGCTATAGTGTCCACCGTACTCCCCGCCGAGTGGCACTTTCTCGAAATTTCTACCCTCTCTTCTCTTGGCACACATCTTTTCATGACTCCATCATTGCCAAGTTTGAAGAGGTACGGCGCATCCCAAAAGTACTTCTTACTTTCGAGAGATTATCTTCTTTTGAGAGTATTTATCTAGATGATCGAGAGGCATTTTCCGAATCGCTTGAATGATATCAATCATCCAAGTGTCTTTATCGAGCACTCGATAAAGGTGGTCATCTCTCATCTTATCTTCTATGGGCTCTTTATCATCTTGTCCACGATTCATCCTAGACAAATGATCGGCCACAACATTCTCCACCCCCTTTTTATCATGAATTTCAACATCAAATTCTTGGAGAAGAAGGATCCAACGGATCAAACGTGGTTTGGCTTCCTTCTTAGCCAAGAGATACTTGATGGCTGCGTGATCGATGTAAACAATGACCTTCAAGTTCACGATGTAAGATCTGAATTTTTCGAAAGCGAACATCACCGCTAGCAACTCCTTTTCCGTAGTGGCATAGTTTAATTGCGCCCCATTAAGAGTTTTGCTAGCGTAGTAAACGGCATGAACTCGGCCTTCCTTTCTTTGACCCAAAACCGCGCCTACGGCGTAGTCACTTGCGTCACACATGATCTCGAAAGCTTGGATCCAATCCGGAGGTTGAATAATGGGAGCACTCACCAACGCACTTTTCATGGTCCGAATGCCGCTAGGCCCTTCTCATCAAAGTTAAAAGCCACATCCTTTTGAAGGAGATGCGTTAAAGGCTTAGTGATCTTTGAGAAGTCCTTAATAAATCTTCTATCAAATACGGCATGGCCTAGAAAGCTCCTTAAGGACTTAACATCCATCGGAGGTGGGAGTTGCTCAACCGTCTCTACCTTAGCCTTGTCCACTTCAATGCCTTTCTCGGATATAACATGTCCGAGCACTATGCCTTGCTTAACCATGAAGTGGCACTTTTCCCAATTTAACACCAAGTCTACCTCTGCGCACCTCGTGAGGACCTTATCCAAGTTTGCCAAGCAATCCATGAACGTCTTCCCATAAACAGAAAAATCATCCATGAACACCTCAACAATATCTTTGATGAATTCCGAGAATACGGCCATCATGCAATGTTGAAAAGAGGCCGGAGCGTTGCATAGACCGAAGGGCATCCTTCTATATGCAAAAGTTCCATAAGGGCATGTAAACGTTGTTTTGTGTTGAACGTCCGGGTGAATGGGAATTTGCATGAACCCCGAGTACCCATCGAGAAAGCAAAAATAAGCGTGGTTTGCTAATCTCTCGAGCATCTCGTCAATGAATGGTAGGCGGAAGTGATCTTTCTTCGTCGCTTTGTTAAGCTTACGATAATCGATACACATCCGCCACCCGGTCACGGTTCTTTGCGGTATCAATTCATTCTTCTCATTCTTCACCACGGTTAAACCTCCTTTCTTTGGTACACAATGTACCGGGCTCACCCACTCACTATGCGGAACCGGGTAGATGATTCCGGCATCAAGTAACTTGATGACCTCTTTCTTCACTACCTCTCTCATGGCATGAGTTAGCCTCCTCTGGTGGTCCACTACGGGCTTACATGGGTCTTCCATTGGTATACGATGAGTGCAAAAGGCTGGGCTAATACCTTTGAGGTCATTAATCAAATATCCAATCACCTTCCTATGTTTTTTCAATAAAATCAGCAACTTCTCATTTCTTCGAGGCTCAACTCGTCGCTCACAATGACTTGGATAGGTCTTGTCTGGGCCCAAAAATTCATACTTTAATCCTTTGGGCAAAGGTTTAAGGTCTACCTCGAGGCACTTGTGGCTCCTCGGGTTTAATTTCTCCTATGTCCTCAAATTTTTCTACATCCACGCTTCCATCATGTGGTTCTAAGCCTTTTGTTGCTTCTTCTAGTTCTTCATCTTGTTGATTACTAATTTGATTTTCCATTGCTCTTTGCAGCGGGTCTCTAAGGGTTTCAACAAAACAAAGACTATCTATCTCCTCTACTTCTTCTTCGAGAGGAAAGGGTGTAGGGTGTTTAGAAACGCGAAGAAAGTTATATGTGTACTTTGTTCCATTAAGGTTCATTGTTACTCTGCCTTCTCCGGCATCCAACACGGCATCAACCAATTTAAGAAAGGGCCTACCTAGTATTATGTGATCATGATTACTATGGTAAGCATCAATAACAAAGAAATCGGTTGGTATACATTTTCCAGAGATTTTTACTTTCATGTTGCAAGCAATACCTAGAGGCTTAATAGTTCTACCATCTCCCATAATTAATTTTGTTGATGTTGGAGCTAAGTCTAGGTTGTGGTCTTGAACTTTATCGTAAATTTTAGAAGATAGAACACTTACTTGGGCTCCGATGTCGCATAAAGCTTTGTATTGAACTCTGTTGATCTCGCAACTCAAGTGTGGTGCCATCTTTTCTTCTTCTTCGGATCCTATCGCGTAAACTTTGGTGAGGCGAGCGTATGGTGATGCTTCGGGCTTGATCCCCATGATTCTCTTCACCTCGTCTATGTGTTCCGGATCCACTTCATCATCTCCAAAGAGCTTTTGAAAGATCTCACCGGTGGTTTCAAGGTTGTATGAATCTTCCGCTTTCTTCTCCAAAGGGGAAATCCACTTCTAATGCTCTTGCCATCCCCTTTTGATTAGGGAACGGTCTTCTCTTGTTGAATACTTCTCCATAATCGATAGGAACCCAATCCATTGGTTCAAACTCCCTTAGTGGCTTCGCGCTTGACATGCTTCTCTTGTTTGTCTCATTTAGTACGACGAAGTCAACACTCGGGGTAGTTCTTGACTTGATGTGTTCTTGTTCAAACTTTTCCAAGTATTGGCTCCTCTTTTGTGATTTCCGGGGTTGCCTCTTTAGAAAATTCAGCACACTTCTTCTTCCTTGAATTATATTTCGGCTCTTCCGCAAGTCTTGTTTCCCAATCTCTTCGCATGGCAGCCGCTTTACTAATTTTTTGTAAAAGTTGGGTGGCTTCCGTGAGTGTTTTTTCCATGAGATCCCCTCCTCGCACACATTTGGACGTGTTGCATGCAACTAGGGGTTAGGGAAAAGAAAAATGTATGCAAGAGTACGTCACCGGAGAAGCCGAGTCTTGGTCCTTGTTCGATCAACTCATTAAACTTATTCCAAGCTTGGTCTATCCCTTCCTCTTATCCTTGCGTGAAAGTGATCACTTGCCTCCTTAGATATTGAACCTTGCTAATTGGGAAGAAGTTCTCGCAAAACTTCTTTGTCAACTTGTTCGAATTGCCTTCAACTTCAAAGGACGCAAACGAGTACCATGTATTTGCTTCACCGGCAAGTGAGTAGGGAAAGAGATTCCATTTGAACCATTCATCGGAAACTCCTTGACGCACCGTGTTGCATAGCGTTGTGAAATGCCTTATATGTCTATATGGGTTCTCTGTAACCATCCCTTCAAACGGGTTTGCCGCCACCATCTCGATGATCTTCGATTTAATTTCATACTTGGTCGCTTCGAGCTTCGAATCCGACTCCCGTAATTTTATGTCTTCACATCGAGGGCTAGTGTAATCCCTTAGTGATTTCTCCGGTTCTTCCACGGGTTGATTGACGAACGCCATCTAAACAACAAGATAAAAATAAAAAACAAACACAAAACAAGTGGTTTTCTAGATAATATGTGTTAGATATAACAAACAAAAGATAAACTAAATATAAAACTAAGATAAATGCAAACCAAACGATGTAAACTAACTTGCTCCCCATCAATGGCGCCAGAAAAAGGGGCTTGTTGACAGATAAAAGACGTATCCCTCTATGATCCACAAGCGTACGGACCCCACACCTTTTTCACGATGGGATTACCATTCTTGTCAATCCGCGGAGCAAGGGGATTACAAGCATTCGATCTACCTTTACACTCTAGCTACTCAAACCCTAACTATGATTAAACTAGAAAACAACTAAACTACAATAGAGAGAATGATCAAGCTATCAAGATAAAAGACACTCGCCCAAGGGTCTACGATACTTGACCATGCAATCGCTTAAAGACATGAAAATCAATCTAAGCTATCAGGGGTTGTGACCACGGTTTCGCCCTTTCCCTCCTCTCGTACTGTCACTACGCGAAGGTATTCATGACTAGGCCTATGATGGACACAGCGTATTGAATGGATCCAAGGAAGCACTGGAGCTCTACTCCATTTACGGCATGGTAGCTAACCTTAAGCATTAAAGTATATTCAACACAAGATGATAGATAGATAATCCGACAAAGTACAATTACATCTCAAGATCGATTACAACCCATGGACGAATAAGGAGATTACCCCATCAAGGTGCTAGACATAGCAACATTGGTCATGGTCACCCTTCCGACGGTGTCTTCCTTCTTCTCCACTTGTGGGAGCTTCCTTCGAGGTGGTTGATCCCCCTCCGCAGAGATCTCCCTCCTCTCTCTCTAGCTTTTGGATGGCCTCCTGGTGTGAATGGCTCTCTCCCCGTCGAATGGTGGCGCCTCCGGGGTTTTAGGGTTGAAGATCCTTCGGGTGCAAGGAAAGGGGGGCCGAACCGACGCCGAAACCGGGCCGGGTCGGTCGGCCTAGGCGGACCGGCCGGCCTAGGCGGACCGGCCCATGCCCAATTCAACCCGGTTCGGTCGCCCCTTCGCTCCCGTGGGTCCTCAGGTGATTATGCACTTTGCCCCCTCCACTTGCATGATTTTGATGACGTCATCCTCGCGTCCAAGATGGAGGTTCTCCGTGCATGAAGTTCAGTCTTTTACGCTTCAATCCCCGGGGGTGTTCCATCGTAGCACTTCGGTCCTTGCCACCATTGGAAGTGATTTCATCAAGCTCATGAACACGAACAAGACTCCGTAAATGCTCCTTGGAACTCGTTGCGAATCCGTCCTTTATGTCCATGTTTTACTACATAAACACAATACTTCCAAATGCATGCACATAGATGAACTTGTTATATGATTAGTGTGCCTAGTGGCGGGTTAGTTCCATAATCAAATCCAAACCAAAGTGTAATGAACATGCTTGGTGTACCAAAATACACCGTAAACGAGCCCCGTGGAGCCATCCCCGCCGCTACGCCACCATCCCGAACACCGTAGTGCCCTCCCCGGCACTACGGGAACCCGAGATGACAAGACGTCGCCACGCCCGCCGCTATGCGACCTCCGGCCTTCCGTCACCCCATCCCTCGAGCCGGCGTACGGATGACGACCAAACAAAAGGTTTCCACGGTGCCACCCTCGAAGCCGCTCCCGGATGAACACGGGACTCGTAGTGACACTCTGTTAGAAGCGGGATTCGCCGGGACGGCCATCCACTCGTGGCACCGTATACCATACCTCCACACGTAGCCAAAGCGTGCGGCACGATTGTAAACCGCCTCCCCTTGACCTATAAAAGGAGGAGGAAGTCCCCCCGCCGCAGGGGGACGATGGTTAGGACACACTTACTCGCTTTCCGCCTTCACCACGATATTGGCATCTTGCCTCAATCAAACCTCAGGGACCTGGAGGCACCGCCTCCTCTCCCGTCTTACTTGTAGCTCCCCTCTGCAAGCACCACAGTGCAGTGATATACAGTGCCTCGAGCACACCCCTACCGGACGTACGGCCCCGGCTGGAACCAGGATAAAAGTCGTGTCACTTAGTTATTTAGCACCGGCCATCGAGAGATAGATCTCAGCGCTCGTACTAGTTAGTGTCGGGACTACTTTCCGCACCGACAAGGAGGGAGGGAAGAGGTGGAGGCTGTTGTGCGCTACGATCTTGCTACGGGAGGTGGAGCCGCTTGAAGCCTTTCCAAAGGGGGCCTAAATAAAATATATGGAGTTGGTATAAAATATATGGAGTATGAGACACAAAAGTAAGCGAAAAATTTCGGTAACATATTTTCTTCTCGCCAACCGGTTGACATATTGATTACCCGTGAATTGACCTCCTAGATCGTCGGATCGGTGCTTAATGGTGGTGATCGACTTGTGTAAATAGAGCAACCGGGTCCGCTCCCAAGACGTGTGATGCTCGTTTATACCAAGTCCGACAACCTCCCATTTTGCGTTCGTTCGGCTTGTCCGGACTCGACTTATTTCGGCTCATTTATTGTCACACAATACTATTCATTCTACCAAATTTGAGCACTATTCGTTCTACCTCATCTCCTATTCTCCTTCACCTTCCTCGACCCCAATTCCTCACTTATTCCCTTTCGTCTCATAATCGTGTGACTATATGTCGGTCTACGCAAGTGGCGGTGGTTTTCGGCGATAAGATCCTTGCGAGGACCCTAACATGGAGGATGGCGGGTGGCGTTGCTTCCCGATGAATCGGCGACAATTTGAAGGGGAGGCAAGAGGAGGGAGGTGGAGACCATGCCAATCAGCATCTTTACCCACATATCGGTATATTTTATTCTTTTTTTCCTCTTACATTGATTCACCCTTGCACATTTGTGAAGATTTCACAGTATTCATAGTCACTTAAGAGCGAAGTTACCTACTCCCTTTGCCCCGCAATGATCGTCGCCGGAGAAAAAAATCCGGATGCCAATGTCTAAAAGACACTACCACCCCCTATCGCATGCTTGCCTCTATCCTCCTGCCTATCCCCCGCAGCTGCGGGCCGTAAATTGTTTAGACCATCCACACTCGTTCTCTTTCATCTTCTCCTTCAAAACAGAATATTCCATCCTACTCACCCATATTCTCTCCTTCATATTCTACTCTTCCGCACCCATCTTCCTTTAAATCTCTCCTTCATCCAAACAAACCGGCCCACTCAATTTTTTATCCTCGCCCACCCCAACCATCTTCTCTCTCCCTCCTCCTCACCTCGCATCCTCCGGCAGCCCTCCCTCGCTCACTCGCGGCGGCCGCGCGCGGCGGGTCGCGAGAGGAGCCCCGCGGGGATCGGAATGCGGCAAGGTCGGGCTCGTGATGGCCATCTTCCCGCAGGCGAGGTGGAGGCGTGGCGAGATAGGGGGGGCGACGTGGACGGCCCGAGGCGGTGCGGATCGGGGCAGCACGGATGGTAGGGACGGCCCGAGGCGGAGCGGATGGCGGATGACGACGAGCGAGGTCATGGCCGGGCGCGGAGTCAACTTCTCTCCGAAGCGCGGTCGACCTCGCCGGATCCGGGCGCGCGGTCGAGGTCGCCGGCCCCCGCTTTCTCCGCCCCTACCCCCGCTTGCGACGCGATGGAGGACGACAAGCCGCGGTGCGAGGCGAGGTGCGGAGGCGGACCGCGGCGGCCGGGCGGCGGAGGCCGTGCTCCCCCGCTCCCTTGCACGAGCGGCGACAAACTCGTGCTCCCCTCGCTCGTGTGGGTGCGTCGGCGGAGCTCGTCCTCCCCCTCGCTTCCTACACGGCGGAGGCGGGGCTCGGCCGCGGGTGCGCTCTCCACCGGCGATGGTGATGCGAGAGGGCAATGGCGCCGAGCGGGCGGATGCGGTGGTGGCGGGCGGAGCTCCTCCCCTTCCCCTGCTCCTCCCGGTCGCGGTAGACCCCGTCCTCTCTCCCTCCCGGGCGTGCGTGCTAGGTCGTACGCGTGGGGGGCCTCGCGGAGCCCTCTCGATCCCTTGGGATCTAGAGGAAGCGGAGGCCTTCGGGAGAATGGCGGGGGCTTTCCCGTCCCCCCGCCGCGACGTTTTTCCCGGAGAAGTCTCCGGGAAAAGGATGGCGCGGGGGATGGAGGAGACCGGTGTGGGTGGTCTTAGTGCGACTCCCGTGTAGCGGTGAGAGCCTCGGAGGTCACGAGGGGAGTGGAAGTGACGAGACAGGCGGTGTTGTACAACTATGGCCTACTATCCGCTAGCGAACGACACTAATTATGGGACAAGGCGTGGTATAGCTTCCGCCGCCATCATTACAAGATAGAGGGAGTAGCTATTTGTATGTAGCGCCTAGAATTGAATTTCGTGCTTGTTCATTCTTGAGCTCCTTTCCGGTGCAATATACTAGGGTATACTACTATTAAAAATGGATTAGTATACAAACATCTAACGGTTCGTATCAATTACATACTTCGTAAAACCAAATGGTAGTATGCGGTGGTATGCATGGGTAGTATAAGGTGGTATAGGGTATTATGGGAATTACTAATTAAAAAAACTTTTGCGGCGGGGGAAAATGTGGCGGCGCGGCGAAGGGTGCAGCGGGGAAATTTCGGCCTGGCGACGGGGTAAATGAGGGAGGAGGCAACCGGTGGAGCGGGTAGGCGGACGACGGCGCCGCGGCCTCACCCACGGCGACGACGGCGGATAAGCGGCGGTGGTACGCGGAGGCGAGCAACGACGGCGCGGCGTTTGCCATAGGGTGCGAAGCCTAAATTGAATTAGGGGGCCACAAACACGAGAGAACTAAGGACCGAAAGAGGGTCATGCCGGATTATGGAAAACTCAAGGGGTCCAATGAAAAAATAGGAAAAAACATAAGTACTAAATTACCCCTTCCTATACTTCATACCACTCATGGGTGGTATAGGGCACCGGAAAAGACCTCTCATTGTTTATCCGGTAGTAACTAGGTTCATGCCGGTGCGTTGCTACGGGCCCAAATATATATAATACAATACATGTAACGTTCAAAAAATAAAACCGTATAATACGAAAGTAATGACAATAAATTATAATACTAAATTTCAATATACATGTATATTGGCATCTACCCACATCATTTAATATAACAATAACAATATGATAACGATAATTTCCCTATATCATCTCGCCCATCTATCATATTTTCTTCCTATTATGCGCGAGCGATAATATTTAACGATGGTAGGCAGGTTTTTTCTCTAAGCATTTGCTTCATGCGCGAAAAAATTGATGAAGAAATGACGCCTCATCTTAATAGCATCCTGTATGTAAGACTCCATTGAATTTATCATACATTTTGGTAATCATAATGGAACATGCACAAAGTACATTTAGTTACCGTACAAATGTTCACATTTGTAGCATTATCCCATCCCGCCATGTATTGCATAATAAGCCATGGACTAAAAGATCTGTGTTATAAAAGTTGTCGCCTATATCGAAGTATGACATATATTTTAAGATCCGTATTATGCAAATTTTAGGTTTGAGGTGGTCTTACCCGTCAATGTCTTCCGCAATCTCTTCGCATGCTCAAATTTGAATGTATGAACATCCACCCATGCATTAGGATTAAGTTGTCTAAATGCAGACTGAAAATGTAGGCGAAACAATAGGTATTGCATAGGCTTTATAGGGAACATCTAAAGCATATTCAGGAATAGGCTTAGGGTCAATGACAACAAGTCTCTTCTGCTCCATGTCTGAGTATATAAAGCACATATGACGCGGCGCCTCTCCATGGCAAGAGAAATTGCAAATCACATAGTATTAGGACCACAAAAGATAATTACATATGCAAGGGAAAAATAACAGCCAGATTAGTACTTACGTATCTACAACCTACTACATCATATTGTACAATTTCCCATCCTCGAATCGCTTACCAACTCTTTAGCAATGAATGGTTTACGGTACTTTTCGCGACGCAAGCATATTCAATGTTAGCCGATGTGCGGTACCACAAGATCAGTTTGATCAAAATACTTACAAATAGACAATATATGTGTGTGTGAGAGACTTTAATCATGAAAATATAACTTACACGAAGCCCGGATCCATGTTGTGTTTGACAACTTTTTTGTTGTGCCATTTCATTCCTTTAGCCTCTCTGTATGCGAGAAACCGAACACCAAGGTTGAAAAAGCTTTCGGGCATGGATGCACCTCGTTTCAATAATGTCTGTAGTTAGCTAAGTTTATGTACAATTTTGTACGGACAATCACTTCTTACCCAGACCATGTTGCAAAACAATAAATGAAGATGATGCATACATAAGAAACGTAATAAAGGGCAACTCCGGCCGATCTCTCAAATTCGGAACCCTACTTCTTCATATGATGATCATTTGTATTTGAGGCCTTATTTTTCTCCCAACTGCAACCCAATTCTCATATACCCCCTTACTTCCAACTATTTTTCCTCTACCTCTACCTCTCACAATCGGGATACACTATCTATCGGAAAAAGCACTATTGATCAAGGCATCCACCATGAAAAATTGCTAACGTGTGATCGCTAAACTCTAAATATTTTTTCACGGAAATTTACCGGTTGCAAAATCGGTGCAATCCGACGAATTAAATAACAACCGTCAATATTAAATAATAAATAATAAATGGAAAAAAAATCTTGATTTCATAATAGGATATTTACCTCCTAATCCAATAGCACTTGTCAACATAATATTTGTTTAATGAACTCTATGACAACTTTGTTTAATGAATGGGATGATACCTCCTTCAAAGAATAGTACTCGTCCATAGTGTTGTCATTTATGCAATCACCGTTCGTGCCTGCGCTAATCAATATCTTGCCCCCGTCTTCAAAAGAAACAAAGAGTCAAGTATAGAACATGGAGTACTTGAAACCATGTCCACGCAAATCAATTTTATCAATGCACTCGGTCAATATCTATGTCCACACTACAATTAGCACCATAGAAACACTTTATTTTTTTAAACGATGTCCCTCTTCCTATGAAACAAAGGTTCGTACAAGAAGCAAAAGAAGCAAAAAAACAGGAGTGAAAATGATGCATGGTTATTGTCTTAGACTAACCCCGGCACATCACCGTTTCCCCTCAAATTTCCGCTATAGAGCCATTCATTACCTTCATCTTCATCAATTGATACAACAACTTCTCGCTCGCATTAAATCATGTATTTAACTATTGAGTTATCAAAGCCCTTTTCGTCACATATTATTATTTAACAATCCAACTAAGTTGAAAGATGCTTACCAATTCCGTCCGCCTTCTTCTTCATCCGCATCTCACGTCGCTTCCCCGTTGTTCTCATCCTTCTTCTCCCTTGACATTGCTGCATAACGTTCTCGATCCGTCACCTTTCTTCGAGCTTTAGAGTCCTCTCGGTTCTTGCGGCGCATCGTGTGGGACCGTAACACCTAGCACATATGGTTTACACAATCGAGAATGAAACGTGTGTTTGATATGTGTTTGTGAGGTCACCAAGAGGGCCTCCGGTCCGTCGACTAGGTTGTGACCGGTGCGCCATCGAGAGCGGCTAACCGATCGGCAAATGAAATATCTATGAAATTGAGCAAAAAAATGGAATCTAAGCTAGATAAATAATTCATCATCCTAGATGCACAAAGCTAGCTACATACATAAGAACCAAGATAAAACTATAGCTCACTCGTTTAATTTTAATCATCATGTATACGTCTTTTCAAGCTAACGAGATAAAACCGAAAGAAAGAAACACAATTTTGAAAGAGTATCAACAAGTTACCGTCAATAGTATCAAGGAATCTATTAATGACTCACACAAACATTTTTTGTCCGGCATCGTCTGTGCGAGTACTAAGTTTCATAATCATTAAACCCACTCTTGTTATCCGTGAATGCTTGCCATAACTTCGGACTAACAATAGAAAAGGCCCAAAAGGTTAAATAGAGCTAAAAGATTATTTCTCAATTAGGTCAACCACATAGGCATCTTCTAACAACCGGATGGAGTTCATTTATCAATAAGAAGAAATTAGTCTCGGGGGATGCGGTCTTGTTTCTTAGGTAAGCATGTTGGCAATGTGCCCAACTTTACTGAGTAGTTTTCCACCCTTCGTAAGTGTTTGTTCTTTTCCCAAACAGAGGTAATGATGGAGAGCTAACATTGGGTGTAAGGAGAGCAGTTCCATTGAAAAATGAAGTTCTTATTGAAGCTGTCAACAGTACCAATTCAAAGCTACGCACACTGTCTGCTGTGGGCAGAAGTATATTTCACATATGTTTCAATCCAAGGTATGTCCACTGTGCACAATATATTCATTAGCTTCTAGTTAATCACTGTAAATTAGAAGAGGGCACGAGATATGGTCCTTGGATCTTGCTAATCATTTTTTTACTTTCTTTCACTCATTTTCTTTGTCACTCACCGAGTTTTGTTTATATTATTGCTGATAATTTATACATGGAGAAGTATATTAATTAACCCACTACTACATGGTCTTATATGGTGTATGCTTATTGTGGCATTGCATGTTTGTCCGCACTACTTCGCTATTCCGTATGCCATCCCAAAATTTTACAAACTTTGCGTTTTAGAAAAGCATTCAATGCTCATATGGGACCTCTTCAGCAAACAAAATACTACAAGTTGCAGCTGCATACACATTCATTTCCTGGCAGTCATGCTGTAGATATTTAGTCATGTAACAAAAAGGGCAATGATGGAGACTCGCATAACTCGGAGTGTGACTTAATGCATCCTTGGATATCTTTTGTTTTCGGCGTTCGAGCAAATCTTTGTTTTTATGATGACAAAATACCGGTTCTGTTTTTTTAAGAGAATGGCAAAGCACCCGGTCCGCAAATCCGAATGCATACCGAGCATTTTTGTTTGCTAGGCCGAATTAGCAAAAAATATTCGGTTGGATTTGTCACCCTCACCCTAAAGGAAAGAAACCACCGATATTGGTCCTCAATCGGGCCGGATCTTTTTAGTTCAACTCTAATCAACCCAATTTAAAGCTTTTAGGATTTTTTCTCATCGGAATCCTTAAGGGAAAAAACAATAAATTAGTAAAGTGATAATCAATCCCGACCCTTTTATGTGATAATCAATCCCGACCCTTTTATGTCCGATAATCATCGAAATTTAACTTTTACAAGCAATGTGTACTATTTGCATAGTTGGAGTGACTTAATTAATGTCAAGTGCTTCTTCTCGAAACAGTTCGAAATTCGGATAAACGCATGGTTGAAAATTTGATACAACAAACGTTTTTGGATGCAAGATGCGGGATGCATGAAAGAACACATTAATCCGAACCTGGAGTCCTAGAGGCGTGCGGTAAAAAGTTCGACGTTGTACGGGGTAAGGACCGACACTTTGAGAGGTTGCGGCATAGTCTATGGTGCTCCCCGGGAAACTCAAGAACCAAGATGGAATTAATACACAAATGAAACTACCAGGGACTCAAGAACACAACACACCTGCGACGGGGAGCGGTCGTCCTGGGAGTCCGAGACTGGAATTTTGTCACCGGCGGTACGGCCGTCGGGGGCGCCGCCACCAGGGTGGTCTGGCCGTCGTGGGTGCCGCCGCCGGTGTGGTCCGATTGCCTCGCTATGTCGGCGAGGTCGCGGTCGGTGGTGAGGTCACGGCGGCGCGGTGGGGGCGGCGAGGTCATGGTGCCTCGTAGCGGAGGCGCGGTCGTGGCGGCGCGCCGACGCCGCCGTGGATCGAGAGGCGAGGTGGATCGAGAGGCACGGGAGGCGAGGCTAATCGACGATGACGCGGAACCCACTCTTGTTTTTTTCTACCGCGAGCGGAGGACCACCGAGGCTTCGAGGTTGAACGGGGAGGCTTACCCCCGGAGTAGAAGACGTAGAGGCGAAGACCTTGGTGATGAGGAAGAACACTCGCAGCGGCGGGAGCGGCGTCCGCCGGCTCCACCGCCGCATCGCGCCCTAGCGCCGCTCCGGGGGGCAGGTCGGCGAACCGGCGCACGAACGGGAACCGCCCACGACAGGCACGAGGTGGATCGAGAGGCACGTGAGGCGAGGTGGATCGAGAGGTCACGGCGGGGCGCGGTCGTGGCGGCGGCGGCGCGGGCCGGGAGGCGAGGAGGCGCGGGTTTTTTCGCGAGGTAGAAAGGCGCGGTGCGTGGGGGTGAAGCCACGGGGGTGGAAGAGTTTTACGTAACAAGTTTGTTCTCCACTTCATTCTTTTTAGTAGTAGAGAATAAGATCCTTTCGGCCAAATAGTTGGTCACTCCTAAGTCCTAACACAGTAGCTTGTTGTGGTAATGTGCAGTAAGAAATTGGAGATCACAGCTATCCGCTTGTTTTTAGTGGACTGATATTTGATCATTCATCCCCTTAGGAATCGACTGTCTAAAGTGTAAACGCTGATGGACATGCTGCAAGGCGTGGTTATATCTTGAATGAATCATAGCGTGAGAGAGATCTTGTTACAAGGGTCCTAGGTTGCCACTGGGGATCGATTTTTCGGGGAACAATACATGTTAACCTTGTACACATCTTAGTGTTAGCTTCTTATTTTTTGTATCTTTTTTTTTTTGCGATTTTCGTATATGAGGCCGTTGTGTGAGAATCGAGCGAAGCTCGGGTCAGCTCCGCCGGTGTGCAGACACACAAGTGTGCAGTGGTTGAGCAGCCGGGTGGCCCTCCCCGAATCTGTTGTTGTAAAAAAAAATCTGCTCGTCTGTCTCACGACAAAACACGGGTCTAAGGTCAGCCTTATCTCACGTATGTTGCGGTGCCGTTGCGTATGGGTGGGGTAGGGGTGCGGCGATTTTCTCGATCTATGTGAGAAAGTTTTCTTCTTAATACAATACCGTGGTCTTACTCCCCGTAGGTTGAGTTTTTTTTTTATATAGTGTCATGTTTTTTATTATATTTTTCAGTCTGAATAGTGAGTTACTCAGATTGTTTTCTTTTTCTTTTCTAGGATATTTTCTCCGGTAGCGACCGTAAGTTATAAGCTTTTTGAACTGTGTGAATGTTTGTGTATGAATGTTCCTGTCTGTGATTTATGAGTCCTAGCTATTGTTATAATTTTAATCACTGCACACACTTTCTCCGTTCCATATGACAGTTATGAGACTGCTTGGTTTATTTCATATGCTAGTTTAATTGAGAGGGAGTATGTTAGGTAGAAGTTCGCCTGAATGTTTACTAATTTTTTTATTGTCTCTATGTGGGTTGAACAAGCAGTAACTTTTTGTTTGTCGTGCATTTCCAGAGAGCTCACTTGTTTTTTTCTTTAGTGCATTTGCTTTATGTGGAAGTTGAGTCTCATTGTGTGTTTTTAAAGATTTTTCATGACCAATTATGTTGTGTTTGTGTGAAAAAAATACTTCCAGAAGCATTTAGGTTTTGTACATCCTGGTGCTATAATATGGTACCTTGGACATTTTTAATTTGCCTATTGTAACGCCCCAGTCCCAAATTATGTGTATGTGAACTTGTGAAGTAAAGTTGTAGATCTTATCTATTTTTGGATCATATTAGTCATCTATATGAGTTAAATGACCAGTGATGATGAGTATATTTTTTGTTAGAACTATAAATAAAGCGATACCTTTTTAAGTAGTGAATTTTGTCTTGTTTCTGTGTGGATTGATAAAGCATCCAACTGTATCTTCTAATCCATTGTCTCTGTGTGGAATGGTAATGCACCATCTTCTTCATTTCTTAGTAGCGATGTTTGTCTAAATTATCTTGTATTTCTACTATAAGCTTGTAGTGATACTGAGCCTTCGACCACCCTGTGAGTTTCCTAAGAGAATCTCCTGGAGTTTGCTAAATTTTACTTGGCAAATCTTGTGTTTTGCCAACTTCTAAAAAGATATGCAAAGTAAAAAAAAGTTCATCTCCAACAGTTTGGCATACTTCATTTGCTAAATCCAGATCTAATTTACTTCAGGAATCCCGAGAGTAACAAAATTATGTTGGTGCCTTTCCACCTCTTGAAAACTTACATCAGGAATCATTCTCTATTTTTTATTTCTTTTTTCACCCTCCCACCTACCGGGAAACGCCGATGGCAACCACGATCCGCACGCGCATATATGTGCGTGGGGAGGTGAGTTTTGCCAGATTTCTATTTTTGCCAAGTTGGTTTGCCAAACTAGTGGAGACTAATTATTCTTGTTTTGCCAAAATTAGATGGATGCCAAGTTGATTTGCCAAAGTGTTGGAGTTGCTGGTATGTGTCATTGTTCAATTTAGTTGTTGCCAAGCATTTGTCGCTCTTTGGCCGCACTCCTGAATATATAGATTAATTGATGCACTAGTCACATGTACTAGTTTTTCTGCAGGTGTCGTGACACACATTTAGACAAACTGCATATGAAACATGTAGTGAAATCACCTATGGCGTTGAGCGTGAACGTCTGAACGATAGGCACCTGTTCTCGAAACCTTTAGTCAAAGGCTTAGCAGGTGTACAAAAGATCAAATATCACTTTTGCTCTTATAAGCATTTGCTGACGTATTTGCTAAGGTGTATTTGATTCTTGGCTGCCATAGTCTAAAATCCAACTAAAGTCATTTTCTGTATTTTGCAGCTAATATTGCTGAAATTAAAGACTTCACACTAGAATTTTTTTTCTAATATATTTGAAGTCATAGAATTGCCACATCATTGCTGTTGTAAAATTTTTCTGAATACTTTACAGGGTTTAAAAGATCATAGAGTAGTAGAAAAAATTGTTATGATTTACGAAGATGCCCGTTAGCCTAAGAGGGGGAGGGGTGAATTAGGCAACTTAAAACCTTAACCTATGGCTCACTAAATTTTACGCAAAAGTAAACTAGAACATACTATCTAGATGTGCAACTAGGGTTGTTCTAGTGTGAAACTCTCATCCCAAAAGAAGGTTTGCAACCTATAGCCAATCCTAGCATGATACTACTCTAGGAAAGAGATGCAAGCAAAGATTGCAATAGAGTAAATGTGGAAACGTAAAGGGGATGAGAGGAAGCAAACGTAAAGGGGGTCTCCACGTCCCCCGCACAAAGTGTCCTCGCCACTCCACACCAAGCCGGAGGGTCGATGACGATTGCCGGTGAGCCACTTAGGCCCCAAGGCTTCCGGCGAACCTTGTACAACTGGATTCACTCAAGAATCACCTCACAAGGTTGGCACAACCTTGCACTCACTCAGCTCTAAGCTAAGCCTAGCACTAAGCACATACACAAAGCATGTACTAGTCTAAGGATGAGCAATTAAGCACTTGGATGGATTGGATATGATCTTCAATGTGTCTTGAACTCCTCTGGACTTCCACACAATCCAGCAACCTCAAATGGGTGAGTGGAGAGGGTATAAATAGCCCAAGGCATCAAACTAGCTGTTGGCTAAAAGCTCTGAAAAAGGTACCGTCGGATGATCCGACGCTATGCTTTTCCAAGGCGTCGGTTCATCCGGTGCCCCTCCCACGTCACGTAGCCGTTGAGGTTCTCTGACACAACTGCTCCGACGCTATACACCGACGATGCGTCGGATCATCCGGTCTTTGAAGGCCCTACGTCCAAGTCGCCTCTGTTAGCTTCCGATTGATCGTCGGATAGACCGACGTTGCACCTTGACCAAGGCGTCGGATCATCCGTGCCGAAGGCTTCGTCTTGGCGCGTCTCCGTATGAATTCAAGCCGAGCGTCGGATAGACCGACGGGGTCCTCACTTAGACCGTCGGATCATCCGGTGATACTTGTCTTCCTTGCTCTTCCTCCGCAACTCGTCCGACGCTACTAAATAACGGACCGTCGGTTCATCCGACGGTACGTAGGGTTTGACCCCGTGCGCAAACTCGTTCGACGATTGCACCGACGCTTGTATTTGAGGGACCGTCGGTTCATCCGACGGTGTCTTCTCTTTTCCTTTTCTTACTCGGTTTTGACCCTTTGTTTTGGCATTTTTACATGTGGTTTTCTTGCTTTGTCGGTGCGGAATTTGGTCCCGACACTAACCGATAGATAGCGCCGAGGTCTATCCCTCAATGGTCGATGCTAAGTAACAAGTGACACAGAGGTTTTATCCCGGTTCCGGCCGAGGGGGCCGTACGTTCGACAGGGGCGTGCTCGGGGCACTATATTACTTAGCACCGGGGTGCTTGTAGTGGGGCAAATACAAGCAAGGTGGGAGAGGAAGTGTAGCTTCCAAGTCCCCGGAAGGGTGGTCGAAGATATTGTGGGAGAATGAGAATGAGTACGTGGTGTGTGAAGTGTTCTCGTGTCTCTCGTTTTTCTTGTCTCCCCCCGCGGGCGGGGGTTCGCCCCCCCCTTTTATAGATCAAGGGGGCGGCGGGTTACATGCGCGCCGCGCTACCTAGCTATGTGGAGAAGTGCGACGTGCTACGGTGTAGAGTGGGCGGCCGTCCGGCGATCCCCGCCGCGATCCGGTCATCATGGCTCGACTTGTACCCGAACAAAGTGGCGGTTCGAGGGTAGGAGAGCAACGGATGGCGGTGATGTCCTCTCGATAGGCTCGGGGGCGGTGCCGACGCAAGCTTGTACGGAGTACGGGGGCGGGCGAACGGCGTTCCTTCCCAACGCGCCTCACCGGGCCGGAGTCGTTGCTACGGGTCCGGCGTGCGCCCGCACGCGCGCGGGTACGGCGGCCACGTCGTTACGGTGGCCGGGATGGCAATCCACGGCCTAGCACCTCCACCCTAACCCCGTAGGGTCACGGGAAAGTGAAATCGAGGGTGCGCCCGGCCCCCTTCGAGGGTCGGGCGCGTTAGCCGTACTTTGCGGAGGGCGCGCGGTGTCACGGGACCGACACCGGCCGTACCGCACGGTCCCTTCCCACGGGGGTGGGGATGGGCTCCTCCCCCGGGGAGTTGGTGCGGCGGCACCGGGGCGCGAGCCCCGGCGCATGATGGCGCCGCCCCCTTGTGTCGGGCGTTAAATGCCCGTGTACGGGGCCGGCGCACGCGTGAGGGGCACCCTCGAGCGTGGCGGACCCCGGCCGAGGGCGGGGAGTACCCTCGAGCGAGGCGGAGCCCGCTCGAGGGAAGTGCGTACCCTCGAGCGGGGGTGGTGCCCGCCCGAAGGGAGTGCCGCCCCTCGAGCGGGGCGAAGCCTCGTTCGAGGGGATCCTTTCGTGGGCCGCCTCGATGGGCCGTCGGAGTCCCCGTGGGCCGTGTCCCGCATGGTTAGGCACCCGCGTGGTTAGGCTTAGTGTGTTGTGGCGGGTTTTAAGTGAGGTTTTCCCCATTGTTTAAGGGGACCCCTAGGGCTGTCCCCGAAAGTAGCCCCCGAGCATCCGTGGGTTTGCCATTGAGGCTCCCGCAGATGCTGGAACCTACTGATAGGACGTTCTTCCCTCCTTGTTTGCGAACGCTTTCCGTGGGGGCCGCGTCGGCGGACCCGCGGGTCTAGCCCCGAAGCCCCGCAGAGTGTGGGTTCTCCCCCCGCGGGGGTTAACCGCGAGAATTTTGGTCAGAGAGGCGTGGCACATATGCCAACCGGCATCGGCGGTATTTCAGCCGGCTTCGGGGGTGCACGCACCGCTGGCACTATCTCCGGTGGGTGCAATTTCAAGGAGGTGTAGCCGTGCGCCAAGCCCCCGAGCCTTGGCCCGTTCGAGGCGATCGGGTAGAGCTTGGCGACTTGTTTTTTAACGCGCCCTCGCCGTCCCTCCGCGGGACGGAGGGTGAGGTTTCCGCAACCCCCATCGAGTGGGTCGCGGATTGCGGATTCCTCATTGAGCCGCTAGCGGGTGGTTCAAGTGGACGTCCATGCCCCGTTCGATAAGGGTAGGCCGCGCGGTCCGAGACACGTCCATGGAAGCACTTGCGTGGGTTTGCTAGGTGGGGCTCGGTCCCGTTCGATAGGGACCGAGGGCGCGGAAGCTCTCCCTCGGTGGGATCCCCCCCCCGCTAGCCGCCCTCGCCGGCTCTCGAACACGACATGTGGGGCACCCCCGAGCCGACGGGCTCGAGGAACGGCTCGAATGCGCGTGCCCTCGTCGTCCCTAACTCGCGCGATCCGTGGCGCCCGTTCGAACCCGTCGAGGGTCGGGCTTCGAACCTTTGATCGCAGGGCCGTGCGGGGTGGCGCCTGGGCGGCCCCGTCTTTTCACGTTTGCGGCCATCGAGGGGTCTGGGCGAGCCAGCCCTCGAGGTGCTGGTTGGTAGCACAGCGTATGTGCCCTTCCTTGGAGAATCGATATTGTCTCGAGCCAAGGGCTCGCGCCGCTCGAGGGTTTTACGTGGCATGGGTACCCGTGGTGCCTGCTCTACATCGAGCAGGTCCCGGGCGACCTTCTCACGTCGGTGTCCCTTCGAGGGCTGACATCGTTTTGAGCCGAGGGCCCGCGCCGCTCGAGGGTTTTGCGCGGCATGGGTACCGCGGTGCCCGCTCTACATCGAGCGGGTCCCGGCGACCTTCTCACGTCGATATCCCATCGAGGGTTGTCTTCGCTTTGAGCCGAGGGCTCGCCCCGCTCGGGGGTCTTACGTGGCATGGGTACCCGCGGTGCTCGCTCTACATCGAGCGAGTCCCGGCGACCTTCTCACGTCGATATCCCATCGAGGGTTGTCTTTTCTTTGAGCCGAGGGCTCGACCCGCTCGAGGGTCTTACGTGGCATGGGTACCCGCGGTGCCCGCTCTACATCGAGCGGCCCCGGCGACCTTCTCACGTCGATATCCCATCGAGGGTTGTCTTTGCTTTGAGCCGAGGGCTCGCCCCGCTCGAGGGTTCTCCTTGCTTGGCAAGGGGCCCGCTTATTTTAAATGCCTTGCGATCGTGGCCGCGGTTTTGCGGCGCGGGCGCGCCTTTTAGGCGTCGCGGCCGCGCGCGCGCGCGTAGTGGGCGGCGTGGCGGGCGGATGTGACCGCTTCG
Source organism: Cenchrus americanus (assembly GCA_947561735.1). Classification (NCBI taxonomy): domain Eukaryota; kingdom Viridiplantae; phylum Streptophyta; class Magnoliopsida; order Poales; family Poaceae; genus Cenchrus; species Cenchrus americanus. Next base: position 72,187,454 of record OX387244.1, on the reverse strand, counting down.
CCTCGGTCGGCCGCGGGTCTTTGCCGTAATGATGGCCCGCTTGCGGTGACGTGGCCGCCGCGGCCGTGGTGGGGCCCGCCCGTCGACGCGAAGGAGAGATTCCCCGCAAGTTAATGCTAGCGGGGCGTCCGCTCCGAGAGCTCGCCCCGTCGGCCTATAAATGCCGAGGGGTGGAAGAGACGGCGGTTTTTTACCTTGACGCCTCACCATTTTCGCTCCCCGCCCCTTCGTCTTCGCCTAGCTCTTGCCACCGCGCGGTGTCGCCATTAGAGCCTTTCTTCCGTTCCTCGTTCTCCGTCCTCGCATTCCTTCGTCCTTCCTCATGGCGCCGCCTCGGCCTTCCTCTCGGGATCCCGGAGCCGTATGCCCGGGAGAGGTCGACGGTGACGCGGGCCGGCCCTTGGCGAGCCGGTCGCCGCCGGCCGGCGGCGGCCAACGAAGACGGACGTCCGGCGGAGTGGATCGTGCCGCCGGCCGCGGACCGCGAGCCCAACCCCGCCGGAGGGCTACATGGTGAGCTTCATCCGTTACCACGAGCGGGGCTTCACCGCGCCGGCGAGCACCTTCATGCGGGCAATGTGCCACCACTACGGAGTGGAGCCGCACAACTTCGCCCCCAACGCGATCTCGCGAGCGGCCACGTTCGTGGGCGTACGCGAACGGGTACCCGGGGATCCCGGTCAATTGGGAGCTCGGGTACATCTTTTCCGCGCGGAGCTCATCACGCAGCCCCCACGACGGAGCCGAGGACCCGCCGCGCGATGCACGCCGCGGGATGTCGCTTGCCTTGCGGGGGCAATTCAAGGACGTCTACATCCCCCGCACCATGATGACGAACAACGCCGGCCGGGAGCGGGGATGGTTCTACTTGCATAACGCCGAGCCCGGCCTCCCCCCCCCACACCGGCCGGGTGTTCAAGGAGAGGCCCGACTCCTAGGGCTATGGGGTGTCCACGGCCCGAAGCATCGGAGGCGGCGGAGTCGGTCCCGGCCGCGCCGCAGCCCCCCGGCGGCGCACGGGCTGAACGCGATGGGCGTCCTCGCCTTCCTCCATCACCGCGGATCATGCCCTTGATGGAGAGGCCGCTCTGCATCTTCGAGATGACAGAGGCGGCCAATCCCGTCGACCTGGCGAGGTCGCGGATGCTCCCCGACGCCCCTCGAGCGGTCGTACGCGCTCACCCCGGCGCGGAGCGCCGTCGACACCCGGTGCCGCCGCCCCGCGGGTCGGACCCCGTGGGACCTCGAGATGCTCCCCACCGGCCCATTGGTGAGTGTGGTTCTTGATTTCGTTTTAGTTCTTAGTGTTACCTTTGCCTCCCGACGCGCTCTTGTTGCTTCCGTGTACGGCTCGGTGACTTTCACCATCGCCAAGTCCGTTCCGCCCACCCCCCGACTCCCGCGCGCTTGGCCGGGCGGCGCGGCCGGGAGCAAGGCAGGGGCGGGCGGCGCGCAAGAGGGAGCACGCGAGGCGACGTCCAAGCGCGCCGCGACCGGCGGGCCGCGGAGCACCGAGGCGCGAGGAGCCGGGGCTCTCCTCCCCGGGGACCGAGGGAGTTCTCGTCCTCGGAGGAGGACGAAGAGGAAGAGGCCGAGGGGGAGGGCCCCTCGCACGTGGCGGCGCTCGCGCCTCCCTCGCCGGAGCCGGTGCCGGCGGCGAGGGCGGCATCGCCCGGGGCGGGCGCAACGGCGCCCGCCGCCGGCCGTCGACATCGAGGGCGGCGCGCGCCGCGGAGGGCGCCGCGGCGCGCTCATCGGGGGCGCGCACGGCGAGCGCGCGCCGCGCGCATCGAGCGTGCCCGCGCGCGGGGGAAGCGCGCGCCCGCGCGCGCGGCGAAGTCGTCGGGGAGTGCGGCGGCGGGCACACCCGCACGCGGGGCGAGCGTACCCGCGCGCGCGGCGCGGCCGTCGGGAGGCGCGTCATCGGGCGCGACCGCGCGCGGGGCGGGCGCGCCCACGCGCGTGGCGGCGCCGTCGGGGAGACGCGGCGGCGGCGCGCCGGCCGCTCCGGCCTCATCCGCCGAGGCTTCGAGGAAGAGGAACGGGCCTTTTCCTCTTCGAGGTAAGGAGCCTCGTCTTTTTTTCGTTTGGTTTGATTTGTCGATGATCGGGTGCCCTAACCTTCGTCCGTGCCTCGTGCGGGGTGGTGCCAACCGTTCCTCCTCTTGCACCGCCCAAGGTGCCGAGGACGGACGCGTCGATCCCCACCCGGCGGCGCTCGTCGGGCGGCGTCGCGCCCGGGGACAAGCACGGCGGCGGGGTGTGAGCTCGCAAAGCTCGGCCGGGGGCTCGCGGCCCGGTCGGCGCATCGCCCGCCGCGGCGCAACCATAGGTCGCCGGGGGCGACCGGCGCCGGCCGTCGTGGAGACGCGGCCGCGGCGGCGGCCGTGGTGGAGGTACGGCCGCCCCGCGCGAGGTCGCCGCCGTGGGAGGCGCGGCCCACGGCGCCGCCGGGGCGGCAGAGGAGGTGGAGCGGGCGCAACTCCGTGGCGGCGCCCGTGGACACGGCGGCGCGCCCGCAGGTGGTGGCCATGACGCCACGACGGCGCCCGCGGCCACGGAGACGCAGGTGGAGGTGCCGGCGGAGGCGGCGCAAGCAGCTGCGCCCGCCGGCGATCTGCAGGCGGAGGTGGTGGAAGTCTCGGACGACTCTCCGCCGCCTGGGTGGAATCAGTGGGCCAGCTGGCCCACGAACTCCCCCGAGCCCCAGGAGGGGGCCCTCGTGAGGCGGCACGAGGGTCACCTGGTGGTGGGGGGTCGAGGACACGGCGCCGAGGCCTCGTCCTCCCACGCCGCCGCCCCCGCCCGTGTGGAGGGGGCCATCGATGATCCCCCGGCGTTTGCTGACGCCCAGGGGGAGCAGGAGCTCGGGGCGAGCTCCGAGCCACGGCGCTACGCTCAACCGCGCGCCGAACGAGGCGCCGCAGTCCACGGCGGCCCCGCATGGCGCGTCTTTCGGTAGGGTGTCGTCGCCCTCTTTCCTCTTCTTCTCGTCTTTGTGTGTCGCTTTCGTGCCGTAGTGCTTACGGACTTTGGTCCGTGGATGTCGGAGCTCGAGCGCCGCGCCCACGACAAGTACGATGCGTTCGACCGGTGAACGCCGAGGTCCACCGCCCTCCGGGAGCGGTGCGGCGCTTTCGACGCGCTTGCTGACGCCCTTAGGACGCCGGACGCCTGGGCGGCGTACGGGCCTTGGCCTCGGCCTCGACGAGCTCCCCGAGAGCTCGAGGCAGACACGGCACATCGCTCGAGCCTCGAGCGGGTCCGCGCGGCCCTCATCGATCGTGATGAGGCGCTGTGGAATGCGCGCTCGGACTTGGAGAAGACGCGGACGCTGGCCGCCAACCGGGAGGCGGAGGTGGCCACCGCCGCGCCGAAACCCGGGAGCTCCGCACGTCGCTTGAGGGGGCGCAGCGCAACCGCCGCCGGCCGAGGAGCGGGCGCGCGGGGCCGGAGCAGGCGGGCCAAGGAGGCCGACGACCCGAAGGCCGCCCTCGACGCCAAGGCCGCGGCCCTCGTCGTCGGCGCCGAGGAGCGGCTCCCCGCAAGAGAGCACCGCCCGCCAAGGGGCCGAGGAGCGGCTTCGGCAGGGGCGAGCCGCCCTCGTCGACGCCCGTGCGCCGCCGGAGCAGAGCGCGCCGCCCACGAGGTGACGCGAGTCGCCGAAGGAGCGGAACACCGCGTTCTCCAAGGTCGAGAACGAGGCGCTCATGCTCGCATCGCAACGCCAACCAGGAGCTGGCCCTCCGCGAGCAAGGCGAAACCGTCCCGCACCTCGAGCCGTTCTGGCCGAGGCCGTGCGCCGGGACTTCGAGATGGAGAGGAAGCAAGTCGAAGGTGAGCCACTGTTTGACTCTTGCTCGTTGGTTTTTCGTTTGGGAACTCGCATTCCCTTTTTCTGATTTCTTTCTTGCCTTGGCGTTTCCAGGCTTGCGCACCGCTCTGGGGCATGCGGCTGAGCGGGCCGAGGCGCTGCAGGCTTCCTACAATTCCTCCGAGCAGGAGTTGCGGGAGCTGCGCGATGCGGCCCTCGAGACCTGCCGCTCCGTCGAGGAGGGCGAGGCCCAGGCCGGCAGCTCCCTGGCCAGCCGTCTGCGTGCCCTTGGTGGCCATGTCACCGAGCGGATGCGCCGGCGCCGGCACCGGGTGTCCGAGAAGGCCCTCGGAGTGGTGCGGTCCCACTACGAGGTTAACTTCGAGGCGCTGGCGGAGGGCTACATCGTTCCCGAGGGTGTCGAGGACGAGGTGGCCATGGAGCGTGTGGATGCGCTCGCTGCCGACGCCGCCGGGTTGCTCGCCGAGGCCTTCGAGGAGTTCCTCTTCCCGACGCCGCCGATGCCGCCGCTCCTCCCGCCCGAAAGCGCTGGGCGTTAGGCCCGTTTTTTGATGTGTATCGCATCCCGACCTCGTGGCCTTTGTAAATAACAAGCTGTTTCATGAACATAAACACTTGCCGTAAATGAAGTCGTTTGTTTATCACGCTTTTTGTTTCTCCTTCCCCGAGTAGATTCTAGTTAGGGGAGTTCGATTTTCGCAGGGGGCCTGCTGGGTTGGAGGCGAGAGAGAAGGGCCATGTCCACGCGGTGTAGGCTATCTCTGGCTCGCGCGCTCCTTCCGCCGTGCCGCCTGCGCCCTGTTCGAATCGTGGCTCGAGGTTGAAGTAGGAAACAAACTTAGCGCGTGTTGTTTTGCTTTTTGCGAAAAAATGGGACCATTTTGGGGGGGGGATGCCCCCCGCAGTAGCCCCCGAGTGTAACTTGGGTTTCAGGGGAAAGCCGAGTTATCCTTTTCATTAGACTTGAAGTATTTACATAGTCGTTGCCAACTGGGGCGTTGGCGATGTGATTTTTACAACAAAGATATTTGGAAAATCCTAGCTAAGGGTAGAAGCGACGTAGCTGTTGGATGTTCCAAGCGTTGGTGAGCTCTTCACCGTCCTCGTTGGCCGCCTTGTATGTGCCCGGTTTGAGTACTTTCACCACGACGTAGGGTCCTTCCCATGGGGGCGATAGCTTGTGGCGCCCTCGGTTATCTTGGCGCGGCCTTAGGACCGCATCCCCCTTGCCGAAATCCCGTCGACGTATCTTGTGTGCTTGGTAGCGTCTTAGGGACCGTTGATACCTCGCGGAATGCATTAAGGCTACGAGGCGTGCCTCGTCCACCGATCCGCCGAGTCCTCGCGGGCTCGCCGGTTAGCATCTTCGTCGTAGCCTCGAACCTTGGGCGACCCGTATTCTAAATCCTTGGGGAGGACGGCCTCCGCGTCGTGGACTAGAAAAAATGGGGTGAACCCGATGGCTCTGCTTGGGGTGGTCCTTAGGCTCCACACGACCGCTGGTAGTTCTTGGAGCCATTTTCGCCCAGATTTGTTGAGCTGATCGAAAATTCCGGGCTTAAGGCCCTGTAGGATCATGCCGTTGGCACGCTCCACTTGGCCGTTGGTCTGTGGGTGTGCCACGGCCGCCCAATCCACGCGGATGTGGAACTTGTCATAGAACTCCAAGAACTTCCGCCCGTGAAATGGGACCCGTTGTCCGTGATGATGGAGTTTGGCACTCCAAAGCGGTAGACGATATCGGTGAAGAATGTCACCGCCCGCTCGCCCTTAGGTTCGTGATGGGGCGCACCTCCACCCACTTGGAGAACTTTTCGATCGCGACTAGCAAGTGGGTGAAGCCCCCCGGCGCCTTCCGCGAGGGGCCCGACGATGTCCGGCCCCCACACGGCGAACGGCCATGTAACGGGGATGGTCCGTAGGGCGTGGGCGGGCAAGTTGGACTTGCGGGCGTAGAACCGGCACCCTTCGCGGTGCGTACGATTTCGCCGGCGTCCGCGACCGCGGTAGGCCGCAAAAGCCTTGGCGGAACGCGTTGCGGACGAGGGTGCGGGGTGCGGCGTGGTGGCCACGGATCCCCGCATGGATGTCCCGTAGGAGCTCGCGCCCCTCGGGAATGGGCACGCACCGCCGTAGGATGCGGAGGCGGCGTGCTTGTACGCCTCGCCGTCGACGAGGGCAAAAGATTTAGCCATCCTAGCGATGCGCCTAGCCGCGGCCCGGTCCGCGGGGAGCTCCCCCTCGAGCGATCCAAGCGATGTATTTTTCCCCGCCAATCCGCTTGGACAGAACCGGCTCGATGTCCATCGCATCGGCTTCGTGAGAGCCGTACCCCTCGAGAAGGGAGAGCATGTACGCCTCGTTTGAGGGGTCCTCGTCCATGGGCTCCGCACCCGCCGGGTTCGAGGGAGCCCCCGAGGGTTCGTTGCGGTTCAAGGGGTAGGGCTCGAAGACGACCGAGGGTTGAGCGATGTCACGCGCGAAAACGTTCGGGGGACGGTGATCCGCCCAGACGCGATCTTGGCGAGCTCGTCCGCCTCTTCGTTGTACCTTCGGGGCACATGGTTGAGCTCGATGCCGTAGAACTTGTCCTCGAGGGCTCGCACGGCCTTGCAGTAGGCCTCCATCTTGTCGTCATGGCAGCTCGCGTTTTTCATGACTTGATCGATCACGAGCTGCGAGTCCCCTCGCACGTCGAGGCGCTTGACACCCAACTCAATGGCGATTTTGAGGCCGCAGAGAAGGGCCTCGTACTCAGCCATATTGTTGGACGCGGGGAAGTGGAGGCGCACTGCGTAGCGCATGTGCTCCCCGAGGGGTGACACGAAGAGCAGGCCCGCGCCTGCTCCCCGTTTTCATCACTGAGCCGTCGAAGAACGCGAGTCCGGCACTCGCCCGGATTTGTGGGGGGGTGGCGCTGCGTGTCCGTCCACTCGCCGACGAAATCCGCCAGATTTGCGATTTGATGGCCTTGCGTGGGGCGTAGGCGAGCGTTTCGCCCATCAGCTCCACGGACCACTTGGCGATCCTTCCCGCGGCGTTGGGGTTGCGGATGATTTCTCCTAGCGGGAAAGAAGAAACCACCGTGACGGGGTGGGCCTCGAAGTAGTGGCGGAGCTTGCGTCGCGCAAGGACTACCGCGTATAGCAACTTCTGGACCTGGGGGTAGCGCGTCTTCGTGTCTGATAGGACCTCGCTGATGTAGTAGACTGGTCGCTGCACAGGCAAGGCATGCCCTTCCTCCGCGCGCTCCACAACGATCACGGCGCTCACCACCTGGGTGGTCGCGGCCACGTAGAGCCGAGGGGCTCGCCGCCCGCGGCGGCGTGAGAATCGGGCGTGCGTCGCAGACGCCTTTAGCTTGTCGAGCGCATCCTGGGCCTCGGTGGTCCAGGAGAAGCGCTCGTGCTTCTTGAGTAGGCGGTAGAGGGGCAGGCCCTTCTCGCCGAGCCGCGAGATGAAGCGGCTCAAGGCGGCAAGGCACCCCAACACCTTCTGCACCCCTTTGAGGTCCCGGATCGGACCCATTCGTTCGAGGGCCGCGACCTTTTCAGGGTTGGCCTCGATTCCCCGCTGGGAGACGATGTATCCCAGGAGCATGCCTCGCGGCACTCCAAAGACACACTTTTCGGGGTTTAACTTGACCCCATTGGCCCGTAGGCAGCTGAACGCGACGCCAAGGTCGCCAACCAGGTCGTCCGCCTTCTCGGTCTTCACGACGATGTCGTCCACGTATGCTTCGACCGTCCGCCCGATGTGATCCCCGAAAACGTGCCGCATGCGCCGCCGGTATGTTGCACCCGCGTTTCTGAGGCCAAATGGCATCGTGACGTAACGAACGTCCCGAACGGTGTGATGAATGAAGTCGCGAGCTGGTCGGACTCCTTCATTTTTATTTGGTGGTACCCGGAATAGGCATCAAGGAAACAGAGCAATTCGCACCCGACCGTTGAATCAACGATTTGATCTATGCGTGGCGCAGGAAAAGGAACTTTAGGACATGGTTTATTAAGACTAGTGTAGTCTACACACATCCGCCACTTCCCATTCTTCTTCTTTACAAGCACGGGGTTAGCTAGCCACGTAGGGTGGAATACTTCCTTGATGAATCCGGCCTCGAGAAGCTTCCGCAGCCTCCGCTCCGATTGCCCGTCGCCGCTCCTCGTCGAAGCGGCGCGCCCGCCGCCGCACGGCGCGGGCGTTTGGCGGATGTCAAGGGAGTGCTCGGCGACTTCCCCTCGGGATGCCCGGCATGTCCGAGGGGCTCCACGCGAAGATGTCGGCGTTGGCGCGGAGGAACTCGACGAGCACCGCTTCCTATTTGGGGTCGAGGGTGGAGCCGACCCTCAACGCCTTGCTCCTCGGGGGCCGAAGGGTCGAGGGGGACCCCTTTGGTCCGCTCCGCCGCCTCGAAGGTGCCGACGTGCTTGGCGGCGGAGTTGAGGTCCTCGTTGACCATCTTGTCCGGGCCGTGTTTACCGGCCGCTTCATCCGGCCGCCGGTGCCTCTCGCATGTTCCACGCACTCGATGTCGCAGTCGAATGCGTGCTCGATGGACGACCCGACGGTGATGACGCCGTTTGGGCCGGGCATCTTCATCTTCAGGTAGGTGTAGTTGGGGGCCGCCATGAATTTGGCGTAACAGGGTCGCCCAAGGATAGCATGGTAGGCCCCTTTGAACCCCACCACCTCGAAGGTGAGGGTCTCCTTGCGGAAGTTCTTAGGGGTGCCAAACCAGACGGCGGTCGATCCGCCCGAGGGGCCGAACCTCGCTTGCCGGCGCGATGCCGTGGAACGGCTTCGTGCCGGGCCGCAACCGTCCAACCCGATCCCCATCGGGCGCAATGTATGCGCGAAGAGGATGTTGAGGCTATCGCCTCCGTCCATAAGGACCTTTGAGAACCGGCGTTCCCAATGATGGGATCGACCACCGGCGCGCACCGGCCCGGTTGGGGATGCGATTCGGTGGTCTTCCCGCTAAAGGTGATGACGTCCTCCGACCAATTGAGAAAGGCCGGAGGCGCCCTCTCCGCAGCCGAGGACTTCGTGTCGCTCCTTCTTGCGCCGCCGGGTCGACATGTCGACGGTAGGTCCCCCAAAGATGAGGAACACATTTTCGACGGCGGGGAAGCCGCCGGCGTCGCCATCGCCTCCCGTCTTTCTTGGCCTCTCGCCTCCTTCGCGGCGGCACGGCCATAGAACTTCTTGAGCATATCGCACCGCTCAAGAGTGTGGTTCACGGGAGTCTTGTGGTAGGGACATGGCTTCTTCGGCAAAGATGTCGTCGAACACCCCCCGGCCTCAAGGGGCCGGGCCGAGGGCCCCGTCGAGCCGGTCGACGGCCGAGGGCCTCGGCGTTGCCGCCGTTGCGCCCCTCGCTCGCGCGCCTCGCGGCGCGGCTTTTTCCCCCTTGTTGCCCCGCTTGTCGTTGCGGCGCGGCTCCTTGGACTTGCCGCCCTCCGCGGGCGCGTCCTCGCAGCGCTTGCCCTTTTTGCCGTCGAAGATCGCCCCCACGGCCTCCTCCCCGAGGCGAAGCCGGTGGCGATGTCGAACAACTCGTTGGAGTCCGCAGGCGGGCCGCGTCCCGCCTCCCGCACGAGGTCCCGCACGTGGTGCCCTCGAGGAAGGCGTGCACGATCTCGTATCGTGCCACGCCGGGGAGCTTCGTGCGGCGCTTGGAGAAGCGCCGTATGAAGTCCCGCGGCGACTCGCCGGGCTTCTGCGTGCAGGAGCGCAGGTCCCATGAGTTTCCAGGGCGCACGTATGTGCCCTGGAAGTTGCCTACGAACGTGTGGACCAGGTCGTCCCAGTTATGGATCTGGCTGGCGGGCAAGTGCTCGAGCCATGTCCGGCCGTGTCGCCAAGGTGCAGGGGGCAAGTTGCGGATGATGACCTCGTCGCTAGTGGCCCCGCCCCCCGCCGGCAAGCCAAGCGGTAGTCGTTGAGCCGCACACGGGGGTCCGTCTCCCCGTTGTACTTGACGATCGTCGAGGGTTGGCGGAAGCGTTGGGGGAACGCCGCCGCTCGGATCTCCCGCCGAACACACGGGTGCCCGGGGGCTCGGCGTTGGGGAGCGGTCCTCGCCGCCGGCCGTAGCGCCCCACCCCCGTCGAGGGTGGTAGCCCCTTGCCGCTCGCGCGTCCGCCTTGCCGGGTGCGCCGGCGTTGATGACGTTGCGAGCGTCGCCATCTAGTGCCCCGCGCGCGTCGAGGAGTCACTCCTTGGCCGGCGTGCGCCCTTGCTCGGTGGGACGCCCCGCCGGTCCCCCCCGCGTGCACCGAGGGTTCGCCTCCCGGTGCGGCTTCATCGCTCCGCGCATCCCCCCCGTTGGCGGATGCGTGAGGCCGAGCTCTCGGCCCGCCGGACGGCCGCTTGCTCGATGAGAGTTTGCACCTCGCGGTGCATGTCTCGAGCCTCGGGGGTCGAGGGTGCCGGCATAGCTCGCGGCGGCGTCGCGGCGGCAACGAGCTTCCGGCTCGCCCGTGGGGGCACGTCCGCGTTTTCGACATTGGGGGGCGGTGTTGATGCGGTCGCGGACCGTCGGCCCGGCCTCCCGCGTGCGTTCGCCGCGCGCGGAGGCTTCCCCCCGCCATTGAGGCTCGGGAGCAACCGCACCGTTCGGTACTCTTCCGCCGCCTTGGCCTCGAGCTCGCGGGCTTGGGCCGGGCGTGCGTCGACGTCGGCCCCGGCGGAGCGCTTGGTCCCGCGGCCGGGGCGCGTGGCGATCCCCCGGGGCGGGCGTGACTTCCCCGTCTCCGCGCCTACCGCACCGGCGGCGTTAGCCGGGTCGTTGGTGATGACGGCGCAACACTCCCGCGTGGGGTCGTAGCTCCCGGCGCCGGAGTCGTCGGAGCGACCGAACCAATAGTCCGCGGCGTCGAGGAAACGCCGAACGCGACCGGGGTCCGGCACGCCGGGAGAAGTCCCACTCCGCGTATCCGTGGCGGTTGGCGGGTGGCATCGTGTCGACGGAGCCCGGGGATGACTCATCCGCCGCCGAGGCGCCGGGGTCCCCGGCGACGAAGACGTGGCGGCCGGGGCGGAACCCCCGCGCATCGTCGTGTTGACGTTGGTGTTGTAGGCCGTCGTAGCGCCACGCGGCTCGTTGACGGATAAAACTCGTATCCACCTACGATCCGCAAGCGTACGGACCTACACCTTTTTCACCACGGGATTCCCAAGGTTCTTGTCAATCCGCGGAGCAAGGGGATTACTAGCGCTTAACCAAGTACTAATCTAGTTGAATGGAAAACCTTTGAAAGAGAGTATTAAACTAAAAGTAAAGACAATCTAACCTACGTTAATCTAAGTTAAGTTGATCAAACAAATCTAGGGTTAAACTAGATGATAAAGGGGTGAACACAAGAGAGTGAGCAAGAAAGATAAGCGTTCCCTCCCTAGGATCTAGGATAACATGGTATGCATCTACTACACGAAAGCGGTAAACCAATCTACCGGGGGTTGTGACCACGGTTTCGCCCTTTCCCTCCTCTCGTACTGTCACTACGCGAAGGTATTCGTGACTAGACCTATGATGGACACGGTATGTTGATGGAATCTATGGGAGTAGCGGATATCATACACCCGAAAAACATGGTGGCCTACCTTAATCATCAAAGCATCATCAACATGAAAACAATAGATTGAAACCACGAATCAAGTAGCGATCACATAGCATGTATCCATCTAATCCTAGGGATGAACGGAGACATTACCCCATCATCTTACACGGATTGAAGCACATAGGGGTGATGGAGACTCCGGAGAACGTCGTCGATGAAGATGGCGGCGATGGAGCTTGGGAACACCCCTAGGCCGCGGCTTGGAGTCCTCTTGCTTCCTTCTCTCCGCCGGCGTTGATCCTTGCGACGAGCTCATCTAACTCTCTCCCTCATCTTGCGGCGGCGCTTTCGGTGATTGGCGTCGGTAGGATGATTTGTTCGATGGGTCACCACCTTGGGGCGCCTAGGGGGTTGTATTTATGTCCTTGGGGTGCCTTTGGGCGTGCTCCACCTTGCCTTGCACGAGATCCTCCTTGGGAGAGAAGCAAACTTGGTTTCCATAAAATCAGCCTCGTCCAGATTTTCCTGATTCGCAGTCCTTCCTTGCCAGCGCAATATCTCCCACGTCTGGACTCCAAATAATGCAAATTCGGTGTCCAGGTTGTGTGCCACGAAATTATCTTCAACTTTGGTATTCATTTCTTTCCTTAAAAACGAAGATAAGATTTCCAAATCGGCCTTGGAAGATAATCTGTTCTGATTTCGGACTGACTGCGCAGCAGGGATTTCGGGGGCTATATCTCCTAGCTCCCTTATCCGAATTGGGCCTTCCACATGTCCAAATCGAAGGTATCGTCGAGGCCCACAACTTTGGTAGTCAAACTTTTTCCATTAAAGACCGTTTAAGTCTCCGAATCTGTACCGAAAGATCATGCTGTCCTGAGCTGCGAGAATATCTCTCGGGCGAGTTGATCTCGTTGGTAAACATCCAAGTCCCCGGAGTTTTGCGTGTTGATGCTTCGGTCCTTGGGTTGTTTGGAGTCTTGTTCACTTCGTGTCTTGACTTGTGACGGGCTTCATGATCTTTTCTTGAAGTGCTTGATGAACTTATCCCGAAAGTCTCCTCTTTAACGTTAATTTACTTGCATAAACAACAAACTCCAAAATCGACATGCAAGTGTGAACTTGTTACATCATTAGTATGCCTAGTGGCAGGTTAGTTGCAAATCATAATCGAAACCAATGTATAACAAGTACTCTAGGTTGACAGAAATTCACCGTCAACATCTCCCCCATGCTTAAACCTTACTCGTCCTCGAGTAAGTAATCCTTGCTTAAAAGGGAAATCGGTGTTGCCTTCCAATGTTATCCCCGCAGTTAGTCATTCATGACGAGGCAAATTGCTCTCTCTTCAATTTATTTTTAAAGTTCAAGTTGTGACCGACTTCTTTTTCATTATGAAAGATAGACTAACGATAAAGAACAAGCCACATTTAACACAATGCTCTCAAACTTAAGTGAACTTCAAACCATTACCTTGTCACATCGAAGATTTTCAAAAAGATGCATATCCAACATAAGTGAAAATCTCTTGCAAAAGCTCATGGAAACACTCACCTCATCAAGTCACTCAAGCCTATACTAGATTAGTTTCAACCTACTCTACTCATATGTGATAGTGGAAGGCTTATGTGGAGCTTGGAAGGTTAAAAATAATCCTAGCAAAACATACATCCGAAATATTGTCAAATTAAGAGAGAGATCTATTGGAATTACCGAGATTCGTCAAAAAGGCCATGGAAAATAAATGTTGGAAAGAGAGAGGGATGAAACACACATATTTAGATAAGTGGACATGTGCAAGTGGCAAATGGATGATCATGAGGAACGAGTTAAGTCCTCGTTATCGGATTGCACATGGTTGGAAGATTTGAGTATGGATGTGTCATCAAGGCACTTGAGAACTTATGAAGCAAAAAGATCCGAGGAGCATCTTTATTATTATTTTTTACTTTTATTTTATTTCCTTCTCATTTTTCTCTCTTTCTTTCTTTCTCTTTTTTTCTTTATTCTTCCTTTTTTTTTCTTACTTTTCTTTTCTTCTCATCATATTTTTTTCATTTTTCATTTTTTTTTCTTTTTTTTTCTTTTGCTGCTCAAAACTTTTTGCAACATAATACTTACATAGCATTTGTGTCAGAGAATGACTCCTCCCCCATGCTTGAACGATGCTCGTCCTCGAGCATAAAAGAGAGGGGAAATGACTGCTAAAGTAAGTATAAATTCCATAATATTGCAGAATATTTGAATCTCCATCGAGAATTTTACTCCATACTCAAATTGGGTTGTGGACAAGGAGGTGATCACAAAAAGATGTTTTTGGTTTAGGGTGGATGCCCAGCGAAGTTTGTGAAATTTTCGATGTGAAAACCCACAATGCATGGACAAAAAGTCTAGCATGAAAAAGTTACACAAAGGAATGACCAGCTTCTTAGTCTCGAACCATAGAAATCAATCCTAATCCAACTCATCAAAACATATGTTTGCAATCTACGGGTTTTGTTATCATAAAAGATATATGTATATGGCTTTGGTAGGTAGAACTTTGCAAGAGCATCACAAATATGTAGATAGCATAAAAGTTAAGTTTTCATAAAAACAACAAGTTATCCGGCTATCCATAAACTTAAATCAAAGAGCAAAGATATGTATGTGGGTCTAGAGCATAGTCATTTCACCTCCACAAATAAAAGAGCCAGTATTTAAATTAATTTCAGATCATATTATAGAGAGCAATTAGCCAAGACATGTATAACTTCATGTAGGTAAAACAAAGCGGCAACTTTCATCATCTTTCCGTAAGCATAGGCAATATAGAACATCGAGGTGAACACATGGTCATGCTTATCTATTGAAAGTAAAAAGAAACCTAGGTTGTCCTCCTAGTAGCCATGTTATTGTTTGAAGAGAAAAACAAAAAGTTGCACCTAGTTGAGGTTGAAGGCATACTTACAAGCATTTGTGTTTGGAAAAGAGAAGGTCCATGGAGATGTTACCATCCTTTGTAATTCTTCGTTGCCTTCTTCCGACATCTCCATGTATCGATGTGGCTTTTGCTTTTGTCTTGATTTATTAATGCTCCTAAACTTCTGAATTTGATCTTGTATGCTTAATGGAGTCATTTGTCACCCTTCTCTTCAATGTTGTCATCACCATCTCCTCTTTCTTGTTCTCATCATCTCCTTGCTGTCTCTTTTTCATGGATTTCCCCCTCTGTCCAGAACAGAACATATATCGAAATATAGCTCTATTGAAAAGTTTATGAAATTACCTTTCCAACGTGTGGTCATTCATCGAAAACGGAGTTCAAACAAGGGAGCTATGTCCGTTTTACTTCAGCGCTGCGTGCTGTCCAGAACTGATTTCAGGACGTGTTGCACTCAGTGATTCGGGCATAACCGCTTGTAGGAACCTCCGATTGTCTTGATTCTTGATTTGTTGGAATCGTAACTTCATGGGGCTTCTAAATATCCAAAAATATCCAGTGTTTTCCCTTTGATACCATGAAGAATTTTGATTAGATTGGTGGCTTCTTGCGCATTGATCCGGAGATGTTAACGATCTTTATCATTCTATCTTCTAGAGTGTCATGTTGCACTTCCGTGTTGAAGATTCAGGGTCTCCCCCATGCTTAGCATTTTGCTAGTCATGGAAGAAGAAGACAAAGCACTTCTTAGCCATCCTTCAATTTCTTTGTAGTCAGAGTCTTTATCTTGCCTGTAAAACGTTTTAAACGCACATTCTACCCCCAAGGTGACGGTTGGGAGTAGATAGAATTGCCAACAATCCAACAATGTCTCCTAAGATTCTTAACTTGTGGCATAATTAGTTTAATGAGGAATAAAAAACTAATGAGTGTACGTGGTGCAAGGTGTGTATGCACATGATAGGAAAGCATATAAACAAGACAATGTTTTCACCTAGTTCTAAACACCAAGTTTACAACTAGGTTGCCGAATTTCTCCATAGCCATAAAGGTTTATTTATCAAGGGTTAAAACACCATGTCTATCCTTAAATAAATAACTCTTATAGCACAAGAAAAATTAAGCACATTGCAAAGCTTATAAACTAACCAAAGCAACATGAAAACATATGAAAAGACAACTAGGTTTATCGAACTTAACGATGATGGTCCGCAATCATGTTTAAACACCACGTTTACACAAGATCACAAAAGGAAAATACCCATAGGGCCCTATGAAGCATTAACATGGAAACTGAAGCATACATCATTAAGTATATAAAACAACCAAGCCAACTATGTGCAA
Source organism: Cenchrus americanus (assembly GCA_947561735.1). Lineage (NCBI taxonomy): Eukaryota > Viridiplantae > Streptophyta > Magnoliopsida > Poales > Poaceae > Cenchrus > Cenchrus americanus. The sequence goes on along the minus strand of OX387244.1, from coordinate 72,171,787 downwards.
AACATGTATACACAAAGAAACATCACATTGATAACAAGATGCAATGCATACAAATAAATATTATCATGAACATGATGGTGGTTCTAAAAAGAAAAACTGAACTTAGATTAATAACCACAAGTTGATCATCATAAGATAGTGTCATTCTTTATTTTCTCTAAGAAAGTAGTAAAAATATAAAGAAACGGGTTGCCTCCCGAAAAGCGCTTCATTTAAAGTCATAAAGCTCGATTTTCTCACATACCATCTTTTCGTTGCATAGCCATGGCCCTTCATGCAAGAAGAAAAGATACCAATGCAGCTTTAATTTACTTCCCATGTTGTGCTTGATCACTTATAGAAGACTTGCCCAAAGCATCCTTTTGTTTCATCGTTATCTCCTTCTTTATTGTCCTTCGGTGCTTCCTTCACTCCATGAATTTTTTTAATGTCCAGAACAGAAAGTATACTCAAGCTCTACTCCATTGCACAGTGCACAAAATTTCCTTTCCAACGAGTCTTTATTTGCTCAAATCGGACTCCGTACAAGAGAGTTACGTCCGTTTTACTTCGGCGATGAAATCTGTCCTGAAATTTCAGAACGCGCAACGCTCAATGTTTTCTCCATAACTCCTTGCATAGGTCTTCAAACTTGTTGGTTCTTGATGCGTTGGAATGGTAATTTGATGGAGCCTCTGAATATCTCATTTTTTTCATTTGTACACCTCTGAACAAGCTCTCAAATTGATGAAGACAGCAGCATCCATCGCGGGATTCGGAGAGGTTGATGATTTATCTTGCAACTCTTTTAGGCATGACTTCTTTTTTCATTATTCAAGCCTTGTCTACATGGTTAGTGAAAATCGGGCCTTTCCCGACATATGATTCTTGAAGGTCATTAGCTTGACCAAGTGCAAAGCATGATCGAGATTTACAAAACTTATTGTAAACATACACATCCATAATTAACACCACATGTGAATTGTAGCAACAAGTCAAGGTGTAAATAAAAGAAGTATATATTTCATGTATTGCACTTAGCTTATCATTAGGCAAAGGTTCTTTAGGTGAGAGATTAATTGGATCAAACATAAATGTTTCCTCTTTTTCATTCTCAAGAAAATCTAGCCTATCAACATGATCACTATTGGAACAAGGCATATACATTAAACTATCATTCATACTATTGGTTGAGCATGAGTATTTGAATTTATCAACATCAATACCAATAATATCTTGAGATTTCAGCACGTACCTTGGCCTTAGAGATTTTTCAACAAGACTGATATTTGGTTCATCTAGCGGTGTTGAAGGCGAATCAATCTCAACGAGTGAAGGTGTCTCTTTGTTACCTTTTTGCATCCCCTCCATCTCATCATGTGGAACATGTAATCCTTCAACTATGTACGCATTCATCTCTTCTTTGAAGTCTTCCTTATCAACCAAATCTTCATCTTCAAAGTCTTGTGTGTTGCTTTCTTTATCTCCCGTGTACCACATGTCGTCAAGATCGCTCACCATTGATTCACTCTTTTCCTCATCCTTAAGTACTTCCATGTCTTGATTTGCTAGTGTGTAGGCTTCAATAGCACACAAGCTATCACCTTGCTTGAGTCCTATCTCCTCCCATTTATCCTTTGAGTCACTAGGCTCATCACGGTTGTACTCTTCTCTTCCTTCATCATAAATCTTTGAGTTGTCAAATCGGTCGATCCATCCTTCATCTCCTTCTTCTCTTTCTTCTTCAAACATCTTTTGGATCGACTCTCCACTCATCTCTTGATCAAATATATCTTCAATTAGTTTGGCAACGTGTCGGCGTTCCTCCTTCCTTCGGTAGTTAATTAGTGGGGCGAAATCAACTTGAATCCAACCGGATTGAATGAACTCCGCCAATGGTCTAGCATTCCACATACTTCGGACTACATTCATGTTAGTTTCAACATTTTTAACATCTGAAATGACTTCTCTTACTTTGAGAAGTGGATCTTCATTTTCTTGTATGGTCCGTTCATCTTCCTTGACCTCCGGTTCATCTTTTTCAGAAATTTCAGCAAGCACCTTGGGCTTGCTTTTGTCATTTTGCTCCTCTCGACAATATCTTTGCCAATCTCGTATTGTTCTTTGTCCATTACTTATCCTTTGTAAGATTTGTGCGGCTTCACTAATTGTTTTATCCATTATATCACCGCCCGCACACATGCTTACAAAACGAGACGAGTTAGGGGTTAGTGAAAAATAAAAGGTATGCAACATCAAGTCACCGGAAAATCCCAAGTTCGGGCCTCGCTCGAGTAGTTCATTAAAGCGGTCCCACGCTTCATCAATTCCTTCATCCACTCCTTGCTTGAAAGTGAGCACTTGCCTCCTTAAGTCTTGGACCTTGCTTATGGGAAAGAACTTCAAAAGAAATTTCTTCACTAGCTCATCCCAATTTCCTTTTGCTTCAACGGACGCAAGTGTGTACCATATTCGCGCTTCATCTTCGAGAGAGAATGGAAAAAGATTCCACTTGAACCAAGCGGCCGGAACTCCTTTTTGTTGCACCGTGTTGCATATCATCGTGAATTCCTTAATGTGTCTATATGGGTTGTCATCCTCCAATCCTCTAAATGATTTTGTCGCCACTAACTTGATGATTCTAGGCTTCACTTTGTAGTAGGTTGTAGCAAGCGTCAAATCTGATTTTTGCATCTCAATGTCTTCTATTGACGGCATTGCTAGCTCCCTTACCGACATCTCTTCATCTTCCAATGGTGAGGTGAACAAATCCATCTAGGCACAAGAAAAGTAGAAAGAAAAACAAAAAAGATTTTTTTTTCTTCTTTTTTTAGAAAATAAGGGTTAGGTATTAGTAATCAACAAAATTAATACTAGATTAAACGTCGAAAACCGGCTTGCTCCCCGGCAACGGCGCCGAAAAAAGGGGCTTGTTGACGGATAAAACTCGTATCCACCTACGATCCGCAAGCGTACGGACCTACACCTTTTTCACCACGGGATTCCTAAGGTTCTTGTCAATCTGCGGAGCAAGGTGATTACTAGCGCTTAACCAAGTACTAATCTAGTTGAATGGAAAACCTTTGAAAGAGAGTATTAAACTAAAAGTAAAGACAATCTAACCTAAGTTAATCTAAGTTAAGTTGATCAAACAAATCTAGGGTTAAACTAGATGATAAAGGGGTGAACACAAGAGAGTGAGCAAGAAAGATAAGCGTTCCCTCCCTAGGATCTAGGATAACATGGTATGCATCTACTACACGAAAGCGGTAAACCAATCTACCGGGGGTTGTGACCACGGTTTCGCCCTTTCCCTCCTCTCGTACTGTCACTACGCGAAGGTATTCGTGACTAGACCTATGATGGACACGATATGTTGATGGAATCTATGGGAGTAGCGGATATCATACACCCGAAAAACATGGTGGCCTACCTTAATCATCAAAGCATCATCAACATGAAAACAATAGATTGAAACCACGAATCAAGTAGCGATCACATAGCATGTATCCATCTAATCCTAGGGATGAACGGAGACATTACCCCATCATCTTACACGGATTGAAGCACATAGGGGTGATGGAGACTCCGGAGAACGTCGTCGATGAAGATGGCGGCGATGGAGCTTGGGAACACCCCTAGGCCAGCGGCTTGGAGTCCTCTTGCTTCCTTCTCTCCGCCGGCGTTGATCCTTGCGACGAGCTCATCTAACTCTCTCCCTCATCTTGCGGCGGCGCTTTTCTCGGTGATTGGCGTCGGTAGGATGATTTGTTCGATGGGTCACCACCTTGGGGCGCCTAGGGGGTTGTATTTATGTCCTTGGGGTGCCTTTGGGCGTGCTCCACCTTGCCTTGCACGAGATCCTCCTTGGGAGAGAAGCAAACTTGGTTTCCATAAAATCAGCCTCGTCCAGATTTTCCTGATTCGCAGTCCTTCCTTGCCAGCGCAATATCTCCCACGTCTGGACTCCAAATAATGCAAATTCGGTGTCCAGGTTGTGTGCCACGAAATTCTCTTCAACTTTGGTATTCATTTCTTTCCTTAAAAACGAAGATAAGATCTCCAAATTGGCCTTGGAAGGTAATCTGTTATGATTTCGGACTGACTGCGCAGCAGGGATTTCGGGGGCTATATCTCCTAGCTCCCTTATCCGAATTGGGCCTTCCACATGTCCAAATCGAAGGTATCGTCGAGGCCCACAACTTTGGTAGTCAAACTTTTGCCATTAAAGACCGTTTAAGTCTCCGAATCTGTACCGAAAGATCATGTTGTCCTGAGCTGCGAGAATATCTCTCGGGCTGAGTTGATCTCGTTGGTAAACATCCAAGTCCCCGGAGTTTTGCGTGTTGATGCTTCGGTCCTTGGGTTGTTTGGAGTCTTGTTCACTTCGTGTCTTGACTTGTGACGGGCTTCATGATCTTCTCTTGAAGTGCTTGATGAACTTATCCCGAAAGTCTCCTCTTTAACGTTAATTTCGTGCATAAACAACAAACTCCAAAATCGACATGCAGGTGTGAACTTGTTACATCATTAGTATGCCTATTGGAGGGTTAGTTGCAAATCATAATCGAAACCAATGTATAACAAGTACTCTAGGTTGACAGAAATTCACCGTCAACACAGCCCCGATGGGGATGCGCGGTCCGAGACGCGCGCGCCGTCCCGCCGGGGCGGTGGCGGTCGTGATGGTCGGCGCACCGCGCCGGGCGGCGCGCGCGCGGCCCGCCGCCGCTCGGACCGCGCCCGGCGCGAGCGTTGTCCCGAGCGACGACGGCGTCGTGGCGTCGATGGACCCGCGGCCTCCGTGCTGCGGGCGCCTCGCGCCGAGTCGTGCGTGCGGCGGGGGTCCGAGCGGCACCCGGCCCGACGCCGCGCGCGCGGAGTTCCTCACGGTTAGTGAGGCGCATGAGATAGCCGTTCCCCGTGGCCTGAAAGTTCAGGTCCCCGAAGCGGATCTCGAACCCGGCCGGGAGGGGGTCCGAGCTACCCATGCAGTAGCGTGTAGCACGGTACTCAGTGCGGATCACCATGGAGGGAGTTGGCGAAATGACCTTAGGCGCTCGCTTGCCCCACGGTGGGCGCCAACTGTCGGTGCGGAATGTGGTCCCGACACTAACCAAGAGATAGCGCCGAGGTCTATCCCTCAATGGTCGATGCTAAGTAACAAGTGACACGAGAGGTTTTATCCTCGGTTCCGGCCGAGGGGGCCGTACGTCCACAGGGGCGTGCTCGGGGCACTATATTACTTAGCACCGGGGTGCTTGTAGTGGGGCAAATACAAGCAAGGCAGGGAGAGTAAGTGTAGCTTCCAAGTCCCCGGAAGGGTGGTCGAAGATATTGTGAGAGAATGAGAATGAGTACGTGGTGTGTGAAGTGTTCTCGTGTCTCTCGTTTTTCTTGTCTCCCCCCGCGGCCGGGGGTTCGCCCCCCCCCTTTTATAGATCAAGGGGGCGGCGGGTTACATGCGCGCCGCGCTACCTAGCTATGTGGAGAAGTGCGACGTGCTACGGTGTAGAGTGGGCGGCCGTCCGGCGATCCCCGCCGCGATCCGGTCATCATGGCACGACTTGTACCCGAACGGTGGCGGTTCGAGGGTAGGAGAGCAACGGATGGCGGTGATGTCCTCTCGATAGGCTCGGGGGCGGTGCGACGCAAGCTTGTACGGAGTACGGGGGTAGGCGAACGGCGTTCCTTCCCAACGCGCCTCACCGGGCCGGGAGTCGTTGCTACGGGGTCCGGCGTGCGCCTGCACGCGCGGGTACGGCGGCCACGCCGTTACAGTGGCCGGGATGGCAATCCACCGGCCTAGCGCCTCCACCTAACCCCCGTAGGGTCACGGGAAAGTGAAATCGAGGGTGCGCCGGCCCCCCTTCGAGGGTCGGGCGCGTTAGCCGTCTTCGCGAGGGCGCGCGGTGTCACGGGACCGACACCGGCCGTACCGCACGGTCCCTCCCCACGCGTGGTGGGGATGGGCTCCTCCCCGGGGAGTTGATGCGGCGGCACCGGGCGCGAGCCCCCGGCGCATGATGGCGCCGCCCCCTTGTGTCGGGCGTTAAATGCCCGTGTACGGGGCCGGCGCACGCGTGAGGGGCACCCTCGAGCGTGGCGGACCCCGGCCGAGGGCGGGGAGTACCCTCGAGCGAGGCGGAGCCCGCTCGAGGGAAGTGCATACCCTCGAGCGGGGTGGTGCCCGCCCGAAGGGAGGCCGCCCCTCGAGCGGGGCGAAGCCTCGTTCGAGGGGATCCTTTCGTGGGCCGCCTCGATGGGCCGTCGGAGTCCCCCGTGGGCCGTGTCCCGCATGGTTAGGCACCCGCGTGGTTAGGCTTAGTGTGTTGTGGTGGGTTTTAAGTGAGGTTTTCCCCATTGTTTAAGGGGACCCCTAGGGTCGTCCCCGACACTTGCATCCTTGGGACCTAGAAATGTCTACGAAGACATGCTCAAACAATATGGTTAGTCCCAATGATCATGTTGTCGTGAATCACCAAAATCAAACTCCGAACAAATGGCATATGAGGCCATGTTCGCTACAATCTCCCCCTTTTTGGTGATTTATGACAACACAACCAAAGCAAGCATAAATTTGCTAGAATTGACAGAATTAGAACCACTTACACTTGCTTGGATGCTTACCATCATCCAAACTCCCCCTAGATCAAACTTCCCCCTTTTTTGCTCTTCATGTTCACATTCTCTCCTTTGGTCTTATATCCTTGAAACCACTTGTAAGAATCCTTGAAACCACTTGTAGGCTTAAGCCACAAGCTTGCTTTGGTCTCACATTCTCCCCCTTTGGAATAAAATCTCCAAAAAGTCCCAAAGCAAACGGATCCAAGGAAACTAGCAAGATCTAGCAACCATAGCTCAAAGGAGAAACGTTAAATGCAAGGGAGAAAGCCGCATGAACCACATATGTATGATAGCAATGAAGATACCACATGTGAGAATAACTAAGGTGGATCACAAGCTCATGAGACTAACATGATACAAACTAAGCTCCCCCTAAGTGTGTGCACAAAAAGAATACCACTTGTAGGACAAGGGTAGTGAGAAACAAGTGCATAACTACAAACTTGAAGGACAAGGAAGCTTAAAGCATATCATGCAAGGAGGTAGCTTAAAGGACAAGAGATAAAACAAATGGGTTCTTGTTACATTACCACTTGTAGATATCACTTGCGGTCTTTTGATCATTGCATACCTCCGGGGATGATCCTCTCTACCTTGTTGGCACCACATTGAGATGAGCCACTTGGAAATGATATCACTAGGTGACACCACTTGAAAGAAGCTTGCATAGAAGACACTTGGGGTACCACAAGGATTAGGAATGTATGAGTACATTGCCTTTGAACTTATATATATAAGCTCGCAAGGACATGACTCAATAGCATGAAGCTCAAATTTCTATATTCACTCTTTTAGAGATGTTAGATCACATTGAGAGTGAAGTAGCATTCTCTTAGAATGAATTACCGCACCGAACGCATCGCTAAGGGACTACATAAGATAAGCTTGAAACAATGTTAGTCCCATAACCAAACCATAGGATGAGCTCCCCCTAAATGTGTGCATTTAGTGTTTGAATCACCAACCAAATGTATGCACATTGTTTATGACAACAAAAGGGAAGCTAACCCTATAGCTTGCTCATGATGCAAAGAGATATATATAAAAACATGCACCATGAAAGAACAAGTGTAGCTTTCCTACACACTAATCAAACCATGTAGATTGCTCATGGGTTAGCACATGACACAAGCAACCTACCATATGTAAATATTGCAACAAATGCAACCTAAACAAGGCAATGGAGCTACAATGATATAAGAGATAGGTACTAATTTCCATTACCTCAACCGGGGAACTTGAGCAACACATGTCCAACTTGCAAACTTGGCTTATAGGCTTGAATCTTCTCATCTTGATTGTGCCAAGCCTCCCAAGTCCCCGCACTCAAGGCCTTCAAGCGGCCTTCGAACCCAAACCATTTGAGGCCCCTTCATGTTGATGATGACTTCCTTGGGCACCCAAATGGGTTGGTTCCAACCCCGCTCTTCCTTCATCTTCCGAACCTTGTGTGCAACCACCTTGTCATTTGCCTTCTTCTTGATGACATAGGTGTTTCTATTGGTCATGTTCTTGCGGTTGGGCTTGGTGTAGATGAGGGAGCTCTTGATGGTGGGCTTCAACTTCTTCTTTGCGCCCTTGTCCATTTTCTTGACAAATTGAGGGCATTTGTAGAACTTGTGCCCTTCTCCATGATACTTGTAGCAAGTCACGGTTGCACCCTTCTCAAGCTTCTTCGCCATGGGATCACGGTTATCTTGAGAAGGTTGTACTTTGCTCTTCATGTCTTGAGAGATGTCCACTTGTTTTTCATCATTCTTGCCCTTTCCCATCAAGTTTGCCAACCTCTCTCGGAGCCATTTCACTTCTCGCTTGAGCTCATCATTTTCCTTGCCTATGAGATAATCACATGATTCTACAACATCATTCTCATGGCGAGATGGTGAGCAAGATTCATCAATTAAATCAATGCAAGAAGTTGAAGCATCTACCTTGGAGATAGGAATTGCACAAGGGATAGATGTTTCATCAAGCTCAAAGGAATTACTTGTTTTAGTCTCATTGCTCTCAAGCTTAGATTTTAGCTCATCACACTCCTTGCTAAGCTATTTGAATTTGCACAACAAATGTTCATAATTTGCAGCAAGGGTGTCACTAAGATCATTGAGAGCATTGAGTTCTTTAATTTCATTAGCTTGTTTTTCAAGCATTCCTTTTTGCTCATGGACTAGCTCAACAAGATCATTGAGAGAGGTGGTGTCGGATTTGTCATCACTTACATTGCTTTCCATACCTTTGTCCATAAGGCACATGTGTGATGATGAAGGACCTTGCATGAAGCGGGTGGTGAAGTTCTTTCTTGATTCATCGCTTGAGCTAGAAGAACTCGATCCACCACTTGTCCACCCACGGACGACTATTGTTGCTTCTTGCCTTGGTCTCCTCTCCTTGACCACCTTCTTCTTGGGCTTGTGCTTGATCTTGGTGAACTTGATTCGGCATTTTCATTAGCATGTTGCTTAAAGCTATTGAATTCCTCAAGGAGACAACCGTAGCGTTCATTAGCAACTTCTTTTGAACCCTCATTTTGCTCCTTGATGGTTTTCCATAGCTCATGAGCATTTTCACAAGTAAAAACTCTATTGAAAACGCCTACATCTAGCGAGGACAAAATGATACTCTTAGCAATCACATCAAATTGCTTTTCCTTTCTAGTACCATTTTTCATGCCCTCATCGGTGACTCTCCAAACATCAAGGTCCCTTACTTGGAGATAGGCCTCCATGAGAACCTTCCACCGAGGATAGCCCGTGCCATCGAAATGTGGAGCCAAACCTAAGGTATCCACCCCTTTCATTCCTCTATAGAGCAACTCACTAGGCGGTGAAGCCTAACCGTTCCAATGAGCCGGTTTTCACAATTTACCGATCGAATTGGTGTTTCCTTGTGAAGGAAGTGAGTCCCGGCTCTGATACCACTTGTAAGGAATCAGATGCCCGTTAGCCTAAGAGGGTGAGGGGGTGAATTAGGCAACTTAAAACCTTAACCTATGGCTCACTAAATTTTACACAAAAGTAAACTAGAACATACTATCTATATGTGCAACTACAGTTGTTCTAGTGTGAAACTCCCATCCCAAAAGAAAGTTTGCAACCTATAGCCAATCCTAGCATGATACTACTCTAGGAAAGTAGAGGCAAGCAAAGATTGCAATAGAGTAAATGCGGAAATGTAAAGGGGATGAGAGGAAGCAAACTCTTGACACGCGGTTTATCCCATGGTATTGGTAGGCACTAAGCCACCCCTAGTCCACGTTGTTGAAGCACTCACACAAGAGTATTGCTTCCCGGTCACCAAGTCTCTCCCAAGAGCACCGTCTTGACTTGCCACAAAGGCTAGCCACTTAGGCACTTGTCAAGCTCCCTTGGTCACCTTGATGCCGCCTCCACTAAGGAGCTTCTCCACCAAGGAAGGGGGTCTCCACGTCCCCCGCACAAAGTGTCCTCGCCGCTCCACACCAAGCCGGAGGGTCGATGACGATTGCCGGTGAGCCACTTAGGCCCCAAGGCTTCCGGTGAACCTTGTACAACAGGATTCACTCAAGAATCACCTCACAAGGTTGGCACAACCTTGCACTCACTCGACTCTAAGCTAAGCATAGCACTAAGCACATACACAAAGCATGTACTAGTTTGAGGATAAGCAATTAAGCACTTGGATGGATTGGATATGATCTTGAATGTGTCTTGAACTCCTCTGCACTTCCACACAATCCAGCAACCTCAAATGGGTGAGTGGAGGGGGTATAAATAGCCCAAGGCATCAAACTAGCCGTTGGCTAAAAGCTGCTGAAAAAGGTACCGTCGGATGATCCGACGCTATGCTTTTCCAGGGCATCGGTTCATCCGGTGCCCCTCCCACGTCACGTAGCCGTTGAGGTTCTCTGACACAACTGCTCCGACGCTATACACCTACGGTGCGTCGGATCATCCGGTGCTGAAGGCCCTGCGTCCAAGTCGCCTCTGTTAGCTTCTGATTGACCGTCGGATAGACCGACGCTGCACCTTGACCAAGGCGTCGGATCATCCGATGCCGAAGGCTTCGTCTTGGCGCGTCTCTCGTATGAATTCAAGCTGAGCGTCGGATAGACCGATGGGGTCCTCACTTAGACCGTCGGATCATCCGGTGCTACTGTCTTCCTTGCTCTTCCTCTGCAACTCGTCCGACGCTACTAAATAACGGACCGTCGGTTCATCCGATGGTACGTAGGGTTTGACCCCGTGCGCAAACTTGTCCGACGATTGCACCGACGCTTGTATTTGAGGGACCGTCGGTTCATCCGACGGTGTCTTCTCTTTTCCTTTTCTTGCTCGGTTTTAACCCTTTGTTTTGGAATTTTTGCATGTGGTTTTCTTGCATCCTTGGGACCTAGAAATGTCTACGAAGACATGCTCAAACAATATGGTTAGTCCCAATGATCATGTTGTCATGAATCACCAAAATCAAACTCCGAACAAATGGCATATGAGGCCATGTTCGCTACAACTTGCTTGACAATCGACACCCTTAGGTAGCAGTGTATATTTTTTATTTCGAAGTGTAATTTTAGGTCTGTGTAAATAGAAACATCGAGCCCCAACTGGCGATTGTAGTGCGCTTGTTACTTACTTTTCCAAGCCCACTACTGCTTAGTAGTCGTTATCTGGTCGGGAATATGAAACGAGTGTCTAGTGGATCCATTTCAGTTCTCCCCCATATTCCTGTGAGATGGTATCTGAAGCAGTGGTGAAATCAGCGACCTTGTCCCCCTCAACATCAGCATGGGAGGGTTGATCCCAGATGATTCGTTTTCCGCTGGTTATTTGAGTTAAGATGGGCCACATCTTCATGGGAATTTTCTGTACTGACTAGTAATTTGGGCGCGCCCATGCGCGCGGCTAAATTTGTAAGTGTCTGAGGTAATGAAATATCAAAGTGATAATACAATGAAAACAATACATTTTAGAAGGTATATTGCACAGGCCGATATGCATTAGCGATATACATTAGAAGCTAATGCTACAGGTCAACACATTGTAGATTTCTCGCCATCGTGGACATGCCAAGGATCCACCTTGCCGGCTGACTTCCATGCTATATGGTTTATGCCATCCTGAAAAGCAATCAAGATAACATTAATATATATTTTCATGCTCCTTCCATAGTTATTTGAGAAACCATACCACAATGGAAGACCTACGTTCCAAATCATTGGACAGTTTCAACCATTTCAACTTTTGGATGGTTTTTAAACGTAATAGTATTTATTACTCAAGGTCAATCTGTAGTCATTAAAAGATCTGTAGGAAATGGAAAGAAGAAAGCTAAATGTCAGGCGAGCAAAGGCTGAAAAATGAGAAACTAATAGTCAGGCACCAACTCAAACTATCATCATTTCAGCACATTTAGGTCATCTGTAGACACCCCCCATGACAACACCATCCAATATTCCATCTAGGAACCTTTGCAACCTGTAAATCCAAGAAAGGATCAAAAGAAATCATTAGTTCCAGTGTTTTTGACCTTGTATTTATGACGAATCTGAATGTATGCATCTTATGTTAATGGAATTATGAGACATAGCTCTACTCAATGATTTGTAAAACTTTCGAGGATTAGAATCATTGTGATACCCTCGAAAACCTCTGTTCCACTGAAAATTCAGATGCAATTGATATTTTCATTTCCAGTCACGGAGTATCAGTATCTATTCATTTTTGTTATTTCAGAATCTTTAATAGACGAAAGCCGGGTTCATTCCCCAGCCGCACATCGCGCCACGTCACCTGCAAAATCTCGTCCGTCGGATCTCGATCGAACGACTCTAAAGACTCCCTAGGTCCCTTTCAATAGCATTGTTCACATACTGTTCACAATGGTAACAGTTAAACGCACACGATAAACGTACTCCAGCAAATCGTCGACCATTGGATCTCGATCCAACGGCTCGAGCCACTCCTCACGTCGCTATCTTAGACACTGATTACGCACTGTAAAAAAATACTACACGTCTGCAAGAAACATGAAAAAAGCTCTTTCTCTATATACAAAATTTGCAAACAAAACTAAAACTACTATAAAATCTACCCAAATATTTTTCCCCTCTACTTCATCATCCAAATTATAATGAAATTCCCACCTATCAATAAATTAAAAAAAGAATTTCCTCTACAAATCTTCTACTTCATCAACCAAATTATAATGAAATTCCCACGTATCAAAAAAACAAGGATTTCTTCTATCTATTCATGCACTTTTCACGTACTGTTCAAAATGGTAACAGCTAAACGCACACGATAAACGCACTCCAGCAAATCCTCGACCATTGGATCTCGATCCAACGGTTCGGGCCACTCCTCACGTCGCTATCTTGACACTGATTACGCACTGTACACAAAAAAAAAACTACACGTCCGCAAGAAGCATAAAAAAAGCTCTTTCCCTATATACAAAATTTGCAAACAAAACTAAAACTACTCTAAAATCTACCCGAATATTTTTCCCCTCTACTTCATCATCCAAATTACAATGAAATTCTACCTATCAATAAATTAAAAAAAGAATTTTGTCTATAAATCTTCTACTTCATCAACCAAATTATAATGAAATTCCCACCTATCACAAAAATAAAAAACAAGGATTTCTTCAACAAATATTTTATCCATACTACAATAATTTAAAAGGCTGCACATGATACACAAACGGAAAAGTTACAACAAATTTTTCCGGTACACATCGGGGTCGCACCTACTATCATCGCTACAATACACCATTGCCTTTTAAAAAAAATAAACAACCAACAGTTCGTCGCAGCAAAAAACGTATAATCAAACTATCTCGAAATGGTAAACACCCTTCCTAATAAAACATTAACCAACAATTGATCCAAGCTTGTACATAATCGGTCCCACCACTACAAGAAATCCTTCAACTTATGACATTTTCATCCATTTTTAATGTCATAAGTTGAGCTTCAGAAATGACAACTTGTGACATTTATTTAGTGGTTTATGACATAAGTTGAGCGTTTTATGACACTCATAACGGTTTCTATGTCATAAAACCACTAAATAAATGTCACAAGTTGTCATTTCTAACGCTCAACTTATGACATTAAAATGGATGAAAATGTCATAAGTTGAATGATTTCTTGTAGTGCACCCCGAGAGACCGCGCGGCAACGCCGCGCGTTGTTTCTAGTTAGGTAAAGAAAGATGTGTCCAAACGGAAGGATTTACATCCCATGTCGAAGAATTATCTACAATTTGCTTAACACGTCCGTGATCTTGCATGTTTCTATAGTGAAAATCTTCCACTGATAAGATAGGTGAATGGTTGGAAACCGACAACCGAATGTTTGTATTCTTTGATTGTACACAGGAGCATAAAAGGTGAAGAACTTTGTTAAAGAACTTTAGTTCTCTTAGCTTGCAGCTGCTATTGCTAAGGAAGAAAGACTTTTCTTTTCTTTGTTGTACATATTGTATTCCATTTGTTTGACCAATAGTTAAATCTTTCATCTATGCTTTGTGCCTTGTGAAAATTAAAATCAAGCAAGGTAAGAGATAACTGCATCTCCAATTGTTTTTATCAGTTGAACGTACTTGGTGACACTAATTGCCTTTACTCCTACAGTTGTTATCCGAATAATATAATCTCCGGGCGGAGTGATAATAATTATGCTCCAGTTAACTTGGAAAATAATTGCAGTCTTCCTGTGAAGGTTATGGCCATAAAATTTCAGGAAATATATTTCATCTCATATATGCAAGGTGTCATAAATTATGTACAATTAAATAACACATGCAAAGATTGCTGGTAAAATTGAAGGGGGAAAATGTAAGCTTACCTCATCTTGCAGGAGCAGTGACAATCTCAAACACGTAAGAACTTGCTTGTGGTTGCAGGTGATAATAGTTCGAACACAGTTGTATATCAGTTGCCCGGCACCGCAAGAGTCATGCATTACATGGCAAGAAAAGTTTGACCAAAGTGCAGATTTTCCAATGAAGTTTTCAAGGATTTATGATCACCAAGAGTGCAAGATGGCATCAATATACAATCTGAAGTCTATAAACCCAGCTTATTTACAGTTTGGTAACTCGCAGTCATGCTTATGCACAGTGAGCAGGCGACATGCTCTAGAACGTGAAATTTCAATATATATATTTCGGATGCTGGAATTTAGTATTTGTCAGGAAAATAGAACATCTTTTAGATAGATCTATAAATTATATAGTTTCCTAAATGCCCAAATTCATTCATCCATTTCTTATGTAAATGTAGGACAAGCTAACCAGAACCATTTTTTCGCCATCCTCAGTGTAGATTAATAGTAAAGGTCTAGGCAAAATCAACCACAAATTCAAACACAGGTTGAATAAGCACACTCAGGCATAGAAAGAGGGAAAATACAGACCTTAAGCTGAATTTGATTACCAGAGAGCTGCTAGCCTAGATCCAGGCCACTTGCGCACCTGCAACAATGAGAAGACAAATTCTTCAGAGGTGCAAGGCAAGCACGCAGATGAATCGACAATACAAACCCCAACGTACTGTCCTCTCTTACCGCCCAGAGCACAGCTCTTCGACGCTGCTCCACACGACGCACCCCGTTGTTGCTGGCTCGCCGCCCACTCTGTAGTAGCATCTCCTCTGTGAGCTCGACCCGTTGAAGTAGTGCGGAGAGGCAGAGGCCGCCTCGCTGACCATCCTGCTCGGTCGCCGCCTGACCTCGGAGCGTGGCCGCTGCGGGCTCGCGTCGGGCCGTCAGCAGCCCAGGCTGCGACCTCGACTCGGACCACCGCGAGCCCGTCCGCCACAAGTCCCACGCACAGCACGGCTGACCCCGGCAACTGCTTACCCTGGCCGCTGCGCGTGGCCATCGGTCGCCCCTTCGGGCGGCGCGCTGATGCTTCACCCCAGCCGCCACGCGGAGGTGAGCCTGCGCCACCGTTGTCACGCGTGGCGATGCGCCGGATCCGTGCCGCCAGCGTCCATCCGGCCCGGCGCCGGCCGGCTTGGCCCGTCGCCCCGCTGGCTGCACTGAGCCGGGGCAGTCAGCCTTGCCTCATCGTGCACCGGCCGCGCTTCGGCCTTGCGCGTCGAGGTAGGTCCGATTGCTCGCCGCCGGCAGCTTGTCGACCCTCGTGCCGCTACCCACGCAGGTGCGACAGTGCGACCACCCCATGGGTGGCTGTGTCTGCTCCTCCGTCGGGCGGCGGCGCGAGCTCCTGTGGCGGCGGCGCGAGCTCCCCCGCGGACGGTCGAGCACGAGCGGCTGACGACCGAAGGGAAGGCAGGGGGACGGTGGGCGAGGACGGGCGGCGAGATGGGGTAGGAGATTTTTCTTGTGAGCACGTGATCGAGCCGTCGGGAAGAGTCGAGAACTGCGACGCCTGGGATGCACAGACGAACGAAGGAGAGGTAAAAAATGCACCGTAAAGATCCAATCGTATGGTGAAAGTTTTTTACGCTAACGTGGCCAGCCTGGCTGGCCACCGACCTCCCCAGCTTTCATATGTTCAGATTTATGCGTTGACACATGGGAGATAGGATTTTTCTCTTTTGAAGGATTTCTTTTTGTGTTTTTCCAATGTGGCACATGATTTGCTGATGTGATAGGTTTGGTTCTATATTTACGATTGCCTAATTTTGGTCCAGTACAGTGCTTCTTTTGTGTGTGGTTCTTATTTGCATGTAGTTGGATGGTGTAAAGTGTGAAGATCCGAGTCAGGATTATCTGAAGTGGTTGCATGGAATTCAATCTCTAGATAATCAATTTTTGTGCTTCAGGTTTCAGAACCATAATACAAAATTGAGTCACCCTTTTCTGTTTTATGAGTCATAGACTCACAACTAAATTATTTGCTCACTACCATAGAGGCCTAGAGCATGCTTATTGCATGCAAGATTGTAATACTTATTACTGCAAAGCTCATCGTGAGACATGGGTACCCCTCGTCCCCACCGACCAGGGCTCACGGTCTTCCCCCGACAAGTGGGTTCGGCCCACCGGAAGACTCGTTGACCGCAGAGGCCCGCCCGACCCGACATGTGGACCCAAAGATGAGAAGGCGGCTTGGCGTGTAAGCCAAGGCGATCTAGACAGATTAAGAAAGCTCGGATAAGCCTTCCATATTGTAACCGACTAGAGATAGGTTTCCTATTGTAACCGACTAGAGATAGGTTTCCTATTGTAACCGACATGGACTTCGGTCCTCCGACCTTGTCCGTCGCCTAATATAAGGCGGGCAAGGGTGCCCTCCCGGGGGCATGTCACAATTGAATCAATACAACCAAGAACGGACATAGGGTTTTACTCTCTGGAGGCCCGAACCGCATAAAATCGCCTTGTCCCTTGTGTCTCGCCATGATTTCGGTGTGCTACGCTAGCATAACAATTGCATTCTTACCTCCCGATCTCCACCACCGAACAAATAAACCACCGGGGGTTGACCCCCTTGACCGCTCGGACCTAAACCTCGACGGTTGGCGCGCCGGCGGGGGCGGATTGGGAGCTCTTCGTGTAGCGCTATGACGGCTCGCTCCGGTGATGATCTTCGGGGACGACACGAAGGATATCTCCGCAATGACTCGCTTGTTGCCACCCCCTCCAATCCAATCGCAAGGTCGGCGTCTTCGTTTTGTGTTGACGGTGTATATTGGTACACCAAACATGTTCGTCACACTTTGGTTTGAGCTTGATTATGGAACTAACCCGCCACTAGGCACGCTAATGATATGACAAGTTCAATTTTGTATGTGCATTTGGAAGTGTATGTTTTTCGGGAAAACATGGACTAAAGGGACGGAGTCACAACAAGTTAATAGGAGCAAATGAGGAGTCTTGTTCGTGTTCAAGTGAGTGGTGAAATCACTCCCAAAGGTGGCAAGGACCAAAGTGCTACAAAGGAACACCCCCAAGGATTAAAGTGTAACGACCGGACTTCATGCGAGACCCTCTATCTTTGACGCAAGAATGACATTGTCAAAATGAAGCAATTGAAGGGGGTTGTCGGGGGTTCTCTACCGCCGGCGGTTAATTTGTATCGATCGTGCGTTGGGCTCGGATGGTTAGCACATGAGACCACGGGATTAGACTAATTCGGGCCTCCGAGGAGTAATACCCTACGTCCAGTGTCGAGCTGCCATGTTCCCGGGCTAGGAGTGTTTGTAGTAGGGGTTACAAACTGGTCGGGAGAGGGTGTCAGACCCAAGTCCCTTGAAGTGGTCTTCGATCGGTGGGAGGTCTAACCCTAGTAACGGTTGCTCTCCTCTCCCTTTTATAGTCACAAGGGGAGGGGCACAAGGGGCAAGCGAGAAAAGAAGTATAGTGCTCGGTTGCTCGGGATGTCCCGTCGCGCGTTCTTTTGTCCGTCGTGGGCGCATTGAAGTGGAGTCGCACTACTTGGTCGTGGGAGCCGCCGCGTGGCCGGGCGTGGTCGTTCACCCCGAGATGCTTGGCATCTCCTCCGAGTAGTTCTTTGTAGTCTCGGCCTGCCCGAGTGCTCGACTAGCCCGCCATGATAAGGCCTAAGTATAGGCTTGAGCTCATCGTAGGGGGTGCTTGAGTGCCTCGGGCTAAGCTTGCGTGTGGCGAGTTGGAGATGATGTTGATGGGATGGCTGCGCGGCCAAGCGGACCCACATTAAGGGCATGTTTGTGAGGTTGGCCCAAGTCGGCCTTGCGCCCATGGGCTGCGAGCACACCCGTTTGCGGCCTTGGCCCAAAGACGCGCCGCCGGCCGCGGCCAAAACCGACGCCGCCGCCCGCTAGGGGAGAAACATGGCTAGGGTTCATTTCTCCCGAGCTCGGCTACGCACGGCGCACCGGGGTGATTTCGGGGCGGTGGCGGGTGGCTCGCGCGGGCTCGCGCGGGAGCGGGGAAAACTCCCGCGCGCCCTTTCCTCCGCGCGGGAATGGAGACCCGCCGGCGAATCATCGCGGCTATAAAGTGCGGGTGGCTCCTCATTTCGGTTCTTCTCCCTCTTGCTCTCTTCACCTTCCACTTCCATCCCGAGAGATCGCGGTGACCTCCGGCGTAGTTTGCCGCGTTCTTGCTCGTACTGCTGCTGGGACTCGGAGGCGACATCTGCTTCCTCTTCATCTCCGTCTCTGTCTCGTTGGAGCTGAGGTAGATCTGCTTCCTCTTCCTCGAGATCTGCTTCATCTACTTCCAGATCTACTTCCTCGACTTCGAGATCTACTTCCTTTCCTGATCGACGACCCCGAGCCGAAGGTGAAATGTACAACCCTTCCCCTCTCCCCCATCTTTCTGTTAGGGTTCGATAGGTGTAGATCTTGGTTCGATAGTGGATGATTTGATGGTACCGATGTTCTCGTTAGTTTTGATTGCGTTGTGATCTGGTACCTGATATTGGTCCTGATTCGTTGTGATTTGGTACCTGATATTGCTCTTGCTTCATTATGATATGCTACCAGATATTGCTCCTGCCTCGTTGTGATTTGGTACCGATATTGCTCTTGCTTCATTATGAAATGCTACCGGATATTGCTCCCGCCTCGTTGTGATTTGGTTTAATTATCGGTCGATGACGTTGTTCTATGGCTATAACATGCAGCCGTGCTTTGATGTTATCGAGTCATTTTTTTGAACATGTTGATGCCTAGCAGTGGGCCGATGATCCGATTTTCTCGTTTCAAATTTGCATGGTTGTAGATGGATCCTCATTGAGCCGTGAAATGCTACGTAGGAAAGCACTGCTTTGACCGTTGTTCGATTTCTTTTGTTTTCACAAGGCTCAAAAGAAAAACCCCTGAGCCTGATACACCACAGCTTGACCCAGCTGCACTTTCACTACTTAGGGATGAAAATGAACAGCACAGAATGAGGACTCTGAACATGATTTTTCACTCCACTGATTCTGAGTGCATATCCATGATTAGGATGAGGAGAGCTCCTTTTTTTGATTTAGTCAAAACCTTTAGAGAGAGGAGCCTGGTCACTGATAGGGATGGGGTTTCAGTAGAGGAGCAAGTTGCCATGTTTTTGCATGTTGTTGGGCACAACCAAAGGTATAGAGTGGTTCACCAATCCTTTAGGAGGTCCATAGAAACTGTGCACAAACACTTCCACCAGGTTCTGTATGCTGTGGGTGAGCTTAGGAATGAACTGATTAAGGCACCCAGCACTACCACTCATCCCAAGATCCAGGGCAGTCATAGATGGTATCCTTATTTCAAGGTAATTGTCTAGCTTGGGTTCATAAATTGATTATCACATTATCCATTCACTTACACACAAAATTTAGGATTGTGTTGGCTTCATAGACGGCACACATTTCTTGGCAAGGGTGTTGAGGCGCAACCAGCAAGTTTTCAGGGGTAGGAAAAAGGACCCCACACAAAATGGCATGGTTTCTGTCAATTGTGATCCGCACATGATGGGAGGGCTCGCACATGATGCAACTATCCCGGGTGATGCCATTGATAGGGGAGATGGGTTTATTATTCCACAAGATATTTGCACTCATAACAACCAATAATGAACATTTTTTTGTCCGCCAAGCATGGCACACGATCTCACGGAGACATGTAATTGTAGGTAAATACTACTTGGTAGATCTTTGGGTATGCATGCAAGCCCGGTTTCCTACCACCTTTCGGGGGTGTGAGGTATCACTTGTCTGAGTATGGGCCTAGGAACAGACCCACCAATGGCAGGGAACTTTACAACCTAAGACACTCATCACTTAGAGTGACTGTGGAGAGGGCTATAGGTGCACTGAAGGGCAGGTTCAGGATCTTGGACAACAAGCTCTTCCACAAGTATACTACACAAGTGAAGCTTGTAGTTGCCTGTGCCATTTTACACAACTGGATTCTAGGCTATGGCATTGATGAGGTAGTCCCAACTGAGGTCGGTTTCTTGGCAACCCTCTAGAACCACTTAACTTCCCTCCTCCACATCTTGATGAAGACAATATTGCCATGGCTGTAATGAGGGATGCTATCTGTGAATCTATGTGGGCTGGAAGGGGAAACAGTAGGATATGATTTACCATGTCATTTGTTATTGAATTCAGTTTGTCTACCCTGCTAGGAACTCATGTTTGTGTGACAATGATGTAATAATAACAAGAACAAGGCTGAGACCACAACTTCTTATGTATGCATATCTGTCTGGTTGTTTACTTCTTATGTATGCATATCTGTCTGGTTGTTTATTTCTTGTGTATGCATATATGTCTGGTTGTTTATTTCTTATGTATGCATAGCAGTTGTACAATGGCTGCAATCCCAATTGTTGATTTGGTTGAGGAGATCATCAATGGTGATGCTCCTGTTGCTGGTGGTGATGCTCCTGTTGCTGGTGGTGCTGCTCCTGCTGCTGCAGTGGTTAACCTAGAAGAGGAAGTAGGTGCTCCTGCTGCTGGGGTTGGTGCTGCTGGTGGGGGTGGTGTAAGGGCAATGAGGTGGACAAACAACACCTCTGGGTTTGTTCTTAGGAGGATGGCTGCCCTGGTTACTGATGGCAGCCGGCCTGACAAGGTCTTCAAGGAAAAAGATGTCAACCATGTAGCCAAAGCTCTTAAGGACTGGTGTGGGGAGGTAGTGACCTCAACTCAAGTGTACAATCACTTGAGGAAATGGAGGCAGAAGTGGGCTAAAGTGTCCAAACTGAGGGACCTCAGTGCTGCTCTATGGGATGACACCACAAATGCTATCATGCTAGAACATGACCACTACCTTGGCCACTGCAAGGTAGAAACCTCACCATCTGTACCTACCATTTCTTGTACATGTATGTGTCTAAACCAACCTATGTCCCAAACTGCAGGATCATCCTAAAGATGCTGAATACCTGAACACCCCAATTAGGTCCTACACTGAGATGGAGGCCATATTTGGGAATGCTTTGACCACTGGTAGGTATGCACTAGGGTCTGGTGAGGCTTTAGGGCAGAACCAGGGCCGACGTGTGGTCTGTCAAGGCCGAAGGTTGTCCATTCACCCAAACCCCCGATGATAAAGCTCCCACCAGCAATCGTAGAGGGTAGCAAGGTCACAGAACCTGCTGTAGGTGGGAAGAGGAAGAGAGGGACTTTCACTGAGGAGGAGATAATCATGTTGACCAACATGTCTGATGCTGTCAACAATGTGGCTAATGCACTTAGGGAGACTGGACCTGCCCATGTTGATGCCAACCTGTACCTTGCTGTGATGGAGATGCCTGGCTTCTCTCAGGAGGCCCTTATTGTTGCCTACACCTATCTCCTAGACAACAAGGCCCAAGGAAGGGGTTTTGTGAACATGACTGATTCCCATAGGACCCTGTGGCTCCAAACCTTCTTAGCCAAGAACTACTTCATGTAGGTCTTTGCCGCGTGGACGGGAGGGGTTGATTGTTGAGCTATACTCCACCCCTCACCCACCTTCTCTTCTTTTAGGTGCGGCTAGTTTCTCTTTCTTTGTGAAGCTTTTGTGCGGGATGACTTTGGTTTAGTTT
Organism: Cenchrus americanus; assembly: GCA_947561735.1. NCBI lineage: Eukaryota > Viridiplantae > Streptophyta > Magnoliopsida > Poales > Poaceae > Cenchrus > Cenchrus americanus. The sequence goes on along the minus strand of OX387244.1, from coordinate 72,149,730 downwards.
GACTAGGAGGGTGGCTACTAATAGTTAGGAAACATTTGAGCCATTGCATGTTGGGCCGGACAACTTGTTGTATAACCTTATTGTGGCCTTTGTTGGCTACTTAAGCTTGAAACTTTGAGGTTACTCATTTGCTTGTTCTTTCTTGTATCTTTTCCGGGGTACCTGATATTTGTTGGATTTGTGGGTTATTGATGGCCGATGATGCAACAAAAACATGAGGTGGATGCCCTTTTGTTGTATTACTCATATGTTATTGATTTTGTTGCATTTCGTTCATGGTATGCTTGCTACTTATCTGTTCATGGTATGCTTGCTACTTATTTGTTTGTCTACCCCCGCTTGGAACTCCCCGTCCGTTGTCTGCTTTTTCCGTTGAGGGCATCCATCCGAGATTACATTCATCCAATGATTGAAATTAACAAATCCACCACAACATACAAGTTGAGGCCAATGTTTCTTGTCTACCTAATCGCCTATGATGATAATCATGTTTGCTCATTGAATTGATGAACTTGAACTTGTGAGGGACCGGAGCATTGGTCATCCGTTCGTTTTGCCTATGAAGATGTTTTTTTCTGCTCTATTATTCATGTCTCGTCATCAAACCTTGGGACACGTCGATTCCCGTGCAATTCTGTCATGACTGGGATCGACGTGTCCCATGGTTCCATGCCTGCCATGAGAACCTCTTTGTTGCTGCTTTCTATCCTTAAGCTCCAAGTTCAAGTTCAAATGAAATGCAAACTTATCTGAGGCCGATGTTCTGTGTTCTTCATTTGCTCCTATTTTGCCTATGATGATGATAAGACGTATATTACCTCTCATGGCACTCATCAAAACATGTGAGACATCCATGCCCATGTTTTTCAAATACTGGGCTAGATGTGTCACATACTTCCATGGTTGCCATGAACCATTTGTTACTGCTTTTAATATCAAATCATCTGAGGCCAATTTGTTGTTGCCATGGTTGCCTATGATGATTCAATTTGATCATCCATAGAGGGATGACCTTGATCTGTGCGTTTTATCCTTCTCATGTCTCCCATCAAAACGTCGAACTCATCCATGCCCAATGTTTTCTACACTGGGCTGGATGTTTTTGATGTTTCCATGGTTGCCATGTGTTGTCTACCCTGCTTGGAACTCCTGTCTGTTGTTTTCCAATACCATCTTGTTGTAGCCCATGATGATACATTTGTTTGCCAATTAATTGATGAACTTCAACTTGTGATGTACTGGAGCTGTGAAACTTCACTTGTTCTTTTTCTCATGTCTGTAATCAAACCGTCTGATTCATCCATTCCCAGGCTATTTTGTGAAGCTTGGGATGGATGAGTCCCACGGTTCCATTACTTGCCATGATCTTATTTTTCAAACACATGCTCCTTATGCTCCAAGTTGAGGTTTAGATGATATTGCAAACTAATGCGAGGCAAATTTGTTGTTGCCATGGTTGCCTATGATGATTCAATTTGTTCATCCATAGAGGGATGACCTTGATCTGTGTGTTGTATCCTTCTCATGTCTCCCATCAAAACATCAAACTCATCCATGCCCAATGTTTTCTACCCCACAGTTGGGTTGTGTTTGATGTTTCCATGGTTGCCATATGTTGTATGCATTTTATCCTTGTTGTATGATCAAGGTCAGCCTCATGTGGAACATAAAAAAGTTTCTGAGGCAATGATGTAAATGATATGATGTTAATTATATTTTTTTCAATTATACAATGATGTAAAATGTATGATATTATTGATGTTAATGATGTTGTAACTGTAATGTACACTTCTACCTCTATTAATTAAGATGTAATTTGTGTATGTTTATCTTGGGCCGGGCTCACCAAAGCCATACTGCCAAACATGTTCTCGGCTCGGCGATTGGTGGGGGTTGGCCCCTCGGCCGAGCTCAACACCGGCTCGCAAACAAGAGCTCGGGCGAGCCTCGGCTCACCCCGTGCGGGTAGGCAAACACCCGAGGGTGGCCGCCCATGGCCGGGCCCGACATGGCCCCGGCCCGGTTAGGCTAGCCGGGCCCGGCCGCGACCACCCTCACAAACACGCCCTAAGGCTCTTGTCGGGGCCGGCGCTTGCATGACCGCCGGTGGTGCATCCGCATGGCGCGGGGAGTCGTTCCCCCACGCGTCATGGCGAAGGTGCTCGCACCTCGGTCTCACGCCACGTGTCATGGCCCACGCACTAGTCGGAGTCGGGGGGAGCTCATGCGAGGCGGAGACTTATCGTGCGAGGCGAGAGACTTGTCACGCGGGGCGAAGACTTGTCGTGCGAGGCGGAGACTTGTCGTGCGGGGCAAAGACTTGTCGGAGGGGATACCCCTTGTGAGGAACCGGTCGGAGATGCCGCCAACCGGTCGGAAGCATGACGTCTTGTAAGTGTGGGTCTTGACCGGGGTCCTCGATCTACCTTGTCTCGAATCTTGGCCTTGACATTGTCAATCTTGGTCTTGATGTTGTCAATGGTGTTGGATTTCCTTGTGATCGGAGATATCTTTTTGCCGTCAAAGAGGGGGCCTAATCCTGGCCCTCGTCGGTAGCCCTCGAGCCCGTGGGTCGGTCGAAGACTCGCGCTCGAGCTCGGTTGAGTGGGCTTGGTGTTGGTGTTGTTCTTCATTGTTCTCGGTGGGTGTGCGTGAGCGCATCCGTCGGATGTACCCCCGAGCCCGTGGGTGAGTTGAAGATTCACTCGCGGGCTTTTTATGTGTGATCGTAGCCATTGTAACGCGGGAATACTTTGTCGGGGTAGTCATGGTCTTCGTGGTTATAACGACCATTGTGGGCATTGTGGGCGACGTAGTAAATGCGGGCGAAGTAGTGGGCGCGGGCATCTTGGGCGACGTGATGGACGTGACCACTAAAAATGGCCACGCGTGAGCGCTGCATGTTCCCGTACTGCGGGGATCGAAGCGTTGTGCAAGTGGGTGCTCGTTTTGCGGGGGTGTGCATGTGTGGGCGAATTGTTTCGGCGACACGACGAGCCGGCATTGAAGGTGAGCAGGCACACTCATCCCTTTAAAACCACGTGTCGGGCACGAGTTCGGGACTTTGCTTCCCCATTGTCTTCTTCCTCTGCACTCGCGTCTCGCTCTCCGCGCTCTTCCACATCCACAGTGCTGCCACTTCTTGTGCCACCAGACCGCTTGAGACTCCACCGCTGCAATGTCAAACTGGACGTGGTCCAATGTGTCCCGCGAGTAGCTGCTTCGTCTCGTCGAGGCGGGCTAGCTCCCTCAACTCACCGCAGCCATGGAGCGAAAGGTGCCCGGGGACAATTCTGTGCCATGCCCTCCCAAAGGATTCGTGGTCTCGTTCGTGGCCTTCCACGAGCGCGGCTTCTCCCGTCCCTATCGGGTGGTTCATCCGTGGAGTCCTCTTCGAGTATGGCCTCCAGCTGCAGCATCTCAACCCGAACAGCATCCAGTAGATGGCGGCGTTCGAGGCGATGTGCGAGGGGTACCTGGGAATCAGTGCCCATTGGTACCTCCTCCGGTACTTTTCAAGTTCACGTGCTTGAAGGACGGCTCCCGGGCGGCGACAATCGGCTGCGCCAACCTCCGGTTGAAGTAGGGTCGGGGTGATGACTACATCCCGTCATCCCTGACCAGCTCGAACAGCGGCTGACACAAGGGGTGGTTCTATCCGTGGAATGATCCCGAGTTCGCACTTCCGACGTTCACCGGAAATTCCATCGTCCGGTCGCGGAGGAACGGGTCGGACGGCCCCGCGAAGACGGAGGAAGAGAAGATCCTCAAGGATCACCGGCGATCTTCGAGGCATTTCTAAGGAGTCGGGGTCACCTTGTTCGACGTCCTCGGGCGTACCATGCCCGAGGAGTTGTGTCGCTCCGCAGGCGACCGCTTTGTCTCTGCAAGACGACATCCGACCGGGCTCCCTAGACGGGGACCGTAACCGCTCCGACCCTCACGTCGCCGCTTGAGGTCCAGCGCCGCGTGGCACAGGCAATCGGGAAGGCGTCCTACTCGTGGCTACCGGCGCGGCTGCTCCCGATGCTCCCCCATGAGGGGACTGAGAAATTTGTAAGTCACTGTCTTCTCGATAAATTTTGGTTGTTTTGTGTTTTTTGTTGCGATGTTGGTCTTCTCAGAGACCTTCTACTACGACTGATCTCTTCATCTTCTTATCGTTGCAGTTGAGGTGTGCGCACCTCGTTTCGGCCAAGGCACATCTCCCGGAGGAGGCGATCTTCAACCGGAACAAAGCGGCCGCAGAGAGGCGGCGTGCCGCGCGCAAGGCGCAGCACAAGGAGCGCGATCGGATTGCCAACCTCATCAAGAGGCAAAAGGCGGGGGAGCGCAGCGTCTCCTCCAATGAAGATCCATCGCCGGAGTAGTCGTGGAGCGACGACATGGCTAGTGCGGTAGTGGATTGGAGCGACATGTCGGGGTCGTCCTCGTCGTCGCCTCTCCGCGCCACCGGAGTATCGGCGTCGCGGCGGCCGCGGATAGGGCCGTGCGTGAGAAGAATGCGAGGCTCGAGCCGGCGATCGGCGGCTTGTCCCACCCGAGAGGACCGGCAAGTGGTCCGTCCCCGCGTTGCGCCTGGTTGGGCGCCCCCGAGGCGTGGAGTGACCTGCCTCGTCGGGCCGACCCACCGAGGCGGTCGGAGGAACAGCCGTCTCCAACCCTCCATCTCTTCGACGGGTCCGACCGCCCCGACACGGACTCCTTGCGCAGGCGCCGATCGCGGGCGAGGTCGACGGACTCGACATCGACGTCAAGCGTGCCACGGGAGGCGGTTCCGGTGCGCCCCACGGCGCTTTCAATCATTGCTTATTCGGGGCGGCAAAACCCCGGACGTTCACGTTTCCCTCGTCCTTGGGCGGGGCCAAGGACCAACCCCGACCGTGGCGGAGGTCGGAAGATTGGCCCCCGAGCAATCGGGGGAGCGCGAGCGCCGCCGTTGAGGGCGGCGGGTCGAGGTGGGGTAGCCCCCGAGTTGGTGGGCACCAAGTGTGCGGCCCCGAGCGGGGTTCGTAGGACCGCCCGGTGAAGAAGTCCCGGTGCACTCCAAGATGTAAGTCTTTGTCCTCGGAGCCACCGTCGCGAACTTTTTAGCTTGTTTTGCTTGCTAATCTTGGTTCCATGTTCTCATAGGCACGTCGACACCCGTGTCCTCGGCCCTCGCGCCTCGAAGTGCTTGGCCTTGATCGCGCGGATCGTGTCCTCCGAGCCTCATCCTTAGCCTCCATATGTCGAGCCACTCTCGGTGCGGGTCGAGGGAATCGACCGCGCCGGCCCCACCGGCGACCGCCGTCATCGAGGAGGAGCAGATGGTCAGGGAGACGACCACCCCCAAGCGACATTGGAGTCACCGGCCGGGACTGGCCCAGGTGGAGAGGACGTGGTAATGGTGCCCGCTACTGATGGTTCGGCACCACCCCTACCGGTGGGGGAGCATGACGTCGCAACGTCAATGGAGCTTGAGCCTTCAATGGCCGCGGGCGCAGCGACGGTCGAGGGCGCGGCGGACTTGTCGTCGTGCCAGTACGTGGACTTCCCTGGTATTGGGAACATTGACCTTGATGCTGCCGAACTCCCGAGCAACGACCGGGAGATCCTGGAGGTGGTGACAGAGCAAATGTTTGCCGACCCGTCAATCTTGGATGCCATCGCGTCGGTCGCGTCGGGGCTGCGTCAAGATGAGGGTGCAGGTGGCTCGGCGCCCCCCGCGGCGCCGCAGGCCGCGGAGTGGTTCTCGAGGAGTTCGCGGCCGGCCACGGAGTCGGTCGTGATCGTGCCCCCGCCAACACCGGCCGGAGAGGGCATGGGCGCGTCCCCCCCCGTCGGTGCGGAATATGGTCCCGACACTAACCAGTAGATAGCGCCTAGGTCTATCCCTCGATGGTCGATGCCAAGCAACAAATGACACAAGGTTTTATCCTGGTTCCGGCCGCGGGGCCGTACGTCCAGCAGGGGTGTGCTCGTGGCACTATATTGCTCAGCACCGGGGGTGCTTGTAGTGGGGCAAGTACAAGCAAGGCGGGAGAGGAAGCGTGGCTTCCAAGTCCCTGGGAGAGTGGCTGAAGATGTTGTGGGAGAATAAGAGAGTGAGTGCACGGTGTGTTGTGTTGATCTGGACTCGTCTCCTCCCCCCGCGGCTGGGGGCTCGCCTCCCCTTTTATAGGCCAAGGGGGCGGTGAGTTACATGCACGCCGCGCTATCCAGCTATGTGGGGGTGCACGTCGTGCTACGTTGTAGAGTGGGCGGCCGTCCGGACGATCTTTGCTACGATCCGGCCATGATGGCCTACCCCGTACCCGAACAAGTGGCGGTTCGAGGGTAGGAGGGCGGCGGATGGTGGTGGCGTCCTCCCGATAGGCTTCGAGGGAGGTGCGATGATGGGCGGTACGGGGCACGGGGACGAGCGAACGGCGTTCCTTCCCAATGCGTTCCGCGGTAGCGAGTGGTTCTTCGCGGCGCGGGCGTGCGCCCGCACGCGTGGGTACGGCGGCCGCGCCGTTACGCGTGACCGGGATGGCCATCCACCGGCCTAGCGCTCCTCACCTAACCCGTAGGGTCACGGGAAAGTGAAATCGAGGGTGCGCCGGCCCCCTTCGAGGGTCGGGCGCGTTAGTCGTCCTTGTAGTGGGCGCGCGGTGTCACGGGACCGACACCGGCCGTGCACGGTCCATCCCCACGGTGGCGGGGATGGGCTCCTCCCCGGGGAGTTGGTGCGGCGGCACGGGGCGCGAGCCCCGGCGCATGATGGCGCCGGTCCGCGGCGTCGGGCGTTAAATGCCCGTGTACGGGGCCGGCGCACGCGTGCGGGGCGCCCGTGAGCGCGGCGGGCCCCGGCCCGAGGGCGGAACGGACCCTCGAGCGGGACGAGACCCGCTCGAGGGGGGTGAGTCCCCGAGCGGGGCGGGACCACTCGTGGGGGGAGTTGCCCCTCGAACGGGGCGGAGCCCGCCCGAGGGGAGTGCGCCCTCGAGCGAGGCGGAGCCCGCTCGAGGGGATTTCTAAGAGGGCCGTCTTGGTGGGCCGTCGGAGTCCCGCGGCTTGGGCCGTGTCCTGCATGGTTAGTCACCTGCATGGTTAGGCTTAACGTGTTCCGGTACTGGGATTTAAGTGAGGGTTTCCCCATTGTTTAAGGGGACCCCTAGGGCGGTCCCCGACAGTAGCCCCCGAGCATCTGTGGGATTGCCGTTGCGGCTCCCGCAGATGTTGGAACCTACTGATAGGACGTTCTTCCCTCCTTGTTTGCGAACGCTTTCCGTGGGGCCGCGTCGGCGGACCCGCGGGTCTAGCCCCCGAAGCCCCGCAGAGTGTGGGTTCTCTGCGCAGGGGGTTAACCGCGAGAACTTTGGTCAGAAAGGCGTGGCACATATGCCAACCGGCATCGGCGGTATTTCGGCCGGCTTCGGGGGTGCACGCTCCCCGTCCTTTGTCTCCCGGCGGGTGCAATTTCAAGGAGGTGTAGCCGTGCGTCAAGCCCCCGAGCCTTGGCCCGTTCGAGGCGATCGGGTCGAGCCTGACGACTTGTTTTTTAACGCGCCCTCGCCGTCCCTCCGCGGGACGGAGGGTGAGGTTTCCGCGACTCCCATCGAGCGGGTCGCGAATCGCGGATTCCCCATCGAGCCGTTAGCGGGTGGTTCAAGTGGACGTCCATGCCCCGTTCGATAAGGGTAGGCCGCGCGGTCGGAGACACGTCCATGGAAGCGCTTGCGTGGGTTTGCTAGGTGGGGCTCGGTCCCGTTCGATAGGGACCGAGGGCGCGGAAGCTCTCCCTCGGTGGGATCCCCCGGCTAGCTGCCCTCGGTGGCTCTCGAACACGACATGTGGGGCACCCTCGAGCCGACGGGCTCGAGGAACGGCTCGAATGCGCGTGCCCTCGTCGTCCCTTACTCTGCGATCTGTGGCGCCTGTTCGAACCCGTCGAGGGTCAGGCTTCGAACCTCTGATCAGTAGGGCCGTGCGGGGTGGCGCCTGGGCGGCCCCGTCTTTTCACGTTTTGCGGCCGTCGAGGGGTCTGGGCGAGCCAGCCCTCGAGGTGCTGATTGGTAGCACAGCGTATGTGCCTTCTTTTAGAGGGTTGACATTGTCTCGGCGGGGGGCTCGCTCCGCTCGAGGGTTTTGCGTGGCATGGGTGCCGCGGGCCGCTCGCTCTACATCGAGCGAGGTCCCGGCGACCTTCTCACGTCGATATCCCATCGAGGGTTGACGTCATCTTGAGCCAAGGGCTCGCTCCGCTCGAGGGTTTTGCGTGGCATGGGTGCCCGCGGGCCGCTCGCTCTACATCGAGCGGGTCCCGGCGACCTTCTCACGTTGATATCCCATCGAGGGTCACTTTTGTTTGGGGCCGAGGGTCGTGCGCTCGAGGGTTTTACGTGGTATGGGTGCCCGCGGTTGCACCGCTCTACATCGAGCAGGTCCCGGGCGACCTTCTCACGCTGATATCCCATCGAGGGTCGCCTCTGCTTCGAGCCGGGGGTTCGCCCGCTCGAGGGTGCTCCTTGCTTGGCAAGGGACCCGGGCATTTAAGTGCCTTGCGGTCGTGGCCGCGGTTTTGCAGCGCGGGCGCGCCTTTTTAGGCGCCGCGCGCGCGCGCGCGCGCGTAGTGGGCGGCGCGGCGGGCGGACGTGACGGTTTTGCCTCGGTTGCTTTGCCGGTCTTTGCTGTAATGATGACCCGCTCGCGGTGTTAGAGCCGCCGCGGTCGTGGTGGGGCCCGCCCGTCGACGCGATGGGAAGATTCCCTGCAGTTAATGCTAGTCGGGGCGTCCGCTCCGGAGAGCTCGCCCGTCGGCCTATAAAACTGCGGGGAGGAAGGGACGGTGGTTTTTTACCTTAGCTTCTCACCGTTTTCAGTCCCCCGCCCCTTCGCCTTCGTCTTGCTCTTGCCACCGCGCGGGCTCGCTGTTAAAGCTTTTTCCTCCGCTCCTTGTCCTCCGCCTCTGCTCGCTTTCGTCCTCTTCATGGCGCCGCCTCAGCCTCCCCTTAGGATCTTGGAGCCGTACGCCTGGGAGAGGTCGACGGTGACCCGGCTCGCCCTGGGCGAGCTGGTCGCCGCCGGCCTGCTGGCGGCCAACGAAGACGGGCGCCCGACTGAGTGGATCGTGCCACCGGCTGCAGACCACGAGCCCAACCCACCGAGGGCTACGTGGTGAGCTTCATCCGCTACCACGAGCGGGGCTTCACCGCGCCGGCAAGCACCTTCATGCGGGCGATGTGCCATCACTACGGGGTGGAGCTGCACAACTTCGCCCCCAACGCAATCTCGCAGGCGGCCACTTTCGTGGGCGTCTGCGAAGGGTACCTGGGGATCCCAGTCAATTGGGAGCTCTGGGTACACCTTTTCCGCGCGGAGCTCATTACGCAGCCCACGACGGAGCCAAGGACCCCCGCGCGCGATGCGCGCGGCGGGATGTCGCTTGCCTGCGGGGGCAATTCAAGGATGTCTACATCCCCCGCACTATGACGACGAACAACGCCGGGCCGGGACCGGGGATGGTTTTATCTGCGCAACGCCGAGCCCGGCCTTCCCCCCTACACCGGCCGGTGTTCAAGGAGAGGCCTCGTCTCCGGGGCTACGGGGGTGTCCCCACCCCAGCATCGGAGGTGGCAGGAGTCGGTCCCCGGCCGCGGCCGCGGCGCGCCCGGCGACGATGGGGCTGAACGCGATGGGCGTCCTCGCCTTCCTTCATCACCGGCGGATCGTGCCGTTGATGGAGAGGCCGCTCTGCATCTTCGAGATGACGGAGACGGCCAACCCCGTCGACTTGGCGAGGTCGCGCATGCTTCCGACGCCGCTCGAGCGGCCGTACGCGCTCACCCGGGCGCGGAGCGCCGTCGACACCCGGGTGCCATCGCCTGCGGGGCGGACCCCGTGGGACATCGAGATGCTCCCCACCGACCCGTTGGTGAGTGTGGTTCTTGATTTCGTTTTGGTTTTTAGCGTCGCCTTTGCCTCCTGACACGCCTTTGTTGCTTCCGTGTGCAGATGGTGACCTTCACAATCGCCAAGTCCGTCCCGCCTACCCCCGACTCTCGCGCGCGCCGGGCGGGCGGCGCGGCGGGAGCGCAAGAGAGCGGGCGGCGCGCAAGAGGGAGCACGCGAGGCGTCGTCAAGCGCGCCGCGACCGGCGGGCCGCGGAGCACCGGCGGCGCGAGGAGCCGGGGGCTCTCCTCCCGGATATCGAGGAGCCCTCGTCTTCCGAGGAGGACGAGGAGGAAGAGGCCGAGGGGGAGGGCCCCTCGACGGTGGCGCCTGCGCCCCCGTCGCCGGAACCCGCGCGCGCGTCGGGGGCGGCTTCGCCGGGCGGGCGCACCGGCGCCCGCCGGTCGGCTATCGTCATCGGGGGCGGCACGCGCGCGGGGTGCCGCGCGCGCGCGCCGGCGCGCGCGGCGGACGCGCCCGTGCGCGCGTCCGGCGTGTCCGCGCGCGGGGGGGAGCGTGCCCGCGCGCGCGGTGTCGTCGTCGGGCAGGGGCGCGACGGCGCGCGCCCGAGCGCGGGCGAGCGTGCCCGCCGCGCGCGGTGGCGGCTTCGGGAGGTGCGGCGGCGGGCGCGCCCGCGCATGGGGCGGGGCGTGCCCGTGCGCGCGGCGGCGCCATCGGGAGGCGCTTCGGCAGGCGCGGCCGCTGCGCCGGCTTCGTCCGCAGAGGCCTCGAGGAAAAGGAAGCGGGCCTTTTCCTCTGCGAGGTAAGGAGCCTGTCCTCCTTCGTTTGGTTTGGTTCGTTGGTGATCAGGTGATTTAACCCTTCGTTCGTGCTCCGCGCGGTGGTGCCAACCGTTCCCCCCTCTTGCACCGGCCAAGGTGCCGAGGACGGATGCGTCGATTCCCCACCCGGCGGCGCTCGTCGAGGGGGCCGCGCCGGGGGCAAGCACGACGGCGGGCGCGAGCTCGCAAGGCCGGCCGGGGCCTCGAGGCCCCGGCCGGCGGACCCGGCCGCCGCGGCACGGGCCCGGAGGTTGCGGGGGGCGGCCGGCGCCGGTCGTCGCGGAGACACGGGCGCGGCGGCGGCCATGGTGGAGGTGCGGCCGCGGTGGCGGCCGGCCGGCGGAGGAGGTGGAGCGGGCGCAACCTGCGGGTGCGCCCGTGGATGCGGCGGTGCGGCCGGAGGTGGTGGCCACGGCGCCACGTCGGGCGCCCGTGGCCGCGGAGGCGCGGGTGGAGGTGCCGGCGGAGGCGGCGCAAGCGGCTGCGCCCCGGCCGGCGATCTTCGGGCGGAGGTGGTGGAGCTCTCGGATGACTCCCCGCCGCCCGGGTGGAATCGGTGGCGCCGGCCCACGAACTCCCCCCGAGCCCCGGGAGGGGGCCCTCGTGAGGCGGCACGAGGGTCACATGGTGGTGGGGGGCCGAGGACATGGTGCCGAGGCCTCGTCCTCCCACGCCGGCCGCCCCCGCCCGGAGGTGGAGGGGGCCGTCGAGGATCCCCCCCCGCGTTTGCCGACGCCGGGGGGAGCAGAGCTCGGGGCGAGCTCCGAGCCACGGCGCCACGCTCAACCGCGCGCCGAACGAGGCGCCGCGGGTCCATGGCGGCCCGGCCCGGCTCGTCTTCCGGGTGAGCCATGGTTGCTCGTCCCTCTTCCCTTTTCGTTTTCGTATGTTGCATTCAAGTCTTGGCGCTTACGGGATTTGGTGTGTGGATGCCGGGGAGCTCGAGCGCCGGTGCCCATGACAAGTACGACGCCTTCGACCGGTGAACGCCGTGGCCCACCGGCCTCCGGGAGCGGTGCGGCGCCTTCGACGCGCTTGCGGACGCTCTTAGGACGCCGGACACCGGGCGGCGTACGGGCCCCCGGCTCGGCCCGACGAGCTCCCCGAGAGCTCGAGGCGAGGGCACGGCGCGTCGCTCTAGCCTCGAGCGGGTTCGCGCGGCCCTCTTCGACCGCGACAAGGCGCCGTGGAACGCGCGCGCGGATCCGGAGAAGGCGCGGACGCCGGCTGCCAATTGGGAGGCGGAAGTGGCCACCGCTCGCGCCGAAGCCCGGGGCTCCGCACGTCGCTTGAGGGGGCGCAGCGCAACCGCGCCGGGCCGAGGAGCGGGCGCGCGGGTTGGAGCAACGCGCCAAGGAGGCGGAGGACCCGAAGGCCGCCCCTCGACGCCAAGGCCGCGGCCCTCGTCGTCGCCGAGGAGCGGCTCCCCGCAAGAGAGTGCCGCCGCCAAGGGGCCGAGGAGCGGCTGCCGCAGCGAGGGCGAGCCGCCCTCGTCGATGCTCGTGCGGCGGGCCGGAGCGGGAGCGCGCCGCCCACGAGGGGACGCGGAAGTCGTTGGAGGAGGCGGAGCACCGCGCTCTCCAAAGTTGAGGACGAGGCGCTTGTGCTCGGCATCGCAACGCCAACCAGAGCCGGCCCTCCGCGAGCGAGGGCGAAACCGTCCGGCGCCTCGAGCCGCTCTGGTCGAGGCCGTGCGCCGGACTTCGAGATGGAGAGGAAACAAGTCGAAGGTGAGCCACCGTTTGACTCTTGCTTGTTGGTTTTTCGTTTGGAAACTCGCATTCCCCTTTTTCGATTTCTTCTTGTCTTGTCGATTCCGTGCTTGCGCACCGCCTTGGGGCACGCGGCCGAGTAGGCCGAGGCGCCGCGGAGCTTCCTACGACTCCTCCGATCGGGAGTTGCGGGAATTGCGCGATGCGGCCCTCGAGACCCGCCTCGTCGTCGAGGAGGGCGATGCCCGTGCCGGCGCCTCCCTCGGCCCGCCGTCCGCGTGCCCTCGGCGGCCATGTCACCGAGCGGATGCGCCGGCGCGTTGCGGTGGGTGTCCCGAGAAGGCCCTCGAGTGGTGCGATCCCACTACGAGGTGAACTTCGAGGCGCCGGCGGAAGGCTACGTCGTGCCCGAGGGCGTCGAGGATGAGGTCGCCATGGAGCGCGCGGATGCGCTCGCTGGCCGACGCCGCCGGTCGCTCGCCGAGGCCTTCGAAGAATTCCTCTTCCCCGGACGCCGCGGAATCTGTCGCCGCTCCTCCCGCCCGAAAGCGCTTGGGTGCTAGGCCCATTTTTTGTTTACGTGTATCGAATTCCGGCCTCGTGGCCTTTTGTAAACAAACAAGTTGTTTCATGAACATAAGCGGGTCTTGCGTAAATGAAGTTGCTTATTTATCACGCTTTTTGTTTCTCCTTCTTCCCCGAGTAGATTCTAGTTAGGGGAGTTCGATTTTCGTAGGGGGCCCGCCGGGTTGGAGGCGAGAGAGAAGGGCCATAGCCACGCGGCGTAGGCTATCTGTCGGCTCGCACGCTCCCCGCCGCCGTGCCGCCCGCGCCCGTTCGAATCGTGGCTCGAGGTTGAAGTAGGAAACAAACATAGCGCGTGTTGTTTTGTTTTTTTGCGCGAAAAAATGGGACCATTTTGGGGGGGGGGTGCCCCCGCAAGAGGCCCCCGAGGGTAACTTGGGTTTCGGGGGAAAGCCGAGTTGCCCTTTTATTAGACTTGTCGTATTTACATGGTCGTTGCCAACTGGGGCGTTGGCGATGTGATTTTTACAACAAAAATACTTGGAAAATCTTAGCTAAGGGTAGAAGCGACGTAGCTGTTGGATGTTCCAAGCGTTGGTGAGCTCTTCGCCGTCCTCGTTGGCCAGCTTGTATGTGCCCGGCTTGAGTACCTTCACCACGACGTAGGGTCCCTCCCATGGGGGCGACAGCTTGTGTCGCCCTCGGTTATCTTGGCGCATCCTTAGGACCAGATCCCCCTCGCTGAAATCCCGCCGACGTATCTTGCGTGCTTGGTAGCGTCTTAGGGACTGTTGATACCTCGCGAAGTGCATTAAGGCTACGAGGCGTGCCTCGTCCAGCTGGTCCAGTGAGTCCTCGCGGGCTCGGCCGGTTAGCATCCTCGTCGTAGCCTCGAACCTTGGGCGACTCGTATTCTAAATCCGTGGGGAGGACGGCCTCCGCGCCATGGACTAGAAAAAATGGGGTGAACCCGGTGGCTCTGCTTGGGGTTGTCCTTAGGCTCCACACGACCGCTGGTAGTTCTTGGAGCCATTTTCGCCCGCATTTGTTGAGGCGGTCGAAAATTCGGGGCTTGAGGCCCCGTAGGATCATGCCGTTGGCACGCTCTACTTGCGCTGGTCCGTGGGTGTGCCACGCGCCGCCCAATCCACGCGGATGTGGAACTTATCACGGAACTCCAAGAACTTCCGGCCCGTGAACCGGGACCCGTTGTCCGTGATGATGGAGTTTGGCACTCCAAAGCGGTATACGATGTCGGTGAAGAACGTGACCGCCCTTGCTTCGGCCCTTAAATTCGTGATGGGGCGCACCTCCACCCACTTGGAGAATTTGTCGATCGCGACTAGCGGGTGGGGTAAAGCCCCCGGGCGCCTCTCCGCGGGGGCCCGACGATGTCCAACCCCCACACGGCGAACGGCCATGTCACGGGGATCGTTTGCAGGGCATGAGCGGGCAAGTTGGACTTGCGGGCGTAGAACTGGCACCCTTCGCAGGTGCGTACAATTTCGCTGGCGTCCGCGACCGCGGTAGGCCAATAAAAGCCCTGGCGGAACGCGTTGCCGACGAGGGTGCGGGGTGCGGCGTGGTGGCCACAGATCCCCGCATGGATGTCCCTTAGGAGCTCGCGCCCCTCGGGAATGGGCACGCACCGCTGTAGGATGCCGGAGGCGGCGCGCTTGTACAGCTCGCCGTCGACAGGGGTGAATGACTTGGCCATCCTGGCGATGCGCCTAACCGCGGCCGGTCTTCGGGGAGTTCCCCTCGAGCGATCCAGGTAATATACTTCTCCCGCGCGTCCGCCCGGACGGGGAGCCGGCTCGATGTCCATCGCGACGGCCTCGTGGGAGCCGTACCCCCTCGAGGAGGGAGAGCACGTACGCCTCGTTCAAGGGGTCCTCATCCATGGGTTCCGCACCCGCCGGATTCGAGGGAGCCCCCGAGGGTCCGTCATGGCTCGAGGGGTAGGGCTCGAAGACGACCGAGGGTTGAGCGATGTCACGCGCGAAAACGTTTGGGGGGAATGGTGACCCGCCCGGACGCGATCTTCGCCAGCTCGTCTGCTTCCTCGTTGTACCGGCGGGGTACGTGATTAAGCTCGATGCCGTAGAACTTGTCTTCGAGGGCCCGCACGGCCTTGCAGTAGGCCTCCATCTTGTCATCATGGCAGCTCGCGTTCTTCATGACTTGATCGATCACGAGCTGCGAGTCCCCGCGCACGTCGAGGCGCTTGACGCCCAACTCGATGGCGATTTTGAGGCCGCAGAGGAGGGCCTCGTACTCAGCCATATTGTTGGACGCGGGGAAGTGGAGGCGCACTGCGTAGCGCATGTGCTCCCCGAGGGGTGACACGAAGAGCAGGCCCGCGCCCGCTCCCCGTCTTCATCACCGAGCCGTCGAAGAACGCGAGTCCGGCACTCTGCTTGAATTTGAGGGGGCGGCAGCTGCGTGTCCGTCCACTCGGCGACGAAATCGGCTAGGATTTGCGATTTGATGGCCTTGCGCGGGGCGTAGGCAAGCGTCTCGCCCATCAGCTCCACGGACCATTTGGCAATCTCCCCTCGCCGCGTCGTGGTTGCGAATGATCTCTCCTAGCGGGAAGGAGGAGACCACCGTGACCGGGTGGGCCTCGAAGTAGTGGCGGAGCTTGCGCCGCGCAAGAACCACTGCGTACAGCAGCTTCTGGACCTGTGGGTAGCGCGTCTTTGTGTCCGAGAGGACCTCGCTGATGTAGTAGACCGGCCTCTGCACGGGCAAGGCGTGCCCTTCCTCCGCGCGCTCCACGACGATCACGGCGCTGACCACCTGGGTGGTTGCGGCTACATGAGCTGTAGGGGTTCGCCGTCTCGCGGCGGCGTGAGGATTGGAGCGCGTGTCAGAGACGCCTTCAGCTTGTCGAGCGCGTCCCGGGCCTCGGCGGTCCAAGAGAAGCGCTCGTGCTTCTTGAGTAGCTTCGTAGAGGGGCAGGCCCTTCTCACCGAGCCTCGAGATGAAGCGGCTTAAGGCGGCGAGGCACCCCAACACCTTCGCACCCCTTTGAGGTCCCGAATCGGACCCATTCGTTCGAGGGCCGCGACCTTTTCGTGATTGGCCTCGATTCCCCGCCGGGGAGACGATGTATCCTAGGAGCATGCCCCGCGGCACTCCAAAGACACATTTTTCGGGGTTTAGCTTGACCCCGTTGGCCCGTAGGCGCCGAACGCGACACCAAGGTCGTTAACCGGGTCGTCCGCCTTCCTGGTCTTGACGACGATGTCGTCCACGTAAGCCTCGACCGTCCGCCCGATGTGGTCCCCAAAAACGTGCTGCATGCAGCGCTTATATGTTGCGCCCGCGTTTCGAGGCCAAAGGGCATCGTGACGTAGCGAACGTCCCGAACGACGTGATGAACGAAGTCGCGAGCCGGTCGGACTCCTTCATTTTTATTTGGTGATATCCCGAATAGGCATCAAGGAAACAGAGCAGTTCGCACCCAGCAGTTGAGTCAACGATTTGATCTATGCGTGGCAGAGGAAAAGGAACTTTGGGACATGCTTTATTAAGACTGGTATAGTCTACACACATCCGCCATTTCCCATTTTTCTTCTTTACAAGCACAGGATTGGCTAGCCACGTAGGGTGGAATACTTCCTTGATGAATCCGGCCTCGAGGAGCTTCCGCAGCTCTGCTCCGATTGCCCGTCGCCGCTCCTCGTCGAAGCGGCGCAACCGTTGTTGCACGGCGCGGGCGTTTGGCGAGATGTCAAAGGAGTGCTCGGCGACTTCCCTCGGGATGCCCGGCATGTCCGAGGGGCTCCACGCGAAGATGTCGGCGTTGGCGCGGAGGAAGTCGACGAGCACCGCTTCCTATTTCGGGTCGAGGGTCGAGCCGACCCTCAACGTCTTGCCCTCGGGGGCCGAGGGGTCGAGGGGGACTCCTTTGGTCCGTTCGGCGGCCTCGAAGGTGCCGACATGCTTGGCCGCGGAGTTGAGGTCCTCGTTGACCATCTTCTCCCGGTGTGTTGACCGGCGCTTCATCCGGCGCTAGTGCCTCCGCATGTTCCACGCACTCGACGTCGCGAGCCGAATGCGTGCTCGATAGACGACCCGACGGTGATGACGCCGTTAGGGACCCGGCATCTTCATCTTCAGGTACGTGTAGTTGGGGACCGCCATGAATTTGGCATAGCATGGTCGCCCAAGTATGGCATGGTAGGCCCCTTTGAACCCCACCACCTCGAAGGTGAGGGTTTCCTTACGGAAGTTCTTGGGGGTACCGAACCAGACGGGCAGATCGATCTGCCCGAGGGGTTGAACCTGCTTGCCGGGCGCGATGCCGTGAAACGGCTTCGTGCTGGGCCGCAGCTGGTCCAGCCCAATCCCCATCAGGCGCAATGTGTGCGCGAAGAGGATATTGAGGCTACTGCCTCCGTCCATAAGGACCTTCGAAAACCGGGCGTTCCCAATGATGGGATCGACCACCAGCGGTACCGGCCCGGGTTCGGGATGCGGTTTGGGTGGTCGTCCTGGCTAAAGGTGATGGCATCCTTCGACCAGTTGAGGAAGGCCGGAGGCGCCCTCTCTGCGGCGAGGACTTCGTGCCGCTCCTTCTTGCGCTGCCGGGTCGACATGTCGACGGTAGGTCCCCCAAAGATGAGGAACACATTTTCGACAGCGGGGAAGCCACTGCGTCGCCGTCGCCCCCATCTTTCTTGGCCTCCTCGCCTCCTTCGTGGCGGCGCGGCCATAGAACTTCTTGAGCATGTCGCATTGCTCGAGGGTGTGTTGCACTGGGGTCTTGTGGTAGGGGCATGGCTTCTTCATCATGTCGTCAAACACCCCTGGGCCTCGAGGAGCCGGTCGAGGGCCCCGTCGAGCTGGGTCGACAGCTAGGGCCTCGGCGTTGCCGCCGTTGCGCCCCTGCTCGCGCGCCCTCGCGGCGCGGCTTCTTCCCCCTTCTTGCCCTCGCTTGTCGCGGCGCGGCTCCTTGGACCCGCCGCCCTCCGCGGCGTGTCCTCCGAGCGCTTGCCCTTCTTGCCGTCGAAGATTGCCCCCACGGCCTCCTCTCCCGGAGGCGAAGCCGGGTGGCGATGTCGAACGCCTCGTTTGAGTCCGTAGGCGGGCTGCGTCCCGGCTCGCGCACGAGGTCCCGGCACGTGGTGCCCTCGAGGAACGCGTGCACGATCTCGGACCGTGCCACGCCGGGGAGCTCCGTGCGGCGCTTGGAGAAGCGCCGTATGAAGTCCCGCGCGCGACTCGCCGGGCCTCGCGTGCGGGGAGCGCGAGTCCCGGAGTTCCCGGGCGCACGTACGTGCCTCGGAAGTTGCCCACGAACGTGTGGACTAGATCGTCCCGGTTATGGATGCGGGGGCGGGCAAGTGCTCGAGCCATGTCGGGCCGCGTCGCCCGGATGCGGGGGCAAGTTGCGGATGATCACTTCGTCGTTAGTGGCCCCCGCCCGGGCGGCAAGGCTAGGCGGTAATCGTTGAGCCGGACGCGGGGGTCCGTTTCCCCGTTGTATTTGACGATCGTCGAGGGCCGACGGAAGCGCGGCGGGAACGCCGCCGTGCGTATCTCCCGGCCGAACACCCGGGTGCCGGGGGGCTCCGGCGTCGGGGAGCGATCCTCGCCGCCGCCGTAGCGTCCACCCCTTCGAGGGTGGTAGCCCCCGGCCGCTCGTGCGTCCGCCCGCCCGTGCGCCCGGCGTTGATGACGTTGCGGGCGTCGCCATCCGGCGCCCCCTGCGTGCGTCAAGGAGTCGTTCCTTGACCGGCGTGCGCCCCTTGCTCGGTGGGTTGCCCCGCCGGCTCCCCGCGTGCACCGAGGGTTCACCCCCCGGTGCGGCTTCATCGCCCCGCACATCCCCCCCCCGTTGGCGGATGCGTGAGGCCGAGCTTTCGGCCCGCCGGACGCGCCGCTTGCTCGATGAGAGTTTGCACCTCGCGGTGCATGTCTCGAGCCTCGGGGGTCGAGGGTGCGGCATAGCCCGTAGCGGCGTCGCGGCGGCGACGAGCTCGGCTCGCCCGTGGGGGCACGTCCGCGTTTCCGACGTTAGTGGCGGTGTTGAGGCGGTCGCGGACTGTCGGCCCCGGCTCCCGCGCGCGTTCGCCACGCGCGAGAGGCCTCCCCCGCCATTGAGGCGCGGAGCAACCGCACCGTTCGGTACTCTTCGCCGGCTTGGCCTCGAGCTCGCGGGCTTGGGCCAGCTGTGCGTCGACGTCGGCCCCGGCAGGAGCGCTTGGCCCCGCGGCCGGGCGCGTAGCGATCCCTGGGGTAGGCGTGACTTCTCCGTCTCCCGGCGCCCACCGCGCCGGCGGCGTTAGCCGGGTCGTTGGTGATGACGGCGCAACACTCCCGCGTGGGGTCGTAGCTCCCGATGCCGGAGTCGTCGGAGCGACCAAACCGGTAGTCCGTGGCGTCGAGGAAGCGCCCGAACGCGGCCGGGTCCGGCACGCGGGGAGAAGTCCCACTCCGCGTACCCGTGGCGGTTGGCGGGTGGCATCGTGTCGACGGAGCCCGGGGGATGACTCGTCCGCCGCCGAGGTGCCGGGGTCCCCGGCGACGAAGACGTGGCGGCCGGGCGGAACCTTACGCATCGTCGTGTTCACGTTGGCGTTATGGGCCGTCGTGGCGCCACGCGGCCCAATGGGGACGCGCGGTCCGAGACCGCACGCGGTCCCGCCGGGGCGGTGGCGATCGTGGTGGCGGGCGTCCGCGCCGGGCGGCGGCACGCTCGGCCCCGCCGCCGCTCGGACCGCGCCCGGCGCGAGCGTAGCCCGGAGCGACGGCGGCGTCGCGGCGTCGACGGACCCGCGGCATCCGTGCTCGCGGGCGTCCGCGCCGGTGTCGTGCGCGTGGCGGGGGTCCGAGCGGCACCTAGCCCGACGCCGCGCGCGGAGTTCCTCACGGTTAGTGAGGCGCATGAGATAGCCGTTCCCCGTGGCACGAAAGTTCGTGTCCCCGAAGCGGATTTCGAACCCGCGGGGGGGGGGTCCGAGCTACCCATGCAATAGCGTGTAGCACGATATTCGGTGTGAATCACCATGGAGGGAATTGGTGAAATGACCTTAGGCGCACGATTGCCCCACGGTGGGCGCCAACGGCGGTGCGGAATATGGTCCCGACACTAACCGAGTAGATAGCGCCTAGGTCTATCCCTCGATGGTCGATGCCAAGCAACAAATGACACAAGGTTTTATCCTCGGTTCCGGCCGCGGGGCCGTACGTCCGACAGGGGTGTGCTCGTGGCACTATATTGCTCGGCACCGGGGTGCTTGTAGTGGGGCAAGTACAAGCAAGGCGGGAGAGGAAGCGTGGCTTCCAAGTCCCCGGACGAGTGGTTGAAGATGTTGTGGGAGAATAAGAGAGTGAGTGCACGGTGTGTTGTGTTGATCTGGACTCGTCTCCTCCCCCCGCGGCTGGGGGCTCGCCTCCCCTTTTATAGGCCAAGGGGGCGGTGAGTTACATGCACGCCGCGCTATCCAGCTATGTGGGGGTGCACGTCGTGCTACGTTGTAGAGTGGGCGGCCGTCCGGACGATCTTTGCTACGATCCGGCCATGATGGCCTACCCCGTGCCCGAACAGGTGGCGGTTCGAGGGTAGGAGGGCGGCGGATGGTTGTGGCGTCCTCTAATAGGCTTCGAGGGAGGTGCCGATGATGGGCGGTACGGGGCACAGGGACGGGCGAACGGCGTTCCTTCCCAATGCGTTCCGCGGTAGCGAGTGGTTGCTTGCAGCCGCGCGGGCGTGCGCACGCACGCGTGGGTACGGCGGCCGCGCCGTTACGGTGACCGGGATGGCCATCCACCGACCTAGCGCTCCTCACCTAACTCCGTAGGGTCACGGGAAAGTGAAATCGAGGGTGCGCCGGCCCCCTTCGAGGGGTCGGGCGCGTTAGTCGTATCGTAGTGGGCGCGCGGTGTCACGGGACCGACACCGGCCGTACGCACGGTCCATCCCCACGGGGGCGGGAATGGGCTCCTCCCCGGGGAGTTGGTGCGGCGGCACCGGGCGCGAGCCCCGGCGCATGATGGCGCCGTCCCCGCGGCGTCGGGCGTTAAATGCCCGTGTACGGGGCCGGCGCACGCGTGCGGGGGCGCCCGTGAGCGCGGCGGGCCCCGGCCCGAGGGCGGAACGGACCCTCGAGCGGGACGAGACCCGCTCGAGGGGGAGTGAGCCCCCGAGCGGGGCGGGACCACTCGTGGGGGGAGTTGCCCCTCGAACGGGGCGGAGCCCGCCCGAGGGGGAGTGCGCCCTCGAGCGAGGCGGAGCCCGCTCGAGGGGATTTCTAAGAGGGCCGTCTTGGTGGGCCGTCGGAGTCCCGCGGCTTGGGCCGTGTCCTGCATGGTTAGTCACCTGCATGGTTAGGCTTAACGTGTTTTGGTGCGGGATTTAAGTGAGGGTTTCCCCATTGTTTAAGGGGACCCCTAGGGCGGTCCCCGACACCCCCCTCCCGGCCGGCCCCGACCACGCCCGCACCCGCTCCCTCGGTGGTCGGCTCGGTCGAGGGAGTCATCGGAGGAGCGGGGCCATCATCGCCCCAACCTGTTGCCGCCGCCGTAGAGGAGGTCCCCGTGCCGAACCAGCCCGCCGCGACCCTTCGGGAGCGCGACGCCCCCGAGGGCACGACAAGGGTAGCCTCCCCCAAGAGCGTGAAGCCCCCGAGGTCACGACAAGAGTCACCTCCCCCGGAGATCCGGGAGGCCGAGGAGAACTGCGGCGTGGCCTTGTCACAAGGCGTCGGAAGCGGTGAGGCCCGTGTCCTCGAGCTTGCTTGTGCCCCGTGGGCGGCCGCCTTCAAGGTTGGCAATGATGCGAGGACGATGATGAGGCCGCGGCATGCAACACCCTCTAGCGTGAGTTGGTTTGGGTGCACCTCGCGTTCGACGAGTTGATTCTTCTCGCGATGTCGGTGAGTTTTCTTTGAACGAGTACTTATTCCCAATTTTCCGGTTCTTCGAGAGGTGCGGCTCACCTTCGACTTGTTCGGGGCGGACCCTCGCGGCATCGGGACGGAGGCGAGCGCGCACGACAAGAGAGCTCCACGCGAGCGGGCTCGGTTGGAGATGCAACTCGTCATGGCTCTAGTGGAGGCGGCCGCGGCGGTGGCAAGCGAGGTGTTTACGCGGACGACCCTTAAAGCCGCCAAGCGGTGCCGCAAAGACCATGCCACTATCGCCCGGACCGCTATCGCCGCGGCCGTGGCCGAGTGGGACACGCTGTCTTCAAGGATGGTTCTTGCCGAAGCTAAGGTCGAGAGGCTCGAAACCGCAGCGGCCGAGACTCCGCTCGGGCGCGGCCGCGAGAAGGCGGCACTCGAAGCGAAGGTGTTGGACCCGGAGCGCGACACCGGGCACCACCACGGCGGATTTGGCGATGGTCGGCCGCCGGTTCTCCCCGGTGTCTACAATCGGCTTCGGGGAGGTCTCCGAGGAGGTGACACAGCTACACGAGAGCAACACCAAGTTGTCTGAGGACCTCGAGGGTGAGTTGGTTAAATGCTTTCTTTCTCCGTCCCCTTCACTGCCCGCTTCTTGTCGTGTTCTAACTTGTCAGTTGCCATTTTAGAGGCGCGCGTGTATCGTGTCGGGATGACCGCGAAGTTGGCCGAGCGAAGGCCGGAGCCGAACTCGCCCGCTTCTCGTCGTGCCCTAGCCGGCGCTTGTTAGAGCGGCTTCGCAGTGAGTGTCGAACCTTGACTCTCGTCTTCCTCTTTCTCGCGGACCCACCATAACTCATCGCCCGTTCAACTTTCGCAGGTCAAAACCGAATTGGAGCGATCGCGGATGGCCGGAACACCCGAGCGCGATTCGGAGGTAGCTCGCCAGAAGAACGCCGAGGACATGGCCAAGCTTGGAAGGGCCATTAGCACGGCCATGACTGGGCTCGGCATGTCGCTTGGGTCGGTGGCGCTCGAGGCGCTGGTTGAAGAGGTCAGGCACCTCCCAGACGTAGTCTGGGAGCTTGAGCTGGCGACAGCCCGGCGAGCGGTGCACCGAGTCCTTGCCATGTTCGAGTCTCACTACCAGGGGCTAGACCGCATGGCGGCGAGCGGTCGCTCGGCCCTCGGTATCTCCGATGCGCAGTGCGACGAGCTTGAGGAAGACTGCGCCTCTTTCACCCGCGACATGGCCGACGCCGCCCTGAAAGATCTAAAGCTGCTGCCACAAGATGCACCAGATAACTCAGAAGCCCCCGAGCCCTCAAGTTAACTGTATCTTATTTTGTTTTATGTAATGACCGAACAAGTCGTAAATCTACTAGCCGTGTAGCTATGAACTTTACTCAAGTTCCGTTACATCCCGATCGCTCCGAGAATGACCGGCAAAAAATGTAGTTGACCTTAGAAAATCGAGGCGGTCGAGCCCTACTCCGGAGCCGCGAGGCGTAAGAGTCGAGAGCCCGGCCCCCTCAAACCGCTAAGGGTAACAACCCGTTTGCGGCCCTCAAGAACTCGAATGGTTCGAGGGGTAACTTGGTGTGGTTTTGTTTATGAAATCGTTTTTTGGACCGAGTTCGGGTGGTCACCCGAATGCTTTTGAAAAGAGGTCGGACGAAGACCTGAGGGCTCGGACAGTGTTCGCAAGTCTTCGTGCCGTAGCCGCGGAGGCGTAGGCACTAGGAACTTTGAACGAGCAACAGCTCCTCACCCCACATAGGTCGTCGCCTTTACTTCTCGCAAGATCAAGTTTCCGTCAAAAAACCTTTCGCTCGTGCGATCGGTCTCGACACGGTTGTCGGGATTTTTTTGAAAAAAATTGTAAAAACGGGGTAGGGAATCGTGCCTTGGGTAGCCCCGAGCGAGAGAGCATCTTTGCACTTTGGTGCAAGGACGCTTGCTTTGCTCGAGCCCAAATGTTGTTGCAAACTCATAAACACGGCCATCGATAAGTTTCGAACTCAAGGACATGTGAACAAGGCATGCAACATCATTTTATCGATGTACGAGGTTTGAAAACGTTACTCAAGGATAAAACGGGCGCGGGTGTTCGATGTTCCACGCGTTGGAGACGACCCTCCCATCCTCATACCGGATCTTGTGTGTCACCGGTGGTAGCACTTCATAGATGATGAATGGCCCTCGCCAAGGTGGTGATAGCTTGTGCTTGTCCTTGCTTTGCCTTGAACTCGTCGGAGTACAAGGTCTCCTACGTGGAATTTGCTTGTTTTCCGTGGTGATGTGTTTTGATATTGAGACATTATAGAAACATGGCTCGCGTCGGGCATACGGCGAAAGGAATGGAGGACGAAGGCTCCCCGTCGAACCGCGAGGAGAACCCTACTTCGCCCGAAGCTGCGGAAGGCGTCGCGGCCTCTTCTTCGTTGTCTAGCTCGGAATCCGGTAAGATTTCGGCTTGGATGAATTTGTCGACTCTCGCGAGAGCGGTAGTTCCTCATCTACTTCCGATAGCGATGAAAGTAGTGATTCGGTAGTGGGGGTGATTTGGAAATAACATTGAGATATACAAATGCTAACAAAGCGGATCTTTGGGACCGAGGAGGGCGAAATCACGGGAGGGAGTGGTACGGAGGCGCGAAAGTGTCGGGGAGAGAATTTGGCTAGCGTGCAAGCCGGTCCCGAAGATTTGGTTAAGCCGGGCACGTGTTTTATGGGCCGGTTGCTCGATGACTCGGGCGGATTTGGATGCTCTGGTTTTGGAGGGTTGTTTTTCGTCGAAAACCGTCGGCTCCCCGGGGGAAGGAAATGACGCCGAAGCCTACACCGAATGAGAGTGTTGTGTTTCGGGACTTCTTTCTTGCGGGGCCGTGACTGCCGTTGTCAAAGAGGTTCGCCAAAATATTAGCAGGTTATAATGTACAAATTCACCAATTAACCCCCAACTCAATCGCTCAAATCCATAAGTTCTTGTGGGCTTGTCGTACTTTTGATGGGACAAATGAGGCGGACACTTTCATCTGCCACTTTGAGATTCATTGGGCCAAGAAAATTATCACATTTGACAATGAGGATAAGGAAGCTCAATATGGCTGCTTGTAATTTCTAAACTTGCCGAATTAACAAGAACCAACCTCTCGGTGGAACTAGCCCCGACTTCCAAGAACAAGTGCACCAATAGATGGAATTCACATTACTTTTACGCCACAATACCGGTGATTGAGCTGAATGCACGACGTGAAGAGGTGATAGGATACGACTTGGCCGGTCGTATGGTGGATTTGGAGGTTGGGGTGGCTCTGAACTTACAAAAGGGAGTCGTAACTCCACTAGTACCGGTGCTTTTTCAAGCCACTCAAGTGGTTACAACGTGTGATGCGCTCGAGGAATTTGTGGCGACGGACATTTGGCCCAGACAGGGCCTTGATGGGGTTCTCGGGCTTTCTCTATGAAGCGATTGCCTGGACTTGACTACAAGATCCGCAACCCCAAATTCAATGTCAAGCGCCCCGAAGGAAAGACAGATGAAGAAGTACTACCCGACATCGAGAAGAAAGTCATTCGGATGATCGGCAACTACACTCACAAGAAGTAGGAGGCTACCCAAAAAATTTTGAAGCACCAAGGTCACGTTAGTCGTGTCTTGGAAGAAATGAAAGTTCCATGCCCGCCGCGCCCAAAGCCAACAGCACCAAGCAAGAAAATGAAACCGACCGGGAATGTTGGATCCGAGCCGGCGGAAACTTCAAAGAAAGGCAAGTCCAAGTAAGTTTGCTTTGCGACGACAAAAAGCTCCTCAAAACTTGTGAAAGCAAATGAAGCTTTGGCACAACGGAAAGCCGAGGCCACTAGAACCACGTTGTCACCGATTCTTTGAGAAACCCACCAAGCCGATGAAGGTCGGCGAGAATTTGATTCGACAAAAGACGAGAGGCTGCAAAAGTAGCCACCGCCAAAAAAGAGAAAAAAAGATTCACGATGTGGTGACAATGTTAATCTTGAGAGGAAAACATCTTCTAAGAGAAAAGCCCCGGCATCACCGAGAAGG
This sequence comes from Cenchrus americanus, assembly GCA_947561735.1. NCBI lineage: Eukaryota > Viridiplantae > Streptophyta > Magnoliopsida > Poales > Poaceae > Cenchrus > Cenchrus americanus. The sequence continues at coordinate 72,123,875 of OX387244.1, read as the reverse complement.
ATAAAGGAATTTGTATTGAAGAGAAATAGCACGAAGCTGCGAAGACTCACGAAAAATGATCGTGGATTGACCCGTCGACGAAGAAGATAAAAATGTAGATGTTCGCCACACCGAAAATTTAGCCGACGGGAAACTATCCTCCAAAAGCTAAGGAAACTCGGAGCCGAAGGATCAGCTGAAATTGCACCGATTGATCCGGATCTAGCATAGATTGAGGCTAGGACGGATCATGCACAAGCATACTTTTCCGTGACTTGCCCTCCCGGAGAGCGCATGAAACAAACACCGGAAGAAGAGGCGACCGACAAAAGGTACTCGGGAGCACTATGAGCGGACTAGAGAATTTTTACGGCCCCGCGCCGAGAGAACCCGTCGTCGGTTTGATGGATGTGATCGACGACACCGAGGATTATATTATATTGACGATGGTACCCCGATGGAAACCAAGAGAAAGATTTGTCGGTTTCGGTGCCGGCGAAGCCGGAACCAATCCGCAAAGCGAAAAAGGTCAAGGCGTCGGCTCGAAAGCGAATGATCCGATTGAACCGGGTTTGACCGGTGTTGAAAAATCGAAGAAAACCTTTCGCGATCACGGCCTCCCACCTTTGATGAATTTCAACGAAATGCCGACGGGTTTACGAAAGGTGGCGGTGCTTTGGGTTCCGGGGGCGACGACACCCTTGTGCTTGAAACCACTAGTACGTTACTTCCGCACGCTTCTTTTTTTGAAATTCTTATTCGTGGAGACTTACTGTTTTCATGATTTTTCGGTGGTGACCACTCGGTTATGATAGGTAGCAAGGATAAAAGCCCGCTCAAAGAACAAAGTGACGCACATTTGTTTGGATTGAGCGCCGACCCCTCGGTCTTGGAACCTGGTATGCGCTACGATTTTGCGGTTGTTTCCTTAAATGGAATTGACTTTATCTCTTGTTATCCAGGTGTGTCTTTGTTTTTTGTTGCACCTTGAACTGACAAACCGTTTTGGTTTGCGAATGTAGATTTCCTCAATTCCCCGGAAGAACTTAATGGCAGCCAAATATTGGATGTGATGCGGTCCTTTCTTTCCATAGGAATAGCTACGGTCGTAAAGGGTATGAACAATTTGTAAATGACGCGAAGTGCTCTCGCGATGAAAAAATTCGTTTGGAGGAAGAAAATCGCAAGTTGCGTGAAGAGAATGAAAGGCTGAAAATCACTCCAAGAAACTTACTAGTCAAGTTCAAAATTTGACGGAAGCGGTGCTCAAAGCAAAAAACAGCGCTGGATGCATTGAAACAAGAGCTAGAAAAAGCACCGAGCTTCGCGGCACTTGTCATTCGAACGACGCCCATGTGGTGCAAATAAAAAGTCGTGATGATTTGATTGTAGAACTCAAGAAGGTGAAAGGTGAGTTGGATGATACCTTGGAAAATAATGAATCTTATTGCCATGAGTGGGGAGTACATCCGGCTTCGGCCTATCATCGGGTGCTTGAACTTTATGGTGCCTGAGACTCGAAGTTCAAGGTTACCGACAATATTAGCGGTTATTGCTTATGGATGAATAGCGAACGAAACTTCGCCCGACACTATGTCGAAGATTGGGGATTATGGGGCGGAGACATGTTCCAAAGTAATCTTTCATTTGTTAGAGGAGCGTGGTTGTGAACACTTTAAGGCTTTTGGTACTCATGGATTCGAGTTCCCTTCTTCGGACACCTTGCCAGCCGCAAGTAAGATTGTCGACACGATTACAAAGATCGTGCTTCGTAATTTCTGAGTGAAAAGTGGTTGCGAGCATGCTTGAAAGAAAGCGGTAGATCGATTGGCCAAGGTTAGACCCTTCGTATCACTTTGCCCGAGTTTTGATTGGTTTTATCTATTCTTAACTTTCATATTTGAGGTTTCGATACGTTTCCTTTCTCATAGTTCTATTTTGGATAAGCAAAACAAGCTTTGGAAATTTGTGAACACCAAGCAACACATGGTGCGGATGCATCACTTGGTCCTTACGGGCCATACCGAGACCGGCCGCCGAAAACTAGCACCGATGAAGATGAGATTGTTGTCCCCGGAGCTCCCGTTCGTGATGCGGCCGCCGCCGAAGGAGACCAACTGGATCCGCTTCGGCGAGGCCCTTGCTCCGCTACACCACAAAGGACCTACTACGAATCCATCCGTGAATCCCACCTCAGAGGTGTAGAAAGATAGATGCTCTTAGGGATTTCTCATTGTAAATTTTTTAGGCTTGAAAGACAATGATGTAAATTTTGCGTGGAATGTTTTTGCGGACATCGAACGAGGATGTAGTGTTGGATGTGATTCCTAAGACTTTCAACCGCGCCAACACCTGCATCAGCGGTGCGTCTTGGAAGGTCTTTCAATGCCGATTCCCTGCAAAAATTTTTGATGAATTTTGGGAGATTTGTGGTTCGTATTGTTCTTTGCACTATTACCACCTTCGCTACTTCATGACCATGCACGATAATAGCAAGGTAACATTGGTTGATCCAAGAGCGACCGACGCCCAAGTCGTAAAAGAAGAGCCATGCGATAAGGAAGAAATAGATCACTGCTTTGTATACGACATGGTTAAAACTCCGTGGAGCGTGGTACTCAAAGGGAAACTATGTAGAGCTGCCTTTTTCATGAATACGGCGTACTTATGTTATCATTATCGCAGGTTTCAACCGATGTTCTCGAAAGAAAATGTCTTCCCCCTTTGAAAACTCGGGAGAATGTAAGCCGAAGACAAAGTGTTCGACCGAGCGAAGCCCGAGGCCTTACATTTTGTTTGATTGTTTGTAATAAACAATATTTTGCTCTGAAGGAACGTTTAAAATAAAGACTTTGGGTATTGGTGAAAGGTTTTGCATGAATTCGTTTGTTTTTGTGATTGATTCTTTCATCATGTATAAGCTAGCCTACCATGCGATGCCTAGGCGTGAGATGCATTGTAGGACTAGGGTTCGAATAAAAATGTCGAATATTGCAGCCTCGAAGCTGTTTTTCGACAACGAAAGTGTTACGATGTTTTGCCTTGGTGCCACAATGCGAAGCTATGCTTTGCTATTCCAAAGCCAACAATTGCAACTTATCAACTCTTCTTGATGTTGCCTTGATTCACAATGAACCACTTTTGATGCATCCATTGTGGATGGGCTGTTTTGAGAACAGCTCTTTAAAGGATATTGATTCATGTGAATCGTTTATGTTTCACTACTTGTTGGTGGGATACTTTTGCACGGATCTTCAATTCACTTGCTTTAGAGTGGGCTATCTTAGATAGCACTTTAAAATATGCATGAAAGTAAAGAGCAAGAATCATAGGGGGGAATTATTCTATTCATTGAGAAAGGGAAATTTTACATCAAGGTTGCCTCGTTAAAAACCTCACGCTCCGGGATGGAGTTCCCCCTTTGTGAGGAAAAGATTACAACCTTGTTATTGATTTAAATTGTGTGAAAGTAAAAACTAGAAAATGTAAAACTTACGAGGCATCCGCATTTATAGTTCCATGCGACCGACTACTACAAAACTTTAGCTCGGGGAAAAACTTGCACAAGTTGTCCACATTCCACGAATGCGGCAACTCAACACCTTCCTTATCCTTGAGATGAAAGGCTCCATCTCGACACTCGCTCACAACGATGTAAAGCCCTTCCCATGCGAATTGCAATTTTCCCACCTTTGAATCGGCATTCTTTTTCCTTTTCGGGATGAAATCTCCGACTCCGAATGTTCTTCAAAGATACCTTTTTGTTCCTCCGGTTTCGAGTTTCCTCTTGGCACTTTAGCAGATTCGAAACCATATTGAGCCTATCAATTTCCACTAAGTCTTTGTCTACTTCCTCGTTGTCGCGAGAGCAACCTACCAAAACTCGGCGCTTTCGTTGGCTAGTTCTTCCTAACACATAGCCTCGGCTCCATACAACAATCGAACGATGTGAACTTAGTAGCTCTAGATTCGGTGGTGTTGTGCGACCTAGTGACTCTAGATAATTCTTCGGCCCACTTTTCTTTTTTTCCGGTCGAAGAGACACTTCTTTATGGCTAGATTTAGCCATTGGGCCTTTCGACTTGTGCCATTGGATTGGGGGTGATATACGGAAGCAAAATAGAGTTTTGTCCCAATCATGCGACGGTATTCTCGAAGTCTTGGCAATCAAATTGCTTCCCGTTATCAACTTGTGAGTTCCCTAGGTACACCGAATACAGATGATTTGCTGCCGAAAAAAACATTCGATGGTGGTTGATGTGATAGTAGCGACGTGTCTCGCTTCAATCCACTTGGTGAAGTACTCGATCGCTACCACGGTGAACCCGGAGTTGCCTTGAGCCATAGGCAATGGTCCCATGATGTCCATGCCCCAACGCTGCGGCGGCCCAAGTAGGCATAATGAGTTGCGAAAGAGCCCCCGACCTTGCTGGTGCTTTGCCGCAAGCGCGGTGCCTTGCAAGTTTTTACAATGCGCTCGACGTCTCTTATTGTCGTTTACCAATAAAAACCTTGCACGAAAGCCTTTCCGGCTAGAGCTGCGGTCGCAATGTGCGATCCTCACATTCCACCTGTGGATTTCCTTCATGAGCTCGATGCCTTGTTCTTCGTAATGCATTTCAATAGTGGTGCACATACCCCTAACTTGAAAAGGTTGTCATCTTTAAGGATGTATCCCTTCGCTCGAGCTTGCATCCTTTTCATATCATGAGCTTCGACGACCGCTCATAATTTCCATGAAGGAAAGTGATGATGGGAGATCTCAAATCTATCCTTGCGATTGCATTGATCGTAATGAGGGGTTGCTTGTTTGCTTTAATTGATGCGGTAGTGAGGATCTTGAAAAATACATTTGGAGGCATCACCTCCCTTTTTTGCGGATCTTTTTGCTAATTCATCGGCTTCATTGTTCTTTTTCTTCCTTAGCAAGGGTTCAATAGTGAAACCCCGGAAATGTCGTTCCATCCATCGCACCTCGGCAAGATACTTGATCGGCTCTAGCTATTTGGCCTCACTCTCTTTTTCCACGTGCTCCTTGATGACTTCGCATCGCACTTTACCAGAAATTGCTCACTCCCAAGGCTCGCACTTTTCTTAAGCCCGGGAGAAGCGCCTCGTACTCATTGGTATTGTTGGTGCACTGTCGGAAGGATCGAGTATTCCAGCCTAGCCGCGTATCTTAACTTGACCCTAGCTAGTGAAGTGATGATTGCGCAAGCAATTCGACGCCTTTGAGCCCCCAAGATCCGTCGCATCCGATTTACCGGACCGGGACTAATTCCTCATCTCCGCCGATATTGCTCGGCAATGTCCAATCTACCACAAAGTACGCCAAAACCCGAGACTAGATAGCCGATCTCTTTCCAAAGTCGACGAGTGTACTCCAAAAGCTCGGTTGCCCATTTGGCGATTCTCGTCCGAAGCCTCCTTGTTGATAAAGAGATCATTCAAGGGTTGATCCGTGAGCACCGTGACTTTGTGGGCTTTGAAATAATGTTTGAGCTTTCTCGTGGCCATAACCACCGCATATGCAATCTTCTCTATTTCTAAATGCATAAGCTTGGAACCCGAAAGAGCCTCGGAAATGAAATATATTGGGTTTTCATGCTTTCCACTTTCGCTATCGACCTCTCGCACTAGTGCTGCACCGACCGCCGCTTTGGATGCGGCCACATACAAGAAAAGGGGCTCTGACTGAAGTGGTGGTGATAAAACTGTCATCTGCTCAATATAAGATTTGAGCTCGGCGAAAGCCTTGCTATGCTCCAGACCCCATTCAATCTTGCGTTTACCCTTCAATGCTTTGAAGAACGGAAGGCTTTGCTCAACATATTTGGAGATGAATCTGTTCAAAACCGCAATCCGACCATTCAACTTCTGAATGTCCCTTTTTGTTTTTGGCTCTTCCATCTCCCTGATGGCCTTTATTTTGTTAGGGTTCACCTCGATCTTCTTAGCTGAAATCAACCAGCCCAAAATTTTTCCCTTGGTGACTCCGAACATACACTTCTCTGGATTCAATTTCAACCCCGTTCTTCTCATGTTGGCGAAAGTTTCGGGCAAGTCGCCGATATGATCGAACCTTTCGCCGCTCTTAAATATAAGGTCATCGGCGTAGTCTTGGATGTTTCTACCAATTTGCGGCTTGAGCACCTCTCCTGTCATTCGGTGAAGGTTGGGCCGGCATTTTTCAAGCTTTCGGTATTCGAATGAAACGAGAAGGTGCCAAAGGGCGTGATAAAGTCGGTCTTTTCCTCATCCTCTCTCGCCATCCAACACCGATGATAACCGGAAAAACAATCCAAAAGAGACATGATAGCGGCGCTAGCCGCCGAATCAATGACCTAATCCATCCTTGGAAGTGGAAAATTATCTTTGGGTGTGGCTTTATTGAGATCCGTGAAATCTATACACATCCTCCATTTTACATTTTTCTTTTTCTTCGGCTCGGTGTTAGCCAACCATTTTGGATACATGACCTCGCGTATGACACCGGCATCTAGCAATCTTTAGACTTCGGACTTTGATCGCAACCACCTTGTCATTGGACATCATCTTTCTGAGCTTTTGCCTTCGGGGTTTGACAGCAGCATCGATGTTCAACTTGTGCTCAATAAAATTGTGATCCACGCCTGTCAAATCTTCGGCAGACCAGGCGAACACATCCCTAAAGGAATTGGATTAGCTCGCCTCTTCGCTTGGTGTATGATCCGACCCAATGACAATGGCCTCGATCCCAAACCATTTCATCCAACAAAACTTTCTTAGTGTCGTAGTCCGGCTGCACATTGATTTTCTCCTTGTCTACTTTCGGTTGCTTCTCCACGGTTTTGACCTTGTCCGCCTCGTCGAGAGCATTGACATTTCTTTGGCCTAGAGTTCTACCCCTCTCTAGGTTCCGACCATCATTTTGGTGGCTCGAAATTGTGATGACCCCTTGCATTGTTGGTATCTTTATGAACAGGTGGGCTTGATGAATGATAGCTTCAAACTTGTTCAAAAAATCTCTCCCCGAGGATTCTCGCTATAAGGGTAATACATTTCCACCACATCGAAAGAAAAGTACTCTGTCCCGGCATTCTAGATAGTGCCGAAAGATATTGGGAGCTAAACCTTTCTTATTGTGTGAATGACACATCCTCCAAAACTATACAATGGTGTGTTGAGAGGATTTAATAGATTTTTGCTCAACCCCATTTTGTCACACCCATCCGCAAAGATTATGTACGTTGACGAGCCGTTATTAACCAAAAGCTTTCCCAAAGTCCAACTTGCTATATTGGCTTCGATTACGAGAGCATAGTTGTGAGGAAAACCTTGCGGCCTCATATCTTCCTCTCGAAAAGGTGATTGGAATATGCGACCATCCGGTTTTCGACTCTTCCATCCACACAAATGTTATGGACTTCACGAAAGTAATGCTTCCTATCCTTCTTAGATTCAAATTCCAAGGCGGAGCCACCCGAAATGGGGAGAATGGTTCGACGGATGGAAGTAGGTCATTTTGGCCCTAAAGTTTTCCGGTAGAGGTGGAGCGGTTGGGCCTTTGTACGGGGGAGGAGGAGGAGGAGCGATGGGATGTTGGTCAATGGGTCCGTGCTCAACATTTTCGGCCGGAAGATCCGGGATTGCCGGGACGATGGTTGGGTGTAATTTGGGATAGGTGGTGAGAAGTAGGGATGAAAATGGTGTGGATAATTGCCGCATCCGATTAGATCCGAATTCGAATTATGCGAATATGGAGATGTGTTTTCGATATCCATGCGGATGTGGATAATCCAAATCCGATTGTGTGCGGATGCCGAGGACCATGTGTGGTTCGAGGATTGGTGGATGGTCTCTTCCCGGTGTGATAAGTGATTGACAACATTGTGTGGATTGATTCTTGGCTAAGTACTGCAGTGCAAGTTGCGGCTTGACCGGTGTTGGTGCGGGTGAAGAACAAGCGCGAAAGGTCATTGTGGTGAGGCCTCTAGGCCGTGGAGAAGACAAGTAGGCTTTGTTTGAGGGACCCGGTGGCCGGTAGAGTCAAGTGCGGGCCGCATGGTGGCAAGAACAAGAAGACGAAGTCATGGACGGTTTCTTGGTTGAGCCTCAAAACCAAGGTCGAGCCGGGACTACGTGGGAGTCGAGTCATGAGTGGCGATTGGCGGAGGATACACCGAGTCGGCGGGGGTTTCTCGTGGTTCACCGAAAAACATTGGGTTCCTTGGTTGATCCACAAAGCCGGGACCGGAGAACCGAAGACGGAGGTGCAACGGAAGATAGGACCGGTCCGACCGGTGGGTCCGACCGGTGTGCGACGACGCGGTCCGGAGGCTTCGAAGCGGAGGATACGCATCGGGATCGCAAGGCTTATGTCGAGGCTAAGCAAGTTTGCGGTCATCGGGCATCCGTCCGATGGAGCGATAACAAAGACTTCGAATTCGCCCTTGTGGGGCATGTATCCCTAGTTAGCTAGTAAGGGTATTTTAGACTTTTGATTGCCTCCATATAACCCAAGTGGTGAGAGGATGGCGGCCATCTCTTGGAACCCTAGCTCATTTTGTTTTCCTATTTTCCTCTTCCATTTTCCCTTGGAATTTCTAGGACTAGCTTGAGAGCTTCATGGTTAGATCTTGTGAGAGGGTAGGATTGTATGAACCTTCATGGTATGTATACTTGATTCGGCGTGGTTCCTCAAGGCTTGTTTGAGTTCTTCCCAGTTTTCCTTTTTGGTGATTTTATCGGAGTGATTTCGAGGTCTTTCTCTTGGGGATTTGTTGGGGGATGTATGCATGAACCCTTCATGGTTCTTTTCCCTTTGATTCCCCGCCCAAATCTATGAGAAAAGGGGCTCGATTTTGGGGTTTTCATTGTCTTAGGGTTTGTGGTGTTCTAGGCAAAAATCGTTCAATTCATCTTGATTCAACGAGTTTTGGTGGACCATAACTTTGCTATGGAATGCCCATGAGGTGTCACTACTATCCCCAAAGTCTTGTTCGGATCCGTGGAGCGAATCGGGAGATCGGGAGTTGGATTTGGAGGAGTTGACCGGCGGGTTCTATTCATCCGGAGCCGCCCGTGTTTCACCGGTCGACCGGTGCTCTTGACCGCCCAACTCTAACCGGTGTGAGCCCTTTGTGGGATTTGCCTCGGGTGAGTTGCTTAATCTGTGTGTCTTTGGGTTGTCTTGTTGTTGGTCGGTTCTTGGTCGGTTTGGAGTTGTTTTGCTAGGCTTTGTGTAGGGTTCTTCTTCCTTGCGGGTTGTGTTTTGGGGGTGTTTCGTTCCGTGGCCTAGAGAAGTCATTGAGGCTCTCTCGGAACGCTTGTTGTGCGGTTGCCGTAGCCACCGGCCCGACCGGCTCGTCCATCGGTCGACCGGCGCGAGCCACCGGTCGACCAATGTAGCACGGTAGCAAGCCGTGCAAGTTTCCACCGTGTGTGTTCGTGAGTTTTGGCTCGGAAGGCTATGTGTTGGTTCCTAGGACCGGTAGCACTCCGGTGGCTACATGGTCTTGACCAACTTTGGTAGTTGAATCGGAGACGTGTGTTGGAAGCCGTGGTCATCTTATTGGAGCCTCTATCTCCTTCGAGAAGAATTTTTATTGGCTCCCATTCACTCCCCCTCTCGGGTTCACCGTTTCGGTCCTTCAAGTGGTATCGCATCCTATTACGGGTCTTGATTGACTCCAACCAGGAACGGGGTTTGGGTCCTCCACACTTCGATGGCAAAGACTACCGGATGTGGAGTAAACGGATGGCGGCGTTCCTCCGCGAAAGGGTCAAATCCTTTGGGATGTAATGGTGGACACGGACTATGTCCAACCGATGAACTTCCTCGCTCCAGGATCGAGGGACATGTTCTACGCCAACAACAAGGTGGTCGACTACTTGTTTCATGCTCTGTGTCAACTCGAATTCGATTGGATGCACATGGAGAGCTTGGCTTGTAGAATTTGGTCGAGTCTGAAGAAAGCTCATGTTGGAAATGCTCGGAGTTCGAGCTCGGATGTATGCGACTTACCGGGAGAGAGTACGAGAACTTCACTCATCTCTCGGGTGAGTCCATCGATGCCTTGTTTTAGAGGTTTACGGTGGTGAACAACATGAGGGCCAATGTGGACGTGCTCCCGTACGATGATCGTGATAGGGCCGTCGTGCTCTTACACTCACCGGATTGTACGGTTTGGGCGGAAAGTTCAAGGCCATTGTAGAGTCGGAGAAATATGACACTCGACCATGAACAAACTGTTCTCGAAGCTCAAGTCGGCCGAGGTGGATTGGGGCATGACAACCAAGATTGAGGGCCCGACTAACTCTCATAGTCTCGCCCTCATCGGTGGCTCTAAAGGAAAGTCTAGCGCTAACCCATCCACCAAGATGTTCTCCTCGTCCTCTTTGATGCCTTTGCCGATGACGAGTTCGACGTGCTTGGAGAGGACGAGCCGGCGCCGCCGACCGGCAGGTTCGAGAGAACCGAGTGAACATGAGGAGGAACACGAGGACTTGCTTCAAGTGCGGCAAGCGGGACACTTCGTCGCCGACCGCCCCGAGAAGGTCAAGAACAAGCACGGCTACAAGCACAAGTCGAAGACAGATGGCAAGTACCGATCAAGGTGCGACCACAAGCACAAGCGCAAGAGCAAGCACAAGGATGAGCGACGATCGAGGAAGAGGGAGAGCCGAGGCAAGGCCCGAGCGATGGTTTGAGCGAGCGACGTTGACTCCGCTTCCGCGTGCTTATACCCGAGCATTTTGAGCCCGGCCGACCCGGCCCGCCGGCCCGACCCGGCCCGGCCCATGCCGTGCCCGCCCACGAACCTTACCGGACGGGCGTGGGCGAGAGATCTTGAAGCCCGCAAAATTTTCTTTTGGCCCGAGCCCGACCCGAAATGCCTGTGTTTAGTTGTTTTACACTATAAAATACGCGGCGGTCCGCCCAAGCCCGGCCCGACCCGAGCCCGCCCGAAAATTGAGGCTCGACACGTCCAGTGGGATGGTCATGGGCGGGATTTTTTCATCCCGAAATAACGTAAATTTTTTCGGCTCGGCCCGAAAAATGCTCGTGTCTACGTGTACTCCACCTCAAGCTCGAGCAGTAGTGAAGATGAAGGTGATCGGCGCAAGGGCGGGAAGTCGTCCAAGAACCCGAGTGGGCCGAGCCGCTTTGCTAGAGATGGCTTCGCACCATGGCGCTTAGCTCCGGCAAAGAAGAAGAGTCACCGCAGCAACTCGGACTCGATTCCGAGGATGAGGTACGTGACGAGCTTCCCTTCTTGCGTCGGGTGAATGAACGGCTTGGCTTTTTGCTTGATAATCGTGATGATATGCTTAGGGAGGAAAAGAAGATGAGGAAGGATCTTAGGGCTTCGCTTGAGGATGCTAGGACTAGAGTGCCCGAGTTAGAAACACGTAACCTAGATGCTAAGCTTGAGATTGATTCGCTTAAGGCTTCACCTGTTGTTTCGATTAAGTTGAATGTGCTGATTGTCCTATTTTCCTACTTGCTATGTTTAAGGAAAAACATGCCTCCAAGTGTGAGGAACTAGATGTGCTTAGGGTTGAAGTGGCCGAGCTTAAGTCTAGACTCGCTTTGCTAGGTGCTTCACTTCTTGCCCCGTTTTGCATGGAAAAATTGATGAGATGCATGCTTACATTGTTTCTCTTGAGGCTAAGCCGAAAGAACCTATTTCTACATCTTGCTCTACTTGTGAATTGCATGCTTTGAAGAATCCGGAACTTGCACATTATGTTGATCATCTGCAGGATGAGAATGATGAGTTGAGAAAAATGATGGGCCGGTTGTCGAGGCATGAACCCCAACTCGGATGATTATGGAGACCTATAAGCGCCGGGATGGGAAAGCACTTGGGTCGGAGAAGGTTGGAGAAGTTAGTGGTGAGGGAGGAGAAAAGATTAGTGATATCCTAGCTCCACCAAAAACCTACCACAAGAATACCTTCGCTCCTAAACCCAACACACTACAAAACAAACTCGACACAAACCCGTGCATCCACCCATATTCCCTCACTCCACATATGATTTCCAAAAGCCTATCAAGTTCAAGAGAACATTGGGGAATGTGTTCTTTGGGAAAGAAAGAGAGAAGCCGTGTGAGGAGAAACCGGTTGAGAAGTCGAGTGGAGAGAAACCAAGTGAGCAGCCCCATCCCAAGCCTAAGCCTAATCCCATAAGGTTTCATTGTGGCTATTGTGGGAGAGATGGACACAAAGATGAGTTTTGCTTCAAGAGGAGGCGTGAGGAGAGAATAGCTAAGGAGTGGGCTAACAAGGACAAGTACCACCCTCCCAATGGTGTACTTGAGCCTCATGTGCAGATGCCCGGGGGCCAAGGCGAGTGTGAGGACAAGCTTGTGGCTTAGGGAGAGTGAAAGGCCGCCGGAGGTGTTGTCGGCCGGCTACATCGGTCGGATCGGGTGTGCCACACCGGTCGACCGTGCGCATCCGGGTAGGCAGGGGGCTAGTTTTTGTGCCCGTGATAAGTCTAGGTTTGGTTCAAGAGGTTGTGGTTCGGTGGTTGGTCGGGAGAGTTTGCGGGTGGTCGGCTTGCTAGGCGTTCTCCCCCTCGTGATCAATACGGGGACGGGATGAGTCGTAGCTTTGAGATGGAGAGGAGGAACGGTCCACGGTCTTCTTTTCATGGTTTTGGTCCTCCTCCGCTAGAGAGGGCCGGTTCCCTCATAGTGGTTACCGTGGTGGTGTTCGTGGAGTTATCTTTGGTAGAAGATATGTTTTGGATTGTGCTAACCCCACTTTGAAGCAAATGGCTCGGCATCGGTTTTACTCTTTTGGTACTAACCCCGATGCCTGAGTCGTTTGTTCACTCACATGCTCGTTTTTGAATTTCGGTAGGAGACTTGAAGAACATTTGGTTGATTGACTCCGCTTGCTCGAGGCATATGACCGGAGACAAGGGGTGGTTCTCAAGTCTCGTCCCGTGATGACAAAGAGGTACATCACCTTTGGGGACAATGGGTGAGGGCGTGTCTTTGTCGAAAGTGAGATTAAGGTGAGTGACAAGATCACTCTCGGGCGTGTTGCTCTTGTTCAATCACTTGGATACAATTTGCTTTCCGTGTCCCGGCCTATTGGATGAGGGTTTTGAGGTGTTGTTTCAGCCCCGGTGGTTCTCGGATTTTGGACTCTCGAGGGGACCTTGTCCGTATGGTCATTTTCGAGGGTCGTGTGTTTCGAGCCGATTTTTCTCGCCTTTCTAGTGTTGAGCGTTGCTTCTTGGCCGGTTCTTCGAGTGAGTTGTGGAAGTGGCATAGAAAGTTGGGTCACTTGAGCTTTGATCTTTTGTCTCGCTTGAGTAAACTCAATTTGGTCCGAGGATTGCCACGATTGAAGTTTGAGAAAGAGTTGGTTTGTGCGCCTTGTAGGCATGCCAAGATGGTAACCTCTCCCCACCCGCCTCTCACTGATGTGATGATTGAGCGTCCATGTGAGCTGCTCCATATGGACCTTGTTCGCCCAGCTCGTGTGCGATCAGCGGGTGGGAAGTGGTATGTCCTTGTTGTGGTGAACGACTACTCTCGATATGTGTGGGTGTTCTTTCTTGAGAAGAAAGGGGAGACATTTGGTTTTGTTCGCGATCTTGTCTTGAGGTTGAGGAACGAGAGGCACGGAGATGCCATACGAGTGATCCGCAAGGACAATGGCTCGGAATTCGAAACTCTCACTTCGAAACCTTTTGCCATGACTTGGGTCTTGAACACCCGCTTTTCGAGCCCGTATACGCCTCCCCGTAATGGTGTTGTGGAAAGGAAAAACAGAACCTTGTGTGAGATGGCTCGACGATGCTTGATGAGCATAGGACTAAGAGAAGGCTCGGCCGAGGCGGTGAATACCGCATGCTATGTTTTTAACAAGATCTACCTCGAGTGCATAAGAAGAAAACCCGTTACGAGTTAATGCACGGTGGCACACCCAAGGTGAGTCACTTCCATGTCTTTGGTTGCAAGTGCTTTATCCTTAAGAAAGGAAAGAAGTTGGATAAGTTTGAGGCAAGGTCGGTCGACGGTATTTTCTTTGGTTATGCATCTCACTCTAGAGCATATCGTGTGCTCAATCTTGAAACTAACCAAATCGTGGAGACTTGCAAGGTAACCTTCGATGAGACACAGCCACGTAGTCAGCTTGTCTTTGAGTGTGCATGTGATGATGAACTTGGCGAGGAGATCTTTCAGGGAGGAGGAGCATGAACATGGAGATGATGAAGGTTGTGACAACCTCGCCTAGGAAAATATCGTACTATCGCCTAAACCAATCCACTTTGGTCATTAAGCAATAATAAAGTATCATCCATGAGGACCATGTGTGGTTCGAGGATCGGTGGATGGTTGCTTCCCGGTGTGATGAGTGATTGACAACGTTGTGTGGACTAATTCTTGGCCGAATATTGCGGTGCGGGTTGCGGCTTGACTTGTGTTGGTGCGGTGAAGAACAAGTGCGAAAGGTCGTTGCTTGGTGAGGCCTCCAGTGTGGAGAAGACAAGTAGGCTTCGTTTGAGGGACCGGTGGCCGGCGGAGTCAAGTGCGGGCCGCATGGTGGCAAGAATGGCAAGATGAAGTCATGGACGGTTTCTTGGTAGAGCCTCAAAACCAAGGTCGAGCCGGGGCTACGTGGGAGCCGAGTCATGAGTGGCGATTGGCGTAGGCTACACCGAGTTCGCGGGGTTTCCGTGGTTCACCACAAAACCACTTGTTTCCTTGGTTGATCCACAAAGCCAAGACCGAAGAACCGAAGACGGAGGTGCAGCAGCATCGGACCGGTCTGACCGGTGGGTACCGGTCTGACCGGTGAGGAGCACCGGTCTAACCGGTGTGCGACGACGCAGTACAGAGACTTCAAAGCGGAGGACACGCGTCGGGATCGCAAGGCTTGCATCGAGGCTAAGCAAGTTTGCGGTCGCTGGGCATCCGTCCGATGGAGCGATGACAAAGATTTCGAATTCACTCTCAAGGGGCATGTATCCCTAATTAGCTAGTAAGGGCATTTTAGACTTTCGGTTGCCTCCATATAACCCAAGAGGTGACAGGATGGCAGCCAACTCTTGGAACCTCTAGCTCATTTGGTTTTCCTATTTCCCCATCCTATTTTCCCTAGGATTTCTATAGGACTAGCTTGAGAGCTTCATGGTGAGATCTTGTGAGAGGGAAGGATGATCGGGTGGCAAGCTAGACCTTGTATGAACCTCTTTGTGATGTATAGATGATTCGACATGGTTCCTCAAGGCTTGGATGTGTTGTCCTCGTTCGTTCTTTTTGGTGATTTTCGGAGCCCTTTCTTAGCGATTTTCTTGGAGCAATTTCGAGGCCTTTCTCTTTGGGATTTGGTGGGGGATGTATGCATGAACCCTTTGTGGTTCTTTTCCCTTTGATTCCCCTCCCAAATCCGTGAGAAAAGGGGCTCGATTTTGGGGTTTTCGGTGTTCTAGGGTTAGAGGAGTTCTTGGCGGGATTTCTTCGATTACTCTTGATTTAGCAAGTTTTGGTGGACAAAATCTTTGCTATGGAGTGCCCATGAGGTGTTCCTACTATCCCCAAAGTCTTGCGCAAATCCGTGGAGCGATTCGGAGATCGGGAGTTGGATTTGGGGAAGTTGACCCGCGGTGTCGTTCATCCCAAGAGCTCGGTCACATCGGTCCGACCGGTGCCTCTCACCGATCCGACTTGTGCGGACTCTCGTTGAGTTTTGCTCGGTGAACATTTGGGTGAGTTCGCTCGTTGTCCCGTGTTGCTAGTGTTTCAAGGTTGGGTCGGTTTGGAGCTCGTAGGCCTCGTTTGGTAGATTTGGGGTTTCTCGGCTTGAACCGGCTCGACCGGTGAGCTACACCGGCCTCGACCGGTGTAGGGGCCTTTCTCGTGGATGTTCCCAAGTTTCATCGGCAGGGGACCGGTCGACGGTGGTGCTCACCGGCCCGACCGGTGTAGGTCGGTGAGGCTCGATTTGGTGTTCCGTTGCGTTCTCGGGTCCGTGAAGTTGGTTGTTGGTTCCTAAGGCCGGTGGCACCGCAGTGGTTGTGTGGTCTTGGCCAACTTGGGTAGTGAGTCGGAGACGTGTGTTGGAAGTTGTGTTCATCTTGTTGGAGCTTCTATCTCCTTCGAGAAGAATTTTTATCGGCTCCCATTCACTCCCCCCCCCCTCTCTAGTTCGCCGTATCCGTCCTTCAATCCTCGTCATTAGTTGCCGGTTAACGCTCGGTGAAATCTCTTACATAGCGACAAGGATCGACATATATGCATTAAAACTCACGCGAAGGCGAGTCCGGAGTACAAACACCATTTAAGTCCGAATTACCCCTAAGGGTTCAATTGTTACAAAACTTGGTTCACGTCATGAAGTAAAAGTTCGAGTTTGAAAACAGCGAGAATAAAATAATCTAGTGCAACGGTAACATCACAGAGGCCATCCGTGATGCCATCACCGGTCGTCATCCACCCGGTCAACTACACCCGCAACAATAGTTTTAAAGCAAGGCTGAGTATACTAATACTCAGCAAGACTTAACCGTCGGGTGATAACTACATCACCAAACTCTAGACAAGAAAGGCTTTTGGCCGGTGGAGTTTTTTTGCTGAAAAGCAACAAAGAGTAGGTCCTTACTTTCGATATTTTAGCACAAGTTCTAGTTGATCACCATTTCTAAGTGTGCCAACTAATTCAAGCAAGAAGTGGACAAGTAATTAATTCATACAACAATATTCACCAAGTTCCATCATTACGGGATATCATGGCCAGTTGATTTAGCAGTCTCGGATAACGGTGAGAGGCCAACAATCGATTGATTTAAACCTTGCAAGGTAAACATAAGCACACGGTAGGATGCCTCCACGAGGACAACCTTCCGGGCGGTTCCCAAAAGTTCTCGGCTTGGGATGAATCTTACGAGCTTGGGTACAAGGCTAGTTGGCGTACCCCGCAAGGCATCCAACATCACACAAGTACCTCCCTTCCACGCCGGGTAGGTGATTCCTCAAGAGTAGTAATAGTAAGTTCCCGCACCGTCTCATTAAGGTACTAGGCTTACCGGTCCCATTCCCGACAAGTGCTTAGTACGTTCAAAAGCTTAGCCCACAAAAGCCACCGTACCGTAGTCCAAATCTCATGCTCTTACCACATGAGCAATCCATTTGTAAAGATCTTATGGTTCCAACATAAGAACCTATTCTCGCAGTGACGAACAACACTCAACTTGTACCGGTCCTATAGCACAAGATCTATCGACCTAGCATACTAGTGATAGATCATAGGTACCTAAAGATCATGCATTTAGGGTTTCAATTCAATCCCCGAAACGCAAATGCGCAATCATAGCAATGATAAATGCATAATTTTAAAAGGCGGCGTTAATGATGCCGGGGCTTGCCTTCGCCGGCAAGGTTGGCCTTGGGCCCTTCGGACTTTGGTCCAGGTCTTGAGCTACATCCACGTACGATAGCTCTTCGTCCGCACCGTCGCCTCCTCCTTCGTGCACGAGCGTATATTTATCGTCGGGAAGATCTACACGAAGATGCAAATGCAAGATTTACTTAATGATTTTTAATTTAATTTCTTCCAAACAACAAATGACAACCATGGGGTACATGGTTGACCACATTCACCTAGATAAGAAATACATTCAAAGATACTCTTCCAAAAAGGAACAATATGCAGCTCTTTATTAATTAATCTTTTGATAGTGATTGTGTACATATATATATATATATATGGAAATAAATTAATTTAAATTCCACAATACAACAATGGGTTGGTCTTCATCTTTTTAAAATGATTTACAATCAATCATAAGGCCACTAGGTGTGTAGGTGGTGCTTTTCTCATTTACTTTACTATTAAGCTTTAATTTGCTCCCACGGCTTTTATTCACAAATTAATTAATAAAATTCAGTGGGAGGGTTTATTAAGCACTAAAAACCTATGCCAAGCCACTGAACACACCTGTATGCTTAGGATAGCTAGGAAATTAATTATCCCGAAAATAACAAAAACTAGTTAGCAAAACCTCATAAATGCATACAAAATAAATACACATCAAAATGTTTCCAAATTTCTCACACATGATCTCCGGTCCAAACCTAAGCTAGGAATGCAACATACACACCCGGAACCATTATAGATCTTGAGTTATGTATTTACTTAGAAAAACAAGCATATTTCAAGAATAAATATTTTTGACAAATATAAATTTGTGATTAATTCACTAGAGGTTCATTTTGGCATAAAAAGATAACATGCAGAAGTTGGGCACAAAAATCTATTTATTTCTATCTACAAAAATCATCTAGACAGATTCGCATACAAACAAAACAATTTATATAAAACGATTTTCAGCATAACTTTGTGCATTTTTTTGTACAGGAGCTAGACATAATATGACACACAACATATCCAAAATTCAGCTACATATCACATGTAGAATTTGAGATATGACAGATCTAGGTTTTACCATTTTCTATTTTTCATGCAAAAACTACCTAGAAAAAGTATGGTCATGCTTTATAAAAGTTGTAGTGTTTTTCACCATGAATCCAAAGAAAATTGTACATTTTTCTGAATTTTCTACGATTTTCTATGCATTTTACAAAATCCAACAAAACTTCTAGTACTATTCAAGGTCAAGTTTACATCTAGGCCCTCGGATTCACAAAGCTATTCGCGGATCTGCCCCCGGTTTATGGAAAACTCCCTAGAAAGAAGGGAACCTTTGCAATGTGGCCCTTGGGCCCGGCCGGTGGCGCGGCTCACCGGAATTGTCGAGGCCGGCGGCGGGAATGGCCGTGCAAGGGGTCGGGGAGGCGTGCGGGCTCACCTATGGTTGATCTCCGACCGGAATTGAGGCGGTGGCGGCACCGACGAGGCCACACGGTGGGAGCCAAGCGGCGTCGGCCGCAGCAGCCTGAAGTTCGGTGAATACAGGGGCGGAGCCGGGCGAGTAAGGGTGGTGGGAGCTCACATGGGTGCCGGTGAAGGCGCCGGCGTGGTCCGGTGACAAGGTTCACGCCCGAAGGCGAAGCTCGGCTTGCGGCGCAGCGGGCGGGGGTGGCGGCAAGGCACGCATGCGTGCGAGGGGAAGGGTGACGCCCTTTTTATAGCCGTGCGCTCGTCGCTTCGGCGGCCCGGGGGTGGGCGAGGGGGACCCGGACGCGCGGGGACGCGTGCGGCGTGCGGGGCGACGGCCGGTGGGCGGCACGCAAGGTCGCTCGTGGTGGCACGCGTGAGGCGCGGGTTCCTAGGCCCTTGTGGTGCGCACGACATCGGAGGGCGTGGCTCGGGCACGGGCCGGCGGGGCCCGGACACCGAGGCGACGGGGCGCCACGCTCCGCATGCGCGCGTGGGCGCGGGGCGCGTTCGGGCGCGTCGCGCGCGCGAGTCCGCACTCTAGAGTGCGAGGAAGTGCTCGGGACGGCGGTCAACACGGGTTTGACCGCCATATTCTCCAAAAAGTTGAATAGAAGTGCACTATAGTGCAAAAAGGAAAGTTGTAGATCGAGTGTCCCTCTACAACTTTTACAAAGGGCGACAGTGTTTTGATCAACGGTTGGAGCAGAACGTTGTGCAAAGTTGTTGACGGTTAATAATTGTATCAAAGTTCGTTCGTGACTCGCAAGCGTACAAGTCTCCCGTCGTAGTCAAGGGACCCTTCTTCCCTCGAGTGGTGAACCCAAGGTATCGAATCCGTGGAACAAATGTGTGACGCAAGAGTTGATCTAGTAAAGCCAAGTAACTTCAACCTTTGGTAAAAGAGAAACCCTAATGCATCTAGATAAGAACACAAAACAAAGATAAATCTAATCTACTAAAGACCGGAGAAAACAAAGTAAGATTGGGTAGATAAACCGATCTAGAGGGATCGGGGGTAAGCCTTTTGTTGAAGTTCCAAGCAAGAGAAGAAGTAGAAAATCGAATCTTAATAGAAGCCTCTTTAAATCGTGGTTTCCCGTCCAAATCCGAAAACATCCGCCTTTCGAGACCCCCGTTCGTCACAACGTATCCCTATTCATGCGGGGAGCTTAGGGCGAGTCAAAAGACAAGTCGAGATTCTTTCGGAAGATCCGGCGTGTACCTCTAGCCACCGCGGCTACAAGAACACCCTATGTAATCTATCGCGCGAATAAAATTGGAATAAGCAAAGCCGATCGAAAAACGAAATCTTCGAGGAAACACTTGATCGCCGGGAAAAGATTCAACTTGATAATTCAACTATGACAATGATACATACACAAGATCACCACCGGGATCCTTCCTTGATCTTGCTTCTAGCTCCGGAACTCCGACGTGGTCTTCCATGCAAGGTTCCCACGTCGGCTAGGGAAACCCTAGTCAACTAGCTCGACCCTCTCCTCTCCGACATGGTGTCCCTCTCTTCTCTCGCTCATCGGCGGCCGAAGACGAAATCTTCTCCGCGTGGCTCTCGGTCGGGGGACTATAAATAGCCCGATTGGCGGCTAGGGCAAAGGGCGACGGTTTTGGGCCCAAAATGGGCTCGGCCGGGCCGACCGGACCGGGCCGGCCGGCCCGGGGCCCATTTAGGCCCGGCCCGCGGGCTCCTTTGCCCGAGGTCGGTTCCCTTGCTTCTCGGATGCTTCCCCCTTCGCATGTAGGTCCATGTCGTCGGTTTCTCTTCGAATTGGACTCAACTCCTTGTCTTGCAAGATTCAGCACTTTTCTGGTCAGGTCCCTGGAGTTTGTCGTCTTCTCGGATCGAGTCCCCGGCTTCTTGGAGTTAATTTTGCTTCATTGCATGACTTGTTCAGGACTTCAAGGCCTTGTCATGAGGTGCTTGATGAACTTGTCCCGAAAGTCTTGCATTCAACACTAAATCCCTGCATAAACATTAAACTCCAAAAACGACATGCACACGTGAACTTGTTATACCACGGGGGTTAGTACCAATGGATAAGGTATAAAACTAATGCCAACACCGAAGGTAAACTCATGGCTAGGTTGACGGATTTTCACCGTCAACATCTCCCCCATGCTTAAACCTTGCTCGTCCTCGAGTAAGCCTTCGATGGATATCATCATTGCTAAACAATGTTTAAACTCGCACTTGATTACACATGAGAAAACATAATGCTCTCAAAATTTTAATTCATTAAAGTTCCATAATGTACTAACCTTCATTTCTACGGAGGGTAGATTCTTTTTAAGCTTATCCCACAAGTATTAACATGCTCACAAAGTTTTAAATAGATCTCAGAATTTTTTGAAATGAAGATCGAGATAAAGAAAAACTAAACCAAATTCACAAATTTAAATCATCTCGTGTATTGCTCATAAACTCTCATCTCACTTGTCTCTCAAA
The DNA here is from genome assembly GCA_947561735.1 of Cenchrus americanus. Taxonomy (NCBI): domain Eukaryota; kingdom Viridiplantae; phylum Streptophyta; class Magnoliopsida; order Poales; family Poaceae; genus Cenchrus; species Cenchrus americanus. The sequence continues at coordinate 72,102,584 of OX387244.1, read as the reverse complement.
CCTATATATTCTACTCCTTTCCCTCTCATATATATGTGGTAGGCTTTATATGGAGCTTTGGGAAAGTTTAGTCCTAACAAGAATTTATAAATGAGGTGTTGTCAAAACAAGACAAGCTTCTCATGGTCTTACCGAGACTCGTCAAAAAGGTCATTGGAAAATAATGTTAAATCAAGGAGGGGAAAGAGAAAAATACACACACTTTAGATGAGTGGACATGTGCAAATGGCAAAGAGTGATCCCAAGGCACAAAAGAAGTCCTCGTTATCGGATTGCACATGGTTGGAAAATGAGAATGGATCTTTTTATCTTGAAGCCTTGAATGCACTCTTAGAGAACCGGGAGTTCACTTTACGCACAAATATATTTTTTTTTCTTTCTTATATTTCTCATTCTTTTCTTTCTTTCATTCATTCATTTTTTTTCTTTCCTCGTCATTTATTCAGTCCATGACTTTCACAATGAAGTTTTGATTTTTTATACCTTGAAAGTCATGAATATCACTGGATTTTTTTTTCTTTCATCATTATATATTTTTTTTAAAATACTCCCTTTTTGAACTCTAAAACTGCACCGTACCTACCTCCTCCCCCATGCTTAGACGTTGCTCGTCCTCGAGCAAAGAGGCGAAAAATAAGGTAGGTACCGGAATATTTTTCCTTGGAGAGATACTTCAAATCTTCAACGTTGGCACCGTCTTGCGATCTTCCTTGAATTGATGATCCATTCTCAACGATAGGTTGTGGTCAAGGAGGTAATCACAAAAGATGATATTTGGTTTAAAGGTGGATATCCGGCGAGGTTTGTGAGATCTCCAATGTGGGGATACACAATGCACGGATAAAAGGCTAGCAAAAAGATAGATACGCAAAAATGGAATGACCAGCTTCTTAGTCTCGGGCCAGAGAAATCATGGCCTGCAATAACGCACTCAAAAATAAATCTTGTACACTAAGGTTTATGCACTCAAATATATATAAGGCTTTGGATAGGTTGAGCAACACACAAGTGATATTTGTGACAAGGTTAGCAATATTTTTGAGCATAAAAGACATCTTTAATCTATTCATAACTTGAGAGCACATTAAACACTATGGGTCTTTATTTTAATCATAACCTCCGCTGAAAAATAAGCTAGCATTTAAATAAATTCAGATTTGTATTTTTAAGAGAGCACTAGCTTAAACATGCATAAATCAATTACAAAGATGAACAAAGCTGCAATTATAATCATATATCATCATGGCACAAATTTTGTAACTTTTCCAATGATAAAATCAAGGTGGTGACTTTATTAATGGTGATATCAAGTTGAAATACACACTGAAAATAAACAAACATGCTTGCTGAAATTTAAATAAAAACAGAAAAATACTACGCAAACACACATAAGCAAAAGCTGAAAATTACGAGAGAAAAAGAAAAGAAAAGAAAACTAAAGTTCCTAAATCTTCTAGTCCTCCGCCGGTGGTTGATGTTGATGATCTTGATAATAATACCCTTGCTCATAATATGGTTGGATACTTCCTCCGACGAATTGATTTGGCTCCACAAGGTGAAGGCGTCCAAGTTCAAAGGCAATATTTGCGTTGCCTTCACCAAGTTGAGCCGCGTTAGCTTGGATGGCTGCGATGTTTTGAGCATTACTTGCAGCATACCCTCCAATTATGGACATGCTTTGTTGTGGTTGGGGATGACGAGCGTAGGACTCCGCGAAGTTAGCGTTGGGCACAACATAATTTGGTGGGGGTACCGGTGCACCACCCCCCCATGCTTGCTCTTGTGGCCCTCCGTAATAACTTGGCGGAGGAGGGACCCCGCCGAATGGTTGCACATGTGTTGTGCTCCACTCGCATGTGCGGAGGATGTTCCCTACTCTACGATTCTTCCTCTCTTGTTCTTCCTTGCAGGGACAAGTAGTCCCTCTTCCAACCAATCTTCTCTCCCTTCATTGAAAAGCCTAAGCCTCTCGTTGGGAAGGGGTAGGTTCACTATGGCCAACCGATAACCTCCTCTCTCATCTCCACTAATGTATTTGCCTTGCCGCAAATACTCAAAACCGAGAGAGGTACCACGCAAAAGGTGAGCGGGGGTTTCTTGCGATCCCCCGCCACAAGGAAAAGGCCAACATGGAGAGGTAACACCCCGAACCAATATTACCCGCCCCCGATGTTGCTTCACAACACCAACGGTTGATCATGAGGTAAGAGGGGTCTATTGGCTGCCCGGCAATTAAAGCCGAGTATAGCCAATTCAACTCCGTGTCGGTCGCCTTTGTTTCCTTCATCCTCCCCAATACCCTCTTGCACATCCAAGAGTGAAATATCCGGATAATGGGGTTGCGGATGCAATTGCGTTGTTGATGGGCTTCTCCGGAGATCATGTTCCAAAATCCCGCCAACATGCCGGGTGGCACGTCAACTTTCTCCGGAGCTCCCTTGTGGAATCCAAGCAGCTCCCTAACGTGCTCGTAAGGAACCTCTTGTTGGACTCCCTCCAAACGGAATGACAAGCTTTGCACCCCATCATCAATGATGGGTGCAATAGTCATTTAAATTTCCAAGGCGTACCCCAAATGGGTGTCCACCGATATTCCGTTGGAGAACTGCACCCCATCCGAGGTGCCCCAACATATAGTATATGTCGGTGCAAAAACCCAAGGTGTAGAGTGCTTGGTCGTCGAACTCGAAGTTGGGCACAATCCTCTTCTCAAGATTAGAGAGCCTCTCCTCCTCCTCCGCCGACAAGATGATGAAGCCGTACGAAGAGTATGTCGGGGTGTAAGGAGGTGGCGCGGTTGAGCGAGTCGATCGTCGTGGTGGCGCGGGCTGCTCCTCCGTGTGCCCACGAGGTTCGGTAAAACCTCATGGAAGTGCTTCTTGCAGCCCTCATACCACCAAGGAGGAGAGCATCGTTCCTTCTCGGTGGTGCCGTATCCGTCTCCATGCTCCGGGAGACTCGGAAACCGAGTGCCTTCTCGAAGACGTGGTTGATGACGGCTCGGATGACGACGAACTCTTCTTCTTGGAGAAGAGACTTGTGGTTTTCTTCCATGCTGCACTCTTTTCTTCAACTAAAACTCCGGGTTGCAACCGGTAACTAGGCACTTAAACTCTTTGATTCGGATGTGGACTTTGAGTGGATTAAGGATGTGGACTTTTTTTTCTTGAGTCATCAAGCTTGGGAAGGTTGGCTATGTCTACGGAGGTTTTGAGCACACAAACTTGAACACACAAACAAAGGAAGGAGAGGGAAGCTTGCTCGCAGAAAACGGGAGCCGGGGGGCTCCTTATGTAGGTGAGGCCGGCCTCGGTGCTCCTCCCCGCCTCGTCTTTCTTCCAAGCACGATCATTTCACCTCTCGCAACTTTCCCCGCCCGCGTGCTCCACGAGTTGCACCGCCCAAACGCTCTCGTCCACTATTGGTCCTTCCACTTGATGCTTCATGTTTTGGGTCATGTCCATGCTCCCTAGCTCCACTTGCTTCACATGCCACCATGAAATTCCTACAAAGTTGATGCTTGCTGCCCACCATGCTTGTCCTTTGCATGTGGAATTGGTGAAAGTTGATGAAAGGGAATCCTATGGTGCATGCATGATTACTAGATTGCCTCCATTAAGGTGTGTTTAAGGTTAAGCACTCCTCTAATTCGAAATTTAAAATATTTTTCAGAGCCATGCAGGAGCTCGAACATAATTTTAGAGAAGTTTTTAAACCATTAAAAACAAATGCAAGTCGAAAATATTTTTTTTACGTCGATTTCGGTCTCACCGGTATAGTTTGCCTTCATCGGTTGAGAGCGACTTTTCCCGGCTTGGTCATGGGGGCATAGGTTTAGGTTCTAATTTTGGCCAAATAAGAAAGATTTTGAATAAAACAAAATTAGAATAGGCTTAGAAAAATTCTAATCCTAGAGAAACCAAGGATATAGATTTTTAAAACCAACCAAAAGTTTTGATTTCTAGGTTCACGCGAGTTCTACCACGTGCTGAATTTTATTAACACTTAAATATAAATCGTGGCTCTACTCGTGTGGTTTTAGCATGAAAAATAAGTCAACCTCAGCACCATAATGAGGGTGAAAGGTTGAGTTAAGGTTCTGAAATTATTTGGTTGAGGGTTTCTCGAAAAGAAAAGAATCAAACAAGCACATAGGAGGGTTCATGCAAAGGGTTTATGATAAAGCAAACATTCAATCAAGAATTATGTCTCTAATATTGTTCAACCACTTCTAAGTCTAATGTCTTTGCGTAATAAAACTCAAAAACTAAATTATAAAAAAAAACTCGAAAAACCTGGAATCGGGTTGTCCTCCCGGTAGCTTATTCTTGACTTGACGAAACGGGTTGCCTCCCGCCCCGCCGCTTCGTTTATAGTCCATGGCTAGACTTCTTCACTTGATTACTTGGGATCAACGCTCTTTGTGGGCGTTGCAATCTTGGGTACCCGCTTTGGCTTAGTCAATTTTTTTTGGTCTTCACGAAGTCGGCTTTGTCCTTGGTCTTGACGGATGCAACAACTTCCTTGTGGCTCGGCATCTCGAACTCCGGTCCTTCGGTCGTGATCTTCATGGTCTCTAGTGTGATCCTTCATCTCTCCCGAATGAGCTTGAGTAGCCTTCGCCGTCTTGGGACCTTGGAGTTGTCTCGGATATTCTTCTTCGTTACCCATCGGGCGCCCGGCAAGTTGTCCCACTTGCGTCTAGCATCTTCATCACGATGAACACTTCACGTATAGAGCTTCCGACCTCCGTCACCTTGCCATCTAAACTCTTCAATATTTTCTCCATAGCCTCGAACTTAGTGACGGCGTCCTTGTTGATCTTAGCTTGCTCGTCCATCAAGTCCTTGAATTGTGCACAAAGAGAAACCAAAACTTGAATCGACGAACTTGCATTAAATCGGGGGTTACCTTGGACATGGTCGTACTCCACACACTCCTTGCATGAGGATCTTGCTTCGGCGGCCTTTAGGTGTTGAGCTTCTTTCTCCATCTCCATCTTCTCCATCCTCCTCTTAAGTAAACCGATATGCCACTCAAGGAATCCGACTCATATGCATTCAGCTCTCGCAATCGTCATGCGGATAGTTGAGACTTTGATCTTGAACGGCCTCCCGGCGTCTTGAAGGTTTATGATAGGTAGATCAACGATGTCCGGGGTGCGTAGCGCTCCGGTGGTTGAGGTTGATCTTCCTTTGGACTTGGAGGTGGTGATTCCCTTGGAGATTTCGACGGTCCTTCGACTTCAACTTTTGAATCTAGGGTTTCCACCCCTTTAGCTTGTGTTGCATGTCACCTTTGTCCGTAAAGTTTTCCCGGATCATCCACAAAAAGGTTTGGGTTTCTTGGAGAGGTAGCCAACCATCTCCGGTTAGGGTTAGCAATAAGCAAAGTATGCAAAGAAAACTAGAAAACAAAACAAATCTATAAAGACTAGAGTTAGACAAACTAGATTAGATGTATTTTGAGGATGATCAAAATTTAGTAGATGCAAAAATAAAACAAAATCAGTACTGAAAATTACAAAAAAAAGCAATAAAAAAATCAAATCTTGATCACTTGTTCCCCGGCAACGGCGCCAGAAAAAGGGGCTTGTTGACGGTTAATAATTGTATCAAAGTTCGTTCGTGACTCGCAAGCGTACAAGTCTCCCGTCGTAGTCAAGGGACCCTTCTTCCCTCGAGTGGTGAACCCAAGGTATCGAATCCGTGGAACAAATGTGTGACGCAAGAGTTGATCTAGTAAAGCCAAGTAACTTCAACCTTTGGTAAAAGAGAAACCCTAATGCATCTAGATAAGAACACAAAACAAAGATAAATCTAATCTACTAAAGACCGGAGAAAACAAAGTAAGATTGGGTAGATAAACCGATCTAGAGGGATCGGGGTAAGCCTTTTGTTGAAGTTCCAAGCAAGAGAAGAAGTAGAAAATCGAATCTTAATAGAAGCCTCTTTAAATCGTGGTTTCCCGTCCAAATCCGAAAACATCCGCCTTTCGAGACCCCCGTTCTGTCACAACGTATCCATATTCATGCGGGGAGCTTAGGGCGAGTCAAAAGACAAGTCGAGATTCTTTCGGAAGATCCGGCGTGTACCTCTAGCCACCGCGGCTACAAGAACACCCTATGTAATCTATCGCGCGAATAGAATTGGAATAAGCAAAGCCGATCGAAAAACGAAATCTTCGAGGAAACACTTGATCGCTGGGAAAAGATTCAACTTGATAATTCAACTATGACAATGATACATACACAAGATCACCACCGGATCCTTCCTTGATCTTGCTTCTAGCTCCGGAACTCCGACGTGGTCTTCCATGCAAGGTTCCCACGTCGGCTAGGGAAACCCTAGTCAACTAGCTCGACCCTCTCCTCTCCGACATGGTGTCCCTCTCTTCTCTCGCTCCTCGGCGGCCGAAGACGAAATCTTCTCCGCGTGGCTCTCGGTCGTGGGACTATAAATAGCCCGATTGGCGGCTAGGGCAAAGGGCGACGGTTTTGGGCCCAAAATGGGCTCCGGGCCGACCGGATCGGGGCCGGCCGGCCCGGGCCCATTTAGGCCCGGCCCGCGGGCTCCTTTGCCCGAGGTCGGTTCCCTTGCTTCCCGGATGCTTCCCCCTTCTCGCATGTAGGTCCATGTCGTCGGTTTCTCTCCGAATTGGACTCAACTCCTTGTCTTGCAAGATTCAGCACTTTTCTGGTCAGGTCCCTGGAGTTTGTCGTCTTCTCGGATCGAGTCCCCGGCTTCTTGGAGTTAATTTTGCTTCATTGCATGACTTGTTCAGGACTTCAAGGCCTTGTCATGAGGTGCTTGATGAACTTGTCCCGAAAGTCTTGCATTCAACACTAAATCCCTGCATAAACATTAAACTCCAAAAACGACATGCACACGTGAACTTGTTATACCCCGGGGTTAGTACCAATGGATAAGGTATAAAACTAATGCCAACACCGAAGGTAAACTCATGGCTAGGTTGACGGATTTTCACCGTCAACAAAAGTTCGGGTTTTGCATGGCGTTGATGAATAGTAAAATCTGTAGTTGACCACGTTTTTCACCATTCTCCACTCGAAATCTGCAATGCCACCCAAAAGCAAAGTTGTGTCCCTCGAAAAGCTCGGACAACTTTTATATTGGGGAATTTTGAAGTGTTTAGGCGAAAATTTGGAGAACGCGGCACAAGTTCCGGAGGGCACTCAAGGGCAAAGGGGTTTGACTGGGGTTTTGACCAAACTTTGACTACCGGTGTGTGTTGACTTTATTAAGGGGGTCATTAGTGATCATTGGCGAGGTTTTCAAGGTGACGACCCAGTGCCGACCAATGTCAACGGTGTTTGACTTGGTCGATCCGGTCATTAGCGTTAATGACGCTAATTAAAACCCGGGGCATCACGACCTACCCCCCTTAAAAAGAATCTCATCCCGAGATTCAACAACAACATTGGAACGATCCCTTCCCACATGACAAGGGTTACAAAGGGAAAAAGACATGTCCGCTTACACTTCTCGCTATCGAGAATTTGGCTAGGACAAAAGAAACATGGTGCATCTCCCGCCGCCTTAACGCCGTTCGTGAGGAAGCAAGCAATGAATGTGCACATGAAAAACTAAGAGCAGACATATTCCGTCCGCGATGCAAAGATACATCCCTACCGGCGTCCGGCAAAAAACGACTCGAACACCTCCATGAACCGAGTCATGGGTGGCGGCGCTGCTCGAGTTCTTCTCCCAACCTACTTCTCGGCTTCTTCTCGTTGTTGGTGAAGACGGAGGGACGGCTTGCTCGGTGAGGAACGGGGTGGACGGGAGAGATGGGCTAGTGGCGAGGTTGGCCAAAATGTAGCCGGAGGGAGAACAAGAGCGGTGGTGATGTCGAACTCGGAAGGATGCGAGGCTTGGTACTTGCGGTATCGACCAAAAGGGCTTCCTTTTTAAAGGTCGCAGCAAGGCGGCAACGGTCATCCAAAACCACCCGAGGTAGGGGCGGAGGAGCAATCCGGTGGTGGCAACACGGGGCTCGACAAGGGTCAACCCGTGACGTCTTGGCGACGTGATCGTGGCCACAAAAAAAGGTGGCGAGAGCGAAGCCACGATGCCATACGGTCGTGGCACGGACTAGAATGGTGTCCAACGGTCCGAAGAATCAACCATGATGGTGAGAAGAACGAGGTGAGCTCAGGGTATCCATTTTCTAAGCTCGAGATTGACACTAGGCGGATTGAGCAAAGCTTCTACCGATCCTGGGTTTACTCCTTTCTCAAATTCGAGGATTTGGAGGGTATGATCACGGATCATGGACAGATAAACGTTGGAGGACTTCCAACAATAACTTTTCGAGAACCTTGATTGCTCAAGAAACTCTACTTCTACTTCTTTAACTTAGCCGATCGAAATTGTTCGAAGCTAAGGAAACATTGAGATTGGCGGAGGGAGACCAAGTCGACAAGCGATCATCAAACCAGGTTTCTATGAAAAAAAGGAAGGCTAGTAAAATATTTCCGTAATTTCTTTGTACGAAAGACATTTTTGTGTGGGAACTTCGGACAATCTTTCTCACACTTTATTTACTTATAAATTTGGGCGTTATTGACTTGTTACATTACGGTGCAATGTGTCGGTGCGGAATGTGGTCCCGACACTAACCGATAATAAGCGCCGTGGTCTATCCCTCGATGGTCGATGCTAAGCAATAAGAGACACGAGTTTTATCCCGGTTCCCGCCGAGGGGGCCGTACGTCCCGGCGGTGGCGTGCTCAAGGCACTATATTACTTAGCACCGGGGTGCTCGTAGTGGGGCCGCTACAAGCAAGGCGGGAGAGGAAGCCCGGCTTCCAAGTCCCCGGTGTGATGGCCGAAGATGTTGTGGGAGGATTGGAGAGCAAGTGCGTGGCGCGGCCCCGTCTCCCCGCTCGTGTTGTGTCCGTGTTCTCCCGTGTCTCCCCGCGGCGGGGAGGGTTCGTCCCCCCTTTTATAGATTAAGGCGGGAGCGAATCACATGCGCACCGCGCTATTCGGCTACGTGGAGGGCGTGGCGTGCATGCTGTAGAGTGGGCGGCCGTCCGGACGATCCTTGCAGCGATCCGGCCATCATGGCCTATCTTGTACCCGAACAGTGGCGGCTTCGAGGGTAGAAGGGCGGCGGATGGCCGTGGCGTCTTCTGATAGGCTCGAGGGAGCTGCTGACGTTGGCCGGTACGGAGTACAGGAGTAGGTAAAACAGCGTCCCATTCCAATACGTTCCACAGTGCTGGAGTCGTCGCTACAGCGCCTGGCGTGCGCCCGCACGCGCGCGGGGGCGGCGGCCATGCCGTAACAGTGGCAGGGATGGTGTCCCACCGGCCTAGCGCCTCCACCTAACCCTGTAAGCTCACAAGAAAGCAAATCGAGGGTGCGGCCGGCCCCCCTTCGAGGGCTCGACGTGTTAGCCGTACCGGCGCGAGTGCACGGCGTCACGGGACCGGCACCGGCCTGCCGCACGCTCCCTCCCCACGGTGATGGGGATGGGCTCCCTCTCGGGGAGTTGGTGCGGCGGCACGGGCGCGAGCCCCGGCGCATCATGGCGCCGTCCCGCCGGTGTCGGGCGTTAAATGCCCGCGTACGTGTGCGGGCGCCCTCGAGCGAGGCGGACCCCGGTCGAGGGCGGGGCGGACCCTCGAGCGAGGCGGAACCTGCTCGAGGGGAGCGGGCCCTCGAGCAAGGCGGAGCCCGCTCGAGGGAAGCGCGCATCCTCGAGCGAGGCGAAGCCTGCTCGAGGGGATCTTCAAGTGGGCCGCCTTGGTGGGCCGTTGAAGTCCCCCGCGGCCCGGGCCGTGTCTCGCATGGTTAGGCAAAGTGTGTTTGGGTTTGTTGCGGGTTTTAAGTGGGGATTTCCCGGTGGTTAAAGGGGGGCCCCTAGGGCTGTCCCCGACAAGAGCCCCCGAGCATCCGTGGGTTTGCCATTGAGGCTCCCGCGGATGCCGGAACGTCTTGATAGGACGTTCTTCCCTTCTTGTCTTGCGAACACTTTCCGTGGGGCCGCGTCGGCGGACTCCGGGTCTAGCCCCCAAAGCCCCGCGGAGCGTGGATGCTCCCCGTAGGGGTTAACCGCGAGAGCCGGTCAGAGGGCGTGGTACATGTCTCAACCGGCGTCGGCAATATCTCAGCCGGCTTCGGTGGCGCACGCGCCGCCGGCGCCGGCTGTCTCCCGGCGGGTGCAATTCAAGGAGGTGTAGCCGTGCATCAAGCCCCCGAGCCCGGGCCCGTTCGAGGCGATCGGGTAGAGCTTTACGACTTGTTTCTTAACGCGCCCTCGCCGTCCCTCCGCGGGACGGAGGGTGAGGTTTCCGCAACCCCCATCGGTCGGGTCGCGACTTGCGGATTCCTCGTCGAGTTGTTAGTGGGTGGTTCGAGTGGACGCCCATGCCCCGTTCGATAAGGGTAGGCCGCATGGTCCGGAGACACGTCCATTGAAGCGCTTGCGTGGGTTTGCTAGGTGGGGGCTCGGTCCCGTTCGATAGGGACCGAGGGCGCGGAAGCTCTCCCTCGGTGGGATCCCCCGGCTAGCTGCCCTCGCTGGCTCTCGAACATGACATATGGGGCACCCTCGAGCCGGCGGGCTCGAGGAACGGCTCGAATGCGCATGCCTTCGTCGTCCCCGACTCGCGATGCGGGGCGCCCGTTCGAACCCGTCGAGGGTCAGGCTTCGAACCTCTGATCAGTAGGGCCGTGCGGGGCGGCGCTTGGGCGGCCCTGTCTTTTCGTTTGTGGCCGTCGAGGGGTCTGGACGTGCCAGCCCTCGACGCAGTCGGTCGGCGGCACGGCGTGGCATGGGTGCTCGTGGTACTCGCCTTGTTTCGGGCGGGCCCCGGGCGACCTTCTCACGCTTGTGCCCCTTTAGAGGGTTGATATTGTCTAGAGCCGGGGGCTTGCACCGCTCGAGGGTCCTACGTGGCATGGGTGCTCGCGATTCCCGCTTTGTTTCAAGCGGGCCTCGGGGCGACCTTCTCACGCTTGTACCACTCACAGGGCTGATATTGTCTAGAGCCAGGGGCTCGCACCGCTCGAGGGTCCTACGTGGCATGGGTGCTCGCGATGCCCGCCCGTTTCAAGCGAGCCTCGAGGCGACCTTCTCACGCCCGTACCCTTTCGAGGGTTGAATTTATCCCAAGCCGGAGTCCGTGCCGCTCGAGGGTTCTCCTCGGTAGAGGCCGCGGTTTCACATCGCGGGCGCGCTTTTTAGGCGTCGAGGCCGCGCGCGCACGCGTAGTGGGCGGCGTGGGCAGGTGGACGTGACCGCCTGCCACGGCCCCTGCTAGTCTTCACCGTGATGATGGCCCGTTCGCGGTGATGTGGCCGCTGCGGTCGTGGTGGGGCCCGCTCGCCAGCGAGAAGAGAAGATTCCCTGCAGTTAATGCGCGCGGGACACCCGCTCCGGAGAGCTCGCCCGCGGCTTATAAATCTGAGGGGAAGGGGAAGCGGCGGTTTTTTACCTTAGCGCTCCGCCATTTTAGCCCCCTGTGTTTTCTTCTCCGCTTTGCTTTTGCCCCCGTGTGACTTCGCCATTAGAGCTCTTCTTCCTCTTCTTGTCCTTTGTTCTTCGCATCCCTTGTCCTTCCTCATGGCGCCGCCTCCGCCCCTCACGATCCTTGACCCGTACGCCTGGGAGCGGTCGACGGTGACCCGAGCCCCGGCCCTTGGCGAGCCGGTCACCGCCGGCCGCCTGGCGGCAAACGAGGATGGCCGCCCGCGGAGTGGATAGTGCCGCCGGCAGGGGACCGCGCGCCCAACCCGCCGGGAAGGCTACGTGGTGAGCTTTGTCCGCTTCCACGAGCGAGGCTTCAACGCGCCGGCGAGCCGCTTCATGCGAGCGTTGTGCCACTACTACGGCGTGGAGTTGCACAACTTCGCGCCCAACGCGATTTCGCAGGCGGCCACGTTCGTGGGCGTCTGCGAGGGGTATCTGGGGATCCCGCCAACCGGGGAGCTCGGGTACACCTCTTCCGCGCGGAGCTCTTCACGCAGCCCACGACGGAGCCGAGGACCCGCCGCGCGGTGCGCGCCGGCGGGATGTCACTCGCTCTGCGGGGGCAGTTCAAGGACGACTACATCCCCCCGCACCATGACGACGAACAACGCCGGCTGGGAGCGGGGATGGTTCTACCTGCGCAACACCGAGCCCGGCCTCCCCCCTACACCGGTCGGGTGTTCAAGGAGAAGCCCGGCTTCTTAGGCTACGGGGTGTCCACGCCCCAACATCGGAGGCGGTAGGGACTCGGTCTTGGCCGCCCTAAGGAGCCCTCGACGGCGCAAGGGCCGACCGCGGCGGCGTCCTTGCCTTCCTCCATCACCGGCGGGTCGTGCCTCTGATGGAGAGGCCGCTCTGCATCTACGAGATGACAGAGGAGGCGGACCCCATCGCACTGGCGAGGTCGCGGATGCTCCCGACCCCCCTCGGGCGGCCGTATGCACTCACCCGGCGCGGAACGCCGTCGACACCCGGATCGCCGGCGCACCCGGACCGACCCCCGTGGGACCTTGAGATGCTCCCCCACGGCCCGCCGGTGAGTATGATTCTTGATTCCGTTTTAGTTCTTGGTGTTGCCTCCGCCTCCCGACGCGTCTTTGACGTTCCCGCATGCAGTGGTGAGCTTCACCGCCGCGAAGTCCGTTCCGCCCACCCCCCGACTCCCGCTCGCTCGGTCGGGCGGCGCGCGGCAACGGGAGCAGGAGCGGGCGGCGCGCAAGAGGGAGCGCGCGAGGCGGCACCGCGAGCGCCGCGAGCGACGAAACGCGGAGTACCGGCGGCGCGAGGAACTGGGGCTCTCCTCCCCGGGGACCGAGGAGTACTCGTCCTCGGAGGAGGACGAAGAGGAAGAGGCTGAGGGGCGGGGCCCCTCTGATAGGTGGGAGCTCGCGCCCCGTCGCCGGAACCGGCTCCGGCGGCAAGGGCGGCATCGCCGGGGGCGGGCGCAACGGCGCCCGCCGCCGTGCAATCGACAACGAGGGCGGCACGCGCGCGCGGAGACGCCGCGCGCGCGCGCGCAGGCGCGCGCGGCAAGCGCGCCCGTGCGCGCGGCAAGTGCGCCCGCGCGCGGGCGGGGCCCGCCCGCGCGGCGGCGGCGTCGGGGAGGCGCGGCGGCGGGCGTGCCGGCCGCGCCGGCCTCATCCGCTGAGGCTTCGAGGAAAAGGAAGCGTGCCTTTTCCTCTTCGAGGTAAGGGGCTCGCTTCTCTGCTTGGTTTGGTTTTTTGACGATCAGGCATTCTAACTTTCTGTTTGTGCTTGCGCAGGGTGGTGCCAACTGTGCCTCCCCTCGCACCGGCCAAGGTGCTGAGGGCGGACGCATCCATCCCCACCCGGCGGCGCTCGTCGAGGGCGTCGCAGGCGGGGGCAAGCACGGCGGCGGCGGGCGAGAGCTCGCAAAGCCCGCCCGAGGCTTCGAGGCCTCGGCCGGCGGATCGCCCCCCGCCATGGCGCGGCCGGCGGTCGCCGAGGAGTGGCTAGCGCCGGCCGTTGTGGGGACGCAGCCCATGGCGGCGGCCGTGGCGGAGGCGCAACCCGCGGAGGCCGCCGCGATGGAGGCGCGGTTCGTGGCGCCGGCCGTAGAGGAGGCGGCGGGTGCGGCCCGCGGCGGCGCCCGTGGTCGCGGAGGCACGGCGGAGGCGGTGGCCGGTGAGGAGGGCGGCCGGCGCCCGGCCGCCGCGGGGGCGCGGCCGGAGGCGGTGGCCGCGGCACCGCGTCAGCGCCCGCGGCCGTGGAGGCGCAAGTGGAGGCGCCGCGGAGGCCGCGCAAGGGCCGGCGCCCGCCGGCGGTTCCCGGCGGAGGTGGTGGAGGTGCGGGACGACGACTCCCCGCCGCCCGGGTGGGACCGGTGGGCGAGCTTCCCCACACGCTCCCCCGAGCCCCGAAGGGGGCCCTCGTGAGGCGACGCGAGGGTCACATGGTGGCGGGGGACCGAGGGCACGACGCCGAGGCCTCGTCCTCCCGCGTCGGCCACTCCGCCCGCGGTAGGGGGGGCCGCCGGTGATCCCCCCGCATTCGCCGACTCCCGGGGGAGCAGGGGCTGCGGGGAGAGCTCCGAGGCCACGCCGCCACGCTCGACCGCGCGCCGAACGAGGCGCCGAGGGTCCATGGCGGCCCCGCATGGCGCGCGTCTTCCGGGTAGGGCGTTGTTGCTCGTTTTCTTCTTTCTCTCATTTTTGTGCGCCGCTTCGTGTCGTGGCGCTTACGGGTTTTGATTTGTGGGTGCCGGGGAGCTCGAGCGCCGCGCCCACGACAAGTACGACGCCTTAGATCGGGTGAGCGCCGAGCTCCACCGGCCTCCGGGAGCGATGCGGCGCTTTCGACGCGCTTGCCGACGCCCTCGGGACTCGGACGGCCGGTTGGCGTCCGGGCCATGGCCCGGCGCGACGAACTCCCCCGAGAGCTCGAGGCAGGACCCGACGCGCCGCTCTAGCGTCGAGCGGGTGCCGCGCAGCCCTCATCGACCGTGATGAGGCGCCGTGGCGGCGCGCTCGGACTCGGAGAAGGTGCGCACGCCGGCAACCAATTGGGAGGCGGAGGTGGCCGGCCTTCCGCGGCCGAGAACCGAAGGCTCCGCTCGTCGCTCGAGGGGCGCGGGGCGCGGCGGCGCGCGGCCGAGGAGCGGGCACGCGGGCCGGAGCGGCGGGCCAAGGAGGCGGACGACGTGAAGGCCGCCCTCGACGCCAAGGTTGCGGCGCTCGCCGTCGGCCGAGGAGCGCTCCCCGCAGAGCGCACCGCCCGCCAAGGGGCCGAGGGGCGGCTCCGGCGAGAGCAAGCCACCCTCGCCGACGCCCGGTCGGCGCCGGGAGCAGAGCGCGTCGCTCGCGAGGCGGCGCAGAAGTCACTGGAGGAGCGGAACACCGCGCTCTCCAAGGCCGAGGGCGAGGTGATCATGCTCAGCATTACAAACGCCAATCAGGAGCTGGCCCTCCAGGAGCAAGGTGAGACCGTCAAGCGCCTCGAGCTGGCGGTCGAGGCTGAGCGCTGTGACCTCGAGGCGGAGAGGAAGCAAGTTGAAGGTGAGCTGCTGCTTGACTCCTGTTCGGTTGGTTTTCTGTTTGGGAGTTCGTATTCCTTTTTCTGATTTCTTTCTTGTCTTGGTGACTCCAGGCTTGCGCGCTGCGCTGGGACACGCGGTTGAGCGGGCCGAGGCGGCTGCGACCTCCTACGACTCCTCCGAGCAGGAGGTTGCAGGAGCCGCGCGTTGCGGCCCTCGAGACCCGCCGGACGTGGAGGAGGGCGAAGCACGGGCCGGCGGCTCGCTAGCCGCCGCCCGCGCGCCCTTGGCGGCCACGTCACCGAGCGGATGCGCCGAGCGCCGCGTCTTGGCGTCCCGCAAGGCCCTCGGAGTGGTGCGATCCCACTACCGAGTCAACTTCGAGGCGGCGGCGGAGGGCTACATCGTTCCGCAGGGTGTCGAGGATGAGGTGGCGATGGAGCGTGTGGACGCGCTCGCCACCGACGCCGCCGGTCGCTCGCTGAAGCCTTCGAGGAGTTCCTCTTCCCGGACGCTGTTGACGCCGCCGCTCCTCCCCGCCGGGAAGACGGCTGGGCGCTAGGCCCGTTTTTATTTGTGTATCGGTATTCGGTTTCGCGGCCTTTGTAAATGAACAAGTTGTTTTGACATAAACGTCCGCTCGAAATAAAGTCTTTTGTTTACTACGCTTTTTGTTTCTCCTTCTTCCGAGTAGATTCTAGTTAGGGGAGTTCGATTTTCGCGGGTGGCCCGCCGGGTTGGAGGCGAGAGAGAAGGGCCGTATCCTCGCGGCGTGGGCTATCTCTGGCTCGCGCGCTCCTTCCGCTAGGCCGCCTGCGCCCTGTTCGAATCGTTGCTCGGGGTTGAAGTAGAAAACAAACTTAGCGCGTGTGAGTTCTTTTCTTTTTGCGCGAAAATGGGACCATTTTGGGGGGGTGCCCCCCGCAGTAGCCCCGAGGGTAACTTGGGTTTCAGGCCAAAGCCTAGTTGCCATTTTTATTAGACTTGAAGTATTTACATAGTTGTCACCAACTGGGGCGTTGGTCATATGATTTTTACAACAAAAAGTACTTGGAAATCCTAGCTAAGGGTAGAAGCGACGTAGCTGTTGGATGTTCCAAGCGTTGGTGAGCTCTTCACCGTCCTCGTTGGCCGCCTTGTACGTGCGGGCTTGAGTACCTTTACCACGACGTAGGGTCCTTCCCATGGGGGCGATAGCTTGTGGCGCCCTCGGTTGTCTTGGCGTAGCCTTAGGACCAAGTCCCCTCCACCGAAGTCCCGTCGACGTATCTTGCGTGCTTGGTAGCGTCTTAGGGACCGTTGATACCTTGCGGAATGCATCAAAGCCACGAGGCGTGCCTCGTCTAGCTGATCCAGCGAGTCCTCGCGGGCTCGCGGGTTGGCATCCTCGTCGTAGCCTCGAACCCTGGGCGATCCGTATTCTAAGTCTGTGGGGAGGACGGCCTCCGCGCCATGGACTAGGAAAAACGGAGTGAACCCGGTGGCTCTGCTTGTGGTGGTCCTTAGGCTCCACACGACTACTGGCAATTCTTGGAGCCATTTCCGACCAGATTTGTTGAGCTGGTCGAAAATTCTGGGCTTAAGGCCTTGTAGGATCATGCCGTTGGCACGCTCTACTTGGCCGTTGGTCTGTGGGTGTGCCACAGCTGCCCAATCCACACGGATGTGGAATTTGTCGCAAAACTCCAAAAATTTCCCCGCCCGTGAACTAGGACCCATTGTCGGTGATGATGGAGTTCGGCACTCCAAAGCGGTAGACGATGTCGGTGAAGAACGTTACCGCCTGCTCCCGCCCGAGATTCGTGATGGGGCGCACCTCCACCCACTTGGAGAACTTGTCGATCGCGACCAACAAGTGGGTGAAGCCCCCGGGCGCCTTCCGCAGGGGCCCAACGATGTCCAGCCCCCACACGGCAAATGGCCACGTTACGGGGATGGTCTGCAGGGCATGGGCGGGTAGGTTGGACTTGCGGGCGTAGAACTGGCACCCTTCGCAGGTGCGTACGATTTCGCTGGCGTCCGCGACCGCGGTAGGCCAGTAAAAGCCTTGGCGGAACGCATTGCCGACGAGGGTGCGGGGCGCGGCGTGATGACCGCAAATCCCCACGTGGATGTCCCGCAGGAGTTCGCGCCCTTCAGGGATGGGCACGCATCGCTGCAGGATGCCGGAGGCGGCACGCTTGTACAGCTCGCCGTCAACGAGGGCAAAGGACTTGGCCATCCTGGCGATGCGCCTGGCCGCGGCCCGTCCGCGGGGAGTTCCCCCTCGAGCCATCCGGGTGATGTATTTGTCACGCCAGTCCGCTTTGACAGGAGCCGGCTCGACGTCCATCACGTCGGCCTCGTGGGAGCCATACCCCTCGAGGAGGGAGAGCACGTACGCCTCGTTCGAGGGGTCCTCGTCCATGGGTTCCGCACCCGCTAGATTCGAGGGAGCCCCCGAGGGTTCGTCGTGACTCGAGGGGTGAGGCTCGAAGACGACCGAGGGCTGAGCGACGTCGCGCGCGAAAACATTCGGGGGGACGGTGATCCGCCCGACGCAATCTTGGCCAGCTCGTCCGCCTCCTCGTTGTACCGGTGGGGCACATGGTTGGGCTCGATGCCGTAGAACTTGTCCTCGAGGGCTCGCACGGCTTTGCAATAGGCCTCCATCTTGTCGTCATGGCAGCTCGCGTTCTTCATGACTTGATCGATTACAAGCTGCGAGTCCCCCCGTACGTCGAGGCGCTTGACGCCTAACTCAATTGCGATTTTGAGGCCACAGAGGAGGGCCTCGTATTCAGCCATATTGTTAGATGCGGGGAAGTGGAGGCGTACCGCGTAGCGCATGTGTTCCCCGAGGGGTGACACAAAGAGTAGGCCCGCGCCCGCCCCCGTTTTCATCACCGAGCCGTCGAAGAATAGAGTCCAGCCTCTGCTTGGATGCGCGGGGGCGGCGGCTGCGTATCCGTCCACTCGGCCGACGAAATCGCCAAGATTTGAGACTTGACGGCCTTGTGCGGGGCGTAGGCGAGCGTCTCGCCCGTCGGCTCCACGCGACCATTTGGCAATCCCCGCCCGCGGCGTCGGGATTGTGGATGATCTCCCCCGGCGGGAAGGAGGAGACCACCGTGATGGGGTGGGCCTCGAAGTAGTGGCGGAGCTTGCGCCGTGCAAGGACTACCGCGTACAACAACTTCGGACCTCGGGGATAGCGCGTCTTGGTGTCCGATAGGACCTCGGCCCGACGTAATAGACCGGCCGCCGTACCGGCAAGGCGTGCCCTTCCTCCGTGCGCTCCATGACGATCACGGCGCCGACCACCCGGGTGGTTGTGGCCACATAGAGCTGCAGGGGCTTGCCATCTGCCCGGTGGCGTGAGGATTGGGGCGTGCGTTAAGGACACCTTTAGCTTGTCGAGCGCGTCCTGGGCCTCGGCGGTCCAGGAGAAGCGCTCGTGCTTCTTGAGGAGGCGATAGAGGGGCAGGCCCTTCTCGCCGAGCCTCGAGATGAAGCGGCTCAAGGCGGCAAGGCACCCCAGCACCTTTTGCACCCCTTTGAGGTCCCGGATCGGACCCATTCGTTCGAGGGCCACAACCTTTTCGGGGTTGGCCTCGATTCCCCGTTGAGAGACGATGTATCCCAGGAGCATGCCTCGCGGCACTCCAAAGACACACTTTTCGGGGTTTAACTTGACCCCATTGGCCCGTAGGCAGCCGAAGCGATGCCAAGGTCGCCAACCAGGTCGTCCGCCTTCCTGGCCTTTACGACGATGTCATCCACATACGCCTCGACCGTCCGCCCGATGTGGTCTCCGAAAACGTGCTGCATGCGCGCCGGTACGTTGCACTCGCGTTTCGGAGGCCAAATGGCATCGTGACGTAGCGAACATCCCGAACGGCGTGATGAACGAAGTCGCGAGTTGGTCGGACTCCTTCATCTTTATTTGATGATACCGGAGTAAGCATCAAGGAAGCAAAGCAATTCACACCCGTACGTTGAATCAACGATTTGATCAATGCGTGGCAAGGGAAAAGGAACTTTAGGACATGCTTTATTAAGACTAGTGTAGTCTATACACATCCGCCACTTCCCATTCTTTTTTTCTTTACAAGCACGGGGTTTGCTAGCCACGTTGGGTGGAACACCTCCTTGATGAATCCGGCCTCGAGAAGCTTCCGCGCCTCCGCTCCGATTGCCCGTCGCCGCTCCTCGTCGAAGCGGCGGAGCCGTTGTTGCACGGCGCGGGCGTGAGGCAGAATGTCAAGGGAGTGCTCGGCGACCTCCCTCGGGATGCCTGGCATATCCGAGGGGCTCCACGCGAAGAAGTCGGCGTTGGCGCGGAGGAAGTCGACGAGCACCACTTCCTATTTGGGGTCGAGGGTGGAGCAGACCCTCAACGCCTTACCCTCGGGGGCAGAAGGATCGAGGGGGACCTCCTTGGTCTGCTCCGCGGCCTCGAACGTGCCGGTGTGCTTGGCGGCGGAGTCGAGGTCGTCGTTGACCATCTTCTCCAAAGTGGTCACCCGCCGCTTCATCCGGCGCTAGTGCTTCACGCATGCTCTACGCACTCGACGTCGCGGTCGAATGCGTGCTTGATGGACGAGCCGACGGTGATGACGCCGTTCGGTCCCGGCATCTTCATCTTTAAGTACGTATAGTTGGGGACCGCCATGAATTTGGCGTAACAGGGTCGCCCAAGTATAGCGTGGTAGGCTCCCTTGAACCCCACCATCTTGAAGGTGAGGATTTCCTTGCGGAAATTCTTCGCGGTGCCAAACCAAGGCGGCAGGTCGATCTGCCCAAGGGGCCGGACACCGCTTGCCGGCGCGATGCCGTGGAACGGCTTCGTCTTCCGGGCCGCACCGGTCTAACCCGATCCCCATCAAGCGCGGCGTATGCACGTAGAGGATGTTGAGGCCGCCGCCTCCGTCCATCAAGACCTTCGAGAACCGCGCGTTCCCGATGATGGGGTCGACCACCGGCGGCGTACGGCCCGGTTGGGGACGCGGTTTGGATGGTCCTCCCGGCCGAAGGTGATGGCGTGCTCCGACCAATTGAGGAAGGAGGCGGGGCGCCTTCTCCGTGGCGAGGACCTCGCGCCGCTCCTTCTTGCGGCGGCGGGTCGACATGTCGACGGTTGGCCCCCCAAAGATGAGGAACACGTTTTCCACGGCGGGGAAGCCGCCGGCGTCGCCATCTCCTCCGTCTTTCTTGGCCTCTGCCTCCTTCGCAGCGGCGCGGCCATAGAACTTCTTGAGCATGTCACACTGCTCAAGGGTGTGGTTTACTGGGGTCTTGTGATAAGGACATGGCTTCTTCAGCATGTCGTCAAACACCCCCGGCCTCGAGGGGTCGGTCGAGGGCCCCGTCGAGCCGGGTCAACGGCGAGGGCCTCGGCATTACGCCGTCGCGCCCCTGCCGCGCGCCTCGCGGCGCGGCTTCTTTCCCCCCTTCTTGCCCCGCTTGTCGTTGCGGTGGGGCTCCCCTGGACTTGCTCGCTTTCCGCGGGCGCGTCCTCCGAGCGCTTGCCCTTCTTGCCGTCGAAGATCGCTCCCACGGCCTCCTCTCCTGAGGCGAAGCTGGTGGCGATGTCGAACAGCTCGTTGGAGTCCGCGGGCGGGCTGCGTCCCAGCTCCCGCACGAGGTCCCGGCACGTGGTGCCCTCGAGGAAGGCGTGCACGATTTCGGATTGCGCCACGCTGGGGAGCTCTGTACAGCGCTTGGAGAAGCGCCGTATGAAGTCCCGCAGCGACTCGCCGGGCTTCTGAGTGCAGGAGCGCAGGTCCCAGGAATTTCCAGGGCGCACGTACGTGCCCTGGAAGTTACCCACGAACGTGCGGACCAGATCATCCCAATTGTGGATTTGGCTGGCGGGCAGGTGCTCAAGCCAGTCCGGGCCGCATCGCCGAGGTGCAGGGTCAAGTTGCGGATGATGACCTCGTCGCTAGTGGCCCCGCCCAGCTGGCAAGCCAAGCGGTAGTCGTTGAGCCATACGCGGGGATCCATCTCCCCGTTGTACTTGACAATGGTCGAGGGTTGCGAAGCGGCGGGGGGAAGGCGGCCGCGCGGATCTCCCGCCGAACACACGGGTCCCCGGGGGCTCCGGCGTCGGTGAGCGGTCCTCGCCGCCGCTCGTAGCGTCCGCCCCGTCGAGGGTGGTAGCCCACCGCCGCTCGGGCGTCCGCCTTGCTCGTGCGGCGGGCGTTGATGACGTTGCGAGCGGCCACCGTCCAGCCGCTCCGCGCATGTCAAGGAGCCGTTCCTTGGCCGCCGCGCGTCCCAAGTTGGCGGGTCGCCCCGCCGCATTCCCTGCGTGGACCGAGGGTTCGCCCCCTTGTGCGGCCCCGTCACCCCGCGCATCCCCTTGTTGGCGGAAGCGCGACGCCGAGCTCTCGGCCTGCTGGACGGCCGCTTGCTCGATGAGAGTCTGCACCTCGCGGTGCAGGTCTCGTGCCTCAGGGGTCGAGGGTGCCGGCATGACCCGTAGCAGCGTTGCTGCGGCAACGAGCTTCTGACTTGCCCGCGGCGGCACGTCAGGGTTGTTGGCGTTGATGCGGTCGCGAGCCTGCCGCCCGCCCTCCCGCACGCATTCGCCGCGAGCGGAGGCTTCTCCAGCCATCGAGGCGCGGAGCGGCCGCACCGTCCGTACTCCCTCCGCCGCTTGGCCTCGAGCTCGCGGGCTTGGGCTAGCGCGCGTCGGCGTCGGCCCCCGGCAGAGCGCTTGGCCCCGCGGCTAGGCGTGTGGCGATCCCCCGGGGAAGGCGTGATCTCCCCCGTCTCCGGCACCCACCCGCGCCGGCGGCATTGGCCGGGTCGTTGGTGACGACGGCGTAGCACTCCCGCGCGGGGTCGTAGCTCCCGTGCCGGGAGTCGTCGGAGCAGCCGAACCGCAGTACGTAGCGTCAGGTAAACGCCCGAACATGACCGGGTCCCGCACGCCGAGAAGTCCCACTCGCGTACCCGTGGCGGTTGGCGGGCGGCAACGCGTCGAGGGAGCCCAGGGACGACTCGTCGCCCGCTGAGGCGCCGGGATCCCTGGCGACGAAGACGTGACGGCCAGGCGGAACCCTGCGCGTCATGGTGTTGATGCTTGCGTTGTAGGCCGACGTGGCACCACGCAGCCCAATGGGGATGCGCGGTTCGGAGACTGTGCGCTGTCCCGCCGGGATGGTGGTGATCGTGGCGGCGGGCGCGCCGTGCCGAGAGGCGGCGCACTCGGCCCGCCGTCGCTCGGACCGCGCCCGGCGCGAACGCGAGCCCCGAGCGGCGGCGACGTCGTGGTGTCGACGGGCCCGCGGCATCCGCGCCCGCGGGCGTCCGCGTCGTGGTGGTGCGTGCGGCGGGGACCGGAGCGGACCCGGCCCGGCGCCGCGCGCGGAGCTCCTCACGGTTGGTGAGGCGCATGAGGTAACCATCCCCGTGGCCCGAAAGTTCGGGCCCCCGAACCGGATTTCGAACCCGGCGGGGAGGGGGGTCCGAGCTGCCCATGCGGTGGCGTGTACCACGCGTACTCGGTGCGGATCACCATGGAGGGAGTTGACGGATTGACCTTAGGCGCTCGGATAGCCCCACGGTGGGCGCCAACCGTCGGTGCGGAATGTGGTCCCGACACTAACCGGCAATAAGCGCCGTGGTCTATCCCTCGATGGTCGATGCTAAGCAATAAGAGACACGAGTTTTATCCCGGTTCCGACCGAGGGGGCCGTACGTCCGGCGCGGGCGTGCTCAAGGCACTATATTACTTAGCACCGGGGGTGCCTGTAGTGGGGCTGCTACAAGCAAGGCGGGAGAGGAAGCCTGGCTTCCAAGTCCCTGGTGTGATGACTGAAGATGTTGTGGGAGGATTGGAGAGCAAGTGCGTGGCGCAGCCTGTCTCCTGCTGTGTTGTGTCTGTGTTCTTCCGTGTCTCCCTGCGGCAGGGAGGGTTCGTCCCCCTTTTATAGATTAAGGCGGGAGCGAATCACATGCGCGCCGCGCTATTCAGCTACGTGGAGGGCGTGGCGTGCATGCTGTAGAGTGGGCGGCCGTCCGGACGATCCTTGCAGCGATCCGGCCATCATGGCCTATCTTGTACCCGAACAGTGGCGGCTTCGAGGGTAGAAGGGCGGCGGATGGCCGTGGCGTCTTCTGATAGGCTCGAGGGAGCTGCTGACGTTGGCCGGTACGGAGTACAGGAGTAGGTAAAACAGCGTCCCATTCCAATACGTTCCACAGTGCTGGAGTCGTCGCTACAGCGCCTGGCGTGCGCCCGCACGCGCGGGGGCGGCAGCCATGCCGTAACAGTGGCAGGGATGGTGTCCCACCGGCCTAGCGCCTCCACCTAACCCTGTAAGCTCACAAGAAAGCAAATCGAGGGTGCAGCCGGCCCCCCTTCGAGGGCTCGGCGCGTTAGCCGTACTGGCGCAGGTGCACGGCGTCACGGACCGGCACCGGCCCTCGCCGCACGCTCCCTCCCCACGGTGATGGGGATGGGCTCCCTCTCGGGGAGTTGGTGCGGCGCACGGGCGCGAGCCCCGTGCGCATCATGGCGCCGTCCCGCCGGTGTCGGGCGTTAAATGCCCGCGTACGGGGGCAGGGCGCACGCGTGCGGGGCGCCCTCGAGCGAGGCGGACCCCGGTCGAGGGCGGGGCGGACCCTCGAGCGAGACGGAACTCGCTCGAGGGGGGAGCGGGCCCTCGAGCGAGGCGGAGCCCGCTCGAGGGAAGCGCGCATCCTCGAGCGAGGCGAAGCCTGCTCGAGGGGATCTTCAAGAGGGCCGCCTTGGTGGGCGGTTGAGGTCCCCGCGGTCTGGGCCGTGTTCTGCATGGTTAGGCAAAGTGTGTTTGGGTTTGTTGCGGGTTTTAAGTGGGGATTTCCCGGTTGTTAAAGGGGGGCCCCTAGGGCTGTCCCCGACACAATGATTTTAAAAGTTGGTGTGATTCACATGCTTATGAATGCATGATGCACATGTTCATGCGGTATGGTGCTCATGATGCATATTAGCATGACTCGACTACCCACAAAATAAGTTAATGACTGAGAGAGCAATCTTAGGTTGAGAAGAAGTATGTGTGGCGATGCATTCTCACAACCAAGATACCTAGCGCGCCCCTAGTGGCAATCACATGGCTGCAGCACACATGATGCCCTATGTTCCATCGCGGCACCTTTGGTTACGAGATAACACCTCACCAAAACATAAGAGAGATAGAGTATGAGTATTGAAATCTTTCATGAGTATGCACGTTAGTTCACCTAATGCTCCCACATGCATGCGCTATGCGATGCATACTCAAAAGTGACACTTGTTTTAGTTCCAAAAGATGTGAGCAACCAAAAGATCAAGTTCAAGATTGAGAGATCGAGTTGATCAAAAGTGGCATAAAGACTATGGACAAGTTGGATACTCAACACGGAACTCAGATCTGATCACAAAGGGCGGAATGAAATTCCTTACAAGGGTCACTGGAAAAAGAAGTTCAACCAAAGCATTACATCGATGAAATGTTTCGGAATCACCTTAACAACACTTGGGATTACAATGCAGACGAGTTGCACAAAGAAAAGTCCTAGTTCAGCCTACCACAAAACTAACTAACGTGGCTTCACACACTAGGGGTTCCTTACGACTGCTACACTCGTACGACTCAGAACTTTATTATAGACATACCAACTTCCTAGGGTTGGATCTTCCCTGCCGAACAACTATGGCGAAGCAGGTCCAGACTCTATCCAGATTCTCCTTGAATTTCTTCAGCATCTTCTTCTTCTTCTAGTCTGGGATTGACAGGTTTCAGAGGTGGAGCAGTTATAGCTTCCAGTTGATTCTCTGCTTCAAGCATATATTGGTCATTATGCTGCAGGAGGAAATTCTGCTCATGGATAACTTCACTCAATTCTCGTATCCTTGCCTTATCCTTGCGTCTTTCCTTCTTGAGAGTAGCTATCATTGCTCGGGCTTCCTTCAACGCTTGAGCAGTATTCTTCATTTCGTTAACATGGTACCTATAGACCTGGTGCCTATAGAATACACTTTCTCCCACCATGTCGGTGTTTTAGACCGGCAACCTACCAAGGGGAGTACCCGAGATAGATGAATGTGGCCTCGCCGAGATCGGTAACTTGAAGGAAGAGACACGTGGCACACAATTTAGACAGGTTCGGCCGCGAGGTGCGTAATACCCTACGTCCTGTATGATGCGTAGCTCTGGATTGATTGGATGAGTTTACAAGATGATGCGTATGAGAGAGAAGGGTCCCTGCCTCGCCTTATATAGCCCGGGAGGCAGGGTTACAAGTCGGTTTGAGGAGAGAGTACTAGTCGGGTACGGCTAGGAGTTCTCTACATAGCACAAGACATGTATAGTTTCCTATCCGCGTACTTCTCCACTGTAATCCTTGCGCCCCACGCCATCAGGTGACGTGTGGCACAAGCCGAGTAGTCCCAGGGGCCCACCGAGTAGTCGGTCCTAGTACCCACCGAGGCAGTGGGCCCAGGGAGGTCCATACGACAAGCCCCCGAGTACTTTGTAGTCGAGTAGGATAGTTTCAAGTAGTCTTGATGGCCTTGATGAGTAGTCCTCAAGCGTCCCCGAGTACTACAAGCCAAAAGTCCTCAAGAGTACTTGAAGCATCCCGGGGCTGGAAGGTACTCCAGCTGTTCCTTGAGTAGTCTTGATGTCTTCTCGAGTAGTTCCCAAGCGTCCTCGAGTTCTCCTCTTGAAGCTCTTCAATAATACTCGCTTTGTCTTGAAGAAGAGACCATATGGAAAATGCAATTCGAAGAGTCGCATTCCATATGGAATGTAGCCCCCGAGCCTTAGGTCGAATCATAGATTCAAACTGAGGGTCAATCTGAAATCCTGCCAAGATTATCTCTCAAAATTCGGAGAAAATCCGAAGGACACGTGGCACGGAGCCCCCGAGCCTTGAGTCGAGTACTTCCTCTCGAATTGAAGAGTCATCTTAATTGTAGAATGTGTCCTGAGTTGCTCTGGAGTCTTGTCCTCACCCAGGGAGTTGAATAGATGTTGCCGAGCCCCCGAGATGAAGCGCGTCGACTACTGGAAGTTGAAGAGTCAGGAGGCTACCGCTGAGTCAGCCGTTGATACTTATCCATCTGGCCATTACCGAGCCGCCGGTTGGCTTATAAATAGAAGCCGATCTTAGGGTTTTCCATCCTCCGCATTCGCAGTCGGTTGAAATAGATCTATCCAAGACTTAGCCATCCGAGCACACTGCCGCCGCGCCCTAGGCCATAGATCTATGCGCGCCGCTGCTACTTGCCTCCAGAGAAGCCCCCGAGCGAATGCGAACGAAAACCCGGTGCACTTGGAGGATGAAGGATTCTCCATCAAAGAGCATGAAGACTGGCACCGGGAAAAAGAGATCTCGTGACGATGCGGCTGGATCCGCCCAAGGGTCAACACCAACGACCTCTCCTCCACGCCCGAATTCGAACAAGGAGTGGAAGAAATCCAAGGCAAAGACCGAAGACCTGCTGGTGTTGGTGAACAGCGGTTTCCTCCGCGAGAAAGAAATGGACATGTGTTGTGCCGCCGCGGGAGATCCATATCCAATGGAGAAGAATCCCGACGAGATCCCGATGTTCACGCGGTTCGTGGAGCGCGGGTTGGCTCTCCCTGCGAGCGACTTCTTGAAAGGCCTCCTCAAGTACTATGGTATCGAGTACTTGAATCTCAACCCCAACGGAATCTTCCATGTTTTTGTCTCCGTCCACTTCTGTGAGTCCTTCGTGGGGATCAAGCCCCACTAGGTGCTGTTTTGAAAGTTCTTCCGCGTGAATCCGCAGCCGAGTGCCAACGACCCCAGAGTAGTCGGAGGAGCCGACATCCAGATGCGCGAAGACGTCGCCAAGCAGTACCTCTCATATAAGCTCATCGACATTAACCAAGATTGGAAGTCGAAATGGTTCTACATCACCAACCACCACCCGGAACTGCCGAAGCCGAGCGGGAAGCAGCCAAAACACCAGCCCTGGTGGAACACGGAGCCGGCCATGCAGGAGGGTATCCAGTTACCCGAGCTGCTGCAGAAGATCAAGGCTTTGAGAGAAGCCAAGCTGAGGGCCGAACACGTGGCCTTCAGCTTTATGAAGAGGAGGCTACAACCGCTGATGGCGCGTGACACCCTCGGGTACTAGTACACGGGCGACGACGACACGTCGAGGATGCCCGGCACTGAAGTCGATGATGACGACATCATCGAGAGACTGGGGCGGATCTTCAAGGATATGCCACAATACACACCCTGCCCAGTACCGGAGTACTCGGTGGCTCGTCCACCAAACAAGGTTGGTAGCCAAACTTATGTCTTTGAGTACTCGTTGCATTGTAGAAGTCGAGCTCACCGATCTGTTTGATGCAGGATGATTTGACGAAGTTTGTCTCCGAGCCCACTTCCCCTCCTCGACTTGTGGTGATTCCAGAGGAGGGCAAGGGCAAGGAGCACCGTGAAGTCGGCGAGGGTGACGACACCGTCACCATAGAAGACACCTCTGACGAGGAGGACGGGGAGACACTTCAGGAGCGGTTCCAGTTGCAATCCAGGTTCAGCAAGCCTGGGTTGCCCCATATCCCTCTTGTCGAAGACCCTCCGACAAGCCTGGAGGCTAGTCTCCCTGCGCCGCCGAGGAGGCCACGCAATGTGGCATGCAAGCGTGTTGCCAAGAAGTTGAAAGTGACCGAGACTACATCCCAAGAGGTGAGCTCCTCGAGTAGAGTAGTCGAGTACTTGATTTGAAGAATCTTGTATGCTGATGATTGACTTTTGTCTTGTCATAGGAGATCCCCTCGTCCGACCCTGTTGATCAAGGGGAAGGAGATGACTGGGACACGGTGGGCAGCCCAACTGAGAGAAGCCGCAATCCAGCCCCCACCGTCGAAGAACTCGTGGCACGGATGACATAGCGGTCGACTAGTGCTGTCGAGCCATAGGCACCGGCCATGGAGAACCAGCCGCAGCTGAGCGCGACTGCTGGTACTGAAGAGCCGACAGCGGCTCAAGCTGAAGAGAAGGCGCCAGCCGAAGCCGAGCTTGTAGATATTGCCAGCATCCTTGGCGCTCCGACCATGACTGTCGTCCAGTCTAGCTTGTAAGTGAAAAACCTTTCCCGAGTAGTACTTGTAGCTTGGTAGTGTTACTTGGTTGACCACCAATATTGTACCATACAAGAAATCAACTGACTTGTCCTGGGACAGGGATGAACCCAGCACGGCAGCGGCTGAAGAAGGTTCCACGCCTACCGCCGAGGAGTCCACCCACCTTCCTCAGGCCGAGACCGTGGCGCCGGTCGTGGAGACTACGCTGCCAGAGGCCAGCGTGGTAGAAGGTGAGTACACTGCCGTAATGCGAGCTTCCTCAAGTAGTAATCAAAGCCCCCAGGGTACTGATCCCATGTGACTCGAGCCATGTAAGTGGAGCTTGGACCAGGTAGAAGGGGAAGTAGAGACACTTCGTGTTGTTGTTGCCACCAGTGTTCTCGATGGAAAGGGCGTAGCACCTAAGACACTGTATTGGGTCTTGCTTCACATCGTACTTGGTGATCCCCAGAGGCTTGAATTTCTTTGGGAGCAGCAGATTGCGAAGTCGAGCAGAGAAGGCGGGGAAGCCGTCGTTCTTGCCTGCAGATTTGTTGTGTCGAATTTCTTCGATTCTGCGACGGGCATCATAGCCGCCGCATGAGACACCGGTGATGTGGCTGTCTACGTGGCCTCGGCCTCCGCGATCGCCTCTGCCATCGGCTCTCCTTCCAGCCCTGTGTGAGGAGCTCCCGCCGTCGCTCCCTCCACCGCCGGCGTCGCCACGAGCCACCACAGCATGACTTCCGCCATCGCGACCTGCACTGTGGCCGCCCTGAGAAGGTCCTCCAGTAGATTCCCTAGTGCAGTTTGGGTTCTACAGTAGCTCTCCTCGAGTACGGTTACGCCCGTTGTCGGCCGGCTGCGGCTTGTGGCTTCATGATCGGCTTTGCGAGTTCGAAGGGGAGGCACTTGAGTGAATCTGTTGTCGACTCTTATGAAGTAGGCGTCTTCCGCGTGCTTGGCGATGACTTCTCCCGCATGCATCCCCTGAGCCTGACGTGCTATCGTAGTGATAGACATGAGGCACTGTTTGGGGGTAGTGTGCACCCGGCTTTCAACTTGATTGAGCGCCTCTGTGAGGTTCCGGATGGGGAGGCTCTCACGGAGACACCGACGCCATTCATTGCGCCTCCGGTTACGCTCACGTCGGGCGTTCTTGTCGTCGTTGGTCTCGTCTATGGGTGCATTGGTAGACAACTCGTCTGCTGAGATGTCTTCAAGGAAACGATCGGGCTGTGTCCCTAAAGGCCCCGGCGTCTCGTTGGTAGTCATGAAGACTTGACGATCATGAGAGCCGAGACTGGAGTCGGTAGTCGCCACCTCTGTTGGAGTGTGCTCCTCTGTTGGATCTAGTGGTGTTCCCTCCTGGAAGGGAAGCGAGTCGAGGTAAGCGACACAGCGTGAATTCCTGTCCGTCGTGCCCGCAAAGCTTGCGGCCCGGCCGCAGACGACTCTCCCGGCAGGTGTAGATGTTATAACCAGGCCGGTAGCTGGTCCTGACAGCGGTTGCTCAGTCGTGAAGGTTTCGGACTCGGGCCTGTCTGGGTCCGATCTGAAGTCGAACTCGTAGGAGGAGTCCGACTAGTAGCCAGAGACGGGGTTGGAGTCCCAAGTGTAGCCGGAGACGATCTCCTTGCCGGCTTGGCGAGCAATGAGAGCCTTCGCATGGACCTTGCTAGCGATGCAGAGGCCGTAACGGAAGTGCTCATGGAGTGGGGAGTCCGCACACGATGGCTCGATAGCCGGCTCGCATGCGATGGCCCACGGGGATGTTGACTTCGAGTTGGAGTCGGATCCAAGCTCGAAGTCGGCGTGTTGGTTGTAGAGCGAAATTTCGCCGAATTTTCCGTCAAGTTCGCCCGTGACTACTTCGGGAAGCGTCACGAGCCCAGTGCTTGGGTTGGGAGTCATGGTGAGGCGGCGTTGGAAGGATCCGGCGCCTTCAACAGTGCACACCCAAGACCCGAAGACGAAGGTGTCACCGTGGTTGAAAGCAGCGACTGGCTTGATGAGGACTGAAGCCGTCGAGTTCGCCATGAGATCTTCGGCGAGATCCCCTACCTGGCGCGCCAGCTGTCGGTGTTTTAGACCGGCAACCTACCAAGGGGAGTACCCGAGGTAGATGAATGTGGCGTCGCCGAGATCGGTAACTCAAAGGAAGAGACACGTGGCACACAATTTAGACGGATTCGGGCCGCGAGGTGCGTAATACCCTACGTCCTGTATGCTGTGTAGCTCTGGATTGATTGGATGAGTTTACAAGATGATGCGTATGAGAGAGAAGGGTCCCTGCCTCGCCTTATATAGCCCGGGAGGCAGGGTTACAAGTCGGTTTGAGGAGAGAGTACTAGTCGGGTACGGCTAGGAGTTCTCTACATAGTACAGGACATGTGTAGTTTCCTATCCGCGTACTTCTCCACTGTAGTCCTTGCACCCCACACCATCAGGTGCCGTGTGGCACAAGCCGAGTAGTCCCAGGGGCCCACCGAGTAGTCGGTCCTGGTACCCACCGAGGCAGTGGGCCAAGGGAGGTCCATACGACACACCATCCGTCGGTAGGTGTCATACATGGCTTCAGAAAAGCGGACTGAGGTGATAAGATCAGGACTATAGTGAATGTTGCACAGCGCTGAAAGATGAGCTTCACGTTCGACCCTTGGTCCAGTGTATCGCCCAAGTACCGGAATCACCTTGGTTGCAGTGCCGGCTACCACGTCAGGGTGCTTCCCACAAAAAGTTGTGAGCGCTTTGAGAGCAGCTGTAACGCCCACATTTTTAGCTCCTAATAAATCACCTAATAAATCACGCGTGTTTTCGAAACTTTCCCGCTGAGCTCATTTACCCCTTTTAGGAACTCCAGACGTTCTCTCTCTCCCCTTCGGCGCGCGTGCCGCGAATCCCACTGGCACCGCCCGCGCTCGGGCCGTCACCCATCGCGTGACTGGCCCGGGCCGCCGGCCGTCGGCCACCACGCCGGGAATCCCGCACCGCCACGGTCCTGCCAGCCGGTCCGCCTCGTCACCACCACCGTCCCGGAAATTAGCGCCGGTATCTGAAAAACCCAAGAAAATCTGCAAAAATCCTTCTTCACCTCTCTCCTAATTTTCCTAGAAATTTCTCCTAATTTTCTAAATCTCTTTTCTATTTTCCTTCTCTTATTTTCCTTTTTTTCCTATTTCCTTATTTCTCTTTTCTCCTTTTCTTTTTCTTTTCTCCGTTTTCTTTTCCCCTCCTTCTTTTCCTCCCCCTTTCCTCTTCCTTCGGTTGGCCTCCAGGCCGACGACCCCCCTCGCGAGCTCCAGGCCTCCAGGACCGGCGCCCCCCTTCCCTCTCCTCCGGCTGCGCCTGTCCGACAGGCTCGCCGGCGCGGCACGCCAAAGCCGCCCCCCGCACCGAGGCCCGCCGAGCCGCGTCGCCCCCTCCCTTGCTCTGACAGGCGACGACCGACCGAAAGGTCACCTCCACCATTACTCTTCCCCGCCCCCCTGCCGGTCTCCTCCCCCACAGCCACAGCGGCCGCCTGCACGAAGGGTCGCGTCCCACAGTGTCGCGCCGACGGAGGCTCGACGGCCCAATGTCTACGCCAAGATTTTTTTCCCACCACCATGGCCGAAGCCCCTAGAGCTTGGAGCCCGGCCGGGTTACCGCCTTAACCGCGCCTATAAATGGAGGCCGGCGGTCCCTCGCCTCACCTTGAACCACCACAAGCCGAGCCTTCCTTCCTTAGACACCAGAACACCGCCGCCCCCCAAGCTCGCCCTTCCAGTCTGCCGCCGCCGGGGAACCCGCCTCCGCGCGCGACCACCACTCGAGATAGTTAGCGGAATCGAACACCTGTGGAGTCCTCTTCGTTTTGCACTACCGCTCCTCCGTCGCCGTGGCCCGGTTCGCCAGGGATTGGCGCCGGCCGGCCGCACCTGCGCCACCTCCCTCCCTCTCTGTGTTCTGATTCGAGGGGGAGGAAGGAGATGGCTATTTTGCCCATACCCCCTGCCCTTTTCCCCCTTTTTCCAAACCGAACCCACCCTCTATTTCCTCTCTCTCTCTCTTTCTTTCAATTAGACCCCAACTCTTAAACTATTCCACCAAAATAACCCTGCCCCTTTACAATTATACCCCTAGGCTAATTAGTAAAACCCTCACTAGGTCCAAATATTATAATTAGGTCATTTTCCTTTAATATAAAGTACTAACAGGCCCCTAATTAACCCTAACACCCCTTTAACCCAACATTTCATGCGCGATTTTAATTCAAATCGTGCCCAAAATTCACCACACCCGTCTCGGGCATGCCTTCACCGATCCATCACCTGAAACCCCCGTGTAGCATTTATTCTTCTATTTTTCCTCGAGCTCAGCAGGAAAAGTTATGTGTGCTTGTATTGATTGCTTGCCTGCTTGTGTGCATGCTTTAGCCGACGGAGTGAACAAAGAAAGGTACCCCGAGCCGGAGCTTGGAGCCGAGTACTGCGAGCAGGAGCCCGAGATCCCGAACACCAAGCCAGAACTCCCTGAAGACTTCGAAGACGGCAAGTTCAATCTCATCCTTTGATGCATGCTTTGGTCCTAGTTTTACAAATATGACCATATACCTGTTTTACAAATTGCATATTGTTTTACTGCAAAACATGGTAGGATAGCCACCTTGGATTGCTATGATTGAACCTTATTTGGCCAAAATGATTGCTTTAAAATGTGTGAGTGCTTTAAAAACGGGACTGGGATATTTCGGAAAATGAGTAAAGAACTGGGTAGACGGGATGGACGTGTGTGTCAGGAGTATGGGTGAGCTTGTACCTGTGTGGTTGAGCATGTTGGGAGTTGTCCATCTTGTCGTTAAGGACCGGGTTGCGTGACATCTCACCTGACCCAAATCATCGTACAGCCACTCGACCGTTGTATGTGGCAACGGCTTAGCATAAACCCCACTAGTTAATCTACTTGCCATCTGGTGTGCGGGTGAGCGGCGGGGGACCAAGGAGTAGGGGTACGCTCTGTGTGAGGTACGCCCTGGTTATGTGGGATAACCCCTTGGTTGCTTCCGTGGTGGCTCGTAGGCTTAGTTAAGGTTGGTAATAGCTTTGATAGGATCCGCACCGACACTAAGGTGATCGGGTGGCGGTACCATACTTGTGGGTAAAGATGTACAACCTCTGCAGAGTGTCAAACCTATTCGAATAGTCATGTCCACGATATTGGAAGAGTCACGATGCGGTCACAAAAACTAGTGTTTGGGTTTGGGATGTTTTCTTGGTGTGAGTTGTTTTTCGGGTAGGGTGTGTGGCTCTGTGCCCGGGGCTACTGCGAACGGGGAGTCCAGTAGTTCCACAGTGGTTTTCTTAAAACAACTGAGTCACTTGGTTTATAAAATTGGTTTGCGAAAACCTTTTTGAAAATGAACCCCTGTATGAGTAAATGAGTTTGCAAATAAACCTTAACCTGTTCCTTGTTATATATATCATGTGCATGATCTGCTTATGAGCCCCTCCGTGGGTGGGGTTCAACTTGTTTAGTATGTTTGTGCTCACCCTTGTTTAACTAACTGTTTTTCAGAGGAGGATCCCGGTTTCGTTCCCGAAGACGTCGAGTAGGTCGCTACCCTACACCCATCCGTGCTTGTGTACCCAGGGCCTCCATAGAGAGCTTCCATGGTGTGGTACTCTGATGAGGCTTTGGAAGCCTTTGCTATCGTAGTGTGGTTGTTAGCACTTGTGTTGTTCCTTGTGGCATTGGCACTTCCGTGCCCGCTGTGTCGCCGTGATGTAAAAGACTGATCCACCTGTTGTAATAAATGTGTTACCAGCCTCCTAGGACTGGTATTTGTGTCACATTTAGTCACCTCTGATGAGGGGACGCTTCAACAGCCTTTTGCACAGTATCAGCGAGGTTCAACCCTTATGCCTTACACTCCCAGTTTTCCCAAGCAGGGTTTGTCAGGCACGCGGGGATCTTCACCTTCACTTCACAACGAAGGAGTTGGCCGGTGGTCATGACCTCACGTGTCAAGTACTCCGGGTAAGCGGTGTACCCAAAGTCCTTTAGGGTGTCCCACAATAGTGCAGGAAACCACCCTCCCCGCGGTAGTTCAAGAGAGGCCATGTTTCCACATCAGTCGACACAGATCCAATGTTGTCCATCTGGACATAACAACAAAAGTGAGAATCAGATGGATTCGAGTATACAAGATAGACTCAGACAATGATATCCAAACTTGTGGTTACGAAATGGGGTAGTCACGTGTACCAATATACAATCGTATGGTAGAACTCGAAACGAGCACACATACATAAACAGTTGTGAACAAAAATTCATAACTTAAAAGCCAGATCCCCATAAATTCCCAAATTTGTGCATCAACTCAACAATGTTATGAGGCACAGATTTGATATGCAAAGATTGACCTAGAAAGGTTAGGGAGGTGCTTCGACTAAGCAAGGTTTCGGATTTGGTTTCCGGAAAAACAGCAAGACAGGGGTCCACTAATCTAAGCACAACTTGAGATAGACAACAGCGATGGTCGTGAAGTTTTGCGAGCCGAAACTAGATTAGATATGGAGAAAATTGGTAGAGATCATCGAGGCAAAAATATTATAGAACAGGGTGCAAGGATCAAGCAAATAGCCCTATTACAAATTGGACAACAACACGTCTATGCATACGAAAGGCTAGGCAAGACAATTCACACTAGCAAAATTTTACCTTAGAGAGCACATAAATCAAACAGGGGTTCAGTTTTAAGTTTTCACGATTTTTAACATGATGCAAAGACATCCTATTCGCCCTCACAAGGCAAACCAGTCAAAACTCAAAGTTAGCGCCGGTGGCAAGGCATATACACGTTTCTCCCATAATAACTAGTTGAAAACTAATCGATGCTCGCTAGAGACTTATGAAACGTGGTTAGTGTACCTGCAGAAGATCACAGATTATAACGAACCTTTCATGCTAGCACTCGTGAAAGCGTCTACATACATTACCGTTCAATATAGAAACGGTACCCATGCGTCAATCCGCTGCATGGATAGCATCCAACCTCAGACACCCTCCGTTTGAATGGAGTGTATCCTTTCCTCGCATATTCATCATGCGGAATGCACACGTAAGGCAAAACATGGTGACATCACAACTCATGACATGTTCATCTTGAATAGAGCATGTCATCCTTCGTATGACTTCATACGGAAAGCACACATATAAAACACGTGAGCGACCAGACGCGAAGATGGGATCCGTGGAATAGATCACTCCATCAACCCTCGCAATTCCCGTGATGCGGCACATGTCGCGGTTCTCTACCGCCGACAGTAAATTTCTATCCATCGCGTGTCAGGCTCGGATGGTTAGCACAGAAGACAACGGGGTTTATACTGGTTCGGGCCTCCAAGGAGTAATACCCTACATCTAGTGTGTTGCAACCGTGTTCCTGAGCCAGGTGTGCTCGTAGTAGGGGTTACAAGCTGGTCGGGAGAGGGAGTTTGTTCCCAAGTCCCGGATGGTGGTGTTTGATCATATGAAAGTCTAACCCTCATGACTGTTGCCCTCCTCTCCATTTTATAGTCTCAAGGGGAGGGGCACAAGGGGAAATAAAAAGGAGTTACAGTTCTTGGCAGCTGGCACGTCTCGTCGTACGTCACTGTCCGTCGGGGTGCATTGAAGCCGAGTCGCGATGCCTTGTCGGGGAAGCCGCCGCGTGGCCAGGTTGGGCTGTTCCTTCCGGGACGCTTGGCCTTCTCCCCGAGTAGATTGGGCTTGTCTTAGTCTGCCCGAGTGCTTGCCTAGCTTGCCACGCCCGAGCCTAAGTCTAGGCTCGTGCGTATCGTACAGGGTGATTGAGTGCCTCGGGTTGAGTCTTGCGTGTGGCAGAGCGGGAGATGATGGTGATGTGATGGCCGCGCAGCTAGTCATTCCGGCATCAAGGCTCTTAGCGAGGCGAGTCCCCTGCATGGCCGCCAGCTGCTGTATCTTGTGTGACGTGGAGATTCGCTCCTCCTCACGCATCGATGGCGTCGCTCGAGTCGTGCGCCCGGGCCCACGCACTAGTCGGAGCCAGACTTGTCGTGCAAGGTGGAGACTTGTCGTGCGAGGTGGAGACTTGTCATGCGAGGCGGAGACTTGTCATGCAAGGTGGAGACTTGTCGTGTGAGATGGAGACTTGTCGTGCGAGGATTCCTCTAGTGGGAAACTAGTCGGAGATGCAGCCGTCTGGCCAAGGACTGGACGTCTTGCCAGTGAGGGTCTTGACGAAGATCTGCATGCCTTCCCTGAGATGTAGCACCAGGTGAAGGGTGGACTCCTTCTAGATGTTGTAGTCAGCAAGGGTACGACCATCCTCGAGCTACTTGCCAGCAAATGGTTGACTCCACCTCGAGGGTTGTGGTCTCACCGTTGTTTAGGAGGATAATCTTGCC
Source organism: Cenchrus americanus (assembly GCA_947561735.1). Taxonomy (NCBI): domain Eukaryota; kingdom Viridiplantae; phylum Streptophyta; class Magnoliopsida; order Poales; family Poaceae; genus Cenchrus; species Cenchrus americanus. The sequence goes on along the minus strand of OX387244.1, from coordinate 72,066,117 downwards.
GTCAAAGGGGGCCCTAATCCGGGCCCACGTCAGTAGCCCCCGAGCCTGAGTGGGAGTCAGGGAGTCGCGCTCAGGCTCAGTTGGTGGATCTTGGAGTTGGAGGTGTTCTTCAGGTTCTCAGTGGGTGCGCGCGAGCGCATCCACTGGATGTAGCCCCCGAGCTCGTGAGTGAGTTGAAGACTCGCTCACGAGCTTTTATTTGTAATTGTAGTCGTTGTAGCCTTGGGGGTTTCGTCAGGCATTTATGGTCGTAGTGGTGACATGGGTGCAGTCATGGGTGCGGGCATCTCGGTCGACGTGCCTCATGTGACTGCTCCACCAAGACTGCGCGCAGGCTCTCCAAGTCTGCACGCCGCGGGAATCGAGGCATCGCAGTTGCGGGCGGTTGTTTCGCCGAAGTGCGTGCGTGGGCGAAAGTCTTGCTGACATGGCGGGCCTGGCGCCGAAGATGGAGAGTCAGTCCTATCCCCTTTAAAACCACACGTCGAGCGCTGGTTCGGGACTTTGCTTTCCATTTGGTTCTTTTCTCTCTCGCGCTCGCCCCTTGAGCTCCGAGTTCTCTCGCATCCACATCGCTGTCGCTGCTTGTGTTTCCAGCTCGCCCGAGACTTCGTCGTCATGATGTCGAACTGGACACGCTCCAACGTCTCCCGTGAGCAGCTCCTTCGTCTTGTTGAGGCGGGCCAGCTGCCTCCCCTCATTGAGGCCGTCAATTGGTTTGTCCCTACTGATGAGTCCGTGCCACGCCCTCCCAGCGGGTACGTGGTGTCGTTCGTGGTCTTCCACAAGCATGGCTTTTCCGTCCCCGCCGGCAGGTTTATCCGCGGGGTGCTATTCGCGTACGGGTTGTAGCTTCAGCACCTCAACCTGAACAGCATCCAGCAAATGGCTACTTTAGAAGCGATGTGCGAGGGGTTCCTTGGCATCGGCGCACACTAGCATTTGTTCCGGTAATTCTTCAGGTTCACCTGCCTGAGGGACGGCCCCCGCGCGGCAACTATCGGCTGCGCCCACCTTCGGACAAAGCAAGGCCGCGACGACGACTACATCCCGGTGACGCTGACTAGCTCGAACAACGACTGGCACAAGGGGTGGTTCTACTTGCAGAACAACCCCGAGCACGCGCTCCCGGTGTACACCGAGTGCTCCATCGTGAAGTCGCAGAGGAACTGGGATGATGGCCCCACCAAGAAGGAGCAAGAGAAGATGCTCAAGATTTACTAGGCCATGCTAGGGCGTCTGTGGAATGCCGGGATCACCTCGGTGGAGGTGGTCGGGCAGTACCACGCCCGAGGAGTTGTGCCGCTCCGGAGGCGGCCGCTCCGCCTCTGCGACATGACCACCGACAGGGCCCCATGGGTGGGGACGGTGACGGCGCCGGAGCTGCCGTCGCCACTCGAGGTTCAGTGCCATGTGGCGCAGGCAATCGGTAGGACGGCCTACGCGTGGCCGCCATCGCGGATGCTTCCGATGCTCCCCAACGCGGGGACAGAGAAATTTGTAAGTTGTCCATCTTCTCGGCAAGTTTCATTCGCCCTTTGTCATGGAATGACCTTCTCGGGGTCGATCTTGGTCGGTCCTTGTCATTGCAGTTGGTCCTTGTCGTTGCAATCGAAATGCGCCCATCTCGTCCCAGCCAAGGTGCCTCTCCCGGAGGAGGCGATCTTCAACCACAACCAGGCCGCAGCGGAGAAGAAGCGTGCTGTGCGCAAGGCGCAGCACAAGAAATGCCAGATCGCCAAGCGCGATAGCAACGATAATCGTTCCAAGAGGCAGAAAGCGGGGGAGCGGGGCGTCTCCTCCGATGAGGACCCGTCGCCCGAGCCGTCGTGGAGTGGCGATGTTGCTAGTGCGGCGGTCGACTGGAGCAACATGTCGGGGTCGTCCTCGTCGTCGTACCCCGCAGCGCCGAAGTGTCGTCGTCGTGCCGGCCGCGGGAGGCGGGGCACGACAAGACTTTGGGCTCGAGCTCATGTCAGGCGGCTTCCCCCACCCGAGTGGACTAGCAGTCGGTCCGTTCCCATGTGGTGCCCAGCGGAACGGGCGCTCCCGAGTCGCAGAGATCTGGCCCCGTAAAGCTGATCCTTCGAGAAGGTCGGAGGAGCGATCGATGTCCGCCCGCCAACTCTACAATGACTCAGACCGCCCCGACTCTGACTCCCTGCAGAGGCGCCGGTCGCGGGGCAGATCGTCGGACTCGGGGACGATGCCGAGCATGCCGCCGGTGGCGGAGCCAAGTGCCGCCCCGCGGCGCTTGCAGTCGTTGCTCATCCGGGGCGGCGGAGCCCCGGACGTTCATATGTCCCTCATTGCAGGCGAGAGCCAAGGTCCAGCCCTGATCGCGGTGGAGATGGAGGAATAGCCCCCGAGCACATGGGGAGAGTGCTACCGCCGCTGAGGCGGCGGGTCGAAGTGGAGCAGTGTCCGAGACGGCGGGCCCGAGACGCGCTGCCCCCAAGCAGGGCTCGAAGCACACAACCCCCGAGCTGGGCCTGTCGGACCGCCTGATGAAAAAGGCCCGGGCACGCTTCAAGATGTAAGTTCCCGACTTCAGGTTTTCTTTGTTGTGTTTCTTCCGACTAGTTTGCTGACGTCGTCGCCTACCGTTCTCGTAGTCATGCCGACACTGGCGTGCTTAGCCTGGGGCCCCTGAAGCAGCTAGCGCTGAGCGAGCGGGTGATCTCTCCCGAGCCACATCCCCAGCCCCCGAGCACCGGGCCGGTGCCACCGCAGGACGAGGAGGTTCCAGCGGTAGCCACCGCCGAGGAGGCATCGATCACACCACCCTCACCGGTCCCTTTCACCGCGCCCGCCTCTTGTGCAGCCCTAGTTACGCCGACCAAGACCGGCCCAAGTGGCAGGGACGCGTTGGTGATTGTGGACGAGGACTCGGCGGTCCTCCAATCGTCGGAGAACTGGGACGTTGTGATCTCGCCAGCGCCGGAGCCGGCCCAGGTGACGGTGACAGCGAGCCTTCTCCTCAATGCAGAGATGCCGGCACCCTCCCCGGTTGTGGGAGTTCAGGATCCTCCCCTGGCCGTGGAGGTGGCGGAGTCTTCTTCGACATGGGTTGCCCTCACCACCGAGGAGGTGATGGAACTGACGACGTGCCGGTACATCGACTTCCCCAACGTTGGGGTAATCGACCTCGAAGTGCCCCAATTTCCAGAGAAGGTGTTCGAGGTGGCGGCAGAGAGGATGTTCAATGAGCCGTCGATCATGGAGACGATCGCGTCGGTCTCAAAGGCGCTGCAGGAGTACGAGCGCGCCGGCGGTTTTGCCCCAGCCGTTGCAGTAGACCGAAGGATGTGGGCCTCGCGGCGCCCGCGGCTGACGTGGAGCCAACAACAGATGTGTCCATGCCGCTGCAGATCGATGAAGGTCGAGGAGCGTCGCCTCCCCAGCCGGTGGAAGTTGCTGAAGGTCCAACCCCTGTCGTGATCACCGGCGTGGCAGAAACCGTTGTCGGAGGAGAGGAGACATCGCCACCCCGTCTGGTTGCCATGGAAGCCGAAGATGTCGAGTCTCGCGTGCTTGGCGAGCCGACCACCGCCGTGCAGGAGTCGGCCGCCGGGGCACTCCCCGGAGATCCAGGAGGCTGAGGACACGGGAGCGTCCCTGTCACAAGACATAGGGGACGGCGAGACCCGGACCCTTGAGCTCGCACGCACTTCGTGGGCGGCCACCTCCAGTCTTGACCCCGACTCCGAGGGCGAGGAGGAGGCTGTGGCGCGCCACACCTTGGAGCATGGGATGACCTGGGCGCGCCGCGCCTTAGACGAGCTCATCCTCCCCGCAACCTCGGTAAGTTCCCTTGTCAAGGATTAAATTTTCGCTTCTGCAATCTTTTCGAGCTACGCCAGTTATCCCGATTTTGTTGGCTGCAAACCCTCGAGTCCGCAGGTCGGAGATGCGCCCTCGAGGTGCGTCGACTCCGCGCGGAGCGGACCCAGCTAGAGATGCAGCTTGTCATGGCCCGGGTAGCGGCGGCTGGTGCCGTGGCGAGCGAGACATCTGCGCGGGCGTCCCTTGAGGCTGCCCGCCATTCCATGGAAGATTGAGCCATCTCCGCCGAGACCATCGCCACAGCGGCTGCCACCGAGCGGGACTCTGGCATCAAGGCTTGTGCTCGCCAAGGCCGAGATCGAGAAGCTCCGAGCGGCCGTAGCGTCTGCGGAGGAGGCGACTGAGAGAGCCAGGACCGCCACGGCCACGGCGGAGACCACTGCCCAAGAAGCCGCCCAGGCCGCCGCTCGTGAGAAGGCGGCCCTCGAGGCAAAGGTGTTGGAGTTGGAGAGTGACTTGAGCTGGACCACGATAGACTTGGCGACGAAAGGCCGACAGCTTTCCCAAGTCACGAACCAGCTTCAAGTGGCAACTGAGGAAGTGTCGCAGCTGCAGGACTCCAACGCCAAGTTGTCGTAGGACCTCGAGCGTAAGCCGGACGATCCCCAGGTTCTTGTCTGGTTCAGCGCTTGCTCCTTGACGGGGCTTGACTTGATGACCTTGGCTGCAGGGTCGCGCGTGATCCGCATGAGGATGGTGGTGCAGCTGGCGACGGTCAAGCAAGAGCGAAACACGGCTATTCTCAAAGTTATCGAGAAGGATGGTGTCCTCAAGCGCTTGTTGGAGCAGCTCCAGAGTACGTATTGAACTTTGGTGTTGTCTTCCTTTTCTTCTTCTATCCCTCGAGCCCTCTGTGACTCCTTGTTCTTTCTAGTTCCTCAGAGGTCCGGGCCGAGCTAGAGCAGTCCCAGGCATCCCGAGAGCAGGACGCGGCCGCGCTGAGCCAGGCCCGCGATGCCGGCACAAGTCGGAAGTAATCAGCAAGAAAGTCATCGGGGACATCGCCAAGCTTGGTAGGGCGATGAGTTCGGCCATGGCCGCACTTGGTGTGTCGCTCGGTCCGCGGACGCCTGAGATGCTGATCGAGGAGGTTGGCCGCCTTCCCGGTGTGGTACGAGAACTTGAGTTCTCGACGGCTCGTCGTGCGGTACACCGGGTCCTCGCCATGATCGAGTCGCACTACCAAGGGCTGGAACGCATGGCACTGAGCGGCGGTTGGGCCCCTGGCATCTCCGACGATCAGTGCGACGAACTGAAGGTGGACTGCGCCGCCTTCGCCCGCGAGATGGCCGATGTTGGATTGAATGATTTGGAATTGCTGCCACAAAACGAGTCGGAGGCCCCGGAGGTTCCCGGGCCCTCGAATTAAACATGCCACAAACCATTTTATTGTAATAATTTGAATGGGCCGCTTGGCCACTGTGTAGCCAGGCTTTTTATCTGGCGTTATCTCTCGACTGCTTCCGAGCGCCTGAGGACGACTGCAGCAACGCGCAGTCAGACTTAGAGAAGCGAAATAGTCAAGTCGTGCTCCGGAGCCGCGGGGGCGTAAGAGTCGTAAGGCTTGGCCCCTTCGAACTACTAAGCATGACTGTTCGTTCGCAGCCCCCGGGACCTCGAGATGTTCGGGAGATAACTTTAACTGAGGTTTTGGTCGTGCAAACTCCTCATTTGGACCGGAGTCCTAGTGGTCACTCGAATGTTCTCAGAAAGGGATCGGATGAAAGCCGGAGACTAGAGAAGTACTCGCAAGTCTTCGTGCTGTAGCCGTGGGGGTGTTAGCAGTAGGAGCTTTGAACGAATAGGAGACTCACCATCTCATGCAAACTGTCATCTTCGCTTTTCTTGAGTTTGAGTTTCCATCAAAAAACTTCTCGCTCGTGTGATCGGTCTTGACAAAGTTGTCGAAATTTTTGAAAAATTTCAAAAAAATGTTGAGGACACGAGGGCATTGCGCCCTTGGTAGCCCCGAGTAGGGAGCGTCTTTGCCTTCGTGCAAAGACGCTGCCTGCTCAAGCATAAGCATTGCCATAAAAAAAGGTACACAGCCGAATATAAGATTGAACTCGGAGACATGTGAACAAAGGCAAGGTGCATGTATTTATTGACGTACGAGTTCTGAACATTTACTTAAGGGTAAAACGGGCGCAGGTGTTCGATGTTCCACGCGTTGGTGACTGAAGGACCGATACGGCGAACCAGAGAGGGGGGGAGTGAATGGGAGTCGATAAAAAATTCTTCTCGAAGGAGAAGGAAACTCCTACAAGATGAACACGGCTTCCAATACACATCTCCGACTCACCACCCAAGTTGGCCAAGCCCACGTAGCCACTGGAGTGCCACAGAACCTAGGAACCAACACACACAACCTTCCGACCCGAGAACGCAGCAGAACACCAAACCTCGAGTCTACAGACCCACACCGATCAGACCAGTGAGCACCACCGGTCAGACCGGTCCCTGCTGGTGAAACTGAGCAACTTTCACTAAGTGGCTCCACACCGGTCAGACCGGTGAGACACACCGGTTAGACCGGTCACAGCCTGAAAGCCCCTAAGGCACCAAACAGGTCAACCGACCTCCAAACTGACCCAAACTCGAAACAGCAGCAACACGGGACAACAGCGAACACACCCAGACGTTCGCCCGAGCAAAATCTTACCGAGGGTTGCACCGGTCAGACCGGTCAAGAGCACCGGTCAGACCGGTGTAGCCTAGGCAGCTCGGGATGAACAACACCCGCGGGTCAACTCCCCCGAATCCAAACCTCGATCTTCCGAATTGCTCCACGTACTTGAACAAGACTTTGGGGATATTAGGAACACCTCATGAGGAGTCCATAGCCAAGTTTAATCCCACCAAAACTCGTCCAAAAAAGAGGAATCAAGGAAATCCCGCCAAGAGCACTTCCAATCCAAGAACTCAAGAAACCCCAAAATCGAGCACCTTTACTCACGGATTTGGGAGGGGAATCATAGCCCAAAGAACCACAAAGGGTTCCCACAAATTTCCCCCATCAAATCCCCAAGAGAAAGGTCCCGAAAACAACCCAAAGAAATCACCAAAAGAGGGCTCCGAAAATCACCACCAAGAACAACTGGGGAAAACACATCCAAACCTTGAGGAACCACGCCGAATCATCTATACATGAAACAAAGGTTCATACAAGGTCTAGCAAGCCGCCCGATCATCCATCCCTCTCAACAAGATCTCTCCATGAAGCTCTCTTGCTAGTCCTATGGAAAACCTAAGGAAAATAGGAAGGAAAATAGGAAAACAAATGAGCTAGGGTTCCAAGAGTTGGCTGCCATCCTCTCACCTCTTGGGTTATATGGAGGCAACCGAATGTCTAAAACGTCCTTCTTTACTAACTAGGGATACAAGCCCCTCAAGGGCGGATTTGGAATTCTTGATGTCTTCACCATCGGACGGATGCCCGGTGATCGCACCCTGCGTAGCCTCGACGCAAGCCATGCGATCCCGACGCGTGTCCTCCGCTTCGAAGATTCCGGACTACGTCGTCGCACACCGGTTAGACCGGTGCTCCTCACCGGTCAGACCGGTCCCCACCGGTCAGACCGGTCAGACCCACCGGTCAGACCGGTCCGCGCCGCGACGGCTCCGTCTTCGGTTCTTCGGTCTTGGCTTTGTGGATCAACCAAGGAACCCAGTGGTTTTTTGGTGAACCACCGAAACCCCGCGAACTCGGTGTAGCCTCCGCCAATCTCCACTCATGACTCGGCTCCCACGTAGTCCCGGCTCGACCTTGGTTTTGAGGCTCAACCAAGAAACCGTCCTTGACTTCATCTTGCTTGTTCATGCCACCATGCGGCCCGCACTTGACCCCCGCCGGCCACCGGGTCCCTCGAACGAAGCCTACTTGTCTTCTCCACACCCGGAGGCCTCACCGGCGACGACCTTTCACGCTTGTTCTTCACCCGCACCAACACCCGCAAGCCGCTACACCGCACCCGCAATACTTAGCCAAGAATCGGTCCACACAATGTTGTCAATCACTCATCACACAAGGAAGCGACCATCCACCGCTCCTCGAACCACACGTGGTCCTCAATCTCCCCCTTGATGAGTGCATTGACAACACCCACACGAAAGTAACAAGAGAGAAAAGAAAAAGAAATGAAACGAACAAAAAGAAACTCCAACAAGCGATCGAAAGCCAAACAAAGGCATAGAGCAAGATCACTTGAAGAAGACAAGTCTCGGACCCCTTAGGCAAGGGCAACGGCTCGACAAATCCGAGACAAAGCAAAGCTCAAGCAAAGAGCGCAAACCACCGAATCAAAGCTCGAACAACCACAAGGAGCTCCCCCTGCACACATGCAAGCTCCCCCTGAACCAATGCACCTCCCCACCGGACGAATGCATGCAAGACACCACTTGAAACGGGCAGCCGCAACAACTCGGCCACGACCGGTCGGACCGGTCAACACCACCGGTCGACCGGTGTGCAACATGTGAACAGAGCCGCACTCACACCTCGTCGACCGGTGACCCCGACCGGTCAGACCGGTGCACAACAGAGCCCGAGAAATGGCTCGAAACCACTCGAAAACCGTCTAAATGCGTCCAAAGCAAGCCATTTCAAACTCAAACTTCTCCCCCTTGTTCGCAATGCATGAATCAAGCCAAAAATGCAAAACTTTCAACCTAGAGCTTCTCAAATAGACAAAATTCAACAAAGAATGCTACACATGTCCAAATGAGCAAGTTAGATACTCTACGGCTTCGTATCGATCTCAACTACATGATCACCAAGTTTCACAACCATTAGACGAAGCTAAGATGGATTTTGGCAATTTTGCGAAAAACATGCCTCTCATGAGCAAAGTCCTAAACATGATCAAAACATACCAAAATGGCAAAGCCACACAAACTTCATGCTAGGACAGCCATTCTAATCATAAGACCATCACAAACACCCACAAGCACCTCATGTCATGTCAAAGCCACCGAGCCACGTGCCTACTTCTATGTATGAGACTTCTCATTGGTAGGCATCATGCAACGGTTTAGCACCCAAAGCAAATTAAATTCAGCAGATATGACATGGGAGCACATTTCTAAGCATTTTTCATTTCATTTTCAGATTTGTAAATGGTACATGAAATGTCTTTGCGACAAAAAGGAACTTATGCCCCTCCACAAGATGAAGCAAGAGGGCTAAACATTCATGATGGCAAATGAGCCTTTGGCCCCATATGATCAATAAACTAGCTATCCAACCACAAATTAAGCATAGCCAAGCCACTAAAACATGTCAAGATCATATAAAGGCATTTACACATGAGAGAGCATACATGTGACAATTTTTCAAAAACATAGCCATCAACCATGGATTATTCATCAAGATCATCAAGAGCTAAGCCACACTAACCATAGCATACCAAACAAGCTCACAAAGACATATATCTCATTCCATGGTGAACAATGTATATGAGAGAAGCTTTTCCTAACCAATGCATATGATACAAAATGCATGCAATCTAAGATACAAGGATGCCTATACATCATGTTACATATGCCATGCCAAATGCAAGAAATGCACAAAGGAAAGCTATACATATGCTACAAAGAAGCTCCCACACACCCAACTCAAGAAATCAAACACACACCAAGTTCCCCCCGCAAACGAGTGAAAGTTGCTTGATCTAGGGGTTTGGTGAAAATATCGGCTAGTTGGTCATGTGTGGGTACATGGATCAAAGCTATCTTCCCTTTCTCTACGTCGTCTCTCAGAAAATGATATCTCACTTCTATGTGCTTGGTTTTGGAATGGAGCATTGGGTTCTCTGCAACGCTTATGGCACTGGTGCTATCACATTGAAGTGGGATATGGGTATACTCCTCACCAAAGTCACTCATGGTGTATGAAATCTAAAGGAGCTGAGAGCAACAACTAGCAGCGGCAACATACTCGGCCTCGGTAGTGGATTGAGCAACACTCGACTGCTTGCGGGAAGACCAAGAGACCAAGGAAGAACCCAAAACTGGCAAGTCCCAGAAGTGGACTTCCTATCCAACCGACACTCGGCAAAATCCGCATCTGAAAAACCATGAAGCGCCAAAGAGGAGGACGCGGAGTACCAAAGGCCGAAGTCGGGAGTGTGACGCAAGTACCTGAAAATTCTCTTCACTGCTTGTCGATGCGAAGTCCTCGGAGACGCTTGAAAACGAGCGCACAGACACACTGAGAACTGTATGTCCGGCCTCGTCGCCGTCAAGTAGAGGAGTGACCCGATCATGCTTCGGTACTCCTTCTGGTCCACATGTTCACCTTCCTCGTCCGCATCAAGAGCTGTAGTCATACTCATCGGCGTCGTCATAGCCTTGGAGTCCTCCATCTTGAACTTCCGCACAATGTCCTTGGTGTACTTAGCTTGGTGCACAAATGTTCCTTCCTTTGATTGCTTGATTTGTAGCCCGAGGAAGAACTGCAACTCGCCCATCATGCTCATCTCAAATTCCCTGCTCATATCATCTGCAAACCTTGCAACAAGAGAGTTAGACGAGCCACCAAAGACAATATCATCCACGTACACCTGCACAATCAGGATATTTCTGACCTGCCTCAGCAAAAACAAGGTCTGATCGACCTTCCCCATCTCAAAACCTCTCTCAAACAAGAACCCCTTCAACCTGCCATACCAAGCTCTAGGCACCTGCTTCAGCCCATACAGCGCCTTCCTCAACTTGTACACCCGGTGGGGGTACTTCTCACTCTCAAACCCCGGAGGCTGCCTCACATACACTTCTTCCTCCAACACACCATTCAGAAAAGCACTCTTCACATCCATTTGGTACAACTTGAACCCTTTAGCCACAGAAAAGGATAGAAGGATCCTAATTGCCTCCAAACGGGCTACGAGAGCAAAGGTCTCCCGTAGTCGATCCCCTCCTTCTGACTGAACCCTTGAGAAACAAGTCTTGACTTGTTCCTCACAACCTCACCCTTCTCGCCCTCTTTGTTTTTCCACACCCACTTTGTACCAATCGGCTTACACCCTGGGGGAGGGTCAACCAACTCCCACACCTGATTCCTCTCAAAGTTCTCCAACTCCTCATGCATCGAATTGACCCAATTGTGATCAGATAGTGCGTGTCCAATGTCTTTGGGCTCAAAAGTAGCAACAAACGCAGCATGAGCGAAATGAGAATTGTTTCGAACCCTCGACCGTGTAGTGTGTTCATTCATGTCGCCGATGATCCTCGAAGCTGGGTGATCCATCTGTACTCGCCGGGGAGGTTCTCGCCTCGATGCTACCTCCCCCTCAACATCAGCTTCTCCTCGTTCTTGATTTATCGTCGTAGGTGTAGCTGAGGGTCCATCCATAACCGTAGTCGAAGTAGTGGGTACATGTTCAGCCGGGGGCACCACACCGCCATCTTCATCATCACCGTGTTCATGCTCCACCTCCTGAAAGATCTCCTCGCCAAGCTCATCATCACCTGCACACTCAAAGACAAGCTGACTACGTGGCTCTGTCTCGTCGAAGGTTACCTCTCAAGTCTCCACGATTTGGTTAGTTTCAAGATTGAGCACACGATATGCTCTAGAATGAGATGCATAACCAAAGAAAATGCCATCGACAGACCTAGCCTCAAACTTATCCAACTTCCTGCCTTTCTTCGAATGAAACACTTGCAACCAAAGACATGAAAGTGATCGACCTTGGGTGTGCGACCATGCATCAACTCATAGCATGTCTTCTTCTTGTGCACTCGAGGTATATCCCGTTCGACACATAGCACGCGGTATTCACCGCCTCGGCCCCAATACCTCCTCGGAGTCCTATGCTCATCAAGCATCGTCCGAGCTATCTCGCACAAGGTCCCGTTCTTCCTTTCCACAACACTATTCTCGGGGAGGCGTATACGGACTCGAAAACTGGTGCTCAAGACCAAAGTCATGGCAAAAGGTTTCAAAATGAGAGTTCCTGAATTCCGAGCCATTATCACTGCGGATAGCTCGTATGGCATCTTCGTGCCTCTCGTTCCTCAACCTCAAGACTAGATCTCGAACAAAACCAAACGTCTCCCCCTTATCCTCAAGAAAGAACACCCAAGCATACCGAGAATAGTCGTCCGCCACAACCAGGACATACCACTTCCCACCCGCAGATCGCACACGAGCTGGGCCAACAAGGTCCATATGGAGCAGCTCCTATGGACACTCAGTCATCACATCGGTGAGAGGCGGGTGAGAAGAGGCTACCATCTTGGCATGCCTACACGGCGCACAAACCAACTCTTTCTCAAGCCTCAACCGTGGCAATCCTCGGACCAAATTGAGTTTACTCAAGCGAGACAAAAGGTCAAAGCTCAAGTGACCCAACTTCCTATGCCACTTCCACAACTCACTCGAAGAACCGGCCAAGAAACAACACTCCACACCCGAGGACTGAGAAAAATCAGCACGAAACACCTGACCCTCGGGAACGACCATACAGACAAGGTCCCCTCGAGAGTCCACAATCCGAGAACCACCCCGGCCGAAACAACACCTCAAAGCCCTCATCCAACAACCGGGACACGAAAGCAAATTGTACCCCGCGCGTTTGAACAAGAGCAACACGCCTCGCAGTGATCTTGTCACTCACTTTGATCTCACCTTCGAAAGCACACGCGCCACGCCCATTGTCCCCAAAGGTGATGTACCTCTTCGTCACCACGGGACGAGACTTGAGAACCACCCCCTCGTCTCCGGTCATATGCCTTGAGCAACCGGAGTCAATCAACCAAATGTTCTTCAAGTCTCCCACCCGAAATTCAAAAACGAGCACGTGAGCGAACAAACGACTCAAAGACCGGGGTTAGTACCAAAAGAGTAAAACCAGTGCCGAGCCATTTGCTCGAAAGTGGGGTTAGCACCAACCAAAGCATCTCTCCTACCAAAGCTACCTCCACGAACACCACCACGGTAACCACCCTGAGGGAACCACCCCTCTCTGCCTGGAGGAGGGCCAAAACCACGAAAGAAAGCCCGTGGAATGTCCCTCCTATCCAACTCAAAGCTACGACCCTCCGATCCCCGTATTGAGCACGAGGAGGAGAACGCCTAGCAAACTGACCACCTGCACCCTTTCCAGCCCAGCCACCGAAACCACGACCACCAGAAACAACCCTCGCACCTGTACGAGCTCGAAACCCAAACAGTTGTCTGTCCGTCTGTGCCCGCACCGGTCCGACCGGTGCCCCACACCGTTCGACCGGTGTGACCCGGGCGCGAGCCGCCTCCAACGCCTTCCGCTCTCCCCAAGCTCGAACTGTCCTCACATTTGCCTTGGCCCTGGGCATCTGCACACGAGGCTCAAGTACACCATCGGAAGGGTGGTACTTGTCTTTGTTAGCCCACTCCTTTACCATTCTCTCCTCACGCTTCCTCTTGAAGCAAAACTCCTCCTTATGGCCATCTCTCCCACAATAGCCACAATGGAACCTCACAAGCTTAGGATTTGGCTTGGGATGCGGCTGCTCACCTGGGTTCTCTCCACTCAACTCCTCCACCGGTTTCTCACCGCTAGCCTTCTCACTCTCCTTCCCAAAGAACACTTTCCCCGAAGTGCTCACAAACTTGATAGGCTTTCGGAGATCATTTGTGGGTTTAGGAAACACGGGTGGAGCTGGGGTTGTGTCTAGACGGTTCCTAAGATGGTTGGGTTTTGGAGGGAAATCATTCTTGTGGTGGGTTTTTGGTGGCTCTGGGATATTCTCTTCACTTCCCTCACCAACCTTGTTTGCCCCAAGTCCCTCACCATATTGCCTCTTAAAGGCCTCGATCATCATCCTCAACTGAGGCTCATGACCGGACAACCAACCCATCAACTTCCTCAAGTCATCATTCTCATCCTGCAAACGATCAACATAATGTGCAAGTTCCAAATTTTTCAATGCATGCATTTCACAGGTAGAGCAAGATGTAGGCATGGGTTCCTTCAATTTAGCCTCAAGAGAACTAGTGTAAGCATGCATCTCATCAATCTTAGCATGCAAAACAGGGCAAGAAGTGCAAGCACCTAGCAAAGCAGGTCTAGACTTAAGCTCAGCCACTTCAACCCTAAGCACATCTAGTTCCTCACACTTGGAGGCATGCTTCTCCTTAAACAAAGAAAGATCAGCAGGAAATATGGAGCAATCAGCATAATCATTCTCATCCGAAACAACAGGGCTAGCCTTAAGGGAATCAATCTCAAGCATGCTATCAAGCACCTGTGTCTCTAGCTCAGCCACTCTAGTCCTAGCATCCTCGAGTGAAGCCCTAAGCTCTTTCCTCATTTTCTTGGCCTCTCTAAGCATGTCATCACGGTTATCAAGCAAAGAGCCAAGCCTCTCATTCTCCTGGCGCAAGAAGGGAAGTTCATCACGCACCTCGTCGTCGGACTCGAATCCGAGTCGCTCCGTGTGCTCTTCTTGCTTGCCGCAGCTCAGCGCCATGGTGCAGAAGCCATCTCTCGCGAAGCAGCTCAGCCCGCTCAGGTTCTTGGATGACTTCTTGTTCTTGCTACGATCGCCTTCGTCTTCACTGCTGCTCGAGCTCGAGGTGGAGTACGCGGAACTGGAGTCGATGTCGCTCGCTCCAACCATCGCTCGGGCCTTGCCTCGGCCCTCCTTATTCCTCGATCGTCGCTCGTCCTTGTACTTGTTCTTGTGCTTGCTCTTGTGGTCGCGCCTCGAACGGTACTTGCCGTCCATCCTCGGCTTGTGCTTGTAGCTGTCCTTCTTCTCGGCCTTCTTCGGGCAGTCGGCAACGAAGTGTCCCGGCTTGCCGCACTGGAAGCAAGTCCTCGTGTTCCTCCTCATGTTCACGCGGTTCTCGTGCGGCCTCTCGAACCGCCTCGTCGGAGCGCCGGCTCGTCCTCTCCAAGCTCGTCGAACTCTTCATCTGCCATAGACATCAAGGAGGAGAAGGAAAACATCCTGGTGGATGGGTTAGAGTTAGCCTTTCCTTTGGAACCACCAACGAGTGCAAGACTATGGGAATCAGTCGGTCCCTCGAGCTTGGCAGTCATGCCCCTATCCACCTCAGCCGACTTGAGCTTCGAGAACAGCTCGTTCACCGTCAGAGTGTCATACTTCTCCGACTCCACAATGGCCTCGAACTTTCCGCCCCAAATCTTACGATCTAAGGAGTGTAAGAGCTTGACCGCTCTATCATGATCATCGTGCGGGAGCACGTCCACATTGGCCCTCATGTTGTTCACAACCACCGTGAACCTCTAAAACAAGGCATTGATGGACTCACCGTGGAGATGAGTGAAGTTCTCGTACTCTCTCCGGTAGGTCGCATACATCCGTGCCTGAACCTGGGCATTCCCAACATGAGCCTCCTTCAACACCATCAAAATCCTACAAGCCAAATGCTCGGTGTGCACCCGATCGAACTCGGCCGACACAAAGCACGAAACAAGTAGTCGACCGCCTTATTGTTGGCGTCGAATCTGTCCCTCGACCTTGGAGCGAGGAAATCCATCAGCTGGACATAGCCTGTGTCCACCGTGACATCCCAAAGAGTCTGACCCTTTCCTCGGAGAAACGTACCCATCCGCTTGCTCCACATCTGGTAGTTCTTGCCATCGAAGTGTGGAGGACCCGAACCCCGTTCCTGGTACGCCATCCTTGGATCTTAGACTGGTTAGAGTCAACAAAGACCCGAACCGACTCTGATACCACTTGAAGGACCGATACGGCGAACCAGAGAGGGGGGAGTGAATGGGAGCCGATAAAAAATTTTTCTCGAAGGAGAAGGAAACTCCTACAAGATGAACACGGCTTCCAACACACGTCTCCGACTCACCACCCAAGTTGGCCAAGCCCACGTAGCCACTGGAGTGCCACTGGACCTAGGAACCAACACACACAACCTTCCGACCCGAGAACACAGCAGAACACCAAACCTCGAGTCTACAGACCCACACCGGTCGGATCGGTCCCTGTCAGGAAACCGAGCCACTTTCACTAAGTGGCTCCACACCTAACCGGACCGGTGAGACACGACGGTTAGACCGGTCACAGCCTGAAAGCCCCTAAGGCACCAAACAGGTCAACCGACCTCCAAACTGACCCAAACTCGAAACAGCAGCAACACGGGACAACAGCGAACACACCTAGATGTTCACCCGAGCAAAATCCCACCGAGGGTTGCACCGGTCAGACCGGTCAAGAGCACCGGTGTAGCCTGGGCAGCTCGGGCTCAAGCCTTACTGACCTACACCAGTCGGGCCGGTGAGCACCACCGGTCAGACCGGTCCCTGCTGGTGGAAACCTGGTGACTTCCACAGAACAGCTCCTACCCGAGAACGCAGCGGAACACAGACCTCAAGCCTTACTGACCTACACCGGTCGGGCCGGTGAGCACCACCGGTCAGACCGGTCCCTGCTGGTGAAACTTGGTGACTTCCACAGAACAGCTTCTACACCGGTCAGGCCGGTGCAGCTCACCGGTCAGACCGGTTCAAGCCAGAAAACCCCAAACACCAAATAGGCCTACCGAGCTCCAAACTGACCCAAACTCGAAACAGCAGCAACACGGGACAACAGAGAACTCACCCAAATGTTCACCCGAGCAAAAACCCAACTAGGATCTACACTGGTGACACCGGTGAGAGGCACCAGTCAGACCGGTGTGGCCTGGGCTCTTGGGATGAACAGCACCCGCGGGTCAACTCCCCCAAATCCAACTCCCGATCTCCCGAATGGCTCCACGGATTTGCGCAAGACTTCGGGGATAGTAGGAACACCTTATGGGGAGTCCATAGCCAAGTTATTGTCCACCAAAACTCACAAAATCAAGAGGAATCGAAGAAATCCCGCCAAGAACTCCTCTAACCCTAGTACACCGAAAACCTCAAAATTGAGCCCCTTTGCTCACGGATTTGGGAGGGGAATCAAAGGGAAAATAACCATGAAGGGTTCACACATACATCCCCCACCAAATTCCCAAGAGAAAGGTCCCGAAATCGCTCCAAGAAAACCACCAAGAGAGGGCTCCGAAAATCACCAAAAAGAACGAACGGGAACAACACATCCAAGCCTTGAGGATCCACACCGAATCATCTATACATCACAAAGAGCTTCATACAAGGTCTAGATTGCCGCCCGATCATCCTTCCCTCTCACAAGATCTCACCATGAAGCTCTCAAGCTAGTCCTATAGAAATCCTAGGGAAAATAGGAAAACCAAATGAGCCAGGGTTCCAAGAGATGGCTGTCATCCTCTCACCTCTTGGGTTATATAGAGGCAACCAAAAGTCTAAAATACCCTTACTAGATAATTAGGGATACATGCCCCTCGAGGGTGAAATCGGAAATCTTTGTCATCGCTCCATCGGACGGATGCCTAGTGACTGCAAACTTGCTTAGCCTCGACGCAAGCCTTGCGATCCCGACGCGTGTCCTCCGCTTCGAAGTCTTCGGACTGCGTCGTCGCACACCGGTCAGACCGGTGCTCCTCACCAGTCAGACCAGTACCCACCCGTCAGACCGGTCTAGAGCTGCTGCACCTCCGTCTTCGGTTCTTCGGTCTTGGCTTTGTGGATCAACCAAGGAACCCAGTGGTTTTCTGGTGAACCAATGGAAACCCCGCGAACTCGGTGTAGCCTCCGCCAATCTCCACTCATGACTCAGCTCCCACGTAGTCCCGGCTTGACCTTGGTTTTGAGGCTCAACCAAGAAACCGTCCATGACTTCAACTTGCTGTTCATGCCACCATGTGGCCCGCACTTGACTCCGCTGGCCACTGGGTCCCTCGAACTATGGCACCCTAAAATTCCACCACTAAAATTCACCTAAGCAACATGATAGCATGGTCTTAAAAATTTAAAATGAAATGTTATTCAAATTTGAGCTCTAAATTATTTAATTTAATATTAATCTAGAGACAACAAGTGATTGTGCATCATTATTTGGCTATGCATGGTTTTTCAGTTGCTTGTGTGAGGTCAAAAAGGTTTATCAAATGTTGTGAAAATGTTTGAAAAGTTCTGGTTTGAATTTGAGTTGAAAAGGTTTGATTTGAGAAGAGTTTAAAAAGGACCTCACCTCCCTTTTGGCCCAGTCGGCCCACCGGCCCATCCCCTCCCGCAGCGGCCCGCGTCCCCCACCTCCTTTCCTTTTCTTTCCCTCACTGACACGCCAGCCCCACCTGTCAGCCCTCCCTTCTCCTTCCTCCCTCCATTTCCTTTCCTCTGTTTCGCCTGTCGGCGCTGATCAGGCTACCGGCCGCGCCCGCCCGTCTCCCCTCGCCCTCCTTTCGTTCCTTAAGTCGCGATTAATGGGAAGTTAATCCCTGCGCCCCCTCCTCCCTCAACTACTTTGCCATTTCTCGGCCCTACCTCCCGCAATGATCGGCGACCATCTATGGCAAGGCCGGCGGCCGTCGCGCCCTACCGTTCCCCTTCCCTTTCTCTCTATCTCTATTTAAGTTCAAGCTCGATCTCACGCCCTGCCCTTTGCACTTGCGTCGCACCCACACTCGCTCGAGCACCCCATTCACCATCGCCGCTACCTCGGTTCCGCCATTGCCGCTGGTGGAGCACACGTCGCGTGTGAAGGGCTCATCTTTATCTCCCTTTCTTTCTCTCTGGAGTTGCATCCGGCGCTCGCTGAGCTTTTCTTTCCATAGGTTCACACCCTCGACGCCTCCTGGAGCTCCCACCCTATCTGCTGGAGTGCTGCCCCGAGTCGACCACCGTCGCCGATCCTCGTCACCACAACCTCTTCCTAGCCGGCAAGCTCGTTATCTTCATCTTCAAGTTTTGACCATCGTCATCCCAGTTGTTTTTCTTTTGTGCGCATGCCGCAGCACTAGCGCCCGCACGCCGGCGAGCCCCCCGCCGCCCCCTTTCGGTGTCGTCCGCCGTGGGTGCGCAAGCCGCTCCCTTGAACCCCTGGATGTGTGCGCATTTGCCCCAGCTACGCGTAGAGCTCACTCGCGCACGAATTGATGCCCTATGCAACGATATAGGGCGCACCGGCGAACTTCCAGTGAAGCTCCGCCGCGCCGCTCCTGCCTCCGGCGCACTTGCCGCCATGCCCCGCATGCACGAGTCCTGGGCCGTGCGATCTATGATGGATGGACATGATCGCGTACCCCTTAATGTTATGGGGCTGGTTTTGTGGACTCGTGGGCCGCGACCACGGCACGGCCCACGGCTTCCTCAGCCGCTCGATCGAGGATCCACGGCTCATCATCGCCGCGACCTTGGTCAAAACAGTGGCGCACTGGTCAGCCGTGGCGACTTTGATTAAGAGACCCTGGGTTTTTGCCTTTTTGCATGCGGGTCCTTCCACCTATACAAATCCTTGCAATTAGGTCCAGAATCTTATGATCTAGCCCCTGCCTTCTCTGTATAATAGCACCCGTGGTCCTTTTTATTTGTCTTAGCATGTTAGCCCTTTAGTTTTTATATGAAATTATGTTTTAGTCCCTGGTTTTATTCATGAAAGTCTCGTAGGCATAGTTTTCTTACAGAAAGGTCCCTGTAACTTGTTTTAAGTACATATTTCTTGTTTTAACTCCGTTTTTAGCGTTCTATATACCGAAATGATTGTCTCAGCGAGTAGAATCATTTAGACAGCATTTTTCATCTTTTGTTACTGTTTGGTGTATTGTTTATTTATTGTTTGTTGTATATGCTTGTGCGTAGATATCGTGCCTGTTTCGTTTGAGCTCCCCATTGGAGGTGATCAGGAAGAGCCTGTCTACGAAGAGGAAGATACCCAATTTGTAGAGGAAGGCAAGTGTTTTTTACCCCTCTGCATATTCTCTTTTGAACCTATATCACTGCATGCTTAAACAATGTTTACCTTATTTGTTGCTATGCATTAAACTGATGGGCAAACACCTTTCTAAGGACTTGACTAGATATTTCACCCTGTTACCTTGATCAACCCTGTTTAACAAATGTTTTGGGTAGATATTGCTTAGTTAGCTAAACTTGGGTTGGTTATGTTATACAAACTGTTCTGTTAGAGAAATGCTGGTTATGTTTAAGAACAAGATCACATATTTTAATTGGAACATGGAGAAGCACCCAAGATAACAGTACAACCACAGTCCACATGGCTTTGGCTTAGCCAATTAATTAGGACAGTGGATTTATCTGATAGCCTATTTCCGAAAGGGGCACAAGGGGATAGAGATGAAGGGGTATAGCCTGGTTCTTTTGGGGTAGCAGCCTTGGCTAAGGTGCTGACCATTAGGGAGGGTTATGGTCCGCTCTGCTGCTGTAACTGTCTCAAGTTGTTGGTTTCTCTGTTTTCCTTTGTAAAGGCTTCGTAGTGGACCCCTAGCCACTCACCTCAGAAGTGTTTAAGGGTCTAGCTAACTCGGACAACATGGGGAACACGAGCTGTGGGTAAAGTGTACAACCTCAGCAGAGTTAAATCTGACCGATCAGCCATGCTCACGGCAAAGAGCGGCTTGGACCCTCACATGATAATCAAACTTAAATATGAATGTAAATCATGGATCTTGTGGGTCTTTGGGCTTGGGTTGTCTTCTAAAGCTAAATGGGTTGGTATAAACTTACATCTAGGAACTAGGTGTTGTTAACTAAAACTTGACCAACTTATAAATGCTAACCGCTATAAACCATAGCCTATCCTTGGTTGCCTTACATGTTTCCCCTACTTGCTGAGCTCCAACCATAAGAGTGCTCACCCTTGCTTACCGCTGTTCAGAGGAGAACATTGGTGAGGAGTACTGGAGCGACTACGAGGAGTTCTAGGGCATGCGGATCCCCCCAGTCATTATGATTGTGGAAGTCGAAAAAGGAGCGACTCGTTTTAGTTATCGTTTTGTGTTCAGACCTTCGTTTCCACCCGTCTGAGGGTAACAAAGAATATTGTATTGGTTAAACTCTTGTACGCTTTGATTACAGTTATGGTATTACACTCTATTGTCTATCATGTGTGTGTAATTTTGATCCTGGTGCACATATGAGATGCATTCGGTTTTATGCTTCAAATCATCTTATTTACGCTTAAAAATCTAATTTATTCTTGTTTATTATTTGAACTCTATCGTTTTGATTTATTCTATACTGAGTTCGCTTTGTTTTGTCAGATGGCCAGGACTTATCTGACTCCCCGCAAGAGCACTGGTGGTCGTTTCCCTCGTGGACAGCTGGCTCCTCGTCATCAACCAGAGGTTGTTGTTGAGGAGGAACCCAAAGAGGTGCAGCCTGAGGCTGAAATTGAGGAGGATCCGGAAGAAGTGCAGCCGGAACCTGGGGTTGAAAAAGACCCTGAAGAAGTGCACAGGAGGAAGATCTAGTTGAGCAGCCACAACTGTATGATGGCATTGTCCTAGAAGCTGATGCAGATGGTGACATTGTGATCCCACCAGCACCTGAAGCAGCGGAAGATGCACCCCCTGCGCTAGTTGCCCCTGCACCCAATGCTATGGGTGGAGATCCTGATGATTCAGGGGATGACAGCGGAGAGGATGATGAAGACAACAATAATGGTGATGAAAATCCTGAGGAGGAAGAGGATGATGATCCTCGCTATCATGGAGCTGAGTACCACAAGCACTGCACTGAAGATGAGAATGGTCAGTTCTGTGTTCTACTGCAAGAGGTACTACCGCACCTGGGGTACACCATGAAGCCCCTCTATGTCACCAAGCATTTCAATGAGCCTGGTATGAGGGATTACTACACCAGCCGAGTCTACATCCGTGTGCCTTTGATTGACACCAATGGGTGGAGGAACTGCTTATCACACCGCAGTACAACTCACTTCTCCACTGATGAGGCTGCAGTCAATGATGCAGCTAGAAGGGCTCTCTGGTCACTCTGCAATGCTCAGCGTGATCGTCTGCAGGAGTCTGAGTTCCGCCACGTTCCCCGTCGTGTGAGTGGCTCTGAGAATACCATAGTACCTGCTGGAGGTGATGACCGCATTGATATCCTGGCTCGGGTGACAGCTGCACTAAACACTGTCCTTGAAGGTGCAACAACTGAGATGGATAGGTACCACGAAGAACTGCAGACTGCTCAGGCTAGGATTGTCTATCTGGAAGCACAGCTTGCTGGTCAGCGACCCCCTCAAGAAGCAATGCCGTATCAAACTACAACCTCTCCTCCACGCAAGAAACTCCTCTACAACACATAAGAAGCAATGACCCGTCTTGGCTAGGATCTTAGGATGCCTGCCTTTACCTTTTTAAAGTTTCGATAGACCGTTCTTGTGAGGACGTATGCTTGTAATAATGGTTGTTGCTTGAAAACATGTTTGATTTGGATTTTTTTGTGTGTGAGTTGTATGGTGGAGTGATGGCCACAATACAACAAGAAACTATTAAGTTAAATAAAGTTAGTTTGGGTTCAAATCTGGTTGTCTTCTATTTTATCTCTCATGCAAGTTGGAATGATGCAAATCTGTTCTCGCAGTTATTTGACATAGTAGTACTGTTTTATTTTTATCTCGAGCTACAGAGCTCCAAATAACATGAAATCAGTTGGGTTAGTTCACAAATTTTAAGAAAGATTTTCTGTCAAAAATTCAATATTGTACCATATGTATTCTGGGAGTTATGCACAAAGTATTGAGCATGTCAGATTCTGTAATTTCTGCTGACACAGCTGCACTGTTTGAATTTTATCTTGAGTTATAGATCTTCAATTGAGGTGATTCTAGTTGAAATAGTTTCATAATTTTTCACCTCACAACATGGTAAAAATTCATGATTTTTGGATAATTATACAGAGAGTTACACCTGATTCATTGAGGTCAACAGATTCTGTCCTAGTTGGAAGTCATGTGGCTTATTCGTTTTGAGTTATCTTATTATGCATCAATTCAATACACCTCTCTGAAATATATTTTTCTAACGATCAGATGGTAAACACCAGGTCTGGAGGAGGTTAATACGTACCGCCTGTGATCCGTGCTCATATTGCTAATCAGCAGAATCCTGCACCACCCCCACTGGTCAATCAAGCAATGGATCCGGCAATGCAACAGTTCTTCACAGCACAGATGCAGTTGATCCAGAACCTCACCAACACTGTGCAGCAGATGCAGGCTTAACAAAACCAGCCACCACTGCCAGCTCCGCCGCCTAGGGACAGGCACAAGGAATTCATGAGCCACAATCCTCCTACCTTCTCTCACTCATCTGATCTGCTAGATGCAGATGATTGGTTGAAGACAATTACAAAGAAGCTGGAGATTGTTCAATGCACTGATAGGGAAATGGTTTTGTATGCTGCTGGAAGACTTGTGAGGCAGGCTAGAGATTGGTGGGATGCATATGCAACTGCACATCCAAACAGGCAGGATATCACTTGGCAGGAGTTCCGTGACAACTTCCGTACCTATCACATCCCTTCAGGGGTAATCAAGCTTAAGCAGAAGGAGTTCTTGTCACTGAGGCAGGGAAGCATGTCTGCCACTGAGTACATGGGCAAGTTTACTCAACTGTCTCGTTATGCACCGGATGAGGTGAACACTGATCCTAAGAGACAGGAAAGGTTCCTAGATGGTTTGATTGGGCCTCTCAACTATCAGCTGCAGAGCCACACCTTTCCATACTTTCGGACATTGGTGAACAAGGCAATTGGACTGGAAAGCAAGAGAAAGGAACTGGGCGAGTAGAAACGCAAGTTTCAGTCACATGGACAGTCAAGCAGCAACACCCGTCCTCGCTTCAGTTCTCAGCAGAGTCTGTCTCAATACCGTCCTGGTGGACAAGGTGGAAGGTATCCACAGAACTTGCAGCTGCAGCACTCGTTTCAACCACGGCGCTTCAATCCACAGACACCTGGAGCTCCTACTCCTCAGCAGAGTCGTTCCAACAATGGCTCTGGGGCACCTGTCAGGAACACTACCCCCGTTCAGCCCAATGGGTGTTTCAAGTGTGGAGAGCTGGGACACTATGGCAACAACTGTCCTAAGAGAACAATGCAGACTCCTCAGAGGGACAATGGTCATAGATCTGGGAAGCCATCTTCATAGGCTCGTACTCCGCAGAATCATCTAGCAAGAGAGGCCAGCAGAACTATGTGTGTGGTCAGGTTAATCATGTATCAGTGGAGCAAGCCTAGAATGACTCTGGCGTGGTATTGGATAAGTTTCCTGTCAACTCTATACCTGCTACAGTATTATTTGATTCGGGAGCATCACATTCTTTCATAACTGATCAATTTGTGACAAAACATAACTTATCTATGAGCTCAATGAAGAATCCACTGATAGTTAACTCCCCAGGAGGAGAAATGAAAAATGGTTACATATGCCCACAAGTAAAGATTAATATCATGGGGAGTAGACTTTCTTGCTAATCTGGTAGTCTTAAAATCATGGGGGATAGATATCATTTTGGGATGGATTGGTTAAAAAGTTGTGATGGAGTTATTCAGTGTCGAAAAAAGTCAGTATTGTTAACCAGTCCACAAGGAGATAGAATAGAGTATGTGGGTACACTCTCATCCAACAGTGGAACTGTGAATTCAGTAGAAAGCAAGGCCTTAGACGATTTAAGGGTAGTGAGTGAATTCCCGGATGTATTTCCAGAGGATCTGCCAGGTATGCCACCTGACCGTGATATTTAATTTAGTATTGAACTTATACCTGGTACTACTCCTATATCAAAAAGACCTTATAGAATGGATGTTAAAGATTTAGCTGAACTAAAGAAACAAATAGAGGAACTACTTAGTAAAGGGTTTATCCGTCCTAGTTCATCACCATGGGGAGCCCCCACACTCTTCGTTGATAAGAAGGATGGATCTAGGAGATTGTGTATAGACTATCGATCTCTTAATGAGGTTACTATCAAGAACAAATACTCTTTACCTCGGATTGAGGATTTGTTTGATTAGACGAGAGGAGCTAAAGTATTTCTAAGTTAGATCTTAGATAAGGTTACCATCAGTTGAAAATCCGAGTGGAGGATATACCAAAGACATCATTCACATCTAGATATGGGTTATATGAGTTCACTGTGATGTCTTTTGGCTTGACCAACGCTCCAGCGTATTTCAGGTACTTGATGAACAAGGTATTCATGGAGTATCTCGATAAGTTTGTTGTGGTATTCATTGATGATATTCTGGTATTCTCTCGGAGTGAGGAAGAACATGAAGAACACTTGAGGCTAGTGCTGCAGAAGCTCCGTGAACATCAGTTGTATGCCAAGTTCAGCAAGTGTGATTTCTGGTTGAAGGAGGTCTCTTTTCCCGGACACATTATCACTGATGGAGGGATTGAAGTGGATCCAAACAAGGTTCAGGATGTATTGAACTGGAGTCCACCTAAGAATGTACCGGAGATCAGAAGCTTCCTTGGACTTGCAGGATACTATCGTAGGTTCATTGAGGGATTCTCTAAGATTGTGAAACCCCTTACAACTCTACTTGAGAAGGGTAAAGAGTTTAACTGGGATGAGAAGTGTCAGGCTAGTTTTGAGGAATTGAAGAAAAGGTTGACTACAGCTCTTGTGTTGATCATGCCAGATATACACAAAGGGTTTGATGTGTACTGTGATGCTTCTCGGCAAGGATTGGGTTCTGTGTTGATGCAGGAAGGAAAGGTAGTAGCTTATGCCTCAAGGCAGTTAAGGAAACATGAGCAGAACTGTCCTACTCACGATCTTGAGCTGGCAGCAATTGTTCATGCTTTGAAGATCTGGAGGCACTATATGATTGGGAATAAGTATCAAATTTTCACCGACCACAAGAGTCTAAAGTACATCTTTACTCAGAAGGATCTAAATCTAAGGCAAAGAAGATGGTTGGAGTTAATCAAGGATTACGATCTGGATATTCAGTATCATCCTGGTAAAGCAAATGTGGTAGCAGATGCTTTGAGTCGGAAGAGTCAGACCAACATGCTGATAGGACACTTGTTACCTCAAGAGTTATGTTGGGAGATGGCACAACTTAACTTTGGAATAGTTGCTCAGAGTGAGACTTTGACATTGGAGATTGAGTCGACACTTGAGCAGGATATTAGGAAAGGACAGTTGACTAAGGAGAAGATTGCAGAGTATAAGAAGCTGATAAAGTTAGGAAAGGTTCCAGAGTTTAGGGAAGATGAGCAAGGAACTGTGTGGTTCAAGAACAGAATCTGTGTACCTGAGATCAAGGAGTTGCGAGAAACTATTTTGAAGGAAGCACACGATTCAGCTTACTCTATCCATCTTGGAAGTACCAAGATGTATTAGGATTTGAAACAGAGGTATTGGTGGTATGGGATGAAGAAGGATGTAGCAGCTCATGTAGCTTTGTGTAACACATGTCAAAGAGTGAAAGATGAGTATCAAAAACCAGCAGGATTGCTTCAACCTTTGAAGATACCTGAGTGGAAGTGGGAAGAGATTGGTATGCATTTCATAGAGGGATTAACTCGTACTCGTGACGGGTATGATTCTATATGGGTTATTGTGGATAGATTAACCAAAGTAGCACACTTTATTCCGGTGAAGACAACTTATACAGGAGTCAAGCTGGCAGAGTTATATAATTCAAGGATAGGTGTTTGCACGGGGTACCAAAGAAGATAGTATCAGATCGAGGCACTCAGTTCACTTCACGGTTTTGGCAGAAGTTGCATGAATCAATGGATACAAAGCTAAACTTCAGTTCAGCATACCATCCTCAGACATACGGGCAAACAGAAAGGACAAAACAGATTCTTGAAAATATGTTGAGAGCTTGTGCGTTGATGAATAGTGGTAGTTGGGATAAGAGTTTGCCTTATGCAGAGTTGGGAAAGAGAGGATGAACTCAAAGAAGATTTTTCTCAGCTGTTCTCTAAATCTTCTAAATCTCGGGACGAGGTTCTCTTTAAGGGGGTAGGATTTGTGAAACCCTAAAATTCCATCACTAAAATTCACCTAAGCAACATGATAGCATAGTCTTAAGGATTTAAAATGAAATTTTATTTAAATTTGAGCTCCAAATTATTTAATTTAATATTAATCTAGAGACAACAAGTGATTGTGCATCATTATTTGGCTACACATGGTTTTTGGTTGCTTGTGTGAGGTCAAAAAGGTTTATCAAATGTTGTGAAAAAAGTTTGAAAAGTTTTGGGTTGAATTTGAGTTGAAAAGGTTTGATTTGAAAAGAGTTTGAAAAAAAAGAAAAAAAAGAAAAAGGACCTTACCTCCCTTTTGGCCCAGTCGGCCCACCGGGCCATCCTTCCCCTCCCGCAGCGGCCCGCGTCCCCCGCCTCCTTCTTTCTTTTTCTTTCCTTCACTGACAAGTCGGCCCCGCCTGTCAGCCCTCCCTTTCCTTCCTCCCTCCCTTTCCTTTCCTCTGTTTCGCCCGCCGGCGCCGATCGGGCTACCGGCCGCGCCAGCCCGTCTCCCCTCGCCCTCCTTTCCTTCCCCAAGTCGCGATTAATGGGAAGTTAATCCCCGCGCCTCTCCTCCCTCAATTACCCTGCCGTTTCTCGGCCCCACCTCCCGTAATGATCACCAGCCATCTATGGCAAGGCCGCCGGCCGCCGCGCCCTACCGTTCCCCTTCCCTTTCTCTCTGTCGCTATTTAAGTTCAAGCTCGATCTCATGCCCTCCCCTTTGCACTCGCGTCGCACCCACACACGTTCGAGCACCCCGTTCACCATCGCCGCTGCCTCGGTTCCGCCATTGCCATTGGTGGAGCACATGTCGCCGGTGAAGGGCTCATCTTTCTCTCCCTTTCTTTCTCTCTGGAGTTGCATCTGGCGCTCCTGAGCTTTTCTTGCCACAGGTTCACGCCGTCGATGCCTCCCAGAGCTCCCACCCTGTCTGCCGGAGCGCCGCCCCAAGTCGACCGCCGTCGCCGATCCTCGCCACCACAGCCTCTTCCTCGCCGCAAGCTCGTTATCTTCATCTTCAAGTGGTGAGCATCGTCACCCCGACCATTTTTCTTTTGTGCGCATGCCACAGCACCGGCGCCCGCACGCCGGTGAGCCTCGCACCGCCCCCTTTCGGTGTCGGCCGCCGTTGGTACGCAAGCTACTCCCTTGAACCCCTGGATGTGTGCGCGTTTTCCCTAGCTACGCGTAGAGCTCACGCGCACACGAATTGATGCCCTGTGCAGCGATCTAGGGCGTGCCGGTGAACTTTCGGCGAAGCTCCGCCATGCCGCTCCTGCCTCCGGTGCACTCGTCGCCGCGCCCCGCACGCACGAGTCCTAGGCCGTGCGATCTGTGATGGATGGACAGGATCGCGTACCCCTTCGTGTTATGGGGCCGGTTCACCGTGCACTCGTGGGCCGCGACCACGGCACGGTCCACGGCTTCCTCAGCCGCTGGATTGGGGATCCGCAGCTCAGCATCGCCGCGGCCTGGGTCAAAACAGCGGCGCACCGGTCAGCCATGGCGATTTTGATTAAGAGACCTTGGGTTTTTGCCTTTTTGCATGTCGGTCCCTCCACCTATACAAATCCTTGCAATTAGGTCCTGAATCTTATGATCTAGCCCCTGCCTTCTCTGTATAATAGCACATGAGGTCCTTTTTATTTGTTTTAGCATGTTAGCCCTTTAGTTTTTATATAAAATTATGTTTTAGTCCCTGGTTTTATTCATAAAAGTCCTGTAGGCATAGTTTTCTTACAGAAAGGTCCCTGTAACTTGTTTTAAGTATATCTTTCTTGTTTTAACTCCGTTTTTAGCGTTCTATATACCGAAATGATCGTCTCAGTGAGTAGAATCATTTAGACAACGTGTTTTCAGCTTTTGTTACTTTTTGGTGTACTATTTATTTATTGTTTGTTGTATATGCTTGTGCGTAGATATCGTGCCTGTTTCGTCTGAGCTCCCCA
Source organism: Cenchrus americanus (assembly GCA_947561735.1). NCBI lineage: Eukaryota > Viridiplantae > Streptophyta > Magnoliopsida > Poales > Poaceae > Cenchrus > Cenchrus americanus. Next base: position 72,037,495 of record OX387244.1, on the reverse strand, counting down.
TTGGAGGTGATCAGGAAGAGCCTGTCTACGAAGAGGAAGATACCCAATTTGTAGATGAAGTGGTTTTCCCCCTCTGCATATTCTCTTGTGAACCTATATCACTGCATGCTTAAACAATGTTTACCTAATTTGTTGCTATGCATTAAACTGATGGGTATTTCACCCTGTTACCTTGATCAACCCTGTTTAACAAATGTTTTGGGTAGATATTGCTTAGTTAGCTAAACTTGGGCTCGTTATGTTGGTTATGTTATACAAACTGTTCTGTTAGAGAAATGCTGGTTATGTTTAAGAACAAGATCACATATTTTAATTGGAACATGGAGAAGCACCCAAGGTAACAGTACAACCATAGTCCACATGGCTTTGGCTTAGCCAATTAATTAGGACAGTGGATTTATCTGATAGCCTATTTCCGAAAGGGGCACAAGGGGCCGGAGTTGAAGGGGTATAGCCTGGTTCTTTTGGGGTAACAGCCTTGGCTAAGGTGCTGACCATTAGGGAGGGTTATGGTCCGCTCTGCTGCTGTAACTGTCACGGGTTGTTGGTTTCTCTGCTTTGCTTTATAAAGGCTTCGTAGTGGACCCCTAGCCACTCACCTCAGAAGTGTTTAAGGGTCTAGCTAACTCGAACAACATGGGGAACATGAGCTGTGGGTAAAGTGTGTACAACCTCAGCATAGTTAAATCTGACCGATCGGCCGTGCTCACGACAAAGAGCGGCTTGGACCCTCACATGATAATCAAACTTAAAGATGGATGTAAATCGTGGATCTTGTGGGTCTTTGGACTTGGGTTGTCTGCTAAAGTTAAGTGGGTTGGTATAAACTTACATCTAGTAACTAGGTGTTGTTAACTAAAACTTGACCAACTTATAAAATGCTAATCGTTGTAAACCATAGCCTATCCTTGGTAGCCTTGCATGTTTCCCCCACTTGCTGAGCTCCAACCATAAGAGTGCTCACCCTTGCTTACCGCTATTCAGAGGAGAACATCGGTGAGGAGTACTGGAGTGACTACGAGGCATTCTAGGGCATGCTGACCCCCCAGTCATTATGCCAGTGGAAGTCGAAGAAGGAGCTACTCGTTTTAGTTATCGTTTTGTGTTTGGACCTTCATGTCCACCCGTCTGAGTGTAATAAAGAATATTGTATTGTTTAAACTCTTGTTCGTTTTGATTACAATTATGGTATTACACTCTATTTTCTATCATGTGTGTGTAATTTTGATCTTGGCGCACATATGAGATGCATTCAGTTTTTTTGTAAAGTCGGGTGTGACACGAACCAAGCCTACTTTTCTTCTCCACACCTGGAAGCCTCACTGGCAACGACCTTTCACGCTTGTTCTTCACCTACACCAACACTAGTCAAGCCGCTACCTACACCTGCAATACTTAGACAATAATCAGTCCACACAACGTTGTTAATCACTCATCACACCAGTAAGCGACCATCCACCGGTCCTCGAACCACACATGGTCCTCAATCCCCCCCCTTGATGAGTGCAGTGACAACACACACATATAGTAACAAGAGAGAAAAGAAAAAGAAAAGAAACGAATAAAAAGAAACTCCAACAAGCGATCGAAAGCCAAACAAAGGCATAGAGAAAGATCACTGAAGAAGACAAGTCTCGGACCCCTTAGGCAAGGGCAACGGCTCGACACATCCGAGACAAAACTATGCTCAAGCAAAGAGCGCAAACCACCAAACCAAAACTCAAAAATCACAACGAGCTCCCCTGCACACATGCAAGCCCCCCTTGAACTAATGCATGCGAACCACCTCATGAAACAGACAGAGCAGCTGCATCAGCTCAGCTCTCACCGGTCAGATCGGTCACCCTCACCGGTCAGACCGGTGGACAAGATCACCCAGCACCTGGGAACTACACCGATCAGGCCGATGCCACCTGGGAAACTGCCAGAGCTCAAAAATAGCTCGAAACCACTTGGAAACCTTCTAAATGCGTGCAGCAAGCCATTTCAAGCTCAAACTTCTCCCCCTTGTTGACAATGCATGAATCAAGCCAAAAAAGCCAAAAATTCAACCTAGAGCTTCTCAAATAGACAAAATTCAACATAGGATGCTACACATGTCCAAATGAGCAAGTTAGATACTCTATAGCTTCGTATTGACATCAACTCCATGATCACCAAGTTTCACAACCATTGGACGAAACTAAGATGGAATTGAGCCATTTTGCAAAAATTTACCCTCTCATGAGCAAAGTCCTAAATATGAGCAAAGCATGTCAAAATGGCAAAGCCACACAAAGTTCATGCTAGGACAACCATTCTAATCATAAGACCATCACAAACACCCACAAGCACCTCATGTCATGTCAAAGCCACCGAGCCATGTGCCTACTTCTATATATGAGACTTCTCATTGGTAGGCTTCATGCAACGGTTTAGCACCCAAAAAAAATTAAATTTAGCACATATGACATGGAAGCACATTTTCGAAGCAATTTCCATTTCATTTTCAGATTCATATTTGGTACATGAAATGTCTTTGCGACAAAAAGGAACTTATGCCCCTCCACATGATAAAGCAAGAGGGCTAAACATTCATAATGCCAAATGAGCCTTTGGCCCCATATGATTAAAATAAGCTATCCAACCACAAATTAAGAATAGCCAAACCACTAAAACATGTCAAGATCATATAAAGGCATTTACTCACAAGAGAGCATACATATGACATTTTTTCAAAAACATAGCCATCAACCATGGATATAATCAAGATTATCAAGAGCTAAGCCAAACTAACCATATCATACCAAACAAGCTCACAAAGACATAAATAGCATTCCATGGTGAACAATGTATATAGGAGAAGCTTTTCCTAACCAATGCATATGATACAAAATGCATGCAATCTAAGATACAAGGATGCCTATACATCATGTAACGTATGCCATGCCAAATGCAAGAATTGCACAAAGGAAAGTTATACATATGCTACACAGGAGCTCCCACACACCAAGCTCCCCCGGCAAACGAGTGAAAGTTGCTTGATCTAGAGGTTTGGTGAAAATATCAGCTAGTTGGTCATGTGTGGGTACGTGAATCAAGGTTATCTTCCCTTTCTCTACGTTGTCTCTCAGAAAATGATACCTCACTTCTATGTGCTTGGTTTTGGAATGGGGCACTGGGTTCTTTGCAATGCTTATGGCACTGGTGCTAACACATTGAAGTGGGACACGGCTATACTCCTCACCAAAGTCACTCACGGTGTATGTGATCCAAAGGAGCTGAGAGCAACAACTAGCTGTGGCAACGTACTCTGCCTCGGTAGTGAATTGAGCAACACTCGACTGTTTGCGCGAAGACCAAGACACCAAAGAAGATCCCAATAACTGGCAAGTCCCAGAAGTGGACTTCCTATCCAACCGACACCCGGCAAAATTTGCGTCTGAAAAACCATGAAGCGCTAAAGAAGAAGACACGGAGTACCAAAGGCTGAAGTCGGGAGTGTGACGCAAGTACCTGAATATGCGCTTGACCGCTTGCCGATGCGAATTCCTTGGAGACGCTTGAAAACAAGCGCACAGACAAACCAAGAACTGGATGTCCGGCCTCGTCGCCGTCAAGTAGAGGAGTGACCCGATCATGCTCCGGTACTCTTTTTGGTCCACGTGTTCACCTTCCTCATCCGTATCAAGAGTTGTAGTCGTACTCATCGGCATCGCTATAGCCTTGGAGTCCTCCATCTTGAACTTCCTCACAATGTCCTTGGTGTACTTAGCTTGGTGCACAAATGTTCCTTTCTTTGATTGCTTAATTTGTAGCCCGAGGAAGAATTGCAACTCACCCATCATGCTCATCTCAAATTCCCTACTCATATCTTCTGCAAACCTTGCAACAAGAGAGTTAGACGAGCCACCAAAGACAATATCATCCACGTACACCTGCACAATCAGGATATCTCTGCCCTACTTGAGTAAAAATAAGGTCTGATCGACCTTTCCCATCTCAAACCCTCGCTCAAACAGAAACCCCCTCAACCTACTATTGTTGACGGTGTATTTTGGTACACAAAACATGTTCATTACAATTTGGTTTGAATTTGTTTATGGAACTAACCCGCCACTAGGCACACTGATCATATAACAAGTTCATCTTTGTGCATGCATTTGTAAGTGTTGTGTTTATGTAGGAAATCATGGACATAAATGACGGATTTGCAACAAGTTCAAAGAAGCATTTACCGAGTCTTGTTCGTGTTCATGAGCTCGATGAAATCACTTCCAATGGTGGCGAGGTGCGAAGTGTTACGAAGGAACACCCCCGGGGATTGAAGCGTAAAAGACCGAACTTCATGCACGGAGAACCTCCATCTTAGACGCGAGGGCGACATCGTCAAAATCATGCAAGTGGAAGTGGCAAGGTGCATAAATGCACGAGGACCCACGGGAGCGAAGGGGCGACCGAACCGAGCCGAGGTGGGCCTTGGCCAGTCAGCCCAGGCCGGTCGACCTGGCCCACTCCCGATGTCGGTTCGGCCCCCCTTTCCTTGCACCCGAAGGATCTTCAACCCTAAAGACCTGGAGGCGCCGTCATTCACAGGGAGGGAGCCATTCGCACCAGGAGGCCATCCACAAGCTAGAGAGAGAAAGGAGATCTTCGGAGGGGATGGACCATCTCGAAGGAAGCACCCACAAGTGGAGAAGAACGAAGACACCGTCGGAAGGGTGACCATGATCAACGGTGCTTTGTCTAGCACCTTGATGGGATAATCTCCTTATTCGTCCATGGGTTGTAATCGGTCTTGAATATGTAATCGTACCTTGTTGGAATATCTATCTATCATCTTGTGTTGAATGTGCTTAGATGCTTAAGGTTAGCTACTGTGCCGTAAAGGAAGTATGGATCCTAATTCTCTCTTGGATCAATTCAATACGTCATGTCCATCATAGGTCTAGTCACGAATACCTCCGCGTAGTGACAGTACGGGGGGAGGGAAAGGGCGAAACCGTGGTCACAACCCCCAATAGATTAGATTGGTTTTCTTGTTTAAAGCAATTGCATGTTCGAGTATTGTAGACCCATGGGAGAGTGTCTCCTATCTTATTGCTTAATCATTCTCTCTAGCGTAATTTAGTTGTTTTATAGTTTAACCGTAGTTAGGGTTTGAGTAGTAGTGAGTAGAGGTAGATCAAACGCTTGTAATCCCCTTGCTCCGCGGATTGACAAGAACCTTGGGAATCCTGTGGTGAAAAAGGTGTAGGTCCATACGCTTGCGGGTCGTAGGTGGATACATCTTTTATCCGTCAACAAGCCCTTTTTCTGGCGCCGTTGCCGGGGAGCAAGCTAGTTTACATCATTTGGTTTGCATCTAACTTTGTTTTATCTTTTAGTTTATATTTTATTTGCTATATCTAACACATATTATCTAGAAAACCACTTGTTTTGTTTTTGTTTTTGTTTTTATCTGGTTGTCTAGATGGCGTTCGTCAATCAACCCGTGGAAGAACTTGAGAAATCACTAAGGGATTACGCTAGTCCTCGATGTGAAGACATAAGAGTACAAGAGTCGGATTCGAAGCTCGAAGCGGCCAAGTATGAAATTAAATCCAAGATCATCGAGATGGCGGTGGCAAACCCGTTTGAAGGGATGGTTACGGAGAACCCATATAGACACATAATGCATTTCACGACGTTATGCAACACGTGCGTCAAGAAGGAGTTTGATGAATGGTTCAAGTGGAATCTCTTTCCCTACTCACTTGCCGGTGAAGCAAAGACGTGGTACTTGTTTGCATCCTTGCAGTTGAAGGCAATTGGAACAAGTTGACAAAGAAGTTTTGTGAGAAGTTCTTTCCAATTAGCAAGGTTCAACATCTAAGGAGGCAAGTGATCACTTTCACGCAAGGAGAAGATGAAGGGATAGACCAAGCTTGGAATAGGTTTAATGAGTTGATCGAACTATAAAAAATTTCTACAAAAAACATGCGAAGTCGCTCAATTTCTACAAAAAATTAGTAGAGCGGTAACCATGCGAAGAGATTGGGAAACAAGACTTGCGGAAGAGCCGGAATATAATTCAAGGAAGAAGAAGTGTGCTGAATTTTCTAAAGAGGCAACCCCGGAAGTCACAAAAGAGGAGCCAATCCCGAAAAACCTTGAAGAAAAGCACAACAAGTCAAGAACTATCCCGAGCATTGACTTTGCTGAATCAAATGAAAAAAACAAGAGAAGCATGTCAAGCACGAAGCCGTTAAGGGAGTTCAAACCAATGGATTGGGTTCCAATCGATTACGGAGAAGTATTCGATAAGAGAAGACTGTTCCCTAATCAAAAGGGGATGGCAGAGCATTGGAAGTGGATTTCCCACCGGAAAAGAAAGTGGAAGATTCATACGACCTTGAAACCACCGGTGAGATCTTTCAAAAACTCTTTGGAGATGATGAAGTGGATCTGGAACACATTGTCGAGTTGAAGAGGATCATGGGGATCAAGCCCGAAGCATCACCATATGCTCGCCTCACCGAAGTTTACGCGATAAGATCCGAAGAAGAGGAGAAGATGGCACCACACTTCAGTTGCGAGATCAATGGAGTTCAATGCAAAGCTTTGTGCGACATCGGAGCCCAAGTAACCGTCCTATATTCTAAAATTTACAATAAAGTTCAAGACCACAACCTAGACTTAGCTCCAACATCAACGAAACTAATCATGGGAGATGGTAGAACTATTAGACCTCTAGGTATTGCTTGCAACATGAATGTGAACATCTCTGGAAAATGTATACCAACCGATTTCTTTGTTATTGATGCTTACCATAGTAATCATGATCACATAATCCTAGGTAGGCCTTTCTTAAGTTGGTTGATGCCGTGTTGGATGCTGGAAAAGGCAAAGTAACAATGAACCTTAATGGAAAGAAGTACACATATAATTTTCTTCGCGTTTCTAAACACCTTTCACCTTTTACTCCCGAAGACGAAGTAGAGGAGGTAGATAGTCTTTGATTTGTTGAAACCCTTAGAGACCCGCTGCAAAGGGCGATGGAGAATCAAGTTAGTGATCAACAAGATGAGGAACTGGATGAAGCAACGAAAGGATTAGAACCTCAAGATGGAAACGTGGAGGAAGAAAAATTTGAGGACTTAGGAGAAATTAAATCCGAGGAGCCACAAGTGCCCGAGGTAGACCTTAAACCTTTTCCCAAAGGATTAAAGTATGAATTTTTTGGGCCCAGACATGACTTATCCAGTCATCGTGAGCGACGAGTTGAGTCTCGAAGAAAATGAGAAGTTGCTGAATTTATTGAAAAAACATAGGAAGGTGATTGGATGTTCGATTAATGATCTCAAAGGCCTTAGCCCAGCCTTTTGCACTCTTCGTATACTAATGGAAGACCAATGTAAACCCGTAGTGGACCACCAAAGGAGGCTAACTCATGTGATGCGAGAGGTAGTAAAGAAAGAGGTCATCAAGCTACTTCATGTCGGAATCATCTACCCGGTTCCGCATAGCGAGTGGGTGAGCCCGGTGCATTGTGTACCGAAGAAAGGAAATTTAACCGTGGTGAAGAATGAGAAGGACAAATTGATACCGCAATGAACTGTGACCGGGTGGTGGATGTGTATCGATTATCGTAAGCTTAACAAAGCAACGAAGAAAGATCACTTCCCCCTACCGTTCATTGATGAGATGCTCGAGAGATTAGCAAACCACGCTTATTTTTGCTTTCTCGATGGGTACTCAGGGTTCATGCAAATTCCCATTCACCCAGATGATCAACACAAAACAACGTTTACATGCCCTTATTGAACGTTTGCATATAGAAGGATGCCCTTCGGTCTATGCAACACTCCGGCCTCTTTTTAATGTTGCATGATGGTCGTATTCTCAGAATTCATCAAATAAATTGTCGAGGTTTTCATGGATGATTTTTCCGTTTATGGGAAAACGTTCATGGATTGCTTGGCAAACTTGGATAAGGTCCTCACGAGGTGTGCGGAGGTGGACTTGGTGTTCAATTGGGAAAAGTGCCACTTCATGGTTAAGCAAGGCATAGTGCTCGGACATGTTATATCTAAGAGAGGCATTGAAGTGGACAAGGCTAAGGTAGAGACGGTTGAGCAACTCCCACCTCCGACGGATGTTAAGTCCCTGAGGAGCTTTCTAGGTCATGCCGGATTTTATAGAAGATTTATTAAGGACTTCTCGAAGATCACTAAGCCTTTGACGCATCTTCTTCAGAAGGATGTGGCTTTTGACTTCGATGAGAAGTGCCTAGCGGCATTCCGGACCTTGAAAAGTGTGTTGGTGAGTGTTCCCATTATTCAACCTCCGGATTGGAGCCAACCTTTCGAGATCATGTGTGACGCAAGTGACTATGCCGTAGGCACGGTTTTGGGTCAAAGAAAGGAAGGCCGAGTTCACTCCGTTTACTATGCTAGTAAAACTGTTAATGAGGCACAACTAAATTATGCCACTACGGATAAAGAGTTGCTAGCGGTGGTATTCGCCTTTGAAAAATTCAGATCTTACATCGTGAACTTGAAGGTCATTGTTTACACCGATCACGCAGCCATCAAGTATCTCTTGGCTAAGAAGGATGCTAAACCATGTTTGATCCGTTGTATCCTTCTTCTCCAAGAGTTTGATGTTGAAATTCGTGATAAGAAGGGGGTGGAAAATGTTGTGGCCGATCACTTGTCTAGAATGAATCGTGGACAAGATGATAAAGAGCCCATAGAGGATAAGATGAGAGATGACCACCTTTATCGAGTGCTCGATAAAGACACTTGGATGATTTATATCATTCGAGCAATTTGAAAGATGCCTCTTGACCATCTAGATAGAAACTCTCAAAGGAGGAGAATCTCCGAAAGTAAGAAGTACTTTTGGGATGCACCTTACCTCTTCAAACTTGGCAATGATGGAGTCATGAGAAGATGTGTGCCAAGGGAAGAGAGGCTAGAAATTTTGAGAAAGTGCCACTCAGCGGAGTGCGGTGGACACTTTAGCCATTTTAGGACCCAAGCAAAAGTGTGGTCTAGCAGATTCTATTAGCCAGAGATGCATGAAGATACTAAAAGATATGTTGCATCATGCCCCGAATGCCAAAGAACCGGGAACATCTATCAAAGAAATTCTATGCTCTTGAGATATAATCTACAAATTGATTTATTTGATGTGTGGGGAATAGTGTCGGTGCGGAATATGGTCTCAACACTAACCAGTAGTAAGCGCCGTGGTCTATCCCTCAATGGTCGATGCTAAGCAATAAGAGACACAGAGTTTTTATCCTGGTTCCGGCCGAGGGGGCCGTACGTCCAGCAGTGGCGTGCTCAAGGCACTATATTACTTAGCACCGGGGGTGCCTGTAGTGGGGCTGCTACAAGCGAGGCGGGAGAGGAAGCCTGGCTTCCAAGTCCCTGGTGTGATGGCTGAAGATGTTGTGGGAGAATTGGAGAGCAAGTGCGTGGCGCAGCCTGTCTCCAGTTGTGTTGTGTCTGTGTTTTTCCTCTCCTCCTGCGGCAGGGAGGGTTCGTCCCCCTTTTATCGATCAATGAGGGAGCTAATCACATGCGCGCCGCGCTATTTAGCTACGTGAAGGGGTGTGGCGTGCTACGCTGTAGAGTGGGCGGCCATCCGGACGATCCTTGCAGCGATCCGGCCATCATGGCCTATCTTGTACCCGAACAGTGGCGGTTCGAGGGTAGAAGGGCGGCGGAGGGTGGTGATGTCTTCTGATGGGCTCGAGGGAGCTGCTGACGTTGGCCCGTACGGAGTACAGGAGTAGGTAAAACGGCGTCCCGTTCCAATACGTTTCACAGTGCTGGAGTCGTTGCTACAGCGCCTGGCGTGCGCCTGCACGCGCGGGGACGGCAGCCATGCCGTAACAGTGGCAGGGATGGCGTTCCACCGGCCTAGCGCCTCCACCTAACCCTGTAGGGTCACAAGAAAGCAAATCGAGGGTGCAGCCGGCCCCCCTTCGAGGGCTCGGCGCGTTAGCCGTACTCGGGAGCAGCGCCACGGCGTCACGGACCGACACCGGCCGTGCCGCACGCGCCCCCCCCCCCACGGTGATGGGGATGGGCTCCCTCCCGGGGAGTTGGTGCGGCGGCACCGGGCGCGAGCCCCGGCGCATGATGGCGCCGTCCCGCCGGTGTCGGGCGTTAAATGCACGCGTACGGGGGGCCGGGCGCACGCGTGCGGGGCGCCCCTCGAGCGAGACGGACCCCGGTCGAGGGCGGGCGGACCCTCGAGCGAGGCGGAGCCCGCTCGAGGGGGAGCGGGCCCTCGAGCGGGGCGGAGCCCGCTCGAGGGGAAGCGCACCCCTCGAACAGACGCGAGCCCGCCCGAGGGAGGCGCGCACCCTCGAGCGAGGCGAAGCCTCGCTCGAGGGGATCTTCAAGAGGGCCGCCTTGGTGGGCCGTTGAGGTCCCCGCGGCGTGGGCCGTATCCTCGCATGGTTAGACAAAGTGTGTTTGGCTTTGTTGCGGGTTTGAAGTGGGGATTTCCCGGTTGTTAAAAGGGGACCCATAGGGCCGCCCCCAACAGCAGCCCCCGAGCATCCGTTGGTTTGCCATTGAGGCTCCCGCGGATGCTTGAACCTACCGATAGGACGTTCTTCCCTTCTTGTCTTGCGAACGCTTTCCGTGGGGCCGCGCTCGGACCCGCGGGTCTAGCCCCCGAGCCCCGGCAGAGCGTGGGTGCTCCTGTAGGGGTTAACCGCGAGAGCCGGTCAGAGGGCGTGGTACATGTCCCAACCGGCGTCGGCAATGTCTCAGCCGGCTTCGGTGACGCACGCGCTGCTGGTGCTGTCTCCGGTGGGTGAAATTCAAGGAGGTGTAGCCGTGCGTCAAGCCCCCGAGCCTGGGCCCGTTCAAGGCGATCGGGTAGAGCTTCACGACTTGTCTCTTAACGCGCCCTCGCCGTCCCTCCGCGGGACGGAGGGTGAAGTTTCCGCAACCCCCATCGGTCGGGTCGCGAATTGCGGATTCCTCGTTGAGCTGGTAGTGGGTGGTTCGAGTGGACGCCCATGCCCCGTTCGATAAGGGTAGGCTGCGTGGTCCAGAGACACGTCCATTGAAGCGCTTGCGTGGGTTTGCTAGGTGGGGCTCGGTCCCCATTCGATAGGGGCAGGGCGCGAAAGCTCTCCCCTCGGTGGGATCCCCCCGCTAGCTGCCCTCGCTGGCTCTCGAACACGACATATGGGGCACCCTCGAGCCGGCGGGCTCGAGGAATGGCTCGAATGCGCGTGCCTTCGTCGTCCCTGACTCTGCGATCTGGGGCGCCTGTTCGAACCCGTCGAGGGTCAGGCTTCGAACCTCTGATCAGTAGGGCCGTGCGGGGCGCGCTGGGCGGCCCCGTCTTTGCGTTTGCGGCCGTCGAGGGGTCTGGACGTGCCAGCCCTCGAGGCGCTGGTCAGCAGCATAGCGTGGCATGGGTGCCCGTGGTACCTGCCTTGTTTCGAGGCGTGTGCCCCGGGCGACCTTCTCACGCTTGTGCCCCTTTAGAGGGTTGATATTGTCTCGAGCCAGGGGCTCGCGCTGCTCGAGGGTCCTACGTGGCATGGGTGCTCGCGATGCCCGCTTTGTTTCAAGCGGGCCTCGGGACGACCTTCTCACGCCTGTACCCATCACAGGGCTGACATTGTCTAGAGCTAGGGGCTTGCACCGCTCGAGGGTCCTACGTGGCATGGGTGCTCGCGATGCCCGCTTTGATTCAGGCGGGCCTCGAGGCGACCTTCTCACGCCTGTACCCTTCAGAGGGCTGACATTGTCTAGAGCCAGGGGCTCGCACCGCTCGAGGGTCCTACGTGGCATGGGTGTTCGCGATGCCCGCTTTGTTTCAGGCGGGCCTCGAGGCGACCTTCTCACGCCTGTACCCTTCAGAGGGCTGACATTGTCCAAAGCCAGGGGCTCGCACCGCTCGAGGGTCCTACGTGGCATGGGTGTTCGCGATGCCCGCTTTGTTTCAAGCGGGCCTCGAGGCGACCTTCTCATGCCTATACCTGCTCGAGGGTTGAATTTATCCCGAGCCAGGAGTCCGTGCCGCTTGAGGGTTCTCCTTGTTTTGCAAGGGACCAGGCCATTAAATGCTCCACAGTAGAGGTTGCGGTTTCGCATCGCGGGCGCGCCTTTTTAGGCGCCGCGCGCGCGCGCGCGTAGTGGGCGGCGTGGGCGGGCGGATGTGACCGCTCGCCACGGCCTCGGCTAGTCTTCACCGTGATGATGGCCCGTTTGCGGTGATGTGGCCGCTGCGGTCGTGGTGGGGTCCGCTCGCCAGCGAGAAGAGAAGATTCCCTGCAGTTAATGCGCGCGGGACATCCGCCCCGGAGAGCTCGCCCGCGGCTTATAAATCTGAGGGGAAGGGGAAGCGGCGGTTTTTTACCTTAGCGTTCTGCCATTTTAGCCCCCCGTGCTTTCTTCTCCGTTTTGCTTTCGCCCCCGTGTGACTTCGCCATTAGAGCTCTTCTTCCTCTTCTTGTCCTCTGTCCTTCGCATCCCTTGTCCTTCCTCATGGCGCCGCCTCCACCCCTCACGATCCTTGACCCGTACGCCTGGGAGCGGTCGACGGTGATCCAGCTGGCCCTTGGAGAGCCGGTCACCGCCGGCCGCCTGGCGGCTAACGAGGATGGCCGCCCTGCGGAGTGGATAGTGCCGCCGTGGGGGACCGCGCGCCCAACCCGCCGGAAGGCTATGTGGTGAGCTTCGTCCGCTTCCACGAGTGAGGCTTCAACGCGCCGGCGAGCTGCTTCATGCGAGCGTTGTGCCACTAGTACGGCGTGGAGTTGCACAATTTCGCGCCCAACGCGATTTCGCAGGCGGCCACATTCGTGGGCATCTGCGAGGGGTATCTGGGGATCCCGGTCAACTGGGAGATCTGGTACACCTCTTCCGCGCGGATCTCTTCACGCAGCCCATGACGGAGCCGAGGACCCGCCGCGCAGTGTGCGCCGGCGGGATGTCACTCGCCCTGCGGGGGAAGTTCAAGGACGACTACATCCCCTGCACCATGACAACGAACAACGCCGGCTGGGAGCGGGGATGGTTCTACCTGTGCAACGCCGAGCCCGGCCTCCCCCCCTACACCGGTCCCGGTGTTCAAGGAGAAGCCCGGCTCCTAGGGCTACGGGGTGTCCACGCCCAAAGACGGAGACGGCGGGACTCGGTTTTGGCCGCCCTTAGGAGCCCGACGGCGGAAGGGCCGACCGCGGCGAGCGTCCTTGCCTTCCTCCATCACCGGCGGGTCGTGCCTCCGATGGAGAGGCCCCTCCGCATCTACGAGATGACGAGGAGGCGGACCCCATCGCGCCGGGAGAGGTCGCGGATGCTCCCGACCCCCCTCGGGCGGCCGTACGCGCTCACCCGGCGCGGAACGCCGTCGACTCCCCGGATCGTCGGCGCACCCGGACCGGACCCCGTGGGACCTCGAGATGCTCCCCACCGCCCGCCGGTGAGTATGATTCTTGATTCCGCTTTAGTTCTTGGTGTTGCCTCCGCCTCCGACGCGTCTTTGACGTTCCCGCATGCACCGGTGAGCTTCACCACCGCGAAGTCCGTTCCGCCCACCCCCCGACTCCCGCGTGTTCGGTCGGGCGGCGCGGCAACGGGAGCGGGGAGCGGGCGGCGCGCAAGAGGGAGCGCGCGCGGCGGCACCGCGAGCGCCGCGAGCGACGAAACGCGCAGTACGGCGGCGCGAGGAACCGGGGCTCTCCTCCCCGTGGACCGAGGAGTACTCGTCCTCGGAGGAGGACGAAGAGGAAGAGGCCGAGGGGCGGGGCCCCCTCCGATAGGTGGGAGCCTGCGCCCCCGCCGGCCGAGCCGGCTCCGGCGGCAAGGGCGGCATCGCCGGGCGGGCGCAACGGCGCCCGCCGCCGGCAATCGACAACGAGGGGCGGCGCGCGCCGCGGAGGCACCGGCGCGTGCCGCGGAGGCGCGCACGGCAAGCTCGCCGCGCGCGCGGGCGTGAGCGTGCGCGCGCGGGGCAAGGCCCGCGCGCGCGGTGGCGTCGTCGGGGAGACGCGGCGGCGGGCGTGCCGGCCGCGCCGGCCTCATCCGCTGAGGCTTCGAGGAAAAGGAAGCGCGCCTTTTCCTCTTCGAGGTAAGGGGCTCGCTTTTCTGCTTGGTTTGGTTTTTTGACGATCAGGCATTCTAACTTTCTGTTTGTGCTTGCGCAGGGTGGTGCCAACTGTGCCTCCCCTCACACCGGCCAAGGTGCTGAGGGCGGACGCATCCATCCCCACCCGGCGGCACTCGTCGAGGGCGTCGCGGGAGGGGGCAAGCACGGTGGCGGCGGGCGAGAGCTCGCAAAGCCCGGCGAAGCTTCGAGGCCTCGGCCGGCGAGATCGCCCGCCATGGCGCAGCCCGCCGGTCGCCGAGGAGGGCCGGGCGCCGGCCATTGTGGGGACGCGCCCACGGCGGCGGCCGTGGCGGAGGCGCAGCCCGCGGAGGCCGCCGCCACGGAGGCGCGGTCCGTGGCGCCGGCCGCAGAGGAGGCGGAGCGGGTGCAACCCGTGGCGGCGCCCGTGGTCGCGGAGGCACGGCCCGAGGCGGTGGCCGCCGAGGAGGGCGGCCGGCGCCCGCCGCCGCGGGGGCGCGGCCGAGGCGGTGGCCGCGGCGCCGCGTCCGCGCCCGCGGCCGTGGAGGCGCAAGTAGAGGCGCCGGCGGAGGCGCCGCAAGGGCCGGCGCCCGCCGGCGGTTCCCGAGCGGAGGTGATGGAGGTCCCGGACGACGACTCCCCGCCGCCCGGTGGGGACCGGGGGCGAGCTTCCCCACACGCTCCCCCGAGCCCCGGGAGGGGGCCCTCGTGAGGCGGCGCGAGGGTCACATGGTGGCGGGGGACCGAGGACACCCGCGCGAGGCCTCGTCCTCCCACGCCGGCCACTCCGCCCGTGAGAGGGGGCCCGCCGGCGCGATCCCCCCCGCGTTCGCCGACGCCCGGGGGAGTAGGGAGCCTCGGGGAGAGCTCCGGAGCCACGGCGCCACGCTCGACCGCGCGCTGAACGAGGCGCTGAGGGTCCATGGCGGCCCCGCATGGCGCGTCTTCCAGGTAGGGCGTCGTTGCTCGTTTTCTTCTTTCTCTCATTTTTGTGCGCTGCCTCTGTGTCGTGGCGCTTACGGGTTTTGATTTGTGGGTGCCAGGAGCTCGAGCGCCGCGCCCACGACAAGTACGACGCCTTCGATCGGGTGAACGCCGAGCTCCACCAGCTCCGGGAGCGATGCAGCGCTTTCGACGCGCTTGCTGACGCCCTCAGGACTCCGGACGGCTGGTTGGCGTACCGGGCCATGGCCTGGCGCGACGAACTCCCTGAGAGTTCGAGGCAGGACCCGCGCGCCGCTCCAGCCTCGAGCGGGTCCGCGCGGCCCTCATCGACCGTGATGAGGCGCCGTGGCGGACGCGCTCGGACCGGGAGAAGATGCGCACGCCGGCAACCAATTGGGAGGCGGAGGTGGCCGCCGTCCGCGGCGAGAACCGGGGGCTCCGCTCGTCGCCGAGGGGGCGCAGCGCGGCGCCGCCGGGGCCGAGGAGCGGGCGCGCGCGGCCGGGAGCAGCGGGCCAAGGAGGCCGACGACTTGAAGGCCGCCCTCGACGCCAAGGTCGCGGCGCTCGTCGTCGTTGAGGAGCAGCTTTAGCAGGAGCGCACCGCCCGCCAAGGGGCTGAGGGGCGGCTCCAGCAGGAGCAAGCCGCCCTCGTCGACGCCGGAGCAAGCCGCCCTCGTCGACGCCGGAGCAAGCCGCCCTCGTCGGCGCCGGGAGCGAGAGCGCGTCGCTCGCGAGGCGCGCGCGAAGTCGCTAGAGGAGCGGAACACCGCGTTCTCCATGGCCGAGGGCGAGCCGATTGTGCTCGCACTACGAACGCAAACCAGAGCCGGCCCTCCGGAGCAAGGTGAGACCGTCAAGCGCCTCGAGCCGGCGGTCGAGGCCGTGCACCGCGACCTCGAGGCGGAGAGGAAGCAAGTCGAAGGTGAGCCGGCCGCTGACTCTCGTTTGGTTGGTTTTCCGTTTGGGAATTCGCACTCCTTTTTCGATTTCTTTCTTGTCTTGGTGACTCCGTGCTTGCGCACCGCTCCGGGGCATGCGCTGAGCGGGCCGAGGCACCGCAGCTTCCTATAACTCCTCCGAGCAGGAGCTGCCGGAGGCCGCGAGGTGCGGCCCTCGAGACCCGCCAAGCCGTGGAGGAGGGCGAAGCACGGGCGGCGGCTCGCCGGCCGCCGCCCGCGCGCCCTTGGCGGCCACATCACCGAGCGGATGTGCCGAGCGCTGCGTCTTGGCGTCCAGAAGGCCCTCGGAGTGGTTCGATCCCACTACGAGGTCAACTTCGAGGCGCTGGCGGAGGGCTACGTCATTCTCGAGGGTGTCGAGGACGAGGTGGCGATGGAGCGCGTGGACGCGCTCGCTGCTGACGCCGCCGGGTCGCTCGCTGAAGCCTTCGAGGAGTTCCTCTTCCCGGACGCTGTTGACGCCGCCGCTCCTCCCCGCCGAAGACGACCGGGGCGCTAGGCCCATTTTTATGTGTGTATCGGTATTCGGCCTCGCGGCCTTTGTAAATGAACAAGTTGTTTTTGACATAAACATCTGCTGAAATGAAGTCTTTTGTTTACTACGCTTTTTGTTTCTCCTTCTTCCTGAGTAGATTCTAGTTAGGGGAGTTCGATTTTCGCGGGGGGCCTGCTGGGTTGGAGGCGAGAGAGAAGGGCCGTATCCTCGCGGCGTGAGCTATCTCTGGCTCGCGCGCTCCTTCCGCTAGGCTGCCCGCGCCCTGTTCGAATCGTTGCTCGGGGTTGAAGTAGAAAACAAACTTAGCGCGCGTTTCTTTTGTTTTTGCGCGAAAATGGGACCATTTTGGGGGGGGGGTGCCCCCCCCGCAAGTAGGCCCCCGAGGGTAGCTTGGGTTTCGGGGAAAGCCGAGTTGCCCTTTTTATTAGACTTGAAGCATTTACATAGTTGTTACCAACTCGGGGTGTTGGTCATATGATTTTTACAATAAAAAGTACTTGGAAATCCTAGCTAAGGGTAGAAGCGACGTAGCCGTTGGATGTTCCAAGCGTTGGTGAGCTCTTCACCGTCCTCGTTGGCCGCCTTGTATGTGCGGGCTTGAGTACCTTCACCACGACGTAGGGTCCCTCCCATGTGGGCGATAGCTTGTGGCGCCCTCGGTTGTCTTGGCGTAGCCTTAGGACCAAGTCCCCTTCACCGAAATCCCGTCGACGTATCTTGCGTGCTTGGTAGCATCTTAGGGACCGCCGATACCTTGCGAAATGCATTAAGGCCACAAGGCGTGCCTCGTCCGACCCCGATCCGGCGAGTCCTCGCGGCTCGCCGGTTGGCATCCTCGTCATAGCCTCGAACCCCGGGCGATCCGTATTCTAAGTCCGTGGGGAGGACGGCCTCCTCACCATGGACTAGGAAAAACGGGGTGAACCCGGTGGCTCGCTCGGGATGGTCCTTAGGCTCCACACAACCGCCGGTAGCTCTTGGAGCCATTTTCGCCCCGCATTTGGTGAGTCGGTCGAAAATTCGGGCTTAATCCTTTGTAGGATCATGCCGTTGGTACGCTCTACTTGGCCGTTGGTCCGTGGGTGTGCCACGCCCGCCCAATCCACACGGATGTGGAATTTGTCGCAAAACTCCAAAAACTTCCCCGCCCGTGAACCGGGACCCATTGTCGGTGATGATGGAGTTCGGCACTCCAAAGCGATAGACGATGTCGGTGAAGAATGTTACCGCCTGCTCTGCCCTGAGATTCGTGATGGGGCGCACCTCCACCCACTTGGAGAACTTGTCGATTGCGACCAACAAGTGGGTGAAGCCCCCGGGCGCCTTCCGCAGGGGCCCAACGATGTCCAGCCCCCACACGGCAAATGGCCACGTTACGGGGATGGTCTGCAGGGCATGGGCGGGTAGGTTGGACTTGCGGGCGTAGAACTGGCACCCTTCGCAGGTGCGTACGATTTCGCTGGCGTCCGCAACCGCGGTAGGCCAGTAAAAGCCTTGGCGGAACGCATTGCCGACGAGGGTACGAGGCGCTGCATGATGGCCGCAGATCCCAGCGTGGATGTCCCGCAGGAGTTCGTGCCCTTTAGGAATGGGCACGCACCGCTGCAGGATGCCAGAGGCGGTGCGCTTGTACAGCTCGCCGTCAACGAGGGCAAAGGACTTGGCCATCCTGGCGATGCGCCTGGCCGCGGCCCGATCCGCGGGGAGTTCCCCTCGAGCCATCCAGGCAATGTATTTGTCACGCCAGTCCGCTTTGACGGAGATGGCTTGATGTCCATCACGTCATCTTCGTAGGCGCCATACCCCTCGAGAAGGGAGAGCACGTACGCCTCGTTCGAGGGGTCCTCGTCCATGCGTTCCGCATCCGTTGGGTTCGAGGGAGCCCCCGAGGGTTCAGCGTGACTCGAGGGGTGGGGCTCGAAGACGACCGAGGGCTGAGCGACGTCGCGCGCGAAAACGTTCGGGGGGACGGTAATCCGCCCGGACGCAATTTTGGCCAGCTCATCCGCCTCCTCGTTGTACCGGCGGGGCACATGGTTGAGCTCGATGCCGTAGAACTTGTCCTCGAGGGCTCACACGGCTTTGCAGTAGGCCTCCATCTTGTCGTCATGACAGCTCGCGTTCTTCATGACTTGATCGATTACGAGCTGCGAGTCCCCCCGCACGTCGAGACGCTTGACGCCTAACTCAATGGCGATTTTGAGGCCACAGAGGAGGGCCTCGTACTCGGCCATGTTGTTCGAGGCGGGGAAGTGGGCGTACCCCGTAGCGCATGTGCTCCCCGAGGGGTGACACAAAGAGCAGGCCCGCGCCCGCCCCTGTTTTCATCACCGACCCGTCGAAGTACAGAGTCCAGCACTCTGTTTGGATGCGCGGGGGCGGCGGTGCGTATCCATCCACTCGGCGACGAAATCCGCCGGGATTTGAGACTTGATGGCCTTGCGCGGGCGTAGGCAAGCGTCTCGCCCATCAGCTCTACGGACCACTTGGCAATCCGCCCGCGGCGTCGGGGTTGCGGATGATCTCCCCCCGGCGGGAAAGAGGAGACCACCGTGACGGGGGTGGGCCTCGAAGTAGTGGCGGAGCTTGCGCCGCGCAAGGACTACCGTGTACAGCAACTTCGGACACGGGGGGTAGCACGTCTTGGTGTACGACGGGACCTCGCTGATGTAATAGACAGGCCGCTGTACAGGTAAGGCATGCCCTTCCTCCGTGCGCTCCACGACGATCACAGCGCTGACCACCTGGGTGGTCGCGGCAACGTAGAGCTGTAAGGGCTCGCCGTCCTGCGGCGGCGTGAGAATAGGGGCGTGCGCTAAGGACGCCTTTAGCTTGTCGAGCGCGTCCTGGGCCTCGGCGGTCCAGGAGAAGCGTTCGTGTTTCTTGAGGAGGCGATAGAGGGGCAGGCCCTTCTCGCCGAGCCTCGAGATGAAGCGGCTTAAGGCGGCAAGGCACCCCAGCACCTTTTGCACCCCTTTGAGGTCCCGGATTGGACCCATTCGTTCGAGGGCCGCAACCTTTTCGGGGTTGGCCTCGATTCCCCGTTGGGAGACAATGTATCCCAGGAGCATGCCTCGCGGCACTCCAAAGACACACTTTTCGGGGTTTAACTTGACCCCATTGGCTCGTAGGCAGCCGAACGCGATGCCAAGGTCGCCAACCAGGTCGTCTGCCTTCCTGGTCTTTACGACGATGTCATCCACATACGCCTCGACCGTCCGCCGATGTGGTCTCCGAAAACGTGCCGCATGCGGCGCCCGGTACGTTGCACCTGCGTTTCGGAGGCCAAATGGCATCGTGACGTAGCAGAACATCCCGAACGGCGTGATGAACGAAGTCGCGAGCTGATCGGACTCCTTCATCTTTATTTGATGATACCCAGAGTAAGCATCAAGGAAGCAAAGCAATTCACACCCAGCCGTTGAATCAACGATTTGGTCAATACATGGCAAAGGAAAAGGAACTTTAGGACATGCTTTATTAAGACTGGTGTAGTCTATACACATCCGCCATTTCCCATTCTTTTTCTTTACAAGCACGGGGTTTGCTAGCCATGTTGGGTGGAACACCTCCTTGATGAACCCGGCCTCGAGAAGCTTCCGCAGCTCCGCTCCGATTGCCCGTCGCCGCTCCTCGTCGAAGCGACGGAGCCGTTGTTGCACGGCGCGGGCGTGAGGCAGGATGTCAAGGGAGTGCTCGGCGACCTCCCTCGGGATGCCTGGCATATCCGAGGGGCTCCACGCGAAGATGTCGGCGTTGGCGCGGAGGAAGTCGACGAGCACCACTTCCTATTTGGGGTCGAGGGTGGAGCTGACCCTCAACGCCTTGCCCTCGGGGGCAGAAGGATCGAGGGGGACCTCCTTGGTCTGCTCCGCGGCTTCGAACGTGCCGGTGTGCTTGGCGGCGGAGTCGAGGTCGTCGTTGACCATCTTCTCCAGAGTGGTCACCAGCGCTTCATCCAGCGCTAGTGCTTCTGCATGCTCTACGCACTCGACGTCGCAGTCGAATGCGTGCTCGATGGACGAGCCAACGGTGATGACGCCGTTCGGTCCCGGCATCTTCATCTTCAAGTAGGTATAGTTGGGGACCGCCATGAATTTGGCGTAACAGGGTCGCCCAAGTATAGCGTGGTAGGCTCCCTTGAACCCCACCACCTCGAAGGTGAGGATCTCCTTGCAGAAATTCTTCGCGGTGCCAAACCAAACCGGCGAGGTCGATGCGCCCGAGTGGCCGGACACCGCTTGCTGGGGCGCGATGCCGTGGAATGGCTTCGTGCTGGGCCGCAGCTGGTCCAACCCTATCCCCATCAAGCACAGTGTATGCGCGTAGAGGATGTTGAGGCTACTGCCTCCGTCCATCAAGACCTTCGAGAACCTCGCGTTCCCGATGATGGGATCGACCACCAGCGGGTACTGGCCCGGGTTGGGGACGCGGTTCGGATGGTCCTCCCGGCTGAAGGTGATGGCGTCCTCCGACTAGTTGAGGAAGGAGGGAGGCGCCTTCTCCGCAGCGAGGACCTCGTGCCGCTTCTTCTTGCGCTGGCGGGTCGACATGTCGACGGTGGGTCCCCCGAAGATGAGGAACACATTCTCCACGGCGGGGAAGCCGCCGGCGTCACCATCTCCTCCGTCTTTCTTGGCCTCTGCCTCCTTCACGGCGGCGCGGCCATAGAACTTCTTGAGCATGTCGCCTTTGTTCAAGGGTGTAGTTCTCGGGGGTCTTGTGATAAGGACCCGGCTTCTTCGGCATGTCGTCAAACACCCCCCGGCCTCGAGGGGCCGGTCGAGGGCCCCGTCGAGCGGGTCAACGCCGAGGGCCTCGGCATTACCGCCGTCGCGCCTGCCTCGCGCGCCTCGCGGCGCGGCTTCTTTCCCTTCTTGCCCCGCTTGTCGTTGCGGTGGGGCTCCCTGGACTTGCTGCCCTCCGCGGGCGCGTCCTCCGAGCGCTTGCCCTTCTTGCCGTCGAAGATCGCTCCCACGGCCTCCTCTCCTGAGGCGAAGCTGGTGGCGATGTCGAACAGCTCGTTGGAGTCCGCGGGCGGGCTGCGTCCCAGCTCCCGCACGAGGTCCCGGCACGTGGTGCCCTCGAGGAAGGCGTGCACGATTTCGGATTGCGCCACGCTGGGGAGCTCTGTACAGCGCTTGGAGAAGCGCCGTATGAAGTCCCGCAGCGACTCGCCGGGCTTCTGTGTGCAGGAGCGCAGGTCCCAGGAATTCCCGGGGCGCACGTACGTGCCCTGGAAGTTGCCCACGAACGTGCGGACCAGATCATCCCAATTGTGGATTTGGCTGGCGGGCAGGTGCTCGAGCCATGTCCGGGCCGCATCGCCGAGGTGCAGGGGCAAGTTGCGGATGATGACCTCGTCGCCGGTGGCCCCCGCCCGCTGGCAAGCCAAGCGGTAGTCGTTGAGCCACACGCGGGGATCCGTCTCCCCGTTGTACTTGACAATGGTCGAGGGTTGGCGGAAGCGCTGGGGGAAGGCTGCCGCGCGGATCTCCCGGCTGAACACACGGGTCCCCGGGGGCTCCGGCGTCGGGGAGCGGGCCTCACCGCCGTCGTAGCGTCCGCCCCGTCGAGGGTGGTAGCCCACCGTCGCTCGCACGTCCGCCTTGCTCGTGCGGCGGGCGTTGATGACGTTGCGAGCGTCCACCGTCCCGCAGCTCGCGCGTGTCAAGGAGCCGTTCCTTGGCCGCCGCGCGTCCCGAGTTGGCGGGACGCTCGCCGCTCCTCTCGCGTGGACCGAGGGTTCGCCCCCCTTGTGCGGCCCCGTCACCCCGCGCATCCCCTTGTTGGCGGATGCGCGACGCCGAGCTCTCGGCCCGCCGGACGGCCGCTTGTTCGATGAGAGTCCGCACCTCGCGGTGCGGCGTCTCGCGCCCTCGGGGGTCGAGGGTGCCGGCATGGCCCGTAGCAGCGTTGCGGCGGCAACTAGCTTCTGACTTGCCCGCGGCGGCACGTCAGGGTTGTCGGCGTTGATGCGGTCGCGGGCCCTGTCGCCCGCCCTCCCGCACGCGTTCGCCGCGAGCGGAGGCTTCTCCGGCCATCGAGGCGCGGAGCGGCCGCACCGTCCGCACTCCTCCGCCGGCTTGGCCTCGAGTTCGCGGGCTTGGGCTAGGCGCGCGTCGGCGTCGGCCCCGGCGAGAGCGCTTGGCCCCCGCGGCTAGGCGTGTGGCGATCCCTGGGGCAGGCGTGATCTCCCCGTCTCCCGCGCCCACCGCGCCGCGGCATTGGCTGGGTCGTTGGTGATGACGGCGTAGCACTCCCGCGAGGGGTCGTAGCTCCCGGTGCTGGAGTCGTCGGAACGCCGAACCAGTAGTCCGTAGCGTCAAGGAAACGCCTGAACATGACTGGGTCCGGCACACCGCAGAAGTCCCATTCTCGCGTACCCGTGGCGGTTGGCGGGGAGGCAACGCGTCGAGGGAGCCCGTGGACGACTCGTCGCCCGCCGAGGCGCCGGGATCCCTGGCGATGAAGACGTGACGGCCAGGCGGAACCCTGCGCATCGTGGTGTTGACGCTTGCGTTGTAGGCCGACGTGGCACCACGCAGCCCAATGGGGATGCGCGGTCCGGAGACCGTGCGCTGTCCCGCCGGGATGGTGGTGATCGTGGCGGCGGGCGCGCCGTGCTGAGAGGCGGCGCGCTCGGCCCGCCGTCGCTCGGACCGCGCCCGGCGCGAACGCGCCCCGGAGCGGTGGCGGCGTCGTGGCGTCGACGGGCCCGCGGCATCCGCGCCTGCGGCGCGTCCGCGCCGTGGTGGTGCGTGCGGCGGGGGCCGGAGCGGGCCCGGCCCGGCGCCGCGAGCGGAGCTCCTCACGGTTGGTGAGGCGCATGAGGTAGCCATTCCTCGTGGCCTCGAAAGTTCGAGCCCCCGAACCGGATTTCGAACCGGGCGGGGAGGGGGGTCCGAGCGCCCATGCGAAGCGTGTACCACGGTACTCGGTGCGGATCACCATGGAGGGAGTTGACGGATTGACCTTAGGCGCTCGGATAGCCCCACGGTGGGCGCCAACGTCGGTGCGGAATATGGTCCCAACACTAACCGGTAGTAAGCGCCGTGGTCTATCCCTCAATGGTCGATGCTAAGCAATAAGAGACACGAGTTTTTATCCCGGTTCCCGCCGAGGGGGCCGTACGTCCCGGCGGTGGAGTGCTAAAGGCACTATATTACTTAGCACCGGGGGTGCTGTAGTGGGGCAGCACAAGCGAGGCGGGAGAGGAAGCCCGGCTTCCAAGTCCCCGGTGTGATGGCCGAAGATGTTGTGGGAGAATTGGAGAGCAAGTGCGTGGCGCGACTGTCTCCGCCATTGTGTTGTGTCTGTGTTTTTCCTCTCCTCCCCGCGGCAGGGGAGGGGTTCGTCCCCCTTTTATCGATCAAGGAGGGAGCGAATCACATGCGTGCCGCGCTATTTAGCTACGTGAAGGGGCGTGGCGTGCTACGCTGTAGAGTGGGCGGCCATCCGGACGATCCTTGCAGCGATCCGGCCATCATGGCCTATCTTGTACCCGAACAGTGGCGGTTCGAGGGTAGAAGGGCGGCAGAGGGTGGTGATGTCTTCTGATGGACTCGAGGGAGCTGCTGTCGTTGGCCGTACGGAGTACGGGGAGTAGGTAAAACGGCGTCCCGTTCCAATACGTTTCACGGTCTTGGAGTCGTTGCTACGGCGCACGGCGTGCGCCTGCACGCGCGGGGATGGCGGCCATGCCGTAACAAAGGCGGGGATGGCGTTCCACCGGCCTAGCGCCTCCACCTAACCCCCGTAGGGTCACAAGAAAGCAAATCGAGGGTGCGGCCGGCCTCCCTTCGAGGGCTCGGTGCGTTAGCCGTCTTGGAGCAGGCGCACGGCGTCACGTGGCCCGACACCGGCCGCCCCGCACGGTCCCCCCCCCCCCACCCGCGTGATGGGGATGGGCTCCCTCCCCGGGGAGTTGGTGCGGCGGCACCGGGGCGCGAGCCCCGGCGCATGATGGCGCCGTCCCGCCGGTGTCGGGCGTTAAATGCCCACGTACGGGGCTGGCGCACGCGTGCGGGGGCGCCCTCGAGCGAGACGGACCCCGGTCGAGGGCGGGGCGGACCCTCGAGCGAGGCGGAGCCTACTCGAGGGGGAGCGGGCCCTCGAGCGGGGCGGAGACCGCTCGAGGGAAGCGCACCCCCTCGAACGGGACGGAGCCCGCCCGAGGGAGGCGCGCACCCTCGAGCGAGGCGAAGCCTGCTCAAGGGGATCTTCAAGAGGGCCGCCTTGGTGGGCCATTGAGGTCCCTGCGGCGTGGGCCGTATCCTGCATGGTTAGACAAAGTGTGTTTGGCTTTGTTGCGGGTTTTAAGTGGGGATTTCCCGGTTGTTACAGGGGACCCCTAGGGGCTGTCCCCGACAAATAGACTTCATGGGGCCTTTCAAAAACTCTTATGGATATGAGCATATCCTAGTCATGGTTGATTATGTATCCAAGTGGGTAGAGGTTATGCCATGTCGTAAAGCTTATACGGAGGAGTCCATTGCAATGATCAAGAGCATGATTTTTCCTCGTTTCGGTACACCGAGAATCTTGATTAGCAATGGGGGGACTCACTTCACCGGGAAGAATTTCAAAAGGTGCTTGTCCAAGTTGGGAATTGAACATAGGGTCTCTACGGCCTATCATCCACAAAACAACTGTTAACACCAAAAATTGGTACAGGAAAAAGACTGACTTGTGGGCCGAGTTTGGTAAAGAAACATCATTCGGCAGAAAATTTTCCTCAAAGCATTCGGTAAAGATGCCTGCGGTCTGTAGCACGCCATCATTCGGCAGAAGGGTTGTTTTGCGCTTGGAAAAGGAAGCATTCGGGAATACGTGATGACGTGGCCTGGGTATAAGAAGGGACGAATTGATGACGGGTGCAAGATGGACATTGGTGCCGGGGCATTGATTTAGGCAATAAATGTTGTACTCGTGGTCGACTAGGAGTCGTGTTAAGACAATGGTATAAATATAAACCCTTAGTGTTTGTAATAGGGATCGAACAATTTCACAACAAACCGGCCCTGTGCCATCTTTCGAGTCCTTTAGTCGAGTCGTCGAGTTCTTCGAGAGGAGCCATCGATCCGTCGACCTCTGTAAGTACCGGCAACCTTGTATCATGTCTAGTATCATGCGGTGGATTTAGACCGTGATGCAAGTAGTCTTGTTACCATGCTTAGTATCATGCGGTGGATTTAAGCTTGGTTCAAGAGGGTTTCTTGTTAGATCATGAGCCATGCGGTAGGCTAAGATCTAGCTTGGAGCTAGTTATCGGCTCTATTAGATTTGGCAAGATCTAATAGATTCATTAAGTTACCATGTGTTGCTTTAAATTTTGCTTTATGTTTAATTCATGTAATACTCTCATTGCCCAATTTAAATTGGCTAGATTCGGCTTTATCTTGTTTGCGATCCATATGATGCGTGTTCAAATCTTCAACTCGATGTGGTGCATGGATCACATGCTCTTTAATAGCCGAACACAAATCAATCTAGATTGCCACGTGTTGCGGGTTCAAGCGTGTTTATCTAGCATAGCTTGTTCCTTCTCCACGGAACCCGAATCGGCTGTACAGCTGTATTCGGTAGTCCTGCCACGAGTGAAATGTGTTCATAAGTTTGTTTTAAATAATGTATGCTTTTAGGCTTCCATGTTTAGATTGTATCATGCGGTGGATTGATCTACTTTTGGTTGGTGTCATGGTTTCAAGCAAGTCGTATCATGCGGTGGATTAACTTGTTTGATGTCACGCTCGACGGGTTTAAAAGTACCTAGACATGCGGTAGACTAGTGCTTTTGGCCTATGCATGCATGTTTACTGCAAATTTATAATCATGCTTTGCTTTTATTTATTTTATTGTGATTTATCCTTGATAATCGGTCATAGTCATGTACTGCAATGTTGTTTAAATAAAGACCGATCTTTCATCATGCTTACGTCATGCATTCGGCTATATCATGTTTACATGTTTTAAAGCTCCCGAATGATACTCAAACTGTTGACAGATAGCTTGTTGTAGCTATATGTCATTTTAATTGGCTTTGTAGCCATAAATACGGAACTGTCTGGTACCACCCGATAAGTTCCAGGTTTTATCTAACTATTTTTCATCCTTTGTCAGTTTCAGGAAAATTGACTGGCACGCTTCGGATTCGGCAACGTGTGTTAAGCCAGCTTTGTTCGGCTTGCTGTGTGCTTGGCGTGAGGTGCTGATTTTACGTCAACACACTTTTTGGCATGCCCGGTGGGACCATTGCTTGATCAAGATGCCTGATATTCAAGATGTCATGGATGTCACCATAGAGGAGCTGTCTGCAGAACAACAATTGCAACTGAAAGAAGCTATTGATCAGTTTCAGCAGAAGTGTTTAATGTCATTTTCCAAAAATAGAAGTGGTGTGCCATATCTCAAGTCTGACATGCCAAGAGTTTCTACCCGGAGAACTCCGATACTACATCTGCTGAAGAGAAACAGGAGGTTTTTCGCATGGTACAGAAAGCTTTGGAAGACATAATGGCTAGGCACAATACTGCATTTCTGCATAGCTTTCGACAGATGATGGTTGGCATCTTTGGCCTAGGTGTGGATTGGCATTTTGCAGGAGAATCAAGTGTTGCTATCAAGGGCCAACCAGTTCGTCAAGATACAAGTGTTCAACCACCTCCACAAAGCATGAGTGGTCAACCAACTCAACACGTGGATTGCCAACCAGTTCGGCCAAATCCTCATCAAGTAATACCTAATCCACGCACATATGGAGAGATGGCGTTTGGCACTCCTGGAGTTCAACCTGATTCTACTTAAAAGAATAGCTCCAGCCAATAACAGGTTGCAGAAAAATATGTATGGCACCAGGTATTCGGAGTTCATGGATTACAGTGTTGTTGATGCTCTCCCAAATCCTGGATATGGTGGCGCTACAGGGAAGCCTGTTGGAGGAATAGGGAATCAAGACGCCAATATTGATCTCCTGATGCAGAGGATGACCGATGTGCTTCAAAATCAATTCGGTCTAAAGCCTAAAAACCAAGGGCATGTGTATACACCTCC
The DNA here is from genome assembly GCA_947561735.1 of Cenchrus americanus. Classification (NCBI taxonomy): domain Eukaryota; kingdom Viridiplantae; phylum Streptophyta; class Magnoliopsida; order Poales; family Poaceae; genus Cenchrus; species Cenchrus americanus. Next base: position 72,009,970 of record OX387244.1, on the reverse strand, counting down.
TTTCCCAGAATGCTATAACAGGGTGGCCTTACCGCACAGGGTGAAGGCTCCTGCAGATCTCACGAAGTTCTCTAGGCAAGATGATACAAGCACTGTGGAACACATAGCCCGATACTTGATGCAGCTTGGGGAAGCTTCTGCTGATGAAGCGTTCAGGATCAGATATTTCCCCCTATCATTGACAGGCCCGGCCTTTACATGGTTCACTTCTTTGCCGGCTCACTCAATTTGCTCTTGGAAGGATTTGGAGCAGAAGTTTCATGCTCATTATTTCATTGGCAGTAATGAGAAGAAGCTAATTGATCTAACTAAATGGAGTTCCTCAGAAGGTTTAGAGAGATAAAAAGCATGTGTTTCTCTTTGAACCTACCAGATGATCAATTGGATGGCATGGCTGTAGCGGGCATGTTGTCGGCTATTCGGGAAAAGCTGTTTGGCATGAAGTTCGATAATCTTGGCCAATTGTCTCACAGATTGTCGTTGATGAGCAACCAAGCTTATGGCTTCAAGAAAGACTCCAGGTTCGCCAAACACAGTGATATAGCTGACATCTATAATCAATTTCTAGAGAGAGCTGATCAAGGAGAGGAATTTGATGATGAAGAGGAAATAGCTGTAGCTGAAATAGTGTGGGGCAAAGAGCCATTAACAGTGAATCAAAGGTGGATCAAGCAAGCCAAGGCACCTATGATTTCGATGTGACCAAGGCTGATAAGCTCTTTGAGTTCCTCGTGAAGGAAGGCCGAATCAAGTTGCCAGATGGGCATTCTATGCTTCGGCCTGATGGAGTGAAAGAAAAGAGATATTGTGGGTTTCATGACAGGAATTCTCACTCCATCAATGAATGCAGGGTTTTCAGAATGAGAATTCGAAAGGCTATCCAAGAAGGTCATCTAAAATTTGACAATAAGATGAAGTTAGATGGAAATCCTTTTCCTCAAAACATGATTGGGTTTTCAGTCAACATGGTGACTGCTGAGGAAAAAAGAAAAGTGAAGGTTTTGACTTCAGCGAGGACGAAGCAGGATGGATCAGTTGACTCTGCTCGACAAGTGACAGTTGAACAAATCCACAAGGGTGAGCCTCGCATCCTGAAAAGTCAAATTGAAGTGGGTGAATCTTCTAAGCCTAGAGTGACTTCACGCATTCTCCTCAACAAGTGGCAGCGCCAGCAAGAAAAGGAGCGCTACCAGAAACAGAAGTACGAGGAGGAGAAGCGAAGATATGAAGAAGAAGTGCACAGGAAAGAGCGAGAAGAACATGCACGAGAGCAAGAGCGTGAGCATTGGGGATGTGCGTTCTTCAGGCACTGCTGGAATGAAGGTTTAAAGCTTCCCACGTTGAACAATTATCCTGAATGCAATGACAAATATACTGAGTATAGGCATGATACTGTCAATCGCCGATCCATCCATGAAAGAATTGGAAGGATGAAGGATCGATACGGCGAACCAGAGAGGGGGGGAGTGAATGGGAGCCGATAAAAATTCTTCTCGAAGGAGATGAAAGCTCCAACAAGATGAACACGGCTTCCAACAGACGTCTCCGACTCACTACCCAAATTGGCCAAGCCCACGTAGCCACTGGAGTGCCACTGGACCTAGGAACCAACACACACACCCTTCCGACCCGAGAACGCAGCGGAACACCAAACCTCGAGTCCACTGACCAACACCGGTCAGACCGGTGAGCACCACCGGTCGGGGCCCGGTCCCCGCTGGTGGCCGGGCCACTTTCACTAAGTGGCTCCACACCGGTCAGACCGGTGAGACGCACCGGTCGGACCGGTCTCGGCCGAAAGCCCCCAAGGCACCAAACAGGCCAACCGAGCCTCCAAAGCCGACCCAAACTCGAAACGACCGCAACACAAGACAACGGCGAACGAGACCCGGACGTTCACCCAAGCAAAAACCTACCGAGGGTTGCATCGGTCGGACGAGTCAAGAGCACCGGTCGGACCGGTGTAGCTCGGCGACTCGGGATGAACAACACCCGCGGGTCAACTCCCCCAAATCCAAACCTCGATCTCCCGAATCGCTCCCCGGACTTGAACAAGACTTTGGGGATATTAGGAACACCTCATGAGGAGTCCATAGCCAAGTTTAATCCCACCAAAACTCGTCCAAAAAGGAGGAATCGAAGAAATCCCGCCAAGAACGCCTCAAACCCTAGAACCTGGAAAACCCCAAAATCGAGCCCCTTTACTCACGGATTTGGGAGGGGAATCACAGCCCAAAGAACCACGAAGGGTTCCCACAAATTTCCCCCAAGAGAAAGGTTCCAAAAACAACCCAAAGAAATCACCAAGAGAGCGCTCCGAAAATCACCACCAAGAACAACCGGGGACAACACATCCAAACCTTGAGGAACCACGCCGAATCATCTATACATGCAACAAAGGTTCTTACAAGGTCTAGCATGCCGCCCGATCATCCAACCCTCTCAACAAGATCTCACCATGAAGCTCTCAAGCTAGTCATATGGAAATCCTAAGAAAATAGGAAGGGAAAATAGGAAAGCAAATGAACTAGGGTTCCAAGGCTTAGCTGCCATCCTCTCACCTCTTGGGTTATATGGAGGCAACCGAAAGTCTAAAATACCCTTCTCTAACAATTACAGATACAAGCCCCTCAAGGGCGGTTTTGGAAGACCTGAAGCTTTCTCCATCGGACGGATGCTCGGTGACCGCAACCTGCTTAGCCTCGACGCAAGCCTTGCGATCCCGACGCGTGTCCTCCGCTTCGAAGATTCCGGACGCATCGTCGCACACGGTCGGACCGGTCGGCGGCTCTTCTTCGCTCCGTCTTCGGTTATTCGGTCTTGGCTTTGTGGATCAACCAAGGAACCCAGTGGTTTTCGGTGAACCACTGGAAACCCCGCGAACTCGGTGTAGCCTCCGCCAATCGCCACTCATGACTCGGCTCCCACGTAGTCCCGGCTCGACCTTGGTTTTGAGGCTCAACCAAGAAACCGTCCACGACTTCATCTTGCTGTTCATGCCACCATGCGGCCCGCACTTGACCTCGCTGGCCCCCAGGTCCCTCGAACGAACCCTACTTGTCTTCTCCACACCTGGAGGCCTCACCAGAGACGACTTTTCGCGCTTGTTCTTCACCTGCACCAACACCACTCAAGCCGCAACCTGCACCTGCAATACTTAGCCAAGAATCAGTCCACACAATGTTGTCAATCACTCATCACACAAGGAAGCGACCATCCACCGGTCCTCGAACCACACATGGTCCTCAATCTCCCCCTTGATGAGTGCATTGACAACACCCACACGAAAGTAACAAGAGAGAAAAGAAAAGAAAAGAAACGAACAAAAAGAAACTCCAACAAGCGATCGAAAGCCAAACAAAGGCAAAGAGCAGAATCTCTTGAAGAAGACAAGTCTCGGACCCCTTAGGCAAGGGCAACGGCTCGACACATCCGAGACAAAAACAAAACTCAAGCAAAGAGCGCAAACAACCAAAACAAAGCTCGAAAAACCACAAAGAGCTCCCCTGCACACATGCAAGCTCCCCCTGAACCAATGCACCTCCCCCTGGACTAATACATGCAAACCACTTGAAAACGGGGGCGCCGCAACAACTTCGACTCACCCGGTCGGACCGGTCATCACCACCGGTCGGAGCGGGTGCATAAGATGTGCACAGGATCAGCACTCACACCGGTCAGACCGGTGACCTCAACCGGTCAGACCGGAGCACAACAGAGCCCAGAAATGGCTCGAAACCACCTGAAAACCTTCTAAATGTGTCTAGCAAGCCCCAGAAATGGCTCGAAACCAGCTGAAAACCTTTTAAATGCGTCCAGCAAGCCATTTCAAGCTCAAACTTCTCCCCCTTGTTGGCAATGCATGAATCGAGCCAAAAATGCAAAACTTTCAACCTAGAGCTTCTCAAATATACAAAATTCAACATAGGATGCTACACATGTCCAAACGAGCAAGTTAGATACTCTATAGCTTCGTATCGACGTCAACTACAAGATCACCAAGTTTCACAACCATTGGACGAAGCTAAGATGGATTTGGGCAATTTTGCGGAAAGTTTGCCTCTCATGAGCAAAGTCCTAAACATGATCAAAACATATCAAAATGGCAAAGCCACACAAACTTCATGCTAGGACAGCCATTCTAATCATAAGACCATCACAAATACCCACAAGCACCTCATGTCATGTCAAAGCCACCGAGCCATGTGCCTACTTTTATGTATGAGACTTCTCATTGGTAGGCATCATGCAACGGTTCAGCACCCAAAGCAAATTAAATTCAGCACGTATGACATGGGAGCACATTTTCCAAGCATTTTTCATTTCATTTGCAGATTTATAAATGGTACATGAAATGTCTTTGCGACAAAAAGGAACTTATGCCCCTCCACAAGATAAAGTGAGAGGGCTAAACATTCATGATGGCAAATGAGCCTTTGCCCCCATATGATCAATAAACTAGCTATCCAACCACAAATTAAGCATAGCAAAGCCACTAAAACATGTCAAGGTCATATAAAGGCATTTACACATGAGAGAGCATATATGTGACATTTTTCAAAAACATAGCCATCAACCATGGATTATTCATCAAGATCATCAAGAGCTAAGCCAAACTAACCATAGCATACCAAACAAGCTCACAAAGACATAAATAGCAATCCATGGTGAACAATGTATATAGGAGAAGCTTTTCTTATCCAATGCATATGATACAAAATGCATGCAATCTAAGATACAAGGATGCCTATACATCATGTTACATAAGCCATGCCAAATGCAAGAAATGCACAAAGGAAAGCTATACATATGTTACAAAGGAGCTCCCACACACCCAACTCAAGAAATCAAACACACACCAAGCTCCTCCCGCAAACGAGTGAAAGTTGCTTGATCGAGGGGTTCGGTGAAAATATCGGCTAGTTGGTCATGTGTGGGTACATGGATCAAAGCTATCTTTCCTTTCTCTACGTTGTCTCTCATAAAATGATACCTCACTTTTATGTGCTTGGTTTTGGAATGGAGCACTGGGTTCTTTGCAACGCTTATGGCACTGGGAGCTGAGAGCAACAACTAGCAGCGACAACATACTCGACCTCGGTAGTAGATTGTGCAACACTCGACTGTTTGCGGGAAGACCAAGACACCAAAGAGGAACCCAAAAACTGGCAAGTCCCAGAAGTGGACTTCCTATCCAACCGACACCCGGCAAAATCCGCGTCTGAAAAACCATTAAGCGCCAAAGAAGAGGACACGGAGTACCAAAGGCCGAAGTCGGGAGTGCAACGCAAGTACCTGAAAATTTGCTTCACCGCTTGCTAATGCGAAGTCCTCGGAGACACTTGAAAACGAGCGCACAGACATACCGAGAACTAGATGTCCGGCCTCGTCGCCGTCAAGTAGAGGAGTGACCCGATCATGCTCCGGTACTCCTTCTGGTCCACGTGTTCACCTTCCTCGTCCGCATCAAGAGCCGTAGTCGTACTCATCGGCGCCATCATAGCCTTGGAATCCTCCATCTTGAACTTCTGCACAATGTCCTTGGTGTACTTAGCTTGGTGCACAAATGTTCCTTCCTTTGATTGCTAGATTTGTAGCCCGAGGAAGAACTGCAACTTGCCCATCATGCTCATCTCAAATTCCCTGCTCATATCCTCTGCAAACCTTGCAACAAGAGAGTTAGACGAGCCACCAAAGACAATATCACCATGTACACCTGCACAATCAGGATATCTCTGCCCTGCCTTGGTAGAAACAAGGTCTGATCGACCTTCCCCATCTCAAAACCTCTCTCAAACAAGAACCCCCTCAACCTGCCATACCAAGCTCTAGGCGCCCGCCTTCGACTCATACGGCGCCTTCCTCAACTTGTACACCCGGTGGGGGGTACTTCTCACTCTCAAACCCCGGAGGCGCCCCTCACATACACTTCTTCCTCCAACACACCATTCAGGAAAGCACTCTTCACATCCATTTGGTGCAACTTGAACCCTTTAGCCACAGAAAAGGCTAGAAGGATCCTAATCGCCTCCAAACGGGCTACGGGAGCAAAGGTCTCCTCATAGTCATTCCCCTCCTTCTGACTGAACTCCTGAGCAACAAGCCTTGACTTGTTTCTCACAACCTCACCTTTCTCTCCCTCTTTGTTCGTCCACACCCACTTTGTACCAATCGGCTTACACCCTGGGGGAGGGTCAACCAACTCCCAAACCTGATTCCTCTCAAAGTTCTCCAACTCCTCATGCATCGAATTAACCCAATTGTGATTAGATAGTGCATGTCCAATGTCTTTGGGCTCAAAAGTAGCAACAAATGCAGTATGAGCAAAATGAGAATTGTTCCGAACCCTCGACCGTGTAGTACATTCATTCATGTCGCCGATGATCCTCAAAGCTGGGTGATCCACTTGTACTTGCCGGGGAGGTTCTCGCCTCGATGCTACCTCCCCCTCAACAACAGCTTCTCCTCGTTCTTGATTTGTAGTCGTAGGTGTAGGAGAGGGTCCGTCCACCACCGTAGTCGAAGTAGTGGGTACATGTTCAGCCGGGGGCACCACACCGCCATCTTCATCGTCTCCATGTGTCATGCTCCTCCTCCTAAAAGATCTCCTCGCCAAGCTCATCATCACTGCACACTCAAAGACAAGGCGACTACGTGGGCGTGTCTCGTCGAAGGTTACCTCACAAGTCTCCACGATTTGGTTAGTTTCAAGATTGAGCACACGATATGCTCTAGAATGAGATGCATAACCAAAGAAAATACCATCGACAGACCTAGCCTCAAACTTATCCAACTTCTTGCCTTTCTTCAGAATGAAACACTTGCAACCAAAGACATGAAAGTGACTCACCTTGGGTGTGCGACCATGCATCAACTCATAGCACGTTTTCTTCTTGTGTACTCTGAGGTAGATCCTGTTTGACACATAGCACGCGGTATTCACCGCCTCAGCCCAATACCTCCTCGGAGTCCTATGCTCATAAAGCATCGTCTGAGCCATCTCGCACAAGGTCATGTTCTTCCTTTCCACAACACCATTCTGGGGAGGCGTATACGGACTCGAAAACTGGTGCTCAAGACCCAAGTCATGACAAAAGGTTTCAAAACGAGAGTTTCCGAATTCCGATCCATTATCACTGCGGATTGCTCGTATGACATCTCCGTGCCTCTCGTTCCTCAACCTCAAGACTAGATCTCGAACAAAACCAAACATCTCCCCCTTATCCTCGAGAAAGAACACCCACGCATACGAGAATAGTCGTCCACCACAACAAGGACATACCACTTCCCACCCGCGAGATCGCACACGAGGCCGGGCCAAAAGGTCCATATGGAGCGGCTCGCATGGACGCTCGGTCATCACATCGGTGAGAGGCTGGTGAGAAGAGGCTACCATCTTGGCATGCCTACACGGCGCACAAACCAACTCTTTCTCAAGACTCAACCGTGGCAATCCTCGGACCAAATTGAGTTTACTCAAGCGAGACAAAAGGTCAAAGCTCAAGTGACCCAACTTCCTATGCCACTTCCACAACTCACTCGAAGAACCGGCCAAGAAACAACGCTCCACACCCGATGAGCCGAGAAAAATCGGCACGAAACACCGACCCTCGGGAACGACCATACAGACAAGGTCCCCTCGAGAGTCCAAAATCCGAGAACCACCTGGCCGAAACAACACCTCAAAGCCCTCATCCAACAGCTAGGACACAGAAAGCAGATTGTACCCCATTGATTCAACAAGAGCAACACACCTGAGAGTTATCTTGTCACTCACCTTAATCTCACCTTCTGAAAGCACACGCCCACGCCCATTTCCCCAAAGGTGATGTACCTCTTTGTCACCACCGGGACGAGACTTGAGAACCACCCCCTGTCTCCGGTCATATGCCTCGAGCAACCGGAATCAATCAACCAAATGATCTTCAAGTCTCCCACCAGAAATTCAAAAACGAGCAGGTGAGCGAACAAACGACTCAGCACTGGGGTTAGTACCAAAAGAGCAAAACCAGTGCCGAGCCATTTGCTCGAAAGTGGGGTCAGCACAAACCAAAGCATCTCTCCTACCAAAGCTACCTCCACGAACACCACGACGGTAACCACCTTGAGGGAACCACCCCTCTCTGCCTGGAGGAGGACCAAAACCACGAAAGAAGTCCCGTGGAACGTCCCTCCTCTCCTTCTCAAAGCTACGACTCCTCCCATCCCCGTAGTGACCTCGAGGGGGAGAATTCCTAGCAACCTGACCACCTGCAAACTCTTCAGCCCAACCACCAGAACCACGACCTCCAGAAACAACCCTCGCACCTGTACGAGCACGAAACCCGAAATGTTGTCTGTCCAGGCACCGCACCGGTCGGCCGGTGCCCCACCTTGGTCCGACCCAGGTATAGCTCAGGCGACAACACCTCCAACAGCCTTCCGCTCTCCCCAAGCACGAACTGTCCTCACACTCGCCTTAGCCCTGGGCATCTGCACACAAGGCTCAAGTACACCATCGGAAGGGTGGTACTTGTCCTTGTTCACCCACTCCTTCGCCATTCTCTCCTCTCGCTTCCTCTTGAAGCAAAACTCATCCTTATGGCCATCTCTTCCACAATAGCCACAATGGAATCTCACAAGCTTAGGCTTAGGCTTGGGCTGTGGCTGCTCACTTGGTTTCTCTCCACTCAACTTCTCCACCGGTTTCCCTTCACTAGCCTTCTCACTTTCCTTTCCAAAGAACACTTTCCCCGAAGTGCTCACAAACTTGATATGCTTTTGCAGATCATTTGTGGGTGTAGGAAACACGGGTGGAGCTGGGGTTGTGTCTAGTCGGTTCCTAAGATGGTTAGGTTTTGGGGGGAAATCATTTTTGTGGTGGGTTTTTTTGGCTCTGGGATATTCTCTCCACTTCCCTAACCAACCTTGTTTGCCCCAAGTCCCTCACCATCCTGCCTCTTAAATGCCTCGATCATCATCCTCGACTGAGGCTCATGACCCGACAACCAACCCATCAACTTTCTCAGCTCATCATTCTCATCCTGCAAGCGATTAACATAATGTGCAAGTTCCAAATTCTTCAAAGCATGAATTTCACAGGTAGAGCATGATGTAGGCATGGGTTCTTTCAGCTTAGCCTCAAGACAACTAGTGTAAGCATGCATCTCATCAATCTTAGCATGCAAAACAGGGCAAGAAGTGCAAGCACCTAGCAAAGCAGGTCTAGACTTAAGCTCAGCCACTTCAACCCTAAGCACATCTAGTTCCTTACACTTGGAGGCATGCTTCTCCTTAAACAAAGCAAGATCAGCAAGAAAGATGGAGCAATCAGCACAATCAACCTCATCCGAAACAACAGGGCTAGCCTTAAGGGAATCGATCTCAAGCTTGCTATCAAGCACCTATGTCTCTAGCTCAGCCACTCTATTCCTAGCATCCTCGAGTGAAGCCCTAAGCTCTTTTCTCATTTTCTTGGCCTCTCTAAGCATGTCATCACGATTATCCAGCAAAGAGCCAAGCCTCTCAATCTCCTGGCGCAAGAAGGTAAGTTCATCACGCACCTCGTCATCGGACTCAGAGTCCGAGTCGCTCTGTGTGCTCTTCTTGCTGCTGGAGCTCAGCGCCATGGTGCAGAAGCCATCTCTCGCGAAGCAGCTCAGCCCGCTCAGGTTCTTGGACAACTTCTTGTTCTTGTGACGACCACGTTCATCTTCACTGCTGCTTGAGCACGAGGTGGAGTACGTGGAACTGGAGTCGACGTCGTTTGCTCCCACCATCGCTCGGGCCTTGCCTCGGCTCTCCTTCTTCCTCGATCGTCGCTCGTCCTTGTACCTGTTCTTGTGCTTGCTCTTGTGGTCACGCCACGACCGGTACTTGCCATCCGTCCTCGACTTGTGCTTGTAGCCGTCCTTGTTCTCGACCTTCTCCGGGCAGTCGGCGACGAAGTGTCCCGGCTTGCCGCACTGGAAGCATGTCCTCGTGTTCCTCCTCATGTTCACCCGGTTCTCGTGCAGCCTCTCGAACCTCCTCGTCAACAGCGCTAGCTCGTCGTCTCCAAGCACATCGAACTCCTCATCTGGCATAGACATCAAAGAGGACAAAGAGAACATCCTGGTGGATGGGTTAGTGTTAGCCTTTCCTTTCAAACCACCAACGAGGGCAAGACTATGGGAATCAGTCGGACCCTCGAGCTTGGCAGTCATGCCCCTATCCACCTCAGCCGACTTGAGCTTCGAGAACAGCTCATTCACCGTCAGAGTGTCATAGTTCTCTGACTCCACAATGGCCTCGAACTTTCCGCCCCAAATCGTACGATCCAAAGAGTGTAAGAGCTTGACGGCTCTATCATGATCATCGTACGGGAGCACGTCCACATTGGCCCTCATGTTGTTCACAACCACCATGAACCTCTGAAACAAGGCATCGATGGACTCACCGGGGAGATGAGTGAAATTCTCGTACTCTCTCCGGTAGGTCGCATACATCTGTGCTCGAACACAGGCATTCCCAACATGAGCCTCTTTCGAGACCGACCAAATTCTACAAGCCAAGTGCTCGGTGTGCATCCGATCGAACTCAGGCTGACACAAAGCACGAAACAAGTAGTCCACCGCCTTGTTGTTGGCGTCGAACCTGTCCCTCGATCCTTTAGCGAGGAAGTCCATCGGCTGGACATAACCTTTGTCCACCGTGACATCCCAAAGGATCTGACCCTTTCCGCGGAGGAACGCACCCACCCTCTTACTCCACATCTGGTAGTTCTTGCCATCGAAGTGTGGAGGACCCGAACCCCGTTCCTGGTGCGCCATCCTTGGATCTTAGACTGGCTAGAGTCAATAAAGAACCGAACCGGCTCTGATACCACTTGAAGGACCGATACGGCGAACCAGAGAGGGGGGCAGTGAATAGGAGCCCATAAAAATTCTTCTCGAGGGAGATGAAAGCTCCAACAAGATGACCACGGCTTCCAACACACGTCTCCGACTCCCTACCCAAATTGGCCAAGCCCACGTAGCCACTGGAGTGCCACTGGACCTAGGAACCAACACACACACCCTTCCGACCCGAGAACGCAGCGGAACACCAAACCTCGAGTCCACTGACCAACACCGGTCAGACCGGTGAGCACCACTGGTCAGACCGGTCCCTGCTGGTGAAACTGGGCCACTTTCACTAAGTGGCTCCACACCAGTCAGACCAGTGAGACGCACTGGTCAGACCGGTCTCAGCCTGAAAGCCCCCAAGGCACCAAACAGGCCAACCGACCTCCAAACTGACCCAAACTCGAAACAGCTGCAACACAAGACAACAGCGAACAGACCCAGACGTTCACCCAAGCAAAAATCCACCGAGGGTTGCATCGGTCAGACCGGTCAAGAGCACCGGTCAGACCGGTGTAGCCTGGGCAGCTCGGGATGAACAGCACCCGCGGGTCAACTCCCCCAAATCCAAACCTCGATCTCCCGAATCGCTCCCCGGACTTGAACAAGACTTTGGGGATATTAGGAACACCTCATGAGGAGTCCATAGCCAAGTTTAATCCCACCAAAACTCGTCCAAAAAGGAGGAATCGAAGAAATCCCGCCAAGAACGCCTCAAACCCTAGAACCTGGAAAACCCCAAAATCGAGCCCCTTTACTCACGGATTTGGGAGGGGAATCACAGCCCAAAGAACCACGAAGGGTTCCCACAAATTTCCCCCAAGAGAAAGGTTCCAAAAACAACCCAAAGAAATCACCAAGAGAGCGCTCCGAAAATCACCACCAAGAACAACCGGGGACAACACATCCAAACCTTGAGGAACCACGCCGAATCATCTATACATGCAACAAAGGTTCTTACAAGGTCTAGCATGCCGCCCGATCATCCAACCCTCTCAACAAGATCTCACCATGAAGCTCTCAAGCTAGTCCTATGGAAATCCTGAGAAAATAGGAAGGGAAAATAGGAAAGCAAATGAACTAGGGTTCCAAGGCTTAGCTGCCATCCTCTCACCTCTTGGGTTATATGGAGGCAACCGAAAGTCTAAAATACCCTTCTCTAACAATTACAGATACAAGCCCCTCAAGGGCGGTTTTGGAAGACTTGAAGCTTTCTCCCTCGGACGGATGCCCAGCGACCGCAACCTGCTTAGCCTCGATGCAAGCCTTGCGATCCCGACGCGTGTCCTCCGCTTCAAAGATTCCGGACTGCGTCGTCGCACACTGGTCAGATCGGTCTGGTGCTGCTACAGCTCCGTCTTCGGTTCTTCGGTCTTGGCTTTGTGGATCAACCAAGGAACCCAGTTGTTTTCTGGTGAACCACCGAAAACCCCGCGAACTCGGTGTAGCCTCCGCCAATCACCACTCATGACTCGGCTCCCACGTAGTCCCGGCTCGACCTTGGTTTTGAGGCTCAACCAAGAAACCGTCCACGACTTCATCTTGCTGTTGATGCCACCATGCGGCCCGCACTTGACCTCGCTGTCCACCGGGTCCCTCAAACGAAGCCAACTTGTCTTCTCCACACCTGGAGGCCTCACCGGCGACGACTTTTCTCGCTTGTTCTTCACCTGCACCAACACCAGTCAAGCCGCAACCTGCACCTGCAATACTTAGCCAAGAATCAGTCCACACAACGTTGTCAATCACTCATCACACAAGGAAGCGACCATCCACCGGTCCTTGAACCACACATGGTCCTCAATCTCCCCCTTGATGAGTGCATTGACAACACCCACACGAAAGTAACAAGAGAGAAAAGAAAAAGAAAAGAAACGAACAAAAAGAAACTCCAACAAGCGATCGAAAGCCAAACAAAGGCAAAGAGCAAAATCACTTGAAGAAGACAAGTCTCGGACCCCTTAGGCAAGGGCAATGGCTCGACACATCCGAGACAAAAACAAAACTCAAGCAAAGAGTGCAAACCACCAAAACAAAGCTCGAAAAACCCCAAAGAGCTCTCCCTGCACACATGCAAGCTCCCCCTGAACCAATGCACCTCCCCCTGGACTAATGCATGCAAACCACTTGAAAACAGGGCAGCTGCAACAACTTCAGCTCACACCGGTCAGACCGGTCATCACCACCGGTCAGACCAGTGCCTAAGATGTGAACAGGATCAGCACTCACACCGGTCAGACCGGTGACCTCAACCGGTCAGACCGGTGCACAACATAGCCCACTATGGCTCGAAACCACCTGAAAACCTTCTAAATGCGTCCAGCAAGCCCCAGAAATTTCTCAAAACCACATGAAAACCTTCTAAATGCGTACAACAAGCCATTTCAAGCTCAAACTTCTCCCCCTTGTTGGCAATGCATGAATCAAGCCAAAAATGCAAAACTTTCAACCTAGAGCTTCTCAAATAGGCAAAATTCAACATAGGATGCTACACATGTCCAAATGAGCAAGTTAGATACTCTATAGCTTCGTATCGACGTCAACTACAAGATCACCAAGTTTCACAACCATTGGACGAAGCTAAGATGGATTTGGCAATTTTGCGAAAAACTTGCCTCTCATGAGCAAAGTCCTAAACATGATCAAAACATATCAAAATGGCAAAGCCACACAAACTTCATGCTAAGACAGCCATTCTAATCATAAGACCATCACAAATACCCACAAGCACCTCATGTAATGTCAAAGCCACCGAGCCATGTGCCTACTTCTATGTATGAGACTTCTCATTGGTAGGCATCATGCAACGGTTTAGCACCCAAAGCAAATTAAATTCAGCACATATCACATGGGAGCACATTTTCCAAGCATTTTTCATTTCATTTGCAAATTTATAAATGGTACATGAAATGTCTTTGCGACAAAAAGGAACTTATGCCCGTCCACAAGATGAAGCAAGAGGGCTAAACATTCATGATGGCAAATGAGCCTTTGGCCCCATATGATCAATAAACTAGCTATCCAACCACAAATTAAGCATAGCAAAGCCAAAACATGTCAAGGTCATATAAAGGCATTTACACATGAGAGAGCATATATGTGACATTTTTCAAAAACATAGCCATCAACCATGGATTATTCATCAAGATCATCAAGAGCTAAGCCAAACTAACCATAGAATACCAAACAAGCTCACAAATATATATAAATAGCATTCCATGGTGAACAGTGTATATAGGAGAAGCTTTTCCTATCCAATGCATATGATACAAAATGCATGCAATCTAAGATACAAGGATGCCTATACATCATGTTACATATGCCATGCCAAATGCAAGAAATGCACAAAGGAAAGCTATACATATGTTACAAAGGAGCTCCCACACACCCAACTCAAGAAATCAAACACACACCAAGCTCCCCCCCGCAAACGAGTGAAAGTTGCTTGATCGAGGGGTTTGGTGAAAATATCGGCTAGTTGGTCATGTGTGGGTACATGGATCAAAGCTATCTTTCCTTTCTCTATGTTGTCTCTCAGAAAATGATACCTCACTTCTATGTGCTTGGTTTTGGAATGGAGCACTGGGTTCTTTGCAACGCTTATGGCACTGGTGCTATCACATTGAAGTGGGACATGGGTATACTCCTCACGAAAGTAACTCATGGTGTATGAAATCCAAAGGAGCTGAGAGCAACAACTATCAGCGGCAACATACTCGGCCTCGGTAGTAGATTGTGCAACACTCGACTGTTTGCGGGAAGACCAAGACACCAAAGAGGAACCCAAAAACTGGCAGGTCCCAGAAGTGGACTTCCTATCCAACCGACACCCGGCAAAATCCGCATCTGAAAAACCATGAAGTGCCAAGGAAGAGGACATGGAGTACCAAAGGCCGAAGTCGGGAGTGCGACGCAAGTACCTGAAAATTCGCTTCACTGCTTGCCAATGCGAAGCCCTCGGAGACGCTTGAAAACGAGCGCACAGACATACCGAGAACTAGATGTCCGGCCTCGTCGCCGTCAAGTAGAGGAGTGACCCGATCATGCTCTGGTACTCCTTCAGGTCCACGTGTTCACCTTCCTCGTCCGCATCAAGAGCCGTAGTCGTACTCATCGGCGTCGTCATTGCCTTGGAATCCTCCATCTTGAACTTCCGCACAGTGTCCTTGGTATACTTAGCTTGGTGCACAAATGTTCCTTCCTTTTAATGCTTGATTTGTAACCCGAGGAAGAACTGCAACTCACCCATCATGCTCATCTCAAATTCCTTGCTCATATCCTCTGCAAACCTTGCAACAAGAGAGTTAGACGAGCCACCAAAGACAATATCATCCACGTACACCTGCACAATCAGGATATCTCTGCCCTTCCTCAGTAGAAACAAGGTCTGATCGACCTTCCCCATCTCAAAACCTCTCTCAAACAAGAACCCCCTCAACCTGCCATACCAAGCTCTAGGCGCCTGCTTCAGCCCATACAACGCCTTCCTCGACTTGTACACCCGGTGGGGGTACTTCTCACTCTCAAACCCCGGAGGCTGCCTCACATACACTTCTTCCTCCAACACACCATTCAGGAAAGCACTCTTCACATCCATTTGGTGCAACTTGAACACTTTAGCCACAGAAAAAGCTAGAAGGATCCTAGTCTCCTCCAAACGAGCTAAGGGAGCAAAGGTCTCCTCGTAGTTGATCTCCTCCTTCTGACTGAACCCCTGAGCAACAAGCCTCGACTTGTTTCTCACAACCTCACCTTTCTCTCCCTCTTTGTTCTTCCACGCCCACTTTGTACCAATCGGCTTACACCCTGTGGGAGGGTCAACCAACTCCCAAACCTGATTCCTCTCAAAGTTCTCCAACTCCTCATGCATCGAATTAACCCAATTGTGATCAGATAGTGTGTGTCCAATGTCTTTGGGCTCAAAAGTAGCAACAAATGCAGCATGAGCAAAATGAGAATTGTTCCGAACCCTCGACCGTGTAGTATGTTCATTCATGTCGCCGATGATCCTCGAAGCTGGGTGATCCACTTGTACTTGCCGGGGATGTTCTCGCCTCGATGCTACCTCCCCCTCAACAATAGCTTCTCCTCGTTCTTGATTTGTCGTCGAAGGTGTAGGAGAGGGTCCGTCCACCGCCGTAGTCGAAGTAGTGGGTACATGTTCAGCCGGGGGCACCACACCGCCATCTTCATCGTCTCCATGTTCATGCTCCTCCTCTTGAAAGATCTCCTCACCAAGCTCATCATCACCCGCACACTCAAAGACAAGCTGACTACGTGGTTGTGTCTCGTCAAAGGTTACCTCGCAAGTCTCCACGATTTGGTTAGTTTCAAGATTGAGCACACGATATGCTCTAGAATGAGATGCATAACCAAAGAAAATACCATCGACAGACCTAGCCTCAAACTTATCCAACTTCTTGCCTTTCTTCGAATGAAAGGCACAAGGTCATGTTCTTCCTTTCCACAACACCATTCTGGGGAGGCGTATACGGACTCGAAAACTGGTGCTCAAGACCCAAGTCATGACAAAAGGTTTCAAAACGAGAGTTTCCGAATTCCGATCCATTATCACTGCGGATTGCTCGTATGACATCTCCGTGCCTCTCGTTCCTCAACCTCAAGACTAGATCTCGAACAAAACCAAACATCTCCCCCTTATCCTCGAGAATGAACACCCACGCATACCGAGAATAGTCGTCCACCACAACAAGGACATACCACTTCCCACCCGCAGATCGCACACGAGATGGGCCAACAAGGTCCATATGGAGCAGCTCGCATGGACGCTCAGTCATCACATTGGTGAGAGGCAGGTGAGAAGAGGCTACCATCTTGGCATGCCTACACGGCGCACAAACCAACTCTTTTTCAAGCCTCAACCATGGCAATCCTCGGACCAAATTGAGTTTACTCAAGCGAGACAAAAGGTCAAAGCTCAAGTGACCCAACTTCTTATGCCACTTCCACAACTCACTCGAAGAACCAGCCAAGAAACAACGCTCCGCACCAGAAGACTGAGAAAAATCAGCACGAAACACCTGACCCTCAGGAACGACCATACAGACAAGGTCCCCTCGAGAGTCCAAAATCTGAGACCACCTGGCCGAAACAACACCTCAAAGCCCTCATCCAACAGCTGGGACACAGAAAGCAGATTGTACCCCAGCGATTGAACAAGAGAAACACGCCTGAGAGTGATCTTGTCACTCACCTTAATCTCACCTTCTGAAAGCACACGCCCACGCCCATTGTCCCCAAAGGTGATGTACCTCTTTGTCACCACTGGGACGAGACTTGAGAACCACCCCCTGTCTCCGGTCATATGCCTCGAGCAACCGAAGTCAATCAACCAAATGTTCTTCAAGTCTCCCACATGAAATTCAAAAACGAGCACATGAGCGAACAAATGACTCAGCACTGGGGTTAGTACCAAAAGAGCAAAACCAGTGCCGAGCCATTTGCTCGAAAGTGGGGTGAGCACAAACCAAAGCATCTCTCCTACCAAAGCTACCTCCACGAACACCACCACGGTAACCACCTTGAGAGAACCACCCCTCTCTGCCTGGAGGAGGACCAAAACCACGAAAGAAGGCCCGTGGAACGTCCCTCCTCTCCTTCTCAAAGCTACGACTCCTGCCATCCCCGTAGTGACCTCGAGGGGGAGAATGCCTAGCAACCTGACCACCTGCAAACTCTCCAGCCCAACCACCAGAATCACGACCTCCAGAAACAGCCCTCGCACCTGTACAAGCACGAAACCTGAAATGTTGTCTATCCAGGCCTGCACCGGTCTGATCGGTGCCCCACACCGGTCTGACCGGTGTAGCCTGGGCAGCAACACCTCCAACAGCCTTCCGCTCTCCCCAAGCCCGAACTGTCCTCACACTCACCTTAGCCCTGGGCATCTGCACACGAGGTTCAAGTACACCATCGTAAGGGTGGTACTTGTCCTTGTCGCCCACTCCTTCGCCATTCTCTCCTCTTACTTCCTCTTGAAGCAAAACTCATCCTTATGGCCATCTCTTCCACAATAGACACAATGAATCTCACAAGCTTAGGCTTAAGCTTGGGCTGTGGCTGCTCACTTGGTTTCTCTCCACTCAACTTCTCCACCTGTTTCCCTTCACTAGCCTTCTCACTTTCGAGTGGGAGCGCTGTTATCCTCGACTGGCTGTTTCCCCTTGTCCGCCATGGCCTTCGGGGTTTTTTCTCTAGGGAAGGAGGACGAGAGGACGTGAAATGATGGAAGTGTATGCGAGTGGATTTGCAGAGCGCCAAGGGGACTATTTTATTAGCCGTGAGAGCGCATCGGGAGTGATGAGTGGCTGGCGTGCATTAATGGGAATACCAAACGGCAGGGTTTCTCCCTGAATGCGAAGGGTTTTTCATTGCACAGTGTTCATGGCTCCCGAATAAGGATTTTTTGCGGGTTCTACGCCAAGGGACAAGAGTTTGTGTGTGTTCGGCTAGAGTAAGAGTTCCCGAATGCGTTCAAACCAGTGAAGGTTCACATACACAAATCAAAGGAAATCATCACAAGACAAATGCAGGAGGTAAAATTTCATATTTTTGCCAAAATTCCAACATCCCTAGTACAAACTTATACAAAAGCCTGCTCAGCACAGACTAGGGATGAATGGAATCGGCAATGGCATCACCGTGGCCGTCGAGGCGCTCCAGGGTGACCTCGATGTCGTCGATGTCCTCCGGCGCGCCACTGTGGAAGCCGCGCGGCTGCGTGGAGTAGTCGACATCGGTGTGCGTCGCCATGGCAGCCAGGCCCGGGGTGGTACCCAAGCGGACACCGTGGAGGGCCACCTCGTCGACGCTGTCTTCCACCGCGCCAAGGCGAGCTTCCGGTGTGTCTCCGAGAGCGTTCACCTTGTCCGCCAACTTCTTCACCAGCGTCTTCAGCCAATTGAGCTCGGCGCCGTGGTCTGCAGCAATCACGGAGCAATGGAGGTTAGTTCAAAGTTGAGTTGAGATTAAACAAATCACAAGATTCACCATCGATGGCCTCTAGTAGCTGCTTGCGCTGGTGCTCCCACTCGAGCTCGGCGATTCCGGCCTTTTTGGAGACAACCTCCAACTCGCACCGGGTTTCATCGCGCTCTGCCTTGAACCTGCGAGCGTCGCGATCAATGTAGCGCGAGCTGGAGGAGTGGGAACGGCCGGACGATCCCGAGGAGTCACCCACCATGGCCGGGGTCGTGGCCGGTGCAGAGGTAGGATTCCACTGGATGAGCCTAGAAAACAAAGAAGATCGTCAGGAACAAAAAGAGATCTAGAAAGAGTTGTAAAGTTAAAGACGATCACCACCTCCGGCGAGCGCTAGTGCGGCTCCCTTCGGCCTCGTCGCTGGCCCGACGCCTGTTGCTACTGCCAACCATGGAGCTTTTTTGGAGTGCTAGTACTAGAGAGGAGAAGCTTAGGTTGGCAAAAACTTGAAAGCGGAGGACTTGGTGAAAGGCTAGGGGCACCCGAGGTTTTTATTTATGGGACTGGCAAAGAGATCGTGGCCGGAGATCATAGTGCATATCCCGAGAAATTTGGAAAGTGGAGGGTTTTCCCTCAACCGAACCGTCATCGGGTCATTTGGGATTCAATCTGGGTCGTATTCGGTTTGACTGGTTGAAATTTGGCTGTGTTGCGGTCGGGTTGCTTTTCGGGTCTAACACTGTTTGACCAGAGTTGACAAATGGATCGTCTAGATATTGCTCATTAAAATAAGGTAAAACAAATGTTGGAAAGTGAAAACTGATGGTGAGCAAAATGCAAAGCTGATGAAGCATTCGTCTACAAATTGTTTGGTACAATTATATACTCAAGTACTTTGAGATTACACTGGAAGTATCTGATATCATCTTGCTGATGTTTTCCAACAATTTCTGATCAGCTTCCTGGGTGTTAGACAGAGCAGAGAGCTTTGTCTTGAGCTATTTTGATTCAATCAGAGCTGCTATAGCTTCCTTTTGGATTTTCTCTGTTGATTCAGGAAGTTCGGCTATCTTCTTCTTGTCAACCTCGATTTTAGCTGTCAAGTTCTTCAGTTCAGCCTCTAGTGCAGCTTTTCTGATGATTTTCAACTCAAGTGCAGGCTGCAGTTCAGCTAGCAATTCCTTATTGTTTTGGATCTGAGTCAGCGAGTCTTTCACGAATTGCTTGGCTTTGGCTCTCTTTTGTTCCAGGGCTGGTCGGGAATATTGATTATTCAAAGCTCGCCTCACTGCTGCAAAGTGATTATCCAATTGTGAGATAGGCTCTAAGGAGGCTTTGATATCATCAGGAAGCTCTTGGTTGATGGATTCGAGCACTTCTTCTAGAAGATCAACGTCCCTGACTTGATCTTGGATATCCCTTTGCAGCAAAGAGAGGATTTCTTTTAGCTTTGCTTGATTTTCCTCTGATAAGGTTTGACTGGAGGATGCTTCCTCTCCTTTTTCGGCAGTTAATTCATCCACGGTAAAAGAAAAGCTGGGTGGTGATACATCTTTATCCTGAAAAGAAAAGCTTGCCGAATTAAAGATGATTTATTAGATGGAAATAAAAGAGATAAATGTTCATGCTTACATCATTCCTGGCTTCCCGAGTTGGGGAAGGAAGTTTTTCAGGCTCAAGTAGGGGCTCTTGGATGTTCAGTTGAGGAGAAGCTTGAGGGGTCCTTGGTGAAGCTTAAGCTTCTAGCTGAGGAGAAGCTGGTGTAGTCCTTGGTAGGATTGAAGTTTCTGGCTGAGAAGAAGATGGATCCATCCTTGGTGAAGCTGGGACTTCTGCTCGAGAAGAGGATGGCTGGATCCTTGGTGAGGCTGGAGCTTCTGCTTGAGGAGAGGATGACTGGATCCTTGGTGAAGCTGGATTTGAAACATGTTGAGGAGAAGAACTCCCCACAGTTTGTCTCACCAACGTTTCCTCTGCAACTAATAAGTAGAGAATAAATGCCAATGAAGAAAATGGTTGAAAAAATAAGGTGATGAAAAATTTTACCAGTAGATGGAGCATTGGCAGATTCTGTAATAATCAATGGTTGCTGAGTTCTGGTCTGAAATTACACAAAATGAAGATGATCATGATGGAGAGTGGTTTATGCTCAGGAAGGAAAAGATGCTAACCTGAATAAGGATTCTTTTGGATGTTCTTTTCTTCTTGGCGGCTGAAGGAGCAACCAGGGATGGAGCTTTCCTTTTGTCAGAAGTTGAACTGATGAGAGTTGGATCCAGTGTGGCGTATCTAGACATCAGTTGAGTCAAAGTGGGAGATTGAAATCCCAAAGCAGAGATTGGGCCTGCAATGTTGTAGGAGATTGTCCTAGCAAGAGGGGCAGGTATTGTATCCTGCAGAGAATAGCAAAATCCTGATCAGTAAACAGGAGCATCATTGAAATAAGAGGAAAAATAAGTTTGTTACCTCTGAAATTGGATGAAAATCAGGCATTAGTTCTAGACAAAGAGGATGTATTGGCACATTGAAGATGTGGTCATGAAGTTCTTGCCACCAAGAAGTAAAAGAGGGATGTGCTATTGTTATTGGCACAAAAGGTCTGGGTGCATAAACAGTTGAGCTGCACTGATACTCGAAGACCCTTTTTGCTTGCAGGGATTCCTTGATATCCTCTCTGGGCTTGAGGAATTCATGAAGGAATAGCCTTGGGGCACTTGGCCGCATCCTAGTTGTCTAGCCATCATATTTGGTTGGTAGTACTCAAAGGTGCTCTGATTTTGCCTTCCTCCACTAAATTCTGCTGGCAGGATGCATGGATGAATGAAGATGTTGAAAATTACTATTGTCGGTGCGGAATATGGTCCCGACACTAACCGATAGATAGCGCCGAGGTCTATCCCTCAATGGTCGATGCTAAGTAACAAGTGACACGGAGGTTTTATCCCGGTTCCCGCCGAGGGGGCCGTACGTCCGACAGAGGCGTGCTCGGGGCACTATATTACTTAGCACCGGGGGTGCTTGTAGTGGGGCAAATACAAGCAAGGCGGGAGAGGAAGTGTCGCTTCCAAGTCCCCGGAGGAGTGGGCGAAGATATTGTGGGAGAATGAGAATGAGTATGTGGTGTGTGAAGTGTTCCTCTGTCTCTGTTCGTCCGTCTCCCCCCTGCGGCGCCGGGGTTCGCACCCCCTTTTATAGATCAAGGGGGCGGCGGGTTACATGCACGCCGTGCTACCTAGCTATGTGGAGAGGTGTGACATGCTACGGTGTAGAGTGGGCGGCCGTCCGGGCGATCCCCGCTGTGATCCGGTCATCATGGCCTGACTTGTACCCGAACAGTGGCGGTTCGAGGGTAGGAGAGCAACGGATGGCAGTGATGTCCTCTGATAGGCTCGGGGGCGGCGCCGACGCAATCTTGTACGGAGTACATGGGCGAGCGAACGGCGTTCCTTCCCAACGCGCCTCACGGGGCCGGAGTCGTTGCTACGGGATCCGGCGTGCGCCCCCGCACGCGCGGGTACGGCGGCCACGCCGTTACGGTGGCCGGGATGGCAATCCACCGGCCTAGCGCCTCCACCTAACCCCCGTAGGGTCACGGGAAAGTGAAATCGAGGGTGCGCCCGGCCCCCTTCGAGGGTCGGGCGCGTTAGCCGTCATGCGCGGCGCGCGCGGTGTCACGGGACCGACACCGGCCGTGCCGCACGGTCCCCCCCACGCTGGTGGGGATGGGCTCCTCCCCGGGGAGTTGGTGCGGCGGCACCGGGCGTGAGCCCCGGCGCATGATGGCGCCGCCCCCTTGTGTCGGGGCGTTAAATGCCCGCATACGGGTCCGGCGCACGCGTGAGGGGCACCCTCGAGCGTGGCGGACCCCGGCCAAGGGCGGGGCGTACCCTCGAGCGAGGCGGAGCCCGCTCGAGGGAAGTGCGTACCCACGAGTGGGGCGGTGCCCGCCCGAAGGGAGTGCTGCCCCTCGAGCGGGGCGCAGCCTGTTCGAGGGGGTCCTTCCGTGGGCTACCTCGATGGGCCGTCAGAGTCCCTGTGGGCCGTGTCCTGCATGGTTAGTCCTAACGTATTTGGGTTTCGTTGCGGGTTTTAAGTGAGGTTTCCCCCATTGTTTAAGGGGACCCCTAGGGCTGTCCCCGACAGTAGCCCCCGAGCATCTGTGGGTTTGCCATTGAGGCTCCCGCAGATGCTGGAACCTACTGATAGGACGTTCTTCCCTCCTTGTTTGCGAACGCTTTCCGTGGGGCCGCGTCGGCGGACCGGCGGGTCTAGCCCCGAAGCCCTGCAGGAGTGTGGGTTCTCTGCGGGGGTTAACCGCGAGAATTTTGGTCGAGAGGCGTGGCACATATGCCAACCGGCATCGGCGGTATTTCCGCCCGGCTTCGGGGGTGCACGCACCGCCGGCACCGTCTCCGGCGGGTGCAATTTCAAGGAGGTGTAGCCGTGCGCCGAGCCCCCAAGCCTTGGCCCGTTCGAGGCGATCGGGTAAAGCTTGGCGACTTGTTTTTTAACGCGCCCTCGCCGTCCCTCCGCGGGACGGAGGATGAGGTTTCCGCAACCCCCATCGAGCGGGTCGCGGATTGCGGATTCCTCATCGAGCTGCTAGCGGGTGGTTCAAGTGGACGTCCATGCCCCGTTCGATAAGGGTAGGCCGTGCGTCCGGAGACACGTCCATGGAAGCACTTGCGTGGGTTTGCTAGGTGGGGCTCGGTCCCGTTCGATAGGGACCGAGGGTGCGGAAGCTCTCCCTCGGTGGGATCCCCCGGCTAGCTGCCCCCTCGCCGGCTCTCGAACACGACATGTGGGGCACCCCCGAGCCGACGGGCTCGAGGAACGGCTCGAATGCGCGTGCCCTCGTCGTACCTAACTCGCGATCCGTGGCACCCGTTCGAACCCGTCGAGGGTCGGGCTTCGAACCTTTGATCGCAGGGCCGTGCGGGGGTGGCGCCCGGGCGGCCCCGTCTTTTCACGCTTGCGGCCATCGAGGGGTTCGGGGCGAGCCAGCCCTCGAGGTGCTGGTTGGTAGCACAGCGTATGTGCCCTTCCTTCAAGAATCGATATTGTCTCGAGCCAAGGGCTCGCGCCGCTCGAGGGTTTTACGTGGCATGGGTACCCGTGGTGCCTCGCTCTACATCGAGCGGTCCCGGCGACCTTCTCACGTCGGTGTCCCTTCGAGGGCTGACATTGTTTTGAGCCGAGGGCTCGCGCCGCTCGAGGGTCTTACGTGGCATGGGTACCCGCGGTGCCTGCTCTACATCGAGCAGTGTCCCGGCGACCTTCTCACGTCGATATCCCGTCGAGGGTTGTCTTCGCTTTGAGCCGAGGGCTTGCTCCGCTCGAGGGTCTTACGTGGCATGGGTACCGCGGTGCCTGCTCTACATCGAGCAGGTCCCGGGCGACCTTCTCACGTCGATATCCCGTCGAGGGTTGTCTTCGCTTTGAGCCGAGGGCTTGCTCCGCTCGAGGGTCTTACGTGGCATGGGTACCCGCGGTGCTCGCTCTACATCGAGCAGGTCCCGGCGACCTTCTCACGTCGATATCCCATCGAGGGTTGCCCTGGTCTTGAGCCAGGAGTTCGCCCCGCTCGAGGGTTCTCCTTGCTTGGCAAGGGACCCAGTTATTTTAAATGCTTTGCGATCGTGGCCGCGGTTTTGCAGCGCGGGCGCGCCTTTTTAGGCGCTGTGGCCGCGCGATCGTAGTGGGCGGCATGGCAGGCGGATGTGACCGCTTCGCCTCGGTCGCTGCGGGTCTTTGCCGTAATGATGGCCCGCCTGCAATGACGTGGCCGCTGCAGTCGTGGTGGGGCCCGCCCGTCGACGCGAAGGAGAGATTCCCTGCAGTTAATGCTAGCGGGGCGTCTGCTCCGGAGAGCTCGCCCCGTCGGCTTATAAATCTGAGGGGTGGAAGAGACGGCGGTTTTTTACCTTGACGCCTCGCCATTTTCAGTCCCCCGCCCCTTCGTCTTCGCCTAGCTCTTGCCACCGCGCGGTGTCGCCATTAGAGCCTTTCTCCCGTTCCTCGTTCTCCGTCCTCGCATTCCTTCGTCCTTCCTCATGGCGCCGCCTCAGCTTCCCCTTAGGATCCTGGAGCCATATGCCTGGGAGAGGTCGACGGTGACGCGGGCGGCCCTTGGCGAGCCGGTCGCCGCCGGCCAGCTGGCGGCCAACGAAGACGGACGTCCGGCGGAGTGGATCGTGCCGCCGGCTACGGACCGCGAGCCCAACCCGCCGGAGGGCTACGTGGTGAGCTTCATCCGTTACCACGAGCGGGGCTTCACCGCGCCGGCGAGCACCTTCATGCGGGCGATGTGCCACCACTACGGAGTGGAGCTGCACAACTTCGCCCCCAACGCGATCTCGCAGGCGGCCACATTCGTGGGCGTCTGCGAAGGGTACCTGGGGATCCCGGTCAATTGGGAGCTCTGGGTACATCTTTTCCGCGCGGAGCTCATCACGCAGCCCACGACGGAGCCGAGGACCCGCCGCGCGATGCGCGCCGGCGGGATGTCGCTTGCCCTGCGGGGGCAATTCAAGGACGTCTACATCCCCTGCACCATGACGACGAACAACGCCGGCTGGGAGCGGGGATGGTTCTACTTGCGTAACGCCGAGCCCGGCCTCCCCCCTACACCGGCCGGGTGTTCAAGGAGAGGCCTGACTCCTGGGGCTACGGGGTGTCCACGGCCCAGCATCGGAGTCGGCAGGAGTCGGTCCTGGCTGCGCTGCAGCGACTGGCGGCGGACGGGCTGAACGCGATGGGCGTCCTCGCCTTCCTCCATCACCGGCGGATCGTGCCTTTGATGGAGAGGCCGCTCTGCATCTTCGAGATGACAGAGGCGGCCAACCCCGTCGACCTGGCGAGGTCGCGGATGCTCCCGACGCCCCTCGAGCGGCCGTACGCGCTCACCCGGGCGCGGAGCGCCGTCGACACCCGGGTGCCGCCGCCTGCGGGTCGGACCCCGTGGGACCTCGAGATGCTCCCCACCGGCCCATTGGTGAGTGCGGTTCTTGATTTCGTTTTAGTTCTTAGCGTTGCCTTTGCCTCCTGACGCGCTCTTGTTGCTTCTGTGTACAGCTGGTGACTTTCACCATCGCCAAGTCCGTTCCGCCTACCCCTGACTCCCGCGCGCGTGGCCGGGCGGCGCAGCGGGAGCAGCAGGAGCGGGCGGCGCGCAAGAGGGAGCACGCGAGGCGACGCAAGCGCGCCGCGACCGGCGGGCCGCCGAGTACCGCGGCGTGAGGAGCCGGGGGCTCTCCTCCTCGGGGACCGAGGGAGTTCTCGTCCTTGGAGGAGGACGAAGAGGAAGAGGCCGAGGGGGAGGGCCCCTCGCACGGGTGGCGCCTGCGCCTCCCTCGCCGGAGCCGGCGCCGGCGGCGAGGGCGGCATCGCCCGGGGGCGCCGCGACATCAAGGGCGGCGCGCGCCGCGGAGGGCGCCCGCGCGCTCGTCGGGGGCACGCACGGCGAGCGCGCCGGCGCGCGCATCGAGCGTGCCGGCGCGCGCATCGAGCGTGCCCGCGAGCGGGGGAAGCGCGTCCACGCGCGCGGCGACGTCGTCGGGGAGTGCGGCGGCGAGCACACCCCGCACGCGGGGCGAGCGTACCCGCGCGAGCGGGCCGGCGTCGTCGGGAGGCGCGTCATCGGGCGCGACCGCGCGCGGGGCGGGCGCGCCCGCGCGCGTGGCGGCGCCGTCGGAGACGCGGCGGCGGGCGCCGGCCGCGCCGGCCTCATCCGCCGAGGCTTCGAGGAAGAGGAAACGGGCCTTTTCCTCTTCGAGGTAAGGAGCCCCGTCTTTTTTTTCGTTTGGTTTGATTTGTCGATGATCGGGTGCCCTAACCTTCCGTCCGTGCTCGCGCGGTGGTGCCAACCGTACCTCCTCTCGCACCCGCCAAGGTGCCGAGGACGGACGCGTCCATCCCCACCCGGCGGCGCTCGTCGAGGCGCCGCGGGCGGGGACAAGCATGGCGGTGGGTGTGAGCTCGCGGGGTGCGGTCGGGACCCCGAGGTCTTGGCCAACGAGATCGCCCCGCCGCGGCGCGGCCGGCGGTCGCCGAGGAGCGGCCGCCGCCGGCCGTCGCGGAGGTGCGGGTCGCGGCGGCGGCAAGGTGATGGAGGCGCGGCCCGCGGGGCCGCGGCGTGGAGGAGGCAGAGCGGGAGCAACCCGCGGCGCCCGTGGTTGCGCAGGCGCGGCCGAGAGGTGGTGGCCATGGCGCCACGACGGGCGCCCTCGGCCACGGAGACGCGGTGGAGGTGCCGGCGGAGGCGGCGCAAGCGGCCGCGCCCGCCGGCGATCCGCGGCGAGGTGGTGGAAGTCTCGGACGACTCTCCGCCGCCCGGATGGGATCGGTGGGCCGGCCGGCCCACGAACTCCCCCCGAGCCCCGGGAGGGGGCCCTCGTGAGGCGGCACGAGGGTCACCTCGGTGGTGGGGGGTCGAGGACACGGCGCCGAGGCCTCGTCCTCCCACGCCGGCCGCCCTGCCCAGGTGGAGGGGGCCATCGATGATCCCCCGGCGTTTGCTGACGCCCAGGGGGAGCAGGAGCTCTGGGGCGAGCTCCGGAGCCACGGCGCTACGCTCAACCGCGCGCTGAACGAGGCGCTGCAGGTCCACGGCGGCCCCGCGTGGCGCGTCTTTCAGGTATGGTGTCGTCGCTTGCCTCTCTCTTCTTCTCGTCTTTGTGTGCTGCTTTCGTGTCATAGTGCTTACGGATCTCGGTGTGTGGATGCCAGGAGCTCGAGCACCGCGCCCATGACAAGTACGATGCGTTCGACCGGTGAACGCCGAGGTCCACCGGCCTCGGGAGCGGTGCGGCCGCTTTCGACGCGCTTGCCGACGCCCTTGGGACGCCGGGACGCTTGGCCGGGGCGTACGGGCCTTGGCTCGGCTCGACGAGCTCCCCGAGAGCTCGAGGCGGGACTCGGCACGTCGCTCGAGCCTCGAGTGGGTCCGCGCGGCCCTCATTGATCGTGATGAGGCGCCGTGGAATGCACGCTCGGACTTGGAGAAGACGCGGACGCCGGCCGCCAACCGGGAGGCGGAGGTGGCCGCCGCTCACGCCGAAACCCGGGAGCTCCGCGCGTCGCTTGAGGGGGCGCGGGCGCAGCGCCGGGCCGCCAGCCGAGGAGCCGGGCGCGCGGGCCGGGAGCAACGGGCCAAGGAGGCCGACGACCCGAAGGCCGCCCTCGACGCTAAGGCCACGGCCCTTGTCGTCGCCGAGGAGCGGCTCCCGCAAGAGAGCACCGCCCGCCAAGGGGCCGAGGAGCGGCTTCGGCGAGGGCGAGCCGCCCTCATCGACGCCCGTGCGGCCGGGAGTAGGAGCGCGCCGCCCACGAGGTGACGCGAAGTCGGCCGAAGGAGCGGAACGCGGCCGTTCTCCAAGGTCGAGGATGAGGCGCTCATGCTCGGCATCGGCAACGCCAACCAGAGCCGGCCCTCCGCGAGCAAGGCGAAACCGTCCGGCGCCTCGAGCTGTCGGTCGAGGCCGTGCGCCGGGACTTCGAGATGGAGAGGAAGCAAGTCGAAGGTGAGCCACTGTTTGACTCTTGCTCGTTGGTCTTTCGTTTGGGAACTCGCATTCCCTTTTTCTGATTTCTTTCTTGCCTTGGCGTTTCCAGGCTTGCGCACCGCTCTGGGGCATGCGGCTGAGCGGGCCGAGGCGCTGCAGGCTTCCTACAATTCCTCCGAGCAGAGTTGCGGGAGCCGCGCAATGCGGCCCTCGAGACCCGCCGCTCCGTCGAGGAGGGCGAGGCCCGGGCCGGCGGCCTCCCCCGCCGGCCGTCCGCGTGCCCTTGGTGGCCATGTCACCGGGCGGATGCGTCGGGCGGCTGCGGCAGCCGGGCGTCCGAAAGGCCCTCGGAGTGGTGCGATCCCACTACGAGGTTAACTTCGAGGCGCCGGAGGGGGGTACATCGTTCCCGAGGGCGTCGAGGACGAGGTGGCCATGGAGCGTGTGGATGCGCTCGCCGCCGACGCCGCCGGGTTGCTCGCCGAGGCCTTCGAGGAGTTCCTCTTCCCGACGCCGCCGATGCCGCCTGCTCCTCCCGCCCGAAAGCGCTTGGGCGCTAGGCCCGTTTTTTGATGTGTATCGCATCCCGGCCTCGTGGCCTTTGTAAATAAACAAGTTGTTTCATGAACATAAACATTTGCCGTAAATGAAGTTCTTTGTTTATCACGCTTTTTGTTTCTCCTTCTTCCCGAGTAGATTCTAGTTAGGGGAGTTCGATTTTCGCGGGGGGCCCGCCGGGTTGGAGGCGAGAGAGAAGGGCCATGTCCACGCGGCGTAGGCTATCTCGGCTCGCGCGCTCCTTCCGCCGTGCCGCCCGCGCCCGTTCGAATCGTGGCTCGAGGTTGAAGTAGGAAACAAACTTAGCGCGCGTTGTTTTGCTTTTTTGCGCGAAAAAATGGGACCATTTTGGGGGGAGGTCCCCGCAAGAGCCCCCGAGGGTAACTTGGGTTTCGGGGGAAAGCCGAGTTATCCTTTTCATTGGACTTGAAGTATTTACATAGTTGTTGCCAACCGGGGCGTTGGCGATGTGATTTTTACAACAAAGATGTTTGGAAAATCCTAGCTAAGGGTAGAAGCGACGTAGCTGTTGGATGTTCCAAGCGTTGGTGAGCTCTTCACCGTCCTCGTTGGCCGCCTTGTATGTGCCCGGTTTGAGTACTTTCACCACGACGTAGGGTCCCTCCCATGGGGGCGATAGCTTGTGGCGCCCTCGGTTATCTTGGCGCAGCCTTAGGACCATATCCCCCTCGCTGAAATCCCGTCGACGTATTTTGCGTGCTTGGTAGCGTCTTAGGCACTGTTGATACCTCGCGGAATGCATTAAGGCTACGAGGCGTGCCTCGTCCACCGGGTCCGACGAGTCCTCGCGGGCTCGCCGGTTAGCACCCTCATCGTAGCCTCTAACCTTGGGCGACCCGTATTCTAAATCCGTGGGGAGGACGGCCTCCGCGCCGTGGACTAGAAAAAATGGGGTGAACCCGGTGGCTCGCTTGGGGTGGTTCTTAGGCTCCACACGACCGCCGGTAGTTCTTGGAGCCATTTCCGCCCGCATTTGTTGAGCCGGTCGAAAATTCGGGTTTTAGGCCTTGTAGGATCATGCCGTTGGCACGTTCCACTTGGTCGTTGGTCCGTGGGTGCGCCACGGCCGCCCAATCCACACGGATGTGGAACTTGTCACGAACTCCAAGAACTTCCGCCCGTGAACCGGGACCCGTTGTCCGTGATGATGGAGTTTGGCACTCCAAAGCGGTAGACGATATCGGTGAAGAATGTCACCGCCCCGCTCGGCCCTTAGGTTCGTGATGGGGCGCACCTCCACCCACTTGGAGAATTTGTCGATCGCGACTAGCAAGTGGGTGAAGCCCCCGGCGCCTTCCGCAGGGGCCCGACGATGTCCGGCCCCCACACGGCGAACGGCCATGTAACGGGGATGGTCCGTAGGGCGTGGGCGGGCAAGTTGGACTTGCGGGCGTAGAACTGGCACCCTTCGCAGTGCGTACGATTTCGGCTGGCGTCCGCGACCGCGGTAGGCCAGTAAAAGCCTTGGCGGAACGCGTTGCCGACGAGGGTGCGGGGTGCGGCGTGGTGGCCACAGATCCCCGCATGGATGTCCCGTAGGAGCTCGCGCCCCTCGGGAATGGGCACGCACCGCTGTAGGATGCCGGAGGCGGCGCGCTTGTACAGCTCGCCGTCGACGAGGGCAAAAGATTTAGCCATCCTGGCGATGCGCCTAGCCGCGGCCCGGTCCGCGGGGAGCTCCCCTCGAGCGATCCAGGCGATGTATTTTTCCCGCCAATCCGCTTGGACAGGAACCGGCTCGATGTCCATCGCATCGGCTTCGTGGAGAGCCGTACCCCTCGAGAAGGGAGAGCACGTACGCCTCGTTCGAGGGGTCCTCGTTCATGGGCTCCGCACCCGCCGGGTTCGAGGGAGCCCCCGAGGGTTCGTTGTAGTTCGAGGGGTAGGGCTCGAAGACGACCGAGGGTTGAGCGATGTCGCGCGAGAAAACGTTCGGGGGAACGGTGATCCGCCCGGACGCGATCTTGGCGAGCTCGTCCGCCTCTTCGTTGTACCTTCGGGGCACGTGGTTAAGCTCGATGCCGTAGAACTTGTCCTCGAGGGTCCGCACGGCCTTGCGCTAGGACTCCATCTTGTCATCATGGCAGCTCGCGTTCTTCATGACTTGATCGATCACGAGCCGCGAGTCCCCTTGTACGTCGAGGCGCTTGACGCCCAACTCAATGGCGATTTTGAGGCCGCAGAGGAGGGCTTCGTATTCAGCCATATTGTTGGACGCGGCGAAGTGGAGGCGTATCGCGTAGCGCATGTGCTCCCCCGAGGGGTGACACGAAGAGCAGGCCCGCGCCCACTCCCGTTTTCATCACTAAGCCGTCGAAGAACGCAGTTCGGCACTCTTCCCCGGATTTGTGGGGGGTGGCGAGCCGCGTGTCCGTCCACTCGCCGACGAAATCCGCCGGAATTTGCGACTTGACGGCCTTGCGTGGGGCGTAGGAGAGCGTTTCGCCCATCGCTCCACGGACCACTTGGCGATCCTTCCCCGCGGCGTCGGGGTTGCGGATGATTTCTCCTAGCGGAAAGGAAGAAACCACCGTGACGGGGTGGGCCTCGAAGTAGTGGCGGAGCTTGCGCCGCGCAAGGACTACCGCGTATAGCAACTTCTGGACCTGTGGGTAGCGCGTCTTCGTGTCCGAGAGGACCTCGCTGATGTAGTAGACTGGCCGCTGCACAGGCAAGGCATGCCCCTCCTCCGTGCGCTCCACAACGATCACGGCGCTTACCACCTGGGTGGTCGCGGCCACGTAGAGCTGCAGGGGCTCGCCGTCCTGGGGCGGCGTGAGGATCGGGGCGTGTGTCAGAGATGCCTTTAGCTTGTCGAGCGCATCCTGGGCCTCGGTGGTCCAGGAGAAGCGCTCGTGCTTCTTGAGTAGGCGGTAGAGGGGCGGTGCCCTTCTCACCGAGTCGTGAAATGAAGCGGCTCAAGGCGGCAAGGCACCCCAACACCTTCTGCACCCCTTTAAGGTCCCGGATCGGACCCATTCGTTCGAGGGCCGCGACCTTTTCAGGGTTGGCCTCGATTCCCCGCTGGGAGACAATGTACCCCAGGAGCATGCCTCGCGGCACTCCAAAGACACATTTTTCGGGGTTTAACTTGACCCCATTGGCCCGTAGGCAGTCCGAACGCGACGCCGAGGTCGCCAACCGGGTCGTCCGCCTTCTCGGTCTTCACGACGATGTCGTCCACGTATGCTTCGACCGTCCGTCCGATGTGATCCCCAAAAACGTGCTGCATGCGGCGCCGGTATGTTGCACCCGCGTTCCCGAGGCCAAACAAAGCATCGTGACGTAGCGAACGTCCCGAACGGTGTGATGAATGAAGTCGCGAGCTGGTCGGACTCCTTCATTTTTATTTGGTGGTACCCGGAATAGGCATCAAGGAAACAGAGCAATTCGCACCCGTACCGTTGAATCAACGATTTGATCTATGCGTGGCGTAGAGGAAAAGGAACTTTGGGACATGCTTTATTAAGACTAGTGTAGTCTACACACATCCGCCACTTCCCATTTTTCTTCTTTACAAGCACGGGATTAGCTATCCACGTAGGGTGGAATACTTCCTTGATGAATCCGGCCTCGAGGAGCTTCCGCGCTCCGCCTCCGATCGCCCGTCGCCGCTCCTCGTCGAAGCGGCACGGCCCGCCGCCGCACGGCGCGGGCGTTTGGCGAGATGTCAAGGGAGTGCTCGGCGACTTCCCTCGGGATGCCTGGCATGTCCGAGGGGCTCCACGCGAAGATGTCGGCGTTGGCGCGGAGGAAGTCGACGAGCACTGCTTCCTATTTGGGGTCGAGGGTGGAGCTGACCCTCAACGCCTTGCCCTCGGGGGCTGAAGGGTCGAGGGGGACCCCTTTGGTCTGCTCCGCTGCCTCGAAGGCGCCGACGTGCTTGGCGGCGGAGTTGAGGTCCTCGTTGACCATCTTCTCCAGCGTGTTTACCAGCGCTTCGTCCCGCGCCGCGTGCCTCGCATGTTCCACGCACTCGACATCGCAGCCGAATGCGTGCTCGATGGACGACCCGACGGTGATGATGCCGTTTGGGCCGGCATCTTCATCTTCGGTAGGTGTAGTTGGGGACCGCCATGAATTTGGCATAACAAGGTCGCCCAAGGATGGCATGGTAGGCCCCTTTGAACCCCACCACCTCGAAGGTGAGGGTCTTCTTGCGGAAGTTCTTAGGGGTACCAAACCAGACCGGCAGCAGTCGATCCGCCCGAGGGGCTGAACCTGCTTGCCGGGCGCGATGCCGTGGAACGGCTTCGTGCTGGGACGCAGCTGGTCCAACCCGATCCCCATCAGGCGCAATGTATGAGCGAAGAGGATGTTGAGGCTACTGCCTCCGTCCATGAGGACTTTTGAGAACCGGGCGTTCCCAATGATGGGATCGACCACCAGCGGGTACTGGCCCGGATTGGGGATGCGGTTCGGGTGGTCTTCCCGGCTAAAGGTGATGACGTCCTCCAACCAATTGAGAAAGGCCGGAGGCGCCCTCTCCGCGACGAGGACTTCGTGTCGCTCCTTCTTGCGCTGCCGGGTCGACATGTCGACGGTAGGTCCCCCAAAGATGAGGAACACATTTTCGACGGCGGGGAAGCCGCCGGCGTCGCCATCGCCTCCGTCTTTCTTGGCCTCTGCCTCCTTCGCGGCGGCGCGGCCATAGAACTTCTTGAGCATATCGCACTGCTCAAGAGTGTGGTTCACGGGAGTCTTGTGGTAGGGACATGGCTTCTTCGGCATGTCGTCGAAAACCCCCCGGCCTCGAGGGGCCGGCCGAGGGCCCCGTCGAGCCGGTCGACGGCCGAGGGCCTCGGCGTTGCCACCGTCGCGCCCCCGCCCGCGCGCCTCGCCGCGCGGCTTTTTCCCCCCCCTTGTTGCCCCGCTTGTCGTTGCGGCGCGGCTCCTTGGATTTGTTGCCCTCCGCGGGCGCGTCCTCGCAGCGCTTGCCCTTTTTGCCGTCGAAGATCGCCCCCCACGGCCTCCTCCCCGAGGCGAAGCCGGTGGCGATGTCGAACGCGCTCGTTGGAGTCCGCGGGCGGGCCGCGTCCCGCCCTCCCGCACGAGGTCCCGCACGTGGTGCCCTCGAGGAAGGCGTGCACGATCTCGGACCGTGCCACGCCGGGGAGCTCCGTGCGCCGCTTGGAGAAGCGCCGTATGAAGTCCCGCGCCGACTCGCCGGGCTTCTGCGTGCAGGAGCGCAGGTCCCATGAGTTTCCAGGGCGCACGTATGTGCCCTGGAAGTTGCCCACGAACGTGTGGACTAGGTCGTCCCAGTTATGGATCTGGCTGGCGGGCAGGTGCTCGAGCCATGTCCGGGCCGCATCGCCAAGGTGCAGGGGCAAGTTGCGGATGATGACCTCGTCGTTAGTGGCCCCGCCCAGCTGGCAAGCCAAGCGGTAGTCGTTGAGCCAGACACGGGGGTCCGTCTCCCCGTTGTACTTGACGATCGTCGAGGGTTGGCGGAAGCGTTGGGGGAACGCTGCCGCGCGGATCTCCCGGCTGAACACACGGGTGCCCGGGGCTCGGCGTCGGGGAGCGGTCCTCGCCGGCGTCGTAGCGTCCACCCCGTCGAGGGTGGTAACCCGTTGTCGCCGGGCGTCCGCCTTGCCGGTGCGCCCGGCGTTGATGACATTGCGGGCATCACCATCCGGCCGCCCCGCGAGCGTTAAGGAGTCGTTCCTTGGCCGGCGTGCGTCCTTGCTCGGTGGGACGTCCCGCGTGCACCGAGGGTTCGCCTCCCGGTGCGCCCTTCGTCACCCCCGCGCATCCCCCCGTTGGCGGATGCGTGAGGCCGAGCTCTCGGCCCGCCGGACGGCCGCTTGCTCGATGAGAGTTTGCACCTCGCGGTGCATGTCTCGAGCCTCGGGGGTCGAGGGTGCTGGCATAGCCCGCGGCGGCGCGGCGGCGGCGACGAGCTTCTCGGCTTGCCCGTGGGGGCACGTCCGCGTTTTCGACGTTGGTGGCGGTGTTGATGCGGTCGCGGACCTGTCGGCCCGGCTCCCCGCGCGCGTTCGCCACGCGCGAGGCCTCCCCCGCCATTGAGGCGCGGAGCAACCGCACCGTCCGTACTCTTCCGCCGGCTTGGCCTCGAGCTCGCGGGCTTGGGCCGCCGTGCGTCGACGTCGGCCCCGGCGGGAGAGCGCTTGGCCTTGCGGCCGGCGCGCGGCGATCCCCGGGGGCGGGCGTGACTTCCCCCGTCTCCGGCGCTCGCCGCACCGGCGGCGTTAGCCGGTCGTTGGTGATGACGGCGCAACACTCCCGCGTGGGGTCGTAGCTCCCGTGCCGGAGTCGTCGGAGCGGCCGAACCGCAGTCCGCGCCGTCGAGGAAACGCCGAACGCGACCGGGTCCCGTGACGGCGGGAGAAGTCCCACTCCGCGTACCCGTGGCGGTTGGCGGGTGGTAGCGTGTCGGCGGAGCCCGGGGATGACTCATCCGCCGCCGATGCGCCGGGGTCCCCGGCGACGAAGACGTGGCGGCCGGGCGGAACCCCGCGCATCGTCGTGTTGACGTTGGCGTTGTAGGCCGTCGTAGCGCCACGCGGCCCCGATGGGGATGCGCGGTCCGAGACCGCGCGCGGTCCCCGCCGGGCGGTGGCGGCTCGTCGTGACGGTGGGCGTGCCACTTTGAGTGGCGGCGCGCTCGGCCCGCCGCCGCTCGGACCGCGCCCGGCGCGAGCGCCGCCGCAGCGACGACGGTGTCGTGGCGTCGACGGACCCGCGGCGTCCGTGCCTACGGGCGCCCTCGCGCCGAGTCGTGCGTGCGGCGGAGGTCCGGGCGGCACCCGGCCCGACGCCGCGCGCGGAGTTCCTCACGGTTAGTGAGGCGCATTAGATAGCCATTCCCCGTGGCCCGAAAGTTCGAGTCCCCGAAGCGGATCTCAAACTCGGCGGGAGGGGGTCCGAGCTACCCATGCGGTAGCGTGTAGCACGCGTACTCGGTGCGGATCACCATGGAGGGAGTTGGCGAAATAACCTTAGGCGCTCGTTTGCCCCACGGTGGGCGCCAACTGTCGGTGCGGAATATGGTCCCAACACTAACCAGTAGATAGCGCCGAGGTCTATCCCTCAATGGTCGATGCTAAGTAACAAGTGACACGAGAGGTTTTATCCTCGGTTCCGGCCGAGGGGGCCGTACGTCCCGGCGAGAGGCGTGCTCGGGGCACTATATTACTTAGCACCGGGGGTGCTTGTAGTGGGGCAAATACAAGCAAGGCGGGAGAGGAAGTGTCGCTTCCAAGTCCCTGGAGGAGTGGCCGAAGATATTGTGGGAGAATGAGAATGAGTACGTGGTGTGTGAAGTGTTCATGTGTCTCTCGTTCGTCCGTCTCCCCCCGCGGCTGGGGGTTCGCACCCCCCTTTTATAGATCAAGGGGGCGGCGGGTTACATGCACGCCGCGCTACCTAGCTATGTGGAGAGGTGCGACATGCTACGGTGTAGAGTGGGCGGCCGTCCGGCGATCCCCCCGCCGCGATCCGGTCATCATGGCTCGACTTGTACCCGAACAAAGTGGCGGTTCGAGGGTAGGAGAGCAACGGATGGCGGTGATGTCCTACTCGATAGGCTCGGGGGCGGTGCTGACGCGATCTTGTACGGAGTACAGGGGCAGGCAGAACGGCGTTCCTTCCCAACGCGCCTCACGGGGCAGGAGTCGTTGCTACAGGATTCGGCGTGCGCCTGCACGCGCGGGTACGGCGGCCACGCCGTTACAGTGGCCGGGATGGCAATCCACCGGCCTAGCGCCTCCACCTAACCCTGTAGGGTCACGGGAAAGTGAAATCGAGGGTGCGCCCGGCCCCCTTCGAGGGTCGGGCGCGTTAGCCGTACTTGCGGCGGGCGCGCGGTGTCACGGGACCGACACCGGCCGTGCCGCACGCCCCCCCCCCCCCCCACGCGTGGTGGGGATGGGCTCCTCCCCCGGGGAGTTGGTGCGGCGGCACCGGGCGTGAGCCCCGGCGCATGATGGCGCCGCCCCCTTGTGTCGTGGCATTAAATGCCCGCGTACGGGTCCGCGCGCACGCGTGAGGGGCACCCTCGAGCGTGGCGGACCCCGCCGAGGGCCGGGCGTACCCTCGAGCGAGGCGGAGCCCGCTCGAGGGAAGTGCGTACCCACGAGTGGGGCGGTGCCCGCCCGAAGGGAGGCCGCCCCCCGAGCGGGCGCGGCCGTTCGAGGGGGTCCTTCCGTGGGCCGCCTCGATGGGCCGTCGGAGTCCCCCGTGGGCCGTGTCTCGCATGGTTAGGTTCCCGCATGGTTAGTCCTAACGTATTTGGGTTTCGTTGCGGGTTTTAAGTGAGGTTTCCCCCATTGTTTTAGGGGACCCCTAGGGCTATCCCCCGACAACTATAGATTTTACATCATTACATCCAGCCTCAAAACTAAATTCACAATGAAGAGTCAAGTTATCATTATTCAGATATGGGAGCCAAAGAGGTTGGCAAAACCTTTGAAGAAAAGCTCAAAAAATTGGCCAATGTTTTGGTTAATGGACACGGTTGAGGCAGCTTCTCCATAAGTTTGGCAACCTTTAGTACTCTGGGTTTCCCCTTCCTTGTAGTTGGTTGAAGGAAAGCGCCGGTTGTTAAGGTCAATGCCAATAATCTGGTGCATGTATAGTTGCAGCCACATCTGAACAAACCACCAGGGGCCATTAACACAGGAGATCTTTTGGTTGGTGTGCATCAGGTGGGTAGTCTGATGAAGCATATGGTATAAACTTCCTAGGAGGTACTTTTCGAGAGGAATAGGGTGACCAGCAGCCAGGTCCTCAGCCATGACAATGTGGTTCAGGGTTGGCTCATTGGCTTTGCCACGAAAGGTGAATCTGCATAGCCACATGTTCAGAAAAGCTCTATACTCAACCTCAGACAAAGAGCCATCAGACATATAGTTTTGGATATATCTCTTATATCCAACCCCTGTTCTCACTCCTGCTTGCCTGGAGGAGCCTTCGTACTTATGTGGGTATACAGATCCTGTGACTTCAAGGCCGGTTATCATGTATACATCGGCCAAAGTTGGGGACATTGGCCCATGGCCAAAAATGACAGGCTGCAATCACAAGATTTTCATTTTTGGGTGTCTCAACCAAGGATAATTCTAAACAATGAGCAATGCGAAGGCTATCCCAATTGCTTGTCTTGGGGTTGTCATCATCAAGCATCCTCTTGTACCAGTTTCTCCAACCTGCAATTGGGGGCAGGGGCCAGTTCTTGAAAGCATCTTGCCATTCATGGGGTTTTGACAAAGCTGCCTTGAAAGGGACCCTCTGAGATTCGGCTGCAATGAACTCAGAAGGGTCGGAGATTCCCACGGGCCCGAGGAAATAAGATGGTGACTGGTCTTCAACGGGAATCAAAATTTCAGCGACTAGAGCCTATCAAGAACAAGAAAAGGCAAAAGGAAAAATCTAAGATGAAATTCGAAAAAAGTAATACCGAATGGGCC
Source organism: Cenchrus americanus (assembly GCA_947561735.1). NCBI lineage: Eukaryota > Viridiplantae > Streptophyta > Magnoliopsida > Poales > Poaceae > Cenchrus > Cenchrus americanus. The sequence continues at coordinate 71,971,651 of OX387244.1, read as the reverse complement.
TTAGGGGGATGAGATTTACCTGAAGAGTCTGGTCTTGGTCCGCCATTTGAAGATTTGAGCTCAAAGGATTGATGAACTAGGGTTTGGATCTGGGCGAAGACTCCGACAGTTTGAAGGAGGAAAGAACGGATGTTGAACGGATTCAGCATGGAGACGTTGAGCATTTATCGTCAATTCCGGAATAAAATCACTTTTTATCCCGTAATTGAAGGGGAATATGTTAACACCAAAAATTGGTACAGGAAAAAGACTGACTTGTGGGCCGAGTTTGGTAAAGAAACACCATTTGGCAGAAAATTTTCCTCAAAGCATTCGGCAAAGATGCCTGCGGTCGGTAGCACGTCATCATTCGGCAGAAGGGCTGTTTTGTGCTTGGAAATGGAAGCATTCGGGAATACATGATGACGTGGCCTGAGTATAAGGAAGGGACGAATTGATGATGGGTGCAAGACGGACATTGGTGTCGGGGCATTGATTTAGGCAATAAATGTTGTACTCGTGGTCGACTAGGAGACGTGTTAGGACAAGGGTATAAATATAAACCCTTAGTGTTTGTAATAGGGATCGAACAATTTCACAACAAACCGGCCCTGTGCCATCTTTCGAGTCCTTTAGTCGAGTCGTCGAGTTCTTCGAGAGGAGCCATCGATCCGTCGACCTCTGTAAGTACCGGCAACCTTGTATCATGTCTAGTATCATGCGGTGGATTTAGACCGTGATGCAAGTAGTCTTGTTACCATGCTTAGTATCATGCGGTGGATTTAAGCTTGGTTCAAGAGGGTTTCTTGTTAGATCATGAGCCATGCGGTAGGCTAAGATCTAGCTTGGAGATGGTTATCGGCTCTATTAGATTTGGCAAGATCTAATAGATTCATTAAGTTACCATGTGTTGCTTTGAATTTTGCTTTATGTTTAATTCATGTAATACTCTCATTGCCCAATTTAGATTGGCTAGATTCGGCTTTATCTTGTTTGCGATCCATATGATGAGTGTTCAAATCTTCAACTTGATGTGGTGCATGGATCACGTGCTCTTTAATAGCCGAACTCAAATCAATCTAGATTGCCAAGTGTTGCGGGTTCAAGCGTGTTGATCTAGCATAGCTTGTTCCTTCTCCACGGAACCCGAATCGGCTGTACAGCTGTATTCGGCAGTCCTGCCACGAGTGAAACGTGTTCATAAGTTTGTTTTAAATAATGTATGCTTTTTGCCTTCCATATTTAGATTGTATCATGCGGTGGATTGATCTACTTTTGGTTGGTGGCATGGTTTCAAACAAGTCGTATCATGTGGTGGATTAACTTGTTTGATGTCACGCTCGACGGGTTTAAAAGTACCTAGACATGCGATAGACTAGTGCTTTTGGCCTTGCATGCATGTTTACTGCAAATTTATAATCATGCTTCACTTTTATTTATTTTATTATGATTTATCCTTGATAATCGGTCATAGTCACGTATTGCAATGTTGTTTAAATAAAGACCGATCTTTCATCATGCTTACGTCATGCATTCGGCTATTCCTGTTTACATGTTTTAAAGTTCTCGAATGATACTCAAACTGTTGATAGATAGCTTGTTGTAGCTATATGTCATTTTAATTGGCTTTGTAGCCATAAATACGGAACTGTCTGGTACCACCCGACAAGTTCTAGGTTTTATCTAACTGTTTTTCATCCTTTGTCAGTTTCAGAAAAATTGACTGGCACGCTTCGGATTCCGCAACGTGTGTTAAGCCAGCTTTGTTCGGCTTGCTGTGTGCTTGGCGTGAGGTGCTGATTTTACGTCAACAACAACGGACAAGCGGAAACGTCAAATAGGCAATTAAAAAGCATCCTCAACTAAACCATAGAGACGGGAGGCAAGGATTGGTCAAAGAAATTAGACGGGGCTTTATGAGTGTATCGAACGGTGTTCAAGACACTGATAGGTATGACCCCTTATCAGTTCATCTATGGAAAAGCTTGCCACCTTCCGGTTGAGTTGGAACATAAAGCCTATTGGGCAATCAAAGAGATGAACCTTGATCTCGATGCCGCGGTGGTAAAACAAAAAATTCAAATAAGCGAGCTAGAGGAGATGAGGTTGAAAGCATATGAAAATGCAAGCATATACAAAGAGAGAATTAAAAGGTGGTATGATAAAAGGTTGAAAAAGAAAGAGTTTAAAGAAGGAGATAAGGTCCTCCTCTACAATTCGAGTCTTAAAACCTTCGGAAAGGGGAAATTGCAAAGCAAGTGGGACGGACCTTATGTTGTTCATTCGGTGCTCTCTAATGGAGCGGTAACCATTATGGATGTGAAAGGCGATCAATTCATGGTGAATGGTCAATGGCTTAAGGTTTACTATGAACCCAACGTTGTGCCCCTTCATCATGTTGATGTCTTCACCATGGAAGAAGAGCCCGAACATCCAGCCTAGGACGTAAAACAAGGCGCTGATTTTTGTAAATAGTTTTTCTTTTATTTTTCTGGAGTTTCTCGCGAAGATTCACTGGGCCAACTTTTTCTCACGGGCTAAGAAAGCGAAAAAAGTGCGGTCACGGGAAACCGGACCAGACCGGCCCCCGGAGCAGGGTGGGCCGGCCAGCCCGGTCCGACCGGCCCAGTAGGGTTCCGGTGGCGGTTCGCCACGGTTTTTCCCCGATTTGGTCCTTTTCGACTTCCTTCTTTGGTCAGAAAATTTTAAGGGAAGTTTGAATAAGGAAAATGCGGCTTCTTGGGCATTTCTTTTCGGACTATTTATTTGGCCAAATTGGGAGCTTGGGAATCCATCCCATCTAGCATAATTTTGCACCCACGTAGCAGCCATGGTGTCCCCGAAGAGCGTAGAGTTGAAGCAAGGCGCCGAGGAGCCATCGATGGAGGAGGCGAAGTGATGCGAGCTCAAGCTACCTGTCGAGATCAAGAGGACTTCCCGCATCCGTTGCGGAGGGCGTGTCCCGACCAGAGCTATCGCATCTCGCAACCCCCTCAAAGAGGAGAACACCCCTACTCCCGTTCAAAGGTTGGCGCGCATCCGAGGCATGAAGCGGAAGGATTACAAGGAGGTGTCGTCCGAGCCTAAGGACTATGGGGATAGTGACTACTCCGACGATCGTAGCCCAAGCTCGTGGGCGGCCGCTGGAAGAGATGATAATGATTTGTACATTTGGGAAGAGGTACCCAAGGAGAAGACTCCCGAAGGACCCAACGGCGGCGGCAACGACGACGGCGGTGATGACAATGAAGATGGCGACGACGGCGGAGACCCTAGCGATGATGACCCTTTCGGGATGCATCTGATGTGTTGTGCGGCTTGCCGTCACTCCATCTCGGAGCTCTACACTTCGGTCGATGAATGTTTCCAGACCATGGAGGCGATGAGGCAGCGTATGGAGGATTTGGAACGCGTGGTCGAAGACGACTACAAGTTCCTGAATCGCAACGTGTGCAAGTTATTTGGCATGGTGGGGAACTTGAAGGGCAAATGGTGCAATAGTTGTGGAAAGTATCACTAGGTTTAGTTTTCCCCTTTAGGATTTTTGTAAGATACGACAGGATGTCGTATGATTTTAGCGTGGGGGAGAGCTAGCTAGCTAGCCTAGCCTTTAGTTTCTAGTTTAGATTGGTTCGATTTAGTCTTCGTGAGAGGTTAGTTTTCGAGAGAGTTTTAGAGTTTAAGAGTCTTTAGTTTTTTAGTGTGTTTTTAAATTTTTGCAAATTTGAAGTGTCTTAATTTAGTGTTGTGTCAAAGAAAATCAAATAAAAAAGTCATTTAAATTTTGTGTCTTGTGTGATGCTTATCTTGATTCACTCGTTTGTTTGTCTTTAGTTTTTATGAACATAAGTGTGTGGTTTGAAAAGCGTTTACCGTGGTGCTTAGTGGAATTGCTGCTACTAAAAGTACCCATACCGTGCTTCGATCTTGAGTTTTTTATTTTGGTTGTTCTATGTTCGATGCTAAAAGTTGGAGGAATTCAGTTCTGAAAATTATCTAAAAACCCTTGTGATAAAGGTTAGCAAAACCTCTTTTTCCAAGTTGAGAGTAAGAGAAAAATCCTATACAAAGCCAAATTTATTTTTTGCTCCACCATAAGTGTGATTAGCGCAATGAGTCGGGCTAGGACCCTTCTCTCTTGGGAGTTTTAATTTCAAGCAATGATCATGTCCTTGTGCTTATCTTTTGTTGCTAGCCTCGTCATGCATTTGGTAACGTGACTTTCACATCGGAAGTCCCGTACATCGCCGAATTCCATACTCGAACATATACATCTCTTTTGTACATCGCATTCCTTGAACACAACCTACTTTCAAAGTTTCGTCTCGTCTCTAGCATGATTTTGGTTTAAAATTCAGATTGTGTGCATGCAAGAAAGAGAGGAGTTGAGATCTTTGGAAAGGGAGAACGATGTCAAGAGAGGGAAAATAAAGACAAAAGTATGTGTATGGAAAAGAAAGAAAGAAAAATAGAAAAATAAAGAAAAATAAAAATAAATATATGCGTATGAAAGAATGAAAGAGAGATTGAAAAAAATAAGAAAAAGAGAGAAGAGGAGTGGCAAGAAAGATATGAGAGGGATGAATCAAGTGAAAGAAAAATAAAAGTGCAAGGAAGGATGTCACGTTCTTGAGAGACGAAACTTTCACTCTTTTTCCAACCACGTGCAATCCGACAACGAGGATGTCATCGGTGCCTCGTAGTCATAATTTTCTTTTGCCCTTGCACATGTCCACCATTCTAAATCTTCTCGTCCTTGATATCCCCACATATGGTATTCTCATGATCATTGGCTTTGAAAGGTAAACAACCATTAGAGGAAGTTCTTAGTTTGACAATACTTGTGTTGATTGTGCTAGCCATAACTATAGCTCCACTTTACATGTTATATGAGAGACTTATGGGAGGTGAGAGTTTTATAAAACTTGTTTAGGATAGCCACTTTATATGAGCGACATGAGAGAGCTTGGAGAAAGGTTTTTGTCTAACACTTGTTGCAGGAATTTTGTTTTTGAAAATCATAAAAACCCTCCAATGGAAGCAAAGAGGTAAGCATGGCTGAGATTGAAGGCTTCGAGCGAAGAATTTGAGTTGTGGGGTAAATCTTGACGTGGTAAAGATTCTAAATGCCCATGTTTATGTATATGATCATTACCTTATGTTTATGTATTAAAGATAAAAGATTGACTAACTTGTTGTTAACACCAAAAATTGGTGCAGGGAAGAGACTGACATGTGGGCCTAATTTGGCAGAAGAGCACCATTCGGCAGAAGGTTTTCCTCAAAGCATTCGGTAGAGGCGTCTGCGGTAGGGAGTACATCATCATTCGGCAGAAGAATTGTTTCACGGGTGAAAGAGGAAAGCATTCGGGAATGCGTGATGATGTGGATTGAATATAAAGAAGGGGATGAATTGATGACGGGTACGAGACGGACATGACGCCATGGTATTAATTTTAGGCGATAAATGTTGTAATCATGGTCAACTAGGAATCGTATTAGAGCCAGGGTATAAATATAAACCCTTAGTGATTGTAATAGGAATCGAACAATTTCACAACAAACCGGCCCCGTGCCAACTTTCGAGTCCTTCTAGTCGTGTCGTCGAGTTCTTCGAGAGGAGCCATCAATCTATCGACCTCCGTAAGTACCGGCAACCTTGTATCATGTCTAGTATCATGCGATGGATTTAGACGTGATGCAAGTAGTCTTGTTACCATGCTTAGTATCATGCGGTGGATTTAAGCTTGGTTCAAGAAGGTTCCCTTGTTGGATCATGAGTCATGCGGTAGGCTAAGATCTAGCTTGGAGCTAGTTATCAGCTCTATTAGATTTGACAAGATCTAATAGATTCATTAAGTTACCATGTGTTGCTTGAATTTTACTTTTTTGTGTTTAATTCATGTAACACTCTTATTGCCCAATTTAGATTGATTAGATTCGGCTCTATCTTGTTTGTGATCCACGTGTTGCACGCTCAAATCTTTGGCTTGACGTGGCAAGCGAGTCACGTGTTCTCTAACAGCCGAATTTGAATCAATCTAGATTGTCACGTGTTGTGGGTTCAAGCTTGTTAATCTTGCATAGTTGGTTCCTTCTCCACGGAACCCGAATCGGCTGTACAGCTGTATTCGGTAATTCCATCACGAGTGAAACATGTTCATGAGCTTGCTTTAAATAATGTATTGCTTTTAGCCTTCATGTTTAGATTGTATCATGCAGTGGATTGATCTACTCTTGGTTGGTGGTGTGATTTCAAACAAGTTGTATCACGTGGTGGATTAACTTGTTTGATGTTATGCTTGACGGGTTTGAAAGTACCTAGACACGCGGTATACTAGTACTTTTTATCTATGCATGCTTGTTTACTGCGAATTCATGATCATGCTTCGCTTTTTATTTATTTCATCATGATTTATCCTTAATAATCGGTCATGGTTACGTGCTACAATGTTGTTTGAATCAAGACCGATTTTTCATCATGCTTACATCATACATTCGGATGTGCCTTGTTTACATGCTTTATCAGTTCCCGAATGATGTTCGAATTGCTGACAGATAGCTTGTTTGTAGCTATATGTCGTTCTAACTGGCTTTATATCCGTAAATACGGAACTGTCTGGTACCACCCGGTAAGTTCCAGGTTTTATCTAACCGTTTTCATCCTTTGTCAGTTTCAGGGAAAATTGGCTGGCACACTTCCGGATTCTAACGCCCGGGCACATATGGTGAGATGGCACTCGGCACTGCTGGAGTTCAACCTGTCTCTGCCTACAGGATAGCTCCAACAAGTAACAGGCTGCAAAGGAACATGTACGGGAACGGGTATTCAGAGTTCATGGACTACAGTGCTATTGATGCTCTCCCGAATCCTGGGTATGGTGGTGCTACAGGGATGCCTGCTGGGGGGCCAGGGAATCAAGACACCAATGTTGATCTCTTGGTGCAAAGAATGACCGATGTGCTGCAAAATCAATTCAGTCTAAAGCCTAAGAATCAAGGACACGTGTACACACCTCCCTTCCCAGAATGGTACCACAGGGTAACCTTACCAAACAGGGTGAAAGTTTCCACAGAATTCACTAAGTTTTCAGGGCAAGACGATACCAGCACTGTGGAACACATAGCCCAGTACCTAATGCAGCTTGGGGAAGCTTCTGCTGATGAGGCCTTCAGGATTAGATACTTCCCTCTGTCGTTGACAGGCCCAGCGTTTACATGGTTCACTTCTCTACCTACTCATTCAATCTGCTCTTGGAAAGATTTGGAGCAAAAGTTCCATGCTCATTATTATACTGGCAGTAATGAGAAAAAGCTAATTGATCTGACTACCTTAAGGCAGAGGAACAATAAAACACCAATGGAGTTCCTCAGGAGATTCAGAGAGACAAAAAGCATGTGCTTCTCTCTGAACATACCGGATGATCAATTGGTTGGTATGGCTGTAGCAGGGATGTTGCCAGCCATTCGGGAGAAGCTATTCGGGATGGAATTCGACGACCTTGGCCAGCTGTCACACCGGCTGGCATTGATGAGCAACCAAGCATATGGCTTCAAGAAAGACTCCGGATTTGTCAAGCACAATGATGTAGCTGACATCTACAATCAATTCCTCAAAAGGGTAGATCAAGGAGATGAATATGATGATGAAGAGGAAATAGCTGCAGCAGAGATAGTGTGCGGCAAGGAGCCATTGATAGTAACTCAGAGGTGCATCAAGCAAGCTAAAGGCACCTATGATTTTGATGTAACAAAGGCAGATAAGCTCTTCGATTTCCTCGTGAAAGGAGGCTGGATCAAGTTGCCAGAGGGGCATTTTATGCTTCGGCCTGATGGAGTGAAAGATAAGAAGTACTATGGGTTTCATGACAGGAATTCTCATTCCATCAATGAATGCACGGTCTTTAGAGTGAGGATTCAGAAAGCTATCCAAGAAGGTCATCTAAATTTTGATAATAAGATGAAATTGGTTGGTAACCCATTCCCTCAGAACATGATAGGGTTTTCGATTAACATGGTGAACGATGTTGAAGGAAGGAAAAGGTGAAAGTTTTGACTTCGGCAAAGGCAAAGCAGGATGGCTCAGTTGATCCCACTTGACAAGTCACATTTGAACAGATTCACAAGGAGGAGCCTCGCTTCCCGAAAAGTCAAATTGAAGTGGGTGAATCCTCTAAACCCAGAGTGACTTCGCGTATTCTCCTCAATAAGTGGCAGTGTCAGCAAGAAAAGGAGCGATACCAGAAGCATAAGTACGAAGAGGAGAAGTGGAGATATGAAGAAGAGATGTACAGGAAGGAACAAGAAAAATACATGCGAGAGCAAGAGCGTGCACAGGGGATGTGCCATCTTCAGACACTGTTGGAACGAGGGTTTAAAGCTTCCCACACGGAATAATTGTCCCAAATGCAGCGATAAGTATACCGAATACAGGCAAGACACTGCCAATCGCCGATCCGTCCATGAAAGAATTGGAATGGTGCATCCTAGTGATGGTCGGCGCTTAAATAAATAAGATTGATGATCAACTGAGGAAAAGGTATGCTGATCACAGGTGGGTTGATCATGAAGAAGAAGAAGATCATGGGTATGTCTGGCAAAAGGGACATTGGTGCCCACCTGGTTTAAGAAGGAGCCAAAAGAGAAGAGTACATCGCTTGAGGAATCAGGAACTGAAGCAGGCAGGGATCAAGATGAAACAAGTGTGGCGCCCAAAAGACAAACCTGATGAATCTGGTCATTCGGCTCATACATGCATGGTATGTTTCTTGCCGAATGAATTCATGGCTCCAGCTAATCAAATTGTGCAGGAGGAGGTATTGCCAGATATGGATGAGGCCGAGCAATTTGTACTGATGGCACAGTTAATGTTGGCCAAGCAAGCTACTTTTGATAAGCCAGCCAAGAATCGGCACATGAGACCGTTGTACTTAAGAGGATACGTCAACGGCAAGCCATTTACCAAGATGTTTGTTGATGGTGGAGCTGCTGCCAATGTGATGCCATATACTACATTTAGAAAGCTTGGCATGGGCCCTGGAGATTTGACGCCAACAAGCATAGTTCCGAATGATTTTTCTAGAAATCCTTCCGACACCAAGGGCTGTGTGCATGTGGATTTGATGATCGAGTCTAAGACTCTGCTTACAACCTTCTTTGCATTGAAGGCAAAGGAGCATATAGCTTGCTGCTTGGAAGGGATTGGATCCATGCGAACTACTGCATTCCATCTACTATGCATCAACAGCTTGTTCAATGGGTAGATGATGACGTGGAAGTTGTCCAAGCAAATGATTCGGTAAGCGTGGCTAATGTGGAACCAGCCTTCTGGGAGTATCAAGGCATAGATTGTTTCTCAAGCAAGGACTGGGGTAAAGGTCCTGTTGAACCAGTCAACAGTGATCAACAACCGATCCAAGCAGTCGCCTCTTATAGTAATTTTTAATGGAGAGGCAAACAGGATAGCTCAAAGTGTTTCGGGTTATAGAGAGAATCAAGAAATGTTTGCCATCGATGTATATTCTTTTGGGAGTGATCTAGCAGAAGATGATTGGAGAAAAGAAATTGCTGATTATTTGGAGAATCCATCCCGAAAGGTCTCTAGGAAGCTCAGGTACAAAGCCATAAAGTTTGTTCTTCTTGATGGACGTTTGTATTACAAATCCATGGATGGGGTGTTGCTACAATGCCTGGGTCAAGAAGAAGCGAAGAGGATGATGAGTGAAGTGCATGATGGGCTGTGTGGAGCACATCAGTCGGCTTACCGAATGAAGTGGGTCATTAGGAAAACTGGATGTTATTGGCCGACAATATTGGAAGATTGCTTTGAATATTACAAGGGGTGTCAAGATTATCAGAAGTTTGGAAATATTCAGAGAGTTCCAGCATCATCTCTAAATCCTATTATCAAGCCATGGCCATTCAGAGGATGGGGAATAGATTTGATTAGCCAAATAAATCCTCCATCTAGCAAGGGGCATAAGTTTGTGCTTTTAGCAACAGATTATTTCACTACGTGAGTTGAGGAAATTCCATTGAAGAAAGTGACATCAGAAAATATGGTTGAGTTTGTCAAAGAGCATATCATTTACAGATTTGGAATTCCTCAGACACTTACAACAGATCAAGGAACTCAATTTACATCTTAAGAGTTCAGAGATTTTGCTGAAAGTATGGGGATCAAATTATTAAATTCTTCTCCTTATTTTGCCCAAGCTAATGGTCAGGCAGAAGCTTCTAACAAGATCATGATCAAGATTATACAAAAGAAGATTGATTAGAAGCCAAAAAGGTGGCATTCGGTACTCAATGAAGCCTTATGGGCTTATCGAATGGCTCCTTATGGAAATACACCGACATCTCCTTATGAGTTGGTTTATGGACATCATGCTATCTTGCCATGGGAGATGCAGTTAGACTCGAGGAGAGTAATATTGCAAAAGGATTTGAGTTCCAAGGATTACAATGACTTAATGATGGACAAATTAAAAGACTTGCATATGATTCGTCTTAGTGCCTTGGAGAATATTGAGAAAAACAAATTGCGAGTTGCTAAGTACTATAACAAGAAGGTAAAGGTCAAGCAATTTGCAGAAGGAGATTTGGTTTGGAAAGTGTTATTGCTGATTGGGACTAAGTACAGTGCATTCAGCAAGTGGTCTCCGAATTGGGAAGGTCCTTTTCGGGTAGTTAGGTGTACACTTGGAAATGCATACATCTTGAAAACTTTGTTAGGAGAAGAATTCACTACTGCTATAAATGGGAGATACTTGAAGAAATATCATCCTAGTATTGAAGTTGATCGTTGATTGTTGTTACAAGCATCAAAGACATGGAAATAGCCGGCATTCGGGAGGAAGCCGCCTTCAGAACAAAAAATTCTGACAAAGGGAAAATGGCCAATACTAAAGTGTATTGCCCTTAGCACAAAAATATTTTTGCATCACAAACGTTCTTGCAGGTTCTTCTATTAACAATGCAACTGCCTAAGATTACAAAAGAAGGCTTGCAGAAAGCAGAAGGCCTGCAAGAAGAAGCGAAAGTATCTTCATTTCTTTGGTTCAGCGCTTTTCCTCTTGAGCTCATCCCTCTTCAGGTGCTCCAAGACCACCGTGACGGCGACGCGGAAACCTTGGGGGCTGGCGTGTTCTGCAGCTTCCATAAAACTGTCCCAGGCGGCCTTCAGGTTGTTGTACCTGTCGAACATATCTGAAGAAGAAGAACAGATTATCATCAAACACGGCATCTGAACTTGAACATGAGATTCAGATGAGGATAAAGATCTCACCGCCTATCACCACCTCCAAGCTCATGCGACGTTCGCGTTTGGCACAACAGCGGGCGGTGATGTCCCGCAGGTCATGCTCTAAATGCCGAATACGACGGTGTAGTTGATGGTTGATCCTCTGCTCATGCGTGGCGTCTTCTTCTTCAATCGAGGAGTCGGAGCAGATGTGCTCAGGAATTTCTTCAGTGCCGAAAATGTCCTCCGGTAGCATGTTGAAGCTGAAATCAAAGAAAGATGAATCACGAGATTGCGATCAGGATCGGGAGAAAGGGATGAGAAGAAAAGATTACTCTTGGATGGTTCGCTTCTTTGATGAGAGGTTGCTCTCCTCGCGTGGTTTTTTCCCCTTGTCTGCCATGGCCTTGGGGGTTTTTTTTGGAAGAGGAGGACGAGAGGGAGTGAAATGATGGAAGTGTGTACGAGTGGATTTGCAGAGCACTGGAGAGCTATTTTATTAGCAGTGGAGATGCATCGGGAGTGATGACTGGCCGGCGTGCATTGATGAGAATACCAAGCGACGGGGGTCTTTCCTTGGATGCGAAGGGTTTTTTAATGAAACAGTGTTCATGGTTCCCGAATGAGGATTCTCTGTGGATTCTACGCCAAGGGGCAAGAATTTGTGCGTATTCAGCTAGAGGAAAGGTTCCCGAATGCGTTCAAAAACAATGAAGATTCGTATGCACAAATTAGAGAAGTCATCACAAAACAAGTGCAAAAGATAAATTTTCATTTCATTGCCGAAAATCCATGACCCCTAGTACAAACTAATCAAATAGCATGTTCAGAACAGACTAGGGTGGATGGAATCGGCAATCGTGACGCCATGGCCATCGAGGCGCTCCACAGTGGCCTCGATGTCGTCGAGGTCCTCCAGTGCGCCACTTTCGGAGCCAGGTGGCTGCGTAGAGTAGTCGACGTCGGTGCACGTCGACATGGCGACCAAGCCCAAGGCGGTGCCCAGACGGACACCATGTAGGGCCACCTCGTTGACACGGCCTACCACTGCGCCAAGGCGAGCTTCCGGCGTGTCTCAGGGAGCGTTCACCTTGTTCGCCAGCTTCTCGTCCAGCGCCTTCAGCCGATTGAGCTCGGCATCGTGGTCTGCAGGGGTCACAGAGCAACGACAGTTAGTTCAAGATTAATTTGAAATTGAGCAAGTTGCAGGGCTCACCATCGATGGCCTCGAGCAGCTGCTTGCGCTGATGCTGCCACTCGAGTTCGGCAATCCCGACCTGTTTGGGGATGATCTCCAGTTCGTGCTGGGTTGCGTCGCGTTCCTCCTTGAATCTGCGGGCGTCGCGATCAAAATAGCTCGAGTCCCCACCAGAAGACCTTGAGGAGTAGGAGCGGCTGGACGACCCCGAGGACTCACTCGCCATGGCCGGAGTAGTAGCCGGAGCAGGGGCAGGGTTCCATCGGATGAGCCTGAAAGCATAAAGAAAATCATCAGGAATGAAACAAAATCTAAAAGAAGGTTGTGAGGAAGCCGATGATCACCACCTCCGACGAGCGCCGGCGCGGCTCCCTTCAGCCTCGTCGCTGGCCGGACGCCTCTTGCCGCTGTTGGCCATGGAGTTCTTGGGAGTACTAGTACTTGAAGAGAAAGAGCTCGGGTTAGCAGAGGCTTGGAAAACAAAGGATTTGGTGAAAGGCTAGAGGCACCCGAGGTCCTTATTTATGGAACTGACGAAGAGATCGTGGCCGGAGATCGTGGCGCATATCCCAAGAAATTTGGGAAGTGGAGAGACTCCTTCGGCCGAACCGTCGCCGAGTCATTTGGGATTCATGCTGAGTCATATTCGGTTTGACTAGTTACGATTCGTCTGTGTTGCGGTTGGGTCGTTTTTTCGGGTCTGACACTGTTATGGTCAGAATTGCCAAATGAGTCATCCAGAAGGTACTCGTCAAGATAAGGCAAGGCAAATATCGAAAATAAAGATTAACAGAGAGCAAAACTACAGAGTTGATGCAACATTCGGCTACAAATTGTTTGTTACAATTATACACCCAAGTATTTTGAGATTACATTGGTGGCATCTGATATGATCTTGTTGATATCCTCCAACAATTTCTGATCAGCTTCTTGGGTTTTAGACAGAGCACAGAGCTTTGTCTTGAGCTGCCTTTTCGCATTCAGGGCTACTGAAGCTTCCTTTCGTATTTTCTCCGTTGGTTCAAGAAGTTCAGCCATCTTCTTCTCATCAGCTTCAATCTCAGTTGTCAAGGTTCTCAACTCAGCCTCCAATGCAGCTTTTCGGGTTTTCTTCGACTCGAGTTGTGACACCCTAATTTTCCATCACTAAATTAATGTAAGCAACAAGGTGTTTTAGATTTTATTTTGTAAGGATTAAATAAATTATCAAATAAATTTGGCCTTAAAAATATTTAAATATCATTCCAATAATTTTAGAAGCAATAAGTACTTGTGCATCATGATTTGAATGCATAAGTTTTGATTTGTGGTGTGGTTTTAAAAGTCTTGAAATATTTGTGAAAAAGTCCTTAAAAATAATTGAGAAAAGTTTGTGAAAACGTGTTTAAAGGTTTGAATTTAAAAAGGGTTTGAAATTGGTTTGAAATGGCTTTGAAAAAAAACAAAACCTATCTATCCAAACCTCGCGCGGCCCAACTCCTTTACTGCGGCCCGTGTTCACCGCAGGGCCCAGCTCCCTCTTCCGGCCCATTAGCCGCCGCGGCCCAACATCTCCCTCTCTCCCCTTTTTCTTTTGTTTCCAGTCGCTGCCAACCCGGGCCCATGTGTCAGTCCCCTTCCTTTCTTCCTTCTTCCACTGCCGCCTGGGCCCCGCACGTCAGCTCACCCTCCACCTCCAGGTCGACCCCCTCCCCTCCCCCCCGCATCACGGCCCGGGTGCGCCGCCGGCCACCGTCTACTCCGGTGCCGCCCCCTGCCCGCGCTTCCTTCCCTTCCCTCTTGCGCATTAGTGCGCAGTGCATTCACTCGCGCCGCCCCCACCCTCTTCCCCCTTCCTCTAACTCCCGAAACGAGATGCCTCCTTGAATGCCATCAAGGCGGGCCGGCCGCCATGGCCATTGATGGCCAATTGGCCGGACGCCGCTCCCTCTCCTCCTTCCTAGCCTATAAAGGCATGATCGAGCCTTGCGCACTCCCCTTTTCCGCACCCGTACAAGCCCCGCACCTCTCGACCTTCGCACACGCGCCGCCGCCGTGAAGCCGGCCGCCGCGCCATCGCCGGCCATCCGGCGCTCCCCGACGCCCGTGAAGCAACCCCTCGGCATCCTCGCGTCCTCCCTCGCCTCCCACTTCGCCGCACAAGAACCGGCGCCCGGAGCTTCTCCCTCCCCCGCCGAACCGAGCCGTCGCCGAGCTATCCGCCGCCGGCCGCCGCTCGTCATCGATCTACCCCGCCGTTGCCTCCCCGTCGTCGTTTTCTTCTTGCGGAGTGCCATAGCGAGGTGAATAACCCCATCCCCCTTTTTTATTCTCGCGTGTTCCGCGCCGTCCACGCTCGTCCGTGCTCGTCGGAGTGGCCGCGCCACCCCCCCTCGCGGTGCGAGCCGCCATGGCCGCCGGAGCCGCCCCCGTGGCCACCGGTTGGGTTCTCCGTCACCCCGCCTTCGCGTAGGACCAAGTCCCGTCTCAAACCGTGGCCGGACGCCCTAGTTCATGCAACGCCGACGATTCCCCGGCGAGCCGCGGCCGTCTCGCGCGCGGCCGCCGCCGTCCCGCCGCCACCGCGCCGCTTACGTGCGTCCCCGGCCGCCCCCGATCCGTAGGGGACGGTGCGGTTAAATCGGGGTTTAACCCTTGGCCCCGGTCCACCGTGGACCCATGGACCAGGTCCATCGCGCGGTCCACCGCTGGCCCATGAGTACGCCAACCGCCGGATCCGCGATCAACGGCGCAGATCGCTCCCGGCCATGGGTCAACCCGATCTCATACCGGTCAACAGCCATAGTTTTTACAAAAAGAACCCTGCCCTTTCTAATATTACATAAATGCCCTTCCACCTATAGAAATCCTTCCAGTTAGGTCCTGATTTCTTCGTTTAAGCCCCTGAGCTTTTTAGTTTTTCCCCACCAGAGGTCCAATCTTGTCTTTTGCACTATAAACCTTCGGTTTATATGTGTAATTATGTTTTAGCCCCCGGTTTCTTGCGGTTAAGTCCCCGGAAGCCTAGTTTCTTCGCGAAAAAGCCCCGAAACTTGTTTTAGCCATATCTTTTCCGTCCTAGCTCCGTTTTAAGCGTTCTTGGTGTCCACACGACCGTCTTTTCAAGACCGTCGGTTTTAGAACCTTGTTTTGGCCGAATCTTGTGCGTTTTAGCTCCGTTTCCACCGTTTCAAGTTGCGTTAAGCTCATATCAACTAAATTTACGTGATAGGACCAATGTTGTACATGTTCCTTGTTTTATAATTTATTTAAATATTAAATATGATTAAGTACATGTATGCATGCTTTTCTAATTAAAATCTAATTAGAAGTTTAACACGTGTTTTCATAAGAAAGTTAATATGCTTAATACTAGTCAAATATTTCTTATAGCTAAAAGCTAATTAGATGTATACCTCGGTTTTATAATCAAACTTAATTTGATTAATGATTATGCAATTTGCTTCCTATATAAAAGCAATATAGGTTTATCTCAAGTGATCTTAATTAAATTGTTAATTTGATTAATATGAATGTAAATGAGTTTTTAAGTTGTAATTTGATTAGAATAACTCGAAATATAAAGTTATATGCCTAGATGCTTTTACATGCTTCTTTTAAAATTAAATGTTTAATCTGCATAAATCATACTTGAATATTTATAAGTAAAATTGAACTAGGCTTACACCGTCTTTTAAATACAAATATAATTTGCTTAACTATAAATAGGGAATTTCTTTGAAATAACCTATGCATATGATCATTATTAAATTAAAATATACCAAGCACATAGCTAGCTCTTGTTTGTGATCATCCAAAGCTCTCGATAGTTCCTAGTGCTTTTGTGTTCGCGTTCCTAGAGCCAACCCTTGTCTTCTCTTTAAGCTTTTCATGCTTGGTGTATTGTTTTGTTTATTGTATGCTTTCTTGTGTGCTCGTAGACATCGTGTCAGTTTCAAGTGAGCAACCAGTTGAAGCGGATCAAGAGCAAATGTTTGAAGAAGAAGAACCCCAGTGTTTAAGCAAGGAAGGCAAGTGGACTTCTCCCTCTGCATATTCTTCTTTGTCCTAAACAATTGCATGATAACTAAGTTTACTTTTAAATGTTGTATTGCATAAACTTGATGGGAAATCACCTTTCTAAGGACATGACTAGACTTTTACCTTCATTACCTTGGACAACCCTTTTAAATAAATGTTTTGGGTAGAAATGCTTAGTTGCTATAACTTGGGATGGTTAAAATGAATCTTATGCAATATGATGAATGTTGATCATGATAACTTGGATGATATACATGTATGTGTGTGCTTATGGTTAATAACAAGATCATATGGTTTAATCGGAACATGGAGAACCACCCAGGATAACAGTACAACCACAGTCCACATGGCTCTGGCTTAGCCGATTAATTAGGAGAGTGGGTTAGCCGATAGCTCTTTTCCGAGAGGGGCACGGGGGGCGGAGTTGAAGGGGTATAGCCCGGTTTTTTTGGGGTAGAAGCCTTGGCTAAGGTGCCGACCGTTAGGGAGGGTTATGGTCCGCTCTCTTCTTTAGAATCGTCGGGGCCGTTGGTTTCTCTTCTTTCCTTTGTAAAGGCTTCGTAGTGGACCCCTAGCCACTCACCTCGGAAGTGTTTAAGGGTCCGATCAACCCGGGCAACATGGGGAACACGAACCGTGGGTAAATTGTACAACCTCCGCAGTGTAAAACGATTGATCGGCCGTGCTCACGGTCAAGAGCGGCTCCGGACCCTCACATGATTAATAAACTTGAAGATGGAACTAAACCGTGGTTTCTTGCGGTTTTTGAGAGAAGATGCTTTCCCAAATGCTTAAGTGGGTTGGTATAAACTTACATCTAGTAATTAGGTGCTTGCTAATAAAAGTTGACCAACATTAAAATGCTAACCGCAACAAAACTCTTAGCCTATCCTTGATGGCCTTGCATCTTTCCCCCACTTGTTGAGCTCCAACGATAAGTGTGCTCACCCTTGCTTACCCGCTGTTCAGAGGAGAACACTGGAGGAGAGTACTTCAGCGACTACGAGGAGTTCGAGGCTTGTGTGCCCCCGGTCGGATGCCGTGGAAGATGAAGACGGTCTTTGCGTCTTCATAGTTAACGTTTGATCGTTGTAAAGACCTTCGAGTCTAACGTCTGAGTGTAATAAAGAGATAATGTAATGGTTTAACTCTTGTACGTTTTTATTGCTGTTTATTGATATTTCACTCATGACGTCCATCATATGTGTGTAAACTTGATCCTGGCGCACATATGAGATGCATTTGGTTTTCTTCGGAAAATCGGGTGTGACAGAGTGGTATCAGAGCAGTGATGACTGTAGGACGCAGCCTTAAGTTAGAAATGGTCGAAAAGTAAGGATTCATGTTCTAGAAAGCCTGTCATCCTTCAAAATTGGCTTATTTTACGTATAAAATCTAATTTAATCTTGTCTTCTTGTTAAAACACATCGTTTTGTTTTGATCTATTCTGAGTTCGTTTCTTGTGCTATCAGCTGAATCTTCACCACCAAGGTTGTCTGATATAAGTTCTTAGAATGCCTACCCCTTATCAACTTCGATAGAAACGTTTCTGTGAGGACGATCGTTGTGTTGATGTTTGTTGTTTGAACACATGATTGATTTGGATCTTTGCTTGTGTGAGTTGTATTGTGGAGTGATGGCCACAAATGCAACATGAAATAAATTGTTAGGTTAATAAAGATAGTTTGGGTTCAAATCTGGTTTATCCCTATCTGTCATTCAAGATGGTTGGAGGATGTCGAAGATCAAAACCTTAACCTCAA
Organism: Cenchrus americanus; assembly: GCA_947561735.1. Taxonomy (NCBI): domain Eukaryota; kingdom Viridiplantae; phylum Streptophyta; class Magnoliopsida; order Poales; family Poaceae; genus Cenchrus; species Cenchrus americanus. The sequence continues at coordinate 71,953,449 of OX387244.1, read as the reverse complement.
CAACCGTAAATCTAGAAGCATATACGGACATCAACATATGAAAGAAGTTAAAGAAAAGATGGTCAATTTCTTTCATCCATGTTATTCTCCTCTCTATCACAGTGTGATTACAATAAGAACAAGAAAAGATGGATCTGATATCAATAATTTTACCCTGCTCTTCAATCTGTTTCCAATCTCTTCTGAGCTTACCTTTATCACACAACCAGATGGCGAGTCCCAATAGAAATCACGAAGATAAAGACAACAAAGGAAACATCGACATTCCATCTACAACCTCAGCAATTGAACGCAGGATGCTAGAGTATGTGGCAACACAAATTCAGACTTTACAAGCAATGACTCAAACCATGGGTAATATCCATCAGTATATTATAGAGCAAGCATCAAATCCTAGGAACTCCAATCTTGTTTTGGCCGATAACCGTCGAATTCATCCGTTCCACTTGTCATTGGACAAAGAAAATCCATCGATCATGCAAGCTCAAGTCTTACAAGGACAAAAGGAGATCAACACATCATCCCCTCATAACACGAGAGATAACCAAAACCGGAGTTCTCGCCGGGACCGGTAAAGAAGCAAGTTGTAGAAGCATGGAATCATCAAAATAATCGGAGAAGTCATGGAGCACCGGAGTTGCGTACGAATGAACAACAAGAACATATGAAGACTACAAGTACAAGCCAATGTTGTGAGCATTATGGTCGTTCATGTCTCCAAAAAGAAGCCAGCCCTAATGACGATGAGGCTAGACAATGTTACCATTTGAATATCAATAAGAAAAGGAAGTTATGTACCCAAAATCTAGTCCTAAAAAAATTGCTCAAGCTATAGATAGTAATCAGATTATCAACCTTGAGGATTGGAGTATAACTCTCAATGAATTTCAGCCTGACGGAATCAAACAACTCAAGAAGCATGTAAGCGAAGAAAGTCAAGGCAAAAGTATTAAAAGACCGTGATTCGGATACGGTAAAGAAGGTCACTATGTTAATAATTGTCCAACAAAGTGTAAGAGGATTTTGCCTAGTCACGATGGATTATATGGCCTCAAGTGTGGAGAAAATGGATATCTTGCTAGTTGGTGTGCAAAATAGGATAGTAATCAACCCCGGGATCGAAGTCTCAATACCCTTACTTCTAGTCAAACATACAATCGCCAGGATACTAAAGCAAGAAAAGCATGTTTCTAATGTAATAAAGAGAGACATTTCATAAGTCGGTACCCAAGAAGCCTTGGATCAAATGGAGAAGAATATTAAAAGATTACGTATGAGGATCCGAAGTATGATTCGAGATGGCTAAGCTTAGGAAAAGAAACAATTATGGAGTCGATCCGGATCTATTCAAATCACTTTATCAAGAAAAGAAGAAAAATCCTACAAAGGCAAATCAACGAGTCGAGAAAAGGAATGGACGAATCACAAGTGGGAGTTAGGTTGAGTATTCCGGTTGATGTTTATAAAGTGAGTTATGAAGAATAAAGAATTATGTATATAGAGCTTGTGTAAAACGAATTATATGGATGCAAGATAAGCGAGTGTTGGATGCTAAACACCCGAATTCTTGTTTCATGCCGGCTTTTGTGAATCTCGGGATGAGAATCGTCTTAAATTGAAAGTTCATGTTGTCTTATCTTTTTGAGTTCATCTCACCATGCATTAGTTCACTATTCCTATCTGAAATACCTTTCTCCAACAATCAGATAGTAAGCATTAGGTCAGAAGAAGGTCATGATATTCCACCTGTTGTTTGTGCTCATACTACTAATCAACAGAATCAAGCACCATCCCCATCCCCAACGCAGCAATGGATCCAATATGCAACAATCTCTTGCCGCTCACATGCAGCTAATCCAAAACCTGTCTGCCACTAATCAAACATTCAAGCTCAGCCGAAGTCGCCTACCACCGGCACCGGTGGACAAGCATAAGGAATTCATGAGTCACCGTCCTCCCACATACTCCTACTCAACCGATACATTGGACGTTGATGAATGGTTAAAGACTCGTCACCAAGAAGTTGGAGACGACACGGTACATCGATCGAGAGATGGTCTTGTATACGCAGACCGTTTGGAGGGATTAGCAACCGAATGGTGGAATGCGTACACTCGTCGCACATGCTACATCTAACACCATCACCTGGCAGGAATTCAGGGATAGTTTTCACGTGCACCACATTCCCTCTAGTGCGATCAAGCTTAAGGCAAAGGGAGTTCCTCGCTCTAAAATAAGGCAATATGTCGGTCAACGAGTATCTGGATAAGTTTACTCAGTTGTCTCGCCATGAATCAGATTAAGTTAATACTGACCCAAAGAGGCAAGAATGCCTCCTAGATAGTTCGATAAGGCCACTCAACTATCAACTACGAGTCACGGCTTTCCCGGACTTCACGACATTCTTCGAACAAAACTATAGGTCCGGAGAACAAACGTTTGAAACTTGGTGAACGAAAGCGCAAATTCCAATCTCGTGGACAATCGCGACACATGTCCTCGCTTCAACTTATCTCGGAATTCTCAGCTTAGTTTTGGTGGATCAAGTGGAAATTATTTGCAAAATTCCCAGTTGCAGCATTCAACTCAGCAGTTCCAGCATTTCAGCCAACAAACACCACATATTCCAAATCATCATCGAGATCGATTAGGTGCCCTAATGAGAAACGACTCTCAAGTTCACTCTAATGGTTGTTTCAGTTGTGGAGAATTGGAATGATATACCAGCATCTGCCCAAATCATAACATCTAGACTCCCCAGAAAGACAATGGTCAAAGGTTCGGACAACCAACATCTCAGATACACCATGGAAGTGCTAATTCCCAGATCAACAAGAGTCAACGGAAGTACGTGCGTGGCAGAGTGAACCACGTGACAGCTGAACAAGTTCAAGACACCCCTGGTATTGTGCTGGATACGTTTCCTGTCAACTCTGTGCCTGCAACGATTTTATTTGATTCCGGAGCATCACATTCTTTCGTTACTGAACAATTCGTGGCAAAGCATGATACACCTATGAGTTCTATGAAGACACATTTGCTGATTAGTTCCCCGAACGGTGAAATGAAATCCACTTATGTATGCCCATGAGTCAATCTTAGAATCTGGGGAATGGATTTTCAAGCCGACCTAGTAGATCTTATATCTAATGGAATAGATGTGATACTTGGAATGGATTGGTTAGGCGAATGTGATGGAATAATTCGTGTGCCAAGAAGTCGGTGCTCTTAACCGAGCCCACAAGGAGATAGGATTGAAGTTTCCATGATCGCCCCGTCCGAGAAGGAAGGAAAAGTGAATTAAGACAAAGGAAAGCAAAAGAAGAAGCTATGACTGCCAGAAGAGCTCAGTATACAAGATGGATTCAGAATAATACCCTTAGTTCTTTTCAATCTCTCCGAATCTCGGGACGAGATTCTTTTTAAGGGGGGTAGATTTGTGACACCCTAATTTTCCATCACTAAATTAATGTAAGCAACAAGGTGTTTTAGATTTTATTTTGTAAGGATTAAATAAATTATCAAATAAATTTGGCCTTAAAAATATTTAAATATCATTCTAATAATTTTAGAAGCAATAAGTACTTGTGCATCATGATTTGAATGCATGAGTTTTGACTCGTGGTGTGGTTTTAAAAGTCTTGAAATATTTGTGAAAAAGTCCTTAAAAATAATTAAGAAAAGTTTGTGAAAACGTGTTTAAAGGTTTGAATTTAAAAAGGGTTTGAAATTGGTTTGAAATGGCTTTGAAAAAAAACAAAACCTATCTATCCAAACCTCGCGCGGCCCAACTCCTTTACTGCGGCCCGTGTTCACCGCAGGGCCCAGCTCCCTCTTCCGGCCCATTAGCCGCCGCGGCCCAACATCTCTCTCTCTCCCCCCTTTTTCTTTTGTTTCCGTCGCCGCCAACCCGGCCCATGTGTCGGTCCCCTTCCTTTCTTCCTTCTTCCACCGCCGCCCGGGCCCCGCACGTCGCCCTCACCCTCCACCTCCACCGATCCCCTCCCCCCCCCCCGCATCACGGCCCGGGTGCGCGCGCCGGCCACCGTCTACTCCGCGCCGCCCCCCGCCCGCGCTTCCTTCCCTTCCCTCTTGCGCATTAGTGCGCAAGTGCATTCACTCGTGCTTGCCCCACCCTCTTCCCCTTCCTCTAACTCCCGAAACGGACGCCTCCTTGAATGCCATCAAGGCGGGCCGCCGCCATGGCCATTGACGGCCAATTGGCCGGACGCCGCTCCCTCTCCTCCTTCCTAGCCTATAAAGGCATGATCGAGCCTTGCGCACTCCCTTTTCCGCACCCGTACAAGCCCCGCACCTCTCGACCTTCGCACACGCGCCGCCACCGTGAAGCCGGCCGCCGCGCCATCGCCGGCCATCCGGCGCTCCCCGACGCCGGTGAAGCAACCCCTCGGCATCCTCGCGTCCTCCCTCGCCTCCCACTTCGCCGCACAAGAACCCGCGCCCGGAGCTTCTCCCTCCCCGCCGAACCGAGCCGTCGCCGAAGCTATCCGCCGCCGGCCGCCGCTCGTCATCGATCCGCCCCGTCGTTGCCTCCCCGTCGTCGTTTTCTTCTTGCGGAGTGCTATAGCGAGGTGAATAACCCCATCCCCCCTTTTTATTCCGCGTGTTCCGCGCCGTCCACGCCGCCCGTGCTCGTCGGAGTGGCCGCGCCACCCCCCCCTCACGGTGCGAGCCGCCATGGCCGCCGGAGCCGCCCCCGTGGCCACCTCGGTTAGGTTCTCCGTCACCCCGGCTTCGCGTAGGACCAAGTCCCGTCTCAAACCGTGGCCGGACGCCCTAGTTCATGCAACGCCGACGATTCCCCGGCGAGCCGCCGCCGTCTCGCGCCGCGCCGCCGCCGTCCCGCCGCCACCGCGCCGCTTACGTGCGTCCCCCGGCCGCCCGATCCGTAGGGGACGGTGCGGACATCGGGGTTTAACCCTTGGCCCCGGTCCACCGTGGACCCATGGACCGAGTCCATCGCGCGGTCCACCGCCGGCCCTTGAGTACGCCAACCGCCGGATCCGCGATCAACGGCGCGCCGGCCGCTCCCGCCATGGGTCAACCCGATCTCATACCGGTCAGCAGCCATAGTTTTTACAAAAAGAACCCTGCCCTTTCTAATATTACATAAATGCCCTTCCACCTATAGAAATCCTTCCAGTTAGGTCCTGATTTCTTCGTTTAAGCCCCTGAGCTTTTTAGTTTTTCCCCACCGCAGGTCCAATCTTGTCTTTTGCACTATAAACCTTCGGTTTATATGTGTAATTATGTTTTAGCCCCTGGTTTCTTGCGGTTAAGCCCCCGGAAGCCTAGTTTCTTCGCGAGAAAAGCCCCCGAAACTTGTTTTAGCCATATCTTTTCCGTCCTAGCTCCGTTTTAAGCGTTCTTGGTGTCCACACGACCGTCTTTTCAAGACCGTCGGTTTTAGAACCTTGTTTTGGCCGAATCTTGTGCGTTTTAGCTCCGTTTCCACCGTTTCAAGTTGCGTTAAGCTCATATCAACTAAAATTACGTGATAGGACCAATGTTGTACATGTTCCTTGTTTTATAATTTATTTAAATATTAAATATGATTAAGTACATGTATGCATGCTTTTCTAATTAAAATCTAATTAGAAGTTTAACATGTGTTTTCATAAGAAAGTTAATATGCTTAATACTAGTCAAATATTTCTTATAGCTAAAAGCTAATTAGATGTATACCTCGGTTTTATAATCAAACTTAATTTGATTAATGATTATGCAATTTGCTTCCTATATAAAAGCAATATAGGTTTATCTCGAGTGATCTTAATTAAATTGTTAATTTGATTAATATGAATGTAAATGAGTTTTTAAGTTGTAATTTGATTAGAATAACTCGAAATATAAAGTTATATGCCTAGATGCTTTTACATGCTTCTTTTAAAATTAAATGTTTAATCTGCATAAATCATACTTGAATATTTATAAGTAAAATTGAACTAGGCTTACACCGTCTTTTAAATACAAATATAACTTGCTTAACTATAAATAGGGAATTTCTTTGAAATAACCTATGCATATGATCTTTATTAAATTAAAATATACCAAGCACATAGCTAGCTCTTGTTTGTGATCATCCAAAGCTCTCGATAGTTCCTAGTGCTTTTGTGTTCGCGTTCCTAGAGCCAACCCTTGTCTTCTCTTTAAGCTTTTCATGCTTGGTGTATTGTTTTGTTTATTGTATGCTTTCTTGTGTGCTCGTAGACATCGTGTCGGTTTCAAGTGAGCAACCGGTTGAAGCGGATCAAGAGCAAGTGTTTGAAGAAGAAGAACCCCGTTGTTTAAGCAAGGAAGGCAAGTGGACTTCTCCCTCTCGCATATTCTTCTTTGCCCTAAACAATTGCATGATAAGTAAGTTTACTTTTAAATGTTGTATTGCATAAACTTGATGGGAAATCACCTTTCTAAGGACATGACTAGACTTTTACCTTCATTACCTTGGACAACCCTTTTAAATAAATGTTTTGGGTAGAAATGCTTAGTTGCTATAACTTGGGATGGTTAAAATAAATCTTATGCAATATGATGAATGTTGATCATGATAACTTGGATGATATACATGTATGTGTGTGCTTATGGTTAATAACAAGATCATATGGTTTAATCGGAACATGGAGAACCACCCGGGATAACGGTACAACCACAGTCCACATGGCTGCGGCTTAGCCGATTAATTAGGAGAGTGGGTTAGCCGATAGCTCTTTTCCGAGAGGGGCACGGGGGCCGGAGTTGAAGGGGTATAGCCCGGTTCTTTTGGGGTAGCGACCTTGGCTAAGGTGCCGACCATTAGGGAGGGTTATGGTCCGCTCCGCCTGTCGTAATCGGCCGCGGCCGTTGGTTTCTCTTCTTTCCTTTGTAAAGGCTTCGTAGTGGACCCCTAGCCACTCACCTCGGAAGTGTTTAGGGGTCCGATCAACCCGGCAACATGGGGAACACGAACCGTGGGCAAAGTGTACAACCTCTCGCAGTGTAAAACCGATTGATCGGCCGTGCTCACGGTCAAGAGCGGCTGGACCCTCACATGAATAATAAACTTGAAGATGGAACTAAATCGTGGTTTCTTGTGGTTTTTGAGAGAAGATGCTTTCCCAAATGCTTAAGTGGGTTGGTATAAACTTACATCTAGTAACTAGGTGCTTGCTAATAAAATTTGACCAACATTAAAATGCTAACCGCAAAGAAAACTCTTAGCCTATCCTTGATGGCCTTGCATCTTTCCCCCACTTGCTGAGCTCCAACCATAAGTGTGCTCACCCTTGCTTACCCGCTGTTCAGAAGAGAACACTGGAGAAGAGTACTTCAGCGACTACGAGGAGTTCTGAGGCTTGCGTGCCCCCAGTCAGATGCCTGTGGAAGATGAAGACGGTGCTGCGTCTTCATAGTTATCGTTTGATCGTTGTAAAGACCTTCGAGTCTAACGTCCGAGTGTAATAAAGAGATAATGTAATGGTTTAGCTCTTGTACATTTTTATTGCTTGTTTATTGATATTTCACTCATGACGTCCATCTTATGTGTGTAAACTTGATCCCGGCGCACATATGAGATGCATTTGGTTTTCTTCGGAAAATCGGGTGTGACACGAGTGCGGATGCAATTTGGCTAGCAATTCCTTATTGTTCTAAATTTGAGCATGCAAATCTTTCACGGATTGCTTAGCCGTAGCTCTCCTTTGTTCCAAAGCTGGTTGGGAGGATAGGTGTTGACGTAAAAGCAGCACCTCACGCCAAGCACACAGCAAGCCGAACAAAGCTGGCTTAACACACGTGACGAATCCAGAGTGTGCCAGTCAATTTTCCTGAAACTGACAAAGGATGAAAAGCAGTTAGATAAAACCTGGAACTTGCCGGGTGGTACCAGACAGTTCCGTATTTACGGCTACAAAGCCAATTAAAATGACATATAGCTACAACAAGCTATCTGTCAGCAATTTAAGTATCATTCGGGAACTCTAAAACATAAAATCAGGATATAGCCGAATGCATGACGTAAGCATGACGAAAGATCGGTCTTAGTCTAAATAACATTGCATGCACGTGGTCATGACCGATTTTCGAGGATAAATTACAATAAAATAAATAAAGGTGAAGCATGATTATAAATTTGCAATAAACATGCATGCATAGGCCAAAAGCACTAGTCTACCGCATGTCTAGGTACTTTCAAACCCGTCGAGCGTGACACCAAACAAGTTAATCCACCGCATGATACGACTTGCTTGAAACCACACCACCAACAAAGAATAGATCAATCCACTGGCCCCTGCCCCCAATTGCAGGTTGGAGAAACTGGTACAAGAGGATGCTTGATGATGACAGCGCTAAAACAAGCAATTGGGATAGCCTTCGCATTGCCCATTGTTTGGAATTATCTTTGGCTGAAACACCAAAAAATGAGAATCTTCTGATTGCAGCCTGTCATTTTTGGTTGAATGGTGCCAATGCTTTTCTTTTTGGCCATGGGCCAATGTCTCCCACTTTGGCCATGTATATATGATAACCGTCCTTGATGTCACAGGATCCGTGTACCCACATAGTACAAGGGCTCCTCCAGGCAAACAGGAGTAAAAACAGGAGTTGGATATAAGAGATATATCCAAAAACATATGTCTGATTGCCCTTTCTCTAAATTTGAGTACAGGGCCTTTCTGAACATGTGGCTATGCAAATTCATCTTCTGCGGCAAAGCCAATGAGCCAACCCTGAACCACATTGTAATGGCTGAGGACTTGGTTGTTGGTAATCTTATTCCTCTTGTAAAATACCTCCTAGGAAGTGTATACCATATGCTTCACCAGACCACCTTCTTGATGCACACCAGCCAAATGATCTCCTGTGTTAATGGTCCCTGGTGGTTTGTTCAAATGCTGCAGCTATACATGCACCAGATCGTTGATATTGACCTTAACAACCGGCATTTTCCTTCAGCCAACTACAAGGAAGGGGAAATCCAGATCACCAAAGGTTGCCAGACTTATGGAGAAGCTGCCTCAACCGTATCCATCGGCCAAAACATTAGCCAACTTTTTGAGCTCTTCTTCAAAGGCTTTGCCAATCCCCTTTGGCTCTTATATCTGAACATTGATAACTTGACTCTCCCTTGTGAATTTAGTTTTGAGACCGGATGTAATGATGTAAAATCCATAGCAATTTTCAACATCTTCATTCATCAATGCATCCTGCCAGCAGAATTCAGTGGAGGAAGGCAAAATCAGAGCACCTTTGAATACTACCAACCAAATATGATGGCCAGACAACTAGGATGCGGCCAAGTGCCCCCAAGGCTATTCCTTCATGAATTCTTCAAGCCCAAAGAGGATATTAAGGAATCCCTGCAAGCAAAAAGGGTCTTTGAGTATTAGTGCAGCTCAACTGTTTATGCACCTAGGCCCTTTGTGCCAATAACAATAGCTCATCCCTCCTTTACTTCCTGGTGGCAAGAATTTCATGATCACACCTTCAATGTGCTAGTACATTCTGTTTGTCTTGAGCTAATGCCTGATTTCCAGCCAGTTTCAGAGGTAATATACTTATTTTCCCCTCTTCTTCAACCATGTCTTCCTTTACTGATTAGGATCTTTCACTATTTTCTACAGGATACAGTGCCTGCCACTCTTGCCAGGACAATCTCCTACAACATTGCAGGCCCAATCTCTGCCTTGGGATTTCATTCTCCCACCTTGGCTCAACTGATGTCCAGATGTGCCACATCAGACCCAACTCTTATCAGTTCAGCCTCTGATAAAAGGAAAGCTCCATCCCTGGTTGCTCCTCCAGCTGCCAAGAAGAAAGGAACATCCAAAAGAGTTCTCATTGAGTTTAACATCTTTTCCTTCCTGAGCATAAAACCACTCTTCATCCTGATCATTTTTATCTTGTGTAATTTCAGACCAGAACTCAGCAACCAATAACCATTACAGAATCTGCCAATGCCCCATCTACTGGTAAGATTTTCATCATCTTTTCTTCTTTTTTCCTTTTAACCATTTTCTTCATTGGAATTTACCCTCTACTTATTATTTGCAGAGGAAACATTGGTGAGCCAAACTGTGGGGAGTCCTTCTCCTCAACATGCTCCAAATCCAGCTTCACCAAGGATCCATCCATCCTCTCCTCAAGCAGAAGCTCCATCCTCACCAAGGATCCAACCATTCTCTTCTCAAGCAGAAACTCCAGCTTCACGAAGGATGGATTCACCTTCTCCTCAGCCAGAAGCTTCAGTCTTACCAAGGACTCCACCAGCTTCTCCTCGGATAGAAGCTTCAGCTTTACCAGGGACTCCTCAAGTTTCTCCTCAACTGAACATCCAAGAGCCCCTCCTTGAGCCTGAAAAACTTCCTTCTCCAACTCAGGAGGCCAGAAATGAGGTAAGCATGAATATTTATCTCTTTTATTCCCATCTAATAAATCATCCTTAATTTAGTAAGCTTTTCTTTTCAGGATCAGGCTGTATCACCACCAAGCTTTTCTTTTACTGTGGATGACTTAACTGCCGAAAAAGGAGATGAAGCATCTTCAAGCCAAGCTTTATCAGAGGAAAATCAAGCAAAGCTAAAAGAAATCCTCTTTGCTGCAAAGGGATATCCAAGATCAAGTCAGGGACGTTGATCTTCTAGAAGAAGTGCTTGAATCCATTAACCAAGAGCTTCCTGACGATATCAAAGCCTCCTTGGAGCCTATCTCACAATTGGATAATCACTTTGCAGCAGTGAGGCGAAGTTTGAAGAATCAATCCTCCCGACCAGCCCTGGAACAAAAGAGAGCCAAATCCAAGCAATTCATGAAAGACTCACAGGCTCAGATCCAAAACAATAAGGAGTTGCTGGCTGAACTGCAGCCTGCACTTGAGTTGAAAATCGTCAGAAAAGCTGCACTAGAAGCCAAACTGAAGAACTTGACAGCTGAAATCGAGGCTGACAAGAAGAAGATAGCCGAACTTCTTGTATCAACAGAGAAAATTCAAAAGGAAGCTACAGCAGCCTTGATTGAATCAAATCAGCTCAAGACAAAACTCTCCGCTCTGTCTAACACCCTGGAAGCCGATCAGAAATTGCTGAAAAACATCAGCAAGATGATATCAGATGCTTCCAGTGTCATCTCAAAATACTTGGGTATATGATTGTATCAAACAGTTTGTAGCCGAATGGTTCATCGTCCTTGTAATTTTGCTCACCATAAGCTTTACTTTCCAATATTTGTCTTGCCTTACTTTAGCGAGCAACTTTTAGACGATTCATTCGGCAACTCTAGCCAAATAGTGTCAGACCCGAAAAACAACCCGACCGCAACTCAGCCGAATTTCAACTAGTCAAACCGAATATGACCCAGATTGAATCCCAAACGACCCGACGACGGTTCGGTTAAGGGAGCCTCTCCACTTCCAAATTTCTTGGGATATGCACCACGATCTCCGGCCACGATCTCTTTGCCAGTCCCATAAATAAGAACCTCGGGTGCCCCTAGCCTTTCACTAAGTCCTCTGCTTTCAACCTTTGCCAATCTAAACTTCTCTCTACTACTAGTACTCCATAAAGCTCCATGGCAGGCAGCAGCAACAGCCACCAGGCCAGCGATGAGGCCGAAGGGAGCCACGCTGGCGCTCGCCGGAGGTGGTGATCGTCGGTTTCTTTACAACTCTTTCTAGATTTCTTTTTGTTTCTGACGATCCTCTTCGTGTTTCCGTGCTCTTCCCGGTGGAACCCCTCGCTCTCGCACCGGCCACGACTCTGGCCATGGTGGGCGACTCCTCGGGATCGTCCGGCCGTTCCCACTCCTCCAGCTCGCGCTACAGCGATTGCGACACCCGCAGGTTCAAGGCGGAGCGTGATGAAACCCGGTGCGAGTTGGAGGTCATCTCCAAAAATGCCGGAATCGCCAAGCTCGAGTGGGAGCACCAGCGCAAGCAGCTGCTGGAGGCCATCGACGGTGAATCTTGTGATTTGTTTAATCTCAACTCAACTTTGAACTAAATGCCATTGCTCCGTAATTGCTGCAGACCGCGACGCCGAGCTCAACTGGCTGAAGACGCTGGTGAAGAAGTTGGCGGACAAGGTGAACACTCCCGGAGACACACCGGAAGCCCGCCTTGGCATGGTGGAAGACCGCGTCGACGAAGTGGCCCTCCACGGCGTCCGCCTGGGCACCACCCTGGGCCTGGCTGCCATGGCGACGCACACCAGCGTCGACTACTCCACGCGGCCGCACGGGTTCCACGGCGGCGCGCCAGAGGACGTCGACGTCATCGAGGTCATCCTGGAACGCCTCGACGGCCACGGTGACGCCATTGCCGATTCCATTCATCCCCAATCTGTGTTGAATAGGCTTTTTGATTAGTCTGTACTAGGGATGCTGGAATTTCGGTAATAAATATGAAATTTTATCTTCTATATTTGTCTTGTGATAATTTCCTTTGATCTGTGCATGCGAACTTTCACTGCTTTGAACGCATTCAGGAACTTTCACTCGAGCCGAATACGCACAAACTCTTGTCCCTTGGCGTTGAATCCGCAGAAAATCCTTATTCGGGAGCCATAAACATTGTTCAATGAAAAACCCTTCGCACTCGGAGAGAAAACCCTACCATTTGGTATTCCCATTAATGTACGCCAGCCAGTCATCACTCCCGATGCGCTCTCACGGATAATAAAATAGCCCCCTTGGTGCGCTGCAAATCCACTCGCACACACTTCCATCATTTCACGTCTTCCAACCCTGCTTCTCCAGAGGAAAAATCCCCAAGGCCATGGCGGATAAGGGGAAACAACCAGTCGAGGATAACAGCATCCCACCAAAGAAGCGAACCATTCGAGAGTAATCTTTCCTTCTCAATCCTTTCTCTTGCTCTTGATTGCAATCTCATGATTCACCTTCCTTTGTTTTTCAGCCTTGACTTTGTCCCAGAGGAAATTTTTGGAACTGAAGAGGTTCCTGAGTACATCCTCTCTGATTCCTCTGGTGAAGTAGAATACGCCACGCCGGAACAGAAGACCAACCACCAACTGCGCCGTCGCATCCGGCATCTAGAACACAACCTGCGGGACATCACCGCCCGCTGCAGTGCTGAACGCGAACGCCGCATGAGCTTGGAGGCGTTGGTAGGGGGTAAGATCTTCATCCTTATTTGATTCTCATGTTTGAGTTTCATATCCCACATTCAATGAGAATCTGTTCCCTTTCTTCAGATGTTTCTGATAAGTACAACAACTTGAAGGCTTCCTAGGATAGCCTGATGGAAGCTGCAAGTCACGGCAATCCCCGAAGCTTCTACGTTGCCGTCATGGTGGTCCTGGAACAGCTGAAGAGGGAAGAGCTGAAGAGAAAAAACGCGGAATCAAAGAAATGAAGAATACTTTCGCTTCTTCCTCCAGGCCTTCTGCTTCCCACAGGCTCCCTTTTGTAATTTTAGGTGGCTGGGTTGCCAAATAAAGAACCCGCAAGAAACGTTTGTAATGTAGAACATTTTTTGTGCTAAGGGCAATACACTTTAGAATTGGCTGTCTCCTTTGTTAGGACTTTTGTTCTGAAGGCGGCTTCTTTCCCGAACGCCGGCTGTTTCTATATTTCTGATGCTTGTAATCCTGATGCTTGCAATCAACGATCAACTTCAATACTAGGATAATATTTCTTCAAGTATCTCCCGTTTATAGCAGCAGTAAACTCTTCTCCTAGTAAAGTTCTCAAGATATACGCATTTCCAGGCGTACACCTGACTACCAGAAAAGGACCTTCCCAATTCGGGGACCATTTGCCGAACATACTGTACTTAGTCCCAATCGGCAGTAATGCTTTCCAAACCAAATCCCCTTCTGCAAATTTCTTGACTTTTACTTTCTTGTTGTAATACTTAGCAACTCGCAACTTGTTCTTCTCAATATTTTCGAAGGCCCTAAGACGAATCATTTGCAAATCCTCTAACTCGTCCATCATTAAGCCACTGTAATCTTTGGAACTTAAATCCTTTTGCAAAACCACTCTCCTCGAATCTGATTGCATTTCCCATGGCAAAACAACATGATGCCCGTAAACCAACTCATAAGGAGATGTTTTTATAGCTCCATGAGGGGCCATTCGGTAAGCCCACAAGGCCTCATTGAGTACCGAATGCCACCTTTTTGGCTTCTGATCAATCTTCTTTTGTATAATCTTGATCATGATCTTGTTAGAAGCCTCTGCCTAACCATTAGCTTGGGCATAATAAGGAGAAGAATTTAACAATTTAATCCCCATGCTTTCAGCAAATTCTCTGAACTCTGAAGATGTAAACTGAGTTCCTTGATCAGTTGTAATTGTTTGAGGAATTCCAAATCTGTAAATGATGTGTTCCTTGACAAACTCAACCATGTTTTCTGATGTTACTTTTTTCAATGGAATTGCCTCAACCCATTTAGTGAAATAATCTGTTGCCAAAAGCACAAACTTATGCCCCTTGCTAGATCGAGGATTTATTTGCCAATCAAATCTATACCCCATCCTCTGAATGGACATGGCTTGATAATAGGATTCAAAGCTGATGCTGGAACTCTCTCAATATTTCCAAACTTTTGACAATCTTGACACCCTTTGTAACACTCAAAGCAATCTTCCAGCATGGTCGGCCAATAACATCCAGTGTGCCTGATAACCCATTTTATTCGGTAAGTTGATTGATGTGCTCCACACAGCCCATTGTGCACTTCACTCATCATTTTCTTTGCTTCTTCTTGACCCAGGCATTGTAGCAACACCCCATCTAATGATTTGTAAAACAAACGTCCATCAAGAAGAACAAACTTTATAGCTTTATACCTGAGCTTCTTAGAAACCTTTAGGGATGGATTTTCTAGATAATCAACAATTTCTTTTCTCCAATCATCTTCTGCTAGATCACTCCCGAAAGCACACACATCGTTGGCAAACACTTCTTGATTTTCTCTATAACCTGAAGCACTTTGAGCCAACATGTTTGCTTCTTCATTGTGTTCCCTACGAATATGTTGTAGAATCACTAACTGAAAACTTTTTAAAATTTCTCTGCATTCCTCGTAGTAATTTCTCAGGATATCATTTCTACATTCATATTGGCCATTCAATTGTTTATAACCAGCTTTGAATCTCCATAAATTTCAACTGAAATAGCCTTTGCTTCTTTCAAATACTGAAGCCCTCTAAGTAATGCCTCATATTCAACTTGATTATTTGTGACAGTAGGTTGAATAGGAATAGCAAACTCAAACATTTCTCCCCTGGTTGAAATTAATAAAATTCCTACTCCTCCACCTTTGCCACATGAGGATTCATCAAAGAACAAAGCCCAAGGAGTAATCTCAAGCAAACTAATTGATGGTTCACGATGTTCAGTAATGAAATCAGCAATAATCTGTCCTTTAACAGCTTTTGCCGATTCAAACTTCAAGTCAAACTCAGACAAAGCTAAAATCCACTTGCCAATCCTTCCATTCAAAATTGGCATAGACAACAAGTGTTTAATTACATAAAATTTTGAATATACAACGCATTCGGCATTCAACAAATAGTGCCGAAACTTTGTACATGAGTAATAAACACACAGGCAAAGCTTCTCCGCAGCCGAATATCTTGTTTCGGGATCAAGCAATTTTCGGCTAAGGTACGCAACTACTCGTTCCTTTCCCTCAAATTCTTGTATGAGGGCCGATCAAATGGTTTGGGTATCGGCCGCCACGTACAACTTAAAAGGCCTGTTCAATTGTGGAGGCACCAACACTGGCGGTTCCTTCATGTACTCCTTGATTTCATAGAAAGCCTTTTGTTGTTCGTCACCCCATACAAACTTCTAATCCTTCTTGATCCTCAACAGTGGAGAGAAAGGCAACACCTTTTGTGACAAATTTGAAATAAATCTTCTCACAAAATTGATCTTGCCGAGCAATGATTGCAATTCTTTGAGATTGGTTGGAGGAACAACTTCATCAATAGCTTTCATGCTCTTCTTGCCAACTTCTATTCCTCCTTCATGTACCAAAAATCCCAGGAACACTCCAGCTGAAACCCCAAAGGCACACTTGTTCGGGTTCATCTTAAGCCCATGTTTTCTGGTGCACTCTAGAGTTTTCTTCACATCATCCAAGTGTGATGCATGATCCAAAGACTTGATCACGACATCATCAATGTATATCTCAACAATTTTGCCGATCAACTCGTGAAAAATATAATTCATGGCTCTTTGATAAGTTGCACCAGCATTTTTCAACCCAAATGTCATAACAATCCACTCAAAAAGGCCTATATGTCCAGGACATCTGAAGGCTGTCTTTCATATATCTTCTATTGCCATAAAAATTTGATTGTACCCTACATTGCCATCCATAAACTAATAACCTTATGCCCAGCAGCGGCATCAACCAACAAGTCAGCAACATGCATTGGATATCCATCCATGGGTGTAGCTCTGTTTAGATCTCTAAAGTCTATGCGAACCCTCATTTTCCCGTTTTTCTTGTAAACAGGGACAATATTAGAGATCCATTCTGCATATCTACATGGACAAATGAAATTTGCTTCTATTAATCTCTCAACTTCTTTTTTCACATCGGCCAATACTTCATCCTTGTAGATCTTTCGGGGAGGTTGCTTGTAAGGCCTAAAACTAGGCTTGATTGGCAACCGATGCTCAACAATGGAACGATCCAAACCAGGCATCTCCGAATAATCCCAAGCGAAGCAATCTTTGTATTCTTTCAGTAGCTTGATCAACTCTTTTCTGAAACTTGAATCCAAGTTAGCACTGATAAATGTCGGCCTTGGCTTGTCACCATCTCCAATGTCTATTTCTTCCAATTTGTCAGCCGACATAAATCCACGCCCTAACTTTCCATCAGTTCCATCAATTGGATTCTCCATTAAAAATTGCTATAAGAGCCGACTGCTTGAATCGGTACGTTGATCACCGCCGACCGGTTCAACGGGACCTTCACCCCAGTCCTTGCCTGAGAAGCAATCTATACCTTGATACTCCCGGAAGGTCGGTTCCACGTTAGACAAGCTTACGAATCATCTCGCTTGGACCACTTCTATATCATCATCCACCCATTGAACAAGCTGTTGATGCATGGTAGATGGGATGCAGCAATTTGCATGGATCCAGTCCCGTCCAAGCAGCAAGCTATATGCCCCTTTGCCCTCAATGACAAAGAAGGTCGTGAGCAAGGTCTTAGATCCGATCATCCGATCCACATGTACACAGCCCTTGGTGTCTGAAGGATTCTCAGCAAAATCGTTCAGAACTATACTCGTTGGCGTCAAATCCCCAGGGCCCATGCCGAGCTTCCTGAACGTAGTGTACGGCATCACATTGACTGTAGCTCCACCATCAACGAATATCTTGGTCAATGGCTTCCCATTGACATATCCTCTAAAGTACAGCGGTCTCATGTGCCGATTCTTGGCTGGCTTGTCAAAGGTAGCTTGCTTGGCCAACACTAGCTGTGCCATCAGACCAAGTTGCTTAGCCTCATCTGGCGACGTCTCTTCCTGCACAACCTGATTAGCTGGAGCCATGAATTTATTCGGCAAGAAACATGCCATGCATGTAGGAGCCGAACGACCCGATCCATCAGGCTTATCCTTTGTACGCCACACCTGTTTCCTCTTGATCCCTACCTGCTTCAACTCCTGATTTCTCAAGCGTTGAACTCTTTTCTTTAGGCTTCTCCTCAAGCCAGGTGGGCACCACTGTCCTTTCTGCCAGACATATTCACGCTCTTCTTCTTCTTCATGATCAATCCACCTGTGATCAGCATATCTTTTCCTTGGTTGATCATTAACTTCATTTATTTTTATGCGCCGACCGTCACTAGGGTGTATCCTTCCAATTCTTTCATGAACGGATCGGCAATTGACAGTATCCTGCTTATACTCAGTATATTTGTCACTGCATTCAGGACAATTGTTCAACGTGGGGAGTTTTAAACCTTCATTCCAGCAGTGCCTGAAGAACGCACATCCCCAATGCGCACGCTCTTGTTCTCGCGCATGCTCTTCTCGTTCTCTCCTGTGCACTTCTTCCTCGTACTTTTGTTTCTGGTAGCGCTCCTTTTCTTGCTGACGCTACCACTTATTAAGGAGAATGCGCGAAGTCACCCTGGGTTTAGAAGATTCCCCAACTTCAACTTGACTTTTCAGGATGTGAGCCACTTCCTTGTGGACATGTTCAACTGTTACTTGTTGAGCAGGGTCAACTGACCCATCCTGCTTTGCCCTCGCTGAAGTCAAAACCTTCACTTTTCTTTTTTCCTCAGCAGTCACCATGTTGACTGAAAACCCAATCATGTTTTGAGGAAAAGGATTGCCATCCAACTTCATCTTATTTTCAAATTTTAAATGACCTTCTTGGATAGCCTTTTGAATTCTCATCCTGAAAACCCTGCACTCATTGATGGAATGAGAATTCCTGTCATGAAACCCGCGGTATCTCTTTTCTTTCACTCCATCAGGCCGAAGCATAGAATGCCCTTCTGGCAACTTGATTCGGCCTTCCTTCACGAGGAACTCAAATAGCTTATCAGCCTTGGTCACATCAAAATTATAGGTGCCCTTGGCTTGCTTGACCCATCTCTGGTTCACTATTAACGGCTCTTTGTCCCACACTATTTCAGCTGCAGCTATTTCCTCGTCATCATCAAGTTCCTCTCCTTGATCAGCTCTTTCGAGGAATTGGTTGTAGATGTCAGCTATATCACTGTGTTTGGCGAACCTGGAGTCTTTCTTGAAGCCATAAGCTTGATTACTCATTAATGATAGCATGTGCGACAATTGGCCAAGATTATCGAACTCCATGCCGAATAGCTTTTCCTGAATAGCTGGCAACATACCTGCTACAGCCATACCATCCAATTGATCATCTGGTAGGTTCAAAGAGAAGCACATGCTTTTGGTCTCTCTGAACCTCCTAAAAAACTCCATTGGTGTCTCATTGTTCCTCTGTCTCAGGGTAGTTAGATCAATTAGCTTCTTCTCATTGCTACCAATGAAATAATGAGCATGAAACTTGTGCTCCAAATCCTTCCAAGAGCAGATTGAGTGAGCAGGCAAAGAAGTGAACCATGTAAAGGCTGGGCCTGTTAGTGATAGAGGGAAATATCTGATCTTGGATGCTTCATCAGCTGAAGCTTCCCCAAGCTGCATCAAGTATCGGGCTATGTGCTCCACACTGTGCCCAGAAAACTTCGTGAAATCTGCAGGAGCTTTCACCCTGTGCTGCAAGGCCACCCTGTTATACCATTCTGGGAAAGGAGGTGTATACACGTGCCGTTGGTTCTTAGGCTATAGACCGAATTGATTTTGAAGCACATCGATCATCCTCTGCATCAGGAGATCAATATTGACGTCTTGATTACCCGTTCCTCCAACAGGCATCCCTGCAGCGCCACCATATCCAGGATTCGGGAGAGCATCAATGGCACTGTAATCGATGAACTCTGAATACCCGGTGCCGTACATGTTCTTCTGCAACCTGTTGTTTGCTGGGGCTATCCTATATGTAGAATCAGGTTGAACTCCAGGAGTGCCAAACGCAATCTCCCCATATGTACATGGATTAGGTATCGCTTGACAAGGATTTGGCTGGACTGGCTGGCTATCCACGTGTTGAGTTGGCTGACCACTCATGCTCTGTGGAGGCGGTTGAACACTTGTATCTGGATGAACTGGTTGGCTATTGACAGCGGTACTTGATTCTCCTTCAAAATGCTTGTTCACTCCTGGGCCAAAGATGTCAACCATCATCTGTTGAAAGATATTCAGAAATGTGGTATTGTGCCTAGCCATTATGTCTTCCAAAGTTCTTTGTACCATGCGAAAAACCTCCTGTTTCTCTTCAGCAGATGTGGTATCAGGTTCTCCTGGTAGTAGAACTCTTGGCATGTCAAACTTAAGATATGGTACGCCACTTCTATTTTTAAAAAATGACATCAGACATTTCTGCTGAAATTGATCAACAACTTCCATTAGTTGCAATTGCTGTTCTGCAGAAAACTCCTCTATGGTGACATCCATGACATCATGAATATCACGCATCTTGATCAGCTAGATAGTCCCACCGGGCATGCCAAAAACTGTGTTGACGTAAAAGCAGCACCTCACGCCAAGCACACAGCAAGCCGAACAAAGCTGGCTTAACACACGTGACGAATCCAGAGTGTGCCAGTCAATTTTCCTGAAACTGACAAAGGATGAAAAGCAGTTAGATAAAACCTGGAACTTGCCGGGTGGTACCAGACAGTTCGGTATTTACGGCTACAAAGCCAATTAAAATGACATATAGCTACAACAAGCTATCTGTCAGCAATGAGTATCATTCGGGAACTCTAAAACATAAAATCAGGATATAGCCGAATGCATGACGTAAGCATGACGAAAGATCGGTCTTAGTCGAAATAACATTGCATGCACGTGGTCATGACCGATTTTCGAGGATAAATTACAATAAAATAAATAAAGGTGAAGCATGATTATAAATTTGCAATAAACATGCATGCATAGGCCAAAAGCACTAGTCTACCGCATGTCTAGGTACTTTCAAACCCGTCGAGCATGACACCAAACAAGTTAATCCACCGCATGATATTTATATGACTTGCTTGAAACCACACCACCAACCAAGAATAGATCAATCCACCGCATGATACAATCTAAATATGGAAGGCTAAAAGCATACATATTTAAAACGAACTTATAAACATGTTTCACTCGTGAAGGAATTGCCGAATACAGCTGTACAGCCGATCCGGGTTCCGTGGAGAAGGAACAAACATTAAAAAGTCAACAAGATTGAACCCGCAACACGTGAAAATCTAGATTGATTTGGGTTCGGCTATTTAAGAGCACATGATCCATGCACCACATCGAGTTGAAGGTTTGAACACGCATCATATGGATCGTAAAACAAGATAAAGCCGAATCTAATCAATCTAAATTGGGCAAAAGAGTGTTACATGAATTAAACATGAAGCAAAATTCAAAGCAACACATGGTAACTTAATGAATCTATTAGATCTTGCCAAATCTAATAGAGCCGATAACTAGCTCCAAGCTAGATCTTAGCCTACCGCATGGCTCATGATCTAACAAGAAACCCTCTTGAACCAAGCTTAAATCCACCGCATGATACTAAGCATGGTAACAAGACTACTTGCATCACGTGCTAAATCCACCGCATGATACTAGACATGATACAAGGTTGCCGGTACTTACGGAGGTCGACGGATCGATGGCTCCTCTCGAAGAACTCGACGACTCGACTAAAGGACTCGAAGGTTGGCACAGGGCCGGTTTGTTGTGAAATTGTTCGATCCCTATTATAAACACTAAGGGTTTATATTTATACCCTTGTCCTAACACGACTCCTAGTCGATCACGAGTACAACATTTATTGCCTAAATTAATGCCCCGACGCCAATGTCCGTCTTGCACCCGTCATCAATTCGTCCCTTCCTTATATTCAGGCCACGTCATCACGTATTCCCGAATGTTTCCTTTTCCAAGCACAAAACAGCCTTTCTGCCGAATGATGGCGTGCTACTGACCGCAGGTACCTTTACCAAATGCTTTGAGAAAAATTTCTTGTCGAATGATGTTTCTTCACCAGACCCGGCCCACAAGTCAGTCTCTTTCCTGTACCAATTTTTGGTGTTAATAATAGGTTCTTCAAAGCCTGTTTTACTGCTGCAAAGTGATTATCCAGTTGGGAAACAGGTTCTAAGGAAGCCTTGATTTCAGCAAGGAGATCTTGATCAATAAATTCAAGTTCTTCTCTTAGAAGATCAGCATCCCTGACTTGGTCTTGAACATCCCTTTGCAGCAAGGAGAGGATTTCCTTCAGCTTTGCTTGATTTTCTTCTGATAAAGCTTGGCTAGAAGATGCTTCCTCTCCTTTTCGGCAACCAAATCATCCACAGCGAAAGAATAACTGGGTGATGGTACAGTTTCCTCCTGAAAAGAAATTCTTGCCAAATTAATAATGATCTATCAGGTGAAAATAGAAAAGATGGATGTTCATGCTTACATTCCTAGCTTCCCAAATGGGGGAAGGAAGCTTTTCAAGCTCAAGGGAAGGCTCTTGTATGTCTGGCTGAGGAGAAACTGGATGATTTCTTGGTGAAGCTGAGACTTCTGGTTGAGGAGAAGATGGTTGAATCATTGGTGAGGCTGGAATTGAATCATGATGCGGAGAAGAACTCCCCACAGTTTGACTCACCAAAGTTTCCTCTGCAACTAGCAAGTAGGGGATAAGTGCCAATGAAGAAAAATGATTGAAGAATAAGATGGTGAAGATTTTACCAGTAGATGAAGCATTGGCAGAATCTGTAATGACCACTGGTTGCTGAGTTCTGGTCTGAAATCATGCAAAGATAAAGATGGTCAGAATGATGAAGGGCATTATGTTCAGGAGGGGAAGGTGTTCTGACCTGAATAAGTAGCTTTTTGCTTGTTCTTTTCTTCTTGACAGTTGAAGGAGCAATAAGAGATGGGGCCTTCCTTTTGTCAGAGGCTGGCTTGATGAGAGCTGGATCTAGCGTGGCATGTCTGGACATCAGTTGAGCCAGAGTGGGAGATCGACATCCCAAAGCAGAGATTGGGCCTTCAATCTTATAAAGGATTATCCTGGCAAGTGGGGCAGGTACTATATCCTGCAAAAAATGACAGAATCATGATCAATAAAGAGGAGTATGATTGAAAACAGATGTAAGAAAGGGAGATGAACATATTACCTCTGAAGTTTGTTGGAAGTCAGGCATTAATTCAAGACAGAGACGGTGTACTGGCATGTTAAAAATGTGATCATGAAGTTCTTGCCACCAAGGAATTGAAGAAGGGTGAGCAAATGTTATTGGCACAAAAGGCTTGGTGCATAGAAGGTCGTGCTGCACTTATACTCAAAAATCCTTCTTGCTTCTATGGATTCCTTGATATCCTCTCTGGGCTTGAGAAATTCATGGAGAAATAGCCTTGGGGGCACTTGGCCACATCCTAACTGCCTAGCCATCATGTTTGGATGGTAGTACTCAAAGGTACTCTGGACCAGCCTTCCTCCACAGAATTCTGCTGGTAGAATACAGGGATGAATGAAAGCATTGAAGATTGCTATAGAATGTACATCATTACATCCAGTGTCAAAACTAAACTCACAAGGAAGAGTCAAGTTGTCATTGTCCAGATATGGGAACCAAAGAGGGTTGGCAAAATCTCTGAAGAAGAGCTCAAATAATTGGCCAATGTTTTTGTTGATAGACATAGTGGAAGCAGCTTCTCCATAGGTTTGGCAGCCTTTGGTGCTCTGGGTTTCTCCTTCCTTGTAGTTGGTTGAAGGGAAGTGCCGATTGTTGAGGTCAATGGCAACAATCTGGTGCATGTATAATTGCAGCCACATCTGAACAAACCACCAAGGGCCATTAACACAGGGGATCTTTTTGTTGGTGTGCATCAGATAGGTGGTTTGATGAAGCATATGATAGACACTTCCTAGAAGGTACTTCCCAAGGGGAATAGGTGTACCAGCAGCCAGGTCTCTGGCCATCACAATATGGTTCAGAGTTGGCTCATTGGCTTTGCCACAAAAAGATAAATCTGCATAACCACATGTTCAGGAAAGCTCTGTATTCAACATCAGTCAGGAAGCCATCAGACATATAGTTTTGGATATATCTCTTGTATCCAACACTTGTTTTCACTCCTGTTTGCTTGGAGGAGCCCCTGTACTTGCATGGATACACAGTTCCTGTGACTCTCAGGCCGGTTATCTTGTACACATCGGCCAAAGTGGGGGACATTGGCCCGTGGCCGAAAAGGAAGGCATTTGCACTATTAGACCAAAAGTGGGAGGCTGCAATTAAAAGGCTCTCATTTTTGGGTGTTTTGGCTAGGGACAATTCTAAGCAGTGAGAAATACCAAGGCTGTCCCAATTTTTTGTCTTGGGGCTGTCATCATCAAATATCCTCTTATACCAATTTCTCCAGCCTGCAATTGGGGGCAGAGGCCAGTTCTTGAAAGTGTACTGCCACTCGTGGGGTTTCGACAGTGATGTCTTGAAGGGAATCCTTTGGGATTCGGTTGCAATGAACTCAGAAAGATTGGAAATCCCTACGGGCCCGAGGAAATAAGATGTTGATTGATTCTCGACGGGAATCAAGATTTCGGCAGCTAGAGCCTAACAAAAACAAAAGAGGGCAAAAGGAAAATTTGAGATGGGATTCGAGAAAAGTAATACCGAATGAGCTTGAGGAGAATAAGATTTACCTGAAGAGTTTGGTCTTGGTTCGCCATTTGAGAATTAAAGCTTGAAAAGTTGATGAGCTAGGGTTTGGATCTGGACGAAGGCTCCAACGGTTTGAATGAGGAAAGAACGGGTGTTGAACAGATTCGGCCTGGGGACATTGAGTATTTATGGTCAATTTCGGAATACAATCACCTTTTCATCCCATAATTGAAGGGGCATATGTTAACACCAAAAATTGGTACAGGGAAGAGACTGACATTTGGGCCGAATTTGGCAGAAGAGCACCATTTGGCAGAAAGTTTTCCTCAAAGCATTCGATAGAGGCGTCTGCGGTTGGGAGTACATCATCATTCGGCAGAAGAATTGTTCCACGGGTGAAAGCGGAAAGCATTCGGGAATGTGTGATAACGTGGATTGCATATAAAGAAGGGGATGAATTGATGACGGGTACGAGACGGACATGACGCCATGGTATTAATTTTAGGCGATAAATGTTGTAATCGTGGTCGACTAGGAGTCGTGTTAGAGACAGGGTATAAATATAAACTCTAAGTGTTTGTAATAGGTTTCGAACAATTTCACAACAAACCGGCCCCGTGCCAACTTTCGAGTCCTTCTAGTCGTGTCGTCGAGTTCTTCGAGAGGAGCCATCGATCCGTTGACCTCCGTAAGTACCGGCAAACTTGTATCATGTCTAGTATCATGCGGTGGATTTAGACCGTGATGCAAGTAGTGTTTTTACCATGCTTAGTATCATGTGGTGCATTTAAGCTTGGTTCAAGAAGGTTTCCTTGTTGGATCATGAGTCATGTGGTAGGCTAAGATCTAGCTTGGAGCTAGTTATTGGCTCTATTAGATTTGGCAAGATCTAATAAATTCATTAAGTTACCATGTGTTGCTTGAATTTTACTTTTTTGTGTTTAATTCATGTAACACTCTTATTGCCTAATTTAGATTGATTAGATTCGGCTCTATCTTGTTTGTGATCCACGTGTTGCACGCTCAAATCTTTGGCTTGACGTGGCAAGCGAGTCATGTGTTCTCTAATAGCCGAATTCGAATCAATCTAGATTGTCATGTGTTGCGGGTTCAAGCTTGTTAATCTTGCATAGTTTGTTCCTTCTCCACGGAACCCGAATCGGCTGTACAGCTGTATTCGGCAATTCCATCATGAGTGAAACATGTTCATGAGCTTGCTTTAAATAATGTATTGCTTTTAGCCTTCCATGTTTAGATTGTATCATGCGGTGGATTGATCTACTCTTGGTTGGTGGTGTGATTTCAAACAAGTTGTATCACGCAGCGGATTAACTTATTTGATGTTATGCTTGACGGGTTTGAAAGCACCTAGACACGCGGTAGACTAGTGCTTTTTATCTATGCATGCTTGTTTACTGCGAATTCATGATCATGCTTCGCTTTTTATTTATTTCATCATGATTTATCCTTAATAATCGGTCATGGTTACGTGTTGCAATGTTGTTTAAATCAAGACCGATTTTTCATCATGCTTACGTCATACATTCGGCTGTGCCTTGTTTACATGCTTTATTAGTTCCCGAATGATGTTCGAATTACTGACAGATAGCTTGTTTGTAGCTATATGTTGTTCTAACTGGCTTTATAGCCATAAATACGGAACTGTCTGGTACCACCCGGCAAGTTCCAGGTTTTATCTAACCGTTTTCATCCTTTGTTAGTTTCAGGGAAAATTGACTGGCACGCTTCCGGATTCTAACGCCCGGGCCACGTGTGTGAAGCCAGCTAATCCGGCTTGCCGTGTGCTTGGCGTGAGGTGCCGATTTTACGTCAACACACTTTTTGGGCACGACGGCGGGGACCCTCAAGTTGATCAAGATGCCCGAAATCCAAGCCGTCCCGGATGTCACCCTCAATAAACTCGTCTTCGTAACATCAACTACTACTGAAAGAAGTTGTGGAGCAGTTCCAGCAGAAGTGTCTGATGTCTTTTTCCAAGAATAGGAGTGGTGTGCCATTCCTCAGGACAGATATGCCAAGAGTTCTGATACCAGGAGAGACTGATGCCACAGCTGCTGCAGAGAAACAAGAAGCTTTTTGTATGATACGGCAAGCTATGGAAGGAATAATGGCTAGACACAACACTGCCTTTTTAAATAGCTTCCGACAGATGATGGTTGGTGTCTTTTGCCCAAATGTGGACAAACATTTTGAGCAAGGTGAATCAAGTGCTGCTGCTAATGGCCAGCCACCTCGTCAAGATGCAAGTGCTCAGCCACCTCAGCAAAATATGAGTGTTCAGCCAACTCAGCATGTGGGTAGTCAATCGATCCAGCAGAACCCTCATCAAGCAATACCTAATCCACGCACGTATGGTGAGATGGCATTCGGCACTGCTAGAGTTCAACCTGTCTCTGCCTACAGGATAGCCCCAACAAGTAACAGGCTGCAAAGGAACATGTACGGGAACGGGTATTAAGAGTTCATGGACTACAGTGCTATCGATGCTCCCCCGAATCCTGGGTATTAAGGTGAGTGACAAGATCACTCTCAGGCGTGTTGCTATGGTTCAATTGCTTGGGTACAATTTGCTTTCTGTGTCCCAGCTATTGGATGAGGGTTTTGAGGTGTTGTTTCGGCCTGGTGGTTCTCGGATTTTGGACTCTCGAGGGGACCTTGTCTGTATGGTTGTTCCGGAGGGTCATGTGTTTCGAGCTGATTTTTCTCAGTCTTTTGGTGTTGAGTGTTGTTTCTTGGCTGGCTCTTCGAGTGAGTTGTGGAAGTGGCATAGGAAGTTGGGTCACTTGAGCTTTGACCTTTTGTCTCGCTTGAGTAAACTCAATTTGGTCCGAGGATTGCCACGGTTGAGGCTTGAGAAAGAGTTGGTTTGTGCACCTTGTAGGCATGCCAAGATGGTAGCCTCCTCTCACCCGCCTCTCACCAATGTGATGACGGAGCATCCATGCGAGCTGCTCCATATGGACCTTGTTGGGCCAACTCGTGTGAGATCTGCGGGTGGGAAGTGGTACGTCCTTGTTGTGGTGGACGACTACTCTCGGTATGTGTGGGTGTTCTTTCTTGAGGAGAAAGGGGAGACATTTGGTTTTGTTCGAGATCTTGTTTTGAGGTTGAGGAACGAGAGGCACGAAGATGCCATACGAGCAATCCATAGTGACAATGGCTCGGAATTCAGAAACTCTCGTTTTGAATCCTTTTGCCATGACTTGGGTCTTGAACATCAGTTTTCGAGTCCGTATACGCCTCCCCAGAATGGTGTTGTGGAAAGGAAAAACAGGACCTTGTGTGAGATGGCTTGGACGATGCTTGACGAGCATACGACTCCGAGAAGGTTCTGGGCTGAGGCGGTAAATACCGCGTGCTATGTTTCGAACAGGATCTTCCTCAGAGTGCATAAGAAGAAAACCTTCTATGAGTTGATGCACGATCGCACACCCAAGGTGAGTCACTTCAATGTCTTTGGTTGCAAGTGTTTTATCCTTAAGAAAGGAAAGAAGTTGGACAAGTTTGAGGCTAGGTCGGTCGATGGTATTTTCTTTGGTTATGCATCTCACTCTAGAGCATATTGTGTGCTCAATCTTGAAACTAACCAAATCATGGAGACTTGCGAGGTAACCTTCGACGAGACACAGCCACGTAGTCAGCTTGTCTTTGAGTGTGCAGGTGATGATGAATTTGGCGAGGAGATCTTTCAGGAGGAGGAGCATGAACATGGAGACGATGAAGATGGAGGTGTGGTGCCCGCGGCTGAGCATGAACCTACTACTTCGACTACGGTGATGGATGACCCCTCTCCCACACCTACGACGACAAACCAAGATTGAGGAGAAGCTACTGTTGAGGGGGAGGTAGCATCAAGGCGAGAACCTGCCCTGCGAGTACAAGTGGATCACCCAGCTTCGAGGATCATCGGCGACATGAATGAACGTACTACATGATTGAGGGTTCGGAACAATTCTCATTTCGCTCATGCTGCTTTTGTTGCTACCTTTGAGCCCAAAGACATTTGACACACACTATCTGATCATAATTGGGTTAATTCGATGCATGAGGAGTTGGAGAACTTTGAGAGGAATCAGGTTTGGGAATTGGTTGACCCTCCCCCTGGGTGTAAGCCGATTGGGACAAAATGGGTGTGGAAGAACAAAGAGGGAGAGAAAGATGAAGTGGTGAGAAATAAGTCAAGGCTTGTTGCTCAAGGGTTCAGTCAGAAAGAGGGGATTGACTACGAGAAGACCTTTGCTCCCATAGCCCGTTTGGAGGCAATTAGGATCCTTCTAGCCTTTTTCATAGCTAAAGGGTTCAAGTTGCACCAAATGGATGTGAAGAGTGCCTTCTTGAATGGTGTGTTGGAGGAAGAAGTGTATGTGAGGCAACCACTGGAGTTTGAGAGTGAGAAGTATCCCCACCGGGTGTACAAGTTGAGGAAGGCGCTGTATGGGTTGAAGTAGGCGCCTAGAGCTTTGTATGGTTGTTGACGGATAAAATACGTATCCACCTACGATCCGCAAGCGTACGGACCTACACCTTTTTCACCATGGGATTTCCAAGGTTCTTGTCAATCCGCGGAGCAAGGGGATTACAAGCGTTTGATCTACCTCTACTCACTACTACTCAAACCCTAACTACGGTTAAACTAGAAAACAACTAAACTACGCTAGAGAGAATGATTACGCAATAAAGATGTCACACCCGGTTTTAAAGGCAAAACCGAATGCATTGATCACGTGTGCGCCAGGATCAAGTTACACACACGCTTAGACATTATGAATACCAAAAACAGTGCCACACGAATAAAGAGTTATTACAAACCATAGTCTTAAACGAATCTTAAATAAACGAGTTCTCACAGCGGACAAAATGCCTCCACAGGCAGCTGACTGAAGACTACGCACACCTAGAACTCCTGGAAATCTCCTGGAATATCTTCAAAGTTCTCCCAGTCTGAGCAGGAAATCCGGTATTGTAGATGTAAGAGAATAAACAAGCGTGAGCACATATCGTACTCGGCAAGAGAGAACAACATAACATGCAAGGCCATATGGTGGATGGCTAAGGTTCAAGCACTTTAGCATTTTAGTTGGTCAAGTTTTATTAGCAACCTGATTACTAAAGGTGTAAGTTCATACCAACCCAATTAATAAGATATAAGCATCATAAATAAAGGATAAAACAGCAATTAAACATTAAAGTTCCATAATTTAATCATGTGAGTGTCCAAAGCCGCTCTTGACCGTGAGCACGGCTAATCGATTAGTTTAACACTCTGCAGAGGTTGTACACTTTCACCACAAGAAGCGTAAAAGCTCCGAAGAACTTTGGACCCAACCATGCGGTGTTTGCAAGACGCCATACCACACTTCTGAGGTGTGATTGCATAGGGACGCTACATGGCCTTTACAAAGGTTCCCTAGCAAGTTATGACCCACAAGGTCCGGATCAGTTAGCAAGGTATAAAGTCCTCTAGCAGGTCGATACCCCACCATAAAAGAATAACTCACCCAACCCCCTGCTAGAGCGAGTCCATACCCCACGCACCGCCGATCCCTTGTCCTTATCGGGTAAGACCATCCCAAGCTAAAGTTCCTAATTATTCAGCCAAGAACATTGCCCATTAGTTCTTGTGGTTGTACTGTTTTCCTGGGTGGTTCTCCATGTTCCGATTAACATATTAAAGTGGTCTTGTAAAGTAAAAGATCATAAACGGAACATAGAATAACAAAAGGTAACCAAGTTGATTAATACCAATTCCCAGTTGAGCATGCTAAGCAATAACTACCACAAGATTAATTCAATTCCCGGTATCAAGGTAAAGGTAGTAAAAAGCTAGGCATGATCCTTAATAGGTTCCTATCAAATTAATGCAAGCGAAAAGTAAAAACGGTGAATTTAAAATGCATGTTATGTAGGTCAAACGGGCATGCATCAAGGAATACTTGCCTTCAACAAAGCCTTGCTGCTCAAACTCTTGCACGACTTGATCTTCAAATCCCTCGAACGAATCGCTCTCTACGGTCCACAATCATCCCATACAAGCATACAATAGGAATAAATAAGAAACAGTCACCAAACAGATCAAACAGATCTAAACAGTAGCATAAAACTAATCTACGCTTCGAGACGAACGCTTGGACATAAAGAATGCTAAAATCGGAGCTAAAACGACTAAGTTATGGCTTAGGGAAGGTATAGGGACCAATCTGTAAAGATTTGAAAAGGTTTTGGGCTAAAATAAAGAAAAAGAACTAAACTATAAGAAAACTTCTAAGGTGGAAGGGTATTTTTGTAAATATCGGAAAACCCAGGGGCTTTTCTGCAAAACTGCCAGGGCTGGCGGGGTTGACCTGGCTTGACTCGAGATGACTAGATCTGGAACCGTTGGATCCAGATCTGGCGGCTGCGGTGGCTTGCGGGCGGCGGGGACGGCGGGACGCGTCGGATTTAGATCCGACGGCTCGGATCGCGAGCAAGCGGCGGGCGGCGGGGGAGGCGCGAGGCCGGCGGCGGCGGACGGCGGCGGGCTCGCCGGCGAGGACCCCGATCTAGGGTTTCCGGCCACGGGCTCGGACGCGGAGGGCACCTATGCGACGCGCGCGTACGGCGGGTCGATCTAGGGCGGCGGCTCGGGCGGAGATGCGGCGGCGCGGGCGGTCGACGCCGCGGCGCGGGGCGCGAACTCCGGCGAGGTCGTTGGAGCAGCGGGTGCACGGGGACGACAACGTGCAGCACGGGCGCGATGCTCACCTTCTTGCGCGGCTCGGAGCGAATCCTTGGCGGCGGAAGGACGACGGCGGCGGGATTCGACGGCGGCGGCGGCGAGCTCGAGCTAGGGTTCCGGCGGCTGGGCAAAAGGCGGCGCAAAAAGCTTGGACGGCTCGGGTAGGGCGTCCCTAGGGGTGGCGGCGGCTTATAAAGGCGGGCGAACCGCCTTGGCGTGCGGGCCACGCGGAGGAGGCGTGCCCCGCTCGGACACGGGCGGCGGCGGAGGAGTCCGGGCGTAGACGACTTGAGCTTGGGGATGACGAGCGGGTCCCACCGGTCGGCCTCGGCGGGCGCGGCGAGGGCGGGCCGCGGCGCTTGGCGGCGGGCCGGCCGGGCCGAAAGGGCGCGCGAAGCCGGGGCCGCAAGCGGAGGGAAGCGGGCCACGCCGCCTGCTGCGCGGCCGGCCGCGCGCGCCGGGCCGGCCGCGCGGCCGCCGCACGTGCCCGTCGCCGGGTTGGGCTTAGAAGGTAGGGGTTTGGAAATAGGGTTTAGGTTTGGGATTTTAGGGATTTAGGAAAAAGGCTTCAAACAAATAGAATTCAAATTTGAATTTGAATTCCAGCAACCAAAAATAATGCTCCAGCATGAATGCAACAATTAACTCCTATATTTCATTAACTTTATTTTAAAAAAGTTTTTAAATGCCTAATAATAAATAAAGCAACCTTATTTCCTTAAGCAAGTAAATGGTTTCTAGCAAATTTTTATAAAGCCAAATTTTTAATAAAATTAGGGTGTTACAAAAGATAGGAGACACTCGCCCATGAGTCAACGATACTCGAACATGCAATCACTTTAAACAAGAAAACCAATCTAATCTATCGGGGGTTGTGACCATAGTTTCGCCCTTTCCCTTCCTCCGTACTGTCACTACGCGGAGGTATTCGTGACTAGACCTATGATGGACACGACGTATTGAATTGATCCAAGGGAGCATTGGGATCCATACTTCCTTTACAGCATGGTAGCTAACCTTAAGCATCTAAGCACATTCAACACAAGATGATAGATAGATATTCCAACAAGGTACGGTTACATATTCAAGACCGATTACAACCCATGGACGAATAAGGAGATTACCCCATCAAGGGCTGGACATAGCACTATTGATCATGGTCACCCTTCCGACGGTGTCTTCCTTCTTCTCCACCTGTGGGTGCTTCCTTCGAGATGGTCGATCCCCCTGTGGGTGCTTCCTTCGAGACGGTGGCACACGCCCTCGCCCATTGTCCCCAAAGGTGTTGTACCTCTTTGTCATCACCGGGACGAGATTTGAGAACCACCCCTTGTCTCCGGTCATATGCATCGAGCAACCGGAGTCAATCAACCAAATGTTTTTCAAGTCTCCCACCTGAAATTCAAAAACTAGTCGGAGATGCATCCGTCTGGCTAAGGACATTCCTGTGCAGGGCAAACCCCGCGAGGAGAATAGCAACCGGCGCGAACGCCGACCGACTGCAGATCAGCCGCGTGGTCATGCGCCTACACCATCGGCACGCGCGCCGGACCCCGACAACAATCGATGCGCCGATGGAGGCGCAAATGCCAACGTCGATGCACTGCCACTCTTCCGGCGGGCGTCCCAGAACTTTGCCACTATGGCCATGCTGCTGTGTGGCTGCCTGGAGCTCGCAACCTCTGAAGAGCGGCGTGTGTAAGAGCAGTTGAAGGCGCTGCTCGAATCTGCTGCAGCACAACAAGCGGAAAGTTCCGCCTCGCGCCAGCGCTCGGAGCGCCGTCCGCCCACGGTCCGAATCCTCCTCCTCCTCCTCAGTCGCAGGGACAAAGAGACGGAGTCGGAGCCGCGGCGTCGGCGGTCAAGAGCCGTCTCGGGCCGCACCGCGATGCCCGGTACACCATCGAGGCTCCCCGACGAGCTGAGAGTGTCGTAAACAACAACCGATCGCGCCACAACGACGATCATGGGCGCAGGCGGCGCCACGACAGCGATGACGACAACGAGCGCAGTTGGTCACCGAACCAGCGGGGTCCGCCGGCTTTTGGCCAGAGCATCCATGATGCGAAGTTCCCCTTGCGCTTCCGGGCTCCGACCAACATACCGAGATACGACGGGGACACCAACCCTAGTGTGTGGCTCGAGGACTACCGACTTGCATGCCACGCTGGTGGGGCGACCGACAATCTCTTCGTGATCAAGAATCTGGCGCTCTACCTCGGCGACTCCGATGCACGTGGCTCGAGCATCTGCCGCGCGACAAGATCCAAGACTGTACGGACCTGCGTTGAGTTTTCGTCGGCAACTTCCAGGGCACATACATGGGTCCTGGTAAGCAGTGGGAGCTGTGCAACTGCAAACAACAGTCGGGGAGAGCCTTCGTGAGTACATACGTCGCTTTTTAAAGCGCTGCACCGAGCTCCCCGGTGCGACAGACAACGACGCCATCTCGGCATTTCAGAACGGGACGACGTGTACCTCCCTCATCCACCGGCTCGGGCGTCGCATGTCGTGTACGACGCGCGAACTCCTCGACATCACGAGCAACCACACTAACGGCGAGGAGGCGGTGGCCACGACGCTCAATACCCCTCAGGGCAAGGGGAACCAAGTCGTGGACCATGGCGAGGGAACGCCGTCGCGCTTTAAGAAGAAGAAGAAAATGACAAGCGCTGCCGCGATGACAACTTTGTCGTGGCGGTAGAGCGCAAGGCGTAGCGCTCGAAGGGCAACCCGGGCAAGCCTTGAGGACCATGTGTGGTTTGAGGACCGGTGGATGGTCACTTCCTAGTGTGTTGAGTGATTGACAACGTTGTGTGGACTGATTCTTGGCTAAGTATTATAGGTGCAGGTAGCGGCTTGATTGGTGTTGGTGCAGGTGAAGAACAAGCGCGAAAGGTCGTTGCCGGTGAGGCCTCCAGGTGTGGAGAAGATAAGTAGGCTTGGTTCGAGGGACCCGGTGGCCAACGGAGTCAAGTGCGAGCCACATGGTGGCATGAACAACAAGATGAAGTTATGGACGGTTTCTTGGTTGAGCCTCAAAACCAAGGTCGAGCCAGGACTACGTGGGAGCCGAATCATGAGTGGAGATTGGCAGAGGCTACCCGAGTTCGCGGGGTTTCCAGTGGTTAACCAGAAAACCACTGGGTTCCTTGGTTGATCCACAAAGCCAAGACCGAAGAACCGAAGACGGAGGTGCAGCAGCTCCAGACCGGTCTGACCAGTGAGGAGCACCGGTCTGATCGGTGTGCGACGATGAAGTCTGAAGGCTTCGAAGTGGAGGACATGCATCGGGATCGCAAGGCTTGCGTTGAGGCTAAGCAAGTTTGCGGTCGCTGGGCATCCGTCCGATGGAGCGATAACAAAGACTTCCTAATTCGCCCTTGAGGGGCATTGTTGACGGTAGATTAAAATGTGAAAGTTTATATGGATTTGCAAGCGGACAAATCCACCGTCGTAGTCATGGGACCCTTCTTCCCCCGAGTGGTGAACCCAAGGTATTGAATCCGTGGAACAATGTACAACGCAAGGATTCAATCTAGTAAAGCAAGGAAAGCTATTTATTGAAGAACCAAGTTGCATGTAATCTAAGATATCATCAAGAAAACAAATCTAATCTAATCTACTAAAGAGGTAGCAACAGAAAGCAAGAGATAACCGATCTAGAGAATCTAGATCATGCTTATGTTGTAGCTCCAAACAAGATAGATGAAGATAGAAAAGCAAATCCCATTAAAAGCATCTTTAAATCGTGGCCTCCGGTTCGATTCCGAAAACGCCCGCCTTTCAGAGCCCTTGTTCTGTCACAACGTACTCCTATTCATGCGGGTAGTCTAGGGCGAGTTCGATAAGAAAAAGTTGAAATCACTTGGTCGGTCCAGTATGCACCTCTAGCCACCGCGGCTACAAGATCACCCTATGCAATCTAGCTATAGACTAGATTGGGGAAGAAGCAAAACCAAGGGGAAAACAAAATCGTCGAGAAGGCACTTGATCGCTAGAAATCGGATTCACTTAAAGACTTCACCATGAATGATTACATGAACAAGATCACCACCGGTATCCTACCTCGATCTTAATGCTTGCTCCGGAGCTCCAACGTGGTCTTCCATGAAAGGTTCCCACGTCGGCTAGGGAGACCGTAGACAACTAGCATGACCCTCATCTCCGAGATGGTGCCCCTCAAGCTTCTCTGCTCCTCGGCGGCGGATGACGAATTGATTGATGCATGGCTCTCGATCAGGGGGCTATAATTAGCCCGAGAGGCACCTAAGTCAAAGGGGGGCGTCTGGGCCTCGAAACGGGCTGGGCCGGTCGGCCGGCGCCCATTTTGGCCCAGTCCACGGCCTCCTTCGCCCGGCTGAGGACCAGGAGCGTCCAAGTGGTCGATGGATGACCGCTCCTCAGTGATGAGTGATTGACAACGGGTGTTGGACTGACTCTTGGCTTAGTGCGCAGGTGTAGGCTGCGGCCTAGTTTGTGTTGTTGCAGGTGAAGAACGGGCGCGAAAGGTCTTCAGCCTTGAGGGGCCTCCGGGAGATGGAGAGACAAGTAGGCTCGGTTCGAGGGACCCGGTGGACAGCAGGACTGGGTGCGGGCCACATGGTGGCGACACGAGCAAGACGAAGTCATGGACAATCGAGCCGGTGCACGGTGGCGGTCAAGTCAAGTGGTTTGGCGGGAGGCCGGACCGTGCACGCGGGGTTTGGTGGTTTGCCCACAAAACCATCGGCGGACGGTTTCTTGGTTTGGGCCTCAAAACCAAGTCCGAGGGCCAAACGGGACGGAGATGGGATCCGGGCGTGTCGGGAAGCTTCGAGGCGGAGGACACGCGGCGGGATCGCATGGCTTGCGTCGGGAGGACGCGGGGGTGCGGCAAAGGCGTGGCCGTCCGATGGCAAGACCCACAAACATTACCTAAATGCCCCTACGTGGGTTGTATCGCCGTAGTTATGTTAGGGGTAGTCGAGTCATTTACCACTCCGGCGGGACCCGATATATAAGCATGAGTGTGTGTGGATGGCTCTCTCTCTCTCTCCGCGACTTAGGGTTTCATTTCCTCCCTCCCATTTCTCATTTTTCGTAGCTATTTTTCTTCCATTTTCTCTAGTCTAGCATGAGAGCTTCATGAGAGATTTGTTGAGAGGGATGGATGCTAGGGCGGCATGCTAGACCTTGTTAATCTTTCCCGGTTTGTATAGAATATTCGGGGTTGTGTTTTCGTGGCCTTTTTGTGCTTGTTTTCGTGCCTTTGTTCCTGGTTCGATTCCGCGGATTTGAGTGGGTTTCTCCCCGGATTTCTTTGAGGAAAACATGGATAGATGTCTCGTGCATCTTTGTGATTGATCTTGTGCCTCTCAAACGCCGGAAACCACTTGGATTCGAAGTTTTTCGTTCGGTGCTCTAGCTTTTGGTGGTGCTCAAAGGATTCGCGATTCCCGGTGATTTAGGGAGTTAGGAGGCAAGATTTTTGGGCTATAGCATCCTTGTGTGACGCTTTTCAAGTGCCCAAACCCTTGTCTCCATAGCTTCAACCGTTTGGGAAATCCGATGATGATTTGGGGGAGTTGACTTTCGGGGTCGGGTGTTTTCTGCTCTGTCCGCACCCGCGGACGGTCCGCGCGGCTAGGGTTCGTCGCCTGTTCATCGTGTTCTTGCGTGTCCTTGCTTTCGATCCGGTTTGGCTTTTGGTTTTTGTTGCGGCCGGTTTGCGGACGGTCCGGCTTGAGTAGCGGACGGTTCGCGGGTGGCGCGGACGGTCCGCCCGCCCTCGGTGGACGGTCCGTTTTTCTCGGGTCGCTTCGGTGGTTTTGTGTGCTTTAACGGACGGTCCGCGGCATAGGGCCGGACGGTCCGCGGTGTTGGCGCGGACGGTCCGCGGCTTCGAGCTCGGACGGTCCGCGAGGCTGCGCGCGGACGGTCCGCCCCTCCTGGCCGGATGGTCCGCCAAAGCCTGTGCGCTTTGCTTCTTGGTTCGATTCCTTCCTTCCTTCTTTCGTGCTTCCGCGTGTGATTCAAGGAATCGTTCCTAAGGCTAGAGGTTGATCCATAACCTCGTGGTCTTGGCGATTGGTGTGTGATTCGATCCATCGCTCGTGTGTGACCGGGGTTTGACTAGGGTATAGGCCGGGTTCTTTGGAAAGAATTTTTACCGGCTCCTATTCACTCCCCCCTCTCTAGTCGCCATCTGATCCTTCAATTGGTATCAGAGCTTGGTGCCGGATTCTTTGCGACTTTGACAAGTCTCGAATCCTAAGATGGCGTACGTTGAGCGGGGCGGTCCGCCGCACTTCGATGGCAAGGGTTACCACAAGTGGGCGGCTCGTATGATGATCTTTCTTCGTGGGAAGCTGTTGGATTTCATTGTGCTTGACAAGACCTATGCTATTTCGGTCAACATCCATACTCTTATGGTGACCGATGCCGGTGCTAAGGCCAAGTATGAGGCTAATGCAAAAGCCGTTGATCACTTGGTCCGAAGCTTGTGTGATCGTAGTTTGAGCGTGTTTGCCATTTGAATCTTGCTTGGCAAATTTGGGAGAAGTTGTTGGTTGCTCACGGTGGTGATAACCATGTGAAGGCTCGCCTCTTTGTCTCTTACGGATGCAATATGAGAATTTCACTCCACTTCCCGGTGAGGACATTGATGCGATGTTTCGAAGGTTCACCGCCATCATGAACAACATGAAGGCTAATGTTGAGGATTTTCCTTACACCGAGCATGATCAGGCTTTGAAGCTCTTGCATGTCTTGGACCCAAATGTTTGGGGTGCTAAGGTTGAGGCCATCAAGGAGTCTAGGCATTACTTGACTATTGAGTTGGATGACCTCTTTTCTAAGCTCAAGTCGGCCGAGGTCGACAGGAAGTTGCAATCCAAGAATGAGGGCTCGACCGACCATAGTCTTGCTCTTGTGGGCGGATCAAAGGGCAAATCTAACCCTTCCCGTCGACGCTTTTCCTTGTCTTCTCTCATGTCCATTCCGGATGAGGAGTTTGATGTGCCGGGCGAGGAGGAGCCGGCCTTGCTCTCAAGAAGGTTTGAACGACTACACGAGAGTCGGAGGAACGCAAGGCGGAGCTCGGGGACGTGCTACAAGTGTGGCAAGCGTGGCCACTTCATCGCCGAGTGCCGCAAGCGGAGGAGAACAAATACAAGGTGAACGAGTAAAAGGCGCACCCGAGGCGTGAAGACAAGTACTCCTCCAAGGGCAAGCACTTCAACAAGTCCAAGAGCAAGGACAAGGACAAGCGGCGACCGAGCAAGAGTGGCTACAAGAAGAACAAGGCAAGAGCGATGGTGGCCGGTGCGAGCGATGTTGACTCAAGCTCAAGCGAGGAGCAGTCAAGCTCAAGCAGCGAAGATGAAGACGTCGGGAGGCGCAAGGGCAAGAAGAGTGCAAGCCGGAACCTCAGCGGGTTGAGTTGTATGGCGCTCGAGGGCTTTTGTGGCATGGCCCATAGATCAAGCAGCAAGAAGAGCGAGAAGGAAGACAGCGTCTCCGACTCGGAGGATGAGGTAAACCGTGACCCCGACTCTTTGCTTGCTGAGATTGCTAGGTTGAATGGCTTGATTGATAATCGTGATAGTGTGCTGAGAGATGCCAAAAAGATGAGGAAAGATCTTAGGGCTCAACTTGAGAATGCTAGCGAGAAAGTAGGAGAGTTAGAGTCAAAATTGCTTGAATTGAAACTTGAGAATGACTCTTTGAAACTTGCTCCTACTACTCCTGATGATGTTGAATGTGTTGAGTGTGATGCTTGGTTGAATGAGATCAAACTCGCTTAATGAAAAGAATGCTTCTACTTTGGCTAAACTAGATGCTCTTAGGATCGAGTATGATGAGCTTAAGGCTAGACCCACTTTGCTTGGTGCTTGTAAATCATGTCCTACTATGCATGCTAAGCTTGTTGATGCTCGTTCTACCATTAGTTCTTTGGAAGCATCTTTGAAATCTCCCGTTGTCAATGCATGCACTAGCCGTGATGAAGTTACTTTGCGCAATCTTGAACTTACTTCCCGTTTGAATGTCATCTATGAGGAGAATGACTATTTGAGGAAGGTGTTGGGTTGGTTGTACGGGCGGGAACCTCAATTGAAAATCATGATTGAGGAGTTCAAGAGAGCTGATGGTCGTGGTTTGGGTTTTGAGAAGTTGGGTGAGAAAGTGGGAGAGAACAGTGGGGAGAGTGTGTATGAGAAGTGTGTTGAGTCTAACCCCGAGTTTGAGGTGATTGGAGATATCCAAGTTCCACTTCCAAAAGCACCCAAGAACTCTTTCACACCAAAGCCCAACCACCTTTGCAACAAGCTTGACACAACCCAAGATCCACCCAAATTCCCACCTAAGACAAATGACTTCCAGAAACCGGTGAAGTTTGTGGGTGAGAAGGGTGAGAAGCCTAGAGAGAAGCCAGAGCCAAAACCAAAACCCATCCCCTTCAGGTGTGAGTATTGTGGCAAGGAGAGGCATCTTGCGCAGTTTTGCTACAAGAGGAAGAGGGATGAGAGGCTTGCTAGGGAGCAAGCAAACCGGGACGGATGTATCGCCGGTCTCGCGGTATTCCCGAGCCTAGAGTGCCACTTCCACGGGGTGTGAGAAGTGTGAAGAGTGTTGGTAGAGTTGGAGCTCGCAGTGGTAGGTTTGTGAGGAGAGATGATGGTGTGCGTCTTGGTGAGAGGTTTGGTCGGGCTCGTGGTGGTTTTGTCGGACGTCCTCCTACTCATCCTCGGTACGGGTTTAGGGGAGATGATCGCAGCTTTGGGTTCCGGAGGAACTACGGACCACGTTTTCCCCCTCGTGGTGCTCGTACTCCTCCCATGGGACATGGGAAGTTTGGTGGCAAGGGAATGATGTTTGCTAACCCCTCTTTTGAGCGGATGGCTCAACACCGGTTTAACTTTCGTGTGCTAACCCCGGTGTCGAGTCGCTAGCTCATTCTCGTTCTTGTTTCGATTTGCAGCAGGAGGCTTGGAGGACATTTCGTTGATCGACTCCAGATGTTCTCGACACATGACCGGAGATAAGAAGTGGTTCTCCAGCCTCACCCCCGTGAAGGAAAAGTTGTACATCACATTTGGGGACAATGGACGAGGAAGGGTGCTGTCTGAGGGTGTTGTGCATGTGAGTGACAAGGTAACGTTGAAGAGAGTGGCTCTTGTGAAGTCTTTGGGTTTCAATTTGCTTTCGGTTTCTCAGTTGCTTGATGAAGGTTTTGAGGTGCGTTTTAAGTCTGGCGAGTCTCGTTTGCTTGATTCTCCAGGTGATCTTGTCCGTATGATCATCCCCGAGGGTCGGATTTTCGTGGCCGATTTCTCTCGTTCTTTGGGTCCCGCTCCTTTGTTTGATGGCCGGTCCTTCTTCGATTTGTGGAAATGGCATAGGCGGTTGGGACACTTGAGCTTTGATTTGGTTTCTCGCTTGAGTGGTCTTGACCTTGTCGAGGATTGCCGAGGTTGAAGCTTGAGAAGGATTTGGTTTGTGCTCCTTGTAGGCATGGCAAGATGGTAGCCACTCCCCATCCACCCCTGACCGATGTCATGACCGAGCGTCCGACAGAGCTGTTGCATATGGACCTTGTTGGGCCGGCTCGAGTTCACTCGGTGGGTGGGAAGTGGTATGTCCTTGTTGTGGTGGATGATTACTCTCGCTATGCCTGGGTGTTTTTCTTGGAGGATAAGAGTGAGACATTTGGTTTTGTTCGAGATCCGATCGTGAGGTTGAAAAACGAGAGGCATGGGAATGCTATTCGAACTATCCGCGGTGATAATGGCTCGAGTTCAAGAACTCTCGTTTTGATGCCTTTTGTTGTGATCTAGGTCTTGAACATCGGTATTCGACCCCTTATGTGCCCCCTCAAAATGGAGTTGTGGAAAGGAAAAATCGGACTCTTTGTGAGATGGCTAGGACGATGCTCGATGAGCACGAGGACTCCTATGAGGTATTGGGCCGAGGCGGTCAATACAGCTTGTCATGTTTCCAACGGGATTTTATTGCGAGCTTTCAAGAAGAAGACTCGTTATGAGCTTATGCATGGTCGGGCACCCAAGGTGAGTCACTTCCGAGTCTTTGGCTCGCAAGTGCTTTATTCTTAAGAAGGGAAAACTCGACAAGTTGGAGGCTAGGTCTAGTGATGGTATTTTCTTTGGATATGCTAACCACTCTAGAGCCTATAGGGTGCTTAACCTTGAGACTAACAAAATCATGGAGACTTGCGAGGTAACCTTCGACGAGACAATGCCATGTACCTCTCTTGGCTTTGAATGTGCAGGTGATGAAGAGATGGCCGAGGACCTCTTTGAAGAGGAGAAGGACGAAGCTGGAGATGATGATGGGGAGAACCATGCGCCTGAAGCTTAGTGTGTACCCACTACTTCCCCTATGACCACTATGGAGCATGGACCGTCTACTTCATGGACAACGACGGTGCAACAAGAAGACCAGGCGAGAGAAGCTGAAGTTGAGGGGGAGGTAGTCTCGAGGTGTGAGGCTCCCCGGCGGATTCAAGAAGTACATCCCCTATCGAAGATCATTGGAAACATCGACGAATGCACTACACGGTCGAGGTCCAGGAATTCCTCTCATTTTGCTCATGCTGCTTTTGTTACCACTTTTGAGCCCAAGGACATTGGACATGCTCTATCCGATGCAAAGCGGGTCAATTCTATGCATGAGGAGTTGGAAAACTTTGAGAGGAACCGTGTGTGGGAGTTAGTTGAACCACCTCCAAATTGCCATCCCATAGGAACCAAGTGGGTTTGGAAGAACAAAGAGGGAGAGAATGGGATGGTTGTGAGGAACAAGTCCGGACTTGTTGCTCGGGGGTTTAGTCGAATGAGGGGATCGACTATGAGGAGACCTTTGCTCCCGTGGCCCGTCTTGAGGCAATCCGGATCCTTCTAGCCTTTGCCGTGGCTAAAGGGTTCAAGTTGTTTCGGATGGACGTGAAGAGTGCTTTCCCGAATGGGGTCATAGAGGAGGAGGTGTATGTGAAGCGACCACCCGGGTTTGAGAGCGAGTTGTACCCACACGGGGTGTACGGGTTGAAAAGGGCTCGTATGGGTTGAAACGGGCGCCCCGTGCTTGGTATGGGAGATTGAGAGGTTTTCTTTTGAGCAGAGGGTTTGTGATGGGTACCGTGGATAGGACCTTGTTTCTCCTCAAGCATGGAAATGACTTGTTGATTGTTCAGATATACGTGGATGATATTTTCTTTGGTGGCTCGTCACATAACCTTGTTGCCAAGTTTGCAGATGAGATGAGCGGGGAGTTCGAGATGAGCATGATGGGCGAGTTGCGGTATTTTCTCGGGGCACGCGATCAAGCAAGTGAAGGATGGAACATTCGTGCACCGGACCAAGTACACGAAAGACATGCGAGGAAGTTCCGGATGCAAGATGTGAAGCCGATGTCGACTCCCATGGGGAGTACGGCTACTTTGGATGCGGATGAGGACGGAGAACCGGTGGACCAGCGGGGAGTACGGGAGCATGATCGGCTCCCTCCTCTACTTAATGGCGACGAGGCCAGACATACAGTTCAGCGTGTGTTTGTGCGCTCGTTTTCAGGCTTCGCCGAGGACATCACATCGACAGGCCGTCAAGAGGATTTTCAGGTACCTACAGTCTGCCCCTGGTCTTGGCCTTTGGTATTCTTCCTCCTCGACTCTTTCCCTTCATGGTTTTTCTGATGCGGATTTTGCTGGTTGTCGAGTCGAGAGGAAGTCTACTTCTCGTACTTGCCGCTTCTTGGGTCTTCGTTGGCTCATGGTCTTCCCGCAAGCGATCTAGTGTAGCTCGGTCTACCACCGAGGCGGAGTATGTTGCTTGCCACGAGTTGTTGTTCCCACCTGTTGTGGATTTCATACACTTTGAGAGACTTTGGTGAGGAGTGCACCCGCATCCCACTTCTTTGTGATAGCACCGGTGCCATAAGCGTAGCCAAAAACCCGGTGCTTCACTCCGGAACCAAACACATAGAAGTGAGGTATCAATTCTTGAGGGACAATGTGGAAAAAGGAACCATTGTGTTGAGCCATGTCCCTACCCAAGATCAGCTTGCAGACATTTTCACAAAGCCTCTCGACCAAGCTACATTTGTGCGCTTGCGGGGGGAACTTGGGGTTTGTTGCCCTTTCTAGTTGATTCTTGGGGGTTTCCTTTTTGTATCATATGTATCATACCATCTTTACTTTGATGTATATACATGCTTTGCTTGATGTATAAACCATGGTAGGATAGCCATCTTGTCATATATCATGTTGCATTTGTGTCATATTGCATTTTAGGATGATGAGCTTCTTTCATATGCCATATTTGAGTCTCTTTGGATATTTGTGAGATATTGGTCATATGTGTGGAGAAATGGTTATGTGAGGCTATGCTCTTGGAATATTTGAGATATATGTGTGGTGAGATAGCCCTTTTTGAAATAAATGCTAATCTTGACTAATTTTTGATGAAATATGCTCCACTCGTGTGTAGTTGTGTATCCATGTCACAGTTTGGTATAAATGTGCTTTTTCATGCTTAGGTTGTGCTTGGATGCCTTGTTCTTGCATTTGGGCCAAAGGCCGAATATCATTGTGAATGTTTAACCTATGTTGCATTCATGGGGGAGCATAAGCTTCTTTTTGCCGCAAAGGCACTTCATGTACCATAAA
This sequence comes from Cenchrus americanus, assembly GCA_947561735.1. Taxonomy (NCBI): domain Eukaryota; kingdom Viridiplantae; phylum Streptophyta; class Magnoliopsida; order Poales; family Poaceae; genus Cenchrus; species Cenchrus americanus. The sequence continues at coordinate 71,909,819 of OX387244.1, read as the reverse complement.
ATGAAATAATCTTGAAAAGAAGTGTGAATGCTTGAAAAATGCTCCATCCATCATGTCTATGCTTAAAATGTCTTATCTTTCACATATGGGTGCAAAACATGTTGCATGATGTTCACCTGTGGAGAAGTCTCCCCGAAGTGGACACATGGCTCATGAGCTTTGACATGACATGCTTTGCTTTATGGGTGTTTGCCATGATCTTTTGCTGAGAATTTGATATCCTTGTATGATCTTTGAATGGTATGCATGTTTGTGGCTCAAGTGTGACATGGATAGGCTTTTACATGTGAAGCGAGCCTTCTTTTGGTAAAACTTGCTTAAATCCGAAAATTTTGCTTTGTCACATGCTTGTATTTTCATATATTACTTGTGGCAATGCTTTGACTATGCTATGATTCATATGTGTGATCTTTGTCTCATTTTTAGCCTTTGACACTAGATTTGGCCTATTTGAGAAGCTCATGTAGATGTTTATATGCTTTGTTTTGCATTTCTGCATTTTCACCTTGATTCATACATTGTCAACAAGGGGGAGAAGAGGTGAGCTCAATGCAAATTCAGAAGAGGTGAGCTAAAATTTGGAAGTTTGCATCCACATGTTCAGGGGGAGCTTCCATTTGTTCAGGGGGAGCTTTCTTGCTGTTTTCGGTGTGGAGTTTGTGCTTTGCTTGGCTTGTGACCTTTCTTCGCCTTTCTTTGGTTTTGGTCATGAGTTGAGCTTCTTTGTTTTTCTTTCTTCTTCCTTTCTTTCTTTCTCTGAATTTCATTTCGCGTTGTGTGTTGTCAATGCACTCATCAAGGGGGAGATTGAGGACCAGGAGCGTCCAAGTGGTCGATGGATGACCGCTCCTCAGTGATGAGTGATTGACAACGGGTGTTGGACCGACTCTTGGCTTAGTGCGCGGTGTAGGCCGTGGCCTAGTTTGTGTTGTTGCGGGTGAAGAACGGGCGCGAAAAGTCTTCGACCTTGAGGGGCCTCCGGAGATGGAGAGACAAGTAGGCTCGGTTCGAGGGACCCGGTGGACGACGGGGGATCGGGTGCGGGCCACATGGTGGCGACACGAGCAAGACGAAGTCATGGACAATCGAGCCGGTGCACGGTGGCGGTCAAGTCAAGTGGTTTGGCGGGAGGCCGGACCGTGCACGCGGGGTTTGGTCGTTTGCCCACAAAACCATCGGCGGACGGTTTCTTGGTTTGGGCCTCAAAACCAAGTCCGAGGGCCCAACACGACGGAGATGGGATCCGGCGTGTCGGGAAGCTTCGAGGCGGAGGACACGCGGCGGGATCGCATGGCTTGCGTCGGGAGGACGCGGGGGTGCGGCAAAGGCGTGGCCGTCCGATGGCAAGACCCACAAACATTACCTAAATGCCCCTACGTGGGTTGTATCGCCAGTAGTTAAGTTAGGGGTAGTCGAGTCATTTACCACTCCGGCGGGACCTGATATATAAGCCATGAGTGTGTGTGGATGGCTCTCTCTCTCTCCGCGACTTAGGGTTTCATTTCCTCCCTCCCATTTCTCATTTTTTTCGTAGCTATTTTTCTTCCATTTTCTCTAGGCTAGCATGAGAGCTTCATGAGAGATTTGTTGAGAGGGATGGATGCTAGGGCGGCATGCTAGACCTTGTGAATCTTTCCTGGTTTGTATAGAAGATTCGGGGTTGTGTTTTCGTGGCCTTTTTGTGCTTGTTTTCGTGCCTTTGTTCCCGGTTCGATTCCGCGGATTTGAGTGGGTTTCTCCCCGGATTTCTTTGAGGAAAACATGGATAGATGTCTCGTGCATCTTTGTGATTGATCTTGTGCCCTCAAACGCCGGGAAACCACTTGGATTCGAAGTTTTTCGTTCGGTGCTCTAGCTTTTGGTGGTGCTCAAAGGATTCACGATTCCCGGTGATTTAGGGAGTTAGGAGGCAAGATTTTTGGGCTATAGCATCCTTGTGTGATGCTTTTCAAGTGCCCAAACCCTTGTCTCCATAGCTTCAACCGTTTGGGAAATCCGATGATGATTTGGGGGAGTTGACTTTCGGGGTCGGGTGTTTTCTGCTCTGTCCGCACCTGGCGGACAGTCCGCGGGGTGCTGGCGGACGGTCCGCGCGGCTAGGGTTCGTCGCCTGTTCGTCGTGTTCTTGCGCGTCCTTGCTTTCGATCCGGTTTGGCTTTTGGTTTTTGTTGCAGCCGGTTTGCGGACGGTCCGGGCTTGAGTAGCGGACGGTCCGCGGGTGGCGCGCGGACGGTCCGCCGGCCTCGGCGGACGGTCCGTTTTTCTCGGGTCGCTTCGGTGGTTCTCGTGTGCTTTAACGGACGGTCGCGGCGTAGGGCCGGACGGTCCGCGGTGTTGGCACGGACGGTCCGCGGCTTCAGGTCGGACGGTCCGTGTGAGGCTCGCGCGGACGGTCGGCCCCCTCCCTAGCCGGACGGTCCGCCAGAGCATGTGCGCTTTGCTTCTTGGTTCGATTCCTTCCTTCCTTCTTTCGTGCTTCCGCGTGTGATTCAAGGAATCGTTCCTAAGGCTAGAGGTTGATCCATAACCTCGTGGTCTTGGCGATTGGTGTGTGATTCGATCCATCACTCGTGTGTGACCGGGGTTTGACTAGGGTATAGGCCGGGTTCTTTGGAAAGAATTTTTACCGGCTCCTATTCACTCCCCCCCTCTCTAGTCGCCATCTGATCCTGCACCGGCGTTGATTCCCGTGTCTTCTAGATCCTTCCCCTTTTTGCATGTGGGCCCTTGTCGTCAGTTTCTCTCCGAGTTGGACGAAGCTCCTTGTCTCGCAAGATTCGGCACTTTTCTGGCTAGGTCCTCGGAGTTTGTCATCTTCTCGGGTTAGGTCCCTGGGCTTCTTGGAGTCAAGTTTTCTTCATTGCATGACTTGTTCCGGGCTTCAAGGTCTTGTCATGAGGTGCTTGATGAACTTATCCCGAAGTCTTGCTTTCAACACTAAAATCCTGCATAAACACTAAACTCCAAAATTGACATGCACAAGTGAACTTGTTATACCACGGGGGTTAGTACCAATGGATAAGATATAAAATTCATGCCAACACCAAAGGTAAACTCATGGCTAGGTTGACAGAATTTCACCGTCAACATCTCCCCATGCTTAAACCTTGCTCGTCCTCAAGTAAGCCTTCGATGGATATCATCGTTGCCCTTCATTGTTTAAACTCTGCACTTGATCATGCATGAGAAAACATAATGCTCTCAAAAGTTTAGTTTTTTAAAGTTCCATAATGTACTAGCCTTCATCCCTACGGAGGGTAGATTATTAATTAAGCTTATCCCACAAGTATTAACATGCTCCCAAAATTCAAATGGATCTCAGAAATTTTGAAATAAAGAATGGGATGAAAAAGAGCTAAACCAAGTTCAAAAATTTAAACCACCTTGCATCATTCTCATGAACTCTCATCTCAACTTGTCTCTCAAGTCTATTTATTCTACTCCTTTCCCTCTCATAACATTCATATATGTGGTAGGCTTTTTATATGGAGCTCTTTGGGAAAGTTTAGTCCTACCAAGATATTATAAATGAGATGTTGTCAAAACAAGACAAGCTTCTCATGGTCTTACCGAGACTCATCAAAAAGATCATTGGAAAATAATGTTAAATCAAGGAGGGGAAGAGAAAAATACACATACTTGAGATAGGTGGACATGTGCAAATGGCAAAGAGTGATCCCGAGGCACAAAGGAAGTCCTCGTTATCGGATTGCACATGGTTGGAAAGATGAGTTTGGATCTTTTAAATCTTGAAACCTTGAAATTCCTAATGCACTTTAGAGAACCGAGGAGTTCACTTTATTTTATTTTTATATCATACATACACATATTTTTTTCTTTTCTTCTCTTTTTCTCATACTCATATTTTTGTTCTTTCTTTATTTTTCTCATTTTTTTCTTTTTCTTTCTCATCAAAATTTTTTTTATTTGCTCCCCTTGAACTCTAAAATTGCATTGTACCTGCCTCCTCCCCCATGCTTAGACGTTTGCTCGTCCTCGGGCAAAGAGGTGATAGAGATAAGGTAGGTACCGGAAATACTTTTCCTTCGGAAAGATACTTGAAATCTTCAATCTTGGCACCATCGATCTTCCTGGAATTGATGATCCATTCTCAATGATAGGTTGTGGTCAAGGAGGTAATCACAAAAGATGATATTTGGTTTTAAGGGTGGATATCTGGAGAGGTTCGTGGAATTTCCGATGTGGGGATACACAATGCACGGATAAGAGGCTAGCAATAAGATAGTTACGCAAAAAACAGAATGACCAGCTTCTTAGTCTCGGGCCAGAGAAATCAAGGCCTGAAATAACTCACCCAAAAATAAACCTTGTATACTAAGTTTTTTGCACTCAAATATTTATGGCTCTGGATAGGTAGAGCAACATGCAAGTGGTATTTATGACAAGGTTAGCATTACTTTTAAGAACAAAAATAAATCATCTTTAATCCATCTAAAACTTGAGAGCACATAAAACACTATGGGTCTTTGTTTTTATCATAACCTCCGCTAAAGATTAAGCTAGCATTTAGATAATTTTATATTTGTATTTTAAGAGAGCATTAGCTTAATCATGTATAAAACAATTACAAAGATAAACAAAGCGGCAACTATAATCATATATCATCATGGCACAAACTTTGTAACTTTACCAAAGGTAAAAACTAGGTGGTGACTTTATTCATGATGAAAATAAAAACTAAGACACATGCTGAAAATTTAAATAAAAACTGAAAACACTACGCATACATAAGTGCATACAAGCTGAAAATTAAAGAAAAGGGAAAAGGAAAGATTAACTAAAGCTCCTCCTCTCTCTAATCTTCCGCCGGTGGTTGATATTGATAGTCTTGGTTATTGCACCCTTGCTCATAATAGGATTGCACTACTCCTCCTATGAGTTGTCCGACGGTGCTAGGTGAAGGTGTCCAAGCACATAAGCGATGTTTGCATTTCCTTCACCCATTTGGTTTGCATTGGTTAGGATGGCTGCAATATTTTGCATGTTACTCGCAGCGTATCCTCCAATGATGGCCACTTTGTTGTGGTTGAGGAAGATGTGCATATGGCTCCGCAAAGGCTACATTGGGCACCGCAAAATTTGGTGGGGGCATGGCTGCACCACTCCCCCATGTTTGCATTGGTACACCACCATGGTAACTCGGCGGCGCCGGAATTCCTCCAAATGGTGGCACATAGTTTTGTTGCGCACCTCCTTCTTGGGCCGTGGAAACTTCTTTGACGGCACAAGAATTCCTTCCTCTAACCGATCTTCTTTCCCCTCAAGAAAATGTCTTAATCTTCCATCTGATAGGGGCAAATTTACTTTGGCCACTTCAAAGCCTCCTCTCTCATCTCCACTTATATATTTGCCTTGCTTCATATAATCAAATCCTAGGGAAGTCCCGGGTAGGAGACGCTCGGGGTTCCTTGTAATACCCGGTCTTAAAGAGATAGCCAACATGGAGAGGTAACACCCCGAACCAATATCTCCCGAATTCGATGTTGCTTCACAACACCACCAGTTGATCATAAGGTGAGTGGGGTCGATTGGATGCCTGGCAATCAAAGCTGAGTAAAGCCAATTCAACTCTGTGTTGGTTATCTTTGTCTCTCTCACTCTCCCCAAAATCCTTTTGCACATCCACGAGTGAAACACTTGGATGATGGGGTTCCAGATACTATTTCTTTATTGGTGAGCTTCTCCCGCGATCATACTACAAAAACCTTCCAATGTGCCCATGCACATCCACTTGTTCTGGGGCTCCCTTTTGAAAACCAAGTAACTCCGTAATACATAGGGAACCACTTGTTCAACTCCCTCCAAACGGAATGAGAAACTCGGCACTCCTTCATCAAGGATATGCGCCATAGTCATGAGAATTTCCAAGGCGAATCCCTTGTGGGTGATTGCCGACACTCCGTTGGAGAATTGCACCCATCCTAGGTGTTCCGTATGAAAACCCAATATGTGGAGAGCTTGGTCGTCGAAGTCGTCGTTCATTACAAGCCTCTGCTCAAGCCGAGTGAGCTTCTCCTCCTCCTCCTCTGTCGTGATGATAAACCCATTGGAATACCATGGAGCGTGTGGCGGTGGAGGGGATGATCGTGTCGAGCGGTGAGGTCGGATGGGCGGCTCCTCCGTACATCCATGAGGTTCGGTGAACCTCATAGACGAGCTTCATGTGGCCCATGCCATTGAGGAGAAGAGTGTTGTTCCTCCTCGGCGGTGCCGTGTCCTCCTCCATACTCCAAGGAGACTCGGAAACCGAGTGCCTCCTCGAAGAGGTTGTCGATGATGGCTTAGACGACAATGATCCCTTCTTCTTAGTGCAAAGACTTGTAGTTTTCTTTCATGGTTGCAGCACTCTCTCCGTCACAAATAAATATCCGGGGTTTTCAACTGGTAACAAGGTACACAAATATTATTTTGGAGTCTGGACTTTGAGTGGATTAAGGATGTGATTTGTTGCACGAAACAAGCGGGTGGATGGCTAAGTCTAAGGTGGTTCCGAACTACAAACTAGAGCACACGAACAAAGAGCTGGATGGGAGACTTACCTCTCTTCTCCTCTTGGCTCAGTTCTTCTCTAGCGCACTTATGCTTGCTTTGTTGCTTTGTGACCGCGTGCACCTTACAAACGTTCTCGTCCACTCCTTTGCTTGCATTATTGCTCCTTCCACTTGATGTTTTCGCTTTGAGTCACCTCCATGCTCCCTTGACTCACATGCATCCATGATATTCCTGCAAAACCAAGACTTGGCTGCCCCCCCATGCTTGTCCTTTGCATGTGGTTTGATAAAAGATGTTGAAGGGGCATCCCATGATGCATCATGGTGCATGTATGGTTAGGTTAACTAGATTGCCTCCCTCTAATCATGTTTTAACGCTAAGCACTCCTCTAATTTCAAAAATAAAAAATAAAATCAGAGATATTGATGAGTTAAAATATAAATTTAGAGGAGTTTTTAGAGCATTAAAAACAAATGTAAGTCGAAAATATTTTCCGACTACTTTTATGTTGGTCTCACCGGTATTGTTTGCTTTCATTAGTAGAGAGCAAGCTTTTCTCGGCTTGATCATGGGGGCATAGGTTTAGGTTCTAATTTTGGTTAGATGAAAGAGATTTTGAATGAAATAAAATTAAATGAGGCTTAGAAAAATTCTAATCTTAGAGAAACCAAGGATATAGATTTTTAAAACAACCAAAAGTTGAGTTTCTAGGTTCACGCGAGTCCTACCACATGCTGAAAAATAACATCTAGATACAAGTCGTGGCTCTACTCGTGTGTTTTTAGCATTTAAAACAAGTCAACCACAGCATCATAAAGGGGATGAATGGTTGAGTTAGGTTATGAATTTATTTGGTTGTGGTTTCTTGAAAAGAAGCAAACAAACATGTAGGATGGTTCATGTAAAGGGTTTATGATCAAAATAAAATATTCAACCAAGAATTATGTCTCTAATGTTATTCAACCATTCTAAGTCTAATGTCTTGCGTAGTAAAATTCAAAACTAAATTACTTGAAAAGACTTGAGAAACCTGGAATCGGGTTGTCCTCCCGGTAGCTTATTCTTGACTCGACGAAACGGGTTGCCTCCCGTCTAGCGCTTCGTTTATAGTCCATGGCTAGACTTCTTCACTTGATTACTTTGGATCAATGCTCTTTGTGGGTGTTGCAATCTTGGGTACCCACTTCCGCACCATCTTGGGCATGGGCTTATTCTTCGGCCTAGTCATATTTTTGGTCTTCACAGGCTGGCTTTGTCCTTTGGTCTTGACGGATGCAACAACTTCCTTCATGTAGTGGCTCGACATCTCAAACTCTGGTCCTTTGTTCGTGATCTTTGTGGTCTCCTTAGTGTGATCCTCCATCTCTCCCGAATGATTTTGAGTAGCCTTCGCCGTCTTGGGACCTTGGGGTTGTCTCGGAAATTCTTCTTTGTTACCCATCGGGCGCCCGGCAAGTTGTCCCACTTGCGTCTCTAGCATCTTCATCATGATGAACACTTCACGTATAGAGCTTCCGACCTCTGTCACCTTGCCATCTAAATTCTCCAATAATTTCTCCATAGCCTCGAACTTAGTGACGACGTCCTCGTTGATCTCGGACATGGTCGTGCTCCTCACACTCCCCGCATGTGGATCTTGCCTCGGCAACCTTTAGGTCTTGAGCTTCATTCTGTATCTCCATCTTCTCCATCCTCCTCTTAAGTAAACCGATATGCCACTCAAGCAATCTAGGGCGAGTTGATAAGAACAAGTTGAAATCACTTGGTCGGTCCGGTATGCACCTCTAGCCACCGCGGCTACAAGAGCACCCTATGCAATCTAGCTATAGACTAGATTGGGGAAGAAGCAAAACCAAGGGGAAAACAAAATCATCGAGAAGGCACTTGATCGCTAGAAATCTGATTCACTTAAAGACTTCACCATGAATGATTACATGAACAAGATCACCACCGGGATCCTACCTCGATCTTGATCCTTTCTTCAGAGCTCCAACATGATCTTCCATGCAAGGTTCCCACATCGGCTAGGGAGACCCTAGACAACTAGCACGACCCTCATCTCAGAGATGGTGTCCCTCAAGCTTCTCTGCTCCTCGACGGTGGATGACGAATTGATTGATGCGTGGCTCTCGGTCAGGGGGCTATAAATAGCCCAAGAGGCACCTAGGTCAAAGGGGGTCGTCTGGGCCTCGAAACGGGCTGGGCCGGCCGGCCTGGGCCGACCGTCCTGGGCCCATTTCGGCCCAGTCCACGGCCTCCTTCGCCCGGCGTTGGTTCCCGTGTCTTCTAGATCCTTTCCCCTTCTGCATGTGGACCCTTGTCGTCAGTTTCTCTCCGAGACTCCGAGTTGGACGATGCTCCTTGTCTCGCAAGATTCGGCACTTTTCTGGCTAGGTCCTCAGAGTTTGTCATCTTCTCGGGTTAGGTCCCTGGGCTTCTTGGAGTCAAGTTTGCTTCATTGCATGACTTGTTCCGGGCTTCAAGGTCTTGTCATGAGGTGCTTGATGAACTTATCCCAGAAGTCTTGCTTTCAACACTAAAATCCTGTATAAACAATAAACTCCAAAACCGACATGCACAAGTGAACTTGTTATACCACGGGGGTTAGTACCAATGGATAAGATATAAAATTCATGCCAACACCGAAGGTAAACTCATGGCTAGGTTGACGGAATTTCACTGTCAATAGGCATGTATCCCTAGTTAGCTAGTAAGGGTATTTTAGACTTTCGGTTGCCTCCATATAACCCATGTGGTAAGGATGGCAGCCATCTCTTGGAACCCTAGCTCATTTTGTTTTCCTATTTTCCTCTTCCATTTTCCCTTGGAATTTCTAGGACTAGCTTGAGAGCTTCATGGTGAGATCTTGTGAGAGGGTAGGATGATCGGGCGGAAGCTAGACCTTGTATGAACCTTCATGGTATGTATTGATGATTCGGCGTGGTTCCTCAAGGCTTGTTTGAGTTCTTCCCGGTTTTCCTTTTTGGTAATTTTCGGAGTCTTTTCTTGGCATTTTTCTTGGAGATATTTTGAGGCTTTCTCTTAGAGATTTGTTGGATGTATGCATGAACCCTTCATGGTTCTTGTCCCTTTGATTCTCCTCCCAAATTCGTGAGAAAAGGGGCTCGATTTTGGGGTTTTCGTTATCCTAGGGTTTATGGTGTTCTTGGTGGAAATCCTTCGATTCCTCTGGATTCAACGAGTTTTGTTGGACCATAACTTGGCAATGGAGTGCCTATGAGGTGTTCCTACTATCCCCAAAGTCTTGTTCAGATCTGTGGAGCGAATCGGGGGATCGGGAGTTGGATTTGGAGGAGTTGACCTGCGGGTTCTGTTCATCCCGAGCTGCCCAGGTTTCATCGGTCTGACTGGTGCTCTTGACCGGTCTGACCGATGTGAGCCCTTTGTGGGATTTGCCTCGGATGAGTTGCTTAATCCGTGTGTCTTTGGGTTGTGCTGTTGTTGGTTAGTTCTTGGTCAGTTTGGAGTTGTTTCGCTAGGCTTTGTGTAGGGTTCTTCTTCCTTACAGGCTGTGTTTTGGGGGTGTTTCTGTTCCAGGGCCTAGAGACGTCACTGAGGCTCTCTGGAATGCTTGTTGTGCGGATGCTATAGCCACCAGCCTGACCGGCTCTGTCCACCGGTCCGACCGGTGTCACCGGTCTGATCGGCGCAGGCCACCGGTCTGACCGGTGTAGCACAGGCAGCAAGTAGTGCAAGTTTCCGCTGTGTGTGTTCGTGAGTTTGACTCGGAAGGTTGTGTGTTGGTTCCTAGCACCAGTAGCACTCCTGTGGCTACGTGGTCTTGACCAACTTTGGTAGTTGAGTTGGAGACGTGTGTTGGAAGTCGTGTTCATCTTGTCGGAGCCTCTATCTCCTTCGAGAAGAATTTTTATCAGCTCCCATTCACTCCCCCCCCCCTCTTTGGTTTGCTGTTTCGATCCTTCAGATGCGGATTAGGATATGGAGTTAGTGATATCCGACGGATATGGATTATCTGATAATTGGATGCGGATAATCCGAGGCCTAGGATATCCGACTACTATGACAGCCTAATACACCCCGTACACTATGACCTTTTACCTATACACAATTTTTTAGCCCACAAAATTGTAGCTATATATATAGTGTGTGCACGTGCAAAAAAACCCTAACCACAGTCCTGCGTAGAGCACCATTTGTCACAATTTGAAACTGAATATAAGCATGCATTATCTGACTATATTAATCTGCATCCACTCCGACACCGATCCGACTCCACACCATATCCGACATCTGAAAAAATCCGCATCCATAACCGCATCTGTGTAACATCCACTCCGCTTCACATCCGACAAAAAATATGGATGTGGATTTGGTAAAGGTATTATCCAATCCGATCCGATCCGCTTTCATCTCTAGTGAGAAGTGAGATGGCTGAAAAGGACTGACAAAAGGGTTCCTCCCAAAATTTGGGTTTTGCCATGCTGGGGCGGAATGATTTACAAAGTTGTTTCTCTCTTTCTCTTTTTTCTCCTCCTCTAGAGTGGCTTCAAACCTTTTCTTGTCCGGACAATAGTTTGAACTGTGGTTATCATTCTCTTTGTGGAAAATGTAGTACCACTTTCTTTTCTCTTGGTGACCTCGACCCCTGCAACGGCCTCTGCCTCTGCGGTCGCCCCTTCCGCCTCTGCAGCGGCCCCCCTGATTATGTTGTGTGGAGGGCTTGGTGGGCTGTTGTTTTGGTTTGGTGTATCGCTCTAAGGATTGCAACTTTCCTAGGTTGTTTCCCCCTCTAGGACAAAGACATTTCTAGGGTTAGCGTTCGAGGCATTTCTAGGATTGGACCAATCCTTTTCGCTGGACCGGTTGGCTTTGGCAGAATTCTTTTGTTGAGACTACTCCTCCATACACATTTTGAAGTCATTTTCTGAGCGAGAATACTTCTCGAATTCCTCGTACAAACGCTGGATTGTTTTGGGCCTTTCGCACATGAGATGTGAACGAAACTGCCCGGCTCTCAGACCCACGATTACAGCATTGATGGCGACGACATCCATTACATTAGGTGTCTCGGCCCTGAGATGAACAAATCTTCGGAAGAAATTTTGGAGAGGCTCCTTGTCCTTCTGCTTACAGGAGAAAAGGTCGCTCTCTGTCAGCTCTGGACGTTGGAAGCATTGGAAGTTCGAAAGGATCCTTTGCTTCAAGTCTTCACATCAGTAAATTACTCCGTGGCTCAAGAGAGAATACCATTGCGCCACAGCTTCATCGGCAGCAATGATGAATGACTTTGCAAGCACGAAGTCATAACCTCCGGCTTAAAGGATGGCGGCTTCGTAGCTCATTAGAAACTGACTATGATCTGACTGACCTGAGAATCTAGAGAATGGCATAGGTTTGTAAGACTGTAGCCATAAAGTGATTTGGATCTCCTGAGATAGTGGCGATTTTGGGTCCGAAGGTCTCGTATAGATGGTGCGAGTATCCTGGTTTGACGGGCCAGACTCGAAAGGGTTATGAAAAGGGTTACGGCTGAAAGTAGTGTGTGGAGAGGGTTGAGTGGCATGTTACCCTCTATGTGAGTGGAATGAATAGGTACAGAATATTCAGGCGAAGGTTGGTTGAAATTTAAGGACTGCTTGGCTTTTATGAGACGCAATTCTTATTGCAATTTAGCGATTTCGACCTTTTGCCTTGGATTTCTTTAGCTGCGTCGACCTCTTGGTGCACTACCAAGAGCCTCTTTTTAGTTTTAGCCAGCTCATCTACCTCCTTTCTCAACTTAGCCAGCTCGACTTCGTATGTTGCTTTGGCCGCGGCCGCTGCAACATCTTGGTTTGGCCTGGGCTGACTAACGTTCGGTCTGAGAGCTCCTCTCCTTGGGTGAGTGACGAGGGCCCGGATTAGGACCCCCTTTGATGGCAGGATTATCTCCCTTAAACACAGGACAATCCAACACCAATGACAACGTGAAGGCCAAGATTGACAACGTCAAGGCAAAGATTCAGGACAAGGAGGAGTAAGGACTCTGGTCAAGACCCACACGGGCAAGACGTCCAGTCTTCAGCCAGTTGGCTGCATCTCCGACCAGTTCCCCACTAGAGGGACCCCCACGACAAGTCTCTGCCTCGCACGCCAAGTCTCTGCCTCGAACGACAAGATCGGCTCCGACTGGTGTGTGGGCCCGGACGAGCAGTGAGATCCCACGGCACTAGCACCACCACCGACGCGTGTGAGGAACGATTCTCCACGCCATGCAAGTACAACAGCTGGCGGCCATGCAAGCAGCTCACCCCGACAGGAGCCTTAATGCTGGTCTGATCAGCTGAGCGGCCATCCCATCGCCATCATCTCCCACTCTTCCACACGCGAGCTCAGCCCGAGGCACTCAAGCACCCTCTACGACGCGCACGAGCCTAGACTTAGGCTCGGGCGTGGCAAGCTAGGCAGGTACTCGGGCAGGCTAAGGCAAGCACAAACTACTTAGAGAAGAAGCCAAACGTCCCGAAATGAATAGTCATACCCGGCCATGCGGCGGCTCCCACGACTAAGCGTCACAACTTGGCTTCAATGCGTCCTGATGGACAGCGACGTACGACGGGACATACCAGCAACCAAGCACTATACCTCTTTTTTACTTCCCCCTTGTGCCCCTTCCCTTGTGACTATAAAAGGGAGAGGAGGGCAACAGTTACAAGGGTTAGACCTTCAAAAGACCGAACACCGCCTCAAGGGACTTGGGCTCGACACCCTCTCCCGACCAGCTTGTAACCCCTACTACAAGCACTCCTAGCTCGGGAACACGGCAGCACCATACTGGACGTAGGGTATTACTCCTCGGAGGCCCGAACCAGTCTAAACCCCATTGTCTCCTATGCTAACCATCCGAGCCCGACGCACGATCGATACAAATTTACTACTGGCGGTAGAGAACCCCGACAGTGAGCAAGTTTGATGGGTTCAACTCCTCGAGGGATGACGAAGCCCCCTTGCTTGAATTGGTGGTGGTCCTCTTCTTCCTTGTGGACATCTTGGGTTTCTTACTCGAGCCAAACACAAACGGTGGGCGCCAATTGTTGTGCTACAGCGAAGCTTAACACAAACAATGAAAAGAAGTGGAACGAAAGGGCTCAACTAGTGAATACGAAAGATGGCAAAGGAAAACTCTCAACAGTATAATTCTCAAAAGGCGATCCCCTTTACAAGTGTCGGTCAGCCTCCTTTTATAGGGAGACGAGCGGACTTTTTACATGCCGAAAATGACCTTGTGTAAAATGAATCTAATTGGGATGTACTAGGCTATTTTTGGGAATCCTCCCTTGGGTCTTCACGTAATCAGCGCTTTCCTGATTTCACACCGCACTTCACGGCACTTTTCTCAACATGAGCACGTGCGCTTGTCGGGTGAGGACCCCTTATCTGGATATGCCCTTCACCCAGCCAATCCTGGTACCTGAAAACGCATATTAAGCAAAACAATCGAAAAGGGATATGTTAGCCTTGGCGAGATCTCAAGCGAAAGTCAGCCCATGACTCCTTTCGAACCGAAGATTATCCCTCCAGGTTTCGTTCCGGGAAAACCCACGAAGATGAAATCCTAAGCAAAACTAGGACCATTCTTAACACTTACTGCTTTTGAGTGACGAAGGGTAGCTAGCGAAACCCGAAAAATCAAAAAGAAAAAAGTATTGAATGGCTTCGACTTCGCTACTATATGAAAAACGTTGTTGGATTGACTATGTGCGTTTTGGCGATTCCAAAATGTTGACTTCGTCAACATCGATCCCGAATCCCCCAACAACTTGACTCCACTACAACCGAGAATAAGTGATCCTCTATCAGCTCTACAAGTAGTCAACCATTGGTTGTGTCAACACTCAAACCCATGTAATATTCCCCTTTTGTTCTTCTTGACACTCTTAATGCTCATATGTTACAAGATTCCATGAGCTTTCAAGTTTGGCACATGCTGCCTTGTTAGCCATACATGTTCAGGGTTCTTTAATGTCGATTGAACACCACATAACTAATATTGTTTTTCAGTGCTAGCAAGATTATTTGTGCTGTGAAAAAATCAACTGGCACTTTTGAAATTGCAGTTGACTACCAGAGTAGTGACCATTATGAGTAACCTTTAGACTTTTTTGTTAGTACGCAATACCTCAATCTCCGACATATGGTTCCATATATTTATGATTCACAAAAGTCAAGTCTGCAAATTTGTGGTTTTAATTTCTTTTCATGCTGAGGATATTTATATGTAGCATATTACTAGCATTATATTTGTGTGTATCCTCAAGCATTTCTCTGTTCAATATTTTTGAACAATGCACTATAGCTAGGAAAGCTTTCTGATATATGCATGTTTTATTTCAAAATGGAACATAAAAAATCCCCCAAAGTAGAATGTGTATGAACTTTCAATGTTCTAATAATTCAATTAAACAACATTGTAAACTCCAGTGGATTCAATCTTTAAAGCTTAATCTAAGATATGTTGTGTGTTTATTGAACTTACATGTGATCTTTTTCCTTTTTTGCGGATCTTGTTCTGGTATTGTTGTTGGCTCCCTCTATCAGCCCAAAAATTGTACCTGCAAATGTCTGTTTTTAGATGTGCGTGTTTGTTTGGATGTTGTAAATATTCAAGCTAAATGTACCATTTTTTATGCTTGTTTGACTTTTTTTGTTTTGCAGATTTTCCTCTGGTGGTGGTGGTGTTGGCCCTTGTTGATGGCCCAAACACTATACATAAAATGTGTATTTTTTGTAGATGTAAAAAATTCTGACCAAATGTACCAACTTTTTGGATGAAGATATAAAAAAATTACATGTAACTTTGTATTTAGTTCCTTTATTATTTTTGTTTGTATTTTAGTTTGTTTGAACTAGCAAAATGTCTGTCTGTTGCTACAACCAAATACCAATTGGATTTTTCTTATTCTACTTTATATTTGTACCATACTCAGTTAATATATGCACTTTCATCAGAGAATCAACAGAGTTTTGAATTCTCATGTTCCTTTCACTTAAAACCCCATTACAGTGCTATGTCTTTTTTGTTTTAACCAGAGTTTGCGACAAACAAACTATATTATCCCATACAAGGTGATGATTTGATGGGAAATATGTTTCACACATAGTTTGATCTAGCAAACATTGTTGCTAGCTGAGCATAGTGCATATTTGTTATTTGAGTCAAACATTGGGAATATAAATGATGAATAACTTTTAAGTGGTTGAGTTTAGAAATGTGAAAATCATATCAATAGATTTGTTTTGAAAATCATTTTCATAAAAATATACATATATAAATTTTCCATAAATACTTTTATAGAAAAGAGGAGTCCGAGTTGTGTTTTGCAAACCGTTTCGCTGTCCTAAATGACTTCTTTTACCAAACCGGAGGGAGTACCTTTCTTAGTGCAATACTTCCTTCTTTCATTTTTATAAAGCATAAGACAATTTGGCACGGTCTTCCAAATAACACTATGATAATTCATGTACCATATTTTGCATCACTTATGGTTATAAAATTCTAATCATAGTAAAATATTTTTGATGAAAAATTCAATCATATAGAATTTATATTAAAAAATAAAAAAATAATTATTAAATTATTGGTAAAAGACTGCAAAGTTTGAATCTTGATAGGCCTTATAAACATGGATGGAGGAGTGGCGTGTAGTGTATATATGACCAGACAACAACAACCCTGCTCATCTATGATATTATTATCGTTATGTATAACTTCTCTGCTCTATGTAATGCAACTCCACATTTATCTTTTGTCGGTGCAGAAAGTAGTCCCGACACTAACTAGTAATGAGCGCTGAGATCTGCCTCTCGATGGTTGGTGCTAAGCAACTAAGGACACTTGGTTTATCCTGGTTCCGGCCGGGGCCGTACGTCCAGTGGGGGTGTGCTCGAGGCACTGTATTGCTTCGCACTGGGGTGCCTGTAGAGGGGTGGCTACAAGCGAGGTGGGAGAGGAGGCGTGGCCTCCAAGTCCCAAGAGATGTGATTGAGGCGAGTGCCAATATCATGGGGAAGACGGAGAGCGTGTGAGCGTTTGCTGTCCGTCGTCCCGTGTTCGTCCCCTGCGGCTGGGGGGCGGCTGCCCCTCCTTTTATAGGCCAAGGAGGAGGCAGGTTACATGTATGCCGCACTATTTCTACGCGTGTAGCGGTATGGCGAACAGTGTCGTAGAGCTGACGGTCGTCCTGGCAAATCTTGCTCCGGTCACGGCGTCGTGGTGTGTCCTGTGCTTGAACAGGGGCGACTTCGAGGGTGGAGACATGGTGTTTGACCAGAGCGTCTTCAGGTGGGCTCAAGGGAGCTGCTGCCGGCGATCCGTACGAGGTGCAGTAGCAGGCGTGGCGGCGTCCCGTCCCCGCGTGCTCAATAGCGTCGGAGCAGTTGTAGCAGTGCGCGGTGTGGCGCAGCAGGGGCGGGGATGGCCGCTCAGGATTGACAGCGACGGGGATGGCGCTCCCGCCGGCCTGACGTCACGGTTTGACCCTGCGGAGTCACGAGAAGAGGGCTCGAGGGTGCGGCCGGCCCCCCTTCGAGGGCGCGGCGCGTTAGCCGTACAAGAGTGGGCGGCACAGTGTCACAGAGCTGACACTAGCCTCGTCGCACAGTTCCCCACAGTGGCGGGGATGGGCTCCCCCTAGGGAGTTGGCGGAACAGCATCGGGGCGTGATTCCCAGGCGCGTAGTGGCGCGGCTCTGCTGTGTCAGAGCATTAAATGCCCGTACACGCGTGCAGGAGCAGGTGTGCTCGTGAGGGAACCTCGAGCGAGGCGGACCCCACTCGAGGTAGGCGGGGACTTTCGAGCGAGGCGGACCCCGCTCGAGGTAGGCGCGAGCCCTCGAGCGAGGCAGACCTCATTCGAGGGGGGTTTGATCCCTCGAGCGAGGCGGACCTCGCTCGAGGGGGCGCTTTGCTGGGTCGCTTTGGTGGGCCGCGGGGGCCACCACGGCGTGGATCGTGTTGTGCGTATACTTTGTGTCAGGCCAGAGATTGGTTTTGCGTTTTGTGTTTTTTGCAGGTTTTAAGTAGGATTCCCCCCAGTTTTTTAGGGGACCCTCATGGCTGTCCCCGACAGTAGCCCCGAGCATCTGCGGGTGTACCGGTTAGGTTCCCGCAAGTGCTGGAGCCTACCGATAGGACGCTCTTCCCTCCCAGTTGCAAATGCCTATCCGCGTGGCCGCGTCAGCGGACCCGCGGGTCTAGCCCCCGAAGCCCTGCAGGAGCGTGGGTGCTCGTGCAGGGGTTTTTCTCGCGCAATTTTATCAGCGGGCGTGGTACATGTCTCAACCGGCATTGGCGGTGTTTCAGCCGGCTTCGGTGACGCACGAGCGGCTGGTATCTTTCGCGTTCGGTGCATCTCAGGAGGTGTAGCCGTGCGTCGAGCCCCCGAGCCTGGGCCCGTTCGAGGCGATCGGGGTGAGCTCTCCGTCTTGTTTTAAACGCGCCCTCGCCGTCCCTCCGCGGGACGGAGGGTGAGGTCTCCGCAACCCCCATCGGCCGGGTTGCGGATTGTGGATTCCTCGTCGAGCTGTTAGCGGGTGGTTCAAGTGGACACCCATGCCCCGTTCGATAATGGTAGTCTCGTGGTCCGGAGACTCGTCCATTAAAGAGCTTGCGCGGGTTTGCTAGGTGGGGCTCGGTCCCGTTCGCTAGGGACCGAGGGCGCGAAAGCTCTCCCTCGGTGGGATCCCCCCGGCTAGATGCCCTCACTGACTCTCGAACATGACATGTGGGGCGCCCTTGAGCCGGCGGGCTCGAGGAAAGGCTCGAATGCACACGCCCTCATCGCCCCTCACTGCGGTGATCCGGGGCACTGTTCGAACCCTTTGAGGGTCGGGTTTCGAACCCCCGATCGGTAGGGCCGTGTGGGGTAGCGGTTGAGTGCTCCCATCTTTTCGCATCTACGGGTTTCGAGGGTTCTCGCCCATGCCGGCCCTCGAGCCGCCGATTAGTAGATTTTTGTAGATCGAGGGCACTTGTGGCGCTCGTTTACTTTGAACGAGCTTCGAGGCCACTTGTCGGTAATCGCACCCTTCGAGGGTCGGTTTTTGTCTGAGCCTGGGGCTCGGGCTGCTCGAGGGTCTTCCTTACTTTGTAAGGGACCAGGCCATTTAATGCCCGCAGTCGCGGCTGCGGTTAGGCACTTGCGGGCACGCCTTTTCGAGCACCGTGGCCGCGCGCGTAGTGGGCGGGGCGGGCGGCGGACGTGACGGCCTACCGCGGCCCCCGGTTGCCACCGCGCCATAATGATAGCGCGCATGCGGACGTGCGGCCGCCACGGTCGTGGTGGGTCCCGCTCGTCGGGCGGGAGAAATCTTTACCACGCGGTTAATGCACGCGGGGCGTGCGCTCCGAGAGCACGGCCCGTGGGGCTATAAACCCAATGAGGGGAGGCGAAGCGGATTTTTACCTTCACACTTAGTGTTTGCCCCCTTCGCTCCTTTGGCTTCCGCTCCAATGCCGCGCTCGTTCTTTCTCCGTCATGCCATTCTCGCCTCGTGCTCCTCGCTCGTTCGCCCACTCCCATGGCTCCCCCGCCGTCCATCCCCGTCATTGACCCGCCGGCATGGCCGCATTCGATGGCGACGAAGCTGTCCCTGAGCTTGTTGGTGAACGGCGGCCACCGGCGGCGAACGTGGACGGGCAGCCGAGAGAGTGGATCGAGCCGCCGGTGAGGGACCACGTGCCCAACCCACCATTTGGCTACGTCGTCGGCTTCATCCGCTTCCACGAGCGCGGCCGCGACGCCGGCGAGCCGCTTCATGCGGGCGCTGTGCTACCATTACGGCGTGGAGCCGCACAACTTCACGCTGAACGCGATCTCGCGAGCGGCCACGTTCATCGGCGTCGCGAAGGCTTCCCCGGGGATCTCGGTGAACGGGATCTCTCGGGTCCACCTCTTCCGCGCGGAGGCGCACACGTTGGCTACGTCGGAGCGAGGGGATTCGCCACGCGGCGCGCGCCGGTGGCTTTGTCGATTGCGTTGCGGAGCTCGCGCGAGGAGCAAGCACATCCCCCCGCACAATGGCCTCCAACAACGCGGATTGGGAGCAGGGGGTGGTTCTACCTCCGCAACTCCGACGCCGGCCTCCCCCTCACATCGGCGGGGTCTTTGAAGGAGAAGGCCGACTCCTGGCACCACGGGGTGTCCCCGCCCTCGCACCAGGCGCGGCTGGACTCGCTCCTGGCCGCGTTAAAGCACCTGGCGGATCGCGGGTTGACCGCGGGGTGCGTCCTCGCCAACCTCCACCACCGGCGGATCGTCCCCTTGATGGAGAGGCGGCTACGCATCTTCGAGATGGACGAGAGCGCGAACCCCGTCGCATTGGCGGAGTCGCGGCTGCTGCTGGATCTCTTCCCGCGGGAATACGTGGCCACCCGAGCGCGGCGCGCCATCGACCTCAGGGCGGGGCGTAGTGACGACACGGCCCTGTGGGCGTTCGCCATGCTCCCGATCGGCCAATTGGTGAGTAAATTTTTTTCCTTTCTTGTTCTGCTGGTTTTTGGGACGTCGACGTGTTTTGAGGATTCGCCTGATCCCCGCAGATGGTGCGCGTGAACGCCGCGCGGTCCGACCAGCCCACGCCCCGGTCACGTGCGCATGCGCGAGCGGCGCAACGGCGAGAGTAGGAGCGGGTGGCGCGCGGGGAGAGAGCGGAACGCGCGGCGGTGAGAGCGCCGGGAGCGGAGCAGCGAGGAGTTCGGGCCGCGCGGCAGCGGGGGGCTTTCTTCGCCCGGGACAGAGGAGTACTCGTCGTCAGGCGAGGAAGAGGAGGAAGAAGAAGGGGAAGAAGGTAGGGGGCAGGTTCTCCCCGACAGGTGGGAGCCCGCACCCCCGTCACCGGAGCCGACTCCGGTGGCAAGAGAACCATCGCCGGGCGGCGCGGGGGCGCCGCCGTCGGGCGGTCTACGGCGGAGGCGGCACGGGCCGCGGAGGTGCCGGCGCGCGCCACGGAGGCGCCCGTGCGCGCGGCGCAGGCGTCCGTGCGCGCGGTGGAGGCGGGCGAAGGCGCGGCGGCGGCCGCGCGGTCGCGCCCGCGACGTCGGCGGGGACCTCAAGGAAGAGAAAGCGGGCCTTCTCCTCCTTGAGGTAAGGAGTTGCCTTTCGAGAGGTCGTATGCTTGATAGGCGGGGATTTAACACTTTGTTCTTGTATTTGCAGGGTGACACCAACTATGCCCCCCCTCGCACCGGCCAAGGTGTTGAGGACGGGGGCGTCCGTCCCCACCAGGCGGCGCTCGTCGAGGGCGACGCGGGCGGCCGTAAGCACGGCGGTGACGGCGAGCGGGGGGCTCGCAAGACGCGGCCGTGGCCTCGAGGCCGCGGCCGGTGACGTCATCCACGGAGCCGCGCGCAAGCGGTCGCGGTGGCGCGGCGGGCGGCGGCCGCGGCGGAGGCGAGGCCGGTGGCGGAGGCACGGCCGGGGGGTGCCGGTCCACGGCGGCGCGGCCGGCGACGTCGGATGCGGAGGCGCGGCGGCACCCGCGGCCACCGAGGCGCGGCTCGGGAGGCGTCGATCGCGGTGGTGCGGCGAGAGCCCGCGGCCTCGACGGTGCGGCCGAGGCGGCCGTGGTGGAGCGGCGGGGGGCCCGCCCTCGCCGGCGGCTCCGGGCGATGGCGGTGGAGATCCCCGACGACGACGTCCCGCCGCCGGGTGGGATCGGTGGGCAAGCACGCCCACTCTAGCCCCCCGAGCCCCGGGCGGGGGCGCGGGTGAGAAGGTGGGATGGCCACATGGTGGCCGAGGGCTCGAGGCATGGCGCGCGAGGCTTCTTCGTCCCGCGCGGCCGCCTTGCTCCGAGCGACCCAGCGGTGAGCCTGGGGCAGGGGTAGGAGCGGGTCGACGCGCCGCCCCCCAAGCTCTCAAGGTGGAGAGGAAGTAGGTTGAAGGTGAGTTGCCGTTTCGTTCCTTTGTTTTGTTGACCTTCCCCTCGGGGGTTCGTCCCCTTCTTGATTTTCTTTGCTCGTGGTACCCAGGCCTGCGAACCGCGCTGGGGCACGCGACGGACCAGTCCGAGATGTTGCAAGCGGCCTACGACTCCTCGGAGCGGGAGCTGGTGGAGCTGCGTGCTGCTGCTCTCGAGACCTGCCAGGCAGTCGAGGAGGGCGAGGCGCAAGCTGGGAGCTCGCTGGCAAGCCGCCTGCGCGCCCTTGGGGGGCATTTCTCGAGGCGCATGCGTCACGCGCTTCACTTGGGCGTCCAGAAGGCCCTCGGCGTGGTGCGATCCCACTACGAGGTGAACTTGAGGCTGTGGCGTCAGGCTACGTCGTCCCAGAGGGCGTCGAGGACGAGGTGGCGATGGAGCACATGGACGCGCTTGTTGCTGATGCCGCCGAGGCGCTCACCGAGGACTTCATGGAGTTCCTGTTCCCTGACGCTCCCGACGCCGGCGCACCCCAAGCCTGAAGACCGCTGGGCACTGGGCCCTTTTTTGTTTGAATGTTAGTATCCGGGCCGCGTGTCCGTGTAAATTAAACAAGTATTTTGTTTAGATGTTTAAACACTTGCGGATGTGAATGGTGTTTTTGGTTTCGCTTATCACGTTGTTCTGTTTTTCCTTTGCCTGGGTGAATTCGGGTTGGGGGAGTTCGATTTCGTGAGTAGCCCGCTAGGCCGGAGGCAAGGGAGAAGGGTCGTATCCTCGCTGAGGCGTAGGCTATCTCTGGCTCGCGCGTCCTTTCCGCTTGGCCACCCGCGCCCCGTCTGAACTCGCTCGAGGCTAAGGTCGAATCGTACTTAGTGCGTTTGCGGATTTTTAGCGAAAAAATGGGACCATTTTTTTGGGCGGGGGATGCCCCCCGTAGTAGCCCCCGAGGGTGACTTGGTTTTCTGGGGAAAGCCAAGTTGCCCTTTAACTTTATTAAATTGCCGCTATTTACATTTGTGCTGCCAACTGGGATGTTGGGCATGTAATTTACAACAAAAAACTTGGAAATCCTAGCTAGGGGTAGAAGCGACGTAGCTGCTGGATGTTCCAAGCATTGGTGAGTTCTTCGCCGTCCTCGTTGGCCAGCTTGTACGTGCCGGGCTTGAACACCTTCACCACGACATAGGGTCCCTCCCATGGGGGCGACAACTTGTGGTGGCCTCGGTTGTCTTGTCGCAGCCTTAGGACCAAATCCCTTTCGCTGAAGTCTCGTCGCCGCACCTTCCGGGCTTGATAGTGCCTTAGGGACTGCTGGTACCTCGTGGAGTGCATCAGGGCCACGGTACGTGCCTCATCCAATTGGTCCAGCGAGTCCTCACGGGCTCGCTGGTTGGCACCTTCGTCGTAGCCCCGAACTCTGGGCGACCCGTATTCCAAGTCTGTGGGGAGGACGTCCTCTGTGCCATGGACAAGGAAGAATGGGGTTAACCCAGTGGCCCTGCTTGGGGTGGTCCTGAGGCTCCACACAACCGCCGGCAGCTCCTGGAGCCATTTCCGACCAGACTTGTTAGCCGATCGAAAATCCTGGGCTTGAGGCCTTGTAGAATCATGCCGTTGGCACGCTCTACTTGACCGTTGGTCTGTGGGTGGGCCACGGATGCCCAGTCCACGCGGATGTGGAACTTGTCGCAGAATTCCAGGAACTTCCTGCCCGTGAATTGGGACCCGTTGTCGGTGATGATGGAGTTGGGCACTCCGAAGCGGTAGACGATGTCGGTGAAGAACGTCACCGCCTGCTCCGCCCTGAGATTCATGATGGGGCGTACCTCCACCCACTTTGAGAATTTGTCGATTGCGACCAACAGGTGGGTGTAGCCCCCGGCGCCTTTCGCAAGAGCCCGACGATGTCCAGCCCCCACACGGCGAAAGACCTCGTGACGGGGATGGTCTGCAGGACGTGCGCGGGGAGATTGGACTTGCGGGCGTAGAACTGGCACCCTTCGCAGGTGCGCACGATCTCGCTGGCGTCCGCGACCGCAGTGGGCCAGTAGAAGCCCTGGCGGAACGCATTGCCCACGAGGGTGCGGGGTGCGGCGTGGTGGCCGCATACGCCCGCGTGTATATCCCGGAGGAGCTCGCCCCCCTGGGGGATGGGCACGCATCGCTGCATGATGTCGGATGCAGCGCGCTTGTACAGCTCGCCGTCGACAAGAGTGAAGGACTTGGCCATCCTGGCGATGCGCCTGGCTTCGGACCGGTCCGAGGGGAGTTCCCCTCGGTCCATCCAGGCGATATACTTGTCGCGCCAGTCCACCTCGCTGGGGGCTGGTTCGACATCCATGGCTTCGGCCTCGTCGGCACCGTACCCCTCGAGCAGGGAGAGCACGTATGCCTCGTTCGAGGGGTCCTCGTCCATGGGCTCCGCGCCTGTTGGACTCGAGGGAGCCCCCGAGGATTCCCCGTAGTTCGAGGGGTGTGGCTCGAGGTTGACAGGCGGCTGGGCGATGTCCCGAGCGAAGACATTCGGGGGGACGGTGATCCGCCCCGACGCGATCTTGGCAAGCTCGTCCGCCTCCTCGTTATACCGGCGGGGCACGTGGTTGAGCTCGATGCCGTAGAACTTGTCCTCGAGGGCCCGCACGGCCTTGCAGTACGCCTCCATCTTATCGTCGTGGCAGCTCGCGTTTTTCATGACCTGGTCGATCACGAGCTGCGAGTCCCCTCGCACGTTGAGGCGTTTGATGCCTATCTCGATGGTGATTTCGAGGCCGCAAAGTAGGGCCTCGTACTCAGCCATTTTGTTCGACGTGGGGAAGTGGAGGCACACGGCGTATCGCATGTGCTCTCCGAGGGGTGAGACGAAAAGCAGACTCGCGCCCGCGCCTGTCTTCATCACTGAGCCATCGAAGTACAGAGTCCAGCATTCAGCCTGGATTTGTGGCGGCGGCAATTGCGTGTCCATCCACTCGGCAACGAAATCTGCCAAGATTTGGGACTTGATGGCCTTGCGCGGGGTGTAGGCGAGCGTTTCTCCCTTCAGCTCTACCGACCACTTGGCAATCCTGCTTGCTGCGTCTGGGTTCCGGATAATTTCTCCTAACGGGAAGGAGGAGACCACCGTGACCAGATGAGCCTCGAAGTAGTGGCGGAGTTTGCGTCGCACGAGTACCACTGCGTAAAGTAGCTTCTGGACTTCTGGGTAGCACACCTTGGTTTCGGACAAGACTTCGCTGATGTAGTACACCGGCCGCTGGACAGGCAGGGCGTGCCCCTCCTCCGTGCGCTCTACTACGATGACGGCGCTGACCACTTGGGTGGTCGCGGCCACGTAGAGGTACAGAGGTTCGCTGTCTTGCGGCGGTGTGAGGATTGGGGCGTGGGTAAGGGACGCCTTCAGTTTATTAAGCGCCTCTTGGGCCTTGACGGTCCAGGAAAACCGCTCATGCTTCTTCAGGAGCCGATAGAGGTGCAAGCCTTTCTCGCCGAGCCGCGAAATGAAGCGGCTCAAGGCAGCAAGGCACCCCAGCACCTTTTGAACCCCCTTGAGGTCCCGAATCGGGCCCATTCGTTCGAGGGCTGCAACCTTTTCGGGGTTGGCCTCGATGCCTCGCTGGGAGACAATGTATCCTAGCAGCATGCCCCGCGGCACGCCAAAGACACATTTTTCAGGGTTTAACTTCACCCCGTTGGCCCGTAGGCAGCCGAACGCGATGTTCAGGTCACTGACCAGGTCGTCCGCCTTCCGGTTTTCGAAACTATGTCGTCCACGTATGCCTCGACGGTTCGCCGATGTGATCTCCGAAGACGTGCTGCATACATCGCTGATATGTTGCGCCCGCGTTTCGGAGACCGAATGGCATCGTCACATAACAGAACATCCCGGACGGCGTGATGAATGAAGTCGCGAGCTGCTCGGATTCTTTCATCTTTATTTGGTGGTACCCGGAATATGCATCAAGGAAACATAGCAGTTCGCACCCGGCGGTTGAATCAATGATTTGATCGATACGCGGCAAAGGAAAAGGAACTTTAGTACATGCTTTATTAAGACTAGTGTAGTCTACACACATCCGCCACTTCCCATTCTTTTTCTTTACTAATACAGGATTAGCTAGCCAAGTGGGGTGGAACACTTCCTTGATGAACCCAGCCTCGAGGAGCTTTCGCAGCTCTACTCCGATTGCTCGGCGCCGCTCTTCGTCGAAGCGGCGCAGCCATTGCTGCACGGCGCGGGAGTGAGGTAGGATGTCAAGGGAGTGCTCGGCGACCTCCCTCGGGATGCCTGGCATGTCCGAGGGGCTCCACGCGAAGATGTCGGCGTTGGCGCGGAGAAAGTCGACGAGCACCACTTCCTATTTCGGGTCGAGGGTAGAAGCCGACCCTCAACGCCTTGCCCTCGGGGGCGGCGGGGTCGAGGGGCACCTCCTTGGTCCGCTCGGCGGCCCTCGAAGGCCTCCACTGCCGGCGTGCTTGGCGGTGGAGTCGAGGTCCTCGTTGACCATCTTCTCCAGGTTGGCTACGAGCGCTTCGTCCAGCGCCAGCGCCTCGGCGTGTTCCACGCACTCGACGTCGCAGTTGACTGTGTGCTCGATGGATGAGCCCACGGTGATGACGCCGTTGGGCCCGGCATCTTCATCTTGAGTTAGGTGTAGTTGGGGACCGCCATGAACTTGGCGTAGCAGGGCCGCCCAAGTGGCGTGGTACGCGCCCCTAAACCCCACCACCTCGAAGGTGAGTGTCTCCTTGCGGTAGTTGTCCGGCGTGCCGAACCGGACGCGGGGTCGATGCGCCCGAGGGGGCGGACGCGCTTGCCGGGCGCGACGCCATGGAACGGCGGCGTCTGCTAGGCCGCGGGCTGGTCCAACCCGATCCCCGGCGGGCGCGGCGTGTGCGCCGTGCACGTAGAGGATGTTGAGGCTGCTGCCTCCGTCCATCAGGACCTTCGAGAACCGCGCGTTCCCGATGACCGGGTCGACCACTAGCGGGTACTGCCGGGTTGGGGATGCGGTTCGGGTGATCCTCGCGGCTGAACGTGATGGCGTCCTCCGACCAGTCGAGGAAGGAGGGAGGCGCCTTCTCTGCGGCGAGGACCTCGTGCCGCACCGCTTGCGTTGGCGGGCGGACATGTCGACGGTCGGCCCCCCCTGAAGATAAGGAAGACGTTTTCCACGGCGGGGAAGCCGCCGGCGTCGCCGTCACCCCCGTCTTTCTTGGCCTCGCCGTCCTTCGCGGCGGCGCGGCCGTAGAACCGTTTGAGCATGTCGCATTGCTCGAGGGTGTGGTTGACCGGCGTTTTGTGGTAGGGACATGGCTTCTTCAGCATGTCGTCGAAAACCCCCGGGCCTCGAGGGGCGCGTCGAGGGCCCCCGTCGGCGGGTAAACGAGCAAGGGCTCCGTCACCACCGTCGTCGTGCCCCTGCTCGCGCGCCTCGCGGCGCGGCTTCTTTCCATTCGTGCCCCGCTTGCCCTTCGATGGGGCTCCTTGGACTTGCTTTGCCCTCTGCGGGAACG
This sequence comes from Cenchrus americanus, assembly GCA_947561735.1. NCBI lineage: Eukaryota > Viridiplantae > Streptophyta > Magnoliopsida > Poales > Poaceae > Cenchrus > Cenchrus americanus. The sequence goes on along the minus strand of OX387244.1, from coordinate 71,882,913 downwards.
TCGTCCATACACTTTCCCTTCTTGCGCGTCGAAGATCGCCCCCACCAGCCTCTTCGCACGAGGCAAAGGCCCGGTGGTGATGTCGAACGGCTCGTTCGAGGTCAGCGGTGGGCTGCGCCCGAGCTCGCGCACAAGATTCCGGCATGTGGTGCCCTCGAAGAAGGCGTGCACGATTTCGGACTGCGCCACGCTTGGGAGCTCCGTGCAGTGCTTGGAGAAGCACCACATGAAGTCCTGGAGTGTCTCGCCGGGCTTCTGAGTGCGAGAGTGCAGGTCCCAGGAGTTCCCAGGTCGCACGTACGTGCCCTGGAAATTCCCACGAACGTGCGGACCAGGTCGTCCCAGTTGTGGATCTGGCTGGCTGGCAGGTGCTCGAGCCACGTCGCGCCGAGTCGGCGAGGTGCGGGGGGTTGCGGATGATAACCTCGTCGTTGGTGGCCCCGCCCAGCTGACATGCCAGACGGTAGTCGTTGAGCCACACGCGGGGGTCCGTCTCCCTGTTGTACTTGATGATCGTCGTGGGCTGGCGGAAGCGCTGGGGGAAGCTCGCCGTGCGGATCTCCCGGCTAAACACGCGGGTTCCCGGTGGTTCCGGCGTTGGTGAGCGGTCCTCCCGGCTGTCGTAGCGCCTGCCCCGTCGGGGGTGGTAGCCGCCGCTGCGCGTGCCTCCGCGTTGTCCGTCGCCTAGCGTTGATGACGTTGCGGGCGTCGCCGTCTGGGCTTGCCCACGCGTTCGAGGAGCCGCTCCTTGGTCGGCGTGCGCCCGGGTTGGCGGGGGCGCCCCTCTTGCACCGCCGTGTGCCGCGAGGGCTCGGACCCCCGCGCCCTCGTCGTCCCGCGCACTTCCCCTGGCGGCGGATGCGAGACGCCGAACTTTCGGCTTTGTTGGACGGTCGCTTGTTCGATAAGTGCCTGCGCCTCGCGGTACAGGTTTCGTGCCTCGGGCGTCGAGGGGGCGAGCATGGCCGCGGCCGGCGTTGCGGCGACAGCGGGCTTACGGCTTGCTCGCGGGGGCATGCTTGGATCGTCGACGTTGAAGTCAGCGTTGATGCAGTCGCGGGCTTGCTTGCCCAACTCATGCGTGCGTTCGCCACGCACGGAGGCTTCTCCCGCGATGGAGGCACGGAGCAACCGCACCGTGCGGTATTCTTCTGCCAGCTTGGCCTCGAGCTCGCGTGCTTGGGCTAGCTGTGCGTTGATGTCGGCCCCCCTCGGCGGTGAGGGGGGAGGGGCGCTTGGCCCCGCAACCATGCGCGGTCCAGTTCCCAGGGCAGGGGGAACCTCTCCGTCGCCGGCTCTCGCCGCGTCGGCGACGTTCGCTGGGTCGTTAGTGATTACGACACAGCACTCCCGCGCGGGGTCATAGCTCCCGGCACTGGAGTTATCGGAGTAGCTGAACCAGTAGTCTGTGGCGTCGAGGAACCGCCGAGACATCACCGGGTCGGGTATGCCGGAGAAGTCCCACTCCGCGTATCCGTGCGAGGTGGCGGGTGGCAGTTCGTCGACAGAGCCTTGGGATGACTCATCGCCGGCGGAGGCGCTGGGGTCCCTGGCAACCAGGACATGGCGGCCAGGGGGAACCCTACGCATCGCTGCATTAGCGTTGAAGGAGGCGACGTACGTCGTCGTGGCGCCGCGCAGGCCGATGGGGAAGCGCGGTCACCGAGGCCGAGCGCTCCCCGGGCCCCGGGGGCGGCGTCGTCTCGCCGGTAAGTGTGTGTCGCGTTGAGAGGCGACGCGCACGGCATGCTTGGCGCTCCGACCGCGCTGTCGCGAGTGTCGGGGACGGCCCAAGGGGTCCCCTTAAACAATGGGGAAAACCTCACTTAAAACCCGCAACACACTGAGCCTAACCATGCAGGTGCCTAACCATGCAGGACACGGCCCATGCCACGAGGACCCCGATGGCCCACCAAGGCGGCCCTCTTAGGGATCCCCTCGAGTGGGCCTCGCCACGCTCGAGGGGCTCGCGCCCCCTCGGACGGGCCCGCCCCGTCCGAGGGGCGGCGCTTCCCGCTTGAGCGGGCTCCGCCTCGCTCGAGGGCTGCCCCCCCCTCCCCCTCGGCGGGTTCCGCCTCGCCGGGGTGCACCCCACCCTCGGGCGGGATCCGCCACGCTCGAGCGCCCCTCGCGCGTGCGCGGCCCCCGTGCACGGGCATTTAACGCCACGACACATGCGGGACGGCGCCATCATGCGCCGGGGCTCGCGCCCCCGTGCCGCGCACCAACTCCCCGGGGGAGGAGCCCATCCCCGCTGCGTCGGGAAGGGACTAGGCGGCGCGGCCGATGTCGGTCCGTGACACCGCGCGCGCACGCTCCGGTCGACTAACACGCCAAGCCCTCGAAAGGGGGTCGGCTTCACCCTCGATCCACTTTCTTGTGACCCTACGGGGGTTAGATGGAGGCGCTAGGCCGGTGGAGCGCCATCCCCTTGCCACTGTAACGGCATGGCCGCCGTACCCGCGCGTGCGGGCGCACGCCAAACCCCCTGTGGCAACAACTCCAACCCCGTAAGCGTGTTGGGGAAGGAACGCCGGTCGCCTACTCTCGTGCTTTCGTGCGGAGCTGCGTCCAACACCTCCCTCGAGCTTATCGGAGGGCATCACCACCATCCGTGCTCTCCTACCCTCGAACCGCCCTTTGTTCGGGTACAAGTCGAGCCATGATGGCCAGGATCGGCTGCGAAGATCGTCGGACGGCCGCCCACTCTACACCATAGCACGTCGCACTTCCCCCCGTGCCGGGTGGCGCGGCGCGCATGTAAACCGCCTCCCCTTGATCTATAAAAGGGGGAGCGAACCCCCGGCCCGCGAGGGGGACGGAAGACGACGGACAACGGGAGTCTTTCACACACACCACGTACTCACTCCCCAATTCTCCCACAACATCTTCGACGAGGGACTTGGAAGCTTGGCTTCCTCTCCCGCTGCGCGCAGCCGCCCCACTACGAGGCACCCCCGGTGCTAAGTAATATAGTGCCCGAGCACACCTCTGTTGGACGTACGGCCCCCTCGGCGGGAACCGGGATAAAACCTCTGTGTCACTTGTTACTTAGCATCGACCATTGAGGGATAGACCACGGCGCTATCTGCGGTTAGTGTCGGGACCATATTCCGCAGAGCGGTTGGCGCCCACCGGTGGGGCAAGCGGGCGCCTAAGGTCATTTCGCCAACTCCCTCCATGGTGATTCGCATCGAGTACGGTGGTACACGCTCTTGCATGGGTAGCTCGGACCCCCTCCCGGCGGGGTTCGAGATCCGCTTCGGTGACTCGAACTTTCGGGCCACGGGGAACGGCTATCTCATGCGCCTCACCAATCGTGAGGAACTCCGCGCGCGCGGTGCCGGACCGGGTCCGCTCGGGCCCCCGCCGCACGCACGACTCCCCGGCGCGGGCGCCGCGAGCACGGATGCGCGGGCCCCATCGGCGCCGCGGCGCCGCCGCCGCTGCGGGCTGCGTTCACGCCGAGGGCGCGGTCGGAGCGACGGCGAGCGGCGTCTTGCTACTCGGCGCGGCACGCCCACGCGTTGCGGCGACCGCCACCACCCCGGCGGAGCCGCGTGCGGTCTCCGGGACCGCGCATCCCCATCGGTCTGCGTGGTGCTACGTCGGCCTACAACGCCAACGTCAACACCACGATGCGCGGATCCCACCGCGCGTCACGTCTTCGTCGCCGGGGGTCCGGCCGCCTCGGCGGGGGACGAATCGTCCCCGGGCTCCGTCGACACGTTACCACCCACCAACCGCCACGGGTACGCGGAGTGGGACTTCTCCGGCGTGCCGACCCGATTGTGTTCCGCCGTTTCTCGGACGCGCGGACTGCGGTTCGGCTACTCCGACGACTCCGGCACGGGAGCTACGACCCCGCACGGGAGTGCTACGCTGTCATCACCAACGACCGGCCAATGCCGCCGGCGCGGCGGCGCGCGAGGAGGGGGGAAATCACTCCCGTCCCGGGGGATCGCCACGCGCACGGGCGGCGGGCCAAGCGCTCCCTGCGGGGCCGACGGCGCGCGCGGGCGGCCCAAGCCCGCGAGCTCGAAGCCAGGGCCGGCGGAAGAGTGCCGAACGGTGTGAGCGCTCCGCACCTCAATGGCGGGGAGGCCTCGCGCGCGCGCGAACGCGTGCGGGGCCGGGGCCGACGGTCCGCGGCCGCATCAACTCCGTCCCCAACGTCGACAACGCGGACGTGCCCCCACGGGCGAGCCAAAAGCTCATCGCCGCCGCGGCCGCTGCGGGCCATGCGGGCCACCCTCGACCCCCCGAGGGCTCGAGACTGCACCACGAGGTGCAAACTCTCATCGAGCAAGCGGCGGTCAACGGGCGAGAGCTCGGCCTCACGCATCCCGCCAACGGGGGGATGCGCGGGATGCGAAGCCGCGCCGGGGGGGGGCGAACCCTCGGTGCACGCGGGGGTGCCGGCGGGGCAACCGTCGACCAAGGACGCACGCCCGGCCAAGGAGCGGCTCCTTGACGCACGCGAGGGGTGTCTTGGATGGCGGCCGCCGCAGCGTCATCAACGCCGGGCGCACCGGCAAGGGCGGCGCGCGGCGACAAGGGGCTACCACCCTCGACGGGGTGGACGCTACGGCGGCGGCGAGGACCGCTCCCCGACGCGGAACCCCCGGCACCGTGTGTTCGGCGGGAGATCCGCGCGGCGGCGTTTCCCCCAACGCTTCCGCCGGCCCTCGACCATCGTCAAATACAACGGGGAGACGGACCCCGGGTATGGCTCAGCAACTACCGCTTAGCTTGCCGGTGGGCGGGGGCCACCGATGATGAAGTCATCATCCGCAACTTGCCCTTGCATGCGGGCGACGCGGCCGGGACATGGATGGAACACTTGCCCGCTAGCCAAATCCTCAAGGCGGGACGATCGGTCCACACGTTCGTGGGCAACTTCCGGGGCACATACGTGCGCCACGGGAATTCTGGGACTGCGCTCACACGCACGCGAAGCCGGCGAGTCGACGCGGGACTTCATACGGCGCTTCTCCAAGCGGCGCAGCGAGCTCCCCGGTGTAGCGCGGTCGAGATCGTGCATGCCTTCCTCGAGGGCACCACGTGCGGGGACCTCGTACGGGAGTTGGGACGCAGCCCGCCCGCGGACTCCAACGAGGCTGTCGACATCGCCGGCGACTTCGCCTGCGGAGAAGAGGCCGTGGGGGCAATCTTTGACGGCAAGAAGGGCAAGCGCTCGGAGGACGCGCCGCGGAGGGCGCGATGGGGTCCAAGGAGCCGCACGCAACGACAAGCGGGGCAAGAAGGGGAAGAAGCCGCGCCGCGGCGCGCGCGAGCGAGGGCACGGCGGCGGCAACGCCGAGGCCCTCGGCGGTGACCGGCTCGACGGGGCCCTCGGCCAGGCCCTTCGAGGCCGGGGGTGTTTGACGACATCTTTGAAAAAGCCATGTCCCTACCACAAGACCCCGAGTACACCACACCCTTGAGCAGTGTGATATGCTCAAGAAGTTCTATGGCCGCGCCGCCGCGAAGGAGGCGAGGAGGCTAAGAAAGACGGAGGCGATGGCGACGCCGGCGGCTTCCCCGCCGTCGAAAATGTGTTCCTCATCTTTGGGGGACCTACGGTCGACATGTCGACCGGCGGCGCAAGAAGGAGCGGCACGAGGTCCTCGCCGCGGAGAGGGCACCTCCGTCCTTCCTCAATTGGTCGGAGGACGCCATCACCTTCGGCCGGGAGGACCACCCGAACCGCATCCCCAACCGGGCCGATGCCGGCGGTGGTTGACCCCATCATCGGGAACGCCGGTTCTCGAAGGTCCTCATGGACGGAGGCGGCGGCCTCAACATCCTCTTCGCGCACACATTACGCCCGATGGGGATCGGGTTGGACCGGCTACGGCCCGGCACGAAGCGGTTCCATGGCATCGCGCGGGGCAAGCAAGTCCGGCCCCTCGGGCGAGATCGACTGCCCGGTCGCGGTTTGGCACCCCAAAAAATTTCCGCAAGGAAACCCTCACCTTCGAAGTGGTGGGGTTCAAGGGGGCCTACCACGCTATACCTGGGCGACCTTGTTACGCCAAATTCATGGCGGTCCCCAATTATACCTACCGAAGATGAAGATGTCGGGACCAAACGGCGTCATCACCGTCGGGTCATCCATCGAGCACGCGTTCGGCTTGCGACGTCGAGTGAGTGGAACACGCGAGGCAACGCGCGGGGGACGAAGCAGCGGTGAACACGGCTGGAGAAGATGGTCAACGAAGACCTCGACCCCGCCGGCGAAGCACGCGGCACCTTCGAGGCGGCGGAAGCGGACCAAGGGGTCCCCCTCGACCCCCTCGGCCCCGAGGGGCAAGGCGTTGAGGGTCGGCTCCACCCTCGACCCCAAATAGGAAGCGTGCTCGTCGACTTCCTCCGCGCCAACGCCGATATCTTCGCGTGGAGCCCCTCGGATATGCCAAGCATCCCGAGGGAAGTCGCCGAGCACTCCCTTGACATCTGCGCAAACGCCGCCGTGCGGCGGCCGGGCTGCGCGCGCCGACGAGGAGCGGCGACGGGCACCTCCGGAGCGGAGGCTGCGGAAGCTTCTCGAGGCCGGATTCATCAAGGAGGTGTTCCACCCAACGTGGCTAGCTAACCCCGTGCTTGTAAAGAAAAAAGAATGGGAAGTGGCGGATGTGTGTAGACTACACTAGCCTTAATAAAGCATGTCCTAAAGTTCCTTTTCCTCTTGCCACGCATTGATCAAATCGTTGATTCAACGGTACGGGTGCGAATTGCTTTGTTTCCTAGATGCTTACTCCGGGTACCACCAAATAAAAATGAAGGAGTCCGACCAGCTCGCGACTTCATTCATCACACCGTTCGGGACGTTCTGTTACGTCACGATGCCGTTTGGCCTCAGAAACGCGGGTGCAACATACCAGCGTTGCATGCAGCACGTTTTTGGGGATCACATCGGGCGAACGGTCGAAGCATACGTGGACAACATCGTCGTGAAGACCGGGGAAGGCGGACGACTTGGGTCGGCGACCTCGCCGTCACGTTCGGGCTGCCTACGGGCCAACGGGGGTCAAGTTAAACCCCGAAAAATGTGTCTTTGGAGTGCGCGAGGCATGTCTCCGGGGTACATTGTCTCCCAACGGGGAATCGAGGCGAACCCCGAAAAAATGGCGGCCCTCGAACGGATGGGTCCGATCAGGGACCTCAAAGGGGTGCGAGAAGGTGTTGGGGTGCCTCGCCGCCTTGAGCCGCTTCATCTCGCGGCTCGGTGAGAAGGGCTGCCCCTCTATCGCCTCCTTAAGAAGCACGAGCGCTTCTCTCGGGCCGCCGAGGCCCCGGGATGCGCTCGACAAATTGAAGGTGTCCCTAACGCACGCCCCGATCCTCACGCGCGCAAGACGGCGAACCCCTGCGGCTCTACGTAGCCGCAGCCACCCCGGGTGGTCGGCGCCGTGATCGTCGTGGAGCGCATGGAGGAAGGGCACGCCTTGCACACGTACGGCGGCCGGTCTACTACATCGGCGAGGTCCTATCGGACACGAAGACGCGCTGCCCCCGGAGTCCCGAGAAGTTGTTGTACGCGGTAGTTCTTGCGCGGCGCAAGCTCCGCCACTACTTCGAGGCCCACCCCGTCACGGTGGTTTCTTCCTTTCCACTAGGAGAGATCATCGCAACCCGGACGCGCGGGAAGGATCGCCAAATGGTCGGGAGGGCGATGGGCGAAACGCTCGCCTATGCCCGCGCGCAAGGCCATCAAATCGCAAATCACGGCGGATTTCGTTGCTCGCGAGTGGACGGACACGCGGTTGCCACCCCCACAAATCCGGGCGAGTGCTTTGGACTGCGTTCTTCGACGGCTCGGTGATGAAAACGGGAGCGGGCGCGGGCTCGCTCTTCGTGTCACCCCTCGGGGAGCACATGCGCTACGCGGTGCGCCTCCACTTCCCCGCGTCCAACAATATGGCTGAATACGAGGCCCTTCTCTGCCGGTCTCAAAATCGCCATTGAGTTGGGCGTCAAGCGCCTCGACGTGCGGGGGGGACTCACGGCTCGTGATCGATCAAGTCATGAAGAACGAGAGCTGCCATGATGACAAGATGGAGGCTTGCGCAAGGCCGTGCGGGCCCTCGAGGACAAGTTCTATGGCATTGAGCTCAACCATGTACCCCGCCGGGTACAACGAGGAGGCGGACGAATTGGCCAAGATCGCGTCGGGCGAATCCCGTTCCCGAACGTTTTCGCGCGCGACATCGCGCAACCCTCGATCGTCTTCGAGCCCCACCCCTCGAGTCAGGACGGACCCTCGGGGGCTCCCTCGAATCCAGCGGGTACACAACCCATGGACGAGGACCCCTCGAACGAGGCATACGTGCTCTCCCTCCTCGAGGGGTACGGCTCCCACGAGGCCGACGCGATGGACATCGAGCCGGCTCCTCGTCCAAGCGGATTGCCGGAAGAAATACATCCCTGGATCGCTCGAGGGGAACTCCCCGTGGACCGGGCCACGGCCAGGCGCATTGCAAGAATGGCCAAATCGTTCACCCTCGTCGACGGCGAGGGGCGCCCTATAAGTGCGCCGCCTCCGGCATCCTACAGCGGTGCATACCCATTCCCAAGGGGCGCGAGCTCCTACGGGACATCCACGCGGGGATACGTGGCCACCACGCCGCACCCCCGCACCCTCGTCGGGAACGCATTCCGCTAGGGCTTTTGCTGGCCAAGCTGCGGTCTCGGACGCCCGGCGAGATCGTGCGCACTGCGAGGGTGCCGGTTCTACGCCCGCAAGTCCAACACTGCCCCGCCCATGCCCTACAAACCATCCCCGTGACATGGCCATTCGCCGTGTGGGGGCGCGGACATCGTCGGGCCCCTGCGGAAGGCGCCGGGGGCTTCACCCATTTGCTCGTCGTGATTGACAAGTTCTCCAAGTGGGTGGAGGTGCGCCCCATCACGAACTTAAGGGGCCGAGCGAGGCGGTGACATTCTTCACCGACATCGTCCATCGCTTTGGAGTGCCAAACTCCATCATCACGAACAATGGGTCCCGGTTCACGGGCGGAAGCTCTTGGAGTTACGTGACAAGTTCCACATCCGCGTGGATTGGGCGGCCGTGGCACACCCACGGACCAACGGCCAAGTGGTGCGTGCCAACGGCATGATCCTACGGGGCCTCAAGCCCCGGAATTTTCGATCGGCTCAACAAATGCGGGCGAAAATGGCTCCAAGAACTACCGGAGGTCGTATGGAGCCTAAGGACCACCCCAAGCGAGCCACGGGTTCACCCCGTTTTCCTAGTCCACGGCGCGGAGGCCGTCCTCCCCACGGACTTAGAATACGGGTCACCCAAGGTTCGAGGCTATAACGAGGATGCCAACCAACGAGCCGCGCGAGGACTCATTGGGCCAGGGGCCCGGACGAGGCACGCCTCGCGGCCTTAATGCATTCCGCGAGATATCAACGGTCCCTAAGACGCTACCAAGCACGCAAGATACGTCGACGGGATTTCGGCGAGGGGATGCGGTCCTAAGGCTACGCCAAGATAGCAGGGGCGCCACAAGCTATCGCCCCCATGGGAGGGACCCTACGTCGTGGTGAAGGTACTCAAGCCGGGCACGTACAAGCTGGCCAACGAGGACGGTGAAGATCTCACCAACGCTTGGAACATCCAACAGCTACGTCGCTTCTACCCTTAGCTAGGATTTCCAAGTATTTTTGTCGTAAAAATCACATGGCCAACACCCCAGTTGGCAACAACTATGTAAGTGCGTCAAGTCTAATGGAGAGGATAACTCGGCTTTCCCCTGAAACCCAAGTTACCCTCGGGGGCTAATGCGGGGGGCACCCCCCCAAAATGGTCCCATTTTTTGCGCAAAAATAAAAACAACTCACACGAGCTAAGTTTGTTTTCTACTTCAACTACGAGCAACGATTTGAACGGGCGCGGGCGGCCCGGCGGGAGGAGCGTGCGAGCCGGGGAATAGCCTACGCCGCATGGACATGGCCCTTCTCTCTCGCCTCCAACCCGGCGGACCCCCGGCGAAAATCGAACTTCCCTAAGTAAAATCTACTCGGAAAGAAGGAGAAACAAAAAAGCGCATTTGGCAAAAGACTTCATTTCATATCGTCAAACGTTTACGATAAAGATAATGTATTTATTTACAAAGGCCACGAGGCCGAATATTGATACACAAAAAGCGGGCCCAGCGCCCAGATGTTTCAGGCGGGAGGAGCGGCGGCATCGGTGACGTCGGGGAAGAGGAACTCCTCGAAGGCCTCGCAAGCGACCGGCGGCGTCGGCGGCGAGCGCATCCACACGCTCCATCGCCACCTCGTCCTCAACACCCTCGGGAACGACGTAGCCTTACGCCGGCGCCTCGAAGTTGACCTCGTAGTGGGATCGCACCACTCCGAGGGCCTTCGGACGCCCCGGATGCGGCGCCGGCGCATCCGCTTCCGTGACATGGCCACCAAGGGCACGCGGGCGGTGGCCGAGGGGAGCCGCCGGCACGAGCCTCGCCCTCCTCCACGCCACGGCGGATCTCGAGGGCCGCTTCGCGCGGCTCTGCGGCTCCCGCTCGGAGGAGTTGTAAGAAGCACAGCGGCGCCTCGGCCGCTCGGTGCGTGCCCCCGGAGCGGTGCGCAAGCACAGGAATTGACAAGACAAGAAAGAAATCGAAAGGGGGGGGAAACGAGCCCTCTAACAAAAAAAACCGACCAAGTAAGAAGTCAAGCGGCAACTCACCTTCAACTTGCCTCCTCTCCGTCTCGAAATTGCGGCGCACTGCCTCGACCGTCAGCTCAAGGCGCTTGACAGTCTCGCCTTGCTCCCGGAGGGCTCCGGCTCTGGTTGGCGTTGGTGATGCTGAGCACAAGCGCCTCGTCCTCGACCTTGGAGAATGCGGTGTTCCGCTCCTCCAGCGACTTCTCCGCCGCCTCGCGTGCGACGCGCTCCCGCTCCAGCACCGCCCGGGCGTCGACGAGGGCGGCTCGCTCTGTTGAAGCCGCCCCCTCGGCTCCTTGGCGAGCGGCGTGCTCTGCCGAAGCCGCTCCTCGGCGGCTGCGAGCGCCGCAATCTTGGCCTCGAGGGCCGCCTTCAAGTCATCGGCCTCCTTGGCCGGCCCGCTCCGGCCCCGCGCGCCGCTCCTCGGAGGCGGCGGCTGGCTGCGCTTGTGCCCCCTCGAGCGACGTGCGGAGCTCTCGGGCCTCGCGGCGGACATTGGCCACCTCCGCCTCCCAGTTGGCGGCCAGCGTCCGCGTCTTCTCCAAGTCCGAGCGAGCATTCCACAGCGCCTCATCGCGATCGATAATGGCTGCGCGGACCCTCTCGAAGCTCGAGTGGCGCGCCGTGTCCTGCCTCGAGCTCTCGGGGAGCTCGTCAGGCCAGGCCAGGGCCCGGTACGCCAGCCAGCTGTCCGGCGTCCTAAGGGCGTCAGCAAGCGCGTCGAAAGCGGCCGCACGCGCCGGAGGCGGGTGGACCTCGGCGTTCACCGGTCGAAGGCGTCGTACTTGTCGTGGGCGCGACGCTCGAGCTCACGGCAACCACGGAATCGGAACCCGTAAGTACCGAGACACAAAGACGGCACACACACACAAACGAAAGAAAGAAGAGAACGAGCAATCACGGCTTACCGGAAGACGAGCCATGCGGGCCGCCATGGACCGCGGCGCCTCGTTCGGCGCGCGGTTGAGCGTGGCGCGGGTGGCTCGGAGCTCGCCCCCGAGCTCTGCTCCCCCCCGGCGTCGGCAAACGTAGGGGGATTGTCGACGGCCCCCTCCACCGGGCGGGGGCGGCCGGCGCGGGAGGACGAGGCCCCGGCGCCATGTCCTCGGCCCCCCACCACCATGTGACCCTCGTGCCGCCTCACGAGGGCCCCCTCTTGGGGCTCGGGGGGGTCGTGGGCCGGCCGGCCCACCGATCCCACCCGAGCGGCGGGGAGTCGTCCGAGACCTCCACCACCTCCCGCCTGCAGATCGCCGGCGGGGCGCCGCCGCGTGTGCGCCTCCGCCGGCACCTCCACTTGCGCCTCGGTGGCCGCGGGCGCCCGGCGTGGCGCGCGGCCACCACCTCGGGCCGTGCGCCGCGTCCACGGGCGGCCCCGCGCACGGGTTGCGCCCCGCCCCGCCTCCTCTGTGGCCGGCACCGCGGGCCGCGCCTCGCGACAGCGACCTGCGCGGGGCCGCGCCTCCACCACCGCCTGCCGCCGCGGCTGCGTCCTCACAACGGCCGCGCGGCCGCTCTTCGGCGGCGGCCGGCCGCCGCCGTGGCGGGGGCGGGGATCTGCCGGAGGAAGCCTCGAGACCTCCGCAGGACCTGCGAGCTCTCGCCCGCCGCCGCCGTGCTCGCCCCCGCCCGTGGCGCCCTCGACGAGCGCCGGCCGGGGTGGGGATGGACGCGTCCATCCTCGGCACCTTGGCGGTGTGCGAGAGGAGGCACGGTTGGCACCACCTGCGCGAGGCATAGACAGAGAGGATTAGAGCGCCCGAACATCAACAAATCGAACCAAGAAAAAAAGACGAGCTCCTTACCGCGAAGAAGAAAAGGCTCGCTTCCTTTCCTCGAGGCCTCGGTGGATGAGGCCGGTGCGGTGGCGCGCTGCCCGCCCCCGCACCTCCCGACGGCGCGCCGCGCGCGCGGGGGCGCCGCCCGCGCGCGCGGTCGCGCCCCGACGCCGCGCCTCCCCGAAGGCGCCGCGCGCGCGCGGGCACGCTCACCGTGGCGCCGCCCGGCGGCCGACGCCGCCGCGCGCGCGGCACGCTAGCCCCACGCGCGGGGTGCGCTCGCCCGCGCACGGGCACGCTCGATGCGCGCGCGCGGCGCGCGCTCGCGCGCGCGCCTCGTGGCGCGCGCGGTGCCTCGCGCGCGCGCGCCGCCCCGATGTCGATGGCTCGGCGGCGGGCGCCGTTGCGCCCGCCCCGAGCGATGCCGCCCTCGCCGCCGGCGCCGGCTCGGCGAGGGGGCGCGAGGCCGCCACCTGTTAGAGGGGGCCCTCCCCCTCGGCCTCTTCCTCTTCGTCCTCCTCCGAGGACGAGTAGTCTTCGGTCCCCCGGGAGGAGAGCCCCAACTCTTCACGCCGCCCGGTGCTCGCGGCCCGCCGGTCGCGACGCGCTTGATGCGCCTCGCGCGCTCCCTCTGCGCGCCGCCGCGCTCCTCGGCTGCCGCCGCCGCGCCGCCCGGCCAAGCGCGCGAGAGGTCGGGGGGGGTGGGCGGAACGGACTTGGCGATGGTGAAGTTGACCCCGGTGCACACGAAGCAACAATGGCGCGTCGGGAGACGAGAAGCAAGACCAAGAACCAAAACAAAATTAAGAACCAAACCCACCGGCGGGCCGGTGGGGAGCATCTCAAGATCCCATGGGGTCCGACCCACGGGCGGCGGCACCGGGTGTCGACGGCGCTCCGCGCCGGGTGAGCGCGTACGGCCGCTCGAGGGGGCGTCGGGAGCATCCGCGACCTCGCCGGAGTCGACGGGGTTGGCCGCCTCTGTCATCTCGAAGATGCGGAGCGGCCTCTGCATCAACGGCACGATCCGCCCGTGATGAAGGAAGGCGAGGACGCCCATCGCGTTCGGCCCCATTGCCGCCGGGCGGCGGCGGGGCGGCCGGGGCCCGGCTCCCGCCGCCTCCGATCTTGGGGTGTGGACACCCCGTAGCCCCGAGGAGTCCGGCCTCTCCTTGAACACCCGACCGGGTATAGGGGGGAGGCCGGGCTCGACGTTGCGCAAGTAGAACCATCCCCGCTCCCGGCCCGGCGTTGTTTGTCGTCATGGTGCGGGGGATGTAGACGTCCTTGAATTGCCCCCGCGGGGCAGCGACATCCGCCGGCGCGCACGCGCGCGCGGGTCCCTCGGCTCCGTCGTGGGGTCGCGTGTAGAGCTCCGCGCGGAAAAGGTGAACCCAGAGCTCCCGGTTGGCTGGGATCCCCAGGTACCCTTCGCAGACGCCCACGAACGTGGCCGCCTGCGAAATCGCGTTGGGGGCGAAGTTGTGCAGCTCCACTCCGTAGTGGTGGCACATCGCCCGCATGAAGGTGCTCGCCGGCGCATTGAAGCCCCGCTCGTGGTAGCGGATGAAGCTCACCACGTAACCCTCGGCGGGTTGGGCTCGCGGTCGCCGCCGGCGGCACTATCCACTCCGCCGGACGTCCGTCTGCATTGGCCGCCGGGCGGCCGGCGGCAACCGGCTCGCCAAGGGCCGGCGGGTCACCGTCGACCTCTCCCGGGCGTACGGCTCCAAGATCGTGAGGGGGAGGGCCGAGGCGGCGCCATGAAGAAGACAAAGGGAAAAGCGGGAGCGGAGGACAAGGAACGGAAGAAAAGCTCTAACGGCGACACCGCACGGTGGCAAGAGCGAGACGAAGACGAAGGGGCGGGGGGGACCGAAAATGGTGAGGCGTTAAGGTAAAAAAAACCGCCGTCTCCTCCTCCCCTCGGATTTATAAGCCGACGGGCGAGCTCTCGGAGCGGATGCCCCGCTCGCATTAATCTTGCGGGGAATCTTCCCTTCGCGTCGACGGACGGGCCCCACCACGGCTTGCGGCGGCCACTTCCTTGCGGGCGGGCCATCATCACGGCGAAGACCCGCGAGGGATCGAGGCGAAGCCGTCACGTCCGCCCGCCACGCCGCCCACTACGCGCGCGCGTGGCGCGGCGCCTAAAAAGACGCGCCGTCTTTGCGAAAACCGCGGCCTCGGCTGCGAGGCATTTAATGACGGGTCCCTTGCCAAGCAAGGAGAACCCTCGAGCGGGGCGAACCCCGGCTCGAGACAAGGGCAACCCTCGATGGGATATCGACGTGAGAAGGCCGCCGGGACACCGCTTGATGTAAAGCGAGGCACCGCGGGTACCCATGCCACGCAAAACCCTCGAGCGGCACGAGCCCCCGGCTCGAGACGAAAACAGCCCTCGATGGGACATCGACGTGAGAGGGCCGCCGGGACACCGCTTGATGTCAGCGAGGCACCGCGGCGCCCATGCCACGTAAAACCCTCGAGCGGCACGGGCCCATGGCCCAAGATGATGTCGACCCTCGAAGGGACATCGACGTGAGAGGGCCGCCGGGACACCGCTTGATGTAAAGCGAGGCACCGCGGTGCCCATGCCACGTAAAACCCCCGGCGGCACGAGCCCCGGCTCGAGACAATATCAATTCTCCCAAAAAAGGGCACATACGGCGTGCTACCAACCGGCGCCTCGAGAACGGCTTGCCCGGACCCCTCGACGGCCGCGGACGCGAAAAGACGGGGCCGCCCGGGCGCCACCCCGCACGGCCCTGCGATCGAGGGTCCGGCCCGACCCTTGACAAGTTCGAACGGGCGCCTCGGATCGCGAGTTAGGGACGACGAGGGCACGCGCATTTGAGCCGTTCCTCAAGCCCGTCGGCTCGAGGGTGCCCCACATGTCGTGTTCGAGAGCCAGCGAGGGCAGCTAGCGGGGGGATCCCACCGAGGGAGAGCTTCGTGCCCTCGGTCCCTAGCGAACGGGACCGAGCCCCACCTAGCAAACCCACGCAAGCGCTTCCATGGACGTGTCTCCGGACCGCGCGGCCCTACCCTTATCGAACGGGGCATGGACGTCCACCTGAACCACCCGCTACCAGCTCGAAGAGGAATCCGCAATTCGCGACCCGCTCGATGGGAGTTGCGGAAACCTCACCCTCCGTCCCGCGGAGGGACGGCGAGGGCGCGTTAAAAAACAAGTCGTGAAGCTCTACCCGATCGCCTCGAACGGGCCAAGGCTCGGGGGCTTGACGCACGGCTACACCTCCTTGAAATTGCACCCGCCGGAGACGAGCGCCGGCCTTGCGTGCACCCCGAAGCCGGCCGAAACACCGCCGATGCCGGTCGGAATATGTGCCACGCCCTCGACCAAAAATTCTCGCGGTTAACCCCTGCGGGAGCACCCACGCTCTGCGGGGCTCGGGGCTAGACCCGCGGGTCCGGCCGACGCGGCCCCACGGAAAGCGTTCGCAAAACAAGGAGGGAAGAACGTCCTATCAGTAGGCTCCAGCATCTGCGGGAGCCTCAATGGCAAACCCGCAGATGCTCGGGGGCTACTGTCGGGGACAGCCCAAGGGGTCCCCTTAAACAATGGGGAAAACCTCACTTAAAACCCGCAACACACTGAGCCTAACCATGCAGGTGCCTAACCATGCAGGACACGGCCCATGCCACGAGGACCCCGACGGCCCACCAAGGCGGCCCTCTTAGGGATCCCCTCGAGTGGGCCTCGCCACGCTCGAGGGCTCGCGCCCCCTCGGACAGGCGCCGCCCCGATCGAGGGCGGCGCTTCCCTCGAGCGAGGCTCGCCTCGCTCGAGGGCTGCCCCCCCCTCGAGCGGGTTCGCCTCGCCGAGGGTGCACCCCACCCTCGGGCGGGATCCGCCACGCTCGAGGGCGCCCCTCGCGCGTGCGCCGGCCCCCGTACACGGGCATTTAACGCCACGACACATGCGGGACGGCGCCATCATGCGCCGGGGCTCGCGCCCGGTGCCGCCGCACCAACTCCCCAGGGAGGAGCCCATCCCCGCTACTGTGGGAAGGGAATGCGCGGCGCGGCCGGTGTCAGTCCCGTGACACCGCGCGCACGCTCCAGTACGGCTAACATGCCAGGCCCTCGAAAGGGGGCCGGCTTCACCCTCGATCCACTTTCTTGTGACCCTACAGGGTTAGGTGGAGACGCTAGGCCGGTGGACTGCCATCCCCGCCCCGCGTAACGGCATGGCCGCCGTGCCGCGCGTGCAGGCGCACGCCAGACCCTGTAGCAACAACTCCAACCCCGTGAAGCGCGTTGGGAAGGAACGCCGTTCTGCCTACTCCCCGTGCTCCGTGCGGTCCCCGCGTCGGCACCTCCCTCGAGCTTATCGAGAGGGCATCACCACCATCCGTTGCTCTCCTACCCTCGAACCGCCCCCTGTTCGGGTACAAGTCGAGCCATGATGACCGGATCGGCTGCGAAGATCGTCCGGACGGCCGCCCACTCTACACCATAGCACGTCGCACTTCCCCCCGTAGCCGGGTAGCGCGGCACGCATGTAAACCGCCTCCCCCTTGATCTATAAAAGGGGGAGCGAACCCCCGGCCCGGGGGACGGAAGACGACGGACAACGGGGAGTCTTTCACACACACCACGTACTCACTCCCCAATTCTCCCACAACATCTTCGGCCGGGGACTTGGAAGCTTTGGCTTCCTCTCCCGCTCGCTTGTAGTCGCCCCACTACGGGCACCCCCGTGCTAAGTAATATAGTGCCCCGAGCACACCTCTGCTGGACGTACGGCCCCCTCGGCGGGAACCGGGATAAAACCTCTGCGTCACTTGTTACTTAGCATCGACCATTGAGGGATAGACCACGGCGCTATCTACTGGTTAGTGTCGGGACCATATTCCGCACCGACGGCGAGCGCCGGCCGAGCGACGACGGCGCCGTGGCACCGAAGGACCCGCGGCATCCGATCCGTGCCGGCGGCGGCGGTGTCGCGGCGACGCGTGTGGCGGCGACCGGGACGGACCCTGCTTGGCGCCGCGCACGAAGCTCCTCACGGTTGGTGAGGCGCATGAGATAGTCGTTCCCCATGGCCTGGAAGTTCAGGCTGCCGAACCGGATTTCGAATCCGGCCGGGGGGGTCCGAGCTGCCCATGGAGTAGCACTGACCGCGGTACTCGATGCGAATCAAAATCGAGAGAGTTGGTGACGAGTCGATCTTCAGCGCGATCCCCTACAGCACGCCAGCGTCGGTGCGGAAAGTAGTCCCGACACTAACTAGCAATGAGCGCTGAGATCTGCCTCTCGATGGTTGGTGCTAAGCAACTGAGGACACTTGGTTTATCCTGGTTCCGGCCGGGGCCGTACGTCCAGTGGGGGTGTGCTCGAGGCACTGTATTGCTTCGCACCGGAGTGCCTGTAGAGGGGTGGCTACAAGCGAGGTGGGAGAGGAGGCGTGGCCTCCAAGTCCCAAGAGATGTGATTGAGGCGAGTGCCAATATCGTGGGGAAGACGGAGAGCGTGTGAGCGTTTGCTGTCCGTCGTCCCGTGTCCGTCCCATGCGGCTGGGGGGCTGCCCCTCCTTTTATAGGTCGAGGAGGAGGCAGGTTAAATGTATGCCGCACTATTTCTACGCATGTAGCGGTATGGCGAACAATGCTGTAGAGCTGACGGCCGTCCTGGCGAATCTTGCTCCAGTCACGGGGTCGTGGCGTGTCCTGTGCTTGAACAGGGGCGACTTCGAGGGTGGAGATGTGGTGGTTGACCGGGGCGTCTTCAGGCGGGCTCGAGGGAGCTGCTGACGGCAATCCGTACGAGGTGCAGTAGCAGGCGTGGCGGCGTCCCGTCCCCGCGTCGGAGCAGTTGTAGCAGTGTGCGGCGTGACGCAGCAGGGGCGGGGATGGCCGCGCAGGATTGACAGCAACGGGGATGGCGCTCCCGCCGTCCTGACGTCACGGTTTGACCCTGCGGAGTCACGAGAAGAGGGCTTGAGGGTGCGGCCGCCCCCCTTCGAGGGCGTGGCGCGTTAGCCGTACAAGAGTGGGCGGCACAGTGTCATGGAGCTGACACCGGCCTCGTCGCACAGTTCCCCACAGTGGCGGGGATGGGCTCCCCCTGGGGAGTTGGCGGAACAGCACCGGGGCGTGATTCCCAGGCGCGTAGTGGCACGGCTCTGCTGTGTCAGAGCATTAAATGCCCGTACACGCGTGAGTGAGCAGGTGTGATCGTGAGGGAACCTCGAGCGAGGCGGACCCCGCTCGAGGTAGGCGGGGACCCTCGAGCGAGGAGGGCCCCGCTCGAGGGTGGCGCGAGCCCTCGAGCGAGGCGGACCTCATTCGAAGGGGGTTTGAGCCCTCGAGCGAGGCGGACCTCGCTCGAGGGGGCGGTTTGCTGGGCCGCGGGGGCCACCACGGCGTGGATCGTGTTGTGCGTATACTTTGCGTCAGGCCCGAGATTGGTTTTGTGTTTTGTGTTTTTTTCATGTTTTAAGCAGGATTCCCCCGGTTTTTTAAGACCCTCATAGCTGTCCCCGACATCTTTGTTCTTTCCAAGCCATCATAGAACTTAAAATTAAAATTAGCACCATGTATGGATGCACATAAGTATGTTTGCAAGCATTACCATGGTAATAAAAAAGAATGTTCCCACACGAGACAAATGATGGTTACTATTACGTCTTGGGTTTGATTCCCACCTCCTACAAATTTCCTTTTACACTGGTTAGGGTATTAGATCCTGTTTTCTTCGGGGGTTTTATCTGTGAGACAGAAAGGTTCTTCATCGGTTCTTCATCTGCATCGCAGGAAAGAGAAGGAACTCGACGCGCAAAACAGAGAGCTCTCCAGCGGCGTCATGGTTCCCATGGTGCATCCTCTAGCGGCTGTTGGCATCCGCCAGGAGAAAGAGGGCCAAACTACCAGCTCGCCGTCACCGCAGGAAGAGAAGGAGGCTGCCTCTAGCTCGCCGTCTCTGCGGGAAGAGGAGGAGGCCGGATCTGGGCTTGGGAGGAAGAGAGCCTCGCGCCGACTGAATCGAGCGTCGCCGCCGACGTCCTCCTCCTGCTGCTGCCCAAGTTCGCCGGAGCTTCACTACCTCCAGCTCAATGCGTCACCTCCTAAGTTCCCCTCCGCGGCGGGAGGAGATCCAAACTCCCTCTGAGGCCGCAACTGCTCTTCGTCGCCATTGTCGAGTTTGGGGAGGGGAGAACCAGCTCGCCGTCCGCGCCTCGACCTCGATCTCTTCGCCCGTCGCCGGATCGAGGGAGAGGGGCGGAAGGGAGGTCGCCGACGGCGTAGGAAGGCGGCTCATCTGGGCATGACGACAGTAGTCAGTACCGCTCCACCCTCCTAGAGCTCCCCATGGAGCGGGACGTCTCACCGAATCTGCGCTGGTGCTCTGCTCTTCGCCGCGTCCCCATTCGACCTCGACCTCGTACTCGACGGTGGAGCCCCGGTTCACCGGATTTCGCAGGTCAACACGCGGAAGGAACCGCGCCGCCGCCGGATTCAGGTCTGGGACCGAATCTACGCCGGGGAGCAGGAGGGAGGAGGTGATGAGCGAGGTCGCGCCCGCCACGCTGGCCGCCCCGAGCATCGCCGCCCCCGCCACCGCGACGGCACGCGACCCGCCGCCCACACGCAGCCCGATGTTGTACGTACCCAGCCAGCTACGCCGTCGTCCGCGCCACAGAGCAGGAGGAAGGTGGTGGATGAAGGAGCAGGAGGGAGGAAAGGAGGAGAGGGTGTTGTCGCTGCGGAGCAGGAGGGAGGGAGGAGTGTGGCAGTTGGAAAAACGAATTAAGAAAATCCTTGTGGACGGGGAACGGGTGGGCAGTGACCGCAAAATGAAGATGCGGTTGCAGTCGCTGTTGGAGCGAGCTACGATGGCCACCAACGCTTCATTTTGCAGTTGAGGCACGGGTTGTAGGACTTGCTGTTGATAGTCTAACACTAAAACCAGTTATTTTGCAGAGATCGAGCCTGGCTCGGGTGCTTGCGGACGCAGATGAGCATCCTAGCCGGCCTGCGTTCAAATCTCACCGAGCTCCCTGTCCGCGTTGCTTTCTCCTCGAGGCAAGCGTGAAACATCACACTGAGCTCTTGATGCTTGTTCGACCTTCATCAATCATCACAGAGGACGGCGGCGATCTCGGACGGAGCTACATTACTGTAGCAAATTAGCAATTAGTGATGGCAATGAGGCGAGACGGCCTCCAGATCGTGCTCTCTCGGAACCGGCGGCGATCTCGTTCTTGTCGCATCTCCGGACGGAGCTACATTACTGTAGCAAATTAGCAATTAGTGATGGCAATGAGGCGAGACGGCCTCCAGATCGTGCTCTCTCGGAACCTGAACTTAAGGATGCACCCGGTTGTTCTCCGTTCTAACTGAAAATTAGACTCCAGACTCCACTAATGATTTTGTTAATGAACCAGGGATACATACACCGATTACAACACTACAGAAAACATGTAGTATGCTCATCTGATCCAACTGGTTGCCACCTCTCCCCGCTGCACGTACAGCGCATGGTCGGGTGACCAAGAACTAAGCTGTGTGCGCTAAAACTAGTTCTCCTTTATCGGCGCGAGCTGCGGCCTCCACGCGTCCCGGCACGCCGCCGGACTCGCGCCGCCGCAGCATTCCCCCGCCCGGAGCTCCCCCTTGATCTCGGCCATCCTGGCCTTGCGCTCCCGCGCGCTCTGCGCGTTCAGCCTCGCCACCAGCGCCTCCGCGTCCTTCCTCCTCAGCATGATCTTCACCGTGGCGGCCGGGGCCTTACCGGCAGCGTCATCCCCGACGCCGCCCGCCCACGAGACTGCCTTACCCGCGCAACGACGCCCCGCCCGCGCCGTTAATCCCTCCTGCTCGGCGTCGTCGTCCCTCTGCTTGTTGAGCGGCACGACGGCCGCGCGCCTCGGCGCCGCGGCGCCGGTGTCGGTGGCGACGACGTTCTTGGTACGACGACGGCGCCTCCCCACGGACGCCACGGCGGCCGTCGCGGCCTCGTCGCGGCGCATCATGCGCAGCGGCACGGCGTTGCCCATGTCAGTGTTGTGGTTTGCTGTGCTGTGCGTGGATGGCAGGATGGGGACTGGCTGGCCAAAGTGATTCAGTTACGAGGAAGTGAGACGGGACGAGAAGGCGGCTGCTGCTGCTGCTGACCTGGGCCTTGTTGTGGTGGTGGACTGGTGGTGGTCGGGGTGCTGGCCCGGGCGGTTAAATGGTGCGCGCCCGTGCCGTGCCCCGTGGCGTGGCGAAGGGGGAGGAGGACTCGTTCAACTGAGGAGGAGTGGTAAAAAGGACGTGCGCAGCGCGGCGTGTAGACCAGGGCTGCTGCTGCTCGAGGTCGTCGCGGTCGATGGGGGACTGAACTCGGAGCCGAGGGTGCGCGCGTGACCGAGGCCCGACTGGTGTGATACGTGTCCCTTTTCACTTCCTTTCCGTCGTCTCCTTGTGGGGGGGTGGACCTGGGGGGTCGTGACCGTGTGACGGTGGTAACTGCCACGCCTACGCTGGTGGTCGAAGCGAAGTTGCCTGTCCACGGCGCTGGCCGGAGGCCGCCGTGAAGAACGGGGCGGGGAGATCCCGCGTTTCGCCTCGATTCGAGCTTTGACCACGGGCGATCGATGGCGACCCGACGGCCGGGCCGGCAGGGAACGGAAGCGTTGGTCAGGATTCCGGGGTGTTTTGTTGTGTGCCAGTGCCACCGATATAGTCCGTCCTTTTCTTGAAGGCAGGGGGAACGTTTCGAGTTTCCTAGAAGCTGGAGCGCGTTTTTTAAAAAAACAATCACATAGTACACATATTGCTCACATACACATACGCACACACTCCTACGAACACGTATATGCAACTGTACTCTTATAAGCACATTCGAAAGATTGATGAGTCGGTAAATTTTCGAAATTCACGAAGCACCACTTACGCCTCGCTAATTGCTATTGACGGACAAATCACCTACCGTTGAAAGAATAACGCCGATTAAATATGAAATAAATCCTGAAAAATGCGAGCGCGAGTAGTGTCAGAGTCGAGAACTCCAATACTAGTGAGGAAGATTTTAAAAAAAAACCTCACCAACTGAGGCTACTGAGCTATGCTCAATTCGCGATACTGGAGCGCATCTGAGCAGATGACTCTGAGCGGGAGACGCACTGCGAATCAGTTCCAACTTCCAAGCTTTTTGCGTTGTAAGCTTACTCTGTGTGTATTGAGGAAAACATTCTATGCGGTCTGTTCTTCCCCTTCTGTTTTGTTCATTGAACCAGCATGCTCTCATTTGTTTAGCGCTAGAATTCATAGGTCGATTATATTATGTTCTTTTTTTTGTATTTTTCATTCACGCTAGAATTCATTGGTCCAACCCGCTGGCTTTCTTTAACCTTCATCCACACTAGATCCTGAGTCCGGACTTCAAACTGCCTACAACGGTCAAGCATGGTGAGTTAACTAGATCACGAATCAGCGGGCGAAACATGCAACTGGACGAGAGGAGACACGGTGGTTAAGACTATCTCCAGCGGATGCTGTAGCCGCGACTGCATCTTCAAAATGGGGAAAGATTTCGCACTGTAGTAGCTCCAGCAATCACTGCATCCTGTTCTGCAGTATGCAGATGCAGCCCTCCCGTCGCTCAAACTCGGGATACTCTCTCCTCGCAGCATCCGGGAAGACAACGACATCTTCCCCCTCGCGCCATCCCAAGGAAGGAGGAGGAAGGGACGAGGTGAGAAAGGCGCCGGCGAGGAGGGAGTCAACCCCAGCAGAGGCCGAGCTGTGAGTACCGGTGGAGATCGCGAGGACCTCGACGCTGACCTGAAGCTGGGTCTCGCGTCCGGGAAGGAGCCGACCGCATCTCGGGAAGGGAGGAGGCGGCCGCATCTGCCACCGTCGCGCCAGCCACCGGAAAGCAGGAGGCAGGAGCTCACGCCGCGGGGAGAATCGGAGCTCGTCCGCAAGGAGGAGGCCGCCACCGGCGGAGCCCATGGAGGATGAGGAGGCCGGATCTCGAAACTCTGCTCCACCCGCCGCTACTTGCTCCTGTGCGGCGAGGTCTGCTCCACCCGCCGCCACCCGCGCCCGCGAGCCGTGCTCCCGCATCGCCGCCGGGGATGAGGTGACCAAATATTGGAGCTCGCTCCACCCGCCCGCCGCCACCGCCACTGCGCGCGCCCGTCGACCCGCCGTGGTCGATTCAGGGCCTCCGGAGCCGCCGCCAAGGAGTTGCTCGAGGGTGGGGAGGAGAGAGCCAGGAGGTAGGGAGGAGGTCGCGAAGCCGCGCGCCGACGAGGAGAAGGTGGAGGCGGCCCAGAGGAGGAGACGGTGGTCGGGGGAGGGAAGCGCACCAGGAGGAGGCACGGTGGGGGTCGTTGGGATGAGGGGGGGTCGTTGCGCGATGTTGCTGGAACACACGATTTTTTTGAACGCGATTTCGTTCTCTCTCCTGCCGCATCATTGCTGCGGACAGTCTAACAGACCAGGCGACGTCTTGCACTTCAGAATATTTCTAGTAAAAATTAATAAGAGTATATAAAGAGACTGACCTCCTACCGCCATGACCGTGAGACACGAAACTGTATTTACATCTATTAAATCAAAGGAAAAACTGTACATTATTCGGACTACAAAACCACATCCAGACATGCAAAACAACAGGAAACGAAGAAAACAATAGCCACCAAAACTTCCATCTGTTTATCTATCATCAAAATATAGAAGGGCTCTCTTCCTTAATGAGCCTGGACCTTATCTGTTTCTTAGAAAACTACAAGAACACCGTTTGATGTGATCAATCACATGATATCCTAACAAAGACCTAAAACATGATTAAGTTTATGCTGCAACCGGCTGAACGAGACCTGCACAAGGGGTGATGTCGCCTGCACCATTCTGATCATTCCTTATCAAGTACTTGTCTACCGCTGCAGCAGCCTGCCGCCCCTCCGTGATGGCCCAAACCACCAATGATTGTCCTCTTCTGCAGTCACCGGCTGCGAAGACGCCATCAACACTGGTGGCGAAGTCTCCAAACTGGGCTTTGAAGTTTGACCGGTTGTCCTTCTCCAGACCCAGTTTTTCAGCAATAGTCTGTAGGAACACAAGACTGTTAATTAGCAGGTATTTCTCATTAGTGCTGCTTTAGCCACTACCACAGATTTGAGAGGTACTAACCGCTTCAGGACCCAAAAATCCCATGGCTAGGAGAACAAGATCAGCCTCGATGATTTCTTCTGATCCTTCTATCTCCTTGAGTTGAAATCTTCCATCTACTTTCTCCCACTTCACGCGCACTACCTCAAGGGCCTTCACCTTGCCATTTTCGTCACCAAGAAAACGCTTTGTCATGACTTCATAAGTTCTTGGATCCTTCCCGAACTTGGTAGTAGCTTCTTGATGCCCATAGTCGACACGGAAAATTCTTGGCCACTACAGCAAAAGGAGGAATAAACAAATTTAGCAATTTAACAAAAATGGAATGCATTACTCTAACAAATGCGACAACTACATAAATGAGAGTTACCTGAGGCCACGGGTTGTCACCAGCTCTCTTGTTCGGTGGTTTAGACAGAAGTTCGAGATTTACAAGGCTGCTGCAACCATGCCTAATAGATGTACCAATGCAATCTGTGCCTGTATCACCTCCACCAATAACCACCACCTTTTTCCCCTTGGCAGATATGTACTTACCATCCTCAAGGTTGCTGTCCAGTAAACTTTTGGTATTTGCATGCAGAAATTCCATTGCAAAATGAACTCCTGATAGCTCACGTCCAGGAATTGTGAGGTCTCTGTCCAAGGACAGCTTGATGTTAGAATCAAATGACGTGTTCATAATACACTGCAAGTATCTGAAGTACTTTTTTCACATCATGCTATTTTTTATGCAGTTAAGAATGTTGTTATTTCTGTATCTTATAAACATTACATGGGCAACATTTAGGAGCCAGTATAAATTAAAAAAAAATATAGAGTATCTTAAATTTGTTACCTTGGTTTTGTTGCTCCACAAGCCAAAATAACTGCGTCATTCTCAGAGCGCAGACGCTCAATTGAGTATAAAGGATCACTACCAACATTGGCATTCACCACAAAAGTGACGCCCTCTTCAGCTATTAAATTAACACGGCGTTGAACAATGCTGACCTTGTCTGTCTTCATGTTTGGTACACCATACATCATTAAACCTCCAATACGGTCAGCTCGTTCAAATACAGTTACAAAATGGCCCATTTTGTTTAGTTGATCCGCAGCAGCCAAACCAGATGGTCCACTGCCAACAATAGCCACCTTCTTTCTGCAATAGGGCATTGTAAATGATCTTAAGTAATTCGAATACTACCTAGTAATGCAACTAAACGTAACAGAAAATATAGATAAATTAATGCAAAGTCATCAAAAGTGTATACCCAGTTCTTTGAAGTGGAGGCCGTGGTACCATCCATCCCTCTTCAAAACCTTTGTCTATGATTGCACATTCTATGCTTTTGATAGACACTGGATTTTCAATGATCCCAAGAACACATGAGCCCTCACAAGGAGCAGGGCAGACTCGTCCAGTAAATTCTGGGAAATTGTTTGTCTCGAGTAATCGATCCAATGCTTCACGCCATCTATTCTGGTGAACTAATTCGTTGAACTCTGGGATCTTATTTCCGAGAGGACAGCCAGCACCTGAGCTTTCCTGTGAGAACAAAGTTTGTGAGTTATGAATTCTTACCATATCAATTGATAAGAGGTAGGGAACAACAAAGTTGAATCACAGAAGTAATATAGAAACAGTAACTTTTTGGAGACAACTTGTTTAATTCAGCAACTGAATAAAGTAAATATTTACTACAATGGAAAGAGAACCAACAATCTTAAACAAAAATAACAAAAAGTACTATCTCACCTGATGACAGAAAGGAGTGCCACAATCCATACAGCGAGCAGATTGTGTGTTTAATAGTGGGCCAGGTGTTGACTCAATTGCAACTTCCTTCCAATCTTTAACACGCTCTTTTGGATCTCGGTAAGAAATACTCTCTCGCTCATATGTAATGAAACCTCGGTATTTTTTAGCATTGGCAACACGTGTTGGTCGGGTAGCTGACTGATCAGGTTGTACTTTCTGTACAAAAAACTTAATATTATTAGTCAATTTAAGCTTCCAGCGAATTGAAATTACATAAATAGCTGGTTCTGAGAGCAAATATTTGCATTCTCTATTGAACTATGAAATCCTAAATAAAATGGATACTTTAGCAAGTTACCTACAGTACCTATGAAAGGAAAACAGAATTATCACTTGAAACTGTATCTCACCTTAGTTGTCACAGAAATACCATTTGTCATCTTAGGTTCCTTTGTGTGCTTAGCCGCAGATATTTCCGCTTTCATATTTTCCAAAACCCTCTTATAATCCCTTGGATATACTTTTACAAATTTTGGAAGAAGGTTATCAAAATCAGAGAGTATGTCTCTAGCTAAAACACTCTCAGTGTTACGTCTATGTTGTTCAATCATCATTTTCAATGTGATGATGTCATCCTCTTCCTCCACATGATATAGATCAACTAACTCATTGTTGCAGCGGGCACTGAACTTCCCATCAACGTCATAAACATAAGCAATGCCTCCACTCATTCCAGCAGCAAAGTTACGTCCTGTTTTTCCAAGAATAACCACAGTACCTCCAGTCATGTACTCACATCCATGATCTCCAATCCCTTCAACTACTGCTTGAGCACCTGAGTTGCGGACACAAAACCTTTCTGCTGCCATACCATTGAAATATGCCTCTCCCTTGGTAGCACCATAAAGAGCTACATTACCAATAACTATATTGTCTTCCGGACTAAATGAACTGTTTCTTGGTGGGTACACAACAATTTTTCCACCAGACAATCCTTTACCAACATAATCATTGCTGTCTCCTTCTAATTCAAGAGTGATTCCAGGACAGAGAAAAGCACCAAAACTTTGACCGGCACTTCCAGTGAACTTCACGTGAATTGTCCCAGCAGGCAATCCATTCATGTGATAGCGTTTAGTAACTTCATGACTGAGCATAGTTCCAACTGATCTATTTGTGTTCTGGATTGGAGTCTCAATGAAAACACGAACTTGCTTTTCAATAGCAGTTTTTGACAAATCTATTAGTTTGTTATCTAATGCCATGTCGAGGCCATGATCTTGCTTCTCAACACAGTACTGAGCAGCACCAGGACGAATCTCTGCAGCTGGCTTCAAGATCAGTGAGAGATCAATGTTCTCAAGTTTCTCGTTGCTCTTCACCACTTCTGGATCAACCTCAAGCATATCAGAACGTCCAACCATTTCAGTAATGGTGCGGAACCCAAGACTTGCCATGATTTCTCTTAGCTCCTCAGCGAGCATGAAGAAAAAGTTAATTACATGTTCTGGCTCTCCAGCAAACTTTTCTCGGAGCACTGGGTCTTGAGTAGCTATACCAACAGGACAAGTGTTCATGTGGCATTTTCGCATCATAATACAGCCAAGTGTGATCAATGGGGCAGTGCTGAAACCAAACTCCTCTGCACCAAGCAAACAAGCAACAGCAACATCTCTGCCAGTTTTTAACTGTCCATCTGTTTGTAGGACAGCTCGACCACGAAGCCCATTCGCTACTAGAGTTTGATGCGTCTCAGCCAATCCAAGTTCCCATGGAAGTCCAGCATTCTTGATACCTGTCCATCTTGAAGCTCCTGTGCCTCCATCATGTCCAGAAATAAGAACGTGATCTGCGTGTCCTTTTACAACACCACTAGCAACAACACCCACTCCAGCCTCGGAGACTAGTTTGACACTGATACGGGCTCCAGGGTTTGAATTCTGCACAAAAACAAAAATATCAATATCACTGAACAACATTTGGAAGTTGGAAATGCCGAAATGCACAAGCAACCGTGCAAGTCCACCAGTAAAAAGAAAAAACGTAAAGCAAGAGATACATGAAAATTAGACTGATAAAAGAACTTTGCAGGTTGATATGAAAGGAACATGTAAAGAGAATTAAATCCAACACAGAAACAAGTAATCAAGTGTAGATTGGGTACAGAAAACGGTATTGCTATATTTACCTTAAGATCGTGTATAAGCTGGGCAAGATCCTCAATCGAATATATATCATGATGGGGAGGAGGACTTATGAGTCCAACACCAGCTGTAGAATGTCTCGTTACAGCAATGTCACCAATAACCTTATGACCTGGAAGCTCGCCACCTTCACCAGGCTTGGCACCCTATATAATTTATATATAATTACATATATGTTAAAGAAAACTCAACATGAAATATGTAAGGTATGTTCTTTCAACAGAATAGAATCATTTCAATGGCTGCATATTTGCATAGTACATAATGTTGACAAAGTACCTGAGCCATTTTTATCTGCAGCTCATCTGCATTGGTCAGGTAATAGCTGGAAACGCCAAACCGTCCACTAGCAACTTGCTTGATTGCACTTCGTTTTGGGTTCCTCGAACCATCAGGAAGTGGTTCCATACGAGAGGGCTGTTCCCCTCCCTCACCTGCACGGATGTGTTAGCATAAGGGCAATTGGTCACATAGGTTAAGACTTGTATTAGATATTTTAATATTAAAATTAAAATCTAGAAATGTGTTTAAGGGCACAGGTCATGTTCCTTATTTACAATACAAGGCACTAAATTAAAGCGGTCATGGTCCGAATTCGAAACAGGAATACCGCATACTTGTAACTACAATACAAGGCACAAAATTACTGAGGGTGCCTCTCGAACTGAACCCCAGCAACTTATAGCAGATGTCCTTATCAGTTTGCAGGCATGTAAAGCTTTAATTTTTTTTAATAAAAAGGGGGAAACATATCTTGCAATAAATTATTACAAGCAAATCAGGATACTTTGTTTTCAGAAAATAATATTCTGACATCAAGGAAGATGAAAAAGGTTAACAGAAGGCATCGGATAAGTTCATCCACAAATAGCAGATATGCACCGAATTAGTTTAATTTGGTAGCGGCAACTTCAGTATAGTTTTATACATTATCGTGTTGTGGACGCCTTCTATGGGTGCCGCCGCCGTCAGGCGCCGGCCCCGGAGTAGTTAGGATAAGATGGCAGAGGATTAGCAAGAAGCATTCACTCGATTGCTTGTGCTTGAAGTTAGGAGAGTTTGTTAGCCGGTGGCAGCATATAAGCCAGCCAGATTAGAGAGATTAAGCAGAGATTGAGTAGTTAAGATTCAGAGCCTCTTCGGAGGGCAAACCAGCTCAACCCTGCCATTTGGTTAGGACTTGGTTGTGTAATCTTGCATCATAAAGCTAATCATTCCTCTGCCGTATCATATCGTGTCTAATGTGTGCAAAGGACGTACCAGATAATAAAAGATCATGCTGCTCATGTTTCAGGGGAAAAAACGACAGCACGTCACTAACAAAGAGTGCCAATGTGCCAATGTTCTCTTTGGAGCTAATGTGCCAAAACAAATACAATAAATTCAACATTACTAAGTACTAACAAAGAAATGTCGCATATGGGTGAGACATACCAGTATTAGATTTGCCTCCAAGTTTGTTCATGGCCATAGCAAGAGCAGTATGTGCTTCCAATGAAATAGACCCATAACTCATTGCACCAGTACAAAAACGTTTCACTATTTCACTTGCAGGTTCAACCTCGTCCAAAGATATCTTGCCAGTGATATCTTTGAATTTAAGCATGCCACGGAGATTGCAGGTCTTGTTGAGCTCCTGAATTCGCTTTGAATATTCTTTGTATGCTGCCCGGCTGTTGACCCTAGCTGCTTCTTGTAATTTTCCAATTGCAAGTGGGTCGTTGAGGTGGACTTCACCATTTTTCCTCCAGTGGTAGTCCCCTGGGTTGGGAAGTGCCTTTGCATCTGCACTGCCAGGTGGAGGGGTTCTTGATGGGAAAGCTAACTCATGAAGACGGAGAGCATCTCGTGCAAGCATTTCAAATGATGCACCCTCAATTCTGCTAGGTGTACCTTCAAAACACTTGCCAATTACTTCAGAAGAAAGACCAAGAGCTTCAAAAATCTGAGCACCTTTGTAGGACGCAAGGGTGGATATTCCCATCTTTGCAAGAACTTTCATCATTCCATAGTTAGAAGCATAGAAATACTTCTTCACCAGCTCGTCCTTTGAGTAGGCTTGCCCGTCACCGTTAGGAGGAATCTTCCCATCATTCTGCAAGCACCAAATTGCTTCAATAGCCAAATACGGGCATATAGCATCAGCACCGAATCCAACCAGGGTGCAGAAATGGTGCACTTCACGAGGTTCAGCTGACTCAACCAACAATCCTATACGTGTCCTCTCAAGATTTGCAACAAGGTGCTGATGTACTGCTCCAACTGCTAAGAGAGCACTGGCAGCAACACGATCAGGGGAAAATCCTGCATAGCAAATTACGCAAAACAATAAAAGTCAGATTTCAAAGGCTTGAAACATTGGGCTGTCATAGAATTGAATTGCAAAAAACGAGCTCTCTTCAAGCTAAAAAAGGAAAACTTTGATGCATTGAGCAAATGAAAAGACTAAAAGAGCAACGGATAAACCAATGATAAGTTGTAAGACAGTTTAAAGTCATATAGAATAAAAATCATATACTGTAAATAAAATGCCTAACCTCTATCTGAGAGAACCAAAATAGTGTAGCCTTCACGTATGGCTTCACGAGCTTCAGCGCAAATTCTGTCCAAAGTCTCTTCCAGGCCCTTCCTTCCAGACTTCTTTGGATAAGTTATGTCAAGCACCTTGCTTCGCCAACCACGGTAATTCATCTTTTTTATAGCCTCCATTTCATCAATAGAAACCAAAGGACCGTTAAGAGCAAGGCGGTTGCATTGTTTTTCAGTTGTTTCCAGCAAGTCACCTTCTGGGCCAATCATGCACTCCATAGATGTTACGATCTTCTCTCTAATGGGGTCAATAGGTGGGTTTGTAACTTGTGCAAACATCTGCTTGAAGTACTCAAAAGTCAACTTCTCCCTGTTTGACATCACTGCAAGGGGTGTATCGTTTCCCATGGAGCCAAGAGCTTCCACTCCATCCTTTGCCATTGGCAGCAACAACATTTCCAGGGCTTCTACCGTGTACCTGGAGTTGATCGATGAATAAGCGTACAGTAAAACTGAAACAGTAATAAAATAGAATGATGCGCTTGCTTACCCAAAGGCCTTCAGTGGGGTCATAATTCCATTGACACCAACACTCTCCTTGGCCACATTCTTTGGCTGCACCATATTGTAAAGGAAATAAGTACTGTTACTTATGTCAGGTCCAAGTTGCCAAGTAACATAGTTAAAGTTAGCCCAATTAGATATATGATGTTTAAGCATGGTGAACAACTTACTGAAAAAGAGCTAGAAATACTAGGAGCAACTCTATCCATTTCTGGCACAGATTCTACAATGTCTTTAAGGTATAGCTTTTGTTTCTTCAGCCATTCACCATATGGGTAAGCTTTAGAGTACTGTGATTTCAGAGCTTCATCATCCACTACTGTGTGATTCTCAAAATCAACCAATAGCATCATTCCAGGGTTCAGCCTGCCCTTTCTCAGTACGTCTTCCGGAGGAACATCAACAACGCCAACTTCACTACCCATGATCACACGTCCACTGTGGGTCACATAAAATCGACCAGGCCTCAAACCATTGCGGTCCAGGGTAGCCCCAAGGTAGCGGCCATCAGTAACTAGAGGAGAAACAAAGTTAGATAAGTAATAATAAGAAGATCAGATAAATAAAGTGGATCAAATATATATTACAAGATATTAGAGCAGGTCCATCCCAAGGCTCCATAAGTGCTGACAGAAATTCATAGAGAGCTCTCTTTTCAGGATCCATATTTGCATCATTCTGCCATGCCTCAGGGATCATCATCATCACAGCTTCTGGCAGGCTTCGCCCACCTCGGACAAGAAGCTCAAGAACGTTGTCAAATGCACCTACAGTTCACATATTCCAATCAATAAGTTTCCAAAAGATAGGTGATTTACTGGTTTCCATTTGCCAAGCAACTGCAGATCATGTTAACACTCAGACATTGAGCTCTACCTGAGTCTGAAGAGGTAGCATCCACAATTGGTAGAATTACCGATAGCTGTTCCTTTGATAAGCCAAGCTTCTCAGCCTCGAAGAGACCCTCACGTGCTGTCATCCTATCAAAGATCCAGCGAACTTAGAGGCAAGATGAGGAGCATTAAATCCAAACAACATAAGAACATGGAGATGATCTTGTCTGCACCAAACCAAAAATGGTACCAGCAGAGAAAAGGTTTAGCGAGATTACCAATTCTTGTTTCCTCTAAGGGTGTTGATCTCTCCATTATGGCCTAAAACACGCATTGGCTGCGCACGGTCCCAGCTGGGAAAGGTGTTCGTGGAGAACCTTGAGTGAACCTGTTTGAATGTATGGCTTTTAGGAATCATACTATAGCCATATTTTGCAAATTTAAGATGCTGAATGGATCATCAGATGAAGAGCTAACACTAACATTCTAACAAAAAGAAAGCATCACACAGAATTTCATGCAAAACAGTTGGGAACCCTAAGCTACCTCACACCAAACACATTTTCTTCCCACCACCTAATCGGAGGTCACATCCTGAAGAGTCGGGCATAGCAGTCGGCCATAGCAGAACTGCAGCTGGACTCTGCAACATGGTTACCGGATATCAACTAATAGAGATTCTAATACTTCACTTGAAGGCATCAACAACCACTACTGAAATAACATATGAGTAGAGCAGTGATGGTAAGACAATTCAAAGTTTGATGCCTGCACAGGAGTGTCTTGATCTTACAATGGCCTCGCTATTATTGATTCCCATCCGCCGACTATGACCATGACAATTTTGTGTAATAGTATCAAGGTTTTGTATTTACCAGAGCCATATAACTTGTGAAGTTTTCATGACCTAGGTCTGCATAGTAGTACCCCTTAAGTTGGCACGGCTTAAGTTGGCCCTTGTAAACAATAGTCCTGGAAAGTTCACAAGAAATACAGTAAGCATTACTCACAGACATAAATTCAGCCCTGAAACAAAAAAAAACATAATAAATGAAGTGAGGAAAGGGAAGCACCTTGAAGATAGTGAGCACATGTAGAAATCCCTCTCTCGTCCACGTTGAATATCCAGAGCAGCTCGGATAGACCTGATGGAGAGTCTCCTAAGAATGTATAGCTGCAAAAGTTCATGAAAAACTGTTAAGCCAAATCCATCACATGTGCACTATAACTTCAAATTGTAAACTCATGGAATGACCTGTTGCTCAAATTCAGCGTCTGATCTAGGACTCTTGGTGATGAAAACCTGCTCAATGGCTGGCTCGGTCTCAAGTGCAGATTCACCCAAGTCTGAGTTGTCAGTCGGAACAGGCCGCCACCCAAGTATAACATGTCCCAGCGATTCTGCAACCTGCATGAACAAAATTAATCAGGGAAATGACTTAACATGAAAATCCACCATTGCTCAAAAAGAATACTGATTGTATTATACCAACCTTCTTAAACTCAGCTTTGCCCTTCTCCCGACGTCTTTCATCAGTTGGCATGAAGAACATTCCAACTGCATACTCCCCTAGTGGTGGTAGCTCGAATCCAACATCCTTTGCGACCTGCATGAACACCCAGGGGACACTTGAAAACTGTCACCTGTTTGCCTTTTTTCTATTAGTGTTATTATTCTTGTTCAGGTTGAAAAAAAAAGCTCACCTCTTTGAAGAAGTCATGTGGCAGAGCAACCAGGATGCCCGCACCATCTCCAGTGTTCTTCTCACAGCCGCAGGCACCACGGTGTGCCATTCTCTCAAGCATCTCAATAGCATCATTGACCTGGGATAAAAAAAAAAGTGGGGTAAAATTGACATCCCGAACATGAAGAGTTCAGTACGGCAATCAACTTATTTGACGACGAAACTCACAGTCTCGCGTTTGTAATCTCCAGAAAGCTCAGCGACAAACCCAACGCCGCACGCGTCACGCTCGAACGAGGGGTCGTAGAGCCCAATGCTGCTGTCAGGGAGCTTCGACAGCGGCCTGACGACCTCAGCGTCGCGTGTCACCGCGCGAGGCGCCCGCGGCGCTACGCGTTCCTCGGTGCGCTGCCCGCCGCCGAGGAACCCGCTGCCCTCGAGGGAGACGCCACCGTAGGCCTGCCACCCGGAACGGTACGGCGCCGCCACGGGCCGGTCTCGCCGGGCCTGACGACCTGCGCCCATCGGCGCCGACTTCAACGCTGTCCCTTGAGCCGTCGACATGGCTGAACCGCACGCCTCCCTCTGCTACCTGCCATGCAACAATCAAACAACGACGAGCATCAGATGGCATCCACTTAGCGATTAATCGATCTACTACGCCATGCGGGGGTAAGGAGCCAGAAATCCGGGGGAAAACAGATTAAAAAAGCTCCGGAAAAACAAGCAGAAAGCCCGAAGCTGTCTTCTTCCCTACGCCCACATGTCAACACCAACAGCATCCAGAAAAGCTCGTGCGTCCCACTCTGCAGCGGAAGTGCGGAACAGAGCACGCCCAAAACAAATAATCCGGAACAAACGCCTCGGCGGCGAAAACACACGCAGGGATGAACAGATCTACCAACCGCCCGCACGGCGGCACAGATTCCTCCGCCGGCGGCGCGACACGGCGGATTCACGAACGAGCGCACGGACGCAGAATCAAACAGCAATTGATCGAATAAATAAAAACGACGAGGCGGCCGCGCATGTCACCAACCACGCACGCACGCAACAGCCGAAACAAACCACCAAGTTGAATCCCGTCGGTTTTTTTAGCGTCCCGCGAGTCCTGGCAAGGGGTGGAGGTAGCGGATACCTCTCTCACGTCTAGCCTCCCTCCACCTGGGGCAGGAACCGAAGGGTGCGGGATGGAGAGCGCGTGCCCCTGGTTTCTTCTCCGCCGCTAGCTTCGCGGCTCACGCCCGAAATCGGTGCCTTAGATTTTGGCGGCTCGCCCCCGCGCGTACCCGGCGGCGGCGGCGGATCGGTGGTGTGAGTTGGTGGGAGCGGGGCGCCGCCTCCGTCGCGGGATGCCCTTCCTCCCGAGCGTCGCTCACCTTCCTTGACCTCTCCTCCGGGCTAGTATTGCGCGTTGTGGAGCATTCGGCGCATCTGCATTTATAGAGGGAGGGAGGGTGGTGGTGGTGAGCTCGCCCTCGCCGCGCCTGCCTGCCAACCCACCCAGCCCCCCGCTCGCATCCCCCACACGCGCAGACGCCACTGCCTATATTTTCGCCCCTGTTCTTCTCGCGAATTTTGTTTATTTTCCTTTATTATTTTAGTATTTTGTTCGCTGTTAGGTGAGTGGTGGTATCTCCGGCATAGGAGTATTTCGTATGGGTCCCCATCGGAGTCCAAATTTTTGTTGTGGGTCCAGTTATGGTGATTTTGTTTAGTGCCGAGAAGGCAACGTAATTTAGCAGGTTATACTCTGTGACGAGATGCCATTTATTTGCATATCTTTTTTGACGAAATAATTTATTTGAGCATGATCTAGCGTATAATTTGAACTCATTAAGTGAATGATTTGCTTGCCTCCTAAGGCTTCCGAGCGAATAAATTATCATTGCATATACGCGATTGCATAAATAAATCACACCAAATTAGCCATTTTAGATATTTTCAAATAAAAAATATTCTGTTTTGTTATATATCTCCATCCCTAAAGAAATGAAAGGCACTAGATATACAAATATGCATTGTTCAAATGGTTAGCATTTTTTGATTGAGTAAAAGTTTATGCTCCCTTTGATTCACGAGTTTCCTCCTTTGTACTACCCACCTTAACCGTGCATAGCATCATCACTTCCCTATTTTTGTTCGCTTTTGATTTGGCTAAGCATGTCACTTCTCATTCATGTGATGATTATGGGAAACAGAGGAGACATTGCGATAAAGAAATAATAACTTTCATAATATTATCGACACCTAGCTGGCTCCATCGAGGAAAAGAGGTTGACGCTCATGCTTCGCTTGGTCCTCCTTTGCTAGCATTCCACCGAGCACACCAACCGGCATGGCAATATGAGGTGCACGGGCAAAATTCTCTAGTAGTGTTCATGTCAGCCTATGCTTTCTTCTGCGAATATATGTATTGACAATTTCATTTTTAAACAAAAACACAGACACGACACATTTTTCTTAATTGTACATGATCCCTTAAAAAAAGGTTTCATTAGTTACGTTTCCATGTATTTTCATAGATACATGGCATGCAAGTTTTGACAAACAATGTATCCCTACTAAGAAAGCTTGACGCTTGATTTAATTTATGCTAGACAAAGTAGGTAGTGGTACATATGCCATACATGTTTTGATAAAACATTTTTCTCTAGTGAGAAAATTCAACTGACACTTCATCTCACTTCATTGATAAAACAAAGTCTAGCAATTTAAGTTTGTTCTAAGCACTAGAAATTCCCTAACTAATTACATTTGATATGTGAAAAAGGTGATTCTACTATCACTATAAATTATTGATTTCCATAATCATATCACACTGTTTTTTGAAGTAATAAATCCATATCAAATTTGCTCACTAAAAGGAAAACAGGATGAAGTGAGGATAGACGTGAGTGCAATTCGTACCCTCGGGAGGGGTTCCTACGCAAGAATCCTTTTGACCTGGAATTTAAAATCGGAAGACGGTTACAATTTTGCCCCCTTCCGTTTGCGTTAATCAAATCAAATCCCCCGTCCCAAAGCCACAAAGCGAATCGCGGCAGTTGCGGGCCCACGGACAGATCAGACTCGACGGGGACCTCTTGTGCTGCCCACAATCCCCGCCGTACTGGGCCCCGCCGCGGACCCCGCGCTAGTCCAGCAAATGCAAACGGGCAGCCGCCCGTGGCGGGTGGGCCCCGAGATCCGACGGCCGCGTTTCGGCCGGCGCGCCGCGGCCGCTGCCGCCGTCGATGCGGAGAGCCACAGCCGCTTCGGAGATAACCACGCCGTTTGTTTATCGGAGCCTTATCTTTTCAATTTAAGTTTCTATCTATCTCTAGTAGACGGATTTGGATTTATTAAACGCCCCGTATAATAAACTCCGTAATCTTGTTTTTGTCCGACGCTTCCCTTGTCCCGTGCGCAGAGAGATGGGAAGAGGACGGAGGCGGGGCCCGCCTAGGTAGGAAGAAGCCGCGCATGCACCCAGATGCAACAGCGGACGGGCGGGGCCGCGGCGCGGGGCCCGCGTGTCGGGGGAGGTAGGTGCTTTCTGGGGAAAGCTTCTTCTGCACGTGTTCTTCCTCGCAATGGTGAGTCTGCCCGGTAGGCCAGTAGATTCCTGACCAAAAATACTACGCGCACACGGGTGTCCCCAAGCCCCAAGTTTTCTGTGGTTCCAGCTGCCGGCCTACAACTGTGCTTTACATTATGATAATTACATTTAGCAGTGGTAATAATGAACATTGTTTAGTGAGCATTATGAGTATTGCTCGGTGAGCATGATTGAACAGAACTCGTTTGTTGTTAGTGTTGATACTATGTATAATAATGAAATGTTACGGATTGCATTCAAATCGTGTAAATCGGAATCTGTTTTGGGGACAAAACATGTAATCATGTCTAAGTTAGCATAATCGGAGATGTGGTGTTTTATTTACCTTTTGTTAGATTCACAAGTCAACCTTACAAATAAACTTATGCCAACATTATATAGTAGTGTATACGGAGTTTGATGTCAAGTTCGCTCAAGCAAACTTGCAAAATGCAACTTTTATAAAATACTCCCATCACTACCAATGCTCTCATGGATCAACTTGCTAAATTGCTGTGCTCTAACTATTGTTGTTTGCATTGTTATAAAACTCGAAAGACAAGTCAGCCCAACTATCACAAATAATTTATTTCCAATCTGAGGAAAAAATAATATAGCAAGCATGTTCCTATCACTAAAGATAAAAGTTAACAAGTTGATTAACCAGTGGCTCGACATGTTGTGTGTGTCATATTTTCTGTCTTTTTTTCTCGAAGACAAATGTGCTTGTAGTAGTGTCATCTAATCAATCAATGCTTGTTCGAGTTACGGGAGTGATCCAAATTGTAAATCATATTAGTTTTTTAGGTTCATAGATATTATTGTACTATGTCTAGATGCATAGCAAAAATTACATATCTAGAAGAGTTAAAATGATCTACAATTTAGAATTGAGGTAATTCTTGGAATTTGGAATGTAGACATAAACTAGATCAATTTCGAATTTGGACTTGGGAGTAATTCTTAGCGACATTTAATGTGTCTAAGGTGATCGAGCATTTTACTAATTAACCTATAACACTTATTGGATCTGGGCTAGTTAGCATCAGGATTGTATGGTATTTGATGGTATACAACCTTTTAAAGGAAAAACAGTAACTATAGCTAGCAACAGGATTACATTAAAATTAATTAGTTTTCCTAGAGATAGTATCATATCAACCTATAAACCAAGATGCAAGGTATTATCGATTATCATATCAACCTGGAAAATTAGGATTTGGACCATTATTGTTTCTAAAATTGGGATACTAAATATAATAGTAAAAACAAGGAAGGTTCTACCCGACAATAAGTCCCCGTTTGGTTACTACAATAATATGTATATAAGTTCCGTCCCATCGAATGCCACAAGGCTAATTAGTAACATTAAATATAAATTAATGATAAAATAAATTTTATAATTCTAATTTTTTTCGTGAGACAAATCTATTGAGTCTAATTGAGCTATAATTAGAGGATATGATGCTACATTAAAAATTTACGGATCATGAATTAATTAGGCTTATTAGAATCGTCCCAGAAAAGCCTAGTACTTATGCAATTAGTCTTATAAGTAAATTATGTTTAGTCCTCATGAATAGCCTCGTCTCGTTCCATATGATCGAACTTATTATAAGTCCCACATAACCAAGCACCCACTAAATGTTAATTGAACTTGGAAATTGGATTATTTGAACATTGAACTAAAAATTGCAAAATTTCAACTTTGTTGATGCAAATCGGAGTAGTTAACCATGATATATGGCTAGAAAATGCTGGAGATAACAAGTAATAAGTATGTTCTAACTTATAAGTGCATGCATATGGGTGTCAAAAATGTGAATACATCTGTATCGAACGTTAGTGGGAAAGTGCATACACATTTTTCAAAAAAGAAAAGAAAAGTGCGTACCCGATGGCTACGGGCGCATAAACATTATTACTTTATCAGCATGATTAGCTATGAGAATTATCATTTGCAGGGAACATATCGATTCTTAACAATCAGAACAAACTTTCGCGGACCCTTTTTGGACAAAATTGCAGGGGAATGAATCCTAACCAGTACTTTAACTAGGTCCCCCCAAAAAATGCCCTACCCCTACACGTACGCCGGGACCTGCTGCTACGTCGTCTTCTTGTTTCCCCTTTTTGCTCTCAAAACGGCCAACGCACCACTGTTCCGTCCGGTCCATTGGCTCTTGGAGTAAGAGCAGGGACGGACGCTGCTGGCCTGCTGGGGTCGTCGTGGACTTCATGACCCAAGGGGTCACGGAGCGTTTTGATCCAGGTGAACATGTTCGCATGGGGGCTCTCGTTG
Organism: Cenchrus americanus; assembly: GCA_947561735.1. Taxonomy (NCBI): domain Eukaryota; kingdom Viridiplantae; phylum Streptophyta; class Magnoliopsida; order Poales; family Poaceae; genus Cenchrus; species Cenchrus americanus. The sequence goes on along the minus strand of OX387244.1, from coordinate 71,842,879 downwards.
CATTGCCCCATGCCACGGCCGCTGGCCAGGGTCCCCATCCGTAACATGGCAGCACGCAGCGCTGCCATCTGCGGTCTGCCAGCAAAAAGGCCTTGCGATTGCGAGTGCTCGCATCATGGACATGGGCACATATACAAGGTGTGTGGCATGAGCATTTGGGGCAAAGGGATGGCCGAGCCTGTCCGCAGCACGCTCAGACGCTCTGGCCTCTGGGTGGAACAGGCCTCTCCACTCTCTTGTGGGATCGGCGGGAGAGCGGAGGGGGGAGGCGCGCGGCTGCGAGCTCACACGTGACGCCGGCCTGGCTTGTCTCGTCTGACCCCCCCCTTGCGGCACCCCCTCTTGGTTTCCTCACCAGGCCTTGTCCTGAAGCCCTTCAGCTTGGGCTGGCTGGCACTGCACCGTCGGTAGCTGCACGTTCGCTTGTTCAGAAGGAGGAGCAGACGAGGCGCCTCATCGCCTTGTGGCGGCAGGGCTAGGTAGTGGGGTTAGTAAAGAACAGTTGGAAAGACGTGGCTGCAAATGCTGTATCCTGCAAACAAAAAATTCGAAATGAAAAAGGTACCGCGGAGCAAATGCTTTGAAATGTCAGACATTTGGAAATGAAGTCAATTGAGTACCGCGGAGCGGTGTGATTACTGATTTGAAAGACGACATTTATAATGGAGGAAAAAGGACTGCATGTGTTAGCAGATCCAAGGACTACTTTGCTGGTTACGATAAAGAGAGTGCCCACTTGCTCGTTTGTTGGCCATCCCCATGCAAATTTCTAAGAAGTCCACCTTTTCCGAGGCAAATGCACCGCTAGCTTCACATGGCCTCATGGCGCTGATTTTACTCGATGGAAGAATACAAAAGCTTTCAAAATTATATACTCTGATTCGTAACTAGCGGTGAATTTAGGATCGAGAGCTCTAGTTCATACAAAATGAGTAGAGGGCTCTCCTTCCTCATTCTTCCTCCTCCGGTCCTCCCTCCTCTCCTTATTCTTCCCCATCCCCACCGGTGTTAGTAGTACGTGTGAGGTAAAACCCCGTTTAGAACTATTGATGGTTAAATGTCCACGGTAAGTGTACTTGCATATGACATGCATCCCATTTTTTGAGCTTGATCGAGTGGACTAGTATTACTTCCATTAGTAAATAATTGATGTTCCTGACCATAATTTGCACTGGTAGCAAGATAATTTTTCGTGAATGTCATTTAAACAAAAACAGAGGTGGTAGATAATTTTTCGTGAAGATAATTTTTCGTGAATGTCATTTAAACTAATTTGCACTATTTGATTAATTCAAGGCATGCCTGTCAAAAATCATCTTTTGTTTAAAAAAATGGGTGGTGGAGTAATTATGTGGTAAGTGAAATTTATCATTGTAGACCAAATTTATAGAAAAATGTATCAATTAACATCTACAATTTGCCTAATGCACTATCAAAGGATATTTGTGGTGGATTCTAAAAAGCTAATTTAATGTTGTAGATTGAGTTTTTTCTACAAACTTAGTTAAAACTTAAAATGTTACTTTTTGAACAGAGAAGGTATTGTTTAGTTAATGCTCCTTTCGTTCCAAATTATGACTCATTTTAACTTTTATAAATACATAACTCCTTATATTGTTTAGAGAGAGAGAGAGAGAGAGAGAGAGAGAGAGAGAGAGATTTATAGTAAAAATATGTATCTAGTAAAATCAAAACCAATGGTAACTTAAAGGCTTCGAATGGAGGGAGCATTGTATTTCATGGATTTGGGTATAGTCTACCGAGACGATATGTATGATGATGGGATAGAATGTGAGAGTTTCATTAGATGTAAGGAGAGCTTCATCTTCATGTTACATACAGTTTTCAGTCTACATGAAACTGTGCAGAGTGTCAAAATTTATATAAGTTGGGCTCCACTTTGAATTCCCAATCGTGTCCTTGCACATGCTCCTGGGGACCGACCAATCATTGCACCTCTGCAAGTTGGCAAGGAAGAGATCTGAAACCTTGCCTCTACGGATCGAAGACCATGAGATGAGAGGTTACCTGCTTATATAAGCAACCGTGATTATCACGATATCTTTGCGGATACATATCCTATTACTAATTTCGTACTGTATAATATATCCGCGCAGAGAAACAGGAGTATTTTTTTTCGCGACAAATACAAGTGGTGCAGGCGTGCAGCTCTTCCGGTGACTGGATGGATTCTCTACCTGTCACGTCCCGTGATAGGCATGTGAGATGATGCCCTTGCCTTTGGCGTCGTTTTTGCTCGGAGACACCACCAAGGCGCCAACTGTGACCAAGTGACAATGTCCAATGGAAGAACACTGACCTAACATGCTAATGATAAGTATGCGCATCAACTAATTTAATAATTTGCTAGGAGATCTGTCACTTGATTAGAGTGTGTTTGGTTGGGCTGTGACGTTTGCAAAAGCTATTGTGGGCTGTGACTTTAAAAAAAAGTCGGTAGAGAAACATGTTGTAGAAAAAGCAGAAGACCGTTTGGTGCACCAGCTTTGGCTTTTGAAACAAATGTTGAACGGTCCCCACATGTCATCCATAGCTCAGATCTCTCACTCTTTCCCTCTTTCACTGACGTGTGGGCCCTGCTTGTCAGCTTCTTCCTCATCTTGTTCCATGTGCGTGCACGAGTAGGCAGGTCGCCGTCCGTTGGGGCTGGCCGCGCCGCCTGTCGGGGCTGGTCACGCCGCCCTCGGGGCGGGCCGCGCCGCCCGTCGAGGCAGGGCGCCGCGCCGCCGCCGCTCGCTCGCATGGCGCAGCTCGAGCGCCGACAATGCTCGCCCGTCGAGGCGGCCGCGCCGCCCGCCGCTCGCTCGCATGGCGAGCTCGAGCGCCGACAATGCTCACTCACGGTGGCGGCGGATCTCGCGTTCTCGCGGCCGGAGGCGGGGCTCCGCACCCGACAGCGCAGGTCGCACCCCCGCGGCCGGCAAAGAAGGCGCTAGACGGGGGCGTGAGAGACATGAGTACCCATGGGTCCCCACCGACCAGGGTCCCAGAGGTCCCTGTCAAGTGGACCCGACCTGCCAGAAGCCCCGCGCGACCTACAAGTAGGCCCGGAGACCTTACCCACAACCCCGGCAACCTTGGAAGACTCCAGAAGACGTTATCCAAATCCCGGAGGATCCGCCGGGCTTGTGGCGCAAGACTCTTCCCTAGGTCACGCCTCGACGCCGCCAGTAGGTCCGCAGATCTGGGATTTACCCTGTAATCATGGAAGATAACCTTCCTAATTTGTAACCGTAACCATCTAAGCCCTTTCGCACCTTTGGTAAGGGTGTGTTTCGGTGATAAATGACAACCATATGCTTGTGACTAATCTTTGTTTTGCAGCGGATTATAAATTGGGTTATTGTCATAAGTGTTGAATGAAAAGAGGGCCCCTCAATTTGAATTTATGGACAATCAATGTATGAATACTACAAGGCTAAGGACTTTGATAGTTCCACGCGTCACAAGGTGATGAAGGACACTTGGATTGCTAGTTTGTAGTGTTCGACCGTACTATTAAGAGGGGTTCGTGCACTAGTAGCTTGACCATTCACCAAAAAGCCATGAAAATATGCACACTCCAGTTCCTTAGTTGTTATCAAGCTCAGAGAGTTCATGGAAGCAAGGTTGAAGCAAAAGAATCGACGGAAAACTCAAAGGTGTTTGAATTGGATGAGTTGAAATTCAAATCATAGCGTCGGATGAACCGACGCCCTCAAGATTACATTTGTCGGATAAGTTCTATGGCCAAAAGATTCAAAACAGACCGTCAGATGAACCGACGGTACAGGCAGCGGTTCATCTGATGCCTTAGGGTTTGGCAACAATAAGGGTCAAGGATCAGCCTCTTCAGCACCGGACGATCCGATGCCTTGACCAGCGGTTCATCCGACAGTTGCATTTAAAACATACAAAGACGCGCCAAAACTTTTGCTTCAGCACCGGATGAATCGACGCTTGGAAGTCAACTCAGCGGTTCATCCGACGCCTGTGTTTGAAACATACAATACTGCCCCGAGTGGGTGCTCTTCAGCACCGAATGATTCGACAGGGCGTCGGTGTATAGCATCGGTGCATTTCTGGGTTTCTTGGTTCAACGGCTATATTGGAGTCTGTGAGTGACCAGATGATCGGACGCCTGCGCAGGGGGATACCATCGGTTCATCCGACGGTACTACTTTTTCAGGAAACCTTTTCCAATGGCTAGCCTCCTTTGCTAGGCCTATAAATATGATCCCCCTGCCTCTCTTGAGCTGCCTTTGCCATTCTGAAGATCTGCTGCAGCCAAGGAGAGAAGGAGAGTGTGTTCTTGCCATTTGGGATTCTCTTCCTCTTCATTGAGGAGCTCTTTCTTAGTGGTCAAGGGTTTTCAAGGTGCATACATGGCTTAGCTGAGTGCTCAGGTCAAGTGAAAGTGTGCGGGCTTGTTACTCTTGGAGTTTGACGGCTCCTAGGCGGTCTCGGTGCTTTGGGGGTTCTTGGTGAGCTCTTGGAGATTGTGGGAGCCTCAAGAAAAGCTTGGTGTACACGGTTCGAAACCCACCGTTCCGGAGATGGAGAACGGGTACTCTTAGTGAGTACTTGTGTCTTGGTGACTCAAGGGGGAGCGATACTCTAAGTGAGTGCTCCAACGTGGATTAGGGGGAAGCGTCAACTTCTCGATATCACGGGAAAAAATTCGGTCGTCTCTTGTGTCTCTCTATCTACTTCTTGCATTTAATTTCAGCACCTAATTTCCGCACTTAAGTTTCCTTGTCTTTGTTCTTGGTTATTTGCTTGTGTGCTTCTTATCTTGCCTAGGTTGTTTCATATCTCCTAGTGTGATATTTGCTAAGGAAACTCTTGTTAGTGTGCTTTAGTAGTAGAGAAAAACTCTTTTAGATGGGCAACACTAGTTGATAGGTTAAGGTTTCTTTGTTATTTTGGAAATTGAAAAGAAGTCCCATATTCAACCCCCCTTCTATGGGCCATTGATCCTACAAGTGGTATCAGAGCCAGGTTTCCTTTTTGTTTGGCTTAACCGCCTAGGGAGATGGGTAAAGGTAGCGGCAATGGCCTTCCCAAGTTGGCGGGGAAACGGTTTACCTTTTGGGCGCATTGAATGGCAAGCTACCTTCAAGCTCAACACCATGATGCATGACGCACTACCATGTATCCGTTGCCTAGTGTTCCCACCGAGAGTGAGGCTAAGTGGAATGCGCGTGCTAGAAATCATATTTTTGAGGCGCTAGATGAGGAGTTGTTTGATCGGGTCTTTGCTTTGGAAACCGCCCATGAAGTGTGGATGCAACTCAAAGAAATCCATGTGGGTAACAAAAAGATCCGTGAGGGGAATGAGTTGCTCAAGGTGGAACTCAATGAGTTCAAAATGAATGATGATGAGGGTGTAGAGCAAATGTATTCTAGGATGGGTGTGCTTATTCAAAGTATCAATGCTCTCAATGTTGCTAACCTTTCTGAGCAGGAAATTATCCGAAAAATTCTTCAAACGCACCCCAAGCCAAGATACAACATCGTCAAGGCACTTCTCTTTGAGAAGGATTTCACTACCCTCACCATCACCGAGGTTGTGAACAAGATCCGCTCCCACGAGATGTTCATGATGGAAGACATGGAATCATCTACCTCTCACTCAAGCGCCAAGAAAGATCTTGCACTCAAGGCTAGTAAGAAGATCAAGTCCAAGAAGACCAATGCAAAGCCTCCTTCCTCAAGTGAGAGCGAAGACAAAAGTGATTCAAGTGAAGCGGAGAGTGATGATGCAAAGCTTGCTCTCCTCATGAAGAGAACCACAAGAATGCTCTCCAAGATTGGCAAGAAGGGCTACAACTATGATCCCAAGAAGCAAAAGTTTTGGGCATAAAAAAGAAATGGTGAAGGAAGCAATAGGAAGTGCTATAATTGTGGGAGCTATGATCATCTATCATATGATTGCCCCAAGCCCGACAAGCGAGTATCAAGCTCAAGCAAGAAGAACGATGAGGATGAGAAGGATGCCAAGTACTACAAGAAGAGCTCATCCAAGAAGAAGTCATCCAACAAGCCCTACCACAAGAAGAAGGGTGAACATCGTTCTCTCTTGGTCAATGAATGGGTAACCGGGGGTGAAACTTCAAGTGAATCAAGTGAAAGTGAAGAGGAAAAGAACAAGAAGATCGCCGGTATCGCTATCATGGATAATGAAGAGCCTCCACTCCCACCTCCACCTATGTGCTTCATGGCAAAGCACTCCAAGGTGAGCGATAGCGATAGTAGTGGTTCTTCTAGTAGTGATGATGATGATCTCTCACCACTTGCTTTTAAGGGTCTTCTTGATGAATATACTTCCATGATTAAGAAACAAAAGAGTAAGCTCAAAGCACTTTATGAGACCCACGAGAAACTTAAGCTATCATATGATGAGTTGCTTGTGAAGCACAATGACCTTAGCAAAGAACATGATGCTTTGGTAGTGTCCAACAAGTCACTTAGAGATGACCACAACAAGTTGCTTGATAAGCACAATGAGCTAATCGTCAAGCATGATGACATAACCATGCTTAACAAGTCTCTTGAGTCAAATCATATGAAGCTTAAGAAAGAACATGTGATCTTAAAGATGAAATATCAAGATCTTGAGCTTGCTAATGAGGATATTGGCTCTAGTGGGCATGCAAATGCTAGAGAAGTCACTAAAACCAATGCCTCTACCTCATGTGATGATCTAGTTGACGAACCTAAGGTCTTGCTTAATGATGAAAATATTGCATTTTCCTCCAAGACTAACCATGCTAGGGTGAAAGCTCTTGAAGAAGAAGTGAGAAGCCTGAGGTCTTGTGTGAAGACTTTAGCCAAGGGTGCGGAGTTACACAAGGAGATCCTCTACTACAATGCAAGAGATTATGGGACAAGGGGACTTGGTTCTTTCCCTAATCCCATCAAGGAAACTCCTAGGTCAAAGGAGCTATATGGGTGTTTCATCAATGAAGTTGGGTCTTATTGTCAACATTGCAAGGTCACCGGTCATCACACAAGGGAGGGCCCAACACCTACTCGCCCTTTGCCCACCTTGCCTAACAATTACAAATCCATGTACAATGATAACCATTTCTTATTGATGAAGAAGAACAATGGCAAGGTTGTGGTCAAGTTCATTGGTGCCAAACCAAAAGTCAAGCCACCTAGAAGCTTATGGATTCCGAAAGCTCTAGTCACTCACATCAAGGGGCCCAAACTAGCCTGGGTTCCTAAATCTCAAGCCTAATTTCTTGTGTGTAGGTGAACTACAAATCCGGAGGGACTCATTGGATACTTGATAGTAGTTGTACTCAACACATGACCGGCCAAGTAAAAATGTTCACCTCTCTAGTGGATGGTGCGGGAGATCATGAACAAGTGTCATTTGGTGATAATTCTAAAGGAAGGATCTCCGGATTGGGTGAAATCTCTCTAACTAATGATCTATCCCTCTCCAATGTTCTCTTTGTGGATTCTTGTAGTTATAACTTGCTTTCTATTGCACAATTTTGTGACCTTGGTCTTTCATGCACATTTGATGATGAAGGGGTCACAATTACTAACAAGAAAACTAATGAAGTTGTTTTCAAGGGATTCCGCTATGGCAATCTTTATCTTGTAGACTTTGCATCCCATGAAGCAAACTTGACTACTTGCCTCATCTCCAAGACATCCAAGGGTTGGCTATGGCATCGACGCATTGCTCATATAGGCATGAGCCAACTCAAGAAAGCTTTCAAGAAGGGTATGATACTTGGTGTGAAGGATGTTACATTTGAGAAGGACAAGTTATTTAGTGCATGTCAAGCGGACAAGCAAGTTGCTAGTCATCATCCTATGAAGGCTTATGTATCTACCACAAGACCATTAGAGCTCATACACATGGACCTCTTCGGACCTACTACATACAAGAGTCTTGGTGGTAATCTCTATTGTCTTGTCATTGTTGATGATTACTCACGCTATACTTGGACATTCTTTTTGGAGGACAAGGGCAAGACATTTGACATCTTCAAGAAGTTTGCTACTAGGGCCCAAAATGAGTTTGGGTCATCCACGGTGAAGATTAGGAGTGACAATGGATCGGAATTCCGCAACATAAGAGTGGAAGAGTATTGTGATGGTGAAGGCATCAAGCATGAGTTCACTTCAACCTATACACCACAACAAAATGGTGTGGTAGAGAGAAAGAACAAGACACTATCACTCTTGCAAGAGCTATGTTGGATGACTATGGGGTTTCACAAAGGTTTTGGGCGGAAGCTATCAACACGGCATGTCATGCTTCAAATAGAGTGTATTTCCACCGACTATTGATGAAGACACCATATGATCTACTTATTGGGAGGAAGCCCAACATTTCCTACTTTCGGGTGTTTGGTTGTAAGTGTTTCATATTCAAGAAGAGGAAGCACCTAGGGAAGTTTGAGAGTAGAGTTGATGAGGGCATGCTTGTTGGTTATGCATCTAACTCCAAGGCATATAGAGTATTCAATAACTCTACACGAGTGATTGAAGAAACATGTGACATGGAGTTTGATGAATCTAATGGCTCCCAAGGAGATGGTTTTTGTTGTGATGATGTAGGGAAAGAACCTCTTCGAGAAGCAATGAAGAAGATGGCCATTGGTGACATCAAGCCAAAGGAGGATGATGACACTCACTCCATTCATGAAGACTCCTCCGATGATGATGATGACAATGATGATCAACCAAGGCGTCCAACATTATCTCCCACAAGACAAGATAGTCCATCTTCCTCACAAGAACCACCTCCTATATCACAAGACACTCAAGATCAAGTAGAGGAAACAGAGGAAGTTCAATCTCAAGATGATCCCACCTCTACAACATTTGAAAGGCGTACAAGGACTTCAACAAACCATCCAATTGATCTTGTATTGGGTGATCCAAAAGGGGGTACAAGGACTCGCCGCAAGCAATATGCATCATTTCGGAAACATCATGCTTTTGTCTCTTTTGTAGAACCCACAACTATAGATGAAGCTCTTGGGGAACCGGATTGGATCTTGGCTATGCAAGATGAGCTCAACAACTTCACAAGAAATCAAGTGTGGGAGTTGGTAGAGCGCCCCAAGAACAAGAACGTGATTGGCACTAAGTGGGTCTATCGGAACAAGCAAGATGTACATGGCATTTTGGTCAAGAACAAGGCAAGACTTGTCGCCAAAGGATACTCTCAAGTAGAAGGCTTGGACTATGGAGAGACCTTTGCTCCGGTGGCATGTCTTGAAGCTATTTGTATCCTCCTTGCATATGCATCTAGTCATAAAATGAAATTATTTCAAATGGATGTTAAGAGTGCTTTCTTGAATGGCTTCATTAATGAAGAAGTCTATGTGGAGCAACCTCCCGGTTTTGAGGATGCTACATATCCTAACCATGTCTATAGGTTGTACAAGGCTTTGTATGGACTCAAGCAAGCTCCTAGGGCATGGTATGAGAGGCTCCGGGATTTTCTCATTGAAGCGGGATTCAAGATTGGTAGAGTGGACAACATGCTATTCACAAAGATAATCAACAATGAGCTTTTCATTTGTCAAATTTATGTTGATGATATTATCTTTGGCTCTACTAATCTCAAAGTGTGCAAGGATTTTAGTGAACTCATGACTAGGGAATTTGAGATGTCAATGATCGGAGAGATCAACTTCTTCCTAGGGTTTCAAATCAAGCAATTGAAGGAAGGGACTTTCATTCATCAAGAAAGGTACACTAATGATATCCTCAAGAAGTTCAAGATGGATGATTGTAAGTCGATCAAGACACCAATGCCTACCAATGGACATCTCGACCTAGATGAGGGAGGTAAACCGGTTGACCAAAAGTTTTATTGCTCTATGATCAGTTCTCTTCTTTATCTTACCGCATCTAGGCCCGATATCATATTTAGTGTTTGCATGTGTGCTCGTTTTCAAGCCAACCCTAAAGAATCTCACCTAAGTGCTTTGAAAAGGATCCTTAGATACTTAAAATACACACCTAGCATTGGCTTGTGGTACCCCCATGGTGCTTGTTTTGAGCTCTTGGGTTATTCGGATTTGGACTTTGCCGGATGTCGAGTAGACCGTAAGAGTACTTCAGGTGGGTGCCATTTGCTAGGTCGCTCTTTGGTTGCTTGGTCCTCTAAGAAGAAAAACTCCATGGCCTTATCCACCGTGGAGGCAGAATACATTTCCGCGGGGGCTTGTTGTGCTCATATCCTCTATATGAAGCAAAGCCTCTTGGATTATGGTGTGGTTATAGATAGGGTTCCCCTCCTTTGTGACAATGAAAGTGCCGTAAAAATTGCTAACAACCCGGTTCAACATTCACGCACCAAGCACATTGATATCCGTCATCACTTCTTGCGAGACCATGTTGCTAAAGGGGACATTATCCTTTGTGGTGTTCGCTCCGAGGAGCAATTGGCAGATATATTCACCAAGCCTCTTGATGAAAACACCTTTTGTAGGCTTCAGAGTGAATTAAATATGCTTGATGCATCCAACATCATGTAATGCTTGTCATATAGTTTGCATTTGCATATGTACATGATTAGGGGCTTGTCTAACCTTGATGAGATAGTGGTGAGTATGGGTCTTGCTTGAGCCGGTGGTTCTTTTGTTTCGCTCAAGGCATGTTGAAAGGCTCACCATGAATAAGCTTATCAAGGGTTCAAACTTGGCAAGATAGTTTACCTTTTCGCTTTCACTTATGGTTGTCATGTAGAATGCATTCATGTTTAATTTCATGCATTTGTTCTTGCATAGCATTGTGTGAGAGAAGTCACAAAGGAAACTCACACTATGAGAAAGTTGCTTAGTGTTCAATGCAAATCAACAACTCTTAAGGTGTGATGAGACAAATGATTGTGCTTAATGCCTATTGAGTTAAGTCCTTACGAGCTTATGGTGTCAATCTCTAAGTTCAAAAGGCAATTAACTCATACATTCCCTTTTTGGAGTTCCCTCCCTCCTTTGGTTCTTAATATGCCTATTTTATCTATGGTTTATCCCTTTTAGGGAGCTATTTGTGTATCTATAAGTATTTTACAAAGGAGTGCCTGAGGGATGAGGTTGTCACTCAGGATTGATACAAGAATGTGCTTGTGTTGGTTTGTGTGTGACATTTGACGGATCAAAAATGAGATATAGTTCAACAAAATCGAATTGTCACCATAGGATGAACCGCTGCCTAGTAGGTTCCGGCGTCGGTTCATCCGGTGAAGGGGTTTGTGCACTCAGTTCTTCTCTGTTAGAAAATTTCCTACTGTCGGATGAACCGACGCTCACGCGTTTCTCATCAGCGGTTCATCCGGTGCTGAAGGAAATTTCAATCTTTCATAGACTCGCGCTCAACTGCTCCGACACAACTAATTTGCAGGCCGTCGGTTCATCTAATGGTTAGTTTCACCGCATAGCAGAACTAATCTAGTGGTTCGACCGACGCTCGTATTTTTGCACCGTCGGTTCATCCGATGCCTCTCTGACGCGTTGGTCCCACCCATCATAACGGTTCGGCGCGGCTTCTCTCAAATCAAACCCTAATCTCTTCGACCACCGCCGCCCGCACCCATACGCCACCGTCTCCATCGCCTTCGGCAATTCCCCCGCGTACGCGTGCGTCTCGCGCCCTCCGCCGGCCCTCCACACAACCACTCACATCTTGATCACCTAAGGACCTACCTAGCACTTTCTTTCATTATCATGTGGTAGTACGTCTCCTAGTTGGTCATAATTAGGCTCATATCTACTCTTTTTCTTTGCTTATGGACTATTACCTATAGATACATATCATGTTTACTTGTATCTCGCCATTCTATAATCTTCTACCATTTCTTTAACAGATGGCAGGCGACAAGAGGAAGGGTAAGGTGGTAGCCGAGCCGAAGAAGAAGACTCGCCAGGAAAAGGAGTGGGACCGAGTTCTCCCAATGCCAGATACTCAGGGTCAGCCATAGAGGGGCATACAGATTGTTGAGAGTGCTCAGGGGCAGGGGGAGCAGCCACAGGGTGAGCAGCAACAGCAGTTACGGCGTTCAGGCCGGTCAGCAGGCAGAGCAGACTGAGACACCTCATTCACTTGTCAGGTCTGATCCTCAGACACGTGGAGGACACACATAGCCACAGCCGACTCCGAGACAGAGGAGAGATGCAGTTGAGGAGTTGGTCGAGCGAGAGCAGTAGGCACACAACCCACAGATTCCCAGAGGTCCACGGGTAGAGGCTTTCGGCGTGTACCTCTGCGATCTGCGGAACTTGCCCGGGCCGAAGATTCGGCGTTTGAGGAGTGTGCCAGAGGAGCAATGGTTCCCACGTGGACGTGAGGACTGTGACCCCAGGTTCTGGACTATACTGCAGGAGAGCTTCTACGCTTCCTACATTCACCGGGGTTCACAGTTGAGTCAGCACAGGATGCTACAGTTCACAGCACTTAGAGCAGCTGCAGCCGGAGAGGCCATCCTACCTTTCTTTGACTACCGGAGGGGCTTAGTAAACTTGGTGACAAGGAGGTCCCGTAACGTCCCCGACTAGGTTCGGGTGTTCTATGCCACTATTTACGTAGACGCTGATAGACTCTCCATCAGGTTCATGTTTATGGGTCAGCAGCAGAGGCTCACCAAAGAGGGGATAGCAGAGCTGCTTCAGGTTGACCTTCACGATGACTCGATTCACTACCTGGCCTACCCTGACGTCGAGCCTCCACATCGTGCTCACTCTCCAGTGCTACCCTCGGACGAGGAGATCAACTTTCTGGTCCTCTAGTCGTTCCTCCCTGGTACTCCCAGAACACCAGACCGTTTGATCCGTGAGGCGTATGTTCACTACGTGCTCCGGAGGTCCGTTCTCTACCGGATGGGGAATGCCGAGTCGCTTACAGGGGTGCAGTAGTGGCTACTAATGTACGTGATGGCGAAGCGCCCCTTTGATATAGTGGACATCATGATCAGTGAGATAGAGGACGCCATTATGGATGGCATGGGGATGACACGTCAGCAGTCGTTTGCTCACTGGATCAGTTGGTTGCTGTCCCGACTCGAGGCTCAGCAGTACGTAGGGATGCTTGAGCAGTCCAAGTTTGTATTCCTGACCTACCGACCTCCGATGCCAGGTGACAGGAGGCAAGGCCCAAGAGGCTTGAGGAGAGCAAAGGAGACCCTCCAGGCACGAGCAGCAGCTGAGGTTGTGATGGACGAGGCAGCCCGACAAGACGCTACACTTGCAGCAGCTGAGGCACCTCTCCCACAGTACTTTGCCACAGACGACGAGTCTTCTAGCGACGACGAGGACTTTGTACCAGCTCTTGAGCTAGTGTTCCAAGTTCGTCGTACTCACGATGACGAGGCATGAGGTTCCTCTTTTCCAGGCCAGAGAGAGGCTGAGTCACCGATTCCTCCTCAGATTACCACAGCTTAGGTTACCCAGCCAGACCAGCTCACTTCACTGATTCAGACTCTGGCAGCTCAGACTCAGGCCACCCTCCAGGTGCAGCAGCAGATGCAGGCTCAGTTTCAGCAGCACCAGGAGGCTCAATGGGTGATCCTTGAGGGGATCCAACAGCAACAGGAGGCACAAAGGCAGCAGATGTTCCAGCACTAGATGATGACTACACAAATGTTCACGTTCATGTCTGGGTGTCTTGGTCAGCTTTTTCAGCAGCCGGGGATGCAGCTTCCTCAGTTTTCGACCACTCAGCAGCTCCAGGCAGACCCGACTGCACCTCTACCTCCTACCGGTGGGTTCGTGAACATTCCCCTTGCGTCCTTTCCATGGTCACCTCTACTTCAGACGGGGATGTTCACGGTACCTCAAACGACGACACCTCAGTCAGTGGCAGCTACTACCTTCCTTGACCAGCTTTAGATGGCCACTCCGACATCGTCACAGCTGCTGTCTCCACTCACCACAGGAGCACTTATGTTTGAGACGCCAGCTCGTACTTCACTACCCAGTCCGCGGGTGACTTGTCCTCTTCCAAGCTTCACTACACCGCGAACAGAGGGTTTGGGTCAGGAGGATCACTACCTTCATGTTATCTCTGAGCAGATCTCTTCAGTGATCGCCTCCGACCCAGAGGTTCCTGGTCCCGAGGCCACTTAGGCTCCGACTTCCGGCACATGGATGACTTCAGCTCCACCCCCTCCTCAGGGTGTCTCTTATCCGACTTGGTCCGATCTCGACGACGACATTGACGACAACGACGCGTCCGGCTTCTCCGTTCGACCTTCGAGGACCGTCTCTACCTTGCCGCCGGATCCTTCCTCTCCACCTCAGGCTTAGTTTCCTTTTTTGTGCTTGTTGCCAAAGGGGGAGATAGATAGGGGGAGTAGAGATAGGGGGAGTTAGGGGAGAGTTGCAGGATTTTGAGTTTTTGTAGCCTCTCTCGCTTTTATGGACTTTCATGATGAGACATGTATTTGGATATTGTGTATGTCGTTGGTTTACCTGTCTACTCATGATTGTGGTGCTTGTTTACCTTAATGCATGTGTGTTTATTGCTTATCTTGTTTCATGCATTAGAAGTAGAGTTTATATGCTTTTAAATTCAAATTTTTGTATATCTCTACTCGTGTTTTCATCTATCACCAAAAAGGGAGAGATTGTAACCATCTAGGCCCTTTCACACTTTTGGTAAGGGTGTGTTTCGGTGATAAATGACAATCATATGCTTGTGACTAACCTTTGTTTTGCAGCGGATTATAAATTGGGTTATTGTCACAAGTGTTGAATGAAAAGAGGCCCCTCAATTTGAATTTATGGACAATCAATGGATGAATACTACAAGGTTAAGGACTTTGATAGTTCCAAGTGTCACAAGGTGATGAAGGACACTTGGATTGCTAGTTTGTAGTGTTCGACCATACTATTAATAGGGGTTTGTGCACTAGTAGCTTGACCATGCACCAAAAAACCATGAAAATATGCACACTCGAGTTCCTTAGTTGTTATCAAGCTCAGAGAGTTCATGGAAGCAAAGTTGAAGCAAAAGAATTGACGGAAAACTCAAAGGCATTTGAATTGGATGAGTTGAAATTCAGATCACAGCGTCGGATGAACCGACGCCCTCAAAATTACATTCGTCGGATAAGTTCTGTGGCCAAAGGATTCAAAACAGACCGTCGGATGAACCGACGGTATAGGTAGCGGTTCATCCGATGCCTTAGGGTTTGGCAATAGTAAGGGTTAAGGCTCAGCCTCTTTAGCACCAGACGATCCGATGCCTTGACCAGCGGTTCATCCGACGGTTGCATTTAAAACATACAAAGACACGCCAAAACTTTTGCTTTAGCACCGGATGAACCGACGCTTGGAAGTCAACTCAACGGTTCATCCGACTCATGTGTTTGAAACATACAGTACTGCCCCGAGTGGGTGCTCTTCAGCACCGGATGATCCGACGAGGCGTCGGTGTATAGCGTCGGTGCATTGTCTCGGTTTCTTGGTTCAACGGCTATATTGGAGTCTATGAGTGACCAAATGATCCGACGCCTGCGCAGGGGGATACCATAGGTTCATCCGGTTGTACTACTTTTTCAAAAAAACCTTTTCCAACGGCTAGCCTCCTTTGCTAGGCCTATAAATATGATCCCCTGCCTCTCTCAAGCTGCCTTTGCCATTCTGAAGATCTGCTGCAGCCAAGGAGAGAAGGAGAGTGTGTTCTTGCCATTTGGGATTCTCTTCCTCTTCATTGAGGAGCTCTTTCTTAGTGATCAAGGGTTTTCAAGGTGCATACGTGGCTTAGCTGAGTGTTCAGGTCAAGTGAAAGTGTGCGGGCTTATTACTCTTGGAGTTTGATGGCTCCTAGACGGTCTCGGTGCTTTGGGGGTTCTTGGTGAGCTCTTGGAGATTGTGGGAACCTCAAGAAAAGCTTGGTGTATACAGGTCGAGACCCACCGTTCCGGAGATGGAGAATGGGTACTCTTAGTGAGTACTTGTGCTTGGTGACTCAAGGGGGAGCGATACTCTAAGTGAGTGCTCCAACGTGGATTAGGGGGAAGCGTCAACTTCTTGATACCACGGGAAAGAATTCGGTCGTCTCTTGTGTCTCTCTATCTACTTCTTGCATTTAATTTCAGCACCTAATTTCCGCACTTAAGTTTCCTTGTCTTTGTTCTTGGTTATTTGCTTGTGTGCTTCTTATCTTGCCTAGGTTGTTTCATATCTCCTAGTGTGATATTTGCTAAGGAAACTCTTGTTAGTGTGCTTTAGTAGTAGAGAAAAACTCTTCTAGATGGGCAACACTAGTTGATAGGTTAAGGTTTATTTGTTATTTTAGAAATTGAAAAGAAGTCCCAACCCCCCCCTTCTATGGGCCATTGATCCTACAGTAACCGACCCCGATGAGGGTCCACTGACCTCGAATGGAAGCCCTAGCCCATTGACCATATAAGGCGGCCTAGAGCTCCATTCGAGAGGACTTCCCTTTTCACACATAATCCCACCGCATACTGGACGTAGGGTTTTACTCTCCGGAGGCCTAAACTAGTCAAAATCCTTGTGTCCCTCACCATTATCATCATATTCCCAGTTCCTAACCCCCTCCAATCAACCTACAATCGCTCGGGTCGCACCCTTGTGGTTTGTCTAGGTCTCACTGAAAGGACCTTGATGTCGCCTAGAGGGGGGTGAATAGGCGTGACGACCAAATTAAACTCTTTCTCCCTGAACACTTGAGCTGACAGTGTTCCAGCGATCAAACCGGTGGTGATGACCGATCAGACCGGCCAAGCACTGGACTTCACAGGAGACACCGGTAAGACCGGTGAGCCTCACTGGTCAGGCCGGTATAGAACAGAGCACCTGCAAAAACAACTTCAAGCACCTCTTGACTTCTAGCATGAACCAAACTTGAGGAGTGACCTTTGTAGATGATCACAAGCAAGGTAATGAGCCCTGCACACACAAATAGCACACCCAAGTAGATCGAAGCGAAAGTAAATCAAATGTGGTAGAAAAACAACTTAGAGAGGCAAACCACACGAAGAAGCAAGGATTTGTTTCCCAAAGTTCACCACCCACTAAGGAGTGGCTACGTCTCCGTTGAGGAGCTTGTAAGGGACAATTACCACAACAAGTTGGGTCTCTTTCAACCACTTTCCTCCTTTCCACTAATGGGATCTTTTCTATAAAGAGGCAAGATCGCAGCCCTTACAAACTTACGCTGCTCACTACAACCTTGGGAGCTAACCGACGACGCCTAGCCGTCTAGGATGCAAACCTCCAAGAGTAACAAACGCTTCAAAACTTGTAGACGCGAAACCAAAGTGCTCAAGCTATGGAAATGCTCTTGTTAGCTCACAAGGTTTCTCTTGAGCTCACTCTCTCAACCCGACACAAAGAATATGGCTTGAATCCACAAATCTCACAAAGAGAGCGTTGGGGAGAGCCACTAAGGCTTAGAGCTTGTTAGAAATGGCTTGGGACCTCAGCAATGTCACTAGAAACAACAACCTTCAACTGAAAAAGGCTTGGGGTATTTATACCCCTCAAAGGAGAAAACTAGTCGTTGGTCCTCCGGCAGCACCGGTCAGACCGGTGCCTCACACCGGTCAGACCGGTGTTTGAAAAACTAGTCGTTAGTCCTAGCGGCAGCGGTCAGACCGGTGACCGGTCAGACTGGTCAGGCCCGAGACACCCCCAATACCCTTTCTAGGAAACTAGCACTTCACCACCGAGATGAAATGGCTCAGGTTAGGTTAGGAGGGTTTGTTAGCACAGTCTAAGGCTAGATCTCACTTAGGTCAACTAATGAGCACTTTGACTTGGTCAACTCGCTAAGTTGCATCCCTCTTGATAGTACGGCATACCTATACTCAAGACTGAATAAAAACACTTTGTCGATCTCTTGAGCTTGAATATCTTCAATCTTGCCATACTTGATCAATATCCACTTGAA
Source organism: Cenchrus americanus (assembly GCA_947561735.1). Lineage (NCBI taxonomy): Eukaryota > Viridiplantae > Streptophyta > Magnoliopsida > Poales > Poaceae > Cenchrus > Cenchrus americanus. Next base: position 71,824,981 of record OX387244.1, on the reverse strand, counting down.
GGCTTTCAACATAGCCTTTGACTTGAGCACATCCATACTTGAGCTAGTGACTTAGGATCTTTCCATATAGCATAAGAATACACACTTGGATCCATGAGTCACTCCATATTGCCAATCTTAACATGTTGATGACTTGCATTGTTTCCCTCACTTAAGGTTTGAATATGATACTTGGAGACCACACAGATGTTAGAACTTCACCTTAGCAAAACACTAATGGTGGCTTAGGTATGGCCCCAAAGATTGCTTAGTCCCTGTGACGCCCCAGGTTTTTAATTACCGTCATTAACGCTAATGTCGTATGGACCTCCCTGGGCCCACTACCTCGGTGGGTACCAGGACCGACTACTCGGTGGGCCCCTGGGACTACCCGGCTTGCGCTACATGGCATCTGATGGCGTGGAGCACAAGGACTACAAAGGAGTAGTACTCGGTTAGGGAGCTGTACATGTTCCGCACTGTATGGAGGACTCCTAGACGTACTCGACTAGTACTCTCTCCCTACTCGGACTTGTAACCCTGCCTCCCGGGCTATATAAGGCGAGGCAGGGACCGATCTCTAGGATCATCTTATCTCAACACAACTCACGGCGTACTATTACACATCCTGAATCGTACCCTATCAATCCAGAGCTACGCAGCATACAGGACGTAGGGTATTACGCACCTCGCGGCCCGAACCTATCTAAATTGTGTGCCACGTGTCTCTTCCTTCGAGTTACCGATCTCGGCGAGGCCACATTCATCTACTTCAGGTACTCCCCTTAGTAGGTTGCCGGTCTAAAACACCGACCGGGCGCGCCGGGTAGGGGATCTCGCCCGAGATCACATGGCGAACTCGACGGCTCCCGTCTACTTCAAGCCAACCATCGCCTTCAACAACGGCGACACCTTCGTGTTCGGCGCACCGGGTCCGCACCTGGCCGACGGCGCGGGCTCCTTCCGGCGTCGCCTAACCATGCCGCCCAACCCGAAGACCGGCTTCGTGACGCTTCCCCGAAGCCGTCACGGGCAAACTCACCGCAAGTTCGGCGAAATTTCGCTCTTCAACCACCACGGCCGACTTCGAGTTCGAGTCGCCTCCAACTCGAACTCGCACGTCTCCATGGGCCATCGCTTGCGAGCCGGGCCGCTCGGCCATCGCGGCGGTCCCCTCACCTCGTGAGCGCTCCACGCGTGGCCCCCGCATCCTCAGCCGGGCCCGCACGGGGGCTCCCTCTTCGTGCCGGGCCGGCAAGGAGCCCGTACCCGAGTACAACTCGGACTCCGACACCACCCCCGGCCACGCTTCGGACTCCAACCCTCTCTCCGAGCTCTACTCGAGCCCCGATTACAAGTTCGACTTCGGGTCAGACCCTGAGGAGCCCGAGTCCGAGGACAACTCCACTGAGTTTCCCTTGTCAGGGCCGGCCTCTGGGCTGGTTATAACATCCACACCGGCCGGGTGATTCGTCTCTTGGCCGGACCGCAAGCCCGCCGACACGATAAGTGGAGACTCACGCTACGTCGCCTACATCGACTCGCTCCCGTTCCGGAGGGAACACCACGCGGCCCCGCCGACTCGAACACACCAGCCGAGGTGGCGCCTTCGAGTCCGGCCTTGGCACCCCTGATCGCCAAGTCTTCATGGCCGCTGGCGACGCCCCATGGCCTTCAGGGATGGCTACCCAAGACAGGTACCTGGAAGACATCTCCTCCGACGAGCTCTCTGCCGACGCTCCAGCAAACGAGAACCCTGCAGACAGAGACGCTCGACGTGAGCGTAACCGGAAGCGCAGCGAACGTCGGTGACGCCTCCGCGACAACTTCCCCATCCGCAACCTTGCGGAAGCTCTCGAGGCGGTCGAAAGCAGAGTACACACTACCCCTGAGCAATGCCTCATGTTGATCACAGCGATCGCACGTCAGGCTCAGGGCATACGCGCTGGAGAGGTCATCGCCAAGCTCGCTGAAGATGCCTACTTCATGCGGGTCGACAACAGAGTCAACCAACCCCCTCCTGCCAGGCACCGCGATAACGAAGCTACAAGTTGCAGTGCCAACGACGGTCCCAACCGTAGACGAGCTGAGCTCCCAACTCAACCCATTCGTACTCGCTCCCACGCCGGCGGACCTCCACAAGATGGCAACAGCAACCGGGAGGTTGTCCCCCACCGTGCTCCGGCCGGTGGCGGCGGCCACGACCCTGACGGCGGCGGCGGCCGATGGCGGAAGCTCCAACCACGGAGCCAACGGGAGGGCCGGCGGCGGCGGCGGTCGCGGCGGCCGCGGCCACGCGAACGACCACGCCTCGGTGCCTCCCAGGGCGGCTACGACGCCCGCCAGAAGATTGAGGAGCTGCGGTGGAAGAAGTCGACCACTGCAGGCGACAACGACAGCTTCCCCGCCTTCTCACCTCGACTTCGCAATTTACTCCTCCCCGACAAGTTCAAGCCTTTGGGGATCACCAAGTACGACGCGAGCGAGACCCCATCCGGTGGCTCGGGTGCTACGCCCTCTCCATCGAGAACGCTGGCGGGAACAACGACACCAAGTGCCTCTACTTCCCCTTCTCGCTCGGACCAAGCCCCGCTCACGTGGCTCGAGTCGGCCGGACAAGCACTCGATCGACAAGTGGGACCGGTCGAAGGAGCGATTCACCGGCAACTTCGCGGGCGCCATGGGCCGATCGGGTACTCGCATGGACACGGCCCCGGTCAAGCGAGAACAAGGCGAGACCCTCCGCAAGTACATGCGCCGCTTCTTCGACAAGCGCGCTACCGTCGTCGACATCACCGACAAGGAGGTCATCGACCTCTTTCAAGACGGCCTCTACCACCGCCGCACCTTCGAAGACTTCGGTCGCCGCCGCCCCAGGTCCATCCCCCACCTCAAGGACATGATCACGTCCTGGGCGGATGAAGAAGACAAGGCCAACGCCAAGTACGACACCATCCGTGGCAAGACCAAGCAGAACCAGGGTGGAGGCAGCGGCAACAACGCGAACCAAGGCGGTCGCAACAACAACAACAACAACAACTACTACTACTCGGGTCCCAACCGCAAGCGCAAGCCAGACAACACTGTCGCGGCTATCCAGCGCCCTGCGAAGGAGAACCCGAAGAGGAACTCCGGAAGCTTCAAAGACTTGCTGAAGGAGAAGTGCCCGTGGCATCCAAACGGCAACCACAACACCGAGCAGTGCTACCAACTCATGCATGCACTCAAGGATACGCCGGAGCCACCGCACCCTCACGACAAAAAGGGCAAGAAGAAGGACGACGACAACAACGACTTCCAGGAAGCCGACAAGACTGTTAACGTTCTCTTCGGCGGACCGCCCAGCAGGCGGGAGTAGAAGGCTACTCGTCGAGAAGTCATGAGCATTGAACCAGCGGTTCCGACCCCTCTCAGGTGGTCGGAGGTACCCATTACCTTCTCCCGCGCGGATCAATGGACCAGCTTCTCCGAACCAGGACGTTTCCCCCTCGTCCTGAAACCAGTGGTCGCGGGCTCCAAGCTCAACAAGGTCCTCATCGACGGTGGAAGCGGGCTCAACGTCCTTTTCACCAAGACCTTGAAGAAGATGAAGCTCGACATCACCCACATGCTCACCAAGAGCAACACGCCCTTCTACGACATCGTCCCTGGTAACGCGGCTATTCCACTGGGCTCCGTGGTCCTGCCAGTAACCTTCGGGGAATCTCGGGACAACTACCGTACCGAGTACGTCAAGTTCGAGGTCGCGGACTTCGAGACTTACTACCATGCCATCCTCGGCAGACCGGCCATCGCCAAGTTCATGGCGGTGCCCCACTACACCTACTTGGTACTCAAGATGCCAAGCCCAGCGGGTGTACTCTCTCTCCAAGGGGACTTGAAGATCTCCCACGACTGCGATACAGAAGCCGTGGAGATCGCCTCCACAAATCAAGTACCCAACGCCATGATGGAGGTCTACGTCGCGTCGAAGAAACTTGCTACAAGTGAACTCGACATCTCTGAGAAGTCTGACAACTCCAACAAGCCTCAGCCAGCTGAGGAGATACTTGTCAAGATGATCGACCTCGGGACAGGCGACGCCAGCAAGACCACCACCATTGGGGCTGGCCTCGACCCCAAATAGGAAGACGCGCTCATCAGCTTCCTTCGGGCTAACCGCGACATCTTCGCGTGGAAGCCAGCGGACATGCCAGGAGTGCCCAGGGAGGCCGATTGAGCACCGCCTCAACGTCGATCCTAAGGCCACCCCAAGTGACAACACCTCCGACGCTTCGCCGACGACAGACGGGACGCCATCAAGAAGGAACTCGCCAAACTACTCGCGGGCGGCTTCATCGAGAGAAGTCTTCCATCTCGAGTGGCTCGCCAACCCCTGTCCTCATCCGCAAGAAGAACTCGAACGAATAGAGGATGTGCGTCGACTACACCGACCTCAACAAGCACCGCCCCAAGGACCCCTTCGGGTTGCCGCGGATTGATCAAGTCATCGACTCCATGGCGGGCTGCGACACGCTCTCGCTTCCTCGGCCGCTACTCCGGTACCACCGGATCGCGATTAAGGAAGAAGACCGGGAGAAGATCGCGTTCATCACCCCGTTTGGCGCGTCTTTGCTACACGACCATGTCCTTCGGGGGCCGAAGAACGTCGGCGCAACCTATCAACGAGCTATCCAAGCACTCGCTTCCAAGAAGCGACTCAACAAGAACGTCGAGGCCTACGTGGATGACGTGGTCGTCAAGACCAGAAACTCCAGTACCCTCATCGACGACCTTGAAGAGACTTTCGCATCTCTGCGCGAGTACCGCCGGAAGCTCAATCCGAACAAGTGTGTCTTCGGCGTACCTTCGGGCAAACTACTCAGCTTCATCATCAGCCAGCGCGGCATCGAAGCCAACCCCGAGAAGATCTCCGCCATCACCAGCATGAAAGCTCCCACGAGCATCAAAGACGTCCAGAAGCTGACTGTGTGCATGGCGGCACTGAACAGATTTATCTCAAAGCTTGGAGAACGGGGCCTACCCTTCTTCAAACTACTCAAGCACCAAGAGAAGTTCGTGTGGACTCCAGAGGCGGATCAAGCCCTTGCCCAGCTCAAGGACTTCCTGTCGAAGCCACCGGTCCTCACGGCTCCTCTCAAAGGCGAGCAGCTACTGCTCTACCTCGCTGCGACTACTCACGTGGTCAGTACTGCCATCATTGTCGAGCGGCAGGAAGACGGCCATGCCTACCCAGTCCAGCGCCCAGTCTACTTCGTCAGCGAGGTCCTATCAGAGTCCAAGGCACGCTATCAGCCTGTACAGAAGCTCCTGTACGCAGTACTCATCACCTCGTGGAAGCTACGACATTACTTCCAGGAGTACTCAATCTCCGTCGTCACCGACTACCCACTCGGCGACATCCTGCGGAACCAAGATGCTACTGGAAGAATCTCCAAGTGGGCAGTCGAGCTCGGCGCCCTCACCATCGACTTCAAGCCACGCACAGCCATCAAGTCGCAGGCTCTAGTCGACTTCATGGCAGAGTGGCGGGAGAACCAGCTACCTACTCCAACCGTGCGACCAGAGCATTGGGTGATGTACTTCGACGGCTCACTCAACCTCGAGGGCACAGGTGCAGGGGTACTCCTGATCTCTCCAACGGGCGAACAACTCAAGTACGTCCCGCATCTTCTCGGAAGGTCTCAAACAACGAAGCCGAGTATGAAGCTCTCCTACACGGGCTCCGCCTCGCGACTTCACCGGGCATCAAGCGGCTACTAATCTACGGCGACTCCGTAGTGGTCATCAACCAAGTCAACAAGTCCCGGGACCGCAACAAGGTAAACATGGACGCCTATCGCCTAGAAGTCCGCAAGCTCGAGAACAAGTTCTACGGTCTCGAGTTCCATCACATCGTCCGCGACAACAACGTTGCAGCGGACGTCCTCTCGAAGCTTGGATCTACCCGCGCTCAAGTACCAGCGGGTGTCTTCGTTCACGAGCTTCACGCGCCATCCATCTCGGAGCGGCGTCAACGACCACCGTCCCGGTGCACCCACCAGGCCGGACGGAGGGTCATGATGATCGACGGGGACCGGAGGCAACCCTTCATCGACTACCTCGGCGAGTAGAAGGTTCCCTCGGACAAGAACTCGGCCGAGCGTGTCGTATGGACCTCCCCGGGCCCACTACCTCGGTGGGTACCGGGACCGACTACTCGGTGGGCCCCCGGGACTACTCGGCTTGCGCTACACGGCACACCGAAGGCGTGGAGCACAAGGACTACACGGGAGTAGTACTCGGTTAGGGAGCCGTACATGTTCCGCACTGTATAGAGGACTCCTAGACGTACTCGACTAGTACTCTCTCCCTACTCCGACTTGTAACCCCGCCTCCCGGACTATATAAGGCGAGGCGAGGGACCGATCCCCTCATCCAATCTCCTCTCATACAACTCACGGCGCACCATTGCACCATCTTGTAATCGTGCCCTATCAATCCGAGCTACGCAAAGGCATACGGGACGTAGGGTATTACGCACCTCGCGGCCCGAACCTCGTCTAAATTGTGTGCCACGTGTCTCTTCCTTCCGATTACCGATCTCGGCGAGTCACAATCATCTACTTCGGGTACTCCCCCGTAGTAGGTTGCCGGTCTAAAACACCGACACCGGCGCGCCGGGTAGGGGCGTCTCGCTCGAGATCACATGGCGAACTCGACGGCTTCCGTCCACTTCAAGCCAACCGTCGCCTTCAACCGCGGCGACACCTTCGTCTTCGGCGCACCGGGTGCCGCACCGCCGATGGCGCGGGCTCCTTCTAGCGCCGCCTAACCATGCGGCCCGACTCGAAGACGGAGCCTTGTGACGCTTCCCGAAGTTGTCACGGGCGAACTCACCGCAAGTTCGGCGAAATTTTGCTCTTCAACCACCACGGCGACTTCGAGCTCGAGTCCGTCTCCAACTCGAACCCGACGTCGCCATGGGCCATCGCATGCGAGCCGGCTACTCGGCCATCGCGAGACGGCCTCCTCACCACGCGGGCACTCCGCGCGTGGCCCCACGCATCCTCGGCGGGGCCCGCACGAGTGCTCCCCCCCCGCGCCGGCCGCAAGGAGCTCGTACCCGAGTGCGGCTCGGACTCCGACGCCGTCCCCGACCGCGTCTCGGACTCCGACCCTCTCTCCGAGTAGATCGAACCCGGACTACGAGTTCGACTTCGGGTCGGACTGCGAGGAGCCCGAGTCCGAAGACGACTCCACCGAGCTTCCCTTGTCGGGACCGGCCTCGGGGCGGTTATAAGATCAACGCCGGCGGCAGATACGTCTACTGGCCAGACCGCAAGCCCGCTGACCTGGTAAAGGGAGACTCACGCTACGTCGCCTACATCGACTCGCTACCGTTCCAGGAGGGAACACCACTAACCCGGGCTGACTCAAATACACCAACTGAGGTGGCACCCTCTGAGTCCAGCTTGGGTACCCCCGATCGCCAAGTCTTCATGGCTGCCGGCGACACCCCAGGACCTTCAGGCACGGCTGAGGACAGGTACCTGGAGGACATCTCCGCAGACGAGCTGTCTGCCAACGCACCTGCAGACGAGACCGTCGCCAACAGGGACGCCCGACGCGAACGCAACAGGAAGCGCAGCGAACGACGCCGGCGGCTCAGAGACAACCTCCCCATCCGCAACCTTGCGGAAGCTCTCGAGGCGGTCGAGAGCGAGGAGTACACACCACCCCCGAGCAGTGCCTCATGTCGATCACAACGATCGCACGCCAGGCTCAGGGCATACGCGCTAGAGAAGTCATCGCCAAGCTCGGCTCGAAGAAGCCTACTTCATGTGGGTCGACAACGAGTCAACCAACCTCCCCCGGCCAAACCCCGCGACAACGAAGCTACTAGTCGCAGCGCCAACGCTGGCCCCAACCGTACTCGAGCTGACATTCCGGCCGATCCAAACCGCCGCCGCTCCAACGCCGGCGGACCTTCACAGCAAGACCAGGGCAACCGAGAAGTTGTTCCCCACCGCGCTCCGGCCGGTGGCGGCGGCAACGACCCCCGACGGCGCCGGCGGCGACGGCGGCGCCTCTAACCACGGGGCCAACAGAGAGGCCGGAGGCGGCGGCAGGCTCGCGGCGCCGAGGCCACGCGAACGGCCACGCCTCCGGCGCCTCGCACGGCGGGTACGACGCTTGCCGAAGATTGAGGAGCTGCGGCGGAAGAAGTCGACCACTGCCGCTGAAGGCGACGGCTTCCCCGCTTTCTCACCTCGACTTCGCAACCTCGCTCCTCCCCCGACAAGTTCAAGCCTTTGGGGATCACCAAGTACGACGCGAAGTAGGATCCCATCCAGTGGCTCCGATGCTACGCCCTCTCCATCGAGAACGCCGGCGGCAACGGCGACACCAAATGCCTCTACTTCCCCTTACGTCCGGACCAAGCACCACTCACATGGCTCGAGTCGCCGGACAAGCACTCGATCGATAAGTGGGACCGGTCGAAGGAGCGCTTCACGAGCAACTTCGCGGGCGCCATGGGCCGTTCGGGTACTCGCATGGACCTTGCCATGATCAAGCGAGGAACGAGGGCGAGACCCTCCGCAAGTACATGCGCCGCTTTTTCGACAAGCGCGCTACCGTCGTCGACGTCACCGACAAGGAGGTCATCGACCTCTTCCGGGACGGTCTCTACCATCGCCGCACCTTCGAGGACTTCGGTCGTCGCCGCCCCCCAGTCCATCCCCCACCTCAAGGACATGATCACGTCCCGGGCGGATGAAGAGGACAAGGCCAACGCCAAATACGACGCCATCCGCGGCAAGTCCAAGCGAGAACCGGGGCGGCGGCGGCAGCAGCAAGAACACAAACCAAGGCGGCCGCAACAACAACAACAACAACAACTACTCAAGCATCACGAGAAGTTCGTGTGGACTCCGAGAGGCGGATCAAGCCCTTGCCCGGCTCAAGGACTTCCACGCCAAGTCCTACGTCCTCGTCGGAGACAAGCTTTACAAGCGGGGCGCGTCCTCTGGAGTACTCATGAAGTGCTTCCCTCGGCAAGAAGGCAAGGACATCTTGGAGGAGATCCACAAGGGCGTCTGCGGCAACCACACGTCCTCCCGCACGTTGGTCAGCAAGACCTTTCGACGAGCTTTCTACTGGCCCACTGCCCTGGGCGACGCTGAAGAACTCGTCAGACGGTGCCAAGGATGCCAGTACTTCGCCAAGCAGCAACACGTCCCAGCCTACAAGCTAGTCACCATAACGCCAACCTGGCCATTTGCCTGCTGGGGGCTCGACATGATTGGGCCACTGCCAACCGCGCCGGTGGTTTTAACGAGTATTGGTGGCCATCGACAAGTTCACCAAGTGGATCGAGGTCAAGCCGGTCACATGCCCCAAGGCTGACAGAGTACTCGACTTCCTGGATGAACTCGTGCATCGCTACGGACTACCCCACCGCATCATCACAGACCTGGGCTCCAACTTCAACAACCACCAGTTCTGGGAGTACTGCAAGAACAACGGGATCGACGTCCGATACATTTCAGTTGCCCACCCTCGGGCCAACGGACAAGTCGAGCACACCAATGGGATGGTGCTCGACGCTCTCAAGAAGCGGCTACACGATGCTGCTAACTCCAAAGGGGGCAAGTGGATCAAGGAACTACCCAACGCACTCTGGGGGCTACGGACTCAGCCATCCAAGCCAACGGGGCAATCCCCTTACTTCCTGGTCTACGGCTCCGAAGCAATCCTCCCTGCTGACGTCATATGGAACTCACCAGCAGTGGAGCACTACGACGAAGGCGTCTCGAAGACAAACCTCGACGAGTTGACATCGACAGCCTCGAAGAAGCTCGCTGCGCTGCCCTCGTCCAATCAGCAAGGTACCTGGAGGGTATCCGACGCTACCACGATCGCAACGTCAAGGAACGCTCCTTCAACGTTGGTGATCTCGTCCTCCGTCGCATCCAGAACACGGAAGGACTACACAAGCTCAGCTCCCCCTGGGAAGGTCCCTTCACCGTGGCAAAGGTGACTGGGCCGGGCTCCTACCGCCTCCAGACACTTGAAGGCGAAGACATCAACAACTCGTGGAACGTCGACCAGCTCTGTCGATTCTACGCCTAGTCTACACGACTACTCCGGGGTTCAAGTCTACACGACTACATCAACACCCCTCTGCCGGAAGCGGCCTCCGGATCCTGGCCCTAGTCTCCGGACTACTCCTCTCCAGGATTCAGCCCGCGCGGCTACCTACGGATCCTGGGCTGCAACGAGCGACAAAGGACTCTAGCAGCGGTCTACTGAGAGACCATACTCCAAGATCCAGCCTACACGGCTACCTACGGATCTACTGCTGTAAGCGGCTACTCGCCCTAGCATCACTTAGCTGTAAGCGGCCTCCGGGTCCAGGCGACTACTCTGTAACTACGGCCCTGGCCATCCAGGTGTACTTCTTCAGTAATAAAGTTTGATCGTTCATCAACTTCTTTACTGTCTACTTCCCTCAACGGGACTACCGCCGAGTACGACTACTCGCGACAACTCCACGATGGGACTCCGCACTGAGATCGCGACTACGAGTACTCATTGCTGGAATTTTCCTTTCATTAATACTTAAACAATTCCATTACGATTGTTTTTGTACAACTTTGGCTACTAGCTAACTATTACAGGGCTACTAGAGATTGAGCTTATCAGCTACCTGCTCCGCGATGGGAGCCATCTGCTCCAGTAGCTCCGTGTACTGCTCATCGTTGCAGTTGGCGGCTACCCCGGCGGCCGACTACTTCCACTGGGGCCTTCGGGAAGTAGGACTTCATGAAGGCCAAGACTTGCTTCGGGATCGACCTCGCCATGTGCTTCACATAAGCCGCCAGCCGGCTGGGGGCTTCCCTGAGGCGATCCACGAGCGGAGCGATCTTGGGGCCGCCCGGATGCGGAACCAAGAGCCTCGCGATCGGCAATGCGGCTTCTTCAAGATCCTTCAGCTGGGCCCGCTGCGCCTCGCAATCTTCGTTCAACTTCTACAATGATTTGTAGCAGTTGACGAGATCGCGGTCAGATGCAATCCGAAGCTCCATGTGCTTCTCGCACTCGAAGGCAAGTTCTTTGTAGTCGAGCTCGAGTACCTGGTGAGCTTCCTGCTCCTGGTAGAAGAGGTTCTTCATACTCGTCTCCGAGGACTTCAACTGCTCCACTTGGCCCTCAAGCTCTGCAAATACAACAAAGCGCAATGGGTCAGACTACCTCTCGACCTTCAGCAACTACCCAACAAGTCCAGCGGCGTACCCTTGTTCTTGTTGCGGAGGCCCTTGTTCTTCCGCACCAAGTCATCGCCCTTTGCCTGCAACTCTTGGATATCATTGTGGTACTTGGCAAAGGCGGCGTCGAGCTTGGACTGCATGGCGGCCGCGTGCTTCCACGACTTCAAGAGCTGCTCCTCCAACACCTCAGCCCGGAGCACCGTGTCGCCGAAGCCTTGCAGCATGCTCGACTTCTCACGGGACCTCTCCACGACGTCCTGCACAGACAACACATGTCAAAATGAGTACTCAACACAGAGGATTGACTACTCAGGAGTTCAAACTACTCACCTTCATCCATTGCTCAGCCTGGCGGACCACCTCCAAGTGCCTGGCTACCTTCGCCGGGTCCACCAGGTCGTCAGCCAGCAGCTCTACCCCGCCACGACTACTCGCGGCAGCTTCCATCATCGGCGCAGAGCGGATGGGCTCTGCGTCCTGGATCTCCGGGGAACGGATCGCCACCTCCAGAGCGACCTCTGGCGACGCGGTGACTTCCTTTCCTCTGGTCGTCGTGGCGGCCTCTTCGGCGGCTACGTCCATCTGCTCGGGGGCTCCACCGGCAGCCTCCGGCACCTCTGGTGTCGACTTCTGCATAGGCACCCCCACAGGGATGTCACTCCCTTCGGCCTCGGCACCTGTCAAAGATAAGACAAGTGTATCAGTGACTACGACTACTCCTTGAGGAGCTCTACAGCTTCAGAAGAGTACTTACCTTCGACCACGCTGGCCTCAGGCAACGACGCCTTAGTAGCCGGCGCTTCAGGCATACCCTGGGGAGCAGGAGCGGACTCCTCGGCGGGCGGCGCGACTTCTTCCGCCACCACCGTAGAGGGTTCATCCCCATCCCAGGATAGATCTGTTGATTTCCTACAGAAGCACACACAATTGGTCGTCAGTCAACCTCGACTACTACAACAAGTACTACTCGGGAAGATGTAGTACTTACAAGCTTGACCGGACTATCGTCACGGCCGAGGCACCGAGGATGCTGGCAATATCTACCAGTCCACCCTCGGCGGGCGTTTCTTCTCGCACCTCGGCGGCCTTTGCCTCCTCTGCAGCGACGGCGGCCGGTGCAGCGCCCTCCTGCGCTCCTGTGGCCACCACCTCTTCAACGGTGGTGGCTACGGGCTCCGTGCTCCCCTGGGGAGCAGGGGCTGGCGCTCCAACTGCGCCAAGAGCTCTTCAACAGTGGGGGCTGGGCTACGACTTCCAGCGGGCTCCCCCACCGTGTCCCACTCGCCTTCGTCGCCCTCTTCGACGGGCTCCGTTGGCGGCACCTCCTGCATACAAGGAAGACTACTCATCAACAAGCGTACTCGCACGACGGGTAGTCGACTACACTAGTCAAGACATCTTACCTCTTGAGGCGTGGTCTCTGAGACCTTCAGCTTCTTCGCCACCCGCTTGTGGGCGGGGTTGCGCGGCTTCCGTGGCGGCGCAGCCGGGACTAGCCTCCGGAGCTAGGCCGGCGGGTCTTGCACAAGAGGTACATGAGGCAAGCCTGGGCGGCTAAACCTCGACCACAGCTGGAAGCGGTCCTGCAGCATCTCCTCGTCGTCGTCGTCGTCGTTGTCGGAGGTATCCTCCACGATGACGGTGTCATCGCCTTCGCCGACTTCTCACCACTCCTTGGCTTTGGCTTTCCCTTCCTTCGGGATCTCGATTCCCTGAGGGGGCGGCTGCGGCTCGGAGACGAACATTTTCAAGTCATCCTGCAAGGCACAAGACATCAGCGCGACTACTCACAAACAAGGACTACTCGACTAGGGGGGTACAACTACTTACCTCCTTTGGCGGGCGCGCGGCGGAGTACTCCTGGACGGGGCACGCCGTGTACGGCGGCATGTCCTTGAAGATCCGCGTCAGCCTCTCGATGATGTCATCGTCGTCCATCTCGCCTCCGGGCATCCGCGACGTGTCGTCGTCACCGGTGTACTCGAATCCCAAGGTGTCGCGGGCCATCAGCGGCTGCACTCTCCGCTTCATGAAACTGAAGGCCATGTGCTCGGCCCTCAGTCCAGCTTCTCTGAGCACCTTGATGCGTGCCAGCAGCTCGGGGAGCTGGATCCCCTCCTGCATTGTGGGCTCCGTGTTCCACCAGTCGCGGTGCCTGGGCTGCCTCCCACTCGGCTTCGGCAGACCGGGGTGGTGGTTCGTGATGTAGAACCACCTCGCTTTCCAATCGGTGTTGGAGTCAATGAGCTTGTACGCCAAGTACTGCTCAGCGGCGTCTTCTCTCATCTGGATGCCAGCTCCTCCGACTACTCGCGGATTGCTGGCACTTGGCTGCAGCTTCACCCAGAAGAATTTTCGGAAGAGGATCCAGTGCGGCTTGATCCCAAGAAATGCTTCGCAAAAATGGACGAAGACCGCGGTATGGAAAATGTTGTTAGGGTTCAGATTGAGGTACTCAACTCCATAGTACCTGAGGAGGCCCTTGAAGAAATCACTAGCCGGAAGCGCGAGTCCGCGCTCCACGAAACGCGTGAACATCGGGATCTCGTCTTCAGCCTTCTCCATTGGGTATGGATCTCCAACGGCGGCCCTCCACAAATCTACCTCCTTCTCCCGGATAAATTCGATGTTGAGAAGGGCCAACAGATCCTCGGTCTTCACCTTTGACTTCTTCCACTCGCGGCTTGGATCTGCTCGCGGTGGAGACATTGGCGGCGCCGCTCCAGTGGCAGTCGCGGCGGCCTCTTCACGGCCCCTCTTCTTCCCGGCGACCTTCGCAGACTTGGACGGTGAAGGCTTCATTCTCCAAGTACAAGGCGTCTTCACGCGCATCCGCTCGGGGGCTACACTGGAAGCTCTGGGTGGCGGCGCACTTGGATCTACTGCGGCGGCGGCGTGCGCTGGAAGTGGATCTAACTCAGATCGATTCGAAATGGCTACGGCAGCAATGGGTAAAAACCCCTAAGGGTTTTGGCTTCTATTTATAAGTCAAACCGGCCCTCCAACGGCCAGATCGATAAGTCCGCGCTCGGCTGACTCAACGGCCGCGCGTGACCCTTCGCATTCTACTAGTCGACGCGCCTCACCTCGGGGGCTCGGCTACTTCAACTCGACTACCTGGGAAGCTACAAGACTCAGGAGCATCTCAGGACACATTCTTCAAGATGACCCTTCAATTCGAGAGGAAGTACTCGACTCAAGGCTCGGGGGCTCCGTGCCACGTGTCCTTCGGTTTTTTCTCTCCGGATTTTTCGGGATTTTCTTGCAAAGACTTCAGATGGACCCTCAGCTAGAGCCTGCGGCTCAACCTAAGGCTCGGGGGCTACTCCATATGGAGTGCGATTTTGCAATCGCACCTCCATATCAGCTCCGGCTTCAAGACAAGATAGGCATTTTTTGAAGACCTTCGAAGGTAGCACTCGAGGACGCTTGGGACTACTCGAGAAGACTTCAAGATTGCTCAAACATTAGCTGGAGTACATTCCAGCCTTGGGATGCTTCGACTACTCTTGAGGACTTTTGACTTGTAGTACTCGGGGACGCTTGAGGACTACTCGTTAAGGCCGTCAAGACTACTTGAAGCTATCCTTCTCGACTACAAAGTACTCGGGGGCTTGTCGTATGGACCTCCCTGGGCCCACTACCTCGATGGGTACCAGGACCGACTACTCGGTGGGCCCCCGGGGACTACCGGCTTGCGCTACATGGCATCTAATGGCGTGGAGCACAAGGACTACAAAGGAGTAGTACCCGGTTAGGGAGCTGTACATGTTCCGCACTGTATGGAGGACTCCTAGACGTACTCGACTAGTACTCTCTCCCTACTCCGACTTGTAACCCTGCCTCCCGGGCTATATAAGGCGAGGCAGGGACCGATCTCTAGGATCATCTCATCTCAACACAACTCACAGCGTACTATTACACATCCTGTAATCGTACCCTATCAATCCAGAGCTACGCAGCATATGTCGTATGGACCTCCCTGGGCCCACTACCTTGGTGGGTACCAGGACCGGCTACTCGGTGGGCCCCTGGGACTACCTGGCTTGCGCTACACGGCACCTGAAGGCGTGGAGCACAAGGACTACACAGGAGTAGTACTCGGTTAGGGAGCTGTACATGTTCCGCACTGTATGGAGGACTCCTAGACGTACTCGACTAGTACTCTCTCCCTACTCCGACTTGTAACCCTGCCTCCCGGACTATATAAGGCGAGGCAGGGACCGATCTCTAGCATCCAATCTCATCTCATACAACTCACGGCGCACTATTGCACCATCTTGTAATCGTGCCCAATCAATCCAGAGCTACGCAGCATACAGGACGTAGGGTATTACGCACCTCGCGGCCCGAACCTGTCTAAATTGTGTGCCACGTGTCTCTTCCTTCGAGTTACCGATCTCAGCGAGTCACATTCATCTACTTTGGGTACTCCCCTTAGTAGGTTGCCGGTCTAAAACACCGACAGCATACAGGACGTAGGGTATTACGCACCTCGCGGCCCGAACCTGTCTAAATTGTGTGCCACATGTCTCTTCCTTCGAGTTACCGATCTCGGCGAGGCCACATTCATCTACTTCGGGTACTCCCCTTAGTAGGTTGCCGGTCTAAAACACCGACAGCTAATGACCGGATCAGCCGAGTCAAACCGGCCGAGCATCGGTCAAACCTAGGTCAACCTGGGTCATCACCTCGAAAACCTCGCCAATGAACCCCAATGAACCCCTTGACCAAGTCTACACACACCCGTGGTGGACCCTTGGTCAAAGACACGGTCAAAACCGGCTTAACCGTTGACGTCAGCGAATGTCGTCCGGAACTTTTGCCGCGTTCTCCAAAATTCACCTAAACACTTCAAAATCTACCTTTATGAAAGTTGTCCATCTTGTTGAGGGACACAACTTTCATGTAGATTGGCATTTCAAATTTTGAGTGGAAATTGGTGAAAAACTTGGTCAACTGCCAGTACCTCCTGTTCACAGAGACAGGCCGACATTCAATGTTGGCATGACGTTCCTTCAAAATCCATTGAGAAAAACACTAGACGGCCTGTGTGAAAGTTGCAGGGAGTAGTTAGATCTTCAACTTTCTTATTCATCGTTGGGTGCACTTCTATTCAACTTTTGAGAGTTTTGCACGTTCAAACAGAGTCCCAGGAAAACGTTTCTGGCTGGCCGACGCAGGCGCCGCGCCGTGCCGTGACGTCGCGCTCTCGCGCGCGCGCGCGTCGCCCCCGCCCCGCCGTGCCGCCGTACCTCGACACCCGAGCCGCCCTCGCGCCTTCCCAACACGGCTCGCTCCGTCCCGAGGCAGCACACACGCCGAGGAGCCCCGAAGTCCGCGCCGCCCGCCCGCCCTCGCCCCGCAACGCGCACCGCCGTACGTCCTTGCTCCTACCCACCGCCGTGCCGCCGTCCTCACCCCCGCCCCCGCCGCCCCTCTCCCGTTCTCACCGCCCGCGCGTCGCCTATAAGGGCCGCCGCTCCTTCCCCCGACGCGCCGACCCCCCACCGCGCCGAGCTGCCGGCAGTGGCCATGCCTGTACCGCCGCGCCCTGGACAACGCCGTCACATCCAGTTTCCGCCGCGTTCACCACCACTTGAGCACGCCCGAGTTACCGTGAGCGCCTACCAAAGGTTCCCCAGCAACCTTTAGCCCCTACCGCGCCCGCGCCCTCGCCCGAGCGAGAGGCCACCACGGCCGCCACCGCTGGCCGCCGGTGCGCCGCCCACCGGCCGCCTCTCCCCACCGATCGAGTGCCCAAATTGGACCCTAGTGGCCCATAGACTCCTCCCCGACCCTTCCCTGGCCAAACTCTGGCGAGCCTCGCCGGAATTTGACCCAGCCGCACCGGCCGGCCACCCAGGGGCCACATTGCAATAGAGAATTTCTTTCCGAGGGTCATTCTGCAAAGTGGTAACTCCAATAGTAAAGTGAATTGCCTGTTTCTTGTAAATTGCGTAGAAAATCGCAGAAAAATCAGAAAAGTGAAACCCAATTTTGTTGGATTCGTGGTGAAATATCATACAACTTTTGTTATTCTTGCCTGAGCTAATTCCTGTTAGTTTTTGGATGTGTTGTGTGTTAGGCCATGACTAGCTCCTGTGCCATAAATTGCACAAAGTTATGATGTAAATCTTTTTATAAAAATGTTTTTCCATTTCTGCAGGATCTGCATAAATGATTTTTCTAGCTAAAAATAATTAGGTTTTGCAACCAACTTTGGCACACTGTCGTTTTATTCCAAAACACACCTCTGGTTAAGTAATCACAATTTTATAATTACCAGAAATATTTATTCTTGAATTATGCTTGTTTTTCTTTAAAAATGTCTAACTCAAGATTAATAATAGTTCTAGGTGTATGCGCTGCACCACTAGGCTAGTTTCGGACAATATGACATGTGTGAGAAAGTTTGGATCATTTTGTTGATTAATTATTTTTGTGTGCATTTACCTTGTCCACCTAGCTAGCTTTTGTTATTTTCAAAAATATTTAATTTCTAGCTATCCAAGGCATGCATGTGTGTCCAGTAGCTTGTTATAGGTGTTTAGAGTATAACACACCCTTCCAATGAATTTTACTAATTAATTTCATCAATTAAAGCATTGGAAGTAATAAAGGCTTAATAGTCATTAAATGGGAAATATCACCAAACCACTCTTGCTAATCTTGTGTGTGGTTGCAAATCATGTTAAAAAGTTAAACGTACCCACCCACTACTATTTGTGAAGTTGAATTAAATTATTTATATATATATATGTACACAGTCACCATCAAAAAGAATATTTAATGAAGAGTTGCAAATTGTTCCTTTTTGGAAGAGTATGCTAAATGTATTCTTATCTAGGTGAATGTGTCCAACTAATACACCCCTTGATTGTTAATTATGGTTTGTGCTTAATTAAATCAAAAACCGTCGAATAAATCCTGCATTTGCATCTTCGTGTAGATCTTTCCGACGTAAGACGGACGTTCGTGCCGGAAGGAGGGAACGAAGGTGCCGACGAAGAGCTGCAGTGCGTGGACGTCGCTCAAGGCCTGGACCCAAGTCCAGAAGGACCCAAGGTCATCCTTGCCATCGAAGGCAAGCCCCGGATCATTAACCCCATCCTTTAAAATTATGCAATTATGTTTTCTGCGATTGTGCATTTACGTTTCAGGAGTTGAATTGAAACCCTAGATGCATGATCCCTTGGCACCTATGCTCTATCACTAGTATGCTAGGTCGATAGCTGGTATGCTATAGGACTCGATAGAAGTCGAGTGATGTTCGTCACTCGTGAGAATAGGTTCTTATGTGGAATCATAAGATCTTTATAAATGGATTGCTCGTGTGGTAAGAGCATGGGATTGGGCTCCGGTCCAGTGGCTTTCGTGGGCTAAGCTTTTGAACATACTAAACATTTGCCGGGTATGGGACCGGTAAGCCTAGTACCTTAATGAGACGGCGCGGGAACTCTTCCCTACTACTCTTGAGTAATCGCCTTACCGGCTAGCTACCGGGAAGGGGGGTGTATTGTGTGAGACTGGATACTTTGCGGGGTATACCAGCTAACCTTGCACTCAGGACTGTAGGCTTTGCTCCCAACCCGGGGACTTTGGAAACGACCTGGGAAAGTTGTCCTCGCGGGGGCAGCCTACCGTGTGTTTGGGTCTACCTTGCAAGGTTTAATCAATCGATTGTCGGCCTCTCACCGTTATCCGAGACTGCTTAATCAACTAGCCATGATATCCCATAATGATGGAATTCGAGGAATACTGTTGTATGAATTAATTGCTTGTCCAATTCTTGATTGAATTAGATGGCACATTTAGAAATGGTAATCAACTAGAACTGGTGCTAAAAGATTGAAAGCAAGGATCTACTCTTAGTAGCTATTCAGCAAAAGAAAACTCCACCGGCCAAAAGCCTTTCATGTCTAGAGTTGGTGATGTAGATTTCACCCGACGGTTAAGTCTTGCTGAGTATTAGTATACTCAGCCTTGCTTTAAAACTGTTGTTGCACGTGTAATTGACCGGAAGGGTGACGACAAGTAATGACATCACAGATATCCTCCTGTGATGTTCACCGTTGCGCTAGCTCAATTTATTTCCGTTGTTTTCGAACTCTAAATCTGTACTCCATGTCAGGAACAATGGTTTGTAATAAAATGTTTAATTCCTGTTGTACTCTGACTCGCCTTCGCGTGAGTTTTAATGCATGTGTCGATCCTCTGTTCGATGTCCAAGTGATTTACCGGGCGTTAACCCGGCAACCAACGACAGGATAATACTTTACTATTGCTTAATAACCAAAGTGGATTGGTTTTAGGCGATAGTACGGTATTTTCCTGGGCGGGTTGTCACAGTCCCTCACCCTAGACATCTCGGTTGATCTCTTCATCACTTACCCAATCCACTCTTGAGTTGCACTTTGCTTCATACACAATTAACCTTCATTTGAAAACCCGCTTCAAATGCTTGATCTTGATTGACAACGAATGTGCAAGCCTCCAAATTAGAACTATAATGTGTATACTCATCCTTGTGTTCTATTTCAATAAGCACATGAAGCCTTGCACTTGACTTAGAGATTACCATCTTCTCTTTTGTGATCCTTACAATTTTAATCAAGCTATGTCTTGTTATGGGAGACCATAAATTGACCTCAAATTATCCCAATATTTATCTTCCTTTATTGCTTGATATTTGTCACTTATGCATTAGAATCATCCGTATATTTGTCTTTGTCAATATGAGCCATATGATATTCATCCATAAATAAATACTCCAATAATTGCTCATGAATATATAAACAAAACTTAATCACAATCTTAGACAAATACATTAATCCTTTAATCGTCTTGTCATTCAATTCACCGAAATCCACTTAGGGGCCTAGATGCACTTTCAATCTCCCCCTTTTTGGTGATTGATGACAACTCGATTAAAGCGTACAAATAATATATTAAAGCACATTTAGATTCTTAGATATAGCTAGAGCTCCCCCTTATTTTGTGCTTTGACATGAATTTCAAAAATTTGGCCTTAAATGCCAATCGCACAAATTTGAGAGAAAGCGTGTATGAGCTCCCCCTATATCTTAGAATCAGTGGAGTGCAATATGTGTGAGCAACAAATAAAAAACCGTGATGCGTATGACAAGATATGCACAAAGCAAAGAACAAGTGCATTGACTGGACAACACCGGTCAGACCAGTGCCCCCGACCAGTCAGACCGGTCAGGTCCAGTCAGCACACTCAACTGGGCGGCACCGGTCAGACCGATGCCCCTGATCGGTCAGACCAGTCAGGTCTAGCCAGAGCACAAAGCAAAAAGAGTGTGTGCTATTTTGTCCAAAGTGATCAAGCTGGGGTTGCAAGCCGGCTTAGATCATTTTGCACCATTTAGCCAACACAAACATTACACCATTCAATACATGCATCACAATCTAGCAATAAAGTTGCTTAAATATTACAATAAGGTTCAAACACACAGTAGCACATAGACAAATGTTCTCATGTCCACTACGATAAAGTTCAAGATTTATTACAAGGTGCTCTCATCAGCCAACAGGCACCGGTCTGACCGGTGCAGGGCACTGGTCAGACCGGTGCACCACAGACAGCACCACTGAGCTGAAGACTTTAATCCAAATCTTCTCCCCCTTTGTCATCAAGCATCCAAAAGAGGTCCTAGGGAAGAAGTAGTTGTCGATCACTGTCCCTGAGACCCGTCGCCTGGGTGAGAGCTCCCTCCTAATTTCGAAGTGTTAAGGATCCAATTCATATGAGAGTTTAGATAAATAGAATCAGAGATAGTGATTTTCAGAAGGATGAGCTATATGAGCATTGTCTTTACCATAGTAGTATGGATTATAGCCAAAGATCTCCGTGGAGAAGCGGGCGCCCCAATCTTGTCCTTGATCTGGAGGTGGAGTTGGTGGAGGTGCTTGCTCTTGTTCCATGTAGTGAGATGACCCAGGCACATCTGGGTGAGGAGGCACATACGGTGGAGGTGGAGCCGATGATGAAGACCCTTGGCCTTGCTCAGACTCAAAGAACATGGGCCCATATTGATTAAGCATGTCGGAATTGACCCACCCTCTCATCCTCTCCTCAAAAGACGGTATCTCAATATGTGGAGACTCTGGAGAAGGAGGAGAGCGAGGCGGTTCAAACTCTTGAGCATTATGCATTAACTTCATCGTGTCCCTCATTTGCTTGTTCGCCCTCCTAGACCTTTGTTGCTCCACTTGAATGTCATGCTGGCTCCTACACATGCCAAATATGAAATTGAGGAATTTCCTTAATGGAGAAGTGGATCTGCGGGGCCTGTTGTGATCCCAGCCTCCCCACCGATCAGACCGGTGTTCAGCACCGGCTAGACTGGTGACGGCCTGAGGGCCTGTCTGTGGCTGAACTGACTGAGTGGTGTCCTCCTCTGTGATTTCTTCCTCACGTCCAGGTGCTTGCTCAACTCTAGGGGATGGAAGCCTTGGATTCTTGCTAGGATTGAGCTTCAAAGGCTTGTGTGTCACATTTTTCGGAAACTCCATCTTTGCAACCTTTTCAATCATATACATGATATATATAAGGACTGTAACTACAAATATTTTTGGGGTCTTTGGATAGATGCTTGATTTCTTGCCAAATGAAGTCTCTAACACTAAACTCCAGAGCTCCTGGACTCAAAGCAACCATCAAGTTTTTCTGAAATTTTGTGATCTCAGAGGGATTCCCAACTCTAGGTGTGATGGACACCCTAAGAAGCCTATGAAGTGCAGCAAAGTAGGTGTAGAGATTCTTCACCTTCCCATAATTTGCAAGCTCACCTCTAGGGTACATGAGGTGCAAGGCATTCTTGTCAAGCTCCCCCTCATCATGGAGTTGTATTAAGTCTTTGTCTCCTGCCATGATCCCAAACCACCTCAAGAACCTAGGGAAGGTGATGGAATACCTCTGACCATTGGTCATCCAAATCATAGCCCTCTCAGTACAAATATGTCCAAAGTGCACGGTGGCGTAAAACTAGGCTATTATCTCTTTGTTCTAATCCTGTCGGAACCCCATAAGCACCTTGACCCTTTGCCTCTCATAGTTGCTTATGACTTCATTAAAGATGGGGTCATTCTTCCTAGCCATATGCTCCGAATCCACATATTGTGCCTTATGAGTGATTTGGGGCTTTTTGATGATTACCGTAGCATAGTAGTTTTGCTGAAACTTAGCCCAAAACCTCGGATCAGATGTGGTCCTTGCCTCCTCATAAGGGTTCTTATCCCTCAACTTCTTTAGGACTTTAGTCATGCCTACTCCATGGTACTTCACTGGCCTGTTAGGATAGATATAGGTGGGTGGCATGATCTTCAATCTACTCTGGTCATCATCATCCTCATCCATGGCATCCACATCCTCTTCTTCTTCCTCATCCTCCTCATCCTCATCCATTGCCTCGGCGGAGTCATCATCATCAGACCTAGCCTCCTGATGCCTCCTTAGCTCAAATTGACCCTGAAAGGTCTCATCCTCAACATTGTCATCATTGCTAGTACCGGTGTCACCTCCAAGGTCAGGTGCCTCTGCACTCTCTTGAGCTGAACGACGTCTCAACCTTTTGCTGGTGACATTGACGGTGCTGCCCCTTCCCCAGAGTCACCGGGAACAGTCCCTCTACGAGCATGCACCTCTTCTCTTCTCTTCTTAGCACCCTCTTTTTTCTTGACCATAGTTGTTGTCCTGAGTCACAAAATGGATGACAAGAGTGTATAAGACTCTAGGAACTAGATTGAATCAATATAGAAAAAGATTCTTGAATTGGGTTTGCTCTAGGCCACACCGGTCAGACCGGTGAGGGACACCGGTCAGACCGGTGCCACCCAGAACAGAGCCAAATGCCCTAACATTCAACCTGAGCAGCTATGACTCTAAGATTTGTTCTAGATAAACATGAGACAACCTAATACAGATATATGTTGAAAAGCATGAAGAAAATTTTTTTGGGACTATACATGTGCCACCGGTCAGACTGGTGATGCCCACCGGTCAGACCGGTGAAGACCGTCTGACCCTAAATCTTGGGTTCTCACAATGTGTCCAACAAAACTTTATGGATCTATAGGTATGTCTTCTAGAGATTCTCAGGAGATGATATACCAAAGGTAATTCAAATCTTTGCACAGAGTAAAGAGATCGGGCAAAATGAAGATTTGAATACCTTTGGAGAGAAGAACTTGAGAGGAATCCAAAGAACTCTAAGGGGGAACTGAAGAGGGGCCTTGTGTCGGTGTTTTAGACTAGCAACCTACTAAGGGGAGTACCTGAAGTAGATGAATGTGGCCTCGCCGAGATCGGTAACTCGAAGGAAGAGACACGTGGCACACAATTTAGACAGGTTCGGGCCGCGAGGTGCGTAATACCCTACGTCTGGTATGCTGCGTAGCTCTGGATTGATTGGGCACGATTACAAGATGGTGTAATTGTGCGCCGTGAGAGGAGATTGCATGAGATGAGATGCTAGAGAAAGGTCCTTCCTCGCCTTATATGGTCCGGGAGGCAGGGTTACAAGTCGGAGTAGGGAGAGAGTACTAGTCGAGTACGTCTAGGAGTCTTCCATACAGTGCGGGACATGTACAACTTCCTAACCGAGTACTTATCCTCCGTAGTCCTTGTGCTCCACGCCATCAGGTGCCGTGTAGCGCAAGCCGGGTAGTCCCAGGGGCCCACCGAGTAGTCGGTCCTGGTACCCACCGAGGCAGTGGGCCCAGGGAGGTCCATACGACACCTTGGGAGATCCTTTTGCTTCCAATCTTGAGGCTTTCCCTTGGTTGAATCCCTAGTTCTCCATGGGAGAAGAGAGAGGTGGAAGAAGGGAGAAGAAGGAGCCTTCACAGTTTGAAGGAGGATGAAGCCTGGTGAATGATAGAGGAGAGAGAGGAGGATGGTAAAAGATGGATTCTTTAACTGGTGGCCCACGGGTTGCAGTCGGGTGCCACCGGTCAGACCGGTGCCGGCCACCGGTCGGACCGGTGACCGCCCTTGGTTGGGCCAGTGAGCCCTTGGCGGCTTTTCCGACCCGTGCTCGGTAGTACCGATGATTTTGATAATTTCAATAGAGAAACCATATCGGTAGAACCAACCTAGCCTCGGAAGTTCTGATCCTTCTTTCCAATTTTATGTAATCTCTTCTGAAAACTTCTTCTGGTATTTTATAAGACACTTTGCATCCACTTAGGTCTCAGAAGAAAGAAGATATAACTTCAAGGGTACCACCAGCCAGACCAATGGTGTGCACCGGTCAGACCGGTGCTCCCCTGAGAAAATGACTTTGAGCCAAAATGAGAGATTTCCATCCCAACTTTTTTTAGAAGTTTTGGATAGGAGATAAAGAGTTGATATTGATCCAAAATTCATCAAGTCTTGAACGAATGGAGGATAATCCAATTTTTGATAATTCTTGATTCTTCCAAGAGAGAGAGAGAGAGATAGAGATGGATTTTACAAATTTGAGAAATCTTCTTAATTGTGACTAGCCATCAATCAAGCAAAGGGAACTATATTCACAATCAAGTTTATTGGGTCACAAAGACCTAGAATCAAATATTTTTCAAAAAGAGCACACTTCCTACACATGCTAGTAAATTTTTCGAAAAGTCTATCCTATGTCACAAAGTGCATGCATCCACTTCAAATGAATAGCTTATCAAGCATATTTGGCTCATACCTTCATCCTCGAGACACAAAGACAAGTGAAAGCAAAGGTATCAACCAAATATCTAGAGAGGCACACAAAAAATTAACTTGAAGCAATTACATGCTAAGGATGGCACACTAGCATGGTATTATGGCCTAGATGCAATGCGGTATTCAATGAAAGTCACGGAAACATACCTTTGCCTTAGGACCATTTCATTTGTGCATATATTTAAATTTCGAACAATGCTAGCTCTTACTTGTTCTTTTGGAAGTTACACTTATCAAGAGCTTGCTTAGGGATGCACAAAAGAGTGATACTACAAGATCACTAGAAGAAATTATTAGTGTGACGCCCCAGGTTTTTAATTACCGTCATTAACGCAAATGACCAGATCAGCCGAGTCAAACCAGTCAAACACCGGTCAAACCTAGGTCAACCTGGGTCATCACCCTGAAAACCTCGCCAATGAACCCTAATGAACCCCTTGACCAAGCCTACACACACCCGTAGTCAACCCTTGGCCACAGACACGGTCAAAACCGGCTTAACCGTTGACGTCAGCGAATGTCGTCTGGAACTTTTGCCACGTTCCCCAAATTTCACCTAAACACTTCAAAATCTACCTTTATGAAAGTTGTCCATCTTGTTGAGGGACACAAATTTTATGTAGATTGGCATTTCAAATTGTGGGTGGAAATTGGTGAAAAACTTGATCGACTGACAGTACCTCCTGTTTTCCAGGACAGGCCGGCATTCAATGTTGGCACTGCGTTCCTGTAAAATCCGTTGAGAAAAACACTGGACGACCTTTGTGAAAGTTGTAGAGGGTAGTGAGATCTACAACTTTCCTATTCACCACATATTACACTTCTATTCAAAAATTTGGAGAAAAACTAATTTCAACAGGGCCGGTTTGAATTTCCGCGCAGCCACCGCGCGTCGGCCGCGCCGCCGCCGCGTGCCACCGCCTAGCGCCGCGCCCGCGCCTCGATGGCCGCGCGCACACGCCGCCCGAGGGCCCGCTCTCCATGGTCGCCTTTCCCCACGCCGTGCGCATGCCGAGGAGGCAGGGAACGCCACGCCGTCGTACCGCCCTACGCAAGACCCCGCGGTCCATACGCCGTCGCCGGTGTGCGCGTTCCCGAGGCACCTCGTGCATCCGTCGGTCCGCTGGTCCCACGCATGCGCATCCGCGTTGCATATATAGGCCGCCGCCCCTGCCCTCACGCGCCGCCGTCTCCCCCGTGCGCAGGACCGCCCCGAGCCGTCACCGCCTCCGCGCACGCCGCTCCCCCCCCCGCCGCTCCTCTCGCGGGCCGGTACCACCAACATCCTCCCCGGCATCCACACAAGCTAACCTGCTTGCTCCTTCGCTCCCCCGAACCGCCTCCTCGCCGGAACAAAGCGCCGCCACGGCCGCTCCTCCCTGGCCGCCGCCAAGGCCGCCCGCCGGAGCTACTCCACCCCCGTCCAACCCCTCAAATCGAAGCCTAGGGCACCCCTAGACCCTCCCCCATCCTTCCCCGGCCAAGTCCGGCGGCGTGCTCGCCGGAATTCCACCGGAGCCGCGCCGGCAGCGCCCCTAGGGACTACATTGCAAACACAGAAATCTTTCCAGGGTCTCTTTGCAAAAGGTGAACTCCAATAGTTAAATTGATTTCCTGTTTCTTGTAAATTGCGTAGAAAATCGCAGAAAAATCGGCAAAATGGAAAACCAATTTTGTTGGATTCGTGATGAATTATACTACAACTTTTGTTATTCTGGCCTGAGCTAATTCTTGTCAGTTTTTGCATGAAAAATACAAATGTGAAAACCCTAGATCTGCAGTATCTCAAAAACCATAAATTCTCTGTAGCTAATTTTTGGTTATGTTGTGTGTTAGATCATGACTAGCTCCTATGCCAAAAATTTCACAAAGTTATGTTGTAAATCTTTTTATAAAAATGTTTTTCCATTGCTGACAGATCTGCATAAATGATTTTTCTTGCTAAATATATTTACGTTTTTGAGCTCAAATTGTGCACACTGTCTTGTAATGTCAAAATGCACATCTTGTGAATTAATCATGATTTTTGGCTTACCAGAAATATTTATCCTCTAATTATGCATGTTTTCCTTTGTAAATTAATGAACCAAGATCAGTAGAGTTCCTAGGTGAACATGCTGGTTCTTTAGGCTTGTTTAGGACCAGAGAGCATGCATGAGAAAGTTTGGATCATTTTGAGGCTTATTTATTTTTGTATGCATTTAATTTGAATCACTAGCTAGCCTTTGTTATTTTCAATATTATTTAATTTTCTAGCATCCAGCACTTACATGTGGGTCCAATGGACCAGGATAGGTGCTAATATGCATATGAAACACTTCTTTAATTTTTGGTAATTTAATTGCTTAATAAAAAGCTTAAAAGCCCTTTAAATATTAAAGAGAAATTAAATAAAGAAAGGCCCTTATTTAATTCTTTTCCTTTTTGAAAGTATTATCTAATTTAATTAAAAGATAATTAATTCTCATTGCTGATAAGGAATTAATTCATGGAAAAAAATATTATTCATATCTTTGCTTGTGAAAAGAAAAGGATTAAAATTTTCACATGAAATGACAAGTACAAAGAAACCTTTATTCAATTGTGCAATAAAAGAATAGCCCATGTACAACCAATAACCTTCCTAAAAGAGAAATCACCAACCCACCCATGTTAACTTGAGGGTGGTTGCAAATCATGTTAAAAAGGATAAATATACCTACCCACTACTGTTGGTGAATATAAATTAAATCATTTACATATACATGTACACAATCACCATCAAAAAGAATAATTAATAAAGAGTTACATATGGTTCCTTTATGGAAGAGTATGCTGAATGTATTCTTATCTAGGTGAATGTGCCCAACAAATACACCCCATGATTGTCAACATGGTTTGTAAGTGATTAAAGTAAAAACCGTCGAATAAATCTTGCATTTGCATCTTCGTGTAGATCTTTCCGCCAGTAGACGTACGCTCGTGCCGGAAGGAGGAGACGAAGGTGCAGACAAAGAGTTGCCGAGCGTGAACGTAGCTCAAGACCTGGACCCAAGTCCAGAAGGGCCCAAGGCCAACCTTGCCAGTGAAGGCAAGCCCCGGATCAGTAACCCCGCCTTTTAGAATTATGCAATTATGTTTGCTACGATTGTGCATTTACGTTTCAGGAGTTGATTGAAACCCTAGATGCATGATCCCTAGGTACCTATGCTCTATCACTAGTATGTTAGGTCGATAGCGGCTATGCTATAGGACCCGATAGAAGTCGAGTGATGTTCGTCACTCGCGAGATTAGGTTCCTAGGTAGGAACCATAAGATATCCTTAAATGGATTGCTCATGTGGTAAGAGCGTGGGATTGGGCTCCGGTCCAGTGGCTTTCGGGAGCTAAGCTTTTGAACGTACCAAACATTTGCCGGGAATGGGACCGGTAAGCCTAGTACCTTAATGAGACGGCGCGGGAACTTTTCCCTACTACTCTTGAGTAATCACCTTACCGGCTAGCTACCGGGAAGGGGGGTGTATTGTGTGAGACTGGATACTTTGTGGGGTATACCACGAACCTTGCACCCAGATCGTAGGCTCTGCTCCCAACCCGAGGACTTTTGGGAACTGCCTGGGAAAGTTGTCCTTGCGGGGGCAGCCTACCGTGTGTTTGGGTTTCCCTTGCAAGGTTTAAATCAATCGATTGTCGGCCTCTCACCGTTATCCGAGACTGCTTAATCAACTGGCCATGATATCCCATAATGATGGAACTCGAGGAATATTGTTGTATGAAATAATTGCTTGTCCAATTCTTAATTGAATTAGATGGCACATTTAGAAATGGTAATCAACTAGAACTTGTGCTAAAATTATGAAAGTAAGGATCTACCCTTAGCAGCTATTCAGCAAAAGAAACTCCACCGGCCAAAA
Source organism: Cenchrus americanus (assembly GCA_947561735.1). NCBI lineage: Eukaryota > Viridiplantae > Streptophyta > Magnoliopsida > Poales > Poaceae > Cenchrus > Cenchrus americanus. The sequence goes on along the minus strand of OX387244.1, from coordinate 71,796,128 downwards.
GCCCTTCATGTCTAGAAGTTGGTGATGTAGTTATCACCCGACGGTTAAGTCTTGCTGAGTATTAGTATACTCAGCCTTGCTTTAAAATTGTTGTTGCAGGTGTGATTGATCGGAAGGGTGACGATAAGTAATGACATCACGGATGGCCTCCTGTGATGTTTACCGTTGTGCTAGTTTAAATTATTTCCGCTGTATTTTCGAACTCTGAACCTTTACTCCATGTGATTTATTAATTGAAATGTGTCGAGTCTCTCATAACCTTTGACGCCAAATCACCCTTTTTCTTGAAAAGTGGTTCACTCCCGGGTCACCCTGCAGCACACAGAGGCGTACCAGGTCACCCGGGCACAGGTGCCGAGTCACCCGCCCAACAGCCTCACTGGGCCGACACCGGTCAGACCGGTGCCTATCTACGAGAGATCCATTAAAAGAATCGAAAGGCATGAGAGAGTAAATTTTCACAAAGTAGTCAAAGTCACTACCTCACGTTTCACTCATACAAGATAAGCATCACATGAGTGTTCACAGAGGACTAAGAGTGACTTAGACTCAATTAGAGAGTACTAGTTACTGAGATGTCATTGATTTCAAGATTTATATGAATTTGCCATTCACATGGCCAATTGATCAAACATGATATCTAAGCCTTCTAACCATGTGTTCAACGCAGCTCCTTCAACCCGCAAGGTCAGCAAGCATTTCTTGGTACCCAACACTTGTTGGGTCCTATTGGGTTAGCCACAAGGTGCTTAGGAACCCAAATGCTCTCATGCTACATTGAGGTGAACTAATCTCCCTCATAGCACAAGTTCCATTCTTATTGTTCCTAAGCTTATGGAAATCATAATGGACTAGATTTGATTTATGAATGTTACCATTTGGACAATATTTGCCCTTGTGACCCTTTTGACGACATGCATAGCAAATGCGGCTTTTGTTCTTGTTGGTCACATCACTCTTTGTAATTTCTTGTCCATGTTTGCTTCTGAGCCTTGTTCTTATTGAAGAGGTCTTCTTTGCCTTGTTTGCTTGAGGTGGGGCTACTCTGGCCGGCACCGGTCTGACTGGTGGCACGCACCGGTCTGACCTGTCACGGTCAGTGCCACTGCCCATCTTCACACTTGGGCACGAGTCAGCAAAGTGACCCTTCTCTCTGCACTTGTAGCACACCCTCCACTTGTTGGAGCTTCTAGGCTTCTTGGCGAGTGACTCTTGTGCCTTGTGCTTGGTGGGCGATATTGGGACTTGACATGCCCAACCTTGCTCTTTTCTTGAATCTTGTTCTTGTGGGTCATTGTATGTTGTTGAGGGGTTGAGCTAGTGACGGTTGATCCCTTCTCAAGCTTCTTCAACATGTATTCACGGTTATCTTGAGAAGGTTGCACTTTGCTCTTCTCCTTCAACACATACAAGTCCTTTTGAAGCTTTTCAACCTCCTGCTTGAGTTCATCATTTTCTTTAGCAACAAGGTCATCACAAGATTCTACAAGTACAAGCTCAATGCTAGATTGGCTTGCTTGAGACAAACAATCATTAGTACAAGATAAATTAATTTGAACTTGTGAGCATATCACTACGTGAAAAACTGGCTTTGGTAATAGGCATAGATTGCCTTTGGTAACGGGCAATGCCCCCGTTATCGATCCAGTGTTACAAATAAGCCAAGAAAGGTAACGGGTAGATGCCCGTTACTGATAACACATATTCGTAACGGGCATAAAACAACAACCATTACCACAACTAGCTACCGATCACGTGAAAATGACTGTTTCTCTGGGCCCACAGGGAACTTTGGTAATGGGCACCAAAACAAAGTCCGTTACTGTGTAATCAATATCAGAGGCGTGTGGTGAACCTGCATCTCCGATGTCTCAACGAACGGGCCACGTATTGGTAACGGGCTTTTACGGTGCCCGTTACTTTGTTGGCAAGTTTGTAATGGGTGTTCCAATTGAAGCCTGTTACTCATTGGTTAGTGTTTGTAACGAGCTTTAATTAACGCCCATTACAGATATGTAGGCCACCCCTACAGTAACCTGCTACCTGCTTGCCGGCTGCATCCTGGATCCAGCCAGGATTTGGCAGCCATCAGGGGATGCATCCTGGAACCAGCCAGGATATGACTAAATTCACAGAAATTAGATCCAACATCCAAATTCACAAAAATCCACAATTCACATGCATCATATGAAAAAATTCAGCATCATCATCTCGCACGAGGAGGAAATGCATCTCCCAAGGAGGAATGCAACAATATCACAAAAATTCATGGACAATGAGGAGGAATGCAAAAATTCATGGACAAGGAGGAATGCAAAAATTTCCTAGTCACCAAACATAATCTCAGCCCACATAGCGTCATCAGCAAAAAATTTTCTTTGGGCTGTGATCACCTGTTCCATGAGGAATGTGGCAATTTTTCACGAACATCTGCCAGCAATGATTTGTCGAGAGGATGCTCCTCTAGCCCTAAGCTCTGGATATAACAATGTCACCAGTTAGCACACATATATAGGTGGTTACCAAACATGTGCAGTGCTAATAAGCAAGAACTGTTCTCAGTTGCAGGTTTTACAAATGAAGATCCCAATAAAGTACGTCCATATGTGGGCCGCTTTATTTTAATCGAAGCTTGTGATAGGCACAAAAGAAGCCGCAGAGTCTAGATCCAGTAGGTTGTTGGTGGCACTGCAATAAATGTACAAAGAAAAATTGTGGTGATCGAGAAGAAATAAACTCAAGCTTCAGTACTAGCTTCCACAGGAAGGAAATAAGTGGTATGTACCTTAACATCTTTGACGTGTGTCAAGGCGCCACAGCGCGAGAACTTTTTGCGGCAGTAACATTTCCAAGCCCTACAACGAAAATATCAACAATGGTTAGGACACTATTAATAATATACTCTGTACAGTTTGTTGAGGAACGTCCGCAGGTTAAGAAAGAAATAACTTACTCATTAATGATTAGCTCGAAAGGGCTAGTATTAGTATTAATTGTCTTTAATGAATCAAGATAGTAGACCTTCCGCTGCTTCGGAACGATCGTCACGGCAATCCAGTGGTTCGTACTGAGATAAGCTGTAAGCATTAAATCCTTTGTAACATATTGTTCGAAGGCATTGAGCATATAGTCAATAGAGAAAGAAACAGTGTTATCCGTGCTGCTCAACGTTGTCGAGCAAAGGCATTCAGGATCAAGGTAGCCAACTGCAGGGCCCTTGTTGTCAACTTCTACAGTCATATTCCTATTAGTAAGAAAAAATAAAGTATACGGAGGCAAAATACATGGTAATAAAGATGATGTGAGGCAAAAAGCACAGTTCGCTGGAGGATGTGATTAGTGAGAAGCAGATTAAATTTTCAAGCAACTTACAGGATGAAGCAGCGGAGAAGTGTCAGATCCAAAGCATCCAAGTTGAAGAGATCGTACAAATCACTGAGTTGCACAGGTAGCTACTGGAGTTCGTTTGACGATTCATCTCTCTCCAGCCATGCATTGGTTCCGGGCCGAAGTGCGACCATAATGTCAGAATCATCATCTGACTTACCACGTTGCATGTAGAATGTGTGGAGTTTTCTGGTAAAAGGAGCAACCTTTTTGAGATCACCATCACTGAGAAGGTTCTTTCTGAATTTGTAATTTGGGTTAGCCATAGCCCAAGGATTCTTCTCAGTGTCAGTCTCAGATTGCTTTGGGTTAGTCATATACCGACGATTCTCTTTGGTGTTTCTTTTAGATCGCTTTCTAGTAGACCTCTTAGAGGTTTTATTTACAGCAATTTCCTTTTCCTGCTGCTTTGAGATGGCTGAAGAAGGTTTCTTAAGGGCTTGCTTGTCTGTTGTACGTGGTGTAAAGATATTATTTTTAGCAAGTTTCTTTCCTTGCTGATTTGAAATGGCTGAAGGTTTCTCAAGGGCTTTCTTGCCTAGTGGTGTCTCACCAGGACCTATTACAAAGGTATTAGGCCCAGATGTACCTGCTTTGCATGATTGTTTTGAGCACTTCCCTTTAGGGGTGTAGGTTTTGTTGTTTTATGAGGAGGAGAAGGAGGAGGAAGTGGTGGGCGTGGTGGTGGGGATGGAATATTTGGTGTCTCTTGTGGATGTGGGGATGCAAGTTTTTCTATTTTTCAGGACTAGGAGTAGGTGGGGATGAAATATTTTGTGTATCTTCTGGATGTGGGCATGGAACGTGTGGGAATTGAGGAGGAGGAGGAGGAGGAGGAGGAGGAGGAGGGGAACCATCTGAGGAAGGAACCTGTATACCGTGTGAACTACAACACAGTCTTCATGAATCGGGACTGTTTGTAGCGTAGTCTCCTCTGGATGAACAAGACCAAGTGCAGCCTCATATTGAAGCCCCCTCCACGTGATCCATAGGCCACAGTGTGTGGGTTCAGTCAACATGCCTATAAGATCTTCGTGTGTACGATCATCACAGCGCACCTCCGTCGCCAACTCTGCAGTGCCATCGATCAAACCTACATCTGTGGACGCACAGCTGCTCTTCAGTGTGGTGGGTGAAGGGCTTGCGCGATTGGACATTGGTGACAACATCATCTGGTGACAACAACACCTCTGCATCTGCATGTTCTGCATCCGCATCTCAACCACCAGTTCTTGCTTGATTTGTTCCTTTATCTCTTCCGTATCAACTGATGTGTCGGTCTTCGTCCTCTTCCTCTTCCTGTACATCTCGACGTGTTGAGGCCATGCATACTTCCAGCCCTGGTAGCTGGAGACACCACGCACACGACCATGTTGTTCAGGGCGGCCCAAGCACTGACTTAGCACATCATACTCCCTCTGCCCTGCCATTCTTGAAGATTCTGCACAAGCAATCTTCTCCTTGATGTCTGCAACCCATTTTTCTGCCTCTTTGTTGTTGAACACTATCACGACAACACGGTCTTTAATCACTAGCTTACTCCTTGCTCTTAGCCAATTCCCCGGAACGATCGTCGGGGTAGGCGTCATATGGGTTGGGGATACCAGTGCAACTAATTGTGTGTCCTCTTCCTCCCATTGTTCTAGTTTCACAAGATAACTAATCGGACCCATGTTGTGCTCGCTTGTGTTCCGGCTTCGGAGTTCTTTGAACTTGACACTAGCGAGTGAGGCTTGCTTGGTTTCTCGCTCGTTTCATGAACTCCTTCCACCGTTCGGGGACAATAAACGGGTGCCTTGTAAATGGCTCAAGTCCTTTTACCGATAAAATCTCGGCTAAGCCGAAATCCGAATTGTCTCCATGCCTTGGTCGTCGTCTTCCGGTAAAAGCTTGAATGCCTCGCGTTTCACATCTTCCCGGAACTTCAAGTGTTTTTGCACATGCTTATCAAACAAGTCCCACTTTTCATCATTGCTTAGTTCTTTGATTTCCGGCAAGTTCAAAGGTATCTTTTGTCTAGCAACGAGCCCCCGCAAGCGCCCCGAACTCGCGCTTTTGAGTCAATGGTACGGCATCCCCACTATGTCGACCTCAGTGACTATCATTGTGTCACTTGGCCACTTTGTGGGTGTCCTTGGCGCTCCGCCCGCCGCCGAGCCCCACCCATCCGGTCTTGTTGTGCACTAACGATGCCATAACCCTCTTCTTCATCTTGTGGCCCAGGTCTATAGTCCTCGTCGAATTATCCCGTGAATTAATAGTCAAGGGAATTACAAGTAACTACTTTAGACCACCGTAATATCATTGGTTCTTGGTAAACCATTAACATAAATGGAAAATTCAAGAACCAAAAAAAATTAGTGCGAGCCAAGCGACCATACCATTTTAAAGAGCAAGATGCGAGTCGCCTCGGTTGCTGATGAGGTACTTATTCAACTTGGAGAGAATGTGCAGATGTGCACAGGAACAAGAACAAAACCAAATGTAAGAGTCAATCTAAAGGGAAATGCTAAGTATGTATACGATCGACAGCTACGTATGTCCACATGTACTTATACAAAGGAGCCACGACATACCCTGCAATTCCCACAAGTACAAGTATATTATACGTATTTATGTAAAAAGAAAACCATACGCATGCATATGTTGTATACTTGATTACCTGAACGCATGTGTGCGGCAAAAGCGCGCTTGGCCTAATTCCATAAACTCGAGCAAATATACCAAATTACCTTATCACTGAATTGTTGTTAATTTTACAATTATTACTGAGTTGGTAGAATGCATTTACTGAATTGTATAAGACATTTTTAGAGCGGCATACCATAAACTCAAATCCTAGATTCGCCACTGACCTTCGCACTGCCGGAGTGGAGGGATCTCTACTCCTCGTCGCTGCCTGCTCGCCGCCACGTCCTCGTCCTTGCGTCGACCTCGTGGCTGGATCCCTCCTCTTCCTAGTCGTTGTCGTCGTCGTCGCTGGATCCCTCCTCTAGTCGTCGTCGTCGCCGCCACCGCAGCTAGGTCCCTCCTCCTCTAGATCTCGCTGTCAGAGGTGTGGTGCGCGTCTCAGAGAAGGGGTGTAGAGTGGGTCGCGGCGTGGTGGGAGGTGAGGGGGACGAAGGCGAGGGGGAGAGAAAGTGGCGTCGGCAGCGTGAGGGGGGGAGTGGGAGGAGACTGCGTGAGAGAGGCGTCCTTCCCTACTAAGTACTAACCTAGCACGAGTGGGCTTGTGTGGGCCTTAAAACGAGTAATGTAGGTCACATCACCAAGCAAACTAACTCATAAGTCATAACAAACATATTCACACCTGACACGCATCAGTAGGGCACATCACCAAAATAAGACTGCATCAGTTGGGCGCATCACCAAACTAGATTGTTGCTGCAAGGGAACTAGTTAGCTAGCTAGATGGCTTCTTTTGTGTTGTTGCCTCAAGTTCAGCTAGCCTTGTCTCTATCTTTGCAACTCCTTCTGCCAGCTCAGCATTCTTCTTTAGAAGTTCAATCTCCTGCCTCTTTTGTGCGGCTTTAAGCTGCTCATCCTGCTTGTCGATTCCTTTCCAGATGTAGTCAATCATCACGAGTAACAACACGGTCCAAAAACAAAGGAAAAATTATATTGATGCAAATTTCATAACAATTGTAATTTACAAGAAAGTCGTTTTAGCTCTAACTGGTTTCAAAACTTGCCTCGCTTCTCTTCGCCGATTCCTTGAGCTTGTTGATTTCGGTCAAATCCCCGTCAATGTCATGTGCAACAACTTCCTACAACAAATGGAAATTGATGTATTAGAACAATTGATCAGTGAAGATGTGAAGGTCCAAGGACAAATCTCATGCGTGATGGTTTCAGAACTTGCCTCATGGTCTTCAGAATCGACGCCGGAGTTGTTGCAAGAGTCGTCGCCGGAGGAGATGAGGTCTCCCAAGACCACTCTTCCGCCGGTCGTCGGTGGAGGAGTCCGCGCACCTCAATGCACGCGGACCGCTTCTTCCTTCACGTTGAGGAAAAAACCCTACCTCTCCATGGCGGGCGTCGCTGGAGTCCACCAACTTGGCCCTTGCACGCGTGTACGGCTTCCTCCCTGGGCCGACGAAGAAACGACCCCTTCCATGGAGCGCCAGGAAGACGCACTGGGCAGCACGCTGGGACGGCTCCTCTTCGTCACCGCGGAACCTCACTCTCTTGGCGGGGGCGGCGGACGGACCGAGGAAGACGGACGGGGATGTGGCCGCGGGGCCTCCTCCTTGCGAACCTCCCCCTAGAGTCGTGGGCCATACTGCGACGGAGATGAGGCCGCGGCGGAGACGAGGAAGGCGGAACCCGGAGAAGGGGATAGAAGGCGGAAGGCGGGGCGGAGGATTTATTAAAAAGGTTTGAATGCACAAATGATACGATGATTAACAAACACTCGTCGCCAATGAAGGGGCGGGGTCAGGTCTTTTCGATTGAAGAACAATTTGCTTTTCCCTTTTTAATCTGCAATCAAAATTTGTATCACGTTTTTCTCAGTCAACCGTAATCCAAATTTGATGATATTTGTTTCTGAATTTTTCTAAAATCAACATCTATTCATTTATGACATTTTTTCATATGTAATTACATTTCTTGGATGTTTTTTATACACCTTATATTGTTCCTTATAAGTACAACATATAAATAATATTTTTTTACACAACCATTACTAATTAAACTTTGCATTTCATAATCTTATGGTGAACAAAAGGTTATGTTAAAATTTCAAATGCATATGAGTTCGAATATGTTTTAAAGTGTGGAAAACTTCAATATTGAAGTAACATTCTAAGAAACTATGTGAGAGATGTAGACATTTGTACACAAGTATAATCTTTCGTTTTCGAAACCATTTGAATTTTTGTAGACAAGCTTAGGGACTTAAATTATGTTGCCAAGTCAATTTGTAGAATTTTTAGAACACACTAAAACATTATTATAATTATTATATCATAACAAGAGATAAAAATTTCAATTTTAAAAAATTTGGTTAGACAAGTGTGGTTGTTGATATTTTATTCAAACACTAAGTTACCAACTATGAATTATTCATATTTTTTATGAATTTTTTGGTGTTTTTTATGGGGTATAATATTTGAGGGAAGCAAGTTTCAATTCAGAAAAAATAGTGTCGGGCCCATGCGTCAGCGTTAGAAGCCTATATAAAAAAGATAATCGTAGTCTGTCCGACCGACAAAGGCGATCCGGGTAGACTAACCATCGTCGCCAACAAGTGCTCCATTATTCCCCTGGCCGGCATCCGCCCCGGCGATGGTGGTACACTAACCATCGTCGCCAACAAATGCTCCATTGTCAGAAATGCCCCTTGCCGAATGAATATGCATCCGCCCCAACGCCCCAACCCCTGCCCCCTTCTTCTTCCCCGATCTGAGCTCCACCACCGTCGCCCACCTGTCCTTCCCCGCCGTGGAACACATGTCGCACTACGCAGATTCGTCTGGAGGTGCACGTGCGAGGAGCAGGGTCCAAGGTTGCCGGAGCAGCCGCAATCACTCCATCGGCTTGGAACCAATCGGTGAGCTAAGCGGCTTTCCACTGGTCCCTTGCCAGGACTGCGGTATGGTTTGGGTGGTGGACGGGCGGATGCAGAAGGAAGGTGAAAACCACGGTCGTCTTTATTTCAAGTGTGCAAGGAACTCGGTGAGTAGTCTGCTGTGTCTCCCAAATCTAAGTTAGGGTTCTTATGTGCTTTTGATTCTGCGGTACACCAAGAATTGTGGATTTTATCATTTCCACAAGGAGTATCTCCAGATGCTAAAGGATGTTGGCGTCATTGTTTTTCAACCGTCGAACTGGGCAGACGCGGTCGATGAAGTAGTTGATTCAGTGGAATGTCAGATTGGGAGCAGCGAGCAGAGGCAAGCACTGGAGGACAAGCAGAGGAAGAAAGCACTAGAGGAGAAGATGGACAATGTGATCTGGAAGATGAACTTGATTATTTTGGCTATTGTTTGTGTAGTATTTGGATGTTTACTAGGGATGTATGCTGCAAAGAAGTAATTCTGATGTTAAAATTGGTGCTTTTGCTTCATCTGTGTGGATGAAGAATGAAAAATTTGTCACATATGACAAACTTAAATGTATGAGTGAAGAATGAATGGAATGACAATTGGGTCACAAATCTTAATGTGTCACACATCACAAAATTCATCAATTCATCTGTGTTGACATTTCATTGCAGCACGAGGCAAAGGAAATGTAGATTATTAAGACAAACAGAGTAACAAACTTCTGACATAACTCTGGAATATATACACATTGCAATTCATTGTGAACTACTGCCATATAATGACACAAACAGAGTATCAAACTTCTGGTATACACATTGCATTTCATTGTAAGCTGCTACCATAGACATTGCAATGCCTTCCAAAATAGGAGACATGGATTGATCTACCACGTCTCTTAGATCTACTAGTTCATCACAAGTTCAACATACATAGTTCTACTAGCTAGTTCATCACAAGTTCAACAAGCACACTGGAAGAACACATTAACAGAGGAACAAATTAATTAAGCAGAGGTAGTCGTCGTCGCAGGAGCCCCACTGTCGGAGTCGGAGTCAGAGTCGGAGCCGGAGCTGGAGACGTCGAGGCTGCCATCGTCGTCGTCGTCGGGGGGGGGACCACTTCTCTCTCCAGATGCCCAGCCAAGACATTGACCTTGAAGGCGTAATCCATCACGGTCGTCTGCAGCGGCTCAGGGGGTCATTGGACCCCAAGATGAACGGGCGTTATTTTAAGACTCTGCCGAGCCAGGTAGAGCATCTTCACTGAAAAACAGGCATCCTCAACATTTACGGACGGAGCACGCATGGGCGGCGGCACCTTGCGCCGGGGCGGCGGCACCTCCTCGGGCTCGGCGGGCGGGGGCGGCGCACCTCCTCCTCTCCCCGCTTCCTTGATAGTGAGGACCGAGGAGCGTCCCGGTTTGGTTTTGAAAAGATGCGCGAGGATATGAGCTAAGTTGGCTGAGCATGATGAGATGAGTGCCAACCTTGAGAAAGAAATGAACTCTTGCGTACTACATATGCTAAATGCATTGAAGAAGAAATCAATAATTTGAGAAATATGACATGTATACTTTGTGAGCCCTCAAGTCTCAAAATGAGTTTGCGCACAAGGTGCAAGAGTCTTTGGTGCCAAGGGTTTGATTCTCACTTCTTTGTCACTCCGATGTTGATGCTTCTAAATTTGCTTCTTCTAAACCGGAGTCGACTTCTTCTCTTGAGGTGAGCCTTGGATGCTAGTAAGTGTGCTAGTGCTTTGGATACTCTCCCATAGCTACCCTAGATTGTTGCTTCTTCAAGTTGCCCAAGGTGATTTGAAATTTGAAAGGGTACTCCCACATATTTGAACTCATACTCCCAAAGCCGAGGTTCCAATGCACCTTTTGCAAGAAGGATGGGCATACCATGGAGTTTTGCTTTCGCCGTGTCAAGCACGAGCGACGTGTGTGTGTGCTAAAGCTTTTAAGAAGCCACTTAGGTTCGTCTCATGGCACGTGTGATTCTAATGTGGGCACCAAGTTGGATGTTGGGATTGATGTTGATGCTCTTAAGTCCCAAGGGACTTCCCACTTACAAGAGAATGGTAATTCATCTACCTCGTACCGTGCCTCTCGATAGGCCTTTGTACCATTGCTCACCGTGCGAAGGATGGGCATCAAGAGCTTTTGCTACCGCCTCTAGCAAGGAGAATACGGCGAGGAGGTGCCTCTAGGGCCTTTGGTTGTTCATAGCCCTTCTCATGGCATGAACACTTGTGAGCCTAAGAAGGCGCGATTTGTGGATGGGTTTTATGACACTCGTCTAGTGAGTTAGGCCATGCTCGTGGACATGCTTCTAGTGTTTCTTGTGTTGGTCCGCGACATGCTTCCCGTGGTGCTTGTGTTGGTTCTTATCCTACGACCCTGAAGGATCTTTGCCTTTTTGTTTGTGGTAGCACTCGACTTTCCTCGCGAGTGACTTCTTTGAGGCATGGTTCCAAGGGTGTTCAAAGACTTTTCATTCCAACCGGCATTTGCATCATGCTAACCCACATGATAGTTTGTGTGCACCACTTACCCGTGTGATCAAATCTTGGATTCCCAAGTACGTGCTTGCTAACCGTGGACCAGAGCGTCCTGCTGGTCGGTGGATGACCGCTCCTTAAGTGATGAGTGTGATTGACAACGTGTGTCGACTCTTGGCTTAGTGCGCGGGTGTAGGGCTGCGGCCTAGTTCGTGTTGTTGCGGGTGAAGAACGGGCGCGAAAGGTCTTCGGCCTTGAGGGGCCTCCGGGAGATGGAGAGACAAGTAGGCTCGGTTCGAGGGACCGGTGGACGGCGGGGCCCAGGTGCGGGCCACATGGTGGCGACACAAGCAAGACGAAGTCATGGACAAGTGAGCGGTGCACGGTGGCGGTCAAGTCAAGTGGTTTGGCGGGAGGCGGGACCGGGCACGCGGGGGTTTGGTGGTTTGTCCACAAAACCATCGGCGGACGGTTTCTTGGTTTGGGCCTCAAAACCAAGTCCGAGGGCCCAACACGACGGAGACGGGATCCGGGCGTGTCGGGAAGCTTCGAGGCGGAGGACACGCGGCGGGATCGCATGGCTTGCGTCGGGAGGACGCGGGGGTGCGGCAAAGGTGTGGCCGTCCGATGGCAAGACCCACAAACATTACTTAAATGCCCCTACGTGGGTTGTATCGCCGATAGTTTAGTTAGGGGTAGTCGAGTCATTTACCACTCACGGCGGGACTGATATATAAGCCATGAGTGTGTGTTGATGGCTGTCTCTCTCCGTGACTTAGGGTTTCATTTGCTCCCTCCTCTTTCTCATTTTCGTAGCTATTTTTCTTCCATTTTTCTCTAGGCTAGCATGAGAGCTTCATGAGAGATTTGTTGAGAGGGATGGATGCTAGGGCGGCATGCTAGACCTTGTGAATCTTTCCTGGTTTGTATAGAAGATTCGGGGTTGTTTTTCGTGGCTTTTTGTGCTTGTTTTCGTGCCTTTGTTCCCGGTGTGATTCCGCGGATTTGAGTGGGTTTCTCCCCGGATTTCTTTGAGGGAAACATAGATAGATGTCTTGTGCATCTTTGTGCTTGATCTTGTGCTCTCAAACGCCGGAAACCACTTCGATTCGTGAGTTTTCGTTCGGTGCTCTAGCTTTTGGTGGTGCTCAAAGGATTCGCGATTCCCGGTGATTTAGGGAGTTAGGAGGCAAGATTTTTGGGCTATAGCATCCTTGTGTGACGCTTTTCAAGTACCCAAACCCTTGTCTCCACAGCTTCAACCGTTTGGGAAATCCGATGATATTTGGGGGAGTTGACTTTCGGGGGTCGGGCGTTTTCGGCTCCCGTCCGCACACGGCGGACGGTCCGCGAGGACCAGGTGGACGGTCCGCGCGGCTAGGGTTCGTCCCGTGTTCTTCGTGTTCTTGCTCGTCCTTCGTTTCGATCCGTCGCGATTTTGGTTTTTGGTTGGACGGAGTTTCGGACGGTCCGCGGTGTCGGGCGGACGGTCCGCGGGTGCTTGGCGGACGGTCCGCGTGCTCCCCGCGGACGGTCCGTGGCTCGTAGGTGGCTTTGGTCCGTTCTGTGTGAATTAACGGACGGTCCGCGGCTAAGGCCGGACGGTCCGCGGCTCGGGTGCGGACGGTCCGCGGTGGCCGGCCGGACGGTCGCGCGCGGCTCTTTGCGGACGGTCCGCCCCTCTGCGCGCGGACGGTCCGCCAGAGCCTGTGTGCTTTGCTTCTTGGTTCGATTCCTCCCTCCCTTTCAAGTGCTTCCGCGTGTGCTTTTAGGAATCATTCCTAAGGCTAGAGGTTGATCCATAACCTCGTGGTCTTGGCGATTGGTGCGTGATTCGATCCATCGCTTGTGTGTGACCGGGATTTGAGTAGGACATAGGCCGGGTTCTTTGGGAAGAATTTTTATCGGCTCCTATTCACTCCCCCCCTCTCTAGTCGCCATCTGATCCTTCAATTGGTATCGAGCTTGGTGCGGATTCTTTGCGACTTTGACAAGTCCCGAATCCTAAGATGGCGTACGTTGAGCGGGGCGGTCCGCCGCACTTCGATGGCAAGGGTTACCACAAGTGGGCGGCTCGTATGATGATTTTTCTTCGAGGAAAGCTTGTTGGATTTTATTGTGCTTGACAAGACCTATGCTATTCCGGTCAACATCCATACTCTTATGGTGACCGATGCGGATGCCAAGGCCAAGTATGAGGCTAATGCAAAAGCCGTTGATCACTTGTGCGGAGCTTGTGTGATCCGAGTTTGAGCGTGTTCGCCATTTGAATCTTGCTTGGCAAATTTGGGAAAAGTTGTTGGTTGCTCACGGTGGTGATAACCATGTGAAGGCTCGCCTCTTTGTCTCTTACCGGATGCAATATGAGAATTTCACTCCACTTCCCGGTGAGGACATTGATGCGATGTTTCAGAGGTTCACCGCCATCGTGAACAACATGAAGGCTAATGTTGAGGATTTTCCGTACTCCGAGCATGATCAGGCTTTGAAGCTCTTGCATGTCTTGGACCCAAATGTTTGGGGTGCTAAGGTTGAGGCCATCAAGGAGTCTGGGAATTACTTGACTATTGAGTTGGATGACCTCTTTTCTAAGCTCAAGTCGGTCGAGGTTGACGGAAGTTGCTATCCAAGCCCTGAGGGCTCGGCCGACCATAGTCTTGCTCTTGTGGGAGGATCAACGGGCAAATCTAACCCTTCCCGTCGACGCTTTTCTTTGTCCTCTCTTATGTCCATTCCGGATGAGGAGTTTGATGTCTTTGGGCGAGGAGGAGCCGGCCTTGCTCTCAAGAAGGTTTGAACGACTACACGAGAGTCGGAGGAACGCAAGGCGGAGCTCAGGGACGTGCTACAAGTGTGGCAAGCGTGGCCACTTCATCGCCGAGTGCCCGAAGCGAGAGGAGAACAAGTACAAGGTGAACGAGTACAAGGCGCACCCGAGGCGTGAAGACAAGTACTCCTCCAAGGGCAAGCACTTCAACAAGTCCAAGAGCAAGGACAAGGACAAGCGGCGACCGAGCAAGAGCGCCTACAAGAAGAACAAGGCAAGAGCGATGGTGGCCGGTGCGAGCGACGTCGACTCAAGCTCAAGAGAGGAGCGATCAAGCTCAAGTAGCGAAGATGAAGACGCCGGGAGGCGCAATGGCAAGAAGAGTGCAAGCGGAACCTCATTGGGGCGTGAGCCGTGTGGGCGCTTGAGGGCTTTTGTGGCATGGCCCATAGCTCAAGCGACAAGAAGATTGAGAAGGAAGACGGCGACTCCGACTCGGAGGATGAGGTAAACCGTGACCCCGACTCTTTTCTTGCCTGAGATTGCTAGGTTGAATGGTTTGCTTGATAACCGTGATAGTGTCTTTGAGAGATGCCAAAAAGATGAGGAAAGATCTTAGGGCTCGGCTTGAGAATGCTAGTGAGAAAGTAGGAGAGTTAGAGTCAAAATTGCTTGAATTGAAACTTGAGAATGACTCTTTGAAACTTGCTCCTACTCCTCCCGATGATGTTGAATGTGTTGAATGTGATGCTTGGTTGAATGAGATCAAAGCGCTTAATGAGAAGAATGCTTCTATTTTGGCTCAACTAGATGCTCTTAGGACCGAACATGATGAGCTTAAGGCTAGACCTACTTTGCTTGGTGCTTGCAAATCATGTCCTACTATGCATGCTAAGCTTGTCGATGCTCGTTCTACCATTAGTTCTTTGGAAGCATCTTTGAAATCTCCTGTTGCAAATGCATGTTCTAGGCGTGATGAAGTCACTTTGCGTAATCTTGAGCTTACTTCCCGGTTGGATGTCATCTATGAGGAGAATGACTATTTGAGGAAAGTGTTGGGTTGGTTGTACGGCGGGAACCTCAATTGAAAATCATGATTGAGGAGTTCAAGAGAGCCGATGGTCGTGGTTTGGGTTTTGAGAAGTTGGGTGAGAAAGTGGGAGAGAACAGTGGGGAGAGTGTGTATGAGAAGTGTGTTGAGTCTAACCCCGAGTTTGAGGTGATCGGAGAGATCCAAGTCCCACTTCCAAAAGCACCCAAGAACTCTTTCACACCAAAGCCCAACCATCTTTGCAACAAGCTTGACACAACCCAAGATCCACCCAAATTCCCACCTAAGAAAAATGATTTCCAGAAACCAGTGAAGTTTGTGGGTGAGAAGGGTGAGAAGCCTAGAGAGAAGCCAGAGCCAAAACCAAAACCCATCCCCTTCAGGTGTGAGTATTGTGGCAAGGAGAGGCATCTTGCAGAGTTTTGCTACAAGAGGAAGAGGAATGAGAGGCTTGCTAGGGAGCAAGCAAACCAGGACAGGTATCGCCAGTCTCGCGGTATTCCTGAGCCTAGAGTGCCACTTCCACGGGGTGTGGGAAGTGTGAGGAGTGTTGGCAGGTTCCCACAGAGAGGTGGTGGTGAGAGGTTTGTCGGGAGAGATGATGGTGTGCGTCTTGGTGAGAGGTTTGGTCGGGCTCGTGGTGGTTTTGCTTCGGACGTCCTCCTACTCGCCCTCGCTACGGGTTTAGGGGAGATGATCGCGGCTTTGAGTTCCCGGAGGAACTACGGACCACGTTTTCCCCCTCGTGGTGCTCGTACTCCTCCCATGGGACATGGGAAGTTTGGTGGCAAGGGAGTGATCTTTGCTAACCCCTCTTTTGAGCGGATGGCTCGACACCGGTTTAACTTTCTTTGTGCTAACCCCGGTGTCGAGTCGCTAGCTCACTCTCGTTCTTGTTTCGACTACGGGCGGGGAGGCTTGGAGAACATTTGGTTGATCGACTCCGGGTGTTCTCGACACATGACCGGAGATAAGAAGTGGTTCTCCAGCCTCACCCCAGTGAAGGAAAAGATGTACATTACATTTGGGGACAATGGACGAGGTAGGGTGCTTTCAGAGGGTGTTGTGCATGTGAGTGACAAGGTAACGTTGAAGAGAGTGGCTCTTGTGAAGTCTTTGGGTTTTAACTTGCTTTCGGTTTCTCAGTTGCTTGATGAGGGTTTTGAGGTGCGTTTCAAGTGTGGCGAGTCTCGTTTGCTTGATTCTCGAGGTGATCTTGTACGTATGATCATCCCCGAGGGTCGGATTTTCGGGGCGATTTCTCACGTTCTTTGGGTCCTGCTCGTCGTTTGATGGCTGGTCCGTCTTCTGATTTGTGGAAATGGCATAGGCGGTTGGGACACTTGAGCTTTGATTTGGTTTTCCGCTTGAGTGGTCTTGACCTTGTCCGAGGATTGCCGAAGTTGAAGCTTGAGAAGGATTTGGTTTGTGCTCCTTGTAGGCATGGTAAGATGGTAGCCACTCCCCATCCACCCACCGACCGATGTCATGACCGAGCGTCCGACGGAGCCGTTGCATATGGACCTTGTTGGGCCGGCTCGAGTTCGCTTGGTGGGTGGGAAGTGGTATGTCCTTGTTGTGGTGGACGATTACTCTCGCTATGCCCGGGTGTTCTTCTTGGAGGATAAGAGTGAGACTTTTGGTTTTGTTCGAGATCGATCGTGAGGTTGAAAAACGAGAGGCATGGGAATGCTATTCGAGCTATCCCAGCGATGATAATGGCTCGAGTTTAAGAACTCTCGTTTTGATGCCTTTTGTCGTGATCTAGGTCTTGAACATCAGTATTCGACCCCCTATGTGCCCCCTCAAAATGGAGTCGTGGAAAGGAAAAATCGGACTCTTTGTGAGATGGCTAGGACGATGCTCGATGAGCACGGGACTCCTAGGAGGTTTTGGGGTGAGGCGGTCAATACGGCTTGTCATGTTTCCAACCGAATTTTATTGAGAGCTTTCAAGAAGAAGACCTGTTATGAGCTTATGCATGGTCGGGCACCCAAGGTGAGTCACTTCCGAGTTTTTGGCTGCAAGTGCTTTATTTTGAAGAAGGGAAAACTCGACAAGTTTGAGGCTAAGTCTAGTGATGGTATTTTCTTTGGATATGCTAACCATTCTAGAGCCTATAGGGTGCTTAATCTTGAGACTAACAAAATCATGGAGACTTGCGAGGTGACCTTCGACGAGACAATGCCATGTACCTCTCTTGGCTTTGAATGTGCAGGTGATGAAGAGATGGCCGAGGACCTCTTTGAGGAGGAGAAAGATGAAGGTTGGAGATGATGATGGGGAGAACCATGAGCCCGAAGTCGAGCATGTACCCACTACTTCCCCTACAACCACTTTGGAGCATGGACCGTCTACATCATGGACAACGACGGTGCAACAAGAGGACCAGGCGAGAGAAGGCTGAAGTTGAGGGGGAGGTAGTCTCGAGGCGTGAGGCTCCCCGGCGGATTCAAGAAGTGCATCCCCTGTCGAAGATCATTGGGAACATTGATGAACGCACTACACGGTCGAGGTCCGGGAATTCCTCTCATTTTGCTCATCTTGCTTTTGTTGCTACTTTTGAGCCCAAGGACATTGGACATGCTTTATCCGATGCAAAGCGGGTCAATTCTATGCATGAGGAGTTGGAAAATTTTGAGAGGAACCGGGTGTGGGAGTTAGTTGAACCACCTCCAAATTGCCATCCCATAGGAACCAAGTGGGTTTGGAAGAACAAAGAGGGAGAGAATGGGATGGTTGTGAGGAACAAGTCCGGACTTGTTGCTCGGGGGTTTAGTCGGAAGGAGGGGATCGACTATGAGGAGACCTTTGCTCCCGTGGCCCGTCTTGAGGCAATTCGGATCCTTCTAGCCTTGGCGCGTGGCTAAAGGGTTCAAGTTGTTTCGGATGGACGTGAAGAGTGCTTTTCGAATGGGGTCATAGAGGAGGAGGTGTATGTGAAGCGACCACCCGGGTTTGAGAGCGAGTTGTACCCACACGGGGTATACGGGTTGAAAAGGGCTGCGTATGGGTTGAAACGGGCGCCCGTGCTTGGTATGGGAGATTGAGAGGTTTTCTTTTGAGCGAGAGGGTTTGTGATGGGTACCGTGGATAGAACCTTGTTTCTCCTCAAGCATGGAAATGACTTGCGATTGTTCGGATTTACGTGGATGATATTGTCTTTGGTGGCTCGTCACATAACCTTGTTGCCAAGTTTGCGGATGAGATGAGCGGGGAGTTCGAGATGAGCATGATGGGCGAGTTGCGGTATTTTCTCGGGTTGCGGATCAAGCAAGTGAAGGACGGTACATTTGTGCACCAAACCAAGTACACGAAAGACATGCGAGGAAGTTCCAGATGCAAGATGTGAAGCCGATGTCGACTCCCATGGGGAGTACGGCAACTTTGGATGCGGATGAGGACGGAGAACCAGTGGACCAGCGGGAGTACAGGAGCATGATCGGCTCCCTCCTCTACTTGACGGCGACGAGGCCAGACATACAGTTCAGCGTGTGTCTGTGCGCTCGTTTTCAGGCTTCGCCGAGGACATCACATCGACGGGCCGTCAAGAGGATTTTCGGTACCTACGGTCCCCCGCTCTCTGGTCTTGGCCTTTGGTATTCTTCCTCCTCGACTCTTGTCTCTTCATGGTTTTTCCGATGCGGATTTTGCTTTGGTTGTCGAGTCGAGAGGAAGTCTACTTCGGTACTTGTCGGTTTCTTGGTTCTTCGTTGGTCTCATGGTCTTCCCGCAAGCGATCTAGTGTAGCTCGGTCTACCACGGAGGCGGAGTATGTCGGCGCCGCTAGTTGTTGCTCCCCGATTGTTGTGGATTTCATACACTTTGAGAGACTTTGGTGAGGAGTGCACCCGGATCCCACTTCTTTGTGATAGCACCGATGCCATAAGCGTAGCCAAAAACCCGGTGCTTCACTCCGAACCAAACACATAGAGGTGAGGTATCATTTCTTGAGGGACAATGTGGAGAAAGGAACCATTGTTTTGAGCCATGTCCCTACCCAAGATCGGCTAGCCGACATCTTTACAAAGCCTCTCGACCAAGCTACATTTGTGCGCTTGCGGGGGAACTTGGGGTTTGTTGCCCTTTCTAGTTGACTCTTGGGGGATTTCCTTTTTGTACCATATGTATCATACCATGTTTACTTTGATGTATATACATGCTTTGCTTGATGTACAAACCATGGTAGGATAGCCATCTTGTCATATATCATGTTGCATTTGTGTCATATTGCATTTTAGGATGATGAGCTTCTTTCATATGCCATATTTGAGTCTCTTTGGCTATTTGTGAGATATTGGTTATATGTGTGGAGAAATGGTGATGTGAGGCTATGCTCTTGGAATATTTGAGATATATGTGTGGTGAGATAGCCCCTTTTGAAATAAATGCTTAACTTGACTAATTTCGATGAAATATGCTCCACTCGTGTGTAGTTGTGTATCCATGTCACGGTTTGGTCTAAATGTGCTTTTCATGCTTAGATTGTGCTTGGATGCCCTGTTCTTGCATTTGGGCCAAAGGCGGATATCATTGTGAATGTTTAGCCTATGTTGCATTCATGGGGGAGCATAAGCTTCTTTTTGCCGCAAAGGCACTTCATGTACCATGAAATGAATCAATCTTGAAAAGAAGTGCATAATGCTTGAAAAATGCTCCATCCATCATGTCTATGCTTAAAATGTCTTATCTTTCACATATGGGTGCAAAACATGTTGCATGATGTTCACCGGTGGAGAAGTCTCCCCGAAGTGGACACATGGCTCATGAGCTTTAACATGACATGCTTTGTTTTATGGGTGTTTGCCATGATCTTTTGCTTGAGAATTTGATATCCTTGTATGATCTTTGAGTAATATGCATGTTTGTGGCTCAAGTGTGACATGGATAGGCTTTTACATGTGAAGCGAGCCTTCTTTTGGTAAAAGCTGCTTAAATCTGAAAATTTTGCTTTGTCACATGCTTGTATTTTCATTTATTACTTGTGGCAATGCTTGGACTATGCTATGATTCATGTGTGTGATCTTTGTCTCATTTTTAGCTTTTGACACTAGATTTGACCTATTTGAGAAGCTCATGTAATTGTTTATATGCTTTGCTTTGCATTTCTCGCATTTTCACCTTGATTCATACATTGTCAACAAGGGGGAGAAAAGGTGAGCTTAATGAAAATTCGAAGAGGTGAGCTGAAATTTGGGAGTTTGCATGAGTTTGCATCCACATGTTCGGGGGGAGCTTGCATTTGTTCGGGGGAGCTTTCTTCTTGTTTTCGGTGTGGATTTTGTGCTTTGCTTGGCTTGTGACCTTTCTTTGCCTTTCTTTGGTTTTGGTCATGAGTTGAGCTTCTTTGTTTTTCTTTCTTCTTTCTTTCTCTTTTACTCTGAATTTCATTTCGCGTTGTGTGTTGTCAATGCACTCATCAAGGGGGAGATTGTGGACCAGGAGCGTCCCAGTGGTCGATGGATGATCGCTCCTCAGTGATGAGTGATTGACAACGGGTGTTGGACTGACTCTTGGCTTAGTGCGCGAGGTGTAGGCCGCGGCCTAGTTCGTGTTGTTGCGGGTGAAGAACGGGGCGCGAAAGGTCTTCGGCCTTGAGGGGCCTCCGGGAGATGGAGAGACAAGTAGGCTCGGTTCGAGGGACCGGTGGACGACGGGGCCGGGTGCGGGCCACATGGTGGCGACACAAGCAAGACGAAGTCATGGACAAGTGAGCCGGTGCACGGTGGCGGTCAAGTCAAGTGGTTTGGCGGGAGGCCGGACCGGCACGCGGGGTTTGGTGGTTTGTCCACAAAACCATCGGCGGACGGTTTCTTGGTTTGGGCCTCAAAACCAAGTCCGAGGGCCCAACACGACGGAGACGGGATCCGGGCGTGTCGGGAAGCTTCGAGGCGGAGGACACGCGGCGGGATCGCATGGCTTGCGTCGGGAGGACGCGGGGTGCGGCAAAGGCGTGGCCGTCCGATGGCAAGACCCACAAATATTACCTAAATGCCCCTACGTGGGTTGTATCGCCAGTAGTTTAGTTAGGGGTAGTCGAGTCATTTACCACTCCGGCGGGACCTGATATATAAGCCATGAGTGTGTGTTGATGGCTCTCTCTCTCCGTGACTTAGGGTTTCATTTGCTCCCTCCTCTTTCTCATTTCGTAGCTATTTTTCTTCCATTTTTCTCTAGGCTAGCATGAGAGCTTCATGAGAGATTTGTTGAGAGGGATGGATGCTAGGGCGGCATGCTAGACCTTGTGAATCTTTCCTGGTTTGTATAGAAGATTCGGGGTTGTTTTTCGTGGCTTTTTGTGCTTGTTTTCGTGCCTTTGTTCCCGGTGTGATTCCACGGATTTGAGTGGGTTTCTCCCCGGATTTCTTTGAGGGAAACATGGATAGATGTCTTGTGCATCTTTGTGCTTGATCTTGTGCCCTCAAACGCCGGGAAACCACTTCGATTCGTGAGTTTTCGTTCGGTGCTCTAGCTTTTGGTGGTGCTCAAAGGATTCGCGATTCCCGGTGATTTAGGGAGTTAGGAGGCAAGATTTTTGGGCTATAGCATCCTTGTGTGACGCTTTTCAAGTACCCAAACCCTTGTCTCCACAGCTTCAACCGTTTGGGAAATCCGATGATGATTTGGGGGAGTTGACTTTCGGGGGTCGGGCTGTTTTCGGCTACGTCCGCACCCGCGGACGGTCCGCGAGGACCGGGCGGACGGTCCGTGCGGCTAGGGTTCGTCCCGTGTTCTTCGTGTTCTTGCTCGTCCTTCGTTTCGATCCGTCGCGATTTTGGTTTTTGGTTGGACGGAGTTTCGGACGGTCCGCGGTGTCGGGCGGACGGTCCGCGGGTGCTTGGCGGACGGTCCGCGTGCTCCCCGCGGACGGTCCGTGGCTCGTAGGTGGCTTTGGTCCGTTCCGGTGAATTAACGGACGGTCGCGGCTAAGGCCGGACGGTCCGCGGCTCGGGTGCGGACGGTCCGCGGTACCCGGCCGGACGGTCCGCGCGGCTCTTTGCGGACGGTCCGCCCCTCTGCGCGGACGGTCCGCCGAGCCTCGTGTGCTTTGCTTCTTGGTTCGATTCCTCCCTCCCTTTCTAGTGCTTCCGCGTGTGCTTTTAGGAATCGTTCCTAAGGCTAGAGGTTGATCCATAACCTCGTGGTCTTGGCGATTGGTGCGTGATTCGATCCATCGCTTGTGTGTGACCGGGATTTGAGTAGGACATAGGCCGGGTTCTTTGGGAAGAATTTTTACCGGCTCCTATTCACTCCCCCCCTCTCTAGTCGCCATCTGATCCTTCAGCGGGGGAGGGTCCTAGGGCTATGGGGGAGCGGTTTGGGTACTTGCACGGGGTGGAGGCGGCTCGGACGGCGGGGTGCGCCGGCGGCCGGCGGTGGCGGCCGCCGCGGCCTGTGCGCGGCGCGGTTGGCGCGGCGGGGGGCCGGCGCGGCGGCGCGACAAGGAAAGAGAGGGGGTGCACGCGCGAGAACGAGGAGGGTCGGCTTTTATACACGGGCTCTCGCGCCGGACAGCAGCAGATGGACCACCGGGTCAAGCGACGGGCGTACGGCGGCGCGGTGTTGCGGGGGAGCACGCGGCGGCGCGGCCTCCCGGATGGCTCGGGGCGCGCGGCCCTCGGGGCGCGGGGCCTCGGGCGCGCGCGGCCTCGGGCGCGCGACCTCGGGGCGCGGGCCGGCGGCCGGCGGCCGGCGCGCACGGCGCGCGCGCGGCGCGCGCGCGGCCGGCGCGCGGGAGCGTGCGAGGCTGCCAAAACGTGATGCTGTAGCGGTGTTCAACTGCGTGTTGCCCAAAATTTTTGAATAGAAGTGCACGCTGTGGTCAACAGGAAAGTTGTAGATCTAACTACCCTCTACAACTTTCGTAAAGGCCGTCTAGTGATTTTCTCAACGGATTTTGCAGGAACGTCGTGCCAACATTGAATGTCGGCCTGTTCTGAAAAACAGGAGGTACTGTCAGTCGATCAAGTTTTTCACCAATTTCCACTCAAAATTTGAAATGCCAATCTACATGAAAGTTGTGTCCCTCAACAAGATGGACAACTTTCAGAAAGGTAGATTTTGAAGTGTTTAGGTGAATTTTGGAGAACGCGGCAAAAGTTCCGGACGACATTCGCTGACGTCAACGGTTAAGCCGGTTCTGACCGTGTCTTGACCACGGGTCCACTACGGGTGTGTGTAGTCTTGGTCAAGGGGTTCATTAGGGTTCATTGGCGAGGTTTTCGGGTGATGACCCAGGTGGACCTAGGTTTGACCGGGATTTGACTAGTTTGACCCGGCTGATCCGGTCATTAGCGTTAATGACGGTAATTAAAAACCTGGGGCGTCAAAATGACCCTCCATTGGAAGTTGGGACCATTTACCCTAGTATGAAAGAATTTAGGGCAGCTGTGAAACATCATGCTATAAAAGCACAGTTTGAGATTGGGACAGAGAAATCATGTAGGACTAGATTTCGGGGATATTGCAAAGCTAAAGGTTGTCCATGGTCCATTGTTGGAAGGTTGATGGCTGATGAAAAGCAAGTCAGGGTATGTTGTCAACCTGACTGCACCTTGTCAGCAACTAGTTTTATTGTCAGCACCTACATGTTACCTATATGTTATTAACCAAATTTAGTTTCATTTTTACATGTTACTGTGAATAAAGAAGAGCATTTTTGTTCATCCACGGCAAGAGTGAGAACCAAGATGGCATCATATCATTGGGTGGTTGAAAAGGCAATCCCCTATCTAATGAAGGATCCACAAATGAGTGCAAGAAAATTGCAAAAGGAGTTGGAGGACAAGTATCAAGTAAGAATATGTTACTCAACAGTGTGGCTTGGTAGACAAAAGGCAGCTGAGGAGTTGTATGGTACATGGGAAGAAAGTTTTGGATATTTGTTCAACTTTAAGGCGGAGGTGGAGCTAAAAATGCCTGGAAGTGTTGTAGAGATAGATGTCACAAAGGATGATGATGGTGTATTTTTTCGCAGATTCTTTTGTTGCTTCAAGCCTAGCATAGATGGTTTTTGAATGGATGCAGACCATTTTTGAGCGTCGATTCCACTGCTCTCAATGGAAGGTGGAATGGCCACCTTGCTTCAGCTACTGCCATGGATGGGCACAACTGGATGTTCCCAGTTGCATTTGGATTTTTTGAAAGTGAGTCCATTGAAAATTGGAAATGGTTTTTAGAGCAGCTGCATAAGGCCATTGGAAATCCCCCACATTTAGCTATTAGTTCAGATGCTTGCAAGGGCTTAACAGCAGCTGTGAGGGTAGTGTACCCTTGGGCAGAGCATAGAGAGTGTTTTCTTCACTTGATGAGGAATTTTGTTAAGAAATTTCATGGCCCTGTATATGATAGCATGTGGCCAGCAACAAGAACATTCCAACCTGAATATCATGAGTACTGCATGAACAAGATATTTGCAGCAAGTAAGAAGGTCAAACCTTATCTAGACAAAGATCACAACTTAATTTGTATGAGGAGCAAATTCTCGGAACATATCAAATGTGACCATATCACAAACAATGTTGCAGAGGTTTGGAACAACTGGGTGAAAGAGATTAAAGACCTTCCTATACCCGAGCTTGCAGATACTTTGAGGTCCAAATTCATGGAATTGTATGCAAAAAGGAGAAGAATTGGTGAGAAATTAGATGGCCATGTGATGCTCCCTAGTGGTCCGGCAACTGAACACAATGAGTAGGCAATTGGGTCACTTGAATGTCAAAGAAGGTGCAAGGGAAGAAGCAGAGGTGATTGAGGTGACTAAGAATCATAAAGTGCTAAGATATGTTGTGAATCTCAAGAATCATATTTGTGATTGCAGGGAGTGGCAGTTCTCAGGGAAGCCATGTCCCCATGCTTTAGCACTCATAATAAGTAGCAGAAATCCTAAGATGGAAGACTACTTGCATCCTTACTTCTCAGTCAGGATGTTTAGACTTGCATATTCTGGTGTAATTAAACCATTACCTGACAAGTCTCGGTGAGCACATGTGGACTTTGTTGACGGTGAAATTCCGTCAACCTAGCCATGAGTTTATCTTCGGTGTTGGCATGAGTTTTATACCTTATCCATTGGTACTAACCCCCGTGGTATAACAAGCTCACTTGTGCATGTCGGTTTTGGAGTTTAGTGTTTATGCAGGGTTTTAGCGTTGAAAGCAAGACTTCCGGGATAAGTTCATTAAGCACCTCATGGCGAGACCTTGAAGCCCGGCAGAAGTCAAGCAATGAAGTGAACATGACTCCAAGAAGCCCAAGGACCCAACCCGAGAAGATGGAAAACTCTGAGGACCTAGCCAGAAAAGTGTCGAATCTTGCGAGACAAGGAGCTTCGTCCAATTCGAAGAGAAACTGACGACAAGGGCCCACATGCAGAAGAGGGGAGGATCTAGAAGACTCGGGAAGCAACGTCGGGCGAAGGAGGCCGCGGACTGGGCCGAAGTGGGCTCAGGCCGACCGGCCCAGCCCATTTCGAGGCCCAGTCGGCCCCCCTTTGACCTGGATGCATCTCGGGCTATTTATAGCCCCTGACCGAGAGCCACGGATCAATCAATTCGTCATCCGCCGCCGAGGAGCAGAGAAGCTTGAGGGACACCATCTCGGAGATGAGGGTCGTGCTAGTTGTCTAGGGTCTCCCTAGCCGGCGTGGGAACCTTGCATGGAAGACCACGTCGGAGCTCCGAAGCAAGGATCAAGATAGGATCCCGGTGGTGATCTTGTTCATGTAATCATTCATGGTGAAGTTTTTATAGTGAATCCGATTTCTAGCGATCAAGTGCCTTCTCGATGATTTTGTTTTCTTCTTGGTTATGCTTCTTCCCCAATCTAGTCTATAGCTAGATTGCATAGGGTTCTCTTGTAGCCGCGGTGGCTAGAGGTGCATACCAGACCGACCAAGTGATTTCAACTTGTTCTTATCGAACTCGCCCTAGACTACCCGCATGAGTAGGGATACGTTGTGACAGAACGGGGGTTCCGAAAGGCGGGCGTTTTCGGAATCAGACCGGAGGCCACGGTTTAAAGATGCTTTTAATGAGATTCGCTTTTCTATCTTCATCTATCTTGTTTGGAGCTACAACATAAGCATGATCTAGACTCTCTAGATCGGTTATCTCTTGCTTTCTCTTGTTACCTCTTTAGTAGATTAGATTAGATTCGTTTTCTTTATGAGTTAGTAGATTAGATGGAACTTGCTTCTTCATAAGATAGCTTTCCTTGCTTTACTAGATTGAGTCCTTGCGTTGCACATTATTCCACGGATTTGATACCTTGGGTTCACCACTCGAGGGAAGAAGGGTCCCTTGACTACGACGGGAGACTTGTCCGCTTGCAAGTCTAAATGAACTTTGATACAACTATTAACTATCAACAGACTTGGATTTCAAGTTGAGGCCACCTAAGCAACAAGAGAAGAAAACAGTTGGGAGGCAGAGGAAGAATAGGATACCTAGCTGTTTGGAGCACAAGGGCAACAAAGCTAAGGTAAAGGCAAGTGGTAGGTACAGTGTAGCTCTCGCTTAGGACATGGCCACAGGAGTACATCACCTAAGTTCCCTCTTAATGGAACAAAAAAGGTAAAAATTGATGTCATTTTAATTGTATATAGTTGCTATTTTACCCTTTAATTTCAACTAAAAATATTGTAGTTATATATTGCTGTTGTTTTACCCTTTAATTTCAACTAAAAATATTTTGCAGAAAGAGTCGTGCCAAGCCCAAAAGGAAGCCTGGTGCAGTGAAGTCTGATGAAGTTCCAAGCACACCCAAAAGACAGAAAGTTGGAGTGAATGATACTGCTATGAACACTAGTCCTGCAATGAATACAAGAAGCCAATTGGCATTGAGCAAGGAAGTTGGGGAGGGGACAAGCCAAGACCTGATCACCACCACTCCAATTAAGCAAAAGAGAGCTGTCAAGAAGAAGCTCACTCCAAGGAAGGCAAATAATTGAATTTATATTCAGTTAACTATGGACTTGTATGCTTTTGTAATGATATTCGGGAAACTATGGACCTGTATCCATGCTTCTGTACTACATATGTTAATTTCTGGAACTGAGACGTTGTTTCTATGATGTATGCATTTATGGACAAACTTGCATGGCTAAAATGTATGGAACCTATTATATGTGTTGTCGTTTATGTGAACTTGTTATATATGTTGTGGTTTCATCACTTTCTTCACTTTTATATCTATATTGTTTCATCCCTCGTATTGCTGTTGTATGGATACATGCTGCCAAAATTTACATAAGAAATGTTGCATTTCAGAAATGCTCAAAGACAACAGATACAAGATCATTTCAGAAAAAATATGCTTTTCATTTCATTTGAGACATAGATACAAGATCAATTCAGAACATACAATAGGATGCCTCAAAGATAGAACAAATATGTTCAGACATCCAAGCAAACCACCACAATAACTCATTGTAGGTTCCCTGGTTGCTACAAGCTCATTCACCTCTGTCAATCCTTGTTTCAGACCATCTATTTCTTGTAGAAGCTCAGACCATCTATTTTTTGCAGAAGCTTTGGTATGGCATCCACCGAAGGAGAGGTTGAACCTAAATATCCTTCTCTGTAAATATATGCCTCATAAGCATCACATGATGATCCTGCAGCCACATGCACAACAATCCCCTCAAAATTGGAAGGACACAGACAATTGCAAGGAACCATATGTTTGCTTTCTCATCACACAGACTGCTGCATCTTTGGGCATGACTCACCTGCTACATCTTGGGGCATCTCAGCACACTAGGTATGGTATCCACCGAAGGTGGCTGCTGCATCTTGGGACGTAGAACAGGTGTGGAACTGGTGCCTGCGTCCCTGAGCTTGTTGATGCACACCGCGCACTCCACCCTCCCCTCACCGTCGTCGCGGGCAAGCAGCAGTAGGCACGGCCGGCAGCGCAAGCAGCAGGCAAGGGCGGCGGCGCAAGAAGCAGGTACCTCCGGTGCCGGGCGCAAGCAGTATGCAAGGCCAGTGGCGGCGCAAGTTGCAGGCAGCAGCGACGGGCCACACAAATGCCTCTGCCCTCGGTCTCCTCTGATACGTGGATAAGGTGAGGGGTATTTTGGTCTCATCACTTGAGAATGAAGCCGTAGATGGAAAAGAAAAGAAGAAAAATGAGGGGAGTCCCTTCTTTTGAAACAATTGATGAGCACGGTGTCAGTTTTTGAAAGGTGCTCGAATTGGGTGTCAAACCGTGTGAGGCGCTCGAATTGGGTGTCATGTTTTGAAATTTCTCCAAGATCGATGGGCCTGAATCTGAATCTGACTTTACAAGAATGAACTACTTACAATTTCAGTTCATAATTGATAACTAGTCATCTTTATGTAATGCAGATTAGGGTCAGCACTCCTCATGGAAGCCGAAAGACGACTCTTGTCTCTGCACTTGATTACCTTTTCCAGGTCCCTGGTAGTTAAGTTCTCCTTATCAAAACTGATCATAGCACGTCTCTAACCTGTATGAATGAAATATAAAGTGCTAAACTTTTATATGACCCAGGTGATAGATTCACCGGATCAATTCAGAGTAGATCGAGTGGGTAGAACTGTGAATGACATACCTTTACCTCTACTGTTGTGTCCTTCACTGCTTCGTCGGTGAAGATCTGCACACGGGCAGCGACGGTCGGAGTAGAGGTCGAGTGTGGTGGCGCCGGTGGTGCTTCCCGTCACTTCAGCACTCCCTTTTGGTCGTCTAGGGTTAGGAGTGTGGGGGCTACTGTGGCGGTGGCGAACCTCGTATCTAGAGTCGCGGTCCCCACTCCCTGTTATGGTGTTGCGCGACAAGGGCCCACCAGCGTTCTAACAGGCTGGGCGTCCCTGATCCGGACGCGGGTCAAGGGCCTAATGGGCCGTTGGGCCCATTGGTGGAGAGATCAATCTAACATTCTCCCCTTGATCTCACCATATTCTTTTTAACTTCTTTTCTCATTCCATTACAGATCAATGCATAGAGCATGTTTTATCGTCACGGACAATCTCGATTCTGTCAATCCCCTATAGATTCAACAGCTACAATACACATCTATGTACTGAAACAAATTATTTAGACTTGGGCCCTTTATTCTCCGAAATCTTGAACTATGCCAGAAACCCATGTTGCACATGTGCTCTCTAAGCGCACTGGGTTATATAAATTTCGTAAGAGGATCCTCAAGCACTTGCTTGTCTCTTGTATGCGCAATATTTTTAATATGATTTCGGACTTACTCCTTTACAACATATAACTTTGTGTCAATGTGTTTGGCAGCACACTTGACTTGTTGTCATAGGAGTGAACTACTTTAATGGTTATTGTTGTTGTCAACCATTTTCAATTCCGGGTATAGGTTCCATTAAGCATTTTGCCTGTCCCTCAGCCTCGTATCATGCTATACCATATCTTTGCATCACATTGATGACATTTGTATTAAACCCTTTGGAGCATTTCCACACAAAAACATTAAGTGTGAAAGTTAGCGACAATTGTGGATTTCGCTACACATTTCACAAAATATTTTTGTACTCACAAACCTTTTGAGAGCACTTGATCTTTTCAACTTATCATGAGGTTGATACACTTCATTCCATTCTAGTGATCTATAGCTGGATTGGAGATTGCCAAAACAACACGGATATACGAACTATGTCAAGATAAGTTCTATCTTTTTCATTCATTAGGCTTCCAACAGCTGAAGCATATGGTACCATATTCTTTTAATCCATTCCATATTGATTCTTGGAACATAAAAGTTCCCAAAACCATTACCCTTGACAATGAGAACAGGTGAAGGTTTACTCGCATGCATACCATATTTCTTTGCAACTTTTCTAAGTATGCCTCTTGTGATAGTTCTAATACCCCTTTTCTTTTATCTCGGTGAATCTCGATCCTTATAATTGAGAGACATTCATCGAGAATTTCCTTTTCAACTTTGAGGACAAGAACCTCTTCTCCTTTTACAATAGATTGACATTACTGCTACCACGCAAGATGTCAATCACATATGCACAATTAGGAAATGAATTCCCATTATATAACATTGTTCAAATGTTGTCCTCTTATTCACTTTTAAACCCAAAAATTAACATCCAAATCCTTTATCTTTGAATGTTATCATTCGTAAATGATTTCTTTAAGCGGCATTCCTTTTCTTCTTTTATTTACATGACAAAAAACTCTTAGGTTGTGCCATGAAATACTTTCATCTGATGTAACTCAGATCATGATGTTCCACAAAATTCATTGTAATCGTTTCATTCTCTTTGCACAAAAAACTTTTGATTTAAGATTCTCTTTGTGTGTTCACATATTCTCTTTGGAGTCACGTCACGACTTGTAGACCCATTACAGCCTACAGTTTTGGCTCCATTGAGAATCACTTACGAGTCCCAAGTTTCCTCAGGATTCATCAGTTCCACTTTCAATGAACAAGTGATTCTTTTCTTGTTTCTAACACATGTGGTGGAATAAACCACAATGCGAACTTTTCTATATTACAAACTTTGCAACCATCAGACTTTTGACTCTTTGAGACCTACTAGAGGCTCAATGGCACATTGTGTGCCTCAACTTTTGGTACATCTACCATATGGGGCTGCAGTAGCTCTCCCCATGCACAACAATGAGTTTCAATGGCTCCTGAAGGACAGGTTCCATATAATCTACCATATTGTTGCCACGAGTGTCGAGAAAAATAGCTACTGAATCATCAGAGTGGGCATATATACCCACTTCTCTTCGAAGTCAATTTCTCGAGCCACCATGCTCCTTCTGATTGCTCTCGTATTCCAAGAAGACAATATGTCTCGTTAGAAATAAAAGAACCTTTTCTTTTATCTGAATTACCAATAAAATGCCCCCCAGATCATCCTTTTCTTTCATCCAGATGGTCAACTAAATGGCTCCCCCAGATCTTACTATTATAAATAATAGATTATCTTTAAACTTTCTCATTTTGGGTTTGTACTTTCACCATTTTGGTCACATTGCTATCATCCTATCGGGCTTATAGAAGTCCAGGATTTTAGCTGTTCTTTTTCCTTAGGGGTATCATATTTAGGACTGTCGTACTCCCCCAGAGAATCACATTTATCATCTATAGATCACACTCTAAATGCATACAATGCATTACTTTCCTGAAGTATAGGGGATTTTCACCTTTCTCACCTTTACCCCCCTCGAAACGTGGCATGAACTTTCTTGCCACAATTTCGAAAAACTTTCAGGACTATTATCAGTGAGGAAACTTTGAGAACACTTTCAATTACTTCCTTTGTTTGTATGATTATATCATACAAAACAAGGTTTTTACATAACTCATATATGGGAGTACATCATTCCTCATTTAACTTTAAGAACTCAACAAAGTCCTTTATTTCCATGCTTTTGAAAACTCAAGCAACTCAAGCTTGTATGTCATTCTTTATCTTTAGGTTCGCATATTACTTTCGATTCTCTTTAAACTCATAGAGTACTTAGTGACTATAACACAATGGAAATGCTCAATCAATACCAAAGTAGTAAAAGAGGTACTCCAAAAAACTATTTCCCAGTCTGGAGTACACAATAAGCACATGAGTCATTATATCTTTCTCCCGCCATGCAGGATGAGTCCTTTGACAAAACTTTTCCCGCCATATAGGATTGTCTAACATAGCATTATGCCAACATTAGCCAATCATGCGGTTATTTTCTCGGAGCCTTTCCCGCCATGCGGCTTTTCTCATCGTGCGAGAGTATCACAAATTTTCCTCTCCATCCAGGTAATATCCTGGAAGGAACATTGTGACAACCCCATCCGAGATAATTCCGTACTATCGCCTAAACCACTCCATTTGGTCATTAAGCGATAATAAAGAAGCATCCCGTTGAGTATTGCCGGGTTTACGCCCGGTAAATCACTTGGAAACACAGAGAGGATCGAACGAATGCATTAAAACTCACACAAAGGTGAGTCCAGAGTGCCTTACACCTTAATACTAATCTCCCCGTAGGGTCCAATTATTACAAACCATAAATTCCAACATGGTAATAAGTCATTCAGAGTTTTACTAAAACAGCGGAAGTTCTAATAACGATACGTCACAACATCACCAGAGGCCATCTGTGACGCCGTTACTCAACGTCCTCATCCACCCATTCCAGCTCCCAGCCGGGTGGAATCTTACCAGGCCAAACAACTTCACCTGAAAACAACAGTTATAGCAAGTCTGAGTATACTAATACTCAGCAAGACTTACCCGACAAAGATTACCTCTAATCATGTAGGCCTTTGGCTAGGGGGTTTGTTTTGCCAAAAAGCAACTAAGATCATGGATCCTTACTTTCAATATTTTAGCTCGGTTTCTAGTGAGGTTATCATTACTAAGTGAGCAACTGATACAAACAAGGATTGTATCACACAATTAATTCATGCAGAAGGTTTCACATAGTTCCATTATTACGAGATATCATGGCCAGCTGATTAAGCAGTCTCAGATAACAGTGAGAGGCCGACAATCGATTGATTCATACACCTTGCAAGGCAACCTAAACACACGGAGCGGTGCCCCACAGAGCTGACACCGACCAAACGGTTCCCAAAAGTCCTCGGGTTGGATGATAGCCTACAGTCCCGGGTACAGGGCTATCTGGAATGCCCCACACAGTGCATGCAGCCTCACACATGTACCCTCCTTCCGGTTGCAAGCCGGGCAGGAGACGAATCGAGATTAGTAGTAGTAAAATCCCGTACCGTCTCATTAAGGTACTAGGCTTACCGGTCCCATTCCCGACAAGTGCTTAGTACATTCAAAAGCTTAGCCCACGAAGCCACTGGACCGGAGCCCAAATCCCATGCTCTTACCACATGAGCAATTCATTACTTTAACTGGGGATTTCCACAAAGGAAAACCTATTCTCGCGAGTGACGAACATCACTCGACTTGTACCGGATCCTTAGAGCATAGCATCTAGCGACCTAGCATACTGGTAGAGGAACATAGGCACCTAGGGATCATGCAATTAAGGTTTCACCCAATTCCTGAACGTAAATGCACCTGGGATAACTGTCGGGGATAGCCCTGAGGGTCCCCTAAAACAACCGGGGAAATCCTGCTTAAAACCTGCAAAAAACCAAACTAAACACATCCCACTTAAGCACACACACGGGGCACAGCCCACACTGCGGTGGTCCACGTGGCCCACCAGAGCGGCCCACTCAAAGGCCCCCTCGAGCAAGTTCCGCCTCGCTCGAGGGTTCACACCTCCCTCGAGCGGGCTCCGCCTCGTTCGAGGGATCGCCTCCGCCTCGCTCGAGACTCCCTCACACGCACGCCCGTTCCCGCACGCGGGTACGGGCGTTTAATGCTCTGACACGGCGGGGCGGCGCCATCATGCGCCTGGGACTCACGCCCCGGTCCTGTTGCACCAACTCCCTAGGGGGAACCCATCCCCGCCACTGTGGGGGACTATGCGACGTGGCCGGTGTCAGCCCCGTGACACTGCGTCGCCTACTCCCGTACGACTAACGTGCCGAGCCCTCGAAGGGGGGCCGGCCACACCCTCGAACCACTTTCTCGTGAACTTGCAGGGCCAGGTCACGGCGCTAGGCCGGCGGGACGCCATCCCTGCCACTGTTGGTCGTGTGCGGCCGCCCCCGTGCTCGCAACACCACGCCGGGCACTGTTACAACCACTCCGGCGCCGTGCGGCACGCGGGGGCGGGACGCTGCCACGCCTACCACTGTACTCCGTACAGATCACCGTCAACGGCTTCCTCAAGCCTTTCTGAAGACGCCACGGCCAGCCACTACGCCCCTGCCCTCGAAGCTACCACTGTTCAGGTACAAGATACGCCATGATGACCAGATCGTGGCAAGGACCGTCAAGGCGGCCGCCTACTCTGCGGCGTTGCACACCATACTTCCCCATGAAGCTGAATAGTGCGGCATGCTTGTAGTTCGCCCTCTCCTTTGTCTATAAAAGGAAGGTGAACTCCCCCGTCGCAAGGGACAGAGGACACGGGACATCATACATCCAAACCGCACCACGCACAATTCTCCCACAACATCTGAACTCATTCCGATCATTCCACCAGGGACTTGGAGGCCACGCCTCCTCTCCCGTCCTGCTTGTAGCCGCCCCACTACAGGAACCCCGGTGCTGAGCAATATAGTGCCCCGAGCACACCACTGCTGGATGTACGGCCCCCGGCCAGAACCAGGATAAATCTTGTGTCTTTAGTTGCTTAGCATCGACCATTGAGGGATAGACCTTGGCGCTTACTACTGGTTAGTGTCGGGGCCACATTCCGCACCGACAGTTGGCGCCCATCGTGGGGCACGCGAGCACTGAAGGTCAATCCACCGTCAACTCCCTCCATGGTGATTCGCACCGAGTACCGCTGCACGCGTTACTCTATGGGCAGCTCAGACCCTCTCCCCGCCGGGTTCGAAATCCGGTTCGGGGGCCCGAATTTCCAGGCTACAGGGAACGGCTACCTAATGCGCCTCACCAACCGTAAGGAACTTCGTGGGCGGCGCCAAGCTGGGTCCGCCCCGGTCGCCGCTGCACGGGTCGCCACGACGCCAACGCCCGCCGGCACGGACGCGCGGGCCCATCAACATCACGGCGCCGCCGTCGCTCCGGCCGGCGCTCGTGCCGAGGCACGGTCGGAGCGACGGCATGCCGAGCGCGTCGCCTCACAACGCGCGCGCCCGGCGGCACGATGACGGCCGCCCCCGGCGGGGGAGCGCACGATCTCCGGGCCGCGCTTCCCCATCGGTCTGCGTGGCGCCACGGTGGCCTACACCGCCAACGCCAACGCCAGCACCGCAATGCGCAGGGTTCCCCCTGGCCTCCACGT
Source organism: Cenchrus americanus (assembly GCA_947561735.1). Taxonomy (NCBI): domain Eukaryota; kingdom Viridiplantae; phylum Streptophyta; class Magnoliopsida; order Poales; family Poaceae; genus Cenchrus; species Cenchrus americanus. Next base: position 71,761,027 of record OX387244.1, on the reverse strand, counting down.
TTACGTCGCCAGGGACCCTAGTGCCTCCGCCGATGACGAGTCGTCCCTAGGCTCTCTCGATGCGTTGCCACCCGCCACCTTGCACGGGTACGCGGAGTGGGACTTCTCCGGCGTGCCGGACCCGGTAATGTTTAGGCGATTTCTAGACGCCACGGACTACTGGTTCGGCTGCTCCGACGACTCCAGCACCGGAAGCTACGACCCCGCGCGGGAATGCTGCGTCGTCATCACCAACGACCCTGCGAATGCCACCGGCGCGGCGGGCGCCGGCGACGGGGAGGTTCGACCCGCTCTATGGACCGCTTCGCGCCTGGCAGCGGGACCAAGCGCCCCTGCTCCTTCACCCCCAACGGGGGCCGACATCAACGCACAGCTGGCCCAAGCCCGCGAGCTCGAGTCCAAGCTGGCGGAAGAGTATCGGACGGTGTGGTTGCTCCGCGCCTCTATGGCGGGCGAGGCCTCTACGCGCGACGAACGCGTGCGAGAGCTGGGCATACAGGCCCGCGACTGCATCAACGCCGATTTCAACGTCGACAACCCAGATACACCTCCGCGAGTGAGCCAAAAGCTCATTGCCGCCGCGATGCTGCTGTGGGCTATGCCCGCCCCCTCGACACCCGAGGAGCGGAACCTGCACCGTGAGGCGCAGGCGCTCATCGAGCAAGCGGCCGTCCAGCAGGCCGAGAGCTCGGCGTCCCGCATCCGCCAGCAGAGGGACGCGCGGGACGATGGGGGCGCGGAGGGGCCTGAACCCTCGGTACACGCGGGTAGAGCGACGGAGCACCCCGCCAACCCAGGGCGCACGCTGGCTAAGGAGCGACTCCTCGACACACGTGGGTAGGCGCGGGACGGCGACGCCCGCAATGTCATCAACGCTCGTCGGACGAGCAAAGCGGAGGCGCGGGTGGCCGCGGGCTACCACCCCCGACGGGGCGGACGCTACGACAGCGATGAAGACCGCTCGCCAACGCCGGAACCCCTGGGGACCCGCGTGTTCAGCCGGGAGATCCGCGCAGCAGCCTTCCCCCAGTGCTTCCGCCAGCCGACGACCATCGTCAAGTACAACGGAGAGACGGACCCCCGCGTGTGGCTCAACGACTACCGCCTGGTGTGCCAGCTGGGCGGAGCCACCAGTGACGAGGTCATCATCCGCAACCTCCCCCTGCACCTCGCCGACTCGGCCCGGACGTGGCTTGAGCACCTCCCGGCCAGTCAGATCCACAACTGGGATGACTTGGTCCGCACGTTCGTCGGTAACTTCCAGGGCACGTACGTGCGCCCTGGGAACTCCTGGGACTTGCGCTCCTGCACCCAGAAGCCTGGAGAGTCACTCCGGGACTTCATACGGCGTTTCTCCAAGCGCTGCACGGAGCTCCCAAGCGTGGCGCAATCCGAGATTGTACACGCCTTCCTCGAGGGCACCACGTGCCGGGATCTCGTGCGCGAGCTGGGGCGCAGCCCGTCGGTCGACTCGAATGAACTGTTCGATGTCGCCACCAGTTTTGCCTCAGGCGAAGAGGCGGTGGGGGCGATCTTCGACGACAAGAAAGGGAAGCGCACGGACGACGCGCCCGCGGAGGACAGCAAGTCCAAGGAGCCCCACCGAAAGGACAAGCGGGGCAAGAAGGGGAAGAAGCCGCGCCGTGAGGCGTGCGAGCAGGGACGCGACGGCAACGACGCCGAGGCCCTTGCTGTTAACCCGGCTCGACGGGGCCCTCGACCGGCCCCTCGAGGTCAAGGGGTGTTCGACGACATGCTAAAGAAGTTGTGTCCCTACCACAAGACACCGGTGAACCACACCCTCGAGCAATGCGACTTGCTCAAGCGGTTCTATGGCCGCGCCGCCGCGAAGGACGCTGAAGCCAAGAAGGATGGGGGTGACGGTGACGCTGGCGGCTTCTTGAAGGATCGGATGGCGACTAGAGAGGGGGGGAGTGAATAGGAGCCGGTAAAAATTCCTCCAAAAGAACCCGGCCTATACCCTAGACAAACCCCAGTCACACACGAGCGATGGATCGAATCACACACCAATCGCCAAGACCACGAGGTTATGGATCAACCTCTAGCCTTAGGAACGATTCCTTGAAGCACACGCGGAAGCACGAAAGAAGAAGGAGAGGAATCGAACCAAGAAGCAAAGCGCGCAGCCTCTGGCGGACCGTCCGGCCAGACAGGGCGGACCGTCCGCGATGGGCCGCGCGGACTGTCCGGCTCGCTACCGCGCGACCGTCCGCGCCAACACCATGGACCGTCCGGCCTACTCCGCGGACCGTCCGTTAAAGACACACGGAACCAACGGGGACGCACCCACACCACGGACCGTCCGCGGGGAGCACGCGGACCGTCCGCCGTGCACCCGCGGACCGTCCGCCCTCTGCTGCGGACCGTCCGAAACTCCGTCCAACCGAAAACCAAAAACGCGACGGATCGAAACGAAAGGCGAGCAAGAACACGAAGAACACAGGACGAACCCTAGCCGCGCGAACCGTCCGCCAGCACCTCGCGGCTGTCCGCCAGGTGCAGACAGAGCAGAAAACGCCCGACCTCGAAAGTCAACTCCCCCAAATCATCATCGGATTTCCCAAACGGTTGAAGCTATGGAGACAAGGGTTTGGGGACTTGAAAAGCGTCACACAAGGATGCTATAGCCCAAAAATCTTGCCTCCTAACTCCCTAAATCACCGGGAATCGCGAATCCTTTGAGCACCACCAAAAGCTAGAGCACCGAACGAAAAGCTACGAATCCAAGTGGTTTCCCGGCGTTTGAGGGCACAAGATCAATCCCAAAGATGCACGAGACATCTATCCATGTTTTCCTCAAAGAAATCCGGGGAGAAACCCACTCAAATCCGCGGAATCACACCGAGAACAAAGGCACAAAAACAAGCACAAAAGACCACGAAAAACACAACTCCGAATCTTCTATACAAACCAGGAAAGATTCACAAGGTCTAGCATGCCACCCTAGCATCCATCCCTCTCAACAAATCTCTCATGAAGCTCTCATGCTAGCCTAGAGAAAATGGAAGGAAAAAATAGCTACGAAAATGAGAAATGGGAGGGAGGAAATGAAACCCTAAGTCGCGGAGAGTGAGAGCCATCCACACACACTCATGGCTTATATATCAGGTCCCGTCGGAGTGGTAAATGACTCGACTACCCCTAGCTTAACTACTGGCGATACAACCCATGTAGGGGCATTTAGGTAATGTTTGTGGGTCTTGCCATCGGACGGCCACGCCTTTGCCGCACCCCGCGTCCTCCCGACGCAAGCCATGCGATCCCGCCGCGTGTCCTCCGCCTCGAAGCTTCCCAACACGCCCGGATCCCGTCTCCGTCGTGTTGGGCCCTCGGACTTGGTTTTGAGGCCCAAACCAAGAAACCGTCCGCCGGTGGTTTTGTGGGCAAACCACCAAACCCCGCGTGCTCGGTCCGGCCTCCCCGCCAAACCACTTGACTCGACCGCCACCGTGCACCGGCTCGATTGTCCATGACTTCGTCTTGCTCGTGTCGCCACCATGTGGCCCGCACCCGGTCCCCGTCGTCCACCGGGTCCCTCGAACCGAGCCTACTTGTCTCTCCATCTCCCGGAGGCCCCTCAAGGTCGAAGACCTTTCGCGCCCGTTCTTCACCCTCGCAACAACACGAACTAGGCCGCGGCCTACACTCGCGCACCGAGCCAAGAGTCGGTCCAACGGCCGTTGTCAATCACTCATCACCGAGGAGCGATCATCCATCGACCACCGGGACGCTCCCGGTCCTCAATCTCCCCCTTGATGAGTGCATTGACAACACACAACGCGAAATGAAATTCGAGAGAAAGAAAGAAAGGAAGAAGAAAGAAAAACAAAGAAGCTCAACTCATGACCAAAACCAAAGAAAGGCGAAGAAAGGTCACAAGCCAAGCAAAGCACAAAATCCACATCGAAAACAACAAGAAAGCTCCCCCCGAACAAATGCAAGCTCCCCCCCGAACATGTGGATGCAAACTTCCAAATTTTAGCTCACCTCTTCTGAATTTTCATTAAGCTCACCTCTTCTCCCCCTTGTTGACAATGTATGAATCAAGGTGAAAATGCAGAAATGCAAAACGAAGCATATAAACATCTACATGAGCTTCTCAAATAGGCCAAATCTAGTGTCAAAGGGTAAAAATGAGACAAAGATCACACATATGAATCATAGCATAGTCAAAGCATTGCCACAAGTAATATATGAAAATACAAGCATGTGACAAAGCAAAATTTTCAGATTTAAGCAGTTTTACCAAAAGAATGCTCGCTTCACATGTAAAAGCCTATCCATGTCACACTTGAGCCACAAACATGCATACCATTCAAAGATCATACGAGGATATCAAATTCTCAGCAAAAGATCATGGCAAACACCCATAAAGCAAAGCATGTCATGTCAAAGCTCATGAGCCATGTGTCCACTTCGGGGAGACTTCTCCACTGGTGAACATCATGCAACATGTTTTGCACCCATATGTGAAAGATAAGACATTTTAAGCATAGACATGATGGATGGAGCATTTTTCAAGCATACACACTTCTTTTCAAGATTAATTAATTTCATGGTACATGAAGTGCCTTTGCGGCAAAAAAGAAGCTTATGCTCCCCCATGAATGCAACATAGGCTAAACATTCACCATGATATTCGGCCTTTGGCCCAAATGCAAGAACAAGGCATCCAAGCACAATCTAAGCATGAAAAGCACATTTAGACCAAACTGTGACATGGATACACAACTACACACGAGTGGAGCATATTTAATCAAAAATTAGTCAAGATTAGCATTTATTTCAAAAGAGGCTATCTCACCACACATATATCTCAAATATTCCAAGAGCATAGCCTCACATCACCATTTCCCCACACATATAACCAATATCTAACAAATAGCCAAAGAAACTCAAATATGGCATATGAAAGAAGCTCATCATCCTAAAATGCAATATGATACAAATGCAACATGATATATGACAAGATGACTATCCTACCATGGTTTGTACACCAAGCAAAAGCATGTATATACATCAAAGTAAAACATGGTATGATACATATGATACAAAAGGAAACCCCCCAAGAAACAACTAGAAAGACAACAAACCCCAAGTTCCCCCCGCAAGCGCACAAATGTAGCTTGGTCGAGAGGCTTTGTGAAAATGTCTGCAAGCTGATCTTGGGTAGGGACATGGCTCAACACAATGGTTCCTTTTTCCACATTGTCCCTCAAGAAATGATACCTCACTTCTATGTGTTTGGTTCTGGAGTGAAGCACTGGGTTTTTGGCTACGCTTATGGCACTGGTGCTATCACAAAGAAGTGGGATCCGGGTACACTCCTCACCAAAGTCTCTCAAAGTGTACGAAATCCACAACAGCTGGGAACAACAACTCGCGGCAGCAACATACTCTGCCTCTGTGGTAGACTGAGTTACACTAGACTGCTTGCGGGAAGACCATGAGACCAACGAAGACCCAAGAAACTGGCAAGTACCAGAAGTAGACTTCCTCTCAACTCGACATCCAGCAAAATCCGCATCGGAAAAACCATGAAGAGAAAGAGTCGAGGAGGAAGAATACCAAAGGCCAAGACCAGGGGCAGACTGTAGGTACCTGAAAATCCTCTTGACGGCCTGTCGATGTGATGTCCTCGGCGAAGCCTGAAACGAGCGCACAGACACACGCTGAACTGTATGTCTGGCCTCGTCGCCGTCAAGTAGAGGAGGGAGCCGATCATGCTCCTGTACTCCCGCTGGTCCACTGGTTCTCCGTCCTCATCCGCATCCAAAGTGGCCGTACTCCCCATGGGAGTCGACATCAACTTCACATCTTGCATCTGGAACTTCCTCAGCATGTCTTTTGTGTACTTGGTTTGGTGCACAAATGTACCGTCCTTCACTTGCTTGATCTGCAGCCCGAGAAAATACTGCAACTCGCCCATCATGCTCATCTCGAACTCCCTGCTCATCTCATCTGCAAACTTGGCAACAAGGTTATGTGACGATCCACCAAAGACAATATCATCCACGTATATCTGAACAATCAACAAGTCATTTCCATGCTTGAGGAGAAACAAAGTCTTATCCACGGTACCCATCACAAACCCTCTGCTCAACAGAAAACCTCTCAATCTCCCATACCAAGCACGGGGCGCCTGTTTCAACCCATACGAGCCCTTTCAATCCGTACACCCCGTGAGGGTACAACTCACTCTCAAACCCCGGTGGCTGCTTCACATACACCTCCTCCTCTATGACCCCATTCAGAAAAGCATTCTTCACATCCATTTGAAACAACTTGAACCCTTTAGCCACGGCAAAGGCTAGAAGGATTCGAATTGCCTCAAGACGGGCCACAGGAGCAAAGGTCTCCTCATAGTCGATCCCCTCCTCCTGACTAAACCCCTGAGCAACAAGTCTGGACTTGTTCCTCACAACCATCCCATTCTCACCCTCTTTGTTCTTCCAAACCCACTTGGTTCCTATAGGATGGCAATTTGGAGGTGGTTCAACTAACTCCCACACCTGGTTGCTCTCAAAGTTTTCCAACTCCTGATGCATAGAATTGACCCAATTTGCATCAAATAAAGTGTGTCTAATGTCCTTGGGCTCAAAGGTGGCAACAAAAGCAGCATGAGCAAAATGAGAGGAATTCCTAGACCTTGACCGTGTAGTGCATTCATCGATGTTCCCAATGATCTTCGACAAGGGATGCACTTCTTGAATCCGCCGGGGAGCCTCACGCCTCGAGACTACCTCCCCCTCAACTCCAGCTTCTCTCGCCTGGTCCTCTTGTTGCACTGTCGTTGTCCATGAAGTAGACGGTCCACGCTCCGTAGTGGTCGTAGGGGAAGTAGTGGGTACACACTCAGCTTCAGGCGCATGGTTCTCTCCATCATCATCTCCAGCTTCATCCTTCTCCTCCTCAAAGAGGTCCTCGGCCATCTCTTCATCACCTGCACATTCAAATCCAAGAGAGGTACATGGCATTGTCTCGTCGAATGTTACCTCGCAAGTCTCCATGATTTTGTTAGTCTCAAGATTAAGCACCCTATAGGCTCTAGAGTGGTTAGCATATCCAAAGAAAATACCATCACTAGACCTAGCCTCAAACTTGTCGAGTTTTCCCTTCTTCAGAATAAAGCACTTGCAGCCAAAGACTCGGAAATGACTCACCTTGGGTGCCCGACCATGCATCGGCTCATAACGGGTCTTCTTCTTGAAAGCTCGCAATAAAATCCCGTTGGAAACATGACAAGTCGTATTGACCGCCGCGACCCAATACCTCCTAGGAGTCCTGTGCTCATCGAGCATCGTCCTAGCCATCTCACAAAGAGTCCGATTTTTCCTTTCCACGACTCCATTTTGAGGGGGCACAAAAGGGGTCGAATACTGATGTTCAAGACCTAGATCATGACAAAAGGCATCAAAACGAGAGTTCTTGAACTCTGAGCCATTGTCACTGCGGATAGCTCGAATAGCATTCCCATGCCTCTCGTTTTTCAACCTCACGATCAGATCTCGAACGAAACCAAATGTCTCACTCTTATCTTCCAAGAAAAACACCCAGGCATAGCGAGAGTAATCGTCCACCACAACAAGGACGTACCACTTCCCACCCACCGAGCGAACTCGAGCTGGCCCAACAAGGTCCATATGCAACAGCTCTGTCGGACGCTCGGTCATGACATCGGTCAGGGGTGGATGGGGAGTGGCTACCATCTTGCCATGCCTACAAGGAGCACAAACCAAATCCTTCTCAAGCTTCAACCTCGGCAATCCTCGGACAAGGTCAAGACCACTCAAGCGGGAAACCAAATCAAAGCTCAAGTGTCCCAACCGCCTATGCCATTTCCACAAATCGAAGAAGGACCGGCCATCAAACGGCGAGCGGGACCCAAAGAACGAGAGAAATCGGCCACGAAAATCGACCCTCGGGGATGATCATACAAACAAGATCACCTCGAGAATCAAGCAAACGAGACTCGCCAGACTTGAAACGCACCTCAAAACCCTCATCGAGCAACTGAGACACCGAAAGCAAATTGAAACCCAAAGACTTCACAAGAGCCACTCTCTTCAACGTTACCTTGTCACTCACATGCACAACACCCTCTTAAAGCACCCTTCCTCGTCCATTGTCCCCAAATGTGATGTACATCTTTTTTTTCACTGGGGTGAGGCTTGAGAACCACTTCTTATCTCCGGTCATGTGTCGAGAACACCCGGAGTCGATCAACCAAATGTCCTCCAAGCCTCCTGCCTGCAGTCAGAAACAAGAACGAGAGTGAGCTAACGACTCGACACTGGGGTTAGCACAAAGAAAGTTAAACCAGTGTCGAGCCATCTGCTCACAAGAGGGGTTAGCAAACATCATTCCCTTGCCACCAAACTTCCCATGTCCCATGGGAGGAGTACGAGCACCACGAGGGGGAAAACGTGGTCCGTAGTTCCTCTGGAACCCAAAGCTGCGATCATCTTCCCTAAACCCGTATTGAGGACGAGTAGGGGGACGTCCAGCAAAACCACCACGAGCCCGACCAAACCTCTCACCAGCACGCACACCATCATCTCTCCTAGCAAACCTCTCACCACCACCTCTCCGTGGGAACCCCGCCAACACTCCTCACACTTCCCACACCCGAGGGAAGTGGCACTCTAGGCTCGGGAATACCATGAGGCCGGCGATACTGTCCCGGTTTGCTTGCTCCCTAGCAAGCCTCTCATCCCTCTTCCTCTTGTAGCAAAACTCTGCAAGATGCCTCTCCTTGCCACAATACTCACACCTGAAGGGAATGGGTTTTGGTTTTGGCTCTGGCTTCTCTCTAGGCTTCTCACCCTTCTCACCCACAAACTTCACTAGTTTCTGGGAGTCATTTGTCTTAGGTGGGAATTTGGGTGGATCTTGGGTTGTGTCAAGCTTGTTGCAAAGGTGGTTGGGCTTTGGTGTGAAAGAGTTCTTGGGTGCTTTTGGGAGTGGGACTTGGATCTCTCCGATCACCTCAAACTCGGGGTTAGACTCAACACACTTCTCATACACACTCTCCCCCTTTGTTCTCTCCCACTTTCTCACCCAACTTCTCAAAACCCAAACCACGACCATCAGCTCTCTTGAACTCCTCAATCATGATTTTCAATTGAGGTTCCTGCCCAGACAACCAACCCAACACCTTTCTCAAATAGTCATTCTCCTCATAGATGACATCCAAACGGGAAGTAAGTTCAAGATTGCGCAAAGTAACTTCATCATAGCTAGTGCATGCATTGACAACAGGAGATTTCAAAGAAGCTTCCAAAGAGCTAATGGTAGAATGAGCATCAACAAGCTTAGCATGCATAGTAGGACATGATTTACAAGCACCAAGCAAAGTGGGTCTAGCCTTAAGCTCATAATATTCAGTACTAAGAGCATCTAGTTTAGCCAAAGTGGAAGCATTCTTCTCATTAAGCAACTTGATCTCATTCAACCATGCATCACACTCAAGACATTCAACATCATCAGGAGTAGTAGGAGCAAGTTTCAAAGAGTCATTCTCAAGTTTCAATTCAAGCAATTTCGACTCTAGCTCTCCTACTTTCTCACTAGCATTCTCAAGTTGAGCCCTAAGATCTTTCCTCATCTTTTTGGCATCTCTTACCACACTATCACGGTTGTCAATCAAGCCATTCAACCTAGCAATCTCAGCAAGCAAAGAGTCGGGGTCACGGTTTACCTCATCCTCCGAGTCGGAGTCGCTGTCTTCCTTCTCGCTCTTCTTGCTGCTTGAGCTATGGGCCATGCCACAAAAACCCTCAAGCGCCACATAGCTCAACCCGCTGAGGTTCCGGCTTGCACTCTTCTTGCCCTTGCGCCTCTCGGCGTCTTCATCCTCGCTGCTTGAGCTTGACTGCTCGTCGCTTGAGCTTGAGTCGACGTCGCTCGCACCGGCTACCATCGCTCTTGCCTTGTTCTTCTTGTAGCCGCTCTTGCTCGGTCGCCGCTTGTCCTTGTCCTTACTCTTGGACTTGCCGAAGTGCTTGCCCTTGGAGGAGTACTTGTCTTCACGCCTCGGGTGCGCCTTGTACTCGTTCACCTTGTACTTGTTCTCCTCCATTTCTGGGCACTCGGCGATGAAGTGGCCACGCTTGCCACACTTGTAGCACGTCCCTGAGCTCCGCCTTGCATTCCTCCGACTCTCGTGTAGTCGATCAAACCTCCTTGAGAGCAAGGCCAGCTCCTCCTCGCCCAGCACATCAAACTACTCATCTGGAATGGACATAAGAGAAGACAAGGAAAACTATCGACAGGAAGGGTTAGATTTGCCCTTTGATCCGCCCACAAGAGCAAGACTATGGTCAGTCGAGCCCTCATGCTTGGATTGCAACTTCCTGTCAACCTCAGCCGACTTGAGCTTAGAAAAGAGGTCATCCAACTCAATAGTCAAATATTGCCCAGACTCCTTGATGGCCTCAACCTTAGCACCCCAAACATTTGGGTCCAAGACATGCAAGAGCTTCAAAGTCTGATCATGCTCGGTGTACGGAAAATCCTCAACATTAGCCTTCATGTTGTTCACGATGGCGGTGAACCTCTGAAACATCGCATCGATGTCCTCACCGGGAAGTGGAGTGAAATTCTCATATTGCATCCGGTAAGAGACAAAGAGGCGAGCCTTCACATGGTTATCACCACCGTGAGCAACCAACAACTTTTCCCAAATTTGCCAAGCAAGATTCAAATGGCGAACACGCTCAAACTCAGGATCACACAAGCTCCGGACCAAGTGATCAACGGCTTTTGCATTAGCCTCATACTTGGCCTTAGCACCGGCATCGGTCACCATAAGAGTATGGATGTTGACCGGAATAGCATAGGTCTTGTCAAGCACAATGAAATCCAACAGCTTTCCACGAAGAAAGATCATCATACCAGCCCACTTGTGGTAACCCTTGCCATCGAAGTGCGGCGGACCGCCCCGCTCAACATACGCCATCTTAGTATTCGGGACTTGTCAAAGTCGCAAAGAATCCGGCACCAAGCTCTGATACCAATTGAAGGATCGGATGGCAACTAGAGAGGGGGGGAGTGAATAGGAGCCGGTAAAAATTCCTCCAAAAGAACCCGGCCTATACCCTAGACAAACCCCGGTCACACACGAGCGATGGATCGAATCACACACCAATCGCCAAGACCACGAGGTTATGGATCAACCTCTAGCCTTAGGAATGATTCCTTGAAGCACGCGCGGAAGCACGAAAGAAGAAGGAGAGGAATCGAACCAAGAAGCAAAGCGCGCAGCCTCTGGCGGACCGTCCGGCTAGACAGGGCGGACCGTCCGCGATGGGCCGCGCGGACTGTCCGGCCTGCTACCGCGGACCGTCCGGCCTACTCCGCGGATCGTCCGTTAAAGACACACAGAACCAACAGGGACGCACCCGCACCACGGACCGTCCGCGGGGAGCACGCGGACTGTCCGCCAGCCGGCACCCGCGGACCGTCCGCCCTCTCTCGCGGACCGTCCGAAACTCCGTCCAACCGAAAACCAAAAACGCGACGGATCGAAACGAAAGGCGAGCAAGAACACGAAGAACACGGGACGAACCCTAGCCGCGCGGACCGTCCGCCAGCACCTCGCGGAGCGTCCGCGGGTGCGGACGGAGCGAAAACGCCCCGACCTCGAAAGTCAACTCCCCCAAATCATCATCGGATTTCCCAAACGGTTGAAGCTATGGAGACAAGGGTTTGGGGACTTGAAAAGCGTCACACAAGGATGCTATAGCCCAAAAATCTTGCCTCCTAACTCCCTAAATCACCGGGAATCGCGAATCCTTTGAGCACCACCAAAAGCTAGAGCACCGAACGAAAAGCTACGAATCCAAGTGGTTTCTCGGCGTTTGAGGGCACAAGATCTATCACAAAGATGCACGAGACATCTATCCATGTTTGCCTCAAAGAAATCATGGGAGAAACCCACTCAAATCCGCGGAATCACACCAAGAACAAAGGCACGAAAACAAGCACAAAAGTCCACGAAAAACACAACTCCGAATCTTCTATACGAACCAGGAAAGATTCATAAGGTCTAGCATGCCGCCCTAGCATCCATCCCTCTCAACAAATCTCTCATGAAGCTCTCATGCTAGCCTAGAGAAAATGGAAGGAAAAAATAGCTACGAAAATGAGAAATGGGAGGGAGGAAATGAAACCCTAAGTCGCGGAGAGTGAGAGCCATCCACACACACTCATGGCTTATATATCAGGTCCCACCGGAGTGGTAAATGACTCGACTACCCCTAGCTTAACTACTGGCGATACAACCCATGTAGGGGCATTTAGGTAATGTTTGTGGGTCTTGCCATCGGACGGCCATGCCTTTGCCGCACCCCGCGTCCTCCCGACGCAAGCCATGCGATCCCGCCGCGTGTCCTCCGCCTCGAAGCTTCCCGACACGCCCGGATCCTGTCTCCATCGTGTTGGGCCCTCGGACTTGGTTTTGAGGCCCAAACCAAGAAACCGTCTGCCGGTGGTTTTGTGGGCAAACCACCAAACCCCGCGTGCTCGGTCCGGCCTCCCGCCAAACCACTTGACTCGACCGCCACCGTGCACCGGCTCGATTGTCCATGACTTCGTCTTGCTCGTGTCGCCACCATGTGGCCCGCACCCGGTCCCCGCTGTCCACCGGGTCCCTCGAACCGAGCCTACTTGTCTCTCCATCTCCCGGAGGCCCCTCAAGGCTGAAGACCTTTCGCGCCCGTTCTTCACCTGCAACAACACGAACTAGGCCGCAGCCTACACCTGCGCACTAAACCAAGAGTCAGTCCAACACCCGTTGTCAATCACTCATCACTGAGGAGCGATAATCCATCGACCACCGGGACACTCCTGGTCCTCACTTCCCCGCTGTGGAGAACGTGTTCCTCATCTTCGGGGGGCCAACCGTCGACATGTCGAGCCGCCAGCGCAAGCGGGAGCGGCACGAGGTTCTCGCCGCGGAGAAGGCGCCTCCCTCCTTCCTTGACTGGTCGGAGGATGCCATCACATTCAGCCGCGAGGATCACCTGAACCGCATCCCCAATCGGGCCGGTGCCCAGCCCACCGGGCCGTCGACCGGTCATCGGGAATGCGCAGTTCTCGAAGGTCCTGATGGACGGAGGCAGCAGCCTCAATATCCTCTACGCGCACACGCTGCGCCTGCTGGGGATCGGGTTGGACTAGCTGCGGCCCAGCACGACGTCGTTCCATGGCGTCGCGCCGGGCAAGCGCGTCCAGCCCCTTGGGCAGATCGACCTGCCTGTTTGGTTCGGCACTCCGAGCAACTACCGCAAGGAGATGCTCACCTTCGAGGTGGTGGGGTTCCGGGGCGCATATCACGCTATACTTGGGCGGCCCTGCTACGCCAAGTTTATGGCTGCTCCCAACTACACCTACCTCAAGATGAAGATGTCGGGGCCGAACGACGTCATCACCGTGGGCTCGTCAATCGAGCACGCCTTCGACTGCGACGTCGAATGCGTGGAGCACGCGGAAGCACTAGCGTTGGATGAAGCGCTGGTGACCAACTTGGAGAAGATGGTCAACGAGGACCTCGACTCCACCACCAAGCCCGCCTGCAACTTTGAGGCCGCGGAGCAGACCAAGGAAGTGCCCCTCGACCCTGCTGCCCCCGAGGGCAAGGCGTTGAGGGTCAGTTCTACCCTCGACCCGAAATAGGAAGTGGTGCTCGTCGACTTCCTCTGCGCCAACACCGACATCTTCGCGTGGAGCCCCTCGGACATGCCAGGCATCCCGAGGGAGGTCGCCGAGCACTCCCTTGACATCCTACCTCACTCCCACGCCATACAGCAACGGCTCCGCCGCTTCGACAAGGAGCGGCGGCGGGCGATCGGAGCGGAGCTGCGGAAGCTCCTCGAGGCTAGATTCATCAAGGAAGTGTTCCACCCTACGTGGCTAGCCAATCCTGTACTAGTAAAGAAAAAGAATGGGAAGTGGCGGATGTGTGTAGACTATACCAGTCTTAATAAAGCATGTCCAAAAGTTCCTTTTCCTTTGCCACGTATCGATCAAATTGTTGATTCGACCGCCGGGTGTGAGCTACTTTGTTTCCTTGATGCCTATTCCGGGTACCATCAAATCAAAATGAAGGAGTCCGACCAGCTCGCGACTTTATTCATCACATCGTTCGGGATGTATTGCTACGTCACGATGCCGTTCGTCCTCCGGAACGCGGGTGCGACGTACCAACGGTGCATGCAGCACTTTTTCAGAGACCACATCGGTCGGACCGTCGAGGCGTACGTAGACGACATAGTCGTGAAAACCAGGAAGGCGGATGACCTGGTTGGCGACCTCAGCATCGCGTTCGGCTGCCTACGGGCCAACGGGGTAAAACTGAACCCTGAAAAATGTGTCTTTGGCGTGCCGCGGGGCATGCTTCTAGGATACATAGTCTCCCAGCGAGGCATCGAGGCCAACCCCGAAAAGGTTGCGGCCCTCGAGCGAATGGGTCCGATTCGGGACCTCAAAGGGGTACAAAAGGTGTTGGGGTGCCTTGCCGCCTTGAGCCGCTTCATCTCGCAACTCGGCGCGAAAGGCTTGCCCCTCTACCGCCTCCTCAAGAAGCACGAGCGCTTCTCCTGGACCGCCGAGGCCCAAGAGGCGCTTGACAAGCTGAAGGCGTCCTTGACCCGCGCCCCAATCCTCACACCACCGCGGGACGGCGAGCTCCTGCACCTCTACGTGGCCGCGACTACCCAGGTGGTCAGCGCCGTGATCGTAGTAGAACGCACGGAGGAGGGGCACACCTTGCCGGTTCAGCGGCCGGTGTACTACATCAGCGAGGTCTTGTCCGACACCAAGGCACGCTACCCTCAAGTCCAGAAGCTGCTCTACGCAGTAGTCCTCGCGCGGCGCAAGCTCCGCCACTACTTCGAGGCCCACCCTGTCACGGTGGTTTCCTCCTTTCCACTAGGAGAGATCATCCGCAATCCAGACGCAGCGGGCAGGATCGCCAAGTGGTCGGTGGAGCTGATGGGCGAAACGCTCGCCTACGCCCCGCGCAAGGCCATCAAGTCCCAGATCTTGGCAGATTTCGTTGCCGAGTGGACGGACACGCAGTTGCCGCCGCCGCAGATCCAGGCAGAGTGCTGGACTCTGTACTTCGATGGCTCGATGATGAAGACCGGGGCGGGCGCGGGCCTGCTCTTCGTGTCGCCCCTCGGGGAGCACATGCGGTACGCAGTACGCCTCCATTTCCCCGCATCAAACAACATGGCTGAGTACGAGGCCCTGCTCTGCGGCCTCAAGATCGCCATCGAGATAGGAGTCAAGTGCCTCGACGTACGGGGGGATTCGCAGCTCGTGATCGACCAAGTCATGAAGAACACGAGCTGCCACGACGACAAGATGGAAGCATACTGCAAGGCCGTGCGGGCCCTCGAGGACAAATTCTACGGCATCGAGCTTAATCACGTGCCCCGTCGGTACAATTAGGCGGACGAGCTTGCCAAGATTGCGTCGGGGCGGATCACCGTCCCGTCGAACGTCTTCGCTCGAGATATCGCCCAACCATCCGTCACCCTCGAGCCGCACCCCTCGAACCACACGAAACCCTCGGGGGCTCCCTCGAGTCCAGCAGGCGCATAGCCCATGGACGAGGACCCCTCGAACGAGGCGTACGTGCTCTCCCTTCTCGAGGGCTACGTCGCCAGCGAGGCCGAAGTGATGGACGTCGAGCCAACCCCCATCAAGGCGGACTAGCGCAACAAATACATCGCCTGGATGGATCGAGGGGAGCTCCCCTCGGACCGATCCGAGGCTAGGCGCATCGCCAGGATGGCCAAATCTTTCGCCCTCGTCGACGGCGAGCTGTACAAGCGCGCCGCTTCCGGCATCCTGCAGCGATGCGTGCCCATCCCCGAGGGGCGCGAGCTCCTCCGGGACATACATGCGGGGATTTGCGGCCACCACGCCGCGCCCCGCACCCTCGTAGGCAACGCGTTCCGCCAAGGCTTTTACTGGCCCACCGCGGTCGCAGATGCCAGCGAGATCGTGCGCACCTGCGAAGGGTGCCAATTCTACGCCCGAAAATCCAACCTCCCTGCGCACGTCCTGCAGACCATCCCCATTACATGGCCTTTCGCCGTGTGGGGGCTGGACATCGTCGGGCCCTTGCGAAAGGCGCCCGGGGGCTTCACCCACTTGTTGGTCGCAATCGACAAATTTTCCAAGTGGGTAGAGGTGCGCCCCATTACGAATCTCAGGGCGGAGCAAGCGGTGACGTTCTTCACCGACATCGTCCATCGTTTTGGAGTGCCGAACTCCATCATCACCGATAATGGGTCCCAGTTCACGGGCAGGAAATTCCTAGAGTTTTGCGATAAATTCCACATCCGTGTGGACTGGGCGGGTGTGGCACACCTACAGACCAACGGCCAAGTAGAACGTGCCAACGACATGATCCTACAAGGCCTCAAGCCCAGAATTTTCGATCAGCTGAACAAGTCCGGTCGGAAATGGCTCCAGGAACTGCCTGCGGTCGTGTGGAGCCTAAGGACCACCCCGCAGAGCCACTGGGTTCACCCCGTTCCTTCTAGTCCATGGCGCGGAGGCCGTCCTCCCCACGGACTTAGAATATGGGTCGCCCAGGGTGCGAGGCTATGACGAGGACACCAACCAGCGGGCTCGCGAGGACTCACTGGACCAGCTGGATGAAGCGCGCCTCGTGGCCCTAATGCATTCCGCAAGATACCAGCAGTCCCTAAGGCGCTACCAGGCCCGGAAGATACGCCGGCGAGACTTTAGCGAAGGGGATTTGGTCCTAAGGCTACGCCAAGACAACCGAGGACGCCACAAGCTATCACTTCCGTGGGAGGGACCCTACGTCGTGGTGAAGGTGCTCAAGCCCGACACATACAAGCTAGCCAACGAGGACGGCGAAGAACTCACCAACGCTTGGAACATCCAACAGCTACGTCGCTTCTACCCCTAGCTAGGATTTCCAAGTCTTCTGTTGTAAATTACCTGCCCAACACCCCAGTTGGCAGCGAACGTGTAAAGAGAAGCAGTTCAATAAAAAGGGCAACTCGGCTTTCCCCTGAAACCCAAGTCACCCTCGGGGGCTACTACGGGGGGCATTCCCCCCCCCCCAAAAAAAAATGGTCCCATTTTTTCGCAAAAAAACCCACGTGCGCTAAGTTTAGCTCAACCTTAGCCTCGAGCAAAGTTCAAACAGGGCGCGGATGACCTAGCGGAAAGGGCGCGCAAGCCAGAGATAGCCTACGCCTCCACGAGGATACGACCCTTCTCTCTTGCCCCCGGCCCAGCAGGCTGTTTGCGAAAATCAAACTCCCCTAAACTCGAATTTACTCAGGCAAAGGAAGAAACAAAACAACGCCATAAAAATAACAAACATCATTTGCTCCCACAAGTGTTTGAAACAAAATGATTGTTCATTCACATGGCCACATGGCTCACATACTAACATACAAACAAAAAAGGGCCTGACGCCCAGCAATCTTCAGGCCTAAGGAGCGTCAGCTTCAGCGGCGTCTGGAAACAGGAACTCCTCGAAGGCCTCGGCGAGCGCCTCAGCGGCGTTAGCAGCCAACGCGTCCACGTGCTCCATCGCCACTTCATCCTCAACGCCCTCCAGGATGATGTAGCCCTCCGCCACGGCTTCGAAGTTGATCTCGTAGTGGGACCGCACCACCCCGAGAGCCTTCTGGACGCCAAGGTGAAGAGCACAGCGCATGCGCCCGGAGACATGCCCGCCGAGGGCGCGCAGGCGACTGGCCAACGAGCTTCCAGCCTGCGCCTCGCCCTCCTCCACGGCCTGGCAGGTCTCGAGGGCCGCGGAACGCAGCTCCAACAGCTCCTGCTCGGAGGAGTTGTAGGAAGCCTGCAGCGCCTCAGCCCGGTCGGTCGCATGCCCCAGCGCGGTGCGTAGGCCTCAATGTTACCAGTGAAAGAGATCAGAAGGGGAAACGAACCCTCAAAGGAAAGATCAGCAAAACAAGAGACGAGACGGTGACCTACCTTCAACCTGCTTCTTCTCCACCTCAAGGGCGCAGCGCTCGGCCTCGACCGCCTGCTGCAGGCTAACGACGGTGGCGCTCTGCTCCTTGAGGGACTGCTCCTGGTCCGCACTCGTGATGCTGAGAGCTACCAGTTCGCCCTCGAGCTTCGAGAACTCAGCGTTCCACTCCTCCAGCGACTTCTGCGCCGCCTCGCGAGCGGTACGTTCCCGCTCGAGAGCCGACCGGGCGTCGGCAAGAGCGGTCTCCGCTCTCGCCGGAGCCGCCCCCTCGGCCCCACGGCGGGCGGTACGCTCTTGCGGAGCTGGTCCTCCACCGTGGCGAGCGCAGCGATCTTGGCGTCGAGGGTGGCCTTCAGCTCGTCGGCCTCCTTGGCCTTCTGCTCAGCCGCGCGCGCCCTCTCCTCGGCCTGGCTCTGCTGGGCCTGCGCCTCCCGGAGCCACGAGCGGAGCTCTTGATTGTCAGCCCGGACGGTGACCACCTCCGCCTCCCAGTTGGACGCCAACGTGCGCATCCTCTCCATATCCCCCCGCGCCTGCTGCAGCGCCTCATCCCGGTCGATGAGGGCTGTGCAAATCCGCTCGAGGGTGGAGGGGCGCGCCGCGGCCTGCCTTTCGTACTCCTGGAGCTAGTCGCGTAGGGCCTCAGCCCGGTACGACAGCCAGCTGTCTGGGTTCCCCAAGGCGTCAGCGAGCGCGTCGAAGGCATCGCACTGCTCCCGGAGCTGGCGGAGCTCAGCACTCATCCAGTCAAAGGCGCCATACTTATCGCGGGCACGATCCTCGAGCTCCTGCCGCCAACAGACCGAAACCAATGAGCGTCGCGCCGCGAGGAACAAGCATGAAGACGATGAAATCGAAGAAAAGGGGCAACAGTGCCTCACCTGGAAGACGCGCCACGCCGGGCCGCCGTGGATCCGCAGCGCCTCGTTCAACGCCCGGTTGAGCGCGGCGCCGTGGTCACGAAGTTCCCTCCACAGCTGCTGCTCCTCTTGAGGGTCGGCGAAGGCGGGCGGCTCGTTGACGCGCCCATCTCCCGGAGCAGAGCGGCCGGCACGGGAAGAAGAAGCCTCGGCGCCGTGCCCTCGGCCTCCGGCCACCACGTGGCCATCCCACCGCCTTACGAGTACCCCCTCCTGGGACTCGGGGGACGGCATGGGGAAGTTCACCCACTAGTCTGTTGGGGAAGTTGGCCTTCCGAAGCCTCGCCCACGTCCGGCCAGGCTGACGATTTCAGTTCGCGCGCGGCTTCGGTCACGCGGAGAGACTTTCGCGATATGGGTTTGACAGAAACGCTAATACTGCTCATGTTACGTGAGTTTTGTTGCGCAGGGATGGTCCTTCATGGCGGTGCCAGCCTTCGGTGCCGAAGGCACAGATGGTCGCTACTCGGCGACGAAGGTTCGAGAGGACCAGGAGCACGGTGCGCCGGCCGGGAACATCGCGCCCGGGGCCAGCGGCGGCACGGGCGAGATGTCCGGAGAGGTGCGACGTGACCAGGGCAGGATCGCTACTTCGGTGCCGAAGGTGCGGTGCTCCTGGACACGTAGCTGCCGCCGACGTGTAAAGAGGGCACCGTACGAGGCAGAGACAAGGGTGCCGTGTGTAAAGGCGTTTCGGCCGTACGAAGACATGCTGGAGGCCTGTACGACGCGGGGAGTTACTGTTATACCCTTGTAAAGTGTTTAAAGCCGTTTGTCAGGAACGGAAAATGTGTAATTGAGGCAAATGACTATACCCAGGGGTCTCCTATAAATAGTGAACCCCTTGTAATGAAACGGACACAGTGTAATGAGAAGAGAGCACCGAAGGCGTCTGCCTGTCTTTCGGTCTTCGGTTCGCTAAGCGTTTCCTTATTTCCTTCCCTGTGTAGTTAAGTATTTCCGCATTTTCCTTTCCTCGCCCTAGTTGTAGTAGCAGCCTTGCGGCAGTAGCCGAAGGAAGGGAAAGAGACCAGGGGGCTGTTGTGTCGGTGTCCACCCTTCGGGCCCGATTTCCACCAACAGTTTGGCACCCACCTCGTGGAAGAGTCCAAGACCACATGGAAAGGACCCGTTCGGCAGGCGCCGAAGCCAACACGGCTTAGGCGTCGATCCCTCCGCCCGCATCGGAAGCCGCCAACTCGTCGGCTTCGGCCGTCCAGCCTTCGGCGGGGACCGGTGCCGGGCAAAACGCTCCAGAGGTCGAACACACTGCTTCAGGGATGTTCGAAGTCAGCCTCGAGGGGCTGGGGGCTTCAGCGCAAGACATTGAGGCTCTCCGAAGGATCCGGGCTCTCATCACGGGCAAGTCCGTCGCGGCCCAGCAAGAGCAGGAGACGCGTCCGTCTTCGTCGCAAGTGCAACCGCCCCAGCAGCAGGACGCGGTCCCCAGGGTTTTTTTTACCGCGCGGTATACCGCGGTAACCGCCGTTACCGCAGGGGTACGGTAACGGTACCCAGCGGTAGGAACCCCCCCAATTCAAATTTGAATTTAAATTCAAAAGAATGAAAAAATCAATAAAAATCACCAAAAAAAGTTCATGATTTGTAGAGTCTTATGGTGTCGAATGTTTTCAAATTTGAGCGCATTTGGTATTTATTTGGAGCTTTAGAAGTTGAAAAAAAAGAAAAAGAAAAAACATGGGCCGGCCCGTTAAGACCCATGAAGCCCAACTGAGGGTTTTAACCTACCTCGCCCCAACCGCGTGGCCCCCCCGGCCCCCGGACCCCTCGGCATCCCCCGTCCGCAAGCCGGAGACCGCGTCCGCCGCCGCATCGCCCTTACCGCGCCGCCGGCGGCGCGCTACCACGCCCGGCCGCGGTTTACCGCGCGGTGGCGGCGGTAGGCCGCGCGCGGCGGATCCACGCCCTACCGTGCGGGCGGCGCGGTTAGCCGCGCGGGGAAGCGCGGTATACCGCGGGCGACGCCTCGGTATACCGCGGTTAGGTATGTTTTTTTTTGCTTTTGAGTAGATTAAGGCTTTAGGAATTGTGTTAGGATCTAGGATTTGTGTTAGGATTTAGGTTTTCTCTGGTTTAGGATTTTTGGTAGGATTTAGGATGTGAGGTAGAGGTAGAAATAGAATTGTTGCTTTAGGTAGAAATGGAATTGTTGCTTTAGTTTTAGGTTTAGGAGGATAATTTGTGGCATGATGTAGGATTTGTGTAGGATCCAATTTTAGTTAGGATTTGTTTCGGAATTAGGTACATTTTCATTAGGTATAGTATTAAGGAAGTGTTTTGTAATTTAGTTTATATTGGCATTTATGCATGTAAACAATGTCAGGGAGACCTAAAGACCCCGTATGGGAACATGGTGTAAATCTAGCTCCCGGATGGCGATGCAATCACTGTGGTATGCAGAAAAGTGGTGGTGGTTCAACTAGGTTGAAACAACATTTGGCCGCGCGCGGATCATCGGTGCTCCATTGCAGCAACGTTCCACCAAACGTGCGGGAGTACTTTCAGCGGGATATTGAGAGGACGAAGAAGGCAACTAATGAACGTGCTCGACAGAGGTTGGCACGGGAGGATGCAGTAGCAGCGGGTAACGATCCGTGGAGGATATGATGAGGAGGCTCGGATCCGGGATGCAATTAACTTGTCGAGAGCGAGGCGAGTTCGACGGGGGTTGAAGGGAGAGGAGGTACTTATGAGCGTGGAGGGGGTAGTGGTTCGGCGGGGTTGAATCCCTTCCGGAGGATGCTTAGAAGAGGCTGGTTCGCGGAGGAAAACTCCCGTGGTGGTGGAAGACTATAACTTGGTCTGCGGGTGGGAGAAGTGGATTGAAGAAAACGAGGATTGATACGGGGTCTGGACGCGAAGGGTAAGAATGCTAGGGAATCTATTGGAAAAGCATGGTCCAAATTCTTCCATACTGCTGGAGTACCGGGAGACGGAGCGGATAGTCCTTACTTTGTTAGTGCGGTTAGAGAGACACAGAAGTGGGGTGAGTTTTCTTTTAGTTTGTGTTCGTAAAAGTTTTCTGTCGGCTTGCTTTTGTGTATATGTTCTCATGTTTTGTTGTATGGCTGCAGGTGAAGGAATTGCATCCCCCACTGGACGGGATATTGATGGCAAGTATCTTGATTTGAACGAGAAAGACTTGAAAGATCGGTACGCAAAGTTTCAGAATGATTGGCCCATCTTTGGCGTGTCTTTGATGTGTGATTCTTGGACTGGGCCGACGCGGATGAGTGTGATCAATTTTTTGATATATTGCAATGGGGTCACGTGGTTTCACAAGTCTATCGATGCAACTGGAAAATCTCAGGATTCAGACTATCTCAAGACGGTAATCCCTAACCTTAGCTTACTTACTATGAGGCATTGAGGATGTCTTCGGAGGTAACTAACTGTTGTGCTTATTTTTTTCCAGGAGATTCGTAAGGTGGTTAAGGAGATTGGTGCGGAGCATATCGTGCATATAGTCACGGACAATGGGTCCAACTACAAGAAAGCATGCAAGGCTCTTGGACGGGAGTTCGCACACATTACTCGGACACCTTGTCTAGCACACCTTTGTCAATTTGATGTTGAAGGATATCGGTGAAAGGGCGGAACATGCGGGTCTCATCTCGGTATGCAAGCGAATTTCAGCTTGGTTGCACAACCATGGTCAGTTGAATGCAATGATGAGAAAGGCTATCGGTGGGGAGTTGGTTAAGTGGAATGCCACTCGATTTGGGACCAACTACATGTTTTTGGATAGCATGTATCGGAGACGCTAGGGTTTCATGCAGATGACGGCATCTCCTGAATTCCAAAACAGTAAGTGGGCGCATTCCGATGAAGGTCAATTTGCTCATTCTAGGTTGTCTAATATGGATTGGTGGGAAGGGATGAAGTACATCATTGATATTGGGCAACCAGTATACAAGTTGCTTCGCTTTGCTGATCGGGACAAGAAGCCAAACTTGTGTGAGGTTGTATACCATTACCAGTTGTGACTACTGTTGTACCAGTTGCTGAAAAGGACGCAAAATAACTCACGGTCGGAGGTGAAGCCAAAAACCTTCGTCCAATCGGGGCAGGGAATACCCACGATGTCGTCTGCCCACTCGTCATCGGCCACGGACTAGCCGTCCACCAGTGGGCACACCGGGATGCTACGATACTCCTCCACGATGTCGCGTGTACCATACTTGCGCGTGAACCGGTGAAGCATCATCACGAACTCATCGCCTTCTGGGCACGAAGGGTTCTTCGCGTAGGACTCGTGTAGGGGTGGCAGCTCCTTTGTGGCCAGCGGATGAGACCCTCCGGTGGCAGGGGGCTCACCGTGTAGTAGAACCAATGTTGTTGCCAGTCCGAGGGCCACTTGTTCCGGTACACGGACACAGGACTCACCACGCCGGTCTTGTATGAAAAATTCAGACAACCGAACTGACAATCCTTCTCCACAGATTGGTCCCCCTCTTCTTCGAAGATTGTCTGCCGCTGGTGGTGTACCTGATGCACCGAAGCGAACCCCTCGGCGGAAGGCTTGATCTTCGTAGTCCGGCATATCCACATGTACACCGACAGCCGCAGGATGGCATTTGGAGTGTGTTGGTGCAAGTAGATGTCGAAATACTGGAGAACGTCGACGACGGTGGGGTGCAGCGGGAAACGAAGCCCCGCGTACAACAGATCGCGGAAGATGACGACTTCGTTGTCCCGCGGCCGCTGTACAGTTTCCCGGCCAGGGGCTCGGCCGGCCCCGACCATGCGGTTCTTCACCAGCGAGTCCACGTCGATCTTGTCAATTTGGCTCTGGCCGAACGTGTACGTCTTCGCAATCTTCCTCGCGACAGCGTCGCGTCTCCGATTCGGCGCCATGAGTGCTACCTAAGTGCGGAGTGAAAACAGAAGTAGCGGGGGCTGGAGGAAGTCTTACAGTAGAATCTTCGGAGCTCTCGAGCGTCGTAGCTTTAGGTTGCGGCCGCGGTGTGGGGCAACCCAAAGGGCGGCCCCCCCCTTTTTATAGTAAATGAGCCCCGATAATCGCGCCGATGACGATCGAATTTACCGTTTTACCCAATAACAACTTCTCACAATGGTAAAGTTTTCAAGGGGCAACGCACGTCTTTTACTCGGATCCGCGTCAGCGTGGGCCGTCCGGGGGAGTTCCGAAGCCCATTCTTCACCCCGAGAAGGATTGATCGTAAGTTCGGCCCATCTTCAGGTCAGGACGGCCCTCACTGACGAGGGGCTACTGTTGGGGAAGTTGGCCTTCGGAAGCCTCGCCCACGTCCGGCCAGGCTGACGATTTCAGTTCACACGCGGCTTCGGTCACGCGGAGAGACTTTCGCGATATGGGTTTGATAGAAACGCTAATACTACTCATGTTACGTGAGTTTTGTTGCGCAGGGATGGTCCTTCATGGCGGTGCCAGCCTTCGGTGCCGAAGGCACAGATGGATGTACTCCGGCGACGAAGGTTCGAGAGGACCAGGAGCACGGTGCGTCGGCCGGGAACATCACGCCCGGGGCCAGCGGCGGCACAGGCGAGATGTCCGGAGAGGTGCGACGCAACCAAGGCAGGATTGCTACTTCGGTGCCGAAGGTGCAGCGCTCCTGGACACGTGGCTGCCGCTGACGTGTAAAGAGGGCACGGTACGAGGCAGAGACAAGGGGTGCCACGTGTAAAGGCGTTTCGGCCGTACGAAGACACACTGGAGGCCTGTACGACGCGGGGAGTTACTGTTATACCCTTGTAAAGTGTTTAAAGCCATTTGTCAGGAACGTAAAAGGTGTAATTGAGGCAAATGACTATACCCAGGGGTCTCCTATAAATAGTGAACCCCCTGTAATGAAACAGACACACGGTAATGAGAAGAGAGCACCGAAGGCGTCTGCTCGTCTTTCGGTCTTCGGTTCGCTAAGCACTTCCTTGTTTCCTTTCCTGTGTTGTTAAGTATTTCCGCATTTTCCTTTCCTCGCCCTAGTTGTAGTAGCAGCCTTGCGGTAGTAGCCGAAGGAAGGGAAAGAGACCAGGGGGCTGTTGTGTCGGCGTCCACCCTTCGGACCCGATTTCCACCAACATGGTCCCACCCGAGCGGCGGGGAGTCGTCGTCCGGGATCTCCACCACCACCGCCCGGGAGCTGCCGGCGAGTGCGGGCTCCTGCTGCGTCTCCACCGCCGCCTCCGACCGCGCCTCCGTGGCCGCGATCTCCCGCCTAGCGGCGTCGCGGCCGTTGCCTCCGGTCGCGTCTCGGCGGCCGCGGGCGCCGGTGGCCCTCCACGGCCCGAGCACCGCCGGCAACGCCGCCGCAACCGGCGCCGCCGGCTATGCCTCCGCCTCCGGCCCCGGCCTCCGCCGCGACCGCCGCCCCGCCGCGCCTCCACCACGACCGGCGCCCGCCGCTCCACGGCCGACCGTCGGCCGCGACTCGGCGGGTGAGGCCACCGGCCGCGGCCTCGCGTCCTCGGCCCGTGCCCTGCGCGAGCTCTTGCCCGCCGTCGCCGCTTCGCTCGCCCCCTACCGCGGCGCCATCGACGAGCGCCGCCGGGTGGGGATGGACGCATCCACCCTCAACACCTTGGCCGGTGCGAGGGGAGGCACAGTTGGCACCACCTGACGGGCACGCGACCCCCCGAAAGACGATCCCTTACCTCGAGGAGGAGAAGGCGCGCTTCCTTTTCCTCGAGGTCCCCGCAGACGTTGCGGGTGCGGCCGGCGCGACCGCCGCCGCGCCTCCCTCCATCTCCACCGCGCGCGCGGCGCCTACGCCGCGCGCGCGGACGCCCCCGAGGCGCTCGCCGGCGCCCCCGCGGCCCGCGCCGCTCCCCGTCGTCGATTGCCTGGGAGCTGGCACCTCCGCGCCCGCCCCAAGCGATGCCACTCTTGCCACCGGAGCCGGCTCCGGTGACGGGGGGGCGGGGGGGGGGGCGGGGCTCCCACCTACCGGGAAGGGCCTGCCCCCTGACCTCTTCTTCCTCTTCCTCCTCCTCGTCCGATGACGAGTATTCCTCGGTCCCCGGCGAGGAGAGCCCCTGCTGCTCGCGCAGCCGGAACTCCACACTCCTCCGCTCGCGACGCTTCTGATGTCGCGTCGCATGCTCCTTCTTGCGTGCCGCCCGCTCCCGCTCTCGGCTGGCTGCGCGCGCGCGCGAGCGCGCGAGAGCGGGGGGTGGGCGGCTCGGACTTCGCGGCGCTCACGCTCACCAACTGCGGGCAAAGAATTAAAACGCATCAACGACTCGGAGAACTAGCAGAATTGAAACCGAAATCAAGAACTCCACTCACCAGTGGGCCAGTGGGCAGCATCTCAAGATCCCACAGGGTCCCGTCGTTGCGCCCGGACTTGGGGTCGACGGCGCACCGCGCTCGGGTAGCCGCGTACTCCCGCAGGAGGGGGCTCTGCAGCGACCGCGACCTCGCCAACGCAACGGGGTCCGCCTCCTCAGTCATCTCGATGATGCGGAGCGGCCTTTCCATCAAAGGGACGATCCACCGATGGTGGAGGTGGGCGAGGACGACTTCTGCAGTCAGCCCACGGTTCGTCAGATTCCTCAGCGCGGCCAGGAGCGAGTCCAACCGCGCCTGGTGCTGGGACGGAGATACCCCGTGGTGCCAGGAGGCGGGCCTCTCCCGGAGCACCAGACTGGTGTAGGGGGGAGGCCGGGCTCGTCGTTGCGAAGGTAGAACCACCCCCGCTCCCAGCCTGCGTTGTTGGTCGTCATCGTGCAGGGGATGTAGTCGTCCTTGCGCTGGCCCCGCACGGCGAGCGACATGCCGCCGGCACGCACCGCGCGGTGGGTCCTCGGCTCCGTCGTCGGCAGCGCGAACAGCTCCGCGCGAAAAAGGTGAACCCAGAGATCCCAATTCACCGGGATCCCTAGGAAGCCCTCGCAGACGCCAACGAATGTGGTCGCCTGCGAGATCGCGTTCGGCGCGAAGTTGTGGAGCTCCACGCCATATTGGTGGCAGAGAGCCCGTATGAAACGGCTCGCCGGCGCCATGAAGCCCCGCTCATGGAAGCGGACGAAGCTGACCACGTAGCCGCTCGGAGGGTTGGGCGCTTGCTCCCTTCCCGACGGCACGATCTACTCAGTCGGCCGTCCATCCTCGTTCGCCGCCAGCTGGCCAGCGGTTACCAGCTGGTTCAGGACTAGCCGCGTCACCATCGAGCGCTCCCATGCCATTGGGTCGACGATGGTGAGAGGTAGCTGGGGAGCCATGCGAGAAGACAAAGAAGCGAAGAACGGGGAGCAAGAAGAGCTCTGAGAACAGGGGCGCGATGGCGAGAACGACTCGGGGGCTGGGGCGCAAGGAGCAAGAACGGCGAGTGCTGAACGCAAAGGTAAAAACCGCCCGTTCCCCTTCCGTTGGATTTATAGGCCGCAGGCGTGCCCTCCGGAGCGCACGCCCCGCGCGCATTAACTGCAGGTGGAATATTCCTTCGCTGGCAAGCGGGCCCACCACGACCACGGCAGCCACGCAACCGCTCGCGGGCCATCATCACGGCGTGGTAACCAGGGGGCCGTGGCAGGCGGTCACATCCGCCTGCCCACTTCGCCCACTACGCGCGCGGCCGCAGCGCCTGAAAAGCCGCGCCCGCGGCGCGAGATTACAGTCGCGACTGCGAGCATTTAATGGCCCTGTCCCTTACGGAGTAAGGTAGACCCTCGAAGCGGCCCGAGCCCCTGGCTCAAATTAACACGACCCTCGACGGGTGCAAACATCGGCCGGTGGCCCCGAAGCCCGTTTGAAATAAACGGGCGCTACAGGTGCCCTCGATTTACAAAAGGCTACTGATCAGCGGCTCGGGGGCTGGCATGGCCATGGACCCTCGAGACCTGCAGATGCAAAAGACGGGGGCGCCCAGCCGCCACCCCGCACGACCCTACTGATCAGCGGTTCGAGGGCTGACACGATCAGGGGCCCTCGAAACCTGCAGATGCGAAAGACGGGGGCGCCCAGCCGCCACCCCGCACGGCCCTACTGATCAGAGATTCGAAACTTGACCCTCCACGGGTTCGAACAGGCGCCACAGATCACCAGAGTCAAGGACGACGAGGGCACGCACATTCGAGCCTTTCCTCGAGCCTACCGGCTCAAGGGTGCCCCACATGTCGTGTTCGAGAGCCAGCGAGGGCAGCTAGCCGAGGGGATCCCACCGAGGGAGAGCTTCTGCGCCTTCGGTCCCTAGCGAATGGGACCGAGCCCCACCTAGCAAACCCATGCAAGCGCTTTAATGGACGTGTCTCCGGACCGCGCAGCCTACCCTTATCGAACGGGGCATGGGCGTTCACTCAAACCACCCACTAACAGCTCAATGAGGAATCCGCAATCCGCGACCCGATCGATGGGGGTTGCGGAGACCTCACCCTCCGCCCCGCGGAGGGACGGCGAGGGCGCGTTAAAAACAAGTCGTAGAGCTCGCCCCGATCGCCTTGAACGGGCCCAGGCTCGGGGGCTCGGCGCACGGCTACACCTCCTGAGTTACACCGTCCGCGGATAGTGCCAGTTGCGCGTGCGTCACTGAAGCCGGCTGAAACATCACCGACGCCGGTTGGAATATGTACCACGCCCACTGACCAAATTCCACAGTAAAACCCCTACAGGAGCACTCACGCTCCTGCAGGGCTTCGGGGGCTAGACCCGCGAGTCCGCTGACGCGGCCCCACAGAATACTTTAGCGACCTGGGGGAAGGATGTCCTATCAGTAGGCTTCAGCATCTGCGGGAGCCTGGCCGGCAAACCCGCAGATGCTCGGGGGCTACTGTCGGGGACAGCTCTGAGGGTCCCCTAAAACAACCGGGGAAATCCTGCTTAAAACCTGCAAAAAACCAAACTAAACACATCCCACTTAAGCACACACACGGGGCACGGCCCACACTGCGGTGGTCCCCGCGGCCCACCAGAGCGGCCCACTCAAAGGCCCCCTCGAGCAGGTTCCGCCTCGCTCGAGGGTTCACACCTCCCTCGAGCGGGCTCCGCCTCGCTCGAGGGATCGCCTCCGCCTCCTCGAGACTCCCTCACGCGCACGCCCGTTCCCGCACGCGGGTACAGGCATTTAATGCTCTGACACGGCGGGGCAGTGCCATCATGCGCCTGGGACTCACGCCCCGATCCTGTTGCACCAACTCCCTAGGGGAACCCATCCCCGCCACTGTGGGAGGCTGTGCGACGTGGCCGGTGTCAGCCCCGTGACACTGCGCCGCCTACTCCCGTACGGCTAATGTGCCGAGCCCTCGAAGGGGGGCCGGCCACACCCTCGAACCGCTTTCTCGTGAACTTGCAGGGCCAGGTCACGGCGCTAGGCCGGCGGGACGCCATCCCTGCCACTGTTGGTCGTGTGCGGCCGCCCCCGTGCTCGCAACACCACATCGGGCACTGTTACAACCACTCCGGCGTCGTGCGGCACGCGGGGGCGGGACGCCGCCACGCCTACCACTGTACTCCATACAGATCACCGTCAACGGCTTCCTCAAGCCTTTCTGAAGACACCACGGCCAGCCACTACGCCCCTACCCTTGAAGCTACCACTGTTCAGGTACAAGATACGCCATGATGACCAGATCGTGGCAAGGACCGTCAAGGCGGCCGCCTACTCTGCGGCGTTGCACACCATACTTCCCCATGTAGCTGAATAGTGCGGCATGCTTGAAATTCGCCCTCTCCTTGGTCTATAAAAGGAAGGTGAACTCCCCCGCCGTAGGGGACAGAGGACACAGGACATCAGACATCCAAACCGCACCACGCACAATTCTCCCACAACATCTGAACTCATTCCGATCATTCCACCAGGGACTTGGAGGCCACGCCTCCTCTCCCGTCCTGCTTGTAGCCGCCCCACTACAGGCACCCCGGTGCTGAGCAATATAGTGCCCCGAGCACACCACTGCTGTACGTACGGCCCCCGGCCGGAACCAGGATAAATCTTGTGTCTTTAGTTGCTTAGCATCGACCATTGAGGGATAGACCTTGGCGCTTACTACTGGTTAGTGTCGGGACCACATTCCGCACCGACAATAACATAGATAGTTGCATAAAGTTAAATAAAACATGGGTAATGATAAAACCGGGGCTTGCCTTCGCTAGCACAAGCAGTTAGACAATCTTTCGGACTTTGGTCCGGGTCTTGCTCTATGGCGACGTAGTGCACGCCTCCTCCGGCTCCCTCGTTCACGTCTTCTGACACGAGCGTGTAATTACCGTCGGGGACTTCTACACGGAGGATGCAATGCAAGACTTAAGTGACCATCTGAAATTAATTAATTTCAAACAACTTATGACAACCAAGAGGTGCACGCTTGAAAGCATTCACCTAGATAATAATACATTCAGCATACTCTTCCTATAAAGGAACAATATGTGTTGCTTTATTATCTAGACTTTTACGGTGACTGTGTACATACATCTAACAAATTAAATTAAATTTACACCAGCAAAACAGTAGCAAGGCTACAAGTTGGATAGGGTTGGTCCTATTCTCATTAAGAAATGCATTCAAACATTTACTTACTTGAAGCAACACAAAAGACTATGTGACACTTGCAGGATGTGAAAAACGGCATGGTTATAAAATAAAATTGCCTTTATTTACCAACAGCAATGAAATTTACTTTTAATACCACCATTTGACTTCCTTAGCTCAAACCCTTAACTTATACACAAAGAATGCATTTTTCCTATTTTTCCCTTTACTAGATTACACTAGTTTACACTCCTTGGAGCCAACTAAAACATGTCAAATCTAACCAGCAGCACCTACTGTTCCTACTGACCAGGAGCACTTCCTTGGGCAGCAAGAAAAGGGGTTTTAGCACCACTGCAAATAATTACACAAATTATGTGCATTACTAGCTAGCATATAAGGGAATATTGCATATTAAAATAATCACAACAGAACTGAGTCCAAACTTCCTCTCACACATGCTTTGGTCCAAAACAAGCTTAAAGATCTAACAAACACACATATAGCCTTTATGACACATGCTACACCTATTTATGATTAAAAACAAGCATAAATGAGGAAATAATATTTGTAACAGAGATAAAATCATGATAAATTCACCAAGGATGCATTTTGGTAACAAAAGACAGTAGCCAGAAGTTGGGCTCAAAAATAATTATATTTGGAGCTACAAAAATCATCTAGGCAGTTATCAATTTCACAAAATGATTTTTATAAAGAGATTCCTTCAGTAACTTTGTGCAATTTTTGGAACAGATCCTAGACATACTAGATCCCACGACATATCCAAATTTCAGCTCCAGATCATTTGTAGATTCTACAGAATCACAGATCTAGGTATTTTACATTTGTATTTTTCAAGCAAAATCTAAAGCTCAAAAATATATACACCTCTGGATAAAGTTGTAGTTTTAGGTACACAGAGCACCACAAAATTGGGTTTTCTATTTTTGGATTTTTCTACAATTTTTAATCGATTTTACAAATTCCAGCTAAAGCACATCAAAGAGTATAGAATCTTTTAGCACTCGGGTCCCTGGAAGTTTTAAAGCTTTTGCAATCAGGTCCTCCCTTCCCCCCCCCCCCCATGGACCGACGGCGACGACGAGCTCGCCGGCGGCGAGGAGAGGCGCGGCAGGCAAACAAGCGGGGTAAACGGCGATTGGGCTCACCCGTGGTCGATGGGTGGCGGAGGATTGGCCCGGGGTGCTGCCGGCGCGAGCGGCGGCGGCGAACCGGTGGTGGCGCGGCCGCGGGTGCTCGAATTCCGGCAAGGACAGGGACGGGACAGGCCAATGCGTTGCACGGGCAGCTTCACTAGGGTCTAGGGAATGCGCTGAGGTGGTTGGTTGGCTCGGGAGACGAGCGGGAAGCAGAGCTCGTCGTCGACTGTCCGGCGGCGGCCGCGGGAGAGATCCCTCCGGCGAGCTAGCAGCTCGAGCAGACCAACAAGCGCGCGCAAGAGCTACAGGGGGGTCCTACGAAGTGGAAAACAGCACGTGTTGGCGAGGGAGAGCGGGCGGGGGTGGAGTTCACCGTGAGGCACCTATGGCGGACGGCGGTGGCTCGGCGCCCACGCGAGGAAGGACTGACCGGCTTTACAGTCGTGCACAAGGCGGTTGAGGCGATGGCTTGGGCACCAAGTTGAAGATAAATCAGGTATGGGCCGCGGCATGGCCGGAGTACGGCGCGAATGGGCGGCGGTGACGTGCGGCGCGTACGCCGCGCGCGGTTGGTTGGGCGGCGCGGCGCGGCACGCGGCACCGGCGCCCCAAGGATGCGAAGCACGTGGCGCCAAGGGAGCGGGTAGGAACGGCGGTGCTACGGCGCATGGACCCAGCAGGGTCGACGGCCGCCTCGGCATTCGACCCGAGGGGTGGGTCGCGGTGGGCGCGCGCGACGCGCGCGACGTCGTGCAGGGCGGCGCTCTGGCTCCAAGCCATTCCAAGTACCCTACTTTGAATTGGATTTTCTCAATTTTTCCCAACAGAAGTGCACCAAGGCTTTGACTACCAAACTTACTCACCACACTACCCTCTACAAAATTTGCATAGGCTCTAGGGTTTTAGATTTGACATAAACTGCAGGGAAACTTGACAGAAATCTCGGCCCTGGTGAATAGTGAAAGCAGACATAGACTGGCATTTTTCACCAATTTGCACTTCAAACCAGCAATGCCACTCAACACGAAAGTTGTGTCCCTCGACAAAATACACAACTTTTGTATTGGGAGAATTTGAAGTGTTTAGGGAAAAATTGGAGAACGCGGCAAAAGTTCCGGCTGACATGGATGGGTCAACAAGGAGTCAAGGGTTCTAAGAAAATATTCAACAATAATCCAGACTTTAAACTTATGAAACTTTTAGAACTTTATGTTCTATTCTATATCACCGTTGGGCAGAAACTAGAATAAAACATTATTCATATGTATTAATTCCAAATCATCATCGTCTGAATTAGAATTAAATCCATCATATCATAATATTACCATCATCAACGTTGGTCAGAAAATGACAACATCATGAAACCTTATATTTAGAATTAATACTTATCAAAAGTATTTCTAAAATATCCACTTTGTTCATAATTGAGTAGAGACATAAACTTTGTACAAAAAATTGGCTATAAAAAACAATGCAACTTTATCTTGAACTTTATATAGCGGAAGCTGACTTTAGCTTTAACGTGAATATAACCCATAAAACTATTCTTTAAATCTTCTCGTTTGTTCCAATTTAATTGAGAGATAAGTATTACTGTACAACAGAAACAAGAAATAAAAAACTACATTTCTTGTTCTTTATTCTCTGAGAATTGATCATTTTGATGCAAAATTCATCAGAAACTTTAACTTTAAACATAAGACACACATAATTATAATATTGTTATCATCAACGTTGGTCAGAAACTAACAATACCATAATTAATTTTAAATAAATATGTTTCTATTCCACTAATTAAATTTTCTTGTTGGTTCCAATTTAATTAGAGGGTGAAACTTTCACTTTGCAGCGGAGAACTTTTCTTTTTTTTCAGAAGCAATCACACTTCTAAAACATTTCTTTATTAACTCTCTAAACAATTTATCCCGTTGGTTCAAAATTGAATAGAGGTTAAAACTTGACAAACTTGTCACAACTTTGACAAACTTGCCAAAACTCTACCTTGAATTAATATTTCATCAGAATAATCTTTCCTTTTTCATTATTTTTCTCTACTAAACTTTTCCCTTTAATTTAGTCTCCAAATTAAACTAAAAGGAGAAACAATTTAAACTTTTGCAGTGGAAAACATGAATAAAATTCATGAAAAACATACTGTTCAGAAGCATTTCTGTTACAATTCAATCTCTACACAAATATCTCGTTGGTTCAATTTGAGTAGAAATCAAAATTTAGATGAAATTCATCAAAACTATACAAAAATTCATCAAATAAGCTTCTGAAATTCATCAAAACAATTCACAAGATGGTACTGTGCAGCATCTCTACTTTCGGCCCACGAGGGAATACGGCCCACGGCCATCCTTCGCGCACCCGCTTGGGCCCGCGGCCCAGCAGCCAACCGGCAGGCCGCCGAAGCGGCCTGCACGCCTTATCCCGCCTGGGCCGACTTTGGCCCATCCTAGTGCCGACCGCCAGGAGCCGTCCATCACCGCAGATCTTGATCTGATGGTCCTCCGCGCCTTTCGCAGGAACAAAACCGCGACGCGCCGGCTCCCTGGAACCCTAGCTCCATTTCTGCTTCTCCTCCCCCGCGCCTCACGCCTACCTCTCTGAGCGGAGGCGGGTTTGGTCTTGCCCGTGGCCGGCAACGGCCGACGACGGTTAGGGGCGGTGCCGCACGGCACGCAGCCGCGGCCAGCTCCTTCCTTATTCTCTGCTTTCTGCCTTTGCTCTCTTGTCGTATGGACCTCCCTGGGCCCACTACCTCGGTGGGTACCAGGACCGACTACTCGGTGGGCCCCTGGGACTACCCGGCTTGCGCTGCACGGCACCTGAAGGCGTGGAGCACAAGGACAACACGAAGTAGTACTCGGTTAGGACTCGTACACGTTCCGCACCGTATAGAGGTCTCCTAGACGTACTCGACCGGTACTCCCTCCCTACTCCGACTTGTAACCCCGCCTCCCGGACTATATAAGGCGAGGCGAGGGACCGATCTCGGATCACCTCATCCAATCTCATACAACCCACGGCGCACTATTGCACCATCCCCGTAATCGTGCCCTATCAATCCGAGCTACGCAAAGACATACGGGACGTAGGGTATTACGCACCTCGCGGCCCGAACCTGTCTAAATTGTGTGCCACGTGCCTCTTCCTTCGAGTTACCGATCTCGGCGAGTCACATTCATCTACTTCGGGTACTCCCCGTAGTAGGTTGTGAAGGACCGATACGGCGAACCAGAGAGGGGGGGGGAGTGAATGGGAGCCGATAAAAATTCTTCTCGAAGGAGATGAAAACTCCAACAAGACGAACGCGGCTTCCAACACACGTCTCCGACTCACTACCAAGGTTGGTCAAGCCCACGTAGCCACTGGAGTGCCACTGGACCTAGGAACCAACACGCAACCTTCCGACCCGAGAAACGCAACGGAAAAACCAAACCACGAGTCTACGAGACCCACACCGGTCGGACCGGTGAGCACCACCGGTCGACCGGTCCCCGCCAGTGAAACCGAGCAACTTTCACTAAGTGGCTCTGCACCAGGCCGGACCGTGAGACACACCGGTCGACCGATGGCGGCCGAAAGCCCCCAAGGCACCAAACAAGCCAACCGACCACCAAACGGACCCAAACTCGAAACAGCAGCACCACGGGACAACAACGAACACACCAAGACGCTCACCCGAGCAAAATCCCACAAGGGCTTGCACCGGTCAGACCGGTCAAGAGCACCGGGTCGACCGGTGTAGCTCGGCGACTCGGGAT
This sequence comes from Cenchrus americanus, assembly GCA_947561735.1. NCBI lineage: Eukaryota > Viridiplantae > Streptophyta > Magnoliopsida > Poales > Poaceae > Cenchrus > Cenchrus americanus. Next base: position 71,725,684 of record OX387244.1, on the reverse strand, counting down.
GAACAAGACCCGCGGGTCAACTCCCCCAAATCCAAATCTCGATCTCCCGAATCGCTCCACGGACTTGAACAAGACTTTGGGGATATCAGGAACACCTCATGAGGAGTCCATAGCCAAGTTTAATCCCACCAAATCTCGTCCAAAAAGGAGGAATCGAAGAAATCCCGCCGAAAGCACTTCCAACCCAAGAACTCAAGAAACCCCCAAAATCGAGCACTTTTACTCACGGATTTGGGAGGGGAATCACGCCCCAAAGAACCACGAAGGGTTCCCACAAATTTCCCCCATCAAATCCCCGAGAGAAAAGCCCCGAAAACCACCCATAGAAATCACCGAGAAAGGGCTCCGAAAATCACCACCAAGAACAACCGGGGAAAACACATCCAAACCTTGAGGAACCACGCCGAATCATCTATACATGAGACAAAGGTTCGTACAAGGTCTAGCAAGCCGCCCGATCATCCATCCCTCTCTACAAGATCTCTCCGTGAAGCTCTCTTGCTAGTCCTAAGGAAAACCTAGAGAAAATAGGTGGAAAATAGGAAAACTAATGAGCTAGGGTTCCAAGAGTTGGCGCCATCCTCTCACCTCTTGGGTTATATAGGCGGCAACCGAATGTCTAAAATGCCCCTCTCTACTAACTAGGGATACAAGCCCCTCAAGGGCGGATTTGGAATTCTTGATGTCTTCACCATCGGACGGATGCCCGCAACCGCACCCCGCGTAGCCTCGACGCAAGCCATGCGATCCCGACGCGTGTCCTCCGCTTCGAAGATTCCCGGACCGCGTCGTCGCACACCGGCCGACCGGTGCTCCTCACCGGCCGACCGGTCCCCACCGGTCGGGACCGGCCGGACCCACCCGGTCGGAGGCCGTGCGGTGCCGCCGCACCTCCGTCTTCGGTTCTCCCGGTCTTGGCTTTGTGGATCAACCAAGGAACCCGGTGGTTTTCGGTGAACCACCGAAACCCCGCGAACTCGGTGTAGCCTCCGCCAATCTCCACTCATGACTTGGCTCCCACGTAGTCCCGGCTCGACCTTGGTTTTGAGGCTCAACCAAGAAACCGTCCACGACTTCATCTTGTTGTTCATGCCACCATGCGGCCCGCACTTGACCCCGCCGGCCACCGGTCCCTCGAACGAAGCCTACTTGTCTTCTCCACACCCGGAGGCCTCACCGCGACGACCTTTCGCGCTTGTTCTTCACCCGCACCAACACGAGTCAAGCCGCAACCCGCACCCGCAATACTTAGCCAAGAATCGGTCCACACAACGTTGTCAATCACTCATCACACAAGGAAGCGACCATCCACCGGTCCTCGAACCACACATGGTCCTCAATCTCCCCCCTTGATGAGTGCATTGACAACACTCACACAAAAGTAACAAGAGAGAAAAGAAAAAGAAAAGAAACAAACAAAAAGAAACTCCAACAAGCGATCGAAAACCAAACAAAGGCAAAGAGCAAGATCACTTGAAGAAGACAAGTCTCGGACCCCTTAGGCAAGGGCAACGGCTCGACACATCCGAGACAAAACAAAGCTCAAGCAAAGAGCACAAACCACCGAAACAAAGCTCGAAAACTCTCAAAGAGCTCCCCCTGCACACATGCAAGCTCCCCCTGAACCAATGCAACTCCCCCCCGGACGAATGCATGCAAGAAACCACATGAAACAGACAACAAGCAAAGCACTTTCGGCTCACACCGGTCGGATCGGTCATCACCACCGGTCGGACCGGTGCCTAACATATGTACAGACCAAGCACTCACACCGGTCGGACCGGGTGCTCATCACCGGTCGGACCGGTGTACAACGAAACCCGTAAAATGGCTCGAAACCACCGAAAACCTTCTAAACGCGTCCAACAAGCCATTTCAAGCTCAAACTTCTCCCCCTTGTTGGCAATGCATGAATCAAGCCAAAAATGCAAAAAAATGCAACCTAGAGCTTCTCAAATAGACAAAATTCAACAAAGAATGCGACACATGTCCAAATGAGCAAGTTAGGTACTCTACGGCTTCGTATCGATCTCAACTACATGATCACCAAGTTTCACAACCATTGGACGAAGCTAAGATGGATTTTGGCAATTTTGCGAAAAACTTGTCTCTCATGAGCAAAGTCCTAAACATGATCAAAGCATATCAAAATGGCAAAGCCACACAAACTTCATGCTAGGACAGCCATGCTAATCATAAGACCATCACAAACACCCACAAGCACCTCATGTCATGTCAAAGCCACCGAGCCATGTGCCTACTTCTATTTATGAGACTTCTCATTGGTAGGCATCATGCAACGGTTTAGCACCCAAAGCAAATTAAATTCAGCACATATGACATGGGAGCATATTTTCCAAGCATTTTTCATTTCATTTTCAGATTTGTAAATGGTACATGAAATGTCTTTGCGACAAAAAGGAACTTATGCTCCTCCACAAGATAAGTCAAGAGGGCTGAACATTCATGATGGCAAGTGAGCCTTTGGCCCCATATGATCAATAACCTAGCTATCCAACCACAAATTAAGCATAGCAAGGCCACAAAAACATGTCAAGAGCATGTAAAGGCATTTACACATGAGAGAGCATACATGTGACATTTTTCAAAAGCATAGCTATCAACCATGGATTATTCATCAAGATCATCAAGAGCTAAGCCACACTAACCGTAGCATACCAAACAAGCTCACAAAGACATATATCTCATTCCATGGTGAACAATGTATATGAGAGAAGCTTTTCCTAACCAATGCATATGATACAAAATGCATGCAATCTAAGATACAAGGATGCCTATACATCATGTTACATATGCCATGCCAAATGAAAGAAATGCACAAAGGAAAGCTATACAAAAGCTACAAACCGGCTCCTCGAGGGGAGGCAAAACGGGCTCGACACCACCGGCAAAAGAGAGCTCCCACACACCCAACTCAAGAAATCAAACACACACCAAGTTCCCCCCGCAAACGAGTGAAAGTTGCTTGATCTAGGGGTTTGGTGAAAATATCGGCTAGTTGGTCATGTGTGGGTACATGGATCAAGGCTATCTTTCCTTTCTCGACGTTGTCTCTCAGAAAATGGTACCTCACTTCTATGTGCTTGGTTTTTGAATGAAGCACTGGGTTCTTTGCAACGCTTATGGCACTGGTGCTATCACATTGAAGTGCGACATGGGTATACTCCTCACCAAAGTCACTCATGGTGTAGGTGATCCAAAGGAGCTGAGAGCAACAACTAGCAGCGGCAACATACTCGGCTTCGGTCGTGGATTGAGCAACACTCGACTGCTTACGAGAAGACCAAGATACCAACGAAGAACCCAAAAAGCGGCAAGTCCCGTAAGTGGACTTCCTATCCAACCGACACCCGGCAAAATCCGCGTCTGAAAAGCCATGAAGCGCCAAAGAAGAGGACGCGGGGTACCAAAGGCCGAAGTCGGGAGTGTGACGCAAGTACCTGAAAATTCTCTTCACTGCTTGCCGATGCGAAGTCCTCGGAGACGCTTGAAAACGAGCGCACAGACACACTGAGAACTGTATGTCCGGCCTCGTCGCCGTCAAGTAGAGGAGTGACCCGATCATGCTTCGGTACTCCTTCTGGTCCACGTGTTCACCTTCCTCGTCCGCATCAAGAGCCGTAGTCGTACTCATCGGCGTCGTCATAGCCTTGGAGTCCTCCATCTTGAACTTCCTCACAATGTCCTTGGTGTACTTAGCCTGGTGCACAAATGTTCCTTCCTTTGATTGCTTGATTTGTAGCCCGAGGAAGAACTGCAACTCACCCATCATGCTCATCTCAAACTCCCTCGCTCATATCATCTGCAAACCTTGCAACAAGAGAGTTAGACGAGCCACCAAAGACAATATCATCCACGTACACCTCGCACAATCGGGGATATCTCTCGCCCCGCCTCGCAAAAACAAGGTCTGATCGACCTTCCCCATCTCAAAGCCTCTCTCAAACAAGAACCCCCTCAACCTGCCATACCAAGCTCTAGCGCCCGCTTCAACCCATACGAGCGCCTTCCTCAACTTGTACACCGTGGGGGGTACTTCTCACTCTCAAACCCCGTAGGCTGCCTCACATACACTTCTTCCTCCAACACTCCATTCAGAAAAGCACTCTTCACATCCATTTGGTGCAACTTGAATCCTTTAGCCACAGAAAAAGCTAGAAGGATCCTAATCGCCTCCAAACGGGCTACGGGAGCAAAGGTCTCCTCGTAGTCGATCCCCTCCTTCTGACTGAACCCCTGGGCAACAAGTCTCGACTTGTTCCTCACAACCTCACCCTTCTCTCCCTCTTTGTTTTTCCACACCCACTTTGTACCGATCGGCTTACACCCTGGGGGAGGGTCAACGAACTCCCACACCTGATTCCTCTCAAAGTTCTCCAGCTCCTCATGCATCGAGTTAACCCAATTGTGATCAGATAGTGCGTGTCCAATGTCTTTGGGCTCGAAAGAAGCAACAAACGCAGCATGAGCAAAATGGGAATTGTTTCGAACCCTCGACCGTGTAGTGCGTTCATTCATGTCGCCAATGATCCTCGAAGCTGGGTGATCCACTTGAACTCGTCGGGGAGGTTCTCGCCTCGAAGCTACCTCCCCCTCAACATCAGCTTCTCCTCGTTCTTGATTTGTCGTCGTAGGTGTAGCAGAGGGTCCATCCATCATCGTAGTCGAAGTAGTGGGTACATGTTCAGCTGGGGGCACCACACCGCCATCTTCATCATCACCATGTTCATGCTCCTCCTCCTGAAAGATCTCCTCGCCAAGCTCATCATCACCCGCACACTCAAAGACAAGCCGACTACGTGGCTCGTCTCGTCGAAGGTTACCTCGCAAGTCTCCACGATTTGGTTAGTTTCAAGATTGAGCACACGATATGCTCTAGAATGAGATGCATAACCAAAGAAAATGCCATCGACGAGACCTAGCCTCAAACTTATCCAACTTCCCCGCCTTTCTTCGAATGAAACACTTGCAACCAAAGACATGGAAGTGACTCACCTTGGGTGTGCGACCATGCATCAACTCATAGCATGTCTTCTTCTTGTGCACTCGAGGTATATTCCGCTCGACACATAGCATGCGGTATTCACCGCCTCGGCCCAATACCTCCTCGGAGTCCTATGCTCATCAAGCATCGTCCGAGCCATCTCGCACAAGGTCCCGTTCTTCCTTTCCACAACACCATTCGGGAGGCGTATACGGACTCGAAAACCGGTGCTCAAGACCCAAGTCATGACAAAAGGTTTCAAAACGAGAGTTCCCGAATTCCGAGCCATTATCCTTGCGGATAGCTCGTATGGCATCTTCGTGCCTCTCGTTCCTCAACCTCAAGACTAGATCTCGAACAAAACCAAATATCTCCCCCTTATCCTCCCGTAAAGAACACCCACGCATACCGAGAATAGTCGTCCACCACAACAAGGACATACCACTTCCCACCCGCGGATCGCACACGAGCCGGGCCAACAAGGTCCATATGGAGCGCTCGCATGGACGCTCAGTCATCACATCGGTGAGAGGCGGGTGAGAAGAGGCCACCATCTTGGCATGCCTACACGGAGCACAAACCAACTCTTTCTCAAGCTTCAACCGTGGCAATCCTCGGACCAAATTGAGTTTACTCAAGCGAGACAAAAGGTCAAAGCTCAAGTGACCCAACTTCCTATGCCACTTCCACAACTCACTCGAAGAACCAGCCAAGAAACAACGCTCAACACCCGAAGACTGAGAAAAATCAGCACGAAACACCTGACCCTCGGGAACGACCATACAAACAAGGTCCCCTCGAGAGTCCACAATCCGAGAACCACCAGGCCGAAACAACACCTCAAAACCCTCATCCAACAACTGAGACACGAAAGCAAATTGTACCCCGCCGATTGAACAAGAGCAACACGCCTCGAGTGATCTTGTCACTCACTTTTATCTCACCTTCGAAAGCACACGCCCACGCCCATTGTCCCCAAAAGTGATGTACCTCTTCGTCACCACCGGACGAGACTTGAGAACCACCCCCTGTCTCCGGTCATATGCCTCGAACAACCGAGTCAATCAACCAAATGTTCTTCAAGTCTCCCACCCGAAAATCAAAAATAGGCACGTGAGCGAACAAACGACTCAAAGATCGGGGTTAGTACCAAAGGAAGAAAACCAGTGCCGAGCCATTTGCTCGAAAGTGGGGTTAGCACCAACCAAAGCATCTCTCCTACCAAAGCTACCTCCACGAACACCACCACGGTAACCACCCTGAGGGAACCACCCCTCTCTGCCTGAAGGAGGACCAAAACCACGCAAGAAGGCCCGTGGAACGTCCTTCCTCTCCAACTCAACGCCACGACTCCTCCAATCCCCGTATTGAGCACGAGGAGGAGAACGCCTAGCAAACTGACCACCTGCACTCTTTCCAGCCCAACCACCAGAACCACGACCACCAGAAACAACCCTCGCACCTGCACGAGCTCGAAACCCGAACATCTGTCTGTCCCGTGCCCGCACCGGTCCGACCGGTGCCCCACACCGGTCCGACCGGTGTGACCCGGACAAGAAGACGGCACCACCTCGCCAGCCTTCTTCTCTCCCCAAGCCCGAACTGTCCTCACAATCGCCTTGCCCCTGGGCATCTGCATACGAGGCTCAAGTACACCATCGGAAGGGTGGTACTTGTCCTTGTTAGCCCACTCCATCCTCATTCTCTCCTCTCGCTTCCTCTTGAAGCAAAACTCCTCCTTATGGCCATCTCTCCCACAATAGCCACAATGGAACCTCACAAGCTTAGGCTTTGGCTTGGGATGTGGCTGTTCACTCGGTTTCTCTCCACTCAAACCCTCCACCGGTTTCTCACCACTTGCCTTCTCACTCTCCTTTCCAAAGAACACTTTCCCCGAAGTGCTCACAAACTTGATAGGCTTTTGTAGGTCATTTGTGGGTGTAGGAAACACGGGTGGAGCTGGGGTTGTGTCTAGTCGGTTCCTTAGATGGTTAGGTTTTGGTGGGAAATCATTCTTGTGGTGGGTTTTTGGTGGCTCCGGATATTCTCTCCACTTCCCTCACCAACCTTGTTTGCCCCAAGCCCCTCACCATCTTGCCTCTTAAAGGCCTCGATCATCATCCTCAACCGAGGCTCGTGACCTGACAACCAACCCATCAACTTCCTCAAATCATCATTCTCATCCCGCAAACGATCAACATAATGTGCAAGCTCCAAATTTTTCAATGCATGCATTTCACGGGTAGAGCAAGATGTAGGCATGGGTTCCTTCAATTTAGCCTCGAGCGAACTAGTGTAAGCATGCATCTCATCAATCTTAGCATGCAAAACGGGGCAAGAAGTGCAAGCACCTAGCAAAGCGAGGTCTAGACTTAAGCTCGGCCACTTCAACCCTAAGCACATCTAGTTCCTCACACTTGGAGGCATGCTTCTCCTTGAACAAAGCAAGATCGACGAAGGAAAATAGAGCAATCGAAGACAATCATTCTCATCGAAACAACGGGGCTAGCCTTAAGCGAATCAATCTCAAGCTTGCTATCAAGCACCCGTGTCTCTAGCTCAGCCACTCTAGTCCTAGCATCCTCGAGTGAAGCCCTAAGCTCTTTCCTCATTTTCTTGGCCTCTCTAAGCATGTCATCACGGTTATCAAGCAAAGAGCCAAGCCTCTCATTCTCCCTGGCGCAAGAAGGGAAGCTCATCACGCACCTCGTCGTCGGGACTCGGAGTCCGAGTCGCTCCGTGTGCTCTTCTTGCCGCCGGAGCTCAACGCCATGGTGCGAAGCCGTCTCTCGCGGAGCGCCTCGGCCCCCGCTCGGGTTCTTGGACGACCTCTTGTTCTTGCGGCGATCTCCCTCGTCGTCGGCTGGCCGCTCGAGCTCGAGGTGGAGTACGCGGACCCGGAGTCGACGTCGCTCGCTCCAACCATCGCTCGGGCCTTGCCTCGGCCCTCCTTCTTCCTCGATCGTCGCTCGTCCTTGTACTTGTTCTTGTGCTTGCTCTTGTGGTCGCGCCTCGAACGGTACTTGTCGTCGTTCTTCCTCGGCTTGTGCTTGTAGCCGTCCTTGTTCTCGGCCTTCTCCGGGCGGTCGGCGACGAAGTGTCCCGGCTTGCCGCACCGGAAGCAAGTCCTCGTGTTCCTCCTCATGTTCACGCGGTTCTCGTGCGGCCTCTCGAACCGCCTCGTCAACGAGCGCCGGCTCGTCCTCTCCAAGGTCATCAAACTCCTCATCCGGCATAGACATCGCAGAGGAAAACGAGAACATCCCGGTGGATGGGTTAGAGTTAGTCTTTCCTTTGGAACCACCAACGAGGGCAAGACTATGGGAATCGGTCGGTCCCTCGAGCTTGGCGATCATGCCCCTATCCACCTCGGCCGACTTGAGCTTCGAGAACGACTCGTTCACCGTCGAGTATCATACCGCTCCGACTCGACCGTGGCCTCGAACTTTCCGCCCCATATCGTACGATCCAAAGAGTGTAAGAGCTTGACCGCTCTATCATGATCATCGTACGGGAGCACGTCCACATTGGCCCTCATGTTGTTCACCACCACCGTGAACCTCTCGAAACAAGGCATCGATGGACTCACCGGGAGATGAGTGAAGTTCTCGTACTCTCTCCGTAGGTCGCATACAACCGTGCTCGAACCCGGGCGTTCCCAACATGAGCCTCCTTCAACACCGCCCAAATCCTACAAGCCAAGTGCTCGGTGTGCACCCGATCGAACTCAGGCTGACACAAAGCACGAAACAAGTAGTCGACCGCCTTATTGTTGGCGTCGAATGCGTCCCCTCGACCCCCGGAGCAAGGAAATCCATCGGTACGGACATAGCCCTGTATCCACCGTGACATCCCAAAGCAACTGACCCTTTCCGCGGAGGAACGCACCCATCCGCTTGCTCCACATCTGGTAGTTCTTGCCATCGAAGTGTGGAGGACCCGAACCCCGTTCTCGGTACGCCATCCTTGGATCTTAGACTGGTTAGAGTCAACAAAGACCCGAACCGGCTCTGATACCACTTGAAGGACCGATACGGCGAACCAGAGAGGGGGGGGGGAGTGAATGGGAGCCGATAAAAATTCTTCTCGAAGGAGATGAAAACTCCAACAAGACGAACGCGGCTTCCAACACACGTCTCCGACTCACTACCAAGGTTGGTCAAGCCCACGTAGCCACCGGAGTGCCACCGGACCTAGGAACCAACACGCGACCTTCCGACCCGAGAAACGCGGCGGAAAAACCAAACCTCGAGTCTACGAGACCCACACCGGTCGGACCGGTGAGCACCACCGGTCGACCGGTCCCTGCGCCGTGAAACCGAGCAACTTTCACTAAGTGGCTCTACACGGCCGAGGCCGGTGAGACACACCGGTCGGACCGATGGCGGCCGAAAGCCCCCAAGGCACCAAACAGAGCCAACCGACCACCAAACGGACCCAAACTCGAAACGAAGAAGACACCACGGGACAACAACGAACACACCAAGACGCTCACCCGAGCAAAATCCCACAAGGGCTTGCACCGGTCAGACCGGTCAAGAGCACCGGTCAGACCGGTGTAGCCTGGGCAGCTCGGGATGAACAGCACCCGCGGGTCAACTCCCCCAAATCCAAATCTCGATCTCCCGAATCGCTCCACGGACTTGAACAAGACTTTGGGGATATCAGGAACACCTCATGAGGAGTCCATAGCCAAGTTTAATCCCACCAAATCTCGTCCAAAAAGGAGGAATCGAAGAAATCTCGCCGAAAGCACTTCCAACCCAAGAACTCAAGAAACCCCCAAAATCGAGCACTTTTACTCACGGATTTGGGAGGGGAATCACAGCCCAAAGAACCACGAAGGGTTCCCACAAATTTCCCCCATCAAATCCCCGAGAGAAAAGCCCCGAAAACCACCCATAGAAATCACCGAGAAAGGGCTCCGAAAATCACCACCAAGAACAACCGGGGAAAACACATCCAAACCTTGAGGAACCACGCCGAATCATCTATACATGAGACAAAGGTTCGTACAAGGTCTAGCAAGCCGCCCGATCATCCATCCCTCTCTACAAGATCTCTCCGTGAAGCTCTCTTGCTAGTCCTAAGGAAAACCTAGAGAAAATAGGTGGAAAATAGGAAAACTAATGAGCTAGGGTTCCAAGAGTTGGCTGCCATCCTCTCACCTCTTGGGTTATATAGGCGGCAACCGAATGTCTAAAATGCCCTCTCTACTAACTAGGGATACAAGCCCCTCAAGGGCGGATTTGGAATTCTTGATGTCTTCACCATCGGACGGATGCCCGGCAACCGCACCCTGCGTAGCCTCGACGCAAGCCATGCGATCCCGACGCGTGTCCTCCGCTTCGAAGATTCCGGACTGCGTCGTCGCACACGGTCGACCGGTGCTCCTCACCGGCCGGACCGGTCCCCACCGGCGGCGCCGAGCCGGTCGGACCCACCCGGTCGGGGGCCGGCCTCGTGCCGCCGCACCTCCGTCTTCGGTTCTCCGGTCTTGGCTTTGTGGATCAACCAAGGAACCCGGTGGTTTTCTCGGTGAACCACCGGAAACCCCGCGAACTCGGTGTAGCCTCCGCCAATCTCCACTCATGACTTGGCTCCCACGTAGTCCCGGCTCGACCTTGGTTTTGAGGCTCAACCAAGAAACCGTCCACGACTTCATCTTGTTGTTCATGCCACCATGCGGCCCGCACTTGACCCCGCCGGCCACCGGTCCCTCGAACGAAGCCTACTTGTCTTCTCCACACCCGGAGGCCTCACCGGCGACGACCTTTCGCGCTTGTTCTTCACCCGCACCAACACGAGTCAAGCCGCAACCCGCACTCGCAATACTTAGCCAAGAATCGGTCCACACAACGTTGTCAATCACTCATCACACAAGGAAGCGACCATCCACCGGTCCTCGAACCACACATGGTCCTCGGGTTGCCGGTCCAAAACACCGACACCGGCGCGCCGGTAGGGGCTCTCGCTCGAGATCACATGGCGAACTCGACGGCTTCCGTCCACATCAAGCCAACCGTTGCCTTCAACCGCGGCGACACCTTCGTTTTCGGCGCACGGGTCCGCACCGCCGATGGCGCGGGCTCCTTCCGGCGCCGCCCCCGACCATGCGGCCCAACCCGAAGACAGACCTCGTGACGCTTCCCGAAGTTGTCACAGGCGAACTCGCCGGCAAGTTCGGCGAAGTTTCGCTCTTCGACCATCACGCCGACTTCGAGCTCGAGTCCGTCTCCAACTCGAACCCGACGTCGCCATGGGCCATCGCATGCGAGCCGGCTCCTCAGCCATCGCAGGCGGTCCCTTCACCATGCCAGCGCTCCGCGCGTGGCCCCCGCGTCCCCAGCCGGGCCCGCACGGAGGCTCCTACACCACGCCGGCCGGCAAGGAGCCCGTAACCGAGTACAACTCGGACTCCGACGCCGTCCCCCGGCCACATCTCGGACTCCGGCCCTCTCTCCGAGTTCTACTCGAACCCGGACTACGAGTTCGACTTTGGGTCGGACACCGAGGAGCCCGAGTCCGAAGATGACTCCTTCCGAGCTTCCCTTGTCGGGGCCGGCCTGCGGGCCCGGTTATAAGATCGACGCCGGCGGAAGATACGTCTACGGCCGGACCGCAAGCCCGCCGAACGACACAGGGAGGACTCACGCTACGTCGCCTACATCGACTCGCTACCGTTCCAGGAGGGAACACCACTAGCCCAGGCTGACTCAAACACACCAACTGAGGTGGCACCTTCTGAGTCAAGCTTGGGTACCCCCGATCGTCAAGTCTTTATGGCTGCCGGCGACACCCCGGGAACCTCAGGCACGGCCGCAGACAAGTACTTGGAGGACATCTCCGCGCGACGAGCCGGCGTCGTCGATGCCCCCGCGGACGAAACCGACGCCAACAGGGACGCCCGGCGCGAACGTAACAGGAAGCGCAACGAACGACGCCGGCGGCTCAGAGACAACCTTCCCATCCGCAACCTTGCGGAAGCTCTCGAAGCAGTTGAGAGCAGAGTCCACACCACTCCTGAGCAATGCCTCATGTCGATCACAGCGATCGCACGCCAGGCTCAGGGCATACGAGCTGGGGAGGTCATCGCCAAGCTCGCTGAAGAAGCCTACTTCATGCGGGTCGACAAGAGAGTCAGCCAACCTCCCCCAGCCAAGCCTCGCGACAACGAAGCTACTAGTCGCGGCGGCCGACCCCGGCCGGTCCTAACCGTACTCGGGGCGACATCCCAGCTGACCCAAACCGTCGACGCTCCACCGCCGGCGGACCCTCACGGCAAGACCACCACCATCGGGGCCGGCCTCGACCCCAAATAGGAAGACGCGCTCATCAGCTTCCTTCGGGCTAACCGCGACATCTTCGCATGGAAGCCAGCGGACATGCCAGGAGTGCCCAGGGAGCTGATCGAGCACTGCCTCAACGTCGATCCAAAGGCCACCCCCAAGCGACAACACCTCCGACGCTTTGCCGACGACAGACGGGACGCCATCAAGAAGGAGCTTGCCAAATTACTCGCAGCCGGCTTCATCAGAGAAGTCTTCCATCCTGAGTGGCTCGCCAACCCCGTCCTCGTCCGCAAGAAGAACTCGAACGAGTGGAGGATGTGCGTCGACTACACCGACCTCAACAAGCACTGCCCCAAGGACCCCTTCGGGTTGCCGCGGATTGATCAAGTCATCGACTCCACGGCGGGCCGCGACTGCTCTGCTTCCTCGACCTGCTACTCCGGTACCACCGGATCGCAATCAAGGAAGAGGACCGAAGAAGAAGACCGCGTTCATCACCCCGTTTGGCGCGTCTTGCTACACGACCATGTCATTCGGGCCGAAGAACGCCGGCACCACCTATCAACGGGCCATCCAGGCACCGCTTCAAGCGGCAACTCAACAAGAACGTCGAGGCCTACGTGGATGACGTGGTTGTCAAAACCGGGGACTCCGGTACCCTCATCGACGACCTTGAAGAGACCTTCGCATCGCTACGTGAGTACCGCTGGAAGCTCAACCCGAACAAGTGCGTCTTCGGCGTACCTTCGGGTAAACTACTCGGCTTCATCATCAGCCAGCGCGGCATTGAGGCCAACCCCGAGAAGATCTCCGCCATCACCAGCATGAAAGCTCCCACGAGCATCAAGGACGTCCAGAAGCTGACGGGGTGCATGGCGGCGTTGAACAGATTCATCTCGAGGCTAGGAGAACGGGGTCTCCCCTTCTTCAAACTACTCAAGCACCACGAGAAGTTCGTGTGGACTGCAGAGGCGGACCAAGCCCTTGCCCAGCTCAAGGACTTCTTGTCGAAGCCGCCAATCCTCACGGCTCCTCACAAGGGCGAGCAGCTGTCGCTCTACCTAGTCGCGACTACTCACGTGGTCGCATCGCCATCGTCGTCGAGCGGCGGGGAAGACGGCCACGCCTACCCTGGTCCCGGCGCCGGTCTACTTCGTCGGCGAGGTTCTATCGGAGTCCAAGGCTCGCTATCGGCCCGTGCGAGGCTTCGTACGCTCTACTCATCACCTCGCGGAAGCTACGACACTACTTCCGGGGAGTACTCGGTTTCCGTCGTCACCGACTACCCGCTCGGCGACATCCCGAGGAATCCGCACGCCACCGAAGGATCTCCAAGTGGGGTTGTCGAGCTCGGCGCCCTCACCATCGACTTCAAGCCACGCACCGCCATCAAGTCGCGGCGCTAGTCGACTTCATGGCGGAGTGGCGGGAGAATCGGCTACCTACTCCCACCGTGCGACCGCAGCATTGGGTGATGTACTTTGACGGCTCACTCAACCTCGAGGGCGCGGCGCGGGGGGTGCTCCCCGATCTCTCCAACGGGCGAACAACTCAAGTACGTCCTGCAGATCTTCTGGAAGGTCTCAAATAACGAAGCCGAGTACGAAGCCCTCCTGCACGGGCTCCGCCTCGCGGCTCACTTGGCATCAAGCGGCTACTAGTCTACGGCGACTCCGCAGTGGTCATCAACCAAGTCAACAAGTCCTGGGACCGCAACAAGGAGAACATGGACGCCTACTGCCTAGAAGTCCGCAAGCTCGAGAACAAATTCTACGGTCTCGAGTTCCACCACATCGTCCGCGACAACAACGTCGCGGCGGACGTCCTCTCGAAGCTCGGATCCACCCGCGCCCAAGTACCCGCGGGCGTCTTCGTCCATGAGCTTCACGCGCCATCCATCCCGGAGCCGGCGCCACCGACCAACTTGCCCCCGGCCCATCCATCAGTGGGCGGGAGGTCATGATGATCGGCGTGGACCGGAGGCAACCCTTCATCGACTACCTCGGCGAGCGAAGGTCCCCTCCGACGGGAACGCGGCCGAACAACTCGTCCGCCGCGCCAAGTCTTACGTCCTCGTCGGCGACAAACTTTACAAGCGAGGCGCATCTTCCGGAGTACTCATGAAGTGCGTCCCTCGCGAAGAAGGAAAGGACATCTTGGAGGAGATCCACAAGGGCGTCGCGGCAACCACGCGTCCTCACGCACGCCGGTCGGCAAGGCCTTCCGGCGAGCTTTCTGCGGCCCCACGGCCACGGGCGATGCCGAAGAACTCGTCGAAGGTGCCAAGGATGTCGGTTCTTCGCCAAGCGGCAACACGTCCCGGCCTACAAGCTAGTCACCATACCGCCAACCCGGCCCTTTGCCCGCCGGGGGGCTCGACATGATTGGGCCTCTCGCCAACCGCGCCGGGGAGGATTCAACGAGTGCGGTGGCTATCGACAAGTTCACCAAGTGGATCGAGGTCAAGCCGGTCACATGCCCCAAGGCCGACGAGTACTCGACTTCTGGATGAACTCGTACACCGCTACGGGCTACCCCACCGCATCATCACGGACACGGGGTCTAACTTCAACAACCACCGCGTTGGGGAGTACCGCAAGAATAGCGGAATCGACGTCGGATACGTCTCCGTCGCCCATCCACGGGCCAACGGACAAGTCGAGCGCGCCAATGGGATGGTGCTCGACGCCCTCAAGAAGCGGCTACACGACGGCGCTAACTCAAAAGGGGGCAAGTGGATCAAGGAACTACCCAACGCACTGCGGGGGCTGCGGACTCGGCCATCCAAGCCAACGGGGCAATCCCCCTACTTCTGGTCTACGGCTCGAAGCCATCCTCCCTGCCGATGTCATATGGAACTCGCCGGCGGTGGAACACTACGACGAAGGCGTCTCGGAAGACGACAGGACGAGTTGATATCGACGGCCTCGAAGAAGCTCGGCCGTGCCGCCCTCGTCCAATCGGCAAGGTACCCGGAGGGTATCCGACGCTACCACGATCGCAACGTCAAGGAACGCTCCTTCAACGTTGGAGATCTTGTCCTCCGCCGTATCCAGAACACGGAAGGACTTCACAAGCTCAGCTCCCCTTGGGAAGGCCCCTTCACCGTGGCTAAGGTGACCGGGCCAGGCTCCTACCGCCTCCAAACACTTGAAGGCGAAGAAGTCAACAACTCGTGGAACGTCGACCAACTCTGTCGATTCTACGCCTAGTCTACACGACTACTCCGGGGTTCAAGTCCACGCGACTACATCAACACCCCTTGCCGCAAGCGACCCTCCGGGTCCTGGCTCCAAGTCTCCGGACTATTCTCCTCCAGGTCCAGCCCGTGCGGCTACCTACGGACCCTGGGCTGCGACGAGCGTCAAGGACTCTAGCAGCGGTCTACCAAGAGACCACACCCCAAGATCCAGCCCGCGCGGCTACCTACGGATCTGCGATCCAGCCTCCACGGCTACCTACGGATCACTTGCTGCAAGCGGCTACCCGCTCCAGCGCTACTTAGGCGTAAGCGGCCTCCGGTCCGGGCGACTACTTGTAACTACGGCCCCTGGCCACCCCGAGTGTACTTCTTCGGTAATAAAGCTTGATTGTTTATCAACTTCTTTACTGTCTACTCCCCGCGACGGGATTACTAAGTCGAGTACTACTACTCGCAACTACTCCACGATGGGCGCTCCGCACTCTGAGATCGCGGTTACGAGTACTCATTGCTTTGGAACAACTTCATTTCATTGATACATGAATAGTTCATTACAAGCTGTTTCTGTACAACTACGGCTACTAGCTATCTATGCGGGGCTACGGAGGTTCAACTTCTCGGCTACCTGCTCCGCGATGGGGAGCCATCCGCTCCGGCGGCCTCCGCGTCTTGCTCGTCCGAGCAGTTGGCGGCCACCCCGCCGGCGACTACCTCCACTGGAGCCTTCGGGAAGTACGACTTCATGAAGGCCAGCACCTGCTTCGGGATCGACCTGGCCATGTGCTTGACGTAGGCGGTCAGCCGGCTTGGCGCCTCACGAAGTCGATCCGCCGGCGGAGCGATCTTGGGGCCGCCGGGTGCGGCACCGGGAGCCTCGCGATCGGGAGAGCGACCTCTTCAAGATCCTTCGGTCGGGCCCGAGCGCCTCGCAATCCTCGTTCAACTTCGCAAAGATTTGTAGCGGTTGACGAGGTCTCTATCAGATGCAATCCGCAGCTCCATGTGCTTCTCGCACTCGAAGGCCAGCTCCTTGTAGTCGAGTTCAAGTACCTGGCGGGCTTCCTGCTCCCGGTAGAAGAGGTTCTTCATGCTAACCTCCGAGGCCTTCAGCTGCTCCACCTGGCCCTCGAGCTCTGCAAACACAGCAACGGGTCAGAGCCTCGGCGACTTCCAACAAGTACCCGACAAGTCAAGAGGCATACCTTTGTTCTTGTTGCGGAGGCCCTTGTTCTTCCGCACCAGGTCATCACCTTTCGCCTGCAGCTCCATCACATCGTTGTGATACTTGGCGAAGGCGGCGTCGAGCTTCGACTGCATCGCGGCCGCGTGCTTCCGCGACTTCACGAGCTGCTCCTCCAGGGCTTCGGCTCGGAGCACGGTGTCGCCGTAGCCTTGCAGCATGTTCGACTTCTCGCGGGATCGCTCCGCAACGTCCTGCTCAAGACAAGATCAAGTCAAGCAGAGTACTCTACGCGAAGGATGGACTACTCGGGAAGCTACGATTACGTACCTTCATCCACTGCTTGGCTCGTCGCATCGCCTCCGTGTGCTTGCGCCAACATTGCCGGCTCGACGAGATCGTCGGCCAGCAGCTCAATCCCGCCACGGCTACTCGAAGTAGCCTCCGGTCATGGCGCCGAGCGGATCGGCTCCGCGTCTTGGATCTCGGGGGATCGGATTGCCACCTCCGGGGCAACCCCCGGCGACGTGGTAGCCGCCTCCCCCCCTCGGCGGACTTCTCGACGGTCTCCCTCTCGGGCTCGGGGGCTCTCGCCGCGGCCTCCGGGGCCTGCGAGTGTCGGCTCTCCGCATGGGTACCCCTGCGGGGATGTCACCTCCTTCGGCCTTGTCAACAAGGAACACGCGCATCGGTGCCTACAACTACTCGTCCCGGAGTTCTACGGCTTCAAGAAGGGTACTTACCTTCAACTACGACCGCCTCCGGCGCTGGGCGCTCCGGCGGCGGGGGCTCGGTCGCGACTTGGGCTTCGGTAGCGGGCTCCTCGACGGACGGCGCGGCCTCTTCGCCTCCACCGTCGCGGGCTCCTCCCCCGTCCCGGCTCAAGTCCGTGGATTTTACGCGAAGTATCCACGAGAGGGTCGTCGACAAAATCGACTACTACAACGAGTACTACTCATGAAGGCGTGGTACTTACAAGTTCGACCGACGATAGTCACGGCCGGAGCACCGAGGATGCCGGCGATATCAACCGGTCCACCCTCGGCGGGCATCTCTTCCTCCGCCTCTTCGACTACCGCCTCCTCCACGGTGGCGGCGGCGGCGCGGGGTCTCCCGCATCCCTCGCGGTTTCCACCTCTTCAACGGCGGCGGCCGCGGGTACTCGCTCCCCCTCCGAGCGGGGGGCGGCGCTCCCGGTTGCGCCGAAGTTCTTCGACGGTGGGGGCCGGACTTTGGCTTCCAGCTGGTTCCCCCACTGTGGGCCACATGCCCTCATCGCCTTCCTCCACGGGCTCCGCCGGCGGCCTCTCCTGAAGACAAAGGAAGAGTACTCGTCAACAATGTACTCGAACGGCGGGGAACTCGACCACTCCGCTCAAGATAACTTACTTCGGAGGCGTGGTCTCCGAGACCTTCATCTTCTTTGCCACCCGCTTCTTGGCGGGGGTTGCGCGGCTTCCTTGGCGACGCGGCAAGGCTAGCCTCCGGGCTAGCGGTGGGTCTTGTACAAGTGGCACATGAGGCAAGCCGGACGGCTAAACCTCGACCGCAAGCGGAAGCGGTCTCGTAGCGTCTCCTCGTCTTCTTCGTCATCGGAGGTATCCTCCACGATGACGGGATCGTCGTCGTCTCCGAGCTACTCGGCGCTCCTTCACCTTCTCCACCGTTGGGATCTCGATTCCGCTCGGTGGTGGCCGCGGCTCGGAGACAAACCGCTTCACATCATCCTCGCGCAAAAGACACAAGGCGTCGGCAACTCGCTACAAGTGCCTACTACTTGACGAGGGGGGGTACGGCTACTCACCTCGTTGGGCGGGCGCGCGGCGGAGTACTCCTCGACGGGGCACGCCGTGTACTCCGGCATGTCCTTGAAGATCCTCGACAACCTCTCGATGATATCGTTGTCGTCCGGCTCGCCCCCCCGGCATCCGCGACGTGTCGTCGTCGCCGGTGTACTCGAAGCCCATCGTATCCCGCGCCATCAGTGGCTGGATCCGGCGCTTCATGAAACTGAAGGCCACGTGTTCGGCCCTCAGTCCCGCATCCCGCAGAGTCTTGATGCGTGCTAGCAACTCCGGAGCCGGATTCCCTCCCGCATGGTGGGCTCCGTGTTCCACCACTCTTGGTGCCCGGGCTGCCGTCCGCTTGGCTTCGGTAGCTCGGGATGGTGGTTCGTGATGTAGAACCACCTCGTCTTCCGATCGGTGTTGGAGTCCACGAGCTTGTACGCCGAGTGCATCGCTCCGCGGCATCCTCCCCTCGGTCGGATCCCGGCCCCTTCGACTACTGCGGGGTTGGAGGCGGCGGGGGCGCGGCTTCACGCGGAAGAACTTCCGAAGAGAACCCGGTGCGGCTTGATTCCCAGGAAGGCTTCGCAGAAGTGGACGAAGACAGAAGTATGGAAGATACCATTGGGGTTCAGGTTGAGGTACTCGATGCCATAGTACCTGAGCAGCCCCTTGAAGAAGTCGCTTGCTGGTAGCGCAAGACCGCGCTCCACGAAGCGCGAGAACATCGGGATCTCGTCTTCGGCTTTCTCCATTGGATAGGGATCTCCTGCGGCGGATCTCCACATGTCGATCTCCTTCTCCCTGATGAACCCGCTGTTCAACAGGGTCAGCAGGTCCTCCGTCTTGACCTTCGACTTTTTCCACTCGCGGCTTGGGTCAGCGCGCGGTGGAGATGTGGGCGCCGCTCCGTGCGGCCGCGGCGGCCTCCGCACGGCTCCTTTTCTTCCCGCCGGCCTTCGACGTCTTCGACGGGGATGGCTTCATTCTCCAAGTGCAAGGAGTCTTCACTCGCATTCGCTAGGGGGCTAACCTAAAGCTTTCGGGTGGCGATGCGTTCGGATCTACTACGGCGGCGGCGCTCGGCCGGAGTGGATCTACTTCAAGATTCAAGTGGCAAACGACTGCGGCTCACTTGGGTGAAAACCCTAAGGGTTTCGGCTTGTATTTATAAGCCAAATCGCCCCCGCAACGGGCGGCCGGATAAGTCCACGCGTGGCTGACTCAGCGGCTGTGCGTGACTCTTCGTATTCTACTAGTCGACGCGCCTCACCTCGGGGGCTCGGCTACTTCTACTTGACTACCTGGGACGCGGCTAGTCTCAAGAGCATCTCAGGACACATTCTCCAAGAAAACCCTTCAATTCGAGAGGAAGTACTCGACTCAAGGCTCGGGGGCTCCGTGCCACGTGTCCTTCGGTTTTTCTCCGGATTTTCGGGATTTTCTTGCCGAGACTTCGGATAGATCCTCGGCCCGAGCCCGCGGCTCGAGGCTCTCGGGGGCTACTCCACGTGGATTGCGGTTACGCAAATCGCGTCTCCATGACGGCTTCGGCTTCAAGACAAGACGGGCATTTTATGAAGACCTTCGAAGGCGATTTCAAGGACGCTTGGAGCTACTCGAGAAGACTTCAAGATTGCTCAAACATCGACCGGAGTACATTCCGGCCTCGGGATGCTTCGACTACTCTTGAGGACTTTTGACTTGTAGCACTCGGGGACGCTTGAGGACTACTTGTTAAGGCCGTCAAGACTACTTGAAGCTATCCTTCTCGACTACAAAGTACACGGGGGCTTGTCGTATGGACCTCCCCGGGCCCACTACCTCGGTGGGTACCGGGACCGACTACTCGGTGGGCCCCCGGGACTACCCCGGCTTGCGCCGCACGGCACCGAAGGCGTGGAGCACAAGGACAACACGGGAGTAGTACTCGGTTAGGACTCGTACACGTTCCGCACCGTATAGAGGTCTCCTAGACGTACTCGGCCGGTACTCCCTCCCTACTCCGACTTGTAACCCTGCCTCCCGGACTATATAAGGCGAGGCAGGGACCGATCTCAGGATCACCTCATCCAATCTCATACAACCCACGGCGCACTATTGCACCATCCTGTAATCGTGCCCTATCAATCCAGAGCTACGCAGCATACAGGACGTAGGGTATTACGCACCTCGCGGCCCGAACCTGTCTAAATTGTGTGCCACGTGTCTCTTCCTTCGAGTTACCGATCTCGGCGAGTCACATTCATCTACTTCGGGTACTCCCCGTAGTAGGTTGCCGGTCCAAAACACCGACATCTCTCCCCTCATCCCTTTCTCTAGCACCGCGACACGCGACATCCAGAGATGAGAGCTCCGATCATGGCGGAGGATGGTGGCCGGCGCCGCCGCTGGGCCCCTCGCCGGCGTGCGTGTTCACCCGAGGGTGAGTGCGCCGCCGTCGAGCGGCTCAGTGATGGCGCCCATGGCCCGACCCTATCCCTCACGCTGGCGAGTGGCGGAGGTCCGGCGAGCGCTCGACTCACCCTGTCCATCCACACAGCGCGCACCAAGGCGACGCCGGCGGTGGTGATGGCGGCGGTAAGCCCCAGGTAGGACCCCTTCGCCGTTGTTCTTTGATTTTGGATCTAGGATTAGGGTTAGGTTTCGACTTTGCAATGTTTCGATTCGAGATCGATTCCTTTGGTCATTTCTTTTCCCAAACAAGATCCACTACCTAGCACGGCTCTGGTACCATTGATAGATTCACCGGATCGACTAGGAGTAGATCGAGTGGGTAGAACTGTGAATGACATACCTTTACCTCTACTGTTGTGTCCTTCACTGCTTCGTCGATGAAGATCTGCACACGGGCAGCGACGGTCGCAGTAGAGGTCGAGTGTGGTGGTGCCGGTGGTGCTTCTCGTCGCTTCAGCACTCCCTCTCAGTCGGCTAGGGTTAGGAGTGTGGGGGCTACTGTGGCGGCGGCGAACCTCGTATCTAGAGCCGCGGCCCCCACTCCCTGTTATAGTGCTGCGCGATAGGGGCCCACCAGCCTTCTACCGGGCTGGGCATCCCCGATCCGGACGCGAGTCAAGGGCCTAATGGGCCGTTGGGCCCATTGGTGGAGAGATCAATCTAACACCAGGAAATCCACCACGTTGTCTATAGACGACTTCTATTTGACAGCAAAAGAGCAGGTGTGAAGCTTTAACTAAATATGGAAAAAAAAACATCAATCCTATATTCAGAAAATTGTCTCTAAATAGTGAAATATTTTCATGTCCAGAATGAGCTGAGGGATAGAAATCCTGGAAATGCTCTTTTAGAGGTACAAACTCCCTCACTCCAGCAGGCTGCTAGGGAGCAGTGCTTTACTTTGAACATTGCAAGACACAGTGAGCTGAGAGAAACTGACCAAAACTTTCCAGCTCCATGGAAATGCTGGGAGCCACGATCTCCAGTTCTCAGTTGAAACACTTGAGTCACTTACCAAAATAACTAAGGAAGGTACTAGTTCGGAACAAGTATTTGAACCTTGTCCAAACTAGTTCTGTTTCTTCTTGAAGATGATTTGTGCAAAGGGTTTCTCTTCTTTGACTTCTGGGAAAGGCATGATGAACTGAGCACCAAACTGTTATGTGAACTGACAATTGTTTTCACAACATTTACGTATGAAGATGAAAGTTCCACGGTATGACAAGGTAAAAGGTTGCAGTTAACCTTCTTCTCACTGATGTTTTATAGCTGATCATCTGCATGATACATGTCACATGTCCATGAAGTCTGCTTTTGGGGGAAGGGGTGATCGAGCTGGTCCTTCAGTGTGGCCCGAGGTTGAAGGGCGCCTTAGAGGTAATCTCATATTTAGCTGAGGAGCTTTGAGAAATCTGCGATTCTGAATTCATTGTATGTCTTCTTGGCTGCCCTAGGTTATTCTCTTTGAAGGATGGATGCTTGGATTTAGACCTCTTCCAAATGAAGCTGTGAAAGCAGTGAACCCTCAGGTAATCTTGTGAGATTTTTTGTTATCTGAATTAGTTTTTCCTTTACTTACACTATAGTTATAGTGTGACACTAATGTTGTAATCATCAGCTCAGTTGTGTATTCCAGTGGAGGCTGCAGTTCATTACTCAATTTATCTGACAAGAAGTCTTGTGGAATTCATGACAAGCTATGTACTGCAATTTTTCTTGTGGATTTTTGCAGGCAGAGATAGCCATGAGAGCAAATGGAAAACCTGGAATGTCCGACGAGGAGGTACTTTCTGAAGTCCATACTTGGGATTATTAGTTGGAGCCTTACAGATGGTAGATTAGTAGAAGTAAAACTGACTGATTGACTGGTTGAGTGATGTGGTTTCTCCAGAAAATCATTCTTATGTCAATCATTTGAAATTGAAGCCCATCTCAACTAGACACATTTATCCAAAATTGAATACCTGACGTGTGTTTCTTTACCCTGACGTGTTTTCTACGGAAATATAATGGGCCATTGGTGTTTCTGCCCCTGTTTTCAGTGGAAATGGTGATTTTGCCCTTATTTTCGAAACTTTGTGAATTTACGCCTACTTTTCCAAAACGAAGCTCTGGTTTGCCCCTATTCTGTTAAAAGCAGTTAACAGTGTTAAGTTTGTAGTAACAAGACAATTATGCTCTTGGTAATTTTGCCCGCCCACCGCTCCTCCACCCTGCACCGGCCTCAGTCGCCGCCGGCCTCAGTCGCCGCCGGCACAACCAGGACGCCATGGCCCAGCTCCACACGCTGACACCACTGCCTCTCCGCCCGCCGGCTCCGCAGGGCACCATCACCGTGCATCCAGCCCGCGTGCCGCCGACACTCCCTCCACCACCACCCAGCACGTCGCCGTCCTCCTGCTATGCCTTCTGTGCGGGCTCGGTCGCGGGCGCCGCGCAGCTCCGCTCGGCCCCGCGCGCCGCCGCCGTAGCCCTTAGCTCCGTCTGCCCGACGCTCCGTCGTCCTGCTCCTCAGTTCTTGCTGCGCCTTCCTTGAGGGCCCAGCCGCGTGCACCGCTGCAGCTCCGCCCAGACCCGCGCGAGGCCACCCTGCTTCTACTCTGCACTGCTGCCCCCACAATCTTGCAGCGCCGCTGTCTGTCATGCCACGGAGAAACAAAGAGAGAGAGAGAGAGAGCGCACGCACAGAGAGGTTACGGGTCTGTAAAGGAGAGGATAAGGTAGCTAAGGGTATTTTGGTCATTTTCTGTTTTTAAGTGTTTCTTCTTATTTCTTAATTAATTTATTTGGGTCCCACTTAACTGCCGTCAAAACCTAGGGTAAACAACTCGTTCATTTTTAAAAGACAGGGGCAAATTCGCAAAGTAAAAAAAAGTAGGGGCAAAATCACCATTAACGTTGAAAATAGGGGTAGAAACACCAATTTCCCAAATATAATCAATGACAACTAATGTAGGTTATGGATTTTGTATGTAAATAGGAGTATTTGCCCACGCTATACAAAGAGGGACCAAATGGTTCAAAAGTAACCAGAGCACATGTTGGTCATTGACATAGATGAAGGGAGGAACCCTGTATGGGGCAACTGAGGTTCTCAGTCCATATATTGTACCTAAAGAAAAGGTGAAATGGATTTTTCTGACGGCATGGTGCGGCTCGGTATATCTGATCTTTATGAGACTGCTTAAATCAAGCAAGCACTACAGGCATCTTGTTTCTCATAGTTCAAAACTTCAAGTGAACATGTAAATTACGTGCATATCAAATAATAAGTGTTTTTTCGCTTACGGTTTGTCAAATATTCTGCACATGTTTTCGACCAAAGGCAACCCTGCCCAGCTTTATTCAAAACTTATCATTATGATCGATACATGCTGGGGACTGAGGTCACCAGCTATCAAGATATGAGCTCCCAAAGCACCCAAAAACAGAGGTCTACTGAAACCACGCTCCCTAGAGTAATAACGGGATTCATCTTCCCTCATTCCCACTCTACTGCCTCTTTAGCTACAAGGAACATAAACGTGTTCCGCTGTACCCCAAGTCCATATCATAATATTTGACTTAATCCGAATAAATGGTATCATGGATAAAAATCCGTTGTAGTCTAGCTGGTTGGATACTCGGCTCTCACCCGATAGACCCGGGTTCGGGTTTTGTGTCTTATTTTTTCCGCTGGTGTTTTTCCTTCTTTCCAAAGATTGCTGGATTCCTGGAACCATTTCTTCTCCTCTTTCTGTGAAAGTTTGTGATACCATTCTTCCGTTGATATTTCGTAAAGTAACTTTCTTCCTTGATCTTGAGTTGAGCAGGATTTCCCTCAACGTTTCAACCTGCTCATTTCATGAGCCGATTATAATACCTACTTTAATGTTTTTTGGGCAACATTCAACACTATTTTTGTTTACTTGACCACAATCTGGTAAACTCCATACATCCAGAAACATCACTAGTCCATAACCCCATATCCGTATCTGATAACATGCTGTGGCGGTAGCTTATCACTTACTGCTAAACGGAAAGCAGCGAGAAGGGGGCGGAAGCGGAACAAAGCTAAACAACGCTGCGCATAAAACAATCACAGATACATGAAACAGGCATGCTTGATGCCTCTTTTATCATATCAGAGAGATGGAGAGATCCCAACACAAATAGTTACAGCTTACAGCACGGCATACTTTCTACTTCTACGAACAGACTACACTAACTAACAAGGTGCTGTTCTGTTCAGCACTTGGACAGTTTTCACCACAAGCTAAATATTTGCAGCGTCGCTCCAACTCCCGATGCCTAGCGGCTCACCAGGACGGCTGTGTTGCCGGTCACTGGCTGGAACGCCGCCGCAGACTCTAGCTGCTCCCAGGCCAGCCTCCGCTTCTGTTCCAGAGACGCCTGCCTCTCTCTGTCTTCCCTGTGCTTGGCAAGGCAGGCGGAGAAGAGCTCCTCGTCCATCTCTGACAGCATCTTCTTCACGTTGACTGTCAGGTTTAGGACTGACACGTTCCAGTGGTTCTGGATATTTTCTTCCAATGCTGGGGTGATGATGGGCATGATCGCTTGCCAGTTCTGTGCGACCAAGCTGATAATGTGGTCGTTGTTCCACATGACGAGTGCTCGCTCTGCAACCTGGAACAGTTCGTTTGATTTGACTTAACCGTTTAAAAAGGTACATCTGAGAAGCAATTATAAGCCGAGATATGCTAACAAGTGCTAAAAAGGAACAAAAGAAATAATGAACGGGGAATAGCAATAATGGAAAAGACAATAGGGGGCGGAACTTGCTATAGCTGTGGACAAGGTTTCGTTTTCTACTTTGTTTGGGGGGAGCCAATCATGACCAGAACGCCAGAAACGGCCGGTCGGTCGGCTTCTCAGTTATCTCAAATATCTATTGTGGTTCAATTATTCTGGTTTTACTTAACATCATACGCTGACAAAACTGGTGATACCATACATGGCCGTTTACCCATCAAATCCATTGCTATATGTACTGCATAGACAGTTTTGTCATTTATTTCTTTAGAAATGGGAAACAGCGAATCAACTATGACAATCTCCCTATGCATTGGTGATGGCATGCCGGTCTACCATCCTTTGTCTACATGTTTCTGAAATTAACAGGCATTCATTAATCATTATTCATTTGGCTTGTCTGCATTTCATCAAGTAACCAGATAGAACCTAGCCATACATGGGTAGACAGTGGTAACATTATGATAAGTCCGTTTTGTGGTCATGAATGGTTCCAATTGGATGCCTGATTCTTTGAACTCTACTGTGTGGACGATATCAATTTAAGTGTCGAATGAATTAGATGAAAGCCTCAATGAGTGGTTACAAGTTATTTGCTCTTCATTTGGTACAGCACTTTTTGTACACGCAACAAAATCACATTATATAAATAGAGGGCTAACATGCATGCAGACTACACTACAGATATGTGATGTAAACTTAAAGCATACATGACAATTTATTTTGTCAAAGCTAAATAAGGTTAGTTGTAACAAGATTTATGACAGGACAGTAAAAAAAATACCTGGAAGTGGGAACTGTTGATGCAGTGGGCAACTCGACGGAACAATGGAACCATGCATTTCTGGAACTCGACCATGTTGGTTGCCTCCAGAACCTCCTCAATCTCACTCAGAAACATTACCTCTTTCTGACTATTTGTTATCGGCCAGTATCTAAGCAAGCCAAGTATCACCAAACCTGCAAGTTTCGGCTCCTTCTCTACAAACTGGGTCACACAGTAGGTTAGCTGCTGCAGATACACACCAAGTGTTTTTGGCTTGTGTAAAGGAATTAGAACCCTCCAAAGAAAGATTTTGTGTTCCTCCTTCAGGGGCAATGCAAAGCCGCTAATAACACTTCCGAAAACCTCCAACAGTTCAGCAATACCGTTATGGCGATCAGTCTCAAACACAAAGTGGTAGAATATATTGCTCACTGCTTTGCGGATGAATGGACGGTGCACCATGAATTTTCCATAGATCCGATGCAATATTGTTTTCAAGCAATCCCTTTCTCTCGGGTCCTCAGAATCAAAGAGCTCAAGCAACTTCACGATGAATGTGTGGTCAAAATATTTTTTCCCAACCTTTGCATCCAAGGATGAGGAGCCAATAAATTTCAGTAGGAGATCATACACAAGATGCAGATGGGGCCATGCAGGGTCAAACATTGGCTCCTCCTCTTCACCCTCACCGCTGCCAGATGAGCTGGACCTGCAATTGGGAGGGAACACCCTGAACAAGTTGACAGCAAACATTCTACAGCAGGCAAAAACCATTGGCTCCGTGAAGCGGGAGCTAGCAGAGTCAACATAATGAACAAGATCCACCAACGCCTGCCTTTTGAAATCCTTCTCCGCTGAATTCTTGTCCGGGTCGGAGAAATCGAACACAACACAGCACAAGCTCACCTTGCTGACAAACAGGTTGGGCTTCTCCCCGTTCGGGACATCCTTGAACGACACAAGCGGCTCAATGCCGGCCACCACGCTCGACGGGAACACCGCGGACGACATGCGCTTCACAGTGGACGCCGGACAGGCAGGCCCGGCACTCGGGCAGCTGGTGGCGCGCTGTATCGCGCTCCCATTGGCAGCAGCATTGCGTCCGGGACTAGAGCCTGAGACATGTTCGCCCTTCCCGGAGGCAGAGGACTTCCGGGGCAGCTTGGGCAGGAACTGCTTCCACATCGTTCCCCAGGTCCTGATTTCTCACAGCAACGGCATGCCCACAGCGACACCAAAGCTCCTGATGGTCCTAGGCATCCGGCACGCCAGAAATCGAGTGCAAGTGACCAGCGACCAGAGACAGTAGAACAAGCACCCAGGGAGTCTAATGCTAATGCTAATGATGCAGCAAGGCGAGGCCTCCGGGCAAGCAGCGTCAGCACACCCAGACAGGAGGACAGTGCGAGCGCGAGTGCAGCGAATCGAAGGGAATAAGAAACCCAAGCCGAACCCTAGAGCACCTGATTGCACGGACGGACAGAAATGCAGGCCCACGTATGAACAGCTGCAACGAAGAGCGCGGCCGCAAGAACTGCCGCCGGAGGGAGGAGTTCACCGGGAAGGCTGGGATTTGTTCGGATCTGCGGCGCGTCGGCAAGGGATTGCCGGATCCAAACCCCGAGCCGCGGTCCTGCGGCGGCGAATCGAGCTGACGAGAGGGGGGAGCGAGGAAGATAGGAAGGCGAGGCAGAGAGAGAATGTGAGGGGAGCGGGGACGTGATAAACGAGGAAGCCAAAGGGTGTCCCGCGTGTGTCTGCTACAGTGCTACCTGGCTTGGCTTACCCTTGACACCTTGGTTTCTGCTTTGCCTAGGCTGTTTAGCAACGGCTGTTAAGACATTTTTTTAAGAAAATGGAACCCAAAAACAAATCTTCCTCTGTTTCGGCATGTATCTTCAATAGTAATTGTTAAGATCGTTATTTAATCTCAAATGATTGGGATGGTATCCATCCTCGGCTGCGGCTGCTGTAGCAGCGTTGCATGTGTCATGCGTGCCAATTTTTTTTTAAAGACGTACACAACCCGTTTTGCATTCGGAAGAAGAGAATTGCAACACACAATGCGTGTCATTGTAACTTCGGGTATTAGAGTTCTCTTAGACTATCTCCAACAAGTCAATCCAAACCCAAAAATAAGTCATGTGCAGTATGTTTGGGTGGCAAAATAGCCTCCAACAGCAGACGCAAACATGCGATCCATTTTGCCTTATCTCTAACGCGCAACGCAAACATGTGCCCTCCCTCTGTCGTTCTGCGTCTCCACCAAGGTGTTGGCCCGCTGACGATGGTGTTGCCGGCGAGACCCAAAAGGTGAAATGGATTCACTGTTGGAGTGCAATTGTTTTGGGTGTCCTCTTGTTTTGATTTACGAGACCCAAAAGGTAGAATGGGTCTGATGATGTTTGCCTCTCCTTTGTTGGTGACAGTGCCTTAAATGTAATACGTGTCATTCTCATCCATGCTTGTTGTTATTCTATAGCTATTTGATCTCAAATTATTAGAATATGCTATTTGTGCATCCAGCATCTCATCGACCCCACCGTCTGCAGTCACGTGTCTAACTGTCTAAGTGTTTAAGCATTGTTCTTTCTGACCAAAATCGGATCCCGCAAGGCTCTAATCCTATTAGTTGGTCAGGCATATAACACCACATGCTTCCGAAACCAACGCAATACGAAATGGTGTTAGATGAAGAAGGCAATGATGAAGAAGGTCGTTGCTCACGGTGCGTTGAAGCGCGACGCAAAGAGAAGAGGGGGCACTCCGGTTGCCCTCAGCATGGATGAGCAAGCCAACGCTTTCCTGCTGCAGGCCTTTGGGGATGGCTCAGATCAGTTTCAGCAAGCTCATCTGAAGTTGGGCGATCATCTCATTGCGCCATTACAGGATGATCTGGCTGGTCAGGTGTGTTTGGCCTTTGGACTGCCGGCGGAGGGGGCTGTGGATGCTTTGGGCCCTCTGATTGCTGAAGAGGAAGTTGGTTCTGATGTTTGAGCGGCCTGGCCTGCTCCTTGTGTGCTTGTGGTCATCGGGGGGAGGTTGGTGTGGGAGTGCTGCAGTTTGTTTTTCTCGTTCTGTGTGGTGGGGTGCATGTTCTGGACCCTGTTGGCTTTGCTATGCATGGTGGGGTTTTGAGGTGTGCTGCTGTTTCCTGATGTTAGACCAAAACTGTATTGTACTCAACTGGAATGCTAGGGGTCTGAATAATAAGACTAGAAGGGATGTGGTCAGGAAGATGGTTTCTGAGACAAGGGCTACGGTGGTCACCATTCAGGAAACAAAGTTGGAACTAGTGGACAGAGCTGTGGTTTTTGAAACACTTGGGAGCAGATTTGTGGATAATTTTGTTGTGCTGCCGGCCTCAGGGACGAGAGGAGGAATACTTTTAGCTGTTGATGAGGACTTCTACTCTTTGGCTGTCACTGAGCGTGGCGTGCACTCCGTTACAGCTCTAATTTCAGCAAACTCAGGCTTGGTGCAATGGCACCTGACCGCGGTTTATGGCCCACAAGATGATAACTCCAAGCTTTTCTTCTTAGCTAAGTTGAGATGGACGAGGCAGGTTGTGTCGGACAAGTGGCTTATAATAAGAGATTTTAACTTGATCCTCCAGGCAGCAGACAAGAGCAATAGCAATCTTAATAGGAGGTTGATGGGAGCTTTTCGGGATGTCGTGCAGGACCTCGAGCTTAAAGAGTTGAACCTGCATGGAAGGAAGTATACCTGGTCTAACGACAGAACACACACGCGGATTGACCGAGCTTTCTGTTCAGTCGGGTGGGACTTGATGTTGCCGTCTGTTTTTCTTCAGGCACTCTCCTCCAATGTTTCTGACCACTGCCCCTTGCTCATTGTTGGAAACGAAGCTGTGCGGAGATTCACTGGTTTCAGGTTTGAGGCATACTGGCCGAAACTGCAGGGGTACCAGAACACGGTGTCGGCGGCCTGGAATCGCAATCTCACCTTGTTCAACCCTTTCTTGCGCCTCCACACCAAGCTGCAAAGAACTTCCAAGGCGCTACGTCGGTGGGCGCGCAGTTTGCTTGGGAAGAACAAAATCTTGATGCGGGCGGCCAGTAAACTCATTGCTATCTTGGATGTGGTTCAGGAATACAGGCTGTTAAGTGAAGCTGAGGTAAAATTGAAAAAAGACCTTAAGGCCCGGCTGCTGGGCCTCACAGCAGTGGAGCGTCTGCGGGCTAAACAGGCCTCGCGCCTGGTTTCAATCAGAGCATCTGAAGCGAACACAAAACTTTTTTATCTCCAAGCAAATGGTAGGCGTTGGAAAAATCATATCAGCCTCATTGAGTCGAATGATGACATTGTGTATTCTCATGAAGCCAAGGCAGCAAAGCTTTTCAGCCACTATAGCAATCATTTTGGCACTCCGGCTACAAGAGATTTCACTCTTAACTGGGAGTAGTTGGGCCTACAAAGGCATGATCTCTCGAGCTTAGATTTACCTTTCTCAGAAGATGAGCTTAAAGCTGTGATACTTGATATTGCATCTGAGAAGGCACCTGGCCCGGACGGTTTTATTGGCATCTTTTTCTAGCAGTCATGGGACACCATCAAAGAAGATCTGCTGGCGGCTGTCAATTTTTCTACCAGCTACATGATCAGCATCTTGACAAACTAAATTCGGCCCATCTTGTGCTCATCCCCAAGAAGTCTGATGCTAGAAGGATTGGAGATTTCAGACCAAACAGTTTGACCCACTCAGTAGGAAAGTCATTTCTAAACTGTTGGCATCTCGTTTAGCTCCTGAGTTGAATGTAATTGTGTCGCGTGCGCAAAGTGCCTTCATAAAATGCCGTAGCATCCAAGATAATTTCCTATACACCCAGAACTTAATTCGTGCTCTGCATAAGGGAAAGGAAGATGCCTTCTTCCTCAAATCGGACATAGCCAAAGCCTTTGACAGTGTCCGGTGGGATTTCCTATTGGAGGTGCTCGAAAATTTGGGTTTTGGCCCAAGATGGTGTGGATGGGTTTCTGCTCTTCTTGCTTCCAGCTCCACTGCTATTCTTCTCAATGGTGCGCGAGGCCAGTGGTACCGGCAACTGCTATTCTTCTCAATGGTGCGCGAGGCCAATGGTACCGGCACCGTTCTGGACTCCGGCAGGGGGATCCACTCTCGCCCATGTTGTTTATACTAACCATGGAGCCCCTTCAACGACTTTTTGATATTGCCGCAGAAGATGGTTTGCTATCCCCTTCAAGTAACAGGGCAGCCAGACTACGGTGCAGTATGTATGCGGATGATGCCGCTCTTTTTGTCAAGCCGGTCAGGGACGATATTGCTACAGTGGCTGAGATCCTGGATATCTTTGGAAGGGCGTTAGGCTTAATGGTCAATCGCAGCAAGTGTGTTGTCTATCCTATTCACTGTGAGGAGGTCGATGTGGAAGTAGTTTTGCAGGATTTCCAATGCCCGATAAAAAACTTTCCTTGCACTTATTTGGGGTTGCCACTGCATTACAGACACCTACGACGAGTTGAATTTCAACCTTTGATAGACAAGGTAGGAAACAGGCTACCAGCTTGGAAGGGCTGGTTCCTTAACAGAGCTGGACACCTCAAACTCATGACCACTGTCCTAACAGTCATGCCGACCTTCTTCCTGACTGTGTTTTCACAAAAAATGGTTAGTCAAGAAGCTAGACAAATTGCGGAGGGGTTTTCCTTTGGAAAGGAACTGACGATGCCAGAGGAGGTCACTGCTTGGTGCAATGGGCGAAAGTGAAGCGGCCAAAGGCTCTTGGTGGCCTGGGGATGCTTGATTTTGAGCGTTTCAGTCGCGCTCTTCGCCTGCGGTGGCTTTGGTTCCAATGGACCGACCCGACGCGGTCGTGGGTCGGCACTGATGTGACTTGCGGCGAGGACGACAAGCAGCTGTTCCGCGCCTCCACTTGCGTCACAGTGGGAAATGGTGTTTTGGCCAGGTTCTGGGAATCGCCTTGGCTCCAGGGGCGTGCGCCGAGGGACATTGCGCCCAACCTCTTCAGACTTGCTTGGAGAAAAAACCAATCTGTCCAGGAGGACCTGCAGGATGATCGATGGACTAGAGGCCTTTGGCGCATGACTACGGCGAAGGAAATGGCTAAACTGGTTCTTTTGTGGAGCATGCTACAGGAGGTGCAGCTCACCGATCGGCCCGATGAAATCAAGTGGCGGTGGACCTCGCATGGTGCTTACACTGCTAAGTCCGCTTATCAGGCTCAGTTCGTTGGTTCCTACTGCTCTTTTGATGGCAAGGCCATTTGGAAATCCAAGACGGAAGACGAGCACTGCTTTTTTGCATGGCTTCTGTTAACAATGCAAGCTACTAACGGCAGACAAGCTCCTTAAGCGGAATTGGCCTTGCAACCCCTGTGTCCCCTTTGCGACCAGCAAGAAGAAACAGCTGAGCATATGTGCTTGCATTGTGTGTTTGCCCAGGAGGTTTGGCTTCTGGTCTCCGAGTGGACTGGTGGCCGACTGAAGATTCCGGCGCCAGGAACCACCATGCTGGATTGGTGGAACAACTCTTTGAAGGGGCGCAAGAAAGAGAAACAACAAGTGGCCTCGTTGCTGATTTATACCTAGACGCATCTTTGACGGAGTGGCTGTTCTACTGTCACGGGTGCTCGCCCTAATCAAAGAAGAAATGAAGCTGAGGGAGGTAGCCGGTGGGCAGGGAGCCCAGACAACCTGATGTTGTTTTGTTTTTCGCTGGAGTCTCGAGCTTTCTTTGTTTTCTTGTAATAGCACGATCGCTGTAACTGCAAACTCCTCTTCCCCTTATATGAAATAGCAGTGCTCCTGCTTTAACTTAAAAAAACGAAATGGTCAGCAGCAGATCTGTGTACTGGACGTATGTACCCTCCTAGGATGTCTTTAAGCTGTAAAAAACAGAGGTCAGCAATTTCCTTTGCATCTGAGAAAGGCCAGGACTCCCGCACGAGGCAAGGCGACAAGGGTAAGCTCTCGTGTGTAATACACCGGCTTTTGGAACCGTATCCACTCTACTCCAGGGAGAGCTCATCGGTGGAAGCGTGGGAGTGGTGTGAGACTGTGGTCCGTGGAGCTGGTTTTTGCTGCCTTCGCGTTATACGCGCTCATCAGTAACAGTAGTCCTCACTCGGTCACTCCTCATTCCTCGTTCCTCGATGATAATCTCACCGCGTGCGTGGCTGCGTGCTGAGCAATTAGACTAGAGACACATCTGGGGAAATATATTAGGATGTGGCTAATTTACAGCTGACTGTAAATTAGTCTCTGGTACAGTCACCCTATTATTAGCAAGTAGATAAATTTACAGTCAGCTGTTTCCTTTTTCTGCCCAGAGGGCCACCAGTAGCTCTCACGTGCACAGCCGGCGCATGCAGTGTCTGTGGGTCCACTCAATTTTTCTTAAGTAGCAGTGCCGACGCATTAAAAAAACTCGTATCTTTCAAAATCTGAATATCAAAATCAAATATGATTGCACCATCATGTTGATCTCAGTAAATGCTTCAAAATAAGATCTCACTTCAATATATTTTGATCCTGTGTTTTTCTCATACAGTACGAAGCAATTATGTTAAAACCCAAAAGCAATTTACAGTAAACTTGAAAACAGCTTAGAACAAAAGTATAAGCAATTAAAATTATTCAAATCAATGTAGTTTATTGACCGGAACGGGGACAACGGGATGATAATCCTGCAAATGTAGCACTTTTCTTCACAGTTTACTTTGCATAAAAGGAGAACACATCCATAAAAGTGGACACATGTACCTGAGGGCTAAGTTGCTTGTTGAGTATCCTATCATTGCTGATCTAAAATAATAGAATTGTCTAAATCAGATCCTATTATTGACTAAATCAGGAAGAGAGGAACGATGGGAAAAAAAAGAGCAGGAGCACCCTGCAAGTCTGAAACACAGTTGTGGACGGCAGCATGGCCAACCATCGATGTAGGCAGGGGCTACCTCTTTCGGTTTGCAGGTCCTGTCGCCGGTGGCCGCTGTGGTGCATGGCCGAAGGGGGCGCCGCCGCGTGGGACCTCGCCGGGACGCTGCCGCTCTGGTGGTCGCCGAGGGGCCGCCGCTGTATGGGACCTCTCCGGGATGCTGCCGCTCTGGTGGTCGTTGAGGGGCCGCCGCCGCGTGGGACCTTGTGCGGGCAGCTGCCGCTCTGGTGGTCGTCGAGGGGCCACCGCCACGTGGGACCTCTCGCCGGGCCGCTGCCGCTCTGGTGGTCACCGAGGGGTCGCCGCCGCCGCGCGCGTGCCATGGTGGTTGCCGGCGCTGCGGTCCCTCGCCGACCCTGCACGGCCACCGCGTGGGAATCCGCGAGGGAGTGTCGTCGCAGGCCCTCACCTTGCTCCACAGTTGAGATCCCTCGTCAGGGGCCGCCGCGTTCTTCCTTCGTGGGAGTAATTGGGCAGCGGTGTGGAGAGAGGATAAGGAGAGAGAGAGAGGGGTTGCCGTGGTGGTGAATGGAGGAGATGGATAATGATAGAAGCGTGGGGCTCACCACGTGTGAGAGAAGCAGAGAGCGTCGTGCTAGGATGGAGACAGAGAGAGCGAGAATAGTAGATTAGTGTTTGGCCGCGGCTGTAATTGTTTTTCTCCCGGCAGCCGGCTGCAGCAAAGTCATTACCAATATATTATTACAACTTTTGTCGTTTCGAGATATGACATTACAATTCGTGAATTAGATATGTCATTGCAGTTCAATCAGACACCGAAATTGAATGACAAATTTCCAATATCATTCGAATTGCAACATATCACTGTGAATTCTGAATTGCAATGGCAAGATTCGGCGTGCGGTTGAACGGCAATGGCAAATTCCAATTAGGTAATTTTTAATGGCAGATCTCCGATCCTTAAAATTATAATGACATATTTCCGATTAACCCTTGAAGTTTCAGGGGCAGTATGTTAAATTGATTAGTAGAAAAGAAAAACCAAAATATATGGTCAAAATCTCCTCTACTCCCTCCGTCCCAAAATAAATACAATTCTATGATTCAAATTTTGTCCCACAAAGAATGCAAGTTGAACTAACTAACCACAAAAGACAAGTGAGTCTAGAAGTTTCTCACACAAAAGATAACCAAATATCCAGATCTTTCTCACAAAAGACAAGGGGCAATATGGTCATTTTACACCTCCCATTGATTTGCGTGCTGAGTCCTAGAATTGCATTTATTTTGAGACGAAGGGAGTATTTAGGAGAATTTCATCATCAAACGCTCATCATCAACGTGAGCGTGTACAGGAAGTGGTTATCAAAACAGAAAAACACGACACACCATGTATTACCAGTGATCAAATTTGCTCGACCAAAATGACAAAGAAACTATCATTAGAGCACATGTAAACTTTCTGTCGGAGACGGTCATAAGGGGTCTCCTAACTAAGAGGGAAATCACCCTCTAGAAACGCAATCTACTCCTAAACCCCTGTCGGGGACCGCCCTAGGGGTCCCCTCAAACAAGGGGGGAACCCCTACTTAAATTCCTCGCATCAATATAAGCTAAGCCTAACCATGCAGAACTAACCCCGCAGACACGGCCCATGCAGCGGACTCGGAGGCCCACCAAGGCGGCCCACCTAGGAAGACCCCTCGAGCGAGGCTCCGCCGCGCCGAGGGTATGCTCCTCCTCGAACGGGCTCCGCCCCGCTCGAGGGGCAACTCCCTCCTCAAACAGTGCCGCCCCGCTCGAGGGGCGGCCCCTTCCCTCGAGCGGTCCCGCCCCGCTCGAGGGCGCGCTCCCCCTCGAGCGAGTCCCGTCTCGCTCGAGGGTCCGCCTCCGCCCTCGGCCGGGGCCCACCACGATCACGGGCGCCCCGCACGCGTGCGCCCGCCCCGTACTTGGGCATTTAACGCCACGACACCGCGGGGACGGCGCCATCATGCGCCGGGGCTCACGCCCGGTGCCGCCGCACCAACTCCCCGGGGAAGGAGCCCATCCCCGCCCCCGTGGGATGGACCGTGCGGTACGGCCGTGTCGGTCCCGTGACACCGTGCGCACGCCGCCGTACGACTAACGCGCCCGACCCTCGAAAGGGGGGCGGCGCACCCTCGATTTCACTTTCCCGTGACCTTGCGGTGTTGGGTGAGG
Organism: Cenchrus americanus; assembly: GCA_947561735.1. NCBI lineage: Eukaryota > Viridiplantae > Streptophyta > Magnoliopsida > Poales > Poaceae > Cenchrus > Cenchrus americanus. Next base: position 71,689,141 of record OX387244.1, on the reverse strand, counting down.
GGCGCTAGGCCGGTGGGGAGGCCATCCCGGCCACCGTAACGCGCGCGCCGCCGTACCCACGCGTGCGGGCGCACGCCCGACTCCGCGGCGCACGCCGGGCACCGCGCCGACCACTCCGCCACCGCGAGCTCATTGGGAAGGAACGCCGTTCCACCCGCTCCCCGTATCCCGTGCCGGTCGTCATCGACACCTCCCTCGAAGCCTATCGAGAACGCCATCACCATCCGCCGCCTCCCTACCCTCGAACCGCCACTTGTTCGGGTACGAAGTAGGCCATCATGGCCGGATCGCAGCGTGGATCATCCGGACGATCGCCCACTCTACACTATAGCACGACGTGCTCCCACACGTAGCTAGGTAGCGCGGCGCGCATGTAACTCGCCGCCCCCTTGGCCTATAAAAGGGGAAGCGAGCCCCCGTGCCCGCGGGGGACGAGTTCGGAGGAGTTCGGACGAGTCCGAAGAACACGACTCACCGTGCACTCACTCTCTTATTCCCCCACAACATCTTCGACCACCCACTAGGGACTTGGGAGCCACGCTTCCTCTCCCGCCTTGCTTGTATTTGCCCCACTACAAGCACCCCCGTGCCGAGCAATATAGTGCCACGAGCACCCCACCGCCGGACGTACGGCCCCCTCCGGCCGGAACCGGGATAAATCCTTGTGTCATTTGTTGCTTAGCATCGACCATCGAGGGATAGACCTAGGCGTTATCTACGGTTAGTGTCGGGACCATATTCCGCACCGACGCTTGGCGCCCACCGTGGGGCCTCCGAGCGCCTAAGGTCATTTCGGCCGACTCCCTCCATGGTGATTCGCACCGAGTACCGTAGCACTCGCTACAACATGGGTAGCTCGGACCCCCTTCCCGGCCGGCTCGAGATCCGCTTCGGGGACTTGAACTTCCGGGCCACGGGGAATGGCTATCTCATGCGCCTCACCAACCGTGAGGAGGCGCGCGCGCGCGGAGGCCGGTCCGCTGCGGTCACCGCCGCACGCACGACACCGGCGCGGACACTGCGGGCACGGATGCGCGGGTCCGTCGACGTCGCGACGCCATCGCCGCTCCGGGCTACGCTCGCGTCGGGCACGGTCCGAGCGGCGGCGGGCCGAGCGCGCCGCCGCCCAACGCGGTGCGCCCACCGTCACGACGGCCGCCACCGCCCCCGGCGGGACCGCGCGCGGTCTCCGGACCACGCGTCCCCATCGGGGCGCGTGGCGCCACTACGGCCTACAACGCCAACGTCAACACGACAATGCGCGGGGTTCCGCCCGGTCGGCACGTCTTCGTCGCCGGGGATCCCGGCACTTCCGGCCAGCGGACGAGTCGTCCCCGGGCTCCGTCGACACGATGCCACCCGCCAACCGTCATGGGTACGCGGAGTGGGACTTCTGCGGTGTGCGGGACCCGGTCGCGTTCGGGCGCTTCCTCGACGCCACGGACCTGCGGTTCGGGCCGTTCCGACGACTCCCGGCGTTGGGAGCTACGACCCCACGCGGGAATGCCGCGCCGTCATCACCAACGACCGGCCAACGCCGCCGGTGCGGGCGGCGCCGGAGATGGGGAGGTCACGCCGGCCCCGGGGGTTGCCACGCGCCCGGCCGCGGGACCAAGCGCTCCCGCCGGGGCCCGACGTCGACGCGCGGCCGGCCCAAGCTCGCGAGCTCGAGGCCAAGGCGGCGCAGGAGTACGGACCGTGCGGGCGCTCCGCGCCTCGATGGCGGGGGAGGCCTCCGCGCGCGGCGAACGCGCACGGGAGCTAGGCCGTCAAGTCCGCGACCGCCTCAACCCCTGTCCCCAACGTTGACAACGCGGATACTCCACCGCGAGCGAGCCAAAAGCTCATCGCCGCCGCGACACCTCTCGCGCGCCATGCGGCACCCTCGACCCCCGAGGCTCGAGAGATGCACCGCGAGGTGCGGACCCTCCTTGAGCAAGCGGCCGTCCGGCAGGCCGAAAGCTCGGCCTCACGCATCCGCCAACGGGGGGACGCGCGGGGTGACGATCCGGCACCGGGGGGCGAACCCTCGGTGCATGCGGGTCGACCCGCCGACCGAGGACGCGCGCCGCCAAGGAACGCCTCCTCGACACGCGCGGGCGCCGGATGGCGATGCCCGCAACGTCATCAACGCCGGGCGCACCGACAAGGCGCGACGCGCGAGCGGCCGGGGGCTACCACCCTCGAAGGGGTGGACGCTACGACGGCGGTGAGGATCGTTCCCCAACGCCGAGCCCCCGGCACCCGCGTGTTCGACGGGGAGATCCGCACGGCGGCGTTCCCCCGCCGCTTCCGTCAACCCTCGACGATCACCAAATACAACGGGGAGACGGACCCTCGTGTTTGGCTCAACGATTACCGCCTCGGCCCGTCGGTGGGCGGGCGGGGCCACCAACGACGAAGTGATCATCCGCAACTTGCCCCCGCATCCGGGCGACGCGGCCCGACATGGCTCGAGCACTTGCCCGCCGGCCCGCATCCACAATTGGGATGATCTAGTCCACACTTTTGTGGGCAACTTCCGGGGGCACATACGTGCGCCCCGGAACTCCTGGGATCCGCGCTCCCCGCACGCGAAGCCGTGCGACCGCCGCGGGACTTCATACGGCGCTTCTCCAAGCGCCGCACGAGCTCCCCGCCGTGGCACAATCCGAGATCGTGCACGCGTTCCTCGAGGGCACCACGTGCCGGGACCTTGTGCGCGAGCTGGGACGCAGCCCGCCCACGGACTCGAACGAGCTGTTCGACATTGCCACCGCCTTCGCCTCCGGGGAGGAGGCCGTGGGGGCAATCTTCGACGGCAAGAAGGGCAAGCGCTCCGAGGACACGCCGCGGAGGGCGGCGGGTCCAAGGAGCCGCGCCGCAACGACAAGCGGGGCAAGAAGGGGAAGAAGCCGCGCCGCGAGGCGCGCGAGCGGGGCGCAACGGCGGCAACGCCGAGGCCCTCGCCGTCGACCCGCCCGACGGGGCCCTCGACCGGCTCCTCGAGGCCCGGGGGTTTTCGACGACATGATGAAGAAGCCGTGCCCCTACCACAAGACCCCCGTGAATCACACTCTTGAGCAGTGCGACATGCTCAAGAAGTTCTATGGCCGTGCCGCCGCGAAGGAGGCAGAGGCCAAGAAGGATGGGGGCGACGGCGACGCAGGTGGCTTCCCTGCAGTCGAAAATGTGTTCCTCATTTTTGGGGGACCCACTGTCGACATGTCAACCGGCGGCGCAAGAAGGAGCAAGACGAAGTCCTCGCCGCGGAGAGGGCACCTCCGGCCTTTCTCAAGCGGTCGAAGGATGCCATCACCTTTAGCCGGGATGATCACCCAAACCGCATCCCGAACCCGGCCAGGTACCCCACCGGTGGTCGATCCCATCATTGGGAACGCCCGGTTTTCGAAGGTCCTTATGGACGGAGGCGGTAGCCTCAATATCCTCTTCGCGCATACACCGCGCCTAATGGGGATTGGGCCGGACCAGCCGCGGCCCGGCACGAAGCCGTTTCACGGCATCGCGCCCGGAAAGCAAGTTCAACCCCTCGGGCGGTCGATCCGCCCGTCCGGTTCGGGACCCCCAAGAATTTCCGCAAGGAAACCCTCACCTTCGAGGTGGTGGGATTCAAAGGGGCCTACCATGCCATCCTTGGGCGACCATGCTATGCCAAGTTCATGGCGGTCCCCAACTACACGTACCCTCGAAGATGAAGATGCCGGTCCAAAGGGCGTCATCACCGTCGGGTCGTCGATCGAGCATGCATTCGACTGCGATGTCGAGTGCGTGGAACATGCAGAGGCGCTAGCGCTGGATGAAGCGCTGGTAAACACGCTGGAGAAGATGGTCAACGACGACCTCAGCTCCGCCACCAAGCACGTCGGCACATTCGAGGCCGCCGAGCAAACCAAAGGGGTCCCCCTCGACCCATCAGCCCCCGAGGGCAAGGCTTTGAGGGTCAGCTCGACCCTCGATCCTAAATAGGAAGCAGTGCTCGTCGACTTCCTCCGCGCCAACGCCGACGTTTTCGCGTGGAGCCCCTCGGACATGCCAGGCATTCCGAGGGAGGTCGCCGAGCACTCCCTTGATATCCTCGCCTAATGCTCGCGGCCCGTTCGGCCAGCGGGCCGCGCCGCTTCGACGAGGAACGGTGACGGGCGATCGGAGTGGAGCCGCGGAAGCTCCTCGAGGCCGGATTCATCAAGGAAGTGTTCCACCCGACGTGGTTAGCTAATCCCGTGCTTGTAAAAAAGAAAAATGGGAAGTGGAGGATGTGCATTGACTACACAAGTCTCAATAAAGCGTGTCCAAAAGTTCCTTTTCCTTTGCCGCGCATAGATCGATCATTGATTCCACCGCCGGTGCGAACTACTCTGTTTCCTTGATGCCTATTCGGGATATCATCAAATAAAAATGAAGGAGTCCGACCAGCTCGCGACTTCGTTCATCACACCGTTCGGGACGTTCTCGTTACGTCACGATGCCTTTTGGCCTCGTAAACGCGGGCGCGACCTATCGCCGCCGCATGCGAGACGTTTTTGGGGACCATATCGGGCGGACGGTCGAGGCCTACGTAGACGATATCGTCGTCAAAACCGAGAAGGCGGACGACCCGGTGGGCGATCTTGGCATCGCGTTCGACCGCTCGCGGCCAACGGGGTCAAGCTCAACCCCGAGAAATGTGTCTTTGGAGTGCCGCGGGGCATGCTCCTAGGATACATTGTCTCCCGACGGGGAATCGAGGCCAACCCCCGAAAAGGTCGCGGCCCTCGAGCGAATGGGTCCAATCCGGACCTCAAAGGAGTGCGAAAAGTATTGGGGTGCCTCGCCGCCTTAAGTCGCTTCATCTCGAGGCTTGGTGAGAAGGGCCTCGCCCCTCTACCGCCTGCTCAAGAAGCACGAGCGCTTCTCTTGGACCGCCGAGGCCCGAGAAGCGCTCGACAAGCCGAAGGCATCGCCGGCGCACGCCCCAATCCTTACGCCGCCGCGAGACGGCGAGCCCCTCCAACTCTACGTGGCCGCAACCACCCGTGTGGTCGGCGCCGTGATCGTTGTGGAGCGCACGGAGGAAGGACACGCCCCGCCCGTGCAGAGGCCGGTCTACTACATCGCCGAGGTCCCGGCGGACACGAAGACGCGCTACCCCCGTGTCCGTGTCGTTGTACGCGGTAATCCTCGCGCGGCGCAAGCTCCGCCACTACTTCGAGGCCCACCCGGGCCACGGTGGTCTCTTCCTTCCCGTTAGGAGAGATCATTCGCAACCCCGACGCGGCGGCGCAATTGCCAAGTGGTCCGTGGAGTTGATGGGCGAAAACGCTCGCCTACACCCCGCGCAAGGCCATCAAATCGCAAATCTTAGCGTACTTCGTCGCCGAGTGGACGGACACACACCGCCGCCCCCTCGCATCCAAGCAGAGGCCTGGACTCTCGTTCTTCGACGGCTCGGTGATGAAGACAGAGCGGGCGCGGGCCTTCTCTTCGTGTCACCCCTCGGGGAGCACATGCGCTATGCGAGACGCCTCCATTTCCCCGCGTCCAACAATATGGCGGAATACGAGGCCCTCCTCTCGTGGCCTCAAGATCGCCATTGAGTTGGGCATCAAGCGCCTCGACGTGCGAGGGGATTCGCGGCCTCGTGATCGACCAAGTCATGAAGAACGCGAGCCGCCACGACGACAAGATGGAGGCCTACCGCAAGGCCGTGCGGGCCCTCGAAGACAAATTCTACGGCATCGAGCTCAATCACGTGCCCCGCCGGTACAACGAAGAGGCAGATGAACTTGCCAAGATCGCGTCCGGCGGATCACCGTTCCCCCAAACGTCTTCACGCGCGACATCGCGCGCCCTCGGGCCGCCTTCGAGCCCTACCCCTCGAGCGACAGGCGGACCCTCGGGGGGCTCCCTCGAATCCGGCGCGGTGCGGACCCCATGGAAGAGGACCCCTCGAACGAGGCGTACGTACTCTCCCCTTCTCGAGGGGTACGGCTCCCACGAGGCCGTTGCAATGGACATCGAGCCGGTTCCCGTCCGGGCGGACCGGCGGGGAGAAGTACATCGCCCGGATTGCCCGAGGCGAGCTCCCCGCGCACCGGCCGCAGCCCAGCGCATCGCCAGATGGCCAAGTCGTTCACCCCCGGTCGACGGTGAGCCGTACAAGCGCGCCGCGTCGGCATCCTCCGCCGATGCATACCCATTCCCGAGGGGCGCGAGCTCCTACGGGACATCCACGCGGGGACTCCGTGGCCACCACGCCGCGCCGCGCACCCTCGTCGGCAACGCGTTCCGCCAAGGCTTCTATTGGCCTACCGCGGTCGCGACGCCAACGAAATCGTGCGCACTTGCGAAGGGTGCCGCTTCTACGCCCGCAAAACCAACTTGCCGCCCTCACGCTCCGCAAACAATCCCCGTGACATGGCCGTTCGCCGTGTGGGGGTTGGACATCGTCGGCCCCCCGCGGAAGGCGCCGGGGGGCTTCACCCACCTCGCTCGTCGCAATCGACAAGTTCTCCAAGTGGGTGGAGGTGCGCCCCATTACGAATTTGAGGGCCGAGCGGGCGGTCTCGTTCTTCACCGACATCGTCTACCGCTTTGGAGTGCCAAACTCCATCATCACGTACAACGGGTCCCGCTCACGGGCGAAGTTCTTGGAGTTCTCGTAACAAGTTCCACATCCGCGTGGATTGGGCACCGTGGCACACCCACGGACCAACGGCCAAGTAGAACGCGCCAACGGCATGATTCTACAGGGCCTCAAGCCCGAATTTTCGACCGGCTCAACAAATGCGGCCGAAATGGCTCCAAGAACTACCCCAGCGGCGTGTGGAGCCTAAGGACCACCCCAAGCGAGCCACCGGTTCACCCCGTTTTTCCTAGTCCATGGCGCGAGGCCGTCCTCCCCACGGATCCGGAATACGGGTCGCCCAAGGTTCGAGGCTACAACGAGGACGCTAACCGGCCGAGCCCGCGAGGACTCACCGGATCGCCTAGACGAAGTACGCCTCGTGGCGTTGATGCACTCCGCAAGGTATCAACAATCCCTACGGCGCTACCAAGCACGCAAGATACGACGCAGGATTTCGGCGAGGGGGACTTGGTCCTAAGGCTACGCCAAGACAATCGAGGGCGCCACAAGCTATCGCCCCCATGGGAGGGACCCTACGTCGTGACGAAGGTGCTCAAGCCGTGCACGTACAAGCCGGCCAACGAAGACGGCGAAGAACTCACCAACGCTTGGAACATCCAACGATGCTTTCGGGCGGGCGGAGCGCGGCGTCGGCCAGCCGTCCCGGAAGAGGAATTCTTCGAAGGCCTCGGCGAGCGACTCGGCGGCGTCGGCCAGCAAGCGCGTCCGCACGCTCCATGGCCACCTCGTCCTCGACGCCCACGGGCACGATATAGCCTTCCGCCACCGCCTCGAGGTTGACCTCGTAGTGGGATCGCACCACTCCGAGGGCCTTCCCGCACGCCCGTGTGCGGCGCCCGACGCATCCGCCCCGTGACGTGGCCGCCAAGGGCGCGTAGGCGGCCGGCCGCCGAGCCGCCGCCCGACATCGCCTTCCTCGACGACGTGACAGTCTCGAGGGCCGCGTCCCGCGCCCTCCCCGCAGCCCCTGCTCGGAGGAGTTGTAGGAGGCTCCGCAGGCCTCGGCCCGCCCGGCGGCGTGTCCCGGGGCGTGCGCAAGCCTCGGAAGCGACAAGACGACGGGAAATCGAAAAGGGGAAACGAACCCTCTAAAGCAAAAACCAACGAGCGGGATCGCACAATAGCTTACCTTCGATTTGTCTCCTCCCCGCATCGAGGTCGTGGCGCACGGACTCGCGCGCCGCCTCGAGGCCCCGACGGTCTCGCCTTGCTCGACGAGGGCCATCTCTTGGGCGGCGTTGCCGATGCCGAGCGTCAACGCCTCATCCTCAACCTCGCAGAATGCGGCGTTCCGCTCCTCCGGCCGACTTCTCCGCCGCCTCGCGAGCAACGCGCTCCCGCTCCGGGCGCGTCGCCGGCGGCCGCGAAGGGCGGCCTCGCTCCTCGCCGGAGCCGCCCCTCGCCCCCTTGGCGAGCGATGCGCTCCCCGCCGGAGCCGCCCCTCGCCGGCGACGAGAGCCGCGAGCCTTGACGTCGAGGGCGGCCTTCGTGTCGTCGGCCTCCTTGGCGCGGCCGCTCCATCCCGCGCGCCCGCTCCCCCCGCCCCGGCGCCGCCGCGCCCTCGCGCTCCCTCGAGCGACGTGCGGAGCCTCCCGGGCTCGGCGCGAGCGGTGGCCACCTCCGCCTCCCGGTGTGGCGGCCAACGTCCGCGTCTTCTCCGTGTCCTCGCGCGCGTTCCACGCCGCCTCGTCACGATCGACGAGGGCCGCGCGGATGCGCCCGAGGCTCGAGTCACGCGCCGCGTCTTGCCCCCGAGCTCTCGGGGAGCACGTCACACCACGCCAACGCCCGTAGACCGCCCACCGTCCGCGTCCTAAGAGCTTCCGCAAGCGCGTCGAAAGCGCTGCATCGCTCCCGGAGCTGGCGGGCCTCGGCGTTCACCTGGTCGAACGCGCTGTACTTCTCGCGGGCGCGGCGCTCAAGCTCCTGGCATCCACACATCGAGCCTCGTCAGCGCCAAGTCTTGAATACAGCGCGCGAAAGCGAAAAAGAGAAAGAAGAAGAGCAACCGTGGCTCACCTGGAAGACGATCCAGGCCGGCCGCTGTGAACCCGCAGCGCCTCGTTCAACGCGCGGTTGAGCGTGGCGCCGTGGCTCAGGAGCTCGCCCCGCAGCTCCCCGCTCCCTCTCGGGCGTCGGCCGAACGCCGGGGGATCCTCCACGGCCCCCCCCCACCCGGGCGGGGCGACCGGCATGGGAGGACGAGGCCTCCGCGTCGTGCCCTCGGCCCCCCACTATCATACGACCCTCGTGACGCCTCACGAGGGCCCTCCCCCGGGGCTCGGGGAGAGTTCGTGGGCCACCGGCCCACCGGTTCCACCCGGGCGGCGAGGAGTCGTCCGAGAGCTCCACCACCTCCGCCCCCGGGGACCGCCGGCGGCGGAGCCGCCCCCGCTCCGCCTCCGCCGGCGCCTCCACCCCGCGCCCCGCGGCCGCGGCGCCCGCCGTGGCGCCGTTGCCGCCACCTCCGTCCGCGCCGCCACGTCCGCGGGCGCTCCCGCAGGTTGCGCCCGCTCCCGCCTCCCTCCGCAAGGGCCGCCGCCGCGGCGGCACCTCCGCCGTAGCCGCCGCCGCGGCCCCGCGCCTCCATGGCGACCGGCGCGCCGCCCGCCCCCGGCGACCTCCGGCCGCGGCGCGGCGGGGTTGATCCACCGGCCGGGGCCTCGAAGCCCCGGGCCCCGGCCTTGCGCGCCGTGCCCGCCGCCGCGCCCGTCTCCCGGGCGCGACCCCCTCGACGAACGCCGCCGGTGGGGATCGACGCATCCGTCCCGCGCACCTTGGCCGGTGCAAGAGGAGGGACGGTGGGCACCGCCCCGCGGAAACGCGAACGGAGGGTTAGGAGCGTCTAATAACCAAACAAATTAAGGCCAAGCAAAGGAAGAACAGATTCCTTACCTCGCGGAGGAAAAGGCCCGCTTCCTTTTCCTCGAGGCCTCCGACGAGGCCGGCGCGGGGGCCGCGCCCGCCGCGGCGCTCCCCGACGGTGCCGCCGCACGCGCGGCACGCCCGCCTCACGCGTAGGCACGCCCGACGCCGCCACCGCGCGCGGGGGCACGCTAGCCCCGCGCACGGGCGCGCCCACCGACGCACCCCCTCGACGAGGACGCCGCGCGCGCGGACGCGCTCCCCGCCACGCGCGGCACGCTTGACGCGCGCGCAGCACGTCCGCCGCGCGCGCCCTCCGTGGCGCGCGCGCCGCACCTCCGCGCGCGAGCCGCCCTCGACGATGATTGCCCGACGGCGGGGCGCGCGCGCGCCCGCCCCGGTGCAAATCCACCCCCGACGCCGCGCGAGATCCGCGACGGGGGCGCGGGCCGCCACCCGTCCGAGGGGCCCTCCCCCTCGGACTCTTCCTCCTCATCCCGGTCCGAGGACGAGGGCTCCTCGATGTCGGGGGAGGAGAGCCCCGCCTCCTCCCGCCGCCGAGACTCGCGGGACCGCGCGTCGCGCGCGCTTGGCGCCGCCTTGCGTGCGCCCCCCGCGCGCCGCCCGCTCCCCGCTCGCTCCCCGCCGCGCCGCCCGCCGAGCGCGCGGGAGTCGGGGGTGGGTGGAACGGACTTGGCGGCATTGAACCGCACCGGCCGCGCACGAGAGCAACGGCGCACATCGAGAAACGGAATCAAGAACAAGAACTAAAACAATCAAAAAGCTCCACTCACCAACGGGCCGGTGGGGAGCATCTCGATGTCCCATGGGGTCCGACCCGCAGTAGCGGCGTCCCGGTGTCGACGGCGCTCCGCGCCCGGTGAGCGCGCACGGCCGCTCCGCCGGCGGCGGGAGCATCCGCGACCTCGCCAAGTCGACGGGGTTGGCCGCCTCCGTCATCTCGAAGATGCAGAGGGGCCTCTCCATCAACCCGCACGATCCGCCGGTGGTGGAGGAAGGCGAGGACGCCCATCGCGTTGAGCCCCTCCCTTGCCGCCCGCCGCAGGCGCGAAGGACCCGACTCTTGCCGCGCCCGATGATTGGCCGTGGGCAACCCGTAGCCCCAGCAGTCCGGCCTCTCCTTGAACACCCGCCCGGTGTAGGGAGGAAGGCCGGGCTCGGCGTTGCGCAGGTAAAACCACCCCCGCTCCCAGCCGGCATTGTTCGTCGTCATGGTGCAGGGGATGTAGGGAGTTCTTGAGCCGCCCCCCGCACAGCAAGCGACATCCCGCCGGCGCGCACCGCGCGGCGGGTCCCCGGCTCCGTCGTAGGCCGCGTGATGAGCTCCGCGCGGAAGAGGTGCACCCGCAGCTCCCGCTGACCGGGGATCCCCGTGGGCCCTTCGCGGACGCCCACGAATGTGGCCGCCCCCGCGAGATAGCGTTGGGGGCGAAGTTGTGCGCCTCCACCCCCGTAGTGGAAGCACAACGCCCTCATAAATGTGCTCGCCGCCGCGTTGAAGCCGCGCTCGTGGTAGCGAGGAAGCTCACCACGTATCCCTCCCGCCGGATTGGGCTCGAGGTGCGACGATGGCGGCACGATCCACTCCGCCGGCGCCCCTCTTCGTTGGCCGAGAGCCGGCCGGCGGGCGACCGCCGCCCGTGGCGAGCCGGGTCACCGTCGACTTCTCCCGTGCGTACGGCTCCAAGACCCCGATCGGAAGCGAGGCGGCGCCATAAGCGGGGACGAACGAGCGCGGGGGCGAGGACAAGGAAGCGAGAAGAAAGCTCTAAGCAACGAAACCGCGCGGTGGCGAGAGCAAAACGAAAGCGAAGGGTCGAGGACCGAAAACGGTGAGGAGCCAAGGTAAAAAACCACCGTCCCTTCCACACCGCAAGCTTTATAGGCACGGGCGAGTTCTCCGAGCGCACGCCCCGCCAAACAAGAATCGCGAGGAATCTTTCCATCGCGTCGACGGCGGGCCCCACCACGACCGCAGCCGACTCTAACACCGCAGCGGGTCATCATTACGGCGAGACCGGCGGCGACCGAGGCGAAACCGTCACATCCGCCGGCCACGTCGCCCACTACGCGCGCGCGCGCGCCGCGCCACAAAAGGCGCGCCCGCGCCGCAAAACCCGCGGCCACGCCCCCGCGGGGGCACTTAAATGCCCGGCCCCTTGCCAAGCAAGGAGAGCCCTCGAGCGAGGCGAATCCTCGCTCGAGACAAAGGTGACCCTCGATGGGTGACGGCGTGAGAAGGTCGCCCGGACCTCGCTCGGTGTAGAGCGAGGCACCGCGGCACCCATGCCACATGAAGCCCTCGAGCGGCATGACCCTCAACTCGAAACAAGGCGACCCTCGATGGGATATCGCCGTGAGAAGGTCGCCCGGACCTCGCTCGATGTAGAGCAGACCACCGCGGGCACCCATGCCACGTAGGACCCTCGAGCGGCATGACCCCCAACTCGAGACGATGTCAACCCTCCGAAAGAAGGCACACGCGTAAGAGGATCGCCCGTGTCACGCTTGAAATAGAGCGACACCGAAAGCACTCATATCGCGCCACGCCACCAACAAGCACCTCGAGGACCGGCACGCCCGCACCCCTCGACGGCCGCAAACGTGAAAAGACGCGAGCCGTCCATGCACGGCCCCCGCACGGCCTTACCGATCGGGGGTTCGAAGCCCGACCCCCGACGGGTTCGAACAGGCGCCCCGCATCTCGCAGTTAGGGACGACGAGGGCACGCGCATTCGAGCCGTTCCTCGAGCCCGTCGGCTCGAGGGTGCCCCACATGTCGTGTTCGAGAGCCGGCCGAGGGCGCCCTAGCCGGGGGGATCCCACCGAGGGAGAGCTTCCGCGCCCTCGGTCCCTAGCGAACGGGACCGAGCCCCACCTAGCAAACCCACGCAAGCGCTTCCATGGACGTGTCTCCGACCGCGCGCCGCCTACCCTTATCGAACGGGGCATGGACGTCCACTTGAACTACCCGCTAGCGGCTCGAAGAGGAATCCGCGATTCGCGACCCGCTCGATGGGAGTCGTGGAAACCTCACCTCCCGACCCGCGAGGGACGGCGAGGGCGCGATAAAAAAACAAGTCGTCGGGCTCGACCCGATCGCCTCGAACAGGCCAAGGCTCGGGGGCTCGACGCACGGCTACACCTCCTTGGAATTGCACCCGCCCGAGACAGTGACAGGGGAGCGTGCCACCCCCGATGCCGGCTGAAACACCGCCGATGCCGGTTGGCATATGTGCCACGCCTTTCTGACCGAATTGCTCGCGGTTAACCCCCCGCAGGGAGAACCCACACTCCCCGCAGGCTTCGGGGCTAGACCCGCGGGTCGCTAGCGCGGCCCCCCCCGAAAGCGTTCGCAAACAAGGAGGGAAGAACGTCCTATCGCAGGTTCCGGCATCCGCGGGAGCCTCAAAGGCAAACCCGCGGATGCTCGGGGCCACCGTCGGGGACCGCCCCTAGGGGTCCCCTCAAACAAGGGGGGAACCCCTACTTAAATTCTCGCATCAATATAAGCTAAGCCTAACCATGCAGAAACTAACCCCGCAGACACGGCCCATGCAAGCAGACTCGTGAGGCCCACCAAGGCGGCCCACCTAGGAAGACCCCTCGAGCGAGTGCCCGCCCGCCCGAGGGTATGCTCCTCCTCGAACGGGCTCCGCCCCCGCCGAGGGGCAACTCCCTCCTCAAACAGTACCGCCCCGCCGAGGGGCGGCCCTTCCCCTCGAGCGGTCCCGCCCGCCGAGGGCGCGCGCCCCCTCGAGCGAGTCCCGTCTCGCTCGAGGGTCCGCTCCGCCCTCGGCCGGGGGCCCACCACGATCACGGCGCCCCGCACGCGTGCGCCGCCCCGTACTTGGGCATTTAACGCCCCGACACCGCGGGACCGCGCCATCATGCGCCCGGGGCTCACGCCCGGTGCCGCCGCACCAACTCCCCGGGGGAAGGAGCCCATCCCCGCCACCGTGGGATGGACCGTGCGGTACGGCCGGTGTCGTCCCGTGACACCGTGCGCACGCCGCCGTACGACTAACGCGCCCGACCCTCGAAAGGGGGCCGGCGCACCCTCGATTTCACTTTCCCGTGACCTTGCCAGTTGGTGAGGGGCGCTAGGCCGGTGGGAGGCCATCCCGGCCACCGTAACGCGCGGCCGCCGTACCCACGCGTGCGGCGCACGCCCGACTCCGCAGCGCACGCCCGGCACCGCAGCCGACCACTCCGCCACCGCAGCTCATTGGGAAGGAACGCCGTTCCACCCGCTCCCCGTATCCCGTGCCTGGGTCGTCATCGCACCTCCCTCGAAGCCTATCGAGAACGCCATCACCATCCGCCGCCTCCTACCCTCGAACCGCCACCGTTCGGGTACGAAGTAGGCCATCATGGCCGGATCGCGGCCGTGGATCATCCGGACGATCGCCCACTCTACACTATAGCACGACGTGCTCCCACACGTAGCTAGGTAGCGCGGCGCGCATGTAACTCGCCGCCCCCTTGGCCTATAAAAGGGGAAGCGAGCCCCCGGCCCGCGGGGACGAGTTCGGAGGAGTTCGGACGAGTCCGAAGAACACGACCACCGTGCACTCACTCTCTTATTCCCCCACAACATCTTCACCACCCACTAGGGACTTGGGAGCCACGCTTCCTCTCCCGCCTTGCTTGTATTTGCCCCACTACAAGCACCCCCGTGCCGAGCAATATAGTGCCACGAGCACCCCACCGCCGGACGTACGGCCCCCCTCGGCCGGAACCGGGATAAATCCTTGTGTCATTTGTTGCTTAGCATCGACCATCGAGGGATAGACCCAGGCGTTATCTATCGGTTAGTGTCGGGACCATATTCCGCACCGACAACCCCCATGACTAACAAGGGACAAAACGCATGCGAAACCCAAGGTCCGCCACGGCCCAGCAGCCACTCGGCCCCATCCATCGAGGGCACTTGTCCACTCGTCAAATCTCCGTCTCGCTCGAGGGTCCCAGGCACCCCCGAGCCTATCTCCTCCTCACTCGAGGGACCAGTGCCCCTTGATTAAAGCTCCGCCTCGCTCGAGGGACCAAGCGCCCCTCGAGCGAATCTCTACCTCGCTCGAGGCCGCGCCCATTCCATCCGACAAGGGCATTAAATGCCTGGCCGTAGGCGCCATAGTCAAAAAGCAAATCCCCTCCCATGCCGCGCCGCTGACACCACCCGGGACTCTGCGCATCTGGCCCCGTCACTGTGCGACCAAACCCTGTTACTGTACATCCATCCCTCACACTATGCAGGTATTGTGCGGCCCTATGCGGACATGTCAGCGTCATTCCATGGCACTGTACTGCCAGCTCCCGTCCTCCCCCACGGCGAACCCCTCGAAAGGGCATGGGAGAGAGTGTACTGGCGGAGGCACCCTCGAAGAGTGTACTGGTGGAGGCACCCTCGAAGAGTGTACGGACGGCGACCGAGTGCACGCGTCGGACGGTGCCGCGACACGGATTACGCGGGGACGTCTTGTCCACCATCCCCGACACTGTGCGGCCATCCCCCGTGCTGTGCGGCCACCCCTGGTGTTGTGCGGCCATCCCAATCACTATGACGCCCTGTACAGACAAGACATCACCACAGTGGCGCCTGTGCTGCCATAGCTCTTCTCTACGGCGAGACCCTCGGACAAGCATGGGTGTTCCCTCGATCGGTGTACGGACGACGACCAAGCATGGACGTCGATCAGGCCACCCCTCAAAATTGTTCTCCGACAAGCACAGGAGTCGCCACGACGCCCGTGGAAGCCAGAGCTCGTCATCAACCCGCACCAAGCTCAAGGATTCGCAAGGATAACTGTCACACTCAGCACACTGCTCACCAGTACGCAACCACTTTACAATCTAATGTGTGGCATGCTTGTAACGGCCTCCCCTTGTGTCACACCTGGTTTTAGTAAAACAAACCAAGTGCATACCTATATGCATGCCAGGATCAAGTTTCATGCATATAGTAGACATAAGTGAATAACAGTAACAGTATCCGTAAAGAACATAAACAAACTTACTATTCTATCAGAGTTGTACAGCTCAATCCTGGAAACGGAGGCGCCAACTCCACAAGCAATCGACTGGGGGCTGCGTACGCCTAGCATCAACACCATCTTCAACAGCTTCACACCTTTTGCTTCTGAGCAGCAGTAAACAAGGATGAGTACACTTATGGTTGGTACTTAGCAAGGCCACAAGAAATAACAAGAGAGTGATTTAAAGTCCATCTTTAAGTTTAATTAATCATGTGAGGGTCCAGGCCGCTCTTGACCGTGAGCACGGCTAATCATTAGTTTTACACTCTGCAGAGTTTGTACATCTTTACCCAAAAGTTGTGTAAAAGTCCCGAAGAACTTTAGACCCAACCATGCGATGCTTGCAAGGCACCATACCACACTACCGAGGTGTGATTGCATAGGGACGCTACGAGGCCTTTACAAAGATTCCCTAGCACGGGCTGCTCGCTAGGTTACCTGATCAGTGCAGCGCGTGAAGCTCCCTAGCGGGTACCGTGTCTTAGCAAAGCCCAACTCCCCGCCAGAGCAGGTCTATACACCATCTCCCGTCAGCCCCAACCCCTTTCAGGTAAAGCATACCACATACTAAAGTTTCTAATTAATTGGCCAAGACAGAGCCATATGTCTTGTGGTAGTACGGTTGTCCTGGGTGGTCGCTCCATGTTCCAATTAATGCAAAGTATTCTTGTAAATAAAGCATAGGTAGAAGGATGGTTAGGGACACTTGCCTTTCTCCAACAAAAAGCTACTCTTACTACTCTCAACACTTGCTCTCTTGAAACTCTTCATCTTCAAGCAACGAACAACGATCCTTCTTCTACTCGAAGCAAACATCAGGCACAACATACAAAGCAACAAGTATAACTAAGAACAATGCACCAATCAAAAGAAAAGCTTTAAAAGAGCGCACTAAAGGATAGGCTCGATTCTATGGTTACGCAATGACGAAAGAACACTAAAAACAAAACTAAGGTCGAAAAGAGAACGCTTGTGTGAGATCACTAACAAACAGCAAGAGACTAGGTGTTGTATTTATTTTAATAAGAAAATCATATGGAAAGAATACTTCAGAGAAATACTCTATTTTAGAATTGAGCAAAGTTATATTTAATTATAGAAAACATGATACACCTAATCATATTTTAGTAGAAGATATTTAAGTATAAGTTATATCAGATTAACCATTACTTTAGAAAGACTAAGCATGTGCAAGAATCTAATCGATTAACTTTATATTACGTGTTCAACTAAACATATTGATATTGAAAAGACATTTATAATATCATTAAGCAGATTAACTTTATTATGAAAACCGATGTTTAACACTAAGCATCTTTTATTTAAAGAAAGCTAGTTATAAATAAGAATTAACCAATTTGCACCATGATTAAAGAAAACCGGAATAGAACTTAATCACTTTTATTTAAAAAGTAATGGAATAAATATTATCCAAGATTAACATGCAACTTTAATGTTAAAACAATGTAAGAGGTGATACACATGCTAACGCACAAGTTAAGGTAAAACGAACTATACAACGGCACAAACGAACTATCAAGCGCACAAGAAACCTTAAGGTAGGCTTAGGAGAACTAGTCTACGAAGAGAACTAGACTGAAGGAACAACACTAGACAAAGGTAAGCTGAACTCATGTTGATAGAGAAAAGATAACAAGATTGAATCTAAAGGAAGATAGTTGTGAAAGACTAGAGACAAAGACATAACTGATTCACCAAGGAGAACTAGGAAAAGGATTACTAACTAGGAAACAAAGATAACTGAGATATAGCTGATAACGTCTAACGACTGCTTTGCATTTATGAGAGAACAAGATTATGAGCTAGATTCATTTTAATTAACAAAACAAATGCAAAGGAAATTACGAAAATATCCTGAGTTGAAGTTAAAGCAAATTAAATTTTATTTGCAAAGATCGGGTATATAACCTAGTCAAGTTTTATTTAAACTTTTAATTAGAAAAGATAATTAATATTAAGCAGATTAACATTTAGTTTATGAAAAACCGAGATGTGGCACACTAATCATCTTTTATTAATAAAAAGCATGTGAAGTGAATGTTAATCAAATTAACCTTAATATGAAAAACAGTGCATACCACTATATTTCTTTTATTTAGAAAAGGCATGTTTAACTAAGCATTAATCAAAATTAATATTAAATAATTTTTTTAGAAAACAAACATAATGAAAACTCACCACTAACTTGTGCTTTACGTAATTATGAATCTAACGCAACTTGAATGGATTAAAATGGAGCTAAAACAAAAAAATCTATGGAGAAAACAAGACGGTAAGGACCGAAAAATTGTGATTATAGGACTCCCTCCAAATGTGATTTGCTATTTTGACAACCTGTGTGGATGACAAATGGGTCCATCTGTGTCAATGAAATGTGGGGCCAGTGTCAAAATAGGAAACCGTGTTTCTTTGAGTCCTATAATCACAAAATTCTCGTAAGGACCTGTTCGTGATTAACTATAGATTTGGAGGGCTAGCGGAAAAGATCCTCGAGACACATCAAATAGTGCTCGCGAATAGATCTAAATCTAGGGTTAGATCTGGAAAAGACTCAGGTGGGGTTTTATGTGCGAAAGGTGGGGTTTTCGTAGGGGATTTTATGTAGATTGACCAAGACACAAGATTGGATCCGAAGATTACAAGAAAGTCAAGGGTGTCGGTGTTTAAACCTGTCGACCTCCATGGGAGGTACCCGCAGCAAGGTAGAAGGTGGGGATCGCCATGATCTGGAACCCAAAGGTACGCGCGAGGACACAAGACACGAGATTTATACAGGTTCAGGTAGCCGGAGTAGCTACCCTACGTCCTGTTTGGAGTAGTATTGCGCCCTGCGCTTGGTGTTGATCCCCGGAGGGATTGTGGATGTCCTCCTAGTTACCCGGCCCTCCTTTATATAGTCCAGGGGGCGGGTTCCTAGTCGGTTACAAGGCAGGAGTCCTAGTAGGATTACACAGAGCGAGTCCTAGTAGGAGTACAGGGGAATTCTAGTAGGAGTCCGTCTTCTACTCTTCCTCCTTCCTTGCATGAGTACACGGGGTGTATGCCCGACAAGCCCCCGAGCACGTTGGAGTCGAGAGTAGTAGTTCGAGTAGTCTTGAAGCCTCTTCGAGTAGTTCTTGAGCGTCCTCGAGTACTGCTTGGAGAAGTCTTCAATAGTACTTGAACTGCCGCGAGGCTGGAAGGTGGTCCAGCTCATTTGTCTTGAAGTCGAGATTTATATGGAAGTGCGGTTGCAAAATCGCACTCCATATGGAGTAGCCCCCGAGCCTTAGGTTGAGTCACGAACTCTAGCTGAGGGTCAATCTTGATTCTGAATCTTCCGTCTTGAAAAATTTGAATGATGGGTGTAGCATAGCAGCCCCCGAGCCTTGAAATGATTAGGTAATCAATCCAAGGGTCTTCAGTATCCACGAAAGCCATCATCCGAGCACTCTTGCAGCATATAGCCCTCAAGATAAGAGAGCCATATGAGCCACGTCGAGTAGTTGTTGGTACAGAGCCCCCGAGCTTGAGAGCAAGCGAAGTCTACTCGAGTCATCCTCGAGTAGTAATTTGAGTGCAGCCCCCGAGCTGGAGAGATTCCGGGTAGTAAGTTGGCACAAGCCGTGGAGCTTTTGATGTAGTCGTGCTGTCAAAGCGGACTTTAGATGCGACAGAAGTCGACTTTAGATGCCGACAGAGCGGACTTTAGATGCGACTTGAAAACTGAAGTCGACTTTGTGCCGCGTGGAGCGGACTTTGAAATGCGACTTAAAAACCGAAGTCGACTTTGTGATGCCGCGTGGAGCGGACTTTGAGTTGCGACTTGAAAACCGAAGTCGACTTTAGAATGCCGCACAGAGCGGACTTTGATATGCGACTTTAGAAGTCGACTTTAGAATGCCGCGCGGAGCGGACTTTGAGATGCGACTACAATAGTCAACTTTGTGCCACACAGGGTGGACTTAAGATGCAAAAAACGAAAAAGTACTTTCCAGAAAGCCAAAGCGAATAAAAAATCAGAGAAAATAAGTAGTTTTGCCGCCGGAGCGGGCTTAAGATTGCGACCGAAGTTGGCTTGTGCCACCGGAGTGGGCTTGGGTGCGACCGTTAGCGTCGACTTGTGCCACCGGAGTGGGCTTGAGTACCTGAGCCATGAATTTCAGACCCAAGAAACGGTTGCCGCCAGAGCGGGCTTGTCCCACCGGAGTGGGCTTAAGTACCCGAGCCATGGATTTCAGACCCAAGGTACAGTTGCCGCCGGAGCGGGCTTGAGGGTGCGACCGGAGTCGGCTTGTGTACCTAGGCCATGGATTTCAGACCCAAGGTACGGGTGCCACCGTAGTGGACTTGAAGGTGCGACCCGGAGTCGACTTGTGTACCTGGGCCATGGATTTCAGACCCAAGGTACGGAGCGCGAGTACTTAGGGTACTTGGACCCATGGTAAAGGGCGTGAAGACCACGTGCAGCTAGGTTCCATCGTCGCCAGGACCCGAGGGCCGCTTACAGCTAGGTTCCATCGAAGCTTACACACGTAGTATGCCATCGAAGCAGGCGAAGATGCGACCGGAGTCGACTTTAAGTTGCCGCACGGAGCGGACTTTAGAATGCGACTTTAGAAGTCGACTTTAGATTGCCGCGCGTAGCGGACTTTAGAAACTGCCTCCTACGGATAGCCCCCGAGTTGATGAAGTAGACTCGTGGCGACTTTATTGATATACCCCAAGAGTAGTCAGCAGAGTGTAGCTCCCGTGAAAACCCGCCGAGAAGCATACACAAATGAATAGTCGGCAAGTAGTCCTACATGATGAGGAGAACAAGCCAAGAAAACAGTAATCATTTAAATAAATGACTTAGCTGTTGCCGCCAGTGCGGACTTGTAGATGAAACCGTGGCGGTCGGCGATGGAGTCGCGACGGTTGTTGCTGAAGTTGACTAGTCAGAGTTGATTCCGACCAGCTGTTGGGGGCGTGACTGCCGTTCTCGACTAGTTTGGAAAATTAGTCGAGATGAATGGTCGACGCGATGCGACCGGAAGACGACGTCGTGGCGGCGCGCGGCGTACTCGAAGTAGAGCCAGTGTTGCCGCAAGGCAAGTAGTCGCGCCCCATGGCGTGGCTGAAGTAGAGCCAGCGTGGCCGCAAGATGAAGTCGCGGCGCACAGAGTAGTCGACGACGAGACTGCGCGACGCGGAGTAGTCGACGACGAGCGACACGACATGCCGAGGCACCCGGACGCGCGGTACGGTGTAGGTGAAGTAGTCGATGACGAGCCTGCGCGAGGCGGAGTAGTCGACGACGAGCTCGCGCGAGGCGAGTAGTCGACAACGAGCGGCGCGACGATCCGCGTGACGAGCCGCGCGACGTGCCGAGGCACCCGGACGCGCAGCGGAGTCGAGGTAGGTCGCTGCAGCCGGGAGAGTGATGACGAGTACTCACGGTGCACGACGAGGTTGGCGTAGAGCGCGTGTGGCCGGAAACGAGTAGTCGCGGCGCACGGCGAGGTCGACGTAGAGCGCATGCGGCCGGAGACGAGTACTCACGGCGCACGGCGAGGTTGATGTAGAGCGCGTGCGGCCGGAAACGAGTAGTCGCGGCGCACGGCAAGGTCGACGTAGAGCGCGTGCGGCCGGAGACGAGTAGTCGCGGCGCACGGCGAGGTCGACGTAGAGCGCGTGCGGCCGGGAGACGAGTAGTCGCGCGCGCACGGCGAGGTCGACGTAGAGCGCGTGCGGCCGGAGACGAGTAGTCGCGGCGCACGGCGAGGTCGACGTAGAGCGCGTGCGGCCGGAGACGAGTAGTCGCGGCGCATGACGTTGATCTTTATGCTTCCCTGGTAGCCTTTCATGTGTGCCTGAGAGCTATTCATAGCAATTTGAAACTTGATGCCTCCCGTTCACGTCATTTAGCAAGATGACCAACCAATTGTTTTGCACGCGACGTGTGGCTGTAGTGAAGAGCTAATGGGCTTCACATGTGCTTGCAGGAATTCGAGTTGCTACCAGCCAAAATTGGCTTTCGATTTGTGTTGGATTCCAATTGCTGCGACACAACAATATGGATAGGGAAACAGAGCAGCTCGATTTTGAACTGAGGAGGAGTCCTGGACGGAACCGTTGAAGAAGTCCAAGACGTAACCGATCGGCCGACAAAAGCTGGGAGCATACGGTGTTCTTCATGACTTCGAATCCGAGCGTGAAAAGACCGAATTGATGTTGATGCCTGATCTTGCTGCTCCGCACGGACATGGCAGGTCGGCGTGGTGCAGATTTTGACGTGCTTGGACATAGTGGGTTGTGGTGATGTTGCCGTGACTATGGTCGAATCCACCTTGAACCCGAACACGGCAAGCTGCGATTGGTCTGCGCCGAGTAGATTGATTTCGAACTGATGCTCGATTGAACACGACGAGTGGTTGATGAATAACCACGCCGTGTCGGTAAATTGATCCAAATGGTGAGGTCCTTCGAATCCGCCGGTGATCATGACGATCGGCCCCACGGTGGGCGCCAGCTGTCGGTGTTTAAACCTGTCGACCTCCATGGGAGGTACCCGCAGCAAGGTAGAAGGTGGGGATCGCCATGATCTGGAACCCGAAGGTACGCGCGAGGACACAAGACACGAGATTTATACAGGTTCAGGTAGCCGGAGTAGCTACCCTACGTCCTGTTTGGAGTAGTATTGCGCCCTGCGCTTGGTGTTGATCCCCGGAGGGATTGTGGATGTCCTCCTAGGTACCCGGCCCTCCTTTATATAGTCCAGGGGCGAGTTCCTAGTCGGTTACAAGGCAGGAGTCCTAGTAGGATTACACAGAGCGAGTCCTAGTAGGAGTACAGGGGAATTCTAGTAGGAGTCCGTCTTCTACTCTTCCTCCTTCCTTGCATGAGTACCCGGGGTGTATGCCCGACACAGGGGCCTAATCGTAAAATGACCTTATCTTCCGCCTACATCCTTCCTGGGACGGACGTACAGGAGGTCAGGAGCTCAAGCGCTCCTGGTGCTCTGGTCGCCGGCGATGAGGGCGGCCTAGGGGTCCGAGTGAGGCACAAAACAGAGGGAGGAGGTGAAGGGGATCTCGTACAAGTGCTCACCGGCGTTGGGATGGGCGGAGGCGGCCGGAATCAGGAGCAGCAGGGGCGGTGGTCGGCGGCGGGAGGCTTCGGCTCGAAATAGTAAGAGAAGTCAAAGTGGATTAGATGGGAACGGCCACGAAACTGTAGATTGAACGGCAAAATGGAAAGGAATCGACGAGACAAATGCGATGGTGTGCTCACCTTCGGCCAAAGATGAACGACGGCGTGGGCAGGGCTCGCCGGAGTTGGAGAGGAGTCGCCGGAGTTGGGGAAGATGACGTAGCCGACATCGGAATCGAGCAATCCACCAAACCACGACGTTGAGCTCGGCGAGGGAAACTCCGGGGTGGTGTCCTTTTGCACCGGAAGTGCACGGTTTCGCCGGAAAAGCTCGTGGGAAGTTCGTCGGAATTTAGTAGATGCAAAAGTTCGGCGAGGCTTTGTGGGAGCTAGGCTTATCGAAACGGAACGAGGTTGGCGGCGTTGGAAAGAGGACGCCAAGGAGATCATCGGGAGCTATTTATTGGCCAAGATTGAGTCTGATTTTATTTTCCCTTTTTTTCTAATTTCGGAAATTAATTTCGGATTAAAAATAATTCCAGGAAATCCTGAAAGCATAATTAAATCACGAAAAATACTCCGAAAGCTCAGGAAAAATTACTAGAGATGATTTGGGATGTGAGGAACCCAAATAAAATATTTGGAGATCAAGAAAAAGATTTTGGAGCATTCCAATAAATCGAAACAGGTCGAGAAAAGTGAGAATAAATTCCAGAAAAAACTGGAAAATTCTCAGGAGGATTTGATCAGCACCTAAACGTGTTTTAAAAGCCTTTTGCATGCATGAAAAACCAAGATGCATCGACATGAATGCAACACTCACATCAAACCATTTTTTATTCCGAAAATCAAACAATGACTTTTTCCTATACTAGATTTCCTGTAAACAAAATAAATATTGAGAAAAATTTTAAAATTATGAGAAAATCATTGTTTAATTATTTTTGCTATTCACATCCTGAAATTGAGAAATTTCAGGGTGTGACACCTTGGCCTATAAAAAGAGGAGGTGGACGCCCCGCCGTGGGGACACGCAACACACACGCTCATCTCATCCCTTACGACATCACACCACTCTCACATCCCCGATATCGACACTTGCCTCAATCATCCCAGCAGGGATTTGGAGGCTTAACCTCATCTCCCGCCTTGCTTGTAGCCCCCTCTACAAACACCCCGGTGCGAATTACAGTGTGCACGCACACTCTGCTGGACGTACGACCCCACGGCCGGAACCACGATAATATGTGTTAGCATTTGCACCAACCATCGAGAGGCTTATCACAGCGTAACTCACTAGTTAGTGTCGGGACTAATCCTAACACCGACACTTTCTTTTCACACCAGCACCGTCTCTCCGTCTGTACTCACCATGTGTACCACATTTATCCCTCCTTTCTCAAATTCCTCTCCTAACCAGCCCACGGATTACATGCAAGTTTTCTTTCATGCAAGCAATCATGAATAATGGTACACTCCCCTAATCATGTATCGATTTCCTATCATTAGCACCCATGCATGCTAATCATGGATTGCATCATGCAAGTTAGTCGCTTTCCTTCTTTCCATTTACCATTACATCTTTTGTCTTTCCCCGTTTGTCCTTGAGGACCGACCGAACGTGCTTTTAACCGACCTGACGCGAGCGTGAGCTGTAGCAGGGGGCACGATGCGTGCAATGAACATATCCCATTGCCAAGCCATGTACTCCTCCTATACGTGCATTACCACCAGTGTCCTCATTGGTCATTACCACCAGCCAGGCTACTCTTTGCTACTGAAGCTAAGACCATCAAATAAGGTCATTACCGCCCTACAAGCTAAGACCATGGTGAGCTCGTTCATTACCTTCAATCATGATTGTTTGGTTCTGGATTGCATGCATTGGTCACATTATTTTTCATTTATAAGTTATGTTTAAGCTTAATTAATTTGTTATTAGCATAGTAAACTTACAAGCTTAAACATTTTTCCTCAAATTTTACAGGTGAGTTCTGAAATTAGTTTTTTCATTAGTATCCGAACACCTTCCGACATCTCATGAAACATTCAATGTGACATAAAAAGCTTGGCCCAAGTCCATGACTTTCAAGCCCTTCATGTAGAGGAGCAGGCTAAGACTCTCAGAGGAATCCGCCATGACTTGAACCCTACCTCCTTAAAAAAACTCCAAATAAAATTTGTTTGATGACCTATTTTTCTACTGGAGCTGAGAAAGTCAATTTGAGAAATATTTCTCTTCCAGCATATAAGTTCTCCTTAACATCCTCATCGTACAACAACTCAATTGAACATGTCTGTTAGCACATTTTCATCATACATGGTTCGTGATGAGGACATCATCATGCTGGACACGCACACACCACGTCCTTTCTCAAGCTACAAATCGTCTTCAACTCAGCTACCACATTTGGTTCAGATTCAACCGGCAACCCTCCACTGTTTTGGCAGTATCTCCCGCACACAATATTGAAACGAGGCGTATAAAGATGTGTTGGAATGGGGACGACGACACCGTCATTTTGGTTTTGATCCTAGCTACAGAAGTTTCATGGATCATGTTGTGTGACTACGACAAGGTGTTGTGTCACCTATTTTGGACCAACTTGATTTTGTATCAAGTCGGGCCTTCAGCCCAAGTTGTGGATGCCCCTGGTCGCCTCCAACCCTAAGACGCCCCCCTTTAGGGTATAAACTCAGTAGTCGCAACCATTAGATATTCAGGTTTTGTTTGAGTTTAGTTTTTCTTAGAGGAACACACTAGTTCTTTTGTTGTGAATCAGGGCTCGTCACCACTATCTTGATTAGTCCTTTTGTGATCAGAACCTGAACCCCATACTTTTTCGCTTCAATCCATATATGCAATTATCAGATTGTGTGTTTTCACTTTCTTGCATGTGTTCTCAATTCGCTTGCAGGGAAAACCTTCTTGGCGAGATCAATCAAGTTGTGCTTGGTTGATGACCAACAGAGCAATGGTGTAGCGGTTGCAGGGTCGAATCGTGTTAATTTGAAGTTGGATCATCAACATCGAGTCTCCATAATCGACTTCACCTCTCGGAAGATCAAGCCAACACCTCTGATCTGTTTTTTTTAAAAAAAATCGATGCTCACATTTTTCAGTTGGAGCCGAGAAAGTCAGTTTGAGAAATATTTCTCTATCAACATATAAGTTCTCGACAACATCCTCATCATACAACAACTCATTTGAACATGTCTGCATAACACATTTTCACCATACATGGTTCAAATCATCATATTCTTGTGACTTTATAAAATTATAGTTTGATTGTTGCTCTAGTGCTCTAAGGGCGTCTCCAACAATCTAGCTTAGAGCTAGTGAAACTAATTTTTTAATCATGAAACATTGCAAAAGACAAGAGACTAACTAGTAGAGAAGAGATAAGCTCGCTCAATTCCCAATACACTGTTCTCTCACTGCACAATATTCAAAGCTAGTTGTTGCACTCTTTTCTCGTTTAAATTCATCAGCTTAGAGCTAGTGCTAGCTCATACGATTGGAGACGCCCTAAGGGCTTGTTTGCTTGCGGTCCTGGCAAAGCTGCCTGGCGTAGAGAGCTCTTACATGTGTCCCACCTGCAATGGGGATCGCTGCCTGACTACCTACCAGGCTACAACTAAACAACTCTAAGTTCAGATATAATAGCTGACACATATATGTTTGTTTTACACTTAAATCCATATTTGCAAAAAAAAATCTAAATCTGTCAGGTTTATAAAACTATTTATAGGTTGCCCACTGGACTACACCTCTACTATATTAGTTTTTTTTATCATGTCAATAAGTTTGACATAATAAGTATCAAACTTATAGTGCACAACAAATATTATGCACATCTGCTTAAAAAACAAATATAGTGAACGCTAACTTCCCAATTTACCTTAAAAAGTAGTAATAGAGTACAACTATAAATAGCAAATCAGATACTCAAGTGACCACACTGCTATATGGAGTCACCAATTTACCACATATGTGAGCACTGCAAGAGCAAAATCGTTCATTGTATGGAGGAACACAGTAGGAAATAGTAAAGGAGAACATAAACATTGAACATTACGTCAAATCTAAGTTCATAAAACAAAAATAAAGATAAAAAATTTTTGCTCTCACAATAACCCACCACGACCCCACATGTCACGACGTCCACTGTTATAATTTCACCAGGTTCACCTACTATATGAATTGATTCATATTGACCATCACCATCCTCTAATCTCGTTGGTAATCTCGTTACAGTTAATTCTTCCATCTACACATGTGTGGTCCACTCCTTTTTCCTTCCATCTATATTTTACTTTAATTTTGTTAAACGTATGCATCACGAATTTAGTTTGTTTTTCACCATGCATCGTGTTTACCTACCCACCATACCCACTATTTCTTTCCAAAACCAGAAACGACGTCTGCTTACTTCTTTCCATAAAATACATCACCCTGGCTCCACTTATTTTTTTAAAAAATACACTACTATGTTGGTTTTATTGTATTTGGAAACAATCATATGAGCCTCTCAGCCCCGCTGGCACCTCGAACCCTATTTTCATCATCCCACATGTCTCTCCGTAATATCAGCCACGACATCATAATAGTATCATATTTAGCGATTGGGCTTATAGTCCAATGGTAGAACGGTCCAGTGGGACGCTACCCACAAGGGTTCAAATCCTGGTGCTCGCACTTTTTCTTGGATTTTCCAGGATTTATCGGCGTTATGCGTTAAGTGGTAAGCGATGTTCCCGTCGACGACGAGGCGCCATTGGTGACTTCGGGAATCTCTGGATCTGTCGGTGCTTGGTCCTTCGGAGGTGCTCAGACCACCAGCATCGGCTACGGCATCTGACTCCTCAACGGTCTCCTGGAGGAGACCCGAGATTTTCCCGTCGCCTCCCTCCTCCTCGGAATCCAGATGGATACGGGAGGCTCCGCGAGCGGTTCCGGCCCCACCACGTGCCCCGCTGCAGCCTGCCGCCAACGGCCTCGCGCCAGGAAGGAGGGGGAGAAGGGGAGCGCCTCGGGGTTGTAGCTGCTCGCCATCGCCGTCGCACGCCGCCAAGGTCGGAGCCACGCGCACCGTCCAGCGAGGACGACGAAAACACGCGTGTCGTCCCCGCTCATCCCCCTCCCTCCGCCGGTGGGAGGTGTCGTGCCCCCGCGGCCACCGAGCCTCTCGCCGCGCGTCGGGAAGATCCGCCGGCCCTCGCGCGTCTCGTCGGCGGAGAAAGGGAGGGGCGCCGGGGAGGTCCGCCCCCGCTCCGTGCGGCCGCTCCGGGCCGGGGAGGTCAAGGCGACCGCGCCCGCCCGTGCGACCGGCGAGGGAGGAGTAGGGGGAGGCGCGCCCGACCGGAGATGGGGAGGACGGGCGCCGGCCGGAGCTCCCGGCCCCCCCGATGCGGATCCGGCGGTGCCGGAGCTCCGCCGCCGCCGCCGCTCGCCCGCCTCCTCGCCACCGCTGGCTAGACCCTACTTGCGGAAGCCGGCGGGGTGGAAGGAGGCCGGTGCACCCCTGCCCTGCTCGCGGAGAGAGAGGGGGGAGAATGGGCGACGGAGAGGTGGGTGGGCGCCAGGCGGAGCAGACAAGGTCGGGGGAGAGGGGGAGAAAAAGAAAGGGAGAGGGAGGACGGAGAGTGACAGGTGGGCCCCATAGGTGGGAGTTGGGATGGAGGAGTGATTATAAAGGAAGATGAATGCGGGAGAGGTGTATATGAAGGAGAGAATCTCGATGACCAGGATGACATATTCTGTTTTGAAGGAGAAAATGGAGGAGGATGAGTGTGAATGGTCTCATAGGGTAGAGTTTGCGTATGTGTATTCATAGGGGTGAGTGTGCGTGCATGTTGTGAGCGTCTACGTTATATTATGTAATTCTAAAAAAAAGTATCATATTTCCATCTCAAGCACTGAAATTGAATCACGCAAATGAAGCACCCTTTCAAAATCTAAAATCTGAAGATCACGGTCAGCTTTTCCCATAGATACGACGTCAAGATGAACATAAATGCGCCACTAGGTCCGATCCATCCACTTGTTGTGCTTTGGCGAACTTTGCAGTTCGCCCGCCGCGCGTTTGGACGACGTTGGCAAGGTCGCACCCTAAGGTAAGTATCCTTCGTTGATGTGATTATCGGACCACCACGATGAACGCCTTTGCTGGAACAACAATGCACTATAGACGATTTTAGGTATGTGAAGATTGGTCGAAACTTACATGCCGCACGAACATATGAAATTTGATTCCCTATATTTACGTATGTGTACCTTGTATCTAATTTTTCATATCTAACAATGTCATTTTTATAAGTATTTCTTATGAAGCCACATTTGTTATATAATATAAATATTTAAACAAGTGCGGCAACTTCACTAATTAGTAAAAGAAAATGTGGTGCCAAATGGAGTAAATGAGTCAAATTTACCCCTAAGGTGCCAAATATGTGGGGTAAATGTGGTGGGGCAAATGTTCGACCCCTGATTCCATTTACCCCTAAAAAGTAGTAAATTAGAGCAAAATTGTGGTGGACCCCAGCCCTCTCTCCATCCACATCCATATTTACCCCGTAATCCAAACACTCCAAGAAGTAAATATTATCAGAGACAAATGCAAAAGGCAAAACATTTATCTTGGGTAAACATTTACCCATTGCATCCAAACAGGCCCAATATGCGCTAGTTTAGAGTGTTGGGGAATTCAGGAGAAAACCTTGCACCCACGGAATGTCGGATTTGTTGAAGTTCATGAAATAAGTTTTCAAGTAATGTGCGAAAATAGCAGTCAAATCTAGCTTCTTCGCGTGAATCTACTGTCTATTTCAGGAAGATTGAAACCTGCGAAACTCTGGAATCATGAACCTGCGAAGATCTGGAATCATGAACCTGCGAAGATCCGGAATCTCGGACCTACTAAATTGTGGGCGCGAATCCCCGAAATTCGGGAATCACGGAGGGGAAGTTCGGAAATCAGAAAGAAGCCAAGTCAAAGACGCTACCTCGAAAAGTCCGGGTTTGACGTGTGAACTAGTGGCAGGCTTCTAAATGTATGAAATCAGCCCCGCAAATCACGGGATGTAAAAGACATTTTTGTACGTGTTCACACTAGGTATATTCCCTAGATTCGAGGGTATTTTCGGAATGTAAAAAGTCCATTCGTCTCCCTATAAAAGGGGGCGCGAGGACACGTGTAAAAAGATTCACAACTTTTGAGGTGAGTACATACTTTCGAAGATTCCTAGTCTCCCTTTCGCAGCTTTCGTGACGCGTGTGATTTGTGTTCTGAACTTCTGTGTTCGGGGACTCCTTCCGATTTTTCGGACCCCCCAACATTGACGTCCACTGTGTTTTAGCCGAAAAAACAACTCACGATGCCACCGCAAAAGAGGATGAAGAAGAACACCCCTGTTGATCAAGAAGAGCACCACCATGTTGAGGGCAATGGAATCTCTCTCACCCCCGAACCTTCAAACATCACAGACCAAGAACAAAGAGCAAAACTTGAGGCTCTCCAAAGAGCAAGAGCTGAGAAGACAACACGCATTCAAGAATAGCCTACAGAATGACAAGCACATGAAAATGAAAATGATGATGATGATGATGACGAGGCCATAAACAAAGAACTAGAAAGAGTTTACACTCAATCAAGCAAAAGAACAAATTGAGACAATACAGAGAGAAATCAAAGAAATGCAAGAACAAGAGAACAATTCGCTATGGCAAGACTCACCACACCAGGACTCTGGTCCGTACAGAGGAACCCCGAAAGAAAATATTTTCGCGGGTAATGGAATATCACAATTCGTGGATCCAGAGTCGCCACTATCCATAGGCCTGCAAACTGCACTCATGACCTTCAAAGTTCAAACCAGTATCTCTACAAAAATACAATGGTTTTGGAAACTCCGGACAATTCCTCATGAGGTATGAATCAGCGGTGAATTCAGCAGGAGGAGATGATGTTGCACTAGCTAAATCTTTCATCATTGTCTGTGAAGGACTAGTTCTAAACTGGTATTCTCTACTACAACCGCACTCAGTCTGCAGCTGGGTCGACCTCAAGACAAAATTCATGCAAGCATTTTAGATGTTTCATGACACAACAGCCGAATCATCAGACTTGTACAACTGCAAGCAGAAAGACAGAGAACCATTACGGAACTTCGTGAGGAGATTCATGCAGCAGAGATCACAGATTCCTAAGGCGGATAACAAAACAACGATTAAGGCACTGATGAAAGGTCTGACTCCAGGACCAACAGCTTCACATCTGACGCGAAAGAAACCCAAGACAATTGATGAACTTTTTCATGAACTTGAAGAGTACATCTTGTCCGATGACGATCATCGCAAAAGAGTAGCTGAACGAAATGAAGCACGACAAGGCAATAGAGAAATAACATGGAGACCTCAACCCCAGAATCCGCGAAATATCAACAATGTGGAAAATCCTCAGCCTAACCAGAACAACACACAAGAGGAGGATTTGCACCTAGGGTCGGATATTGCATACCATTCTACCATTCTAGGATCGTTTCAAGAGGTGGTATTATTTATGTTTCAGGCATGGTTGACCACATCGCTTTGTTAGCTAACAACATCTTCCTTAAATTTTTGGGGTGTGCTTGCTACTACTTGGCTCTCATTCTATGGTTTGGTTTAGCTAATTGATGACATAAGGATAGCTGTTGCATGCAGGCAACCACTTAGATTTATATTAGTTTATGCTAAGATCTCTCTTTCCATATACATTTCCTCACTGATTGCTTCACATGTGTGTTCATTTAATAAAGTACAAAAACTTCAAATGACCTGTCGACACAAATGCTAAATAAGCATGAAGTGTTATTTGTACCAGTTTTTAGAGATGATGACACTTACATCCTATAGGTTATTGGCGATATGTTTGAATGGGTGCTTCAGCATTTCTTAGGAATGTGGCCCTTGATGGAGTATGCTTTTTGGGTGTCTACAATATTCAGAAAGTGTTGGTGGAAACATTTGAAACATTACTCCTGATTAGGCTTCGCAGACTACAGTGAGAATTCTAATTTGCTTCAAATTTATCCAACACTATGTACTCAGTACTTAGAACAAAAGTAGGAACTGAAAAAGTAGCATGCAGATTCGTTTTGATTCAATTACTGCTACATATTGGCATAAGATTAAGCAATCTGATTAGGCTCTGCAGACTGTAGGGAGAATTCTATTTTGTTTCAATTTAATCCAACACTATGTACTCAGCATTCAGTTAACAGAAGCAGGAACTGAAAAGGTAGCATGCAGATTCATATTGATTCAATTACTGCTACCTATTGGCATAAGATTAAGCAATGATATCTACAGGTTGCTTCAAAACGATTAATAATCATGTTACCAAGTCTTGCTATGCTTTGAAAAGTAGGTTACCTTTTTCTACTGTTTAATCCTTACATGATTGACAATTATATAATCAAGCATTGCTTCAGTTAAAATGCAGTTGATGAGCGTGGACTATGGTTACTACTATTAATTCTTATACCTGGTTAATATTTACAGTTTCAGATGATAATCCTATAGCTGGTTGCTTTCCTTTAGGCTCACATCATATTTTTTTATTCAAGGAGGTGAGACCATGCGACAGCAGGGTATATGCTGCTCAGGACATCATTAGTGTGTCCGACCTCCCCGGTAAGGACATTAAGGTTTAACCCATTCTCTCTGGCAATCTTTGTTGCTCATGTACATCTCACATTCATGTGCCAGGTGCATCTGCTCCTATAACTCACAGCTCCCTCACTCCCATGATGTAGCAGTGAAATGAAGTACAAACCATGCAGTTGTCTTTCCCAAATGACAATCCTTTTGTACTCTGCTCATTATTTTCAATTTCCTATACAACTTCTTCAGGTTATGTACCAATTATCTAGCAGCAACAACAACAACATAACCTTTCGTCTCAAGCAAGTTGGGGTAGGCTAATGGTACAGTAAAAAATATATAATTTAGTTAGTTTTGTATTACAATGTCCATGGATCATTTATGTTTTTATCTTAATGTTCTTTTCCTAAATTTTGAGGTTTTCTTTCTAGAATGAATGTTGCGTTGATGGTAGAGTATGGCTTTCTGCTGATTTCTTGCTGATAGTGCCAAGTAAAAGTCCATGTCCATGCTTTCAGCATGTAAGTTCCAGCTAACAAGTTAGTATTATCTTCTTCGGCCTTCGTTCACATGATATTTATAGTTGCCTGACTTCTACTCTTTGTGCTTGCGACCTACAGTGAAGCTGAAAAATAGCTGAGACTCCCCAGAGCCGTGGGAAGCAACGATCAGGGGGTGGTCGAAAGAAAGCTGCGTCATAGGTGAAAATCTTGGTGACAGTAACATGGTTCAATCTCTTCTTGAACTTCCATGCTCTTATATGTTTTTTTGTCCTGCACTGCAGATGCCATGACAACCCGGTGTCAGGCAGAAGGTGTACATATGGTGTCCTCTACGACTCTGGCTTTTGGGCTCATTTTGTGAGCCAGTGGTTGAATTATGGATGCTTAGTTCAACAACAAGTGTTTGTACTAGCTGTGTACCTGGTGGCACTAATCATTTTGTGGAGCGGTAGAGAGACAGGAAGAATTTGTGTGCTTTCATGTGGTATGAACACCTATTTTATGTACTCTCTTGAGACTGTATAATGTGTGCCGCTCTATTGACTTCTCTGCTTTAACATTGATGAAAGCTAAGCTTTATTCACAAATGTTGCTGTAACACAAGCAACATAAGTCTTCAGATATGCTTTTACTTTTCCATTTGATGGAACGAGTGTTGATCGGACAAATAATATTGAAATTCACCATTTTTTGCATTCAGGTTGCTGTTAATAGCCTATTATCAACGAAATGGACAAATGGTTTACATTTTACATAATTACATAATGTTGATGTATATAGAACTAGCAAACTAATTTTCGGATCTCATCCAATAAAAAGCCAAATAAAAATTTATGGAATGATGTACCAACAATACTGATTTATTTTATAGTAGTAATTCAGGAAAAAGCCCATTTGACCGGCTAAATCAACATTTTTTTAGACCTGGCGCGCAGGGCGCGCCCCAGCTTCTAGTGAGCAAAATGCAGTTGAGCATGGAAAAGGCCATCCGAATCGGAAGGGGTAGGAACTCGGAACAGTCGAACTTATGTGAATGACAGTGGGTCCACATCGACAGCGGTTGCTCAAGCGTCAGTGTCCCGACGCAAGGCCCCGGCAACCTCCGTCTCCTCCCCGCACGCATCCGAGCCTCAAACAGCCAGCGCCACCACCAGGCCACCAGCCTCGCCCTCGCACCCCACAACATTTCGTCCCCAAAATTCGAAACCAAACGAAACCACGCGCTTCGTCGAGAACCCTAGCGGCGGATCTTCCGCGGCGGCGGTGGCCGCGGAAATGGCGAACCCCCTATCTGGGCTGCAGGACCACATCAAGCTCGCGCGGGACTATGCGCTCGAGGGCCTTTACGACACCTCCATCATCTTCTTCGACGGCGCCATCGCCCAGATCAACAAGTGAGCTCCCCCCCTAGTCCCCTGAGCCCGGCGTTCCGGTTGACCTCTCACCCCCCGCTTGATTCGATCGCGATTAGGCCACTACGGCGGTCGGTTGCTGTGGATCGCGACATCTAGCCCGCCCGGATCTGCTTGTTTGGCCGCGCGTCTACGGATTTTAATTTTGGATACTGCGCTTAAGTTGATTCGAGGTGGTAGTTTTGCTTGAGAGGGAGCATTGTGCTGAACCGCTGGTGGTTCGGTTGTTATTTCTATCCCTATTTTTTAGTTTGTAAAAAAACTAGCATCTATTTGCAGCCACTGCAGTCATGTGGCTATAATTAGGTGCAATTGACTGTTTATGGTGCTAATTCAGGAAACTTTGCTTGTAGATGACTTCAATTTGCTTAGATTTGAATGTTGAAGATTTTAGTAATTGGGGTTTGTGACTTCGGAAAAGTGACTTAGAATCAATGTGCAAATGTTTTACTTTCCATTTCTGACCAGAGAATAGAGAGCTTTCTGATGGAACATTGATCAACTGTGCATTGTTGCACTTGTAACCATGGA
Organism: Cenchrus americanus; assembly: GCA_947561735.1. Taxonomy (NCBI): domain Eukaryota; kingdom Viridiplantae; phylum Streptophyta; class Magnoliopsida; order Poales; family Poaceae; genus Cenchrus; species Cenchrus americanus. Next base: position 71,654,366 of record OX387244.1, on the reverse strand, counting down.
TGTCATTGCTTTATAAATCTTGCAAATTTCAAAATTTAAGTAGCGTGTTTGTACTAGAACAATGTAGCCCAAATGTGAAGTAGGTCTATATATCTTATTGGTGAAACTGAATCCTTGAAATTCAGCACCTCTGCTTTCTTTTTTTTCTTCTTTAACTATCACTAGAATTCATGGTGGAAAATATTTTTCCTAGCACAACTAAACAAAAGGATTCAAATGTCTTTTCATTTCTTCTTTAAAGTAATCAACTACATATATGATAAATGTGCGGGCACCTGGTTCCTAAGAAATGCTTTTCTCCCCCTTCTTGTACCTCATTTTATGATGTATAAGATTTAACTGTGCACTGCGCAGGCACCTGATTACTTTAGGTGAAGCTCTCATCCAATACAAAAATGGATGAACTCTTAGAAATTTATGGTTGAAAATAGTTTTTTAAAAAAGGCGGCTGGATGCTTTATTTAGTTGAGAAGTTTTCAAAATAGCATGTTGTGTATTTCCACTAGAACATTACAATCCTGTGATGTTAAAATCAGTATTTACAGATAGCATTTTATTAAGCACTGTCTTGTGATGAATTGTTCAATAAATAGTACTATAAGATGTATTGTCCTTGTTGTTTGTGTTATTTAAGCTAATCTTAACACTACAGGCATCTAACTACTCTGGATGATGCTCTGATTCGTACGAAATGGATGAACTGCAAAAAAGCAATATCTGAAGAAGTGGAAATTGTGAAACAGCTAGATGCTCAAATAAAGTCCCTTAAAGAAGCTCCTGGTGCGAGGCGGTCCTCATCACCTCCTATTCGCTCCAACAAATCATTTCATTTCCAACCATTGGATGAGTATCCAACTTCATCACCAGCATCCTTTGATGATCCTGATGTGTGGGCTCCACCAAGAGAAACACCTAACCGAAGGCCAACAAGGGGTCAATCTAGCGCGAGAAAATCCTCCCAAGATGGAGCCTGGGCACGTGGTTCATCAAGGACTGTAACACCTAGCCGTAGCGCAAAGCCTAATGGTAGCAAAGGAAGCTCTGCAGTAAGGTCATCAACTGCCTCTAGCACCGCTGGAAGAAAAGGAAAACCGAGTTCAAGCAAGGCCGATTCAGCGGTAATTTCTGTCAAACAAGGGTTCTTTATGTACCTAAATCCTTTATATCAGAAAATATGGTGTGTTTCTTTTCGTAATTCCTGTTTCACTCATTAGCATGTGCAAGCAACATGACCTCAATCAATAAACTAGTGACTTGGTTTTTTTCTTTTTGAAATTATACTGACATCAATCTTCCTAGTAAACAGCCATACCTTTATAGCATCTAGAATATATTCTTCATTTTTAATCAATTCTCATCATCTACATCCATTGCAGAATATGACCTTCATCTTAAACTAATTCATTATTAGCGTACACAGGACGTAATAAAAAAGTTTCTGTTGGGTTACTGCTGAATCAATCACCTATTGCCACTTAACCCCCTGCTATTTCTCTCATCATCTACATCCATTGCAGAATATGACCTTCATCTTAAACTAATTCTACACAGGATGTACTAAAAAAGTTTCTGTTGGGTTACTGCTGAATCAATCACCTATTGCCACTTAACCCCCTGCTATTTCTAAAAGACAAAAAGACAGATCATGACATGGAAGTGTAGAATCATGGGGTCTCAAGTGGTCGTTAAAAAAATGATGTACTTAGACTATAAAATGTATATTCTAAGATGAACTTAGCTATATCTCTCTCCCGTACCTGTTTATCCATGCAATTGAGGGTGTGCCTTCTAAGATGACCTCAACTAGAAGAGAATATTTATCATCATTATAAATCTGTTCTGTACCTGTTTATGCATGCATGTTCGGGGTGGACCTTAGTCTTATGTGATACTGGACACACAACCAAATATAATAGGTAATCTAATACTGGACAAACAAGAATTGATAAAGGACTGACATAAAACTATCTTGAAATAATAGTGTCTCATTATATTCCAAATCAGAGGAACATATCATTTACAATGTACATTTTTCCCCTTGTTATCATCCTTCTGATAATATAGGTAACTACTAGTTTTTGAAAACCTTGTTTTTTCAAATTTTTTTATAGAGTGATGCTGAAGAAGGGAAGTCCAAGAAGGGTCAGTATGAAGGTCCAGATATGGATTTAGCTGCCATGCTCGAAAGGGATGTTCTAGACTCTACTCCAGGCGTGAGATGGGATGATGTTGCAGGACTTAGTGAGGCCAAACGACTCCTTGAGGAAGCAGTTGTGCTTCCTCTCTGGATGCCCGAATATTTTCAGGTAATAATTTATAGAGAACTTTGTTTATAGGACACTGAAAATTTTGTGATTTTGTTTAGGCAAATTTTGTTTGCCTGCATGACATTAGTTTATCCTGCAGATAACTGTTCTGTAAACCAATTACCCTAATTTATATGCTGCTATATTGCCCCTTATTGGTTGAAATGTACCACTATAGCATATCTGAAAAATGCTTGTTCGTTCTTGACAATAAAGCTAATCTAAATTTGAGGCACATGGCAGTTGGAACGGCCGATCATTACAATTGTGCTGCCTTCTTAGTTCATACTGTAACAGGGAAATTATCTAGTTATAAACACATGCCAGTTTTTATACAACTCGAGAAGACATTCAGAATGATTGTGAACCCAAACCTTACCTTACCGTCAATTTGAAATTTTATGTTTGTGGTCTTATCCTGAAAACGGTGCTGCCTTTATTCGGTAATTGGTACCATGGAAAGTTTCCAGATATGCTCATGTATTGGTTTTCTTAATTGTGATACCAATTTGGACTATATTACTTTTTAAAATGATTATGAGCCCAAATGTTCCTAGAAGTTTGAAATTTAGTGGCATGGTCTGCAAACTATTTTCTTCCCGTGTCTAATCTTTTTATCCAATCTAAACACTATAACACTATGTATACCATTGATAGTAGCTCATATGCACACTATTTCTTATCAGGGTATTCGTCGACCTTGGAAAGGAGTTCTTATGTTTGGTCCACCAGGTACTGGAAAAACTCTTTTGGCAAAGGCAGTGGCTACAGAATGTGGAACAACATTCTTTAATGTTTCATCTGCAACTTTGGCTTCTAAATGGCGTGGCGAGAGTGAACGCATGGTCCGTTGTTTATTTGACCTTGCGAGGGCCTATGCTCCAAGTACAATTTTCATCGATGAAATCGACTCCTTGTGCACATCTCGTGGGTATGTGTTGTTAATATTAATTTTCAGTTGATGCCTAATTCAATGAAAGTTTGTTGAATACTTTGCGCCATAAACATGAAACTCTACTGGACGGCATAAATTATACCTAGATTACCAGTTAATGTATTTTTCCATTTTCTTTGTAAATATCCAGGGCTTCCGGTGAGCATGAATCATCAAGAAGGGTAAAGTCTGAACTTCTAGTGCAAATTGATGGTGTAAACAATAGCTCTACCACTGAAGATGGTCAACCAAAAATTGTTATGGTTCTGGCTGCTACCAACTTTCCATGGGATATTGACGAAGCACTCAGGTTGGCAAGCTCTTTCTTCTCATATTCACTTTACTTGAGTTACTTCTGCCTAGTGCCTACTCCCGAATAGATATTGACACCTGGAAGACGCATAAGATGATCAGCATGAATCAGTTCTATTTTAGCAGTAGTAGAGCTAGATTTCTTGATTGGCGCTGCTAGTAGTGTTAGATACTGCTAAGCTAGAATCTTTATATTTGATTCCTCAGACTTATACCAGAATCTTATTCATGCTGCATTTGTCATACCAACATTTATTGGGTAAGATAATAACTTACCATGGAGTTATAATCTTTACCGCAGTACGAGGACGATTTAATTTACAGGAAGGGACAAATCTGTGTCTTGTATAAGCCATAAAGCCAAATGCAATCTGTAAGCACAAACACTTTTATGAGGATTAGAGGTGCCCATATGTTGAAATTAGGTGGGGGATCTGACATTGTTCACAGTTCCAACCATTCGTACCATTTTTGGGCAACACCCATGCTTTGTGCAGGCTCTCATTTTTTACTGATTCCATTATCACATGGCACATGCCTACATCTAGAGCAGAACATGCTGCAGATATGTATTTTTTAAAATCTATTTTCACCTGGCTATTTCCTTGTTAGTCATATGTGCTACGTGCATATTACTAATGTTTCCATTACTGTCACAGTACAACTCTCGTTCCACATCTGGTTGTTGACTCTTTGATTCTCTAATTGACTCAGGCGGCGGCTGGAGAAGCGTATTTATATTCCGCTTCCAGATTTTGAAAGTAGAAAGGCACTTATCAACATTAACCTTAGAACGGTTCAGGTATGTTGTGCAGACAGATTTCTGTTCATCATTAGATATCTGTCGTGCTTCATTCTGCGTCCTTTTCAACAGACTGCTTCAACCAACAATGCTGTGGCTCCACATGTTTAAAATGCTTTAACTACGCATGCTCATTCTTGCCTGGATAGGAATGCTTGGAAAACAGCTATTCATGTGCCTGAACCCTGATTTGTGGCTCTTGTTGGGTTTCAACTCTAGCCTACCCCAACTTGCTTGGGACTGAAAGGCTATGTTGCTGTTGCTCATTCTTGCCTGGCCTTTAATTATCTGGAATCACATGTTGCCATAAGCTACATTCCTGCATCATATCCAGATACAAGTTGGCCCTGTCATTTTCCTCTTGAATATCCCATTTTTCGAAAAATGACTACTGCAACTCTCTTCAAAACACATTGCTCACTACCCTGATTCCATCATATATGTTGATGATTAGTTACTGCATCATCTCCTCAGTAGCTTATTCTGTGCCCCACCTTTATATCAACAGATAGCTGCGGATGTTAACATAGATGACGTTGCTCGGAAAACAGAAGGTTACAGTGGAGATGATCTTACAAATGTTTGCCGTGACGCGTCAATGAACGGTATGAGGCGAAAGATAGCTGGCAAGACCCGCGACGAGATCAAGAACATGTCGAAGGACGACATAGCAAAGGACCCAGTGGCCATGTGCGACTTTGTGGAGGCTCTGGGCAAGGTCCAGAAGAGTGTCTCACCCGCAGACATAGAAAAGCATGAGAAGTGGATGGCTGAGTTTGGATCTGCTTGATCCCTAAGCTCCAGTTCGAAGCTTCTTTACATCTCCACCGTTGTTTCGTGTGTTCTTGCCTGTTTCCTTATCAATAGCACTGCTGTGGGGTTCTTCCAGAAGGTGTAGAATGATCAGTTGGCCAGTGGCGCACTTTCCCATGGAACCATCCTGTTGATTTGCAGTGTGACGCTGGGAATTAAAATTCTCAATTCTTTCAGTTCTTGACTTGATATGCGTTTTATCAGAAAGAAACGGAGCTCATCCATTAGCCGTGGAAGCCTTTGTTCGATGTGGATTGACCATTTGACCCCGAGTCCCATGACTGCAATTAGCCATCAATCCACAACCGTTCCCTGTTGGCATGCAGCCTTCCTGAACTATATTCCGTGGCACCCAGAACCAGGAGCAGTGGAGCACCGGTCGTCTTGAGGGGACGCTTAGTATTGTACGGGTTTTAAGTAGTACGTATCTCAGATGAAACCTACTTGTGCACGTAACCCAGACGCAGACTTGGAAGCCGTCTGAGATACGGGAGCCACTGTACATGCATGTGGCATTCTGAATGTTTACAGATTTAATCGGCGAAAGCTGGGGACATCATTAAAAAAAACGAATCATCTCAAGTCAAGCGTGTACAAACATGTACTCTGCCGTTCTGCGTCGCCCGAGCAAAAAGAAAAGGGAACACGTTTTGCAAACTGCAAAAAGCTTGCAGACAGGCATAAAAACACGCCGTTGCCGGGGATCGAACCCGGACGTTTAGCAAACTGCAAAAAGCTTGCAGACAGGCATAAAAACACGCCGTTGCCGGGGATCGAACCCGGGTCACCCGCGTGACAGGCGGGAATACTCACCACTATACTACAACGACTTTTTGGTAGCAGGAAAGAAACATTTTATTTAGTCGATCACTGTAACCGTTACCATTTACTCCAAACCTCGATGGCGCCTTGCTGGGTCACTGGGTGGCAGTTGGGAACTTGGGATGCTGTTGGGGCGTACATGAGGTCTGCAAAGTCAAAGTAGAGTACTAGGAATGCAGAATTGCAGATGCAGTGTAGCGACCCCGCAGCTGGTGTAGCCGATCGACGTGTAGGTTGCTCTGCCGGTGTTGCATGCATATGCATGAGTGATGATCCCACCTACATCATGGCATGCTATACTACGTTCAACGTTTTGCAGGGAGCCATGCATCGTCCAAATGCAACAGAACCTCGATTTTTTTTATTTTTTAAACATTTTTAATCTAAAATTTTAAAACTAACCCCTCCAAATTGCAAGAAGTAGCCCTTTTGGTCACGCCAAGCCTCGTGGCACGACTAATACTTGAGTCACGCCATGTGACAGAACCGCCCAAAATAGTTCCGTATTATCGCCTAAGCCTGTCCACATGGCCATTAAGCAATAATAAAGAACTATTCTGTCGCTTCCGCCGGGTAAAGCCCGGTAAATCACATACACAGGATCGCTGATATGCGCTAAGCCCACACGAAGGCGGGACCAGAGTACAACATTACATTACATAACGAGTTTCATAAGTTCAACATTATTACAAACCAGGTTTTTAGTACATAAAAGTAAACGTGAACAGAGTTTAAAACAGCGGAAAGTAAACTAACGCGTGATACACATAGGAGGCCATCCATGCATATCACTCATCATCATCGTTCTCCCATTCAACCTCCCATCCCTCTGGAATGACACCAGGCCAGAGAGGGTTACCTGAAAACAACAAATTAAGCAAGGCTGAGTACTAATACTCAGCAAGACTTACCCGACAAAAGTAAAGCAAGACTAGACATGCAAGACTTTTTGGCTTGTGGGTTTGTTTTTGCCAAAAGCAACTAAGAGTGGATCCTTATTTTCAAGTTTTAGCTCATATTCTAGTATGTTAATCAATCTAGGTGAGCACCTGTACTAAACAAGCATGTTGTGCAAACAATATTAAACAGGTAACAATATTAATCCAAATGTTCCATAAATAAACATGGGGTAGCCAGTGGTCAAGCCGACTCAGATAACGGCGAGTGACCGACGATCGATCGATTTATATCCTTGCAAGGTAAACCCAAGATACACGGAGGAAGTAGACCCCAAGAATTCAAATAAAAGCAAATGCAGGGTCTACCCCGACCAAGGGTTCCCAACATCCCACGCTTTGGGATCGGACGCTACAAACTCGGTACACGGTTATCCGAGGGTCTAACCCGACCAGTCCGACTCACACACTATACCACGGGTAGCTAGCCCGGAGACACATCCCAAGCGGGTAGCTAGAAAGATCCCGCCCCGGTTCGAAGGTACTAGGCTTACCGGTCCCATTCCCGGCAAGTACTTGGTACGTTCAATAGCTTAGGACCAAAGACCATGCTACTCGGTCGAGACCGAACCCATTGCTCTTACCACATGAGCGAGTCAATTTAACCAACTTATGATTCCAACATAAGCATCCTATATCTCGCGAGCAATGAGTCATTACTCGACTTCTACCGTAACCTTAGAGCATGGCACTAGCGTTCCTAACATACTAGTAAAAGAGCACAGGAGTCCTAAGGGTCATGCAACTAGGTTTCAAAACAACTCCTGAAACTTAAATGCACAAAGTAAAGCATAAAGTGCTGAAAAGTAAAGGACATGATTTTAATTTATAAGAAAAGGGGTTAGATGAAACCGGTGCTTGCCTTCCTCAGACTCAGCACCCAAACCAGCCTTTGGCTCTTCTGGACTTTGGTCCAGGTCTTGCTGCACACTAGCTTGATTCAACTCTCCACTAACTGCTCCCTCCTCCTCCTGGGTGAGCGTGTACGTCCCGTCGGGGAGATCTACACGTTTACATGCACATGCATTAGATTAAAGTTAATCTTGATGGTGATTGTGTGCACATCTAAGCAATTTAAGTTACTTAACTTCACCAAACAGCAAGGGGTGTGTTTAATTTAATAAAAACAGAAACAAACATGATTTTACCATTTAGCACATTTAATTTCCATTTCTTTCTTTAATTATTTATAACAAGCCTTTCTACCCTAAATCCAAATTAAATCAAAAACACTTCCAATGAACCTAATCTTTTGCACACAGCAGCATATGCTTAGTTTAAGCTCTCACACCAAAATTTGGCCTAAGATCATTTATAAATTAATTTATACGAAAAAGACAAATCGCAGCCTAGTAAATCAACATTAATTCATATAAAAAGATTTAACAAACTTTTTGATCTCAACTTTCTCCTGCAGGTCAAGCATGCCAAAAATGAGTTTCTGACCAAGGCATAGTTGCAAATTCAATTTATTTTTCAGAATTTGAATTTAAGCTCCTACACAAAGTTAAATCCAAAACACCATACAAACAATTCTCTAAAATCACATCCATCACACCAGGGGTACTAATCATCAAGTTAAAGCCCTAGGGTGCACTTGTGCTCAAATAAAAGTTCATTAAAGGTGCTATAAAAAGCATCAAACTTATTCTAGCATAAAGCTTACAAAAATCATAACTGAAAATATATACATCAAAACCATGCAAACTTTTGCCACAGATCTAGACATGATATAAAGAGTAACATATCCAAAATTCAAGTTCATAGCATGTGTATATTTTGACTCACACCAAAAACACTCCAAACTGAGTTTGAATTTTTAATTCAAAAACTGTGCAGAAAAACCCTATACATGCTTTCTAGAAAAGGTAGATTTCTTCACCACGAACCCAACAAAATTGGTTTTGCATTTTTCTGATTTTTCTACGATTTTTAATGATTTTTCGAAGGTACTGCCGAATCCCTAAAGTTCACCTTTACAAACGGGTCCCTGATATTTTACAAAAATCTCCCTACAAAGATCTCAATCCTTGCAATGCGGTCCTGGCAGCCCCTTGCCGGCGCGGGCTCGCCGCCGGCGGCCGGAGGAGGGGCGGAGGGTCGCGGCCGAGGGCACGGGCGGCACCGGCGGCCCGCCCGTGCCGCCGGGTGCGCGCGGCCGGCTTGAGTCGGTGCCCGCGACCCCCCCTCGACGGACGGCGCGCGGGCGGCCGGCCGCCCGCGGTTCCCGCTGCGGCCGGCGGCGGCGGCTCGATTTACGGCGCGACGGGGGTAGGGGAGCGGCGGCGGCGGGCTAAGGAAGGTGCCGGGAGGGAGGAGCCGCCGCGGACCGGCGGTGGGCGGAGAACGGCGGCGGCGCAGGAGGAAAACCGGCGGCGGCGGCTCCGTGCGCAGGAGCGGCGATGGTGAGTTGGGGGGGCGGCTCGCGAGACGTTTGAGGAGGACCCACGCGACGAGGACGAGGTGATGGCACGCCTAAGGCGCCACCGGGCGGCGGCCGGGCCGCGGCCGCATGCGCGGGAGCGTGCGGCGTGGGCGCGCGACGCGCGCGTGGCACGGGGGGGGCGCGACCGGCTCCGCGGCACGTCCCAGCACTCGGTGCATGGCCCCACGTCTCTGCGAAGGTACCAAGGTCGCACGCGGTCCACCACGGAGCTTCCCAGGTCCGTACGCCGGAGGGACCGGCGGGTGATGCGTGGCGCGCTCAGCCCCGGCGTCCATGGCGGGGAGCTCTCAGGGTGCTGTTTTTCATTTCACTTGCACAGATTCGAAATTGCATAACTCCAAAATTTGTCAACTAAGTGAAAAATCTCCCAAAAGCAAAGTTGTAGAGGAGCTGTAGATCTACAACTTTCCCGAAGGGCGACATATGTTTTGATCAATGGTTTGCCCGGAACGCCGACCGAAGTTGCGATTTTCCACGACTCGCCATTCTGTTCATAGCGCAAGAACTCGATTTTTGGCCAATTTGCGCTCAAAATTGGAATGTTCGCCAATTACGAAAAATGTGTTCCGGAAATAACGAACAACTTTCGTATTGGCAGATTTTGAACTTCTATAGTGAAATTTGGAGAACGCGCAAGAAAACCATTTCAGCCTTTAAAGTAGATCTAGGGTTTGACCGTGATTTGAGATGTTGACCGGGGTCTTTTGTGCAAAAGTGTGCCCAATCATGTCAAACATGCTTAGACGTGATTTAACCTCAATTAATTCATGTAATAAATGTCATTAGCACAACAAAACATCCGGGATGTTACAGCCAACCCCCCTTAAAAGAAATCTCGTCCCGAGATTTAGGATTTAAAAGATGGAAGTAGGGGAAAGAACTTACTTTGCCTTGATTCAAGAAAACCCGGATAATTCTCATTGAGATAATGTTCAGTTTCCCATGTAGCTTCTTCTTCGGTATGATGACTCCATTGGATTTTATACATCTTTACAGATTGCCTTCGAGTTTTTCTTTCTTTTACATCAAGAATTCTCAAAGGATGTTACACAACAGAGAGATCCGGTTCAATCCAAGCATTAGCTTCTTCAATAACTTCTCTAGCCGGTTCACGTGCACATTTTCTCAATTGTGATACATGAAACACATTGTGCACGGCAGAGAATCGTTCGGGTAGCCGAATACGGTATGCCACTGGCCCACAGACTTGAATGATCTCATAAGGGCCAATGTAGCGAGGAGCTAGCTTCCCTTTCACACTAAATCTTTGGACACCCTTGGTTGGCGAAACTTTTAAGTAGACAAAGTCACCAACTTTGTATTCTCTAGGTGCCTTTCCCTTGTCGTAATGACTCTTTTGTCTTTCTTGCGCAATTCTCAAATTTTCCTTGATTACCCTCACTTTTTCTTCGGCATCCTCAACTAGGGCTGGACCAAAGAATTTCCTCTCCCCGGTCTGTGACCAGTTCAAGGGAGTATGACATCTCCGTCCATAAAGAGCCTCAAAAGGTGCCATTTTCAAGCTGGCTTGATAACTGTTATTGTAAGAAAATTCAGCCAGGGCGAGACACTTGTCCCAACTCTTATCAAAATGAATCACGCATGCTCGCAACATGTCCTCTAGAATCTGGGTTTACCCTTTCGCTTTGACCATCAGTCTGAGGACGATAAGCTGAACTGCGTATGATTTTCGTGCCAAGTGATTTATGTAGTTGTTCCCAAAAGCGTGCCACAAAGAGAGATCCCCTATCGTAAATGATGGTTTTAGGAACACCATGCAAGCGAACAATGTGCTCAATATAAAGACTTGCATAATCTTTGGCATCATATGTAGTGCGGACCGGAATAAAGTGAGCCGTTTTTGTCAACTCGTCAACGATAACCCGATGGAATCATGTTTCCTAGATGTGAGTGGCAATCCGGACACAAAGTCCATACTTATGTCATCCCACTTCCATGAAGGTATGGGTAGGGGTTGAAGAGTACCGGAAGGTTTCAAGTGACTTGCTTTAATTCTTTGACAAGTATCGCATTCAGACACATATTTGGCAATGTCCACCTTCATATTGGACCACCAAAAATTTTCCTTTAAATCTTGATACATTTTACTACTCCCCGGATGGATAGAGAACTTAGAGAGATGACCCTCATCAAAGATTTCTTTTTTCAACTCCCAATTATTTGGGACAACAAGGCGTTGCCCAAACCAGATTATATCTTTCTCATCCTTTCGGAAGCAATTATGTTTAGGATCCTTTTCTAGCAATTTTTGTTTAATTAAGAGAATACCCCCATCTTGAAGTTGAGCCTTAACAATTCTATCAAATAGGTTAGACTCTGCAGAAAGAGCATTTAGGCTTCCCTGTTCAACAATTTCCAAGTTTAGCCTTCTCAAATCCTCACACAGAGTGTCACTGTAAGGTTCCATTGATAGGCAATTGCAGTGAGCCTTGCGGCTAAGAGCATCTGCAACTACATTCGCCTTTCCAGGATGGTAATGGACCTCTAGATCATAATCTTTGATTAACTCTAACCATCTTCTTTGTCTCATATTTAAATCAGATTGAGTGAAAATGTATTTGAGACTTTTGTGGTCAGTAAAGATATTGCAGCGGGTCCCCATAAGGTAATGCCTCCATATTTTCAATGCATGAACAACCGCTGCTAGCTCTAAGTCATGTGTGGGATAATTCTTTTCATGAGGGCGAAGCGCTCGTGAGGCATAGGCAATAACCCGATTGTCTTGCATAAGAACACGACCAAGACCCGTGCTCGAAGCATCACAATAAACTTCATACGGCTTTGAATTGTCCGGGCCGCGCTAGCACCGGGGCCGAAGTTAAATGTTCTCTTAATTTTTGGAAAGCTTTATCACAAGTCTCACTCCACACAAATTTCACTCCTTTCTTTAGCAACTCGGTCCATAGGCTTAGCAATTCTAGAGAAATCCGAATAAAACGGCGATAATAACCAGCCAAGCCTAGGAAACTACGGATTTGGTGAGTCGACTTAGGAGGTTGCCAATCCATAACCTCTTGCACTTTGCTTGGATTGACGAGATATGCCTTCGCTGGAAATAGTGTGCCCCAGAAATTTAACACTATCCAGCCAAAACTCACACTTGGAGAATTTAGCATAGAGTTTATGTTCTCGCAAGCGTTGTAGGACAATGCGAAGATGTTCCGCATGTTCTTCCGCATTCTTGGAATAAATAAGGATGTCGTCAATGAAAACCACGACGAATTTATCCAACTCCGTCATAAACACGGAATTCATAAGATACATGAAGTAGGCCGGTGCATTTGTAAGACCGAAAGACATAACCAAGAATTCATATAGGCCATAGCGAGTGGAGAAAGCTGTCTTGGGAATATCACTAGGCCGGATCTTAATTTGATGATACCCAGACCGGAGATCGATCTTTGAGAAGACCTTAGCTCCAGCCAACTGGTCAAATAGCACGTCAATGCGGGGCAATGGATATTTGTTTTTGATAGTCACCGCATTGAGAGGTCGGTAGTCCACACACAACCTCAGGCTACCATCTTTCTTTTTCACAAAGAGGGCAGGACAGCCCCACGGAGATGAGCTTGGGCGGATATAGCCCTTATCAAGCAACTCTTGAAGTTGTTTCTTTAATTCAGCAAGTTCTTTGGGTGGCATTCTATAGGATCGCTTAGAAATAGGAGCCGTGCCGGTTGCGGCTCAATGACAAACTCAACATCTCTGTCCGGTGGCAAGCCGGGCAATTCATCGTGAAAGACATCCATGTACTCACATACTACCGGAATATCCTCAAGTTGAGTAGTTATGGCTGCATACACACATGAGCCTTTATGGCTCGTTGGGGGAAGGTAAAGAATTGAATTTCCGACCAAAGGTGAGTTGATTTCTAACATCCTTTCGTAAATATCCAGGACAACTTTGTGCCTGAGTCATCCAATTCATGCCTAAGATAACATCTACCCCTTCTAGGTACATTGTGACCGGATTAGCTAGAAAAGTTTTGCTACCTATCTCAAGTGGTACGCTTAAGGCTACTTGATTTGAAGCAACCTTTCCACCCGGTGTGGCAATCATATAGGCCTCGCTTAGTATGACACCACTTCAAGTCCAAATTTCTCACGGTTTTCACATTAATAAAGCTATGAGTAGCACCGGAATCAAATAATACAATAACCGGACGACCACGGATAGAAAATGTACCCGTCAAGACCGGTGCTCCCTCCGCATCAACCACCGTGGTGAAGTTTAAACGGCCTTGCTTCACTTGCACAGTTTGTTTCTTTCCTTGATTTCCAGCCTTAGAACCTTGCCCCTGACTTTGCTGATGTTGCTGTCGAGGGCGTGTGCACTTGTTAGCATAGTGCCCCAGCTGTCCGCAGTTATAGCAACGACGATCATCATTGATGCGGGCAGGTGGGGGTGCACTAGGCCTAGGAGCGGTCTACTGAGTGTTGCGATAGCCAAAGCTGCCAGACGGCTTAGACTGAGATTGCCTCATCACCTAGCGTCCAGCTGAAGATGGCTGGGGGGCACCCTGCACATTCTTCTTCACAAATTTGAATTTCTTGCCTTGGCCACTGCCTGAAGCTTGATTGAACTTCCTCTTTCTATCCTGTTGAGCCCTCTTCATGGCGTCCTCCTGAGAGATGGCCAAGTTCACTAGCTCAGGATAGCTATCAGTTTTGATTAAGTTCAACCTCTCATAGAGCTCTCCATCAAGCCCTTCACGGAATCGCTCCATCTTTTTCTTATCAGTATCAACATGATAGTCCCCATACTGACAGAGATTATTAAACTTCTGAGCATACTGATAGACTGAGTCAGAGCCTTGCTTGAGATTCATTAGCTCTCTCATCTTCCTATCGACAAGACCCTTGGGAATGTGATGCTCTTTAAATGCTTTCTTGAATTCTGCCCAAGTAATCTGGTGACCCTGTGGCTGCATGGACTTGAAATGCTCCCACCAGATTAAAGCTTCACCCCTCGATTCTTTGAGCAGGCGAAGCCTCGCCTTAAGTTCTTCCGAGCGAGGGCGGTGTGAAGATGGAAAACATGGCCTCTAGGGCCCCGATGAAAGCATCGGCCTCTAGGGGCTCCTCTCGCCTTCGTGAAGAGGGGTGGCCTCATTGCCCCGAATTTTTCAAAGGACATGACCGCATTAGGCCCCTCCCGAACATGGCCTTGATTGTGCACGAGCTGCTGCAACCTTTGTGCAATTTGCTGCTGAGTCTGCAAAATTTGGCGCAATACTTCTGTCTGCGCAGCGATGAAAGCCTCTGCGGGTGTCATGGGTGGAGGTGGGGGGAAGAGGAGCATCCCCACTGCCTCCCGCACCCCGAGAGTTATTCTGTGTGTTATCCGACATCTGAAAAGTTGAACTTTCATTAGACACATATTCAAAGCTTGCTTAACAGAATACAAGAAGAATATGTATACGAAAATTCAGACTTGTAGAAAATTTCAGAATTCAGACAGCATCACAGTTCTGAGTAAACAAATCTTAACTCTCTGTACAGAAGTCCAAAATTCATAAAATTTGGTCAGCATGTGTAGAATTTTATAAGTTTCAACTTTGGTATTCAACTCCAGACCAGATTCATCTTTTAAAGGGGTCGAAAAAAATTCAGTTTTCAAGGTTCTGTCTAGCAGTTTGGACAGCAGCCAGCAACTTACTAAAAATTCGATATTTCTTAAACTACACATGCAAAAATGCTGAATTTTGGTGAGCATGACCATTATAAAATTTCAAACAACTTTGGTAGTCATTGCAAAATCCAGAAATGACCATAACTTTCTCCATTTCATTTCTTAGGCAGATTGCTGCCGGGAAGGTGTTTTTCCACCATAAT
Organism: Cenchrus americanus; assembly: GCA_947561735.1. NCBI lineage: Eukaryota > Viridiplantae > Streptophyta > Magnoliopsida > Poales > Poaceae > Cenchrus > Cenchrus americanus. The sequence goes on along the minus strand of OX387244.1, from coordinate 71,639,120 downwards.
TACAGATTACAAAATTTGGTGGATCACCATTACATGGGGGGTCACTATGTAGCTTCTAGCTACACAAAAGAATACTCTAAGTCAGCCTAGCACCAAAATCCAACCAAAAGGGCTAACAAGAGTACATGTCAAGTTTTCCTACTACAACCACTAAGATCTAGACCCTATGTACAAACTATGGAGAGTTTCCCCGCGACATGGAAGAATAGAGCACCAAGCTCCTCTAATCGAGTCCGGGAACGTCCTGAACCTCCTCTGGGTACAGCTGCATCTCCATCTGCTCATCATCCACAATAGCCGGTGGGTGGTGCAACTGCTGGAGCATAAGCACAACACCCTCCAAAGCCTGTACATCGAGCTCGAGGTCCCCAACCTGCTCCTGCAAGTCCTGGATGTGCTCAAGGTGCACAAGCCTCTCAGCATCCCTGTCAACCGAGGCCTGAACCTGCAGCTCGCCGCCCGGCCCTGCAAGTCCGGGAATCTGCGCCGGTGGTCACCTCGCTCAAACGAAACCGGTGTGCCTCGCTCCTGGAACTGCTGTATATGATCCTGAAGGTCAGCAATAATCTGCACAGCCTGGGTGTACTTAACATACTGCTCGGTGTAAAGGCCGACAACCCAGGAGATATACCAAGTAGCTCCAGTGAGACGACTAGCCAAGTCATCTGCGATAACCCGGCGAAGGTCATGTAGAGCGTACAAAGCCCTCAAGCACGTGCCCAAAGTCTCTACTGTGTCGTAGGGTGGCACAGTCTCGAGAAGTGTGGCTATATTAGCCATCCTGGCTAGCCACAACGGATCGTTGGGGTCCAAGGCTAGAGCCAACCCCAACGGTGTCTGAAGCATCTCCTGCGGCCTGTGGGTGGAGAGAGCGTGGAGCACCATCAAGGCTGCAGACTCCTTTGCCTCGACGGCGCGGAAACGAGAGGAGCTCCATGCTCAAGTCCGCCCACTCGGGGTGGCCCGGTGGGGGAGCACGATCACTCGAACTCGCAGCCTCGGCACACCCCACTCCTCGTACTCCACCCCCTCGTAGAAGGGAGGGGTGGTGTAGCCGACAGCACTTAAGGCTCTCCACGCAATGCGTGTGAAGCCCTCCCACTGCAAGCCAGTGGTGGCAAACGTGCCATCAGCGCCCACCGCAACAAACCCAGGGGCAGCCATCTGTAAAATAATTACAAACACATGTTAGAACCCAAAAATATGAGTTTAACATGTAATATGGCAAAACTGGCAGTTCTGAACAAAAATTCATAACTGCAAAACCAGTACCCCAAAAATTCCAAATTTTTGTGAGCAAATCGACAATGTTATAACTCACATTTTTGGTATTCAAAGGTCGAACTAATTCAGATTGGAAAAGAGTGAAAAATGTTCATTTTCAGAGTGCTGTTACCCAGAATTTTCAGCAGGGCAGAGCTTCACTAAAAAGACCATAACTCAATACATGAGTACCCAATTACCATGAAATTTTTACAGCATGATCTATGCTAGATAATGAATATTTTTGCTGTAGATTCTCAGGTCAAATTCTGTTTGGAACTATAAGTAAAGATTCGAGTTTTCAGCCTAACTCAGATTTTGACAGCATTTCAGCAAGACCTAAACTAGTCATTTTGATCCTAACTTCAGTTTTAAACATCCTAAAATCATGAGAAATTCAGGGAGCAAACTTAACTAGGTGGTGAACAATTTCCTAAAGAACACCTAGCCAGAAAGTTTCTAGATAATCCTTAGAAAGATTTGGACAGCAGCTAGTTAAATTTTGCTTACTCACACATCAAAGCATCAAACTAGCATGATTGGTCCTTAAGAATCACAATTTAATTAAAGACCAAATGACACATGCTTTAAGTTTTTTTTGGTTCAATAGCTTTTACATGATGCAGAAAACGTCCTAAACTTCCTCACAAAGCCTTTAAGCTTAAAAACGAAGTTAGTGCCGGTGGCAGGGCATATATACACGTCTCTCCCTATAATAACTAGTCGGAAGCTATTCGTTTCTTAATTACCGTACCTAACAACCGTGGTTAGTGTACCTGCAGGAGATCACAGATATTCAAGACCTTTTGTGCCAGCACTCACAAAAGCGTCCACATTCATTACCGTTCACTTATAGAAACGGTATCCATGCGTAAAGCCGCTGCATGGACGGCGTCCTATTTAAGACTTCGACGCGACGTGAGTGCCCATTGGAATAGGCCTCACTCATCCCTCACGGACTTTCCCGTGGTACCATCACGTATGGCAAAACGTGACGAGACTCGGACGCGACGTGACACCCATTGGAATAGGTCTCACTTGGTCCCTCACGGGACTTCCCTGTGGTACCACCACGTATGGCAAAACGTGATGAGACGCGACGCGACGTGGCACCCATTGGAATAGGTCCCACTAGTCCCTCACAGGACTTCCCTGTGGTACCACCACGTATGGCAAAACGTGATGAACTAGTATGGTTGTGCAAGAAAGTAAGTTTTGACATAAATAAATGTGCTGGAAGTCAGACTAAATACACCATAATATATTAGCCACCTGAAAGAACCCGAAAATTCCCTCTAGGGCCCCTCGGACTAGATTAAACCTTAACGTCCTATTCTTTTAGCAAGATTATTAATCTTGGCAAATTTTATTCCAAAAGCAAGTTTGTTAAGGTATTTTAATTACTCTGGTGCATATCATCGCTCTGATACCAGCTGTGACAGAACCGCCCAAAATAGTTCCGTATTATCGCCTAAGCCTGTCCACATGGCCATTAAGCAATAATAAAGAACTATTCTGTCGCTTCCGCCGGGTAAAGCCCGGTAAATCACATACACAGGATCGCTGATATGCGCTAAGCCCACACGAAGGCGGGACCAGAGTACAACATTACATTACATAACGAGTTTCATAAGTTCAACATTATTACAAACCAGGTTTTTAGTACATAAAAGTAAACGTGAACAGAGTTTAAAACAGCGGAAAGTAAACTAACGCGTGATACACATAGGAGGCCATCCATGCATATCACTCATCATCATCGTTCTCCCATTCAACCTCCCATCCCTCTGGAATGACACCAGGCCAGAGAGGGTTACCTGAAAACAACAAATTAAGCAAGGCTGAGTACTAATACTCAAGAAGACTTACCCGACAAAAATAAAGCAAGACTAGACATGCAAGGCTTTTTGGCTTGTGGGTTTGTTTTTGCCGAAAGCAACTAAGAGTGGATCCTTATTTTCAAGTTTTAGCTCATATTCTAGTATGTTAATCAATCTAGGTGAGCACCATGTACTAAACAAGCATGTTGTGCAAACAATATTAAACGAGTAACAATATTAATCCAAATGTTCCATAAATAAACATGGGGTAGCCGGTGGTCAAGCCGACTCGGATAACGGCGAGTGACCGACGATCGATCGATTTATATCCTTGCAAGGTAAACCCAAGATACACGGAGGAAGTAGACCCCAAGAATTCAAATAAAAGCAAATGCGGGGTCTACCCCGACCGGGCGGTTCCCAACATCCCACGAGTTTGGGATCGGACGCTACAAACTACGGTACACGGTTATCCGGAGGGTCTAACCCGACCAGTCCGGACTCACACACTATACCACGGGTAGCTAGCCGGAGACACATCCCAAGCGGGTAGCTAGAAAGATCCCGCCCCGGTTCGAAGGTACTAGGCTTACCGGTCCCATTCCCGACAAGTACTTGGTACGTTCAATAGCTTAGGACCGAGCACCATGCTACTCGGTCGAGACCGAACCCATTGCTCTTACCACATGAGCGAGTCAATTTAACCAACTTATGATTCCAACATAAGCATCCTATATCTCGCGAGCAATGAGTCATTACTCGACTTCTCACCGTAACCTTAGAGCATGGCACTAGCGTTCCTAACATACTAGTAAAAGAGCACGAGTCCTAAGGGTCATGCAACTAGGTTTCAAAACAACTCCTGAAACTTAAATGCACAAAGTAAAGCATAAAGTGCTGAAAAGTAAAGGACATGATTTTAATTTATAAGAAAAGGGGTTAGATGAAACCGGTGCTTGCCTTCCTCAGACTCAGCACCCAAACCAGCCTTTGGCTCTTCTGGACTTTGGTCCAGGTCTTGCTGCACACTAGCTTGATTCAACTCTCCACTAACTGCTCCCTCCTCCTCCTGGGTGAGCGTGTACGTCCCGTCGGGGAGATCTACACGTTTACATGCACATGCATTAGATTAAAGTTAATCTTGATGGTGATTGTGTGCACATCTAAGCAATTTAAGTTACTTAACTTCACCAAACAGCAAGGGGTGTGTTTAATTTAATAAAAACAGAAACAAACATGATTTTACCATTTAGCACATTTAATTTCCATTTCTTTCTTTAATTATTTATAACAAGCCTTTCTACCCTAAATCCAAATTAAATCAAAAACACTTCCAATGAACCTAATCTTTTGCACACAGCAGCATATGCTTAGTTTAAGCTCTCACACCAAAATTTGGCCTAAGATCATTTATAAATTAATTTATACGAAAAAGACAAATCACAGCCTAGTAAATCAACATTAATTCATATAAAAAGATTTAACAAACTTTTTGATCTCAACTTTCTCCTGCAGGTCAAGCATGCCAAAAATGAGTTTCTGACCAAGGCATAGTTGCAAATTCAATTTATTTTTCAGAATTTGAATTTAAGCTCCTACACAAAGTTAAATCCAAAACACCAAGCAAACAATTCTCTAAAATCACATCCATCACACCAGGGGTACTAATCATCAAGTTAAAGCCCTAGGGTGCACTTGTGCTCAAATAAAAGTTCATTAAAGGTGCTATAAAAAGCATCAAACTTATTCTAGCATAAAGCTTACAAAAATCATAACTGAAAATATATACATCAAAACCATGCAAACTTTTGCCATAGATCTAGACATGATATAAAGAGTAACATATCCAAAATTCAAGTTCATAGCATGTGTATATTTTGAATCACACCAAAGACACTCCAAACTGAGTTTGAATTTTTAATTCAAAAACTGTGCAGAAATACCCTATACATGCTTTCTAGAAAAGGTAGATTTCTTCACCACGAACCGAACAAAATTGATTTTGCATTTTTCTGATTTTTCTACGATTTTTAATGATTTTTCGAAGGTACTGCCGAATCCCTAAAGTTCACCTTTACAAACGGGTCCCTGATATTTTACAAAAATCTCCCTACAAAGATCTCAATCCTTGCAATGCGGTCCTGGCAGCCCCTTGCCGGCGCGGGCTCGCCGCCGGCGGCCGGAGGAGGGGCGGAGGGTCGCGGCCGAGGGCACGGGCGGCACCGGCGGCGCCCGCCCGGTGCCGCCGGGCGCGCGCGGCCCGCCCGAGTCGGTGCCGCGACCCCCCCCTCGACGCGCGCGCCGGGCGGCCGGCCGCCCGCGGTTCTCTTGTCGGCGGCGGCGGCTCGATTTACGGCGCGGCGGGGGTAGGGGGAGCGGCGGCGGCGGGCTAAGGAAGGTGCTTCGGGAGGGAGGAGCCGCCGGGGACCGGCGGGCGGGGGCGGAGAACGGCGGCGCGCGCGGAGGAAAACCGGCGGCGGCGGCTCGTGCGCAGAGGAGCGGCGATGGTGAGTTGGGGGGCGGCTCGCGAGACGTTTGAGGAGGACCCACGCGACGAGGACGAGGTGATGGCACGCCTAAGGCGCCGGGCCGGGGGCGGCGGTCGGGCCGCGGCCGCATGCGCGAGGGAGCGCGCGGCGCGGGCGCGCGCGCGGCGCGTGGCACGGGGGCCCGCGACCGGTCTGCGGCGCGTCCCAGCACTCGGTGCATGGCCCCACGTCTCTGCAAAGGTACTAAGGTCGCACGCGGTCCACCACGGAGCTTCCCAGGTCCGTACGCCGGAGGGACCGGCGGGTGACGCGTGGCGCGCTCAGCCCCGGCGTCCATGGCGGGGAGCTCTCAGGGTGTTGTTTTTCATTTCACTTGCACAGATTCGAAATTGCATAACTCCAAAATTTGTCAACTAAGTGAAAAATCTCCCAAAAGCAAAGTTGTAGAGGAGCTGTAGATCTACAACTTTCCCGAAGGGCGACATATGTTTTGATCAATGGTTTGCCCAGGAACGCCGACCGAAGTTGCAGATTTTCCACGGCTCAGTTTACTGTTCATAGCGCAGTAAACTCAATTTTTGGCCAATTTGCGCTCAAAATTGGAATGTCCGCCAATTACGAAAAATGTGTTTCCGGAAATTGGCAGATTTTGAACTTCTATAGTGAAATTTGGAGAACGCGCAAGAAAACCATTTCAGCCTTTAAAGTAGATCTAGGGTTTGACCGTGATTTGAGATGTTGACCGGGGTCTTTTGTGCAAATGTGTGCCCAATCATGTCAAACATGCTTAGACGTGATTTAACCTCGATTAATTCATGTAATTAATGTCATTAGCACAACAAAACATCCGGGATGTTACACGCCACACGAAGTGGCGCGACTAATGTCCACGTTGGAGTTGGAAAAAGTCGCATCTGACGTGGCGAAGGGAGTCACGCCACACTGTATGGCGCGACTTATACACGAGTCATGCCACGCTCCCTGGCATGACTCGATCGATCCAGTCCTTAGACTGGGAGTCCTGATCTCATTTAGCCGTGTTTACTTATTTCTTTTAATTAGCAAATGAGCTCCTAAATTTGTAAAACTCGAGGTGTATGATCTACAGAGTGCATACATTCCATTTAACTATGTGCACTACAAACCATGGTGTATAAAATGAGAAATCTAATTTTGAACTAGCCTAAGTGTTATTAAATCAACACATGAAAAATGCTAAGTCTGAAAATAGAGTCAACTAGTCAACTTTGGGCATACTTTTTTGAGAAATTTTACACTAAAATCTTAAATAATTTTGGGCTACAAGTGAATTTGGATGTTCGTAGGAAAGTTTGGACAAGTTTTGTCAAATATAACAAAGAATTCATAATTTAAGGGAGGCTTAAAGTTGGAAAGTTGTGTTGTTTAATGTCTTAGTGTAAAACAGCGTATTAGTCGCGCCACGAGACTTGACGTGACCACAAGGACTACTTCTTGCAATTTTAGTTGGGGAGGGGTTAGTTTTAAAATTTTAGATGAAAAAGGGTTAAAAAATAAAAAAATTGAAAGAACCTCCTGCCTTCAGAAAAAGGCGCAACCACCTCATTTACCCCCACGCGCTGTCGCTCGGTCAAAGCTGCAAGCCTGCAAGCAGAGAGGCCGGGTAGGAGGACACCGGCAAAAGGAACAAAAGGAGCGTGGACAGCGTCGCGGTTGCAGGAGATAAGACGTGAGCTAGACAGATCGAGGGTGTGGTCAGAGTCCCAGAGGGGGATGTAAAAGTGTACAGTAGTAGCTGATCAAGCCACTGGAGCCTGGAGACCAAGAACAGCTAGCATGCATGCGGAATCTATCGCAGTAGTGTCGAAATAAAACGGCACCACGGTGACGCGCGCGAGGAGCCGCGCGCGCGCGCGCGAACCTCACAGCTGCTAGCTAGTCTCGCTAGTGCTGTTGATGGCACTGGCTGGGAGTGGCAGCTGGCTTGTGATGGCATGTCTCCCTCGCGCGCCCCCATCGATCTCCAATGCAATGCTAGGTCGACGCCCCTGCCGGTCTGCCGGTGCACGCTACGCAGCCCGCCGGCCCTGGAGGCGCGGCGCGGCGTGCGTGCGTGGTGGTGGACTGTGGACACCTACCAGCAAATAACCCCGCGTATTCCGAACCGCACGCGCGGGCCGGCCTCTGCACTATAGATGGCCAAATGGGCCGGGCCCGATGGGCCAGCACGGGCACGGCCCGAAAAAGCACGGCCCTAGCACGGCACGGGCACGACATCATAGTGCTAGTGCCGGCACGAGGCACAATCTAGATAGTGCCTGGGCCGCAGGTCCGGCACGCGGCACTAGCACGGGCACGACACGACTAATGAGCCGACACGATGATGGCACGATAATTCCTATAAACTTGATATTTTTAGCAGCGCATCACGCCGTCGTCGGGACCAGAGCATCCCGTCCACACTCGAGGTGGCATTTTTGATGGATTTATAATCGATTTGATTTATATGTTGATTTTTTTATGATTTGTGTGATGTTTTTTTACATTTGCATCTTGATTCGCTCCATTCTCTTGTAGCACGATAGTGCCTCGTAGTGCCGTCGGCACGGCACGGCACGCCTGAGATCTCGTAGGGCCGTGCTAGTGCCTCAACCTTGGCACGGCACGGCTAGGCACGAGCACGACATAGTGTCGTGCTTCTTAGTGCCGTGCCGGATAGTGCTAGTGCCGTGCCGGGTTTGGCCATGTATACTCTGCACCCGCGCGCATGCCGCTCTCGCTGACCCCGCATCCAGCGGCGCGTTCGCCGTGGTCTGTGGCACCAGTGCGGCTCAACGGCGCACGCAGCGAGCGGCGCAGCGCACGGCCGGGGTACACGTGGCGTGAGGGGTGGGGTGGGGGGGGGGGGGGGGGGGGGGGGTGGTCTGCCTGCCGCCGCGCCATAAGGGCACGTTCAACGCGACGATATCCCTCGTCTCTGTACAGTCTAATTTGCATTTTGCCATCGCCGCCGCGCCTTCTGCCCGAATCGAGCTAGACCGGCCGGCGTACGTATAGTATGCATGCAAGCAGCGCGCGCCCGGCATCATGCCATCATCCCTCGCGCTCCATCTCGGTCTCGGCAGCATCTCCTGTCTTGTCGATCCGTCGGTATCGCCAGCGCTGACCGCGCACTAGGGCTCCCGGGCCACGCTGTGCCAGTGCGCAGTTGGCATAGCATATCTTTCCTTTTGTTTATTCCTGTGGGCCGCGCTGTGCAACGACGACGCGCGCTTTTGTCAGCGGGTGCGCACCGACGCTTGCCAAGGCCGGCGCGCCGCCGACTGGAACACGCGATGCCGCTCGGTAGTCTTGCACTATTGCTTGCGTTTGCGTGCACAGGGAAACCTCAACACAAAATGAGCGGATGATTCAGCGTTTTGCTAGAAGGAATTTGCAGCTGAATTCACTGACATGGTAGTCCCTCTACGTTGATGCTAATATAACTTGCTGCATTGCCGAGCTTCTGCGGTCTCTTTGCGCTGAAGTGGGCTATTTTCGAATCATGTATAAGTACATTCTCACACTGCCCATGCATGCGTTTGATATAGGCTGCTGTTGACTGTTGTACGCACCTCTACGGCTCTACCCCTGCCTTTCGCAGCTAGCTTCGCGTTCAGCTAGCTAGCAGCTAGACAGAGAGACAGAGCCCTGCTCCTGCCCGGCCGCCTATGCTTTCTTTTCTTGGCATATGTACGTTTTGCATCCCTGCACACGCCTTGCATACATTGATATATTGATCCACCGGCCTGTCGCCAAATACCGGAAGGCGCTGCGCGATGCCGCGCGCCGATGACCCTTGCTGCTCGGGCCTGCCTGCCTGCATGCATGCGCCTACGCGGAATGGTGCGAGTATACATGTACTAGTACCCTCTAGGCTCTTGCCTGCAGTCCTGCACACGGCTACTTTGCGATTTGTCTACCCCGGATCTGCGCCTGCTGAATGCCTGATGAGGGTTCAAAAAACCGCTGCCGGAGCGGTTTTCCAAACCGCCGAAACCGGTCCGGTAAACCGGTAAAACCGACCGGTAAACCGAAAAGAGCGGTTTGCTAGGTTCGGTTAGAGAGCGGTTACCGAGCTTTTTCCTTACCGAGCCGGACCGGTAAGACCGGTTACCGCGGTAACCGGACCGGTTACCAACGGTAAGGTGCACCGATCGACTAGAGAGGCACGGAGCTTGCATGCGAGATTTTCTACTGTCAGAACAGGGTTTAATGTCAACTCTGGGTGCACACGTGAGGTAGGAGTAGCAGCTAGCCATGCCACCAGGAGTAGTCAGAATCATCACAAATGTGGCTTTGCTGAGGGAAGCTGCTCTGTTCGTACTCCGCGTATACATATGCATGCCCCCCCCCCTAAGACCGTCTCCAGCAAATGCTGCAGATCGATCTGCATGTGCAAAATGCAGATCCTTGAAGCACTATTCCACCTCCAGCGGCTGCCCCAACGGTCGCTGCATTTTGCAGCGACGAAAGACATCTCGGGCGCATTCTCGGGGGGAGTTCTTGCCTTCCCCATCCTAACCGCCGCGGACCCCACCACCCCTTGCGCACCAACCCGCCCCGCCTCCTCCCGTCGTCCCCGACCCATCTCCGCCTCGCATCCTCCATCCCCCGACACGGAGGAGCTCCACGACGATGGCGGGCCGCGATGGCGGGCGAGCCGCGCCGCGGTCCGGCGAGTCCCACGCATGACGGCGTGTCCGCTTCCTCGCGTCCACGCACGACGACCGGACGGCGGCGGGGCTCGATTCGCTTCCCCGCGGTCGATTCGGTCGGCGGCGGGGGCTCGGTCGGACGGCGGCCAGAGGCGGAGCACGGGATCAGCACGAAGGCGGGCCTGCTCCTTCTTCCCCGTCCTCCGGCAGCGCTCCTGGGGTGGTGCGTGCGGCGGCCCCCAAGTGCGTTGACCTGCGGGAGGCGAGGAGGTGCGAGTGCTCCCTACACTGCGAGCTCCTCCAGGCGGCCTCCCTGCGCGCCGTCCCGACCTCGCCTGGCATGGCGGCTTGCCTGCGACAGGCGTATCCCTTCACGGGCACGGCGGTCTCCCCACACCTCCTCTGTGCGGCGCGTTCTGGTGCGAGGCGGAGCAGGAGCGGCTGCTCGACGACGACGATAGGCCTTCTTCTTCCCCTCTTCTCGAGCGGCCTTGGGGGCAGAGCTCGCCGCCGGTTGGCCGTGGCCTTCTCCCGGCTGCCGCCTTCCCCGTCTGCCACCTCCTTCCCCGCGAGGAGAACGCGAGACCGTGTCGCCCACCTTCTTCGCCGTCCACGCGCGCGGCCAACTACCACGAGCTATGCGCAAGGGGAACGTGAGACCGCTGCAGGCCTCCCCCATTTGCGCGACAGCACTCTCTGCATATGAGGCTTTTTTGCAGATGCGGCACGGGAAGCTCCTGGAGACGGTCTAAATTACTGAGAAACAGAGAATACCTGTGCATTTCGCTACTTGATCAATACAATACCTTCGTTCTATAAAAATTGCCTATAATCATATTGCACTCCTTCCGTTCGTAAAATGTACTGGCCTAGTGACCTTTTGGATATCGATACATGCATCCTTCCATGCGCAACTTTGACCACAACTTCTGATAGGATCAAGGTGCTAAAGCTTTTTGCAAGGTTAATAATGTTTGTACAGAGTATATTTTTGCAACAATTATGTTTGATGCTACTATTTCACACATCAATCAAAATAACTTATTACAGCCAGAGTTGGAGAAGTTTAACTGCAAACATTCTAGGATTTCGTCATCTATTTCATGAACAGGTGCAAAGCAATGGTAGCAATAAAGTAAAACTTCCAAGACAAACCTCAAGATATTTGCATTTCGTGGACTTAATCAACATACTTTAATTAGTAGTCAGTATATATATGAAAGTTGTAGCGATCTAGGCTCTTTCTCACCTTTGGTAAGGGTGTGTTTCGGTGATAAATGACAACCATATGCTTGTGACTAACCTTTGTTTTGAAGTGGATTTCTATTTGGGTTATTGTCACGAGTATTGAATGGAATGAGACCCCTCAATTTGAATTAATGGGCTCAATTTGGTCGAAGACTGCAAGGCTAAGGACTTTGTTAGTTCCAAGTGTCGCAAAGGAGATGAAGGACATTTGGATTACTAGTTTGTAGCTTCGACCGTACTATTAAGAGGGGTTCGTACACTAGTAGCTTGACCATGCACTCAAAAGCCATAATTTATGCACACTCAAGTTCCTTGGATCCTATCTAGCTCAGAGAGTTCATGGAAGCAAGGTTGAAGCAAAAGAATCGACGGAAAACTCAAAGGCACTGAATTGGATGAGTTGAAATCAACTTCATAGCGTCGGATGATCTGACGCCCAACATTTAACACGCGTCGGATGAGTTCTGCAGCCAACTGGTTCAAAACGGACCGTCGGATGAACCGACGGTACAAGCATCGGTTCATCCAACGCCTTAGGGTTTGGCTACAGTTCTGGTCAAGGGTCTGGGCTCAAGCATCGGACGATCCGACGCCTTGACCATCGGTTCATCCATCGGTTGCATTTAAATTCAACAGAGACGCGCCAAGACTTCTGCTTCAGCACCGGATGATACGACGCTTGGATGTTGTTTACAGCGGTTCATCCGACGGTGTGTTTCAATTCATACAGTACCGCCCCAAGTGTGGTGCCTTCAGCACCGGATGATCCAACGGGGCGTCGGTGTATAGCGTCGGTGCATTGTCTGGGTTTCTTGGTTCAACGGCTATATTAGGCGCTGTGAGTGACCGGATGATCCGACGCTTAGCAGGGGGGCACCATCGGTTTATCCGACGGTACAACTTTTTCAGGGGACTTTTCCAACGGCTAGCCACCTTTGCTAGGCCTATATATAAGCTCCCCTGCCTCTCTAGAGATGCCTTTGCCACTCTGAAGATCTACTGCAGCCTAGGAGAGAAGGAGAGTGTGTTCTTGCCTATTGGGATTTCTCTTCCTCTTCATTGAGGTGTTCTTTCTTAGTGAGCAAGAGTTTGAAGGTACATCCATGGCTTAGCTGAGTGCTCAGGTCAAGTGAAGGTTTGCGGGCTTGTTACTCTTGGAGTTTGACAGCTCCTAGACGGTCTAGGTGACTTGGAGGTTCTTGGTGAGCTCTTGGAAACTGTGAGAGCCTCAAGACAAGCTTGGTGTACACGGTTCGAGACCCACCGTTCCGGAGATGGAGAACGGGTACTCTTAGTGAGCACTTGTGTCTTAGTGACTCAAGGGGGAGCGATACTCTAAGTGAGTGCTCCAACGTGGACTAGGGGGAAGCGTCAACTTCTCTATACCACAGGAAAAAATCTGGTCGCCTCTTGTCCATCTTGTTTACTTCTAGCACTTACTTTCAGCATTTCAATTCAGCTCTCAAGTTTCTTTGTCTTTGTTCTAGCTTGTTTCGCTTGTGTGCTTCATATCTTGTCTAGGTTGTCATATTGCCTCCTAGTGTGATATTTGCTAAGGAAACTTGTGTTAGTGTGCTCTAGTAGTAGGGGAGAACCTTTTTAGTATGGGCAACACTAGTTGATATGTTAAGGATTTCGTTTTTCCATTAGAGCTTGAAAACAAGTCCCATATTCAACCCCCCTTCTATGTGACTAGATCCTACAAGTGGTATTAGAGCTAGGCTCCCTTTTGCTTGGCTTAACCGCCTAGGGAGATGGGGAAGGGAAGCGGCAATGCCCCCCCCCCAAGGTTGGCGGGGAAGCGCTTCACCTTTTGGGCGTATAGAATGGCTAGCTATCTTCAAGCTCAACATCATGATGCGTGGCGCACTACCTTGTATCTGTTGCCTTCGGTTCCCACCGAGAGTGAGGCAAAGTGGAATGCACGTGCTAGGAATCACATCTTTGAGGCGCTAGATGAGGAGTTGTTTGATCGGGTCTTTGCTAAGCCCACCGCCCATGAGGTGTGGATGGAACTCAAAGAAATCCATGTGGGTAACAAAAAGATCCGTGAGGAAAAATATGAGTTGCTCAAGGTGGAACTCAATGAGTTCAAAATGAAAGATGATGAGGGGGTAGAGCAAATGTATTCTAGGATGGGGGTGCTTATTCAAAGTATCAATGCTCTCGATGTTGCTAACCTTTCCGAGCAGGAAATCATCCGGAAAATCCTTCAAACGCTTCCCAAGCCAAAATACAACATCGTCAAGGCACTTCTCTTTGAGAAGGACTTCACCACCCTCACCATCACCGAGGTTGTGAGCAAGATCCGCTCCCACGAGATGTTCATGATGGAACACATGGAATCATCTACCTCACACTCAAGCGTCAAGAAAGATCTTGCACTCAAGGCTAGTGAAAAGGGGAAGTCCAAGAAGATCAAGGAAAAAGTTCCTTCTTCCTCAAGTGAAAGTGATGATCCAAGTGACTCAAGTGAAGTGGAGAGCGATGATGCTAAGCTTGCTCTTCTCATGAGGAAGACCACAAGAATGCTCTCCAAGATTGGCAAGAAGGGCTACAACTATGATCCTAAGAAGCAAAAGTTCCGGTCATCAAGAAGAAGTGGTGAGGGAAGCAATCGGAAGTGCTACAATTGTGGTAGCTATGATCATCTCTCATATGATTGCCCCAAGCCCGACAAGAGAGTGTCAAACTCAAGCAAGAAGAATGATGAAGATGACAAGGATGCCAAGTACTACAAGAAGAACTCATCCAAGGAAAAGTCATCAACCAAGCCCTACCACAAGAAGAAGGGTGAACACCGTTCTCTCTTGGTCAATGAATGGGTGACCGGGGGTGAGACTTCAAGTGAGTCAAGTGAAAGTGAAGAGGACAAGAACAAGAAGATCACCAGCATTGCTATCATGGATGATGAGCCTCCACTTCCACCTCCACCTATGTGCTTCATGGCAAAGCACTCCAAGGTGAGCGATAGTGATAGTAGTGGATCTTCTAGTGATGATGATCTCTCACCTCTTGCTCTTAAAGATCTTCTTGATGAATACACCTCCATGATAAAGAAACAAAAGAGTAAGCTCAAAGCTCTTGATGAGACTCATGAGAAACTTAAGCTTTCATATGATGAGTTACTTGTGAAGCGCAATGACCTTAGCAAAGAGCATGATGCTTTGGTAGTGTCTAACAAGTCACTTAGAGATGACCACAACAAGTTACTTGATAAGCACAATGAGCTAATCGTCAAGCATGACGACATAACCGTGCTTAACAAGTCTCTTGAGTCAAGTCATATGAAGCTCAAGAAAGAACCCGTGCTCTTAGAGATGAAATATCAAAAGCTTGATCTTGCTAGTGAGGACATTGATTCTAGTGGGCATGCAAATGCTAGAGAAGTCACTAAAGTCAATGCCTCCACCTCATGTGATGATCTAATTGAAAAACCTAAGGTATTGCTTAATGTTGAAAATATTGCATCTTCCTCCAAGACTAACCATGATAGGGTGAAAGCTCTTGAAGAAGAAGTGAGAAGCTTAAGGTCTTGTGTAAAGACTTTGGCCAAGGGTGAGGAGTTGCACAAGGAGATCCTCTACTACAATGCAAGAGATTATGGGACAAAGGGGCTTGGTGCTTTCCCTAATCCCATCAAGGGAACTCCTAAATCAAAGGATCTATATGGGTGTTTCATCAATGAAGTTGGATCTTATTGTCAACATTGCAAGGTCACCGGTCATCACACAAGGGAGTGCCCAACACCTACTCGCCCCTTGCCCACCTTGCCTAGCAACTACAAGTCCATGTACAATGACAACCACTTCTTGTTGATGAAGAAGAACAATGGCAAAGTGGCAATCAAGTTCATTGGGGTCAAACCAAAAGTCAAGCCACCTAGAAGCTTATGGATTCCTAAAGCTCTTGTCACTCACATCAAAGGGCCCAAACTAGCTTGGGTTCCTAAATCTCAATGCTAATTTCTTGTGTGTAGGTGAATTACAAGGCCGGAGGGAGTCATTGGATACTTGATAGTGGTTGCACTCAACACATGACCGGCCAAGTAAAAATGTTCACCTCACTAGTGGATGATGCGAGAGATCATGAACAAGTTTCATTTGGTGATAACTCTAAAGGAAGGATCTCCGGATTGGGTGAAATCTCTCTAACTAATGACTTATACCTTTCCAATGTTCTCTTTGTGGATTCTTGTAGTTATAACTTGCTTTCCATTGCACAATTTTGTGACCTTGGTCTTTCATGCACATTTGATGATGAAGGGGTCGCAATTACTAACAAGAAAACTAATGAAGTTGTTTTCAAGGGATTCCTCTATGGCAATCTTTATCTTGTAGATTTTACATCCCGTGAAGCAAACTTGACTACTTGTCTCGTCTCCACTACATCCAAGGGTTGGCTATGGCATCGTCGCATTGCTCACATAGGCATGAGCCAACTCAAGAAAGCTTTCAAGAAAGGCATGGTCCTTGGTTTGAAGGATGTTACATTCGAAAAGGACAAGTTGTGTAGTGCATGTCAAGCCGGCAAGCAAGTTGCAAGTCATCATCCCATGAAGGCTTATGTATCTACCACAAGACCATTGGAGCTCATTCACATGGACCTCTTCGGACCAACTACATACAAGAGTCTTGGTGGTAATCTTTATTGTCTTGTCATTGTTGATGATTTCTCACGCTATACTTGGACTTTCTTTTTGGAGGACAAGGGCAAGACATTTGACATCTTCAAGAAGTTCGATACTAGAGCCCAAAATGAATTTGGGTCATCCATGGTGAAGATTAGAAGTGACAATGGGTCGGAATTCCGCAACACCAAGGTGGAAGAGTATTGTGATGGTGAAGGCATCAAGCATGAATTCTCCTCAACCTATACACCCCAACCTATGTTGGATGACTATGGAGTCTCGCAAAGGTTTTGGGCGGGAGCTATCAACACGGCATGTCATGCTTCAAATAGAGTGTATCTCCACCGACTCAAGATGAATACACCATATGAGCTACTCATTGGGAGAAAGCCCAACATCTCTTACTTCTGGGTGTTTGGTTGTAAGTGTTTCATTTTCAAGAAGAAGAAGAAGCATCTAGGGAAGTTTGAGAGTAGAGTGGATGAGGGCATATTTGTTGGTTATGCATCAAACTCCAAAGTATATAGAGTATTCAATAACTCTACTAGAGTGATTGAAGAAACATGTGATGTGGAGTTTGATGAATCTAATGGCTCTCAAGGAGATGGTTTTTGTTGTGATGATGTAGGAAAAGAACCTCTTCGAGAAGCAATGAAGAAGATGGCCATTGGTGACATCAAGCCAAGGGAGGATGATGATCCTCACTCCATTCTTGAAGACTCATCCTCCGATGATGATAATGATAATGATCCACCAAGGCATCCACCTACATCACCCACAAGACAAGATAGTCCATCTTCCTCACAAGAACCAGCTCCTATCTCACAAGACACACAAGATCATGTAGAGGACATGGGCGAAGTACAATCTCATGATGATCCCACCTCTACAATGTTTGGAAGACGCACAAGGACTTCAACAAATCATCCAATTGATCTTGTGTTGGGTGATCCCCAAGGGGGTACAAGGACTCGCCGCAAGCAATATGCCTCATTTTACAAACATCATGCTTTTGTCTCTTTTGTAGAACCCACAACTATAGATGAAGTTCTTGGGGAAGCGGATTGGATCTTGGCTATGCAAGATGAGATCAACAACTTCACAAGAAATCAAGTGTGGGAGTTGGTCGAGCGCCCCAAGAACAAGAATGTGATTGGCACCAAGTGGGTCTACCGGAACAAGCAAGATGAACATGGCATTGTGGTGAAGAACAAGGCAAGACTTGTCGCCAAAGGGTACTCTCAAGTAGAAGGCTTGGACTATGGAGAGACCTTCGCTCCGGTGGAACGCCTTGAAGCTATCCGTATCCTCCTTGCATATGCATCTAGTCATAAAATGAAATTATTTCAAATGGATGTAAAGAGTGCTTTCTTGAATGGCTTCGTCAATGAAGAAGTCTATGTGGAGCAACCTCTCAGTTTTGAAGATATTACATATCATAACCATGTCTATAGGTTGCACAAGGCGTTGTATGGACTCAAGCAAGCTCCTAGGGCATGGTATGAGAGGCTTCGGGATTTTCTCATTGAAGCGAGATTCAAGATTGGTAGAGTGGACAACACTCTTTTCACAAAGATAATCAACAAAGAACTCTTCATTTGTCAAATTTATGTTGATGATATTATCTTTGGCTCTACTAATCTCAAAGTGTGCAAGGATTTTAGTGAACTCATGACTAGGGAATTCGAGATGTCAATGATCGGAGAGCTCAACTTCTTCCTTGGGTTTCAAATCAAGCAATTGAAGGAAGGGACTTTCATCCATCAAGAAAAGTACACTAATGATATTCTTAAGAAGTTCAAGATGGATGATTGTAAGCCGATCAAGACTCCAATGCCCACTAATGGACATCTCGACCTAGATGAGGGAGGTAAATTGGTTGACCAAAAGCTTTACCGTTCTATGATCGGTTCTCTTCTTTATTTTACCGCATCTAGGCCCGATATCATGTTTAGTGTTTGTATGTGTGCTCGGTTTCAAGCCAACCCTAAAGAATCTCACCTAAGTGCTTTAAAAAAGATCCTTAGATATTTAAAATACACACCTAGTATTGGCTTGTGGTACCCCCATGGTGCTTGTTTTGAGCTCTTGGGTTATTCAGATTCGGACTTTGCCGGATGTCGAGTAGACCGTAAGAGTACTTCGGGTGGGTGCCATTTGCTAGGTCGCTCTTTGGTTACTTGGTCCTCTAAGAAGAAAAACTCCGTGGCCTTATCCACCGCGGAGGCGGAATACATTTCCGCGGGGGCTTGTTGTGCTCAAATCCTCTATATGAAGCAAAGCCTCTTGGATTATGGTGTGGTTCTAGATAGGGTTCCCCTCCTTTGTGACAATGAGAGTGCCGTAAAAATTGCTAACAACCCGGTTCAACACTCTCGCACCAAGCACATTGATATCCGTCACCACTTCTTGCGAGACCACGTTGCAAAAGGGGACATTGTCCTTTGTGGTGTTCGCTCCGAGGAGCAATTGGCGGATATATTCACCAAGCCTCTTGATGAAAACACCTTTTGTAGGCTTCGGAGTGAATTAAATGTGCTTGATGCGTCCAACATCATGTAATGCTTGTCATATAGTTTGCATTTGCACATGTACATGATTAGGGGCTTGTCTAACCTTGATGAGATAGTGATGAGTATGGGTCTTGCTTGAGCCGGTGGTTCTCTTGTTTCTCTCAAGGCATGAAGAATGGCTCGTCATGAATAAGCTCATCAAGGTTTCAAACTTGTCAAGATAGTTTACCTTCTCGCTTTGCATTTATGCTTGTCATGTAGATGCACTCATGTTTATTTTCATGCATTTGTCCTTGCATAGCATTGCGTGAGAGAAGTCACAAAGGAAACTCACACTATGAGAAAGTTGCTTAGCGCTCAATGCAAATCAACAACTCTTAAGGTGTGATGAGACTAATGATTGTGCTTAATGCCTATTGAGTTAAGTCCTAACGAGCTTATGGTGTCAATCTCTAAGTTCAAAGGCAATTAACTCATACATTCCCTTTTTGGAGCTCCCTCCCTCCTTTGGTTCTTATTTTGCCTATTTTTTTATCTATGGTTTATCCCTTTTTAGGGAGTTAATTGTGTATTATAAGTATTTTGTAAAGGAGTGCTTGAGGGGTGAGGTTGTCACTCAGGATTGATCCAAAGATGTGCTTGTGTTGGCTTATGTGTGACATTCAACGGATCAAAAATGAGAAATAGTTCAACAAAATCGAATTGTCACCGTCGGATGAACCGACGCCCTGTAGGTTCTGGCATCGGAACATCCGGTGAAGGGGTCTGGGCGCTCAGTTGCTTACTGTTAGCAAATTTCGCAACGTCGGATGAACCGACGCTTCGCGTCTTTTGACCATCGATTCATCCAGTGCTAAAGAAATTTGCCCTTCTTCCCAGACCCGCACGCAACTGCTCCGACGTGTTATAAAAGTAGGCCGTCGGACCATCTGATGCCTTGTTTCACACGGGAGCTCAGTTGCACCGACGGTTCGACCGACGCTTATATTTTTCGACCGTCGGTTCATCCGACGCTATACAAAAGCGTGGGTCCCACCCATCATAACGGTTCGGCGTCGGTTCCTTCTTCTAACCCTAATCCACTCCGCCCGCCGCCATCGGCCGCCCGTCCGCCGCCTTCGCGCTCGCCGCCGACGATTCTTGGCGACGCGCGCGTGCTGCCTGCTCTGCCGAACCTCCGTCGATCCCCCCCACTCGCCGCTGGCCGCCGCGTCTCTCCACCGCACTGATTCACGTGCGCCACCGCCACCACCCGCCTAGGGTTTGGCTGCCCCCGCGGTTTCCAGCTAAGCGCCGCCACCTCGGCTCGCCGGCGTTCACAGCGGGGTGCGCAAGGCTCTAGTCTTCCTCCACAGCCGTCCATCGCCGTCCATTCCTTCGCTGTGGTGAGGCCTTCACTGTTTCCCCCTTCCTCTGCACTTAGGGCTCCATTTGCACTGTCTCTAGAATTAGTTTGCACTGTTATCTTCAATAGAGGTTGCCTGGGTGCTAATTCATGCTCTAGATAGACTTGTGGTCATGAGTAATCTTTAAAATAACTCTTTGTCCCCACAATTCATGCATATCCTTCATTGTCTAGAGCATCTAGGGCTTAATCTCTTTCACATTTGTCCACACACACATCATCTCGAGCACCTAAGGACCAATCTAGCATCTCCTTTAATCATGTGGTCACAATTCTCCTAGAATCTTCAGACTTAAGCTCATATCTTCTCATATGCTATGCTTAAGGACCCTTACCTCTAGTTACTTATCTCGTTTATTCGTCTCTAGCCATTCTATAATCATCTACCATTTTCTCTCACAGATGGCAGGCGATAAGCGGAAGGGTAAGGCGATTCTTGAGCCGAAGAAGAAGAAGACCAGGCAGCAGAAGGAGTGGGAGTGAGTGCTCGCAGTGCCAGACACACAGGGGCAGCCCCAGAGGGGCATTCGCATTTCAGAGGGCACACAGAGTCAGGGGGAGCAGCCCCCGCAGTGAGCAAAAGCCGCGGGCGGGCAGAGCGGACACGACGGCGACAGGCCACGCCCGTCGGTCGGGCAGAGGGCACCAGACCGCAGAGCAGTCAGAGTCACCACCCTCGCTAGCCAGGTCCGGACCTCGGACACTCGGTGGTCACACACAGCCACAGCCGACACCGCGACAGAGGAGAGCTGCAGCAGAGGAGCTCACAGATAGAGAGAGCAGCAGGCTCTAGACCCCCAGCTCCCCAGAGGTCCACGAGCAGAGGCTTTCGGAGTTTATCTCCGTGACCTCCGTCACTTGCCGAGGTCGAAGATCCGGCAGTTGAGGAGTGTGCCAGAGGACCAGTGGTTCCCTAGGGCCAGAGAGGAGTGTGACCCCCGGTTCTGTACGATTCTCCAGGAGAGCTTCTACGCCTCCTACACTCACAGAGGGTCTCAGCTCAGCCAGCACCGTATGCTACAGTTCACAGCTTTGAGGGCAGCTATAGCTAGAGAGGCGATACTCCCCTTCTCCGACTACCAGTGGGGACTGGTGGACTTAGTGACTCGGAGGTCACGTTACGTCCCCGACTGGGTCAGGGTTTTCTACGGCACTGTCTACGTCGACGCTAACCGGGTCGCTATCAGGTTCATGTTCATGGGTCAGCAGCGGCGGCTTACTCGAGAAGGGATAGCAGAGCTACTTCAGGTGGACCTACACGACGACTCTATTCACTACCTGGCGTACCCCGACGTCGAGCCTCCTCGTCGTGCACACTCACCTGTTCTACCTTACGACGAGGAGATCAGCTTTCTGTTCCAGCCACCGTTCCTCCCCGGCACACCCAGGACACCAGATCGGTTGATTCGCGAGGCCTACGTGGTTCACTACGCCCTCAGACAGTCGGTTCTCTACCGGATGGGGAACGCAGAGTCCTTGACAGGGGTACAGCAGTGGCTCCTGATGTACGTGATGGCGAAGCGCCCCTTTGACCTCGTGGATATCATGCTAGCTGAGATCGAGGATGCTATTATGGATGGCATGGGGATGACACGACAGCAGCCCTTCGCTCACTGGATCAGTTGGCTGCTGTCCCGGCTCGAGGCTCAGAGGTACGTTGGGATGCTTGAGGCATCGAAGTTCGTTTTCCCGTCCTACCAGCCTTCGATGCGAGGTGACAGGAGGAGAGGCCCGAGAGGCATGAGGAGAGCCGAGGAGACCCTTCAGGCTCGAGCAGCAGAGGCAGCTATGGACGAGGCAGCACGACAGGATGCCACTCTTGCTGCAGCAGAGGCACCTCTCCCTCAGTACTTTGCCACTGACGACGAGTCCTCTAGTGACGACGAGGAGTTCGTACCTGCTCCAGAGACAGAGCCAGTTTTCAGAGTCCGTCGGTCCCACGACGACGAGGCAGGAGGCTCCACCTTGCCAGGCCAGAGAGAGGCTGAGTCACCGGTTCCCACGATCACAGTCGCTCAGGTGACCCAGCCAGATCAGATCACTACACTGCTCTCGGCTATGGCTGCTCAGACTCAGGCGACTCTCCAGGTACGGCAGCGGATGATGCGAGGCTCGGTTCCGGCGGTACCGGGAGTCGCGGCGAGTGATCCTCGAGGGGATCCGACGAGCCAGCAGAGGCTCGCAGGCGGCGGATGCTACAACACCGGATGTTGACTTCCCGGATGTTCACGTTCATGTCCGGTTGCCTTGGTCGGCTCTTCCCGGCGGTCGGGACTCCGGATACCTCGGCCACCTACCACCGCCGAGCTACGGTCGACCCGACGGCTCCTCTTCCTCCAGCGGGCGGGTTCGTGAACATTCCCCTGTCGACTTTCCCACAGTCACCACTACTTCAGACAGGGGCGTTCGCGGTACCCCAGACGACTACACCACAGGCTGCAGTCACGTCCTCCTTCCTGGCTCAGCTACAGATGACCACGCCTACGTCGTCACAGCTGGTGTCTCCGCTTACCACAGGAGCACTCGTCTTCGAGACACCAGCTCGCACCACTCTGCCCAGCCCACCGGCGTCTACACCACTTCCGACGTTCACTACGTCGAGGACAGAGGGCTTGGGACAGGAGTAGCCCTGGGCAAAAAGAACCGGGAACCAAGAACCGAACCGAAAGAACCGGGAACCGGAACCGAAAGAACCGGAACCGAAAAATTCGGTTCCTGTTCGGTTCCTGATTCTTGGGAACCGAACTACCCCGGTTCTTTCGGTTCGGTCTCGGGTACCCGAAGAACCGAGGAAATAGCACATCTACACATATAGCCTAGCAAAAACCCAATAAGATAGGATGCCAAAAGTCCAAAACCCTAGCACCCCCACTCCAACGGTCAACGATCAGTGGCTCAGTGGTGTGTCGACCACACCACACCACTACGCAATGGTCCAATATCACAACAGCTACATCAATTGCATCCTGCAGTGTAAGTGTGCTACTCATCTGTGAACGATAATACACCGATTTAGATGTGAGGATTTTTAGACTAATTTTTATGCTTCATTTGTTTGAACTGTCTTGTTGATTGGATTTAAATGTAGCCGAAATGCTGCTAAAATTTCCTATTGATTGGATTGTTTTCTGCATTTTGAAAAATTCGGTTCCTTCGGTTAGAACCGGAACCGGAACCGAAATTCGTCGGTTCCTGCTTTGGAAAAGAACCGATCGGTTCCTAAAATTTGGGAACCGAAATTTCATAGGAACCGAAGAACCGACCCGATCGGTTCGGGTAGAACCGAACGCCCAGGCCTAGACAGGAGGACCACTACCTTCGAGCGATCACGGAGCAGATCTCAGCAGCACTTGCCTCCAACACCGTTCCTCCTGCTCCCGAGGCTACTACAGCTCCCGCGTCCACTCCGACTCCGACTTCAGGTGCCGGGACGACTACAGCTCCTCGAGCACGACCTCCTCCGGCTCCGGGCTCTACCTCTCCGGCTTGGTCTCTTCTCAGCGAGGAAGATGACGACGACGACGCTTCCGGCTTCTCTGTGCGACCTTCGCGAGTCGTCTCCACTTCGCCGCTAGATCCTTCCTCTCCGCCTCAGGCTTAGTCTCCTTTTTGGTGCTTGTTGCCAAAGGGGGAGATAGATAGGGGGAGTAGAGATAGGGGGAGTTAGGGGAGAGTGCAGGTTTTGGAGTTTTTGTAGCCTCTCTCGTTTTTGTGGAGTTCCATGATGAGACATGTATTTGGATCTTGTGTATGTCGATGGTTTACATGTCTACTCATGCTTGTGTGTTTACTTAATGCATGTGTGTTTACCGCTTATTCTATTTCACGCATTAGAAGTAGAGTTTATATGCTTTAAATTCAAATTTTCGTATATCTCTACTCGTGTTGTCATCTATCACCAAAAGGGGGAGATTGTAGCGATCTAGGCCCTTTCACACCTTTGGTAAGGGTGTGTTTCGGTGATAAATGACAACCATATGCTTGTGACTAACCTTTGTTTTGAAGCGGATTTCTATTTGGGTTATTGTCACGAGTATTGAATGGAATGAGACCCCTCAATTTGAATTAATGGGCTCAATTTGGTCGAAGACTGCAAGGCTAAGGACTTTGTTAGTTCCAAGTGTCGCAAAGGAGATGAAGGACATTTGGATTACTAGTTTATAGTTTCGACCGTACTATTAAGAGGGGTTCGTACACTAGTAGCTTGACCATGCACTCAAAATCCATAATTTATGCACACTCAAGTTCCTTGGATCCTATCTGGCTCAGAGAGTTCATGGAAGCAAGGTTGAAGCAAAAGAATCGACGGAAAACTCAAAGGCACTGAATTGGATGAGTTGAAATCAACTTCATAGCGTCGGATGATCCGACGGCCAACATTTAACACGCGTCGGATGAGTTTTGCAGCCAACTGGTTCAAAACGGACCGTCGGATGAACCGACGGTACAAGCATCGGTTCATCCGACGCCTTAGGGTTTGGCTACAGTTCTGGTCAAGGGTCTGGGCTCAAGCATCGGACGATCCCACGCCTTGACCATCGGTTCATCCGACGGTTGCATTTAAATTCAACAGAGACGCGCCAAGACTTCTGCTTCAGCACCGGATGATACGACGCTTGGATGTTGTTTACAGCGGTTCATCCGACGGTGTGTTTCAATTCATACAGTACCGCCCCAAGTGTGGTGCCTTCAGCACCGGATGATCCAACGGGGCGTCGGTGTATAGTGTCGGTGCATTGTCTGGGTTTCTTCGTTCAACAGCTATATTGGGCGCTGTGAGTGACCGGATGATCCGACGCTTAGCAGGGGGCACCATCGGTTCATCCGATGGTACAACTTTTTCAGGGGACTTTTCCAACGGCTAGCCACCTTTGCTAGGCCTATATATAAGCCCCCCTGCCTCTCTAGAGCTGCCTTTGCCACTCTGAAGATCTACTGCAGCCTAGAAGAGAAGGAGAGTGTGTTCTTGCCTATTGGGATTTCTTTTCCTCTTCATTGAGGTGTTCTTTCTTAGTGAGCAAGAGCTTCAAGGTGCATCCATGGCTTAGCTGAGTGCTCAGGTCAAGTGTAGGTTTGCGGGCTTGTTACTCTTGGAGTTTGACGGCTCCTAGACGGTCTAGGTGACTTGGGGGTTCTTGGTGAGCTCTTGGAGATTGTGGGAGCCTCAAGACAAGCTTGGTGTACACGGTTCGAGACCCACCGTTCCGGAGATGGAGAAAGGGTACTCTTAGTGAGCACTTGTGTCTTAGTGACTCAAGGGGGAGCGATACTCTAAGTGAGTGCTCCAACGTGGACTAGGGGGAAGTGTCAACTTCTCTATGCCACGGGAAAAAATCCGGTCGCCTCTTGTCCATCTTGTTTACTTCTAGCACTTACTTTCAGCATTTCAATTCAGCTCTCAAGTTTCTTTGTCTTTGTTCTAGCTTGTTTCGCTTGTGTGCTTCATATCTTGCCTAGGTTGTCATATTGCCTCCTAGTGTGATATTTGCTAAGGAAACTTGTGTTAGTGTGCTCTAGTAGTAGGGGAGAATCTTTTTAGTATGGGCAACACTAATTGATAGGTTAAGATTTCGTTTTTCCGTTAGAGCTTGAAAACAAGTCTCATATTCAACCTCCCTCTATGTGACTATATCCTACCAAAGTTAACTGCCCAAATCCACACCAGACATATTTATTGACACGTAGTGCAGAGTGAGTAAAAGGTTACGTGTGCTTTTTCCTCTAAAAAATACTAATGAATTGCTACGTATACGTGGATATAATTGAATTATCGGATTGCATTGCACCCTCTGATATTCTGGCGGTTGTCTGATAATTCACGTGCTTCAGAAGTTGAAAATTTGAGATATGCTTTTGCAGCAGTGTGCATGCTCCGTGCGGTAAAATATATGCGATGGAGAAACAGCTAGCCGCGGCCGGCCGGGCTGGCCCAACCATTGATGGTCTAGCTGTCCGTCGTGTGTCCGTTGGCGTGTGTTGCGCTCGCACCGATCGCAGATCCGCCGAACAAGCGCGCGATTTTGGAGGGTACGGCGCGAAGCGCGCGTATACGTACATCTGGAGATGCCGCTGCGCTCCCCTTCCCCTCCCCCTCCCTGCACCGGCCGCCGGACTCGAGTCTCGACACGTACGCCCATCAGCGCCGGTACGCGTACGACAGGAAGTGTGTACAGGTCAGGTCAGATCCCGCGAGACGTTTCTTCAGACATATATGCATTGTTTTCTCTTCCGTTCTTCTGGAGAAGATCGAATAAGCTACGTACCGTCAAGCAGGGTTTTTTTTTACCGTTGGTTACCGCGCGGCTTACCGCGGTAACCGCTCCTACCGCTGGGTACGGTAACGGTACCGGAGGAACCAAATTTCCAAAATTCAAATTTGATTTTGAATTTAAAAAATGAAAAAATCAATAAAAATCACCAAAAAATAGTTCATGATTTGTAGAGTCTTATGGTGTTGAATGTTTTCAAATTTTAGCGCATTTGGTATTTATTTGGAGCTTTAGAAGTTGAAAAAAAAGAAAAAGAAAAAATATGGGCCGACCCGTTAAGGCCCATGAAGCCCAAATGAAGTAGATAACCTACCCCGTGCCCAACCGCGTGCCCTCCAGCCCCCCAGCGTCCAGAGCTTCCCCGTCCACAAGCCACCACTCCCCGTCCGCCGCCACTTCGCCCCTACCGCGCCGCCGGCGCGGCCACCGCGCCCGGCCGCGGCTCACCGCGGCGCAGCGCGCGCCGCGCGCGCGCGGCGGATCTACGCCCTACCGCGGGCGGTGCGGTTAGCCGCGCGGGAAGCGCGGATACCGCGGCGACGCCGCGTATACCGCGGTTAGGTTTTTTTTTTGCTTTTGAGAAGATTTAGGCTTTAGGAATTGTGTTAGGATCTAGAATTTGTGTTAGGATTTAGGTTTACTTTGGTTTAGGATTATTGGTAGGATTTAGGATGTGAGGTAGAGGTAGAAATAGAATTGTTGCTTTAGGTAGAAATGGAATTGTTGCTTTAGCTTTTAGGTTTAGGAGGATAATTTGTGGCATGATGTAGGATTTGTATAGGATCCAATTTTAGTTAGGATTTGTTTCGGAATTAGATTCATTTTCATTAGGTATAGTATCAATGAAGTGTTTTGTACCATTGAACTTGTGTTGTATGAACTATTTGTATGAATTATTTGTGTGAACTATTTGTATTTGAACTACCAACTCACTTATGCACGGCTAGTATTATTGTGTTTGGTGTAGTATTTCTATGTATAACTATAAATCATTGATTGGGGGTGCTATTTAACACTAATTTGTGCCAACACCATGCCAAAATTTTCATTTATTCGAAGCCGGGTGGTCTTTTTATTTGCAACGGTATAAATAGTTTATACCGCGGTAAAAATAGTTTATACCGCGGTAAAAACTATTTATACCGCGGTATACCGTTCCATACCGTTTGAACTAGCGGTTACAAGCGGTTTTGGTTTGAAATTTGAATTCGAGCGGTATACCGCGGTAGGAACCGTTACCGCTGGGTACCGGTAAGAATTCAACGGTCGGTAAAATCCTGCCGTCAAGGCGAAAGACGCCAAACTAATTGCATCCCTGTCGGTGAATATATATACTTACTACTAACATCTTATGAAAATTATTTATATATTTAAAAAAAGAAGATTAATTGTGAAGAACTGCTCATGCATGCAAACCGATTGTGAATGAAGAACGCGCGCGCCTGGTGGCAATCTATCCGTTCCATTTACAGTATCCAGCAGTGAGAAACTGTTCACATCCATGCTACAAACCATGCAGGGTACTATTAGGTGGTCACGGCTCACGTCTCATTGCACAGTACGTATAGCTGGAGTGTCGGCGTTGTGTACTCCCTCCGTCCCAAAATATAAGGATTTGTTGACTTCTGTCGATCACGTTTGACTGCTCGTCTTATTCAAAAAATTTGTGAAAATATTATTTATTTTGTTACGATATGTTTTTAATCATATATATTTTAAGTATATCATAATTATTTTCACATTTTCATAAATTTTTTAAATAAGACGAGCGATCAAACGTGACCAGCAAAAGTTAGCACGTCTTTATTTTTTGGGACGGAGGGAGTAGGCGTGTAGCATACCACGCCTCACCGTGCAATTATGCCATTAATTGCGTAGATGGTCCACATATATATCCGGGTACGGTATATGGTGACATGGTGTGTAGCAAACGAACAAAAAGGACTCTGGAATAATGTCACCCTGCTTGGAGTAGTACGTACCTGCTAATAATAGCACATGCATGCAGGGTTATATTAGTTGCCTCGAGCAACCTTAAACTTGTACTTGTAGCTGGTATCTAGCTAGCCATGATCGATATGAGTATATTATTTGATGTACGTCGTCCTTTTCACGTGACAGCAGACGCACAAACTATAGGATAATATAAGCAGCATTAGTTAGTTGTGGCTACAGTAGACAGACAACTAATCACGAGTTCAGGGAGTGTTCCATTTGGATTATTGTAACCGAACACGATATATCAATTTCTTCTTCGTTTTAAAGCAATGATATGCTGCGCACGTATTGAAGAAAAACTAATCATGAGCTTCTTCTTCCCTGCTGTGGGCTGTGGCCGCCTTTTGCAGCAGCAGCCCCCTCTTCAAGGCCTCTCTATCTGATCACTCGGCGTCTCGTCGGCCACATGCTGATGAGAGCTAGCTCGACCCACTGATGACCCACAAGTTTGCAAGAAAGAGAGCAAGCTTACAACTACGAGGCTAGCCAGGCAGCTAGCGCTGGTGCATAGTGACATGCTTGCAGGCAGGCTACGCCGGCATGCCGCAGTGGCGCAGTCTATGCACGCTCCATTCCTGTGCCTCTCTCCACCAGCTTACTGCTTCCATCCATATGGCCCCAGGGCCCAGGCAGAGCCGCTAGCTGCATGCTGGCATGCACACAGCCGCACAGGGGTATAGTAGTAAGCGGCGCAGCGAGCGCTGGCAATGCCACGCCCCCACGTCAATCGAAAGCAAAGGTATAAATGCGAGGGCACAGTGGCGTTGCATGCATTCGACCCTGCGGAGCCACTGAATATTCCCTGCCGCCGAGCATTGACGATAGCCAGAGTTTGAATGGTCGAGGACAAGCATCTTCCTCCTCCCTCTCCAGTACGCCACCCCGTTCTGCAGCTAGCTAAGGGATGATGCGTTGCAAAGAGCTAAAGACCACACAGCAAGCGCGGCAGCAAGGGCTAAACAGCAAGCTAGCGCTGCACCAGAGCACCAGCGCTAGCTGCAGCGAGCAAGCGAGCCTGGCCTGACCAATTGGAGCACCAGACACACACAGAGACTGTGAGAGAGGCAACGCATGCATGGTAGATGCATTCAAGGCCTGACCATCTAGAACGCAGCAGCAAGGCCGGCCGGCCGGCCGCCGGTCCGTCGTCTCATCTTATCTTGTTCCATTCCGTGTGGTACCACCGGCCGGCCACCAGATTATATTCCTTCTGCTGCCTGTATGTAAGGGTTTAGAAGGGGAATATATGTCTCTCTAATGCCAATTATTGGTTGAGATCCAAGCAGGACCATTATTGTTAAGCACATCCGACGCACATCTGAAGGCAGGCGGCACACTTGCATATAATTGAGTGAGGCTGTGCATGTGGGGATGAAGAGAATTTGGCATGTAGCACACACACCGATTTCTCCTCCAAATTGTTATTTTGAAAACCAACAGCTAGCGAGGATTCATGTGCTGGCCTGCTGTGGGTAAACTACTGAGGACATGTTGCTAGTGTGCAGTAACTGTAGCTATATATACTTGCACAAATACTCCCACAGATTGCAATGGTCGTTAGAGAGTGAGGACTTTTATGGTACACAATACCATTCAACGGTAATGGGTAAAATGTTGCGCGATGTATATTATTTAGAAAAATTTTCCTCCTCCCTCCATTCACTCATTACCCGTATACTACCCATACCACATATGAATACCGCCCATACCAAAAAAAATCGGTGATACAAAATTAATATCAACCGTCGATCCTTACATATAGATCATTTTCTATTACATACGAGTCCTTTTCCACTGGTGGTATAGGGTTGTATTGTGTATCGTAAAAAACCTATACAGGAGTTGGCTGCCAGGATTAACTGATGAGCAGATAGGTGAAATGTATGTGCTAGCTACTATCGTTTTATCACCATGTAAAGGTGTGCAAATAGTGGTTTTGTAAACTCCCATTTTCCTTGTATACAGTGAGCAGTAACCAAAAGAAAGGGAAAAGGGATGGAAGAACTGAGTACAGAAGTTACATTATTTGAACCATGGACTGACATACATTTGGAGAATATTAGAGAATGCTAAAACAACATACGTGTACTTGTGGTTGGAGGGAGTAATTGGGATATATAGTGCTTTGGAGAAGGGGCACAAACAAAATAGTTAAGCTCCCAAAAGGCACTAACTTATAAGAGGAAGCAAACATGGATGCACTTTTGAGTTCCTGCTAAACAATATATACACGGTGGATAAGAGTAGCAGTAGAAATGTAGTAGAATAGTGATACACCAAGGATAAAAAACAGAGAAATTACATGCATACTAGTACATTACAAAGTGTAACTGATGCATTCCAGGCTCAAGACTTCAGACTACCTCCAACTCCTTGCAAACTAACACAAAATGTTGGTCAAGAAGGCTGTTGGGACCGAGATGTGTCTAACATCACAGAACAAGCTAGCTCCACGCCAAGAATGCGTCACTTACAGCCTCTTAACACCAAAGAAAAGAAGAGACAAGGAAAATTGAAGCAAAAACAAGAAAGACAGAGAGAGAGGAAGAGGGAAAGCATTAGTATCCCAGGACCGGGAATGCTGAACTGCTGAGAATAAAGCTAAGATACCTACTAGCAAAGAGAGACATGTATATATCTCGGACCATGACGCCTCAATTCCCCACGCGCTCACACCTCAATCACACCGGCCTCCATGCTGGTGTGCGAGAGCTCACACCCCGCGAGCTGCTCGCCGGCCGGCGGCCTCTCGCCTATCTGTGAGGCTTGTTTCGCTCCGGCTGCTCGCTTGGATCTCCAAATGCTGGCCGAGCCGCTGCAGCTGCAGCAGTAGAGCGGGTAGCGACGACGGCGCCCATCAGCTCCATGGGCGGCGCAGGGGGCAGAGCAAGAAGATGTGGCATAATTTTCTGTTGAGCAGCTAGCTAGCTAGTTTAGTCTGAGGGTGAGGGGTAGAGAAGAAGACAACAGAGAAAAGGGGGTGGTGTTTTTATACTGCAAGCCGCACACAAAGAAAGAGGGAGAGGGGGGCGGAAGAGAGAGAGAGAGCGCCTGACAAAGTGTACACCTTTCCTAGTCGTAGACTCGTAGCAAATGCAAAATTCATTGTATTGCTGCTTTCGTTGCACATTGTTACTACCCATCTCTGTTCTTAAATACGTCCAGATTTGATATGCGTATAACTGTGTAACGTAAAGACCAAGGAGAACTTTAATTTCTCTATGTGATGCATCGACAAACGAGCTGCTAACTTAGAACTCATGACACGATTAAATTTGGCTAACCCGGGAATACACATATCATTCATGGACACATTTTGTTTTACTATACGAAGATCAAATCAGGACAGAGGGAGTATAAAATACCATCGAATTTTTACTTCAACTTTGACCGCTAATATCTATTTAACAAGTTAGTTAACTAAAATAAAAAAATATAAATTTCCCTACACGCTAAATATATGTACTTCGTGGAGGATGCACGTACATGTTTTATAAAAGAAAATAATCTGGTCTTTTTACACTGATATAGTATCTGATAATGAGAATTGGTATGCACTATTTTGTCCCCCTCGCAGCTGGCCCGGACGGCGTTTCGTCGGTCGTCTAGCTACGAGAATCGAGGGACAGAATGGAACAAGATTAGGGTTTTTGGAATATGTTGCAGCGAGTGCGTGCAGCGCTGCTGGCTTCACATATACTCCCTCCATTCTGAAAAAACTGACGTTTAGGACAAGGTTTGGGTCAAACCTTGTGAATATAAATCATCAATAACTTTTAAATTGTTAAGTTTGTAAATGTGAAAACTATATGAATAAATTTGTCTTCAAAATTACTATTATAAAAGTATACATACATCACTATTCGATAAATATTTTTATAATAACAAGAGGTCAAAGTTGTATTTTGGAGACCGTGTCGCTGTCCTAAACGTCAGTTTTTTCAGAATCTGGGGAGTACTACGGAGAGGGTGATGGGGGGCAGGGGAGGGAAGCATGTTTGTGGGGAAACGCAAAACGCACCCACACGAGCTCCGAGACACCTTTGGCTTTGGGGCCGGGTCACAGAAAAATACTGTAGCAGTACCACCCCTCTCTGCTCTGCAAATGTCCACACTCTTAAAGTTGTGTTTAATTTTACTGATCACGATCCCCATTTTACAGTCGTTTTTCATTCGGTCATCAGACACAAATAAGTCACTGCATAATTACTTACATATACAGAAACCGTTCAGAGTGGTAACTAGCAGCAGTACGTGAAAAGATGACCACGGCGGCAGTAGTACGTGAAAAGATTGCTCCTCGTGTTCAGAACCTCTGATTTCCGGGTGCTTTCATTCCCTGCCATGTACTATATATGGAAGATGCTCGATAATATAAATGACTTACAGTATGTATACTACATAGTTCTCGTAGAATTAACTCCGTCCACTAGCAGTACGTTATTACCGAAGTTCCAACATTATTTTATGAAAATTGCATTGTAGTGGATCGTTCACCCAGAACTGGAAAGTGAGAACTCTCGTCTACCGATGCCTCGGCGGCACGGCAGAGCGGAGACTGCCTAGGTGGATGGAGTTAACAATAAGTAATTGATCGTAATTAAGCACTGTCTGGCCAGGCAGCCAGGGAGCACTTAATCGCAGCAGCTTTCTCAATTCTCAGTCAGTGATCGACCAGCGTCACGTACCACAATCCCTCTCCCCCGCCCACACAAAAATACTCCTTTTGTTCTTAAATGTCATATATCACTAGGCCAGAAACGATTTGACCTGACGACTAAAACCGGCTTTTGCTGGCGGGCAAGGCACCCGACAGCAACTTTGAGTCAGTAGAAATGGCCTTTTGTGCTAGCGGGTGGCCGGCCCGCCAGCACAGAGCCATTTGTGCTGGTAGGTCACTTAAAAGACCGCCAGCACAAATGTCATCAGCAGCGACCGTGCGCCAAAGCACAAATGCCATCACTGCTAGCGGTTTCTTAGGACGCCCGCCGGCACAAAATTCATCTTTGCTGGCGGTTGCTTAGACCGCCCGCCACAGAAAGCATTTTCCCCATTTCCTATATAATTCCCCACAATTGTTTATTATTTGTATATAATTTGTCATTTTCATCTATTATTTTTTTCACATTGGCATTTGTATGCTAAATTCACTTTAATTTACTGTAATTTAATTTGTATTTAACCGCCAAATCCAAATATATATCTCGCAAACACACAATCCAAACTAAAATAAAAAATGTACATAAGTCACATTACAAAACATTGTGCATAATAGATAACCCTAAGACACCCATCTACGTAACCTTTCTGCATCATCTAATGTCAAAACTCCTTCTTTATCGAAGAATTCTCCATCCTCGTGGCAAATCTCACGTAGGATGAATCTCGCCATGTCCGCACAAATGTTGGTGATTTGATTGTCACCAAGTTGCCCCCATGATCCCTCAATGGTAGGCATCTGCACGTAAACACAATAAATGAAGATTGTTATGCATTACCATGGGGACCATAATTAGAACATACATAGTTGTGTACAAACAAAAGGCTTACGTCTTCAGGATTCGTCCGGTACCTCCCATTATTTCTCAAAACCTCACACACATAATATCCACATAGCACACTGCCAGGAGGTTGTTTGTAGCACTGCAAACAAATAAAAAATGATCGGTACTAATTAACAGAAGTGTACAACTCTGATAAAAATGATTGGTACTTATTAACAGAAGTGTTCTTACCCATTTGGCATGTCGTATCACCAATTTTTTCTTCTTGTGCTCCCCGTTATTGAGTATGTATATCCTATACGCACTTTAAGGATACAAAGACATAAGTTAGTAATACGATTTGAAATATAGCCGATACACGCAGTAGTGATTAGATATTGCACTTAGTTGCCTTACTTTCTTATAATCTCAATGATTTTCTTGTAAGAAGCCTCTGAATAGTGTAAAGAGTCGAAGACCCCCACAGTTCTCAACTTCGAACACATGTTAAAGCAAATGAAATGATCGCTGCATAAAATTAAAATAATTAATATAAATAGACTAAAAAATGAAGGCAAATGATGAAGTAGTTATTTAAAGGATCTTACTCAAAATGGTAAGCAAACTTGATAGAATCCTTATGTTGGTTTTTCCTCATGGCCCTTGCAATGTATACAGACACCTCGTGAAGTTTAGCTTTCTCGTAACCCTTTATTAAGTTTTCCTTCTCTTTTGGTATCTTTGCTTCTTCCTCTATTTTCTTTCTTAGTTGATCCCTCATTATGAACGTGTGTTGTGACTGGCTTACTTGTTGCGGGTCAACATATGCTACCTTCCACCTCCCATTTGTCTTCTTTTCATCAGACGCTTGCATCCTGCAAAAAAGTTTACTTAGGATGGTAATAACAATACATATGGAATTCAATAGATTTGGATGTCGTATAGGGATGTTGACTTACATGGACCAAATGGTGACGAGGTTGATGTCGAGTTTTTCATGACCGAACATCGCATGCAAATCGAGAAAATCGATTGCAACCTTCCGTTCAAAAGAGCTACTGAACACCCATTTCGGGAGATTGGCGGTGATAGTGTGAATGCCTTGCTGCATGGCGTGCATGATCCAAGTATGCAGCCTCATCAATTCTGACGGCCCTTCATTCAGTTGCCACCTAAACAAGAATGGTTTGCCATGCTCATATTTGTCGGGCACCTCATCCGACGAAAACATACTTATGTGCTCCTCCTTTTGTTTTTGAACAGAGGTGCGGGATAAAGACTTTTCATTTGCTGCCTTCTTGAGTACTTGAACATTAGGTGATTCTTTACTGGATGTTGGAGCCCGTTTAGGTTTATTCTTTAGTACTTTCAAGAACAAGTCAACATCAGATGATTTCGTCTTTGGTTCATATGAGTTTATCATCCGATGTATTGTTGTTGGCGTCTTGGTTGCTGGAGGAGGAGATGGTGGTCTTGGACATGGCGGAGGAGATGGTGGTCTTGGAACAGATTTTGGAGATGATGATGCCCCTGCCCCTGCCCTTGATGTCGGAGGAGATGGTGTTCTTGGAACAAATTTCAGAGATGATGTCCCTGCCCCTACCCCTGATGTCGGAGGAGTTTGTGTCTTGGAATAGATTTCGGAGATGATGATGCCCCTGCCCCTGCCCCTGATGTCGGAGGAGTTTGTGGCATGTTGTTGTCATTATTGTTAACTTTCTGCTCCACAATCATCATGTTGTTGTCATTGTTACCGCCTCCATGTTCCCCACCCATTGTGTAGTCGACCATTGCAACATCTGGATCCTGGGGGGTACTCGTTCTTGGCTAGGTTGCATGCAGGGACTTGGTGATGCATTAAGTATTATATCTCGACGATGCCACAGTATGTATTGGTTCCTCGCATCACCGAGAAGCTCGATCCCATCCTCAGTAGGGATATCAATCTCGCACGACTCATCAGAAACCGAAACAACTTGAACCCATGCGTACTCTGGCGGTGGTGGATTCAGAAACACACGACCCGTTAGTGCCATGGCTGTCCCAACTTCTCGAAACTTATCTAGTTTTGTTCCATATGGAATAACTAACTTGCATGGTGTATCCTCTACAATGTCATCCACAGGATGCTTGGAGTTAGCAATAGAACCAACACTACTTGGAGTCGGGATGGCTCCGATCTGGGAAAGCATCAAGTTTGGAGGAACCTGTCCAGAACCACCAGATATTAGATTCTCTGCACTTGGCCCAACAGAAGCTTGTTGTTGTATGAAGAAGCCTATCAATTCTTGCTTAGCAATTTCTCTCATCTTGTCTTCAAGCTTCTTCTTATAACGGTCTCGCTTTTTATAACTTGATCGGTGTTCACGAAATGCTTTACCCCAAGGCAAGGTAGAAGAAATCCCTCGAACACGGCCAGGGTGCTCAGGTGTTCCGATCACAGTGGTTAGCATATCTTTCTCCCTGTCGGGCACGAAAAGACCTTTCTTTTGCATTTCCGCAAGTTCTTCCAGCTTCTGATAAATTTGTTCTGTTGAGGGCTTCTGGAATGAAACATTACCGTCAGGTGCTATAGCCGGAACTCGAGCAAGGATCCAATTCCTGCTACGCTCATCCATGCCTTCAAAAATAGTTGGTAAACCAGCTACCCTCCTTTCTTCTTCCTCCTTCCTCCATTTTGCCATTTTGGCAGCATATCCTCCCGAACCCAAGCGATGGGGGTTCTCAGCAGCTTTCATAGACTTCTCCTTTTGTTGGACGCTCAGAGCTACAACTTCTACCGTCTTCTTCTGATCTACGAATTCTTCCCAAACTGCTAGCGGAATGTTACCATACACATCCCTAGCATCCTTTCCTTTCTGGACAAATTCAGTATTAAGTGTAGACCTCCAATTCCTAAGAGCTCTTCCACAAAGGCCCTCAGCAAAAGTTCTACCTGCATTTTCTGTACCTTCCGGATAAACAAACTTTTCTTTCACTTTGGCCCATAATACATCCTTCGTAGCCTTAGGGACTGTCTTCCAATTAGTAGTTGTGATCCAAGACGCCAATTGGTCTTTGACAATTGCACTGACGATGTTCCGAAACCTAGCAGCTATCCCCTTAGGTTCGACGGGCTCACCTTTGTCACCCAACCGTTCTATCACAAGTTGTCCTCTTTCAGGGATCTGGTTTCTTCTTCTATGACCACGTTTCCTTTTCAGGTTACTAGAACTAGTAGTACCCGAAGGTTGTGGTTCTGAAATGACTTCTGCCTCTTGGGCATGAATGTTAGATGCTCTATGACGTCGTCGCGGGGATCAGTCATTGTTCTACACATAAAACACTATTTAAAGTATATCTTAATTGAATAAACAAACATTAATTTGAGTGAATGTGCATGCAGACCTCATTATCGCTTAGTTCGTAATCAACATCAGCGTCTTCGGGACGCCTACGAGGTCGTGGTTCGCTTGGTTCGTACTCAGAGGGAGTTTCAAAGTCTCCAATTATACCACTATCACTAGATTCCTCCTCACCGGATTGTTCACTGTTAACATTTGATCATAGATAATCCATAATCCATAGTCCATTTTTATATAATAAATCTATTTAAAAACTATTAAAATTAAATCCATAGTCCATTTTTATACAACAAAACTAATAAAATTAAATCCACAGTCCATTTTTATATAATAAATCTATTTAAAAATTAGACACAATCCATAGTCCATACTTATAATAAATCTATTTATACAAAATGCATAATCCGTTTTTATAAAATAAATCTATTTATCCACAATCCATAGTCCATATTTAATTATTTATACAACAAAACTAATAAAATTAAATCCATAGTCCATTTGTAACATTTTTAAATCTATTTATCCACAGTCCATGTAATTGCATTTATACACAATCTATTTATCCACATTTTTAACACATGTAATTGCATTTTGAAAAAAAGAAAAAAACCAACCAAGCCAGGGCTGTCGTTGCTGCGCCGCCGGCCCCATCTCCGGCCTCCATGCGTGCCGAGCGGTGAGGAGATGAGGTGTCGGTGGTGAGCGGGGGCGGCAGAGCTATCGGCGGAGGCGGCGGCGGTGCTGTCCGCAGTGGCGGAGGAGTCAGCATCGGTTCCTGGCCTGTGGTTGGGGAAGCGGCCGGCGGGGAGGAGGATGTCATCCTGGTAGGGAAGAGGGGCGGTGGCGCTCGGGGAGGAGGTCGTCGGTCGGCGGGGCGACCGCGGACGATGGCGCGGCGGTGGTCCACGGGAGAAGGGGCGGCGCCCTAGCGG
The DNA here is from genome assembly GCA_947561735.1 of Cenchrus americanus. Classification (NCBI taxonomy): domain Eukaryota; kingdom Viridiplantae; phylum Streptophyta; class Magnoliopsida; order Poales; family Poaceae; genus Cenchrus; species Cenchrus americanus. Next base: position 71,601,050 of record OX387244.1, on the reverse strand, counting down.
AAGCCGCCCGCCGTCCACGGGGAGAAGGGGCGGGGCCCTCGCGGACGACGGTGGGGCGCTCGTGGAGGTCGGCCGGGCACTCCCGGAGGACGGCGGGGCTGGTCGGAGGGGCGGCGGCGGTCGGGGACGACGACGGCGCTCGGTGGGAAAATTTGGCATCCTGACGGCATCGTTTCGTTTTCGTGCCAGACTTAGAAAATTTTTGAGACCGTGTCTCGTGTATATATAGATAGAATCACCACTGGCGGGCCACATAAGGCAACCGCCAGCGGTAGGTCACCACTGGCGGGTCACATTAGGCAACCACCAATGGTGATCCTTACCACATGCGAGTGACTTAAGCGACCGCCAGTGGTGAGAATTCTCGCTGGCGGTTATCATAAACGCCCGTCAGCACTGTTATTTGAAAGAATTTGAACTTAACTTTTCAAATACAAACCTTTTCAAATTAAAATGACAAAACACCTCCTATAAATAAGTTAAAATATTTTATGATAATTTTGGGAAGTTTCAAAGAATTTTGAATAATTTCATGCCAGGATTTCAAATTTTCAAATTTTGGCAAACAACTGTGTTGGCGGTTGACTTATGATAACCGCCAGCATAGTGTTTTCCATAATTTGTAAAATTTGAAACAGGGGCTTAAATTGTTCAAATTTCATTCAAACTTCCCTAGGTATCATAAAATATTTTAATTTAAATATAGGGAGTGTGTTTTTTGTAAAATAAGTCCTAGTTAGAAAAGGTTAGTTCAAATAGGACTCTAGGTTCATACACCTAATGAGTTGTTGTTTGACCCTAGAGTCTCATTTGAACTAACCTTTTCAAATTCAAACCTTTTCTTATAACAAAACACCTCATATACATAAATTCAAATATTTTATGATAAATTTTGGAAGTTTCAAAGAATTTTGAACATTTTCAGGCCAGGATTTCAAATTTTCAAATTTTGGCAAACCACTGTGTTGGCGGTTGAGTTATGATAACCGCCATTGGTGTGTCTCACTGCTGGTGGTTTCTTAAGATGCCCGTCAGCATAGTGTTTTCCATAATTTGCAAAATTTGAAACAGGGGCTTAAATTGTTCAAATTTCATTGAAACTTCCCAAGGTATCATAAAATATCTGAATTTAAGTATAGGGGGTGTGTTTTTTGTAAAAGAAGTCCTAGTTAGAAAAGGTTAATTCAAATAGGTTCATACACCTAATGAGTTATAGGTTGTTTAACCCTAGAGTCTTATTTGAACTAACCTTTTCAAATGCAAACCTTTTTTAATGACAAAACACCTCATATACATAAATTCAAATATTCAAACACTAATTGATACCATAATTTCCATAATTCATGTGGTATTTCCATTTCATCAAAACTTCCAAAACTCTCCTAAATGTATTAAAAGTCTTACAACAACACTAATTATATAAAGTTGTACAAGTGATACATCAAGCCCGACTAATAAGAAGTGCAAGTTTATCCTTTAACAATTCTCCCTTCATAGTCTGTACGTAACCATGGCTTCTCTGATTTAGGAATGCTGGCTTCAATTTTTTTATTCTCTTCTCATGATCTTTGAACAAGACTAGTTCCTCGAACCGATTGTAATCCTCAACATCAATTACACCTTCTACTCCTAGAATTCTTTGTTTTCCGGAGACGGCAATGTGCCTCTTCACATTCATAGGATCAGCTATGTAGAAAACTTGTGCAACACGCTCGGCGAGGACCCATGGATCATCTTTGTAACCTACATTGGCAAGGTCTACAAGTGTCAACCCATAATTGTCATCTGTGACGCCATTCGGGTGTTTGACCCATTGGCACCGAAACACAGGGAACCTGATATTCTCTCCATAGTCAAGTTCCCATATTTCCTCTATGAACCCGTAGTAAGTGATGTTGTTTCCAGATTTATCAATCGCATCCATGCGAACACCACTATTTTGATACGCGACACTCTTGTTGTCTTTCGCCTTCGTATAGTAGGTGTACCCATTAATTTTGTATGCTTGCCATGAGGTAACATTGCTTGATGGACCAGCCGCCAACCTGGTCAACGTTGTGTCATTTATGGAATTTCCTTGAAATAGATGCCCATGTTCCTTTAACCATGATGGGAAACGACGCTTTTGCTCTTTGATGACCCAATCCTCGGTATGACTATCATTTTCCTCACGAATCTCATTTTCGTGTTGCACGATAAATGGCTCCACTATTGCAAGTTATTGCAGAACACTAGCATGTGCTTTCTCCAGTTGTTGGTTGGCCTCGTCAATGAATTTTTTCCTTCCAATGGTCCCTTTCCCTGACAATCTGCCTTCGTGTCAAGATTCCGGTAAATCGATCGCTCTCTTATCTTTTATGTAGTCTATGCAACAATCAACACTCTCTTCTGTATGGTAGCTCTCGATCATGCTTCCCTCTGGAAATGCCTTGTTTCTCATGTATCCATTGAGAATCGACATGAACCGTTCGTACGTCCACATCCGATGAAAGTACATAGGTCCTAGTTCGAGAATTTGCTCGACCATGCGGATCATTAGATGTTCCATGATATCAAAAATGACGGAGGGAAGCACATCTCGAGCCGGGCTTGAGTTTCGACATAAACAAATGAAGCCTTGCCAACTCTACACAATCTCCCGGTTTCGCGAAATGATGTTGAAAAAGTAGCACATCCTTTTAGATGACCATCTTAAGGAATACTTTGGTTTGACAGACTCGGATCGTAATCACGAGAAAAACGATAATCATCACATGACAATCATGAGAGTTACAACCAAGTAAGCATCATGTCCTTCAACGAGACCAATGATCGGATGTTGGATGAGAATCCGGTTGGCACTTTCAGCCCGCGCAAGCATTTGCAGATAGCCAACCTCTCATGTTGTGTTAAGTTGAAGCTAGCAGGTGGAAGGTATTGCTTACCATTAGGACGTGGTTGTGGGTTGAGTTCTTGCCTAATTTTTAGGTCAACAAGATCCTTACGCGACTTCAGTCCGTCCTTTACCTTTCCTGTTAAGCCTAAGAATCCCATTGTGCTTTCAAACACATTTTTCTTAAGATGCATCCCATCTATGGCATGGCGCACTGTCAAATCTTCCCAGTATGGCAAGTACTTAAAAAATATAGACATCTTCTTGAAAGGCACTTCAATGTTTTTTGTAGTTTCAGCCTCCTTCCTTCCCCCTTTTGAATTATCATCAACATCACCTTTTGATTTCTTACCAAGTTTAAACTTGACCTTCTGACACATTTCAAATACGGTTCTACCGGTGGCCGGTTGTGGGGCAAAAGAGTCTTTCTCAATCTTTCCATCGAAATAGTCTGCCATCTTACGGTACTTGTGAGTCCTTAGTAGCCAGCGTCTGTGCCCCATATACACTGTCTTCTGAGATCCTTTCAGGTACACAGATATTGTACCATTCAAACAAACTACACAACCTGTTTTTCCTTTTTTCTGACCAGACAAAGACAATAGGGCAGGGTAATCATTAATGGTAACAAAGATAATTGCCTTAAGTGTGAATGTCTCCCTTCTGTACTCATCCCACATCTCAACCCCATGTTTCCAAAACTTCTCCATTTCTTTCATCAATGGCTCTAGGAAGACATCTATATCAATACCAGGTTGCTTCGGTCCTTGGATTAGAATGGTAAGCAAAAGGAACTTTCTCTTGTGACATAGCCAGGGGGGAGGTTGTATATGGTCATCAACACTGGCCATGTGTTGTGCGTGCTGCTTCTTTCACCAAATGGATTCATACCATCTGTACTTAACACGAACCTTATATTTCTTTTTTCTTCTCTAAACTCTTTGTGCTTGGAATCAAAGGTCCTCCACTGCCGAGCATCAGAAGGATGTCAAAGCTTCCCATCAGACTTCTCTGGGCGATCTGCGTGCCAAGTCATTAGTTCAGCGGTCTTTGAGTTCGAGAACAATCGCTTTAGACGATTCTCCACCGGCAAGTACCACATCACCAATGCAGGGACTTTACGTTGAGTAGCAGTGTCAGTACCAATACTATACTCCTCCTCAACTTGAGAAAATACACTTTTCTTTCCACCCACCTTTCTCTTCGTGCCTTTAGATGCAATGACCCGTTCCACAGCAAAATCGGCATTACTTTTGTAACGATTAGCATCGCAATTTGGACACTTCTCCAGTTCTGCATAGTCACCACGGTACAATATGCAATGGTTCCTACATGCGTGTATTCTTTGCACTCGCATCTTCAATGGGTTGATAATCTTCTTTGCTTCATATGTGTTTCTTGGGACTAAGTTAGGCTTCGGGAGTAGATTGGCCAACAAAGTAAGGAGTTCGTTAAAACTATTGTCCGACCATCCAAATTTTGCCTTCACAATCAGAAGATGGAGCATGAAACGCAACATGGTCCACTCCTTCCCACAACCCTCATACATACGGTCCTTTGCTGCCTTCTTTAGTGTCTGAAAATTTTCTAACCCTTTAGCACTCCCTAGCAACACCTCCGGTTCAATGTGGCGCAACATTTCTTCCATATCAACATCACATTCCTCGTCCACCTGTGGTGGATTTGTTTGATCATCATTTTGATCTTCACAGCCAAAAGCATCATCCATCATGACATGATCATTTTCATTTGCATCTTCATCACACACTTCATCATACCTGGTGCCGATGTCTGCATTGTTGAAAGTACTTTCTGTCGTATGGACCTCCCTGGGTCCACTACCTCGGTGGGTACCAGGACCGACTACTCGGTGGGCCCCTGGGACTACCCGGCTTGCGCTACACGGCACCCGAAGGCGTGGAGCACAAGGACTACACAGGAGTAGTACTCGGTTAGGGAGCTGTACATGTTCCGCACTGTATAGAGGACTCCTAGACGTACTCGACTAGTACTCTCTCCCTACTCCGACTTGTAACCCTGCCTCCCGGACTATATAAGGCGAGGCAGGGACCGATCACCTCATCCAATCTCCTCTCATACAACTCACGACGCACTATTGCACCATCTTGTAATCGTGCCCTATCAATCCAGAGCTACGCAGCATACAGGACGTAGGGTATTACGCACCTCGCGGCCCGAACCTGTCTAAATTGTGTGCCACGTGTCTCTTCCTTCGAGTTACCGATCTCGGCGAGTCACAATCATCTACTTCGGGTACTCCTCGTAGTAGGTTGCCGGTCTAAAACACCGACAGCTGGCGCGCCAGGTAGGGGCTCTCGCTCGAGATCACATGGCGAACTCGACGGCTCCCGTCCACTTCAAGCCAACTGTCGCCTTCAACCGCGGCGACACCTTCGTGTTCGGCGCCTGGGTCTGCACTACTGATGGCGCGGGCTCCTTCCAGCGCCGCCTGACCATGCAGCCCAACCCGAAGACAGGCTTCGTGACGCTCCCTGAAGTTGTCACAGGTGAACTCGCCGGCAAGTTCGGCGAAATTTCGCTCTTCAACCACCATGCTGACTTCGAGCTCGAGTCCATCTCCAACTCGAACTCGACGTCGCCATGGGCCATCGCATGCGAGCCGGGCCGCTCGGCCATCGCGGCGGTCCCCTCACCACGCGAGCACTCCGCGCGTGGCCCCCGCATCCTCAGCCGGGCCCGCACGGGGGCTCCCACTTCACGCCGGGCCGGCAAGGAGCCCGTACCCGAGTACAGCTCGGACTCCGACACCGCCCCGATCGCGCTCCGGACTCCAGCCCTCTCTCTGAGTTCTACTCGAACCCGGACTACGAGTTCGACTTCGGGTCGGACCCTGAGGAGCCCGAGTCCGAAGAGGACTCCACTGAGCTTCCCTTGTCGGGGGCCGGCCTGCGGGGCCGGTTATAAAATCCACGCCGACCGGGAGATACGTCTGCGGCCGGACCGCAAGCCTGGCCGACCCGGTGAAGGGAGACTCACGCTACGTCGCCTACATCGACTCGCTACCGTTCCGGAGGGAACACCGCTAGCCCGGCCGACTCAAACACACCAAGCCGAGGTGGCACCCTGCGAGTCCAGCCTTGGCACCCCCGATCGCCAAGTCTTCATGGCTGCTGGCGACACCCCAGGGCCCTCAAGCACGGCTCAGGATAGGTACCTGGAAGACATCTCCTCCGACGAGCTCTCTGCTGATGCTCCACCCAACGAGACTCCGGCAGACAAAGACGCTCGACGTGAACGCAACCGGAAGCGCAACGAACGTCGTCGGCGCCTCCGCGACAACCTCCCCATCCGCAACCTTGCGGAAGCTCTCGAGGCAGTCGAGAGCAGAGTACACACCACCCCTGAGCAATGCCTCATGTCGATCACAGCGATCGCATGTCGGGGCTCGGGGCATACGCGCCGGAGAGGTCATCGCCAAGCTCGGCCGAAGACGCCTACTTCATGCGGGTCGACAACGAGTCAACCAGACCTCCTCCCGGCTAAACCCCGCGACAATGAAGCTACTAGTCGCGGCGCCAACAACGGTCCCAACCGTACTCGAGCTGACCTCCCAGCCGAGCCCAACCGTCGTCGCTCCAACGCCGGCAGACCTTCACAGCAAGACAACAGCAACCGAGAAGTTGTTCCCCACCGTGCTCCGGCCGGTGGCGGCGGCAACGATCCCGACGGCGGCGGCGACAACGGCGGCGGCTCCAACCATGGGGCCAACGGAGAGCCGGGAGGCGGTGGCGGTCGCGGCGGCCGAGGCCACGCGAACGACCACGCCTCCCGCGCCTCACACGGCGGGTACGACGCTCGCCGAGAAGATTGAGGAGGCTGCGGCGGAAGAAATCGACCACCGCCGCCGAAGGCGACGGCTTCCCCGCCTTCTCACCTCGACTTCGCAACTTGCTCCTCCCCCGACAAGTTCAAGCCTTTGGGGATCACCAAGTACGACGCGAAGCGGATCCCATCCGGTGGCTCCGATGCTACGCCCTCTCCATCGAGAACGGCGGCGGCAACAACGACACCAAGTGCCTCTACTTCCCCTTCTGCTCCGGACCAAGCACCACTCACATGGCTCGAGTCGCCGGACAAGCACTCGATCGACAAGTGGGACCAATGAAGGAGCAATTCACAAGCAACTTCGCGGGCGCCATGGGCCGATCGGGTACTCGCATGGACCTGGCCATGATCAAGCAGGAACAAGGCGAGACCCTCCGCAAGTACATGCGCTGCTTTTTCGACAAGCGTGCTACCGTCGTCGACATCACCGACAAGGAGGTCATCGACCTCTTCCATGACGGCCTCTACCACCGCCGCACCTTTGAAGACTTCGGTCGTCGCCGTCCCAGGTCCATCCCCCACCTCAAGGACATGATCACGTCCTGGGCGGATGAAGAGGACAAGGCCAACGCCAAGTACGACGCCATCCGCGGCAAGTCCAAGCAGAACCAGGGCGGCGGCAGCGGCAGCGATGCAAACCAAGGCGGCCGCAACAACAACAACAACAGCAACTACTCGGGTCCCAACGGCAAGCGCAAGCCAGACAACACTATCGCGGCTATCCAGCGCCCTGCGAATGGGAACTCGAAGAAGAACTCCGGTGGCTTCAAGGACCTGCTGAAGGAGAAGTGCCCGTGGCATCCAAACGGCAATCACACTACCGAGCAGTGCTACCAACTCAGGCATGCACTCAAGGATACGCCGGAGCCACCTCACCCTCACGATCAAAAGGGCAAGAAGAAGGACGGCGACAACAACGACTTCCAGGAGCCGGACAAGACCGTCAACGTCCTCTTCGGCGGATTGCCCGGCGGGCGGGGAGCGAGAAGGCTACCCGTCGTGAAGTAATGTCCATTGAGCCAGCGGTCCCGACCCCTCTCAGGTGGTCGGAGGTACCCATCACCTTCTCCCGCGCGGATCAATGGACCAGCTTCTCCGAACCAGGACGGTTCCCCCTCGTCCTGAAGCCAACGGTGGCGGGCTCCAAGCTCAACAAGGTGCTCATCGACGGTGGAAGTGGGCTCAACGTCCTCTTCACCAAGACCTTGAAGAAAATGAAGCTCGACATCACCCCCCATGCTCACCAAGAGCGACGACACCCTTCTACGGCATCGTCCCCCGGCAACGCGGCTATTCCACCGGGGTTAGTGGTCCCGCCGCTTACCTTCGGGGCGTCTCGGGACAACTACCGTACCGAGTACATCAAGTTCGAGGTCGCGGACTTCGAGACCTCTTACCACGCCATCCTCGGCGGACGGCCATCGCCAAGTTCATGGCGGTGCCCCACTACACCTACTTGGTACTCAAAATGCCAAGTCCAGGCCGGTGTACTCTCCCCTCTAGGGGGACTTGAAGATCTCCCACGACCTGCGACAAGAAGCCGTGGAGATCGCCTCTACAAACCAAGTACCCAACGCGATGATGGAGGTCTACGCCGCGTCGAAGAAGCTTGCTACAAGTGAACTCGACATCCCAGAGAAGTCTGACAGCACCAACAAGCCTCAGCCACCTGAGGAGGTACTCGTCAAGACGGTCGACCTTGGAACAGGCGACCCCAGCAAGACCACCACCATCGGGGCTGGCCTCGACCCCAAATAGGAAGACGCGCTCATCAGCTTTCTTCGGGCTAACCGCGACATCTTCGCGTGGAAGCCAGCGGACATGCCAGGAGTGCCCAGGGAGCTGATTGAGCACTGCCTCAACGTCGATCCTAAGGCCACCCCCAAGCGACAACACCTCCGACGCTTTGCCGACGACAGGCGGGACGCCATCAAGAAGGAACTCGCCAAGCTACTCGCGGTGGCTTCATCGAGAGAAGTTTTCCATCTCGAGTGGCTCGCCAACCCCGTCCTCGTCCGCAAGAAGAACTCGAACGAGTGGAGGATGTGCGTCGACTACACCGACCTCAACAAGCACGCGCCCCAAGGACCCCTTCGGGTTGCCGCGGATTGATCAAGTCATCGACTCCACGGCGGGCTGCGACTCGCTCTCGCTTCCTCGACTTCTACTCCGGTACCACCGGATCGCAATCAAGGAAGAAGACCGGAGAAGACCGCGTTCATCACCCCGTTTGGCGCGTCATCGCTACACGACCATGTCATTCGGGTTGAAGAACGCCGGCGCTACCTACCAACGGGCCATCCGGGCCTGCTTCAAGCGGCAACTCAACAAGAACGTCGAGGCCTATGTGGATGACGTGGTTGTCAAAACCAGGGACTCCAGTACCCTCATCGACGACCTTGAAGAGACCTTCACATCACTACGCGAGTACCGCTGGAAGCTCAACCCGAACAAGTGCGTCTTCGGCATCCCTTCGGGCAAACTACTCGGCTTCATCATCAGCCAGCGCGGCATTGAAGCCAACCCCGAGAAGATCTCCGCCACCACCAGCATGAAAGCTCCCACGAGCATCAAAGACGTCCGAAGGCCGACGGGGTGCATGGCGGCGCCGAACGATTCATCTCGAGGCTAGGAGAACGGGGCCTCCCCTTCTTCAAACTACTCAAGCATCACGAGAAGTTCGTGTGGACTCCGGAGGCGGATCAAGCCCTTGCCCGGCTCAAGGACTTCCTATCAAAGCCACCGATCCTCACGGCTCCTCACAAGGGCGAGCGGCCTCTTGCTCTACCTAGGCCGTGACTAATCACGTGGTCGATCTTGCCATCGTTGTCGAGCGGCGGGGAAGACGGCCACGCCTACCGGTGCGGCGCCCGCCTCTACTTCGTCGGTGAGGTTCTATCGAGTCCAAGGCTCGCTATCGGCCCGTGCGAAGCTCCCTGTACGCTCTACTCATCACCTCGCGGAAGCTACGACACTACTTCCCGGGAGTACTCGGTCTCCGTCGTCACCGACTACCCGCTTGGCGACATCCTGCGGAACCAAGATGCTACGGAAGAATCTCCAAGTGGGGCTGTCGAGCTCGACGCCCTCACCATCGAGTTCAAGCCACGCACGGCCATCAAGTCGCGAGCACTAGTCGACTTCATGGCGAGTGGCGGGAGAACCCGACTACCTACTCCCACCGTGCGACCGAGCATTGGGTGATGTACTTCGACGCCTCACTCAACCTCGAGGGCGCAGGTGCAGGGGTACTCCTGATCTCTCCAACGGGCGAACAACTCAAGTACGTCCTGCAGATCTTCTGGAAGGTCTCAAACAACGAAGCCGAGTACGAAGCCCTCCTACACGGGCTCCGCCTCGTGGCTTCACTGGGCATCAAACGGCTACTAGTCTACGACGACTCCGCAGTGGTCATCAACCAAGTCAACAAGTCCTGGGACCGCAACAAGGAGAACATGGACGCCTACTGCCTAGAAGTCCGCAAGCTCGAGAACAAATTCTATGGTCTCGAGTTCCATCACATCGTCCGCGACAACAACATTGCAGCGAACGTCCTCTCGAAGCTTGGATCCACTCGCGCTCAAGTGTCGGCGGGTGTCTTCGTCCACGAGCTTCACGTGCCATCCATCCCGGAGCCGGCGCCACCGACCACTGTCCCAGCCCATCCACCCGGCGGGCGAGGAGGTCATGATGATCGACGTGGACCGGAGGCAACCCTTCATCGACTACCTCGGCGAGCGAGAAGGTCCCCCTCCCGACAAGAACGCGGCCGAGCAACTCGTCCGCCGCGCCAAGTCCTACGTCCTCGTCGGAGACAAGCTTTACAAGCGGGGCGCATCTTCCGGAGTACTCATGAAGTGCGTCCCTCGTGAAGAAGGCAAGGACATCTTGGAGGAGATCCACAAGGGCGTCTGCGGCAACCACGCGTCCTCACGCACGCTGGTCGACAAGGCTTTCCGGCGAGCTTTCTGCGGCCCACGGCCACGGGCGACGCCGAAGAACTCGTCGAAAGTGCCAAGGATGTCGGTGCTTCACCAAGCGGCAACACGTCCCGGCCTACAAGCTAGTCACCATACCGCCAACCCGGCCCTTTGCCTGCCGGGGGCTCGACATGATTGGGCCACCGCCAACCGCGCCGGGAGGTTTCAACGAGTGCGGTGGCTATCGACAAGTTCACCAAGTGGATCGAGGTCAAGCCGGTCACATGCCCCAAGGGCCGACGAGTACTCGACTTCTCGGATGAACTCGTACACCGCTATGGGCTACCCCACCGCATCATCACAGACCTGGGGTCCAACTTCAACAACCACCAGTTCTGGGAGTACTGCGAGAACAGCGGGATCGACGTCCGATACGTCTCAGTTGCCCATCCACGGGCCAACGGACAAGTCGAGCGCGCCAATGGGATGGTGCTCGACGCCCTCAAGAAGCGGCTACACGACGCCGCGAACTCCAAAGGGGGCAAGTGGATCAGGGAACTACCCAACACACTCTGGGGGCTACGGACTCAACCATCCAAGCCAACGGGGCAATCCCCCCTACTTCTCGGTCTACGGCTCCGAAGCCATCCTCCCTGCCGACGTCATATGGAACTCGCCGGCGGTGGAGCACTACGACGAAGGCGTCTCCGAAGACGACGGACGAGTTGACATCGACGCCCTCGAAGAAGCTCGGCCGCGCCGCCCTCGTCCAATCAGCAAGGTACCTGGAGGGTATCCGACGCTACCATGATCGCAACGTCAAGGAACGCTCCTTCAACGTTGGAGATCTTGTCCTCCGCCGTATCCAGAACACGGAAGGACTTCACAAGCTCGGCCTCCCTGCGGGAAGGTCCCTTCACCGTGGCAAAGGTGACCGGGCCGGGCTCCTATCGCCTCCAAACACTTGAAGGCGAAGACATCAACAACTCGTGGAACGTCGACCGGCTCTGTCGATTCTACGCCTAGTCTACACGACTACTGCGGGGTTCAAGTCTACACGACTACATCAACACCCTCCGGCCGTAAGCGACCCTCTCCGGTCCCGGCTCCGATCTCCGGACTTCTCCTCTCCGGATCCGGCCCGCGCGGCTACCTACGAACCCCCGGGCCGCCACGAGCGTCAAGGACTCTAGCGACGGTCTACTAAGAGACCACACTCCAAGATCCGGCCACCGCACGGCTACTTACGGATCTACGATCCGGCCTACACGGCTACCTACGGATCAACCTGCCGTAAGCGGCTACCCGCTCCGGCGCTACTCGGTATAAGCGGCCTCCGGGTCCAAGCGACTACTCGTAACTACGGCCCCGGCCATCCGGTGTACTTCGTCGGTAATAAAGTCGATCGTTCATCAACTTCTTTACCGCCTACTCCCTACAACGGGACTACTAAAGTCGAGTACTACTACTCGCATCCACTCCACGATGGGGGCTCCGCACTCCGAGATCGCGACTACGAGTACTCATTGCCGGGAAAGTTTTCTTTCATTGATACTTGAACAATTCATTACAATTGTTTTTCTCGTACAACCATGGCTTCTAGCTACCTATTACAGGGCTACTGGAGGTTCAGCTTCTCAGCTACCTGCTCCGCGATGGGAGCCATCTCCTCCGGCTACGCACTCTTGCATACCGCTCATCCGTGCAGTTGGCGGCTACCCCGCCGACGACTACCTCCACTGGGGCCTTCGGGAAGTACGACTTCATGAAGGCCAAGACTTGTCTTGGGATCGACCCGGCCATGTGCTTCACGTAGGCGGCCAGCCGGCTTGGAGCTTCCTTGAGGCGATCCACCAGAGGAGCGATCTTGGGGCCGCCCGGGTGCGGCACCAGGAGCCTTGCGATCGGCAGTGCGGCCTCTTCCAACTCCTTCAACTGGGCCCGCAATGCCTCGCAGTCTTCGTTCAACTTCTGCAAGGATTTGTGGCAGTTGACGAGATCTCTGTCAGAAGCAATCCGAAGCTCCATATGCTTCTCGCACTCGAAGGCGAGTTCTTTGTAGTCGAGCTCGAGTACCTGGCGGGCTTCTTGCTCCCGGTAGAAGAGGTTCTTCATGCTCGTCTCCGAGGCCTTCGGTGCTCCACACCGGCCCTCAAGCTCTGCAACACGGCAACACAACAGCGGGTCAGATACTTCTCGACCTCCAACAAGTACCCGACAAGTTGAGGGGTATACCTTTGTTCTTGTTGCGGAGACCCTTATTCTTCCGCACCAAGTCGTCGCCCTTCGCCTGCAACTCTTGGACGTCGTTGTGGTACTTGGCGAAGGCAGCATCGAGCTTCAACTGCATGGCAGCCGCGTGCTTCCGCGACTTCACAAGTTGCTCTTCTAGGGCTTCGGCACGGAGCACCGCGTCGCCATAGCCCTGCAGCATGTTCGACTTGTCGCGGGACCGCTCCGCAACGTCCTGCACAAGAAAACTCAAGTCATAAAGAGTACTCAACGACAAAGGATTGGCTACTCAAAGGCTACGACTATTTACCTTCATCCACTGCTCGGCTTGACGGATCGCCTCCAGATGCTTGGCTACCGTCGCCGGCTCGATGAGATCGTCCGCGAGCAGCTCTATCCCGCCGCGACTACTCGCGGTGGCCTCCGTCATCGGCGCAGAGCGGATGGGCTCTGCGTCCTGGATCTCGGGGGAGCGGATAGCCACCTCCAGAGCAATCTCTGGCGACGTGGTGACCGCCTCTCCCCCGGCGGTCTTCTCGACGACCTCCTCCATGGGCTCGGGGGCTCCTTCCGCAGCCTCCGGGGCCTCTGGTGTCAACCTCTGCATTGGCACCCCTGCAGGGATGTCACCACCTTCAGCGCCTGTCAAAGAGAGACAAGTGCATCAGTGCCTACGACTACTCCTCGTGGAGCCCTGTAGCTTCAAGAAGGGTACTCACCTTCGACTACATTGGCCTCCGGCAGCGGCGCCTCGGCAGCCGGTGGCTCAGTCGCGGCTTGGGTAGCGGGAGCGGCCTCCTCGGCGGGCGGCGCGACTTCTTCTGCCACCGCTGATGAGGGCTCATCCACATCCCAGGTCAGATCCGTGGATTTTCTGCAGAAGCACACACAGATGGTCGTCAGGCAACATCGACTACTGCAACAAGTACTACTCGCAAGGATACGGTACTTACAAGTTCGACCGGACAATTGTCACGGCCGGAGCACCAAGGATGTTGGCGATATCGACCAGTCCACCCTCGGCGGGCGCCTCCTCCTGCGCCCCTGCGGCTACCGCCTCCTCCACAGCAGCTGCGGCCGGCGCAGCGGTCTCCTGTGCTCCTGAGGCCACCACCTCTTCAACGGCGGTGGCCACGGGTCCCATGCTCCCTTGTGGAGCTGGGGGCTGGCGCTCCAGTTGCGCCAGGATTTCTTCAACAGTGGGGGCTGGACTATGACTTCCAGCTGGCTCCCCCACCGTGTCCCACACGCCCTCGTCGTCCTCTTCGACGGGCTCCGCTGGCGGCACCTCCTGCATATAAGGAAGACTACTCGTCAGCAAACGTACTCGAACAACGGGTACTCGACTACTCTACTCAAGACAACTTACCTCCTGAGGCGTGGTCTGCGAGACCTTCGACTTCTTCGTCACCCGCTTCTCCCGGGGGGGTTGCGCGGCTTCCGTGGCGGCGCGGCCGGGCGGCCTCCCGGGTTAGCGGGGGGGTCTTGTACCAGCGGAACATGAGGCAAGCCCGGGCGGCTAAACCTCGACCGCAGCTGAAAGCGGTCCTGAAACGTCTCCTCGTCTTCGTCGTCGTCGTCGGAGGTATCCTCCACGACAACGGTGTCGTCGCCTTCACCGACTTCTCGGCGCTCCTTAGCCTTCCCCTCCATCGGGATCTCGATTCCGCTCGGAGGTGGCTGCGGCTCGGAGATGAACTTCTTCACGTCATCCTGCGCAAGACACAAGACGTCAGCAACTTTACTTCAAGTAATCACTACTCGACTAGGGTAGTTCGACTACTCACCTCCTTCGGTGGGCGCGCGGCGGAGTACCCCTGGACAGGGCACGCCGTGTATGACGGCATGTCCTTGAAGATCCGCGACAACCTCTCGATGATGTCGTTGTCGTCCAGCTCGCCTCCCGGCATCCGCGACGCGTCGTCGTCGCCGGTGTACTCGAAGCCCAGGGTCTCCCGAGCCATCAACGGCTGGATCCTTCGCTTCATGAAACTGAAGGCCACGTGCTCGGCCCTCAGTCCCGCCTCCCTGAGCACCTTGATGCGTGCTAGCAGCTCGGGGAGCTGGATCCCTTCTTGCATGGTGGGCTCCGTGTTCCACCATTCACGGTGTCTGGGCTGCCGTCCGCTCGGCTTCGGCAGGCCGGGGTGGTGGTTCGTGATGTAGAACCACCTGGTCGTCCAATCTGTGTTGGAGTCAACAAGCCTGTATGCCAGATACTGCTCCGCGGCGTCCTCCCTCAGCTGGATGCCGGCTCCTCCGACTACCCTGGGATTGGTGGCACTTGGTTGTGGCTTGACGCGGAAGAACTTCCGGAAAAGCACCCAATGCGGCTTGATCCCGAGGAAGGCTTCCCAGAAGTGCACGAAGACCGCCGTGTGGAAGATGCCGTTGGGGTTCGGGTTCAGGTACTCGATCCCGTAGTACCCGAGCAGCCCCTTGAAGAAATCGCTGGCCGGGAGCGCAAGACCGCGCTCCACGAACCGCGCGAACATTGGGATCTCGTCTTCGGCCTTCTCCATCGGATATGGATCTCCAGCGGCGGATCTCCACATGTCGACTTCCTTCTCCCTGATGAACCCACTATTCAGGAGGGTCAGCAGATCTTCCGTCTTCACTTTGGACTTTTTCCACTCGCGGCTTGGATCAGCCCGCGGTGGAGACATGGGTGGTGCTGCTCCGGTGGCTGCCGCGGCGGCCTCTTCGCGGCCCCTCTTCTTCCCGGCGGCCTTGGACGTCTTGGACGGTGACGGCTTCATCCTCCAAGTGCAGGGCGTCTTCACTCGCATCCGCTCGGGGGCTACCCTAAAAGCTTTGGGTGGCGGCGCACTTGGATCTACTACGGCGGCAGCAAGCGCTGGGAGTGGATTCGCTTCAGATGCAAACGGAATGGCTGCAGCTCGAATGGGTGAAAAACCCTAAGGGTTTTGGCTTCTGTTTATAAGCCAAACCAGCTCCACAACGGGCGGCTAGAGAAGTCCACGCGCGGCTGACTCAGCGGCTGTGCGTGACTCTTCGTATTCTACTAGTCGACGCGCCTCACCTCGGGGGCTCGGCTACTTCTACTCGACTACCTGGGAAGCGGCTAGTCTCAAAAGCATCTCAGGACACATTCTTCAAGAAGACCCTTCAATTCGAGAGGAAGTACTCGACTCAAGGCTCGGGGGCTCCATGCCACGTGTCCTTCGGTTTTTCTCTCTCGGATTTTTCGGGATTTTCTTGCCAAGACTTCGAGATGGACCCTCGGCCCGAGCCCCGCGGCTCAACCTAAGGCTCGGGGGCTACTCCATATGTAGTGCGATTTTGCAATCGCACCTCCATATCGACCCTCCGGCTTCAAGAAAAGACGAGGCGAGTTTTGAAGACCTTCGAAGGCAGTCTTCAGGACGCTTGGGACTACTCAAGAAGACTTCAAGATTGCTCAAACATCAGCTGGAGTACATTCCAGCCTCGGGATGCTTCGACTACTCTTGAGGACTTTTGACTTGTAGCACTCAGGGACGCTTGAGGACTACTCGTTAAGGCCGTCAAGACTACTTGAAGCTATCCTTCTCGACTACAAAGTACTCGGGGGCTTGTCGTATGGACCTCCCCGGGCCCACTACCTCGGTGGGTACCGGGACCGACTACTCGGTGGGCCCACAGGACTACCGGCTTGCGCTACACGGCACCCGAAGGCGTGGAGCACAAGGACTACACGGGAGTAGTACTCGGTTAGGGAGCCGTACATGTTCCGCACCTGTATAGAGGACTCCTAGACGTACTCGACTAGTACTCTCTCCCTACTCCGACTTGTAACCCTGCCTCCCGGACTATATAAGGCGAGGCAGGGACCGATCACCTCATCCAATCTCCTCTCATACAACTCACGGCACTCTATTTCACCATCTTGTAATCGTGCCCTATCAATCCAGAGCTACGCAGCATACAGGACGTAGGGTATTACGCACCTCGCGGCCCGAACCTGTCTAAATTGTGTGCCACGTGTCTCTTCCTTCGAGTTACCGATCTCGGCGAGTCACAATCATCTACTTCGGGTACTCCCCGTAGTAGGTTGCCGGTCTAAAACACCGACACTTTCTGCTTCACCATGGTGGGACCAAGTTTTGTATCCTTTCACAAAACCACGCTTTATCAAATGCATCTTGATGGCATTAATATCTTCCCACACAATTTTGTTGCAACAATCACAACATGGACAATGTATTTGCTGTGTCCTAGAAATTTGGGCATGCTTCTGCGCAACCTCAAGAAAGTTTGTTAACTCTGTCAAGAATGTAGACGAATTTCTCCGTATGCCATACATCCATGCTCTATATTCCATCTTAAATAACCTATAAAAGTAATTCTATTATAAACTCTGTATGCTCCATGCTTCATTTAATATGTAAAAACGGAAACAAAACTAAATTCTATAATTTTAATTATTGAAGCTAGTAATTTTAATGACAAACTAATATTTAATATGTAAACTTGCGTCTATAATTGCAATAATAATTTAATATAATTGCTTCTATAATGTAAACTTGCTATTAATGACAAACTAATAACTTATATAATTTAATATAACTTGCTTCTATATTATGAACATTTAAATATTTTGCATTGACAAACTAATAATTTAAATCTAAAGCTATTTAAAAAATAAATCTCTAAATCAATATCTCTCTTCACTCCCCTCTCTCTCCTAGCTAACCCTAGGTCTAGATCTAGATCTCTATCTACATAGAAATCATTAATAAAAGGAGAAAACTAAGGTTAAAATAGCGCAAACTCACCTTATATAGCCACCCCCTCCAAGAAAATCAAGAGCAAAACCTTCCCCCTAGATTTGGTGTTTTTGGAGCTTTTCCCGAGCTCCTCTCGGGCACAGCGCCATTGGAAGGTTGCTGAGAAGAAGGGGCTGACCTATATTTATAGAAGACACAGTGCTGGCGGTTGGCATAAGGCAACCGCCAGCAGTAATCTCTGCGCTGGCGGTGCCTTATGTTGACTGCCAGTACTGTGTCCATTTATGCTGGCGGCAGCTTATGCCACCCGCCAGCACTGATACCTCTCCTGGCGGGCTATTAAGCCAACCGCCAGCACTGATACCTCTCCTGGCGGGTTATTAAGCCAACCGCCAGCACACTTGTCTGAATATCTTCGGTCGGAACGCGGTTTGACTCAACTACTCACTCACTCACTCACTCACTCACTCACTCACTCACACACTCGCTCCCAACCCTAGCCGCCGCCGCAAGCAGCCGCAACCGACCCTGTACCCCGCCACCGCCGCTCGTGAGCTTCGCGCGCGCGCCGCCGCCTCAGCCGCCATCGGCAAACTGTCGACCCACTCTTCAACCTCCAGTTCCTCGACCGACGTCGAGCAAGTTCACCGCCGTCGCATGGCGAGCAACTCCGTCGCACCCAACCTTAGCCAATTCGTGCCTCTCCCCCTGCTGATCTGCCCGTCGTGTCGGCTCCGATTAATTTGGTACAAGACCAAGTCAAATAGCATCATCTACAAGTGCTCGAACAACCACTTGGTTTGTTTTTCATCTCATGCCCTAATTCATTTGATTAGTACTGATTCGGTTGATATAATATTGGTGATTTTTAGTTGATTATTAGTTGATATAATATTAGTAGGATTTGTTGATTATTATTGATTCAGTTGATATAATATTAGTAATATTTGTTGATTATTAGTGATTTGGTAGATATAGAATTATCCACAATTGTTGATTATTAATGATTTGGTTGATATAATTTTATGTCTATAGAATTATCCAATTTATTGATGAAAGCCACATTTGTTGTTTATTCTTTTAGGGTGACCCTAACTCATGTCAGGAAATTTATTACGAAAATCAATACACCAACCATTTGAAAACTTTTCACCCTCATTTGCTGCCGCCAAACTATCAGTCGTTCAGCAGTTTAGTTGGTGCAACGCCAGCACCAGGAGCGGCACAACCGTCTAGTGTTGTGTATCCGCCGGGGCAGGTGCAGGAGCCACCACAAGCAAATTCAGAATTTCTGGAACAATGGAATCAGATGAAGTGTGTCATTTCTGATCTGAAGGTGGGGATGAGTGATTTGAAGATAGCGAGTAATGAAACGAGGCTTGAACTTGCAGACCATAGAGGGCAACTTATTGACATTATGGCGGAAATTGGCTATTGGAAGAAGCTCAACAAAAATCAAGGATTCTGCATGCAGGGCACCATCATCGTTGTTGTGGTCTTGATAATAGGTTTAGTGCTTGGTAGCTATATCACAGCCGGACTGTCTAAGAAATTTGAGTGAGGAAAAGTTGTGTTGATTTGTGAGTGAGGCCCCTATTGTAGTGTACTTTAATTTGTGTTGGTTTTAAGTGTGCTTTGAAACATTTGTCATCATGCATGTTGTTTGTGTCAAATAAATCTTTGTAAGGTACTGTTTGTGTTGATATTTCAGTTTGAATTTTACTTGTTCTTGCTGTCCATGCATGTTGAAATATTGGTGACTTGTATCAATTTCAAGCTATTTTCAGCTTCACTGTGTTGGCGGGTGCATATGAAAGCCGTCAGTAGTAAAGATCCCTACTGGCGGTCGATATAAGCCACCCGCCAGCAGAAATGGGACCATTTGTGCTGGCGATTGGTTTATGTAGGCCGCCCCCACTAAACCTTCTATGCTGGCGGTCGACATAACTCGTCCGCCAGCATAAATGGTACCATTTGTGCTGGCGGGTGGATTATGTCACCCGCCAGCAGTGATGCTTCAATGCTGGCGGTTGCTGTCCCGGCGCCCTTGCGCCCCACTTTGCTAGCGGTTGATAGTTGCACCCGCCAGCACGCTAATTTGCTAGTGCCAGGACAAATCGTTTCTGGCCTAGTGTATTTTAAAAGTCATATATTTTATTTTTAAAAATGTCATATATTTAAGGATGAAGGTAATACCAGCTAGCATAAGAAAAGGGACAAGTTTCGATCGATATTTGCGGAGTGGATCATCAGCATGCATGACACATATGGGCGCGTAAAAATCCCTAGAAATACACATGTAAATATATTGCATATCGGAGCTTGGAACATTATATCTTAAATTTTGATGAGCTCACCCGTAGGCCATTGCATGCATGTTATTGGAACTTTGGGTTTGATTGGTAGGCAGAGGGTGTATCCGTGTATATCCATTAACCACCACTGCGGCACTGCACTCTCCTAATATAATCATGGGGAAAAGCTATTGTTTTCACTAAGCTAGAAAATAAACGAAAGGTGGCTTCAGTAGTTGGATGCATATGCACGCCATGCCTTCGCTCGTCTCGTCTGGCCATGGATGGAAGCTTCACTCTCGCTTTTGCTCTCTCAATTCCTCTTTGCGATTTGCACGCTGCAAGGAGTAATAAGCTAATACACTACCGGAAATCTCATAACTGCCGTGAGCCGAGTGTTTTGTCGTGAGTTTTTTGTCAGGCTCACGGCAAAATAGTTTTTTTGCCGACGACCAGACTTAAAACTCACCGCAGATAAAGCGGCTCACGGCAAAAAATGTTGCTGGGAGGGACTCTCTGCAAACAAGTATGTTGTCGTGAGCCTTTTGTGACCGACGGCAGCATGATATTTTGCTGAGAGCAGCTCACGGCAAAGGATGTTCTGCCGTGAGTCTTTTTTCTAGCCGACGGCAAAATGATCTTGCCATAACTCGAAATCAAATTTCGAAGTAGTAAATTAATTCAAATAAAATAATTTTCAATTACAAAGTTTCATTACTTCTAAAGATGTGCAACTTTTATTAGGGTAATTTCTTCATTTGATAAAGTTGTAATAACTTCGTTCACAAAACCTATATCTCTCATATAGTTTCATTAAACTATATGAGAGATGCATAGAATTTGTAAAGAATGTTAATATCACAATACCAGATGATCAAATGACCAACATGAAAGTTGTCAAGATTGAGAATTTATAAAACTTTGTTGTTTAGCACTTCTTTATGAAACTTTGTATTTGAAATATTGTTGATTTGAAGTCGTTTACTATATTTACCTAATTAAACACACTTTGCAACATGATTTCGAAAAAACCTTTGCTGAGAGCCGGATTCACACAAGTGGAAAAAGGATATTCATGTTATTTAGCCAAATTGAAGACCTTATCCATAAAATCAAAAGAAATTTCGAACATCATGAAAAATGTTGCACTCCATGTTAAAATTTAGTATTTTTGCATTTTTTGCTATACTTAAATAATTAAATGCATTTGATGTAATTTTTACAAATAATCTTGGCCGAATTTACCCGCCGGCCAAATTAACCTGCGACTGGCCCATTTGGCTCGCCTTCCCTCCCTCCTCAACCCTGAATATATAAATTCCCACCCCCACCCAGCCACCCCCAAATCCCCCCTCCTGGCGCTGCCCCCCTCCTCCCTATCGCCCTCAGATCCGCCAGGAGCGGCGGCGCATGGAGCGGCAGCCTAGAGGAACCGGAGGTGGAGTCCAAGGTGGCTCGGCCGCCTCCCTCTCCTCATCCCCGCCGACGCTACGGGCTCCTCCCCTTTTCCGTCCCTCTAGTGCTGCGACTGCCTCCCCCACTCCGTCCCTGCCAACGCTGCGGCCTCCTTCCCCTCTTCGTCCCCGTCGATGAGCCACTGCCGCCTCCCCCTCTCCGACCCTACCGTTGCGGCCTTCTCCTCCAGATCCAGCGCGACCACCTTCCCTTGTCGTCGCCGCCAACCTGCTGCTTCCTAGTCGACCCCGCCGGCGCTGCGGGCTAAGGTGGTGGCGCCTAGAGACCCAATGGTGGAGGTGGTAGCCTGGAGGCGGTGGTGGCGGCGGCGGTGCTGGCGTCCTAGTAAGCCCCTCTCCCTCTGTCTTGCTCCCTTCTGTCTCCCCCTCTCTCTCCCTCGCTCTCTGCCTCTCTCTCATCTCCTCCTTGTTTTTCCAAGCAGCGGCAACAGCGGTGGTGGTGGAGCTCCTATCCAGGCGGGGATCACCATCGTGCGGGATCTAGCAGCCACGACGTGATGAGGGTCCGTATTAGGGCCCCCTTTGACGGCGAAAGATCTCTCTGATCACAAGGTAATCCAACACCGTTAACAACATGAAGGCCAAGATTCAAGACGAGGAAGACTGAGGACCCCGGTCAAGACCCACACTGGCAAGACGTCACGATTCCGATCAGTTGGCAGCATCTCCGACCAGTTCCCCACTAGGGGGTCTCCTCCGACACGTCTCCGCCTTACACGACAAGTCTCCGCCTCGCATGAGCTCCCCCCGACTCCGACTGGTGCGTGGTCCATGACACGCGGCGCGAGCACCTTCGATATGATGCGTGGGGGAACGACTCCCCGCGCCATGCAGATGCACCAGCTGGTGGCCATGCAAGCAGCTGGCCATGACAAAACCTTAATGCAGGTCTACCCGGCTGTGCAACCATCCCATCAACATCATCTCCAACTTTGCCACACGCAAGCTCAGCCCTAGGCACTAAGGCACCCCCTACGACGTGCTCAAGCCTAGACTTAGGCCTTAGCGTGGCGGGCTAGTCAAGTACTCGAGCAGGCCAAAAACTACTCGGAGGAGATGCCAAGCGTCCTGGGGTGAACAACCACGCCCGGCCACGCGGCGGCTCCCATGACCAAATAGCACAGCTCCACTTCAATGCGCCCTGACAGATAGCGACGCGCGACAGGACATCCCAACAACCGAGCATTATACTTCTTTTCCACTTCCCCCTTGTGCCTCTCCCCTTGTGACTATAAAAGGGAGAGGAGAGCAACGGTTACAAGGGTTAGACCACCTACAGATCGAACACCACTTCAAGGGACTTGGGTCCGACACCCTCTCCCGACCACTTTGTAACCCCTACTACAAACACCCCTAGCTCGAGAACACGGCAACTCGATACTGGACGTAGGGTATTACTCCTCGGAGGCCCGATCCAGTCTAATTCCGTTGTCTCATGTGCTAACCATCCGAGCCCGACGCACGATCAATACAAATTTACTACCGGCGGTTGAGAACCCCGACAGTTGGCGCGCCAGGTAGGGGCACATCGTGTGTCTCAATAAACTCCAGCACATCGGATGGACGACCGCAGGGTCCAATTGACTCCTGGGGCCACCTTGCGCTTCGGCTCCCTCAGCTTCGTCTACATGGGGCCGGCGGAGTCCGTCGCCGGGCGTACCTTCGCCCGGTCGCCTTGTCCCAACACCCTGACGGGGCTGCGGGATGCGAGGGTTTCGTCCGAGGCTTCTCGGACGAGACGATCATCGGCATGTTGGGGCCAAAACCAACGCAGGAGTGTTTTAGGCTTGCCGCCTACTACCTCACCGATCTTGCCTTCCAGGCTAGCGGGGCCAAGCCGCTAGCTTGTGGGGAGTTCATGTAGCGGTACACCGTGATGTACCCCCATGGACAGCACGGCCTCCCAGATGACCCAGTGACGGCCTACGTCAACAACCTCCGCACGACCAGCGGCGCCTCTGGGTCTGCGACGATTCGACGGGCACAGACCACACGGCAGCACGACCCCGCGCGGGAGTGCAATGTCTGCGTGGCCTCGGCGTCAAGCAGCTCCGAACCAGAGCCAGTGTCGTGCCTCCGTGCCGCCGACGCCCAACGAAGGGCGCGGCTCGATAAGCTCGCGGTGGCCAAGCGCCAGCTCGACGAGGAGCTGGCCCTTCTTCACCAAGAACTGGGCATGGACCCAGAGCCCCGCGACCGACAGCCTCCACAAGACATTCCCGTGCAATAGCAGCCCCGGGCCCGCACACTAACACCACTGGCATGGGCGCCAACACGCGACAACAACCGACGCGCCAACGAGGGCGCAAACATCGACACCAACCCCGACGCTGACACCCAACCGCTCTTTAGGCAGGCATCGCAGAACCTTGCTGCGGCAACCATGTTGCTGCGCGGCTGTCCGGAGGCGGTGATCTCCGAGGAGCGGCGGGTGCGCCAGCAGCTGAAGGCGCTGCCGAGGCGGCGGCGGCGCAACAAGCGGAGAGCTCAGCCTCGCGCCAGCGCTAGGAGCGCGAGCGGGCAGGAGCGCCATCCGCACATGGCCGGAACCCGCCTCCTTCTCAGCATCGAGAGTGCGGGAAGGGAGGCGGAGCCACCACATCGGCGTTCAGGAGCCGCCTCGGGCCCAACCGCGACGTGCGGAACACCATCGAGGCCCGCCGACGGGCCGAGAGCGTCGACAACCACCACGACAACCACTCGCGCCACCACGACAATCGAGGACGCGGGCGG
Organism: Cenchrus americanus; assembly: GCA_947561735.1. NCBI lineage: Eukaryota > Viridiplantae > Streptophyta > Magnoliopsida > Poales > Poaceae > Cenchrus > Cenchrus americanus. The sequence goes on along the minus strand of OX387244.1, from coordinate 71,576,927 downwards.
CGTCACGACAGCGACGACGACCGCAACCGCAGCTGGTCACCAAACCAGAGGGGTCTGCGGGCCTTTGGTCAGAGCATCCATGACGTGAAGTTCCCCTCGCGTTTCCGTGCCCTGACCAATGTGCCTAGGTACGACAGGGATACCAACCCCAGCGTATGGCTCGAGGACTACCGACTCGCCTGCCACGCCAGGGAGTGACGAACGACCTCTTCGTCATCAAGAATCTGGCGCTGTACCTCAGCGACTCCGTGCGGACAAGATCCACGACTGGACCGACCTACGTCGGGTCTTTGTTGGGAATTTCCAAGGCACTTACATGCGCCCCGGCAAGCAGTGGGAGCTGCGCAACTGCAAGCAGCAGCCGGGGAGAGCCTGCGCAAGTACATTCGGCGCTTCTCCAAGCATTGCACCAAGCTCCCCGGTGCGGCCGGTAGTGACGCCATCTCGGCGTTCCAGAATGGCACGACGTGCACATCCTTCAGCCACCGACTCGGACGCCGCATGCCTCGCATGACTCGTGAGCTCCTCGACATCGCGAGCAACCACGCCGACGGCGAGGAAGCAGTTGCCGCGACGCTCAACACCCCTCAGGGCAAGGGGAAGCAAGTCGTGGACCACGACGAGGGGACGTCCTCACGCTTCAAGAAGAAGAAGAAGAACGACAAGCGTCGTCGCGACGACAACCTCATCGCAGCGGTGGAGCGCAATATGTCACGTCCCAAGGGCAACCCGACCAAGCACGCACCGTCCAAGGACCACTTCGAGAGGCTCCTGGACGCACCGTGCCCGCACCACGAGGTCCTCGTCAAGCACTCGCTTAGGGATTGCCTGCTCATGAAGAACTACGTCAACAACACCCTCAAGCCAAGAACGGCGGACCAACCCAAGAAGGGAGGACCACACCCCCCCCCCCCCCCGACAACGATGACGACGCGGGGGCTGCGTACCCTGATGAAGATGGAGCGGTGCACATGATCTTCGAGGGATCTCTGGCAAGACCCTAGAGGCGGCGTGAGAAGCTTATCTGGCGAGAAGTCTTCAACACCGACACCGTGGAGCCGTCCTATCTAAAGTGGTCAGAGGTTCCGATAACCTTCGACCGCAAGGACCATTCCAACCACGTGCCTCAACCACGATCCTACCCACTAGTGGTACCTCCCCTATTCAAATCCAAAAGGATCCACAAGGTCCTGATGGATGGGGGAAGCGGGATCAATGTGATTTATGCGTCAACGCTTGACGACATGGGCATCCCGCGGTCCCAGCTGAGGCCGTCGACTGCACCATTCCACGGGGTCGTCCCCAGGATGGAGGCACTCCCCATCGGGCAGATCTATCTGCCCCTAATGTTCGGGGACTTGCAGAACTTCCGCACCGAAACCCTCTGTCGGTGTTTTGGACGACCGCAACCTACTACGGGGAGTACCCGAAGTAGATGAATGTGACTCGCCGAGATCGGTAACTCGAAGGAAGAGGCACGCGACACACAATTTAGACGAGTTCGGGCCGCGAGGTGCGTAATACCCTACGTCCCGTATGCCGCGTAGCTCGGATTGATAGGGCACGGTTACGGGATGGTGCAACGATGCGCCGTGAGTTGAGATTGGATGAGGTGATCCCCGGGATCGGTCCCCGCCCTCGCCTTATATAGTCCGGAGGCGAGGGTTACATGTCGGAGTAGGGAAGGAGTACTAGTCGAGTACGTCTAGGGAGACCTCTATACGGTGCGGAACGTGTACGAGCCTTAACCGAGTACTACTCCTGTGTTTGTCCTTGTGCTCCACGCCTCCGGGTGCCGTGTAGCGCAAGTCGGGTAGTCCCGGGGGCCCACCGAGTAGTCGGTCCCGGTACCCACCGAGGTAGCGGGCCCGGGGAGGTCCATACGACAAGCCCCCGAGTACTTTGTAGTCGAGAAGGATAGCTTCCGGTAGTCTTGACGGCCTTAACGAGTAGTCCTCAAGCGTCCCCGAGTGCTACAAGTCAAAAGTCCTCAAGAGTAGTCGAAGCATCCCGAGGCCGGAATGTACTCCGGTCGATGTTTGAGCAATCTTGAAGTCTTCTCGAGTAGTCCCAAGCGTCCTTGAAATCCGCCTTCGAAGGTCTTCAAAAATGCCTGTCTTGTCTTGAAGCCGGAGCCGTCAAGAGGATACGATTCGCGGAACCGCGATCCACATAGGGTAGCCCCCGAGCCTCGAGCCGCGGGCTCGCGGCCGAGGATCTATCCGAAGCCTTCACGAGAAAATCCCGAAAAATCCCGGAGAGAAAAAACCGAAGGACACGTGGCACGGAGCCCCCGAGCCTTGAGTCGAGTACTTCCTCTCGAATTGAAGGGTCTTCTTGAAGAATGTGTCCCGAGATGCTCCCGAGACTAGCCGCGTCCCGGGTAGTCGAGTAGAAGTAGCCGAGCCACCGCGGTGAGGCACGTCGACTAGTAGAATACGAAGAGTCACGCGCGGCCGCCGAGTCGCCCACGCGCGGACTTATCCGGCCGCCCGTTACGAGGCGATTTGGCTTATAAATTCAAGCCGAAACCCTTAGGGTTTTTCACCCAAGGTCCTTCGGCCGAGCGATTCGCCACTTGAATCTTGAAGTAGATCCACTCCAACGAGCGCCGCCGCGAGTAGATCCAAGCGCATCGCCACCCGAAAGCCGTAGGGTAGCCCCCGAGCGGATGCGAGTGAAGACCCCCCTTGTTCTTGGAGGATGAAGCCGTCCCCGTCGAAGACGTTGAAGGCCGGCGGGAAGAAGAGGAGCCATGCGAAGCCGCCGCGGCCGGTACGGGAGCGGCGCCGCCCACGTCTCCACCGCGCGCCGACCCAAGCCGCGAGTGGAAAAGGTCGAAGGTGAAGACCGAGGACTTGCGGCCGACCCCCGTTGAACTCCGGGTTCATCGGGGAGAAGGAGATCGATATGTGGAGATCCGCCGCAGGAGATCCCTATCCAATGGAGAAGGCGCAAGACGAGATCCCGATGTTCTCGCGCTTCGTGGAGCGCGGGCTTGCGCTCCCGGCCGAGCGATTTCTTCAAAGGGCTTCTCGGGTACTATGGCATCGAGTACCTCAACTTGAACCCCAACGGAATCTTCCACACTTCGTCTTCGTCCATTTCCGCGAAGCATTCTTGGGGATCAAGCCGCATTGGATTCTCTTCGGAAATTCTTCCGCGTGAAGCCGCGCCCCGCGCCTCCAACCCCGCAGTAGTCGGCGGGGCCGGGATCCAGTTGAGGGAAGATGCCGCCGAGCAGTACCTGGCGTACAAGCTCGTGGACTCCAACACGGATTGGAAGACGAGGTGGTTCTACACCACGAACCACCATCCCGAGCTGCCGAAGCCGAGCGGACGGCAGCCCAAGCACCAAGAGTGGTGGAACACGGAACCCACCATGCAAGAGGGGATCCAGCTCCCGGAGTTGCTGGGACGAATCAAGGCCCTGCGTGATGCAGGACTGAGGGCCGAGCATGTGGCCTTCAGTTTCATGAAGCGTCGGATCCAGCCGCTGTCAGCGCGGGATACGATGGGCTTCGAGTACACCGGCGACGACGACACGTCGCGGATGCGGGGGGCGAAATTGAAGACAACGACATCGTCGAGAGGTTGTCGAGGATCTTCAAGGACATGCCGGAATACACGGCGTGCCTGTCGAGGAGTTCTCCGCCGCCGCGCGCCGCCCAACGAGGTAAGTAGCCGTACCCGCCTCGTCGAGTAGTAGGCACTTGTAGCGAGTTGCTAACGCCTTTTGTGTCTTTTTGATGCGGGACGATGTGAAGCGGTTTGTCTCCGAGCCGCGGCCACCACCGAGCGGAATTGAGGTTCCGGCGGTGGAGAAGGTGAAGGAGCGCCGAGTAGTCGGAGACGACGACGATCCCGTCATCGTGGAGGATACCTCCGATGACGAAGAGGACGAGGAGACGCCGGCAGACCGCTTCCGAGTCGCGGTCGAGGTTTAGCCGTCCGTGCTTGCCTCATGTACCTCTCATCCAAGACCCTCCGGCTAGCACGGAGGCTAGCCTTGCCGCGCCGCCGAGGAAGCCGCGCAACCCCCGCCAAGAAGCGGGTAGCCAAGAAGATGAAGGTCTCGGAGACCACGCCTCTTGAGGTAAGTCATCTTGAGCGAAGGCGTCGAGTACCCAATGATCGAGTACGGTGCCGACGAGTAGTTATCCCCATGCGCGGGAGAGACCGCCGGCGGAGCCCGTGGAGGAGGGCGATGAGGGCACGTGGCCCACGGTGGGGGAACCGGCCGGAAGCCGAAGTCCGGCTCCCCCCTTGTCGAAGAGCTTCGGCGCGGCTCCGGAGCGCCGGCCCCCGCCCCGTGAAGGGAGCGAGTACCCGCGGCCACCGCCGCTGAAGAGGTGGAAGCCGCGGGGGCGCGAGAGAACGTCTGCGCGCCGCCACCGCCGCCGTGGAAGAGGCGGTAGTCGGAGAGGCGGAGGAGGAAACGCCCGCCGAGTGTGGGCCGGTTGACATCGCCGGCATCCTCGGTGCGCCGGCCGTGACTATCGTCCGGTCGAACTTGTAAGTACCACACTTCATGAGTAGTACTCATTGTAGTAGCCGATGTTGTCTCGATGAGCCTTTGTGGATACTTGTGCGGAAAATCCACCGACTTGAGCCGGGACGGAGAGGAGCCCGTGGCGCGAGAGGTAGAAGAGGCCGCGCCGCCCGTCGAGGAACCCGCTCCGGAAGCCCAAGCCACGACCGAGCCCCCAGCTGCCGAAGCGGCGCTGCCAGAGGCGGTCATAGTCGAAGGTGAGTACTCTTCCTGAAGCTGTAGAGCCCAAAAAGAGTAGTCGAGAATGCCGATGCGCGTGTTCCCTAGTGACGGGCGGCGAAGGTGGTGACATCCCCGCGGGGGTGCCCGTGCAAGAGTTGACACCGCAGGCCCGGAGGCTGCGGCGGAGCCCCCCGAGCCCGTGGGGGGAACCGTCGAGAAGTCCGCCGAGGAGGAGGCGGCTGCCACGTCGCCAGGGGTTGCCCTGGAGGTGGCGATCCGGTCCCCGGAGATCCAAGACGCGGAGCCTATCCGCTCGGCGCCAATGACGGAGGCTACGACAAGTAGCCGTGGCGGGATCGAGTTGCTTGCCGACGATCTCGTCGAGCCGGCGGTGTTGGCGCGGCATCTCGGAGGCGATGCGGCGAGCCGAACAATGGATGAAGGTACGTAGCCGTTGCCTCCCGAGTAGTCAATCCTTTCGTTGAGTACTCTTTTTGACTTGAAATTGTCTTCGCAGGACGTCGCGGAGCGATCCCGCGAGAAGTCCAATCCGTTGCAAGGCTACGGCGACACGGTCTTTGCGAGCCGAAGCCTTGGAGGAGCAGCCGATGAAGTCGAGGAAACACGCGGCCGCCATGCGGTCGAAGCTTGACGCCGCCTTCGCCAAGTACCACAACGACGTGATGGACTTGCGGCGAAGAGCGACGATCCGGTGCGGAAGAACAAAGGCCTCCGCAACAAGAATAAAGGTATGTCTCTTGACTTGTCGGTACTTGTTGGGAGTCATCAAGCTCGACCCGTTGTGTGTTCTTGTGTTGTAGAACTCGAAGGCCGGGTGGAGCGTACGAAGGGCTCGGAGATCGGCATGAAGAATCTCTTCTACGGGAGCAAGAAGCCCGCCGGGTACTTGAACTCGACTACAAGGAGGGCGGCCTTCGAGTGCGAGAAGCACATGGAGTTGAGAATTGCATCCGACGGGATCTCGTCAACTGCTACAAATCCTTGCGAGAAGTTGAACGAGGACCGCGAGGCGCTCGGGCCCGGGCTGAAGGACCTTGAAGAGGCCGCCCTCCCGATCGCGAGGCTCCCGGTGCCGCACCCGGCGGCCCCAAGATTGCTCCGTTGGCGGATCGACTTCGTGAGGCGCCAAGCCGGCTGGCCGCCTACGTGAAGCACATGGCCAAGTCAATCCCGAAGCAGTGTGCCGGCCTTCATGAAGTCGTACTTCCCGAAGGCCCGGTGGAGGTAGTCGCCGGCGGAGTAGCCGCCAACTGCTCGGACGAGCGATGCACGCGGTTTCCGGAGCAGATGGCTCCCATCGCGGAGCGAAGGTAGCCGATAAGTTGAATCTCCGGTAGCTCGCATAGATAGCTAGTAGCCATGGTTGTATAGGAAACGGTTGTAATGAACTATCTCATATATCAATGAAATGTGAAGTTCCATCAATGAGTACTCGTAACCGCGATCTCGAGTGCGGAGCGCCCATCGTGGAGTAGGTGCGAGTAGTAGTACTCGGCTTAGTAGTCCCGTCGCGGGGAGTAGGCGTAAAGAAGTTGATGAACAATCGAACTTTATTACGAAGAAGTGCACTCCGGTGGCCGGGCGCCGTAGTTACAAGTAGTCGCTTGGACCCGAGGGCCGCTTACGGTCGAGTAGTGCCGGAGCGGGTAGCCGCTTACGATGAGTGATCCGTAGGTAGCCGTGTAGGCTGGATCGCGATCCGTAAGTAGCCGCGCGGGGCCGGATCTTAGAGTGTGGTCTTCTTGGTAGACCGCTGCTAGAGTCCTTGACGCTCATTGCGGCCCGGGGGTCCGTAGGTAGCCGCACGGGCCGGACACCGGAGTAGAATAGTCCGGAGACTTGAAGCCGGGACCGGAGGGTCGCTTGCGGCAAGGGGGTGTTGATGTAGTCGCGTGGACTTGAACCCGGAGTAGTCGAACGGACTAGGCGTAGAATCGACGGAGCCGGTCGACGTTCCACGAGTTGTTGACTTCTTCGCCTTCGAGTGTTTGGAGGCGGTAGGAGCTGGCCCGGTCACCTTAGCCACGGTGAAGGGGCCTTCCCGAGGGGAGCCGAGCTTGTGAAGTCCTTCCGTGTTCGGATACGGCGGAGGACAAGATCTCCAACGTTGAAGGAGCGTTCCTTGACGTTGCGATCGTGGTAGCGTCGGATACCCTCCGGTACCTTGCTTCGATTGGACGAGGGCGGCACGGCGAGCTTCTTCGAGGGCCGTCGATATCAACTCGTCTGCTGTCTTCGAGACGCCTTCGTCGTAGTGCTCCACCGCCGGCGAGTTCCATATGACATCGGCGGGGAGGATGGCTTCGCAGCCGTAGACCGAAGTAGGGGGGATTGCCCCGTTGGCTTGGATGGTTGAGTCCGCGGCCCCCCGCAGTGCGTTGGGTAGTTCCTTGATCCACTTGCCCCCTTTTGAGTTAGCGGCGTCGTGTAGCCGCTTCTTGAGGGCGTCGAGCACCATCCCGTTGGCGCGCTCGACTTGTCCGTTGGCCGTGGGTGGGCGACGGAGACGTATCCGACGTCGATTCCGCCGTTCTCGCGGTACTCCCGGAACTGGTGGTTGTTGAAGTTGGACCCCGGTGTCCGTGATGATGCGGTGGGGGTAGCCGTAGCGGTGTACGAGTTCATCCGGGAAGTCGAGTACTCTGTCGGCCTTGGGGCATGTGGCCGGAAGCTGACCTCGATCCACTTGGTGAACTTGTCGATAGCCACCGGTACCCTGTTGAATCCTCCCGGCGCGGTTGGCGGTGGCCCAATCATGTCGAGCCCCCGGCGGGCAAAAGGCCGGGTTGGTGGTATGGTGACCGGCTTGTAGGCGGGGACGTGTTGCTGCTTGGCGAAGAACTGACATCCTTGGCACCTTCTGACGAGTTCTTCGGCATCGCCCAGGGCTGTGGGCCAGTAGAAGGCTCGCCGGAAGGCCTTGCTGACCAGCGTGCGGGAGGACGCGTGGTTGCCGCAGACACCCTTGTGGATCTCCTCCAAGATGTCCTTGCCTTCTTCGCGAGGAACGCATTTCATAAGTACTCCAGAAGATGCGCCTCGCTTGTAGAGTTTGTCGCCGACGAGGACGTAAGACTTGGCGCGGCGGACGAGTTGTTCAGCTGCGTTCTTGTCGGAGGGGACCTTCTGCTCGCTGAGGTAGTCGATGAAGGGTTGCCTCCAGTCCACGTCGATCATCATGACCTCTCGCCCGCTGGTTGGTTAGGCGGGACAGTGGTCGGTGGCGCCGCTCCGGGATGGATGGCGCGTGAAGCTCATGGACGAAGACGCCGCGCGGTACTTGGGCGCGGGTAGATCCGAGCTTCGAGAGGACGTTCGCCGCAACGTTGTTGTCGCGAACGATGTGGTGGAACTCGAGACCATAGAATTTGTTCTCGAGCTTGCGGACTTCTAGGCGATGGCGTCCATGTTCTCCTTGTTGCGGTCCCGGGACTTGTTGACTTGGTTGATGACCCTTTGCGGAGTCGCCGTAGACTAGTAGCCGCTTGATGCCAAGTGAAGCCGCGAGGCGGAGCCCGTGTAGGAGGGCTTCGTACTCGGCTTCGTTGTTTGAGACCTTCCAGAAGATGCGCGGACGTACTTGAGTTGTTCGCCTGTTGGAGAGATCAGGAGTACCCCTGCGCCTGCGCCCTCGAGGTTGAGTGAGCCGTCGAAGTACATCACCCAATGCTCTGGTCGCACGGTGGGAGTAGGTAGCTGGTTCTCCCGCCACTGCGCCATGAAGTCGACTAGAGCTTGCGACTTGATGGGCGTGCGTGGCTTGAAGTCGATGGTGAGGGCGCCGAGCTCGACAGCCCATTTGGAGATCCTTCGGTGGCGTACGGGTTCCTCAGGATGTCGCCGAGTGGGTAGTCGGTGACGACGGAGACCGAGTACTCCTGGAAGTAGTGTCGTAGCTTCCGCGAGGTGATGAGTAGAGCGTACAGAAGCTTCTGCACGGGCTGGTAGCGAGCCTTGGACTCTGATAGAACCTCGGCCGACGAAGTAGGCGGGCGGGCCGGACCAGGGTAGGCGTGGCCGTCTTCCCCGCCGCTCGACAACGATGGCGATGCGACCACGTGAGTAGTCGCGGCGAGATAGAGCGACGGTGCTCGCCCTTGTAGGGAGCCGTGAGGACGGGGGCTTCGACGAAGTCCTTGAGGCCGGGCAAGGGCTTGGTCCGCCTCTCGCGGTCCACACGAACTTCTCGTGGTGCTTGAGTACTTTGAAGAAGGGGAGACCCCGTTCTCCTAGCTTCGAGATGAATGCGTTCAATGCCGCCATGCACCCCGTCGACTTACGGAGCGTCCTTGATGCTCGTGGGAGCTTTCATGCTGGTGATGGCGGAGATCTTCTCGGGGTTGGCTTCGATGCCGCGTTGGGCGATGATGAAGCCGAGTAGTTTGCCCGAAGGTACGCCGAAGACGCACTTGTTCGGGTTGAGCTTCCGGCGGTACTCGCGCGGCGATGCGAAGGTCTCTTCAAGGTCGTTGATGAGGGTACCTGGAGTCCCTGGTTTTGACAACCACGTCATCCACGTAGGCCTCGACGTTCTTGTTGAGTTGCCGCTTGAAGCAAGCCTGGATGGCCCGTTGGTAGGTAGCGCCGGCGTTCTTCAACCCGAAGGACATGGTCGTGTAGCAGTACGCGCCAAACGGGGTGATGAACGCGGTCTTCTCCTGGTCTTCCTCCTTGATTGCGATACGGTGGTACCGGAGTAGCGGTCGAGGAAGCGAGCGAGGTCGCGGCCCGCCGTGGAGTCGATGACTTGATCAATCCGTGGCAACCCGAAGGGGTCCTTGGGGGCGATGCTTGTTGAGGTCGGTGTAGTCGACGCACATCCTCCACTCGTTCGAGTTCTTCTTGCGGACGAGGACGGGGTTGGCGAGCCACTCGGGATGGAAGACTTCTCGATGAAGCCGGCGGCGAGTAGCTTGGCGAGTTCCTTCTTGATGGCGTCCCGTCCGTCGTCGGCGAAGCGTCGGAGGTGTTGTCGCTTGGGGGTGGCCTTTGGGTCGACGTTGAGGCGGTGCTCGATCGGCTCCCAGGCACTCCCGGCATGTCCGTCGGCCTCCACGCGAAGATGTCGCGGTTAGCCCGAAGGAAGGGCGATGAGCGCGTCTTCCTATTTGGGGTCGAGGCCGGCCCCGATGGTGGTAGTCTTGGTGGGGTCGCCCGTTCCGAGGTCGGCCAGGCTTGGTGAGCACCTCCTCGGTGGCCGAGGCTTGTTGGCGGCCGTCGGACTTCTGCGGGATGTCGAGTTCGCTTGTGGCAAGCTTCTTCGACGCGGCGTAGACCTCCATCATTGGGGTGGGTACTTGATTTGTCGAAGCAATCACCACGGCCTCTGTATCGCAGTCGTGAGAGATCTTCAAGTCCCCTTGGAGGGAGAGTACGCCAGCTGGGCTTGGCATTTTGAGTACCAAGTATGTGTAGTGGGGCACCGCCATGAACTTGGCGATGGCCGGTCTGCCGAGGATGGCATGGTAGGAAGTCTCGATATCCGCGACCTCGAACTTGATGTACTCGGTGCGGTAGTTGTCGCGAGACGCCCCGAAGGTAACTGCGGTACCACCGAGCCCAGTGGGATAGCCGCGTTGCCTGGGACAATGCCGTAGAAAGGCATGCTTGCTCTTGTCGAGCATGGGGGTGACGTCAAGGTTCATCTTCCCGAGAGTCTTGGTGAAGAGGACGTTGAGCCCGCTTCCGCCGTCGATGAGCACCTTGTTGAGCTTAGAGCCCGCCCTTTGTTGGTTTCGGGACGAGAGGGAAGCGTCCTGGTTCGGAGAAGCTGGTCCATTGGTCCGCGCGGGAGAAGGTGATGGGCGTCTCTGACCACCTGAGAGGGGTCATAACCGCTGGTTCAATGGACATCACTTCACGGCGAGTAGCCTTCTGCTCCCGCCTGCAGGGTAGTCCGCCGAAGAGGACGTTGACGGTCTTCTCGGGTTCTTGGAAGTCGTCGCCGTCCTTCTTCTTGTTCTTCTGATCGTGAGGGTGCGGTGGCTCCGGCGTATCCTTGAGTGCATGCCCGAGCTGGTAGCACTTGCTCGGTGGTGTGGTTGCCGTTCGGGTGCCACGGGCACTTCTCCTTCAGTAGGTCTTTGAACCCGCCGGAATTCTTCTTCGAGTTCCCTTTTGGAGGGCGCTGGATAGCCGCGACGGTATTGTCTGGCTTGCGCTTGCGGTTGGAACCCGAGAAGTTGTTGTTGTTGTTGTTGTTGTTGTTGCGGCCGCCTTGGTTTGGATTGTTCTTTGCCGCCGCCACCTTGGTTCTGCTTGGACTTGCCGCGGATGGCGTCGTACTTGGCGTTGGCCTTGTCCTCTTCGTCCGCCCAGGACGTGATCATGTCCTTGAGGTGGGGAATGGACTTGGGGCGGCGTCGGCCGAAGTCTTCGAAGGTGCGGCGATGGTAGAGCCGTCCCGGAAGAGGTCGATGACCTCCTTGTCGGTGACGTCCACGACGGTAGCGCGCTTGTCGAAAAAGCGGCGCATGTACTTGCGGAGGGTCTCGCCTTGTTCTCGCTTGATCATGGCAAGGTCCATGCGAGTACCCGAGCGGCCCATGGCACCCGCGAAGTTGCTTGTGGATTGCTCCTTCGGTCGGTCCCACTTGTCGATTGAGTGCTTGTCCGGCGACTCGAGCCACGTGAGTGGGGCTTGGTCCGAGCGAAGGGGAAGTAGAGGCACTTGGTGTCGTTGTTGCCGCCGGCGTTCTCGATGGAGAGAGCATAGCATCGGAGCCACCGGATGGGATCCGCTTCGCGTCGTATTTGGTGATCCCCAAAGGCTTGAACTTGTCGGGGAGGAGCGAGGTTGCGGCCGGGGTGAGAAGGCGGGGAAGCCGTCGCCTTCGGCGGCGGTCGTCGACTTCTTCTCGCCGCAACTCTTCGATTCTCTCGGCGAGCATCGTACCCGCCGTGAGAGGCGCCGGAGGCGTGGCTATGCGCGTGGCCGCGGCCGCCGCGGCCGCCGCCGCCTCCCGGCTTTCTTGTTGGCTCCATGGTTGGAGCTGCCGCCGTCGCTGCCGCCGCCGTCGGGGTCGTTGCCGCCACCACCGGCCGGAGCACGGTGGGGGACGACTTCTCGGTTGACGTTGTCTTGTCGTGAGGGTCCGCCAGCGGTGGAGCGTCGACGGTTTGGTTCAGCTGGGATGTCGCCCCGAGTACGGTTGGGGCCGGGGGTCGACCTTGCGACTAGTAGCTTCGTTGTCGCGAGGCTTAGGGCCGGGGGAGGTTGGGCGACTCTCTTGTCTACCCGCATGAAGTAGGCTTCTTCGGCGAGCTTGGCGATGACCTCTCCCGGCCCGTATGCCCCGAGCACGCCGTGCGATCGGCCGCGATCGACATGAGGCACTGCTCGGGGGTGGTGTGGACTCTGCTCTCCAAGCGCCGAGAGCTTCGCAAGGTTGCGGATGGGGAGGTTGTCTGCGAGCCGCCGGCGTCGTTCGTTGCGCTTCCTGTTACGTTCGCGCGGGCGTCCCTGGCCGCGTCGGTCTCGTCGCGGGGGCATCGGCGAGCCGGCTCGTCCGCGGAGATGTCCTCCAAGTACTTGTACGCGGCCGTGCTCGAGGTTCCGGGGTGTCGCCGGCAGCCATGAAGACTTGACGGTCAGGCGTACCCAAGCTTGGCTCGGAAGGCGCCACCTCAGTTGGTGTGCTTGAGTCAGCTTGGGCTAGTGGTGTTCCCTCTCGGAACGCGTAGCGAGTCGATGTAGGCGACGTAGCGTGAGTCCTCTGTTGTCAGCTCGGCAGGTTTGCGGTCTGGCCAGTAGACGTATCTCCCGGCCGGCGTTGATCTTATAACCAGCCCGGAGGGCTGGCCCTGACAAGGGAAGCTCGGAGGAGTTGTCTTCGGACTCGGGCTCCTCGGGGGTCCGACCCGAAGTCGAACTCGTAGTCCGGGTTCGAGTAGAACTCGGAGAGAGGGCCGGAGTCCGAGACGCGGTTGGAGACGGCGTCGGAGTCCGAGTTGTACTCGGTTACGGGCTCCTTGCGGCCCGGCGTGGCGTAGAAGCCTCCGTGCGGGCCCGGCTGGGAACGCGAGGGCCACGCACGGAGCGCCGACGTGGAGAGGGGACCGCTGCGATGGCTGAGGAGCCGGCTCGCATGCGATGGCCCATGGCGACGTCGGGTTCGAGTTGGAGACGGACTCGAGCTCGAAGTCAGCGTGGAGGTTGGAGAGCGAAATTTCGCCGAACTTGCGGCGAGCTCGCCCCGTGACAACTTCGGGAAGCGTCACAAGGCCCGTCTTCGAGTCGGGTTGCATGATCAAGCGGCGCTGGAAAGAGCCCGCGCCATCAGCAGTGCAGACCCAAGCCCCGAAGACGAAGGTGTCGCCACGGTTGAAGGCGACGGTTGGCTTGATGTGAACGGAAGCCGTCGAGTTCGCCATGTGATCTCGAGCGAGAGCCCCTACCTGGCGCGCCAGCTGTCGGTGTTTTGGACCGGCAACCTACTATGGGGAGTACCCGAAGTAGATGAATGTGACTCGCCGAGATCGGTAACTCGAAGGAAGAGGCACGCGACACACAATTTAGACGAGGTTCGGGCCGCGAGGTGCGTAATACCCTACGTCTCGTATGCCGCGTAGCTCGGATTGATAGGGCACGGTTACGGGATGGTGCAACGATGCGCCGTGAGTTGAGATTGGATGAGGTGATCCTGGGATCGGTCCCCCGCCTCGCCTTATATAGTCGGGAGGCGGGGTTACATGTCGGAGTAGGGAAGGAGTACTAGTCGAGTACGTCTAGGAGACCTCTATACGGTGCGGAACGTGTACGAGCCTTAACCGAGTACTACTCCTGTCTTTGTCCTTGTGCTCCACGCCTCCGGGTGCCGTGTAGCGCAAGCTCGGGTAGTCCCGGGGGCCCACCGAGTAGTCGGTCCCGGTACCCACCGAGGTAGCGGGCCCGGGGGAGGTCCATACGACACCCTCACCTTCGAAGTGGTGGGGTTCTCAGGGACATACCACGCGGTCCTCGGGAGGACGGCATAGGCGAAGTTTATGGCCGTGCCAAACTATACGTACATGAAACTGAAGATTCCCAGTTCGAAGGAGATCATCACAGTAGGGACTACGTATCAGCGAGCGTACGAGTGCGATGCTTAATGATTTCAATTCTCTGAGGCAATCATCCGGTCCGAGAGGCTCCATGTCGAGCCTCGATCCGATGACCAGGATGTCCCCGAGTCGTCCAAGCGAGCGGCCTGCTCTTTCGAGCCCGCCAAGGATGTCAAGGATGCGGTCGTCTCCGACGACGGTCGTACGCTCTTTATCGGGACGATGCTCGATCCTAAATAGGAAAGCGCGCTCGTCGACTTCCTCAAAGCGAACCTTGATGTGTTCGCATGGAAACCCTCCGACATGAAGGGGATCCGAGAGAGGTTGCCGAGCACAAGCTAAACATCAAACCGGGATGGAAACCAGTGAAACAGCGCCTTCACCGCTTCAACAACGAGAAGTGCAAGGCGATTGGCGAGGAGATCGTGAAGCTCCTTAGTGCAGGGTTCATCCGAGAAGTATTCCACCCCGAGTGGCTTGCTAACCCTGTACTTGTAAAGAAGAAGAATAAGAAATGGAGGATGTGTGTTGACTACACGAGCCTTAACAAGGCATGCCCCAAGGATCCATTTCCTTTGCCTCGCATAGATCAGGTAATCGATTCGACAGCTGGGTGCGAAACCCTCTGTTTTCTTGATGTGTACTCCAGGTACCACCAGATAGTGATGTGCATAGCAGACCAACGCGCGACTTTATTCATCACACCGTTCGATGCATACTGCTACCAGACGATGCCTTTCGGGCTCAAGAACGCAGGCGCCACTTTCCAGCGATGCATGCGACGTGTCATTGGGGAGTTGATAGGACACATCATAGAAGCATACGTTGACGACATTGTCGTCAAGTCTAAGAAGACAAGGGACCTGGTCCCCAACCTCACCGAGGTCTTCGCAAAGCTGCGGCAACACGGGGTGAAGCTAAACCCTGAGAAATGCGTTTTTGGGGTTCCGAGGGTATGCTCCTCGGCTTTGTCGTGTCGGAACGCGACATTGAGGCGAATCCCGAGAAGATCTCGGCCATCATGGACATGGGGCCGATCAAGAACCTGAAGGGTGTGCAACATGTCACGGGCTGCCTCGCAGCTCTGAGTCGCTTCATAGCGCGGCTCGGGGAGCGCAGCCTGCCACTGTACAAGCTCATGAAGAAATCTAACCACTTCACGTGGACCCCCGAAGCACAAGTGGCACTCGATTCTCTCAAGAATATGTTGAAGAGCCCTCCTTTCCTCAAAGCTCCGACCCATGAAGAGCTGATGCTCAGCGACAACTCAGGTGGTCAGTGCAGCGTTGGTGGTCAAGCGAGAAGAGCCCAGAAGGTCGCAGAAAGTGCAATGAGTTGTGTACTTTGTCAGCGAGGTACTCTCCGACTCCAAGACGCGTTACTCCCAGATGCAAAATCTTGTGTGCGCGATCTTGATGACCAAGCGCAAGCTTTGACACTACTTCGATGCGCACCCCATCACGGTGGTGTCCAAGTACCCGCTCGGGGAGGTCATCCACAACCCCAAGGCCAAAGGGAGGATCGCCAAGTGGGCGCTCGAGTGCTATCAAGTCACAAGTACTCACGGACTTCATGGCCGAGTGGACGGAGATTCAAACTCTCCCGACGTCAATCGAGCATGAGACATGGATCATGTATTTTGATGGCTCGGTCATGAATGAAGGAGCCGGTGTAGGCCTTGTCTTCATCTCGCCTCTGGGCGTGCGCATGGAGTACTTGGTACGACTACACTTCTGACCTCAAACAACGCCGCCGAGTACGAAGCCCTGATCAACGGCCTCTGAATCGCCGTTGAGCTCGGGATCAAACGCCTCGAGATCAGGGGAGACTCGAAGCTGGTCGTGGACCAGGTCATGAAGGACAAGAACTACGTGGACCCGATGATGGAGGCATACTGTCAAGCCGTGTGCGATCTAGAGGACAAGTTCCACAGCCTCGAGCTTCATCACGTGCTACGCGACTACAACAAAGCAGCTGATGTACTCGCAAAGACCGCGTCCAGTCGTAGCCCGGTGTCGCACGGGGTCTTTGCAAGTGATCAACACACCCCTTCTGTCCGCACGGAGGGAGAGAAGCCACCCGACGAGGAAGAGCCCGAGGTCATGGCAGTCGATCAGCTGCCCGAGCCGAACCTTGAAGATCCGACTGGCGTTTTCCAATCCTCGAGTGGCTAATCGAGGGGAAGCTCCCCCTAACAAGACAGAGGCTCGACGCATCGCCCGTCGAGCAAAGGCGTTCGTCCTCATCGACGGCGAGCTCTACAAGCGGGGGGGGGGCTGCCGGCATACTCATGTGGTGCATTCTTGAAGACCAGGGTCGCGAGCTGCTACGAGAGACACATGCCGGCACCTGCGGACACCACGCCGTCCCAAGCACGCTTGTTGGAAAGGCTTTCCGACAAGGTTTCTACTGGCCCACAGCGGTCGCGGACTCCAAGGACATCGTACGACACTGTGAAGGGTGCCAGTTCTACGCTCGACAAACTCATCTCCCGGCGCAGGCACTTCAGACCATCCCCATCACGTGACCTTTTGCCGTTTGTCACCTCGACATGGTGGACCGCTCCGACAAGCGCCCGGGGCTTCACTCACCTTGCTGTGGCGGTCGACAAGTTCTCCAAATGGATTGATGCTCGACCCATCGTCAACGTCCACTCCGAGGAGGCGGTATCCTTCTTCACCGACATCATTTACCGCTTCGGCATACCCAACAAGATCATCACTGACAACGTCACCCAGTTCACGGGGAAGAAATTTCTCAACTTCTGTGATGACAACAACATCCATGTGGATTGGTCGGTTGTTGCTCACCCAAAGACAAACTGGCAAGTCCAGAGGGCGAACGACATGATCCTGCAAGGCTTGAAGCCACGAATCTTCAAGCGACTCGTGAAGTTCCGAGCAAAATGGGTGGACGAGCTACCGTCCGTGCTGTGGAGTCTACGTACCACACCATGTCGTGCCACAGGATTCACACCTTTCTTCATGGTGCATGGCTCCGAAGCAGTCTTGCCCACGGGCATCGACTATGGAAGTCCACGAGTACGGGCCTACACCGAGGAAGGCAACCAAGTCGCACTCGAGGATGCGATCGACCAACTCGACGAGGCGCGTGATGTAGCACTGTTGCGTTGTGCCAAGTACCAGCAGGCCCTGTGACGCTACCATGAGCGCAACGTGCGCCCCCGCGAGTTCCACGTCGGAGACCTTGTACTCCGACGAGTTCAAGGAAGCAAGGACAAGCACAAGTTATCACCACCTTGGGAGGAGTTGTTATCATCCATGAGGTACTCCGACCAGGGACATACAAGATCCAGTATGAGGACGGGAGGGTTGTCTCCAACGCATGGAACATCAAGCACCTGGGCCCGTTTTATCCTTGAGTAACTGTTCAAACCCCGTACATCAATAAATAGATGTTGCATGCCTTGTTCACATGTCTTTGAGTTCAGAAACTTATCGATGGTTGTGTTTATGAGTTTGCAACAAACATTTGGGGCCGAGCAAGGAGCGTCTTTGCACTAGTGCAAAGACGCTCCATGCTCGGGGGCTACCCAGGGCACGATGCCCTCCCCATTTTTTACGATTTTTCAAAAAATCCCGACAACCGTGTCGAGACCGATTGCACGAGCGAGAGGTTTTTTTGACGGAAACTCAATCTTGCGAGAAGTAAAGGCGACGGCCTGCGTGGGATGAGGTGCTGCTGTTCATTCAAAGCTCCTAGTGCCTATGCCTCCACGGCTACAGCACGAAGATTTGCTAACACTGTTTGTGTCCTCTGGTCTTCACCCGACCTCTTTTCAAAAGCATTCTGGTGACTGCCTGGACTCTGGTCCAAAAAATGATTTCACAAACAAAACCACGCCAAGTTACCTCCCGAACCTTTCGAGTTCTCAGGGGCTACGAACAAGTGGTTACCCTTAGCAGATTGAGGGGGCTGAGCTTTCCGACTCCTACGCCTCCGCGGCTCCAGAGTAAGGCTCGGTCATCTCAATTTTCTAAGATTGACTACGCGTTGCTGCAGTCGTCCTGGCGCTCGGAAGCGATTCGGGTGTAATGTAACTCGAATAAAGTTCATAGCTACACGGCTAGTAGCGTTACGACTTGTTCCGGTCATTACATAAAACAAAATATGATTCAATTAACTCGAGGGCTCGGGGGCTTCCGGGTCCTCCAGTGCATCTTGTGGCAACAGCTCCAGGTCCTTCAGGGCAGCGTCGACCATGTCGCGGGTGAAGGAGGCACAATCTTTTTCAAGCTCGTCGCACTGCGCGTCGGAGATGCCAGGGGCCCAGCCGCCGCTCGGCGCCATGGGGTCCAGCCCCTGGTAGTGTGACTCGAACTTGGCGAGGACTCGGTGCACCGTCCACCGAGCAGTCGCCAGCTCAAGCTCCCGGACCGCGTCTGGGAGGCGCCCGACTTCTTCAACCAGCGTCTCGGGCGTCACCGGCCAGAGCAACACATCGAGCCCGACCATGGCCGTGCTGATGGCCCTACTGAGCTTGACCAGGTCCTCGATGTTTTTCTGGCAGGCCGCCTCGGACTCGCGCCGGGCCTCCTGGGCTTGGTTCAGGGCAACCGCGTCCTGCTCCTGAGCCATCTGCGACTGCTCCAATTCGATTTTGATCTCTGAAAGATGAATAGGGCGACAAGTTATGGCGGGTCCGTAGGAAAGGAGAAGACAGGGTCAAGGTTCGACACTCACTCTGAAGCTGCTCTGACAAGCGTCCGATCACACCGTCCTTCTCGATGACCTTGACGCTCTGCCAACTTCGTGGTCATCCCAGCGCGATACACGCGCGCCCCTGTGACGACGACCGACGAGTTAGAACACGACAAGAAACAGGCAGCGAAGGGGACGAAGAAGGAAAGCAACCACACGACTCACCCTCGAGGTCCTCTGACAGCTTGGCGTTGCTCTCACGCAGCCACGTCGCCTCCTCTGAGACCTCCTAAAGCTGATTGGAGACCTGGGAGAACTGGCAGTTGGCGGTCGTGAGATCCGCTGTGGCAATGCCCAGGTCGCGCTCCAGCTCCAACACCCTCGCTTTGAGCGTCGCCTTCTCGCGAGCCGCAGCCTGGGCGGCATCCCGGGCAGCGGTTTCGGTGGAGGCAGCAGTGGTCCTGGCCCTCTCGGCGGCCTCCTCAGCGGACGCCGTGGTCGTGCGGAGCTTCTCAACCTCGGCCTCGGCGAGAACCAACCTTGACGCCAGCGAGTCCCGCTCGGTCACAGCTGCGGCGACAGCGGTTTGGGCGACAGTAGTGCGGTCTTCCGCAGACTGCTTGGCGGCTTCAAGGGTCGTTCGCATCGACGCCTCTCTCGCCACCGCTATGGCTGCCACTACTCGAGCCACGACGAGCTTCATCTCCAACAGAGCCCGCTCCGCGTGGAGCTCTCTTTTCATGCACGCTCTCCTCTGACCTGACGCCGTGAGGGTCTGTCCCAAACAAGTCGAAGGTGAGACGCACTTCTCGGAAGAACCAAGAAATCGGAAAACAAATTGCTCAAGCAAGGAAACTTATCGACGTCGCGGGGAGGATCAATTTGTCGAACGCGCGACGCGCCCACGCCAGCCCGCGCTCAAGGGTGTTGCATGTCGCGGCCTCCTCGTCGTCCTCAGCATTGGTGCCAGCCTCGAAGGCAGTCGCCCATGGGGCACAGGCAAGCTTGAGGACTTAGGCCTCACAGCTTCCAACGCCTTGCGACAAGGCCACGCCGGAGTTCTCCTCGGCCTCTTAGATCTCCGAGGAGGCGGCCCTTGTCGCGTCCTCGGGGGCGTCACACTCTTGAGGGGTCGCGGCGGGCTCGCTCGGCACGAGGACCTCCTCTACGGCGGTGGCAATGGGTTGAGGTGACGATGGCCTCACTCCTCCGACAACACCCTCGACCGCGCCGACCACCGAAGCAGCGGGCGCGGCTGTGGCTTTCTCTGTGGGCTGGAGATGGGACGCGCCCATGCCCTGTCCGGCTGACGTTTGCGGGGGCATGATCACGTCCGACTCCGTGCCGACCGCGGAGACCCCGAGAGCCCCCTCCGCCGCCTCCGGCGCGGCGGGGGGCGCTGAGCCGCCAGCACCCTCGTCTGACAAAGCACTGACGTGGCCGACGCGATGGTGTCCAAGATTGATGGGTCAGCGAACATCTGCTCCATCGCCACCTCCAGCATCTCCCGGTCGTTGCTCGGTAATTCAGCGGCATCGAGATCAATGGTCCCGATGCCGGGGAAGTCCACGTACTGGGACGACGACAAGTCCGTCGCACCCTTGACCGACGCTGCGCCCGCAGCCGTTGAAGACTCAGGCGCCACTGACGTTGCGGTGTCATGCTCCCCCGCCGACGGGGGTGGCACAGAACCATCGTCTGCGGGCTCCATCACCACGTCCTCACCACTCGTGCTAGCACCGGCCGGTGGCTCCAATGTCGCTTGAGGAGCGGTCGTCTCCGTGACCGTCCGCTCCACCTCGATGGCAGCGGCGGCGCAGTCGACTCCACCACAACGGTGGCCATGACCAGCCCTTCCTCGACCTGCACCCAAAGCGGCTCGGCGCATGAAGGCTGAGGACGGGGCTCAGAGGGCACAACTCGTGCACTCAAGGCCAAGCGCTTCAGAGGCACAAGGCTAAGGACACCAGTGTCGGCATGCCTACGAGAAGATAGAACCAAGATTAACAAGCAAAGCAAGTTGAAGAGTTCACAACGGTGGCTTCGAGGACAAAAACTTACATCTTGGAGCGCACCCAATACTTCTTCACCGGGCAGCCCGACGAGCCCTGCTCGGGGGCTGCGCGCTTGGAGCCCACCAACTCGGGGGCTACTCCACTTCAACTCACCGCCTAGACAGCGGCAAAGCGCTCCCCCTGCTGCTCAGAGGCTGATCCTCCGACCTCCGCAATGGCCGGGGTTGATCCTTGCCCCCCGTTAGTGACAAGGGAAACGTGTACGTCCGAGGCTCTACCGCCCCGGATAAGCAATGACTGTAGGCGCCGTGGGGCGACGCCGGAATCTGCCTCCTGCAGTGCGCTCGGCGTTGACGCCGAGTATACCTGAGCATTTTGAGTCCGGCCCGACCCGGCCGGCCCGCCCGCGCCGTGCCCGCCCACGAGCCTTACTGGACGGGTGTGGGCAGAGATCTTGAAGCCCGCGAAAATTTTTTTGGCCCGAGCCCGGCCCGAAAATCGAGGCCTGACGCGCCCAGTGGGATGGTCATGGGCAGGATTTTTTTGGCCTGAAATAACAGAAATTTTTTTGAGCCCGACCCGAAAATGCACAGTTCTAACGCCGAGCATGTTGACCTCGCCCGAGACCGGCGCCTCTGCAGGGAGTCCGAGTCGGGGCGGTCGGAGCCGTCGAAGAGTTGGCGGGCTAGAGCCGGTCACTCCTCCGACCGCCTCGGTGGGTTGGCCCGACGAGGCGGAACTCTCTGCGACTCAGAGGCGCCCGCCCCGCTGGGCACCATGCGGGGGCGGACCGCCTGCAGGTCCTCTCGAGCGGGGCAAGCCGCTGGTTGCAAGCTCGAGCCCGCATTCTTCTCACGCATGGCTATCTGCGGCCACCGCGACGACGATACCTCAGTGCACGGGGAGGCGACGATGAGGACGACCCCGATATGTCGCTCCAATACACCGCTGCGCTGGCTATGTCGCCACTCCACGACGGCTCTGGTGATGGATCTTCATTGGAGGAGACACCACGCTCCCCCGCCTTCCGCCTCTTGATGCAGTTGTCATTCCGATCGCTCTTGGCGATCTCACGCTCCTTGTGCAGCGCCTTGCACGCAGCACGCCGCCTCTCCGCGGCCGCTTTGTTCCGGTTGAAGATCACCTCCTCCGGGAGAGGCGCCTTGGCTGGAATGAGGTGGACACACCTCAACTGCAACGACAAGAAGATGGAGGGATCAGCCGGAGTAGAAGGTCTCCGAGAAGACCAGCATCACAATGAGGAACACAGATCAACCGAATTTTATCGAGAAGATGGTGACTTACAAATTTCTCAGTCCCCTCATGGGGAAGCATCTGGAGCAGCCACGCTGGCGGCCACGAGTAGGTTGACTTCCTGATCGCATGCACCACGCGGCACTGGACCTCAAGCGGCAACGAGAGGGTCGGAGCGGTCACGATTCCTGTCTAGGGGGCCCGGTCGGCCGTCATCTCACAGACACGAAGCGGCCGCCTCTGGAGCGGCACAACTCCTCGGGCATGGTATTGCCCGAGAACTTCAGACAAGGTGACCCCGGCTCCTCGGAGACGCCTCAGCACCGCCCAGTGATCATTGAGGATCTTTTCTTGCTCTGCCTTCGTAGGGCCGTCCGACCAGTTTCTCTGTGACTGGTCGATGGAATTTCCAGTGAACGCCGGAAGCACGAACTTGGGGTCGTTCCGCAGATAGAACCACCCCTTGTGCTAGCCGCTGTTCGAGCTAGTCAGGGACGCCAGGATGTAGTCATCACCACAACCCTGCTTCATCCGGAGGTTGGCACAGCCGATCGTCGCCGCCCGGGAACCCTCCTTCAAGCACGCGAACTTGAAGAAGTACCGGAAAAGATGCCAATGGGCACTTATTCCCAGGTTGCCCTCGCACATCGCCTCGAACGCCTCCATCTGCTGGATGCTGTTCAGGTTGAGGTGCTGTAGCTGGAGGTCGTACTCGAAGAGGACTCCGCGGATGAATCGCCCGACGGGGACGAAGAAGCCATGCTCGTGGAAGGCCACGAACGAGACCACGAACCCCTTGGGAGGGCGCGACATGGACTCGTCGCTGGGCACCTTCCAATCCACAGCGGTGGTGAGAGGAGGGAGCTACCCCGCCTCGATGAGATGAAGCAACTGCTCGCGGGACACATTGGATCATGTGCAGTTCGACATCGCGGCGGCGGAGCTTCAGGTGGGCTGGAGGCGCAAGAAGTGATGGCGTTGCGGATGTGGAAGAGCACCGGGAGTAAGATGCGAGTGCAGAGGAAGAAGATAATGGGAAAGCAAAGTCCTGAACCCGTGCCCAATGCGCGGTTTTAAAGGAGTGAGTGCGGTCGCTCGCATTGAACGCCGGCCCCGTCGCGTCAGCAAAACGTTCACCCACGCGCGCGCGCCCTGGTGAAACAGGCGCCCACTCACGCGACGCCTCGATCCCCACAGGGTATAGACCTGCAACGCCTGCGCGCGATCATGTCGAACGGTCACGTCCGTCACATCGGCCGAGATGCTCGTGCCCACTACTTCGCCCGCATTTACCACGTCACCCACGACGACCGTTACAACCGCGACGACCATGACTACCCTGACAAAGTATTCCCAGGCTACAACGGCTACAAACACAAATAAAAGCCCGCGAGTGAGTCTTCAACTCACCCTCAGGCTCGGGGGCTACATCCAGTGGATGCGCTCACGCGCACCCACCGAGAAAAATGAAGAACAACACCAACACCAACCCCACTCTGTTGAGCCTGAGCGCGAGTCTTCGACTCACCCACAGGCTCAGGGGCTACTGATGAGGGCCCGGATTAGGGCCCCCTTTCACGGTGATCTTATCACAAGGTAATACAACACCATTGACAACGTGAAGGCCAAGATTGGCAGTGTCAAGGCCAAGATTCAAGACGAGGAAGACTGAGGACCCCAGTCAAGACCCACACTAGCAAGACGTCATGATTCTGACCAGTTGGCAGCATATCCGACTAGTTCCCCACTACAGGGATCCCCTCCGACAAGTCTCCTCCTTGCACGACAAGTCTCCGCCTTCCACGACAAGTCTTTGTCTCGCACGACAAGTCTCCTCCTCGAACGAGCTCCCCCCGACTGGTGCGTGGGCCATGACACGCGGTGCGAGCCTGGGGCACGAGCAACTTCGATATGACGTGTGGGGGAACAACTCCTCGCGCCATGCAGATGCACCAACTGGCGGCCATGCAAGCAGCTGGCCCCGACAAGAGCCTTAATGCAAGTCTGCCCGGCTGTGCAACCATCCCATCAACATCATCTCCAACTCTGCCACATACAAGCTCAGCCTGAGGCACTCAAGCACCCCCTACGACGAGCTCAAGCCTAGACTTAGGCCTTAGCGTGGCGGGCTAGTCAAGTACTCGGGCAGGCCAAAAACTACTCGGAGGAGATGCCAAGCGTCCCGGGGTGAACAGCCACACCCGACCATGCGGCGGCTCCCACGACCAAGTAGCACGACTCCACTTCAATGCGCCCTGACGGACAGCGACGTGCGGCGGGACATCCCAGCAACCGAGCATTGTACTTCTTTTCCACTTCCCCCTTGTGCACCTCCCCTTGACTATAAAAGGGAGAGGAGAGCAACTATTACATGGGTTAGACCTCCTACAGATCGGACACCACTTCAAGGGACTTGGGTCCGACACCCTTTCCCGACCAGTTTGTAACCCCTACTACAAACACCCCTAGCTCGGGAACACGGCAGCTCAACACTGGACGTAAGGTATTACTCCTCGAAGGCCCAAACCAGTCTAATCTCGTTGTCTCCTGTGCTAACCATCCGAGCCCGACGCACGATCGATACAAATTTACTGCTGGTGGTAGAGAACCCCGTCACGACGGCTTTCTCCTTCCTCTGCATTAGCGACCTTCTCCTCCAGGCACAATGTCGTGGTGGTGGTGCGGCCTGTGCGAGGAAGGGGTAGTGGCGGAGGGCCGTAGCGGAGAACCATGGCAGCCAGCCGACGGTGGTGGTGGTGGTGGCCCGTAGTGGGGCGGTGGTGGTGGCGAGGCCCATAGTGGGGCGTCTTTTCTTTTTTATTCTGTTGCAATAATGTTTGTCAAGAGTCAGATAGGACTCACGGCACACCTTTGCCATGAGTGCTCTTTGGAGCTCACGGTAAAGAGCTCTTTGCCGGCAGAAGTTTGCCGTGAGCGCTTTACCGGCGGTTACTCACGGCAAAGCTTTTGTGAACCGGGCTTTGCCGTGAGGAACCGGCTCACGGCAACTAAGCGGAATCCGATAGTGATAAGGGTGTACTGTAACTACTTTAGTGCTGCATGTTTACTAGCAGCTGGTCAGTCACAGGAACTTCACAGTGTCTTATTTTACTAGTAGTATTTGCTTAGCTGGCCATCTATACTTGTGTCGCTTTCCTAAAGATGCAAAGTTTGGTGTGCATATTGTAGAATAGGATTCCACCCCATGCATGATAAGAGAAAGGATGTTGTTGTTTTATTTGCCGGTGCTTCCCTATCATGCGACTATCATTAGAGAGAACACCTGTTACCATGTAGGGGTATGTAGGGAACTGCTGCGGCGTAGGAGTAGTGTCAGGCTGTTCATTTGTCTTAGTCGGCCATACTTTTCCCTCATAACAAATCAGTCACCAGCAACCCATCATCAATATTTTTTCTCAGAACAAATCAGTACTAGCAACCTGCCAAAAGAACATGATATTATCCACACAGGGTATTGAAAAGGTCCTAGGAGGACAAGTTAAAAAACTGCATCGGCGTCCTGCACGCTCACGGTAAACAAGCGGAACCCTTCTGTCCGTCTTCCACCACTCTCATGCCCTCCTGCCCGCACCATTCCCTAATGCCCCAAATCTCCGCCCCTAGTCCTCGTCTGAGCTCCGCCACCACCACCACCAACACCGCAAGAGGGAGCACCACTGGCAAAAGATGCTAGCGCACCTCGTGCTCTGCCTCGGGGCGCAGCGAGCTGGCTGGCCCCTGCTCCACCACATCTGCCTCTCCCGCCTAAGATACCGTCGGTGTCGGGGAAGTGGGGGCTTGAGGAGGAAATCCGACCTCTGCAACGCCACCATAGAGGAGGGACTGAGTCGCTATGGGGAGGAGGTCGGGTCATCAAAGAGATAGAGAGGTGGAAAGGAGCCTCGGGGACGCCCTGCACCACCATGACGGCATGCTCCTCCACCTCTCCTTTGTCGTCGTGGGCCGGTGGCGCAGAGGGAGCTCCCTTCTCGTAGCATCCTAGCCCCGAGCCTGCTCCAGGCTGCCCCAGCTTGAACGCGCCATCGACCGACCTTGCGCCCTGCTCGTGGAGGTCGCATCAGCTCGATGCGCTGCCATTGGAGCTTTGCGTATGCGGTGACCTCCATGGCGAGTCATCCTCGTAGATCCTTGCGGCGGCGAGGATGGAGGAGGGCCCACTGGGTGTTGTCATGACCGGAAAAGGTGGCGTGTGAGCTAGAGATGTAGGCCGATGAGTGTGGGTATGAAGCGAAGGAGGAAGAAGAGGAGGGGCCAAGGTAGGGGCTCCGTCGCCGACCTCCATCTCGGGCTGCCGCCAGGATCTCCATGGCCCACACTGGAGCTTGTCCCACGACTGCCGCGAGCAAGAGAGGGCATAGGAAGCAAGGGAGGGCAACTTGTACCACAGTTCGGGGGAGGACGGGTGTGACACCCCAAGTTTTCAGTCGAGTTCCTTAACCCTAATGATCCGGTCAACAGTGTTGACTTTGGTCAAACGATGGTCAACCTGGGCCATCACCTCGAAAACATCACCGACAAAACCTAATGACACCCTTTGGTCAACCATAGTCAAGGTTGGGTCAAAACCCTAATCAAACCCCTTGAACCCCTCTTGACCCACCAGTGTCAGCTGGTACTTTTGCCGCGTTCTCCAAATTTCCCCTAAACACTTCAAAATCTCCCAATGAAAAAGTTGTGTGTTTTGTTGAGGGACACAACTTTCATGTTGAGTGGCATTTGAAATTTGGAGTGGAAATGGGTGAAAAACTCAAGTCAACGCTGGAGGTCACTATTCATCGGCGCCCAGAAAACAGCCAGTTTGGCATGCGATTTGTGCAAAAGTGGTTGAGAAAAACCCCATACGCCCTTTGTAGAAGTTGTAGAGGGGTATGAGATCTACAACTTTCCTATTGACCACTCGGTCCACTTCCATTTCAAAATTTTGAGTTTTTAGCAATCAAACAGGGCCAGTTGAATTTAAATCGGGCCGACCCGCGCCACACGCACGACGTCGCACGTGACGTCGTCGCGGCACGCCGACCCGCCCGACTGGTGCGCGCACGCTGAGGTCCCCCTCCGACCGCCGGTCCGTGCGAGGTGTCTTGGTCACTGTGGCAAGGTACGGGTGACGCGGTCTAAGGCATAGGTCGGTACCACGCGTTCCCCTCTCAACCGCTGGCCGGCGCACCGCCTCGCCGCCTCGCCGCCATTGGCCCAGAGGCCGTCGCACGCCGCTGCCCATACCTCGTCGTACTTGGCCGTGCCACTGCCCATACCCTGACCCCGCGGCCTTGGTGCGCAAGGAACGCCCAACCGCCTCGAGCCGTCTATAAAGCTTCCCCCTTTTCTCCTCGCGCGAGCACAGGCATGCGCCGCCGTCCGCCATAGTAGCCGCCGCGGTGAACTCCGTACTCCGACTGCTTGCGACGCCAATACGTGCCACTCCCGCCTCCCTCCTGCACCAACGAAGCATCCACGCTCGCTTGTTGCTCAGGTCAAGCCGCCAACTCGCCGGAGTCCGAGCTCCCGCGGCCGCCGCCGGGCAGCCCTTGCCGAGCTTGTGCCCCCGCCTGCTCTCCAAGCCAATGGCCACTCCTAGCCCCTCCTCTAGGACACCGTGAAGCTTCCTGTGCCGCCCGCGCGTGCTCCCCGACCAAGAGCTTGCCGGAGCAATCCTCCCCGCGGTCACCACCGCCGGTCTCCGTCATACCCCCTCGCCGGAGATGCCCCCGACCCCAAATCCACCACCAATAGTTCCGTGGTGAGCCCCTGCTCGATTTTCCCCACCTCCCTGACCTGCTCCGCCGCCGGCGGGAGCCTAGGACCCAATTGCTTGGGGGTCGTTCTTTCCAGGGTTGTAACTGTAAACTGGGGGCCGGACTGTGATCTTTTGAAAAGTTCCAGGGGGCCTTTCGCAAAATGGACCTTCACTCCTATGGGTGTTATAGCTGCAACTTGTAAATTCAATATAAAATCATAGAAAAATCCAAAAATAGCAAACTCAATTTTTCTGTGCTCAGTGTAGCAAGAACTACAACTTTTTCCAAATATGAATATAGTCTTGAGCTACAGTTTTCGCTTGAAAAATAGAAATGTAAAATACCTAGATCTGTGATTCTCCAAAATCCATACATGATCTTGAGCTGGATTTTGGATATGTTGTGAGTACTAGGATGTGTAGGTCCTGTGCCAAAAAATTGCACAAAGTTATTGAAGAAATCTTTTTATATAAATTGTCTTGTATTATTGTCAAATCTGCTTAGATGATTTTTGTAGATTAAAATTTAATTATTTTTGAGCCCAACTTCTGGCTATTGTCTTTGAATGTTGAAAAGCACCTCTGGTGAATTTATCATGATTTTATCACTGTTAGAAATATTTATTCCTGATTTATGCTTGTTTTTAATCATAAATGTGTAGATCAAGATCTATAAATGCTATAGATGTGTTTGTTGGTTTTGTCTTTTAATGTTGCAAAGCACCTCTGGAATGGGTAGATGATGACGCCGAGTAATGGCATCCGAGGACCATGTGTGGTTCGAGGACCGGTGGATGGTCGCTTCCTTGTGTGATGAGTGATTGACAACGTTGTGTGGACCGATTCTTGGCTAAGTATTGCGGTGTGCAGGTTGCGGCTTGACTCGTGTTGGTGTAGGTGAAGAACAAGTGCGAAAGGTCGTCGCGGTGAGGCCTCCGGGTGTGGAGAAGACAAGTAGGCTTCGTTCGAGGGACCCGGTGGCCGCGGGGTCAAGTGCGGGCCGCATGGTGGCATGAACAGCAAGATGAAGTCGTGGACGGTTTCTTGGTTGAGCCTCAAAACCAAGGTCGAGCCGGGACTACGTGGGAGCCAAGTCATGAGTGGAGATTGGCGGAGGCTACACCGAGTTCGCGGGGTTTCCGTGGTTCACCGTAAAACCACCGGGTTCCTTGGTTGATCCACAAAGCCAAGACCGGAGAACCGAAGACGGAGGTGCAACGAAGACTGCACCGGGCCCGACCGGTGGGTCCGACCGGTCCGACGGGTGGGGACCGGCCTCCGACGGTGAGGAGCACCGGTCCGACCGTGTGCGACGACGCAGCCGAATCTTCGAAGCGGAGGACACGCGTCGGGATCGCATGGCTTGCGTCGAGGCTACGCAGGTGCGGTCGCCGGCATCCGTCCGATGGTGAAGACATCGGAATTCCGAATCCGCCCTTGAGGGGCATGTATCCCTAGTTAGTAGAGAGGGGCATTTTAGACATTCGGTTGCCGCCTATATAACCCAAGAGGTGAGAGGTTGGCAGCCAACCCTTGGAACCCTAGCTCATTTGTTTTCCTATTTTCCACCTATTTTCTCTAGGTTTTCTTTAGGACTAGCAAGAGAGCTTCACGGAGAGATCTTGTTGAGAGGGATGGATGATCGGGCGGCTTGCTAGACCTTGTATGAACCTTTGTCTCTTGTATAGATGATTCGGCGTGGTTCCTCAAGGTTTGGATGTGTTTTCCCCGGTTGTTCTTGGTGGTGATTTTCGGAGCCCTTTCTCGGTGATTTCTTTGGGTTGGTTTCGAGGCTTTTCTCTTGGGGATTTGATGGGGGAAATTTGTGGGAACCCTTCGTGGTTCTTTGGGCTGTGATTCCCCTCCCAAATCCGTGAGTAAAAGTGCTCGATTTTGGGGGTTTCTTGAGTTCTTGGGTTGAAGGTGCTTTCGGCGGGATTTCTTCGATTCCTCCTTTTTGGACGAGATTTGGTGGGATTAAACTTGGTTATGGACTCCTCATGAGGTGTTCCTGATATCCCCAAAGTCTTGTTCAAGTCCGTGGAGCGATTCGGGAGATCGAGATTTGGATTTGGGGGAGTTGACCCGTGGGTGCCGTTCATCCCGAGTCGCCTGTGCCACACCGGCTCGACCGTGCTCTTGACCGGTCCGACCGGTGCAAGCCCTTGTGGGATTTTGCTCGGGTGAACGTCTTGGTGAGTTCGTTGTTGTCCCGTGGTGCTGCTGTTTCGAGTTTGGATCCGTTTGGTGGTCGGTTGGCCCGTTTGGTGCCTTGGGGGCTTTCTGGTCGCCATCGGCCCGACCGGCGTGCTCACCGGTCCGACCGGTGTAGAGCCACTTAGTGGAAGTTGCTCAGGTTCACCAGCCAGGGACCGGTCTGACCGGTGGTGCTCACCGGTCTGACCGGTGTGGGTCTCGTAGACTCGGGGTTTGTTGTTCCGCCGCGTTCTCGAGCTCGGAAGGCCGTGTGTGTTGGTTCCTAGGTCCGAGTGGCACTCCAAAGGGGCTACGTGGGCTTGACCAACTTGGGTAGTGAGTCGGAGACGTGTGTTGGTAGCCGTGTTCGTCTTGTTGGAGCTCTCATCTCCATCGAGAAGAATTTTTATCGGCTCCCATTCACTCCCCCCTCTCCGGTTCGCCGTATCGGTCCTTCAAGTGGTATCGAGCCGGTTCGGGTCTTTATTGACTCTAACCGCCCAAGATCCAAGGATGGCGTACCAGAACGGGGTTCGGGTCCTCCACACTTCGATGGCAAGAACTACCGGATGTGGAGCAAGCGGATGGGTGCGTTTCTCCGCGAAAGGGTCGCATCCTTTGGGATGTCACGGTGGACACAGGCTATGTCCACGTTGATTTCCTCGCTCCAGATCGAGGGGACGCCTTCGACGCCAACAATAAGGCGGTCGACTACTTGTTTCGTGCTTTGTGTCGACCGAGTTCGACGGTGCACACCGAGCACTTGGCTTGTAGGATTTGGGCGGTGTTGAAGGAGGCTCATGTTGGGAACGCCCGTGTGCACAGCACGGTTGTATGCGACCTACCGGAGAGAGTACGAGAACTTCACTCATCTCCCCGTGAGTCCATCGATGCCTTGTTTCGCAGGTTCACGGTGGTCGTGAACAACATGAGGGCCAATGTGGACGTGCTCCCGTACGATGATCATGATAGAGCTGGCCAAGCTCTTACACTCTTTGGATCGTACGATATGGAGCGGAAAGTTCGAGGCCATAGTCGAGTCGAGCGTACGATACTCGACGGTGAACGAGCCGTTCTCGAAGCTCAAGTCGGCCGAGGTGGATAGGGGCATGACCGCCAAGCTCGAGGGACCGATCGATTCCCATAGTCTTGCCCTCGTTGGTGGTTCCAAAGGAAAGACTAACTCTAACCCATCCACCAGATGTTCTCGTTTTCCTCTTTGATGTCTATGCCGATGAGGAGTTTGATGACCTTGGAGAGGACGAGCCGGCGCCGTTGACGAGGCGGTTCGAGAGGCCGCACGAGAACCGCGTGAACATGAGGAGGAACACGAGGACTCGCTTCCCGCTGCGGCAAGCCGGACACTTCGTCGCCGACTGCCCGGAGAAGGCCGAGAACAAGGACAGCTACAAGCACAAGCCGAGGAAGAACGACGACAAGTACCGTTCGAGGCGCGACCACAAGAGCAAGCACAAGAACAAGTACAAGGACGAGCGACGATCGAGGAAGAAGGAGGGCCGAGGCAAGGCCCGAGCGATGGTTGGAGCGAGCGACGTCGACTCCAGCTCCGCGTACTCCACCTCGAGCTCGAGCAGCAGCCGACGACGAGGGAGATCGCCGCAAGAACAAGAGGTCGTCTAAGAACCCGAGCGGGCCGAGCCGCTCGCGAGAGACGGCTTCTCGCACCATGGCGTTGAGCTCCGGCGGCAAGAAGAGCACACGGAGCGACTCGGACTCGAGTCCGACGACGAGGTGCGTGATGAGCTTCCCTTCTTGCGCCAGAGAATGAGAGACTTGGCTCTTTGCTTGATAACCGTGATGACATGCTTAGAGAGGCCAAGAAAATGAGGAAAGAGCTTAGGGCTTCACTCGAGGATGCTAGGACTAGAGTGGCTGAGCTAGAGACACAGGTGCTTGATAGCAAGCTTGAGATTGATTCGCTTAAGGCTAGCCCCGTTGTTTCGATGAGAATGATTGTGCCGATTGCTCTATTTTCCTTGCTGATCTTGCTTTGTTCAAGGAGAAGCATGCCTCAAAGTGTGAGGAACTAGATGTGCTTAGGGTTGAAGTGGTTGAGCTTAAGTCTAGACCTCGCTTTGCTAGGTGCTTGCACTTCTTGCCCCGTTTTGCATGCTAAGATCGATGAGATGCATGCTTACACTAGTTCGCTCGAGGCTAAATTGAAGGAACCCATGCCTACATCTTGCTCTACCCGTGAAATGCATGCATTGAAAAATTTGGAGCTTGCACATTATGTTGATCGTTTGCAGGATGAGAATGATGATTTGAGGAAGTTGATGGGTTGGTTGTCCTGGCCACGAGCCTCGCTGAGGATGATGATCGAGGCCTTTAAGAGGCAAGATGGTGAGGGGCTTGGGGCAAACAAGGTTGGTGAGGGAAGTGGAGAGAATATCCCGAGCCACCAAAAACCCACCACAAAAATGATTTCCCACCAAAACCTAACCATCTAAGGAACCGACTAGACACAACCCCGCCTCCACCCGTGTTTCCTACACCCACAAACGACCTACAAAAGCCTATCAAGTTTGTGAGCACTTCGGGGAAAGTGTTCTTTGGGAAGGAGAATGAGAAGGCGAGTGGTGAGAAACCTATGGAGGGTTTGAGTGGAGAGAAACCAAGTGAGCAGCCACATCCCAAGCCAAAGCCTAAGCTTGTGAGGTTCCATTGTGGCTATTGTGGGAGAGATGGCCATAAGGAGGGAGTTTTGCTTCAAGAGGAAGCGAGAGGAGAGAATGGAGAAGGAGTGGGCTAACAAGGACAAGTACCACCCTTCCAATGGTGTACTTGAGCCTCGTGTGCGGATGCCCGGGGGCAAGGCGATTGTGAGGACGGGTTCGGGCTTGGGGAGAGAAGAAGGTCAGAGGCGGTCTGCCGTCCGCAGCACACCGGCCGACCGGTGTGGGGCACCGGCCGACCGGTGCGGTGCCGGACGGACGGCTGCTCGGGTTTCGAGCGCGTACGGATGCGAGGGTTGTTTCGGTGGTCGTGGTTCGGTGGTTGGGCTGGAAAGGGTTCAGGTGGTCAGTTTGCTAGGCGTTCTCCACCTCGTGCTCAATACGGGGATTGGAGGAGTCGTGGCGGTGAGTTGGAGAGGAAGGACG
Organism: Cenchrus americanus; assembly: GCA_947561735.1. Taxonomy (NCBI): domain Eukaryota; kingdom Viridiplantae; phylum Streptophyta; class Magnoliopsida; order Poales; family Poaceae; genus Cenchrus; species Cenchrus americanus. The sequence continues at coordinate 71,544,143 of OX387244.1, read as the reverse complement.
TGCCACGGGCTTTCTTGCGTGGTTTTGGTCCTCCTCCAGGCAGAGAGGGGTGGTTCCCTCAGGGTGGTTACCGTGGTGGTGTTCGTGGAGGTAGTTTTGGTAGGAGAGATGCTTTGGTTGGTGCTAACCCCACTTTCGAGCAAATGGCTCGGCACTGGTTTTCCTCCTTTGGTTCTAACCCCGATCTTTGAGTCGTTTGTTCGCTCACGTGCCTATTTTTGATGTGCGGTGGGAGACTTGAAGAACATTTGGTTGATTGACTCCGTTGCTCGAGGCATATGACCGAGACAGGGGGTGGTTCTCAAGTCTCGTCCCGTGGTGACGAAGAGGTACATCACTTTTGGGGACAATGGGCGTGGGCGTGTGCTTTCGAAGGTGAGATAAAAGTGAGTGACAAGATCACTCGAGGCGTGTTGCTCTTGTTCAATCGCCGGGGTACAATTTGCTTTCCGTGTCTCGGCTTGTTGGATGAGGGTTTTGAGGTGTTGTTTCGGCCTCGGTGGTTCTCGGATTGTGGACTCTCGAGGGGACCTTGTTTGTATGGTCGTTCCCGAGGGTCGGTGTTTCGTGCTGATTTTTCTCGCCTTCGGGTGTTGAGCGTTGTTTCTTGGCCGGTTTTTCGAGTGAGTTGTGGAAATGGCATAGGAAGTTGGGTCACTTGAGCTTTGACCTTTTGTCTCGCTTGAGTAAACTCAATTTGGTCCGAGGATTGCCACGGTTGAGGCTTGAGAAAGAGTTGGTTTGTGCTCCGTGTAGGCATGCCAAGATGGTGGCCTCTTCTCACCCGCCTCTCACCGATGTGATGACTGAGCGTCCATGCGAGCTGCTCCATATGGACCTTGTTGGCCCGGCCTCGTGTGCGATCTGCGGGTGGGAAGTGGTATGTCCTTGTTGTGGTGGACGACTATTCTCGGTATGCGTGGGTGTTCTTTCTAGAGGAGAAGGGGGAGACGTTTGGTTTTGTTCGAGATCTAGTCTTGAGGTTGAGGAACGAGAGGCACGGAGATGCCATACGAGCTATCCGTAGTGATAATGGCTCGGAATTCAGGAACTCTCGTTTTGAAACCTTTTGTCATGACTTGGGTCTTGAGCACCAGTTTTCGAGTCCGTATACGCCTCCCCGAATGGTGTTGTGGAAAGGAAGAACAGGACCTTGTGCGAGATGGCTCGGACGATGCTTGATGAGCATAGGACTCCGAGGAGGTATTGGGCTGAGGCGGTGAATACCGCATGCTATGTGTCGAACAGGATATACCTCGGGTGCACAAGAAGAAGACATGCTATGAGTTGATGCATGGCCGCACACCCAAGGTGAGTCACTTCCATGTCTTTGGTTGCAAGTGTTTTATTCTGAAGAAAGGGAGAAGTTGGATAAGTTTGAGGCTAGGTCCGTCGATGGCATTTTCTTTGGTTATGCATCTCATTCTAGAGCATATCGTGTGCTCAATCTTGAAACTAACCAAATCGTGGAGACTTGCGAGGTAACCTTCGACGAGACAGAGCCACGTAGTCGGCCTTGTCTTTGAGTGTGCGGGTGATGATGAGCTTGGCGAGGAGATTTTTCAGAGGAGGAGCATGAACATGGTGATGATGAAGATGGCGGTGTGGTGCCCCCGCCGAACATGTACCCACTACTTCGACTACGATGATGGATGGACCCTCTCGCTACACCTACGACGACAAATCAAGAACGAGGAGAAGCCGATGTTGAGGGGGAGGTAGCTTCGAGGCGAGAACCTCCCCGGCGAGTTCAAGTGGATCACCCACCCTTCGAGAATCATCGGTGACATGAATGAACGCACTACACGGTCGAGGTTTCGAAACAATTCCCATTTTGCTCATGCTGCATTTGTTGCTTCTTTTGAGCCCAAAGACATTGGACACGCACTATCTGATCACAATTGGGTTAACTCTATGCATGAGGAGTTGGAGAACTTTGAGAGGAATCAGGTGTGGGAGTTGGTTGACCCTCCCCCAGGGTGTAAGCCGATTGGTACAAAGTGGGTGTGGAAAAACAAAGAGGGAGAGAAGGGTGAGGTTGTGAGGAACAAGTCGAGACTTGTTGCCCAGGGGTTCAGTCAGAAGGAGGGGATCGACTACGAGGAGACCTTTGCTCCCGTAGCCCGTTTGGAGGCGATTAGGATCCTTCTAGCCTTTTCCGTGGCTAAAGGGTTCAAGTTGCACCAAATGGATGTGAAGAGTGCTTTTCTGAATGGAGTGTTGGAGGAAGAAGTGTATGTGAGGCAGCCTCCGGGGTTTGAGAGTGAGAGGTACCCCCACCGGTGTACAAGTTGAGGAAGGCGCCGTATGGGTTGAAGCGGCGCCTAGAGCTTGGTATGGCGGGTTGAGGGGGTTCTTGTTTGAGAGAGGCTTTGAGATGGGGAAGGTCGATCGACCTTGTTTTTGCCGAGGCAAAGGGCGGAGATATCCCGATTGTGCGTGTGTACGTGGATGATATTGTCTTTGGTGGCTCGTCTAACTCTCTTGTTGCGAGGTTTGCGGATGATATGAGCAGGGAGTTCGAGATGAGCATGATGGGTGAGTTGCGCTTCTTCCTGGCTACAAATCAAGCAATCAAAGGAAGGAACATTTGTGCACCAAAGCTAAATACACCAAGGACATTGTGAGGAAGTTCAAGATGGAGGACTCCAAGGCTATGACGACGCCGATGAGTACGACTACGGCTCTTGATGCGGACGAGGAAGGTGAACATGTGGATCGAAGGAGTACGGAGCATGATCGGGTCACTCCTCTACTTGACGGCGACGAGGCCGGACATACGGCTCTCGGTGTGTCCGTGCGCTCGTTTTCAAGCGTCTCCGAGGACTTCGCATCGGCAAGCGGTGAAGAGAATTTTCGTGTACTTGCGTCACACTCCCGACTTCGGTCTTTGGTACTCCGCGTCCTCTTCTTTGGCGCTTCATGGTTTTTCGGACGCGGATTTTGCCGGTGTCGGTTGGATAGGAAGTCCACTTCGGGACTTGCCGCTTTTTGGGTTCTTCGTTGGTGTCTTGGTCTTCCCGTAAGCAGTCGAGTGTTGCTCAATCCACGACCGAAGCCGAGTATGTTGCCGCTGCTAGTTGTTGCTCTCAGCTCCTTTGGATCACCTACACCATGAGTGACTTTGGTGAGGAGTATACCCGTGTCCCACTTCAATGTGATAGCACCAGTGCCATAAGCGTTGCAAAGAACCCAGTGCTCCATTCCAAAACAAAACACATAGAAGTGAGGTATCATTTTCTGAGAGACAATGTTGAGAAAGGAAAGATAGCTTTGATCCATGTACCCACACATGACCAACTAGCCGATATTTTCACCAAACCCCTAGATCAAGCCACTTTCACTCGTTTGCGGGGGGAACTTGGTGTGTGTTTGATTTCTTGAGTTGGGTGTGTGGGAGCTTTCTTTTGCCGGTGGTGTCGAGCCCGTTTTGCCTCCCCTCGAGGAGCCGGTTTTGTAGCATATGTATAGCTTTCCTTTGTGCATTTCTTGCATTTGGCATGGCATATGTAACATGATGTATAGGCATCCTTGTATCTTAGATTGCATGCATTTTGTATCATATGCATTGGTTAAGAAAAGCTTCTCTCATATACATTGTTCACCATGGAATGAGATATATGTCTTTGTGAGCTTGTTTGGTATGCTACGGTTAGTTTGGCTTAGCTCTTGATGATCTTGATGAATAATCCATGGTTGATAGCTATGCTTTTGAAAATTGTCACATGTTTGCTCTCTCATGTGTAAATGCCTTTACATGCTCTTGACATGTTTTTGTGGCTTTGCTATGCTTAATTTGTGGTTGGATAACTAGTTTATTGATCATATGGGGCCAAAGGCTCATTTGCCATCATGAATGTTTAGCCCTCTAGATTTATCTTGTGGAGGAGCATAAGTTCCTTTTTGTCGCAAAGACATTTCATGTACCATTTACAAATCTGAAAATGAAATGAAAAATGCTTGGAAGATATGCTCCCATGTCATCTGTGCTGAATTTAATTTGCTTTGGGTGCTAAACCGTTGCATGATGCCTACCAATGAGAAGTCTCATAAATAGAAGTAGGCACATGGCTCGGTGGCTTTGACATGACATGAGGTGCTTGTGGGTGTTTGTGATGGTCTTATGATTAGAATGGCTGTCCTAGCATGAAGTTTGTGTGGCTTTGCCATTTTGATATGCTTTGATCATGTTTAGGACTTTGCTCATGAGAGGCAAGTTTTTCGCAAAATTGCCAAAATCCATCTTAGCTTCGTCCAATGGTTGTGAAACTTGATGATCATGCGGTTGAGATCAATACGAAGCCGTCGAGTACCTAACTTGCTCATTTGGACATGTGTAGCATTCTTTGTTGAATTTTGCATATTTGAGAAGCTCTAGGTTGAAATTTTTGCATTTTTGGCTTGATTCATGCATTGCCAACAAGGGGGAGAAGTTTGAGCTTGAAATGGCTTGCTGGACGTGTTTAGAAGGTTTTCAGGTGGTTTCGAGCCATTTCTCGGGTTTCGTTGTACACCGGTCCGACCGGTGATGAGCACCGGTCCGACCGGTGTGAGTGCCGGCCCCGTACATATGTTGGGCACCGGTCCGACCGGTGGTGATGACCGGTCCGACCGGTGTGAGTCGAAATTGCCGCAGCCGCCCCGTTTTCACCGTTTTGCATGCATTCGTCCGGGGGAGTTGCATTGGTTCAGGGGGAGCTTGCATGTGTGCAGGGGGAGCTCTTTGAGAGTTTTTGAACTTTGTTTCGGTGGTTTGTGCTCTTTGCTTGAGCTTTGCTTTGTCTCGGATGTGTCGAGCCGTTGCCCTTGCCTAAGGGGTCCGAGACTTGTCTTCTTCAAGTGATCTTGCTCTGTGCCTTTGTTTGGCTTTCGATCGCTTGTTGGAGTTTCTTTTTATTCGTTTCTTTTCTCTTTCTTTTCTCTCTTGTTACTTTCGTGTGGGTGTTGTCAATGCACTCATCAAGGGGGAGATTGAGGACCATGTGTGGTTCGAGGACCGGTGGATGGTCGCTTCCTTGTGTGATGAGTGATTGACAACGTTGTGTGGACCGATTCTTGGCTAAGTATTGCGGGTGCGAGCTGCGGCTTGACTCGTGTTGGTGCAGGGTGAAGAACAAGTGCGAAAGGTCGTCGCCGGTGAGGCCTCCGGTGTGGAGAAGACAAGTAGGCTTCGTTCGAGGGACCCGGTGGCCGGCGGGGTCAAGTGCGGGCCGCATGGTGGCATGAACAAGCAAGATGAAGTCGTGGACGGTTTCTTGGTTGAGCCTCAAAACCAAGGTCGAGCCGGGACTACGTGGGAGCCAAGTCATGAGTGGAGATTGGCGGAGGCTACACCGAGTTCGCGGGGTTTCCGGTGGTTCACCGTAAAACCACCGGGTTCCTTGGTTGATCCACAAAGCCAAGACCGAGAACCGAAGACGGAGGTGCAACGGCAGACCGCACCTGGCTCCGACCGGTGGGTCCGACCGGCCCGACCGGTGGGGACCGGTCTGACCGGTGAGGAGCACCGGTCCGACCGTGTGCGACGACGCAGTCCGAATCTTCGAAGCGGAGGACACGCGTCGGGATCGCATGGCTTGCGTCGAGGCTACGCAGGTGCGGTCGCCGGCATCCGTCCGATGGTGAAGACATCAAGAATTCCGAATCCGCCCTTGAGGGGCATGTATCCCTAGTTAGTAGAGAGGGGCATTTTAGACATTCGGTTGCCGCCTATATAACCCAAGAGGTGAGAGGTTGGCAGCCAACCCTTGGAACCCTAGCTCATTTGTTTTCCTATTTTCCACCTATTTTCTCTAGGTTTTCTTTAGGACTAGCAAGAGAGCTTCACGGAGAGATCTTGTTGAGAGGGATGGATGATCGGGCGGCTTGCTAGACCTTGTATGAACCTTTGTCTCATGTATAGATGATTCGGCGTGGTTCCTCAAGGTTTGGATGTGTTTTCCCCGGTTGTTCTTGGTGGTGATTTTCGGAGCCCTCTCTCGGTAATTTCTTTGGGTTGGTTTCGAGGCTTTTCTCTTGGGGATTTGATGGGGGGAATTTGTGGGAACCCTTCGTGGTTCTTTGGGCCGTGATTCCCCTCCCAAATCCGTGAGTAAAAGTGCTCGATTTTGGGGGTTTCTTGAGTTCTTGGGTTGAAGGTGCTTTCGGCGGGATTTCTTCGATTCCTCCTTTTTGGACGAGATTTGGTGGGATTAAACTTGGTTATGGACTCCTCATGAGGTGTTCCTGATATCCCCAAAGTCTTGTTCAAGTCCGTGGAGCGATTCGGGAGATCGAGATTTGGATTTGGGGGAGTTGACCCGTGGGTGTCGTTCATCCCGAGTCGCCCGTGCCACACCGGCCTCGACCGGTGCTCTTGACCTGGCCCGACCGGGCAAGCCCTTGTGGGATTTTGCTCGGTGAACGTCTTGGTGAGTTCGTTGTTGTCCCGTGGTGCCGCCGTTTCGAGTTTGGATCCGTTTGGTGGTCGGTTGGCCCGTTTGGTGCCTTGGGGGCTTTCTCGTCGCCATCGGTCCGACCGGTGCGTCTCACCGGTCCGACCGGTGTAGAGCCACTTAGTGGAAGTTGCTCGTGTTCACCAGGCAGGGACCGGTCCGACCGGTGGTGCTCACCGGTCCGACCGGTGTGGGTCCGTAGACTCGGGGTTTGTTGTTCCGCCGCGTTCTCGAGCTCGGAAGGCCGTGTGTGTTGGTTCCTAGGTCCAAGTGGCACTCCGGTGGCTACGTGGGCTTGACCAACTTGGGTAGTGAGTCTGAGACGTGTGTTGGTAGCCGTGTTCGTCTTGTTGGAGCTCTCATCTCCATCGAGAAGAATTTTTATCGGCTCCCATTCACTCCCCCTCCTCTCGGTTCGCCGTATCGGTCCTTCACAGCATCACGGATGGCCTCCAGTGATGTCATATCATATCGCTATTAGTACTTCCGTTGTTTTAATAAAACTCTGAACCTTTTACTTCATGTCAAAGAACCATGTTTGTAATGATGGACCCTACAGGAATTTGATATTAATTTGTAAGGCACTCTGGACTCTCCTTTGTGGGAGTTTTATGCATACGCTCGATTCCTTTTGTGTTTCCAAGTGATTTACCGGGTGTAAACCTGGCAACACTCAACGGGATGATTCTTTATTGTCGCTTAACGACCAAATGGAGTGGTTTAGGCGATAGTACGGAATTATCTCGGATGGGGTTGTCACAACGGGGCTCGGGTCCCTTCGTCGTGCTACGGTCGGTGGGGTGGTGAATCGAGGCCGCGGGGGGAGTGGTTGTGCGGTGGAGGAGCAAAAACAGATGGGAGGTGCCACGAATGAGGGGCCCCGAGCTCCATCTCGCCTTGGATGGAAGATAGAAAGGGATGGCCAGCCTAAGTAGAAGGCTTTGGTAGCCATCCATGGCTAGGGTGGCGGTGGTGGCGGCCGGTACGGTGTTGGGCGCTGCGACGTGCGTTAGTTGGTGGATGCCGCCGAGCACGAACTCAGCAGTCGGCAGACAACACCGACGTGCAAATCCTGTGGCAGGACCCATGCGAGCCGTGTACCTCTCGGTGCCTCCACACATGACACATTATGGCAGGGCCTGACGGCCAGCGGCTCGGAGGCGCGGGACGTGGCGAACAGTGAGGTCGTTGGTCCTTGTTGCTCGGGCGGTGATGGTGGCGTCTGATAGCGGGCGACGGGCAGCGAGGTGGAGGCAACCGGTGGTGTCCATAGCTCCACAGCATGGATGTTGTGGTAGATCTGGCGATGAGGAAGTGATGTCGCAGAGGGACGACGCCCTGCTGTCGCACTCGACGACGCCGGCCGGTGCTCTGCGCCACGCCCGCAAGTTCTTTATCTCTTGTGAGTACAAGATATGAAAAAAGAGGGAAGAGAATACGAAATCATAATTCGTCCATGCCCATGATGTTTTTACACAAATTATACAATAGATTGGACTTACCTTGGATACACTTAACTTGGCAGAAGTTGTACAAAAATGGAAGCCTGAAAGGACCTTGATGTCGCCTAGAGGGAGGGTTGAATAGGCGTGACAACCAACTTAAACTTTTCTTCCCAGAAAATTTGAACTGCAAGTGTCCACCAGTCAGACTGGTCACCGACTTTGCTTCACAAGAGGCACCGATTAGACCGTTGCCTAGCACCGGTCAGACCGGTGTAGCACAGAGCACCTGCAAAAATAGCTTCAAGCTCCTCCTCACTTCTAGCACGAACCAAACTTGGTGAGTGACCTTTGTACATGACCACAAGAAGGGTAATGATCCCTGCACACGCAAATAGCACACCCAAGTAGATCAAAGTGGAAGCAAATCAAATACGCTAGAAAACAACTTAGAGAAGCAAACCACAAAGAGATGCAATGATTTGTTTCCCGAAGTTCACTTCCCACTGAGGAAAGGCTACATCTTCATTGAGGAGCTTCTAAGGGAACTTTCCCACAACAAGCCGGGTCTCTTTCAACCATTTCCTCCTTTCCACTAAGGTGATATTTTTTTCACGAAGAGGCAAGATCACAACCCTCACAAACTTCCAGCTGCTCGCCACAACCTTGGGAGATAGCCGGCGACGCCTAGCCATCTGGGAGGCAAATCTCCAAGAGTAACAAATGCTTCAATGCTTGTAGATGCGAAATCGAAGTGATCAAGCTATGAGATTCTCTTATTAGCTCACAAAGGCTCTCTTGAGCTCACTCTCTCAACCCAACTTTAAGGATATGGTTTGAATCCACAAATCTCACAAAGTGAGGTTGGGGAGAGCCACTAAGGCTTAGGGATTGCAAGAAATGGCCTAGGAGCTCAGCACAAACACTAGAAACAACAACCCTCCACTGTAGAAGGCTTGGGGTATTTATACCCCTCAGAGAAGAACACTAGTTGTAAGTTGTCGGGTCACACCGGTCAGACCGGTACCTTACACCGGTCAGACCGGTGTTTGAAAAACTAGCCGTTGGGCTAGTGGCACTGGTCAGACCGGTGCCCTGACTGGTCAGACCGGCCAGGCCCGAGACACCCCCAAAACCCTTTCTTTCACTCCAACACTTCACCAAGAGATGAAGTGGCTCAGGTTAGGTTAGGAGAGTTTGTTAGCACAGGCTCTCAAGGCTATTTTCTCACATGGTTTATCTAAGAGCACTTTGAGTTGGTCAACTAGCTAATGTTGGTTCCCTCTTGATAATACGGCATACCTATACTCAAGAATAAAGAAAAACACCGTGTCAACCTCTTGAGCTTGAATGTCTTCAATCTTGCAATATTTGAACAATTTCCAGTTGAGGGCTTTCAACTTAGCCTATGTCCTGAGCACATATATACTTAAGCTAGTGACTTAGGATCTTTCCATCTTAGCATAAGAATGTATACTTTGATCCACAAGTCACTCCATATTGTCAATCACAACATTTAGATGAGTCGCATTGCTTCCCTCGGTCAAGGCTTGGATATGATACTTTGAGACCCCACAGATACTAGAACTTCACCTTAGCAAAACACTAATGGCGGCCTAGCTAGGACTCCAAAGATTGATTAGTCTCTCACCCTAGTCATCTCGGTTGATCTCTTCATCACTTACCCAATCCACGTTGAGTTTCACTTTGCTTCATCCATAATTAATCTTCATTTGAAATCTCACTTCAAATGATTGCTCTTGATTGACAACGAATATGCAAGCTTCCAATTAAAGACCATAAAGTTTATACTCATCCTTGTGTCCTCTTTCATTTACCTCATGAAGCCTTGCATTTAATTCAGAGAGAATAACCATCTTCTCATTCTATGATCATTATACTTTAATAAAGCTGTAGGATCAATGGCCCATAGAAGGGGGGGTTGAATATGAGACTTCTTTTGAATTTCTAAAGTGATAAGAAAATCTTAACCTATCAACTAGTGTTGTCAATCTAAAAGGGTTTTTCTCTATTACTAAAGCACACTAACAAGAGTTTCCTTAGCAAGTTTCACACTAAGAGATATGAAACACCTTAGACAAGATATGAAGCACACAAGCAACTTAACAAGAACAAAGACAAGGAAACTTAAGTGCGGAAATTAGGTCCTGAAATTAAATGCAAGAAAGTAGAGAGAGAGAGGCACAAGAGACGACCGAATTTTTTCCCGTGGTATCGAGAAGTTGACGCTTTCCCCTAATTCACATTGGAGCACTCACTTAGAGTATTGCTCCCCCTTAAGTCACCAAGACTCAAGTGCTCACTAAGAGTACCCGTTCTTCATCTCCGGAACGGTGGGTCTCGAACCGTGTACACCAAGCTTTTCTTAAGGCTCCCACAATCTCCAAGAGCTCACCAAGAACCCCCAAAGCACCAAGACCGTCTAGGAGCCGTCAAACTCCAAGAGTAACAAGTCCGCACACTTTCACTTGACCTGAGCACTCAGCTAAGCCATGCATGCACCTTGAAAACCCTTGATCACTAAGAAAGAGCTCCTCAATGAAGAGGAAGAGAATCCCAAATGGCAAGAACACACTCTCCTTCTCTCCTTTGCTGCAGTAGTTCTTCAGAATGGCAAAAGCTCAAGAGAGGAAGGAGGGTCATATTTATAAACCTAGCAAGGTAGGCTAGCCGTTGGAAAAGTTCCCCTGAAAAGTAGTACCGTCGGATGAACCGATGGTTCCCCCCTGCGCAGGTGTCGGATCATCCGGTCACTCACAGGCGCTGAAATAGCCGTTGAACCAAGTGACCCAGTCAATGCACTGACGCTATGCACCGACGCCCCGTCGGACCATCCGGTGCTGAAGAGCACCCACTCGGGGTAGTACTGTGTAGTTTAAACGTAGGCGTCGGATGAACCACTGGGTTGTATCTTAAGCGTCGGTTCATCCGGTGCTGAAGCAAAAGTGTTGGCACGTCTCTGTATGATTTAAATGCAACCGTCGGATAGACCGCTGGTCAGAGCGTCGGATCATCTGGTGCTGAAGAGGCTGAGCTCTGACCCTTACTGTTGCCAAACCCTAAGGCATTGGATGAACCGCTGCTTATATCGTCGGTTCATCCAACGGTCTCTTTTGAATTCTTTGACCGCTGAACTCATCCGACGAATGTAGAATTTGAGGCGTCGGTTCATCCGACGCTATGACTTGAATTCTAACTCATCCAATTCAAACACCTTTGAGTTTTCCGTCGATTCTTTTGCTTCTACTTTGCTTCCATGAACTCTCTAAGCTGAATAACATCCAAGGAGCTTGAGTGTGCATATTTTCATGGCTTTTGGTGCATGGTCAAGCTACTAGTGCACGAACCCCTCTTAATAGTACGGTCAAACACTACAAACTAGCAATCCAAGTGTCCTTCATCACCTTGTGACACTTGGAACTATCAAAGTCCTTAGCCTTGTAGTATTTATCCATTGATCGTCCATAAATTCAAATTGAGGGGTCTCTTTTCATTTGATACTTCATGACAATAACCCAATATATAATCCGCTACAAAACAAAGGTTAGTCACAAGTATATGGTTGTCATTTATCACCGAAACACACCCTTACCAAAGGTGCGAAAGGGTCCAGATGGTTACACAAGCTACCATATTCACCGAAGACAATGAATTGACCTTCTCAAAACATCCCCAATATTTATCTTCATTTGTTGCTTGATCTTTACCACTATGCCTTGGGATCACTCTTGGTTTGTCTTCTTTTATATGAGCCATATAATATTCACATGTCAACAATAGCTTATGAATAATTAGAATAAAAACCTGCTTATAATCTTAGACAAATGAGTTAATCCTTTAATCGCTTTGTCATTCAATTCACCAAAATCCACTTAGGAGCCTAGATGCACTTTCAAAGGCCACCTCATGAGAGAAAAAATGTTGGGTCCTTCTGGTGGAAAGATATTATGGCTTTAGTACCTTCTTTTCTTCTGATGATGAGATGCAAAGTTAATTGTGGATTTTCAGTCTCTTTCTGGAATGATTATTGGGATGTTGGCATTGTCAAGACTTTGTACCCTCAGTTGTTCTCCTTTGCCAGATATAAAAATGCACTGTTAGCCAATTCCTTTCATGGGAAGTTGGTAGGTCCTTTTTTGCCACTATCTCATATTTCCTTTGAGCAATTCAAATGGCTCAAGAATTCCATTTCTGCACTTCATCTTCTAACTCAGGATTTTGATTAATGGACGTTTTTTGGGGAACTCTACTTCCTTCTCCCGCCACACGGTCTATTGTCGCCTCGCTTTTAGTCAAATGGATGTGGGCTTCCAAAGTGCAGAATAAGCATAAGTTCTTCTTTTGGCTTTTCCTTAGAGACAGAATCGATACAAGAAATCTTCTTAACATGAAGAACACGTTCTTGTCCTCTTACACTTGTGTTTTATGTGTGGAAAATTTGGAGGAAGATATCCGGCATCTCTTCTTTGCCTGTCCATTTAGTGACGCTTGTTTGACTTACTTGGGAATTCAATGGGATTTGAGTTTGGATTTAGAGACTATGGTTCTTAATGCTAGGCTGCAGTTCAACTCAGTGATCTTCAGGGAGATTTTTATCATTAGTTGATGGTCAATTTGGTGTCATTGCAATGATATCATTTTTATGAGGCTTCCCTTTCCTTTGCCCTCTGGAGAGGTTCCTTTGTTAGAGAGTTGCAAGCGGTTACCTTAAGGGCTAAACCACAGTTGGGAGAAAATAAAATCATTTATGAGTAATCTCATGTAATTTTCTCTTTTTCCTTTTTTGGCATGAGGCCTTGTACAATGTACATATTCTTCCTTATATATCAAAAACAATAGAGGTAGGGGCCTCCCCTACTGATTCTCGTAAAAAAGGGAAAAATAAAAAAATATGGGTAGTTAGTGTAGAACAATGAGTGCGGGAAAACCGAAAGTAAAGGAGAGAATATCACTGACCAAACATGAATATTCTGCTTTATAAGAAAGATATAGAGATCGACGACTACGGGTAGTCTTACAACATCTATCACATTCAGGCAACACAATTTTAACAGACTCAAAATGGTGAAAGGGATGGTGAAAATCTTATAGTATATTTGTCGGATATTTTGCTGATTTGTATGACATATTTGTTCTAAGGAAAAAAATACTACGTGTTGATTTATCGTCTAATTCGTTCTGAAAGAAAAATACCGCGCAAGAAATTATCATATGTTTTCAACGACAATAAATCAACACTGCATTTCAAATGTTATGGCCTGCTTTTTTTTAACACATTGTTGCGTAGCCCGGCGGACTCTGCTGGTGCGTGGGGTATGCTCGGTATGGCTAGCTAGTTTGCTTAATAATCTTTCGCAGAAAAAAGCATCGAACAGGAAAAAGCGGACCGGAGAAGAATTTCATGGCGCGACGGCCTGGCATGCAGGCAGAGGAATGGCCTGCCGGGCGATGAGAAGAATATGCTCGGTGACAAACGCTGCAGAAGCAGCAAAGCGAAGGCATGAGCTAGTGGTGGCGCAGCAGGCAAGGCCATGTCACTTCTCGCAGCGATCAAAAACAAGCGATGGAGAAGCGCGCGCGAATCAACAACAACAAGGCGGATGCAGTCGAGTCCCATGCTTGCGTGCTTCCTCCACTCACGCGCGCACACATACATACTCCCCCACCCAGGCCAGCTCGTGTCGCCGTGCGGCTGCTGCGTGCACGCAGGTCGATCGGTCAGGGATTCCCTCTGCGTGCGTGTCGGTGGCGAGAACACAACACGTACGCATGCGTCCCTCTCTCAAGTCTCAAGTCTCAAGGGCACATGCCACATGAAAGAGCGAAGCCCGTAGCATGCAGAATTGCAGAGGGGCCGGCCGGCGGGCATCGGATCACGCATGCGTCCCTCTCTCAAGTCTCAAGTCTCAAGAGCACATGCCACATGAAAGAGCGAAGCCCGTAGCATGCAGAATTGCAGAGGGGCCGGCCGGCGGGCATCTGATCCGAAGCAGCCGTACGACGTGAGCTTATTTGTGGACAGCATTAGTGTAGCATCATCAGTTGACTGATAATCGGTTCATTTCGTTTGACATACGTATGTGTGTAGATCGACGAGACGGATCCTAGGATTCCACCGCACTTTGCCCGCCGCAATGGGCGGATGGGCCGCCTCACCCCGGCGAGCGCGAGAGTATGCTCCACACACGGGCCATTTTGGATGGAGGCGTTAGTGTTAGTTTGTAGCAAAATAACACCAAAACTAACACTTTGAAGCCAAACACATATGTTAGTTTGGTGTTAGTTGGAACTAACACCTCCAAGAGGGTGGATCCCACCCCTTTTCTCTCTCCCTTTCCTTTTTCAAATTATTGAAAAAGTTACTTTAGATGTAAACTAACACTTCCATCCAAACATCAAGATGTTAGTTTTTTATGTATTAGTTTGGAGGTGTTAAAAACTACCACTAACACTAACATTTACCATCCAAACATGGCCACGATCGACCACAGCAGTAGGCCGTACGTAGTAGGCCAGTAGGCCGCCGGCCCCAATGGCGGACGGAAAAGCCGCTTCAACTACTGGTCAGAACGGCTAGATTCGCTCGCGCGCGGGCGCTTTTTTTGTATAGGGACGAAGACCTCTCGGTTCGTGCCTTTGCGCCCTTGTGCGAGCGAGCGCCCGAGCGTGCTCGCGGTCACCAAGCCCCGCTAGCGGTGTTGGTGCAGCAGCTCGTGGACTGGGCAGGCATTCCGACCCCCTTCTTCGATCAGTGAATGATGGGCGCTTTCGGACGGGGCCGGGGCCGGGGCGGCGGCGGCGGCGAGGAGTCAAGAAACGCAGCCGCTTTTGCTGGCGGCCGGGCGGGAAGCATGCAGCCAAAGGACCCGGGTCCGGCCGGCCGGCTCGGAATATACGCGTACTTCCTGTCCCTGGTCTTTTCGCCCCCGTCTCTCTTTGCCAGCAAGCATGGTTTCGTGTCGGCATGCATTTGCACGACGCGGCCTCGTGAAGCTAAGGGCTACTTCTTCCTTTTCCTCGACCCCTCTCTCGCTTGCAGCAATAATCAACAAAATCGTCTCTACACATGTCCGTTTACACTATGTGAAGGACGTACGGCCTAGGAAGCTGGAACGGGAATAACGGCCGAGAAGAACGGAGGAGAGCAACATCGTGGTACTCGTACGCCGTTTTGGACGCATCGTCCGACGGCGACACCGTGGAAAAGCTAGCCGAGACTCCTGCTAATCCTGCGGCAACGAAGTCGTCAATCATTGAGCACTCAAACGCTCGACCGCCCAATGGCACGTCGACACGCCGGGGGCACAGGGCCAAAGGCTGCTGCCGGTGGCCGGGCCGCGGCGCGACACACGACGAGCGGCGCGTGCGGGCGGCGTCGGCCCCGCGCCAACGAGCGCGCCCGCACGCGCGCCCGACGTTGGAGGGGGAGCTTCTGGGTCTGGGGCCCTGCTGGTGCTGGGAGAGGGCAGAGGCGGAGGGCCTTTTCTTCCTTGCGCGCGGTCGTCGGCCGGCGTGCACGCCGGTCGGTGGTCGCCATGTGCTGGTGCTCGCATCCCGTTCCATTCCACGGCGGCTCGGCTCGCCTTGTTCTCGTGGGAAACCACGCCGCCACTCAGGCCACACACACACCATGGTGTGAAGACTGAACTCCGAACTTACCACCGATCGACAGTGAGTCCGATCACGATGGACGCATGCAGCAGCTGGACCCTGCGACGATGCTCATTAGAACCACCCTTTACAGCCGGTCAAATCCAAGCGCATATGATCAATCTTTCCGTCTGCCCTGCCTGCCGGCTGCCGCTGCTCTGCGTCGTGTGAGTTGTTGTGACATATGCCCCCCTGCTGCAGGCCGGCTTTCAGTTCCTCGTTCGCTGCGCAAGATGTAAAAGCCCTCGTCGCTGTCACCTCCGCCTGCACGATAACCTCGTGTGTCGTGTCGCGCTCTTGTCGGTCCGACCGCTCCACCTCAGCCTTCGGCCCCTCACTCCGAGGTCCGAGCTGAGCTCCTCAGTTCCTCTCCCTCTCGCGACTGGCGCTCGGCAGTGCATGGAGCGCACATGACCCCATTTGTAATTACTCCGAGTTTGATTTTAGTGATTCATGACAACATGATCAATTGTGATTAACTATATTGTTTAGCATGTCTTTGTAGATATTTCTAGGTCCCAAAGATGCCAAAATACCACATGTCAAATTGAGAAGGTATTCTATTTTTCAATGGTCAAAAACAAGGAAAAAAGAAAAAGAAAGGATACCGTCGGATGAACCGACGGTACCTAGCTAGCAAGCGTCGGTGCAATCGTCGGACGAGTTGGTACACTGGGTGAAAACCTAGGCACCGTCGGATGAACCGACGGTCCAGTTTCTACTAGCGTCGGACGAGTTGCAGAGAAGAAGAAGCGAAGACAGTAGCACCATATGATCCGACGGTCTGAGTGAGGACATCGTCGATCTATCCGACGCTTAGTTTGAATCAATACAGAGAAGCGCCAAGACGAGGCCTTCAGCACCGGATGAACCGACGCCAAGATCAGAGGAAGCGTCGGTCTATCCGACGGTTATATTTGAAACATACAGTACCACCCCGAGTGAGAAGTCTTCAGCACCGGATAAACCGACGCACCGTTGGTGCATAGCGTCGGAGCAGTTCTGTCATAGAACCTCAACGGCTAAGTGACATGGGAGGGGCACCGGATGAACCGATGCTCCGGAAAAGTAGGCGTCGGTTCATCTGACGGTCCACTTTCCAGAGAGCCGTTAGCCAACGGCTAGCTGAGTGCCTTGGGCTATTTATACCCCTCCACTCACGCATTTGAGGTTGCTGAATTGTGTGGAAGTGCAGGAGAGTGCAAGACACCTAGAAGATCATATCCAATCCATCCAAGTGCTTAATTGCTCATCCTTAGACTTGCATATGCTTAGTGTATGTGCTTAGTGCTAGGCTTAGCTTAGAGCTGAGTGAGTGCAAGGTTGTGCCAACCTTGTGAGGTGATTCTTGAGTGGATCAAGTTGTACAAGGTGCGCCAGAAGCCTTGGGGCCCAAGTGGCTCACCGGCAATCGTCTTCGACCCTCCGGCTTGGTGTGGAGTGGCGAGGACACTTTGTGCGGGGGACGTGGAGACCCCCTTCCTTGGTGGAGAAGCTCCTTAGTGGAGGCGGTATCAAGGTGACCAAGGGAGCTTGGCAAGTGCCTAAGTGGCTAGCCTTTGTGGCGAGTCAAGTGGTGCTCTTGGGAGAGACTTGGTGACCGGGAAGCAATACTCTCGTGTGAGTGCTTCAACAATGTGGACTAGGGGTGACTTAGTGCCTACCGATACCACAGGATAAATCTCGTGTCAAGAGTTTGCTTCCTCTCATCCCCTTTACATTTGCGCATTTACTCTTTTGCAATCTTTGCTTGTCTTTACTTTCCTAGAGTAGTATCATGCTAGAAATGGCTATAGGTTGCAAACCTTGTTTTGGGATGAGAATTTAACACTAGAACAACCGTAGTTGCACATCTAGATAGTACGTTCTAGTTTATCTTTGTATAAAATTAGTGAAGCCATAGGTTAAGATTTTAAGTTGTCTAATTCACCCCTCTCCATTTAGGTTAAGGAGCATCCGATTCCTGTGGACAAGCACCGTCGATGCCCTGGAGTTCCCTCGAGTAGTGTTTTATGTCGAATTCCAGCTCCACTAACGGATTCCCTGCATAGAAAATTGTTGATGTGCTTGACACGGGTGAATCCATTTGCAACAAAACGTTCATTTTTTTTAAAAAAAAAGAGCCTGTGCAAAAAAAAAAGTTTCAGCTCAACCCACCACCGTACCCGGTAAGCCGAGCCGGACACTTCTCTGAGGCCTAATTTGCTACCAAACGCTATCCTGGATCGGCCCATTTAGTACCGCAAATACCAAATTCCAAGGCCCAGGTTCGCCGATGAGAGTGCTGCTGCGCTACACGCCTACACGCTAGCACCGGCGCCAAAGTGAGCCGCCGAGTCGTTTTTTCCCGCGCGACCTTGGCTGCCTCCCTGACTCCACTTCCGCCCCAATCTCGCGACTCCTCCAGCCGTTATGGCGGCGGCGGCGGCGTCCGTGGCGAGCCAAGCGCAGGCGGTGCTACGTGGTCGTCTCTGCGATCCGGGATTTGTCCACTCCGGCCTCAGGTCCTCCCCGGACACCAACTACAGGTGAGCCAAATCGATCCCACCCATCCGCCGCACCCCCCCGCCTCGCGGGAAACAGCTTTTCGCTAATCCGCCTGGGTTTGGGTTGGGCAGCAAGCTCAAGTACCTCGTCTCCAGCTCCGTCTCCGAGGCTTGCAACAACTCCGTCCTCCTCCTCGGTCCCCGCGGGTGCGGGAAAGCAGCGGTGAGGGTGTTTACTTTAGTGGTTCCGTTTCCTTGTCCTACCTTTCTTGTTTTGCTGAACTGCGGTGCTGGTTTTCGATGAAATGTCCCAGTGGAAGGTAAACTGAGATTCCGTTTCTCTGCAGGTGGTCGACATGGTTGTTGAGGATCTGAAGAAGGAGCACCCTGATGCCATTTCCGTGGTATGGCTGCGACTGTATTCTATTTAGTTCACTTGTCTAAAGAATCATGTGCCATGTTATTTTGCAAATTACAAATGATGATCTGCTTAAAGCTCAGAAAAACTTCCGTTGCAATTTCAAGTGTTTCAAAAGTTCAATGGTGTAGGCCAGCTTGTTGTACATATGTGACGATTACGTTTCCCTCCCGCTCTAGTGACAACATTACAAACTTTCTTGCTTGAAAGGATGGTTTGATTAAGGAACTTTAGGGAATGAAGATATTAAGAATGGTGGAATGCAGAATGCCCTTTCAGGATGGACGTTCCTTGTTGTGCCAGTTTTGAGCATTAATTCTCAAATGTACAAGAGTTAGCATTTCCTAATTCTAATCAGAAGTAGGAACTTTGTTACTTTCACTTCAAGTGGATAATTGCACCACATCTTTTCAGATCAGGCTAAATGGGATGCTACATAGTGATGACAACTGTGCTACGAAGGTTAGCACTCTTGGAAACTCTATTGCATATTTCACTGTCGGTTTCATTTCCATCTTCCACATACTTTTCCAACCTTGCCTCATACCTGTCCAAATACCAAGTCCTTCTCCTTAGTCACCGCACACTTGTTTGTGTGAGTAAAGCCTGGAAGTCCCTACTTTGCTAATATTTTTCTGCCTTTTGTTTTGTAGGAAATTGCCAGGCAGCTTTGTTTGGAGCATCAGTTATCATTTTCAAAAATGGTAAATATGCTTCCTATTATTATTCTTTTTTTTAATAAGAAATTTAGTCGAAGATATGCTGCTCTGATCTTTTTTCTTTTAGGCTTCTTCAGATGACAACACTGAATTCATCATTGACATGTTGCGGTGAGTCTTTATAAAAATAGTTCAGGATGGATATTTGTATATTGAGCCATGGTTCTTTGGTTCGCAAATTTTAAGTATATACATGGTATATGTTCATTTATATATTCTCTTCTGCAGGGAGTGTGGACTAGCTCACAAGACAATACTGTTTATTCTAGAAGAGTTTGACCTCTTTGCTCAGGTTGAAATAAATAGCTGCCATCTATGATTCAACTAAATGAGTTTGCCTCATTTCCCTTTTACTATGACAGCTACTTAAAATTCAGATAAACAATTGTTCATGGGGCGTATATGGCTAACGGCATAACATGTTGTCTTCTGTTTCAACATACAATTTTGACATGAGAAGATGGCTTATGTTCATGTTCTATTTTCAGGGTAAGCAGCGGTTGCTCTACAGCTTACTTGATGCAATGCAGTCGCTCACATCACAAGCTGTTGTCATTGGTGTGAGTTGCCGCTTGGTATGAACTAAGCCTCATCATGGTTGCTTATATTTGACCAGCAATATAACATTCATGCCTGTCTTATATACTGTTTAATGAACTGATTTCTTTTTTGTGTTTGAGGCCATATGATTAGTGTGTAACCACCACATTCTTGTAAGATGTCACTCTCAATTATATAGTAGTCAATATGTAGTAGGTATAAAGTAGTCATCATGCGGTAGCATTCCTGAGCTTATGATAAATGCATATCAAATTGTCAATTCGCTTTGGTTTGCAGTACACTGAAAAAGTTTAATTATAGTGTTTTTAATCATTATTATCTTTTCTCAACAACTGTGTTCTTTTTTTAGGATGCAGATCAACTCCTAGAGAAAAGGGTTAGATCCCGGTTCTCTCATAGGAAGCTTTTATTTGTTCCTCCTTCACTGGAAGATACACAAAGGTTTGTACTTCCCCAGACCTTTTAGATGGAAACATGAAATGCTCCTCAAGTTCTTTTATTCAAACTGTTTTGGATCTAATGAAATGCAGGTTAGTGGAACATTTGCTAATACTGGACAAAGACTCAGGTTTACCTGCAAAGTATATCACGGATTATAACTCAAGACTGACTGTATCCTTTCTACAACATTACCTGTCATGTTATTTTGCTTAACAAATATGCATCTAACTATAACTTTTCCCTTAATTTATATCATTGCAGTTATTTTAGTTGAACAATCATCTAGTAATGGTATATGATCCTGACATAAACACTCTTTATGTTTGGCTGAATTTTGAGTTTACTGAAAAGAAAAACATCGTTGAATTGTTCCTTGAACAGAATGGAACTGTAAGTGATATCATTTCAGCAGCGGGGCTCGAGTCGGTTGGCTAGCTCATTGTATAACCATGGTTCAACTTCCCATTTGCACAGATATTAAGCCATATCATTTGGCTGGGGGCTGAACTCCTATAGTTATTTTTATGATATTATTTCAATCAGTTCCCAATAGCCTTTTTTTTTGGGGTTCCGTCGTGGAGACAAAAAATGATGAACAAACCAGACAGTACATCTGCAGCAGATTGGACGATGAATCTGTTATCCTATACACTGCAGAACATTTTCAGTGATAAGAAATTCATAGAAATTCTCAACTCCCTCATGGATGCTGATTCAACAACGAGCAATATTCTAAGATTTCTGTAAGTTTTCAGTAGCTTGTTGGTCTTCTATTCATATATTAATGGTTATCAATTATGTGCCCAGCTCAATATGGAAAACAATCTTCAGTTTCAGAGCTGTGTCATACATGGACATGGAATTTGGATTTCTGTCAATGGAAAGCTTCCAGAAGGCGCTTTCCTCCATGCAGAGGCAACCCAAGATGGACAGCCTACAAGGTATATATGTTGGCTGGCCCTTAGTTATTATTCAGAGTGCGTTTTGTTCTGAATGGTTTGTGCACTAAAGGCAAAAGATGTGTATTTATACTTCGGCTGTCCACCTATTCTCTGCACTTCTCTTCTGCAGAGCACAAGATGCTTGTTTGCCTGCAAACTTGCTCTCATTTTTGTTATTCCATGTTTAGAAAATTTCCTGCAATGTAGCTGTGACATTTTAATGGCATGAAAATTTGAAAGCAGATCTCTCGATTTTGGAACTGTACATTCTAGTGTGCATGCACAGATTAGAAGATAAGGAGCAAAGCTCATACAACTTCACCAGCATAATGAAAGGTAGAAGCTAGTGCTCTCCTTGTGATCACGGATATAAAAGAAATCTGACAATAGGTGAACTGGTTGTCTACCAGAATACAGATCCATACAAGACGCCTACAAGACTTCTGATAAGTACGCGAGCATTGTTTGTTTTCGGGTAAGTGCAATCATTCTTGACAATCAATGATATTTCTATTCGATCTAATGTCCCAAGACTTGTGTGCTTGCTTTCTGCAGGCATTTGAGCATCTTTTGGATCGTGAGCTGATTAGTTTTGGCGACACGAGAGGGAGGAATCAGGCGCTTGAATACCGACCTGTTAAGCTGCTGATATCCTCTCGAGAGCTCGCTCAGTCCCTCAAGCTGAACACCACATGCCCGGTGAGTCACCTACTCACCTGACCCAGCAGTTTTGTTCTGTGTCACCGTTTTATTTTGCCCGGTGGCTGTCGACATGTGACATGTTATACTATCGGCTAATGGCGCTTGTGATTTTCTGCAGGCTGTACTCCAGAAACTGTTTGATCGTGAAAGATACATGTAGAAGTGTAGAACCCCTATACGTCAGGCTGTACCTCACTGAGTAACAGTTGCTGGCACGTTTTTCCACTTCACTAGGGCTGATTTCACTGTCATCAGGTTGATCCGTCATTCCATTGTTCCCGTTGTATTGCGTGTATCTGTCCAAAGAGGACTGCAACGCCGCAGACACAGGTCGAATGTCTAGTGCCCAGAGGCCAAATCCAATGGCCAGGCATAAATTTGTAAGTTGTAACTATGGTAACATGTGCGTGATATGAAATTCAGACTTCTGTTGATGAAATTGCGTCACCTGAGTTTTATCTCCTGTCAACTCACATTTTTTATAAACTATTTTCTCAATTGTAGGAGGCAAACGACATTTTCATACTTTTATACCATTTCCAGCTAATTATTATTTGGTGGCCATTAGATTTTTCGATATCAAAATTTGCTGGCCTAATCTTTCGTAGTGAATGTATATTAAATGTTTGGCTAAAAATAATAGAATTATCAAACGATTAAGGACCTTTTTTATAAAGAACAATTGAGTCGGACAGTACTCCCTCCGTTCCAAAATATAAGCATTCTTCGATTTCCGTGGTACACGTTTGACCATTCGTCTTATTTAAAAAAATTGTAAAATATCAGCAAAAATCAACAAATGCTTATATTCTGAAAGGGATGTAGTAGAAAGGAAACGTGGTGGTCCTGGACACAACGTGATATTCTTGAGGGTTTTTATGCAAAGAGTTGCCATTACCGGGTCTACTGCGTCTGCGTTCGCTGCTCGAACTGACCAGAACGATGGCGGCGGCGGCTGCGGGCAGCGGGTTCGCCGACGACGCCCCGATCATCCACGCGGAGAACCTTGTCAACAACATCAAATCCATAAATTACAGGTTCCTTTCGTCCTCTTCTTCCCTGATAAATTTTGGGTTATCTACTCTGATCTGGTCGCTAGCCATGTCTAGGTTTTCTTTTACCTCGATTCCGATTTTGGCGATCTAATGATCTCTTAATAAAACCAACTACTTTCTTCTTCACGTTGCAAGTTCGCAGCTTAGATTCGCAGTGTAGGATCAAAATATGTTGCTAATTGACAGCGCAAGGGGTGAAATTTTGTCAGTAAAGATAGAGTTATGCTTATAGCTGCATAAAGTCACTAGATTTGGTAGCGCAAGTGGAGGATGAGTTAATGAGACAGTGCAAGTAGGATTTCTCAACCAACTATTAAAATGGAGCAACTTAGAATGTTAGGCTGGCAAAATTTTTAGCACTTTTTTGTCACCAATTCTTCCAGGTTAAATCACTTTTCTGGCATCTGAACTCCAGAACTTGTACTCACAGTTCTCTGTTGGTAAATAGTTGATGCTCATTGTTTTGTGACTGAGTCTCTGACCATCGCCTCACCCAAAATATTTAGCAAAGATGGGCAGTTTGAGTGTTGCCACTTATTCAGGTTGAATTGAAAAATAGATAGAAGAAATGAGCAAAAAAAGTGAAGTGTTACCGTGTGTCCGAAGTATGTTTCAATGTGACCACTAAGACATTTTGCTTTAGCACCCTGCCTAAGCATAGGGTCAAATGCATATATGTTCGATTAATGTTAAATTTTCTTAAGCTTATGATGTACTCAGTTGTAGTGGTCAGTGGAGATGCTGGAACATCCTTACTGGACATGCTTTTCTTATTCCTGCTCAGCTAGACATCGAGTTAATAAATATCCATTATCACCAATATTCTCATAAGCTCATCTGCCATTTGGTAGTTCCTTTGCCTTTACATTTTTCACCCATCTACACCAGTGTACCAAGCTGACTTCAGGAAACTTGCTGTGTCTTTCAGCCGGACATTCTTGTCAATCATTAGTGGTGCTGTTGCTGGAATCTGGGGACTTACAGGCTTGATGGGATTTGTGTTCTACTTTCTTGTGATGATGGTCGCATCTCTGGGGCTTTTGGTGAAGGCCAAATTTTCGGTTCATACCTACTTTGACAGTTGGAACAGGATTGTGATTGAAGGGGTTCTTGGAGGCCTTATGGTAAGCCTTAATGGAGTTTTGAAAAAAACTAAACAAAATTATTATATTTCTTTATCATTCAGCAGATTCGACATAGTAGTAAGCAAGTCAAAACTATGTGATGCTATGTATGTGAATTTTATATTTCTGATACCTTGATCAACCATTAGCATTCTACATTTCTGAGGAGCATGGAAGCATCTCAAGGATTTAATGAGCCGTTGAAAATAGAGCTCCATAGTACCTTATACATGAAATAAATCATGCATCTATATTCAACTGTCGAAAGTCTTGAATGTATAGGGTAGCATACATTAGCAAGGGTTTACAGTACATGTTTTTTCTATGTAGCGAGTAGTGATATTTACTTTGGATATTTACTTAGCATGTCATTTTCTTTCATAATGTCTAACAACCCTTTTCTTGTATTTTGCAGTCCTTCGTGTTGTTTTGGTCGTATCCTTTGATATTGCAAGACTTACTACCATTCTAACTTTCAATGTTGCCTTAATGTGTTGTTTGTTTGTGGGTTGATAGGTTAACATTAGCAACATACTCCTAGTTGATATGGTATTGTTGTGACTTCCAATTCCCATTATAGCACTGAAATATAGTAGTGTGGTAAGACTGTTGTGGCTATACTCTTTTGTTTGCATATCATAAACAAAATGCAATGATTTCCTATGGCTTTTTATGGCATAAATAGCTGAACTGTCAACTTTGATGCACGAGTTCATCCTTAACCTGAGCAGATTCGCCTATGACATTGTCCACATCTTCTGATGGATGAGATCAAGAGCTGTTGGGAGAACTGAGGATCCTTCTTTTTATGTGCACCAGCTCATGGGACTGTTTTGTAGACTACGGTCCTCTGTTGTTCTTTTTCCTGTACCAGTGAAACCTTGTAATCTAGAAAGTTGAGTACTATAAACTCTGGCTCGCACTTCGCAGACTGATGTAGCTCCTATCAGCAATTCTGTGTAGGCGTCGTGCTCGTTCTTTTATGAACCATGGCCATGCAACGGTGTACTCAGATTGTAAAGAAATGGGCATTGTAGCTCGCTGCCCAAACCGCCAGAAATTTGCGGAATATATGCATGGAAAATCCTCGTTTTATTTCCTTTATTATCATCGATGGTCCATTGGCTTTGACTGAGATCTGTGCATCTCAGGCACTACGATTGCCCAGGAGGCCAGTAGCACTGCGGCCACAAGCTAAAGCTATGAATCGCAAGAGTCAGCATCAGCAGTCCAGCACTAAAGCTAGAGCTAGGTGCGCGCTGACGAAGTGTACAACTAGTACTTGGCCTGCAGCACACGGGCACGCGCGCGCGGCACCGCCAACCGTAGGCGCGCACGCCGCAGGCAGGATCCGCCGCGCCGCGCAGCCACGAGTTGCTTGGTCGCGTTGCCTTCCTTCCTCTACGGTTGTTGACCTGTTGTCCTCGATCGTTTCGGCAGCCCAGAGCCCAGACAAGGGATTTGTGCCGCGGTGACTCCTGGAGTCCTGGTTCCGCTCGGAGGAAAGGAAGAAAGGATCGCACCTCGTTTTGCCACCATCCAAGAGCGGAGAGCGCATCTCGTCTCGGGGGGAAAGCACAAGCGCGGAGGGAGGAGCGGCGGATCGGAGCGGCGGCGGCGATGGTCCGGGAGGAGCGGCTGGACCTGGTGCTGGTGCCGCTGGGTCTGGCGGCGCTGCTCGGCTACCACCTGTGGCTCCTCTACGCCATCCTCCGCCAGCCCGCCCGCACCGTCATCGGCCTCAACGCCATCGCGCGCAAGCGCTGGGTCGCCGCCATGATGGCCGTCGGTACCACGCCACTCCGAATGCCTCCCTGATCTATCTCCATGACCTGCCTTGCCCAATTAACCCTTTGTGTGTGTCGTCGCAGAACACGGAGAAGAACGGCGTGCTGGCGGTGCAGACGCTGCGGAACAACATCATGGCGTCGACGGTGCTGGCCACCACGGCCATCACGCTCGTCTCCGTCATCAGCGTCTTCATCGGCGTCACGTCCCCGGCCTCCTCCTCGTCCAACAACGCGGCGCCACGGCTGGTGTACGGGAACAAGGCCGGCGAGGTGTTCGCAGCCAAGTACCTGGCCGTCTCGCTCTGCTTCATGCTCGCCTTCGTCTGCAACGTGCAGGCCATCCGCCTGTACGCGCACGCCAGCTTCCTGCTCGGCGGCCTGCCGCCCGGCGACGAGACGCGGGAGGAGTTCGCGGCGTACGTGGCGCGCACGGTCAACCGCGGCAGCTACGCCTGGTCGCTGGGCCTCCGAGCCTTCTACGTGTCGATGGCACTGTTCCTCTGGACCTTCGGGCCCATCCCCATGCTGGTCTGCAGCGTGCTCATGTGCGGTCTGCTCTACTTCCTCGACACCACCAGCGATCATGGACACCACCGCCACCTGGTGAGCAGCGCCGCCGCTTGATCTCGGCCGACAGGGTTTTTTACCAGTCCAGTTACTAGATTTCCCGGCCTGGACCAGTAAGATCGGTTACTGCGGTTCCCGGACCGGTTGCCATGGGTAAAACAGAACCCTGCTTATGAGTAGTATGAGACCAGATGCAAGAGTTTGACTTCCGGATCATCGTGTCCAAAGTCCAAACAACACTGCTCCTATGAGAGTAGTATGATACCGGATGCAAGAGTTTGACTTGAGGATCATCGTGTCCAACCAAACGATTAACATGCTTGATGTGACGTGCATACGATATCTCTACTCCTAAAAAGAATGAAGTGGAGAAAAAATGTGGTCGAACTTTTCACCCGGTGAACGTACGTTCACCGCGCGTGGCCTCGCGCTCCCCCGTCCCGCCTCCCGCGTCTGCCTTCCGCTCGCGGCCTCACAACGCGTCAGATCGCGACCCCTCCTCTCCTCTCCCTGCGACGAGCCGCACTCCCCCTCTTCTCCTCACGATGCCGCCGCCTGCCCTCCTCCTTTCCCTGCGCCACCACCGATCCGCTTTGCCCGCGCCCCGCCGCTTCCGCCGCATCCTCCGCGCGCTGGAGGGTCAAGCGCTACATGCGGAGAGATCCGCCCGGAGCGGCCGGCGGTTAAGGGAGGCACCTCCGGCGAGCCAAGCCCGCGTCGTCGGCGGCGGCCGCCGCCGTGGCGAGGGTGAAGCTTGTGCTCCCCGGGAGGAAGAGGAAGGCGGATGGTGGCGGCGGCGACGCCGAGCCGCGGTTCCGCGGGGTGCGTCGGCGACCCCGGGGCAAGTACGCGGCGGAGATCCGCGACCCGTGGCGGCGAGTGCGGGTGTGGCTCTGGATCGATGTTGTCGCGCTGCCGCCGCACGTCTCCGGTGTCTCTGGATCGACGTTGTCGTTGGGTTGTCGCCGCCGCCGCTGGATATACACCATGCCCTCATCACGAGTGGGACGCCGAGTGCTTGGAGGGGGTGGGCTCACGATCCACCATGA
This sequence comes from Cenchrus americanus, assembly GCA_947561735.1. Classification (NCBI taxonomy): domain Eukaryota; kingdom Viridiplantae; phylum Streptophyta; class Magnoliopsida; order Poales; family Poaceae; genus Cenchrus; species Cenchrus americanus. The sequence continues at coordinate 71,516,743 of OX387244.1, read as the reverse complement.
CCTCGTCTATTTCTAGCAAAAGGTGCTTAGGTGCATTACCTTATTTTCCTCGATCTAATCAATTAATTAGGGTTTGGTTCCTGGAGGTCTCGATCTGAAAGGTCCATATATGTTTTTTCTATGGCACAGGCGATGCCCTCCAATGACTTGTGTTGCCACCAATCTGTGTTCTACGGTGCATAGGTCAGCGTAGCAGCAGGGGCAGTTGTGACGCCCCAGGTTTTTAATCAACGTCATTAATGCTAATGACCGGATCAGCCAAGTCAAACCGGCCGAACACCGGTCAAACTTAGGTCAACCTGGGTCATCACCTCGAAACCTCGCCAATGAACCATATTAGACTCCTTGATCAAGTCTACACACACCGTGGTCAACCTTTGGTCAAAGACACGGTCAAAACTGGCCTAACCCTTGACGTCGGCGAATGTCGTCCGGAACTTTTGCCGCGTTCTCCAAATTTCACCTAAACACTTCAAAATCTACCTTTATGAAAGTTATCTAGCTTGTTGAGGGACACAACTTTCATGTAGATTGGCATTTCAAATTTTGAGTGGAAATTGGTGAAAAATGTGGTCAACCGACAGTACCTCCTGTTTACTGAAACAGAGCGGCATTCAAAGTTTAGCAACGTTTTGTGCAAAATCCGTGGAGGAAAACACTAGACGGCCTTTGTAAAAGTTGTAGAGAGTAGTGAGATCTACAACTTTCCTATTCATCGCTTTGTGCACTTGTATTCAATTTTTAGGAGAAAAACGCGCTTGAAGTAGTCTAGTCCGAAGCTGCAAGCGCCAGAGCCTGGGTGCGCCGCGACGTCGTCGTGCCGCGCGCGCGAGCCGCCGCCGCCCTCGGCTTCGGGCCACGCGCGCCGCCGAGGTCACGCGCCTTCCCAAGGCGCCACGCGCCCCTAGGACCCCCTTGAAGTCCTCCCCCTTTCTCGCGCGTGTGCCGGCCGTGCGCCGCGTTCGACCGGCCGGACGGACCGCCGTCGGACCGCCGGGTCGCCGCGGTGTGCCCCCCCGTCGCGCACGCGGCCGAGGCCATGGCCCCGTGCCGCCTTGATGGTCGCGGGCGCGCCAGAGGCCGTCGCCCTTATAAACGTCGAGCCCCTGTCTGCGGCGGACCGGTGCCCCGCTGCACGCTGTCGATCCCATGGACGCGCGCCGGCGAACATCCACCCCCACGTTGCTCCGACGAGATTGGATAGCTTCTCCACCTCCACTAGCCCTCCAGGAGCCACCCCTGCCGCTCGTTGCTTTTCCCGGACGGAGGCTCGCCGCACTGGCAGCCGCTGTGGCCATCACCGCCGGCCGCCGGTGTGCCCGCCCGCCGGCAGCCTTTCTCTTTCAACCAAGCCCACAAAACGTTCTCCGGCGAGCCCCTAGTCAACCTCCCCGCCTTCCCCGGCCAAGCCAGCGACGAGCTCGCCGGAATTTGCTCTGCCCGCGCCGGCCACCGCCCCTAGGGGTGACATTGCGAGGTGGGAACTCTTTCCAGGGGCTCAGCCGCAAAGTAAGGGCATCTGCGTAAGAATCTAAAAATTTCAGGGACCTGCGTGCAAGAGTACATCTCAAATAGTAAAGTCAGTTTGCAGAATATTGTAAATTGCGTAGAAAATCGTAGAAAATTCAGAAAAATGCAAACTCAATTATGTTGGATTTGCGGTGAAAAATCCTAAAACGTTTTTTATTCTTGCCTGAGCTAGTTCCTGATAGTTTTTGCATGAAAAATAGGAATGTGAAAAACCTAGATCTGCAATATCTCAAAATCCATAAATCTTCTGTAGCTAATTTTTGGATATGTTGTGTGTTAGGTCATGACTAACTCCTGTGCCAAATATTGCACAAAGTTATGTTGTAAATCGTTTTATAAAAATGTTTTTCCATTTCTGCAGGATCTGCATAAATGATTTTTGTAGCTAAAAATAATTAGGTTTTTGCAACCAACTTTTGCATACTGTCTTGTCATTCCAAAAAACACCTCTGCTGAATTAATCACGATTTTATAATTACCAGAAATATTTATTCTTGAATTATGCTTGATTTCTTTGAAAATACATAACTTAGGTTTCATAATAGTTTTAGGTGTATATGCTGCACCCCTAGGCTAGTTTTGGACCATATAACATGTATGAGAAAGTTGGATCATTTTGTTGAGTATTTATTTTTGTGTGCATTTACCTTGTCCTTCTAGCTAGCTTTTGTCATTTTTCAAAAATGATTAATTTCTAACTATCCAAAGCATGTAGGTATGTCCAGTGGCTTGTTATAGGTGTTTAGTTTTTAATACACCCTTCCACTGAATTTTAATTAAATTTCGTGAATAACAGCTATGGAAGCAATTAAAGGTTTAATAGTCATTAAATGGGAAAAATCACCAACCATCTTTAATAACCTTGAGAGTGGTTGTAAATTGTTTTAAAAAGCTAAATGTACCCACCCACTACTGTTTGTGAAGTTGAATTAAATTATTTACATATATATGTACACATTCACCATAAAAAAGAATATCTAATAAAGAATTGCAAATTGTTCCTTTTTGGAAGAGTATGCTAAATGTATTCTTATCTAGGTGAATGTGTCCAACTAATACACCCTTGGTTGTCATTTAAGGTTTGTGGTTAATTAAATTAAAAATCGTCGAATAAATCTTGCATTTGCATCTTCGTGTAGATCTTTCCGCCGGTAGACGTACGCTCGTGCCGGAAGGAGGAGACGAAGGTGCCGACGAAGAGCTGCAGTGCGTGGACGTAGCTCAAGACCTGGACCCAAGTCCAGAAGGGCCCAAGGCCAACCTTGCCAGCGAGGCAACCCCGGATCATTAACCCCGTCTCTTCAAATTATGCAATTATGTTTGCTACGATTGTGCATTTACGTTTCAGGAGTTGAATTGAAACCCTAGATATATGATCCCTAGGTACCTATGCTCTATCACTAGTATGCTAGGTCGATAGCTGCTATGCTATAGGACCCGATAGAAGTCGAGTGATGTTCGTCACTCGCGAGAATATGTTCTTATGTTGGAATCACAAGATTTTCATAAATGGATTGCTCATGTGGTAAGAGCATGGGATTTGGGCTCCGGTCCAGTGGCTTTCGTGGGCTAAGCTTTTGAACGTACTAAACATTTGCCGGGAATGGGACTAGTAAGCCTAGTACCTTAATGAGACGGCGCGGGAACTTTTCCCTACTACTCTTGAGTATTCACCTTACCGGCTAGCTACCGAAAAGGGAGGTGCATGTGTGAGACTGGGTACCTTGCGGGGTATGCCAGCTAACCTTGTACCCAGAACTGTAGGCTCTGCTCCCAACCCGAGGACTTTTGGGAACTGCCTGGGAAAGTTGTCCTTGCGGGGGCAGCCTACAGTGTGTTTAGGTTTGCCTTGCAAGGTTTAAATCAATCGATTGTCGGCCTCTCACCGTTATCCGAGACTGCTTAATCAACTGGCCATGATATCCCATAATGATGGAACTGGTAATATGGTTGTATGAATTAATTGCTTGTCCAATTCTTGATTGAATTAGATGGCACATCTAGAAATGGTAATCAACTAGAACTTGTGCTAAAAGATTGAAAGTAAGGATTTACTCTTAGTAGCTGTTCAACAAAAGAAACTCCACCGGCCAAAAGCCTTTCATGTCTAGAGTTTGGTGATGTAGTTATCACCCGACGGTTAAGTCTTGCTGAGTATTAGTATACTCAGCCTTGCTTTAAACCTGTTGTTGCAGGTGTTGTTGACCGGAAGGGTGACGACAAGTGATGACATCACAGATGGCCTCCTGTGGTGTCTACCGTTGCGCTAGTTTATTTTATTTTCGCTGTTTTTGAACTTTGAATCTTTACTCCATGTCCGGAACAATGGTTTGTAATAAAATGTTTAATTCATGTTGTACTCTGGACTCGCCTTCGCGTGAGTTTTAATGCATGTGTCGATCCTCTGTTCAATGTCCAAGTGATTTACCGGGCGTTAACCCGGCAACCAACGACAGGATGATACTTTACTATTGCTTAATGACCAAAGTGGATCAGTCTTAGGCGATAGTACGGTAGTTTCCTAGGCGGGTTGTCACAGCTGGTATCAGAGTGATTATATGCACCAGAGTTTATTTAACAACCTTAATCACTAGTTTTTGAATAAAACTTGCCAAGATCGGTTGTATTTACAAAATGCGTTGGTTCATTAAGGATGAAATAGACCGAGAGGCCCTAGAGGGAATTTTTGGGTTCTTTCAGGTGGCTTATTAATCTATGGTTTATTTTGCTAACTCCCAGCACATTACTTTATGTCAGACTTACTTTCTTGCACAACCAAACTAGATGAGTCACGTGTTTTATACGTGTGCTGTACCGCTTCACGGTAATTGCGAGGGTTGATGGAGTGATCCATTCCACTGATCCTATCTTCGCGTCTGTTTATGAGTGTGTTGTCACCACGTGTTTCATGCGTGAGCATTCCGCATGTCGAGCATGCGAGTCAAGGATACACTCCATTCAAATGGAGAGTGTCCGAGGTTGGACGCTGTCCATGCAACGGTTTAACGCATGGATGCCGTTCTATAGTGAACGGTAATGTATGGGAACACTTTCATGAGTGCTGGCATGAAAGGTTCATTGTGTTCTGTGATCTTCTGCAGGTACACTAACCTCGTTTCGTAAGTCGCTAAGTAAGAATCGACTAGATCTCGACTAGTTATTATAGGGAGACACGTGTATGTGCCATGCCACCGGCGCTAACTCCGAGTTTTGGCTTGACTGCCTTGTGAGGACGCATAGGACGTCTTGCATCATGCTAGAAGTCGTGGAAGAACCTAAACTGAACTCGTACCTGTTTCCGTGCTCTCTAAGGTAAAATAGTGATAGTGTGTTTTGTCCTGTCTAGCCTCTCTAGCGTAGATGTGTTGTCGTGCACAAATTTATTAAAAGCTATTGCTTGGATTGTTGATCTCTACCTAGGTTGCTCCAATCTAATCTAGTTCTGCTCGCCTAAGTTCACGATAATAACTTAGGTCTACTGCAAGTTATGCTCGGTTAGTCCACCCTGGTCTTGCTATCTTCCTAGAACCCTTTGAGGTCTCGCTTAGGTAAGCACCTTCCTAATCTTCTAGCTCAACCTTGCATACCCAACTTGAGTCTCATAACCTTACTAAGTCACTACAAAAAATTGAGAAGTGTTGGACTCTGGTTTGAGTTAGGAAGTTCGGTTTCCGATTTCCAGAACTTTATATCTTTATGTATGCCTGCTCGTTCGAGTTCAGCATACGTTGGTATTTGAGTATACATAATTACCCCATACCTTAACCCTACCCTTATTCGTGGATCGAGTTAACCTTGTACACTCGCACCCGATTGATTCTCACTTTTATCGTTATGTCCAGATGGACAACGCCGGATCTACATCGGCTGATGTGGAACCATGGACTCTCGTGAACTACCTCGAGGAGGGTGGATTTCCTGCACTTTTTTGGGACACCCTGAAGGACTTTGGGTACACCACTTACCCAGAGTACTCGACACGTGAGGTCATGACCACAGGCCAACTCCTTTGTTGTGAAGTCAAGGTGAAGATTTCCGTGTGCCCGACCAATCCTGCTTGGGAAGAGTGGGAGTGTGTCCGACACGGTGCAGAAGCCTACTCTCGAGGCACTCACAACTTTCTGTGGGAAGCACCTGGACGAGATAGCTGACTCCGCAGCCAAAGTAATTCCTGTACCTAAGCGACACACTGTACCGGGTGGCGAACGGGAAACTATCCTTCCAGCCCAGAGCAACTCTCACTATAACCCAGATCTTGTCACCTTAGTCCGCTTTTCAGAAGCCATGTACGACACCTACCGAAGGATGGTGGGAGAAAGTGTATTCTATAGACACCAAATCTATAGGTACCGAGTTAAAGAAACAGAGTGTACAACTCAAGCGTTGAAGGAAGCCCGAGCCATGATAGCCACTCTCAAGAAGGAAAGGCGCAAGGACAAGGCAAAGATACAAGAGTTGAGTGAGATCATACATGAGCAGAATTTCCTGTTGCAGCATAACGACCAGTATATGCTTGAACTAGAAAATCAACTGGAAGCTGTAGCAGCTCCACCTCCGGAACCTGTCATTCCTGGACCAGAAGGAGAAGAAGATGTTGAAGAAATCCAAGGAGAATCTAGAATTGAGTCTGGACCTGAGTCACCATAGTTCCTCAGCGTGGAAGATCCCACCCTAGGAAGTTGGTACGTGGGGAATAAAATTCTAAGTTGTACGAGTGTAGTGTTGAAAGGAACCCTAGTATACAATAACCACGGTTGGTTAGCTACTGCGGTTGGTTGAACTAGGAGCTTCTTTGTGCAGCTAGTCTGCGTTGTAATCCCAAACGTTGTTTGGTACTTCTAAAAACCATCATCGATGTAACGCCTGGATTAAATATCTCTTTCAGTAGTAATGTTCGTGAGGCATTATTTATTCTAGTTGTGACCAAACCAAAGTTTTGTGGTCCAGAAATTTCGTGCCAATCAAAAATCCAATCGATTCCTCAATCCTGGACTTATTCTTTTTTGTTGGTCTTGCTCACAACCTTGTGAATTAAAATAAATGTTACGTTTGAGCGTGCACTGCATAGCATGTGCATTCGGGAAGCTTAGGTATGCTAACATACATTTGCACGAAAACTCCGTATTCATACTCTACCTTTCTTGTTGGTGAGATTGTGAGCCCATAGCCAAGGTGCCGCGACGGAACCTAGGGCATCGTGTGTGCTGCAGCCGCACGACTGCCACTAGGAGCGCGCTAGGTATCTTGGTTGTGAGAAAGTGACTCGCCACTCAGATTTTCTCTCTGCCTTTGATTGCTCTCGCAGTCACTAACTCGTCATACGGGTAATCGAGTCATTCTAACGTGCATCATGAGCACCGTACCGCACGAGCATGTGCATAGTGTCTTCACAGCATGCGTATCACATCAATTTTGAAAATTATTGCACCTTAAAAATAATGAGATGTTGACACCTCGGATTCACAAAGTTAGGTAAGGTGTGAGCAAGATTATTCTGAAGTTTCCGCATAAAGTCATCTTCCGTACAAGAAATTATGGACTCTTTTATTAGCCATCCTTTTCTTCGTAGTGGTCTTTTGGAAATCTCGGTTGACTTGGTCTCTTGCCGCGTATCTCGACGACCTTGTAGCCTCAATTCCCTTCCTGCTAAGCCAAGTGGAAGCAGTAGGAGTAGAAATTTTCTTGAGCAGTCAAGGTTCTCGAAAAGTCAATGTGGAGAAGTCATCGATCATGTATTCGTTCTTGGTCCGTGCTTATAACCTTCAAATCCTCAGAATTGAGCAAGGAAGTACACTCAGGATCGATCGAAGCTTTTGCTAAGCATCTCTTGGTTGCTATCACGAACGTAGAGTGTTGTGCTCTGAGTTTTCTCGTTCTTCTCCCCATCGCGATCAGTTCTTTAAACCGTTGGACCTCATCCGCGTTAGTGTCACGACCGTACGACGTCGTGACGCCACCCTGCCATATTTTCCGCAACCTTACTCACGACGCCGAAATCTCATGGGCTGACCATTGTCGAGTCCCGTGTTGTCTACACCAGATACCCGGCTGGTTAAAGGACCGTTGCAGCTCTGCAGTGGTTATAAAAGGGAACCCCTTGCCCAGAACCGCCTCAGCTCGACATCATCACCGCTCTTGTCCTCCCTCCGGCTAGCCTTGGCCACACTGCCACTAGCCCATCTCTCCCATCAGTTCCATTCCTTGCCGAGCGAACTGCCCTCCGTCTTCATCTCCGACGACGAGAAGAAGCTCAAGAGTAGACCGGAAGAAGAACTCAAGCCAAGCTGCCACCCATGACTCCGTCTTCGGAAGAGTTTGAGTCGTTTCGCTGGACGTTGATAGGGATGTATCTCTGTATCGTAGGCGAAATATGTCTGCTATTAGTTGTGCATGTGCACATTCATCACCCGCTTCCTCATGAACGGCGATGAGGGAGTAGAGAACGTACCTTGTACCTTTTGTTTCATCTAAATTCCCGATATTGGGACTTGTAATCAGAGCTTTGTGAAATTGATACTTGGGACTGATTTGCTGTCCGGTTCGCACTACTTACCGTGATCGAGTTTCGTAGAGCATGTTCGAATTATGAGTTTCTGGGTGAGATTCTGAACATGTATTAATTAAGGATTTAATTTTCAGATGTTCAGACCGGCGCGAAGTAACCCCAATGGTTTTGATGCGTCGGGTAGTGGTGATCTAACGCTACCACCGCCCACGACGCTGACCGAAGCCTTCGTGGCAGCGCATACCGACGTGTTGTGCCAGTTACTGCAGGCACAACAATGGATGGCTCAACAACTACAGCAAATGCCGCCAGTGCAACAGAAGCTCCAACCTTCCAAGCCATGTTCACCCGAAGTACCTACCCAGAGTGACATAAACGCCATTGTCGGCACCACTCAACAGTTGGAAGGGAAAAATTCCATGCTGAACCAGATGGTGTACAATATCATCCAAGGACGTTACGGGGAACCATCTCAAACTAGTTTGGCAGACAGTCTCTCTCAGTCTTTATCTTCCTCTATGGTCGAACAAGCTCGTTTGTTCAATCTGTTGGTGGAGTATGTTAATCAAGACCCACCCCGGGCCTCTGACTCAATATTACCACCTTCTCGACTACCAATGGATCTTAGAGAAGAAGAGAGGGCAAATCGAGGTAACAAACGAGTATTATCGGAGATAGATGTAAGTGAGTGGGAAATTACCTGTAAGGAGACTCGTACACGTGAGGGCAAGCGGAGATGTGACACTAGCAAGGTCACTCAACTCCTTGTTGGTGAAACACCTTCGCGAGCCACGAGGTTAAGAAGGAAAAAGAAGAAGAAGAGGCTCCGCCTTATCAAGAAAGGCCAACAACAAATCTCCATGCCCGGAGACCTTCCACCGGGTTTGTGCTACAGTTGTAGACAACCCGGACATTACAGACATAATTGCCCAAATCTCCAGCATCAGGATCAGAACCTCGGAGCAGCTAAGTGTGCTCACGGCAAGAAACTAATTTTTCGAGGGAAGCCAGACCCGCTTAACTCTATGGGTAACATCTCTATCCAAGAACCACTTCCCCACTTCCCTTGTAAATCCGAATCTCGGGACGAGATTCTTCTTAAGGGGGGTAGGTTGTGACGCCCCAGGTTTTAATCAATGTCATTAATGCTAATGACCGGATCAGCCGAGTCAAACCGGCCGAGCACCGGTCAAACTTAGGTCAACCTGGGTCATCACCTCGAAACCTCGCCAATGAACCCTATTAGACCCCTTGATCAAGTCTACACACACCGTGGTCAACCCTTGGTCAAAGACATAGTCAAAACCGGCCTAACCCTTGACGTCGGCGAATGTCGTCCGGAACTTTTGCCGCGTTCTCCAAATTTCACCTAAACACTTCAAAATCTACCTTTATGAAAGTTATCTAGCTTGTTGAGGGACACAACTTTCATGTAGATTGGCATTTCAAATTTTGAGTGGAACTTGGTGAAAAGCGTGCTCAACCGACAGTACCTCCTGTTTACTGAAACAGAGCGGCATTCAAAGTTTAGCAACGTTTTGTGCAAAATCCGTGGAGGAAAACACTAGACGGCCTTTGTAAAAGTTGTAGAGGGTAGTGAGATCTACAACTTTCCTATTCATCGCTTTGTGCACTTGTATTCAATTTTTAGGAGTAAAACGCACTCGAAGTAGTCTAGTCCGAAGCTGCAAGCGCCAGAGCCTGGGTGCGCCGCGACGTCGCCGTGCCGGCACGCCGCGCGCACCGCGCCGCCGCCGCCCTCGGTTTCGGGCCGCGCGCCGGCCGAGGCCGCGCGCCTCCCCAAGGCGTCACACGCCCCTAGGACCCCCTTGAAGTCCTACCCCTTCCTCGCGCCGTGTGCCGACCGTGCGCCGCGTCCGACCGGCCGGACGGACCGCCGTCGGACCGCCGGTCGCCGTGGTGTGCCCCCCCCGTCGCGCACGCAGCCGAGGCCTTGGACCCCGTGCCGCCTTGATGGTCGTGGGCGCGCCAGGAGGTCGTCGCCCTTATAAATGTCGAGCCCCTGTCCGCGGCGGACCGGTGCCCCACTGCACGCCGTCGATCCCATGGACGCGCGCCGGCGAACATCCACCCCCGCGTAGCTCCGGCGAGATTGGATAGCTTCTCCACCTCCACTAGCCCTCCAGGAGCCACCCCTGCCAACCGTGGCTTTCGTGTGGTAAGAGCATGGGATTTCCGGTCCAGTGGCTTTCGTGGGCTAAGCTTTTGAACGTACTAAACATTTGCCGGGAATGGGACCGGTAAGCCTAGTACCTTAATGAGATGGCACGGGAACTTTTCCCTACTACTCTTGAGTATTCACCTTACCAGCTAGCTACCGGAAAGGGGGGTGCATGTGTGAGACTGGGTACCTTGCGGGGTATGCCAGCTAACCTTGTACCCAGGACTGTAGGCTCTGCTCCCAACCCGAGGACTTTTGGGAACTGCCTGGGAAAGTTGTCCTTGCGGGGGCAGCCTACCGTGTGTTTAGGTTTACCTTGCAAGGTTTAAATCAATCGATTGTCGGCCTCTCACCGTTATCCGAGACTGCTTAATCAACTGGCCATGATATCCCATAATGATGGAACTGGTGAATATGGTTGTATGAATTAATTGCTTGTCCAATTCTTGATTGAATTAGATGGCACATTTAGAAATGGTAATCAACTAGAACTTGTGCTAAAAGATTGAAAGTAAGGATCTACTCTTAGTAGCTGTTCAGCAAAAGAAACTCCACCGGCCAAAAGCATTTCATGTCTAGAGTTTGGTGATGTAGTTATCACCCGACGGTTAAGTCTTGCTGAGTATTAGCATACTCAGCCTTGCTTTAAAACTGTTGTTGCAGGTGTTGTTGACTGGAAGGGTGACGACAAGTGATGACATCACGGATGGCCTCCTGTGATGTCTACCGTTGCGCTAGTTTATTTTATTTCCGCTGTTTTCGAACTCTGAATCTTTACTCCATGTCCGGAACAATGGTTTGTAATAAAATGTTTAATTCATATTGTACTCTGAACTCGCCTTCGCGTGAGTTTTAATGCATGTGTCGATCCTCTGTTCGATGTCCAAGTGATTTACCGGGCGTTAACCCGGCAACCAACGACAGGATGATACTTTACTATTGCTTAATGACCTAAGTGGATCGGTCTTAGGCGATAGTACGGTATTTTCCTGGGCGGGTTGTCACAGCAGTGGCTCTTGCCAAGGTTAGTGGCATAAATATTTTTGATAGAGCTGATCCATGATTTCAGATAGCTGTATACATTTATCATGGTTGATATTTTGGCTAGCATGCTAGCTGCTAGCAAATAAGTTGTCGGGCCTGTTTGTCGATTTTTCCAACACCCAATCTTGATTGGCTTGTTGTCCTGTTCACCTGCACCAGATGCTCATTTTGTTACTGCCTTCCATCTTTATCATATGACTCTTCCTCAAATTTATGTCCTTACCAATCCAATATGTTCTGATTGCTTCATATAGATTTAATTTTCATATAGATATAGAAAAACAAAATCTGTTGGTGAATTTAGGTAGCACCTATGGCTGAAATTGTGTTAGTGGTGATATAGAAAATGTTTGTTGTTTTCTTTTCAGGAGAGAAGGCTCATAAACAGGATTTGAAGCATAAAAGAAGCCTATCACAGTAGGAAACTTGTAGAATATAACTAACTCATCAAGTAAGTTTTCTGTAAGTTTCCCATCTATTTAGGAGGCCAATATTTTTAGTTATTTGATTAATTCAGCATGCCTTTTTACTCTGCAAGTAGCAAATTTTCTTATATGGTCTGCTTTACTCATTGTTCTATGCCTCTTTAATTTATATTCACTTGTGTGAATGTCAGATTATTTCTCGATGGATCTGTGAAAATAAATAGTGGTCACAAATTCTCTCGAAGACCTATCAACCACCACCATCAGAGGTAACAACTGAATGTAAAGGTCACTTGGTTATCAGTTGTCACTATTATTTTTGGTCATATAATTACCATTTTCACTACCTATAATTTGATTACCCTAGCAGTTTCAGCTTATCCTACTATCACCGATAAACACTTAATGTTCAAAAGACCATCTATATAGAAAATTAGGTGTTTCGGTCATAAAAATTATCACCTCAAATGATTCCATTGTTTTCTCATTGTCTGATAAAACAGAATAACAACAATCACTATCACTGTGTTGGGAGAGGTTCTTCACCAATCTAAAGTATGTGTTCACTATGATTCCAAATTGATTGTCATGTTATATGTGATTCCCACATTTCCACTGCATAATAAAATTGAAAATGCTATTTTTCTGAAACGCATTGCTACCGTGGAATGTCTCACTCTATAGCCATATGACTACCAATTCGATACATCTTCAATCAGCTAATAGGCAATGTAGTGCTCTGCAATTTCCACGTTAACAATTGCTCCCCCCAAATTGGCTGAACCTTTAGACCTGATTTTGATCCCAGTTCCTTTGATGTTGTAATGAGTAATGATGCTTATCTATTCTTATTTATTAGCAAATGGCATTTTTTTCTTATATTTGCGAGGCAGCTTGGAATTTTCCCCGTGGGGGCATTCAAGTCTTTTGCACTTTTATACTTAAACAATGCAAGGTAAACTTTTCTTCACTCTTTAGTTGGCATGATGTTGCCACTGGACCTTTTGGTTTGACAAACATCATTGAGCCATGAATGTATATGTTCAATAGTTTGTTGGTTTACTTTGAAATATGTATATTGATCGAGAATTTTAAGTCAAAAGATATGACCATGCCTACGTTCTTACATTTTTTGTATGTTTCTCATATCATGGCTTGCTTCCTAGATAAGTTTCCATGCTTTCATTTCCGAGATGAGAGCTGTGGCTGATCTGCTCAAAAGGACTCAAACAAGTGTCATATGCTTTGCAACTGCTGCATTTATTTGTTTGGGTTAAATTTGCTTTGTGGTCCAGGAAGGGATGGGCATGGTGATGAATGGAGGACCAGCTGCTGAGTGAGGGAGGTAGGCACAACCAAGAAAATCATAACTGGTCAGTTAAAGCATATGGACCATGCTTCTGTCTATTTCTCCATAGTAGGCATCAAAGATAGCAGCCCACCTCTATATTATTTTGCCAGAGATCAGTTTTTCTAGACTGATTTCAGTCCTCCAAAATAGTGCATTGATCTATGTGACCTTTACTGGCTCATCTGATTAATCTTTGTCTCTTTTGTTTCGTATGCCTTGTAGACCGGTTGTCAATGTGGGGTACCGGTGCAGACTTAATGCATGGATGAAGGAATGACTTCAATCCGACATGGCTGACAGAAGCCCAAAATTAGAGGTTGAGTTTTTAATTATGCTTCTTTCTTTTGCGGACTTAGAAACATGATGAAACGTGCCAACCAACTAATCTGTTGTGTTGTAGTATGATAGTGTGCTGTTTATGAACTGCTCCATCCAGTAAATTGAAAATTTGAGAGATTACATTAAAACCCCTACAACAAATGCCTTGACCCATGATATTCAATTTTCTCACAATGTTCATCTATGATCTGTATCGGAGAACTGAGATGCTATAATTGTGATACCCACACCTCTGAGGTTATATATGTGGTCAACAATGATGGTTTGCTCAATTTTGTTACCATGTTAACTGTAGTTACTTTTATTGTTGTTTTGATTTTTTATGGAAAAATGGTGTTGCGGCCATGGAGAAAAATATGTGTACAATAAGAAGTAAATGACCCGTATAATGTGGTTTATGGAGTTTAGATTGCCTGCAAAAAAAGGTTTCAGATTTGAGTCGGCATTCTTGTGCTTGGTGAACTTATGGAGCCAACTCATTCCATCACCGTAACAATTCCCCTATAAGTTTCTTCCCCTGGGCTTTGGGTGTAACACTTTTGATGCTTGAGAGAGAAGACAATGACCTTTTAGATAGTATTGAGGGACATGATCTTTCTATATACCAGTTGAAGAAGCTTCCATGTGCCAAAGCAGAAATTGACATTGCACAATATTATGCTTCTAGAAGTGATGACTTCCGGCCATCCTCGTTAGAACTTAGAAGGGATGTAGTCTATCAATTATGAAAGGAAAAACTTCAATACACTTTTTTTCATTACAATGCCATCCTTTGGTCGTTTGATCTTAGTTGCATCAGATGCAAAGAATATTACATATTTGGTTTATCTTTGGATGTTTTGTCGTACAAAGATTTGTTTTCACATTATTATTGTCATGTTGAATCAAACACATATTGCAATATAAATATTTTGTTGCCCGTAGCAACGCACGGGCACGTTCCTAGTTCTTTAGTAAAAGGCGAAAGAATAGTTAGTTTTGTGCTCACCACGCAGCTCCTTGGTTTGTTAGCTGGGGTGTGTGCCTATCTTGTACAATCCCAGACTTGGGTCGTCTAGAAACCTAACGATGTGGTACTAAACCACCTGCTCTGCCATTCGACCAGGGGATGCGTGCCGTTCGGCCTTTAATACCCAACAACATCCCGACCCGTTGTGTGTGGGTGATTTGCTATGATGGATTTGATCCGAAGGACTTCCGGGCCGCTCGCTCAACGCCCGTTCATCATAAATAGCACAGAATAAAGGAAAAAATAATTATACAGATCCAGTTGTTCTTTCATGAGGAAGAAGTGAAGAAAATTTGGCTTGGCCCTCTTCCACGTATCTCTAAATACCGAAACCGGAATCCAAGCTTAGCCACGGGATTAGGCCATGTCACCTGCAGTTTCTAATCGTTGGATTGTTGCCTGTGCATAAGATCAAACTGTACATCCCGTGTTAGGCGACCGAAGAGTCGCGAAACTACTCGCCCTTCCCACCTTCCCGTCCTGCACTCCGGCCTCCGGCCTCTGCCGCTCGTGTGACCCGCACATCCACACTTCCCTATCTACCTGCCGTCCATGCATGGAGCTCTCATGCATCCCTAATGGAAAGGCAGGTGTCTCCACCTCCATGCGGAGAGCAGCTCCCGCGATGACGGAGTCGGCGACGCGGTGGAAGCGGAGGGGCAGATGTGCTTCCGTTGTTCCTCTGGTTTCCACCGCCACACGCCGGCGACGACAGCCGGACGACCGCGATTAAGGGCATGGAAAAGGGCACACCCTGCTACCTGGGGGACAGTGACCCTGACAACTGCGGCAACATTGGCAGGGCGGCGCGTAGCGCTGAGGGCGACCATCATGGACACCGATAGGAGACAGCCAAACAACTTTACCGACGGGGTGAATGCCTCCCTTCTTGCATATTGGTCGTCCCTCATAACTACTCTGAAAATTTTGTTTTTCCAGTCATTCTAGTCCTACAAAAGTTGAATCGAATATATCCTCTGTAATGCATGTCTATGGGCCTGATTGGTTGAAGGTCAAAGCTATCAAACCAAAATTTTGGCCATTTTAAATTTTGACCACCAATTCAAAATCTTGACCAATTTTGACAATTCAAATGAACTAAGGTGCACAAGATGAACCTTTTTAGCCACTCATTCATTTAAATTGTTAAAATTGGTCAAAATTTTGAATTGGCGGTCAAAATTTAAAATGGTCAAAACTTTGGTTTGGCAGCTTTGGCCTTCAACCAATCAGGCCCTGTCTCTTCCAGTTACAAAAAGATATAAATCAACATTTTTTGTGTGCTAACCTTTTTGCTTGCCTTACTACCACAACCACACATGTCTAAAAGTGCCCAAATGGCAGATATGCATGAAGGCATTTGGTAGAAAAATGGGGTTTTCATGCACATAAGAGCAACAAAAAGGTTAAGTCATCTGCTATGCATGGTATCTATAGACTTCCGACTCTATGCATGTGTTCAGAATTCAGAATCAGGAAGTTGAAAATCATAGTACAATGTCATCCTAGAGTTAAAATTCATCCAAAGATTGAAAGAGGTAATTAAATTAAGAAAGGAAGAAAACATTATCAATTTCTGATGATAGATTTTTTTAGCACATTGCATATATAACAGATTCTTTGTTTAAAAATAATTGAACACAACTATTTTACTGTCAGATCAATACATGGGAAGTATGTGTTGCCTATTGATGTGTGCATCATTAAGCTTTTCACTTGTGGTTCCTCAAGCATCAAGAAGATCATCAGCATTCAGTATTGCTGCACTGCAGTCCGCAGATGGCCAAGCCCTGATGTTTCCCCCCATTAACAACCTTAACTTCAAGTGATCATTTTCTGAAAGAGCTACATAAGCTCTCCAATAAACTGATGGCAAGTTCCATCAAACAAAATGATTTAGCTGCACCCTAGGAGAAATCTGGTTAGTTTCGATCTGTGATGATCACACGAATTCAGTGCCTGAAAGTGTCAACCATCTATAAACAACCTATCTCCAATTTTGCATATATTTTTTGTTATCAAATTTAAAATTCAAATAATTTCAGGTAAATTTTTCTTAGATTCATCAAGATAAAGATACCTCCTTTTGCTCTTGAAGTCATCAAGGCATGCATTCCTCAAGACAGGTTAATTGACCAAGAGAACCTTAGGGGGTGTTTGATGTGGAACGCAAGGGTGGCCGAGCCCATGAGCCAGGCCAGCCACGGCCCGGTCCAATTGGGACACCCTTGTTTGTTTGATAGCATTTTGACAATGGAGCCCATTCAAGCCAATTTTTTGTTTGATTGCACAAGTAGAGGTAGGTTAAAAGTCCAACTACCATCAACTACCATAATGAGATTGTGTTTGATATGGGCCTAGCTCACTGTGAGCATCAGGTACCATTTGGAGGATACAACACAACAGAGTCATGATAATAGTGCAATACATCATATGTAATGATTATTAGACACGTATTTGGTCATAATTTAAGGAGTCATTGCTGCTACAAGTTCAGAAAGAGCATAAGCAACATAACATCAAAAACAACAGAAAGGAGTCCACGAGTTTAACAGCTAGAACAACAGCTCATCCCTCTTCCTCCACTATTATGTCATCATAGGCCTAAGAGAAGGTCTTCTTGAACCACATGTTAGAGTAGAAGAATGCACATGATAGGCACAAAACTCTCATGGAACAACACATATAACCATCAGCACCAGCTATCTCAACTTGAGGTGCAGGAGCACCATCACCAACAGGCATCTCAATTTCAGCACAAGGAAGAATCTCAGAGGCTGATGTAGTTGGATGGGTAGCCATGTAAGCTGCAACAACTTCATCATAAATGTCATACCTCTTATGTACATCACCTTTGAAGTGAAGAACATGCTTACTGCATTCTTTCCAAGTGAAATAAATCCCAGGAACCCTTCCTTTGAACACAACATAGTAACCTGCCATGGCTATTGAAATAATCAAGTAGGTTACAATGTTGTAAGTGTGCCTCAGATATAGGAGGTGGTCTTCATGTCAGTCATGGAAACATGAAACTCAACCAGCCCAGGATTGAAAACATGGGCCATGGATGAGTTTCACGTTTTGATGGCAGACATAAGAAGTAATGTTGAAGATCATATCATCATTGGCTAAAAGGCAAACAAGAATTGGCCTCAGTTATGTTTGCATTATCATTTGAACTTCTACTTGGAGCATAAAGATACAGTTTTAGGGAAACAATAATGTCATGGAAGTCATGGAACCATGTGAGACATCCATCCCAGGCATGGAAAACATGGGAATGGATGTCTCACAAGGTTTGATGATAGCCATGAGAAAACAGAACAAGAACAAACAGCAACAGAGAACCACTGCTCCAGTTCCTCACAAGTGAAGTTCATCAACTACTATTGGCAAACATTTGTATCATCATAGGCTAAAAGAACAAATTAGAAGAACAAATTAATAAGAACCATCAACAGAATTAGAGGAACAAATAATGTGCCCACAAGCCAACCTAGTTCCATCCATGATGTTGCCAACAGAGGCAACAATAATGTGCATTACAAACCATCATGTAACATATATGGAGTGCAAACAACCCTAGCACTTTTCCAAATGTACCCACCCCTATCCAAAATGAAAACCAAAAGAACAGCCCACCAGCCTAGTAAGCTTCACAAAATGTACACCTAAGTGTGGTCAAAAGAGATGAGTAGGGAGGGAGGTGGAAAAACTATACATCTCCATTCAACCCCCTCTAAGGCTTCATTGACACCATGCTGACAACTACTCATAGTAGTTCTTAGCAAGGTAAGTCCTCAACCAGATGTCCCTATGGGAGGCAGACATGCTGATGAAGCCAGTGGCCAGGGACTTGTTTTCCAGCAGGTAGGTGTATGCAACTATGAGGGCCTCAGTGGTGTAGGCAGGCATCTCCATAACAGCAAGGTATAGGGTAGGGTCCACATGAGCAGGGCCAGTCTCCCTAAGAGCATTGGCCACATTGTTGACAGCATCTGTCATGTTGGTCATCATCAACATCTCATCCTCAGTGAATAAGGGTCTCTTCCTCTTGCCACCAACAGATGGAGTCAACACTTCTGTTGCCTTGCTGCCATCCCCTACCTTTGTGGTAGCTTGTTTCAGATCAGGTGTAGTGGTAAAGGTAGTGCCCTCTATCTTAGCAGCAACACTCTCAGCATTGTTAGTACCCAGTGCCTCACTAGAACCTACAGCAAACCTACCAGTCGCCATTGAACTACCAAAGATGGTCTCCATCTCTGTGTAGAATCTGATAGGAGTGTTTGGGAACTCAACATCCTTAGGGTGATCCTGCAGCCATGATAGTGCACACAATTACATAAGACTGGGACATACATGGTTTAGGGTTTAAGTTTCAGTTAAACTCTAAGTTTGCTACCTTGCAGTGGCCAGTGTAGTGCTCAATGTCAAGCATAATAGCATTGACAGTGGAATCCCATAGTGCCCCACTTAATTCCTTCAGCTTTGCCACCTTACCCCACTTCTGCCTCCACTTCCTGAAGTGGTTGTACACTTGAGTGGGGGTGACAGCCTCCCCAGTGTACTCATTAAGAAACTTGGCCACCTGATTGACATCTTTATCCTTAAAGCACTTCTCAGCTCTACCATCAGTGACAATAGCAGCCATCCTCCTAAGGACAAAGCTAGAGGAGTTGTTGTTCCACCTCATTGGTGGCCTAGCACCAGCAGCAGCCTCTTGGGGAGGCACAACCTCACCATCATCAGCCAGCAGATCAACAACAACAGGTGCAAAAGCAGCAGCAGCCCCAACCCCATCAATGCCAGCCATCCTATTTTGTTTACCATAAAATTAGACAAAAATATGCAAGAGCAACAACAAACAACCATAACAATACACAATCAGATAAGTATTGGTCTCAGATATGTCCATAAAATTATATAAACAAGACAGAAAGAAAGGCACAGTGGTCTCAGTTATGTCCATAAAACTTATGTTCATCGATTATTACATCACGTGAGTTCCATATCTAGGGTTTAGCAACTGAATACCATACAAAAATAAGTAGCATGATCAGGTCCTATTTGTCCCCCTACCAGACAACATTGCATCACAAATAGCATCCCTTCTACTGAGCATGGCCCTAGAATCCTGTGTATCAGAAGGTGATGGTTCATCCTCCTCAATAGTACCTACAAAACCTTCCTCATGTGGTACAATTTCATCAGTACCAAACCCCAATATCCAATTGTGCAGAATATAGCATGCCAGGACAAGCTTTACTTGTGTCTTGTAAGTGTGGAAAGGCTTGTTGTATAAAATACGAAACCTCCCCTTCAAAGCACCAAAAGCCCTCTCAACTGTCACCCTAAGGGATGAATGCCTTAGGTTGAAAAACTCCCTTGCATTGTTTGCGTAGTTCCTACCCCCATATTTAGACAAATGGTACCTAACCCCCCTGTAGGGAGGCAGGAAACCACTGCGGCGGGCATAGCCAGCATCTACCAGGTAAAACTTGCCTACAAACAAACCAAAACATAATCTATAGTGAAGGTATGTCTCAATAGAATGGACAACTATGTAAAAACTATTGCAACAAGTTATACCTTCAGGGACAATGAACCCATCATCCCTCTCAATTGCATCAGCCAAGACATGTGCATCATGGGAAGATCCCTCCCAGCCAGCTAGCACATAAGTGAATTTAAAATCAAAGTTCACTGCAGCCATCACATTTTGTGTTGGTTGCTTGTGTCTACCCCTGAAAGGCTGCTGCATGCTTCTAGGCACCCTAGCCAACACATGTGTGCCATCAATGGCACCCACACAATCCTAAACAAGTTGCAGTGAGGTGATAAGTGCAGTTTATGGAGTTAACTAAAACCTTCAAGAAACACACAAGTTTGACATGTACCTCAAGGTATGGGAACCACCTGGGGCTGCCCATGATTTTAGGATGTGTGGTAGTGCTAGGAGGTGTAGCGAACATGGCCCCTTATGCCATTAGTTCGAGTTTGATTTTGGTGATTCATGACAACATGATCAATGAGACTAACTATATTGTTTAGCATGTCTTTGTAGACATTTCTAGGTCCCAAGGATGCCAAAATACCACATGCCAAATCGAGAAGATAGTCTATTTTTCAAGGGTCAAAACCGCAAAAAAAGGAAGGAAATTGACACCGTCGGATGAACCATCGGTACCATCGATGCATAGCGTCGGTGTAGTTGGTACATTGGGCAACATGCCAAACGAAGTTGACACCGTCGGATGAACCGACGACCCTGTTTCTAGATGCGCCGGATGAATCGCAGAGGAGGAGCAGCGAAGACAGTAGCACCGGATGATCCGACGGTGTGAAAGAGGACACCGTCAGTCTATCTGACGCTTAGTTTGAATCAAGACAGAGACGTGCCAAGACAAAGTCTTCACCACCGGATGAACCGACACCTTGGTCAAGCGGAAGCGTCGGTCTATCCGACGGTCGTGTGGAAGCTACCATAGACGTTTTGGCCGCGGAGTCTTCAGCACCGGATGATCCGACGGTGCGTCGGAATATAGTGTTGAAGTAGTTCTGTCAGAGAACCTCAACAGCTAAGTGACGTGGGAGGGGCACCGGATGAACCGACGCCTTGAAAAGGATAGCATCGGTTCATCCGACGCTTACTTTTTCAGAGGCCATTAGCCAACGACTTTTTGGATGCCTTGGGCTATTTATGCCCCCTCCACTCACCCATTTGAGGTTGCTAGATTGTGTGGAAGTGCACAAGAGTTCAAGACACCTAGAAGATCATATCCAATACATCCAAGTGCTTAATTGCTCATCCATAGACTTGCCTATGCTTAGTGTATGTGCTTAGTGCTAGGCTTAGCTTAGAGCTAAGTGAGTGCAAGGTTGTGCCAACCTTGTGAGGTGATTCTTGAGTGAATCAAGGTGTACAAGGTTCGCCGGAAGCCTTGGGGCCTAAGTGGCTCACCGGCAATCGTCATCGACCCTCCGGCTTGGTGTGGAGCGGCAAGGACACTTTGTGCGAGGGACGTGGAGACCCCCTTCCTTTGTGGAGAAGCTCCTTAGTGGAGGCGGCATCAAGGTGACCAAGGGAGGTTGGCAAGTGCCTAAGTGGCTAGCCTTTGTGGCGAGTCAAGTGGTGCTCTTGGGAGAGACTTGGTGACCGGGAAGCATACTCTTGTGTGAGTGCTTCAACAACGTGGACTAGGAGTGGCTTAGTGCCTACCGATACCACGAGATAAATCGCGTGTCAAGAGTTTTCTTCCTCTCATCCCATTTACGTTTCCGCATTTACTATTCAATCTTTGCTTGCCTTTACTTTCCAAGAGTAGTATCATGCTAGGATTGGCTATAGGTTGCAAACCTTGTTTTGGGATGGGAGTTTCACACTAGAACAACCCTAGTTGCACATCTAGATAGTATGTTCTAGTTTATCTTCATGCAAAAATAGTGAAGCCATAGGTTAAAGTTTTTAGTTTGCCTAATTCACCCCCTCCCCCTCTTAGGCTACGAGCATCCGATTCCTTACAGGAGGCCTGATCATTTCTACCCTCATCTCACCAACTGCATATAGGACCTGGTGGAAAACTCTACTTACAGTCTCAATTGATCTCCTCCAAGCTTGATGGACAACCCTAAACCTTTGGTTATGTCCAACAATATGGAGAAACATTGCCACCTTCTCCTCTACCGAACATCCAGATGTCTCTCTAATTAACCCTCTAACCCTGAGCACATTGCACAGAGCAAAAAAGGAGCTCTTTTCATACGCAACATAGCCAAGCACTCAACATCAGTGTTGTTCATAATCATTTGGAGGGTAGAAAGCCTAAGCTGCATGCCAAGGGACCTAGGACCATAAGGGGAGGGCTTAAGGTCGGCCCTTACCCTCCTAAGCCTACTAAACAAGAAAGAGACCATGACTGCAACCATGGCAGCTGCTTGCCTGGCCATCACCACACGCTGAGCAATTGGATCCATCTACATGCATACAAGATTAAAGTATAGAACTCAGTTTTTGTCGACCCTGGCTGGCCTCAACATGCAAAGGTAATCATTTATGAACAATGTGTAATAGCACGACTGCAAATAATGCCTCCTGTGCAATGGACAAATACATCATAGACCAAATTCCATTCACAGTTCATCACAAGATTTCACAGTTAATCACAAGCATTCACAGTTCATCTATAGGACATTTTCATCATCGACCAAACCTCGAGAGGCAGTACGAAATCACAATCAAAGACATCACAGCAACTACTACCAAATTGAAAGAAAAACATCACCGCAAAAAGAAGGGATTTGGGGGAGGAGCCGGCGGGGATTTCACCTCGAGGGAATCGACGGAGAAACGAACAACAATGACGGAGAAGAAGCAGATCTGCTACGACTCGACGCAGAGGAAGCAGATCCAACCGAAGAGGAAGCAGATCCAAATGAAGAGGAAGCAGAGCTGACCGAAGAGGAAGCAGATCAACCCGAATCAACACCTCCCGCGTCCACGGAGCCCGGCAGGAGGAGTAGCTGAGTACCAGCCAGGCAGATCCGGACCGCCTCACCGGAGAGGAGGAAGACTGATGACCCGCAACACCACCGCACCTACTCCATCGGTCACTCAACACGAACGCAGCACAACTCAAGAAGGAGGGATGGGGATGTCGGTGTTTTAGACCGGCAACCTACTAAGGGGAGTACCCGAAGTAGATGAATGTGTCCTCGCCGAGATCGGTAACTCGAAGGAAGAGACACGTGGCACACAATTTAGACAGGTTCGGGCCGAGAGGTGCGTAATACCCTACGTCTTGTATGCTGCGTAGCTCTGGATTGATTACAAGATGGTGCAAGTGTACGCCGTGAGATGAGATGATGAGAGAGGGGTCCCTGCCTCGCCTTATATAGTCCGGGAGGCAGGGTTACAAGTCGGAGTAGGGAGAGAGTACTAGTCGAATACGTCTAGGAGTCTTCCATACAGTGCGGGACATGTATAGCTTCCTAACCGAGTACTTCTCCTCTGTAGTCCTTGTGCTTCACGCCATCAGGTGACGTGCAGCGCAAGCCGGGTAGTTCCAGGGGCCCACCGAGTAATCGGTCCTGGTACCCACCGAGGTAGTGGGCCCAGGGAGGTCCATACGACAAGCCCCCGAGTACTTTGTAGTCGAGAAGGATAGCTTCAAGTAGTCTTGACGGCCTTAACAAGTAGTCCTCAAGCGTCCCCGAGTATTCCAAGTCAAAAGTCCTCAAGAGTAGTCGAAGCATCCCGAGGCTGGAATGTACTCCAGCTGAAGTTTGAGCAATCTTGAAGTCTTCTCGAGTAGTCCCAAGCGTCCTCAAGTGCTGCCCTTGAAGGTCTCCAACAATGCCCGTGTTGTCTTGAAACCGAAGCTGATATGGAAGTGCGATTGCAAAATCGCACTCCATATGGAGTAGCCCCTGAGCCTTAGGTTGAGTTGCAGACTCTGGCTGAGGGTCCATCTGAAGTTTTGGCAAAAATATCCCAAAAAATCTGGAGAAAAAGCCGAAGGACACGTGGCACGGAGCCCCCGAGCCTTGAGTCGAGTACTTCCTCTCGAATTGAAGGGTCATCTTGTAGAATGTGTCCTGAGATGCTCCTGAGTCTTGTCGCTTCCCAGGTAATCGAGTTATAGTAGCCGAGCCCCCGAGGTGAGGCGCGTCGACTAGTTGAAGTTGAAGAGTCACGCGCGGCCGCTGAGTCAGCCGAGCGCAAACTTATCCATCCGGCCGTTGGAGGGCCGCGTTGACTTATAAATAGAAGCCAAATCCCTTAGGGTTTTTCACCCTACGCAGCTGTAGCCATTCAAACACATCTTGGCCAGAAATCACCACCAGTGCGTGCCGCCACCGCTAAGTGAAGTGTAGATCCGAGCGCGCCGCCAGAGAGAGCCACCGCGGTAGCCCCCGAGCGAATGCGCGTGAAGACCCCTTGCACTTGGAGGATGAAGCCATCTCCGTCCAAGATCGCGAAGGCCGCCAGCGGGAAGAAGAGGAGCCACGACGAAGCCGCCGGATCTGCCGCAGGGGCAGCACCACCGATGTCTCCACCGCGGCCAGATCCGAACCGCGAATGGAAGAAGTCGAAGGCCAAGACCGAAGACCTGCTAGCCTCCTCAACAGCGGATTCATCCGGGAGAAGGAGGTGGACATGTGGAGGGCCGCCGCCGGGGATCCGTACCCGATGGAGAAGAGTGAAGACGAGATCCCGATGTTCGCGCGATTCGCGGAGCGCGGGCTCTCGCTCCCGGCGAGCAACTTCTTCAAGGGGCTCAGGGGGTACTACGGCATCGAGTACCTCAACCTCAACCCCAACGGTATTTTCCACACCGCCGTCTTTGTACATTTCTGCGAAGCTTTTCTGGGGGATCAAGCCCCATTGGATCCTGTTCCGGAAGTTCTTCCGGGTGAAGCCGCAACCAAGCGCCAGCAACCCGCGGGTAGTCGGAGGAGCGGGAATCCAGATGCGGGAGGACGCCGCCGAGCAGTACCTTTCGTACAAGCTCATCGACTCCAACCAAGACTGGAAGGCCAAGTGGTTCTACATCACGAACCACCATCCCGGGTTGCCGAAGCCGAGCGGGAAGCAGCCCAAGCATCGCCCGTGGTGGAACACGGAGCCGACGATGCAAGAAGGGGATCCAGCTCCTGAGTTGTTGGCGCGGATCAAGGTGCTGAGGGAAGCCGGGCTGAGGGCCGAGCACGTGGCCTTCAGCTTCATGAAGCGCAGGGTGCAGCCGCTGATGGCTCGCGACACCCTGGGATTCGAGTACACCGGCGACGGCGACACGTCGCGGATGCCTGGAGACGAAGTCGACGACGACATTGTCGATAGGATGGCGCGGATCTTCAAGGACATGCCACCGTACACGGCGTGCCCTGTCCCGGAGTACTCCGCCGCGCGCCCGCCAAAGGAGGTAAGTAGCCGTACCCCGTGTCGAGTATCCATTCCGTGTGAGTAGTCGCGCTGATGAGTTGTGTCTTGCAGGACGACTTGAAGAAATTTGTCTCCGAGCCGCCGCCGCCCCCTCAGGAAGTTGAGATCCCAGAGGAGGGGAAGACCAAGGCCAAAGAGCGGCGGGAGGTCGGTGAAGGAGACGACACCGTTGTCGTGGAGGACACGTCCGACGAGGACGACGACGAGGAGACGGCTCGCAGACCGCTTCCAGTGCCGCGGTCGAGGTTCGGCCCGTCCCGGCCTACCTCACGTTCCCCTCGTGCAGGATCCACCGGCTAGCCTAGAGGCTAGTCTGGCCGCGCCGCCGCGGAAGCCGCGCAATGCGTCCTGCAAGCGCGTGTCGAAGAAGTTGAAGGTCACTAAGACCACATCCCCAGAGGTAAGCCATCTTGAGTAGTGTAGTCGAGTACTAGTGTCTCGAGTTCACTTGTTGATGAAGAAGTTTCCTTGCTTGCAGGAGGTGCCGCCTACGGAGCCCGTTGATCAGGGTGACGAAGGCGAGTGGGACACGGTGGGGGAGGCCGCTGGGAGTCGTAGCCCAACCCCCACTGTCGAAGAACTCCTGGCGCAGATGGAGCGCCATCCCCTGCTCCTCAGGGGAGCACGGAGCCCGCTGCTGCTGCTGCTGCTGCAGAAGAAGTGGTGGCCGCGGAAGCGCAGGAGAGCACTGCACCGGCTGTTGTTACTGCAGAAGGGGCAGCGGCCGAAGAGGCGCAAGAGGAGGCGCCCGCCGAGGCTGGACTGGTGGACATCGCCAGCATCCTCGGCGCCCCGACCGTGACGGTAGTCCGGTCAAGCCTGTAAGTGTTGAATCTTCGCGAGTAGTACTTGATGTGGTAGCCGTGCTTGACTGACAACCGACTTGTGTACTCTGCAGGAAGTTGACGGATCTGTCCTGGGAGGGGATGAACCCTCTGCAGTGGTGGCGGAAGAAGAAGCCGTGCCGCCCGCCGAGGAGTCCGCTCCCCGCCCCCGTGCGAGCCCGAAGCGCCGGGCCGCCGAGGCTTCATTGCCCGAGCCGCCGTAGTCGAAGGTGAGTACTCTGCTGAGGCTGTAGTATCCCCGAAGAGTAGTCGTAGTCATCAGATAATGCTGATGCACTTGTCTTCTCGTTGACAGGCGCTGAGGCCGAAGGGAGCGAAATCCCAGCGGCGGTGCCCATGGAGAATTTGACACTAGAAACTCAGGAGGCTACTAGAGGAGCCTCCGAGCTGATGGAGGTAGCCGCAGGAGAGGCCGCCACAGCGACCGGGGGAGAGGAGGCCACCCCGGAGCCTGGGCCTGATCTGGAGGTGGTCATTCGGTCCCCGGAGATCCAAGACGCAGAGCCCATCCGCTCTGCACCGATGATCGAAGCCGCCACGAGTAGCCGCGGCGGGGTCGAATTGTTGGCGGATGACTTGGTCGACCCAGCGACGGTGGCTCGACATCTGGAGGCAGTCCGCCAAGCCGAGCAGTGGATGAAGGTGAGTAGTCGTAACTCTTGAGTAGTCAATCCTTTAGCGTTGAGTACCCATTTGATATATGTTGTTTGTGCAGGATGTCGTGGAGAGGTCCCGCGAGAAGTCCAGCATGCTTCAAGGCTTCGGCAACGTGGTGCTTCGGGCTGAGGCGCTGGAGGACCAACTCGTGAAGTCCCGGAAGCACGCGGCCGCCATGCAGTCCAAGCTTGATACCGCCTTCGCCAAATACCACAACGACATCCAGGAGATGCAGGCGAAGAGCGACGACTTGGTGCGGAAGAACAAGTCTCTCCGCAACTAGAACAAAGGTACACCACTTGTCTTGTTGAGTACTTGTTGGAGGTCGAGAGGTAGTCTAACCCGCTTTTCCTTCTTGTTTGCAGAGCTTGAAACCCGGGTAGAGCAGTTGAAGACTTCAGAGATGGATCTGAAGAATCTCTTCTACCGGGAGCAGGAGGCCCGCCAGGTACTCGAGTTAGATTATAAGGAGCTTTCCTGCGAGTGCGACAAGCACATGGAGCTTCGTATTGCCTCCTATCGTGACCTCGTCAACTGCTACAAATCGTTGCAGAAGCTGAACGAGGACTGCAAGAGGCTGCGGGCCCAGTTGAAGGAGCTTGAAGAAGCCGCGCTCCCCATCGCGAGGCTGCTGGTGCCTCACCCTGGCGGCCCCAAGATAGCACCGCTGGTGGATCGACTGAAGGAAGCCCCCAGCCAGCTGGCGGCCTATGTGAAGCATCTGGCGAAGTCGATCCCGAACCAGGTGCTGGCCTTCACGAAGTCCTACTTCCCGAAGGCGCCCGTGGATGTAGTCGCCGCGGACTAGCCGCCAACCGTACGTACAAGCAAGCATGCGGAGCCGCCGGGAGCGATGGCGCCCATTGTGGAGCAAGTCGCCGATAAGCTTAACCTCCGTAGTCCTGTAATAGTTAGCTCGTAGCAGTAGATGTACAAAAACAATTGTAATGAAATTGTTTAAGTATAAATGAAGAGAAGTTCCATCAATGAGTACTCGTAGTCGCGATCTCAGAGTGCGGAGTCCCATCGCGGAGTTGTCGCGAGTAGTCGTACTCGTCAGTAGTCCCGTTGAGGGAAGTAGACAGTAAAGAAGTTGATGAACGATCGAACTTTATTACTAAAGAAGTACACCTGGATGGCCAGGGCCGTAGTTACAGAGTAGTCGCCGCAGACCCGTGAGGCCGCCTACGGCTAAGTGGTGCTAGGGCGAGTAGCCGCTACGGCAAGTAGATCCGTAGGTAGCAGGTAGGCCGGATCTAAAAGTACATGGTCTCTCGCAGACCGCCGCTAGAGTCCTTTGTCGCTCGTCGCAGCCCCGGGATCCGTAGGTAGCCGCATGGGCCGGATTCGGAGAAGAGTAGTCCGAGACTAGTGCTCGGACCCGCAGGCCGCTTACAACGAAGGAGTGGTCCCGAGAATGGAGCCAGACCCCGTGAGGCCGCTTACGGCGAGAGGGGTCTTGATGTAGTCGAGTAGACTTGAGCCCCGTGAGTAGTCATGTAGACTTAGGCGTAGAACCGACGTAGCCGGTCGACGTTCCACGAGTTGTTGACATCTTCGCCTTCAAGTGTCTGTAGGCGGTAGGAGCCCGGCCTGGCCACCTTTGCCACGGTGAAGGGACCTTCCCGTGGGGGAGCCGAGCTTGTGTAGTCCTTCCGTGTTCTGAATACAACGGAGGACGAGATCGCCAACGTTGAAGGAGCGTTCCTTGATGTTGCGGTCGTGGTAGCGTCGGATACCCTCCAGGTACCTTGCTGATTGGACGAGGGCAGCGCAGCGAGCTTCTTCGAGTCCATCGATGTCAACTCGTCTGCTGTCTTCAGAGACGCCTTCATCGTAGTGCTCCACTGCTGGTGAGTTCAATATGACATCAGCAGGGAGGATTGCTTCGGAGCCGTAGACTAGGAAGTAAGGGGATTGCCCCGTTGGCTTGGAAGGCTGGGTACGCATCCCCCAGAGTGCATTGGGTAGTTCCTTGATCCACTTGCCTCCTTTGGAGTTAGCAGCGTCGTGTAGCTGCTTCTTGAGAGCGTCGATCACCATCCCGTTGGCGCGCTCGACTTGTTCGTTGGCCCGAGGATGGGCAACTAAGACATATCGGACGTCGATCCCGCTGTTCTCGCAGTACTCCCAGAACTGGTGGTTGTTGAAGTTGGAGCCCAGGTCTGTGATGATGTGGTGGGGTAGTTCGTAGCGATGCACGAGTTCATCCAGGAAGTCGAGTACTCTGTCAGCCTTGGGGCATGTGACCGGCTTGACCTCGATCCACTTGGTGAACTTGTTGATGGCCACCAATACTCGTTGAATCCACCTCGGCGCGGCTTGGCGGGGCCCAATCATGTGGAGCCCCCGAAGCAAGCGAAGGGCCGTGGTTGGCGGTATGGTGACTAGCTTGTAGGCCGGGACGTGTTGTCGCTTGGCGAAGTATTGACATCCTTGGCACCTTCCCGACGAGTTCTTCGCCGTCGCCCGCAGCCGTGGGCCAATAGAAAGCTCACCGGAAGGCCTTACTGACCAGCGTACGAGAAGACGCGTGGTTGCCGCAGACGCCCTTGTGGATCTCCTCCAAGGTGTCCTTGCCTTCTTGCCTGGGAACGCACTTCATGAGTACTCCAGAAGATGCGCCCCACTTGTAAAGCTTGTCTCCGACGAGGACGTAGGACTTGGCGCGGCGGATGAGCTGCTCAGCCAAGTTTTTGTCCGAGGGAACCTTCTGCTCGCTGAGGTAGTCGATGAAGGGTTGCCTCCAGTCTGCGTCGATCATCATGACCTCCTGGCCAGTTGGTGGATGCGCTGGGACAGTGGTCGGTGGCGCCGGCTCCGGGATGGATGGCGCGTGAAGCTCGTGAACGAAGACTCCCGCTGGTACTTGAGCGCGGGTAGAACCGAGCTTCGAGAGGACGTCCGCTGCAACATTGTTGTCGCGGACGATGTGGTGGAACTCGAGACCGTAGAACTTGTTCTCGAGCTTGCGGACTTCTAGGCAGTAGGCGTCCATGTTCTCCTTGTTGCGGTCCCAGGACTTGTTGACTTGGTTGATGACCACTGCGGAGTCGTCGTAGACTAGTAGCCGCTTGATGCCAAGTGAAACCGCGAGGCGGAGCCCGTGTAGGAGAGCTTCGTACTCGGCTTCGTTGTTTGAGACCTTCCAGAAGATCTGCAGGACGTACTTGAGTTGTTCGCCCATTGGAGAGATCAGGAGTACCCCTGCACCTGCGCCCTCGAGGTTGAGTGAGCCGTCAAAGTACATCACCCAATGCTCTGGTCGCACGGTTGGGGTAGGTAGCTGATTCTCCCGCCACTCTGCCATGAAGTCGACTAGCGCCTGCGACTTGATGGCCGTGCTTGGCTTGAAGTCGATGGTGAGGGCGCCGAGTTTGACTGCCCACTTGGAGATTCTTCCAGTAGCATCTTGGTTCCGCAGGATGTCGCCGAGCGGGTAGTCGGTGACGACGGAGATCGAATACTCCTGGAAGTAGTGTCGTAGCTTCCGCGAGGTGATGAGTACTGCGTACAGAAGCTTCTGCACAGGCTGATAGCGTGCCTTGGACTCGACAGACCTCGCCGACGAAGTAGACAGTGGTGGCCGGACCGGATAGGCGTGGCCGTCTTCCCCGCCGCTCGACGACGATGGCAAGATCGACCACGTGAGTAGTCGCAGCAAGGTAGAGCGCAGAGGCGCTCGCCTTTGCGAGGAGCCGTGAGGACTGGCGGCTTCGATAGGAAGTCCTTGAGCTGAGCAAGGGCTTGGTCCTCCTCTGGAGTCCACACGAACTTCTCTTGGTGCTTGAGTAGTTTGAAGAAGGGGAGCCTCCGTTCTCCAAGCTTCGAGATGAATCTGTTCAAGGACGCCATGCACCTGGTTAGCTTCTGGACCTCTTTGATGCACGTGGGAGCTTTCATGCTGGTGATGGCGGAGATCTTCTCGAGGTTGGCTTCGATGCCGTGCTGACTGATGATGAAGCCGAGTAGTTTGCCCGAAGGTACGCCGAAGACGCACTTGTTCGGGTTGAGCTTCCAGCGGTACTCGCGCAGGGATGCGAAAGTCTCTTCGAGATCGTCGATGAGGGTACTGGAGTTTTTGGTCTTGACGACCACGTCATCCACGTAGGCTTCGATATTCTTGTTGAGTTGCCTCTTGAAGCAGGCCTGGATAGCTCGTTGATAGGTGGCGCCGGCGTTCTTCAACCCGAAGGACATGGTTGTGTAGCAGTACGCGCCAAATGGGGTGATGAACGCGGTCTTCTCCTGGTCTTCTTCCTTGATCGCGATCTGGTGGTACCCGGAGTAGCAGTCGAGGAAGCAGAGCAGGTCGCAGCCCGCCGTGGAGTCGATGACTTGATCAATCCGCGGCAACCCGAAGGGGTCCTTGGGGGTAGTGCTTGTTGAGGTCGGTGTAGTCGACGCACATCGTCCACTGGTTCGAGTTCTTCTTGCGGACGAGGACGGGGTTGGCGAGCCACTCAAGATGGAAGACTTCTCTAATGAAGCCGACCGCGAGTAGTTTGGCGAGTTCCTTCTTGATGGCATCCCGTCTGTCGTCGGCGAAACGGCAGAGGTGTTGTCTCTTGGGGTGGCCTTAGGATCGACGTTGAGGCAGCGCTCAATCAACTCCCTGGGCACTCCTGGCATGTCCGCTGGCTTCCACGTGAAGATGTCGCGGTTAGCCCGGAGGAAGTTGATGAACGCGTCTTCCTATTTGGGGTCGAGGCCGGCGCCGATGGTGGTGGTCTTGCTGCTGTCGCCTGTCCCGAGGTCGATCGTCTTGACCAGGACCTCCTCAGCTGGCTGAGGCTTGTTGCCTTTGTTAGACTTCTCTGGGATGTTGAGTTCACTTGTTGCAAGCTTCTTCGACGCGGCGTAGACCTCCATCATCGCGTTGGGTACTTGATTTGTGGAGGCGATCTCCACAGCTTCCGTGTCGCAGTTGTGCGAGATCTTCAAGTCCCCTTGGAGAGAGAGTACACCTGCTGGGCTCGGCATCTTGAGTACCAAGTAGGTGTAGTGGGGCACCGCCATGAACTTGGCGATGGCCGGTCTGCCGAGGATGGCATGGTAGGATGTCTCGAAGTCCGCGACCTCGAACTTGATGTACTCGGTACAGTAATTGTCCCAAGATTCCCTGAAGGTAACTGGCAGGACCACTGAGCCCAGTGGGATAGGCGCATTACCGGGGACGATGCCGTAGAAAGGCGTGTTGCTCTTGGTGAGCATGTGGGTGATGTCGAGCTTCATCTTCTTCAAGGTCTTGGTGAAAAGGACGTTGAGCCTGCTTCCACCGTCGATGAGGACCTTGTTGAGCTTGGAGCTTGCGACCACCGGCTTCAGGACGAGAGGGAACCGCCCTGGTTCGGAGAAGCTGGTCCATTGATCCGCGCGGGAGAAGGTAATGGGTACCTCCGACCACCTGAGAGGGGTCGAAACCACTGGTTCAATGCTCATGACTTCTCGACTGGTAGCCTTTTGCTCCCGTCTGCTGGGTAGTCCGCCGAAGAGGACGTTGACAGTCTTGTCGGGTTCCTGGAAGTCGCTGTTGTCTCCGTCGTTCTTCTTCTTGCTTTTCTTGTCGTGAGGGTGCGGTGGCTCGGGAGTACTCTTGAGTGCTCGCCCGAGTTAGTAGCACCGCCGGTAGTGTGGTTGCCGCTCCGCATGCCACGGGCACTTCTCCTTCAGCCAAGTCTTTGAAGCCGCTGGAGTTCTTCTTCGAGTTCTCCTTCGCAGGGCGCTGGATAGCCGCGACAGTGTTGTCTGGCTTGCGCTTGCGGTTGGGACCCGAGTAGTAGTAGTTGTTGTTGCGGCCGCCTTGGTTCCCGTTGTTGCCGCTGCCGCCGCCCGCGTTCTGCTTGTTTTTGCCACGGATGGCGTCATAGTTGGCATTGGCCTTGTCTTCTTCATCCACCTAGGACGTGATCATGTCCTTGAGGTGGGGGATGGACTTGGGGCGGCGACGACCGAAGTCTTCAAAGGTGCGGCGGTGGTAGAGGCCGTCTTGGAAGAGGTCGATGACCTCCTTGTCGGTGACGTCGACTACGGTAGCGCGCTTGTCGAAGAAGCGGCGCATGTACTTGCAGAGGGTCTCGCCTTGTTCCTGCTTGACCATGGCCAGGTCCATGCGAGTACCCGATCGGCCCATGGCGTCAGCGAAGTTGCTGGTGAACCGCTTTCGCCTAGTCCCACTTGTCGATCGAGTGCTTGTCCAAGGACTCGAGCCATGTGAGTGGAGCTTGGTCCGGCGAAGGGGAAGTAGAGGCACTTGGTGTCGTTGTTGCCGCCGCCGTTCTCGATGGAGAGGGCGTAGCACCTGAGCCACTGGATGGGATTCTGCTTCACGTCGTACTTGGTGATCACCAAAGGCTTGAACTTGTCGGGGAGGAGCAAGTTGCGAAGTCGAGGTGAGAAGGCGGGGAAGCCGTCGTTGTCGCCGCCGCGTGGCCGACTTCTTCCGCCGCAGCCTCCTCAATCTTCTGGCGGGCGTCGTAGCCGCCCTGCGAGGCACCGGAGACGTGGTTGTTCGCGTGGTCTCGACCGCCGCGGTTGCCGCCGCCGCCGGCCCTCCTATTGGCTCCGTGGTTGGAGCTTCCGTCGTCGCTGCCGCCGCCGTCAGGGTCACGACCGCCGTTAGGGGCGCGGTGAGGGACGACCTCACAGTTGCTGTTGCCGCCCTGTGATGGTCCACCGGCGTTCGCGCGAGTACGGTTGGGCTGAGCCGGGAGCTCAGCTCGAGTACGGTTGCGACCGAGGTCGCATCGCGACTTGTAGCTTCGTTGTCGCGGCTCCCGCGGGGGGAGGTCGGTTGACCCCGTTGTCGACCCGCATCAAGTAGGCGTCTTCGCCGAGCTTGGCGATGACTTCTCCGGCGCGACTTCCCCGAGCCCGGCGTGCGATCGCCGTGATCGACATGAGGCACTCGCTCGGGGGTAGTGTGTACTCGCTCTCGACCGCCTCGAGAGCTTCCGCAAGGTTGCCGATGGGGAGGTTATCTCCGAGACGCCGGCGCCGTTCGTTGCGCTTCCCCGTTACGCTCACGTCGAGCGTCCCCGTTGGCGCCGGTCTCGTCCGCGAGTGCGTCGCCGCACGCCTCGTCCGCAGAGATGTCCTCAAGGTACTTGTCCCGAGCCGTCCCGTATGGTCCGGGGTGTCGCCGCAGCCATGAAGACTTGGCGATCGGGGTTGCCAAGGCCGGACTCGCAGCTCGCCACCCTCGGTTGGAGTGTACGAGTCGCCCGGCAAGTGGTGTTCCCTCCCGGAACGGGAGCGAGTCGAGGTAGGCGACGTAGCGTGAGTCTCCACCTATCGTGTCCGCGGGCTTGCGGTCCGGCCGCAGACGAATCTTCGGCGGGCGTGGACGTTATAACCGGCCCCGCAGGCCGGCCCCGATAAGGGATGCTCGCTGGTGTTGTCCTCGGACTCGGGATCCTCTCGGGGTCCGACCCGAAGTCGAACTCCTATGCGGAATCCGAGTAGAACCCGGGGAGGGGGGTTGGAGTCCGAAGCGTGGCCGGGGGCGGTGTCGGAGTCCGAGTTGTACTCGGTGCACGGGCTCCTTGCCGGCCCGCGCGAAGAGGGAGCCCCCGTGCGGGCCCTGCAGGGGTTGCGGGAGCCACGTGTGGAGCGCTCGCGGGGTGGGGGGACCACGTGCGATGGCTGAGTAGCTGGCTCGCATGCGATAGCCCACGGAGACGTCGAGTTTGAGTTGGAAGCGGACTCGAGCTCGAAGTCGGCATGATGGTTGAAGAGCGAAATTTCGCCGAACTCGCCGGCGAGTTCGCCTGTGACAACTTCAGGAAGCGTCACGAAGCCGGTCTCCGGGTTGGGCGGCATGGTGAGGCGGCGCTGGAAAGATCCCGCGCCGTCAGCAGTGCAGACCCAAGCGCCGAAAACGAAGGTGTCGCCGCGGTTGAAGGCGACGGTTGGCTTGAAGTAGACAGGAGCCGTCGAGTTCGCCATGTGATTTCGGGCGAGAGCCCCTACCTGGCGCGCCAGCTGTCGGTGTTTTAGACCGGCAACCTACTAAGGGGAGTACCCGAAGTAGATGAATGTGGCCTCGCCGAGATCGGTAACTCGAAGGAAGAGACACGTGGCACACAATTTAGACAGGTTCGGGCCGCGAGGTGCGTAATGCCCTACGTCTTGTATGCTGTGTAGCTCTGGATTGATTAGGTACGATTACAAGATGGTGCAATTGTACGCCGTGAGATGAGATGATGAGAGAGGGGTCCCTGTCTCGCCTTATATAGTCCGGGAGGCAGGGTTACAAGTCGGAGTAGGGAGAGAGTACTAGTCGAATACGTCTAGGAGTCTTCCATACAGTGCGGGACATGTATAGCTTCCTAACCGAGTACTTCTCCTCTGTAGTCCTTGTGCTTCACGCCATCAGGTGACGTGCAGCGCAAGCCGGGTAGTCCCAGGGGCCCACCGAGTAGTCGGTCCTGGTACCCACCGAGGTAGTGAGCCCAGGGAGGTCCATACGACAGGGGAACAGAGGGAGGGAGGCGCCATATATAGGCGAGGGATTTCGGCGGGGAGAGGAAGAGGAGAAAAGCGGGAGGACATTCCCGAGCGCGCGAGAGCCCGCCAGGGCCGCCGAAATCGCCCGCCATCACCCCCAATTCCTCCCGCCAGAGCGCGGCGCACGCCTGGCTCTGGAAAAACGGAGGGGGGGCGTGCCGTGGGATGCAGGAGAGAGACGACGATTTGCATCCCGGGGGCCTGGCTGAACAGTGAAATCTAATCAAACACAGGTCACTGCAGCTAGGGGGCGCGGGGCACCCTAAAAGCCCCACATCAAACGCGCCCTTACTGCTTCGATACAAACTGCACCACTTCCAACAACCAAAAAACTACGTATCTCCATATTTCTTCTTGGCATTTCGTCCACCTTGCTATATAATACCAAGGCTACAAATCTTTTAGTTCTGATTATATCTACAATGCTACAAACGGAAAATGAAGAAATTTATCACTGTTAAAAAAATCAACACATAAATGACGAGGAGTATAAAAAATCAGCAAAAAAGGTATATACTCCTAAGCTGGCATCTCAAACATGGCGCGGCAATGCCGCGCCCAACGTTTTCTAGTGCAAATTGGATGCGGAACTGCGGCTACTCCAGTAGCCATCTCGACGAGGGTTCCGGTGGCTTCTCACCGAACACCCTCTCCCTGGCCTTCTCAGCCTGCACAATAAGAGTATTGTGGGCTGAAACACAACTGCAGCTGCAAGCGACTGGGGTCTCGCTCGATGGAGAACCTTACCATTTTGGGCCAGTCGGTGAAGAAGGTGATGGCGCCCATGAGCGTGGTCTGCGCCAACGACCCGCAGACGACGCCCACCCAGAGCCCTCTGGCTCCCATGTTCAGCACGAAGCCGAGGAGGATCGCCATCGGGATCCCCAGCAGGTAGAACGATCCGAGGTTCACGTACGCGCCCAGGTGCTGCCACCCGCACCCTCGGGCAACGCCTGGTGAAAACACCCATCACATGTCAGCTGGCTCGATCAAGAATGCGCGAGAAGAGTTCTGCAATCTGCTGCTGTGCGGTGCTGCGCTCTAGCTAGAGATCTGTGGATGCAAGAAAAAATACCTGCGAGAACTCCTTGCATCGCGTCAGTTACCACGGTGATGCAGAGGAGAGGAACCAAGGCCGCGACGAAGGAGACGACCTCCTCCTCGCTGCTGTACGCGCGGCCCACCAGGCGCCGCGCAGCGAGAAGAGCCCCGCTCACCGCGACCGCGTCCACCACCGCCATGGACATCACCATGCGGACTGCTGATCGAGCTCCCTCAGGGCTGCCGGCCCCCAGTTCATTTGCTACTCGTGTGCTGATGGATGGATCGGGTAAAAAAAAAGGGTCCCGTTTTAAAAGCTACTGTCAGAGGACGAATTACTTCAGAGGAGCATCTTTCATATCTACGCAAGTTATTGATAAGTTTCTTCAGTCTTATACAGAAATATTTCATATATACATACCTTCCAGCAGCTCCAAGTCCATAAGGTATGTTGTATAGTAAAGCCATAGTTGTGAGACTGTACAAAAATGGTGATAATAAGCATCATGCATAAGGTGCGAAGCGCCAACATATTAATGTTTCAATTATCCTCTAAAACATAACCAATGTCTGAATAACCTTTTAAAGTGTTTTTTGTTTCAATTTACCCTCAAACTATGTATATTGGTTCGATGTACCCCTAACATAATTTGTCTTATTTTCTTTCTCTATGCACAAGTGGAATTTTAAGTTCAAATTTTGCAAGTTTATAACACAACATAAGGTATGTTAATAAATATAATAAATTTTGCATCACTATTTGGATAGGGTAAGATATTTAGTAACAAAATTTATTTTTAAGATACAAAATTGTATAAAAAATAATTATGAAAAATTCGTCAAATATT
Source organism: Cenchrus americanus (assembly GCA_947561735.1). Lineage (NCBI taxonomy): Eukaryota > Viridiplantae > Streptophyta > Magnoliopsida > Poales > Poaceae > Cenchrus > Cenchrus americanus. Next base: position 71,479,517 of record OX387244.1, on the reverse strand, counting down.
TTTTAATATAGAATTTGATGTCCATACCATCCTACGAAGTCTCAAATACAAATTGCATTATGGTGTAAGTTGAACCAAAACATAACTTAAAGAGTTATCTGAACTCTCTATACTTGGATGTAGGACTAAACACCCAACAATCTCACCCGCCACATGACAACTCCCGTGGCCGGTCACAACCATTCATGACCCTTCGAGACGTAAACACTACATGAAAACCTCAAATAGGTCACGCAACATTTGTAACGAGCCCTTAACGCCTGTTACATCCACCCACATCTGTAACGATTGTTGTTTGACGCCCGTTACCTATAAGCGCGCCAGGACGACCCCGGGGTTGGCCTCCACAACGCCCGTTATCAATGTGGACTTCTGGTAACGGGCTTCTTAAACGCCCGTTACATAAATTCTTTGTAACGGATGTTAAAAGAGCATGTTACAAATGTCAAACCTATCAGTAACAGGCTTGTAAAGTCCGTTACCGATCAATGCCCTATCAGTAATGGGCTGCTTAAGTCCGTTACTAATCGCTGGCGTATTGGTAACGAGCTATAAAGTCCGTTACCGATAAGTTCGTACTGGAGACGCGTGCTTGTAGGATGCGTCTCCTTTGATTGCCGCCTAGGGTCGCATTTTTTCTCACATCGGAGACACATGTTGTTATCTCGTCTGTGTCTTATCCTTTTGACACCACTCGCTCTCTCTCCGCAGAAGCTAGGCCACACCTGTTCTGACAACAACACTCGCTCTCTCTCTCTCTCTCTCTCTCTCCTCAAAAGGTCACTCGCTCGATCTGTGTGCTCAGATGTCCCCGCCGGCCTGTCCCGTTCGCCGCCGCCAGCTGCGCGCGCTTTGAGGATCGCGCTTAATTTCTCTCCTCAGAAAGCCGACGATGTAGCAGGCCGGCCGGCCGTGCGTGCGCGACGGCGAAAGGGGCCAGAGCGGACGTCGCTGCCGCCGTGACGCCGCCTCCAATCCTCCTCCGCGCTCGCCTCGTAGAAAGTCCTCATCAAGGTGAAAATTAATTGGCCCCTTTTATTGAAATTCTTCAGCTGTATTTTTGTGTGATGAATTATGCTCATTAGGTGTATGGAATGCAGATGACGTCTGCTACTCGGGCTTGGATGTACAGACAACCCCAAGAAGATTGGGAGAATTTCTTAAGCGGGGTCAATGGTTTTCTAAATCAAGCAGAGGCGGATATGAGAAACCGTGGTGTTCAAGCAATGCTTTGCCCCTATATTGATTGTCTCAACCAAAAGAAATTCGCACAACGGGAAATCATTTTTCATCATTTGGTCACACGTGGTTTCACAAAAAATTACACGTGTTGGAATAAACATGGTGAGGAAGGCCTTAATGAACTCGAAGCACGCTGCCTAAATGAAGGTGAAGTGCGACACCATGCTAACCGTGATGAATACCTTGATGACAGTGGACTTTTCGAGGGAAATGAACCATTATTCCCACCAAATGTGTTGAGGCCCGAGGATGTCACTAATCAAGAAGTTAGGGGCTTCGATGATGGTGAGGTGTTGCAACGTGTGCACAATGTTGATCAAATGTTGCGGGATATTGAGTTTCAACGAGTGTACACACCTTCTGAATTAGCGAGGCTGAAGCAGTTCATTGAAGATTCAAAGAAATCCCTCTATCCTGATTGTCAGAAGTACTCTCGCCTTTCTGGTGATCTAAAACTTCTGCAGCTTAAGGCAGATCATGGTTGGAGCAACAAAAGTTTCAAACATCTATTGGATGTGCTTAGAGACATGCTACCTGAAGGAAAACAAATAGCATAGTTTGTCTATGAGGTGAAGAAGATAATCTGTCCTCTGGGAATAGAGGTTGAAAAAATCCATGCATGCAAGAACACTTGTGTATTGTTCCGTGGAGATTATGTAGACCTTGACAAGTGCCCCAACTGTGGCTATGATCTGTACAAGAGGAAAAAGGATGGTGGAGATGATAATAATGCTGATGACGTGAACGAGCCCGACGAGATCAGAGGCAAGAAGAAGAAGGCTAACAGAGGGGCTCCTGTGAGGGTGGCATGGTATTTTTGCATCATTCCTCGGTTCAAAAGATGGTTCGCAACACGAAAGGAGGCCCAACTCTTGCATTGGCATGACGAAGGCCGAAAGGAGCTTAAGAAAGATGGCAAGTTTAGGCACCCCGCAGATGCAGCACAATGGGGTAACATTAATAACCACTTCCCATGGTTTGACGAAGACGCAAGGAGCATACGGTTTGCTATGAGCACAGATGGCGTGAACCCATTCGGTAACCAGAGCTCAACACATAGGACCTGGCCTGTCATGCTGTCGTTGTACAACCTTCCACCCTGGCTATGCAAGAAACATAAATATATGTTGCTGACAATATTGGTCTCCGGGACAAAGCAACGTGGCGACCATATTGATGTCTACTTGAGGCCACTAGTTGATGACTTGAAGATATTGTGGAAGCCTGGTGTGCCGGAGGTTTGGGATGAGTACAAGCGTGAGGAGTTCACAATGCATGGCATGTTGTTCACCACCATCAACGACAACCCGGCTCAGCGCAGCCTCTCTGGCCAAAGTCAAAGGAAAGGTGCAGCTTGCCCACACTGCTTGGAAGAAACTTGCGCAATATGCATGGCTAAGACATTCAAAGAAATACGTATTTATGGGGCACTGTCGTTTCCTCGGCAAGAAACATCCATACCGGACCATGGATTGTCAGTTTAATGGGGAAAAGGATAATCGAGAGGCGTCGTTGCATGTGACTGGAGATCTGGTCCACTTGAAAGTCAAGGACATCAAAAATATCGAGGAGTTATCCAAACTGACTGAAAAAACCCTTGGCAAAAGAAAGAAATGAGATGGTGAAGAAGAAGGAATGTGGAACAGGAAATCAATTCTATGAGAGCTAGAGTATTGGCCGATGTTGGATGTGCGTCATTCGATTGACAACATGCGCATCAAGAAGAATGTGTGTGAAGCTACTTGTGGAACATTACTACAACATTGTTCCAAATTAGTCCAAAGGAAAAGATCATAAAAATGCAAGGGAAGATCTTAAAGAGCTGGGCATTAGGCCGAAGCTCTATACAGACGAAACAGAGATGGGGACGAACCTTCCCGTTGCTGCAACCACCTTGTCAAAGGTAGAGAGAAGAATTCTGTCAGTTTTTGCATGATTTGAAAGTACCTTCAGGCTACTCATCAAACTTCAAGAGGCTAGTGTCAGTGAAATACATGAAAATGAATTTCAACTTGATGAAATCTCATGATTGCCATGTGTTGTTGACAACTCTTCTTCCTGTTGCCCTTAGAGGTATCAAGACAGAACTGGTTCACGACGCGGTCACGAGCTTGTGTTTATTCTTCAATGCAATAGAACATAAGGTGATTGATGAGGAAAAACTATTGGACTTGGAGAGGAGGCATTTCGAGACCCTATGCCTGCTTGAAGCTACCTTCCTACCGTCATTCTTTGATCTCATGCTGCATCTAACAGCACACCTCGCGAGGGAAATCTGGTTCCTTGGACCATCTTACCTTCATCATATGTTTTCATCTGAGAGGTTCTATGGATTCCTGAAATCATTGGTACATAACCGGTTATTTCCGGAGGGAGCCATTTTTCGTGGCTACGAGATCATCGAAGCAGTGGAGTGGGCCATGGGTTATATAGACCCACAAAACCCCATTGGTGTGCCTCGCTCACGGCATGAAGGTAGGCTTTCAGGTGTTGGGACCATGGGGAAAAGGTCAGTCACTCCGGATGCAGATGCCTTCGAAAAGGCTCATTTCACCGTGATACAACAGCTACACCTAATTACACCGTTTGCCAATGAACACAAACGACAACTACGTGAAGACAACCCTAACCGTGGTAGGGCTTGGCTTGCAAAGATGCACATGCAAGGTTTCAGCAGGTGGCTCCGAGATTATGTCAAGACATGCAGCAATAATGTTGTAATTACCGACGAGATAAGGAATCTAGCAGTGGGGCCATTGTTCACTATTACAAGATACAAAGGAATGGATATCAATAGATACACGTTCTACACCATGACCCAAGATAAAAAGCAAAATAGTGGTGTTCGTGTATGGGCTGTCGTTGACGACAGTCATGACGATGATGATCACATGGAGACAGACACATATTATGGTCAAATAGAGGAGATATGGGAGCTTGATTATGTAGGATTGAAGGTGGTCTTGTTTCGGTGTAGATGGGTCACCAATGGGAAGAGAGCTGTGAGCAAGGACAAATATAGTTATGTTAGTGTTGATCTCCGGGTCTTTGGTTACAAAAACGAACCGTTTGTCTTCGCCAACGACGTTGAGCAAGTGTTCTATGTACCTAGCCTTGCAAAGAAGAACTGGTCTGTGGTTATGCTTAGAAAAAGGATTGTGGGGATTGAAAATATTGTTGAGGAGGAGAAATACAACCAGTTTGACGAAATTCCATCCTTTGACACTTCATACAAGCCCCAGCTCTTGGGAACTAACAAAACACCATACTTACTGTGACGCCCCAGTTTTTTTAAATTAATATCATTAACGCTGATGACCGAATCAGCCGAGTCATACCTGCCGACCCTGGTCAAACCTAGGTCAACCTGGGTCATCACCTCGAAAACCTCGCCAATGAACCCTATTGAACCCCTTGACCAAGCCTACATACACCCGTGGCCAACCCTTGGTCAAAGGCACGGTCAAACCCCGCTTAACCATTGATGTCGGCGAATGTCGTCCGGAACTTTTGCCGCGTTCTCCAAATTTCACCTAAACACTTAAAAATCTACCTTTATAAAAGTTGTCCAGTTTGTTGAGGGACACAACTTTCATGTAGATTGGCATTTCAAATTTTGAGTGGAAATTGGTGAAAAACTTGGTCGACTGACAGTACCTCCTGTTTACCGGAACATGGCGACATTCAAAGTTGGCATGACGTTCCTGCAAAATCCGTTGAAAAAAACACTAGAGAGCCTTTGTAAAAGTTGTAGAGGGTAGTGAGATCTACAACTTTCCTATTCATTGCTCAGTGCACTTTAGTTGCAAAATTTCGAGATAAACTACGTTCAAGTCGGTTAGACCGTGCTGCGCGGTGTGTGTCGCGCCGCGACGTCGTGCCGCGTTCCAGAGCGCGCCGCGCGCGCTCCGCGTCACGCCGGCCGCGTCGTACGCACACCGAGACGCGCCCGCGACCGCCGGGGTCCGGCGCGGGCCGTGGCCGGCGTCGCCCCGCGCGCGTTTCCCCGAGGCGGAGCCTCGACCGGGGCCGCGCAGCCACGCGCCGCGCCGAACGCCGCAAGAATGGCGAGGGCTCCTTCGTGGCGAAGGCAAGTGACCGCCCGGCCATAAAGCCGCCGCCCGTCGCCCGCGGTCGTGCCGGTTCGTTGTCCCCCCCCGCGCGGGCGACGACGTCGTCCGCCGTGGCCGCCTGGGAGCTCACCGCGAGCGCAGCCTCTCCTCCGCAATTTCCAGCGCGCCCCAAGGAACCTCAGAGCCTCCTCTAGCTCCACCGCAGCTCGCCGCCCACCAATAGCCACTGCTGGAGGTCCACATCGCCGGAATTGACAGCCGCGGCGGCCACCGCCACTGGCCGCCGGTGCTCCCCCCCACAGCCGGCCACTCCTTGCCCCCAATCAACCCACAAACCGAACCCTAGTGAGCCCTAGATTACTCCCTTGCCCTCCCCGGCCGGACTCCGGCGACACCTCGCCGGAATTTCGCCGGATTGCCGCCGGCCGCGCCCCCGGGGACCCAATTGCAAGGGGCCACTTCTTCCTGAGGGGCAATCCGCAAACCAGGGGCTTTTCTGTAAGGAAACTTAAACTTTCAGGGGCTGAAGTGGAAGTGGTTTCTTAAATAGTGTTTGAGTAGTTGCTGAAATTTTGAAAATTCGTATAAAATCGTAGAAAAATCAGAAAAATGCAAACCCAACTTTGTTGGATCCGTTGTGCATTATCCTACAACGTTTGTTATTCTTGCCTGAGCTGTTTCCTAATATTTTTGGCATGAAAAATAGAAATGTGAAAAACCTATATATGCCATAACTCATAATATATAAATCCTCTGTGTCCAATTTTTGGATATGTTGTGTGTTAGGTTATGCCTAGCTCCTGTACCAAAAATTGCACAAAGTTATGTTGTAAATCGTTTTATAAAAATTGTTTTCCATTTCTGCAGAATCTGTCAAAATGATTTTTGTAGCTAGAAATAATTAAGTTGTTGTGCCCAACTTCTGCATGCTATCTTGTTATACCAAAATGCACCTTTGGTAAATTAATCACAATTTTATAATTATCAGAAATATTTATTCTTGAAATATGATTGTTTTTCTTTGTAAATGCATAACTCAAGTTTCATAATATTTCTAGGTGTATGTGCTACATCCCTAGGCTAGTTTTGGACCATATATCATGTGTGAGAAAGTTGGAATCATTTTGATGTGTATTTATTTTTGTATGCATTTCTCATGTTTGGGTAGCTAGCTTTTGTTATTTTCGGTATATTTAAATTCATACCTTTTCTAAGAGTGCATGTGTGTGAAGTGGCTTGTATAGGTTTGGAAATGCTTCATAACACATCCCACTGAATTTTATTAAATTATTTTATGAATAAAAGTTATGGAAGCCTATTAAAGCTTAATCTTAAATTAAATAAGAAAAACCTCAACTACACATATGAAGACCCTATGAATGGGACCGGTAAGCCTAGTACCCGATTGACGCGGTAAGGGAACCTTTCCCTACTAAACCTGGGGCACATGTGTCCCCCTGCTTGCAATAGTGTGGTACCTGTGTGAGTCTGGACGTTCGTGTGGGAGCGATCCAGTAAGCCTTGTACCAAGGAATGTAGGTTCCGCTCCCGAGCTGAAGATCGATGGGAACCGCCTGGTCGGTGTATACCCCGTTTCATTTTTGTGGGACCTTTTTGGGGTATGCATTCTTCCGTGTGTTTAGATCCACCTTGCAAGGTTTAAATCAATCGATTGTCGGCCTCTCACTGTTATCCGAGACTGCTTAATCAACTGGCCATGATATCCCTTAATGATGGAACTTGGAGAAGTTACTGCTTGAATTAATTGGTTGTACAATTATTGATTGAATTAGTTGGCACACTTAGAAATATTAATCAACTAGAATTTGTGCTTAAATATTGAAAGTAAGGATATACTCTTCGTTGCTTTTCAGCAAAATCACACTACCAGCCAAAATCCTCTCATGTCTAGAGTTTGGTGATGTAGTTGTCACCTGACGGTTAAGTCTTGCTGAGTATTAGTATACTCAACCTTGCTTTAAAACTGTTGTTGCAGGTGTTGTTGACCGGGAGGGTGACGACAAGTGATGACATCACGGATGGCCTCCTGTGATGTTTACCGTTGTGCTAGTTTAATTTATTTTCGTTGTTTTCAAACTCTGAACCTTTACTTCCTGTCATGAACAATGGTTTGTAATAAATTGGCTTTAATTCGTGTTGTACTCTGGACTCGCCTTCGCGTGAGTTTTAATGCATATGTTGATCCTCTGTATGAATTCCAAGTGATTTACCGGGCGTTAACCCGGCAACTAACGACGGGATGATACTTTACTATTGCTTAACGACCAAAGTGGATCGGTCTTAGGCGATAGTACGGTATTTTCCTGGGCGGGTTGTCACACTTACGAAGCGACCATAGTGAAAAAATCCATATACAGAAATCAAGGAAGAAAAAGCAAGTCTGATTTCTGCTAGATCCTTTCTTTAATGCCAGAGGATGTGTCTATTGGTGGAAATGGAATCCGTTTTGTAATATAAAGGATGCGATGTATGGTGGAATTTCAATCCTTTTTGTAATATATGGGATGTGGTGGAATTTGAATCCTACTTGTAATATATCCTGCCAAAGATACTATATATACTCTGATTATATTCTGCTTTAGTTCAGTAACGGGCAAGAGACGAGGATTAATGAACCCGGGTCGCCTTTGTTATGGGCAAGAGACGAGGACTAATGAACCAGCGTTGCCTTTGTTACGGGCAAGAGACGAGGACTAACGAACCAGCATCGCTTTTGTTATGGGCAAGAAGATATGCGAAATCACGAACAGATTACATCAAAAGAGACACGGATTAGAGCATCTCCAAGAGTTTGCCAAATTTTACTTGGCAAATCTTGTGCTTTGCCAACTTCTAAAAAGATATGCCAAGTAAAAAAGAGTTCATCTCCAACAATCTGGCATAATTTCACAAAAGCATGTCTCTTGAGATGCAAAATCACACACACAGATTACAGTCATCATTGATACATCAGAACAAGGTTACAATGCGGCCATATCTTCATGATGAGATATGCAAAATCACACACACATCGATTTTACTCGCAGGTCGTCGATCTTGCTGCACGTGGTCATCGAACAAGCTCCATTTCCGCTGACGGCTTAGAGACTTGATTCCTGGCATGACTAATTAAAGAGAGCTTCTGTCTTGCAACCCTAATTTTGGTTTGAAAGACAGAAGCTTTCCTTAATTATGCTCATCTTACAAGGAAAAATAATGAGATACTCCCTCCGGTTTGGTAAATGAAGTCGTTTTGGACATGATTTGAGTCAAACATTCGGAATATAAATCATGAATAACTTTTAAGTCATTGAGTTTGGAAATATGAAAACTACATGAACAGATTTGTCTTGCAAAATACTTTCATAAAAGTATACATATGTTAGTTTTTAACAAATATTTTTATAAAAACGAGAAGTCAAAGTTGTACTTTGGAGACCGTGTCGCTGTCCTAAACAACTTCATTTACCAAACCGGAGGGAGTATGCTCCATCCAGATTCTGTCTGCTTCCTCATCTTACAAGTGAACACAAGAGAAAGATATAGAGAGGGTGGAAACATATCCCTTAAAAAATCCCTCCTCCTGGAGGAGAAGGGGAAAGCAAAAGGAAGCCCAAGTGTGACGAAAAAGCTACAGCAGGCTTTCCGTCGGCTTGTTCATCCTGATGCCAGGAGGTTCTGGGCTACCTTCCCCGGACACGGCTGCGAGCAAGGGGTATGTCACAAGAATTCTTCTCGCAGCTGGGTTAGAGGGATGAGCAACCCAATCATCCCCTATCACAAGAATTCTTCTAGCAATTGAAAAATCGAGGAGGAGGAAGAAGAGAGAAAAGCAAAAGCTTGCGCCCTACAAGATCTATTCTTTGCGCCATATCTAGATCTAGATCTAGAGAAGAAGGAAGCAAGTGACTCGCTTTATTGTATCAGAAGAAGGAACCATATAGCTAGATCTAGAGAAGAAAGAAGCAACTCGAAGTGAGGAGGACCGATAGGCGTCGATGCGTTTTTATAGAAAAAACAAGGAAGGGATAAGATCAAGAGCACAAGAACGGCCGGGAAGGTTCCCAAGACAGTCAATGGTGAAATTGTTGCTAGTCAATGGCTGAGAGTAGAGCTGCAGAGGTAGTGATTCCAATGTAGAATTAAATGATACGCGGAGTAAGCAAACATTGTCTCCAATGGTCGTGTTTGGATGGTAGATGTTAGTGTTAATGTTAGTGGTAGTTTTTAACACCTTCAAATTAACACATGTGTTTGGCTCCAAAGTCTTAGTTTTGGTGTTAGTTTGCTACAAACTAACACTAACACCTCCATCCAAGCATCAAATGTAGTCATCATCTCCAAAAAAAGAGAGGAAGAGATAAGATCAAGAGCACAGGAAATGGGAAGAGGTTCCCAAGACGGTCAATGGCAAAACTGTTGCCATTCAATGGCTGAGAGCAGAGCTACAGAGGTAGTGATTCCAATGTAGAATTAAATGATACGCGGGGTAACAAAACGTCGTCTCCATTACATACTTAAACCATGTTTGGAAACAAATCTCTTGTATCTTCTCCTTCCAAAACAATTAGATCCCCTGCCCCTTCATCTCTACCTACGAAAACAGCAATTGCCTACTCCTAATCGTCACCATTCCCGGCCGGAGATGGATAGCATGCCGGGAAGAAGCATCGACACCAGCCATCATCACTGCTGCTGGGCCTCCCTTAAGACCTCCGCATTGAGATTGCGACACGCGTCGGTGCGACCTCGGAGCGGCCCTTGGCTGACCTCCGCAGCCTATGAGGTACTTGCTCGACCATGCGCCGCGTGTGCAGCCACGGCGACGTCGGCCGACATTTGTCGATAGAGGGGATACGAGATGAGATTTCTTGGGTGTGGAACCCGACCGCTTACAAAGCATTCCTTGCTATGCTGAGCGGTCTTGGGAATCTGGAGGCTTGTTTCCTCTCCGGAATCAAAGCCTTCTTCATCGAACACAGGGGATACAATGATCTCTAGCGCGCCGCCGAGGGTGGGCACGATGCGGTGGCCTATCTATACTCCATCTTGCTCTATAGAGACAATGGTGGTGCCGCCGCCGACGACACCGCGAAGGGGTACATGAGGCAGGTCGCGGGCGGTGGCAGTACGACGTCGAGATGGCTGAGCAACGAGGGGTGTCTGCCTTTGCGCGAGAAGGCCGTGCGTGCGCTCCTCTACTCGACTTGGCGCATTTGGGGTGAACCGGTGCCGCCTCCGGCACAGGTGCGCGACGATCAGCCGTGCGCAGACACCGGCGGCGGCTGCGGCGTGGAAAAAAGGATGGCTTCGAATTTCTCTGTTTTGCAGCGAAGACTGTAGGTTGCGCTGCGAAATTGTGAAGTTCGCACAGAGAATAGGAAATCAGTAGTAGATTCGATTTTGTATGATGCTCGAATTATTTGTGTAAAATTGTGGGAGAGCAGCAAATCCGACGCGGGCATCAGCCCCGCGTGGCTAATGACTGTGGGGCCCAGTTCTATTCAAATGAAGAACAGTTCCCATTTCTCCTTTTAATCTGCAATCAAATGTTGTAACAAGTATTTCTTCGTCGTTATTAGTCCAAATTTGATACTTTTTTTTCTAAATTTTCCTAAAATCACCATCTATTCATTAAATTCATTGTTTAGTGTGCATTCCGTTTGTTGAGTGATGTTTACATGCCTTATTTTGTTCTTTGTAAGTACAACATACAAATAATATTTGTTTTACACAACCATTAGTGATGGAACTTTACATTTCATAAGCTTAAGGTGAACACACCGTTTTGTTAAGTTTTCAAATGCATATGAGTTCGAACATGTTGCAAAGTGTGGAAAACTTCAATGTTCAAGCAAACATTCTAGGAAACTATGTGAGAGATGAAGACATTTGTACACAAGTATATTATTCCTTCATCGATACCACTTGAAATTTTGATGAAAAGTTTAGGTACCCAAATTATGTTGCCAAGTCAATTTGTAGATTTTTAGAGCAAATTTGATGTTATTAGAATTATTATATAATTACCATGGGGTGTAAAAACGAAATATATGAATTTTGGGCACACAAGTTTGACTGTTGATATTTTATTCAAATACTGAATGTCCAAATACGATTTGTTCGTATTTTTATGATTTTTAAGTGTTGTTTTATGGGCTCTAATAATTCAGGGAAGCAAGTTTCATTCCAAAAAAATTGTGACAGGCCCACGCATCAGTGTCAGCAGCCAATATAAAAAAGATAAATGTTGCCGCCCGGACCCAACTGCCAACAAATGCGATCCAGGTTCACTAACCATCATCGCTAATGACACTGGCCCACACGTCAGCATCAGCAGGCTAACCTGCGTCGGCAATGACTACTCTAATAAGATCTAACTCATCACAACAGATCTCCAGTTCATCACAACAGAACACCGTTCACCACAACGCGGTTGGATCTACTCGCGTAGATCGAGTTCATGCCATACAAAATCTAACAACCAAACTAATTAACTAAGAAGTTCATGATCGACAGACAAACTAAGTAGTTCATGTCCAAGAACCGGAAGAAGACACAAAAGCACACAAACATTATTGTTACTAATTGGTAGAGGAGTCTATCAATTAGTCGGAGTCCCGCCGTCGTCGCCACCGTCGCCGCCGTGGTGGCTGCCGTCGTCGCCGTCGGAGCCGCCGTCGTCGAAGAAGAAGTGGTAGCGGACAACCCTCTTGACCACGGGAAGGTTCTCGAGCCTCTCAGCCAACCCGTGGATCCTGAAGGCGAGACCCTTCATGGTCGGGTCCTTGTACACATCATGATGTGCCTTGATGTCGAAGGCCTCGCCAACACCTTCAAGCTTTCTGAAGGCGCTCCTGAGCAGCTTGATGGCGAACTTATTGTCGTCGAAGAGCGGTTCCTCGTCGACGTCCTTGGCCACCGGCTCCTTCCCCTTCTCCAACTTCTTCCGACGACGGCTTTTGTCGTCTTCGTCCCCGCTTCGACGGCGGTGGGCTCCTCGACGCCATCTCCTCCTTCTCTCGGTGACTGAAGATTTGTAGTGGTGAATCGCGAGGAGGAGGAAGAAGTGAAGAAAAAGATGATAAGCTTATGGAAGAAGCAGGGGAAAGCAGGGGAGGGCGACTGGGCGAGGGAGTTATATTGACAAGACACGGAACCGTTAGGCGCCTCTGCCCCCACCCACTACTCCATTACTGCTAGTATGTGCCACTCGATTGTGCATAAGGCTCCGTCTCGGGCGCAAAGCCACGCGTCACCTTTCACTTACGCGGGAAGGAGAAGGGGCGGGGCTATGACGTCGGGCCCACTTGTCAACGGCAACAGCCAAACTACGGCGCCTTTTTAATTTCCATTTATTGTTTTATTACGACATGGCCGAGGCGTCATCTTCAACCTTCAACCCTCGAGCTCGTCGCCTCCTTCAACTTCAATCATAGTCGCCAACTTCATCCCTCTTCAACTTCAATCCTCCTTGCCAACTTCATCCCTCGTCGCCGCCAACTTCTACCCTCGTCGCCATTCAAATTCCAAACCCCGTCGCTGTGCTATTTCCTCCCCTTCTCCTTGATGGCTGCGGTTGCTTGATGCTGTTGCTGCCAAATGAACTTCTCACCAAGATCATCATACACTACATCAAGGATGTGGCCATTTTCCATTTTCTGAACCTTCGCAATAAAACTTGCGGCACCTTCCGGCGCATCTGCAACTCCGATGAGGTACTACTACACGTGTCGCTACGTGATCTTCGTGAGGCGTGCAAGAATCGCTACGTCCGGTCATGCTTTAAGCGGAGCTTCCGCGAGGCCAATCATCTGGAGGCATTGTGCTTTGAGGGGATGGTGAGGTTGATGAGGCGGCGGAACCCCGATAAGGGTCTGAAGCTCATCGGAGATGCCACCGCGCTGAAGACTCCGGTGCCAAGTACTTTTTAGCGATGCTAAAGTACCGTTGCAACCCTGTGGACCCCGAAGCCATGGCACTACTCCAGGAAATCAGAGGCGGCCCGTCGCCCCCTGACGGCTGGTGGAAGAACCACAACATGCGGCGGCTGTGCTACCTCGTCAAGCAGGATCTCGACAACATTACATGGTGGTACTTGCTTGATGACGGCGATGACAACGACATTCCGTTGCTGCCCGTCCATAATCCCCACATCTGCATTTGGGAAGCGGGATGTAGAAGCTACGGGCCGGATACCAAAGAGATCATCCATTACTACAGTGCCGAGTGTCGCATCTGTCATGAGTTCGACCTCTGGACGCGTAGCTTCCGCCCCACCGTGGAGTACACCGTCAGCAGGATAAACATCGGGATGTAGGCGCAAGCATCAATGAACATTATCTATCTTGAATGTAAATTATTAGATATGACTAAACGCGGATTTGATTTTATCGGGATGTCGGTTTTTAATCAGTTTTTGATAGATAATATTTGATTTGTCACGTTTGTGAGTCAAATCGAAGGTTGTGGTGGTCTCGTTTGCCGCTGACGAAGCCTGGGATGCCCTCTTGGGTGTCAAAACCGCTGAAGCGGGCACGGTGGTGGCGGCGGCGGGCGGCGGTGCCCTCTGCTTCCTACTTTGTTCTATTCAAATGACTGTGGGGGAAGTTCTATTCAAATGAAGAACAGTTCTCATTTCTCCTTTTAATCTGCAATAAAATGTTGTAACAAGTATTTCTTTGTCGTTATTAGTCCAAATTTGATGTTTTTCTATTTTTTCTAAAATCACCATATATTCATTAATTTCATTGTTTAGTGTACATTTCGTTTGTTGAGTGATGTTTATATGCCTTATTTTGTTCTTTGTAAGTACAACATACAAATAATATTTGTTTTACACAACCATTAGTGATGGAATGTTACATTTCGTAAGCTTAAGGTGAACACAAGGTTTTGTTACGTTTTCAAATGCATGAGTTCGAACATGTTGCAAAGTGTGGAAGACTTCAATGTTCAAGCAAACATTCTAGGTAACTATGTGAGAGATGTAGATATTTGTACACAAGTATATAATTCCTCCATCGAAACCATTTGAAATTTTGAAGACAAGTCTAGGTACCCAAATTATGTTGGCAAGTCAACTTGTAGTTAGAGCACACTAGATGTTAGTAGAATTATTACATCATTAACATGGGATGTAAAAACGGATTCTAAGAATCTTGGGCACACAAGTGTGACTGTTGATATTTTATTCAAATACTAAATGTCCAAATACGAATTGTTCATATTTTTATGATTTTTAGGTGTTGTTTTATGAGCTCTAATATTTTAGGGAAGCACGTTTCATTCGAAAGAAATTAGTGGCTGGCCCACGCGTCAGCGTCAGCAGCCCAAATAAAAAGATAACTGCTGACCCAACTCCCAACAAAGGCGATCTGGGTTCACTAACCATCGTCGCCCATGACACTGGCCCACTCGTCAGCATTAGCAGGCAAACCGTGCGCGGGCTGCTCAAAATTTCCCACCTATATTTACTATAGTGCCAATGAAATTCCAATTGCTGCAATAGAGCCGTCAAGGGCATGCCAGTAGTGTCATTAAACACAGTTATGCGCGTCGTTCATATTCAGCTCCTCGCTAGACAGATCCACAACGCCCGCATTCTCCCCATCGCCGCCGCCAGTCGCCTCGCTCGCCTTCGCCGCTCCCTCCCCACCGCAGCCCTGCTCTTCTCCAGCCCCACCGCTCCCTGCGTGACGACGGTGACGAGGACGCGATTAGTGGTGTGCGGACGTACGTCCGGCCAACCTAAAGACGGTTGATGCGGATCCATCGACGTCGTCCCCGGCCACGACGGCGAGCCGGCCGCCTCAGGCCACGAGCCGATGTGGATCCGGCCCCTCCTCCATCACGAGAACAACTACTTCATTCGCGACAGAGGTTAGTTCTGCTTGAACCCCCAACGTCTTCTCTCTCATCGGACACCAAAATCTGCTATATATTCATGTCAATGTGGATTAATTAGGGAGACATGCCTTGATAGTTCATCTTTAATTGATTGACTGTGGATTTGTTGCTCCAGGTCTGTTTGAATAAATTGTTGCTAACAGATATACTTATATGAACTGGTGAAATTCATTTTCATGT
Source organism: Cenchrus americanus (assembly GCA_947561735.1). Classification (NCBI taxonomy): domain Eukaryota; kingdom Viridiplantae; phylum Streptophyta; class Magnoliopsida; order Poales; family Poaceae; genus Cenchrus; species Cenchrus americanus. The sequence goes on along the minus strand of OX387244.1, from coordinate 71,464,113 downwards.
TCCTGGTGCTACAATTTTTGCACTTACAATTCATGAAAAGCATCGAGGATGTTAGCATACTTTAATTTTGTTATGCTTTGCATGTACCAGATCGACAGTTATGCTTTGGACCTGTTAGCATACTTTAATTCTGATATGCTCTGAATGTACCAGATCGACAGTTATGCTTTGGACCTGTTAGCATATACTTTAATTCTGCTATGCTCAGATCAACCGTTATGCTTTAGACCTGTTAGCATATTTTAATTCTGATGGCCACATAATGTCATTGGGAATTGCATCGCAGTGGTTTATAATGTAGTCCACCCAATCTGATATATATTCATGTAAAGGTGGATTAGGGAGACATGCCTTAATAGTTCATCTTCAATTGATTGACTGTGGATTTGATGGAATGATTTTGTTGCTCCAAGTCTGTTTTGAATATATGGTACTAACAGATGAAGTTATATGAGATGTTGAAATTCATTTTCATGTTCCTGGTGCTATAATTTTTGCACTGTAAATTCATGAAAAGCATAAAGGATGTTAGCATACTTTAATTCTGCTATGCTTTGAATGTACCAGATCGACACTTATGCTTTGGACCTGTTAGCATACTTTAATTCTGATGGCCACATAATGTCAGTGGGAATTGCATCGCAGTGGTTTATAATGTAGTCCACCCAATCTGCTATATATTCATGTCAAGGTGGATTAGGGAGACATGCCTTAATAGTTCATCTTCAATTGATTGACTGTGGATTTGATGAGTGGATTTTGTTGCTCCAAGTCTGTTTTCAATAAATTGTTGCTAACAAATGAAGTTTTATGAAATGTTGAAATTCATTTCCATGTTCCCGGTGCTATAATTTGGCACTGTAAATTCATGAAAAGCATAAAGGATGTTAGCATACTTTAATTCTGCTATGCTCTGAATGTACCAGATCGACACTTATGCTTTAGACCTGTTAGCATACTTTAATTCTGATGGCTACATAATGTCAGTCGGAATTGCATCGCAATGGTTTATAAGGTAGTGATAACTAGACTGTCTTATGCTTTGTTGTGAGTGTTAATTGTTTCACTACTATTATATATATTGTTGTTGGTGGTGTCATGATGTGTTGTGAGTGTTGTTTCACTAATGTCATATATAATGTCATGACCATTGCTATATCCTCTTGTTGCATGTACATATGGAACACACAATCCATCGCTGCTCAAGTTGGACAAGGAAGTAGTTGAAGGAATTTATTCTCTGCTTTGATATATAAGCATATTGTTGTGTCCCTGTCAAAATGGTTAGCACTTATCCCTGTATGCTAATTAAGTAAAATATGAACTGTGTATGTCTGTATGAAGTTCACAGAGGTTTGGTATCTAGATTTTGCTAAACAACATCCCGCGCTAAAGTTCCCAGACCTCCAAAATGTTTTGAACTGGTCAGTTTCTTGTAGGTTTTGTTCACAAAAATTCAATCTCTTAGTGTTTCTAATTGGTATTGTTGACCATGCAGGGCCTTTGGTACAATATTTTTTGTTCATAAAAAATCAATCTCTTAGTGTTTCTAATTGGTATGGCTGATCATGCAGGGCCTTTGGTGATGCACAGTACAGAGTGACGAAAGGAAAGAAAAAAGTCAAAAGTCACACTCAAGCACAAAACAAATCTCGCTGTAAGATCGAGGTTTTTTATGGTCCCTTCTTACCTATTTGGTACTACATTAACTTGTCATTTTGGTACCTCGATGCAGTGTGCTCAGCAGCCACGAGGGTCCTCTTTGTGTGGATTCCATGTGGCATTCCTTATTTTAAGACTACTCGATGCTGTAAGTAGATAATAATGCTCAACCTTGTCTCTGCTCATTATCCATATGATTTTAGAAAATAATTTCTACTTGTATTCTCATAAATGATTGTATTTTGCAGGATTTCAAACCTCCTGTAAATGTTTCCATAGAAGATGTAAAGCGTGTCCGGGAGATGCTGTGCGAGTACATTCTTAAGGAGACCATCGACCGAAAGGGAAACTTGTACAGTGGTGCACCGTGAGTTTATTGTGACCAGAAACTTGAAACTCATTCAGTCTTCTTTAGTCAGGTGATGTTGCCTGAGAAACCTGCTTGGCTTGCTTGCTTGGGGTCAGATACTGCCTGGTTTAGGGCTTCAGGCAGTTTTCTCATGACTCCATCCAAACAAGCCCTGATGAGAGTAACTTGAAACTTGTTGTGATCCTAGCTTGTCTATAAATGTGATCTTGCTTTGCCTATATCTGTGATATAAGAATGTGTTTGTGATGTCTCCTTGTTGTGGTGGCTGCCAAATCCTGGCTGGTTCCAGGATGCAGCCCCTGGTGGCTGCCAAATCCTGGCTGGTTCCAGGATCCTGCCGGAAACCGGGCATGTTACTGTAGTTGTGGCCGCCGTATCTGTAACGGGCGTTAATTAAAGCTCATTACAAACACTGATCAGTGAGTAACGAGCTTCATTCGGAAAGCCCATTACAAAAATGCCCACAATGTAACGGGCAGTGTAAAAGCCCGTTACCGGTCCTGATCGGTGGGCCCCAGGACCTGGCCTGTTCATCGAGATATATGAGACAAAGGTTGAAAGCAAGCGTCTCCTTTAATAGAGAGAAAGCAGACACGCGTGGAAACAGATGCGTCTCATTTCGTCGAGACAGTGGAGACGCAAGTTCACGGAACACATCTCTGAAGTTAATTTCACAGTAACGGGCTCTGTTTCATGCCCGTTACCAAAGTTCCATGTGGGCCCAGAGAAACAACCATTTCACGTGACCGGTGACTAGTTGTGGTAACGGTCGTTGTTTGATGCCCGTTACGATTTGCTTTGGTGCCCGTTACGAAAGTTCCCTGTGGGCCCAGAAAAAAAACCATTTCAAGTGACCGGTGGCTAGTTGTGGTAACGGTCATTGTTTAATGCCCGTTACGAATATGTCTTATCAGCGCCCGTTACCAAAGGCGATCTACACCCGTTACACCAAAGCCAGTTTTTCACGTAGTGAAATGTTTTCACCTACGAGCCGGCGTCCCAACGAACCTAGGTCTAACAGAGTCCACAACAACAAGAATTCGGACCTAACTCAACCTAGAAGACTAGCCTGATGGGTGAGAATTGCCCCCACCTTTATGTTGTGCTCTCCCACCGTCAATTTCCGATGTGGGACTAAACCCAACAGTGTGCCCACACAAGGTTACCAAACTTTGTAGAGAAGATACTAGAATTTTTTAAAATATATATGTCTAGGATTTGTCTTTCTTTTTCTAGTGTCTTATGTAATTAAGGATCAGTATAGAGGCCCTATAAGAACTTTTAGTACTAGTAGCGGGATATGTTGTGTTGGTGATTATTCCATACCAAATTGAAAGCCCCGAGGTCTGCAGCTCTGGGTTGGGTAGAAGCCCTGACAAAAGAACAAGGAGCTCATACGACCACCATTCAAGACTGTTAAAAAAGATCATATAAATTTCGTTAGTCCCTCACTGATAAGTTCACCACATTGGGTCATTGGGAATTAAAAGTAACCGAGTAGACTGTAGCGAGATGGTTTATCTCGAAATAAAAGTAGCTAGCTAGACTGATCACTGACCACATCATCATTGCAGATGGCAAAGCTAGACGCAGGAACCCATCCACTCCCTTGAAGGCCTCCATCGTCGGAGGCGTGCGTGTCCCCTTGCAAGAACTCGAGAACATGATGTACCCAACAAGCATGCCGACATTTAGCCAGTACGATATGCTTATGGAAAGAGCAGCTCCAGTGTACCCAAATCCAGCCACGAACACCATCACGTAGCAGAGAGGTATGTGGATTGCCATCGTTGCAACTGATGACAGGAGCAGGACAAGCATCAGGCTCTGGGTCTGCAGGAACTTGGTGATGGGTTGGATTATCGCATTCGCGAAGAGCCCCGGGATAAGCCAGACCATGTACCTCCCAGCTCCCTCTGAGATCAGGGGGTCCTGCCCTAGGAGCAGCAGGATCTTTCCCATGAACACCCATAGAACAGAGAGCGGAATGCAGACCACTAGGAGGGTGATTGCTGCTCTGTAGGTGTGTTCTCCTAGTTTGTGGTATTGTCTTGCACCATAGGCTTGGCCACATAAAGTTTCCAATGCGCTTGCCAATCCCATCTGTTTCGTAAATTGGTGACTTGATGCATCAATTTCTCCACGAATTTCTAATACTTATGTCTTTTGGAATTAATAGTATGAACTGCAGCACGGTTAATTTATTGAACTAATTTAGATAGGATGTGCCTCTTTGTACGTACCAGAACGCTGGATCCAGAGACAGTGGCGAGCGAGGTGGCGACGGCGGCCGAGGAGAGCGGGAGGACGCCGGGCAGGTGGCCGACCATCATGTTGGAGGACACCTGCACGGCGTACTGCGACAGGCTCACCACCAGCATCGGCAACGCAAGGTAGCCAACACGCCCGGCCTCCGTCGCCCACTGCCTCCACCACGACGGCGACCCCTCAACGGCCTCCGCCTCCGTCTCTGCCTGCGACAGCGGCAGCAGCGACAGTGCAGCATCGTCCTCCTCCCTCGTGGTGGCCATCGACCTCGGGCTTCTCCCTCGGGCTCGTTGTTCACGGGCTTCCTTCAGAGCTGTGCCGGTGGGTGGAGTTTGCTCGCGTGGATACCCCTGTCCCTGTCCGCGCCACATCCGCGAGAACTTGTTGGAAAGCGTGGTTGTTGACTTGTTGTCATTGGTGAGTTGCCGATTGGCATGATGAACTAACCTACCTCCCCCGGCCCTCATGGTTATCTGTATATCTCCCAGTGGCTATAAACATTCAAAGCCGGTAAGATATATCAAAAAATGAATTTGTCCCAATGATATCTTATTCAAGCCACCTTTAGATGTGTGGTGAAATGTAGGTTACTGGACCACTTGTTTGTTTTATATACTGACCAAATAAAGAAGACTTCGCTTAGCGGCAAAGTATCACGCTTAGTACAAATATGCATTTAATTGTACTGTTTAGTTTAGTATTTTTTATTGCAACCACCAGCAGAAAATGAGCTCAAATTAAGACTCGGTTCGGTTTGCTGAGCCGACTAGGAACGAGCTAATTAAGTCAGCTCACAAGCCGAGTTTTTTTTTCCCAACCCTACTCATATGACCTGCTCCTAGTTTGCAAATGCAATGTTGCTTTCAATCCTAGCAATCCTATTCCTTTGTGCGGCCTATTGCCTTTTGGACCGTTTCAATATATAGGAATTGACAAAGCTATCACACCGTCCACACTTCTCATCCTTATCCTCCTTAAAATATTTCTGCCTTTCAGCAATATTATTTTCTTTATATTTACTTCTCCCACATCCATCTTTTCGTTTTTCTCCCCCTCTTTTCGTTTTCTCTTCCTCTTTTCTTTTCCTCCCCCTCTTTTCGTTTTCTCTTCCGGCGCTCTCTCTCCTCCCCTTGCATCCTCTGCTGGCACCCCTACCCCCAACCTCGCTCCCTCCACCGGCCGGCGGCACACCCCCGCCTCCATCCCTCTTCCTTGACTGTGGTCGAGCTAGTGAGCCCTGCGCCCCTCCCCGACGGTAGTCGCTGCCCTGCCTACTCCATTGCGCAGCGAGAGATGACGACGAAGGAGGGCTTGTCCCCGGCGGCAGCGGTTGTTGTTCACGTGTTGGCAGCGGCTCGTGTTCCGGGGCTCCGGTGTTCCCCGTGTCCTGTAGTTCTCGTTCGGTGCTGACGGCAGGAGCGGCAGGTGCCGGGGGTGACACTGCTGAGCCGGGTTGCTCGGCGGCAGCGGCTAGCTTCCCCTGCAGCGTGGCACCGGTGCGGATCCTCTTCTCTCTCTCTCTCTCTCTCTGCGTTCCTGGCCCTGGCGCGGGAAACGAGAGTAGTCGGGAAACTAGCGTAGGTTTTCCGACCGCCCCCCGATGCAGCTCGTTTTACTGGACAAGGATAGCCCGGCGGATGGCGTCCCCCGGTGCGGGTAGTCTCAGTGCTCTTTTGGATGTTTTGATCAATATAATGAGAGTTTGTGGTCGTGACTTGTGAGCTATCTAAGTAGTAATAGCTTAGACTCTGACATGCTGTAAGAGCAAGTACATTGGTACACGTCAGTAGTCTCATAGGTCGTCCCATGCAGTGATACAAGATTTTTGATGATGTGGAGGAGAGAGCAAGGAGAGAGAACGGGGTCGTTGCCTCGCAAAACAACCACCTCATGAGCGAAACAACCACTCCATGAGACAACTACACAACCGTTGTATGAGTTGTTCCATGTATTCTTTTTTATATTCACAAATTAAGGAATTATATAGCTCTAACAGGCGACTTACCAGACAACTCATTATACATATTATTTGTTGAGTCGACACCGATGTATTTACCCTAACAATGATGTTGCAGCAGACCGTTCATGCAGGTAGATTGGCTTGTCGCCCTCGTCCACCACTGCACCTAGTCCAGCACCAGGAGCCACATATCTCATATCAACTTCGCTGGTGGAGCCACGCAATCCCATCCGTGAAGCACCTCTGGTACCTATCCATGCCGGTCGGTTGCAAGGACACGCCGACCTCCATCCCGCCGACGCAGCTCCGGCTCTCCGCCACCGCCACTGCACCGGTCCTCGCCACGGACACGATGTCCACCTTCAGCGGCCGGCCAAAACCGAAGTCCAGCTCGTAGACGCGGAACCTCGGCGAGCCAGCCGCGGTCAGAATGCCATTTGCGCTTGCCTCCTTGATGAGGTCCAACCACGCGTCCATGCTAGATGTCCCCATGTCGCGCACAGCTTCGTCAATAGCGGAGGCGACCGCGGCGCACGCCGTGAAGAGCCCCCATACGCCTGCCGCCGCCAGCTCGCCCTTGGGCGCCATCCCGAACGCTGGGCCGACGCAGTTGCCGAGGTACTTCTCCGGGAGCGGAGGCTTCATCCGCGAGCGGTGGTCGACAGGGAAGACGATGCATGCCATTGGGCCCTCGCCGGAGCCGCCGGAGCTCTCTTTGGCTCGCTGGTAGCATGACCAGACGAAGCCGAAGGTGGCAACCAGAGAGGAGCACCGTGGCGGCGCAACGCCGCGCCTCGCCGCCTCATCGGCCACGACCTCCTTGATGCGCTGCAGGTCGTCCTTGGACAGTGTGAACGTGGCGAAGAGCTGGTCGGCTGACATCTCGGCGAACTCCATCTCATCGGTGCTCAGTGCCGATTGAAAGAAGACGTTGTAGAGGCCCCTCGGGTCGGTGAGGAGAGTCCGGTCGATGACGGGTGGGGGCGGCGGCGTTTCGACGCCGCTGCAGGCGGCTGCCCAGGTGTGCAAGAAGTGCGTTGAGTTCGAGCCGTCGCAGGCGGCGTGGTGTACGGTCACGCCGATGGCGAGGCCCCGGCGCGCGGAGAGGAGCGTGGCCTGCAAGGCGAGCAGCCCGCCACCCTCGGCCGCCAGCGGCGGCACGAGCGTCCGGATCTTCGCTACCTCTCGGGGGTCGTCGGCGGCGAGGCTATCGACGTCCGCATCGCCGTCGCACTCGGCGACGGTGAAGGTGACGGCGTCACCCGGGCTGTAGTACAGCTCGTAGCGGTCGGACGTGCCTGGAGTCAGGCGGAGGCGGCCGGCGAGCGGGTAGAAGACGTGGATGGCCTGGTGCAAGGAGTCCTTGAGGTTGGAGATGATGGTGTCGACGTCAGCGTCAGGGGCGAGGTGGTAGAAGAGGAGGCGCTCGACGGGCGGGGACTTGAGCCAGATGATGTCGAAGAAGGTGAGCGGCAGCGAGGTGTCCGGCGGCGATGGGTCCGGCGCCACGAGGATGGTGTCGTGGACGCGGAGGCGAGGAGATGCCGAGGAGGACCCTTCAGGTCGCTGCTTCTGGTCATGCGCCACGGCCATGGCTGCCGCGTCCGCCAGTGAGCGAGACAGGGGCGACGGGCGAGTAGCCAACAAATTTGAAAGACTGTAAGATGTACTAGCAGTCTACTATGAAAGATGGAATGCGATGTTTCCACTTTCCAGCAGCAGATATAGGGTGAATCCCGCTGGTCCATTCATCCCCCGTTTCTAGATGGTAGTAGCACATATAGGTAGCGCATGACCACAAAAAACAAAAAATCACCAATAAACCACAAAAAAGGAAAACTAATTAAAGACTGACGGCGATAGACAGAATGACCCATCACGCAATCCACACCGTTTATTTAAGGAAAGTTAAGGATACACTGCTTTCCAGCCGAACAGTTTTCCTGAGTAGTACTCCGTAGAAGCGTAATCTATAACTCTATAGCGAACATGGCCTCATATGCCATTAGTTCGAGTTTGATTTTGGTGATTTATGTAACATGATTATTGGGACTAACCTTATTGTTTCAGCATGTCCTTGTAGACATTTCTAGGTCCCAAGGATGCAAGAAAACAACATGCAAAAATGAGCAAAACAAGGGTCAAAATCGAGCAAGAAAAAGAAAAGAAAAGACACCGTCGGATGAACCGACGGTCCCTCAATTGCAAGCGTCCGTGCAATCGTCGGACGAGTTGGTACACAGGGCGAAACCGTAGGTACCGTCGGATGAACCGACGGTCCACGTTTTAGTAGCGTCGGACGAATTTGCAGAGGAGGAGCAGCGAAGACGGTAGCACCGGATGATCCGACGGTCTAAGTGGGGATCCCGTCGGTCTATCCGACGCTTAGTTTGAATTCATACAAAGACGCGCCAAGACGAAGCCTTCAGCACCGGATGATCCGACGCCTTGATCAAGGTGAAGCGTCGGTCTATCCGACGGTCAGTTGGAAGCTAACAGAGGCGACTTGGACGCGAGGTCTTCAGCACCTAGCGTCAGTGTATAGCGTCGGAGCAATTGTGTCAGAGAACCTCAACGGCTACGTGACGTGGGAGGGGCACCGGATGAACCGACGCCTTGGAAAAGCATAGCGTCGGATCATCCGACGGTACCTTTTTCAGCAGCTTTTAGCCAACGGCTAGTTTGATGCCTTGGGCTATTTATACCCCCTCCACTCACTCATTTGAGGTGGCTGGATTGTGTGGAAGTGCAGAAGAATTCAAGACACATTGAAGATCATATCCAATCCATCCAAGTGCTTAATTGCTCATCCTTAGACTTGCATATACTTTGTGTTTGTGCTTAGTGCTAGGCTTAGCCTAGAGCTGAGTGAGTGCAAGGTTGTGCCAACCTTGTGAGGTGATTCTTGAGTGAATCAAGTTGTACAAGGTTCGCCGGAAGCCTTGGGGCCTAAGTGGCCCACCGGCAATCGTCATCGACCCTCCGGCTTGGTGTGGAGCGGCGATGACACTTTGTGCGGGGGACGTGGAGACCCCTTCCTTGGTGGAGAAGCTCCTTAGTGGATGCGGCATCAAGGTGACCAAGAGAGCTTGGCAAGTGCCTAAGTGGCTAGCCTTTGTGGCGAGTCAAGTGGTGCTCTTGGGAGAGACTTGGTGACCGGGAAGCAATACTCTTGTGTGAGTGCTTCAACAACATGGACTAGGGGTGGCTTAGTGCCTACCGATACCACGGGATAAATCGCGTGTCAAGAGTTTGCTTCCTCTCATCCCCTTTACGTTTCCGCATTTACTCTATTGCAATCTTTGCTTGCCTTACTTTCCTAGAGTAGTATCATGCTAGGATTTGCTATAGGTTGCAAACCTTGGTTTGGGATGGTAGTTTCACACTAGAACAACCCTAGTTGCACATCTAGATAGCATGTTCTAGTTTACCTTTGTGCAAATTTAGTGAAACCATAGGTTAAGGTCTTTAGTTGCCTAATTCACCCCCTCCCCCTCTTAGGGCGGTCGCACCTGGTCATACTCCAAAGTCATCCCCTAAAAGCGAATATTCCGTCCAGTCAGCGAGATTCTCCAGTACAGTATCAATTTCCCCGCACCCGTCATCCCCTAAATCTCCTACTCCATACCAACCAACATCTGCGGACCCCACGCGTCAGACTCCTTTTCTTCCTCCCCATCCCTTCTCTCTCCATTCTCACTCCTCCACCTACCCGACGGCCGACGCCTCCTCTCCTCGCCTCGGCGTCGGCGGCTCCCACTCCCCGCTTCCCTCCCCTCACCCACCGGCGATGGTGGGGCACACGCACGGCCGGCGGCGGTGGGGCTCTCGCGGCACGGCCCGCCGACCTCCGGCCCACACCGTCCCCTCGCTCCCTTCCCTCCCCACACCGGCCGGCAAGAGGACGCGGTCGCGCCCTCCTCCCCATCCTCCGCACATCCGCCCTCCCGGCCTCCGATTGGACGCCGCCTGCCTGCGGCCCTTCCCCCCGGCCGGCGGAGGCTCGAGCGAGGCGAGCGGCGGTCCAATCGACGGCGGATCCGCCGGATCCATGGCCGGATCGACCGGCGGCGGCGCGATTCGGCTCCCTCTGTCTCTCCTCCCCGCGGCTCCTCCGCCTCCCTATCTCTCCTCCCGCGGCTCTCCTCGTCGTCGGGTCACCGCCGGCGAGGAGTCGTCCCCGCGGGCCGCGGCCGCGGCCTCGCTCCGGCTTCGCGCGCGGAGCCGTTGCTCCGGACGCAAGGTGGGGCCGGCGCGGGCGTAGCGCACGCCCTGGATGCGCGCTGGATTTGGCGTCGGGGGCGGACGAGCGCTACGTCCCGTGCGCTTTGGAGTACCCCGGTGCGGTGGTTTTTACCCCAAAGTGCAACGCCACACGCCAGCGTGTCCCCATAGCGCATGTCGTCCAGTACCCAGTGCGACCGGTCTTAGGCTAACGAGCATCCGATTCCTTACAAACTCCTTACAGGAGCTCACCACTAGGGAGTTATCTCAACATGCAAGCATGTCATCTCAACAGCTCCACTAAGACCATGACATCCAGTGATGGACCCCATTATTTGAACTAGCTAAAAAATATTATAACTCAAAAATCAAAAAACCAAATTAAATTCTGATTACACCATTAGATTCCTTTTAATAAATCCTTCGAAACAAGATCTCATATGAATATATTTTGATAAAATGACAAATAGGCCCCATCGATGGTAGTTGGTATAGAGTAAAGTGAAAATAAAAAAAATGAAAAAAGGAAAAGGAAAAGGAAAAAAGAAAAAAGAAAAAAAAGAGGGTGGTAGTAATATTCTAACTCATAGACTTCTCCTACATATTTGCGGCAACGCGCAGGGAATTGAGGAATATAAAGGAATACCAGTGTGGATTTAATTTTGACAAAATCCCACAGTAACGCGCGGGGTGTTCGAACCTAGATCAAAGAATTACCAACGAAGGCGGTGAGGTTGCCGAGGTCGCCGAAATTCTCTCTTATGATCAGACGCGTGAGGTTGCCGGAATTCTCTCTTACGATCATTGCATTTTCCTTAATTCCCGCAGAAACGCGCGGGTGAGATTCCCTGGTACTATTTCACGTCACCGCTCTTTGTTTCGCCTGTTCACTCTTCTCACGTGATATTCATCAAACTATTGAATTTTCTTTTCTTTTTTACAAACCAAGAAGAGCTGCCTATATATATTATACTAGGTGATACCCCGCGCGTTGCTGCGAGAATTTTTTAAACAAAATTTTAAGGTGGAATGTGAAAGTAGTGACACTAAAGATATTACATGGCAATATTCGTTTGTAAACTCATTATATATGAAAGCATGTTATTTTGTTGAGAGTGAATCATTTTAAAATCGTCAACAGGAATTTTGTGGTGTGATATACATCTTTATAAGACACGAAAAATCGATTTAAGACATAAATATGTGATTTGGTGGATGATGACATGGCGTATAGTGGATGGTGACATGGCGCATAGTGGATGATGACGTGGAATGCTTGCATGTTGAGAGAAATCCAACCATGACTTGTAATGGGTCTCACCTATATAAGTTTTATAGATTCAAAAGAGATGGTAGCAACTACCAAACTTCTTCTCGGATGATCGTCAACACGATGAAGGTAGCAGTTTCTTTCCTGTCAAAAATTCTTACGTTTCTCACTTTCCATATTCTCCACGTTACGAGCATTACAATGCATCTCAATCCCCTTATAGAGACGCAAGGATTAGATATTATGGATGACCACCATTGATGCACGGATGTCGAATGTGTGGTCATTCTCTTCGGCAACTATTGAACTATTGAATTATCCGCTGAGATAAATCATCAATGGACTGTTGAATTTTCGCTGGCGATTTATCTCGTCGTTGATTTTTAAGATGCATTTGGATGTTGATGGATGAAAGATATACTACTCCATCCATTTTAAATTACGGATCGTTTTAACTTTTCAAGTTGCATAGTTCATCAATGGGAAAGGTGCGGGTGGTGTTTGCTTTGTAGGTGGTCTCAAGGTAGCTGCGTGTCCGTCTGTTTGTGGACTGTGGCGCCCATCTATAGCCCGCAATTGCCCGCCACTGGTTGGACGGATGTGATCAAAGAGTCAGCACTACTGATTGATAGGGATGATAAGGGCACGTACAGCCCTTAGACAAGAATTTGTCTATAGAACCTCGAACTGCGCGTACAGATAGATGTATAGACAACTCATACAACCCATAGCCTCTAATACCACAACCGTAGACTCGGATGATGAGCATGATGAAAGGCTTGACACCGTTCTCAACCACGCATGTGGGGATCTAAATGAGAACGTGCTGGATACGGAGTATGATCATATTGTGGACCTTGCTCCTATCCGTCGCAAGAAAAAATATAATAATGCCAAAAATCCAAAACATGGCAAACTCCCCAAGAAGACAAAAACCCCATCTAAAATAAATCTAAAATGAAAGGGGTTTTCTGGAATTGCAGAGGTCTGGGGGACTTGGCTAAACATAGGTTCTTGGCTGAACTAGTTAAGGATGACCAAATAAATTTTATAGCTATCTCTGAAACTGGTAGAGATTCTTTCCCAGATCATGTCCTCAAAAATCTGTGTGCGGGACATGATTTCCTGTGGCATACTATGGCATCACATGGGAGATCAGGCGGCATCCTCCTAGGTGTCGACCTCAGTGTTTTTGACATTGGAGCCATTGATGAGGGAGACTTCTATGTGAAATTCTCCTTGATATATGAAACCAATGGTTTCAAATTTGTACTTTCTTCAGTTTATGGACTTGCACAAGTACAAAACAAAAATGCTTTCCTCTCAGAACTGGCTAACACTTTCTCAAAGGAATCACTCCCATATATCATAGGGGGGATTTTAATATTATGAAACGCCCAGAGGATAAAAGCTCAGGGAATTTTGATCCCAAATGGCCCGGCATTTTTAATGCTGTCATTGAATCTCTTGATCTTAGAGAGATTGTTATGACGGGACGCCAATATACTTGGGCAGACCCAGGGGATAACCCCACTTTCGAGAAACTCGATAGAATACTGGTCAGTACGGAATGTGAAATTCAATTCCCCTTGACTTCAGTCGTACCCAGGGATAGGAATATCTCCGACCATACTACCCTGGTTGTTGACACTGAAGCCTCCACCCATCAAACCGGAGACCGACCCTTCAAGTTTGAGAGGGGTTGGCTGCTACGGGATGGTTTTTATGACATGGTTGCAAATATCTGGCAATCTGAAATAGAAGGATCCAACCCCCTTGAACGTTGGCAAGCTAAGATCCGTAGACTTAGACATCACTTAAGGGGATGGGCTAAACAGACAGCAGGGTCCTACAGAAAGGAGAAAAAGATGTTATTATCTCTTTTAGATAATCTGGATAAGAAGGCTGAAAGTAGCCATTTATCTGATCAAGAAATCTATCTCAAGCATTATTTAAAAGAAAGGCTAGTTTCTCTGCTGAGAGAGGAGTAATTAAAATGGTATGAGAGAGCCAAAGTTAAAACCTTATTGGAAGGTGATGCTAACACTAGGTTCTTTCACCTCGTTGCAAATGGCAAACATCGCAAACAACATATCTTTAAACTTGAGAATGATCAAGGTGTGGTTGTTGGTGATGATTGCCTAAAAAGCCATATCACTAATTACTATAAAAACCTTTTTGGGACACCTGAAGCCTCTGGTATCTCCTTAATGGAAAATCAAATCCTTGATATTCTGCAGGTAACACAAGAGGAAAATGATGTTCTCATAGGCCCTTTCACCGAATCTGAGGTAAGAGCTGCAGTCTTCCAAATGGAGTATGATAAAGCTCCAGGCCTGGATGGATTTCCGGCTGAGTTCTACCAAGTCTTTTGGGGGATTATTAAAGATGATCTACTACGTCTCTTTTCTGATCTTCATAGGGAGGCTCTAGATCTGTACAGTCTGAATTTTGGAATTATTATGTTAATTCCTAAGGCTCAAAATGCAATAAAAATCCAGCAATATAGACCAATTTATGTCCTTAATATTAGATTTAAGATCTTCACAAAGGTGGGGACAAACATGCTTAACATTGTAGCCGAAAAAGTGTGAGTCCGACACAGACTGCCTTTATGCCTGGCAGGAATATCATGGAGGGAGTAGTTATACTCCATAAGCTTCATACTCAAAAAAGGGAAGGAGTCATTTTCAAAATTGATTTTGAAAAGGCATACGCCAAAGTTAAGTGGTCCTTCCTGCAACAAACCTTATGTATGAAAGGCTTCTCCCCGAAATGGTGTCGATGGGTTGAAAGTATGGTTACTGGTGGAAGTGTTGGGATTAAAATAAATGATGAAGTAGGTCCCTACTTCCAAACCAAACGTGGACTCAGGCAGGGTGATCCAATGTCACCAATCTTATTTAACATCGTTGCCGATATGCTTGCTCTTCTTATTAATAGAGCAAAAGCCGATGGCCAAATAAGAGGAGTCCTTCCCCATCTCATTGATGATGGTCTGTCAATACTACAATATGCAGATGACACCATTATCTTTATAGACCATGACCCTGAGCAAGCAAAGAATCTAAAACTTTTGCTATGCGCTTTTGAGCAGCTATCCGGGCTTAAGATAAACTTCCATAAAAGTGAAATATTTTGCTATGGTACAACTAAAGAGATGGAGGAATTCTATACTTCTCTCTTTGGTTGTAATGCAGGGGAATACCCATTAAGATATTTAGGGATTCTAATGCACCATAGACAACTATTGAATTCTGAATGGAGAAAGGTTGAAGTGCTCTTCGAGCAGAAAATTTCCTGCTGGAAGGCAAAGTACCTATCTGGAAGGCAAAGAAACATGGCTGAACAACCAACATAAAAAGATAAAAGGTTTAATCTGGGTTGGTACAGCTGCATTATGCTGGGCTATCTGGCGTTGCCGGAATGATGTAATTTTTAAGAAATTGGAAACTAACTCTATTATGCAGGTTATTTTCAGAGGAGCATACTGGCTACGCTCTTAGGCCCAGTTACAGCGTGACGAGCCAAGGACACCCTCACTCTGATGAGCAAGAAATTAGAGATTATTGCTTTAGAGATCTCAAATAAGGGGTGGAAGCACGTTGCTCGTTTGCTTTAGTCTTTCCATCTTTTAAGACTTTGGTTCAGTGTTTTTTTCCAAGAACGCTTTGTAATAATTGGCTGTGTACATCTCTGATGTAGAGGCCGGATTTTGTAATCCTTTATCAAAAAAAATACAGCCCATAGCCATAGTGGTTGTCTGTAAGCTATTTAATGCTTTGCATGATGCTTCAGATCAACTACAAATACATTTGTGTATACCATTGTGTGGCTATTTGTTTGAATAATATCAAGCATAAATGTTCAGCCGGCCGCATGCAGAATGATCTAAATACTCTTGCACAGTATCCAGTACTCAAGGTGGTCACCTTCACATTCACATGCACACCTTCTCATAATAGTGGAGCACTATTGTAGCGCATACAGTTCAATTCCACATTCACATGCCCACAGATCAGTTTCACATTCACTACAATTGGACACATTCAAATTCATAATTCAGACGCCCATGTGAAACAAGGACAGAAAACAAGTACCAAATGCTGAAGCTTAGCAATACAGGTTCAAAAAACTAGTATCATAACCTAGAACTATTGATGAAACTTCAGGGACCGATCAGACAGTTAATGGAATCAAAATTGACCTGTTCACTCAGCTACATGACAATTTAATGGAAACAAAATAGTAGCCATGAAATGCTGACCTTCAGGTGCTTGATGGATCTGTTCACATTTAGAAAAATGCAACCTATTAAGTAAAGATAGTACAAGAGTTGCACTACACAACAGTGAACATGTAACAAAGAATCAGTTGCCCATCTGAAGTTTCTGAACAAAACATAATCAACACAAGGTCGAGCAGCTTTGTGATCCAAGGATCGCAAGTAGTTGAAAATTCTCAGAACGTTTTACATGGCAAGGAAATAGAAATGAAGTGCATTGTTCTTGTGTACTACATACAACACAAGACAGTAAGTCTGAATAATTGCAGCAACTGGTTTACAGAATCATTCAGGCTTATAAGAAATCAACAAGGGAGAAGGGAATGCCTACGAGTGTAATGCGAAAATCTAAAAGTACTAATGACACAATTTCTGAAAGCTAACACTAACTTCTCAATATACACTGCAAAATGCAAATTTTTCAGTTTGACAGCATTCACATTTTTCAGACAGCATTCACAATTTCAGAGTTTGGTAACACCAAGATTCGTAGCTCATTTGGTACAATCAAAAGTCATTTCACAGCTGATTTGGTAGCATTCAGATTTGCATCAATGGTAGCATTCAAATTTGCATGACAGTGAGCAATTAGCATTTAGAGTAAGGAAAAGGGTAAATCAAGTAGCAGGTAGCATTCAATTTTGCGTGACAGTGAACATATAGGCTAGCCAACGTATGACAAGTAAGCATGTCTGATTTTGCAGTTAGTACTTGCCCCATTCAGAGGCAAGGTCATTCCAAAGGATGACGTGCAACTCATCCAATTAAATTGGGACAATCCGATAGGGTTCAGATAGATAGAGTTTTATGAATCTAAAGAGTTCTCAGAAATTACCATGACCCAGTCACCCAGGAGAAGGATGAACACCGGTAGCATCTAACCAAGCAGAAGAGCTGGGAAGCCACCTTTGCAGGATCCAGATGCTGAAGGAGGGAACGAGAATGGATCTTAGACGCAGGTCACTGCCGCTGCAGAGCCGCCACCACGTCTGACATATGACCCGCCACCACGACTGAGGGAGAAAGCCATCACCACCAAATTCACGCCACGACCTACTGACCTAGGGTACGGCCCGTTGCGGCACCTGCCGCCGCTGAAGGTGTGCATCCCTTCTTCATACACGTGGCCAATGTGGACATCTTGGCAAACCCCGAGATGGCCGCGGCGGCGAGTAGAGTGACACGGCGAGGAGGGGGAAGGCGCGCGCAGGAAGAAGAGGTAGGGGAAGGCACGCGCATGGTTTTGGCGGGGGAGGAGGGAGCGCGGGATCCCGACCGCCGTTGACTGGCTGCAGACGAGCTCCACAGCGCGTCGCCACGAGGCTACAGAATCTTGGGGAACGGGACCATGGTGTCGCTAGGCCTGGCGACGCGGAGCCCGTCGATAGCACCGCGTGGGGGGGTTTCTGCAATTTCACCATTCTAGAGACGCGGTGTAGCGACGGGCTGTACATGCCCTAAGATGAACGTACTGTATGCATAGTTATTAGGACCGGACCGCCAGTCTGGTCCGACCGGTAAAAGACCGAACCAGAGCCTCCACCGGTCCGGTCGCTTAAAAGACCGCCCATGCCATCGAACTGGTAAAAACCGGCCGTTTTTTTACCGAACCGCGAACCGGGTGGTTCTGCATGAACCGAGCGGTTTTTGTTCCTAGCGTCATATGCTCAGTTTTTTACCCCCACGTTGGCCCAACAAAGGTCCAGCCCAATCTGGCAAGCACACCTTCGGCTCCTACTCGAGGGGCGGCGGCGGAGCATCGGAGAAAAAGGACGCTAGCGTCCGGCGTTCCGTCCGATTCGCGAGTAGGCTACATTACCCAATGGTTAGATTTGTGCAATGATTAGGATTGAGTGTTCACGGATCTAGACTTGAGTAGAGAGGATTGTCAAGTAGGCTAGTACTATGTGAGGAACTGAGAAGTGAAGTCAATAGTCAATAGGCTAAAAAAAGTGAACAATTGCAACTTTGCAAGTTCTAGTAGTTCTGCATGTGGACTAGTCCTAATTCAATGAGCTGCTACTTTGTTACGTGTGCAAATTTATCATCCTAATTTTATAGTTATATATATACAATGGTGTATATATACTTATTGTTGGTATATTGGACTGGTTCAGAGTATTTGTGGCCGGTTCGCTTCTCCGGTTCAAAGTTACCGAATCGGCGATTCAACGGTTCTTAACGGTTGAACCAATGAACCATTGAACCGAAGGTCTCACCGCTTCGATTACCGATCCGGTTCTAATAACTATGACTGTATGGAGTTTGTGAAAAGGACGTGCAAGTTTTTCACTCTGTCTCCGTCCCAGCCGGAGGACTTGAGGGTGCGGTGCCCTGTCGCGCTCTCAATGGTCACGAGTGACGGACTGACGGTGCATTTCACCTACTATTTTTTTAAAAGACTAGCGAAGTGCCCGTGCGTTGCCACGGGCATTGGACACTAAATGATTGTATCTTCTCATGTAGTTAAATTAAATAAAGCATTTCTTCCATCGCAAATACATATTTAATTTTCGAAATTGATAATTAATAATAAGAACAATGAAAGTAACCATATGTTAGTAGATAGGTTAGGTATTGTGCTACAGTGATAAGCATGTTACCTTTCCGCAAAAGAATAATCCACTATTTGCAATGACTTACATATTTTAATTTTCGAAATTCATGATAGTTAACAATAAGAATAATAATAGTAAATGAATAACAGTAAGATACTATGATTTGGTCGTACAAGAGATGTAAGTGCATGTAAAAAATCCAACTAAAATACTAAATTAATATGCTTTTGCCGTACAAGAGACCAAAATAATATTATTTTCTAATTTTTTGCACATCTTGCATAATATGTATACACATTTAATTTAATTTTCGTAATAATTTGAACAACATCAAGCTTGTTGTAATTTTTTAGGATGAACTTGCAACAACAACCATCTCCTGCGCTGGCACACCATCACATGCAGAGTGTAGTAAAGAACACTTTTCAGAAACCAGCATTGACCAGTGATGATGAGTTGAGCAAAGACAATGAATCGAAAGAAGCAATTGCATCAATCAAAATCACCTAATCCCTGCATTATCCAAAACAACATTACATGGGAAAAATAACAACTCTGACAGAAGCCTAAAAACCATCAGAAAGAGACCGTTCCTGCAGAAATGTAAACCACTGTCTCATCAGATCCTTATTATTATCTTTCGATGGGACAATAATAATGCTAGTTGGGAACAAGAGTGATCTTGAGGAGCAGCGAGCCGTAAGTACTGAGGATGCCAAGGAGTTTGCTGAGAAGGAGAACCTGTTCTTCCTGGATACTACGCACTTCGGGCAACAAACGTAGAGAGTGCTTTCCAAAGCTGTATTGTATGTCTCTGCCAATAAAGCATTATGAATTCATATAATGATCTTTTATTCAATTGACCATGGAAACGTGATAGTGAAACACAATTCACATTACCCGTGCACGATTTTCTTAGCATGCGGGTAGGCAAGTCCGGAAAGAATCTGTCGGGTATAGTTACGAATCACGGGTTCCTTAAAAGGACCATAATCTCCGAGTAATTTATAGATCGAACCTCCGAAAACAAACTCAAGATAGATGGAGAGTGCATCATCGGTTTGCCCAAAATCAGAAAAAGTTAGGCAAGGCTAAGCATGATCAGCATTGAGCACTTCATGTAGGAAGTAAAGCTAAGTAGAGGCAGCAAGTTATGCCTTGGCATGAATGTCCTTAATGGGGAAAAATAGAAAGAATTTTAAAGAAAGCAATTTGTATGACAAGAATATGACAGGATTAACAAGATTTTGTGGCTGTCGCTGCATGGAACTCACCAGTTCACTTCCATAGTA
This sequence comes from Cenchrus americanus, assembly GCA_947561735.1. Lineage (NCBI taxonomy): Eukaryota > Viridiplantae > Streptophyta > Magnoliopsida > Poales > Poaceae > Cenchrus > Cenchrus americanus. The sequence goes on along the minus strand of OX387244.1, from coordinate 71,444,224 downwards.
TTGCACAATGTTTTGGTGTGAGAGTTGTCTAAGAATATCTACTTCCTGCTATGAAAGAAGGGATGATACAAATCAATAAACCAAATCAACAGAATTCATGATTCACATCAATTGAGAAATGTGCGCAGTATATATTATATCAATACATGCCTTTGATCTAAAGAAAAATTATCAGTGAAATAGGGTCAGAAAATGACCTGATTCAATTGTCCGAGGCGTTCTTTTGACTTCGAATCATCCAAAATAACTTGCACCACCTTTATTGCGCAAAACTTCCCACTTCCCACTTTCCGGCTTGTAAATTTCTTCTTTATCAATGAAATAGGCACAGTCCGTGCCCGTACGTTCAAAAAAAAACTTCCCACTTTCACTATATAAAAGATGGTGAAGATCAATCATAATATGCTAATGATAGAAAAGTAAAGCAGCTACAAAGAAAGAGCTCTCAGATTTTATTGTGTCATACAACGAAGTGCAACGTACTGCACTTTTTAGTCAAAGAAAGCATAAACTATATCTGAAATTCCTAACATCTTTAGTCCACGGAATTCAACATGGAAGTCCAAATGAACCATCACAGTACAAAACAGTTCTACATATTATATTACACCTAGTAACAAATTGGCATGCCAACATTGACAAAAAAAGGGTGCATTTGCAGCAAGTTGTGTTTTACATTGATAAACTTGAATGGTCATAATCTATTTGGATAAAAATGTTATATGACAGATGAACCTGTCTCTTCTTAATATTTCTTATCTTCAGGTGTAAAAAGAAATCCATTAATGAAGGACCTGAACTGAATTTTAAATTTATTTATAAATGATACATAAAGTCATTCATACCTGTTGAATCCAAGGTAAACCTGACCAAATGTGCCACTACCTAGCAGTTTCCCCTTTTTCCACTCTGACTGGGATTGGGTGGAAGCCCTGAAAGATGAAGGAATGCGACAACTAGCAACAGAATCTGGTGGACGAGGCAAGGATTGGGAATTTGGGACATGCTCTTCGGATCATCCATCCTCTTAACCGTTGACCTTGGACTAAACCCAAGGTCTCCTGGATTTGCATAACTTGAAGCAAAAGCATGCTTTCTTGGGCCTGGATTTACAAGAAATGCACTGCGGCCCCGTCGGTGCCCCGGGCGGCCGCGGAGGAGAGCGGCACAGCCCCGACGGCATCACGCACACTCGCGGCGACTCCGTCATCGGCGGCTCGGTTGTCGCCCCACGCGGCCGCGAGAGGAGAGCGGCGCGGCCCCCCCCGCATCACGCGTGCCGACGGAGGCTCCATCGGTGGCGGCTTGGTCGGCGCCCCCGCGCGGCCGCGGAGGAGAGCGCGCGCGCCCCCCATGGCGTCGCACGTGCCCGCGGCGGCTTGGTCGTCGACCGCTCGGTTGGCACCCCGTGCGGCCGCGGAGGAGAGCGGCTCGCGCGGCCCGGGCGGTGCGAGCGGTGGCGTGCGGAGGGAGAGGTGGATGACAGGATGGGCACGGAGGCGGCGTGTGGAGGGAGGTGGAGGGAGGGGCGCAACAGATTAAGAGGTGGGGGTGAACGACACCACCAAAATTAATAGATTGGTATAGATTACTACATCCACTACTGGTACTAGGTGGGCAAACTTTTGTGCTCATGGATGCAGCCAGGCAGGTGGGGGTCTGCAGAGGACAATAGACCAGGCAAGCAGCCAGAGATGGAGGACCCTCTGCTCATGCATCCCCGATACGGCCACTCCATAGGCGACGGTGGATCGATCACCAAATTTATTGCTCAGTATGGGCATGTTTGGAAAAATAGTTAGAGCTATTTTGAGAGTTAAAGTTTAGCTTAAGAAAATAACTTTTTAATGAAATAGCCCTCACCTGTTTGTTTGTTATTTGAGCTAAAAAGGGGTGGGCTAAAAAATAGCTCACAGATTCAAACACCCGCTATAATAGGTTGCTTCTAGTTACCACTCGTCCCCAACCCCAACTACGTGCGGCAAGTACGTCCGACGACGGCCATGGCGCCGGAGCAGCACCAGCAACCTGCAGGGGAATCATCATATCCTCGCATCCGCGTCCACGACACCACCTTGGTGTCGCCGTCTCCATCCCCGCCGGAGACTTCGCTCCCGCTCACCTTCTTCGACATCTTCTGGCTCAACTCCCCGCCTGTCGAGCGGCTCTTCTTCTACCGCCTCTACCCCGACGCTGAAGTCTCCACCATCGTCTCCAACCTCAAGGAATCCTTGCGACAGGCTGTCCGCGCTTTCTACCCGCTCGCCGGCCGCCTCCGCCTCACCCCCGGCACGTCCAACCTCTACGAGCTGTCACTAGGGCTGGCTACCGAGCCTGGCTGGGCTTGTTAAGACTCGGCTCGGCCTAGCTTGTTTAGATAACGAGCTGGCTCAGCTCGGCTCGTTATCTCGGCTCGTTATCTTAGCGAGCTAGAAACCCAGCTCGGCTCGGCTCGTTAAGAAGCTCGATCCGACTCGTTAAGCTTGCGAGCCAGCTCGTTAGTAGTTATAAATTCCAAAAATCACATCAACATGTAAATTTGAAATCAACAAATACGATATTTTTGCAAACCAACTAACCATCAAATCAAGTAGCCAACAAACAATCTAGTACTTAAGAAAATTACTATTCTATCTACTCTGCTAACAAGAATCAACTTGTTTGTTGGTTGCTGCACTGGCTCATTAGGGCTCGCGAGCCAGCTCGAGCTCGGCTCGTTATCGTAGAGAGCTGAAACCTGAGCTTGGCTCGGTTCAAATTTCCTAACGAGCCGAGCCGAACCGAGCTACCAACGAGCGAGTTCGAGCGAGCTAACGAGCTTCGAGCTTTTCGTCCAGCCCTAGTCGTCACCTTCACAGTCGCCGAGTGTGCCGTCGACTATGAGGACGACTTCGACGGCCTCACCACCGACGATCCCAGGGAGGTTTCCAATATCGCGTCGCTCGTTCCGCCGCTGCCAGAGGGAGGCGGGCTGCTCGCCTTGCAGGCCACGCTGCTGCCCACATGGTGCGCCCTCACCATCGGTGTAACCCATCACCAATCACCATGCCGCCTGCGACGGCTCGGGCTCCACACACTTCCTGCACACTTGGGCGGCGGCATGCAGCGGCGCTAAAGCGCGGCCGCCACCTCCTGTCGGGCTCTCCTCCACGATCCGAGGGGCCTTTATGACATCTTCTTCCAATTGGTGCCGAGCAGTGATGTGATGGAGTTCGTCAAGATGTCCGACGACCAGCTCATCGCCACGTTCACTCTATCCAAGGACGACCTGCAGCGCGTCAAGGACGCCGTGGCCGACGAGGCCGTCGCGCCGCCGCTGCGGTGCTCCCCTCTGGTCGCCACCTTCGGCTTCGTCTGGTCGTGCCTCCACTCCAGCGAGCCAAAGATAGCTGTGGCAGCGCCAGCAGTGGCGAGGGCTCGACGATGAGCTACATGATATTCCCTGTCGACCACCGCTCGCCGATGGAGCCTCCCCTCCCTGACATGTACCTCACAACTGCGTCGGCCCAGCATTACCCAAGGCACCCAAGGCCGAGCTGGTGGTGCCAGGCGAAGGCGACATCTTCAGCGCGAGTGCCTGAAAGTGCATCTAGGCCCCTAAGTGGATTTTGGTGAATTGAATGACTAGGAAATTAAAGGACTAATGAATTTGTCTAAGATTGTGAGCAGGTTTTCTTTATATATTCATGAGCAACCATTGAAGTATTTGAATATGGATGTATATTATGGCTCACATTGAAAAAGACAAGTATGTGGTGCAAGACTTCATGAAGTTTATTGAAAGAGAACAAAACAATGAGTGTACACACTATGGTTCTAAATTGGAAGCTTGCACATCCGTTGTCAATGAAGATCAAACATTTGAAGCAGGGTTTTCAAATGAAAGGTTAATTGTGTATGAAGCAAAGTGGAACTCAAAGTGGATTGGATAAGTGATGAAGAGATCAACCGAGATGTCTAGGGTGAGGGACTAAGCAATCTTTGGGTCCGTAGCTAAGCCGCCATTAGTGTTTTGCTAAGGTGAAGTTCTAGCATCCGTGGGGTCTTCAAGTATCATATTCAAACATTAACCGAGGGAAGCTTTGCGAATCATCAACTTGTTAAGATTGGCAATATGGAGTGACCATGGATCCAAGTGTGCATTCCTATGCTATATGGAAAGATTCTAAGTCACTAGCTCAAGTATGGACGTGCTCAAGTCAAAGGCTATGTTGAAAAGCCCTCTAGAAGATATTGATCAAGTATGGCAAGATTGGAGTTGTTCAAGCTCAAGAGATCAACGAAGCTCTTTTATTCTTTCTTGAGTATAGGTATGTCGTACTATCAAGAGGGATGCAACTTAGCAAGTTGACCAAGTCAAAGTGCTCATTAGTTGACCTAAGTGAGATCTAGCCTTAGAGTGTGCTAACAAACCCTCCTAACCTAACCTGGGTCATTTCATCTTGGTGATGAAGTGCTAGTTTCTTAGAAAGAGGTTTTGGGGGTATCTCGGGCCTGACCGGTCTGACCGGTCAGGGGCACCGGTCTGACCGGTGCCGCTAGCCCAACGGCTAGTTTTTTGAACACCGATCTGACCGGTGTGGGGCACCGGTCTGACCGTTCCACCCGGGGACCAACGGCTAGTTTTCTCTTTTGAGGGGTATAAATACCCCAAGCCTTCTTCAAGTGAGGGTTGCTGTTTCTAGTGAGTATGCTGAGGTCCCAAGCCATCTCTAACTAGCTCTAAGCCTTAGTGGCTCTCCCCAACCCTCTCTTTGTGAGATTTGTGGATTCAAGCCATCATCTTTGTGTTGGGTTGAGAAAGTGAGCTTAAGAGCGACCTAGTAAGCTAACAAGAGCATTTCCATAGCTTGAGTACTTTGGTTTCGCGTCTACAAGCTTTGAAGCGTTTGTTACTCTTGGAGGTTTGCCTCCTAGATGGCTAGGTGTCGCCGACTAGCTCCCAAGGTTGTGGTGAGCAGCGGGAAGTTTGTAAGGGCTGCAATCTTGCCTCTTCGTGGAAAAGATCACCTTAGTGGAAAAGAGGAAAGTGGTTGAAAGAGACCCGACTTGTTGTGGGAATTGTCCCTTACAAGCTCCTCAACGGAGACGTAGCCATTCCTCAGTGGGTGGTGAACTTCGGGAAACAAATCCTTGCCTCTTCGTGTGGTTTGACTCTCTAAGTTGTTTTTCTAGCATATTACATTTGCTTCCGCTTCGATCTACTTGGGTGTGCTACTTGTGTGTGCAGGACTCATTACTCTGCTTGTGATCATCTACAAAGGCCACACACTAAGTTTGGTTCGTGCTAGAAGTCAAGAGGTGCTTGAAGTTGTTTTTGCAAGTGTTCTGTGCTACACTGGTCTGACCGGTGAGGCGCACCGGTCTGACCGGTGTCACGCGCATGAAGTCCGGTGCCTGGCCGGCTCGACCGGCCACCACCACCGGTCTGACCGGTGGAGCACTGTCAGCTCAAGTGTTTGGGGGAGAAAGAGTTTAAATTTGACGTCTTGCATATTCACCCCCTCTAGTCGACATCGAGGTCCTTTCAGCGCCGCGGTCGCATCCGCCGTAGACGAAGCTGTGCGTGGCATCGGGACATCTAGCATGGACGCGTGGATCGGCCGTGTATTGGAAGAGGCGAGCGTGGCGGGCCCACTGTCCGTGGCCGGCGCGCCGAGGTTCCGCGTCTACCAGCTGTACTTTGGGTTCGGCCGCCCGACGAAGGTGGACATCGTGTCCGTGGCGAGGACCGGCGCAATGGCGGTTGCGGAGAGCCAGAGCAGCGACGGCGGGATGGAGGTCGGCGTCTCTTTGCAGCCGGCTGACATGGACAGGTTTCAGAAGTGCTTTGCAAACGTCGTCGCGTGGCTCCACAACCACCAGAGCTGAAATGTGTGTCTAGTGGCTGGTGGAGAGCAACAAGCCAATGCCCAACCTTTGGTCTTGGTCCGCATGAACCGGCCTTTGACAAGACCATGTTTAAGATAATTGATGTTATAATTTTCTCCAATCATGCAATTACTTATCATTCCTTATCAAGCTTCCTTCAATTGTATGCGTTTGCAAATAATGTATATCTTGAGTTCTTGACGGCCGCGTGCTGCACTAGGTCTAGATGCGCCGCTCGTGTAACATGGTCAGGTGGACGACGAGCTGTGCCGCAATGGCCGCTCGCCCCGCACGCGAATGTGGGCACATCAAGTTTACAGGCGACCACAAACTTCAGTGTATACGGTCGATTTCCGACCAACCACAAACTCCCTCACATGCGCTCCTGCATGAGAAACGAACTCTCTAACGTGCGTGTCCACCCTAGGAAAAATGAAAAAAATCTGATAACAAAACTTTTGTAAACAAAAGTTTGTTTACGAACAAATATTTGTGAGAAAGTTTTATTCGAATAGAAAAAGTTTGTGAACAAACTTTCGTCAAAATAAAAAGAGAAAAGTTTTGGAAATTTTTTGAATGAACATTTTGGGAAAATTTTCTAAACAAAAATTTGTGAGAAATATTTAGGAACAAGGATTTGTAAAAAATCTAAAATAAAGTTTACAGATTTTGTAAAAAAGTAAAAAGAAAAAATCTGAAGAAATTTTTCTGAGAAAACTTTTGGAAACAAATTTTTTGACAAAAAGAGAAGCAAAATTTTGGAGAAAAATTCAGACAAGAATCTAAAAAAAACTTCTGACAAAAATTTGGGAAGCAAAAACTTTTGTACAATTTTTCTGAAAACAACTTTTTCGATAAAAAGTTTTGCATAAACTTTTGGAGCAACAAAATTCAGACACAAATCAAAAAATAAAAATTCTGAAAAAAATTTGTATCGTCATCTGGGTCGAGAGCCCACCGTGGTGGCAGCTTGCCGGGAAGGGTCGCTCCGCGGACGACGGCCTGCCGGGAGCTGGATCGCCCGTCGCTCCTCTCGGTAGCCGCACGCCATGGGAGCCCCGATCCCTGCCGTGGCTCACCTCCCCCGCTGCTCTCCCGGGTCACAGCTCTTCGGTTAGCTCTATTGCTCTCCTGGGCAGTTGCATGCCAGGGAGCACCTACTCCCGTCGCGACTCGTCGGGCCTCCGCGTCGTGGCTCGCTGGGGAGGTGAGTGGCCACCGAGGGTGGAGCCGACGAGATTGGGGAGAAAAGAGAAACGGGTATGTAACATACCAGAATTTTGATTGATGTTACCATGTATGAATTTTCACAAAAAATTAAAACTTTTTATTTGAACTTGTGTGCTACCAAATTTGATCCCAATTTGCTAGCCTCTCATCTTAAATTTCATACAAAATTAAAATCATATAAAATTATTTTCGAATTAGGGTATAAATCTGAGTTGCTTCTTTTTTTGGGATTTATTTTGGATATTCAATTGAGTGAAGTTAGAATTTGAAATGTATTCAAATTCAAACTTAAATATAACTTAAACCTATTTTAAATGAAAACCAAACCTATTCTCAATCCTATCTAACTCCAACTCCTAACAAGCCCAGTCCGCTAACCTTCCCAGGCTGGCCCACTACATAAATTGGCAAGCCCACAGGAGCAGCTCACCTTGCGGCCCAATTAGCCTGCAAGCCCCCTCTTCCTCCTTCCTCCCACTGACCGCCGGGCCCCGCTCGTCAGCGGCCCTATTGGTCTTCTCCCAGCTCCGTTCGTACTCACGCACGCGCGCGGCGTGTGACCCGCGATGGGACGGGCTCGCTGGCCGCGTCCACGCTGGCACGCGCTCCCGCGACCTCGCGCGCGCCAGGGACCCCACCTCCTCTCCCAGCTTTCCCTCTGTCACCCGTGGATGGACGCCACGCCAACCGCGCCGAGCCGCCTTCGCATCTTGGCCGCCCGCCGCCGACGCCAAGCCCTGGTCGCCCTAACCCTAGGCCGCGGCGCGACCCATAAATCCCACGGCCGCCGCCACCCCTCACGCAACCGCCCCCTTGGGGTTTTCTCTGTTCCCCTTAGCGCCGCCACCAATTTCAGAGAAAAAGAGAGGAAAAGCAGAGGAGGTGAAGGAATAAGAGAAGAGGAGGGAAGAGGAGATGCGCCTGGAGGACAAGGACGCACGTGGAGGCCGCCGTCGGGTGCAGCCTCGCCATGGCGCCATCTTCACTGCGCCGACCCCGAGACGCCGAGCTCACGCTGTACGACGACGATAACGCCGCGCCGTGCCTCAAAAAGGAAGCTGCCGCCGTTCCAAGCACTGTCACTACCATCCTCGCATCTGCATCTTCGTCGAGCCCGAGCCGGTGCCACCCGCGGTGCTGAGTACCACGGTGTCGCGCCGAGCGCTGTCTTGGATGATGGCACCGAGCAGAGACCACCACCGGGAGCACCAAGTACACCGACGACTGCGAGCTCTGGAAGCGGATGCATGAGGGAGCTGAGCTGCGTCACCAGGAAGGAGTCGGAGCTGCCAGGACCGTCGTTGCCGTTTGAGGTAGAAGCTGGGACCGCGAGCAGAACCACCACGCCAAGGACGCTGACGCCACTGGAGAAACCAAGTATGTCGTCGCCGCACCGTAGGTCCGCACCGCGCTGGCCACGACTACACCGCCGACCCTATGTGAGCTCGCCACCGCTGTCCTTCTTGCCGCCCCCTTGTTCTCCTAGCCTGAGATGCGTGCCTTCGAGCCGCCGACCCGGAGCTCGCCGCCGTTCCCGTTTCTGACCGACCACCGCGCCGCCGTTTGGAGCTTTGCGCTCGCCGTCATGCTGTGACCGGGCTTCGACCCGCGCCCCTCTGCAGGAACCCAATCCAGCCCCACCCTCGTGTCGCCGTGCAGCCTCGCCCCGATGTGCCCTGTGCGTGATCCAGCCACCCGGCCAAGCCCGCCGCCACAGTGTGCCTTTGAAGCTTTTCACCGAACACCTTGTCCGCGCCCTTCTCCGACCTGGCATGGAGCCACATGCTCGCCCACATGCACGACTGACCACGCCAACCGCAGAAGATCCCACGGCCGCCAGAACGAGAGAACCCCAGATGAGATCGGGGAGCAGGGTCACACTTCTACACAAAACGTACCAGGCTCTTCGTTTGGGCCTCCTAGCCCATGAAAGTCCATCTAATCCAGATGGTTACCCTGCCGATCCTTAGAGTGGAGTTCAGGGAGGTTCTGTAGACTTGGTCCACTAAGCCTGTTGGGGTCTGATGGGCCGCTTTCGGCCCACTAACTCTTTGGACCCTTAATGGCCCACTATCTGACAACCTGGGCCCAGCTCTACTGTCATGCTGACGTCGGTGTGATTTTAATAAAATCCTTTTCTGATTTAATAAATGATTTGATAAATATTTTATAAATGCTTTTACCTTTGAAAAATCATAACTAATTGTCTGGAACTCCGAAAATTATGAAACCACTTGCGTTGGTTTCATAATTCCGAGGCGCTCACTGCTACCCTATCCTTATCCTTTCTTGCCCTTGAACCAAACAATTCTGCCCCGCGTTCTTGGTGTAGAATTCGTGGCCGTTGCCCGCCACTATGCTAGTGTGGGTCTGGGACTTCGTGGCCGCTGCCCGCCACTATGCTAGTGTGGGTCTGGGACGCCGGAGCCCTGCAACTAGCCATTGGTGTGCCGCGGACAGGAATCCTAGCCCATGTTCGCATCACTTATCTTTCCTACACCACTGCCTTCCCTTTGTGCTGCTTCGCGCATATCCGCTCTCGCTCTACTTGGCTTCGTGCTGTGAAGCGTGTACCGTGCCATGTGCTTGAAACCAGGATGCCGCACGTGATGGACGGCTGTGTCGTGAGCAGAGGCCTCTCCATCACGCTCGGCAACCCCAAGCCGCAACCTAGCTGCCTTGCCAGGGACGTTGCCGCATCACCACTACGTGCCTCGTAGTGCTCTTCAGCACACCTTACCTCATCACCACCCGATATTGGTCACAAGTTGATCCTTTCATCTCCTCTGTGCTGTCGCCGCATATCTTGGCGTGATAATGCCTTTTCTAGTAAGCTTTGCTTCGCTCTGCTGTCAGCATGCTCTGGACTACCGCTTTGACCCTCCATGAACTTAAACCTTGCAAGTGCCTGATCTCGGCCTCCCCACTTTCCGCTTGCAAGCTTGGTCACCTAAGATCTTAGCCATGAGACCTGTAAGCTAACTTTGATATAACTCATGCTCCTACCCTGTTTTCTAGCATATGAAAACTAGTTGCCTAAACTACTTTTGTTTTAAAACCTATTGTTCTATTTCAATTATTTAAATCAGTGCTGTTTGTATTCACTCTGGAGTTTATTTGGATCTTCTAAATTGGTTCTTATTGATGTTTTCGCATTAGATGAATGCTCGTTATTTATTTCCGCGTCGCATCTCGTGTAGGCTTGAGTTCATGTTTGAAGACCCGAGCTGTGACGACCGAGAAGACCTTCTACCCCAACATTGACCGAGAGGACGCTCAACCTCTACTAATCTACATCGACTACCGCGCAGGTGTCATGTCACTCCCAACCATGTAGAACTCATGCATGCTATTAGTTGCTAGTGCTACATTTATGTTACTTGATTTGATGGATTGCATAGCCATTTGTTTAGCCATGCCTTGATATTTGATATATCCTGTTTTCTTGCTTTACCTACCTCGGGACTAGCTACAGACCCCTAGCTAGTCCCATATACCAACTATCCATACTTTTGTTGCTTGAATATGGATGGTACTCTGGGCTTGGACTGAAATGTGGGAGATCTCGGTGTGTTCTAGCGTGAGTTCTGGGTGCGTTCTTCCTTGACGTGTTTCTGGTGGGAGCGAGCCATTTGGTTACTTGTGAACGCCTACCTCGGGAAGATGCGATCTGGCCTCTCACCCGAGCGGCGTGTCGGACGGGATGAAGATGGGGAGTGCTCGCTCTTGGCCCATAAGGACTGATCGTCTGTTGACCTTGCTTCATTGCACTTTTTTCATACAGACCGCCCGCCTTGTTATGGGCGGGGGTGCGGGGTGAGACTCGTAGTGGATAGCACCCTTCCTGTAGGCGGATCGGTGTGATTGTGATGGGAGACGGCGTTCCTCAGAAGACTTCGCCCCGGCGAGGCCGTAGAAGGGTTCCACAGCTTTGAGGGACCCCTCGCTAGCAGTACGAGCTCTACAGCAGGGGCTGCGCCTGACTCGGAGACGCAGAAGGGTACTATCCACTTACTTGGACTCCATCCGTATGGTAGGGTTTGGGACGACGACCACCGTTTCCGGCTCTATTCGGGCGGGTACAGTTGTACAACCTCTGCAGAATGTTAAACCTATAGCTATAGTCTGTGTCCACTGGTTATGGACAGTCCTCTGATCTCTCACCTGACTAGACTCTTTTCTTGTGCTTCTTCTCTCCCCGAGTGAGTGAGCCCGGCCTGAGGCCGTTGAGATGTGGGGATAGGAGCAGGTGGGCCCCACATCACAGATAAGAGTTGGGAGCTGGATCGTGGTTATGATTCAGTGCTTTGGTGTGGACATCCTTGTTGAGGGGTGCGGACCCCGGAGGTGTGGACCTCGCTGCTTATTCTGCATACCTTGAATGTTGCTACCGCGCTGCTGCATGCATAGCTTTCTACAACCAAGTATAGGTTTTATTCTTGCATATTAGATTCAACCACCGCTTTTTCTCTTTGTTGGGAATCTGACATGATCTACCCGCTTATCGGGTAGATGCTGGCGTTTCAGACCCGGTGACCATCTATGACTACAACTTCTACGACAAAGGTGTGAAGACTAGAGTTGGTCCTATGCTCGAGTTTGCTTGTGGAGCTGGAGACGCTTCGCTTCTATAGATCCGCTGCATAGGTGTTTTACCTTTCTTGATTAAGTCCTGTTGGACTTGTACCCGGCTTGTGCCGAAGAGTTGTACTCTGATGTTGTAATAATATAATGTAATGTCTCTTTTATTTCCGTGTTGTATGGATTTATACCACTTGAGACAGGGATTGCACGTGATAGCCGCTTCCTGGGACTATCACAGAGGTGGAGAGAGTCGAGTTTCCATTTGTGGAAATTCAGTTTGTTTCAGTTGGTATCAGAGCCGTACTTGACCGTAGGACGAGCCCTAGCAATGGCCGATAGTTTAGGATAGCCTGAACATCCTTGATAGAGTATATACCCCTTGACCTTTATATAAACCCCCTTGAAATCTACTATTACCTCCTTGAATTTTCACTAACTGACTTACTAACAACCCCTCTACGCGGTTGGTGACCTAAGGAGAACAATAGATGTCAAATGCTTCAAGACCCTGCAACTCTACGGAACGACATCTGATACAAGGGGGAGACAACTACAACAGTGACAACTATGAAGATGGAGTATGGGGACGAGATGAAGTTGAATCTATAGGACTCACTCTGGATATCCCCTATGACTTTGCAGTGTATTTTTACGCCAACGTGGTTGTCTCTACTTTGGAACTCAATCTATCGAAGAATGATCATACTGCCATGTGATATATGAAGTCTACGTATAGATGAAGCTACAACAACAGGATGCACCCTTCCACCTCTTGCTCGAAACGAAGCTTAGATGACACAAGGTGCCTACTCCGAGGATAATGAGGAGTTAAGACTTTAACTTCAAGCGTGCCAACGTAAGAAACTGGTGGTCTACTATATGTAACTGGCACACAGAAGTTTGGATGTAGGAGTTGGAGACTCCTGAGATGCCTGTAGCTCAGCAGTTGGACGAGACCCAAAGACTCAAAGCTATACGGATAGCCGAGTTATAGAGGATTGAGATAATTTAACGAGTTGTAGCTACATGAGGCAACCAATGGATTGAACGATCAAGTTAACACCAGCTTACAAGCGAGCATCACATACCCGGAATAACCACTGGATAAATGACCCTATGGACTTTCCCCTCGGCAAGTAGTATGAAACTTGGATGCTCTGCCAGGGTCGACGACTAGAATAAGATGAACGAATGGGGAACAAGGGGCATGGATACAACAATAAATATAGAGTACCCCTTTCTTCCAAGGACAAAGCCATGAGAGCCAGCACGAAGAAAAGTTCCACCAACTTACTTCGGAAAGATCAGTGCCGAAACACCAGATGGCATGCGTTCTTTCCATTGTTGTATGACTAACATTAGGAAAAGTACCTCAAGTGCCCATGATATACTTGTATGCTTACGCCGGTGTAACCTTGAAGGTCTTAGGAGTCAGCCTCGAGGTACACATTTGTTTTGGTTCGTTGCTTGAGTGATTGGATCTTTACAGTTTTATGGTTGTTACGCCTCTTCATGTTTGTGTGAAATTGTATTGAGTGCTTATGCTTGCTAGATCTTTAGATGACTCCTTTAGAGACCTTAGCTCCCCATCCTATAAGATCAAGCTAGTGGAACGAAGATCGACGTGCTCAAGACAACTTAACAATCTCAAACTTCAGAAGACGTGAAGAACTTCTTGCAACCTCAACGATTCAGACCAAGACTTTGGATGAGATACCCTACGAACATTGGACTCAAATTCGTAAACCAGCAATGAGTACCTCAAGAATTTGCAACTTCGAAGCTTGGGAGTGTATGTACCTCTATGAAAGCATACATTGGTTAAGATCAAATGAGCATCCTAAGATGTCGGTGACGCATTTTGGGTAATTTCAGTCGGAGCTCAATTATCGGCTAAAGATGAAGTACTCCATATGGAACAACAATCAATATAGGGAGTTGTATTCGAGTACTTTAGCTTCTGTGAGGTACCTTATGAATGACCCGCTTTGGAATTTGCTAATGGAATATAGAGTTTGCCAATAAGGTTCCTCGCCTAACCGCGAATCAACCCATGTGGAAACTCGAAGGAGCATGGTAACCTCATATCTTGGTAATGGATTTATCAGTGAGAGAGACTAACATATCAGAAGACAACCCAAGATATTGAGGGAGTGGATATAAGCGCATCGAACTCTCCACGGATGGACAATCACGCATGTTTTCTGGAATTGCGCCTCCGACCATGTATTTGGAAGTAACGAATCCATGCATAAGGGATTACGACTAGGTAGACAATACCTTGATCTGAAAGGTATTACTGAAGTTTTGGATTTGATTCGGATGACCCAACTCAAAGGATACAAGGTTTGCACTACACGAGTAGTCATCCGTGAGTCATTTTATGGGATTAATCACTCTTATACCCCTAAGTAGTTGTTTTGGAATTATCGTGTACGTGGTAAATAGCTACGCATCACGAGGTGTGCTTTTGGAATATGCTACTTGAAGGGCATCTAAAGGAATTATGAGGTCGACATTTGGAATGAGATATGAAGCTCAGTCAATCCCACTTTTGGAATGAGCAGATATTAAAGGAGTTATAGTGGACACCATGTATTGAACTAGTGGGAAAAGAATTACTTCGACAACTATTGGACGCAAGTTATTCGTTCAACCTCACTTTTGGAACCTTCCACCCATTTGGAGAATAAGTAAGAAAAGTTTGTGAGCATAAGTGAGGAATATCGCCCACTTAAATGGTAACATTATTCGGAATTATGAAATAAGAATGACAGATTATAAAGTTGGGGATATTTTTCCAGGATACCAGAAGGTGATAATACCATCACGAGGAGTAAGTCAAAGGAATGGTAAAGGATCATGGTCTACACTAAAGTTGCCCAAGTGAACCGATCCTTCCTCAAAGTTATGATAACGACGGACGTTGTGCGAAATTAATTAAGCTTTGATGGTATTCCTAAGGAATGACACCAACCATGTATCCTAAGTTTGCTAAATGCGCGTGGGTAAAATAGATGTGACTTTGTCGAGAGGGTCCATTTGAAGAAGTTGGAATAAAAGGACTAATGTGGGATTCGGATGGATAGAATCACTCGCATAGTCGAGGGTGTTGCAGATGACCCCTCTTAACATGGACTATCAAGTATGAGAAGTAATCAGTCATAGTGTTCATGACCAGAAGTTTATCGGACATGTCCAATATCGCCAGTACAAATGGATTACAACATGAGTGGTATACGAAGTTGGTGAGGATTGTTGGACCCTCAGAAGAAGGAAGTTGGAAGGAAGTCATGTTCACTCAGGTTCAACTAGTTGCCGAGAGTGCATGCCATAAGAGGTGCGATTGCACTAATACTTTGGAAAACCAAAATATCTACCCATGGATCAAGAGATAATATTTTGTATCTTCAACATATCCCAGATGGATATGGTTTCAAGAATATTCCATGGATAAACTAGGGAAACCTAGAGATGTATAAGAAAACCTGAATAAAGCATACGAAGATGAAGATTTGGTAACCAAGGGTAAAAGATTAAGTTACCACTTTATCGATTATCGTCGAGAATGCCTTGGGCCACACCACAATGGTCAATGACCCTGGAAGTGCCTATGCAACCTTTGAAATTGGGCTCAGCTTCTCAGCGTACCACTTTTGGATAAGCAGTCGGATTTGGAAAAGGTAATGGGTACGCTAAGAATGCAAGCTTTGTTATATGGCAATAATTTGGATAAGAACCTGCCATATGCAATCCAACTACATGCATGCCACAAGATAGGCCGAGATATACCGGATTTGCAGGATTCTACCAGGCATAAAGTATACGACTCTCTTATATGGAAAGAAGTAGGAGAATCATGCCTAATTGGATCTTGAGATATAACTAAAGAATACCATTATAATATGGATGAGATTTCAAGAAATAATTTTGGAATAAGATTAATTACCTAGCAAAGGCTACGCTATTAAGAAGGATGTGACCTCAATCGGGAGGATTGGAATGATTGAGAATGTCACACTCCACTCAACCTATGTGACACGGCTAGATGAGATGGACTAAGGTAAGGGAAGTCTAGCTCGTAGTTGGAATTTCTCACGTGCTCGAACCAGAGTATAGTTGTGAGATAATATTATTTTGGAGAGTGCTTATGGATGCTACCGACAGAGGACGCATAACAACACTTGGCTTCGGAAGCCCTCGCCTGGAAACAAGATAGCTGAGACTAAGCACAAGTGGAACCTTGGAATAAAGACACTATCAATGGAGACCGACGTCATGTCAACATTTGGAAGCTGAACTTAAAGACGAAACGACAGGCATATTGAAGTGAAGACCCTCACCACACATGGTATGAGCTTAATCTCGAGGACGAGATTCTCATGAGGGGGGGTAGAATGTAACATACCAGAATTTTGATTGATGTTACCATGCATGAATTTTCACAAAAAATTAAAACTTTTTGTTTGAACTTGTGTGCTACCAAATTTGATCCCAATTTGCTAGCCTCTCATCTTAAATTCCATACAAAATGAAAACCATATAAAATTATTTTCGAATTAGGGTATAAATCTGAGTTTCTTCTTTTTTGGGATTTTATTTTGGATCTTCAATTGGCTGAAGTTAGAATTTGAAATGTATTCAAATTCAAACATAAATATAACTTAAACTTATTTTGAATAAAAACCAAACCTATTCTCAAATCCTATCTAACTCCAACTCCTAACCAGCCCAGTCCGCTAACCTTCCCAGGCCGGCCCACTACCTATATTGGCAAGCCCACAGGAGCAGCTCACCTTGCGGCCCAGTTAGCCTGCAAGCCCCTTCTTCCTCCCACTGACCGCCGGGCCCTGCTCGTCAACGGCCCTATTGGTCTTCTCTCAGCTCCATCCGTACGCACGCTCGCGCGCAGCGTGTGACCCGCGATGGGACGGGCTCGCTGGCCGCGTCCGTGCTGGCACGCGCTCCTGCGACCTAGCGCGCGCCCGGGACCCCACTTCCTCTCCCCTGCTTTCGCGCTGTCACATGCGGATGGACGCTTCGCCAACCGTGTCGAGCCTCCTCCACATCTTGGCTGTCCGCCGCCGACGCCAAGCCCTGGTCACCCTAACCCTAGGCCGCGGCGTGACCCATAAATCCCACGGCCACCGCCGCCCCTCACGCAACCGCCCCCTTGGGGTTTTCTCTGTTCCCCTTTGCGCCGCCACCAATTTCAGAGAAGAAGAGAGAGGAAAAGCAAAGGAGGTGAAGGAAGAAGAGAAGAGGAGGGAAGAGGAGCTGCGCCGGGAGGACAAGGACGCCCGTGGAGGCCGCCGTCGGGTGCAGCCTCGCCATGGCGCCATCTTCACTGCGCCGATCCCGAGACGCCGAGCTCGCGCTGTACGATGACGACCACGCCGCGCCGTGCCTCAAAAAGGAAGCTGCCGCCGTTCCAAGGACCGTCACCACCATCCTCGCATCTGCATCTTCGTCGAGCCCGAGCCGGTGCCACCCGTGGTGCTGAGTACCACGGTGTCGCGCGAGTGCTGGCTTGGACGATGGCACCGAGCGGGGACCACCACCAGGAGCACCAAGTACACTGACGGCCGCGAGCTCTGGAAGCGGATGCATGAGGGAGCTGAGCTGCGTCACCAGGAAGGAGCCGGAGCTGCCAAGACCGTCGTTGCCGTTCGAGGGAGAAGCTGGGACCGCGCGTAGAACCACCACGCCAAGGACACTGACGCCACTGGAGAAACCAAGTATGTCGTCGTCGCACCGCAGGTCCGCACCGCGATGGCCACGACTACACCACCAACCCTATGTGAGCTCGCCACTGCTGTCCTTCTTGCCGTCCTCTTGTTCTCCTTGCCTGAGATGCGTGCCTTCGAGCCGCCGACCCGAAGCTCGCCGCCGTTCCCGTCTCTGACCGACCGTCGCGCCGCCGTTCCCGTCTCTGACCGACCGTCGCGCCGCCGTTTGGAGCTTTGCTGTGACGCCCCAGGTTTTCGGCCGGGTTAATTGACCCTAATGATCCGGTCAACAGCATTGACTTTGGTCAAACGATGGTCAACCTGGGCCATCACCTCGAAAACATCACCGACAAACCCTAATGACCCCTTTTGGTCAACAATATTCAACCTTGGTCAAAACCCCACTCAAAAACCCCTTGACTCCTTTTGACCCACCAATGTCAGCCGGTACTTTTGTCGCGTTCTCCAAATTTCCCCTAAACACTTCAAATTCTCCCAATACAAAAGTTGTGCATTTTGTCGAGGGACACAACTTTCATGTTGAGTGGCATTGCTGGTTTGAATTGCAAATTGGTGAAAAATGCCAGTCAACGCTTCTGGTCACTATTCCCAGGCGCCCAGAAAACAGCCAGCTTGGCATCCAATTTGTGCACAAATGGTTGAGAAAAAGATCCTATGCCTTTTACGAAAGTTGTAGAGGAATAGGAGATCTACAACTTTGCTGTTGATCACTCAGTGCACTTTTGTTGAAAAATTTGGAGAAAAATTGGTTCAAACGGTGCCAAATCAAATGCTACAGTCTGTTGGCGCCAGGCGTTCGCGCCCACACGCGACGTCGCGTGCCGTGGCCACGCCGCCTCGCCGCCGACCGACCGGGCGCAACCGCCGGCCGCCTGCTCGCGACCGCCGGTCCCTCGGGCTCCACGTGGCAAGCGCGAGAGGTAATGGACGACGCGTCCATCGCCTTCCTCGCCCATCCCGCGCGCGCCACGCGTTCAAGTCGCCGCGCCGGCCACCCAATGCCGACGCCGCCGTACAGGCCGCACGTCGCCGCCGTCTTGTGCCCATACCGCGGTCCTGGAAATTTCTTGACGTGCACGCACCGCCTCTCCAGCTCGCGCCGCCTATAAAACGTCGCCGCCGTTCCTTCCTCGCGCGAGGCAGAGCCGCCGCGCCATCCCTTGCCATCGCCGTTGATGCCGCCATGATGAGCCCCTCCTTCCGCTTGCATCCAGAGCCCATAAGTGCTCCTAGCTCCTGCCCTAGGATGTCCTGAAGCTCACACCACTGCGTGTTGCCCTGTCTTGTCCCTATCTTCACCGGAGCATCCGCGCCCGCGGCCACCGCCGCCCGGTCCCGCCGCGAGAGCTCACCGGTGACTTGTCCGCCCCAAAACCCCGCACAAGCCGGTCCCTCACGACCCCTAGCACCTTCCCAGCCCCTTCCCCGGCCAAGACCGCCGGCGAGGCCGCCGGATTTTCCCTGGCCGCACCGCCCCCTTGACCGAGGACTACATTGCTAAACTGGAGTTCTTTCCAGGGGTGTTTTTGCGAACGAGGGGTATATCTGTGAACCTCAAACTCTTTCCAAGGGTCTGTTCGCGATTCGCATCTTACCCTTTTATGAGTTTCAGCTGCAACTAAAAAAATTGAATAAAAATCATAGAAAAATCCAAAAGTAGCAAACTCAGTTTTGCTGTGCTCAGTGTAACAAGAACTACAACTTTCTCCAAATATGTATATACTTTTGAGCTACAGTTTTTGCTTGAAAAATAGAAATGTAAAATACTTAGATTTGTGTTTCTGCAAAATCCACACAAGCTCTTGAGCTGAATTTTGGATATGTGTGGGAACTAGCATGTTTAGGTTCTGTGCCAAAAATTGCACAAAGTTACTGAAGAAATCATTTTATAAAAATCATTTTGTGAAATTGACAAATCTGCCTAGATGATTTTTTAGCTTCAAATATGAATATTTTTTATCCCAACTTCTGGCTACTGTCTTGATATCAAAATGTATCCTTGGTGAATTTACCATGAATTTATCTCTGTTAAAATATTATTTCCTAATTTATGCTTGTTTTTAATCATAAATGTGTGTAGCAAGATCCATGAGGGCTATAGGTGTGTTGATTGGCTGTTTAGGCTTGTTTTGGACCAAAGCATGTGTGGAAGAAAGTTTGCATGCATTTCTGCTATATTTATTTTAATATGTATTATTCCCTTATATGCTAACTAGTAATGCCTTTAAATTGTGTATTTAATTTCAGTGGTGCAAAAGCTAGTTGCTTGCTGTCCAGAGGAGTGCCTCTTGGTCATTAGAGCCAGTGGGTACTGTTGGATAAGTTTGTTATGTGTTTAGTTGTTTAAAAGGTTGCAAACTAGATTAATCTAGTAAAGGAAAAATAGGAAAAATGCCTCCTTTTTGCGCATAAGTGAAATAAATGAGTTAGAAAAGTAAAATGGTGCTGCAAAAGTAAATTCCTTGCTGTTTGTATTTAAATAAGATATTCCTTAATAGATGTGCACACAATCACATTAAAGAAAAGTCTAAAAAGGCTTTTAATTATCTTTAAAAGGGAGAAATGTTTAAATGCATTTCTTAAGGTGATTATGACCAACCCTATCCAACTTGTAGCTGTTGCTACTGTTTTGTTGTGTGAATTATATTAATCCATTTAAATATATATATGTACACAGTCACTATTAAAAGCCTAGATAATCAAGCATTGCATATTGTTCCTTTATAGGAAGGGTATGCTGAATGTATTATTATCTAGGTGAATGTGTTCAATCATGCACTCCATGTTGTCATAAGATGTTTGGAAAGTAATAATCAAATTGTCACTTAAGTCTTGCATTGCATCCTCCGTGTAAGTGTTCCCGACGGTTGCTACACGCTCGTGCCAGCGGACGAGGACGAGGGAGCAGGAGGAGACGTGCACTACGTGACCGTAGAGCAAAACCCGGACCAAAGTCCGGAAGTTTGTGTGTCTGCTTGTGTTGACGAAGGCAAGCCCCGGTTTATTCATTAACCTATATGTTCCTTTACACTTCTGAATTTACTTATTGTTCTTGTATGTGCATTTACGTTCAGGAGTTGAATTGAAACCCTAGTTGCATGATCCTTAAGTACCATGATCTTTTACTAGTATGTTAAGTCGCTAGTTGCTATGCTTTAAGGATCCGGTACAAGTCGAGTGATGTTCGTCACTCGCGAGAATATGATCTCCTTTTTGGAAACACAATATGTTTAAATGAATTGCTCATGTGGTAAGAGCCTGGGATTTGGCCTCCGGTCCAATGGCTTTGTTGGCTAAGTGTTTGAAAGTACTAAACACTTATCAGAAATGGGTACGATAAGCCTAGTACCTAAATGAGGCGGTATGGGGTTTTACTATCACTACTCTTAGGGTTGCGGCCCCGGGCTTGCTACCTGAGTGCATGCGTGAGGCTGGGTGACCTTCGTGGTGTAACCCAGATAAACCTTGTACTTAAGACTGTGGGCTATTATCCCCAAACCGAAGAATGACGGGAACCACCTGGTTGGTGAACTCTTAGTGAGGGCACCTCCCGTGTGTTTAGGTCCACCTTGCAAGGTTATGAATCAATCGATTGTCGGCCTCTCACCGTTATCTGAGACTACTTACCCGACTGGCCATGATATCCCTTTATGATGGAACTTTGTGAAGATTATTATTTTGATTAATTGTTTGTACAACTTTGGTTGCAATAGTTGCTGATGTAGTAATGATTACTTCTACTAGAACTTGAGCTAAAACGTGAAAGTAAGGATTCACTACTTAGTAGCTTTTTGGCAAACAAACCCACAAGCCAAAAGCCTTGCATAACTAGAGGTAAAGTCTTTATTTAGACGGGTAAGTCTTGCTGAGTATTAGTATACTCAGCCTTGCTATATAAATGTTGTTTCCAGGTAATGCATCTGATGTGTGGCCCGGAGAACTTCCACCCGACTGGGAGCTGGAATGGGTGGATGAAGAGGAGTGATTGCATCATGGACAGGCCTCCTATGTTGTGATCGTACCGTTTAGTTATCTTCCACTGTTTTAATAAAACTCTGAACTATTTCCTTTCGTGTCAAAGAACTATGTTTGTAATAATGAACCCTACGGGGATGTGATAGTTTAATTTGTAAGGCACTCTGGACTCTCCTTCGTGGGAGTTTTAATGCATACGTTCGATCCTCTTTGTGATGTCAAATGATTTACCGGGCGTTAACCCAGCAACGCTCAACGGGATACTTCTTTATTATCGCTTAAAGACCAAATGGAGTGGTTTAGGCGATAGTACGGAATTATCTCGGGTGGGGTTGTCACATTTGCGCTCGCCGTCATGCTGTGACCGGGCTTCGACCCGTGCCCCTTTGCACGAACCCAAGCCAGTCCTACTCTCGTGTCGCCATGCAGCCTCACCCCGCTGTGCCCTGCGCGTGATCCAGCCACCCGGCCAAGCCCGTCGCCACGGCGTGCCTTTGAAGCTTTTCACCGAACACCTTGTCTGCGCCCTTCTTCGACCTGGTATGGAGCCACACGCTCGCCCACATGCATGACTGACCACGTCAACCGCAGAAGATCTCACGACCGCTAGAACGAGCGAACACCAGATGAGATCGGGGAGCAGGGTCACACTTCTACACAAAAACCTACCATGATCTTCGTTTGGGCCTCCTAGCCCATGAAAGTTTATCTAATCCAGATGGTTACCCAGCCGATCCTTAGAGTGGAGTTCAGGGAGGTTCTGTAGACTTGGTCCACTAAGCCTGTCGGGCCAAGTTCGATGGGCCAATTTCGGCCCACTAACTCTTTGGGCCCTTAATGGCCCACTATCTGACAACCTGGGCCCAGCTCTGCCATCATGCTGACGTCGGTGTTATTTTAATAACATCCTTTTCTGATTTAATAAATGATTTGATAAATATTTTATAAATGCTTTTGCCTTTGAAAAATCATAACTAATTGTCTGGAACTCCGAAAATTATGAAACCACTTGCGTTGGTTTCATAATTCCGAGGCGCTCACTGCTACCCTATCCTTATCCTTTCTTGCCCTTGAACCAAACCCTTCTGCCTCGCGTTCTTGGTGTAGAATTCGTGGCCGCTGCCCGCCACTATGCTAATGTGGGTCTGGGACACCGGAGCCCCGCAACTAGCCATTGGCATGCCGCGGACAGGAATCCTAACCCATGTTCGCATCACTTATCTTTCCTACACCACTGCCTTCCCTTTGTGCTGCTTCGTGCATATCCGCTCTCGCTCTACTTGGCTTCGTGATGTGAAGCATGTACCGTGCCACGTGCTTGAAACTAGGATGCCGCACGTGATGGACGACCGTATCGTGAGCAGAGGCCTTTGTTGGGGGGTTACCCGAAAAATTCGGATGACAACCCTAACACGAGAGAGAGTTCTTATCACGTTCAAGTACAAAGCGAGAGCGCAAAGAGACTGCCATTCCCTCTGCAAATAGCACAAGTTCCAAAAAGTCTGAATCCGTTTACACGTGCCCTCGCGCCCCCTTTTATGGGGAGATGAAGGGACTTTTACATACCGAAAACACCCTCAGGCTCAGAGAATATTCCTAGTGTGAACGCATACAAGAATGTCTTTTTCGTCTAACATATTTACAAATCTGCCCCTAGTTCACACTCTAAACCCGGACTTTTTGGGACAACAACTTTGACTTTGCTTCTCCCCCGGTTCGTGAATGTCTTCATGTGAAACTCCCGAACTGGGTCTTCAACAGATTCCCGAATTGACCGTCCTCCGAAGTTCGGGCCATCGACAGCTCGAGACTCCGGGCTTCCGCATGTTCGTGACCCCATTTCTTCACCGAATCGAGATTTCCGAACTTCGCACATTCGCGAATTCGAGGCTTCACAGGTTCCAGGCTTCCGAAAATCATGAATCCCCTGCCCCTGAAAAACATGTTTCGAGAACTTTGTCAAACTTAACGTTTCGAGGGTGACAGGTTTTCCTGAATTCCCCAACACTAGCCCCTCGGGGAAGCGGGTTGACTCTGACGATCCGATTCCACGAATCCTTCGGAAATTTAGTAAAAAACGTCACCCTCGGAACGTCGGAGGGGACACGCGTCGCCCGAGAACCCTAGGACGGTTAGATCGAGGCAGGTTTCGCGGAACTACCCCTCCCCGCCCCTATAAATAGCGGGCTACCGCTGTTAAAAAATTTTACGGCCTTTCTGCTCTCTTGCGGTTCGTGAATCTTTCGTGTTCGCGGAACCTGGTCTTCTGTTGAAAAGCTCGTGAACTCCTGGTGCTCTTCGCATCTTTCTAAGGTATTATTTTATTTCTCCCTTCTTAATTCTTACTTGTCATACTTTGGTGCAGTAGTATTTCAGTTTTATGAGCTTCATTCTCGAATGTTGTTCTTAACGGTTCGTATGTTTGTCTCTGTTGGTTAGGTGGCTAGAGTTAAAAGCACAACTAGACCCATGACTACCGAAGAGTTTATTGCAGCTGGTCTTCCGCTTGACCCTGTCGTCGAAGGTGCCGAGCATGCTGCACGAACCGAAGATTCTGGTTCTCCCAGCGGCTCCAGGAGTTGCGAAGACGGGGAGGTCCAATCTGATGACGGCGAAGATATCGGAGACGTGGATGCCGGCGTCAGTGACCTAGTTAAGGCGAAGACTTCTGGCTTGCTGTCTCCTTCACTCGTCTTCGGAGAGTCCAAGGTGACCACCAATATGATTCGGGTGTATGAGAGAGCCAGGTTCTTTCCTCCGCATTCTCGGTGAAGATTCACCAGCTTTCGCCGACGTCATTTCTTGAGTTGTCAAAGTTCATTTGGATCATGAAAACCTTCGGCTGCAACCCCAACGTTGCCGCCTTTGCCAGATTTTATGAACTGGTTATTATCCCTGAAGTTGTCAAGGGCAGCGATGGGCAGTTCTATCACACTCAGCACGCGTGTTGTACCTTCAACACCCGTCGCCAGAACACCCGAAAGGGGATCACCCGAATCCAGATTGCTCCCTGCTGTAAGTCTAACCTCACCGAGGACTGGAATGCTCATTGGTTCTATTTGAAGATCAACATGTCCGAAGTTCCCGGCTACACCAGCCCGGCTCATCCCTTGTCTTGCCCGATTGAGCCTTTGACTGCTGTGAACACGGTCGAATTCAATCAGCGGGCCCTGGGGATCAGGAACTGCGAAAGTGCCTTTCATCTTGCCAGTACCATACTTGGTGGCCGCGATATCATCGAAGACTTCGTGGCCGCCCGGGTCTGGCCTATTTCAAGTGGTTGGGCGCCCACTGAGATCGTGTACCTTAAGGTGAACTGGACTGCGCAAGAGGTGCCTTTCCCGAAGTTCGGGATCAAACTTCGCAAAGATCAGAGTGCTGACGCCTTCATGGTTGAGATAGAGAAAAGGGTGAACGCAATGATTGGCGAATACACCATGAACGAGTACAAGGCGTACAAGGCTCTCGTGAAGCACAAAAGAAGGATCAATCGCGTGTTCTCTGAAGCTTGCGGTGACAAGTCTTTCAATTCTCGAGGCCCGGGTCCCAAGCTGAAGGTTCCCGCAGTTGCAGTGGCCAGTTGTTCGGCTGCCCCCATTAACGCCCCCCCGAATAAGGTCTTCGAAGCGAGGCTTAGCATCTATTAGCGAAGGCACTTCCTCTGGGGTCAAGCCGTCAAGGACGAGATCTCTAGAATCGTCAAAGCGCAAACGCAAGACTTCCGAGCGAACTTCGGATGCAGAGCTTCAAGCGGCTTCGGGCCTTGCCAAGATGAGTCGGAAAAAACTGAAGAAAGCGGTGAAGAATGTTTCTACTGTCGGGGTTCGGCGAGTCCCCTCCGCCTTTGACGACGACGCCTTCGAGGAAGCGGACAGCCGGAAAGGTGTTTGCTTTTGGCCTCTGTTTAACTTTCGAAAGAACTGTCCGTCGGATTCTGAGAATGAATTCGTGGATGTTGATTCCTTTTCAGATGCTGCTCCCGAAGCTCGCAAGGAGGTTGCACCTGATGCTGCTGATGAGCCCGCTGTTGAAGCTGAAGTTGCTGTCCCCACTGAGGCCCCCGTTGCTGCTAAAGTCTCTGCTGCCGATATCTCTCAACCCGCTCTCTCTCGGGATGAAGCCTCCCCCGAATTTGCCAAAGAGCTTGAGCTTACCGTACAAAAGGGGGAGCATCCTACCGAACACGCTCCCTTGGTCGAAGTTCGAGAGGTTGTCCCCGAAGATCAAACTCCCTCTCCTTCTTTGGCCGCTTTCAACAAGAGCTTCGGTACGTATCATCTCGGCAAATTATTAAGTGTTGGCTTCGAGACAACTGGCGCTGGGAGCAAGACTTCTAAGATTTTAACACTGTGGAAATCATCTATGACTGTTGATGAATCAGGAGGGGAGAGTTTGGGACAACCTGAAGGAGCTGCTCCGGGTTCTGAGAAAGGGCCTCATCCTTCTCCCGAAGCCACCCCCTCGCCTCAGGGTAGAGCTTCTTCTGGTTTGGCTAAACAGGTCACCATGCAGCATTTCAGTAAACAAGGTTCATCCCTTCTCAGTGCCTTTTCGTGCTTTTCTCCGATTCTTGAATTTTGATCTGAGGCTACCCTGAATTTTTCAGAATTCAAGGATCTTTTGCACTCTTACCCTCCCTCGAAGCTAGCGCGCTTTCAGGAGGATTATGCGCTCAAACACTCTATGCTCGGGAAAGTTGCCGTAGAGCGGCTCATTGAACAAGAGAAGGCGAACAAGCGCTCTCCCGGTAAATAAGGAACTCAAACGGAGCTTCGCCCTCGCACAATCCGCGAACATTGAACTTGAGAAGAAGGTGGCTGAGTTGGCGGAGGCTCTGAAGACAAGTCAGGATGAAAAAAGGCTCGTGGAGTCGGCTCTTGAGCATTCCAAGAAGGAACTTGAAAAAGTTCAAAAGTCCCACGAAGATGACCTTAGTGTGATCGAGAATCTTCGGGAGAAACATGAGAGGGCTATGAAAATTGCCGAAGATCTCCGTATTAACAACGCCAGCCTCGCAAAGTCTCTGAGCGCGAAAGATCGCAAAATCCTGGATCTTGAGAAAGCGCTTGCGGATCAGAGTGAAGCCTCGAAGAGGAGTACTTCTGAGATTCTGGAAAAATTGAAACTACTTTATGAGGAATACAAGAAGTCACTGAACGAATTCGGCGTTTGTCCAGCTCCTCTTCCAGATAACATTGAGATTCCCGAATTTATGGATTGGATGGAGGCAGAGTTCCAGGCTCTCTCTGAGGTGAGCTCTGGCGCTAGCGACTTCGCAGCTGCTTTTTCCGTGGAGAGTATATTGAAGATTCTTCATGACTATGACTGCGCTGACTTGGAGAAGTTCCGCGGGAAGATCTCCCAATTCCCTAGTGCTACAAGCACTGCGATACTTCGAGCCAATGCCGATGTTCAGGCCATTAAGAATAAGTTCGCAAAGGAATTTTGGTTGACCAGTGGGAAAGAGACCGTCAAAGCCATTGCGCGCGCCAAACTTGCTGAGGTAGTTTTTTGTTCGATTTCGTAACTTGTGCCTGCCACCGATGTTTCAGTCTCTCGAATTCCCTTCACGTTTGCCTTTATTTTTTTCTTAGCTGAACGAGGAGGAGAATCGCGAGAACATCACTGCGTCCCCCGAAGGGTCAACTTCCGGCGAAGATTCGAGCAACTCAGGCGAAGGGGGTTCAGGCGGCAGCAGCAGCAGCGATGAGGGCAGCGACGGAGGGCAAGCCACCGAGCACGAGGATAATTCTCCGAAGGTGGATATCACGAATTAGATGCTATGTCCGAACCTTGGACGTATTCAAGGCTGCCTGTAAATTTGTGTAGATTCACTTAGTTTTCCTGAACAAATGTTTTGTATACTTTAACCTGCGCAGGTCCTGCAAGCTGGGCCTGCGCAGGACGTATTGCCGCTACGAATTCATCGGGATAGGATGTTCGTTAGTGGTGAAGCGTGGCGTCTGTTCAAGCGGGCACATCCCGAACAAGACTTCTCCGATTTTTGGCTTGAGGCCTCGCTTAAATTTTCTATGGGCTGTTTTGATCTCTCTTCATTTTTCTTGTTTCGTAAGAAGAGACGTTCGCATCCTCTACTTCGCGCTCCGCAAAATTCCGAAGACGGAGCCCCTTAGCCCCTTAGCGGGCGCGTCCGACTTCGCCTATGCTAGCGATATGGTCGAAAACAATGTTTGTAAACCAGGACATGTTGTAGAGCTTTCATTTTAAATTTTGCAATCGATTCTTGTAATTGTTGAGGAACTATTCGGAAGTTTTTATGCGAATAAGGCAATGAATACGTTTTTTTCTTGAAAAACGTCACCCTCCCCCCACCTTGCCGTTTTGCATGAAAACTTGAAGGCATGTTGAGCCGCCTTGCGGTTCGCGCATTTCGATCGAGTATACCTTTAGGAGAAATATTCGTTAACTTTTTGAAAACTTGAACCGTCGTTGCGCAAGTCGACAAAATTTGTTTTCGAATTTTGTGGACTTGGCCCAACTGGCAGACTTGCCCCGGTTGATACTGCAACCCTTAGTTGCTTCAACCGAGACTTTCTACGATTTTTCGAACGAGCCCCTTTCTCACAACGACGTTATCACGAAAAACTTTTCGGCAATTTACGGTAAAGAAAAATCTGGAGGCAACTTCCTACGCATTCACTCTCTCGAAATCATCCTGCAGATTTTCTAGGCCACAACTCACTGCTGTCCCGAGCTTTTTTGGGTGGGAATCCCTTAATGGATGGGATTTAACTAGGCCACAACTTGTTGTTGCTTCAGGCCTCTTTCGGTGGGAATCCCTTGATGGATGGGATTTTCTAGGCCACAACTTATTGTTGTTTCAGGCCTCTTTCGGTGGGAACCCCTTGATGGATGGGATTTTCTAGGCCACAACTTGTTGTTGTTTCAGGCCTCTTTTTCCACGATAGAATTCTGGCTATCACGAAGCCTTTGTCACGAACTTTTTCTTTTTTCACGATGGAACTTTGGCTATCACGAAGCCTTTCTCACGAACTTTTTCTTTTTTCACGATGGAACTTTGGCTATCACGAAGCCTTTCTCACGAACTTTTTCTTTTTTCACGATGGAATTCTGGCTATCACGAAGCCTTTTCTCACGAACTTTTTCTTTTTTCACGATGGAATTCTGGCTATCACGAAGCCTTTTCTCACGAACTTTTTCTTTTTTCACGATGGAATTCTGGCTATCACGAAGCCTTTTCTCACGAACTTTTTCTTTTTCCACGATGGAATTCTCGAGTTACGCGATTTGGGGGAAGACTCTTTTCATATATATATCACAAAGAGTATTTACATAGGATCCGCTCGTTAAAAACCTTGCCTCTTGATTTAGAGCCCCCTTTGCAAGGAAAAGAGTACGATCCTTCTTATTCTAATGCAACTAGAAAAAGTAAAACTAAATTTTTGTCCCGAAATCACTTATAGACACGTGATTCGGATTTTTTAGTTCTCTAAAGTACAAACTTACGAAAATCGAAAAACTACTAAATGTTACATCTAGCTACAACTAGGGTTTTCATGGATAATATCTTTTTAGACTGTCAGCATTCCACGAATACGGCAACTCTTCGCCAGTCTGCTCCATCAGGCGAAAAGCCCCTAGCATATCTGTTTCCCTGGCGATGTAAGGCCCTTCCCATGACTCATGAAGTTTTCCTGGGTTCTCCCAATTTTTCTTTCTTTTCAAGACAAGATCACCAGTTTTTATGTCCTTTCGGACCACCTTTTTGTCTCTCCATGCCCTTGTCTCTCTTTGGTATTTCTCAATGTTTTCCGCTGCTTCAAGGATTGTCAGCTCAATCATGTCCTTTTCCACCTTCTTATCAATTTCCTCTATCTCTTTTCCTTTCAGGACCCTCATGCTTTCATTCTTGATTTCCTCCGGTGTCATAGCCTCAGTCCTGAAAAGTAGGCGAAAAGGCGTGAAACCTGTTGCCCTTGATACTGTGGCGTTGTGAGACTAGATCACCTTCGAAAGTTCATCCACCCACTTTCCCCTTTTCTGATCGAACAAACATCTCTTGATTCCCGAAAAAATCAGGTCATTGGCTCTTTCAACTGCACCATTGGACTGTGGGTGATATACTGACGAAAATTTCGCCTGTGTGCCTAAGGTTTTGCAGTATTCTTTGAAGGTGTAGTAGTCAAACTGTTTGCCATTGTCAACCGTTAATTCTCTAGGAACCCCGAACCTGCAGACTATGTTCTGCCAAAAGAATTTCGAATCGTTCTTCGTGATATTCGCGAGCGGTTTTGCCTCCACCCACTTTGTGAAATAATCGACCGCAACGACCGCGAATCGGCGGTTGCCTTGAGTCGTTGGCAACGGCCCACTAGATCCATTCCCCACCTTTGCAGAGGCCAAGTCGGTGGAATTAGGTGAACTGGCATCGAAGGCAGATTCTGTTGATTTCCCGTTTTCTGGCATGCTTCACATTGCCGAACTAACATCTTGGCATCAATGTTTATGGTGGGCCAATAGAATCCCCGCTTTATCGCCTTTCCGCCAAAGCCCCGGTGCCTATGTGCGCCCCACGTAATCCACCGTGAATTTCCTTTAGAAGTTCCCCGACCTTTTCGGAGGTGATGCAGCGCAGCCGAGGCTCAGTGACTCCTGATTTGTATAATTCTCCATTCACTACTGTATAGCCCCGAGCTCTTTGCTTCAATCTTTTTTCCTCCAACTCATCTTGTGGTTCGTAATGTCCTCTCAGATAGGCCATGATTTCTGCTCTCCAGTCGGGAGTTTCCACTACATTCACGATTTTGGCTCTTGAATCCTTGATGGACGGTTCTCTGATGATTTCGAAGAACACATCTGGGGGTAGCTCTTGATTTCTAGCTGCCGCTTTCGCCAGTTTGTCTGCCTCATTGTTGTCATCCCTTGGGATATGCTGGACTGAGTATCCTTTGAAGTGTTTTTCCATTTCTCTGACTTTTTCGAGATATTTCATAAGAACAGGATTCCTTGCCTCGCTTTCTTTCTCGATATGCTCTTGGATCACTTTCGAGTTCGTTCTGATTATGAAGGTCTGCTGCCCCAAGGCTCTCATTTTCCTTAGTGCCAACAGAAGAGCTTCGTATTCCGTTGTGTTGTTCGTGGAATGCTCATTGTTCGCGAATACGAGCCGAGCTGCGTATCTTATGACCACTCCCGTCGGGGATGTCACAACAGCCGAAATTCCAACCCTCTTGTGACACCAAGCCCCGTCACACTGTACTATCCAAGGTTCGGGTGCATCTTCCTCGAGGTTCTGAGTAGGTGAAGTCCAGTCCACGACAAAATGCGCCGAACTTGCGATTTTATTGCACTTCTTCTCTCGAAGTCTACTACATACTCAGAAAGCTCAGCGCCCCACTTGATGATTCGGGTGGATGCCTCTCTATTTGCGAACAAATCACTCAGTGGCTGGTTGGTGATGACTCTTATTTTGTGACCCTCGAAGTAATGCCTTAGCTTCCTTGCTGCCATGATGACCGCATATGCGATTTTTTCTAGCTCGGAATAAAAGATCTTGGAACCAGACAGTGCTTCAGAGGCGAAGTATACGGGAATTTGTCTGAGCTTTCCTTCCTCTTTTTCTTGCACTAGCACCGCACTTACTACCGAATTTGATGCAGACACATATAGCAGAAGTGGCGATTTGGGTTCAGGAGGACAAAGTTTGGTCATGGTGGACAAGTAATCTTTCAGTTCGTGAAAGGTCTGCTTCTAAGGTTCAGACCACTGGAAATTCTTAGCACTTCTGAGGACTTGGAAGAACGGTAAGCTTCTTTCTGCGGCTCTGGGAATGAATCTGTTGAGGGCAGCTACTCTCCCTGTCAGCCTCTGGACATCTTTCACTGAAACTGGATCTTGCATTTCCACTAGAGCTTTAATTTTGTCAGGATTTGCCTCTATGCCTTTCGTTGAAACTAGACATCCAAGAACTTTTCCCTTGTGAATGCCGAATACACATTTCTCCGGATTCAGCTTCAGATTCACTGCCCTCATGTTCGCAAATGTTTCTGCTAGGCCACTGATGTGGTCTTTTCTCTAAACGCTTTTGACAACTATGTCGTCCACATATGTCAAGATGTTTCTCCGAATCTGCTGGTGTAGTACTATTGCTATCATTCTCGAAAATGTACATCCCGCGTTCTTTAGCCCCTCTGGCATTCTTACGAAGCAAAATGTTCCGAAGGGAGTGATGAAACTTGTTTTCTCCTCGTCCTCCTTACGAACCCTGATCTGATGGTACCTAGAGAACATGTCCAGGAGAGAGAGCATCTCACTATTGGCTACATCATCCACGATTTTGTCTACCCTCTCCAATGGAAAATCGTCTTGCTTGCATGCCTTGTTCAAATCGGTGAAGTCCACACACATTCTCCACTTTCCATTTTTTTTCTTGACTGGCACAGTGTTGGCTAGCCAGACTGGGTACTTGACTTCTCTGATTACTTGGGCATCCTGTAACCTCTGAACTTCTGCTTCGACTGCTTTGACCTTTTCCTCAGACATTTTCCGAAGTTTTTGCTTATTGGGCGGTATTTTTTCATCTGTTTCCAGGGCATGTTCGATGATATCCCTGTCAACACCTTGCAGGTCCTTAGCTGACCATGCGAAAACATCCTTGTTTCTGTTCAGAAATCGTATAAGGTCCTTGTCCTTTTCGGCGCTGAGGTTGGCCCCTATTATGACTACTCTATCGGGCATGTCATCCAGATACACTTTCTTTGTTTCATCTTCTGCTGTTATCTCATTTTTTCCTTGTCCCGCTTAGGTTCTTCGTAGGTTTCCTTCTTCTGGTCACCGCTTTCGGTGGTACACGTTCGTTTAGCCGGGCGTGTGGCCTTTTTCTATGTTTCTGGCTTCTTGCTGATTGCCGAACACCGTGATGACCCCTTTGGGCGCAGGCATCTTCATGCATAAGAACTGTTGTCTTATGACAGCATCAAACTTGTTCATGAAACCTCTGCCGAAAATCGCGAGGTATGGGTGGTAAATGTCAACTACATCGAAAGTGAGGCTCTCCGTTCTGGCATTCTCAAGATCTCCGAAAGAAACCGGGAGTGATATTTTTCCGACCGGCTTGATGGGCTTTCCTCCGAACCCCTGCAGCGGGTACTCTGGTGGGTCCAACATGTGCTGGCTCAGGTTCATCTTTTCAAACGTTTTCAAGAACAGGATATCCGCCGAACTCCCGTTGTCAACTAGGACTTTTCCTATAACCCATTCAACTATGTTCACTTCAGTGACTATGGCGTCATTGTGAATCGCGGATTTCAGCCTGAAATCTTCTTCTGTGAAGGTGATTGGCACCTTTGCCCACTCCGGCCGTGCAGCTGGGCCGTCATTGATGATAGTATTCACAGACCTGAAGTAATTGTTTCTTTGCTTCTTGGTCTCGAATTCCATGGCTGACCCGCCCGTGATTGGCATGATAGTTCCGAACGATGGCAAGGCTTTGGAGTTTTGGGGTCTCGAACTTGACTGAGGCCTTGACGAACTTTCTGGCGGCGGCGGCAGGATTTCCCGAATGGGTTGCGGTTGCTGGATTGCCTGGATCGCTTGTGACTGAGGAAAAAACTGTTGCGACGGCTGCCACGTTGACTGTGGTTCTTTGGAATTCTCGAACCGGGACGAGCTTGACGCGCGGTTCGGGAATTGAGGTTGCCAGAAATTCGGGCGAAACTGGCTTGGCATTGAGGATGCGATACTCATTAGTGCTTTCTCTTGCTAAATTCTTGCCATGTTCTTCTTTGTTTCTAGGCACCCTTCGGTGCTGTGGCCCCTTCTATGATACTGGCAATAGAAATGAGGATCTTTCGGGTTATGGTTCGTGAGTGCTGGGGGTCCTCTGCCTCTCCCCCTTCCTCTGGGATTAAACCCTCCCCTGGTGCTTGGCCTGCTGCCTTGTTCGGGTTGCGAATTTCTGACGTTGTTGACATTTCGCGGATACTGGGGTGGTGCCTTCCACGTCATCTCCCTGTTGCCTTGTCTTGCCTCGTTCCGTTCGGCCACTCTTCTGCGATGGTCATCATCTGACAAAATGTACTCCTCCAATTCGTGAAAGAGTTCCTCAACTGTCTTGGGTTTCTTTCTTGTAAGATGTGAAGTTGTAGGCCCTGGGGTGAGACCCTTGATCAGTGCGTTGATCGTTGTTTTGTCATCAGCTTCGGGGATTTGAGACCTTTGTTGCATGAACCTTCTCACGAAGTTCCGCAGTGGTTCTCTGTCCTTCTGCTTACAGTTATACAAATCTGAGGCTTCGGCTGTTGTGTCGTGGAACATCTGAAATGCTTGCATGAACTTTGTCTTGAGATCTACCCAGCTGTAGACTGAATGTGGAGGCAGCAGTGGGCGCCAATGTTGGGGGGTTACCCGAAAAATTCGAATGACAACCCTAACACGAGAGAGAGTTCTGATCACGTTCAAGTACAAAGCGAGAGCGCAAAGAGACTGTGATTCCCTCTGCAAATAGCACAAGTTCCAAAAAGTCTTAATCCGTTTACACGTGCCCTCGCGCCCCCTTTTATAGGGAGATGAAGGGACTTTTACATACCGAAAACACCCTCAGGCTCAGAGAATATTCCTAGTGTGAACGCATACAAGAATGTCTTTTTCGTCTAACATATTTACAAATCTGCCCCTAGTTCACACTCTAAACCCGGACTTTTTGGGACAACAACTTTGACTTTGCTTCTCCTCCCGTTCGTGAATGTCTTCATGTGAAACTCCCGAACTGGGTCTTCAACAGATTCCCGAATTGACCGTCCTCCGAAGTTCGAACCATCGACAGCTCGAGACTCCGGGCTTCCGCATGTTCGTGACCCCATTTCTTCACCGAATCAAGATTTCCGAACTTCGCACATTCGCGAATTCGAGGCTTCACAGGTTCCAGGCTTCCGAAAATCGTGAATCCCCTGCCCCTGAAAAACATGTTTCGAGAACTTTGTCAAACTTAACGTTTCGAGGGTGACGGGTTTTCCTGAATTGCCCAACAGCCTTTGCTTCATGCTCAGCAACCCCGAGCCGCAACCTAGCTGCCTTGCTAGGGACGTTGCCGCATCACCAGTATGTGCCTCATAGCGCTCTTCAGCACACCTTACCTCATCACCACCCGATATCGGTCACAAGTTGATCCTTTCATCTCCTCTGAGCTGTCACCGCATATCTTGGCGTGATAATGCCTTTTCTAGTTAGCTTTGCTTCACTCTGCTGTCACCATCCTCTGGACTACCACTTTGACTCTCCGTGGACTTAAACCTTGCAAGTGCCTGATCTCAGTCTCCTCACTTTCCGCTTGCAAGCTTGGTCACCTAAGATCTTAGCCATGAGACCCATAAGCTAACTTTGATATAACTCATGCTCCTACCCTGTTTCCTAGCATATAAAAACAAGTTGCCTAAACTACTTTTGTTTTAAAACCTATTGCTCTATTTCAATTATTTAAACTAGCGTTGTTTGTATTCACTCTGGAGTTTATTTGGATCTTCTAAATTGGTTCTTATTGATGTTTTCGCATTAGATGAATGCTCGTTATTTATTTTCGCGTCGCATCTCGTGTAGGCTTGAGTTCATGTTTGAAGACTCGAGCTGCGACGACTGAGAAGACCTTCTACCCCAACATTGACCGAGAGGACGTTCAACCTCTACTACTCTACGTCGCCTGCCTCGCAGGTGTCATGTCACTCCCAACCATGTAGAACCCATGCATGCTATTAGTTGCTAGTGCTACATTTATGTTACTTGATTTGATGGATTGCATAGCCATTTGTTTAGCCACGCCTTGATATTTGATATATCCTGTTTCCTTGCTTTACCTACCTCAGGACTAGCTACAGACCCCTAGCTAGTCCCATATACCAACTATCCATACTTTTGTTTCTTGATTATGGATGGTACTCTGGGCTTGGACTGACATGTGGGAGATCTCGGTGTGTTCTAGCGTGAGTTCTGGGTGTGTTCTTCCTTGACGTGTTTCTGGTGGGAGAGAGCCATTTGGTTACTTGTGAACGCCTACCTCAGGAAGATGCGATCTGGCCTCTCATTCGAGAAGCGTGTCGGACGGGATGAAGATGGGGAGTGCTCGCTCTCGACCCAAAAGGACCGATCGTCAGTTGACCTTGCTTCATTGGACTTTTTCCGTACAGACCGCCCGCCTTGTTATAGGCGGGGGTGCGGGGTGTGACTCATAGTGGATAGCACCCTGCCTGTAGGCAGATCGGTGTGATCGTGATGGGAGACGGCGTTCCTCCTTCGAAGACTTCGCCCCGACGAGGCCGGGGAAGGGTTCCACAGCTTCGAGGGAACCCTCGCTGGCAGTACGAGCTCTACAGGAGGGGCTGCGCCAGACTCAGAGACGCAAAAGGGTACTATCCACTTACTTGGAATCCAGCCGTTGGTAGGGTTTGGGACGGCGGCCACCGTTTCCGGCTCTGTTCGGGCGGGTACAGTTGTACAACCTCTACAGAGTGTTAAACCTATAGCTATAGTTCGGGTCCACTGGTTATGGACAGTCCTCTGATCTCTCACCTGACTAGACTCTTTTCTTGTGCTTCTTCTCTCTCCCGAGTGAGTGAGCCCGGCCTGAGGCCGTTGAGATGCTGGGATAGGAGCAGGTGGGCCCCACATCGCAAATGAGAGTTGGGAGCTGGATCGTGGTTGTGATTCAGTGCTTTGGTGCGGACATCCTTGTTGAGGGGTGCAGACCCCGGAGGTGTGGACCTCCCGGAGGTGTGGACCTCGCTACTTATTCTGCATACCT
The DNA here is from genome assembly GCA_947561735.1 of Cenchrus americanus. Lineage (NCBI taxonomy): Eukaryota > Viridiplantae > Streptophyta > Magnoliopsida > Poales > Poaceae > Cenchrus > Cenchrus americanus. Next base: position 71,408,041 of record OX387244.1, on the reverse strand, counting down.
TGAATGTTGCTACCACGCTACTGCATGCATAACTTTCTACAGCCAAAATAGGTTTTTATCCATGCATATTAGATTCAACCACCGCTTTTGCTCTTTGTTGGGAAGCTGACATGGCCTACCCGCTTATCGGGTAGATGCTGGCGTTTCAGACCCGGTGACCATCTACGACTACAACTTCTACGACAAAGGTGTGAAGACTAGAGCTGGTCCTATGCTCGAGTTTGCCTGTGGTGCTGGAGACGCTTCGCTTCTATAGATCATCTGCGTAGGTGTTTTACCGTTCTTGATTCAGTCCTGTTGGACTTGTACCCGGCTTGTGCCGAAGAGTTGTACTCTGATGTTGTAATAATATAATGTAATGTCTCTTTTATTTCCCTGTTGTATGGATTTATACCACTTGAGACAGGGATTGCACGTGATAGCCGCTTCCTGGGACTATCACAGAGGTGCAGAGAGTCGAGTTTCCGTTTGCGGAAATTCGGTTTGTTTCAGAGTAGATACAGGAATGGTTGGCTGAGGTGGAGGACGATGATGATGAAGCGTTATTCTTTGGACGTGGGCCCCACGGTCGAGATGATTCTGGCCTGCTCGACCGTGAGCTTGTGAAGGAGCAGTTGCCTGGAAACTCAACATTGCACACAGAATCTCCCCTAACAACTGCAAACCCTTCTCATCTTCTTTGGTAACATTGGTGGACCTTTAGTCCCGATTGGTAAGGTCTTTAGAGCAACTTTAAAAGATCCCTTGAAACAATGCGAAAACAAGTTTTATGAAGAAAACACAAGAACTGCCGCTCCAACATGTCCCCTTTCTTCACCCAAAAAATGCAGATACACCAATCCCGGCTTCCTCACCATGTATATTTCCGGGTCGCGTCTTCTTCCCTAATCGCTTCTATTGACGGTGTATTTTGGTACACCAAGCATGTTCATTACACTTTGGTTTAGATTTGATTATGGAACTAACCCGCCACTAGGCAGATAATCATATAACAAGTTCATCTATGTGCATGCATTTGGAAGTGTTGTGTTTATGCAAGAAAACATGGACATAAAGGACGGATTCGCAACAAGTTCAAAGGAGCATTTACGGAGTCTTGTTCGTGTTCATGAGCTTGATGAAATCACTTCCAATGGTGGCAAGGACCGAAGTGCTATGTAGGAACACCCCCGGGGATTGAAGCGTGAAAGACCGAACTTCATGCGCGGAGAACCTCCATCTTGGACGCGAGGATGACATCGTCAAAATCATGCAAGTGGAGGGGGCAAAGTGCATAATCACCTGAGGACCCACGGGAGCGAAGGGGCGACCGAACCGGCCGAAATGGGCTCGGGCCGGTCGGCCCCGGCCCGGCCGGCCCGGCCCACTTCGAAGGTCGGTTCGGCCCCCCTTTCCTTGCACCCGAAGGATCTTCAACCCTAAAACCCTGGAGGTGCCGCTATTCGCAGAGGGGAGAGCCATTCGCACCAGGAGGCCATCCACAAGCTAGAGAGAGAGGAGGGAGATCTCCGGAGGGGGATCAACCACCTCGAAGGAAGCACCCACAAGTGGAGAAGAAGGAAGACACCATCGGAAGGGTGACCATGATCAACGGTGCTATGTCTAGCACCTTGATGGGGTAATCTCCTTATTCGTCCATGGGTTGTAATTGATCTTGAGATGTAATCGTACTTTGTTGGATTATCTATCTATCATCTTGTGTTGAATATACTTTAATGCTTAAGGTTAGCTACCATGGCGTATAGGGAGTAGAGCTCCAATGCTTCTTTGGATCCATTCAATACGTCGTGTCCATCATAGGTCTAGTCATGATTACCTTCGCGTAGTGACAGTACGAGAGGAGGGAAAGGGCGAAACCGTGGTCACAACCCCCGATAGATTAGATTGGTTTTCATGCTCAAAATGATTGCATGTTCTAGTATCGTAGACCCATGGGCGAGTGTCTTTTATCTTGATAGCTTAATCATTCTCTCTAGTGTAGTTTAGTAGTTTTCTAGATTAATCATAGTTAGGATTTGAGTAACTAGTGAGTAGAGGTAGACCAAACGCTTGTAATCCCCTTGCTCCGCGGATTGACAATAACCTTGGGAATCCCGTGGTGAGAAAGGTGTAGGTCCGTACGCTTGCGGATCGTAGGTGGATACGTCTTTTATCCGTCAACAAGCCTCTTTTTCTGGTGCCGTTGCTGGGGAGCAAGTTAGTTTACATCCTTTGGTTTGCATCTAACATAGTTTTCTATTTAGATTATCTTTTGTTTACTAATATCTAACACATATTATCTAGAAAACCACTTTGTTTTGTCTTTGTTTTTGTTTTTATCCTGTTGTCTAGATGGCGTTCGTCAATCAACCCGTGGAAGAACGGGAGAAATCACTAAGGGATTATGCTAGCCCTCAATGTGAAGACATAAGAGTACAAGAGTCGGATTCGAAGCTCGAAGCGACCAAGTATGTGATTAAATCGAAGATCATCAAGATGGTGGCGGCAAACCCGTTTGAAGGGATGGTTACAGAGAACCCATATAGGCACTGTTGACGGTTAATAGTTGTACCAAAGTTCGTTTAGACTTGCAAGCGGACAAGTCTCCCGTCGTAGTCAAGGGACCCTTCTTCCCTCGAGTGGTGAACCCAATGTATCGAACCGTGGAACAAATGTGTGACGCAAAAGCTGATCTAGTAAAGCCAAGTAACTTCAATCTTTGGTAAGGTGAAACCCTAATGCATCTAGTTAAAGAACACAAAAACGAATCTAATCTAATAAAGACCGGAGGTAACAAAGATAGATGGGGTATATAAACCGATCTAGAGAGATCGGGTTAAGCCTTTTGTTGAAGTTCCAAGCAAAAGAAGAAGTAGCAAATCGAATCTCATTGGAAGCCTCTATAAATTGTGGTTTCCTGTCCGACTCCGAAAACGCCTGCCTTTCAGAGCCCCCGTTCTGTCACAACGTACTCCTATTCATGCGGGTAGTCTAGGGTGAGTCCAAGGACAAGTCGAGTTCTTTCGGAAGATCCGGCGTGCACCTCTAGCCACCGCGGCTACAAGAACACCCTATGTGATCTATCTCGAGAATAGATCTAGAATAAGCAAAGCCGATCGAAAAACGAAGACATCGAAGAAACACTTGATCGCTAGAAATCGGATTCAACTTGATAATTCAACTAGTACAATGATAGATGAACAAGATCACCACCGGGTTCGAGCTGGATGTATGCGACCTACCGGAGAGAGTACGAGAACTTCACTCATCTCCCCGGTGAGTCCATCGATGCCTTGTTTCAGAGGTTCACGGTGGTTGTGAACAACATGAGGGCCAATGTGGATGTGCTCCCCTATGATGATCATGATAGAGCTGTCAAGCTCTTACACTCTTTGGATCATACGACATGGGGCGGAAAGTTCGAGGCCATTGTGGAGTCAGAGAAGTATGACACTCTGACGATGAACGAGCTGTTCTCGAAGCTCAAGTCAGCTGAGGTGGATAGGGGCATGACAACCAAGCTTGAGGGTCCGACTGATTCCCATAGTCTCGCCCTCGTTGGTGGTTCAAAAGGAAAGGCTAACGCTAACCCATCCACCAGGATGTTCTCTTTGTCCTCTTTGATGTCTATGCCAGATGAGGAGTTCGACATGCTTGGAGAGGATGAGCTGGCACTCCTGACGAGGCGGTTCGAGAGGCTGCACGAGAACCGAGTGAACATGAGGAGGAACACGAGGACATGCTTCCAGTGCGGCAAGCCGGGACACTTCGTCACCGATTGCCCGGAGAAGGTCGAGAACAAGGACGACTACAAGCAGAAGTCGAGGATGGATGGCAAGTACCGGTCGAGGCACGACCACAAGAGCAAGTACAAGAACAAGCACAAGGACGAGCGACGATCGAAGAAGAAGAAGAGCCGAGGCAAGGCCCGAGCGATGGTGGGAGCAAGCGACGTCGACTCCAGCTCCGCGTACTCCACCTCGAGCTCGAGCAGCAGTGAAGACGAAGGTGATCGTCGCAAGAGCAGGAAGTCGTCCAAGAACCTGAGCGGGCTGAGCTACTTCACTAGCGACGGCTTCTGCACCATGGCTTTGAGCTCTAGCAGCAAGAAGAGCCACCAGAGTGACTCGGACTCCAACTCTTACGACGAGGTGCGTGAATTCTTGCGCCAGTAGAATGAACGGCTTGGTACTTTGCTTGATAATCGTGATGACATGCTTAGAGAGGCAAAGAAAATGAGAAAAGAGCTTAGGGCTTCACTCGAGGATGCTAGGACTAGAGTGGCTGAGCTAGAAACACAGATTCTTGATAGCAAGCTTGAGATTGATTCCCTTAAGGCTAACCCTGTTGTTACGAATGAGGTTGATTGTGCTGATTGCTCCATTTTCCTGGCTGTGTTGATGCAAAATCCGCACCCCGCGCCAAGCACACAGCAAGCCGAACAAGCTAGCTTAACACACGAGCAGATTCCAAAGCGTGCTAGTCAATTTTTCCTGAAATTAACAAAAGGGAACGTAGTTAGATGCCAAAGCTTGGAACTTGCCGGGTGGTACCAGACAGTTCCATATTTGCGGCTAGAAAGCCATGTAAGATGACATATAGCTATGAGAAGCTATCTGCCAACAGATTGGAAACATTTGGGAGCTTTAAAACGTAAAACAGAGCATAGTCGAATGGATGATGTAAGCATGACGATAGATCAGTCTTTGTTTTAATAACATTGCTCGTGCACAAGACCATAACCGATCCTCGAAGATAAATAACAGCAAAAATAAATAAAGCAAAGCATGATCATAAATATGTAATGAACAAGCATGCATAGGCTCAAAGAACTAGTCTACCGCATGTCTAGGTACTCTAAAACCCGTCAAGCATGAAACCAAACAAGTTAATCCACCACATGATACAACTTGTTTGAAATCACACCCCTAACCACAAAAAGATCTTTCCACTGCATGATACAATCTAAATATGGAAAGCTAAAAGCATGCATTGTTTAAAACATAACTTATAAACACGTTTTACTCATGAAAGCATAACCGAATACGGCTGTACAGCCGAATCGGGATCCATGAAGAAGAAACAAACATTGCCAAAGATGATAAACCTATCAGATTGAATAGAAATCTAATCCACCAGATGATTAGCTCTAAAACAACCCAAAAACCTGCATCTACCGCATGATACCCGGTTCCGTCAAGATTTACACAAAATTAGCAAGCTTGAACCCGCAACACGTGACAACTTAGATTGAATCGGTTTCGGCTATTGGAGAACATGTGATCCACGTGCCTTATTGAGGCAAAGATGTGAGCGTGCGATGTAAAGATCACCAAACGATATAAAGCCGATTCAAATCAATCTAAATTGCGCAAAAGACTGTTACATGAATTTAAACACAAAGTAAAAAGTCAAAGCAACATGTGGTAACTTAATGAATCTATTAGATCTTGCCAAGATCTAATAGAGCCGATAACTAGCTCCAAGCTAGATCTTAGCCCACCGCATGGCTCATGATCTAACAAGAAACCCTCTTGAACCAAGCTTAAATCCACCGCATGATACTAAGCATGGTAACAAGACTACTTGCATCACGATCTAAATCCACCGCATGATACTAGACATGATACAAGGTTGCTGGTACTTACAGAGGTGGACGGGTCGATGAACCCTCTCGAAGAACTGGACGACACGACTAGAGGACTCGAAGGTTTGGCATAAAGCCGGTTTGTTATGAGAATGTTCGATTCCAATTACATACATCCAGGGTTCATATTTATACCCTGTCTTGGCATGACTCCTGGTGGACTACGAGCACAATATTTGATACCTAATTTAACGCCCAAATGTGAATGCTTATCCATCCATCCGTCCCTTCCGCTCGGGCCACGTCACCATGTGATCTCGCGAAATCAGCGCAAACAGTTCCTTTGCCGAACGGAAGCAAAACTACCGACCGCAAGCATCTCTGCCGAATCTTTTGAAGAAATCCTCCTCCGCTGGACGGGATTTTTTTACCAAGTTAGGCCCACAAATCAGACTCCCTCCTGTACCAATTTTTGGTGTTAACAGGCTGATCTTGCTTTGTTCAAGGAAAAGCATGCCTCCAAGTGTGAGGAACTAGATGTGCTTAGGGTTGAAGTGGCTGAGCTTAAATCTAGATCTGCTTTGCTAGGTGCTTGCACTTCTTGCCCTATTTTGCATGCTAAAATTGATGAGATGCATGCTTACACTAGTTCTCTTGAGGCTAAGCTGAAAGAACCCATTCCTACATCATGCTCTACCTGTGAAATGCATGCTTTGAAGAATTTGGAACTTGCACATTATGTTGATCGTTTGCAGGATGAGAATGATGAGCTGAGAAAGTTGATGGGTTGGTTGTCTGGTCATGAGCCCCAGTTGAGGATGATGATCGAGGCATTTAAGAGCAAGATGGTGAGGGACTTGGGGCAAAAAAGGTTGGTGAGGGAAGTGGAGAGAATATCCCAGAGCCACCAAAAACCCACCACAAGAATGATTTCCCTCCTAAACCCAACCATCTAAGGAACCGACTAGACATAACCCCAGCTCCACCCGTGTTTCCCCCACATACAAATGATCTCCAAAAGCCTATCAAGTTTGTGAGCACTTCGGGGAAAGCGTTCTTTGGGAAAGAGAGTGAGAAGGCTAGTGAGGAGAAACCGGTGGAGATGGTGAGTGGAGAGAAACCGAGTGAGCAGCCACAACCCATGCCTAAGCCTAAGCTTGTGAGGTTCCATTGTGGCTATTGTGGGAGAGATGGCCATAAGGATGAGTTTTGCTTCAAGAGGAAGCGAGAAGAGAAAATGACGAAGGAGTGGGATAACAAGGGCAAGTACCACCCTTCTGATGGTGTACTTGAGCCTCGTGTGCAGATGCCCAGGGCCGAGGCGAGTGTGGGGACAGTTCGGGCTTGGGGAGAGCGGAAGGCTGTTCAGACCGGTGCAGGCCTGGACAGGCAGCAGTTTGGGTTTCGTGCTCGTATAGGTGCGAGGGTTGTTTCTGGTGGTCGTGGTTCTGGTGGTTGGGCTGGAGAGCTTGCAGGAGGTTAGTTTGCTAGGCGTTCTCCTCCTCGTGCTCAATACGGGGATCGGAGGGATCGTAGCTTTGAGTTGGAGAGGAGGGACGTTCCACGGGCTTTCTTTTGTGGTTTTGGTCCTCCTCCAGTTAGAGAGGGATGGTACCCTCATGGTGGTTACTGTGGTGGTGTTCGTGGAGGTAGCTTTGGGAGGAAAGATGGTTTGGTTGATGCTAACCCCACTTTTGAGCAAATGGCTCGTCACTGGTTTTACTCTTTTGGTACTAACCCCAGTGCTGAGTCGTTTGTTCGCTCACGTGCTCGTTTTTTAATTTCAGGTGGGAGACTTGAAGAACATTTGGTTGATTGACTCCGGTTGCTCGAGGCATATGACCGAAGACAAAGGGTGGTTCTCAAGTCTCGTCCCGGTGGTGACCAGGAGGTACATCACTTTTGGGGACAACGGGCATGGGCGTATGCTTTCAGAAGGTGAGATTAAGGTGAGTGACAAGATCACTCTCAGGCGTGTGGCTCTTGTTCAATCGCTTGGATACAATTTGCTTTCTGTGTCCCAGCTGTTGGATGAGGGTTTTGAGGTGTTGTTTCGGCCTGGTGGTTCTCGGATTTTGGACTCTCGAGGGGACCTTGTCTGTATGGTCGTTCCCGAGGGTCAGGCGTTTCATGCTGATTTTTCTCAGGCTTCAGGTGTGGAGCGTTGTTTCTTGGCTGGTTCTTCGAGTGAGTTGTGGAAGTGGCATAGGAAGTTGGGTCACTTGAGCTTTGACCTTTTGTCTCGCTTGAGTAAACTCAATTTGGTCCGAGGATTGCCACGGTTGAGGCTTGAGAAAGAGTTGGTTTGTGCTCCTTGTAGGCATGCCAAGATGGTAGCCTCTTCTCACCCGCCTCTCACCGATGTGATGACTGAGCGTCCATGCGAGCTGCTCCATATGGACCTTGTTGGCCCAGCTCGTGTGCGATCTGCGGGTGGGAAGTGGTACGTCCTTGTTGTGGTGGACGACTACTCTCGGTATGCGTGGGTGTTCTTTCTCGAGGATAAGGGGGAGACATTTGGTTTTGTTCGAGATCTTGTCTTGAGGTTGAGGAATGAGAGTCACGGATATGCCATTCAAGCTATTCGTAGTAACAATGGCTCAGAATTTAGGAACTCACGTTTTGAAACCTTTTGTCATGACTTGGGTCTTGAACACCAGTTTTCGAGTCCGTATACACCTCCCAGAATGGTGTTGTGGAAAGGAAGAACAGGACCTTGTGTGAGATGGCTCGGATGATGCTTGATGAGCATAGGACTCCGAAAAGGTTCTAGGCCGAGGTAGTGAATACCGCATGCTATGTGTCGAACAGGATCTACCTCAGAGTGCATAAGAAGAAAATCTGCTACGAGCTGATGCACGGGCGCACACCCAAGGTGAGTCACTTCCATGTCTTTGGTTGCAAGTGCTTTATTCTGAAGAAAGGCAAGAAGTTGGACAAGTTTGAGGCTAGGTCAATCGATGGTATTTTCTTTGGTTATGCATCTCACTCTAGAGCATATCGTGTGCTCAATCTTGAAACTAACCAAATCGTGGAGACTTGCGCGGTAACCTTCGACGAGACACAGCCACATAGTCAGCTTGTCTTTGAGTATGCAGGTGATGATGAACTTGGCGAGGAGATCTTTCTGGAGGAGGAGCATGAACATGGAGACGATGAAGATGGTGGTGTGGTGCCCCCGGCTGAACATGTACCCACTACTTCGACTACGGTGGTGGATGGACCTACTCCCACACCTACGATGACAAACCAGCATCAAGGAGAAGCTGTTGTTGAGGGGGAGGTAGTGTTGACGGTTAATAGTTGTATCAAAGTTCATTTAGACTTGCAAGTGGACAAGTCTCCCGTCGTAGTCAAGGGACCCTTCTTCCCTCGAGTGGTGAACCCAAGGTATCGAATCCGTGGAACAATGTGCAACGCAAGGATTCAATCTAGTAAAGCAAGGTAAAGCTATCTATTGAAGAACAAAGATGCATCTAATCTAAGATATGATCAAGTAAACGAATCTAATCTAATCTACTAAAGAGGTAGCAAGAGAAAGCAAGAGATAACCGATCTAGAGAGTCTAAATCATGCTTATGTTGTAGCTCCAAACAAGATAGATGAAGATAAAAAAGCAAATCTCATTAAAAGCATCTTTAAATCGTGGCCTTCCATCCGACTCCGAAAACGCCCGCCTTTCGGAACCCCCGTTCTGTCACAACGTATCCCTACTCATGCGGGTAGTATAGGGCGAGTTCGATAGAACAAGTAGAAATCACTTGGCTGGTCCGGTATGCACCTCTAGCCACCACGGCTACAAGAGCACCCTATGTAATCTAGATATAGACTAGATCGTAGAAGAAGCAAAACCAAGAAGAAAACAAAATCATCGAGAAGGCACTTAATCACTAGAAATCGGATTCACTTACAAACTTCACCATGAATGATTACATGAACAAGATCACCACCGGGATCCTACCTCGATCTTGATCCTTGCTCCGGAGCTCCGACGTGGTCTTCTATGCAAGGTTCCCACGTCGGCTAGGGAGACCCTAGACAACTAGCACGACCCTCATCTCCGAGATGGTGTCCCTCAAGCTTCTCTGCTCCTCGGCGGCGGATTACGACTTGGTTCATGCGTGGCTCTCGGTCAGGGGGCTATAAATAGCCTGAGAAGCAATTAGGTCAAAGGGAGGCCGATTGGGCCCCGAAAAGGGCTGGGCCGGCCGGCCTGGGCCGGCCGGCCGGGCCCTTTTCGCCCCGGTTGCTGCCTCCTTCGCCCGGTGTTGCTTCTCGCGTCTTCTAGATGTTCTCCCCTTTTGCATGTGGGCCCTTGACATCGGTTTCTCTCCGAATTGGACTCAACTCCTTGTCTTGCAAGATTCAGCACTTTTCTAGTTTGGTCCTCGGAGTTTATCATCTTCTCGGGCTTGGTCCTTGGGCTCTTGGAGTCATGTTCACTTCATTGCTTGACTTGTATCGGGCTTCAAGGTCTTGTCATGAGGTGCTTAATGAACTTATCCCGGAAGTCTTGCTTTCAACGTTAAAACCCTGCGTAAACACTTAACTCCAAAACCGACATGCACACGTGAACTTGTTATACCACGGGGGTTAGTACCAATGGATAAGGTATAAAACTTATGCCAACACCGAAGGTAAACTCATGGCTAGGTTGACGGATTTTCACCGTCAACATCTCCCCCATGCTTAAACCTTGCTCGTACTTGAGTAAGCCTTCGATTGATATCATCGTTGCCAAACAATGTTTAAACCTTGCACTTGATCATACACGAGGAAACATAATGCTCTCAAAAGTTTAATTCATTAAAGTTCCATAATGTACTAGCCTTCATCCCTACGGAGGGTAGATATTTAATTAAGCTTATCCCACAAGTATTAACATGCTCCCAAAATTTAAATAGATCTCAGAATTTTTGAAATAAAGAACGAGATAAAGAAAAGCTAAACCAAGTTCACAAATTTAAATCATCTTGTATATTGCTCATGAACTCCCATCTCACTTGTCTCTCAAGCCTATATATTCTACTCCTTTCCCTATCATAACATATATGTGTGGTAGGCATTATATGGAGCTTTGGGAAAGTTTAGTCCTAACAAGATTTTATAAATGAGGTGTTGTCAAAACAAGACAAGCTTCTCATGGTCTTACCGAGACTCGTCAAAAAGGTCATTGGAAAATAATGTTAAATCAAGGAGGGGAAAGAGAAAACTACACACACTTTAGATGAGTGGACATGTGCAAATGTCAAAGGGTGATCCCGAGGCACAAAGGAAGTCCTCGTTATCGGATTGCACATGGTTGGAAAATGAGAATGGATCTTTTAAACTTGAAGCCTTGAATGCACTTTTAGAGAACCGGGGGAGTTCACTTTATGCTTACTCATATATATATTTTTTTCTCATATTTCTCCTTCTTTTCTTTCTTTCTTTCTTTCTTTCTTTCTTTCTTTCTTTCTTTCTTTCTTTCTTTCATTTTTTTAGACTTTCACCTTGGAAGTCACGTACATCGCCTTTAAATTTTCTTTCATACTTTTTTTTTAAAATACTCCCCTTTGAAATCTAAAATTGCATTGTACCTACCTCCTCCCCCATGCTTAGACGTTGCTCGTCATCGAGCAAAGAGGCGATAAATAAGGTAGGTACCGGAAATATTTTTCCTTGGAGAGATACTTGAAATCTTCAATGTTGGCACCGTCTTGCGATCTTCCTTGAATTGATGATCCATTCTCAACGATAGGTTGTGGTCAAGGAGGTAATCACAAAAGATGATATTTGGTTTAAGGGTGGATATCCGGCGAGGTTTGTGAGATCTCCGAGGCGGGGATACACAATGCACGGATAAAAGGCTAGCAAAAAGGTAGATACGTAAAAACGGAATGACCAGCTTCTTAGTCTCGGGCCGGAGAAATCATGGCACTGCAATAACTCACTCAAAAATAAATCTTGTACACTAAAGTTTATGCACTCAAATATATATATATATATAAGGCTCCGGGATAGGTTGAGCAACACACAAGTGATATTTATGACAAGGTTAGCGATATTTTTGAGCATAAAAGACATCTTTAATCTATTCATAACTTGAGAGCACATAAAACACTATGGGTCTTTATTTTTATCATAACCTCCGCTAAAGATTAAGCTAGCATTTAGATAATTTCAGATTTGTATTTTTAAGAGAGCACTAGGTTAAACATGCATAAATCAATTACAAAGATAAACAAAGCGGCAATTATAATCATATATCATCATGGCATAAACCTTGTAACTTTACCAAAGGTAAAAACTTGGTGGTGACATTATTCATGATGAAAATAAAAACTAAGACACACGCTGAAAAATTAAACTAACACACTTGCTGAAATTTAAATAAAAACTGAAAACACTACGCATACATAGGCGCAAACAAGCTGAAAATTAAAGAAAAGGGGGTAAAGGAAAGATAGCTAAAGCTCCTCCTCTCTCTAATCTTCCGCCGGTGGTTGATATTGATAGTCTTGGTTGTTGTACCCTTACTCATAATGCACCACTCCTCATATGAATTGTCTGACGGTGCTAGGTGAAGGTGTCCAAGCACATAAGCAATGTTTGCATTTCCTTCACCCATTTGGTTTGCATTGGTTTGGATGGCTGCAATAATTTGCACGTTCCTTGCAGCGTATCCTCCAATGGTGGCCACATTTTGTTGTGGTTGAGGAAGGTGTGCATATGGCTCCGCAAAGGCTACGTTGAGCACCGCAAAAATGGTGGGGGTATGGCTGCACCACTCCCCCATGCTTGCATTGGTACACCACCGTAGTAATTTGGCGGCGTCGGAATTTCTTCAAATGGTGGCACATAATTTTGTTGTGCACCTTCTTCTTGGGCCATAGAAGATCCTTCTCCTATAATCCTTCTCCTTTATTTTTTTTCTTCGCCGGCACAAGAAGTCCTTCCTCTAACCAATCTTCTTCCCCTCAAGAAAAAGTCTTAGCCTTACTTCCGAAAGGGGCAAATTCACCTAGGCCACTTTGAAGCCTCCTCTCTCATCTTCACTTATATATTTTCCTTTCTTCATATATTCCTAGGGAAGTCCCGGGTAGGAGATGATTCGGGTTCCTTGTAATACCCGGTTTTAAAGAGATAGTCAACATGGAGAGGTATCAACCCGATCTCCCGAATCCGATGTTGCTCAACACCACCGGTTGATCATAGGTGAGTCGGGTTGATTGGCTGCCTGGCAAAGCCGAGTAAAGCCAATTCAACTCCGTTTTTGTTATCTTTGTCTCTCTTATTCTCCCCAAAAATCCACTTGCACAAAGTGACACACTTGGATGGTGGGGTTCCGAATAGTATTTCTTCGTTGATGGTCTCCTCCCGTGATCATACTCCAAAAACCTTCCCATGTGCCTCATGCACATCCACTTGTTCCGGAGCTCCCTTTTGAAAATAGGGGACACTCGCCCATGGGTCTATGATACTAGAACATGCAATCGTTTTGAACATGAAAACCAATCTAATCTATCGGGGATTGTGTTGAATGGATCCAAGGAAGCATTGAGGCCTATACTCCCTTTACGGCATGGTAGCTAACCTTAAGCATTAAAGTATTTCCAACAAAAGACAATAGATAAATAATCTAACAAAATATGATTACATCTCAAGATCGATTGCAACCCATGGATGAAAGGAGATTACCCCATCAAGGTGCTAGAAATAGCATCATTGATCAAGGTTACCCTTTCGACGGTGTCTTCCTTCTTCTCCACTTGTGGGCTCCCTCCAACGGAATGAGAGACTCAGCACTCCTTCATCAAGGGTATGCGCCATGGTCAAAATTTCCTAGGAGAATCCCTTGTGGGTGTTTGCCGACACTCCGTTAGAGAATTGCACCGGTGTCCCGTGTGAAACCCAATATGTGGAGAGCTTGGTCGTCGATGTCGACGTTCGCTACAAGCCTCTACTTAAGGCGAGCGAGCTTCTTCTCCTCCTCCTCCATCATGATGACATACCCCTCGGAATACCGCGGAGCGTATGGAGGTGGAGCGGATGATCGTGTCAAGTGGCGAGGTTGGACGAGCGGCTCCTCCATATGTTATTGAAGTTTGGTAAACCTAATAAACGAGTTTCGTGTGGCCCTCATGCCACCAAGGAGAAGAGTGTGGTTCCTCCTCGGTGGTGCCGTGTCCTCCTCCATACTCCGAGGAAACTTGGAAACCGAGTGCCTCCTCGAAGAGGTTGATGGCTTAGACGACGATGATCCCTTCTTCTTCGGTGAAAAGGCTTGTAGTTTTCCTCCATGATTGTAGCACTCTCCCTCACAAATATATATCCGGGGTTTTCACCCGGTAACAAGGTACACAAATATTATTTTGGAGTCTGGACTTTGAGTGGATTAAGGGTGTGGATTTTTTTTGAGCTATCAAGCTTGGGAAGGTTGGCTATGTCTACGGAGGTTCTAGGCACACAAACTTCAACACACAAACCGAGGAAGGAGAGGGGAAGCTTGCACACGGAAAACGGGAGCGGGGGGGGGGCTCCTTAGTAGGGGAGGCCGGTCGGCCTAGGCCGACCGGCCTGGGTGGCCTGGTGCTCCTCCCCGCCTCGGCTTTCTTCCAGCACGATCATCTCGCCTCTACAACTTTCCTGCCCGCGTGCTTCACGAGTTGCACCGCCCAAACGCTCTTGTCCACTCATTGGTCCTTCCACTTGATGCTTCATGCCTTGAGTCATGTCCATGCTGCCTTGCTCCACTTGCTTCACATGCCACCATGAAATTCCTACAAAGTATGCTTGCTTCCCACCATGCTTGTCCTTTGCATGTGGACTTGGCGGACTTGGTGCATGCATGATTAATTCAAACTAGATTGCCCCCTTTAAGTGTGTTTAAGGTTAAGCACCCCTCTAATTTCGAAATTTAAACATATTTTTCAGAGCCATGCAAGAGCTCAAGCTTAAATTTAGAGAAGTTTTTAAACCATTAAAAACAAATGTAATTCGAAAATATTTTCCGACTACGTTGATATCGGTCTCACCGGTATAGTTTACCTTCATTGGTTGAGAGCAACCTTTTCCCGACTTGATCATGGGGGCATAGGTTCAGATCCTAACTTCGATTAGATGAGAGAGATTTTGAATGAACTAAAATTAAGTGAGGCTTAGAAAAATTCTAATCTTTAGAGAAACCAAGGATATGAATTTTTAAATCAACCAAAAATCAAGTTTCTAGGTTCACGCGAGTCCTACCACGTGCTGAAATTTAAATAACATCTAGATACAAGTCGTGGCTCTACTCGTGTGTTTTTAGCATGTAAAACAAGTCAACCACAACATCTTAAAGGGGATGAAAGGTTGAGTTAGGTTCTGAAATCTTTTTGGTTGTGGTTTCTCGAAAAAGAAGCAAACAATCACATAGGATGGTTCATGTAAAGGGTTTTATGATCAAGCAAAGTATTCAACCAAAAATTATGTCTCTAATATTGTTCAACCATTCTAAGTCTAAGGTTTTGCGTAGTAAAATTCAAAACTGAATTATATTTAAAAAGACTTGAAAAACCTGGAATCGGGTTGTCCTCCCGGTAGCTTATTCTTGACTCGACGAGACGGGTTGCCTCCCGCCTAGCGCTTCGTTTATAGTTCATGGCTAGACTTCTTCACTTGATTACTTCAGATCAACACTCTTTGCGAGCGTTGCAATCTTGGGTACCCACTTTGGCTTAGTCATTTTTTTTGGTCTTCACAGGCTGGCATTGTTCTTTGGTCTTGACGGATGCAACAACTTCCTTCATGTAGTGGCTCGGCATCTCGAACTCCGGTCCTTTGGTCGTGATCTTCATGGTTTCTAGTGTGATTCTTCATCTCTCCCGAATGAGTTTGAGTAGCCTTCGCCTTCTTGGGACCTTGGAGTTGTCTCAGATATTCTTCTTTGTTACCCATCGGGCGCCCGGCAAGTTGTCCCACTTGCGTCTCTAGCATCTTCATCATGATGAACACTTCACGTATAGAGCTTCCGACCTCCATCACCTTGCCATCTAAATTCTTCAATATTTTCTCCATAGCCTTGAACTTAGTGACGGCGTCCTTGGACATGGTCGTGCTCCACACACTCCTTGCATGTGGATCTTGCTTCGGCGGCCTTTAGGTGTTGAGCTTCTTTCTCCATCTCCATCTTCTCCATCCTCCTCTTAAGTAAACCGATATGCCACTCAAGGAATCCGGCTCGTATGCATTCAGCTCTCGCAATCGTCATGCGGATAGTTGAGACCCTGATCTTGAACGGCCTCCCGGCGTCTTGAAGGTTTATGATAGGTAGATCAACAATGTTCGGGGTGCATAGCTCGATCTCGCGTTTCGGTGGTTGAGGTTGATCTTCCTTTGGACTTGGAGGTGGTGATTCCCTTGGAGATTTCGACGGTCCTTCGAGTTTGACTTTTGAATCTAGGGTTTCCAACCCTTTAGCTTGTGTTGCACGTCACCTTTGCCTGTAAAGTTTTCCTGGATCATCCACAAAAAAGTTTTGGGTTTCTTGGAGAGGTAGCCAACCATCTCCGGTTAGGGTTAGCAATAAAACAAAAATCTAGCAAAAGAAAAATTAGGGTTAATCAAAACTAGATTAGATTGACTCTTTTTTTTCTTTTTGGGGATGATCAAACATAAGAGATGCAAAAGAAAATCAAAAGAAGAACTGAAAGATAAGCGATACTAGATCGGACCTTGATTGCTTGTTCCCCGGCAACGGCGCCAGAAAAAGGGGCTTGTTGACGGTTAATAGTTGTATCAAAGTTCGTTTAGACTTGCAAGCGGACAAGTCTCCCGTCGTAGTCAAGGGACCCTTCTTCCCTCGAGTGGTGAACCCAAGGTATCGAATCCGTGGAACAATGTGCAACGCAAGGATTCAATCTAGTAAAGCAAGGTAAAGCTATCTATTGAAGAACAAAGATGCATCTAATCTAAGATATGATCAAGTAAACGAATCTAATCTAATCTACTAAAGAGGTAGCAAGAGAAAGCAAGAGATAACTGATCTAGAGAGTCTAAATCATGCTTATGTTGTAGCTCCAAACAAGATAGATGAAGATAGAAAAGCAAATCTCATTAAAAGCATCTTTAAATCGTGGCCTTCCATCCGACTCCGAAAACGCCCGCCTTTCGGAACCCCCGTTCTGTCACAACGTATCCCTACTCATGCGGGTAGTATAGGGCGAGTTCGATAGAACAAGTTGAAATCACTTAGTCGGTCCGGTATGCACCTCTAGCCACTGCGGCTACAAGAGCACCCTATGTAATCTAGCTATAGACTAGATCGTAGAAGAAGCAAAACCAAGAAGAAAACAAAATCATCGAGAAGGCACTTAATCGCTAGAAATCAGATTCACTTACAAACTTCACCATGAATGATTACATGAACAAGATCACCACCGGGATCCTACCTCGATCTTGATCCTTGCTCCGGAGCTCCGACGTGGTCTTCCATGCAAGGTTTCCACGTCGGCTAGGGAGACCCTAGACAACTAGCACGACCCTCATCTCCGAGATGGTGTCCCTCAAGCTTCTCTGCTCCTCAGCGGCGGATTACGACTTGGTTCATGCGTGGCTCTCGGTCAGGGGGCTATAAATAGCCTGAGAAGCAATTAGGTCAAAGGGGAGGCCGATTGGGCCCCGAAAAGGGCTGGGCCGGCCGGCCTGGGCCGACCGGCCTAGGCCCTTTTCGGCCCAGTTTGCTGCCTCCTTCGCCCGGTGTTGCTTCTCGCGTCTTCTAGATGTTCTCCCCTTTTGCATGTGGGCCCTTGACGTCGGTTTCTCTCCGAATTGGACTCAACTCCTTGTCTTGCAAGATTCAGCACTTTTCTAGTTCGGTCCTCGGAGTTTATCATCTTCTCGGGCTTGGTCATTGGGCTCTTGGAGTCATGTTCACTTCATTGCTGGACTTGTATCGGGTTTGAAGGTCTTGTCATGAGGTGCTTAGTGAACTTATCCCGGAAGTCTTGCTTTCAACGTTGAAACCCTGCGTAAACACTTAACTCCAAAACCGACATGCACACGTGAACTTGTTATACCACGGGGGTTAGTACCAATGGATAAGGTATAAAACTTATGCCAACACCGAAGGTAAACTCATGGCTAGGTTGACGGATTTTCACCGTCAATAGGTAGCATCAAGGCGAGAACCTCCCCGGCGAGTACAAGTGGATCACCCAGCTTCGAGGATCATCGACGACATGAATGAACGCACTACACGGTCGAGGGTTCGGAACAATTCCCATTTCGCTCATGCTGCATTTGTTGCTACTTTTGAGCCCAAAGACATTGGACACGCACTATCTGATAACAATTGGGTTAATTCGATGCATGAGGAGTTGGAGAACTTTGAGAGGAATCAGGTTTGGGAATTGGTTGACCCTCCCCCAGGGTGTAAGCCGATTGGTACAAAGTGGGTGTGGAAAAACAAAGAGGGAGAGAAAGGTGAAGTGGTGAGGAACAAGTCAAGGCTTGTTGCTCAGGGGTTCAGTCAGAAGGAGGGGATTGACTACGAGGAGACCTTTGCTCCCGTAGCCCGTTTAGAGGTGATTAGGATCCTTCTAGCCTTTTCTGTGGCTAAAGGGTTCAAGTTGCACCAAATGGATGTGAAGAGTGCCTTCTTGAACGGTGTGTTGGAGGAAGAAGTGTATGTGAGGCAACCACCGGGGTTTGAGAGTGAGAAGTACCCCCACCGGGTGTACAAGTTGAGGAAGGCGCTTTATGGCTTGAAGCAGGCGCCTAGAGCTTGGTATGGTAGGTTGAGGGGGTTCTTGTTTGAGAGAGGTTTTGAGATGGGGAAGGTCGATCAGACCTTGTTTTTTCTGAGGCAGGGCAGAGATATCCTGATTGTGCAGGTGTACGTGGATATTATTGTCTTTGGTGGCTCGTCTAACTCTCTTGTTGCAAGGTTTGCAGAGGATATGAGCAGGGAATTTGAGATGAGCATGATGGGCGAGTTGCAGTTCTATCTCGGGCTACAAATCAAGCAATCAAAGGAAGGAACATTTGTGGACCAAGCCAAGTACACCAAGGATATTGTGCGGAAGTTCAAGATGGAGGATTCCAAGGCTATGACGACGCCGATGAGTACGACTACAACTCTTGATGCGGACGAGGAAGGTGAACATGTGGACCAGAAGGAGTACCGAAGCATGATCGGGTCACTCCTCTACTTGACGGCGACGAGGCCGGACAACCAGTTCTCGGTATGTCTGTGCGCTCGTTTTCAAGCGTCTCCGAGGACTTCGCATCGGCAAGCGGTGAAGCAAATTTTCAGATACTTGCGTCACACTCCTGACATTGGCCTTTGGTACTCCGTGTCCTCTTTTTTGGCGCTTCATGGTTTTTCAGACGCGGATTTTGCCGGGTATCGGTTGGATAGGAAGTCCACTTCTAGGACTTGCCAGTTTTTGGGTTCCTCTTTGGTGTCTTGGTCTTCCCGCAAACAGTCGAGTGTTGCTCAATCCACTACCGAGGCAGAGTACGTTGCCACTGCTAGTTGTTTCTCTCAGCTCCGTTGGATTACATACACCATGAGTGACTTTGGTGAGGAGTATACCCATGTCCCACTTCAATGTGATAGCACCAGTGCCATAAGCGTTGCAAAGAACACAGTGCTCCATTCCAAAACCAAGCACATAGAAGTGAGGTATCATTTTCTGAGAGACAATGTTGAGAAAAGGGAAGATAGCTTTGATCCATGTACCCACACATGACCAACTAGCCGATATTTTCACCAAACCCCTAGATGAAGAAACTTTCACTCGTTTGCGGGGGGAGCTTGGTGTGTGTTCGATTTCTTGAGTTGGGTGTGTGGGAGCTCCTTTTGTAGAATATGTATAGCTTTCTTTTGTGCATTTCTTGCATTTGGCATGGCATATGTAACATGATGTATATGCATCCTTGTATCTTAGGTTGCATGCATTTTGTATCATATGCATTGGTTAGGAAAAGCTTCTCTCATATACATTGTTCACCATGGAATGAGATATATGTCTTTGTGAGCTAGTTTGGTATGCTATGGTTAGTTTGGCTTAGCTCTTGATGATCTTGAAGAATAATCCATGGTTGATGGCTATGTTTTTGAAAAATGTCACATGTATGCTTTCTCATGTGTAAATGCTTTTATATGATCTTGACATGTTTTAGTGGTTTGGCTATGCTCAATTTGTGGTTGGATAGCTAGTTTATTGATCATATGGGGCCAAAGGCTCATTTGCCATCATGAATTTTTAGCCCTCTTGCTTTATCTTGTGGAGGGGCATAAGTTCCTTTTTGTCACAAATACATTTCATGTACCATGTAAGAATCTGAAAATGAAATGTAAAATGCTTGAAAAATATGCTCCCATGTCATATGTGCTAAATTTAATTTTCTTTGGGTGCTAAACCGTTGCATGATGCCTACCAATGAGAAGTCTCATACATAGAAGTAGGCACATGGCTCAGTGGCTTTGACATGACATGAGGTGCTTGTGGGTGTTTGTGATGGTCTTATGATTAGAATGGTTGTCCAATCATGAAGTTTGTGTGGCTTTGCCATTTTGACATGTTTTGCTCATGTTTAGGACTTTGCTCATGAGAGGGAAATTTTTCGCAAAATTGCCCAAATCCTTCGTCCAATGGTTGTGAAACTTGGTGATCATGTAGTTGAGATCGATACGAAGCTGTAGAGTATCTAACTTGCTCATTTGGACATGTGTAGCATTTCTTGTTGAATTTTGTCTATTTGAGAAGCTCTAGGTTGCATTTTTTGCTTTTTTGGCTTGATTCATGCATTGTCAACAATGGGGAGAAGTTTGAGCTTGAAATGGCTTGCTGGGTGCATTTAGAAGGTTTTCAGGTGGTTTCGAGCCTCTTTTGGGCTTTGTTGTACACCGGTCTGACCTGTCAAGTGCACCGGTCTGACCGGTCAGAGTGCTGGTTCTGTGCACATGTTGGGCACTGGTCTGACCGGTGGTGATGACCGGTCAGACCGGTGTCAGCTGAAGTTGTTGCAGCTGCCCTGTTTTCAAGTGTTTTGCATGCATTCGTCCAGGGGAAGTTGCATTGGTTCAGGGGGAGCTTGCATGTGTGCAGGGGGAGCTCTTTGTGGTTTTCGAGCTTTGGTTTGGTGGTTTGCGCTCTTTGCTTGAGCATAGTTTTGTCTCGGAGGTGTCGAGCTGTTGCCCTTGCCTAAGGGGTCCGAGACCTGTCTTCTTCAAGTGATCTTGCTCTTTGCCTTTGTTTGGCTTTCGATCGCTTGTTGAAGTTTTCTTTTTATTCGTTTCTTTTCTTTTTCTTTTCTCTCGTGTTACTTTTTGAGGGTGTTGTCAATGCACTCATCAAGGGGGAGATTGAGGACCATGTGTGGTTCGAGGACCGGTGGATGGTCGCTTCCTTGTGTGATGAGTGATTGACAACGTTGTGTGTACAGATTCTTGGCTAAGTATTGCAGGTGCAGGTTGCGGCTTGACTTGTGTTGGTGCAGGTGAAGGACAAGCGCGAAAGGTCGTCGCCGGTGAGGCCTCCAGGTGTGGAGAAGACAAGTAGGCTTCGTTCGAGGGACCCGGTGGCCAGCGAGGTCAAGTGCGGGCCGCATGGTGGCATGAACAGCAAGATGAAGTCATGGACGGTTTCTTGGTTGAGTCTGAAAACCAAGGTCAAGCCGGGACTACGTGGGAGCCGAGTCATGAGTGGAGATTGGCGGAGGCTACACCGAGTCCGCGGGGTTTCCAGTGGTTCACAAGAAAACCACTGGGTTCCTTGGCTGATCCACAAAGCCAAGACCGAAGAACCGAAGACGGTGCGGCAACAGCTCCAGACCGGTCTGACCGGTGTGCGACGACGCAGTCCGGAGACTTCGAAGCGGAGGACACGCCTCGGGATCGCATGGCTTGCGTCGAGGCTACGCAGGGTGCGGTTGCCGGGCATCCGTCCGATGGAAAAGAAATGAAGACTTCCAAAACCGCCCTTGAGGGGCTTGTGTCCCTAGTTATTAGGAAAGGTTATTTTAGACTTTCGGTTGCCTCCATATAACCCATGAGGTGAGAGGATGGCAGTCATCTCTTGGAACCCTAGTTCATTTGGTTTCCTATTTTCCTTCCTTTTTTTCCTTAGGATTTCCGTAGGACTAGCTTGAGAGCTTCATGGTGAGATCTTGTTGAGAGGGTTGGATGATCGGGCAGCAAGCTAGACCTTGTATGAACCTTTGTGGCATGTATAGATGATTCGGCGTGGTTCCTCAAGGTTTGGATGTGTTGTTCCTGGTAGTTCTTGGTGGTGATTTTCAGAGCCCTTTCTTAGTGATTTCTTTGGGTTGTTTTCGGGAACTTGCTCTTGGGGATTTGATGGGGGAAATTTGTGGGAACCCTTCGTGGTTCTTTGGGCTATGATTCCCTTCCCAAATCCGTGAGTAAATGGGCTCGATTTTGGGGTTTTCCGAGTTCTAGGGTTAGAGGTGTTCTTTGTGGGATTTCTTCGATTCCTCCTTTTTGGACAAGTTTTGGTGGGATTAAACTTGGCTATGAACTCCTCATGAGGTGTTCCTATTACCCCCAAAGTCTTGTTCAAGTCCGTGGAGCGATTCAGGAGATCGAGGTTTGGATTTGGGGGAGTTGACCCACGGGTGGTGTTCATCTCGAGCTGCCCAGGCTACACCGGTCTGACCGGTGCTCTTGACTGGTCTGACCGGTGCAACCCTTTGTGGGTTTTTGCTCGGGTGAACGTCTGGGTGAGTTTGCTGTTGTCCTGTGTTGGGGCTGTTTCGAGTTTGGGTCAGTTTGGAGGTCGGTTGGCCTGTTTGTTGATTTGGGGCTTTGTAGCTTTGACCGGTCTGACCGGTGTGTTGCACCGGCCTGGCCGGTGTAGAGCCACTTAGTGGAAGTCGCCAAGTTTCACCAGCAGGTACCGGTCTGACCGGTGGTGCTCACCGGTCTGACCGGTGTTGGTCAGTGGACTCGAGGTTTGGTGTTCCGCTGTGTTCTCGGGTCGGAAGGTTGTGTGTTGGTTACTAGGTCCAGTGGCACTCCAGTGGCTACTTGGGCTTGGCCAACTTGGGTAGTGAGTCGGAGACGTGTGTTGGAAGCCGTGTTCATCTTGTTAGAGTTTCCATCTCCTTCGAGAAGAATTTTTATCGGCTCCCATTCACTCCCTCCCTCTCTGGTTCGCCGTATCGGTCCTTCAACAATGATAGTCACTAAGGTCGACATAGTGGGGATGCTAGCACCATTGACTCAAAAGCGCAGGTTCAGGGTGCTTGCGGGGCTCGTTGCTAGACAAAAGATACCTTTGAACTTGCCGGAAATCAAAGAACTAAGCAGTGATGAAAAGTGGGACTTGTTTGATAAGCATGTGCAAAAACACTTGAAGCTCCAGGAAGATGCGAAACCACAGGCATTCAAGCTTTTCTGGAAGACGGCAGCCAAGGCATGGAGACAATTCAGATTTCAGCTTAGGCAAGATTTTATCAGAAAAGGACTTGAGCCATTTACAAGGCACCCGTTTATTGTCCCAGAACAGTGGAAGGAGTTCATGAAACAGGCAGAAACTGAGCAAGTCTCATCTGCTAGTGTCAAGTTCAAAGAACTCCGAAGCTGAAATACAAGCGAGCACAACATGGGTCCAGCTAATTATACTGTGAAACTAGAACAATGGGATGAAGAGGATAGACAATTAGCTGCAGCTGATATCCCCAACCCATATGATGCCTATCCTGACGATCGTTCCAAGAATTGGCTACGAGCAAGGAGTAAGCTAGTGATTAAAGACCGTGTTGCCGTGATGGTGTTCAACAATAAAGAGGCAGAAAAATTGGCTGTGGACATCAAGGAGAAGATTGCATGTGCAGAATCTTCAGGAATGACAGGGAAGAGGGAGTATGATGTGCTAAGTCAGTGCTTGGGCCGCCCTAAACAACACGGTCGTGTGTGTGGTGTCCCCAGCTACCAGGGCTGGAAGTATGCATGGCCTCAGCACGTTGAGATGTATAGGAAGAAGAAGAGGACGAAAACCGACACATCAGTTGATACAGAAAAGATAAAAGAACAAATCAAGCAAGAACCAGTGGCTGAGATGCGGATGCAGAACATGTAGATGCAGAGGTGGTGTTGTCACCAATGTCCAATCGTGCAAGCCCTTCACCCGCCACATTGAAGAGCAGTTGTGCGTCTACAGATGTAGGTTTGGTTGATGGCAATGCAGAGTTAGCGACGGAGGTGCGCTATGATGATCGTACACACGAAGACCTTATAAGCATGTTGACTGAACCGACTCACTATGGCCTATGGATCATGTGGAGGGGGCTTCAATGTGAGGCTGCACTTGGTCTTGTTCATCCAGAGGAGACTACGCTACAAACAGTCCTGATTCATGAAGATTGTGTTGTGGTTGAAGTGATCACTATATATACTATCTTTGCGGATGAACTGTTGGAATACCCTCCTAATGACGAGGTGATGAAACTCGGACAAGCTCAAGCACAGAGGTTATAGTGGAGAAGGTGTCGGATTGACATCAAAGGAGCACCAACATGTATATCTCGTTCACAGGCTATTGTACAGATTCCGTGTAGTTCACACAATACGGTAATGGTTCCTTCCTCAGATGCTTCCCCTCCTCCTCCTCCTCCTCAATCCCCACACGTTCCATCCCCACATCCGGAAGCTACACAAAATATTCCATCCCCACCTACTCTTAGTCTTGAAAAAACATAAAAACTTGCATCTCCACATCCACAAGAGACACAAAATATTCCATCCCCACCACCACACCCACCACCTCCTCCTCATTCTCCTCCTCATGAAACAACAAAACCAACACCCCCAAACGGAAGTGCTCAAAACAATCATGCCAAAGCAGGTACATTTGGGCCATTAAGAAACCTTCTTCAGCCATCTCAAAGCAGTAGGAAAAGGAAAACACTGTAAATAAAACCTCTAAGATGCCTACTAGAAAGTGATCTAAAAGAAACACCAAGGAGAATCGTCGGTATATGACTAACCCAAAGCAATCTGAGAGTGACACTAAGAAGAATCCTTGGGCTATGGCTAACCCAAATTACAAATTCAGAAAGAACCTTCTCAGTGTTGGTGATCTCAAAAAGGCAGCTCCTTTTACCAGAAAGCTCCACACATTCTACATGCAACGTGGTAAGTCAGATGATGCTTCTGACATTATGGTCGCACTTGGACCCGGGACCAATGCATGGCTAAAGAGAGATGAATCGTCAAACGCACTCCAGCTGCTACCTGTGCACCTCAGTGATTTGTACGATCTCTTCAACTTGGATGCTTTGGATCTGACACTCCTCCGCTGCTTCATCTTGTAAGTTGCTTGAAAATTTAATCTGCTTCTCACTAATCACATCCTCTATCGAACTGTGCTTTTTGCCTCACATCATCTTTATTACCATGTATTTTGCCTCCTTATACTTTGTTTTTTCTTACTAATAGGAATATGACTGTAGAAGTTGACAACAAGGGCCCTGCAGTTGGCTACCTTGATCCTGAACGCCTTTGCTCTACAACGTTAACCAGCACGTCTAACACTACTACTTTTGTGTGACCTATATGCTCAATGCCTTCGAACAATATGCTACAAAGAATTTGATGCTTACCGCTTATCTTAGTATGAACCACTGGATTGCAGTGGCGATCGTCCGAAGCAGCGGAAGGTCTACTATCTTGATCATTTAAGACAATTAATACTAATATTGTCCCTTTCGAGCTAATCATTAATGAGTAAGTTATTTCTTTCTTAACCTGCGGACGATCCTCAACAAACTGTACAGAGTATATTAATTAATAGTGTCCTAACCATTGTTGATTGTTTCGTTGTAGGGCTTGGGAATCTTACTACCGCAAAAAGTTCTTGCACCATGTCCCCTTGAAACACGTCAAAGATGTTAAGGTACATACCACTTATTTCCTTCTTGTGGAACCTAGTACGTACTAAAGCTTTAGTTTATTTCTTCTGAATCACCACTATTTTTCTTTGTACGTTTATTGCAGTGCCACCAACAACCTACTAGATCCAGACTCTGTGGCTTCTATTGTGCCTATCACATGCTTCGACTAAAAGAAAGCGGCCTAGATATGAAGGTACTTTATTGGGATCTTCATTTGTAAAACCTGCAACTGAGCACAGTTCTTGCTTATTAGCACTGCACATGTTTGGTAACCACCTATATATGTGTGTTGACTGGTGATATTGTTATATCCAGAGCTTAGGGCTAGAGGAGCATCCTCTCGACAAATCATTGCTGGCAGATGTTCGTGAAATAATTGCCAAATTCCTCATGGAACAGGTGATCACAACCGGAGGAAAATTTTATGCTGATGAGGGTGTGTGGGTTGAGATTGTGTATGGTGACTAGGAAATTTTTGCATTCCTCCTTGTCCATGAATTTTTGCATTCCTCCTCATTGTCCATGAATTTTTGTGATATTGTTGCATTCCTCCTTGGGAGATGCATTTCCCCCTTGTGTGAGATGATGAGCTGAATTTTATCATATGATGCATGTGAATTGTGGATTTCTGTGAATTTGGATGCTGGATCTAATTTCTGTGAATTTAGTCATATCCTGGCTGGTTCTAGGATGTAGCCCCTGATGGCTGCCAAATCCTGGCTGGATCCAGGATTCAGCCAGCAAGCAGGCAGCAGGTTATTGTAGGGGTGGCCTACGTATCTGTAACGGGTGTTAATTAAAACTTGTTACAAACACTGACCACTGAGTAACGGGCTTCAGTTGGAACACCCGTTACAAACTTGCCAACAAAGTAACGGGCACTGTAAAAGCCAGTTACCAATACGTGGCGACATCGGAGATGCTGGTTCACCACACGCATCTCTGATATTGATTTCACAATAACGGGCTTTGTTTTGGTGCCCGTTACCAAAGTTCCTTGTGGGCCCAGAGAAACAGTCATTTTCACGTGACCGGTGGCTAGTTGTGATAACAGTTGTTGTTTGATGCTCGTTACGAATATGTGTTATCAGTAATGGGCATCTGCCCGTTACCTTTCTTGGCTTATTTGTAACACTTGATCCATAACGGGCGCATTGCCCGTTACCAAAGGCGATCTACGCCCATTACCAAAGCCAGTTTTTCACGTAGTGCCACCCGCCCGAAGTGTCCAACACCATTGATCGAATCGTCGATCACCGCCATGCTCCACCTTGTGCCCTGCCCCTCCGCGGACAGCTTGTGTGACCTTGAGCGGTGTGGAACACACCCATAGTGCCTCAACATGGATCTTCTCCTTGGATCTGGTTCTGGTACCACTTGTTAGAATCAAAGCGCGGAAGCGATAACCCCAAGAACGCAAAGCCAAATCGCAAGATCACACAAACGAGAACGACACCGAGGCACGATGTTTTTTAACGAGATTCGGCCATGTGTTTATATCCTCGGGGCATGACTACGGGCGCTCCTCCCATCAACGGTAGCTACACTGGCATCCGGGCACCACCGCGGCAACGTCGGCACCCAGTCGTCTCACGGTTACAACGGTAGGTCTCTCATATTTATGGGCCATAGGAATACAAAGTACAACCGAGACTCTACCCTTATCCTACCAAATTACAACTCAAGTCCAACTGTAACCGGACTGTACACATATTCGACACATTTCTAACAGTTGCAACCACACATTTTCATCCAGATGGGTCGCAAGTTATGTGGTAGGTGCAACCATAGCCATCCTGAAGTTGCAATCACACACCTGTTCAGGTTGGAAACAGATAGTAGTCAGTTGTAGTTGCAAAAACCATCGTTCCAGGAGTTGCAAGCACACACTTTCCCAGGTTGCAATCACACACTCTTTTTTTCCCATGTTTGCAATCACACATATTGTTTACCTGGTAGTTGCAATGATAACAAACCTGAAGTTGCAAGCACACACCTCTCTAAGTTGCAAACCACACAGCAATTAGCTTTGTTGCAGGAGAACTTGGTCTTTTTCCCTCAGTAATCTAAATTTTGTTCTTTTTTGTGCAGGAAAACTTTATTGCAGTTCGGTCTGCTTGTTGATTTCACTGGAGAGGAGCTGCTGACCTCTTTTGCAAATGATTCACTAGGTGAGTCTAGCATCATAGATTACTATGTGCATTGATGCAACATAACGACATCGTGCACAAGCTTGACTCTAGTGGATATAGGGTCTTCCTGACCACAAAGTTTTTTGTAAGTTTTTCCAGCACCCCCAATTTTCTGCAGTCCATGTTGTTTATAGTTGCTTTTAACCATCCCTTTTTTTGCACAGTTCAATGTCTCATCCTGCGAAGCTGTACTCAACCCTGATAAATCTGAGACAAAACAATTCCAAGTCGTGGGGAGACATCTTATGTCTGAGTGCCAACATTATGATCTGTCAAAAGCTAAACTGGTTAGTACACTTTTTTCCATAACTAAATCTGTCTCTTTTTCCCATCCTACCTTTTCTTCAATGCCCCCTTAGTGTTATCTAGTAGTTGCAATAACATCCAATTAGAAGTTGCAATCACTCACAGTGTTTAACTTGCAGTTGCAATTAACAGCTTACCAGCAGGTCCCCCCCATGTTGCAAGTGCAACATATTTTTCCATGTAGCAATTTTTCTCAGTTTTTCTTTTTTTGCAATCAATACGACACAGACTATGCAAGTCTTATGACATTTTTTCTTGCAATTGTCCTTTTTCTTTGTAAGGAAATGTTTTTTTGTCTGTTGATTCGTTCACTCCTGGTTTTTTTATCATATCTTTGTCCCGATCCAAGATGGTGCACACTATTTTGTGTACTGTTTCAATTTCATCCACAAACATATTGATGTGCTGAACTCCAACATTACTTCATGAAATGCATTAACCAGGAAGAACGCCACAAGGCTGCATTTGCGAAAATCCCAATCATAGATGCAGCATTCCAAAAAGTGTCCAATCTGAAGCTACCTAGAGTCAGTGCATGGAGGAAGCCTTTCATTGACTTGCCGAAGCAAGCGGGCCAAAGCGATTGCCTTTTCTTCGTTTGGAAGTACATGGAGTACTATGACGGGGACTCACTGGCCATTGAAATCAATCTGGTGAGTAATGGTGTCTATTGAATTACATTTTTTTGTGTGTCTTCCCTCCTAGTTTGCAATCACAAATTTTATGCAATAACAGTCTACATGGTACTTGCAACCATAGCCAATCAAAAGTTGCAAGCACACACTTCTTTATGTTGCAAACCACACTCAACATTTTAGCTTAGTAGTCACACAAGCTGGAGCTGGTTGCAAACCACACATTGTTACTTTGCTAGGTGCAATCACAGCTCACCAAAAGTTGCAACCAAACACTCCTCTAGGTTGCAACCACATTTAGTGTTCTATATGTTTTGTTGCAATCACACTGAACCAGAGAGTCTGCAAGCACATACCCTTTTTTTGCATGCAGCAAATTGCTGGTTTGCAAAACATAATCGTCGAGAACACTTTTTTCTTTTTTTCTGTAATCCGAATCTTTTTTCTGTGTGCTCATCATGTGTTTTTTATGGTACTGCAATTTAAGAGCCCGATATACAGATGCGGGTTGATGCATTATGAGCTCTTCCTCCCCTGAATCAAGTTGAGCTTCCTGAATCGCTGGACAAGTTCAGAATCGGCGGACATCCTTTGCCAGTTAACTGGGACAGTAGTCAGTCAAACAATTAGTTGTTTGCAAGTTCAAGTCAAACTTCTAGTCTATATGTAATCGCAGTTTGGAACATTTTAGGTCGAGTTTGATCGAGTTTGGAACTATTATTGTTATCTGACGTGCAAAGAACTGAAGCACTACTTGAGTTGCAATCACAGTGTTTTCTAAATTGCACAGGGAGTTGTAATTGTAGTGTATAAAAGTTGAAATCATTTGTTAAATGTTTAGTTTGCAATTATAGTGTTTTTTGTGGCGTCGCAATTAATAGGCTTATGAAGTTGTAACCAAAGGCTTTTTTTTTGTTTTTAACTTACACAGCAGCATAGAACAATATAAAACGGATAAATAACATTCGATCCACACAGATGTAGCAGCTTGCGATTAGTGTGTTTTCAGACTTGCACCCGTCGTGTAGTGTATGTTGCAAACCTCATGCACATAGATGAACATCGCATCTGATCCTAAAGGTATTTTTTCTATGTTGCAATCACGGCTAACTAGAAGTTGCAACCACGCATCTGTCCAGGTTTCAAACCACACACTAGTTTTTTGGTAGTTGCCACACACCTCTTTCAGGTTGCAAACCACACAGTAGTCAGATGTAGTTGCAAACCGCAGTATACTAGAAGTAGTAGGCACACACTTTCCCCAGGTAGCAATCACACACTCTCCCATGTTGCAATCACAGCAACGCAGCAGATGCAACCACACATTTCCTCTAGGGGCGGCGCAATCACACACAATGTTATATGGCAGTTGCAACCATAGCCATGCTAGAGTTGCAAGTACACACCTCTTCATGTTGCAAACACACAGTATTCAGCTGTAGTTGTGTTGATGGTAAAAACTCGTTTAACATTTCGATTGGACTCACAAGCGTACAAGTCACCTATGCCCTTCTTCACCTACGGGAGATCCCAAGGTTTGTCAATCCACGGAGTAAGGGGATTGCTAGCGCTTACCCAAGCACTAATCTAGTTGACTAGGGAAACCTTTAAAGAGAGGATTAAACTTAAAGTAAAAGCAATCTAATCTATGTTAGTCTAAGATTAAGCTAGATGGCAAAGGTTGGTACAAGAGAGTGATTAAGAAAGATAAGCGTTCCCTCCCTAGGATCTAGGATATCATAGATATGCATCTACTACACAAGAGTGGTAAACCAATCTACCGGGGGTTGTGACCATGGATTCGCCCTTTCCCTCCCCCCGTACTATCATTACACGGAGGTAATCGTGACTAGACCTATGATGGACACGGTATGTTGATGGAATCTATGGGAGTAGCGTATATCATACGCCCAAAAAACACGGTAGCTAACCTTAATCATCAAAGCATCATCAACATGAAAGCAATATATTGAAACCACGAATCAAGTAGCAATCACATAGAATGTATCCATCTAACCCTAGGAATGAACGGAGACATTACCCCATCATCTTACAAGGATTGAAGCACATAGGGGTGATGGAGATTCCCGAGAACGTCGTCGATGAAGATGGTGGTGATGAAGCTTGGGAAGACCCCTAGCCCAGCGGCTTGGAGTCCTTGTCTTGCTTCCTTCCCTCCGTCGACGTGGATCATTGCGACGAACTCATCTAATCTTATCCCTCATCTTGTGGCGGTGAGTTTCTGGTGAATAGAGGTCGGTAGAATGATTGGATGCGGCGACCATCGGACGAGAGAGCTACAAATAGACCGAGATGGAGCTAGGTCAAAGAGCAGGCCGAACCGGGCCAGAAACCCCTTGGGCCGGTCCGAACGGGCCGGCCGGCCTAGGCCCTT
This sequence comes from Cenchrus americanus, assembly GCA_947561735.1. Classification (NCBI taxonomy): domain Eukaryota; kingdom Viridiplantae; phylum Streptophyta; class Magnoliopsida; order Poales; family Poaceae; genus Cenchrus; species Cenchrus americanus. The sequence goes on along the minus strand of OX387244.1, from coordinate 71,377,063 downwards.
TCTGGGCCGGTTCGGGCCCATCTTCTTCTCCGCAGCTCATCTTGGCATTTTTGGACTTTTCCCCCTTGATTTGTGTCATTTTTGAGGTCGTCATCCCCGCGATCAAGATAGGGGATCTTCTCGTATGAAGTCCAAACTTTACGTCTTAGTCCTCGGGGATGATCCGTCGTACCACCTTGGTTCTTACCACCTTTGGAAGTGATTTCTCCTTGCACTCTAGCACGAACGGAACTCCTCATTTGCTCCTTTGAACTTGTTGTGACTTTGTCCCTTTTGTCCATGTTTTCCTACAAAAACACAATACTTCCAAATGCACATACGAAGTTGAACTTATTATATCATTAGTGTGCCTAGTGGCGGGTTAGTTGCAAATCATAATCGAAACCAATGCATAACAAGTACTCTTGGTTGACGAAAATTCACCGTCAACATCTCCCCCATGCTTAAACCTTGCTCATCCTCGAGTAAGTAATCCTCACCAGAAAACCGCCGCCGCAAGATGAGGGAGAGAGTTAGATAATCTCGTCGCAAGGATCAACGCCGGCGGAGAGAAGGAAGCAAGAGGAGGACTCCAAGCCGCGGGCCTAGGGGTGTTCCCAAGCTTCATCGCCGCCTTCTTCATCGACGACGTTCTCCGGAGTCTCCATCACCCCTTTGTGCTTCAATCCATGTAAGATGATGGGGTAATGTCTCTGTTCATCCCTAGGGTTAGATGGATGCATGCTATGTGATCGCTACTTGATTTGTGGTTTCAATCTATTGCTTTCATGTTGATGATGCTTTGATGATTAAGGTTAGCTACCGTGTTTTCCGGGCGTATGATATCTGCTACTCCCATAGATTCCATCAACATACCGTGTCCATCATAGGTCTAGTCACGATTACCTTCGCGTAGTGATAGTACGAGGGGAGGGAAAGGGCGAAAACGTGGTCACAACCTCTGGTAGATTGGTTTACCACTCTCGTGTAGTAGATGCATATCCATGATATCCTAGATCCTAGGGAGGGAACGCTTATCTTTCTTAATCACTCTCTTGTGTCCACCCTTTACCATCTAGTTTAACCCTAGATTTGTTTGATCAACTTAGGTTAGATTGTCTTTACCTTTAGATTAATACTCTTTCAAAGGTTTCCATTCAACTAGATTAGTACTTGGTTAAGCGCTAGCAATTCCCTTGCTCCGCGAATTGATAAGAACCTAGGGAATCCCCGTGGTGAAAAAGGTGTAGGTCCGTACGCTTGTGGGTCATAGGTGGATACGAGTTTTATCCATCAACAACGCTTAATGGAGTCATTGGTCGCCCTTCTTCAATGTTGTCATCACCATCTCCTCTTTCCTGTTCTCATCGTCTCCTTGCTGTCTCTTTTTTCACAGATTTCCCATCTGTCCAAAACAGAACATATATCGAAATATAGTTCCATTTAAAATTTTATGAATTTGCCTTTCCAACGTGTGGTCATTCATCAAAAACGGAGTTCAAACAAGGGAGCTATGTCCGTTTTACTTCAGCGTTGCGTGCTGTCCAAAACTGATTTCAGGACGTGTTGCACTCGGTGATTCGGGCATAACCTCTTGTAGGAACCTCCGATTTTCTTGATTCTTGATTTGTTGGAATCGTAACTTTATGGTGCTTCTAAATATCCAAAAATATTTAGTGTTTTCTGTTGACGTTCCTTAGCCTCACAACTAAGATGGTACAAATGGCAACGGTGACAGAAATGCTTGTTGGCACCTACAAGTGTCACCGCCGGGTTCACACCTCTAGTAATGGGACCAGGGGACATCAGGGGTAAAACACACGATCACAGAAAGGTCTGCAAGCGCACGAATTACCATTGTAGCACTTCACCCGTTGAATGATTTCACCTTGGGTTTGATCGGGGCCACCTCATCTTTCTTATGTTGGGGTCGTGGCTCCCTCCACCTTCTAGCTTCCTCATCTTGCACTAGGTAGCATTGCTCTTCATTTGCTTGGAATTTGAATGTCATGTTCCTTTGCCCTATGTGGAATTGGATCTTCCCGGCTCCGACATCAATCCTTGCATTGACATCTCTTAGGAATGGTCGCCTGAGAATGAGCGGAATTTCTTCTTGTGTGCCGAGGACCACTAAATCCGCAAAGACATACGAGCCTCTGACATTCACCAAGAGACTTTCTACTATGCCCTCTAGACATTTGATCGATGAACCTGCAAGTTGGATTGTCATCGTTGTCAGAGAGATAGCCGGGTATCCTAACTCTTCAAACATGGCTTTGGGCATGAGGTTGACACTTGCTCCGAGGTCACAAAGAGCATTCTTGATCTCTTGGTAGTAGATTGTGCATGTGATGCCCGGATAGCCATTGTCTTTCTTGTGCAAGACAGGTGATTCGTCCCATGGGTCTTGAATTTGATGTATAAGCTTCCCTACCTGGTTAGGTGCATATGACCTCCTAGATGGCTTACCCCATCTGGTGGATATGGTGCTAACACGCTCTCGGGTCTCGGGTAGGCTCGGGTTGCCCCGGGATTCCACCCGACTCAAAAGAAGGTAAAGAAGCAACAAGGTGAGCTAGTTGAGTTTCGATCATTTTATTAATGCTAAGCTGATTCTTTGTTGACGGTGTATTTTGGTACACCAAACATGTTCATTACACTTTGGTTTGGATTTGATTATGGAACTAACCCGCCACTAGGCACACTAATCATATAAAAATTTCATCTATGTGCATGCATTTGGAAGTGTTGTGTTTATGTAGGAAAACATGAACATAATGGACGGATTCGCAACAAGTTCAAAGGAGCATTTACGGAGTCTTGTTCGTGTTCATGAGCTTGATGAAATCACTTCCAATGGTGGCAAGGACTGAAGTGCTACGTAGGAACACCCCGGGGATTGAAGCATAAAAGATCGAACTTCATGCGTGGAGAACCTCCATCTTGGACGTGAGGATGACATCGTCAAAATCATGCAAGTGGAAGGGGCAAAGTGCATAATCACTTGAGGACCCACGGGAGCGAAGGGGCGACCGAATTGAGCCAAAATGGGCCTGGGCCGGTCGGCCCAGCCCACTTTGGAGGTCGGTTCGGCCCCCCTTTTCTTGCACCCGAAGGATCTTCAACCCTAAAATCCTGGAGGCGCCGCCCTTCGCAGAGGGGAGAGCCATTCGCACCAGGAGTCCATCCACAAGCTAGAGAGAGAGGAGGGAGATCTCCGGAGGGGGATCGACTACCTCAATGGAAGCACCCACAAGTGGAGAAGAAGGAATACACCATCGGAAGGGTGACCATGATCAACGGTGCTATGTCTAGCACATTGATGGGGTAATCTCCTTATTTGTCCATGGGTTGTAATCGATCTTGAGATGTAATCGTACTTTGTCAGATTATCTATCTATCATCTTGTGTTGAATATACTTTAATACTTAAGGTTAGCTACCATGCCGTAAAGGGAGTAGAGCTCCAATGCTTCCTTGGATCCATTCAATATGCCGTGTCCATCATAAGTCTAGTCATGAATACCTTCGCGTAGTGACAGTACGAGAGGAGGGAAGGGCGAAACCGTGGTCACAACCCCCGATAGATTAGATTGGTTTTCATGTTTGAAATGATTGCATGTTCTAGTATCGTAGATCCATGGGTGAGTGTCTCCTATCTTGACAGTTTAATCATTCTCTCTAGTGTAGTTTAGTCGTTTTCTAGTTTAATCATAGTTAGGGTTTGAGTAGTTAGTAAGTAGAGGTAGATCAAACACTTGTAATCCCCTTGCTCCGCGGATTGACAAGAACCTTGGGAATCCCGTGGTGGAAAAGGTGTAGGTCCGTACGCTTGCGGATCGTAGGTGGATACGTCTTTTATCCGTCAACAAGCCCCTTTTTTCTAGCGCCGTTGCCGAGGAGCAAGCTAGTTTACATCGTTTGGTTTGCATCTAACTTAGTTTTGTACTTAGTTTATCTTTTGTTTGCTAATATCTAACACATATTACCTAGAAAACCACTTGTTTTGTTTTTGTTTTTGTTTTTATCTTGTTGTCTAAATGGCGTTCATCAATCAACCCGTGGAAGAACCGGAGAAATCACTTAGGGATTATGCTAGCCCTCGATGTGAAGAAATAAAAGTACAAGAATCGGATTCGAAGCTCGAAGTGACCAAGTATGAGATTAAAACCAAGATCATCGAGATGGTGGCGGCAAACCCGTTTGAAGGGATGGTTTCGGAGAACCCATATAGACACATAAGGCATTTCATGACGCTATGCAACACGGTGCGTCAAGAAGGAGTTCCCGATGAATGGTTCAAATGGAATCTCTTTCCATACTCACTTGCCGGTGAAGCAAAGACATGGTACTCGTTTGCGTCCTTTGAAGTTGAAGGCAATTGGAACAAGTTGACAAAGAAGTTTTGCGAGAAGTTCTTTTCAATTAGCAAGGTTCAACATCTAAGGAGGCAAGTGATCACTTTCACGCCAGGAGAAGAGGAAGGGATAGACCAAGCTTGGAATAGGTTTAATGAGTTGATCGAACGAGGACCAAGACTCGACTTCTCTGGTGACGTACTCTAGCATACATTTTTCTGTTCCCTAACCCCTAGTTACATGCAACATGTCCAAATGTGTGCAGGTGGGGATCTCATGGAAAAAACACTCACGGAAGCCGCTCAACTTCTACAAAAAATTAGTAAAGAGGCCGCCATGCGAAGAGATTGGAAAACAGGACTTGCGGGAGAGCCGGAATATAACTTGAGGATGAAGAAGTGTGCTGAATTTTCTAAAGAGGCAACCCCGGAAGTCACAAAAGAGGAGCCAATCCCGGAAAAGCTTGAACAAGAACACATCAAGTCAAGAACTACCCCGAGCGTTGACTTCGCCGTACCAAATGGGACAAACAAGAGAAGCATGTCAAGCGCGAAGCCACTAAGGGAGTTCGAGCCAATGGATTGGATTCCTATCGATTACGGAGAAGTATTCGACAAGAAAAGACCGTTCCCTAATCAAAAGGGGATGGCAAGAGCATTGGAAGTGGATTTCCCACCGGAGAAGAAAGTGGACGATTCATACGACCTTGAAACCACCGGTGAGATCTTTCAAAAGCTCTTTGGAGATGATGAAGTGGATCCGGAACACATGGCCGAGGTGAAGAGAATCATGGGGATCAAGCCCGAAGCATCACCATACGCTCGCCTCGCCAAAGTTTACGCGATAGGATCCGAAGAAGAAGAGAAGATGACACGACACTTGAGTTGCGAGATCAACAGAGTTCAATGCAAAGCTTTATGCGACATCGGAGCCCAAGTAAGTGTCCTATCTTCTAAAATTTACGATAAAATTCAAGACCACAACCTAGACTTAGCTCCAACATCAACGAAATTAATTATGGGAGATGGTAGAACTATTAGACCTCTAGGTATTGCTTGCAACATGAATGTAAAATCTCTGGAAAATGTATACCAACTGATTTCTTTGTTATTGATGCTTACCATAGTAATCATGATCACATAATCCTAGGTAGGCCCTTTCTTAAGTTGGTTGATGCCGTGTTGGATGCCGGAAAAGGCAAAGTAACAATGAACCTTAATGGAAAGAAGTACACATATAATTTTCTTCGCGTTTCTAAACACCCTACACCCTTTCCTCCCGAAGATGAAGTAGAGGAGGTAGATAGTCTTTGTTTTGTTGAAACCCTTAGAGACCCGCTGCAAAGAGCGATGGAAAATCAAATTAATGATTAACAAGATGAAGAGCTAGAAGAAGCAACAAAAGGCTTAGAGCCGCATGATGGAAGCATGGAGGAAGAAAGATTCGAGGACATATGAGAGATTAAACCCGAGGAGCCACAAGTGCCCGAGGTAGACCTTAAACCTTTGCCCAAAGGATTAAAGTATGAATTTTTGGGCCCAGACAAGACTTATCCAGTCATCGTGAGCGACGAGTTGAGTCTCGAAGAAAATGAGAAGTTGCTGATTTTATTGAAAAACGTAGGAAGGTGATTGGATATTCGATTAATGATCTCAAAGGTCTTAGCCCAGCCTTTTGCACTCATCGTATACCAATGGAAGACCAATGTAAGCCCATAGTGGACCACCAAAGGAGGCTAACTCATGCCATGCGAGAGGTAGTAAAGAAAGAGGTCATCAAGTTACTTGATGCCGGAATCATCTACCCGGTTCCGCATAGCGAATGGGTGAGCCCGGGACATTGTGTACCGAAGAAAGGAGGTTTGACCGTGGTGAAAAATGAGAAGAACGAGTTGATACCGCAAAGAACCATGACCGGGTGGCGGATGTGTATAGATTATCGAAAGCTAAGCAAAGCAACGAAGAAAGATCACTTCCCCCTACCGTTCATTGACGAGATGCTCGAGAGATTAGCAAACCACGCTTATTTTTGCTTTCTCGACAGGTACTCGGCGTTCATGCAAATTCCCATTCACCCGGACGATCAACACAAAACAACGTTTACATGCCCTTATGGAACGTTTGCATATAGAAGGATGCCCTTCGGTTTATGCAACACTCCGACCTCTTTTCAACGTTGCATGATGGCCGTATTCTTGGAATTCATCGAAGAAATTGTCGAGGTGTTCATGGATGATTTTTTCGTTTATGGGAAGACGTTCATGGATTTCTTGGCAAACTTGGATAAGGTCCTCACGAGGTGTGCGGAGGTAGACTTGGTGTTAAATTGGGAAAAGTGCCACTTCATGGTTAAGCAAGGCATAGTGCTCGGACATGTTATATCCGAGAAAGGCATTGAAGTGGACAAGGCTAAGGTAGAGACGGTTGAGCAACTCCCACCTCCGAAGGATGTCAAGTCCTTGAGGAGCATTCTAGGCCATGCCGGATTTTATAGAAGATTTATTAAGGACTTCTCAAAGATCACTAAGCCTTTAACGCATCTCCTTCAAAAGGATGTGGCTTTTGACTTTGATGAGAAGTGCCTAGCGGCATTCCGGACCTTGAAAAGTGTGTTGGTGAGTGCTCTCATTATTCAACCTCCGGATTGGAGCCAACCTTTCGAGATCATGTGTGACACAAGTGACTATGCCGTAGGTGCGGTTTTGGGTCAAAGAAAGGAAGGCTGAGTTCACGTCGTTTACTACGCTAGCAAAACTCTTAATGGGGCACAATTAAACTATGCCACTACGGAAAAGGAATTGCTAGCGGTGGTTTTCGCCTTCGAAAAATTCAGATCTTACATCGTGAACTCGAAGGTCATTGTTTACACCGATCACGCAGCCATCAAGTATCTATTGGCTAAGAAGGATGGTAAACCACGATTGATTCGTTGGATCCTTCTTCTTCAAGAGTTCCATGTTGAAATTCGTGACAAGAAGGGGGTGGAGAATGTTGTGGCCGATCATTTGTCTAGGATGAATCGTGGACAAGATGATAAAGAGCCAGTAGAAGACAAGATGAGAGATGACCACCTCTATCGAGTGCTCGATAAAGACACTTGGATGATTGATATCATTCGAGCGATTCGGAAGATGCCTCTAGACCATCTAGATAAAAACTCTCAAAAGAAGATAATCTCCGAAAGTAAGAAGTACTTTTGAGATGCACCGTACCTCTTCAATCTTGGCAATGATGGAGCTATGAGAAGATGTGTGCCAAGAGAAGAGAGGCTAGAAATTTTGAGAAAGTGCCACGCGGCGGAGTACAGTGGACACTATAGCCATTTTCGGACCCAAGAAAAAGTATGATCTAGCGGATTCTATTGGCCGGAGATGCATGAAGACACTGAAAGATATGTTGCATCATGCCCCGAATGCCAAAGAACCGGAAACATCTCTCAAAGAAATTCTATGCCCTTGAGATATAATCTACAAATCGATTTATTCGATGTATGGGGAATAGACTTCATGGGGCCTTTCAAAAACTCACACGGATTTGAGCATATTCTAGTCATGATTGATTATGTATCCAAGTGGGTAGACGCTATGCCATGTCGTAAAGCTTCCACGGAGGAGTCCATTACTATGATTAAGAACGTGATTTTTCCTCGTTTCGGTACACCAAGAATCTTGATAAGCGATGGAGGAACTCACTTCACCGGGAAGAATTTCAACAAGTGCTTGTCCAAGTTGGGAATTGAACATAGGGTCTCTACGGCCTATCACCCGCAAACCAACGGACAAGTGGAAATGTCGAATAGGCAATTAAAAAGCATCCTCAACAAACCCATAGAGAAGGGAGGCAAAGATTGGTCAAAGAAATTAGACGGAGCTTTGTGGGCTTATCAAACGGCGTTCAAGACACCAATAGGCATGACCCCTTATCAATTCATCTACGGAAAAGCTTGCCACCTTCCGGTTGAGTTGGAATATAAAGCCTATTGGGTGATTAAAGAGATGAACCTTGATCTCAATGCCGCGGTGGTAAAACGAAGGATTCAAATAAGCAAGCTAGATATATGAGATTGAAAGCATATGAAAATGCAAGCATATACAAAGAGAGAATTAAAAGGTGGTATGACAAAAGGTTGAAAAAGAAAGAGTTTAAAGAAGGAGATAAGGTCCTCCTCTACAATTCGAGGTTTAAAACCTTCGGAAAGGGGAAATTGCAAAGCAAGTGGGACGGACCTTATGTTGTGCATACGGTGCTCTCCAACGGAGCGGTAACCATTATGAATATGAAAGGCGATCAATTTATGGTGAATGGTCAATGGCTTAATGTTTACTACGAACCCGACGTTGTGCCCCTTCACCATGTTGATGTCTTCACCATGGAAGAAGAGCCCGAACGTCCCACCTAGGACGAAAAACAAGGCATGGATTTTTGTAAATAGTTTTTCTTTTATTTTTTTGGAGTTTCTCGCGAAGATTTACTGGGCCAACTTTTTCCCATGGGCTGAGAAGGCGAAAAAGGGCAGTACACGGGAAACCGGACCAGATCGGCCCCGAGACAGGGTGGGCCGGCCGGCCCGGTCCGACCAGCCCAGGTGGGCCCCAGCAGCGTTTCGCCCTGGTTTTTTCTCGATTTGCTCCTTTTCGACTTCCTTCTTCGGTCAGAAAATTTTAAGGGAAGTTTGAATAAGGAAAATGAGGTTCCTAGGGTTTTCCTTCTCGGACTAGTTATTTGGCCGAATTGGGAGCTCGGGAATCCATCCCATCAAGCAATATTTTGCACCCACGCAGCAGCCATGGTGTCCCCGAGGAGCTTAGAGTTGTAGCAAGGCGCCAAGGAGCCACTGATGGAGGAGGCGAAGCGATGCGAGCTCAAGCTACCCGTCGAGATCAAGAGGACCGCCCGCATCCATTGCGGAGGGCGTGTCCCGACCGGAGCTATCGCATCTCGCAACCCCGTCAAGGAGGAGAAGGTCCCTACTCCCGTTCGAAGGTCGGCGCGCATCCGAGGCATGAAGCGGAAGGACTACAAGGAGGTGTCGCCCGAGCCTAAGGACTATGGGGATAGCGACTACTCCGACGATCGTAGCCCGAGCTCGTGGGCAGCCGCCGGAAGAGATGATAACGATCTTTACGTTTGGGAAGAGGTGCCCAAGGAGAAGACTCCCGAAGGCCCCAACGACGGCGGCGACAACGACGGTGGTGACGACAATGGTGATGGCGACGATGGCGGTGACGACGGCGGAGACCCTGGCGATGACGACCCTTTCGGGATGCATCCGATGTGTTGTGCGGCTTGCCTGCACTCCATCTCGGAGCTCTACGCATCGGTCGATGAATGTTTCCTGGCCATGGAGGCGATGAGGCAGCGTATGGAGGATTTAGAGCGCGTAGTCGAAGACGACTACAAGTTCCTAAACCGCAACATGCGCAAACTTTTTGGCATGGTTGGGAACATGAAGGGCAGGTGGTGCAATAGTTGCGGGAAGTACCGCTAGGTTTAGTTTTCCCCCTTAGGAATTTTGTAAGATACGATGAGGACGTCGTATGATTTTAGCGTGGGGGAGAGCTAGCTAGCTAGCCTTTAGTTTTTGAGCTTCAAGTTTAGATTGGTTCGGTTTAGTTTTCGAGAGAGTCTTAGAGTTTAAGAGTCTTTAGTTTTTGAGTGTGTTTTTAAATTTTTGCAAGTGTCTTAATTTAGTGTTTGCATCAAAGAAAATCAAATAAAAAGAGTCCTTTAACTTTTGTGTCTTGTGTGTTGCTTATCGTGATTTACTCGTTCATTCATCTTTAGTTTTTGATATATGAACATAAGTGTGTGGTTTGAAAAACGTTTACCGTGGGGCTTAGTGGAATTGCTACTACTGAAAGTACCCATACCACACTTCGATCTTGGGCTTCACATATTAGTTGTGCTATGTTCAATGTTAAAAGTTGGAGGATTTCAATTCTGAAAATTATCTAAAAAGCCTTGTAATAAAGGTTAGCAAAACCTCTTTTTCCAAGTTGAGAGTAAGGAAAAAAATCCTATACAAAGCCAAGTTTATTTTTTTCTCCACCATAAGTATGATTAGCACAATGAGTTGGGCTAGGACCCTTCTCTCTTGGGAGTTTGAATTTCGAGCAATGATCATGTCCTTATGCTTATCTTTGTTGCTAGCCTCATCATGCATTCGGTAACGTGACTTTCACATCGGAATTCCTGTACATCGCCGAATTCCATACCCAACCCTATATATCTCTTTTGTACATCGCATTTCTTGAACACAACCTACTCTCAAAAGTTTCGTCTCGTCTCTAGCATGGTTTATTTAAAAATTCAGATTGTATGCATGCAAGAAAGAGAGGAGTTGAGAGCTTTGGAAAGAGAGAAAAGATGTCAAGAGAGGGAAAATAAAGGGAAAAGTATGTGTATGGAAAAGAAAGAAGGAAAAAATAGAAAAGAAAGAAAGAAAATAAATATATGTATGAGAGAATGAAAGAAAGAAGAAAAAGAGAAAAGAGGAGTGGCAATAAAGATATGAGAGGGATGAATCAAGTGAAAAGAAAAAAAATAAAGTGCAAGGAAGGATGTCACGTTGTTGAGAGACGGAACTTTCACTCTTTTTCCAACCATGTGCAATCCGACAACGAGGACGTCATCGGTGCCTCGTAGTCATATTTTCTTTTTCCCTTGCACATGTCCACCATTCTAAATCTTCTCATCCTTGATATCCCTACATATGGATTAATTCTCATGATCATTGGCTTTGAAAGGTAAACAACAACTAGAGGAAGTTCTTAGTTTGACAATACTTGTGTTGATTGCGCTAGCCCTACCTATAGCTCCACTTTACATGTTATATGAGAGATTTATGAGAGGTGAGAGTTTTATAAAACTGGTTTAGGATAGCCACCTCATATGAGTGACTTGAGAGAGCTTGGAGAAAGGTTTTTGTCTAACACTTGTTGCAGGAATTTTATTTTTGAAAAATCATAAAAACCATCTGATGGAAGCAACGAAGTAAGCATGGCTGAAATTGAAGACTTTGAGTGAAGAGTTTGAGTTGTGGGGTAAATCTTGATGTGGTAAAAATTCTAAACGCCCACGTTTATGTATGATGATCATTACATTATGTTTATGCATTAAAGACAAAAGATTGACTAACTTGTGAAGAAGGATTAGCGGTACACAATTACAACACTTTGGACGAAGTTCTTTTACGAGTACTTGATCGAGGATGAGCAAGAGCTAAGCGTGGGGGAGATGTTGACGGTGTATTTTGGTATACGAAACATGTTCATTACACTTTGGTTTGGATTTTATTATGGAACTAACCCGCCACTAGGCACACTAATCATATAACAAGTTCATCTATGTGCATGCATTTGGAAGTGTTTTGGTTATGCAGGAAAACATGAACATAATGGACGGATTCGCAACAAGTTCAAAGGAGCATTTATGGAGTCTTGTTCGTGTTCATGAGCTTGATGAAATCACTTCCAATGGTGGCAAGGACCGAAGTGCTACGTAGGAACACCCCGGGGATTGAAGCGTAAAAGATCGAACTTCATGCGCGGAGAACATCCATCTTGGACGCGAGGATGACATCGTCAAAATCATGCAAGTGGAAGGGGCAAAGTGCATAATCACTTGAGGACCCACGGGAGCGAAGGGGCGACCAAACCGGGCTGAAATGGGCCTGGGCCGGTCGGCCCAGGACGGCCGGCCCAGCCCACTTCGGAGGTCGGTTCGCCCCCCCTTTCCTTGCACCTCGAAGGAAGCACCCACAAGTGGGGAAGAAGGAAGACACCGTCAGAAGGGTGACCATGATCAACGGTGCTATGTCTAGCACCTTGATGGGGTAATCTCCTTATTCGTCCATGGGTTGTAATCGATCTTGAGATGTAATCGTGCTTTGTCGGATTATCTATCCATCATCTTGTGTTGAATATACTTTAATGCTTAAGGTTAGCTACCATGCCATAAAGGGAGTAGAGCTCCAATGCTTCCTTGGATCCATTCAATACGCCGTGTCCATCATAGGTCTAGTCATGAATACCTTCGCGTAGTGACAGTACAAGAGGAGGGAAAGGGCGAAACCGTGGTCACAACCCCCGATTGATTAGATTGGTTTTCATGTTTGAAATGATTGCATGTTCTAGTATCGTAGATCCATGGGCGAGTGTCTCCTATCTTGATAGCTTAATCATTCTCTCTAGTGTAGTTTAGTCGTTTTCTAGTTTAATCATAGTTAGGGTTTGAGTAGTTAGTGAGTAGAGGTAGACAAATGCTTGTAATACCCTTGCTCCGCAGATTGACAAGAACCTTGGGAATCCCGTGGTGAAAAAGGTGTAGGTCCGTACACTTGCAGATCATAGGTGGATACGTCTTTTATCCGTCAACATTCTTCATGGCAGAGGTGAAAGATTCTATGGTGGAGTTAAGATTTTCAAGAACTTTATCATTGATGGATAACTAGTTGTTTAAACTTTCATTAATTCTAGCTTGGCAAAAGACAAGATCTTTAATGGAAGGCTAATTATTGAAAGAATTAGAATAGTTACCTCCATTTTGATTGTTGAACGGGAAGTTGGGCCTCGAGTTCCACCCTTGATTGCTATAGTTTTTGTTGCGGAACCCGTTGTTGTTGCCATTGTTGATGAAGCTGGCTTCTTCCCTTGTTCTGAGGCAATCATTGCCCGAATGACCGACATTACTGCAAACTTCGCACGTCATGTGTGCGTCCATGATCTTAGCGGTTTCCATGATGGTCGATGCCTCCAATTTCTTCATGAGGAGGTCCATCTTAGCGGCGATCATGTCGATTCCATCGACTTGGTGAACACCATGGGTACGAGGTTGGAAATGATCTCCATCCCATCCTTGATTTGCCACCATCTTCTCGATTAATTCCTTAGCGGTTGGTACTTGTAGCGAGAAGAAGGCTCCTCCAGCAGCTGCATGTAGGTGCTCACGGGTCGTACGCTTGAGCCTGTGATAGAAGGTCTGAATTAAGAACCACCCTTGCATGCCATGCTGTGGGCATGCGGTGATGTACTCCTGGAAGCGTTCCCATGCTTCCGGGATACTCTCATCATTCTGCTGCTGGAAACCCGAAATTCTTCCGCGGAGGGCATTGGTTTTGCCCACCGGGATGAACTTTGTGAGAAATGACTTTGAGAACTTATCCCATGTGTTTATGGCATCTCGCTCCACATAAAACCATTTCTTCGCCTTCCTGAGCAATGAGAACGGGAATAGGCGAAGACAGATGGCATTATCTGTAATTCCATGGATAGTGAAAGTCCTGCACACCTCCAAAAAGTGCTGGAGATGTGCGTTGGCATCTTCATTGGGCTTGCCGGATAACGGATTTGCTTGCACCATGTTGATCAACGCCAGCTTGAGCTCAAAGTTTCCGTCTCCTACCGTTGTGGTTGGTCCGGTTGGGACATTGGTGTTGGATGGAGCGGAAAACTCGCGGATCGTCCTCTGGGCCATTGGTGCTGACGAGGTGCTACCTACGGGATCGATGGTGTTCGTCTCTTGAGTCAAGAGAAACTTCTGAGGGATGATGACATGGGGTCACACTCTCCTCACAAGTGACTCCGGATTGTCGTTAAAGTTGGACGGTAAATCGAAACTGGTCATGCACTACTCTGCGTACACAAGAGTAGAGCAAGGGTAAACCCGCTTAAAATAGCAGTTCACCGAACCTTGATAATTCTACCACGATGTCTAAATTATATCTTATGCCTATTGCCTCCCTGACAATGGCACCAGAAATGTTTATTGACGTTCGTTAGCCTCACTACTAAGATGGTACAAACGGCAACGGTGACAGAAATGCTTGTTGGCGCCTACAAGCGTCACCGCCGGGTTCACACCTCTAGTAATGGGACCAGGTGATATGCACACGCCAATGTCATCGACCACTCCAACCACTTTGCCGACCTCTACACCAACACCTACAGGACCAATCACACGTAGCCGAGCTAAAAAGATACAACAAGAGGTGCATGCGCTACTTTGTGAACTTAAACTCAATTCTAATGATAATTTTATGCTACCTAAGTCTTGAATGTTGATACTTCTCAGGTACGTTGAAGATAATCATCAAGACGAAGGTCACGAAGCTAGAATCGGCAAAGTTCTCGTCATTCAGCAAGACCATTCGGCAATTTCCCAATCCATTCGGCAATCCATTTGGCAGTTTCCTGAAGCATAAGTTCGGGCATTAAACTGTACCAATCTACGAAGTTTCCCATAGCATGCTATACACAGTTGGAAAGATAATCGAGTTAGCTTTCCAACGCATCTAGTCCCACGTCATTTGAAGATTCCTAGAAGAAGTTATGATCAAAACATTGAAGACTGCTCAGCAGTCAAACAGTCACGCGGAAACAACTCAGAAGGTCATCTTGGGAGATCCTTTCACATTGGCGACGTAATTCAATTTGTTTTCGTGTTTCCACCCACCTAGGAGGGTTGTTCCTAGTATAAATACCCCCCATATGTAAGCTAAAAACAACTTTTGATGAATTGAGATAATCCAAGTGATTTCGCAGCCGAGCTGCCTGAGTGCCTTACTCACACCCTTGTTCTTCCTTGTTCTACTTGGACTTGTGAAGAGATCTCTCTGAGGTCCACTAGTTCGTGCTCGTTAGTTCCAAGACGGCTGCCTCACCTTGTGTGGATTAGCTCCGGTTGTGGTTCTCGCGGTCGTTTGGAGATCGAGTCGAAGTCCTCGTGGTTTCGGTGTCTCTCCCCGTCGTTTGGGTCGCATCCAACCTTGGCTAGGTATAAAGCTAGTTATCCGCTGATCTTCAGCAAGTTCTCATCTAATTTCAGTAAGTTATCATCCTCTTTCCGCTACCCCATCGTCGTTCTTCAAGTTCAAGACCTACTGCCGTGAAGATCGGGCCATCCTCGTTCTAACGCTGGGTTAGAACCTATCATCTGGTATCAAAGCTTTCGTTGACACGGTAGGTCTTACCATCGTCATATATTTATCCCTTTGATCAATTATCACATATATTTTGTTTTATCCTACAGTCCAGAGCCATAAAAATTACCTATAACCCTTTGGCGGTACTGTTTTTCCTTGTGTTTGTGTTCATCTAGTTGCTAGTCAGCATCATTTATATATATATTGTGTTGTTCATTTGTCTTTTTCGCATCCCTGTTAGTATTATAGAAAAAAAGAAGAGAGTTCTGAAAAAAAAAGAGAAAGTAAAGAGTCAAAAAAAAAGAAAGAAGAAGAAAAGAGTTTGAAGGGGAATCGTGTTGCTGTGTGTTGCTGAAATTTTCAGATTGCATATTTTTAGTGGTGTTCTTGATAGCAGCGTTTCAGATCTTTAGCACACATCAATCCACTTGGTGAGCAGTATCGTAGCCCTCCTTGTTAGCCACCTATAGCTCCACCTTAAAACCTGAACCGGGACTTTCGATTCGTAATCCTTACGACCTCTCTACCACCTCTGTTGAGGCTGCCACATCAGCACCATCACAGTCCTTGAGATCAATTAAGAACTTGGGTAAGTAAGAGGTGAGATTGTTTGTTTCCACATAATATTTCCACCTTGTCTTGCTGCCCCTAACATGGCAGGACCAACTTCAAGTGTTCGTGATGGACATAGAGGAAAAGAATCACCAATCACGCGATCTGAGTTACATCAATTTGGGAACTCATTTGTGGAGGCCATGGAGAGGATGTTAGATGAACGTCTATCTACACCACGCCATCGTGCTCTACAACGAAATAGCCCAACCAACTCTCATGGTGGTCTCTTTGGTCATAGCAGACGGCATCGGGAAGGTGCTCATGAGATTTTAAAGAATGATCTGAAAAGAAGACAACGAGAGAGTGAGAAACACTTTCGAGTGACCCACAAACATATTGAGAGAGAGTTTCCACAGCCAAAGAAAACCCCACAGCCGCAAAATACCCAAAAACCGGGAAAAGAGGGATTAGTAATGATGGCTAGGAGAGGGGATTCAAAAGAATTGAGTGAACCCGTTGTCAAAATGAGTGAAAAAGAAGAGGATTCATGTGAGGAATTATTTAATACTAACAACATAACACCTTCTAGTTTTGTTTCATTTGTGATGCAGGTTCATGAAAAAAATCAAGAAGTTAATTATGATCAGCCCCCAAGATTTGATGAAGAAGATCAAGTGATTGCCATGGATAGTGATGCTGAAATTTCATTGTCTGACAAGCGACATAATGTTCAGATTGACGGCAATACAAATTCAGAAGCTTCTCCTTCATGTGATGCAAGTTTAGTAGCATTTGAGGGTGCTTCAGCTCTTGATTCTTTTGCAACAATCGCTGCCCCAATGCCGTTGAAGAATATGACGAAGTATGACACATATAAATATGTTGTTCCATTGGACACCGAAGTAATTGTGCATCAAAACCCATGTGAAATTGAGAGCCACATAACCAAACTGAAAGAGAGTGAATACAAAAGAGAGTTGTGCGATTCCACCCTCCATGATATTGAGAGTACCACTAATGAGAGCGTGAGGGATACACCATTGAAAAACAGAGAGATAGAATTCAAGACATGTGAGGATATTTTTGAAACTAACACGCTCATCTCTACTTTTAGAGTTGTCTTTTCACATGTGCAGGTTTGCAATGGGAATGAGGAAAAGATGGCTGCTCATGACAGCTCCATACTTGTTGTGAGAGATGAGAAGGTTTCCATTCAGCCGAATCAATTCTTTGCTTCCCAAAACATGAACCATGACCAGAGAAGTGGTAATATTTCAGAAATGTCATGCATGGTTGTTGGACCACCACAAATTCATGAAGGTAATGAAAATAATTCAGATTTGGATTTGCAAAGTCTAGTGGTGAGTAATTCTGATAAAGCACATGTTTCTAATGAAATTGACCATGATAGCTGTGCTGATTTTGTAGTGTCACATGACCATACCTTTGCTGAAAATTTTCAAGTTGATAAGCAATGTTCAGTCATATATGATTTTTTCTATGCTTTGATGTGGTCCATTTATATAATACTTTGCACTCATATATCTGATACTATACATGTAAATAAATTTGATAACAAAGAAATGAATACTCATGATAATAATGTTTCAGCCATAGAACATAATCAAAACCTTTGTGCTGATTTAACTGGATCTCATGTTGAAACAAGTAATGAATTTTACTTTGATAAGAGTCTCTGTGCTTTGAATGATCCTTCCAACACCTCATATACCGACATGCTTCATC
Organism: Cenchrus americanus; assembly: GCA_947561735.1. NCBI lineage: Eukaryota > Viridiplantae > Streptophyta > Magnoliopsida > Poales > Poaceae > Cenchrus > Cenchrus americanus. Next base: position 71,359,506 of record OX387244.1, on the reverse strand, counting down.
TTGTTCGGTTGGTTACATGTACTGCTTTGATTGCACGGATATATCTTACTGATTGTTTGTGTATGCTTGACATGCCTATCCTTATTGATAAAATATTTGAGAAAATTTTTGTGATGACATCCTTGAGTGATTTGACTACTGCTCATAGTTGCAAGTTTACTTTTATTTTAATTGGAGATCATTTTGTAAATATCTTCCAAGTTCATGCAATTTGTGTAACATATGACATGCTTGCTGGTTTAGAGTCAAAACCATTGAGTGAAAAACACATTGATAAGTTTCTTGAGATACAACTATCACTTGATGCTTGTGATTTTAAACAATTAATGCTACCATCATGTGCATTCCATCCATGGAAAGAAAGAAAACATGTGCAAAGCATGGATCATGCACACAAAAGTTTCTCGCCCACTTGCAGAAGCATTAAGGTTGACAGGTATGCTTCTAAACTCATGAATCATTTAAGACATAATAATTTTTGGAATACCATGAATGCTCAACATCGATTTGATGAAAAGTTTGACAAATACATCATTGAATCATGCAATGAGAATGTTAAGAATGCTTCTTCCACGTCTCTTGGTATATTCGATCTTGCAAAGATGAAATATGATAACATGAATCAATTAATTGGATTACAAGAAATTCTTGTGCTTCCAACTTCTAAGCTATTTGTAGTTTTCCCAAGGGTGAGAGAATATTTCATACATGGAAAAGCTAATATTGTGAAATTGAATCATAATGGAGCAAGTAAACAGAACAAAGAAAAGGATTATTGGAATCATGATGTGCATCCACCCTCTGCTTTGTCTAGATTATTTTCGGGTAAACAAAAGTCGCGGACGACTTTTCTTCAAGGGAGGGAGGATGATATGACCATGCCAAGGCATTCAACATTCACTATTTGCTCTAAGAATCCATTCGAGGTGAAAGCTAAACTTGACTTCGAATTATTTATGTTTCCACCTACAAGGCTACTACTTGGTCTGTATGATTATAGATTGAAACACCTTGCTGTGTTGGAGGACAAAGATTACGTTGTTGTCACAGTACAAGTCCTTTGCCTAGCACAACTCTTTGGAATACAAGAGTTCGAGTCGAGGACGACTCCTTTTCAAGGAAGGGGGGATGATATGCACACGCCAGCGTCATCGACCACTCCAACCACTTTGCCGACCTCTACACCAACACCTACAGGACCAATCACACGTAGCCGAGCTAAAAAGATACAACAAGAGGTGCACGCGCTACTTTGTGAACTTAAACTCAATTCTAATGATAATTTTATGCTACCTAAGTCTTGTATGTTGATACTTCTCAGGTACGTTGAAGATAATCATCAAGACGAAGGTCACGAAGCTAGAATCGGCAAAGTTCTCGTCATTCAGCAAGGCCATTCGGCAATTTCCCAATCCATTCGGCAATCCATTCGGCAGTTTCCTGAAGCATAAGTTCGGGCATTAAACTGTACCAATCTACGAAGTTTCCCATAGCATGCTATACACCGTTGGAAAGATAATCGAGTTAGCTTTCCAACGCATCTAGTCCCACGTCATTTGAAGATTCCTAGAAGAAGTTATGATCAAAACATTGAAGACTGCTCAGCAGTCAAACAGTCACGCGGAAACAACTCAGAAGGTCATCTTGGGAGATCCTTTCACATTGGCGACGTAATTCAGTTTGTTTTCGTGTTTCCACCCACCTAGGAGGGTTGTTCCTAGTATAAATACCCCCCATATGTAAGCTAAAAACAACTTTTGATGAATTGAGATAATCCAAGTGATTTCGCAGCCGAGCCGCTCCGAGTGCCTTACTCACACCCTTGTTCTTCCTTGTTCTACTTGGACTTGTGAAGAGATCTCTCCGAGGTCCACTAGTTCGTGCTCTCGTGAGTTCCAGGTACGGCTGCCTCACCTTGTGTGGATTAGCTCCGGTTGTGGTTCTCGCGGTCGTTTGGTGATCGATTCGAAGTCCTCGTGGTTTCGGTGTCTCTCTCCCCGTCGTTTGGGTCGCATCCAACCTTGGCTAGGTATAAAGCTAGTTATCCGCTGATCTTCAGCAAGTTCTCATCTAATTTCAGTAAGTTATCATCCTCTTTCCGCTACCCCATCGTCGTTCTTCAAGTTCAAGACCTACTGCCGTGAAGATCGGGCCATCCTCGTTCTAACGCCGGGTTAGAACCTATCACCAGGGGACGTCGGGGGTAAAACAAACGATCACAGAAAGGTCCGCAAGTGCACGGATTACCGTTGTAGCACTTCAACCGGTGGTATTCGGGTTGTCGATTTATATTTTCCCGTGGGAGGCACGACGACAAAGATGATCGAGTAAACGGTGGAGAAAAACCAAGGCTTGGTAAAGAGCTATAGCGGGGGATAACGAATAAAGATAATCGGGGATAACTTGACACACACTAGGAGATCTAGATAAAAGACTAGAGAGGACAGCGAGCTGGGAGGACAACGAGATGAGAAAAGATCCTAACACAATCTATATATTCTTGTCAACTCTAGGCAAAGGGCTAAAGCAAAGGATAACCAAGCAAAGCTAACTCAACAAGCTCTTCTAGCATTGCAGGTGCATGCGAAGCCGCACCCTCAGACTGGGATGAGAAGGGACGATGACGACACGCTGTATCCTACCGGCCTGAACTAACGTGGTGGACTACAGAGCCCGTCCGGAGCTGTCACCTCCTTAGGGTACCACAACTATTCTGTTGCGCGGGACACCAATCTAAGACTAAGGTAAGCTCTGAGCACCGAGCTCACAACGAACCAAAGAACGTTTCCCCGGGTACCATGAAGGAAGGTCTCTCTCTCCGGTGAAACACCGGAGATCAAGCGAAGAACGACCACAACACTATAGGGTTCAAGAGAGCTAAGCTATCCAAGACTAAACTAACTTTAGTCTAGACCAAGAATAAAGCTTCTAGAGCAAAGTAAAAGCTGAATGTAATTGACTCGAAAAGTAAGATAGAAAGATAACTTGAATTGTACTTGAGTCTAAACAAACAAAGGATACAAGAGCAATACCGGAACTCTGAAGAAGACTCCTCCGGAACCCCGATACTTGCTCGACTCGACTCTAACTCCCAAGCTACACTAATCCTACTCTAAGTGAACTAAAGAGTGGAAATGAGATGCTCCTGCGTGTTGTGTATGATCCAGCGGGTGTGAGGCTCCTTTTATAGGTAAGTGAGGTCGGTTGAGGGCGTGGGCCCTTTTTCATAGGTGCGGCCGGATGGGGAGGTGCGTCCGACCCTGTGATTTACCACCTCTTGACTTGTACACTCCTGATCCTTGCTCCTGAGGTGGTTGAGGGTTGGTTCCTTGCATCGGTTTTGGCTGGTATGGCGGTTGGTAGTGCGGCCAGCCGTGCGGCCGGCCCACCCCTAAGTTGTGGCATGAACAACCTTCACTTGGTGATGCTCAGGATGCTCTTGGAATGACGGTTGTGGTGGTTGATCGACCGGAAAGGTGGACCCATTGATCCAAGTGATCACAACTTCATCCATTCGATCAAACCAATGATAGATCTCGTTCATCCAAGTTGTGCCCGCAGGGAAGGAAGTGTTCGGGAGCGAGGACGTGGCACGGGGCAGGGCCGGCCGCACCTGCAGGGCCGGTCGTGCCTGTTGGTGCGGCCGTGCCTGGCTCGTGTGGCACGTTGGCTCCATTTCTTCCCTAAATGTGTACCTGTCCATAAAATTTGCAACACAACTCGTGGAACTTTATTAGTATCAAAAATGTGCATGAAACTTGTTGTATACTCCTCTCGAACCCGAGGTTTTGACGGTCATATCTTTGTTGTAAGGACTGTCAACATTTTCCCTTCGAGACCATGCAGAATTTTGATGAGATCGGTGGCTTCTTGCACATTGATCTTGTGATGTTAATGATCTTGATCATTCTATCTTCTAGAGCATCATGTTGCACTTCCGTGTTGAAGATTCAGGGTCTCCCCCATGCTTATCATTTTGCTAGGCATGGAAGAAGACAAAGCATTTTTATCTTAGCCATCCTTCAATTTCCTTGTAGTGGAGTCTCTATCTTGCCTGCAAGACGTTTTAAGCGCACATTCTACCCCCAAGGTGACGGTTGGGAGTAGATAGAATTGCCAACAATCCAACAATGTTTCCTAGGACTCTCAACCTGTGGCATAATTAGTCTAATGAGGAATAAAAACATAATGAGTGTACGTGGTGTGAAGTGTGTACGCACATGATAGGAAAGCATATAAACAAAGATAATGTTTTCACTTAGTTCTAAACACCATGTTTACGACTAGGTTGCCAAATTTCTCCATAGCCATAAAGATTTATTTATCAAGGGTTAAAACACCATGTCTATCCCCAAATCAATAACTCTTATAGCACAAGAAAAATTAAGCGCATTGTAGAGCTTATAAACTAACCAATGCAACCATGAGAACATATGAAAAGCTAGCCAGGTTTATCGAACTTAACGACGATGGTCCGCAGTCATGTTTAAACACCATGTTTACACCAGATCACAAAAGGAAAATACTCATAGGGCCATATGAAGCATTAACATGGAAATTGAAGCATACATCATTAAGTATATAAAACAACCAAGCCTACTATGTGCATAACATGTATACTCAAAGCAACATCACGTTGATAACAAAATGCAATGCATGCAAATAAATAAAAATGAGCATGAACTGATGGTGGTTCTAAAAAGAAAACTAAACTTAGATTAATAGCCACAAGTTGATCATGATAAGAAGGTGTCATTCTTTATTTTCTCTAAGAAAGGAATAAAAACATAAAGAAACGGGTTGCCTCCCGAAAAGCACTTCATTTAAAGTCATAGAGCTCGACTTTCTCACATATCTTCATTTCGTTGCATAGCCATGGTCCTTCATGCAAGAAGAAAAGGTATCGATGCAGCTTTAATTTACTTCCCATGTTGTGCTTGATCACTTATAGAAGACTTGCCCAATGCATCCTTTTGCTTCATCGCTATCTCCTCCTTTATCACCCTTCCGTGCTGCCTTCACTCCATGAATTTTTATTTAATGTCCAGAACAGAAAGTATACCCAATCTCTACTCCATTGCACAGTGCACAAAATTTCCTTTCCAACGAGTCTTTATTTCCCCAAATCAGACTCCGGACAAGAGAGTTATGTCTGTTTTACTTCGGCGATGAAATCTGTCCTGAAATTTCAGAACGCGCAACGCTCAATGTTTTCTCCATAAGTCCTTGCACAGGTCTTCAAATTCGTTGGTTTTTTGATGCATTGGAATGGAAACTTGATGGAGCTTCTGAATATCTCATTTTATTAATTTTTACACCTCTAAACAAGCTCTCAAATTGATGAAGACAGCAGCATCCATTGCGGGATTTGGAGAGGTTGATGATTTATCTTGCAACTCTTTAGGCATGACTTCTCTTTTCATTATTCCAGCCTTGTCTACATGGTTAGTGAAAATCGGGCCTTCTCCCGACATGTGCTTCTTTAAGGTCATTAGCTTGACCAAGCGCAAAGCATGATCGAGATTTACAAAACTTATTGTAAACATACGCGTCCATAATTAACACCACATGCGAATTGTAGCAACAAGTCAAGGTGTAAACAAAAGAAGCATATGTTTCATGCATAGCACTTAGCTCATCATCAGGCAAAGGTTCTTTAGGTGTGAGAATAATTGGTTCAAACATAAATGTTTCCTCTTTTTCATTCTCAAGAAAATCTAGCTTATCAACATGATCATTATTGGAACAAGGCAAAGAATTTAAACTATCATTCAAACTATTGGTTAAGCATGAGTATTTGAATTTATTGAAGGACCGATACGGCGAACCAGAGAGGGGGGGAGTGAATGGGAGCCGATAAAAATTCTTCTCGAAGGAGATGGAAACTCCAACAAGATGAACACGGCTTCCAACACACGTCTCCGACGCACTACCCAAGTTGGCCAAGCCCACGTAGCCACAAGTGCCACTGGACCTAGGAACCAACACACAACCTTCCGACCCGAGAAACGCAGCGGAAAAACAAACCCCGAGTCTACAGACCCACACCGGTCAGGCCAGTGAGCACCACCGGTCAGACCGGTCCCTGCTGATGAAACTGAGCAACTTTCACTAAGTGGCTCTACACCGGTCAGATCGGTGAGACACACCAGTCAGACCGATCGCAGCCTGAAAGCCCCCAAGGCACCAAACAGGCCAACCGACCACCAAACTGACCCAAACTCGAAACAGTAGCAACACGGGACAACAAAGAACACACCAAGACGTTCACCCGAGCAAAAACCCACCAAGGCTCGCACCGGTCAGACCGGTCAAGGGCACCGGTCAGACCGGTGTAGCACAGGCGGCTCGGGATGAACAGCACCCGCGGGTCAACTCCCCCAAATCCAAATCTCGATCTCCCGAATCGCTCCACGGACTTGAACAAGACTTTGGGGATATTATGAACACCTCATGAGGAGTCCATAGCCAAGTTTAATCCCACCAAAACTCGTCCAAACAGGAGGAATCGAAGAAATCCCGCCGAGAGCACTTCCAACCCAAGAACTCAAGAAACCCCAAAATCGAGCACCTTTACTCACTGATTTGGGAGGGGAATCAAAGCCCAAAGAACCACGAAGGGTTCCCACAAATTTCCTCCATCAAATCCCCAAGAGAAAAGTCCCGAAAACAACCGAAAGAAATCACCAAGAGAGGGCTCCGAAAATCACCACCAAGAACAGCCGGGGAAAACACATCCAAACCTTGAGGAACCACGTCGAATCATCTATACATGAAACAAAGGTTCATACAAGGTCTATCAAGCCGCCCGATCATCCATCCCTCTCAACAAGATCTCTCCGTGAAGCTCTCTTGCTAGTCCTAAAGAAAACCTAAGGAAAAATAGGTGGAAAATAAGAAAACAAATGAGCTAGGGTTCCAAGAGTTGGCTGCCATCCTCTCACCTCTTGGGTTATATGGAGGCAACCGAAAGTCTAAAATGCCCTTCTCTAACTACTAGGGATACAAGTCCCTCAAGGGCGGTTTTGGAAGACTTGAAGCTTTCTCCATCGGACGGATGCCCGGCGACCGCAACCTGCTTAGCCTCGACGCAAGCCTTGCGATCCCGACGCGTGTCCTCCGCTTCGAAGATTCCGGACTGCGTCGTCGCGCACCGGTCAGACCAGTGCTCCTCTCCGGTCAGACCGGTCCCCACCGGTCGAGCCGGTCGGACCCACCGGTCGACCGGGCCGGCACCTGCTGCGGCAGACCGTCTTCGGTTCTTCGGTCTTGGCTTTGTGGATCAACCAAGGAACCCAGTGGTTTTCTGGTGAACCACCGGAAACCCCGCGAACTCGGTGTAGCCTCCGCCAATCTCCACTCATGACTTGGCTCCCACGTAGTCCCGGCTCGACTTTGGTTTTGAGGCTCAACCAAGAAACCGTCCATGACTTCATCTTCTTGTTCATGCCACCATGCGGCCCGCACTTGACCCCGCCGGCCACCGGGTCCCTCGAACAAAGCCTACTTGTCTTCTCCACACCCGGAGGCCTCACCGGCGACGACCTTTCGCACTTGTTCTTCACCCGCACCAACACCAGTCAAGCCGCAACCTGCACCTGCAATACTTAGCCAAGAATCAGTCCACACAACGTTGTCAATCACTCATCACACAAGGAGGCGACCATCCACCGGTCCTCGAACCACACATGGTCCTCAATCTCCCCCTTGATGAGTGCATTGACAACACCCACGCGAAAGAAACAAGAGAGAAAAGAAAAAGAAAAGAAACGAACAAAAAGAGACTCCAACAAGCGATCGAAAGCCAAACAAAGGCAAAGAACAAGATCACTTGAAGAAGACAAGTCTCGGACCCCTTAGGCAAGGGCAACGGCTCGACACATCCGAGACAAAGCAAAGCTCAAGCAAAGAGCGCAAACCACCGAATCAAAGCTCGAACAACCACAAAGAGCTCCCCCTGCACACATGCAAGCTCCCCCTGAACCAATGCACCTCCCCCTGGACGAATGCATGCAAGACACCCCTTGAAACAGGGCAGCTGCAACAACTTAGCCCTAACCGGTCAGACCGGTCAACACCACCGGTCAGACCGGTGTGCAACATGTGAACAGAACCAGCACTCACACCGGTCAGACCGGTGACCCTGACAGGTCAGACCGATGCACAACAGAGCCCAGAAATGGCTCAAAACCACCTGAAAACCTTCTAAACACATCCAGCAAGCCATTTCAAGCTCAAACTTCTCCCCCTTGTTGGCAATGCATGAATCAAGCCAAAAATGCAAAACTTTCAACCTACAGCTTCTCAACAAAGAATGCTACACATGTCCAAATGAGCAAGTTAGATACTCTACGGCTTCGTATCGATCTCAACTACATGATCACCAAGTTTCACAACCATTGGACGAAGCTAAGATGGATTTTGGCAATTTTGCGAAAAACTTGCCTCTCATGAGCAAAGTCCTAAACATGATCAAAGCATATCAAAATGGCAAAGCCACACAAACTTCATGCTAGGACAGCCATTCTAATCATAAGACCATCGCAAACACCCACAAGCACCTCATGTCATGTCAAAGCCACCGAGCCATGTGCCTACTTCTATGTATGAGACTTCTCATTGGTAGGCATCATGCAACGGTTTAGCACCCAAAGCAAATTAAATTCAGCACATATGACATGGGAGCACATTTCCAAGCATTTTTCATTTCATTTTCAGATTTGTAAATGGTACATGAAATGTCTTTGCAACAAAAAGGAACTTATGCTCCTCCACAAGATAAACCAAGAGGGCTAAACATTCATGATGGCAAATGAGCCTTTGGCCCCATATGATCAATAAACTAGCCATCCAACCACAAATTAAGCATAGCCAAGCCACTAAAACAAGTCAAGAGCATATAAAGGCATTTACACATGAGAGAGCATACATGTGACATTTTTCAAAAACATAGCCATCAACCAAGGATTATTCATCAAGATCATCAAGAGCTAAGACAAACTAACCATAGCATACCAAACAAGCTCACAAAGACATATATTTCATTTCATGTTGAACAATGTATATGAGAGAAGCTTTTCCTATCCAATGCATATGATACAAAAAGCATGCAATCTAAGATACAAGGATGCCTATACATCATGTTACATATGCCATGCCAAATGCAAGAAATGCACAAAGGAAACTATACATATGCTACAAAGAGGGCTCCCACACACCCAACTCAAGAAATCAAACACACACCAAGTTCCCCCCGCAAACGAGTGAAAGTTGCTTGATCTAGGGGTTTGGTGAAAATATCGGCTAGCTGGTCATGTGTGGGTACATGGATCAAAGCTATCATTCCTTTCTCTACGTTGTCTCTCAGAAAATGATACCTCACTTCTATGTGCTTGGTTTTGGAATGGAGCACTAGGTTCTTTGCAACGCTTATGGCACTGGTGCTATCACATTGAAGTGGGACATGGGTATACTCCTCACCAAAGTCACTCATGGTGTATGAAATCCAAAGGAGCTGAGAGCAACAACTAGCAGCGGCAACATACTCGGCCTCGGTAGTGGATAGAGTAACACTCGATTGCTTGCGGGAAGACCAAGACACCAAAGAAGAACCCAAAAACTGGCAAGTCCCAGAAGTGGACTTCCTATCCAACCGACACCCGGCAAAATCCGCGTCTGAAAAGCCATGAAGCGCCAAAGAAGAGGACGCGGAGTACCAAAGGCCGAAGTCGGGAGTGTGACGCAAGTACCGAAAATTCTCTTCACCGCTTGCCGATGCGAAGTCCGCGGAGACGCTTGAAAACGAGCGCACGGACACACCGAGAACGTATGTCCGGCCTCGTCGCCGTCAAGTAGAGGAGTGACCCGATCATGCTCCGGTACTCCTTCTGGTCCACGTGTTCACCTTCCTCGTCCGCATCAAGAGCCGTAGTCGTACTCATCGGCGTTGTCATAGCCTTGGAGTCCTCCATCTTGAACTTCCGCACAATGTCCTTGGTGTACTTAGCCTGGTGCACAAATGTTCCTTCCTTTGATTGTTTGATTTGTAGCCCGAGGAAGAACTGCAACTCGCCCATCATGCTCATCTCAAATTCCCTGCTCATATCATCTCGCAAACCTTGCAACAAGAGAGTTAGACGAGCCACCAAAGACAATATCATCCACGTACACCCGCACAATCGGGATATCTCCCCCCCGCCTCGGCAAAAACAAGGTCTGATCGACCTTCCCCATCTCAAAACCTCTCCCAAACAAGAGCCCCCTCAACCTGCCATACCAAGCTCTAGGCGCCTGCTTCAACCCATACAGCGCCTTCCTCAACTTGTACACACGGTGGGGGTACTTCTCACTCTCAAACCCCAGAGGCTGCCTCACATACACTTCTTCCTCCAACACACCATTCAGAAAAGCACTCTTCACATCCATTTGGTGCAACTTGAACCCTTTAGCCACGGAAAAGGCTAGAAGGATCCTAATCGCCTCCAAACGGGCTACGGGAGCAAAGGTCTCCTCGTAGTCGATCCCCTCCTTCTGACTAAACCCTTGAGCAACAAGTCTCGACTTGTTCCTCACAACCTCACCCTTCTCTCCCTCTTTGTTCTTCCACACTCACTTTGTACCAATCAGCTTACACCCTGGGGGAGGGTCAACCAACTCCCACACCTGATTCCTCTCAAAGTTCTCCAACTCCTCATGCATCGAATTAACCCAATTGTGATCAGATAGTGCATGTCTAATGTCTTTGGGCTCAAAAGTAGCAACAAACGCAGCATGAGCGAAATGGGAATTGTTTCAAACCCTCGACTGTGTAGTGCGTTCATTCATGTCGCTGATGATCCTCGAAGCTGGGTGATCCACTTGAACTCGCCGGGGAGGTTCTCGCCTCGATGCTACCTCCCCCTCAACATCAGCTTCTCCACATTCTTGATTTGTCGTCGTAGGTGTAATAGAGGGTCCGTCCATCACCGTAGTCGAAGTAGTGGGCACATGTTCAGCCGGGGCACCACACCGCCATCTTCATCATCACCATGTTCATGATCCCCCTCCTGAAAGATCTCCTCGCCAAGCTCATCATCACCTGCACACTCAAAGACAAGCTGACTACGTGGCTCTGTCTCGTCGAAGGTTACCTCGCAAGTCTCCACGATTTGGTTAGTTTCAAGATTGAGCACACGATATGCTCTAGAATGAGATGCATAACCAAAGAAAATGCCATCGACAGACCTAGCCTCAAACTTATCCAACTTCACGCCTTTCTTCAGAATGAAACACTTGCAACAAAGACATGGAAGTGGCTCACCTTGGGTGTGCGACCATGCATCAACTCATAGCATGTCTTCTTCTTGTGCACTCTGAAGTATATCCTGTTCGACACATAGCATGCGGTATTTACCGCCTCAGCCCAATACCTCCTCGTTGTCCTATGCTCATTAAGCATCGTCCGAGCCATTTCGCACAAGGTCCTGTTCTTCCTTTCCACAACACCATTCTGGGGAGGCGTATACGGACTCGAAAACTGGTGCTCAAGACCCAAGTCATGGCAAAAGGTTTCAAAACGAGAGTTTCTGAATTCCGAGCAATTATCACTGCGGATAGCTCGTATGGCATCTCCGTGCCTCTCGTTCCTCAACCTCAAGACTAGATCTCGAACAAAACCAAACGTCTCCCCCTTATCCTCGAGAAAGAACACCCATGCATACCGAGAATAGTCGTCCACCACAACAAGGACATACCACTTCCCACCCGCAGATCGCACACGAGCTGGGCCAACAAGGTCCATATGGAGCAGCTCGCATGGACGCTCAGTCATCACATCGGCTGTGAGGCGGGTGAGAAGAGGCTACCATCTTGGCATGCCTACAAAGCACACAAACCTACTCTTTCTCAAGCCTCAACTGTGGCAATCCTCGGACCAAATTGAGTTTACTCAAGCGAGACGGAAGGTCAAAGATCAAGTGACCCAACTTCCTATGCCACTTCCACAACTCACTCGAAGAACCAGCCAAGAAACAACGCTCCACACCCGAAGACTGGGAAAAATCAGCACGAAACACCTGACCCTCGGGAATGACCATACAGACAAGGTCCCATCGAGAGTCCACAATCCAAGAACCACCTGGCCGAAACAACACCTCAAAGCCCTCATCTAACAACTGGGACACAGAAAGCAAATTGTACCCTAGCGATTGAACAAAAGCAACACGCCTCAGAGTGATCTTGTCACTCACTTTGATCTAACCTTCTGAAAGCACACGCCCACGCCCATTGTCCCCAAAGGTGATGTACCTCTTCGTCACCACCGGGACGAGACTTGAGAACCACCCCCTGTCTCCGGTCATATGCCTCGAGCAACCGGAGTCAATCAACCAAATGTTCTTCAAGTCTCCCACCTGAAATTCAAAAACGAGCACGTGAGCGAACAAACCACTCGGCAAGACCGGGGTTAGTACCAAAAGAGTAAAACCGATGCCGAGCCATTTGCTCGAAAGTGGGGTTAGCACCAACCAAAGCATCTCTCCTACCAAAGCTACCTCCACGAACACCACCACGGTAACCACCCTGAGGGAACCACCACTCTCCGCCCGGAGGAGGACCAAAACCACGAAAGAGAACCCGTGGACCGTCCCTCCTCTCCTTCTCAAAGCTACGACTCCTCCCATCCCCGTAGTGAACTCGAGGGGGAGAACGCCTAGCAACCCGACCACCCGCAAACTCTCTAGCCCAACCACCGAACCACGACCTCCCGTAAACAACCCTCGCACCGTACGAGCACGAAACCCAAAACGCCGCTCGTCCGGTGCCTCGCACCGGTCCGACCGGTGCTCCACACCGGTCCGACCGGGTGTGACTCCGGACAGCGAAGACTCCAACGACCTTTCGCTCTCCCCAAGCCCGAATCGTCCTCACATTCGCCTTGGCCACAGGGCATCTGCACACGAGGCTCAAGTACACCATCGGAAGGGTGGTACTTGTCCTGGTTAGCCCACTCCTTTGCCATTCTCTCCTCACGCTTCCTCTTGAAGCAAAACTCCTCCTTATGGCCATCTCTCCCACAATAGCCATAATGGAACCTCACAAGCTTAGGATTTGGCTTGGGATGTGGCTGCTCACTTGGGTTCCCTCCACTCAACTCCTCCACCGGTTTCTCACCGCTAGCCTTCTCACTCTCCTTCCCAAAGAACACTTTCCCCGAAGTGCTCACAAACTTGATAGGCTTTCGAAGATCATTTGTGGGTTTAGGAAACACGGGTGGAGCTGGGGTTGTGTCTAGACAGTTCCTAAGATGGTTGGGTTTTGGAGGGAAATCATTCTTGTGGTGGGTTTTTGGTGGCTCAGGGATATTCTCTTCACTTCCCTCACCAACCTTGTTTGCCCCAAGTCCCTCACCATCTTGTCTCTTAAAGGCCTCGATCATCATCCTCAACTAAGGCTCATGACCGGACAACCAACCCATCAACTTCCTCAAGTCATCATTCTCATCCTGCAAATGATCAACATAATATGCAAGTTCCAAATTTTTGAATGCATGCATTTCACAGGTAGAGCAAGATGTAGGCATGGGTTCCTTCAATTTAGCCTCAAGAGAACTAGTGTAAGCATGCATCTCATCAATCTTAGCATGCAAACCAGGGCAAGAAGTGCAAGCACCTAGCAAAGCAGGTCTAGACTTAAGCTCAGCCACTTCAACCCTAAGCACATCTAGTTCCTCACACTTGGAGGCATGCTTCTCCTTAAACAAAGCAAGATCAGCAAGAAATATGGAGCAATCAGCACAATCATTCTCATCCGAAACAACAGGGCTAGCCTTAAGGGAATCAATCTCAAGCTTGCTATCAAGCACCTGTGTCTCTAGCTGAGCCACTCTAGTCCTAGCATCCTCGAATGAAGCCCTAAGCTCTTTTCTCATTTTCTTGGCCTCTCTAAGCATGTCATCACGGTTATCAAGCAAAGAGCCAAGCCTCTCATTCTCCTGGCGCAAGAAGGGAAGTTCATCACGCACCTCGTCGTCGGAATTAGAGTCCGAGTCGCTCTGTGTGCTCTTCTTGCTGTCGGAGCTCAGCGCCATGGTATAGAAGCCGTCTCTCGCGAAGCAGCTCAGCCCGCTCAGGTTCTTGGACGACTTCTTGTTCTTGTGACGATCACCTTCGTCTTCACTGCTGCTCGAGCTCGAGGTGGAGTACGCGAAACTGGAGTCGACGTCGCTCGCTCCAACCATTGCTCGGGCCTTGCCTCGGCTCTCCTTCTTCCTTGATCGTCGCTCGTCCTTGTACTTGTTCTTGTGCTTGCTCTTGTGGTCGCGCCTCGACTGGTACTTGCCATCCGTCCTCGACTTGTGCTTGTAGCTATCCTTGTTCTCGACCTTCTCCGGGCAGTCGGCGACGAAGTGTCCCGGCTTGCCGCACTGGAAGCACGTCCTCGTGTTCCTCCTCATGTTCACCCGGTTCTCGTGCAGCCTCTCGAACCTCCTCGTCAACAGCGCCAGCTCGTCCTCTCCAAGGTCATCAAACTCCTCATCTGGCATAGACATCAAAGAGGAAAAAGAGAACATCCTGGTGGATGGGTTAGAGTTAGCCTTTCCTTTGGAACCACCAATGAGGGCAAGACTATGGGAATCAGTCGGTCCCTCGAGCTTGGCAGTCATGCCCCTATCCACCTCAGCCGACTTGAGCTTCAAGAACAGCTCGTTCACCGTCAGAGTGTCATACTTCTCCGACTCCACAATAGCCTCGAACTTTCCACCCCAAATTGCACGATCCAAAGAGTGTAAGAGCTTGACCGCTCTATCATGATCATCGTACGGGAGCATGTCCACATTGGCCCTCATGTTGTTCACAACCACCGTGAACCTCTGAAACAAGGCATCGATGGACTCACCGGGGAGATGAGTGAAGTTCTCGTACTCTCTCCGGTAGGATGCATACATCCGTGCATGAACCTGGGCATTCCCAACAGGAGCCTCCTTCAGCACCGCCCAAATCCTACAAGCCAAGTGCTCGGTGTGCACTCGATCGAACTCAGGCTGACACAAAGCACGAAACAAGTAGTCGACCACCTTATTGTTGGCGTCGAATGCGTCCCCTCGATCTGGAGCGAGAAAGTCCATCGGCCGGACATAGCCCGTGTCCACCGTGACATCCCAAAGGATCTGACCCTTTCCGCGGAGAAACGCACCCATCCGCTTGCTCCACATCTGGTAGTTCTTGCCATCGAAGTGTGGAGGACCCGAACCCCGTTCCTGGTACGCCATCCTTGGATCTTAGACTGGTTAGAGTCAACAAAGACCCAAACCGGCTCTGATACCGCTTGAAGGACCGATACGGCGAACCAGAGAGGGGGAGAGTTAATGGGAGCCGATAAAAATTCTTCTCGAAGGAGATGGAAACTCCAACAAGATGAACACGGCTTCCAACACACGTCTCCGACTCACTACCCAAGTTGGCCAAGCCCACGTAGCCACTGGAGTGCCACTGGACCTAGGAACCAACACACAACCTTCCGACCCGAGAAACGCAGCGGAAAAACAAACCCCGAGTCTACAGACCCACACCGGTCAGGCCGGTAAGCACCACCGATCAGACCGGTCCCTGCTGGTGAAACTGAGCAACTTTCACTAAGTGGCTCTACACCGGTCAGACCGGTGAGACACACCGGTCAGACCGATCGCAGCCTGAAAGCCCCCAAGGCACCAAACGGAGCCAACCGACCACCAAACCGACCCAAACTCGAAACGGCGGCAACACGGGACAACAACGAACACACCAAGACGTTCACCCGAGCAAAAACCCACCGGGGCTCGCACCGGTCGGACCGGCCAAGGGCACCCGGTCGGACCGGTGTAGCTCGGGCGACTCGGGATGAACAGCACCCGCGGGTCAACTCCCCCAAATCCAAATCTCGATCTCCCGAATCGCTCCACGGACTTGAACAAGACTTTGGGGATATTATGAACACCTCATGAGGAGTCCATAGCCAAGTTTAATCCCACCAAAACTCGTCCAAAAAGGAGGAATCGAAGAAATCCCGCCGAGAGCACTTCCAACCCAAGAACTCAAGAAACCCCAAAATCGAGCACCTTTACTCACGGATTTGGGAGGGGAATCACAGCCCAAAGAACCACGAAGGGTTCCCACAAATTTCCCCCATCAAATCCCCAAGAGAAAAGTCCCAAAAACAACCCAAAGAAATCACCAAGAGAGGGCTCCGAAAATCACCACCAAGAACAGCCGGGGAAAACACATCCAAACCTTGAGGAACCACGCCGAATAATCTATACATGAAACAAAGGTTCATACAAGGTCTAGCAAGCCGCCCGATCATCCATCCCTCTCAACAAGATCTCTCCGTGAAGCTCTATTGCTAGTCCTAAAGAAAACCTAAGCAAAAATAGGTGGAAAATAGGAAAACAAATGAGCTAGGGTTCCAAGAGTTGGCTGCCATCCTCTCACCTCTTGGGTTATATGGAGGCAACCGAAAGTCTAAAATGCCCTTCTCTAACAACTAGGGATACAAGCCCCTCAAGGGCGGTTTTGGAAGACTTGAAGCTTTCTCCATCGGACGGATGCTCGGCGACCGCAACCTGCTTAGCCTCGGCGCAAGCCTTGCGATCCCGACGTGTGTCCTCCGCTTCGAAGATTCCGGACTGCGTCGTCGCGCACCGGTCAGACCGGTGCTCCTCACCGCCGAGCCGGTCCCCGGCCGGTCGGACCGGGTCGGACCCACCGGTCGGACCGGTCCCCGGCACTTGTTGCATCACCGTCTTCGGTTCTTCGGTCTTGGCTTTGTGGATCAACCAAGGAACCCAGTGGTTTTCTGGTGAACCAACGGAAACCCCGCGAACTTGGTGTAGCCTCCGCCAATCTCCACTCATGACTTGGCTCCCACGTAGTCCCGGCTCGACCTTGGTTTTGAGGCTCAACCAAGAAACCGTCCATGACTTCATCTTTCTGTTCATGCCACCATGCGGCCCGCACTTGACCCCGCTGGCCACTGGGTCCCTCGAACAAAGCCTACTTGTCTTCTCCACACCCCGGAGGCCTCACCGCAACGACCTTTCGCGCTTGTTCTTCACCGCACCAACACCCGGTCAAGCCGCAACCTGCACCTGCAATACTTAGCCAAGAATCAGTCCACACAACGTTGTCAATCACTCATCACACAAGGAAGCGACCATCCACCGGTCCTCGAACCACACATGGTCCTCATTTATCAACATCAATACCAATAATATCCTAAGATTTCAGCGCGTACCTTGTCCTTAGAGCTTTTTCAACAAGAGTGATATTTGGTTCATCTAGCGGTGTTGAAGGCGAACCAATCTCAACAAGTGAAGGTGTCTCTTTGTTACCTTTTTGCATCCCCTCCATCTCATCATGTGGAACATGTAATCCATCAATTATGTATGCATTCATCTCTTCTTTGAAGTCTTCATTATCAACCAGATCTTCATCTTCAAAGTCTTGTATGTTGCTTTCTTTATCTCCCGTGTACCACATGTCGTCAAGGTCGCTCTTCGTTGATTCACTCTTTTCTTCATCCTTGAGTACTTCCATGTCTTGCTTTGCTAGTGTGTAGGCTTCAATAGCACACAAGCTATAACCTTCTAGCTTGAGTCCTATCTTCTCTCATTTATCCTTCGAGTCACTAGGCTCGTCGTGGTTGTACTCTTCTCTTCCTTCATTGCAAATCTTCGAGTTGTCAAATTGATCGATCGATCCTTCATCATCTTCTTCTATTTCTTCTTCAAACATATTATGGATCGATTCTCCACACATCTCTTGATCAAATATATCCTCAACTAGTTTGGCAACGTGTCGGCGTTACTCCTTCCTTCGGTAGTTGATTAATGGGGCAAAATCAACTTGAATCCAACCGGAGTGATTGAATTCCGCCAAAGGTCTAGCATTCCCCATACTTCAGCCTACATTCATGTTAGTTTCAATATTTTTAATATCTGAAATGACTTCTCTTACCTTGGGAAGTGGATCTTCAATTTCTTGTAAGGTCGGTTCATCTTTCTTGACCTCCGGTTCATCTTTTTCAGAAATTTCAGCAAGCACCTCGGGCTTGCTTTTGTCATTTTGCTCCTCCCGACAACATCTTTGCCAATCTCGTTGCGTTCTTTGTCCATTGCTTATCCTTTGTAAGATTTGTGCAGCTTCACTAATTGTTTTGTCCATTATATCACCGCCTGCATACATGCTTACAAAACGAGACGAGTTAGGGGTTAGCGAAAAATAAAAGTTATGCAACATCAAGTCACCAGAAAATCCCAAGTTCGGGCCTCGCTCAAGTAGTTCATTAAAACGGTCCCATGCTTCATCAATTACTTTGTCCTCTCCTTGCTTGAAAGTGAGCACTTGCCTCCTTAAGTCCTGGACCTTGCTTATGGGAAAGAACTTCAAAAGAAACTTCTTCACTAGCTCATCCCAATTTCCTTTTGCTTCAACGGATGCAAGTGTGTACCATCTTCGCGCTTCATCTTCGAGAGAGAACGGAAAAAGATTCCACTTGAACCAAGCGGTCGGAACTCCTTCTTGTTGCACCGTGTTGCATATCATCTTGAATTCCTTAATGTGTCTATATGGGTTGTCATCCTGTTAACACCAAAATTTGGTAAGGAGTCTGACTTGTGGGTCCGGCTCGATGAGGAGTCCGTCTGGTGGAAGGAAGGATCTTTTCAGAGATATTCGGCAAAGAGATCTGCGGTCGGCTATCTGCTCCCGTTCGGCAAAGGAACAGTAGAGCTGATTTTGCGGGATTGGATGGTGACGTGGCTCAAGCAGGAAGGGCGAATGGATAGATAGGCGATCAAGCTTAGAGATAAGTTAGGCAGCGAATCCATTCGAGATTGTACTTCGCAGGGTATAAATATGAGCCCTGAATGTATGTAACAAACACAATCATTCTTCAATACACACCGGCCTTACGCCAAACCCTAGAGTCCTTTTGTCGTGTCGTCGAGTTCTTCGAGAGGGTTCATCGATCCGTCGACCTCCGTGAGTACCGGCAACCTTGTATCATGTCTAGTATCATGCGGTGGATTTAGATTTGATGCAAGTAGTCTTGTTACCATGCTTCGTGTCATGCGGTAGATTCAAGCTTGGTTCAAGAGGGTTTCTTGTTAGGTCATGAGCCATGCGGTAGGCTAAGATCTAGCTTGAAGCTAGTTATCGGCTCTATTGGATTTTGGCAAGATCTAATAGATTCATTAAGTTACCCCGTGTTGCTTTGAGTCTTTACTTTATGTTTAGATTCATGTAACACATTTTTGCCCAATCTAGATAGATTTGGATCAGCTTTATCCCTTTTGTGATCCTTGTATGAATCGAGTTCGTGTTTTAACACGTGGATCTTATGCTTTCCGATAGCCAAAACCAAATCGATCTAGGTTGTTACGTGTTGCGGGTTCAAGCTTGCCAATGTTGGCATAAATCTTGAAAGAGCGGGGTATCATGCGGTAGATGCAGGTTTTTGGGTTGTTTTGGAGCTAGTCATCCGGTGGATTAGATTTCAAATCAATCTGATAGATTTATTTACTTGGTAATGTTCGTTCCTTCTTCATGGACCCCGAATCGGTTGTTCAGCCGTATTCGGTTATGTTTCTTCACGAGTAGAACATGTGCGTTATTCATGCTTTAAATAATGTGTGCTTTTAGCTTTCCATATTTAGATTGTATCATGCGGTGGATAGATCTATTTGTGGAAAGTGGTACGGTTTTCATGCAAGTTGTATCATGCGGTGGATAGATTTGCTTGATATCGTACCCGACGGGTTTTAAAGTACCTAGACATGCGGTAGACTAGTGCTTTGGATCTATGCATACTTGTTTATTACATGTTTATGTTCGTGCTTTACTTTATTCATTTATTTAATGTTAATCATCATGGGGATCGGTCATGGCCTCGTGCATGTGCATCTTTGTTCAAACAAAGACTAATCGCTGTCATGCTTGTGTCATCCATTCGGCAATGTTACTTTTCCCTTTTTACAAGTTCCCGAATGGTTTCAGTTTATTGGCAGATAGCTCTTCATAGCTATGTGTCATTCCATCTGGCTTCCTAGCCGTAAATATGGAACTGTCTGGTACCACCCGGCAAGTTCCAAGCTTTGGTATCTAACTCCTTTATTTTTTGTTAATTTTCAGGAAAAATTGACTGGCACGTCTCATGACTCTCTGCGCGTGTAAAGCCAGCTTGTTCGGTTTGCTGTGTGTTTGGCGCTAGGTGCACGTTTTGCGTCAACACACTTTTTGGCACGCTCGGTGGGACCACAGCCGAATAGGTCAAGATGCCTGACATCACGGACATCATGGACGTCAACATTGAGGACCTCTCTCCCGAACAGCGGCAGCAACTCCAGGACGCCATGGACCAGTTCCAGCAAAAATGTCTGCTGTCCTTCAAGAAAAATAGAAGTGGCGTCCCGTACTTGAAGAACGAGATGCCTAGGGTGTTGCTACCAGGGAGAGCGATGCCACAACTCGGCGGAGAAAGAGGAGTGCATGCAAGCATTCGGGAATCACAGACTACATGTTGAGCAAGCACCACAAAGCTTTCCTCGGTGCGCTCCGGCGGATGATGGTGGCCGTCTTTTGCCCGGGCATGGAACAAGCATTCGGCAAGGCACCCGTCCAAGGGGGCACCGTGAGCCGGGCGAGTCAAGCTCTCAACCACCGTTACGGAGCCGGCCACATCGGCCCTCCTCCTCGGAGCTCGGGAAGTCAAGCTTTCCCGGCCTCCTCCGCGGGTGCCGGGGGTCGGCCCGGTTCGGCCCCCCACTACAGGCCTCAGGAGGGCAGCCAATCCAGCCACCACCGCAGGGCAGCACGGGTCAACCTGTGCAACAGCCGAATCCGTACCAGCCTACGTACGGAGAGCTAGCATTCGGCTCGCCTGGAGCCCCACTTGCCTCCGGCCACAGGATCGCTCCGGCGAACAACTGGCTGCAGAGGAACTTATACGGCGGAGGCTACCATGAGGTGGGAAACTATGGGGCATTTGACGCCTTCCCGCATCCAGGATACTCGCCAGCTACAGGCGCGCAAGAACACGACGCCCTGGCATGGAAGATGGCCGAGTTGATGCAAAATCAGTTCGGCCTCAAGCCAAAAACGCAGGGACCCGCCTACAAGCCGCCGTTCCCAGAGTGGTACTACAACGTGCTCCTTCCGCCAAGGGTGAAACCTCCGACGGAGTTCACGAAATTTTCAGGGCAGGACGACACGAGCACAGTGGAGCACATCGCTCGATACCTCATGCAGCTCGGGGAATGCTCAGCTGAGGAAACATTCAGGGTCCGCTACTTCCCCGCGTCACTGACAGGTCCAGCATTCCAGTGGTTTTCGTCCCTTCCCCCTGAGTTAGTTAGTAGATGGAAGGACCTGGAGCGCAAGTTCCACGCCCACTATTTCAGTGGCACCTCGGAGAAGAAGCTGATCGACCTTGCCACCGTGAAACAGAGGCACAGCGAAACGCCGTTGGAATTTCTCAGGAGATTCAGGGAGGTTAAAGGCATGTGCTTCTCGCTTAACTTGCCAGATGACCAGTTGGCTGATATGGCCGTCGCCGGGATGCTACCGGCCGTACGTGAGAAACTGTTCGGGATGGAGTTTGAAAACCTGGGCCAGCTGTCACAGAAGCTATCATTGATGAGCAACCAGGCGTATGGCTTCAAGAAGGATGCTAGGTTTGGCAAGCAGCATGATGTTGCTGATATCTACAACCACCTTAGACAAGGCTGATCTGATCGAGGATTCTGATGATGAACTGGATGTGGCCGCAGCCGAGATCATGTAGGGGAAATAGCCTCTAACGATGAATCAGCGCTGGGTCAAACAGACCAAGGGCACCTACGATTTCGATATCACGAAGGCTGACAAACTGTTTGAGCTCTTAGTGAAGGAAGGCCGAATCAAACTGCCTGAAGGGCATTCCATGCTTCGGCCCGATGGAGTTAAGGGGAAGTGTTACTGTGGCTTCCACGACAGGGATTCGCACTCCATCAACGATTGCAGGGTCTTCAGGATGAGGATCCAGAAAGCCATCCAGGAGGGGCACCTCAAGTTCGATAACAAGATGAAGCTGGGATGGCCACCCCTTCCCTCGGAACATGGTGGGCTTCTCTTGTCAACATGGTGACGGCCGAGGAGAAGGGCAAGGTCAAGGTCTTGACTTCGGCCCGGGGCTAGACAAGACGGAACGGTGGACCCGAGTGCCAAGTAACTCTGGAACAAGTGCATGGTGAAGCCCCCCGCATTCTCAAGAGCCACATCGAAATCGGGGAATCGTCCAGAGCCAAGCCCAGGGTGACCACGCGCATCCTCCTCAACAAGTGGCAGCGCCAGATGGAAAAGGAGCGCTACCAGAAGCGAAAATACGAGGAGGAGAAGCGCAGAGCCGAAGAGGAAGCACACAGAAGGGACCAGGAGCAATACACATGCGAGCAGGAGCGCGCGCACTGGGGATGTGCGTTCTTCAGGCACTGCTGGAATGAGGGTTTGAAGCTGCCCACACTGAGGAACTGTCCTGAATGCAGTGACAGATATTTTGAGTACAGGCAGGAGACTACCAATCGCCGATCCGTCCATGAGAGAATTGGAAGGATCCACCCTAACGAGGATCGGCGCCAAAAAATTGAAGTCATTGATCACCCCAGGAAGCGACAAGCTGATCTAAGGTGGGCTGATCAAGAAGAGGATGAGGACGACTACATCTGGCAGAAGGGGCAATGGTGCCCGCCTGGCCTACGCAAAAGTCAGAAGAGACGGGTCCAACGCTTGAGGAACCGTGAACTGAGGCAGGCCGGGATCCAAACAAAGCAGGTGTGGCGTCCAAAGAACCAACCAGAAGGATCAAGGCATTCGGCTCCAACTTGCATGGTATACTTTTTGCCGAACGAATTCATGGCTCCTGCTAACCAGGTTGTGCAGGAAGAGGCGTCACTAGATGATGAGCAGGTCGAGGGGATGATGGCACAACTGGTGCTGGCCAAGCAGGCAATCTTCGACAAACCGGCCAAGAATCGACATATGAGGCCACTGTACTTGAGAGGATACGTCAATGGCAAGCCATTGACCAAGATGTTTGTCGACGGTGGAGCGGCAGTCAACGTAATGCCGTACACCACCTTCAGGAAACTCGGCATGGGCCCGAGCGATCCGACGCCTACAAGCATAATACCGAATGATTTCGGCGGGGAATCCTTCGGATACCAAGGGATGCGCTCACGTGGATTTGATGATCGGGTCCAAGACGCCGCTCACTACCTTCTTTGTCATCGAAGGTAAAGGAGCCTACAACCTCTCGCTTAGGCGGGACCGGATTCATGCCAATTGTTGCGTCCCATCCACCATGCACCGGCGGCTTATCCGGTGGGTGGATGATGAGATTGAGGTCGTCCAAGCGGATGACTCCGTGAGCGTGGCGAACATGGAACCGACCTTTCCGGGAATACCAAGGTATTGATTGTTTCTCGGGGAAAGAGCGGGGAGAAGGTCTCGTTGAACTCCGTCGGCGGTGATCAACGGCCGATTCAAGCAGTCGGCTCTTATAGTAATTTTTAATGGAGAACCCCGTAGATGGCACTGATGGCAAGTTGGGGCGAGGGTTCATGTCGGCTGATAAATTAGAAGAGGTTGACATTGGAAGCGGTGATAAGCCAAGGCCGACGTTCATCAGCGCAAACTTGCAGCCAGACTTCAGGGGAGAGTTAATTAAGCTTCTCAAGGAATACAAGGATTGCTTCGCCTGGGATTATTCGGAGATGCCTGGATTGGATCGTTCTATCGTCGAGCATCGATTGCCAATCAAATCGGTTTCAAACCATACAAGCAACCACCCCGGAAAATCTACAAGGATGAGGTATTGGCCGATGTGAAGAAAGAGGTCGAAAGATTACTTGATGCAAACTTCGTTCGGCCATGCAGATATGCGGAGTGGATTTCTAACATTGTCCCTGTGTACAAGAAGAATGGAAAAATGAGGGTCTGCATAGATTTCAGGGACCTGAATAGGGCTACTCCGATGGATGGTTACCCAATGCCTATTGCCGATTTGTTGATTGACGCGCGGTGGACACAAAGTCATCAGTTTCATGGACGGCAATGCGGGTTACAACCAAATCTTCATGACAATAGAGGACATATCAAAGACGGCCTTCGGATGTCCCGGTCATATAGGCCTGTTTGAATGGATAGTCATGACATTTGGTTTAAAAAATGCCGGTGCAACTTATCAGCGAGCCATGAATTACATTTTTCACGAGTTGATCGGCAAAATTGTGGAAATCTACATTGATGATGTGGTAATCAAGTCCCTAAGTCATGACACGCATTTGGAAGATGTAAAGAGGACCTTAGAGTGCACCCGGAAGCATGGCCTGAAGATGAACCCAAACAAGTGCGCTTTTGGGGTGTTAGCTGGAGAGTTCTTGGGATTTCTAGTCCACGAGGGGGGAATTGAAGTCTGCAAGAAGAGCATGAAGGCCATCGATGAAGTTGTTCCTCCAACTAATCTCAAGGAGTTACAATCACTGCTCGGCAAAATCAATTTCGTAAGAAGATTCATTTCAAATTTGTCACAGAAGGTTTTTCCATTCTCTCCACTGTTGAAGCTAAAGAAAGATCAGAAGTTCACATGGGGCGACGAACAACAAAAGGCTTTCGATGAGATCAAGCAAGTACATGAAGGAGCCACCGGTGTTGGTTCCTCCTCGGCCGGATAAGCCTTTCAAGTTGTACGTGGCGGCCGATACCCAAACCATTGGATCGGCCCTTATTCAAGAATTCGAAGGAAAGGAGCGGGTAGTAGCATATCTTAGCCGAAAACTACTTGATCCCGAGACCGGGTATTCGGCTACGGAAAAGCCGTGCTTGTGCGTGTACTACTCGTGTACAAAGTTTCGGCACTACTTGTTAAATGCCGAATGCACTTTGTGTATTCCAAGTTCGATGTAATAAAACATATGTTATCTATGCCAATTTTGAACGGCGGGATTGGCAAATGGATCTTGGCCTTATCGCAGTTCGAGTTAAAGTTCGAATCGGCAAAGGCTATCAAGGGACGGATCATTGCCGATTTTATAACCGAACATCGCGATCCGTCAATTGATTTGCTTGAGATTACCCCTTGGGCTTTATTTTTTGATGGATCATCATGTGGTAAAGGTGGGGGAGTAGGGATCCTATCGATTTCGCCTAAAGGTGAGATGTTTGAATTTGCCATCCCTATACAGCCCACTGTCACAAATAACCAGGCCGAATACGAAGCATTACTTCGAGGGCTTCAATATTTGAGAGAAGCTGGCGGGCGTTTCGGTCGAAGTTTATGGAGATTCGAGCTGGTGATCAAGCAATTGAACGGCCAATACGAGTGCAAAAGTGAAGCGGCGAGGAGTTACTACGAAGAATGCGGGGAAATCTTGAAGAGCTTCCCGTTGGTAACTCTACAAAGATATTCCTAGGGAGCATAACGAAGAAGCAAACGAAAGTGGCTCAAAGTGCCTCTGGTTACAAAGAGAGTCAAGAAGCGTTTGCTGCAGAGGTGTGTGCACTGGGGACGGATCTTGCAGAAAATGATTGGAGAAAAGAGATCATTGATTACTTGAAGGATCCATCCCGAAAGGTCTCTAGGAAGCTCAGGTACAAGGCCATAAAGTTCGTTCTTCTGGATGATAATTTATTCTATAAATCATTAGATGGGGTATTATTACGATGCCTGGGTCCCGAAAGAAGCCAAGAAAATGATGAGCGAAGTGCACGATGGGATATGTGGAGCACACCAATCGGCCTACCGTATGAAATGGGTTATTAGACAAGCTGGGTGCTTTTGGCCGACGATATTAGAGGATTGCTTTGAGTATTATAAGGGACGTCAGGATTGCCAGAGGTTTGGAAATATTCAAAGGGTCCCTGCATCAGCATTGAATCCCATCATCAAGCCGTGGCCATTCAGGGGCTGGGGTATTGACTTGATTGGCCAAATTAATCCACCATCTAGTAAGGGGCATAAGTTCGTGCTTTTGGCTACGGATTATTTTACTAAGTGGGTTGAGGCGATCCCACTGAAGAAGGTGACATCAGAAAACATGGTTGAATTTGTCAAGGAGCGCATCATCTATCGGTTTGGAATCCCTCAGACGATCACCACTGATCAAGGGGCACAATTCGTGTCACTAGAGTTCAGAGAGTTTGCCGAAATCATGGGGATCAAATTGTTTAACTCTTCTCCCTATTATGCCCAAGCTAATGGTCAGGCAGAGGCTTCTAATAAGATCATGATCAAGCTGATCCAAAAGAAGATCGACCAGAAGCCAAGAAGGTGGCATTCGGTACTCAATGAGGCACTGTGGGCTTACCGAATGGCCCCCCATGGAGCTACAAAGACCTCTCCTTATGAATTGGTGTATGGACACCACGCGGTTCTACCGTGGGAGATGCAGTCAGATTCAAGGAGAGTTGTGTTACAGAAAGATTTGAGCTCCAAGAATTACAGTGGTCTAATGATGGACGAGCTAGAGGATTTACACATGATCCGTCTTAGGGCCCTGGAAAACATTGAGAAGAACAAACTGCGGGTTGCCAAGTACTACAACAAAAAGGTAAAAGTAAGGCAATTTGCAGAAGGCGATTTAGTTTGGAAAGCGCTATTGCCGATTGGAACTAAATACAGTGAATTCGGCAAATGGTCCCCTAACTGGGAAGGACCTTTCCGCGTGGTCAGATGCGTCCCTGGTAATGCACATATATTGAAAACTTTGCTAGGGGAAGGATTTTCCGCTGCAATAAATGGAAGATATCTGAAGAAATATTATCCTAGCATTGAGATCGATCGATGATTACACACGGTCGACACGAGACAGAGGCGCTCAAGAACGAGGCCGCCTTCAGAACAAAAAATCCATAAACGAGAAAAAATGGCCGGTGCCTAGATGCATTGCCCTTAGCACAAAAACTACATTACAAGCGCTTCTTGCGGGTTTACATCCAACAACCCCGGTGATCGAACCTCAAGGAGGAGGGGAAGCGAGAAGGCGTGGAGGAAGAAGCGAAAGTATGATTCAATCTTTTCTTTGCTTCTTCTTCGTCTGCTCCCTCTTCAGTTGTTCTAGGACCACCGTGACGGCAACTTGGAATGCATGGGGGTGACCATGGTTTGCGGCCTCCACCAAGCTGTCCCAGGCCGCTTTCAGATTGTTGTACCTGTCAGAGACATCTGAAGCAGAAGAACGGGTGTTAGGGGCAAGAAATCCAGGTGCGGGCACAAAGTCAAGAAAAAGTCAGAAGCATTTACCCCCCACTAGTGCCTCCAGAGCCATGCGGCGCTCGCGTTCGGCTTGGCAACGAACGGTGATGTCCCTCAGGCCGTGCTCCAAGTGCCGAACGCGGCGGCGCAGCTGATGGCTGGTCCTCTGTTCAGGCGTGGCGTCCTCTGCTTCGAGGGAAGAATCGGAGGAGATGTACTCAGGCACATCTTCGGCCCCGATGATTTCTTTAGGGAGCAAATCAAGGCTGAAAGAGGAAAAGAGGGGGAGGTAAAGCGCAAGATCATGTAGGAAATAGGAAGTGAATCAAGGGAAAACTCACCTTCGAATCGTGCGTTTCTTTGGAGGGCTGCTCTCCTGGGGCTGCTTGCCCTTGTCCATGGCCTTGGGGTTTTTTCCTCTGGGGACGGGGGAAGAGATGAGAAGTGATGGATGAGTGTGCAAGTGGGTTTGCAGGGCATCTCATCAGGCTATTTTATTGACCGAAGGGGTGCATTGGGAGTGATGACAGGCCAGTACACACTGTTGGAATACCAAACGACACGGTTTTCTCCCAGATGCGAAGGGTTTTTTCTTGAACAGTGATTACGGATTGCCGATTCAGGGATCTTCTGTGGATTTTGCGCCAAGGGGCATCTGTTCGCGCGTATTCGGCTCAAGACAGTTCCCGGATGCGTTCAAAGAGAAAACAAGATTCACGGATGCAAATGTAAAGAAAATCATCACAGAACAAGCACGGAATTCAAAAAGTTCTTCATTTATTGCCGATATTCAAACATCCCTAATACAATCTAGTCGAAAAGCCTGTTCAACACAGATTGGGGATGAGTAATTTCGGCAATGGCGTCGCCATGGCCATCAAGGTGCTCCAGGATGAGCTCGATCTCCTCAATGTCCTCTAGCGTGCCGCCCCGGAAGCCGCGCGGCCTGGTGGAGTAGTCGACGTCCGTGTGCGTCGCCATGGCAGCCAGGCCCAGGGTGGTGCCCAAGCGAACACCATGGGTGGCCACCTCGTCGACGCGGTGCTCCACCGCAGCAAGGCGTTCCGCCGGCGTGTCGCCGCGGGCGTTCACCTTGTCAGCCAGCTGCTCCACCAGCGCCTTCAGCTGGTTGAGCTCGGCGTCGCGGGCTGCAAAGAGCAAGAAGAAAGAGGATTAGCATCAAAAGCCGGGTTGGATCAAAGAGTTGATTTCAGAGCTGTACCATCAATGTCTTCCAGCAGCTGTTTGCGCTGGTCCTCCCATTCCAGCTCGGCTATGCCTGCCTTCTTGGAGACGTCCTCCAACTCGCGCCGGGCCATCTCCAGCTCCTCCTTGAAGCGGAGGGCGTCGAGCTCCCCGTAGGGCACGGGGGAGTGGCCGTCGGACTCCGAGGAGTCGTCCGGAAGAGGTTGATTGGTCGGCGCAGGAGACGGATTCCACTGAATCAACCTGAAAGGAAGATGATCGTCAAAACAAGAAAAGATCAAAGTTGAAGCAAAGAAGAGGAATCGACGATCATTGCCTCCGGCGCGCATTGGCGCTGCTCCCCTCTGCCTCGTCGGAGGCACGGCGGCGGTTGAGGCGTCGCACCATGTTGGTTTGGGATGTGCATTATTTGGAAAGGGGAAGAACTGAAATTGGCAAAGATTCGAGAGCTAAAAGGCTTAGTGGAGAGCTAGGGGCACCTACGGTTTCATTTATAGGCCTGGCAAAACAAATCGTGGCCTCGAGTCGTGGCTTTGGATCGTAGCGCATATCCCAAGAAAATCGGAAGGTGGAGAGGTTTCCTTGGCCAGCCCGCCGGCGGGTCGCTTGGAGTTCTAGGCTGAGTCGCATTCAGTTGACTGGCTCGGCTGAGGAGAGTCAAAGTGCCATTTGGGAGTTGGCGTTCCTTTGCCGAATGGGTCGTTCAGCATTACATTGAAGGCGCGCAGAAGAAAAAGAAATAAAATTGCGAGGACAAATATTACAAGAGCGACCAATTCGGTTATACATCAATGGAAGCATTCAAATGTTCAAGTATTTCGCAATCACACCACGAGCATTGGATGTTGCTTGGCGGAAATTGTCCAACAGCTCCTGGCAATCTTTTTGGGCGCTAGACAAGGTGGTGAGTTCTGCATCGCATTGTTCCATCTTGGCTATAGCCGATTTTGCTTCCTCTTGGGTCTTTTCTATCAATCCAGGAGGCTCGGCTATCTTCTTTTTATCAGCCTCTATCTCAGCTGACAGACTTCTCAGTTCCGCCTCTAGAGCAGCTTTCTTGGCAATTTTCAGATCACAAGAAGCTTGCAGACTGGCCAATGTATCTTTGTGGCTCTCTGTCTGGGATTGCGCCCCGTTCATGGCTTGTTCAGCACTAGCTCTCTTCTGTTCAATAGCCGGGCGGGAGCGTAATTTCCTCAGAGCTTGCCTTATGGGCGCATAGAGGACTTCCAAGCCACAGATGGATACCAGAGAAGCACTGATATCCTCAGGGAGTTCTTGGCTAATAGATTCAAGCATCTCTTCAAAATGATCGAGATCCTTGAACTGATCTTGTGCATCTCTTTCTAGCCAGGCAACAATTTCTCTGAGCTTTGCCAGCACCGCATCTGACAGAGTTTGGTGCATTCCTTCCATCGCCTCGGCAACTGGATTATTCCCCGTTGATAAACTTGATGATGATGGGGCCTGATCCTGAGAAGCAGTATTGCCGAGTCAGGGGTGCTAAAGTAAAGGTAGCAGAGTTAAGTACAAATGAGTACCTCATGAGCTGGGGCAGGACTTTGTTCAGGGGCAATCACAGGTGAAGGAGGTGTGTCAGTTTGAGCTGAGGCTTCTAAGTGAGAAGGCATTGATGCAGTTGATGGCAGCTCATGGGCTTCTGGCTGAAGAGGAGATGGGTTCACCTCTGTTGGGATTGGTGTCTCTGTGTGACCAACAGGTGATTGTGCCCTTGGAGGACTTGACGGCTCTGGCTGGATTGGGAGACTCATCTCTGGAGAATTCATTGCTTCTGCAGAGGGTGATGAAGATGAGATCTCCACTGGGATAGGTAATTCAACCCCGGGAGGACTTGCTTGCTGAGACACTGGGACGTCCACAAGTTGTTCTTCCATTGTTTCTTCTGCAAGTGTCAAACTTAAAAGGGTAAGTGCCAGTGTCCATCCTTAAAAGAAGACAGTAGAGGTCGTACCAGTGGATGGGGCATTGGCAGGTTCTGGCACTGAAGGCTGCTGGGCTCTGGTCTGAAAATGCACAAGATATGATTTATCAGAACCAGAGTAATCTTGTGATCAAGAAAGTAAAAGATTTTACCTCAACAAGAATTTTCTTGACGAGTTCTCCTCCTCTTGGCATTTGGAGGAGCAATCGAGACGGAGACCTTGCCTCCTATCGGCGGCAAAGGCCGGGAGAGGCTTGGGTCGGTTGTGGCAAACCCGGCCATTAGGCGAGCCGAGTTGGGGACTCGAATCCCGATCTTTGAGATCGGGCCTACAACATTGTAGGTGATATTCCTGGCTCGAGGGGCGAACGCGTGTTCGTGAGTAAGAAAAGTGAAGGTCGAATCATGATTAAAAAAGGATATGTACGAGTCAATAGTTCATCATATTACCTCGAAGTTGGCTGAAAATCGAGGCATCAACTCGCACGAACGAGTGCACAGGCTCATTGAAGATATGATCATGGAATTCTTGCCACCAGGAGTTGAAGGTGGGGTGAGCTATGGTTGTGGGCACAAAAGGCCAGGTGTAGATAGTGGGACTACACACATAATGGAAAACCCTGCTACTGTGCATAAGTTCTTTAATTTCCTCTCTGGGCTTGAGGAACTCATGCAGGAACAGTCTTGGGGGCATCTGGCCACACCCAAGTTGCCTATCCATTACATTGGGCTGATAATATTCATAAGTACTAGAGTTCAGCCTTCCTCCATTGAATTCAGCAGGCAGCATACATGGGCGGATTATGATGTTGAGGATCTCTAAGAATCTCCCATCTTGGCGTTTGGATTCAAAAGAAAAGTCACAAGGGAAAATCAAAGTGTCATTGTCCAGATAAGGAAGCCAGAGAGGATTCTGGAAACCTTTGAAGAATAGCTCGAAAAGGCGGGCCGATGTCTGCCGAACAAGAACGATTGAAGCCGCTTCTCCATAATTCCGGCATTCTCTGGTGGCTTGGGGCTCCCCTTCGGGTGATTGGATAAAGGGAAGAGCCTGGTGTTCAAATCAACACCAACGATCTGATGCATGTGGAGCTGCAGCCACATTTGAA
Organism: Cenchrus americanus; assembly: GCA_947561735.1. Classification (NCBI taxonomy): domain Eukaryota; kingdom Viridiplantae; phylum Streptophyta; class Magnoliopsida; order Poales; family Poaceae; genus Cenchrus; species Cenchrus americanus. The sequence goes on along the minus strand of OX387244.1, from coordinate 71,328,009 downwards.
CAAACCACCAAGGACCGTTGACACATGTTATCCTCTGGCTAGTATACATTTGGGTGACAGTTTGGTGAAGTATATGGTACACACTGCCTAGGAGGAATTTTCCAAGGGGGAGGCGGTTGCCACTGACCAAATGAGATGCCATTGTGATGTGATTCAGGGTAGGCTCATTGGCTTTGCCACAGAAGACAAATCTGCATAGCCACATGTTCAGAAATGCCCTGTATTCGATTTCACCAAGGGGATTGTCCTTCATGTGCTTCAAGATGTAATGCTTGTATCCGTTCCCTGGCTTCACCCCTGTTTGCCGAGAAGAGTTTTTGAATTCCCAAGGCTGAACAGATCCTGTGATGTCAAGGCCGGTGATCATATACACATCGGCCAGAGTTGGAGACATCGGGCCGTGGCCAAAGAGTAAGGCGTTGACGCCGTTTGACCAAAAATGGCAAGCTGCTATCAAAAGGTCTTCGTTCTTGGGGGTTTCGGCCAAGGATAACTCCAAACACTGAGCAATACGGAGGGTATCCCAGTTTTTGGTCAATGCACTCTTGTCTGCGAGAATCCTCCGGTACCAAGTTTTCCAGCCTGCGATTGGAGGCAAGGGCCAGTTCTTGAAAGCGTCTTGCCACCGAGGAGGTGGGGACAGAGCTGCTTTGAAAGGGATCCTCTGAGATTCAGCCGCGATGAAATCTTGAGGATCAGAGTTCCCCACGGGACCAAGGTAATAGGATCTCGAATTGGCCTCGGTGGGAATCAAGCTCAGTGGAAGGCTCCTGAAGAAAAAGCGGAAAAGAAGTCTTAGGTAAAATTGAAAACCTAAATGCCGAATGAAGCTCACGGGAGGGGAATTTACCTGAGCATCTTGGTTTTGGGCCGCCATTGGGGATTTGAGCTTCGAGCAAGGGGATCTAGGGTTTGGATCTAGACGAAGATTCCAGCGGATTGCGAAGAAAAAAGAACAGGTGTTGACAGATTCGATTTGAAAGAATTCATGGCTGGAGTCAATTGCGGAACAAAATTACTTTTATCCCGCAATTGAAGGGGCATGTGTTAACACCAAAATTTGGTAAGGAGTCTGACTTGTGGGTCGGCTCGATGAGGAGTCCGTCTGGTGGAAGGAAGGATCTTTTCAGAGATATTCGGCAAAGAGATCTGCGGTCGGCTATCTGCTCCCGTTCGGCAAAGGAACAGTAGAGCTGATTTTGCGGGATTGGATGGTGACGTGGCTCAAGCAGGAAGGGCGAATGGATAGATAGGCGATCAAGCTTAGAGATAAGTTAGGCAGCGAATCCATTCGAGATTGTACTTCGCAGGGTATAAATATGAGCCCTGAATGTATGTAACAAACACAATCATTCTTCAATACACACCGGCCTTACGCCAAACCCTAGAGTCCTTTTGTCGTGTCGTCGAGTTCTTCGAGAGGGTTCATCGATTCGTCGACCTCCGTGAGTACCGCAACCTTGTATCATGTCTAGTATCATGCGGTGGATTTAGATTTGATGCAAGTAGTCTTGTTACCATGCTTCGTGTCATGCGGTAGATTCAAGCTTGGTTCAAGAGGGTTTCTTGTTAGGTCATGAGCCATGCGGTAGGCTAAGATCTAGCTTGAAGCTAGTTATCGGCTCTATTGGATTTTGGCAAGATCTAATAGATTCATTAAGTTACCCCGTGTTGCTTTGAGTCTTTACTTTATGTTTAGATTCATGTAACACATTTTTGCCCAATCTAGATAGATTTGGATCGGCTTTATCCCTTTTGTGATCCTTGTATGAATCGAGTTCGTGTTTTAACACGTGGATCTTATGCTTTCCGATAGCCGAAACCGAATCGATCTAGGTTATTACGTGTTGCGGGTTCAAGCTTGCCAATGTTGGCATAAATCTTGAAAGAGCCGGGTATCATGCGGTAGATGCAGGTTTTTGGATTGCTTTGGAGCTAGTCATCCGGTGGATTAGATTTCAAATCAATCTGATAGATTTATTTACTTGGTAATGTTCGTTCCTTCTTCATGGACCCCGAATCGGTTGTTCAGCCGTATTCGGTTATGTTCCTTCACGAGTAGAACACGTGCGTTATTCGTGCTTTAAATAATGTGTGCTTTTAGCTTTCCATATTTAGATTGTATCATGCGGTGGATAGATCTATTTGTGGAAAGTGGTATGGTTTTCATGCAAGTTGTATCATGCGGTGGATAGATTTGCTTGATATCGTACCCGACGGGTTTTAAAGTACCTAGACATGCGGTAGACTAGTGCTTTGGATCTATGCATACTTGTTTATTACATGTTTATGTTCGTGCTTTACTTTATTCATTTATTTAATGTTAATCATCATGGGGATCGGTCATGGCCTCGTGCATGTGCATCTTTGTTCAAACAAAGACCGATCGCTGTCATGCTTGTGTCATCCATTCAGCAATGTTACTTTTCCCTTTTAACAAGTTCCCGAATGGTTTCAGTTTATTGGCAGATAGCTCTTCATAGATATGTGTCATCCCATCTGTCTTCCTAGCCGTAAATATGGAACTGTCTGGTACCACCCGGCAAGTTCCAAGCTTTGGTATCTAACTCCTTTATTTTTTTGTTAATTTTCAGGAAAAATTGACTGGCATGTCTCGTGACTCTCTGCGCGTGTAAAGCCAGCTTGTTCGGCTTGCTGTGTGTTTGGCGCTAGGTGCACGTTTTGCGTCAACACATCCTCCAATCCTCTAAAAGGGTTTGTCTCCACTAACTTGATGATTCCAGGCTTCACTTCATAGTGGGTCGTAGCAAGCATCAAATCTGATTTTTGCATCTCAATGTCTTCCATTGACGGCATTGCTAGATCTCTTAGCGACATCTCTTCGTCCTCCAAAGGTGAGGTGAACAAATCCATCTATGCACTAAAAATAAAAAAGAAAAACACAAAAGAGTTTTTTCTAGAAAACTAGGGTTAGATGTTAGTAATCAACAAAACTAATACAAGATTAAACGTAGCAAACTGGCTTGTTCCCCGGCAACGGCGCCAGAAAAAGGGGCTTGTTGATGGTAAAAACTCATTTAACATTTCGATTAGACTCGCAAGCGTACAAGTCACCTATGACCTTCTTCACCTACGGGAGATCCCAAGGTTTGTCAATGCACGGAGCAAGGGGATTGCTAGCTCTTAACCAAGCACTAATCTAGTTGACTAGGGAAACCTTTAAAGAGAGGACTAAACTTAAAGTAAAAGCAATCTAATCTATGTTAGTCTAAGATTAAGCTAGATGGCAAAGGTTGGTACAAGAGAGTGATTAAGAAAGATAAGTCTTCCCTCCCTAGGATCTAGGATATCATAGATATGCATCTACTAGATGAGAGTGGTAAACCAATCTACCGGGGGTTGTGACCATGGTTTCGCCCTTTCCCTCCCCCCGTACTATCACTACACGGAGGTAATCGTGACTAGACCTATGATGGACACGGTATGTTGATAGAATCTATGGGAGTAGTGGATATCATACGCCCAAAAACACGGTAGCTAACCTTAATCGTCAAAGCATCATCAACATGAAAGCAATAGATTGAAACCACGAATCAAGTAGTATCACATAGCATGTATCCATCTAACCGTAGGGATGAACGAGACATTACCCCATCATCTTACAAGGACTAAAGAACATAGGGGTGATGGAGACTCCGGAGAACGTCGTCGATGAAGATGGCGGCGATGAAGCTTGGGAACACCCCTACGCCAACAGCTTGGAGTCCTTCTCTTGCTTCCTTCCCTCCACCGACGTTGATCCTTGCGACAAACTCATCTAATCTCATCCCTCATCTTGTGGCAGCGAGTTTCTGGTGAATAGAGGTCCCTAGAATGATTGGATGTGGCGGCCATTAGACGAGGGAGCTACAAATAGACTGAGACAGAGCTAGGTCAAAGGGCGGGCCGAACCGGGCCAGAAACCTCCTAGGCCAGGCCGAACGGGCCGGCCGACCCAGGCCCTTTCTGGGCTGGTTCGGGCCCATCTTCCTCCCCCCAGCTCATCTTGGCATTTTGGACTTTTCACCCTTGATTTGTGTCATATTGAGGTCGTCATCCCCCCGATCAAGATAGGGGGTCTTCTCGTATGAAGTCCGAACTTTACATCTTAGTCCTCGGGGATGATCCGTCGTACCACCTTGGTCCTTTCCACCTTTGGAAGTGATTTCTCCTTCCACTCGAACACGAACGAAACTCCTCATTTGCTCCTTTGAACTTGTTGTGACTCCGTCTCTTTTGTCCATGTTTTCCTGCAAAAACGCAATACTTCCAAATGCACATACGAAGTTGAACTTGTTATATCATTAGTGTGCCTAGTGGCGGGTTAGTTGCAAATCATAATCGAAACAAATGCATAACAAGTACTCTAGGTTGACAGAAATTCACCGTCAACAAGTTGCAAACCACATCTTTACTAGAAGTTGCAATCACACACTTTTTTCTATGTTAGCAATCACACATATAGTGTTACCCTAGTAGTTCAATCACAGCCAACCTGAAGTTTGCAAGCACACACCTTTCCATAGTTGAACATCACCCATTTTCATCCAGATTCATACCAAAAATGGAACACCAACATATCCATTATTGTGTCTAACTTACACAGTAGTACAGAAACAATATAAAATGAATGAATTACACTTGATCCACTAATAGTAGTAGGTCGCGACCGGTGTGAATTCAGACTTGCAACCGACATGCAGTGCGAGTTGCAACTTTGGGCGTCCAGATCAATCAGATTCATAGTTGCCCAAATCAGCATTGCCAATGTAATCAACACGGTACGTCGTCGCCCTCCTGATTCTTGCAATCACTCTGTGCGCTAACGACTCCCCAGCAGCCACAGTGCAATCAGATTATTGTGTTTCATCCCCTTCACTTTGCCCTTCTTCCTTATCCTCAGCCTCTCCCTTTTTGTCCTTAGACGGCCTCTCTTTCTTGGACTCCAACCTTCGGTGTTTCCACCTCTGTTTTTGGCTCTGCTCTCCGCCGCCCTGCTCAGTTGGGGTTCTGAGGGCATGTTGTGCTATAGTGCCCCCTAACATGGCAAGTCTGGCACTCTCTTTTGCCCTGACCTCCATTGTATATGTTGTACGGATTAGTAGGCCCTTTTTAGCGGATTTTGCCTCGCTGAAAGACTTTCTACCCTTTGTGCTCGACACAGGCAGCTCAGTCAAGGCTACACTAGTGAGGAAGTTTGCAGAACAAGGGTCCAAGCTCGTTTTTGGTGGTGTAGGGTCACTGGGATTCACAACAGGTTCGATATTGTTGTTAGAACTTTCTCGTGAGGTTGTAACTAGAACAATATCCATCCTTGTACCCGCATCTTCATGCAACTCATCACTTGCCCTTTCACCAGAACCACCTTCTGCTGTTCGTAGAAGCTCAATCCCAGGAGTTATCATTTCAAGGTTTCTGATAGTCTCGGCATATGCACGACCAGACTTGCTCCCTGCTCTTCCAAGTCGCATTAACTTAGGCAGCAGCTTCGACAGCCGCGACTGTTCTGTGTCACAATGACCTCCAACCCGCATATCGTGTCGGTCCCATGACACCACAGATCTCGCATTACGCATGTATCATTTGAGGATGTACCTCTCCGGTATGTTCTGCACTTGCAAGTGCGTGAATGCCTTGATAATGTGCATGCAAAACAGCCCTGCAATTTTTTCTATATTGTCAAACACATAGGGAGATAAATCTGCAATTTTTTATATTCGAAACGAGGGTTTTTTTGCATTTTTTCAGCTAACCTATGTGTTCCCATTGCATGCATTTTCATTTATAGACGCCCGCTACTTTGTCAGCTATCACCTAGAACGCGTGTTGTGCCCAACAAAAGGCTCCAGTGCCTTTTTCATGCTTCACCAAGTAACCAGACTCTACTCCCGGATCATGCTCTATCACAAAAGATGTGTTGTTAGCATATTCCCTCTTGTACTCGTTGTACATAGCCCTCGTGTACACCCTGCTGAGATGCTCATCAAATCGCAACTCGCATGCCCTGACAACCTCGGCCTGCACATAAAAATATTAATTTTGTGTTTCATAATGTTCAGTTTTTTGCAATCACACTGCCACCATGTTGCAAGCACATATAACCAGACGTTTTGGGAAACAGATACGAGTTCATCACTAGTTGCAACCACACAGATTCCAGGTTGCAAACCATAGCTAACTAGAAGTAGCAAGCACAAACTTGTCCAGGTTACAACCACAGAGCCACAATGTTGCAATCAGCATAAGACCATACGTTGCAAACAGACACAGGTTCATTCACTAGTCTTTTTTTTGCAATCACACACCCACCATGCATGCAATCACAAAGGAACCAGGGTGCAATCACAAACTAACAAAATTTTTTAATTTTGCAATCACGCATACTCTCCAGGTTGCAAACTATAGCTAACTAGAAGTAGCAAGCACCTCCCCCCAGATTTGCAAACTCGAAGCCAACATGTTGCAATCAGCATATGACCAGACGTTGCAAACAGACTGTTCATTCAGTAGTTTTTTCGCAATCACACATCTACCATGTGTGCAATCACAAAGGTATGCAATCAGACACACCACCATGTTGCAATCAAATATAACCAGTGGTTACAAACAGACACAGGTTTATTCACTAGTTGCGATCAGACATATTTTTACTTTTTTTCAGACGCAAGCACACACATGCCATGTTGAAAACCACAAAGGAACCAGGTTGCAATCACACACATGCCATATTGCAAACAATATATAACCATTGTTTTTTGCAAACTGACAGATGCAATTAGACATACTTTTTTTAAGCAGATGCAAGCACACCATGTTTCAATCAAATATAACCAGTGGTTGCAAATAGACACAGGTTTATTCACTAATTGCGATCAGACATATTTTTATTTTTTTCAGACACAAGCACACACATTCCATGTTGCAAACTACAAAGGAACCAGGTTGCAATCACACACATGCTTTTGTTGCAAACAAATATAACCATTTTTTTCAAACTGACAGATGCAATTAGACATACTTTTTTTAGCATATGCAAGCACACCATGTTGCAATCAAATATAACCTGTGGTTGCAAACAAACACAGGTTTATTCACTAGTTGCAATCAGACATATTTTTATTGTTTTCAGACGCAAGCACACACATGCCATGTTGCAAACCACAAAGGAACCAGGTTGCAATCACACACATGCTTGTTGGAAACAAATATAACCATTGTTTTTTGCAAACTGACAGATGCAATTAGACATACTTTTTTTTAATAGATGCAAGCACACCATGTGGCAATCAAACATAACCAGTGGTTTCAAACAGACACAGGTTTATTCACTAGTTGCGATTGGACATATTTTTATTTTTTTCAGACGCAAGCACACACATGCCATGTTGCAAACCACAAAGGAACTAGGTTGCAATCACACACATGCCATGTTGCAAACAAATATAACCATTTTTTTTGCAAACTGACAGAAGCAAGCACATACACAAAGGAACCAGGTTTGCATTTTAGCACGTATTAAATACCTGTGACTAGTGCAATTCCCCCGCATCCATGTGGTTTATGTGCTGAATTGAGTCAAGCACCCTCTTTGCAAACATATGCAAGGTTATCACACTGCCAACATATCCATCTTTTAACACTCTGTTCTGGCTTTCGGATCTCTGTGTTGAAGTCATTCTCCCACAGTACATGCCCTTGAAATATGCTGCAATCCATCTTTTCCTTTTCTGCCACAACACTACAATCGATAGGTGTTCCCCAATGCCACATTTATCCACTAGCTTTTTCCACTCCATCTCAAACTGTATAGGACTTAGAGGATAATTTATCAGAGACTCCAGCCTCTCCCTCAGATTTTTGTCATTGTGCAACTTGTACAACTCCTCAAGTTTATAATCCCACATCCTTGTTATGTGCCACTGGCAATTTCTATGTTGTGATTTGTCAAACACAATTTTTATTGCCTCTCCTGTCGTTGGATCTTCATCTCTGGAATCATCAAAAAATTAAAATCAGCAAGGAACAGAATTTTTAGGAACCTAATGTTGCAATTCACAACAACACTAGTTGCAACCAAACAGATATTAATGTTGCAACTGTACCTGTTAGAATCACGAAAGGTTGGCGGCCGCCCATGCAGCTTATGAATGTCTTGAAGAGCCACTTGAAAGTTTCAGTTGTTTCATCCCGAAGAAGTGCTTGCCCAAATGACACATTTTTCAGATTGTTACTGCATCCGACAAACATCACCAGCGGCATTTTCTTGCTGTTTGTCTTGTGGGTAGTGTCAAAAGTGATGACATCCCCAAAATCCACGTATTCCGCCCGCTGACTTGCATGGCTCAAAAATATGCTTCGAAGCACCTTTGTTTTTGGGTCAAAATCCACATCCCAGTAAAAGTATTCATTTTGTTCCTTGCACTCCCTGCAAAATTGGAACAGCTTCTCCATGTCACCATCCCTACCCTCCCTCGTCTGTTCAGCTTTCCTGTACCAAAAAAAAGACAATTAATTTTTGATGCCTCATCACACAATCTTTTTTGCTGAAGTTACACCGGGGAGCAAAATGACCGACATGTTCTGGATATCTTTCTTAGTGAATGGCCAATTTTGACGGCCTCCAAACAATTCCGACATCACATTCATTGCAGCTTGACTTGGCACGCCACTCCTCGACATAACTGCAAATAAGTCATCCATCGCCGCCTCCCTCTGTTTATGAGCATGCATATGCCTAACCATCCTTGCTAACGGCTGAAGGTTGTGGTTGTGTGCTTCCTCAACGTGGTCGAAGTACCAATTTTTTCGTTTTTTGTCCTCCTTCACTTTGACATACGCCGGGCATCCAATTCTTTTCGATGTTTTATCAGTTAGTGGCTCCTCATTCTCTTTTTCTGGTTTCACAAAACCCTCACTGCTGCAAACCCAGTGTTTTGTTTCTTTACTGGTCCTCCTCGTCCTCACACTGAATCCAGACAGCTTTGCATAATCAAGGTAAAACTGGTACACAGCTTCCTTTGAATCAAACTCCTGGCGCACCCTCGAGACAAACACATCAAGTATGCTCACATCCTGCAGGAAACGAAAATAAATCACATATTATTTTTTGCAACAGCAGCATAAAAAAGTTTTCAAGTTGCAACCACAACCGACCATAATGTGCAATCAACTGCTAACAAAGTTGCAAACTAGAACAACAGGTGGTGGTTGCAATTAAGGAGGAATCAACATTGCAAACTCGTACAACAAAACAATTTTTCAGGCTTACAGAGAATGTAGTTGCAATCACACGGAACCTAAATCGCAAACCAGAAATCTGTCAACGGAGACTTAATGTTGCAACCAAACATCAGAATGTATGCAACCAACATTAACCACGGTTGCAGGTATTTTTTGCAACCACTAGGATATGTGCAACCAACAGTCATACAGGTTGCAATCAACAGGCACTAGAGCTTGCAACCAAAACAGGACTACAGGTTTGCAATGCACTATAAAATGAAATGTTCGCAACTTGACGCACAGGGTGCAACCAACCGGCACCACATGTTGCAATTAACAAGAACCGAATCATGCAAACCGTAACAAAAAAAATCATTGACAGCAACCCAGGTGCAAAATATAGAGGAAGCGCAATCAACAGGCACTACAGGTTGCAAGTAACAAACAACGAACGTTGCAAACCTAAAACACCAGGGACAATTTAGGAGCTAAAAACCCATCTAGGTTCTCCTTACCGGGAGGAACTACTGTGTAGCATCAGGAGTGACCAGCGATCTAGTTAAAATTGAAGGCGGCGACATCAGCAACATTGTGTGATGCAAGGGATCACCCGATGTGCCGCGCACCCCCGCACCCACTACCGGCGTGATAGGAGGCCGTGCTGCAGGCTGAGCTGCGCCAGATCGTCCCAGAGGTGGAGACGACAATATTGGTTCAGCAGCACTCGTCGCAACAAGCGATATCCCTGGATTCTCTGCAGGGAGAGGCAATTTGATGTGTGGCAGTGTCGGCGGGGCCATGGCACCCGGTGAGGAAGGTCGAGGTGATCCAAGGTGCGGTAGCTGTCGTATGGACCTCCCTGGGCCCACTACCTCGATGGGTACCAGGACCGACTACTCGGTGGGCGCCTGGGACTACTCGACTTGGGCCACATAGCACCTGATGGCGAGGGGCGCAAGCACTACAGTGGAGGAGTACTCAGATAGGAAGTTGTGCATGTCCGATCCATGTAGAGAACCCCTAGACGTACACAACTAGTACTCTCTCCTCAAACCGACTTGTAACCCTGCCTCCTGGACTATATAAGGCGAGGCAGGGACCCCTATCTCTCTCATACGCATCATCTTGTAAACACACTCAATCAATCCAGAGCTACACAACATACAAGACATAGGGTATTACCCTCCTCGCGGCCTGAACCTGTCTAAATTGTAAGCCACGTGTCTCTTCCTTCGAGTTACCGATCTCGGCGAGGCCACATTCATCTACCTTGGGTACTCCCCTTGGTAGGTTGCCGGTCTAAAACACCGACAGCTGGCGCGCCAGGTAGGGGCACTCGCCGAAGATCTCATGGCAAACTCGACGGCTTCAACCTTCATCAAGCCAATTGTCGCCTTCAACCGCGGCGACACGTTCGTCTTCGGGTCTTGGGTCTGCACCGCCGACAGAGCTGGATCTTTCCAACACCGCCTCACCATGGCTCCCAACCCGAGCACTGGGCTCGTGATGCTTCCCGAGGTGATCACGGGCGACCTCGCCGGAAAATTCGGTGAAATTTCGCTCTACAACCAACACGCCGACTTCGAGTCCGGATCCGCCTCCAACTCGAACTCGACGTACCCGTGGGCCATCGCATGCAAGCCGACTACTGAGCCATCGTGTGCTGACATCCCACTCCATGAGCACTTCCCATACGGCCTCTGCAACGCTAGCAGGGCCCACGCGGAGGCTCTCACTGCACGCCGGGCCGGCAAGGAGATCGTCTCTGACTACACTTCGGACTCCAACCCCGCCTCCGGCTACTACTCGGACTCCTCCTACGAGTTCAACTTCGGATCGGACCCTGACGAGCCCGAGTCTGAGAACTCCACGACCCGAGCAACCACCGTCGGGGACCGCCCTACCGGTCCGGTTATAACATCTACACCCGCCGGGAGATTCGTCCCCCGGCCGGACCGCAAGCTCCCGGACCGACAGGCGGGAACTCACGCTGCGTCGCCTACCTCGACTCGCTTCCCTTCCAGGAAGGAACACCCCTAGCTCCAACAGAGGAGCACACCCCCAACAGAGGTGGCGACTACTGACTCTGGTCTCGGCACCCCTGATCGCCAAGTCTTCATGGCTGCTGGCGAGATGTCAGGACCTTCAAGGATCCACCCCGACCGGTACTTTGAAGATATCTTAGTAGTCGAGTTGTCTGCCAATGCACCCGCGGATGAAACCAACGACGACAAGAACGCTTGACGTGAGCGCAACAGTAAGAGGAACGAACGGCGTAGACGTCTTCGTGAAACCCTCCCCATACGGAATCTCACAGAGGCCCTTGACCAAGTCGAAAATCGGGTGCACACAACCCCCGAACAGTGCCTCATGTCTATCGCCACGATAGCACGTCAGGCTCAGGGGATGCGTGCGGGTGAAGTCATCACCAAGCTTGCGGAGGACGCCTACTTCATGAGAGTCGACAACAGAGTCACTCAAGTACGTCCCTTTAGAACTCGTGAACCCGATAACCATGAAGCCACAAGTTGCAGTCCAGCAGGCAATGGACGCAACCGTACTCGAGGAGAACTGCCTCAGAACCCCAACCGTACTAGGGCATCGGCTGGTGGGCCTTCTCAGGGGGTAACAGTGTCGGCGGCGCCGGCAGTAGTCGCAACGCTGCTGATCATGGTGATGCTGGTGGCGGAGGCAGCCGCGGCGGGAGCTCCTCACACGGGGCTGGTAGGAGAGCCGGTGGCAGAGGCGATCGCGGAGGCCGAGGCCACGCAGACAGCCACGTCACCGGTGCCTCACGCGGCGACTACGATGTCTGCCGCATAATTGAAGAAATACGTCGCAAGAAGTCCTCCACGGCAGGCGACAACGACGGCTTCCCCGCCTTCTCTACTCGACTTTGCAATCTGCTTCCTCCTAGAGAAATTCAAGTCTCTGGGGATCACTAAGTACGATGCGAAGCAAGATCCAGTCCAATGGCTCAGATGCTACACCCTCTCTATCGAAAATGCTGGTGGCAACAATGATACAAAGTGCCTCTACTTTCCCTTCTATCTGGACCAAGGTCCACTTACATGGCTCGAGTCGCTCGAGAAGTACTCGATCGACAAGTGGGACCAGCTCAAGGATCAGTTTACTAGCAACTTCGCGGGCTCCATGGGGCACTCGGGTACTCGCATGGACCTGGCTATGGTGAAGCAGGAACAGGGCGAGACCCTACGCAAGTACATGCGATGCTTCTTCGACAAGGATGCCATTGTAGTCGATGTTACCGACAAGGAGGTCATCGACCTTTTCCAAGATGGTCTCTATCACCGTCGCACCTTTGAAGACTTCGGTCACCACCGCCCGAGTTCCATTACCAAGCTCAAGGACATTATCACTTCATGGACGGACGAAGAAGACAAGGCAAACGCCAAGTATGACGTCATTCGCAGCAAGAACAAGCAAAACCTGGGCGGCAGCAACAACAACAACAGGGATCAAGGGGGTCCCAACAACAACTACTCGGGTCCTAACCGCAAGCGCAAGCAAGACAATACAGTCGCGGCTATCCAGCGCCCTGCGAAACACAACTCGAAGAAGACCTCAGGCGGCTTCAAAGACTTACTGAAAGAGAAGTGCTCGTGGCACCTGGAGGGCAACCACACCACTGAGTAGTGCTACCAACTCCGGCGAGCACTCAAGGACTCTCCAGACCCACGGCCTCCTCACGACAAGAAGGGCAAGAAAAAAAGCCGACGAGGGCAACGGCGACTTCCAAGAACCCGACAAGACGGTGAACATCCTCTTCGGCGGACTACCCACCAAACGGTCTCAGAAGGCCACTAGACGGGAAGTCTTGAATATTGAACCAGCGGTCCTGTAACACCCTAATTTTATTAAAAATTTGGCTTTATAAAAATTTGCTAGAAACCATTTTATTGCTTAAGGAATATAAGGTTGCTTTATTTCTCTTTAGGCATTTAAAACCTTTTCTAAAATGAAGTTAACAAAATATAGGAATTTATTGTTGCATACATGCTGAAGCATTTGTTTTGGTTGTGGAATTCAAATTCAGAAGGTTGAATTCTATTTGATTTGAATCCCTTCCAAATACCTAAAATCCTAATTTCCTAAAACCCCTACCCACCCTACCTTCTAGCCCAACCCAGCCCGGGCTGCGCGACCGGCGGCCGCTTGCGCACCGGCCCAAACCAGCGAGCAGCAGGCCGCTGCAACCACCGCGCCGCCCGGCCCCGCTTGGCCTTTCGGCCCGGCCCGGCCCACCGGCGCCGCGGCCCGCCCCGCGCGCCCGTGCCGCCGACCGCCGGGGCCCACACGTCATCCCCTACCCCGCGCCGTCCTCCGCCCGGACTCCGCGCCGCCACCCGAGTCCGACGGGAGCACGCCTCCCCGTGCGTGGCCCGCACGCCAAGGAGACCGCCCGGACTATTTAAAGCACGCCGCCACCCCGGGACCTCCCCAATCCGTGCCCTAGCCGCTCGAACCCCGTGCGCCGCCGCCGTCGAAACCCTAGCCGCTGCCGCTTCCGGTTTCCGTCGCCGTCGCTGCCCTCTCGCCGCCGTGAAGCACATCCAGAGCCGCGCAAGGAGGTGAGGCACCCGCCGGCGTCGCTTGTTGTCGATTCCGTGCATCCCGTCGTCTTGGAGCCATCGCAGGAGTTCGACGCCCTTGCCGAGCCGCGCCACCGCGCCAAGCGCCCGCGCCGCCGCGCCTTCGCCAAGACCGCCGCCCCTGTTCGCTTCGCCGCTCGCGCGCCGCACATAGGTGCCTCCCGCGTTTCGAATCGGGCACCGGGAGCCCCGCATTGGACTCACCGGTGAGCTCCTCGCCGCCGCTCGTCACCGGCCGCCGCCGTCGCCTCGCCACCCGCCGCCGCCAGCGCCTGCGTGCGATCCGAGCCGTCGGATTAAGATCCGACGCCCCTGTCCAATCCCGCCGCCCGCAAGCCACTGTCGCCCTTGGATCTAGATCCAACGGATCTAGATCGGGCTAGTCTACAGGTCAACCCCGCCAGCCCTGGCAATTTTGCAGAAAAGCCCCTGGGTTTCCTATATTTACAGATATATCCTTCCACCCTAGAAGTTTATTTTCAGTTTAGTCCTTTTTCTTTATTTTAGCCCAAAACCTTTTCGAATCTTTACAGATTGGTCCCTATACCTTCCCTAAGCCATAACTTAGTCGTTTTAGCTCCGATTTTAGCGTTCTTTATGTCCACGCGTTCGTCTCGAAGCGTAGATTAGTTTTATGCTACTGTTTAGATCTGTTTGATCTGTTTGGTGACTATTTCTTATTTATTCTCACCGTATGCTTGTATGTGATGATTGTGGACCGTAGAGAGCGATTCGTTCGAGGGATTTGAAGATCAAGTCGTGCAAGAGTTTGAGAAGCAAGGCTTTGTTGAAGGCAAGTATTCCTTGATGCATGCCCGCTTGTCCTACATAACATGCATCTAAATTCACTGTTTTTACCTTTTTGCTTGCATTAATTTGATGGGAACCTATTAAGGATCATGCCTAGCTTTTTACCACCTTTACCTTGATACCGGAAATTAAACTAATCTTGTGGTAGCTATTGCTTAGCATGCTCAACTGGGAATTGGTATTAATCAACTTGGTTACCTTTTGTTATTCTATGTTCCGTTTATGAGCTTTTACTTTACAAGACCACTTTAAAATGATAATCGGAACATGGAGAACCACCCAGGAAAACAGTACAACCACAAGAACTAATGGGCAATGGTCTTGGCTGAATAATTAGGAACTTTAGCTTGGGATGGTCTTACCTGATAAGGACAAGGGATCGGCGGTACTGTGGGGTATGGACTCGCTCTAGCGGGGGTTGAGTGAGTTATTCTTTTATGGTGGGGTATCGACCCGCTAGGGGACTTTATACCTTGCTAACTGATCCGGACCTTGTGGGTCATAACTTGCTAGGGAACCTTTGTAAAGGCCATGTAGCGTCCCTATGCAATCACACCTCGGAAGTGTGATATGGTGTCTTGCAAACACCGCATGGTTGTGTCTAAAGTTCTTCGGAGCTTTTACGCTGCTTGTGGGTAAAGATGTACAACCTCTGCAGAGTGTTAAACTAATCGATTAGCCGTGCTCACGGTCAAGAGCGCCCTGGACACTCACATGATTAAATTATGGAACTTTAATGTTTAATTGCTGTTTTACTCCTTATTTATGATGCTTATGTCTTATTAATTGGGTTGGTATGAACTTACACTCTTTAGTAATCAGGTTGCTAATAAAACTTGACCAACTAAAATGCTAAAGTGCTTGAACCCTAGCCATCCACTATATGGCCTTGCATGTTATGTTGTTCTCTCTTGCTGAGTACGATATGTGCTCACGCTTGTTTATTATCTTGCATCTACAATACCCGATTTGCTTTGCTCGGACGGGAGAACTTTGAAGATATTCCAGGAGATTTCCGGGAGTTCTAGGTGTGCGTAGTCTTCGATCGGTACCGCCTGTGGAGGCATTTTGTCCGCTGCAAGAACTCGTTTATTTAAGATTCGTTTAAAACTAGGGTTTGTAATAACTCTTTATTCGTGTGGCACTGTTTTTGGTATTCATAATGTCTAAGCGTATGTGTAACTTGATCTCGGCGCACACGTGAGCAATGCATTCGGTTTTGCCTTTAAAACTGGGTGTGACAGAGTGGTACCGTAGCCGTGTTGATCGTAGGAACGCTAGCCTAGATAGAAATGGTCGAACTAAGGATTTTATACTCATAGAAGCTTTCTCTTACATGCTTGCTTTATTCTTACTAACCTTACCCTTGCCTTTTTGCTTCACTCTTGAGTCATTCGCATTCTTCACCTTGTGCTTGCTTTAGCTCTCATCCTTTTGCCTTACCATCTTTCTCATTCTGCACTGCACTACAGATGGTTCGTAGTTTGAAGACCTCTCAGGCTGGAGCAATCCATCAGTATGCTCCACAGGAACAGTACAATGACTTGCATGATGGAGATACAGATGAGAAGATTGAGATGGAGCCCGCACTCGTGGTTTTGCCTAACCTTATCATGGTGCCCGATGATGAGGAAGATCCGGAGGAGATGATTCCGGAGGAGGATGAGCTAGATGAACGACCAACCCTAGAGGAGCAAGCGCCGGAGAAGATGAGGATCACCTTGATCAAGAGATGGAGGAAGAAGAACAAGAGCAAGAGGAGGAAGGCGAGGAAGCGATCCGGGAAGTGTACCACTACAGAGCTGATGGAGTAGGCATTCCCATGGCAGACCACCTGAGAGCGATGGTACTCCGCCTGGGCTATGATAAGGCCCCTGTCTACCATTGTGAGCTGTGGACTCATCCATGGTTTGAGCCCCATTGGGAGGTTGCTGCCATCTTGGAGGAGTACATTCCATGCCGTGGAGTGAAGGAGGTGTCCAAGCATCATGATGTGGCCCACAGGACTACTATGGACGCTGGGATAGCAGAGTCAGCTCGGAGGGCGCTCTATGTGCTCTCTCACAAGGAACGTGACAGGTTGGAGGATACCCACTGCCGTTACACGCCTTTCAGAGCAAGTGGGGAAGCCAAGACTTATATCTCCCCAGCACCAGCCTATGAAGGGACGCTCAACAATGTCCGGAGTCTACTTGCAGCTGTGAACACCGCATTGGATGATGCCAACAACACTCTATATGCAGCATAGCAGCAGATTTTCACTCTAGAGACGCAGAGGCGTGCCTTAGAAGCTGCACTTCGAACGAGGGAGCGACCAGAAGCCCATGAAGCCACAGAAGGATGTACCTCCCCGTCACCCAAGAGGCCACACTACGACTCCCCTGACGCCCGCACAGATGCCATGGCAGAAGATAGTCCTTAGGTTTAAGATTAAGGATAGGATCTCTTTGTAATCTCTAGTGGACGATCGGTAAAGTGTGTTTAGTTTAGAGGTGTGGTTGAATGCTTGATTTTGTGCTTAATGTATGAGTTGGATTTCTGGTTGAGTGCAATGTGTTGTGGAGTGATGACCACAACGACATTGGTTTAGTAGTAAGTTTGTGGGGGTTAACTTTCGGTCTCAATCAGCTATCTATCCTAATCTTTTTGTCCCTTTAAGTTTTCCCTTAATGCAAATTCGAGATCCCTAAATCTGTTCGCTCAGCTTTCTGAGTCAGCTGCACTGTTTTAATTTTATCTCGGGCTACAGAACTCCGATTGCAGTAAAACCAATTGGAAAAGTTCAAGAATTTCGTGACTGATTTTCTGTGAAAAATTCAGAATATTTGGATGGATAACCAGAGAGTTATAACTGAAACATTACAGCCTCACGAATCTGATAAACACTGCTGACCTACCTGACTTGTTTATTTTATAACCAGAGCTACACAATTCCGATTGAGGTGATTCCAGTTGGAGTAGTTTCGTAATTTCATTACCTTTTATCAGTACAAAATCCATAACTTTTGGTTACCCACACTGAGAGCTATGCCTGGTTGTTTGGAGTCAACAGAATCTGTCCTATCTGAATATCATTGCTATCTTATCTTCCTAAGTTTAACCCTTGGTGCAATCATCTAAAATAATGTCCCTAACACTCAGATGGTGAACACCAGGTCAGGATCAGGTGTTGATCAACCAGCAGGAAGAGCACCCCAGCCAGTACAAATGGATCCCGCTTTGCGGCGGTTCCGGAGGCACGGACCCGGCTCCTCCCGTAACTTGACCACCACCGTGACAAACTTGCAAGCCCAGGTCAACAATCCACCGGTGCGGCCACCCGCGCCTCGCAACAAGCACCGGGAGTTTATGAGTCATCACCCTCCTGTGTTTACTCACGCCGCTGATCCACTTGAAGCTGAAGATTGGCTAAAGACAGTACTGAAGATGCTCACTACCTGTCAGTGTGACGACAGAGAGAACGTCATGTATGCTGTGGGACGACTTCAAGGATCTGCAGCCGCTTGGTGGGATGCGTACTCTGCCGCTCATGCCGCCCCAGACACTATCACTTGGGAGGAGTTTACCACCAACTTCGGAGCCATCACATACCCTCTCCGGAGTCATGAAGATCAAGAAGAAGGAGTTCCTTTCTCCGAAGCGGGGAGGACCGTCGTAGCCGAGTATAGAGACAAGTTCACCGAGCCGTCCCGCTATGCGGTCGAGGAGGTTGCTGAAGATAGGAAGAAGAAGGAGCCGTTCCCGGATGGGTTAGGGCCGGTTCGCCGCAAGGTACCAGCCGATGTCCTATCCTTTCCCTAACTTTCGGCGGCTAGTTGATGCCGCCATCCGCTTGGAGCACAAGCGCAAGGAGCTCGGAGAGCGAAGAGGAAGGCCGCCGGCTCCGGGCGGTTGGGGAGTGCGTCTCGCCCGCGCTTCAACCCACCGCCGAACACCCCGTTCCGCTTTGGGGGACCGGGTGGAAACTTTGGGCGGCGGCGGTCCCGGCGTCCCCGCTCGGCGGTTCCGGCGGTCCGCTCGGCGGTTTCGGCGTCCCGTTCCTCGGACTCCCCGCCCGGCTTCCCGGCGAGTCGGCGAGAGAGCCCCGGTTGGCACACCTATAAGGTCCGTGGCACCGCCCAATCCTCGCCACCACTACTTGCTTCAAGTGCGGAGAGCTTGGTCACTATGCCAATGCTTGCCCAAAGAGGAACCCTCCACACACCCCCGTGCGGAACCGGCGGCGGACAAGGAGCGGAAGCCAAACCCCGTAGTCTAACAAAGGACAACGAGCTATGCACGAGGCAAGGCGATGCACGTTGATGCCGAAGTCGCTCGGAGAACCCCGCAGTAGTGCTCGGTATGTTTCTAGTCAACTCTACTCCCCGCCTCGCTTTTGTTTGATTCTGGAGCATCCCATTCTTTCATTACATCCCAGTTCGTAGCTCAACATAATCTACCTATCAGTCCCATGTCACGCCACATGTTAGTTACCTCACCTGGGGGGAATTGAAAGCCATCTATAAATGTGATAACGTCCATCTCAAGATTGTGGGCAGAGATTTCCGTGCCAATCTTATAATCTTGGATTCAAAGGGGATCGATGTGATATTGGGAATGGGATGGTTGACCGCGTGTGATGCGGTGATACAGTGTGCTAAGAGATCAATCCTCCTTACAAGTCTAGCTGGTGAAAGATTTGAGTTTGCAGCAGATCCCGCACCATCAAACGCCAGTGCCGTGAATAAGCTTGATGGAGCAGCATTATCCTGATGTGTTTCCCGAGGAGTTGCCAGGTATGCCCCCTGACCGAGATGTTGAGTTCGTTATTGATCTTTTACCTGGTACTGCTCCTTTCTCTAAGCGCCCATATAGAATGTCTAGTGATCAGTTACAAGAACTTAAAGCTCAGATTAAAGAATTATTGGGTAAAGGGTTCATTCGTGCTAGTTCATCACCTTGGGGAGCACCCGTTATCTTTGTGGGTAAGAAAGATGGCACACAGAGGATGTGTGTTGATTACAGGTCTCTTAACGATGTTACCATCAAGAACAAGTATCCTCTGCCACGTATTGAAGATTTGTTTGATCAGATGAGAGAAGCTAAAGTGTTTTCTAAGATCGATCTGCGATCTGGTTATCATCAGTTGAAGATTAGGCCTTCAGATATTCCTAAGACAGCTTTTACTACTAGGTACAGACTTTATGAGTACACAGTTATGTCCTTTGGGTTAACCAATGCACCCGCGTACTTTATGTACTTGATGAACAAGATCTTTATGGAGTATCTGGATAAGTTTGTTGTGGTATTTATTGATGACATTTTGATCTACTCCAAGAATGAGGAGGACCATGAGGAGCATTTGAGGCTTGTGTTGCAGAAGCTGAGAGAGCATGAGTTATATGCAAAGTTCAGCAAGTGCGAGTTCTGGTTCAAGGAAGTGTCTTTTCTAGGTCATATCATCACCAACGGAGGTATTGCGGTAGACCCCAGCAAGGTTAGTGATGTATTGAAGTGGGAAGCCCCTCGTACAGTGTCTGAGATCCGGAGTTTCCTTGGACTTGCTAGTTACTATCGTCGGTTTATTGAAGGATTCTCCAAGATTGTGAAGCCTCTCACTACATTGCTAGAGAAGGACAGGGAGTTCAAATGGACCAGTGCATGTCAGTCCAGTTTTGAAGAGTTAAAGAAGCGGTTAACCACAAGACTCTGTTCTAGTAATGCCCGATCTACGGAAGAGCTTTGACATTTACTGTGATGCATCTCGACAAGGTCTAGGATGTGTGTTGATGCAAGAAGGTCATGTTATAGCCTATGCATCTCGTCAGTTGAGGAAGCATGAGTTGAACTATCCTACGCATGATCTTGAGTTAGCAGCAGTGGTTCATGCATTGAAAATTTGGAGACACTACATCATGGGAACTAAGTGTCAGATCTATACTGATCACAAGAGTCTGAAGTATATCTTCACTCAGAAGGATCTTAATCTAAGACAGCGTCGTTGGTTAGAGTTGATCAAGGACTATGATCTAGAGATTCACTATCATCCGGGTAAAGCAAATCTGGTTGCTGATGCTTTGAGTCGGAAAGGCCACACTAACATGGCTATGACCATTCAGTTTCCTAACGAGTTGGTAAAAGAGTTTGAAAGGCTCAACTTGAAAGTGGTTGCACATGCAGAAGGAGTGACTTTGGAAGTACAGTCCACTCTGGAGCAAGAGATACGTAAGTGGCAGCTAGAGGATGCTAGAATACAGAAAATTAAGGAGAGTATGCAACAAGGAGAAGCCCCGGATTTCACGAGAAGATGAGCGAGGAACCGTGTGGTTTAAGAACCGGTTGTGTGTACCGGAGACAGGGAGATCTCGGAGAGACGATCTTGAGAGAAGCTCACGACTCGGCTTATTCTATCCATCCAGCAAAGTACCAAGATGTACCGGGATCTCAAGCGAGAGGTATTGGTGGTACGGTATGAAGAGAGATGTGGCCGCACATGTGGCTTTGTGTGACACTTGCCACCGGGTTAAGGCTGAACATCAGAGACCCGCTGGTTTGCTTCAACCATTGAAGGTGCCTGAGTGGAAGTGGGAAGAGATCGGAATGGATTTCATAGTGGGTCTACCCCGAACCCGAGATGGTTACGATTCGATTTGGGTTATCGTGGATCGTTTGACTAAGGTAGCTCACTTCATTCCGGTAAAGACTACTTATACAGGAGCTAAGTTGGCAGAACTATACATGTCCAGGATTGTGTGTTTGCATGGTGTACCAAAGAAGATCGTGTCGACGAGAGGTACTCGGTTACTTCTCGTTTCGGGGGGAAGTTGCATGAATCTCTGGATACTAAGCTAAATTTCAGCTCGGCTTATGATCCACGGACGGATGGACGGACAGAGAGAACCAATCGGATCCTAGAAGACATGCCGAGAGCATGTGCGCTTAAGCATGGTTGTAGTTGGGATAAGAGCTTGCCATATGCTTGAGTTCTCTTATAACAACGGCTACCAAGCTAGTCTCAAAATGTCACCCTTTGAGGCCCCGTATGGAAGGAAGTGTAGAACTCCGTTATATTGGAGTGAGACGGGCGAAAGGCGATTATTTGGGGCAGATATCATCGGAGAAGCGGAGAAACAAGTTCAGATCATCAGAGAAAATTTGAGGATTGCTCAGTCTAGACAGAAAAGTTATGCAGATGGCAAACGAAAGGATGTGGTCTTTCAGGAAGGCGATTATGTGTACCTAAAGGTGTCACCTATCAGAGGTTTGCGTCGATTCAGAGTCAAAGGAAAGTTATCACCTCGGTTTATTGGACCTTTCAAGATCCTTGAAAGAGTGGGAGAAGTGGCTTACAGGTTGGAGTTGCCAGTCCAGCTAGCTGATGTGCATGATGTATTCCATATCTCTCAGTTAAAGAAGGGTTTTGGTCCTCATGACAAGGAGCAGTTACCCTTAGATGATCTAAACGTTAGAGGATCTCACCATTGTTGAACACCCCATTCGGATATTGGAAACAATGACAAGGGTCACCAGGAATAGTGTGATCAAGATGTGCAAAGTACAGTGGAGTAATCATGCAGAGGATGAGGCAACATGGGAAAGAGAGGATGAGCTGAAAGCAGAGTTTCCAGATCTTTTTCCCAATCTATCCGAATCTCGAGGACGAGATTCATCTTAAGGGGGGTAGGATTTGTAACACCCTAATTTTATTAAAAATTTGGCTTTATAAAAATTTGCTAGAAACCATTTTATTGCTTAAGGAATATAAGTTTGCTTTATTTCTCTTTAGGCATTTAAAACCTTTTCTAAAATGAAGTTAACAAAATATAGGAATTTATTGTTGCATACATGCTGGAGCATTTGTTTTGGTTGTGGAATTCAAATTCAGAAGTTTGAATTCTATTTGATTTGAATCCCTTCCAAATACCTAAAATCCTAATTTCCTAAAACCCCTACCCACCCTACCTTCTAGCCCAACCCGCCCAGCAGTCGCGCGAGCCGGCCCGCTTGCGCACCGGCCCAAACCGGCGAGCGACGGCCGCCGCAACCACCGCAGCCACCCGCCCGGCCCCCGCTTGGCCTTTCGGCCCGGCCCGGCCCACCGGCCGCCGCGCCCGCCCCCGCGCCTTGTGCCGGCCGACCGCCGGGGCCCACACGTCATCCCATACCCCGCGCCGTCCTCCGCACCGCCGCCCGAGTCCGACGGAGCACGCCTCCCCGTGCGTGGCCCGCACGCCAAGGAGACCGCCCCGGGACTATTTAAAGCACGCCGCCACCCCCGGACCTCCCCAATCCGGTGCCCTAGCCGCTCGAACCCCGTGCGCCGCCGCCACCGAAACCCTAGCCGCCGCCGCTTCCGGTTTTCGTCGCCGTCGCTGCCCTCTCGCCGCCATGAAGCACATCCAGAGCCGCGCAAGGAGGTGAGGCACCCGCCGGCGTCGCTTGTTGTCGATTCCGTGCATCCCGTCGTCTTGGAGCCATCGCCGGAGTTCGACGCCCTTGCCGAGCCGCGCCGCCGCGCCAAGCGCCCGCGCCGCCGCGCCTTCGCCGAGACCGCCGCCCCCGTTCGCTTCGCCGCTCGCGCACCGCACATAGGTGCCTCCCTCGTTTCGAATGGGCACCGGGAGCCCCGCATTGGACTCACCGGTGAGCTCCCGCCGCCGCTCGTCACCGCCGCCGCCGCGCCCTCCGCCACCCGCCGCCGCTAGCGCCCGCGTGCGATCCGAGCCGTCGGATTAAGATCCGACGCCCCTGTCCAATCCCGCCGCCCGCAAGCCACTGTCGCCCTTGGATCTAGATCCAACGGATCTAGATCGGGTCAAAAACCTAGTCAACAGGTCAACCCCGCCAGCCCTGGCAATTTTGCAGAAAAGCCCCTGAATTTCCTATATTTACAGATATATCCTTCCACCCTAGAAGTTTATTTACAGTTTAGTCCTTTTTCTTTATTTTAGCCCAAAACCTTTTCGAATCTTTACAGATTGGTCCCTATACCTTCCCTAAGCCATAACTTAGTCGTTTTAGCTCCGATTTTAGCGTTCTTTATGTCCACGCGTTCGTCTCGAAGCGTAGATTAGTTTTATGCTACTGTTTAGATCTGTTTGATCTGTTTGGTGACTGTTTCTTATTTATTATCACTGTATGCTTGTATGTGATGATTGTGGACCGTAGAGAGCGATTCGTTCGAGGGATTTGAAGATCAAGTCGTGCAAGAGTTTGAGCAGCAAGGCTTTGTTGAAGGCAAGTATTCCTTGATGCATGCCCGCTTGTCCTACATAACATGCATCTAAATTCACTGTTTTTACCTTTTTGCTTGCATTAATTTGATGGGAACCTATTAAGGATCATGCCTAGCTTTTTACCACCTTTACCTTGATACCGGGAATTAAACTAATCTTGTGGTAGCTATTGCTTAGCATGCTCAACTGGGAATTGGTATTAATCAACTTGGTTACCTTTTGTTATTCTATGTTCCGTTTATGAGCTTTTACTTTACAAGACCACTTTAAAATGATAATCGGAACATGGAGAACCACCCAGGAAAATAATACAACCACAAGAACTAATGGGCAATGGTCTTGGCTGAATAATTAGGAACTTTAGCTTGGGATGGTCTTACCTGATAAGGACAAGGGATCGGCGGTACTGTGGGGTATGGACTCGCTTTAGCAGGGGGTTGGGTGAGTTATTCTTTTATGGTGGGGTATCGACCTGCTAGGGGACTTTATACCTTGCTAACTGATCCGGACCTTGTGGGTCATAACTTGCTAGGGAACCTTTGTAAAGGCCATGTAGCGTCCCTATGCAATCACACCTCGGAAGTGTGATATGGTGTCTTGCAAACACCGCATGGTTGGGTCTAAAGTTCTTCGGAGCTTTTACGCTGCTTGTGGGTAAAGATGTACAACCTCTGCAAAGTGTTAAACTAATCGATTAGCCGTGCTCACGGTCAAGAGCGGCCTGGACACTCACATGATTAAATTATGGAACTTTAATGTTTAATTGCTGTTTTACTCCTTATTTATGATGCTTATGTCTTATTAATTGGGTTGGTATGAACTTACACTCTTTAGTAATCAGGTTGCTAATAAAACTTGACCAACTAAAATGCTAAAGTGCTTGAACCTTAGCCATCCACTATATGGCCTTGCATGTTATGTTGTTCTCTCTTGCTGAGTACGATATGTGCTCACGCTTGTTTATTCTCTTGCATCTACAATACCCGGATTTGCTTTGCTCGGTACCGGGAGAACTTTGAAGATATTCCAGGAAATTTCCAGGAGTTCTAGGTGTGCGTAGTCTTCAGTCAGCTGCCTGTGGAGGCATTTTGTCCGCTGCAAGAACTCGTTTATTTAAGATTCGTTTAAAACTATGGTTTGTAATAACTCTTTATTCGTGTGGCACTGTTTTTGGTATTCATAATGTCTAAGCGTGTGTGTAACTTGATCCTGGCGCACACGTGAGCAATGCATTCGGTTTTGCCTTTAAAACTGGGTGTGACAGGTCCCGACCCCTCTCAGGTGGTCAGAAGTACCCATCACCTTCTCCCACACGGAACAATGGACAAGCTTCTCCGAGCCAGGGCGGTTTCCACTCGTCCTGAAACCGGTAGTCGCAGGCTCCAGACTCAACAAGGTACTCATCGACGGTGGAAGAAGATGAAGCTCGACATTACTCACATGCTCACCAAGAGCACATCGCCTTTCTATGGCATCGTCATTGGCAACGCATCTATTCCACTAGGCTCAGTGGTCCTACTAGTTACCTTCAGGGAAACCAGGGAGAACTACCGCACCGAGTACATGAAGTTCGAGATTGCGGACTTCGGGACTTCCTACCATGCCATCCTAGGCAGACCAGCTATCGCCAAGTTCATGGTGGTACCCCACTACACGTACTTGGTACTCAAAATGCCAAGTCCTACCGGTGTACTCTCGCTACAAGGAGACTTGAAGATATCCTTCGACTGCGACACAGAAGCTGTGGAACTCGCAGCTACCAATCAAGCACCAAACGCAATGATGGAAATCTATGCTGCATCCAAGAAGCTTGCCCCAACCGAACTCGAAATCCAGAGAACTCGGACACAGCCAACAAGCCTCAACCATCCGAGGAAGTGCAAGTCAAGGCGATCAACCTCGGGACAGGCGACAGCAGCAAGACTACCATGATCGGGGCGGGCCTTGACCCAAAATAGGAAGACGCGCTCGTCAGCTTCCTCCGGGCTAACCGAGACATCTCGCTGGGAAGCCAGCGAACATGCCAGGGGTGCCCAGGAGGCTGGTTGAGCACACACTCAATGTCGACCCTAAAGCCGCCCCGAAATGATAACACATCCGCCGTTTTGCCGACGAACGACGGGACGCCATCAAGAAGGAACTCGCCAAACTACTCGCGACCGACTTCATCAGAGAAGTCTTCCATCTTGAGTGGCTCGCCAACCCTGTCCTCATCTGCAAGAAGAACACGAACGAGTGGAGGATGCGCATCGACTACACCAATCTCAACAAACACTGCCCCAAGGACCCCTTTGGGTTGCCGCGGATAGACCAAGTCATCGACTCCACGGCGGGCTGCGACCTGCTCTGCTTCCTCGACTGCTACTCCGAGTACCACCAGATCCCTATCAATGAAGAAGACCAAGAGAAGACCGCGTTCATTACCCCATTTGGCGCCTACTGCTACACGACAATGTCGTTCGGGTTGAAGAACGCCGGCACTACCTACCAGCGAGCTATCCAGAAATGTTTCAAAAACAACTCAACAAGAACATCGAGGCTTACGTGGATGACGTGGTCGTCAAGACCCGAAACTCCGACACACTCGTCGCCGATCTTGAAGAGACTTTCTCATCCCTACAGGAGTACTCGTGGAAGCTCAACCCGAACAAGTGCGTCTTCGGCGTACCTTCGGGGAAACTACTCGACTTCATCATCGCCCATCGTGGCATCGAAGCCAACCCCGAGAAGATCTTCGCCATCACCAAGATGAAAGCTCCCACCCGCATCAAAGACGTGCAGAAGTTCACCGGATGTATGGCGGCCCTGAACAGATTTATCTCAAAGCTTGGAGAACGGGGGCTACCCTTCTTCAAATTAATCAAGCACTAAGAGAAGTTCATGTGGACCCCAGAGGCAGATCAAGCTCTGGCTCAGCTCAAGGATTTCCTATCCAAGCCACCAGTCCTCACGGCTCCTCGCAAAAAAGAGCAGCTACTACACTACCTTGTTGCGACTACTCACGTGGTCAGTACTACCATCGTTGTCGAGCGGCAGGAAGATGGCCATGCCTACTTAGTCCAGCGACCAGTCTACTTCGTCAGCGAGGTCCTGTCAGAATCTAACGCACGCTACCAACTAGTACAGAAGCTACTGTATGCAGTGCTCATCACCTCGTGGAAGCTATGACACTACTTCCAGGAGTACTCGATCTCCGTCGTCACTGACTACCCGCTCGGCGACATCCTACGAAACCAAGATGCTACTGGAAGAATCTCCAAGTGGGTAGTCAAACTCGGCACCCTCAACATTGACTTCAAGCCATGAACAGCCATCAAGTCGCAAGCACTAGTCGACTTATTGGAAGAGTGGCGCGAAAATCAGCTACCAACCCCAACCGAGCGACTAGAGCATTGGGTGATGTACTTCGACGGCTCGCTCAAGCTTGAAGGCGCGGGTGCAGGGGTACTCCTGATTTCTCCAAAGGGCGAACAACTCAAGTACATCCTGCAGATCTTCTGGATGGTCTCAAACAACGAAGCCGAGTACGAAGCCCTGCTACATGGGCTCTGCCTCGCAATATCTCTGGGCATCAAGCGACTACTAGTCTACGACGACTCTGCAGTAGTCATCAACCAAGTCAACAAGTCTTGGGATCGCAACAAGGAGAACATGGATGCCTATTGCCTACAAGTCCGCAAGCTCGAGAACAACTTCTACGGTCTCAAGTTCCATCATGTCGTTCGCGACAACAACGTTGCAGCGGACGTCCTGTCGAAGCTTGGTTCTACTCGCGCAGAAGTACCAGCGGGTGTCTTCGTCCACAAGCTTCACACGCCATCCATCCCAGAGCCAGCACCCATGACCACTGACCCAGCGCCTTCTCAAGCTGGCTAGGAGGTCATGATGATAGACGTGGACTGGCGACAACCCTTCATCGACTACATCCGCGAGTAGAAGGTTCCCACTGATAAGAACCTGGCCGAGCAAATCATCTGCCGGGCCAAGTCCTACATATTAGTCGAGGATAAGCTCTATAGGCGGGGCACCACTTCTGGAGTACTCATGAATTGCGTTCCCCGAGAAGAAGGCAAGGACATCTTGGAAGAGATCCACAAAGGCGTCTGCGGCAACCACGCGTCTTCTCGCACGCTGGTCAGCAAGGCCTTCTGACGAGCTTTCTACTGGCCCACAGCCTTGGGCGATGCTGAGGAACTCATCCGAAGGTGCCAAGGGTGCCAGTACTTCGCCAAGCAACAACACGTCCCGGCCTATAAGCTAGTCACTATACCACCAACTTGGCCATTCGCCTGCTGGGGGCTCGACATGATTGGGCCTCTTCCGACTACGCCAGAAGGATTCAATAGAGTTCTGGTGGCCATCGACAAGTTCACCAAGTGGATCGAAGTCAAGCCGGTCACCTGCCCAAAGGCCGATAGAATACTCGACTTCTTGGATGAACTCGTGCACCACTACGGACTACCCCACCACATCATCACAGACATGGGCTCCAACTTCAACAACCACCAGTTCTGGGAGTATTGCGAGAACAGCGGGATTGACGTTCGGTATGTCTCAGTCACCCACCCCTGGGCCAACAGACAAGTCGAGCACGCCAATGGGATGGTACTCGACGCTCTCAAGAAGCGACTACACGACGCTGCTAACACAAAAGGAGGCAAGTGGATCAAGGAACTGCCCAATGCACTCTGAGGGTTTTGTACACAACCCACCAAGCCGACGGGACATTCACCCTATTTTCTGGTCTACAGCTCCGAAGCTATCCTACCTGCCGACGTCATGTGGGATTCGCTGGCAGTAGAACAGTACGACAAAGGCATCTCTGAAGAAAGCAGACGAGTTGATATCGATGGACTCGAAGAAGCTCGCTGTGCCACCCTCGCCCAGTCAGCAAGGTACCTTGAAGGTATCCAATGCTACCACGATCGCAACGTCAAGGAACGCTCCTTCAACGTTGGTGATCTAGTCCTCTGTTGCATCCAGAACATGGAAGGACTACACAAGCTCAGCTCGCCATGGGAAGGTCCCTTCTCAGTCGCAAAGGTGACCGGACCGGGCTCGTACCACCTCCAGACACTTGAAGGCAACAACGTTAGCAACTCGTGGAACATCGACCAGCTCTGTCGATTCTACACGTAGTCTCTCGACTACTCGCGGGGTTCAAGTCTACACGACTACTCCCGGACCCTTCGCCGTAAGCGGCCTCCAAGTCCAGGCACTAGTCTCCGGACTACTCTACTCCAAGATCCAGCATTAACGGCTACTGACTCTAGTGGTGGTCTATCAAGAGACCATGTACTCTTAGATCTAGCCTATACGGCTACTAACGGATCTACAGCTGTAAGCGGCCATGCGTCCTAGCACTACCTCAGCCGTAGGCGGCCTCCGGGTCCTGGCGACTACACTTCTAAACGGCCCTGGCCATCCAGGTTTATTTTTCAGTAATAAAGTTTGATTCTCAGTCAACTCATTTACTGTGTCTCACGCAACGGGTCTACTGTCGAGTACTACTACTCGCAACATCTCCATGGATGGGCACTCCGCACATACACACAGTGATAACGAGTACTAATTCCACACATGGAAGATTTTTTCATTCAAACTTAAAACAAGTTATTTACAACTTTCTTTATATTACAAATGCTACCAAAAGCTAACCTACAGGACAACTACTGAAGGTTCAGCTTCTCCGCGACTTGTTCTGCGATTGGCGCCATCTGCTCTAGAAGCTCCTTGTACTGATTGTTTGTGCAATTGGCGGCTAGTCCTCCCGTGACTACATCCACCGGAACCTTGGAGAAGTACGACTTCATATATGCCAAGACCTGGTTGGGGATGGACTTCGCCAGATGCTTCACATAAGTTGCCAGACGCCAGGGGCTTTCTTCAGCCGATCAACCAACAGAGCCATTTTTGGCCCGCCCGGGTGAGGCACCAGCAGTCTTGCAATGGGGAGCGCGGCTTCTTCAAGCTCCTTGAGTTGTCCCCCAGCTTCTCGCAATCTTCATTGAGCTTCTGCAGAGATTTATAGCAGTTCACAAGGTCACGATCCGAGTCTTCTCGAAGCTCCATGTGCTTGACGCACTCATGAGAAAGCTGCTTATATTCATATTCAAGTACCTCTCGGGCATCCTTTTCTTGGTAGACGATGTTCTTCAGATTGGTCTCCGATGCTTTTAGCTGGTCTACCCGGGCCTCAAGATCTGCAAAAGTCCAAGAACATATGTCAGGCTACTGCAAGGTACTCTCAATAAGTACTCAACAAGCTAGCGGCGTTATACCTTTGTTCTTCTGGCACAGCGACTTGTTCTTGCGAATCAAGTCATCACTCTTTGTTTGCATATCTTGTACCTCGTTGTGGTTCTGGGTGAAGGCTCCATCCAGCTTGGATTGCAACATGGAGTGCTTCCTGGCTTTGTTGAGTTCCTTCTCTAGCGCTTCCGCCCGGATCACTGTGTCGCCATACCCCTAGAGCATAACGATTTTTTGTCGGGATCTCTCCACGACATCCTACAGCAAGGAAACAATCATCATTGAGTACTCAATTCTCGCAGAAATTGACTACTCAAGGGTACAACCGCATACCTTCATCCACTGCTCAGCCCGGCGCATCGACTCCAAGTTGCGAGCCATCATCGTCGGGTGTTGACGGTATATATTCGTGTTAAAGTTCAAGTAGACTTGCAAGCGGACAAGTCTTTCGTCATAGTCAAGGGACCCTTCTTCCCTCGAGTGGTGAACCCAAGGTATCGAATCCGTGGAACAGTGCGTAATGCAAGATTCAATCTAATAAGCGGAAAACACTTTGATCTTGAAAAGGGGTTTTTCATCTAATGTATGGAGGAACTGTTAACACCAAAATTTGGTAAGGAGTCTGACTTGTGGGTCCAGCTTGGTGAGGAATCCGTCCGGTGGAAGGAAGATTTCTTCAGATGCATTCGGCAGAAAATCCGCGGTCGGCTATCTGCTTCCGTTCGGCAAGAGAACAGTTGAGCTGATTTTGCGGGATTGTACGGTGACGTGGCTCAAGCAGGAAGGACGAATGGATGGATAAGCGATCAAGCTTAGAGATAAATTAGGTATCGAATCCATTCGAGGTTGTGCTTGGCAGGGTATAAATATGAGCCCTGAGTGTATGTAACAGATATACAGAATCATTCTCAATACAAACCGGCTTTTCGCCAAACCCTATAGTCCATTTGTCGTGTCGTCGAGTTCTTCGAGAGGGTTCATCGATCCGTCGACCTCCGTGAGTACCGGCAACCTTGTATCATATCTAGTATCATGCGGTGGATTTAGATCTGATGCAAGTAGTCTTGTTACCATGCTTAGTGTCATGCGGTAGATTCAAGCTTGGTTCAATAAGGTTTCTTGTTAGGTCATGAGCCATGCGGTAGGCTAAGATCTAGCTTGAAGCTAGTTATCGGCTCTATTGGATTTTGGCAAGATCCAATAGATTCATTAAGTTACCCCGTGTTGCTTTGAGTTTTGCTTTAAGTTTAAATTCATGTAACACCTTTTTGCCCAATCTAGATGGGTTTGGATCGGCTTTATCTCTTTTGATGATCCTTATGCCAGTCAAATTTGATCCTTTGGTTATTTAACACATGGATCACGTGCTCCTTGACAGCCGAAACCGAATCGATCTAGGTTGTTACGTGTTGCGGGTTCAAGCTTGCCAATGTTTGTATAAATCTTGAAAGAACTGAGTATCACGCGGTAGATGCAGGTTTTTGGGTTGCTTTGGAGCTAGTCATCCGGTGGAATAGATTTCAAATCGATCTGATAGATTTATCTTGCTTGGTAATGTTCGTTCCTTCTTCATGGACCCCGAATCGGTTGTTCAGCCGCATTCGGTTATGTTTCTCACGAGTAGAACACGTGCATAATTTATGCTCTAAATGATGTATGCTTTTAGCTTTCCACATTTAGATCGTATCATGCGGTGGATAGATCTATTTGTGGAAAGTGGTACGATCCCCATGCAAGTTGTATCATGCGGTGGATAGATTTGTTTGGCATCGTACTAGACGGGTTTTAAAGCACTTAGACATGCGGTAGACTAGTGCTTTAGATCTATGCATGCTTGTTTATTACATGTTTATGCTCGCGCTTTACTTTATTTATTTATTTAACTTTGATCACCATGGGGATCGGTCGCGGTCTCGTGCACGTGCACCTTTGTCTAAACAGAGACCGATCGTCATCGTGCTTACGTCATCCATTCGGCTATGTTATTTTTTCCTTCTTAAAGCTCCCGAATGGTTTCAGTTTGCTGGCAGATAGCTTTCTATAGCTATGTGTCATCCCATTTGGCTTTGTAGCCGTAAATATGGAACTGTCTGGTACCACCCGATAAGTTCCAAGCTTTGGTATTTAACTACTTTGTCTTTTGTTAATTTTCAGGGAAAATTGACTGGCACGTCTTGTGATTCTTTGCACGTGTGAAGCCAGCTTGTTCGGCTTGCTGTGTGCTTGGCGCTAGGTGCACATTTTGCGTCAACACACTTTTTGGCACGCCCAGTGGGACAACAGCCGAAGATCAAGATGCCTGACATCGGGGATATCATGGATGTTAACATTGAAGACCTGTCTCCTGAACAACGGCAGCAGCTCCAGGACTCCGTGGACCAATTCCAGCAGAAGTGTATGCTGTCCTTCAAGAAGAACAGGAGTGGCATCCCATACCTGAAAAATGAAATGCCCAGGGTATTGTTGCCAGGGGAGAGCGACGCCACGACCCAGCAGGAGAGGGAGGAATGCATACAGGCGTTCCGAGATGCCGCGGACCACGTCTTGAGCAGGCACCACATAGCTTTCCTTGGTGCGTTCAAACAAATGATGGTGGCTGTCTTCGGTCCAGGCATGGAGCAGGCATTCAGCAAGGCACCCATTCAAGGAGGCACCGTGGAGTTGGGCGAATCCAGTTCTCAACCGCCATTGCGAGCCGGCCCGGCCCCAACCTCCTCCTCGGAGCGCCGGAAGTCAAGCTTTGCGGCCTCCTCCACAAGGTGCTGGGGGTCAGCCAGTTCAGCCCCCACTGCAGGGCCGTAGGAGGGCGACCGGTCCGGCCACCCACCGCGGGCAGGCACGGGTCAACTCCGTGCAACAGCCGAACCCGTACCAGCCCACGTACGGGGAGTTGGCATTCGGCTCGCCTGGGGCCCCGCTTGCTTCCGGCCACAGGATTGCTCCAGCAAGCAACTGGCTACAGAGGAATCTATACGGCGGAGGCTACCACGAGGTGGGGAACTACGGAGCCATCGACGCTCTCCCGAATCCGGGTTACGGACCAGCTGCAGGCACGCAGGAGGACGACATCCTGGCGCGGAAGATGGCCGATTTTATGCAGAATCAATTCGGCCTCAAACCGAAAATGCAAGGGCCTACCTATATGCCGCCGTTCCCGGAGTGGTACTACAACGTGATCCTTCCGCCAAGGGTAAAACCTCCGACGGAATTCACAAAGTTTTCCGGGCAGGACGACACGAGCACGGTGGAGCACATTGCTCGCTACCTGATGCAGCTTGGAGAGTGCTTAGCCAAAGAAGCGTTCAGAGTTAGATACTTCCCCGCGTCACTGACGGGTCCGGCGTTCTAATGGTTTTCATCTTTACCCCCGCAATCAGTCAACACATGGAAGGAGCTGGAACGGAAATTCCACGCCCACTATTTCAGCGGCAGCTCAGAATAGAAGCTAATCGACCTCGCTACCCTGAAGCAGAGACACAGCGAGACGCCCTTGGAATTCCTCAGGAGGTTCAGGGAAGTTAAGGGCATGTGTTTCTCGCTCAACCTGCCAGATGACCAGTTGGCCGACATGGCCGTTGCCGGGATGCTGCCAGCCGTGCGTGAGAAGCTTTTTGGCATGGAGTTCGATAACCTAGGCCAGTTGTCCCAAAAGCTGTCGTTAATGAGAAACCAAGCATATGGTTTCAAGAAGGATGCCAGGTTCGGTAAACAGCACGACATGGCGGATATCTACAACCAGTTCCTGGACAAGGCCGACCTGATGGAAGATTCTGATGATGAACAGGATGTGGCTGCGGCCGAAATCATGTGGGGAAAAGAGCCACTGACTATGAACCAGCGCTGGGTCAAACAGACCAAAGGTACCTACGATTTCGACATCACAAAAGCTGACAAGCTGTTTGAGCTCCTGGTAAAGGAAGGCCGAATCAGATTGCCTGAAGGGCATTCCATGCTTCGGCCCGATGGAGTAAAGGAGAAACGTTACTGTGCCTTCCACGACAGGAACTCGCACTCCATCAACGACTGCAGGGTCTTCAGAATGAGGTTCCAGAGAGCCATCCAGGAGGGGCACCTCAAATTTGATAACAAGATGAAGCTGGATGGCCACCCTTTCCCTCAGAACATGGTGGGTTTTTCGGTCAACATGGTAACAGCTGAGGAGAAGGGCAAGGTCAAAGTCTTGACCTCAGCCAGGGCAAGGCAGGATGGAGTAGTAGACCCCGAGCGTCAGGTGACTTTGGACCAGGTACATGGTGAAGCCCCCCGCGTTCTCAAGAGCCACGTCGAAATCGGGGAATCATCCAGAGCCAAGCCCAGGGTGACCACGCGTATCCTCCTCAATAAGTGGCAGCGCCAGCTGGAAAAGGAGCGCTACCAGAAGCGGAAGTACGAGGAGGAGAAGCGCAGGGCTGAGGAGGAAGCACGCAGGAGAGACCTGGAGCAATACACGCGCGAGCAGGAGCGCGCGCACTGGGGGTGTGCATTCTTCAGGCACTGCTGGAATGAAGGGTTGAAGCTGCCCACGCTGAGAAACTGCCCTGAGTGCAGCGACAGGTATTTTGAGTACAGGCAGGAGACTGCCAATCACCGATCCGTCCATGAAAGAATGGAAGGATACATCCTAGCGAGGATCGGCGTCAAAAAATTGAAATCATTGATCATCCCAGGAAAAGGCAAGCTGATTTAAGGTGGGCTGATCAAGAGGAAGACGAGGACGATTACATCTGGCAGAAGGGGCAATGGTGCCCGCCTGGCCTAAGAAAGAGTCAGAAGCGAAGGGTTCAACGTTTGAGGAACCGTGAACTGAGGCAGGCTGGGGTCCAGACAAAGCAGGTGTGGCGTCCAAAGGATAAATCTGAAGGGTCAAAACGTTCGGCTCCAGCGTGCATGGTATTTTTTCTGCCGAATGAATTTATGGCTCCCGCTAATCAGGTTGTGCAGGAAGAGGCGTCCCTGGATGATGAGCAGGTTGAGGGGCTGATGGCGCAGCTGGTGCTAGCCAAGCAAGCCATCTTCGACAAACCGGCCAAAAATCGACACATGAGGCCGCTGTACTTGAAGGGATATGTCAATGGCAAGCCATTGACCAAGATGTTTGTCGACGGTGGAGCGGCGGTTAATGTAATGCCGTACACCACCTTCAGGAAACTTGGCATGGGCCCTAGCGATCTGACGCCTACAAGCATAATACTGAACGATTTTGCCGGGAATCCTTCAGACACCAAGGGACGCGCTCACGTGGATCTGATGATCGGGTCCAAGACGCTGCTCACAACCTTCTTTGTTATCGAAGGTAAAGGAGCCTACGACCCTCCTCCTTGGACGGGGTCCGGATTCATGCCAATTGCTGCGTCCCATCCACCATGCATCAGCAGCTCATCCAATGGGTGGATGATGATATTGAGGTGGTCCAAGCGAGATGACTCCGTGAGCGTAGCAAACATGGAACCAGACTTTTCGGGAGTATCAAGGCATTGATCGTTTCTCAGGGAAAGACTGGGGAGAAGGTCCTGTTGAACCTGTCAGCAGCGATCAACAGCCGATTCAAGCAGCCGACTCTTATAGCAATTTTTAATGGAGAACCCCGTCAATGGTACTGATGGCAAGTTGGGGCGAGGATTCATGTCGGCTGATAAATTAGAAGAAGTTGACATTGGAAGTGGTGAGAAGCCAAGGCTGATGTTCATCAGCGCAAACTTGCAATCAGACTTCAGGGAGGAATTAATCAAGCTACTCAAGGAATATAAGGATTGCTTCGCCTGGGATTATTCGGAGATGCCTGGACTAGATCGCTCCATCGTTGAGCATCGGTTGCCAATCAAATCTGGTTTCAAACCATACAAGCAACCACCCCGGAAAATCTACAAGGATGAGGTATTGGCTGATGTGAAGAAAGAAGTTGAAAGATTGCTTGACGCAAACTTCGTTCGGCCATGCAGATATGCGGAGTGGATTTCTAACATTGTCCCTGTTTACAAGAAGAATGGAAAGATGAGGGTCTACATAGATTTCAGGGATTTGAACAGAGCTACTCCGATGGATGGTTACCCCATGCCTGTTGCCGATTTGTTGGTTGACGCCGCTGCTGGGCACAAAGTTATCAGTTTCATGGATGGCAATGCGGGATACAACCAAATTTTTATGGCAATAGAAGATATATCAAAGACGGCCTTCAGATGTCCTGGTCATATAGGCCTGTTTGAATGGATAGTCATGACATTTGGGTTAAAAAATGCCGGTGCAACTTATCAGCGGGCAATGAATTACATCTTTCACGAGTTGATCGGCAAAGTTGTTGAAATTTACATTGATGATGTCATGATCAAGTCCCTAAGTCATGACACACATTTGGGAGATGTGAAAAGGACCTTGGAGTGCACCCGAAAGCATGGTTTAAAGATGAATCCAAACAAATGCGCTTTTGGGGTATCAGCTGGAGAATTCTTGGGATTTTTGGTCCACGAAGGGGGGATTGAGGTTGGCAAGAAGAGCATGAAGGCCATTAATGAAGTTATCCCTCCAACTAATCTCAAGGAGTTACAATCTCTGCTCGGCAAAATTAATTTTGTAAGGAGATTCATTTCAAATCTGTCACAGAAGGTTTTGCCGTTCTCTCCATTGCTGAAGCTAAAGAAAGATCAGAAGTTCACATGGGGCGACGAACAACAAAAGGCTTTTGATGAGATCAAGCAATACATGAAGGAGCCACCAGTGTTGGTCCCTCCTCAGCTGGATAAGCCTTTCAAGTTGTACGTGGCGGCCGATACCCAAACCATTGGATCGGCCCTTATTCAAGAATTCGAAGGAAAGGAGCGGGTAGTAGCATATCTTAGCCGAAAATTACTTGATCCCGAGACCGAGGTATTCGGTATTCGCAGAAAGCCGTGCTTGTGCGTGTACTACTCGTGTACAAAGTTTCGACACTACTTGTTGAATGCCGAATGCACTGTGTATTCCAAGTTTGATGTAATAAAACATATGTTATCTATGCCAATTTTGAATGGCAGGATTGGCAAATGGATCTTGGCTTTATCAGAGTTTGAGTTAAAGTTCGAATCGGCAAAAGCTATCAAAGGTCAAATCATTGCCGATTTTATAACTGAGCATCGTGATCCGTCAATTGATTTGCTTGAAATTACTCCGTGGGCTTTATTTTTTGATGGATCATCATGTGGTAAAGGTGGGGGAGTAGGGATCCTACTGATTTCGCCTAGAGGTGAGATGTTTGAATTTGCCATCCCAATACAGCCCACTGTCACAAATAATCAGGCTGAATACGAAGCATTACTTCGGGGGCTTCGATATTTGAGAGAAGCTGGGGCCGTTTCAGTTGAGGTTTATGGGGATTCAGAGTTGGTAATCAAGCAATTGAACGGCCAATACGAATGCAAAAGTGAAGCACTGAGGAGTTACTACGAAGAATGCAAGGAAATCTTGAAGAGCTTTCCATTGGTAACTCTACAGCATATTCCTAGGGAACATAACGAAGAAGCGAACAGGTTGGCTCCGAGCGCCTCTGGTTACAAAGAAAGTCAAGAAGCGTTCGCTGCAGATGTATGTGTGCTGGGAACGGACCTTGCGGAGGATGATTGGAGAAAAGAGATCGTTGACTATTTGAAAGATCCATCCCGAAAGGTCTCTAGGAAGCTCAGGTACAAGGCCATAAAATTCGTTCTTCTGGATGACAATTTGTTTTACAAATCATTAGATGGGGTGTTGTTACGATGCCTGGGTCTAGAAGAAGCTAAGAAGATGATGAGTGAAGTGCATGATGGGATATGTGGAGCACACCAATCGGCTTACCGCATGAAATGGGTTGTCAGGCAAGCTGGGTGCTTTTGGCCGACGATATTAGAGGATTGCTTTGAGTATTACAAGGGATGTCAAGATTGCTAGAGGTTTGGAAATATTCAAAGGGTCCCCGCGTCAGCATTAAATCCCATTATCAAGCCATGGCCATTCAGGGGCTGGGGTATAGACTTGATTGGCCAGATTAATCCACCATCTAGCAAGGGGCATAAGTTTGTGCTTTTGGCTACAGAT
The DNA here is from genome assembly GCA_947561735.1 of Cenchrus americanus. Lineage (NCBI taxonomy): Eukaryota > Viridiplantae > Streptophyta > Magnoliopsida > Poales > Poaceae > Cenchrus > Cenchrus americanus. Next base: position 71,289,854 of record OX387244.1, on the reverse strand, counting down.
TATTTTACCAAATGGGTTGAGGCAATTCCACTGAAGAAGGTGACGTCGGAAAATATGGTTGAATTTGTTAAGGAACACATCATCTATCGGTTTGGATGACCAAGGGGCCCAATTCGTGTCCCTGGAGTTCAGAGAATTTGCCGAAAGCATGGGAATCAAATTGTTTAATTCTTCTCCCTATTATGCCCAAGCTAATGGTCGGCGAGAGGCTTCTAATAAGATCATGATCAAGCTGATACAAAAGAAGATCGACCAGAAGCCAAGGAGGTGGCATTCGGTACTCAGTGAGGCATTATGGGCTTACCGAATGGCCCCTCATGGAGCTACAAAGACTTCTCCTTATGAATTGGTTTATGGGCATCATGCGGTTCTACCTTGGGAGATGCAATCAGATTCCAGGAGAATCGTGTTACAGAAGGATTTAAGCTCCAAAGATTACAGTGGCCTAATGATGGATGAGCTAGAGGATTTACACATGATCCGTCTCAGGGCCCTGGAAAACATCGAGAAGAACAAGCTGCGGGTTGCCAAGTATTATAACAATAAGGTAAAAGTCAGGCAATTTGCATAAGGGGATTTGGTTTGGAAAGTGCTATTGCCGATTGGAACTAAATACAGCGAATTCGGCAAATGGTCCCCTAACTGGGAAGGACCCTTTCGAGTGGTCAGATGCGTCCCTGGTAATGCATACATATTGAAAACTTTACTAGGAGAAGAATTTTCTGCTGCAATAAATTGAAGATATTTGAAGAAATATTATCCTAGTATTGAAATCGATCGATGATCACCAGCAGTAAGATTACATGCATCTGACACAGGGAATAGCCGGCGCTCAAGAACGAGGCCGCCTTTAGAACAAAAAATTCACAAACAAAAGGAACGGCCAGTGCCTAGATGCATTGCCCTTAGCACAAAACTACATTTCAACTGCCTCTTGCAGGTTTACATCCAACAACCCTGGTGATCAGGACTTCAAGGAGGTGGGAAGCAGAAAGTGTGGAGAAAGAAGCGAAAGTATGATTCAATCTTTTCTTTGCTTCTTCGGCTGCTCCCTCTTCAGTTGCTCCAAGACCACCGTGACGGCAACTTCGAATGCACGGGGGTGACCATGATTTGCGGCCTCCACCAAGCTGTCCCAAGCCGCTCTCAGGTTGTTGTACCTGTCAGAGACATCTGAAACAGAGGAGTGGGTGTTAGGGGCAAGAAATCCAGATGTGAGCGTGAAGTAAAGAAGGGGGCAGAAACATTTACCTCCCACTAATGCCTCCAAAGTCATACGGTGCTCGCGTTCGGCCTGGCAACGAGTGGTGATATCCCTGAGGTCATGCTCTAGGTGCCGAACACGGCGGCGGAATTGATGGCTGGTCCTCTGTTCAGGCGTGGCATCCTCTGCTTCGAGGGAGGAATCGGAGGAGATGTACTCAGGCATGTCTTCGGTCCCGATGATTTCTTCAGGAAGCAAATCAAGGCTGAAAGAGGAAAGGAAGAAAGGAGGTAAAGCGCAAGATCATATGGGAAACAAGGAGTAAATCAAGGGAAAACTCACTCTCGAATCGTGCGTTTTTTCGGAGTACTGCTCTCCTGGGGTTGCTTGCCTTTGTCCATGGCCTTGGGGGTTTTCTCCTCTGAGGACGGGGGAGGAGATGAGAAGTGATGGATGAGTGTGCGAGTGGATTTGCAGGGCATCTCAGCAGGCTATTTTATTGACCGAGGGGGTGCATTGGGAGTGATGACTGGCCGGCGTGCACTATTGGAATACCAAACGGCAGGGTTTTCTTCCCGAATGCGAAGGGTTTTCGCTTGAACAGTGCTTACGGATTGCCGATTCAGGGATCTTCTGTGGATTTTGCGCCAAGGGGCATCTGTTTTCGCGTGTTCGGCTCAAGGTAGTTCCCGAATGCGTTTAAGGAAAAACAAGATTCACGGATGCAAACATGAATAAAAATCATCACAGTGCAAGCACAGAATTCAAAAGTTCTTTATTATTGCCGATATCAAGCATCCCTAATACAATCTAGTCAAAGAGCCTGTTCAGCACAGATTGGGGATGAGTGAGTTCGGCAATGGCGTCGCCGTGGCCATCGAGGCGCTCCAAGATGAGCTCAATCTCCTCGATGTCTTCTGGCGCGCCGCCCCGGAAGCCGCACGGCCAGGTGGAGTAGTCGACGTCGGTATGCGTCGCCATGGCAGCCAGGCCCAGGGTGGTGCCCAAGCGGACGCCATGGGTGGCCACTTCGTCCACGCGGTGCTCCACCGCAGCAAGGCTGTGACAACCCGCCCAGGAAAATACCGTACTATCGCCTAAGACCGATCCACTTTGGTCATTATGCCAGAGTAAAGTATCATCCTGTCGTTAGTTGCCGGGTTAACGCCCGGTAAATCACTTGAACATCGAACAGAGGATCGACACATGCATTAAAACTCACACGAAGGCGAGTCCATAGTACAACAGGGATTAAACATTTTATTACAAACCATTGTTCAGGACATGGAGTAAATGTTCAGAGTCGAAAATACATCGGAAAAGAAATAAACTAGCGCAACGGTAGACATCACAGGAGGCCATCCATGATGTCATCGCTTGTCGTCACCCATCCGGTCAACCACACCTGCAACAATAGTTTTACAGCAAGGCTGAGTATACTAATACTCAGCAAGACTTAACCGTCGGGTGATGACTACATCACCAAACTCTAGACATGAAAGGCTTTTGGCCGGTGGAGTTTCTTTTGCTAAACAGCTGCTAAGAGTAGATCCTTACCTTCAATCTTTTAGCACAAGTTCTAGTTGATTACCATTTCTAAGTGTGCCAACTAATTCAATCAAGAATTGGACAAGCAATTAGTTCATCCAACAGTATTTCTCGAGTTCCATCATTATGGGATATCATGGCCAGTTGATTAAGCAGTCTCGGATAACGGTGAGAGGCCGACAATCGATTGATTTAAACCTTGCAAGGTAAACCCAAACACACGGTCGGCTGCCCCCGCGAGGACAACTCCCCAGGCCGTCCCCATAAATCTTCGGGTTGGGATCGAATCTTACAGTCCCCGGTGCGGGCTATCCGCATACCCCGCGAGATACCCGGAGTCACCATACACCACCCTTCCCGGTAGCTAGCCGGTAAGGAGATTTCTCAAGAGTAGTAATGGTAGGATCTCGTGCCCTTTCATTAAGGTACTAGGCTTACCGGCCCCATAACCGGCATGTGCTTAGTACGTTCAAAAGCTTAGCCCACATGCCCACTGGACCGAAGCCCAATCCCATGCTCTTACCACATGAGCAATCCATTTAAGCATATCTTATGATTCCTATCTAGGAACCTATTCTTGCGAGTGACGAACATCACTCGGCTTCTATCGGTCCTATAGCATTGCAGCTATCGACCTAGCATACTAGTGATAGAGCATAGGTACCTAATGGATCATGCATCTAGGGTTTCAAATCAATTCCTGAAACGTAAATGCACAATCATAGCAAACATAATTGCAAAATTTTAAAAGACGGGATTAATGATCCGGGGCTTGCCTTCGCTGGCAAGGTTGGCCTTGGGCCCTTCTGGATTGCGGTCCAGGTCTTGAGCTACGTTCACGCATGACAGCTCTTTGTCGACACCTTCGTCTCCTCCTTCCGGCACGAGCGTACGTCTACTGGCGGAAAGATCTACACGAAGGTGCAAATGCAAGATTTATTCGACGGTTTTTACTTTAATCACTTACGAACCATTTTGACAATCAAGGGGTGTATTTGTTGGGCACATTCACCTAGATAAGAATACATTCAGCATACTCTTCCATAAAGGAACAATATGCAACTCTTTATTAATTATTCTTTTTTGATGGTGACTGTGTACATATATATGTAAATAATTTAATTTAAATTCACCAACAGTAGTGGGTAGGTACATTTAACCTTTTTAACATGATTTGCAACCATACTCAAGTTAACGTGGATGGTTCGGTGATTTCTCTTTATTGCACAATCGAATAAAGGTTTCTTTATACTCGTCATTTCATGTGAAAGCTTTAATCATTTTCCTTTCACAAGTAAGGATATAACCTTATTTTTACCCGTGAATTAATTCCTTATCAGCAACGAGAATTAATTACTTTTTAATTTATTTAGATAACATTTTCAAAAAGGAAAAAGAATTGAATAAGGGCTTTTCTTTATTTAATTTCTCCTTAATAGAAAAAGGGCTTTTAAGTTTTTTATTAAGCAATTAAATTACCAAAAATTAAAGGAGTGTTTCTTAAGCTTACTAGCACCTATACTGGTCCATTGGACCCACATGTAAGTGTTGGATGCTAGGAAATTAATTATTATGGAAAATAACAAAGGTTGTCTAGTGATTAAATTTAAATGCATATAAAAATAATTTAGCTTCAAAATGGCCCAAACTTTCTTGTGCATGCTCTTTGGTCTTAAACAAGCTTAGAGAACCAACATGTTCACATGGAATCTCTACTGCACTTGGTTTATTAATTTACAAAGTAAAACATGCATAAATCAAGAATAATTATTTATGTTAATCCAAAATTCATGATTAATTCACAAGATGTGTATTTTGGTATTACAAGACAGTGTGCACAAGTTGGGGCCGAAAACATAAATATATTTAATATGAAAAATCATTTATGCAGTTCTGCCAGAGATAGAAAAACATTTTTATAAAAAGATTTACATGATAACTTTGTGCAATTTTTGGCATAGGAGCTAGTCATGACCTAACACACAACATATCCAAACATTAGCTACAGAGGTTCTATGGGTTTTGAGATATTGCAGATATAGTGTTTTCACATTTGTATTTTTCATGCAAACACTAAAAGGAATTAGCTCAGGACAGAATAACAAAAGTTGTAGTATAAATCACCACGGATCCAACAAAATTGGTTTCACATTTTTCTGAATTTTCTGTGATTTTCTACGCAATTTACAAAATTCAGCAATTTGGATCTACTATTGGAGTTACCTTCTTGCAATTAGGCCCCTGAGAAGTTTTTCCCCTTTGCAATTGGACCCTTGGGCACCGGCCGGCGCGCGCTCCGGCCGACTTCCGGCAAACCGGCGGCCGAGTCCGGTCGGGCGAGGGGCGGTCCACGGGTCCCCGGGGCCCTATTCCTTCGCTCGGACGGGGGCGAGAGGGAGGGCCGGTGATGGCCCATGGCGGCGCACCCCGAGCCGCTGCGGCCGCGGCGGCCCGTCCGTCCGGCGAGGGGCGGCGCAAAGCGGGGCGAGGGGTGGCGGATTGAGCCTCTACGGATCCTAGAAGGGGTACCTGAGGGGTCGGTCGACCGTGAGGGCGAGAGGAGGCGGAGCTCGGCGAGCGGTGGCAATGGAGGCAGGCGGCGGAGCAAGGCGGGCTCGTCGGCGTGCTAGCGCGCGCGAGGAGGGGCAACGGAGAGGCTTTATAGGTGCGAGAGGCGGCTCCACGGTGGCTTCACTCGAGGGCGAGGAGGGGAGGTGGCCGCGGGCGGCGGCGCGTGCGGCGCGCGGGCGGCGCGGGCGGGGGCGGTCGGCGTGAATGGCGACGCGGCGCGTGGCATGCTCGGGCTAGGAGCCGCCTCGGAGTCCTCCCGACCTCGGGACGCGCGGCCTCGGGCGGCGCAATGCGTTGGGAAGGCGCGCGCGGACCAAGAAGTCGAGGGTGCGGTTGGCCGGCGCGCGGCGCTCGGCGCTCCGGCCGCCGCGACATCGCGTTCCGACCTGAAATATTTCTGATTGACCCTGTTCAAGCGAGGTTTTCTCCAAACATTTGAATAAAAGTGCACAAAGAAATGAATAGGAAAGTTGTAGATCTAACTACCCTCTACAACTTTCAAAAAGGCCATATAGTGTTTTTCTCAACGGATTTTGCAGGAACGTCGTGCCAATATTGACTGTCGGCCTGTTCCGGAAAACAGGGGTACTGTTAATCGATCAAGTTTTTCGCTAATTTCCTCCCAAAATTTGAAATGCCAATCTACATGAAAGTTGTGTCCCTCAACAAGATGGACAACTTTCATAAAGGTAGATGTTGAAGTGTTTAGGTGAATTTTGGGGAACGCGGCAAAAGTTCCGGACGACATCCGCTGACGTCAACGGTCAAGCGGGTTTTGACCATGCCTTTGACCAAAGGTTGACTACGGGTGTGTGTGGGCTTGGTCAAGGGGTTCTTTGGGGTTCATTGACGAGGTTTTCGGGTGATGACCCAGGTTGACCTAGGTTTGACCGGGTTTTAACTGGTTTGACCCGGCTGAACCGGTCATTAGCGTTAATGACGGTAATTAAAAACCTGGGGCGTCACAGTCTACCCCCCTTAAGAAGAATCTCGTCCCGAGATTCGAATTTACAAGGGGAGGTGAGGAATGATTCTGGAATAGAGGTGTTACCTTCGAAATTCAGTTGGCTTTGCTCGACTTTAGGGCTTGGCTCGTTGTTGTTGATAGCAGATCCGGGGTTCTGCTTCTGCTGCTGGGGCTTCTGCTGTCTGGGTTTCGGGCACTTATTGACAAAATGCCCGGGCTGTCTACAATTGTAGCACAACCGGGGAGGAAGATCTTTGGGTTTGGAGATCGGTTGCTGGGCTTCCTGGATAAGGCGGAGTCTCTTCCTCTCCTTTTTCTTTGCCCTCTTCGTGGTTCGCGAAGGTGTGGTACTAGCGGTGCGTTGAGGGGTCTTGCTAGGGTTACAGCTTCGTTTGCCTTCACGCGGACAAGTCTCCGTACAGGTAATTTCCCACTCGCTTACGTCTATCTCAGAAAGTTCTCGTTTACTACCTTTAATTGTCCTCTCTTCTGCCCTAAGATCCATTGGTAGTCGAGAAGGTGGTAATATGGAGTCGGAGGCTTGGAGTTGGCCTTGATTAACATACTCCTCCAACAGATTGAACAAACGGGCTTGTTCGACCATAGAGGCAGATAAGGACTGAGAGAGACGGACTGCCAAATTATTCTGATATGGTTTCCCATAACGTCCTTGGATGATATCACACACCATCTGATTCAGCACAGAATTCTGCCCTTCTAGCAGTTGAGTTGCGCTGACAATGGTGTTGATGTCCCTCGGGGTGGGTACTTCTGGTGAACATGGCTTGGAAGGTTGAAGCTTCGATTGCATCGGTGGCATTTGTTGTAGTTGTTGAGCCATTTCTTTGTTGGGTACGGAGGCGGCACAACACTTCGGTATGTGCTGCTACGAAAGCTTCGGTCAACATCGTGGGCGGCGGTAGCGTAAGATCACCACTACCCGATGCTTCATAATCATTGGGGTTATTCCATGCCGGTTGGAACATCTGAAATTTGAGTCCCTAATTAGTGCATGATCGGAATCTCACCCAAGCTTATAATTCGGACATATTGTACGATACTCGTTCACGGTAAGCAATGCAAACCGGACATCCCAACAGTCACCATATCAAATTGGTAAAACTTTGCCTACACACATCCCATGATCGGGAATGCAGATGGAACAAAAAGGTACAAGGCGTGTCCTCTTACTATCTCATCGCCGTTCATGAGGAAGCGGGCGATGGAGGTGCACATGCACAGCTAGTAGCAGACATAATCCTCCTACGATACAGAGGTACATCCCTAACAATGTCCAACGAAATGACTCGAGCTCTTCCGAAGACGGAGTCATGGGTGGCAGCTTGGATTGATTTCTGCTTTCGGTCTAACCCGAACTTCTTCTTGACGTCGGAAATGAAGATGGAGAGCAGTTTGCTCGAGAGGATCGAAGTAGCCAGGAGAGGTGCTCTAGTGGCAAAAAGCCAAGCTAGCTAGAAGAAGAACAAGAACAGTGGTAATGCCGATCTCTGATGGAAAAGGGGTTTTCACATTGGCGGTTCCGGGTAAAAGGTTCCGTTTTATAACCGATGCGGGGCTGTAACGGTCAGTTGACCCAGTCGGTTATCTGGTGTATACAACACGGAGCTCGACAAGGTCAGCTCACGCGATCCCGACGTCGTGAATACGGTTGCAGAAATTGAGGGTAGAGCGACGTCATGGCGACGTATGGTCGTGACACTGATGACGATGGGCTCAGCGGTCTAAATAATCGACCGTGATGGGGAGCAAAACGAGAAAAACTCGGTGTACTACGCTTCACTCTTGTGATAGCAACACTGAGGAGCGTAGCATAAAGCTTCGATCGATCCTGGGCGCACTTCCTTGTTTGATTTGAGAACTGGAAAGTTAAAAGCACAGACCAAGAACGAATACACGATGGATGACTTCTCCAAGTTGACTATTCGAGAACCTTGACTGCTCGAGAAAATTTCTACGTCTAAGACTTCCGCTTGGCTAGCAGGAAAGGAATTGATGCTGCAAGATCGTCGAGATTCACGGCAAGGGACCAATTTGTCAGAGATTTCCAATAGACCATTACAAGAAGGGAAACTACAGACAGAGTTCCACAAGCTTCTGTACGAAAGGTGACTTCAAGTGGGAACTTCAAGGAATAATCTTGCTCACACCTTTACTTATTTCGCAAATTTTGAGGTTTTGACAACTCGTAGTTTTGAAAGTGTAACACTTTTCAAAATTGACGCGATGCATATGCTTGTGCAGTATGGTGCTCATGGTGCACGCTAGAGTGACTCGGTTACCCATATGCGTTAGTGATTGCAAGGGCAATCAAAGTAGAGAGAGGATCAGTGTGACGAGGTGCTATCTCACGACCAAGATACCTAGCGCGCTCCTTAGTGGCAGTCGTGTGACTACAGCACACACGATACCCTAGGTTCCGTCGCGGCACCTTTGACTATGGGGTAGCAACGTCACCAAACAAGAGAGGTAAGGTAAGGGTACAGAGTTTCATGCGAATGCACGTTAGTATACCCATGCTTCCCAAATGCACATGCTATGCAGCGCATGCTCACAAACCAAATTTTTAATTTAAAACACAGGGTTTGAGCAAGACCGAAAAGAACAAGTTCAGGATTGAGGAATCGATTGGAGCTTCGACTGGCACAAAATTCGTGGAGTATGGATCTTTATTGATCACAACTTAGCATAAATAATGCTTACAAAGATCATTACGGAAAGAGGTGTTTAATCAAGGCATTACATCGATGGGGGTTTTCAGAATTACCAAACAACATTTGGAATTATAAAGCAGACTAGCTGCAATGACAAGGTTCCTGGTCCAACCGACAGCGATAGTTGACCAAAAGCGGTCATGGTACACTAGGATTCGTTACAACACTAGATTCTCACGACTCAGGACTTTATTCCTGACGGACCAACTTCCAAGGGTGGGATCTTCCACGCTGAAGGACTACGGTGACTCGGGTCCAGACTCAATTCCAGATTCACCCTGGATATCTTCAACCTCTTCTTCTTGCGCTGGTCCCGGAATGACAGGTTCTGGGGGTGGAACGGCTAGAGCTTCCAGTTGATTTTCCAGTTCAAGCATATATTGATCGTTATGCTGCAACAAGAAATTCTGCTCATGTATGATCTCCGTTAACTCTTGTATCTTTGCCTTGTCCTTGCGTCTTTCCTTCTTGAGAGTAGCGATCATTGCTCGGGCTTCCTTCAACGCTTGAGCTGAACACTCCAGCTCCTTAACCTTGTATCTATAGATTTGGTGTCTATAGAATACACTTTCTCCCACCATCCGTTGGTAGGTGTCGTACATGGCTTCTGAAAAGCGGACTGAGGTGACGAGATCAGGACTATAGTGAGAGTTGCTTTGGACCTGGAAGGATAGTTTCTCGTTCACCACCCGGCGTAATGTGTCGCTCGGGTGCGGAATGACTTTAGGCGCGAGTTGGCTATCTCGGTCGGGTGCTTCCCACGAAAGTTGTGAGTGCTTCGAGAGCGACCTTCGCACCGTGTTGGACAAGTTTCTTCCGTGTGCCGTACACTCCCACTCATCCCAAGCGGATTGGTCGGGCATGCTTTGAAATCTTCACCTTTACTTCACAACGAAGGAGTTGGCTCCGTGGTCATGATCTCACGTGTCGAGTACTCGGGGTAAGTGGTGTACCCAAAGTCCTTCAGGATGTCCCACAAAAGTGCAGGAAAACCACCCTCCTCGAGGTAGTTCACGAGAGTCCATGATTCCACACCAGCCGACGTAGAGCCAGCGTTGTCCATCTGGACATAATGATAGAAGTGAGAATCAGGCGGGTGCAAGTGTACAAAGTTAACTCGATCCACGAATACGGTAGGGTCAAGGTATGGGTAACCATGCATACTTAATTACCATCGTATGCTGAGCTCGAATGGGCAGGCATACCAACGATACATGGTCTGGCAATCGGAAACCGAACATCCTACTCAAAACCAGAATTCAACACTTCCCCAATTGGCGTAGCAACTTAGCAAGGTTATGAAACTTAAGTTGGGTACTCAAGGTTGAGCTAGGGAACTAGAAAGGTGCTGAACCAAGCAAGGTTCAAAGGTTCTAGGGAATGTCAAGACAGGGTTGACTACCAAGCATAACCTGTGGCACACCAAGGTATGATCATGAACTTTGACGAGTGGAAACTGGATTAGATTGAAGCGGCCTAGGCTAAGATTACCTAGACGAAAGATTCTTGGACAAGAACAACAATTTAAGCAACACTTTTATTAAATTTATGCTTGACAACACTTCTACACCTACAGAGGCTAAACAGACGGAACACGCTATCACTATTTACTTCAGAGAGCAGGGAAACAGACGTGAGTTCAGTTTAGGTTCCTTCTCGATTTTTAACATGATGCAAGACGTCCTATTCGTCCTCACAAGGCAATCAAGCCAAACTTCGGAGTTAGCGCCGGTGGCATGGCACATACGCGTATCTCCCTATAATAACTAGTCATGATCTAGTCGATGCTGACTTAGCGGACTTACGTAACGGGGTTAGTGTACCTGCAGAAGATCACAGAACACATCGAACCTTTCATGCCAGCACTCATAAAAGCGTCAACATACATTACCGTTCACTATAGAAACGGCATCCATGCGTTAAGCCGCTGCATGGACAGCGTCCTATTTAAGACTCTGACGCGACGTGAGTGCCCATGGGATTAGGCCTCACTCATCCCTCACGGACTTTCCCGTGGTACCATCACGTATGGCAAAACATGACGAGACTCAAACGTGACGTGGCACCCATTGCAATAGGTCCCACTAGTCCCTCACAGGACTTCCCTGTGGTACCACCACGTGTGGATTTCCCTCTAGGGCCTCTCAGTCTAGTTTATCCTTAACGGACCAACGCGTTTTGCAAATCAAACCATCTTGGCAAATTTTATTCGAAAATCATGTGATTAGAGTTGTTAATTAAACTCTGGTGCATGCAGTCGCTATGATACCAGCTGTGACAACCCGCCCAGGAAAATACCGTACTATTGCCTAAGACCGATCCACTTTGGTCATTAAGCCAGAGTAAAGTATCATCCTGTCGTTAGTTGCCGGGTTAACGCCCGGTAAATCACTTGAACATCGAACAGAGGATCGACACATGCATTAAAATTCACACGAAGGCGAGTCCAAAGTACAACAGGGATTAAATATTTTATTACAAACCATTGTTCAGGACATGGAGTAAATGTTCAGAGTCGAAAATACAGCGGAAAAGAAATAAACTAGCGCAACGGTAGACATCACAGGAGGCCATCCATGATGTCATCACTTGTCGTCACCCATCCGGTCAACCACACCTGCAACAACAGTTTTACAGCAAGGCTGAGTATACTAATACTCAGCAAGACTTAACCGTCGGGTGATGACTACATCACCAAACTCTAGACATGAAAGGCTTTTGGCCGGTGGAGTTTCTTTTGCTAAACAGCTGCTAAGAGTAGATCCTTACCTTCAATCTTTTAGCACAAGTTCTAGTTGATTACCATTTCTAAGTGTGCCAACTAATTCAATCAAGAATTGGACAAGCAATTAGTTCATCCAACAGTATTTCTCGAGTTCCATCATTATGGGATATCATGGCCAGTTGATTAAGCAGTCTCGGATAACGGTGAGAGGCCGACAATCGATTGATTTAAACCATGCAAGGTAGACCCAAACACACGGTCGGCTTCCCCCGCGAGGACAACTCCCCAGGCTGTCCCCATAAATCTTCGGGTTGGGATCGAATCTTACAGTCCCTGGTGCAGGCTATCCGGCATACCCCGCGAGATACCCGGAGTCACCATACACCACACTTCCCTGTAGCTAGCCGGTAAGGAGATTTCTTAAGAGTAGTAACGGTAGGATCCCGTGCCGTTTCATTAAGGTACTAGGCTTACCGGCCCCATAACCGGCATGTGCTTAGTACCTTCAAAAGCTTAGCCCATATGCCCACTGGACCGGAGCCCAATCCCATGCTCTTACCACATGAGCAATCCATTTAAGGATATCTTATGATTCCTATCTAGGAACCTATTCTTGCGAGTGACGAACATCACTCGGCTTCTATCGGTCCTATAGCATAGCAGCTATTGACCTAGCATACTAGTGATAGAGCATAGGTACCTAGGGATCATGCATCTAGGGTTTCAAATCAATTCCTGAAACGTAAATGCACAATCATAGCAAACATAATTGCAAAATTTTAAAAGACGGGGTTAATGATCCGGGGCTTGCCTTCACTGGCAAGGTTGGCCTTGGGCCCTTCTGGATTGGGGTCCAGGTCTTGAGCTACGTTCACGCACGACAGCTCTTTGTCGACACCTTCGTCTCCTCCTTCCGGCACGAGCGTACGTCTACTGGCGGAAAGATCTACACGAAGGTGCAAATGCAAGATTTATTCGACGGTTTTTAGTTTAATCACTTACGAACCATTTTGACAATCAAGGGGTGTATTTGTTGGGCACATTCACCTAGATAAGAATACATTCAGCATACTCTTCCATAAAGGAACAATATGCAACTCTTTATTAATTATTCTTTTTTGATGGTGACTGTGTACATATATATGTAAATAATTTAATTTAAATTCACCAACAGTAGTGGGTAGGTACATTTAACCTTTTTAACATGATTTGCAACCATACTCAAGTTAACGTGGATGGTTCGGTGATTTCTCTTTATTGCACAATCGAATAAAGGTTTCTTTATACTCGTCATTTCATGTGAAAGCTTTAATCATTTTCCTTTCACAAGTAAGGATATAACCATATTTTTACCCATGAATTAATTCCTTATCAGCAACGAGAATTAATTACTTTTTAATTTATTTAGATAACATTTTCAAAAAGGAAAAAGAATTGAATAAGGGCTTTTCTTTATTTAATTTCTCCTTAATAGAAAAAGGGATTCTAAGCTTTTTATTAAGCAATTAAATTACCAAAAATTAAAGGACTATTTCTTAAGCTTACTAGCACCTATACTGGTCCATTGGACCCACATGTAAGTGTTGGATGCTAGGAAATTAATTATTATGGAAAATAACAAAGGTTGTCTAGTGATTCAATTTAAATGCATATAAAAATAATTAAGCATCAAAATGACCCAAACTTTCTTGTGCATGCTCTCTGGTCCTAAACAAGCTTAGAGAACCAACATGTTCACATGGAATCTCTACTGCACTTGGTTTATTAATTTACAAAGTAAAACATGCATAAATCAAGAATAATTATTTCTGTTAATCCAAAATTTATGATTAATTCACAAGATGTGTATTTTGGTATTACAAGACATTGTGCACAAGTTGGGGCCGAAAACATAAATATATTTAACATGAAAAATCATTTATGCAGTTCTTCCAGAGATAGAAAAACATTTTTATAAAAAGATTTACATGATAACTTTGTGTAATTTTTGGCATAGGAGCTAGTCATGACCTAACACACAACATATCCAAACATTAGGGACAGAGGTTCTATGGGTTTTGAGATATTGCAGATCTAGTGTTTTCACATTTGTATTTTTCATGCAAACACTAAAAGGAATTAGCTCAGGCCAGAATAACAAAAGTTGTAGTATAAATCACCACGGACCCAACAAAATTGGTTACACATTTTTCTGATTTTTCTGTGATTTTCTACGCAATTTACAAGATTCAGCAATTTGGATCTACTATTGGAGTTACCTTCTTGCTATTAGGCCCCTGAGAAGTTTTTCCCCTTTGCAATTGGGCCCTTGGGCACCGGCCGGCGGCGCTCGGCCGACTTCGCGGCGAACCGGCGGCCGAGTCCGGCCGGCGCGGGCGAGGGGCGGTCCACGGGTCCCCGGGGCCCTATTCCTTCGCTCGGACGGGGGTAGAGGGAGGGCCGGTGATGGCCCATGGCGGCGCACCCGGCCGCGGCCCGCAGCGGCCCGCCGTCCGGCGAGGGGCGGCGCAAAGCGGGGCGAGGGGTGGCGGCTTGAGCCTCTACGGATCCTAGAAGGGGTACTTGAGGGGTCGGTCGACCGTGAGGGCGAGAGGAGGCGGAGCTCGGCGAGCGGTGGCAATGGAGGCCGGCGGCGGAGCAAGGCGGGCTCGTCGGTGTGCTAGCGCGCGAGGAGGGCAACGGAGAGGCTTTATAGGTGCGAGAGGCGGCTCCACGGTGGCTTCACTCGAGCTGAGGAGGGAGGTGGCCGCGGGCAGCAGCGCCTACGGCGACGCGGGGCGGCGCGGGCGGGGGGGCGGTCCGGCGTGAATGGCGACGCGGCGCGTGGCATGCTCGGGCTAGGAGCCGCCTCGGAGTCCTCCCGACCTCGGGACGCGCGGCCTCGGGCGGCGCAACGCGTTGGGGAAGGCGCGCGCGGACCCGGAAGTCGAGGGTGCGGTTGGCCCGAGGCGCGCGCGCGCTCGGCGCTCCGGCCGCCGCGACATCGCGTTCCGACCTGAAATATTTCTGACTGGCCCTGTTCAAGCAAGGTTTTCTCCAAACATTTGAATAAAAGTGCACAAAGCAATGAATAGGAAAGTTGTAGATCTAACTACCCTCTACAACTTTCAAAAAGGCCATATAGTGTTTTTCTCAACGGATTTTGCAGGAACGTCGTGCCAATATTGAATGTCGGCCTGTTCCAGAAAACAGGGGTACTGTTAATCGATCAAGTTTTTCGCTAATTTCCTCCCAAAATTTGAAATGCCAATCGATATGAAAGTTGTGTCCCTCAACAAGATGGACAGCTTTCATAAAGGTAGATTTTGAAGTGTTTAGGTGAATTTTGGGGAACGTGGCAAAAGTTCCGGACGACATCCGCTGACGTCAACGGTCAAGCGGGTTCTGACCGTGCCTTTGACCAAAGGTTGACTACGGGTGTGTGTGGGCTTGGTCAAGGGGTTCTTTGGGGTTCATTGACGAGGTTTTCGGGTGATGACCCAGGTTGACCTAGGTTTGACCGGGTTTTGACTGGTTTGACCCGGCTGAACCGGTCATTAGCGTTAATGACGGTAATTAAAAACCTGGGGCGTCACAAAGGCGCTCAGCCGGCGTGTCTCCGCGGGCGTTCACCTTATCGGCCAATTGCTCCACCAGCGTCTTTTGCTGGTTGAGCTCGGCATCACGGGCTGCAAAATGCAAGAAAAGGGAGATTAGCATCAAGGGCCGGATTGGATCAAAGAGCGGTGTCAGGGCCGTACCGTCGATTGTCTCCAGCACCTGCTTGCGCTGGTCTTCCCACTCCAACTCGGCTATGCCAGCCTTTTTGGAGACCTCCTCCAGCTCGCGCTGGGCCACCTCCAGTTCCGCCTTGAAGCGGAGAGCGTCGAGTTCCCCGTAGGGCACGGGGGAGTGACCATCGGACTCCGAGGAGTCGTCCGGTAGGGGCTGACTGGCCGGCGCAGGGGATGGATTCCATTGAATCAACCTGAAACAGGGATGATCGTCAACAACAAAAGGAGATCAAAGATGAATCAGAGAAGAGGAATTGACGATCATTGCCTCCGGCGCGCACTGGCGCGGCTCCCCTCCGCCTCATCAAAGGCGCGGCGTCGGTTGAGGCTGCGCACAATGCTTCTCTAGGATGTGCACTGTTTGGAAAAGAAGAAGAAGACTTGAGATTGGCAAAGATTCGAGAGCTAAAGGCTTGGTGGAGAGCTAGGGGCACCTACGGTTTCATTTATAGGCCTGGCAAGACAGATCGTAGCCTCAAGTCATGGCTCTGGATCGTGGCGCATATCCCAAGAAAATCGGAAGGTGGAAAGGTTTCCTTGACCAGTCCGCCAATGGGTCGTTTGGAGTTCTAGGCTGAGTCATATTCAGTTGACTGGCTCGGCTGAGAGGAGTCAAAGTGCCATTCGGGTGTTGGCATTTCTTTGCCGAATGGGTCGTTCAGCATTATATTTAAGAATGCGCAGAAGAAAAAGGAAATAAAATTGCAAGAACAAATGTTACAAGAGCGACCAATTCGATTACACATCAATTGAAACATCTAGATGTTCAAATATTTCGCAATTACACCACGGACATCTGATGTGGCTTGGCGAAATTTGTCCATCCGCTCTTGATAATCTTTCTGGGCGCTGGACAGAGTGGTAAGTTCTGCATCACACTGGTTTACCTCAGCTATGGCCGATATTGCTGCCTCTTGGGTCTTTTCTATCAATCCAGGAAGCTCGGCCATTTTCTTGTCGTCGGCCTCTATTTCGAGGTCGACGGGTTTCTCGCTTCTGCCTCCAAAGCGGCTTTTCTGGCGATCTTCAATTCACGAGAAGCTTACAGCTTGGCCAGTGTATCTTTGTGGTTCTCGGTCTGAGATTGTGCCCCCTTCACGGCTTGTTCAGCTCTGGCCCTCTTCTTTTCAACGGCTGGGCGGGAGGACATCTTTCTCTGAGCTTGTCTTATGGGCACATAATGAATTTCTAGACCGGAGATGGATGCAAGTGAGGCATTGATGTCCTCAGGGAGTTCTTGGCTGATGGATTCAAGCATTTCTTCAAAGTGATCGAGATCTTTGAACTGATCCCGCGCATCTTTTTGCAGCCAGGCAAAAATCTCCTTGAGCTTTTCCTGCACTTCCTCTGACAAGGTTTGAGGTACCCTTTCCCTAGCCTCGGCAACTGGATTGTTCCCCATTGATGGGCTTGATGATGATGGGGCTTGATCCTGAGAGAGCAATATTGCCGAGTCAGGAGTGTTGAAAGTAAAAATAGCAGGGTTGAGTGCGAATAAGTACCTCATGTCTGATTTCTTGAACCGGAGCGGATTTTGTTCGAGAGGGAGCCGGCCGGTGAAGGAGGTGTTCCAGGCAAAGCTGAAGCTTCTGTGTGAGAGGGCGCTGATGCAGTTTCTGGCAACTCAGGAGCTTCTGGCTGAGGAAGAGATGGGTTCACCTCTGCTGGGGTTGATGTTTTTGCTTGACCAGTGGGTGATTGAGCCCTTGGAGGACTTGATGGCTCTGGTTGGATTGGGAAACTCATCTCTGGCGAGTTTGGTGCTTCTGTCTGAACAGGGGGTGATTGAGTCCCTGCTGAAGATGAGATTTCCACTTGAACAGGTGGCTCAACCCTGGGTGGACTTGCTTGTTGAGACACTGGGACATCCACGAGTTGATCCTCCATTGTTTCTTCTGCAAATGACAAATTAGGAATGAATGCCAGTGTTCATCCTCAAGAAAAAAAGACAGTAAAGGTCATACCAGTGGATGGAGCATTGGCAGGTTTCTGAAGCTGTGGATTGCTGAGTGCTAGTCTGAAAATGCATAAGATATGATTTATCAGAAACAGAGTAATCCTGTGATCGAGAAAGGAAGGATTTTACCTCAACAAGGACTTTCTTGATAGTTCTTCTCCTCTTGGCATTTGGAGGAGCAATCAGAGACAAGCCTTGCCTCCTGTCAGCAGCAAGGCTGGACAGAGATGGGTCTGTTGTGGCATACCTAGCCATTAGCTGAGCCAGGGTTGGTGATTTGAATCCCAATGCTGAGATTGGGCCTACTGCATTGTAGGCAATATCCCTGGCCAGAGGGGCAGGCATTGTGTTCTGAGGGCAAAAGAGATAAAATCAGAATCATGGTTGGAAGAGGAAATGTCTGATTTAAGGGTTAATCATATTACCTCTGAAGTTGGCTGGAAGTCAGGCATCAACTCTGTACAGAACAAGTGTACAGGCTCAATGAAGATGTGATCATGGAATTCTTGCCACCAGGAGTTGAAGGTGGGGTGAGCTATTGTTGTGGGTATGAAAGGCCAGGTGTAAACAGAAGGGCTACACACATACTGAAAGACTCTACTAGTTTGAGTAAGTTCTTTGATTTCCTCTCTGGGCTTGAGG
Organism: Cenchrus americanus; assembly: GCA_947561735.1. Classification (NCBI taxonomy): domain Eukaryota; kingdom Viridiplantae; phylum Streptophyta; class Magnoliopsida; order Poales; family Poaceae; genus Cenchrus; species Cenchrus americanus. The sequence continues at coordinate 71,271,735 of OX387244.1, read as the reverse complement.
AATTCATGCAGAAACAGTCTTGGGGGCATCTGGCCACATCCAAGTTGTCGAGCCATTATGTTGGGCTGATAATATTCATAAGTGCTATAGTTCAGCCTTCCTCCACTGAATTCAGCCGGCAGAATGCATGGGCGGATAATGATATTGAAGATTTCCAGGAATCTTCCATCTTGGCGTTCAGTTTCAAAGGAGAACTCACAAGGGAGAGTCAAATTGTCATTATCCAAATAAGGGAGCTAGAGAGGGTTTTGGAAACCTTTGAAGAAGAGCTCGAAGAGCTGGCTGACATTCTGCTTGATGAAGACAGTTGAAGCAGCTTCTCCATAAGTCTGGCATCCTCTGGTGGCTTGGGGTTCCCCCTCATGATGATTGGATGAAGGGAAGAACCGGGTGTTCAAGTCAACACCAACAATCTGATGCATGTGCAGCTGCAGCCACATTTGAACAAACCACCAGGGACCGTTGACACATTCTATCCTCTGGCTAGTGTACATCTGGGTGACAGTTTGATGAAGCATATGATACACACTGCCTAGAAGGTATTTCCCAAGAGGGAAGCGATTGCCATTGACTAGGTGTGAAGCCATTGCAATATGATTCAGGGTGGGCTCATTGGCTTTACCACGAAGATGAACTCGCATAGCCACATGTTCGTAAACGCCCGTATTCAACTTCACCAAGGGGGCCATCCTTCATATGGTTCGGGATATAGTTTTTGTATCCGCTCCCCGGTTTCACCCCCGTTTGTCTTGAGGAACCTTTGAAATCCCAGGGGTGAACGGATCCTCGTAATGTCAAGGCCGGTGATCATATACACATCGGCCAGAGTTGGGGACATTGGGCCGTGACCAAAGAGGAAGGCGTTGACGCCATTTGACCAGAAGTGGCAAGCCGCTATCAAGAGGTCTTCGTTCTTGGGGGTCTCGGCCAAAGATAACTCCAAGCATTGAGCAATGCGGACGGTATCCCAATTCTGGGTCTTGGCACTTTTGTCTGCAAGGATCCTTTGGTACCAATTTTCCATCCTGCGATTGGGGGCAAGGGCCGATTCTTGAAAGCATCCTGCCACTAAGGAGGTGTGGACAGAGCCGCTTTGAAGGGGATCCTTTGAGATTCGGCTGCGATAAAATCTCGAGGATCAGAGGTTCCCACAGGACCAAGGTAGTACGATCTTGAATTGGCCTCGGTACGAATCAAAAGCTCGGTGGAAGGCTCCTGAAGGAAAGCGGAAAAGAAATCTCAGGTAAAAATTGAAAACCTAAATGCCGAATGAAGCTTATGGTAGAGGAATTTACCTGAGCAGCTGAGCCGCCATTGGGGATTCAAGTGTAGAACAAGGGGATCTAGGGTTTGGATCTAGACGAAGATTCCGACGGATTGCGAAGAGAGAGAACATGTGTTGAACATATTCGATTTGAAGACGTTGGTGGCTGGAGTCAATTCCGGAATAAAAATCACTTTTATCCCGTAATTGAAGGGGCATGTGGTAACACCAAAATTTGGTAAGGAGTCTGACTTGTGGGTCCAGCTTGGTGAGGAATCCGTCCGGTGGAAGGAAGATTTCTTCAGATGCATTCGGCAGAAAATCCGCGGTCGGCTATCTGCTTCCGTTCGGTAAGAGAACAGTTGAGCTGATTTTGTGGGATTGTACGGTGATGTGGCTCAAGCAGGAAGGACGAATGGATGGATAAGCGATCAAGCTTAGAGATAAATTAGGTATCGAATCCATTCGAGGTTGTGCTTGGCAGGGTATAAATATGAGCCCTGAGTGTATGTAACAGATATACAGAATCATTCTCAATACAAACCGGCTTTACGCCAAACCCTAGAGTCCATTTGTCGTGTCGTCGAGTTCTTCGAGAGGGTTCATTGATCCGTCGACCTCCGTGAGTACCGGCAACCTTGTATCATATCTAGTATCATGCGGTGGATTTAGATCTGATGCAAGTAGTCTTGTTACCATGCTTAGTGTCATGCAGTAGATTCAAGCTTGGTTCAAGAAGGTTTCTTGTTAGGTCATGAGCCATGCGGTAGGCTAAGATCTAGCTTGAAGCTAGTTATCGGCTCTATTGGATTTTGGCAAGATCCAATAGATTCATTAAGTTACCCCGTGTTGCTTTGAGTTTTGCTTTAAGTTTAAATTCATGTAACACCTTTTTGCCCAATCTAGATGGGTTTGGATTAGCTTTATCTCTTTTGATGATCCTTATGCGAGTCAAATTTGATCCTTTGGTTATTTAACACGTGGATCACGTGCTCCTTGACAGCCGAAACCGAATCTATCTAGGTTGTTACGTGTTGTGGGTTCAAGCTTGCCAATGTTTGTATAAATCTTGAAAGAACTGAGTATCACGCGGTAGATGCAGGTTTTTGGGTTGCTTTGGAGCTAGTCATCCGGTGGATTAGATTTCAAATCGATTTGACAGATTTATCTTGCTTGGTAATGTTCGTTCCTTCTTCATGGACCCCGAATCAGTTGTTCAGCCGCATTCAGTTATGTTTCTCACGAGTAGAACACGTGCATAATTTATGCTCTAAATGATGTATGCTTTTAGCTTTCCACATTTAGATCGTATCATGCGGTGGATAGATCTATTTGTGGAAAGTGGTACGATCCCCATGCAAGTTGTATCATGCAGTGGATAGATTTGTTTGGCATCGTACTAGACAGGTTTTAAAGCACTTAGACATGCGGTAGACTAGTGCTTTAGATCTATGCATACTTGTTTATTACATGTTTATGCTCGCGCTTTACTTTATTTATTTATTTATTTATTTAACTTTGATCACCATGGGGATCGGTCGCGGTCTCGTGCACGTGCACCTTTGTCTAAACAGAGACCGATCGTCATCGTGCTTACGTCATCCATTCAGCTATGCTATTTTTTCCTTCTTAAAGCTCCCGAATGGTTTCAGTTTGCTAGCAGATAGCTTTCTATAGCTATGTGTCATCCCATTTGGCTTTGTAGCCGTAAATATGGAACTGTCTGGTACCACCCGGCAAGTTCGAAGCTTTGGTATTTAACTACTTTGTCTTTTGTTAATTTTCAGGGAAAATTGACTGGCACGTCTTGTGATTCTTTGCACGTGTGAAGCCAGCTTGTTCGGCTTGCTGTGTGCTTGGCGCTAGGTGCACATTTTGCGTCAACAGGAACCATAAAACGCATCTAATCTACTAAACACCAGATGTAGCAAGAGAAAGAGAGATAAAACCAATCTAGAGATTGGATTGGGTCTTTTGTTGAAGTTCCAAAGCAAAGAAGACTAAAGCAAACCAATCTCATAACTAGCCTCTTTAAATCATGGCTTCCGTTCCAACTCCGAAAACGCCCGCCTTTTAGGGCCACCGTTCTGTCACAATGCACCCCTATTCATGCGGGTAGTCTAGGGCAAGTCCAAGAAGAACAAGTTGAAAACGCTTGGTAGATCGGGTATGCACCTCTAGCCACCATGACTACAAGAGCACCCTATGAATCTGGCTATAGACTAGATTGGGGAAGAAGCAAACCCAAGCGAAGACAAAGTCGTAGAGAAAGCACTTGATCACTAGAAATCGGATTCAACTTGCAAATTCAACATGAGAGTATAATACATGGACAAGATCACCACCGGGATCCTACCTCGACCTTGATCCTAGCTTCGGGAACTTCGACGTGGTCTTCCATGCAAGGTTCCCACGTCGGCTAGGGGAACCCTAGTCAACCATCTCGACCCTCTCCTCTCTGGAACGGTGTCCCTCTCTTCTCTGCTCCTCGACGGCGGATGACGAATGGATTGATGCGTGGCTCTCGGTCAGGGGGCTATAAATAGACCGAGAGGCACCTAGGTCAAAGGGGGGGGCGACTGGGCCCTGAAATGGGCTGGGCCGTACGTCTTGGGCCGACCGGCCCGGGCCCACTTCGGCCCAGTCCGCAGCCTCCTTCGCCCGGTGTCGATTCCCGAGTCTTCTAGATCCTTCCCCCTTTTGCATGTAGGCCCTTGTTGTCAGTTTCTCTCCGAATTGGACGAAGCTCCTTGTCTCGCAAGATTCGGCACTTTTCTGGCTAGGTCCTCGGAGGTTGTCATCTTCTCAGGTTAGGTCTCTGGGCTTCTTGCAGTCATGTTTGCTTCATTGCATGACTTGTACCGGGCTTCAAGGTCTTGTCACAAGGTGTTTGATGAACTTATCCCGGAAGTCTTGGTTTCAACACTAAAACACTACATAAACACTAAACTCCAAAACCGACATGCACGAATGAACTTGTTATACCAAGGGGGTTAGTACCAATGGATAAGATATAAAACTCATGCCAACACTGAAGGTAAACTCATGGATAGGTTGACGGAATTTCACCGTCAACATCTCCCCCATGCTTAAACCTTGCTCGTCCTCAAGTAAGCCTTCGATGGATATCATCGTTGCCCTTCATTGTTTAAACCTTGCACTTGATCATACATGAAAAAAACATAATGCTCTCAAAATTTAATTCGTTAAGGTTTCACAATGTGCTAGCCTTCATCCCTACGGAGGGTAGATTATTAACTAAGCTTATCCCACAAGCGTTAACATGCTCCCAAAGTTTAAATAGATCTTAGAAATTTTGAAATAAAGAACGAGATGAAAAAAGCTAAACCAAGTTCACAAATTTAAATCATCTTGCATATTGCTCATGAACTCTCATCTCATCTTGTCTCTCAAGCCTATTTATTCTACTCCTTTCCCTCTCACAACATATATATGTGGTAGGCTTTATATCGAGCTTTTTGGGAAAGCTTAGTCCTACCAAGATTTTGTAAATGAGATGTTGTCAAAACAAGACAAGCTTCTTATGGTCTTACCGAGACTCGTCAAAAAGGTCATTGGAAAATAATGTTAAATCAAGGAGGGGGAGAGAAAAATACACACATTTTGAGATAGGTGGACATGTGCGAATGGCAAAGAGTGATCCCGAGGCACAAAGGAAGTCCTCGTTATCGGATTGTACATGGTTGGAAAAATGATTTTGGATCTTTTAATCTTGAGTCCTTGAAATTCCCAATGCACTTTAGAGAACCGGGGAGTTCACTTTATTTTATTTTTACACACACTCATATTTTTTTCTTTTTTTTCTCATACTCATATTTTTCTTTCTTTCTTTATTTTTCTTATTTTTTTCTCTTTTTCTTTCTCATAAATTTTTTTATTTGCTCCCCTTTGAACTCTAAAATTGCATTGTACCTACCTCTTCCCCCATGCTTAGACGTTGCTCGTCCTCGGGCAAAGAGGTGATAGAGATAAGGTAGGTACCGGAAATATTTTCCTTCAGAGAGATACTTGAAATCTTCAATCTTGGCACCGTCTTGGACTCTTCCTTGAATTGATGATCGATCCTCAACAATAGGTTGTGGTCAAGGAGGTAATCACAAAACATGATATTTGGTTTTAATGGTGGATATCCGGCGAGGTTTGTGAGATCTCCGATGTGGAGATACACAATGCACGGATAAGAGGCTAGCAATAAGATAGACACGCAAAAACGGAATGACCAGCTTCTTAGTCTCGGGCCAGAGAAATCATGGTCTGCAATAACTCACTCAAAAATAAATCTTGTAGACTAAGGTTTATGCACTCAAATATATAAGGCTCTAGGTCGGTAGAGCAACACACAAGTGATATTCATGACAAGGTTAGTTTTACTTTTAGGAATAAAAATCATCTTTAATCCATCTATAACTTGAAAGCATATAAAACACTATGGGTCTTTTATAATCATAACCTCCACTAAAGATTGAGCTAGCATTTAGATAAATTCAGATTTGTATTTTAAGAGAGCACTAGCTTAATCATGCATAAAACAAATACAAATATAAACAAAGCGGCAATTATAATCATATATCATCATGGCACAAATTTTGTAACTTTACCAAAGGTAAAAACAAGGTGGTGACTTTATTCATGGTGATCTTAAACTAACTCTACTATTATCACACATGCTGAAAATAAATAAAAATAGAAAATGCTACACATATATAAAGTTGCACAAAAGCTGAAAATAAAGAAAAGGAAAAGGAAAAAATCAAACCGAATTATTATTTTCTTTTCTTCCTCCTTCTTTCTTTATTTTCCGGTGGTTGATATTGATGGTCCGGCGCGTTGTATCCTTGCTTGTATTGTGATTGCGCCGGTCCTCCTCTAAATTGCTCCAATGGTAAAGGTGACCAATTTTATAAGCAATGTTTGCGGTCCCTTCTTCTTGCATTTGTTGGATGGAGCGTCATGAAAACCTCATGAGAAACATGTATGGTGGAGGATGTGGTGGTGTGGCTGCCCCACTCCCCCATGTTTGCATTTGACATACTTCAAAATATGGTGGAGGCATTGGTATCCCTCCTGTGGTTGTTTATTAGCTTGATGTGCAGCCCCTCATCTTGGGCTACAAAGGATATTCTCTCTTACACAATTTTTTTAATCTCTTTTTTTTGTCAGCACAAGAAATCCTCCCTCTAACCAATTTTGTCTCCCTTCAACAAAACAAATAAATTCAGACCCATGTTGGAAAGAGGATCGTCAACTTGCACCCTCTCCTCTCATCTCCACTAATTTATTTTCCTTGCTTCATGTACTCGATCCCAAAGAAATCCCGACAAGGAAAAATTTTGGGTTTCTTGTAATCTTCTCTCGAAATCATCCCCCAAAAATCCTTCTAACATTATTTTCTTGGACATTAACTTGCTCCGGGCTTCCTCCTTGTGACCGAGCTGTTCTCCAATATATCCATAAGGAACTAGTTGCTCTTCATCTTCAAGGCGGAATGAGAGGCACGACACTCCTTCACTAATGACCAGTGCTAATGCCATAAGAACTTCCAAATCAAGCTCCTTGTGAGTATTCGCACCAACTCCATAAAGAATTGCACCAATCCAAGGTTGCTCAAGATTTGAGTAGAATCCAACACATGGAGGACGTCATCGAAATCAACATTTGGCTTGAGCCTCTTCTCAAGACGAACACGCCTCTCCTCCTCCTCCTCCTCCGTCTTCATGATACATCCATTGGAACACATTGGAGTGTATGGTGGTGGAGCGGATGAATGAGTTGAGCATCATGGCGGAACAGGTGGCTCTTCCGTGTGTCCTTGCGGTTCGGTATACCGCATGGATGAACTTCGTGTACTCCTCATGCCACCGAGGGGCAGCGTGTCGCTCCTCGGTGGTGACACATCTTCCTCCATGATTCGGGGAGACTCAGAGACTGAGTGCCTCCTCGAAGAGCTTGATGATGGCACCTTCGATGGTCATGTCTTCTTAGGGAAGAAATTGGTGGCCATCTTCCACATTGTTGTTGCACTAACTCACAACGAGTGCACCGGGGGTTGCTTGCTGGTGGGAAAAACACACAAGAGAAGTATATGGAGGGTGGAGTTTATTATTATTATTATTATTATTATTATTATTATTATTATTATTATTATTATTATTATTATTATTATTATTATTATTATTATTATTATTATTATTATTATTATTATTATTATTATTATTATTATTATTATTATTGTGAGATGCACAAGATAGGATTGATATTAGCCCATAGGGTTTGTGGATTCTTGAACATGCAACCGCCTATCAAGGTGAAGCTTAAACTAATTTATTGAGGTGTGTACATGAAGCCTCTTTAGCTAAACCTACAAAATATATGTTGATGGGTTCTACGGGAGCAGCATACCCCATACTCCCATTAAGCATGGTAGCTAGCCTTAGGCATCAAAGTGTTATCAACATGAATAAAAAAATCGGCGTTAACATGACAAGATCCTACAACACCATGGAACTCAATTTTTTCTAGGTTGTTTATGAAACTTATGGGATATGAACTCAAGAACACAAATTAATAAATGCATAAATCACTTACATAGAGAAGGGGAGCACCGGAGGCTTGATCTTTCTCTAAGATTCTTCTTGCTCCCTTCTTTCCTTGTGTCCATGTGATCCATGACATTCTATTCCCCGAACCGTTCACAACCACAGCTTTGCTTATTAATCTTCCACCTCCATTGTTTTGCTTCACATCTTGTTGATCCCTTGCCTCTTGTGCTTCCACCAATTTCCTACAAAACAAAGCCCTTGCTTCCCCCATGCTTGTCCTTTGCACATGCCTAAGATACTAAATGATGGATACGTGATGCATCGTGGGGCACCATATGTTAATCAAGCTCAAAAACCTCCCTTAATCATGTTTAGATGCTAATCGCTCCTCTAATTTTGAAACTTTAAAAATTAACTCAACGCTGGCGATGAGTCCAAATATACCATAAGTGGAGTTTTTAGGCATCAAAAACAATTATAAAGTTTATTTTGGTTACACTGAGATCGATTGCTTTCATTAATCGACAGCAAGTTCCTCCGGCATGACCATGAGGGTATAGGTTTAGGTTCTAATTTTGGGCAAACATGAAAGAGAGATTTTGAATGAAAAGTAAAGTTAATGAGGCTTAGAAAAATTCTAAATCTAGAGAAACCGATGAATGTCAAGTTGAATGAAACCAAAAATAAAGTTGCTTAGGTGCACACGAGTCTTACGATGTGTCAGAGATTAAAACATAAAGAACATAGCAAGGCTCTACTCGCATGTTTTTATCATGTAAAACAAGCCAACCATAACACCATGGAGAGGATGAAAGGTTGGGGTGGGTGCTGAATTTTTGGTACTAGTTTCTCTAAAAGATGCAAACAAAACTTGGGATGGCTCAAGTCATTGGTTTATGATCAACATATAAAATTTAAGTAAACTACCAAGCAATTATAATGTCTCTAACAATTATTCAACCACATAGAAATTGCATAGAAAATTCTAAGACCAACTTACTTGAAAAACTTGAAAACTTTCTTCGGGTTGCCCTCCCGATAGCTTGACTCTTCAACGGGTTGTCCTCCCGGCAGCTTATTCTTGACTTGATGAACGGGTTGCCTCCCGCAAAGCGCTTCGTTTATAGTCTAAAGCTAGACTTCTTCTCTTTTCTCCGGATCAACGCTCTTTGTGGGCGTTGCAATGTTGGGGGCCCCACTTCTACACCATCCATGGCTTCGGTGTAGATTTATTTATCGGCTTAGTCATCGTTTTGGTCTTCACAAGTGGGCATTGATTCATGGTCTTGACGGTTGCAACATCTTTTCTTCCTTGGATTCGTTCTTCTTTGGCTCCTCCCTTCTGATGCGATGATGAGGTAGAACATATTTAATATTGACCACTTTACATACCTCGAATCAAGGTTGACTTGAATGCACTCCTCATGCCATCGATGTCGAAATTGATCTCCCACTTGCCGACGTCAATTGCTCTGACGGTCTTGAGGAACGATCTCCCTAGGATGACTGGCGATGAGGTTGATCTCCTCTCGATCTTGGAAGTGGTGTTTCTCTTGGAGATTCCGACGATGTTTGGCCTCTGCTTTTAGATCTTGTGTTGCACGTCACCTTTGCCTGCAAAATTTTTTCTAGACCATCCACAAAATATATGTTTTTTTGTTGGAGATGTAGCCGTCCATCTCCGGTTAGGGTTAGCAAATATAAACAAAAAGGAACTAAAAGAAAACTAGGGTTTAGAAAAACCCTAGATTGATTTTTTTTGTTTTGAGAATGATAAAAATTAAGAGATGCAAAAGAAAAATCAAAAGAAAAACTGAAAATAATCACAAACGCAATACTAGATTGAATCTTGATTACTTGTAACCCGGCAACGGCGCCAAAAAAAGGGGCTTGTTGACGGTATATATTCGTGTTAAAGTTCAAGTAGACTTGCAAGCGGACAAGTCTTTCTTCATAGTCAAGGGACCCTTCTTCCCTCGAGTGGTGAACCCAAGGTATCGAATCCGTGGAACAATGTGTAATGCAAGATCCAATCTAATAAGCGGAAAACACTTTGATCTTGAAAAGGGGTTTTGCATCTAATCTATGGAGTACCCATAAAACGCATCTAATCTACTAAACACCGGAGGTAGCAAGAGAAAGAGAGATAAAACCAATCTAGAGATTGGATTGGGTCTTTTGTTGAAGTTCCAAAGCAAAGAAGAACAAAGCAAACGAATCTCATAACTAGCCTCTTTAAATCGTGGCTTCCGTTCCAAATCTGAAAACGCCCGCCTTTCAGAGCCACCGTTCTGTCACAACGCACCCCTATTCATGCGGGTAGTCTAGGGCGAGTCCAAGAAGAACAAGTTAAAAACACTTGGTAGATCGGGTATGCACCTCTAGCCACCATGACCTCAAGAGCACCCTAAGCAATCTAGCTATATACTAAATTGGGGAAGATGCAAACCCAAGCGAAGACAAAGTCGTAGAGAAAGCACTTGGTCACTAGAAATCGGATTCAACTTGCAAATTCAACATGACAGTATAATCCATGGACAAAATCACCACCGGGATCCTACCACGACCTTGATCCTAGCTCCGGGAACTCCGACGTGGTCTTCCATGCAAGGTTCCCACGTCGGCTAGGGAAACCCTAGTCAACCATCTCGACCCTCTCCTCTCCGGAATGGTGTCCTTCTCTTCTCTGCTCCTCGACGGCGGATGACGAATGGATTGATGCGTGGCTCTCGGTCAGGGGGCTATAAATAGCGTGAGAGGCATCTAGGTCAAAGGGGGCGACTGGGCCCTGAAATGGGTTGCGCCGGCCGGCCTGGGCCGACCGGCCTGGGCCCACTTCGGCCCAGTCCGCGGCCTCCTTCACCCATTGTCAGTTCCTGAGTCTTCTAGATCCTTCCCCCTTCTGCATGCGGGCCCTTGTCGTCAGTTTCTCTCCGAATTGGACAAAGCTCCTTGTCTCGCAAGATTCGACACTTTTCTGTCTAGGTCCTCGGAGTTTGTCATCTTCTTGGGTTAGGTCTCTGGGCTTCTCGGAGTCATGTTTGCTTCATTGCATGACTTGTACCGGGCTTCAAGGCCTAGTCACAAGGTGCTTGATGAACTTATCCCGAAAGTCTTGCTTTCAACGCTAAAACCCTGCATAAACACTAAACTCCAAAACCGACATGCACGAATGAACTTGTTATACCAAGGGGGTTAGTACCAATGGATAAGATATAAAACTCATGCCAACACCGAAGGTAAACTCATGGCTAGGTTGTCAGAATTTCACCGTCAACACCGGGTCGATGAGGTCATCTGCTAGAAGCTCCAGCCCGCCACGACTAGTCGTCACAGCTTCTGACATCGGCGCCAATGGATTAGCTCCGCGTCTTGGATCTCTGGCGACCGGACGACAACGTCCATGCTCGACTCCATGAGCGCGTCGTCACGCACCTCTTCCGTGGCCTCGAGGGCTATTGTCACCTCAGGTCCGGAAGCTGCTCCCTCTAGCACCTCGGCTTCAGGCACGACGCCTTCGACCGGCACGGCTTCAGGGATCGTGGTCCCCTCGACTTTTGTTTCTTTCATCACAAGGCATACGACATCAGTACCTGGGGGCTACGACTACTACACTGGGCAGACGGCATAGACGCAGTCTACGTACCCTCCACTATGGTGGTCTTCGACGGTGTAGCCTCTGTGCCCTGCGCAACGGTCTTAGTCTGAGGAAGGAATGTGGACTCCTCAACAGCTGCCGACGGCTCTTCTTCAGCAGCTGCTGCACTGGGTTCTTCCCCTTCCCAGGACAGATCAGTGGACTTCCTGCACAGTACAAATTTGGTGATCAGCCAAGCAAGATTACCAACCTACATGTACTACTCAAAGATGGACTTCACTTACAGTCTGGACCGGACAACAGTCACGGTCGGAGCGCCAAGTAAACTGGCAATATCAACAAGCCTGGCTTCCATGGGCGCCTCTCCTTTAGCAAGGGCTGCTACTGGTCCTCGGGTTCCAGCAGTCGCGGAAAGCTCTGGCCTGTTTTCTTCTGCCGACGCCTGCGGCTCGGCAGTAACAGGCGTCTGTTGTGCCATCTGTGGCACGGTCTCCTCTATGGTGGGGGCTGGACTGAGGCTCCTCTCAGTCGTTCCGCCCACTGTGTCCAAGTCGTCTTCTTCCCCCTGATCCACGGGGTCGGACGATGGAATGTCCTGCACAACTAAAAATTCAAAGTCTGATTTGTGGGCCCAACTTGGTGGAAAATCCTGTCCAGAGAAGGAAGGTTTCTTTAAAAAGATTCGGCAGAGATGCTCGCGGTCGGCAGTTTGCTTCCGTTCGGCAAAGGGACTGTTTGCGCTGATTTCGCAGGATCGCATGGTGACGTGGCCCGAGCGGAAGGTACGAATGGATGGATAAACATTCACATTTGAGCGTTAAATTAGGTATCAAATATTGTGCTCGTAGTCCACAAGAAGTCATGCTACGACAGGGTATAAATATGAACCCTGGATGTATGTAATTGAATTTGCACATTTTCATAACAAACCAGCTTTACGCCAAACCCTCGAGTCCTCTAGTCGTGTCGTCGAGTTTTTTGAGAGGGTTCATCGATCCGTCGACCTCCGTAAGTACCGGCAACCTTGTATCATGTCTAGTATCATGCGGTGGATTTAGATCGTGATGCAAATAGTCTTGTTACCATGCTTAGTATCATGCGGTGGATTTAAGCTTGGTTCAAGAGAGTTTCTTGTTAGGTCATGAGCCATGCGGTGGGCTAAGATCTAGCTTGGAGCTAGTTATCGGCTCTATTAGATTTTGGCAAGATCTAATAGATTCATTAAGTTACCATGTGTTGCTTTGAGTTTTACTTTATGTTTAAATTCATGTAACACTCCTTTGCCCAATTTAGATTGATTTGGATCGGCTTTATCTTGTTTGGTGATCTTTACATTGCACGTTCACATCTTGGCTAAATAAGGCACGTGGATCACGTGTTTCCCAAATAGCCGAAACCGAACCAATCTAGGTTGTTACGTGTTGCGGGTTCGAGCTTGTTAATCTTGTGTAAATCTTGACAGAATCGGGTATCATGCGGTAGATGCAGGTTTTTTGGGTTGTTTTAGAGCTAATCATACGGTGGATTAGATTTCGATTCAATCTGATAGATTTACCGTCTTTGGTAATGTTTGTTCCTTCTCCATGGACCCCGATTCGGCTGTATAGCCGTATTCTGTTATGCTTTCATGAGTAAAACGTGTTTATAAGTTATGTTTTAAATAACGTGTGCTTTTAGCTTTCCATATTTAGATTGTATCATGCGGTGGATAGATCTTTTTGTGGTTAGTGGTGTGATTTCAAACAAGTTGTATCATGCGGTGGATTAACTTGTTTGGTTTCATGCTCGACGGGTTTTTAAGTACCTAGACATGCGTATACTAGTGCTTTGGGCCTATGCATGCTTGTTCATTACATATTTGTAATCATGCTTTACTTCATTTATTGTTTATTGTTATTTATTCTCGAGCATCGGTCATGGTTTTGTGCACGGGCAATGTCATTTAAATAAAGACCGATCTATCGTCATGCAGACGTCATCCGTTCGGTTATGTTCTGTTTTATGCTTTAAAGCTCCCGGATGGTTTCTAATCTGTTGGCAGATAGCTTCTTGTAGCTATATGTCATCTTACATGGCTTTTTAGCCGCACATATGGAACTGTCTGGTACCACCCTGCAAGTTCCAAGCTTTGGTATTTAACTACTTTGTCTTTTGTTAATTTTCAGGGGAAATTGACTGGCACGTTTTTGGAATCTGCTCGCGTGTGAAGCTAGCTTGTTCGGCTTGTTGTGTGCTTGACACGGGGTGCGGATTTTGCATCAACACACTTTTTGGCACGCCTGGTGGGACACCTATAGCTGAAATCAAGATGCCTGAGATCGGCGACATTATGGACGTCACCATTGATGAACTATCTCCAGAGCAACTGCAACAATTGAAAGACGCTACTGACCAATTCCAGATGAAGTGCTTGATGTCGTTCAAGAAGAACAGAAGTGGTGTTCCATACCTTAAATCTGAAATGCCCAGGGTTCTGTTGCCAGGGGAATCTGACGCCACATCTTTTCAAGAGAAAGAAGAGATTATGCAGGCTTTTCGGGATACTACGGAAACTGTGATGGGTAAGCATCATACGGCCTTCTTGGGCATGTTCAAGCAGATGATGGTTGGCGTATTCGGCCCAGGCATGGAAAAGGTGTTTAGTCGAGTATCCCCTCACGGATATTATACGGAGGTCGGAGAGACCAGTTCTGCTCAACCAACGGGAGCTCAACCACCACTACAGAGCGAACCGGTCCAGCCTCCTCCGCAAAGCGTTGGGAGCCAGCAAATCCAGCCTCCTCCACACAGCGCTGGAAGTCAGCCAATGCAACCTTCTCTACGAGTCGCGGGGGGGCAGCCAGTCCAGCCACCTCTACAAGGCAACAAATGTCAACCAATTCAACAGCCAAACCCATATCAGCCTACATATGGGGAAATGGCATTCGGCTCGTCTAGAGTACCGCCCAATTCCACTTACAAGATAGCTCCAGCCAGCAACAGGTTGCAGAAGAACATGTACGGTGGGGGCTACCACGAAGTTATGGATTATGGCGCCATTGACGCTCTCCCAAATCCTGGGTACGGTGCAGCTGCGGGAATGCAAGACGATGACATTCTGGTGCAGAAAATGGCCGATCTGATGCAAAATCAATTCGGCCTTAAACCTAAAATACAACGACCAGCTTACACGCCTCCCTTCCTAGAATGGTACGACAGAGTGATCTTGCCACCAAGGGTAAAGCCTCCTACGGAGTTTATGAAGTTCTCTGGGCAGGACGATACAAGCACGGTGGAACACATTGCTCGGTATTTGATGCAGCTTGGAGAAGCCTCAGCTGATGAGGCGTTCAGGGTTAGATATTTCCCTCTGTCATTGACGGGCTCGGCGTTCCAATGGTTCACTTCTTTGCCTCCCCAGTCAGTTGGCACATGGAGGGAGCTAGAGCAAAAGTTCCACGCCCATTACTTCAGTGGTAGCACAGAGAAGAAGCTGATCGATCTGACTACTTTAAAACAGAGGCACAATGAGACGCCTCTGGAGTTCCTCAGAAGATTCAGGGAAGTCAAGGGCATGTGCTTCTCTTTGACTTTACTGGATGATCGGTCGATATGGCCGTTGCAGGAATGTTGCCGGCTGTACAGGAGAAGTTGTTTGGCATGGAATTTGATAACCTAGGTCAATTGTCTCAGAAGCTGTCACTGATGAGCAACCAGGTCTATGGGTTCAAGAAGGACACCAGATTTAACAAGCACCACGACATAGCTAACATTTATAATCAGTTCCTCGAGAAGGCTGACCAGATGGAAGATTCTGATGATGATGAGGAAGTGGCCGCCGCTGAGATTATGTGGGGCAAGAAGCCTTTGACTATGAACCAGCGGTGGATCAAGCAAACCAAGGGCACGTATGACTTCGAGGTCACCAAAGCTGACAAACTTTTTGAGTTCTTGGTAAAAGAAGGCCGAATCAAGCTGCCTGAAGGGCATTCTATGCTTCGGCCCGATGGGGTTAAAGAAAAACGTTACTGCGGCTTCCATGATAGAAACTCTCACTCCATCAATGACTACCGGGGGTCTTCGGGATGAGGATCCAAAAGGCTATCCAGGAGGGACACCTGAAATTTGATAATAAGATGAAACTGGATGGCCATCCTTTCCCTCAAAATATGATTGGCTTTTCTGTCAATATGGTGACTGCTGAGGAGAAGGGGAAAGTGAAGGTCCTGACGTCAGCTAGAGCAAAACAAGGTGGAGCAGTGGATCCCGCATGACAAGTGACGTTGGAACAGGTCCACGGAGAAACCCCTCACGTCCTCAAGAGCCATGTTGAAGTTGGGGAATCATCCAGGACCAAGCACAGGGTTACCACGCGCTTCCTCCTCAACAAATGCCAGCGGCAGTAGGAGAAAGAACGCTACCAGAGGCGAAGACACAAGGAGGAGAGGCGCAGGTTTGAGGAAGAAGCGCGCAGGAAAGAACTGGAACAGTACACGCGGGAACAGGAGCGCGCACATTGGGGATGCGCATTCTTCAGACACTGCTGGAACGAGGGCTTAAAGCTTCCCACATTGAGAAACTACCCTGAATGCAGTGATAGATATTTTGAATACAGGCAGGAAACTGTCAATCGCCGATCCGTCCATGAGAGAATTGGAAGGATGCATCCTAATGACGATCGGTGTCAAAAAATAATTGAGGTCATTGATCACCCGAGGAAACGGCAAGCTGACCAGAGATGGGCTGATCAAGAAGAAGAGGAACACGAGTACATCTGGCAAGGACAGTGGTGCCCGCCTGTCTTGAGGAAAAGCCAAAAGAGAAGGGTTCAACGCTTGAGGAACCGGGAATTGAAGCAGGCGGGGATCCAGAGAAAGCAAGTGTGGCGCCCAAAAGACAAGCCTGAAGGATCGGGTCGTTTGGCTCCAGCATGCATGGTATACTTTTAGCCAAATGAGTTCATGGCTCCCGCTAACCAAGTTGTGCAGGAGGAAACATCTCTGGATATCAATGATGATGAACAGCTTGGGGGATTAATGGAGCAACTGGTGTTGGCTAAGCAGGCCACCTTCGACAAACCGGCCAAGAATCGACACATGAGACCGTTGTACTTGAAGGGATACGTCAATGGCAAGCCATTGACCAAGATGTTCGTTGATGGCGGAGCTGCGGTCAATGTGATGCCGTACACAACCATCAGGAAGCTTGGCATGGGCCCCAGGGACTTGACGCCAACGAGCATAATTCTGAATGATTTTGCTGGAAATCCTTCAGATACCAAGGGCTGTGTGCACGTGGACTTGATGATTGGGTCCAAAACACTGCTCACGACCTTCTTTGTCATTGAAGGTAAAGGAGCCTACAGCTTGCTGCTTGGCCGGGACTGGATCCATGCCAATTGCTGCATCCCATCTACCATGCATCAACAGCTCGTTCAGTGGGTGGATGACGATATTGAAGTGGTCCAAGCAGATGATTCAGTGAGCATTGCAAACTTGAACCAGCTTTCTGGGAATATCAAGGCATCGATTGTTTCTCAGGAAAAGACTGGGGTGAAGGTCCTGTTGAACCTGTCAACAGTGATCCACATCCGATTCAAGCAGTCGGCTCTTATAGTAATTTTTAATGGACAATCCTGTTGACGGAACTGATGGAAAGTTAGGGCGAGGATTCATGTCGGCTGACAAATTGGAGGAAGTCGATATTGGAAACGGTGACAAGACAAGGCCGACATTTATCAGTGCTAACTTGGAGTCAGGTTTCAGAGAAGAGTTAATCAAGCTGTTAAAAGAATATAAAGATTGCTTCGCTTGGGATTATTCGGAGATGCCTGGCTTGGATCGTTCTATTGTTGAGCATCGGTTGCCAATTAAGCCTGGTTTTAGACCCTATAAGCAACCTCTTCGAAAAATCTACAAAGACGAAGTATTGGCCGATGTGAAGAAGGAAGTTGAGAGATTACTTGATGCAAACTTCATTCGGCCATGCAGGTATGCGGAGTGGATCTCTAACATCGTCCCTGTCTACAAGAAAAATGGGAAGATGAGGGTTTGCATAGATTTCAGAGATTTGAACAGAGCTACTCCTATGGATGGATACCCAATGCCTGTTGCTGATTTATTGGTTGATGCTGTTGTTGGGCATAAAGTTATCAGTTTTATGGATGGTAATGCGGGGTACAACCAAATATTTATGGCAATAGAAGACATATCGAAGACAGCCTTCAGATGTCCTGGTCATATAGGCCTGTTTGAATGGATAGTCATGACATTTGGGTTGAAAAATGCCGGTGCAACTTATCAACAAGCCATGAATTATATCTTTCATGAGTTGATTGGCAAAATTGTTGAAATTTACATTGATGATGTTGTGATCAAATCTTTGAATCATGACTCACACTTGGAGGATGTAAAGAGAACTCTGGAGTGTACCCGAAAACATGGGTTGAAGATGAATCCAAACAAGTGTGCTTTTGGAGTATCCGCTGGAGAATTCTTGGGATTTCTGGTACACGAAGGGGGGATTGAAGTTGGCATGAAAAGCATGAAAGCTATCGATGAAGTTGTCCCTCCAACCAATCTCAAGGAATTGCAATCACTGCTTGGCAAGATCAATTTTGTGAGAAGGTTCATTTCAAATCTGTCACAAAAGGTTTTGCCCTTTTCTCCGTTGTTGAAGCTCAAGAAGGACCAGAAGTTCATATGGGGTGATGAACAACAAAAGGCTTTTGATGAAATCAAGCAATATATGAAGGAACCACCGGTGCTGGTGCCTCCGTAGTTGAACAAGCCTTTCAAGTTGTACGTGGAGGCCGATACCCAAACCATTGGATCGGCCCTTATACAAGAATTTGAAGGAAAGGAGCGGGTAGTAGCGTACCTTAGCCGAAAATTACTTGATCCTAAGACCAGGTATTCGGCTGCAGAGAAGCTGTGCTTCTGTGTGTACTACTCGTGTACAAAGTTTTAGCACTACTTGTTGAATGTCGAATGCGTTGTATACTCCAAGTTTGATGTAATAAAACATATGTTATCTATGCCAATTTTGAATGGAAGGATTGGCAAGTGGATCTTAGCCTTATCTGAGTTTGAGTTGAAGTTCGAATCGGCAAAAGCTATAAAAGGTCAGATTATTGCCGATTTTATAACTGAGCATCGTGATCCATCGATTGATTTGCTTGAAATTGCCCCTTGGGCTTTGTTCTTTGATGGATCATCATGTGGTAAAGGTGGGGGAGTAGGGATCTTATTGATTTCACCTAGAGGTGAGATGTTTGAGTTTGCTATCCCTATCCAGCCTACTGTCACAAACAATCAAGCTGAGTACGAGGCATTTCTTAGAGGGCTTCAATATTTGAAAGAAGCCAGGGCTGTTTCAGTTGAGATTTATGGGGATTCAGAGCTGGTTATAAAGCAATTGAACGACCAATATGAGTGCAAAAGTGATGCCCTGAGAAATTACTACGAGGAATGCAGGGAAATCTTAAAGAGTTTTCAGTTAGTAATTCTACAGCATATTCCTAGAGAACACAATGAAGAGGCAAATAGATTGGCTCAAAGTGCTTCAGGTTATAGAGAAAATCAAGAAGCGTTTGCCATGGAGGTATGTGCTTTCGGAGGGGATCACGCAGAAGATGATTGGAGAAAGGAAATTGTTGATTATCTGGAAGAGCCATCCCGAAAGGTTTCAAGGAAGCTCAGATATAAAGCCATAAAATTTGTTCTTCTGGATGGAAGTCTATTTTACAAATCATTGGATCGTCGGTCCAGAAGAAGCAAAGAAAATGATGAGTGAGGTGCATGATGGGCTATGTGGTGCGCACCAATCGGCCTATCGTATGAAATGGGTTATTAGACAAGCTGGATGTTTTTGGCCGACGATGTTGGAAGATTGCTTTGAGTATTACAAGGGATGTCAGGATTGTCAGAAGTTTGGAAATATTCAAAGGGTTCCAGCGTCAGCACTGAATCCAATTATCAAGCCATGGCCATTCAGAGGCTGGGGTATGGATTTGATTGGCCAGATTAACCCACCATCTAGCAAGGGGCATAAATTTGTGCTTTTGGCAATGGATTACTTTAACAAATGGGTTGAGGCAATTCCACTGAAGAAAGTAACATCAGAAAACATGGTTGAGTTCGTTAAAGAACACATCATCTACAGGTTTGGAATTCCTCAAACAATTACAACTGATCAAGGAGCTCAGTTTGTATCCTTCGAGTTTAGGGAGTTTGCCGAAAGCATGGGAATCAAACTGTTTAACTCTTCTCCTTATTATGCCCAAGCTAATGGTCAGGCAGAGGCTTCTAACAAGATCATGATCAAGCTTATACAAAAGAAGATCGACCAGAAGCCGAAGAGGTGGCATTCGGTACTCAATGAGGCTTTATGGGCTTACCGAGTGGCTCCTCATGGAGCTACAAAAACGTCTCCTTATGAATTGGTTTACGGGCATCATGCTGTTTTGCCTTGGGAGCTGCAATCAGATTTTAGGAGAGTGGTTTTACAAAAAGACTTGAGCTCCAAAGATTATAGTGGCTTAATGATGGATGAGTTAGAAGATTTGCATATGATTCGTCTTAGATCCCTGAAAAACATTGAAAAGAACAAGCTGCGAGTTGCTAAATATTACAACAAGAAAGTAAAGGTCAGGCAATTTGCAGAAGGAGATTTGGTTTGGAAAGCATTACTGCCGATTGGAACCAAATTCAGTGCATTTGGCAAATGGTCCCCGAACTGGGAAGGCCCTTTTCGGGTAGTCAGGTGTGTGCCTGGTAACGCTTACATGCTAAAGACTTTACTAGGAGAAGAATTTTCTGCTGCAATAAACGGAAGATATTTGAAGAAATATTATCCTAGTATTGAAGTCGATCGTTGATTATAAGCACCAGGATTACAAACATTTGACACAGAGACAACCGGCGTTCAAGAAAGAAGCCGCCTTTAGAACAAAAATCCTAAACAGGGGAAATGGCCAATACTAAGATGTATTGCCCTTAGCACAAAACTACATGACATTACAGATACTTCTTGCAGGTTTTTTATTTGACAGTTCAGCTACTCAAGATTACAAGGGATGGGAAGCAGAAGGCCTGCGAAAGAAGCGAAAGTATGCTTCAATTCTTTTTTCTTTGCTTCTTAAGCTCCTCCCTCTTCAACTGTTCCAGGACCACCGTGACGGCAACTTGGAAACTTTGGGGATGACCATGGCTCGCGGCTTCCATCAGGCTGTCCCAAGCAGCTTTCAGGTTACTGTACCTGTCGGAAACATCTGAGACAGAAGAACAGTTGTTAGAAACAGAGATCTGAGCGCAAGCATGGAGTCAAAATAAAGATGGAAGTTTTACCTCCTACCAACGCCTCCAAGGCCATGCGACGCTCGCGTTCGGCCTGGCAGCGAGCGGTGATGTCTCGAAGATCATGCTCCAGATGTCAAACGCGGCGGCGCAACTGGTGGTTGTTCCTCTGTTCTGGCGTGGCGTCCTCTGCTTCAAGGGAGGAGTCAGAGGAGATGTACTCAGGCGTTTCTTCGGTCCCAAGGATTTCTTCAGGAAGCAGATCAAGGCTGGAGAAAAACAAGTAGGGGTAAACATGAGATTGCATACGAGAGCAAGAAGCAGATTAAAAGAAAACTCACTCTCGAATGGTACGCTTCTTCGGTGGGGTGCTGTGCTCCTCGATGGGTTGCTTGCCTTTGTCCATGGCCTTGGGGTTTTCTCTTCTGGAGCAGGGGAGAAGATGTGAAGTGATAGATGAGTGTGCAAGTGGATTTGCAGGGCATCCCAGGGGGCTATTTTATTGACTGAGAGAGCGCATTAGGAGTAATGACTGGTTGGCGTACGTTATTGGAATACCAAGCGATAGGGTTTTTCTCCCGAATGCGAGCGGTTTTCATTGAACAGTGCTTATGGATTCCCGAATTGAGGATTTTCTGCGGATTTTGCGCCAAGGGGCACTTATTTTCGCATGTTCGGCTCAAGAAAAGTTTCCGAATGCGTTCAAGAAGAATAAGGATCGCAGTTGCAAACACGAGGGAATCATCACAATACAAGCATGGAAATTGAAATTCTTTATTTATTGCCGAAGATCAAACATCCCTAGTACAATCTAATCGAAAAGCCTGTTTAGCACAGACTGGGGATGAGTGAGTTCGGCAATGGCATCGTCGTGGCCATCGAGGCGCTCCAAGATGACTTCGATCTCGTCGAGGTCTTCTGGTGCGCTGCCCCGGAAGCCGCGCGGCTGGATCGAGTAGTCGACGCCGATATGCGTCGCCATGGCAGCCAAGCCCAGGGTGGTGCCAAGGCGGATGCCATGGACGGCCGCCGCATCCACGCAGTCTTCCACCGCGGCGAGACGCTCCTCCGGCGTGTCGCCAGGAGCGTTCACCTTGTCAGCCAACTGCTTCACCAGCGTTTTCAGCTGGTCAAGTTCGGCGTCGCGGGCTGCAGGTGCAAGACAGTGGTGATTAGTATCAAAGGCCGAATTGGATTGGGGAGTAATGTAAGATATGTACCATCGATGGTTGCCAGCAACTGCTTGCGATGGTCTTCCCACTCAAGTTCGACGATGCCGGCCTTCTTGGAGACATCCTCTAGCTCGCGCTGGGCCACCTTGAGCTCCGCCTTGAAGCGGAGGGCGTCAAGCTCCCCGTAGGGCACAGGGGAGTAATGGTTCGACTCCGAGGAGTCGTCCGGCAGGGGCTGGTTCATGGCCGGCGCGGGGGCCGGGTTCCAGTGGATGAGCCTGAAACAGAGAAGATCGTCAGAAACAGAGAAAAATTTAGAAGGAATCATAAGAGGAGATGACGATCACTGCCTCCGACGCGCGTCGGCGCGGCTTCCTTTCGCTTCGTCGGCGGCGCGGCGCCTGTTGCTGCTACCTGCCATGAGTTCTTGGGGCCGCGCTGGAGATTGGAAAAGTAAGCTTGAGTTGGCAAAGATTTGAAGGCTAAAGGCTTGGTGAAAAAGCTGGGGGCACCTACGGTTTTATTTATAGGACTGGTGAGAAGATCGTGGCCTTAGATCGTGGTGCATATCCCAAGAAACTTGGAAGGTGGAGAAGTTTCCTTAACCGAATCGTCGTCGGGTCGTTTGGAATTCAAAGCTGAGTCATATTCGGTTGACTAGCTCTGCTGAGTTGCGGTCGGAGTGTTGTTCGGGTGTAGTACTATTTGACCGTTAGTTACCGAATGGATCGTTCAGAGTTGCGATCAAAGTCATGCAGAGAAAAGGAAGATGAAGTTTATAAAAGGCAAATGTTACAAGGACGGTTAATTCGGTTACATATTGCTCAGTACAACTAAATGTTCAAGTACTTTGCAATTACATTAGAGGCATTTGATATTGTCTGATTAATGTTCTTCATCCATTCCTGATAATCTCTCTGAGTGTTGGACAGGACGGTGAGCTCTACCTCGAACTGATTTGCTTCAGTTGTGGCCGATGATGCTTCCTTTTGGGTTTTTTCTATCAGTCCAGGGAGCTCGGCTATCTTCTTATCGTCAGCTTCTATTTCAGCTGACAAATTCTTTAGCTCTGTTTCCAGTGCAGTCTTTATGGCAATCTTCAAGTCGAGAGCGGATTGCAGATTGGTCAACATTTCCTTGTGGCTCTCGGTTTGGGTTTGTGCTCCTTTTGCAGCTTGTTCAGCTTTGACTTTCTTTTGCTCAACGGTTGGTCGGGTGGATTGGCTCTTCAAGGCTCGCCTTATTGCCACATAATGAATCTCCAGACCAGAGATGGGCTCCAATGAAGCTTTGATGTCTTTAGGGAGCTTTTGACTGATGGGTTCAAGCATTTCCTCGAAATGATCAACGTCTCTAATTTGATCTCAAGCATCCTTTTGCAGCCAGGCAAAGATTTCTTTAAGCCTTGCCTGAATTTCCTCTGGTAGAGCCTGATTTTGAGTTCCTCCATCTCCTGTTTCGGCAGCTGGATCATTCACCACAAATGAGCTTGATGGTGATGGAGTTTGATCCTGAAAAAGAAAGATTGTCGGGTTAGGAATGGTCTGTTGAAAGAAGGTAACAAAGTTGGGTGCATGCGCTTGCCTCATGCCTGATTTCCTGAACTGGGGCAGGGACTTGTTAGGTTCAGGGGGAATTTCTTGGGCCACTGGTGGAAGAGGAGTCTGAGGAGCTCTTGGTAAAGCTGAAGCTTCTACTTGAGGGGAGGCTGGTGCAGTCTCTGGCAAATTTGAGGCTTCTAGCTGAGGAGAAGGTGGATTTATCTCTGTTAAGACTGGGATTTCTACTTGGCCAGGGGGAGATTGAACCTTTAGAGGGCTTCAAGCTTCTGGTTGAATTAATTGGTTCATCTCTGGTGAAGCTGGCACTTCTGTTTGAGAAGGGGGTGACTGGGTCCCTGATGAAGATAAGGTATCCACTTGAGCAGAAGATGGTTCAGCCCTTGGTGAACTTGCACGCTGAGGGGAAGAGGTTTCCACAGGATGATTCACCAGTATTTCTTCTGCAAATGCTAGATGAAGGGTAAATGCCAGTGTGAATAATGATCTTTGAAGAAAAAGGAAAGTGACAAAGGTTATACCAATAGATGACGCATTGGCAGGTTCTGAAGCTGATGGCTGCTGGGTTCTAGTCTGAAATTGCACAAGATGAAATTTGTCAGAATAAGAGTGATCTTGTGTTCAAGAAAGAGGAAATCTTACCTCAATAGGGACCTTTTTGGTGGTTCTTTTCCTCTTGGCAGCTGGAGGTGCAACCAAGGATAGAACTTTTCTCTTGTCAGCAGTAGAGCTGAAGAGAATTGGGTCCATTGTAGCATATCTGGCCATCAGCTGAGCCAGAGTTGGGGATTTAAATCCCAGAGATGAAATTGGATATACCACATTATAAGCAATTGTCCTGGCTCGAAGGGCAGGCACTGTATTCTGCAGGAGATGATCAAAATCATGGTTAATGGTGAAAAGTATGCCTAATCAAAGGGGAAAAGACAAGTGTGTTACCTCTGAGGTTGGTTGAAAGTCAGGCATCAACTCCAAGCAGAATGAGTGCACTAGCTCACTGAAGATATGGTCATGGAATTCTTGCCACCAGGAGATGAAGGAGGGATGAGCTATTGTTATGGGTGTGAAAAGCCAGGTGTAAAGAGTTGGGCTGCATTCATACTCAAAAACCCTTCTGGCTTGTATGCCGTCCTCGATTTCCTCTCTGGGTTTGAGGAATTCATGAAGAAATAATCTTGGGGGCATTTGGCCACATCCAAGCTGTCGGGC
Source organism: Cenchrus americanus (assembly GCA_947561735.1). Lineage (NCBI taxonomy): Eukaryota > Viridiplantae > Streptophyta > Magnoliopsida > Poales > Poaceae > Cenchrus > Cenchrus americanus. The sequence goes on along the minus strand of OX387244.1, from coordinate 71,247,098 downwards.
CATCATATTTGGCTGATAATATTCATAAGTGCTGTGATTTAACCTTCCCCCACAAAATTCTGCTGGTAAGGCACATGGATGGATGAAGATATTGAAGATTTCTACAGATCTTGCATCATGGCATCCAGTTTCAAAGGAGAATTCAAAGGGGAGAGTTAAATTGTCATTGTTCAGATATGGGAGCCAAAGGGGATCAGGGAAACCTCTGAAGAAGAGCTCAAAAAGTTGACTGACATTTTGGTCAATAGAGACGGTTGAAGCAGCTTCTCCATGGGTTTGGCATCCTCTGGTGATTTGAGCTTCCCCTTCTTTGTAGCTGGATGAGGGGAAAAGCCGATGTTGAGGTCGATGTTGACAATCCGGTGCATGTATAGTTGCAGCCACATCTGCACAAACCACCAAGGGCCGTTGACACATAGTATCTTCTGGCCAGTATGCATTTGAGAAATAGTCTGATGGAGCATATGATACCACTCCCCAGGAGGTATTTCCAAGAGGAATGCGACGACCAGCAGCCAAATGTTTAGCCATTGCAATGTGATTCAAAGTTGTCTCATTGGCTTTGCCACAGAAAATGAATCTACACAGCCACGTGTTCAGGAACGCCCTGTATTCAACTTCACTCAGAGGACCGTCTTTCATGTGATTCTGGATATATGATTTGTATCCGCTCCCTAACTTCACTCCCGTCTGCCTTGTGGAGCCTTTGAATTCCCAGGGGTACATGGCTCCTGAAATGTCAAGGCCGGTGATCATGTACACATCGGCTAAAGTTGGGGACATTGGGCCGTGACCAAAGAGGAAAGCATTGACGCCATTTGACCAAAAATGGCAAGCCGCTATCAAAAGATTTTCATTCTTTGGGGTCTCGGCCAAGGATAACTCCAAACATTGAGCGATGCGGAGGCTATCCCAATTGCTGGTCTTGGCGCTATTATCTGCAAGTATCCTCTTATACCAGTTTCTCCAGCCTGCAATTGAGGGCAAGGGCCAGTTCTTGAAAGCATCTTGCCACAGGGGAGGCCCTGATAAAGCCGCTTTGAAGGGGATTCTTTGGGATTCGGCTGCAATGAACTTGCGGGGATCAGAAGTTCCCACAGGTCCGAGGAAATAAGATGTCGAGTTGGTCTCAGTACGAATCAAAAGCTCGGTGGAAAGCTCGTATCAAGAAAAGACGGAGGGAGGAATTTGAGGTAAAAATCGAAAAGGGTAATACCGAATGAAACTTACGGAGATGAAATTTACCTGAGCAGCTTGATTTTGAACCGCCATTGAATATTTGAGCTTGGGGAAAGATGACCTAGGGTTTGGATCTGGACGGAGACTTCTATGGATTGCGGGGAGAGAGAATAGGTGTTGAACAGATCTAACTTGAAGACGTTGGCAATTGGAGTCAATTTCGGAATAAAATCACTTTTATCTCGTAATTGAAGGGGCATATGTTAACACCAAAATTTGGTACAGGAGGAAGTCTGATTTGTGGGCCCCACTTGGTGGAAAATCCCGTCCAGAGAAGGAAGGTTTCTTCAAAAAGACTCGGCAGAGATGCTCGCGGTCGGCAGTTTGCTTCCGTTCGGCAAAGGGACTGTTTGCGCTGATTTCACGGGATCGCATGGTGACGTGGACCGAGCGGAAGGGACGAATGGATGGATAAGCATTCGCATTTGAGCGTTAAAGTAGGTATCAAATATTGTGCTCGTAGTCTACCAGGAGTCATGAACCCTGGATGTATGTAATTGAATTCGCACATTTTCATAACAAACCGGCTTTACGCCAAACCCTCGAGTCCTCTAGTCGTGTCGTCGAGTTCTTCGAGAGGGTTCATCAATCCGTCGACCTCCGTAAGTACCTGCAACCTTGTATCATGTCTAGTATCATGCGGTGGATTTAGATCGTGATGCAAGTAGTCTTGTTACCATGCTTAGTATCATGCGGTGGATTTAAGCTTGGTTCAAGAGGGTTTCTTGTTAGGTTATGAGCCATGCGGTGGGCTAAGATCTAGCTTGGAGCTAGTTATCGGCTCTATTAGATTTTGGCAAGATCTAATAGATTCATTAAGTTACCATGTGTTGCTTTGAGTTTTACTTTATGTTTAAATTCATGTAACACTCCTTTGCTCAATTTAGATTGATTTGGATCGGCTTTATCTTGTTTGGTGATCTTTACATTGCACGTTCACATCTTGGCTTAATAAGGCACGTGGACCACGTGTTTCCCAAATAGCCGAAACCGAACCAATCTAGGTTGTTACGTGTTGCGGGTTCGAGCTTGTTAATCTTGCGTAAATCTTGACAGAACCGGGTATCATGTGGTAGATGCAGGTTTTTTGGGTTGTTTTAGAGCTAATCATCCGGTGGATTAGATTTTGATTCAATCTGATAGATTTACCGTCTTTGGCAATGTTTGTTCCTTCTCCATGGACCCCGATTCGGCTGTACAGCCGTATTCGGTTATGCTTTCATGAGTAAAACGTGTTTATAAGTTATGTTTTAAATAACGTGTGCTTTTAGCTTTCCATATTTAGATTGTATCATGCGGTGGATAGATCTTTTGTGGTTAGTGGTGTGATTTCAAACAAGTTGTATCATGCGGTGGATTAACTTGTTTGGTTTCATGCTCGACGGGTTTTAAAGTACCTAGACATGCGGTAGACTAGTGCTTTGGGCCTATGCATGCTTGTTCATTACATATTTGTAATCATGCTTTACTTCATTTATTGTTTATTGTTATTTATTCTCGAGGATCGGTCATGGTTTTGTGCACGAGCAATGTCATTTAAATAAAGACCGATCTATCGTCATGCATACGTCATCTGTTCGGTCATGTTCTGTTTTACGCTTTAAAGCTCCCGAATGGTTTCTAATCTGTTGGCAGATAGCTTCTTGTAGCTATATGTCATCTTACATGGCTTTTTAGCCACAAATATGGAATTGTCTGGTACCACCCGGCAAGTTCCAAGCTTTGGTATTTAACTACTTTGTCTTTTGTTAATTTTCAGGGAAAATTGACCGGCATGTTTTGGAATCTGCTCGCGTGTGAAGCTAGCTTGTTCGGCTTGCTGTGTGCTTGACGCGGGGTGCGGATTTTGCGTCAACACAATGCTTCAAGACAAGTACTCAACTACTCTACTCAAGGAACTCACCTCGTGGGAAGTGGTCTCTGTCACCTTCAGCTTCTTGGTGACACGCTTTCGCGCCACATTGCACGGCCTTCTCGGCAGCGTAGGAAGATTAGCCTCCAAGCTAGTCAGTGGATCATCAACGAGGGGGATATGGGGCAGTCCAGGTCGGCTGAACCTGGACCGTAGTTGAAATCGCTCCTGGAGCGTTTCCCCATCCTCCTTGTCAGATGTGTCTTCAACGGTGATGGTCTTGTCACCTTCGCCGACTTCACGGCGTTCCTTCGCTTTGCTTTTGCCCTCCTTTGGAATATCTACAAGTCGAGGAGGGGGAGCTGGGTCAGAGACAAACTTTGCAATGTCATCCTGTAGCAAACAACTTGGGTGAGTACGACTACTCCAAGTCAATCAGTACTCGGAGGCAGAGGTCACAGTTACTAACCTTGTTTGGCGGACGAGCCGTGGAGTACTCGGGGACTAGGCAGGGAGTGTACGGTGGCGTATCCTTGAATATCTTGCCCAGCCTCTCGACAATGTCATCATCGTCGATTTCGTTGCCGGGCATCCTTGACATGTCTTCGTCGCCCGTGTACTGGTACCCGAGGGTGTCGCGAGCCATCAGTGGATGCACCTTCCTCTTCATGAAGCTGAAGGCCACATGCTCGGCCCTCAGCCCGGCCTCTCTCAAGGCCTGGATTTTCTGCATCAACTCGGGTAGTTGGATATCCTCTTGCATTATCGGTTCTGTGTTCCACCATGCCCGATGCTTTGGCTGCTTCCCGCTTGGCTTCGGCAGCTCAAGATGGTGATTACTGATATAGAATCATTTGGCCTTCCAGTCTTGGTTCGAATCAATTAGCTTGTACGAAAAGTACTAGTCAGTCGTGTCTTCTCGCATATGAATGCTAGCCCCTCCGACTACTCATGGGTTGTTGGCGCTGGGCTGCGGCTTCAAACGGAAGAACTTCCGGAACAAGATCCAATGGGCTTGATTCCCACGAATGCTTCACAGAAGTGCACGAAGACGGAGACGTGGAATATACCATTGGGGTTCAAGTTCAAGTACTCGATACCGTAGTACTTGAGAAGTCCCTTGAAGAAATCGTTGGCCGGGAGTGCTAGTTTGTGCTCCACGAATCTGGCGAACATTGGGACTTCATCTGGATTCTTCTACATGGGGTACGGGTCGCCCGTGGTGGCGCGCCACATGTCCATCTCCTTCTCCCGCAGGAACCCGCTGTTCACCAGGGCCAGCAGATCTTCTGCCTTCATCTTGGACTTCTTCCACTCCTTGGCTGGATTGGGCCGCGGGGAGATGTTGGCGGGGATGACCTCTGAGCAGATCCCTCCATTTTACTACGGGACCTCTTCTTACCAGTGCCAGCCTTCGAAGCCCTTGGACGGAGACGGCTTCATCCTCCAAGAGCAAGGGGTCTTCACTCACATCCGCTCGGGGGCTACGCTGGTGGCAAGTGGTGGCGGCGCGTGTGGACTTCCAATCTCTCGCGTGGCAGTGGAGGAGACACTAGGATGGAAACACTAACAGATCTATTCCAGTGGCTGCTACTGCGGGGAATGAAAATCCTAAGGGTTTCGGCGTGTATTTATAACCTAACAAGCGACACCGCAACAGCCGGATGGATAAGTATCGGTGTCTAACTCAGCGGCGGCTGTGTGACCCTTCGGATTTCGGTACTCGATACAACCCATCTCGGGGGCTTGGCTACATCTGCCTGGTTTAATGGGTGACGACGAGACTCAAGATCCACTCAAGACACATTCTACAGTCAAGATGACCCTTCAATTCGAGAGGAAGTACTCGACTGAAGGCTCGGGGGCTCCGTGCAACGTGTCCTTCGGTTTTTTCTCCGGATTTTATGGGATAAGCTTGGCAGAACTTCAGATGGACCCTCAGCTTGAATCTACGATTCGACCTAAGGATTGGGGCTACATTCCATATGGAATGCGATTCTTCGAATCGCATTTTCCATATGGGTTCCTCTTCAAGACAACGTGAGTACTATTGAAGACCTTCAAGAGGAGAACTCAGGACGCTTGGGAACTACTCGAGAAGACTTTAAGACTACTCAAGGATTAGTTGGAGTACCTTCCAGCCTTGGGATGCTTCAAGTATTCTTGAGGACTTTTGGCTTGTAGTACTCGGGGACGCCTGAGGACCACTCGTCAAGGCCATCAAGACTACTCGAAACTATCCTGCTCGACTACAATGTATTCGGGGGCTTGTCGTATGGACCTCCCTGGGCCCACTACCTCAATGGGTACGAGGACCAACTACTCAATGGGCCCCTGGGACTACTCGACTTGGGCCACATGGCACCTGATGGCGTGGGGCGCAAGGACTACGGTGGAGGAGTACTCGGATAGGAAGCTGTGCATGTCCGATCCATGTAGAGAACCCCTAGACGTACACGACTAGTACTCTCTCCTCAAACCAACTTGTAACCCTGCCTCCCGAATTATATAAGGCGAGGCAGGGACCCCTTCTCTCTCATACGCATCATCTTGTAAACACACCTAATCAATCCAGAGCTACGCAGCATACAAGACGTAGGGTATTACGCTCCTCGCGGCCCGAACCTGTCTGAATTGTGTGCCACGTGTCTCTTCTTTCGAGTTACCGATCTCCGTGAGGCCACATTCATCTACCTTGGGTACTCCTCTTAGCAGGTTGCCGATCTAAAACACCGACACTAGCGATGGCGGGGCCATAGATTTGCGGGTAGAGGATCGCGAGAAAGGTGTCGAACGAGGGGATGTAATGTCAGAGACGGAGGGGGGAAGGAAACCTGATTGCGTAGGATTGTTTGCGGGAGAGGAAATAGCGCGGGTGGGGTGGAGGCAGGCGTCCGGTTTTTTGGGAGGCGTGCTCGAGACGGTTTGTCGGGACGGGATGGTGGGGGGGGTCTGTGCCGGCATGAACTAAAATGCACCCAGGTGCATTTTAGTGTCGTGTATATATATACACACACACACGGAAAGTACTCGTGCGTTGCTACAGGCATCTAAATATCTACAACGCAATACATAAAGCATTAAAATAGTACGAAAGCAATGCCAACAAATTTGTGCGGCACAATATTTTGATGCGGACAACTATGATCAACTACACATAATCCCGTCAGTTATATATTCGGAAACTGCGATTCTAATGATCCTACACTTTTCATTAAACTAAAACAAGTTTTATTCAATTACTATATTTACTTTAGATGGATATATGTTTTCATGACTATGAAAATACACGATACACAGTACAAGAGGAAGATATGACAAGAGTAACATGCTAGATTTTCAAAAGCTATTTCGTTAACAAATTTAATTGCACACCTTTCATATACATATATTGTCACTGCAATCAACTAAATAGTAACCATATATTGTACAACATACAACATGATCCAGTGTGATGCTTCTCTGCTTGATTGCATCTTAAGTTTCATCCATCAGAAAAACGAAGACACACTTGTTCCATTGAGAGATCAAACCAAGTGAGGACCAGGAGCATCCCGGTGGTCGATGGATGACCGCTCCTCAGTGATGAGTGATTGACAATGGGTGTTGGACTGACTCTTGGCTTAGTGCGCAGGTGCAGGCAGCGGCCTAGTTCGTGTTGTTGCAGGTGAAGAACGGGCGCGAAAGGTCTTCAGCCATGAGGGGCCTCCGGGAGATGGAGGGACAAGTAGGCTCGGTTCGAGGGACCCGGTGGACGGTGGGACTAGGTGCGGGCCACATGGTGGCGAGACGAGCAAGACGAAGTCATTGACGATCGAGCCGGTGCACGGTGGCAGCCAAGTCAAGAGGTTTGGCGGGAGGCCGGGCCGAGCACGCGGGGTTTGGTGGTTTACCCACAATACCATCGGAGGACGGTTTCTTGGTTTGGGCCTCAAAACCAAGTCCGAGGGCCCAACACGACGGAGACGAGATCTGGGTGTGTCGGGAAGCTTCGAAGTGGAGGACACGCGGCGAGATCGCATGGCTTGCGTCGGGAGGACGCGGGGTGCGGCAAAGGCGTGGCCGTCCGATGGCAAGACCCACAAACATTACCTAAATGCCCCTACGTGGGTTGTATCGCCAGTAGTTAAGTTAGGGGTAGTCGAGTCATTTACCACTCCGGCGGGACCTGATATATAAGCCATGAGTGTGTGTGAATGGCTCTCTCTCTCTCTGCGACTTAGGGTTTCATTTCCCCCCTCCCATTTCTCATTTTCGTAGCTATTTTCTTCTCCATTTTCTCTAGGCTAGCATGAGAGCTTCATGTGAGATTTGTTGAGAGGGATGGATGCTAGGGCGGCATGCTAGAACTTGTGAATCTTTCCTGGTTTGTATAGAAGATTCGGAGTTGTGTTTTTCGTGGTCTTTTTGTGCTTGTTTTCGTGCCTTTGTTCTTGGTGTGATTCCGCGTATTTGAGTTGGTTTCTCCCCGAATTTATTTGAGGGAAACATGGATGGATGCCTTGTGCACCTTTGTGATTGATCTTGTGCCCTCAAACGCTGGGAAACCACTTCGATTCAAGGATTTTCGGTCGGAGCTCTAGTTTTTGGTGGTGCTCAAAGGATTCGCGATTCCCGGTGATTTAGGGAGTTAGGAGGCAAGATTTTTGGGCTATAGCATCCTTGTGTGACGCTTTTCAAGTCCCCAAACCCTTGTCTCCATAGCTTCTACCGTTTTGGAAATCCGGTGATGATTTGGGGGAGTTGACCTTCGAGGTCGGGCTGTTTTCAGTTCTGTCTGTGACGCGCGGACAGTCCGCGAGGGGCCGGCGGACGGTCCGCGGGGAGCGAGTTCTTCCCGTGTTCTTCGTGTTCTTGCTCGGCTTCGCTTTTGATCCGTCGTGGCTTTGAGTTTTCATTGGACAAGGTTTCGGATAGTCCGCGGCAGCGGGCGGACGGTCCGCGGGTGCCTGGCGGACAGTCCGCGTGCTCCCCGCGGACGGTCCGTTATTCGGGGGTCGTCTCCGGAGGTTCTCGTTTGCTTTTCGGACGGTCCGCGGCGCGGGCCGGACCGTCCGCGGTGTGTGTGCGGACGGTCCCGCGGCGGCCGGACGGTCCGCGTGGCCCGTGCGGACGGTCCGCCCCTCCTGGCCGGACGGTCCGCCAGAGCCTGAGTGCTTTGTTTCTTGGTTCGATTCCTCCCCTCCTTTCTCGTGCTTCCGCGTGTGCTTCAAGGAATCGTTCCTAAGACTAGAGGTTGATCCATAACCTCATTGTCTTGGCGATTGGCGTGTGATTCGATCCATCGCTTGTGTGTGACCGGGATTTGACTAGGGTATAGGCCGGGTTTTTTGAGAAGAATTTTTACCGGCTCCTATTCACTCCCCCCTCTCTAGTCGGCATCTGATCATTCAATTGGTATCAGAGCTTGGTGCCAGATTCTTTGCGACTTTAACAAGTCTTGAATCCTAAGATGGCGTACGTTGAGCGGGGAGGTCCGCCGCACTTCGATGGCAAGGGTTACCACAAGTGGGCGGCTCGTATGATGATCTTTCTTCGTGGCAAGTTGTTGGATTTCATTGTGCTTGACAAGACCTATGCTATTCCGGTCAACATCCATACTCTTATGGTGACCGATGCCGGAGCTAAGGCTAAGTATGAGGCAAATGCAAAAGCCGTTGATCACTTCGTCCGGAGCTTGTGTGATCCTGAGTTTGAGCGTGTTCGCCATTTGAATCTTGCTTGGCAAATTTGGGAGAAGTTGTTGGTTGCTCATGGTGGTGATAACCATGTGAAGGCTCGCCTCTTTGTCTCTTACCGGATGCAATATGAGAACTTCACTCAACTTCCCGGTGAGGACATTGATGCGATGTTTCAGAGGTTCACCGCCATCGTGAACAACATGAAGGCTAATGTTGAGGATTTTCCTTACACTGAGCATGATCAAGCTTTGAAGCTCTTGCATGTCTTGGATCCTAATGTTTGGGGTGCTAAGGTTGAGGCCATCAAGGAGTCTGGGCAATATTTGACCATTGAGTTGGATGACCTGTTTTCTAAGCTCAAGAAGGCTGAGGTTGACAAGAAGTTGCAATCCAAGCATGAGGGCTCGACTGACCATAGTCTTGCTCTTGTGGGCGGATCAAAGGGCAAATCTAACCCTTCCTGTCGACAGTTTTCCTTGTCTTCTCTTATGTCTATTCCAGATGAGGAGTTTGATGTGCTGGGCAAGGAGGAGCTGGCCTTGCTCTCAAGGAGGTTTGATCGACTACATGAGAGCCGGAGGAATGCAAGGCGGAGCTCAGGGACATGCTACAAGTGTGGCAAGCGTGGCCACTTCATCACCGAGTGCCCGGAAGCGGAGGAGAACAAGTACAAGAGGAGCGAGTACAAGGCGCACCCGAGACGTGAAGACAAGTACTCCTCCAAGGGCAAGCACTTCAGCAAGTCCAAGAGCAAGGACAAGGAGAAGCGGCGACCGAGCAAGGGCGGCTACAAGAAGGACAAGGCAAGAGCCATGGTGGCCGGTGCAAGCGACGTCGACTCAAGCTCAAGCGACACGCAGTCAAGCTCAAGCAGTGAAGATGAAGACGCCGGGAGGCGCAAGGGCAAGAAGAGTGCAAGCCGGAACCTCAGTGGGTTGAGCTATGTGGCGCTTGAAGGCTTTTGTGGGATGGCCCATAGCTCGAGCAGCAAGAAGAGCGAGAAGGAAGACAGCGACTCCGACTCGGAGGATGAGGTAAATCGTGACCCCGACTCTTTGCTTGCTGAGATCACTAGGTTGAATGGCTTGATTGACAACTGTGATAGTGTGTTGAGAGATGCTAAGAAGATGAAGAAAGATCTTAGGGCTCAACTTGAGAATGCTAGTGAGAAAGTAGGAGAGTTAGAGTCCAAATTGCTTGAATTGAAACTTGAGAATGACTCTTTGAAACTTGCTCCTACTACTCCTGATGATGTTGAGTGTCTTGAGTGTGATGCATGGTTGAATGAGATCAAGTTGCTTAATGAGAAAAATGCTTCCACTTTGGCTAAACTAGATGCTCTTAGGACTGAGTATGATGAGCTTAAGGCTAGACCCACTTTGCTTGGTGCTTGTAAATCATGTCCTACTGTGCATGCTAAGCTTGTTGATGCTCGTTCTACTATTAGCACTTTGGAAGCTTCTTTGAAATCTCCTGTTGTCAATGCATGCACTAGCTGTGATGAAGTTACTTTGCACAATCTTGAACTTACTTCCCGCTTGGATGTCATCTATGAGGAGAATGATTATTTGAGGAAGGTGTTGGGTTGGTTGTACGGCGGGGAACCTCAATTGAAAATCATGATTGAGGAGTTCAAGAGAGCTGATGGTCGTGGTTTGGGTTTTGAGAAGTTGGGTGAGAAAGTGGGAGAGAACAGTGGGGAGAGTGTGTATGAGAAGTGTGTTGAGTCTAACCCCGAGTTTGAGGTGATCGGAGACATCCAAGTCCCACTTCCAAAAGCACCCAAGAACTCTTTCACACCAAAGCCCAACCACCTTTGCAACAAGCTTGACACAACCCAAGATCCACCCAAATTCCCACCTAAGACAAATGACTTCCAGAAACCGATGAAGTTTGTGAGTGAGAAGGGTGAGAAGCCTAGAGAGAAGCCAGAGCCAAAACCAAAACCCATCCCCTTCAGGTGTGAGTATTGTGGCAAGGAGAGGCATCTAGCAGAGTTTTGCTACAAGAGGAAGAGGGATGAGATGCTTGCTAGGGAGCAAGCAAATCAGGACAGGTATCGCCAGTCTCATGGTATTCCTGAGCCTAGAGTGCCACTTCCACGGGGTGTGGGAAGTGTGAAGAGTGTTGGTAGAGTTGGAGCTCAGGGTGGTAGGTTCCCACAGAGAGGTGGTGGTGAGAGATTTGCTAGGAGAGATGATGGTGTGCGTGATGGTGAGAGGTTTGGTCGGGCTCGTGGTGGTTTTTCTGGACGTCCCCCTACTCGTCCTCAATACGGGTCTAGGGGAGATGATCGCAGCTTTGGGTTCCAGAGGAACTACGGACCACGTTTTCCCCCTCGTGGTGCTCGTACTCCTTCCATGGGACATGGGAAGTTTGGTGGCAAGGGAATGATGTTTGCTAACCCCTCTTTTGAGCAGATGGCTCGACACTAGTTCAACTTTCTGTGTGCTAACCCCAGTGTCGAGTCGTTAGCTCACTCTCATTCTTGTTTCTGACTACAGGCAGGAGGCTTGGAGAACATTTGGTTGATCAACTCCGGATGTTCCCGACACATGACCGGAGATAAGAAGTGGTTCTCCAGCCTTACCCCAATGAAGGAAAAGATGTACATCACATTTGGGGACAATGGACGAGGAAGGGTAATTTCTGAGGGTGTTGTGCATGTGAGTGACAAGGTAACGTTGAAGAGGGTTGCTCTTGTGAAGTCTTTGGGTTTCAATTTGCTTTCGGTTTCTCAGTTGCTTGATGAGGGTTTTGAGGTTCGTTTCAAGTCTGGCGAGTCTCGTTTGCTGGATTCTCGAGGTGATCTTGTTTGTATGATCATCCCCGAGGGTCAGATTTTCAGGGCTGATTTCTCTCGTTCTTTGGGTCCTGCTCGCCGTTTGATGGCCGGCCCTTCTTCGATTTGTGGAAATGGCATAGGCGGTTGGGACACTTGAGCTTCGATTTGGTTTCCCGCTTGAGTGGTCTTGACCTTGTCCGAGGATTGCCGAGGTTGAAGCTTGAGAAGGATTTGGTTTGTGCTCCGTGTAGGCATGGCAAGATGGTAGCCACTCCCCATCCACCCCTGACCGATGTCATGACCGAGCGTCCGACAGAGATGTTGCACATGGACCTTGTTCGGCCAGCTCGAGTTCGCTCGGTGGGTGGGAAGTGGTATGTCCTTGTTGTGGTGGACGATTACTCTCGCTATGCCTGGGTGTTTTTCTTGGAGGATAAAAGTGAGACATTTGGTTTTGTTCGAGACCTGATCGTGAGGTTGAGAAACGAGAGGCATGGGAATGCCATCCGAGCTATCCGCAGTGATAATGGCTCAGAGTTCAAGAACTCTCGTTTTGATGCCTTCTGTCGTGATCTAGGTCTTGAACATCAGTATTCGACCCCTTATGTGCCCCCTCAAAATGGAGTTGTGGAAAGGAAAAATCGGACTCTTTGTGAGATGGCTAGGACGATGCTCGATGAGCACAGGACTCCTAGGAGGTATTGGGGTGAGGCGGTCAATACGGCTTGTCATGTTTCCAACAGGTTTTATTGCGAACTTTCAAGAAGAAGACCTGTTGTGAGCTTATGCATGGTCGGGCACCCAAGGTGAGTCATTTCCGAGTTTTTGGCTGCAAGTGCTTTATTCTTAAGAAGGGAAAAATCGACAAGTTTGAGGCTAGGTCTAGTGATGGTATTTTCTTTGGATATGCTAACCACTCTAGAGCCTATAGGGTGCTTAACCTTGAGACTAACAAAATCATGGAGACTTGCGCGGTAACCTTCGACGAGACAATGCCATGTACCTCTCTTGGCTTTGAATGTGCAGGTGATGAGGAGATGGCCGAGGACCTCTTTGAAGAGGAGAAGGATGAAGCTGGAGATGATAATGGAGAGAACCATGCGCCTGAAGCTGAGTGTGTACCCACTACTTCCCCTACGACCACTATGGAGCGTGGACCGTCTACTTCATGGACAACGACGATGCGACAAGAGGACCAGGCGAGAGAAGCTGAAGGTGAGGGGGAGGTAGTCTCGAGGCGTGAGGCTCCCCGGCGGATTCAAGAAGTGCATCCCCTGTCGAAGATCATTGGGGACATCGACGAACGTACTACACGGTCAAGGTCCAGGAATTCCTCTCATTTTGCTCATCTTGCTTTTGTTGCCACTTTTGAGCCCAAGGACATTGGACACGCTTTATCGATGCAAAGCTGGGTCAATTCTATGCATGAGGAGTTGGAAAACTTTTAGAGGAACCAGGTGTGGGAGTTAGTTGAACCACCTCCAAATTGCCATCCTATAGGAACCAAGTGGGTTTGGAAGAACAAAGAGGGTGAGAATGGGATGGTTGTGAGGAACAAGTCCAGACTTGTTGCTCAGGGGTTTAGTCAGAAGGAGGGGATCGACTATGAGGAGACCTTTGCTCCTGTGGCCCGTCTTGAGGCAATTCGGATCCTTCTAGCCTTTGTCGTGGCTAAAGGGTTCAAGTTGTTTCAGATGGATGTGAAGAGTGCCTTTCTGAATGGGGTCATAGAGGAGGAGGTGTATGTGAAGCAGCCACCTGGGTTTGAGAGCGAGTTGTACCCACACAGGGTGTACAGGTTGAAAAGGGCTCTGTATGGCTTGAAACAGGCGCCCCGTGCTTGGTATGGGAGATTGAGAGGTTTTCTGTTGAGCAGAGGGTTTGTGATGGGTACCGTCGATAGAACCTTGTTTCTCCTCAAGCATGGAAATGACTTGTTGATTGTTCAGATATACGTGGATGATATTGTCTTTGGTGGCATGTCACATAACCTTGTTGCCAAGCTTGCAGATGAGATGAGCAGGGAGTTCGAGATGAGCATGATGGGCGAGTTGCAGTACTTTCTCGGGCTGCAGATCAAGCAAGTGAAGGACAGAACTTTTGTGCACCAGACCAAGTACACGAAAGACATGCTGAAGAAGTTCCAGATGCAAGATGTGAAGCCGATGTCGACTCCCATGGGGAGTACGGCCACTTTGGATGCGGACGAGGACGGAGAACCAGTGGACCAGCGGGAGTACAGGAGCATGATCGGCTCCCTCCTCTACCTGACGGCGACGAGGCCAGACATACAGTTCAGTGTGTGTCTGTGCGCTCGTTTTCAGGCTTCGCCGAGGACATCACATCGACAGGCCGTCAAGAGGATTTTCAGGTACCTACAGTCTGCCCCTGGTCTTGGCCTTTGGTATTCTTCCTCCTCGACTCTCTCTCTTCATGGTTTTTCCGATGCGGATTTTGCTGGTTGTCGAGTCGAGAGGAAGTCTACTTCTGGTACTTGCCAGTTTCTTGGGTCTTCGTTGGTTTCATGGTCTTCCCGCAAGCAGTCTAGTGTAGCTCAGTCTACCACCGAGGCAGAGTATGTTGCAGCCGCGAGTTGTTGTTCCCAAGTTTGTTGTGGATTTCATACACTTTGAGAGACTTTGGTGAGGAGTGCACCCAGATCCCACTTCTTTGTGATAGCACTAGTGCCATAAGCGTAGCGAAAAACCCTGTGCTTCACTCCAGAACCAAACATATAGAGGTGAGGTACCATTTCTTGAGGGACAATGTGGAGAAAGGGACCACTGTGTTGAGCCATGTCCCTACCCAAGATCAGCTTGCAGACATTTTCACAAAGCCTCTCGACCAAGCTACATTTGTGCGCTTGCGGGGGGAACTTGGGGTTTTTTGCCCTTTCTAGTTGATTCTTGGGGGATTTCCTTGTTGTACAATATGGATCATACCATGTTTACTTTGATGTATATACATGCTTTGCTTGATGTATAAACCATGGTAGGATAGCCATCTTGTTATATATCATATTGCATTTGTATCATATTGCATTTTAGGATGATGAGCTTCTTTCATATGCCTTATTTGAGTCTCTTTGGCTATTTGTGAGATATTGGTCATATGTGTGGAGAAATGGTGATGTGAGGCTATGCTCTTGGAATATTTGAGATATATGTGTGGTGAGATAGCCCTTTTTGAAATAAATGCTAATCTTGACTAATTTTTGGTGAAATGTGCTCCACTCATGTGTAGTAGTGTATCCATGTCACGTTTTGGTCTAAATGTGCTTTCTATGCTTAGATTGTGCTTGGATGTCTTTTTCTTGCATTTGGGCCAAAGGTCGAATATCATTGTGAATGTTTAGCCTATGTTGCATTCATGGGGGAGCATAAGCTTCTTTTTGCCGCAAAGGCACTTCATGTACCATGAAATGAATTAATCTTGAAAAGAAGTGTGTATGCTTGAAAAATGCTCCATCCATCATGTCTATACTTAAAATGTCTTATCTTTCACATATGGGTGCAAAACATGTTGCATGATGTTCACCAGTGGAGAAGTCTCCCCGAAGTGGACACATGGCTCATGAGCTTTGACATGACATGCTTTGCTTTATGGGTGTTTACAATGATCTTTTGCTGAGAATTTGATATCCTTCTATGATCTCTGAACGGTATGCATGTTTGTGGCTCAAGTGTGACATGGATAGGTTTTTACATGTGAAGCGAGCCTTCTTTTGGTAAAACTGCTTAAATCTGAAAATTTTGCTTTGTCACATGCTTGTATTTTCATATATTACTTGTGGCAATGCTTTGACTATGCTATGATTCATATGTGTGATCTTTGTCTCATTTCTAGCCTTTGACACTAGATTTGGCCTATTTGAGAAGCTCATGTAGATGTTTATATGCTTTGTTTTACATTCCTGCATTTTCACCTTGATTCATACATTGTCAACAAGGGGGAGAAGAGGTGAGCTTAATGCAAATTCAGAAGAGGTGAGCTAAAATTTAGAAGTTTGCATTCACATGTTCAGGGGGAGCTTGCATTTGTTCAGGGGGAGCTTTCTTGCTGTTTTCAGTGTGGAGTTTGTGCTTTGCTTGGCTTGTGATCTTTCTTTTCCTTTCTTTGGTTTTGGTCATGAGTTGAGCTTCTTTGTTTTTCTTTCTTCTTCCTTTCTTTCTTTCTCTGAATTTCATTTCGCGTTGTGTGTTGTCATTGCACTCATCAAGGGGGAGATTGAGGACCAGGAGCGTCCCGGTGGTCGATGGATGACCGCTCCTCAGTGATGAGTGATTGACAACGGGTGTTGGACTGACTCTTGGCTTAGTGCGCAGGTGTAGGCAGCGGCCTAGTTCGTGTTGTTGCAGGTGAAGAATGGGCGCGAAAGGGCTTCAGCCTTGAGGGGCCTCCGGGAGATGGAGGGACAAGTAGGCTCGGTTCGAGGGACCCGGTGGACGGCGGGACTAGGTGCGGGCCACATGGTGGCGAGACGAGCAAGACGAAGTCATGGATGATCGAGCTAGTGCACGGTGGCGGCCAAGTCAAGAGGTTTGGCGGGAGGCCGGGCCGAGCACGCGGGGTTTGGTGGTTTGCCCACAAAACCATCGGAGGACGGTTTCTTGGTTTGGGCCTCAAAACCAAGTCCGAGGGCCCAACACGACGGAGACGGGATCCGGGCGTGTCGGGAAGCTTCGAAGCGGAGGACACGCGGCGGGATCGCATGGCTTGCGTCGGGAGGACGCGGGGTGCGGCAAAGGCGTGGCCGTCTGATGGCAAGACCCACAAACATTACCTAAATGCCCCTACGTGGGTTGTATCGCCAGTAGTTAAGTTAGGGGTAGTCGAGTCATTTACCACTCCGGCGGGACCTGATATAAAAGCCATGAGTGTGTGTGAATGGCTCTCTCTCTCTCTCTCCGCGACTTAGGGTTTCATTTCCCCCCTCCCATTTCTCATTTTCGTAGCTATTTTCTTCTCCATTTTCTCTAGGCTAGCATGAGAGCTTCATGTATTTGTTGAGAGGGATGGATGCTAGGGCGGCATGCTAGACCTTGTGAATCTTTCCTGGTTTGTATAGAAGATTCAGAGTTGTGTTTTTCGTGGTCTTTTTGTGCTTGTTTTCGTGCCTTTGTTCTTGGTGTGATTCCGCGTATTTGAGTTGGTTTCTCCCCGAATTTCTTTGAGGGAAACATGGATGGATGCCTTGTGCACCTTTGTGATTGATCTTGTGCCCTCAAACGCCGGGAAACCACTTCGATTCAAGGATTTTCGGTCGGAGCTCTAGTTTTTGGTGGTGCTCAAAGGATTCGCGATTCCCGGTGATTTAGAGAGTTAGGAGGCAAGATTTTTGGGCTATATCATCCTTGTGTGACGCTTTTCAAGTCCCCAAACCCTTGTCTCCATAGCTTCTACCGTTTGGGAAATCCGATGATGATTTGGGGGAGTTGACCTTCGAGGTCGGGCTGTTTTCAGTTCTGTCCGTGAGGCGCGGACAATCCGCGAGGGGCCGGCGGACGGTCCGCGAGGAGCGAGTTCTTCCCGTGATCTTCGTGTTCTTGCTCGGCTTCGCTTTTGATCCGTCGTGGTTTTGAGTTTTCGTTGGACAAGGTTTCGGACAGTCCGCAGCAGCGGGCGGACGGTCCGCGGGTGCCTGGCGGACAGTCCGGGTGCTTCCCGTGGACGGTCCGTTATTCGGGGTCATCTCTGGAGGTTCTGTTTGCTTTTTCGGACGGTCCGCGGCGCAGGGCCAGACAGTCCGTGGTGTGTGTGCGGACAGTCCGCGCGGCGGGGCGGACGGTCCGCGTGGCCCGTGCGGACGGTCCGCCCCTCCTGGCCGGACGGTCCGCCAGAGCCTGAGTGCTTTGTTTCTTGGTTCGATTCCTCCCCTCCTTTCTCGTGCTTCCGCGTGTGCTTCAAGGAATCATTCCTAAGACTAGAGGTTGATCCATAACCTCGTTGTCTTGGCGATTGGCGTGTGATTCGATCCATCGCTTGTGTGTGACCGGGATTTGACTAGGGTATAGGCCGGGTTCTTTGAGAAGAATTTTTACCGGCTCCTATTCACTCCCCCCTCTCTAGTCGCCATCTGATCCTTCAATTGGTATCAGAGCTTGGTGCCGGATTCTTTGCGACTTTAACAAGTCTTGAATCCTAAGATGGCATACGTTGAGCGGGGCGGTCGGCCGCACTTCGATGGCAAGGGTTACCACAAGTAGGCTGCTTGTATGATGATCTTTCTTCGTGGCAAGTTGTTGGATTTCATTGTGCTTGACAAGACCTATGCTATTCCAGTCAACATCCATACTCTTATGGTGACCGATGCCGGAGCTAAGGCTAAGTATGAGGCAAATGCAAAAGCCGTTGATCACTTGGTCCGGAGCTTGTGTGATCCTGAGTTTGAGCGTGTTCGCCATTTGAATCTTGCTTGGCAAATTTGGGAGAAGTTGTTGGTTGCTCACGGTGGTGATAACCATGTGAAGGCTCGCCTCTTTGTCTCTTACCGGATGCAATATGAGAACTTCACTCAACTTCCCGGTGAGGACATTGATGCGATGTTTCAGAGGTTCACCGCCATTGTGAACAACATGAAGGCTAATGTTGAGGATTTTCCTTACACTGAGCATGATCAAGCTTTGAAGCTCTTGCATGTCTTGGATCCTAATGTTTGGGGTGCTAAGGTTGAGGCCATCAAGGAGTCTGGGCAATATTTGACCATTGAGTTGGATGACCTCTTTTCTAAGCTCAAGAAGGCCGAGGTTGACGGAAGTTGCAATCCAAGCATGAGGGCTCGACTGACCATAGTCTTGCTCTTGTGGGCGGATCAAAGGGCAAATCTAACCCTTCCTGTCGACAGTTTTCCTTGTCTTCTCTTATGTCTATTCCAGATGAGGAGTTTGATGTGTTGGGCGAGGAGGAGCTGGCCTTGCTCTCAAGGAGGTTTGATCGACTACATGAGAGTCACAGGAATGCAAGGCGGAGCTCAGGGACATGCTACAAGTGTGGCAAGCATGGCCACTTCATCACCGAGTGCCTGGAAGCGGAGGAGAACAAGTACAAGATGAGCGAGTAAAAGGCGCACCCGAGGCGTGAAGACAAGTACTCCTCTAAGGGCAAGCACTTCAGCAAGTCCAAGAGCAAGGACAAGGAGAAGCGGCGGCCGAGCGGCGGCAAGCACTTCGCGTGTGCTTCAAGGAATCGTTCCTAAGACTAGAGGTTGATCCATAACCTCGTTGTCTTGGCGATTGGCGTGTGATTCGATCCATCGCTTGTGTGTGACCGGGATTTGACTAGGGTATAGGCCGGGTTCTTTGAGAAGAATTTTTATCGGCTCCTATTCAGTCCCCCCCTCTCTAGTCGCCATCTGATCCTTCACCAAGCAATAGAAGGTGATTAGCGAAATATTCCTACTTTAATTGTTTAATATAATCTTCTATCCTCATTAGCTATATATCAATATTAAAGAAACTAATTCATTTGAATTTCATTATTATCAATTAAAAAAGGAAGTCTTGTGACAAATGGCCACTGCACTATTGGCCAGGGTACCATGATGGGAAATTTCATGTATTAAACACTTGGCTGAAAGCAATGTCAGCGTAAGCTATGATTACATCTTCTAGTGCTCAGCAAAACTAAATTAAAATAATTGCAATGATTGGGTGCTCAATACCTTATACTTTCCCTTGTAGAGTTGGATCGAATTCCACACATTGGAAATTAGTCTTGCTGCAATCTGCAAAATAGTTACGGTGTAAAAGCCTATTAGAGTTAAAGACAAAGCAAAATATATATATTCTAAAACTTAAGCGAGTTAAGTTTACGTTGGTGTCTTGCAAAATGCCATATGATCAGGAACAACAATATTTTCAGGATAATCCCTACATAGCTCCTCTAATAACTTTCGATAAAATGGCAAAACCTACAAATCAAGAGACATTCTACCAACAACCGTTACATGTATAATAAAATTGCTGGCAGGATATTGACATAAGATTCAGAAAAGGCCATTGAGCATTTGATGCAAAGATGCAATATATTGAGCATTCAATGCAAACGTAATTAAAGATCCATCCCAGCTCGATGCAAATGTATTGGCATAAGAAGTTTAACTATGCATGTCACAATGGCCATCTTCCAATTGTTAGTGATTTCACATGAGTTGTTAAGGGAAGCAACTTCGGAAGTCTATTTCAGTCAAATTCAATTGTCCCTACACATTTATTTGATGTTATAAACTATTTTTGCAAAATTAATAGCAGCTACTAATTTGGCGAGAATGAGAAGGCGAAAGCTGCGTACTTTCCTAGCAGTCTAGCAACATCTTATACATTCGATTGAAGATACAAAGACGTGTGGCGACGAGAGATGCGCAACGATATGGCAAGAAACAAGAACTCCAATAAGCACACACAAAGTCCGGGTACAAAAGTACTCATGAAAACACGGGCATGAAAAACTACCCGTAGATTTCTTCCTCGCTCTTACGGGAATAGTGACAACAAGTACTCCTTTAGCCCGCTCTCCGAATAAACATCATAAGATGGGTGCACTTTTAGCGGACATGTTACTATTTGTTTCCCCAAATTTCCAAGTCTTGAAAAGAGCCGGGTGTCGTATGGACATCCCTGGGCCCGCTACTCTGGTGGGTACCAGGACCGACTACTCGGTGGGCCCCTGGGACTACTCGACTTGAGCTACACGGCACCTAATGGCGTGAAGCGCAAAGACTACGGTAGAGGAATACTCGGATAGGAAGTTGTGCATGTCCAGATCCCTGTAAAGAACTCCTGGACGTACACGACTAGTAGTCCTTCCTCAAACCGACTTGTAACCACCGCCTCTCGGACTATATAAGGCGAGGCAGGGACCCCTCTCTCATGATCTGCATCATCTTGTAAACACACCCAATCCATCCAGAGCTACGTAGCATACAGGACATAGGGTATTATGCACATTGCGGCCCGAACTCTGTCTAAATTGTGTGCCACGTGTCTCTTCCTTCGAGTTACCGATCTCGGCGAGGCCACATTCATCTACCTCGGGTAGTCCCCTTGGTAGGTTGCCGGTCTAAAACACCGACAGCTGGCGCGCCAGGTAGGGGATCTCGCCGAAGATCTCATGGCGAACTCGATGGCTTCAATCCTCATCAAGCCAACTGTCGCCTTCAACCGCCGCGACACCTTCGTCTTTCGATTCCTGGGTATGCACTGCAGGCGGGTTCCTTACACTGAGCATGATCAAGCTTTGAAGCTCTTGCATGTCTTGGATCCTAATGTTTGGGGTGCTAAGGTTGAGGCCATCAAGGAGTCTGGGCAATATTTGACCATTGAGTTGGATGACCTCTTTTCTAAGCTCAAGAAGGCTGAGGTTGACAGGAAGTTGCAATCCAAGCATGAGGGCTCGACTGACCATAGTCTTGCTCTTGTGGGCGGATCAAAGGGCAAATCTAACCCTTCCTGTCGACAGTTTTCCTTGTCTTCTCTTATGTCTATTCCGGATGAGGAGTTTGATGTCTTTGGGCGAGGAGGAGCCGGCCTTGCTCTCAAGGAGGTTTGATCGACTACATGAGAGCCGGAGGAATGCAAGGCGGAGCTCGGGGACATGCTACAAGTGTGGCAAGCGTGGCCACTTCATCGCCGAGTGCCCGGAAGCGGAGGAGAACAAGTACAAGATGAGCGAGTACAAGGCGCACCCGAGGCGTGAAGACAAGTACTCCTCCAAGGGCAAGCACTTCAGCAAGTCCAAGAGCAAGGACAAGGAGAAGCGGCGACCGAGCGGCGGCAAGCACTTCTGCGTGTGCTTCAAGGAATCGTTCCTAAGACTAGAGGTTGATCCATAACCTCGTTGTCTTGGCGATTGGCGTGTGATTCGATCCATCGCTTGTGTGTGACCGGGATTTGACTAGGGTATAGGCCGGGTTCTTTGAGAAGAATTTTTATCGGCTCCTATTCAGTCCCCCCCTCTCTAGTCGCCATCTGATCCTTCACCAAGCAATAGAAGGTGATTAGCGAAATATTCCTACTTTAATTGTTTAATATAATCTTCTATCCTCATTAGCTATATATCAATATTAAAGAAACTAATTCATTTGAATTTCATTATTATCAATTAAAAAAGGAAGTCTTGTGACAAATGGCCACTGCACTATTGGCCAGGGTACCATGATGGGAAATTTCATGTATTAAACACTTGGCTGAAAGCAATGTCAGCGTAAGCTATGATTACATCTTCTAGTGCTCAGCAAAACTAAATTAAAATAATTGCAATGATTGGGTGCTCAATACCTTATACTTTCCCTTGTAGAGTTGGACTGAATTCCACACATTGGAAATTAGTCTTGCTGCAATCTGCAAAATAGTTACGGTGTAAAAGCCTATTAGAGTTAAAGACAAAGCAAAATATATATATTCTAAAACTTAAGCGAGTTAAGTTTACGTTGGTGTCTTGCAAAATGCCATATGATCGGGAACAACAATATTTTCGGGATAATCCCTACATAGCTCCTCTAATAACTTTCGATAAAATGGCAAAACCTACAAATCAAGAGACATTCTACCAACAACCGTTACATGTATAATAAAATTGCTTGGCGAGGATATTGACATAAGATTCGAGAAAAGGCCATTGAGCATTTGATGCAAAGATGCAATATATTGAGCATTCAATGCAAACGTAATTAAAGATCCATCCCAGCTCGATGCAAATGTATTGGCATAAGAAGTTTAACTATGCATGTCACAATGGCCATCTTCCAATTGTTAGTGATTTCACATGAGTTGTTAAGGGAAGCAACTTCGGAAGTCTATTTCAGTCAAATTCAATTGTCCCCACACATTTATTTGATGTTATAAACTATTTTTGCAAAATTAATAGCAGCTACTAATTTGGCGAGAATGAGAAGGCGAAACTGCGTACTTTCCTAGCGGTCTAGCAACATCTTATACATTCGATTGAAGATACAAAGACGTGTGGCGACAGAGATGCGCAACGGATATGGCAAGAAACAAGAACTCCAATAAGCACACACAAAGTTAGGGTACAAAAGTACTCATGAAAACCTGGCATGAAAAACTACTGTAGATTTCTTCCTCAGTCTTACAGGAATAGTGACAACAAGTACTCCTTTAGCCCGCTCTGAATAAACATCATAAGATGGGTGCACTTTTAGCAGACATGTTACTATTTGTTTGCCCAAATTTCCAAGTCTTGAAAAGAGCCAGGTGTCGTATGGACATCCCCCGGGCCCACTACTCGGTGGGTACCGGGGCCGACTACTCGGTGGGCCCCGGGACTACTCGACTTGAGCTACACGGCACCTAATGGCGTGAAGCGCAAAGACTACGGTAGAGGAATACTCGGATAGGAAGTTGTGCATGTCCAGATCCCTGTAAAGAACTCCTGGACGTACACGACTAGTAGTCCTTCCTCAAACCGACTTGTAACCCTGCCTCTCGGACTATATAAGGCGAGGCAGGGACCCCTCTCTCATGATCTGCATCATCTTGTAAACACACCCAATCCATCCGTAGCTACGCAGCATACGGGACATAGGGTATTATGCACATTGCGGCCCGAACCCTGTCTAAATTGTGTGCCACGTGTCTCTTCCTTCGAGTTACCGATCTCGGTGAGGCCACATTCATCTACCTCGGGTAGTCCCCTTGGTAGGTTGCCGGTCTAAAACACCGACACCGGCGCGCCGGGTAGGGGATCTCGCCGAAGATCTCATGGCGAACTCGATGGCTTCAATCCTCATCAAGCCAAGCTGTCGCCTTCAACCGCCGCGACACCTTCGTCTTTCGATTCCCGGGTATGCACCTTGCAGCGGGTTCCTTACACCGAGCATGATCAAGCTTTGAAGCTCTTGCATGTCTTGGATCCTAATGTTTGGGGTGCTAAGGTTGAGGCCATCAAGGAGTCTGGGCAATATTTGACCATTGAGTTGGATGACCTCTTTTCTAAGCTCAAGAAGGCTGAGGTTGACAGGAAGTTGCAATCCAAGCATGAGGGCTCGACTGACCATAGTCTTGCTCTTGTGGGCGGATCAAAGGGCAAATCTAACCCTTCCTGTCGACAGTTTTCCTTGTCTTCTCTTATGTCTATTCCAGATGAGGAGTTTGATGTGCTGGGCGAGGAGGAGCTGGCCTTGCTCTCAAGGAGGTTTGATCGACTACATGAGAGCCGGAGGAATGCAAGGCGGAGCTCGGGGACATGCTACAAGTGTGGCAAGCGTGGCCACTTCATCGCCGAGTGCCCGGAAGCGGAGGAGAACAAGTACAAGATGAGCGAGTACAAGGCGCACCCGAGGCGTGAAGACAAGTACTCCTCCAAGGGCAAGCACTTCAACAAGTCCAAGAGCAAGGACAAGGAGAAGCGGCGACCGAGCGGCGGCAAGCACTTCTCGCGTGTGCTTCAAGGAATCGTTCCTAAGACTAGAGGTTGATCCATAACCTCGTTGTCTTGGCGATTGGCGTGTGATTCGATCCATCGCTTGTGTGTGACCGGGATTTGACTAGGGTATAGGCGGGTTCTTTGAGAAGAATTTTTATCGGCTCCTATTCGGTCCCCCCTCTCTAGTCGCCATCCGATCCTTCACCAAGCAATAGAAGGTGATTAGCGAAATATTCCTACTTTAATTGTTTAATATAATCTTATATCCTCGGTAGCTATATATCAATATTAAAGAAACTAATTCATTTGAATTTCATTATTATCAATTAAAAAAGGAAGTCTTGTGACAAATGGCCACTGCACTATTGGCCAGGGTACCATGATGGGAAATTTCATGTATTAAACACTTGGCTGAAAGCAATGTCAGCGTAAGCTATGATTACATCTTCTAGTGCTCAGCAAAACTAAATTAAAATAATTGCAATGATTGGGTGCTCAATACCTTATACTTTCCCTTGTAGAGTTGGACTGAATTCCACACATTGGAAATTAGTCTTGCTGCAATCTGCAAAATAGTTACAGTGTAAAAGCCTATTAGAGTTAAAGACAAAGCAAAATATATATATTCTAAAACTTAAGCAGTTAAGTTTACGTTGGTGTCTTGCAAAATGCCATATGATCAGGAACAACAATATTTTCAGGATAATCCCTACATAGCTCCTCTAATAACTTTCGATAAAATGGCAAAACCTACAAATCAAGAGACATTCTACCAACAACCGTTACATGTATAATAAAATTGCTGGCAGGATATTGACATAAGATTCGAAAAGGCCATTGAGCATTTGATGCAAAGATGCAATATATTGAGCATTCAATGCAAACGTAATTAAAGATCCATCCCGGCTCGATGAAAATGTATTGGCATAAGAAGTTTAACTATGCATGTCACAATGGCCATCTTCCAATTGTTAGTGATTTCACATGAGTTGTTAAGGGAAGCAACTTCGGAAGTCTATTTCAGTCAAATTCAATTGTCCCTACACATTTATTTGATGTTATAAACTATTTTTGCAAAATTAATAGCAGCTACTAATTTGGCGAATGAGAAGGCGAAATTGCGTACTTTCCGAGCGCCTAGCAACATCTTATACATTCAGTTGAAGATACAAAGACGTGTGGCGACAGAGATGCGCAACAGATATGGCAAGAAACAAGAACTCCAATAAGCACACACAAAGCTGGGTACAAAAGTACTCATGAAAACCTGGGCATGAAAAACTACCTGTAGATTTCTTCCTCAGTCTTACAGGAATAGTGACAACAAGTACTCCTTTAGCCCGCTCTGAATAAACATCATAAGATGGGTGCACTTTTAGCAGACATGTTACTATTTGTTTGCCCAAATTTCCAAGTCTTGAAAAGAGCCAGGTGTCGTATGGACATCCCTGGGCCCACTACTCTGGTGGGTACCAGGACCGACTACTCGGTGGGCCCCTGGGACTACTCGACTTGAGCTACACGGCACCTAATGGCGTGAAGCGCAAAGACTACGGTAGAGGAATACTCGGATAGGAAGTTGTGCATGTCCAGATCCCTGTAAAGAACTCCTGGACGTACACAACTAGTAGTCCTTCCTCAAACCGACTTGTAACCCTGCCTCTCGGACTATATAAGGCGAGGCAGGGACCCCTCTCTCATGATCTGCATCATCTTGTAAACACACCCAATCCATCCAGAGCTACGCAGCATACAGGACATAGGGTATTATGCACATTGCGGCCCGAACCTGTCTAAATTGTGTGCCACGTGTCTCTTCCTTCGAGTTACCGATCTCGGCGAGGCCACATTCATCTACCTCGGGTAGTCCCCTTGGTAGGTTGCCGGTCTAAAACACCGACAGCTGGCGCGCCAGGTAGGGGATCTCGCCGAAGATCTCATGGCGAACTCGATGGCTTCAATCCTCATCAAGCCAACTGTCGCCTTCAACCGCCGCGACACCTTCGTCTTTCGATTCCTGGGTATGCACTGCAGGCGGGTTCCTTACACTGAGCATGATCAAGCTTTGAAGCTCTTGCATGTCTTGGATCCTAATGTTTGGGGTGCTAAGGTTGAGGCCATCAAGGAGTCTGGGCAATATTTGACCATTGAGTTGGATGACCTCTTTTCTAAGCTCAAGAAGGCTGAGGTTGACAGGAAGTTGCAATCCAAGCATGAGGGCTCGACTGACCATAGTCTTGCTCTTGTGGGCGGATCAAAGGGCAAATCTAACCCTTCCCCGTCGACGCTTTTCCTTGTCTTCTCTTATGTCTATTCCGGATGAGGAGTTTGATGTGGCCGGGCGAGGAGGAGCTAGCCTTGCTCTCAAGGAGGTTTGATCGACTACATGAGAGCCGGAGGAATGCAAGGCGGAGCTCGGGGACATGCTACAAGTGTGGCAAGCGTGGCCACTTCATCGCCGAGTGCCCGGAAGCGGAGGAGAACAAGTACAAGATGAGCGAGTACAAGGCGCACCCGAGGCGTGAAGACAAGTACTCCTCCAAGGGCAAGCACTTCAGCAAGTCCAAGAGCAAGGACAAGGAGAAGCGGCGACCGAGCGGCGGCAAGCACTTCTGCGTGTGCTTCAAGGAATCGTTCCTAAGACTAGAGGTTGATCCATAACCTCGTTGTCTTGGCGATTGGCGTGTGATTCGATCCATCGCTTGTGTGTGACCGGGATTTGACTAGGGTATAGGCCGGGTTCTTTGAGAAGAATTTTTATCGGCTCCTATTCAGTCCCCCCCTCTCTAGTCGCCATCTGATCCTTCACCAAGCAATAGAAGGTGATTAGCGAAATATTCCTACTTTAATTGTTTAATATAATCTTCTATCCTCATTAGCTATATATCAATATTAAAGAAACTAATTCATTTGAATTTCATTATTATCAATTAAAAAAGGAAGTCTTGTGACAAATGGCCACCGCACTATTGGCCGGGTACCATGATGGGAAATTTCATGTATTAAACACTTGGCTGAAAGCAATGTCAGCGTAAGCTATGATTACATCTTCTAGTGCTCAGCAAAACTAAATTAAAATAATTGCAATGATTGGGTGCTCAATACCTTATACTTTCCCTTGTAGAGTTGGACTGAATTCCACACATTGGAAATTAGTCTTGCTGCAATCTGCAAAATAGTTACAGTGTAAAAGCCTATTAGAGTTAAAGACAAAGCAAAATATATATATTCTAAAACTTAAGCAGGTTAAGTTTACGTTGGTGTCTTGCAAAATGCCATATGATCAGGAACAACAATATTTTCAGGATAATCCCTACATAGCTCCTCTAATAACTTTCGATAAAATGGCAAAACCTACAAATCAAGAGACATTCTACCAACAACCGTTACATGTATAATAAAATTGCTGGCAGGATATTGACATAAGATTCAGAAAAGGCCATTGAGCATTTGATGCAAAGATGCAATATATTGAGCATTCAATGCAAACGTAATTAAAGATCCATCCCAGCTCGATGCAAATGTATTGGCATAAGAAGTTTAACTATGCATGTCACAATGGCCATCTTCCAATTGTTAGTGATTTCACATGAGTTGTTAAGGGAAGCAACTTCGGAAGTCTATTTCAGTCAAATTCAATTGTCCCCACACATTTATTTGATGTTATAAACTATTTTTGCAAAATTAATAGCAGCTACTAATTTGGCAGAATGAGAAGGCAGAAACTGCGTACTTTCCTAGCAGTCTAGCAACATCTTATACATTCAGTTGAAGATACAAAGACGTGTGGCGACAGAGATGCGCAACAGATATGGCAAGAAACAAGAACTCCAATAAGCACACACAAAGCTGGGTACAAAAGTACTCATGAAAACCTGGGCATGAAAAACTACCTGTAGATTTCTTCCTCGCCTTACAGAATAGTGACAACAAGTACTCCTTTAGCCCGCTCCGAATAAACATCATAAGATGGGTGCACTTTTAGCGTACATGTTACTATTTGTTTGCCCAAATTTCCAAGTCTTGAAAAGAGCCGGTGTCGTATGGACATCCCCCGGGCCCACTACTCGGTGGGTACCGGGACCGACTACTCGGTGGGCCCCCCGGGACTACTCGACTTGAGCTACACGGCACCTAATGGCGTGAAGCGCAAAGACTACGGTAGAGGAATACTCGGATAGGAAGTTGTGCATGTCCGGATCCCCGTAAAGAACTCCCGGACGTACACGACTAGTAGTCCTTCCTCAAACCGACTTGTAACCTCGCCTCTCGGACTATATAAGGCGAGGCAGGGGACCCCTCTCTCATGATCCGCATCATCTTGTAAACACACCCAATCCATCCGTAGCTACGCAACATACGGGACATAGGGTATTATGCACATTGCGGCCCGAACCTCGTCTAAATTGTGTGCCACGTGTCTCTTCCTTCGAGTTACCGATCTCGGCGAGGCCACATTCATCTACCTCGGGTAGTCCCCTTGGTAGGTTGCCGGTCTAAAACACCGACAGCTGGCGCGCCAGGTAGGGGATCTCGCCGAAGATCTCATGGCGAACTCGATGGCTTCAATCCTCATCAAGCCAACTGTCGCCTTCAACCGCCGCGACACCTTCATCTTTCGATTCCTGGGTATGCACTGCAGGCGGGTTCCTTCCAATGCCGTCTCACCATTACGCCCAACCCGAAGACTAGACTCGTGACACTTCCCGAAGTGATCACGGGCACCCTCACTGAAAAATTCAGCAAAATTTCGCTCTACAACCAACACGCCGACTTCGAGTCTGGATCCACCTCCAACTCGAACCCGACGTCACCCGGGGTCATCACATGCCAGCCGGATACTAAGCCATCGTGTGAGGACGCCCCAGTCCATGAGCACTTCTCGTATGGCCTCTGCAACGCTAGCAGGGCCCACGCGGAAGCTATCGTCGCAGACCGGGCTGGCAAGGAGATCATCCCCGACTACTCTTCGGACTCCAACCCCACCTCCGGCTACTACTTGGACTCCTCCCTCGAGTTCGACTTCGGGTCGGACCCCATCGAACCCGAGTTCGAGATCACCACGACCGAGGAACCGCTGTCGGGCCCAGGCACCGGCTTAGTTATAACATCTACTCCCGCCGGAAGAGTCGTCAACTGGCCTGATCGCAAGCCTGCAGACCTAACAGATAGCAACTTGCACTGTGTCGTCTACCTCGACTCGCTCCCCTTCTAGGAAAGAACACCCCTAGCTCTAACCGAGGAGCACACATCGGCCGAGGTAGCGACTACTGACTCCGGTCTCGGTACTCCTGACCACCAAGTCTTCATGGCTGCCCGCGAGACTCTGGGACCCTCAGGGACCCGACCTGACCGGTACCTCGACGACATCTTAGAAGACGAGTTGTCCGCCAATGCGCCTGCTGATGAAACCACCGACGACAAGAACGCTCAATGTGAACGCAACAAGAAGCAGAACGAATAGCGCAGGCGTCTCCGTGAGACTCTCCCCATCCAGAATATCTCCGAGACTCTTGACCAAGTCGCCAACTGGGTGCACTCCACCCCCGAATAGTTCCTCATGTCTATCACCACGATAGCATGTCAGGCTCAGGGGACACGCGCAAGCGAAGTCATCACCAAGCTAGCCGAAGACGCCTACTTCATGAGGGTCAACAACAGGGTCACTCAAGTACCACCTCTCAGAACTCATGAACCCAGGCCCCATGAAGCTACTAGCCATAGACCAGCGGATGGTGGACGCAACCGCTCCTGTGGACAACAACCACACAACCCCAACCGCTCTAGGGACTCCGCTGGAGGACCGCCCCAGGGCGTCAACAGTGTGGGTGGCGCCGGCGGAAGCCGCGGCAGCGCTAGTCGCGGTGATGGCGGCGGTGGGGGCAGCAACTGCGGGAGCTCATCACACGGCGCTAGCAGAAGAGCTGGCGGTGGCGGCAATCATGGAGGCCGAGGCCACGCGAATAGCCACGCCACCAGCAACTCACATGGCGGCAACGATGCCCGCCACAGAATTGACGAGATTCGTCGCAAAAAGGCTTCTGAAGCAAACGACAGCGGCGGCTGTCGGTGTTTTAGACCGGCAACCTACCAAGGGGAGTACCTGAGGTAGATGAATGTGGCCTCGCTGAGATCGATAACTCGAAGGAAGAGACATGTGGCACACAATTTAGACAGGTTCGGGCCACGAGGTGCGTAATACCCTACGTCTTGTATGCTGCGTAGCTCTGGATTGATTGGGTGTGTTTACAAGATGATGCATATGAGAGAGAGAAAGGTACCTGCCTCGCCTTATATAGCCCGGGAGGCAGAGTCACAAGTCGGTTTGAGGAGAGAGTACTAGTCAAGTATGTCTAGGAGTTCTCTACACAGTACAGGACATGTATAGCTTCCTATCCGAGTACTTCACCATAGTCCTTGCGCCCCACACCATTAGGTGCCGTGTGGCACAAGCCGAGTAGTCCCAGGGGCTCACCGAGTAGTCGTTCCTAGTACCCACCGAGGTGGTGGGCCCAGGGAGGTCCATACGACAAGCCCCCAAGTACTTTGTAGTCGAGCAGGATAGTTTCAAGTAGTCTTCATGGCCTTGACGAGTAGTCCTCAAGCGTCCCCGAGTACTACAAGCCAAAAGTTCACAAGAGTACTTGAAGCATCCCGAGGCTAGAAGGTACTCCAGCTAATTCTTGAGTAGTCTTGAAGTCTTCTCGAGTAGTTCCCAAGCGTCCTCGAGTTCTCCTCTTGAAGGTCTTCAATAGTACTCGCATTGTCTTGAAGAAGAAACCATATGGAAAATGCGATTCGAAGAATCGCATTCCATATGGAATGTAGCCCCTGAGCCTTAGGTCAAATCCTAGATTCAAGCTGAGGGTCAATCTGAAGTTCTGGCAAGATTATCCCGTAAAATCTGGAGAAAAAACCGAAGGACACGTGGCATCGAGCCCCCGAGCCTTGAGTCGAGTACTTCCTCTCGAATTGAAGGGTCATCTAGAATGTATAATGTGTCCTGAGTTGCTCTAGAATCTTCTCGCCACCCAGGAAGTCTAACAAATGTAGCCGAGCCCCTGAGATGGAGTGCATCGGGTACTGGAAGACGAAGAGTCAGGCGGCCAGCGCTGAGTCAACCGCTGATACTTATCCAACCGGCCGTTGGAGCACCGCCAGTTAGGTTATAAATAGAGGCTGAAACCCTTAGGGTTTTTCCATTCCCACATTCAAAGCCGTTGGAGTAGATCTAGCCAGGCACCCTTCCACTGCTGCATCTGCCGCTGCGCTGTAGAGTGCCGGTCAACGCGCGCCGCCACTGCTCGCCACCAGCACAGCCCCCGAGCAAATGCGAGTGAAGACTCCGTGCATTTGGAGGATGAAGCCTTCCCCGTCCAAGAGCTCCAAGGCTGGTGCCGGGAAGAAAAGATCCCGCAGCGAGGCAGAGGAATCAGCCCAAGGGTCATCACCACCGACTTCTCCTGCGCGCCCCAATCCAAACAAAGAGTGGAAAACGTCGAAGATGAAGACTGAAGATCTGTTGGCACTAGTGAACAGCGAGTTCCTCTGAGAGAAGGAGATGGACATGTGGCGCGCCACCGCGGGCGACCCATACCTGATGGAGAAGAACCCCGACGAGGTTCCCATGTTCGCCCGGTTCGTGGAGCGCGGACTTGCACTCCCGGCGGGCGACTTCTTCAAGGGTCTTCTCAAGTACTACGGTATCGAGTACTTGAACTTGAACCCCAATGGTATTGTTCACGTCTCCGTCTTTGTCCACTTCTGCGAAGCTTTCTTAGGGATCAAGCCCCACTGGGTCTTGTTTGGCAAATTCTTCCGCTTGAAGCCACAACCCAGCGCCAATGACCCAAGAGTAGTCGGTGGAGCTGGAATCCAGATGCGTGAAGATGCCGCCGACTAGTACTTGGCATACAAGCTCATCGACTCGAACCAAGACTGGAAGACCAAGTGGTTTTATGTCACGAACCACCAGTCGGAGCTGCCGAAGCCCAGCGGGAAGCAGCCGAAGCATCGGGCAGGGTGAAACACGGAGCCAATGATGCAGGAAGGTATCCAGCTACCCAAGCTATTGCAGAAGATTAAGGCTTTAAGGGAAGCTGGACTGAGGGCCGAACACGTGGCCTTCAGCTTTATGAAGAGGAGGGTGCAGCCGTTGATGGCACGCGACACTCTCGGGTACCAGTACACCGGTGACGAGGATACATCGAGGATGCCCGACAACGAAATCGACGATGAAGACATTGTCGAGAGGCTGAGCAGGATATTCAAGGATATGCCGCCGTACACACCCTGCCCAGTCCCCGAGTACTCCACATCCCGTCCTCCGAACGAGGTTAGTAGCTGAACTCTGTCTCCGAGTACTGATTGTATTGTAGTAGTCGTGCTCACCCAAGCTGTTTGCTTCAAGATTACATTGTGAAGTTCATCTCCGATCCAGCTTCGCCTCCCCGACTTGTAGATATTCCGGAGGAGGGCAAGGGCAAGGCCAAAGAACGCCATGAAGTCGGAGAAGGTGACGACATTGTCACTATAGAAGATACAACCGACGAGGAAGATGGGGAGACGCTGTAGGAGCGGTTCCAGCTGTGGTCCAAGTTTAGCCGACCTGGGCTGCCCCACATCCCCCTTGTCAAAGATCCACTGACTAGCTTGGAGGCTAGTCTCCTTGCTCCACCACGGAGGCCGCGCAATGTGCCGCACAAACGTGTCGCCAAGAAGTTGAAGGTGACCGAGACTACGTCTCAAGAGGTGAGCTCCTCGAGTAGAGTAGTCGATTACTTGTCTTGAAGTAGTCTGTATGCTGACAATTGATTTCTGAGTTGTCGCAGGAGATTCCCTCGTCCGACCCTGTTGATCAAGGGGAAGGAGAGGACTGGGACACGGTTAGCGAGCCGGCTGAAAGGAGCCGTAGTCCAGCCCCCACCATCGAAGAGCTTCTGGCGCAGCTCACATGACAGACAACTGGAGTTGTCGAGCAGCAGGTGTCGACAGAAGAGAGCAGGCCAGAGCCAAGCACGACTACTAGAGCCGAAGAGCCAGTAGCGGCACAAGCTGCAGAAGAGGCGCCCGCCGAAGTCGGGCTTGTAGATATCGCCAGCATACTTGGCACTCCGACCGTGACTGTCGTCCGGTCAAGCTTATAAGTGGAAACCTTTCCCGATTAGTACTTATAACTTGGTAATCTTACTTGGTTGACCACCAATCTTGTACTGTGCAGGAAGTCGACCGATTTGTCCTGGGAAGGAGATGAACCTAGCACGACAGCAGTCGAAGAGAATCCAACGCTCGCCGTCGAGGAGTCCGCTCCCGTCCCTCAGGACGAAACCATGGCACCGGGTGCAGAGGCTATGCTGCCGGAAGCCACTGTAGTAGAAGGTAAGTAGACTGCGGTGATGCAGCCTGGCTCAAGTAGTAGTCGTAGCCCCCGGGTACTGATATGTGGCTTGTATTGATAGGAGCACAAGTCGAGGGAACCGCAATCCCCGAAGTTGTGCCGGTTGAAGGCGTCGTGCCTAAAGCCAAGATGACCGCAGGAGCAGCATCCGAGCCTGCGAAGACAGCAGCCCCCGGGGAGATAGAAGGAGTGCATGACGAAGCACTGCCGGAGACAAGTATGCAAGTAGTCGTCCGGTCGCCAGAGGTCCAAGACGCGGAGCCGATCTGTTCGGCACCGATGTCAGAGGCCGCAGCAACTAGTTGTGGCAGGCTTGAGCTTCTAGCAGATGACCTCATCGACCCAGCGACGATGGCCCGCAACTTGGAGTCAATGCGTCGAGTTGAGCAACTGGCCCATGAGTGTTGTACGCACCTAAAGCTTCGGATCGCCTCGGACTGTGACCTTGTCAACTGCTATAAATCTCTGCAGAAGCTTGCTTGTCAACTGCTATAAATCTCTGCAGAAGCTTGGTGAAGACTGCGAGAAGCTGCGGGGTCAACTCAAGGAGCTTGAAGAAGCCGCGCTGCCCATCGCAAGGCTGTTGGTGCCTCACCCGGGCGGGCCAAAGATTGCTTCGTTGGTCGATCGGCTGAATGAAGCCCCCGGACGTCTGGCGACTTATGTCAAGCATCTGGCGAAGTCCATCCCCAACCAGGTCTTGGCGTTCATGAAGTCATACTTCCCCAAGGCTCCGGTCGATGTAGTCGCGGGTGGACTAGCCACCAATTGCTCAGATGATCAATACAAGGAGCTTTTGAAGCAGATGGCGCCAATCGCCGAGCAAGTCACAGAGAAGTTGAACC
Source organism: Cenchrus americanus (assembly GCA_947561735.1). Classification (NCBI taxonomy): domain Eukaryota; kingdom Viridiplantae; phylum Streptophyta; class Magnoliopsida; order Poales; family Poaceae; genus Cenchrus; species Cenchrus americanus. The sequence goes on along the minus strand of OX387244.1, from coordinate 71,212,918 downwards.
TCTAGTAGTTGTCCTGTAGGGTTAGCTTATGGCGACATATGTAATATAAACAAAGTTGTAAAAACGTGTTTGAGTTGTTATGAAAAGACTTCCATGAAATGAGTACTCGTTGTCGCGATGTATGTATGCGGAGTGCACATGTGTGGAGTTGTGAGCGAGTAGTAGTACTCGCGAGTAGACCCGTTGAAGAAGACACAGTAAATGAGTTGATCGATAATCAAGCTTTATTACTGAAAGAGTACACCTAGATGGCCAGGGCCGGTTACAAGTGTAGTCGCCAGGACCCGGAGGCCGCCTACGGCTGAGTAGTGCTAGGGTGCATGGCCGCTTACGGCTAAAGATCTGTTAGTAGTCGTATACGCTGGATCTAGAAGTACATGGTCTCTTGATAGACCGCTGCTAGAGTCCTTTGACGCCCTGAGCAGCCCGAGATCCGTTAGTAGCCGTTAGTGCTGGATCTTGGAGTAGAGTAGTTTGGAGACTAGTGCCTGGACCCGGAGGCCGCTTATGACGAAGGAATCCTGGGGTAGTCGTGTAGACTTGAGCCCCCGGAGTAGTCGAGAGACTAGGCATAGAATCGACAGAGCTGGTCGATGTTCCACGAGTTGCTGACGTCGTCGCCTTGAAGTGTCTGGAAGCGATACGAGCCTAGTCCGGTCACCTTTGCAACTGTGAAGGGACCTTCCCATGGTGAGCTTGTGTAGTCCTTCCATGTTCTGGATGTAGCGGAGGACGAGATCACCAATGTTGAAGGAACGTTCCTTGACGTTGCGATCGTGGTAGCGTCGGATACCCTCGAGGTACCTTGCTAATTGGACAAGGGCGGCACAGCGAGCTTCTTCGAGTCCGTCGATGTCAACTCGCCTGCTATCTTCAGATATACCCTCATCGTATTGCTCTACTGCCGGCGAATCCCACATGACGTCGGCAGGTAGGATAGCTTCGGAGCCGTAGACCAGGAAATATGGTGATTGTCCCGTTGGCTTGGTGGGTTGAGTACGCAGCCCCCAGAGTGCGTTGGGCAGTTCCCTCATCCACTTTCCTCCTTTTGTGTTAGCAGCATCGTTTCTTGAGAGCGTCGAGTACCATCCCATTGGCGCGCTCGACTTGTCCGTTGGCCCGTGGATGGGCGACTGAGACATACTGGACGCCGATCCCGCTATTCTCGCAGTACTCCCAAAACTGGTGGTTGTTGAAGTTGGAACCCAGGTCTGTGATGATGCGATGGGGTAGTCCGTAGGGGTGCACGAGTTCATCCAAGAAGTCGAGTACTTTGTCGTCCTTGGGGCATGTGACCGGCTTGACTTCGATCCACTTGGTGAACTTGTCGATGGCCACCAGGACTCTGTTGAATCCTCCTGGCGCAGTCGGAAGAGGTCGAATCATGTCGAGCCCCCAGCAGGAGAAAGACCAGGTTGGTGGTATGGTGACTAGTTTGTAGGCCGGGACGTGTTGTTGCTTGGCGAAGTACTGGCACCCTTGGCACCTTCTGACGAGTTCCTCGGCATCGCCCAGAGCTGTGGGCCAGTATAAAGCTCATCGAAAGGCTTTGCTGACCAGCGTCCGTGAAGACGCGTGGTTGCCGCAGACGCCTTTGTGGATCTCCTCCAAGATGTCCTTGCCTTCTTCTCGGGGAACGCACTACATGAGTACTCCAGAAGTGGCGCCCCGCCTGTAGAGCTTGTCCCCGACTCGAACATAGGACTTTGCACGGCGGACAAGTTGCTCGGCCAAGTTCTTGTCCGTGGGAACCTTCTGCTCGCGGATGTAGTCAATGAAGGGTTGTCGTCAGTCCGCACCTATCATCATGACCTCCTGGCCAGCTAGAGAAGGTGTTGGATCAATGGTCGTCAGCACCGGCTCCGGGATGGATGGCGTGTGAAGCTCGTGGACGAAGACACCCGCTGGTACTTGAGCGCGAGTAGAACCAAGCTTCGACAGGACGTCCGCTGCAACGTTATTGTCGCGGATGATGTGATGGAACTCAAGACCATAGAATTTGTTCTTGAGCTTGCGGACTTCTAGGCAGTAGGCGTCCATGTTCTCCTTGTTGCGATCTCAAGACTTGTTGACTTGGTTGATGACCACTGCGAAGTCGCCGTAGACTAGTAGTCGCTTCATGCCTAGAGAAGCTGCGAGGCGGAGCCCGTGTAGCAGAGCTTCGTACTCGGCTTCGTTGTTTGAGACCTTCCAGAAGATCTGCAAGACGTACTTGAGTTGTTCGCCCGTTGGGGAAATTAGGAGTACCCCTGCACCTGCGCCTTCGAGCTTGAGCGAGCCATCAAAGTACATCACCCAATGCTCTGGCCGCTCGGTTGGAGTTGGTAGCTGATTTTCCCTCCACTCTGCCATGAAGTCGACTAGTGCTTGCGACTTGATGGTTCTTCATGGCTTGAAGTCGATGTTGAGGGCGCCGAGTTCGACTGTCCACTTAGAGATTCTTCCAGTAGTATTTGGTTCCGTAGGATGTCACCGAGCGGATAGTCGGTGGCGACGGAGATCGAGTACTCCTGGAAGTAGTGTCGTAGCTTCCGTGAGGTGATGAGCAATGCATACAGTAGCTTTTGTACTGGTTGGTAGCATGCCTTAGATTCCGACAGGACCTCGCTGACGAAGTAGACTGGTCGCTCGACTGGGTAGGCATGGTCGTCTTCCTGCCGCTCGACAACGTTGGCAGTACTGACCACGTGAGTAGTCGCAGCGAGGTAGAGCAATAGCTGCTCCTTTTTGCGAGGAGCCATGAGGACTGGTGGTTTGGATAAGAAATCCTTGAGCTGAGCAAGAGCTTGATCTGCCTCTGGAGTCCACACGAACTTCTCTTGGTGCTTGAGTAGTTTGAAGAAGGGTAGCCCCCGTTCTCCAAGCTTTGAGATGAATCTGTTCAAGGCCGCCATGCACCCGGTGAGCTTCTGCATGTTTTTGATGCAAGTGGGAGCTTTCATGTTGGTGATGGCGGAGATCTTCTCGGGGTTGGCTTCGATGCCGCGATGGCTGATGATGAAGCTGAGTAGTTTCCCCGAAGGCACGCCGAAGACGCACTTGTTCGGCCATTGGTACTCCCGCAGAGCTGCGAAAGTCTCTTCAAGATCGGCGATGAGCGTGTTGGAATTTTGGGTCTTGACAACCACGTCATCCACGTAGGCCTCGACGTTCTTGTTGAGTTGTTTCTTGAAACACTTCTGGATAGCTCGTTGATAGGTGGCGACGGCGTTCTTCAACCCGAACGACATTGTCGTGTAGCAGTAGGCACCGAACGGGGTGATGAACACGGCCTTCTCCTGGTCTTCTTCCTTGATTGCAATTTGGTGGTACCCGGAGTAGCTGTCGAGGAAGCAGAGCAGGTCGCAGCCCGCCGTGGAGTCGATGACTTGATCTATCCGCGGCAACCCGAAGGGGTCCTTGGGGCAGTGCTTGTTGAGGTCGGTGTAGTCGACGCACATCCTCCACTCGTTTGTGTTCTTCTTGCGGACGAGGACGGGGTTGGCGAGCCACTCAGGATGGAAGACTGTTAACACCAAAAATTGGTACAGGAAAGGGACTGACTTGTGGGCCGAGTTTGGTAATGAAATGCCATTCGGCAGGAAAAATCTCCTCGGAAGATTCGGTAAAGATGCTTGCGGTCGGCAATACGCCATCATTCGGCAGAAGGACTGTTTGCACTTCTAAAAGGAAGTTTTCGGGAATGCATGATGATGTGGCCCGGATATAAGGAAGGGACGAATTGATGGCTGGTACGAGATGGACATTGGCGCCGGAGCATTAATTTAGGTATTAAATGTTGGACTCGTAGTCGACCAGGAGTCGTGATAGGACAAGGGTATAAATATAAACCCTTGTTGTTTGTAATAGGGATCGAACAATTTCACAACAAACTGGCCTTACGCCAACCTTTCGAGTCCTTTAGTCAAGTCGTCGAGTTCTTCGAGAGGAGTCATCGATCTGTCGACCTCCGTAAGTACCGGCAACTTTGTATCATGTCTTGTATCATGCGGTGGATTTAGATCGTGATGCAAGTAGTCTTGTTACCATGCTTAGTATCATGCGGTGGATTTAAGCTTGGTTCAAGAGGGTTTCTTGTTAGATCATAAGCCATGCGGTGGGCTAAGATCTAGCTTAGAGCTAGTTATCGGCTCTATTAGATTTGGCAAGATCTAATAGATTCATTGAGTTACCTCGTGTTGCTTTGGATTTTACTTTATGTTTAATTCATGTAACACTCTTTGCCCAATTTAGATTGATCAAATTCGGCATTATTTTGTTTTATGATCCTTACGTTGTGTGTTCAAATCTCTAATCCAATGTGATGCATGAATCACGTGCTCTTTTATAGCCGAACCCGAATCGATCTAGGTTGTCACGTGTTGCGGGTTTAAGCTTGTTGATCTTGCTTAGATCTTGACAGAACCGAGTATCATGTGGTAGATGTAGGTTTTTGGGTTGTTTTAGAGCTAGTCATCTGGTGGATTAGTTTTCGATTCAATCTAATAGATTTGTCATCTTTGGCAATGCTTGTTCCTTCTCCACGGAACCCGATTCGGCTGTACAGCCGTATTCGGCAATCTTACCACGAGTGAAACGTGTTAATAAGTTTTGTTTTAAATAATGTATGCTTTTAGCCTTCCATATTTAGATTGTATCATGCGGTGGATTAATCTTTTTGTGGCTGGTGGCATGGTTTCAAACAAGTCGTATCATGCGGTGGATTAACTTGTTTGGTGTCAGGCTTGACGGGTTTGAAAGTACCTAGACACACAGTAGACTAGTGCTTTTGGCCTATGCATGCTTGTTTACTTCATATTTATAATCATGCTTTCACCTTATTTATTTTTATTGTTATTTATCCTCGAAAATCGGTCATGACCACATGCAAGCAATGTCTTTTAAAACAAAGACCGATCTTTTGTCATGCTTACGTCACGCATTCAGCTATACTCTGGTTTCATGTTTTAAAGCTTCCAAATGATATTAAAATTTGTTGATAGATAGCTCGTTATCATGCTTACGTCATGCATTCGGCTTTATCCTATTTTATGTTTTTAAAGCTCCCGAATGATATTCAATCTGCTGACAGATAGCTTTTTGTAGCTATATGTCTTTCTACTTGGCTTTCTGTCTGTAAATACAGAACTGTCTGGTACCACCCGGCAAGTTCCAAGTTTTTATCTAGCTGCTTTTAATCCTTTGTCAGTTTCAGGAAAATTGACTCGCACGCTTCGGATCCGGCACGTGTGTTAAGCCAGCTTTGTTCGGCTTGCTGTGTGCTTGACGCGAGGTGCTGATTTTGCGTCAACACACTTTTTGGCACGCCCAGTGGGACCCAATCTAGATGATTCAAGATGCCTGATATTCATGATGTCATGGATGTCACCATGGATGACCTGTCTCCAAAATAGCAGATACAATTGAAGGATGCCATTGACCAGTTTCAACAAAAGTGTTTGATGTCATTTGGCAAAAACAGAAGTGGTGTGCCGTATTTCAAAACTGACATGCCAAGGGTTCTACTACCAGGGGAACCTGATACCACGTCTGCTGAGGAGAAACAGGAGGCTATGAATGCTTTTCAGCAAACTATGGAGAACATAATGGCCAAACATCATACTGCTTTCTTGACTATGTTCAAACAAATGATGGTTGGAGTCTTTGGCCCAGTTATGGAGAGAGCATTTGGTCGAGTATCACCCCAAGGATCTGCTGCGGAAGTAGGGGAAACAAGTGCTGCTGTCAATAACCAACCAGCTCGTAACGCAAGTGCACAGCCACCTTTGCAAAGTGCAGGGGGTCAACCAATTCAGCCGCATCCGCAAAGCGTGGGGAGTCAGCCAATCCAACCGCCTCTGCAAAGCATGGGAGGCCGTCCAATCCAGCAGCAGAATCCTTATCAGGCAGTGCCCAACAGGCCTACTTATGGAGATTTAGCATTCGGCTCTTCTGGAGTTCCACCCAACTCTACTTATAGAATAGCCCCAGCAAGTAACAGGCTACAGAAGAATATGTTTGGAGATGGCTATTCGGAATTCATGGAGTATGGTGCCATTGATGCTTTCCCAAATCCTGGATATGGTACAGCTGCAGGAATGCCTACTGGACCTACTTGAAGGCCAGAGGTTCAAGACGCTAACGTTGATCTTATAATGCAGAAGATGGCCGATGTGCTGCAAAATCAATTCGGCCTGAAACCTAAAATTCAAGGACAAGCATATACACCTCCTTTCCCAGAATGGTACAAGAGAGTGGCTTTGCCACACAGGGTGAAACCTCCAGCGGATTTCACCAAGTTCTCTGGGCAAGATGATACTAGCACTGTGGAACACATAGCTCGATATTTGATGCAGCTTGGAGAAGCTTCAGCTGATGAAGCATTCAGGATCAGATACTTTCCCTTATCATTGACAGGACCAGCTTTCACGTGGTTCGCTTCTTTGCCTGCTCAATCAATCTGTTCCTGGAAGGATTTGGAACAGAAGTTCCATGCTCATTACTTTATTGGCAGTAATGAAAAAAGCTAATTGATCTGACCACCCTGAGACAGAGGCACAATGAAACGCCCATGGAATTCCTCAGAAGGTTCAGAGAGACTAAGAGCATGTGCTTCTCTTTGAATCTGTCAGACGATCAATTGGCAGATATGGTTGTTGCGGGTATGTTGCCAGCTATTCAGGAAAATCTATTCGGCACGGAGTTCGGCAATCTTGGTCAACTGTCACACAGATTGTCACTAATGAGCAACTAGGCTTATGGCTTCAAGAAAGACTCCAGGTTTGCCAAACACAATGATATAGCTGACATCTACAACCAATTCCTCGAAAGAGCTAATCAAGGGGAAGAAGTTGATGATGAGGAGGAGATAGCCACAACTGAGATGGTGTGGGGAAAAAAGCTGTTAACTGTGAACCAGAAGCAAGACAAGGGCACATATGACTTTGATGTGACCAAGGCTGATAAGCTCTTTGAGTTCCTTGTGAAAGAAGGTTGAATCAAGTTGCCAGAAGGGCATTCTATGCTTCAGCCTGATGGAGTTAAAGAAAAGAGATACTGTGGATTTCATGACAGGAACTCTCACTCCATCAACGATTGCAGGGTTTTCAGGATGAGGATTCAGAAGGCTATCCAGGAAGGCCATTTGAAGTTTGATAATAAAATGAAGTTGGATGGCAATCCTTTTCCTCAGAATATGATTGGATTTTCAATCAACATGGTGACAGCTGAGGAGAAAGGAAAAGTAAAAGTCTTAACTTCAGCAAGGGCAAAACAGGATGGATCAGTTGATCCTGCTCAACAAATAACAGTGGAACAAGTCCACAAAGAAGCACCTCGCATCCTGAAAAGCCAAATTGAAGTGGGGGAATCTTCTAAATCCAAGCCCAGGGTGACCTCTCGCATTCTCCTTAACAAGTGGCAGCATCAACAAGAGGAAGAACGCTATCAGAAACAAAAATACGAAGAGGAGAAGCGAAGGTTTGAAGAAGAAGTGTACAGGAGAGAATGAGAAGAACATGCACGAGAACAGGAGTGTGCGCATTGGGGATGCGCGTTCTTCAGGCACTGCTGGAATGAAGGTTTGAAGCTCCCCACATTGAACAATTGTCCTGAATGCAGTGACAAATACACTGAGTATAGGCAGGATACTGTCAATCGCCGATCCGTCCATGAAAGAATTGGAAGGATGCATCCTAGTGACGGTCGGCGCGTAAAAATAAGTGAAGTTGACGATCACCCAAGAAAAAGATATGCTGATCAAAAGTGGGTTGATCATGAAGAGCAGGAACGTGAATATGTTTGGCAGGAAGTACAATGGTGCCCACCTGGCTTGAGGAGAAGTCAAAAGAGAAGAGTTCAGCGCTTGAGAAATCAGGAGTTGAAACAAGCAGGGATCAAGAGAAAACAGGTGTGGCGTCTAAAGGATAAGCCTGATGGATCTGGTCGTTCGGCTCCAACATGCATGGTATGCTTTTTGCCGAATGAGTTCATGACCCCAGCTAATCAGGTTGTACAGGAAGAAACGTCACCGGATATTGATGAAGCTGAGCAACTTGGGCTGATGGCATAGCTGGTGTTAGCCAAGCAAGCCACCTTTGATAAGCCAGCCAAGAATCGACATATGAGGCCACTGTACTTGAAAGGTTACGTCAATGGCAAGCCATTGACCAAGATGTTCGTCGATGGTGGAGCTGCAGTCAATGTGATGCCATACACCACGTTTAGGAAGCTTGGTATGGGCCCTAGGGATTTGATGCCAACAAGTATAATTCTGAACGATTTTGCTGGGAATCCTTCAGATACCAAGGGCTGCGTACATGTGGACCTGATGATCGGGTCTAAGACTTTGCTCATGACCTTCTTTGTCATTGAGGGCAAAGGGGCATATAGCTTACTTCTTGGACGGGCCTGGATTCATGCAAATTGTTGCATCCCATCTACCATGCATCAACAGCTTGTTCAACGGGTGGATGATGATATAGAGGTGGTCCAGGCGGATGATTCAATAAGTGTGGCAAACGTGGAACCAGCCTTTTGGGAATATCAAGGTATAGATTGTTTCTCAGGCAAAGACTGGGGTGAAGGTCCTGTTGAACCAGTCAACAGCGATCAACAGTCGATTCAAGTAGTCGGCTCTCATAGTAAGTTTTAATGGAGAACCCAATTGATGGAACAGATGGAAAGTTAGGACGTGGATTCATGTCGGCCGACAAATTGGAAGAAATTGATATTGGAGATGGTGATAAGCCAAGGCCGACATTTATCAGTGCTAACTTGAATTCAAATTTCAGAAAAGAGTTGATCAAGCTATTGAAAGAATATAAAGATTGCTTCGCTTGGGATTATTCGGAGAAGCCTGGTTTGGATCGTTCCATTATTGAGCATCGGTTGCCAATCAAGCCTGGTTATAAATCTTACAAGCAACCTCCCCGAAAGATCTATAAGGATGAAGTATTGGCCGATGTGAAGAAAGAAATTGAAAGATTGATCGAAGCAAATTTCATTCGGCCATGCAGATATGCGAGTGGATCTCTGACATTGTCCCTGTGTACAAGAAGAACGGGAAAATGAGGGTTTGCATAAATTTTAGAGATCTAAATAGAGCTACACCCATGTATGGATATCCAATGCCTGTTGCTGATTTACTGGTTGATGCCGCTGCTGGACATAAAGTTATCAGTTTCATGGATGACAATGCAGGGTACATCAAATTTTTATGGCAATAGAAGATATATCAAAGACAGCCTTCAGATGTCCTGGACACATAGGCCTTTTTGAGTGGATTGTTATGACGTTTGGGTTAAAAATGTCGGTGCAACTTACCAAAGAGCCATGAATTATATTTTTCATGAGTTGATCGGCAAAATTGTGGAGATATACATTGATGATGTCGTGATCAAGTCTTTGGATCATGAGTCACATTTGAATGACGTAAAGAAAACTCTAGAGTGCACTCGAAAGCATGGGCTTAAGATGAACCCGAATAAGTGTGCTTTTGGAGTTTCTGCTGGAGAATTTTTGGGATTTTTGGTGCATGAAGGAGGAATAGAAGTTGGCAAGAAAAGCATGATGGCTATTGATGAAGTTGTTCCTCCAACCAATCTCAAGGAGTTGCAATCATTTATTGGCAAAATCAATTTTGTGAGAAGGTTTATTTCAAATTTATCACAAAAGGTGTTGCCTTTCTCTTCACTGTTGAACATCAAGAAGGATCAGAAGTTTGTATGGGGTGACGAACAACAAAAGGCTTTCGATGAGATCAAGCAGCATGAAGGAACCACCAGTGTTGGTGCCTCCACAATTGAGTAAGCCTTTCAAGTTGTACGTGGCGGCCGATACCTAAACTATTGGATCGGCCCTTATACAAGAATTTAAGGGAAAGGAAAGAGTGGTTGCGTACCTTAGCCGAAAATTGCTGGATCCCGAAACAAGGTATTCGGCTGCAGAAAAGCTTTGCTTGTGTGTTTATTACTCATGTACAAAGTTTCGGCACTATTTGTTAAATGCCGAATGCATTGTATATTCAAAGTTTGATGTAATTAAACACATGTTATCTATGCTAATTTTGAATTGAAGGATTGGAAAGTGGATTTTAGCTTTGTCTGAGTTTGAACTGAAGTTTGAATCGGCGAAAGTTGTTAAAGGTTAGATCATTGCCGATTTTATTACTGAGCATCGGGATCCATCAATTGATTTGCTTGAAATTACTCCTTGGGCTTTGTTCTTTGATGGATCTTCATGTGGCAAAGGTGGTGGAGTAGGAATCTTATTGATTTCACCCAGAGGTGAGATGTTTGAATTTGCTATTCCTATTCAACCTACTGTCACAAATAATCAAGCAGAATATGAGGCATTGCTTAGAGGGCTTCAATACTTGAGAGAAGCAAAGGCTATTTCAGTTGAAATTTATGGAGATTCAGAGCTGGTTATAAAACAATTGAATGGCCGATATGAATGTAGAAGTGATATCCTAAGGAATTACTACGAGGAGTGCAAGGAAATTTTGAAAAGTTTTCAGTTAGTAATTCTACAACATATTCCTAGGGAACACAATGAAGAGGCAAACAGGTTGGCTTAAAGTGCTTCGGGATACAGGGAAAACCAAGAGGTGTTCGCTGAAGAAGTGTGTGCTTTCGGGAGTGATCTAGCGGAAGATGATTGGAGAAAAGAAATTGTTGATTATGTGGAGAATCCATCTCGAAAGGTTTCTAGGAAGCTCAGGTATACAGCTATAAAGTTTGTTCTTCTTGATGGGCATTTATTTTACAAATCATTAGATGGGGTGTCGTTGCAATGCCTGGGTCAAGAAGAAGCAAAGAAAATGATGAGTGAAGTGCACGATGGGCTGTGTGGAGCACATCAATCGGTTTACCAAATGAAATGGGTTATCAGACACACTGGATGTTATTGGCCGACGATGCTGGAGGATTGCTTTGAGTATTACAAAGGGTGTCAGGATTGTCAGAAGTTCGAGAATATCCAAAGAGTTCCAGCATCAGCTTTGAATCCTATTATCAAACCATGGCCATTCAGAGGATGGGGTATAGATTTGATTGGCCAAATAAATCCTCCATCTATCAAGGGGCATAAGTTTGTGCTTTTGGCAACAGATTATTTCACCAAATGGGTTGAGGCAATCCCATTGAAGAAAGTAACCTCAGAAAACATGGTTGAGTTTGTTAAAGAACACATCATCTACAGGTTTGGGATTCCTCAAACAATTACAACTGATCAAGGAGCTTAATTTGTGTCTTCAGAGTTCAGGGAATTTGCTGAAAGCATGGGAATCAAATTGTTGAATTCTTCTCCGTATTATGCCCAAGCAAATGGTCAGGCAGAGGCTTCTAACAAGATCATGATCAAGATTATACAAAAGAAGATTGATTAGAAGCCAAAGAGGTGGCATTCGGTACTCAATGAGGCTTTGTGGGCTTACCGAATGGCTCCTCATGGGGCTATGAAAACATCTCCTTATGAGTTGGTTTATGGGCATCATGCTGTTTTGCCATGGGAATTGCAATCAGATTCAAGGAGAGTGATTTTGCAAAAGGATTTAAGTTCCAAAGATTACAGTAGCTTAATGGTAGATGAGTTAGAGGATTTGCATATGATTCGTCTTAAGGCCCTGGAAAATATTGAAAAGAACAAGGTGCGAGTTGCTAAATATTACAACAAGAAGGTAAAAGTCAAGCAATTTGCGGAAGGAGATTTGGTTTGGAAAGCATTACTGTCGATCGATACTAAGTACAATACGTTCGGCAAATGGCCTTCGAATTGGGAAGGTCCTTTTCGGGTAGTTAGATGTACACCTGGAAATGCTTATATCTTGAAAACTTTTCTAGGAGAAGAGTTTACTGCTGCTATAAATGGAAGATATTTGAAGAAATATTATCCTAGTATTGAAGTTGATCGTTAATTACAAGCATCAGGATTGCAAGCATCGGGGATAGAGGAACAGACGGCGTTCAGGAAAAAAGCCGCCTTTAGAACAAAAAATCCTAACAGAGGAGATGGCCAATACTGAAGTGTATTGCCCTTAGCACAAAATATTCTACATTACAAATGTTTCTTGTAGGATTTTATTTGGCGACCCAGCTACCTAAAGTTACAAGAGGGTGGGAAGCAGAAGGCCTGGAGAAAGAAGCAAAAGTATGCTTCATTTCTTTGATTCCGCGTTCTTCCTCTTCAGCTCTTCCCTCTTCAGCTGTTCGAGAACCACTGTAACAACAACCTGGAAGCTTCGGGGGTTGCCATGACTTGCAGCTTCCATCAGGCTATCCCAGGAAGCCTTCAAGTTGTTGTACCTATCAGAAACATCTGAGGAAGGGAGCAGTTTGTTGAATGTGAGATTTGAAACTTAAACATGGGAATCAGATAAGGATGAAGATCTTACCCCCTATCAATGCCTCCAAGCTCATGCGACGTTCGCGCTCGGCACTGCAGCGGGCGGTGATGTCTCGCAGGTTCTGTTCTAGAAGCCGAATGCGACGGCGCAGCTGGTGGTTGGTCCTCTGTTCCGGCGTGGCACTTTCTTCTTCAGCGGAGGAATCGGAGAGGATGTACTCAGGAACCTCTTCAGTTCCTAAGATTTCCTCAGGAAGAAATTCAAGGTTGAAAAGACAGAGCGGGGTGAACCATGAGATTGCAATCAAAAGCAAGAGAAAGAATTGACAGAAAACTTACTCTCGAATGGTACACTTCTTTGGTGGAGATCTGCCTTCATTGATGGATTGCTTTCCCTTGTCCGCCATGGCCTTGGAGTTTTTTCCTTTGGAACAGAGGAGAAGATGTGAGGTGATTGTCGTGCGGAATGTAGTCCCGACACTAACTAGTAGTAAGTGCCAAGGTCTGTCCCTCGATGGTCGGTGCTAAGCAACTAACGACACTTGGTTTATCCTGGTTCCGGCCGGAGCCGTACGTGCAGCAGGGGTGTGCTCGAGGCACTGTATTGCTTTGCACCGGGGTGCTTGCAGTGGGGCGGCTACAAGCAAGGCGGGAGAGGAAGCGTGGCCTCCATGTCCCAAGTGAGTGATTGAGGCGAGTGTCAATATCGTGGAAGAGTTGAGGAGCGTGTGTGAGTTGTTCCCTGATGTCCCCTGCGGCAAGGGGGGTTCACCTTCCTTTTATAGACCAAGGAGAGGGTGAGTTACAGGCATGCTGCACTATTTAGCTACATGTGGAGGCATGGCGTGCAGCGCCGCGGAGTTGGTGGCCGTCCTGGCGATCCTTGCTACGGTCTTGTCATCGTGGCGTGTCCTATACTTGAACAGTGGCGGCTTCGAGGGTGAGGGCGTAGTGATTGGCCGGGGCGTCTTCAGACAGGCTCGAGGAAACCGTTGACGGTGATCTGTACGGGGTACAGTGGCAGGCGTGGCGGTGTCCCATCCTCGCGTGCCCAACAGCGCCGGAGTTGTTGTAGCAGTGCCTGGCGTGGTGCCGCAGGCACGGGGGCGGCCGCACAGGACCAATAGTGGCGGGGATGGCGTTCCGCCGGCCTGACGTCATGGTTTGACCCTGCAGATTCACGAGAGAAGGGTCGAGGGTGCAGCCGGCCCCCCTTCGAGGGTGCGGCGCGTTAGCCGTACGGGAGTGGCCAGCACAGTGCCACGGGGCTGACACTGGCCATACCGCACAGCTCCCTGCAGTGGCGGGGATGGGTTTCCCCTAGGGAGTTGGCGGAACAGCGCCAGGGCGTGATTCCCAGGCGCATGATGGCGCGGCTCTGCCGTGTCAGAGCATTAAATGCCCGTACCCGCGTGCGGGAGCAGGCGTGCTCGTGAGGGGGCCTCGAGCGAGGTGGAGACGAGCCCTCGAGCGAGGCGGAACCTGCTCGAGGGGGGTGTTGGCCCTCGAGCGAGGCGGAACCCGCTCGAGGGGGGTGTTGGCCCTTGAGCGAGGCGGAACCTGCCCGAGGGCGGTGTGGGCCCTCGAGCGAGGTGAAACCTGCCCGAGGGAGGCGTGAGCCCTCGAGCGAGGCGGAACCTGCTCGAGGGGGCCTTTGTCTGGGCCACTCTGGTGGGCCGCGGGGGCCACCGCAACGTGGGTCGTGCCTTGTGCGTGCGCTTTAAGTAAAAGGTGTGTTTCGCCTTTGTTTTTTGCAGGTTTTAAGCAGGATTCCCCTGGTTTTTTAGGGACCCTCAGGGTTGTCCCCGACAGTAGCCCCCGAGCATCTGCGGGTATGCCTGTCAGGCTCCCGCAGATGCTGAAGCCTACTGATAGGACATCCTTCCCCCCTGGTTGCCAATGCCTGCCGTGGGGCCGCGTCAGCGGACCCGCGGGTCTAACCCCCGAAGCCCTGCAGGAGCGTGGGTGCTCTTGCAGGGGGTTTTCCGCGGAATCTGGTCAGTGGGCGTGGTACATATTCCAACCGGCGTCGGCAATGTTCCAGCCGGCTTCGGTGATGCACACGCAACTGGCACCATCTGCGGCCGGTGCAATCCAGGAGGTGTAGCCGTGCGTCAGCCCCCGAGCCTGGGCCCATTCAAGGCGATCGGGGCGAGCTCTTCGTCTTGTTTTAAACGCGCCCTCGCCGTCCCTCCGCGGGACGGAGGGTGAGGTTTCTGCAACCCCCATCGATCAGGTCGCGGATTGCGGATTCCTCATCGAGCTGCTAGCGGGTGGTTCAAGTGGACGCCCATGCCCCGTTCGATAAGGGTAGGCTGCGTGGTCCGGAGACTCATCCATTAAAGCGCTCGGACGGGTTTGCTAGGTGGGGCTCGGTCCCATTCGCTACAGACCGAGGGCGCGGAAGCTCTCCCTCGGTGGGATCCCCCCGGCTAGCTGCCCTCGCTGGCTCTTGAACACAACATGTGGGGCACCCTCGAGCTGGTGGGCTCGAGGAGAGGCTCAAATGCGCGCGCCCTCGTCGTCCCTGACTCTGGTGATCTGGGGCACCTGTTCGAACCTGTCGAGGGTCAGGTTTTGAACCCCTGATCAGTAGGGCCGTGCGGGGTAGCAGCCAAGTGCTCTCGTCTTTCGCATCTGCGGGTTTCGAGGGTCCTTGGCTGTGCCAGTTCTCGAACTGCTGATCAGTAGTTTCTGTGAATCGAGGGCACCTGTGGCATCCGTTTATTTCAAACGGGCTTCGAGGCCACTGGTCGGTGTTCGCACCCTTCGAGGGTCGTTCTTATTTGAGCCAGGGGCTCGGGCCGCTCGAGGGTCTCTCTTACTTGGTAAAGGACAGGGCCATTTAATGCTCGCAGTCGCGGCTACAGTCTCGCTCCACGGGCGCACCTTTTTAGGCGCCGCGGCCGCGCGCATAGTGGGCGGAGTGGGCAGGCGGACGTGACCGCCTGCCACGGCCCTCCGATTACCGCACCGTGATGATGGCGCGCGTGCGGTTATGTGGCCGCCGCGATAGTGGTGGGCCCCGCTTGTCAGTGAGCGAGCGCTTCACCTGCAGTTAATGCGCGTGGGGCATGCGCTCCGGAGGGCACGCCTCGCAGCCTATAAATCTGATAGGCGGGGAAGGGGCGGTTTTTACCTTTCCGCTTAGCGTTCGCTGTTCTTGCCTCTTGCGCTCCAGCCCCCAAGCCGTTCTCGCCATTGCGCTTCTGCTCTTAGAGCTTTTCTTGCTCCCGGTTCCCCGCTCCCTGTTGATGGTTAATAATAGTATCAAAGTTCGTTTGTGACTTGCAAGCGGACAAGTCTCCCGTCGTAGTCAAGGGACCCTTCTTCCCTCGAGTGGTGAACCCAAGGTATCGAATCCGTGGAACAATGTGCAACGCAAGGATTCAATCTAGTAAAGCAAGGTAAGCTATCTTATGAAGGTAAGTTGCATCTAATCTACTAACTCATAAAGAAAACGAATCTAATCTAATCTACTAAAGAGGTAGCAAGAGAAAGCAAGAGATAACCAATCTAGAGAATCTAGATCATGCTTATGTTGTAGCTCCAAACAAGATAGATGAAGATAGAAAAGCGAATCTCATTAAAAGCATCTTTAAATCGTGGTCTTCCCATCCGACTCCGAAAACATCCGCCTTTCGAGACCCCCTTTCGTCACAACGTATCCCTATTCATGCGGGGAGCTTAGGGCGAGTTCGATAGAACAAGTTGAAATCACTTGGCCGGTCCGGTATGCACCTCTAGCCACCGCGGCTACAAGAGCACCCTATGTAATCTAGCTATAGACTAGATCGTAAAAGAAGCAAAACCAAGAAGAAATCAAAATCATCGAGAAGGCACTTAATCGCTAGAAATCGGATTCACTTACAAACTTCACCATGAATGATTACATGAACAAGATCACCACCGGGGCCCTCCCTCGATCTTGATCCTCGCTCCGAGCTCCGACGTGGTCTTCCATGCAAGGTTCCCACGTCGGCCGGGGAAACCCTAGACAACTAGCACGACCCTCATCTCCAAGTTGGTGTCCCTCAAGCTTCTCTCGCTCCTCGGCGGCGGATTACGACTTCGGTTCGCGTGGCTCTCGGTCGGGGGGCTATTTATAGCTCGCGCGAAGCAATTAGGTCAAAGGAGAGGCCGATTGGGCCCCGAATTGGGCGTGGGGCGGCCGGCCCGGGCCCACCCGGCCCATCCCGCGGCTGCTTCGCCCGTGTTGCTTCCCACGTCTTCTAGATGTTCTCCCCTTTTGCATGTAGGCCCTTGACGTCGGTTTCTCTCCGAATTGGACTCAATTCCTTGTCTTGCAAGATTCGGCACTTTTCTCGGTTCGGTCCTCGGAGTTTATCATCTTCTCGGGCTTGGTCCTTGGGCTCTTGGAGTCATGTTCACTTCATTGCTTGACTTGTATCGGGCTTCAAGATCTTGTCATGAGGTGCTTAATGAACTTATCCCGGAAGTCTTGCTTTCAACGTTAAAACCCTGCGTAAACACATAACTCCAAAACCGACATGCACAAGTGAACTTGTTATACCACGAGGGTTAGTACCAATGAATAAGATACAAAAGTTATGCCAACACCGAAGGTAAACTCATGGCTAGGTTGACGGATTTTCACCGTCAACATCTCCCCCATGCTTAAACCTTGCTCGTCCTCGAGTAAGCCTTCGATGGATATCATCGTTGCCAAACAATGTTTAACCCTTGCACTTGATCATACATGAAAAAAAAAACATAATGCTCTCAAAAGTTTAATTCGTTAAAGTTCCATAATGTACTAGCCTTCACCTCTACGGAGGGTAGATTCTTATTAAGCTTATCCCACAAGTATTAACATGCTCACAAAGTTTAAATAGATCTCAGAATTTTTGAAATAAAGAGCGAGATAAGGAAAAGAGCTAAGCCAAGTTCACAAATTTAAATCACCTTGCATGTTGCTCATGAACTCTCATCTCACTTGTCTCTCAAGCCTATATATTCTACTCCTTTCCCTCTCATATATATATGTGTGGTAGGCATTATATGGAGCTTTGGGAAAGTTTAGTCCTAACAAGATTTTATAAATGAGGTGTTGTCAAAACAAGACAAGCTTCTCATGGTCTTACCGAGACTCGTCAAAAAGGTCATTGGAAAATAATGTTAAATCAAGGAGGGGAAAGAGAAAAATACACACACTTTAGATAAGTGGACATGTGCAAATGGCAAAGAGTGATCCCGAGGCACAAAAGAAGTCCTCGTTATCGGATTGCACATGGTTGGAAAATGAGAATGGATCTTTTTAACTTGAAGCCTTGAATGCACTTTTAGAGAACCGGGGAGTTCACTTTATGCTCATACCTTTTTTTTCTCTTTCTCATATTTCTCATTCTTTTCTTTCTTTCTTTCTTTCTTTCTTTCATTCATTATATATATATATCTTTTTTTTACCTTGAAAGTCATGAGTATCGCTGGATTTTTTTTTGAGACCTTCACCTTGGAAGTCACGCATATCGCCGAATTTTTTCTTTCATCATTATTTCATTTTTTTTAAAATACTCTCTTTTGAACTCTAAAGCTGCACCGTACCTACCTCCTCCCCCATGCTTAGACGTTGCTCGTCCTCGAGCAAAGAGGCGAAAAATAAGGTAGGTACCGGAAATATTCTTCCTTGGAGAGATACTTGAAATCTTCAATGTCGGCACCGTCTTGCGATCTTCCTTGAATTGATGATCCATTCTCAACGATAGGTTGTGGTCAAGGAGGTAATCACAAAAGATGATATTTGGTTTAAGGGTGGATATCCGGCGAGGTTTGTGAGATCTCCGATGTGGGGATACACAATGCACGGATAAAAAGGCTAGCAAAAAGATAGATACGCAAAAACGGAATGACCAGCTTCTTAGTCTCGGGCCAGAGAAATCATGGCCTGCAATAACTCACTCGTAAATAAATCTTGTACACTAAAGTTTATGCACTCAAATATATATAAGGCTCGGATAGGTTGAGCAACACACAAGTGATATTTGTGACAAGGTTAGCAATATTTTTGAGCATAAAAGACATCTTTAATCTATTCATAACTTGAGAGCACATAAAACACTATGGGTCTTTATTTTAATCATAACCTCCACTGAAGATTAAGCTAGCATTTAGATAATTTCAGATTTGTATTTTTAAGAGAGCACTAGTTCAAACATGCATAAATCAATTACAAAGATAAACAAAGTGGCAATTATAATCATATATCATCATGGCACAAACTTTGTAACTTTACCAAAGGTAAAAACTTGGTGGCGACATTATTCATGATGAAAATAAACACTAAGACACACGCTGAAAAATTAAACTAAAAACTGAAAATTAAAGCAAAGCTGAAAATACTATGCAAACATAGGTGCAAACAAGCTGAAAATTAAAGAAAAGGGGGTAAAGGAAAGATAACTAAAGCTCCTCCTCTCTCTAATCTTCCGCCGGTGGTTGATATTGATAGTCTTGGTTGTTGTACCCTTACTTGTAATAGGAATGCACCACTACTCCTATGAATTGTCCGACGGTGCTAGGTGAAGGTGTCGGCTCATAAGCGAATGTTGCATTACCTTCACCCATTTGGTTTGCATTGGTTTGGATGGCTGCAATATTTTGCATGTTTCTTGCAGCGTATCCTCCAATGGTGGCCACATTTTGTTGTGGTTGAGGAAGGTGTGCATAGGGCTCCGCAAAGGCTACGTTGGGCACCGCAAAAAATGGTGGGGGTATGGCTGCACCACTCCCCCATGCTTGCATTGGTACACCACCGTAGTAATTTGGCGATGCCGGAATTTCTCCGAATGGTGGGACATAATTTTGTTGTGCACCTCCTTCTTGGGTCGTGGAAAAAAAACCTTCTCCTAATCCTTCTCTATTATTTTTTTTTCTTCGCCGGCACAAGAAGTCCTTCCTCTAACCGATCTTCTTCCCCTCAAGAAAAGTCTTAATCTTCAATCCGGAAGGGGCAAATTCACCTAGGCCACTTGTAAGCCTCCTCTCTCATCTTCACTCTTATATTTTCCTTTCTTCATATATTCCTAGGGAAGTCCTGGGTAGGAGATGATTCGGGTTCCTTGTAATACCCGGTTTTAAAGAGATAGCCAATATGGAGAGGCAACACCCCGAACCAATATCTTCCGAACTCGATGTTGCTTAACAACACCACCGGTTGATCATAGGTGAGTGGGGTCTATTGGCCACTTGGCAATCAAAGCTGAGTAAAGCCAATTCAACTCCGTGTTGGTTATCTTTGTCTCTCTTGTTCTCCCAAAAATCCACTAGCACAAAAGTGACACACTTGGATGATGGGGTTCCGGATAGTATTTCTTCGTTGATGGTCTCCTCCCGCGATCATACTCCAAAAACCTTCCCACGTGCCTTCATGCACATACTTGTTCCGGAGCTCCCTTTTGAAAGTAGGAGACACTCGCCCATGGGTCTACGATACTAGACATGCAATCGTTTCGAACATGAAAACCAATCTGATCTATCGGGGATTGTGTTGAATGGATCCAAGGAAGCATTGAGGCCTATACTCCCTTTACGGCATGGTTGCTAGCCTTAAGCATTAAAGTATTTTCAACACAAGATGATAGATAGGTAATCCAACAAAGTTCGATTACATCTCAAGACCGATTGCAACCCATGGATGAAAGGAGATTACCCCATCAAGGTGCTAGAAATAGCATCATTGATCAAGGTTACCCTTCCGACGGTGTCTTCCTTCTTCTCCACTTGTGGGCTCCCTCCAACGGAATGAGAGACTCAGCACTCCTTCATCAAGGGTATTCGCCATTTCCTAGGCGAATTTCTTGTGGGTGTTTGCCGACACTCCGCTAGAGAATTGCACCGGTGTCCCGTGTGAAACCCAATATGTGGAGAGCTTGGTCGTCGATGTCGACGTTCGCTACAAGCCTCTACTTAAGGCGAGCGAGCTTCTTCTCCTCCTCCGTCATGATGACATACCCCTCGGAATACCGCGGAGCGTATGGAGGTGGAGCGGATGATCGTGTCAAGTGGCGAGGTTGGACGGTCGGCTCCTCCATATGTTATTGAAGTTTGGTAAACCTAATAAACGAGTTTCGTGTGGCCCTCATGCCACCAAGGAGAAGAGTGGTTCCTCCTCAGTGGTGCCGTGTCCTCCTCCATACTCCAAGGAGACTCGGAAACCGAGCGCCTCCTCGAAGAGGTTGTCGATGATGGCTTAGACGACGATGATCCCTTCTTCTTCGGTGAAAAGGCTTGTAGTTTTCTTCCATGATTGCAGCGCTCTCCCTCACAAATATATATCCGGGGTTTTCACCCGGTAACAGGGTACACAAATATTATTTTGGAGTCTGGACTTTGAGTGGATTAAGGATGTGATTTGTTGCACGAAACAAACGCGGTGGATGGCTAAGTCTAAGGTGATTCCGGCCTACAAACTAGAGCACACGAACAAAGAGTTGGATGAAAGACCTACCTCTCTCCTCCTCTTGGCTCGGTTCTTCTCTAGTGCATTCATGTTGCTTCGTGATCGCGTACACCTTCCAAACGTTCTCGTCCACTCCTTCGCTTGCATTATTGCTCCTTCCACTTGATGTTTTCGCTTTGACTCACTTCCATACTCCCTTGCCTCACATGCATCCATGATATTCCTACAAAACAAAGCCTTGGCTGCCCCCCCATGCTTGTACTTTGCATGTGGTTTAAATATGTTGGAGGGGCATCCCGTGATGTACATGGTGCATGCATGGTTAGGTTAACTAGATTGCCTCCCTTTAAGGCTAAGCACTCCTCTAATTTCGAAATTTAAAAAATATTTTTCAGAGCCATGCAAGTGCTCGAACATAATTTTAGTGAAGTTTTTAAACCATTAAAAACAAATGCAAGTCGAAAATATTTTTTTATTACGTCGATTTCGGTCTCACCGGTATAGTTTGCCTTCATTGGTTGAGAGCAAGCTTTTCCCGGCTCGATCATGGGGGCATAGGTTTAGGTCCTAATTTTGATTAGATGAGAGAGATTTTGAATGAAATAAAATTAAGTAAGGCTTAGGAAAATTCTAATCTTAGAGAAACCGAGGATATGGATTTTTAAACCAACCAAAAATCAAGTTTCTAGGTTCACGCGAGTCCTACCACATGCTGAAATTTAAATAACATCTAGATATAGGTTGTGGCTCTACTCGAGTGTTTTTAGCATGAAAAACAAGTCAACCACAGCACCATAATGAAGGTGAAGGGTTGAGTTAGGTTCTGAATTTTTTTTTTTTGGTTGTGGTTTCTCGAAAAAGAAGCAAACAATCACATAGGATGGTTCATGTAAAGGGTTTATGATCAAGAAAAATATTCAACCAAGAATTATGTCTCTAATATTATTCAACCATTCTAAGTCTAAGGTTTTGCGTAGTAAAATTCAAAACTAAATTAAAAGGGCTCGAAAAACCTGGA
This sequence comes from Cenchrus americanus, assembly GCA_947561735.1. Lineage (NCBI taxonomy): Eukaryota > Viridiplantae > Streptophyta > Magnoliopsida > Poales > Poaceae > Cenchrus > Cenchrus americanus. Next base: position 71,191,157 of record OX387244.1, on the reverse strand, counting down.
ATCGGGTTGTCCTCCCGGTAGCTTATTCTTGGCTCGACGAAACGGGTTGCCTCCCGCCTAGCGCTTCGTTTATAGTCCATGGCTAGACTTCTTCACTTGATTACTCCGGATCAACGCTCTTTGTGGGCGTTGCAATCTTGGGTACCCACTTTGGCTTAGTCAAAATTTTTTTTGGTCTTCACGGGGCCGGCTTTGTCCTTTGGTCTTGACGGATGCAACATCTTCCTTGTGGCTCGGCATCTCGAACTCCGGTCTTCGGTTGTGATCTTCATGGTGATCCTTCATCTCTCCCGAGCGAGCTTGAGTAGCCTTCGCCGTCTTGGGACCTTGGAGTTGTCTCGGATATTCTTCTTTGTTACCCATCGGGCGCCGGCAAGTTGTCCCACTTGCGTCTAGCATCTTTATCATGATGAACACTTCACACTCCTTGCATGTGGATCTTGCCTTGGCGGCCTTTAGGTGTTGAGCTTCTTTCTCCATCTCCATCTTCTCCATCCTCCTCTTGAGTAAACCGATATGCCACTCAAGGAATCCGGCTCGTATGCATTCGGCTCTCGCAATCGTCGTGCGGATAGTTGAGACCTTGATCTTGAACGGCCTCCCGGCGTCTTGAAGGTTTATGATAGGTAGATCAACGATGTCGGGGTGCGTAGCGCTCCGGTGGTTGAGGTTGATCTCCCTTTGGACTTGGAGGTGGTGATTCCCTAGGAGATTTCGACGGTCCTTCGACTTCAACTTTTGAATCTAGGGGTTCCACCCCTTTAGCTTGTGTTGCACGTCACCTTTGCTCGTAAAGTTTTCCCGGATCATCCACAAAAAAGTTTGGGTTTCTTGGAGAGGTAGCCAACCATCTCCGGTTAGGGTTAGTAATAAAACAAAAATCTAAAAAGAAAAGAAAAATTAGGGTTAATCAAAACTAGATTAGATTGATTTTTTTTTCTTTTTGAGGATGATCAAACATAAGAGATGCAAAAGAAAATCAAAAGAAAAGCTGAAAGATAAGCGATACTAGATCGGATCTTGATTGCTTGCTCCCGGCAACGGCGCCAGAAAAAGGGGCTTGTTGACGGTTAATAATTGTATCAAAGTTCGTTTGTGACTTGCAAGCGGACAAGTCTCCCGTCGTAGTCAAGGGACCCTTCTTCCCTCGAGTGGTGAACCCAAGGTATCGAATCCGTGGAACAATGTGCAACGCAAGGATTCAATCTAGTAAAGCAAGGTAAGCTATCTTATGAAGGTAAGTTGCATCTAATCTACTAACTCATAAAGAAAACGAATCTAATCTAATCTACTAAAGAGGTAGCAAGAGAAAGCAAGAGATAACCAATCTAGAGAATCTAGATCATGCTTATGTTGTAGCTCCAAACAAGATAGATGAAGATAGAAAAGCGAATCTCATTAAAAGCATCTTTAAATCGTGGCCTTCCCATCCGACTCCGAAAACATCCTCCTTTCGAGACCCCCGTTCTGTCACAACGTATCCCTATTCATGCGGGGAGCTTAGGGCGAGTTCGATAGAACAAGTTGAAATCACTTGGCCGGTCCGGTATGCACCTCTAGCCACCGCGTCTACAAGAGCACCCTATGTAATCTAGCTATAGACTAGATCGTAAAAGAAGCAAAACCAAGAAGAAATCAAAATCATCGAGAAGGCACTTAATCGCTAGAAATCGGATTCACTTACAAACTTCACCATGAATGATTACATGAACAAGATCACCACCGGGCCCTCCCTCGATATTGATCCTCGCTCCGAGCTCCGACGTGGTCTTCCATGCAAGGTTCCCACGTCGGCCGGGGAAACCCTAGACAACTAGCACGACCCTCATCTCCAAGTTGGTGTCCCTCAAGCTTCTCTCGCTCCTCGGCGGCGGATTACGACTTCGGTTCGCGTGGCTCTCGGTCGGGGGGCTATTTATAGCCCGAGAAGCAATTAGGTCAAAGGAGAGGCCGATTGGGCCCCGAATTGGGGCTGGGCCGGCCGGCCCGGGCCCACTCGGCCCATCCCGCGGCTCGCTTCGCCCGATGTTGCTTCCCACGTCTTCTAGATGTTCTCCCCTTTTGCATGTGGGCCCTTGACGTCGGTTTCTCTCCGAATTGGACTCAATTCCTTGTCTTGCAAGATTCGAAGCACTTTTCCGGTTCGGTCCTCGGAGTTTATCATCTTCTCGGGCTTGGTCCTTGGGCTCTTGGAGTCATGTTCACTTCATTGCTTGACTTGTATCGGGCTTCAAGATCTTGTCATGAGGTGCTTAATGAACTTATCCCGAAGTCTTGCTTTCAACGTTAAAACCCTGCGTAAACACATAACTCCAAAACCGACATGCACAAGTGAACTTGTTATACCACGGGGGTTAGTACCAATGAATAAGATACAAAAGTTATGCCAACACCGAAGGTAAACTCATGGCTAGGTTGACGGATTTTCACCGTCAACACTCCCTCATCCGTTCGCATGGCTCCCCAGCAGCCCATCGTCATCATCGACCCGCCGGCGTGGGAGCGCTCGACGGCGACGCCCCGCCGGCCCCGGTCGGTGGTGGCCGGCGGCCGCCGGAGGCAAACGAGGATGGGCGGTCGGCCGAGTGGATCGTGCCATCGGAGAGGGAGCAAGTGCCCAATCCTCCGTACGGCTACGTCATCAGCTTCATCCGCTTCCATCAGCGCGGCTTCACGGCGCCGGCGAGCCGCTTCATGCAGGCCCTCTGCTACCACTACGGCGTGGAGCTTCAAAATTTCGCACCGAACGCGATCTCGCAGGCGGCCACGTTCGTCGGCGTCTACGAGGGATTCCTGGGGATCCCCGTGAACTGGGATCTCTGGGTTCATCTCTTCCGCGCGGAGCTACACACGCTGCCGACGTCAGGGCTGAGGACTCGCCGCGCGGCGCACGCCGACGGCTTGTCACTCGCCGTGTGGACCTCCCGCAAGGAGGAGTACATCCCCTGCACGATGATGTCCAACAACTCGGACTGGGAGCGGGGGTGGTTCTACCTCCGCAACGCCGAGCCCGGCCTTCCCCCTTGGGAGAGGGCCGCCTCTTGGTACCACAGGGTGTCCCCGCCCCAGCACCAGGCGCGGCTGGACTCGCTCGTCGCCGCGGCGAAGCAAGGCCCGCGGCGGGCCGCGGGCCGACCGCGGGGTGTGTCCTCGCCAACCTCCACCACCGGCGGGTTGTCCCCTTGATAGAGAGGCCGCTCCGCATCTTCGAGATGACCGAGATCGCGGACCCCGTCGCGTTGGCGAGATCGCGCCTGGCCGCCGGACCCCTTCCCGCGGGCGTTTGCAGCCACCCGTGCGCGGCGCGCCATCAACCTCAGGTCTGGGCGCTGCGACGATATGGCCCTGTGGGCGCTCGAGATGCTCCCCACTGGCCCGCTGGTGAGCAGAGTTCTTGACTTTATTTCCAGCTTAGCCGGTTTCTCGAGTTGTCGACGCGTTTTAATGCTTTGCCTGACCCTCGCAGGAGGTGAGTGTGAGCGCCGCGAAGTTCGAGCCGCCCACCCCCCACTCCCGCGCGCTCGCGCGCGCGCGGCGCAAGCCGAGAGCGAGAGCGGGTGGCCCGCAGGAGGGAGCGTGAGACGCCGCACCGGGAGCGCCGGGAGCGGAGGAGTGAGGAGTTCCGGCTGCGCGAGCAGCAAGGACACTCCTCGCCAGGGACGGAGGAGTACTCGTCATCGGACGAGGAGGAGGAGGAAGAGGAGGAAGAAGTCAGGGAGCAGGTCCTTCCCGACAGGTGGGAGCCTGCGCCCCCGTCACCGGAGCCGGCTCCGGGGCGAGTGTGCATCGCCCTCGGGGCGGGCGCGGAGGCGCCCGCCACCGGGCGCCGGCCGACGAGAGGTGGCGCGGGCCGCGGAGGCGCCGCGCGCGCGCCTCGAGGCGTTTGTGCACGCGGCGGTGGCGCCGCGCGCGCGGCGGGGCCGCGCGCGCGGCGGAGGGGTTGGGGGTGCGGCGGCGGCCGCGCCGGTCGCGCCCGCAACGTCGGCGGGGACCTCGAGGAAGAGGAAGCACGCCTTCTCCTCCTTGAGGTAAGGAGTTATCTTTTGAGGGGTCGCATGCCCGTCAGGCGGGAACCTGACGGTTTGTTTCCGTGTTCACAGGGCGACGCCAACCGTGCCTCCCCTCGCACCGGCCAAGGTGCTGAGGGCGGATGTGTCCGTCCCGACCAGGCGGCGCTTGTCGAGGGCATTGCGGGCGAGCGCCGGCGCGGCGGCGGCGGCGAGCGGGGGGGACTCGCAAGGCGCGGCCGAGGCCTCGAGGTCACGGCGGTGGCGTCGCCCCACCGGCCGCCCGGCCGGCGGTTGTGGAGGTGCGACGGGGCCGCCGGCGGGGCGGTGGAGGCGCGAGCAAGTGACGGCCGCGGCGGGAGGCGCGGCCGGGGGCGGGGGGTACGGCCCGGCGGCGCCGGTCGTAGTGGCATTGCCGGCCCGTGCGTCGTTGTGGAGAGCCGTTCGGCGCCCGCGGCGCCGAGACACCCGGCCGAAGGCGGCGGTCGCGGCGCGCGCAGAAGAGCCCGCGGCCACCGGGGCGGGCGCGGGGAAGTGGTCGTGGAGGCGCGGCAGGAGCCCGCCCTCACCCACGCTCCCGGGGGACGGCGGTGGAAATCCCGAACGACGACGTCCCGCCGCCTCGGTGGGACCAGTGGGCAAGCTCCTCCCACGCCGGCCCCGAGCCCTAGGCGGGGGCGCTTGTTAGACGGTGGGATGGCCACATGGTGGCCGGGGGCTCGAGACGAGGCGTCGAGGCCTCTTCATCCCGCGCCGCCCCTTCTGGCTTGGGCGAGGAGCGTGTCGACGAGCCGCCCGCCTTCGCCGACGCCCAGGAGGAGCAACAACTGTGGGAGGAGCTCCGCGATCACGGCGCCTCGCTCAACCGAGCGCTGAACGAGGCGCTGCGGATCCACGGCGGCCCGGCGTGGCGCGTTTTCCAGGTAAGGTGCTGTTGTCTTTTTCTTTGATTTTGTCGTTCCCGTGCTTACTTCTCGCGACTCAACACCCATTGGTTTCTGTCTGCTGGCGGCAGGAGCTCGAGCACAGCGCCCGCGACAAGTACGGCGCCTTCGACCAAATGAGTGCCGAGCTCCGCCAGCTCCGGGAGCAACGTGACGCCCTCGACGCCCTTGCAGAGGCCCTGAGGACCCAAGACGGCCGGGCCCTTGTGGGGGCGCGAGGCCCCCCGCGCGACCGGCTCTTGGAGCATGAGGGGCAGGCCGCGGCGCGTCCCCCCGCCATCGAGCGGATTTGCACAGCCCTCATCGATCTGGATGAGGCGCTGCAGCAGGCGAGGGGGACCTGGAGAAGGTGCGCACCGTGGCGTCCGACTGGGAGGCGGAGGTGGGGACCGTCCGAGCCGAGAATCGGGAGCTCCGCACATGGCTCCGGGAGGCGCAGTACCAGCAAAGCCGGGCCGAGGAGAGGGCGCGGGAAGCCAAGCAGAAGGCCAAGGAGGCCGACGAGTTGAAGGCCACCCTCGCCGCTAAGGTCGTCGCGCTCGCCACGGCGGAGGAACAGCTCCGGCAGGAGCGTGTCGCCCGCCAGGAGGCCGAGGGTCAGCTCCAGCAGGAGCGGGCCGCCCTTGCTAATGCCCGGTCGGTGCTCGAGCGGGAGCGCACCACTCGCGAGACGGCGCAGAAGTCGCTGGAGGAGCGGGACGTCGAGGTCTCGAGGCTCGACGGGGAGCTGATAGCCCTCAGCATCTCGAACGCAGACCAGCAGCGGTCCCTCGAGGAGCAGGGCACCACGGTTGTCACCCTGCAACAGGCGAGCGAGGCCGAGCGTTGGGCTCTAGAGGTGGAGAAGAAGCAGGTTGAAGGTGAGTCGCCACTTCGTTTTTTGTTTTGCTGATCTTCCCTTCGGGGGTCCGTTCCCCTTCTGATTTCTCTCGCTTGCGTCGTCCAGGCCTGTGCACCGCGCTGGGGCACGCGACCAATCGGGCCGAGACGCTGCAGGCCGCCTACAACTCCTCCGAGCAGGAGCTGGTGGAGCTGCGTGCTGCAGCCCTCGAGACCTGCCAGGCCATCGAAGAGGGCGAGGCGCAAGCTGGAAGCTCGCTGGCCAGCTGCCTGCGCGCCCTCAGCGGGCACGTCTCTGGGCGCATGCGTCGTGCGCTTCACCTAGGCGTCCAGAAGGCCCTCGGCGTGGTGCGCTCCCACTACAAGATGAACCTCGAGGCCGTGGCGTCGGGCTACGTCGTCCCGGAGGGCGTCGAGGACGAGGCGGCGATGGAGCAGGCGGACGCGCTTGCCGCTGATGCTGCGGAGGCCCTCACCGAGGCGTTCTCGGAGTTCCTGTTCCCGGACGCTACCGACGGCGACGAGCCTCAGGCCTGAAAACCTGCTGGGCACTAGGCCCGTTTTTGTCTAGATGTCAGTATCTGGGCCTTACGGCCTTGTAAATAAACAAGTAAAACTTATGGAGTGCAACGCTTTGGCCTACGTGGATGGCATAGTCATCATGAGTGAGAAGGAGACAGATCACATCGCAGACCTGACTGAAACCTTCAATAATATGAGGCGTAATGGGCTCAAGCTCAACCCAAAGAAGTGCATCTTCGGTATCCGAAAGGGGCAGTTGCTAGGTTGCATGGTGTCAAAATGGGGCATACAGGAAAATCCCCAAAAAATCGAAGTGTTGCGCAGAATGCAGCCAGCAAGTAGCAGAAAGGAGGTGCAAAGACTTACGGGCAGAATTGCATTGCTGAACCGTTTCATATCCAAGGCAGCTGAACGAAGCCTACCGCTCTTTAAGGTGCTTCGCGCGAACTCAATTTTTCAATGGGGTGCGGAGCAGCAGCAAGCCTTCAAGGATCTGAGAAATTATTTGGAAGAGGCAGTAGTCATGTCCAAGCTATCACCAAAGTCCGATTTGTTATTGTACATCACAGCAACCGACACAGCGGTCAGCGCAGTTCTAGTAGAAGAGCAAATGGAGTCAGACACTCTGAGGCAGTTCCCCATCTATTACGTCTCCGAAGCCTTGAGTGGTTTGAAGCTTTTTTACTCAGAGATGGAGAAGATGGCGTACGCAGTTTTGATGGCCAAGAGGAAGCTTCAGCACTATTTTTAGAGCCACAACATATCCGTCCCCACAGCTTTCCCCCTTCACGACATGTTTGAAAACAAGGAATCGACAGGAAGAATAGGCAAGTGAGCCACAGAATTAGCGGAGCATGTCATAAACTTCATTTCACGCAACGCAATCAAGTCTCAGGTCCTGGCCGATTTTGTCGCTGACTGGACACCTTCGGTCACGAAGGGGGATCCCATAGTCTCGGAGCCAGCTTGGGAAGTTCAGTGTGATGGAGCGTAGCTTCGGGATCATATCATTCAACTAAAGCTGTCAAGCCGGGTAGGCTTTGAGGAACATTGGCCTTATGTTGTGGCTGAGCAGATATGTCTATTGTGTCCGGCAAAAACGGATTTGCAAGGAGTTTGCCAAAGGCTTTCTCATTCGGAAAAAACAAAACATTTTAAAGTATATTTCCCTTCTCCATTCTCTGCTCGGATGATTGCCGCTTGTGTGAATTTCATTGTTGCGGGTCCCGCGTGTGCTCGAATAAGATTGTTTTAGGATTCTATTTAGTTGAATTTATTGACTCCGCGGTGCTGGTTATCGAGTTTATGGTGCCGCCGACCATCCAAAAAGTAAAAGATGGCGTCGGCATTTACTTATTATGCTCTCTTCTATTCTATTCTATTCTATTCTATTCTATTCTATTCTATTCTATTCTATTCTATTCTATTCTATTCTATTCTATTCTATTCTAATAGTGGTCCCTTGGTATTCAAGTTGTAAAATCCTGATAGGAAAGTTGACTGTTAGACCTTGTTTTTTGTAATGGCCTATCTTCTTTAAAAAGCCGAAAGGGTTCGGCGGCGATGGCGGTTCTCAAGTCTCCCTATGGTATCAAGCTTTGGTATGCACTGCGGTTAAACTGTGACAATTGCACCAATAACACGGCGGAGTACGAAGGGTTGTTGCTTGTGCTTCAGAAGGCCAGAGCGGTGGGAGCAAGGAGACTTGTCATCTTGACAGACTCCGAGCTGGTAGCTCACCACATCGGAAAAACATACAAGGCAAAGAAGCCAGACATGATGAAGTATCTGCAAGTCGTGTGTAGCATGGAGAAGTTTTTCCTCGGCATTACAGTCAAGAGTTTTCCTAGGCTCTACAACAAAGAAGTTGATGCCATAGCAAAAGCAAGCGTGCTCTACTCCGACCTCCCCCCCCCGCCCCCCCCCCCCGATGTGTTCTACGAAGCAACGACTATGAGATCCGCTGCGGACGAAGCAACACCCCCCAAGTTCGTGAATGCCATACGTAGTGAAGATTGGCGTGCTCCAATAATGGCAGCAATCAAAGGCTATTACGAGGCCGAGGATGGGGCCATCGACAAGAGAGTAGCCATCAGGGCGAGGAATTATCACATCATTGACAGTAACTTGTACCGAAAGGGAGTGTGTGCCCCACTGCTAAAGTGCATATTAGTAACCGTAGGCAAGCAAGTGCTTCATGAAATCCATAGCGGCATGTGCTCACATCACATTGGCACGAGAGCCCTAGTGCAGAAGGCATTTCGTCAGGGTTTCTATTGGCCTTCGGCGGTGGCAGATGCATATGATATTGTACGCCAATGCCCAGAATGTCAGCGCCATGCGCCATACAACAAGTTAGCTTCCAATGAGATACAGCTGATACCCCCGGCATGGCCCTTCGCTCGGTGGGGGATAGACATCGTCGGCCCGTTACCAACGGCACCAGGTAACTACACTCATGCCGTGGTGGCCATGGAGTATTTTTCCAAGTGGGTGGAAACAAAGCCATTATTAAGCATTACTTTGGCCACAATACAAAAATTCTTTTGGCAGAACATCATATGTCGTTTCGGTGTACCATACGAAGTCACCATGGATAATGGCAAGCAGTTTGACAACACTGATTTCAAAGAATTCTTTACTTATTTGGGCACCAAGTTGTGTTTCGCTTTGATTTACCATCTGCAGTCCAACGGTGCAGTAGAACGGTCCAACAGGGTAATTTTCGCTGGCATCAAAAGGAATATCACTGAGTTACCCAAGAGCAAGTGGGCCGAAGAGCTGCCGAGGGTGATCTAGTCGCACAACACCACAACTTCCAAAACCACGCAGTTTTCACCTTCAAGTTGTTTTATGGTGAGGAAGCCGTGTTACCCGAGGAGTTGTGCCTGGGAACCTGGAGGGACACACCTTCCAGCGACGAAGCCCTCAAGACTTCGGTCCAGAACATTGAGGAAGCACGCTTACAGGCCGGAACTAACTTGTTATCTTACCAGGAAGAAACTAGAAGATGAAAAAACAAGAAGATTCGACCAAAGCTCATACGGTCGGGAGACATGGTACTACGCAAGATCCCGAAGGGAAAGTTGGAAGGCAAGATGCACAGCAAGTGGGAAGGTCCATTCATAGCAACCGTGACATCGAACGAGGCAGCTTTCAAGTTGTGCCTGTTGAGCGGCGAAGAGGAGCCTTACACGTGGAACGTGGACATGCTCCAGAAGTACTTCGTCTAAAGCCGTGCCGAAGTGGCAACCTCTTGTATCTTCGTTTGTAGTCGTATTTCTTTTCTGTTGTGAAGTTTGTAATATATGAACAATCAGTGGGGGACGTACTCTTTTCCTCACGGGGGAGGCTTCGCGGTTCCTCTGGACCTGCGAGGTGTGAGGTTTTTAATGAGGAAGATCCAAGTACCCTTTTTTGACATGTAATATAAGTCAGTCTTTCCCCAGCGCTTGTTGCCCAATTTTCTTTTTTGAATGAGTCTCCGCAGTTTCGCCGAAGTTATGCTCCCCCTATACGCTCAGGGGGGCATAGTCTTTGGAGTGGGCTTCGGCGGAGTAAGTAATGGTGTGGGCGCGGATCGCATTGAGTGCACCCGTCCCACGTCTGTCACTTATTATCGTGGCCGAAGGGAAAGGCACGCTTGATGCGGTGCGTCGGTCCCGTTATGACCGAAGGAAAAGACCGCTTGACGCGGCACGTTGGCCCCGTGATGGCCTAAGTGGAAGCATGCTTGATGTGATGCGTCGGTCCTGTTATGACCGAAGGAAAAGTCCGCTCGACGCGGCACGTTGGCCCCGTGATGGCCTAAGTGGAAGCACGCTTGATGCGATGCGTCGGTCCCGTTATGACCGAAGGAAAAGTCTGCTTGACGCGGCACGTTGGCCCCGTGATGGCCTAAGTGGAAGCACGCTTGATGCGATGCGTCGGTCCCGTTATGACCGAAGGAAAAGTCTGCTCGACGCGGCACGTTGGCCCCGTTATGGCCTAAGTGGAAGCACGCTTGATGCAATGTGTCGGTCCCGTTATGACCGAAGGAAGAAGCCCGCTAGTCGCGGTGCATTGGCCCCGTTATGACCTAAGTAGAAGCACGCTTGACGCGATGCGTCGGTCCCTTTATGACCGAAGGACCGCTTGAAGGAGACGCTCAACGTCGTATAGGGGCTGTGGTACGGCCTAAGGGAACGACCGTTTGAAGAAGACGCGGTAGTCGAGCAGCAGCCGAAGTAGGGAAGTGTGTGCAAAAAGCTACGTTACCTCCCAGCACGGCCCAATTAAGATGTTTAATCGATGTAAGACGCCCGTCCCTCTGTGACAATTTCGGTCGCTAGGGGCTAGGGGTGATGGCGTGTCGGTCACGACGTAAACCGACGCATGAACCTCAAGAAAGCACGCGAATATCGCATTGAACACGTAGAGCAACAACAAAATGTACAAGCAACAAAATCAACCATCTTTGTTTATTATCATACATCAAGATACAACAAATCATTACAACATGTTTCTCTCCACACTTTAAAAGTTGACTCGTCCGGGGGGAGTTCCGAAGCAGGTCACTTGAAGCCTTCGCGGCATACCTTGATGCGACGCAAAGCCTCCCTCGTCCACGAAGGAGCTCCATCCACGAGGGAGGTAGACATCAAGGAGTTAGTCCTCATTGAGTACGGCTTCGCAGATCTCATCAATCAACCAAAGTGTCGCCGTGTCTATTATGTCCAAAGCCCTCTGGCGCAGCTCTTCGTCAGAGGGCATGCATCCTGCGCCGAAGACAGGGTCATAGTCAGGGGTGTGGGCGCTCACATCTGCTCGGTCTTTGCAACTGTGGCGCCATCTGACAAAGCGTCGGGAATTAAATATACATATTCATGTGGCCCAATAGCACCTTCCTCAACCGGCTCTGGCTTGGGAACCACCCCTTCGTCTACGAAGGGGTCTATCAAACTACGTTTCGCCACCCGTCGGGCGGCGCGTTCTCTAAGAATCGCTTCATGACGCGAAGGGTCCTTAGAAAATTCCGCAAAAAAACGTTTGGCGGACTCATTTCGGACCTGATAACGTTTTGCGCGATACGACAAAAACTCCAAATATGATGGGTTGACGGTGAAAATCCGTCAACCTAGCCATGAGTTTACCTTCGGTGTTGGCATGAGTTTTATACCTTATCCATTGGTACTAACCCCCGTGGTATAACAAGTTCACGTGTGCATGTCGGTTTTGGAGTTTAATGTTTATGCGGGGTTTTAGTGTTGAATGCAAGACTTTCGGGATAAGTTCATCAAGCACCTCATTACAAGACCTTGAAGTCTCGAACAAGTCATGCAATGAAGCAAAATTAACTCCAAGAAGCGGGGACTTGATCCGAGAAGACGACGGACTCCGGGGACACGACCGGAAAAGTCTTCGAATCTTGCAAGACAAGGAGTTGAGTCCAATTCGGAGAGAAACCGACGACATGGACCTACATGCGAAGGGGGAAGCATCCGGGAAGCAAGGGAACCGACCTCGGGCAAAGGAGCCCACGGGGCCGGGCCTAAATGGGCCCGGGCCGGCCGGCCCGGTCCGGTCGGCCCGAGCCCATTTAGGGCCCAAACCCGTCCTCCTTTGCCCTAGCCGCCAATCGGGCTATTTATAGTCCCCCGACCGAGAGCCACGGAGAGAAGATTTCGTCTTCGGCCGCCGAGGGGCGAGAGAAGAGAGGGACACCATGTCGGAGAGGAGAGGGTCGAGCTAGTTGACTAGGGTTTCCCTAGCCGACGTGGGAACCTTGCATGGAAGACCACGTCGGAGTTCCGGAGCTAGAAGCAAGATCAAGGAAGGATCCCGGTGGTGATCTTGTGTATGTATCATTGTCATAGTTGAATTATCAAGTTGAATCTTTTCTTAGCGATCAAGTGTTTCCTCGAAGATTTCGTTTTTCGATCGGCTTTGCTTATTCCAATTCTATTCGTACGATAGATTACATAGGGTGTTCTTGTAGCCGCGGTGGCTAGAGGTACACGCCGGATCTTCCGAAAGAATCTCGACTTGTCTTTTGACTCGCCCTAAGCTCCCCGCATGAATAGGGATACGTTGTGACGAACGGGGGTCTCGAAAGGCGGATGTTTTCGGATTTGGACGGGAAACCACGATTTAAAGAGGCTTCTATTAAGATTCGATTTGCTACTTCTTCTTTTGCTTGGAACTTCAACAAAAGGCTTACCCCGATCCCTCTAGATCGGTTTATCTACCCAATCTTACTTTGTTTTCTCCGGTTTTTAGTAGATTAGATTCGTTTTGTGTCTTTTACTTAGATGCATTAGGTTCTTTATTGAAGATTGCAGTTATTTGGCTTTAATAGATTAAGTCTTGCGTCACACATTTGTTCCACGGATTCGATACCTTGGGTTCACCACTCGAGGGAAGAAGGGTCCCTTGACTACGACGGGAGACTTGTACGCTTGCGAGTCACGAACGAACTTTGATACAAACATTAACCGTCAACAAGCCCCTTTTTCTGGCGCCGTTGCCGGGGAACAAGTGATCAAGATTTGATTTTTTATTGCTTTTTTTTGTAATTTTCAGTACGTATTTTGTTTTATTTTTGCATCTACTAAACTTTGATCATCCTCAAAATACATCTAATCTAGTTTGTCTAACTCTAGTCTTTATAGATTTGTTTTGTTTTCTAGTTTTTTTTGCATACTTTGTTTATTGCTAACCCTAACCGGAGATGGTTGGCTACCTCTCCAAGAAACCCAAACCTTTTTGTGGATGATCCGGGAAAACTTTACGAGGCAAAGGTGACATGCAACACAAGCTAAAGGGGTGGAAACCCTAGATTCAAAAGTTGAAGTCGAAGGACCGTCGAAATCTCCAAGGAAATCACCACCTCCAAGTCCAAAGGAAGATCAACCTCAACCACCGGAGCGCTGCGCACCCCGGACATCGTTGATCTACCTATCATAAACCTTCAAGACGCCGGGAGGCCGTTCAAGATCAAAGTCTCAACTATCCGCATGACGATTGCGAGAGCTGATTGCATACGAGTCGGATTCCTTGAGTGGCATATCGGTTTACCTAAGAGAAGGATGGAGAAGATGGAGATGGAGAAAGAAGCTCAACACCTAAAGGCCGCCGAAGCAAGATCCTCATGCAAGGAGTGTGTGGAGTACGACCATGTCTAAGGTAACCCCGATTTAATGCAAGTTCGTCGATTCAAGTTTTGGTTTCTCTTTGTGCACAATTCAAGGACTTGATGGATGAGCAAGCTAAGATCAACAAGGACGCCGTCACTAAGTTCGAGGCTATGGAGAAAATATTGAAGAATTTAGATGGCAAGGTGACGGAGGTCGGAAGCTCTATACGTGAAGTGTTCATCGTGATGAAGATGCTAGACGCAAGTGGGACAACTTGCCGGGCGCCCGATGGGTAACTAAGAAGAATATCCGAGACAACTCCAAGGTCCCAAGACGGCGAAGGCTACTCAAGCTCATTCGGGAGAGATGAAGGATCACATTAGAGACCATGAAGATCACGACCGAAGGACCGGAGTTCGAGATGCCGAGCCACAAGGAAGTTGTTGCATCCGTCAAGACCAAGGACAAAGCCAGCTGTGAAGACCAAAAAAATTGACTAAGCCAAAGTGGGTACCCAAGATTGCAACGCCCGCAAAGAGCGTTGATCCGGAGTAATCAAGTGAAGAAGTCTAGCCATGGACTATAAACGAAGCGCTAGGCGGGGAGGCAACCCGTTTCGTCAAGTCAAGAATAAGCTACGGGAGGACAACCCGATTCCGGGTTTTTTCGAGTCTTTTTAATAATTTAGTTTTTGAGTTTTATTACGCAAAGACATTAGACTTAGAAGTGGTTGAACAATATTAGAGACATAATTCTTGATTGAATGTTTTCTTTATCATAAACCCTTTGCATGAACCCTCCTATGTGCTTGTTTGATTCTTTTCTTTTCGAGAAACCTCAACCAAATAATTTCAGAACCTTAACTCAACCCTTCACCCTCATTATGGTGCTGAGGTTGACTTATTTTTCATGCTAAAACCACACGAGTAGAGCCACGATTTATTTTTAAGTGTTAATAAAATTCAGCACGTGGTAGGACTCGCGTGAACCTAGAAATCAAAGCTTTTGGTTGGTTTTAAAAATCTTTATCCTTGGTTTCTCTAGGATTAGAATTTTTCTAAGCCTATTCTAATTTTGTTTTATTCAAAATCTTTCTTATTTAGCCAAAATTAGAACCTAAACCTATGCCCCCATGATCAAGCGGGAAAATGTCCTGCTCTCAACCAATGAAGGCAAACTATACCGGTGAGACCGAAATCGACGTAAAAAGAAAATATTTTCGACTTGCATTTGTTTTTAATGGTTTAAAAACTTCTCTAAAATTATGTTCGAGCTCTTGCATGGCTCTGAAAAATATTTTAAATTTCGAATTAGAGGAGTGCTTAACCTTAAACACACCTTAATGGAGGCAATCTAGTAATCATGCATGCACCATTGGATTCCCTTTCATCAACTTTCACCAATTCCACACGCAAGGACAAGCATGGTGGGCAGCAAGCATCAACTTTGCAGGAATCTCATGGTGGCATGTGAAGCAAGTGGAGCTAGGGAGCATGGACATGACCCAAAACATGAAGCATCAAGTGGAAGAACCAATAGTGGACGAGAGCGTTTGGGCGGTGCAACTCGTGGAGCACGCGGGCGGGGAAAGTTGCGGAGGTGAAATGATCGTCTTTGGAAGAAAGACGAGACGGGGAGGAGCACCGAGGCCGGCCTCACCTACATAAGGAGCCCCCCGGCTCCCGTTTTTTGCGAGGCAAGCTTCCCTCTCCTTCCTTTGTTTGTGTGTTCAAGTTTGTGTGCTCAAAACCTCCGTAGACATAGCCAACCTTCCCAAGCTTGATAGCTCAAAAAAAAATCCACATCCTTAATCCACTCAAAGTCCACATCCGAAGCAAAGAATTTAAGTGCCTAGTTTACCGGTTGCAACCCGGAATTTTAGTTGAAGAAAGAGTGCAGCAACCATGTGGAAGAAAACCACGGGTCTCTTCTCCAAGAAGAAGAGTTCGTCGTCATCCAAGCCGTCATCAACCACGTCTTCGAGAAGGCACTCGGTTTCCGAGTCTCCCGGAGCATGGAGACGGATACGGCGCCACCGAGGAGGAACGATGCTCTCCTCCTTGGTGGTATGAGGGCTGCGAGAAGCACTTCCATGAGGTTCACCGAACCTCGTGGGCACACGGAGGAGCAGCCCGCGCCACCATGACGATCGACTCGCTCAACCGCACCACCTCCTTACACCCCGACACACTCTTCGTACGGCTTCATCATCTTGTCGGCGGAGGAGGAGGAGAGGCTCTCTAATCTTGAGAAGAGGCTTGTGCCGAATGTCGAGTTCGACGACCAAGCACTCTACACCTTGGGTTTTTGCACCGACATATACTATATGTTGGGGCACCTCGGATGGGGTGCGGTTCTCCAATGGAATATCGGTGGACACCCATTTGGGTTACGCCTTGGAAATTTTGATGACTATTGCACCCATCATTGATGATGATGGGATGCAAAGCTTGTCATTCCGTTTGGAGGGAGTCCAACAAGTGGTTCCCTACGAGCACGTTAGGGAGCTGCTTGGATTCCACAAGGGAGCTCCGGAGAAAGTTGACGTGCCACCCGGCATGTTAGCGGGATTTTGGAACATGATCTCCGGAGAAGCCCATCAACAACGCAATTGCATCCGCAACCCCATTATCCAGATTTTTCACTCTTGGATGTGCAAGAGGGTATTGGGGAGGATGAAGGAAACAAAGGTGACCGACGCGGAGTTGAATTGGCTATACTTGGCTTTAATTGCCAGGCAGCCAATAGACCCCTCTTACCTCATGAGCAACCGTTGGTGTTGTGAAGCAACATCGGGGGCGGGTAATATTGGTTCGGGATGTTACCTCTCCATGTTGGCCTTTTCCTTGCGGCCGGGGATCGCAAGAAACCCCGACCACCTTTTGCGTGGTACCTCTCTCGGCATTGAGTATTTGCGGCAAGGCAAATACATTAGCGGAGATGAGAGAGGAGGTTATCGGTTGGCCATTGTGAACCTACCTCTTCCCAACGAGAGGCTTAGGCTTTTCAATGAAGGGAGAGAAGATTGGTTGGAAGAAGGACTACTTGTTCCTGCAAGGAAGAACAAGAGAGGAAGAATCGTAGAGTAGGGAACATCCTCCGCACAAGCGAGTGGAGCACAACCCAATGTGCAACCATTCGGCGGGGTCCCTCCTCCGCCAAGTTATTACGGAGGGTCACAAAAACAAGCATGGGGGGTGGTGCACCGGTACCCCCACAAAATTATGTTGTGCCCAACGCTAACTTCGCGGAGTCCTACGCTCATCATCCCCAACCACAACAAAGCATGGCCATTATTGGAGGGTTTGCTGCAAGTAACGCTCAAAACATCGCAGCCGTCCAAGCTAACGCAGCTCAACTTGGTGAAGGCAACGCAAATATTGCCTTTGAACTTGGACGCCTTCACCTTGTGGAGCCAAATCAATTCGTCGGAGGGAATGTCCAATCATATTATGAACAAGGGTTTTATTATCAAGACTACCAACATCAACCACCGGCGGAGGACTAGAAGATTTAGGAACTTTTGTTTTCTTTTCTTTTCTATTTCTCTGTAATTTTCAGCTTTTGCTTATGTGTGTTTGCGTAGTATTTTTCTGTTTCTATTTAATTTTCAGCAAGCATGTATGTTTATTTTCAGTGTGTATTTCAACTTGATATCACCATTAATAAAGTGACCACCTTGATTATATCATTGGAAAAGTTACAAAATTCGTGCCATGTTGATATATGATTAAAATTGCAGCTTTGTTCATCTTTGTAATTGATTTATGCATGTTTAAGCTAGTGCTCTCTTAAAAATACAGATCTGAATTTATTTAAATGCTAGCTTAATTTTCAGCGGAGGTTATGATTAAAATAAAAACCCATAGTGTTTAATGTGCTCTCAAGTTATGAATAGATTAAAGATGTCTTTCATGCTCAAAAATATCGCTAACCTTGTCACAAATATCACTTGTGTGTTGCTCAACCTATCCAAAGCCTTATATATATTTGAGCGCATAAACCTTAGTGTACAAGATTTATTTTTGAGTGAGTTATTGCAGGCCATGATTTCTCGGCCCGAGACTAAGAAAATTGGTCATTCCATTTTTGCGTATCTATCTTTTTGCTAGCCTTTTATCCGTGCATTGTGTATCCCCACATCGGTGATCTCACAAACTTCGCCGGATATCCACCCTTAAACCAAATATCTTTTTTTGTGATTACCTCCTTGACCACAACCTATCGTTGAGAATGGATCATCAATTCAAGGAAGATCGCAAGACGGTGCCAACGTTGAAGATTTCAAGTATCTCTCCAAGGAAAAATATTCCGGTACCTACCTTATTTTTCGCCTCTTTGCTCGAGGACGAGCAACGTCTAAGCATGGGGGAGGAGGTAGGTACGGTGCAGTTTTAGAGTTCAAAGGGGAATATTTAAAAAAAATGATGAAAGAGATGTATAGGGTTGGGTAAAAAATCCAGTGATACTCATGACTTTCAAGGTATAAAAAAATTCAAAACTTCGTTGTGGAAGTCATGGGCCGAATATATGACGAGGAAAAAAATGAATGAATGAAAGAAAGAAAAGAATGAGAAATATGAGAAAGAAAAAAAAATGTGCGTAAAGTAAATTCCCTAGCTCTCTAAAAGTGCATTCAAGGCTTCAAGTTAAAAAGATCCATTCTCATCTTCCAACCATGTGCAATCCGATAACGAGGACTTCCTTTGTGCCTCGGGATCACTCTTTGCCATTTGCACATGTCCACTTATCTAAAGGTGTGTGTATTTTTCTCTTTCCCCTCCTTGATTTAACATTATTTTCCAATGACCTTTTTGACGAGTCTCGGTAAGACCATGAGAAGCTTGTCTTGTTTTGACAACACCTCATTTATAAAATCTTGTTAGGACTAAACTTTCCCAAAGCTCCATATAAGCCTACCACACATATATATGAGAGGGAAAGGAGTAGAATATATAAGCTTGAGAGACAAGTGAGATGAGAGTTCATGAGCAATATACAAGATGATTTAAATTTGTGAATTTGGTTTAGCTTTTCTTTATCTCGTTCTTTATTTCAAAAATTACGAGATCTGTTTAAAACTTTGTGAGCATGTTAATACTTGTGGGATAAGCTTAATAAGAATCTACCCTCCGTAGAGATGAAGGCTAGTACATTATGGAACTTTAATGAATTAAAATTTTGAGAGCATTATGTTTTCTCATGTGTAATCAAGTGCAAAGTTTAAACATTGTTTAGCAATGATGATGTCCATCGAAGGCTTACTCGAGGACGAGCAAGGTTTAAGCATGGGGGAGATGTTGACGGTGAAAATCCGTCAACCTAGCCATGAGTTTACCTTCGGTGTTGGCATGAGTTTTATACCTTATCCATTGGTACTAACCCCCGTGGTATAACAAGTTCACGTGTGCATGTCGGTTTTGGAGTTTAATGTTTATGCAGGGTTTTAGTGTTGAATGCAAGACTTTCGGGATAAGTTCATCAAGCACCTCATTACAAGACCTTGAAGTCTCGAACAAGTCATGCAATGAAGCAAAATTAACTCCAAGAAGCCGGGGACTTGATCCGAGAAGACGACGGACTCCGGGGACACGACCGGAAAAGTCTTGAATCTTGCAAGACAAGGAGTTGAGTCCAATTCGGAGAGAAACCGACGACATGGACCTACATGCGAAGGGGAAGCATCCGGGAAGCAAGGGAACCGACCTCGGGCAAAGGAGCCCACGGGGGCCGGGCCTAAATGGGCCCGGGCCCGGCCGGCCCGATCCGGTCGGCCCGAGCCCATTTAGGGCCCAAACCCGTCCTCCTTTGCCCTAGCCGCCAATCGGGCTATTTATAGTCCCCCGACCGAGAGCCACGGAGAGAAGATTTCGTCTTCGGCCGCCGAGGGGCAGAGAAGAGAGGGACACCATGTCGGAGAGGAGAGGGTCGAGCTAGTTGACTAGGGTTTCCCCTAGCCGACGTGGGAACCTTGCATGGAAGACCACGTCGGAGTTCCCGGAGCTAGAAGCAAGATCAAGGAAGGATCCCGGTGGTGATCTTGTGTATGTATCATTGTCATAGTTGAATTATCAAGTTGAATCTTTTCTTAGCGATCAAGTGTTTCCTCGAAGATTTCGTTTTTCGATCGGCTTTGCTTATTCCAATTCTATTCGTACGATAGATTACATAGGGTGTTCTTGTAGCCGCGGTGGCTAGAGGTACACGCCGGATCTTCCGAAAGAATCTCGACTTGTCTTTTGACTCGCCCTAAGCTCCCCGCATGAATAGGGATACGTTGTGACGAACGGGGGTCTCGAAAGGCGGATGTTTTCGGATTTGGACGGGAAACCACGATTTAAAGAGGCTTCTATTAAGATTCGATTTGCTACTTCTTCTTTTGCTTGGAACTTCAACAAAAGGCTTACCCCGATCCCTCTAGATCGGTTTATCTACCCAATCTTACTTTGTTTTCTCCGGTTTTTAGTAGATTAGATTCGTTTTGTGTCTTTTACTTAGATGCATTAGGTTCTTTATTGAAGATTGCGTTATTTGGCTTTAATAGATTAAGTCTTGCGTCACACATTTGTTCCACGGATTCGATACCTTGGGTTCACCACTCGAGGGAAGAAGGGTCCCTTGACTACGACGGGAGACTTGTACGCTTGCGAGTCACGAACGAACTTTGATACAAACATTAACCGTCAACAAGCCCCTTTTTCTGGCGCCGTTGCCGGGGAACAAGTGATCAAGATTTGATTTTTTATTGCTTTTTTTTGTAATTTTCAGTACTGATTTTGTTTTATTTTTGCATCTACTAAACTTTGATCATCCTCAAAATACATCTAATCTAGTTTGTCTAACTCTAGTCTTTATAGATTTGTTTTGTTTTCTAGTTTTTTTTGCATACTTTGTTTATTGCTAACCCTAACCGGAGATGGTTGGCTACCTCTCCAAGAAACCCAAACCTTTTTGTGGATGATCCGGAAAACTTTACGGGCAAAGGTGACATGCAACACAAGCTAAAGGGGTGGAAACCCTAGATTCAAAAGTTGAAGTCGAAGGACCGTCGAAATCTCCAAGGAAATCACCACCTCCAAGTCCAAAGGAAGATCAACCTCAACCACCGGAGCGGCTGCGCACCCGGACATCGTTGATCTACCTATCATAAACCTTCAAGACGCCGGGAGGCCGTTCAAGATCAAAGTCTCAACTATCCGCATGACGATTGCGAGAGCTGATTGCATACGAGTCGGATTCCTTGAGTGGCATATCGGTTTACCTAAGAGAAGGATGGAGAAGATGGAGATGGAGAAAGAAGCTCAACACCTAAAGGCCGCCGAAGCAAGATCCTCATGCAAGGAGTGTGTGGAGTACGACCATGTCTAAGGTAACCCCGATTTAATGCAAGTTCGTCGATTCAAGTTTTGGTTTCTCTTTGTGCACAATTCAAGGACTTGATGGACGAGCAAGCTAAGATCAACAAGGACGCCGTCACTAAGTTCGAGGCTATGGAGAAAATATTGAAGAATTTAGATGGCAAGGTGACGGAGGTCGGAAGCTCTATACGTGAAGTGTTCATCGTGATGAAGATGCTAGACGCAAGTGGGACAACTTGCGGCGCCCGATGGGTAACTAAGAAGAATATCCGAGACAACTCCAAGGTCCCAAGACGGCGAAGGCTACTCAAGCTCATTCGGGAGAGATGAAGGATCACATTAGAGACCATGAAGATCACGACCGAAGGACCGGAGTTCGAGATGCCGAGCCACAAGGAAGTTGTTGCATCCGTCAAGACCAAGGACAAAGCCCACTGTGAAGACCAAAAAAATTGACTAAGCCAAAGTGGGTACCCAAGATTGCAACGCCCGCAAAGAGCGTTGATCCGGAGTAATCAAGTGAAGAAGTCTAGCCATGGACTATAAACGAAGCGCTAGGCGGGAGGCAACCCGTTTCGTCGAGTCAAGAATAAGCTACCGGGAGGACAACCCGATTCCAGGTTTTTTCGAGTCTTTTTAATAATTTAGTTTTTGAGTTTTATTACGCAAAGACATTAGACTTAGAAGTGGTTGAACAATATTAGAGACATAATTCTTGATTGAATGTTTTCTTTATCATAAACCCTTTGCATGAACCCTCCTATGTGCTTGTTTGATTCTTTTCTTTTCGAGAAACCCTCAACCAAATAATTTCAGAACCTTAACTCAACCTTTCACCCTCATTATGGTGCTGAGGTTGACTTATTTTTCATGCTAAAACCACACGAGTAGAGCCACGATTTATTTTCAAGTGTTAATAAAATTCAGCACGTGGTAGGACTCGCGTGAACCTAGAAATCAAAGCTTTTGGTTGGTTTTAAAAATCTTTATCCTTGGTTTCTCTAGGATTAGAATTTTTCTAAGCCTATTCTAATTTTGTTTTATTCAAAATCTTTCTTATTTAGCCAAAATTAGAACCTAAACCTATGCCCCCATGATCAAGCCGGGAAAATGTCTGCTCTCAACCAATGAAGGCAAACTATACCGGTGAGACCGAAATCGACGTAAAAAGAAAATATTTTCGACTTGCATTTGTTTTTAATGGTTTAAAAACTTCTCTAAAATTATGTTCGAGCTCTTGCATGGCTCTGAAAAATATTTTAAATTTCGAATTAGAGGAGTGCTTAACCTTAAACACACCTTAATGGAGGCAATCTAGTAATCATGCATGCACCATTGGATTCCCTTTCATCAACTTTCACCAATTCCACACGCAAGGACAAGCATGGTGGGCAGCAAGCATCAACTTTGCAGGAATCTCATGGTGGCATGTGAAGCAAGTGGAGCTAGGGAGCATGGACATGACCCAAAACATGAAGCATCAAGTGGAAGAACCAATAGTGGACGAGAGCGTTTGGGCGGTGCAACTCGTGGAGCACGCAGGCAGGAAAGTTGCAGAGGTGAAATGATCGTGCTGGAAGAAAGACGAGACGGGGAGGAGCACCGAGGCCGGCCTCACCTACATAAGGAGCCCCCCCGCTCCCGTTTTTTGCGAGCAAGCTTCCCTCTCCTTCCTTTGTTTGTGTGTTCAAGTTTGTGTGCTCAAAACCTCCGTAGACATAGCCAACCTTCCCAAGCTTGAGAGCTCAAAAAAAAATCCACATCCTTAATCCACTCAAAGTCCACATCCGAAGCAAAGAGTTTAAGTGCCTAGTTTACCGGTTGCAACCCGGAATTTTAGTTGAAGAAAAGAGTGCAGCAACCATGTGGAAGAAAACCACAGGTTTCTTCTCCAAGAAGAAGAGTTCGTCGTCATCCAAGCCGTCATCAACCACGTCTTCGAGAAGGCACTCGGTTTCCGAGTCTCCCCGGAGCATGGAGACGGATACGGCGCCACCGAGGAGGAACGATGCTCTCCTCCTTGGTGGTATGAGGGCTGCGAGAAGCACTTCCATGAGGTTCACCGAACCTCGTGGGCACACGGAGGAGCAGCCCGCGCCACCATGACGATCGACTCGCTCAACCGCACCACCTCCTTACACCCCCGACACACTCTTCGTACGGCTTCATCATCTTGTCGGCGGAGGAGGAGGAGAGGCTCTCTAATCTTGAGAAGAGGCTTGTGCCGAATGTCGAGTTCGACGACCAAGCACTCTACACCTTGGGTTTTTGCACCGACATATACTATATGTTGGGGCACCTCGGATGGGGTGCGGTTCTCCAATGGAATATCGGTGGACACCCATTTGGGTTACGCCTTGGAAATTTTGATGACTATTGCACCCATCGTTGATGATGATGGGATGCAAAGCTTGTCATTCCGTTTGGAGGGAGTCCAACAAGTGGTTCCCTACGAGCACGTTAGGGAGCTGCTTGGATTCCACAAGGGAGCTCCGGAGAAAGTTGACGTGCCACCCGGCATGTTAGCGGGATTTTGGAACATGATCTCCGGAGAAGCCCATCAACAACGCAATTGCATCCGCAACCCCATTATCCCGATATTTCACTCTTGGATGTGCAAGAGGGTATTGGGGAGGATGAAGGAAACAAAGGTGACCGACGCGGAGTTGAATTGGCTATACTCGGCTTTAATTGCCGGGCAGCCAATAGACCCCTCTTACCTCATGATCAACCGTTGGTGTTGTTAAGCAACATCGGGGGCGGGTAATATTGGTTCGGGGTGTTACCTCTCCATGTTGGCCTTTTCCTTGTGGCCGGGGATCGCAAGAAACCCCGACCACCTTTTGCGTGGTACCTCTCTCGGCATTGAGTATTTGCGGCAAGGCAAATACATTAGCGGAGATGAGAGAGGAGGTTATCGGTTGGCCATTGTGAACCTACCTCTTCCCAACGAGAGGCTTAGGCTTTTCAATGAAGGGAGAGAAGATTGGTTGGAAGAAGGACTACTTGTTCCCGCAAGGAAGAACAAGAGAGGAAGAATCGTAGAGGAGGCAACATCCTCCGCACAAGCGAGTGGAGCACAACCCAATGTGCAACCATTCGGCGGGGTCCCTCCTCCGCCAAGTTATTACGGAGGGTCACAAAAACAAGCATGGGGGGTGGTGCACCGGTACCCCCACAAAATTATGTTGTGCCCAACGCTAACTTCGCGGAGTCCTACGCTCATCATCCCCAACCACAACAAAGCATGGCCATTATTGGAGGGTTTGCTGCAAGTAACGCTCAAAACATCGCAGCCATCCAAGCTAACGCAGCTCAACTTGGTGAAGGCAACGCAAATATTGCCTTTGAACTTGGACGCCTTCACCTTGTGGAGCCAAATCAATTCGTCGGAGGGAATGTCCAATCATATTATGAACAAGGGTTTTATTATCAAGACTACCAACATCAACCACCGGCGGAGGACTAGAAGATTTAGGAACTTTTGTTTTCTTTTCTTTTCTATTTCTCTGTAATTTTCAGCTTTTGCTTATGTGTGTTTGCGTAGTATTTTTCTGTTTCTATTTAATTTTCAGCAAGCATGTATGTTTATTTTCAGTGTGTATTTCAACTTGATATCACCATTAATAAAGTGACCACCTTGATTATATCATTGGAAAAGTTACAAAATTCGTGCCATGTTGATATATGATTAAAATTGCAGCTTTGTTCATCTTTGTAATTGATTTATGCATGTTTAAGCTAGTGCTCTCTTAAAAATACAGATCTGAATTTATTTAAATGCTAGCTTAATTTTCAGCGGAGGTTATGATTAAAATAAAAACCCATAGTGTTTAATGTGCTCTCAAGTTATGAATAGATTAAAGATGTCTTTCATGCTCAAAAATATCGCTAACCTTGTCACAAATATCACTTGTGTGTTGCTCAACCTATCCAAAGCCTTATATATATTTGAGCGCATAAACCTTAGTGTACAAGATTTATTTTTGAGTGAGTTATTGCAGGCCATGATTTCTCGGCCCGAGACTAAGAAGCTGGTCATTCCATTTTTGCGTATCTATCTTTTTGCTAGCCTTTTATCCGTGCATTGTGTATCCCCACATCGGTGATCTCACAAACTTCGCCGGATATCCACCCTTAAACCAAATATCTTTTTTTGTGATTACCTCCTTGACCACAACCTATCGTTGAGAATGGATCATCAATTCAAGGAAGATCGCAAGACGGTGCCAACGTTGAAGATTTCAAGTATCTCTCCAAGGAAAAATATTCCGGTACCTACCTTATTTTTCGCCTCTTTGCTCGAGGACGAGCAACGTCTAAGCATGGGGGAGGAGGTAGGTACGGTGCAGTTTTAGAGTTCAAAGGGGAATATTTAAAAAAAATGATGAAAGAGATGTATAGGGTAGGGTAAAAAATCTAGTGATACTCATGACTTTCAAGGTATAAAAAAATTCAAAACTTCATTGTGGAAGTCATAGGCTGAATATATGACGAGGAAAAAAATGAATGAATGAAAGAAAGAAAAGAATGAGAAATATGAGAAAGAAAAAAAAATGTGCGTAAAGTAAATTCCCTAGCTCTCTAAAAGTGCATTCAAGGCTTCAAGTTAAAAAGATCCATTCTCATCTTCCAACCATGTGCAATCCGATAACGAGGACTTCCTTTGTGCCTCGGGATCACTCTTTGCCATTTGCACATGTCCACTTATCTAAAGGTGTGTGTATTTTTCTCTTTCCCCTCCTTGATTTAACATTATTTTCCAATGACCTTTTTGACGAGTCTCGGTAAGACCATGAGAAGCTTGTCTTGTTTTGACAACACCTCATTTATAAAATCTTGTTAGGACTAAACTTTCCCAAAGCTCCATATAAGCCTACCACACATATATATGAGAGGGAAAGGAGTAGAATATATAAGCTTGAGAGACAAGTGAGATGAGAGTTCATGAGCAATATACAAGATGATTTAAATTTGTGAATTTGGTTTAGCTTTTCTTTATCTCGTTCTTTATTTCAAAAATTCTGAGATCTGTTTAAAACTTTGTGAGCATGTTAATACTTGTGGGATAAGCTTAATAAGAATCTACCCTCCGTAGAGATGAAGGCTAGTACATTATGGAACTTTAATGAATTAAAATTTTGAGAGCATTATGTTTTCTCATGTGTAATCAAGTGCAAAGTTTAAACATTGTTTAGCAATGATGATGTCCATCGAAGGCTTACTCGAGGACGAGCAAGGTTTAAGCATGGGGGAGATGTTGACGGTGAAAATCCGTCAACCTAGCCATGAGTTTACCTTCGGTGTTGGCATGAGTTTTATACCTTATCCATTGGTACTAACCCCCGTGGTATAACAAGTTCACGTGTGCATGTCGGTTTTGGAGTTTAATGTTTATGCAGGGTTTTAGTGTTGAATGCAAGACTTTCGGGATAAGTTCATCAAGCACCTCATTACAAGACCTTGAAGTCCTGAACAAGTCATGCAATGAAGCAAAATTAACTCCAAGAAGCCGGGGACTTGATCCGAGAAGACGACAGACTCCAGGGACCTGACCAGAAAAGTCTTGAATCTTGCAAGACAAGGAGTTGAGTCCAATTCGGAGAGAAACCGACGACATGGACCTACATGCGAAGGGGGAAGCATCCGGGAAGCAAGGGAACCGACCTCGGGCAAAGGAGCCCACGGGGCCGGGCCTAAATGGGCCCGGGCCGGCCGGCCCACGATCCGGTCGGCCCGAGCCCATTTAGGGCCCAAACCCGTCCTCCTTTGCCCTAGCCGCCAATCGGGCTATTTATAGTCCCCCGACCGAGAGCCACGGAGAGAAGATTTCGTCTTCGGCCGCCGAGGGGCGAGAGAGAGAGAGGGACACCATGTCGGAGAGGAGAGGGTCGAGCTAGTTGACTAGGGTTTCCCTAGCCGACGTGGGAACCTTGCATGGAAGACCACGTCGGAGTTCCGGAGCTAGAAGCAAGATCAAGGAAGGATCCCGGTGGTGATCTTGTGTATGTATCATTGTCATAGTTGAATTATCAAGTTGAATCTTTTCTTAGCGATCAAGTGTTTCCTCGAAGATTTCGTTTTTCGATCGGCTTTGCTTATTCCAATTCTATTCGTACGATAGATTACATAGGGTGTTCTTGTAGCCGCGGTGGCTAGAGGTACACGCCGGATCTTCCGAAAGAATCTCGACTTGTCTTTTGACTCGCCCTAAGCTCCCCGCATGAATAGGGATACGTTGTGACGAACGGGGGTCTCGAAAGGCGGATGTTTTCGGATTTGGACGGGAAACCACGATTTAAAGAGGCTTCTATTAAGATTCGATTTGCTACTTCTTCTTTTGCTTGGAACTTCAACAAAAGGCTTACCCCGATCCCTCTAGATCGGTTTATCTACCCAATCTTACTTTGTTTTCTCCGGTTTTTAGTAGATTAGATTCGTTTTGTGTCTTTTACTTAGATGCATTAGGTTCTTTATTGAAGATTGCAGTTATTTGGCTTTAATAGATTAAGTCTTGCGTCACACATTTGTTCCACGGATTCGATACCTTGGGTTCACCACTCGAGGGAAGAAGGGTCCCTTGACTACGACGGGAGACTTGTACGCTTGCGAGTCACGAACGAACTTTGATACAAACATTAACCGTCAACAATGACACACCCGGATGGCAGATGCTAAACTTGGTCCATACGTTCGGTGCAACAAAAAAAGAGTTCAGTGGCAAGGGCGGGTCGCTCGCACCTTCGGTTCCCTGCGCAGGCACCACCGAGGGGACCTACGTAGAGACACCCCATATTAGTGGCTGTTACAACCACAACAACAAACAAATACTTCCGTTTACTGAACTCTAGCTTGAAACCCCTCACACCTCAGCTTCGGCGATGGCAGGCGGAGAATTAGTCTGGGCGACGCCCGCGTCTTCGGGAAGAGCTTCGCGCGCCGGAGAGCTGACAGTGAGCAGGAGGGCCTCAAGCTCAGCTAAGTGCGCCCTCTCGTCGGTGTCGCCTCCAGTGGGACCACTGGTGCTTGTCGTGTCATGTACCTCCTCGGCCGGTGCACGGACGTCGTCCCCACCGGGCGTAGCGGTGGCTTCGAGGGAGGTGTGGGCCGCAAGAGCAGTATCCACAGCAACCACGGCACGCTCCACATCACCGGCAGGGATCTCTGCCAAAGGAACATTGCGCTCCGCCCCGTCATCTTCGGATTCATGGGCGTCGTCATGCTATGCACCGGCTCTTCTGCCCGCCGCGCGGTCCTACCCTCGGCTGCGGAACCTTCGGCGGCAAGCAACGGGACCCCGATCATGGCGATCCAGTTGCCTTCCTCCATGAATTGAGGCTGAGGAAGCACACCGCCGTGGTGGGACCAAAGACGCTCCGCAACGCACGCCTGCAAGCGAGGTCCTATCTGCACGACAGCAAAGCAGCACGTTTACGTCATCATAAGTCGACAACAGATAAGAGTGTCGGTACGAAAATGAAAATCATTTCGATGGACCTGAGCACTTAAGTGAACATATTCATCGAGGATAAGGCGGGATCCGCGTTCGGCGAAGAAGGTGTTCATGAAGTTCTTGGCAAGGTTCTTGGCAAGCATGGGGAGTTTAGCCACGTCCAGCTCCGCGTCGGTTGGCCAACCGAAGTCATCTTTCGTTAAGCGCCAGAGATCACCCTTGCTGATGGTTTTTTCCAACAAAGGGCGGTCGGCCAGAACCAAGGAGCACACGGAGTAGGTCAGCGTGCGGACCTCGACCGCAGCTCCAGGCTCATCGAAGATCTTGGTGTTCATGGTGATGAGATCGAAGCAGGCGCTCACCCATTCATAAAAGGACGCGATGGTGCACTGAGGGAACGAAGTTGGCGGGGCGTCAAGATTGCATTGTGCCAACAGTTCCAGCACTTCGGAGCGCAGCACCTCCGCGCTCTGTATATGTTCTGTGTGGTAACGCTCTAGGACGCCGCCCAATCAGCCAGCCTCGTTCTTCGCGTCGGTCAGTTCAGCATCTATATTGCGGAGTTGGACGCTCAAGTCCTCTTTAGCGCTGGCCATCCTCTCCACATCCAGACGAAGCGTCTCAAGGGTGGCCTGGGAGGTCTTGCTTTCATTTTCTTTCTCCTGCTGAAGTTGTCGGCTTCATTTATGTTCTGCGGCCAGCAAATTTTCAAGCTCGACCACCCATTTCTGCAGTGATGCGGTTGCGGTAGCCGACGATTCTTAGGCCTCCGTATTCTCCCGCTCCAGCGTTCGTGCAAGGCAGCGCGACACCACAAAATTTTTCAGGGCCAAATCACCGCACGCGGTTATCAGCTCCTTGGAGCTAAAGCCGCTGAAATATTCCTCCTCGTGCGGGATCACGAAGCTCGAGCCCACTTCTTCCAGGAATCTGTGTTCATGCCCACCACTCATCATTCCCAAGAAGCGGATTTGCTTCCCACCAATCAGCTTCGTCTCGGCGAGGATTTGAAGACGGGTAGCAACAGCTTGAGGGTCCTCTGGTGTTATGCGGTAGTTGCTGCTTTCGGGGTCCTTGTCCTCCTCCGCCTCCTCCTCTTCGGCTTCAGCAACGAAGCAACCTTTTTCACCACCCGTTGCCAAAGACGAAGCGGACTGACCAGTATTTTCAGAGGAGCTTGATGAGCTAGTGGAAGCTGAGCTTGTTTTGCCTTCATCGCAAGGGGCTTCGTCACCGAGGGGTGGGGGGCTTCGGCCACGAGGCGCATCGCCAACTGAGGACACGATGCAAACATCACTCTCATCGTCGTTGTCTTTCTCTTTGGGGCTCAGCGGCATGAGCAGTGGTCCGCTGGGTTTTTCTCCACCTCTCGAAGGCACAGCTGAGCGCAAGGGCACGGCGACGATCACGGTCCCCACAGTGCCGGTCTCCACGTCAACAACACGGGTTCTTTTGGCCAGCGGGTGTGAGCTTGTCGATCGGGTGCCGCGTTTCTGCCGGGTTTTCACTTCGGCAGCAGCGAGGGAAGTTTTCTTCGTAATCTTCTTCGACGGCGCGCCTCCGGCACGCGGTGACGTCGCAGTCTCTCCTGCATCTGTTTCAGCAGCGGCGAGTGCTGCAGCTTTCCTCTCGGCCGCCTCGCAGTGCTTGGCAAAGCCGAGTCATTCGAGCACGACGAACTTGAAAAACTCGAACAAGCGATTTGTTTGAGATCCATTCAGCTCCGCCACTGTGTCCTTGTACTCCTTCGGCGACACGGGGCCAAGGATGAAATCGCCATGATTCTCCACTTTTCTCTTCTTTAACTCTGCGAATCGGCAAGTAGAAGTAAGCGTCAGGAAAAACCGATGTGACTTAAAAGTTTACATTGATTCAAAGGGTCAGAGGAGAACGCGAAAACTCACGAGCCAAGGTGAAGCTAAAAACCTTCGTCCAGTCAGGGCACGGGATGCTGCCGATGTCGGCAGCCCAGGCGTCTTCGGTCACTACCCACCCATCGATAAGCGAGCACACGGGAATGCTGCGATACTCTTCGACGATGTCGCGGGTGTTGTACTTACAGGCAAACCGGCGAAGCATCATGATGAACTTGTCCCCTTAGGGACAAGACGGATTTTTTGTGTACGAATCGTGGAAGGGAGGCAGCTCCTTCGTAAACAGTGGATGTGGCTCCCCTGGGGCGAGTTTAGTCACGGTGTGGTACAACCAGTGATGTTGCCAATCCGAAGGCCATTTGTTCCGATACGCGGTCACGGGGCTAACAACTCTGGTTTTGTACGAGAAGTTCAGGCAGCCAAACTGGCAGTCCTTCTCCACGGTATTGTCCCCCTCCTCTTCGTAGACGGTGCGACGTTGGTGGTGGACCTGGTGCGCCGAGGCGAAACCTTCGGCGGAGGGTTTGATCTTCGTGGTCCGGCAGATCCACATATACACCGAAAGGCGTAGGATGGCGTTGGGGGTAAGTTGATGCACATAGATGTCGAAGTAGCGAAGGATGTCGATGACGACTGGATGAAGAGGGAACCGAAGCCTGGCAAACAGCAGATCCCGAAAGATGACGACTTCGTTTTCCTGGGTTTTGGCACGGTGTCCCTCCTGGGAGCCCTCCCCGTCCCGACCATGCGGTTCTTCTGAAGGGGGGATATATCGCCCCCATCTATCATGCTCCGCTCGAAGGTGTACGTCTTTGGAATTTCCTTTGCGACAGCATCGTGCCTCCGCTTTGGGGCCATGACTACAACTGTTGCGAACGAAAGGAAGACAGTGGGCGAAGGGGATCTTACAGTTGAGACCACGGGGGTGCAAGCCTCTCATTTGTCGAGCACAGCAGCAGGGTGGGGCAACCCAAGGGTCGGGCCCCCTTTTATAGTGTGTCGCCGCCCGATAATCTCGCGCCTAATGCGTGTTTTTACCTTTTTACCCTCACGCACGAATCTCTCAATGGTCATTTCAGTAGGGGCACCCCGCGTCTTTCTCCCAGGTAAGAGCGGTGTGGGCCGTCTGTGGGAGTTCCGAAGCCCATTTTCGCCATCTGAAGAGTTGTTCGTAAGCTCAGCGCATCTAAGGGGCGGCACGGCACTCACTGACGAGGGGCTACTGTTGGGGAATATGGTCTTCGGAACGTCCAGTCACGACCGACGCGAATCGTCAACCTCATGCCATGTGTACGAAGCGGTCAAGTGCGCAAAATAATGATCTAATGAGAATGCTGATGTTACTTGAAAGCGTGTGTGTGTTCTGTATTGCAGGTTCTGATTCGCCTGCGGTCGTTTCGGAGGTGCAGAGCTTCGGCGCCGAAGGTGCGGACCGGTCGAGAAACCCGTTTGTCAGAAAGCGCTCCGATGCTGGACGGGAGCGGGCCGCGTGGAGTGTTGTGGAGGCCTTTCATGGACGCAGTGGCGCGGTGGGCTATTTCGGCGCCGAAGGTGCGGCGCGCGCGGTGGCCCTGGTTCTGTCAGAAGGGCACTGTTACACGTAAGCGCGCTAGACGTGTAAAGGTCACCGTACAAAGGAGAGACAAAAGGTGCCGCGTGTAAAGGAGGGTCGACCGTGTGAAGACACGCTGGATGCCCGTACGAGGCAGGGAGTTACTGTAATGCCCTTCAAAAGTGTGTAAAGCCGTTTGTCACGAACGGAAAATGTGTAATTGGGTTATTTGATCACTCCCGGGGGCCTCCTATAAATAGAGGTTCCATTATAACCGAACGGACACACATTAATGAGAAGAGAGCTCTGAAGGTCTGGCTCAATTGCGTAGCCTCCGGTTCTGTTTATTTCGTTTTCTTCTGTAGTGCGAAGCAGTAATTGTAGCAGTAGAGGTAGTAGTAGAGGTAGAAGTAATCTAGTCGTAATATAGTGTGATCTTCTCAGTGAAGGTTGAGTTACTCATTGAGCGTTCCCTTCGTCTCCGAGGGGGCCTTCGACCGTGACCCCTTTGGAGAAGGGCGTACGATTCAGGGGGCTGTTGTGTCGGCATCCACCTTCGGGCTCGATTTCCACCAACAGTCCCGTACATCGCCGAATTCCATACCCAACCCTATACATCTCTTTTGTACATCACATTCCTTGAACACAACCTATTTTCAAAGTTTTGTCTCATCTCTAGCATGGTTTTTGTTTAAAATTCAGATTGTGTGCATGCAAGAAAGAGAGGAATTGAGAGCTTTGGAAAGAGAGAAAAAGATGTCAAGAGAGGGAAAAGTTAAGAGAAAAGTATGTGTATGGAAAAGAAAGAAAGAAACATAAATATATGTGTATGAGAGAATGAAATAGTGATTGAAAAAGGAGAAAAAGAGAGGAGAGGAGTGGCAAGAAGGATATGTGAGGGATGAATCAAGTGAAAAGAAAAAATAAAGTGCAAGGAAGGATGTTACGTTGTTGAGA
The DNA here is from genome assembly GCA_947561735.1 of Cenchrus americanus. Taxonomy (NCBI): domain Eukaryota; kingdom Viridiplantae; phylum Streptophyta; class Magnoliopsida; order Poales; family Poaceae; genus Cenchrus; species Cenchrus americanus. The sequence continues at coordinate 71,158,535 of OX387244.1, read as the reverse complement.
GACAAAACTTTCACTCTTTTTCCAACCATGTGCAATCCGACAATGAGGACGTCATCGGTGGTCATATTTTCTTTTGCCCTTGCACATGTCCACTGTGACGCCCCAGGTTTTTAATTACCGTCATTAACGCTAATGACCGGATCAGCCGGGTCAAACCAGTCAAACCCCAGTCAAACCTAGGTCAACCTGGGTCATCACCCGAAAACCTCGTCAATGAACCCCAATGAACCCCTTGACCAAGCCTACACCCACCTGTAGTCAACCCTTGGTCAAAGACACGGTCAAACCCCGCTTGACCGTGGACGTCAGCGAATGTCGTCCGGAACTTTTGCCGCGTTCCCCAAAATTCACCTAAACACTTCAAAATCTACCTTTATGAAAGTTGTCCATCTTGTTGAGGGACACAACTTTCATGCAGATTGGCATTTCAAATTTGGAGAGGAAAATTGTGAAAAACCCCTTGCAAGACAGATTTTCCTGTTTTCCGAAAACAGCCGACATTCAAAGTTGGCACGACGTTCCTGCAAAATCCGTTGAGAAAAACACTATATGGCCTTTTTGAAAGTTGTAGAGGGTAGTTGGATCTACAACTTTCCTATTCATTGCCTGGTGCACTTTTATTCAATTTTTGGGAGAAAAACCTACTTGAACAGGGCCAGTTTGAATAACTTCAGGCGCTCTGCGTGCCAGGCCGCGCCGCCGCGCGCCCGGCCGCGCCGCGCGCGCGCGCGCCCGCGCGCCGCCGCCGCGCCCGCCCGCGCCGGCCGTCCGCGCCTCGGCGTCCGGGCCGCGCACCGCACGTTCCCAAGGCCCCTCGCGTGTTCCCCGGGCTGCCCGTGCCCCAAGGTGCCTCGAACGGCGGGAACGCCGCGGAATCCGCGCCGCCGTACCCCTCCCCGCCGCCCGCCGTGGTACGGCACGCCGCCGCCGCCGCCGCGCGCGCCCGTGCCCTCGCTACCCCCCGCCCGCGCATCGCTTTAAGAGCCGCCACGGCTTCCCCGCGACGCGCGGACCCCCCCCCCCCCTCCCGGCCCCCGACCGAGCCGCACGGCCCCCCCGTCGCGCCGCAACGCGCGCGCCGGCGTCCTTGGGACCGGCCGCGGCGAGCTCCGGTGACGAGCTAGGCCGCAAGACCGGTGGTCGTTCCCCGCGCTACCTAGGCCCCTAAGGAAACTACCCAAGCCTCTCCCCTCTTCTCATCGGCCCGAACCGCGCCGCGGCAGGAGGCGCGGCGGCCGCCGCCGCGGTGTGCCGCCGAGCACCACCGCCGGCCACACCTCCCGACCAAACCCCTGCCCAAATCGAGCCCAAGTGCCCCCTAGACCCTCCTCCACCCCTTCCCCGGGCAAGAGAGCCGCCGGCCTCACCGGAATTGGGCAGCCCGTGCCGGCCAGCCGCCATAGGGGTGACATTGCGAACCTTCAACTATTTCCAGGGTCTTAACTGCAAGAAGGTAACTCCAATAGTAGATCCAAATTGCTGAATCTTGTAAATTGCGTAGAAAATCACAGAAAATTCAGAAAAATGTGAAACCACTTTTGTTAGATCCATGGTGATTTATACTACAACTTTCGTATTCTGTCCTGAGCTAATTCCTTTTAGTTTTTGCATGAAAAATACAAATGTGAAAACCCTAGATCTGCAATATCTCAAAAACCATAAATCCTCTGTAGCTAATTTTTCGATATGTTGTGTGTTAGGTCATGTCTAGCTCCTATGCCAAAAATTGCACAAAGTTATCGTGTAAATCTTTTTATAAAAATGTTTTTCTATCTCTGGCAGAACTTCATAAATGATTGTTCATGTTAAAAATATTTATGTTCTTGACCCCAACTTGTGCACACTGTCTTGTAATACCAAAATGCACATCTTGTGAATTAATCATGAATTTTGGATTAACAGAAATAATTATTCCTGATTTATGCATGTTTTCCTTGGTAAATTAATAAAACAAGATCAGTAGAGGTTCCATGTGAACATGTTGGTTTTCTAAGCTTGTTTAGCACCAGAGAACATACACAAGGAATTTTAGGTCATTTGTACGCTTAATTATTTTTATATACATTTAAATTGAATCACTAGATAACCTTTGTTATTTTCCATAATATTTATTTTCCTAGCATCCAACCTTTACATGTGGGTCCAATGGACCAGTATAGATGCTAGTAGACTTAAGAAACACTATTTTAATTTTTGGTAATTTAATTGCTTAATAAAAAGCTTAAAAGCCCTTTTTCTAGTGAAGAGAAATTAAATAAAGAAAAGCCCTTATTTAATTCTTTTCCTTTTTGAAAATATTATCTAAATTAATTAAAAGGTAATTAATTCTCATTGCTGATAAAGAATTAATTCAAGGATGAAAATATTATTTATATCTTGCATGTGGAAAGGAAATGATTAAAAGCTTTCACATGAAATGACAAGTATAAAGAAACCTTTATTCAATTGTGCAATAAAGAGAAATCTCCCAACCACCCATGTAACTTGAGTGTGGTTGCAAATCATGTTAAAAAGGTTAAATGTACCTACCCACTACTGTTGATGAAATTAAATTAAATTATTTACCTATATATGTACACAGTCACCATCAAAAAGAATAATTAATAAAGAGTTGCATATTGTTCCTTTACGGAAGAGTATGCTGAATGTGTTCTTATCTAGGTGAATGTGCCCAACAAATACAACCCTTGATTGTCAAATTGGTTTGTAAGTGATTAAAGTATAAGCTGTCGAATAAATCTTGCATTTGCATCTTCGTGTAGATCTTTCCGCCAGTAGACGTACGCTCGTGCCGGAAGGAGGAGACGAAGGTGCCGACCAAGAGCTGACGTGCGTGAACGCAGCTCAAGACCTGGACCCAAGTCCAGAAGGGCCCAAGGCCAACCTTGCCAGCGAAGGCAAGCCCCGGATCATTAACCCCGTCTTTTAAAAATTATGCAATTGTGTTTGCTATGATTGTGCACTTACGTTTCAGGAATTGAATTGAAACCCTAGATGCATGATCCTTAGGTACCTATGCTCTATCACTAGTATGCTAGGTCGATAGCTGCCATGCTATAGGACCGATAGAAGTCGAGTGATGTTCGTCACTCGCGAGAATAGGTTCCTAGATAGGAATCATAAGAAATCCTTAAATGGATCGCTCATGTGGTAAGAGCATGGGATTGGGCTCCGGTCCAGTGGGCATGTGGGCTAAGCTTTTGAACGTACCAAGCATATGCCGGGAATGGGACCGGTAAGCCTAGTACCTTAATGAGGCGGCACGGGATCTTACTATTACTACTCTTGAGCAATCTCCTTACCGGCTAGCTACCGGAAAGGGTGGTGTATGGTGACTCCGGGTATCTCGCGGGGTATGCGGATAGCTCGCACCGGGGACCGTAAGATTCGATCCCAACCCGAAGATTTATGGGGACGGCACTGGGGAGTTGTCCTCGCGGGGGCGGCCGACCATGTGTTTGGGTCTACCTTGCAAGGTTTAAATCAATCGATTGTCGGCCTCTCACCGATATCCGAGACTGCTTATTCTACTGGCCATGATATCCCATAACGATGGAACTCGAGGAATTTGTTGTATGAATTAATTGCTTGTCCAATTCTTGATTGAATTAGTTGGCACACTTAGAAATGGTAATCAAATAGAACTTGTGCTAAAAGATTGAAAGTAAGGATCTACTCTTAGTAGCTTTCCAGCAAAAGAAACTCCACCGGCCAAAAGCCTATCATGTCTAGAGGTTGGTGATGTAGTCATCACCCGACGGTTAAGTCTTGCTGGGTATTAGTATACTCAGCCTTGCTTTAAAACTGTTGTTGCAGGTGTGATTGACCGGATGGGTGACGACAAGTAAGGACATCATGGATGGCCTCTCGTGATGTTCTCCGTTGTGCTAGTTCATTTTATTTCCGCCGTATTTTCGAACTCTGAACCTTTATCTTATACCTTGAACAATGGTTTGTAATAAAATGTTTAACTCATGTTGTACTCTGGACTCGCCTTCGCGTGAGTTTTAATGCATGTGTCGATCCTCTGTTCGATGTTCAAGTGATTTACCGGGCGTTAACCCGGCAACCAACGACAGGGTGATACTTTACTACTGCTTAATGACCAAAGTGGATCGGTCTTAGGCGTTAGTACGGTATTTTCCTGGGTGGGTTGTCACAGCTGGTATCAGAGCGACTGCATGCACCAGAGTTTAATTAACAACTCTAATCACATGATTTGCGAATAAAATTTGCCAAGATTGTTTGAATTGCAAAACACGTTGGTCCGTTAAGGATAAACTAGACCGAGAGGCCCTAGAAGGGAATTTTTGGTTTCTTTCAGGTGGCTTATTAATCTATGGTTTATTTTGTTAACTCCCAGCACGTTACTTTATGTCAGACTTACATTCTCGCACAACCATACTAGTTCATCACGTTTTGCCATACGTGGTGGTACCACAGGGAAGTCCTGTGAGGGACTAGTGGGACCTATTCCAATGGGTGCCACGTCGCGTTTGAGTCTCGTCACGTTTTGCCATACGTGATGGTACCACGGGAAAGTCCGTGAGGGATGAGTGAGGCCTAATCCCATGGGCACTCACGTCGCGTCAGAGTCTTAAATAGGACGCTGTCCATGCAGCGGCTTAACGCATGGATGCCGTTTCTATAGTGAACGGTAATGAATGTGGACGCTTTCATGAGTGCTGGCATGAAAGGTTCGATGTGTTCTGGGATCTTCTGCAGGTACACTAACCTCGTTTCGTAAGTCGCTAAGTCAGCATCGACTAGATCTCGACTAGATATTATAGGGAGATACGCGTATGTGCCATGCCACCAGCGCTAACTCCGACTTTTGGCTTGATTGCCTTGTGAGGACGAATAGGACGTCTTGCATCATGTTAAAAATCGAGAAGGAACCTAAACTGAACTCACGTCTGTTTTTCGTGCTCTCAGAGGTAAAGTAGTTATAGCGTGTTATGTTCTGTTTAGCTTCTTTAGGTGTAGATGTGTTGTCGTGCTTAAGTTTAATAAAAGTGTTGCTCAAAATTGCTGCTCTTGCCCAAGAATCTTTCGTCTAAAATGATCTTAACCTAGGCCGCTTCAATCTGATCCAGTTTCCACTCATCAAAGTTCATGATCATACCTTGGTCTGCCACGTGGTATGCTTGGTAGTCAACCCTGTCTTGACATTCCCCTAGAACCTAGAACCTTGCTTGGTTCAGCACCTTTCTAGTACCCTAGCTCAACCTTGAGTACCCAACTTAAGTTTCATAACCTTGCTAAGTTGCTACGCCAATTGGGGGAAGTGTTGGACTCTGGTTTGAATAGGATGTTCGGTTCCCGATTGCCAGACCGTGTATCGTTGGTATGCCGCTCGTTCGAGCTCAGCATACGATGGTATTTAAGTATGCATGGTTACCCAACACCTTGACCCTACCGTATTCGTGGATCGAGTTAACTTTGTACACTTGCACCGCCTGATTCTCACTTCTATCATTATGTCCAGATGGACAACGCTGGCTCTACGTCGGTTGATGTGGAATCATGGACTCTCGTGAACTACCTCGAGGAGGGTGGTTTTCCTGCACTTTGGTGGGACACCCTGAAGGACTTTGGGTACACCATTTACCCCGAGTACTCGACATGTGAGATCATGACCACAGGCCAACTCCTTCGTTGTGAAGTAAAGGTGAAGATTTCAGCGTGCCCGATCAATCCTGCTTGGGATGAGTGGGAGTGTACGGCACACGGAAGAAACTTGTCCAACACAGTGCAGAAGGCTGCTCTCGAAGCACTCACCACTTTCTGTGGGAAGCACCCGACCGAGATAGCCGACTCTGCAGCTAAAGTCATTCCGGTACCCGAGCGACACATTGCACCGGGTGGTGAACGAGAAACTATCCTTCCAGTCCAGAGCAACTCTCACTATAGTCCTGACCTTGTCACCTCAGTCCGCTTCTCAGAAGCCATGTATGACACCTACCAATGAATGGTGGGAGAAAGCGTATTCTATAGACATCAAATCTATAGATACAAAGTTAAGGAAGTAGAGTGTTCAGCTCAAGCGTTGAAGGAAGCCCGAGCAATGATCGCTACTCTCAGGAAGGAAAGACGCAAGGACAAGGCAAAGATACAAGAGTTAACCGAGATCATCCATGAGCAGAATTTCTTGTTGCAGCATAACGATCAGTACATGCTTGAACTAGAAAATCAATTGGAAGCTCTAGCCGTTCCACCCCCAGAACCTGCCATCCCGGGACCAGCACAAGAAGAAGATGTTGAAGATATCCAGGGTGAATCTGGAATTGAGTCTGGACCTGAGTCACCATAGTCTTTCAGCGGGGAAGATCCCACCCTCGGAAGTTGGTCCATTGGGAATAAGAGTTCTGAGTCGTAAGAATGCAGTGTTGTGAGAAATCCTCGTGTACCATGACCACCTTTGGTCGACTCTTGCTGTCGGTTGAACTGGAAAACCTTGTCATTGCAGCTAGTCTGCCTTGTAATCCTAAATGTTGTTGGTAATTTCGAAAACTCTCATCGATGTACTGCCTTGATTAAACATCCTTTCCCACAATGATGTTCGCGAGGCATTAATTATGCTAAGTTGTGATCAATCAAGATCCGTACTCCACGAATTTTGTGCCAATCCAAGATCCAATCGACTCCTAAATCCTGAACTTGTTCTTTTCGGTCTTGCTCAAACCTTGCGATTTAAATTAAAATGTTGCTTTTGAGCATGCGCTGCATAGCATGTGCATTTGGGAAGCATGGGTATACTAACGTGCATTCGCATGAAACTTCGTGCCCTTACCTTACCTCTCTTGTTTGGTGACGTTGTTACCCCATAGTCAAAGGTGCCGCGATGGAACCTAGGGTATCGTGTGTGCTGCAGCCTCCCGACTACCACTAGGAGCGCGCTAGGTATCTTGGTTGTGAGATAGCAACTCATCACACAGATCCTCCCCCTACTATTGATTGCCCTTCCAATCACCAAAAAGCATATGGGTAATCGAGTTGTTCTAACGTGCATCATGAGCACCATACTGCACAAGCATATGCATTGCGCCAACTTTGAAAAGTGTTACACTTTCAAAACAACGAGTTGTCAAAACCTCAAAATTGTGAAATAAGCAAAGGTGTGAGCAAGATTATTCCTTGAAATTCCCACTTGAAGTCACCTTTCGTACAGGAGTTTGTGGAAATCTATCTTTAACCTTCCTTCCTTGTACTGGCCTATTGGGAATCCTTGACCAACTGGTTCCTTGCCATGAATCTTGACGATCTTGTAGCATCAATTCCTTTTCCTGCTAGCCAAGTGGAAAATGGTAGAAGGAGAAATTTTCTCGAGCAGTCAAGGTTCTCGAATAGTCAGTGTGAAAAAGTCATCCATCGTGTATTCGTTCGTGGTCCGTGCTTCAAATCCTCAGAGTCGAACAAGGAAGTACGCCCAGGATCGATCGAAGCAATTTTGCTACGCTCCTCAGTGTTGCTATCGCAAGCGTCAAGCGTAATATACCGAGTTTTTCTCGTTTTGCTCCCCATCACGGTCGATTATTTAGACCGTTGAGCCCATCATCATCAGTGACACGGTCATACGTCGCCATGACGCCGCTCTACCCTCGATTTCCGCAACTGTATTCACGCCGTCGTAATCGCGTGAGCTGACCTTGTTGAGCTCCGTGTTGAATACACCAGATAATCAACTGGGTCGACTGACCGTTACAGCCCCGCATCGGCTATAAAATGGAACCTTTTACCCGGAACCGCCGATACGAAAGCTCCATTTCCATCAGAGCTCGGCAGTATCACTGTTCTTGTTCTTCTTCTAGCTAGCCTGGCTAAGGCCACTAGAGCACCTCTCCCAGCTACTTCAATCTTCTCGAGCAAACTGTTCTCCGTCTGCATCTCCGACGCCAAGAAGAAGCTCAGAATAGACAGAAAGCAGAAATCAATCCAAGCCGCCACCCATGTCTCCGTCTTCGGAAGAGCTCGAGTCTTTTCGCTGGACATTGTTAGGAATGTACCTCTGTATCGTAGGAGGATTATGTCTGCTATTAGCTGTGCATGTGCACATTCATCGTCCGCTTCCTCACGAACGGCAATGAGGTAGTAAGAGGACGCACCTTGTACCTTTTTGTTCCATCTGCATTCCCGATCATGGGATGTGTGTAGGCAAAGTTTTACCAATTTGATATTGTGACTATTGGGATGTCCGGTTTGCATTGCTTACCGTGAACGAGTCTTGTACAATATGTCCGAAATATAAGCTTGGGTGAGATTCCAATCATGCGCTAATTAGGGACTCAAATTTCAGATGTTCCGACCGGCATGGAACAACCCCAATGATTTTGGAGCATCAGGTAGTGGTGATCTTACGCAACCGCCGCCCACGATGTTGACCGAAGCTTTCGTAGCAAAGACATACCGAAGTGTTGTGTCGGCTCCTCCGCACCCAACAAAGCAAATGGCTCAACAACTACAACAAATGCAACCGATGCAATCGAAGCTTCAACCTTCCAAGCCCTGTTCACCAGAAGTACCCACCCAGAGGGACATAAACGCCATTGTCGGCGCAACTCAACTGTTAGAAGGGCAGAATTCTATGCTGAACCAGATGGTGTCTGATATCATCCAAGGACGTTATGGGAAGCCATATCAGAATAGTTTGGCAGACAGTCTCTCTCAGTCCTTATCTGCTTCTATGGTCGAACAAGCCCGTTTATTCAATCTGTTGGAGGAGTATGTTAATCAAGACCAACCCCAAGCCTCCGACTCCATATTACCACCTTCTCAACTACCAATGGATCTTAGGGCAGAAGAGGATGCAATCCGAGGCAACAAGCGAGTATTATCTGAGATAGATGTAAGTGAGTGGGAAATTATCTGTACAGAGACTTGTCCGCGTGAAGGCAAACGAAGCTGTAACCCTAGTAGTGCCACTCAACTCCCTGCTAGTGAAACACCTTCGCGAACCACGAAGAGGGCAAAGAAGAAGGAGAAAAGGAGGCTCCGCCTTATCCAGGAAGCCCAGCAACCGATCTCCACACCCAAAGATCTTCCTCCCCGGTTGTGCTACAATTGTAGACAGCCCGGGCATTTTGCCAATAAGTGCCCGAACCCCAGACAGCAGAAGCCCCAACAGCAGAAGCAGAACCCCGGATCTGCTATCAACAACAGCAAGCCAAGTCCTCAAGTGGAGCAAAGCCAACTGAATATCATGGGTAACACTTCTATCCCCGAATCATTCTTCACCTCCCCTTGTAAATTCGAATCTCGGGACGAGATTCTTCTTAAGGGGGGTAGACTGTGACGCCCCAGGTTTTTAATTACCGTCATTAACGCTAATGACCGGATCAGCCGGGCAAACCCGGTCAAACCCCGGTCAAACCTAGGTCAACTCTGGGTCATCACCCGAAAACCTCGTCAATGAACCCCAATGAACCCCTTGACCAAGCCTACACCCACCTGTAGTCAACCCTTGGTCAAAGACACGGTCAAACCCCGCTTGACCGTGGACATCAGCGAATGTCGTCCGGAACTTTTGCCGCGTTCCCCAAAATTCACCTAAACACTTCAAAATCTACCTTTATGAAAGTTGTCCATCTTGTTGAGGGACACAACTTTCATGTAGATTGGCATTTCAAATTTGGAGAGGAAAATTGTGAAAAACACCTTGCAAGACAGATTTTCCTGTTTTCCAGAATAGGCTGACATTCAAAGTTGGCACGACGTTCCTGCAAAATCCGTTGAGAAAAACACTATATGGCCTTTTTGAAAGTTGTAGAGGGTAGTTGGATCTACAACTTTCCTATTCATTGCCTGGTGCACTTTTATTCAATTTTTGGGAGAAAAACCTACTTGAACAGGGCCAGTTTGAATAACTTCAGGCGCTCTGCGCGCCAGCCGCGCCGCCGCGCGCGCGCCGCGCCGCCCGCGCGCGCCCGCCCGCACCGGCCGTCCGCGCCTCGGCGTCCGGGCCGCGCACCGCACGTTCCCAAGGCCCCTCGCGTGTTCCCCCGTGCTGCCCATGCCCCAAGGTGCCTCGAACGGCGGGAACGCCGCGGAATCCGCGCCGCCGTACCCCCTCCCCCCCGCCCGCCGTGGTACGGCATCGCCCGCCGCCGTACGCCGCGCCGCCCGTGCCCGCTACCCCCCGCCCGCGCATCGCTTTAAGAGCCGCCACGGCTTCCCCGCGACGCGCGGACCCCCCCCCCCCCCCCCCACCGACCGAGCCGCACGGCCCCCCCCGTCGCGCCGCAACGCGCGCGCCGGCGTCCTTGGGACCGGCCGCGGCGAGCTCCGGTGACGAGCTAGCTGCAAGACCAGTGGTCGTTCCCCGCGCTACCTAGGCCCCTAAGGAAACTACCCGAGCCTCTCCCCTCTTCTCATCGGCCCGAACCGCGCCGCAGCAGAGGCAGCAGCGGCCGCCGCCGCGGTGTGCCGCCGAGCACCACCGCCGGCCGCACCTCCCGACCAAACCCCTGCCCAAATCGAGCCCAAGTGCCCCCTAGACCCTCCTCCACCCCTTCCCCGGGCAAGAGAGCCGCCGGCCTCGCCGGAATTGGGCAGCCCGTGCCGGCCAGCCGCCATAGGGGTGACATTGCGAACCTTCAACTATTTCCAGGGTCTTAACTGCAAGAAGGTAACTCCAATAGTAGATCCAAATTGCTGAATCTTGTAATTGCGTAGAAAATCACAGAAAATTCAGAAAAATGTGAAACTAATTTTGTTAGATCCATGGTGGTTTATACTACAACTTTCGTATTCTGGCCTGAGCTAATTCCTTTTATTTTTTGCATGAAAAATATAAATGTGAAAACCCTAGATCTGCAATATCTCAAAAACCATAAATCTTCTGAAGCTAATTTTTGGATATGTTGTGTGTTAGGTCATGACTAGCTCCTATGCCAAAAATTGCAAAAAGTTATCGTGTAAATCTTTTTATAAAAATGTTTTTCTATCTCTAGCAGAACTGCATAAATGATTTTTCATGTTAAAAATATTTATGTTCTTGACACCAACTTGTGCACACTGTCTTGTAATATCAAAATTCACATCTTGTGAATTAATCATGAATTTTGGATTAACAGAAATAATTATTCCTGATTTATGCATGTTTTCCTTGGTAAATTAATAAAACAAGATCAGTAGAGGTTCCATGTGAACATGTTGGTTTTCTAAGCTTGTTTAGGACCAGAGAACATCCACAAGGAATTTTAGGTCATTTGGATGCTTAATTATTTTTATATACATTTAAATTGAATCACTAGATAACCTTTGTTATTTTCCATAATATTTATTTTCCTAGCATCCAACCTTTACATGTGGGTCCAATGGACCAGTATAGATGCTAGTAGACTTAAGAAACACTACTTTAATTTTTGGTAATTTAATTGCTTAATAAAAAGCTTAAAAGCCCTTTTTCTAGTGAAGAGAAATTAAATAAAGAAAAGCCCTTATTTAATTCTTTTCCTTTTTGAAAATATTATCTAAATTAATTAAAAGGTAATTAATTCTCATTGCTGATAAGGAAATAATTCAAGGATGAAAATATTATTTATATCTTGCATGTGGAAAGGAAATGATTAAAAGCTTTCACATGAAATGACAAGTATAAAGAAACCTTTATTCAATTGTGCAATAAAGAGAAATCTCCCAACCACTCATGTAACTTGAGTGTGGTTGCAAATCATGTTAAAAAGGTTAAATGTACCTACCCACTACTGTTGATGAAATTAAATTAAATTATTTACCTATATATGTACACAATTACCATCAAAAAGAATAATTAATAAAGAGTTGCATATTGTTCCTTTACGGAAGAGTATGCTGAATGTGTTCTTATCTAGGTGAATGTGCCCAACAAATACAACCCTTGATTGTCAAATTGGTTTGTAAGTGATTAAAGTATAAGCCGTCGAATAAATCTTGCATTTGCATCTTCGTGTAGATCTTTCCGCCAGTAGACGTACGCTCGTGCCGGAAGGAGGAGACGAAGGTGCCGACCAAGAGCTGACGTGCGTGAACGCAGCTCAAGACCTGGACCCAAGTCCAGAAGGGCCCAAGGCCAACCTTGCCAGCGAAGGCAAGCCCCAGATCATTAACCCCGTCTTTTAAAAATTATGCAATTGTGTTTGCTATGATTGTGCACTTACGTTTCAGGAATTGAATTGAAACCCTAGATGCATGATCCTTAGGTACCTATGCTCTATCACTAGTATGCTAGGTCGATAGCTGCCATGCTATAGGACCGATAGAAGTCGAGTGATGTTCGTCACTCGCGAGAATAGGTTCCTAGATAGGAATCATAAGAAATCCTTAAATGGATCGCTCATGTGGTAAGAGCATGGGATTGGGCTCCGGTCCAGTGGGCATGTGGGCTAAGCTTTTGAACGTACCAAGCATATGCGGGAATGGGACCGGTAAGCCTAGTACCTTAATGAGGCGGCACGGGATCTTACTATTACTACTCTTGAGCAATCTCCTTACCGGCTAGCTACCGGAAAGGGTGGTGTATGGTGACTCCGGGTACTCGCGGGGTATGTTGGATAGCTTTGCACCGGGGACCGTAAGATTCGATCCCAACCCGAAGATTTATGGGGACGGCCCGGGGAGTTGTCCTCGCGGGGGCGGCCGACCGTGTGTTTGGGTCTACCTTGCAAGGTTTAAATCAATCGATTGTCGGCCTCTCACCGTTATCCGAGATCGCTTATTCTACGGCCATGATATCCCATAACGATGGAACTCGAGGAATTTGTTGTATGAATTAATTGCTTGTCCAATTCTTGATTGAATTAGTTGGCACACTTAGAAATGGTAATCAAATAGAACTTGTGCTAAAAGATTGAAAGTAAGGATCTACTCTTAGTAGCTTTCCAGCAAAAGAAACTCCACCGGCCAAAAGCCTATCATGTCTAGAGGTTGGTGATGTAGTCATCACCCGACGGTTAAGTCTTGCTGGGTATTAGTATACTCAGCCTTGCTTTAAAACTGTTGTTGCAGGTGTGATTGACCGGATGGGTGACGACAAGTAAGGACATCCTAGATGGCCTCCTGTGATGTTCTCCGTTGCGCTAGTTCATTTTATTTCCGCTGTATTTTCGAACTCTGAACCTTTATCTTATACCTTGAACAATGGTTTGTAATAAAATGTTTAACTCATGTTGTACTCTGGACTCGCCTTCGCGTGAGTTTTAATGCATGTGTCGATCCTCTGTTCGATGTTCAAGTGATTTACCGGGCGTTAACCCGGCAACCAACGACAGGGTGATACTTTACTACTGCTTAATGACCAAAGTGGATCGGTCTTAGGCGTTAGTACGGTATTTTCCTGGGCGGGTTGTCACATCCACCATTCTATATCTTCTCATCCTTGATATCCCCACATAAGGATTAATTCTCATAATCATTGGTTTTGAAAGGTAAACAATCATTAGAGGAAGTTCTTAGTTTGACAATATTTGTGTTGATTGTGCTAGCCATTCCTATAGCTCCACTTTACATGTTATATGAGGGACTTATGGGAGGTGAGAGTTTTATAAAACTTGTCTAGGATAGCCACTTTATATGAGTGACATGAGAGAGCTTGGATAAAGGTTTTTGTCTAACATTTGTTGCAGGAATTTTATTTTTGAAAATCATAAAAACCCTCCGATGGAAGCAAAGAAGTAAGTATGACTGAAATTGAAGACTTCGAGTGAAGAGTTTGAGTTGTGGGGTAAATCTTGACGTGGTAAAGATTCTAAATGCCCATGTTTATGTATGATCATCATTACTTTGTGTTTATGTATTAAAAATAAAAGATTGACTAACTTGTGAAGAAGGATTTAGCGGGACATTATTACAACACCTTGGACGAAGTTCTTTTACGAGTACTTGCTCGAGGACGAGCAAGAGCTAAGCGTGGGGGAGATGTTGACGGCGTATTTTGGTACACCAAACATGTTCATTACACTTTGGTTTGGTTTTGATTATGGAACTAACCCGCCACTAGGCACACTAATCACATAACAAGTTCATCTATGTGCATGCATTTGGAAGTGTTGTGTTTATGTAGGAAAACATGGACATAAAGGAAGGATTCACTACAAGTTCAAAGGAGCATTTACGGAGTTTTGTTCGTGTTCATGAGCTTGATGAAATCACTTTCAATGGTGGCGAGGACCGAAGTGCTACAAAAGAACACCCACGGGGATTGAAGCGTAAAAGACTAAACTTCATGCACGGAGAACCTCCATCTTGGACGCGAGGATGACATCGTCCAAATCATGCAAGTGGAAGGGGCAAAGTGCATACTCACCTTAGGACCCACGGGCGCGAAGGGGCGACTGAGCCGGGCCGGGATGGGCCTGGGCCAGTCGGCCCAAGCCGGCCGGCCGGCCTGGCCCACTCTCGACGTCGATTCGGCCCCCCTTTCCTTGCACCTGAAGGATCTTCAACCCTAAAGCCCTGGAGGCACCGCCATTTGCAAGGGCCAGAGCCATTCGCACCATGAGGCCATCCACAAGCTAGAGAGAGAGGAGGGAGATCTCCGGAGGGGGATCGACCATCTCGATGGAAGCACCCACAAGTGGAGAAGAAGGAAGACACCGTCGGAAGGGTGACCATGATCAACGGTGCTATGTCTAGCACCTTGATGGGGTAATCTCCTTATTCGTCCATGGGTTGGTTGTAACTGGTCTTGAAGATGTAATCGTACCTTATTGGATTATCTATCTATCATCTTGTGTTGAATGTGTTTAGATGCTTAAGGTTAGCTACCGTGCTGTAAAGGAAGTATGGATCCCAATGCTCCTTTGGATCAATTCAATACGCCGTGCCCATCATAGGTCTAGTCACGAATACCTCCGCGTAGTGATAGTACGGGGGGAGGGAAAGGGCGAAACCGTGGTCACAACCCCCGATATATTAGGTTGGTTTTCATGTTTAAAGCGATTGCATGTTTGAGTATCGTAGACCCATGGGCGAGTGTTTCCTATCTTTATTGCTTAATCGTTCTCTCTAGTGTAGTGTAGTCGCTTTCTAGTTTAACCTTAGATAGGGTTGGAGTAGCTATTGAGTAGAGGTAGATCAAACGCTTGTAATCCCTTTCCTCCGCAGATTGACAAGAACCTTGGGAATCCCGTGGTGAAAAAGGTGTAGGTCCGTACGCTTGCGGATCGTAGGTGGATACGTCTTTTATCCGTCAACAACCACAAGATGAATTGGAGGAAAAAAGATTGAAGCAAAGGGCAAAGGGCTATATAGTAGTCAGCGGAGAACTGTACAAGTCAGGAGTCACTGAATCATGGCTGAGATGTATTACCTCCGAAAAAGGTCATGAACTTCTCAAGGAAATTCATAGTGGATTCTGCGGTGCACACATAGGCACAAGGGCTCTAGCAGGCAAAGCAATAAAGCAAGGATTCTACTGGCCTACCATAAACATAGATGCAAAGAAATTGGTTCGGGAATGTGAAGCATGTCAAAAAACCGCGAATCAGCAAAACTTACCATCCATGCCAGTTCACCTAATTCCACCATCTTGGCCCTTACAAAGGTGGGGAATGGACCTCGTTGGACCACTGCCAACAGCTCAAGGAAATTGCAAATTCGCAGCTGTGGCCGTGGACTACTTCACCAAATGGGTAGAAGCAAAAGCACTAGCGAACATCATAGCACCAACGATCCAGAAGTTCTTCTGGCAAAACATAATCTGTAGATTCGGAGTTCCAAGAGAACTGACTGTCGACAATGGGAAACAATTCGATTGTTATTCTTTCAAAGAATACTGCAAGACTTTGGGCACTCATGCGAAATTTTCATCAGCATATCACCCGCAGTCTAATGGAGCTGTTGAAAGGGAAAACGGCCTCATATTCTCAGGAATCAAGAAATTCTTGTTTGACCAGAAGAAGGGCAAGTGGGTTGATGAATTGCCGAAAGTAATTTGGTCTCATAACACCACTATATCAAGAGCGATGGGTTTCACACCCTTTCGCCTACTTTTTGGCACCGAGGCAATGACCCCAGAAGAAATCAAGAATGAAAGCATGAGAGTGCTGAAGGGAAAAGAAGTCCAGGAAGTCGACCAAAAAGTAGAGAAAGATATGATCGAATTAACGATTCTCAAAGCTGCTAAAAATATCGAGAAGTACCAGAAAGAAACAAAGACATGGAAGGATAGAAAAGTGGTTAGAAAAGACATCAAGACCGGAGATCTAGTTCTCAAAAGAAAGAAAAATTGGGAAAACCCCGAAAAACTTCAAGAACCATGGGAAGGGCCGTTCATAGCCAAGGAAACAAACATGTCAGGGGCTTTTCGCCTGTTAAGCCAAACCGGCGAACTGCCATATTCGTGGAATGCAAACAGCTTGAAGAGGTATTACCCATGAGAATTCCAAAGTTAGCTAGATTTATTTTTGTTCAACTTTTCTTTTCGTAAGTTTACATTCCGTAAAAATTCGAGAAAACCGAACCACGAATCTATAAGTGGTTTCGGGAACAAAAATATTTACTTTTTCGCAATTACCTTAGAATAAGGAGGACCGTACTCTTTTCCTTGCAAAGGGGGCTCTAAATCAATAGGCAAGGTTTTTAACGAGGTGGGTCCTGTGTAAATACTCTTTGTGATATATATGAAAAGAGTCTTCCCCAAATTCGTGCATTTCGTGAAATTCCATCATATGAAAGAAAAAGTTTGTGAAAGGCTCCTTGATAGCCAAAATTCCATCGTCTGAAAGAAAAAGTTTGTGAAAGGCTCCTTGATAGTCGAAATTCCATCGTGTGAAAGAAAAGTTTGTGAAAGGTTCCTTGATAGCCGAAATTCCATCATCTGAAAGAAAAAGTTTGTGAAAGGCTCCTTGATAGCCGAAATTCCATCGTGAGAAAGGAAAGTATGTGAATGGGCTTCGCGATAGCTGAAGGCTCCGTGAAAGCCTAAATCCCATCGTCAAAGGGATTCCCACCGAAAGGCCTGAGACAACAAGAAGTTGTGGCCTAAATCCCACTGTCAAAGGGATTCCCACCTAAAGGCCTGAGACAACAACAAGTTGTCCTAAATCCCATCGTCAAAGGGATTTCCACTGAAACGCCTGATACAACAATAAGTTGTGGCCTAGTTCCCATCGTGAGGGGATGTCTTACCAAAAGTTCGGGAATAATTGAGGATTACGACTAGCGAATCATTTATGTTTTTGCTAAAGAAATTTTACGCGTAAAAAGGTGTAAAGTGAGAGTCACGAATCACATTTACAATGATCCATTTTCCATCAAGAGGCCAGGGGGCTCGAGTCCCCCCGAAAGCCAACATTCGTAAGTTTAGGTGGTTGAAGCAACTGAAGGTTGCGATATCAACCCAGGTAAGTGTGCTAAACGAGCAAAGTCCACAAAATTCGTGAAACAAATTTTGTTGACTTACAATAGAAATCCTATAATTTCAAAATTAGCGAAAAGATTCACGGAGAGTTCGTGAAACAAAACACTAGACGAGAGCTTCCAAATTTCCGTCTGCCACGAAATTTTGCATGCAAAACGGCAAGGTGGGGGAGGGTGACATTTTTTCTCAAATCTCCTCTTGAATCAACTGAAAAAATGAAGGATCAGATGGCGACTAGAGAGGGGGGGAGTGAATAGGAGCCGGTAAAAATTCTTCCCGAAGAACCCGGCCTATGCCCTAGTCAAACCCCGGTCACACACAAGCGATGGATCGAATCACACACCAATCGCCAAGACCACGAGGTTATGGATCAAACTCTAGCCTTAGGAACGATTCCTTGAAGCACACGCGGAAGCACCTGAAAGGAAGGAAGGAATCAAACCAAGAAGCAAAGAACACGGTTGAAGCTATGGAGACAAGTGTTTGGGGACTTAAAAAGCGTCACACAAGGATGCTATAGCCCAAAAATCTTGCCTCCTAACTCCCTAAATCACCGGGAATCGTGAATCCTTTGAGCACCACCAAAAGCTAGAGCACCAAACAAAAAACTGCGAATCCAAGTGGTTTCCCGGCGTTTGAGGGCACAAGATCAATCACAAAGATGCACGAGACATCTATCCATGTTTTCCTCAAAGAAATCCGGGGAGAAACCCACTCAAATCCGCGGAATCGAACCGGGAACAAAGGCACGAAAACAAGCACAAAAAGGCCACGAAAACACAACCCCGAATCTTCTATACAAACCAGGAAAGATTCACAAGGTCTAGCATGCCGCCCTAGCATCCATCCCTCTCAACAAATCTCTCATGAAGCTCTCATGCTAGCCTAGAGAAAATGAAAGAAAAATAGCTACGAAAATGAGAAAGAGGAGGGAGGAAATGAAACCCTAAGTCGCGGAGAGAGAGAGCCATCCACACACACTCATGGCTTATATATCAGGTCCCGCCGGAGTGGTAAATGACTCGACTACCCCTAACTTAACTACTGGCGATACAACCCACGTAGGGGCATTTAGGTAATGTTTGTGGGTCTTGCCATCGGACGGCCACGCCTTTGCCGCACCCCACGTCCTCCCGACGCAAGCCATGCGATCCCGCCGCGTGTCCTCTCGCCTCGAAGCTTCCCGACACGCCGGATCCCGTCTCCGTCGTGTTGGGCCCTCGGACTTGGTTTTGAGGCCCAAACCAAGAAACCGTCCGCCAATGGTTTTGTGGGCAAACCACCAAACCCCGCGTGCTCGGTCCGGCCTCCCGCCAAACCACTTGACTCGACCGCCACCGTGCACCGCTCGATTGTCCATGACTTCGTCTTGCTCGTGTCGCCACCATGTGGCCCGCACCCGGTCCCCCGCCGTCCACCGGTCCCTCGAACCGAGCCTACTTGTCTCTCCATCTCCCGGAGGCCCCTCAAGGCCGAAGACCTTTCGCACCCATTCTTCACCTCGCAACAACACGAACTAGGCCGCGGCCTACACTGCGCACTAAGTGAGTCAGTCCAACACCGTTGTCAATCACTCATCACCGAGGAGCGGTCATCCATCGACCACCGGGACGCTCCCCGGTCCTCAATCTCCCCCTTGATGAGTGCATTGACAACACACAACGCGAAATGAAATTCGAGAGAAAGAAAGAAAGGAAGAAGAAAGAAAAACAAAGAAGCTCAACTCATGACCAAAACCAAAGAAAGGCGAAGAAAGGTCACAAGCCAAGCAAAGCACAAACTCCACATCGAAAACGAAGAAAGCTCCCCCCGAACAAATGCAAGCTCCCCCCGAACATGTGGATGCAAACTTCCAAATTTCAGCTCACCTCTTCGAATTTTCATTAAGCTCACCTCTTCTCCCCCTTGTTGACAATGTATGAATCAAGGTGAAAATGCGAAAATGCAAAACAAAGCATATAAACATCTACATGAGCTTCTCAAATAGGCCAAATCTAGTGTCAAAGGCTAAAAATGAGACAAAGATCACACATATGAATCATAGCATAGTCAAAGCATTGCCACAAGTAATATATGAAAATACAAGCATGTGACAAAGCAAAAATTTTCAGATTTAAGCATTTTTACCAAAAGAAGGCTCGCTTCACATGTAAAAGCCTATCCATGTCACACTTGAGCCACAAACATGCATACCATTCAAAGATCATACAAGGATATCAAATTCTCAGCATAAGATCATGGCAAACACCCATAAAGCAAAGCATGTCATGTCAAAGCTCATGAGCCATGTGTTCACTTCGGGGAGACTTCTCCACTGGTGAACATCATGCAACATGTTTTGCACCCATATGTGAAAGATAAGACATTTTAAGCACAGACATGATGGATGGAGCATTTTTCAAGCATTATACACTTCTTTTCAAGATTAATTCATTTCATGGTACATGAAGTGCCTTTGCGGCAAAAAGAAGCTTATGCTCCCCCATGAATGCAACATAGGCTAAACATTCACAATGATATTCGGCCTTTGGCCCAAATGCAAGAACAAGGCATCCAAGCACAATCTAAGCATGAAAAGCACATTTAGACCAAACTGTGACATGGATACACAACTACACACGAGTGGAGCATATTTCATCAAAAATTAGTCAAGATTAGCATTTATTTCAAAAAGGGCTATCTCACCACACATACATCTCAAATATTCCAAGAGCTTAGCCTCACATCACCATTTCTCCACACATATGACCAAAATCTCACAAATAGCCAAAGAGACTCAAATATGGCATATGAAAGAAGCTCATCATCCTAAAATGCAATATGATACAAATGCAACATGATATATGACAAGATGGCTATCCTACCATGGTTTGTACATCAAGCAAAGCATGTATATACATCAAAGTAAAACATGGTATGATACATATGATACAAAAAGGAAACCCCAAGAATCAACTAGAAAGGGCAACAAACCCCAAGTTCCCCCCGCAAGCGCACAAATGTAGCTTGGTCGAGAGGCTTTGTGAAAATGTCAGCAAGCTGATCTTGGGTAGGGACATGACTCAACACAATGGTTCCTTTTCCACATTGTCCCTCAAGAAATGATACCTCACTTCTATGTGTTTGGTTCTGGAGTGAAGCACTGGGCTTTTGGCTACGCTTATGGCACTCGGTGCTATCACAAAGAAGTGGGATCCGGGTGCACTCGTCACCAAAGTCTCTCAAAGTGTATGAAATCCACAACAGTCGGGAACAAAGAACTCGCGGGCGCAACATACTCGCCTCGGTGGTAGACCGAGCTACACTAGACTGCTTGCGGGAAGACCATGAAACCAGCGAAGACCCAAGAAACTAGCAAGTACCAGAAGTAGACTTCCTCTCGACTCGACAACCCAAAATCCGCATCGGAAAAAACATGAAGGGAAAGAGTCGAGGAGGACGAATACCAAAGGCCAAGACCAGGGCGGACCGTAGGTACCGAAAATCCTCTTGACGGCCCGTCGATGTGATGTCCTCGGCGAAGCTCGAAAACGAGCGCACGGACACACGCCGAACCGTATGTCCGGCCTCGTCGCCGTCAAGTAGAGGAGGGAGCCGATCATGCTCCCGTACTCCCGCCGGTCCACCGGTTCTCCGTCCTCATCCGCATCCAAAGTGGCCGTATTCCCCATGGGAGTCGACATCGGCTCACATCTTGCATCCGGAACTTCCTCGGCATGTCTTTCGTGTACTTGGTCTGGTGCACAAATGTACCGTCCTTCACTTGCTTGATCTGCAGCCCCCGAGAAAATACAAGAACTCGCCCATCATGCTCATCTCGAACTCCCTGCTCATCTCATCTGCAAACTTTGCAACAAGGTTATGTGACGAGCCACCAAAGACAATATCATCCACGTATATCTGAACAATCAACAAGTCATTTCCATGCTTGAGGAGAAACAAGGTCCTATCCACGGTACCCATCACAAACCCTCTGCTCAACAGAAAACCTCTCAATCTCCCATACCAAGCACGGGCGCCCGTTTCAACCCATACGAATCCTTTTCAACCCGTACACCCCGTGTGGGTACGGCTCGCTCTCAAACCCGTGTGGTCGCTTCACATACACCTCCTCCTCTATGACCCCATTCAGAAAAGCACTTTTCACGTCCATCTAAAACAACTTGAACCCTTTAGCCACGGCAAAGGCTAGAAGGATCCGAATTGCCTCAAGACGGGCCACAGGAGCAAAGGTCTCCTCATAGTCGATCCCCTCCTTCTGACTAAACCCCTGAGCAACAAGTCTGGACTTGTTCCTCACCACCATCCCATTCTCTCCCTCTTTGTTCTTCCAAACCCACTTGGTTCCTATGGGATGGCAATTTGGAGGTGGTTCAACTAACTCCCACACCTGGGTTCCTCTCAAAGTTTTCCAACTCCTCATGCATAGAATTGACCCGGTTTGCATCAGATAAAGCATGTCCAATGTCCTTGGGCTCAAAAGTGGAAACAAAAGCAGCATGAGCAAAATGAGAGGAATTCCTGGACCTTGACCGTGTAGTGCGTTCATCGATGTTCCCAATGATCTTCGACAGGGGATGCACTTCTTGAATCCGCCGGGGAGCCTCACGCCTCGAGACTACCTCCCCCTCAACTTCAGCTTCTCTCGCCTGGTCCTCTTGTTGCACCGTCGTTGTCCATGAAGTAGACGGTCCACGCTCCGTAGTGGTCGTAGGGGAAGTAGTGGGTACACACTCAGCTTCAGGCGCATGGTTCTCTCCATCATCATCTCCACTTCATCCTTCTCCTCTTCAAAGAGGTCCTCGGCCATCTCTTCATCACCTGCACATTCAAAGCCAAGAGAGGTACATGGCATTGTCTCGTCGAAGGTTACCTCGCAAGTCTCCATGATTTTGTTAGTCTCAAGGTTAAGCACCCTATAGGCTCTAGAATGGTTAGCATATCCAAAGAAATACCATCACTAGACCTAGCCTCAAACTTGTCGAGTTTTCCCTTTTTCAGAATAAAGCACTTGCAGCCAAAGACTCGGAAATGACTCACCTTGGGTGCCCGACCATGCATCAGCTCATAACAGGTCTTCTTCTTGAAAGCTCGCAATAAAATCCTCGTTGGAAACATGACAAGCCGTATTGACCGCCTCGGCCCAATACCTCCTAGGAGTCCTCGTGCTCATCGAGCATCGTCCTAGCCATCTCACAAAGAGTCCGATTTTTCCTTTCCATGACTCCATTTTGAGGGGGCACATAAGGGGTCGAATACCGATGTTCAAGACCTAGATCACGACAAAAGGCATCAAAACGAGAGTTCTTGAACTCGCAGCCATTATCACTTTGCGGATAGCTCGAATAGCATTCCCATGCCTCTCGTTTTTCAACCTCACGATCGGATCTCGAACGAACCAAATGTCTCACTCTTGTCTTCCAAGAAAAACACCCGTGCATAGCGAGAGTAATCGTCCACCACAACAAGGACATACCACTTCCCACCCACCGAGCGAACTCGAGCCGGCCCAACAAGGTCCATATGCAACGGCTACGTCGGACGCTCGGTCATGACATCGGTCGGGGGTGGATGGGGAGTGGCTACCATCTTACCATGCCTACAAGGAGCACAAACCAAATCCTTCTCAAGCTTCAACCTCGGCAATCCTCGGACAAGGTCAAGACCACTCAAGCAGAAACCAAATCAAAGCTCAAGTGTCCCAACCGCCTATGCCATTTCCACAAATCGAAGAAGGACCGGCCATCAAACAACGAAGCGGGACCCAAAGAACGAGAGAAATCAGCCACGAAAATCGACCCTCGGGGATGATCATACAGACAAGATCACCTCGAGAATCAAGCAAACGAGACTCGCCAGACTTGAAACGCACCTCAAAACCCTCATCAAGCAACTGAGAAACCGAAAGCAAATTGAAACCCAAAGATTTCACAAGAGCCACTCTCTTCAACGTTACCTTGTCACTCACATGCACAACACCCTCCGAAAGCACCCTTCCTCGTCCATTGTCCCCAAATGTGATGTACATCTTTTCCTTCACTGGGGTGAGGCTGGAGAACCACTTCTAATCTCCGGTCATGTGTCGAGAACATCCGGAGTCGATCAACCAAATGTTCTCCAAGCCTCCCGCTCGTAGTCGAAACAAGAACAAGAGTGAGCTAGCGACTCGACACTGGGGTTAGCACAAAAAAAGTTAAACCAGTGTCGAGCCATCTGCTCAAAAGAGGGGTTAGCAAACATCATTCCCTTGCCACCAAACTTCCCATGTCCCATGGGAGGAGTACGAGCACCACGAGGGGGGAAACGTGGTCCGTAGTTCCTCTGGAACCCAAAGCTGCGATCATCTCCCCTAAACCCATACTGAGGACGAGTAGGGGGACGTCCAGCAAAGCCACCACGAGCCCGACCAAACCTCTCACCAGCACGCACACCATCATCTCTCCTAGCAAACCTCTCACCACCACCTCTCTGTGGGGACCTGCCAACACTCCTCACACTTCCCACACCCCGTGGAAGTGGCACTCTAGGCTAGGAATACCATGAGACTGGCGATACCTGTCTTGGTTTGCCTGCTCCCTAGCAAGCCTCTCATCCCTCTTCCTCTTGTAGCAAAACTCTGCAAGATGCCTCTCCTTGCCACAGTACTCACACCTGAAGGGGATGGATTTTGGTTTTGGCGTTGGCTTCTCTCTAGGCTTCTCACCCTTCTCACCCACAAACTTCACCGGTTTCTGGAAGTCATTTGTCTTAGGTGGGAATTTGGGTGGATCTTGGGTTGTGTCAAGCTTGTTGCAAAGGTGGTTGGGCTTTGGTGTGAAAGAGTTCTTGGGTGCTTTTGGAAGTGGGACTTGGATATCTCCAATCACCTCAAACTCGGGGTTAGACTCAACACACTTCTCATACACACTCTCCCCACTGTTCTCTCCAACTTTCTCACCCAACTTCTCAAAACCCAAACCACGACCATCCGCTCTCTTGAACTCCTCAATCATGATTGTCAATTGAGATTCCTGCCTAGACAACCAACCCAACACCTTCCTCAAATAGTCATTCTCCTCATAGATGACATCCAAACGGGAAGTAAGTTCAAGATTGCGCAAAGTAACTTCATCACAGCTAGTGCATGCATTGACAACAGGAGATTTCAAAGATGCTTCCAAAGAACTAATGGTAGAACGAGCATCAACAAGCTTAGCATGCATAGTAGGACATGATTTACAAGCACCAAGCGAGTAGGTCTAGCCTTAAGCTCATCATATTCGATCCTAAGAGCATCTAGTTTAGCCAAAGTGGAAGCATTCTTCTCATTAAGCAACTTGATCTCATTCAACCAAGCATCACACTCAACACATTCAACATCATCAGGAGTAGTAGGAGCAAGTTTCAAAGAGTCATTCCCAAGTTTCAATTCAAGCAATTTTGACTCTAACTCTCCTACTTTCTCACTAGCATTCTCAAGTTGAGCCCTAAGATCTTTCCTCATCTTTTTGGCATCTCTTAGCACACTATCACGGTTGTCAATCAAGCCATTCAACCTAGCAATCTCAGCAAGCAAAGAGTCGGGGTCACGATTTACCTCATCCTCCGAGTCGGAGTCGCCGTCTTCCTTCTCGCTCTTCTTGCTTGCTTGAGCTATGGGCCATGCCACAAAAGCCCTCAAGCGCCACACGGCCTCAACCCGCCGAGGTTCCGGCTTGCACTCTTCTTGCCCTTGCGCCTCCCGGCGTATTCATCTTCGCCGCTTGAGCTTGACTGCTCCTCGCTTGAGCTTGAGTCAACGTCGCTCGCACCGGCCACCATCGCTCTTGCCTTGTTCTTCTTGTAGCCGCTCTTGCTCGGTCGCCGCTTGTCCTTGTCCTTGCTCTTGGACTTGTTGAAGTGCTTGCCCTTGGAGGAGTACTTGTCTTCACGCCTCGGGTGCGCCTTGTACTCGTTCACCTTGTACTTGTTCTCCTCCGCTTCCGGGCACTCGGCGATGAAGTGGCCACGCTTGCCACACTTGTAGCACGTCCCTGAGCTCCGCCTTGCGTTCCTCCGACTCTCGTGTAGTCGATCAAACCTCCTTGAGAGCAAGGCCAGCTCCTCCTCACCCAGCACATCAAACTCCTCATCTGGAATGGACATAAGAGAAGACAAGGAAAACTGTCGACGGGAAGGTTATATTTGCCCTTTGATCCGCCCACAAGAGCAAGACTATGGTCAGTCGAGCCCTCATGCTTGGATTGCAACTTCCTGTCAACCTCAGCCGACTTGAGCTTAGAAAAGAGGTCATCCAACTCAATAGTCAAGTACGCCCGGACTCCTTGATGGCCTCAACCTTAGCACCCCAAACATTTGGGTCCAAGACATGCAAGAGCTTCAAAGCCCGATCATGCCCCGTGTAGGGAAAATCCTCAACATTAGCTTTCATGTTGTTCACGATGGCGGTGAACCTCGAAACATCGCATCAATGTCCTCACCGGAAGTGGAGTGAAATTCTCATATTGCATCCGTAAGAGACAAAGAGGCGAGCCTTCACATGGTTATCACCACCGTGAGCAACCAACAACTTCTCCCAAATTTGCCAAGCAAGATTCAAATGGCGAACACGCTCAAACTTTGGATCACACAAGCTTCGGACCAAGTGATCAACGGCTTTTGCATTAGCCTCATACTTGGCCTTAGCACCGCATCGGTCACCATAAGAGTATGGATGTTGACCGGAATAGCATAGGTCTTGTCAAGCACAATAAAATCCAACGGTCTTCCCATGAAGAAAGATCATCATACGAGCCGCCCACTTGTGGTAACCCTTGCCATCGAAGTGCGGCGGACCGCCCCGCTCAACGTACGCCATCTTAGGATTCGAGACTTGTCAAAGTCGCAAAGAATCCGCACCAAGCTCGATACCAATTGAAGGATCAGATGGCGACTAGAGAGGGGGGGGGGGTGAATAGGAGCCGGTAAAAATTCTTCCCGAAGAACCCGGCCTATGCCCTAGTCAAACCCCGGTCACACACAAGCGATGGATCGAATCACACACCAATCGCCAAGACCACGAGGTTATGGATCAAACTCTAGCCTTAGGAACGATTCCTTGAAGCACACGCGGAAGCACCTGAAAGGAAGGAAGGAATCAAACCAAGAAGCAAAGAACACAGGCTCTGGCGGACCGTCCGGCCAGGAGGGGCGGACCGTCCGCACAGGCCTCGCGGACCGTCCGGCCTGATGCCGCGGACCGTCCGCGCCAACCGCGCGGACCGTCCCGGCCCTACGCCGTGGACCGTCCATTAAAGCACACGGAACCACCGTGAAGCGACCCGAGAAAAACGGACCGTCCGCCAAGGTCGGGCGGGACCGTCCGCGCGGGTCACGGACCGTCCGCTACTCAAGCCCGGACCGTCCGCAAACCACCTGCAACAAAAACCAAAAGCCAAACCGGATCGAAAGCAAGGACGCGCAAGAACAAGACGAACACGCGACGAACCCTAGCCGCGCGGACCGTCCGCCAGCACCCGCGGATCGTCCGCGGTGTGCGGACGAGCAGAAACGCCCGACCCCGAAAGTCAACTCCCCCAAATCATCATCGGATTTTCCAAACGGTTGAAGCTATGGAGACAAGTGTTTGGGGACTTAAAAAGCGTCACACAAGGATGCTATAGCCCAAAAATCTTGCCTCCTAACTCCCTAAATCACCGGGAATCGTGAATCCTTTGAGCACCACCAAAAGCTAGAGCACCAAACAAAAAACTCGCGAATCCAAGTGGTTTCCGGCGTTTGAGGGCACAAGATCAATCACAAAGATGCACGAGACATCTATCCATGTTTTCCTCAAAGAAATCCGGGGAGAAACCCACTCAAATCCGCGGAATCGAACCGGGAACAAAGGCACGAAAACAAGCACGAAAAGGCCACGAAAACACAACCCCGAATCTTCTATACAAACCAGGAAAGATTCACAAGGTCTAGCATGCCGCCCTAGCATCCATCCCTCTCAACAAATCTCTCATGAAGCTCTCATGCTAGCTAGAGAAAATGGAAAAAAAAATAGCTACGAAAATGAGAAAGAGGAGGGAGGAAATGAAACCCTAAGTCGCGGAGAGAGAGAGCCATCCACACACACTCATGGCTTATATATCAGGTCCCGCCGGAGTGGTAAATGACTCGACTACCCCTAACTTAACTACTGGCGATACAACCCACGTAGGGGCATTTAGGTAATGTTTGTGGGTCTTGCCATCGGACGGCCACGCCTTTGCCGCACCCCGCGTCCTCCCGACGCAAGCCATGCGATCCCGCCTCGTGTCCTCCACCTCGAAGCTTCCCGACACGCCCGGATCCCGTCTCCGTCGTGTTGGGCCCTCGGACTTGGTTTTGAGGCCCAAACCAAGAAACCGTCCGCCAATGGTTTTGTGGGCAAACCACCAAACCCCGCGTGCTCGGTCCCCCGCCTCCCGCCAAACCACTTGACTCGACCGCCACCGTGCACCGGCTCGATTGTCCATGACTTCGTCTTGCTCGTGTCGCCACCATGTGGCCCGCACCCGGTCCCCGCCGTCCACCGGGTCTCTCGAACCGAGCCTACTTGTCTCTCCATCTCCCGAGGCCCCTCAAGGCTGAAGACCTTTCGCGCCCGTTCTTCACCTGCAACAACACGAACTAGGCCGCAGCCTACACCTGCGCACTAAGCCAAGAGTCAGTCCAACACCCGTTGTCAATCACTCATCACTGAGGAGCAGTCATCCATCGACCACTGGGATGCTCCTGGTCCTCAAAAAACACAAAGAAATAAAATGTCAACTTCGAAACATTTGCGATGTAGAGAGCATCAGTAAAAGTTTAAAACCTTTTCAAGCTTGACCCAGGCAATTTCTTTCACAAATTCTTTTCCGCTTGCGAACCAGAACTCTTGCGTGAACCTGGACTTTATAACCTGAATGTCTTCGTTAGGGCAAATTATTGAAGTGTTCCCAACATCAGGAAAGTGTTCAAGAGTTTCCCGGAACTTCGAGAGATCGGCACAGTCGAAATTGTGAAGAATTTTCAAAATGCTCTCAACTGAAAAGGTTGCCGCAAAGTCGCTAGTGCTAGAAATCACACCAGAAAGAGCCCAAAATTCTTCTTCAACCCATGACAGCAAAGAAGAAATATTTTCATCCTTAGGCAGAGGACCAGGACAAGCGCCGAAATCTTTCAAGGTTTTTCCATACTCCTCAAACAGGAGCTTCAGCTTGGTCTTCATGTTGTTGATCTCCTGCTCAGAAGTCTCTTTCTGATCGGCTAAGGCCTTCTCGAGATCTTGAATCTTTTGCTCTTTACTGCTTAGAGTCTTTGCAAGGTTAGCATCGTTGACTCGAAGATCCTCGGCAGCCTTAGAAGATTTATCATTATCCTTGCGAAGATTCTCGATTAACTTCAATTCCTCATCATGAGTCTTCTGAAGTTTTTCAAGCTCTTTCTTAGAGTTTTCTACAGCCTCTTCGGCAATTTTCTTCTCGTCCTCTGCGACCTTCTTTTCATCTTGGCATTTCTTCTGACATCAACCAATTTGGCAACTTTCTTCTCCAAGTATACATTCGCAGCTTGGGCCAAGTTGAAGTCACATTTCAGCTTCTTAGACTCCTCAGACATCTTCTTAGTAATCTCCTCCTGCTCTACCAAACGTTGGGAGGAAATTTTTCCAAGAAGTGAAGCCTTCAAGGAGTAAGCTCTCTGGTATTCTTCGATCCTGGAAGCCGGATACGTCCGAAGAAGTGCTTCGAAATCTGGAAAATTCATAAAAGGCCGAAAATAAGTAAGGAATCACATAATTCATAAGTTGCAAAAAAAAGATTACAGTTAAGAAGAACAAACAATTCGTGAACCTTTTCCGCTAAGGGTGACGGTGACTCTCTGCGAAGAGCTAGAGGGTTCTTTTCCAAATTGATAGGAGTCCCGATAAAAAGGTGGAGACGTCTGCTTTGAAGCTCCTTCTCCTGTTTCATCCACAATTTTAGACGAGTTTCATAATGTTAGAAGCTTAGACGTGCCATCTCTTGCATCAGCCTTTTCATAACCAACACTTAGTAGTTTGCCCTGATAAGATGTACCAAAACTCTTGTTGAAGGCAATCATCGAGGGGGAAGGTGTCGTATGGACCTCCCTGGGCCCACTACCTTGGTGGGTACAGGACCGACTACTCGGTGGGCCCTTGGGACTACCCGACTTGTGCTGCACGGCACCTGATGGCGTGAAGCACAAGGACTACAGAGGAGAAGTACTCGGATAGGAAGTTGTACATGTCCCGCACTGTATAGAGGACTCCTAGACATACTCGACTAGTACTCTCTCCCTGAACCGACTTGTAACCCTGCCTCCCGGACTATATAAGGCGAGGCAGGGACCCCTCTCTCTCACGGCTTAAGATTGCAGCATCTTGTAATCGCACCCAATCAATCCAGAGCTACGCAGCATACAGGACGTAGGGTATTACGCACCTCGCGACCCGAACCTGTCTAAATTGTGTGCCACGTGTTTCTTCCGTCGAGTTACCGATCTCGGCGAGGCCACATTCATCTACTTCGGGTACTCCCCTTAGTAGGTTGCCGGTCTAAAACACCGACAGCTGGCGCGCCAGGTAGGGCATCTCGCCCGAGATCACATGGCGAACTCAACAGCTTCCGTCTACATCAAGCCGACCGTCGCCTTCAACCGCGGCGACACCTTCGTCTTAACTCACCGGCAAATTCGGCGAAATTTCGCTTTTCAACCATCATGCCGACTTCGAGCTTGGATCCGCCTCCAACTCAAGCTCGACGTCTCTGTGGGCTATCGTATGCAAGCCGGCTTCTCAGCCATCGCATGTGGATTCCCCACCCCGCGCTTCACACCTGGCCCCCGCAACGTCAGCAGGGCCCACACGAAGGCTCCCACTACACGCCGAGCCGGCAAGGAGCCCGTACCCAAGTACGACTCGAACTCCGACACCGCCACCGGCCACGCCTCGGACTCCAACCTCCTCTTCGGCTTCTACTCGGACTCCGCGTACGAGTTCGACTTCGGGTCGGACCCTGAGGAACCCGAGTCCGAGGACAACTCTACAGAGCAACCCCTGTCAGGACCAGCTTCCGAGCTGGTTATAACATCTACACCCGCCGGCAGATTTGTCTACTGGCTAGACCACAAGCCCGCTGACCTGACAAAGGGGAACTCACGCTGCGTCGCCTACCTCAACTCACTTCCCTTCCAGGAGGGAACACCACTTGCTCCAGCTGAGGAGCACACTCCTACAGAGGTGGCAACCAGCGACTCCAGCCTTGGCTCTCCCGACCGGCAAGTCTTCATGACTACCAACGAGACGCTAGGGCCCTCAGGCACGGTCACTGACCAGTACCTCGAGGACATCTCCGCGGACGAGTTGTCTGCCGACGCGCCCACCGACGAGACCGCCGCCAACAGAGACGCCAGACGTGAACGCAACAGAAAGCGTAACGAACGGCGGCGCCGTCTCCACGACTCCCTCCCCATCTGCAACCTCGTTGAAGCACTCGACCAAGTCGAGAGCCGGGTACACACTACCCCAGAGCAATGCCTCGTGTCTATCACTATGATAGCACGTCAGGCTCAGGGGATGCGCGCGGGACAAGTCATCGCCAAGCTCGCGGAAGACGCATACTTCATGCGAGTCAACACCAGGGTCGCTCAACCACCTCCCATCAGGAACCGCGACAACAAAGCAACAAGTCGCAGTGCGGACCTTGGTCGTAACCGTACTCGAGCGGAGCTGCCGGCCCACCCCAACCGTACTTGCGCAACGGCCGGCGGACCCTCTCAAGCTGGCAACAGCGCTGCAGCCGCTGGCGTTGATCGTGAGATCATTTCTCATCGCGACCCGGGTGGCGGAGGCAGCGACGGCGGAAGCTCCAACCATGGGGCTAACAGGAGGGTCGGTGGCGGAGGCGATCGCGGCGGCCGAGGCCACGCGAACAGCCACACCTCCGGAGCCTCACAGGGCAGCTTCGACGCCTGTCAGAAGATTGAAGAACTCTGGCGCAAGAAGGCTTCTAAGTCAAGCGATAACGACGGCTTCCCTGCCTTTTCTGCGCGGCTTCGCAACCTTCTCCTCCCAGAGAAATTCAAGCCTCTGGGAATCACCAAGTACGACGCAAAGCAAGATCCTGTGCAGTGGCTCAGATGATACGCCCTCTCCATCAAGAACACTGGTGGCAACAACGACACCAAGTGTCTCTACTTCCCCTTCAGTCTGGACCAGGCACCGCTTACATGGCTCGAGTCACTTGAGAAGTACTCGATCGACAAGTGGGACCAGCTGAAGGAGCAGTTCACTAGCAACTTCGCGGGCGCCATGGGCCGCTCGGGTACTCCATGGACCTAGCTATGGTGAAGCAGGAACAAGGCGAGACCCTTCGCAAGTACATGCGGTGTTTCTTCTACAAGCGCGCCACAGTAGTCGATGTCTCTGACAAGGAGGTCATCGACCTCTTCCAAGACGGTCTCTACCACCGTCACACCTTCGAAGACTTCGGTCGACGCCACCCCAGCTCCATCACCCATCTCAAGGACATGATCACGTCATGGGCTGATGAAGAAGACAAAGCCAACGCCAAGTATGATGCCATCCATGGCAAGAGCAAGCAGAACACGGGCGGCGGCAGCAGCAACAACGGGAACCAAGGCGGTCGCAACAGCAACAATTACTCGGGTCCCAACCGCAAGCGCAAGTGTTGACGGTGAAAATCCGTCAACCTAGCCATGAGTTTACCTTCGGTGTTGGCATGAGTTTTATACCTTATCCATTGGTACTAACCCCCGTGGTATAACAAGTTCACGTGTGCATGTTGGTTTTGGAGTTTAATGTTTATGCAGGGTTTTAGTGTTGAATGCAAGACTTTCGGGATAAGTTCATCAAGCACCTCATGACAAGACCTTGAAGCCCCGTACAAGTCATGCAATGAAGCAAACTTAACTCCAAGAAGCCGGGGACTTGATCCGAGAAGACGACGGACTCCGGGGACCCGACCGTAAAAGTGCCGAATCTTGCAAGACAAGGAGTTGAGTCCAATTCGGAGAGAAACCGACGACATGGACCCACATGCAGAAGGGGGAAACATCCAGGAAGCAAGGGAACCGACGTGGGGCAAAGGAGCCCACGGCCGGGCCTAAGTGGGCCCGTGGCCGGCCGGCCCGGTCCGGTCGGCCCGCGTGCCCATTTTGGGCCCAAACTCGCTCTCCTTTGCCCTAGCCGCCAATCGGGCTATTTATAGTCCCCCCGACCGAGAGCCACGGAGAGAAGATTTCGTCTTCGGCCGCCGAGAAGCAGAGAAGAGAGGGACACCATCTCGGAGAGGAGAGGGTCGAGCTAGTTGACTAGGGTTTCCCTAGCCGACGTGGGAACCTTGCACGGAAGACCACGTCGGAGTTCCGGAGCTAGAAGCAAGATCAAGGAAGGATCCCGGTGGTGATCTTGTGTATGTATCATTGTTATAGTTGAATTATCAAGTTGAATCTTTTCCCGGCGATCAAGTGTTTCCTCGAAGATTTCGTTTTTCGATCGGCTTTGCTTATTCCAATTCTATTCGCTCGATAGATTACATAGGGTGTTCTTGTAGCCGCGGTGGCTAGAGGTACACGCCGGATCTTCCGAAAGAATCTCGACTTGTCTTTTGACTCGCCCTAAGCTCCCCGCATGAATAGGGATACGTTGTGACAGAACGGGGTCTCGAAAGGCGGATGTTTTCGGATTTGGACGGGAAACCACGATTTAAAGAGGCTTCTATTAAGATTCGATTTGCTACTTCTTCTCTTGCTTGGAAATTCAACAAAAGGCTTACCCCGATCCCTCTAGATCGGTTTATCTACCCAATCTTACTTTGTTTTCTCCGGTCTTTAGTAGATTAGATTTATCTTTGTTTTGTGTTCTTATCTAGATGCATTAGGGTTTCTCTTTTACCAAAGATTGAAGTTACTTGGCTTTACTAGATCAACTCTTGCGTCACACATTTGTTCCACGGATTCGATACCTTGGGTTCACCACTCGAGGGAAGAAGGGTCCCTTGACTACGACGGGAGACTTGTACGCTTGCGAGTCACAAACGAACTTTGATACAATTATTAACCGTCAACAGCAAGCCAGACAACACTGTCACGGCTATCCAGCGCCCTGCGAAGGAGAACTCGAAGAAGACCTCCGGCGGCTTTAAAGACTTTCTGAAGGAGAAGTTCCCGTGGCATATGGACGGCAACCACACCACCGAGCAGTGCTACCAACTCAGGCGAGCACTCAAGGATACTCCAGAGCCACGGCACCCTCATGACAAGAAAGGCAATAAGAAGAACGACGAAGGCAACTGCGACTTCCAGGAACCCGACAAGACGGTGAACGTCCTCTTCGGCGGGCTACCCAGTAGACGGGAACAAAAGGCTACCCGTCGAGAAGTCATGAGCATTGAACCAGCGGTCCCGACCTCTCTCAGGTGGTCGGAGGTACCAATTACCTTTTATCGTGTGGATCAATGGACTAGCTTCTCCGAACCAGGGCGGTTCCCACTCGTTCTGAAGCCGGTGGTCGCGGGCTCCAAACTTAACAAGGTCCTCATCGACGGTGGAAGCGGGCTCAACGTCCTTTTCACCAAGACCTTGAAGAAGATGAAGCTCGACATCACCCACATGCTCACCAAGAGCACCTCGCCCTTCTACGGCATCGTCCCCGGAAACGCAGCTATTCCACTGGGCTCAGTGGTCCTGCCAGTTACCTTCGGGGAATCTCGGGACAACTACCGTACCGAGTACATCAAGTTCGAAGTCGCGGACTTCGAGACCTCCTACCATGCCATCCTCGGTAGATCGGCTATCGCCAAGTTCATGGCGGTACCCCACTACACCTACCTGATACTCAAGATGCCAAGTCCAGCGGGTGTACTCTCACTGCAAGGGGACTTGAAGATCTCGCACGACTGCGACACATAAGCCGTGGAGATCGCCTCCACAAATCAAGTACCAACGCAATGATGGAGAACTACGCTGCGTCGAAGAAGCTTTCCCCAAGCGAACTCGACATTCCAGAGAAGTCGGACAAAGCTAACAAGCCTCAGCCAGCTGAGGAGGTTCTGGTCAAGACAATTGACCTCGGGACAGGCGAAAACAGCAAGACTACCACCATCGGGGCAGGCCTCGACCCCAAATAGGAAGACGCGCTCATCAACTTCCTCCGGGCTAACCGCGACATCTTCACGTGGAAGACAGCGGACATGCCAGGGGTGCCCAGGGAGTTGATTGAGCATTCCCTCAACGTCAATCATAAAGCTACCCCGAAGCGACAACACCTCCGCCGCTTCACCGACGACAGACGGGATGCCATCAAGAAGGAACTCGCCAAACTACTCGCGACTGGCTTCATCAGAGAAGTCTTCCATCCTGAGTGGCTCGCCAACCCCATCCTCGTCCGCAAGAAGAACTCGAACGAGTGGAGGATGTGCGTCGACTACACCGACCTCAACAAGCACTGCCCCAAGGACCCCTTCGGGTTGCCGCGGATTGACCAAGTCATCGACTCCACGGTGGGCTGCGACCTGCTCTGCTTCCTCGACTGCTACTCCGGGTACCACCAGATCGCGATCAAGGAAGAAGACCAAGAGAAGACCGCGTTCATCACCCCGTTTGGCACGTACTGCTACACGACCATGTCCTTCGGGTTGAAGAACGCTGGCGCTACATACCAATGAGCTATCCAGGCCTGCTTCAAGAGGCAACTCAACAAGAACGTCGAAGCCTACGTGGATGACGTGGTCGTCAAGACCAGAAACTCCAGCACACTCATCGACGATCTTGAAGAGACTTTCGCATCCCTGCGCGAGTACCACTGGAAGCTCAACCCGAACAAGTGCGTCTTCAGCGTACCATCGGGCAAACTACTCGGCTTCATCATCAGCCATCGCGGCATTGAAGCCAATCCCGAGAAGAACTCTGCCATCACCAGCATGAAAGCTCCTACGTGCATCAAAGACGTCCAGAAGCTAACGGGGTGCATGGCGGCTCTGAACAGATTTATCTCGAAGCTTGGAGAGCGGGGGCTCCCCTTCTTCAAATTACTCAAGCACCAAGAGAAGTTCGTGTGGACTCCAGAGGCGGACCAAGCCCTTGCCTAGCTCAAGGACTTCCTCTCGAAGCCACCAGTCCTCACGGCTCCTCGCAAAGGCGGGCGCCCATCGCTCTACCTCGCCGCGACTACTCACGTGATCGCATCGCCATCGTCGTCGAGCGGCAGGAAGACGGCCACGCCTACCCGGGCCCGGGGCCGACCGCCTACTTCGTCGGCGAGGTCTTGTTAGAATCCAAGGCACGCTACCAGCGAGTAAAGAAGCTTCTGTACGCAGTGCTCATCACCCCGCGGAAGCTATGACACTACTTCCAGGAGTACTCGATCTCCGTTGTCACCGACTACCCGCTCGATGACATCCTGCGGAACCAAGATGCTACTAGAAGAATCTCCAAGTGGGCAGTCCAACTCGGCACCCTCAACATCGACTTCAAGCCACGCACAGCCGTCAAGTCGCAGGCACTAGTCGACCTCATGGCGGAGTGGCGGGAGAATCAGCTACCCAGTCCAACCGAGCGCCCAGAGCACTGGGTGATGTACTTCGACGGCTCACTCAACCTCGAGGGTGCAGGTGCAGGAGTACTCTTGATCTCCCCAACGGGCGAACAACTCAAGTACGTCCTGCAGATCTCCTGGAAGGTCTCAAACAACGAAGTCGAGTACGAAACTCTGCTACACGGGCTCCGCCTCGCGGCTTCATTGGGCATCAAGCGGCTACTAGTCTACGGCGACTCCGCAGTGGTCATCAACCAAGTCAACAAGTCCTGGGACCACAACAAGGAGAACATGGACGCCTACTTCCTAGAAGTCCGCAAGCTCGAGAACAAGTTCTATGGTCTCGAGTTCCACCACGTCGTCCGCGACAACAACGTTGCAGCGGACGTCCTGTCGAAGCTTGGTTCTACTCGCGCTCAAGTACCAGTGGGTGTCTTCGTCCACAAGCTTCACGCACCATCCATCCCGGAGCCGACGCCACCGACCACTGTCCCAGCGCATCCCGCGGCGGGGCAGGAGGTCATGATGATCGACGTGGACTGGAGGCAGCTCTTCATCGACTACCTCAGCGAGCAGAAGGTTCCCTCGGACAAGAACTTGGTCGAGCAACTCATCTGTCGTGCCAAGTCCTATGTCCTCGTCGGAGACAAGCTCTACAGGCGGGGCGCATCTTCCGGAGTACTCATGAAGTGCGTTCCCAGACAAGAAGGCAAGGACATCTTGGAGGAGATCCATAAAGGCGTCTGCGGCAACCACGCGTCCTCTCGCACGCTGGTCAGCAAGGCCTTCCGACGAGCTTTCTACTGGCCCACAGCTCTGGGCGACGCTGAAGAACTCGTCAGAAGGTGCCAAGGGTGCCAATACTTCGCCAAGCAACAACACGCCCCAGCCTACAAGCTAGTCACCATACCGCCAACCTGGCCTTTCGCCTGCTGGGGGCTCGACATGATTGAGCACTTCCAACTGCGCTAGGTGGATTCAACAGAGTACTGATGGCCATCGATAAGTTCACCAAGTGGATTGAGGTCAAGCCGGTTACATGCCCCAAGGCTGACAGAGTACTCGACTTCCTGGATGAACTCGTGCATCGCTACGAACTACCCCATCGCATCATCACAGACCTGGGCTCCAACTTCAACAATCACCAGTTCTGAGTACTGCGAGAACAGGGGGATCGACATCCGATATGTCTCAGTTGCCCATCCTCGGGCCAACGGACAAGTCGAGCGCGCTAATGGGATGGTGCTCGACGCTCTCAAAAAGCGGCTACACGACGCCGCCAATACCAAAGGAGGCAAGTGGATCAAGGAATTACCCAACACACTCTGGGGGGCTACGTACTCAACCCTCCAAGCCAACGGGACAATCTCCATACTTCCTAGTCTACTGCTCCGAAGCAGTCCTCCCTGCTGATGTCATGTGGGATTCACCGGCAGTGGTGCAAAACGACGAAGGCGTATCCGAAGACAGCAGACGAGTTGACATCGACGGACTCGAAGAAGCTCGCTGCGCCGCCCTCATCCAGTCAGCAAGGTACCTAGAGGGTATCCGACGCTACCACAACTGCAACGTTAAGGAACGCTCCTTCAACGTTGGTGATCTTGTCCTCCGCTGCATCCAGAACACGGAAGGACTTCACAAGCTCAGCTCGCCCTGGGAAGGTCCCTTCACAGTTGCAAAGGTGACCAGACCGGGCTCCTACCGCCTCCAGACGCTTGAAGGCGAAGACGTCAACAACTCGTGGAACATCGGCCAACTCAGTCGATTCTACGCCTAGTCTACACGACTACACCGGGGGCTCTAGTCTATACGACTACTCCAGGACCCCTTCGTTGTAAGCGGCCTCCGGGTCCAGGCTCCAGTCTCTGGACTACTCCACTCCAGGATCCAGCCCATGCGGCTACTAAGGATCTCGGGCTGCGACGAGCGACAAAGGACTCCAGCAGCGGTCTACTCAGAGACCAACTACTCCTAGATCCAGCCTACACGACTACTAACGGATCTACTGCTGTAAGCGGCTGTACGCCCTAGCACTACTTAGTCGTAGGCGGCCTCCAGGTCCTGGCGACTACTCTGTAACAACGGCCCTGGCCATCCAGGTGTACCTCTTCAGTAATAAAGTTTGATTATCTATCAACTACTTTACTGTCTTTTTCCCGCAACGGGACTACTGGCGAGCACGACTACTCGCAACGACTCCACGATGGGACTCCGCACTCACAGATCGCGATAACGAGTACTCATTCATGGAAGTTTTCTTCATTCATACTTAAACAAGTTCATTACAATTGTTTATGTACAACTACTGCTACGAGCTAACTTGACAGGACTACTGGAGATTCAACTTCTCGGCGACTTGTTCAGCAATGGGCGCCATTTGCTCCGGCGCTCTCCGCGTCATCGCTCATCCGTGCAGTTGGCGGCTAGTCCGCCGGCGACCACGTCAACCGGAGCCTTTGGGAAGTACGACTTCATGAAGGCCAGAACCTGGTTGGGGATCGACTTCGCCAAGTGCTTGACGTAGGTCGCCAGGCAGCTGGGGGCTTCTCTCAGCCGGTCCACCAGAGGAGCTATCTTTGGACCGCCAGGGTGAGGCACAAGTAGCCTCGCGATGGGGAGCGCGGCTTCCTCAAGTTCCTTGAGTTGAGCCCGCGGCTTCTCGCAGTCCTCGTTCAGCTTCTGCAAGGATTTGTAGCAGTTGACGAGGTCACGATCCGACGCAATACGGAGCTCCATGTGCTTGTCGCACTCGTAAGCAAGCTGCTTATAATCATACTCCAGTACCTGGCGGGCCTCTTGCTCTCTGTAGAAGAGGTTCTTCAGATCGGTCTCTGAAGCCTTCAGCTGATCAACGCGGGTCTCAAGCTCTGCAATCAACAAAGGCAAAGTGGGTCAGACTCCTTCCGGGTACTACCAATAAGTACTCAGCGCGACAACGGTGTACCTTTGTTCTTGTTGTGGAGAGTCTTGTTCTTCCGCACGAGCTCGTCTCTCTTCGCCTACATATCTTGGATGTCATTGTGATACTGGGCGAAGGCGGTGTCCAGCTTCGACTGCATCGCGGCGGCGTGCTTCCGGGACTTCACAAGTTGCTCTTCTAAGGCTTCTGCCCGGAGTACTGTGTCGTTGTATCCTTGAAGCATCTCGGACTTCTGGCGGGACCTCTCCGCGACGTCCTGCACCAGACAGCAGAAGTCAAATGGGTACTTAACACTAAAGGATTGACTACTCAAAGGTGTCGACTACTCACCTTCATCCATTGCTCTCCCTGGCGCACTGCCTCTAGGTGATGAGCCACCGTCGCTGGGTCGACTAGATCATCTACCAACAGCTCGGTCCCGCCACGACTACTCGTCGCGGCTCCGGACATTGGTGCCGAGCGGATTGGCTCCGCGTCATGGATCTCCGGCGAGCGAACGACTACGTCCAGAGCGGGTTATGGTAGCGCGTCGTCGCCCTCTCCTCCAGTCGTCGCAGCGGCTTCTCCGATGGCCACTTCCATCGGCTCGGGGGCTCCTCCGGCGGCTCCCTGAGTCTCTGGTGTCACATCTTCACCGCCGACAGGATATCGCTTCCCTCGGCTTCAGCACCTGTCATCAAAGGTGTCGAGATCAGTCATACCTGGCAACTACGTGTAGCGAACATGGCCTCATATGCCATTAGTTCGAAATTTGATTTTGATTCATGACAACATGATCATTGGGACTAACCATATTGTTTGAGCATGTCTTTGTAGACATTTCTAGGTCCCAAGGATGCAAGAAAACCACATGCAAAAAGGCCAAAACAAAGGGTCAAAACCGAGCAAGAAAAGGAAAACAGAAGACACCGTCGGATGAACCGACGGTCCCTCAAATACAAGCGTCGGTGCAATCGTCGGACGAGTTGGTGCACAGGGTCAAACCCTAGGTATCGTCGGATGAACCGACGGTCCATTATTTAGTAGCGTTGGACGAGTTGCAGAGGAAGAGCAAGGAAGACAGTAGCACCGGATGATCCGACGGTCTTAGTGGGGACCCCATCGGTCTATCCGACGCTCAGTTTGAATTCATACAGAGACGCGCCAAGACGAAGCCTTCAGCACCGGATGATCCAACACCTTTGTCAGAGTCAGCGTCAGTCTATCTGACGGTCAGTTGGAAGCTAACAGTGGCGACTTGGACGTGAGGCCTTCAGCACCGGATGATCCGACGTAGCGTCGGAGCATAGCGTCGGAGCAGTTGTGTCAGATAACCTCAACGGCTACATGACGTCGGAAGGGGCACCTGATGAACCGACGCCTTGGAAAAGCATAGCGTCGGATCATCCGACGGTACCTTTTTCAGCAGCTTTTAGCCAACGGCTAGTTTGATGCCTTGGGCTATTTATACCCCCTCCACTCACCCATTTGAGGTTGTTGGATTGTGTGGAAGTGCAGAAGAGTTCAAGATACATTGAAGATCATATCCAATCCATCCAAGTGCTTAATTGCTCATCCTTAGACTAGTACATGCTTTGTGTATGTGCTTAGTGCTAGGCTTAGCTTAGAGCTGAGTGAGTGCAAGGTTGTGCCAACCTTGTGAGGTGATTCTTGAGTGAATCCAGTTGTACAAGGATCGCCAGAAGCCTTGAGGCCTAAGTGGCTCACCAGCAATCATCATCGACCCTCCGGCTTGGTGTGGAGCGGCGAGGACACTTTGTGCGGGGGACGTGGAGACCCCCTTCCTTGGTGGAGAAGCTCCTTAGTGGAGGCGGCATCAAGGTGACCAAGGGAGCTTGACAAGTGCCTAAGTGGCTAGCCTTTGTGGCGAGTCAAGTGGTGCTCTTGGGAGAGACTTGGTGACTGGGAAGCAATACTCTTGTGTGAGTGCTTCAACAACGTGGACTAGGGGTGGCTTAGTGCCTACTGGTACCACGGGATAAATCGCATGTCAAGAGTTTACTTCCTCTCATCTCCTTTACGTTTCCGCATTTACTCTATTGCAATCTTTGTTTGCCTCTACTTTTCTAGAGTAGTATCATGCTAGGATTGGCTATAGGTTGCAAACCTTCTTTTGGAATGGGAGTTTCACACTAGAACAACCTAGTTGCACATATAGATAGTATGTTCTAGTTTACCTTTGCGCAAAATTAGTGAAGCCATAGGTTAAGGTTTTAAGTTGCCTAATTCACCCCCTCCCCCTCTTAGGCTAACGGGCATTCGATTCCTTACACTACGACTACTCTTCAGGGCTACTTGCACCTGAGCAGAGTACTCACCTTCAACGACGCTGGCCTCAGGCAATGTAGCCTCCGCAGCCGGCGCCTCGGATTCTGCCTGAGGGGCAGGAGCGGATTCCTCAGCGGGCGGCCCGGCTTCCTCTTCTGCCACCACTGTGGCGGGTTCATCCCCCTCCCAGGTCAAGTCCGTCGATTTCCTGCAGAGTACACAAGCTAGTTGTCAACCCAGTACGACTACCACATCTAAAGTACTACTCGGGAAGGATCAACACTTACAAGCTCGACCGGACCACCATTACGGTTGGGGCGCCGAGGATACTGGCGATGTCGACCAGTCCTGCCTCGGCAGGCGCCTCCTCCTGCGCCTCAGTAGCCGCTACCTCTTCGGTGGCAGCAGCGGCTGGTTCTGTGCTCCCCTCTGCAACAGGGGGCTGGCGCGTCATCTGCGCCAAGAGCTCCTCCACGGTGGGGGCTGGGCTATGACTACCCCTAGCTGGCTCCCCCACCGTATCCCGATCGCCTTCGTCACCCTGCTCAACGGGGTCGGAAGGTGGCATCTCTTGCAAGCAAGGGAACTTCGTCGTCAACACACAAGATCGAGACATAAGTACTCGACTACCCTATTCAAGACGGCTTACCTCCTGGGATGTGGTCTTCGTGACCTTCAACTTCTTGGCCACGCGCTTGCGGGCCATGTTGCGCGGCTTCCTTGGCGGCGCGGGCAAGCTAGCCTCCAGGCTAGTCGGCTGATCCTGAACGAGAGGTATATGCGACAATCCAAGGCGGCTGAACCTCGACCACAGCTGGAAGCGCTCCTGCAGTGTCTCCTCATCGTCGTCCTCCTCGGACGTGTCTTTGACGACAACTGTGTCGTCTCCTTCGCCAACCTCGCGCCGCTCCTTGGCCTTGGCCTTCCCTTCTTCTGGGACCTCGAGAAATTGAGGAGGTGACGCCGGCTCGGAGACGAATTTCACCAAGTCATCCTGCAAGAAGCACAATACTTCAGCACGACTACTCCTACGTAATGAGTACTCGACAGTGGGTACGGCTACCAACCTCATTTGGTGGGCGCGCGGCGGAGTACTCAGGCACGGGGCATGCCGTGTACTCCGGCATATCTTTGAAGATCCTCTTCAGCCTGTCAACGATGTCGTCGTCGTCAACTTCATCACCAGGCATCCGTGACGTGTCGTCGTCACCGGTGTACTCGTACCCCAGGGTGTTGCGGGCCATCAGCGGCTGCACCCTTCGCTTCATGAAGCTGAAGGCCACATGCTCGGCCCTCAGCCCGGCTTCTCTCAAAGCCTTAATCTTCGCCAGCAGCTCGGGTAGCTGGATACCCTCCTGCATCATTGGCTCTGAGTTCCACCACGGACGGTGTTTGGGCTGCTTCCCGCTCGGCTTCGGCAGCTCCGGGTGGTGGTTGGTGACGTAGAACCACTTCGCTTTCCAATCCTGGTTGGAATCAATCAGCTTGTAGGAGAGGTACTGCTCCGCGGCGTCCTCCCTCATCTAGATCCCAGCTCCCCCACTACTCGGGGATTGTTGGCGCTGGGCTGGGGCTTCACTTGGAAGAACTTCCGGAACAAGACCCAATGGGGCTTGATCCCCAAGAAAGCTTCGCAGAAATGTACGAAGACTGAGGTGTGGAAGATACCGTTGGGGTTGAGGTTGAGGTACTCGATGCCGTAGTACCCCAGCAGCCCCTTGAAGAAGTCGCTGGCCGGGAGAGACAGTCCGCGCTCCGTGAACCGGGTGAACATCGGAATCTCATCCGGGTTCTTCTCCATGGGGTACGGATCCCCTGCAACAGCTCTCCACATGTCCATCTCCTTCTCCCGCAAGAATCCACTATTGAGAAGGGCCAGCAGGCCTTCGGTCTTGGCCTTGGACTTCTTCCACTCTCGATTCGGATCTGGCCGCGGCGGAGACACTGACGGCGATGTCCCCGCAGCAGATCCGACGGCCTCCTCACGAGCCCTCTTCTTCCCACCGGCGGCCTTCGAAGTCTTCGACGGTGAGGGCTTCATTCTCCAAGTGCACGGCGTCTTCACGCGCATTCGCTTGGGGGCTACGGCGGTGGCTCCCTACGGCGGCACACTTGGATCTACAATCCTCTCAACAGCGGTAGTGCGTACTGCCGG
Organism: Cenchrus americanus; assembly: GCA_947561735.1. Taxonomy (NCBI): domain Eukaryota; kingdom Viridiplantae; phylum Streptophyta; class Magnoliopsida; order Poales; family Poaceae; genus Cenchrus; species Cenchrus americanus. The sequence goes on along the minus strand of OX387244.1, from coordinate 71,115,286 downwards.
TGATTTCTGGCTAGATCTGCTAGGAATGGTTGCGAATGTGTGGGGTGAAAACCCTAAGGGTTTCAGCTTCTTTTTATAAGTCAACGGCAGCCCCTCCAATGGCCAAATGGATAAGTCTGCGCTCGGCTGACTCAGCGGTGGCGCCTGACTCTTCAACTTCTACTAGTCGACGCGCCTCATCTCAGGGGCTCGGCTACTCCTACTCAACTTCCTGGGTAGCGACAAGGCTCAAGAGCAACTCAGGACACATTTTACAAGATGACCCTTCAATTCGAGAGGATGTACTCGACTCAAGGCTCGGGGGCTCCGTGCCACGTGTCCTTCGGTTTTTTCTCCGGATTTTACGGGATATTCTTGCCAAAACTTTAGATGGACCCTCAGCCAGAGTCTGCAACTCAACTAAGGCTCGGGGGCTACTCCATATGGAGTGCGATTTTGCAATAGCACTTCCATATCAGTTTCGGCTTCAAGACGACACGGGCATTGTTGAAGACCTTCAAGAGCAGCACTCGAGGACGCTTGGGACTACTCGAGAAGACTTCAGGATTGCTCAAATATCAGCTGGAGTACATTCTAGCCTCGGGATGCTTCAACTACTCTTGAGGACTTTTAGCTTGTAGTACTCGGGGACGCTTGGGGACTACTCGTTAAGGCCGTCAAGACTACTCGAAGCTATCCTTCTCGACTACAAAGTACCCGGGGGCTTGTCGTATGGACCTCCCTGGGCCCACTACCTCGGTGGGTACCAGGACCGACTACTCAGTGGGCCCCTGGGACTACCCGACTTGCACTGCACGGCACCTGATGGCGTGAAGCACAAGGACTACAGAGGAGAAGTACTCAGATAGGAAGCTGTACATGTCCCGCACTGTATAGAGGACTCCTAGACGTACTCGACTAGTACTCTCTCCCTGAACCGACTTGTAACCCTGCCTCCCGGACTATATAAGGCGAGGCAGGGACCCCTCTCTCTCTCACGACTTAAGATTGCATCATCTTGTAATCGCACCCAATCAATCCAGAGCTACGCAGCATACAGGACGTAGGGTATTACGCACCTCACGGCCCGAACCTGTCTAAATTGCGTGCCACGTGTCTCTTCCTTCGAGTTACCGATCTCGGCGAGGCCACATTCATCTACTTCGGGTACTCCCCTTAGTAGGTTGCCGGTCTAAAACACCGACAGAAAGGTCTTGATCCTCAGGAAGATCTTCGCAAGTTCCGACCAAAGGAACTTCATGAGCAGGATCTTCACCCTTGTGAACTGTCATTTCGAGCTCTTTGGTGAATTCGGGAGAGGCCTCGTCTTGGCGACCAGAAAGTTGAGGATCAACAACTCCAATAACAGCAGCAGCGACAGACGTCGTAACTTCTTTCTGGACTTCAGCAATATCATCTGAAAAGGTTTCCACATCTACGAAGTCATTCTCAAAATCTGGAGTACATTGTCTATGAACATTGAATCTCAAATCAGGCCATAGGCAAGAGAAAAAAAACCCTTTTTGCTGGGTTTGACGATCACATCATCAAAGGCAGAGGGAACTCGTTGAACTTCAGCAATGACAACCTTCCTCACAGCTTTCTTTATCTTCTTTCGACTAAGTCTAGCAAGGCTAGAGGCTGCTTGAAGTTCGGCGTCCGAAACATCTTCAGATGACTTACGCTTTCGCTTACTAGATTCGAGAGATTTTGTCCTTTCAGGCCATACAATAGAAGAGGACGTTTCATCAGCATCTCTTTTCCCCTTCTTTGAAGATGTTCTTCTAGGGGCCTTCAAGTGTGCGGCTGAGCAGCTGGCCACGACAACAGCAGGAGCCTTCACATTAAGACCCGAGCGACGAGAGCGGAAGGATCTTTCACCACAAATTTCAGAAAATACATGATTGATCCTCTTCTTATGCTTTACCAAGTTCTTGTAAGCTTTATATTCGTTCATGGTGGATTCGCCAATCATAACGTTCACTTTCTTTTCCACTTCCTCCATAAATTCGTCGGCACCTTGATTTTCCCTCAGTTGAAGGCTGAAACGTGGAAAGGGTACCTCTTGCGCTGCCCAGTTTACGTTGAAAGTCACGATCTCAGTAGGAGCCCATCCATACGAAATCGGCCAAATGTCCGCAGCAACAAATTCTTCAATAATGTCGCGACCACCAAGGATTGTGCCAGCTAAGTGGAATGCACTCTCACAGTTACTAAATCCAATCGCCCAATGATTGTAAGGGGCAGTGCAAGTAGCAGTCAATTCTTCAATAGGTGAACAGAGAGGGAAAGTTGGTCCTTCATAGTCGGGAATCTTCGACATATCCACTTCACATAGAACCAGTAAGAGCTCCAATCTTTGGAGAAGTTAGTCTTGCAGCACGGCACAATCTAGAATCGTGTAAGTCCTTTTCGCGTATTCTGCCTACGCGTGTTGAAGGTGCAACAAGTATAGTGTGATTCGTAGTATTGGCTGTCATCAAGTTTGATGATTCCTGGCTCGATGACCAGCTCAAATAAACCTGCGAATACATCAGCACTGAAGCTACATCTGAAGGTTTTCATAATCCAAAAGAACTTCGACAATTTCAAAAATGAATTCGAGGATAATTGATGAATCTTCACTGAGAACTTTTCCAAGATAGTAGGTAGAAGAGAATCACAAGGAAACCTGAGTCCACAAGTGAAGAAATCGCGAAACATGATGATTTCACCCAGTTCGGGAGTAGGAACTTGCTCGTCAAGGGGGGCACAACCGTCACTAGCAGGAAAAAATCCAGCAGACTCGTATTCCCGAATCAGGCCCATGGTAACCTTAGATTCACCAAAGACAAATGATGGAGGAATAGACTTCGACCATTTCGCAGCCATGAGATCTCTTGGATTAGCATCAACATCTCCAAGATCTTCTCCTTCGGATCTGATTTCCGTCTCTTCGCGATTTTCTGAATCGGGAACAGTGACTGTGATTGGATTACCCTCCTGAGGATGAACGTCCTCAGATCCATGAACATCTTCCTTATTTGGCGATAGGCCAACGGCAGCCAACTCTTCAGACGTCATGGGTCTTGCGGTGCTTTTAACGCGGGTCACCTAATTGACAATAATGCAAAGGCAAAATCTAAGATGACTTTTACGAATCAAAATGCGTGAAACAAAACTCACGAAATCAAATGTTGAAAAATAAAAAAGGATAATAGAAGAACAAAGAAAGCAATACCTTCGAAAATCGAGAAAGTCTCGAAGCTTCAGACCCTTTGTCGCGAAGAGCCTTTATGCGAAGATGCTAGCGAAAGTTCAGAGAAAGCGAGGAAGCGGTGAAATTTTTTTACGGGGCTAACCTCTCTATTTATAGGGGCGAGGGGGGAGTTTCAATAAACTGCCTCGATATGACCGTTGCGAGTTTTCCGGAAGACGTGTGTCCACTCCATCATTCCGAGGGTGACGTTTTTTACCAGAATTCAAAAGTTTTCATGGAAACGGATCATCGGAGTCAACCCGCTTCCCCGAGGGGCTAGTGTTGGGGAATTAGATAAAGCCTCACACCCTCGAAATGTCGGCCTTGCCAAAATTCGTGAGTTACCCATAAGATGAAAGGTTCAGTTTGGCTCATATGGGATGTTTTGTTAATTTACAAATAAATGTGTGAACGAGACAGCCGAACTTGGCCTCTGTACTCAAACTTTTAACCCATTTCAGGATGTTTGAGGCCTGCGAAACTCTGGAATCAGGAACTTGCGAAACTCTAGAATCAGGAACTCGCAAAACTCTGGAATCAGGAACTCGCAAAGCTCTGGAATCATGAACCTGCGAAACTCCGGAATCGGGAATCTCCGAAATTCGGGAATCTACTAAAGTCTAAACGCGGAGGTCATGATGCATGAATATTTTCATGTATAAGAGATTCGGGAACCAGCAGAAGCCAAGTCAAAGACGTTGCCACAAAAGTCCGGGTCTGACGTGTGAACTAGTGGCAGGCTTGTAAATGTATGAAATTAGCCCCGCAAATCACAGAATGTAAAAGACATTCGTGTACATGTTCACACTAGGAATATTCCTTAGATTCGAGGGTATTTTTTATATGTAAAAGTCCCTTCGTCTCCCTATAAAAGGGGGCGCGAGGGCACGTGTAAAGGGATTCACAACTTTTGAGGCGAGAGCAGTCTTTTGGATATTCTTTGTCTCCTATTCTTTCGCGAATTGCACATTTGGTTCCATTGTTCTTGTGTTCTCGTGTTAGGGGATTCTATCTGATTTTTCGGACCCCGCAACAGAGTGGAGCATAGAGAATGCATGAGGCATCTGTGGAAGAATTTCAAGAAGAGCTACTATGGACCATTATTCAATTATAATATGTGGTCGGCAGCCAAGAGTTACACCATTGAGAAGTTCAATTGGCACATGGCTAGGATACAAGAGAAGTGTCCTGAAGCCATTGCATTCTTAGATGAGATCATGAGAATCATCCCTACTTATGGAGTAGAAGCAAATTTTCTTATTGTTGCAAGGTTGATTATATCAATAACAATCTCTCTGAAAGTTTCAACAATTGGGTGAAAGAAGTGGATTTGCAAGTTGTGGAGATGCTTGACACTATAAGACGGATGATCATAGCCAAGTTTGAATTGAGAAATAAGATTGCTATGAAAATGGAGGGGAAAATAATCCCAGCTATTATTCAGGATCTAACTGATCAGAGCAGAGCTATCAAAGACTGTGAGGTTTTAAGGTGTGGACAAGGAACATCTGAAGTAACAGCACCTACCAAATCAGGAGCATTATTTAGGTATGCAGTCAACTTAGAGTTGAAGACATGTAGTTGCAGGGCTTGGCAAGTAAGTGGAAAGCCTTGTAGGCTTGCTTTGGCCTTCATAGCCAGACTTAGTAGAGAGGTACACATGGATGACTATGCCCATGAATACTTCTCAGTTGATAAGTTCAAAAAGGCATATTCATGTGTGTTCAACCCAATGACATCCAAGCAATTTTGGCCACGTGTTGATCTGGGCTACCAAATCAAGAAGCCAATATTGAAAAGAAAGCCTGGGAGGCCACGGAAATCTAGGATTAAGGCATCAGATGAGCCAGACAGTACAAAGCAAAGGAGGTGCAGTGAGTGCCTTGAACTAGGCCATATAGCAAAGAGGTGCCAAGGAGGCCTAACTACTAAACAGAAGAGGAGCCGCTTATCTTCAGATAATGCATATGAGGGAAGCAATGGCCCTACAACTGCATATGTATCATCAGCAAGGCGAGGCAGAGGTAGAGCTAAGAGGTCATCACCTGCTGAATCATCCAAGTAAGTGCTTCTACACTATACAATTTCAAATCTGTATGATGACATGCATAAGTACTGATACATTTTTACTGTATTGTTTTGAAGTGCAAGTCAAGGAGGAGAATTGCCACCATCTGGTAGGGGGGGAAGAGGGAGAGGGAGAGGGAGAGGGAGAGGTGTCTCAAGGCTTGCTGAATACTTCAATGCCTAGAAATGACTAGTTCAAGTTCTTTTGTCTCTTGTAATAATAGTACTTGTCATGCTTTGTATATGGTCTATGCTGTGCATGTACTCTCATTATTTTGGATATGTGATCTGGGCAACTCTCATTATTTTGACGACCAAATGTGATCTTGACATGTATGAGACATGTGATCTGGGCATAGACCATGTAGTGCCCACCATGATCTTGGGATTCCATTATGAAATATTATCTTTAAATATTTATCTCTTCTTTGTGCTGTCATGTCTATGTGAGAATGTGATAAAGAGATGTCGGGGACAGCCATAGCGGTCCCTAAAAAACCGGGGGAAACCCATTTTCTTTCGTAAAAAACAAAACACAAACGAATTCACAGACCTAAAACACGCTCAAAATAATTACAGCCCAGTGGCAGGGCCCACGGCCCTGGTGGCCCCAACGGCCCACCGAAACAGTTGGCCGAGCCACCCTCGGGCGAAACTCCGCTTCGCTCGAGGGGCACAACACCGCGCTAACGAAACTCCGCCTCGCTCGAGGGCCAATCGCCCCCTCGGGTGAGGTTCCGCCTCGCTCGAGGGCCAGTCACCCCCTCGAGTGAGGACCGCCTCGCTCGAGGGCCGGACGCCCCCTCGGGTGAAGTCCGCCTCGCTCGAAGCTCTCACGTGCTCGCCCCCCCCCCCCGTACCTGCTCCCCCGACCAGGGCATTTCATGCTCTGACACCCGCAGGCGCCCATGTCGAAGACGAATCCACGCACGCCGTCCCTCCGACGCACTCGGGAGTCATATCCCGCGCCGCTCCGCCAACCACCCCCCCCCCCCCCCCCGTGAGGCCATCCCTGCCACTGTACGACACTGTGCGGTGAGGCCAGTGTCAACTCCGTGACACTGTGCCACCCACTCTCGTACGGCCAACGCGCCGCACCCTCGAAAGAGGACGGCGGAACCCTCGAAGGGGGACGGACGCCTGTTCCGCGCTCACACAGGGCCACGCCGTGACGTCGGACCAGTGAAGCGGGTCTCCACCGTCGCCATCGGCCCTGTGCAGCCATCCCTGCCGTCACGGCGCCATCCCGGGCACTGCAGCGCCATCCCCGACGTTGTGGGAGTACAAGGCGACAAGACGCCGCCACGCCCGCTGTTGTGCCCCGTACGGCCTCCCATTAGCTGCACCCTCGAGTCAGCGCACGGGCGACGACCGAACGGAAGACTCCTACGCCGCCACCCTCGAAGCCGCTCCTGGGCGGATACAGGGGCGCGCCACAGTGCTCTGACAGAAGCAAGATTTGCCAGGACGGCTGTCTACTCCGCTGCACTGTACACCACACCACCACACGTAGGTAGAACAGTGCGGCACGCTTGTAAACTGCCTCCTCTTTGGCCTATAAAAGGAGGGGCATCCCCTGGCCGCAGGGGGACGACGGATAGCACTCACTCGCACGCTTTCCGCCTTCGCCACGATATTGTCACTTAGCCTCAATCAAACCTCAGGGACCTGGAGGCTCCTCCTCCTCTCCCGCCTTGCTTGTAGCACCCCTCTGCAAGCACCACGGTGCAACACAATACAGTGCCTTGAGCACACCCCTGCTGGACGTACGGCCCCGGCCGGAACCAGGATAAACCCAGTGTCATCTAGTTGCTTAGCACCGGCCATCGAGAGATAGATCTCAGCGCTCTTACCAGTTAGTGTCGGGACTACTTTCCGCACCGACAAGAGATGCATGTCACTTGGTTTATTTGTACCATGTATAGGTTCATTTAATTAACATGAATAAATCACGTGGTTCATTTGTGTTGTGTATAGGTTGCAAAAGTTTAATTTAATTAATTTACTTGAATATATGTTCTTGTTTGATTAAAAAAACTCCAAAAATGTTTCATATACGCAAATCCTTATGGAATATGGGGTCATTTATGCAAACTCTGAAAAACAGGGACAAACGTGTAGTCGAGAGCCAAAACGAGAGCAGTTATGCAATTTGCCCTTTTTTCTGAGAAAGCTTTGAAGATTTCCTTTTACTAAATACTCTAATTACACTGAGTATGATGGAACAAACAACACACTTCTTTATCTACTTTTGATTCCAATTTACAATGATTTTTATATCTGCTTGCTCCGGTTCTATAAATGGTTGGTCTGTCAAAATAAGATGTGATTAGAAAGAGACAAAGCCAAATGTTTGTGTATCTTACCCGGCATGAAGCATGAAGAAAGAAAAAAGAACTTGGCAAGTCCGGGCCGACCCACACAGATTGCAATTGAAATAAATGGCCGAATGAAGCCCACAACCCAGTTGTACGCTTCTGCAAACTGGGCTGTGGGCTTCTGTAGATATGTACGCTTCCGACTTCTTCCCCTCACATATCTCCACATATCTGTACGCTTCCGACTCTTCCCCTCCGGTGCTCCCCTACCGGCGCGCGCCACCGCCACACCATGCCCTTCTCCGCCACGGCCGCCGGCGCCTCCAAACCCTAAAACCTCCGCCGCAACCAATGGCCTCTCTCCTCTCCTCCCCCGATGCCTCCAAATCGCTCTCCATTAACACTTCCGAGCTCTTCCTATCCTCCCTCGCCTCGCTCCCTTCGCCCCACGCCCACCCCATCCTCACTTCCGCCTCCACGCCGCTCCCGCCCGTCCCAGCCGCTGTGCCGCAGACCGCACTCATCCCTGGCTCTCGATTTCTCGTCGACGCCTTCCGCCACGCCGGTGACTTCTCTGTCGCCTACTTTCTCTCGCACTTCCACTCCGACCACTACGGCGGCCTAACACCGTCCTGGCGCCGCGGCCTCATCTTTTGCTCCGCGCCCACCGCACACCTCGTCTCTTCCGTGCTCTCCGTGCCGCCACAGCTTGTCATCGCCCTCGATCTCGGTGTTCGTGTGACCGTCGATGGGTGGGTCGTCACCGCCGTCGACGCCAATCACTGCCCTGGTGCCGTTCAGTTCCTCTTCTCCTCCCCTGGACCGAACACCGAGAGGTATGTGCACACTGGTGACTTCCGTTACACGGAGTCTATGACGCACGATCCTAACTTGCTGGAGTTCGTCCGTGCTGACGCTGTGTTCCTGGACACCACATACTGCAACCCGAAGTTCACATTCCCTTCCCAAGAGGAGTCTGTGGATTATGTGGTGAATGCGATCAAGCGTGTGAAAGAGGAGAGTTCAGCGGCAGGAGAGCGTGTGCTGTGTCTGATCGCGACCTATGTCGTGGGCAAAGAGAGGATTTTGCTGGAGGTTGCACGACGCTGTGGGTGCACAATCCATGTGGACAGTAGGAAGATGGAGATTTTGACGGTGTTGGGCTTTGGTGGTGAGAATGGAGTTTTCACTGAGGATGCATCAGTGACAGATGTGCATGTTATCGGGTGGAATGTCTTAGGGGAGACATGGCCCTATTTCCGACCAAATTTTGTGAAGATGAAGGAGATCATGGTGGAGAGAGGATACATGAAGGCTGTCGGGTTTGTACCTACTGGGTGGACGTATGAAACCAAGAAGGAAGGTTTTGCTGTTAGGGTGAAAGATTCACTTGAGGTCCATCTTGTTCCTTATAGTGAGCACTCGAGCTACGACGAGTTGCGTGACTATGTTAAGTTTTTGCACCCAAAGCGGGTGATCCCAACTGTTGGAGTGGATGCTGCGAAGCTCGACAGTAAGGAGGCAATTGCAATGCAGAAGCATTTTTCCGGGTTGGTAGATGAGACAGCAAACAAACAGGAGTTCTTGCTGGCATTCCATCGTTGGTCAACAGATACTACTCATAGCTGCAAAGGCACTGCTAAATGCACGGTTCTGCATGATGGGGAAGATGCTGCTTTGTTATCAGCAATCACTTCTACTTCTGAACAATTGGATACTTTGAGGGAGAATATTACAGAGGAAATGAAGAAAGAACTATCAGATTTCCTTCCTTCATGGGTCAGCGAGAAACAGATCATGGATCTGCTGATTAGCTCAGGTGGTGACGTTGTTAAAGCAGCATCTGATTTTTTTGAGCGGGAAAGAGATTTCTTTGAAGAAGCAAATGTTTCTTGCAGTGAGATGCCCAAATCAGAGATAAACCATACTTCTGATCATGGGTCTTCTGCTGATGTTGGTAGTCAGAAAGACTGTCGTTTATTTTCACAGAAGCCTGTGGAACACTGTACAAAACTGGTCAATTTGACTCCTATGGGAAAGAAACCGAATATGCCCAAAAAGGAAAAGAAGAGGGGTTCTGGCAGTACAAACAAACCAAAAAAGAAAGGACGATTAACTACATCAACAGAAATTGGTGGGCGCAAGCAGTCCACAATTACAAATTATTTCATTAGAGCTACAGCCACCACTTCTAAAAGTGGTACAGCTGATAAAGTAACTGTGGAGGCACACCAAAGTAATGTGGAAAGTGACGATCAGTTAACTGATATAGCAAAAACACAAGATCAGAGTGTAGACCAGCTTCTTCAGATTGTAGATGGTGGCATGTCCAGAGAATATGCAGTTTCTTTGCTTGAAAAGGCAAAAGGAGATGTATCTGTAGCAGTTGATATATTTTACAGTTCAAGTGAGAACAACAATGTAACTGACATTGATAAGAATATTGCGCTGCAGAACACGCAAAGTGAGACCACAGATAAATGTAGCAACACAGACCTGGCTTTTAATTCTTCTCAGGCTACTCCAAAGGTGTCACACTTACATGTACAAACTTCTTTAGCAGAAACAGATTCTGCCAAAATATCACTGCCAATTGAAAAGTATCTACCTATTGAGCATGGTTAGCTGCTTATTCCCGACCATTTTTAGCATCTTGTTTGGAAGTTAGTCATGCCATGTATCTGGGTTTCTGCAGCTTGCTGGACAGCAGGACAGCCTGCACCATACTTGCACTTGGCTCGCACTTTTGATCTGGTTGAAAAAGAAAAAGGAAAGATCAAAACTACGGCAAAATTTTGCAACATGTTCAGGAGGTTTCTGAAAGTTTTCCTTTTAAATTGATCTATACATGTTGTTAATCAGCCACTGAATATTTTCATCACTGGGGAAAATGGTTAATGTCCTACCTTCTGAAATGCAGTTTGCTTGCCTTATCCCCTGATGATGTTCTACCTGCTGTTTATCTATGCACTAATAAAATTTCTCCCGACCATGAAAATATGGTAAGTACATAAATCTCGCACTGCACCTCTTTCCTAGATTTACTCTATGTATAGTCAAAGGAAGATCCATTATCACTAAATGAGGTTTCCTAAGTAAACTACTACGTAGAGATCACAACATAATGTCGTGGTGAATAAACTGCATTTCAGTAAGGATAGATTGATTCTACTTTTAGCTTATTACTTTTCATGTGAATTGCTTCCCTTTAATCAGTTTTAATGACCACATGCACGAAACCTCAAGTTCTGATACTTTCTGGTATACAGTTTGGCATTCTAACATGCCTGACTCAGTACGAATTTTGTTATGCCTTGTCATATGGCATGCCAATCTCTCCTGCCCGTCCAAGGAAAAATATGGCACTCTAATCCATTATCCATTAATCCCATGTTTGCTATTGAAGCTAGGAACTGAACATTGGTGGGAGTCTTGTTGTATCTGCGCTGGAGGAATCATTAGGAATCAGCAGATCTAAAATACATGAGATGTACAAAACTTACGGCGATCTTGGCAAGTACCAATTTGTTATCTTATCTCCTTCTAGTGTAACCATTCATGGTTGTGTCTTTCCAAAGCAAAGACATATGAATGCATTTGATAAGCTTATGGCAAGATTCAAGTGCAGTGTGCACTTTTATTCACTGGTTGTTCCTGATTGAGTTGCTGTTTATGGCAGAAAGTATTAACAGTGGATGGATTGTAATTTGCAGGTAATGTTGCCCAAGAATGCCGTCAGAATCAAACATTACTTGCCCCTCCTCGTCCTCTCTCCATCCGTGACGTATATTCCATGCTTCGGAAACTAAGGTATTACTTACAAACTAAGGTATTACTTACAGACCAAAGCTTGCCATGCATGTAATTAGTTGCCTTCTGTCCTTTGTGATAGAATCCCATGAATCTTGCCATGCATCTACCTGCTGAAGATTAAGTGTCAATCATAGCTACTTTGAATTCTCACTAATCTTTCCTATAACTACCATGTCTATGGTGTACCACAATAGAATTGTGATGTTTGCACTTCTTACTTTGTAACATGATGGTTAATTAGTTCACAGGGCAAATCAACTTCTGATAGATTACTAGTAATGGACATGAAAAACAACAGGTCTTGTTAGTAGTATCTGCTCATTTTTTGTATCATATTTTTTAGAGTTTTTCTTGTCCTAGTAATAAGAAAATCTTTCAAATCTGCTAGACTAGATACTCCAGTTTTGTTTGATGTTGTTAACTCAATGCTTTGCTTCGAAGATTATAAGAGTCATGTTTTGCACGAGGTCGTTTGTTTCTATTGGAGGCATAAAGGATTATCTTTTAATTTTTATCATTTTTTTGTTAGTGCAATATCAGGTTCTGGGAGTGCTCGAAGGAGAAAAATTCTTGTCTTGCATCTTATCCGGTCTTGTAGGGAAATGGAGATGAAATTTCTTGTCAGAACGCTGGTAAGCCATCAAATTCTTTCTTCCTTGTAGTTTACAATATTTATTCTGAAGCTGTATTGCATGGAATACCTGCAGATTGTGCACGGGTGTTGTGGTTTTGGTGTTAATTGCTTATATTTGAAGTTTACTGTCATGCATTACGATATATTTGAAATTCTAATCTGTGTATAGATATGGTGAAAGTGAAACTTGGAGCTTAACTTTCTTCTGCATTCTGCTGTTACTGTTATTCTAGACTTCTAGTGATATGCTTCTATGTCTTTAAATTAGTTGTAATTCATTTTAAAGTATTTTGACAGGTTCGTAACTTGCGTATCGGGGCTATGATGAAGACGATATTACCTGCACTTGCACATGCTGTTGTTTTTGATGGAAAGGGTGCGGGAGATCCTGTGGTATCCTTGGAAGGCATACAATCACAACTACAGGTTTGTACAAACACAATTTTCTTTTGTGCAAATTATATGTCGGGAGAGTTTGAACTTGTTCATGAACCTAGCGAACCCATAAGGTGAGCAACGAGCAAAGGTGGCATAGAATTGCACAGGCAGATCTTCATACATTCTTATAAACCACTCTATAACAGCCATTTTTTTGGTAGCTTTATGCCTTTATTTATCTTTCTACAAGCAGTTTATATCCCATAGAGTGAACATGAAGGCTCCATTCTCGTGTTTACTTCATTGCCGAGGGAAGAGGAACTGAAACACTATTAGATCCCTGTGTTTGAATTCCAAAAGCTTTACTCTTTATGTTCTTACGATTTTTTTACCTGAAGAGCAGCATCCATACTCAATTTCAGCATGTCTTTACCATATAATAATTATAATTTGTTTATAACACATATTGTTCTGAACCAGATTTGGTTACTTGTACCTTCCTTTTTTGTGCAGAGTATTTCAACTGAAGTTGCCGAGGCATACAATGTCATTCCTAATCTGGTAAGTGATTGAACCAATAGCTTGTATCAGATGCAGTAATGGTACACAATTTGCTAGCTTTGGTTGCATCCCAACTGTCCATGTTCCTAAACATTATACTCCTCGTACATGAAACCTTGTGGATTTAGTTACCTAAGCTGTAACCTTCATTACACAACTATCTCTACACAATAAGGCCATTACAAAATGTAATATAAAATAAAATGATCTCTCAGCTCTACTTGTCACTGTACATTGTCCGTTTTAAAAGGTATAAATGCCTCACTACCAAGAGGCATTTTTCCCTTGACAAGAGAATAGCTTGCTTCAGTCAACAGCAAGGGTGTAACGCTGAGAGTGAGCATTGTAATGATGTGTGGACTGTTAAGTAAACGTACTCGAACTATGTTTGTCCTCCCTGGGAGATCTAGGGATCCTACCATTTGATATCCTACCTAGCTTGAGACAGGTTATGAAGGATAGGACTGATCAGGGCTCGGTATCTTTCCCTCTATTTATCTTTGTAAGACTCCGGGTATTTCTGTTAATGCAATGGAAATGGGAGTGTGCCCTCAATTCAAAAAAAAAAGTCAACAGCAAGGGTGGCTATTGGTCTATTTGTAAAATAAATGGCACAGATGGTAGCAAGGATGCTTTCCAAAGGTGATAAAAATGAGTAACATTGTGAAGTATCAAGTATATCTGGCAAATAATGATAGTCAAACTGACCACAAAACTGAAATAGGATGATTCTTGCTTCAAGAGAGAGAGAGAGAGAGAGAGAGAGAGAGAGAGAGAGGTTTATTTGTCCTGACAATAATACAATATTTGTCAGGATCTGCTCATTCCTTCTCTTCTGAGCAAAGGCACTGCATTTTCAGCTTCATCCTTGGCAATGGTGCCTGGCACACCTATTCCACCTATGCTGGCAAGGTATGCACATGTCTGAATGAGTGAGTTTAGTTCTGTTTTAAGTGTTAATTATTTGTCACTTGTTCTATTTTCAGAATTACTAATGGATTGACCCAATCATTGAAAGTTTTTAATGGCAAATCATTTACGTGTGAGTACAAGTATGTCCATTGCTCTCTGCCTCTCTCAAGATATTGTTCTGAACAGAGCTAGTTAAATAACTATATGGTTCTTTTAACATGAAGTTATTTGCGAATTGCTTACAACCCCTGGGCATCGAGTTGTACTGGTTCAGACAGGTTTGCGCTGAACTACAGTATCTTCCAAGACTGTAGCTAAAACCTGCCCAAGAGCTTTCTATCACTCCTGACTCTGGACTCCTGAGATGGAAGATAATTTCAAATTCTTAAATCTTAACAGCTCGGGAGAGCCGATAACTGTGAAACAAATAACTCTAACTTTAAGCATAATAATACGTTTGAAGGACCATGAAAACTGTGTAGCGCATGTGCATATGAAGCAAGCTGGTGCTTGGTAGGGAATATTTATCATGACCGTTGTTGAGCATGCATATTTCATACGGTCAGACCATTACAAATATGAAGTTTGAGTTCATATTTACCAGAAGTAGTTGCAAGCCTAACCATCCACCAAATGGCCATGCTCAGAATACCAGTTTGTTGAAAACTCCGACTCCGGATGTACGAACTTCAGAATTTTCTCATTAATGTTATTTCCAGGTATGATGGTCAGCGTGCCCAGATTCACAGATTACTTGATGGATCTGTGCGAATATTTTCGAGGCAAATGAAAGAATCAACTCTAAGATTTCCGGACCTAGTAAACATGATTAAGGAGTTGTGCAGGCCCGAAGTGTCCAGCTTTATACTGGATGCTGAGGTCAGTTTGATTCACAAGAAGTTGTCATCTTTTTTTCATGATATCACACTTCTTTACCCTCAAACTGTTTTTGTTACATTTGTGCAAATCAAGGTGGTAGGAATTGATAGAAAGAAAGGAAATAAGTTGATGTCGTTCCAAGAGCTATCTTCAAGAGAAAGAGGAAACAAGCACTCTTCAATTGCAATCGAGAACATCAAGGTGATTGTGCGATTTACTAATCACATTACTGCTTTGTGCTATCAGTATTGTTTTGGGTTGTACTTTCATGTGCTTACTGCTAATTATTTTAGAATTTCAAGCATATTTTTCTAATTATTTGTTTATGGTTCATAGCTTAAGCTCAACAAATCGTATTCTCACCCCAACTCCCTGGTAGCACTGCAAATAATCAAATATGCATATTTGATTATTTATGGTTCTCTTCAATCATTGCCGTATATCACTACAAATAATCAAATATGCATATAGCAGATTTGGCAGTAGATGTTGCCAGAGTTCACTAACTCGCACATCTTTATGGTGTGCAGCATATTTCGATCGTCCTTGGCACGGAACTTATAATATTACTTGTGTTCAAACATTATACATGTTGCCAATGAGTACCTAGTAGGAGTACAGAGCATTTTCCTGAGTATAAGCAGTCTTTTCGTATTTAACTGAAAGCTGAGTCTACTAATTAATCTTGTTATCAACCTGGTAATGTATTCACACCTCTGCAGGTTGACATTTGTGTGTTTGTTTTTGACATCATGTTCTGTGATGGAGAGAGGTAACATTATTGAGCACTTCAAAAATATTTATTTCTGTGGAAATTTCATAAATGACTTATTTTTAAGAAATGAACCTTTTTTAAAAAAAAACTAAAGGATACCTGTGGTTCAATCATTTTACTCTCATGGCCCTACCCCTAATATTTATTTGGATTTAGTTTAACTGTGCCACTTTTCAACCATGTATTACATATTTAATTTGCTGGTGATGTAAAGTTACATATCTTTTCCGGATCTATAGAATGTGGATGTTTCAAAGTTTATGTCATCTACTGGGTTAGACTAGCCACAGCGTTGGTTGCAACGATGCTTGCCTGATGGAAGTGGTTGAGATGCAAAGTGCAATCTCCACTTAGGGTGCAGTCACTTTTGGTTGTCCACCAAATCATGGCGAACTATTCTGTATCACTTCTTAGATTACTCTGCCCGTGGGTTAACTGTCAAACTTAGATTCATTTTGTACAAACAGCAACATAAACTTATTATTCTGTCGAGGAATTGAAACTTGAAAGAAACATGCTACCACTCACTGCAATATTATTGTTTTTGTTTATTTGTACATAAGTTTGAGGTTGAAATTTTAAAGAGTGCTGCAATGCACAATAGCATATGCACTAAATCCTCAATTTCCTTTTGTGTTTAAATTGGAAGATAGTTTCGTAATTGCCCCTATGTTGGGTGTTCAAACTTGACACACTGCCATGGAAATGTCCACTAAAGGCTATAAAGGCAATCACATATTATTTGCCTCACTTGCAGTGCAGAATACTATTATCTCATTCGAAATATAAGGGTTTTTACACTGTTCCTCCCCTGCAGGCTGCTGGATTGTCCTCTTCGGCAAAGAAGAAAGTGTATGTTTCAGTATTTGAGGATTTCTGCACTTTGTTGAGTAAATGTATCGATGGGTGCCATTAAACTTCTTCCTCCTTTTTTTTTTGTTTCCTTACAGACATTCATGACTTGTTCCAGGAGAAGCTGGGATATTTTGAGTTTGCTCAGCAGCTAACTGTAAGTTTCATCCCTATATGAAGCACTTTACTTTTCATGCATCCATTGTTATTTTGAATTATTTTGTTACTGTGACATTATGGGGTTACCTTCTTGGCTTCTCCATCTTAATATACCACTTTTTCCTTTCTTTCTTCTTATTGAGACATTGTGGGATGCTTAGGTATCTGACCCTCTCCTTTTCTTGTGTTTGTTTCTTAAAATTAAAAACTGTGCTGTGCAGCCTGACATTAAGCATTTCAACAGTGCTGTTTTGTAAACTAGATTGGCATTGCCATGAACTTGCACAACCTAAAGTTCAAAGTGTATGCGATTTGTTCTAGGATAATCTGCACCTAGTGGCATTGTCATGAACTTGCACAGCCTTCATCATTTACTTTGTTTATTTTATGTACACTGTACATTAATGCCTCTAACTGCACATGAATCAATCAATTTCTACCATACAGGTAGAAGCCAGCGAAGCTTCACCAGACAACTCTAGCACTTTGGATAGAATGAACACATTTTTTAAAAAGGCATGCGACTCTTCTTGTGAGGGTATAATGTTGAAGACTTTGGATGTCGATGCTGGATACTCTGCTTCCAAACGCTGTGAATCATGGATAAAGGTGCAAACACTTTTCACCACGGGGGGGAATGTTTGACATCTTTTGTGTTTCCTGAAGTATATGCTCTCATCATTGTTTGCAGGTCAAGCGTGACTACGTGGAAGGTTTAGGTGATACCATGGACTTAGTTCCAGTCGGTGCATGGTATGGAAATGGGCGGAAAGCTGGATGGTAGGTTTAGTCCTAGTGGATTCTCCTTTTTATTTCTTTTATTATTTGTCACTGAAAAATACTGACATAGTGTGTACAAATTTGTTTGTACAGGTATAGTCCTTATCTTATGGCATGCTACAACCCTGAAACTGAAGAGTTCCAAAGTGTATGCCGTGTTATGTCTGGTTTCTCAGATGAGTTCTATAAAGAGGTATGGATGCATTCCTGCTTTGATGTTTCAATGTTACACTTGTTCCTATAGCATTTTACGTCTTTAATAAGATGGCATCAGTTGCTTACATGCCTGAATTTGGGGTTGCTGATTCATCCAATCTCTTCATTTACTTTTAAATGGTTTTGCTATTATGTGGAAGCTTATATAACACCATTTTAAGGGGAATAGACTTAAAATGAAGGCTAACAATTCATATGATCACCGATGGAAATTAGTGAATATGTTGTTTATAAGATGCAATTTCCTTATGATGTATGTAGTTTTTGTACTTGCTATTTTATTTATTATCGCTATATTAAATGGCAGATGAAATGGTGGCATGAGTGGTTTATATTATTTTATACTTCAAACTCAATGTAAATCAAACAGTGTGGCAGAAACTCCCCGCTTCTGTAGTAACACCCTCTGGTTATGCTTTTGATGTTTGGAATTCAACCTACAGATGAAGGAGTTCTATTCTGGGGAAAGGATACTGATCAAGAAGCCTGTTTACTACAAAACAGATGAGCAACCAGAGGTGTGGTTCACTGCAGAACAGGTTTGGGAGGTCCGAGGCGCAGGTAGCATGAAAACCCAACTAAGAACAATTTTCCACTTGAAAGCTGCTAGCCTGCTACCAATACTTGTAACACATTGGCTAGACTTATCACAGAGCATTATATCACGGCTGGCAGTGTGTTTATCCTCCGTTGTTTTCCCGTGCAGATCTCACCCTATCGCCTGTTCACCATGCGGCCATTGGGTTTGTCCACCCATCGCGTGGCATCTCGGTGAGGATGCCGAGGTACATCCGCTCGGTTCCAGATCGGAGCCCAGAGGATTGTAGCACGGCTGCTGATATTGCCACTATGTTCAAAGCTCAGACCCGGAAGATGGATGTAAGCAGCGAGGGCTAGGAGTAGGGATGCAATCGAGCAGATGAGGTCGGCCCATTGCCTCATCCTAGTTTTCCTTTTGTGTACCAAATTTGCACACACAATGAACTAGCGACACACCACAGGTGAAAAAGGTGAAGAATGTCGAGCAGTCAACTTTTTTCCATCTTTTTGTACAGAAAACATAATAGTTGGAAGCAAGCATCTTGGCTTATCTTTTATATATGCTACCGTGTAAATACCACTGGAAACCAGCCTTTCACTGCAAGTCTGCAACGGGATCACCAGCCGAGCCGATGAATCGTCTCACGATCTGATTGTTTTTCTGTTTTGTTTGGCCTTGTCTATTGCAAATCTTTCCGTAAAGCTTGGGCGGATTCGTGGTAGGTGACTGCGACAAAACGAGGACCTCGTTGTGCATGCCAATGTTCATGCTCCTTCACTATCCTACAAGCCGCGGCTAACGCATTTAATAATCACGAGTTCTATAATGAGCATAATTAGCAGTTCTATAATGAGAACTGCCTGCACAAGCACTAGATAAAACTCATGCCCCGGCCGGGAAAGGCTGCCCGAGACAACGACATCCGCTTTGGTTGATTGCCTGCCTGCTTGCTTCACATGAACGATTTAAAAGGCAGCCAGTTTTCCAACTCAGTTTTAAGAGACTTGACAGCTTCTCACATCAGAAACCTAAGTCAACGAGCACAGGGAAAAGGCTTGTTATCGCTGGGACATCAAACAACATCAACTGGCCCAGCCCAACTTGTGCCGGGCAGGGTAGGAAAAAAACAAAAATAAAAGGTAGGACAAGTCAAAACAACAGGGTCTCTACAATTGGAGACGCATAGTGAGTGCCTCAAGTCTTCCTCCGTTCCCTCGCGTGCCTGAATTTTTCAAAGAAACGCCACTTACAAAATTGTACCGGTACTAGCTAGCTCTCATCAGCTTCCATGATACCTTGACGCGTTTATACTCCCGTTTACAATAATCGAATGCCGTAAACCAGTGTGTGAAAGCACAGCTCCTTATTACAAGTGCACTAGCAGTAGCTCTCATTTTATTATATATGCACGTTTACCCTTTGGTCATTAGACTACTGTACATGTCTTTGTTTACACAGTGTGATATCATGTCAATAACTCAATATGCCATGACAGAAAGTAGCATTGACTCAGCGCTGGGTGGTTCAAAGGTGACAAGTCGGCCATAGTGTTTACAAAGAAAAACCAACCGCTGACGAGCGAATGATGCCACAAACGTGACACGGTACTACATACACAAGAGTTCCCAGCTAGTAGCTAGGATATAGGACTTGGTACGAGCCAATAGGTAGCAGCCTAGTCCTCTTCTTTTTTTTGCGCAGAAGCTAGTAGCTTTAGCCTTTAGGACCAACTCATTCATAGGCCCGTTTGGTACAGCTTCATGATCGAGCTTGCGGCGAACACAACTTCATAGCCAAACAACCAACTCTCTCTGCCCAACTTTCTCGGTGAACATCCGAAAACTCACTCGCAAAGAGTTAAGCACATGGTGAAGGCTGCAAAAACATAGCTCTCTCCCCCGCTCGTGAAGTTCTTCGTGAGTTGTTTTTAAAAAAGCAGATTCTACACGCGTGAAGGCGGCGGTGACAGACAGGCCCATATTGTCTACGAAGTACATATCATCTGGTGCGCTACCTACGGAAGAGTCCAACCACAAACAAGAGGCCGTAGTAAGTAAACCCCATCTCGTTGTTTAGCCGAGCTGATCATGATCCGATCTCCACCCATCGTCACCTCCGATCTCTTGGAAGAAGAAAAGAAAAGGTTGACGTGACGGGCAGGTGTCACGGCCTTTCCTTGAAACGCCTCATCTCCCCTCGATCTATCTCTTCCGGCAGCCAGTCAGGCGGCGGCATGATCGCAGCCGGGGAATCGTCAACCCCGCTTTTCCTACGCTCGTAAAGCGCAAAGGTGACAGCCCCAGGTCGTCGGCCGGCCGCGCCGGGTCTCTCTCAGCAGCGCCCGCAGGCACTAGCGGTTGTCGCCGCGACTACCCGCCGGCCGGGGCCGGCCGTCCGCGGCTGGCCGCCCCGCCGCCCGCCCGCCCGCCGGGGGGGGCCCTCGATCGCTCTCTTCTCTCCTCCGATCTATCCATCTCTCGTCTCACGTCCGAGATTTTCGCTCGCCGTCGCTCGCTCGCTCCGGTGGTTTTGCAGGGCCCCCTCCGGGCTCTGCTGGCAATCATGGAGCTCCCTTTTCCGCACCGTGTGTCTCTCTAGTCTTTGTGCTAATCAAAGCAGGGCCGCAGCAGCTTTCGTCGCTGCCACCTTTCTTCCTTTCCCGGGCGAGCGATGAACGAACGATGAGTGGTCGCCTCGGCCTCTCCCGGCCGGCCGGGTCCAGTCCGTTCCATCCGTGGCCCCTGGCATGCATGGTGCACGAGGACAGACACGGCGAGAGGCGAAAGCACTACTACGTACGCGACCCCCTGTGGCCCTGTTGTCGAGCGTACTGCGTCGACGTACGGACGACGCGTGGATGGATACGTGTGAGGATCCTAGATAGGAACGAGGAGAAGGAAGAAGGGGAAAAGGGATCACGAAGGGAGCAACACGAACTAGGAGGAACGGTGACGGCAACTTGCCGAGTAGTTTAGCATTCTGATACATCCTAGTTTCAGCCTCAACGCTTACAGCCATATATATCTGGCACTCACGCACACACGCCACAGCAGAAATGTAGTCAAGCCCATTCAGATCCATTCGTGCGCGAGCTGGGCCGACGAGTACGCTGTCCACGACGCGGCCCACGAGCGCCACCTCCATTCTGGCTTTCAGTAGCCTCTGGTGCCGAACTGCTAACACTCCCCCCTCCAAAAGTTTCTGCTAATTCCAAGGCAGGACTTCCTGGAAATCTGCGTTTGATGTCATCATAGTTCTCCCAAGTAGCAAGGGTTTTAGGAAACCCAGACCAATGCACCAGAATCTCTACAACTTTGCCAGTGGAGTCAAGGCGTTTCTGCAAAACAACAAGCGACACTTGTTTGCGAGCATCCAACTCAGTAACAGAGGATGTTTCCTGAACATTAGAAGGCACAGCCTTCTTCAGTTGCGATACATGGAAAACATGATGTATGGTAGATGACTTAGGTAACAACAACTTATAAGCAACCACTCCAATCTTCTCGATAATCTTGAAGGGCCCAAAGAATCTGAATGCCAATTTCTGATTCGCACGACGAGCAACAGAAGATTGGATGCAGGGTTGGAGCTTCAGATACACAACATCACCAACCTGAAACTCCCGTTCAGTCCTGTGTTTGTCGGTCTGCTTTTTCATACGCTCCTGAGCACGAGCCAAATGTTGTTTGATAAGATCCTGCATCAAGGCACGGTTCTGGAGCCACTCATCAAGTGAAGACACAGGAGATGCAGCAGCTGCTTCAATGCCAAAAGTTCAAGGAGGGTGTCCATACAAGACCTCAAAGGGAGAATAGCCCAAGGCAGAATGCCAACTAGTATTATACCAATACTCAGCTAAGTGAATCCACTGACCCCATTGCTTAGGACAGGCATTAGCAAAGCATCTGAGGCATCCCCTCATCAGAGGTGACTAAATGTGACACAAATACCAGTCCCAGGAGGCTGGCAACACATTTATTACAACAGGTGGATCAGTCTTTTACATCACGGCGACACAGAGGGCACGGAAGTGCCAACGCTACAAGGAACAACACAAACGCTAATGACCACACTACGATAGCAAAGGCTTCCATAGCCTCCTCAGAGTACCACACCATGGAAGCTTTCTGTGGAGGCCCTGGGTACACGAGCATAGTTGGGTGTAGGGCGACGACCTACTCGACGTCTTCGGGAATGTAATCGGGATCCTCCTCTGAAAAATAGTTAGTAAAACAAGGGTGAGCACATACGTACTCAGCAAATCCAACCCCACCCACGGAGGGGCTTATAAGCAGAATCATGCATAGAGTATAACAAGGATCAGGTTAAGGTTCATTTTGCAAACTTACACATGCAGGGGTTCATTTCAAAAAGGTTTTCGCAAACCATTTTCATAACCCAAGTGACTCAATTGTTTTAGGAAAACCACTGTGGAACTACCGGACTTCCCGTCCATCGTAGCCCAGGCACACAACCACACACTTCATCCGGAAAACAACTCACGCCAGAAAACATCCCAAACCCAAACACTAGTTTTTGTGACCACACCGTGACTCGTCCAATACCGTGGACACGACTATTCGAATAGGTTTGACACTCTGCAGAGGTTGTACATCTTTACCCACAAGTAGGGTACCGTCACACGGACACCTCAGTGCCGGTACAAATCCTATCAAAGCCATTACCCACCTTAGCTAACACTACGAGCCACCACGGAAGCACCCAAGGGGTTATCCCACATAACCAGGGCGTACCTCACACAGAGTGTACCCCTACTCCTTGGTCTCCCGCCGCTCACCCGCACACCAGATGGCAAGTAGGTTAACTAGTGGGGTTTATGCTAAGACGTTGCCACATACAACGGTCGAGTGGTTGTACGATGATTTGGGTCAGGTGAGATGTCACGCAACCCGGTCCTTAACCGACAAGATGGACAACTCCCAACACGCTCAACCACACGGTACGAGCTCACCCATACTCCCGACACACACGTCCATCCCGTCTATCCGCGTTCCTTACTCATTTTCCAAACATATCCCATTCCCACTTTTAAAACACTCACACATTTTGAAAACACTCACACATCTTTAAAGCACTCATTTAGGCCAAATCAAGGTTCAATCATAGCAATCAAGGGTGGCTATCCTACCATGTTTTCGCAATAAAACAATATGCAATTTATAAAACGGGTATAGGGTAATATTTATAAAACTAGGATCAAAGCATGCATCAAAGGATGAGATTGAACTTGCCGTCTTCGAAGTCTTCGGGAGTGCGGCTCGGCATTCGGGATCTCGGGCTCCTGCTCGCAGTAGTCGACTCCGATCTTCGGCTCGGGGTACCTTCCTTCGCCTATTCCGTCGGCTATAGCGCACACATAGGCAAGCAAGTAATTAATAACACCATACACATTTTCTCCAGCTGAGCTCGCGGAAGATAATTAAATAAAATAGGGGAATAAATATTATGCAGGAGTTTATGGTGATGGATGGGTGGTATACCCGGCACGGGCGTGGAAAGGTTGGGCGCGATTTGGATTAAAATTGCGCATAAAATGTCGGGTTAAAGAGATGTTTAGAATTAACTAGGGCCGGTTAGAGATTTATTTTAAAATGAAAGGACCTAAATATAATATTTATGTAGGGTGGGGGTTTAACTAAAATAGCTTCGGGGTTTATTTGTAAAAGGGCAGGGGTTTTGGTGGGGTTTGCCTAAAGGACAAGGGCTAAATGGAAGGAAAGAGAGAGGGGGGGGGAATAGGGGTAGGGGGCCTTGGGAAAAATGAAAGAAGGCAGGGGGTTTCCGGCCAAAAGGCCTTCTTCCTCCTCTGGTTCGCACCCGGTTAGGGGCAGGGGAGGGCTCGGGCGGCGGCGGCCCGGCGGCCTCCCGGCCACGGCCGCGGCGGCGAGAGGGGGAAAAGGGGGAGGGCGATGAGGGGGTTCTCCTCCCTCACTCACCTTGGGTCGAGGCGGCGTGAGGAGATGGCTCCACGGGCGGCGGCGGACCGGTGGTGGTGGTGTTAGGGGCGGCGGTGCTCTAGTGCTCGGGCAAGGGAAGGAGGTGGCTGTGGTGAGGTGTGGTGGCCCGGGAAGCGGCCGACCCTTTTTATAGGCGGCGAAAGGCGGTTCGGCCGGGGATCCTCGAGCTCGGGAAGCTTCAACAATGGCGGTGGGAAAAATCTTGCCGTTGACCCTCTTCCGGCAAGGCTACGGCCGGAATCCGCGGTGGGGCTGCGGTGCTGTTGTGATTGGATGTGTCGTGCAGGTGCTCGTGGAGGGGGATGGGCGACACGGTGGCGTGTCCGGTGAGCTCGCCTTTAATGGCAGTCGCCGGCTTGCCAGGCCGTGCTCGGGCGGGGGCCCCTCGCGGCGCCGCGTCCCGGTGGCGTCTTTGCGCGCGGCCGGGCGCGGGCCGGGGTTGCGTGGGGGCACGGGGTGCCAGGCGCCGGTGCGGCCAGCGGCGGGAGGAGAAGGGAGGAAGAGAGAGGGAAGGAAGAAAGGAAAGAGGAAAAGAAAGGAAAGAAAAGGAAAAAGGAAGAAAGAAAAAGAAAAGGAAGGAAAAGAAAAATAGGAAAAGAAATAGGGAAAGAAATAGGGAAAAGGTTTAGAAAATTTGGAAAATTGTTAGGGAAATAATGGGGGAAGGGTTTCGCGGGATTTTCCTATTTCCGGCGTCGGCGTGATTTTCGGGACGACGGTGATGGCGAGGCGGACCGGCCGGCGGGACCGCGGCGTGCGCGGGATTCCCGGCACGGTGGCCAACCGCGGCGCCGGGAAGGCACGCGTGGGTGCCGGCCGGGTGCGGGCGGTGTCGGCGGGATTCGCGGCACGCGCGCCGATGGTGAGAGAGGGAGACAGTGACCAGGGATTTGAAGGGGGCAAATGAGCTCAGTTGGACAGTTTTGAAAACACGCGTGATTTATTAGGTGATTTGTTAGGAGCTAAAAACGCGGGCGTTACAAACCTACCCCACTTAAAATGAATCTCGCCCTCAAGATTCGGCTAGGTTTCGAACAAGTGGGGAAACTCTTTCTTCAACACGTCCTCTCGTTCCCACGTGGCTTCTTCCACTCCGTGTCTGCTCCATTGGACTCTGCACACCCGTACTTCTGATGTTCTCGTCCGCTTGACCACTGTGTCCAAAATCTTGACGGGTACCTCCTGGTACCTAAGGTCTGGCTGTAGATCGATGGTTTCTACTGGTACTCGCTTTTCTTCAAGAACCTTCAAACAACTGCGTAGCTGGGAGATATGAAACACTGGGTGTATATCTGACATTTCTTCGGGTAGCTCCAACCGGTATGCTACTGCTCCGACCCTCTTTAGTACTTTATACGGTCCAATGTACCGAGGGGCCAATTTTCCGTGCACTTGAAATCTCCGAGTTCCTCGGATAGGTGAAACCTTGAGGTAAACGAAATCTCCCGGATTGAAGTTTGTCTCACGCCTCTTCTTGTCTGCGTAGCTCTTCTGTCGGGATTGGGCGGCTCTCAATTTTTCTCGGATATCAGCTACTCGCTCTTCGGCTTCCTTTATAAGGGCGGGCCCAACCAGGGCACGCTCTCCTACTTCTGACCACATCAGGGGTGTCCTACATTTCCTCCCGTATAGTGCTTCGAACGGTGACATTCCCAGACTTGCTTGGTAGCCGTTGTTGTAGGAAAATTCTGCATATGGCAGACTCTGCTCCCAATCTTTGCCATAGGTGAGAACACATGCTCTCAACATGTCTTCCAAAATTTGATTCACCCTTTCGGTTTGTCCGTCTGTCTGCGGGTGGTACGCTGAGCTGAAATCCAGCTTGGTACCCATGGCTTTATGCAGACTTTTCCAAAACCTAGAGGTGAACTGGGTCTCTCGATCTGAGATTATTCTGCTAGGCACTCCATGCAGCTTTACTATATTTTCTATGTAGAGTTTTGCCAACTTCTCTCCACCATAAGTGGTCCGTACGGGTAGAAAGTGAGCGACTTTAGTGAGTCTGTCCACGATCACCCATATGGAGTCATGTCCCTTCTGAGTCCTTGGCAACCCTACTACGAAATCCATACCTATCTCGTCCCATTTCCATACCGGGATTGGTAAAGGCTGCAACAATCCTGCGGGCTTCTGGTGTTCGGCTTTGATCCTCTGACAAGTATCACAGTGGGCGACGAATCGGGCAATATCTGCTTTCATCCCATTCCACCAATACTTCTGTTTTAAGTCCATGTACATCTTGGTGGATCCCGGGTGAATGGAATATGCCGAGTTGTGTGCCTCATCCATGATGGTCTGTCGAAAATCTCCGCCTTCAGGCACGCATATCCTATTTTTATACCACAGGGTGCCTTGGTCATCCACTCTAAAATCAGGGGCCTTGTTCTCTCCTGTATGCTTGCGGATCTTCATCAGATTTTCATAAGTTTCTTGGGCCTTCCGGATCTTCTCCTCTAGGATAGGCTGAACACTCAGCTGGCGGACGTAGCCTTGGGGGACAATGTGCACGTTGAGTCGCGCCATCTCCTCTTGCAGCTGGGCACTCTTGGGTGCTGCCTTCTCGTAGGACTTCCGGCTCAGGGCGTCTGCTACTACATTGGCCTTCCCTGGGTGGTAGTGAATCTCCAGGTTATAGTCTTTGACTAACTCTAGCCACCTCCTTTGCCTTAGGTTCAGGTCGGGCTGGGTGAAGATGTATTTTAGAGTCTTGTGGTCCATGTAGATTTCACACTTGTTCCCAATCAGGTAGTGTCTCCAGATCTTAAGGGCATGCACTACGGCTGCAAACTCCAAATCATGGGTGGGATAATTCTGTTCATGGGGTTTGAGCTGACGGGAAGCGTATGCCACTACCTTCCCATCTTGCATTAGAACACATCCCAACTCTTGTTGGGAGGCGTCGCAATACACGACAAAGTCTCGTTGGATATCTGGCAAGGTCAGCACTGGGGCTGTGGTCAATCTTCTCTTCAACTCTTGGAAACTTTTCTCGCAGGACTCGGTGAAGGACCGATTAGGCGACCAGAGAGGGGGGAGTGAATGGGAGCCGATAAAAATTCTTCTCGAGGGAGATTGAAACTCCGACAAGACGAACTAGCTCGGTCGAACCCCCGAAATCACACGCTCCGCACTTCTACCTTCCGTTTGCCAAAACCACGTAGCCACCGGAGTGCTACTGCGGTCCTAGGAACAAACTCTACCAAGAACCACAACACACACGCAGCAACGACGGCGGAAACAACTCGAAAGCCGGCTAACCGGAGGGGGTGGTTAGACCGGGTATAGGGGGCGGTTAGACCGCCTCCACCGGTAACCAAGAAATCCTCCGAAACGCCTCTTCCGAGCACCATAACTCACCCCGGTTTCACCAACAAAGATATCTGGGTCAAGGCCATGCTAGCTACCGGAAAATCTTGGCGAAAACCAAAACTCCACCCGAGGGGCCTAGGGGCGGTTAGACCGGCTACCGGGGGCGGTCTAACCTCCCGTACCCGAGCAACGAACTCCAACCAAGAACACCTAGCAAACCGCACAAGAACGACCCCAAATTTCACCCGGACGCTCCTCTCGATCAAGGCGAACAAACTCACGAGAGGAAAATCCGGTGAAACAAAACTTCGACCCGAACACACCCGGGCGGTTAGACCGCCCCCCGCGGCGATTAGACCGCCCCTTCCGGAAAACGAGCGGGTCAAACCTCAACTTCCTCGCGCCCGATCTCCCGAATCACCACGGATTGCAGCAAAACTTCGGGAATAGCTGGGTTACCTCCTGGGCAACCTCTACCTCAAAGGAATCGACCCGAAACGCTCACAATCAAGAGGAATCGAAGAAATTGTTTCTCTAGGTCAAGAACTCGCCCAACTCGAGAAACCGCCAAATCGATTCCGATTCAAAGGGAATTTGGGGGCAAAGTCACCAGCCAAAGAGGCACAAGAACCTCATACGTGACACCCACCAAAAACCCGAAGAAATCGTCCTCAAAACACCGCCAACAAAGAGCTCCGAAAATCAACACAAAAGAGACGGAAAAACCACCATGATGAACAACGCCAAACCTTCTATACATGCCATGAAAGGTTCGTACAAGATCTAGCTCTCCACCCAAACATCCATCCCTCTCTCTAGATCTCACATGAAGCTCTCAAGCTAGTCCTCTAAAATCCTAAGGAAAATGGAGAACGAAAATGGAAAAACAAATGAGCTAGGGTTCCCAGAGTTGGCTGCCATCCACCCATCCAATGAGTATATATGAAGGCACCCAAAAGACTAAACTACCCTTCACTAATAACAAGGGATACATGCCCCTCGAGGGCGAATTTGGAAGTCTTCATGTCTTCACCATCGGACGGATGCCCGGCGACCACAACCTGGTTAGCCTCGACGCAAGCCTTGCGATCCCGACGCGTGTCCTCCGCTTCGAAGCTTCTCGGCGCCGGCGGCCAGGGCGGTCGGACCGCCCCCACGGGCGGTTAGGACCGGCCCGGAGATCCGACCGGCCCCGGGCGGTCCGACCGCCCCCCCGGGCGGTTGAACCGGCCCGGGTGGCCGCACCTCCTCGTCGAGTCTTCGGCCTCGGTTTTGTGGCTCAACCGAGTAACCCAGTGGTTTTCTGGTGAACCACTGCAAACCCCGCGAACACGGTGTAGCCTCCGCCAATCTCCACTCATGACTCGGCTCCCACGTAGTCCCGGCTCGCCCTTGGTTTTGAGGGTCTACCAAGAAACCGTCCACGACTTCATCTTGTTGTTCATGCCACCATGCGGCCCGCACTTGACCCTGCTGGCCACCGGGTCCCTCGAACGAAGCCTACTTGTCTTCTCCACACCCCGGAGGCCTCACCGCAACGACCTTTCGCGCTTGTTCTTCACCTGCACCAACACGAGTCAAGCCGCAACCTGCACCTGCAATACTTAGCCAAGAATCAGTCCACACAACGTTGTCAATCACTCATCACACAAGGAAGCGACCGTCCACCGGTCCTCAAACCACACATGGTCCTCAATCTCCCCCTTGATGAGTGCATTGACAACACACTCACATGAAGTAACACAAGAAAAAAGGAAAAGAAAAGAAACAAATAAAAAGAAACCTCAACAAGCGATCGAAAGCCAAAGAAGGGCAAAGAGCAAGATCACTTGAAGAAGACAAGTCTCAGACCCCTTATGCAAGGGCAACGGCTCGACACATCCGAGACAAAGCACAGCTCAAGCAAAGAGCGCAAACCACCGAAACAGAGCTCGACACCACAAAGAGCTCCCCCTGCACATATGCAAGCTCCCCCTGAGCCAAAGCACACTCCCCCTGAACAAATGCAGCAATGCAACGCGGGAATGCAACAAAGAGCAAAAACATGCTCACTCTGCCCAGGGCGGTTAGACCGCCTACACGGGGCGGTTAGACCGCCTGTGCCACATCTAACCACCTGGGGGGCGGTTAGACCGCCCCAAGAGACCGGCCCTGCATCAAACTGCTTAAAATTTGCCCGAACCAATTGGAGCACCTTCCAAACACTCCCAGGTTCCCAAAGCATGCACAAACTTCTCCCTCTTGTTGACAATGCATGAATCAAGGCAAAATGCGAAAACTTTCAACATATAGCTTCTCAAATATACAAAATTCATCACAAGGAGCTACACACATCCAAATGAGCAAGTTAGATACTCGACAGGTTCGTAATGACCTTAACTACATGATCACCAAGTTTCACAACCATTGGACAAGGCTAAAAAGGATTTGAGTAATTTTGCGAAAAGTTACTCTCTCACAAGCAAAAACCTAAACATGAGCAAAACATGTCAAAATGGCAAAGCCACTCAAACTTCATGCTAGGACAACCATTCTAATCATAAGACCATCATAAACACCCACAAGCACCTCATGTCATGTCAAAGCCACCGAGCCATGTGCCTACTTCTATGTATGAGACTTCTCATTGGTAGGCATCATGCAACGGTTTAGCACCCAAAGCAAATTAAATTCAGCACATATGACATGGGAGCATATTTTCCAAGCATTTTTCATTTCACTTTCAGATTCATAATTGGTACATGAAATGTCTTTGCGACAAAAAGGAACTTATGCCCCTCCACAAGATAAAACAAGAGGGCTAAACATTCATGATGGCAAATGAGCCTTTGACCCCATATGATTAATAAACTAGCTATCCAACCACAAATTAAGCATAGCAAAGCCACTAAAACATGTCAAGATCATATAAAGGCATTTACACATGAGAGGGCATATATGTGACATTTTTCAAAAAATTAGCCATCAACCATGGATCGTTCATCAAGATCATCAAGAGCTAAGCCAAACTAACCATAGCATACCAAACAAGCTCACAAGAACATGTATAGCAACCCATGGTGAACAATGTATATAGGAGAAGCTTTTCCTATCCAATGCATATGATACAAAATGCATGCAATCTAAGATACAAGGATGCCTATACATCATGTTACATATGCAATGCCAAATGCAAGAAATGCACAAAAGAAAGCTATACATATACTACAAAGAGAGCTCCCACACACCCAACTTAAGAAAACAAACACACACCAAGTTCCCCCCGCAAACGAGTGAAAGTTGCTTGATCTAGGGGTTTGGTGAAAATATCGGCTAGTTGGTCATGTGTGGGTACATGGATCAAAGCTATCTTCCCTTTCTCTATGTTGTCTCTCAGAAAATGATACCTCACTTCTATGTGCTTGGTTTTGGAATGGAGCACTGGGTTCTTTGCAACGCTTATGGCACTGGTGCTATCACATTGAAGTGGGACATGGGTATACTCCTCACCAAAGTCACTCATGGTGTATGTAATCCAAAGGAGCTGAGAGCAACAACTAGCAGCGGCAACATACTCGGCCTCGGTCGTGGATTGAGCAACACTCGACTACTTACGAGAAGACCAAGACACCAAAGAAGAACCCAAAAACTGGCGAGTCCCAGAAGTGGACTTCCTATCCAACCGACACCCGACAAAGTCCGCGTCTGAAAAACCATGAAGCGCCAAAGAAGAGGACGCGGAGTACCAAAGGCCGAAGTCGGGAGTGTGACGCAAGTACCTGAAAATTCGCTTCACTGCTTGCCGATGTGAAGTCCTCGGAGACGCTTGAAAACGAGCGCACAGACACACCGAGAACTGTATGTCCGGCCTCGTCGGCTGTCAAGTAGAGGAGTGACCCGATCATGCTCCGGTACTCCTTCTGGTCCACGTGTTCACCTTCCTCGTCCGCATCAAGAGCTGTAGTCGTACTCATCGACGTCGTCATAGCCTTGGAGTCCTCCATCTTGAACTTCCTCACAATGTCCTTGGTGTACTTAGCCTGGTGCACAAATGTCCCTTCCTTTGATTGCTTGATTTGTAGCCCGAGGAAGAACTGCAACTCACCCATCATGCTCATCTCAAACTCCCTGCTCATATCATCTCGCAAACCTTGCAACAAGAGAGTTAGACGAGCCACCAAAGACAATATCATCCACGTACACCCGCACAATCGGGATATCTCGCCCGCCTCGGCAAAAACAAGGTCCGATCGACCTTCCCCATCTCAAAACCTCTCTCAAACAAGAACCCCCTCAACCTGCCATACCAAGCTCTAGGCGCCCGCTTCAACCCATACGAGCGCCTTCCTCAACTTGTACACCCGGTGGGGGTACTTCTCACTCTCAAACCCCGGAGAGGTCGCCTCACATACACCTCTTCCTCCAAAGACACCATTCGGAAAGCACTCTTCACATCCATTTGGTGCAACTTGAACCCTTTAGCCACGGAAAAGGCTAGAAGGATCCTAATCGCCTCCAAACGGGCTACGGGAGCAAAGGTCTCCTCGTAGTCGATCCCCTCCTTCTGACTGAACCCCTGAGCAACAAGCCTCGACTTGTTCCTCACAACTTCTCCTTTCTCTCCCTCTTTGTTTTTCCACACACACTTTGTACCAATCGGCTTACACCCTGGGGGAGGGTCAACCAACTCCCACACTCGATTCCTCTCAAAGTTCTCCAACTCCTCATGCATCGAATTAACCCAATTGTGATCAGATAGTGCGTGTCCAATGTCTTTGGGCTCAAAAGTAGCGACAAATGCAGCATGAGCGAAATGGGAGTTGTTTCGAACCCTCGACCGTGTAGTGCGTTCATTCATGTCGCCGATGATCCTCGAAGCTGGGTGATCCACTTGTACTCGCCGGGAGGTTCTCGCCTCGATGCTACCTCCCCCTCAACATCAGCTTCACCTCGTTCTTGATTTGTCGTTGTAGGTGTAGCGAGAGGGTCCATCCATCATCGTAGTCGAAGTAGTGGGTACATGTTCGGTCGGGGGCACCGCACCACCATCTTCATCATCTCCATGTTCATGCTCCTCCTCCTGAAAGATCTCCTCGCCAAGCTCATCATCACCCGCACACTCAAAGACAAGGCGACTACGTGGCTCTGTCTCGTCGAAGGTTACCTCGCAAGTCTCCACGATTTGGTTAGTTTCAAGATTGAGCACACGATATGCTCTAGAATGAGATGCATAACCAAAGAAAATGCCATCGACAGACCTAGCATCAAACTTATCCAACTTCCTGCCTTTCTTCAGAATGAAACACTTGCAACCAAAGACATGGAAGTGACTCACCTTGGGTGTGCGACCATGCATCAACTCATAGCATGTCTTCTTCTTGTGCACTCTGAGGTATATCTTGTTCGACACATAGCACGCGGTATTCACCGCCTCAGCCCAATACCTCCTCGGAGTCCTATGCTCATCAAGCATCATCCGAGCCATCTCGCACAAGGTCCTGTTCTTCCTTTCCACAACACCATTCTGAGGAGGCGTATACGGACTCGAAAAGCGGGTGCTCAAGACCCAAGTCATGGCGAAGGTTTCAAAATGAGAGTTTCTGAATTCCGAGCCATTATCACTGCGGATAGCTCGTATGGCATCTCCGTGCCTCTCGTTCCTCAACCTCAAGACTAGATCTCGAACAAAACCAAACGTCTCCCCCTTATCCTCAAGAAAGAACACCCACGCATACCGAGAATAGTCGTCCACCACAACAAGGACATACCACTTCCCACACGCAGATCGCACACGAGCTGGGCCAACAAGGTCCATATGGAGCAGCTCGCATGGACGCTCAGTCATCACATCGGTGAGAGGCGGGTGAGAAGAGGCCGCCATCTTGGCATGCCTACACGGAGCACACACAAACTCTTTCTCAAGCCTCAACCGTGGCAATCCTCAGACCAAATTGAGTTTACTCAAGCGTGACAAAAGGTCAAAGCTCAAGTGACCCAACTTCCTATGCCACTTCCACAACTCACTCGAAGAACCAGCCAAGAAACAACGCTCTACACCCGAAGACTGAGAAAAATCAGCACGAAACACCTGACCCTCGGGAACGACCATACACACAAGGTCCCCTCGAGAGTCCACAATCCGAGAACCACCGGCCGAAACAACACCTCAAAGCCCTCATCCAACAACCCGGGACACGAAAGCAAATTGTACCCCGGCGATTGAACAAGAGCAACACGCCTCGAGAGATCTTGTCACTCACTTTTATCTCACCTTCGAAAGCACACGCCCACGCCCATTGTCCCCAAAAGTGATGTACCTCTTTGTCACCACCGGGACGAGACTTGAGAACCACCCCCTGTCTCCGGTCATATGCCTCGAGCAACCGGAGTCAATCAACCAAATGTTCTTCAGGTCTCTCACCTGAAATTCAAAAATAAGCACGTGAGCGAACAAACGACTCAGCACTGGGGTTAGTACCAAAAGAGGAAAACCAGTGCCGAGCCATTTGCTCGAAAGTGGGGTTAGCACACATCAAGCCATCTTTCCTACCATAACTACCACCACGAACACCACCTCGGTAACCACTCCGAGGAAACCACCCCTCACTGCCTAGAGGAGGACCAAAACCACGGAAGACAACCCGTGGACCGTCCCTCCTCTCCTTCTCAAAACTACGACTCCTCCCATCCTCGTAGTGAACTCGAGGGGGAGAATGCCTAGCAAATTGACCACCTGCTGTCTCTCCAGACCAATCACCAGCAACTCCACCTCCAGACCTGAAACCTCTCGACTCACCACCTCGAAAACCACTCCGCCCCGAGTGGGGGGCGGTGGCAAACCGCCTAGCCGGGCCGGTCCTAACCGCCCCCCTCCGGGCCGGGACCGGTCCGACCGCCTAGCCGGGGCCGGTCGACCGCCCCCTCCGAACCGCTCCTCGACCTGCGGGAACTCGCATCTCCCCATGCCGGAACACTTCTCACCATAGCCTTACCCCTGGGCAGTGGCATACGAGGCTTAGGTACACCATGGGAAGGGTTGTACCTATCCTTGTTCGCCCACTCCTTTGCCATCCTCTCTTCCCGCTTCCTCTTGAAGAAAAACTCATCCTTGTGACCCTCTTTCCCACAATGGCCACAACGGAACCTCACAAGCTTAGGTTTAGGCTTGGATTGGGGCTGCTCGCTTGGTTTCTCTCCACTCAACTCCTCCACCGATTTCTCCTCACTAGCCTTTTCACTCACTTTCCCAAAGAACACTTTCCCGGAAGTGCTCACAAACTTGATAGGCCTTCGGAGATCATTTGTAGGTGTAGGGAATATGGGTGGAGCTGGGGTTGTGTCTAG
The DNA here is from genome assembly GCA_947561735.1 of Cenchrus americanus. NCBI lineage: Eukaryota > Viridiplantae > Streptophyta > Magnoliopsida > Poales > Poaceae > Cenchrus > Cenchrus americanus. The sequence goes on along the minus strand of OX387244.1, from coordinate 71,080,574 downwards.
TCGGTTCCTAAGATGGTTGGGTTTTGGAGGGAAATCATTTTTGTGGTGGGTTTTTGGTGGCTCCGGGATATTCTCTCCACTTCCCTCACCAACCTTGTTTGCCCCAAGTCCCTCACCATCTTGCCTCTTAAAGGCCTCGATCATCATCCTCAACTGAGGCTCATGACCGGACAACCAACCCATCAACTTCCTCAAGTCATCATTCTCATCCTGCAAACGATCAACATAATGTGCAAGTTCCAAATTTTTCAATGCATGCATTTCACAAGTAGAGCATGATGTAGGCATGGGTTCCTTCAATTTAGCCTCAAGAGAACTAGTGTAAGCATGCATCTCATCAATCTTAGCATGCAAAACAGGGCAAGAAGTGCAAGCACCTAGCAAAGCAGATCTAGATTTAAGCTCAGCCACTTCAACCCTAAGCACATCTAGTTCCTCACACTTGGAGGCATGCTTCTCCTTAAACAAGGCAAGATCAGCAAGGAATATGGAGCAATCAGCACAATCAACCTCATCTTAAACAACAGGGCTAGCCTTAAGGGAATCAATCTCAAGCTGGCTATCAAGCACCTGTGTCTCTAGCTCAGCCACTCTAGTCCTAGCATCCTCGAGTGAAGCCCTAAGCTCTTTTCTCATCTTCTTGGCCTCTCTAAGCATGTCATCACGGTTATCAAGCAAAGATCCAAGCCTCTCATTCTCCTGGCGCAAGAAGGGAAGTTCATCACGCACCTCGTCGTCGGACTCAGAGTCCGAGTCGCTCTGTGTGCTCTTCTTGCTGCCGGAGCTCAGCGCCATGGTGCAGAAGCCGTCTCTCGCGAAGCAGCTCAGCCCGCTCAGGTTCTTGGACGACTTTTTGTTCTTGCGACGATCACCTTCGTCTTCACTGCTACTCGAGCTCGAGGTGGAGTACGCGGAACTGGAGTCGACGTCGCTCGCTCCCACCATCGCTCGGGCCTTGCCTCGGCCCTCCCTCTTCCTCGATCGTCGCTCGTCCTTGTACTTATTCTTGTGCTTGCTCTTGTGGTCGCGCCTCGAACGGTACTTGTCATCGTTCTTCCTCGGCTTGTGCTTGTAGTCGTCCTTGTTCTCGGCCTTCTCGGGCGGTCGGCGACGAAGTGTCCCGCTTGCCGCATCGGAAGCAAGTCCTCGTGTTCCTCCTCATGTTCACGCGGTTCTCGTGCGGCCTCTCGAACCGCCTCGTCAACGGCGCCGGCTCGTCCTCTCCAAGGTCATCAAACTCCTCATCCGGCATAGACATCAAAGAGGAAAACGAGAACATCCCGGTGGATGGGTTAGAGTTAGCCTTTCCTTTGGAACCACCAACGAGGGCGAGACTATGGGAGTCAGTCGGACCCTCGAGCTTGGCAGTCATGCCCCTATCCACCTCAGCCGACTTGAGCTTTGAGAACAGCTCATTCACGGTCAGAGTGTCATACTTCTCTGACTCCACGATGGCCTCGAACTTTCCGCCCCATATCGTACGATCCAAAGAGTGTAAGAGCTTGACCGCTCTATCATGATCATCGTACGGGAGCACGTCCACATTGGCCCTCATGTTGTTCACAACCACCGTGAACCTCTGAAACAAGGCATCGATGGACTCACCGGGGAGATGAGTGAAGTTCTCGTACTCTCTCCGGTAGGTCGCATACATCCGTGCCTCGAACACCGGGCGTTCCCAACATGAGCCTCCTTCAACACCGCCCAAATCCTACAAGCCAAGTGCTCGGTGTGCACCCCATCGAACTCGGTCGACACAAAGCACGAAACAAGTAGTCGACCGCCTTATTGTTGGCGTCGAATCCGTCCCCTCGACCCCGGAGCGAGGAAATCCATTGGCCGGACATAGCTTGTGTCCACCGTGACATCCCAAAGAGTCTGACCCTTTCCGCGGAGGAACGCACCCATCCGCTTGCTCCACATCTGGTAGTTCTTGCCATCGAAGTGTGGAGGACCCGAACCCCGTTCCTGGTACGCCATCCTTGGATCTTAGACTGGTTAGAGTCAACAAAGACCCGAACCGGCTCTGATACCACTTGAAGGACCGATTAGGCGACCAGAGAGGGGGGAGTGAATGGGAGCCGATAAAAATTATTCTCGAGGGAGATTGAAACTCCGACAAGACGAACTAGCTCGGTCGAACCCCCGAAATCACACGCTCCGCACTTCTACCTTCCGTTTGCCAAAACCACGTAGCCACTGGAGTGCTACTGGTCCTAGGAACAAACTCTACCAAGCAACCACAACACACACGCGAGCAACGACGGCGGAAACAACTCGAAAGCCGGCTAACCGCGGGGGGCGGTTAGACCGGGTATAGGGGGCGGTTAGACCGCCTCCACCCCGGTAACCAAGAAATCCTCCGAAATGCCTCTTCCGAGCACCAAAACTCACCCCGGTTTCACCAACAAAGATCTCTCGTTCAAGGCCATGCTAGCTACCGGAAAATCTTGGCGAAAACCAAAACTCCACCTAGGAGCCTAGGGGCGGTTAGACCGGCTACCGGGGGCGGTCTAACCTCCCGTACCCAACGAACGAACTCCAACCAAGAACACCTAGCAAACCGCACAAGAACGACCCCAAATTTCACCTAGACGCTCCTCCGATCAAGGCGAACAAACTCACGAGAGGAAAATCGGTGAAACAAAACTTCGACCCGGACACACCCGGGCGGTTAGACCGCCCCCTGCAGGCGATTAGGCCGCCCCTTCCAGAAAACGAACCCGCGGGTCAAACCTCAACTTCCTCGCGCCTGATCTCCCGAATCACTCCACGGATTGCAGCAAAACTTCGGGAATAGCTGGGTTACCTCCTGGGCAACCTCTACCTCAAAGGAATCGACCCGAAACGCTCACAATCAAGAGGAATTGAAGAAATCGATTCTCTAGGTCAAGAACTCGCCCAACTCGAGAAACCACCAAATCGAGTCCGATTCAAAGGGGATTTGGGGGCAAAGTCACCAGCCAAAGAGGCACAAGAACCTCATACGTGACACCCACCAAAAACCCGAAGAAATCGTCCTCAAAACACCGCCAACAAAGAGCTCCGAAAATCAACACAAAAGAGACGGGAAAACCACCATGATGAACAACGCCAAACCTTCTATACATGCCATGAAAGGTTCGTACAAGGTCTAGCTTTCCACCCAAACATCCATCCCTCTCTCTAGATCTCACATGAAGCTCTCAAGCTAGTGCTCTAAAATCCTAAGGAAAATGGAGAACGAAAATGGAAAAACAAATGAGCTAGGGTTCCAAGAGTTGGCTGCCATCCATCCATCCAATGAGTATATATGGAGGCACCCAAAAGACTAAACTACCCTTCACTAATAACTAGGGATACATGTGCCTCGAGGGCGGATTTGGAAGTCTTCACGTCTTCACCATCGGACGGATGCCGGCGACCGCAACCTCGCTTAGCCTCGACGCAAGCCATGCGATCCCGACGCGTGTCCTCCGCTTCGAAGCTTCTCGGCGCCGGCGGCCGGGGCGGTCGGACCGCCCCCCCCGGGCGGTTAGACCGGCCCGGAGATCCGACCGGCCCCGGGCGGTCCGACCGCCCCCTCCCGGGCGGTTGAACCGGCCTGGGTGGCCGCACCCCCTCGTCGAGTCTTCGGCCTCGGTTTTGTGGCTCAACCGAGTAACCCAGTGGTTTTCTGGTGAACCACTGCAAACCCCGCGAACACGGTGTAGCCTCCGCCAATCTCCACTCATGACTCGGCTCCCACGTAGTCCCGGCTCGCCCTTGGTTTTGAGGCTCTACCAAGAAACCGTCCACGACTTCATCTTGCTTGTTCATGCCACCATGCGGCCCGCACTTGACCCCACTGGCCACCGGGTCCCCGAACAAAGCCTACTTGTCTTCTCCACACCCGGAGGCCTCACCGGCAACGACCTTTCGCGCTTGTTCTTCACCTGCACCAACACGAGTCAAGCCGCAACCTGCACCTGCAATACTTAGCCAAGAATCAGTCCACACAACGTTGTCAATCACTCATCACACAAGGAAGCGACCATCCACCGGTCCTCGAACCACACATGGTCCTCACTCGGTCCAGTTGAACTTCTTCTCCTTCTTGAGCAACTCTGTCATGGGCCGGGCAATCTTGGAGAATCCTTCAATAAACCTCCGGTAGTACCCTGCTAAACCAAGGAAACTTCTGATCTCACTCACGTTGGTCGGTTGTTGCCAGTTGGAGACTGTTTCAACTTTCCCGGGGTCTACAGCTACTCCTTCTACAGTCAAAATATGCCCAAGGAAAGATATTTTCTCTAGCCAAAATTCACACTTGCTGAACTTGGCGTACAGCTTGTGTGCCCTCAATTTGCCCAGCACTACTCGAAGATGCTGCTCGTGTTCCTCCACGCTCTTGGAGTAAACAAGTATGTCGTCAATGAAGACTATGACAAACTTGTCCAGCTCTTCCATAAACACCTTATTCATGAGGTTCATAAAGTATGCTGGTGCATTGGTTAGTCCAAAGGACATCACTATGAACTCATACTGCCCGTAGCGAGTGACAAAGGTAGTCTTGGGGATGTCACTTTCCCTAATCTTTTGTTGGTGGTACCCTGACCTTAGATCCACCTTCGAAAAATACTTGGCTCCCTTCAGCTGGTCAAACAGGTCATCTATTCTGGGGAGAGGGTACTTGTTTTTGATAGTGACCTCGTTCAGCGAGCGATAGTCCACGCACATCCTCATGCTCTTATCCTTCTTTTCCACGAAAAGCACTGGGGCTCCCCATGGTGATGAGCTTGGTCTGATGAACCCACTTCGCTGGAGTTCTCCTAGCTGCTTCTTCAATTCTGCCAACTCAGGGGTTGCCATCCTATAGGGTCTCTTGGCTATGGGGGAGGTTCCGGGAATAAGGTCGATGACGAACTCTATATCCCTGTCTGGTGGCATTCCAGGGAGTTCTTCGGGGAACACATCTGGGTATTCTCGCACTACTGGGACATCTTATATGGACTTGGCTTCTATGTTGAAAACCATTATGTCTGGCTTGTGTCCCCGGGTGTGGCAGGTCACTTGTATCCCGTCTAGGTTGGTTAAGTGCACTACTTTAACGGCGCAACTTATAAGGCCATGGTGTTGGCTTAACCAGTCCATCCCAAGGATCACATCTATCCCCTTGGACTTCAGTACTACCAGGTCTGCTAGGAACTCTACCCCACTTAAAATGATCCTTACCCGGGGGCATCCCAGTTGACACTTAATGTCACCTCCGGGCGTTCGAGTTAATAGGGGTGCTTTTAGTAGTACTGTGGGTATGCTATGCTTTTCCACAAAGCTTGAGGATATGAATGAGTGCGATGCTCCCGAATCGAACAATATGGTAGCCAAGACTGAGCTGACCAGGAACTCACCGAGCACTACGCCTTGTGCTTCCTGCGCCTCCTGCGCATTGATGTGGTTGACTCGGGCTCGTCCATACGACTGCTGGGGCTGCCTCATCTGCTGGTTGCTGTTGTTGTTGCCGAAGTTATTGTTGCTGCGCACTGGCATGCGGTTGGCTCCAGACACAAGTGGCCTTGGCCCGTTCACCGAGTTGGAGTAGGTGGTGGTGGTTGGCTTTTTGGCATACGGGCAGTTGGCGATGAAGTGTCCGGTTTCTCGGCAGTTGAAACACACTCGGGAGCTGTTGTTGTTGTTGGCAGTGATCTGGCTGGTGTTGTTCTGTGGGGGTTTCATGGCACTCTGGTTGTTGTAGGGCTTGAACTGGGTTCTGGGGCCTTGCGAGCCCGTGGCTTGGGATTGGGTCCTGTACTGCATGGGAGCTTGGAACCTAGACATGGGGTGTCCAAAGTTTCTCGGCCTCTGGGACCGCTCTTGCTGCTTGGCCTTGTGCTCCATAAACTTGCGCTTGTTTTCCTTCTTCTCTTCAGCCCTCGCTCTTTCTGTGAGTATTGCCATGTTCATGAGGGTGTTGAAGTCCGGGTAGATCTGAGGGGTCAGCAGGGTCCTCAGTTCCGGAGTCAGTCCCTTCTTGAACATTTCTTGTTTCTTGGAATCTTTGTCCACTTCCTCGGGGGCATAGCGAGCCAGCTCTATGAACTGCTACGTGTACTCCTCCACAGACATGTTGCCTTGGCGGAGTTCACGGAACTCATCCGCCTTCCGCTTCAGTGTGGCTTCTGGGATGTGGTAGCAGCGGAACTCCTCCACGAATTCATCCCAGGTGATGGCGGAGGAATCCTTGGCTGCTGCGCAGTAGTTCTCCCACCAGGCTAGGGCCGTCCCGGTGAGCTGGTGAGCTGCCAGGAGAACCTTGTCGCGGTCCTCACAGTTGAAGGGCTCTAGCTCCCTCAGAATGGCTCTCGGCCCGGTCGTCGGCATCCAAAGGATTCACCGACCCGCCAAAGGTGGGCGGCTTCGTCTTGAGGAACTCTATCAGCTTCTCGTTCATGCCCAGAACTCTGGGTCTTGGGTGGTTGACGGCGTTGAAAATGGCCTCCATCAGGACAGTCTGGTTGGCTAAGACTTGTGCCAAGTCAATGGGAGGGGGTGGCGGCGGCAGGACCACGTTCTCTCCTCCATCTTCGTCTTGGTTAACTTCCTGGTCGTGAAGACGCTCCCTCCGATCGGCTTGCGATCCTTCAGCGTCCGATCGGCCGGGGCCTTGGTGGATCCTGACAGGGCGCCTGGAAACCATCTGTAAAGAAGCGGGTTTTCTAAGAGATCTAGCTTTTATGTGATGTTTAAGTGGATTATATCAGATTTCTTTTTGAAAAGGCAGGGTCTACTCCTGCCGGTAAGCACACAACAAGCACATAGCAAACAAGCAAGCACAGACAAGTTTTTATTACAAACCAGCGAGGAGGATACATCCCGACTACGCGGACACACTACACGACTAAGGACTAAGGGTGCGACTTGGACCAGTATGGCTTCATTCCCTGGGGCAGGGTCACTGGGGTATGCTACTCGCGAGGAGAGCCACCTTCCGGGGTCGAGTGCTCTTCCAGCAGAATGAGCAGCTCATCATCATTCTCGCCTTCGAGGTTTCCATTTTCCTGAGGGTGTGTTGCGGCTTCGGCGGTCGTCGTCGGGGATTCGGTGACTGCTGGTGGTGCTGGCGGGACTTCGATAGTTCCTCCCCATCCTACGAGGGGTGTTCCCAGCAGGACTTGAGCTTCTCCAATGGCTGGAACGGGTGTTCCGCCGTTGGTCCATTCTTGCATGCGTTGGTCCTGGATTCGCCTGAGGCTTTCCTGGGCAACGGCTTCACTACTTATGGCGGCTGCGGTCCTTGCTTCTGCTTGAGCCACTCGGACTTGGTGCATCCTCACCGTGACTTGACTTGCTCGGCCCGACTGATTTGCTCCCTCAAGTGCTTGGCTTGGTCATCGAAGAGCTTATCCAGGGAAACAAGGTAGGCGACTACGTGGTACAGTAGGTCTTCTTGGTGGTGGCGTCGTTCCAGGTTTCTCATGCGGGCACCTCGCCAACCGGAGTTCGATGGCGGGAGGGAAGTACCTCATTGGTGTGGGGACGAGGTGTTCCTTGTAGATCCGGCATAGGTAGCGGAGAGCTTTTCTGAGGGCCAAAGGATAGGTGTCTCGGTGTCGAAATCCTGTGGCGGTTACGCGCCACGGCTCGATGTTGGTGTGGCGGTTGCTTCTAGCGATGGAGAGGACCACCCTACAGCGAAGAGTGTCGAGTTGCTCGTACTCTCTACTGTAATACCTAGGGCGCTCAGTGATACCGAGGCGCTCCAGGGAGTTGATAAGAAGGTGAGCAAAACCAGGCTCCTCCTGGCACACACCTTGGGTCCATCCATCTTCTGCCATCTGAAAACAAAGGTAGAGTTGAACAGGTTGTGGTGGGGTACAAGAGGTGGATAACTTTATTCAGTAACAAGGTTGGGGTACACTCTTCAGGGTACACTTATTAGTACTAGGACACAACTCTAGCCTAAACATCCTAGTCTTATCTTTATGGTGATTCTTCCTCTAGCTGGATGCGGTGCTTCTTTGGCGCGAGGTCTTGCTCCAGTATCTCGTCCTCGGTCTGGGTCCCTTTATCCCAATGAGTTTCTTCGGGTTCATCTTCCTCCAATCCAGCTTCTTCCTCTCTACTTCTAAGCTCCTTTAGTTCATCCCATAGGGCTTTATTGGCTAATAGAGTGCGTTCCCTTTCCCTAAGATAATCTTGCTTTGTGTTGTGTAGTTCAACTTCTGCCATGGTTGTCTTTATCCTTTCCAGTTCTATCCTCTGCTCCGCTCTTTCCGCTCTGTCAATCTGTTGCTTCAGTTGCTGGGCTTGTTCCTGGTAAAGGTGGTCTAGGCCATTGAGGTAGATGGATAGGTGGGAAACTGCTTCTTCTAGGTCTTCTTCTTCTCGCTCTAGTCCTCTCATGCGATCAATCCACGAGCGTCCTCTTCCTCCGGAGGGTGGAAAGAATCCCATTGGAGTCCTCCTGAGGTGCTGCTTATAAAGCACTCGTAGCTGTCGCAGGGCCTTCCGAGCAGCCTTGGGGTAGGTGTCGGCGAAGCGAAATCCAGTGGCGGAGACGAACCAAGGTTCTATGTCGGGGTAGAGCGTGCTTCTTCCCACGAAGATCAGCAGCTTACACTGAAGGGTGCTGTAGCGTTCGTACTCTCGATAGACGAACTCCGGTGGATCCCTTACTCCGACGCGCTCTAAGCTGAGTAGCAGCAGGTTAGGGAGGCCAGGCTGGACGGGGCAGACTCCTCCGTTCCATTCGGGGTTAGCCATCTGGAATCAGGCAAGGATCAAGGTAAGGATTTGGGAAAAGATGAGCTCAGCAAAGGAAAGGTTAGAGAGGGCCAGAGGAGGCCTCGTATCCTAGGAGTCGCGTCCTACGGCCAACCTACGGCTCTGATACCACCTGAGGCGTCCCCTCATCAGAGGTGACTAAATGTGACACAAATACCAGTCCCAGGAGGCTGGCAACACATTTATTACAATAGGTGGATCAGTCTTTTACATCACAGCGACACAGAGGGCACGGAAGTGCCAACGCTACAAGGAACAACACAAACGCTAATGACCACACTACGATAGCAAAGGCTTCCATAGCCTCATCAGAGTACCACACCATGGAAGCTTTCTGTGGAGGCCCTGGGTACACAGGCACGATTGGGTGTAGGGCAGCGACCTACTCGACGTCTTCAGGAATGTAATCGGGATCCTCCTCTGAAAAATAGTTAGTAAAACAAGGGTGAGCACATACGTACTCAGCAAATCCAACCCCACCCACGGAGGGGCTTATAAGCAGAATCATGCATAGAGTATAACAAGGATCAGGTTAAGGTTCATTTTGCAAACTTACACATGCAGGGGTTCATTTCAAAAAGGTTTTCGCAAACCATTTTCATAACCCAAGTGACTCAATTGTTTTAGGAAAACCACTGTGGAACTACCGGACTTCCCATCCGTCGTAGCCCAGGCACACAGCCACACACTTCACCCGGAAAATAACTCATGCCAGAAAACATCCCAAACCCAAACACTAGTTTTTGTGACCACACTGTGACTCGTCCAATACCGTGGACACGGCTATTCGAATAGGTTTGACACTCTGCAGAGGTTGTACATCTTTACCCACAAGTAGGGTACCGTCACACGGACACCTCAGTGCCAGTACGGATCCTATCAAAGCCATTACCCACCTTAGCTAACACTACGAGCCACCACGGAAGCACCCAAGGGGTTATTGTAACACCCCAGGTGTTTATTAATTATAAATACCTTATTTAGTTGTGTTATTCAAGTTTAATCGGCTCCTAAACATGTTTGACATGTTTTGTCACGAATTTGCACAAAAGACCTTGGTCAAAATCTCAAACCACGGTCAAACCCTAGATCTCCTTTAAGGCTGAAATGGTTTTCTTGCGCGTTCTCCAAATTTCACTATAGAAGTTCAAAATCAGCCAATACGAAAGTTGTTCGTTGTTTCCGGGAACACATTTTTCGTTATTGGCGGACATTCCAATTTTGAGTGCAAATTGGCCAAAAATCGAGTTGAACGCGCTGTGAACAGTAACTTGGGGCCGAGATTTCTGCCAACTTCGGCCGGCGTTCCCAGGCAAACGGTTGATCAAAACATATGTCGCCCTTTGGTAAAGTTGTAGGTCTATAGCTCCTCTACAACTTTTGTTTTTGGAGATTTTCAAGTTAGTTGTCACTTTTTCGAGTTTGGCATTTTCGAAGATGCGTAAATGGAATAGAAAGTGAAGCAGACAACGTCGCTATGGACCGACGCCTTGTGGACCCTCCGCCTCGCGTTTTTTTCCCCATGCGCCGAGTTCACGCAGCAGGACGTGTCGGCCAGGCGCCACGTGCCGCGCACCGCACGCACGCGCGCGCGTGCCATGCATGCGGCGGCCACCCGGCCGGCCTCGCGCGGACGCGCCCCTCCCCCATACTTGCCCGGTAGTCACCGCACGCCGTCGTGCGTTGGCACGATCAGGAGCAGGGACGTCGTCGCCATAGTCCGTCACCGAGCTTCCTCCCTCACTCCTCACCACCCAGCCTCGAGCACACCAGAGCCGCCCCACGGCTCCACTTCACCCTCCCCAGCCACCAGCTCGCCTCCATTGCAAGCACTCACGGCGGAGAAGAGGCTGAGGCGGCCTCAGATCCACCGCGCCGCTGTTCTCCATCGCCGGAGCATCCTCCGACCTCCGGACTGCCTCAAATGGGACCCTAGGTGAGCCTACACCACTTACCCGCCCTTTCCCGGCCAAGCCCGGCCTTCCCCTAGCCGGATTCCGGCAATCCCCGTCGCTGGCCGCGACCAGGGGTGACATTGCGAGGTCTGAGATCTTTTCAGGGGCTAAAACGCAAAACCAGGGACCTGTTTGTAAGAGCCCAGTTTTCGGATCTAGGGTGTCCAGGCTGAACCTTCGAAAAATCATTAAAAATCGTAGAAAAATCAGAAAAATACAAAACCAATTTTGTTGGTTTCGTGGTGAAGAAATATATCTTTTATAGAAAACATGTATAGGGTTTTTCTGTACAGTTTTTGAATTAAAAATTCAAACTCGGTTTGGAGTGTTTTTAGTGTGATTTAAAATATACACATGCTATGACCTTGATTTTTGAATATGTTACTCTTTATGTCATGTCTAGATCTGTGGCAAAATTTTGCATGATTTTGATGTATATATTTTCAGATATGATTTATTTAAGCTTTATGCTAGAATAAGTTTGATGCTTTTTATAGCACCTTTAATGAACTTCTCTTTGAGCACAAGTGCACCCTAGGGCTTTGACTTGATGTTTAGTACCCCTGGTGTGATGGATGTGAATTTATGGAATTGTTTACTAGGTGTTTTGGATTTAATCTTGTGTAGGAGCTTAAATTCAAAATCTAAAAAATAATTTGAATTTGCAACCATGCTTTGGTCAGAAACTCATTTTTGGCATACTTGACCTGTAGGAGAAAGTTAAGATCAAAAAGTCTATTAAATCTTTTTATATGAATTAATGTGGATTTACTAAGCTGAAATTTGTCTTTTTCGTATAAATTAATTTATAAATGATTTTAAGCCAAATTTTGGTTTGAGAGCTTAAATTAAGCATATGTTGCTGTGTGCAAAATATTTGGCTCATTGGAAGTGTTTTTGATTTAATTTGGATTTATAGTTGAAAGGCTTGTTTTAAGTAATTAAAGAAAGAAATGGATATTAAAGTGTTAAATTTGTGAAATCATGTTTTGGTTCTGTTTTTGATATTTAGTCACACCCCCTTGCTGTTTGGTGAAGTTAAATAAGTTAATTTGCTTATATGTACACAATCACCATCCAAATTGACTTTAATTAATGCATATGCATGTATACGTGTAGATTTACCGAATAGTACGTACACACTCACCCAGGAGGGAGATGGGGCCGTTGATGGTGAGCTGAACCAGCTTGGTGTGCAGCAAGACCTGGACCAAAGTCCAGAAGAGCCCAAGGCTTGTGTTGGTGTTGAGTCTGAGGAAGGCAAGCACCGGTTTCATCTAACCCATGTTTTAAATTAAAATCATGTCCTTTACTTTTAAGCGCTTTATTGCTTTACTTGTGCATTTAAGTTTCAGGAGTTGTTTTGAAACCTAGTTGCATGATCCTTAGGACTCCTATGCTCTTTTACTAGTATGTTAGGAACGCTATTGCCATGCTCTAAGGATCTCGGTAGAAGTCGAGTAATGACTCAGTGCTCGCGAGATATAGGATGCTTATGTTGGAATCATAAGTTGGTTAAACCGACTCGCTCATGTGGTAATAGCAATGGGTTCGGTCTCGACCGAGTAGCATGGTGCTGGTCCTAAGCTATTGAACGTACCAAGTACTTGTCGGGAATGGGACCGGTAAGCCTAGTACCTTCTGAACCGGGGCGGGATCTTTCTAGCTACCCGCTTGGGATGTGTCTCCGGGCTAGCTACCCGTGGTATAGTGTGTGAGTCCGGACCGGTCGGGTTAGACCCTCCGGATAACCGTGTACCGAGTTTGTAGCGTCGATCCCAAACTCGTGGGATGTTGGGAACCGCCCTGGTCGGGGTAGACCCCGCATTTGCTTTTATTTGAATTCTTGGGGTCTACTTCTTCCGTGTATCTTGGGTTTACCTTGCAAGGATATAAATCGATCGATCGTCGGTCACTCGCCGTTATCTGAGTCGGCTTGACCACTGGCTACCCCATGTTTATTTATGGAACATTTTGGATTAATATTGTTACCTGTTTAATATTGTTTGCACAACATGCTTGTTTAGTACAGGTGCTCACCTAGACTGATTAACATACTAGAATATGAGCTAAAACTTGAAAATAAGGATCCACTCTTAGTCGCTTTTGGCAAAACAAACCCACAAGCCAAAAAGCCTTGCATGTCTAGTCTTGCTTTATCTTTGTCGGGTAAGTCTTGCTGAGTATTAGTACTCAACCTTGCTTAATTTGTTGTTTTCAGGTAATCCCATCTGGCCTGGTTCTATCCCAGATGGTTGGGAGCTTGAATGGGAAAACGATGATGAGGAGTGATATGCATGGATGGCCTCCCGTGTGTATCATGCACTAGTTTTATTTTTCCGCCGTTTAAACTCCGAACCATGTTCACTTTTATGTACAAAAACCTGGTTTGTATAATGTTAAACTTGTGAACCCTTTTCATGTAATGTAATGTAATGTGGTACTCGGTCCCGCCTTCGTGTGGGTTTAGCGCATATCGGCGATCCCGTTGTATGTGATTTACCGGGCTTTACCGGCGGAGCGACTTAATAATTCTTTATTATTGCTTAATGGCCAAGTGGACCGGCTTAGGCGATAATACGGAATTATTTTGGGCGGTTCCGTCACAAATGGTACCGGAGCGATGATATGCACCGAGTAATTAAAATACCTAACAAACTTGTTTTTGGAATAAAATTTGCCAAGATTAATAATCTTGCTAAAAGAGTAGGACGTTAAGGTCTAATCTAGTCCGAGAGGCCCTAGAGGGAATTTTTTGGTTCTTTCGGGTGGCTAGTATTCTATGGTCTATTTAGTCGACTTCCAAAGACATTTATTCTTGTCAAAACTTACTTTCATGCACAACCAAACTAGTTCATCACGTTTTGCCATACGTGGTGGTACCACGGGAAGTCCCGTGAGGGACTAGTGGGACCTATTCCAATGGGTGCCACGTCGCGTCTGCGTCTCATCACGTTTTGCCATACGTGGTGGTACCACAGGGAAGTCCTGTGAGGGACCAAGTGAGACCTATTCCAATGGGTGTCACGTCGCGTCTGAGTCTCGTCACGTTTTGCCATACGTGATGGTACCACGGGAAAGTCCGTGAGGGATGAGTGAGGCCTATTCCAATGGGCACTCACGTCGCGTCGAGTCTTAATTAGGACGCCGTCCATGCGGCGGCTTTATGCATGGATACCGTTTCTATAAGCGAACGGTAATGAATGTGGACGCTTTTGTGAGTGCTTTGGCACAAAAGGTCTTGAATATCCGTGATTTTCCGTAGGTACACTAACCACGGTTGTTAGGCACGGTAATTAAGAAACGAATAGCTTCCGAATAGTTATTATAGGGAGAGACGTTTATATATGCCCCGCCACCGCACTAACTTCGCTTTTAAGCTTAAAAAGCTTTGTGAGGAAGTTTAGGACGCTTTTTGCATCATGTAAAAGCTATTGAACCAAAATGAACTTAAATCATGTGTCATTTGGTCTCTATTTAATGTGTGTTTCTTAAGGACCAATCTTGCTAGTCCGATTGCTTTGATGAAGTGTTAAGCAAAAATTGTAACTCGATGATGTCCGAATTTTCTAAGGTTTATCTACAATATTTCGGCTAGGTGCTCTTCGGGAAATTGTTCATCACCTAGTTAAGTTTGCTCCCCGAATCTCTCATGATTTTAGGATGCTTAAAACTGCAGTTAGGATTAGAATTGCTAGACAAGGTCGTGCTGAAATGCTGTCAAAATCTTGAGTTAGGCAGAAAACTCGAATTTTTTTTACCTATAGTTCCAAACAGATCCTTCCCAGAGAATCTATACCAAAAATTTTTATTATTACAGCATACTTTGTGCTGCCAAAATCTCATGGTCATCGGGTTCTTAATTTTAGAGATATGATCTTTTTAGTGAAGCGCTGTCTTGCTGAAATTTCTGGGCAACAGCACTCTGAAAATGGATCTTTTGCACCTTTTTCCAATACGATTTTATGCAACCCTTGAATATCAAAACTACTCCTTAGGTATCTATCTACCTCCTGTAGAAATCTCAAGATCACTAGATTTTTAGTTTGAAAGTTATACCCAAAACATTAGGTCTCTGTCCTGCTGAATTCAGAACTAATGATCTCTGAAATTCAAATTTTTAGGTCATCTTCCTTTGGGATATAGAGCAAACCTTGAATATCAAAATGATTCATAATTTTGTGATAGCAATGCTCACAAAATTTCAGCATTCCTGCATGTGTATATTGAGAAATATCGAATTTTAGTCAGCTACTGTTTGCTGTCCAAACTGCTAGACAGAGCTTTGGTACATGAATTTTTCAACCCCAGTAAAGGTTAAATCTATTCTGGAGTTGAATACCAAAGTTGTGGATTATGAAATTCTACATATGCTTACCAAAATTTAGAAATTTTTGACACTTGAGGCGAGAGATATGAATTTATTTCTAAGAGCTGTTGCTGTCCAAATTCTGAAAACTTCCAATTAAAGTCTCCTTAGACATGCCTATTTGCCATTTTGTTGGCAAAATTATGGATGTATATATAATGGAATATCACATGGTTTTGATGGACGGAAATCCTCTCCTCAGTTTCAGAGGAGTAGTTGATATAGAGTCAAGCGGTAACAGTCCGTCACCGCCATCGAACTAGTGCCATGCATGTGGCTATTGCCTCCCATTTGGTGTGGTGATCCATGCATGAGGCTAGCTCAGTTTGAATATGCTCTCGCGTAGCAAATGCGTTATTAGCACCATGAGAGCATGGCCCAAGGATTGGGTACCAAATGAAATCATTTGATAGCTGGGATTTTTCTTCCAAATGAAATCATGATAAGGTCTTCTTTTAATTTCCTTGAAATTTTGTGAATAATTAAAAAAAATACAAGCGTGGGTTGAAACTTTGTGTTCGACACACTCATCAAATTCAGCCTCCTCGTGTTCCTACTCTAAGAGTTGTGAACATGTTTGTGAACCTTGGCTTGCTGCACAACCGCCAAGGCAGAGTAGAGGTTTTCGGATTCGTGAGTATGATTTCTTAGCTGACGTGTTCACTCCCGTATCATGCGGGTATGCTCTCTGAAGCACTCAACTATTTCCGGATGTTGACATCATGGGTTCGATCACTATTGATCTCCCAACCTTGAAAATGTTTCTTTTTGACCTTGCTTATCGATTTTGAGGGCAATAAAATGAATACGAAGTATCGACACCTTCTTACCTACATAAGGAACATATCATATCTTTTGTCAAGTCAACTAAAACTCCGTTGTGCTTTTTTTTTTGCCTTTGGTCGTTTTCCCCACACTTTCTCTAGATAGTAGACAACACTTCAACTCCTTATAGCCATGAAACGTTGGTCCCACAACTTTCTGGCGTTGGTATCCCTACTTTTCTCGCTCTAAAGTTCCTTGCCTTAAACTTGATTTTTTTCCTATGCTTGCTCACAAACAAATAAATAAATTCATGTTTATAAGTGTGAAGAATCATGTGGCATGCAAATTGGAGCATTTTATCACAATGCATATGCATACCTTAAAAACACAGTTTCATTGCGCATTATATAACTTGTGCATTTGGGAAATCTTGAGTGACTAACTTGCATAGGTAAAAAAATCCTTTTACTCTACCTTCCTTGTGGTTGATGATGTTTCCCTAACTAAAGGTGCCGCGACGGAACCTAGGGTATCATGTGGTCTGCAGCCATGTGATTATCACAAGGAGCGCGCTGGGTATCTTGGGTTATGGAAAATGACTCACCACAATTTTGTTCACTACTCTTTGATTGCTTCCCCTTTTATTAACTAACTCCATGGGTGCAAAAAGGCATATTGACTATGCACCATGAGCAACATATCTCATGAGCATATGCATCAACGCATTTCATCAACATGTGCATCATCATGTGTGCACTACATCATGCACGCATCATGTGCATCACTCATTATGCATCATTACATAAGCACCATAAGTTCATGTGCATAAGCATCACATGCTCATGTGCATATACATCATACTATATGCACCTCATCATAAGCAGCATCATGTGCACCATCCCATTATTGCACGAGTCATTTCCCATACGCATAAGCATTGTCATCCCATGACTCATCAAGTGCATGAGTTTTAGCTCAAAATCATTACACCCTGGTGTGGTGCATAAAGTAATTAAAATACTTCAGTAAGGAATAACCTTGAGCAAGAGTAAAATTCCTAGCTCCCAAAGACAACATTTTCCAAAAAGTCTTGTTCTTGCCACTTGACAATTTATACAGCCAAAGACAATCCCAGAGTTGAAATCCTTGTAGCTCTTTTAAAAGTAAAGTTCAGAAATCTTAGTAAATGAGCTTTACAACATGATTGTTTAACAGACTTCGTCTTCGGAAACATCTCTATGGAACCTTCCGATTGGTCTCTTTCTTTCCAAAATCTCAGAGTTTGCTTAATACCTAATCCAGTCAGCCGAGTTAAATCGAAAGAGGATGAGCAAAGTTTTTCATAAGCATTCAAGGTTCTCTATAAGTCAAGACATGAAGAGTTTTCTACCGATCAGCGATCCATGATCCTTTTACACATTTCTTCCCAATTCAAGGAATCAAGGTTTAAGCAAGCAATAGATAGACAAAAATCCTTCGTTAATTTCTCCTCGATATATCTCATTCCTAGGTGGCGGATACCCAATCTCTTATCATTTACCTCAAAGTCATGATCCTTCCGTCGAGTCGTTGGACCCATCATCTTTAGCGCCATGTACGCATTGCACGGCACGGCTACGCCACCTTCTTACCGCTTGCGACGGTCGATCGCCACTTCGCACATGCCACCATCACCGCAAGTCATGTCGCCGAGGCATCTCGATGCCGGCCACTACTTGTGCCACGTGCCAATACCACCGCATCGATCAACCGACCCCTCCTCCAAGTGGCCTTGAGCACCATCGCCACCTGCGCCACGGTGACGGCCCATAAAAAGGAAGTTTTCCCCCTCGCCGACCGCCTACCACGGAGCCTTGTCTCCATTTGAGTTTGACCTTTCCATCGCTCCCCCCTTCGGTGCTCTTAGCACTCGCAAGCCACGTATGCCATTCCTCGACGAGCAAGCTTTCCCTCGTCTCCTCGGTGTCCCAAAGAAGAAGTTTAGAAGAAGACCACAAGAAGAATCCAACCTAATGTCGCCAAACCTGACTCATTTTCTGGAGATGTTTAATTCCATCTGCTGGACTCTAGTAGGACTGTACGTCTGCTTTGTGTTCCAGTTCTTGATGGTTTTAGCTTTTCATGTATACATTCATCGCCACTCCAGCACTAGCGACATTGATATCCTCATCAATCCTGCTATATCCCCTGAAGACTTCCCTCTAATCTTGTTGTCAAATCTCGGGACGAGATTTCTTTTAAGGGGGGGTAGATCGTAACACCCCAGTGTTTATTAATTATAAATACCTTAGTTGTGTTATTAAAGTTTAATCGGCTCCTAAACATGTTTGACATGTTTTGTCACGAATTTGCACAAAAGACCTTGGTCAAAATCTCAAACCACGGTCAAACCCTAGATCTCCTTTAAGGCCGAAATGGTTTTCTTGCGCGTTCTCCAAATTTCACTATAGAAGTTCAAAATCGGCCAATATGAAAGTTGTTCGTTGTTTCCGGAACACATTTTTCGTTATTGGCGGACATTCCAATTTTGAGTGCAAATTGGCCAAAAATCGAGTTGAACGCGCTGTGAACAGTAACTTGGGGCCGAGATTTCTGCCAACTTCGGCCGGCGTTCCCAGGCAAACGGTTGATCAAAACATATGTCGCCCTTTGGTAAAGTTGTAGGTCTATAGCTCCTCTACAACTTTTGTTTTTGGAGATTTTCAAGTTAGTTGTCACTTTTTCGAGTTTGGCATTTTCGAAGATGCGTAAATGGAATAGAAAGTGAAGCAGACAACGTCGCTATGGACCGGACGCCCTGTGGACCCTCCGCCTCGCGTTTTTTCCCCATGCGCCGAGTTCACGCAGCAGGACGTGTCGGCCAGGCGCCACGCGCCGCGCACCGCACGCCTGCACGCGCGTGCCATGCATGCGGCGAGCCACCCGGCCGGCCTCCGGCGGACGCGCCCCTCCCCGTACTTGTCCGGTAGTCACCGCACGCCGTCGTGCGTTGGCACAATCGGGGAGCGAGGGACGTCGTCGCCATAGTCCGTCACCGAGCTTCCTCCCTCACTCCTCACCACCCGGCCCTCGAGCACACCGGAGCCGCCCCACGGCTCCACTTCACCCTCCCCGGCCACCGGCTCGCCTTCATTGCAAGCACTCACGGCGGAGAAGAGGCCGAGGCGGCCTCGCATCCACCGCGCCGCCGTTCTCCATCGCCGAGCATCCTCCGACCTCCGACCGCCTCAAATGGGACCCTAGGTGAGCCTACACCACTTACCCGCCCTTTCCCGCCAAGCCCGGCCTTCCCCTAGCCGGATTCCGGCGATCCCCGTCACCGGCCGCGACCAGGGGTGACATTGCGAGGTCTGAGATCTTTTCAGGGGCTAAAACGCAAAACCAGGGACCTGTTTGTAAGAGCCCAGTTTTCGGATCTAGGGTGTCCAGGCTGAACCTTCGAAAAATCATTAAAAATCGTAGAAAAATCAGAAAAATGCAAAACTAATTTTGTTGGTTTCGTGGTGAAGAAATATATCTTTTCTAGAAAACATGTATAGGGTTTTTCTGTACAGTTTTTTAATTAAAAATTCAAACTCAGTTTGGAGTGTTTTTAGTGTGATTTAAAATATACACATGCTATGACCTTGATTTTTGAATATGTTACTCTTTATATCATGTCTAGATCTGTGGCAAAAGTTTGCATGATTTTGATGTATATATTTTCAGATATGATTTATTTAAGCTTTATGCTAGAATAAGTTTGATGCTTTTTATAGCACCTTTAATGAACTTCTCTTTGAGCACAAGTGCACCCTAGGGCTTTGACTTGATGTTTAGTACCCCTGGTGTGATGGATGTAAATTTATGGAATTGTTTACTAGGTGTTTTGGATTTAATCTTGTGTAGGAGCTTAAAGTCAAAATCTGAAAAATAATTTGAGTTTGCAACCATGCTTTGGTCAAAAACTCATTTTTGGCATACTTGACCTGTAGGAGAAAGTTAAGATCAAAAAGTCTATTAAATCTTTTTATATGAATTAATGTGGATTTACTAAGCTGAAATTTGTCTTTTTCGTATAAATTAATTTATAAATGATTTTAAGCCAAATTTTGGTTTGAGAGCTTAAATTAAGCATATGTTGCTGTGTGCATAAGATTAGGCTCATTGGAAGTATTTTTGATTTAATTTGGATTTATGGTTGAAAGGCTTGTTTTAAGTAATTAAAGAAAGAAATGGATATTAAAGTGTTAAATTTGTGAAATCATGTTTTGGTTCTGTTTTTGATATTTAGTCACACCCCCTTGCTGTTTGGTGAAGTTAAATAAGTTAATTTGCTTATATGTACACAATCACCATCAAAATTGACTTTAATTAATGCATATGCATGTATACGTGTAGATTTACCGAATAGTACGTACACACTCGCCCAGGAGGGAGATGGGGCCGTTGATGGTGAGCTGAACCAGCTTGGTGTGCAGCAAGACCTGGACCAAAGTCCAGAAGAGCCCAAGGCTTGTGTTGGTGTTGAGTCTGAGGAAGGCAAGCACCAGTTTCATCTAACTCATGTTTTAAATTAAAATCATGTCCTTTACTTTTCAGCGCTTTATTGCTTTACTTGTGCATTTAAGTTTCAGGAGTTGTTTTGAAACCTAGTTGCATGATCCTTAGGACTCCTATGCTCTTTTACTAGTATGTTAGGAACGCTAGTGCCATGCTCTAAGGATCCGGTAGAAGTCGAGTAATGACTCATTGCTCGCGAGATATAGGATGCTTATGTTGGAATCATAAGTTGGTTAAACTGACTCGCTCATGTGGTAAGAGCAATGGGTTCGGTCTCGACCGAGTAGCATGGTGCTGGTCCTAAGCTATTGAACGTACCAAGTACTTGTCGGGAATGGGACCGGTAAGCCTAGTACCTTCTGAACCGGGGCGGGATCTTTCTAGCTACCCGCTTGGGATGTGTCTCCGGCTAGCTACCCGTGGTATAGTGTGTGAGTCCTGGACGGTCGGGTTAGACCCTCCGGATAACCGTGTACCGCAGTTTGTAGCGTCGATCCCAAACTCGTGGGATGTTGGGAACCGCTCGGTCGGGGTAGACCCTGCATTTGCTTTTATTTGAATTCTTGGGGTCTACTTCTTCCGTGTATCTTGGGTTTACCTTACAAG
Organism: Cenchrus americanus; assembly: GCA_947561735.1. NCBI lineage: Eukaryota > Viridiplantae > Streptophyta > Magnoliopsida > Poales > Poaceae > Cenchrus > Cenchrus americanus. The sequence goes on along the minus strand of OX387244.1, from coordinate 71,059,595 downwards.
GATATAAATCGATCGATCGTCGGTCACTCGCCGTTATCTGAGTCGGCTTGACCACTGGCTATCCCATGTTTATTTATGGAACATTTTGGATCAATATTGTTAACTGTTTAATATTGTTTGCACAACATGCTTGTTTAGTACAGGTGCTCACCTAGACTGATTAACATACTAGAATATGAGCTAAAACTTGAAAATAAGGATCCACTCTTAGTCGCTTTTGGCAAAACAAACCCACAAGCCAAAAAGCCTTGCATGTCTAGTCTTGCTTTATCTTTGTCGGGTAAGTCTTGCTGAGTATTAGTACTCAACATTGCTTAATTTGTTGTTTTCAGATAATCCCATCTGGCCTGGTTCTATCCCAGATGGTTGGGAGCTTGAATGGGAAAACGATGATGAGGAGTGATATGCATGGATGGCCTCCCGTGTGTATCATGCGCTAGTTTTATTTTTCCGCTGTTTAAACTCTGAACCATGTTTACTTTTATGTAAAAAACCTGGTTTGTAATAATGTTAAACTTGTGAACCCTTTTCATGTAATGTAATGTAATGTAATGTGGTACTCTGGTCCCGCCTTCGTGTGGGCTTAGCGCATATCAGCGATCCTGTTGTATGTGATTTACCGGGCTTTACCCGGCGGAAGCGACTTAATAATTCTTTATTATTGCTTAATGGCCAAGTGGACCGGCTTAGGCGATAATACGGAATTATTTTGGGCGGTTCTGTCACAGTTATCCCACATAACCAGGGTGTACCTCACACAGAGCGTACCCCTACTCCTTGGTCTCCCGCCGCTCACCCGCACACCAGATGGCAAGTAGGTTAACTAGTGGGGTTTATGCTAAGCCGTTGCCACATACAACGGTCGAGTGGTTGTACGATGATTTGGGTCAGGTGAGATTTCACGCAACCCGGTCCTTAACCGACAAGATGGACAACTCCCAACACGCTCAACCACACAGGTACGAGCTCAGCCATACTCCTGACACACACGTCCATCCCGTCTATCCAGTTCCTTACTCATTTTCCAAACATATCCCATTCCCACTTTTAAAACACTCACACATTTTGAAAACACTCACACATCTTTAAAGCACTCATTTAGGCCAAATCAAGGTTCAATCATAGCAATCAAGGGTGGCTATCCTACCATGTTTTCGCAATAAAACAATATGCAATTTATAAAACGGGTATAGGGTAATATTTATAAAACTAGGATCAAAGCATGCATCAAAGGATGAGATTGAACTTGTCGTCTTCGAAGTCTTCGGGGAGTGTCGGCTCAGCGTTCGGGATCTCGGGCTCCTGCTCGCAGTAGTCGGCTCCGATCTCCGGCTCGGGGTACCTTCCTTCGTCTACTCCGTCGGCTATAGCGTACACACAGGCAAGCAAGCAATCAATAACAGCATACACATTTTCTCCAGCTGAGCTCGCGGAAGATAATTAATTAAAATAGGGGAATAAATATTATGCACGGGTTTATGGCGACGGATGGGTGGTGGTATACCCGGCACGGGCGGGGGAAGGGTTGGGCGCGATTTGGATAAAATTGCGCATGAAATGTCGAGTTAAAGAGAAGTTTAGAATTTACTAGGGCCGGTTAGTGATTTATTTTAAAATGAAAGGACCTAAATATAATATTTATGTAGGGTGGGGGTTTAACTAAAACAGCTTCGGGGTTTATTTGTAAAAGGGCAGGGGTTTTGGTGGAGTTTGCCTAAAGGACAGGGGCTAAATGGAGGGAAAGAGAGAGAGAGAGGGAATAGGGGTAGGGGGCCTTGGGAAAAATGAAAGAAGGCAGGGGGTTTCCGGCCAAAAGGCATTCTTCCTCCTCTGGTTCGCACCCGGTCAGGGGCAGGGGAGGGCTCGGGCGGCGGCGGCCCGGCGGCCTCCCGGCCACGACCGCGGCCGGCGAGAGGGGGAAAGGGGGAGGGCGATGAGGGGGTTCTCCTCCCTCACTCACCTTGGGTCGAGGCGGCGTGAGGAGATGGCTCCACGGGCGGCGGCGGACCGGTGGTGGTGGTGTTAGGGGCGGCGGTGCTCTAGTGCTCGGGCAAGGGAAGGAGGTGGCTGTGGTGAGGTGTGGTGGCCCGGGAAGCGGCCGACCCTTTTTATAGGCGGCGAAAGGCGGTTCGGCCGGGGATCCTCGAGCTCGGGAAGCTTCAACAATGGCGGTGGGAAAAATCTTGCCGTTGACCCTCTTCCGGCAAGGCTGCGGCCGGAATCCGCGGTGGGGCTGCGGTGCTGTTGTGATTGGATGTGTCGTGCAGGTGCTCGTGGAGGGGGATGGGCGACACGGTGGCGTGTCCGGCGAGCTCGCCTTTAATGGCGGTCGCCGGCTTGCCAGGCCGTGCTCGGGCGGGGGCCCCTGCGGCGCCGCGTCCTGGTGGCGTCGTCGCGCGGCCGCGCGGCGCGGGGCCGCGTGGGGGCGCGGGGCGCGCGGCCGGCCGGCCCGGCTAGGCGCGGTCAACAGTGCCAGGCGCCGGTGCGGCCAGCGGCGGGAGGAGAAGGGAGGAAGAGAGAGGGAAGGAAGAAAGGAAAGAGGAAAAGAAAGGAAAGAAAAGGAAAACGGAAGGAAGAAAAAGAAAAGGAAGGAAAAGAAAAATAGGAAAAGAAAGGAAAAGAAATAGGGAAAAGGTTTAGAAAATTTGGGAAATTGTTAGGGAAATTAGGGGGAAGGGTTTTGCGGGATTTTCCGATTTCCGGCGTCGGCGTGATTTTCGGGACGGCGGTGATGGCGAGGCGGACCAGCCGGCGGGACCGCGGCGTGTGTGGGATTCCCGGCACGGTGGCCAACCACGGCGCCGCGAAGGCACGCGTGGGTGCTGGCCCGGGTGCGGGCGGTGTCGGCGGGATTCGCGGCACGCGCGCCGATGGTGAGAGAGGGAGACAATGACTAGGGATTTGAAGGGGGCAAATGAGCTCAGCTGGACAGTTTTGAAAACACGCGTGATTTATTAGGTGATTTGTTAGGAGCTAAAAACGCGGGTGTTACAACATCTAAGGAAGATTTCCATGCATTGATTGACCCTCTCAGTTTGGCCATCAGTTTGGGGGTGATATGCCGAACTGAGCTTGAGATCAACTCCAGCCAACTTGAACAAGCACCGCCACAATTCACTAGTGAAAATCCTATCTTTGTCAGAGATTAAGGCCAAGGGCATTCCATGCAACTTATACACTTGAGACATATAGAGTTGAGCAACAGAGAGTGCTGTGAAAGGATGAGCTAGTGGTATAAAATGGTTGTACTTAGAAAATTTGTCAACAACCACCAAAGCAGCATTCATATTTCTGGACTGAGGTAACCCTTCAACAAAATCAAGAGAAACTACCTTCCAAGCTCCATCAGGTATTGGTAATGGCTGAAGGAGTCCTGGCTATTTAACTCTCTCAGGTTTGGCTTGCTGACAAACTTGACAGGAAGAAACAAAAGTGTGAACAGCTGTCTTTAACCCAGGCCACACAAAATACTGCTTGATCCTTCTAATAGTCACTGGAATACCAGAGTGTCCCCCAAGAGGTGAACTGTGCAGAGCTTGAATAATCTTGGACTGCAATTGAGGATTGTTGCCAACCCAAATTCTATTTTATGCCTCAGCAACCCCTTGCACAATGAATAGTCCGCAACAGCATTAGGATCAATAGCAAGCTGGGAAATTAACTTAATGGCTTGAGGATCAGATTGATATCCTTGGATGACCTCAGACAACCACCTTGGTGTAACAACAGACAAAGCAGATAACTGAACCATGCCACGAGATCTTCGAGATAAAGCATCTGCTAAGGAATTGTCAACACCTTTCTTGTAGACAATTTTGTAATGAAGCCCAAGCAATTTCACAAATAATTTTTGCTGCCAAGGGGTATTGAGTCTCTGCTCATTTAAGTGCGCTAGGCTTTTTTGATCAGTGTAGATGATAAATTCTGCTTGTTGGAGATACTGCCTCCATTGTTCAACAGCAATCAAAATAGCAAGATATTCCTTTTCATAAGTGGACAACCCCTTAGTCTTTGGTCCTAATGGCTTACTGATGAAAGCTAGTGGATGGCCTTTTTGCAGCAATACAGCCCCCACTCCAACATTTGAAGCATCTGTTTCAATACAAAATGGAACAGAGAAGTCTGGCATAGAAAGTACTGGAGCACTGACCAAGGCTTGTTTAAGTAGCTGAAAAGCTTCAGTGTGTTCCATAGCCCATCTACGAATCTCATAGCATAATAAACAGGTTCTGTCACATGTCCATAAGCAGTAAGCTGATCGATTAACTCAGCAAAGCGCTCAACATAGTCAGCTACAGAGCTAATCTAACGAATATGAAACAATTGGCGAATAAGCAACTCTTTCTGCTCACGACCAAAACGATCCAGCAAAAGAACAACAAACTCTCGCCACGAAGCATGGGGCAATCTAGGTTCTACTGACTGAAACCAACGAGCAGCTGCGTCATTCAGATACATAGACGCCACCTGAATCCATCTAAACTCCTCAACATTATACATGTCAAAGTAATTCTCGCATCTAGACAGCCATAACCTCGGATTGTCACCAGTGAAAGTAGGGAAATTAAGCTTAGGCAATTTTCCAGTGGAATTGCCTCCACGAGCATCCATAGATTCATGCGGCTTAGGAAAAGGAGAACGAAGAGGAGGAAAATTGGGCGTACCCTTGTCCGGGATCTGGGTATAGGTCACTGACCCGTACCCAGGACCCCGGTTCCACAGATCGGAGCGATGCCCATTAGGGCCGTCGGCTTGGCCACCAGCAGGTGGGCGCGGCAGCACCGACCCAGGCGAGGAGACGTTGGTGGGCGGCGGAAAAAATTCATGGATCTGCCGACGACTTGTCCTTCACGGTGTGTTCCCAATGCTTACTGAGCTTCTGGACCTCCGTCTTGACAGTCTCCATGGTCGCCTCAATGGTTGGTTTCCAGACCTCAAAGGCGGTTGCCACCGTCTCGAGGGCGTCGATGTGCTCCTCCTTCTGAACTTCGACTTCCTTGAGACGCTGCTCCCACTTGACGTCGTGATCTGAGAAGCGCTTGTCGATGAGCTTCTTCTGATCCGCGAATTCCTTGCGGATCTCCTCTAGCAGGAACTTGGAATCAGGATTCATGGCTCATTGCTTCCTCTGCGATCGAGTGTAGTGGTCGCTCGCGGATGAATCCAGGCTCGCAACGAAAGGAAGAACTCAATTCGATGAACTTGTGAATCAATTCGGAGATCAAACTCAGCCACGATGAATCGCGCTCACTGAGTCGACTCAGATTCCAATTCGACAAGTGTTGAATCGAGACGATAGACGGGCCAGGATTTGTGTCTCTGATACCAGGTGTGAGGATCCTAGATCGGAACGAGGAGAAGGGGAAAAGGGATCAGGAAGGGAGCAACACGAACTAGGAGGAACGATGACGGCAACTTGCCGAGTAGTTTAGCATTCTGATACATCCTGGTTTCAGCCTCAACGCTTATATATCTGGCACTCATGCACACACGCCACAGCAGAAATGTAGTCAAGCCCATTCAGGTCCATTCGTGCGCGAGCTGGGCCGACGAGTACGCTGTCCACGACGCGGCCCACTAGCGCCACCTCCATTCTGGCTTTCAGTAGCCTCTGGTGCCGAACTGCTAACAATACGTCGTAGGGACATGAATGTGTGTGTGCACGGTTGGTGGAGAGGAAGCACAAGTTGTTGTTGGACATGGACTAGCCATGGCCATGGCCTAGCACTAGGCGGGCGATCTTCGCAACGGCGACGAGCACAGAGATAGCTAGCCTTTGGAAGCTTTGACTGTACTTTAGAATTGTTCGTACGTTCGCGAGATCATCGACGACGGGTTGCTTCATTTCAGGCGCACGCACGATCGACCCATCTTTTCCGGTGCCTTTATCCATTACCCGCTGGTCAATTCAGGTGCCGGAGAGAGAGATTTTGCATCTATCCGTGACCAAAGCTGTCACCGTCAGCCCTCCTGCCGTCTTGTTACTGTCCTCGGCTCCTCGCGCTCGCGCTGCAGGGTTTGGAATATATGCTCTGTGCAGACAAGAGGGAGATCAGATCAGTCATCAGAGATCAGGCGCACGCGCGAATGTGAAATACTCCTACGGAATAGCAAGTACACGCGTGATTTGTACAACAGAGGGGGAGTGGAAAGGAGAAAAAGGAAGAATCGCTGGATCAGGGGGGCCGGGGGCCATGCCGCGTCCTGGTCATGGAGCTGTGCTGTGAATGCCGCTCCACCGATTGATGTGTGCGAGCCGAAGCGTTGACCTTGCCCGCGCAGCTGGCTAGCCCTTACGTTAGGTGAGGCCGAGATGGCCGATGGTTAGCACATCAGACACCACCGGAGAGGAATACGCATGCACGACATTGGCAGCTGCACACAAGCTGACAAACGCTAGAGGGAGAACTTGATCGATCGATCACAGGCTTCAGCTTTACTAGTACTACCGTGTCCCTGACCCTGCAGAACACGATCACAGGCCGGGTTCGTAGCATATAGGGGGTGGTACACTGGTAGCCCATGCCAAAGCAGGCTAGCAACAGCAGCTCGATCGAAAACTCTGCTACAGTAGTTACCTAGGACAGCAACAGGGCCAGTTCCATTCCGTTCCATCCCGGCGAGAGGAACGCCGACGTTGGCACGCTGTCGAGCCGTGCCTGGCCGGCCGGTAGCTCGATCTCCTTCAGGATAAGGGGAAGGGAGGCCCAGCACCTCCTCCTCCCTTTCTCGTCAGATGCTCCAAAGCGGCGCGGGAATATTCAAGGCCGGCTAGGCGACAAGGGCAAGCGGCGCGAGGTGGGGGATTATTATCTCGGTGCTCGATCGGCGGGAGATCAACCGGGGGGGTTGACGCCCGACGCCCCTCCGAGAGCGACGCCGCAGCAGACAGGGGGATGATCAACGGCGGCGAGGCAAGCAGAGAGGCGCGAGGCCACCACTTTTCTCATTCGCCTCTGTTCAGACCTCCAGACGGTGCAAGCAAATTTGGCTGGTTTCAAACCAAAGTCACAGGGGACCAATTCGTCTTCTTCATATGGGACTTGTTCGTTCAAGCTGCTGCTGCTTTCTTCCTTTCCGTTCTTTTTTTTTGGCAAGGAACCTTTCCCAGCTAGCGTTTTTCGATGAAGGATAGAGAGAGCTCATCCACACACAGATTTCTCCACTGATACGCTTCGAGCCGGAGACTAATGAGAGAAACATACACAGCGTACACATGATATGCATCGGGAATTTTTCTATTTTGAAGGGAATACGTACGTAGTAGCACGTACTAGTGGGCTGGAAGAGAAACCAAAAAGGGGGGCCTAAATGTGTTTGCTAGGCACACCTGATGGTGAGCCCTGTGATCTGCAGTTTGAAGTGCAGGTGGTTGCTGCTCGTCACGCCCCCATGCCATGCGGTTTGCGAAAGTGCACGTCCTTTTCTGACAGCTTCACAACACTTTGGGGGGGTGCAGCTAGATGTGTTCGCCCTTTGTTTCCTTTTAACCCTTTTTAGGTTGGTAGGGACACCGATACATATAGGAGAGAGACACCGCACACATGATTTGCACTCTCTCCCCTCCTCTCAGACCACGGTGTGCTCCCGGGCGATCGATCCCGTGCACTTTACTTGGAACCGCCGGCATGCATGTAACCAAGCGGTGGTCACACGTGTGTAGCCAGCCGTTCGCCAAGGTTTCGTCGCCTGTCTGTCTCTTGCATTTGCTGCTCCCTTGTGAACGAAAGCAGAGCGCCAGAGCCTGAACGAAAGCTATGGCGCACCGTTGCAGCGCTGTTTCTGCGCTAACAGGTGTGCAGCTTTAACCCCTGGGGGAAAAGAGACAGTTTTACTTCGGCCTTGCTGGCGATAATCGTATTGGAGCCCAGCAACTAGTTCCTGTCAGTCTGTCACCATTTTCTTCTAGAGAGCGTCGGATGCATTTGTCTGGATTGACGGTTCTTGCGTAAAGGTTTATCCTTTTTGCCGTTTCGGTTTTACGGCACATGCATCTATCTCTATCCTTTCCTAAATTCCTAGGACACAATTATTCTCTACCCTATTCATTTGAGGATGTGGAGTGCTTTAACATTGATGCAAAGGAACAAGGCTTGGTCTTTCACCTCACCTGTTGTAAGGCTACTCAGACCATAAGAGTCAAAACTTGGTCAAGTCAGGGAAGAAACACTATTGATTGGGGAACACAAAGAACCCAAATGGCACAAGTTTCCCACACAAGTTAGGCCACCGATGACGCAAAGTTACCAAATTGAATTATTTCTACGTCTAGTACATGCATGCCGTCTCAACACCAAATGCATGTAGTATAGCTGAGTAGTCACAAGTAGCACCACTTCTTTGACACAGTACTTTACCCCTCACTAAAAATCCAAAATAGCACGGTCTCTACGACTACGGCGCAAAGGCGCGCCCACCGTACAGCCATGCCATATCATTCCGATCACCAAAAGGCCACCGACCTTCAGTTTTTTTTTCTTTTTTTTGGGCCACACCGGCCCTCGACTAAACAAACCATGCATCCCTTCGTCGGGATCATGCCAATCAGAGAGAGATCGCTTTGTTACCCTTTCTTTAAACCTCTCCTATCGTCGTCGTCCATCAGATAAGGATCATCGCCATCGGCATCGGGTCGGTCTCCTACATTTCGAGACAGGAAAAGGATAGCCGACCGATTATAGTATTTATATATTTACATCTCTGATCTCTCCCCAGCACCGCACAGTCAGTCCTACGTGCCTTTTTGGCCCCATGTCCGTTGCCCGTGACGCGCGACGTGACGCTGCGAGCGAGAGCGCCAATACGCCCCACAGGCCCACACCGCCCGCGCCCATCCGTCGGGGGGAGGGAGAGAGGTCAGAGGGAGCCCCTGGCCGTGCGAGCGTGCGTGGTGTGAGGGTGACTGACGAGATGGTTGTGACCATGGCGCGTGCGTACGTCATGGCAAGAGATGAGACGACGGGCCTGCATGCAGGGCGGAGACCGGGCAAGGCAGGCGGGTTCGAACCTTCCCTTCAGGCACGGTGTCAGAAGAGAGACCTCGGCGCCGCTGACCGGTGGGGGGGGGGGGGGGGGGTGTGGCGTGGCCGATGGAGCACTCGCCGGCCTGGGCTTTCCGAGTCCCGATGCAAAAGATATACTACGAGCGCGGTGTGTACTCCGTATATATTTATATATAAATGGCACGATGATTGGTGTGTGTCACCAATGACTTTTTTTTTCTTTTGAAAGAAAGTGTCACCAAGGATGTCATGTACTACTAGTACATGTAACAATGCATACTCTATCAGTATGTTCCTAGCTAGGGTGGTTGTTGTTTATTTGGAGATTAGCATATGCGTGCCGTCACTGTTCGCGTGAAAGGTGTGTCCGGTTCCTTGCGGTCCATGACAAACGGAAAGAGATTGAAGAAATAAAGGTTCTTGCATGGCGTGTGGAAGGTTCACTGAAACTGATAGTTAGACATGGTCCCTCGTACAGTACTGTATAGTTTTACTACTACTCGAGCTAGACGGTGACTTTTCTCTCGCTCGCGCGCGCGGCAAAGTTTCTCTTCCACGCAGACGCGCGGGCAGCACAACAGTGTCAAAGAAACATCCTCCTCCCCGCGATAAAATACAATGGAATCAGGACATGCCTAAATTTGTGGCTAGTTTATCCAAACGCCAATCCCAACGTTACGTACGCCGCGCGCCATGTGCTCCACATCGAGACGTGACAAAAGATCAAGTACTGGAACGAGATGGAAAAGTACCATTAATCAAATGTAACGTGGTTTGGGTGGGAGAGCAGCCAGGAAGAAGGGAATCCAACCCAATCATCCGATCCCCTGCTTGTCTCGACTGTTTGCTTGCGTCCACACTCCACACGCGCCTCGCTACGCTCTTATCCAACGGCAGGAAAGCCAGGAAGGCCTCTTTTCTTTTGGCGATCAACAGAGAATCCAACGGCTCGGTTGGCGATAGGACCCGGTCCGCGCGCGCGCGGGTGCTGCTGCCTTTTCCCCCCTGGCTGGCCCGTCGCCCGTGCATGCACGCGAGCCTCATGCGCGCTGGTCCATGCCGGTGCCGAGAGCGCACGCCGCACGGCACACGACACCGCGAGCGCGCGCGCGGCCACCAACCCCCCGGCCGCCCGGCCTCGTCGCCGCCTCGAACTCGCGCGCCGGCCGCCGTCGTCATCGCGCGATCATGACGAGGAGAGACGCGAGCGCATGCACGTACAGGTACAGCGCACCGAGCGCGCTTGCTTTTTCTCGGAGCCTGACTCAGAAGTATAGTCAGGTCGCAGGCAAGCTCTAGCCACAGGGGGAGGAACGAAAGGCGATCGAGATATTGCATATCCAGGTTGTGATCTTGACAGTGTCGTCCCGGGAAAGTGACAGGTCGCGGCTAGTACTGCCACCAGTAGTAGTCAGTAGTATAATTCTACGTGAATTAGTTGAGTGCTTAGACTTGAGTCTCGAGGCGACTTGGTTGCTCGGAAACTACGACTTGATATTGCATCTCTAAAATGCTACTTACTCATATACTAGTAGCTAGCGACACGCACGCAGGAAAGCAAGAGCGAGCGCCATGCCATGTCATTATCACAGTGGGAAACAATGGCACTGGAGAATAGTTTTTGAACGGCTGATGACTGACGACTGACTGGTTGGTAGCTAGGCGGAACAGAAGCCAAGCTACATGGCAATGGCGAATTGGCATCATTAATCAACAATTCAACATCTAACAATTTCTCTATGACATGGCGCTACAAGTCACAGACCATAAGATAATGTACATGTAATGACCTTCTTGGCCATGGAGAGAGATCGATCGATGGACCAGAAGGAGACCCAACACCCAAGATGTAGCGAGAGAGACGACGCGAGCCATGAGTCGTTGCCGAAGCTTCCGCGCGAGCGCGTGCACGGGACGGAGCGTTAGTAGTGTAACTCTCTCTTTATCTCTCTCCCTCTCCGTCTCATGTCAAGCTGTGGCACAGGCCGGCCGGCGACGGCTTGACGTGATCCGCGGCCGCCCACATCTCCGCCGCCTGCGCGTTTGGGAAGTAGCACGCCGCGAGCTCCTGCAGGGACGACGCCCGGTCCTGATGCAGCAGCGGCGGGAACCCGCCACCACCTAACAAGAGGTCGCCCGGCGGGAAGTCGCCGACCCCGAGGAGCTCGGGAAGGAACATGTCGTCGATGGCCAGGCCGCCGGCCCAGCTGTTGATGATGGTGGCGGCGCCGGTAGGCTGTGGCGGCGGCGCGGGGGAGAACTCCGCGAGCGAAAACGCCTGTTGCTGCGGCGGCGGCGGCAGTGGCGCAGTCGCGGCGCCGTCGTAGCGCGCGAGCACCACCGACGATGGAGCCTGCAGCGGCGACGGGGTGGAGTACATGGCCCCGACGAAGCCGCAGGCCGCGTTGCCGGCGCTCGCGGTGGTAACCGGGGACGAGGTAGACGCAGGCGACGGGTGCATGGAGGCGCATTGGCTCTGGGGAGCCTTGCGGCGGCCGCGCCCGCGGCCGCCCGAGCCGCGCTGGTGGTGGTAGTACTCCTGCTGCTGCTGGTGGTGGTGGTGGTTCATGGCGAGGGCCTTCTTCTTGAGCTTGGTGTTCCAGTAGTTCTTGACGTCGTTGTCCGTCCGGCCCGGCAGCTTGGAGGCGATGATGGACCACCTGCTCCCGATGGAGTTGTAGAGGGAGCAGATGATCCGGTCCTCCTGCTCCGTGTAGCCGCCGTGCTTGATGTCCGGGCGCAGGTAGTTGAGCCACCGCAGCCGGCAGCTCTTGCCGCACCGGTTCAGCCCTGAGATGCGAGAGAACAAATCACAAACCATCAGAATTGTATGAGAAAATCATCACCTCGCCTGCGCACAACGGCGCAAGCTTGTATCCATCCATCGCGTAGACGCAAGCGCACCTGCTTTGTGGGGGAGCGCGATCCAGTTCCCGCCGGTGCCTTGGTTCTGGACGTAGCTCCGCAGCAGTTCGTCCTCCTCCGGCGACCACGGACCCCTCTTCACGCTCGTCTTGTCGCAGCACGGCGCCCGACCCATCCCCTCTCCTCCAACTTCTCCTCCTCCTCCTCCTCCCTCCTCACGCCCTATCGGCTCCGATCGATCAGAATTCAGACGCACGCGTGCGTGCGCGCACGTGTGGGGAACGGGCACGGCGGGCCGGGCGGCAGCCGGTTGGGGGAAGCGGAAGCCCTTGGCCTCGCGGGACGGGACTGGGCGGCGTTGCAGCCTGGCAGCGTGCGGGTGGGCGTGTGTGTTTTTGGCAGAAGATGGCAGAAGAGAAGGCAAGGCAATCACCGGCAAACAAGGCTAGCAATCAAGCGAGGTAGCGAGAGCGAGAGGCTGCAGCCTGCTGGGGAGCGCAGGCGCGTTTTATAGCGGCGGTTCCAGCCACCAGCACCAGGTTGGCCCGAGTGGGGCGTGGGCCAGGCAGGCGGCGACCGTCTCGCGGAGGAGCCAGCCGTCGTCCCGTCGTCGTCCCGACCGTATTATTGTTCGTCCCTGTCGCCGTATCGCGCCGTGGCCGCTCGTATTTAAAATGTTCTTGGGCGACGACTGTCAGGGGGCGGAGGCAGGATTTTGAGTATAGGGGGCAATACACAAAACTAAGTAGGACAACAAACAAAGAAAAGTAGCACCGATAGCAAAATTATATGGTTTTAATCATGGGTGGTTCCATGCTCATGTAAAAAGATGCAGCCGCTTCTACAAACAAATCAAAAAAATAGTGATTATGTGCAATTTTGCATCATATATGCACGGTCACATTCGGCTTCCAGTGAGTCCGAGCAGGCGGAGAGTAAAGACACGATCGTGTGGAGGCAGACAACTGGAAGAGACGCAAAGCTATGGAGGGTGGACCGCAACTACGTAAGTCATAAATCGAAGAAGACGAACAAACCGGCGACGGTGCGAGATGAACAGACGATTGACCTTCCGTAATTCCTTTTGTGAGCACACGTACAGGTCTTGAAGCTAAATGTATTGCATACACATACACGTAATAACTGGCCAATTAGGCCTCAAACGTGATTGTTTGAGCTAGATTAGAAGCTAAGTAGCTATTGAATACATACATCATGAAGCATATAATAGTAGAACTAGCAAAGCATCGGGGGGTACCCCGCCCCCCTCGGCCCCCCCCCCCCTCCGCCTCTGACGACTGTAAGAGCAACTCCAAGAGTCTCTCTAAAAATTACCAGCTAAAATCCTAGTGTGTAAAATGAAATGCTAGCAAAAAGTTGATGAAATCCAACAGACTCACTAAAATTGACTCTCCATATGCTCCACCGCTAGTGGGTCCCTCCTGCCATACTCATGTACGAGGGGATAGCTAGCAGGACTGGCTAGCCAAAGATGACTAGCCAAGCCTTCAGTTTAGCTAGCGGAGGATAGCGAGGGAAAGTTTAGCTAGTCTGTTGGATTGAGTTTTTGGACAAGTTTTCTGTTTTTGAGCTAGTTAAGCCAAGATGGCTAGTCTCCTGGAGTTGCTCTCACAGCTGCTGCTGACCAAGTGACCAGCGGCATGTTCCACTACCCTGTTCTACTTTAATTTGCAACTGTGCGCATAGTCAATCCGTCTGATTGCAATTGACCACAAGCATATGTATACATACAAGTAGTAGTTCATTTATCTATAAAATGCTTACCTCAGAAACCATTTTCAGGAACGCGGTGAAGAGCGTCTTTTCTTTTGTTTTTCCCGGTAGGAAAATGGGCCTGGGAAGGTGCAGCGCTGGTCGTTCTTCCCCCGGAGTGCGCCGCTCTGTGCCAAATGTGTTTTTTGTTACTAGGCGGATCCGCGGAAACCGTGTTGCTTTGCTACTGCGTACAAATTGCCCCAGCTTTTCTGTTTCTCGCGACGTCAGTTTCAGAGCGGAGCTAGCACCGGACTGAATGAAAAAGGAATTGAAGAAGCTGATGAGCACGAGATGACGCGCCCCTTCCGTCCGTGTCAGAACTAACTGAACGTTCAGGTGCACAGTACATGTTGCTAATTGCGAGATTATCTGCCTGTGAACGCATCTCAAACAGCGGTTCTTGCATTGTAGTACTAGGGATTGACAGGTGCAGAGCACCGTACCACCACCGCCTGTGTGTTCAGAATTGAACCTGCACACGCCCATGCGATGCACGCTTGTCAAACGCGGGCACCCATGCGGCCGGATATCGCCACGGGATAAAGAAAGAACACGAGCAGGGCATGGCCATATGAATTGTTTGATCGCTGCCTTTCGGCTAAGCAGGGATGGAGCATCATCTACACAAGTTTCCACTCCAAGCGCGCGCCGCGGATCAGAGCCCACAGGAGCCAGGGGTTACGTACGGTCAAGCCCTATGACTCACGAGTTTGTGCGCGATCGGGGCAGTCTTCGCGTCGCCGTTACGCGGCACCGAACCCGTTTGACATCGCAGCAACCACGAATAGCTGTGCCCCCGATACTCCGGGGTAGCGCACGGCCCCGCCAAGGCCCAGGGCCAGCCGCCGGGGGCGCGTAGCTTGGCTTCATCTCCCCCGTTTCTTTTTTTTCCTTTTGCGTTGGTGAAGACCCTGAATACAGGAACGAAGACAGTAACCGGATGGTTCACACGCACGCAGACGCAGGGGCGATCGAAGACGACGCGTACGGCTGCTGCATCCGTTTTTTTAATGTTCGGTTATGCAACAAGAACATGGCCGGAAGACGCTGCGCTGTATGCATTGCTGGGTTCCAGTCCAGCAGAGGTTTCTAGCTTTGACTACTGTGTTCCGACAGCTTTCAAAGGTTCGGACTTTGACAGAATAATATATAAAAAATTGCCAATGATGCATAGTATGTTGCAACGGATTCACATGTGTAAGTCCGATCGAAGCTTTTCTATGCTGTTTTGCGTTGTTCGTTTGACGGGAGAATATGATACTATATCCGTGTGTGAAGATTTAAGTTTGCTCCTATGACTTTGGTTCTTTAGCAGTTCCACACTGGTGTTGTAAGGAAAATACTTAGTGTTGTAAGGAAAATGGTACCTCGTTATCTAGGGCTTCTTCCTCCTTTTCCAACATTTTTAGAATTGTTTTGGTTTCAAAAAGTGCACAGCATAAAGTGCCAAAAAAGTCAATACTCTTTTTTTTCTCAGAGAACTAGAGGAGAGAGGAGGAGGAAGAAGGCCCAGCCCCAACACGCTCAAACCCAAAAGCTAAGCAAAGGCCTAGAATATACAGCCCACCTCTCACACAGCCCAAAACCTCTTCACGGGCCTGCCTGGCCTATCAGAGCCCAGCCAGCACTTCCACGTATGGCCCTTATCGAGCCTTCTTCCCACTGCGCCGACATGCACAATGTTCATTAAATTTCCGTTGAGTCTCAAAAACTAGTAAAGTGCACGTGGTGCGACACGCACGTGTCTAAAAAATCAAAATAAATAAAAAATTATTTATGTTGTAAAATGATCTAAGAACACATAATAAATAAAAAATACATTTTAAATAGAGGTACATGGATATATCTGCTTCATTAGCATGGCTTATCAATCACCAGCAAATAACATTTTTCTCTCATAACAAATCAGCACCACACCTATCCATAGTATTTTTCTTCTACAACAAATCGGCACGAACCAATTGAACAAGGCGAATAACAAAAAAATTTAATCTCATACCACAATCATTTTATTACTATAGGCAACAATTCCATCGTCAGGACAATGCAAAATCCCAACAACAATCTCACGGTGGCACAACCCCAGGAACGAGACAACACAAATGACCCTCATCTTCCACTTGTAGTACTTCTGCCACCACTCCACCCTTTCCCGAGCACGCACCCACTCGCCACTCGTGGCTTGAGACCGTCGTCTCGATCTCGTGTCACATGCATGGGAACCGATTGGGGGGCCGCAGTTGGTCGGGAAGCCAAGCTAGATGTCGGCCCGAGAGCCGGGTCGGTGTCAATAGGGGAGCCAAAACGATCGACATGTTGATGGGCCCCACACCGATTGAGGTCACCTTCGCTGGCCCCCACACTGATTGGGGCCTCTGGTTGGTTGGGGGAAGAAGTTCGAAGCACTAAGCCTCAAGAGCATCAATTTGAAAAATGTAAATTTAAGTTCTTGCTTTAAAAATGTAATAAATTGGAACATTACAATGAATAAGTAATTTTTATTTGCTTCATCCTCGACACAGGTACACTTGGTCAATACCACTTAAAAGCAACATGTAAAACATGATATAACTACAAGCCTTGTGTCTTAACACACAAAAGCTTTGTGTCTTAACAAGTCTGCATTGGAATTGTTAGATTATCTTGGTACACAATATCTAGTGATTCTAGAGTACATATTTATACCTGACAGATTGAGATCACGACCATAGTGTTGGCCTCCATGTTGTCATCCTATGAGACCTCCGTCTATGGGGAATGCCGGTGTTGCTCGCCCAATCAACCCGCAGCAAGCTCAGGGCCGTCATCGCGAAGGATCTTTCCCGCCGGCCGGACCTTTGCCGGATGAGGCTGCTCAACGAGGAGATCAGCCACTGGCCGGCGCCACCCCTGCGTGGACGTTTCTGGGACGATTCTGACTCCGAGCAGGATTGCTGTGAGGGGGCCGGACCTCATCTCAGTCCATCTCTCGCGGCCAGGAAGACGACTCCAGCAACCTCAACGGCGCACAACTCGCCGGCGCCCAGGAAGACGGCTCCGGCAAACTCCACGGCGCACAACTCGCCGGCGCCCCGGAAGACGGCCCCGGCATCACCCCTGAGGAGGATTCGGGCGCCTCTCAAATCATGCTGGAAGGGGCCCCTTCCTCCGCGGCGGATCACGCCAGCGGCCTCCCTCGCCGATTTCGTCTTGCCCGCGCTCGATTCCACCGTCCCGCCGTGCAATCCCCGTCAGGGGCCGCGCGCCACCGGCTCCTTCGCGCAGCCGAGCGACGCCTGCTCCGGTGGGCCCGCACCCGTCGCTTGAACCGAGGCGGACTCAAGACCAAAACGCATCTTAACCTGCACATCCACGACGCAGATGGGTGAACCCTACTCTTTTCGTGTCTCGGACTCCCTACCTCGACGCCGTGATGGCTGGTGCGCGCGGAAGGTTCAGGGGCCGACCGGGCGTGGAGCGCCGCCGGGGCGGACCGGGGCGGCGATGGGGCCGGGTGGCGGCGCCCCCGAGCCGGCCGGAAACTCGCAATTCGAGGGGGGGGGGGGGGGTCCTCCTCCGGCGAAGGACGACCGTGGCGGCCGTGGGGGGGGGGGGCCTCCCCCCCCGCGACGGACGGCCGTGGTGGCCATGGGGGAGCCCCTCCTCTTGGGTCTGCTGGCTGTGGTTGTGCTGCTCATCACGGTCAGGCAGCCAGGCTGCAACAGGGAAGAGGCCGTGGACGTCCTTCATCTGACCTTTCACCTGTGGACGCTTCTGGGGAAATTGCTGATGATGTTCAAGGCAAGCAGAAGAGGAAGCGCAAGGATAAGGAAAAGCTGGAGTGTACTATCTGCACCGAGGACCACTACACAAACCAGTGTCCGCAACTCCGCGGGCCAAAACCGGCGGTGGCTTTCTGCGGTGCTGCGGAGGATGGTATGGGTTTCTTTCAGATTCAGGCTGCAAGGAGTAACCAAATTGTTAACTCTGCTCAGATTTCTTTTGCTGCACTGATTTCTGTGGAAACGGGCGAGGTTAATGCCCAGCTGATCCGCTCCGAGCTGGCTAGGATTATTCCTGTTCGCTGGGACTGGGAGGTGCAGGTACTTGGGAGCAAATCTTTTGTAGTACCTTTTCCGAGCAAGGAGGAACTGGAAAGGATGGTTGCTATCCAGACGATCACAACAAGAAACAAAGAGGCCACTTTGACATTTGAGGAATTTGTTGATGATGTGCAGCCCATCAAGGTACTGGAGCAGGTCTGGGTGACTGTCACCAAAGTGCCTCGTACACTTCGTTCGTTTCTTCCTTTGTGGGCAGTCGGGTCCATTATTGGGGCCACTCAGAAGGTTGATATGCTACACCTCCGGGCGACTGGCCAAGTCAGAATTCTGGTAGCGGTATATGATGCAAAAAAATACCGAAATTCGTTGATGTTTGTGTTGGCTGCAGTGTTTATCGCCTCTTTTTTCAGCCAGATGAAATTGCTCAGCAAGACGGCTTTGATCCTGAGGAGGACGATTTGTTGAGTGAGGAGGATGATAATGGCAAGGAGAAGGATCCGTCTAATCTTGACTTTGACATGGGAGAGGCTGATCCGGAGAAGGAGGTGGGAGATACCACGGCAGGCCAGTCTCAGCCACCTTCGCAGCAACCCCGGGACCTAAATCAGAAACAAGCATTGTTGTTTCGGGAGGCGCTCGACTTAGCTTGTGACAAGCTATTTGATGAGATCAGTATCAAAGTTATGCTTGAGCCTGCTGATGAGATGACCAGGAAGCATTTTATCCTGTTGTCTCACGAGGAACTGGATTCTTATAATAACCTGGTCGATCCCACGGCGCAGGTCCTTCCCTCCGAGGTCTTCTTCACACCGTCACCGGATCATCAGGCTGCTGCACCACATACCTTTTTGCAGGGTGAGGTTGACGGCGTCGACATCGGCGGGGTTCCTACTTCACCAACTACCTCATCCGCCGACATCTGTCCCTCGCCGGCTGGAGGGTAGGTGGGGGTGGGTTGCGCTCTTTATGATGCCACCTGTGCCCTGGCTGCCTCCACCGGCTCGGCTTGTGCGGATGCCACAGCCTCCATTGTCTCCAACTTGGGGGCTGTCGATGGGTCAGCGGGCAACGCCGCATATATTCTCCTGGGCGCCACTGCCGCTCCTGGCGGCGTCTGTACCGCGACGACGCCTGGATCACCAGCTCATACTGCTAGGGTGATTCACCTGTGGAGCCTGCTGGGTCCACTACGTTGGAGGAGGTGGACTGTGCCACTGCGGTTCAGTCGGGGTTGAAGGATCTCAATCCTGACTCCGCAACTCTTGCTGAGCCGGTGGTTCCCTGTCTGTGACGAAGCAAAAGAGTGGCGGCGATGGCGGATGTGCATACCCTACACAAGGTGGAGGTATTGGCTGCAAAGAGGAACCTTGAATCCAAAGGTACTTCTTTCACTAGCTTTTCAGATTCTCATATTTTGTCGAACCTTGGTAGGATAGGCATCAACCTAGGCTGTTCAGATGTAGCTGTTATTAAAAATCTAGAGGTAGATAGGCTAGTCCTTTGTGCTAAACAAAATAAGGTTTTACCTATTGACTCACCCGTTGAATCTGACGATGAGCGGGATGAAAGGCTTGATGCCGTTCTTAACCACGCTTGTGGGGATCTAAATGAGAACGTGCTGGATACGGAGCGAGATCATATTCTAGATCTTGCTCCTGTCCAACGCAAGAAAAAATATAATAATGCCAAAAATCCGAAAAATGGCAAACTACTAAAGAAGCCAAACCCCCCTTCTAAAATAATTCTAAAATGAAAGGGGTTTTCTGGAATAGCAGAGGTCTGGGGGGACTTGGCTAAACATAGGTTTTTGGCTGAACTAGTTAAGGAGTAGCAAATAAATTTTATAGCTATATCTAAAACTGGTAAAGATTCTTTCCCTCATCATGTCCTCAAAAATCTGTGTGCAGGACATGACTTTCTGTGGCACACTATGGCACCTCATGGGAGATCTGGCGGTATCCTACTAGGTGTCGACCTGAGTATTTTTGACATTGGAGCCATTGATGAGGGCGATTTCTATGTGAAATTCACCTTGAGATACAAAACTAATGGTTTCAAATTTGTCCTTTATTCAATTTACGGACCGGCTCAGGTACAAAACAAAAGTGCATTCCTATTAGAACTAGCTAACACTTGCTCAAAGGAATCTATCCCATATGTTTTAGGGGGGATTTTAATATTATGAGACGTCCAGAGGATAAAAGCTCAGGAAATTTTGATCCTAAATGGCCTGCCATTTTTAATGCTGTCATTGAATCTCTTGATCTTAGAGAGATTGTTATGATGGGACGCCAATACACTTGGGCAGGTCCTGGGGACAATCCTACTTTCGAGAAACTCGACAGAGTACTTGTCAGTATGGATTGGGAAATTCAATTCCCCTTGTCTAAGGTAGAACCCAGGGACAGGAATATATCTGATCACACCCCCTTGGTTCTTAGTACTGGAGTCTCCACTCACCAAACCGGAAACAGGCCTTTCAAATTTGAGAGAGGTTGGTTTGTACGGGATGGTTTTTACGACATGGTTGCAAATATCTGGCAATCAGAGAGCTCTGGTTCCACCCCTCTTGAACGTTGGCAGTTTAAAATTCGTAGACTAAGACAACACTTAAGGGGTTGGGCTAGACATACAGCGGGGTCCTATAAGAAGGAAAAGAAGACCTTACCGTCCCTTTTAGAGGATCTTGATAAGAAGGCAGAATCTGACCATCTGTCCGATCAAGAAGTAAATCTTAAGCATTATCTAAAGGAACGTCTAGTCACCCTTTTCAGAGAGGAGGAATTAAAGTGGTACGAGAGAGCAAAGGTTAAAACCCTTTTAGAAGGAGACGCAAACACAAGATTCTTCCATCTAGTCGCTAATGGTAAACATCGAAAACAACAAATCTTTAAACTTGAGGATGATAAAGGGATTGTTGTGGGAGATGATTGCCTCAAGAGCCATATTACTAGCTACTATAAGGATCTCTTTGGCCAGCCAGAGGCGTCGGGGGTTTCACTAGTAGAGGATCAAGTCCTTGACATACCTCAGATATCCTAGGAGGAAAATGAATCCCTCATTGTTGCCTTCACTGAATATGAAGTGAGAAACGCAGTCTTCCAAATGGAGCATAATAAAGCTCCAGGACCTGATGGATTTCCTGCAGAATTTTATCAGGTTTTCTGGGGGATTATCAAAGCGGATCTTTTACCTCTCTTTGATGATCTTCATAGGGAGGCGCTGGATCTGTACAACCTGAACTTTGGAATCATTTCGTTGATTCCTAAAGTTCTTAATGTGACCAAAATTCAGCAATATAGACCAATTTGTGTCCTGAATGTGAGCTTCAAAATCTTCACTAAAGTAGGGACGAATAGGCTCAATCTTGTAGCTAAGAAAGTCGTTAGGCCGACACAGTCCGCCTTTTTGCCAGGTAGGAACATCATGGAAGGAGTAGTTATTCTACACGAAACTATTCATGAACTTCATACCAAAAAGCGGGACGGTGTCATTTTTAAAATTGATTTTGAAAAGGCTTATGACAAAGTCAAATGGTCCTTCCTACAACAAACCCTTCGTATGAAAGGCTTTGCACCAAAATGGTGTAGGTGAATTTAAAGTATGGTCACTAGTGGAAGTGTGGGAATCAAAATTAATGATGATATTGGGCCTTTTTTCCAAACCAAAAGGGGACTCTGACAGGGTGATCCTATGTCACCAATCTTATTCAACATCGTTGCTTGATATCTTGGCCGATGGTCAAATAAGAGGAGTGCTCCCCCATCTTGTTGATGATGGTTTGTCAATCCTACAATATGCGGATGACGCTATCATCTTCGTTGACCACGATCCCGAGCAGGCGAAAAATCTTAAGCTTCTGCTTTGCGCTTTTGAGCAGTTATCTGGGCTCAAGATCAACTTCCATAAGAGTGTAATTTTTCGCTATGGACAAGCTAAAGAGATGGAGGAATTCTATACCTCTCTCTTTGGTTGCAATAAAGGGACTTATCCTTTCAGATATTTAGGGATCCCAATGCACCATAGACAACTTTTGAATTCGGAGTGGAAGAAGGTTGAGGAACGTTTTGAACACAAACTTTCTTGTTGGAAGGCAAAATACCTATCCTACGGAGGTAAACTTGTCTTACTAAATTCCGTCCTCAGCAGTCTGCCCATGTTTATGATGTCCTTCTTTGAGATACCGAAAGGGGTCATCAAAAAATTGGATCACTGTAGGTCTAGGTTCTTTTGGCAAGGATCCTCGCAAAAACACAGATATAGACTTGCCAAATGGGACATCTTATGTCGACCTAAAGATCAAGGTGGTCTAGGTATTCTTGATTTGCAGCTGCAAAATAAATGTCTGCTGGCCAAGTGGTTAGTTAATCTACTAAACACAGATGGCATATGGCAAACGATGCTCCGAAATAAATACCTAAGAGCCAAATCTTTAACTCAAGTGGAAGCCAAACCCTATGACTCACATTTTTGGAGAGGTCTCATGCATATAAAGGATGATGTACTGTCTTTAGGTTCCTTTGTTATAAAGGATGGGACCAATGTGAGATTCTGGGACGACACTTGGATAAGAGACAAGCCGCTCAAAATTCAATACCCGAACTTATATAATATAGCGAGGGATCCACACGCTACTATTTCCAAGATAATGACCACAAGCCCTCTAAATATCTCCTTCAGGAGGGCTCTAGTGGATAACAATCTTAGAGATTGGCTTGGATTAGTGGCACGAATCTCACAAGTGCAACTAACGGAAGGCTCTGATTTATTTAAATGGGGCCTAACAAAGTCAGGCTTGTACACCGTCCGGTCGTTATATCACCATCTTATTGATACAAATCCACCCTTTCAGCATTGGAAGATCTGGAAGATGAGGATTCCACTAAAGATAAAGATCTTTCTCTGGTTCGTACAAAGGGAAGTAGTTCTCACTAAAGACAATCTGGCTAGGATAAATTGGAAAGGTAGCCAGAAATGTGTTAGTTGTAATAGGAATGGGAATATCCAACACCTATTCCTTGATTGTCCCTTTGCTAAAACAATTTGGCAGATAATCTTCTTCGCTACTAATCTAAACCAACCCAGATCCATTAGCCATTTGCTTGGTTCTTGGCTTAATAATCAACCTAAGAATTTGAAAGGTTTGATCTGGGTGGGTGTAGCTGCGCTGTGCTGGGCTATCTGGCGATGCCGAAATGATGTAATTTTCGACAAATTGAAAACTAACTCTATCATGTAGGTTATTTTCAGGGGAGCATACTGGCTACGCTCCTGGTCCCAGTTCCAGTGTGACGAGCAAGCCAAGGACACCCTCATTATGCTGAGCAGGAGATTGGAAGTGGTCGCTCTAGATATTTCTAATAGAGGGTGGAAGCACTTATATCGTTTGCTTTAGTCTATGAATCTTGTTTTCACTTTGGTTTGCTGTATCCCTGAACCAGCTTTGGTCTGTACTTTTTGGCTGTGTACATCCCTGGATGTAGAGGCCGGATTTTGTAATCCTTTATCTAAAAAATGTTGTCATCCTATTCCTCGTACCCAGTGAAATCGAAATAACATATGCTCATAGTTCTTGACTTCTCTCCACTTGCACTCACTGCCTTGAGGAGCATCCGTCAACTGAGGCAATTTCACAATCACCTGGAGATTGGACAGAAAATTATATAAGCATTATAATGTCATTGGAAAAAATGAACCCTACAGCGACAAAGAATAATGATATCTCAAATGACAAACAATATTTAGCTATACATCTATTTAACTTGAATGTCTAGTTGTCTTAACTAAAATGTAAAATAGAGCACACAAAAGTAGATGACTTTTCTTTTGGTAGAATTGTACCCTGAATGTCTAGTTGTCTTGACTAAAATGTAAAATAGAGCACACACAAGTAGATGAATTTTCAACCTGTTCGTTTGGCTGGTGGCTGATGGCTGCTGCTGATTTGTTCTGAGAGAAAAGTACTGCTGGCTGGTTTGTTCTGAGAGAAAAGTACTGCTGGCTGATAAGCCAAACGAACAGGGCGTTTGTTTGGGTAGAATTGTACCTTAACTGTGCCCACTCACATTCGAAAGAGCATCACATCTACAATAGATGACCCAGTGCCATGTTATGAACCTTGTGCTAGGTAGTCATCTGTTAAATCTAATTTAGATTGTTCATATTCGTCCTGTTGCTTATCACCAACCAGTTTATCTGATTCAAACTCAATTGATTCAGAACATTTTCCATTTTAACCTTTTGTTGTCATCTGTTTTCCAGAGAGCAGATTCGGAGATGATGCCGTGATACCTGGTGACGGAGATGACGGTAGTTCGTCAGTCATTTACCGTTGTTCTGATCCAATAAAATAGGGGTCTATGATGAGGACAGATTGTTGAGTGGAGAACTGGAGGTCAATAGGGGTCGTTCATCAATCTTCCTCCAACATTGCACAGAAGTGGCAGCAGGGACCTCCAGCGAGGGCGTAGCACGCGGAGGCGAGGCGCATTGAGAGATAGTGCCAGAATGAGGTGCCTCGCCATAGTTATGTTCTGCCCGTTGCCAAGCAGAGGAGGCAGCCAGGCAGGTTATGAGTTGGCCTTCATGGAGGCCGTAGGGTCAACTGCTAAGCTCGCGGAGGAGTCGAAGCTACGGACGGAAGCAGCTGGGAGCCCACACAGGTGTCGTCAAACACCACGGTGGTCCTCACTTCCTCGGTGGTGACACCACCCGTATAGGTAGATACGCACGGAACCCGCTGGACCTGGCCTCCCGCAGATGGGATCCCGAGCGATCCGCCGCCATCCCGCAGACCAACACACCATGACACCCACTGTGTCTGGCACCAGGGCCGCCATGGCGGATGCTTGCCGGGAACTCGCCTGCACCTCCGCTGCCCAGCTCGTCGGGGTGCTCGGCCGCGCCGCCACTCCTGTGGGCGGTTGCTCGTCAGGGAGCTCGCCCGTCGGAGAACTCGCGCGCATTGACACTTATCAGGGCCACCGCTCGGCGGAGGAGCTCGCCCTCGCCGTCGCTCCGTCGGCAACCCTCACCTGCGCCGTCTCTCCCTTGAGCAGCACTCGCTCGTGCCGCCAGCACCCAGCTCGGCGTCGAGCTCAGCCGCGTCCGTGTCGCCAGCACCCAGCTTGCCGCCGAACTCTGCCACGCCAGCCCTCCATAGCTGGCAGCTCCCACAGGCGGCGGCTCGTCATAGAGAACGGGGATGGCATTGCAGTGGCGGCGGCGGGCGCTAGGTCTCGATCGATGTAGTGCTAAAAAAAAGTGTCCATCGATTCATCGATGTAGTTCGGAACGGGTGCGATGGAGAAAGAAACGGGAGAGACGCGCCTGATTGACCGAACACTACATGGGCCCAGTGGGTACGGCGGGTGAGTATGCGTCAGGTGGGTGGGAAAAACATTACATTTTTTATAGAAACGCTCCCCAAATTGTGATTTTTATGGTCTTTATATTATTAGATTCTTTGTTAAACATATTTCATAGTATATTTATTCGGTGTCATAAAAACTTGTAATCCTCTTTATAATTTTGTTAAATATAAAAGAATTTAACCCTCCAAAAAAGTTTCAATAACTTACAATTTGAAATGGAGAGATGGAGTAATAAGCATGTTGTTGATTGATGAGGTTGTATGACACAGGTAGCAAGCTAATCAGCCGACGAACAAGTTGCAATACCACCTCTCATGGTCATGGATCGACGAGCTTACTTCGATATACACATCGATCTACAACATGAATGGTGAATGTACGAAAAAGGATCAAACCAAACGAAAGGATTTGTCTATGTGTAGTAGTTCTCAAGTTTTGGGAACCGTGTGGTTACTTATTAATTTATTATCACTAGTTAACCTGTGCTCCCTCACGGTCCAATAATTTTAAAAATAATTATATTATAAAGTTATTTATAATTGGACCCCTTAGTCAATAAGAAAAAAATTCTACCTACAATCCTATTATTAATTTAATTTTAACACAATACTTATATGCATACATATTTACCTTTGTATGATTATGAATAGCTTTAAATTAGTAATTACATTATACACGTTTTCAGTTCATATTCATACTATTTCTACTTTGCTTCGCACCTCCATATATTATATTTAATATTTAAATCATGTATTTCCATCACTTTCTCCCATACATATATAAATGGTCTACATTGTAACACCCATCATGCATATATATGCATTAACTTAGTATTTCTATATTAATAATAATAGAAATATGTAGAATCATACGGTTGGTTTATATTGACTTATTTTTGTACACTTATATACATATGCTGATACACATGATGACAACTTACATACAATTTAGAAGCGTATTTTAAATTACTTTTTATACTGACATGGTAATTTAGATAATGATCATGTGATTATTTTAGATATTTTTTTATTAGTACATATGGGTAATTTTGATATAGATTCGAGGGTTTTCTTTTCATGATGATATGGGTTGTCTAACATATTGATGATATCTAGTCGGGTTTATTTTTTCCTAGAACAACGAGCCGGTTAAGAGAGATCTTAGGAAGTGAAATATCTTCAAGGAATTAGCTATGGATAGAAGCGCTTGGAGAGTCACAATCACATGTGCGAGCCGTGACCTATTTTTCTTTTTCTATTTACTCCTAACTCTACCTTCTTTCTTGTCTTTCTTTTGTGTTTCTCTTATCCTTGTTTTTAGTTTCATCTTTAGCCAACCAACTTGTTTGGGATAAAATGCTATCTTGTTGTTACTGTTGTCATCGTTGTCATCGTCATTGTTATTGTTGTTGTTGTTGTTGTTGTTGTTGTTGTTGTTGTTGTTGTTGTTGTTTTTTCCTAGCACATCTCATAATAATTAATGCATCAAATTAAAAACTAAAAGCATATAGCTAAAACTATCAAAATTGTTACATTGAATGCTCTCATTTGCTAAATATTCCAACACAATATTGAAATAGATATGTGCTTGTTATTTGTATCTAACTATAAAATATTTTAGTTAGCAAATTTTCTATAACATTTTTATCCATATTTATAATATATTTTTACACTTTAACAAAATAAATTCTTAAATTTATTTCATGAACCCTAAGTTTGAGCTATATTTTTATATGGAAATATGTATTCCCATTATTTGCTTTATATATTTATTAATGGTAACACACATCATTTGTAGATACCACTACAAGAAACTATTTAATCTGTGCGTAACCATTCTATCGCGGATTAAATTAAATTCGCCGCAAATCAGCATCCACAACGATTTACATTTTCATGGTGGAATGAGCGTCATTGATTAAATCTCTCGACGTTCCCTTAATAAACGTCGCGATCCGTGACGTATCTGAATCGTCACGGAGCAGCCCGAGGCCCATGCAGCCCAACCCATGGCTCACTATCCGTGACAAAATAAAATCGTCACGAATTGCTGTTGACTGATGTGACATGGCTGCTGACTTGGATGCCACCTGGCTGCTAACGTGGTGTGCCACCTCACTGCTGACGTGGATGCCACCTGGAAGCTGACGTGGCGTGCCACATGGCTGCTGACGTGGGTGCTAGCGTGGCATGCCACGTGGCTGCTGACTGGATGACAGAGATGACGTGGCCAATGACATGTCTCGGTGACGTGGAATTTTGAAACTTTTGAGATAATGGGCCCATTTTAGAAGTGGGCCACATTATGACACAAAATTCAGCCCGTCGGAACCAAAAATACCCATCACATTTTAACCAATAAAATAAATACAACAACCATTTCAGCCCAAGTACAATCACATTTCATATTACGATTACAGCCCATAAAGCACATTTCAAATTATTTCCAGCACAAAAATAGTAAACCATAATGACATCATAATTGGTACATGTCTTATAAACAGAACACACAGGCAATCAAATCCAACAAATTACACCACATCTAGTATCACATGTTACACTTAGAAGCATAGAAAATATGGAGATAAAATATCATCTTTGTTCCTTCCATATGATCCTTATCCTGAAAAGAGCACATTGTCAAAATGTGAAATACTTTGGGAATGGCAATATTTGCAATAAAAATAAATCCATTGGACTACTTGAATTTCATAAGAGGTTAAATAAATATTGCATAACAAGTGAAATTAATGACAAAACAACAAGGTGAAATTTTTTCTGTACTGGAAAAGAAGACTATTGACCAAAGCAGTTCAAAGTGAACATATTATTGAAGTTACCAGCCAAACAATTCAGCACTAAGGCATAATAAAAGTCATAACTCGTAAGGTGATTTTGTGGGTTGAACTAACACATGATCCCTGCCATCCAATGGACTTCAAAACCGTGCAATGAACTACTATAGACAACATGAAAACCTAGGAAGCTAATTGGAAATTGTAACTCAGAGAAAGTAAAAGTAACATATGCAAACAATGCAGATCGATTATTGCAGTCACTCGATTCAGTTTCACAGATCACGCAAACATATCCACACAAACCAAGGAGCAGTTATACAAGAGGAAAAAACTAAAATTAAGAATCTCTAAGATATGCATTGCTCAACATGATCATGTGGATCAAGACACAGTCACACGCATGCAAAGGCAGTGTACCAATCGCCACTCAAAAAACAGTAGCCCTGGTCCTAATCATTGGGCTTATCATCAGGTAGAGTTTCTGAATTCGGCGATACAAGCCGATACCCTTCTTCCCTTCGCATGCTAAAATGCTGCAAAGAAAATATTCCAAGTGCACAGTTGTATCACTATACTATGTCACATGATACAGTTCAAATGCCTTTGCGGGAACAAATTGCCAGAGTATTAGATTGGGATACTACTTGTGTCAGCACTCAGCAGTCTACTTCTTTGCTAGGTTCCAATCACTGCTATGAAATGGATTATTCATGTCACAAAAGGTGCATTATGTTTGTCGACGCAGTAGATGCATGATCATTCCATTCGAATAATAAATTATAGCTTAATTGTTACATTACTGCATTTGCATTCCATTCCAAGGAACTTAAAAGTGGAGAAATCAAATAGGCTATATCTTAGTGACAAAAAATGAACCTATGGAAAGATCATTTTATAACACACATTTTCAGTCACACAAAACAGTAAGGATCTGCCACCAATAGAATAATCATACAAGTGAATTTCAACTCAAAATCTGTACAGAAATTCCGCATAAAAATAGATTGAGCTGTTTTATTTACTCTGTATAGATATTTTCTCAGTGTAGCAAAGTAAAGTCTTATGTTGAATGCTTGGTTGAAACTACACTTAATTGTACTGTGCCCAGAATCAGATGCAAATATGACAAAGTCCATGATACTTCAAGTAGGAAATGCTGAGGAAGTAGAAAGGCAAGACCGTGATTGACTATTGGAAAACCCCATTGGTTACTGTGCACATATGTACTACTTCATGGACAAAAGGACATGGGACAGAAAAGTGTCTCACAATCATGGAAATTTGTGTTAATGCACATGGACAAAATGAAACGCATTGGCATCTAGATGGGGGCAGACAACATGGCAGATTGAGACCATGTACTCCGGCAAGCATGTGAAAAACAAGTACTATCATGCACTGAGCGGCACCGTACCAGCAAATAAACATCAACAGGAAACTTAACAGGAACTAATATGCAGAGACAAATATACGAAACGACCTTACAATGCGGATGGTCTTCCAATGATCCAAGTGGCATGTACTCATACACGAGAAGGCGTTGATCTCCATCGGCACAATAACCAACCAAATTGACATGGTTTTGATGATGAAGCAAACCGAGCATGAGAACTTCCACAAGAAATTCTTTGTTTCCTTGATTACCATCCCTATTGAGCCGTTTGATAGCAACGATCCGTAACGGATGAATCGGCATTTCAGCAAAATACAAATAATGCGCCATATCTCAAATATCAGGGGGCTTCAGGTAGTTGAATACAAATCAAATGGCACGGATCATTTCTTTTTTTGGTTTGTTTCATATCACTCATCTAGTGAATTAGGCTACTAGCAGATGGGACAGGAACCGAGAAATTTGTTTTACAGAAAAAATGGAAACAAGGTCGCATGCACCGATCAAAGATCGGAGAGGGGCGGCGTGAAATCAAGCAGAAATTGTTTGCGGGGCATGATTAGAAGGAAGGAGTAGTGAAGAAAGCGAAGGGGAAGGGAAGGAGATGAGGAAGCAATTGCAAGAAAGCGCGTGGGCCGTACCGATGGTGAAGATGAAGGTGATGACGCCGCGGGATACCCTGCGCACCATCCTCCTGCCCCTGGTGGCGCTGGGGTGGGCGGGGGTGGCGAGTGCTTGCTCGACGCGGAGGGAGAACTCGTGGAGGGAGGCCTCGACGGCGGCGTCGAAGTCGTCGTCGCCGTCGTCGTAGAGCTCGGCGACGGGGAAGTAGGGCTCGTAGGGCCTGAGCTCGGCGGCGTCGCACCGGCGAAGGCCTTGTCCCCGAAGTAGGAGACGAGGAGCCGGCGGCGTCGTGGCCGTTGTCGGTGTCGCCGCCGCGCCGGCGGAGTAGACGAGGCCGGGCCGGGCGGCGTGGTTGAGCTTCTTGCCCCGGACCATGTCGCCCGGCGCGAAGCCGCCGACCCCGGGGGCGTCGGGATCCGGGGGCACGGGCGGGCGGGGGGGGTTCTTGCGGGGGCGGCCGCGGTCGCGCTTGGGCGGGGTCGGAGGAGGCGTCGTTGAGGTCGATGCGGGCGCCGAACATGGTGGTAGGGTTAGGGTTTGCTCCCTCGATTTGGTTGGGTTGGGTGGGTATCGATCGATTTGGTTGGACATGGAGGTGGAGACGGGGGCGGGGAGGAGGATGGGGGCGGTGGCGTCGGCTGGTTTCCTTCGCTCACCTTGGGCGGCTGCCGTTGCTGTTGTTGGCAAAGCAGGCGGTAGACTCTCTCTGGCTGGGGTCCGTGGGGGTTGCATCTGCTCCATGCGCTGTGGATCTGAGGAGGGAGAGGGAGAGGCGAGGAGGAGAGGGAGCGGGCGGCGGGAGGAGGCTAAGGGGAGGGGGAGGCAGCGGCATAGGGTTTGGGGATCCTTTTATACGAAGAAAACACAATTTTAGCCGTCCATTCGCAGATGAACGGTCTAAAATGATTGGGTTGTTTTGGGCTTAAACGGGCCTGCTACATTTCTCCCCTGCTTAATTTTTTCTTTTCCTTTTTTCATTTATTTGAAATAATAAAATAATTACAATTTGAACTATGTGTACCTCCAATAGGATTGGAAAAATTTCACAAAAATCATAATTAGGCTTATATGGTCCATCTAGGCCACATCTAGGAGATTGACGAAAACTTCAATTGACTTGTAGGAAAAACTCGAACTTCTACTAGTCACCTTGTTGTAAAATAATGATAATGATACTTAAATTTGTTCAAAACATTCTACAAATTGACATGAAACCATATTTTAAGCGTATAATTCTCCTATAAAAAATTCATATGGTTTTGATAAAGTGAGATTATAGATGTTCACAAATAGGACACAAGACTCACATAGTTTCCTACAATTGAAAACAAACTTTGAGATTTGAACAACTAATAACGCGACCAAACTTTTATGCACCTCAATTTTTGACACCATCTCATGTTGACCATAACATTAGAGAATATTAAGTTATATTAGCAATTATTGTGAAAAAACATGTTTTTTATATTCTCTTTTTAGTTGGAAAAGTTATGTTGTATGAAAAGCAACCAAGAAATAGTAATTAAGATACAAACAAATGGCACTGAGTAAAACATCTCGATTTTAGAAAAAATTAGGAAAAAGAATCAACCGATTTGGAGTTCGTATGAGGAAGAAAAACAGTTTACAAGTTTTATCCGAAGATTAAAAACAGAAATTGCAATTGCTATGAACTGAGATGAACAAGTGTGTTTTCTTTTTTTAATCTTTGACTAAAACTTGTAACTAGTTTTTCTGCCTCATACTAACTCCAAATTCGATGATTCTTTTTTCTAAAATTTTCTAAAATCATTTTCTACCAAGATCTACAACTTTAACAAATGAAAAATGATTTTGACAGCAGTTTCTTAGGAGTAATTCAAACTTACATCTCGAATTTACACTATCATAATTCAAATAATATCATAAAATGTTCTAATGGTTCTACGAATTGACGTGGTAACATAATTTGGGTCCATAAACTTGTGATCAAACTTTCAAATGATTCTGGTAACAGTGGAACCTACGTTGTTTAGAAATGGATACATGTCTCACATAGTTTCATGAAACATTACTTGAACATTGAAGTGTATCATACCTTTCGAAATTTTCGAATTCATATGCACTTCAAACTTTACCATAACCTTGTGTTTATCATAACATTAGTAAATATGAAGTTATGTTACCATTTCTTATTGAAAAATATCTTTTATTTATTCTCTTTCGGTAGAGGAAAAGAAGTTGTATGAAAAAGATAAATGTAATAGGAATTAATATGAAAACGAGTGATATTACATGAAAGATTGTGATTTTACAAAAAATCAGAAAAAAGAATCAATGAATTTGGAGTTATTATGACCGAGAAATACTAGTTTCAAATTTTAAGTATAAATTAAAATGAAAAAACAATGGGGAAACGAGCTCAGCGTGTGCCACGTGGTCACAGCGAAGCAACTCGACCAACACAGTACTGCCACGTGGTCCCGAAGCTCAAATTATATGTATATAATTCAAACTATCATCAATTCATCACAACTCATGAAGTGTCCCAGTGGTAGCAGATGCTCTGTTGATGCTTGAGGTCATGGGTTCGAATCCCATTACCGCAAGCTATTTTTTTCAACTTTCAACTTTCCTAGAGGCGATGCGGGAAAGGATATGAAAGTAAACTTCTGCAAAGAAACATAATTTCACTTGTAGCTCAGTGGTACACATCCTTCTCCTTTTCCCTCACATCGTGGGTTCTAGTCCTGGTTGCCCTAATTTTTTAGTGCGGATTATTTTTTGGAGGGGCTGCAGAGCTGGCGGCCTGGGCCAGCGTGGCTTGGCGCGGCCGGCCGTGTCCGGGGGGGTGTGGCCGCGGCCGGCCGGGCGCGTGGTGCGGTGCGGGCTGCGGCCGGCCGTGGCCGGCGGGGGGGTGTGGCCGCGGTGGCCGGGGCGTGGCGGGCGCGGCCGCGGGCCGGCCGGGGCGTGGTGCGGCCGGGCGCGTGGCCGGCCGGGGCGTGGCCACGGGCGGCCGGGCGCGGCGGCGCGGCCGTGGCCGGCCGGGGGCCGTGGTGCGGCCGGCGCGGCCGGCCTTGGCTAGGCGGGGCATGGCCGCGGCTAGCCGGGACGTGGCGGGCGCGACCGCGGGCCGGCCGGGGTGGGGCCGCGACCAACTGCTCCCATTTTTTCTATTTTTTTATTTTTTTATTTTTTCAAATGTTTCCATTCATAACATGAGTATTTCTTATTTGTTGATGTTTTTAGATTGTTTTTCATTTTTCCCATTCATAACATAACTATTTGTCATTTATTGATCGTGACGAATATGCTAAAACGTCGCAATGTTGTGGGCTGGATTTCGACAAATTTAACAAATCGTCGCAGTGTTCTGGACTTGAATATCAATCAGTGCACATCCGTGACAAAAACAGGAATACGTCACAGTGTTCTGGGCTTGAATATACATCAGAGCACATCCGTGACGAAAAATAAGAATACGTCGCAGTGTTCTGGGCTTGAATATCCATCAGTGCACATCCGTGACGAAAAACAGGAATACGTCGTAGAATCGCGACGAATTTAACAAATCGTCGCAGTGTTTTGGGCTTCAATGCACACCCGTGACAAAAAACAGGAATACGTCATAGAATCGCAACAAATTTAACAAATCGTCACAATGTTCTGTGCTGCAATGCACATTCGTGATGTTTTCTGAAAACGTCGCGGAGAATGCGTCACAGATTAAATAGTTTCTTGTAGTGTACCTTAATGATTATTTTCCTATACCAATAGTGTAAAAAAATGAACAATTAAAAGCATATAGTGATGAATCTTTTATATTAAAATATATGTGTATTTTTAGATGTACATTTAAGGTTTTAACTTATGTTTTTAAAATAGTGTTAGTGGTGCGATTTGGAAGCAAATTTTAGGAGTTATTTTGAATCAATTCTTATACTAGTATAAGTGGTCATTTCAATGAAGTTTAGGGGTTAATGTTTCATGTAATAAGAGACGTGTGTAATTTCAATATGTTTTTTGAGGAAGTTTCTTTAGGCGATTTTCATAATAACACTTGATAATT
The DNA here is from genome assembly GCA_947561735.1 of Cenchrus americanus. Lineage (NCBI taxonomy): Eukaryota > Viridiplantae > Streptophyta > Magnoliopsida > Poales > Poaceae > Cenchrus > Cenchrus americanus. The sequence goes on along the minus strand of OX387244.1, from coordinate 71,025,674 downwards.
TTGTTAGAAAGCATAATATAATAGATCTAATGGCTATGATGATTTGAGCTACTGAATAGATGGCAAGAGTTTTGTTTTTGTTGAGAATTTTTAGAATTTCTCTTTTTTTTCCTAAAGTGTTTTCGTTAGGAAGCTTAAAAAACCTCTAGTTAGTTAGTAATATTAAGATAAGATAAGACGTCTCACCATAAATTGGTTGGGTGTTAATATAGGTAGAAGCAAAGAAAAATAAATGAAGGTGTTACAGAGTGGTTGATTTGGATGGAATGGACTCTATCTTTATCTAGGTAACAGCCGGTTGTAATCCTTCCAAGTTCAACTGAACCTATCATTGGTGCATTTGTGCAGCCATATTACACGTAGACGTATCTATTTCTTTTGTTTTAAATTATAGTTCATTTGATTTTTTAACTTTAATTTTGACCACTCATAGTATTCAAAAAATTATGCAGAATATCATATTTTTGTTGTGGTTTGATTTATTAATTATTTTTTTTTCAAAAATGACTTAATTTTGACTATGTTTATAAAGTTTTTTTTAATAGCACGAGCATTCAAACTTGAAGTTAACAAACCAAACAACCTATACTTTGAAACGAAGAGAGTAATTATAGCAGGCTCCAACAATGTTACGATCGAGTACAATGCAGTTTGCATCTTTGTAGTCCGACCCCAGAGTTTTTTTGAGCGAGAGCACGGCCCCAGAGGATACGTGCGTGTTTGGGAGAGCTCCACGCAGCTCCAGATCCACAAAAACAGCTCCACTCCATTTTTTTTCTGGCAAACACCCCAGCTCCAAAAACTCCAGATCCACCAAATCCATGGATCTAGCTCCCAACTCCACCAAATCCATGGAGTGCCTCAAGGGGTACTCATCAAACACGTTTTTCATAACAACTCGTGGAGTTGGGGGGCAATTACCCACCTTTGCCACCGATTACACAACATACCGGTTCGTTCTTTTTTTCCTCCCCACTGCGACCCATCGCCTCCCCGCGACCGTTCCTCTTCTGCGTCGCCTCCTTCATCGTGAACAAGCCGCCGCCGGCGCCCTTCCATCCGCCGGGCGGCCGGCCGGACTGCCGGAGTCACCGCAGATGAGCCATCCGCCGCCCCTCCGCCTCCTCCTCCTCTAACCCTAGATGCCTCGGATGGTAATGGCGCGGCAGCCGCCGGAGAGGAGCAAAACGGGGCTCATGGCGTTGTCTGGGAGGACTCATTTGCTCTGTTTTCGCAAGAATTTGACGCAGCCGGCGAGTTTGGCGACGACGAGGCCGGCGGCGCCACGGTTGCAACTTCTGGCCAGGCGCTAGGCGCCACCGGCCTGGCCACCCCTTGCGGCGGACGGCGCCCGGCTAGGGGCGGTTCGGCCGGGCGCTAGGCGCCGGCGGCCCGGCCATCCTTGCGGAGATGGCGCCTCGTCCGGGGCGGTTCCGGCTAGGCGCTAGGCGCCCGGCCGGCCGCCCGGTCGGGGCCTCGGTCGGCGGCCGGCCGGTGCGCCGGCGGCTTTGTCCCGGGGGCGCCGGCGGCCAAGCGGGGCTCGCCGCCGCCCCCAAGGCGGGGGCACGGCCGGGCGTGGCCGGGCGCTCGGCCGGCGGTGCAACGGGTAGCCGCGGTAGGGGCACGGCCGGCCCTAGGCGGCCGCGCCGCCCATTCCGGTGGCGCGGCCGGCCATGGCGGTGGCACGGCCGGCCTCTCCGGTGGCCTGCCGGTGCGGGCAACGAAGGAGACGGTCTGGGGAGCGGCATGATCGGGCGTTTTGAAACGGATCCCTCCATCGGCGATGCGTTTTTGGCGTCTCAAGCATCAGCTACCTCCGGTGCTCAGAGAAGGAGACGTGCTGCGTCAAGCAAAAGGGTCAGAGATGATGAGGTATAATTCGATGTCTTTGCCTTGTTCTTTGTTTTTAAATTTGTAGATATAATTTGGACTGTCATAAATCATGTATAGGGAGGAGATTATATTGATTGGACTGATGAGAATACCACCCTAGTTTGCCAATTGTTTGCTGATCAAAAAGGAAAGGAAATAGACCAAACACACACTTGAATAATGTGGGGTATGATGAGGTTATCAAAGGGTTTTTCCAGTCCACCGGTATCATGTTAAAAAGAAGTCAACTTAAGAACAAATGGGATAAGTTGAAGAATGATCTGTGTGTTTGGAGAAAATTGATGGAAACAAACTAGAACTGGTTGGAGTTGGAGCACAGGAAGTATCAACATGGATGCCGAGTGGTGGAAAAAAATCAAATCTGTGAGCACCTAACATTTGCTTTCATTTATAGTTTGTTGGTAATTATACACTTGCTTACTGTAACTTAATTATGTAGGAGATACCTGGTGTTGGAAAATTTAAGAATAAACCGCTTCAAAATGAAGAATATTTGAAGGTGATGTTTGGGAACATCATGAATGAAGAGACTGATAATTGGAATCCTATGTCATCCAACCCAATTATACCACCTAACACTGTTCAGGATGATATCGACTTGGAGAATGAAGGTAAAGAGAATGGTGAGGGGAATGGTGAAGAGAACGGTGATGATATTGGTGAAGAGAATTTGGAAGTCTCTCTTGCACCTAGCAACAAACCTAAGAGGAAGCCTCATATTATTTTAGATAAACCTAACAAGAAGTCTAAGAGTAGCACTGGAATAGTTATACAGCAGAATATGACAAAGATAACAGAGAGTGCTCAGGCTTTTGTTGCAGCTAGGTTTGGAGGGATCACTATTGAGGATGTCATGGGTCATGTCATTGCATGTGGGGCTGATCTTGGGAGTGATGAGCACTTTGTGGCTACTGAGTTGTTTGTCAAAAAGGAACATAGGCAGATGTTTATGACTATACCCACCAATGAGGCTAGGTTGAATTGGCTAAAGAGGAAGTTTGACATGATGTTTGGAAAGTGATCAGTCTAGTGTCATTTTATCAGTGTCATGTAAACCTTTGTTTTTTGTCATGTCGGTGTCGTTTATTTATGTCATGTGGACAAGTTATCTATCTATGTCATGTGGGCAAGTTGTTTATTTATGTCATGTGGACAAGTTGTTTATCTATGTCATGTGAACAATTTGTTTACCTATGTCATGTGGTCTAATTATTTATTCTATGTCATGTGCACAAACTTCTTATTTTTTACTTCGATAAATTATTTATCTATATCATGTATGCAGCTATCTAGCGATGATGATTCTGACATTGATGAAGAGGATGAGGATTTTTTAAAAATGATCTATCTTTCTTCTATCTTTGGGACAAACATATGTTGACATGTTTGTTAAGAAAAATCCTCCAAGGACGTCTACAACAAGTGGAATGGGGTATATGATGGAGCTATTCAACACTTCAGGAGAATGCCATAGGCAATTGCGCATGAGCCCAGAGATTTTTCCGACCTACATAAGTTACTGGTTCAGATGTATGGGTTGACATCATCACTACATATGTCTACTATTGAGAGTCTTGGTATTCTGTTATTCATTTGTTCGGGGAATGAGTCCAACAACAGAAGTCAAAATAGATTCAAGCACTCTGGTGAAACTATTAGTCGTAAATTTGAGGAGGTTTTGTTCAGTTTGATGAGCATGGCAAAGGATTTCATTAGGCCAAAAGATCCAAATTTTCATACAATCCATAGAAGGATAAGGGATGACAAACGAGCCTATCCATATTTCAAAGATTGCATTGGAGCATTAGATGGCACACATATTCGTGTGACACTTCCACCTGATGAGCAAGTGAGGTACATTGGAAAGACAGGGATACCCACCCAAAATGTATTAGCAGTTTGTGATTTTGACATGAGATTCATATATGTGTTAGCGGGCCAACCTGGATCTATGCATGACACAAGTGTGCTATACAATGCATTGAGTGTCGATAAGGACTTCTTTCCACATCCTCCACAAGGTAAATAGTTGTCAATAATTAATTTGATTCCATTGACCATGAAAATATTTTAATTTCTTTTATTATTTGCAGGTAAATATTATGTTGTCGACGCTGGATATCCTAATCGGCCCGGTTACCTTGCTCCATACAAGGGTGAGAGGTATCATATGCCTGAGTGGCATAGAGGTATGGAACCTAATACTCCGAAAGAAAAGTTCAATCGCAAGCATTCATCTATTCGTAACGTGATTGAGAGATCTTTCGGTTTATTAAAAATGAAGTGGGAAATTCTATATAGAATAAAGAAATACCCCATGTGGAAGAAAAAATGATAGTTGTCGCTTGCATGGTTCTCCACAATTTCATTCGTGAGCATAACAGTGAGGATGCAGACTTTGCTCGGTTTGATCGTGATCCCAATTACATGCCTACAATACCAGAACGTTATAAACGAGATGTCGTCCTAGCAAATGCATCAGATACATCTACTCCGGAAGCGAGTTGGACTTGCATGGATACTTTTCGAGATGAACTTGCCACATCTCTCGCTCTCGGTTGACACTAGCTTGTAATCGACATTGAACTTTTATATCTCTTAGCGTTTGAACAATTTGTCTGTGTAAACTTTTATATGCATGTGGACAATTTCTAATTATCAGTTACTTGGACTCTTGGAGATGTGTGTTGATCAAAATTATTACTTTTTTTTTCAAATTCAAAAGAAAAAAAACACCACGCACACACGCACACACACACATGCTGCACGCACACAGCACACAACACACCATGCACACACCCATGCACCCGTACACACCATGCACGCACACATGCACAACCATGCACACAACACTCACACACACCATGCACACACCACGCATGCACACACCACGCACAAGTACACACGCATGCACACACAGGACACGCACACACCAAGCAAAACAAAAAATTAAGGGCAAAAGAGGGTAATCAATTCAAATCTTCATTTTTCGGAGCTGGAGTTGTTGTCTCAGCCAAACACATCTCATCAACTCGAAAGGGAGAGTCCAGCTCCACAGTGGAGCTGCAGATTGGTGGAGTTGCTGCTCCAGAGTTGGTTTGGTGGAGCCGGAGCCGTCCCAAACACGCCCTAATTGATCAGCTTATGTTCGGTTTTTTTCTTTCTGCTTCTTGCACAATATTTTTCTCTCAAAATAAATTTGCTTTCTTTCTTTCTGCTGCTTGCATAATATTTTTCTCTCAAAATAAATTTGTCGTATAAATCAACAAAAAACTGCCGAATAGGCCCTGGGAGCATGTGCATGTCTCTGTTTTTTACCGAAGTCAGCTGGGGAGACCCCTACCTATTTTTTTATAAATTTTATTCGAGTCCCTTTTAATTCACTCTTACATAGAGTCCAACCCGAGCCTGCAGGGTGCTACTGAGGTGCTCTAACCACTAAGCTGAGGCTCTTTCACAATCTACATGTCTCTCGAAGGCTCTTTTCCCGTTTGGATGAATCCCTAATTCACAAACATGCACAAGTAGGGCTGGACAAAAAGCTCGAAGCTCATTAGCTCACTCGAACTCGCTCACTAGTTGCTCAGCTCGGCTCGGCTCGTTAGTAAATTTGTAACGAGCCGAGCTTAGGTTTTAGCCCGCTATGATAACGAGCCGAGCTCGAGTTGGCTCGCGAGCCCTAACGAGCCAGGGTTGCAACAGCCAATAAACAACCTAATAGATCCAATTTCAGATCACAACCTAATAACTTAGAGTACTAGATTGCTTTTTGACTACTTGGTTTCATTTTTATTTGGCGGTAAACATGTTGCATTTGTTGATTTCATACTAACCTATTAACTATGATTTTTACCGTTAACGAGCTGGCTCACGAGCTTAATGAGCCAACTCGAGCTTCTTAACGAGTCGAGCCGAGCCGAGTTCCTAGCTCGCTAAGATAACGAGCTAAAACGAGCCGAGCTCTAACGAGCCGAGCTCTAACGAGCCGAGCTCTAACGAGCCGAGCCATAATGAGCCGAGCCTTAACGAGCCGAGCCAGGCTCGATATCCAGCCCTATGCACAACTCTCCAAATTTGTTAATTGTTTCATGCAAGTATGAAAGACTTGGACCTTTGTGTGAAACGATGAGCAAGTTCAGAGACTCAAATACACATTTTGACTAGGTTTGGAACTTTGATGACACTTGGAGAGAAGTTTAGGAACCTAAGGTGAATTTCACTCATCTTACTATTATTAATTGGAGATTTTTTAACCCTCCACATGGAGCCATCTAGGAATCTTAGATGGACGCTCTAGAAAGATAGAAAATTCAAGCAAGTCTCCACATGAAGCCACATAGAAATTCTAGGTGGACACTCTAAAAGAAGAGAGAAATCCTAGAAATTCTAAAACAATCAACCTTGTTTCTAAAACTACTCACATATGCCATTATGAAGAATTAAAAATAACTTTCTATGAAGATTCCTTTTGAAGCCTCCACATGAAGCCATCTAGGAATACTAGGTGGACGCTCTAAAAAGAGAGAAAACTCATGGAAGAGAAAACTCATGTAAGCCTCCACATGACGCCACATAGGAATCCTAGGTGAACACTATAAAAGGAGAGAGAATTTCTAGAAATTATAAAAAAAATAAACTTTGTTTCTAAAATTACCCACCTATTTCATTATGAAAAAATAAAAATAACACAATTATTTAGGGTTTATTGATATATGTCATTACAACGTTCGCGTTTTCGAGATATGCAATTACAATTCGTGATATTAGAAACTTGCCATTACAATTCGCTCAAATGTTCAAATATGCCATTGAGTGCCTTTACGTGCTTTTACAACAAATTTGGCCAAACGTTTCCCTTTCTTCTTCATCCTGCACCCTCCTCCCTCTGTCATCTCAAAATCGATCTCTCAACTATGCACGACGACATATGACATTGATGCCTCCACCGCGCCGGCGAACGAGAGGGCCACTTATGCGTTCAACGTCAGGCCGTCAACACCGCCACCGGACACTCGTGTCACATAGTGAAGGACTGATTAGGCGACCAGAGGGGGGGATTGAATGGGAGCCGACAAAAATTCTTCTCCAAAGAGAGAACTCGACCTATGCCCCAAATTTACAACCAAGGATTCCCACACGAGTTTGCCAAGGTCACGTAGTCACAACGGACCTACCAACCCTAGGAACAAACCCCAAACAATCCCAAAGCGGAGGCACGAATCAAGAAGCAAAGGACTTAGCAACCCTGTGCAGTACCAGGCGGACTGTCCGCGAGCCCACGGCGGACCGTCCGCGAGGTAGCGGCGGACCGTCCGAAAATGACTCGCAAACCTCCAATACCGCACTAACAATAACAGACCTTCCGTGGAGGCACCTCGGACCGTCCGCGACCAACACACTCGTCGCGGACTGTCCGCGGACCCCATGTGGACCGTCCGCCAAACCCTCTGCAACTGAAGACGACTGGAAAAGCGGATCGAAAGGAAGACGCTCAAGAACAAGCGACGAACACGAAGAACACCAATCCAGCTGCCTCCACGCGGACCGTCCGCGGCCTATAGGCAGACTGTCCACCAGGCACAAACAGAACAGCCCAAACTCCAAATCGCGAGGACAACCTCTCCTACCCGTCCATGGATCTCCCAAACGGCTTGAGCTCTCGAGGAAATATTTGGGGAAGATATGAAGCGTCCCTAGGGGATGCTATGCCCCGAAACTTGGGTCCTCAAAAAAACTAAATCGCCAGGAATCGAATCACCACCGAACATAACAAAAAACCTAGATTCCAACTGAAATCCTTCAATCGGAGGCCGAATTCGAAGTTTGGGGGGTCAAGATCAAGCACAAAGATGCATGAGGCAACTATCCATGATCCCCACCAACAAATTCGAACCCAAACACCTCAGAATCGAAGGAACAAGCCACACATGAAAACCGACGAAAATAGCTCGAAAAGACATGAAAATCCAACGGGCTAGAAGCGGAGAATCAACGCAACCATGAAAGCTTCCATTCACTCGGAGGTCAGATTCTTTACAAACTGAGGAAAAATCTAACCCTATCGAGCAAGGAAATGAGAAGCAGTCTGGATGGATGGTTTGCCTGAAAACCCTAGAGCTAAGCTATATGAGTCCCCTCCGAGCCAGGCAAAAGACCACACTACCCCTAGCACTTAAGTTGTGATACAACCCCTCAGGGGCAAATAGGTCATCTAGCACTCCTCTTCATCGTACGGTCACGCCATTGCCGAAGACCGCGTCCTCCTGACACAAGCCCTGCGATCCCGCCACGCGTCCTCCGACATCGAAGCTTCTCGGCGCGCCCGGATCCCGTCTTCGCCCGCCGAGCCTCCGGTCTTGGTTTTGTGGCTCAACCAAGTAACCCGACGGTTTTCTGGTGAACCGCCATAAACCCCGCGTGCAGACTCCGGTCGTGAGCCGCTACCCTGCACCGGCTCCGGTCGACGACTTCGTCTTGCTTTTCTCGCTACCATGTGGCCCGCACTTGACCCCGCTGGCCACTGGGTCCCTCGAGTCAGGCCTACTTGTCTCTCCACTCCTCGGAGGCCCCGCAAGGCATAGACCTTTCGCGCCCACTCTTCACCTGTACCAATGCAAATCAAGCTGCAACCTACACCTGCAATACTCGGCCAAGAGTCATTCCACACCACGTTGTCAATCACTCATCACAGCCTGGAGCGACCATCCACCGGTCCTCGAATGCTCCGGTCCTCAATCTCCCCCTTGATGAGTGCATTGACAACACACATAAGTAACCAATTCAGAGAAAAGAGAAAAAGAAAAGAAATGAAAGAAAAACTAAAGCAAGTGATCAAAAGCCAAACAAAAGCCAAGAAAAGATCACTTAAGTGAGAAAAATCTCGGTCCCCTAAGGCAAGGGCAACGGCTCGACACAACAGAGATATAATGCTCCAAAATTGCCAACTCCTCAAGGTGAGGCAAAAGGGCTCGACACCATCGGCAAAAGAGCACAACTAAAATTCAGGTGAAAAAGAGCTCCCAAAAGCATGAATGCAAGCTCCCCCTGAATAACTGCATTTCTCCCAATTTTCTTCCCTCGATGCAAGACTCCCCCTGGGAACATGAATTGGGTACTTTGCCCCCCTTTGTTGGTAATGCATGAATCAAGTCTACAAATGCAAGCATGTGCTTCTCAAATATACAAAGAGCAATACAACATGCTAAAATTGAGACATAGACAAGCAAGATAGACACAATTTGAGCACAAGCATCGCCAACAAGATAGAAAGGGACATACAAGCAAGTGACATAGGCATGATTAAAATGAAGTCTTTTTCACAAAAATTCCCTCTCATGAGCATAGGACCTAAGCATGATCAAACTGAGCACAAACAACATATAACTCACAAACTTCATGCAAGGTCATATATTCTTATCACAAGGTCATCACAAACACCTACAAGCTATCTCATGTCATGTCAAAGCCACCGAGCCATGTGTCCACTTCTAGATATGAGACTTCTCATTGGTGGACATCATGCAACGATTTAGCACCCAAGATAAGGAATTTAAAGCATTTATGACATGGAAGCACATTTTTCAAGCTTAGGCATCTCACATACCATTTTCATAATTTACAAATTAAACATGGTACATGAAGTCCCTTTGCGGCAAAAATAAGGTTAGGCTTCTCCACAAGGTAGCATGTAGGCTAAACATTCATGATGATAAATGGATCTTTGATCCCAAATGAAAAGAACATAGTTCCAAGCACAAATTAAACAAGATATAGCCATAAGCACCCAAAATGAACATGAAAGGCAATATACTCACAAGAGAGGATCATACAACATTTTTACAAAAAGAAGGCATCCACAAGCATATATATCCCAAAGCTAGCAAGAGCATAGCTATACATCTTATGAGCGTCACAAGCAAAGTCATAACCTCATCTCTAGCATATCATGGTGAACAAAGCATATGAGAGAAGCACATCTCTATGGCATATGTTACAAATGCAGTCTATGATACAAAGATGCAAAAATGATATGATACAATAATGAAAATGCAACATGCATATGTACATCAACCCTCCCAACCGAAGCTTAAAAAGGAAAAATGACTCCAAGCTCTCCTTGCAAACGAGCAAATGTAGCTTGGTCCAAAGGCTTGGTTAGGATATCGACAAGCTGCTTTTCTGTAGGTACACGGATGAGGTCTATGTTTCCCTTCTCAACATTGTCTTTCAGGAAGTGGTACCTCACTTCTATGTGTTTGGTTCTGGAGTGAAGCACGGGATTTTTGGCAACACTAATGGCACTCATGCTATCACACATGAGAGGTACATGGGAACACTCCTCACCAAAGTCACACAACATGTATGTGATCCAAAGCAGCTGGGAGCAACAACTAGTGGCAGCAACATACTCGACTTCTGTGGTAGACTGAGCTACACTAGGCTGTTTGCAAGAAGACCAAGAAACAAGCAAAGATCCCAAAAACTGGCAAGTCCCTAAAGTTGACTTCCTATCGACTCAACACCCCGCAAAGTCGGCGTCCGAAAAACCAAGAAGCGAAAGAGAAGAGGATGTCGAGTACCAAAGACCGAGCTCAGGAGTGTATCGAAGATACCTGAAGATCCGCTTGACGGCCTGCCGATGTGAAGTCCTCGGCGATGCCTGAAAACGAGCGCGAAAGGTACAAGAGGGAGCCCACTAGACCGTCGAGTCAGTCGCCCTCAGAGTGCTGACGGACTTCTGTGACCACAACCCCACTGTTGTAGCCCTCTCTCCATTCGGACTGTTTCCCGCTGTGTGTCCTCACGACCCAGCCTAGTTGGACCGTATGGATCACCTACGGGAGCTGTTGATGTTAGCTGAGCCACTGGATGTCACTCAGACGTTGGCTTGTTGCCTCAACGTCGTTTTCACACTTCAGGGGCTGCGTTATAATACCACAACGATTATCGGGCAGCGTCTGGAGGCATCAAGGCGGGATTGGCAGCAGCTATCAGCTGCCCACCAGCAGCTGAACTTTACACTTACTCAGATGCAACAAGAGAATGATAGGCTACGTGCCAGGAGATTCCAGTTAGAGTTAGAGAGAAGCGACTGCCTACAGAGGATTGTAGATCTGGAGGCAGAGAATCAAACCCTGGAGGAGAATGCCCATGCGTATGAGATTGAGAGGTTGACGTTGCTTCAGAACATTACTGATATGCAGCAGCAGGTGGAGGAGGCCGAGGTTCAGGTTGCCGCCCTACAAGCCATAGTGGCCTTACAGCCACTACCTCCCATTCAGGTACCTCCCGAGGACAAGCAGGGTTAGTCCGGCCTAGATCAGACGAGTCAGGCGGGACCACCGCTACCGACACCCCCAGCTTCGCCTGCGGGCAGTGATGCTTCGATGATCAACTAGGTTGTCCGGCAACAATAATAAGAAGGATTGCGATCCTATGGTGTCATCTTCGAGATGATTGGAGTAGTTAGCTTTTGAGCACGTCTTCGTGCAGAGTAACTACTTGTAACCCTGTTGTGTTGTAGTGTTTTCAAATTGAGTCTTGTAATGTCCTTGGACCTTGTTCCATCGTGTTGTAATAATGAATGTTTAAGCATGTTGTGTTTGAATTGAAATTCGCTTTGTTCAACCCAGATGTTGGAATCTTCTTGCGTATGATTAACGAAATTGAGCAAATAGTTACATGACCACGCTTGCCAAAACTTGCATTGCACATGAGCGTTGGAAGACCAAAGTATTTTTAGGGACGTCAATCGTCTGCCAAACAACTAGGTGCTCTTTCGCACGTCACTATCATTGGCACTCTAAATGGCAGGAATTGCCCCGAGATTGAAAGTGGCTCGAGTAACTCGAGTGGTCGCATTTCCTAACTATGTCGAAGGACGATTCTATGAATCTATTTGTTGGCTATGTGATATCTTACGATTGTTGCTACCATCATCGTGTGGATGCTAATGAGCTATTGACTTACATGCATGATTGTCATTTATTCGGAATAGAATTTGACTATGTGTCTAATAACGGCTCGTATTTCAAATGGTGGGACCTACGCGCAGCTCTCCCAACGGTTTCGGAACGGCCGGTAGCAGCGACCTGCCACCGCCACCACCCATGACACCGTCGGAGGCTTTCATGGCTACGCAAACCGAGGTGCTGCGCCAGATCCTGCAGACGCAACAGCAGATCGCTCAGCAGATGAACCGAGGGCCTCCACATGGGGCCAACCACGAGGGGCCAAATCAGGTCACCACGTACGCTCAGTTCATCGGGATGAAGCCACCGACCTTTTCCAAGGCGGAAGACCCCCTGGAAGCTAAAGCTCGGATCAAGGCCATCGAGGAAAAGTTCTCTGCCTTTGTGCTGCCTTGCTCCGATGAGAACAAAGCCAACTTCGTAGCTCTGCAACTGCGAGGAGAAGCTTTAAAGTGGTGGGATCATTTCAAGTCGATGCAGCGAGGGCGTGCTGTATCTTGGGATGATTTCAAGCAAGCCTTCAAGAGCCATCACACCCCAAAGGGATTAATGGATAGGAAGATGAGGGAGTTGTTGTCCCTTAGGCAGGGGTCTGACACGGTGTATCGTTACGCCCAGAAGTTTAACAGCTTGTGCCAGTATGGTGGGCATCATGTGGACACTGATGCGAAGAAGATGGAAACATTTCGCGATGGGCTAGATGGCAAGTTGTACGAGCGACTGAACCTGCTCGAGCCCGCAAATTTCTATGAGCTTGTGAACAAGGCTATCTCCCAAGAGGATGCCATGAAAAAGGCCCACAAGGACAAGAAGAGGTCGTCTGGTTTTGCTCTGGGCAACGGAACTAATAAGAAGTTTTGCTTGGTGAAGAAGAATGTTCCAAACCCATCCCAGCAATCTTCAACTGGACGCTGGACAATGAAGCCATCCCAGAGTAGACCCTCAGGGAACTTCCAATTCCGAAATGCTCAGCAGCAGGCTCCAAAGCCTAATGCACCTCCTTGCAACGTTGGTGATCGTCGTTGCTTCAACTGTGGTCAACCGGGGCATTACATCAGTGATTGTCCCAAACCTAGGCAGATCAAGCCCAACCCCCAGAATCAAGGTGCACGGAACAAGCCTGCCACTCCGGCTAAGAAGCCTATGGTGCAAGTACGCCAAGGCAAGCTGAACTTCACCACCATGAGTGACATTCCGGAGGGAGCTTCGGTGCTCACGGGTACATTCTCTATCAACGATACTCCTGTTAAGATTTTATTTGATTCAGGAGCTACCCATAGTTTCATCAGTGAAAAACTATTAGGCAAAATGGGTTTGAAGGGATCTCATACCACTTCCGCTTATAAGATAATTACTCCGGGAGGGCAAATCACCTCTAATATCTTAATCCGTGGAGTATGTTTGGGATTAGGTAGTAAAATCTTCCCCACAAACCTTATCGCCATAAGCTTGGTGGGTATGGATGTTATCTTGGGTATGGATTGGATGACCTTGCATAAGGTGGTTCTAGATATATCAGATAGGGTTGTAGAAATCAATTAACCTACGGTCGGGCACACTACCTTGTACCTACCTTTCAAGGACAGTACCGACTCTTGTGCCTATGTGACCATTATCTCCCCTCTTGATGAAATTCCAGTAGTGTGTGAGTATCCGGATGTCTTTCCTGATGAGTTGCCTGGTATGCCACCAGACTGAGATGTTGAGTTTGTAATTGAACTCCAACTGGGTACTGCACCCATTTCCAAAAGACCTTATCGTATGCCACCCAAAGAATTAGCCGAACTGAAAAATCAACTCCAAGAGCTGTTAGACAAGGGTTATATTCGCCCGAGCTCTTCTCCTTGGGGTTGTCCTGCTCTTTTCGTCAAAAAGAAAGATGGTAGCTTGAGACTGTGTGTGGATTACCGACCGCTCAATGCAGTCACCATAAAGAACAAATATCCTCTTCCCCGAATCGATGTTCTTTTTGATCAACTGGCTGGAGCCAGAGTTTTCTCCAAGATCGACCTCCGTTCTGGTTATCATCAAATCAAAATTTGACCTTGTGACATTCCTAAAACCGCCTTCTCCACTCGTTATGGTCTTTACGAGTTCTTGGTAATGTCCTTTGGTCTCACGAATGCCCCAGCCTACTTCATGTACCTCATGAACTCAATGTTCATGACGGAGCTCGACAAATTCGTAGTGGTCTTTATCGATCATATCCTCATCTATTCCAAAAACGAGAAAGAACATGCCAAACATCTCCGAATTGTCCTTTAGCGTTTGCGAGATCATAAGCTCTATGCTAAGTTCTCCAAATGTGAATTCTGGTTGAAGAGTGTGAAATTCTTGGGGCACACCATTTCCCAAGATGGTATCTCCGTAGATCCTAGAAAAGTTCAAGAGGTGATGGATTGGAAACCACCCAAGAACGTACACCAAATCCGCAGTTTCTTAGGATTGGCGGGGTAAAACCGTCGCTTCATTCCTGACTTCTCTAGAATCGCGAAACCCATGACCGAACTGCTTAAGAAGGGAGTGAAATTTGTGTGGAGCGAAGCATGTGAGAAAGCCTTCCACACCTTGAGACAACATTTAACCTCAGCCCCAGTGCTAGTGCAACCAGATAATTCCAAACCTATTGAAGTCTTCTGTGACACATCAGGTACGGGTCTCGGCTGTGTTCTTATGCAAGAAGGCCGAGTCATTGCCTATGCTTCACGGGCACTTCGACCTCATGAGATCAATTATCCTACCCATGATCTTGAGTTAGCAGCTGTTGTCCACGCTCTCAAGATATGGAGGCATTATCTGATGGGTAATCGTTGTAATATCTTCACTGATCACAAGAGTCTCAAATACATCTTTACTCAGTCAGAATTGAATATGAGGCAAAGAAGGTGGCTTGAGTTAATTAAGGATTATGACCTAGAAGTGCATTATCATCCTAGAAAAGCGAATGTTGTTGTGGATGCTCTTAGCCGCAAAGTTCACTGCAACCATCTAGAGTTAGAGCCAGTCAGTGACCCGTTATGTGCGGAAATGAGAAGGCTCAACTTAGAAGTTGTACCACAAGGAATTCTTTATGCCTTAGCTGTAGAATCCAATCTTTATGATAGAATTGTCACTGCTCAACGCAATGATGAAGATATACAAATCATCAAACAGAAACTAGCAGAGGGAGATCCCAAGTATACTTGTTTCCAGAAAGATCACCAGGATGTGATGTGGTTTAGAAAACCCCTTGTGGTTCCTGTCGATCCGAAAATCAAGAAGTTCATCCTTGATAAAGCTCATAGGTCCAAATTTTCTATCCATCCCAGCAGTACCAAGATGTACCAAGATCTGAAACAGAATTTCTGGTGGTCCAATATGAAAGTTGATATAGCCAAGTATGTAGCCGAGTGTGATACTTGTCATCGGATGAAAGCAAGCCACTTGAAATCGGCAGGTGTACTCCAACCCCTGTCGATACCCATGTGGAAGTGGGATGACATTAGTATGGATTTCATTGTGGGTTTACCCCTGACAGCTAGAAAGAAAGATTCTATTTGGGTAATCATAGACAGACTCACCAAGACCGCTCATTTCATTGCAGTACATACCACTTATTCAGTGCAGCAATATGCAGAGTTATACATGGACCACATAGTTCGTTTGCATGGAATTCCGAAGACTATAATCTCTGATAGAGGAACTCAGTTTGTAGCTCGTTTCTGGGAGCAGTTGCATGAGCGCTTGGAACCAAGCTAATTCGCAGTTCCAGTTATCATCCGCAGACCGATGGTCAGACGGAAAGGATAAATCAGATTTTGGAAGACATGCTATGAGCAAGCATCTTGAACTTTGACAAGAGTTGGGACAAGTGTTTGTCCTTGGCCGAATTCTCCTACAACAATAGTTATCAAGCCAGTTTAAAGATGGCACCGTTCGATGCTCTTTACGGACGAAGATGCTGCACTCCGTTGAACTGGTCAGAAGCCAGAGAAAGGACACTCTTTGGTCTAGATTTAGTTAAGGATGCCGAAGAAAAGGTGCAAGTAATAAGAGAGAATTTGAAGATGGCTCAGATGAGACAAAAGAGTTACCATGACAAGGGAGCCGCACCCCGACACTTTGGAGTGGGAGATTACGTGTATCTAAAGGTGTCCCCCACCAAAGGTGTGCAGAGGTTCGGTGTCAAAGGAAAGTTAGCTCCACGCTACATTGGACCCTATGAAGTCATAGAAGTATGTGGGCCAGTGGCTTATCGTATCCAGTTGCCAGAACGGTTTTCCGCAGTCCACAACGTGTTTAATGTAACTCAACTAAAGAAGGGAATGCTTGTGCTGGAGAACGAAGTCATCACAGAAGCTAATGCTTGGATTGAGCTGGATTTCTTGCTCATCGAGCACCCATTGAGAGTACTAGACCAAAAAGAGCGAAAGACCCGAAGACAAACAGTACGAATGTACAAAATCCAATGGAGTCATCATACGGAAGAAGAAGCAACTTGGGAGACGGAAGACTACCTCAACACTAAGTATGCAAGCTTCCTACAATCTCGGAACCGTGAGTTCTCCTCTCCATCTTATCATTCTCAAATCGAATCTCGGGACGAGATTCCGTTTAAGGGGGTAGGCTGTGACGCCCTAGGTTTTTAATTAACTCTAACCGTCGGTCAACCCAGCTGACAGTGGTCAAACCACGGTCAACCTGGGCCCTCACCTCGAAAAACTCACTAACCTACTCTATTGAACCCTTTGGACTAGTAGACACACTTGTGGGGCCAACCCATGGTCAAAGACTTGGTCAAACCCCACTTAAACCCTAGTGTCCATAGCTGTCTTTCGGAACTTTTGCCGCGTTCTCCAAAATTCACCTAAACACTTTAAATTCTACCTTTAGGAAAGTTGTCCATCTTGTTGAGGGACACAACTTTCATGTAGATTGGCATTTCAAATTTGGGGCGGAAAAGCATGAAAAATTTGCTCCAAGGTCAGCTTCTCCTGTTCATGAGAACATGCTGGCATTCCAAGTTGGCAACTGTTTCTTGCAAAATCTGTGGAGAAAAACCCCATAGAGCTTTTTTGAAAGTGATAGAGGGTAGCTAAATCTGCAACATTCGTATTCAAAGTTTGGTCAACTTTTATTCAAATTTTTGGAGTAAAATCATTTCAAAGTGGTGCTCAGCAACACTATGTGAGCAGGGCGCCGCCCGCGCTGCAACGTCGCGCGCGCCGCGCGCCGCGCGTCTCGCCCGCGCGCCGGCCGGCCCTCGGCGTCCGTGCCCCGCGCGCCCCCCCCGATGCCGTCCTCCGCCCGAGGCCGCGCGCCACCCTAGGCCCCGCCTCCCGACGTCTTCCCTCGGATCGAGGCGCCTCGACCGCGCCACCGGTGCGCCGTACGCGCGCGCGTGCGCGTGGCGGACCGCCGGTCCGTCCGCGGCGCCGGCCATACGCGCGCCGGCCTATGCACCGTAGCACGGCGGGATCGCCGCCGTCACCACGTCATCACCCCCCGTGCCCGCGTGCTATAAAAGGCCGCCGCATTTCTCCCCCCCCTCCCACGCCATCCTCGCGCCGCCGCCCCCGTCCATCGCGCCATTGCCGCCGCCGCCGGTGAGCTCACTGCTCCGCTCGCGCCCGCCACCGACCAAACCCTCCTAGCCCTTCATTAGATCACCCTCGAGCTTCCCTGGCCGCGCATTGAGCTTCACCGCCTCGAGCCTCGCCGGAGTCTGCGTGACTGCGGGCGTGCCGCCGCGGTCTCGTCGCCGCCGCTCGCCGGTGCTCTCCCAGACCACGCCACCGCCACCAATCGGCTAGGGGGTGAGCTAAATCGTCCACCCGTGTCGCTTGTTGCCCTGGTCGGGCCCCACCTCGCCGCCGGCGAACCTCCCCGCCGCCGCGAGGGCATGGATATGAAGTCCAGGGACCTATGTGTAAACTAGGGACTCGATTGCAACGAAAGTTATCTAGGTTTCTTTACCAGTTAGTCCAATGCATTAGAAAATCTCTAGGAAATCGTGGAAAATTCAGAAAATTTCAAAACCAATTTTGTTGAATTCGTGGTAAAAAATACTACAACTTTTATTATACTCACCTGGTCTGATTCTAGATATTTTTAGCATGAAAAATAGGAATTTGAAAAGCCTAGATCTGCAATATCTCAAAATCCTTAAGTCCCCTGTATCCAATTTTTGGATATGTTGGGTATCAGGTCATGACTAGCTCCTGTGCCAACAATTGCACAAAGTTATGAAGTAAATCTTTTTCTATAAATTGTTTTCCTTTTATGCAGAATCTGCCTAGATGATTTTTGTAGCTAAAAATATTTATGTTTTTGTGCTCAACTTGTGCATGCTGTCTTGTTATGCCAAAACACACCTCTGGTGAATTATTCACAATTTTGGATTGATCAGGAATATTTATTCTTAATTTGTGCATGTTTTCCTTTGTAAATTAACGAAGCAAGATCAGTAGAGCTTCTAAGTGTGCTTGCTGGTTCTTTAGGCTTGTTTAGGACCAGCGAGCCTGTATGAGAAAGATTGGATCATTCTGATGCTTATTTATTTTTGTATGCATTCAATTTGAACCACTAGCTAGTCTTTGTTATTTTTCCAAAGTATCTTCCAAGCTTTGCATGTGGGTCCAGTTGTTCAGTATGGGTATTGTGATGCTTAAGAAACTTTTCTTTAAATTTTTAGTGATTTATTGCTTAATAAAAAGCTTTAAAGGCCTTTTAAAGATTAAATATTGATTAAATAAGGAAAATGCTTTTTAATTCTTTTTCCTTTTTGGGAAAGTGTTACCTAACTTAATTAAAAGCTAAGAACACACCCTTGCTGATAAGGGATTAATCTATAAATAAATATCTTTGTACCCACCTTTACTAGCGAGTGGTAAAAGGAATAAACCCTCACATGAAATAACAAGTATAAAAGGAAGCATTAATTCAAGTTGTCAAGAAAAGAATAAACCACATATTAATAATAAACTTCCAAAAAGGAATTTATTAGTTAATTATTTGTTAAGGTGAATATGACCAACAAGAGTTGGATAAGATAAACAAACTGTCACATCACCTGAACCCTGCATTGCATTCCGTGTAGATCTTCCCGACGGTGACTACTCACTCGTCCTGGAATCTGAGGAAGGAGGAGCAGAAGCTTCGCTACAGTACGTGGAAGTACTCGACGACACCGAGGGTGCTCAGGCTAACTTAGCAGACGAAGGTAAGCCCCGATGCATCTGACCCAGTTTTCAAATTTGGTTATTCAATTATATATGGATGCTTGTGCATTTAAGTTCAAGAGATGTATGGAACCTTAGATGCATGATCTCTAGGTACCTGTGTCCTTACTAGTATGATAGGTCGATAGCTGCTAAGCTGTAGGACCGTTACAAGTCGGGTGATCATGTCACTCGCGAGAATAGGTTCCTAGATAGGAATCATAAGATTTCCTTAAATGAACTGCTCATGTGGTAAGAGCATGGGATTTGGGCTCCGGTCCAGTGGCTATTGTGGGTTAAGTGTTTGAACGTACTAAGCACTTGTCGGGAATGGGACCGGTAAGCCTAGTACCTTAATGAGACGGCTAGGGATGGAACTGTCACTACTCTTGGGATGTCTCACAGCTAGCTACCGGTGGTGTATGGTGAGTCCGGGTGCTTCGCGGGGTATCCCGGATAGCCTGCACCAAAGACTGTGGCCTTTTATCCTGACCCGAGGATTTTTGGGAACCGTGTGGTGGTTGTCCTCGCGGGGGCATCCCACCGTGTGTTTAGGTCTACCTTGCAAGGTTTGAATCAATCGATTGTCGGCCTCTCACCGTTATCTGAGACTACTTACTCCACTAGTCATGTGATCCCTAATGATGGAAGTTGATGAACATTATACTTGATTAATTGTATTGTACAACTTTGTCTGTACTAGATGGCTAATTTAGTAAAAATTAAACCCATTAGAACTTGTGCTAAAATCTTGAAAGTAAGGACATACTCTTTGTTACTTTTTAGCAAAAGCAACCCACTGGCCAAAAAGCCTTTCATGTCTAGAGTTGGTGAAGTAGTTATCACTGATGGGTAAGTCTTGCTGAGTATTAGTGTACTCAGCCTTGCTATAATATGTTGTTCCAGGTAATGCTTTCGGTGATGTGTGTCCTGGAGAGATCCCGCCCGGCTGGGAGCTGGAGTGGGTGGAGGATGACGACAGAAGGCATCATGGCTGGCCTCCCGTGATGTTATCGCTTTCCGCTTAGTTAATTCCGCTGTTTCGAAAACTCTGAACTACGTCTTTATGACAAAAACTTCGGTTTGTAATAATTAAACCCTTCAGGGTAAAATTTGGATGTTATTTATGTTGTATCTCTGGACTCGCCTTCGAGTGAGTTTTAGTGCATATATGTCGATCCTTGTTGCTATTCAAGTGATTTACCGGGCGTTAACCCGACGACTAACGACAGGATGATACTTTATTATCGCTTAATGACCAAAGTGGATTGGTTTAGGCGGTAGTACGGTATTCTCCTGGGCGGGTTGTCACAAAACCACTATCCTGTGGTCCGATTCCGAAGACACCCGCCTTTTGGAGCCACCATCCTGTCACAACGCACTCCTATTCATGCGGGTTAGCCTAGGGCGACTTCTAGAAGAGCAAGTTGAAAACACTTGGTCGATCCGGTATGCACCTCTAGCCATCATGACTACAAGAGCACCCCAAGCAATCTATCTAGAATATATTGAAGATGAAGCATAGCCAAGCGAGAGCAAAATCATAAAAGGAGGAATCGAGTCGCTAAAAGATTAGATGACATGAAGTACTTTACTCACATAATAAACATGTTTAGATCATCTCCACCGAGTACATACCATTGATGACCTCAACTAGCTCCGGAACTCCGCCATGGCTCAACTGTGCAAGGCAGCCATGGCGGCTAGGGTAGGCCTAGGCCATCTCCCAGACAACTTCGAGGACTCGTGGCGGCCGTCGTCTGCCTTCGTCGCTCTCTCCTAGGTTTCACCGAGTTCCTCCGGATGGATGCCGCCGAATTTTTGCAGCGAGACTATCAATACCCCGAAGCAACCCTAGTCCAAAGGGGGCTCGAACCGCCATGAAAATGGGCTGGGCCGGTTTGCATGGGCCGGCCGGCCCAGGGGCTTTTTGGCCCGTTTAGGGCCCATCTTTCGCGGGCGGGCTTCTCTTGCAATTGTGAGCTTTTGTCTTCACGATTGTGTGGCCTTTTGACATCTTTATCTGCATGAATAGTTAGGATGTCTTGTCGTCTAAGCCTCTGTATTTTACGTCTGAGTCCCCAGAGTTTTGTGCCTTCACATTGTGGTCCTTGGGTCATTTGGAGTCATGTTCACCTCCAGTGTTGACTTGTACCGGGCTTCATGATCTTCTCACAAAGTGCTCATTGAACTTCTCCCGGAAGTGCTCCTTTTAGTGTCTAAATCCTACGTAAACAACATACTCGAAATACCACATTCACAAGTGAACTTGTTACATCATTAGTATGCCTAGTGGCGGGTTAGTTGCAAATCATAATCGAAACCAATGTATAACAAGTACTCTAGGTTGACGGAAATTCACCGTCAACATCTCCCCCATGCTTAAACCTTGCTCGTCCTCGAGTAAGTTTTCAATGGATATTAGTGTTGCCTTTCATTGTTCATACCCTACACTTGATCACACATGAGAAAGCATAATGCTCTCCAAGTTTATATTTGTTAAATTCCATAATGTAACTAGCTTTCATCTCTATGGAGGGTAGATATAATTTAAGCTCTTTCCACAAGTAATCAATCATGCTCCACAAAATTCGAATAGGTCTTAGAAACTTTTGAAGTGAAGAACGAGGTCAATAAAAGAGCTAAACCAAGTACAAAAATTTAAACCTTCTTGCATCTTGCTCATGAACTCTCTCATCTCACAACTCTCTCAAGCCTACTTGATCTATATCCTTTTCCTCTCATGTTTTTAGGTGGAAGGGTTTTATTTGGAGCTCATAGGAAAGTTTTTTATCCTACCAAGATGTTAAAGTTTAGACTATTATCAAAACAAGGCAAGCTTCTCATGGACTTATCATGACTCGTCAAAAAGGTCATTGGAAAAAAATTGTTCACAAGAAGGAGGGGGAGAGAAAGAACTCACACTTTTAGATAGGTGGACATGTGTAAATGGCAAAGAATGATCTCGAGGCCCTAACGAAGTCCTCTTTATCGGATTGCACATGGTTGGAAAAATGAGTATGGGTCTTGATCTTGAATCCTTGAAAAATCCTTAAGCAACTAAAGAACCGGGGGAGATTATTATTACTCTTTTTTCTTTTTTCTTTTTTTCTTCTTTTTTTCTTTTTGACATGTGCGAGGTGCTTTGATTTTTTATTTTATACTCTTATCTTATTCATTTTTTTATCTCCTCTAGAACTCTAATTTGCATAGTACCTACCTCCTCCCCCATGCTTAGATGTTTGCTCGTCCCCGAGCAAAGAGGAAGTGGTGTTAAGGTAGGTACCGGATGTCTTAATGAGAGGGAACTTGAATCTTCCCTTTGAAGCACCTTCTTGTGACGTGTCATCTCCATACTCAAGTGATAGGTAGGTCAAGGAGGTTAACACAAAATATGATGTTGGTTTAAAGGGTGGATATCCGGCGAGATTTGCAAAGCTTCCGATGTGGGAGCTCACAATGCACAGATAGAATAGGCTTGCAAAAGATAAGTTACGCAAAAAAATGGAATGGCTAGATTCTTAGTCACGAGATAGAGACTCGAGCCTTGAATCAATTCACCCAACAGCAACTCTTGTAATCTATAGTTGCACTCAATATATAAGGCTTTGGATAGGTAGGGCAAAATGCAAGAGGTATTAATGACAAGGTTAGCATGACTTTTAAAAGCAAAAAGTAATATGTCCTTCGACCCATCCAAAGTTGAGAGCATAAAAGAAACCATGGGTCTTTATTCTTATCATGACCTCCACAAAAGATTAAGTTAGCATTTAATTAATTTCAGATTTGTATTAAAGAGAGCAATAGCTTAATCATGCATAAACAAGCACAAAGTTTAAACAAGTGGCAACGATCATCATATATCAACGAGCAAGATCAAGCCGAAATTATTTCATCATGGTGAGCACAAGGTGATGACAATAAACAAAAACTAAAACTAGGTTGTACTCCTAGAAGCCATGTTATTTAACGAAAGAGACATACAAAAGTTGCAACTAAGGTTGTTGAAGGCATATCGATATATACAAGCATTTAGAAAGAGAAGGACAAAGAGAGGGTTGAGGAATTGTTACCGTCCTTTGATGCTTGTGATGTAGCGTGCCCTCCCCCATGCTTAAGCATTGTGCCTAGCATGGAAGAAGGAAGATCGGCATCCGCAACAATCGTGAACCTTGAACTCCATGCAGTCTTCTTTCGTCCACCAAGTCTCCCCCCATGCTTAGCATGTTGCTAGACACGGAAGATGATGAACCATCTAAAAATTCTTGAAGTCCTACCGTCATGCGAGGAGATCATCATCCCATTGTTGCCTTTGTTCATCCTTCAATGTCCGCCCTTTGCCACGAGCCTTGATCCCGAATGTTTCTCATCCCATCTTCTCCTCCTTCCATGTTGTCCTTTATTGCTGGTTCATCTTCCATGAGTTTCTCTTCTACTTCCAGAACTGAGTTTGTAATGAATAATAGCTCCATTGCAGAGTTCTTGAAATTATCTTTCCAACGAGTGGTCATTCATCCCGATCGGACTCTGAACAAGAGAGTTACGCCCTTTTTACTTTGTTGGTGCAATCTGTCCCAAGCTGATTTCAGAATGTGTGACGCCCAAAGATTTGGCTGTAACTTCTTGCACAGGTCTCCTAAAATGTTGATTCTTGATGCATTGGAAAGTAGACTTAATGGAGTACTTGAATATCCAGTTTTTCCCTTTTGTACATCTCTGAGCATGTGCTTAATCTTGATGAAAACAGCAGTGCTCCTTTCGGAATTTTGGAGGTGTTGATGATTTTGATTTCAGATTCACCATGCCTGTGTTCGCACCCAAAATTGGCAGGTCTGGTTTGACCAGTCAGACCTGTGGGTCCCACCGGTCAGACCGGTGTGGTCAATGTCCACAAAATACATTTTGGACTTTACCATTGAATAGGTCTCGTCGAGTAGATCAAGATTCATATGTGGAACGTCCAAATCGGAGTCCGGATGAGCGAGATACGACTTCTGCAAGATTTGCATGCCGGGTGAACCGGTCTGACCGGTGCCCATGACCGGTCAGACCGGTGCCCCCCGATTCCGAGCCAAATTGAGGAGTCCTAATAGATTAGGCTTGTAAAAGGATTTCCTTGTGGGGCAAGACCCCCCCACCCTATAAATATAAAGGGCCACGACCGATTGAGGGAGATAACACAATCGAATCTATCATTATCGTATTTACCTTTTCATTCCTCTTTTCCCTTACTTTTCCAACCCTACCATGCTGTTCTTCCTTCATCTCCATGATGTTTGAAGACGTCCTAGCTGGCCTGCCGAGACTAGGACCGATTGAGGGATCCTGCCCATGCGACGTTCGTTGGTCTCTTGCCAGATCTTCATGGCGACACCGGTCTGACCGGTGCAGCGTGGAGGCGCTGCAAGGAGCTCCATTGCGTGCTTGTTGGCCCTGAAAAGGTGCCAACAAATTGGCGACTCTGCTGGGGAACGAGAAATCTGGCTATCATAGCTGATCTATCTAACCCTAGCCACATGATGGCGTATGAAGACTTTCGTACGGAGTACAGCAAGGAATTCGATCGGGCGGTTGAAAACTTGTTTCTATCATGTTTTCGTCAAACTGATCAAGGCATCATCAAGATAAAGGAATTGCAGCAGCCGTCTACCATCGACATATTAAAGGAGATGCAATCCTCAGGTAACTTATCTGATGCTCTATCCGTCTTTGTGAATTTTCGTCTCAAAGTTTTGATGGATAAAGAGGATAGTTCAGATTCAATTTAAACCTAGAGTCAGTTATTAAGCCGATTGATGATATTATTAATCCTTGCAAAAAATTGCCTAATTGTGATGTTGTTGGTCAAGAAACAAGTCGGCCGTCTCTAGCCGAAATTGTTGACCCAAAACCCCCTAGCAAGAGCATAAAGAATACATCTAGTGCTTTGTCACTCGGGGGGGGGGGGGGGGCAACAAAACAAAGGCGAAGCTACTGATTGCACCGAGGCTGGTCTAACCGGGGGGAAACCCGGTCTAACCGCCTCTCCCAGGCTTTTGCATAATAAATCTAAACCAAAGATGGTTAAGCCTAAAAAACCAGAAATTGGTGTTTGGAAAACCATTGAATCTAAAGGCCGTAAGCATCGAAGAGAAAAGCCGAAGCCCAACGAAAAACTTCCGGCTAAGTCCCGAAGACAAAAGATTGTCAATGATGCTAGTCGGTCTAAAAATTCCAAATACCCAAAATCTTTTCCTAAAGAGAAGTTCCATAATGAGAATCGGCAATGGAGCAACTCTCACAAATCAATGTCGTTTCCTCCATATGAATCATCAATGCCTATGCCATGGGAACCTTACTTTAATATGCATTATTTTTGTCCTCTATGGTATTATAGTTCATATATGCCGTCTCCTAGTTATTTTTGTCAAACCCATAGGGAGCCGGTAATTAATGAGCCATCACCTATGCGTAATGACCGTTTTAATCATAAAAATCAGTCAACACAGAAAAATAAGCGCAAGGTGATCAAACAAGTCTATCGTGTCAAAAAGGATAGTAGATTAAATAAAAATTCAGATTTGACACCAGACATAAAAAAGCCGACTATTGAAAAATCATCGGCTAGTTCTACTGATCAAATTGTCCCCAATAATGAGCATGTCATAAATAATATAGCTGAACAACGATCATGTTCGGTTGGGGGGCAACATGATCATAAATGGGTCAGTTCTCAAGGCATCGGTCTAACCGGTGTCCTCACCGGTCTGACCGGTCTCGCCCGAAAATTTGATAGAGCCCGGAGCGTTACACCAAACAGCCAGGTGGTGAGAAAAAAGCCAAGTTTTGCTGAGTTGTTGCATAAATATCAGAGGATAGCCGAGGAAAAGCAAAACAATCGGTTAGGAGAGCAAAGGTGGAATTCTTCATTACCAAAAGCAAAGAAACATCGACGGTAATCACATTGGTCTTCATCATTTATTCCATCGATGCATGTGCCATGGGCTGCTTATTCAGGTATAAATAATTATAGTCCATACTTTTTGTATAATCCTTGGTTTTCTTTTTACAACTATCAATATGCTTGTGGTACACCAAGGAGTTAGAATTGGTCACCATGGTCAAATCAGAGCTTTAATTGTTAGATGTGATGTTGAGGACCAGGAGCATCCCGGTGGTCGATTGATGACCGGGAGCGTCCGGTGGTCGATTGAGCGAGATAAGCAAGACGAAGTCATGGACGATCGAGCCGGTGCACGGTGGCGGTCGAGTCAAGAGGCTTGGCGGGAGGCCGGGCCGAGCACGCGGGGTTTGGTGGTTTGCCCACAAAACCATTAGAGGACGATTTCTTGGTTTGGGCCTCCAAACTAAGTCCGAAGACCCAACACGACGGAGTCGGGATCCGGGTGTGTCGGGAAGCTTCGAAGCGGAGGACACGCGGCGGGATCGCATGGCTTGCGTCGGGAGGACGCGGGGTGCGGCGAAGGCGTGGCCGTCCGATGGCAAGACCCACAAACATTACATAAATGCCCCTACGTGGGATGTATCGCCGGTAGTTGAGTTAGGGGTAGTCGAGTCATTTCCCACACCGGCGGGACCCGATATATAAGCCATGAGTGTGTGTGGATGGGGCTCTCTCTCCGCGACTTAGGGTATCATTTTCCCCCTCTGATTTCTCATTTTCATAGCTATTTTCTTCTCCATTTTTCTCTAGGCTAGCATGAGAGCTTCATGAGAGATTTGTTGAGAGAGATGGATGCTAGGGCGGCATGCTAGACCTTGTGAATCTTTCCTGGTTTGTATAGAAGATTCGGCGTTGTGTTTCTCGTGGTCTTTTTCGTGCTTGTTTTTGGTGCCTTTGTTCTCGGTGTGATTCCGCGGATCTGAGTGGGTTTCTCCATGGATTTCTTTGAGGGAAACATGGATGGATATCTCGTGCATCTTTGTGATTGATCTTGTGCCCTCAAACGCCGGGAAACCACTTCGATTCAAGGATTTTCGTTCGGTGCTCTAGCTTTTGGTGGTGCTCAAAGGATTCGCGATTCCCGGTGATTTAGGGAGTTAGGAGGCAAGATTTTTGGGCTATAGCATCCTTGTGTGACGCTTTTCAAGTCCCCAAACCCTTGTCTCCATAGCTTCTACCATTTGGGAAATTCGATGATGATTTGGGGGAGTTGACTTTCGAGGTCGTGCGTTTTCTGCTCTGTCTACACCTCGCGGACGGTCCGCGAGGACCAGGCGGACAGTCCGCGCCGTCCCTGTTCGTCGGGTGTTCTTCGTGTTCTTGCTCGTCTTTTGTTTCGATCCGTCGTGGCTTTGAGTTTTCGTTGGGCGAAGTTTCGGACGGTCCGCGTGTACCGGGCGGACGGTCTGTGGGTGCTTGGCGGACAGTCTGCGTGCTCCCCGCGGACGGTCCGTTATTCGGGGTCGTCTCTAGAGGTTCTGTTTGCTTTTTCGGACGGTCCGCGGCGAAGGGCCGAACGGTCCGCGGTGTGTGCGCGGACAGTCCGCGGCGGCGGGCGGACGGTCCGCGTGGCCGGTGCGGACGGTCCGCCCCTCTGGCCGGACGGTCCGCCGAGCTCGTGTGCTTTGCTTCTTGGTTCGATTCCTCCCTTCCTTTCTCATGCTTCCGCGTGTGCTTCAAGGAATCGTTCCTAAGACTGGAGGTTGATCCATAACCTCGTTGTCTTGGCGATTGGTGTGTGATTCGATCCATCGCTTGTGTGTGACCGGGATTTGACTAGGGTATAGGCTGGGTTCTTTGAGAAGAATTTTTACTGGCTCCTATTCAATCGCGCCCTCTCTAGTCGCCATCTGATCCTTCAATTGGTATCAGAGCTTGGTGCCAGATTCTTTGTGACTTTAACAAGTCTCGAATCCTAAGATGGCGTACGTTGAGCGGGGCGGTCCGCCGCACTTCGATGGCAAGGGTTACCACAAGTGGGCGGCTCGTATGATGATCTTTCTTCGTGGGAAGTTGTTGGATTTCATTGTGCTTGACAAGACCTATGCTATTCTAGTCAACATCCATACTCTTATGGTGACCGATGCTGGGTGCTAAGGCCAAGTATGAGGCAAATGCAAAAGCCGTTGATCACTTGGTCCGGAGCTTGTGTGATCCCGAGTTTGAGCGTGTTCGCCATTTGAATCTTGCTTATCAAATTTGGGAGAAGTTGTTGGTTGCTCACAGTGGTGATAACCATGTGAAGGCTCGCCTCTTTGTCTCTTACCGGATGCAATATGAGAACTTCACTCAACTTCCCAGTGAGGACATTGATGCGATGTTTCAGAGGTTCACCGCCATCGTGAACAACATGAAGGATAATGTTGAGGATTTCCCTTACACTGAGCATGATCAAGCTTTGAAGCTCTTGCATGTCTTGGACTCAAATGTTTGGGGTGCTAAGGTTGAGGCCATAAAGGAGTCTGGGCAATATTTGACCATTGAGTTGGATGACCTCTTTTCTAAGCTCAAGTCGGCTGAGGTTGACAGAAAGTTGCAATCCAAGCATGAGGGCTCGACTGACCATAGTCTTGCTCTTGTGGGCGGATCAAAGGGAAAATCTAACCCGTCCTGTCGACAGTTTTCCTTGTCTTCTCTTATGTCTATTCCGGATGAGGAGTTTGATGTGTTGGGCGAGGAGGAGGCTGGCCTTGCTCTCAAGGAGGTTTGATCGACTACATGAGAGCGGAGGAATGCAAGGCGGGGCTCGGGGACATGCTACAAGTGTGGCAAGCGTGGACACTTCATCGCCAAGTGCCTGGAAGCGGAGGAGAACAAGTACAAGATGAACGAGTACAAGGCGCACCCGAGGCGTGAAGACAAGTACTCCTCCAAGGGCAAGCACTTCAGCAAGTCCAAGAGCAAGGACAAGGACAAGCGGCGACCGAGCAAGGGCGGCTACAAGAAGGACAAGGCAAGAGCCATGGTGGCCGGTGCAAGCGACGTCGACTCAAGCTCAAGCGACGCGCAGTCAAGCTCAAGCAGTGAAGATGAAGACGCCGGGAGGCGCAAGGGCAAGAAGAGTGCAAGCCGGAACCTCAGTGGATTGAGCTGTGTGGCGCTTGAAGGCTTTTGTGGCATGGCCCATAGCTCGAGCAGCAAGAAGAGCGAGAAGGAAGACAGCGACTCCGACTCGGAGGATGAGGTAAACCGTGACCCCGACTCTTTGCTTGCTGGGATCACTAGGTTGAATGGCTTGATTGACAACCGTGATAGTGTGTTGAGAGATGCTAAGAAGATGAGAAAAGATCTTTGGGCTCAACTTGAGAATGCTAGTGAGAAAGTAGGAGAGTTGGAGTCAAAATTGCTTGAATTGAAACTTGAGAATGACTCTTTAAAACTTGCTCCTACTACTCCTGATGATGTTGAATGTCTTGAGTGTGATGCATGGTTGAATGAGATCAAGTTGCTTAATGAGAAGAATGCTTCCACTTTGGCTAAACTAGATGCTCTTAGGACTGAGTATGATGAGCTTAAGGCTAGACCCACTTTGCTTGGTGCTTGTAAATCATGTCCTACTATGCATGCTAAGCTTGTTGATGCTCGTTCTACTATTAGCACTTTGGAAGCTTCTTTGAAATCTCCTGTTGTCAATGCATGCTCTAGCTGTGATGAAGTTACATTGCGCAATCTTGAACTTACTTCCCGTTTGGATGTCATCTATGAGGAGAATGACTATTTGAGGAAGGTGTTGGGTTGGTTGTACGGGCGGGAACCTCAATTGAAAATCATGATTGAGGAGTTCAAGAGAGCCGATGGTCGTGGTTTGGGTTTTGAGAAGTTGGGTGAGAAAGTGGGAGAGAACAAAGTGGGGAGAGTGTGTATGAGAAGTGTGTTGAGTCTAACCCCGAGTTTGAGGTGATCGGAGACATCCAAGTCCCACTTCCAAAAGCACCCAAGAACTCTTTCACACCAAAGCCCAACCACCTTTGCAACAAGCTTGACACAACCCAAGATCCACCCAAATTCCCACCTAAGACAAATGACTTCCAGAACCCGGTGAAGTTTGTGAGTGAGAAGGGTGAGAAGCCTAGAGAGAAGCCGCAGCCGAGCCAAAACCAAAACCCATCCCCTTCAGGTGTGAGTATTGTGGCAAGGAGAGGCATCTTGCAGAGTTTTGCTACAAGAGGAAGATGGATGAGAGGCTTGCTAGGGAGCAAGCTAACCAGGACAGGTATCGCCAGTCTCATGGTATTCCTGAGCCTAGAGTGCCACTTCCACGGGGTGTGGGAAGTGTGAAGAGTGTTGGTAGAGTTGGAGCTCGGGGTGGTAGGTTCCCACGGAGAGGTGGTGGTGAGAGGTTTGCTAGGAGAGATGATGGTGTGCGTCTTTGGTGAGATGTTTGGTCGGGCTCGTGGTGGTTTTGTTTGGACGTCCCCCTACTCGTCCTCAATACGGGTTTAGGGGAGATGATCGCGGCTTTGGGTTCTAGAGGAACTACGGACCACGTTTTCCCCCTCGTGGTGCTCGTACTCCTTCCGTGGGACATGGGAAGTTTGGTGGCAAGGGAATGATGTTTTCTAACCCCTCTTTTGGGCGGATGGCTCGACACCTGGTTTAACTTTATTTGTGCTAACCCCGGTGTCGAGTCGCTAGCTCACTCTCGTTCTTGTTTCGACTACGGGCGGGAGGCTTGGAGAACATTTGGTTGATTGACTCCGGATGTTCCCGACACATGACCGGAGACAAGTGGTTCTCCGACCTCACCTCGGTGAAGGAAAAGATGTACATCACATTTGGGGATAATGGACGAGGAAGGGTGATTTCGAGGGTGTTGTGCATGTGAGTGACAAGGTAACGTTGAAGAGGCTTGCTCTTGTGAAGTCTTTGGGTTTCAATTTGCTTCCGGTTTCTCGGTTGCTTGATGAAGGTTTTGAGGTGCGTTTCAAGTCCGGCGAGTCTCGTTTGCTTGGATTCTCGAGGTGATCTTGTCGTATGATCATCCCCGAGGGTCGGATTTTCGGGGTTGATTTCTCTCGTTCTTTGGGTCTGCTCGCTGTTTGATGGCCGGTCCTTCTTCTGATTTGTGGAAATGGCATAGGCGGTTGGGTCACTTGAGCTTTGATTTGGTTTCCCGCTTGAGTGGTCTTGACCTTGTCCGAGGATTGCCGAGGTTGAAGCTTGAGAAGGATTTGGTTTGTGCTCCGTGTAGGCATGGCAAGATGGTAGCCACTCCCCATCCACCCCTGACCGATGTCATGACCGAGCGTCCGACAGAGCTGTTACATATGGACCTTGTTGGGCCAGCTCGAGTTCGCTCGGTGGGTGGGAAGTGTATGTCCTTGTTGTGGTGGACGATTACTCTCGCTCTGCCTGGGTGTTTTTCTTGGAAGACAAGAGTGAGACATTTGGTTTTGTTCGAGATCTGATCGTGAGGTTGAAAAACGAGAGGCATGGGACTGCTAGTCGAGCTATCCGCAGTGATAATGGCTCAGAGTTCAAGAACTCTCGTTTTGATGCTTTTTGTTGTGATCTAGGTCTTGAACATCAGTATTCGACCCCTTATGTGCCCCCTCAAAATGGAGTTGTGGAAAGGAAAAATCGGCCTCTTTGTGAGATGGCTAGGACGATGCTCGATGAGCACAGGACTCCTAGGAGGTATTGTGCTGAGGCGGTCAATACAGCTTGTCATGTCTCTAACAGGATTTTATTGCGAGTTTTCAAGAAGAAGACCTGTTATGAGCTGATGCATGGTCGGGCACCCAAGGTGAGTCATTTCTGAGTCTTTGGCTGCAAGTGTTTTATTCTTAAGAAGGGAAAACTCGACAAGTTTGAGGCTAGGTCTAGTGATGGTATTTTCTTTGGATATGCTAACCATTCTAGGGCCTATAGAGTGCTTAACCTTGAGACTAACAAAATCATGGAGACTTGCGAGGTAACCTTCGATGAGACAATGCCATGTACCTCTCTTGGCTTTGAATGTGCAGGTGATGAGGAGATGGCCGAGGACCTCTTTGAAGAGGAGAAGGATGAAGCTGGAGATGATGATGGAGAGAACCATGCGCCTGAAGCTGAGTGTGTACCCACTACTTCCCCTACGACCACTACGGAGCGTGGACTGTCTACTTCATGGACAATGACGGTGCGACAAGAGGACCAGGCGAGACAAGTTGAAGTTGAGGGGGAGGTAGTCTCGAGGCGTGAGGCTCCCCGACGGATTCAAGAAGTGCATCCCCTGTCGAAGATCATTGGGGACATCGCCGAACGTACTACACGGTCAAGGTCCAGGAATTCCTCTCATTTTGCTCATGCTGCTTTTGTTGCCACCTTTGAGCCCAAGGACATTAGACACACTTTATTTGATGCAAATTGGGTCAATTCTATGCATCAGGAGTTGGAAAACTTTGAGAGCAACCAGGTGTGGGAGTTAGTTGAACCACCTCCAAATTGCCATCCTATAGGAACCAAGTGGGTTTGGAAGAACAAAGAGGGTGAGAATGGGATGGTTGTGAGGAACAAGTCCGGACTTGTTGCTCGGGGGTTTAGTCGGGGAGGAGGGGATCGACTATGAGGAGACCTTTGCTCCTGTGGCCCGTCTTGAGGCAATTCGAATCCTTCTAGCCTTTGCCGTGGCTAAAGGGTTCAAGTTGTTTCAAATGGATGTGAAGAATGCTTTTCTGAATGGGGTCATAGAGGAGGAGGTGTATGTGAAGCAGCCACCGGGGTTTGAGAGTGAGTTGTACCCTCACAGGGTGTACAGGTTGAAAAGGGCTCTGTATGGGTTGAAACAGGCGCCTCGTTCTTGGTATGGGAGATTGAGAGGTTTTCTGTTGAGTAGGGGGTTTGTGATGGGTACCGTGGATAGGACCTTGTTTCTCCTCAAGCATGGAAATGACTTGTTGATTGTGCAGATATACGTGGATGATATTGTCTTTGGTGGCTCGTCACATAACCTTGTTGCCAAGTTTGCAGATGAGATGAGCAGGGAATTCAAGATGAGCATGATGGGCGAGTTGCAACACTTTCTCGGGTTGCAGATCATGCAAGTGAAGGACGGAACATTTGTACATCAGACCAAGTACACGAAAGACATGCTGAGGAAGTTCCAGATGCAAGATGTGAAGCCAATGTCGACTCCCATGGGGAGTACGGCCACTTTGGATGCGGACGAGGACGGAGAACCAGTGGACCAGCGAGAGTACCGGAGCATGATCGGCTCCCTCCTCTACTTGACGGCGGCGAGGCCAGACATACAGTTCAGCGTGTGTCTATGCGCTCGTTTTCAGGCTTCGCCGAGGACATCACATCGACAGGCCGTCAAGAGGATCTTCAGGTACCTACAATCTGTCCCTGGTCTTGGCCTTTGGTATTCGTCCTCCTCGACTCTTTCTCTTCATGGTTTTTCGGATGCGGATTTTGCTGGTTGTCGAGTCGAGAGGAAGTCTACTTCGGGTACTTGCCAGTTTCTTGGGTCCTCGTTGGTTTCGTGGTCTTCCCGCAAGCGATCTAGTGTCGCTCGATCTACCACCGAGGCGAGTATGTTGCGGCCGCGAGTTGTTTGTTCCCGGTACCGTTATGGATTTCATACACTTTGAGAGACTTTCGTGAGGAGTGCACCCAGATCCCACTTCTTTGTGATAGCACCAGTGCCATAAGCGTAGCTAAAAACCCTGTGCTTCACTCCAGAACCAAACATATAGAGGTGAGGTACCATTTCTTAAGGGACCATTGTTTTGAGCCATGTACCTACCCAAGATCAGCTTGCAGACATTTTCACAAAGCCTCTCGACCAAGCTACATTTGTGCGCTTGCGGGGGGAACTTGGGGTTTGTTGCCCTTTCTAGTTGATTCTTGGGGGATTTCCTTTTTGTACCATTTGTATCATACCATGTTTAGTTTGATGTATATACATGCTTTGCTTGATGTATAAACCATGGTAGGATAGCCATCTTGTCATATATCATGTTGCATTTGTATCATATTGCATTTTAGGATGATGAGCTCCTTTTATATGCCTTATTTGAGTCTCTTTGGCTATTTGTGAGATATTGGTCATATGTGTGGAGAAATGGCTATGTGAGGCTATGCTCTTGGAATATTTGAGATATATCTATTGTGAGATAGCTCTTTTTGAATCAAATGCTAATCTTGACTAAATTTGATGAAATGTGCTCCACTCATGTGTAGTAGTGTATCCATGTCACGTTTTGGTCTAAATGTGCTTTCTATGCTTAGATTGTGCTTGGATGTCTTTTTCTTGCATTTGGGCCAAAGGCCGAATATCATTGTGAATGTTTAGCCTATGTTGCATTCATGGGGGAGCATAAGCTTCTTTTTGCCGCAAAGGCACTTCATGTACCATGAAATGAATTAATCTTGAAAAGAAGTGTGTATGCTTGAACAATGCTCTACCCACCATGTTTATGCTTAAAATGTTTTATCTTTCACACATTGGTGCAAAACATGCCGCATGATGTTCACCGGTGGAGAAGTCTCCCCGAAGTGGACACATGACTCATGAGCTTTAACATGACATGCTTTGCTTTATGGGTGTTTGCAATGATCTTTTGTTAAGAATTGGATATCCTTGTATGATCTCTGGATGATATGCATGTTTTTGGCTCGAATATGACATGGATAGGCTTTTACATTTGAAGTGAGCCATCTTTTGATATAATTATTTGAAACTGAAAATTTGCTTTGTCACATGCCTATATTTTCACATATTACTTTTGGCAATGCTTTGACTATGTTATGATCCATAAATATGCTCTTTGTCTCATTTCTAGCCTTTGACACTGAATTTAGCCTATTTGAGAAGCTCATGTAGATGTTTATATGCTTTGTTTTGCATTTCTGCATTTTCACCTTGATTCATACATTGTCAACAAGGGGGAGAAGAGGTGAGCTTAATGAAAATTCAGAAGAGGCGAGCTAAAATTTGGAAGTTTGCATCCACATGTTCAGGGGGAGCTTGCATTTGTTCAGGGGGAGCTTTCTTGCTGTTTTCGGTGTGGAGTTTGTGCTTTGCTTGGCTTGTGACCTTTCTTTGCTTTTCTTCGAGTTTTGGTCATGAGTTGCGCTTCTTTGTTTTTCTTTCTTCTTACTTTCTTTCTCTGAATTTCATTTCGCGTTGTGTGTTGTCAATGCACTCATCAAGGGGAAGATTGAGGACCGAGGAGCGTCCGGTGGTCGATGGATGACCGCTCCTCAGTGATGAGTGATTGACAACGGGTGTTGGACCGACTCTTGGCTCGGTGCGCGGTGTAGGCCGCGGCCTAGTTCGTGTTGTTGCAGGTGAAGAACGGGCGCGAAAGGTCTTCTGCCTTGAGGGGCCTCTAGGAGATGGAGAGACAAGTAGGCTCGGTTCGAGGGACCCGGTGGACGGCGGGACTAGGTGCGGGCCACATGGTGGGAAGACGAGCAAGACGAAGTCATGGACGATCGAGCCGGTGCACGGTGGCGGTCAAGTCAAGAGGCTTGGCGGGAGGCCGGGCCGAGCACGCGGGGTTCGGTGGTTTGCCCACAAAACCATCGGAGGACGGTTTCTTGGTTTGGGCCTCAAAACCAAGTCCGAAGACCCAACACGACAAAGACGGGATCCGGGCGTGTCGGGAAGCTTCGAAGCGGAGGACACGCGGCGGGATCGCATGGCTTGCGTCGGGAGGACGCGGGGTGCGGCGAAGGCGTGGCCGTCCGATGGCAAGACCCACAAACATTACATAAATGCCCCTGCGTGGGTTGTATCGCCAGTAGTTGAGTTAGGGGTAGTCGAGTCATTTCCCACACCGGCGGGACCCGATATATAAGCCATGAGTGTGTGTGGATGGGGCTCTCTCTCCGCGACTTAGGGTTTCATTTTCCCCCTCCCATTTCTCATTTTCATAGCTATTTTCTTCTCCATTTTTCTCTAGGCTAGCATGAGAGCTTCATGAGAGATTTGTTGAGAGGGATGGATGCTAGGGCGGCATGCTAGACCTTGTGAATCTTTCCTGGTTTGTATAGAAGATTCGGCGTTGTGTTTCTCGTGGTTTTTTTCATGCTTGTTTTTGGTGCCTTTGTTCTCGGTGTGATTCCGTGGATTTGAGTGGGTTTCTCCCCGGATTTCTTTGAGGGAAACATGGATGTATGTCTCCTGCATCTTTGTGATTGATCTTGTGCCCTCAAACGCCGGGAAACCACTTCGATTCAAGGATTTTCGTTCGGTGCTCTAGCTTTTGGTGGTGCTCAAAGGATTCGCGATTCCCGGTGATTTAGGGAGTTAGGAGGCAAGATATTTGGGCTATAGCATCCTTGTGTGACGCTTTTCAAGTCCCCAAACCCTTGTCTCCATAGCTTCTACCGTTTGGGAAATCCGATGATGATTTGGGGGAGTTGACTTTCGAGGTCGTGTGTTTTCTAGCTCTGTCTGCACCTCACGGACGGTCCGCGAGGACCAGGCGGACAGTCCGCGTCGTCCCTGTTCGTCGGGTGTTCTTCGTGTTCTTGCTCGCCTTTTGTTTCGATCCGTCGTGGCTTTGAGTTTTCGTTGGGCGAAATTTTGGACGGTCCGCGTGTACCGGGTGGACGGTCCGTGGGTGCTTGGCGGATAGTCCGGGTGCTCCCCGCGGACGGTCCGTTATTCGGGGTCGTCTCTAGAGGTTCTGTTTGCTTTTTCGGACGGTCCGCGGCGAAGGGCCGGACGGTCCGCGGTGTGTGCGCGGACAGTCCGCGGCGAGCGGGCGGGACGGTCCGCGTGGCCGGTGCGGACGGTCCGCCCCTCCCCGGCCGGACGGTCCGCTAGAGCCTGTGTGCTTTGCTTCTTGGTTCGATTCCTCCCTTCCTTTCTCGTGCTTCCTCGTGTGCTTCAAGGAATCGTTCCTAAGACTGGAGGTTGATCCATAACCTCGTTGTCTTGGCGATTGGTGTGTGATTCAATCCATCGCTTGTGTGTGACCGGGATTTGACTAGGGTATAGGCCGGGTTCTTTGAGAAGAATTTTTACCGGCTCCTATTCACTCCCCCCCCCTCTCTAGTCACCATCTGATCCTTCAGATGTTCGGAAAGACGAAATAGTAGTTTTATACATATTGTAATTACTAGGATTCAATTTCGGTTACAGCAATATCATATAGAGTTTACATATGGGCGATGCATTGTTGATCATCGTGTTCAGCCAACTTTGATCTTTGTGAATGTTTTCTGGCACGCAAGCTTTACCAGAAAACAGGGGGGCATATGTTCGCACCCAAAATTAGCAGGTCTGGTTTGACCGGTCATACCTGTGGTCCCACCGGTCAGACCGGTGTGGTCAATGTCCACAAAATACATTTTGGACTTCACCATTGAATAGGTCTCATCGAGTAGATCAAGATTCATATGTGGAACGTCCAAATCGGAGTCCGGATGAGGGAGATACGACTTCTGCAAGATTTGCATCCCGGGTGAACCGGTCTGACCGGTGCCCATGACCGGTCTGACCGGTGCCCCCCGATTCCGAGCCAGATTGAGGAGTCCTAATAGATCAGGCTTGTAAAAGGATTTCCTTGTGGGGCAAGACCTCCCCACCCTATAAATGTAAAGGGCCACGGCCGATTGAGGGAGATAACGCAATCGAATCTATCATTATCGTATTTACCTTTTCGTTCCTCTTTTCCCTTACTTTTCCAACCCTACCATGTTGTTCTTACTTCATCTCCGTGATGTTTGAAGATGTCCTAGCTGCCCTACCGAGACTAGGACAACCCTGCGTGCGCCGCCCCGACGGGATCCCGCCCAGGCGACGTTCGCTGGTCTCTCGCCGGATCTTCCCGGCGACAACGGTCTGACCGGTGACCCGTACCGGTCTGACCGGTGCAGCGTGGAGGCGCTGCAAAGAGCTCCTCTGCATGCTTGTTGGCGTATAAAAGGTGCCAACAAATTGGCGACTCTGCTAGGGGATGAGAAATCTGGCTATCATGGCCGATCTATCTAACCCTAGCCACATGATGGCGTATGAAGACTTTCGTACGGAGTACAGCAAGGAATTCGATCGGGCAGTTGAAAACTTGCTTCTATCATGTTTTCGTCAAACTGATCAAGGCATCATCAAGATAAAGGAATAGCAGCAGCCGTCTACCATCGACATATTAAAGGAGATGCAATCCGCAGGTAACTTATCTGATGCTCTATCCGTCTGTGTGAATTTTCATCTCAAAGTTTTGATGGATAAATAGGATAGTTCAGATTCAATTTCAGTTAACCTAGAGTCGGTTATTAAGCCGATTGATGATATTATTAATCCTTGCAACAAAAATGCCTAATTGTGATGTTGTTGGTCAAGAAACAAGTCAGTCGTCTCTAGCTGAAATTGTTGACATAAAACCCCCTAGCAAGAGCATAAAGAATACATCTAGTGCTTTGTCGCTCGGGGGGCAAAAAAACAAAGGCGAAGCTACTGGTTGCACCGAGGCTGGTCTAACCGGGGGGCAACCCGGTCTAACCGCCTCTCCCAAGCTTTTGCATAATAAATCTAAACCAAAGATGGTTAAGCCTAAAAAACCAGTAATTAGTGTTTGGAAAACCATTGAATCTAAAGGCCGTAGGCATCGAAGAGAAAAGCCGAAGCCCAATGAAAAACTTTCGGCTAAGTCTCGAAGACAAAAGATTGTCAATGATGCTAGTCGGTCTAAAAATTCCAAATACCCAAAATCTTCTCCTAAAGAGAAGTTCCATAATGAGAATCGTCAATGGAGTAACTCTCACAAATCAATGTCGTTTCCTCCATATGAATCATCAGTGCCTATGCCATGGGAGCCTTACTTTAATATGCATTATTTTTGTCCTCCATGGAATTATAGTTCTTATATGCCGTCCCCTAGTTATTTTTGTCAAACCCATAGGGAGCCGGTAATTAATGAGCTGTCACCTATGCGTGATGGCTGTTTTAATCATAAAAACCCGGTCAACACAGAAAAATAAGCACAAGGTGATCAAACAAGTCTATCGTGTCAAAAAGGACGGTAGATTAAATAAAAAATCAGATTTGACACTGGACATAAAAAAG
The DNA here is from genome assembly GCA_947561735.1 of Cenchrus americanus. Classification (NCBI taxonomy): domain Eukaryota; kingdom Viridiplantae; phylum Streptophyta; class Magnoliopsida; order Poales; family Poaceae; genus Cenchrus; species Cenchrus americanus. The sequence continues at coordinate 70,986,665 of OX387244.1, read as the reverse complement.
CCGACTATTGAAAAATCATCGGCTAGTTCTACTGATCAAATTGTCCCCAATAATGAGCATGTCATAAATAATATAGCTGAACAGTGATCATGTTCGGCTGGGGGGCAACATGATCATAAATGGGTCGGTTCTCAAGGCACCGGTCTAACCGGTGTCCTCACCGGTCTGACTGGTCTCGCCAGAAAATTTGATAGGGCCCGGAGTGTTACACCAAACAGCCAGGTGGTGAGGAAAAAGCCAAGTTTTGCTGAGTTGTTGCATAAATATCAGAGGATAGCCGAGAAAAAGCAAAACAATCGGTTAGGAGAGCAAAGGTGGAATTCTTCATTACCAAAAGCAAAGAAACATCGACGGTCATCACATTGGTCTTCATCATTTATTCCATCGATACATGTGCCATGGGCTGCATATTCAGGTATAAATAATTATAGTACATTCTTTTGGTATAATCCTTGGTTTTCTTTTTACAACTATCAATATGCTTGTGGTACACCAAGGAGTTACAATTGGTCACCATGGTCAAATCAGAGCTTCAATTGTTAGATTTGATGTTCGGAAAGCCGAAATAGTAGTTTTATACATATTGTAATTACTAGGATTCAATTTCAGTTACAATAGTATCCATATAGAGTTTACATATGGGTGATGCATTGTTGATCATTGTGTTTAGCCAATTTTGATCTTTGTGAATGTTTTCTGGCACGCAAGCTTTACCAGAAAACAGGGGGGCATATGTTCGCATCCAAAATTGGCAGGTCTGGTTTGACCGGTCAGACCTATGGGTCCCACCGGTCAGACTGGTGTGTTCAATGTCCACAAAATACATTTTGTACTTCACCATTGAATAGGTCTCATCGAGTAGATCAAGATTCATATGTGTAACGTCCAAATCGGAGTCCGAATGAGGGAGATACGACTTCTGCAAGATTTGCATGCCGGGTGAACCGGTGCCCATGATCGGTATGACCGGTGCCCCCCGATTCCGAGCCAAATTAAGGAGTCCTGATAGTTTAGGCTTGTAAAAGGATTTCCTTGCGGGGCCATACCTCCCAACCCTATAAATATAAAGGGCCACGACCGATTGAGGGAGATAACACAATCCAATCTATCATTATCGTATTTACCTTTTCGCTCCTCTTTTCCCTTACTTTTCCAACCCTACCATGTTGTTCTTCCTTCATCTCTGCGATGTTTGAAGACGTCCTAGCTGGCCTGCCGAGACTAGGACAACCCTGCGTGCGCCGCCCCGACGGGATCGTGCCCAGGCGTCGTTCGTTGGTCTCTCGTCGGATCTTCCCGTCGACACCGGTCTGACCGGTGACCCGTACTGGTCTGACTGCTGCAGCGTGGAGGTGCTGCAAGGAGCTCCTCTGCGTGCTTGTTGGCCTTGAAAAGGTGCCAACAAATTTGGTAGAGCCCGAAGTGTTACACCAAACAACCAGGTGGTGAGGAAAAAGCCAAGTTTTGCTGAGTTGTTGCATAAATATCAGAGGATAGCCGAGTAAAAGTAAAATAATCAGTTAGGAGAGCAAAGGTGGAATTCTTCATTACCAAAAGCAAAGAAACATCGACGGTCATCACATTGGTCTTCATCATTAATTCCATCAATGGATGTGCCATGGGCTGCATATTCAGGTATAAATAATTATAGTCCATACTTATGGTATAATCCCTGGTTTTCTTTTTACAACTATCAATATGCTTGTGGTACACCAAGGAGTTACAATAGGTCACCATGGTCAAATCAGAGCTTCAATTGTTAGATTTGACGTTTGGAAAGCCGAAATAGTAGTTTTATACATATTGTAATTACTAGGATTCAATTTCAGTTACAATAGTATCCATATAGAGTTTACATATGGGCGATGCATTGTTGATCATTGTGTTCAGCCAATTTTGATCTTTGTGAATGTTTTCTGGAACGCAAGCTTTACCAGAAAACAGGGGGCATATGTTCGCATCCAAAATTGGCAGGTCTGGTTTGACCGGTCAGACCTGTGGGTCCCACCGGTCAGACCGGTGTGGTCAATGTCCACAAAATACATTGTGGACTTCACCATTAAATAGGTCTCGTCAAGTAGATCAAGTTTCATATGTGGAACGTCCAAATCGGAGTCCGAATGAGGGAGATATGACTTCTGCAAGATTTGCATGCCGGGTGAACCGGTGCCCATGACCGATCTGACCGGTGTCCCCCGATTCCGAGCCAAATTGAGGAGTCTTGATAGATTAGGCTTGTAAAAGGATTTCCTTGCGGGGCCATACCTCCCCACCCTATAATATAAATATAAAGGGCCACGACCGATTGAGGGAGATAACACAATCGAATCTATCATTATCGTATTTACCTTTTTGTTCCTCTTTTCCCTTACTTTTCCAACCGTACCATGCTGTTCTTCCTTCATCTCCGTGATGTTTGAAGACGTCCTAGCTGGCCTGCCGAGACTAGGACAACCCTGCGTGCGCCGCCCCGATGGGATCCTGCCCAGGCGACATTCATTGGTCTCTCGCCGGATCTTCATGACGACACCGGTTTGACCGGTGCAGCGTGGAGGCGCTGCAAGGAGCTCCTTTGCGTACTTGTTGGCCTTGAAAATGTGCCAACAAATTTGATAGAGCCCGAAGTGTTACACTAAACAGCTAGGTAGTGAGGAAAAAGCCAAGTTTTTGTTGAGTTGTTGCATAAATATCAGAGGATAGCCGAGCAAAAGCAAAACAATCGGTTAAGAGAGCAAAGGTGGAATTCTTCATTACCAAAAGCAAAGAAACATCGACTGTCATCACATTGGTCTTCATCAGTTATTCCATCAATGCTTGTGCCATGGGCTACATATTCAGGTATAAATAATAATAGTCCATACTTTTGGTATAATCCTTGGTTTTCTTTTTACAACTATCAATATGCTTGTGGTACACCAAGGAGTTACAATTGGTCACCATGGTCAAATCAGAGCTTCAATTGTTAGATTTGATGTTTAGAAAGCCGAAATAGTAGTTTTATACATATTGTAATTACTAGGATTCAATTTCAGCTACAATAGTATCCATATAGAGTTTACATATGGGCGATGCATTGTTGATCATCGTGTTCAGCCAATTTTGATCTTTGTGAATGTTTTCTGGCACGCAAGCTTTACCAGAAAACAGGGGGGCATATGTTCGTACCCAAAATTGGCATGTCTAGTTTGACCGGTCAGACCTGTGGGTCCCACCAGTCAGACCGGTGTGGTCAATGTCCACAAAATATATTTTGGACTTCACCATTGAATAGGTCTCGTTGAGTAGATCAAGATTCATATGTGGAACGTCCAAATCGGAGTCCGGATGAGGGAGATACGACTTCTGCAAGATTTGCATGCCGGGTGAACCTGTGCCCATGACCGGTCTGACCAGTGCCCCACGATTCCGAGCCAAATTGAGGAGTCCTGATAGATTAGGCTTGTAAAAGGATTTCCTTGCGGGGCAAGACCTCCCCAACCTATAAATATAAAGGGCCACGACCGATTGAGGGAGATAACACAATCGAATCTATCATTATCGTATTTACCTTTTCGTTCCTCTTTTCCCTTACTTTTCCAACCCTACCATGCTGTTCTTCCTTCATCTCCGCGATGTTTGAAGACGTCCTAGCTAGCCTGCCGAGACTATGACAACCCTGCGTGTGCCGCCCCAACGGGATCCTGCTCAGGCGACGTTCGTTGGTCTCTCGCCGGATCTTCCCGGCAACACCGGTCTGACCGATGACCCGTACCGGTATGACCAGTGCAGCGTGGAGGCGCTGCAAGGAGCTCCTCTGCGTACTTGTTGGCCCTGAAAAGGTGCCAACAGCCTGCAAAATAACTATAATGCACAAAGTACCCCCGAGGTGACGGTCGGGAATACTTACCCTTTGCCAACAAACCATGACATCCCTATGATCTTCACTTGTGGCATAGTTAATCCAGCGAAAATCCTAATGGGTGTACGTGAGTGCAAGTGTGTATGCAAATGAGAGGATGGTATAAAAACAAAACAATGTTTACGCCAAATTCTAAGCTCCATGCTAACAAAGTGGTTGCCAAACTTTCTATTCCCATAGAGATTTATTAACCAAGGTCAAAACACCATGTTCATCCCAAGATCAACAACTCTTTATACTGCAAGAAAAGTAGGGCGCATTGCTAAGTTTATAAACCAACCAATGCAACGTGATAGCAAGGTATATAAAACTGAATGATGTGGGTCTCCAATCATGTCTAAACACCATGTTTACACAAGATTACAAAAAGAAAAATGCCCATATCGTCATATGAAGCATTAGCATAGGTACGAAAGCATTCATCATAAAGCTTCACAAAAGATCCCAAGCTAACATAAAGTAGATGACGACAAAGAGATGGATGCAAAATGAAAATGTAATATGTTAGCACAAGCAAACATTAGCAAGGTTTTTAAAACACTTTTGATGTGGTCTATAATAAGTAATAGACAAAGCTTGATCTCACACTTCATACGAGGTAAGCATTGTCAACAAGGAAGTAACCCATCGAAAAGAATCAATCAACCAAACTAACAAGGTTTAAGGGTGGGTTATGGGTATCCTATATTTTTGGCTCAAACGAGGATTTTGAAGAGAGGAAGTCTGTAGCGAACATGGCCCCATTTGCCATTTGTTCGAGTTGATTTTGGTGATTCATGCTAACACAAGTAATGGGACTAACCACATTGTCTAGCATGTCTTTGTAGGCATTCCGAGGTCCCATGGATGTTACCACATGTTAACATACCATGCCCAAGCTAACATGTCATACCACAAGTTAACATACCATGGACATGTTAGGTTACTTACAACAAATTTGAGGACTTAGTATATATTTTGAGGCTATAAGTAATGGCATGTTAAATATGTTAAGTTGAAGCAAAAATCCAAGTTGAAGACCCGAAGAAAAGGAAGAAAAGTGATACCGTCGGATGAACCGACAGTACCTAAAAAGCAAGCGTCGGTGCAATCGTCGGACGAGTTGGTTCACTGGGTGAAACCCTAGGAACCATCAGATGAACTGACGGTCCAATTTCTAGAAGCGTCTGACGAGTTGCAAAGGAAGAGCAGCGAAGACAGTAGCACCGGATGATCCGACGGTCTGAGTGAGGACACCGTCGGTCTATCCGACGCTCAGTTTAAATCAAGACAGAGACGCGCCAAGACGAAGTCTTCAGCACCGGATGATCTGACGCCTTGGTCAAGAGGAAGCGTCGGTCTATCAGACGGTCTTGTGAAAGCTAACAGAGACAACCTGGTCGCGGGGTCTTCAGCACAGGATGATCCGACGCACCGTCGGTGTATAGCGTCGGAGCAGTTGTGACAGAGAATCTCAACGGTTATGTGATGTGGGAGGGGCATCGGATGAACCGACGCCCTGGAAAAGCTTAGCATCGGTTCATCCAACGCTACCTTTTTTAGTGGTCGTTAGCCAACGGCTCTTTGGTTGCCTTGGGCTATTTATACCCCCTCCACTCACTCATTTGAGGTGGCTGGATTGTGTGGAAGTGCAGAGGAGTTCAGGACACATTGAAGATCATATCCAATCCATCCTAGTGTTTAATTGCTCATCCTTAGACTTGCATATACTTTGTGTATGTGCTTAGTGCTAGGCTTAGCTTAGAGCTGAGTGAGTGCAAGGTTGTGCCAAGCTTGTGAGTAGGCCTGCTAATGGGGATTAACCCGCCCCAAACCCACCCTTACCCGCAGCTAATGATTGGTGGGTGGGTTTGTCAACCCACCCCACCCAGCAAATGCAACAACCCGCCCCGCTCCGCCCCGCCTGTGCGGGTTCAACACTTTCGCTTTCTTCAGGTGGACGAAAGCCGCACCGATGAGCACTTGGCCGCCTCACGCTGTGGGACGTCGCCATGTCCAGGAGCGTCTACAAGGGGTGGTGTGCTGTCGTCGACGGCTACGGCATGTTGCGTGTCGCGCCATGGAGCTCCGCCGCTCTTGTCGGCCGGCTTCCTGCTGTCTCTGTCTCGGGACTATTGCAACGGCCGTCGGGGACCGCCCTAGGGGTCCCCTTAAACAATGGGGGAACCCTCACTTAAATCCATGCATCAAAATAAGCTAAGCCTAACCATGCGGGAAACTAACCGTGCGGACATGGCCCATGCGGCAGGACTCGGAGGCCCACCAAGACAGGCCGTGCGGAAGACCCCTCGAGCGAGCTCCGCCTCGCCCGAGGGCACGCTCCCCTCCTCGAGCGGGCTCCGCCCCGTTCGAGGGGCAACCCCCCTCCTCGAACGGACTCCGCCCCCGTTCGAGGGGCGACCCCTTCCCTCGAGCGGTCCCGCCCCCGCTCGAGGGCACGCTCCCCCCTCGAGCGAGTCCCGTCTCGCTCGAGGGTCCGCTCCGTCCTCGGGCCGGGGCCCGCCACGCTCACGGGCGCCCCGCACGCGTGCGCCGGCCCCGTACTTGGGCATTTAACGCCCCGACGCCGCGGAGACGGCGCCATCATGCGCCGGGGTTCACGCCCGGTGCCGCCGCACCAACTCCCCAGGGAGGAGCCCATCCCCGCCACTGTGGGATGGACTGTGCGGTACGGCCGGTGTCAGTCCCGTGACACCGTGCGCCCACTACTGTACGGCTAACGCGCCCGACCCTCGAAAAGGGGCCGGGCGCACCCTCGATTCCACTTTCCCGTGACCCTGCAGGTTAGGTAAGGGGCGCTAGGCCGTGGATGGCCATCCCGGCCACCGCGCGCGCGGCCGCCGTACCCACGCATGCAGGCGCACGCCCGACACCGCAGGCGCACGCCCGGCACCGCAAAGCAACCACTCCACTACCGCGAGCTCATTGGGAAGGAACGCCGTTCGCCCGCTCCCCGTACCCCGTACCGCCCGTCATCGGCACCTCCCTCGAAGCCTATCGAGGGACGCCATCGCCATCCGCCGCCTCCTACCCTCGAACCGCCACTGTTTGGGTACAAGGTAGGCCATCATGGCCGGATCGCAGCGAAGATCGACCGGACGGCCGCCCACTCTACACCGTAGCGCGACGTGCTCCCTCACGTAGCTAGGTAGCGCGGCGTGCATGTAACTCGCCGCCCCCTTGGCCTATAAAAGGGGAGGCGAGCCCCCAGCCGCGGGGGGAGGAGTTCAGAGGAACGAGTTCAGTTGGACACAACACACCGTGCACTCACTCTCCCATTCTCCCACAACACCTTCAACCACTCTCACAGGGACTTGGAAGCCACGCTTCCTCTCCCGCCTTGCTTGTACTTGCCCCACTACAAGCACCCCCGGTGCCGAGCAATATAGTGCCACGAGCACACCACTGCTGGACGTACGGCCCCCTCGGCCGGAACCGGGGATAAAACCTTGTGTCACTTGTTACTTGGCATCGACCATTGAGGGATAGACCTAGGCGTTATCTACTGGTTAGTGTCGGGACCATATTCCGCACCGACAGTTGGCGCCCACCGTGGGGCAAACGAGCGCCTAAAGTCATTTCGCCAACTCCCTCCATGGCGATCCGCACGGAGTACCGTGGTACCCGCTACAACATGGGTAGTTCGGACCCCCTCCCGGCCGGGTTCGAGATCCGCTTCGGGGACTTGAACTTCCAGGCCACGGGGAACGGCTATCTCATGCGCCTCACCAATCGTGAGGAGCTTCGCGCGCGCGCGCGAGGCCGGGTTCGCTCCGGTCTCCGCCGCACGCACAACACCGGCGCGGCGCGCCGCGAGCACGGATGCCGCGGGCCCGTCGACGCCGCGACGCCGTCGTCGCTCGGGCTACGCTCGCGTCGGGGCGCGGTCCGAGCGGCGGCGGGCGCGCGCGCGCCGCCCAACGCGGTGCGCCCACCGTCACGACGACCGCCGCCGCCCCCGGCGGGACCGCGTGCGGTCTCCGACCACGCATTCCCATCGGCCGCGCGGCGCCACTACGGCCTACAACGCCAACGTCAACACGACGATGCGCAGGGTTCCGCCTGGCCGGCACGTCTTCGTCGCCAGGGATCCCGGCACTTCGGCCACGGACGAGTCGTCCCCCGGGCTCCGTCGACACGATGCCACCCGCCAACCGCCATGGGTACGCGGAGTGGGACTTCTCTGGTGTGCCGGACCCAGTCGCGTTCAGGCGCTTCCTCGACGCCACGGACTACGGTTTGGGCTCGCTCCGACGACTCCAAGACCGGGAGCTACGACCCCACGCGGGAATGCCGCGCCGTCGTCACCAACGACCCGCCAACGCCGCCGGTGCGGCGGGTGCCGAGACGGGGGGAAGTCACGCCGCCCCGGGGATCGCCACGCGCCCGGCCGCGTGGCCAAGCGCTCCCCGCCGGGGCCGACGTCGACGCGCGGCGGCCCAAGCTCGCGAGCTCGAGGCCAAGCCGGCGGAGGAGTACCGAACGGTGCGGCTACTCCGCGCCTCGATGGCGGGGGAGGCCTCCGCGCGCGGCGAACGCGCGCGGGAGCCGGCGGACAAGTCCGTGACCGCCTCAACACCGTCCCCAACGTCGACAACGCGGATACTCCGCCGCGGGCGAGCCAAAAGCTCATCGCCGCCGCGACACCGCCGCGCGCCATGCCGGCACCCTCGACCCCCGAGGCTCGAGACATGCACCGCGAGGTGCGGACCCTCCTTGAGCAAGCGGCCGTCCGGCGGGCCGAGAGCTCGGCCTCACGCATCCGCCAACACGGGGGGATGCACGGGGTGATGATCTCGCGCCGGAGGCGAACCCTCGGTGCACGAGGGTCAACCTGCTGACCAGGGACGCACGCCGGCCAAGGAGCGGCTCCTTGACACACGCAGGGCGCTGGATGGAGACGCACGCAACGTTATCAACGCCAGGCGCACCAGCAAGGCGGACGCGCGAGCGGCCAGGGGCTACCACCCTCGAAGGGGTGGACGCTACGACAGCGGTGAGGACCGCTCCCCAACGCCGGAGCCCCCGGGCACCCGCGTGTTCAGCCGGGAGATCCGCACGGCAGCGTTCCCCCAGCGCTTCCGTCAGCCCTCGACGATCGTCAAGTACAACGGGGAGACGGACCCTCGCGTCTGGCTCAACGATTACCGCCTGGCCTGTCAGCTGGGCGGGGCCACCAACGACGAAGTAATCATCCGCAACTTGCCCCTGCATCTGGGCGACGCGGCTCGGACATGGCTCGAGCACTTGCCCGCCAGCCAGATCCATAACTGGGACGATCTAGTCCACACCTTCGTGGGCAACTTCCAGGCACATACGTGCGCCCCCGGGAATTCCCGGGATCCGCGCTCCCCGCACGCGAGGCCGGCGAGTCGCCGCGGGACTTCATACGGCGCTTCTCCAAGCGCCGCACGAGCTCCCCCGGCGTGGCACGGTCCGAGATCGTGCACGCGTTCCTCGAGGGAACCACGTGTCGGGACCTTGTGCGCGAGCTGGGACGCAGCCCGCCTACGGACTCGAACGAGCTGTTCGACATTGCCACCAGCTTCGCCTCCGGAGAGGAGGCCGTGGGGGCAATCTTCGACGGCAAGAAAGGCAAGCGCTCCGAGGACACGCCGCGGAGGGCGGCGGGTCCAAGGAGCCGCGCCGCAACGACAAGCGGGGCAAGAAGGGGAAGAAGCCGCGCCGCGAGGCGCGCGAGCAGGGGCGCAACGGCGGCAACGCCGAGGCCCTCGCTGTTGACCCGGCCCGACGGGGCCCTCGACCGGCTCCTCGAGGCCCGGGGGTGTTCGACGACATGATGAAAAAACCATGCCCCTACCACAAAACCCCCGTGAACCACACTCTTGAGCAGTGCGACATGCTCAAGAAATTCTATGGCCGTGCCGCCGCGAAGGAGGCAGAGGCCAAGAAGGATGGGGGCGATGGCGACGCAGGTGGTTTCCCTGCTGTCGAAAATGTGTTCCTCATCTTTGGGGGACCTACTGTCGACATGTCGACCGGCGGCGCAAGAAGGAGCGGCACGAAGTCCTCGCCGCAGAGAGGGCACCTCCGGCCTTTCTCAACTGGTCGAAGGATGCCATCACCTTTAGCCGGGATGATCACCCAAATCGCATCCCGAACCCGGGCCAGTACCCACTGGTGGTCGATCCCATCATTGGGAACGCCCGGTTTTCGAAGGTCCTTATGGACGGAGGCAGTAGCCTCAATATCCTCTTCGCGCATACATTGCGCCTAATGGGGATTGGGTTGGACCCGCCGCGGCCCGGCACGAAGCCGTTTCACCCGCATCGCGCCCGCAAGCGGGTTCAACCCCTCGGGCGCATCGATCCGCCCGTCCGATTTGGGACCCCCAAGAATTTCCGCAAGGAAACCCTCACCTTCGAGGTGGTGGGATTCAAAGGGGCCTACCATGCCATCCTTGGGCGACCATGCTATGCCAAGTTCATGGCGGTCCCCAACTACACGTACCCGAAGATGAAGATGCCGGTCCAAACGGCGTCATCACCGTCGGGTCGTCGATCGAGCACGCATTCGACTGCGACGTCGAGTGCATGGAACATGCAGAGGCACTAGCGCTGGATGAAGCGCTGGTGAACACACTGGAGAAGATGGTCAACGACGACCTCGGCCCTCCGCCGCCAAGCACGTCGGCACCTTCGAGGCCGCCGAGCAAACCAAAGGGGTCCCCCTCGACCCGTCGGCCCCCGAGGGCAAAGCATTGAGGGTCAGCTCGACCCTCGATCCTAAATAGGAAGCAGTGCTCGTCGACTTCCTCCGCGCCAACGCCGACGTCTTCGCGTGGAGCCCCTCGGACATGCCAGGCATCCCGAGGGAGGTCGCCGAGCACTCCCTTGATATCCTCGCCTAATGCTCGCGCCGTGCGGCCGGCCGCGCCGCTTCGACGAGGAGCGGCGACGGGCGATCGGAGCGGAGGCTGCGGAAGCTCCTCGAGGCCGGATTCATCAAGGAAGTGTTCCACCCTACGTGGCTAGCTAATCCCGTGCTTGTAAAAAAGAAAAATGGGAAGTGGAGGATGTGTATAGACTACACCGGTCTCAATAAAGCATGTCCAAAAGTTCCTTTTCCTTTGCCACGTATAGATCAAATCGTTGATTCAACGGCCGGGTGTGAACTACTCGTTTCCTTGATGCCCGTTCGGGATATCATCAAATAAAGATGAAGGAGTCCGACCGGCTCGCGACTTCGTTCATCACACCGTTCGGGACGTTCGTTACGTCACGATGCCTTTTGGCCTCGAAACGCGGGCGCAACATATCAGCGCTGCATGCAGCACGTTTTTGGGGACCATATCGGGCGGACGGTCGAGGCTTACGTGGACGACATCGTCGTCAAGACCCGAGAAGGCGGACGACCTGGTTAGCGATCTTGGCATCGCGTTCAGCTGCCTGCGGGCCAACGGGGTCAAGCTCAACCCCGAAAAATGTGTCTTTGGAGTGCCGCGGGGCATGCTCCTAGGGTACATCGTCTCCCAGCGGGGAATCGAGGCCAACCCTGAAAAGGTCGCGGCCCTCGAGCGAATGGGCCCAATTCGGGACCTCAAAGGGGTGCAGAAAGTGTTGGGGTGCCTCGCCGCCTTGAGCCGCTTCGTCTCGAGGCTCGGTGAGAAGGGCCCGCCCCTCTACCGGCTGCTCAAAAAGCACGAGCGCTTCTCTTGGACCGCCGAGGCCCAGGAAGCGCTCGACAAGCCGAAGGCGTCTCGACGCACGCCCCAATCCTTACGCCGCCGCGAGACGGCGAACCCCTCCAACTCTACGTGGCCGCGACCACCCGAGGTGGTCGCGCGCCGTGATCGTCGTGGAGCGCACGGAGGAAGGGCATGCTTTGCCCGTGCGCAGGCCGGTCTACTACATCGGCGAAGTCCCGTCGGACACGAAGGCGCGCTACCCCCGTGTCCGGAAGGCCGCCGTACGCGGTGGTCCTCGCGCGGCGCAAGCTCGGCCACTACTTCGAGGCCCACCCGGTTACGCGTGGTCTCTTCCTTCCCGCTAGGAGAGATCATTCGCAACCCCGACGCGGCGGGCGGAGTGCCAAGTGGTCCGTGGAGTTGATGGGCGAGACGCTCGCCTACGCTCCGCGCAAGGCCATCAAATCGCAAATCTTAGCCGATTTCGTCGCCGAATGGACGGACACGCACCGCCGCCCCCCGCATTCAAGCGAGTGCCGGACTCGTTCTTCGACGGCTCGGTGATGAAGACAGGAGCGGGCGCGGGCCCTCGCTCTTCGTGTCACACCTCGGGGAGCACATGCGCTACGCAAGGCGCCCTCCACTTCCCCGCGTCCAACAATATGGCGGAATACGAGGCCCTTCTCTGCGGCCTCAAAATCGCCATAGAGTTGGGCATCAAGCGCCTCGACGTGCGAGGGGATTCGCAGCTCGTAATCGATCAAGTCATGAAGAACGCAAGCTGCCACGACGACAAGATGGAGGCCTACTGTAAAGCAGTGCGGGCCCTCGAAGACAAATTCTACGGCATCGAGCTTAATCATGTACCCCGCCGGTACAACGAGGAAGCAGACGAGCTGGCAAAAATAGCGTCCGGGCGGATCACCGTCCCCCCGAACGTTTTCGCACGCGACATCGCGCAACCCTCAGTCACCTTCGAGCCCTACCCCTCGAGCGACGGCGGACCCTCGGAGGCTCCCTTGAATCCAGCGGGTGCGGAACCCATGGAAGAGGACCCCTCGAACGAGGCGTACGTGCTCTCCCTTCTCGAGGGGTACGGCTCCCACGAGGTCGACGCGATGGACATAGAGCCGGCTCTCCGTCCAAGCGGATTGGCGGGGAAAAGTACACCGCCCGGATCGCTCGAGGGGAACTCCCCGCGGATCGGGCCACGCCCGGGCGCATCGCCGGGATGGCCAAATCCTTCGCCCTCGTCGACGGCGAACGCACAAGCGCGCGCCGCGTCGGGCATCCTCCGGCGGTGCATACCCATTCCCGAGGGGCGCGAGCTCCTACGGGACATCCACGCGGGGATCGCGGCCACCACGCCGCGCCACGCACCCTCGTTGGCAACGCGTTCCGCCGAGGCTTCTACCGGCCTACCACGGTCGCGGACGCCGGCGAAATCGTGCGCACCGCGAAGGGTGCCGGTTCTACGCCCCGCAAGACCAACTTGCCCGCTCACGCCCGCAAACGATCCCCGTAACATGGCCGTTCGCCGTGTGGGGGTTGGACATCGTCGGGCCCCCGCGGAAGGCGCCGGGGGCTTCACCCACCGCTTGTCGTGATCGACAAATTCTCCAAGTGGGTGGAGGTGCGGCCCATCACGAATTTGAGGGCTGAGCAGGCGGTCACGTTCTTCACCGACATCGTCTACCGCTTTGGAGTGCCAAACTCCATCATCACAGACAACGGGTCCCAGTTCACAGGCCGGAAGTTCTTGGAGTTCTGCGACAAGTTCCACATCCGCGTGGATTGGGCAGCTGTGGCACACCCACAGACCAACGACCAAGTGGAACGTGCCAACGGCATGATTCTATAGGGCCTCAAACCCGAAATTTTCGATCGGCTCAACAAATGCGGCCGGAAATGGCTCCAAGAACTACCAAGCGGTCGTGTGGAGCCTAAGGACTACCCCAAGCGCAGCCACCGGTTCACCCCGTTTTTCCTAGTCCATGGCGCGGAGGCCGTCCTCCCCACGGACTCGGAATATGGGTCGCCCGAGATTCGAGGGTACGACGAAGATGCTAACCGGCGAGCCCGTGAGGACTCGGCCCGGACCGGCCTAGACGAGGTACGCCTCGTGGCGTTGATGCACTCCGCAAGGTATCAACAGTCCCTACGACGCTACCAAGCACGCAAGATACGTCGGAGGGATTTCAGCGAGGGGGACTTGGTCCTAAGGCTACGCCAAGACAACCGAGGGTGCCACAGGCTATCGCCCCCATGGGAGGGACCCTACGTCGTGGTGAAGGTGCTCAAACCGGGCACGTACAAGCTGGCCAACGAGGACGGCGAAGAACTCACCAACGCTTGGAACATCCAACAGCTACGTCGCTTCTACCCTTAGCTAGGATTTTCCAAGTATTTCCCCGTTGTAAAAACGCATGGCCAACACCCCAGTTGGTGTCACCTATGTAAATACTCCAAGTCTAATGAAAGGGCAACTCGGCTTTCCCCTGAAACCCAAGTTACCCTCGGGGGCTACTGCGGGGGGCACCCCCCCAAATGGTCCCATTTTTTCGCGCAAAAAACGTAACAACACGCGCTAAATTTGTTTCCTACTTCAACCTCGAGCCATGATTCGAACGGGCGCGGTGGCACGGCGGAAGGAGCGTGCGAGCCGCGGAGACGACCTACGCCGCGTGGCTATGGCCCGTCTCTCTCGCCTCCAACCCGGCGGGCCCCCGCGAAAAACGAACTCCCCTAACTAGAATCTACTCAGGAAGAAGGAGAAACAAAAGGCGTAATAAGCAAACAACTTCATTTACAGCAACTGCTTATGTTCACAAGACGACTTGTTTATTTACAAAAGGCCACGAGGCCAGAATTCTGATACACATAAACAAAAAACGGGCCTAGCGCCCAGATGCTTTCAGGCGGGTGGAGCAGCAGCATCGGCGGCGTCCGGGAAGAGGAATTCTTCGAAGGCCTCGGCGAGCGACCCGGCGGCGTCAGCAGCAAGCGCGTCCGCGCGCTCCATGGCCACCTCGTCCTCGACGCCCTCGGGCACGATGTAGCCCTCCGCCAGCGCCTCGAGGTTGACCTCGTAGTGGGATCGCACCACTCCGAGGGCCTTCCGGACGCCCAAGTGCAACGCCCGCCGCATCCGCTCCGTGACGTGGCCGCCGAGGGCGCGCAGGCGGCTGGCCAGCCGAGCCGCCGGCACGGGCCTCGCCTTCCTCGACGACGCGGCGGTCTCGAGGGCCGCGTCACGCGGCTCCCGCGCCGCCTCCCGCTCGCAGGAGTTGTAGGAAGCCCGCGGGGCCTCGGCCCACCCGAGCGGCGTGCCCCAAGGCGGTGCGCAAGCCTGGAATCAACAAGACGACAAGAAATCAGAAAGGGGGAAACGGACCCTCTAAAAGCAAGAACTAACAAGCAGGGTCAAACAGTAACTCACCCTCGACTTGTTTCCTCTCCAGATCGAGGTCGCGGCGCGCGGACTCGAGCGCCAACTCGAGGCGCTGGACGGCCTCACCCTGCTCGCGGAGAGCCAGCTCCTGGCTGGCGTTGTTGATGCTGAGCGTGAGCGCCTCATCCTCAACCTTGGAGAATGCGGCGTTCCGCTCCTCCGGCCGACTTCTCCGCCGCCTCGCGAGCAACGCGTTCCCGCTCCAGCGCCGTCCGGCATCGCCAAGGGCGGCCTCGCTCCTCGCCGGAGCCGCCCTTCCGCCCCCACGGCGGGCGATGCGCTCTCGCCGGAACCGCTCCTCGGCGGCGACGAGGGCCGCGGCCTTGGCGTCGAGGGCGGCCCTCGGTCGTCGGCCTCCTTGGCGCGCCGCTCCAACCCGCGCGCCCGCTCCTCGGCCGGCGCGCCGCGCGCCGCGCCCCCTCGAGCGACGTGCGGAGCTCCCGGGTCTCGGCGCGAGCGGTGGCCACCTCCGCCTCCCGCTTGGCGGCCGGCGTCCGCGTCTTGTCCGTGTCCTCGCGCGCGTTCCACGGCGCCTCGTCGCGATCGACGAGGGCCGCGCGGATCCGCTCGAGACTCGAGTGACGCGCCGTGTCCCCGCCTCGAGCTCTCGGGAAGCACGTCGCACCACGCCATCGCCCGCACACCGGCCCACCGTGCCGGCGTCCCCGAGAGCATCCGCAAGCGCGTCGAAAGCGCCGCATCGCTCCCGAGCCGGCGGGCCTCGGCGTTCACCCGGTCGAACGCGTCGTACTTCTCATGGGCGCGGCGCTCGAGCTCCCGGCATCCACACGTCGAATCTCGTAAGTGCCAAGGCTTGAATGCGCACGCGAAAACGAAAAATAAAGAGAGACGAGCGGCCGTGGCTCACCCGGAAGACGATCCGGGCCGGGCCGCCGTGGACCCGCGCCGCGCCTCGTTCAACGCGCGGTTGAGCGTGGTGCCGTGGCTCGGAGCTCGCCCCGCAGCTCCCGCTCCCCCCCCGGCGTCGGCGAACGCAGGGGGGATCCTCCACGGCCCCCCACCCCGGGCGGGGGCGGCCGGCGTGGGAGGACGAGGCCTCGGCACCGTGCCCTCGGCCCCCCACCGCCGGTGACCCTCGCGCCGCCTCACAAGGGCCCCCTCCCGGGGCTCGGAGGAATCGTGGGGCCGGCTCGGCCCACCGGTTCCACCCGGGCGGCGGGGAGTCATCCGAGAGCTCCACTACCTCCGCCCGGAGACCGCCGGCGGGCGGAGCCGCTTGCGCCGCCTCCGCCGCACCTCCACCCGCGCCTCCGCGGCCACGGGCGCCCGTTGTGGCGCCGTGGCCGCCGCCTCCGGCCGTGCCGCCGCATCCGCGGGCGCTCCCGCAAGTTGCGCCCGCTCCACCTCCTCCGCGGTGGTCGCCACCGCGGGCCGCACCTCCTCCGTGGCCGCCGGCCGCGCCCGCGTGCCTCCGTGGCGACCGGCGCCGGCCGCCCCTCGGCGACCTCCGGCCGCGCCGCGGCGGCCGATCCGCCGGCCGAGGCCTCGAGGCCCCGGCCGGCCTTGAGAGCTCGTGCCCGCCGCCGCGCTCGTCCCCGGCGCGACCCCCTCGACGAACGCTGCCGGGTGGGGATCGACGCGTCCGTCCTCAGCACCTTGGCCGGTGCAAGAGGAGGAACGGTTGGCACCGCCCTGCGCAGACACGAACGGAGGGGTAAAGCATCTAATCACCAGCACACTAAAACCAAACAAAGGAAGACAGGCTCCTTACCTCGCGGAGGAAAAGGCCCGCTTCCTTTTCCTCGAGGCCTCTGACGAGGCCGGCGCAGCGGCCGCGCCTGCCGCAGCGCCTCCCCGACGGCGCCGCCGCACGCACGGGCACGCCCGCCCGCGCGCGCGGCGCGCCCAATGCCGCACCCCCCGATGACGCCACCGCGCGCGGGGGCACGCTCGCCCCGCGCGCGGGCACGCTCGCCGACGCACCCCTTGACGACGACGCCGCGTGCGCGGACGCGCTCCCTCCGCGCGCGGAGCACGCTCGACGCGCGCACGGGCGCGTCCGCCGCGCGTGCCTCCGTGGCACGCGCCGGCACCTCCCCGCGGCGCGTGCCGCCCCCGATGATGATTGCCCGGCGGCGGGCGCCGGTGCGCCCGCCCCGTGCGAGGCCACCCCCCGACGCCGGCGCCGGTTCCGCGACGGGGCGCAGGTGCCACTCGTCTAAGGGGCCCTCCCCCTCGGACTCTTCCTCCTCGTCCTCGCTCCGAGGACGAGGGCTCCTCGATATCCGGGGAGGAGAGCCCCGGCTCCTCGCGCGGCGGGTACTCCGCGGACCGTTGGTCGCGGCGCGCTTGGCGACGCCCGGCGTGCTCCCTCTTGCGCGCCGCCCGCTCCTGCTCGCTCCCGCCGCGCCGCCCGGCCGAGCGCACGGGGAATCGGGGGGTGGGTGGAACGGACTTGGCGGCGTTGAACTCCACCGGTCGCGCGCAAGAGCGACAATGGCGCGTCGAAAAACAAAAGCCGGACCAAGGACCGAAACGAAATCGGAACCCAACTCACCGGCGGGCCCGTGGGGAGCATCTCAAGGTCCCACGGGGGTCCGACCCGCCGGCGCCGGCGTCCGGTGTCGACGGCGCTCCGCGCCCGGTGAGCGCGTACGGCCGCTCCGGCGGCGTCGGGAGCATCCGCGACCTCGCCAGGTCGACGGGGTTGGCCGCCTCCGTCATCTCGAAGATGCAGAGTGGCCTCTGCATCAGAGGCACGACCCGCCGGTGGTGGAGGAAGGCGAGGACGCCCATCGCGTTGAGCCCGTGCTTCGCCAGCCGCTGCAGGGCGGCGAGGACGGACTCTTGCCGCGCCCGATGCTGGGCCGTAGGAACCCCGTAGCCCCAGGAGTCCGGCCTCTTCTTGAACACCCGGCCGGTGTAGGGAGGAAGGCCGGGCTCGGCGTTGCGCAGGTAAAACCATCCCCGCTCCCAGCCGGCGTTGTTCGTCGTCATGGTGCGGGGGGATGTAGAAATCCTTGAGCTGCCCCCGCGGGCAAGCGACATCCCGCCGGCGCGCACCGCGCGGCGGGTCCCCGGCTCCGACGTGGGCTGCGTGATGAGCTCCCCCGCGGAAGAGGTGTACCCGCAGCTCCCAATTGACCGGATCCCCGGGTACCCTTCGCAGACGCCCACGAATGTGGCCGCCTGCGAGATCGCGTTGGGGGCGAAATTGTGCAGCTCCACTCCGTAGTGGTGGCACATCGCCCGCATGAAGGTGCTCGCCGGCGCGTTGAAGCCGCGTTCGTGGTAGCGGAGGAAGCTCACCACGTAGCCCTCCGGCGGGTTGGGCTCGCGGTGTGTCGCCGGCGGCACGATCCACTCCGCCGGGCGCCCTTCTTCGTTGGCCGACAGCTGGCCGGCGGCGACCAGCTCGCCAAGCGCGAGCCGGGTCACCGTCGACTTCTCCCGTGGCGTACGGCTCCAGGATCCTAACGGGAAGCTGAGGTGGCGCCATGAGGGGGACGAAGGAATGCGAAGGCGGAGAACGAGGAGCGGAGGAAAAAAGCTCTAACAGCGGGCCTGCGTGATGGCAAGAGCGAGGCGAAGGCGAAGGGACGGAGGACTGAAAGTGGTAAGGTGCCAAGGTAAAAAACCGCCGTCCACTCCTCCCCGCGCTTTATAGGCGACGGGCGAGCTCTCCCGGAGCGGACGCCCCGCCGCATTAACTCGCAGGAATCTTTCCATCGCGTCGACGGGTGGGCCCCACCACGACCGCGCCGACTCTAACACCGCAGGCGGGTCATCATTACGGCGAGACCGGCGGCGACCGCGGCAAAACCGTCACGTCCGCCGGCCGCGCCGCCCACTACGCGCGCGCGCACGGCCGCAACGCCTAAAAAGGCGCGCCCGCGCCGCAAAATCGCAGCCACGACCGCAAGGCAATTAAATGCCCGGGCCCCTTGCCAAGCAAGGAGAGCCCTCGAGCGAGGCGAACCCTCGGCTCGAAACAAAGGCGACCCTCGATGGGATGTCAGCGTGAGAAGGTCGCCGGGACCCGCTCGATGTAGAGCAGGCAACCGCGGGCACCCATGCCACGAAGAACCCTCGAGCGGCATGACCCTCAACTCGAGACAAAGGCGACCCTCGATGGGATGTCAGCGTGAGAAGGTCGCCCGGGACCTGCTCGACGTAGAGCAGGCAACCGCGGGCACCCATGCCACGAAGAACCCTCGAGCGGCATGACCCTCAACTCGAGACAAAGGCGACCCTCGATGGGATGCCAGCGTGAGAGGGTCGCCCGGGACCTGCTCGACGTAGAGTAGGCAACCGCGGGCACCCATGCCACGAAGAGCCCTCGAGCGGCATGACCCTCAACTCGAGACAATCTCAACCCTCTAAAAGAAGGCACGCGCGTAAGAGGATCGCCCAGGTCACGCTTGAAATAGAGCGACACCGAAAGCACTCATACCGCGCCGTGCTGCCAACAAGCACCTCGAGGGCTGGCACGCCCAGACCCCTCGACGGCCGCAAACGCGAAAAGACGGGGCTGTCCATGCACGGCCCCGCACGGCCTTGCGATCGAGAGGTTCGAAGCCCGACCCTCGACGGGTTCGAACGGCGCGCCCGGATCACGCAGTTAGGGACGACGAGGGCACGCGCATTCGAGCCGTTCCTCGAGCCCGTCGGCTCGAGGGTGCCCCACATGTCGTGTTCGAGAGCCAGCGAGGGCAGCTAGCCGGGGGGATCCCACCGAGGGAGAGCTTCCGCGCCCTCGGTCCCTAGCGAACGGGACCGAGCCCCACCTAGCAAACCCACGCAAGCGCTTCCATGGACGTGTCTCCGGACCGCGCAGCCTACCCTTATCGAACGGGGCATGGACGTCCACTTGAACCACCCGCTAGCAGCTCGATGAGGAATCCGCGATTCGCGACCCGCTCGATGGGAGTCGTGGAAACCTCACCCTCCGTCCCGCGGAGGGACGGCGAGGGCGCGTTAAAAAACAAGTCGTCAGGCTCGACCCGATCGCCTCGAACAGGCCAAGGCTCGGGGGCTTGACGCACGGCTACACCTCCTTGAAATTGCACCCGCCGGGAGACAAGGACAGGGGAGCGTGCACCCCCGATGCCGGCTGAAATACCGCCGATGCCGGTTGGCATATGTGCCACGCCTTTCTGACCAAATTGCTCGCGGTTAACCCCTGCAGGAGAGCCCACACTCTGCCCGGGGCTTCGGGGCTAGACCCGCGGGTCGGCGCCGACGCGGCCCCACGGAAAGCGTTCGCAAACAAGGAGGGAAGAACGTCCTATCAGTAGGTTCCAGCATCTGCGGGAGCCTCAATGGCAAACCCGCAGACGCTCGGGGGCTACTGTCGGGGACCGCCCTAGGGGTCCCCTTTAACAATGGGGGAACCCTCACTTAAATCCCCGCATCAAAATAAGCTAAGCCTAACCATGCAGGAAACTAACCGTGCAGGACATGGCCCATGCGGCGGGACTCCGGAGGCCCACCAAGACGGCCCGTCTGGAAGACCCCTCGAGCAGGCTCCGCCCGCGCCGAGGGCACGCTCCTCCTCGAGCGGGCTCCGCCCCCGTTCGAGGGGCAACCCCCTCCTCGAACGGACTCCGCCCCGTTCGAGGGGCGACCCTTCCCTCGAGCGGTCCCGCCCCCGCTCGAGGGCACGCTCCCCCCTCGAGCGAGTCCCGTCTCGCTCGAGGGTCCGCTCCGTCCTCGGGCCGGGGCCCGCCACGCTCACGGGCGCCCCGCACGCGTGCGCCGGCCCCGTACTTGGGCATTTAACGCCCGACGCCGCGGGACGGCGCCATCATGCGCCCGGGGTTCACGCCCGGTGCCGCCATACCAACTCCCCGGGGAGGAGCCCATCCCCGCCACCGTGGGATGGACCGTGCGGTACGGCCGGTGTCGGTCCCGTGACACCGTGCGCCCACTCACCGTACGGCTAACGCGCCCGACCCTCGAAAAGGGGCGGGCGCACCCTCGATTCCACTTTCCCCGTGACCCCGCAGGTTAGGTAAGGGGCGCTAGGCGGTGGATGGCCATCCCGGCCACCGCGCGCGCGGCCGCCGTACCCACGCATGCGTGCGCACGCCCGACACCGCGAGCGCACGCCGGGCACCGCGGCAACCACTCCACTACCGCGAGCTCATTGGGAAGGAACGCCGTTCGCCCGCTCCCCGTACCCCGTACCAGCCGTCATCAGCACCTCCCTCGAAGCCTATCAGAGGGCGCCATCGCCATCTGCCGCCTCCTACCCTCGAACCGCCACTGTTTGGGTACAAGGTAGGCCATCATGGCCGGATCGCAGCGAAGATCGACCGGACGGCCGCCCACTCTACACCGTAGCGCGACGTGCTCCCCCACGTAGCTAGGTAGCGCGGCGTGCATGTAACTCGCCGCCCCCTTGGCCTATAAAAGGGGAGGCGAGCCCCCAGCCGCGGGGGGACGAATTCGGAGGAACGAGTTCAGTTGGACACAACACACCGTGCACTCCCTCTCTCATTCTCCCACAACACCTTCAACCGCTCTCACAGGGACTTGGAAACCACGCTTCCTCTCCCGCCTTGCTTGTACTTGCCCCACTACAAGCACCCCCGGTGCCGAGCAATATAGTGCCACGAGCACACCACTGCTGGACGTACGGCCCCCTCGGCCGGAACCAGGATAAAACTTTGTGTCATTTGTTGCTTGGCATCGACCATTGAGGGATAGACCTAGGCGTTATCTACTGGTTAGTGTCGGGACCATATTCCGCACCGACAACGGCCTCCTCGCTCACCGACGGCAGGGGCTATGACATGTTGTATGTGCTCAACCACGCACGTGATGCCGCGCTCAGGTGCCTCCGTGCTCGCCGCAACACATTGAGCTAGGCAGGCCGCCATGGATGTCATGTGCGCCAGCCTGCACAAGCACCAAGCATGAGCCCCCACGAGCACCATGAAGGACCCGATTTGCTTGGGTCTGCAGCGAATCCACCTGATCTGCTATTCTTCATGTCTAATTTCTTGATGCATCAATGGATTTTGGAGAATCGATAGGAGAAAGTAAGGGGATCGAGACGCACAGTTACACCGGCTTAAGTTGGAGGAAGAAGACGCCCCTGTGACAGGATTCCCCCTTGTGTGTGGGCCCCAGGAGCAGGCCTCGTTGCCTTTTTCTCGACTACTCTACGTGCGTAGTACGACACCCGCGTTCCACCCGCATCCCCACCCCGTCCCTCCCCTCTAGACTTAAAACCCATTCCCACCCATCTGTCACAACCCCCACATGTGGACCCACCCCAAAATACCCGATTCACCTCGCCCCACTAGCAGGCTTACTTGTGAGGTGATTCTTGAGTGGATCAAGTTGTACATGGTTCGCCGGAAGCCTTGGGGCCTAAGTGGCTCACCGGCAATCGTCATCGACCCTCCGGCTTGGTGTGGAGCGGCGAGGATACTTTGTGCGGGGGACGTGGAGACCCCCTTCCTTGGTGGAGAAGCTCCTTAGTGGAGGCAACATCAAGGTGACCAAGGGAGCTTGGCGAGTGCCTAAGTGGCGAGGCTTTGTGGCGAGTCAAGTGGTCCTTTTGGGAGAGACTTGGTGACCGAGAAGCAATACTCTTGTGTGAGTGCTTCAACAACGTGGACTAGGGGTGGCTTAGTGCCTATCGATACCACGGGATAAATCGTGTGTCAAGAGTTTGCTTCCTCTCATCCCCTTTACGTTTCCGCATTTACTCTATTGCAATCTTTGCTTGCCTTTACTTTCCTAGAGTAGTATCATGCTAGGATTGGCTATAGGTTGTGAACCTTGTTTTGGGATGGGAGTTTCACACTAGAACAACCCTAAGTGCACATCTAGATAGTATGTTCTAGTTTATCTTTGTGCCAAAATAGTGAAGCCCTAGGTTAAGTTTTTTAGTTGCCTAATTCACCCCCTCCTCCTCTTAGGCTAACGAGCATCCGATTCCTTACAAAGTCAAGTATAGAAATTCTAACTAAGGTGGCGCTACGAGTCGTTTAATGAAAAACAAACCTATGGTTTTAGAATGGCTAAAGGTGTGAAAGGTTTTCTTAAGGATTTTATGGGGGGGCTAGTCAAAGTTTTTAGTTAGAAGAGAGGAAAGAGATAGACTTGTTCAATCCGGACGGCAAACAGTCAACATAATCAATGCTACCTCTATTGGCTATAGTTTTTGGTGGGGGCTATGGGAAGGCCTAGGTTGATTGGCAAAGAGTTAGATCAATACAACATGCAATGCAACATAACATGGATGAACAAAACAACATGATATGGAGGTTGTCTAAAGCAAAACAAAAGTTAACCTAAATTAATTAGCCACAAGTTTGGGATCGAAGGATGGTGCCAACTTCAAATATCTCTCTAAAAAGACAAAAGAAAAAGTCTCTAAAATCTAATAGGCACACAAAAAGGGTCTACAAGTTTTCCAAGATCAAATAACAAAGTACTCCCTCAATAGCAATTAGATCATACAACATGGTGTTGTGGTTTTTATTAGAGCAATGGTACAATGTTACTTGATGGTTCGATTAAAGAGCACAATGTAGACGGTCATGTATATATATAAATAAAACCGGGTTGCCTCCCGCAAAGCGCTTCATTTAAAGTCATAGAGCTCGACTTTCTCACATACCTTCTTGTTGTTGTGGAGCCATGATCCTTCATGCAAGATTTGAAGGTGTTCATGCAGCCTTGATCCACTCTCCATGCTTGACACGATCACTTATGCTCGATGAGAGGCTTGCCCAATCGTCTCCTTGCATCATCATCATCACCTTCTCCATCACACTTTATCATTGCCTCTTCTTTCACAAATTTTCCTCTCTGTCCAGATCAGACCATGTAGAAAACAATAGCTTCCATGCGTGGAGCATGAAATTATCTTTCCATCAAGTATTTATTCAACCCCAACGGACTCCGATCGAGTGAGTTATGCCCGTTCTACTACGACGCTACAATCTGTCCAAAGCTGATTTCAGACCGCGCATCGTTCAATGTTTTTGCCATATCTCTTTGTACAGGTCTTCAAATTCATCATCTTGGATGTGTTGGAACTGGCACTTGATGGAGCTTCTGATTTTCAACTTTTTCTTCCTTGAACATGTCTGACCAGGTCCTCAAAATGGATGAAAACAACGACGTCTGTTTTTGAGGTTC
Organism: Cenchrus americanus; assembly: GCA_947561735.1. Lineage (NCBI taxonomy): Eukaryota > Viridiplantae > Streptophyta > Magnoliopsida > Poales > Poaceae > Cenchrus > Cenchrus americanus. Next base: position 70,962,545 of record OX387244.1, on the reverse strand, counting down.
GGTGACGGTGATGCACGGGTTTGCAATTCCTTCGGGTATGACTTCTCTCCTCTTAATTTATGTTTAATTCCATACATGGTTAGTGAAACTTGGGATTTCTCCCACAATTTGCTCTTTTAAGGTCACTAGCTTGACCGAGCACAAAGCAAGTCCAAGATTTACAAATCATATCGCAAACAAACGCATCCATAACCAAATTTATGACAAAGTAAGTTGTGATTAATTGTAGCATAAGTTTTCTTGCTCAGAGCTAAGCTCTCATTAGGAAAATTTTCATTAGGCATGTAAATAATTCAACAAAGCCTCTTTATCACTCTCAAGAAATTCTAGCCTATCATCAACATCATAAGAACAAGGCATAGAATTGAATCAACCTCACTATTGGACATGAATCATAGATATATCAAAGGAATATTATCAGATCCAAAAGTATCTTGAGAGGTTAATTTGTACCTTGGCCTTCGAGCTTTTTATCGTGGGTGGTCTCTCGGAGTTGAAAGCAAATGATCTTCAATGATCGGTGGCTTGTATCATCTTTTCTCAATTCCTTCGTTCGCGCCACACTCATCAAGGTTGCCTTGTGTGGACTCACTCTTCTTATTCATTTGTGGGACTTCACACATGTCTCAAATATCTTTATGTAACTCCATGATCCTTCGTGTAATCCATCGTGATTTACTTCTAACATCTCCTAGCGTCGGATGTTTCCAACTTGTGCCTTCTTTTTCCAATGCTCTTGGGGTCTTTGTTTTGTTCCAAACTTCTGAATTTCATATCATGTGGTCCAATGGAAGTGTTGTCCAAGCTCCTCTTCGTTGTCGTCGTCCTCATGTCCACTATCTTGTTCTCATCATATTGCTGCTGCCTCTTTTTCATGGATTTTCCCTTGTGTACATAACAAAACATACACCAAAATATTGTTCCATTGAAAACTTTATAAAATTACCTTTCTAACGGGTACTCATTCATCTTAATCGGAGCCCAAATGAGGGAGCTATGGTCGTTTTGTTTCCGCTCTTGCATGTTGTCCAGAAAATTTCAGAACGCGCAAGCTTCGATAATTCGGCCATACCCGTTTGTAGGAACCTCCGATTGACTTGATTCTTGATTCGTTGGAAGCGTAACTTCATGGGGCATCTAAATTTCCAAAGATATCCTGTTGTTCTCCATTGAGGTTGTGCAGATATTGATGCGAACATAGACTTCTTACGAATCGATCCGAAAATGTTGACGACCTTGATCTTGTGGTCTTTGGGGCGTTACATCGCGTCTCCTTCGGCTTTAAGTTATCACCATTGCTGGACCAGCGAGTAGCATGATGGCAATGGTGTGTCTTCTTCATGATTTTGCTTTAGCCAAAGTGACGGGCACTTCTTTCGCAATGTGATTGCTTCTGACACCTATTGTTTGGACAAACAAACCTCCACGAAACATTAGTCTTAAAACATTAATTGACACATTGACATACCTTGTTTAACATCGCTCGTGTAGGGTGTGGATTCAATAGCGGATGATGGGCCACTAACAAAAGTTAGCACCCACCAGTAAAGAGTGGATCTTGATGTAGTCATCATCTTGTCGGAGTGGATTGTGAACTTCTCGAACATCTTGTGTCTAGCTTTTCACCTACTTTCAAGGACACCAACAAGAAAGCAAGCATATATGCAATAATAAAAACTAGGGTTAGTCAAAGAGATAGATGGATTGCCCTAGGGTTCAAGTTGCTGTTCCCCGGCAACGGCGTGAGAAAAAGGGGCTTGTTGACGGTTCAAAACCGTGCTCAAGTTCACTGCAAGCCTACGGGTGACTTGGTGCCTTTTTCACCAAGGAGGGTCCTCCCTAGATTTGTCAATCCATGGATCGGAAGCAAACTCCTAGGATTCTCCATCTAACCTAACACGAAGCATTGATTGCATAAGAAGATAAACCTTAAAGATATACGAGTCATAGCATAAGGTTGATCGCATCCATGAACGTCGACATGGTAAGGAGCAAGCAAGGGAAACTAAGGCCTATCGTCTTCTAGTCGTAGTTCTAGCCAAAAGAGCAAGCGCGACATGCATCTCATCCAAAGCCATCTTTAAACTACTATCCTCCGGTCCGATTCCGAAGACGCCCGCCTTTTGGAGCCACCGTCCTGTCACAACGCACTCCTATTCGTGTGGGTTAGCCTAGGGCGAGTTCAAGAAGAACAAGTTGAAAACGCTTGGTCGATCCGGTATGCACCTCTAGCCACCATGACTACAAGAGCACCCCAAACAATCTATCTAGAATAGATTGAAGATGAAGCATAGCCAAGCGAGAGCAAAATCATAAAAGGAGGAATCGAGTCGCTAAAAGATCGGATGACATGAAGTACTTTACTCACATAATAAACATGTTTAGATCATCTCCACCGAGTACATACCATTGATGACCTCAACTAGCTCTGGAACTCTGCCATGGCTCAACCGTGCAAGGCGGCCATGGCGGCTAGGGTAGGCCTAGGCCATCTCCTAGACAACTTCGAGGACTCGCGGCGTCCGTCGTCTGCCTTCGTCGCTCTCTCCTAGGTTTCGTCGAGTTCCTCCGGATGGATGCTGCCGAATTTTTGCAGCGAAACTATTAATACCCCGAAGCAACCCTAGTCCAAAGGAAGGCTCGAACCGCCACGAAAATGGGTTGGGCCGGTCTGCATGGGCCGGACGGCCCAGGGGCTTGTTGGCCCGTTTAGGGCCCATCTTTCGCGGGCGAGCTTCTCTTGCAATCGTGAGCTTTTGTCTTCACAATTGTGTGGCCTTTTGACGTCTTTATCCACGTGAATAGTTAGGATGTCTTGTCGTCCAAGCCTCTATATCTTCTGTCTGAGTCCCCAGAGTTTTGTGCCTTCACATTGTAGTCCTTGGGTCATTTGGAGTCATGTTCACCTCGAGTGTTGACTTGTATCGGGCTTCATGATCTTCTCGCAAAGTGCTCATTGAACTTCCCCCGGAAGTGCTCCTTTTAGTGCCTAAATCCTGCGTAAACAACATACTCCAAATACCACATTCACAAGTGAACTTGTTACATCATTAGTATGCCTAGTGGCGGGTTAGTTGCAAATCATAATCGAAACCAATGTCTAACAAGTACTCTACGTTGACGGAAATTCACCATCAACAAGCACCGACAACCAAAGGCCCTGAAATGGCTCACTCTAGGTGCTTGCCCGTGCATGAGCTCATAGCACGTCTTGTTCAAGAAGGCCCTCAGAAAAATCCGGTTCCCAACATGGCAAGCGGTATTCACCACTTCTGCCCAATATCTCCTCAAAGTCCTATGCTCATCAAGCATCGTCCGAGTCATCTCACAAAGGGAACGATTTTTGCTCTCAACCACACCATTCTGACAAGCCACATAGGGAGAAGAAAACTGATGTTCGAGATCCAAATCATGACAAAATGTTTCGAAATGATTAAATTCACTGCCATTGTCGCTACGAATAGCTCGAACAACATCTCCATGTCTCTCGTTCTTCAACCTCAAGATTAGATCCCTCACAAAACCAAACGTCTCCCCCTTGTCAGCCAAAAAGAAAACTCAAGCGTAGCGAGAATAGTCGTCCACGATCACAAGGACATACCATTTCCCACCCGCCGAGCACACACGAGCTGGACCAACCAAGTCCATATGGAACAGCTCGCATGGCCTCTCTATCATAATGGATGTTAGAGGCGGATGAGAGGCGACAACCATCTTGCCATGCCTACACGGAGCACATACCAAATCCTGTTGGTACTTCAATTTTGGCAATCCTCGGACTAATCCTAGCCCACTCAAGCATGACAACAAGTCAAAACTCAAGTGACATAGTCTCATATGCCATTTCCAAAGCTCCGTCGAAACACCAGCAACCAAACAACGAAAAGAGCCAACACACAGAAAAATCGGCTCTGAAAATTTGACCCTCAGGGATGATCGTGCACACGAGATCGCCTCGAGAATCCAAAACACGAGAACAACCTGTTTTGAAACGGACTTCAAAACCCTCATCAAGAAGTTGAGAGACAGAGAGAAGATTGTAACTCAAAGACTTGACAAGAGAAACACACCGAAGAGTCACAGACTCACTCACCTTCACCGTGCCCACTGAAAGCACTCTACCTTTCCCATTATCCCCAAAAGTGATGTACTCTTTGGTCATCACCAAGGTGAGGCTGGAGAACCACCGTCGATCTCCGGTCATGTGTCGAGAGCAACATGAGTCGATCAACCAAAAGTCCTCCATGCCTCCCAACTGCAAAATAAAAATGAGAGCGAGAGTGAGCAAAGGACTCAGCACTTGGGTTAGTACAAAATGAATCAAACCAGTGCCTCGCCATTTTGCTCAAACATGGGGTTAGCAAAATCCATTCTATCTCTCCTAGATGGAACACCCACACGTCCCCTTGGAGGACTACGCGTGCCACGAAGGGGAGACCGTGGCCCGTAGCTCCTCTGGGACCTAAAGCTGCGATCGTTCCCCCCATACTCGTATTGGCCACGAGCAAAGGAATGTCCAGCAAACTCACCACACCCAAACCCAACACACCTACCACCTTCTCTATGTGGTGGCTCACCACGCACTAGTAGAAATACTCTAATCAATGACATTTTGCTTGTGACAATGCAAAACTTCGTCACAGAATAATACCTTTCTGTGACAAAATTTTCATTTTCGTCATAAGGTACAAGTGACGAAGTTTTTTCCTCAATTATTAATGACGAAAATAAAAAAATCGTCACAGAACTGTAACTGCAAATGGTCACAGATTATGTTTTTATTTTGTGACAAAATCTAAGCGTCACCGATTAGATTTGACATCGACATCGTTTATTTGACTCGTTTGGCACATTTAATGATGATGCAAATTGGTCACAAATGAGTTTTAGAATTCGTCATAGATAATATGTCTGGTTTCCCTCACGTCTACCACTTGACGGCGTGCGATGCATGAGCGATTTGGTCACATATAAGTTTTAGGAATCGTCATAGATAAATGTCTGGTTCCACCTTGACGGTGTGCGATACGTGGGCCACATTAAATGTGCATGCCCACTCAGGGATTTGAACCTGAGACCTTTGGAACAAAATTGAAGTGCGCTGACCACTAAGACGAGAACCAATTTGTGTTATATTGGGGTTTTTACTTCTTTTTATCAATGAAACATAATAAATCCTGAAAATAAACCTAAATTGCAAAAAAGTTGCCCACTCACGGATTTGAACCTGAGACCTTTAGAACAAAATTGATGTGCGCTGACCACTAAGACGAGAATCAATTTGAGTTATATTGGGGTTTTAACTTCTTTGTATCAATGAAACACAATAAATCCTATAAATAAACCTAAATTGCAAAAAAGGTTCCCACTCAGGGATTTGAACCTGAGACCTTTGGAACAAAATTGAAGTGCGCTGACCACTAAGATGAGAACCAATTTGTGTTATATTGGGGTTTTTACTTCTTTTTATCAATGAAACATAGTAAACCTAAATTGCAAAAAAGTTGCCCACTCAGGGATTTGAACCTGAGACCTTTGGAACAAAATTGAAGTGCGCTGACCTCTAAGACAAGAACCAAATTGTGTTATATTGGGGTTTTTACTTCTTTTTATTAATGAAACATAATAAATCCTGAAAATAAACCTAGATTGCAAAAAAGTTGCCCACTCAGGGATTTGAACCTAAGACCTTTGGAACAAAATTGATGTGCGCTGACCACTAAGACGAGAACCAATTTGAGTTATATTGGGGTTTTTACTTCTTTGTATCAATGAAACACAATAAATCCTATAAATAAACCTAAATTGCAAAAAAGGTTCCCACTCAGGGATTTGAACCTGAGACCTTTGGAACAAAATTGAAGTGCGTTGACCACTAAGATGAGAACCAATTTGCATTATATTGGGGTTTTTACTTCTTTTTATCAATGAAACATAATAAATCCTGAAAATAAACCTAAATTGCAAAAAAGTTGCCCACTCAGGGATTTGAACCTGAGACCTTTGGAACAAAATTGAAGTGCGCTGACCACTAAGACAAGAACCAATTTGAGTTATATTGGGATTTTTACTTCTTTGTATCAATGAAACGCAATAAATCCTATAAATAAACCTATATTGCAGAAAAGGTTCCCACTCAGGGATTTGACAACCGAAGACCATTGGAACAAAATCGAAGTGTGCTGACCAGTAGGACAAGCATTAGTTTCTATTGTATTATGCTGTTTTATTTCTTTTTTATTAATTGAATGCAAAAATATTATAAATCAAACTTGAAAAAAATATGTGAAACATGAGATTCGAACATAAGGTCTCTTGCAACATAATACCAAGTCATACCACTACACTATTCTTCTTTTTGTGATAGAAGGGGCAAATATTGCCCTTATTAAGTACATGCACGTTTATGGAATTGATAGTTTTTTTCCTAAATGCTTCTAAATCATGTTCTATCAATTTATGATATTGACTTTGGTCATCTCTTCATGTGTAAAAATTTGAACAATTCAAATTTTGAATTCTAAAAAAATGACAACTAAAAGCAAGATTCTTTTGACACTAAATGATGTAAAATGTAAATATGACCTAAATGAACTTTGTATATCTTGATGAGTTGTGAATTTTTAGTATTCATGACTTTTCAATTCGATACAGTTAGGGTTTGAAAAACAGAAAATTCTATAAAATTTAGTGAAATTCAAATTTTGAATGGTTCAAAAATTTCCAAATCCAAAAATGTCCAATACATAGTGTGTCCAACTTTCTCAGAATCACTTAGAACTTTTTTGACAACATGATACACCAAAAGGCGGATCCCTTGCAAGTTTTCAGATTTTTTCGGAAGATTTGATGATTTTAACATTTATTATTTATTAAATCAACAAATAATGAAAATAATAGGCAAATTTGGTCGAAAAATTCCAAAACTTCACACAACATCTTGATTTGGATCCATAAGAATCCCAAAAAAATTCAAATGATTTTGAGCAATTGGTACCATACATCCCACATAGGGATGAAGATCTCTCGCTATGTGACAATGACATGTGTGAGACACGTATGCTTTAGTGGCGATATGCATCATCACTTTCTCAGAATCACTTGAAACTTTTTTTACAACAAGATACACCAAAAGGTGGAGCTCATGCAATTTTTCAGATTTTTTAAGCAAGATTAGATGATTTTAACATTTATTCTTTATTAAATCATCAAATAATTACAATAATATGTAAAAATAGTTTGAAAAACGACGGAACAACATCACTACACCGACCGGGACAATGTTTATGACTAAGCTAGCGAGAATAGTCTACAAAATAGATTTGGACCCCAGCCGCACACCACACTAGGCCGAGCCTCATCGTTTTTTCTTTTTAATCTACTATTAAAATTTGAAACTAGTGTTTCTCGGTCATGGTAACTCCAAATTCATTGATTCTTTTATCTGATTTTTTGTTAAATTCATAGTTTTTGAAAATTTTAATCTTATTAGAGGTACATATAAGTCAATTTGGAATTAATTTCGGTAAACATGTAGAAATTCATTTAAATCATAGACATAGGTAATTCTTCTTTAAAATTCTTGAAACTCCTTGGTGACAAATTATATGTTGTGTTTTACATGTGAAACATGTTTTGAGGGTATATAATGTAAATAGTTTTTGAGTTGTTTGAAAGGGTGTGTTACTTAATTGTTTAAAAAATAGAAAAAACAATTAAAATAGCATGTTTTTAAATACAATTTGAAGTGTAACTTTATATTTACTCATATTAAAACCAAAACAAGGTTGTGTCCAAATTTTAGCTGCATACGAAGAATAAATGAAAGATATTTTTGCATAATAAATTGAAACATAACTTCATTTTTTCTAATTTATGATAAACTTAATGTTGTAGCTAAGTTTGAGATGCATACCACTTTGAAAATGTAAATCATCACTCAAATCTCAAAAGTTTGTGTTGAGTTATTGGAAACTATGTCATGGATGTATCCATTTGTGAGCAGTGTATGTCGTCACTTTCTTGAAACCACTTAAATGATTCTATGCCAATTTACATATTTTTTGGAGAAGTTTTAGGTATTATTATCATTTATTTATAACAAGGTGACTAGTACAAGTTTAAGTTTTCCTTATAAGTCCACTGAATTATTCCTCAATCTACTAGATGTGAGATATAATGGACCATATGTGCTTAAATTCAATTAAATGATAAAAAATATTAAATATATTCAAAAAAATTTGAAACTCGTACGAGATAATTTATATACATACTATTGTATATAAAAATATATTTATGCGTATAAGATAATTATATTCAAGTGTTACTTAACAATGGTACAATAAAATAAAAAAGAAAAACGAAAATGGTAAAAAACAAAATGGGCCGTGAAAGCTAGAAAAGACCATTTTCTGCTAAGGCCTCACTTCTTATGTTCGTTCATCTCGATCGAACGAATCTCTGCCATCCATCTCAATCCCAACATATATAAAATCCGACTAGTGGAAACCCTACCCCTCATGTCTCTCTTCATTCGCCGCTCCTACCTCATTTTGCCTCCTCTCAGAGTCTCAGATCTGCGCCACCCTCTCATGCCCTCTACCTCCTGCCACCACCACCGCCACTTCTCTCTTGCGCCCGTGCCCGACACTCCCCTTTCCCTTCCCGGTGCAGCCACTTGCTCCCTCCATCCTCGGCTCCCCTGCCCTCCATCCCCATCTCCCCTGCCCTCCTCCTATCCTTCCCCTCCTTCCACTGCGAAGGCTCAACCTAGGGAGCGCACGGGTTTTGCTAGCCAGCGACAAATCCGGCCACCGTTGCGACGACGACCTAGGTTGGAGGAAGCCGTCGCTCCTCCCCACACCTTGCAAACCTGGTATGCTCTGCCCCTCCTCAGATTCACGCACCACCCTTCCTCATATCCATCCGCCGTTTCCTCAGATCCATCCAAAGATGGAGGCTGGAGCCACCGCCGTCTATGCCAAGTAGAACCGCAATAGAAGCTAGAGGACGACGACCGTGTGTTGGAGCCTTCGGGGGACGCTGCTGAGCTATCGAGCTGCAAGCCATCACGTCAAGTTGCTACACCCACCACCTACTCGACTCTATATGCAAAAGCCAAACCTGTTCTAGTGAGCAGCTCGGCTAACACGGTTGATTCCCTGCTTCCTCTCTCTCTCAGTTTCCGATTTAGGTAATGGCAAGCATGCAAGGGCACTGTAAATAACTGGGCAAACATTGTTGGTGGTCGGCAGTAGACTGATTTTTGTGCCAAAGTGAGAGTACCTGCTATTAGATCTAAGATGATTAATGGAACCCTACAACTTCAAAGTTATTAATCATGGATGCTTTTTCTTCTAATTAGTTAATTTTGCATATCACTAGTAACTTCGATGTGCTTGAGACTTTCTACAATCTTTGCATCTTGGACTATTGCTGCCATCTGCTGCTAAATTTACTACTATACTTACATAATTCTATAAGCTGGTATTACCCAATCTCGTAGCATAACCTTTTATCAAATGCATCATGTACCTTTCTGTTTCTATGTTTTCCCAGACTTAATTCTGTAGAAGTATACTTGGACTTGGATTTGCTTTGCTCTTGTGCTTGGACATTCTAGCCGGTGGTCGCTTGTGTTAGACTACTAGGTTAGTTATTTTGGTCAACATTTTTTATCAGATCGATCCTTGAGGTGTGATTCATATCTCTGCTCACAATGTACTACCTACTCGACTACACTGATCCTATTTTCCAGATAATCTTGTACCTTACTAGTTTACTCTATTCCTTGGGCAATATGTTAATATCCAATCTTAATGTGCACATATTGAACCATATGAGCAATCTATTTGTTCCTCATTGCAAATCTATTGCGGTTTAATTTTTCTATAAATTGCTACTCTATGCTCACATGGTTGTTCCTAGCTCCACTACAATCTCTTCACTGATATCACCTGTACTGTATTTCAAGGTCCAAAGTTGTGTTGCTGGTCACCGTGCCGTTCGTAGGTTTGTCCGGAGCCACTACTGCTCAAGTCTGTTGTCTGCAGCCCCCTAGAGCTGTTCATGCAGCCAATTCAGGTTGTTGCTCACCTCTGTTTCAGTTTCAGTCACGACAGGTGTGTCGTTCACCAATATTTTGTCTACTCATTGCACTCTAATACTTTTTGATATGACTATTCTGAAATTTGAGTGAATCAATCTCTCTTTCTAATTATAAATACATCACATTTACATTAGTGAGGACTGTTATATGAAACTTCGACAGGGCAGAAGTTGTCAATGTGGCTCCTTCTATCTTGCATTTGATCATATTCGATCTTCAAACTAATTTGAAATAGTTGTGGCACTATAGTATTTGCAGAAAAGATGGTTATTTTAGATGTAGGCTTCCTATGTACTGCAAATAGATAGATGATCCTAGGCATCAGAAACCTGTAAACATGAGCAATTGTATGTGTAGCATGGTAGTGCTTCTGCACTGAAATCCCATTTGAAATTGACCATGTGTATGTGCAGGTATAATGCAATTATGGATATGAAAGAGATGGTCGTCAAGCCTAGGTTAAAGACTATATTTATGGTGCCAAATGGCAGGTAGTGATGCTATGTAGAAGATGTATGTTGACCGGGAAGATGATTCATGTAATGCTATGTAATGATATTATTTCCAATCGTATATGGATTTGTGTGGCCATTATATATCATTTGCAAATTCAAATTAAATTATTATCTGCAATTCTATGACCATTGTGATCCTGTACCTGTGACGAAACTAATTTCTAACCTGTGACGAATTGATGTTATATTTGTGACCAAAGTAATGGTAAATCTGTGACCATTTTATATGAAAAGGTGATGATGGCAAATATCATTCTGTGATGATATAAACTTGTCTTCTATGACCATTCCAAAAAGATGACATCAGCTGCCACGTCATTGATGACGTCAATGCCACGTCAGCTGCCACGTCATTGCTGACGTCAGCGCCACGTCAGTTGCCACGTCAGATGCAAACACCGTTAATGGGAGATTATGACCAAAACATAGGAACATCTGTGACCAAAAATGATCGTCACACACCACAAACGCCGTTAACGATGCCGTCAGGCAGTCGGGCACATGGACAATTATGATGATAACGAAGTTATATCCATGACCAACAACGTTAGTCATAGATTGAATTCATTTCCATGACGACACAAAATTCGTCACAGATTGGAGACACATCTATGATGGAAAAACCAATTTCATCACTGATGAACAAATGTGATGCCACCATAGTGACCAAAACAAAATCGTCACAAAAGACTAACTGTGACCATTCTGGCATCTTCAATGACGTTAATGTAACGTCATTGATGACAACATCCGTACTAGTGATGAGGCACAAACTCACGCCTCTCACGAGGGTAAATGGTACGCACCATACCCTCACCCCTCAACACCAACCTAGGCTCAGACACATCACGAGAAGGGAGATACCTGTCCTTGTTGGCCAACTCTCTAGACAATCTCTCCTCACGCTTCCTCCTAAAGCAAAACTCAGCTAGGTGCCCATCCCTCCCACAATGCTCACAATGGAAGGGTTTCGGTTTTGGCTTTGGTTTTGGGTTCTCTTTGGGCTCTGGCTTCTCCTCACTCGGTTTCTCTCCCTTCTTCCCAAAGAACTCATTCCCCAAGTCACTCTTGAACTTGATGGGTTTATGGAAGTTGTCGGTTTGTGGAGGAAACACGGGTGGATCTAGGGTTGTGTCTAGTCGGTTCCTAAGATAATTCGGTTTAGGAACAAAGGTATTTTTGTGGTGGGTTTTTGGTGGCTCTGGGATATCATTCTCACCACTACCCTCACCCACTTTCTTTGCCCCAAGCGCTTCCCCATCCTGGCGCTTGTATGTCTCGGTCATTATCCTCAACTGGGCTCATGACCAGATAACCAACCCATCAACTTTCTCAACTCATCATTCTCATCCTTTAAATGATCAACATAGTGTGCAAACTCCATATTCTTCATAGAATTTATTTCACAAGTGGAGCAAATTGTAGGAATAGGAGCTTTCACCTGAGCCTCTAGAGATCTAGCATACACAAGCGAGGCATCTAGTTTCTCATGCAAAACAGGACAAGAAGTATAAGCACCAAGCAAGGAGGGCCTAGATTTCATCTCATCTAGCTCAACCCTACGCACATCTAGTTCCTCAACCTTGGAGGAATACTTCTCCTTAAGCACAATCAATTCACTAAGAAAAGTGGAACAATCAGTGCATTCAGGTTCATTGGTCAGAATAGGAGCAGACTTAAGAGAATCTATTTGAGCCCTAGCATCATCAAGCAAAGATTCTAGCTCAACCACCTTCTCCTTAGCCTCTCCAAGCAAAGACCTATACTCCCTCTTCTCCTTGTTGGTCTTTATAAGCACATCATCACGGTTGTCAAGCAAGTCATTCAATCTAGCATTCTCCGCTATCAAGAAGGATGTGTTATTGTTTACCTCTTCCTCGGAGTCGGAGCCCGACTCATCCTTGTTTCTCTTCTTGCTTGCGGAGCTATGTGCCATGCCGCAAAAACCTTGGGCGATGAAGCACAAGTCGTTGATGTTCTTGCCCGACCGCTTGCCCTTGTGCTGGTTCTCTTCTTCATCACTTGAGCTCGACGAAGAGTAGCAGGATCTTGAGTCGATGTCGCTCGCACTGGCCACCATCGCTCGCTCCTTCTTCTTGTGACCACCACTCTTCCTTGGCCTCCGCTCGGACTTGTTCTTGCCCTTGTAGTCGTCCCTCGAGCAGTGCTTGTGGTCGGTCCTCGAATGATGCTTGTGCTCGGGCTTGACCTCCATAGCTTTCGGGCACTCGGCGATGAAGTGCCCGTGCTTCCCGCACCGGTAGCACATGCCCGAGCTCCTCTGAGCGTTGTTCCGGTTCGTGTACATGTGCTCGAACCGCCTGCTCAACAACGCGAGGTCCTCCTCACCCAGCACAACGAACTTCTCATCTGGCATGGACACAAGACAAGACAAAGAAAACTGTCTCGAAGACATGTTAGCATTAGTCCTTGAACCAGATACGAGAGCCAGACTATGGGGATCAGTCGGGTTCTCGATCTTTGCATGCACCCCACGGTCCACTTCGGATGGCTTGAGCTTGGAAAACAGCTCGTCCATCATGAGGGTCTCATACTTCTCCAACTCTAGGATGGCCTCGACCTTCCCACTCCACACGGTACGATCCAGAGAATGCAAGAGCTTGACAGCCCTGTCATGGTCATCATGCGGGAGCACAGCCACATTAGCCCTCATGTTGTTCACGATCACCGTGAAACACTGAAACATGGCATCTATGGACTCACCGAGGAGATGAGTAAAGTTCTCGTACTCTCTCCGGTAGGTCGCAAAGAGCCGAGCCTGAACCCGAGCTTTCCCGGCGTGAGCATTCTTCAGCTGCTCCCAAATCCTGCACGCCAAATCCTCTGTCTGAACCCGTTCGAATTCGGATTCACACAGAGAACGGTATAGGTAGTCGACCACCTTATTGTTGGCGTCGAACATGTCCCTCGATCCTGGAGTAAGAAAGTTCACCGGATGAACATAAGTTGTGTTCACCGTGACATCCCACAGGATTTGACCCTTGCCGCGGAGGAAAGCAGTCATCCGCCTTTGCCACATAAGGTAGTTCTTACCATCAAAGTGTGGAGGACTCGAACCTTGTTCCTGGTACGCCATCTTTGGATCTTAGACTAATTAGAATCATGAAGATCCGTAACCGGCTCTGATACCAATTGAAGGACCGATTAGGTGACCAAAGAGGGGGGAGTGAATGGGAGCCGACAAAAATTCTTCTCCAAAGAGAGAACTCGGCCTATGCCCCAAATTCACAACCAAGGATTCCCACACGAGTTTGCCAAGGTCACGTAGTCACAACGGACCTACCAACCCTTGGAACAAACCCCAAACAATCCCAAAGCGGAAGCATGAATCAAGAAGCAAAGGACTTAGCAACCCTGCGCAGTACCAGGCGGACTGTCCGCGAGCTCCGGGCGGACTATCTGCGAGCCCACGGCGGACCGTCCGCGAGGTAGCAGTGGAGCGTCCGAAAATGACTCACAAACCTCCAGTACTGCACCAACAATAACGGACCGTCCGTGGAGGCACCTCGTCCGCGACCAACACACTCCTCACGGACTGTCCGCGGACCGCAGGCGGACCGTTCGCCAAACCCCCTGCAACTGAAGACGGCTGGAAAAGCAGATCGAAAGGAAGACGCTCAAGAACAAGTGACGAACACGAAGAACACCAATCCAACTGCCTCCACGCAGACCGTCCGCGGCCTATAGGCAGACTGTCCGCCAGGCACGAACAGAATAGCCCGAACTCCAAACCGTGAGGACAACCTGTCCTACCCGTCCATGGATCTCCCAAATGGCTTGAGCTCTTGAGGAAAGATTTGGGAAAGATATGAAGCGTCCCTAGGGGGTGCTATGCCTCGAAACTTGGGTCCTCAAACAAACTAAATTGCCAGGAATCGAATTGCCACCGAGCACAACAAAAAACCTAGATTCCAACTGAAATCCTTCAATCGGAGGCCGAATTCGAAGTTTGGGGGTCAAGATCAAGCACAAAGATGCACGAGGCAACTATCCATGATCCCCACCAACAAATTCGAACCCAAACACCTCAGAATCGAAGGAACAAGCCACGCACGAAAAACCAAAGAAAATAGCGCGAAAAAGACACGAAGATTCAACGAGCTACAAGTGGAGAATCAACGCAACCATGAAAGCTTCCATTCACTCGGAGGTTAGATTCTTTACAGACAGAGGAAAAATCCAACCTTATGGAGCAAGGAAATGAGAAGCAGTCTGGATGGATGGTTTGCCTGGAAACCCTAGAGCTAATATATATGAGTCCCCTCCGGGCGAGGCAAAAGACCACACTACCCCTATCACTTAAGTTGTGATACAACGCCTCAGGGGCAAATCGGTCATGTAGCACTCCTCTTCATCGCATGGTCATGTCGTTGTCGTAGACCGCGTCCTCCCGACGCAAGCCCTGCGATCCCGCCACGTGTCCGCCGACATCGAAGCTTCTCGGCACGCCCGGATCCTGTCTCCGCCCACCGAGCCTCCGGTCTTGGTTTTGTGGCTCAACCAAGTAACCCGACGGTTTTCTGGTGAACCACCGCAAATCCGCGTGCAGACTCCGATCGTGAGCCGCTACCCTACACCGGCTCCGGTCGACGACTTCGTCTTGCTTTTCTCGCCACCATGCGGCCCGCACTTGACCCCGCTGGCCACCAGGCCCCTCGAGTCAGGCCTACTTGTCTCTCCACTCCTTGGAGGCCCCGCAAGGCATAGACCTTTCGCGCCCACTCTTCACTTGCACCAACGCAAATCAAGCTGCAACCTGCACCTGCAATACTCGGCCAAGAGTTAATCCACACCACGTTGTCAATCACTCATCACAACCAGGAGCGATCATCCACCGGTCCTCGGACGCTCCGGTCCTCACATAGGTCAACCTCTCCAATGCATAGGTCACCACCGTGGAGCTCCAAGCGGAGGGCAGACGTCCAAGGGGACACGTAGATCGTCACCGCGGAGCTCCTAGCGAGGCTGCCGCCGTGGCCGCGGGGTCCTGCTGCTACTCTGACGAGGCTGCAGTGGATCTTTATCTCCGCGCGAGTTACACCACGTGGAGGACACCCGCGTCACCGTGACCGTGGGGTCTTGCGCTACTCCGACGAGGCCACCGTGGAGCTCCTAGCGACGCCGCGGTGGAGCGTCATCTCCGCCAAGCTGCACCACAACGGCGTGTGGTCCTGCTGCTACTCTGATGAGGTTGCGTCCCCATATAGCAGTATCCGGCATCGGCCGCCGCCGCGGCGAGCCCGGTCATCGCGGAGTACCACGAGCTGGGCCTAGACACCTAGACACCGAGGTGGATTCATCGGGACAATCGTTAGAGCGGAAGGCCACCTCAACAGGATCGATTTGAGATGAGAGAGGAAGGGGAGGTACGGGAGGAAGAAGATAGGGACATTTTGGTCCAGATTTGCTGTAAAAGAATCGAAAGGGTATGCAATGGCATATTTTGAACGTTTGAGCAAATTGTAATGGCAAATTTCCAATATCACAATTTGTAATGGTATATATCAGAAACACGAAAGTTGTACGACATATATCCAATAAACTCATTTATTTATGTCTAAATTACTCATGTACACCTCTATAAGAAATAAATCTAAATGACCCACCGGTCACATCATACAAGATAAATACAATTACTTCAAATAAAATAAAAAAATCATCTAACTATTCCGTCTCGTCGGTCATGGGTGACAATTAATCTCTTGCCTTTAATCTCTCTCCAATATTTTAATCACACTTCGTGAAAAACAGACATTGGTAACGAGCACGAATGGCTCGCGACCGTTACCGATCAAAAGTTAAAAAATAACCCATCATCGGTAACTGGTATTTTGCCCGTTACCAATAATCCAGATTGGTAACAGGCATAGATTGTTGCCCATTACCAATAGCAGACATATTGGTAACGGGCTGCATTCTATGCCAGTTAGCAATGTCTGCTATGGGTAACGGGCAACAACCTATGCCTGTTACCAATCTGGGTTTTAAAATTAAAAAAAAGAAATCAGAAATCATTATATTCTTTATTTTTATACATACATGTATACACACAAGTATACAATTACATGCATACATACACAATACACTCAGTTACATCCATACATGCTCACCAATCTGTAATTCAATCAATGGACAAAATAGAAGTTGCTTGTTCTATGTATTCTACTACTATCTGGCTGAAGTGTTACAGTAAGCTATTGCTGAAAGGTTCAAGTCTACAACAACACATGCAAAAAATACATGGTTTTGTACAACTTGCCCTTCTAGTCGTCGAAGCACAAGAACCATAAGAGCTTGAGATGGTGTGGCCTAGCATGCAATGGCAATATCAGACAATATTAGCCTAGTTCACAACATTTAGAATTAAGGAAGCTAAAGACAAAGATTACTGCACAGATAAAGATGAGCAAATGCACCAACACACTACATTCAAAACCATTTAGCCTGACGAATTCACAAATTAGAACATTTAGGGCACTTCTAGTTTATTAGGGACAATGCATACTACATAGGTGACATCATTTATAACAACGAGTCTCGAAACATGAAATCAATTTTAGAATCAACGAGCAAAAGGATACTAGGTCAATGTAAATTTATCATCAGGATCTCAACTGACAATTGCTACTCGGTCAAAAGATACTGACAAGCAAAATATACATAGAAAAATAGAGAGGCTCAGGTAAAGAATTTTTCCCATTGAAGCCATGTATTTGTATATATCTGCAAACTCTGGGGATAACCCAAACAAGTTCATATCCACTTGTTGCATTAACAAGTACCTTATTATTTACAAGCTTTCAATAAAGTAAACAAGTAAAAGGGAAGCATTTGATATGGAGGAGTTGGGCAAACAGAGTCATGAAATCAAATATTTTAGACAACATTGCAACAGAAATGGAAGCCCCATGAATAAAAATGTGTATGATTTGTTCTTCATATACATGGGGAATAATACCAGCACTTATAGTTCAGTGTAATATGAAAGCACACGATTAAATTTCAGATTCAGTGTCAGATATTAGAGCATTAGAACATATGTAGGTTGTTGCATTATCAGTCACAAGGTGTAGCGAACATGGCCCCATTTGCCATTTGTTAGAGTTGATTTTGGTGATTCATGCTAACAAAAGTAATGGGACTAACCACACTATCTAGCATGTCTTTGTAGGCATTCCTAGGTCCCATGGATGTTACCACATGATAACATACCATGCACAAGTTAACATACCATGCCCAAGCTAACATGTTGTCATACCACAAGTTAACATAACATGGACATGTTAGGTTACTTAGAGAAAAATTGAGGACGTAGTATATATTTTGAGGCTATAAGTAATGGCATGTTAAGTATGTTAAGTTGAAGCAAAGATCCAAGTTGAAGACGCGAAGAAAAAGAAGGAAAAAGACACCGTCGGATGAACCGACGGTACCATCGGTGCATAGCGTCGGTGTAGTTGGTACACTGCGCAGGAGGCAAAATTAAGTTGGCACCGTCGGATGAACCGACGGTCCATTTTGTAGATGCGTCGGACGAGTTGCAGAGGAAGAGCAGCGAAGACAGTAGCACCGGATGATCCGACGGTCTGAGTGAGGACATCGTCGGTCTATCCGACGCTCAAGACAGAGACGCGCCAAGATGAAGCCTTCAGCACCGGATGATCCGATGCCTTGATCAAGGGGAAGCGTCGGTCTATTCGATGGTCGCGTGGAAGCTACCAAAAACGTTTTGGCCGCGGGGTCTTCAGCACCGGATGATCCGACACACTGTCGGTGTATAGCGTTGGAGCAGTTGTGTCAGAGAATCTCAACGGCTATGTGACGTGGGAGAGGCACCTGATGAACCGACGCCCTGGAAATTCTAGCATCGGTTCATCCGACGCTACCTTTTTCAGCAGCTTTTAGCCAACGGCTAGTTTGATGCCTTGGGCTATTTATACCCCCTCCACTCACCCATTTGAGCTTGCTGGATTGTGTGGAAGTGCAGGAGAGTGCAAGACACCTAGAAGATCATATCCAATCCATCCAAGTGCTTAATTGCTCATTGTTGACGCAAAATGTGCACCTAGCGCCAAACACACAGCAAGCCGAACAAGCTGGCTTCACACGTGCAAAGAATCACAAGACGTGCCAGTCAATTTTTCCTGAAAATTAACAAAAGACAAAGTAGTTAGATACCAAAGCTTGGAACTTGCCGGGTGGTACCAGACAGTTCCATATTTACGGCTACAGAGCCAGATTGGGATGACACATAGCTATAGAAAGCTATCTGCCAATAAACTGAAAGCCATTCGGGAACTTATAAAAGGAAAAGTAACATTGCCGAATGGATGACATAAGCATGACAGTAACCGATCTTTGTTTGAGTAAAGATGCACATGCACGAAGCCATGACCGATCCCCATGATGATTAACATTGAATAAATAAATAAAGTAAAGCACGAGCATAAACATGTAATAAACAAGCATGCATAGATCCAAAGCACTAGTCTACCGCATGTCTAGGTACTTTAAAACCCGTCGGGTATGATGCCAAGCAAATTTATCCACCGCATGATACAACTTGCATGAAAATCGTACCACTTTCCACAAATAGATCTATCCACCGCATGATACAATCTAAATATGGAAAGCTAAAAGCATACATTATTTAAAGCATGAATTATGCACGTGTTCTACTCGTGAAGAAACATAACCGAATACGGCCGAAGAGCCGATTCGGGGTCCATGAAGAAGGAACGAACATTACCAAGCGAATAAATCTATCGGATTGGTTTGAAATCTAATCCACCGGATGACTAGCTCGAAAGCAACCCAAAAACCTGCATCTACCGCATGATACTCAGTTCTTTCAAGATTTATATCGACGTTGGCAAGCTTGAACCCGCAACACGTAACAACCTAGATCGATTCGGTTTCGGCTATCGGAAAACACAAGATCCACATGTTACAACACGAATTCCACTCGCGCAAGGATCACGAAAGGGATAAAGCCGATCCAAACCCATCTAGATTGGGCAAAAGAGTGTTACATGAATCTAAACATAAAGTAAAGACTCAAAGCAACACGGGATAACTTAATGAATCTATTGGATCTTGCCAAAATCCAATAGAGCCGATAACTAGCTTCGAGCTAGATCTTAGCCTACCGCATGACTCATGATCTAACAAGAAACATTGTAACAAGACTACTTGCATCAGATCTTGAACCAAGCTTGAATCTACCGCATGACACGAAGCATTGTAACAAGACTACTTGCATCAGATCTAAATCCACCGCATGATACTAGACATATACAAGGTTGCCGGTACTCACGGAGGTCGACGGATCGATGAACCCTCTCGAAGAACTCGACGACACGACAAATGGACTCTAGGGTTTGGCGTAAGGCCGGTTTGTATTGAAGAATGATTGTGTCCATAACATACATTCAGGGCTCATATTTATACCCTGCCAAGTACAACCTCGAATGGATTCGTTGCCTAACTTATCTCTAAGCTTGATCGCCTATCCATCCATTCGTCCTTCCTGCTTGAGCCACGTCACCGTCCAATCCCGCAAAATCAGCTCAACTCGTTCTTCCGCCGAACGGAAGCGCGATAGCGGACCGCGGATCCTTCTGCCGAATACATCTGAGAAAACCTTTCCTTCCACCGGACGGACTCCTCACTGAGCTGGACCCACAAGTCAGACTCCTTACCAAATTTTGGTGTTAACACATGCCCCTTCAATTGCGGGATAAAAGTGATTTTGTTCCGCAATTGACTCCAGCCACGAACATTTTCAAATCGAATCTGTCAACACCTGTTCTTCTTTCTTCGCAATCCGCCGGAATCCTCATCTAGATCCAAACCCTAGATCCCCTTGTTCTAAGCTCAAATCCCCAATGGCGGCTCAAAACCAAGCTGCTCAGGTAATTTCCTCTCCCGTAAGCTTCATTCGGCATTTAGGTTTTCAATTTTACCTGAGATTTCTTTTCCGCTTTCCTTCAGGAGCCTTCTACTGAGCTTTTGATTCGCACCGAGGACAATTCAAGATCCTATTACCTTGGTCCCGTGGGAAACTCTGATCCTCGAGATTTCATCGCGGCTGAATCTCAAAGGATCCCTTTCAAAGCGGCTCTGTCCCCACCTCCTCGGTGGCAAGATGCTTTCAAGAACTGGCCCTTGCCTCCAATCGCAGGCTGGAAAAATTGGTACCGGAGGATTCTTGCAGACAAAAGTGCCAGAACCCAAAATTGGGATACCCTCCGCATTGGTCAGTGCCTGGAGTTATCTTTGGCCGAGACCCCCAAGAATGAAGACCTCCTGATAGCAGCTTGCCATTTTTGGTCAAACGGCGTCAACGCCTTCCTCTTTGGTCACGGCCCGATGTCTCCAACTCTGGCCGATGTGTATATGATCACCGGCCTTGACATTACAGGATCCGTTCAACCCTGGGATTTCAGAAGTTCTTCACGGCAAACAGGGGTGAAACCAGGGAGCGGATACAAGAACTACATCTCGAACCACATGAAGGACAATCCCCTTGGTGAAATTGAATACAGGGCATTTCTGAACATGTGGCTATGCAGGTTCGTCTTCTGTGGTAAAGCCAATGAGCCTACTCTGAATCATATTGCAATGGCTTCTCACATGGTCAGTGGCATCCGCCTCCCCCTTGGGAAATTCCTCCTAGGCAGTGTGTACCATATGCTTCACCAAACTGTCACCCAGATGTATACTAGCCAAAGGATAGCATGTGTCAACGGTCCTTGGTGGTTTGTTCAAATGTGGCTGCAGCTTCACATGCATCAGATCGTTGGTGTTGATTTGAACACCAGGCTCTTCCCTTCATCCAATCACCCTGAACGGGAACCCCAAGCCACCAGAGGATGCCAGAATTATGGAGAAGTCGCTTCAATCGTTCTTATTCAGCAAGACATCGGCCCGGCTTTTTGAGCTATTCTTCAAAGGTTTCCGAATCCTCTCTCGGCTCCCTTATCTGGACAATGACACTTTGATTTTCCCCTGTGAATTCTCTTTTGAAACCGAACGCCAAGATGGGAGATTCCTAGAGATCCTCAATATCATAATCTGCCCATGCATGCTGCTGGCTAAATTCAATGGAGGAAGGCTGACCTATAACACTTATGAATATTATCAGCCTAATGTAATGGCTCAGCAACTTGGGTGTGGCCAGATGCCCCCAAGACTGTTTCTGCATGAATTCCTCAAGCCCAGAGAGGAAATCAAAGAACTCATGCACGGTAGAGCGCAGTCTTCCGTTATGTGTGCGGTCCCCACCGTCTACGCCTGGCCTTTTGTACCCACAACCATAGCTCACTCCACCTTCAACTTCTGGTGGCAAGAACTCCATGATCATATCTTCAGTGAGCCTGTACACTTGTTCTGTGCAGAGTTGATGCCCGATTTTCAGCCAACTTCAGAGGTAATATGATGAACCATTGAATCAGACATATCCTCTTTCAATCATGATTCTGACCTTACTTCTCTTACCCACAGAACACAGTGCCTGCTCCTCGAGTCAGGAATATTGCCTACATGCCGTAGGCCCGGTCTCAGCACTGGGATTCAGGTCCCCAACTCTGGCTCAGCTAATGGCCAGGTTTGCCACGACAGACCCAAGCCTTTCCAGCCTTGCTGCTGATAGGAGACAAGGTTTGTCTCTAATAGCTCCCCCAAATGCCAAGAGGAGAAGAACGGTCAAGAAAGTCCTTGTTGAGGTAAAAATCTCTTCCTTTCTTGATCACAAGATTACTCTGTTTTTGATAAATCATATCTTGTGCATTTTCAGACCAGAGCCCAACAATCTTCAGTTCCAGAACCTGCCAATGCCCCATCCACTAGTATGGCCTTTACTGTCCTCTTTTTGAGGATGAACACTGGCATTTATCTTTTAATCTGACATTTGCAGAAGAAGCAATGGAAGAACAACTTGTGGACGTCCCAGTGGCTCAACAAACAAGTCCACCCAGGGTTGAATTACCTGTTCAAGTAGAAATCTCATCTTCATCAGGGACTCAATCACCCCCTGTTCAAACAGAAGTACCAAACTCTCCAGAGATGAGTTTCCCAATCCAACTAGAACCGTCAAGTCTTGCAAGGGCCCAATCACCTACTGGTCATGCAGAGACATCAACCCAGCAGAGGCGAACCCATCTCCTCTTCAGCCAGAAGCCCCTGAGCTGCCAGCAACAGCGCCTTCTCACATAGAAGCTTCGGCTCGCCCGGAACACCTCCTTCGCATGTGATTGCCCCCGAACAAAGTCCCGCCCCACCAAGAAATCGACATGAGGTACTCATTTGTACTTAACTCTCGCTACCTTTACTTTTAGCACTCCTAACTCGGCAATACGCTTTCTTAGGATCGGGCCCCATCATCATCAAGTCTGTCAATGGGGAACAATCCAGTTGCCGAGGCGATGGAAGGAGTGCATCAAACTCTGTCAGAGGCAGTGCTAGAAAAGCTCAAGGAAATTGTTGCCTGGCTAGAAAGAGACGCACAAGATCAGTTCAAGGATCTCGATTACTTTGAAGAGATGCTCGAATCTATTAGCCAAGAACTCCCTGAGGACATCAGCGCTTCTCTTGTATCTATCTGTGGCCTGGAAATCCACTACGTGCCCATAAGGCAAGCTTTGAGGAAGGTGCGCTCCCGCCCGGCTGTTGAAAAGAAGAGAGCCAGTGCTGAACAAGCCATGAAAGGGGCACAATCTCAGACCGAGAGCCACAAAGATACATTGGCCAATCCGCAAGCTTCTTGTGATCCGAAAATTACCAGAAAGCCGCTTCTGCGGAGGCGGAACTGAGAAGCCTGTCAGCCGAGATAAAGGCCGATAGCAAGAAAATAGCCGAGCTCCCTGGATTGATAGAGAAGACCCAAGAGGAAGCAAAATCGGCTATAGCCAAGGTGGAACAATGCGATGCAGAACTCACCACCTTGTCCAGTGCCCAGAAAGATTGCCAGGAGCGGTTGGATAATTTTCGCCGAACAACATCAAATGTCCGTAGTGTAATTGCGAAATATTTGAACATTTAGATGCTTCACTTGATGTATAACCGAATGGTACTTTGACTCCTCTCAGTCGAGCCAGTCAACTGAATATGACTCAGCCTAGAACTCCAATCGACCCTTTGGCGGACTGGTCAAGGAAACCTTTCCACCTTCCGATTTTCTTGGGATATGCGCCACGATCCAAAGCCACGACTTGAGGCCACGATCTGTCTTGCCAGGCCTATAAATGAAACCGTAGGTGCCCCTAGCTCTCCACCAAGCCTTTAGCTCTCGAATCTTTGCCAATCTCAGCTCTTCTTCCTTCCAAACAGTGCACATCCCAGAGCAGCATGGTGCGCCGCCTCAACCGACGCCGCGCCTCTGATGAGGCGGAGGGGAGCAGCGCCAACGCGCGCCGGAGGCAATGATCGTCGACCTCCTTTCTTTGATTCACCTTTGATCTTTTCTTGTTTTGACGATCATCTCCCTTTCAGGTTGATTCAGTGGAATCCGTCTCCTGCGCCAGCCAATCAGCCCCTTCCGGACGACTCCTCGGTCCGACGGCCACTCCCCCGTGCCCTACGGGGAACTTGACGCTCTCCGCTTCAAGGCGGAACTGGAGACGGCCCAGCGCGAGCTGGAGGACGTCTCCAAAAAGGCGGGCATAGCCGAGCTGGAGTGGGAGGACCAGCGCAAACAGCTGCTGGAAGCCATCGACGGTACAGCTCTGAAATCAATTTTTTGATCCAACCCGGCTTTTGATGCTAATCTCCTTTTTTCTTGCTCCTTGCAGCCTGCGATGCTAAGCTCAACCAGCTGAAGATGTTGGTGGAGCAGCTGGCCGACAAGGTGAACGCCCGCGGTGACACGCCGGCGGAGCGCCTTGCTGCGGTGGAGCACCGCGTTGATGAGGTGGCCACCCATGGCGTTCGCTTGGGCACCACCCCCGGGCCCGGGCTGCCATGGCGACGCACACGGACGTCGACTACTCCACCAGGCCGCGCGGCTTCCGGGTGGCACGCCGGAGGACATTGAGGAGATTGAGCTCATCTTGGAGCGCCTCGATGGCCACGGCGACGCCATTGCCGAAATCACTCATCCCCAATCTGTGCTGAATAGGCTTTTTGATTAGATTGTATTAGGGATGTTTGAATATCGGCAATAAATAAAGAACTTTTGAATTCTGTGCTTGCACTGCGACGATTTCTTTACATTTGCATCCGTGAATCTTGTTTTCCCTTAAACGTATCCGGGAACTGTCTTGAGCCGAATACGCGAGAGCAGATGCCCCTTGGAGCAAAATCCACAGAAAATCCCTGAATCGGCAATCCGTAAGCACTGTTCAAGCAAAAACCCTTCGCATTCGGGAAGAAAACCCTGCCGTTTGGTATTCCAACAGTATGTACTGGCCAGTCATCACTCCCAATGCATCCCTTCAGTCAATAAAATAGCCTGCTAAGATGCCCTGCAAATCCACTCGCACACTCATCCATCACTTCTCATCTCCTCCCCTGTCTCTAGAGGAAAAAACCCCAAGGCCATGGACAAGGGCAAGCGACCCCAGGAGAGCAGCCCTCCAAAGAAACGCACGATTCGAAGGTGAGTTTTCCCTTGATTTACCTCCTGTTTCCCACATGATCTTGCGCTTTACCTTCTCTTATTTTCCCCTTTCAGCCTTGATTTGCTTCCTGAAGAAATCATCGGGACCGAAGATGTGCCTGAGTACATCTCCTCCGATTCCTCCCTCGAAGCAGAGGACGCCACGCCTGAACAGAGGACCAACCATCAACTACGCCGCCGCGTTCGGCACCTGGAGCACGGCCTCAGGGACATCACCGTTCGTTGCCAAGCCGAGCGCGAGCGCCGCATGGCTCTGGAGGCACTAGTGGGGGTAAATGCTTCTGACTTCTTCTTGACTTTGTGCCCACATCTGGATTTCTTGCCCCTAACATCCACTCCTCTGTTTCAGATGTCTCTGTGTTGGGGGGGATTCGGAACCGAGCCTTCGCACACCCAAAAAATAGAGAACGGCTGTGCGAAGGATGCCGGCGAAGAAAAATCAGAAGTAGCGGATCCCACTTCCATCCTCCGGGCGTCGCGTTTTGGGCAGGCACCCTTCGTCGACGCTGAAGCCATTAACACGAATCCAACTTAGCACCGGGCGTCAACGTTTCGCCTGACAATTTATGCCATGACGAAACCCCTAGGGCGAATATCATCCACCCAGAGAGCCTCGGCCTGGGATTCGAACAGGGGGTTTCGTCGTTCCTAACATTTAACAAGTTCAAATTTGAGTGTGGTTTTTGTTTCAGGTGACGATGAGTGCTAGGCGAAAGGGGGGATCTCCAAGAGGCCAGGGGATTTTTCTTCCCGACAGGCGCACGTGATGAAAGCTGGAAAGGCGCCGCGATTTGCGGCATGACATCATGAAGCGCCGATTACGTGGAGGCCCAATTGGAGATTACCCGAAGATAGCCTAGCACATTCTGTTTTGATTCGTTTTACACGAGGGTGTTCCCGGAATGTAAAAAGTCCGCCCGCCTCCCTATAAAAGGAGACGGACCGGCACTTGTAAAGGGGATCGACTTTTGAGAAATCAACTGTTGAGTAAAGAGCTTTTGGTTGTCTTTCGTCCTGAGTTTTGGTTTTGGTTCTTGAGCTTTTGTCCCCTCTCATTGTTCGTGTGCGAAAGCTGCGGCTTTCCCCACAACACTTGACAGGTACAACAACCTGAAAGCGGCCTGGGACAGCTTGGTAGAGGCCGCAAACCATGGTCACCCTCGTGCATTCCAAGTTGCCGTCACGGTGGTCCTGGAACAACTGAAGAGGGAGCAGCCGGAGAAGAAGCAAAGAAAAGATTGAATCGTACTTTCGCTTCTTCCTCCACGCCTTCTGCTTCCCACCTCCTTGAGGTCCTGATCACCAGGGTTGTTGGATGTAAACCTGCAAGAAGCAGTTGTAATGTAGTTTTGTGCTAAGGGCAATGCATCTAGGCACTGGCCATTTCTTCTGTTTGTGAATTTTATTCTAAAGGCGGCCTTGTTCTTGAGCGCCGGCTGTTTCTGTGTCAGATGCGTGTAATCCCACTGCTGGTGATCATCGATCGATCTCAATACTAGGATAATATTTCTTCAGATATCTTCCATTTATTGCAGCGGAAAATTCTTCTCCCAGTAAAGTTTTCAATATGTATGCATTACCAGGGACGCATCTGACCACGAAAAGGCCCTTCCCAGTTAGGGGACCATTTGCCGAATTCGCTATATTTAGTTCCAATCGGCAATAACGCTTTCAAAACCAAATCACCTTCTGCAAATTGTCTTACTTTTACCTTCTTGTTATAGTACTTGGCAACCCGCAGTTTGTTCTTCTCAATGTTTTCCAGGGCCCTAAGACGGATCATATGTAAATCCTCTAGCTCGTCCATCATTAGGCCACCGTAATCCTTGGAGCTCAAATCTTTCTGTAACACAACCCTCCTTGAATCTGATTGCATTTCCCAAGGTAGAACCGCATGATGCCCGTAAACCAATTCGTAAGGAGAAGTCTTTGTAGCTCCATGAGGGGCCATTCGGTAAGCCCATAATGCTTCACTGAGTACCGAATGCCATCTCCTTGGCTTCTGATCGATCTTTTTCTGTATTAGCTTGATCATGATCTTATTAGAAGCCTCTGCTTGACCATTAGCTTGGGCATAATAGGGAGAAGAGTTAAACAATTTGATTCCCATGCTTTCGGCAAATTCTCTGAACTCCAGGGACACGAATTGAGCCCCTTGATCAGTTGTGATGGTCTGAGGGATTCCAAATCGATAGATGATGTGCTCCTTGACAAATTCAACCATGTTTTCCGACGTCACCTTCTTCAGTGGGATCGCCTCAACCCATTTAGTAAAATAATCCGTAGCCAAAAGCACGAACTTATGCCCCTTACTAGATGGTGGATTAATCTGGCCAATCAAGTCTATACCCCAGCCCCTGAATGGCCATGGCTTGATGATGGGATTCAATGCTGACGCGGGGACTCTTTGAATATTTCCAAACCTCTGCGGCAATTCGACATCCCTTGTAATACTCAAAGCAATCCTCTAATATCGTCGACCAAAAGCACCCAGCTTGTCTAATAACCCATTTCATACGGTAGGCCGACTGGTGTGCTCCACATATCCCATCGTGCACTTCGCTCATCATGTTCTTGGCTTCTTCTGGACCCAGGCATCGTAACAATACCTCATCTAATGATTTATAGAACAAATTGTCATCCAGAAGAACGAATTTTATGGCCTTGTACCTGAGCTTCCTAGAGACCTTTCGGGATGGATCCTTCAAATAGTCGACGATCTCTTTTCTCCAATCATTCTCCGCAAGATCCGTCCCTAGTGCACATACATCTGCAGCAAACGCGTCTTGGTTCTCTTTGTAACCCGAGGCGCTCTGAGCCAACCTGTTTGCTTTTTCGTTATGTTCCCTAAGAATATCTTTGAGAGTTACCAACGGAAAGCTCTTCAAGATTTCCCCGCATTCTTCATAGTAACTCCTCGGTGCTTCACTTTTGCATTCATATTGGCCGTTCGGTTGCTTGATTACCGGCTACGAATCCCCATAAACTTCAATCGAAATGGCCCCGCTTCTCTCGAAGTAATGCTTCGTATTCGGCTCGATTATTTGTGACGAAAGGTACGTATAGGGATGGCAAATTCAAACATCTCACCTCTAGGCGAAATCAGTAGGATCCCTACTCCCCCACCTTTACCACATGATGATCCATCAAAAAACAAAGCCCAAGGAGTAATTTCGAGCAAATCAATCGATGGATCGCGATGTTCAGTTATGAAATCGGCAATGATCTGTCCTTTGATGGCTTTTGCCGATTCGAACCTCAACTCGAATTCTGATAAAGCCAAAATCCATTTGCCAATCCTGCCGTTCAAAATTGGCATAGATAACATATGCTTTATTACATCAAACTTGGAATACACAGTGAATTCAGCATTCAACAAGTAGTGCCGAAACTTTGTACACGAGTAGTATACGCACAGACACAGCTTCTCTACAGCCGAATACCTGGTCTCAGGATCAAGTAATTTTCGGCTAAGATACGCTACTACCCGCTCCTTTCCTTCGAATTCTTGAATAAGGGCCGATCCAATGGTTTGGGTATCGGCCGCAACGTACAACTTGAAAGGCTTATCCAGCTGAGGAGGGACCAGCACTGGTGGCTCCTTCATGTATTGCTTGATCTCATCGAAGGCCTTTTGTTGTTCGTCGCCCCATGTGAACTTCTGATCTTTCTTTAGCTTCAACAATGGAGAGAATGGCAAAACTTTCTGTGACAGATTTGAAATGAATCTTCTCACGAAATTAATTTTGCCGAGCAGTGATTGTAACTCATTGAGATTAGTTGGAGGAACAACTTCATCGATGGCCTTCATGCTCTTCTTGCCAACTTCAATTCCCCCTTCGTGGACCAAAAATCCCAAGAATTCTCCAGCTGATACCCCAAAAGCGCACTTGTTTGGATTCATCTTTAGACCATACTTTCGGGTGCACTCCAAGGTCCTTTTCACGTCTTCCAAATGCGTGTCATGACTTAGGGACTTGATCACCACATCATCAATGTAGATTTCCACAACTTTGCCGATCAACTCGTGAAAAATGTAATTCATGGCTCGCTGATAAGTTGCACCGGCATTTTTTAACTCAAATGTCATGACTATCCATTCAAACAGGCCTATATGACCAGGACATCTGAATGCCGTTTTTGATATATCCTCTATTGCCATGAATATTTGGTTGTATCCCGCGTTGCCATCCATGAAACTTTTCACCTTGTGTCCAGCCGCGGCGTCAATCAACAAATCGGCAATAGGCATGGGGTAACCGTCCATCGGAGTAGCTCTGTTCAGGTCCCTGAAATCTATGCAGACCCTCATCTTTCCATTCTTCTTGTAAACAGGGACAATGTTAAAAATCCACTCCGCATATCTGCATGGCCGAACGAAGTTTGCATCAAGTAACCTTTGAACTTCTTTCTTCACATCGGCCAATACCTCATCCTTGTAGATTTTCCGGGGCGGTTGCTTGTATGGCTTGAAACCAGATTTGATTGGCAACCGATGCTCAACAATAGAACGATCCAGTCCAGGCATCTCCGAATAATCCCAGGCGAAGCAATCTTTGTATTCCTTGAGCAGCTTGATTAATTCCTCCCTGAAGTTTGGCTGCAAGTTTGCGCTGATGAACGTCGGCCTTGGCTTATCACCGTTTCCAATATCAACTTCTTCTAATTTGTCAGCCGACATAAATCCTCGCCCCAACTTGCCGTCAGTGCCATCAACGGGGTTCTCCATTAAAAATTACTATAAGAGCCGACTGCTTGAATCGGCTGTTGATCGCTGCTGACAGGTTCAACAGGACCTTCTCCCCAGTCTTTCCCTGAGAAACGATCCAATACCTTGATACTCCTAGAAAGCCGGTTCCATGTTTGCAACACTCACGGAGTCATCTCGCCCGGACAACCTCAATGTCATCATCCACCCACCGGATGAGCCGCTGATGCATGGTGGATGGGACGCAAGCAATTGGCGTGAATCCGGTCCCGGTCCAAGCGAGGGTCGTAGGCTCCTTTACCTTCGATAACAAAGAAGGTCATGAGTAGTGTCTTGGACCCGATCATCAGATCCACGTGAGCGCATCCCTTGGTGTCTGAAGGATTCCCAGCGAAATCATTCAGTATTATGCTTGTAGGCGTAAGATCGCTAGGGCCCATGCCAAGTTTCCTGAAGGTGGTGTACGGCATTACGTTGACTGCCGCTCCACCGTCGACAAACATCTTGGTCAATGGCTTGCCATTGACATATCCCCTTAAGTACAGCGGCCTCATGTGTCGATTTTTGGCCGGTTTGTCGAAGATGGCTTGCTTGGCTAGCACCAGCTGCGCCATCATCCCCTCGATCTGCTCATCATCTAGGGACGCTTGCTCCTGCACAAGCTGATTAGCGGGAGCCATGAATTCGTTCGGCAGGAAATATACCATGCATGTTGGAGCCGAACGCCTTGACCCTTCAGGTTGATCCTTTGGACGCCACACCTGCTTCGTCTGGATCCCAGCCCTGCCTCGGTTCACGGCTCAAAATGTAGCCTAGAAAGCAGTAGTTGTGTAGAAGCAAAGGAAATTCATGCACACAAGTACACAACTATCTCAATAATCTAGCACCCCAAACAGCAACCATAGTTCTCCTTGGGCCCAATCACACACACAACTACTAAGATGCCGAGAATTTTTTTAGATGCAAAGTTGGTAATCACGTGATGATAGATCCGAGAGGGTCATTGAGAGGAATTACCGAGTTGGTAATCGCGTGGTGAGAGATCCAATTGCGAGAGGCATTACCTACTTGGATCGAGATTAGTTCCCGCCGGCGGGGTAGATGGATGCTCCGTGCGCCGCCGTGCGCATCTCTAGTTGTCAGCCAGCTCCTGACCCGCGCACATGGATCTGCCCCTGCACGTAGCCGCTGAAGCTTTGCGTCGCCACATGCCTCGCTCCGCGCCCCCATCTCGGTATAGCGCATCCGCAGATCTAGATCGCCCTCACGCCCTCCACCTAGGGTTGGGGAGGAGCACATGGTGGGAGGGGGAGGGGGGTGAGGTGGCAGTGTTTGCAGCAGCGGCCAGCGAGGTCGGGTCGGATCTAGGGGGAGAGAGAGAGACGAGAGGGAGAGAGAGAGGAGAGGAGCTCGTCTGCGAGAGGGAGAAGGGAGGGGCGGCAGATGCGAGAGGTGCTAGGGGGTCGCGGCTGGCAGACCCAAAAGAAAGTTAACAGGAGTGGAATGAAAATTCGGGTATGGGAAACTACAATGGTAACATACATTTATGTGGTCCGTTGCACAAATATGACAGGTAACGAACATTAATTCATACGCGTCTCCAAATAAAATTGGGTTGCAGTCTTTAAGTTTTATTGGTAACAGACTTTAATAACATCAGTTACCTTTAATATTTTTTGTAACAGGCTTTATAGGTTCGTTACCAATGTTGCGTGACCTATTTGAAGTTTTCACGTAGTGTCATAAAATAATCTATCGTTATAGAATCTTTAGCCAATGCTCATTAATCTATTATACACTATATATTTAAATAAAATATTATTGATTATTATTTTTAATCTAAATAATAATATAAAATATTTATCGTGTGTCTTATAAAAGTAGTGATCCGTGAGGACGCACAGCTTGATGGACAAGTTTTCAGAATGGTCGGAAGATAGAAGAAGGCTAATGCGCGGTGCCGCATTGGTGACATCGACTGCCCTGCTTGCACATAGTTGAATGTCTGAGGATGTAGGGCAGAACAGACGAAGCTGTGTTTTTCAGCTCCGGTAGCTCAGTCTGAAACAACCCTTTCTCTCTTATTTTTACCGGCGAAACAACTCCTCGGCCTCGAGGCTACGTGTTCGGCACAACTCTGGCAAAAAGGTCTCCAGGAGGTGGTTTTGGATAAGAGTGCAAAGGGGTAACCATTAAGTGCACCTCTGAATCTAAAGAAGTAGTACGAATAATTGAACTAAAGAGATTCGGAGGTGCCGCTTCGGTGGACGGTGCGCGTCGTCAAGGCCTAGGGGTGGTTAGGCCAGTCTCAATGGGGGTTTCATGAGTGTTTCATGCACATTAAATACAGCACCACATCAGCAAAATTTTATGTTTTGCATGAAACCCTTAGGAGAGAGAAGGAAAGAGTTTCACCATGGTGAAACCTTTGGGCACAGTTTCACATGCGTTGGAAACTGTGTGAAACCCCCATTGAGACACAAATAGAGTTTCACCATGCAACTGTACAATTAAACCATACAATGAGAGAGGTTGTGGGACCCTTGAGCTTATGAAACTGTGCAATGAAACTATGCATTGATGAAGACATCTATTTCATACCAAAGTTTCACATCTTGGAAACCGGGACGGTGAAACTCTGACCTTAATCCGTTCCGTGTGTCATCATTTTTTTAGATTTCAGTGTGCCATCATGATCAGGCATTCAGGCGCGACCTTGCTTGCCGGGCGGGCCGGTGAGAGTTCGACAGCGCTGCTAGCTCATGAATGCATGCACATAGCTGTATGCCGGAGGATATATACTAGTAGTATTGCATTGTACTACGTGTGACGTGTGTTTGGACTTTGGACTTGACCCGTGCACACGTCTCAGCAGCTCACGCAAATGCACCCTAACCGATCCGAGGGTGGGCTGCGTTTGCTGCGACGACGACTCCCCCAAAAAAAAAACTACTCCCAGAGAAACTGACTAAAGGGCATGGGCTGATGGTCCGGAGGATGACATGCAAGTGTTCCAGGTTGCGAGTATGGCTGTGATGGCAACTCATCACGGATCTCCTCCATTCTTTTCTGCTCAACTGTATAGCTGACCGTAATGAATAAGGTAGTGGCTGAAATGGATAATTTATTATGCTACTTTATTATTGTGCTATGTACCGGTACCAGAGATACGACCTTTGGCACGCTCTTTTAGTCCCGATTAAACTTTGAAGTCGCGACTAAGGGGTTTGCGTTGATGTAGCTTGAAATAACTGTGGAAGGCGCCTACCCTTTTGTCTACGTGAGGATTCGCAAAACTGGTGGGAACCGATCAGGTTAGACCGTAATCGGTCTTACCGGTCCGGTCTGGTACCAAAAACCTACCGATCGCCTGTGACCAGACTTAGCAAACGAAGCCAAACTGGACATTTAAGTTTACCGATCGGTAATACTGGTTACCGCCCTGGTTTTTTTGGGTGGCTAACCGTAGTGGTACCAGTTTTTAAACCCTAATACCAACAGGAACTAAATGGGGACGTCCAACGGTTATGCTCACGCAATTATTAGCACCGGCCTTTAGTCCCGGGTGGTCCCTTTAGTCCCGGTTGATTTACCCTTTAGTCTCGGGTGGGAATACCACCCGAGACAAAAGCCCTATGCCGCCCACCATCGGTTCCCTTCTCTCTCCTTTATCTCTTCATCCAATCCTCTCCTCTCCCCTTTGTGTCCACTCACCTTCTCTCTTATCTTCTCCATTTCATCTCTTACTCTCCTCTCATCCGCAGTAGGAGGCGCGCCTGGTGAGGGACTCTCTGGCGCGGCACGACACGAGATTCTGCCGGCGCGCGACGCGGGAAGCCGACCGACACGGGAGGTGTGCCATCGGCGCGGGAAGCCAGCCGCCGCGGGAAGTAGGTTGGCTGGCGCACGGTGTAGGTCTAGCGCACGGCGGCGTGGGCCTCCAGGCGGCTGGCACAGTGGATGTGGCCTTTGAGTTTGAGAAGTTTTATTTGTAATCTAGGATGATTTGGGTTGGTGAATGTTGTAATCGATGATGATTTATGTTGGTGAATCTGTTATGAATCTAAATGTGTTATTAATCGAATCGAATTTGTGCTTGTGGTGGAAATGAACTTATTTTCTGTGGAATTGGAATTGGAGCTTGGGGCGGCGAAACTGAAGCCGGCGGTTGGACTTGGAGCTGGTGCCATGAAGGCCAGCTCATAGGGCTTTTGTTTTCCGGAAACCCTTTAGTTCAGGTTGGTAATACCAATTGGGACTAAATGACCTCTTTAGTCGAAGTTCGTTTATCTAGGACTAAAGTTTTTTTTCTCTCACCTTTAGTCCCGGTTGGACTTTATAGCCCTATAGCTCTTGCCAATTGAAACTAAAGGTCGTCTCCTAACCAATGCACCTATACAAGACCAGTCAGTTCGGGCTAGACTTGATCATGGGCTGCCCGACCTTGATAAACCCGATCCAACCCACCAGAAAAAACATGACCCGACCATGTGGCGGGTTGGACACAAGCCAAAATTTTCACATGAACTAAGAAAATAACCCGACCCAATCCGATCTAACCCGAAAATTATAACTAAAACCCGAACCCGACCCGACCCAATCGTGTCATGGGTCAGTCGCGGGCCAAAAATTTTGACCCGACAACGCGACCTATGATCTAGTTCGGGCCTAATTTAGTGTAAACCCATACTACAGATGGTGTGCTGAGAAACTCTTCTCGAATGGCTATCGCGTCACCTGCGTGCAGTTATGCCAAACGTCCGTCCTGTCTGTAAGTAAATAAAGGAGCCCCGTACAGAGGACTAATACTAATCACAGCCGCAGGAAAATAATTTCTCAAGAGACGACGACGACGACGGACACTCACACTCACACTCACTAGACACCGTGCCGAGACCGGCCCGGTGTGGTCTGACGAGACGAGCAAAACACGCACTCGAGATAGCCCGGTGTGGTCTGACTCTCTGAGTCTCGGGCTCTCGGCAGGCTAAGCTACGCGCCGCGCCAGGTCGTTCGGGGAGATCATTGACGGAGGCCGGCCAAGATGGCCGCCGCCAGCGAGAACGGAGAGGCCGCGCTGCCGCTGCTGCGGGCGGCGGGAGAGGGAGGTTGTGGTAAGGATGCGGCGGCGGCGTCCTGCAGCTGCAGGTGGAGGCTGTGGGCGCGCGAGGCCGGGCTGGTGGGGTACCTGGCGCTGCCCATGGTGGTGGTGAGCATGTCGCAATACGTCGTGCAGGTGTCCTCCAACATGATGGTCGGCCACCTCCCTGGCGTGCTCCCGCTCTCCTCCGCCGCCATCGCCACCTCCCTCGCCAACGTCACCGGCTTCAGCCTCCTGGTGCGTCGTCCGTGCGCGCCTTCTTCTCCTCCCTTCTCTTCCGCTTCCGCTTGACCGTTTCCGGCGCGCATGCCATTCCGCCGCGCTGTTGGTGGCGCCGTGATCGCGTCCTTTGCTTCATTAATTCCTGGGTGGGATACTTGATTTGCGCTTCTCACGCCGTGCTTCTCGGCTCCGGTGGGCGGTGGCCGCCATGGATCATTTCCGAGACACGCGACGTTCCTTCTTGGTAGTGTTAGTGAGATTGTGCCAGGAGAATCTTGAGATGCCAACAAGAAAAGAACAACCTCGATCTGATGAGATCGATCGATAGGATATGTCTCGTTGCAGTTGGATGATCACGTGACTTTTGCTTCTTTATTGTAACCGGGAATTATGATAATGAACTAGTGGATGTGGATGGATGCTTCCCGAACGGCTCAAAATCTTTCGCCGTGCAACCAGTCCGCTAGCGACATGGACGTTTTAGGGGGGAAAGGGTATGCAGGCATGCAGCAGTCCATGTGTTTACCGGTAGTGCTAGTCAATTCTGCGGACTTGCCAATCAAAGAGGGTCTCCTTATTTTCCATGGGACTCTTTTAGTCTTCAACACAATTCCGTCAGCATAATAGTCCTCCACCGCAGCTTTGAAGTTGAGGGTCCCCTTTAGTAGATTTGGAGTATGATAGTTACAGGGTTATATTGATGAATACAAAATGTCGTTTTCCATAGGAAAATATGCGATCTCTGTTAGATTGTTGGGGTGTCACGAGAGCATGAGACGTTTGATTTTTCTTTCCGTGTTATATTTCCAGAACATGCATGTTAAGTCATTGTAATATCAAAGAAGACATTTGACTATAAGGGACTCAGCCACTCAGGGGGGCATGTATTCAGCTTAGGATTAACCTGGTGACATTAGTCATCATGTCACAGTTAAAAACTTGAAAGGCAAGAAAACAAGGTAATTTGGCAGGTATCACTTCTTTTTTAACGTGTTCTTATTGTACAGACTGGAGCTAAAGCTGGGAACTCACTCTCTCTCTAGCCGTGACAAAATAGTGCCCATTTCACCTGCTAGTATATATTGACTATTGAACATCTAATTCAACTGTTGTTGAACACCCAGTAACACCAAGAATCGCCCTTGTGAAACAGATTGGAATGGCAAGTGCGTTGGAGACACTATGTGGCCAAGCCTACGGTGCAAAGCAGTACCATAAACTAGGTGTAGACACTTACAGAGCAATAGTCACCCTCCTGGTGGTCAGCATCCCTCTCTCACTTATCTGGGTGTTCATGGACAAAATCCTGGTCCTCATAGGACAGGACCCCCTTATCTCCCATGGAGCTGGGAGGTACATGATCTGGCTGCTCCCGGGGCTCTTCGCCAACGCGGTGATTCAGCCGATCACCAAGTTCCTGCAGACGCAGAGCCTCATATACCCCCTGCTGCTGTCGTCCGTGGCGACAATGGCGATCCACATCCCTTTGTGCTACGTCCTGGTGTTCAAGACTGGCTTTGGGTACACTGGCGCGGCTCTGACGACAAGCATATCCTACTGGCTGAATGTGGGCATGCTTGTCGGGTACATCGTGTCCTCGAACTCTTGCAAGGAGACACGCACACGCCCGACGATCGAAGCCTTCAGAGGGGTAGACGCATTCCTGCGTCTAGCTCTGCCGTCTGCACTCATGATATGGTAATCAACAATTCAACATGGTCTAGATCCGACATTCATATTCCCGTCTGCATTATTGGCGAATTTCCCCTTTGACCTGTGACTAACAAAATCCAATCCATGTTATTGTTCTCAGTCTTGAATGGTGGTCATTTGAGCTCCTTATTCTCTTGTCAGGATTCCTACCCAACCCAGAGCTGCAGACCTCAGTGCTTTCGATCTGGTAGGTACAGAGTGAATCCATGATCACTACTGTGTGTGTGTGTGTGTATGCAAGACACATGATTCTGCTTCTACAGAAATGTTTAACCTTTACGATGCTCAAATCCTTTCTTTTACAGCCTCACAAGTGTGACATTGCTCTTCACTATACCTTTCGGACTTGGAGCTGCTGGGAGGTACTATGATATGATTGTGATTTGTGAACAAACTCCAATTTCATGGAAGGTGTTTACTCTGTCTTATCTGGAGCACTTCATCATGTAACAATATCTTCGTCGTTTTGAACGTGACAGCACACGGGTGGCAAACGAGCTGGGTGCTGGGAACCCTGACGGAGCTCGATCAGCAGTCCGTGTGGTGCTTTCCATGGCGGCGATGGATGCGGTCATCGTGGGCGGGACTCTTCTAGCGGCACGGCGCCTCGTGGGCCGCGCGTACAGCAGCCAGGAGGAGGTCATATCTTTTGTGGCCGCCATGGTTCCTCTTGTCTGCATCACCGTTGTGACTGATTGCATCCAAGGAGTTCTCTCAGGTCGTCAGGTTATTTTCGCTAGCATCTCAAGGCGATTACGAGTTTGATTCGCCTAACATGTAGTGGTGTTTTAACCAGGCATTGCCCGAGGTTGCGGGTGGCAGCATGTGGGCGCGTACGTCAATCTGGGCTCCTTCTACCTGCTGGGGATCCCCATGGCGATACTCCTGGGCTTCGTGCTGAACATGGGAGCCAGAGGGCTCTGGATGGGCGTCGTCTGCGGCTCCCTGTCGCAGTCCACGCTCATGTCCGCCATCACCTTCTTCACGGACTGGCCCAAGATGGTACGTCCTTCATTAGCAAAGCTGTACGCTAATTAATTACTTCGACGAGTCATGCGTTCCCTCTCTCATGGTGCAATCCATTCCGCTTGTTGTGTTGCAGGCTGAGAAGGCTAGAGAAAGGGTGTTTAGCGACAAGTCAGCTGAGCCGGCCGAGCTGTGATGTTTATTGGAGGAGTAGATCCGTAGAGGCACCTCTACATAATTTTCAGTCCGATTTTTACAGGGGAGACTGTGCCATTCACGGAAGATGGCAGGGCCAAACCACGTACATTTACGCATAAGGCAAAGAGGCATTCTTGAATCCTGCCTCGTTTTGCCGAGGCTTTTTACCTACAACCTATTAAAAAAAGATAGCTTTGACACCCAAGCCACTATAAATGGACCAAAATTTTTTGACACCCAGACTGTTCGGTCTGTCTTCCATCCCTTTTCACTTAGACACCTCTACATGTGGGCGGTGGATCCAACCAGTCAAGTGGTCCAAAATACCCCTATGGGGTCCACCACTTCTCCTTCCTCCTCCCTTCTCCCTCGGTCCATCCTCTGTTCGAGGGGAGTAAAACGCACACCGGCCGTCCTCCACCCTTGCCCCCCCGCCCCGTGCGGCCTCCGACCGTCCCTGCTCGCTGCCCATGGCGCCCGTGGCCGAGCTCCCCCGCACCTACACCCATGGCGGCCGAGTGGAGCTCACCCATGGAGCGCACAGGGCCTGGATGGTGGAGGCAGACTTGGAGCCGCACCAGGGCGCGCGTCACTTAGGCAGCACACCTCCGCCGCACTCCGGTAGAATGCCTCAGATCTTCGCATCGCACTATGGCGGGCACGCAGAGACAGGGTCGTCGTCGTTGTCCTTCTCACACGCGCCGCTGCCGCCAATGCTCGGCGGGCACGAGTTGGACGCCATCTGCCACAGGTGGGCAACACTCGCTGTCTAGTTGAACCGATGCCCGGTGCCGAAGCTGCTCGCGGCGTCATTGTCAGCGACTGTTGCTGTTACCACCGACACAACCTTGCCAACACACGCGAAACACTGGAACACGAGAGATTCCTTTTTTGTGCTGAAAAAACCACCAGCGCTTTCTGGACTATATATATATTGTGTGATTTTATCATATGTATTGTATTGTTCTTCTTTATTGTATCTTCTGTGCTTATTATTGTGTTGCATTATAGTTAGATCTTGTTGTGTTGCATGCTTGTTCTTCCTTCACCACCTTCAATCCACCACATAAACTCTCCTACCCATTCTTCTACCACCCACACCACAACCATAATCCTCTATTCGTCCTCGACCTGACCACCTGGGGTTCCAAACTGGTATCAGAGCCGTAGGTGCTTCGAGCTCCCCAAGCCATCTTCTCCGAACGGGGGGAGGGGGGGGGGAGGGTGTGGTAGTAAGCCGAAGTCACGGAAGATCCTGTAGTGTGTTGGTATGCCGAAGTCGCGGAAGAACCCTTTTTCTTGTTGGTTTGAGTTGGATCGACCCGTTAGTCTTGAGTGGCCCGGATCCGTGAGCCGTTTTAGCCGTGGATAGGCGTTGAGGCGTTGGAGCGTTGGATTAAGTCCTCTTGGCAGTGAAACGTTGGACTGCCACCTCGAAACAAAGAGAAAAAGGTTGATCTTAAGTGTGAGCCTTGCGCTCTGCCGTGGGACTGGAAACCATATACCCTATAGGTTGATCTTAAGTGTGAGAGTTGCTCTCTGCCGTTGGACTGGAAACTACTCCCTCCGTCCCAAGATACAAGGCGTAACTACCTTCGGTTCAAAGACCAAGAAACACATTTAATTCTCTCTCTCAACACTATTACTACCGTATCAATATATGTGCCTCTAGAGAGAGCACGCCTTATATCATGGGACATGAATAAAAAGTGGTTAGGCCTTATATCGTGGGATGGAGGGAGTACCTATCATATCTTCTTTGTCTTCGTATAAGGTGTCTTGGCTTGTGAAGACACTCACTGCTAGTGACAAGTCTGTTGCCTCTTGTAGCAGCGATAGGTCGATTAGGACTATGTCTATGAAAAATGCTTCCTCTGTTTGTTTTGAAGATATTGACAAAAGTGTTGCTAATTGGAAAATTCCTAAAGTAAATATTAGAGAAATATATCATGTAGGAACTTTCTCTCTTTGTTCTGATTATTATATCAAAACCATTGAAAAACATGTCATATTAGTTCTATGCATGAGACTTTGCATCTTCTTTCTGAAAGTGAGATAGAAGCTATAAGAGCTAAACCCCAATATCATTATCTTCACTTTGGTTTGGTTCGGATAGCTATTAGATCCTTGACTAGAAAAGGTTTGAATGTGTCTGTCTTGGCCTGTCTTAGAGACTGCAGAAACAAACAGTTTCAAGATTCCTTGCTTGGGATGATTGAAGCCAGCCTTAGCAATGGGCCCGTGTTTTTTAATACTTTTCCTGATTTCTCTGTATCTTTGACCGACTCAAATATGCATAAAGCTCTTACCTTGAACCTCCAAACATCTGGCTTTGAACTTGAACCTGGAAGTGAGAATATTTTTGTAACCTACAGAATATATTACAAAGCCATGACTTCTTTGGCCCCATGTGCATAACAATATACACCCAAAGGCCTAAGTACCCTGCTTCAAGCCAATCCTAGAAACAATATCATCACTCCAAAGGCCTTGAAATGGGATGAGATAAAGCTCCCAGAAAAGTGGACTCTTACCCAAGCGGTGGAACCACAAAAATCTTGATCAGTTTGAAGTTCAATCTTTCACAGAAACTCCTGATGGGGATGTTGAAGTGACCTTCTCCTCCAAAAGAAAAGTCTTCATTCAATCTAGATCCTCTGTTAGTGTAGACAGTAGACCTCATATGAGGCCACATAATATTGTCTATGCCACATATGAGAATAATTCTTATGAACCATCGATATCTGACTTCGAAGTCAATTTCATTGGAGTCGAAGATCCAGAATGTCGAACAGATTGTGTCATTGTTCTGGAAGATGAGGATGATTTCCAGATAGACAAAAAGCTTCTTCGAGCTGAGATAGCTCTTCCAAAAAATAAGCTCAAGAAGGAAAGATCCTTAAAAATGTGGATTGACCTTTTAGGCTGAAGATTAGAGAGGTTTGATTGGTATGAAAATAGCCAAATAGCTCTTCCAGCAAAGTGATAAACAAAGAGATGATGGAGCAGAAGAAGAATATATTCTTCTTTGATTGGTATGAAAATAGCCAAATCAGGCACTTTGAAGAGTTCTTCAAACCAGATCCCAAAAAGGAAAAGGAGATTCAGTCTGATGATGACAAGATAGCCATGATAAAAAGGGTGTCTAAAGATTGGAAAACTACTAGTGGAAAGCAAGTAGAATATATCCATCCACCTTTTGAGCCCATCCAGTTGGAAGTCAATACCAAAGGTGTAAGTGTGAAAGCCTGCCCACTCAAAAACATATCCAGGACCACTTATAGTGAGCCCTTGAAAGTGGAACACATAGGCCATCTTGTAGAGCAACAAAACTTTTCAAATATATCCCTGCATGTCATTGGACAGCAGACCGACCGCATAGAAGCCATCCTCATGGATGGAGCAAACCCAAACAAGAGTGAAGTAAAGGTAAACATTCCGTCTAGCTCTCAATCTGATCTTCCCAATACCCAAATAGTTGTCCCTCCATTTGTTCCACAAATGGCTTACTCAAAAATCAAACTTGGGAAACAA
Organism: Cenchrus americanus; assembly: GCA_947561735.1. Taxonomy (NCBI): domain Eukaryota; kingdom Viridiplantae; phylum Streptophyta; class Magnoliopsida; order Poales; family Poaceae; genus Cenchrus; species Cenchrus americanus. Next base: position 70,920,842 of record OX387244.1, on the reverse strand, counting down.
AAGCCCATGGGATCATCTATATCTAAAGATTTGATTAGTGAGTTATCCAACAAGTTGGGAAGCTTGAAGGTCAACAAGAATGTCAACCAGATAACTGAGGAAGAAAGAGAAGATGTTATAAGCAAAATTAGATCCTTCAAAACAACTACCCAGATAGCTATGACAAGAAATTATTATCCAAGGCCAACCTATGCAGATCTTCAGTTTGAAGAATTGCCCCACATAGCAAACATGGCATGCTTCAATGGAAAAGAGATAGTTGAATGGAATCTAGATGGTTTTGTAGAATATCAGATTTTCACCATGTGCCATCAAATGATTATGTATGCAAATGCTTACATAGCAAATGGTAACAAAGAAAAGGAAGCCGCACAAATAATTATCATAGGCTTCTCTAGACAATTAAGGGGTTGGTGGGATCATTACCCGGATCAAACCCAACGGCAAACCATCATAGAAGCTGTCAAGATAGATAGTAATGGCAAACCAATCATTCTGACAAATCAGCAAGGACAATCTCTTGGAAGTGTTTCAGATGCCATTTCAACCTTGCTTTACAACATAGTTTACCACTTTACTAGAAACTACCAAGATATCTATGAGAAGAATGGAGAACAATTGATCAACTTGAGATGCAAGACCATGTCAGATTTCAGATGGTATAAAGATTCTTTCCTATCAAAATTATATACTCTCCCAGATCCTAACCAAGATTTTTTGGAAAGAAAAGTATATATCTGGCCTACCTCCCTTGTTTGCTGAAAAGGTTAGAAATTCTCTAAGGAAAGAAGGAGAAGGGAGCATAAATTATCAGGGGCTAGACATAGGGAAAATAACTCAGAAAATACAAATGGTTGGAGCTGAGTTATGCAATGACTTGAAGATCAACGAACAATTCAAAAAGCAAAGAACTATTGGAAAACGGGAATTAGGAGATTTTTGCTATCAATTTGGTTTTCAAGATCCATATGAAAATAGAAAGGTAAGATCTCACCAAAAGCATAAAGAGGTCATGAAAATAACAAAAGAATGAAGCAGCCCATTAGAAGAAGAAGGCATGATAGTGCATACAACAAAGAAAGTGCCTTCAAGAGAGAAACTAAGCCAAATGATTTACTCTGCTTCAAGTGTGGGCAAAAGGGACATAAAGCTTCCAACTGCTTTAAATCAAAAGTGAAGCAAAAGATCCAAGCTTTGCTTGAATCAGACTCTGAAGGGATAAGGAGAAACTGGGTCAGATACTAAATCACATTCATAATAACACTAGTTCTGATAATGAGGATTTCAATGAAGTCAATTGTAGTGAAAACAGTGAATGTTCGTGTTATGAACCAGACCCCTCAGAAGAAGAATCAGATGAGAATATCCTAGTATTAATTGATTTAGAACAGTTTGTACTGGATACTTTTGATACTGTACAAGATCCAGAAGAGAAGCAGATTATCCTAGAAAGATTTCTGTCTAGGATCAAGAATAACAAAGAGAAGTTGGTCACAGAAATCCAAAAGAAGTTCTGTTAAGCAGATGAGGTCTTTAAGAGAGTTGAAGATCTAAAAAAGAAAAATAAGTAGATGAACCTTGATGATCTATCTATAGAATGTGACTCTATCAAAGAAGAAATAAGAGATCTCAAAAGAAGAGTTCAGATCTTAGAATCTCAAGAGAAGCATGAAGAAAGTGAAGATGAGTCTCAAGAGGATGAAGTGGTTGGCTCCATAGAAAGATATTTCAAGCAAAAATGGCATACAAAAATATTATACAAGTTCCAAGATGGATTCAACTTCAAATATAATACTCTACTAGATTCTGGAGCAGATGTGAACTGCATTCGACAAGATATCATCCCATCCAGGTACTTTCAAAAATCCTCCCATAGAATCCACTCTGCTGAAGGAAATAGGTTAGAGGTAAACTACAAAATTCCCGAAGTCTATATTTGCTTTGAAGATGTTCATATCAAAACAACATTCTTGCTTGTTGAAAATTTAAAACAAAATGTAATCCTTGGAACTCCCTTTCTTTCTCTTATTCGACCCTTCGTCGTCACGGAAGAAGGAATCCAATTCCAGATAAAAGGGAAAGAGGTAAATATATCCTTTTCCTCGAAACTTGAAAGGTCCAGACTCAATTACATTACAGAATTCATCCACTCCAAAAAGTATATCAATGAGATATCCTCCAGCATAGGTATTATTAGTAATAATTTCTATCAAAGTATGACATTCTCTGCAGGTAGGTACCATGAGATGAAATCTTATCCTCTTACTAAGATGATGTTTGGCAAATTTCAAGAAGAAAAACCAAGGTATGACCATTGGTTCCTAACACTAATACAAAAGATTTTCTTGATGCAACAATATTTAGAGATGATCCCTCCTTTGAAGTACAAGAGTCTCATACAGATGAGTACTTGGAGGCTGCCAATGCTCCCAAATGGAGATCGTGATTGTTTCAACCATAACTTTGAGGTAAGCGAGATGCAGCAGGGGCTACTAAACCTGCTTTGGCAAGTCAAAAATAAAAAAGATAAAGCTTATGCTTTAAATGGGCTTGCATATTATTTCAAATATATGAGCAAAGATCCTGCAATAAGAGAAAGATTTCTCTGCATACAAGATAGACTTCCTGTCTCACAGGAAAGATCTCCAAAATTGTCATATTCCAAAAATGGAAAAAGATCTTCAAAATTATTTGATCAAGATGATCCAGATCCAAAATTATTGAATCATGAGATATGTGATTTAGAAAAGAGATCCTCAAAAGTATTCCGATCTCAACAGATCAGTACCTTTCCCCAAGATGAAAAGCAAAATTACACTACAGAAACATCCACCCAAAGCCTACCAATCAAAAAGCCTAAAGCCTACCCTCCAAATACCAATCTAGCCATGCTCAAGAGACACAAGCCAGATTTAACAACTTTTTGCACTCCTTATGAGCTACTTGTTCCAAGGCTAGGCTTCAAAACCGAACAAACCCTTGCAATCCTTACCCAAGATGTCATCAACCTGATCTGGGAAAAATATCAATAGAGGCAGATGAGGACATTCCTTGGCCTCCAAGATTATTTCCTAGACTTATACACTGGGAAAGACAAAAACCTAGGGTTAACCATCAATATCCATACTTTCCCATTCCTCCACCTTGACAATAAATTGATCATTCTTCCCCTTCACAAATATATTATCCTCAGGGCTGACATAAACTCGAAGCATTTCAAGAATTTGCAAACATATTCTGCTGAAGAGATCTCTCTGCAAAGTATTATATATCAAGGATTGGTCCATGCAATTTATGGATCAATGGGAGAAATCCTTCATTCCGATTTTGGAACTGCCATCAAAGAAGCATGCAAGAAGCTATATTATGTCAAAGGAAAAATCAAGATCATGTTTTACTCATCGCTGCCAAAGTTCACTCCACCGATAAGGCCAGCAATGCATGATATCTATATCACCAAGGGATGCCACACCTTTCCTGGTGCTGGAGCGTATGAGCTAGGGCAAGAATATAAAGAAATGCTCTCTAAAGATACTAATCATGATAACTTGAGAGTCTTTAATGAAGCTAAAGAGCTTGAAGAAAATATCAGATTTGATCCTTCATACTACATGGTTTTTCAGAATAAGATTATGAGGATTTTTCTTCCAGGACATCAAGGCACGATGACCAGATATATTGGAAGAATGATAAAACCAGATTATGGAAAAGATTCGCAGCTGAGAAAAGAATATTGTGAGTTAATGTGCTGGCAAGAGATGTGGCAACCAGACGAGATTGATGGTACAGAAAGTGCACCCATGATAGACTATGAAGAAGATGAATAAGAACAAGACAATGGATCGCACTATTGCAGATGGAATATGCACCATTGAAGATTGGGCTATATTTTCGGTAGTCAAAAAGAGAATTATGAAGACCTTTCACAAAAATCAAAAAGAGCTGTCATAATGTCTATAGATAGTCAAAAATAAACATTATCAAGATGCTTTTCAGAAGTCAAAAAGAAGAATCATGGAGAATAATACTTATCAAGAGTCAAAAGGATCATCATGTCCGCCATGAAGACACTCCCTTGCCACCCCTATATAAGGAGAAGAGGCAAGGAGAAGGGAATCACTCACAGCATCACAACATCGCCTATCACAGAAATCGCCTACAACACCATCACCTACATCACCTGCCTCGTCCACACCTCCTCTCATAAGTGTAGTAGTAGTAAGTGTGCCATGTACTCTAAATAAAATACTTGCATCTGAGTCTGTGTGAGAGTCAGTAAGAGTCTAATGAGAGTCTTGTATTCTGAGTCGTTGTACTTGTGTGAAGATCCTGGTGTACTACTCAGAGGATTCGTCCCTCTGACTATCAAGGTACCTAATATAAACCAGGACTATGTTATTATAAGTTATATTCTTCATAATATATCTATACTTGAAAACCCAAAAAGATTTGTGTTTGTCCTTTAGTTTTATATATCTATATTGTGTGATTTTATCATATGTATTGTATTGTTCTTCTTTACAGTATCTTATGTGCTTATTATTGTGTTGCATGATAGTTAGATCTTGTTGTGTTGCATGTTTGTTCTTCCTTCACCACCTTCAATCCACCTTCACCACCTTATATATATTACTCCTAAAAAGTTTAGAAAGGAAAAAAACTCCATCCTCCCTGATCCCTCCGCTCCCGTGGGTCTGCCTACCCCCACGCGCGACGTTGTCCATCCATTGGAAAAAAACCTTTTGCACTGTGCGATCTGGACACCCTCGCATTTGCCTCCCTCACCCTTGCATTAGCCCACACCGTCGCCCATCCCATTCCATCCCTGCTGCCTGCTCCTCAGTCCTCACCATCGAACTCGGTGTTTGCTCTGTCGTCGCCGCCGCTGCCAATCTCCTTCCCCGCACCCCTCGCTCGCGCATCTCTCGCCCGTGGAAGCCACCGCGCGCCACCGTTGATATGATGCCTGCACCCGCCGTCTTCATCTTCTCCGAGTGATCTCGCTTCTAATTTTTTTCCAACCCTTTTCCCTGCGTGGTCTCACCATCCGCGCGTCACTACTGCCGTCGTGACTCTGTGTCCGCGATCCTCTTGCTAGGTGAACCCCCTATGTGGCTGCGATCCGTCCTCTCCTGGATGCCTACCTGGATTAGCCTACCTGCATCTGTCATCTAGGGTTCAAAATCTTACGTGGTGCTTTCACACAAAATGGATCCACCCTGTCGTTTCCTGGATGCATGAAGTCTGGTGATAGGATAATATTTCGCTCTACCGCATCGTGAAGGTAATTCATCTTGATGTTGTGTGATTAATGAAGAACTTGGTGCTAGGATAGATCTTGCTTTGCAGGATCGTAAAGGTAAAACATCTTGACGTTGTGCGATTAAATAGGAAATATAATGTTTGATTGTTTCTGTGACATCAATTCTATAATTATAAAACAAAATTATGTAGTTTGCCGTGTGACTTACATATAAACAATTTGACCTGTCCGTCGACCACAGCGATGGCGCTGACATCTTGCACTGTCAGTCGATTGCCACAGTTCCAGGGCCGGAGATGCACTGCCAAGAGGAGATGAATTTCTTCGGACGATCAGGTTCTTCCTCTGTCCAATAGGTATATATCTAGGTTCTTGTTTAGGTGGTGGTGCTCTAAATGGCTTAGCCTACTGTAGTTTTATGTATGTAGAGGTTTCACTTTTTGTATAGTCTACCATCTCCTCTCTATCTTTTGTCTGCCCCTTGCCCCCTTATCTGATTAGATGCCAATTTTGTCCATAAAAAACAGTCACACCTCAACAACATTCACTGTGAAGTTTTGAAGATGATCTTATTGTTGCTGTTAAAAAAGAAGATTCTGCAGTAGTGAAGGCCGAGTATGGATTTAGGTAATTCTTCGTGTCGCTACTACAATCACAGGTCAAAACTGTAGTGCGAGTCCCTCTTGAGTTATTTGTATGTGCAGAGAAGTTCTATTCATAGATGAATATGCATAATATTTTAAAGATATTGAATCCCTGGTGTCGGTGTTTTAGACCGGCAACCTACCAAGGGGAGTACCCGAGATAGATGAATGTGGCCTCGCCGAGATCGGTAACTCGAAGGAAGTGACACGTGGCACACAATTTAGACAGGTTCGGGCCGCAATGTGCGTAATACCCTACGTCCTGTATGCTGCGTAGCTCTGGATGGATTAGGTGTGTTTACAAGATGATGAGGATCATGAGGGAGGGGTCCCTACCTCGCCTTATATAGTCTGAGAGGCAAGGTTACAAGTCGGTTTGAGGAGAGAGTACTAGTCGTGTACGTCTAGGAGTTCTTACATGGATCCGGACATGCACAACTTCCTATCCGAGTACTCCACCGTAGTCCTTGCGCTCCACGCTATCAGGTGCCATGTAGCTTAAGTCGAGTAGTCACAGGGGCCCATCGAGTAGTCGGTCTTGGTACCCACTAGAGTAGTGGGCCCAGAGATGTCCATATGACAAGCCCCTGAGTACTCCGTAGTCGAGTAGGATAGTTTCGAGTAGTCTTGATGGCCTTGGCGAGTAGTCCCCAAGCGTCCCCAAGTTCTACAAGCCAAAAAGATCTCAAGAGTACTTGAAGCATTGTTGGCGGTTAATAATTGTATCAAAGTTCGTTTAGACTTGCAAGCGGACAAGTCTCCCGTCGTAGTCAAGGGACCCTTCTTCCCTCGAGTGGTGAACCCAAGGTATCGAATCCGTGGAACAATGTGCAACGCAAGGATTCAATCTAGTAAAGCAAGGTAAAGCTATCTATTGAAGAACTAAGATGCATCTAATCTAAGATATGATCAAGTAAACGAATCTAATCTAATCTACTAAAGAGGTAGCAAGAGAAAGCAAGAGATAACCAATCTAGAGAATATAGATCATGCTTATGTTGTAGCTCTAAACAAGATAGACGAAGATAGAAAAGCGAATCTCATTAAAAGCATCTTTAAATCGTGGCCTTCCATCCGACTCCGAAAACGCCCGCCTTTCGGAACCCCGGGTCCCGTTCGTCACAACGTATCCCTATTCATGCGGGTAGTCTAGGGCGAGTTCGATAGAACAAGTTGAAATCACTTGGCCGGTCCGGTATGCACCTCTAGCCACCGCGGCTACAAGAGCACCCTATGTAATCTAGCTATAGACTAGATCGTAGAAGAAGCAAAACCAAGAAGAAAACAAAATCATCGAGAAGGCACTTGATCGCTAGAAATCGGATTCACTTACAAACTTCACCATGAATGATTACATGAACAAGATCACCACCGGGATCCTACCTCGATCTTGATCCTCGCTCCGAGCTCCGACGTGGTCTTCCATGCAAGGTTCCCACGTCGGCCGGGAAACCCTAGACAACTAGCACGACCCTCATCTCCGAGATGGTGTCCCTCAAGCTTCTCTGCTCCTCGGCGGCGGATTACGACTTCGGTTCCGCGTGGCTCTCGGTCGGGGGGCTATAAATAGCCCGAGAAGCAATTAGGTCAAAGGGGAGGCCGATTGGGCCCCGAAAAGGGCTGGGCCGGCCGGCCTGGGCCGGCCGGCCTGGGCCCAATTCGGCCCATCCCGCGGCCTGCTTCACCCGGTGTTGCTTCCCACGTCTTCTAGATGTTCTCCCCTTTTGCATGTGGGCCCTTGACGTCGGTTTCTCTCCGAATTGGACTCAATTCCTTGTCTTGCAAGATTCAGCACTTTTCTGGTTCAGTCCTCGGAGTTTATCATCTTCTCGGGCTTGGTCCTTGGGCTCTTGGAGTCATGTTCACTTCATTGCTTGACTTGTATCGGGCTTCAAAGTCTTGTCATGAGGTGCTTAATGAACTTATCCCGGAAGTCTTGCTTTCAACGTTAAAACCCTCGCGTAAACACTTAACTCCAAAACCGACATGCACAAGTGAACTTGTTATACCACGGGGGTTAGTACCAATGAATAAGATACAAAAGTCATGCCAACACCGAAGGTAAACTCATGGCTAGGTTGACGGATTTTCACCGTCAACATCTCCCCCATGCTTAAACCTTGCTCGTCCTCGAGTAAGCCTTCGATGGATATCATCGTTGCCCTTCATTGTTTAAACCTTGCACTTGATCATACATGAAAAAAACATAATGCTCTCAAAAGTTTAATTCGTTAAAGTTCCATAATGTACTAGCCTTCACCTCTACGGAGGGTAGATTCTTATTAAGCTTATCCCACAAGTATTAACATGCTCACAAAGTTTAAATAGATCTCGAATTTTTGAAATAAAGAACTAGATAAAGAAAAGAGCTAAACCAAATTCACAAATTTAAATCACCTTGCATATTGCTCATGAACTCTCATCTCGCTTATCTCTCAAGCCTATATATTCTACTCCTTTCCCTCTCATAACATATATGTGTGGTAGGCTTTATATGGAGCTTTGGGAAAGTTTAGTCCTAACAAGATTTTATAAATGAGGTGTTGTCAAAACAAGACAAGCTTCTCATGGTCTTACCGAGACTCGTCAAAAAGGTCATTGGAAAATAATGTTAAGTCAAGGAGGGGAAAGAGAAAAATACACACGCTTTTAGATGAGTGGACATGTGTAAATGGCAAAGAGTGATCCCGAGGCACAAAGGAAGTCCTCGTTATCGGATTGCACATGGTTGGAAAATGAGAATGGATCTTTTTAACTTGAAGCCTTGAATGCACTCTTAGAGAACCGGGGAGTTTACTTTACGCATATTTTTTTTCTTTCTCATATTTCTCATTCTTTTCTTTCTTTCTTTCTTTCTTTCATTCATTATATATATTTTTTTCTTTACCTTGAAAGTCATGATTATCGCTGGATTTTTTTCTTTCATCATTATATTATTTCTTTTTAAATACTCCCTTTTGAACTCTAAAACTGCACCGTACCTACCTCCTCCCCCATGCTTAGACGTTGCTCGTCCTCGAGCAAAGAGGCGAAAAATAAGGTAGGTACCGGGGTATTTTTCCTTGGAGAGATACTTGAAATCTTCAATGTTGGCACCGTCTTGCAATCTTCCTTGAATTGATGATCCATTCTCAACGATAGGTTCTGGTCAAGGAGGTAAACACAAAAGATGATATTTGGTTTTAAGGGTGGATATCCGGCGAGGTTTGTGAAATCTCCGATGCGAGGATACACAATGCACGGATAAAAGGCTAGCAAAAAGATAGATACGCAAAAACGGAATGACCAGCTTCTTAGTCTCGGGCCAGAGAAATCATGGCCTGCAATAACTCACTCAAAAATAAATCTTGTACACTAAGGTTTATGCACTCAAATATATATAAGGCTCGGATAGGTTGAGCAACACACAAGTGATATTTATGACAAGGTTAGCGATATTTTTGAGCATAAAAGTCATCTTTAATCTATTCATAACTTGAGAGCACATAAAACACTATGGGTCTTTATTTTAATCATAACCTCCGCTGAAGATTAAGCTAGCATTTAGATAATTTCAGATTTGTATTTTTAAGAGAGCACTAGTTCAAACATGCATAAATCAATTACAAAGATAAACAAAGCGGCAATTATAATCATATATCATCATGGCACAAACTTTGTAACTTTGCTAATGGTAAAAACTTGGTGGCGACATTATTCATGATGAAAATAAACACTAAGACACACGCTGAGAAATTAAACTAACACTAAAAATTAAAGTAAAACTGAAAATGCTACGCAATCATAGGCACATCCAAGCTGAAAATTAAAGAAAAGGGGGTAAAGGAAAGATAACTAAAGCTCCTCCTCTCTCCAATCTTCCGCCAGTGGTTGATATTGATTGTCTTGGTTGTTGTGCCCTTACTTGTAATAGGAATGCACCACTACTCCTATGAATTGTCTGACGGTGCTAGGTGAAGCTGTCTAAGCACATAAGCGACGTTTGCATTTCCTTCACCTATTTGGTTTGCATTGGTTAGGATGGCTGCAATAATTTGCATGTTCCTTGCAGCGTATCCTCCAATGGTGGCCACATTTTGTTGTGGTTGAGGAAGGTGTGCAAATGGCTCCGCAAAGGATACGTTGGGCACCGCAAAAATGGTGGGGGCATGGCTGCACCACTCCCCCATGCTTGCATTGGTACACCACCGTAGTAACTCTGCGGCGCCAGGGTTCCTCCCAATGGTGGGACATAATTTTGTTGTGCACCTCCTTCTTGGGTCGTGGAAAAACCTTCTCCTAATCCTTCTCTTTTATTTTTTTCTCTTTGCCGGCACAAGAAGTCCTTCCTCTAACCAATCTTCTTCCCCTCAAGAAAAAGTTTAAACCTTCAATCCGGAAGGGGCAAATTCACCTAGGCCACTTGGAAGCCTCCTCTCTCATCTTCACTTATATATTTTCCTTTCTTCATATATTCCTGGGGAAGTCCCGGTAGGAGATGATTTGGGTTCCTTGTAATACCCGGTTTTAAAGAGATAGCCAATATGGAGAGGCAACACCCCGAACCAATATCTTCCGAACTCGATGTTGCTTAACAACACCACCGGTTGATCATAGGTGAGTGGGGTCTATTGGCCACTTGGCAATCAAAGCCGAGTAAACCCAATTCAACTCCGTGTTGGTTATCTTTTTCTCTCTTGTTCTCCCAAAAATCCACTTGCACAAACGTGACACACTTGGATGATGGGGTTCCGGATAGTATTTCTTCGTTGATGGTCTCTTCCCGTGATCATACTCCAAAAACCTTCCCATGTGCCTCATGCATATCCACTTGTTTCGGAGCTCCCTTTTAAAAATAGGAGACACTCGCCCATGGGTCTACGATACTATAACATGCAATCGTTTCGAACATGAAAACCAATCTAATCTATCGGGGATTGTGTTGAATGGATCCAAGGAAGCATTGAGGGCTATACTCCCTTTACGGCATGGTCGCTAGCCTTAAGCATTAAAGTATTTTCAACACAAGATGATAGATAGATAATCCAACAAAGTGTGATTACATCTCAAGATCGATTGAAATCCATGGATGAAAGGAGATTACCCCATCACGGTGCTAGAAATAGCATCCTTGATCAAGGTTACCCTTCCGACGGTGTCTTCCTTCTTCTCCACTCGTGGGCTCCCTCCAACGGAATGAGAAACTCAGCACTCCTTCATCAAGGGTATGCGCCATGGTCATGAGAATTTCCTAGGCGAATCCCTTGTGGGTGTTTGCCGACACTCCGTTAGAGAATTGCACCGTGTCCCGTGTGAAACCCAATATGTGGAGAGCTTGGTCGTCGATGTCGACGTTCACTACAAGCCTCTACTTAAGGTGAGCGAGCTTCTTCTCCTCCTCCTCCGTCGTGATGATAAATCCATTGGAATACCACGGAGCACATGGAGGTGGAGCGGATGATCGTGTCAAGTGGTGAGGTTGGACAGGCGGCTCCTCCATATGTTATTGAAGTTTGGTAAGCCTAATAAACGAGTTTCGTTTGGCCCTCATGCCACCGAAGAGAAGAGTGTGGTTCCTCCTCGGCGGTGCCGTGTCCTCCTCCATACCCCGAGGAAACTCGGAAACCGAGTGCCTCCTCGAAGAGGTTGTCGATGATGGCTTAGACGACGATGATCCCTTCTTCTTCGGTGAAAAGGCTTGTAGTTTTCTTCCATGATTGCAGCGCTCTCCCTCACAAATAAATATCCGGGGTTTTCACCCGGTAATAAGGTACACAAATATTATTTTGGAGTCTGGACTTGGAGTGGATTAAGGATGTGATTTGTTGCACGAAACAAACGCGGTGGATGGCTAAGTCTAAGGTGATTCCGGCCTACGGACTAGAGCACACGAACAAAGAGTTGGATGAAAGACTTACCTCTCTCCTCCTCTTGGCTCGGTTCTTCTCTAGTGCATGTTGCTTGTTGCTTCGTGACCGCGTACACTTTTCCAAACGTTCCTTCCACTCCTTCGCTTGCATTATTGCTCCTTCCACTTGATGTTTTCGCTTGATTCACTTCCATACTCCCTTGCCTCACATGCATCCATGATATTCCTACAAAACAAAGCCTTGGCTGCCCCCCATGCTTGTACTTTGCATGTGGTTTGATAAAAGATGTTGGAAGAGCATCCCGTGATGTATCATGGTGCATGCATGATTAAGTTAACTAGATTGCCTCCCTTTATGCATGTTTTAAGGCTAAGCACTACTCTAATTTCGAAATTTAAAAATATTTTTCAGAGCCATGCAAGAGCTCAAGCATAAATTTAGAGAAGTTTTTAAACCATTAAAAACAAATGTAAGTCGAAAATATTTTTCGACTACGTCGATTTCGGTCTCACCGGTATAGTTTGCCTTCATTAGTTGAGAGCAAGCTTTTCCCGGCTTGATCATGGGGGCATAGGTTTAGGTCCTAATTTTGATTAGATGAGAGAGATTTTGAATGAAATAAAATTAAGTGAGGCTTAGAAAAATTCTAATCTTAGAGAAACCAAGGATATGGATTTTTAAACCAACCAAAAATCAAGTTTCTAGGTTCACGCGAGTCCCGCCACATGCTGAAATTTAAATAACATCTAGATACAATACGTGGCTCTACTCGAGTGTTTTTAGCATGAAAAACAAGTCAACCACAGCACCATAATGAGGGTGAAGGGTTGAGTTAGGTTCTGAATTTTTTTTTTGGTTTCTCGAAAAAGAAGCAAACAATCACATAGGATGGTTCATGTAAAGGGTTTATGATCAAGCAAAATATTCAACCAAGAATTATGTCTCTAATATTGTTCAACCATTCTAAGTGTAAGGTTTTGCGTAGTAAAATTCAAAACTGAATTATATTTAAAAAAGACTTGAAAAACCTGGAATCGGGTTGTCCTCCCGGTAGCTTATTCTTGACTCGACGAAACGGGTTGCCTCCCGCCTAGCGCTTCGTTTATAGTCCATGGCTAGACTTCTTCACTTGATTACTCCGGATCAACGCTCTTTGCGGGCGTTGCAATCTTGGGTACCCACTTTGTCTTAGTCAATTTTTTTTGGTCTTCACGGATTGGCTTTGTCCTTTGGTCTTGACGGATGCAACAACTTCCTTGTGGCTCGGCATCTCGAACCCCGGTCTTCGGTTGTGATCTTCATGGTGATCCTTCATCTCTCCCGAATGAGTTTGAGTAGCCTTCGCCGTCTTGGGACCTTGGAGTTGTCTCGTATATTCCTCTTTGTTACCCATCGGGCGCCCGGCAAGTTGTCCCACTTGGGTCTAGCATCTTTATCACGATGAACACTTCACGTATAGAGCTTCCGACCTCCGTCACCTTGCCATCTAAATTCTTTAATATTTTCTCCATAGCCTCGAACTTAGTGACGGCGTCCTTGTTGATCTTAGCTTGCTCGTCCATCAAGTCCTTGAATTGTGCACAAAGAGGGACCAAAACTTGAATCGACGAACTTGCATTAAATCGGGGTTACCTTGGACATGGTCGTACTCCATACACTCCTTGCATGTGGATCTTGCTTTGGCGGCCTTTAGGTGTTGAGCTTCTTTCTCCATCTCCATCTTCTCCATCCTCCTCTTGATTTGAACGGCCTTCCGGCGTCTTGACTTGGAGGTGGTGATTCCCTTGGAGATTTTGATGGTCCTTCGAGTTTGACTTTTGAATCTAGGGTTTCCAACCCTTTAGCTTGTGTTGCACGTCACCTTTGCTTGTAAAGTTTTCCTGGATCATCCACAAAAAAAGTTTGGGTTTCTTGGAGAGGTAGCCAACCATCTCCGGTTAGGGTTAGCAATAAAACAAAAATCTAAAAAGAGAAAAACTAGGGTTAATCAAAACTAGATTAGATTGACTCTTTTTTTTCTTTTTGGGGATGATCAAACATAAAAGATGCAAAAGGAAATCAAAAGAAAAACTGAAAAATAAGCGATACTAGATTGGATCTTGATTGCTTGTTCCCGGCAACGGCGCCAGAAAAAGGGGCTTGTTGACGGTTAATAGTTGTATCAAAGTTCGTTTAGACTTGCAAGCGGACAAGTCTCCCGTCGTAGTCAAGGGACCCTTCTTCCCTCGAGTGGTGAACCCAAGGTATCAAATCCGTGGAACAATGTGCAACGCAAGGATTCAATCTAGTAAAGCAAGGTAAAGCTATCTATTGAAGAACTAAGATGCATCTAATCTAAGATATGATCAAGTAAACGAATCTAATCTAATCTACTAAAGAGGTAGCAAGAGAAAGCAAGAGATAACCAATCTAGAGAATATAGATCATGCTTATGTTGTAGCTCTAAACAAGATAGACGAAGATAGAAAAGCGAATCTCATTAAAAGCATCTTTAAATCGTGGCCTTCCATCCGACTCCGAAAACGCCCGCCTTTCGGAACCCCCGTTCGTCACAACGTATCCCTATTCATGCGGGTAGTCTAGGGCGAGTTCGATAGAACAAGTTGAAATCACTTGGCCGGTCGGTATGCACCTCTAGCCACCGCGGCTACAAGAGCACCCTATGTAATCTAGCTATAGACTAGATCGTAGAAGAAGCAAAACCAAGAAGAAAACAAAATCATCGAGAAGGCACTTGATCGCTAGAAATCGGATTCACTTACAAACTTCACCATGAATGATTACATGAACAAGATCACCACCGGGATCCTACCTCGATCTTGATCCTCGCTCCGAGCTCCGACGTGGTCTTCCATGCAAGGTTCCCATGTCGGCCGGGGAAACCCTAGACAACTAGCACGACCCTCATCTCCGAGATGGTGTCCCTCAAGCTTCTCTCGCTCCTCGGCGGCGGATTACGACTTCGGTTCCGCGTGGCTCTCGGTCGGGGGGCTATAAATAGCCCGAGAAGCAATTAGGTCAAAGGGGAGGCCGATTGGGCCCCGAAAAGGGCGGGCCGGCCGGCCCGGGCCCACTTCGGCCCATCCCGCGGCCTCGCTTCGCCGGTGTTGCTTCCCACGTCTTCTAGATGTTCTCCCCTTTTGCATGTGGGCCCTTGACGTCGGTTTCTCTCCGAATTGGACTCAATTCCTTGTCTTGCAAGATTCGAAGCACTTTTCGGTTCGGTCCTCGGAGTTTATCATCTTCTCGGGCTTGGTCCTTGGGCTCTTGGAGTCATGTTCACTTCATTGCTTGACTTGTATCGGGCTTCAAAGTCTTGTCATGAGGTGCTTAATGAACTTATCCCGGAAGTCTTGCTTTCAATGTTAAAACCCTGCATAAAAACTTAACTCCAAAACCGACATGCACGAGTGAACTTGTTATACCACGGAGGTTAGTACCAATGGATAAGATACAAAAGTCATGCCAACACCGAAGGTAAACTCATGGCTAGGTTGACGGATTTTCACCGTCAACAAGCATCCCGAGGCTGGAAGGTACTCCAGCTGATCCTTGAGTAGTCTTGAAGTCTTCTCAAGCAGTTCCCAAGCGTCCTCGAGTTCTCCTCTTGAAGGTCTTCGATAGTACTCGTGTTGTCTTGACGAAGGAACCATATGAAAAATGTGATTCAGAGAATCGAATTCCATATGGAATGTAGCCCCCGAGCCTTAGGTCGAATCGTAGATTCAAGCTGAGGGTCAATCTGAAGTTCTGCCAATCTTATCCCATAAAATCTGAAGAAAAACCGACGGACACGTGACACGGAGCCCCCGAGCCTTTAGTCGAGTACTTTCTCTCGAATTAAAGGGTCATCTTGATTGTAGAATGTGTCCTGAGTGGGTCTTGAATCTTGTAGTTGTTGACGCAAAATCTGCACCTAGCACAAAGCACACAGCAAGCCGAAAAAGCTGGCTTCACATTTAGCCAATGGTAATCGCCTTCCCCTCGGGAAATACCTCCTGGGCAGTGTGTATCACATGCTTCATCAAACTGTCACCCAAATGTACACCAGCCAGAGGATAGCATGTGTCAATGGTCCTTGGTGGTTTGTACAAATGTGGTTGCAACTGCACATGCACCAGATTGTTGGTGTTGACCTGAACACCCGGCTCTTCCCTTCATCCAATTATCATGAAGGGGAACTCCAAGTCACCAGAGGATGCCACACCTATGGAGAAGCTGCTTCAACTGTTCTCATCAAGCAGAATGTCAGCCAGCTCTTCGAGCTCTTCTTCAAAGGTTTCCCAAATCCTCTCTGGCTCCCTTATTTGGACAATGATAATTTAACTCTCCCCTGTGAGTTCTCCTTTGAAGTTGAACACCAAGATGGAAGATTTCTGGAAATCCTCAATATCCTCATCCATCCATGCATTCTGCCAGCTGAATTTAGTGGAGGGAGGTTAACCCACAACACTTATGAATACTATCAGCCCAACATGATGGCTCGACAACTTGGATGTGGCCAGATGCCCCCAAGGCTATTTTTGCATGAATTTCTCAAGCCCAGAGAGGAAATCAAAGAACTTACTCAAACCAGCAGGGTTTTTCAGTATGTATGCAGTTCAACTGTTTACACCTGGCCCTTCACACCTACAACAGTAGCTCACCCCACCTTTAACTCCTGGTGGCAAGAATTCCATGATCACATTTTCAGTGAGCCTGTACACTTATTTTGTATAGAGCTGATGCCTGATTTTCAGCCAACTTCAGAGGTAACATGATTATCTCTTTCCTCAAATCAGACACTTCTTCCTCCAATCATGATTTTAATTTTTTTTGCCCACAGAACACAGTGCCTGCCCCTCTAGCCAGGGAGATTGCTTATAATGCAGTGGGCCCAATCTCAGCATTGGGATTTAGATCACCAACCCTGGCTCAACTGATGGCTAGATACGCTACAACAGACCCAGTTTTGTCCAGTATTACTGCTGACAAGAGGCAAGGCCTGTCTCTGATCGCACCTCCAACTGCCAAGAGGAGAAGAACCATCAAGAAAGTCCTTATTGAGGTAAAATTCTCTCTTTCTTGATCACAGGATTACTCTTTTCTGATAAATCTCGTCCTGTGTGATTTCAGACTAGAACTCAACAGCCTTCAATTTCAGAACTTGCCAATGCTCCACCCACTGGTATGACCTTTGCTGTATTTTCCTTAAGGATGAACCTTGGCATTCATTTTTAATCTGGCATTTGCAGAGGAAACAATGGAGGATCAACTTGTGGATGTCCCCGTCTTTCAGCATGCAAGTCCACCCAGGGCTGAGCCATCTTCCCAAGTAGAGATCTTATCTTCATCAGGGACTCAATCACCCCCTCGCTCGGACGAAACACCAACCTCTCCGGAGGTAAATTTCCCCATCCAACCGGAGCCATAAAGTCCTTCAAGGGCCCAATCACCCATTGGCCAGGCAGAAACATCAACCTTAGCAGAGGTGAACCCATTTCCTCTCCAGCCAGAAGCTCCCGAGTTGCCAGAAACTGCATCAGCACCCTCTCACACAGAAGCTTCAGCTTTGCCTGGAACATCCCCTTCACCAGCGATTCCAGAGGTCGCCCCTGAACAAAATCCTGCTCCGGTTCAGGAAGTCAGGCATGAGGTAAATATTTGCACCTAATCCTGTTATGCTTTACTTCCAATACTCCTGACTCGGCAATATTACTCTCTCAAGATCAGGCTCCATCATCATCAAACCCATCAATGGGGAACAATCCAATTGCCGAGACAAGGGAAGGAGTGCCTCAAACTTTGTTAGAGATAGTGCAAGAAAAACTCAAGGAAATTTTCGCTTGGCTGCAAAGAGATGCACGAGATCAATTCAAAGATCTTGATCACTTTGAAGAAATGCTTGGTCCTATCAGCCGAGAACTCCCTGAGGACATCAATGCCTCACTTGAAACTATCTTCGATCTGGATATTCATTATGTGGCCATAAGACGAGCTCTGAGAAAGGTGTCTTCCCGCCCAGCTGTCGAACAGAAGAGGGCCAAAGCCGAACAAGCCGTGAAGGCGAGACAATCTCGGGACCGAGAGTCACAAAGAGACATTGGCCAATCTGCAAGCCGCTCGTGAATTGAAGATCGCCAGAAAAGCCGCATTGGAGGCAGAACTGAGAAGTCTGTCAGCTGAAATAGAAGCCGATGACAAGAAAATAGCCGAACTCCCTGGACTGATAGAGAAGATTCAAGAGGAAGCAACATCGGCCATAGCTGAGGTGAATCAATGTAATGCAGAGCTCACCATCCTGTCTGACGCCCAAAAAGATTATCAAGAACGAATGGAGAACTTTCACCAAGCAACATCGAATGCCTCCAATGTAATTGTGAAGTATTTGAACATCTAGATGTTTCGATTGATGTGTAACCGAACTGGTCGCTCTTGTAACATTTGCTCTTGCAATTTTTTTTCTCTTTTCCTCTGCACGTCCTTAACTGCAACGCTGAACGACCCATTCGGTAAAGAAGTGCCAATACCCGAACGACACTTTGACTCCCTTCAGCCGAGCCAATCAACCGAATACGACTCAGCCTTGAACTCCAAACGACCCGACGACGGATTGGTCAAGGAAACCTCTCCACCTTACAATTTTCTTGGGATATGCGCCACGATCCAGAGCCACGACCTGAGGCCACGATCTGTCTTGCCAGGCCTATAAATGAAAACCGTAGGTGCCTCCAGATCTCCACCAAGCCTTTAGCTCTCAAATCTTCGCCAATCTCAAATCTTCTTTTCCAACCAGCGCAAATCCCAGAAGCATGGCGAGCAGCAACAACCGGCGCCGCGCCGCTGACGAGGCTGAGGGGAGTCGCGCCAGTACCCGCCGGAGGCAATAATCGTCAACTTTTCCTTTTACGATTCGACTTTGATCCCTTTTTGTTTTTGACGATCGCCTTCGTTTCAGGTTGATTCAATGGAACCCATCCTCTGCACCGGCCGGTCAGCCCCTGCCGGACGACTCCTCGGAGTCCGACCATTACTCCCCCGTGCCCTACGGGGAACTCGATGCCCTCTGCTTCAAGGCGGAGCTGGAGGTGGCCCAGTGCGAGCTGGAAGATGTCTCCAAAAAGGCTGGCGTGGCCGAATTGGAGTGGGAAGACCAGCGCAAGCAGCTGCTGGCGACCATCGACAGTACGGCTCTGAGACCGCTCCTTAATCCAATCCGACTTTGATACTGATCACCTTTATCTTGTATTTTGCAGCCCGTGACGCCGAGCTCAACAAGCTGAAAATGCTGGTGGAGCAATTGGCCGACAAGGTGAACGCCCGCGGAGATACGCCGGCGGAGCGCCTTGCTGTGGTGGAGCACCGCGTGGACGAAGTGGCCACCCACGGCATCCGCTTGGGCACCACCTTAGACCTGGCCGCCATGGCGACGCACACTGACGTCGACTACTCCACCAGGCCGCGCGGCTTCCGGGGCGGCACACCAAAAGACATCGAGGAGATCGAGATCATCTTGGAGCGCCTCGATGGCCACGACGACGCCATTGCCGAACTCACCCATCCCCAGTTTGTGTTAAACAGGCTCGTTGACTAGTTTGTATCAGGGATGTTTGATATCGGCAATAAACAAAGAACTTTTAATTCCCGTGCTTGTACTGCGATGATTTTCCTGTGTTTGCATCTGTGAATTTTGTTTCCCCCTGAATGTATTCGGGAACTCATTTGAGCCGAACACGCGAGAACAGATGCTCCTTGGCGCAAAATCCGCAGAAAATCCTTGATTCGTCAATCCGTAGGCACTATTCAAACGAAAACCCTTCGCATCCGGGAAGAATACCCTGCCGTTTGGTATTCCAATAATGCACACCGGCCAGTCATCACTCCCAACGCACTCTCTTGGTCAATAAAATAGTCTGCTGAGATGCCCTGCAAATCCACTCGCACACTCATCCATCACTTCTCATCTCCTTCCCTGTCTTCAGAGGAAAAAACCCCAAGGCCATGGACAAAGGCAAGCAGCCCCAGGAAGGCAGCATCCCCAAGAAACGCATGATTCGAGAGTGAGTTTTCCTTTGATCTTGCCTCTTGTTTCCCAATGTGGTCTCGTGTTTTACCTCCTCTCCGCTTTTCCTCTTTCAGCCTTGATCTGCTTCCTAAGGAGATCATCGGGACCGAAGACGTGCCTGAGTACATCTCCTCTGACTCTTCCCTTGAAGCAGAGGATGCTACACCCGAGCAAAGAACCAGCCATCAACTGCGCCGCCGCGTTCGACACCTGGAGCATGACCTCAGGGACATCCCAGCTCGTTGCTAGGCCGAGCGCGAGGGTCGCATGGCTCTGGAGGCACTAGTGGGAGGTAAATGTCTCTGGCTCCTTCTTGACTCTGCGTTCACATCTGGATCTTTGCCCCTAATGACCACTCCTTTGTCTCAGATGTCTCTGATAGGTACAATAACCTGAAAGCGGCTTGGGACAGCTTGGTGGAGGCAAAGAAATCATGGTCACCCCCATGCATTCCAAGTTGCCGTCACGGTGGTCCTGGAGCAACTGAAGAGGGAGCAGCCGAAGAAGCAAAGAAAAGATTGAATCATACTTTCTCTTCTTACTCCAGGCCTTCTGCTTCCCGCCTCCTCGAAGTTCGATCGCCAGGGTTGTTGGATGTAAACCTGCAAGGAGCAGTTGTAATGTAATTTTGTGCTAAGGGCAATGCATCTAGGCACTGGCCGTTCCTTCTGTTTGGGAATTTTTGTTCTAAAGGCGGCCTCGTTCTTGAGCGCCGGCTATTCCTGTATCAGATGCATGTAATCCCACTGCTGGTGATCACCGATCGATTTCAATACTAGGATAATATTTCTTCAAATATCTCCCATTTATTGCAGCGGAAAATTCTTCTCCTAGTAAAGTTTTCAACATGTATGCATTACCAGGGACGCATCTGACCACGCGAAAGGGTCCTTCCCAGTTAGGGGACCATTTGCCGAATTCACTGTATTTGGTTCCAATCGGCAGTAACGCTTTCCAAACCAAATCTCCTTCCGCGAATTGCCTAACTTTTACTTTTTTGTTATAATACTTGGCAACCCGCGGCTTGTTCTTTTCGATGTTTTCTAGGGCCCTAAGATGGATCATGTGCAAGTCTTCTAGCTCATCCATCATTAAGCCACTGTAATCTTTGGAGCTTAACTCTTTCTGTAAAACAACTCTCCTGGAATCTGATTGTATTTCCCAAGGTAAAACCGCATGGTGTCCATAAAACAATTCATAAGGAGATGTTTTTGTAGCTCCATGAGGGGACATTCGGTAAGACCATAATGCTTCACTGAGTACCGAATGCCACCTCCTTGGCTTCTGGTCGATCTTTTTTGTATCAGCTTAATCATGATCTTATTAGAAGCCTCTGCCTGACCATTAGCTTGGGTATAATAAGGAGAAGAATTAAACAATTTGATTCCCATGCTTTCGGCAAATTCTCTGAACTCCAAGGACACGAATTGGGCTCCTTGATCAGTTGTGATTGTCTGAGGGATTCCAAACCGATAGATGATGTGTTCCTTGACAAATTCAACCATGTTTTCCGACGTCACCTTCTTCAGTGGAATCGCCTCAACCCATTTAGTAAAATAGTCTGTAGCCAAAAGCACAAACTTATGCCCCTTGCTGGATGGTGGATTAATCGGCCAATCGTGTCTATATCCCAGCCCCCGAATGGCCATGGCTTGATAATGGGATTTAATGCGATACAGGAACCCTTTGAATATTTCCAAACCTCTGGCGGTCTTGACATCCCTTGTAATACTCAAAGCGAGTCCTCCAACATCGTCGACCAAAAGCACCCGGCTTGCTCGATAACCCATTTCATGCGGTAGGCCGATTGGTGTGCTCCACATATCCCATCATGCACTTCACTCATCATCCTTTTAGCTTCCTCCGGACCCAGCATCGTAACAATACCCCATCTAATGATCTGTAAAACAAATTATCATCCAGAAGAACGAATTTTATGGCCTTGTACCTGAGCTTCCTAGAGACCTTTCGGGATGGATCTTTCAAATAGTCAACGATCTCTTTTCTCCAATCATCTCCCGCAAGATCCATTCCCAGCGCGCATATGTCTGTAGCGAACGCCTCTTGACTCTCTTTATAACCCGAGGCGCTTTGAGCCAGCCTGTTTGCCTCTTCGTTATGTTCCCTAGGAATATGCTGTAGAATCACCAACAGAAAGCTCTTCAAGATTTCCCTGCATTCTTCGTAGTAACTCCTCAGCGCATCACTTTTACATTCGTATTGGCCGTTCAATTGCTTTATCACCAATTCTGAATCTCCATAAACTTCAACCGAAACGGCCCCGACCTCTCTCAAATATTGAAGCCCCCGAAGCAATGCCCCGCACTCAGCCTGATTGTTTGTAACAGTGGGCTGTATAGGGATAGCAAACTCAAACATCTCACCTCTAGGCGAAATCAGCAGAATCCCTACTCCCCCACCTTTGCCACATGATGACCCATCAAAAAATAAAGCCCAAGGGGTAATTTCAAGCAAATCAATTGATGGATCGCGATGTTCAGTTATAAAATCGGCAATGATCTGACCTTTAGTAGCTTTTGCCGATTCGAACTTTAACTCAAACTCTGATAAAGCCAGGATCCATTTGCCAATCCTGCCATTCAAAATTGGCATGGATAACATGTGTTTTATTACATCGAACTTAGAATATACAACGCATTCGGCATTCAACAAGTAGTGCCGAAACTTTGTACACGAGTAGTACACGCATAGGCACAGCTTTTCTGCAGCCGAATACCTGGTTTCGGGATCAAGTAATTTTCGGCTAAGATACGCTACTACCCGCTCCTTTCCTTCGAATTCTTGAATAAGGGCCGATCCAATGGTTTGGGTATCGGCCGCCACGTACAACTTGAAAGGCTTATCCAACTGAGGAGGAACCGATCGGTGGCTCCTTCATGTATTGCTTGATCTCGTCAAAAGCCTTTTGTTGTTCGTCACCCCACGTGAACTTCTGATCTTTCTTAAGTTTCAGCAATGGAGAAAACGGCAAAACCTTCTGTGACAGATTTGAGATGAATCTCTTTACAAAATTAATCTTGCCAAGTAGTGATTGCAATTCCTTGAGATTAGTCGGAGGGACAACTTCATCAATGGCCTTCATGCTCTTTTTGCCAACCTCGATCCCCCCTTCGTGGACTAAGAACCCCAAGAACTCTCCAGCTGATACCCCAAAAGCGCATTTGTTTGGATTCATCTTCAAACCATGCTTTCGGGTGCATTCCAAGGTCCTTTTCACGTCTTCCAAATGTGTGTCGTGACTCAGAGACTTGATCACGACGTCATCAATGTAAATTTCGACAATTTTGCCGATCAGCTCGTGAAAGATGTAGTTCATGGCTCGCTGATAAGTTGCACCGGCATTCTTCAACCCAAATGTCATGACTATCCATTCAAACAGGCCTATGTGACCAGGACATCTGAAGGCTGTCTTTGATATATCCTCTATTGCCATAAAAATTTGGTTATACCCCGCATTACCATCCATGAAACTGATGACCTTGTGTCCAGCAGCGGCGTCAACCAACAAATCGGCAACAGGCATGGGGTAACCATCCATGGGAGTAGCTCTATTTAAATCCCTGAAATCTATGCAGACCCTCATCTTTCCATTCTTCTTGTAGACAGGGACAATATTAGAGATCCACTCCGCGTATCTGCATGGCCGAACGAAGTTTGCATCAAGTAATCTTTCAACTTCTTTCTTCACATCGGCCAATACCTCGTCTTTGTAGATTTTCCGGGGAGGTTGCTTGTATGGTTTAAAACCGGATTTGATTGGCAACCGATGCTCAACAATGGAACGGTCTAGTCCAGGCATCTCCGAATAATCCCAGGCGAAGCAATCTTTGTATTCCTTAAGCAACTTGATCAATTCCTCCCCGAAGTCGAGTGCGGGTTTGCGGCGATGAATGTCGGCCTTGGTTTGTCACCGCTTCCAATGTCAACCTCCTCTAATTTATCGGCCGACATGAATCCTCGCCCCAACTTGACGTCGGTGCCATCGACGGGGTTATCCATTAAAAATTGCTATAAGAGCCGACCGCTTGAATCGGGTGTTGATCGGCTGCCGACGGGCTCAACGGGACCTTCTCCCCGGTCTTTTCCCCGAGAAACGATCAATGCCTTGATATTCCCGAAAGCCGGTTCCACATTTGCAACACTCACGGAGTCATCTGCTTGGACCACCTCAATATCATCATCTACCCATTGGATGAGCTGCTGATGCATGGTAGACGGGACGCAGCAGTTGGCGTGAATCCAGTCCCGTCCAAGCAGTAGGCTGTAGGTTCCTTTACCTTCGATGACAAAGAAAATTGTGAGCAGTGTTTTGGACCCGATCATCAGATCCACGTGGGCGCATCCCTTGGTGTCTGAAGGATTCCCGGCGAAATCGTTCAGTATTATGCTTGTAGGTGTCAAATCGCCAGGGCCCATGCCAAGCTTTCTGAAAGTGGTGTACGGCATTACATTGACCTCCGCTCCACCGTCGACCAACATCTTGGTCAATGGCTTGCCATTGACATATCCCTTCAAGTATAGCGGCCTCATGTGTCGATTTTTGGTCGGTTTGTTGAAGACGGCTTGCTTGGCTAGCACTAGCTGCGCCATCAGTCCCTCAAGCTGTTCATCGTCCGGGGACGCCTCTTCTGCACAACCCGATTAGCGGGAGCCATAAATTCATTCGGCGAGAAAATATACCATACACGCCGGAGCCGAACGGTTTGACCCTTCGAGTTTATCCTTTGGACGCCACACGTGTCTTGTCCGGATCCCTGCTGGCTCGGTTCGCGGTTCCTCAAGCGTTGAGCCCTTCTTTTCGACTCTTTCTTAGGCCAGGCGGGCACCATTGCCCCTTTTCCCAGATGTACTCGTCCTCGTCTTCCTCCTGATCAGCCCACCTCAAATCAGCTTGTCTCTTCCTCGGATGATCAATGATTTCAATTTTTTGACGCCGATCCTCGCTAGGATGTATCCTTCTAATTCTTTCATGGACGGATCGGCGATTGGCAGTCTCCTGCCTATACTGAAAATACCTATCACTGCACTCAGGGCAGTTTCTCAGCGTGGGAAGCTTCAACCCTTCGTTCCAGCAGTGCCTGAAGAATGCACACCCCCAGTGCGCGCGCTCCTGCTCGCGTGTATATTGCTCTAGATCTCTCCTGCGCGCTTCCTCTTCGGCCCTGCGCCTCTCCTCCTCATGCTTCCGTTTCGGTAGCGCTCTTTCTCCGGTGGCGCCGCCACTTATTGAGGAGGATGCGCGTGGTCACCCTGGGTTTGGCCCTGGACGATTCCCCGATCTCGACATGGCTCTTGAGAACGCGGGGGGCTTCACCATGCACCTGCTCCAAGGTCACTTGACGTTCTGGGTCTACTGCTCCATCCTGCCTTGCCCTGGCTGAAGTCAAGACTTTGACCTTGCCCTTCTCCTCGGCTGTCACCATGTTGACGGAAAAGCCTATCATGTTCTGGGGAAAAGGGTGGCCGTCCAGTTTCATCTTGTTATCAAACTTGAGATGTCCCTCCTGGATGGCTCTCTGGATCCTCATCCTGAAGACCCTGCAGTCATTGATGGAGTGAGAATTCCTGTCGTGGAAGCCGCAGTAACGTTTCTCTTTTACTCCATCGGGCCGAAGCATGGAATGCCCCTCAAGCAACTTGATTCGGCCTTCCTTCACCAGGAACTCGAACAGCTTATCAGCTTTAGTGATGTCGAAATCGTAGGTGCCTTTCGTCTGTTTGACCCAGCGCTGATTCATGGTTAATGGTTCCTTCCCCCACATGATTTCGGCCGCAGCCACATCCTGGTCATCATCAGAGTCCTCCGTTTGGTCGGCTTTTTCCAGAAATTGATTGTAGATATCCGTCATGTCGTGCTGTTTGCCGAACCTGTCATCTTTCTTAAAACCATAGGCTTGGTTGCTCATCAACGACAACCTTTGGGACAGTTGACCCAGGTTATCGAATTCCATGCCGAACAGCTTTTCACGCACGGCCGGCAGCATCCCGGCAACGGCCATGTCGGCCAACTGGTCATCTGGCAGATTTAGCAAAAAACACATGCCCTTGACTTCCCTGAACCTCCTGAGGAACTCCAAGGGCGTCTCACTGTGTCTCTGCTTCAGGGTAGCAAGGTCGATCAGCTTCTTTTCCGCGCTATCGCTGAAATAGTGGGCGTGGAATTTCCGTTCCAGCTCCTTCCATGTGCTAACTGATTGCGGGGGCAAAGATGAAAACCATTGGAACGCCGCGCGTGTCAGTGACATGGGGAAGTATCTGACTCTGAACGCTTCTTCAGATGAGCACTCTCCAAGCTGCATCAGGTAGCGAGCAATATGCTCCACCGTGCTCGTGTCATCCTGCCCGGAAAACTTTGTAAATTCCGTCGGAGGCTTTACTCTTGGCGGCAGGATCACGTTATAATACCACTCCGGGAACGGAGGCATGTAGGTAGGTCCTTGCATTTTTGGTTTGAGGCCGAATTGATTCTGCATCAAGTCGGCCATCTTCTGCTCCAGGATATCATCCTCCTGTGCGCCCGTAGCTGGTCCGTAACCCGGATTCGGGAGAGCATCGATGGCTCCGTAGTTCGCCACCTCGTGGTAGCCTCCGCCGTACGAATTCTTCTGCAGTCTGTTGTTAGCTGGGGCAATCCTGTAGCTGGAAGCAAGTGGGGCTCCAGGCGAGCCGAATGCCAGCTCCCCGTACGTGGGCTGGTACGGGTTCGACCGTTGCACGGAGTTGACCCGTGCCGCCCCGTGGTGGTGGGCCGGACCGGTCGCCCTCCTCGCGCCTCGCCGTGGGGGCTGAACTGGCTGACCTCCAGCACCTTGTGGAGGAGGCTGGAAGGCTTGGCTCCCAACGCTCTGCGGAGGAGGCCGGTCCGGGCCGGCTCGCAATGGCGGTTGAGAACTGGACTCACCCATCTCCACGGTGCCTCCTTGGAAGGGTGTTCGATTGAACACTTGCTCCATGCCTGGACCGAAGATAGCCACCATCATTTGTTTGAACGCACTCAGGAAAGCTCTATGGTGCCTGCTTAAGACGTGGTCCGCGGTATCTCGGAACGCTTGCATGCATTCCTCCCTCTCCTGCTGGGTTGTAGCGTCACTCTCTCCTGGCAACAACACCCTGGGCATCTCATTTTTTAAGTATGGGACGCCGCTCCTGTTCTTCTTGAATGACAACAAACACTTCGTTGGAATTGATCCACGGCATCCTGCAGCTATTGCCACTGTTCCGGAGAGAGGTCTTCAACGTTGACATCCATGATATCCCCGATGTCAGGCATCTTGGTTTTCGGCTGTGGTCCCACTGGGCGTGCCAAAAAAGTGTGTTGACGCAAAATCTGCACCTAGCGCCAAGCACACAGCAAGCCGAACAAGTGGCTTCACACGCGAAGAGATCACAAGACGTGCCAGTCAATTTTCCCTGAAAATTGACAAAAGACAAAGTAGTTAAATTCCAAAGCTTGGAACTTGCCGGGTGATACCAGACAGTTCCATATTTACGGCTATAGAGCCAAATGGGATGACATATAGCTATAGAAAGCTATCTGCCAACAAACTGAAACTATTCGGGAGCTTTAAAAAGGAAAAAGTAATATAGCCGAATAGATGATGTAAGCGTGACGACGAACCGGTCTTTATCTGGACAAAGATGCACGTGCGCAAGACCGTGACCGATCCCCGTGGTGATTAACATTAAATAATAAATGAAGTAAAAGCGCGAGCATAAATATGTAATAAACAAGCATGCATAGATCCAAAGCACTAGTCTACCGCATGTCTAGGTACTTTAAAACCCGTCGGGTACGACACCAAGCGAATCTATCCACCGCATGATACAACTTGCTTGGGATCGTGCCACCTTCCACAAACAGATCTATCCACCGCATGATACGATCTAAATATGGAAAGCTAAAAGCATACAATATTTAAAGCATGAATTATGCACGTGTTTTACTCATGAAGAACATAACCGAACATGGCTGAACAGCCGATTCGGGGTCCATGAAGAAGGAACGAACATTACCAAGTAAGATAAATCTATCAGATTGATTTGAAATCTAATCCACCGGATGATTAGCTCCAAAACAACCCAAAAACCTGCATCTACCGCATGATACCCAGTTCTTTCAAGATTTATACAAGCTTTGGCAAGCTTGAACCCGCAACACGTAACAACCTAGATCGACTCGGTTTCGTCTATCAAAGAGCATGTGATCCACGTGTCAATTTAGCCAAAGGCACGAACTTGATTCGCATAAGGATCATCAAAAGGGATAAAGCCGATCCAAACCCATCTAGATTGGGCAAAGAGGTGTTACATGAATTTAAACATAAAGTAAAAACTCAAAGCAACACAGGGTAACTTAATGAATCTATTGAATCTTGCCAAAATTCAATAGAGCCGATAACTAGCTTCAAGCTAGATCTTAGCCTACCGCATGACTCATGACCTAACAAGAAACCTTCTTGAACCAAGCTTGAATCTACCGCATGACACTAAGCATGGTAACAAGACTACTTGCATCAGATCTAAATCCACTGCATGATACTAGATATGATACAAGGTTGCCGGTACTCACGGAGGTCGACGGATCGATGAACCCTCTCGAAGAACTCGACGACACGACAGATGGACTCTAGGGTTTGGCGTAAAGCCGGTTTGTATTGAGAATGATTTCGTCTCTGTTACATACATTCAGGGTTCATATTTATACCCTACCAAGCACGACCTCGAATGGATTTGATACCTAATTTATCTCTAAGCTCGATCGCTTATCCATCCATTCGTCCTTTCCGCTTGGGCCACGTCACCGTACAATCCCGCAAAATCAGCTCAACAGTTTCCTTGCCAAACGGAAGTAGATAGTCGACCGCGGATTTTTCTGCCGAATGCATCTGAAGAAACCTTCCTTCCACCGGACGGATTTCTCACCGAGTTGGCCCCACAAGTCAGGCTCCTTACCAAATTTTGGTGTTAACAGTAGTAACCCACCGTATCGAACTGACGTAGCCGAGCCCCTGAGGTGGAGAGCATCGAGTACCAGAAGATGAAAAGTCGTGCTGCTGCCACTGAGTCACCCGCCTGGCGCTTATCCACTCAGTCTGTGTATTGCCGCCCGCTAGGTTATAAATAAGTGTTGAGGCCCTTAGGGTTTTCATTCTCCTCATTAGCAGCCGTTTGAATAGATCTGCTCCTTAGTCCTCTCCTGCACTGCTTCTGCTGCCACTGCCGCCTCGCGATAGAGAAGATCCAGGCGCGCCGCCGCCATCCACCACTAGTGTAGCCCCCAAGCGAATGCGAGTGAAGACACCTTGCACTTGGAGGATGAAGGCATCCCCGTCCAAGAGCTCGAAGACCGGTGCGGGGAAGAAGAGGGCCCATAGTGAAGCAGAGGGGTCCGCCCCAGAATCGTCACCGCCGTCTTCCCCGCATCCCAACCCGACCAAGCAATGGAAGAAGGCCAAGTTGAAGACTGAAGATCTGCTTGCCCTGGTCAACAGCGGGTTCTTGTGAGAGAAGGAGATAGATCTGTGGCGTGTCGCCGCTGGCGACCCATATCCAATGGAGAAATATCTAGATGAGATTCCAATGTTCGCCCGATTCGTGGAGCGTGGACTGGAACTCCCTGCCAGTGATTTCGTCAAAGGTCTTCTCAGGTACTATGACATCGAGTACCTGAATCTTAATCCCCAATGGTATCTTCCATGTCTCTGTCTTCATACACTTCTGTGAGGTGTTTGTGGGAATCAAGCCCCATTGGGTTCTATTCCAGAAGTTCTTCCGGGTGAAGCCACAGCCGAGTACCAATGACTCGCGAGTAGTCGGAGGAGCTGGTATTCAGATGCATGAAGATGCGGCTGACCAGTACCTGTCGTACAAGCTGATAGAGTTGAATCAGGATTGGAAGAACAAGTGGTTCTACATCAGCAACCACCATCTGGAGCTACCGAAGCCAAGCGGGAAGCAACCGAAGCATAGGCCGTGGTGGAACATGGAGCCAACGATGCAAGAGGGTATCCAACTACCCGAGCTGATGAAAAAAATCAAGGCCCTTAGAGAGGTTGGGCTGAGGGTCGAGTACGTGGCCTTCAGCTTCATGAAGAGGAGGGTGCAGCCACTGATGGCTCATGACGCCCTCGGGTACCAGTACGTGGGCGACGAAGACACGTCAAGGATGCCCGGCGGTGAAGTCGACGATGATGATATTATCGAGCGGTTGGGCAAGATATTCAAAAATATGCCGCTATACACGCCTTGTCCAGTGCCCGAGTACTCCGCGGCACATCCGCCAAACAAGGTCAGCAGTCATGACCGGAACCTCCGAGTACTAATTTGCCTGGTGTATTCGTACTCACACAGATTGTTTACTGCAGGATGATGTCGCGAAGTTTATTTCTGATCCGCCTTCCCTCCCACAACCTGGAGATGTGTCGGAGGAGGGGAAGGGCAAGATGAAGGAGCTCCGCGGTCGGCGAAGGTGACGACACCGTCGCCATTGAAGACACCTCAAACGGCGAGGATGGGGAGACGCTCCAGAAGCGGTTTTAGCTGCGGTCCAGGTTCAGCCGCCCTGGACTACCCAACATACTCCTCATCGTCGAGAAGCCAGTTAGTCTGAAATCTAGCATTCTCGCGCCGCCAAGGAGGCCGCGCAATGTGGCGCGGAAACGCGCCACCAAGAAACTGAAGATTACCGAATCACCAACCAAGAGGTGAGTTCCTCGAGTAGTGTAGTCGAGTACTTTCTACTGAGTACTATATGCTGATAGTGGAGTCTTGAGTTGTCGCGGGATATTCATCCGTCCGACCCCGTGGACCAAGTGCAAGAAGAGACCTGGGACACGGTGGGAGGGACGACTGAAAGGAGTATCAGTCCAGCTCCCTCCACTAGAGTAACCGTGCCGGAGGGAGCCCATGTTGAAGATGAGGCGACCACAGAAGCTGGGATTTTGGACGTCGCCAGCATACTTAGCACCCCAACTGTGACTGTTGTCCGGTCAAGCTTGTAAGTATAGCCAATCTCTCGAGTAGTTATGTAAATCAATAATCTTGCATGGATGATCATCAGAATTGTGTGGTGCAGGAAATCCACCGATCTGTCCTGGGATGGTGACGAACCCAGTGCAATAGTTGGTGAAGAAGATCGGTTGATGGGAGTTCAGGATCCCACACCTCTTTCACAGACCGAAGTCGCGGCGGAGGCTACGCTGCAGGAAGCCACCATGGTAGATGGTACGTGTACTTCACTGATGCTGGACACCGTGCATAGTAGTCGTAGTCTTAGGTTTTGACTTCATTTGCTCTGTGGTGACAGAAGCACAAGCTGGAGGGTCCGCGATCCCTGAGGCCGTAGTCATGGAGACAGCTATAGAAGAAGTTGACATTGCCGTGCCTATGGCCGAGGCGGCGGAGGGGGTAGCCCCCGGCCCGAAAGCTCCAGTAGCCCCCAAGGTCATAGTAGGGGTACATGTTGATGTACTCCTGGAGGCGAGCACGGAGATGGTCGTGTGATCGCCCGAGATTCAAGATGCAGCACCAATCCGTTCGGCGCTTATGGCGGAGGCGACGATGACAAGCCGTGATGGTCTGGAGCTAATGGCCGACGACCTTGTTGACCCGGCGATCGTGGCTCGTCACCTGGAGTCGATGCACCACGCAGAGCAATGGATGAAGGTATGTTGCAGCGCCTTGAGTAGTCGTGTTCCATGAATTTTTGAGTACTCGACTTGATTGTTGCCTTGTGCAGGATATGCTCCAAGGATATGGTAACACGGTGCTTCGCACGGAATCCTTGGAGAAAGAACTGGACAAGGCCAGGAAACACTGCACCTTGTTGTAGTCCAAACTTGATGGAGCTTTTGCGTAGTACCATAATGAGTTACAAGAAATGCAGGCGAAAAGCGACGACTTGGTCCGGAAGAACAAGTCTCTGCGCCAAAAGAACAAAGGTATGTTGCCTCCAAGCTGTTGAGTACTGATTGGGGTACCTTACTGTAGTCTGACATTGCGTTGAGTGGTCTGCAGAGCTTGAGACATGAGTGAACTAGCTAAAGGTGTCAGAGACCGATCTGAAGAACATCGTGTACCGGGAGAAGGACGCCCGCGAGGTAGTTGAATATGAATATAAGAAGGTGGCCCATGAGTGCATTTATCACATGGAGCTTCGCGAAGCCTCAGATCGTGACCTCGTGAACTGTTATAAATCCCTTTAGAAGCTGAATGAAGACTGCGAGAAGCTGCGTGGCCAACTAAAAGAGCTTGAGGAAGCCGCGCTCCCGATTGCAAGGCTGCTGGTGCCACACCCATGCGGGCCCAATATTGCTCCGCTGGTGGATCGCTTGAAGGAAGCCCCCGAGTGTCTGGCAACCTACGTGAAGCATTTGGCGAAGTCGATCCCCAACCAAATCTTGGAGTATATGAAGTCGTACTTCCCCAAGGCTCCAGTGGATGTAGTCGCGGGAGGACTTGCAGCAAACTGTACTGATGATGAGTACAAGACCCTTCTGGAGGAGATGGCGCCAATTGCTGAGCAAGTGGCAGGATAGTTGAACCTTCAGTAGGAGTACCTGAGGGTTAGCTTGTAGCAGTGCTTGTAATGTAAACAAAGTTAATGATAACTTGTTTGGATTATGGATGAATTTTGTCCACAACATATCTGTGAAATGAGTACTTGTTGCCACCACTTGCATTGAAGTGTGCGGAGTACGAAGTCGTGAAGTTCTCGCGAGTATTACTCAATAGCAGGTGCCTGGTTAGGAGGCGCAATAAGTCAGTTGATTGGAGAATCGAACTTTATTACTGTAGAAAAGAGTACACCTGAATGGCCAGGGCCGTTTACAAGTGTAGTCGCCCGGACCCGAAGGCTGCCTATGACTAAATGACGCTAGGGCCCAAGGCCACTTACAGCTAGAGATCCGTTAGTAGCCGTATAGGCTGGATCTAGAGTACATGGTCTTGTAGACCACCGGTAGAGTCCTCGATGCTCTGAGTAGCCCAAGATCCGTTAGTAGCCGGTGACGCTGGATCTTGGAGTGGAGTAGTCCGTAAACTAGTGCCAGGACTGGGAGGCCGCTTACGGCGGGGAGCCCAGGATTAGTCATAGAGACTTGGACCCCGGAGTAGTCGAAACAACTATGTGTAGAAGCGACAAAGCTGGACGACATTCCACGAGTTGCTGCTGTCGTCGCCATCGAGTGTCTGGAGGCGATAGGAGCCAGGTCCGGTCACCTTGGAGATTGAGAAGGGACCTTCCCATGGTGAGGTTAGCTTGTGTAGTCCTTCTGTGTTTTGGATGTGGCGGAGGACTAGATCGCCAATATTGAAGGAGCATTCCTTGACGTTGCGACCATGGTAGCGTCGGTTACCCTCAAGGTACCTTACTGACTGGACGAGGGCGGCGCAGCAAACTTCTTCGAGTCTGTCGATGTCAACTCGTCTGCTGTCTTCTAAGACGCCTTTGTCGTATTGTTCCACTCCTGGGTATTCCCACATCACGTCGACAGGTAGTATGGCTTCGGAGCCATAGACCAGGAAGTAGGGTGACTGCCCCGTCGGCTTGGTAGGTTGAGTACAAAGCCCCTAGAGTGCATTGGGTAGTTCCTTGATCCACTTGCCCCCTTTTGTGTTTGCTACGTCATGCAGTCACTTCTTAAGGGCGTCAAGGGCCGTCCCGTTGGCGCGCTCGACTTGTTCGTTGGCCCGTGGATGGGCGACTGAGACATACCGGATGTCGATCACGCTGTTCTCACAGTACTCCCAAAACTGGTGGTTGTTGAAATTGGAACCCAAGTCTATGATGATGCGGTGAGGTAGTCCGTAGCGATGCACGAGCTCATCCAAGAAGTTGAGTACTCTGTCGGCCTTTGGGCAGGTGACCTGCTTGACTTCGATCCACTTGGTGAACTTGTCGATAGCTAGCAGGACTCTATTGAATCCTCTTGGCGCTGCTGGCAGAGGCCCAATCATGTCGAGCCCCCCAGCAGGCGAAAGGCCATGTTGGTGGTATGGTGACTAGTTTGTAGGCCGGGACGTGTTGTTGCTTGGCGAAGTACTGGCACCCTTGGCACCTTCTAACGAGTTCCTCGGCATCGCCCAGAGCTGTGGGCCAGTAGAAAGCTCGTCAGAAGGCCTTGCTGACCAGTGTGCGGGAAGACGTGTGGTTGCCGCAGACGCCTTTGTGGATCTCCTCCAAGATGTCCTTGCCTTCGTCGCGGGGAACACACTTCATGAGTACTCCAGAAGTGGTGCCCCGCCTGTAGAGCTTGTCTCCAACTGGTACATAGGACTTGGCTCGGCGGATGAGTTAGTCGGCCAAGTTTTTTTGAGGGAACCTTTTGCTCGCGGATGTAGTTGATGAAGGGCTATGGCCAGTCAACGTCGATCATCATGACCTCCTGGCCGGGCTGTAAAGGCACGGGGTCAGTGGTCGGTGGTGCCAGCTCCGGGATGGATGGCGCGTGAAGTTCGTGGACGAAGACTTCGACAGGTACTTGCGCGCGAGTAGATCCAAGCTTCGACAGGACGTCCGCTGCAACATTGTTGTCGCGGACGACATGATGGAATTTGAGATCGAAGAATTTGTTCTCGAGTTTGCGGACTTCTAGGCAATAGGCATCCATGTTCTCCTTGTTGCGATCCCAAGACTTGTTAACTTGGTTGATGACCATTGCGGAGTCACCGTAGACTAGTAGTCGCTTGATGCCCAATGATATTGTGAGGCGGAGCCCATGTAGTAGAGCTCGTACTCGACTTTATTGTTTGAGACCTTCTAGAAGATCTGCAGGACGTACTTGAGTTGTTCGCCCTTCGGAGAGATCAAAAGTACCCCTGCACCTGCACCCTCGAGCTTGAGTGAACCGTCAAAGTACATCACCCAATGCTCTGGTTGTTCGATTGGGGTTGGCAGCTGATTCTCCCGCCATTCTGCCATGAAGTCGACTAGTGCTTGAGACTTGATGGCTGTGCGTGGCTTGAAGTCGATGTTGAGGGCGTCGAGTTCGACTGCCCACTTGGAGATTCTTCCAGTAGCATCTTGGTTCCGCAGGATGTCACCGAACGGGTAGTCTGTGACAACGGAGATCGAGTACTCCTAGAAGTAATGTCGTAGCTTTTGCGAGGTGATGAGCACTGCATGGAGTAGCTTCTGTACTGGCTGGTGGTGTGCCTTTAATTCTGACAGGACCGTGCTGACGAAGTAGACTGGTCGCTGGACTGGATAGGCATGGCCGTCTTCCTGCCGCTTGACGATGATGGTGGTACTGACCACATGAGTAGTCGCAGTGAGGTAGAGCAGTAGCTGCTCCTTTTTGCGAGGAGCCATGAGGACTAGTGGCTTGGACAGGAAGTCTTTGAGCTGCGCCAAGGCTTTATCCGCCTCTGGGGTCCACACAAACTTTCTCTTGGTGCTTGAGTAGCTTGAAGAAGGGTAGCCCCCATTCTCCGAGCTTCGAGATGAATCTGTTCAAGGCTGCCATGCACCCGGTGAGCTTCTGCATGTCTTTGATGCAGGTGGGAGCTTTCATGTTGGTGATGGCGGAGATCTTCTTGGGATTGGCTTCGATGTCATGATGGTTGATGATGAAGCCGAGTAGTCTCCCTAAGGGTACGCCGAAGACACACTTGTTGGGGTCGAGCTTCCACGGGTACTCCCGGAAGGATGCCAAAGTCTCTTCAAGATCGGCGATGAGCTTGTCGGAGTTTCGGGTCTTGACGACCACGTCATCCACAGACTTTGACGTTCTTGTTGAGCTGCTTCTTGAAGCAGGCCTGGATAGCTCGCTGGTAGGTGGCGCCTGCGTTCTTCAACCCGAACGACATCGTTGTGTAGCAGTAGGCGCCGAATGGGGTGATGAACGCGGTCTTCTCCTAGGATTCTTCCTTGATGGCGATCTGGTGGTACCCAGAGTAGCAGTCGAGGAAGCAGAGGAGGTCGCAGCCTACCGTGGAGTTGATAACTTGATCAATCCGCGACAACGCGAAAGGGTCCTTGCGGCAGTGCTTGTTAAGGTCGGTGTAGTCGACGCACATCCTCCACTTGTTCGTGTTCTTCTTGCGGACGAGGACGGGATTGGCGAGCCATTCAGGATGGAAGACTTCCCAGATGAAGCCGGCCGCGAGTTGTTTGGCGAGTTTTTTCTTGATGGCATCCCGTCTATCGTCAGCAAAATGGCGGAGGTGTTGTCGCTTGGGGGTAGCTTTAGGGTCGATGTTGAGTGAGTTCTCGATCATCCTCCTGGGCACCCCTGGCATGTCCGCTGGTTTCCACGCGAAGATGTATCGGTTAGCCCGGAGGAAGCTGATGAGCGTGTCTTCCTATTTCGGGTCGAGTCCCACCCCAATCATGGTAGTCTTGCTGCTGTCGCCTGTCCCGAGCTCGATGGCCTTCACTTGCACTTCCTTAGATGGTTGAGGCATGTTGGTTGTGTCGGTCTTTTCTGGGATCTTGAGTTTGGTTGGGGCAAGCTTCTTGGATGCAGCGTAGATCTCCATCATCACGTTGGGTACTTGGTTGGTGGCTGCGAGTTCTACGGCTTCAGCGTCGCAGTTGAAGGATATCTTCAAGTCCCCTTGCAATGAGAGTACTCCGGCAGGAATTGGCATTTTGAGTACCAAGTAGGTGTAGTGGGGTACCGCCATGAACTTGGCGATAGCCGGTCTGCCGAGGATGGCATGATAGGAAGTCTCGAAGTCTGCGACCTCAAACTTGATGTACTCAGTGCGGTAGTTTTCCCTAGTCTCACCGAAGGTAACTGGCAGGACCACTGAACCTAGTGGGATAGCCGCGTTACCGGGGACGATGCCGTAGAAGGGAGATGAACTCTTTGTGAGCATGTGGGTGATGTCGAGCTTCATCTTCTTCAAGGTCTTGGTGAAAAGGATGTTGATCCCACTTCCACTGTTGATAAGCACCTTGTTGAGTCTGGAGCCTGTGACTACTAGTTTCAGGACGAGTGGGAAATGTCCTGGCTCGAAGAAGCTGGTCCACTGATCCGCACAGGACCACCTCATACGCGTCGGGACCGCTGGTTCAATGATCAAAACTTCTCGTTGGGTGGCCTTCTGAGATCGTCTGTTGGGTAGTCCTCCGAAGAGGACATTCACCGTCTTGTCGGGTTCCTGGAAGTCGCCGTTGCCTTCGTCGGCCTTCTTCTTGCCTTTCTTGTCATGAGGAGGCCGTGGGTCTGGGGTGTCTTTGAGTGCTCGGCAGAGTTGGTAGCACTGCTCAGTGGTGTGGTTGCCCTCCATGTGCCACGAACACTTCTCTTTCAGCAAGTCTTTGAAGTTGCTGGAGGTCTTTTTCGAGTTGTCTTTAGCAGGGCGCTGGATAGCCGCGACTGTGTTGTCTGGCTTGCGCTTGCGATTAGGACCCGGGTAGTTGTTGTTATTGCGACCTCTCTGATCTCTGTTGTTGTTGTTGTTGTTGTTGTTGTTGTTGTTGTTGTTGTTGTTGTTGTTGTTGTTGTTGTTGTTGTTGTCGCCCGTGTTGTGCTTGCTCTTGCCGCGAATAGAGTCGTACTTAGCGTTCACCTTGTCTTCTTTGTCGGCACATGAAGTGATCATGTCCTTGAGCTTGGTGATAGAACTCGGGCGGCAGCGACCGAAGTCTTCGAAGGTGCGACGGTGGTAGAGTCCGTCTTGGAAGAGGTCGATGACCTCCTTATCGGTGACGTTGACTACGGTCGTGCGCTTGTCTAAGAAGCACCGCATGTACTGGCGTAGCGTCTCGCCTTGTTCTTGCTTGACCATCGCCAGGTCCATGCGAGTACCCGAGTGCCCCGTGGCACTCGCGAAGTTGCTGTTGAACTGAGCCATGAGCTGGTCTCACTCATCGATCGAGTTCTTGTCGAGCGACTCGAGCCAAGTGAGTGGTGCCTGGTCCAGGCAGAAAGGGAAGTAGAGGCACTTCGTGTCGTTGTTGCCACTAGTGTTTTCAATGGATAAGGCATAACACCTAAGCCACTGAACTGGGTCTTGCTTCGCATCGTACTTGGTGACCCGAGAGGCTTGAATTTCTCCGGGAGAAGCAAGTCACGAAGTCGAGCGGAGAAAGCGGGGAAGCCGTTGTCGTATGGACCTCCCTGGGCCCGCCACCTCGGTGGGTACAAGGACCGACTACTCGGTGGGCCCCTGGGATTACTCGGCTTGTGCCACACGGCACCTGATGGCGTGGGTGCAAGGACTATGGTGGAGAAGTACTCGGATAGGAAGCTATACATGTCCTGTACTGTGTAGAGAACTACTAGACGTACCCGACTAGTACTCTCTCCTCAAACCGACTTGTAACTCTGCCTCCCGGGCTACATAAGGTGAGGCAGGGACCCTTCTCTCTCTCATACACATCATCTTGTAAACACACCCAGTCAATCCAGAGCTACGCAGCATACAGGACGTAGGGTATTACACACCTCGCGGCCCGAACCTGTCTAAATTGTGTGCCACATGTCTCTTCCTTCGAGAAACCGATCTCGGCGTGGCCACATTCATCTACCTCGGGTACTCCCCTTGGTAGGTTGCCGGTCTAAAACACCGACAGCTGGCGTGCCAGGTAGGGGATCTCGCCGAAGATCTCATGGCGAACTCGACGGCTTCAATTTGCATCAAGCCAACCGTCACTTTCAACCGCGGCGACACCTTCGTCTTCGGGTCATGGGTTTGCACTGCTGACAGCACCGGATCCTTCCAACGCCGCATCACCATGGCTCCCAACCCGAGCACTGGGCTCGTGACACTTCCTGAAGTGATCACGGGCTAACTCGCTGACAAATTTGGCGAAATTTCTCTCTACAACCAACACTCCGACTTTGAGTTTGGATCCGCCTCCAACTCGAACTCGACGTCCCCGTGGGCCATCGCATGCGAGCCGGCTACTGAGCCATCGTGTGTGGACTTCCCACTCCACGAGCACTTCCCATACGGCCTCTGCAACACCAGCAAGGCCCATGCGAAGACTCTCATTGTGCGCCGGGCCGGTAAGGAGATCATCTCCAACTACGCCTCGGACTCCAACCCCGCCTCCGGCTACTACTCGGACTCCTCCTACGAGTTCGACTTCGGAATCGGACCTGGACGAGCCCAAGTACGAGAATGCCATGACCGAGCAATGTTGTTAGGACTAGCTTCTGGCTTGGTTATAACAACTACACCCACCGGGAGATTCGTCTCGACCGACCGACCGCAAGCCTCGCGGACCGATAGACGGGAACTCACGCTGCGTCGCCTACCTCGACTCGCTTCCCTTCCAGGAGGGAACACCACTAGCTCCAGCAGAGGAGCACACCCCAAAAGAGGTAGCGACTACTGACTCCAGTCTCGGCACCCCCGATCGCCAAGTCTTCATGGCTGCCGGCGAGACGCCGGGCCCTTAGGGACACGCCCTGACCGCTACCTTGAAGATATCTCAGCAGACGAGTTGTCTTCTAACGCACCCGCAGATGAAACCAACAACGACAAGAACACCTGACGTGAATGCAACAGAAAGCAGAACGAACGGCGTCGACGTCTCCGTGAGACCCTACCCATACGAAATCTCGAAGAGGCCCTTGACCAAGTCGAAAACCTGGTGCACACCATCCAGAGCAGTGCCTCATGACCATCACCACGATAGCACGTCAAGCTCAGGGGATTCGTGCGGGAGAAGTCATCGCCAATCTCGCGGAGGACGCCTACTTCATGAGAGTCGATAACAGAGTCACTCAAGAGCCTCCCCTCAGAATTCGTGAACCTGACAACCATGAAGCCACAAGTCACAGTCCAACGAACAATGGGCGCAACCACACTCGAGGAGAACTACCACAGAACCCCAGTCGTACTAGGGCGAGAAGCCGGTGGACCTTCTCAGGGTGGCAACAATGCCGGCGGTGTCGGCGGTAGTCGCGGTGCCGCTGCTCATGGTGATGCCGGTGGCGGAGGCGATGGCGGCGGGAGCTCCTCACATGGGGCCGGCGGGAGAGCCGGTGGCGGAGGCGATCGCGGAGGGCCGAGGCCACGTAGACGCCCATGTCACCGGTGCCTCACGTGGCGGCTACGATGCTCGCCGTAGAATTGAAGAAATTCGATGCAAAAAGTCCTCCATGGCGGACGACAACGACGGCTTCCCCGCCTTCTCTCGCTCGGCTTCCCAATCTGCTTCTCCCGCGAGAAATTCAAACCCCCGGGAATCACCGGGTATGACATGAAGCAAAACCCGGTCCGGTGGCTCGTATGCTATGCCCTCTCCATCGAAAACACCGGTGGCAATAATGATACAAAGTGCCTCTACTTCCCCTTCGCTCGGACAAAGCTCCACTTACATGGCTCGAGTCACTCGAGAAGCACTCGATCGATAAGTGGGACCAGCTCAAGGAACAATTCACCGAAGCAACTTCGCGGGCGCTATGGGTCGCTCGAGTACTCGCATGGACCCGGCAATGGTGAAGCGAGAACAGGGCGAGACCCTACGCAAATACATGTGGTGCTTCTTCGACAAGCGCGCCACCATAGTCGATGTCACCGACAAGGAGGTCATCGACCTTTTCCAAGATGGTCTCTACCACCGTCGCACCTTTGAATACTTCGATTGCCGCCGTCCGAGTTACATCACCCACCTCAAAGACATGATTACTTCATGGCCGATGAAGAAGACAAGGCGAATGCCAAGTACGATGCTATTCGTGGCAAGAGCAAGCGAGAACACGGGCGGCAACAATAACAACAATAGGGATCAAAGCGAGTCACAACAACAACTACTCGGGTCCTAACCGCAAGTGCAAGCCGGACAACACGGTCGCGGCTATCCAAGCACCTGCGAAAGACAACTCGAAGAAGACCTCCGGCGGCTTCGAGGACTTGCCGACGAGAGAAGTGCCCGTGGCACCCGGAGGGCAACCACACTACCGAACGAGTGCTACCAACTCCGGCGTGCACTCAAGGACACTCCGGACCCACGACATCCTCACGACAAGAAGGGCAAGAAAAAAGTCGACGAAGGGAACGGTGACTTCCAAGAACCCAACAAAACGGTGAATGTCCTCTTCGGTGGACTACCCACCGGATGGTCTCGAAGGACACCGGACAGGAAGTCTTGAACATCGAACCGGCGGTCTCGACCCCTCTCGGTGGTCGGAGGTAACCATAACCTTCTCCCCGCGTGGATCAACGGACAAGCTTCTCTCGAACCGGGGCGGTTTCCACTCGTCCCGAAACCGGTGGTCGCGGGCTCCAAACTCAACAAGGTACTCATCCGTCGGTGTTTTAGACCGGCAACCTACTAAGGGGAGTACCCGAAGTAGATGAATGTGGCCTCGCCGAGATCGGTAACTCGAAGGAAGAGACACGTAGCACCCAATTTAGGCGGGTTCGGGCCGCGAGGTGCGTAATACCCTACGTCTCGTATGCTTTGTGTAGCTGCGGGTTGATTGGGTACGATTACAAGATGATGCAATCTTACGCCGTGAGATGAGATGATGGAGAGAAAGGTCCCTGCCTCGCCTTATATAGTCCGGGAGGCAGAGTTACAAGTTGGTTCAGGGAGAGAGTACTAGTCGAGTACGTCTAGGAGTCCTCTATACAGTGCGGGACATGTATAGCTTCCTAACCGAGTACTTCTCCTCTGTAGTCCTTGTGCTTCACGCCAGCAGGTGTCGTGCAGCGCAAGTCGGGTAGTCCCAGGGGCCCATCGAGTAGTCGGTCCTGGTACCCACCGAGGTAGTGGGCCCAGGGAGGTCCATACGACAAGCCCCCGAGTACTTTGTAGTCGAGAAGGATAGCTTCGAGTAGTCTTGACGGCCTTAACGAGTAGTCCTCAAGCGTCCCCGAGTGCTACAAGTCAAAAGTCTTCAAGAGTAGTCAAAGAATCCCGAGGCTAAAATGTACTCCGGTGATGTTTGAGCAATCTTGTTTCTCGAGTAGTCCCAAGCGTCCTCGAGTCCCGCCCTTGAAGGTCTTCAACAATGCCCGTGTTGTCCCGAAGCCGAAACGATATGGAAGTGCGATTGCGAAATCGCACTCCATATGGATTAGCCCCCGAGCCTTAGGTTGAGTTGTAGACTCCGGGCCGAGGGTCCATACGAAGTTTTGGCAAGAATATCCCGAAAAATCCGGAGAAAAAACCGAAGGACACGTGGCACGGAGCCCCCGAGCCTTGAGTCGAGTACTTCCGCTCAAATTTAAGGGTCATCTTGTAGAATGTGTCCCGAGATGCTCTTGAGTCTTGTCGCTCCCCGGGAAGTCGAATAGAAGTAGCCGAGCCCCCGAGGTAAGGCGCGTTGACTAGTAGAAGTTGAAAGGTCACGCACCGCTCGCCGAGTCGGCCGAGCGCGGACTTATCCATCCGGCCGTTGGAGGGGCCGTGATGACTTATAAATAGAAGCCAAAACCTTTAGGGTTTTTCACCCTACACAACCGCAGCCATTCCTAGCGAGATCTTGCCGGGAATCACCACCGGTGCGCACCGCCGCCATTGAATAGAGCGTAGATCCAAGTGCGCCGCCGTAGGAAGCCACCACCGCAGCCCCCGAGCGAATGCGCGTGAAGACACCGTGCACCCGGAGAATGAAGACTTCACCATCGAAGACCGCGAAGGCCGCCGGTGGGAAGAAGAGGGTCCGTGAAGAGGCCACCGGATCGCAACGCGGGGACGCCGCCCGTGTCTCCGCCGCGACCGGCATCCGAATCGCGAGTGGAAAAAATCCAAGGTGAAGGCCGAAGACCCGCCGGCCCTTCTCAATAGTGGGTTCCCGCGGGAGAAGGAGGTGGACATGTGGAGAGCCGCGGCGAGGGGATCCGTACCCCATGGAGAAGAACCCGGACGAGATCCCGATGTTCACCCGGTTTGCGGAGCGCGAACTCGTCCCTCCCGGCCGGTGACTTCTTCAAGGGGCTGTCGGGGTACTACGGCACCGAGTACCTCAACCTCAACCCCAACGATATCTTCCACACCGCCATCTTTGTACATTTCTCGCGAAGCCTTCTTGGGGATCAAGCCCCATTGGATCTTGTTCGGAAGTTCTTCCGGTGAAGCCACAACCCAGCGCCAGCAATCCCCGAGTAGTCGGAGGAGCGGGGATCCAGATGAGGGAGGACGCGGCAGAGCAGTACCTCTCCTAGAAGTTGATAGATTCCAATCAAGATTGGAAAGCAAAGTGGTTCTACGTCATGAACCACCACCCGGAGCTGCCGAAGCCAAACGGGAAGCAGCCCAAGCACCGGCCATGGTGGAACTTAGAGCCGACGATGCAAGAGGGTCTTCAGTTGCTCGAGCTGTTGGCGAAGATCAAGGTGCTGAGGGAAGCCGGGCTGAGGGCCGAACATGTGGCCTTCAGCTTCATGAAGCGAAGGGTGCAGCCGCTGATGGCCCGCGACACCCTA
Organism: Cenchrus americanus; assembly: GCA_947561735.1. NCBI lineage: Eukaryota > Viridiplantae > Streptophyta > Magnoliopsida > Poales > Poaceae > Cenchrus > Cenchrus americanus. The sequence goes on along the minus strand of OX387244.1, from coordinate 70,877,687 downwards.
GGGTACGAGTACTCCGGTGACGACGACACGTCGCGGATGCTCGGAGATGAAGTCGACGACGACGACATTCTTGATAGGCCGGTGCGGATCTTCAAAGACATGCCGCGTACACACCGTGCCCGGTACCGCAGTACTCCGCCGCGCGCCCACCAAAGGAGGTCGGTAGCCGCATCCGTTGTCGAGTACTCATTACGTAGGAGTAGTCCTACCGATAAGTTGTGCTTCTTGCGGGATGACTTGGCGAAGTTCGTCTCCGAGCCGGCGTCGCCTCCTCGGTCGGTCGAGGTCCCGGAGGAAGGGAAGGCCAAGGCCAAGGAGCGGTGCGAGGTTGGCGAAGGAGACGACACGGTTGTCATCGAGGACACGTCCGAGGAGGACGATGACGAGGAGACGCTCCAAGAGCGCTTCCGGGGCCGCGGTCGCGGTTCGGCCGCCCGGACTACCGCACATACCTCTCGTTCGGGATCCGCCGGCCAGCTGGCACGGAGGCTAGTCCGCCCGCGCCGCCGAGGAAGCCGCGCAATGTGGCCCCGCAAGCGCGTGGCCAAGAAGTTGAAGGTCTCGTAGACCACGTCCCAAGAGGTAAGCCATCTTGAGTAGTGTAGTCGAGTACTTATGTCTCGATGTAGCGTGTTGATGACGAAGTTTCCTTGCTTGCGGAGATGCCGCCTTCGACCCCATTGAGCGGGGTGACGAAGGCGAGTGGGACACGGTGGGGGAGGCAGATGGGGGTAGTCGTAGCCCAGTCCCCACCGTAGAAGAGCTTTTGGCGCAGATGGAGCGCCAGCCCCCTGTTGCTCAGGGGAGCACGGAACCCGCCGCTGCTACTACTGAAGAGGTAGCGGCTATAGAGGCGCAGGAGGAGGCGCCTGCCGAGGCGGGACTGGTCGACGTCGCCAGTATCCTCGGCGCCCCAACCGTGATGGTGGTCCGATCGAGCTTGTAAGTGTTGATCCTTCCCGAGTAGTACATTAGATGTGTTAGTCATACTAGGTTGACAACCAACTTGTATACCGCAGGAAATTGACGGACTTGTCCTGGGAGGGGGATGAACCCGCTGCAGAGGTGGCGGAAGAAGAAGCCGCGCCGCCCGCTGAGGAGTTCGCTCCCGCCCCCCATGCAGAGCCCGAGGCGCCGACCGCTGAGGCTACATTGCTCGAGGCCAGCGTCGTTGAAGGTGAGTACTCTGCTGAGGTTCAAGTACCCCCGTAGAGTAGTCGTAGTCGCCAGGTATGACTGATGCACTTGTTCTCTTGTCGACAGGTGTTGAGGGCGAGGGAAGTGATATCCCGTCGGCGGTGCCCATTGAAGATGTGGCACCGGGGACTTAGGAGGCTGCCGGAGTAGCCCCCGAGCCGATGGAAGTGACCATCGGAGAAGCCGCCGCGACGGCTGGAGGAGAAGGCGACGACGCGCTGTCAGAACCCGCTTTGGATGTGGTCGTCCGCTCACCGGAGATCCAGGACGCGGAGCCAATCCGCTCAGCGCCGATGACCGAAGCCGCTACGAGTAGTCGTGGCAGGCTCGAGCTGTTAGCAGATGGTCTCGTTGACCCGATGACGGTGGCTCGACACCTGGAGGCGGTGCGCCAGGCCGAGCAATGGATGAAGGTGAGTAGTCGACACCCTTGAGTGGTCAATCCTTTAGTGTTGAGTACCCATTTTACATGTGTTGTCTGTGCAGGACGTCGCGGAGAGGTCCCGCCAGAAGTCCGAGATGCTTCAAGGGTACGGCGACGCGGTGCTCCAGGCCGAAACATTAGAGGAGCAACTCGTGAAGTCCCGGAAGCACACCGCCGCCATGCAGTCAAAGCTGGACACCACCTTCGCCAAGTATCACAATGACATCCAGGAGATGCAGGCGAAGAGCGACAATTTGGTGCGGAAGAACAAGTCTCTCCGCAACAAGAACAAAGGTACACCATTGTCTTGTTGAGTACTTATTGGAAGTACCTTGATGTAGTCTGACCCGCTGTGCCTTTATTGATTGCAGAGCTTGAGACCCGAGTAGATCAGCTGAAGGCTTCGGAAACTGATCTGAAGAACCTCTTCTACCGGGAGCAAGAGGCCCGCCAGGTACTGGAGTACGATTATAAGGAGCTTGCTTACGAGTGCGACAAGCACATGGAGCTCTGTATTGCATCAGATCGTGACCCCATCAACTGCTACAAATCCTTGCAGAAGCTGAACGAGGACTGCGAGAAGCTGTGGGCTCAGCTCAAGGAACTTGAGGAAGCCTCGCTCCCCATCACGAGGCTGTTGGTGCCTCACCCTGGCGGTCCGAAGATAGCACCACTGGTGGACCGGCTGAAGGAAGCCCCCAGCCGCCTGGCGACCTACGTGAAGCACTTGGCGAAGTCGATCCCGAACCAGCTGCTGGCCTTCATGAAGTCGTACTTCCCAAAGGCTCATGTAGACGTAGTCGCCAGCGGGCTAGCCGCCAACTGCACCGACGAGCAGTACGCGGAGCTGCTGGAGCAGATGACGCCCATTGCTGAACAAGTCGCCGAGAAACTCAATCTCCAGTAGTCCTGTAATAGTTAGCTCGTAGCAGTGGTTGTACATAATGAAATTGTTTAAGTATGAATGAAGTAAACTTCCATGAATGAGTACTCGTTATCGTGATCTGTGAGTGCGGAGTTCCATCCTGAAGTCATCGCGAGTAGTCGTACTCGCCAGTAGTCCCGTTGAGGGAGGAAGACAGTAAAATAGTTGATGGATAATGAAACTTTATTACTGAAGAAGTACACCTGGATGGCCAGGGCCGTAGTTTACAGAGTAGTCGCCAGGACCCGGAGGCCGCCTACGGCTAAGTAGTGCTAGGGTGTGTAGCCGCTTACAGCAGTAGATCTTTTAGTAGTCGTGTAGGCTGGATCTAGGAGTACATGGTCTCTCAGTAGACCGCTGCTAGAGTCCTTTGTCGCTCATCGCAGCCCAGGATCCGTAGGTAGCCGCATGGGTTGGATCCGGGAAAGGAGTAGTCCGGAGACTGGTGCCTGGACCCGGAGGCCGCTTACAGCGAAGGGGTCTTGGTGTAGTCGTGTAGACTTGAGCCCCCAGGGTAGTCGTGTAGACTAGGCGTAGAACCGACAGAGTTGTTCGACGTTCCACGAGTTATTGACGTCTTCGCCTTAAAGCGTCTGGAGGCGTTAGGAGCCCGGTCCGGTCACCTTTGCAACTGTGAAGGGACCTTCCCAGGACGAGCTGAGCTTGTGTAATCCTTCCGTGTTCTGGATGCGACGGAGGACAAGATCACCAACGTTGAAGGAGCGTTCCTTGACGTTGCGATCATGGTAGCGTCTAATACCCTCCAGGTACCTTGCTGATTGGACGAGGGCGGCATAGCGGGCTTCATCGAGTTCGTCGATGTCAATCCATCTGCTATCTTCAGAGACGCCTTCGTCGTAGTGCTCCACTGCTGGTGAATCCCACATGACATCAGCAGGGAGGATTGCTTTGGAGCCGTAGACCAGGAAGTAAGGGGATTGCCCCGTTGGCTTGGAGGGTTGAGTACGTAGCCCCAGAGAGCAATGGGTAGTTCCTTGATCCACTTGCCCCCTTTGGAGTTAGCAGCGTCGTGTAGCTGCTTCTTGAGAGCATCGAGCACCATCCCATTGGCGCGCTCGACTTGTCCGTTGGCCCTAGGATGGGCGACTGAGACATATCGGACGTCGATCCCGCTGTTCTCGCAGTACTCCCAGAACTGGTGGTTGTTGAAGTTGGAGCCCAGGTCTGTGATGATGCGATGGGGTAGTCCGTAGCGATGTACGAGTTCATCCAGGAAGTCGAGTACTCTGTCGGCCTTGGGGCATGTGACCGCGTGACCTCGATCTATTTGGTGAACTTGTCGATGGTCACCGGTACTGTTGAATCCACCGGCGCGGCTTGGTAGTGGCCCAATCATGTCGAGCCCCCGTTGACGGTTAATAATTGTATCAAAGTTCGTTCGTGACTCGCAAGCGTACAAGTCTCCCGTCGTAGTCAAGGGACCCTTCTTCCCTCGAGTAGTGAACCCAAGGTATCGAATCCGTGGAACAAATGTGTGACGCAAAACTTAATCTAATAAAGCCAAGTAACTTCAATCTTCGATAAAACCCTAATGCATCTAAGTAAAAGACACAAAACGAATCTAATCTACTAAAGACCGGAGAAAACAAAGTAAGATTGGGTAGATAAACCGATCTAGAGGGATCGGGGTAAGCCTTTTGTTGAAGTTCCAAGCGAGAGAAGAAGTAGCAAATCGAATCTTAATAGAAGCCTCTTTAAATCGTGGTTTCCCGTCCAAATCCGAAAACATCCGCCTTTCGAGACCCCCGTTCGTCACAACGTATCCCTATTCATGCGGGGAGTTTAGGGCGAGTCAAAAGACAAGTCGAGATTCTTTCGGAAGATCCGGCGTGTACCTCTAGCCACCGCGGCTACAAGAACACCCTATGTAATCTATCTCGAGAATAGAATTGGAATAAGCAAAGCCGATCGAAAAACGAAATCTTCGAGGAAACACTTGATCGCTAGGAAAAGATTCAACTTGATAATTCAACTATAACAATGATACATACACAAGATCACCACCGGATCCTTCCTTGATCTTGCTTCTAGCTCCGGAACTCCGACGTGGTCTTCCGTGCAAGGTTCCCACGTCGGCTAGGGAAACCCTAGTCAACTAGCTCGACCCTCTCCTCTCCGAGATGGTGTCCCTCTCTTCTCTCGCTCCTCGGCGGCCGATGACGAATTCTTCTCCGCGAGGCTCTCGGTCGGGGGGCTATAAATAGCCCGATTGGCGGCTAGGGCAAAAGAGGGGGCATTTGGGCCCTAAATGGGCTCCGGGCCGACCGGACCGGGCCGGCCGGCCCGGGCCCATTTAGGCCCGGCCCGAGGGCTCCTTCGCCCCACGTCGGTTCCCTTGCTTCCCGGTGGTTTCCCCCTTCGCATGTAGGTCCATGTCGTCGGTTTCTCTCCGAATCGGACTCAACTCCTTGTCTTGCAAGATTCAACACTTTTTCGATCGTGTCCTCGGAGTCCGTCGTCTTCTCGGATCAAGTTCCCGGCTTCTTGGAGTTAAGTTTGCTTCATTGCATGACTTGTACGGGGCTTCAAGGTCTTGTCATGAGGTGCTTGATGAACTTATCCCGAAAGTCTTGCATTCAACACTAAAACCCTGCATAAACATTAAACTCCAAAACCGACATGCACACGTGAACTTGTTATACCACGGGGGTTAGTACCAATGGATAAGGTATAAAACTCATGCCAACACCGAAGGTAAACTCATGGCTAGGTTGACGGATTTTCACCGTCAACATCTCCCCCATGCTTAAACCTTGCTCGTCCTCGAGTAAGCCTTCGATGGATATCATCATTGCCAAACAATGTTTAAACTTTGCACTTGATCACACATTAGAAAACATAATGCTCTCAAAATTTTAATTAATTAAAGTTCCATAATGTACTAGCCTTCATCCGTACGGAGGGTAGATTCTTATTAAGCTTATCCCACAAGTATTAACATGCTCACAAAGTTTTAAATAGATCTCGAATTTTTTTTGAAATAGAGAACGAGATAAAGAAAAGCTAAACCAAGTTCACAAATTTAAATCATCTCGTATATTGCTCATGAACTCTCATCTCACTTGTCTCTCAAGCCTATATATTCTACTCCTTTCCCTCTCATATATATGTGGTAGGCTTTATATGGAGCTTTGGGAAAGTTTAGTCCTAACAAGATTTTATAAATGAGGTGTTGTCAAAACAAGACAAGCTTCTCATGATCTTACCGAGACTCGTCAAAAAGGTCATTTGAAAATAATGTTAAATCAAGGAGCGGAAAGAGAAAAATACACACACTTTAGATGAGTGGACATGTGCAAATGGCAAAGAGTGATCCCGAGGCACAAAGGTAGTCCTCGTTATCGGATTGCACATGGTTGGAAAATGAGAATGGATCTTTTTAAATTGAAGCCTTGAATGCACTCTTACGTAATCGGGGAGTTTACTTTACGCATATTTTTTCTTTCTCATATTTCTTATTCTTTTCTTTCTTTCATATATATATATTTTTTTCTTTACCTTGAAAGTCATGAGTATCGCCGGATTTTTTTTTCTCTCATCATCATTTTTTTAAATATTCCCCTTTTAACTCTAAAACTGCACCGTACCTACCTCCTCCCCCATGCTTAGACGTTGCTCGTCCTCGAGCAAAGAGGCGAAAAATAAGGTAGGTACCGGAGTATTTTTCCTTGGAGAGATACTTGAAATCTTCAATGTTGGCACCGTCTTGCGATCTTCCTTGAATTGATGATCCATTCTCAACGATAGGTTGTGGTCAAGGAGGTAATCACAAAAGATGATGTTTGGTTTAAGGGTGGATATCCGGCGAAGTTTGTGAGATCACCGATGCGGGGATACACAATGCACGGATAAAAGGCTAGCAAAAAGATAGATACGCAAAAATGGAATGACCAACTTCTTAGTCTCGGGCCAGAGAAATCATGGCCTGCAATAACTCACTCAAAAATAAATCTTGTACACTAAGGTTTATGCACTCAAATATATATAAGGCTTTGGATAGGTTGAGCAACACACAAGCGATATTTGTGACAAGGTTAGCGATATTTTTGAGCATAAAAGACATCTTTAATCTATTCATAACTTGAGAGCACAAAAAACACTATGGGTCTTTATTTTAATCATAACCTCCGCTGAAAATTAAGCTAGCATTTAAATAAATTCAGATTTGTATTTTTAAGAGAGCACTAGCTTAAACATGCATAAATCAATTACAAAGATAAACAAAGCTGCAATTATAATCATATATCATCATGGCACGAATTTTGTAACTTTTCCAATGATATAATCAAGGTGGTGTCTTTATTAATGATGACATCAAGTTGAAATACAAACTGAAAATAAACAAACATGCTTGCTGAAATTTAAATAAAAACAGAAAATACTACGCAAACACACATACGCAAAAGCTGAAAATTACGAGAGAAAAAGAAAAGAAAAGAAAACTAAAGTTCCTAAATCTTCTAGTCCTCCGCCGGTGGTTGATGTTGATGATCTTGATAATAATACCCTTGCTCATAATATGATTGGACGTTCCCTCCGACGAATTGATTTGGCTCCACAAGGTGAAGGCGCCCAAGTTCAAAGGCAATATTTGCGTTGCCTTCACCGAGTTGAGCTGCGTTAGCTTGGATGGCTGCGATGTTTTGAGCATTTCTTGCAGCATACCCTCCAATTATGGCCATGCTTTGTTGTGGTTGGGGATGATGAGCGTAGGGCTCCGCGAAGTTAGCGTTGGGCACAACATAATTTGGTGGGGGTGCCGGTGCACCACCCCCCCATGCTTGCTCTTGTGGCCCTCCGTAATAACTTGGCGGAGGAGGGACCCCGCCGAATGGTTGCACATTGGGTTGTGCTCCACTCGCTTGTGCGGAGGATGTTCCCTCCTCTACGATTCTTCCTCTTTTGTTCTTCCTTGCGGGGACAAGTAGTCCCTCTTCCAACCAATCTTCTCTCCCTTCGTTGAAAAGCCTAAGCCTCTCGTTGGGAATGGGTAGGTTCACTATGGCCAAACGATAACCTCCTCTCTCATCTCCACTAATGTATTTGCCTTGCCGCAAATACTCAATGCCGAGAGAGGTACCATGCAAAAGGTGGTCGGGGTTTCTTGTGATCCCCGGCCGCAAGGAAAAGGCCAACATGGAGAGGTAACACCCCGAACCAATATTACCTGTCCCCGATGTTGCTTCACAACACCAACGGTTGATCATGAGGTAAGAGGGGTCTATTGGCTGCCTGGCAATTAAAGCCGAGTATAGCCAATTCAACTCCGTGTCGGTCACCTTTGTCTCCTTCATCCTCCCCAGTACCCTCTTGCACATCCAAGAGTGAAAAATCCGAATAATGGGGTTGCGGATGCAATTGCGTTGTTGATGGGCTTCTCCGGAGATCATGTTCCAAAATCCCGCTAACATGCGGGTGGCACGTCAACTTTCTCCGAGCTCCCTTGTGGAATCCAAGCAGCTCCCTAACGTGCTCATAGGGAACCACTTGTTGGACTCCCTCCAAACGGAATGACAAGCTTTGCACCCCATCATCATCAACGATGGGTGCAATAGTCATCAAAATTTCCAAGGCGAACCCCAAATGGGTGTCCACCGATACTCCGTTGGAGAACTGCACCCATCCAAGGTGCCCCAACATATAGTATATGTCGGTGCCAAAACCCAAGGTGTAGAGTGCTTGGTCGTCGAACTCGACGTTGGGCACAAGCCTCTTCTCAAGATTAGAGAGCCTATCCTCCTCCTCCGCCGACAAGATGATGAAGCCGTACGAAGAGTATGTCGGGGTGTAAGGAGGTGGCGCGGTTGAGCGAGTCGATCGTCGTGGTGGCGCGGGCTGCTCCTCCGTGTGCCCACGAGGTTCGGTGAACCTCATGGAAGTGCTTCTTGCAGCCCTCATACCACCAAGGAGGAGAGCATCGTTCCTCCTCGGTGGCGCCGTATCCGTCTCCATGCTCCGGGAGACTCGGAAACCGAGTGCCTCCTCGAAGACGTGGTTGATGACGGCTTGGACGACGACGAACTCTTCTTCTTGGAGAAGAGACTTGTGGTCTTCTTCCACATGGTTGCTGCACTCTTTCTTCAACTAAAACTCCGGGTTGCAACCGGTAAACTAGGAACTTAAACTCTTTGCTTCGGATGTGGACTTTGAGTGGATTAAGGATGTGGATTTTTTCTTGAGCTATCAAGCTTGGGATGGTTGGCTATGTCTACGGAGGTTTTGAGCACACAAACTTGAACACACAAACAAGGGAAGGAGAGGGAAGCTTGCTGCGTAGAAAACGGGAGCCGGGGGGCTCCTTAAGTAGGTGAGGCCGGCCGGCCCGGGCCGGCCGGCCGGGGGCCTCCCCCGGCTCCTCCCCGTTGTGTCTTTCTTCCAAAGCACGATCATTTCGCCTCTCGCAACTTTCCTGCCCGCGTGCTCCACGAGTTGCACCGCCCAAACGCTCTCGTCCACTCCTTTTCTTGCATTATTGGTCCTCCCACTTGATGCTCCATGCTTTGGGTCATGTCCATGCTCCCTAGCTCCACTTGCTTCACATGCCACCATGAAAATCCTGCAAAGTTGATGCTTGCTGCCCACCATGCTTGTCCTTTGCATGTGGGATTGGTGAAAGTTGATAAAAGGGAATCCAATGGTGCATGCATGATTAATTCAAACTAGATTGCCTCCATTAAGGTGTGTTTAAGGTTAAGCACTCCTCTAATTCGAAATTTAAAATATTTTTCAGAGCCATGCAAGAGCTCAAACATAATTTTAGAGAAGTTTTTAAACCATTAAAAACAAATGTAAGTCGAAAATATTTTTCGACTACGTCGATTTCGGTCTCACCGGTATAGTTTTGCCTTCATTGGTTGAGAGCAGACATTTTCCCGGCTTGATCATGGGGGCACAGGTTTAGGTTCTAATTTTGGCCAAATAAGAAAGATTTTGAATAAAACAAAATTAGAATAGGCTTAGAAAAATTCTAATCCTAGAGAAACCAAGGATAAAGATTTTTAAAACCAACCAAAAGTTTTGATTTCTAGGTTCACGCGAGTCCTACCACGTGCTGAATTTTATTAACACTTAAATATAAATCGTGGCTCTACTCATGGGGTTTTAGCATGAAAAATAAGTCAACCTCAGCACCATAATGAGGGTGAAAGGTTGAGTTAGGTTCTGAAATTATTTGGTTGAGGTTTCTCGAAAAGAAAAGAACAAACAAGCACATAGGAGGGTTCATGCAAAGGGTTTATGATAAAGCAAACATTCAATCAAGAATTATGTCTCTAATATTGTTCAACCACTTCTAAGTCTAATGTCTTTGCGTAATAAAACTCAAAAACTAAATTATTAAAAATACTCGAAAAACCTGGAATCGGGTTGTCCTCCCGTAGCTTATTCTTGACTCGACGAAACGGGTTGCCTCCCGCCTAGCGCTTCGTTTATAGTCTATAGCTAGACTTCTTCACTTGATTACTCCGGATCAACGCTCTTTGCGGGCGTTGCAATCTTGGGTACCCTCTTCCGCACCATCTTGGGCGCGGGCTTGTCTTCCGGCTTAGTTGGCTTAGTCATTTTTTTGGTCTTCACATGCGGCTTCTCTTCCTTTGTATTGACGGATGCAACACCTTCTTTGATTTTCTTTACGTTCATTTTTTTCGGCTCCTTCTTCTTTTTCAGCCCCTCCGTTTGTTTTGGTTCTCCCTTCACTCCAATCTTGTTGCATGCCTCAATCCTTGGACGGAACTTGAAGGAACTCCTTTCTCCGTTGATATCGAACATGATCTCCCCCTTGCCAACATCAATAGTAGCTCCCACGGTCTTGAGGAATGGCCTCCCTAGGATGAGCGGCGGCTTCTCCCTCTCTCCCATCTCGAGCACAACGAAGTCGACGGGGATGAAGTGGTGTCCAATCTTCACGGGTACATCTTCAGCAATGCCCAAGGGATAGCGAATGGAGTTGTCTCCCAACTCCAAACATATTCCCGTAGGCTCCATCGGTAGGCGTAGCTTCTCGAACACATCCCTCGGCATGACGCTTACACTAGCTCCAAGGTCGCATAATGCCTTCTCGAAGTTGAAAGAACCAACTGAACATGGAATTGTAGGGCACCCGGGGTCTTTTTGCTTCTCTAGCCCATTAGCAATAGCCGCACTACACTCCTCGGACATCTTGACATGATCTACCCCAAGTGTTGCTATCTCATATTTATTTGCAAGTATGTCTTTAAAATAACAAGAATATGTAGGTACTTGTAGGGCATCTAGTAATGGCATGTTGATGCTAAGTCTACGCACAACTTCCACAAACTTCTCAAAGTGGTTGTCAAGTTTACCTCGGAAGTAGCGTGGCTTGAGTTGCGGTATCCTCGTGTCTTCCTCCGGCATCTCGAATTCGGGTTCCTCGGTGACGATCCCCCGTAACCTTCTCTTTAGCGGCTCCTTCCACCTTGGTGGATGGTTTAAGCTTCCTTGCTCCCGCGGAACGTTCCGATCTTCGGTCTCCTTCCCCGAACATGTTTGAATGGCCTTCGCCGATTCGGGACATTTGGGTTGTCCCGAAGCTTCCCTTCATCATTAGTAAGGCGCCCCGCAAGTTGTCCCACTTGCGTCTCGAGCATCTTCATCATGTTGAGCACTTGATGATTGGAACTTCCGACCTCCGTCACTTTGCTATCGATGTTCTCCAACACCTTGTCTATGGTCTTGAACTTGGTGACGGTGTCCTTGTTGATCTTAGCTTGCTCATCCATGAACTCCTTCAATTGTATACGAAGCGGAACCGCGTTAGGAATAGATGAGCTTGCATTAAATTGAGGCCTACCTTGCCCGTAGCGGAAGTTCGACAATTCTCCCTTCCTCATGTAGTCGAGCACTTTGGCTTCCTCCGGACAATCTTTGCGGACATGGCCATACTCTCCACATTCTTCGCATGTGGACCTTGCTTCGGCGGCCTTCAAGTCTTGAGCCTCTTTCTTTTCCATCTCCATCTTCTCCAACCTCCTCATGAGCGAGTCGATCTTGCCCTCAAGTATGTCCTCCTTCTCCACTTGCAAGACTCCTTTGACGTTCCCCGTGGGTTGAACCGGATGTAGGTGTCCGAATGACGCCCACGTGTCATTATCCGTGACCTTCTTGAATAGCGTGAAAGCTTCCGTCGGTGTAAGCTCGATGGTAGATCCTCCCGCCGATGCATCGATGATCGTCCTTGACGCCATGGTGAGTCCTTGATAGAACTTTTGCACGAGGTCTTCTTTCGGGAACTTGTGATGTGGAACCGCCCGGTGTACTCGTTGAAGCGCTCGAATGCCTCCGAGATGGTTTCGTAGGATATTGAACAAAGGTGGCAATCTTATTACGCAAGCTTTGAGTTTTACCCGTGAGTAGTATTCCTTCATGAAAGCCTTCATCAACGTGTTCCAATTTTGCACCGTCTCCGCCGGTTGAGAGTGGAACCATTGCAAAGCCTTCCCGAGTAGTGAGAATGGAAAAAGCCTTGCCCTCATTTGATCTTGAGTCACCCCATCCATGTTGAAAGTCTGACATAGTTGAATGAATGCTTGGAGGTGAAGGTTCGAATCCTCTTTGCCGGTGAAGGGTGAATGTTGCACCATGCGGATTGTTGAGGTCTTGATCTCGAACGGTCTTCCGATCTCCTCGAGGTTCAAGATTGGTAGGTCGATGATGTCTGGGGTGCATAGCTCCCCAATCTTGCGTTCTTGCGGTGGTTGGTCACCCATTGGTGGAAGTCGATTCTCCCGCGGACTTTGAGGTGGTGAATTCTTCGGAGATTCCTCGCGATCCTTTGTCTTCCGACTCCGAATCTACAAAATCCAGCTTTTTTAGCTTGATGTGCTTCACGTCTCCTTAGCCTCGTAAAGTTTTTCTGGATCATCCACAAAATTATTGGGTTTGTTGGAGAGGTAGCCGTCCATCTCCTGTTAGGGTTAGCAATAAACAAAGTATGCAAAAACTAGAAAGTAAAAACAAATCTATAAAAACTAGAGTTAGACAAACTAGATTAGATGTAATTTGGGGATGATCAAAATTTAGTAGATGCAAAAATAAAAACCAAAAGAAAACTGAAAATTACAAAAAAGGCAATAAAAAATCAAATCTTGATCACTTGTTCCCCGGCAACGGTGCCAGAAAAAGGGGCTTGTTGACGGTTAATAATTGTATCAAAGTTCGTTTGTGACTCGCAAGCGTACAAGTCTCCCGTCGTAGTCAAGGGACCCTTCTTCCCTCGAGTAGTGAACCCAAGGTATCGAATCCGTGGAACAAATGTGTGACGCAAAACTTAATCTAATAAAGCCAAGTAACTTCAATCTTCGATAAAACCCTAATGCATCTAAGTAAAAGACACAAAACGAATCTAATCTACTAAAGACCGGAGAAAACAAAGTAAGATTGGGTAGATAAACCGATCTAGAGGGATCGGGGTAAGCCTTTTGTTGAAGTTCCAAGCGAGAGAAGAAGTAGCAAATCGAATCTTAATAGAAGCCTCTTTAAATCGTGGTTTCCCGTCCAAATCCGAAAACATCCGCCTTTCGAGACCCCCGTTCGTCACAACGTATCCCTATTCATGCGGGGAGTTTAGGGCGAGTCAAAAGACAAGTCGAGATTCTTTCGGAAGATCCGGCGTGTACCTCTAGCCACCGCGGCTACAAGAACACCCTATGTAATCTATCTCGAGAATAGAATTGGAATAAGCAAAGCCGATCGAAAAACGAAATCTTCGAGGAAACACTTGATCGCTAGGAAAAGATTCAACTTGATAATTCAACTATAACAATGATACATACACAAGATCACCACCGGGATCCTTCCTTGATCTTGCTTCTAGCTCCGGAACTCCGACGTGGTCTTCCGTGCAAGGTTCCCACGTCGGCTAGGGAAACCCTAGTCAACTAGCTCGACCCTCTCCTCTCCGAGATGGTGTCCCTCTCTTCTCTCGCTCCTCGGCGGCCGATGACGAATTCTTCTCGCGAGGCTCTCGGTCGGGGGGCTATAAATAGCCGGATTGGCGGCTAGGGCAAAAGAGGGGGCATTTGGGCCCTAAATGGGCCCGGGGCCGACCGGATCGGGCCGGCCGGCCCGGGCCCATTTAGGCCCGCACCGAGGGCTCCTTCGCCCCACGTCGGTTCCCTTGCTTCCCGGATGTTTCCCCCTTCTCGCATGTAGGTCCATGTCGTCGGTTTCTCTCCGAATTGGACTCAACTCCTTGTCTTGCAAGATTCGGCACTTTTCCGATCGTGTCCTCGAGTCCGTCGTCTTCTCGGATCAAGTCCCCGGCTTCTTCGAGTTAAGTTTGCTTCATTGCATGACTTGTACGGGGCTTCAAGGTCTTGTCATGAGGTGCTTGATGAACTTATCCCGAAAGTCTTGCATTCAACACTAAAACCCTGCATAAACATTAAACTCCAAAACCGACATGCACACGTGAACTTGTTATACCACGGGGGTTAGTACCAATGGATAAGGTATAAAACTCATTCCAACACCGAAGGTAAACTCATGGCTAGGTTGACGGATTTTCACCGTCAACGCCCCCGGCAGGCCAAAGGCCAGGTTGGCGGTATGGTGACTAGCTTGTAGGCTGGGACGTGTTGCTGCTTGGCGAAGTATTGGCACCCTTGGCACCTTCTGAGGAGTTCTTCGGCGTCGCCCAGGGCTGTGGACCAATAGAAAGCTCATCGGAAGGCCTTGCTGACCAGCGTGCGAGAGGACACGTGGTTGCCGCAGACGCCTTTGTGGATCTCCTCCAAGATGTCCTTGCCTTCTTGTCTTGGAACGCACTTCATGAGTACTCCTGATGATGCACCCCGCCTGTAGAGCTTGTCTCCGACGAGGACGTAGGACTTGGCTTGGCGGATGAGCTGCTCCGCCAAGTTCTTGTCCGAGGGAACCTTCTGCTTGCTGAGGTAGTCGATGAAGGGCTGCCTCCAGTCCACGTCGATCATCATGACCTCCTGGCCAGCCGGGGGATGCGCTGGGACAGTGGTCGGTGGCGCCGGCTCCGGGATGGATGGCGCGTGAGGCTCGTGGACGAAGACACCCGCTGGTACTTGAGCACGAGTAGAACCAAGCTTCAACAGGACGTCCGCTGCAACGTTGTTGTCCCGGACGACGTGGTGGAACTCGAGACCATAGAACTTGTTCTCGAGCTTGCGGACTTCTAGGTAGTAGGCGTGTCGTATGGACCTCCCTGGGCCCACTATCTCGGTGGGTACCAGGACCGACTACTCAGTGGGCCCCTGGGACTACCCGGCTTGCGCTACACGGCACCTGAAGGCGTGGAGCACAAGGACTACACAGGAGTAGTACTCGGTTAGGGAGCTGTACATGTTCCCCACTGTATAGAGGACTCCTAGACGTACTCGACTAGTACTCTCTCCCTACTCCGACTTGTAACCCTGCCTCCTGGACTATATAAGGCGAGGCTGGGATCGATCTCTAGGATCACCTCATCCGACCTCATCCGACCTCATCCGACCTCATCCAATCTCATCTCATACAACCCACGGCGCACTATTGCACCATCTTGTAATCGTGCCCAATCAATCCAGAGCTACGCAGCATACAGGACGTAGGGTATTACGCACCTCGCGGCCCGAACCTGTCTAAATTGTGTGCCACGTGTCTCTTCCTTCGAGTTACCGATCTCAGCGAGTCACATTCATCTACTTCGGGTACTCCCCTTAGTAGGTTGCCGGTCTAAAACACCGACAGCTGGCGCGCCAGGTAGGGGCTCTCGCCCGAGATCACATGGCGAACTCGACGGCTTCCGTCTGCTTCAAGCCAACCGTCGCCTTCAACCGCGGCGACACCTTCGTGTTCGGCGCCTGGGTCTGCACTGCTGATGGCGCGGGCTCCTTCCCGCCGCCCCCTCGACCATGCAGCCCAACCCGAAGACAAAGCTTTGTGACGCTTCCCCGAAGTTGTCACAGGCGAACTCGCCGACAAGTTCGGCGAAATTTCGCTCTCCGACCACCACGCTGACTTCGAGCTCGAGTCCAACTCCAACTCGGACTCGACGTCGCCATGGGCCATCGCATGCGAGCCGGGCCGCTCGCCCATCGCAGCGGTCCCCTCACCGCGCGAGCACTCGCACGTGGCCCCCGCATCCTCAGCCGGGCCCGCACGGGGACTCCCACTTCGCGCCGGGCCGGCAAGGAGCCCTTACCCGAGTACGGCTCAGACTCCGACGCCGCCCCCGATCACGCTCCGGACTCCACCCCTCTCTCCGAGTTCTACTCGAACCCGGATTACGAGTTCGACTTCGGGTTGGACCCTGAGGAGCCCGAGTCCGAGGACAACTCCACTGAGCTTCCTTTATCGGGGGCCGCCTCTAGGGCCGGTTATAGCATCCACGCCGCCGGAAGATGCGCTCTTCGGCCGGACCGCAAACCTGCCGACCTGGTAAAGGGAGGCTCACGCTACGTCGCCTACATCGACTCGCTACCGTTCCAGGAGGGAACACCGCTAGCCCGGCCGACTCAAGCACACCAACCGAGGTGGCACCCTCTCGAGTCCGGCCCTTGGCACCCCGATCGCCAAGTCTTCATGGCTGCCGGCGACACCCCGTGGCCTTCGAGCACGGCTCGGGACCGCACTCGGAAGACATCTCCTCCGACGAGCTCTCTCCGCCGATGCTCCACCAAACGAGACTCCGGCGGACAGAGACACTCGACGTGAACGTAACCGGAAGCGCAACGAACGTCGTCGACGCCTCCGCAACAACTTCCCCGTCCGCAACCTTGCGGAAGCTCTCGAGGCGCCGAGAGCAGAGTACACACTACCCCCGAGCAGTGCCTCATGTCGATCACAGCGATCGCACGCCAGGCTCAGGGCATACGCGCTGGAGAGGTCATCGCCAAGCTCGGCCGCAGAAGCCTACTTCATGCGGGTCGACAACAGAGTCAACCAACCTCCTCCAGCTAGACCCCGCGACAACGAAGCTACTAGTCGCAGCGCCAACAACGGTCCCAACCGTACTCGAGCTGAGCTCCCAGCCGAGCCAAATTGCCGCCGCTCCAACACCAACGGACCTTCACTGCACGACCAAGGTAACCGAGAAGTTGTTCCCCACCGCACTCCGGCCGGTGGCGGCGGCAACGACCCCGACGACGGCGGCAGCGACGGCGACGGCGGAAGCTCCAACCATGGAGCCAACAGAGAGCCGGCGGCGACGGCAGCCGCGGCGGCCGAGGCCACGCGAACGCCCACGCCTCCGTGCCTCACATGGCGGGTACGACGCTCGCCAAAAGATTGAAGAACTCGCGGCGAAGAAGTCGACCACCGCAGCCGAGGGCGACGGCTTCCCCGCCTTCTCACCTCGACTTCGCAACTTGCTCCTCCCCAACAAATTCAAGCCTTTGGGGATCACCAAGTACGATGCGAAGCAGACCCCATCCGGTGGCTCGGTGCTACACCCTCTCCATCGAGAACGCCGGCGGCGACAGGCGACACCAAGTGCCTCTACTTCCCCTTCGCTCGGACCAAGCACCACTCACTTGGCTCGAGTAGCTGGACAAGCACTCGATTGACAAGTGGGACCAGCTGAAGGAGCAGTTCACGAGCAACTTCGCGGGCGCCATGGGCCGATTGGGTACTCGCATGGACCTGGCCATGATCAAGCAGGAACAGGGCGAGACCCTTCGCAAGTACATGCGCCGCTTTTTCGACAAGCGCGCCACCGTCGTTGATGTCACTGACAAGGAGGTCATCGACCTCTTCAAAGACGGCCTTTACCACCGCCACACCTTTGAAGACTTCGGTCGCCGCCGCCCCAGGTCCATCCCCCACCTCAAGGACATGATCACGTCCTGGGCGGATGAAGAAGACAAGGCCAATGCCAAGTACGACGCCATCCGTGGCAAGACCAAGCAGAACCAGGGCGGCGGCAGCGGCAGCAACGCGAACCAGGGCGGTCGCAACAACAACAACAACAACAGCAACAACAACTACTCGGGTCCCAACCGCAAGCGCAAGCCAGACAACACCGTCGCGGCTATCCGGCCCCCGCGAAAGGGAACTCGAAGAAGAACTCGGCGGTTTCAAAGACCTGCCGAAGGAGAAGTGCCCGTGGCATCCAAACGGCAACCACACCACCGAGCAAGTGCTACCGGCTCGTGCACGCACTCAAGGAGACACCGAGCCACCGCACCCTCACGACCAAAAGGGCAAGAAGAAGGACGGCGACAACAACGACTTCCAAAAACCCGAGAAGACCGTCAACGTCCTCTTCGGCGGATCGCCCGGCGGGCGGGAGCGAAGGCTACCCGTCGTGAAGTAATGTCCATTGAGCCGGCGGTCTTGACCCCTCTCGGTGGTCGGAGGTACCCATCACCTTCTCCCGCGCGGACCAATGGACCGGCTTCTCCGAACCGGACGGTTCCGCCTCGTCCCGAAGCCAACGGTGGCGGGCTCCAAACTCAACAAGGTGCTCATCGATGGTGGAAGCGGGCTCAACGTCCTCTTCACCAAGACCTTGAAGAAAATGAAGCTCGACATCACTCATATGCTCACCAAGAGAAACGTGCCCTTCTACGGCATCGTCCCCGGCAACGCGGCTATTCCACCGGGCTCGGTGGTCCCGCCGCATACCTTCGGGGCGTCTCGGGACAACTACCATACCGAGTACATCAAGTTCGAGGTCGCGGACTTCGAGACCTCCTACCACGCCATCCTCGGCGGACCGGCCATCGCCAAGTTCATGGTCGTGCCCCACTACACCTACTTGGTACTCAAGATGCCAAGCCCGCCCGGTGTACTCTCCCTCCAAGGGGACCTCAAGATCTCCCACGACTGCGACACAGAAGCCGTGGAGATCGCCTCCACAAATCAAGTACCCAACGCGATGATGGAGGTCTACGCTGCGTCGAAGAAGCTTGCTACAAGTGAACTCGACATCCCAGAGAAGTCTGACAGCGCCAACAAGCCTCAGCTGCCTGAGGAGGTACCCGTCAAGACGGTCGACCTCGAAACAGGCGACCCCAGCAAGACCACCACCATCGGGTCTGGCCTCGACCCCAAATAGGAAGACGCGCTCATCAGCTTCCTTCGGGCTAACCGCGACATCTTCTCGTGGAAGCCAGCGGACATGCCAGGAGTGCCCAGGGAGCTGATTGAGCACTCCCTCAACGTCGATCCTAAGGCCACCCCCAAACGACAACACCTCCGACGCTTTGCCGACGACAGGCGGGACACCATCAAGAAGGAACTCGCCAAGCTACTCGCAGCCGGCTTCATCAGAGTAGTTTTCCATCCTGAGTGGCTCGCCAACTCTGTCCTCGTCCGCAAGAAGAACTCGAACGAGTGGAGGATGTGCGTCGACTACACTGACCTCAACAAGCACTGCCCCAAGGACCCCTTCGGGTTGCCACGGATTGATCAAGTCATCGACTCCACGGCGGGGCCGCGACTCGCTCTGCTTCCTCGACCGCTACTCCGGTACCACCGGATCGCGATCAAGGAAGAAGACCAGGAGAAGACCGCGTTCATCACCCCGTTTGGCGCGTACTGCTACACGACCATGTCCTTCGGGTTGAAGAACGCCGGCGCTACCTACCAACGAGCTATCCAGCCTTTTTCAAGAGGCAACTCAACAAGAACGTCGAGGCCTACGTGGATGACGTGGTTGTCAAGACCAGGGACTCCAGTACCCTCGTCGACGATCTTAAAGAGACCTTCGCATCACTACGCGAGTACCGCTGGAAGCTCAACCCGAACAAGTGCGTCTTCGGCGTCCCTTCGGGCAAACTACTCGGCCTTCATCATCGACCCCGCCGCGACATTGAAGCCAACCCCGAGAAGATCTCCGCCATCAACGAGCATGAAAACTCCCACGAGCATCAAAGACGTCCGAAGCGACGGGGTGCATGGCGGCGGCCGAACGCATTCATCTCGAGGCTAGGAGAACGGGGCCTCCCCCTTCTTCAAACTACTCAAGCATCAAGAGAAGTTCGTGTGGACTCCGCAGGCGGATCAAGCCCTTGCCCAGCTCAAGGACTTCTTATCGAAACCACCGGTCCTCACGGCTCCTCACAAGGGCGAGCGACATCTTGCTCTACCTAGCCGCGACTACTCATGTGGTCGCATCGCCATCGTCGTCGAGCGGCATGAAGACGGCCACACCTACCCGGTCCAGCGACCAGTCTACTTCGTCAGCGAGGTGCTATCAGAGTCCAAGGCTCGCTATCAGCCCGTGCAGAAGCTCCTGTACGCACTACTCATCACCTCGCGGAAGCTACGACACTACTTCCAGCAGTACTCGGTCTCCGTCGTCACCGACTACCCGCTTGGCGACATCCTGCGGAACCAAGACGCTACTGGAAGAATCTCCAAGTGGGCTGTCGAGCTCGGCGCCCTCACTATCGACTTCAAGCCACGCACAGCCATCAAGTCGCAGGCACTAGTCGACTTCATGGCAGAGTGGCGGGAGAACCAGCTACCCACTCCCACCGAGCGACCAGAGCATTGGGTGATGTACTTCGACGGCTCACTCAACCTCGAGGGCGCAGCGCAGGGGGTGCTTCGATCTCTCCAACGGGCGAACAACTCAAGTACGTCCCGCGATCTTCCGGAAGGTCTCAAACAACGAAGCCGAGTACGAAGCCCTCCTACACGGGCTCCGCCCTCGCGGCTTCACCGGGAATCAATCGACTACTAGTCTACGGCGAATCCGCGGTGGTCATCAACCAAGTCAACAAGTCCCGGGACCGCAACAAGGAGAACATGGACGCCTACTTCCTAGAAGTCCGCAAGCTCGAGAACAAGTTCTACGGTCTCGAGTTCCATCACATCGTCCGCGACAACAACGTTGCGGCGGGCGTCCTCTCGAAGCTTGGATCCACCCGCGCTCATGTACCGGCGGGCGTCTTCATCCACGAGCTTCACGCGCCATCCATCCCGGAGCCGGCGCCACCGACCACCGTCCCCGGCCCATCCACCAGTGGGCGAGGAGGTCATGATGATCGACGTGGACTGGAGGCAACCCTTCATCGACTACCTCAGCGAGCAGAAGGTCCCCTCCGACAAGAACGCGGCCGAGCAACTCGTCCGCCGCGCCAAGTCTTACGTCCTCGTTGGAGACAAGCTTTACAAGCGGGGCGCATCTTCTGGAGTACTCATGAAGTGCGTCCCTCGTGAAGAAGGCAAGGACATCTTGGAGGAGATCCACAAGGGCGTGCGGCAACCACGCGTCCTCACGCACGCCGGTCGGCAAGGCTTTCCGACGAGCTTTCTGCGGCCCCACGGCTCGGGCGACGCCGAAGAACTCGTCGAAAGTGCCAAGGATGCCGCATTTCGCCAAGCGACAACACATCCCGGCCTACAAGCTAGTCACCATACCGCCAACCCGGCCCTTTGCTTGCCGGGGGCTCGACATGATTGGGCCACCGCCAACCGCGCCAAGAGGATTCAACGGGTACCGGTGGCTATCGACAAGTTCACCAAGTGGATCGAGGTCAAGCCGGTCACATGCCCCAAGGGCGACGAGTACTCGACTTCTCGGATGAACTCGTACACCGCTACGGGCTACCCCACCGCATCATCACAGACCTGGGATCCAACTTCAACAACCACCAGTTCTGGGAGTATTGCGAGAACAGCGGGATCGACGTCCGATACGTCTCAATTGCCCATCCATGGGCCAATGGACAAGTCGAGCGCGCCAATGGGATGGTGCTCGACGCTCTCAAGAAGCGGCTACACGACGCCGCGAACTCCAAAGGAGGCAAGTGGATCAAGGAACTACCCAACGCACTTTGGGGGCTACGGACTCAACCATCCAAGCCAACGGGGCAATCCCCTTACTTCCTCGGTCTACAGCCTCCGAAGCAATCCTCCCCGCCGACGTCATATGAAACTCGCTAGCGATGGAGCATTACGACGAAGGCGTCTCGGAAGACGACAGACGAGTTGACATCGACGGCCCTCAAAGAAGCTCGCCGTGCTTGCCCTCGTCCAATCAGCAAGGTACCTGGAGGGTATCCGACGCTACCATGATCGCAACGTCAAGGAACGCTCCTTCAACGTTGGAGATCTTGTCCTCCGCCGTATCCAGAACACGGAAGGACTTCACAAGCTCAGCTCCCCCTGGGAAGGGCCCTTCACCGTTGCAAAGGTGACCGGGCCGGGCTCTTATCGCCTCCAAACACTTGAAGGCGAAGACATCAACAACTCGTGGAACGTCGACCAACTCTGTCGATTCTACGCCTAGTCTACACGACTACTCTGGGGTTCAAGTCTACACAACTACATCAACACCCCCTTGCCGTAAGCGACCCCCCGGGTCCTGGCTCCGCTCTCCGAGACTTCTCTCCGGATCCGGCCCCCGCGCGGCTACCTACGGACCCCGGGGCTGCGACGAGCGTCAAGGACTCTAGCAAGCGGTCTACTAAGAGACCACACTCCAAGATCCGGCCCCGCACGGCTACCTACGGATCTACGATCCAACCTACACGACTACCTACGGATCAACCGCCGTAAGCGGCTACCCGCTCCGGTGCTACTCGGTACCGTAAGCGGCCTCCGGGTCCAAGCGACTACTTGTAACTACGGCCCTGGCCACCCAGGTGTACTCCTTCAGTAATAAAGTTTGATTGTTCATCAACTTCTTTACTGTCTACTTCCTACAACGGGACTACCAAAGCCGAGTACTACTACTCGCATCCACTCCACGATGGGGGCTCCGCACTCTGAGATCGCGACTACGAGTACTCATTGCGGGAAAATTTCTTTCATTGACACTTAAGCAATTTATTACAATTGTTTTCCTGTACAACCATGGCTGCTAGCTATCTATTACAAGGCTACTGGAGGTTAAGCTTCTCGGCCCACCGCTCTGCGATGGGAGCCATCCGCTCCAGCCAGCTACGCATCTCGCTCATCGGAGCGGTTGGCGGCTACCCCGCCGGCGACTACCTCCACCGGGGCCTTCGGGAAGTACGACTTCATGAAGGCCAAGACTTGTCTTGGGATCGACCTCGCCATGTGCTTCACGTAGGCGGCCAGCCGCTCGGAGCTTCCTTGAGGCGATCCACCAGAGGAGCAATCTTGGGGCCGCCCGGGTGCGGCACCAGGAGTCTTGCGATCGGCAGTGCGGCTTCTTCGAGTTCCTTCAGTTGGCCCCACAATGCCTCGCAGTCTTCATTCAACTTCTGCAAGGATTTGTAGCAGTTGACGAGATCGCGGTCAGAAGCAATCCGGAGCTCCATGTGCTTCTCGCACTCGAAGGCGAGTTCTTTGTAGTCGAGCTCGAGTACCTGGCGGGCTTCTTGCTCCCGGTAGAAGAGGTTCTTCATGCTCGTCTCCGAGGACTTCAGCTGCTCCACCTGGCCCTCAAGCTCTGCAACACAGCAACGCAACAGCGGGTCAGAGACTTCTCGACCTCCAACAAGTACCCGACAAGTTGAGGGGTATACCTTTGTTCTTGTTGCGGAGGCCCTTATTCTTCCGCACCAAGTCGTCGCCCTTCGCCTGTAACTCCTGGACGTCGCTGTGATACTTGGCGAAGGCAGCGTCGAGCTTCGACTGCATGGCAGCCGCGTGCTTCCGCGACTTCACAAGTTGCTCTTCTAGCGCTTCGGCTCGGAGCACCGCGTCGCCATAGCCCCCGCAAAGATGTTCGACTTGTCGCGGGACCGCTCCGCAACGTCCCGCACGGACAACTCAAGTCGACGAGTACTCAACGAAAGAGGATTGACTACTCAGAGGCTACGGCTACTTACCTTCATCCACCGCTCGGCTTGACGGATTGCCTCCGCATGCTTGGCCACCGTTGCCGGCTCGATAAGATCGTCCGCGAGCAGCTCTATCCTGCCGCGACTACTCGCGGTGGCCTCCGTCATCGGCGCAGAGCGGATGGGCTCGCGTCCTCGGATCTCGGGGAGCGGATAGCCACCTCCAGAGCAACCTCTGGCGACGTGGTGACACCCTTTCCCCCGGCCGTCACGGCGGCCTCCTCGACGACCTCCTCTACGGGCTCGGGGGCTCCTCCCGCAGCCTCCGGGGCCCCTGGTGTCGACTTCTGCATCGGCACCCCCGCAGGGATATCACCATCTTCAGCTTCAGCGCCTGTCAAAAAGAAGATGGGTGCATCAGTGCCTACGACTACTCCTCAAAAAGCCTTTATAGCTCCAAGAAGGGTACTCACCTTCGACTACACTGGCCTCCGGCAACGTCGCCTCGGCAGCCGGCGGCTCGGGGCACCGCCCCGGGACGCGGGAGTGGACTCCCTTTGCGGGCGGTGCGACTTCTTCCGCCACCGCCGATGAGGGCTCATCCCCCTCCCGGGACGGATCCGTGGATTTCTTGCAGAAGCACACACAGATGGTCGTCAGTCAACATCGACTACTGCAACAAGTACTACTTGGAAGGATATGGTACTTACAAGTTCGACCGGACAATTGTCACGGCCGGAGCACCGAGGATGCTGGCGATGTCGACCAGTCCACCCTCGGCGGGTGCCTCCTCCGACGCCCCTGCGGCTACCACCTCGTCCACAGCAGCGGCGGCCGGCGTAGTGGTCTCCTGCGTCCCTGAAGCCACCACCTCTTCAACGGCGGTGGCTACGGGTCCCGTGCTCCCCTGAGGAGCAGGGGGCTGGCGCTCCAGCTGCGCCAAGAGCTCCTCGACAGTGGGGGCTGGACTACGACTTCCAGCTGGCTCTCCCACTGTATCCAACGCGCCTTCGTCGCCCTCTTCGATGGGCTCCGTTGGCGGCACCTCCCCGCATACAAGGAAGACTGCTCTTCGACAAAGGGTACTCGCACGATGGGGTACTCGACTACTCTAGTCAAGACAACTTACCTCCTGAGGCGTGGTCTCTGAGACCTTAAGCTTCTTCGTCACCCGCTTCCTGGCGGGGTTGCGCGGCTTCTGTGGCGGCGCAGCCAGGCTAGCCTCCAGGCTAGTCGGGGGGTCTTGCACCAGAGGAACATGAGGCAAGCCCGGGCGGCTAAACCTCGACCGCAGCTGGAAGCGGTCCTGCAACGTCTCGTCGTCTTCGTCGTCATCGTCGTCGGAGGTGTCCTCCACGATGACGGTGTCATCGCCTGCACCGACTTTTCGCCGCTCTTTCTCCTTCGCCTTCCCCTCCTTCGGGATCTCAATCCCACTTGGGGGCGGCTGCGGCTCGGAGATGAATTTCTTCAAGTCATCCTGCAAGACACGAAGACATCAGCAAGTCTACGCCAAGCAATGACTACTCGACCAGGAGAGTACGACTACTCACCTCCTTGGGCGGGCGCGCGGCGGAGTACTCTTCAATAGGGCACGCCGTGTACGGCGGCATATCTTTGAAGATCCGCGACAACCTCTCGATGATGTCGCTGTCGTCCAGCTCGCCTCCGGGCATCCGTGACGTGTCGTCGTCGCCGGTGTACTCGAATCCTAGGGTGTCTTGGGCCATCAACGGCTGCACCCTCCGCTTCATGAAACTGAAGGCCACGTGCTCGGCCCTCAGTCCCGCCTCTCTCAGCACCTTGATGTGTGCCAGCAACTCGGGAAGCTGGATTCCCTCTTGCATGGTGGGCTCCGAGGTCCACCACTCGCGATGCCTGGGCTGCCGTCCGCTTGGCTTCTGCAGGCCAGGGTGGTGGTTCGTAATGTAGAACCACCTTGTCTTCCAATCAGTGTTGAAGTCGACAAGCTTGTACGCCAGATATTGCTCTGCGGCGTCCTCCCTCAATTGGATGCCGGCTCCTCCGACTACTCTGGGGTTGGTGGCACTTGGCTGCGGCTTGACGCGGAAGAACTTCCGGAATAGTATCCAATGTGGCTTGATCCCGAGGAAGGCTTCGCGAAGGTGCACGAAGACCGCGGTGTGGAAGACGCCGTTGGGGGTTCGAGGTTCGGGTACTCGATCCCGTAGTACCCGAGCGGACCCTTGAAGAAATCGGCCGGCGGGAGCGCAAGCCCGCGCTCCACGAACCGCGCAAACATTGGGATCTCGTCTTCGGCCTTCTCCATCGGATATGGATCTCCAGCGGCGGATCTCCACATGTCGACCTCCTTCTCCCCGATGAACCCACTTGTTCGAGAAGGGTCGGCGCATCCTCCTGTCTTCACCTTGGATTTTTTCCACTCGCGGCTCGGATCGGCCCGCGGTGGAGACATGGGCGGCGCTGCTCCGGTGGCAGCCGCGGCGGCCTCTTCGCGGCCCCTCTTCTTCCCGGCGGCCTTCGACGTCTTGGATGGTGACGGCTTCATCCTCCAAGTGCAGGGCGTCTTCACGCGCATCCGCTCGGGGGCTACCCTAAAAGCTTTGGGTGGCAGCGCACTTGAATCTACTACGGCGGCAGCAAGCGCTGGGAGTGGATCTACTTCAGCGGGAATCGGAATGACTGCGGCTCGAATGGGTGAAAAACCCTAAGGGTTTTGGCTTCTATTTATAAGTCAAACTGGCTCCGCAACGGGCGGCTGGATAAGTCCACGCGCGGCTGACTTAGCGGCTGCGCGTGACCCTTCGTATTCCACTAGTCGACGCGCCTCACCTCGGGGGCTCGGCTACGTCTACTCGACTACCTGGGAAGCGGCTTGTCTCAAGAGCATCTCAGGACACATTCTTCAAGATGACCCTTCAATTCGAGAGGAAGTACTCGACTCAAGGCTTAGGGGCTCCGTGCCACGTGTCCTTCGGTTTTTTCTCTCCGGATTTTTTGAGATTTTCTTGCCAAGACTTCGGATGGACCCTCGGCCCGAGCCCGCGGCTCAACCTAAGGCTCGGGGGGCTACTCCATATGGAGTGCGATTTTGTAATCGCACCTCCATATCGCCTCCGGCTTCAAGACAAGACGAGCGGTTTTGAAGACCTTCGAAGGCAGTGCTCGAGGACGCTTGGGACTACTCGAGAAGACTTCAAGATTGCTCAAACATCGGTGGAGTACATTCCGGCCTCGGGATGCTTCGACTACTCTTGAGGACTTTTGACTTGTAGTACTCAGGGACGCTTGAGGACTACTCGTTAAGGCCGTCAAGACTACTTGAAGCTATCCTTCTCGACTACAAAGTACTCGGGGGCTTGTCGTATGGACCTCCCTGGGCCCACTACCTCGGTGGGTACCAGGACCGACTACTCGGTGGGCCCCTGGGACTACCCGTCTTGCGCTACACGGCACCTGAAGGCGTGGAGCACAAGGACTACACAGGAGTAGTACTCGGTTAGGGAGCTGTACATGTTCCGCACTGTATAGAGGACTCCTAGACGTACTCGACTAGTACTCTCTCCCTACTCCGACTTGTAACCCTGCCTCCCAGACTATATAAGGTGAGGTAGGGACCGATCTCTAGGATCACCTCATCGGACCTCATCCGACCTCATCCGACCTCATCCAATCTCATCTCATACAACCCACGGCGCACTATTGCACCATCTTGTAATCGTGCCCAATCAATCCAGAGCTACGCAGCATACAGGACGTAGGGTATTACGCACCTCGCGGCCCGAACCTGTCTAAATTGTGTGCCACGTGTCTCTTCCTTCGAGTTACCGATCTCGGCGAGTCACATTCATCTACTTCGGGTACTCCCCTTAGTAGGTTGCCGGTCTAAAACACCGACAAGGCGTCCATGTTCTCCTTGTTGCGGTCCCAGGACTTGTTGACTTGGTTGATGACCACTGCGGAGTCGCCGTAGACCAGTAGCCGCTTGATGCCCAGTGAACCCGCGAGGCGGAGCCCGTGTAGCAGAGCTTCGTACTCGGCTTCGTTGTTTGAGACCTTCCAGAAGATCTGCTGGACGTACTTGAGTTGTTCGCCCATTGGAGAGATCAAGAGTACTCCCGCACCTGCGCCCTCGTGGTTGAGTGAGCCGTCGAAGTACATTACCCAGTGCTCTGGGCGCTCGGTTGGAGTAGGTAGCTTATTCTCCCGCCACTCCGCCATGAAGTCGACTAGTGCCTGTGACTTGATGGCTGTGCATGGCTTGAAGTCGATGTTGAGGGCGCCGAGTTCGACTGCCCACTTGGAGATTCTTCCAGTAGCATCTTGGTTCCGCAGGATGTCGCCGAGCGGGTAGTCGGTGACGACGGAAATCGAGTACTCCTGGAAGTAGTGTCGTAGCTTCCGCGAGGTGATGAGCACTGCGTACAGAAGCTTTTGTACGGGCTGGTAGCGTGCCTTGGATTCTAACAGGACCTCTGACGAAGTAGACTGGTCGCTGGACTGGGTAGGCGTGGCAGTCTTCCTGCCGCTCGATGATGATGGCAGTACTGACCACGTGAGTAGTCGCAGCGAGGTAGAGTAGTAGCTGCTCGCCTTTGCAAGGAGCCGTGAGGACTGGTGGCTTTGATAGGAAGTCCTTGAGCTGGGCAAGGGATTGGTCCGCCTCTGAAGTCCACACGAACTTCTCTTGGTGCTAGAGTAGTTTGAAGAAGGGGAGGCCCCGTTCTCCAAGCTTCGAGATAAATCTGTTCAAGGCCGCCATGCACCCGGTCAGCTTCTATACGTCTTTGATGCACGTGGGAGCTTTCATACTGGTGATGGTGGAGATCTTTTCGGGGTTGGCTTCGATGCCGCGATGGCTGATGATGAAGCCGAGTAGTTTGCCCGAAGGTACGTCGAAGATACACTTGTTCGGGTTGGGCATCCAGCGGTACTCGCGCAGGGATGTGAAAGTCTGTGACACCCTAAAAATTCCATCACTAAAATCATTTAGCAACTTAAAATAGTGTTAAGGATTCAAAGAATTTAAATTGCTATATAAATTGAGCTCTAAAAAATATTAAATATAATTTAAATAACTTAGAGACAACAAGTGTATGAGCATCATCAGTTGGCTTGCATGGTTTTTGGTTGCTTGTGAGGTTTCTAAAAAGTCTATAAAATTCTTGGGAAAAAGTTTGAAAGGTTTGATTTGAATTTGAAATGAATTTGGTTTGAAAATGGAGTTTGGAAAAAGGCAAAAAAAAGAAAAACCCGCACCGGCTCCCTTTCGGCCCAAGCGGCTCAACCCACCTCCCGCGCTAGCCCACCTCTCCCCCTTCCCCTTTTTCTTTTTACCTGCCGGCGGCGGCCGGCGGGGCCCACCCCCCCTCGGCCTCCCCTCTCCCCCCCCCCTTTCTTCTTCCTCCCGCCCCCCCCCCCCCCCCCCCCGCGCCGCCGCGCGCGGGACACCGCCGCGCCCGCCGCCTCCCCCGCCTTCCCTTCTTCCCCTTGCGGTCAATTAAGGCAATTAACCTTCCCGTGATCAATTAGGACCGTTTCCTTCCATCTTTCAACCCTAGCCGTGATGGCCGCGGCCATCAATGGCAAGCCGCCACCGTCCCGACCCCTACCCGCCTCGCCTTCCATCCTCTGGTCCTTTTTAAGCTCGCGCACGCACCCCTGTGCCTCCCTTTGCCTCTCGCAACCCGCTAACGCGCACACACGAGCACCAATTTCCCCGCGCCGCCGCCTCGGGTTCCCGCCGCCGCCGTCGATCCGTCGCCGCCGGTGAAGGACTGGACCCCCCCCCCCCCCGCTCGTTCTCTTTGGTTTTGGGATCGCCATGGGCTTGACAAGCTCGTGCTGTCGCAGGTTTTCGCCCCCGACGCCCGTGGCAGCCGCGCCCGAGCTCACCGGAGCGCCGCCCGAGCCGCCGCCGTCGTCGAGCCTCTCTCGCCGCCGCCTCCTCTCCGCCCGTTAGCCCGCCATCATCCTCTGTGCGTGGTAAGCATTATCCCCCGCCCAATTCCTCTTCTTTTCACGCACACCACCGCCTCCCCGAGCTCACCAGAGTGACCGCGCCGCCCCCTTCCAGTGTCGGCCGCCGGTGAGGCACAACTGCTCCCGTAGACCTCCCTGCCATGTGCGCAAGAGCCCCCGCGTCGTTTTGCACCTGCCCGTGGTCGAAGCAATGGCCGGGAGCGCCGTCCAGGGCCAGCGCCGGCGAGCTCCCGCCGCGCGCCGCCGCTCTCCGGTGTCGTCGCCGCCGCCCATCGCTTGCACGCGACCGGTGCATTTCGATCTCACGCGGATGGCCGGGATCGCGTACCTCTTCGCGTTTAAAGACCGGTCCACCGTGGGCTTGTGGACCGCGCCCACGGCTGGGTCCACGGTGCGCGCACGCGTCGCCAACCGTTGGATCTGAGATCCACGGTGCGGCCGCGGCCCATTTTCTTAAGAGCCCCTGAGTTTTCAAACTTTAGCAAGCCGGTCCTTCCACCTTTAAGAATCTTTACGGATAGATCCTGGTTTTTTACAATCTAGTCCCTGTCTACCCTGGATAATAGTGTTAGGAGTCCTTTTCTTGAGTTTTAACACCTAGGCCCTTTAGTTTTTATATAAAATTATGTTTTGGCCCCTGGTTTTATTTATAAACAGCCCTGTAAACTTAGTTTTCTTGCAGATAGGCCCCTGTAAACTGTTTTAATCATATCTTTCTCATTTTAACTCCGTTTTTAGCGTTCTATATATCGAAATGATCGTCTCGACGAGTAGAATCTTTTAAACAGTAAATTTACCAGTTTTGTTACTGTTTGGTGTACTGTTTTGTTTATTGTTTGTTATCCATGTGTGACTCATAGATATCGTGCCAGTTTCGTCTGAGCTCCCTGTCGGAGGTGATCAGGAAGAGCCTGTCTTCGAGGAGGATTTCACCCAGCTTGTAGAGGAAGGCAAGTGGCTTTCCCCCTCTGCATTATTTTTTTGAACCTATATCACTGCATGCTAAACAAAGTTTACTATTCCTGTTGTCATGCATAAACCTGATGGGCAAACACCTAGTTAAGGACTTGACTAGATGCTTTACCACTTTACCTTGATCAACCTTCCTTAGACACATGCTTGGGGTAGATAAATGCTTAGTTTGCTTTACATGAGTCTGGTTATGTTTTGTTTATGTTATACATCTCAGTTTTGCTTATATAATGTGTTTGTGCTTAAAACAAGATAACTTGATTTATAATCGGAACATGGAGAACCACCCAAGATAACAGTACAACCACAGTCCACATGGCTCTAGCTTAGCCAATTAATTAGGAGAGTGGGTTAGCTGATAGCTCTTTTCCGAGAGGGGCACAGGGGGGCGGAGTTGAAGGGGTATAGCCCGGTTCTTTTGGGGTAGCAGCCTTGGCTAAGGTGTTGAACATTAGGGAGGGTTATGGTCTGCTCCGCTGCTGTAACTGTTGCGGGCTGTTGGTTTCTCTTCTTTCCTTTGTAAAGGCTTCGTAGTGGACCCCTAGCCACTCACCTTGGAAGTGTTTAAGGGTCTAGCTAACCCGGGCAAGATGGGGAACACGAACGTGGGTAAAGAGTACAACCTCTCGCGAGTGTAAAGCCGATCGATCGGCCGTGCTCACGGTCACGAGCGGCTTGGACCCTCACATGATTAATAAACTTGAAGATTAATGCAAATCATGGGTTTGTGGTTTGGTTTGAGGTTTCTTTTAAGGTTTAAGTGGGTTGGTATACACTTACACCTAGTAATTAGGTGCTTGCTAATCAAACTTGACCAACTTATAAAATGCTTACTCGAACCATAGCCTACCCTTGATAGCCTTGCATTGTTTCCCCCACTTGCCGAGCACCAACCATAAGTGTGCTCACCCTTGCTTACCGCTGTTCAGAGGAGAACGTCGGAGGCGAGGACGAGTACTGGAGTGACTACGAGGAGTTCTAGGGCATGCGGATCCCCCAGTCATCATGCCTGTGGAAGACAATGATGGAGCTGCTCGTCGTTTAGTTATCGTTGTGTTCGGACCTTCGAGTCCACCTCTCTGGATGTAATAATGGATATCGTACTGGTTTAACTCTTGAACGTTTTATTACAGCAATGGTATTACTCTCGTTTTGTCTATCATGTGTGTGTAAATTGATCCTGGCGCACATATGAGATGCATTCGGTTTTCCTTGTAAAATCGGGTGTGACAAAGTGGTACCAGAGCCGTGATGACTGTAGGTCGCAGCCTTAGTTAGAAATGGACGAAATTAAGGATTCATGTTCTAGAAAGCCTTATCATGCTTCAAATCATCTTATTTACGCATTAAAATCTAATTTAATTTTTGTTTATCATTTTAAACCGTCATTTTGATTTATTCCGTACTCGAGATCGGTTTTTCTTTGACGGATGGCCGAAACCTACATGACCCCTCGCAAGAGCACCGGTGGGCGCTTTCCTTCGGGACGGATGGCCCCTCGCCATCGTCTTGAGGATGTTGAGGAGGAACGGGGAGGAGTTCCGGCCCGCAGGTTGAGGTGGAAGAAGACCCGAAGAGGTCCAGCGGAACCGAGAAGAGGAGGAGGAGCCGGATGAGCCATTGGAACAGCCACGGTACGTACGATGGCACCGTGCTGGAGGCGGACGCCGATGGAGATATTGTGATTCCACCGGCGCCCGTGGCCAATGAGGAAGCACCCCCTGTACCTGCTGATCCAGTGCCAGATGGTGAAGGAGATGACCCGGATGACTCCAGTGATGACAGTGTGGGTGAGGATGATGGTAATAATGCTGTTGGCAATCCAGAGGAAGACGGGGATGAAAACCCCCGCTATCATGGGGCAGAATACCACTAACACTCTATTGAAGCTGAGAATGGACAGTTCTGCATTCTTCTGTGGGATGTGCTGAGATATTTGGGATATACCATAAGGCCTCTCTATGTGACTAAGCACTTCAGTGAGCCGGGAATGAGGGACTACTACACTTGCAGAGTCTACATCAGGAAGCCTCTGAATGATACAGAAGGATGGAGGTATCACTCATCTCACCATAGCACAGCTCAATTCTCTACGGATGATGCTGCGGTGAATGATGCAGCAAGGAGGGCGCTCTGGTCGATCTGCTATGCAAATCGGGTGCAGTTGTTCCAATCGGAGTACCGCCATGTGCCTCGACGTGCAAGTGGCACAGAAGTGACTGTGGTGCCGGCGGGGAGGCAATGATCGCATCGATGTCTTGGCACGGGTGACTGCTGCTCTGAACGCAGATCTGGAGGGAGCAACTTTGGAGATAAACAAGTATCATGAAGAGTTGCAGGCTGCACAGGTGAAGATAGCACGTCTGGAAGCATAGTTAGCAGGACAGCGACTCCCTCAGGAAGTCATGCCATATCAGACTACAGCTTCCCCTCCGTGCAAGAGGCTTCGTTACGGCACTGATGAAGCTACTACTCGTCTTGGCTAGGATCCTAGGATGCTCGCCCTTATCATTTACCTTTCGTTAGACCGTTCCTGCGTGAACGTATTTGCTTGTAATAATGAATGCTGTTTGCAAACATGCTTGAGTTGGATCTTTGCTTGATTGTGAATTGTATGGTGGAGTGATGGCCACCATGCAATCTGAAATTTTAAGTTAATTAAAGAATGGTTTGGGTTTTATCGGTTGTCATTGCTTAATCTTTTATGCAAATTTGAATGGATCAAATCTGTTTTCGCAGTCATATGACATACCAGTAATGTTTTGCTTATAACTCAAGCTACAGAACTCCAAATGACATGAAACCAGTTGGGTTAGTTCACAAATTTAGAGGATGAATTTCTGTCAAAAATTCAATGGTATACAATACATATTCTGGGAGTTATGCACGAAGTAATGAACAAGTCAGAATCTGTAAATTTCTGCTGATATAGCTGTACTGTTTGAATTATATCTCGATTTATAGATATCCAAATGAGGTGATTCCAGTTGGGATGGTTCCATAATTTTATACATTATAATCTGGTAAAAATTCGTGGTCATTGGATAATTACACAGAAAGTTATACATAATTCTTTGAGGTCAACAGAATCTGTCTTAACTGAAAAACATGCTGTTATTTTATTTTGAGTTATCCTCTTATGCAATGATTCAAGCACAATTATCTGAGATATGATTTTTCTAACGGTCAGATGGTAAACACCAGGTCCGGAGGAGGTCAAGACGTGCCACCTGTGATCCGGGCACATATCGCAAATCAGAAAAACCCAGCACCACCTCCACCGATCAACCAAGCAATGGATCCAAACATGCGGCGAGTTCCCGGCAGCGCGGATGCAACCGATTCAAAACCTTACCAACACGGTGCAGCGGATGCAAGCCCAACGAACCAGCCGCCACAGCCCGATTCCACCTCCACCCCCGCCACCAAGGGACGAGCACAAGGAGTTCATGAGCCACCATCCCCCTACGTTTTCCCACTCGGGCGATCCACCGGAGGCCGACGACCGGCCGAAAACTATCACCAAGAAGATGGAGATCGTGCAATGCACCGACGGGGAGATGGTTCGTATGCTGTCCGGAAGACTTGTGGGGCAGGCCGCGATTGGTGGGATGCGTACTCAATCGCTCATCCCAACGGGCGAACATCACTTGGCGGGAGTTCCGTGACAACTTCCGTACTTACCACATTCCTTCAGGGGTTCTCAAGCTTAAGCAGAGGGAGTTCTTGTCACTGAGGCAGGGCAATATGTCAGTGACTGAGTATCTGGACAAGTTCACTCACTTGTCACGCTATGCACCTGATGAAGTCAACACTGATCCAAAGAGGCAGGAGAGGTTCCTGGATGGCTTGATTGGTCCTTTAAACTATCAACTGCAGAGTCACATCTTCCCAGACTTTCAGACGCTGGTTAATTAAGCCAATTGGGTGGGAAGGCAGAAGAAAGAGATGGGTGAAACAGAAACGCAAGTTTCAGTCTCATGGGCGATCTAGCGGTAACACCCGTCCCCTGTTACGGTTCTCGGCGAGCCGACTCCATATCGTCCTGGTGGTCAAGCCGGGAGGTATCCACGAGAACATGCGGCTACAACGCTCATTTCGGCCACGGCGCTTCAATCCTCGGACACCCGGAGCTCCTACCCCTCGGTCGAGTTGTCCTAGCAATAACTGCGGGGCACCCGTCGAAACACCAATCTCGTTCAACCTGGTGGATGCTTCAAGTGTGGAGAGCTGGGGCATTATGCTAACAATTGTCCCAAGAGGGTGATGCAGACTCCGTAGAGAGACAATGGGAACAGGGCTGGACAGCCATCTTCGCAGGCTCGTACTCCACCGACACCTAGCAAGAGAGGCCAGCAGAGTCATGTGCGTGGCCGAGTCAATCATGTTTCAGTGGAGCAAGCTCAGAATGATGCCGGCGTGGTATTGTGTACGTTTTTCGTCAACTCTGTACCTGCTACCTTATTATTTGATTCAGGAGCATCACATTCATTCATAACTGATCAATTTGTGGCAAAATATAACTTATCTATGAGCACAATGAAGAACCCACCGATAGTTAGCACTCCTGGGGGAGAAATGAAAACTGGTCATATATGCCCACAAGTAAAGATTAATATCATGGGGGTAGACTTTCTTGCTAATCTGGTAGTTCTAAAGTCATGGGGAATAGATGTCATTCTTGGTATGGATTGGTTAAGAAGTTGTGATGGAGTTATTTAGTGTCGGAAGAGGTCAGTACTGTTAACCAGTCCTCAAGGGGAGAGAGTAGAGTATGTGAGTGCACCATCATCTAGCAAAGGAGTTGTGAACTCTGTTGAAGGCAAGGCCTTGGAGGATATAAGAATAGTGAATGAATTCCCTGATGTGTTTCCAGAGGATTTGCCAGGTATGCCACCTGATCGTGACATTGAATTTAGTATTGAACTTATACCCGATCTTGCTCCCATATCTAAAAGACCATATAGAATGGATGTTAAAGATCTAGCTGAATTAAAGAAACAAATTGAAGAACTACTTAGTAAAGGGTTTATCCGTCCTAGTTCATCACCATGGGGAGCCCCCACACTCTTCGTTGATAAAAAGGATGGATCTAGGAGGTTGTGTATAGACTATCGATCACTTAATGTGGTTACTATCAAGAATAAATACCCTTTACCTCGGATTGAGGACTTGTTTGATCAGATGAGAGGAGCTAAGGCCTTCTCTAAGATAGATCTTAGATCAGGTTATCACCAGTTAAAAATCCGAGTGGAGGATATACCAAAGACAACATTCACATCTAGATACGGGTTATATGAGTTCACTGTGATGTCCTTTGGTCTGACCAATGCACCAAAGATACTTTATGTATTTGATGAACAAAGTATTCATGGAGTATCTGGATAAGTTCGTTGTGGTATTCATTGATGATATATTGGTATTCTCTCGGAGTGAGGAAGAACACGAGGAACATCTGAGGCTTGTGTTACAGAAGCTACGGGAACATCAGTTGTATGCCAAGTTCAGCAAGTGTGCTTTCTGGTTGAAGGAGGTCTCTTTTCTCGGACACATCATCACAGATGGAGGCATAGCAGTCGATCCAAGCAAGGTTCGGGATGTATTGAACTGGAGTCCGCCTAAGAATGTGCCGTAGATCGAAGCTTCCTTGGACTTGCAGGATACTATCGGAGGTTCATTGAAGGATTTTCTAAGATAGTGAAGCCACTTACCACTCTGCTCAAAAAAGGAAGAGAATTCAAGTGGGATGAGAAGTGTCAGGCTAGCTTTGAGGAATTGAAGAAGAGGGCCGACCACAAAGACTCTGTGTTGATCATGCCGGACATACACAAAGGGTTCGATGTATACTTGTGATGCCTCTCGGCAAGGTTTGGGGTGTGTGTTAATGCAAGAAGGAAAGGTAGTAGCTTATGCTTCAAGACGAGCTTGAGGAAACATGAGCGAACTACCCTACTCATGATCTTGAGTTAGGCAGAGTTGTTCACGCATTGAAGATTTGGAGACATTACATGATTGGGAACAAGTGCAAGATCTTTACTGACCATAAGAGTCTGAAGTATATCTTTACTCAGAAGGATTTGAATTTGAGGCAAAGAAGGTGGTTGGAGTTAATCAAAGATTATGATTTAGATATCCAGTACCATCCAGGAAAGGCAAATGTTGTGGCAGATGCTTTAAGTCGGAAGGGACAAACTAGCATGCTGATAGGACACCTGTTGCCGCAGGAGCTATGTTGGGAGATGGCACAGCTTAACTTGGGAATTGTTGCTTCAAGTGAGACTTTGACATTAGAGATTGAGTCGACACTTGAGCAAGATATCAGAAAGGGACAGTTGACTGATGACAAGATTACAGAATACAGGAAGTTGATTAAGTTAGGCAAAGTTCCGGAATTCAGAGAAGATGAGCAAGGAACAGTGTGGTTTAAGAACGAGAATACTGTGTCCCCGAGATCAAGGAGTTGAGAGAAGCTATCTTGAAGGAAGCACATGATTCAACTTACTCTATACACCCCGGGAGTACCAAGATGTATCGGGACTTGAAACGAGAGATACCGGTGGTATGGGATGAAGAAAGATGTAGCAGCTCATGTAGCTTTGTGTGATGTGTGTCAAAGAGTGAAGGTCGATTATCAAAGACCGGCGGGATTGCTTCAGCCTACGAAGGTACCGAGTGGAAATGGAAAGAAATCGGTATGGATTTCATAGTAGGATTACCTCGTACTCGTGATGGGTATGACTCTATTTGGGTTATTGTGGATAGATTAACTAAGGTAGCACACTTTATCCCAGTAAAGACAAC
This sequence comes from Cenchrus americanus, assembly GCA_947561735.1. Classification (NCBI taxonomy): domain Eukaryota; kingdom Viridiplantae; phylum Streptophyta; class Magnoliopsida; order Poales; family Poaceae; genus Cenchrus; species Cenchrus americanus. The sequence continues at coordinate 70,840,711 of OX387244.1, read as the reverse complement.
CTATACATGAGTGAAGCTAGCTGAGTTGTATAATTCAAGGATAGTGTGTTTACACGGGGTACCGAAGAAGATAGTGTCGGATCGAGGCACACAGTTCACTTCACGGTTTTGGCAGAAGTTGCATGAATCGATGGATACAAAGTTAAACTTCGACTAAGCATACCATCCTCGGACGGATGGACGGACGGAGAGAACAAATCGGATACTTGAGGATATGTTGAGAGCTTGTGCATTAAAGAACGATGGCGGTTGGGATAAGAGTTTGCCTTATGCGAGTTTGCTTATAACAACGGCTATCGGACCAAAGCATCAAAATGGCACCTTTTGAAGCTCGTATGGAAGAAAGTGTAGAACACCGTTGTTTTGGAACCGGACGGTGAAAGACAATTCTTTGGGCCGAGACAAAGCATACGGGAAGCGAGAAAAGCAAGTTGAAATCATAAGGGAGAATCTTAAAGCGGCACGATCACGTCGGAAGAGTTATGCTGATCCACGGAGAAGAGAGGTGATTCTGGAAGTTGGTGATTATGCATACCTCAGAGTGTCACCGATTCGGGGTTTACGAAGGTTTAATGTCAGAGGAAAGTTATCACCTCGATTTATCGGACCTTTCAAAATTTTGGAACGGAAAGGAGAAGTAGCATACCAGTTAGAGTTGCCAGCACAGTTATCAGGAGTTCATGATGTGTTTCATGTATCACAGCTGAAGAAATGCACAAGTGAGGTTAGGATAGAACCGGTACAATTAGAGGATATTCAAATGGAGAATGACCTGACATACAAAGAATACCCTGTTAAGATCCTGGATGTGTCAGAAAGAGTTACCAGGAGTAAGATCATCAGAATGTGTAAAGTGCAGTGGAGTCATCACACTGAGGAAGAGGCAACTTGGGAGAGAGAAGATGAACTTAGGGAAGACTTTCCTCAGCTGTTCTCTAAGTCTTCTGAATCTCGGGACGAGATTCTCTTTAAGGGGGTAGGATTTGTGACACCCTAAAAATTCCATCACTAAAATCATTTAGCAACTTAAAATAGTGTTAAGGATTCAAAGAATTTAAATTGCTATATAAATTGAGCTCTAAAAATATTAAATATAATTTAAATAACTTAGAGACAACAAGTGTATGTGCATCATCAGTTGGCTTGCATGGTTTTTGGTTGCTTGTGAGGTTTCTAAAAAGTCTATAAAATTCTTGGGAAAAAGTTTGAAAGGTTTGATTTGAATTTGAAATGAATTTGGTTTGAAAATGGAGTTTGGAAAAAGGAAAAAAAAGAAAAAAAACCCGCACCGGCTCCCTTTCGGCCCAAGCGGCCCAACCCACCTCCCGCGCCAGCCCACCTCTCCCCCCTCCCCCTTTTTCTTTTTACCCCGCGGCGCGACGGCCCCGGGCCCACCCGTCGGCCTCCCCTCTCCCCCCTTCCTTTCTTCTTCCTCCCGCCGCCCCCACCGAGCCCGCGCCGCCGCGCGATTCCCGCCGCGCCCAGCCGCCTCCCTGCCTTCCCTTCTTCCCCTTGCGGTCAATTAAGGCAATTAACCTTCCCGTGATCAATTAGGACCGTTTCCTTCCATCTTTCAACCCTAGCCGTGATGGCCGCGGCCATCAATGGCAAGCCGCCGGCCGTCCCGACCCCTACCCGCCTCGCCTTCCATCCTCTGGTCCTTTTTAAGCTCGCGCACGCACCCCCCGTGCCTCCCTTTGCCTCTGCAACCCGCTAACGCGCACGCACGAGCACCAATTTCCCCGCGCCGCCGCCTCGGGTTCCCGCCGCCGCCGTCGATCCGTCGCCGCCGGTGAAGGACTGGACCCCCCCGCTCGTTCTCTTTGGTTTTGGGATCGCCAGGGGCTTGACAAGCTCGTGCTGTCGCGGTTTTCGCCCCCGACGCCCGTGGCGCCGCGCCCCGAGCTCACCGAGCGCCGCCCGAGCCGCCGCCGTCGTCGAGCCTCTCTGCTGCAGCCTCCTCTCCGCCCGTTAGCCCGCCGTCATCCTCTGTGCGTGGTAAGCTTTATCCCCCGCCCAATTCCTCTTCTTTTCGCGCACAACACCGCCTCCCCGAGCTCGCCGGAGTGACCGAGCCGCCCCCTTCCTGTGCCGGCCGCTGGTGAGACACAATTACTCCCGTAGACCTCCCTGTCACGTGCGCAAGAGCCCCCGCATCGTTTTGCACCTGCCCGTGGTCGAAGTGATGGCCGGGAGCGCCGTCCAGGGCCGCCGGCGGCGAGCTCCCCGCCGCGCGCCGCCGCTCTCGGCGTCGTCGCCGCCGCCCATCGCTTGCACGCGACCAGTGCCGTTCGATCTCGTGCGGATGGCCAGGATCGCGTACCTCTTCGCGTTTAAAGACCGGTCCACCGTGGGCTTGTGGACCGCGCCCACGGCTGGGTCCACGGTGCGCGCACGCGTCGCCAGCCGTTGGATCTGAGATCCACGGTGCGGCCGCGGCCCTTTTTCTTAAGAGCCCCTGAGTTTTCAAACTTTAGCAAGCCGGTCCTTCCACCTTTAAGAATCTTTACGGATAGGTCCTGGTTTTTACAATCTAGCCCCTGTCTACCCTGGATAATAGTGTTAGGAGTCCTTTTCTTGAGTTTTAACACCTAGGCCCTTTAGTTTTTATATAAAATTATGTTTTGGCCCCTGGTTTTATTTATAAACAGCCACGTAAACTTAGTTTTCTTGCGGGTAGGCCCCCGTAAACTGTTTTAATCATATCTTTCTCATTTTAACTCCGTTTTTAGCGTTCTATATATCGAAATGATCGTCTCGACGAGTAGAATCTTTTAAACAGTAATTTTACCAGTTTTGTTACTGTTTGGTGTACTGTTTTGTTTATTGTTTGTTATCCATGTGTGACTCGTAGATATCGTGCCTCGTTTCGTCCGAGCTCCCTATCGGAGGTGATCGGGGAAGAGCTTTGTCTTCGAGGATGATTTCACCCAGCTTGTAGAGGAAGGCAAGTGGCTTTCCCCCTCTGCATTATCTTTTTGAACCTATATCACTGCATGCTAAACAAAGTTTACTATTCCTGTTGTCATGCATAAACCTGATGGGCAAACACCTAGTTAAGGACTTGATTAGATGCTTTACCACTTTACCTTGATCAACCTTGTTTAAACACATGCTTGGGGTAGATAAATGCTTAGTTTGCTTTACATGAGTCTGGTTATGCTTTGTTTATGTTATACATCTCAGTTTTGCTTATATAATGTGTTTGTGCTTAAAACAAGATAACTTGATTTATAATCGGAACATGGAGAACCACCCAAGATAATAGTACAACCACAGTCCACATGGCTCTGGCTTAGCCAATTAATTAGGAGAGTGGGTTAGCTGATAGCTCTTTTCCGAGAGGGGCACAGGGGGCCGGAGTTGAAGGGGTATAGCCCGGTCCTTTTGGGGTAGCAGCCTTGGCTAAGGTGTTGACCATTAGGGAGGGTTATGGTCCGCTCCACTTCTTTATGAATCGTTGCGGGCTGTTGGTTTCTCTTCTTTCCTTTGTAAAGGCTTCGTAGTGGACCCCTAGCCACTCACCTTGGAAGTGTTTAAGGGTCTAGCTAACCCGGGCAAGATGGGGAACACGAACTGTGGGTAAAGTGTACAACCTCTGCAGAGTGTAAAACTGATCGATCAGCCGTGCTTACGGTCACGAGCGGCTTGGACCCTCACATGATTAATAAACTTGAAGATTAATGCAAATCATGGGTTTGTGGTTTGGTTTGAGGTTTCTTTTAAGGTTTAAGTGGGTTGGTATACACTTACACCTAGTAATTAGGTGCTTGCTAATCAAACTTGACCAACTTATAAAATGCTTACCGCTGTGAACCATAGCCTACCCTTGATAGCCTTGCATTGTTTCCCCCACTTGCTGAGCACCAACCATAAGTGTGCTCACCCTTGCTTACCGCTGTTCAGAGGAGAACGTCGGAGGCGAGGACGAGTACTGGAGTGACTACGATGAGTTCTAGGGCATGTGGATCCCCCAGTCATCATGCCTGTGGAAGACAATGATGGAGCTGCTCGTCGTTTAGTTATCGTTGTGTTCGGACCTTCGAGTCCACCTCTATGGATGTAATAATGAATATCGTACTGGTTTAACTTTTGAACGTTTTATTACATCAATGGTATTACTCTCGTTTTGTCTATCATGTGTGTGTAAATTGATCCTGGCGCACATATGAGATGCATTCGGTTTTCCTTGTAAAATTGGGTGTGACAAAGTCTCTTCAAGATCATCGATGAGGGTACTGGAGTTTCTGGTCTTGACGACCACGTCATCCACGTAGGCTTCGACGTTCTTGTTGAGTTGCCTCTTGAAGCAGGCCTGGATAGCTCATTGGTATGTAGCGCTGGCGTTCTTCAACCTGAAGGACATGGTCGTGTAGCAGTACGCGCCAAACGGGGTGATGAACGTGGTCTTCTCCTGGTCTTCTTCCTTGATCGCGATCCGGTGGTACCCGGAGTAGCGATCGAGGAAGCGAGAGCAGGTCGCGGCCCGCAGTGGGAGTCGATGACTTGGTCAATCCGCGGCAACCCGAAGGGGTCCTTGGGGCAGTGCTTGTTGAGGTCGGTGTAGTCGACGCACATCCTCCACTCGTTCGAGTTCTTCTTGCAGACGAGGACGGGGTTAGCGAGCCACTCAAGATGGAAGACTTCTTTGATGAAGCCAGCCGCGAGTAGTTTGGCGAGTTCCTTCTTGATGGCGTCCCGTCTGTCGTCGGCGAAGCGGCGAAGGTGTTGTCGCTTCGGGGTAGCTTTAGGATCGACGTTGAGGGAATGCTCGATCAACTCCCTGGGCACCCCTGGCATGTCCGCTGGCTTCCACGCGAAGATGTCGCGGTTAGCCCGTAGGAAGTTGATGAGCGCGTCTTCCTATTTGGAGTCGGGACCCACCCCGATGGTGGTGGTCTTGCTGCTGTCACCTATCCCGAGGTCGATTGTTTTGACCCGAAACCTCCTCGGTGGGCCGAGGCTTGTTAGCCGTGTCCGACTTCTGCGGGATGTCGAGTTCGCTTGGGGGCAAGCTTCTTCGATGCAGCGTAGATCTCCATCATTGCATTGGGTACTTGATTTGTGGAGGCGATCTCCACAGCTTCCGTGTCGCAGTCGTGCGAGATCTTCAAGTCCCCTTGCAGTGAGAGTACACCTATTTGGCGGGCTTGGCATCTTGAGTACCAAGTAGGTGTAGTGGGGCACCACCATGAACTTGGCGATAGCCGGTCTGCCGAGGATGGCATGGTAGGACGTCTCGAAGTCCGCGACTTCGAACTTGACGTACTCGGTACGATAGTTGTCCCGAGATTCCCGAAAGGTAACTGGCAGGACCACTGAGCCCAGTGGGATAGCCGCGTTCCCAGGGGCGATGCCGTAGAAGGGCGAGGTGCTCTTGGTGAGCATGTGGGTGATGTCGAGCTTCATCTTCTTCAAGGTCTTGGTGAAAAGGACGTTGAGCCCGCTTTCCACCGTCAATGAGGACCTTGTTGAGCCTAGAGCCTGCGACCACCGACTTCAGGACGAGAGGGAACCACCCTGGTTCGGAGAAGCTAGTCCATTGATCCGCGCGGGAGAAGGTAATGGGTACCTCCGACCACCTGAGAGGGGTTGGAACCACTAGTTCAATGCTCATGACTTCTCGACGGGTAGCCTTTTGTTCCCGTCTGCTGGGTAGTCCACCGAAGAGGACGTTGAATGTCTTGTCGGGTTCCTGGAAGTCATCGTTGCTGTCATCGTGCTTCTTCTTGCCTTTCTTGTCATGAGGGTGCAGTGGCTCTAGAGTACTCTTGAGTGCTTGCTTGAGTTGGTAGCACTGCTCGGTGGTGTGGTTGCCGTCCAGATGCCACGAGCACTTCTCTTTCAGCAAGTCTTTGAAGCCGCCAGAGGTCTTCTTCAAGTTCTCCTTCGCAGGGCGCTGGATAGCCGCGACAGTGTTGTCTGGCTTGCGCTTGCGGTTGGGACCCGAGTAGTTGTTGTTGCGACCGCCTTGGTTCCCGTTGTTGCTGCTGCCACCGCCCGTGTTCTGTTTACTCTTGCCACGGATGGCATCATACTTGGCGTTGGCTTTGTCTTCTTCGTCCGCCCAGGAGGTGATCATATCCTTGAGATGGGGGATGGACTTGGGGCGGCGTCGACCAAAGTCTTCGAAGGTTCGATGGTGGTAGAGACCGTCTTGGAAGAGGTCGATGACCTCCTTGTCGGTGACGTCGACTACGGTGGTGCGCTTTGAAGGATCGAAACGGCGAACCAGAGAGGGGGGGGAGTGAATGGGAGCCGATAAAAATTCTTCTCCAGGAACTCGACTTAAGACCCAAAGTCACTTCCAAAGACCTCTACACAAACTTGCCAAGATCACGTAGTCACAACGGACCTACTGACCCTAGGAACAAGTTAGAGCAAGCTTAGAAACAAAGCGGAAGCACAATCGAACAAGCCTAGGCAAACTTCACTGGAAAGTCCGGAATCTCCGCACTTTTTCCCGGAGTCTCCGGGGTTTCCGGAGAAAAGGTCCGGAGAAAAAGTCCGGATACTCCGCACTTTTTCCCGGAGTCTCCGGGGTTTCCGGAGAAAAAGTCCGGAGAAAAAGTCCGGATACTCCGGGTTTTTTCCCGGAGAAAAGCCCGGAGTAAAATTTCAGCCTTCGAGAGGGAGAAGGGAAAAAGGCAAAACTCGATCAAACGACCTCCAAAAATCACGAAATTTGAACCATAGCCTCTCAACACCACAAAGAAGCTTTTCCCAAAGAATCTTACCAAGAAGATCAAGCCATCACCTCCAGAAAAATGATTTAGGCTAGGAACCCTAGAGAGAGACCTTTTTCCTCAAAAACACCGAACTCCCGATTCGCTCCACGGATTCGTACAAGACTTTGGGGATATTAGGAACACCTCATGAGGAGTCCATAGCCAAGTTTAATCCCACCAAAACTCGTCCAAACAAGAGGAACCAAGGAAATCCCGCCAAGAGCACTTCCAACTCAAGAACTCAAGAAACCCCAAAATCGAGCACCTTTACTCACGGATTTGGGAGGGGAATCACAGCCCAAAGAACCACGAAGGGTTCCCACAAATTTCCCCCATCAAATCCCCAAGAGAAAGGTCCCGAAAACAACCCAAAGAAATCACCAAGAGAGGGCTCCGAAAATCACCACCAAGAACAACCGAGGAAAACACATCCAAACCTTGAGGAACCACGCCGAATCATCTATACATGAAACAAAGGTTCATACAAGGTCTAGCAAGCCGCCCGATCATCCAGCCCTCTCAATAAGATCTCTCCATGAAGCTCTCTTGCTAGTCCTATCGAAATCCTAGGAAAATAGGAAGGGAAAATAGGAAAGCAAATGAACTAGGGTTTCAAGAGATGGCTGCCATCCTCTCACCTCTTGGGTTATATAGGCGGCAACCGAATGTCTAAAATGCCCCTCTCTACTAACTAGGGATACAAGCCCCTCAAGGGCGGATTTGGAATTCTTGATGCCTTCACCATCGGACGGATGCCTCGCGACCGCACCCTGCGTAGCCTCGACGCAAGCCATGCGATCCCGACGCGTGTCCTCCGCTTCGAAGATTCCGGACTGCGTCGTCGCACACCGGTCAGACCGGTGCTCCTCACCGGTCAGACCGGTCCCCACCGGCCGGACCGGTCGGACCCACCGGTCGGACCGGTCCGGTGCCGCTTTGCACCTCCGTCTTCGGTTCTCCGGTCTTGGCTTTGTGGATCAACCAAGGAACCCGGTGGTTTTCCTCGGTGAACCACCGGAAACCCCGCGAACTCGGTGTAGCCTCCGCCAATCTCCACTCATGACTTGGCTCCCACGTAGTACCGGCTCGACGTTGGTTTTGAGGCTCAACCAAGAAACCGTCCACGACTTCATCTTGCTTGTTCATGCCACCATGCGGCCCGCACTTGACCCCCGCCGGCCACCGGTCCCTCGAACGAAGCCTACTTGTCTTCTCCACACCCGGAGGCCTCACCGCGACGACCTTTCGCGCTTGTTCTTCACCCGCACCAACACGAGTCAAGCCGCAACCCTGCACCCGCAATACTTAGCCAAGAATCGGTCCACACAACGTTGTCAATCACTCATCACACAAGGAAGCGACCATCCAACGGTCCTCGAACCACACATGGTCCTCAATCTCCCCCTTGATGAGTGCATTGACAACACCCACACGAAGGTAACAAGAGAGAAAAGAAAAAGAAAAGAAACGAACAAAAAGAAACTCCAACAAGCGATCGAAAGCCAAACAAAGGCAAAGAGCAAGATCACTTGAAGAAGGAAAAATCTCGGACCCCTTAGGCAAGGGCAACGGCTCGACACATCCGAGACAAAGCAAAGCTCAAACACAGAGCGCAAACCACCGAATCAAAGCTCGAACAACCACAAAAAGCTCCCCCTGCACACATGCAAGCTCCCCCTGAACCAATGCAACTCCCCCTGGACGAATGCATGCAAGAAACCACATGAAACAGGCAGTACAAAGCACTTTCGGCTCACACCGGTCAGACCGGTCATCACCACCGGTCAGACCGGTGCCTAACATATGTACAGGACCAGCACTCACACCGGTCAGACCGGTGCTCTTCACCGGTCAGACCGGTGTACAACAGAGCCCAGAAATGGCTCGAAACCACCTGAAAACCTTCTAAACGCGTCCAACAAGCCATTTCAAGCTCAAACTTCTCCCCCTTGTTGGCAATGCATGAATCAAGCCAAAAATGCAAAACTTTCAACCTAGAGCTTCTCAAATATATAAAATTCAACATAGGATGCTACACATGTCCAAATGAGCAAGTTAGATACTCTACGGCTTCGTATCGATCTCAACCGCATGATCACCAAGTTTCACAACCATTGGACGAAGCTAAGATGGATTTTGGCAATTTTGCGAAAAACTTGCCTCTCATGAGCAAAGTCCTAAACATGATCAAAGCATGTCAAAATGGCAAAGCCACACAAACTTCATGCTAGGACAGCCATTCTAACCATAAGACCATCACAAACACCCACAAGCACCTCATGTCATGTCAAAGCCACCGAGCCATGTGCCTACTTCTATGTATGAGACTTCTCATTGGTAGACATCATGCAACGGTTTAGCACCCAAAGCGAATTAAATTCAGCACATATGACATGGGAGCAAATTTTCCAAGCATTTTTCATTTCATTTTCAGATTTGTAAATGGTACATGAAATGTCTTTGCGACAAAAAGGAACTTATGCCCCTCCACAAGATAAACCAAGAGGGCTAAACATTCATGATGGCAAATGAGCCTTTGGCCCCATATGATCAATAAACTAGCTATCCAACCACAAATTAAGCATAGCAAGGCCACAAAAACATGTCAAGAGCATGTAAAGGCATTTACACATGAGAGAGCATACATGTGACATTTTTCAAAAGCATAGCTATCAACCATGGATTATTCATCAAGATCATCAAGAGCTAAGCCAAAACTAACCGTAGCAAACCAAACAAGCTCACAAAGACATATATCTCATTCCATGGTGAACAATGTATATGAGAGAAGCTTTCCTAACCAATGCATATGATACAAGATGCATGCAATCTAAGATACAAGGATGCCTATACATCATGTTACATATGCCATGCCAAATGCAAGAAATGCACAAAGGAAAGCTATACATATGCTACAAACCGGCTCCTCAAGGGGAGGCAAAACGGGCTCGACACCACCGGCAAAAGAGAGCTCCCACACACCCAACTCAAGAAACCAAACACACACCAAGTTCCCCCCGCAAACGAGTGAAAGTTGCTTGATCTAGGGGTTTGGTGAAAATATCGGCTAGTTGGTCATGTGTGGGTACATGGATCAAAGCAATCTTTCCTTTCTCAACGTTGTCTCTCAGAAAATGATACCTCACTTCTATGTGCTTGGTTTTGGAATGGAGCACTGGGTTCTTTGCAACGCTTATGGCACTGGTGCTATCACATTGAAGTGGGACATGGGTATACTCCTCACCAAAGTCACTCATGGTGTAGGTGATCCAAAGGAGCCGAGAGCAACAACTAGCGACGGCAACATACTCGGCCTCGGTCGTGGATTGAGCAACACTCGATTGCTTGCGGGAAGACCAAGACACCAAAGAAGAACCCAAAAGCGGCAAGTCCCGGAAGTGGACTTCCTATCCAACCGACACCCGGCAAAATCCGCGTCTGAAAAGCCATGAAGCGCCAAAGAAGAGGACGCGGAGTACCAAAGGCCGAAGTCGGGAGTGTGACGCAAGTACCCGAAAATTCGCTTCACTCGCTTGCCGATGCGAAGTCCTCGGAGACGCTTGAAAACGAGCGCACGGACACACCGAGAACCGTATGTCCGGCCTCGTCGCCGTCAAGTAGAGGAGTGACCCGATCATGCTCCGGTACTCCTTCGGTCCACGTGTTCACCTTCCTCATCCGCATCAAGAGCCGTAGTCGTACTCATCGGCGTCGTCATAGCCTTGGAGTCCTCCATCTTGAACTTCCTCACAATGTCCTTGGTGTACTTAGCCCGGTGCACAAATGTTCCTTCCTTTGATTGCTTGATTTGTAGCCCGAGGAAGAACCGCAACTCACCCATCATGCTCATCTCGAACTCCCCGCTCATATCATCCGCAAACCTCGCAACAAGAGAGTTAGACGAGCCACCAAAGACAATATCATCCACGTACACCCGCACAATCGGGATATCTCTCGCCCGCCCTCGGCAAAAACAAGGTCCGATCGACCTTCCCCATCTCAAAGCCTCTCTCAAACAAGAACCCCCTCAACCTCGCCATACCAAGCTCTAGGCGCCCGCTTCAACCCATACAACGCCTTCCTCAACTTGTACACCCGGTGGGGGTACTTCTCACTCTCAAACCCCGGAGGTCGCCTCACATACACTTCTTCCTCCAAGACACCATTCGAAAAGCACTCTTCACATCCATTTGGTGCAACTTGAACCCTTTAGCCACAGAGAAGGCTAGAAGGATCCTAATCGCCTCCAAACGGGCTGCGGGAGCAAAGGTCTCCTCATAGTCGATCATTTCCTTCTGACTGAACCCTTGAGCAACAAGCCTCGACTTGTTCCTCACAACCTTACCCTTCTCTCCCTCTTTGTTTTTCCACACCCACTTTGTACCAATCGGCTTACACCCTGGGGGAGGGTCAACCAACTCCCACACCTGATTCCTTTCAAAGTTCTCCAACTCCTCATGCATCGAATTAACCCAATTGTGATCAGATAGTGCGTGTCCAATGTCTTTGGGCTCGAAAGAAGCAACAAACGCAGCATGAGCAAAGTGGGAATTTTTCGAACCCTCGACTGTGTAGTGCGTTCATTCATGTCGCCGATGATCCTCGAAGCTGGGTGATCCACTTGAACTCGCCGGGGAGGTTCTCGCCTCGAAGCTACCTCCCCCTCAACATCAGCTTCTCCTCGTTCTTGATTTGTCGTCGTAGGTGTAGCAGAGGGTCCATCCATCATCGTAGTCGAAGTAGTGGGTACATGTTCGCGGGGGCACCACACCGCCATCTTCATCATCACCATGTTCATGCTCCTCCTCCCCGAAAGATCTCCTCGCCAAGCTCATCATCACCCGCACACTCAAAGACAAGCCGACTACGTGGCTCTGTCTCGTCGAAGGTTACCTCGCAAGTCTCCACGATTTGGTTAGTTTCAAGATTGAGCACACGATATGCTCTAGAATGAGATGCATAACCAAAGAAAATGCCATCGACGGACCTAGCCTCAAACTTATCCAACTTCCCGCCTTTCTTCGAATGAAACACTTGCAACCAAAGACATGGAAGTGACTCACCTTGGGTGTGCGGCCATGCATCAACTCATAGCATGTCTTCTTCTTGTGCACCCCGAGGTATATCCCGTTCGACACATAGCATGCGGTATTCACCGCCTCGGCCCAATACCTCCTCGGAGTCCTATGCTCATCAAGCATCGTCCGAGCCATCTCGCACAAGGTCCTGTTCTTCCTTTCCACAACACCATTCGGGGAGGCGTATACGGACTCGAAAACTCGGTGCTCAAGACCCAAGTCATGACAAAAGGTTTCAAAACGAGAGTTCCCGAATTCCGAGCCATTATCACTACGGATAGCTCGTATGGCATCTCCGTGCCTCTCGTTCCTCAACCTCAAGACTAGATCTCGAACAAAACCAAACGTCTCCCCCTTATCCTCCGTAAAGAACACCCACGCATACCGAGAATAGTCGTCCACCACAACAAGGACATACCACTTCCCACCCGCAGATCGCACACGAGCTGGGCCAACAAGGTCCATATGGAGCAGCTCGCATGGACGCTCGCTCATCACATCGGTGAGAGGCGGGTGAGAAGAGGCCACCATCTTGGCATGCCTACACGGAGCACAAACCAATTCTTTCTCAAGCCTCAACCGTGGCAATCCTCGGACCAAATTGAGTTTACTCAAGCGTGACAAAAGGTCAAAGCTCAAGTGACCCAACTTCCTATGCCACTTCCACAACTCACTCGAAGAACCAGCCCAAGAAACAACGCTCCACACCCGAAGACCGAGAAAAATCAGCACGAAACACCGACCCTCGGGAACGACCATACAAACAAGGTCCCCTCGAGAGTCCACAATTCGAGAACCACCCGGCCGAAACAACACCTCAAAGCCCTCATCCAACAAGCGGGACACGAAAGCAAATTGTACCCCGGCCGATTGAACAAGAGCAACACGCCTCGCAGTGATCTTGTCACTCACTTTTATCTCACCTTCCGAAAGCACACGCCCACGCCCATTGTCCCCAAAGGTGATGTACCTCTTCGTCACCACCGGACGAGACTTGAGAACCACCCCCTGTCTCCGGTCATATGCCTCGAGCAACCGGAGTCAATCAACCAAATGTTCTTCAAGTCTCCCACCTGAAAATCAAAAATAGGCACGTGAGCGAACAAACGACTCAGCACTGGGGTTAGTACCAAAGGAGGAAAACCAGTGCCGAGCCATTTGCTCGAAAGTGGGGTTAGCACCAACCAAAGCATCTCTCCTACCAAAACTACCTCCACGAACACCACCACGGTAACCACCCTGAGGGAACCACCCCTCTCTCGCCCGGAGGGGGACCAAAACCACGCAAGAAAGCCCGTGGAACGTCCTTCCTCTCCAACTCAACACCACGACTCCTCCAATCCCCGTATTGAGCACGAGGAGGAGAACGCCTAGCAAACCGACCACCCGCACCTTTTCCGGCCCCAACCACCGTAACCACGACCACCGAAACAACCCTCGCACCCGTACGAGCTCGAAACCCGAATAGCCGTCTCCGTCTGTGCCCGCACCGGTCCGACCGGTGCCCCACACCGTCCGACCGGTGTGACTCGGGCAGCAACACCACCTACACCTTCTTCTCTCCCCAAGCCCGAACTCGTCCTCACAATCGCCTTGCCCCCGGGCATCCGCATACGAGGCTCAAGTACACCATCGGAAGGGTGGTACTTGTCCTTGTTAGCCCACTCCTTCTCCATTCTCTCCTCTCGCTTCCTCTTGAAGCAAAACTCCTCCTTATGGCCATCTCTCCCACAATAGCCACAATGGAACCTCACAAGCTTAGGCTTTGGCTTGGGATGTGGCTGCTCACTCGGTTTCTCTCCACTCAAACCCTCCACCGGTTTCTCACCACTAGCCTTCTCACTCTCCTTCCCAAAGAACACTTTCCCCGAAGTGCTCACAAACTTGATAGGCTTTTGTAGGTCATTTGTGGGTGTAGGAAACACGGTGGAGCCGGGGTTGTGTCTAGTCGGTTCCTTAGATGGTTAGGTTTTGGGGGGAAATCATTTTTGTGGTGGGTTTTTGGTGGCTCCGGATATTCTCTCCACTTCCCTCACCAACCTTGTTTGCTCCAACCCCTCACCATCTTGCCTCTTAAAGGCCTCGATCATCATCCTCAACCGAGGCTCGTGGCCGGACAACCACCCCATCAACTTCCTCAAATCATCATTCTCATCCCGCAAACGGTCAACATAATGTGCAAGCTCCAAATTTTTCAATGCATGCATTTCACGGTAGAGCAAGATGTAGGCATGGGTTCCTTCAATTTAGCCTCGAGCGAACTAGTGTAAGCATGCATCTCATCAATCTTAGCATGCAAAACAGGGCAAGAAGTGCAAGCACCTAGCAAAGCGAGATCTAGACTTAAGCTCGGCCACTTCAACCCTAAGCACATCTAGTTCCTCACACTTGGAGGCATGCTTCTCCTTGAACAAAGCAAGATCAGCAAGGAATATAGAGCAATCAAGACAATCATTCTCATCGAAACAACGGGGCTAGCCTTAAGCGAATCAATCTCAAGCTTGCTATCAAGCACCTGTGTCTCTAGCTCAGCCACTCTAGTCCTAGCATCCTCGAGTGAAGCCCTAAGCTCTTTCCTCATTTTATTGGCCTCTCTAAGCATGTCATCACGGTTATCAAGCAAAGAGCCAAGCCTCTCATTCTCCTGGCGCAAGAAGGGAAGCTCATCACGCACCTCGTCGTCGGACTCGCAGTCCGAGTCGCTCCGTGTGCTCTTCTTGCTTGCCGGAGCTCAACGCCATGGTGCGAAGCCGTCTCTCGCGAGCGGCCTCGGCCCCGCTCGGGTTCTTGGACGACTTCTTGTTCTTGCGGCGATCTCCCCTCGTCGTCGCCGCCGCTCGAGCTCGAGGTGGAGTACGCGGAACTGGAGTCGACGTCGCTCGCTCCAACCATCGCTCGGGCCTTGCCTCGGCCCTCCTTCTTCCTCGATCGTCACTCGTCCTTGTACTTGTTCTTGTGCTTGCTCTTGTGGTCGCGCCTCGAACGGTACTTGTCATCGTTCTTCCTCGGCTTGTGCTTGTAGCCGTCCTTGTTCTCGGCCTTCTCGGGCGGTCGGCGACGAAGTGTCCCGCTTGCCGCACCGGAAGCAAGTCCTCGTGTTCCTCCTCATGTTCACGCGGTTCTCGTGCGGCCTCTCGAACCGCCTCGTCAACGGCGCCGGCTCGTCCTCTCCAAGGTCATCAAACTCCTCATCCGGCATAGACATCAAAGAGGAAAACGAGAACATCCCGGTGGATGGGTTAGAGTTAGTCTTTCCTTTGGAACCACCAACGAGGGCAAGACTATGGGAATCAGTCGGTCCCTCGAGCTTGGCGGTCATGCCCCTATCCACCTCAGCCGACTTGAGCTTCGAGAACAGCTCGTTCACCGTCAGAGTATCATACCTCTCCGACTCGACTATGGCCTCGAACTTTCCGCCCCATATCGTACGATCCAAAGAGTGTAAGAGCTTGACCGCTCTATCATGATCATCGTACGGGATCACGTCCACATTGGCCCTCATGTTGTTCACCACCACCGTGAACCTCTCGAAACAAGGCATCGATGGACTCACCGGGGAGATGAGTGAAGTTCTCGTACTCTCTCCCGTAGGTCGCATACAACCGTGCTCGAACCTCGGGCGTTCCCAACATGAGCCTCCTTCAACACCGCCCAAATCCTACAAGCCAAGTGCTCGGTGTGCACCCGATCGAACTCGGCCGACACAAAGCACGAAACAAGTAGTCGACCGCCTTATTGTTGGCGTCGAATCCGTCCCCTCGACCCCGGAGCAAGGAAATCCATCGGCTCGACATAGCCCGTGTCCACCGTGACATCCCAAAGCAAACGACCCTTTCCGCGGAGGAACGCACCCATCCGCTTGCTCCACATCCGGTAGTTCTTGCCATCGAAGTGTGGAGGACCCGAACCCCGTTCCTGGTACGCCATCCTTGGATCTTAGACTGTTAGAGTCAACAAAGACCCGAACCGGCTCGATACCACTTGAAGGATCGAAATGGCGAACCAGAGAGGGGGGGAGTGAATGGGAGCCGATAAAAATTCTTCTCCAGGAACTCGACTTAAGACCCAAAGTCACTTCCAAAGACCTCTACACAAACTTGCCAAGATCACGTAGTCACAACGGACCTACTGACCCTAGGAACAAGTTAGAGCAAGCTTAGAAACAAAGCGGAAGCACAATCGAACAAGCCTAGGCAAACTTCACTGGAAAGTCCGGAATCTCCGCACTTTTTCCCGGAGTCTCCGGGGTTTCCAGAGAAAAGGTCCGGAGAAAAAGTCCGGATACTCCGCACTTTTTCCCGGAGTCTCCGGGGTTTCCGGAGAAAAAGTCCGGAGAAAAAGTCCGGATACTCCGGTTTTTCCCGGAGAAAAGCCCGGAGTAAAATTTCAGCCTTCGAGAGGGAGAAGGGAAAAAGGCAAAACTCGATCAAACGACCTCCAAAAATCACGAATTTTGAACCATAGCCTCTCAACACCACAAAGAAGCTTTTCCCAAAGAATCTTCCAAGAAGATCAAGCCATCACCTCCAGAAAAATGATTTAGGCTAGGAACCCTAGAGAGAGACCTTTTTCCTCAAAAACACCGAACTCTCGATTCGCTCCACGGATTCGTACAAGACTTTGGGGATATTAGGAACACCTCATGAGGAGTCCATAGCCAAGTTTAATCCCACCAAAACTCGTCCAAACAGGAGGAATCAAGGAAATCCCGCCAAGAGCACTTCCAACTCAAGAACTCAAGAAACCCCAAAATCGAGCACCTTTACTCACGGATTTGGGAGGGGAATCACAGCCCAAAGAACCACGAAGGGTTCCCACAAATTTCCCCCATCAAATCCCCAAGAGAAAGGTCCCGAAAACAACCCAAAGAAATCACCAAGAGAGGGCTCCGAAAATCACCACCAAGAACAACCGGGGAAAACACATCCAAACCTTGAGGAACCACGCCGAATCATCTATACATGAAACAAAGGTTCATACAAGGTCTAGGAAGCCGCCCGATCATCCAACCCTCTCAACAAGATCTCTCCATGCAGCTCTCTTGCTAGTCCTATGGAAATCCTAAGAAAATAGGAAGGGAAAATAGGAAACCAAATGAACTAGGGTCTCAAGAGTTGGCTGCCATCCTCTCACCTCTTGGGTTATATAGGCGGCAACCGAATGTCTAAAATGCCCCTCTCTACTAACTAGGGATAAAAGCCCCTCAAGGGCGGATTTGGAATTCTTGATGCCTTCACCATCGGACGGATGCCCCGCGACCGCACCTCGCGTAGCCTCGACGCAAGCCATGCGATCCCGACGCGTGTCCTCCGCTTCGAAGATTCCGGACCGCGTCGTCGCACACGGTCGGACCGGTGCTCCTCACCGGCCGGACCGGTCCCCACCGGTCGACCGGCCGGACCCACCGGTCGAGGCCGGTGCGTGCCGCCGCACCTCCGTCTTCGGTTCTCCGGTCTTGGCTTTGTGGATCAACCAAGGAACCCGGTGGTTTTCCCGGTGAACCACCGGAAACCCCGCGAACTCGGTGTAGCCTCCGCCAATCTCCACTCATGAATTGGCTCCCACGTAGTCCCGGCTCGACCTTGGTTTTGAGGCTCAACCAAGAAACCGTCCACGACTTCATCTTGCTGTTCATGCCACCATGCGGCCCGCACTTGACCCCCGCCGGCCACCGGTCCCTCGAACGAAGCCTACTTGTCTTCTCCACACCCCGGAGGCCTCACCGGCGACGACCTTTCGCGCTTGTTCTTCACCCGCACCAACACGAGTCAAGCCGCAACCCGCACCCGCAATACTTAGCCAAGAATCAGGTCCACACAATGTTGTCAATCACTCATCACACAAGGAAGCGACCATCCAACGGTCCTCGAACCACACATGGTCCTCACGCTTGTCGAAGAAGCGCCGCATGTACTTGCGAAGGGTCTCGCCTTGTTCCTTCTTCACCATAGCTAGGTCCATGCGAGTACCCGAGCGGCCCATAGCGCCCGCGAAGTTGCTGGTGAACTACTCCTTCAGCTGGTCCTACTTGTCGATCGAGTGCTTGTCTAGCGACTCGAGCCATGTGAGCGGGGCATGGTCCAGGTAGAAGGGGAAGTAGAGACACTTGGTGTCGTTGTTGCCGCCAGCGTTCTCGATGGAGAGGGCGTAGCACCTGAGCCACTGGATGGGGTCTTGCTTCATGTCGTACTTGGTGATTCCAGAGGTTTAAACTTGTCCGGGAGGAGTAAGTTGCGAAGCCGAGGAGAGAAGGCCGGGAAGATGTCGTTGTTGCCTACGGTGGCGGACTTCTTCCGCCGCAGTTCTTCATTCTTCTGGCGGGCGTCGTAGCCGCCCTGTGAGGCTCCGGAGGCGTGGTCGTTCGCGTGGCCTCGGCCGCCGCGATCGCCTCCGCCACCGGCCCTCCCGTTGGCGCCGTGGTTGGAGCTTCCGCCGTCGCTGCCTTCGCCGCCGCCAGGATCGCGGTGGGGGATGATCTCGCGATTGCCGACAGCAGCTGCGGCGCTGTTGCCGGCTTGTGAGGGTCCGCCGGCGTTTGCACGAGTACGGTTGGGCTGAGCCGGCAGCTCGGCTCGAGTATGGTTACGGCCGAGGTCCGCGCTACGACTTGTAGCTTCGTTGTCACGGTTCCTGGCGAGAGGAGGCTGGTTGACCCTGTTGTCGACTCACATGAAGTAAGCGTCTTCTGCAAGCTTTGCGATGACTTCTCCAGCACGTATCCCCTGAGCTTGGCGTGCGATCGCTGTGATCGACATGATGCATTGCTCGGGGGTGGTGTGTACCCTGCTCTCAACTTGTTTGAGGGCTTCTGCGAGGTTGCGGATGGGGAGGTTGTCTCGGAGACGCCGCGCCGTTCGTTCCACTTTTCGTTACGCTCACGTCGAGCGTCCCCGTTGGCGCCGGTCTCATCCGCGGGTGCTTCGACGCGAGCGGCTCGTCCGCAGAGATGTCTTCAAGGTACCGGTCTTGTGCCGCCCCCCGAAGTTCCCCGGCGTGTTGCGGCGGCCATGAAGACTTGGCGATCGGGGTTGCCAAGACTGGAGTCAGAGCTCGCCACCTGAGTTGGAGTATACTCCTCAGCTCGAGCGAGTGGTGTTCCCTCCTGGAAGGGAAGCGAGTCGAGGTAGGCGACGTAGTGTGAGTCCCCGCTTATCAGGTCGGCGGGCTTGTGATCTGGCCAGTAGACGAATCTCCCGGCAGGTGTGGACGTTATAGCCAGCCCATAAGCCGGCCCTGATAAGGGTTGCTCGGTAGAGTTGTCCTCGGACTCGGGATCCTCAGGGTCCGACCCGAAGTCGAACTCGTACGCGGAGTCCGAGTAGAAGCCGGAGAGGGGGTTGGAGTCCGAGGCGTGGCCGGGGGCGGCGTCAGAGTCCGAGTTGTACTCGGGTACGGGCTCCTTGCCGGCCCGGCGTGTAGAGGGAGCCTCCGTGTGGGCCCTGCTGAGGTTGCGGGGGGCACGCGTGGAGCGCTCGCGGGGAGGGGAAACCACATGCGATGGCTGAGTAGTCAGCTCGCATACGATAGCCCACGGGGACGTCGAGTTCGAGTTGGAGGCGGATCCGAGCTCGAAGTTGGCGTGTTGGTCAAAAAGCAAAATTTCGCCGAACTTGCCGGCGAGTTCGCCCGTGACTACTTCGGGAAGCATCACGAAGCCGGTCTCCGGGTTGGGCGTCATGGTGATGCGGCATTTGAAAGACCCAGCACCGTCAGCAGTGCAGACCCAGGTGCCGAAGACGAAGGTGTCGCCGCGGTTGAAGGCGACGGTTGGCTGGATGTAGACGGGAGCCGTCGAGTTCGCCATGTGATCTCGGGCGAGATCCCCTACCTGGCGCGCCAGCTGTCGGTGTTTTCGACCGGCAACCTACTAAGGGTAGTACCCGAAGTAGATGAATGTGGCCTCACCGAGATCGGTAACTCAAAGGAAGAGACACGTGGCACACAATTTAGACAGGTTCGGGCCGCGAGGTGCGTAATACCCTATGTCCTGTATGCTGCATAGCTCTGGGTTGATTGGGTAGGATTACAAGATGATGCAATCTTATGCCGTGAGATGAGATGATGGAGAGAGGGGTCCCTGCCTCGCCTTATATAGTCCAGGAGGCAGGGTTACAAGTCGATTCAGGGAGAGAGTACTAGTCGAGTACGTCTAGGAGTCCTCTATACAGTGCGGGATATGTACAACTTCCTAACCGAGTACTTCTCCTCTGTAGTCCTTGTGCTTCACGCCTTCAGGTGCCGTGCAGCGCAAGTCGGGTAGTCCCAGGGGCCCACCGAGTAGTCGGTCCTGGTACCCACTGAGGTAGTGGGCCCAGGGAGGTCCATACGACATCATCGACGGTGGGAGCGGGCTCAACGTCCTTTTCACCAAGACTTTGAAGGAGATGAAGCTCGACTTCACCCATATGCTCACTAAGAGAACATCGCCTTTCTACGGCATCATCCCTGGGAACGCGGATATCCCACTAGGTTCAGTGGTCCTTCCAGTTACCTTCGGGGTGTCGGTGCGGAAAGTAGTCCCGACACTAACTAGTAGTAAGCCCTGAGGTCTGTCCCTCAATGGTCGGTGCTAAGCAACTAAAGACACTTGGTTTATCCTAGTTCCGGCTGGGGCCGTACGTCCAGCAGGGGCGTGCTCGAGGCACTGTATTGCTTTGCACCGGGGTTCCTGTAGTGGGGCGGCTACAAGCAAGGCGGGAGAGGAGACGTGGCCTCCAAGTCCCAAGTGGAGTGATTGAGGCGAATGTCAATATCGCGAGAGAGGCAGGGAGTGTGTCTGTGTTGTTCTCTGTCTCGCGGCGAGGGGGATCACCTTCCTTTTATAGACCAAGGAGAGGGTTAATTACAAGCATGCCGCACTGTTTAGCTACATGTGGAGGTATGGCGTGCAGTGCCGCGGAGTTGGCGGCCGTCCTGGCGGTCCTTGCCCCGGTCTTGTCGTCACGGCGTGTCCGGTACTTGAACAGGGGCGGGTTCAAGGGTGAAGGCGTAGTGGTTGGCCGGAGCGTCTTCGGACGGGCTCGAGGAAGCCGTTGACGGTGATCCGTACAGGGTACAGTGGCAGGCGTGGCGGCGTCCCGTCCCCGCGTGCTCAACAGCGCAGGAGTTGTTGTAGCAGTGCCCGGCGTGGCACTGCAGGGGTGGGGACGGCCGCACAGGACCAACAGTGGCGGGGATGGCGCTCCCGCCAGCCTGACGTCATGGTTTGACCCTGCAGATTCACGAGGGAAGGGTTCGAGGGTGCAACCGGCCCCCCTTCGAGGGCGCGGCACGTTAGCCGTACGGGAGTGGGCGGCACAGTGTCGCAGAGCTGACACCGGCCATGCTGCACAGTTCCCTGTAGTGGCGGGGATGGGTTTCCCATAGGGAGTTGGCGAAACAGCGCCGGGGCGTGATTCCTAGGCGCGTGATGGTGCGGCTCCGCTGTGTCAGAGCATTAAATGCCCGTACCCGCGTGCGAGAGCAGGTGCACTTGCGAGGGAGCCTCGAGCGAGGCGGAGGTGAGCCCTCGAGCAAGGTGGAACCCGCTCGAGGGAGGCGTGAGCCCTCGAGCGAGGCGGAACCCGCTCGAGGGAGCTGTGAGCCCTCGAGCGAGGGAACCTGCTCGAGGGGGCCTTTGATTGGGCCACTCCGGTGGACCGCGGGGGCCACCGCTGCGTGGGCCGTGCCCTGTTGTAACACCCCGCCCACCAAAGCCGCACCGCCCAACCCTTCCGTAGGGGCGAGCACGCGTACACATAGCACCCTGCTTACACTTTCGTCCTCGCTTCGTGTAAAAGGGTTAACCCGAGGGTGGTATGGCTGGTGGACAAAGGCTTATAAGTTGGCTCCATCCTTGCTCTACTAGTAATGTGGCACTAAACACGCGCACCTGCGCTCATGGGCCACTCATGGGCCATCCAAATTGGACCGGGTGTAACATTCACCCCCCTCAAAGAACCCGACGTCCTCGTCGGTCCAACTCACCCGTCCAGTGCCGACCCATACGCCATGTCGTGTGCCCCATCCCAGGCCCACACGCACATGCATATGTCCGCACACTGACCCGAGCAAATGTCCAGGAACCTTCCCTCTTAGCGCACGACTGTACGTCCAGTGCCGACCCATATGCCATGTCGTGTGTCCCATCTCAGGCCCACACGCGCCATGCGCCCTATGTCCGCACACTAACCCGTACGCGCAACCGCGAGGGTCGGCTCTGATACCATTTGTAACACCCCGCCCACCAAAGCCGCACCGCCCAGCCCTTCCGTAAGGGCGAGCACGCGTACACATAGCACCCTGCTTACACTTTCGTCCTCGCTTCGTGTAAAAGGGTTAACCCGAGGGTGGTATGGCTGGTGGACAAAGGCTTATAAGTTGTCTCCACCCTTGCTCTACTAGAAATGTGGCACTAAACACGCGCACCTGCTCTCATGGGCCACTCATGGGCCATCCAAATTGGACCGGGTGTGACACCTGTGTGCGTGTTTAGGCAAGAGGTGCGTTTTGCTTTTGTTTTTTGCAGGTTTTAAGCAGGATTCCCCCGGTTTTTTAGGGGACCCTCAGGGCTGTCCCCGACACGGGGAAACAAGAGAAAACTACCGCACCGAGTACATCAAGTTCGAAGTTGCGAACTTCGAGACTTCCTACCATGCCATCCTCGGCAGACCAGCTATCGCCAAGTTCATGGCGGTACCCCACTACACGTACCTGGTACTCAAAATGCCAAGTCCGGCCGGTGTACTCTCTCGCTACAAGGGGACTTGAAGATATCCGTTGACGGTGAATTTCCGTCAACCTAGAGTACTTGTTATACATTGGTTTCGATTATGATTTGCAACTAACCTCGCCACTAGGCATACTAATGATATAACAAGTTCACACTTGCATGTCGATTTTGGAGTTTGTTGTTTACGCGGAAATCTACGCTAAAGAGGAGACTTTCGGGATAAGTTCACCAAGCACTTTGGAAGAAGATCATGAAGCCCGATAAGAGTCAAGACACGCGATGAACATGACTCCAAATGACCCGAGGACCGAAGCGTCAACGTGCAAATCTTCGGGGACTCAACCGTAAAACGGCGAAGCTTGCATAGCAAGGATTCAAGCCTTAACCGTGAAGGAAATGACGTCAAAGGCCCACATGCAAGTGCACACAAATAAGGGATCACGCGAGAAGCAACCGGGGGAGGAAACCGGGGCCGAACCGGCCGAAATGGGCTCGGGCCGGCCGGCCGGGCCGACCGGCCCGCCCCACTCCGGGGCCGGTTCGGTCCCCCCTTTGCCCTAGGTGTTCGTCTATTTATTGCCTCCGCCGCCGTCGACCACCACATCGAACAAATCATCCTACCGACGCCAATCACCAGAAAACCGCCACTGCAAGATGAGGGAGAGAGTTAGATGAGCTCGTCGCAAGGATCAACGCCGGTGGAGAGAAGGAAGTAAGAGGAGGACTCTAAGCCGCTGGCCTAGGGGTGTTCCCAAGCTCCATCGCCGCCATCTTCATCGACGACGTTCTCCGGAGTCTCCATCACCCCTATGTGCTTCAATCCGTGTAAGATGATGGGGTAATGTCTCCGTTCATCCCTAGGATTAGATGGATACATGCTATGTGATCGCTACTTGATTCGTGGTTTCAATCTATTGTTTTCATGTTGATGATGCTTTGATGATTAAGGTAGGCCACCGTGTTTTTCGGGCGTATGATATCCGCTACTCCCATAGATTGCATCAACATATCGTGTCCATCATAGGTCTAGTCACGAATACCTTCGCGTAGTGACGTACGAGAGGAGGGAAAGGGCGAAACCGTGGTCACAACCCCCGTAGATTGGTTTACCGCTTTCGTGTAGTAGATGCATACCATGTTATCCTAGATCCTAGGGAGGGAACGCTTATCTTTCTTGCTCACTCTCTTGTGTTTACCCTTTACCATCTAGTTTAACCCTAGATTTGTTTGATCAACTTAACTTAGATTAACTTAGGTTAGATTGTCTTTACTTTTAGATTAATACTCTCTTTAAAGGTTTTCTTAGTCAACTAGATTAGTACTTGGTTAAGCGCTAGTAATCCCCTTGCTCCGCGGATTGACAAGAACCTTGGGAATCCCGTGGTGAAAAAGGTGTAGGTCCGTACACTTGCGGATCGTAGGTGGATACGAGTTTTATCCGTCAACAAGCCCCTTTTTTCCGGCGCCGTTGCCGGGGAGCAAGCCGGCTTGCTACGTTTAATCTAGTATTAGTTTTGTTGATTACTAACACCTAACCCTTATTTTCTAAAAAAAAGAAGAAAAAAAAATCTTTTTTTTGTTTTCCTTTCTACTTTTCTTGTGCCTAGATGGATTTGTTCACCTCACCATTGGAAGACGAAGAGATGTCGCTAAGGGAGCTAGCAATGCCGTCAATGGAAGACATTGAGATGCAAAAATCAGATTTGACGTTTGCTACAACCCACTATGAAGTAAAGCCCGGAATCATCAAGTTAGTGGCGACAAAACCATTTAGAGGATTGGGGGATGACAACCCATATAGACACATTAAGGAATTCACGATGTTATGCAACACGGTGCAACAAAAAGGAGTTCCGGCCGCTTGGTTCAAGTGGAATCTTTTTCCATTCTCTCTCGAAGATGAAGCGCGAAGATGGTACACACTTGCGTCCATTGAAGCAAAAGGAAATTGGGATGAGCTAGTGAAGAAATTTCTTTTGAAGTTCTTTCCCATAAGCAAGGTCCAAGACTTAAGGAGGCAAGTGCTCACTTTCAAGCAAGGAGAGGATGAAGGAATTGATGAAGCATGGGACCGCTTTAATGAACTACTTGAGCGAGGCCCGAACTTGGGATTTTCCGGTGACTTGATGTTGCATACCTTTTATTTTTCACTAACCCCTAACTCGTCTCGTTTTGTAAGCATGTGTGCGAGGCGGTGATATAATGGATAAAACAATTAGTGAAGCCGCACAAATCTTACAAAGGATAAGCAATGGACAAAGAACAATACGAGATTGGCAAAGATGTTGTCGAGAGGAGCAAAATGACAAAAGCAAGCCCAAGGTGCTTGCTGAAATTTCTGAAAAAGATGAACCGAAGGTCAAGGAAGATGAACCGACCATACAAGAAAGTGAAGATCCACTTCCCAAGGTAAGAGAAGTCATTTTGGATGTTAAAAATGTTGAAACTAACATGAATGTAGGCCGAAGTATGTGGAATGCTAGACCATTGGCGGAGTTCAAGCAATCCGGTTGGGTTCAAGTTGATTTCGCCCCACTAATCAACTACCGAAGGAAGGAGGAACGCCAACACGTCACCAAACTAATTGAAGATATATTTGATCAAGAGATGAGTGGAGAGTCGATCCAAAAGATGTTTGAAGAAGAAAGAGAAGAAGGAGATGAAGGATGGATCGACCGGTTTGACAACTCAAAGATTTATGATGAAGGAAGAGAAGAGTACAACCGTGATGAGCCTAGTGACTCAAAGGATAAATGGGAGGAGATAGGACTCAAGCTAGATGATAGCTTGTGTGCTATTGAAGCATACACACTAGCAAATCAAGACATGGAAGTACTCAAGGATGATGGAAAGAGTGAATCAACAATGAGCGATCTTAACGACATGTGGTACATGGAAGATAAAGAAAGCAACATACAAGTCTTTGAAGATGAAGATCTGGTTGATAAAGAAGACTTCAAAGAAGAGATGAATGCGTACATAGTTGAAGGATTACATGTTCCACATGATGAGTTGAAGAAATTGCAAGATGGTGATGAAGAGGCAACTACACTTGTTGAGATAGATTCGCCTTCAACACCGCTTGATGAACCAAATATCACTCTTGTTGAAAAATCTCTAAGGCCAAGGTACGCGCTGAAATCTCAAGATATTATTGGTATTGATGTTGATAAATTCAAATACTCATGCTCAACCAATAGTATGAATGATAGTTTAATGTCTATGCCTTGTTCCAATAGTGATCATGTTGATAGGCTAGATTTTCTTGAGAATGAAAAAGAGGAAACATTTATTTTTGATCCAATTAATCTCACACCTAAACAACCTTTGCCTAATGATGAGCTAAGTGCTATGCATGAAACATATGCTTCTTTTATTTACACCTTGACTTGTTGCTACAATTCACATGTGGTGTTAATTATGGACGCGTATGTTTACAATAAGTTTTGTAAATCTCGATCATGCTTTGCGCTTGGTCAAGCTAATGACCTTAAAGAATCATATGTCGGGAAAGGCCCGATTTTCACTAACCATGTAGACAAGGCTTGAATAATGAAAAAAGAAGTCATGCCTAAAAGAGTTGCAAGATAAATCATCAACCTCTCCGAATCTCGCGATGGATGCTGCTGTCTTCATCAATTTGAGAGCTTGTTCAGAGGTGTACAAATGAAGAAAATGAGATATTCAGAAGCTCCATCAAACTACCATTCCAACGCATCAAGAACCAACAAGTTTGAAGACCCGTGCAAGGAGTTATGGAGAAAACATTGAGCGTTGCGCGTTCTGAAATTTCAGGACAGATTTCATCGCCGAAGTAAAACGGACGTAACTCTCTTGTCCGGAGTCCGATTTGAGCAAATAAAGACTCGTTGGAAAGGAAATTTTGTGCACTGTACAATGGAGTAGAGCTTGAGTATACTTTCTGTTCTGGACATTAAAAAAAATTCATGGAGTGAAGGCAGCACCGAAGGATGATAAAGAAGGAGATAACGATGAAACAAAAGGATGCTTTGGGCAAGTCTTCTATAAGTGATCAAGCACAACATGGGAAGTAAATTAAAGCTGCATTGGTACCTTTTCTTCTTGCATGAAGGGCCATGGCTATGCAACGAAAAGAAGGTATGTGAGAAAGTCGAGCTCTATGACTTTAAATGAAGCGCTTTTCGGGAGGCAACCCGTTTCTTTATGTATTTATTCCTTTCTTAGCGAGAATAAAGAATGGCACTATCTTATGATGATAAACTTGTGGTTATTAATCTAAGTTTAGTTTTCTTTTTAGAACCACCATCATGTTCATGCTCATATTTATTTATTTGCATGCATTGCATTTTGTTATCAACATGATGTTTCTTTGCATGTACATGTTTTGCATATAGTTGGCTTGGTTGTTTTAAGGCTCAATGATGTATGCTTTCATATCCATGTTAATGCTCCAACTGGGCATTTTCCTTTTGTGATCTTGTGTAAACGTGGTGTTTAAACATGATTTCGGACCATCATCATTAAGTTCGATAAACCTTGCTAGCTTTTCATATGTTTTCATGTTGCATTGGTTAGTTTATAAGCTCCGCAATGCGCTTAATTTTCCTTGTGCTATAAGGGTTATTGATTTAGGGATAGACATGGTGTTTTAACCCTTGATAAATAAACCTTTATGGCTATGGAAAAATTCGGCAACCTAGTTGTAAACATGGTGTTTAGAACTAGGTGAAAACATTGTCTTTGTTTATATGCTTTCCTATCATGTGCATACACACCTTGCACCACGTACACTCATTAGGTTTTTATTCCTCATTAAACTAATTATG
Organism: Cenchrus americanus; assembly: GCA_947561735.1. Classification (NCBI taxonomy): domain Eukaryota; kingdom Viridiplantae; phylum Streptophyta; class Magnoliopsida; order Poales; family Poaceae; genus Cenchrus; species Cenchrus americanus. Next base: position 70,813,386 of record OX387244.1, on the reverse strand, counting down.
CCACAAGTTAAGAATCTTAGGAGACATTGTTGGATTGTTGGCAATTCTATCTAGTCCCAACCGTCACCTTGGGGGTAGAATGTGCGTTTAAAACGTTTTACGGCAAGATAAAGACTCTCACTATAAGGAAATTGAAGGATGGCTAAGAAGTGCTTTGTCTTCTTCTTCCATGACTAGCAAAATGCTAAGCATGGGGGAGGCCCTGAATCTTCAACACGAAGTGCAACATGACACTCTAGAAGATAGAATGATAAAGATCGTTAACATCTCCGGATCAATGCGCAAGAAGCCACCAATCTCATCAAAATTCTGTATGGTCTCGAAGGGAAAACACTGGATATTTTTGGATATTTAGAAGCCCCATGAAGTTACAATTCCAACAAATCAAGAATCAAGACAATCGGAGGTTCCTACAAGCGGTTATGCCCGAATCACCGAGTGCAACACGTCCTGAAATCAGTTTTGAACAGCACGCAGCGCTGAAGTAAAACGGACATAGCTCCCTTGTTTGAACTCCGTTTTCGATGAATGACCACACGTTGGAAAGGTAATTTCATAAACTTTTCAATAGAGCTATATTTCGATATATGTTCTGTTCTGGACAGAGGGGGAAATCCATGAAAAAGAGACAGCAAGGAGATGATGAGAACAAGAAAGAGGAGATGGTGATGACAACATTGAAGAGAAGGGTGACCAATGACTCCATTAAGCATACAAGATTAAATTCAGAAGTTTAGGAGCATTGATAAATCAAGACAAAAGCAAAAGCCACATCGATACATGGAGATGTCGGAAGAAGGCAACGAAGAATTACAAAGGATGGTAACATCTCCATGGACCTTTTCTTTTCCAAACGCAAATGCTTGTAAGTATGCCTTCAACATCAACTAGGTGCAACCTTTTGTTTTATCTTCAAATAATAACATGGCTACTAGGAGGACAACCTAGGTTTCTTTTTACTTTCAATAGATAAGCATGACCATGTGTTCACCTCGATGTTCTATATTGCCTATGCTTATGGAAAGATGATGAAAGTTGCCGCTTTGTTTTACCTATATGAAGTTATACATGTCTTGGTTAATTGCTCTCTATAATATGATCTGAAATTAATTTAAATACCGGCTCTTTTATTTGTGGAGGTGAAATGACTATGCTCTAGACCCACATACATATCTTTGCTCTTTGATTTAAGTTTATGGATAGCCGGATAACTTGTTGTCTTTATGAAAACTTAACTTTTATGCTATCTACATGTTTGTGATGCTCTTGCAAAGTTCTACCTAACAACGCCATATACATATATGTTTTATGATAACAAAACCCGTAGATTGCAAACATATGTTTTGATGAGTTGGATTAGGATTGATTTCTATGGTTCGAGACTAAGAAGCTGGTCATTCCTTTGTGTAACTTTTTCATGCTAGCTTTTTTGTCCGTGCATTGTGGGTTTTCACATCGAAAATTTCACAAACTTCGCTGGGCATCCACCCTAAACCAAAAACATCTTTTTGTGACCACCTCCTTGTCCACAACCCAATTTGAGTATGGAGTAAAATTCTCGATGGAGATTCAAATATTCCGCAAGATTATGGAATTTATACTTACTTTAGCGGTCATTTCCCCTCTCTTTTATGCTCGAGGACGAGCATCGTTCAAGCATGGGGGAGGAGTCATTCTCTCGACGTAAATGCTATGTAAGTATTATGTTGCAAAAAGTTTTGAGGAGCAAAAGAAAAAAAGAATAAAAATGAAAAATGAAAAAAAATATGATAAGAAGAAAAGAAAAGTAAGAAAAATAGGAAGAATAAAGTGAAAAAAAGAAAGAGAGAAAAATGAGAAGGAAGATGCTCCTCGGTTCTTTTTGCTTCATAAGTTCTCAAGTGCCTTGATGACACATCCATACTCAAATCTTCCAACAACGTGCAATCCGATAACGAGGACTTCACTCGTGCCTCGGGATCATCCATTTGCCACTTGCACATGTCCACTTATCAAAATGTGTGTGTTTCGTCCCTCTCTCTTTCCAACATTTATTTTCCATGGCCTTTTTGACAAGTCTCGGTAATTCCAATAGACCTCTCTCTTAATTTGACAATATTTCGGATGTATGTTTTGCTAGGATTGTTTTTAACCTTCCAAGCTCCACATAAGCCTTCCACTATCACATATGAGTAGAGTAGGTTGAAAATAATCTAGTATAGGCTTGAGTGACTTGATGAGATGAGTGTTCCATGAGCTTTTGCAAGAGATTTTCACTTATGTTGGATATGCATCTTTTTGAAAATCTTCCATGTGACAAGGTAATGGTTTGAAGTTCACTTAAGTTTGAGAGCATCATGTTTATTAAATGTGGCTTGTTTTTTATTGTTAGTCTATCTTCCATAATGAAAAAGAAGCCGGTCACAACTTGAACTTTAAAAAATAAATTCTTAAGAGAGAGCCATTTGCCTCGTCATGAATGACTAAGTGCAGGGACAACGTTGGAAGGCAACACTGATTTCCCTTTTAAGCAAGGATTACTTACTCGAGGACGAGCAAGGTTTAAGCATGGGGGAGATGTTGACGGTGAATTTCCGTCAACCTAGAGTACTTGTTATACATTGGTTTCGATTATGATTTGCAACTAACCTGCCACTAGGCATACTAATGATATAACAAGTTCACACTTGCATGTCGATTTTGGAGTTTGTTGTTTACGCAGGAAATCTATGCTAAAGAGGAGACTTTCGGGATAAGTTCACCAAGCACTTTGGAAGAAGATCATGAAGCCCGATAAGAGTCAAGACACGTGATGAACATGACTCCAAATGACCCGAGGACAGAAGCGTCAACGTGCAAATCTTCAGGGACTCAACCAGAAAACAGCGAAGCTTGCATAGCAAGGATTCAAGCCTTAACCGTGAAGGAAACGACGTCAAAGGCCCACATGCAAGTGCACACGAATAAGGGACACGCAAGAAGCACCGGGGAGGAAACCGGGGCCGAACCGGGCCGAAATGGGCTCGGGCCGGCCGGCTCCGGGCCGACCGGCCCGGCCCCACTCCGGGGTCGGTTCGGTCCCCCCTTTGCCCTAGGTGTTCGTCTATTTATTGCCTCCGCCGCCGTCGGCCGCCACATCGAACAAATCATCCTACCGACGCCAATCACCGAACACCGCCGCCGCAAGATGAGGGAGAGAGTTAGATGAGCTCGTCGCAAGGATCAACGCCGGCGGAGAGAAGGAAGCAAGAGGAGGACTCCAAGCCGCTGGCCTAGAGGTGTTCCCAAGCTCCATCACCGCCATCTTCATCGACGACGTCCTCCGGAGTCTGCATCACCCCTATGTGCTTCAATCCGTGTAAGATGATTGGGTAATGTCTCCGTTCATCCCTAGTATTAGATGGATACATGCTATGTGATCGCTACTTGATTCGTGGTTTCAATCTATTGTTTTCATGTTGATGATGCTTTGATGATTAAGTTAGGCCACCGTGTTTTTCGAACGTATGATATCTGCTACTCCCATAGATTCCATCAACATATCGTGTCCATCATAGGTCTAGTCACGAATACCTTCGCGTAGTGACAGTACGAGAGGAGGGAAAGGGCGAAACCATGGTCACAACCCCCGGTAGATTGGTTTACCGCTTCGTGTAGTAGATGCATACCATGTTATCCTAGATCCTAGGGAGGGAACGCTTATCTTTCTTGCTCACTCTCTTGTGTTTACCCTTTACCATCTAGTTTAACCCTAGATTTGTTTGATCAACTTAACTTAGATTAACTTAGGTTAGATTGTCTTTACTTTTAGATTAATACTCTCTTTAAAGGTTTTCTTAGTCAACTAGATTAGTACTTGGTTAAGCGCTAGTAATCCCCTTGCTCCGCGGATTGACAAGAACCTTGGGAATCCCGTGGTGAAAAAGGTGTAGGTCCGTACGCTTGCGGATCGTAGGTGGATACGAGTTTTATCCGTCAACAATATTCTTCGACTGCGACACATAAGCTATGGAACTCGCAGCCACCAATCAAGTACCCAACGCCATGATGGAGTTCTACGCTGCATCCAAGAAACTTGCCCCAAGTGGGCTCGACATCCCAAAGAAGTCGGGCACAGCCAACAAGCCTCAGCCGTCTGAGGAAGTGCATGTCAAGACGATCGACCTCGGGACAAGCGACAACAGCAAGACTACCACCATCGGGGCGGGCCTTGACCCGAAATAGGAAGACGCGCTCGTCAGCTTCCTTCGGGCTAACCGAGACATCTTCACTTGGAAGCTAGTGGACATGCCAGGGGTGCCCAGGCGGCTGATCGAGCACTCACTCAACATCGATCCTAAAGCTATCCCGAAAAGACAACACCTCCGCCGTTTCACCGATGACAGACGGGACGCCATCAAGAAGGAACTCGCCAAACTACTCGCGGCTGGCTTCATCAGAGAAGTCTTTGTTGACGCAAAATCAGCACCTCGCGCCAAGCACACAGCAAGCCGAACAAAGCTGGCTTAACACACATGCCAGATCCGAAGCGTGCTAGTCAATTTTCCTGAAACTGACAAAGGATGAAAAGCAGTTAGATAAAAACTTGGAACTTGCCGGGTGGTACCAGACAGTTCCGTATTTACGGCCAGAAAGCCAAGTAGAAAGACATATAGCTACAAAAAGCTATCTGTCAGCAGATTGAATATCATTCATGAGCTTTAAAAACATAAAATAGGATAAAGCCGAATGCATGACGTAAGCATGATGAAAGATCAGTCTTTGAACAAATAACTACAACAAGCTATCTGTCAACAAATTTTAATATCATTCGGAAGCTTTAAAACATGAAACCAGAGTATAGCCGAATGCGTGACGTAAGCATGACAAAAGATCAGTCTTTGTTTTAAAAGACATTGCTTGCATGTGGTCATGACCGATTTTCAAGGATAAATAACAATAAAAATAAATAAGGTGAAAGCATGATTATAAATATGAAGTAAACAAGCATGCATAGGCCAAAAGCACTAGTCTACCGTGTGTCTAGGTACTTTCAAACCCGTCAAGCCTGACACCAAACAAGTTAATCCACCGCATGATACGACTTGTTTGAAACCATGCCACCAGCCACAAAAAGATTAATCCACCACATAATACAATCTAAATATGGAAGGCTAAAAGCATACATTATTTAAAACAAAACTTATGAACATGTTTCACTCGTGGTAAGATTGCTGAATATGGCTGTACAGCCGAATCTGGTTCCGTGGAGAAGGAACAAGCATTGCCAAAGATGACAAATCTATCAGATTGAATCGAAAACTAATCCACCAGATGACTAGCTCTAAAACAACCCAAAAACCTGCATCGACCGCATGATACTCGGTTCTGTCAAGATCTAAGCAAGATCAACAAGCTTGAACTCGCAACACGTGACAACCTAGATCGATTCGGGTTCGGCTATAAAAGAGCACGTGATTCATGCATCACATTGGATTAGAGATTTGAACACACAACGTAAGGATCATAAAACAAAATTAAGCCGAATCTGATCAATCTAAATTGGGCAAAGAGTGTTACATGAATTAAACATAAAGTAAAATCCAAAGCAACACGAGGTAACTTAATGAATCTATTAGATCTTGCCAAATCTAATAGAGCTGATAACTAGCTCCAAGCTAGATCTTAGCCCACCGAATGGCTCATGATCTAACAAGAAACCCTCTTGAACTAAGCTTAAATCCACCACTTGATACTAAGCATGGTAACAAGACTACTTGCATCATGATCTAAACCCACCGCATGATACTAGACATGATACAAGGCTGCCGGTACTTACGGAGGTCGACAGATTGATGACTCCTCTCAAAGAACTCGATGACTCGACTAAAGGACTCGAAAGGTTGGCGTAAGGCCGGTTTGTTGTGAAATTGTTCGATCCCTATTACAAACATCACGGGTTTATATTTATACCCTTGTCCTAACACGACTCCTGGTCGACTACGAGTACAACATTTAATACCTAAATTAATGCTCCGGCGCCAATGTCCATCTCGTACCAGCCATCAATTCGTCCCTTCCTTATATCCGGGCCACGTCATCATGCATTCCCGAAAACTTCCTTTTAGAAGCGCAAACAGTCCTTCTGCCGAATGATGGCGTATTGCCGACCGCAAGCATCTTTAAAGAATCTTCCGAGGAGATTTTTCCTGCCGAATGGCATTTCATTACCAAACTCCGCCCACAAGTCAGTCCCTTTCCTGTACCAATTTTTGGTGTTAACATATGCCCCTTCAATTACGGGATAAAAGTGATTTTATTCCAGAATTGACCATAAATGCTCAACGTCTCCGGGCTAAATCTGTTCAGCACCCATTCTCTCCTTTCGCGAGCCGCTGGAATCCTCATCCAGATCTAAACCCTAGTTCATAAATCCTTCAAGCTCAAATCTCCAAATGGCGGACCAAGATCAAGCTCTTAAGGTAAATCCCATTCTCCGAAGGTTCATTCGGTATTACTCTCGAATCCCATCCTAGATTATCTGTTTACCTTTTCTTGTTCTTGATAGGCTTCAACCACCGAGATTCTAATCCCCATTGAGGAAAAATCACAATCCTACTTCCTCGAACCCGTGGGAACCTCTGACCCTCTCAAGTTTATCGAAGCCGAATCTCAGAGAATCCCCTTTAAAGCGGCTTTATCGAGCCCCCATAAGTGGCAAGATACCTTCAAGAACTGGCCCCTGCCTCCAATTGCAGGTTGGAGAAACTGGTACAAGAAGGTACTTGACGACAACAGTGCAAAAACCAGTAATTGGGATAGCCTCCGCATCACCTAGTGTTTGGAATTATCTTTGGCCAAAACTCCCAAGAATAAGAATCTTTTAATTGCATCCTGTCATTTCTGGTCAAATGGTGTTAATGCTTTTCTCTTTGGTCATGGTCTGATGTCTTCTACTCTGGCCGATGTATATATGATGACCAGCCTTGATATTACAGGATCCGTGTACCCTTATAAATACAAAGGCTCCACCAGGCAAAGAGGAGTGAAAACAGGAGTTGGATACAAGATGTATATCCAGAATCATATGTGTCACACCCCGAAATTTCCAATTTCGGGATGTGAATAGAGAGAATAATTAAATAATGATTTTCTCATAATTTTAAAAAAATTTTCCAACATTTATTTTCTTTACAGGAAATATAGTATAGGAAAAATCCTTTGTCTGTTTTTCTAAATTAAATAAAAGTTATGTGTGTTGCATTCATGCCGATGCATCTAGTGGTCCTTGAGTGCAAAAAGGTTTCAAAAATGCGATTAGGAGTCGTTCTAATTCTCCGCAGAATTTTCCGGATTTTTCTCGGGATTTATTGTCATTTTCCTTGAGCTATTTCTATTTATTAGAAGGCTCTAAAATATTTATCATGAGCACCAAATGCTTTGTTTGGATTGTTCATGACCTAATCTATCTCTAGGAATTTTCTTGGAATTTTTGGGATTTTCTGACTATTTTTTCGTGCTTTAAGGTATTTTTCTGGACTTTTTCTGGAATTACTTTTGCACTGGAAAATATTTCGGAAAAAAAAGAAAACCTATCCTATTCTTAACGGGCCGAGCCCGGAGGCTCGACCCGCTTCGCCCGCGCCCGCCCGCTCCGGCCCGGCCCGAGCCGAGGCCGGCCCATCGGTCGGCCGGAGGCCGAACGAAAGCCGGGGCGCCGCCGCCGGCCGCCCGGCGCTTGGCGTGCGTGCGCGCGCGGGCCCCCCGTGCCCCGCGCCCCCGCGCCCTATAGGCGGCGCCCGAGGCCGACCCCCGCGCGCGAACCCTAGCGCCCTCCTCGCCGGCCGCGCCGCCCCGCCGCCGCCCCCCGTGCCGCGAACGCCGCCGCCATAGGAGCCCCGGCTCCACGGCGCCGCCGTCGGCGATTTGTCGCGGTCGCCGCTCTCCGGGGCAAGCCGACGCCACCGGCGGCTCCACGACATCACGCCGCACCTCCTCGGCCTCTCCCTCGCGCGCGCGCGCGCGCGCGCCGCCCGCGACCGGACGCCGCCGCCGCCGGGGTCGCAAGGTGCCGCCGGACCCGCTCGTCGATTCGCCGGATTGGAGCATCCCCGGGCGAACCGACCCCACCGTAAGCATCCACACGCCGAGCTCGCTCGTTTCGCCGCTTCCCGCCGCCGGAAACCCACCGGAGCGCCGCCGCCGCATGAGGCCGCCGCCGGCCGTCGGCCGCACGCGCCGCCGGCCGCCTTGGCGTCTCTCCTCCACCCCGGGGTGCACGTCGGTGAGATCCCCTCGACCTCCTCCTCCTTTTGCCCACCTCACTCGAGCCCCTCGCAGTGCAGGTCGCCGGCGCCGCCGGGGGATGGAGCTCCTCTGTTCGCCGCCAGGGAAGTCCAGAGGAGGAAGAAGGGGAGGGGTCATTTTGCGGTTAGGACCCTGTTCTTTCCAGTAACTCTTTGTTCTCTTTTGTTTCTTGTAAAACTTGCTCATAACCCCCTGTAAAAACACCACCGTTCACACATAAAACCGCCTGGAGATCTTGCAAGTAAATCCCTGAGTTTATATACATAATTATGTATATGCCCCTGCCTTTTCACGGTAAACTCCCTAGAAGTTCCCGATCTCTCGCATCTACGTCCCCGGATTTTTAAAAAAGTCCACATCTTTCTTGTTTTAGCTCCGTTTTAATCCGTTCAAGTTGCGTTAGAATCATAATAATGTAAAGCACGCGTTAGTGGTGTGTTTTCACCATGTTTTGTTTCTGAAAATAAAATTAATAATAATTTCGATTAATGACTAGTTATGCATGCATTTTATAAATAAAAGCTACATAGATCTATACACCATTTTTCATAAGCAAATTTAATTTGATTAACGTTTCTATCACATGTTTTTGTACATAAAAGTTAATTAGATCTTTATCTCGGTTTTCGTAAACCAAATGTTAATTTGTTTAATTGTTAATTAATCTTTTCTAATTAATATTTGATTAGGCTTTTACATCGGCTTTTCTAATAAATATTAATATGATTAATGCCAATACCATAATGTTTTTAATAATAATATGATCTACTCGAATTACAAAGTTTCGTTTAGATTGTTCATATAGATTAGTTTTTCTAAATTAAATGTTTAATCGGTTTAATCAATATATGAATCTTTATTAATAAGACTTGACTAGTTCTTTACACCGGTTTCGTAAACAAAGTTTAATATTGCATTAATGTCAACATAGGGTATTTTATTTCTGAAATATCCTTTATATTTGTTTTGTTAATTAAAATGAACCTAGCTCATAGCCTTGTTCTCTCATAAATGCAAATAATTCGTTAGACGTTCGGTGTCAGCTTTATCTTAGTATCTCTTTTGATCAAGTTTGTCAGAGGCTCTAAACCTTTCTAGTGTTAGCCCCAAGCTAAACCGTGTGCATCTAATCAAGCCTTAGAGTTTCTGTTTAGCTCAGTAGCTTTGTCTGTGTGAGTAGTTTGCCTTTGCTCATTTGCCTATCAAATAATCTTATCACTCTTGTTTCATGAATCTTGTATATCGGCATCTAGCTAGTTGATGTCTATCCCATCTCTCGTTAGGTTGTCTTTTCATAAATCGGCTATGTTCTTATGCTCAACCTTTCATAGCTATACCTTTCTTCGAGCTAATCTCGTTATCGGTTCCTTTATCAACTAGTTTAGCTTAACTTTTTGCTCGCTGTTGCCCTTCGGTCTAGTTCTCTACGTAGACTAGTTTTCCTAAACCCACCTTAAGGTTCTCTTGTGCGTTGATAGTTCGTTTGTGCCGTTCTAGTTCGTTTCGCCATAACTTATGCGTTAGCATGTGTATCACCTCGTTACTTGTTTTAATATTAAAAGATGCATGTTAATCTCGACTAATTCTTATTCTAATGCTTTTATAAATAAAAAGTGATTAGGTTCTAATCCGGTTGTCTTTAATCATGATGCAATTGGTTAATCCCTATTTATAACTAGTTTTTTTCTAAGTAAAAGATGTTAGAGTTAAACATCGGTTTTCATAATAAAGTTAAAATGCCTAATGACTTCATAAATGCCTTTTCAATATTAAATATGTTTAGTCGAACACGTGACATAAAGTTACTCGTTTAGATATCTTATACTTGCTTCATCTTTCTAAAGTAATTGTTAATTTGACATAACTTCTACTCGAATGTTCTAAATAAAACATGATTAGGTTTATCGTGATTTCTTTAATTAAATGTAACTTGTTTAATGGTAACATAGAGTATTTCTCTGAAATATTCTTTCACATGATTTCTTAATTAAAATATGCCAAGCGTAGTCTCTTGTTGTTTGTTGATGATCTCACGATAGTTTTGAGCTTAGTTTTGTGTTCAGCGTTTCTTGCGCCTATGTAACCATAGAATCGAGCTCTATCTCAGTGTGATCTTTCCGGTCCTTGCTCAATCTTCCGCGACCATCCCTTTAAAGTTAACCAAGCCTTTCCAAGCACCCTTTGTGTTCTTTAGTGATCCATCTAATCAAGCCTATCCTTTAGTGCGTTCTTTTAAAGCTTTCTTATGATTGGTGTTTTGTTCTTAGTACGCTTGTTTGTTTCCTTTGTGTATGTTTGTGCTCGATGATTGATGCGCTTAGAGTGAACGCCGTTCGAGAAGCTTGGAAGAGCTTGAAGTTGAAGATATTCTGAGCAACGACATTACTTTGGTTAAAGACAAGTGTGTCCTTGATCTTTTGTCCTAAGAATTATACTTAATCACTCATTGCAATGCTTGCATTAAATTTGATGGGTTCCTATTAAGGAATTCCTAGTCTTTATGATCACTCCTTGTTAACCCGGGTTTACATTTATGTTGGGTAGCTATGCTTAGTTGCTATAATCGGGGTTATGGTGGTTCTAATGAACAACAATGATGAACATACTTTACTTTGATGCTATATATCTCTCGGTTAATAACAAGATCATATGGTTTAATCGGAACATGGAGAACCACCCGGGAAAACGGTGCAACCACAGTCCACATGGCTCTGGCTTAGCCAAGTAATTAGGAGAGTGGGTTAGCTGATAGCTCTTTTCCGAGAGGGGCACAGGGGGCCGGAGTTGAAGGGGTATAGCCCGGTTCTTTTGGGGTAGCAGCCTTGGCTAAGGTGCTGACCATTAGGGAGGGTTATGGTCCCCTCCGCTGCTGTAACTGTTGCGGGCTGTTGGTTTCTCTTCTTTCCTTTATAAAGGCTTCGTAGTGGACCCCTAGCCACTCACCTCGGAAGTGTTTAAGGGCCTTGCAAACCCGGACGACATGGGGAACACGAACTGTGGGTAAAGTGTACAACCTGCGAGTGTAAAGGCGATCGATTAGCCGTGCCCACGGTCACGGGCGGCCCGGACCCTCACATGATAATTAAACTTGAAGATGGACATAAATCGTGTTCTCTCGGTTATGCTGCCATGTGCTTATGGCGTATTTCTTACCTTATGCTTAATTGTGGGTTGGTATAAACTTATACTTTATTAGTAATCGGGTGCTAATAAAACTTTACCAACTAAAATTGCTGAAATGCTTTGAGCCGACCCACTATAAAGCCTTTGCATTCATTCTTTCCCCACACTTGCCGAGTACGACAAGTGCTCACCCTTGCTATAAACATTGTTGCTCGGAAGGAGGAAGCTACTTTGAAGTCTTGTGAAGATGTTGCCGGTGCTAGGCGTACGCAACCCCCGCCGATCGCTCGTGAAGTTTGGAGCCGTTGTTTCCCGAGATTCCGTCGTAAATCTCTCGATAATCTCTCTTTCATTACGTGATATTGTTTCGTTATTCACTATGATGTCACTATATGTATGAAACTAGATCCCGGCATACATATAGCTAGCACTTGGTTTTCTTCAAAAAATTGGGTGTGACAGAGTGGTATCGTAGCCGTATCGACCGTAGGACGTAAGCCTAGTTAGCAACGGATGTTTCCTAAGGTCTCTTTTGATCTAAAGTCTCTTCTTACCGTATCCTTGACCTCTCGGATGAATTATCTCACATTTTAGCCATCTTCTTTTCTCCATACCATGAATTATTATATATTTATCTTCACTCTCCTTGAACTTCTCTTCGACCTTGTCTACTCATTCCCTCAAGCCATAAACACCCCCTTGATTCACCTGGTAGAACCGTTACCCTTAGCATTCTATCCGCTCGCGCAGCTCTCCGACACATCAGCGCTGTTTCAATTTTATCTCGAGCTACAAAACTCCGATCGACATGAAATCAGTTGGGTTAGTTCCTAAATTTCATAAGTGAATTTCTATAAAAAATTCAGCCCTATCCAGTACATGTTCCAGAAGCTATACTCAAAACATTGGAGCTATCAGAAACTGTAAACTCTGCTGACCTAGTTATCTTCAATATTCTATATCTCGGGCTATAGACCTCCGATTGAGGTAAATCCAATTGGAGTAGTTCAGGAATTTCATCAGATTCCCTCTGTCCAAAATTTAGCAATATTCGTTTTGTATCCATGGAGATACATACGAATTAGTGGAGCATTCAGAATCTGCCAACACTGCTGACATAGCCATCTTGTTTAATTCATATCTCGAGTCCAAAACCTTCGATTGAGGTGATTCCAGTTAGGATGAACTCATAATTTCGGCCTCCTTGATCTGGGAAAAAATCTATTATTTATGGATGTCCTTTCTAGAGCTACATCTGATCCATTAGGAGGATACCCCCGACTTATTTAACAACGGCTAGTATCGTTCCCTTAGCTATGCCTTGATTGGTGGAATTCAGTGCTTGCATGATGATGCTTGGTTTTGTGACATTGGTTGTGTTAGTTCTTTGAAGTGAGTGTTGGTGTATTGTGGGTCTTACATCCGCAATAACATCAGTTGCCTAGTTGGGTTCTTCTTTTGTACCTCCCACCTCCTTGTTCTCCCCCACTCGTTTTGCACTACTCTTGTTCCCCTTCTGATCATATCTTTACCTACCAACCAGATGAAAAACCCAAACGAAAGTAACCAAGGAGAAAGCTATGAGAACAGTGGTGATTATGGATACAACCAAGATGCGCTGTCATATCCACCCTCAGACGATAAGTATGCAGAGTTCATGAGGACTGAGCCGCCAATGTTCTCCAGTACCACATACCCCTTAGAAGCTAAAGACTGGATCAAGACAATTGAAGAGAAGCTAGATATGGTACAATGCAATGATGGAGAGAAAGCTTTGTATGCATCTTGGCAGCTTATAGGAGCAGCTTCAGAATGGTGGAATTCTTACATCAATAGGACCTCAGCAACCTGAGAGTATTGTGTGGAAGGAATTCAAAGACAACTTTATCTTACACCATACCCCTGTGAGTGCGATGAAGCTCAAGAGGAAGGAGTTCCTTAACTTAAAGCAAGGACAGATGACGGTAACTGAGTACGAGGATAAGTTTATTCGGTTATCTCTCGTATGCCCCAAGATCGGTGAGAGTGATAAGAAGAAACGAGAGCATTTCATCAAAGGGTTGAATGAAGATCTTCGAAGTATACTAAGCCTACATGAGTACTCCAGTCTACAAGATTTAATCAACAAAGCCGTTGGGCTAGAAAGCAAGCTACGAGGAGATCATGAGTAAGAAGAGAAAAAGGCAATATCCGGGGAAGCCAATAACAACTCTCACCTACATCATATGTCTCAAGCCCAAGGTTTTCCCGAAGATCACAATGAAGATGCATATCTAGAATACCCTCATGGTGTCACAATACCGGTGATTTATGAGACACCACGGAATCGTCGAAACATTAGGGAAAGTAAATCTTGTTTCTATTGCAAAGTCGGTGACACTTTATCAACGGATGCTCGAAGAAATTTCTAGATCGTCATTTCAAGAGGGAATCGCGATAACGACACAAGCAAGACAAGACCCCCGATATTTAAGGATGTTAGTATAAGTTAGGCTTGGAAAGTTTTTCCGTAATATGAGAGGAATGATATTCTTTGAAGGACATCATAAGAAGGAATTGAAGACAACACCAATGTCAACAAGCAAAAGCTACGCCACCATCGTGAGGTAAAAGTGAGCAAGATGAAGAAAAGAAGACCTCACTATACCTTCCTTCCCACCTTGTGCTTGATTTTGTCCCACCTAGCTCATTCTGATGAAGACCCCAACAATCATTGAAGAAAAGATTAAAGGTTTCACACCGATCAACAAAAGAGGATGACCGCCTACCTACTTCGATCGCAATGTTCTTGTTTATCTCCCTCCTCCTTGCTTCTTCTTTCTTTGAATCTCGGGACGAGATTCCGTTTAAGGGGGGTAGATTTGTCACACCCTGAAATTTCCAATTTCAGGATGTGAATAGAGAGAATAATTAAATAATGATTTTCTCATAATTTTAAATTTTTTTTCCAACATTTATTTTCTTTACAGGAAATATAGTATAGGAAAAATCCTTTGTCTGTTTTTCTAAATTAAATAAAAGTTATGTGTGTTGCATTCATGCCGATGCATCTAGTGGTCCTTGAGTGCAAAAAGGTTTCAAAAATGCGATTAGGAGTCGTTCTAATTCTCCAGAGAATTTTCCGGATTTTTCTGGGATTTATTCTCATTTTCCTTGAGCTATTTCTATTTATTAGAAGGCTCTAAAATATTTATCATGAGCACCAAATGCTTTGTTTGGATTGTTCATGACCTAATCTATCTCTAGGAATTTTCTTGGAATTTTTGGGATTTTCTGACTATTTTTTCGTGCTTTAAGGTATTTTTCTGGACTTTTTCTGGAATTACTTTTGCACTGGAAAATATTTCGGAAAAAAAAGAAAACCTATCCTATTCTTAACGGGCCGAGCCGGAGGCTCGACCCGCTTCGCCCGCGCCCGCCCGCTCCGGCCCGGCCGCGAGCCGGCCCGGCCCATCGGTCGGCCGGAGGCCGAACGGGGCCGGGCGCCGCCGCCGGCCGCCGGCCTTGGCGTGCGTGTGCGCCTAGGCCCCCGTGCCCCGCGCCCCCGCGCCCTATAGGCGGCGCCCAAGGCCGACCCCGCGCGCGAACCCTAGCGCCCTCCTCGCCGCCGCGCCGCCCCGCCGCCGCCACCCGTGCCGCGAACGCCGCCGCCATAGGAGCCCGGCTCCGTAGCGCCGCCGTCGGCGATTTGTCGCGGTCGCCGCTCTCCGGGGCAAGCCGACGCCACGGGCGGCTCCGCGACATCACGCCGCACCTCCTCGCCCTCTCCCCGCGCGTCGCGCGAAGCGCGCGCCGCCGCCGCGACCGACGCCGCCGCCGCCGCCGGGGGTCGCAAGGTGCCGCCGGACCGCTCGTCGATTCGCCGGATTGGAGCATCCCCGGGCGAACCGACCCCACCGCAAGCATCCACACGCCGAGCTCGCCCGTTTCGCCGCTTCCCCGCCGCCGGAAACCCACCGGAGCGCCGCCGCCGCGTGAGGCCGCGCCGGCCGGCCGTCGCCGCACGCCGTCGACGGGCCGCCTTGGCGTCTCTCCTCCACCCCGGGGTGCACGTCGGTGAGATCCCCTCGACCTCCTCCTCCTTTTCCCCACCTCACTCGGGCCCCTCGCAGGTGCGGTCACCGGCGCCGTCGGGGGATGGAGCTCCTCCGTTCGCCGCCGGGGGAAGTCCGGAGGAGGAAGAAGGGGAGATGTCATCTTGCGGTTAGGACCCCGTTCTTTCCAAGTAACTCTTTGTTCTCTTTTGTTTCTTGTAAAACTTGCTCATAACCCCCCCGTAAAAACACCACCGTTCACACATAAAACCGCCCGGAGATCTTGCAAGTAAATCCCCGAGTTTATATACATGATTATGTATGTGCCCCCGCCTTTTCACAAGAAACTCCCTAGAAGTTCTTGATCTCTCGCATCTACGTCCCCGGATTTTTAAAAAAGTCCACATCTTTCTTGTTTTAGCTCCGTTTTAATCCGTTCAAGTTGCGTTAGAATGATAATAATGTAAAGCACGCGTTAGTGGTGTGTTTTCACCATGTTTTGTTTCCGAAAATAAAATTAATAATAATTTCGATTAATGACTAGTTATGCATGCATTTTATAAATAAAAGCTACATAGATCTATACACCATTTTTCATAAGCAAATTTAATTTGATTAATGTTTCTATCACATGTTTTTGTACATAAAAGTTAATTAGATCTTTATCTCGGTTTTCGTAAACCAAATGTTAATTTGTTTAATTGTTAATTAATCTTTTCTAATTAAAATTTGATTAGGCTTTTACATCGGCTTTTCTAATAAATATTAATATGATTAATGCCAATACCATAATGTTTTTAATAATAATATGATCTACTCGAATTACAAAGTTTCGTTTAGATTGTTCATATAGATTAGTTTTTCTAAATTAAATGTTTAATCGGTTTAATCAATATATGAATCAATATACTTTATGTTTTAATTCATGTAACACATCTTTGCCCAATCTAGATGGGTTTGGATCGGCTATATCTCTTTTATGATCCTTGTTCGAGTAGGTTTCATGTTTTAACACGTGGATCTTGTGCTTTCCGATAGCCGAAACCGAATCGATCTAGGTTGTTACGTGTTGCGGGTTCAAGCTTGCTAATGTTCGTATAAATCTTGAAAGAACCGGGTATCATGCGGTAGATGCAGGTTTTTGGGTTGCTTTGGAGCTAGTCATCCGGTGGATTAGATTCCCAAATCAATCTGATAGATTTATTCACGTGGTAATGTTTGTTCCTTCTTCATGGACCCCGAATCGGTACGTTCACCGTATTCGGTTATGTTTCTTCACGGGTAGAACACGTGCGTTATTTATGTTTTAAATGATGCATGCTTTTAGCTTTCCATATTTAGATTGTATCATGCGGTGGATATATTTGTTTGATATCGTACCCGACGGGTCTTCAAGTAACTAGACATGCAGTAGACTAGTGCTTTGGATCTATGCATGCTTGTTTAATACATGATCATGTTCGTGCTTTACTTTATTTATTTATTTAATGCTAACCTTCATGGGGATCGGTCGTGGCCTCGTGCATGTATCCTTATTTATACAACGACCGATCGCTGTCATGCTTACGTCATCCATTCGGCAATGTTACTTTTTCCCTTTTGCGAGCTCCCGAATGGTTATAGTCCGTTGGCAGATAGCTTTCTACAGCTATGTGTCATCCTATCTGGCTCTTTAGCCGTAAATATGGAACTGTCTGGTACCACCCGGCAAGTTCCAAGCTTTGATATCTAACTGCTTTATCTTTTGTTAATTTTCGTGGAAAAATTGATCGGCACGTCTTTCGCTCTCTCGCGCGTGTGAAGCCGACTTTGTTCGGCTTGTCGTGTGATTGGCGTTGAGTGCACTTTTCGCGTCAACACACTTTTTGGCACGCCCGGGGGACCAACGTGCCGAATTGATTCAAGATGCCTGAAATCGCAGACCTCATGGATGTCAACCTTGAAGACCTTTCTCCAGAGCAGCGGCAGCAACTCCAAGACGTCGTGGACCAGTTTCAGCAGAAGTGTCTGATGTCGTTCAAAAAGAATAGAAGCGGCGTCCCGTATCTGAAGAACGAGATGCCCAGGGTGCTGCTGCCAGGAGAAAGCGATGCCACATCTCAGCAGGAGAAGGAGGAATGCGCGCGCGTATTCCAAGAATCAGCAGATTACATGCTTACCAAGCACAACAAGGCTTTCCTCGGGTCGCTCCAGCAGATGATGGTGGCCATCTTTGGCCCGGGCATGGAGCAAGCGTTCGGAAAGGCGCCCGTCCAGAGGAGCACCGTGGAGCTGGGTGAGTCAAGCTCTCAGCCGCCGCTACGGAGCCAGCCACAGCAGCCTCCTCCTCAGAGCTCCGGAAGCCAAGCGTTCCAACCCTCCTCCGCGGGCGCCGGGGGGCGGCCGGTGGCTTCCTCGGGTTGCTCCGGCGGATGATGGTGGCCATCTTTGGCCCGGGCATGGAGCAAGCGTTCGGCAAGGCGCCCGTCCAGAGGAGCACCGTGGAGCTGGGTGAGTCAAGCTCTCAGCCGCCGCTACGGAGCCAGCCACAGCAGCCTCCTCCTCAGAGCTCCGGAAGCCAAGCGTTCCAACCTCCTCCGCAGGCGCTGGGGGGGGCGGCCAGTTCAGCCCCCGTTACAAGCTTCAGGAAGTCGGCCCGGTCCCCGCCGCCACCACGGAGCGGCACGGGTCGGCACCGTGCAACAGCCGAATCCGTACCAGCCTACGTACGGAGACCTAGCGTTCGGCTCGTCTGGGGCCCCACTTGATCCCGGCCGGAGGATTGCTCCGTCGACCAACTGGCTGCAGAAGAATTTGTACGGCGGTGGTTATCATGAAGTAGAAAACTACGGAGCGTTCGACGCCTTCCCGCACCTAGGATACGCGCCGGTGCGCAGCGCGCAGAAGATGACGCCCGGCGTGCAAGATGGCCGAATTGATGCAAAATCAGTTCGGCCTCAAGCCAAAGATGCAAGGACCCGCCTATAGGCCGCCGTTCCCAGAATGGTACTACAATGTGCTCTTGCCGCCAAGGGTGAAGCCGCCAACAGAATTCACAAAGTTCTCGGGGCAAGACGAAACGAGCACGGTCGAGCACATCGCTCGTTACCTCATGCAACTTGGGGAGTGCTCAGCCGAGGAGACGTTCAGGGTTCGCTACTTCCCCGCCTCGCTGACAGGTCCAGCGTATCAGTGGTTCTCGTCCCTACCTCCTGAATCAGTGGCCAGATGGAAGGACTTAGAGCGGAAATTCCACGCTCATTATTTCAGCGGCAGCTCTGAGAAGAAGCTGATTGATCTTGCCACCCTGAAGCAAAGGCACAGCGAAACGCCGCCGGGAATTTCTTAGAAGATTCGGGGATGTCAAAGGCATGTGCTTCTCGCCGAACTTGCCGGACGATCGGTTGGGCGATATGGCCGTCGCCGGGATGTTGCCGGCCGTGCGCGAGAAGTTGTTTGGGATGGAATTTGAGAACTCGGGCCGGCTATCGTAGAAGCTATCTCTCGATGAGCAATCGGGCATATGGCCTCAAGAAGGACCCCAAATTTGGCAAGCAACACGACGTCGGCGACATCTACAACCAGTTCCCCGGACAAAGCCGATCCGTTCGAGGATTCGAGGATGAATTGGATGTAGCCACAGCGAGAGATCATGTGGGGTAAGGAGCCCTTGACAATGAATCAGCCGGGGTCAAGCAGACCAAGGGGACTTATGACTTTGACATCACGAAGGCTGATAAGTTGTTTGAGCTCTTAGTGAAAGAAGGCCGAATCAAGTTGCCTGAGGGGCATTCTATGCTTCGGCCCGATGGAGTTAAAGCAAAACGTTACTGTGGCTTCCATGACAGGGATTCACACTCCATCAATGATTGCAGGGTCTTCAGAATGAGGATCCAGAAGGCCATCCAGGAGGGTCACCTCAAGTTCGATAACAAGATGAAGCTGGATGGCCACCCCTTTCCTCAAAACATGGTCGGCTTTTCTCGTCAATGTGATAACGGCCGAGGAGAAGGGAAAAGTCAAGGTCTTGACCTCGACCGGGTATAGACAAGGTGGAGCAAAGGGACCCGCAGCGCCGGTGACTCTAGAACGGGTGCAAGGTGACGCCCCCCGCATTCTTAAGAGTCACATCGAGATTGGGGAATCGTCCGCAGCTAAGCCCAAGGTGACATCGCGCATTCTCCTCAACAAATGGCGGCGCTAAATAGAGAAAGAGCGTTACCGGAAGCGGCGCTACGAGGGAGGAGCGAGCGCATAGGCGAAGAAGAGGCGCGCGGGGAGAGACCGGGAGCGAGACACGCGCGAGCGGAGCGTGCACACCGGGGATGCGCCTTCTTCGGGCACCGCCGGAATGAGGGTTTAAAGCTGCCCACATTGAAGAACCGTCCCGAATGCGGCGACGGGTATGTTGAGTACGGGCAGAAACCGCAATCGCCGATCCGTCCACGAGAGGCTTGGAAGGATCCACCCTAATGGGGATCGGCGCCAAAAAATTGAAGTCATCGATCATCCCGGAAGCGCCAAGCCGATCTCGGGTGGGCCGATCAAGAAGATGACGAGGTTGACTACATCCGGCGAAGGGGCGGTGGTGCCCACCCGGCCTACGCAAGAGTCGAAGAGACGGGTCCGGCGCTTGAGGAACCGTGAATTGAAGCAAGCCGGAATCCGGACGAGGCGGATGTGGCGCCCCAAGGACCAACCCGAGGGATCGAAGCGTTCGGCTCCGAGCATGCATGGTATACTTCCCGCCGAACGAGTTCATGGCTCATGCTAACCGGGTTATGCAGAGGAAGCTTCCTTCGACGACGAGCGGGCATCGAGGGGATGATGGCACAACTGGTGCTGGCCAAACAGGCCATCTTCGACAAGCCGTCCAAGAACCGTCACATGAGGCCGCTGTACTTGAGAGGATACGTCAATGGCAAGCCATTGACCAAGATGTTTGTCGACGGTGGAGCGGCAGTCAATGTAATGTCGTACACCACCTTCAGGAAGCTTGGCATGGGCCCGAGCGATTTGACGCCTACAAGCATCATCTTGAATGATTTCGCCGGGAACCCCTCAGACACCAAGGGATGCGCTCACGTGGACTTGATGATCGGGTCCACGACGCTTCTCACCACCTTCTTTATCATCGAGGGCAAAGGAGCCTACGGCCCTGGCTGCTTGGGCGGGATTGGATTCATGCTAATCGTTGCGTCCCGTCCACCATGCATCAACGGCTTATCCGGTAGGTGGACGATGAGATCGAGGTCGTCCGAGCGGATGACTCCGTGAGCGTGGCCAACATGGAACCAGCCTTTCCGGGAATACCAAGGCATCGATTGTTTCTCGGGGAAAGATCGGGGAGAAGGTCCCGTTGAACCCGTCGGCGGTGATCAACGGCCGATTCAAGCGATCGGATCTTATAGTAATTTTTAATGGAGAACCCCGTAGATGGCACCGATGGCAAATTAGGGCGAGGATTCATGTCGGTCGATAAACCGGAAGAAGTTGACATTGGAAGCAAGTGATAAGCCAAGGCCGACGTTCATCAGTGCAAATTTGCAGCCAGACTTCAGGGGGAATTTAATTGAGCTTCTCAAAGAATACAAGGATTGCTTCGCCTGGGATTACTCGGAGATGCCTGGATTGGATCGTTCCATCGTCGAGCATCGGTTGCCAATCAAGCCTGGTTTCAAACCATATAAGCAACCACCCCGGAAAATCTACAAGGATGAAGTATTGGCCGATGTGAAGAAGGAAGTTGAAAGATTACTTGACGCAAACTTCGTTCGGCCATGCAGATACGCGGAGTGGATTTCTAACATCGTCCCTGTGTACAAGAAGAATGGGAAAATGAGAGTTTGCATAGATTTCAGGGACCTGAACAGAGCTACTCCGATGGATGGATACCCGATGCCTATTGCCGATTTGTTGATTGATGCTGCCGCTGGACACAAGGTGATTAGTTTTATGGATGGTAATGCGGGGTACAATCAGATCTTCATGGCAATAGAAGACATATCAAAGACGACCTTCAGATGTCCGGGTCATATAGGTCTGTTCGAGTGGATAGTCATGACATTTGGGTTGAAAAATGCCGGTGCAACCTATCAACGGGCCATGAATTACATCTTTCATCGGTTGATCGGCAAAATTGTAGAGATCTACATTGACGACGTGGTGATCAAGTCCTTAAGTCATGACACCCATTTGGAAGATGTGAGGAAGACCTTAGAGTGCACCCGGAAGCACGGTCTGAAGATGAATCCGAACAAGTGCGCTTTTGGGGTATCAGCTGGAGAATTCTTGGGGTTTTTGGTCCACGAAGGGGGAATTGAAGTTGGCAAGAAGAGCATGAAAGCCATTGATGAAGTTGTTCCTCCAACCAACCTCAAGGAATTGCAATCACTGCTCGGCAAGGTCAACTTCGTAAGAAGATTCATCTCAAATTTATCACAGAAGGTGTTGCCATTCTCTCCATTGCTGAAGCTAAAGAAAGATCAGAAATTCACATGGAGTGACGAACAACAAAAGGCTTTTGATGAGATCAAGCAGTACATGAAGGAGCCGCCGGTGTTGGTTCCTCCTCAGCTAAACAAGCCTTTCAAGTTGTACGTGGCGGCCGATACCCAAACCATTGGATCGGCCCTTATTCAAGAATTCGAAGGAAAGGAGCGGGTAGTAGCTTATCTTAGCCGAAAACTACTTGATCCCGAAACCGAGGTATTCGCCGTAGAGAAACCGTGTCTTTGCGTGTACTACTCGTGTACAAAGTTTCGGCACTACTTGTTGAATGCCGAATGCACTGTATACTCCAAGTTTGATGTGATAAAACATATGTTATCTATGCCAATTTTGAATGGTCGGATTGGCAAATGGATTTTAGCTTTATCAGAGTTCGAGTTGAGGTTCGAATCGGCAAAAGCCATCAAAGGTCAGGTCATTGCCGATTTTATAACTGAACATCGTGATCCGTCAATTGATCTGCTTGAGATTACCCCTTGGGCGTTGTTTTTTGATGGATCATCGTGCGGCAAAAGTGGGGGAGTAGGGATCCTACTAATTTCACCCGCAGGTGAGATGTTTGAATTCGCCATTCCTATACAACCCACTGTCACAAATAACCAGGCTGAGTACGAGGCATTACTTCGAGGGCTTCAATATTTGAGAGAAGCTGGGGCCGTTTCAGTTGAAGTTTATGGAGATTCAGAGTTGGTAATCAAGCAATTGAACGGCCAATACGAGTGCAGAAGTGAAGCGCTAAGGAGTTACTACGAAGAATGCAGGGAAATCTTGAAGAGCTTCCCATTGGTAACTCTACAGCACATTCCTAGAGAACATAACGAAGAAGCAAACAGGCTGGCTCAGAGCGCCTCTGGTTACAAAGAGAGTCAAGAAGCGTTTGCTGCAGAAGTGTGCGCACTAGGGGCGGATCTTGCAGAAGATGATTGGAGGAAAGAAATCGTTGATTACTTGAAGGATCCATCCCGAAAAGTCTCTAGGAAGCTAAGGTACAAGGCCATAAAGTTCGTTCTTCTGGATGATAATTTATTCTATAAATCGATAGATGGGGTATTACTACGATGCCTGGGTCCAGAAGAAGCCAAGAACATGATGAGCGAGGTGCACGATGGGATATGTGGAGCGCACCAATCGGCCTACCGTATGAAGTGGGTTATTAGACAAGCTGGATGCTTTTGGCTGACGATATTAGAGGACTGCTTTGAGTATTACAAGGGATGTCAGGATTGCCAAAGGTTTGGGAATATTCAAAGGGTCCCGGCATCAGCATTGAATCCCATCATCAAGCCATGGCCATTCAGGGGCTGGGGTATAGACTTGATTGGCCAAATTAATCCACCGTCTAGCAAGGGGCATAAGTTCGTGCTTTTGGCTACAGACTATTTCACCAAATGGGTTGAGGCGATCCCACTGAAGAAGGTGACGTCAGAAAACATGATTGAATTCGTCAAGGAGCACATCATCTATCGATTTGGGATCCCTCAGACAATTACCACTGACCAAGGGGCACAATTCGTGTCACTGGAGTTCAGAGAATTTGCCGAAAGCATGGGAATCAAATTGTTTAATTCGTCTCCCTATTATGCCCAGGCTAATGGACAAGCAGAGGCTTCTAATAAGATCATGATCAAGCTGATACAGAAGAAGATCGATCAGAAGCCAAGAAGATGGCATTCGGTACTCAGTGAAGCACTGTGGGCTTACCGGATGGCCCCCCATGGAGCTACAAAGACTTCTCCTTACGAGTTGGTTTACGGGCACCACGCGGTTACGCCTTGGGAGATGCAATCAGATTCAAGGAGAGTGGTGCTACAAAAGGAATTGAGCTCCAAGGATTACAGCGGCCTAATGATGGACGAGCTAGAAGATCTACATATGATCCGTCTTAGGGCCCTGGAAAACATCGAGAAAAACAAACCGCAGTTGCCAAGTACTACAATAAGAAGGTAAAAGTAAGGCAATTTGCAGAAGGCGATCTAGTTTGGAAAGCGCTATTGCCGATTGGAACTAAATACAGTGAATTCGGCAAATGGTCCCCTAACTGGGAAGGACCTTTTCGTGTGGTCAGATGCGTCCCTGGTAATGCATATATATTGAAAACTTTGCTAGGAGAGGAATTTTCCGCTGCAATAAATGGAAGATATCTGAAGAAGTATTATCCTAGCATTGAGATCGATCGGTGATTACACACAGAGATAGCCGGCGCTCAAGAATGAGGCCGCCTTCAGAACAAAAAATCCATGAACAAGCGAAATGGACAGTGCCTAGATGCATTGCCCTTAGCACCAAAATTACATTACAACTGCTTCTTGCAGGATTACATCTAACAACCCTGGTGGTCAGATCCTCAAGGAGGAGGGAAGCAGAAGGCGTGGAGGAAGAAGCGAAAGTATGATGCAATCTTTTCTTTAATTCTTCGGCTGCTCCCTCTTCAGTTGTTCCAGGACCACCGTGACGGCAACTTGGAACGCACGGGGGTGACCATGGTTGGCGGCCTCCACCAAGCTATCCCAGGCCGTCTTCAGGTTGTTGTACACCGTCGAGACGTCCGAGGCGCAGGAATCGAGATTAGGGGCAAGAAATCCAAGTGCAAGCACGAGGTCAAGAAGGAGTTAGAAACGTTTACCCCCTACTAGTGCTTCCAGGGCCATGCGACGCTCGCGCTCGGCTTGGCAACGGGCGGTGATGTCCCTGAGGCCGTGCTCCAGATGCCGAACGCGGTGGCGCAGCTGATCATTGGTCCTCTGTTCAGGCGTGGCATCCTCTGCTTCGAGGGAGGAATCGGAGGAAATGTACTCAGGCACATCTTCGGTCCCGATGATTTCTTCGGGAAGCAAATCAAGGCTGAAAGAGGACATGTCTGATCCAAAGGTTCATTGTATTACCTCTGAAGTTGGTAAGAAATCAGGCACCAACTCTGCACAGAACACATGGACAGGCTCACTGAAGATGTGATCGTGGAATTCTTGCCACCAGGAGTTAAAGGTGGGGTGAGCTATGACTGTGGGCACGAAAGGACATGTGTAGACAGTGGGACTGCACACATAGTTGAAAACCCTGCTGCCCTGCATCAGCTCTTTGATTTCCTCTCTGGGCTTGAGGAATTCATGCAGGAACAATCTTGGGGGCATCTGGCCGCATCCAAGTTGCCTGGCCATTACATTAGGCTGATAGTATTCATAAGTGCTGACATTCAGCCTTCCTCCATTGAACTCGGCCGGTAGTATGCATGGGCGGATTACGATGTTGAGAATCTCTAAGAATCTCCCATCTTGATGGTCGGGCTCAAAGGAAAATTCAACAGGGAAGGTCAAGGTGTCGTTGCCTAGATAAGGAAGCCAGAGAGGATTGGGGAAACCTTTGAAGAATAGCTCGAAGAGCTGGCTGATGTCCTGCTGAACAAGAACAGTTGAGGCCGCTTCTCCATAATTCTGGCATCCTCTGGTAGCTTGAGGCTCTCCTTCAGGGTGATTGGACAAGGGGAAGAATCTGGAGTTCAAATCGACACCGATGATCTGATGCATGTGGAGCTGCAGCCACATTTGAACGAACCACCAAGGGCCGTTGACACATGCTATCCTTTGGCTGGTATACATCTGGGTGACAGTCTGATGAAGCATATGGTATACACTGCCCAAGAAGAATTTTCCCAGGGGAAGGCGGTTGCCGCCGGCCAAATGAGATGCCATTGCAATATGGTTCAAGGTGAGCTCGTTGGCTTTCCCACAGAAAACGAATCTGCACAGCCACATATTCAGAAAGGCTCTGTATTCAACATCACCAAGGGGATTGTCTTTCATATGCTTCGAGATGTAATTCTTGTATCCGTTCCCTGGCTTTACCCCTGTCTGGCGTGAAGAACCTTTGAAGTTCCAGGGCTGGACAGACCCTGTGATGTCAAGGCCGGTGATCATATATACATCGGCCAAGGTGGGAGACATTGGACCGTGGCCAAAAAGGAAGGCGTTGACGCCATTTGACCAAAAGTGGCGTTGCTATCGAAGATCTTCGTTCTTGGGGGTCTCAGCCATGGATAACTCCAAGCACTGGGCGATACGAAGGGAATCCAGGTTGGTCAATCCACTCTTATCTGCAAGGATCCTTCGATACCAAGCTTTCCAGCCTGCAATTGGAGGTAAAGGCCAGTTCTTGAACGCATCTTGCCACTGAGGCGGAGGAGACAAAGCTGCTTTGAAGGGGATTCTCTGAGATTCAGCAGCAATGAGATCTCGAGGGTCAGAGTTCTCCACAGGACCAAGATAATAAGATCTCGAATTGGCCTCAATACGAATCAAAAGCTCGGTAGAGGGCTCCTGGAATAAGAGCGGAAAAGGAAATCTCAGGTGAAATTGAAAACCTAAATGCCGAACGAGGTGTACGGGGGATGAATTTACCTGAGCATCTTGGTTCTGAGCTGCCATTGGAAGCTTTGAGCTCGGAACAAGGGGATCTAGGGTTGGATTTGGATGAAGATTCGGCGGATTGCGAAGAACAGGTGTTGACGAGATTTGATTGAAAGTATTCGTGGTCGGAGTCAATTGTGGAACAAAATTACTTTTATCCCACAATTGAAGGGGCATGTGTTAACACCAAAATTTGGTAAGGAGTCTGACCTGTGGGTCCGGTTTGATGAAGAGTCCGTCTGGTGTAAGGAAGGATATTTTCAGAAGATATTCGGCAAAGAGATCTGCGGTCGGCTATTCGCTCCGGTTCGGCAAAGGAACAGTAGAGCTGATTTTGCGGGGTTGGACGGTGACGTGGCTCAATCAGGGGAGACGAATGGATGGATAGGCGATCGAGCTTAGTTAGGCAACGAATCCATTCGCAGTTGTACTCAACAGGGTATGAATACGACCCCTGAATGTATGTAACAGACACAGTCATTCCTCAATACACACCGGCCTTACGCCAAACCCTAGAGTCCTTTTCGTGTCGTCGAGTTCTTCGAGAGGGCCAATCGATCCGTCGACCTCCGTGAGTACCAGCAACCTTGTATCATATCTAGTATCATGCGGTGGATTTAGATCTGATGCAAGTAGTCTTGTTACCATGCTTCGTGTCATGCGGTAGATTCAAGCTTGGTTCAAGAGGGTTTCTTGTTAGATCATGAGCCATGCGGTAGGCTAAGATCTAGTTTGAAGCTAGTTATCGGCTCTATTGGATTTTGGCAAGATCCAATAGATTCATTAAGTTACCCCGTGTTATCTTGAGTTTTACTTTATGTTTTAATTCATGTAACACATCTTTGCCCAATCTGGATGGGTTTGGATCGGCTATATCTCTTTTATGATCCTTGTTCGAGTAGGTTTCATGTTTTAACACGTGGATCTTGTGCTCTCCGATAGCCGAAACCGAATCGATCTAGGTTGTTACGTGTTGCGGGTTCAAGCTTGCTAATGTTCGTATAAATCTTGAAAGAGCCGGGTATCATGCGGTAGATGCAGGTTTTTGGGTTGCTTTGGGGCTAGTCATCCGGTGGATTAGATTCCTAAATCAATCTGATAGATTTATTCACGTGGTAATGTTTGTTCCTTCTTCATGGACCCCGAATCGGCTGTTCAGCCGTATTCGGTTATGTTTCTTCACGAGTAGAACACGTGCGTTATTTGTGTTTTAAATGATGCATGCTTTTAGCTTTCCATATTTAGATTGTATCATGCGGTGGATAGATCTATTTGTGGAAAGTGGTACGGTTTTTCATGCAAGTTGTATCATGCGGTGGATAGATTTGTTTGATACCGTACCCGACGGGTTTTAAAGTAACTAGACATGCGGTAGACTAGTGCTTTGGATCTATGCATGCTTGTTTAATACATGATCATGTTCGTGCTTTACTTTATTTATTTATTTAATGCTAACCTTCATGGGGATCGGTCATGGCCTCGTGCATGTATCCTTATTTATACAACGACCGATCGCTGTCATGCTTACGTCATCCATTCGGCAATGTTACTTTTTCCCTTTTGCGAGCTCCCGAATGATTATAGTCCGTTGGCAGATAGCTTTCTATAGCTATGTGTCATCCTATCTGGCTCTTTAGCCGTAAATATGGAACTGTCTGGTACCACCCGGCAAGTTCCAAGCTTTGATATCTAACTGCTTTATCTTTTGTTAATTTTCAGGAAAAATTGATCGGCACGTCTTTCGCTCTCTCGCGTGTGAAGCCGGCTTTGTTCGGCTTGCTATGTGATTGGCGTTGAGTGCACTTTTCGCGTCAACGGGACTCGTACTTTGACGGCTCGGTGATGAAGACAGGGGCGGGCGCGGGCCTGCTCTTCGTGTCACCCCTCGGGGAGCACATGCGGTACGCTGTGCGCCTTCACTACCCCGCGTCGAACAATATGGCAGAGTACGAGGCCCTGCTGTGCGGCCTCAAGATCGCAATCGAGATAGGCGTCAAGCGCCTCGACGTGAGGGGGGATTCACAGCACGTGATTGACCAAGTCATGAAAAATGCGAGCTGCCATGACGACAAGATGGAGGCGTACTGCAAGGCAGTGCGGGCCCTCAAGGACAAGTTTTACAGCATTGAGCTCAACCATGTGCCCCGGCGGTACAATGAGGAGGCGGACGAACTCGCCAAGATCGCGTCGGGGCAGATCACTGTCCCCCCGAACGTCTTCGCTCGGGACATCGCCCAACCATCCGTCACCCTCGAGACGCACCCCTCGAGTTGCACAGAACCCTCGGGGGCTCCCTCGAATCCAGCAGGCGCAGGGCCCATGGACGAGGACCCCTCGAACGAGGCATTCGTGCTCTCCCTCCTCGAGGGGTACGACGCCGACGAGGCCGAAGTCATGGACATCGAGCCAGCCCCCAGCAGGGCGGATTGGCGCGACAAGTACCTCGCCTGGATGGACCGAGGGGAACTCCCCTCGGACCGGTCCGAGGCCAGACGCATCGCCAGGATGGCCAAATCCTTCGCCCTCGTCGACGGCGAGCTGTACAAGCGCGCAGCCTCCGGCATCCTGCAGCGATGCGTGCCCATCCCCGAGGGGTGCGAGCTCCTCTGGGACATACACGCGGGTGTCTGCGACCACCATGCCGCGCCCCGCACCCTCGTAGGCAATGCGTTCCGCCAGGGCTTCTACTAGCCCACCGCGGTCGCTGACGCCAGCGAGATCGTACGCACCTGCGAAGGGTGCCAGTTCTACACCCGCAAATCCAACCTCCCTGCGCACGTCCTGCAGACCATCCCCATCACATGGCCTTTCACCGTGTGGGGGCTGGACATCGTCGGGCCCTTGCGAAAGGCGCCCGGGGGCTACACCCACTTGTTGGTCGCGATCGACAAATTCTCTAAGTGGGTGGAGGTGCGCCCATTACAAATCTCAGGGCTGAGCAAGCGGTGACGTTCTTCACCGACATCGTCTATCGGTTTGGAGTGCCGAACTCCATCATCACCGACAATGGGTCCCAATTCACGGGCAGGAAATTCCTGGAGTTTTGCGATAAGTTCCACATCCGTGTGGACTGGGCAGCTGTGGCACACCCACAGACCAACGACCAAGTGGAGCGTGCTAATGGCATGATCCTACAAGGCCTCAAGCCCAGAATTTTCGACCAGCTGAACAAGTCTAGCCATAAATGGCTCCAGGAGCTCCCGGTGGTCGTATGGAGCCTCAGAACCACCCCGAGCAGGGCCACTGGGTTCACCCCGTATTTTCTGGTCCATGGCGCGGAGGCCGTCCTCCCCACGGACCTGGAATATGGGTCACCCAGAGTGCAGAACTACGACGAAGACGCCAACCAGCGAGCCCGCGAGGACTCACTGGACCAGTTGGACGAAGCACGCCTCGTGGCCCTGATGCACTCCGCAAGGTACCAGCAGTCCCTAAGGCGCTACCAAGCTCGAAAGGTGCGCCTGCGGGACTTCAGCGAAGAGGACTTGGTCCTAAGGCTACGCCAAGACAACTGAGGACGCCACAAGTTATCACCTCCATGGGAGGGACCTTACGTCGTGGTGAAGGTGCTCAAGCCCGGCACGTACAAACTAGCCAACGAGGACGGCGAGGAACTCACCAACACTTGGAACATCAAGCAGCTACGTCGCTTCTACCCTTAGCTAGGATTTCCAAGTCTTTTGTTGTAAATTACACACCCAACACCCCAGTTGGCAATGAAAATGTAAATAACAACAAGTCAATAAAGTCAAAGGGCAACTCGGCTTTCCCCTGAAACCCAAGTCACCCTCGGGGGCTATTACGGGGGGCGTCTGTCGGTGTTTTAGACCGGCAACCTACTAAGGGGAGTACCCGAAGTAGATGAATGTGACTCGCCGAGATCGGTAACTCGAAGGAAGAGACATGTGGCACACAATTTAGACAGGTTCGGACCGCGAGGTGCGTAATACCCTACGTCCTGTATGCTGCGTAGCTCTGGATTGATTGGGCACTGTTGTGGGGAAAGCCACAACTTTCGCTCACGAACAATGAGGGAAGACAAAAGCTCAAGAACCAAAAGCCAAAATGCTGAACGAAGGACAAACAAAAGCTTCTTTCTCAACAGTAGATTTCTCAAAAGCTGATCCCCTTTACAAGTGCCGGTCCGTCTCCTTTTATAGGGAGGCGAGCGGACTTTTTACATTCTGAGAACACCCTCGTGTAAAACGAATCAAAACAGAATGTGCTAGGCTATCTTCGGGTAATCTTCAATTAGGTCTCCACGTAATCAGCGCTTCATGATGTCACACTGCAAATCGCGGCGCCTTTCCAGCTTTTATCACGTGCGCCTGTCGGGGTGACAACCCCCGAGCCTTTGGAGATCCCCCCTTTCGCCTAGCACTCTTCATCACCTGAAACAAAAACCACACTCAAGTTTGAGCTCATTAAGTGTTAGGAACGGCGAAACCCCCTGAGCGAATCCCAGGCCGAGGCTCCCTGGGTGAATAATATTCGCCCCAGGGGTTTCGTCGCGAAATAAGTCGCCAAGCGAGACTTTGACACCCTGTGTTATGCTGGATTCGTTTGGCTGCTTTGTTGGCGACGAAGGGTACTGGCCGAAACGCAAAATCCGGAAGGTGGAAAGGGAATCCGCGGTTCCTGGGGTTTCGTTGTTGAACCTTTCGCATAGCCGCTTTTTTATTTTTAGGTATACGAGAGGCTTGATTCCGAATCCCCCCAACAGGCACGATTACAAGATGGTGCAATTGTGCGTCGTGAGTTGTAGGGGATTGGATGAGGTTAGGTGATCCTGAGATCGGTCCCTGCCTCGCCTTATATAGTCCGGGAGGCAGGGTTACAAGTCGGAGTAGGGAGAGAGTACTAGTCGAGTACGTCCAGAAGTCCTCTATAAAGTGCGGAACATGTACAGCTCCCTAACCGAGTACTACTCCTGTGTAGTCCTTGTGCTCCACGTCTTCAGGTGCCGTGTAGCGCAAGCCGGGTAGTCCCAGGGGCCCACCGAGTAGTCGGTCCTGGTACCCACCGAGGTAGTGGGCCCAGGGAGGTCCATACGACAAGCCCCCGAGTACTTTGTAGTCGAGAAGGATAGCTTCAAGTAGTCTTGACGGCCTTAACGAGTAGTCCTCAAGCGTCCCCGAGTACTACAAGTCAAAAGTCCTCAAGAGTAGTCGAAGCATCCCGAGGCTGGAATGTACTCTAGCTGATGTCTGAGCAATCTTGAAGTCTTCTCGAGTAGTCCCAAGCGTCCTTGAGTGCTGCCTTCGAAGGTCTTCAAAAAACTGCCTGTCTTGTCTTGAAGCCGGAGCTGATATGGAGGTGCGATTTGCAAAATCGCACTCCATATGGAGTAGCCCCCGAGCCTTAGATTGAGCCGCAGGCTCTGACTCAGGGTCCGTCTGAAGTCTTGATAAGAAGATCCCAAAAAATCCGGAGAAAAAAACGAAGGACACGTGGCACGGAGCCCCCGAGCCTTGAGTTGAGTACTTCCTCTCGAATTGAAGGGTCATCTTGAAGAATGTGTCATGAGATGCTCTTGGGACTAGCCGCTTCCCAGGTAGTCGAGTAGAAGTAGCCAAGCCCCCGAGGTGAGGCGCGTCGACTAGTAGAATACGAAGGGTCACGCACAGCCGCTGAGTCAGCCGCGCGTGGACTTATCCAGCCGCCCGTTGTGGAGCCGGTTTGACTTATAAATAGAAGCCAAAACCCTTAGGGTTTTTCACCCATCCGAGCTGCAGTCGTTCGATTCCATCTGAAGTAGATCCACTCCCAGCGCTTGCTGCCGCCGTAGTAGATTCAAGTGTGCTGCCACCCAAAGCTTTTAGGGTAGCCCCCGAGCGGATGCGCGTGAAGACGCCCTGCACTTGGAGGATGAAGCCGTCACCATCCAAGACGTCGAAGGCCGCCGGGAAGAAGAGGGGCCGCGAAGAGGCCGCCGCGGCTGCCACCGGAGCAGCGCCGCCCATGTCTCCACCGCGGGCCGATCCGAGCCGCGAGTGGAAGAAATCCAAGGTGAAGACGGAGGATCTGCTGGCCCTCCTGAACAGCGGGTTCATCCGGGAGAAGGAAGTCGACATGTGGAGGGCCGCTGCTGGAGATCCGTATCCAATGGAGAAGGCCGAAGACGAGATCCCCATGTTCGCGCGGTTCGTGGAGCGCGGGCTTGCGCTCCCAGCCAGCGATTTCTTCAAAGGGCTGCTCGGGTACTACGGGATCGAGTACCTGAATCTGAATCCCAATGGCGTCTTCCACACCGCGATCTTCGTGCATTTCTCGCGAAGCCTTCCTTGGGATCAAGCCACATTGGATACTATTCCGGAAGTTCTTCCGCGTCAAGCCGCAGCCAAGTGCCACCAGCCCAAGGGTAGTCGGAGGAGCCGGCATCCAGTTGAGAGAAGACGCCGCGGAGCAATATCTGGCGTACAAGCTCGTTGACTCCAACACTGATTGGAAGACAAGATGGTTCTATGTTACGAACCATCACCCCGGCCTGCCGAAGCCGAGCGGACGGCAGCCCAGGCATCGCGAGTGGTGGAACACGGAGCCCACCATGCAAGAGGGAATCCAACTTCCCGAGCTGCTGGCACGCATCAAGGTGCTGAGGGAGGCGAGACTGAGGGCCGAGCACGTGGCCTTCAGTTTCATGAAGCGGAGGGTGCAGCCGCTGATGGCTCGGGACACCTTAGGCTTTGAGTACACCGGCGACGATGACACGTCGCGGATGCCCAGAGGCGAGCTGGACGACAGCGACATCATCGAGAGGTTGTCGCGAATCTTCAAAGATATGCCGCCGTACACGGCGTGCCCTGTCCAAGAGTACTCCGCTGCGCGCCCGCCAAAGGAGGTGAGTAGTCGTACTCCCTTAGTCGAGTAGTTATTACTTGATGTAGACTTGCTAACGTCTTATGCCTTGCAGGATGACTTGAAGAAGTTCATCTCCGAGCCGCAGCCGCCTCCGAGCGGGATCGAGATCCCGAAAGAAGGGAAGGCGAAGGAGCGGCGAGAAGTCGGTGAAGGCGATGATACCGTCGTCGTGGAGGATAACACCGACGACAACAACGATGACGATGACGAGACGTTGAAGGACCGCTTCCAGCTGCGGTCGAGGTTTAGCCGCCCGGGCTTGCCTCATGTTCCTCTGGTGCAAGACCCCCCAACTAGCCTGGAGGCTAGCCTGGCTTCGCCGCCACGTAGGCCGCGCAACCCCGCCAGGAAGCGGGTGACGAAGAAACTTAAGGTCTCAGAGACCACGCCTCAGGAGGTAAGTTGTCTTGACTAGAGTAGTCGAGTACCCGTCGCACGAGTACCCTTGCTGATGAGTAGTCTGCCTTGTATGCAGGAGGTGCCGCCAACGGAGCCCATCGAAGAGGGCGACGAAGGCGTGTGGTACACAAAGTGGGGGGAGCCACCGGAAGTCGTAGTCCGGCCCCCCACCGTCGAGGAGCTCTTGGCGCGGCGGAGCGCCGCCCCCTCGCTCCACGGGGGAGCACGGAGCCTGTAGCCGCCACCGTTGAAGAGGTGGTGGCTTCAGGAGCGCAAGAGGGGACTGCGTCGGCCGCCGTTGCTGCAGAGGAGGCGGTAGCCGCAGGGGCGCGGGAGGAGACGCCCGCCGAGGGTGGACTGGTTGACATCGCCAGCATCCTTGGCGCCCCGACCGTGACAATAGTCCGGTCGAACGTGTAAGTACTGCATCTTCGCGAGTAGTACTTGTTGTTGTAGTCGAAGTTGACTGTCGACCAATTGTGTGTACTTCTGCAGGAAATCCACTGATCTGTCCTGGGAGGGGGATGAACCCTCTTCAGTGGTGGCGGAAGAAGTCGCGCCGCCCGCCGAGGGGTTTGCTCCCGCTACCCAGGCGGTGCTCGAGCCACCGGCTGCCGAGGCAACGTTGCCGGAGGCCAGCGTTGTTGAAGGTGAGTACTCTTCTGGAAGCTGTGGAGCTCCTCTAGGAGTAGTCGCAATTGCTGATGCACTTGTCTTCTCTTTGACGGGTGCTGAAGCTGAAGGCAGCGACATCCCTGCTGGGGTGCCGATGCAGAAGTCGACACCAGGGGCCCCGGAGGCTGCGGGAAGAGCCCCCGAGCCCGTGGAGGAGGTCGTCGAGGAGGCCGCCGTGATGGCCGGGGGAGAGGGCGTCACCACGTCGCCAGAGGTTGCTCTGGAGGTGGCTATCTGCTCCCCTGAGATCCAGGATGCAGAGCCCATCCGCTCTGCGCCGATGACGGAGGCCACCGCGAGTACTCGCGGCGGGATAGAGCTGCTCGCAGATGATCTTGTCGAGCCTGCGACGGTGGCGAAGCACCTGGAGGCGATCCGCCAGGCCGAGCAGTGGATGAAGGTAAGTAGCCGTAGCTTCTGAGTAGTCAATCCTCTGTCGTTGAGTACTCGTGTGACTTGAACTGTCTTTGCAGGACGTCGCGGAGAGGTCTCGCGAGAAGTCCAACATGCTGCAAGGCTATGGTGACACGGTGCTCCGGGCCGAAGCGCTGGAGGAGCAGCTTGTCAAGTTGCGGAAGCACGCGGCTGCCATGCAGTCGAAGCTCGACGCCGCCTTCGCCAAATACCACAACGATGTCCTGGAGTTGCAGGCGAAGGGCGACGACTTGGTGCGGAAGAATAAAAGCCTCCGCAACAAGAACAAAGGTACGCCGCTGAACTTGTCGGGTACTTGTTGGAGGTCGAGAAGTGGTCTGACCCAATGCACTGTTGCTCTGTTTGCAGAGCTTGAGGACCGGGTGGAGCAGATGAAGTCTTCGGAGACGAGCATGAAGAACCTCTTCTACCGGGAGCAAGAAGCCCGCCAGGTACTCGAGCTCGACTACAAAGAGCTTGCCTTCGAGTGCGAGAAGCACATGGAGCTCCGGATTGCATCTGACCGCGATCTCGTCAACTTCTACAAATCCTTGCAGAAGTTGAATGAAGACTGCGAGGCATTGCGGGCCCAACTGAAGGAGCTCGAAGAAGCCGCACTGCCGATCGCAAGACTCCTGGTGCCGCACCCGGGCGGCCCCAAGATTGCCCCGCTGGTGGACCGCCTCAAGGAAGCTCCAAGCCAGCTGGCGGCCTACGTGAAGCACATGGCGAGGTCGATCCCAAGACAAGTCTTGGCCTTCATGAAGTCGTACTTCCCGAAGGCCCCAGTGGAAGTAGTCGTCGGCGGGGTAGCCGCCAACCGCACCGATGAGCAAGATGCGTAGCCGCTCGGAGCCGATGGCTCCCATCGCGGAGCAAGTAGCTGACAAGCTTAATCTCCAGTAGCCCTGTAATAGATAGCTAGTAGCCAGGGTTGTACAAAAAACAATTGTAATAAATTGCTTAAGTATCAATGAAAGAAAATTTCCAGCAATGAGTACTTGTAGCCGCGATCTCAAAGTGCGGAGCCCCCATCGTGGAGTGGATGCGAGTAGTAGTACTTGGCAGTAGTGGTCCCGTTGTAGGGAGTAGACAGTAAAGAAGTTGATGAATGATCAAACTTTATTACTGAAGAAGTACACCTAGATGGCCAGGGCCGTAGTTACAGTGTAGTCGCTTGGACCCGGAGGGCCGCTTACAGCTGAGTAGCGCTGGAGCGGGTAGCCGCTTGCAGCAGTTTGATCCGTAAGTAGCCGTGTAGGCTGGATCGTAGATCCGTAGGTAGCCGTGCAGGCTGGATCTTGGAGTGTGGTCTCTTGGTAGACGCTGCTAGAGTCCTTGACGCTCGTCGCAGCCCAGGATCCGTAGGTAGCCGCGCGGGCTGGATCCTGGAGAGGAGTAGTACGGTGACTGGAGCCAGGACCCAGAGGCCGCTTACGGCGGAGGGGTGTTGATGTAGTCGTGAAGACTTGAGCCCCAGAGTAGTCGTGTAGACTAGGCGTAGAATCGACAGAGTTGGTCGACGTTCCACGAGTTGCTGATGTCTTCGCCTTCAAGTGTTTGGAGGCGGTAGGAGCCCGGCCTGGTCACCTTTGCGACGGTGAAGGGACCTTCCCATGGGGAACTGAGCTTGTGTAGTCCTTCCGTGTTCTGGATGCGGCAGAGGACGAGATCACCAACGTTGAAGGAGCGTTCCTTGACATTGTGATCATGGTAGCGTCGGATACCCTCTAGGTACCTTGCTGACTGGACGAGGGCAGCGCAGCGAGCTTCTTCGAGGCTGTCGATGTCAACTCGTCTCGTCGTCTTCGCGACGCCTTCGTCATAGTGCTCCACCGCCGGCGAGTTCCATATGACGTCGGCAGGGGAGGATTGCTTCGAGCCGTAGACCGGAAGTAGGGGGATTGCCCCGTTGGCTTGGATGGCCGAGTCCGTAGCCCCCGGAGTGCGTTGGGTAGTTCCTTGATCCACTTGCCCCCCTTGGAGTTAGCAGCGTCGTGTAGCCGCTTTTGAGAGCGTTGAGCACCATCCCATTGGCGCGCTCGACTTGTCCGTTGGCCCGTGGATGGGCAACTGAGATGTATCGGACGTCGATCCCGCCGTTCTCACGGTATTCCCGTAACCGGTGGTTGTTGAAGTTGGAGCCCAGGTCTGTGATGATGCGGTGGGGTAGTCCGTAGCGGTGTACGAGTTCATCCAGGAAGTCGAGTACTCGTCGCCTTGGGGCATGTGACCGGCTTGACCTCGATCCACTTGGTGAACTTGTCGATGGCCACCGCTACTCGTTGAAACCGCCCGGCGCGGCTTGGCGGGGCCCAATCATGTCGAGCCCCCAGCAGGCAAAGGGCCAGGTTGGCGGTATGGTGACTAGTTTGTAGGCTGGGATTGCTGCTTGGCGAAGTACTGACATCCTTGGCACCTTCTGACGAGTTCTTCGGCATCGCTCAAAGCTGTGGGCCAGTAGAAAGCTCGCCGGAAGGCTTTGCTGACCAGCGTGCGTGAAGACGCATGGTTGCCGCAGACGCCCTTGTGGATCTCCTCCAAGATGTCCTTGCCTTCCTCACAGGGGACACACTTCATGAGTACTCCGGAGGATGCGCCCCGCTTGTAAAGCTTGTCTCCGACGAGGACGTAAGACTTGGCGCGGCAGACGAGTTGCTCGGCCGCGTTCTTGTCGGAGGGGACCTTCTGCTCGCTGAGGTAGTCAATGAAGGGTTGCCTCCAGTCCACGTCGATCATCATGACCTCCTGCCCAGCTGGTGGATGGGCTGGGACAGTGGCCGGTGGCGCCGGCTCCGGGATGGATGGCGCGTGAAGCTCGTGAACGAAGACGCCCGCTGGTACTTGAGCGCGGGTGGATCCAAGCTTCGAGAGGACGTCCACTGCAACGTTGTTGTCGCGAACGATGTGATGGAACTCGAGGCCATAGAACTTGTTCTCGAGCTTGCGGACTTCTAGGCAGTAGGCGTCCATGTTCTCCTTGTTGCGGTCCCAGGACTTGTTGACTTGGTTGATGACCACTGCGGAGTCACCGTAGACTAGTAGCCGCTTGATTCCCAATGAAGCCGCGAGGCGGAGCCCATGTAGGAGAGCTTCGTACTCGGCTTCGTTGTTTGAGACCTTCCAGAAGATCTGCAGGACGTACTTGAGTTGTTCGCCCGTTGGAGAGATCAGAAGTACCCCTGCACCTGCGCCCTCGAGGTTGAGTGAGCCGTCAAAGTACATCACCCAATGCTCTGGTCGCACGGTGGGAGTAGGTAGCTGGTTCTCCCGCCACTCTGCCATGAAGTCGACTAGTGCCTGCGACTTGATGGCTGTGCGTGGCTTGAAGTCGATGGTGAGGGCGCCGAGCTCGACCGCCCACTAGGAGATTCTTCCAGTAGCATCTTGGTTCCGCAGGATGTCACCGAGCGGGTAGTTGGTGACGACGGAGATCGAGTACTGCTGGAAGTAGTGTCGTAGCTTCCGCGAGGTGATGAGTACTGCGTACAGTAGCTTCTGTACAGGCTGATAGCGTGCCTTGGACTCTGATAGAACCTCGCTGACGAAGTAGACTGGGTGCTGGACCGGGTAGGCGTGGCCGTCTTCCTGCCGCTCGACAACGATGGCAGTACTGACCACGTGAGTAGTCGCAGCGAGGTAGAGCAGTAGCTGCTCGCCTTTGCGGGGAGCCGTGAGGACCGGTGGCTTTGACAGGAAGTCCTTGAGCTGGGCAAGGGCTTGATCCGCCTCTGGAGTCCACACGAACTTCTCTTGGTGCTTGAGTAGTTTGAAGAAGGGTAGGCCCCGCTCTCCAAGCTTCGAGATAAATCTGTTCAGTGCCGCCATGCATCCTGTCAGCTTCTGGACGTCTTTGATGCTCGTGGGAGCTTGCATGCTGGTGATGGCGGAGATCTTCTCGGGGTTGGCTTCGATGCCGCGCTGGCTGATGATGTAGCCGAGTAGTTTGCCCGAAGGTACGCCGAAGACACACTTGTTCGGGTTGAGCTTCCATCGGTACTCGCGCAGTGATGCGAAAGTCTCTTTAAGATCGTCGATGAGGGTACTGGAGTTTTTGGTCTTGACGACCACGTCATCCACGTAGGCCTCGACGTTCTTGTTGAGCTGCCTCTTGAAGCAGGCCTAGATAGCTCGCTGGTAGGTAGCGCCGGCGTTCTTTAACCCGAAGGACATGGTCGTGTAGCAGTACGCGCCAAACGGGGTGATGAACGCGGTCTTCTCCTGGTCTTCTTCCTTGATCGCGATCTGGTGGTACCGGAGTAGCGATCGAGGAAGCAGAGCGAGGTCGCGGCCCGCCGTGGAGTCGATGACTTGATCAATCCGCGGCAACCCGAAGGGGTCCTTGGGGCAGTGCTTGTTGAGGTCGGTGTAGTCGACGCACATCCTCCACTCGTTCGAGTTCTTCTTGCGGACGAGGACGGGATTGGCAAGCCACTCAGGATGGAAGACTTCTCTGATGAAGCCAGCCGTGAGTAGTTTGGCGAGTTCCTTCTTGATGGCGTCCCGTCTGTCGTCGGCAAAGCGTCGGAGGTGTTGTCGCTTGGGGGTGGCCTTAGGATTGACGTTGAGGCAGTGCTCGATCAGCTCCCTGGGCACTCCTGGCATGTCCGCTGGCTTCCACGCGAAGATGTCGCGGTTAGCCCGAAGGAAGCTGATGAGCGCGTCTTCCTATTTGGGGTCGAGGCCTGCCCCGATGGTGGTGGTCTTGCTGGGATCGCCTGTTCCAAGGTCGATCGCCTTGACGAGTACCTCCTCAGGTGGCTGAGGCTTGTTGGCACTGTCAGACTTCTCTGGGATGTCGAGTTCACTTGTGGCAAGCTTCTTCGACGCAACGTAGACCTCCATCATCGCGTTGGGCACTTGTTTTTTTGGAAGCGATCTCCACGGCTTCTGTGTCGCAGTCGTGGGACATCTTGAGGTCCCCTTGGAGGGAGAGTACACCGGCTGGGCTTGGCATCTTGAGTACCAAGTAGGTGTAGTGGGGCACCGCCATGAACTTGGCGATGGCCGGTCTGCCGAGGATGGCGTGGTAGGAGGTCTCGAAGTCCGCGACCTCGAACTTGATGTACTCGGTGCGGTAGTTGTCCCGAGTTGCCCCGAAAGTAACTGGCAGGACCACTGAGCCTAGTGGAATAGCCGCGTTGCCGGGGACGATGCCGTAGAAGGGCATGCTGCTCTTGGTGAGCATGGGAGTGATGTCGAGCTTCATTTTCTTCAAGGTCTTGGTGAAGAGGACGTTGAGCCCGCTTCCACCGTCGATGAGGATCTTGTTGAGTTTGGAGCCCGCCACTGTTGGCTTCAGGACGAGGGGGAA
The DNA here is from genome assembly GCA_947561735.1 of Cenchrus americanus. Taxonomy (NCBI): domain Eukaryota; kingdom Viridiplantae; phylum Streptophyta; class Magnoliopsida; order Poales; family Poaceae; genus Cenchrus; species Cenchrus americanus. The sequence continues at coordinate 70,773,412 of OX387244.1, read as the reverse complement.
CCGTCCTGGTTCAAAGAAGTTGGTCCATTGATCCGCGCGGGAGAAGGTGATGGGTACCTCCGACCACCTAAGAGGAGTCGGGACCGCTGGTTCAATGGACATCACTTCGTGACGGGTAGCCTTCTGCTCCCGTCTGCTGGGCAATCCGCCGAAGAGGATGTTGACGGTCTTCTCAGGCTCCCCGGAAGTCGTTGTTGTCGTCGTCCTTCTTCTTGCCCTTTTGATCATGAGGGTGCGGTGGCTCCGACGTCTCCTTGAGTGCGTGCCTGAGCTGGTAGCACTGTTCGGTGGTGTGGTTGCCGTTTGGATGCCACGGGCACTTCTCCTTCACGGGTCTTTGAAGCCGCCGAGTTCTTCTTCGAGTTCCCTTTCGCGAGGCGCCGGATAGCCGCGACGGTGTTGTCCGGCTTGCGCTTGCGGTTGGGACCCGAGTAGTTGTTGTTGTTGTTGTTGCGACCGCCCGGTTCGTGTTGCCGCGCCGCCGCCGCCCGTTCCGTTTAGTCTTGCCACGGATGGCGTCGTACTTGGCGTTGGCCTTGTCTTCTTCATCCGCCCAGGACGTGATCATGTCCTTGAGGTGGGGGATGGACCTGGGGCGGCGACGACCGAAGTCTTCGAAGGTGCGGCGGTGGTAGAGGCCGTCTTGGAAGAGGTCGATGACCTCCTTGTCAGTGACGTCGACGACCGTGGCGTGCTTGTCGAAAAAGCGGCGCATGTACTTGCGGAGGGTCTCGCCTTGTTCTCGCTTGATCATGGCCGGGTCCATGCGATACCCGATTGGCCCATGGCGCCCGCGAAGTTGCTTGTGAACTGCTCCTTCACCGGTCCCACTTGTCGATCGAGTGCTTATCCAGCGACTCGAGCCAAGTGAGTGGTGCTTGGTCCAAGCAGAAGGGGAAGTAGAGGCACTTGGTGTCGCTGTTGCCGCTAGCGTTCTCGATGGAGAGGGCGTAGCACCTGAACCACTGGATGGGATCCTGCTTCGCATCATACTTGGTGATCCCCAAAGGTTTGAATTTGTCGGGGAGGAGCAAGTTGCGAAGTCGGGGTGAGAAGGCGAGGAAGCCGTCGCCCTCGGCCGCGGTGGTCGACTTCTTCCGCCGTAGCTCTTCGATCTTCTGGCGGGCGTCGTAGCCGCCCTGCGAGGCACCAGAAGCGTGGCTGTTCGCGTGGCCTCGGCCGCCGCGACGCCGCCGCCTCCAGCCCTCCCCGTTAGCCCCGTGATTGGAGCCGCCGCCGCCGGCCTGCCGCCGCCGTCGGGATCATTGCCGCCCCCGCCGGCCGGAGCGCGATGAGGGACGACTTCTCGGTTGCTGTGGTCGCGTAGTGAAGGTCCGCCAGCGTTGGAGCGACGGCGGTTTGGCTCGGCTAGAAGCTCAGCTCGAGTACGGTTGGGACCGTTGTTGGCGCTGCGACTTGTGGCTTCGTTGTCGCGGTGTCTGGCTGGAGGAGGCTGGTTGACTCTGTTGTCGACCCGCATGAAGTAGGCTTCTTCAGCGAGCTTGGCGATGACCTCTCCAGCGCGTATGCCCTGAGCTTGGCGTGCGATCGCTGTGATCAACATGAGGCACTGCTCGGGGGTATTGTGTACTCTGCTCTCGACTGCCTCAAGAGCTTCCACAAGGTTGCGGACGGGGAAGTTGTCACGGAGGCGCCGACGACGTTCGTTGCGCTTCCGGTTGCGTTCGCGTCGAGCGTCTCTGTCTGCCGGAGTCTCGTTCGGTGGAGCATCAGCAGAGAGCTCGTCGGAGGAGATGTCCTCCAGGTACTTGTCCTGAGCCGTGCCTGAAGGCCCCGGGTGTCGTCGGCGGCCATGAAGACTTGGCGATCAGGGGTGCCAAGGCTGGACTCAGAGGGTGCCACCTCGGTCGGTGTGTTTGAGTCAGCCCGGGCTAGCGGTGTTCCCTCCTGGAACGGTAGCGAGTCGATGTAGGCGACGTAGCGTGAGTCTCCCCTTATCAGGTCATCGGGCTTGCGGTCTGGCCAGTAGACGTATCTTCCAGCCGGCGTGGATGTTATAACCAGCCCAGAGGCTGGCCCGGACAAGGGAAGCTCAGTGGAGTTGTCCTCGGACTCGGGCTCCTCAAGGTCCGACCCGAAGTCGAACTCGTAATCCGGGTTCAGGTAGAACTCGGAGAGAGGGTTGGAGTCCGAAGCGTGATCGGGGGAGGCGTCGGAGTCCGAGTTGCACTCGGATACGGGCTTCTTGCCGGCCCGGCGACAAGTGGGAGCCCCCGTGCGGGCCCGGCTGAGGGCGCGGGGGCCACGCGCGGAGCGCTCACTGGGTGAGGGGATCGCCTGCGATGGCTGAGCAGCCGGCTCGCATGCGATGGACCATGGCGATGTCGAGTTCGTATTGGAGACGGGCTTGAGCTCGAAGTCAGCGTGGTGGTTGAAGAGTGAAATTTCGCCGAACTTGCCGGCGGGTTCACCTGTGACAACTTCAGGAAGCGTCACGAAGCCTGTCTTCGGGTTGGGCTGCATGATCAGGCGGCGCTGGAAGGAGCCCACGCCATCGGCAGTGCGGACCCGGTGCGCCGAACCCGAAGGTGTCGCCGCGGTTGAAGGCGGCCGGTTGGCTTGAAGCGGACAGGAGCCGTCGAGTTCGCCATGTGATCTCGAGCGAGAGCCCCTACCCGGCGCGCCGGCGTCGGTGTTTTAGACCGGCAACCTACTAAGGGGAGTACCCGAAGTAGATGAATGTGACTCGCCGAGATCGGTAACTCGAAGGAAGAGACACGTGGCACACAATTTAGACAGGTTCGGGCCGCGAGGTGCGTAATACCCTACGTCTTGTATGCTGCGTAGCTCTGGATTGATTGGGCACGATTACAAGATGGTGCAATAGTGCGCCGTGAGTTGTAGGGGATTGGATGAGGTTAGGTGATCCTGAGATCGGTCCCTGCCTCGCCTTATATAGTCCGGGAGGCAGGGTTACAAGTCGGAGTAGGGAGAGAGTACTAGTCGAGTACGTCCAGGAGTCCTCTATACAGTGCGGAACATGTACAGCTCCCTAACCAAGTACTACTCCTGTGTAGTCCTTGTGCTCCACGTCTTCAGGTGCCGTGTAGCGCAAGCCAGGTAGTCCCTGGGGCCCACCGAGTAGTCAGTCCTGGTACTCACCGATGTAGTGGGCCTAGGGAGGTCCATACGACAGCGTCCCCCCCAAAAAAAATGGTCCCATTTTTTCGCAAAAATCTAACTTGCGAACACACCAAGTATGTTTTGACCGTAGTCTCGAGCGAATCAAGGCAGGGAGCGGGTAGTCATGCGGGAAGGACGCGCGAGTCAGAGATAGCCTACGCCTCCGCGAGGATACGACCCTTCTCTCTTGCCTCCGGCCCAGCGGACCGCTCACGAAATCGAACTCTCCCAACCCGAATTCGCACGAGCAAAGGGAAAAAACAGAAAGGCGCAACAAATAAAAGACATCGCTTAAATTTACAAGTGTTCGAACAACCCCAACTGACTGCTAAGGACTAGCTTCATCATGCGGTTGAAAGTGGGCCCGACATTACGAAGGCCTTCTGGCATTCCGACGAAACAAAAAATACCGAAGAGGGTTGTGAACCCTGTTTTGGCCTCGTCCTTGTCGGTGTTTTAGACCGGCAACCTACCAAGGGGAGTACTCGAGGTAGATGAATGTGGCCTCACCGAGACCGGTAACTCGAAGGAAGATACAAGTGGCACACAATTTAGACAGGTTCGAGCCGCGAGGTGCGTAATACCCTACGTCCTGTATGCTACGTAGCTCTGGATTGATTGGGTGTGTGTACAAGATGATGCGTATGAAAGAGAGAGGGGTCCCTGCCTCGCCTTATATAGTCCGGGAGGCAGGGTTACAAGTCGGTTTGAGGAGAGAGTACTAGTCGAGTGCGTCTAGGAGTTCTCCACATAGTACAGGACATGTATAGCTTTCTATCCGAGTACTTTTCCACCGTAGTCCTTGCGCCCCACGCCATCAGGTGCCGTGTGGCACAAGCCAAGTAGTCCCAGGGGCCTACCGAGTAGTCGATCCTGGTACCCACCGAGGTAGTGGGCCCAGGGAGGCCCATACGACAAGCCCTCGAGTACTTTGTAGTCGAGCAGGATAGTTTCGAGTAGTCTTGACGGCCTTGACGAGTAGTCCTCAAGCGTCCCCGGGTACTATAAGTCAAAAGTCCTCAAGAGTACTGGAAGCATCCCGAGGCTGGAAGGTACTCCAGCTGATCCTTGAGTAGTCTTGAAGTCTTCTCGAGTAGTTCCCAAGCGTCCTCGAGTTCTTCTCTTGAAGATTTTCAATGGTACTCGCCTTGTCTTGAAGAAGAAACCATATGGAAAATGTGATTCGAAGAATCGCATTCCATATGGAATGTAGCCCCCGAGCCTTAGGACGAATCGTAGATTCAAGCTGAGGGTCAATCTGAAGTTCTGCCAAGATTATCCCACAAAATCTGGAGAAAAAACCGAAGGACACGTGGCACGGAGCCCCCGAGCCTTGAGTCGAGTACTTCCTCTCGAATTGAAGGGTCAACTTGATTGTAGAATGTGTCCTGAGTTGCTCTTGAATCTTGTTGCCACCCAGAAAGTTTAGTAAACGTAGTCGAGCCCCCGAGATGGAGTGTGTCGACTACTGGAAGATGAAGAGTTGGGCGGCCGCCGCTGAGTCACCCATCGATACCTATCTATCTGGCCGTTACAGCGCCGCCGGTTGGGTTATAAATAGAGATCGTAACCCTTAGGGTTCTATCATTCCTCACAGTAGCAGCCGTTGGAGTAGATCTAGCCAAGAGTCCAGCCACTCGTGCCATTGCTGCCGCGCCGTAGTCTGCAGATTCACGCGCACTGCCGCTGCTCGCCACCAGTGAAGCCCCCGAGCGGATGCGAGTGAAGACCCGGTGCACTTGGAGGATGAAGTCTTCCCCGTCCAATAGCATGAAGACTGGCGCCGGGAAGAAGAGATCCCGCGATGAGGCGGAGGGATCTGCCCAGGGGTCTCCGCCGCCAGCATCTCCCGCACGCCCCAATCCAAACAAAGAGTGGAAAAAGTCGAAGATGAAGACTGAAGATTTGCTGGCCCTGGTGAACAGCGGGTTCCTTCGCGAGAAGGAGATGGATATGTGGCGCGCCGCCGTGGGCGACCCATACCCTGTGGACAAAAAATCCCGATGAGGTCCCCATGTTCGCTAGGTTCGCGGAGCGCGGACTGGCACTCCCGGCCTCCGACTTCTTCAAGGGGCTTCTCAATTACTACGATATCGAGTACTTGAACTTGAATCCCAATGGCATTTTCACGTCTCCGTCTTTGTCCATTTTTGCGAAACCTTCTTGGGGATCAAGCCCCACTGGGTCTTGTTCCGGAAATTCTTCCGCTTGAAGCCGCAGCTGAGCGCCAACGACCCAAGAGTAGTCGATCGAGCTGGCATCCAGATGCGAGAAGACGCAGCTGACCAATACTTGGCATACAAGCTCATCGACTCAAACCAAGATTGGAAGGCGAAGAGGTTTTACATCAGTAACCACCACCCAGAGTTGCCGAAGCTGAGTGGGCAGCAGCCGAAGCATCGGCCGTGGTGGAACACGGAACCGACCATGCAAGAGGGTATCCAACTACCCGAGCTATTGCAGAAAATCAAGGCTTTGAGGGAAGCCGGGCTGAGGGCTGAACGTGTAGCCTTCAGCTTCATGAAGAGGAGGGTGCAGCCGCTGATGGCTCGCGACACCCTGGGCTACCAGTACACCAGCGACGAAGACACGTCGAGGATGCCTGGCAACGAAGTCGATGATGAAGACATTGTCGAGAGGCTGGGTAGGATCTTCAAGGATATGCCACCATACACACCCTGCCCAGTCCCCGAGTACTCCGCGGCTCGTCCGCCAAACGAGGTTGGTGATTGAACTCTGTCTCCGAGTACTGATTGTATTGTAGTAGTCGTGCTCACCCAAGCCATTTGCTGCACGATGACATTGCAAAGTTTGTCTCCGATCCAGCTTCTCCTCCTCGACTTGTAAATATTCCAAAGGAGGGCAAAGCCAAAGCAAAAGAACGTCGTTAAGTCAGCGAGGGTGACGACACCATCACCATTGAAGATACATCCGACGAGGAGGATGGGGAGACGCTGCAGGAGCGGTTTCAGCTGCGGTCCAGGTTCAATCGACCTGGGCTGCCCCACATCCTCCTTTGCAAGGATCCACCGACTAGCCTGGAGGCTAGTCTCCCTGCGCCACCGAGGAGGTCGCGCAATGTGGCGCGCAAACGTGTCACCAAGAAGTTGAAGGTGACCGAGACCACGTCTCAAGAGGTAAGCTCCTCGAGTAGAGTAGTCGAGTACTTGTCTTGAAGTATTTTGTATGCTGACAGTTGGATTCTGAGTTGTTGCAGGAGATTCCATCATTCGACCCCATTGATCAAGGGGAAGGAGATGATTGGGACATGGTGGGCAAGCCGGTTGAGAGAAGTCACAGTCCAGCCCCCACCATAGAACAACTTGTGGCACGGATGACACAAATGACGACAAGAGTTGTCAAATAGCAGGTGCCGACAGAGGGGAGCAGGCCGGAGCCAAGCACGACTACTGGAGCCGAAGGACCGGTGGCGGCACAAGTTGCTGAAGAGGCGCCCACCGAAGCCGGGCTCGTAGATATCGCCAGCATACTTGGCGCTCCGACCGTGACTGTTGTCCGGTCTAACTTGTAAGTGAAAACCTTTCCTGAGTAGTACTTGTAACTTAGTAATCTTACTTGGTTGACCACCAATGTTGTACTATGTAGGAAGTCGACTGATTTGTCTTGGGAAGGTGATGAACCCAGCACGACAACAGCTGAAGAAAACCCAACGCTTGCTGTCGAGGAGTCTGCTCCCCTCTCTCAGGCCGAGACCGTGGCGCCGGGCACAGAGGCTATGCTGTCGGAAGCCACTGTAGTAGAAGGTAAGTAGACTGCGGTGATGCTGCCTACCCAAAGTAGAAGTCATAGACCCTGTGTATTGATATCGTGTGGCTTGTGTTGGCAGGAGCACAAGTCGAGGGAACTGCAATCCCCGAAGCCGTGCCAGTTGAAGGTGTCGTGCCTGAAGCTGAGGTGATCACAGGAGCGGCGACCGAGCCGGCGGCGATAGCAGCCCCCGAGGTCACTAAAGAAGTGCATGATGATGCACTGCCCGAGACAAACATGGATGTAGTCGTCTGATCGTCGGAAATCCAAGACGCGGAGCCGATCCGTTCGACACCGATGTCCGAGGCCGCAGCGACTAGTCGTGATGGGCTCGAACTTCTGGCAGATGACCTTATCGACCCGGAGACGGTAGCCCGCAACTTGGAGTCGATGCGCGGGGCTGAGCAATGGATGAAGGTATGTGACGGTACCCTTGAGTAGTCGAGTTCCATCAGAACTGAATACCCGAGTAATAATTGTTGCCTTGTGCAGGATGTCGTGGAGAGATCCCGACAAAAATCTGATATGCTCCAAGGGTATGGCGATACAGTGCTCCGGGCGGAAACGTTGGAGAAAGAACTCAACAAGGCCAGGAAGCACTCCGCCATGCTGCAGTCCAAGCTCGATGGCGCCTTCGCCCAGTACCACAACGAGGTACAAGACATGCAGGCGAAAAGCGATGAATTGGTCCGCAAGAACAAGTCGCTGTGCCACAAGAACAAAGTATGCCGATGTCAGCTTGTCAAGTACTTATTAGGAGTACCTTGTAGTAGTCTGACATCTCCCCCTGAGTTGTTTGCAGATCTTGAGGCCCAGGTGGAACAGCTGAAGGCATCAGAGACTGATATGAAGAATCTCTTCTACCGAGAGAAAGATGCCTGTGAGGTACTTGAGTATGATTATAAGCAGCTGGCCCATGAGTGTTGTACGCACATGGAGCTTCGGATCGCCTCAGACCGTGACCTTGTCAACTGTTATAAATCTCTGCAGAAGCTTAATGAAGACTGCGAGAAGCTGCGGGGCCAACTCAAGGAGCTTGAAGAAGCCACACTTCCCATCACAAGGCTGCTGGTGCCACACCCGGGCAGGCCGAAGATAGCCCTGTTGGTTGATCGGCTGAAGGAAGCCCCCAGTCGTCTGGCAACTTATGTCAAGCACCTGGCGAAGTCCATCCCGAACCAAGTCTTGGCATACATGAAGTCGTACTTTCCCAAGGCTCCGGTCGATGTAGTCGTGGGAGGACTAGCCGCCAATTGCACGGACGAACAGTACAAGGAGCTTCTGGAGCAGATGGCGCCAATCACCGAACAAGTCGCAGAGAAGCTGAACCTCCAGTAGTTATCCTGTAGGGTTAGCTTGTAGCAGTAGTTGTAATATAAACAAAGTTGTAATGAACTTGTTTAAGTCTTAATGAAAAAACTTCCATGAAATGAGTACTCGTTGTCGCGATGTATATGTGCGGAGTGCCCATCATGGAGTTGTCGCGAGTAATAGTACTCGGTAGTAGACCCATTGATGGAGATACAGTAAATGAGTTGATCGAGAATCAAACTTTATTACTGAAAGAGTACACCTGGATGGCCAGGGCCGTTTACAAGTGTAATCGCCAGGACCCGGAGGCCACCTACGGCTAGAGTGGTGCTAGGGCGCGTGGCCGCTTACAGCTGTAGATCCGTTAGTAGCCGTATAGGCTGGATCTAAAAGTACATGGTCTCTTGATAGACCGCTGCTAGATTCCTTGACGTCCTGAGCAGCTCGAGATCCGTTAGTAGCCGTTAGCGCTGGATCTTGGAGTAGAGTAGTCTGGAGACTAGTGCCTGGACCCGGAGGCCGCTTACAGCGAGAGGCCCGGGAGTAGTCCTATAGACGTGAGCCCCCAGGGTAGTGGATAGACTATGCGTAGAATCAATAGAGCTGGTCGACATTCCACGAGTTGCTGATGTCTTCGCCTTTAAGTGTCTGGAGGCGATATGAACCTGGTCCGGTCACCCTTGCGACTGTGAAGGGACCTTCCCAAGGCGAGCTGAGCTTGTGTAGTCCTTCCGTGTTTTGGATGCGACGGAGGACGAGATCACCAACGTTGAAGGAGTGTTCCTTGACGTTGCGATCGTGGTAGCGTCGGATACCCTCGAGGTACCTTGCTGATTGGACGAGGGAGGCGCAGTGAGCTTCTTTGAGTCCATCGATGTCAACTCATCTGCTATCTTTAGATATGCCTTCGTCGTATTGTTCTACTGCCGACGAGTCCCATATGACGTCGACAGGTAGAATAGCTTTGGAGCTGTAGACCAGGAAATAGGGTGACTGTCCCGTCGGCTTGGTGGGTTGAGTACGCAGCCCCCAGAGTGCATTGGGCAGTTCCTTGATCCACTTGCCCCCTTTGGTGTTAGCAGCGTCGTGTAGTCGCTTCTTGAGAGCGTCGAGTACTATCCCATTGGCACACTCGACTTGTCCGTTGACCCGTGGATGGGCGACGAAGACATACCGAACGTCGATCCCGCTGTTCTCGCAGTACTCCCAGAACTGGTGGTTGTTGAAGTTGGATCCTAGGTCTGTGATGATGCGATGGGGTAGTTCGTAGCGGTGCACGAGTACATCCAAGAAGTCGAGTACCCTGTCGGCCTTGGGGCAGCTGACCGGCTTGACTTCGATCCACTTGGTGAATTTGTCGATAGCCACCAAAACTCTGTTGAATCCTCCTGGTGCAGTCGGAAGAGGCCCAATCATGTCGAGCCCCCAGCAGGCGAAAGGCCAGGTTGGTGGTATGGTTACTAGCTTGTAGGCCACTCAGAATGGAAGACTTCTCTGATGAAGCCAGCCGCGAGTAGTTTGGCGAGTTCCTTCTTTATGGCATCCCGTCGGTCGTCGGTGAAACGACGGAGGTGTTGTCACTTCGGGGTAGCTTTAGGATCGATGTTGAGTGAGTGCTCGATCAGATTCCAGGGCACCCCTGGCATGTCCGCTGGTTTCCAAGCGAAGATGTCTCGGTTAGCCTGAAGGAAGCTGACGAGCGCATCTTCCTATTTCGGGTCAAGGCCCACCCCAATCATGGTAGTCTTGCTGCTGTCGCCTGCCCCAAGATCAATCGCCTTGACTTGCACTTCCTCAGATGGTTGAGGCTTGTTGGCTTTGTCCGACTTCTCTGGGATGTTGAGTTCACTTGGGGCAAGCTTCTTTGATGCGGCATAGATCTCCATCATGGCGTTGGGTACTTGGTTGGTGGCTGCGAGTTCCACAGCTTCTGTGTCACAGTCGAAGGATATCTTCAAGTCCCCTTGTAGCGAGAGTACACCGGCCGGACTTGGCATCTTGAGTACCAAGTACGTGTAGTGGGGTACCGCCATGAACTTGGCAATAGCTGGTCTGCCAAGGATGGCATGGTAGGAAGTCTCGAAGTCCGCGACCTTGAACTTGATGTACTCGGCACGGTAGTTTTCTCTGGTTTCCCCGAAGGTAACTGGCAGGACCACTGAGCGCAGTGGAATAGTCGTGTTCCCAGGGACGATGCCGTAGAAAGGTGATGTGCTCTTGGTGAGCATGTGAGTGATGTCGAGCTTCATCTTCTTCAAGGTCTTGGTGAAGAGGACATGGAGCCCACTCCCACCATCGATGAGTACCTTGTTGAGTCTGGAGCCCGCGACTACCGGCTTCAGGACGAGTGGAAACCGCCCTGGTCCAGAGAAGCTTGTCCATTGATCTGCGCGGGAGAACGTAATGGGTACCTCCAACCACCTGAGAGGGGTCGGAACCGCTAGTTCGATGTTCAAGACCTCCCATCGACTGGCCTTCTGAGACCGTTTGGTGGGTAGTCCGCCAAAGAGGACGTTCACCGTCTTGTCGGGTTCTTGGAAGTCGCTGTTGCCTTTGTCAGCCTTTTTCTTGCCCTTCTTGTCATGAGGAAGCCATGGGTCTGGAGAGTCATTGAGTGCTCGCCGGAGTTGGTAGCACTGCTCGGTGGTGTGGTTGCCCTCCAGATGCCACGGGCACTTCTCTTTCAGTAAGTCCTTGAAGCCGCCAGAGGTCTTCTTTGAGTTGTCTTTCGCAGGGCGTTGAATAGCCATAACTATGTTGTCTGTCTTGCGCTTGCGATTAGGACTCAAGTAGTTGTTGTTGCGACCACCTTGATCCCTGTTGTTGTTGTTGCCGCCGTCCGCATTTTGCTTGCTCTTGCCGCGAATAGCATTGTACTTAGCGTTCGCCTTGTCTTCTTCGTCGGCCCATGAAGTGATCATGTCTTTGAGCTTGGTGATGGAGCTCGGGCGACAGTGACCGAAGTCTTCGAAGGTGCGACGATGGTAGAGACCGTCTTGGAAAAGTTCGATGACCTCTTTGTCGATGACATCGACTACCGTGACGCGCTTGTCGAAAAAGCACCGCATGTACTTGCGTAAGGTCTTGCCCTGTTCCTGTTTCACCATAGCCAGGTCCATGCGAGTACCTGAGCGTCCCATGGTGCCCGTGAAGTTGCTTGTGAATTGTTCCTTGAGCTGGTCCCACTTGTCGATCGAGTACTTCTCGAGTGACTCGAGCCATGTAAATGGAGCTTGGTCCAGACAGAAAGGGGAGTAGAGTCACTTCGTGTCGTTGTTGCCACCAGCATTTTCGATGGAGAGAGCGTAGCATCTGAGCCATTGGACTGGATCCTGCTTCACATCGTACTTGGTGATCCCCAGATGCTTGAATTTTTCTGGGAGAAGTAGATTGCGAAGCCGAGCAGAGAAGGTGGGGAAGCCGTCGTTCTCTCCTGCCGTGGAGGACTTCTTGTGTCGAATTTCTTCAATTCTGCGGCGGGCATCGTAGCCACTGCGTGAGACACCAATGACGTGGCTGTCTGCGTGGCCTCAGCCTCCGCGATCGCCTCCGCCACTGGCTCTCCTTCCAGCCCTGTGTGAGGAGCTCCCGCCGCCGCTGCCTCCGCCGCCAGCAACACCATGAGCCGTCGTGCCGCGACTACCACCAGCGCCGCCGGTGCTGTTGCCACCCTGAGAAGGTCCACCAGCTGATGCCCTAGTGCAGTTGGGGTTCTGTGGTAATTCTCCTCGAGTACGGTTGCGTCCCTTGTCAGCTGGACTGCGACTTGTGGCTTCATGGTCGGCTTCGCAAGTTCTGAGGGGAGGCACTTGAGTGACTCTGTTGTCGACTCTCATGAAGTAGGCGTCCTCTGCGAACTTGGCGATGACTTCTCCCGCGCGCATCCTCTAAGCCTGACGTGCTATCGTGGTGATAGACATGAGGCATTGTTCAGGGGTAGTTTGCGCCCGGCTTTCGACTTGGTCAAGCGCCTCTGTGAGGTTCCGTATGGGGAGGCTCTCACAGAGACGTCTACGCCGTTCGCTCCGCTTCCTGTTGCGCTCACGTCGGGCGTTCTTGTTGTCACTGGTTTCGTCCGCTGGTGCATTGGCAGACAGCTCGTTTGCTGAGATATCTTCGAAGTAGCGGTCAGAGTGGGTCCCTGAGGGTCCCGGCGTCTTGTTGGCAGCCATGAAGACTTGGCGATCAGGAGAGCCGAGACTGGAGTCACTAGTCGCCACCTCTGTTGGAGTGTGCTCCTCTGCTGGAGCTAGTGGTGTTCCCTCCTCGAAAGGAAGCGAGTTGAGGTAGGCGATGCAGCGTGAGTTCCCGTCTGTTAAGTCTGCAGGCTTGCGGTCCGGCCAGTAGACAAATCTCCCGGTGGGTGTAGATGTTATAACCAAGCCGATAGCTGGTCATGATAGAGGTTGCTTGGTCGTGGAGTTCCCGGACTCGGGCTCGTCGGGGTCCGCTCTGAAGTCGAATTTCTAAGAGGAGTTCGAGTAGTAGCCGGAGACGGGGTCGGAGTCCGAGTTGTAGTCGGAGACGATCTCCTTGCCGACCCGGCGCGCAGTGAGAGCCTTCGCATGGGCCTTGCTAGCGTTGCAGAGGCCATATGGGAAGTGCTCATGGAGTGGGAAGTCCGCACACGATGGCTCAGTAGCCGGCTCGCATGCGATGGCCCACGGGGATGTCGAGTTCGAGTTGGAGGAGGATCCAAACTCAAAGTCGGCGTGTTGGTTGTAGAGCGAAATTTCGCTGAATTTTCCAGCGAGTTCGCCCGTGACTACTTCGGGAAGCGTCACGAGCCCAGAGCTCGGGTCGGGAGTCATGGTGAGGCGGCATTGGAAGGATCCGGCGCCGTCAGCAGTGCACACCCAGAACCCGAAAACGAAGGTGTCGCCGCAGTTGAAAGCGACGGTTGGCCTGATGGAGATTGAAGCCGTCGAGTTCACCATGAGATCTTCGGTGAGATCCCCTACCTGGTGTGCCAGTTGTCGGTGTTTTAGACCGGCAACCTACCAAGGGGAGTACCCGAGGTAGATGAATGTGGCCTCGCCGAGATCGGTAACTCGAAGGAAGGGACACGTGGCACATAATTTAGACAGGTTCAGGCCGCGAGGTGCGTAATACCCTACGTCCTGTATGCTACGTAGCTCTGGATTGATTGGGTGTGTTTACAAGATGATGCGTATGAGAGAGAGGGGTCCCTGTCTCGCCTTATATAGTCCGAGAGGCAGGGTTACAAGTCGGTTTGAGGAGAGAGTACTAGTCGGGTACATCTAGGAGTTCTCCACATAGTATAGGACATGTATAACTTTCTATCCGAGTCATTCTCCACCGTAGTCCTTGCGCCCCACGCCATCAGGTGTCATGTGGCACAAGCCGAGTAGTCCCAGGGGCCTACCGAGTAGTCGGTCCTGGTACCCACCGAGGTAGTGGGCCCAGGGAGGCCCATACGACAGTCCTCCCTTCGCATCCACACCTGGTGATACCCATAGAAACAATCTAGCAGGCTTAGCATTTCGCAGCCGACTGCCTGGTCAATGATAATGTCGATCCTTGGGAGTGGGTAGGGGTCTTTCGGGCACACTTTGTTGAGCTCTGTGAAATCGATGCACATGTGCATGTTCCCGTTCTTCTTCGGTACCATCACAATATTGGCCACCCACACAGGGTACTGCACTTCTCTTATAATTCTTGCATCGAGCATTTTCTATACTTTGCTTCCGCAGATTTAACCCTGTCATCTGACATTGGCCGTTGCCTCTGCAGCTTCGGCTTGACATTCGGGTCGGTGTTTAGGGCGTGCTCTATGACGGAGCGGTGAACCCCTGTCAGGTCCAACTTGGACCATGCAAAAACATCCTGATTATGATGAAGGAACTATAGGAGTCTATCTTCCTCCTCTTTGCTGACCTCGGTGCCTATCATGACGGTTCTACTTGGCACGTCTGCCCACAAGGGAACTGTTCTCGTGTCATCCACTGCTTTCATGCGTTCAGCTTCGGCTTGTTTCATCGACTGCCTCATCTGTGCCTCGCCCTTCTGTTCAGCTTCTGGCACGACTTTGCTGCCCTCATCCTCATCAATAACGTGCACCTGTCTGTTGTGCACCGAAGTGTTCCGCTCAGCACGCCGAGCCTCCTCTTGACTGCCATACACCAAAATCGCCCCGGCTGCGGTTGGTATCTTCATCAACAGATATCCCTGGTGAATGACCGCTGTGAACTTGTTGATAGTGTTGCGCCCGAAGATGGCATTGTACGGGTATACGAAATCGACAACGTCAAAGGTAATGACTTCAGTTCTCATGGTGGCATCCTGCCCGAAGGTCACATTGACATCAATTTTACCCAGTGCCTCAATTCTTTTGTTACCGAAGCCGTATAACGGGTGCTCCACTTTTTGTAAGTCTTCCCTTTTGAAACCCATGTCGGAGAAGCACTGCCAAGTTAAAATATCCGCCGAGCTGCCGTTATCCACCAGAACCCTTCCGACGTCGTTACCGAAGTAATACTTCGTGTTCTTGCCTATGTTCGCCATTATGACAAGTGGATCATTATGGGGGTAGTGCTGCAACCGAATGTCAGCAGCTGTGAAAGTTATTGGAATGTGAGACCAGGGCAGGTGGAAATACTTCCCCGAGAAGATGTGCGATACTCTTTGGTAACACTCCTGCCTCTGACGCTTCGTCGCATGTACCGGCTCATTGGAGCCCCCCGAGATTGCATGCATTGATGATGTTAACCATGCCCATCATCCCCGAGCTGCTAGAGTCAGGTGCCTCTTGCTTTGGTTGTGGCGGTGTCTGGTGTTGTGGCTGGTTGTAAGCCATTTGGTGATGTGTGGGTGGGTTCGGCCACGAAGGAACAAATACCAAAGATGGCTGCATATGCATGGGCGCACGTTTGTGGCGGCTGGAACGTCTGCAACGGCGCCAAAGGTTGGAAAGGCTGATGCGGGTGATACGGCGGCGGTAGAGCTCTGAACTGTATTGAGTTCTGGTACTTCATGACATGATTTACAGCTAGCCCGGCTGTCTTCTCCTTTTCCTCAGCTTCCCACTCCATCTTCTTCTTGATCTCCGAAGGGCAGTGATGCGTGTGGTGGTAAGAATTGATCCCATGGAGCCAACAGAAAAACCTTTCGCCGCTACCTTAAGGTGGTGGAGGCGGTTGCGGCGGCTTCGGTCCCCTACCATTCTTGTGCCCTCCTTTGTGCCCACCGCCGTTTCTGCTCTGGTTTTGATTGGGGGGTGCGGATACATTGTTGACTTGACGGTATGACTGCTTCGGTGGATGATTCTGCCATCCATTCGGCGAGTCCCACTGACCCTGCTACTTTTGCTTCTTGGCTGCATTAGCTCGGTCCAGCCTTCGGCGACGACCTTTGTCGGACTTGCAGTATTCTTGCATTACTTCAGCTCGTGCAGGGACTTCGGTTTGATTCTGTCAAGCACATCCTGGCAGTTTCCTACCCTCAAACCCCCTACGATAGCATCAATGGTGCTGCTTTCAGACACTCCAGGCGTGTGCTGTTAGCTTCACCACTCTGTGCATGTACTCTTGCAGTGATTCCTTGTCCCCTCGGACACAAAGATTGACAACATCATTGGAATCTAGCTCTTCGACCTGCATGCCCTTGAAACTTGACAGCAACTTGTTGCGGAGCTGAAACCATGAGGTTATGTGCCCCTTCGGTATGTTTGCATACCAATACTGAACCTCACCCTTGAGGGCCAATACAAGTGCCTTCACCTTCGTTTTGGCATCGTCCCTGTTGGATTCCACTGCAGCCTCGAACTTCATGAGGAACTCTTTAGGATCGTAGTCTCCATCGTACTGAGGCAGGGTGTTGGCATTGAAGCAACGGGGCCATGGGGCGCTCTCGAGCTCGACCGAGAGCGGGGACACCAGGACAATATTGCGGAATGGGGTGTCATCTGGCACGAAGTGTTCCGGCCCTTGCCTGCGTTCCTGTCGGTGATCGATGATCTGCCCTTCGGACGCATCCTTCTGTTGCCTCCACTGATCCAGCTAAGCTTGCATGGCCTGCAAGGTGTGCCAGATGTGTTGCTGGGACGCCGACACGGCCTGCGCGGCGGCTGCTGGTGCTAGAGTGGCTGGCGTAGGGGTGACTTGCTGTTGTGGTAGCGTGCTAGCTATTTGCCCCTGGAGTAGAGCGAGATACCGCTCAGCTTACCTGATGTTGAAATCGACGTCGTCTGGAGCAGTGTGCGTCGGCGTCGCGCCCTGCTGCTGGGGCGGCTGCTCCTGAGATGAAGATGGTCGCGCCTCCTGCTCTTGCTGGGCTGTTGCGGCCTTGCCCGCAATGAGAGCCCGTATCCTTCGTAGCACTTCGATGTCCTACGCCGAAGCCCCCAGCCCCTCGAGGCTGACTTCGAACACCCCCGAGGTTGTGTGCTCGACCTCCGGGACACTCGCACCGGCGCCGGTCCCCGCCGAAGGCTAGACGGCCGAAGCCGAAGGGTTGGCAGGTTCCGGCTCTAGCGGTGGAGTTGACGCCTGGGCCGTGGTGGCTTCGGCGCCTGCTGATTGCGTCCTTGCCATGCGGTCTTGGATTCTTCCACGAGGTGGGTGCCAAACTGTTGGTGGAAATCGGGCCCGAAGGTGGACGCCGACACAACAGCCCCCTGAATCGTCCGCCCTTCTCCGAAGGGGTCACGACCTAAGGCCCCCTCAGAGACGAAGGGAACGCTCAACGATTAGCTCAACCTTCACTGAGCAGATCACACTATATTACGACTAGATTACTTCTACCTCTACTACTACCTCTACTGCTACAATTACTGCTTTGCACTACAAAAGAAAATGAAATAAACAGAACCGGAGGCCCCCGTGAGTGATCAAACAACCCAATTACACCTTTAATGTGTGTACGCTCAGTTACAAGCGAACCTCTATTTGTAGGAGGCCCCCGTGAGTGATCAAACAACCCAATTACACCTTTTCCGTTCCTGACAAACGGCTTTACACGCTTTTGAAGGGCATTACAGTAACTCCCTGCCTCGGACGGGCATCCAGCGTGTCTTCGCACGGTCGACCCTCCTTTACACGTGACATCTTTTGTCTCTCCTTCGTACGGTGACCTTTACACGTCCAGCATGTGTTGACGGATAAAAGACGTATCCCTCTACGATCCGCAAGCGTACGGACCCCACACCTTTTTCACCACGGGATTCCCAAGGTTCTTGTCAATCCACGAAGCAAGGGGATTACAAGCGTTCGATCTACCTTCACACTCTAACTACTCGAACTCTAACTATGATTAAACTAAAAAAACAACTAAACTAGACTAGAGAGAATGATTAAGATATCAAGAATAAAAGACACTCGCCCATGGGTCTACGATACTAGAACATGCAATCGCTTAAAGACATGAAAACCAATCTAATCTATTGGGGTTGTGACCACGGTTTCGCCCTTTCCCTCCTCTCGTACTGTCACTACGCGAAGGTATTCATGACTAGACCTATGATGGACACGGCGTATTGAATGGATCTAAGGAAGCATTGGAGCTCTACTTCCTTTACGGCACGGTAGCTAACCTTAAGCATTAAAGTATATTCAACACAAGATGATAGATAGATAATCCGACAAAGTATGATTACATCTCAAGATCGATTACAACCCATGGACGAATAAGGAGATTACCCCATCAAAGTGCTGGCCATAGCACCGTTGATCATGGTTTCCCTTTCGACGGTGTCTTCCTTCTTCTCCACTTGTGGGTGCTTCCTTCGAGGTGGTTGATCTCCCTCCGGAGATCCTCCTCCTCTCTCTAGCTTGTGGATGGCCTTCTGGTGCGAATGACTCTCCCCTCTGTCGAATGGTGGCGCCCAGGCTTTTAGGGTTCAAGATCCTTCGGGTGCAAGGAAAACGGGACCGAACCGGCCACCGAAGTGGGCTGGGCCGGCCGGCCTGGGCCCACCTCGGCCCGGTTCGGTCGCCCCTTTCGCTCCGTGGGTCCTTATGCATTTATGTACTTTACCCCCTCCACTTGCATGATTTTGATGATGTTATCCTCGCGTCCAAGATGAAGGTTCTCTTTGCATGAAGTTCGGTCTTTTACGCTTCAATCCTCGGGGGTGTTCCTCGTAGCACTTCGGTCCTAGCCACCATTGGAAGTGATTTCATCAAGCTCATGAACACGAACAAGACTCCGTAAATGCTCCTTTGAACTTGTTGTGAATCCGTCCTTTATGTCCATGTTTTCCTACATAAACACAACACTTCCAAATGCATGCACAAAGATGAACTTGTTATATGATTAGTGTGCCTAGTGGCGGGTTAGTTCCATAATCAAAACCAAACCAAAGTGTAATGAACATGCTAGGTGTACCAAAATACACCGTCAACATCTCCCCCACGCTTAGCTCTTGCTCGTCCTCGAGCAAGTACTCGTAAAAGAACTTCGTCCAAGGTGTTGTAATGGTGTACCGCTAATCCTTCTTCACAAGTTAGTCAATCCTTTCATCTTTAATACATAAACATAATGTAATGATCATCAAACATAAACATGGGCGTTAAGAATTTTTACCACTTCAAGATTTACCCTACAACTCAAACTCTTCACTCAAAGTCTTCAATTTCAGCCATGCTTACTTCTTTGCTTCCATCGGAGGGTTTTATGATTTTAAAAACAAAATTCCTGCAACAAGTATTAGACAAAAACCTTTCTCCAAGCTCTCGCAAGTCACTCATATGAGGTGGTTATCCTAAACCAATTTTATAAAACTCTCACCTCCCATAAGTCTCTCATATAACATGTAAAGTGGAGCTATAGGTAGGGCTAGTGCAACCAACACAAGTATTGTCAAACTAAGAACTTCCTCTAATGGTTGTTTACCTTTCAAAGCCAATGATCATGAGAATTAACCATATGTAGGGACATCAAGGATGAGAAAATTTAGAATGGTGGACATGTGCAAGGTCAAAAGAAAATTGTGACTACAAGGCACCGATGATGTCATCGTTGTCGGATTGCACATGGTTGGAAAAAGAGTGAAAGTTTCGTCTATCAACAACGTGACATCCTTCCTTACACTTTATTTTTCTTTTCTTTCACTTGATCCATCCCTCTCATATCTTTATTGCTACCTCATCTTTCTCTTTTTCTTTTTCTTCTTTCATTCTTTCATTCTCATATTTTTTTCTTTCACATATATATTTTTTTCTTTCTTTCTTTTCCATACTCATACTTTTTCTCTTTATTTTTCTCTCTCTTGACAACTTTTCAAAGCTCTCAACTCCTCTCTTTCTTGCATGCATACAATCTGAAATTTTAAATAAATCATGCTAGAGACGAGACGAAACTTTGAAAATAGGTTGTGTTCAAGGAATGCGATGTACAAAAGAGATGTATAGGGTTGGGTATGGAATTCGGCGATGCACGGGACTTCCAAGGTGAAAGTCTCATGACCGAATGAATGACGAGGCTAGCAATAAAAGATAAGCACAAGAACATGATCATTGCTTGAAATTAAAACTCCCAAGAGAGAAGGATCCTAGCCCAACTCATCGTGCTAATCACACTTATGGTGGAGCAAAAAATAAATTGGCTCTGTATAGGATTTTTTTCTTACTCTCAACTTGGAAAAAGAGGTTTTGCTAACCTTTATTACAAGGGTTTTTAGATGATTTTCAGAACTGAAATCCTCCAACTTTTAGCATTGAACATAGCACAACTAACATGTGAAGCTCAAGATCGAAGTGTGGTATGGATACTTTGTAGTAGCAACTCCACTAAGCACCACGGTAAACATTTTTGAAACCACACACTTATGTTCATATATCAAGAATCAAAGATAAACAAACAAGTGAATAAAGATAAGCATCACACAAGAAAATATATAAAGACTCTTTTTATTTGGTTTTCTTTGACTCAACACTAATTTAAGACACTTTCAAACCTGCAAAAATTTAAAAACACACTCGAAAACTAAGAGTCATTAAACTCTAAGACTCTCGCTCAAAGATTAAACCGAACCTAAAATTTCAAACTCAAAAGCTAAGGCTAGCTAGCTAGCTCTCCCCCACGCTAAAAACATACGACGTCCTCGTCGTATCTTACAAAAATCCTAAGGGGAAAACTAGACCTAGTGGTACTTCAAGCAAGTATTGCACCACTTGCCTCTCATGTTTCCAATCATGCCAAAAAGTTTGCGCATGTTACAGTTAAGGAACTTGTAGTTGTCACCAACTACGTGCTCCAAATCCTCCATACGCTGCTTGATCGCTTCCATGGCTTGGAGACATTCATCGACCGACGTGAAGAGATCCCTGATGGATTGACGGCAAGTTCGACAACACATCGGATGCAATCCGAAGGGGTCTTCATCTCCATTGTCTCCACCGTCGTCGCCACCGTCGTCGCCGCCGCCATTGTTGCCGTCGCCGTTGGGGCCTTCGGGAGTCCTCTCTTTGGGCTGCTCATCCCAAATGTAGAGGTCGTTATCATCTCTTCCGGCGGCCGCCCACGAGCTCGGGCTACGATCGTCGGAGTAGTCGCTACCCCCATAATCCTTAGGCTCAGGCGACGCCTCCTTGTAGTCTTTGCGCTTCATGCCTTGGATGCGTGCCGACCTTCGAACGGGCGTAGCGACCTTCTCTCCTTCGACGGGGTTGCGAGATGCAAGAGCTCTGGTCGGGACACGCCCTCCTCAACGGATGCGGGCGGTCCTCTTGACGGGTAGCTTGAGCTCGCATCGCATCGCCTCCTCCATCGATGGCTCCTTGGCTTCTAGCTTCAACTCTAAGCTTCTTCGGGACACAATGGCTGCTGCAAGGGTGCAAAATATTGCTTGGAGGGGTTGATTCCCGAGCTCCCAATTCGGCCAAATAAATAGTCCGAAGAGAAAAACCCTGAAAACCTCATTTTCCTTTTTTAAACTTCCCTTAAAATTTTCTGACCAAAGAAGGAAGTCGAAAAGGAGCAATTCGGGCAAAAATCGAGGACGACGGCCGTCGGGACCCTCCTGGGCCGGTCGGCCTGGGCCGGCCGACCCACCCTGTCTCGGGGGCGGGCCGATCCGGTTTTCGTGCACCGCCCTTTTTTCACCTCCTTAGCCCATGGGAAAAAGTTGGCCCAGTAAATCTTCGCGAGAAACTCCAGAAAACTAAAAATAAAAACTATTTACAGAAATTCATGCCTTGTTTTTCGTCCTAGGCGGGACGTTCGGGCTCTTCCTCCAGGGTGAAGACATCAATATGGTGAAGGGGCACAACGTCGGGTTCATAGTAAACCTTAAGCCGCTGACCATTCACCACAAATTGATCGCCGTTTATATCCATAATGGTTACCGCTCCGTTGGAGAACACCGAATGCACAACATAAGGTCCGTCCCATTTGCTTTGCAATTTCCCCTTTCTGAAGGTTTTAAACCTCGAATTGTAGAGGAGGACCTTATCTCCTTCTTTGAATTCTTTCTTTTTCAATCTTTTATCATACCACCTTTTGATTCTCTCTTTGTATATGCTTGCATTTTCATATTCTTTCAACCTCAACTCCTCTAGCTCACTTATTTGGATCCTTCGTTTTACCACCGCGGCATCGAGATCCAGGTTCATCTCTTTAATCGCCCAATAGGCTTTATGTTCCAACTCAACCGGAAGGTGGCAAGCTTTTCCATAGACGAATTGATAAGGGGTCATACCTATCAGTGTCTTGAACGCCGTTCGATATGCCCATAAAGCTCCGTCTAATTTCTTTGACTAATCTTTGCCTCCCTTCTCTATGGTTTTGTAGAGGATGCTTTTTAATTGCCTATTTGGCGTTTCTGCTTGTCCGTTGGTTTGTGGGTGATAGGCCGTAGAGACCCTATGCTCAATTCCCAACTTGGACAAGCACTTTTTGAAATTCTTCCTGGTGAAGTGAGTTCCTCCATCACTTATCAAGATTCTCGGTGTACCAAAATGAGGAAAAATCACGTTCTTGATCATAGTAATGGATTCCTCCGTGGAAGCTTTACGACATGGTATAGCCTCTACCCACTTGGATACATAATCAACCATGACTAGGATATACTCAAATCCAAATGAGTTTTAAAAGGCCCCATGAAGTCTATACCCCATACATCAAATATGTCGATTAGTAAGTTGTATTTCAAAGGCATAGAATTTCTTTGAGAGATGTTTCCGGTTCTTTGGCATTCGGGGCATGATGCAACATATCTTTTAGTATCTTCATGCATCTCCGGCCAAAAGAATCCGCTCGACCATACTTTTGCTTGGGTTTTGAAAATGACTATAGTGCCCACAGTACTCCGCCGAGTGGCACTTCCTTAGAATTTCTACCCTCTCTTCTCTTGGCACACATCTTCTCATCACTCCATCATTGCCAAGCTTGAAGAGGTATGGTGCATCCCAAAAATATTTCCTACTTTCAGAGATTATCTTCATTTGAGAGTTTTTATCTAGATGACCGAGCGGCATCTTTTGAATTGCTCGAATGATATCGATCATCCAAGTATCCTTGTCAAGCACTTGATAGAGGTGGTCATCTCTCATCTTATCTTCTATGGGCTCTTTATCATCTTGTCCGCGATTCATCCTAGACAAATGATCGGCCACAACATTTTCCACCCCCTTTTTATCACGAATTTCAACATCAAACTCTTGGAGAAGAAGGATCCAACGAATCAAACGTGGTTTAGCTTCCTTCTTAGCCAAGAGATACTTGATAGCTGCGTGATCGATGTAAACAATGACCTTCGAGTTCACGATGTATGATCTGAATTTTTCGAAAGCGAATACCACCGCTAGCAACTCTTTTTCCGTAGTGGCATAATTTAATTGCGCCCCACTAAGAGTTTTGCTAGCATAGTAAATGGCGTGAACTCGGCCTTCCTTTCTTTGACCCAAAACCGCGCCTACGGCGTAGTCACTTGCGTCACACATGATCTCGAAAGGTTGGCTCCAATCCGGAGGTTGGATGATGGGAGCGCTCACCAACGCATTTTTCAAGGTCCGAAATGCCGCTAGGCACTTCTCATCAAAGTCGAAAGTCACATTCTTTTGAAGAAGATGCGTTAAAGGCTTAGTGATCTTCAAGAAGTCCTTAATAAATCTTCTATAGAATCCGGCATGGCCTAGAAAGCTCCTTAAGGACTTAATATCCATCGGAGGTGGGAGTTGCTCAACCGTCTCTACCTTAGCCTTGTCCACTTCAATTCCTCTCTCGGATATAACATGTCCGAGCACTATGCCTTGCCTAACCATGAAGTGGCACTTTTCCCAATTTAACACCAAGTCTACCTCCGCACACCTCATGAGGACCTTTTCCAAGTTTGCCAAGCAATCCATGAACGTCTTCCCATAAACGGAAAAATCATCCATGAACACCTCGACAATTTCTTCGATGAATTCCGAAAATACGGCCAGCATGCAACGTTGAAAAGAGGCCGGAGCGTTGCATAGACCGAAGGGCATCCTTCTATATACAAACTTTCCATAAGGGCATGTAAACGTTGTTTTGTGTTGATCGTCCAGGTGAATGGGAATTTGCATGAACCCCGAGTACCCATCGAGAAAGCAAAAATAAGCGTGGTTTGCCAATCTCTCGAGCATCTCGTCAATGAACGGTAGGGGGAAGTGATCTTTCTTCGTCGCTTTGTTAAGCTTACAATAATCAATACACATCCGCCACCCGGTCACGGTTCTTTGTGGTATCAATTCGTTCTTCTCATTCTTCACCACGGTCAAACCTCCTTTCTTTGGTACACAATGTGCCGGGCTCACCCATTCGCTCTGCGGAACCGGGTAGATGATTCCGGCATCAAGTAACTTGATGACCTCTTTATTTACTACCTCTCGCATGGCATGAGTTAGCCTCCTTTGATGGTCCACTACGGGCTTACATTGGTCTTCCATTGGTATACGATGAGTGCAAAAGGCTGGGCTAATACCTTTGAGATCATTAATCGAATATCCAATCACCTTCCTATGTTTTTTCAATAAAATCAGCAACGCCTCATTTTCTTCGGGACTCAACTTGTCACTCACGATGACTGGATAGGTTTTGTCGGACCCAAAAATTCATACTTTAATCCTTTGGGCAAAGGTTTAAGGTCTACCTCGGGCGCTTGTGGCTCCTCAGGTTTTATTTCTCCTATGTCTTCGAATTTTCCTTCCTCCACGCGTCCATCATGTGGCTCTAAGCCTTTTGTTGCTTCTTCTAGTTCTTCATCTTGTTGATCACTAATTTGATTTTCCATCGCTCTTTGCAGCGGGTCTCTAAGGGTTTCAACAAAACAAAGACTATCTATCTCTTCTACTTCTTCATCTTCGGGAGGAAAGGGTGTAAGGTGTTTAGAAGCACGAAGAAAATTTTATGTGTACTTTGTTCCATTAAGGTTCATTGTTACTTTGCCTTCTCCGGCATCTAACACGGCATCAACCAACTTAAGAAAAGGCCTACCTAAGATTATGTGATCATGATTACTATGGTAAGCATCGATAACAAATAAATCAGTTGGTATATAGTTTCTAGAGATTTTTACTTTCATGTTGCAAGCAATACCTAGAGGTTTAATAGTTCTACCATCTCCCATAATTAATTAAGTTGATGTTGGAGCTAAGTCTAGGTTGTGGTCTTGAACTTTATCGTAAATTTTAGAAGATAGAACACTTACTTGGGCTCCGATGTCGCATAAAGCTTTACATTGAACTCCGTTGATCTCGCAACTCAAGTGTGGTGTCATCTTCTCTTCTTTTTCGGATCCCATCTCGTAGACTTCGGCGAGGCCAGCGTATGATGATGCTTTGGGCTTGATCCACATGATTCTCTTCACCTCGACTATGGGTTCCGGATCCACTATGTCATCTCCAAAGAGCTTTTGAAAAATCTCACCGGTGGTTTCAAGGTCGTATGAATTCTCCGCTTTCTTCTCCGATGGGAAATCGACTTCCAATGCTCTCGCCATTCCCTTTTGATTAGGGAACGGTCTTCTCTTGTCGAATACTTCTTCGTAATCAATAGGAACCCAATCCATTGGTTCGAACTCCATTAGTGGCTTCGCGCTTGACATTCTTCTCTTGTTCGTCTCATTTGGTACAGCGAAGTCGATGCTCGGGGTAGTTCTTGACTTGATGTGTTCTTCTCCAAGCTTTTCTGCGATTGGTTCCTCTTTTGTGACTTCCGGGGTTGCCTCTTTAGAAAATTCAGCACACTTCTTCTTCCTCGAATTATATTCCGGCTCTTCCCCAAGTCTTGTTTCCCAATCTCTTCGCATGGCAGCCGCTTTACTAACTTTTTGTAGAAGTTGAGCGGCTTCCGTGAGTGTTTTCTCCATGAGATCCCCGCCTGCACCAATTTCGACGTGTTGCATGCAACTAGGGGTTAGGGAAAAGAAAAATGTATGCAAGAGTACGTCACCGGTGAAGCCGAGTTTTGGTCCTTGTTCGATTAACCCATTAAACCTATCCCAGGCTTGGTCTATCCCTTCCTCTTCTCCTTGCATGAAATTGATCACTTGCCTCCTTAGATGTTGAACCTTGCTAATTGGAAAGAACTTCTCGCAAAACTTCTTTGTCAACTTGTTCCAATTGCCTTCAACTTCAAAGGACGCAAACGAATACCATGTCTTTGCATTGCCGGCAAGTGAGTAGGGAAAGAGATTCCATTTGAACCATTCATCGGGGACTCCTTCTTGACGCACAGTGTTGCATATCGTCATGAAATGCCTTATGTGTCTATATGGGTTCTCCGTAACCATCCCTTCGAATGGGTTTGCCGCCACCATCTCGATGATCTTGGATTTAATCTCATACTTGGTCACTTCGAGCTTCAAATCCGACTCTTGTACTTTTATGTCTTCACATCGAGGCCTAGCGTAATCCCTTAGTGATTTCTCTGGTTCTTCCGCAGGTTGATTAACGAATGCCATCTAGACAATAAGATAAAAACAAAAACAAAAACAAAACAAGTGTTTTTCTAGATAATATATGTTAGATATAGCAAACGAAAGATAAACTAAAATATAAAACTAAGTTAGATGAAAATCAAACGATGTAAACTAGCTTGCTCCCCGGCAACGGCGCCAGAAAAAGGGGCTTGTTGACGGATAAAAGACGTATCCCTCGAACTCACCACGGGATTCCCAAGGTTCTTGTCAATCCGCGGAGCAAGGGGATTACAAGCGTTCTATCTACCTTCACACTCTAACTACTCGAACTCTAACTATGATTAAACTAAAAAAACAACTAAACTACACTAGAGAGAATGATTAAGATATCAAGAATAAAAGACACTCGCCCATGGGTCTACGATACTAGAACATGCAATCGCTTAAAGACATGAAAACCAATCTAATCTATCGGGGTTGTGACCACAGTTTCGCCCTTTCCCTCCTCTCGTACGGTCACTACGCGAAGGTATTCATGACTAGACCTATGATGGACACGGTGTATTGAATGGATCTAAGGAAGCATTGGAGCTCTACTTCCTTTACGGCACGGTAGCTAACCTTAAGCATTAAAGTATATTCAACACAAGATGATAGATAGATAATCCGACAAAGTATGATTACATCTCAAGATCGATTACAACCCATGGACGAATAAGGAGATTACCCCATCAAGGTGCTGGTCATAGCACCGTTGATCATGGTTTCCCTTCCGACGGTGTCTTCCTTCTTCTCCACTTGTGGGTGCTTCCTTCGAGGTGGTTGATCTCCCTCCGGAGATCCTCCTCCTCTCTCTCTAGCTTGTCGATGGCCTTCTGGTGCGAATGACTCTCCCCTCTATCGAATGGTGGTGCCCAGGCTTTTAGGGTTCAAGATCCTTCGGGTGCAAGGAAAACGGGACCGAACCGGCCACCGAAGTGGGGGCCGGGCCGACCGGCTTGGGCCGACCGGCCCGGGCCCACCTCGGCTGGTTCGCTCGCCCCTTTCGCTCCGTGGGTCCTTATGCATTTATGTACTTGACCCCCTCCACTTGCATGATTTTGATGATGTTATCCTCGCGTCCAAGATGAAGGTTCTCTTTGCATGAAGTTCGGTCTTTTACGCTTCAATCCTCGGGGGTGTTCCTCATAGCACTTCGGTCCTAGCCACCATTGGAAGTGATTTCACCAAGCTCATGAACACGAACAAGACTCCGTAAATGCTCCTTTGAACTTGTTGCGAATCCGTCCTTTATGTCCATGTTTTCCTACATAAACACAACACTTCTAAATGCATGCACAAAGATGAACTTGTTATATGATTAGTGTTCCTAGTGGCGGGTTAGTTCCATAATAAAAACCAAACCAAAGTGTAATGAACATGCTAGGTGTACCAAAATACACCGTCAACAGCATGCTTACGTGTAACGGTGCCCTTCTGACAGAACCAGGGCCACCGCGCGTGCCGCACCTTCGGCGCCGAAACAGTCCACCGCGCCACTGCGTCCATGAAAGGCCTCCACAACACTCCACGTGACATGCTCCCATCCAGCATCGAAGAGCTTTCCGGCAAACGGGTTTCTTGACCGGTCCGCACCTTCGGCGCTGAAGCTCTGCAGCTCCGAAACGACTGGGGGTGAATTAGTACCTACAAATGGCACACACACTCGCTTTCAAGTAACGTCAGCATTCTCATTAGATCATTATTTCACGCACTTTACCGCTTCGTACACATGGCACGAGGTTGACGATCCGCGCCGGTCATGACTGGATGTTTCCGAAGACCATATTCCCCAACAGGGACTTCCTATGTGAAAGTCACGTTACCGAATGCATGACGAGGCTAGCAACAAAAGATAAGCACAAGAACATGATCATTGCGTGAAATTAAAACTCCCAAGAGAGAAATACGTGCAAATGTTGACGGTAAACTTATAGCTAGGTGTACCAAAATCGACCGTCAGCATACCCCCATGCTTAAACCTTGCTCGTCCTCGAGCAAGTCCAAGATCTTTGCTTAATTTGGAAATCAGCGTTGCCCTTCAATGTCTTCCCTGCACTTAGTTATACACAACAAGACATATTGCTCTCTCAAGTATTTAGCATTTAAGGTTCAAGTTTTGACCGGCTACTTCATTATGGAAGATAGACTATCATTAAAGAACATGCCACAATAAAAAATATAGTGCTCTCGAACTTAAGCAAACTTCGAACCTTTACTTTGTTGCATCGTGAAGATTTTCAAAAAGTTGCACATCTAACATAAGTGAGGTTCTCTTGCAAAAGCTCAAGGAAACACTCATCTCGTCAAGTCACTCAAGCCTACACTAGATTATTCTCAACCTATTCTACTCATATATGGAAGTGAAAAGCTTATGTGGAGCTTGGAAGGTAAAAACAATCCTAGCAAAACATTATACTTGAAATATTGTCAAACTAAGAGAGAGATCTATTGGAATTACCGAGACTAGTCAAAAAGGCCATGGAAAATAAATGTTGGAAAGGGAGAGAGATGGAACACACACATTTAGAAAGGTGGACATGTGCAAGTGGCAAATGGGTGATCCCGAGACACGGATGTAGTTCTCGTTATCGGATTGCACATGGTTGGAAAAGTTTTAGTATGGACTTGTCTTCAAAGCTCTCTAAGATTTAAATGAAGCTAAAAAGAACCTAGGAGCATTTTTATTTTTCTCTTTTTTGTTTTTTATTTTTTTATTTTTCTTTCTTCTTTATTTATTTCTTCTTTCTTTCCTTCATTGTTTTCTTCTTCTTTTTTTATTCATCATTTTTATGCTCCTCTGAACTTTTAAGCAACATAGAACTTGCTATAGCAGTCCTGCCCCATGCTTAAATGATTGCTCGTCCTCGAGCATAGAAGTGAGGGGACCTATGGCTGCTAGATAAGTACAAAATCATTATATTCCTTTATAAATCTTTTGAAATCTTCAAGGGCATCCTCCATGTCGAAACTCGCATAATCACTGATGAGTCCCTCCATATGTTATATGTCTTGAAATCTTGCCAGAAAATCTTCAGAAAATTCGTTGAAAGATCATCCATACTCAATTTGGTTTGTGGTCAAGGAGTGAGGACCATGTGTGGTACGAGGACCGGTGGATGGTCGCTTCCTTGTGTGATGAGTGATTGACAACGTTGTGTGGACTGATTCTTGGCTAAGTATTGCAGGTGCAGGTTGCGGCTTGACTGGTGTTGGTGCAGGTGAAGAACAAGCGCGAAAGGTCGTCGCCGGTGAGGCCTCCAGGTGTGGAGAAGACAAGTAGGCTTCGTTCGAGGGACCCGGCGGCCGGCGAGGTCAAGTGCGGGCCGCATGGTGGCATGAACGAGAAGATGAATACATGGACGGTTTCTTGGTTGAGCCTCAAAACCAAGGACGAGCCGGGACTACGTGGGAGCCGAGTCATGAGTGGAGATTGGAGGAGGCTACACCAAGTTCGAGGGGTTTCCGGTGGTTCACCGTAAAACCACCGGGTTCCTTGGTTGATCCACAAAGCCAAGACCGAAGAACCAAAGACGGTCTTTGCAGCGACGCGCGGACCGGTCCGACCGGTGGGTCTGACAGTGGGGAGCACCGGTCTGACCGGTGTGCGACGACGCAGTCCGGAGACTTCGAAGCGGAGGACACGCGTCTGGATCGCATGGCTTGCGTCGAGGCTACGCAAGGTGCAGTCGCCGGGCATCCGTCCGATGGTGAAGACATGAAGACTTCCAAATCCGCCCTTGAGGGGCTTGTATCGCTAGTTATTAGAGAAGGGTATTTTAGACTTTCGGTTGCCTCATATAACCCAAGAGGTGAGAGGATGGCAGCCAACTCTTGGAACCCTAGCTCATTTGTTTTCCTTTTTTCCTTCCTATTTTCCTTAGGTTTTCCATAGGACTAGCTTGAGAGCTTCATGGAGAGATCTTGTTGAGAGGGATGGATGATCGGGCGGCTTGCTAGACCTTGTATGAACCTTTGTTTCATGTATAGATGATTCGGCGTGGTTCCTCAAGGTTTGGATGTGTTTTCCCCGGTTGTTCTTGGTGGTGATTTTCGGAGCCCTCTCTTGGTGATTTCTTTGGATTGTGTTCGGGACCTTTCTCTTGGGGATTTGATGGGGGAAATTTGTGGGAACCCTTCGTGGTTCTTTGGGCTGTGATTCCCCTCCCAAATCCGTGAGTAAAGGTGCTCGATTTTGGGGTTTCTTGAGTTCTTGGGTTGGAAGTGCTCTTGGCGGGATTTCCTTGATTCCTCCTTTTTGGATGAGTTTTGGTGGGATTAAATTTGGCTATGGACTCCTCATGAGGTGTTCCTAATATCCCCAAAGTCTTGTTCAAGTCCGTGGAGTGATTCGGGAGATCGAGGTTTGGATTTGGGAGAGTTGACCCGCGGGTGCTGTTCATCCCGAGCTGCCCAGGCTACACCGGTCTGACCGGTGCTCTTGACCGGTCTGACCGGTGCAACCCTCGGTGGGTTTTTGCTCGGGTGAACGTCTGGGTGTGTTCGCTGTTGTCCCGTGTTGCTGCTGTTTCGAGTTTAGGTCAGTTTGGAGGTCGGTTGACCTGTTTGGTGATTTGGGGGCTTTCAGGCTTGGACCGGTCTGACCGGTGTGTTATACCAGCCTGACCGGTGTGAAGCCACTTAGTGAAAGTTGCTCAGCTTCACCAGCAGGGACCGGTCTGACCGGTGGTGCTCACCGGTCTGACCGGTGTGGGTCTGTAGACTCGAGGTTTGGTTTTCCGCTGCGTTCTCGGGTCGGAAGGTTGTGTGTTGGTTCCTAGATCCGGTGGCACTCCGGTGGCTACGTGGGCTTGACCAACCTTGGTAGTGAGTCGGAGACGTGTGTTGGAAGCCGTGTTCATCTTGTTGGAGTTTCCATCTCCTTCGAGAAGAATTTTTCCCCCCCCTCTCTAGTTCGCCGTATCGGTCCTTCAAGTAGTATCGAGTCGGTTCGGGTCTTTATTGACTCTAACCAGTCTAAGATCCAAGGATGGCGTACCAGGAACGGGGTTCGGGTCCTCCACACTTCGATGGCAAGAACTACCAGATGTGGAGCAAGCGGATGGGTGCTTTTCTCCGCGGAAAGGGTCAGATCCTTTGGGATGTCACGGTGGACACAGGCTATGTCCAGCCGATGGATTTCCTCGCTCCAGGATCGAGGGACAGATTCGACGCCAACAATAAGGCGGTCGACTACTTGTTTCGTGCTTTGTGTCAGCCTGAGTTCGATCGGGTGCACACCGAGCACTTGTGTTGACGGTTAATAATTGTATCAAAGTTCGTTTGTGACTCGCAAGCGTACAAGTCTCCCGTCGTAGTCAAGGGACCCTTCTTCCCTCGAGTGGTGAACCCAAGGTATCGAATCCGTGGAACAAATGTGTGACGCAAGAGTTGATCTAGTAAAGCCAAATAACTTCAATCTTTGGTAAAAGAGAAACCCTAATGCATCTAGATAAGAGCACAAAACAAAGATAAATCTAATCTACTAAAGACCGGAGAAAACAAAGTAAGATTGGGTAGATAAACCGATCTAGAGGGATCAGGGTAAGCCTTTTGTTGAAGTTCCAAGCAAGAGAAGAAGTAGCAAATCGAATCTTATAAGAAGCGTCTTTAAATCGTGGTTTCCCGTCCAAATCCGAAAACATCCGCCTTTCGGAACCCCCGTTCTGTCACAACGTATCCCTATTCATGCGGGGAGCTTAGGGCGAGTCAAAAGACCAGTCGAGATTCTTTCGGAAGATCCGGCGTGTACCTCTAGCCACCGCGGCTACAAGAACACCCTATGTAATCTATCGCGCGAATAGAATTGGAATAAGCAAAGCCGATCGAAAAACGAAATCTTCGAGGAAACACTTGATCGCTAAGAAAAGATTCAACTTGATAATTCAACTATGACAATGATACATACACAAGATCACAACCGGGATCCTTCCTTGATCTTGCTTCTAGCTCCGGAACTCCGACGTGGTCTTCCATGCAAGGTTCCCACGTCGGCTAGGGAAACCCTAGTCAACTAGCTCGACCCTCTCCTCTCCGAGATGGTGTCCCTCTCTTCTCTCGCTCCTCGGCGGCCGATGACGAATTCTTCTCCGAGAGGCTCTAGGTCGGGGGCTATAAATAGCCCGATTGGCGGCTAGGGCAAAGGAGGGGGCAATTGGGCCCCGGATGGGCCCGGGCCGACCGGACCGGGCCGGCCGGCCCGGGCCTATCTAGGCCCGGCCCGAGGGCTCCTTCGCTCCACGTCGGTTCCCTTGCTTCTCGGATGTTTCCCCCTTCGCATGTAGGTCCATGTCGTCGGTTTCTCTCCGAATTGGACTCAACTCCTTGTCTTGCAAGATTCGAAGCACTTTTCGGTCGGGTCCTCGGAGTCCGTCGTCTTCTCGGATCAAGTCCCCGGCTTCTTGGAGTTAAGTTTGCTTCATTGCATGACTTGTACGGGGCTTCAAGGTCTTGTCATGAGGTGCTTGATGAACTTATCCCGAAAGTCTTGCATTCAACACTAAAACCCCGCATAAACATTAAACTCCAAAACCGACATGCACACGTGAACTTGTTATACCACGGGGGTTAGTACCAATGGATAAGGTATAAAACTCATGCCAACACCGAAGGTAAACTCATGGCTAGGTTGACGGATTTTCACCGTCAACATCTCCCCCATGCTTAAACCTTGCTCGTCCTCGAGTAAGCCTTCGATGGATATCATCATTGCCAAACAATGTTTAAACTTTGCACTTGATCACACATGAGAAAGCATAATGCTCTCAAAATTTTAATTCATTAAAGTTCCATAATGTACTAGCCTTCATCTCTACGGAGGGTAGATTCTTATTAAGCTTATCCCACAAGTATTAATATGCTCACAAAGTTTAAATAGATCTCGAATTTTTGAAATAAAGAACGAGATAAAGAAAAGCTAAACCAAGTTCACAAATTTAAATCATCTTGTATATTGCTCATGAACTCTCATCTCACTTGTCTCTCAAGCCTATATATTCTACTCCTTTCCCTCTCATATATATGTGGTAGGCTTTATATGGAGCTTTGGGAAAGTTTAGTCCTAACAAGATTTTATAAATGAGGTGTTGTCAAAACAAGACAAGCTTCTCATGGTCTTACCGAGACTCGTCAAAAAGGTCATTGGAAAATAATGTTAAATCAAGGAGGGGAAAGAGAAAAATACACACACTTTTAGATGAGTGGACATGTGCAAATGGCAAAGAATGATCCCGAGGCACAAAGGAAGTCCTCGTTATCGGATTGCACATGGTTGGAAAATGAGAATGGATCTTTTAAACTTGAAGCCTTGAATGCACTTTTAGAGAACCGGGGAGTTCACTTTACGCATTTTTTTTTCTTTCTCATATTTCTCATTCTTTTCTTTCTTTCTTTCTTTCTTTCATTCATTCATTTTTTCTATCATATATTCGGTACATGACTTTCACAACGGAGTTTTGATTTTTTTTATTTGCTTGCTCCTCTTTTGAACTTCTTTTTTTTAAATTGCTCCCCTTTGAACTCTAAAACTGCACCTGTACCTACGTCCTCCCCCATGCTTAGACGTTGCTCGTCCTCGAGCAAAGAGGCGATAAATAAGGTAGGTACCGAAAATATTTTTCCTTTGGAGAGATACTTGAAATCTTCAATGTTGGCACCGTCTTGCGATCTTCCTTGAATTGATGATCCATTCTCAACGATAGGTTGTGGTCAAGGAGGTAATCACAAAAGATGATATTTGGTTTAAGGGTGGATATCCAGCGAGGTTTGTGAGATCTCCGATGCGGGGATACACAATGCACGGATAAAAGGCTAGCAAAAAGATAGATACGCAAAAACGAAATGACCAGCTTCTTAGTCTCGGGCCAGAGAAATCATGGCCTGCAATAACTCACTCAAAAATAAATCTTGTACACTAAGGTTTATGCACTCAAATATATATAAGGCTCTAGATAGGTTGAGCAACACACAAGTGATATTTGTGACAAGGTTAGCAATAATTTTGAGCATAAAAGACATCTTTAATCTATTCATAACTTGAGAGCACATAAAACACTATGGGTCTTTATTTTAATCATAACCTCCGCTGAAGATTAAGCTAGCATTTAGATAATTTCAGATTTGTATTTTTAAGAGAGCACTAGTTCAAACATGCATAAATCAATTACAAAGATAAACAAAGCGGCAATTATAATCATATATCATCATGGCACAAATTTTGTAACTTTACCAAAGGTAAAAACTAGGTGGCGACATTATTCATGATGAAAATAAACACTAAGATACACGCTGAAAAATTAAACTAACACTAAAAATTAAAGTAAAACTGAAAATACTACGCATACATAGGCGCAAACAAGCTGAAAATTAAAGAAAAGGGGTAAAGGAAAGATAACTAAAGCTCCTCCTCTCTCTAATCTTCCGCCGGTGGTTGATATTGATAGTCTTGGTTGTTGTACCCTTACTTGTAATAGGAA
Organism: Cenchrus americanus; assembly: GCA_947561735.1. Lineage (NCBI taxonomy): Eukaryota > Viridiplantae > Streptophyta > Magnoliopsida > Poales > Poaceae > Cenchrus > Cenchrus americanus. The sequence continues at coordinate 70,738,831 of OX387244.1, read as the reverse complement.
TGCACCACTCCTCCTATGAATTGTCTGACGGTGCTAGGTGAAGGTGTCCAAGCACATAAGCGATGTTTGCATTTCCTTCACCCATTTGGTTTGCATTGGTTAGGGTGGCTGCAATAATTTGCACGTTCCTTGCAGCGTATCCTCCAATGGTGGCCACATTTTGTTGTGGTTGAGGAAGGTCTGCAAATGGCTCCGCAAAGGCTACTTTGGGCACCGCAAAAATGGTGGGGGTATGGCTGCACCACTCCCCCATGCTTGCATTGGTACACCACCGTAGTAACTCGGCGGCGCCGGGGTTCCTCCCATGGTGGGACATAATTTTGTTGTGCACCTCCTTCTTGGGTCGTGGAAAAACCTTCTCCTAATCCTTCTCTATTATTTTTTTCTTCGCCGGCACAAGAAGTCCTTCCTCTAACCGATCTTCTTCCCCTCAAGAAAAGTCTTAATCTTCAATCCGGAAGGGGAAAATTTACCTAGGCCACTTGGAAGCCTCCTCTCTCATCTTCACTCTTATATTTTCCTTTCTTCATATATTCCTAGGGAAGTCCCGGGTAGGAGATGATTTGGGTTCCTTGTAATACCCGGTTTTAAAGAGATAGCCAATATGGAGAGGCAACACCCCGAACCAATATCTTCCGAACTCGATGTTGCTTAACAACACCACCGTTTGATCATAGGTGAGTGGGGTCTATTGGCCACTTGGAAATCAAGGCCGAGTAAAGCCAATTCAACTCCGTGTTGGTTATCTTTGTCTCTCTTGTTCTCCCAAAAATCCACTTGCACAAAAGTGACACACTTGGATGATGGGGTTCCGGATAGTATTTATTCGTTGATGGTCTCTTCCCATGATCATACTACAAAAACCTTCCCATGTGCCTTCATGCACATACTTGTTCCCGAGCTCCCTTTTGAAAATAGGGGACACTCGCCCATGGGTCTACGATACTAGAACATGCAATCATCTCGAACATGAAAACCAATCTAATCTATCGGGGATTGTGTTGAATGGATCCAAGGAAGCATTGAGACCTTACTCCCTTTACGGCACGGTCGCTAGCCTTAAGCATTAAAGTATTTTCAACACAAGATGATAGATAGATAATCCAACAAAGTGTGATTACATCTCAAGATCGATTGCAACCCATGGATGAAAGGAGATTACCCCATCAAGGTGCTAGAAATAGCATCATTGATCAAGGTTACCCTTCCGACGGTGTCTTCCTTCTTCTCCTCTTGTGGGCTCCCTCCAATGGAATGAGAGCCTCGGCACTCCTTCATCAAGGGTATGCGCCATGGTCATGAAAATTTCCTAGGCGAATTCCTTGTGGGTGTTTGCCGACACTCCGTTAGAGAATTGCACCGGTGTCCCGTGTGAAACCCAATATGTGGAGAGCTTGGTCGTCGATGTCGACGTTCGCTACAAGCCTCTACCCAAGGCGAGCGAGCTTCTTCTCCTCCTCGTCCGTCATGATGATAAACCCATTGGAATACCACGAGCACATGGAGGTGGAGCGGATGATCGTGTCAAGTGGTGAGGTTGGACAAGCGGCTCCTCCATATGTTATTGAAGTTTGGTAAACCTAATAAACGAGTTTCGTGTGGCCCTCATGCCACCAAGGAGAAGAGTGTGGTTCCTCCTCGGCGGTGCCGTGTCCTCCTCCATACTCCAAGGAAACTCGGAAACCGAGTGCCTCCTCGAAGAGGTTGTCGATGATGGCTTAGACGACGATGATCCCTTCTTCTTCGGTGAAAAGACTTGTAGTTTTCTTCCTTGATTGCAGCACTCTCCCTCACAAATATATATCCGGGGTTTTCACCCGGTAACAAGGTACACAAATATTATTTTGGAGTCTGGACTTTGAGTGGATTAAGGATGTGATTTGTTGCACGAAACAAACGCGGTGGATGGCTAAGTCTAAGGTGATTCCGGCCTACAAACTAGAGCACACGAACAAAGAGTTGGATGAAAGACTTACCTCTCTCCTCCTCTTGGCTCGGTTCTTCTCTAGTGCATTCATGTTGCTTCGTGATCGCGTACACCTTCCAAACGTTCCCGTCCACTCCTTCGCTTGCATTATTGCTCCTTCCACTTGATGTTTTCGCTTTGACTCACTTCCATACTCCCTTGCCTCACATGCATCCATGATATTCCTACAAAACAAAGCCTTGGCTGCCCCCCCCCCCCATGCTTGTACTTTGCATGTGGTTTAAATATGTTGGAGGGGCATCCCGTGATGTATCATGGTGCATGCATGGTTAGGTTAACTAGATTGCCTCCCTTTAAGTGTGTTTAAGGCTAAGCACTCCTCTAATTTCGAAATTTAAGAATATTTTTCAGAGCCATGCAAGAGCTCAAGCATAAATTTAGAGAAGTTTTTAAACCATTAAAAACAAATGTAAGTCGAAAATATTTTTCGACTACGTCGATTTCGGTCTCACCGTATAGTTTGCCTTCATTAGTTGAGAGCAAGCTTTTCCCGCTTGATCATGGGGGCATAGGTTTAGGTCCTAATTTTGATTAGATGAGAGAGATTTTGAATGAAATAAAATTAAGTGAGTCTTAGAAAAATTCTAATCTTAGAGAAACCAAGGATATAGATTTTTAAACCAACCAAAAATCAGGCTTCTAGGTTCACGCGAGCCCTACCACATGCTGAAATTTAAATAACATCTAGATACAAGTCGTGGCTCTACTCGTGTGTTTTTAGCATGGAAAACAAGTCAACCACAACATCATAAAGGGGATGAATGGTTGAGTTAGGTTCTGAATTTTTTTTTGGTTGTGGTTTCTCGAAAAGAAGCAAACAAACACATAGGATGGTTCATGTAAAGGGTTTATGATCAAGCAAGATATTCAACCAAGAATTATGTCTCTAATATTGATCAACCATTCTAAGTCTAAGGTTTTGCGTAGTAAAATTCAAAACTGAATTATATTTAAAAGACTTGAAAAACCTGGAATCGGGTTGTCCTCCCGTAGCTTATTCTTGACTCAACGAAACGGGTTGCCTCCCGCCTAGCGCTTCGTTTATAGTCCATGGCTAGACTTCTTCACTTGGTTACTCCGGATCAACGCTCTTTGCGGGCGTTGCAATCTTGGGTACCCATTTTGGCTTAGTCATTTTTTTGGTCTTCACGAGTCGGCTTTGTCCTTTGGTCTTGACGGATGCAACAACTTCCTTGTGGCTCGACATCTCGAACTCTAGTCTTCGGTTGTGATCTTCATGGTCTCTAGTGTGATCCTTCATCTCTCCGGAATGAGCTTGAGTAGCCTTCGCCGACTTGGGACCTTGGAGTTGTCTCCGAAATTCTTCTTTGTTACCCATCGGACGCCCGGCAAGTTGTCCCACTTGCGTCTAGCATCTTCATCACGATGAACACTTCACATGTGGATCTTGCCTTGGCAGCCTTTAGGTGTTGAGCTTCTTTCTCCACCTCCATCTTCTCCATCCTCCTCTTGATCTTGAACGGCCTTCCGGCGTCTTGACTTGGAGGTGGTGATTCCCTTGGAGATTTCGACGGTCCTTCGACTTCAACTTTTGAATCTAGGGTTTCCACCCCTTTAGCTTCTGTTGCATGTCACCTTTGCCTGTAAAGTTTTCCTGGATCATCCACAAAAAGGTTTGGGTTTCTTGGAGAGGTAGCCAACCATCTCCGGTTAGGGTTAGCAATAAAACAAAAATCTAACAAAAGAAAAATTAGGGTTAATCAAAGCTAGATTAGATGTATTTTGAGGATGATCAAAGTTTAGTAGATGCAAAAACAAAAACAAAAAGAAAACTGAAAATTACAAAAAGGCAATAAAAAACCAAATCTTGATCACTTGTTCCCCGGCAACGGCGCCAGAAAAAGGGGCTTGTTGACGGTTAATAATTGTATCAAAGTTCGTTTGTGACTCGCAAGCGTACAAGTCTCCCGTCGTAGTCAAGGGACCCTTCTTCCCTCGAGTGGTGAACCCAAGGTATCGAATCCGTGGAACAAATGTGTGACGCAAGAGTTGATCTAGTAAAGCCAAATAACTTCAATCTTTGGTAAAAGAGAAACCCTAATGCATCTAGATAAGAGCACAAAACAAAGATAAATCTAATCTACTAAAGACCGGAGAAAACAAAGTAAGATTGGGTAGATAAACCGATCTAGAGGGATCGAGGTAAGCCTTTTGTTGAAGTTCCAAGCAAGAGAAGAAGTAGCAAATCGAATCTTATAAGAAGCGTCTTTAAATCGTGGTTTCCCGTCCAAATCCGAAAACATCCGCCTTTCGGAACCCCCCGTTCTGTCACAACGTATCCCTATTCATGCGGGGAGCTTAGGGCGAGTCAAAAGACCGCCGAGATTCTTTCGGAAGATCCGGCGTGTACCTCTAGCCACCGCGGCTACAAGAACACCCTATGTAATCTATCGCGCGAATAGAATTGGAATAAGCAAAGCCGATCGAAAAACGAAATCTTCGAGGAAACACTTGATCGCTAAGAAAAGATTCAACTTGATAATTCAACTATGACAATGATACATACACAAGATCACAACCGGGATCCTTCCTTGATCTTGCTTCTAGCTCCGGAACTCCGACGTGGTCTTCCATGCAAGGTTCCCACGTCGGCTAGGGAAACCCTAGTCAACTAGCTCGACCCTCTCCTCTCCGAGATGGTGTCCCTCTCTTCTCTCGCTCCTCGGCGGCCGATGACGAATTCTTCTCCGAGAGGCTCTAGGTCGGGGGGCTATAAATAGCCCGATTGGCGGCTAGGGCAAAGGAGGGGGCAATTGGGCCCCGGATGGGCCCGGGCCGACCGGATCCGGGCCGGCCGGCCCGGGCCTATCTAGGCCCGGCCCGAGGGCTCCTTCGCTCCACGTCGGTTCCCTTGCTTCCTGGATGTTTCCCCCTCTCGCATGTAGGTCCATGTCGTCGGTTTCTCTCCGAATTGGACTCAACTCCTTGTCTTGCAAGATTCGGCACTTTTCGGTCGGGTCCTCGGAGTCCGTCGTCTTCTCGGATCAAGTCCCCGGCTTCTTGGAGTTAAGTTTGCTTCATTGCATGACTTGTACGGGGCTTCAAGGTCTTGTCATGAGGTGCTTGATGAACTTATCCCGAAAGTCTTGCATTCAACACTAAAACCCCGCATAAACATTAAACTCCAAAACCGACATGCACACGTGAACTTGTTATACCACGGGGGTTAGTACCAATGGATAAGGTATAAAACTCATGCCAACACCGAAGGTAAACTCATGGCTAGGTTGACGGATTTTCACCGTCAACATCTCCCCCATGCTTAAACCTTGCTCGTCCTCGAGTAAGCCTTCGATGGATATCATCATTGCCAAACAATGTTTAAACTTTGCACTTGATCACACATGAGAAAGCATAATGCTCTCAAAATTTTAATTCATTAAAGTTCCATAATGTACTAGCCTTCATCTCTACGGAGGGTAGATTCTTATTAAGCTTATCCCACAAGTATTAATATGCTCACAAAGTTTAAATAGATCTCAGAATTTTTGAAATAAAGAACGAGATAAAGAAAAGCTAAACCAAGTTCACAAATTTAAATCATCTTGTATATTGCTCATGAACTCTCATCTCACTTGTCTCTCAAGCCTATATATTCTACTCCTTTCCCTCTCATATATATGTGGTAGGCTTTATATGGAGCTTTGGGAAAGTTTAGTCCTAACAAGATTTTATAAATGAGGTGTTGTCAAAACAAGACAAGCTTCTCATGGTCTTACCGAGACTCGTCAAAAAGGTCATTGGAAAATAATGTTAAATCAAGGAGGGGAAAGAGAAAAATACACACACTTTTAGATGAGTGGACATGTGCAAATGGCAAAGAATGATCCCGAGGCACAAAGGAAGTCCTCGTTATCGGATTGCACATGGTTGGAAAATGAGAATGGATCTTTTAAACTTGAAGCCTTGAATGCACTCTTAGAGAACCGGGAGTTCACTTTACGCATTTTTTTTCTTTCTCATATTTCTCATTCTTTTCTTTCTTTCTTTCTTTCTTTCATTCATTTTTTTCTATCATATATTCGGTACATGACTTTCACAACGGAGTTTTGATTTTTTTTATTTGCTTGCTCCTCTTTTGAACTTCTTTTTTTTAAATTGCTCCCCTTTGAACTCTAAAACTGCACCTGTACCTACGTCCTCCCCCATGCTTAGACGTTGCTCGTCCTCGAGCAAAGAGGCGATAAATAAGGTAGGTACCGAAAATATTTTTCCTTTGGAGAGATACTTGAAATCTTCAATGTTGGCACCGTCTTGCGATCTTCCTTGAATTGATGATCCATTCTCAACGATAGGTTGTGGTCAAGGAGGTAATCACAAAAGATGATATTTGGTTTAAGGGTGGATATCCAGCGAGGTTTGTGAGATCTCCGATGCGGGGATACACAATGCACGGATAAAAGGCTAGCAAAAAAGATAGATACGCAAAAACGAAATGACCAGCTTCTTAGTCTCGGGCCAGAGAAATCATGGCCTGCAATAACTCACTCAAAAATAAATCTTGTACACTAAGGTTTATGCACTCAAATATATATAAGGCTCTAGATAGGTTGAGCAACACACAAGTGATATTTGTGACAAGGTTAGCAATAATTTTGAGCATAAAAGACATCTTTAATCTATTCATAACTTGAGAGCACATAAAACACTATGGGTCTTTATTTTAATCATAACCTCCGCTGAAGATTAAGCTAGCATTTAGATAATTTCAGATTTGTATTTTTAAGAGAGCACTAGTTCAAACATGCATAAATCAATTACAAAGATAAACAAAGCGGCAATTATAATCATATATCATCATGGCACAAATTTTGTAACTTTACCAAAGGTAAAAACTAGGTGGCGACATTATTCATGATGAAAATAAACACTAAGATACACGCTGAAAAATTAAACTTACACTAAAAATTAAAGTAAAACTGAAAATACTACGCATACATAGGCGCAAACAAGCTGAAAATTAAAGAAAAGGGGTAAAGGAAAGATAACTAAAGCTCCTCCTCTCTCTAATCTTCCGCCGGTGGTTGATATTGATAGTCTTGGTTGTTGTACCCTTACTTGTAATAGGAATGCACCACTCCTCCTATGAATTGTCTGACGGTGCTAGGTGAAGGTGTCCAAGCACATAAGCGATGTTTGCATTTCCTTCACCCATTTGGTTTGCATTGGTTAGGGTGGCTGCAATAATTTGCACGTTCCTTGCAGCGTATCCTCCAATGGTGGCCACATTTTGTTGTGGTTGAGGAAGGTCTGCAAATGGCTCCGCAAAGGCTACTTTGGGCACCGCAAAAATGGTGGGGGTATGGCTGCACCACTCCCCCATGCTTGCATTGGTACACCACCGTAGTAACTCGGCGGCGCCGGGTTCCTCCCAATGGTGGGACATAATTTTGTTGTGCACCTCCTTCTTGGGTCGTGGAAAAATCTTCTCCTAATCCTTCTCTATTATTTTTTTCTCCGCCAGCACAAGAAGTCCTTCCTCTAACCGATCTTCTTCCCCTCAAGAAAAGTCTTAATCTTCAATCCGGAAGGGGAAAATTCACCTAGGCCACTTGGAAGCCTCCTCTCTCATCTTCACTCTTATATTTTCCTTTCTTCATATATTCCTAGGGAAGTTCCGGGTAGGAGATGATTTGGGTTCCTTGTAATACCCGGTTTTAAAGAGATAGCCAATATGGAGAGGCAACACCCCGAACCAATATCTTCCGAACTCGATGTTGCTTAACAACACCACCGGTTGATCATAGGTGAGTGGGGTCTATTGGCCACTTGGAAATCAAAGCCGAGTAAAGCCAATTCAACTCCGTGTTGGTTATCTTTGTCTCTCTTGTTCTCCCAAAAATCCATTTGCACAAAAGTGACACACTTGGATGATGGGTTCCGGATAGTATTTCTTCGTTGATGGTCTCTTCCCATGATCATACTACAAAAACCTTCCCATGTGCCTTCATGCACATACTTGTTCCGGAGCTCCCTTTTGAAAATAGGGGACACTCGCCCATGGGTCTACGATACTAGAACATGCAATCATCTCGAACATGAAAACCAATCTAATCTATCGGGGATTGTGTTGAATGGATCCAAGGAAGCATTGAGACCTTACTCCCTTTACGGCACGGTCGCTAGCCTTAAGCATTAAAGTATTTTCAACACAAGATGATAGATAGATAATCCAACAAAGTGTGATTACATCTCAAGATCGATTGCAACCCATGGATGAAAGGAGATTACCCCATCAAGGTGCTAGAAATAGCATCATTGATCAAGGTTACCCTTCCGACGGTGTCTTCCTTCTTCTCCTCTTGTGGGCTCCCTCCAACGGAATGAGAGCCTCGGCCTCCTTCATCAAGGGTATGCGCCATGGTCATGAAAATTTCCTAGGCGAATTCCTTGTGGGTGTTTGCCGACACTCCGTTAGAGAATTGCACCGGTGTCCCGTGTGAAACCCAATATGTGGAGAGCTTGGTCGTCGATGTCGACGTTCGCTACAAGCCTCTACCCAAGGCGAGCGAGCTTCTTCTCCTCCTCCTCCATCATGATGATAAACCCATTGGAATACCACGGAGCACATGGAGGTGGAGCGGATGATCGTGTCAAGTGGTGAGGTTGGACAAGCGGCTCCTCCATATGTTATTGAAGTTTGGTAAACCTAATAAACGAGTTTCGTGTGGCCCTCATGCCACCAAGGAGAAGAGTGTGGTTCCTCCTCGGCGGTGCCGTGTCCTCCTCCATACTCCAAGGAAACTCGGAAACCGAGTGCCTCCTCGAAGAGGTTGTCGATGATGGCTTAGACGACGATGATCCCTTCTTCTTCGGTGAAAAGACTTGTAGTTTTCTTCCTTGATTGCAGCACTCTCCCTCACAAATATATATCCGGGGTTTTCACCCGGTAACAAGGTACACAAATATTATTTTGGAGTCTGGACTTTGAGTGGATTAAGGGTGTGATTTGTTGCACGAAACAAACGCGGTGGATGGCTAAGTCTAAGGTGATTCCGGCCTACAAACTAGAGCACACGAACAAAGAGTTGGATGAAAGACTTACCTCTCTCCTCCTCTTGGCTCGGTTCTTCTCTAGTGCATTCATGTTGCTTCGTGATCGCGTACACCTTCCAAACGTTCCCGTCCACTCCTTCGCTTGCATTATTGCTCCTTCCACTTGATGTTTTCGCTTTGACTCACTTCCATACTCCCTTGCCTCACATGCATCCATGATATTCCTACAAAACAAAGCCTTGGCTGCCCCCCCCCCATGCTTGTACTTTGCATGTGGTTTAAATATGTTGGAGGGGCATCCCGTGATGTATCATGGTGCATGCATGGTTAGGTTAACTAGATTGCCTCCCTTTAAGTGTGTTTAAGGCTAAGCACTCCTCTAATTTCGAAATTTAAGAATATTTTTCAGAGCCATGCAAGAGCTCAAGCATAAATTTAGAGAAGTTTTTAAACCATTAAAAACAAATGTAAGTCGAAAATATTTTTCGACTACGTCGATTTCGGTCTCACCGGTATAGTTTGCCTTCATTAGTTGAGAGCAAGCTTTTCCCGGCTTGATCATGGGGGCATAGGTTTAGGTCCTAATTTTGATTAGATGAGAGAGATTTTGAATGAAATAAAATTAAGTGAGTCTTAGAAAAATTCTAATCTTAGAGAAACCAAGGATATAGATTTTTAAACCAACCAAAAATCAGGCTTCTAGGTTCACGCGAGCCCTACCACATGCTGAAATTTAAATAACATCTAGATACAAGTCGTGGCTCTACTCGTGTGTTTTTAGCATGGAAAACAAGTCAACCACAACATCATAAAGGGGATGAATGGTTGAGTTAGGTTCTGAATTTTTATTTGGTTGTGGTTTCTCGAAAAGAAGCAAACAAACACATAGGATGGTTCATGTAAAGGGTTTAAGATCAAGCAAGATATTCAACCAAGAATTATGTCTCTAATATTGATCAACCATTCTAAGTCTAAGGTTTTGCGTAGTAAAATTCAAAACTGAATTATATTTAAAAGACTTGAAAAACCTGGAATCGGGTTGTCCTCCCGTAGCTTATTCTTGACTCGACGAAACGGGTTGCCTCCCGCCTAGCGCTTCGTTTATAGTCCATGGCTAGACTTCTTCACTTGATTACTCCGGATCAACGCTCTTTGCGGGCATTGCAATCTTGGGTACCCATTTTGTCTTAGTCATTTTTTTGGTCTTCACGAGTGCTGGCTTTGTCCTTTGGTCTTGACGGATGCAACAACTTCCTTGTGGCTCGGCATCTCGAACTACGGTCTTCGGTTGTGATCTTCATGGTCTCTAGTGTGATCCTTCATCTCTCCGGAATGAGCTTGAGTAGCCTTCGCCGTCTTGGGACCTTGGAGTTGTCTCCAAAATTCTTCTTTGTTACCCATCGGACGCCCGGCAAGTTGTCCCACTTGCGTCTAGCATCTTCATCACGATGAACACTTCACATGTGGATCTTGCCTTGGCGACCTTTAGGTGTTGAGCTTCTTTCTCCACCTCCATCTTCTCCATCCTCCTCTTGATCTTGAACGGCCTTCCGGCGTCTTGACTTGGAGGTGGTGATTCCCTTGGAGATTTCGACGGTCCTTCGACTTCAACTTTTGAATCTAGGGTTTCCACCCCTTTAGCTTGTGTTGCATGTCACCTTTGCACGTAAAGTTTTCCCGGATCATCCACAAAAAGGTTTGGGTTTCTTGGAGAGGTAGCCAACCATCTCCGGTTAGGGTTAGCAATAAAACAAAAATCTAACAAAAGAAAAATTAGGGTTAATCAAAGCTAGATTAGATGTATTTTGAGGATGATCAAAGTTTAGTAGATGCAAAAACAAAAACAAAAAGAAAACTGAAAATTACAAAAAGGCAATAAAAAACCAAATCTTGATCACTTGTTCCCCGGCAACGGCGCCAGAAAAAGGGGCTTGTTGACGGTTAATAATTGTATCAAAGTTCGTTTGTGACTCGCAAGTGTACAAGTCTCCCGTCGTAGTCAAGGGACCCTTCTTCCCTCGAGTGGTGAACCCAAGGTATCGAATCCGTGGAACAAATGTGTGACGCAAGAGTTGATCTAGTAAAGCCAAATAACTTCAATCTTTGGTAAAAGAGAAACCCTAATGCATCTAGATAAGAGCACAAAACAAAGATAAATCTAATCTACTAAAGACCGGAGAAAACAAAGTAAGATTGGGTAGATAAACCGATCTAGAGGGATCGAGGTAAGCCTTTTGTTGAAGTTCCAAGCAAGAGAAGAAGTAGCAAATCGAATCTTATAAGAAGCGTCTTTAAATCGTGGTTTCCCGTCCAAATCCGAAAACATCCGCCTTTCGGAACCCCCGTTCTGTCACAACGTATCCCTATTCATGCGGGGAGCTTAGGGCGAGTCAAAAGACCAGTCGAGATTCTTTCGGAAGATCCGGCGTGTACCTCTAGCCACCGCGGCTACAAGAACACCCTATGTAATCTATCGCGCGAATAGAATTGGAATAAGCAAAGCCGATCAAAAAACGAAATCTTCGAGGAAACACTTGATCGCTAAGAAAAGATTCAACTTGATAATTCAACTATGACAATGATACATACACAAGATCACAACCGGGATCCTTCCTTGATCTTGCTTCTAGCTCGGGAACTCCGACGTGGTCTTCCATGCAAGGTACCCACGTCGGCTAGGGAAACCCTAGTCAACTAGCTCGACCCTCTCCTCTCCGAGATGGTGTCCCTCTCTTCTCTCGCTCCTCGGCGGCCGATGACGAATTCTTCTCGAGAGGCTCTAGGTCGGGGGGCTATAAATAGCCCGATTGGCGGCTAGGGCAAAGGAGGGGGCAATTGGGCCCTGGATGGGCACGGGCCGACCGGACCCAGGCCGGCCGGCCCGGGCCCATCTAGGCCCGGCCCGAGGGCTCCTTCGCTCCACGTCGGTTCCCTTGCTTCTGGATGTTTCCCCCTTCTGCATGTAGGTCCATGTCGTCGGTTTCTCTCCGAATTGGACTCAACTCCTTGTCTTGCAAGATTCAGCACTTTTCTGGTCAGGTCCCCGGAGTCTGTCGTCTTCTCGGATCAAGTCCCTGTCTTCTTGGAGTTAAGTTTGCTTCATTGCATGACTTGTACGGGGCTTCAAGATCTTGTCATGAGGTGCTTGATGAACTTATCCCGAAAGTCTTGCATTCAACACTAAAACCCTGCATAAACATTAAACTCCAAAACCGACATGCACACGTGAACTTGTTATACCACGGGGGTTAGTACCAATGGATAAGGTATAAAACTCATGCCAACACCGAAGGTAAACTCATGGCTAGGTTGACGGATTTTCACCGTCAACAACTTGGCATGTAGGATTTGGACGGTGCTGAAGGAGGCTCATGTTGGGAATGCCCAGGTTCAGGCACGGATGTATGCGACCTACCGGAGAGAGTACGAGAACTTCACTCATCTCCCGGTGAGTCCATCGATGCCTTGTTTCAGAGGTTCACGGTGGTTGTGAATAACATGAGGGCCAATGTGGACGTGCTCCCGTACGATGATCATGATAGAGCGGTCAAGCTCTTACACTCTTTGGATCGTACGATTTGGGGCGGAAAGTTCGAGGCCATTGTGGAGTCGGAGAAATATGACACTCTGACGGTGAACGAGCTGTTCTCGAAGCTCAAGTCGGCTGAGGTGGATAGGGGCATGACAGCCAAGCTCGAGGGTCCGACTGATTCCCATAGTCTTGCCCTCGTTGGTGGTTCAAAAGGAAAGGCTAACACTAACCCATCCACCAGGATGTTCTCTTTTTCCTCTTTGATATCTATGCCAGATGAGGAGTTCGATGACCTTAGAGAGGATGAGCTGGCGCTGTTGACGAGGAGGTTCGAGAGGCTGCACGAGAACCGGGTGAACATGAGGAGGAACACGAGAACATGCTTCCAGTGCGGCAAGCCGGGACACTTTGTCGCCGACTGCCCGGAGAAGGTCGAGAACAAGGACGGCTACAAGCACAAGCCGAGGAATGATGGCAAGTACTGGTCGAGGCGTGACCATAAGAGCAAGCACAAGAACAAGTACAAGGACGAGCGACGATCGAGGAAGAAGGAGAGCCGAGGCAAGGCCCGAGCGATGGTTGGAGCGAGCGACGTCGACTCCAGTTCCGCGTACTCCACCTCGAGCTCGAGCAGCAGTGAGGATGAAGGTGATCGTCGCAAGAACAAGAAGTCGTCCAAGAACCTGAGCGGGTTGAGCTGCTTCGCGAGAGACGGCTTCTGCACCATGGCGACTCGACTCGAACTCTGGTTCTGACGACGGGGTGCGTGATGAACTTCCCTTCTTGCGCCAGGAGAATGAGAGGCTTGGCACTTTGCTTGATAATCGTGATGACATGCTTAGAGAGGCCAAGAAAATGAGAAAAGAGCTTAGGGCTTCACTCGAGGATGCTAGGACTAGAGTGGCTGAGCTAGAGACACAGGTGCTTGATAGCAAGCTTGAGATTGATTCTCTTAAGGCTAGCCCTGTTGTTTCGGATGAGGTTGATTGTGTTGATTGCTCCATCTTTCTTGCTGATCTTGCTTTGTTTAAGGAGAAGCATGCCTCCAAGTGTGAGGAACTAGATGTGCTTAGGGTTGAAGTGGCTGAGCTTAAGTCTAGACCTGCTTTGCTAGGTGCTTGCACTTCTTGCCCTATTTTGCATGCTAAGATTGATGAGATGCATGCTTACACTAGTTCTCTTGAGGCTAAGCTGAAAGAACCCATGCCTACATCATGCTCTACCCGTGAAATGCATGCTTTGAAAAATCCGGAACTTGCACATTATGTTGATCATTAGTAGGATGAGAATGATGAGCCGAGGAAGTTGATGGGTTGGATGTTTGTTCATGAGCCTCAGTTGAGGATGATGATCGAGGCATTTAAGAGGCAGGATGGTGAGGGACTTGGGGCAAACAAGGTTGGTGAGGGAAGTGGAGAGAATATCCCAGAGCCACCAAAAACCCACCACAAAAATGATTTCCCCCCAAAACCTAACCATCTTAGGAACCGACTAGACACAACCCCAGCTCCACCCGTGTTTCCTACACCCACAAATGATTTCCAAAAGCCTATCAAGTTTGTGAGCACTTCCGGGAAAGTGTTCTTTGGGAAAGAAAGTGAGAAGGCTAGTGAAGGGAAACCGGTGGAGAAGTTGAGTGGAGAGAAACCTAGTGAGAAGCCACATCCCAAGCCTAAGCCTAAGCTTCTGAGGTTCCATCGTGGTTATTGTGGGAGAGATGGCCATAAGGATGAGTTTTGCTTCAAGAGGAAGCGAGAGGAGAGAATGACAAAGGAGTGGGCTAACAAGGACAAGTACTACCCTTCCAATGGTGTACTTGAGCCTCGTGTGCAGATGCCCAGGGCCAAGGCGAGTGTGAGGACAGTTCGGGCTTGGGGAGAGCGAAGGTTGTTGGAGGTGCTTCGTTGTCCGGGTCACACCGGTCGGACCGGTGTGGAGCACCGGTCGGACCGGTGCGGGCACAGACGAGCGGCGTTTTGGGTTTCGTGCTCGTACAGGTGCGAGGGTTGTTTCTGGAGGTCGTGGTTCTGGTGGTTGGGCTGGAGAGTTTGCAGGTGGTCAGGTTGCTAGCCGTTCTCCCCCTCGAGTTCACTACGGGGATGGGAGGAGTCGTAGCTTTGAGAAGGAGAGGAGGGACGGGCCACGGGTTCTCTTTCGTGGTTTTGGTCCTCCTCCGGGCGAGAGGGGTGGTTCCCTCGGGGTGGTTACCATGGTGGTGTTCGTGGAGGTAGATTTGGTAGGAGAGATGCTTTGGTTGGTGCTAACCCCACTTTCGAGCAAGTGGCTCGGCACTGGTTTTACTCTTTTGGTACTAACCCCGATCTTTGAGTCGTTTGTTCACTCACGTGCTCGTTTTTGAATTTCAGGTGGGAGACTTGAAGAACATTTGGTTGATTGACTCCGGTTGCTCGAGGCATATGACCGGAGACAGGGGGTGGTTCTCAAGTCTCGTCCCGGTGGTGACAAAGAGGTACATCACTTTTGGGGACAATGGGCGTGGGCGTGTGCTTTCAGAAGGTGAGATCAAAGTGAGTGACAAGATCACTCTGAGGCGTGTTGCTCTTGTTCAATCGGCCGGGGTACAATTTGCTTTCTCGCGTCCCAGTAGTTGGATGAGGGTTTTGAGGTGTTGTTTCGGCCGACCGATTCTCGGATTTTGGACTCTTGAGGGGACCTTGTCTGTATGGTCGTTCCCGAGGGTCAGGTGTTTCGTGCTGATTTTTCTCAGTCTTCGGGTGTGGAGCGTTGTTTCTTGGCTGGTTCTTCGAGTGAGTTGCGGAAGTGGCATAGGAAGTTGGGTCACTTGAGCTTTGACCTTTTGTCTCGCTTGAGTAAACTCAATTTGTTCCGAGGATTGCCACGGTTGAGGCTTGAGAAAGAGTTGGTTTGTGCGCCATGTAGGCATGCCAACATGGTAGCCTCTTCTCACCCGCCTCTCACCGATGTGATGACTGAGCGTCCATGCGAGCTGCTCCATATGGACCTTGTTGGCACAGCTCGTGTGCGATCTGCGGGTGGGAAGTGGTATGTCCTTGTTGTGGTGGAAGACTATTCTCGGTATGCGTGGGTGTTCTTTCTTGAGGATAAGGGGGAGACGTTTGGTTTTGTTCGAGATCTAGTCTTGAGGTTGAGGAACGAGAGGCACAGAGATGCCATACGAGCTATCCGCAGTGATAATGGCTCGGAATTCGAAACTCTCATTTTGAAACCTTTTGCCATGACTTGGGTCTTGAGCACCGGTTTTCGAGTCCGTATACGCCTCCCCGGAATGGTGTTGTGGAAAGGAAGAACGGGACCTTGTGCGAGATGGCTCGGACGATGCTTGATGAGCATAGGACTCCGAGGAGGTATTGGGGCCGAGGCGGTGAATACCGCGTGCTATGTGTCAAACGGGATCTACCTCGAGTGCACAAGAAGAAGACATGCTATGATTTGATGCATGGTCGCACACCCAAGGTGAGTCACTTCCATGTCTTTGGTTGCAAGTGTTTCATTCGAAGAAAGGCGGGAAGTTGGATAAGTTTGAGGCTAGGTCCGTCGATGGTATTTTCATTGGTTATGCATCTCATTCTAGAGCATATCGTGTGCTCAATCTTGAAACTAACCAAATCGTGGAGACTTGCGAGGTAACCTTCGACGAGACAGAGCCACGTAGTCAGCTTGTCTTTGAGTGTGCAGGTGATGATGAGCTTGGTGAGGAGATCTTTCAGGAGGAGGAGGAGCATGAACATGGAGACGATGAGGATGGTGGTGCAGTGCCCCCGGCTGAACATGTACCCACTACTTCGACTACGATTATGGATGGACCCTCTACTACACCTACGACGACAAATCAAGAACGAGGAGAAGCTGATGTTGAAGGGGAGGTAGCATCGAGGCGAGAACCTCCCCGGCGAGTACAAGTGGACCACCCAGCTTCGAGGATCATCGGCGACATGAATGAACGCACTACACGGTCGAGGGTTCGGAACAACTCTCATTTCGCTCATGCTGCATTTGTTGCAACTTTTGAGCCCAAAGACATTGGACACGCACTATCTGACCACAATTGGGTTAATTCGATGCATGAGGAGTTGGAGAACTTTGAGAGGAATCAGTTGTGGGAGTTGGTTGACCCTCCCCCAGGGTGTAAGCCGATTGGTACAAAGTGGGTGTGGAAAAACAAAGAGGGAGAGAAAGGTGAGGTTGTGAGGAACAAGTCGAGGCTTGTTGCTCAAGGGTTCGGTCGGAAGGAGTGGATCGACTATGAGGAGACCTTTTCTCCCGTAGCCCGTTTGGAGGCGATTAGGATCCTTCTAGCCTTTTCCGTGGCTAAAGGGTTCAAGTTGCACCAAATGGATGTGAAGAGTGCTTTTCGAATGGTGTGTTGGAGGAAGAAGTGTATGTGAGGCGGCCTCCGGGGTTTGAGAGTGAGAAGTACCCCCACCGGGTGTACAAGTTGAGGAAGGCGTTGTATGGGTTGAAGCGGCGCCTAGAGCTTGGTATGGTAGGTTGAGGGGGTTCTTGTTTGAGAGAGGTTTTGAGATGGGGAAGGTCGATCGGACCTTGTTTTTGATGAGGCGGGGCGGGGATATCCCGATTGTGCGGGTTTACGTGGATGATATTGTCTTTGGTGGCTCGTCTAACTCTCTTGTTGCAAGGTTTGCAGAGGATATGAGCAGGGAATTTGAGATGAGCATGATGGGCGAGTTGCAGTTCTTCCTCGGGCTACAAATCAAATAATCAAAGGAATGAACATTTGTGCACCAGGCTAAGTACACCAAGGAAATTGTGCGAAGTTCAAGATGGAGGACTCCAAGGCTATGACGACACCGATGAGTACGACTACAGCCCTTGATGCGGACGAGGAAGGTGAACACGTGGACCAGAAGGAGTACCGGAGCATGATCGGGTCACTCCTCTACTTGACGGCGACGAGACCGAACATCCAGTTCTCGGTGTGTCTGTGCGCTCGTTTTCAAGCGTCTTCGAGGACTTCGCATCGGCAAGCGGTGAAGCAAATTTTCAGGTACTTGCGTCACACTCCCGACTTCGGCCTTTGGTACTCCGCGTCCTCTTCTTTGGCGCTTCATGGTTTTTCAAACGCGGATTTTGCCGGTGTCGGTTGGATAGGAAGTCCACTTCGGGACTTGCCGCTTTTTGGGTTCTTCTTTGGTGTCTTGGTCTTCCCGCAAACAATCGAGTGTTGCTCAATCCACTACCGAGGCCGAGTATGTTGCTGCTGCTAGTTGTTTCTCTCAGCTCCTTTGGATTTCATACACCATGAGTGACTTTAGTGACGAGTATACCCATGTCCCACTTCAATGTGATAGCACCAGTGCCATAAGCGTTGCAAAGAACCCAGTGCTCCATTCCAAACCAA
Organism: Cenchrus americanus; assembly: GCA_947561735.1. Lineage (NCBI taxonomy): Eukaryota > Viridiplantae > Streptophyta > Magnoliopsida > Poales > Poaceae > Cenchrus > Cenchrus americanus. The sequence continues at coordinate 70,720,933 of OX387244.1, read as the reverse complement.
GCACATAGAAGTGATCGAGGTACCATTTTCTGAGAGACAACGTAGAGAAAGGAAAGATAGCTTTGATCCATGTACCCACACATGACCAACTAGCCGATATTTTCACCAAACCCCTAGATCAAGCAACTTTCACTCGTTTGCGGGGGGAACATGGTGTGTGTTTGATTTCTTGAGTTGGGTGTGTGGGAGCTCTCTTTGTAGCATATGTATAGTTTCCTTTGTGCATTTCTTGCATTTGGCATGGCATATGTAACATGATGTATAGGCATCCTTGTATCTTAGATTGCATGCATTTTGTATCGTATGCATTGGTTAGGAAAAGCTTGTCTCATATACATTGTTCACCATGGAATGAGATATATGTCTTTGTGAGCTTGTTTGGTATGCTATGGTTAGTTTGGCTTAGCTCTTGATGATCTCGATGAATAATCCATGGTTGATGGCTATGTTTTTGAAAAATTGTCACATGTGTGCTCTCTAATGTGTAAATGCCTTTATATGATCTTGACATGTTTTAGTGGTTTGGTTATGCTTAATTTGTGGTTGGATAGCTAGTTTATTGATCATATGGGGCCAAAGGCTCATTTACCATCATGAATGTTTAGCCCTCTTGATTTATCTTGTGGAGGAGCATAAGTTCCTTTTTGTCGCAAAGACATTTCATGTACCATTTATAAATCTGAAAATGAAATGAAAAATGCTTGGAAAATATGCTCCCATGTCATATGTGCTGAATTTAATTTGCTTTGGGTGCTAAACCGTTGCATGATGCCTACCAATGAGAAGTCTCATACATAGAAGTAGGCACATGGCTCGGTGGCTTTGACATGACATGAGGTGCTTGTGGGTGTTTGTGATGGTCTTATGATTAGAATGGTTGTCCTAGCATGAAGTTTGTGTGGCTTTGCCATTTTGATATGCTTTGATCATGTTTAGGACTTTGCTCATGAGAGGCAAGTTTTTCGCAAAATTGCCTAAATCCATCTTAGCTTCGTCCAATGGTTGTGAAACTTGGTGATCTTGTAGTTGAGATCAATATGAAGCCGTAGAGTATCTAACTTGCTCATTTGGACATGTGTAGCATTCTTTGTTGAATTTTGTCTATTTGAGAAGCTCTAGGTTGAAAGTTTTGCATTTTTTGGCTTGATTCATGCATTGCCAACAAGGGGGAGAAGTTTGAGCTTGAAATGGCTTGTTGGACGCATTTAGAAGGTTTTCAGGTGGTTTCGAGCCATTTACGGGCTTCGTTGTACACCGGTCCGACCGGTGAGGAGCACCGGTCGACCGGTGTGAGTGCTGATCCCGTGCACATCTTAGGCACCGGTCGACCGGTGGTGATGACTGGTCCGACCGGCGTGTCTTGAAGTTCTTTGCGCCGCACTGCCCCGTTTTCGACCGGTTTGCATGCATTCGTCCAGGGGGGGTGCATTGGTTCAGAGGGAGCTTGCATGTGTGCAGGGGGAGCTCTTTGTGGTTGTTCGAGCTTTGTTTCGGTGGTTCGCGCTCTTTGCTTGAGCTTTGTTTTGTCTCGGATGTGTCGAGCCGTTGCCCTTGCCTAAGGGGTCCGAGACTTGTCTTCTTCAAGTGATCTTGCTCTTTGCCTTTGTTTGGCTTTCGATCGCTTGTTGGAGTTTCTTTTCGTTCGTTTCTTTTTCTTTTCTTTTCTTTTCTTTTCTCTCTTGTTACTTTCGTGTGAGTGTTGTCAATGCACTCATCAAGGGGGAGATTGAGGACCATGTGTGGTTCAAGGACCGGTGGATGGTCGCTTCCTTGTGTGATGAGTGATTGACAACGTTGTGTGGACTGATTCTTGGCTAAGTATTGCAGGTGCAGGTTGCGGCTTGACCGGTGTTGGTGCGGGTGAAGAACAAGTGCGAAAGGTCGTCGCCGGTGAGGCCTCCGGGTGTGGAGAAGACAAGTAGGCTTCGTTCGAGGGACCCGGTGGCCGGCGGGGGTCAAGTGCGGGCCGCATGGTGGCATGAACAAGAAGATGAAGTCATGAACGGTTTCTTGGTTGAGCCTCAAAACCAAGGTCGAGCCGGGACTACGTGGGAGCCGAGTCATGAGTGGAGATTGGCGGAGGCTACACCGAGTTCGCGGGGTTTCCGATGGTTCACCGAGAAAACCACCGGGTTCCTTGGTTGATCCACAAAGCCAAGACCGAAGAACCGAAGACGGTCTTTGCAAGCAGCGCCGACCGGTCCGACCGGTGGGGAGCACCGGTCTGACCGATGTGCGACGACGCAGTCCGGAGACTTCGAAGCGGAGGACACGCATCGGGATCGCATGGCTTGCGTCGAGGCTACGCAAGGTGCGGTCGCCGGCATCCGTCCGATGGTGAAGACATGAAGACTTCCAAATCCGCCCTTGAGGGGCTTGTATCCCTAGTTATTAGAGAAGGGTATTTTAGACTTTCGGTTGCCTCATATAACCCAAGAGGTGAGAGGATGGCAGCCAACTCTTGGAACCCTAGCTCATTTGTTTTCCTTTTTTCCTTCCTATTTTCCTTAGGTTTTCCATAGGACTAGCTTGAGAGCTTCATGGAGAGATCTTGTTGAGAGGGATGGATGATCGGGCGGCTTGCTAGACCTTGTATGAACCTTTGTTTCATGTATAGATGATTCGGCGTGGTTCCTCAAGGTTTGGATGTGTTTTCCCCGGTTGTTCTTGGTGGTGATTTTCGGAGCCCTCTCTTGGTGATTTCTTTGGATTGTTTTCGGGACCTTTCTCATGGGATTTGATGGGGGAAATTTGTGGGAACCCTTCGTGGTTCTTTAGGCTGTGATTCCCCTCCCAAATCCGTGAGTAAAGGTGCTCGATTTTGGGGTTTCTTGAGTTCTTGGGTTGGAAGTGCTCTTGGCGGGATTTCCTTGATTCCTCCTTTTTGGACGAGTTTTGGTGGGATTAAACTTGGCTATGGACTCCTCATGAGGTGTTCCTAATATCCCCAAAGTCTTGTTCAAGTCCGTGGAGTGATTCGGGAGATCGAGGTTTGGATTTGGGAGAGTTGACCCGCGGTGCTTTGTTCATCCCGAGCTGCCCGAGCTACACCGGTCCCGACCGGTGCTCTTGACCGGTCCCGACCGGTGCAACCCCCGGTGGGTTTTTGCTCGGGTGAACGTCTGGGTGTGTTCGCTGTTGTCCCGTGTTGCTGCTGTTTCGAGTTTGGGTCAGTTTGGAGGTCGGTTGACCTGTTTGGTGATTTGGGGGCTTTCAGGCTTGGACCGGTCTGACCGGTGTGTTATACCGGCCTGACCGGTGTGAAGCCACTTAGTGAAAGTTGCTCAGTTTCACCAGCAGGGACCGGTCTGACCGGTGGTGCTCACCGGTCTGACCGGTGTGGGTCTGTAGACTCGAGGTTTGGTTTTCCGCTGCGTTCTCGGGTCGGAAGGTTGTGTGTTGGTTCCTAGGTCCAGTGGCACTCCAGTGGCTACGTGGGCTTGACCAACCTTGGTAGTGAGTCGGAGACGTGTGTTGGAAGCCGTGTTCATCTTGTTGGAGTTTCCATCTCCTTCGAGAAGAATTTTTATCGGCTCCTATTCACTCCCCCCTCTCTGGTTCGCCGTATCGGTCCTTCAAGGAGGTAATCACAAAAAGATATTTTGGGTTTAGGGTGGATGCCCAGCGAAGTTTGTGAAATTTCCAATGTAGAAACTCACAATGTGTGGACAAGAATGGCTAGAATGAAAAAGATACGCAAAGGAATGATCAGCTTCTTAGTCTCGTACCGCAGAAATCAATCCCAATCCAACTCATCAAGATATAAGTTTGCAAACTAAAGGTTATATCATTAAAGTACTTGTATGTGTATAGGCTTTGGTAGGTAGAGCCTTGCAAGAGATTCACAAATGTAGATAGCATAATAATTTTAAATAAAACAAGTACAAGGCATAAGTCATCGGTAAACTTAAATCAAAGAGCAACATAAAGTATGTGGGTCTTAGAAATTAGTCATTTAACCTCCACAAATGAAAGAGCCGATATTTAATCAATTTAAGTTCTATTTAATAGAGAGCAAAAGTCATGTTATATAAAACATCATGCAAGTAAAACAAGGCGGCAACTTTCATCATTTTTCCATAATCAAGATATACAAATAATATCATCGTGGTAAGCTCAAAAGAGATGCTGATTTATTTATTGAAGAGTAAAAACTAACTAACCTAGGTTGTCCTCCTAGTATCCATGTTATTGATAGAGAGATAAATACAAAGGTTGTCTATGGTTGAAAGCATATATGTGCAAGCATTTAAAAGGCAATGAACAAGATAAAGTTAACGGTGAGTTACCATCCTTATCGATGCTCGTAATGAAGTGCAGCGATGCCTCCCCCATGCTTAAGCATTGTGCTTAGCATGGAAAAAGAATGATGAACATCTTGTGGTGAAGGTGATCCTTGTACTCCACGTGGCCTTTCTCTTTCGTCCTTCAAATCCTCCCCCATGCTTAGCGTGTTGCTAAGTGTGGAAGAACTTGAATTGCTTGTAATTCGGCATGTGTTTGAGAATCGTCTTCACTTCCTTGCTTTTGTTGCTCATTTGTCCCTCAACTTTTTCTTATCATCATCAAGCCATGGTTCCAATCCTTCGTCATATCGTCATCACCGACTTCAATGTCGTCCTTTGTCGCTGCCTCATCTTCCACATTTTTTTATTTTTCCTCCAGAACAGAAATGTACTGAAACACCCCTCCACGTTGAAGTTTATGAAATTATCTTTCCAATGAGCCATCATATCCATGAAACGGGTTCTGTACAAGAGAGTTGTGCCAATTTTACTCCAGTGATGCAATCTGTCCAAGGCTGATTTCAGACTGCGCAGCACTCAATGGTTTTGCCATATCTCATTGTACGAGTCTTCAAAATTGATGATTCTTGATGCGTTGGAAAGAAGGTTTGAAGGAGCTTCTGAATATTAAATTTTCTTCTATTGTACATCTCTGAACATGTGCTCAAATCTTGATGGAAACAGCAACTTCCCTCTCAAGCCTTGTAGATGACTAACGATCTTGATTGCAATTGGTCAAGAACTCATGGCACTTCTCCATGCCTACAAAACAAAACAAATCAAATGCACATTCTACCCCCGGGGTTATGGCTGGGAGTAGAAACAATTGCCAACAAACCAAATGCATCCCTAAGATCTTGGCTTGTGGCATAGCTCACCTAGTAAAGAGAAAAGTAAGAACCTAATAAGTGTATGTGCGTGTAGGTGAAAATGCAAATGAAATGAAGGGATATAAACAAAACAATGTTTACACCAAATTCTAAGCTTCATGCTTACAAAGTGGTTGCCAAACTTCTCCACCGCAATAAAGATTTATCAACCAAGGTCAAAACACCATGTTTATCCCAAGATTAACAATTCTTAATAGTGTAAGAGAGGTAGGCGCATTGTGAAGTCTATAAACCAACCAATGCAAGATAAATTAACAAGGCTAAAAAAACTCAAATGATGATTGTCCGTAATCAAATCTAAACACCATGTTTACACAAGATTACAAATGAAAATGCCTCGTGCACACGAAGCACCATTAAGGAAATAAAGCATTCATCAAAAAGTTTTGCGAAGAAGCCATGCTAACCTATGCAATGATAGAACAAAGGGGGGGTTGATGCAAAATGCAAATGCAAAAAGGAATTAGTGAAAAGGGTCAGCAATGTTTGAAAAAGGCTTTCAAAGTTGTTCCTTATAATGACAAGCAAGTCACTTTATGAGAGGTAAAGTCTTGTCAACAAAACATTTTATCAAAAGACCTTAAAACATGCTAACAGGGTTTTAAGGTAAGGCTTATGGGCATCCTATATTTTTGGCTTAAGACAAGAATTTTGAAAAGATAAGTCGGGTGAAGAAATTCTATCTAAGGTGGTTTTGAAAAATAAGAAAAGCGAGGGTTAGATTTTCGGATGAAAAAGAAACCTATGGTTTTAGGATTACTAAAGGTATGAGGGGTTTTTCTAAGGGTTTAGGATGAGACTAGTCAAAACTTTAATTAGAAAGGGATAGAGATAGACTTTGTCGACTTGACATAAGTCGATCCCTCCCTTTGTTGGCCTAGGTTCTAGGTGTGGTTTGATAGGAAGGTTTAGGTAAAGATGAGATTTTTTAAGGGTTATAAAAGATGAGATGCAACATGCAACATAACGCAAAGGTGGAGAACAAAGTGGAATAAAGTGCAACATGATTATGAATGAACAAAACGATATGACATGATATGGTGGTGATCTAAACCAAAAGCAAAAGTTAGCCTAAGTTAACTAGCCACAAGTTTAGAATCAAAATGGATCATGCTTCATATTTCTCTCTAAAGACACAAATAAAAAGACTCTAAACACCAATAAGCACACACAAAAAAGGGATCTACAAGTTTCCCAAAATTCAAGTAGCAAAGTACTCACTCAATGTGTGTGTGTGTGTGTGTGTGTGTGTGTGTGTGTGTGTGTGTGTGTGTGTGTGTGTGTGTGTGTGTGTGTGTGTGTTAAAGCATACAACATGTGGTAGTGACATTTATTAGAGCAATGGTACGATGTTACTTGAAGTTTTCAAATAAAGAACACAATGTAGACTTGTCATAGTTTATATAGATATATAAAAAGATCAGGTTGCCTCCCGCAAAGCGCTTCATTTAAAGTCACAGAGCTCGACTTTCTCACTTACCTTTTTATTGTCGTGAAGCCATGGTTACTTGTGCGAGAATCCAAAGTAGCCATGCAGCTTGATGTTGCCTTTAGGAAATCCGTCGTGGTTCGCTTCCAACATCATCATGTGTTGAGTGGTGCCTCTTGTGTCTTCATTCATCCCTGCTCCGGAGGGTTTGTTTTAGTCCTTAGCTTCTGAATTTCATTATGTATGTGTTGTGGAACCGTTGCCCCATCTTCTATTTATTATCATTGTGTCCATCTCCTCTATCTTGTCGTCATCGCCTTGTTGTTGCCTCTTCTTCGTGGATTTACCCCTGCATCCAGAACAGAACATATACCAAAATATAGTTCTATTGAAAAATTTATAAAATTACTTTTTTAACGGGTACTCATTCGCCTTAATCGGAGTCCGAATGAGGGAGCTATGGCTGTTTCACTTCAGCACTGCTTGCTGTCCAGAATTTCAGCATGTGCAACCATCGGTGATTCGGCCATATCCGCTTGTAGGAACCTCCGATTGCCTTGCTGCTTGATTCGTTGGAGCGTAGACTTCATGCAGCTTCTGAAAATCCAAATATATCTAATTGTTTTCTGCTGAGGCTCATGCAAATATCGTGATGATATCGTCATCCTTTCATCCATCGATCCGGAGATGTACGTGTGGTCTTCATCTTGAAGTCTTTTAGGGCACCATGTCATGCATCCTTTGGCTTCAAAAATCATAACCATCCTTCTCCATCTTGCTTGACATGGTCGTTTCCGAAACCTATAGCTTGGAAAAACAATCCTTCAAAAGACATTAGTCTAAAAACTTAATCGACACATAGGCATACCTTGTTCATCTTCGTTTGCTTCGAATGTTGCAAACTTTTCTCGATCGCTTTGTGTCTAGTTTTCCACCTACTTTCAAGGACACAAACAAGAAAGCAAGCGTATATGCAATGATAAAAATTAGGGTTAGTTAAAAGAAAGATAGATCACCCTAGGGTTCGAGTTGCCGATCCCCGGCAACGGCGCCAGAAAAAGGGGCTTGTTGACGGTGTAAAACCGTGCTCAAGTTCACCGCAAGCCTACGGGTGACTTGGTGCCTTTTTCACCAAGGAGGGTCCTCCCTAGATTTGTCAATCCAAGGATCGGAAGCAAACCACTAAGGTTCTCTATCTAACCTACCGGTCTAACCCTATGTGAAGTATTGATTGCATAAAGGTAACATACAAACACGAAGGGATGTATGGATCACATCCACCTAGCCATAAAGGTAAGCAAACCAAAGGTAAACCTAGCCTATCGTCTTCTTGTTGCCGTTCTGGCCAATGTGATAAACCAATCTAAACCTATACTATGATAAGGATTACACTCGATATGGAGTAACCCGATATGGAGTGGTCCGATGCACGTTCACTCGCCACTTTCTCCCCTCTCGTACTGTCACTACGCGAGGATAATCATCACCGAGCGATAAACCTCGGTCCGTGCACTGCTACGGTGTGTCCGCAAGACAAGACTAATCACCATGATTGGATCTAGTCCTACTAAAGGCATATGGTAGCTACACATATGAATAAGTATAACTCGTAGTAGATCAAAAGTATGACAAGATATAATTACATCACCGAATGTTGAAGGTACAAACGACTTGACGAATTCAAGTCGCGGCTCCGGAACTCCACCATGGCTTTACACTACAAGGTTTTCCCCCTATTGCAACAAACCCCTTAGGCAACACCACTATTTCGGTTGCAATAGGGGGGTACTATTGCACCGAAACGGTGATTTGGTTGCAATTTGTGTGTCTATTGCAACACAAAATTTGAGTTGCATTATTTATTTGTTCGGTTGCAACATGTTGACGCTAATGCACCCTTTTTTAGGATTTCCGTTGCATTTGGTTGGAAATAATGCCACCCCAATTTTGTGTTGCATTAGCATTCCTTACGTTGCAACAGAAAGTTGCTATAGCCACCATACTAGGGATGGTTGCGCTTGAACAAGTATGTCGCAACGTAGAATTTTGGTTGCAAATATATCTTTGCGATGTTGCAACAAGTTGGCGCTAATGCACCCATTATTCAGAATTGTGTTGCATTTGGTAGGAAATATTGCTACCCTACTTCTGCGTTGCACTAGAAATTCGGGTGTTGCAATATAAACTTGCTATGGCCACCATACTAGGGTTGGTTGCGTTTGAAATGCCTTACGCAACGTCTTATTTGGGTTGCAAATATCTCTTTGTGTTGTTGCAATACAAGGAAGGCTACTTTGCTTCGTTTCTAGCCTCAAGGAGGAATATTGTGTATGTATTGCCACAAAATTTGTTTAGATGAAAAAAATCTGCTATGGGGTTGTAGCGAAATTTAAAATGCGACTTAATAAATAAATTTTATTATGAAAAATCTGAATTTTAACAATATGGTATAGACTATATGTACCATGAAAAAAAGAGAGGAAAAAAAATTGTGTTCTATGGGGATGTGGGCTAAGCCAGACCACAATAGGCTCAACCGGCGAGCGTAAAGCCCAGCGAGCGGGAGCCCGAGTGGACCGGCCGGCCCATTAAGCCCCGCAGCGCAAGTAGCAAGCATTAGTTGATGATGGTCATACGGAGTTCGAAATCGCGAGCACGCCTCTCCTTTTAAGCCGGGATACCCCCTTCTCGGTTTACGCGGCGGCACTAAAGGTACCGGAGACTAGGATGTGAAAATGTCAAATGGGCCGATGAGAGTAATAAAAACAAGGATATGCCGGCCCAAATCGTCTATAACTTACGGCTCCCCCCACCCCCAATACACCGTTGCTCCCGACCATCCCCCCTCGTCGGCTCGACCGTCGCGTCCACATCGAGATGCCCCGCATCGCGGTTTCCCCTGCGGCAAGCGGCGGCCGGCGCCGGAGTGGCCGCATCGAGCCTTCCCGGACCGGTGGCGGGCGCGGACGAAGGGGCCGCGGCCGCCGCCGTAACACGGCCCGAGCGCCCGCCACGGCAAGCGGGGCCGCATCGAGGGGATCCCGGAGAGCGGCGGCGGCGGACGGCGGGGCCGCACCGAGGGTTTTCGGGCGAGCGGCGGCGGCGTACGGAGGTGCTACTACTCCACCACACGAAGCGCGATGCACGCGGGCGGTTCAAGTGTTCCACACCACCTACCTCGTCGTCCTCCGGTATGGTCGGCGGCACCCCAACCCCTGTCGTCCTGCGGGTACGGACGACACCGCCACCTCGTCGTCGTCGTCGACGGCCCGCATCGCCAAGTCGATCCATCCGGTAAGGGTAAGCGTGGCCCTAGTCGGATGCAAGCGTTCCGAAGAGAAGTGAGGTACACCGCCCTACCCTCTTTGATTTTCCGGGAATCGTGTGACTCCTTTTGCAATTAGAAAAATGTTAGTAGTTCATAGTAATCAAAATTTCATACTAGATAATGGTAATTGTGTTTTTGTGTGCATCCATCTCACCCCATACTAGATAATGATAATGATAATTGGCTTGATTTCTTGCCATCTTTTGCCGTGAATCGACTTCGTGTACATTTGATCACAATCTCGAAAACAAAGCCGGCCAAATGAATGCGAGTCGTCCCATTTAGTAGGTTAGGCCTTTTCCGGCGGGTAGTCGGGGGATCACGGGTAAATTGGTATACATTATGAGTCAAGAGATTGAATAGGCTGTTTAAAACTCGAATAACACAAATTGTTTTGTTTGCTCGGGCTAGTGAACACTGCTAGTCGTGTGAGGATCATCATTCCGGACTCGGATGCGTCGAGCAGGACAATAGCAAGAAACCGTCTCCATCAAAAGCTTCGGGATCATCAAAAAGAAAGGTGCATTTTTTTGACTAATTTGCTGCATTGGCCACGACCGTTGTAACACATTTCATGTTAGTAACTTGTGTTTGTTGTCTGCCATAGCAAATGCCCTTGCGCCAAATGGTTCAACGAGTCGAAGGAGCGCTATGATGATTTGCGGGAGCGATTGAGAACCTAAGCGTCGACATTGCTTTGGAACGCAGAAGACATGGAGATGACCCCGAAGGAATTCATGGAGACCGTTGTCGACAAGTTAGAAGTGATGGCGAAGAAGATCCGCAAGCTTCGGGATAAAGTCAATCGCAAGTAGTAGTAATCTAGCTTAGTACGTAACATAACCGAGTCCTAGGTGAATGTTATGCAGATGCTGGTGAATGGTCTATGGATGTGTATGTGGCAACATCTAAGTAATAACTTTGAACATTTATACATGCATCTTCGTATGTCTATGTGTTTGGATCTGGATGAGCCCTTGCAAAATATTTGAACTCATGAGTGACACAAATTGAAATCTGTTGGGTCCTGTCATGCATATTTAGACTAACCATCCGTCCGTTTTCGAATTGCGACATGCTATTGTTTATGCTATTCATGTGAATGTTCACAAAGCATTGTGATCAACAATTTGGAGACTCTTCACTAGAACTCCTGAATTTTGTGTATTATTGTTAGCCCCTATAGTAGCCGATCAGAAAAGAAAAATAATGAATTACGCATATGTTGAAAACCCTGAGAAAGGTCATACTACGTACAACCTCAGAAATATTGAAACCAGGTATTCCTTGGTTGTACTAAAATTTTGTCTATCGTGTATGTATTGCCACGATCGATAGGGGCTCTTCCGATCTGGACCATTCCAAAATTCCGTCTTCGACAACCTGGTTATTGTTGCGGAGATCTCCACGAGGGCCTCTAGGGGATTGATCTCCACGGCGATCTCCACGTGATTCTTGTTGCGGAGATCTGAGCGGCGCTACGGCCACGTCCGGTACGTACCGATGTCTTGATCTCGTATATATATCCAATCGTTCGCTGCATATATATGCATATTGGTATATATATCGTCATCAAGGTCGATTGAAATTAAACATGAACAATGCGATTAACTAATGGCATCGGACGAAGATCGAAGTTGGATGCGCTTGCCTCGACACTCGGCGGATTGGCGAACAATTTTCGAATTTTTTTGCAAAAATTTACGGCCTCATCGGCGCGAGGTGGATCTATTGCGTGTCCATGTAAATTGTGTCAATGCATGATCGGACATTCCACCGTGGGTCGCATTCAAATTCATTTACTCAATAGAGGGTTTGCCGATTGTTTCATCGATGCGGCAACATTCAAGACCAAACTAATACTTCTTCTCGGGGTCCCGTGAATCAAGATGTTACCGCCGATCTCGAAAATCATGATGCACTACCTACAGTCGATGATACAACACATTTATTTGTAGAAGACGATGAAGAAGATGGTTTGGATGATAACCCCTGCTGCCACCAATACTCGATTAGAAACATTATCGGTGGCACTATACATCATAGACAAACCGGAGATGAGGAAGAGGCGGATAAGCGAGCGAGAGATCTTTTTGAAACTATTAGAGCGAGCAAAGAAGGAATTGTATCCGGGATGCAAAAATGCAACGAAGGTCTCTTTTATTGTGGAGCTTTTTCGGATAAAGTGCATGTATGGCTTAAGTAACGCGTCATTGGAGGCCATACTTAAGCTCTTTGGAAAGGTTCTCCCCGACCGCATTGTATTCCCGACTCCTTGGATAAAGTGCAAAGGGTGATTCGAGACCCGGGCTTGGACTATGTCAAGATACACGCATGCCAAAATGATTGTGTGTTATTTTTTGATAAATACGCAAATCTGGAAACATGTCCCATTTGTAAGGAGTCAAGGTGGAAAGTTGTAGATAAAACCTCGATAATAATTGCGGTGCGGTGGGTGCTACTTCGTTAAGAAGCGGTTACCGCTTAAGATCCTACGCTACTTTCCTCTTATTCCTCGGCTTCAAAGAATGTATATGTCAAAGCAAATGTCAAAGGATATGCGGTGGCACAAGAATGAATTGGTGAATGATGCGAAAATGCGTCACCCTGTCGACTCAAAGGCATGGAAGCACGTGGATTCGCAGTTTACATGGTTTTCGAAGGAGGAGGTCGTAACGTTAGGCCGGGTCTTGCTTCGATGGGTTCAATCCCTTTGGCATGCAAAGTCTTACGTATTCCATTTGGCCCGTCATCCCGGTTCCTTACAATTTGCCTCCATGGATGTGTCGAAACAATCTAACCGGATTTTGTCAATGTTGATTCCTGGTCCAAAATCTCCCGGAATGGATATTGATGTATACTTGAGGCCCACCGATACGGAGCTCAAGGAGCTTTGGAATAATGGTGTTAAAACAAGAGATGCGGGGACTAAGGAGAATTTTAGATTGCGTGCTATACTTCTTTGGACAATTAATGACTTCCCGGCCTATGCTATGTTGTCCGGTTGGAGCACTAAAGGGAAGTTTGCATGTCCATACCGCCACAAACATACCGAGTATTTGTGGTTGAAACATGGGCGGAAGCACTGCTACATGGCACATCGACGTTTTTTGGCCCCTGACCATCCATGGCGCAACAATGCGGTCAGCTTCAACAACAAGGTCGAAACCAGGGAGGCACCAGAACCACTATCTGGTGCACAGGTACTTGAGCAGTATTCTACTTTTGAACAAGTAGAATTTGGAAAGACATTGTTATCAAAAAAAAAGGAAGCGTGACGAAGACAACAGATGGCACAACTGGAGGAAGAAGAGTATTTTTTTTGAGCTCCCTTACTGGTCTTCTTTGCTCATCAGGCATAATTTGGACGTGATGCACATTGAGAAAAATATATGCGAGAGCATACTAGGCACTCTGCTTAAGTTGGATGGCAAATGTAAGGACGGGGAGAATGCTCGGCTTGACATGGAGCATCTACGGATACGACCGGATCAAAGGCACCACGTGATTAAAGATGATAAGTATACCTTGCCATCAGCCTTGTACGAGTTAGATAAGGATGCCAGGGAAAGTTTGTGTGAATTTTTATATGGAGTGAAGATGCCTGATGGGGTTTCCTCGAATATAAGAAGATGTGTTGATGTAAAGTCACGTAAGGTGTCAGGCTTGAAAACGCATGACTACCATCTAATTCTACAGAAACTTTTACCCTTAGTGGTGCGTAGGATTTTGCCAGAAGCTGTTGTCATTGGATTGATTCAGCTTAGTAATTTCTTCGATGCACTATGTTCAAAGGAGTTGGTGGAATCGAATTGGACAAAGCTCACTTGTTCAATTAGGGAGGCCGTTTGTCGACTTGAGATGATATTCCCACCGCATTTTTTGATATCATGATCCATTTGCTCGTTCATCTAGGCGAAGAAGCTAAACTTGGGGGGCCAGTGTGTTACAGATGGATGTACCCAGTGGAACGGTACCTACGCACTGTGAAAGGATATGTGAGGAACAAGGCTCACCCTGAAGGTTCAATTGCTGAGGGATACATACTCGAGGAGTGCCTTACATTCTGCTCAAGATTCTTGGACGTGGACACCAAAGACAATCGTGTTGATCGACATGAAACGGTTACTGTTAATGAGCCACCATCTGGTTTGAGCATTTTTTCAAAATGGATTACAAGAGGAGAGGACAGACGGTTGAAGAAATACCACCAAATGAGTTTCGGAAGATGAGGCACTACATAATTTGCAATTGTGATGAAGCTAGACCATATGTCGAGTAAGATGCACTACCGAACATCATTATTGCTTTTAATTTTAAATATCAAACTAACGGTAATATTCTTTTGTGTGCAGCGAGCATTTGGAAGAACCGAGGGCACATGGATCCGTAAATCTTGATAAGCGACATGAGGCTCAACTCGTAAGATGGTTTGAAAGCAAGATCACGGGTTTACATGCTAGAGGGGAAGTAAGTTCAGATTTGTTTGCACTTGCTCAAGGACCGGATCCCCGACCTCGTACATTGAATAGATGTCATATCAACAATTGGTCGTTTCGTACGTTAACATCGAGAGAACCCTTGTGACACAAAACGGTGGTGTGCTTGTCAAGGGTGAGGCGAAGGCACAAATTGGTATGGGGTGATTAAAAGAATGATCTCACTGGAATTCCCTGGACAAAAAGAAGTTATTCTGTTCCAGTGTGACTGGTTTGATGTGCCTCTTGTCACAAGTACCAACAGAGGCAGAGGATACAGTAAAGATAAATATGGGGTCATTGACATCGATACTACTCGACACAAGTTTAGCAATGAACCCTATATTCTGGCAACACAGGCAGAACTGGTGTTTTATGTGAATCTGGTGAACAAACCTGGCTGGAGCAGTGTTATTTCAATGAAACCAAGGAACTTGTTTGCCATGCCTGAATTAGATCTCGAGGACTCACTTGCTGTGGGTATCGAAGGTATTAATTTGCTCGGTGAACACCAAGTTTTGACAAATTGGTCTAGATCGGACAAGGAAGGCACAACCGGCGATGTCTCGGTTATTAATCGGGTTCGGGCCGAGGCGGTTGACGAACCGTACGACGAAGTATTTGATGTTGATGATGAACATGATGCGGATGACACGTACATTGATGATGGAATTGTTGCACCAATAGTTCAAGATGCCCAAGATGATGAGTTTTTCAATTGATACTTACTCGGACCGTAGTCCCGACTTCTATGTTGCCATTATTTACTACTTCGGAAGACTTTTGCATAAATCTTAATATTTAAAATATGAATCAAAAAATTGGTATGACAAACAAAAAATAGGGGGCCGTAGGGCGAGCCGAGTCACCAACGAGCTCTACCGGCGAGCGTGAAGCCCGGCGAGCGGGAGCCCGATGGGCCGGCCAGCCCAACAAGCCGGAGGTTAGTAGAGAGGAAGCGGTGTTCGAGGGAATTCGGGATGGCAAGCACGCCTCCCCTTTTAAGTTGTGGTGCGCCCGCTTGAGGTAGCGGTGTGGCACTAAAGATTTTGTCGATGTCTTCGCCGTGCGCGCTTCGCACACACCGGAAGTAATAAGGACAAATGGGCCGGCCCAATCTCGGACTGCAATCCTTTTCTAACAAAAGGGAACATTGATAATTTGCAAATGTCTTGTTGCTTTTAATATGTTGATATAGAAAATAAAAAATTGACTAATATGTACACATGTACTTGTTCCGAAAACCAAGAAATTCTACTTGCTACTTTTGGTTAGTACATTATTTACATGATTCTACAAATGAGCATCTGGCAGAAATCGGTAACCATGCTTGATCTCAAGCTGATTAGCGATCTCAAAAGACAGAAATGCATCCTTGGCGGCGTATTGCACCTGCCATTCGTGCAACACCCTCAAACCCCAAAGCCTGTGGTTCACATTTCTGTCCTTGTACAGAGGTAGCTCCAGTACTCGATTTCCAATCTTCTCCAGTGACGATCTGTAACCATTTCGGTACAGATGCCTATACTTCTCATGAACGTCAGCAACAATCAGTTGAAGGTCTTTCCAATTAGAAATCTTGACGCCGCAGTCCTCCCCGTAGGCGTTCAGCATCGTTGGTGATGTGCGCTCCCACAAAGATGTGGCCTTCCTCGCTGAGGAACTTGCTCAGGACATCAGGAAGCTTGTAGCCGGCGTGGTGCACCTGGTAAATAAGGCAGCTCGAACCGACACACAATTGCAGCAATGCGAGCTTGTACCCGCCACTGCGAAGCTGAATCCACTCGGTGTCCAATCCGACGAGCAAACGTTCTGGAGGTGGGCTACCTTTGATTTCGTCGATGAACTCCGCCACTACTCCGGCGTCGCAAGTGACGATGGTGTTGATGTTCGGGTACCGCTCCTTGAAGAATTCAACCTCGTGCATGGTAGTTGGGGGCGGTCCCCGCTTCTCCAAAAGTCGTGGACGGATGACGGCGGGGCGCCATTCGTCCCGGCCGCTCCGATCTCGAACGTCGGCTGGATCAACGGCGGCCTCCCACGGGTTGAGGGCGACACGCTTGCCACCCCCGCAGTCCCAAACCAAGAAAGCAAAGTTCCAAATCGTCGTCGAGGGACAAATCCACGACTAGCTAGCAATCGTGCGTGCCTTGCGGGACTAACCCGCTTCGAAGCGACGCTCGCCGCCGACGACGCGGCCGGGATTGCTCCGCCCGCATCACCTAGGTTCTTGTACGGGCGGCGGCGGCATCGGCCTCTACGGCATCCCCCTTCATTTGTGGGGCGCCGCCGTCACCCGATGCGTCGCTTCGGGTCATCGCCGCCGTTTCGAGGTCGCGCTTGCGATGGCGGTTGCGCAGATTGCAAGCTTTGGGGGGGTCGCCGGCAATGGAGGCAGGCAAGAAAACCCCCTTCTCCTTCGATGCGACGGTGGGAGCGAGTGGGTGGGGCGGGGGTAGGGAAGAGGCTAAACTAGTATATTATATCTTGTCGTTTCGGCTTCATATACGGGTCAAATCGACGTGCCGGTTGCCGAAGCGCATGGCTAGATTTGAAGACAACCGGCAACACGAAGGGGCGGCGGATCTTAATTAACCGCTACACGCACGCGCGCACCGGGGAGTCGTGGTCCGGCCGCAACGCTTCGCCGCACCGGATATTTGCATGCAAAATCACACTAAGAGCATCTCCAAAAGGATGTGAAAAAATTGATGCTAAAACAATGTATTGGGGCCTATGCTAAAAATTTTATTTTCCTAAAAACATATCTCCTACGGCAGAATGCTAATAACTATCTCCCAATATTCCAAAACGAGGCCACGTGGCGGATTGCGAGCGAGAAAGAGGAAATCGGAGGGATTGGGAAGATGTACGGGTGCCAATATATGCGGCTCGGCTCCGCTTTTTTTTGGGCTCCCCAAAAGATTGGGAGGGTGATAGGGTCTCTGTTGGAGTGCTCTTTTTTCTTATTTCTCCCTAAAACAATTATTAGGAATACAATTAGCACTCTTTTGGAGTTGCTCTAAGGGGTTTGATGTCCGAAAAGGTTTGCGAAAAGCTCGTATCGCAAAGTAGATCCAAATTATTTATGTAGTTTTAGATTTCATCTACATTTACTACTCCATGGAAAGTAAGTTATTTTCAAAACTACTTTCAAAATCGTAGCTAAATACCGGATTAAGTAGGTTCATTAGATTCGTCACACAAAGTTACGCTGACACGTGAAAAGGTTTTACAAATAAATTATATTTAGTGTTCCATTTATGAAAGATTCTTGGGGCTAATTTCATTTAGATGCGAACGGAAGATGAAACGTAGCGCTGCGCCTCGCGATCTCCCACGCGTTCAGTCCTACGTACTCTACTCGAGTGCCCTACTGCCCTGGACGCCTGTTCAACGAAGCTCCTAGCCTCCCATCGCGCACGCGTCGACTGGCGCCGTGACGGGTGACAAGACGGCACGGGGGGCCGGAGTAGTTTGCTTCGTACACCCGACCACGCCCCCCCCCCCCCGCCGGCGGTGAACAAAAATCGCAATGGCACAAACAAGGAACAATGCGAAGTTCGATTTCATCGGCCACGAGGGGCCGGTACGATTAATCTTAGAAAGGTGAGTTACGGGCCGCCAATGTCGGCGGCGGCGCCGTCGCGAAGCACGCCGTCGATGTCAACCCCCGCGGCGGCGGCATCGGCCGCAATGCGGAAGTGCGGCGCGTAGTGCCGGTCTGCTCCGGCGGGAACGGCCACTCCGGCGCAGATCAGCCAAGGGAAAGTCGACTTGCGCGTCCGCCGTCGCGAGCGCGCGGGCGGCTCCCCCCGGCGCGCACCGGCACGCACCGCCTCCTTGACACGCCTTGGGAGCGCGCGAAGACGGTCGGGCGGCGGCCGGAGCCCCGGGCCGACCACCGTGACGGCGACCTCCGCCGCGCGCGTAAGTTCATCGTGGCGATCCTCCGCATCGTTCGGGCGGCGGCGCAGCTCCTCCGCCTGCTCGCGGCGGAAAGACGCCTCCGCCTCCTCGGCTGAGGCAAGAAACAATGGCGACGAGTCAAACAAGAGCCTAGTGGGCGGCGTGCACCGACGGAGTACGGGGAACTCACCAAAGCGGCGGGCCTCCACATCGGCCTTGGCGCTGCGAACTTCGGCTGTCTCCGTCTCAGCCGCCTGAAGGGCGGTGTGCATCGCATCCCGGGTCCCCTCCGTGTCCCGTACCTTGCGCGAGCCGCGTCGTCTAGACTACGCCGCGTCCTCGCCGCTCTCCGCCGAGTCCCCGGCCTCCCCGACGAACGGGGGCGTCGCCCCGAGACGAGGAAGAAGACAAGCTCCCGAGGATTCCGACGACGAAGATCCACCGGACGGAGGCGCCGCGCCGGGCGAAGGACCCGGCCATATGTCGCACTAGGAAACGAAGAAGGATGACAAGATCGGATCCTCGGCGAGCACGGAAATTATGGAGACAGGAAGACACTCACCCCCGGCGAGAAATCAACCGACGGAGACGCGGCGGCACCGACGGCGACGAACCCCCGGGGGCCTCTTCGCGGGCGCTTCTCTCCGGCCATAGATGCGCGCGGGGAGTCTAGGGGGCGGGAGACGAGCGGCTACTCAAGATCGACGAGAGCGGCGCGGTGCAAAGGAGCGGGATTGGAAAACACGGCGAGGCCCCGCGGTTATATAACTCGCGTCGGGGCAACCGCATTCGTACCACCGCCGTGTGGGGCCCACGGATCAATGACTAAAAGGCGAGAATATCCCATTGCGGGGACGCGACCCCACTAACTCGGCGGGGTGGGGCGGTTACCAAGGGTCAATGACGGGTGTACCCAGGCACTAGTTGGCCCACAAATCAGTCTGTACGGAAATTTGACCCCATCTGTGGACGGAGTTGCGGGACCCACCTTGTCGGTAGGATTGTTGCGCCAAACTGTCGGCCTGAACCCGCGAGAGATTTCCCCATTGGACGAGTTGTGGGCCCCACTGTCGGCACCCGCATTGGGATGTGTTCTTGAGTTGTTCATGTTCATAATGAACTTGATCATTTGTATCGTTTATTCATAACTTCAAAGTTGTTTATATTTGTCAAATGACGTCCAAATCGGAAATTTTTTTTCCTACATTCTTATGACAACATAATCTAGATCATGGTGTCCACTCCATATCGTGTCACGAAGAAACGAGCAATAATAATTTGAAAATAGAACATTTCATAACTAGATTCAAGATTTTCAATCAATGAGACGACGTCAATTTGAAATGAGATGAATACCAAAGTTTCATAGCTCGTCGGGATGAACAAAATTTATATTGGTTGGATTCTCATTTGAAGAAGGGGTACTACACATTGTTAGTTAATCCTAGGTTCACTCTCATTGTTTAAGAAACTTGGTCGGAGACATGTCATTTTTGTTCTACGTGATCGTACCCCTTCTTCAAATGAGATGAATACCAAAGTTTCATAGCTCGTCGAGATGAACAATCTTTATATTGGTTGGATTCTCATTTGAAGAAGTGGTCCTACACATTGTTAGTTAATCCTAGGTTCACTCTCATTGTTTAAGAAACTTGGTCGGAGACATGTCATTTTTGTTCTACGTGATCGTACCCCTTCTTCAAATGAGAATCCAACCAATATAAATTTTGTTCATCTCGACGAGCTATGAAACTTTGGTATTCATCTCATTTCAAATTGACGTCGTCTACTGATTGAAAATCTTGAATCTAGTTATGAAATGTTCTATTTTCAAATTATTATTGCTCAGACGCTGTGACACGATATGGAGTGGACACCATGATCTAGATTATGTTGTCATAAGAATGTAGGAAAAAAAATTTCCTGATTTGGACGTCATTTGACAAATATAAACAACTTTGAAGTTATGAATAAACGATACAAATGATCAAGTTCATTATGAACATGAACAACTCAAGAACACATCCCAATGCGGGTGCCGACAGTGGGTCCCGCAACTCCGTCCACGGATGGGGTCAAATTTCCGTACGGATCGATTTGTGGGCCAACTAGTGCCTCGGGTACACCCGTCATTGACCCCGTGATTCCGTGTCCTCCCTATGAAAGCGCGCTTTCCTTAAAACCCAATGAACCCCCGCGACCCCCCAAATTCAATCTACAACCCGATCCGGAGGCGGCGGTTCTTTTCCATCTCCCCTCATCCTCGCCGGGGATAACGGCGTCGCACATCCAATTACCCACCGTGCGTGACGAACCGCAACCACTCCATGGAAAAGATCTCCGTGCCTCGCTACGAGGCGTCGTCGAGGCCGCCGGAACCGCCGACGGAGCCGACGATTGACATCGTCTCCCGCGTCGGCCGCGCGGTCGAGGATGCCATTGTGGATCTCCGCAACTCGCGCGCAACATGCAAGGCAATGTGCGTGGTGGGCGGCGCCGCCACGGTCGGACGACGCCTAGCCCCGAAACGCGTCCCCGCGGCGTCGATTCTACCTCGGCCACGAGTATCGCGCGGCGCTCGTCAACACACCGGCCAACGTCGGCAACCCGGAGGCCTTGTTCCCGGAGCGGCTTGCGCCGCGCAAGACCGGGGAACACACGTGGCGTCATCACGCCGTGCCTCGACCGGCTACGCGCGCGCCGCGGAGGGCGGGTCACAAGGAATCGATGTACGCCCTCTCCCTCTTCCTCTACGGACCCAACGGCGGCGAGGCCGACGACGACGAGGCCGGGCGGCTCTCCGCGCTTGGTCGAGGCACCCCAAGAGGGGGCGACGGTGCTTCCTTGGATAAATTTGACTTGCACAAAACGCCGCTCCCGGATCATTGCGTCGACGTGGGACTACCGCTTACGGATGCGAATGCGATTGCCGTGTCGCCGGTGCCGGCGCCCGTACCTCGCCACGACGATTTGCGGTGTGCGGGTCGCGGGTGTGGCGACCACGCGGATGGCATGCTTGGTACTCGTGGCGTAGGTTCTCGGCCGAGGAGTGTAGGATCCGAAACGAGTGTGATTGGTTCTTCTACACACTCAAGGAAGCGTTAATGATCCGAAGGAAGGTATAAAAGTTGTGATTGCTGATATTTCTTGATAAATTAGTTCCACACATGATGCACCCTAAAAGACATTCTCGGATTTCGGTGTACATGTTTGCGTTCTTTCTTGTGTTTTACAAGTTCAGTGATTGCTAAACATTGTTTCGAAGTGCACAAGATTTGAGTTATCATTTGTTCGACGAGTTCGTTTAATGCTTTCTTCATGTTCGGGAAATTTATCCGCAAGTGACGAGGGACCTTGCGGAGAGGCTCGGCGTCATTTCGGTCACATCTTTGAAGAAATCCAGCTAATAAACACAAAGCATGTCTCTCAAGTTGTGTCTTTCGACTATGTATGTGTCTTTACAATTTATGTCCTTGTAGAGCATGTTTTTGATGATGCTTAGTTGGTGTGGTGTCAACGTGACTCGGGTAGCTAGCCTGTGAAAACTCAGTTGTCATAAATCTTACCGATTGCTACCCGATCTTTATGTTTGTTACACATATTTGTGTGATGCATTTTACTACGGTACAAATCGATAAAGGGTTTATGGTAGTCTCGCTAAAGTTTATACAAATATGACATTCGTAAATTTACTCGACCACATCAAAAAATGTGTAACCAATATACAATAACTTTGTGGTAAACAAGAAGTAAACTTTGTGGGACCCACCCGTCGCTGGCCACACCAAAATGCATCCCTCAAATACGCCAAACGTTCGTAAAAAATGGGTAGCCGGCGATTTGGAATGTGGCGCCGCTTTTTCCCATCCGAATTATTTAACTTTCGCCCAAACTACCGCGCAACCATGACTGGGGCCACCACGCCGGGTTACAAGAGTAAAAAGTCGCGCGTCTTTACTTTCCCTCCTGAATCCCCTCGCAAAACAAATCTACAACTCGGTCGGTTAGGGGCCGGGTAGACGATACGACTACCGCCGCCGCCGCCGCCAAGCCGCTTCTCGCCGCGCGTACACGAGGATGCCGTCGTCGAGGGAGCCGGCAAGGGTGACCCCTACGTCCTCTCGAAGCGCGGCGCACACCGTCGTCGGCCATGCTACCTAGAATGTTCACAACCCCCGGTGCGGCGATTGGTGAACCTACCGCCACCATGGCCCCTAGGCCTAGGGCGACGGGGGGCTCTCTTTGGGTCATCATCACCTTCGGCCCGACGATGAAGCACGCGTCGACGTGGACATAGGTCCGGACCCCGATGTTTTACCTTCATCTCGGGACGAGACGACCGAGGCCGGTACGCCGTATCGTGGTTCCATCTTTCCCCTCGTTCGTACCGCATCCAACATCTCATGCATCCGTGCACGCACCTTGGTACCCTAGATTTCATGCATTTGATCACGCGATTTGCACACCAAATTTCTTCACATGTTATTGATATGACATCGAAATGAATGCGCGGATCATTAGATGATCGGTCTTGGACCGTATATATGATTGAGAAGGGTATAGATGGGGAGCCGGATACAACACATACTTGTCACCCTCGTGGTTCACAAATCACCCTACAAACCATAAACAACCCGAAACAAAAACCGGGGTACGGGATGAGGGACATTGTTTACTACAAGACTAGAATTCCCGACTCTCTTGCGGAAGCAACACTCACCGAGATCGACTACGACGTCGACGTAGAAAGAATGAAACGATTCACGAGGAGGAGATGGTGATCGATTAGTTGTCTCCGAGAGAGCCAATACCTAGAAACCATACCATGGCCATAACACCTTTGAAATCCAAAAGTGCTTACATAAATGCTGATGATGAAGAAGAAGTAGAAGAATGTGACTTAGATGAATACAAACTTTGGCTAGCTGATTTGCATCAAGAGAAGAAAGCCTTGGGTAAGATATGCTTCAGCCAAATATTTGTGTACTTATACTCCGAATTTGCATGTTCGGTCACATGAATGAAATTAATTATGGATTATATTTCAGAATTAAAAGACATTTTCGGGGATGACACAATCGATACATACGAGAATACCCGAATGTTGCGGGATCGCTTGAAGACATCGGTAATATCCCTCTCCTAATTTGCAAGCAAATTACCATTTTTTGTCATACTACAAAATATGATCGGTCATCATATGCCACTAAATTCTCTCGCGAACGGTACGTGGACCCCACCTTCATTTTGCAACACAGAATGAAATGAACCCAACACTGCAAGGTGCGGCCTCCATCTCATGCTCGGCGTTGGAAACAACACGAGCAAGGATCCGGTAACATGTGTTCCATAGAAATTACCTCGTCTGTGCATACGGTTATTTTGTGGGTATTATCACATGCATGTTGTTCGCATGGAATAGGCTCCCAAAAAGTTAAGAAAAGAGGACGCGGTCCCGTAAGAGCATTGACGGTAATCGCCAAGAGAATCAAGGCGGGCAAGCGGCGGTTAGACATTCAATTCTCTAAACATGGAGGACCGGTAGGTGATAACTACCGCTCATTCGTTGATGAAGTGGTCATGTATACAAGGAAAAGGGCTCCTATCATTGGAGTGAAATCATGGAAAAATGTTAGGGAAGAAGTCAAAAACGCAATAGCAACCGATGTATTGGTAATAATAGACTTTGTTTTTTCGAGACAATTCAAATAAAAAGTAACATATAAACTCACACAATATTTGAATGCTATTGTGATTATATAACGAGCAAAGTGGGACATGGAGGATAATGTTGAATCAAGGGAAAAGATATGGGCCATTGCTAGGGAGCGTTACAAAGGATGGCGTTCAACTTTCGGTGCTACGGCCAAGACATACAACAGCTACCACCGAGAGAATGTTACATAAGCCTACGAATTAGATATTGTTGAATGGCACTATCCGTTGAAGTATTTCAAGATCTGCTAAATTCAAGGTTTGTTCCACATTGTTAATTACGATTTCGACCATACATTTTTCATTCAAATGGCGATGTCTGAGTCTTTAAGATTTTTGTTCATAAATTTTCATTGTATAGGAAAGGAGCACACAAAATTCTGCGATTCGATGCCAACAAATGACAAGACATTTGTCAGGCGCTAAGCCTTATTCTCGGCGCGGCTATGAGAAGGTAATAACTGGACAAGCACATCTCCAATCTGTCTTGCGGGATGAAGAACATTAATTTGTTATTTTCTTGGCATAACGAGAGAGACCCGAAACCGGTGAAGAGCCCGATGATATGGAACTTTGGTGGATAACTCACACTAACCAGGGGTCTTGGACAGGACGAACAATCTAAAAATGTCTATGTGAGTTCTCAATGAATTAGTACATACATTACTATACATAGGCTTATGCAACTATAGAATGCAACCGATCTCTTGTTCAACTAACTCCTCCACCCGTGCCTTGCAAATGTTAGGACACCGCAAGCGGCGTTATTGCCGAGGCGGAATCAAATGCGGACAACAACTTTGTTTCCCAAAAGGAAAAAAACGAGATGTTCCAAAAAGCCTACAAAGATGTCACGAAGTGCAAATCAACCAAGTTGCATGGAAACGGGTACCGGCAAAAAACCCAACTAGAAGGCACGCTCAATGCGGAGCGCGAGGAACAAATTCGTAGGGAAGAGCTACGGCACGAGGAACACGTCGAGCTCATGGACGCATTTGGGCAGCTACAAGAAAAAATGTCGGGATGGGAAGAAGAAAGGGAAGCGAGAAAGGAGAGAACATGCACGCCAACTTGAAGAAAGTGAAAAGAGAAGGCGAGCGTAACTACAACAGCTTAGGCAAGAGTTCCTATCAATGCCGCAAGCATCAAATGGACAATCACAAGTTCCACAGTGCACGGTCAAGCTATTTGCATGAATGCGTTTCTTTCCTTGGGTTCTATATATGAATGTTTGTATCCTTTGGTAGGTTGACCACCAATATCCGTACAACCATGCCCAAGCAACAATGTCACTGAATCTGCCGACGAAGCGGCGGTTGCATCAATCACCCAGCAAAACAACCTTGTCGCTGAATCCGCAGACAACGTGGCGGCGGAACAATCAATTCCTACATCTGGGAATGTACAACCAGACTCCAGGAATGTGCTCTCGTGTACTCAGGTTGTTCTCGAATTCGCAACTTTTTACTAGTACATATCATCGATTCATCGATGAAATTACGCCTAATCTTGTCCTTCCAAATGATTGGTTCATAGGAGAAGGAATCGACGAAGCTCGAAA
The DNA here is from genome assembly GCA_947561735.1 of Cenchrus americanus. NCBI lineage: Eukaryota > Viridiplantae > Streptophyta > Magnoliopsida > Poales > Poaceae > Cenchrus > Cenchrus americanus. The sequence goes on along the minus strand of OX387244.1, from coordinate 70,695,337 downwards.
ACAAGTATTTCGCAAAACCGAAGCACTAAAGGTGGTGTTAACAATCCCGAAACTCAATCCACCGTTAGACAAATTTCTTCTCAACGACTACGGTACAAGTTGCACAAAGGAGACGACAAAGCACCAAAAAGACAAGAGGTGAAGCTTTTTTCAACAACTCTTACTGCTGTGAATGTAATTCATGTTTCACCTTGTCAAAGTGTGTTTATGGTTGTGGTAATTATTTGATGTCATTATGCTATTTTTATGAATCACAATCAATCTTTGGTTTGCTATATGTTGTTGTTTCACAAATTCCAATATTAGAGATTAATTGATGCTACCTTAAAAATTTTGTTGATTCTTTACAGGTGATGACAACTCCTTGCATTGAATCCCCCTTTGCTGATCAAGTGTTGGGATCATCTCCAAGTAACAATTGGCAGACCAAGTTCTTCATGTCCTAGCAAATTTGTGTACTATGTGTTGAAACAATGTCCCGTGCCAAACTTTTCGGTATTTAAGTACTTCATGAGTCATGTAATTAACTCGGTGGATGGTTCAATGTTGGTTAATTAACTATAGATGCATTGTTATATTTATCTGCTCGATGTTAATTAATGCCGCAATTACCGCTTTGCTACATAAATGAGCGTGGCGAATACATCGTTGTTTTTCGTTGCCAAAAGTAGCGTGGCAATAGTAAGGTGCACTTGTAGCACCCCTAATACGAACGTGGTAATAAGAAATTCAACTTGTAGCAACACAAAGGGAACGTGGCAATAGTATGGTGTACTCGAAGCAACCCTAAATAGGAACGTGGTAATAAGAAGTTCAACTTGTAGCAACACAAAATGAGCGTGGCAATAGATAGTGCACTTGTAGCAACCCTAATAGAAACGTTGTAATAAAGACTTTAACTTATGGCAACCAACCAAATGACGAAGCAACCAATCAAATTACGTGGCAATAGATAGTGCACTTGTAGCAACCCTAATAGAAACGTTGTAATAAGGACTTTAACTTATGGCAACCAACCAAATTTCGAAGCAATAATAGAGGACCACATATTACAACCAATCAAATTACGTGGCAATAGAGGATACCACCTAAAGCAACGTAACCAATATCGTGGCATCGACAATGCTACCTATCGCATCGAAATCAACTTTTGTGGCAATAGAGGAGACCACCTATAGCAACTAACCAATTTCGTGGCATCAGACAATCCTACATATTGCAACCAAATTACTTTCGTGGTAATAGATGAGGTTCAACCAATAGCAACCAAAGTCAGTGCGTAGCAATACTATAACTTGCAACGAAACAGAAACGTTGCAATTGCACCTTTGGCAACACCACAGATGTGTCGCAATAGTACACTTTGCAACCAGAACAAGCGTTGTAAAAAAATCTAATTGCAACGTTGCGTTACGTTGCAACAAAAAAACTTTGGCAACCACTAGATGGACAACGTCGTAATAACCTAATGCAACGCGGCTTTTCGCAGCCCACGGTCCACGGAACAATTTGGTTGCAATTGTGTCTATTGCAACCAAATATGGCATATTGCAACACATTTTGTGCGTTGCATTAGGGGGAAAATCCAGTAGTGTTACCACGTAGGGCCAACTATGGTGGCTAGGGCATGGCCTAAGCCATCTCCTAGGCAACTCGAGGACTTGCGGCGGCCGTCGGCTTCCTCCCGGTGCTTCTCCTTCGTCTCGGCGGCTCTCTGATGAATGGATGGATGTGGAGGCCGGCGGAGGCAGAGACAATTTATAGACAAGCACCTAGGGCAAAAGGGGGACGCGAACCGGGCCCGGAGTGGGCTGGGCCGGTCGGCCTAGGCCGTCCTAGGCCCAATTCGGCCCTGTTCGGCCCCGGTTTCCTCCCCGATTGCTTCTCGCGTGATCCCTTATTTGTGTGCACTTGCATGTGGGCCTTTGACGTCGTTTCCTTCACGGTTAAGGCTTGAATCCTTGCTATGCAAGCTTCGCTGTTTTCTGGTTGAGTCCCTGAAGACTTGCATGTTGACGCTTCGGTCCTCGGGTCATTTGGAGTCATGTTCATCACGTGTCTTGACTCTTGTCGGGCTTCATGATCTTCTTCCAAAGTGCTTGGTGAACTTATCCCGAAAGTCTCCTTTTTAGCGTAGATTTCCTGCGTAAACAATGAACTCCAAAATCGACATGCAAGTGTGAACTTGATACCTCCGGGGGGTTAGTACCATTGGTTAGAATATCAAATATGTGCAAATGTTGACGGTAAACTTATAGCTAGGTGTACCAAAATCGACCGTCAACAGAGCTCGGGCTACGATCGTCGGAGTAGTCGATATCCCCAAAGTCCTTAGGCTCGGAAGACACCTCCTTGTAATCCTTCCGCTTCATGCCACGGACGCGCGCCAACCTTCGAACGGGAGTAGGGATGTTCTCCTCTTTGACGGGGTTGCGAGATGCGATAGTTCCGGTCGGGACACGCCCTCCGCAACGGATGCGGGCGGTCCTCTTGATCTCGACGGGTAGCTTGAGCTCGCATCGCTTCGCCTCCTCCATCGATGACTCCTTGGCGCCTTGCTTCAACTTTACGCTCCTTGGGGACACCATGGCTGCTGCGTGGGTGCAAAAGATTGCTAGATGGGATGGATTCCCGAGCTCCCAGTTCGGCCAAATAAATAGTCCGAAAAGGAAAACCCAAGAAACCTCATTTTCCTTATTCGAACTTCCCTTAAAATATTTTGACCGAAGAAGGAAGTCGAAAAGGAGCATTCCTGGGAAAAACCGAGGCGAACCGCCGCTGGGGCCCCAGTGGGCCGGTCGGACCGGGCCGGCCGGCCCACCCTGTTCCGGGGGTCGGTCTGGTCCGGTTTCCCGTGTACCGCCCTTTTTTCGCTTTCTTAGCCCATGGGAAAAAGTTGGCCCAGTAAATCTTCGCGAGAAACTCCAGAAAAATAAAAGAAAAACTATTTACAAAAATACATACCTTGTTTTTCATCCTAGGCTGGACGTTCGGGCTCTTCTTCCATGGTGAAGACATTAATATGGTGAAGGGGCACAACGTCGGGTTCGTAGTAAACCTTAAGCCATTGACCATTCACCATGAATTGATCACCTTTCACATCCATAATGGTTACCGCTCCGTTGGAGAGCACCGAATGAACAACATAAGGTCCATCCCACTTGCTTTGCAATTTCCCTTTTCCGAAGGTTTTAAACCTCGAATTGTAAAGGAGGACCTTATCTCCTTCTTTAAACTCTTTCTTCTTCAACCTTTTGTCATACCACCTTTTAATCCTCTCCTTGTATATGATTGCATTCTCGTATGCTTTTAACCTCATCTCCTCTAGCTCGCTTATTTGAATTCTTCGCTTTACCACCGTGGCATCGAGATCAAGGTTCATCTCTTTAATCGCCCAATAGGCTTTATGTTCCAACTCAACCGGAAGGTGGCAAGCTTTTCCATAAAAGAATTGATAAGGGGTCATACCTATTGGTGTCTTGAATGCCGTTTGATACGCCCACAAAGCTCCGTCTAATTTCTTTGACCAATCCTTGCCTCCCTTCTCTATAGTTTGTTGAGGATGCTTTTTAATTGCCTATTCGACATTTCCGCTTGTCCGTTGGTTTGTGGGTGATAGGCCGTAGAGACCCTATGTTCAATTCCCAACTTGGACAAGCACTTTTTGAAATTCTTCCTGGTGAAGTGAGTTCCTCCATCGCTTATCAAGATTCTCTGTGTACCGAAACGAGGAAAAATCATGCTCTTGATCATGGCAATGGACTCCTCCGTGGAAGCTTTACGACATGGCATAGCCTCTACCCACTTGGATACATGATCAACCATGACTAGGATATGCTCATATCCATGTGAGTTTTTGAAAGGCCCCATGAAGTCTATTCCCCACACATCGAATAAATCGATTTGTAGATTATATCTTAAGGGCACAGAATTTCTTTGAGAGATGTTTCCGGTTCTCTGGCATTCGGGGCATGATGCAACATATCTTTTAGTATCTTCATGCATCTCTGGCCAATAGAATCTGCTAGACCACACTTTTGCTTGGGTCCTAAAATGGCTATAGTGTCCACCGTACTCCGTCGAGTGGCACTTTCTCAAAATTTCTAGCCTCTCTTCTCTTGGCACACATCTTCTCATGACTCCATCATTACCAAGTTTGAAGAGGTATGGTGCATCCCAAAAGTATTTCTTACTTTCAGAGATTATCCTCCTTTGAGAGTTTCTATCTAAATCGTCAAGAGGCATCTTCCGAATTGCTCGAATGATATCAATCATCCAAGTGTCATTATCGAGCACTCGATAGAGGTGGTCATCTCTCATCTTGTCTTCTATGGGCTCTTTATCATCTTGTCCACGATTCATCCTAGACAAATGATCGGCCACAACATTCTCCACCCCCTTCTTATCACGAATTTCAACATTGAACTCTTGAAGAAGAAGGATCCAAGGAATCAATCGTGGTTTAGCATCCTTTTTAGCCAAGAGATACTTGATGGTCGCGTGATCGGTGTAAACAATGACCTTCGAGTTCACGATGTAAGATCTGAATTTTTCGAAGGCGAATACCACCACTGGCAACTCCTTTTCCGTAGTGGCATAATTTAATTGTGCCTCATTAAGAGTTTTGCTAGCATAGTAAACGGTGTGAACTCGGCCTTCCTTTCTTTAACCCAAAACCGCGCCTCATTAAGGTTGAATAATGAGAGCACTCACCAATGCACTTTTCAAGGTCCGGAATGCCGCTAGGCACTTCTCATCGAAGTCAAAAGCCACATCCTTTTGAAGAAGATGCGTTAAAGGCTTAGTGAAGTCCTTAATAAATCTTCTATAAAATCCAACATGGCCTAGAAAGCTCCTCAAGGACTTAACCTCCGTCGGAGGTGGGAGTTGCTCAACCGTCTCTACTTTAGCCTTGTCCACTTCAATGCCTCTCTCGGATATAACATGTCTGAGCACTATGCCTTGCTTAACCATGAAGTGGCATTTTTCCCAATTCAACACCAAGTCTACCTCTGCACACCTCGTGAGCACCTTATTCAAGTTTGCCAAGCAATCCATGAATGTCTTCCCATAAACGGAAAAATCATCCATGAACACCTCGACAATTTCTTCGATGAATTCCGAGAATACGGCCATCATGCAACGTTGAAAAGAGGCTGTAGCGTTGCATAGACCGAAGGGTATCCTCCTATATGCAAACATTCCATACGGGCATGTAAACGTTGTTTTGTGTTGATCATCCGAGTGAATGGGAATTTGCATGAACCCCGAGTACCCATCGAGAAAGCAAAATTAAGGGTGGTTTGCTAATCTCTCGAGCATCTCGTCAATGAACGGTAGGGGGAAGTGATCTTTCTTCGTTGCTTTGTTTAGCTTTCGATAATCGATACACATCCGCCACCCAGTCATGGTTCTTTGTGGTATGAACTCATTCTTCTCATTCTTCACCACGGTTAAACCTCCTTTCTTCGGTACACAATGTACCGGGCTCACCCATTCACTATGCGGAACCGGGTAGATGATTACGACATCAAGTAACGTGATGACCTCTTTCTTTACTACCTCTCGCATGGCATGAGTTAGCCTCCTTTGGTGGTCCACTACGGGCTTACATTGGTCTTCCATTGGTATACTATGAGTGCAAAAGGCTGGGCTAAGACCTTTGAGATCATTGATCGAATATCCAATCACCTTTCTAAGTTTTTTCAATAAAATCAGCAACTTCTCATTTTCTTTTGGACTCAACTCATCGCTCACAATGACTGGATAAGTCTTGTCTGGGCCCAAAAATTCATATTTTAATCCTTTGGGCAAAGATTTAAGATCTACCTCGGGCACTTGTGGCTCCTCGGGTTTAATTTCTACTATGTCCTCGAATTTTTCTTCCTCCACGCTTCCATCTTGTGGTTCTAAGCCTTTTGTTGCTTCTTCTAGTTCTTCGTCTTGTTGATCATTAATTTGATTTTCCATCGCTCTTTGCAGTGGGTCTCTAAGGGTTTCAACAAAACAAAGACTATCTACCTCCTCTACTTCGTCTTCGGGAGGAAAGGGTGTAGGGTGTTTAGAAACGCGAAGAAAATTATATGTGTACTTCTTTCCATTAAGGTTCATTGTTACTTTGCCTTTTCCGGCATCCAACACGGCATCAACCAACTTAAGAAAGGGCCTACCTAGGATTATGTGATCATGATTACTATGGTAAGCATCAATAAAAAGAAATCGGTTGGTATACATTTTCCGGAGATTTTTACATTCATGTTGCAAGCAATACCTAGAGGTCTAATAGTTCTACTATCTCCCATGATTAATTTCGTTGATGTTGGAGCTAAGTCTAGGTTGTGATCTTGAACTTTATCGTAAATTTTAGAAGATAGGACACTTACTTGGGCTCCGATGTCGCATAAAGCTTTGCATTGAACTCCATTGATCTCGCAACTCAAGTGTGGTGCCATCTTCTCTTTTTCTTCGGATCCTATCGCGTAAACTTCGGCGAGGCGAGCGTATGGTGATGCTTCGGGCTTGATCCCCATGATTCTCTTCACCTCGGCTATATGTGTTCCAAATCCACTTCATCATCTCCAAAGAGCTTTTGAAAGATCTCACCGGTGGTTTCAAGGTCGTATGAATCTTTCGCTTTCTTTTCCGGTGGGAAATCCACTTCTAATGCTCTTGCCATCCCTTTTGGTTAGGGAACGGTCTTCTCTTGTCGAATACTTCCCCGTAATCGATTGGAACCCAATCCATTGGCTCGAACTCCCTTAGTGGCTTCGCGCTTGACATTTTTCTCTTGTTTGTTTCATTTGATTCGGCGAAGTCAATGCTCGGTGTAGTTCTTGACTTGATGTGCTCTTTTTCAAGCTTTCCTGGGATTGGATCCTCTTTTGTGACTTCCGGGGTTGCCTCTTTAGAAAATTCAGCACACTTCTTCATCCTCGAACCGTGTTCCGACTCTCCCGCAAGTCTTGTTTCCCAATCTCTTCGCATGGCAACCGCTTTACTAATTTTTTGTAGAAGTCGAGTGGCCTCCGTGAGTGTTTTCTCCATGAGATCCCCACCGGAGAAGTCGAGTCTTGGTCCTTGTTCGATCAACTCATTAAACCTATTCCAAGCTTGGTCTATCCCTTCCTCTTCTCCTTGCGTGAAAGTGATCACTTGCCTCCTTAGATGTTGAACCTTGCTAATTGGAAAGAACTTCTCACAAAATTTCTTTGTCAACTAGTTCCAATTGCCTTCAACTTCAAAGGATGCAAATGAGTACCATGTCTTTGCTTCACCAGCAAGTGAGTAGGGAAAGAGATTCCATTTGAACCATTCATCGGGAATTCCTTCTTGACGCACTGTGTTGCATAGGGTCGTGAAATGCCTTATGTGTCTATATGGGTTCTCCGTAACCATCCCTTCAAACAGGTTTGCCGCCACCATCTCGATGATCTTGGATTCAATTTCATACTTGGTCACTTCGAGCTTCGAATCCGACACTTGTACTTTTATGTCTTCACATCGAGGACTAGCGTAATCCCTTAGCGATTTCTACGGTTCTTCCACGGGTTGATTGACAAACGCCATCTAGACAACAAGATAAAAACAAAAACAAAAACAAACAAAGTGGTTTCTAGGTAATATGTGTTAGATATTAGCAAACAAAAGATAAACTAAATATAAAACAAAGTTAGATGCAAACCAAACGATGTAAACTAACTTGCTCCCCGGCAACGGCGCCAGAAAAAGGGGCTTGTTGTCGAATAAAAGACGTATCCACCTACGATCTGCAAGCGTACGGACTTACACCTTTTTCACCACGGGATTCCCAAGGTTCTTGTCAATCCGCGAAGCAAGGGGATTACAAGCGTTTGATCTACCTCTACTCACTAGCTACTCCAACCCTATCTAAGGTTAAACTAGAAAACAACTACACTACACTAGAGAGAACGATTAAGCAATAAAGATAGGAGACACTCGCCCATGGGTCTACGATTCTCGAACATGCAATCGCTTTAAACATGAAAACCAACCTAATCTATCGGGGGTTGTGACCACGGTTTCATCCTTTCCCTCCCCCCCCCATACTGTCACTACGCAGAGGTATTCGTGACTAGACCTATGATGGGCACGGCGTATTGAATTGATCCAAGGGAGCATTGGGATCCATACTTCCTTTACGGCACGGTAGCTAACCTTAAGCATCTAAACACATTCAACACAAGATGATAGATAGATAATCCAATAAGGTACGATTACATCTTCAAGACCGATTACAACCCATGGACGAATAAGGAGATTACCCCATCAAGGTGCTAGACATAGCACCATTGATCATGGTCACCCTTCCGACGGTGTCTTCCGTCTTCTCCACTAGTGGGGCTTCCTTCGAGATGGTCGATCCCCCTCCGGAGATCTCCCTCCTCTCTCTCTCTCTAGCTTGTGGATTGCCTCCTGGTGCGAATGGCTCTCTCCCTTGCGAATGGCGGTGCCTCCAGGGCTTTAGGGTTGAAGATCCTTCAGGTGCAAGGAAAGGGGGGCCGAACCGACGTCGAGAGTGGGCCAGGCCGGCCGGCTTGGGCCGACCGGCCTAGGCCCATCCTGGCCCGGCTCGGTCGCCCCTTCGCGCCCGTGGGTCCTCAGGTGATTATGCACTTTGCCCCTTCCACTTGCATGATTTTGACAATGTCATCCTAGCATCCAAGATGGAGGTTCTCCGTGCATGAAGTTCGGTCTTTTACGCTTCAATCCCCGGGGGTGTTCTTTCGTAGCACTTTGGTCCTCGCTACCATTGAAAGTGATTTCATCAAGCTCATGAACACGAACAAGACTTCGTAAATGCTCCTTTGAACTTGTAGCAAATTCGTCCTTTATGTCCATGTTTTCCTACATAAACACAACACTTCCAAATGCATGCACATAGATGAACTTGTTATATGATTAGTGTGCCTAGTGGCCGGTTAGTTCCATAATCAAAACCAAACCAAAGTATAATGAACATGTTTGGTGTACCAAAATACACCGTCAATAGTGGTTCATAATGACCCCTCAAGTATGCCATGATTTCGGCTCTCCAATCAGGAGTCTCTACAACATTCACGATTTTCGGCTTTGTTTCCTTGATGGATGGTTCTTTGATGATTTCGAAGAACACATCAGGAGGCATTTCTTGATTTTTGGATGCTGCTTTGGCTAGTTTGTCTGCTTCATTATTGTCATCTCTTGGAATGTGTTGTACTGAATAACCCTTGAAGTGTCTTTCCATTTCCCTGACCTTCTCAAGGTATTTCATCAAAACAGGATTTCTTGCTTCGCTTTCTTTTTCAATATGTTCCTGAATGACTTTAGAGTCTGTCTTGATGATGAAGGTTTGCTGACCAGAGCTTTCATCTTCCTTAATGCCAGAAGTAAGGCTTCATATTCCGTTGTGTTGTTCGTGGAATGCTCGTCATTCGCGAATATGAGCCGAGCTGCATATCTTATCACGACTCCTATTGGAGATGTTACCACCGCTAAAATTCCAACCCCCTTGTGACACCAGGCTCCATCACACTGCACTATCCAAGGTGTGAGAATTTCTTCGCCAGGATTATGAGCTGGTGAAGTCCAATCTACGACAAAATCTGCCAAGACTTGCGATTTTATCGCGCTTCTTCTCTTGAAGTCTATAGTGTATTCTGACAGTTCAGCTCCCCATTTGATGATTTGGGTGTATGCTTCTATGTTCGCAAACAAATCACGCAGTGGTTGATTTGTGATGACTCTTATTCTGTGACCCTCGAAGTAGTGTCTTAGTTTTATCGTAGCCATGACAACTGCATATGCTATCTTCTCCAATTTTGAATAAAAGAGTTTTGACCCTGAGAGAGCTTCTGAAGCAAAGTATACTGGGATTTGTTTGAACTTCCCTTCTTCTTCCTTTTCTTGCACTAGCACGGCACTCACCACCGAATTTGAGGTAGACAAATACATCAGAAGTGGCGATTTTGGCTCGGGAGGGCACAGCTTAGTCATATTCGACAAATAGTCCTTGAGTTCTTGAAAAGCTTCTTTCTGAGTTTCGGACCATTGAAAGTTCTTGGAGCTTCTGAGAACTTGAAAGAAAGGCAAACTTCTTTCTGCAGCCCTAGGGATGAACCTGTTGAGAGCGGCAACTCTCCTTGTCAATTTTTGCACATCCTTCACCGAAACTGGGTCTTGCATTTCAATTAAAGCTTTGATTTTGCCAGGATTCACCTCTATGCCCTTTGTTGAAACAAGACATCCAAGAACTTTTCCCTTGTGAATGCCGAAGACACATTTCTCAGGATTCAACCTGAGGTTCGCTGCTCTGAGATTCGCAAAAGTTTCTGTCAAATTGCTAATGTGGTCCCCTCTTTGTATGCTTTTGACTACTATGTCATCCACATATGCTAGAATGTTCCTTCTAAGTTGAGGGTGAAGAACTATTGCTATCATTCTTGAAAATGTGCACCCTGCATTCTTCAGCCCCTCTGGCATTCTTACGAAACAAAATGTTCCAAAAGGAGTGATGAAGCTCGTTTTCTGTTCATCTTCTCTCTGCACTCTTATTTGGTGATATCTTGAGAACATGTCCAGGAGTGAGAACATTTCACTGTTGGCCGCATCATCCACGATTTTGTCTACCCTCTCCAATGGGAAATCGTCCTTCTTGCATGCCTTGTTCAGATCTGTGAAGTCTACACACATTCTCCATTTTCCGTTCTTTTTTCTTCACTGGTACAGTGTTGGCTAACCAGAGTGGATACAAGACCTCTCTGATAACTTTTGAATCTTGGAGCCTTTGTACCTCAGCTTCTACTGCTTTCACTTTTTCTTCAGGCATTTTCCTGAGCCTTTGCTTCTTCGGGGGTATCTTCTCATCTGTATCGAGGGTGTGCTCGATGATGTCTCTATCAACACCTTGCAGGTCTTTGGCTGACCAGGCAAAGACATCTTTGTTTTTGTTCAGAAATCTTATGAGCTCATTTTTCTTCGGGGGTAAGATGAGCCCCTATTGTGACTGCTCTGTCGGGCATGTCATCCAGGTACACTTTCTTGGTTTCACCATCAGCGGCTATCTCGATTTTCTCTTTGTCTCGCTTGGGCTCAATGTAAGGCTTTCTCTCTTCTTCGGGACAGTTCAGCTGATACACGTTGGTTTGGCCTGGGGTATGGCCCTTTTCTATGTTTCTGGCCTCTTGCTGATCGCCGAACACAGTGATGACTCCTTTGGGTGCTGGTATCTTCATGCACAAGAACTGTTGCCTTATGACAGCGTCAAATTTGTTCATGAATCCTGTGTCGAAAATCGCAAGATATGGATGATATATATCAACCACATCGAAAGTAAGAGTATCCGTCCTGGCATTTTCAAGATCTCTGAAAGATACTGGAAGAGATACTTTTCCAACTGGCTTAATTGGCTTTCCTCCGAAACCCTGTAATGGGTATTCTGGTGGGTGCAACATGTGCTGAGACAAGTTCATCTTCTTGAAGGTTTTCAAGAACAGGATATCTACCAAACTTCCATTATCTACAAGAATTTTTCCAATGACCCATCCAGCTATGTTCACCTCTATGACCATGGCATTATTGTGATTCATGGACTTGAGCCTGAAGTCTTCTTCTGTAAATGTTATCGGCACCTTGGCCCATTCTGGACGTGCAGCTGGACCATCATTTATGATTGTGTTCATGGATTTGAAATAGTTGTTTCTCTGCTTTTTGGTTTCGAACTCCATGGTTGATCCTCCTGTGATGGGCATGATTGTTCCGAAAGATGGCAAGGCTTTCGGGTTCTGAGGTCTTGAACTTGATTCTGATCTTGACATATTATCGGGTGGTGGTGGCAATATTTCTTGGATTGGCTGCGGCTGCTGAATTGACTGAATTGCCTACGACTGAGGATAGAACTGTTGAGAGAGGCTGCCAAGATGGTTGTGGTTGCTGGAATTGCTGGATTGTGACTGGATTTGGTTGAGAATTCATGAACTGGGGTTGCCAGAAGTTCGGACGAAGTTGGTTTGGCATTAAGGAGGCAATACTCATCATTGCCTTCTCTTGCTAAATTCTAGCAATATTTTTCTTGGTTTCTAGGCACCCTTCGGTGTTATGACCTCTTCCGTGATACTGGCAGTAGAAGTATGGATCTCTCGGGTTGTGGTTTGTGAGTTTCAGGGGTCCACTTCCCCTTCCCCTTCCTCTTCCCCTAGGTGTAAATCCTCCTCTTGTGTTTGGTCTATTGTTCTGAATGGATTGATGATTTTCCACGTTGTTAATGTTTCATGGATTCTGAAACTAAGGTCTCCACGTTGTTTCTTATTGCCTTGTCTTGCTTCATTTCGTTCAGCAACTCTTCTGTGGTGATCGTCATCGGACATGATGTACTCTTCAAGTTCATGGAAAAGTTCATCAATTGTTTTGGGCTTCTTTCGTGTCAAATGTGAAGCCGTTAGTCATGGAGTCAGACCCTTGATCAATGCATTGATCGTTGTTTTGTCATCCACTTCGGGAATCTGGGATCTCTGCTACATGAATCTTCTTACGAAGTTCTGTAATGGCTCTCTATCTTTCTGCTTGCAGTTGTACAGATCTGATGACTCGGTTGTTGTTTCATGGAATATCTGGAATGCTTGCATGAATTTCGTCTTGAGATCGACCCAGCTGCAGACTGAATGTGGTTGTAGCAGAGAATACCAGTTCAGAACTGGACCTTCATAGGCAATGATGAAGGATTTGGCCAGCGCAACATCATCTCCTCCTGCTGAATTCAAGCTGATTCATATCTCATGAGAAATTGTCTAGAGATTCCAAAGCCATTATACTTCGGGAGAGAGACCGATTTGAACTTTAGTGGCCATGGTGCAGTTTGTAGCCCTATGGATAGTGGTGATTTAGGATCCACGAGCTATGAGATTCCATTACCCGCGAAGAAATTTTCTTTTGGGGTTCTCTTGTTTGGTCCAGAATTCTGGTGTGGTGAGTCTTGCCACAATGAGCTATTCTCTTGTTCTTTCATTTCATCAATTTCTCTTTGAATTCTTTCAATTTGTTCTTTTGCTTGATTAAGCTTTTCTAGCTTTTCTAAACCCTTTCTTTTTGCTTGCAGCTGGTTCGCGAATCTTTCTTTCTCTTTCTGTAGTTGTTGTATTTTCTGTTGTACTTCCTCTAGTTCTTTGTCTATAGCCTCATCGTCATCTTCATGAACATCTTGTTGTGTGAATTGTTCTAGAGTGTGTCAGATGGTGAGATCTGGACAGCCCACGGGGGTGTTAATCCCTATGGTTTAGTTGTTCGGCGGGGCGGAATCTAAGGCTAAGAACCCGAAGGTCGCACACGAGTACACGGAACACAGAGAACACGACGAGTTTATAGTGGTTCGGGCCTCTCGAGATTAAAACCCTACGTCTAGTTGTTGGTGTAGATTGCTCGAGAATTGCGTATATCTTACAAGGGGTCGCCTTGCCCGCCTTATATTTGCCAGCGGATGAGGTCGGTTCCCAGACTCCTGGTTGGTTACGACCAAGAGACCTAAGTCTACATTACACATCTTGCCATATCCTGTCGATCTGCTTTGGGCGAAATCCACCAAGGTCTTGTCTTATACGCCAAGTCTTGAGGTCGTTCTGGATTAGGTCATTTGGGGAATCTTCTGGAAGGTTTTCAGGAGGTCGTGTGGGCTGCCAACTAGGTCGATTGGGCCTACTGATAGGTCGGCGGGTCTTCTGGTAGGCCAGACCCACTTGTCGGGGACGGTTGTGAGCCTGGTCGGTGGGGACCCAGGGGTACCCATGTCTCACAAGCCCCCGAGCGAGGTGTACGCGTAGAGACCTTAGAAAGGTCATGACGAAGTCGTAGAGCTATCGACAGGTCGAATAGCATGCACGTCGGTCAAAAAAGAACAAATCAGCTTAGCAGCCGACCTGTTTATAGTCTTGCCGAACGAAGAGAGGTCGAGTGATGACCTAAAGGAAGTAGGCTTCCAATAGATCGAAACGACGGTGAAAAAATTCAAAGGGCATCGAAGATGCACTCATAGAGTAGTATCCGAGCATCGTGGCAGGCAAGATGGTCGGTATGATGATCCAAAAAAGCAAAGAGAAGAAAAAGTAGGTCAAGCAATGACGTGATGAGAAACGGGTTTCCCAACAGGTCGGTACGACGAGGAAAACAAGAGGGCGTCGAAGACGCACTCGTAGAGTAGTCCCCAAGCATTGAAGTAGGCTGTCACACCTGTTTTCCAAAGAAAACCAAGTGCAAACCTATATGCATGCCAGGATCAAGTTTCATGCATATTGCTGACATAAGTGAATAACAGAAACAATATCACGTAAGAAAAAGAAAGATTATCAGAGTTTACGCTTAATCCTGGAAACGAAGACACCAAACATCACAGGTAGTCGACTGGGGGTTGCGTACGCCTAGAACCAGCAACATCTTCACAAGACATCAGAGTAGCTTCCTCCTTCTAAGCAACATTGTTTATAGCAAGGGTGAGCACTTGTCGTACTCAGCAAGTGTGGGGAAAGCATGAATGCAAAGGCTTTATAGTGGACTGGGCTATAAGCATTTAGCATTTTAGTTGATCAAGTTTTATAAGCACCTGATTACTAATAAAAGTATAAGTTTATACCAACCCACAATTAAGCATAAAGATAAGAGATACGCCATAAGCATATGGCTAACATAACCATAACACATATCACAATTTAAGTCCATCTTCAAGTTCAGTTATCATGTGAGGGTCCAAGCCGCTCTTGACCGTGAGCACGGCTAATCGATTAGTTTTACACTCTGCAGAAGTTGTACACTTTCACCACAATGAAGGACCGATTAGGTGACCAGAGAGGGGGGAGTGAATGGGAGCCGATAAAAATTCTTCTCGAAGGAGATTGAGACTCCGACAAGATGAATTCGCTCGGTCGAACCCCCAAAATCACACGCTCCGCACTTCTACCTTCCATTTGCCAAAACCATGTAGCCACTGGAGTGCTACTGGTCCTAGGAACAAACACTACCAGCTACCTCAACACACACGCACCCACGACAGCGGAAACAACTCGAAAGCCGACTGTCCAGAGGGGGGCGGTTAGACCGGGTATGGGGGCGGTTAGACCGCCTCCACCAGGTAATCAAGAAATCCTCCGAAACACCTCTTCCGAGCACCAAAACGCACCACGGTTTCACCAACAGAGATCTCTGGTCAGGGCCATGCTAGCTACCAGAAAAACTTGGCGAAAACCAAAACTCCACCCAGGGGCCTAGGGCGGTTAGACCGGCTACCAGGGACGGTCTAACCTCCTGTACCCAGCAACGAACTCCAAACAAGAACACCTAACAAACGACACGAGAACGACCCGAAATTTCACCCAGACGCTCCTCTGATCAAGGCAAACAAACTCACAGAGGAAAATCCGGCGAAACAAAACTTCAACCCGGAAACACCCGGGGCGGTTAGACCGCCCCCTCCCGTGCGGTTAGACCGCCTCTCCCAGAAAAATAGCCCGCGGGTCAAACCCTAACTTCCTCGCGCCCGATCTCCCGAATCACTCCACGGATTGCGGCGAAACTTCGGATTAGCCGGGTTACCTCCTGGGCAACCTCTACCTCAAAGGAATCGACCCGAAACGCTCACAATCAAGAGGAATCAAAGAAATCGCCTCTCTAGGTCAAGAACACGCCCAACTCGAAAAACCACCAAATCGAGTCCGATTCAAGAGAGATTTGGGGGCAAAGTCACCAGCCAAAGAGGCACAAGATCCTCATACGTGACACCCACCAAAGACCCCAAGAAATCGTCCTCAAAACACCACCAACAAAGAGCTCTGAAAATCAACACAAAGGAGAGCGGGAAAACCACCTTGAGGAACAACATCGAACCATCTATACATACCATGAAGGTTCGTGCAAGGTCTAGCTTGCCACACAAACATCCATCCCTCTCTCTAGATCTCACATGAAGCTCTCAAGCTAGTCCTAGGAAAAACTAGGGAAAAAGGAGAACGAAAATGGAAAAACAAATGAGCTTGGGTTCCAAGAGTTGGCTGCCATCCATCCACTCAAGAGTATATATGGAGGCACCCAAAAGACTAAACTACCCTCACCTAATAACTATGGATACAAGCCCCTCGAGGGCGGATTTGGAAGTCTTCGGAATTTCTTCATCGGATGGATGCCCGGCGACCGCACCCTGCTCAGCCTCGACGCAAGCCTTGCGATCCCGACGTGTGTCCTCCGCTTCGAAGCATCTCGGCGCCGGCGGCCAGGGCGGTCAGACCCCCCCCCTGGGCGGTTAGACCGGCCCGGGAGATCTGACCGGCCCCAAGCGGTCTGACTGCCCCTCCTGGGCGGTTGAACCGGCCTGGGTGGCCGCACCTCCTCGTCGAGTCTTTGGCCTCGGTTTTGTAGCTCAACCGAGTAACCCAGTGGTTTTCTGGTGAACCACTGCAAACCCCGCGAACTCGGTGTACCCTCCGCCAATCTCCACTCATGACTCGGCTCCCACGTAGTCCCGGCTCGACCTTGGTTTTGTGGCTCTACCAAGAAACCGTCCACGACTTCATCTTGCTGTTCATGCCACCATGCGGCCCGCACTTGACCCCACTGGCCACCGGGTCCCTCGAACGAAGCCTACTTGTCTTCTCCACACCTCGGAGGCCTCGCCGCAACGACCTTTTGCGCTTGTTCTTCACCTGCACCAACACCAGTCAAGCCGCAACCTGCACCTACAATACTTAGCCAAGAATCAGTCCACCCAACGTTGTCAATCACTCATCACACAAGGAAGCAACCATCCACCGGTCCTCGAACCACACATGGTCCTCAATCTCCCCCTTGATGAGTGCATTGACAACACCCACATGAAGTAACACAAGAGAAAAGGAAAAGAAAAGAAACAAATAAAAAGAAACCTCAACAAGCGATCGAAAGCCAAAGAAAGGCGAGGAGCAAGATCACTTGAAGAAGACAAGTCTCGGACCCCTTAGGCAAGGGCAACGGCTTGACACATCCGAGACAATATCATACTCAAACAAAGAGCACAAATCACTGAACCAACACTCGAACACCACAAAGAGCTCCCCCTGCACATATGCAAGCTCCCCTTGAGCCAAAGCACACTCCCCCTGAACAAATGCAGCAATGCAACACAGGAATGCAACAAAGAGCAAAAACCTGCTCACTCTGCCCAGGGCGGTTAGACCGCCTACCCCAGGCGGTTAGACCGCCTTCCACTCATCTGACCGCCTGGTGGCGGTTAGACCGCCCCATGAGACCGGCCCTGCACCAAACTGCTCAAAATTTGCCCGAACCAATTGGAACACCTTCCAAACACACCCAGGTGCCCAAAGCATGCACAAACTTCTCCCCCTTGTTGTAAATGCATGAATCAAGGCAAAATGCAAAAACTTTCAATATATAGCTTCTCAAATATACAAAATTCATCACAAGGAGCTACACAAGTCCAAATGAGCAAGTTAGATACTCTACAGGTTCGTAATGACCTTAACTACGTGATCACCAAGTTTCACAACTATTGGACAAGGCTAAAAAGGATCTGAGTAATTTTGCGAAAAGTTACTCTCTCACAAGAAAAAACCTAAACATGAGCAAAACATGTCAAAATGGCAAAGCCACACAAACTTCATGCAAGGACAGCTATTCTAATTATAAGACCATCACAAACACCCACAAGTACCTCATGTCATGTCAAAGCCATCGAGCCATGTGCATACTTCTATGTATGAGACTTCTCATTGGTAGGCATCTTGCAACGGTTTAGCACCCAAAGCAAATTAATTTCAGCACATATGACATGGGAGCACATTTTCCAAGCATTTTACATTTCATTTTCAGATTTATGAATGGTACATGAAATGTCCTTGCGACAAAAAGGAACTTATGCCCCTCCATAAGATAAAGCAAGAGGGCTAAACATTCATGATGGCAAATGAGCCTTTGGCCCCATATGATCAATAAGCTAGCTCTCAAACCACAAATTAAGCATAGCAAAGCCACTAAAACATGTCAAGATCATATAAAGGCGTTTACACATGAGAGAGCATATATGTGACATTTTTCAAAAATATAGCCATCAACCATGGATCATTCATCAAGATCATCAAGAGCTAAGCCAAACTAACCATAGCATACCAAACAAGCTCACAAAAACATATATAGCATCCCATGGTGAACAATGTATATAGGAGAAGTTTTTCCTATCCAATGCATATGATACAAAATGCATGCAATCTAAGATAAAAGGATGCCTATACATCATGTTACATATGCCATGTCAAATGCAAGAAATGCACAAAGGAAACTATACATATGCTACAATGGAGCTCCCACACACCCAACTCAAGAAATCAAACACACACCAAGTTCCCCTCGCAAACGAGTGAAAGTTGCTTGATCTAGGGGTTTGGTGAAAATATCGGCTAGTTGGTCATTAGTGGGTACATGGATCAAAGCTATCTTCCCTTTCTCTACGTTGTCTCTCAGAAAATGATACCTCACTTCTATGTGCTTGGTTTTGGAATGGAGCACTGGGTTCTTGGCAACGCTTATGGCACTGGTGCTATCACATTGAAGTGGGACATGGGTATACTCCTCACCAAAGTCACTCATGGTGTATGAAATCCAAAGGAGCTGAGAGCAACAACTAGCAGCGGCAACATACTCGCCCTCGGTAGTGGATTGAGCAACACTCGACAGCTTTGCGTGAAGACCAAGACACCAAAGAAGAACCCAAAAACGGCAAGTCCCGAAGTGGACTTCCTATCCAACCGACACCCGCATAATCCGCGTCCGAAAAACCATGAAGCGCCAAAGAAGAGGACGCGGAGTACCAAAGGCCGAAGTCGGGAGTGTGACGCAAGTACCTGAAAATTCGCTTCACCGCTTGCCGATGCGAAGTCCTCGGAGACGCTTGAAAACGAGCGCACAGACACACCGAGAACTGTATGTCTGGCCTCGTCGTCGTCAAGTAGAGGAGTGACCCGATCATGCTCCGGTACTCCTTCTGGTCCACGTGTTCACCTTCCTCGTCCGCATCAAGCGCCGTAGTCGTACTCATCAGCGTCGTCATAGCCTTGGAGTCCTCCATCTTGAACTTCCGCACAATGTCCTTGGTGTACTTAGCATGGTGCACAAATGTTCCTTCCTTTGATTGTTTGATTTGTAGCCCGAGGAAGAACTGCAACTCGCCCATCATGCTCATCTCAAATTCCCTGCTCATATCGTCTGCAAACCTTGCAACAAGAGAGTTAGACGAGCCACCAAAGACAATATCATCCACGTACACCTGCACAATCAGGATATCTCTGCCCTGCCTCAGCAAAAACAAGGTCTGATCGACCTTCCCCATCTCAAAACCTCTCTCAAACAAGAACCCCCTCAACCTACCATACTAAGCTCTAGGCGCCTGCTTCAACCCATATAGCGCTTCCTTAACTTGTACACTCAGTGGGGGTACTTCTCACTCTCAAACCCCGGAGGTTGCCTCACATACACTTCTTCCTCCAACACACCATTCAGAAAAGCACTCTTCACATCCATTTGGTGCAACTTGAACCCTTTAGCCACGGAAAAGGCTAGAAGGATCCTAATCGCCTCCAAACGGGCTACGGGAGCAGAGGTCTCCTCGTAGTCCATCCCCTCCTTCTGACTGAACCCTTGAGCGACAAGCCTCGACTTGTTCCTCACAACCTCACCTTTATCTCCCTCTTTGTTTTTCCACACCCACTTTGTACCAATCGGCTTAAACCCTGGGGGAGGGTCAACCAACTCCCAAACCTGATTCCTCTCAAAGTTCTCCAACTCCTCATGCATCGAATTAACCCAATTGTGATCAGATAGTGCGTGTCCAATGTCTTTGGGCTCGAAAGTAGAAACAAATGCAGCATGAGCGAAATGAGAGTTGTTTCGAACCCTTGACCGTGTAGTGCGTTCATTCACATCGCCGATGATCCTCAAAGCAGGGTGATCCACTTGTACTCGCCGGGGAGGTTCTCGCCTCGATGCTACCTCCCCCTCAACATCAGCTTCTCCTCGTTCTTGATTTGCCATCGTAGGTGTAGTAGAGGGTCCATCCATCATCGTAGTCGAAGTAGTGGGTACATGTTCAGTCGGGGCACCGCACCGCCATCTTCATCATCTCCATGTTCATGTTCCTCCTCCTGAAAGATCTCCTCGCCAAGCTCATCATCACCTGCACACTCAAAGCCAAGCTGACTACGTGGCTCTGTCTTGTCGAAGGTTACCTTGCAAGTCTCCACGATTTGGTTAGTTTCAAGATTGAGCACACGAAATGCTCTGGAATGAGATGCATAACCAAAGAAAATACCATCAACAGACCTAGCCTCAAACTTATCCAACTTCCTACCTTTCTTCAGAATGAAACACTTGCAACCAAAGACTTGGAAGTGACTCACCTTGGGTGTGCGACCATGCATCAACTCATAGCATGTCTTCTTCTTGTGCACTCGAGGTAGATCCCGTTTGACACATAGCATGCGGTATTCACCGCCTCACCCCAATACCTCCTCGAGTCCTATGCTCATCAAGCATCGTCCGAGCCATCTCGCACAAGGTCCAGCTTCTTCCTTTCCATAACACCATTCCGGGGAGTCGTATACAGACTCGAAAACTGGTGCTCAAGACCCAAGTCATGGCAAAAGGTTTCAAAACGAGAGTTTCTGAATTCCGAGCCATTATCACTGCGGATAGCTCGTATGGCATCTCCGTGCCTCTCGTTCCTCAACCTCAAGACTAGATCTCGAACAAAACCAAATGTCTCCCCCTTATCCTCAAGAAAGAACACCCACGCATACCGAGAATAGTCGTCCACCACAACAAGGACATACCACTTCCCACTCGCAGATCGCACACAAGCTGGGCCAACAAGGTCCATATGGAGCAGCTCGCACGGATGCTCAGTCATCACATCGGTGAGAGGCGGGTGAGAACAGGCTACCATCTTGGCATGCCTACACGGCACACAAACCAACTCCTTCTCAAGCCTCAACCGTGGCAATCCTCGGACCAAATTGAGTTTACTCAAGCGAGACAAAAGGTCGAAGCTCAAGTGACCCAACTTCCTATGCCACTTCCACAACTCACTCAAAGAACCAGCCAAGAAACAACACTCCACACCCGAAGACTGGGAAAATCAGCACGAAACACCTGACCCTCGGGAACGACCATACAAACAAGCTCCCCTCGAGAATCTAAAATTCGAGAACCACCGGGCCGAAACAACACCTCAAAGCCCTCATCCAACAACTGGGACACAGAAAGCAATTGTACCCCAGTGATTGAACAAGAGCAACATGCCTCAGAGTGATCTTGTCACTCACTTTTATCTCACCTTCTGAAAGCACACGCCCACACCCATTGTCCCCAAAAGTGATGTACCTCTTCGTCACCACCGGGACGAGACTTGAGAACCACCCCCTGTCTCCGGTCATATGCCTTGAGCAACCGGAGTCAATCAACCAAATGTTCTTCAAGTCTCCCCACCCGAAATTCAAAAATGAGCACGTGAGCGAACAAACAACTCAGCACTGGGGTTAGTACCAATAGAGTAAAACCAGTGCCGAGCCATTTGCTCGAAAGTGACATTAGCACACATCAAGCCATCTTTCCTACCATAACTACCACCACGAACACCACCTCGGTAACCACTCCGAGGAAACCACCCCTCGCTGCCTGGAGGAGGACCAAAGCCACGGAAGACAACCCGTGGACCGTCCCTCCTCTCCTTCTCAAAGCTACGACTCCTCCCATCCCCGTAGTGAACTCGAGGGGGAGAATGCCTAGCAACCTGGCCACCTGCTGTCTCTCTAGACCAACCGCCAGCAACTCCACCTCCAGACCTGAAACCTCTCGACTCACCACCTTGAAAACCACTCGCCTGCACTCGGGGGCGGTTGAACCGCCTAGCCGTGCCGTCTCAACCGCCCCCTCGGGCAGACCGGCCCGACCGCCCAGCCGCGCCGGCCGGCCCGACCGCCCTCCAGATCGCTCCTCGGGTGTGGGAACTCGCATATCCCCATGCCGGAACACTTCTCACCACAGCTTTACCCCTCGGCAGTGGCATACGAGGCTTAGGTACACCATGGGAAGGGTTGTACCTATCCTTGTTCGTCCACTCCTTTGCCATCCTCTCTTCTCGCTTCCTCTTGAAGCAAAACTCATCCTTGTGACCCTCTTTCCCACAATAGCCACAACGGAACCTCACAAGCGTAGGCTTAGGCTTGGATTGGGGCTGCTCACTTGGTTTCTCTCCACTCAACTCCTCCATCGATTTCTCCTCACTAGCCTTCTCACTCACTTTCCCAAAGAACACTTTCCCGGAAGTGCTCACAAACTTGATAGGCTTTTGGAGATCATTTGTGGGTGTAGGAAATATGGGTGGAGCTGGGGTTGTGTCGAGTCGGTTCCTAAGATGGTTAGGTTTTGGGGGAAATCATTCTTGTGGTGGGTTTTTGGTGGCTCTGGGATATTCTCTCCACTTCCCTCACCAACCTTGTTTGCCCCAGGTCCCTCACCATCCTGCCTCTTAAATGCCTCGATCATCATTCTCAACTGAGGCTCATTACCAGACAACCAACCCATCAACTTTCCCAGCTCATCATTCTCATCCTGCAAACGATCAACATAATGTGCAAGTTCCAAATTTTTCAAAGCATGCATTTCACAGGTAGAGCATGATGTAGGCATGGGTTCCTTCAATTTAGCCTCAAGAGAACTAGTGTAAGCATGCATCTCATCAATCTTAGCATGCAAGACAGGGCAAGAAGTGCAAGCACCTAGCAAAGCAGATCTAGATTTAAGCTCAGCCACTTCAACCTTAAGCACATCTAGTTCCTCACACTTGGAGGCATGCTTTTCCTTGAACAAAGCAAGATCAGCAAGAAAGATGGAGCAATCAAGACAATCAACATAATCCGAAACAACGGGGCTAGCCTTAAGGGAATCAATCTCAAGCTTGCTATCAAGCACCTGTGTTTCTAGCTCAGCCACTCTAGTCCTAGCATCCTCGAGTGAAGCCCTAAGCTCTTTTCTCATTTTCTTTGCCTCTCTAAGCATGTCATCACGATTACCAAGCAAAGTACCGAGCTGTTCATTCTTCTGGCGCAAGAAGGGAAGCTCATCACGCACCTCGTCGTCGGACTCAGAGTCCGAGTCGCTCTGTGTGCTCTTCTTGCTGCCGGAGCTCAGCGCCATGGTGCAGAAGCCGTCTCTAGCGAAGCAGCTCAGCCCGCTCAGGTTCTTGGACGCCTTCTTGAACTTGCGACGATCACCTTCGTCTTCACTGCTACTCGAGCTCGAGGTGGAGTACACTGAGGACCATGTGTGGTTCGAGGACCGGTGGATGGTCGCTTCCTTGTGTGATGAGTGATTGACAACATTGTGTGGACTGATTCTTGTCTAAGTATTGCAGGTGCAGGTTGCGGTTTGATTGGTGATGGTGCAGGTGAAGAACAAGCGCGAAAGGTCGTCGCCTGTGAGGCCTCCAGGTGTGGAGAAGACAAGTAGGTTTCGTTCGAGGGACCCGGTGGCCAGCGGGGTCAAGTGCGGGCCGCATGGTTGCATGAACAGCAAGAAGAAATCATGGACGGTTTCTTGGTTGAGCCTCAAAACCAAGGTCGAGCCGGGACTACGTGGGAGCCAAGTCATGAGTGGAGATTGGCGGAGGCTACACCGAGTTCGCGGGGTTTCCGGTGGTTCACCAGAAAACCACTGGGTTCCTTGGTTGATCCACAAAGCCAAGACCGAAGAACCGAAGACGGAGCTGCAGCAGCGCCAGACCGGTCTGACCGGTCTGACCGGTGGGTACCGGTCTGACCGGTGAGGAGCACCAGTCTGACCGGTGTGCGACGACGCAGTCCGGAGACTTCGAAGAGGAGGACACGCGTCGGGATCGCATGGTTTGCGTCGAGGCTACGCAGGGTGCGGTCGCCGGGCATCCGTCCGATGGAGAAGACATGAAGACTTCCAAATCCGCCCTTGAGGGGCTTGTATCCCTAGTTATTAGGAAAGGGCATTTTAGACTTTCGGTTGCCTCCATATAACCCAAGAGGTGAGAAGATGGCAGCCAACTCATGGAACCCTAGCTCATTTTCCTTCCTATTTTCCTTAGGTTTTCCATAGGGCTAGCAAGAGAGCTTCATGGAGAGATCTTGCTGAGAGGGATGGATGATCGGGCGGCTTGCTAGACCTTGTATGAACCTTTGTTTCATGTATAGATGATTCGGCGTGGTTCCTCAAGGTTTGGATGTGTTTTCCCCGGTTGTTCTTGGTGGTGATTTTCGGAGCCCTTTCTTGGTGATTTCTTTGGGTTGTTTTCAGGACCTTTCTCTTGGGGATTTGATGGGGGAAATTTGTGGGAACCCTTTGTGGTTCTTTGGGCTGTGATTCCCCTCCCAAATCCGTGAGTAAAGTTGCTCGTTTTTGGGGTTTCTTGAGTTCTTGGGTTGGAAGTGCTCTTGGCAGAATTTCCTTGATTCCTCCTTTTTGGACGAGTTTTGATGGGATTAAACTAGGCTATGGACTCCTCATGAGGTGTTCCTAATATCCCTAAAGTCTTGTTCAAGTCCGTGGAGCGATTCGGGAGATCGAGGTTTGGATTTGGGGGAGTTGACCCGTGGGTGCTATTCATCCCGAGCTGCCCAGGCTACACCGGTCTGACCAGTGCTCGTGACCGGTCTAACCGGTGCAACCCTTGGTGGGATTTTGCTCGGGTGAACATCTTGGTGTGTTCGTTGTTGTCCTGTGGTGCTGCTGTTTCGAGTTTGGGTCAGTTTGGTGGTCGGTTGGCCTGTTTGGTGCCTTGGGGGCTTTCAGGCTGTGATCGGTCTGACCGGTGTGTCTCACCGGTCTGACCGGTGTAGAGCCACTTAGTGAAAGTTGCTTAGTTTCACCGGCGGGGACCGTTCGACTCGTGGTGCTCACCGGTCTGACCGGTGTGGGTCCGTAGACTCGAGGTTTGGTGTTCCGCCGCGTTCTCGGGTCGAAGGTTGTGTGTTGGTTCCTAGGCCCGGTGGCACTCCGGTGGCTACGTGGGCTTGGCCAACTTGGGTAGTGAGTCGGAGACGTGTGTTGGAAGCCTTGTTCATCTTGTTGGAGTTCCCATCTCCTTCGAGAAGAATTTTTATCGGCTCCCAGTCACTCCCCCCCCCTCTCTGGTTCGCCGTATCGGTCCTTCAAGTGGTATCAGAGCCGGTTCGGGTCTTTATTGACTCTAACCAGTCTAAGATCCAAGGATGGCGTACCAGGAACGGGGTTCGGGTCCTCCACACTTCGATGGCAAGAACTACCAGATGTGGAGCAAGCGGATGGGTGCGTTTCTCCGCGGAAAGGGTCAGATCCTTTGGGATGTCACGGTGGACACAGGCTATGTCCAGCCGATGGACTTCCTCGCTCCAGGATCGAGGGACAGATTCGACGCCAACAATAAGGCGGTCGACTACTTGTTTCGTGCTTTGTGTCAGCCTGAGTTCGATCGGGTGCACACCGAGCACTTGGCTTGTAGAATTTGGGCGGTGTTGAAGGAGGCTCATGTTGGGAATGCCCAGGTTCAGGCACGGATGTATGCGACCTACCGGAGAGAGTACGAGAACTTCACTCATCTCCCCGGTGAGTCCATCGATGCCTTGTTTCGCAGGTTCACGGTGGCCGTGAACAACATGAGGGCCAATGTGGACGTGCTCCCGTACGATGATCATGATAGAGCGGTCAAGCTCTTACACTCTTTGGATCGTACGATTTGGGGCGGAAAGTTCGAGGCCATTGTGGAGTCGGAGAAGTATGACACTCTGACGGTGAACGAGCTGTTCTCGAAGCTCAAGTCGGCTGAGGTGGATAGGGGCATGACTGCCAAGCTCGAGGGACCGACTGATTCCCATAGTCTTGCCCTCGTTGGTGGTTCCAAAGGAAAGGCTAACTCTAACCCATCCACCAGGATGTTCTCTTTGTCCTCTTTGATGTCTATGCCACATGAGGAGTTCGACGAGCTTGGAGAGGACGAGCTGGCGCTCCTGACGAGGCGGTTCGAGAGGCTGCACGAGAACCGCGTGAACATGAGGAGGAACACGAGAACATGCTTCCAGTGCGGCAAGCCGGGACACTTCGTCGCCGACTGCCCGGAGAAGGCCGAGAACAAGGATGGCTACAAGCACAATCCGAGGATGGACGGCAAGTACCGTTCGAGGCGCGACCACAAGAGCAAGCACAAGAACAAGTACAAGGACGAGCGACGGTCGAGGAAGAAGGAGAGCCGAGGCAAGGCCCGAGCGATGGTTGGAGCGAGCGACGTCGACTCCGCCCGCATACTCCACCTCGAGCTCGAGCAACAATGAAGATGAAGGTGATCGTCGCAAGAACAAGAAATCATCCAAGAACCCGAGCGGGGGCCGAGCCGCTTCGCGAGAGACGGCTTCGCACCATGGCGCCGAGCTCGGCAAGCAAGAAGAGCACATAGAGCGACTCGGACTCTGATTCCGACGGCGAGGTGCGTGATGAACTTACCTTCTTGCGCTAGGAAAACGAGAGGTTGGGCTCTTTGCTTGATAACCGTGATGACATGCTTAGAGAGGCCAAGAAAATGAGAAAAGAGCTTAGGGCTTCACTCGAGGATGCTAGGACTAGAGTGGCTGAGCTAGAGACACAGGTGCTTGATAGCAAGCTTGAGATTGATTCCCTTAAGGCTAGCCCTGTTGTTTCGGATGAGGTTGATTGTGCTGATTGCTCCATCTTTCTTGCCGATCTTGCTTTGTTTAAGGAGAAGCATGCCTCCAAGTGTGAAGAACTAGATGTGCTTAGGGTTGAAGTGGCTGAGCTTAAGTCTAGACCTGCTTTGCTAGGTGCTTGCACTTCTTGCCCTGTTTTGCATGCTAAGATTGATGAGATGCATGCTTACACTAGTTCACTTGAGTCTAAATTAAAGGAACCCATGCCTACATCATGCTCTACCTGTGAAATGCATGCTTTGAAAAATTTGGAACTTGCACATTATGTTGATCGTTTGCAGGATGAGAATGATGACTTGAGAAAGTTGATGGGTTGGTTGTCTGGTCATGAGCCTCAGTTGAAGATGATGATCAAGGCGTTTAAGAGGCAGGATGGTGAGGGACTTGGGGCAAACAAGGTTGGTGAGGGAAGTGGAGAGAATATCCCGGAGCCACCAAAAACCCACCACAAAAATGATTTCCCCCCAAAACCTAACCATCTTAGGAACCGACTAGACACAACCCCAGCTCCACCCGTGTTTCCTACACCCACAAATGATCTACAAAATCCTATCAAGTTTGTGAGCACTTCGGGGAAAGTGTTCTTTGGGAAAGAAAGTGAGAAGGCTAGTGAGGGGAAACCGGTGGAAGAGTTGAGTGGAGAGAAACCTAGTGAGTGCCCACATCCCAAGCCTAAGCATAAGCTTGTGAGGTTCCATTGTGGCTATTGTGGGAGAGATGGCCATAAGGAGGAGTTTTGCTTCAAGAGGAAGCGTGAGGAGAGAATAGCAAAGGAGTGGGCTAACAAGGACAAGTACCACCTTTCCGATGGTGTACTTGAGCCTCGTGTGCGGATGCCCGTGGCCAAGGCGAATGTGAGGACGAGTCGGGCTTGGGGAGAGCGGAAGGTTGTTGGAGGTGCTGCTGCCCATGTCACACCGGTCGGACGGTGTGGAGCACCGGTCGGACGGTGCAGCCCGGACAGGCGGCGTTTTGGGTTTCATGCTCGTACGTGCGAGGGTTGCTTCTGGAGGTCGTGGTTCTGGTGGTTGGGGTGGAGAGTTTGCAGGTGGTCAGCTTGCTAGCCAATCTCCCCCTCGAGTTCACTACGGGGATGTCAGGAGTCGTAGCTTTGAGAAGGAGAGGAGGGACGGTCCACGGGTTCTCTTTCGTGGTTTTGGTTCTCCTCCAAGCAGAGAGGTGTGGTTCCCTCAGGGTGGTTACCGTGGTGGTGTTCGTGGAGGTAGCTTTGGTAGGAGAGATGCTTTGTTTGGTGCTAACCCCACTTTCGAGCAAATGGCTCGGCACTGGTTTTACTCTTTTGGTACTAACCCCGCTTTGAGTCGTTTGTTCGCTCACGTGCTCATTTTTGAATTTCGTGTGGGAGACTTGAAGAACATTTGGTTAATTGACTCCGGTTGCTCGAGGCATATGACCGGAGACGAGAGGGTGGTTCTCAAAGTCTCGTCCCGGTGGTGACGAAGAGGTACATCACCTTTGGGGACAATGGGCGTGGGCGTGTGCTTTCGAAGGTGAGATCAAAGTGAGTGACAAGATCACTCGAGCCGTGTTGCTCTTGTTCAATCGCCGGGGTACAATCGCTTTCGGGTCCCGCTTGTTGGATGAGGGCTTTGAGGTGTTGTTTCGGCCGGTGGTTCTCGGATTTTGGACTCTCGAGGGGACCTTGTCCGTATGGTCATTCCCGAGGGTCGGGTGTTTCGTGCTGATTTTTCTCGCTCTTCGGGTGTGGAGCGTTGTTTCTTGGCCGGTTCTTCGAGTGAGTTGTGGAAGTGGCATAGGAAGTTGGGTCACTTGAGCTTTGACCTTTTGTCTCGCTTGAGTAAACTCAATTTGGTCCGAGGATTGCCACGGTTGAGGCTTGAGAAAGAGTTGGTTTGTGCGCCGTGTAGGCATGCCAAGATGGTAGCCTCTTCTCACCCGCCTCTCACCGATGTGATGACTGAGCGTCCATGCGAGCTGCTCCATATGGACCTTGTTGGCCCAGCTCGTGTGCGATCTACGGGTGGGAAGTGGTATGTCCTAGTTGTGGTGGACGACTATTCTCAGTATGCGTGGGTGTTCTTTCTCGAGGATAAGGGGGAGACGTTTGGTTTTGTTCGAGATCTAGTCTTGAGGTTGAGAAACGAGAGGCACGGAGATTGTTGACGGTGTATTTTGGTGCACCTAGCATGTTCATTACACTTTGGTTTGGATTTGATTATTGGACTAACCCGCCACTAGGCACACTAATCATATAACAAGTTCATCTTTGTGCATGCATTTGGAAGTGTTGTGATTATGTAGGAAAACATGGACATAAAGGACGGATTCGCAATAAGTTCAAAGGAGCATTCATGGAGTCTTGTTCGTGTCTATGAGCTCGCTGAAATTACTTCCAATGGTGGTGAGGACCGAAGTGCTACGAGGAACAACCCCGAGGATTGAAGCATAAAAGATCAAACTTCATGCAAAGAGAGCCTCCATCTTGATCGCGAGGATAACGGCGTCAAAATCATCCAAGTGGAAGGGGCAAAGTAGATAAGTGCACGAGGACCCACGGAGCAAAAAGGGCGACCGAACCGGGCCGAAATCGGGCTCCGGGCCGGCCGGCCCGCCGGATCGGCCCGGCCCCCACTTCGGGCACCGGTTCGGTCCCGTCTTCCTTGCCCTCGAAGGATCTTCGACCCTAAAACCCCCGACGCGCCGCCAACACGGAGGAGGGGAGGAGTTATTCGCACCGGAAGGCCGCCTACAAGCTAGAGAGAGAGGAGGAGGATCTCCGGCCGGAGATCAACCACCTCGAAGGAAGCACCCTCTCGTGGAGAAGGAGGAAGACACGGGTGGAAGGGAAACCATGATCAACGGTGCCATGATCGCACCTTGATGGGGTAATCTTCTCATTCGTCCATGGGTTGTAATCGATCGTGAGATGTAATCGCACTTTGTCGGATTATCCGTCTATCATCTTGTGTTGAATATACTTTAATGCTTAAAGGTTAGCTACCATGCCGTAAAGGGAGTAAGGCCTCAATGCTTCCTTGGATCCATTCAATACGCCGTGGCCATCAAAGGTCTAGTCATGATTACCTTCGCGTAGTGACGACGAGAGGAGGGAAAGGGGCGAAACCGTGGTCACAACCCCGATAGATTAGATTGGTTTTTCATGTCTTTAAGCGATTGCATGCTCTAGTATCGTAGACCCGTGGGCGAGTGTCTTCTCTCTTGATCGTTTATCATTCTCTCTAGTGTAGTTTAGTGTTTTTCTAGTATAATAGTAGTTAGGGTTTTAGTAGCTAGTGTGTCGTTGTTGATCGAACGCTTGTAATCCCCCTTGCTCCGCGGATTGACAAGAACCTTGGGAATCCCGTGGTGAAAAAGGTGTGGGGTCCGTACGCTTGCGGATCGTAGAGGGATACGTCTTTTTATCCGTCAACAAGCCCTTTTTCTCGGCGCCGTTGCCGGGGAGCAAGTTAGTTTACATTGTTTGATTTGCATCTAACTTAGTTTTATATTTTAGTTTATCTTTTATTTGCTATATCTAACATATATTTTCCAGAAAAACACTTGTTTCTTTTTTTGTTTTTGTTTTTATCTTATTGTCTAGATGGAGTTCGTTAATCAACCCGTGGAAGAACCGGAGAAATCATTAAGGGATTACGCTAGCCCTCGATGTGAAGACATAAAGGTACAAGAGTCGGATTCGAGGCTCGAAGCGACCAAGTATGAAATTAAATCCAAGATCATGAAGATGGTGGCGGAAAACCCATTTGAAGGGATGGTTACGGAGAACCCATATAGACACATAAGGGATTTCACGACAATATGCAACACGGTGCGTCAAGAAGGAGTTCCCGATGAATGGTTCAAATGGAATCTCTTTCCCTACTCACTTGCCGGCAAAGCAAAGACATGGTATTCGGTTGCGTCCTTTGAAGTTGAAGGCAATTGGAACAAGTTGACAAAGAAGTTTTGCGAGAAGTTCTTTCCAATGAGCAAGGTTCAACATCTAAGGAGGCAAGTGATCAATTTTATGCAAGGAGAAGAGGAAGGGATAGACCAAGCCCGGGATAGGTTTAATGAATTAATCGAACAAGGACCAAAACTCGGCTTCACCGGTGACGTACTCTTGCATACATTTTTCTTTTCCCTAACCCCTAGTTGCATGCGACACGTCGAAATGTGTGCAGGTGGGGATCTCATGGAGAAAACACTCACGGAAGCCGCCCAACTTCTACAAAAAGTTAGCAAGGCGGCTGCCATGCGAAGAGATTGGGAAACAAGACTTGCGGAAGAGCCGGAATTCAATTCAAGGAAGAAAAAGCTTGCTGATTTTTCTAAAGAGGCAACCCCGAAGTCACAAAAGAGGAGCCAATCATGGAGAAGCTTGAACAAGAACACATCAAGTCAAGAACTACACCAAGCGTCGACTTCGCCGCACCAAATGAGACGAACAAGAGAAGCATGTCAAGCGCGAAGCCACTAAGGGAGTTCGAGCCAATGGATTGGGTTCCTATTGATTACGGAGAAATATTCGACAAGAGAAGACCGTTCCCTAATCAAAAGGGAATGGCAAGAGCATTGGAAGTCGATTTCCCACCGGAGAGGAAAGCTGAAAATTCATACGACCTCGAAACCACCGGTGAGATTTTTGAAAAGCTCTTTGGAGATGATGTGGTGGATCCGAACATATTGCCGAGGTGAAGAGGATCATGGGGATCAAGCCCGAAGCATCACCATACGCTCGCCTTGCTGAAATTTATTCGATCGGATCCGAAGAAGAAGAGAAGATGACGCCGCACTTGAGTTGCGAGATCAACGGAGTTCAATGCAAAGCTTTATGCGACATCGGAGCCCAAGTAAGTGTTCTATCTTCTAAAATTTACGATAAAGTTCAATACCACAACCTAGACTTAGCTCCAACATCAACGAAATTAATTATGGGAGATGGTAGAACTATCAAACCTCTAGGTATTGCTTGCAACATGAAAGTAAAAATCTCTAGAAACTACATACCAACCGATTTCTTTGTTATTGATGCTTACCATAGTAATTCTGATCACATAATCTTAGGTAGGCCTTTTCTTAAGTTGGTTGATGTCGTGTTAGATGCCGGAGAAGGCAAAGTAACAATGAACCTTAATGGAACAAAGTACACATATAACTTTCTTCGTGCTTCTAAACACCTTACTCCTTTTCCTCCCGAAGATGAAGAGATAGAAGAGATAGATAGTCTTTGTTTTGTTGAAACCCTTAGAGACCCGCTGCAAAGAGCGATGGAAAATCAAATTAGTAATCAACAAGATGAAGAACTAGAGGAAGCGACAAAAGGCTTAGAGCCGCATGATGGTAGCGTGGAGGAAGAGAAGTTCGAAGACATAGGAGAAATCAAACCCGAGGAGCCGCAAGTGCCCGAAGTAGACCTTAAACCTTTGCCCAAGGGATTAAAATATGAATTTTTGGGCCCCGGACAAAACCTATCCAATCATTGTGAGCGACGAGTTGAACCCCGAAGAAAATGAAGCGTTGCTGATTTTATTAAAAAAAACATAGGAAGGTGATTGGATATTCAATTAATGATCTCAAAGGTATTAGCCCACCTTTTGCACTCATCGTATACCAATGGAAGACCAATGTAAGCCCGTAGTGGACCATCAAAGGAGGCTAACCCATGCCATGCGAGAGGTAGTAAAGAAAGAGGTTATCAAGTTACTTGATGCCGGAATCATCTACCCGGTTCCACATAGCGAATGGGTGAGCCCGTACATTGTGTACCGAAGAAAGGAGGTTTGACCGTGGTGAAGAATGAGAAGAACGAATTGATACCGCAAAGAACCGTGACCGGGTGGCGGATGTGTATTGATTACCGTAAGCTTAACAAAGCGACGAAGAAAGATCACTTCCCCCTACCGTTCATAGACGAGATGCTCGAGAGGTTAGCAAACCACGCTTATTTTTGCTTTCTCGATGGATACTCGGGGTTCATGCAAATTCCCATTCACCCGAAGATCAACATAAGACAACATTTACGTGTCCTTACGGAACGTTTGCATATAGGAGGATGCCCTTCGGCCTATGCAACGCTCCGCCTCTTTTCAACGTTGCATGATGGCCGTTTTCTCGGAATTCATCGAAGAAATTGTTGAAGTGTTTATGGATGATTTTTCCGTTTACGGGAAGACGTTCATGGATTGCTTAGCAAACTTAGAAAAGGTCCTTACAAGGTGTGCGAGGTAGATTTGGTTTTAAATTGGGAAAAGTGCCACTTCATGGTTAAGCAAGGCATAGTGCTCGGACATGTTATATCCGAGAGAGGAATTGAAGTGGACAAGGCTAAGGTAGAGACGGTTGAGCAACTCCCACCTCCTACGGATATTAAGTCCTTAAGGAGCTTTCTAGGCCATGCCGGATTCTATAGAAGATTTATAAAGGACTTCTCAAAGATCACTAAGCCTTTAACACACCTTCTCCAGAAGGATGTGGCTTTCGACTTTGATGAGAAGTGTCTAGCGGCATTCCGGACCTTGAAAAATGCGTTGGTGAGTGCTCCCATCATCCAACCTCCGATTGGAGCCAACCTTTCGAGATCATGTGTGACGCAAGCGACTACGCCGTAGGCGCGGTCTTGGGACAAAGAAAGGAAGGCCGAGTTCACGCCGTTTACTACGCTAGCAAAACTCTTAGTGGGGCACAATTAAATTACGCTACTACGGAAAAAGAGTTGCTAGTGGTGGTATTCGCTTTCGAAAAATTCAGATCTTACATCGTGAACTCGAAAGTCATTGTTTACACCGATCACGCAACCATAAAGTATCTCTTGGCTAAGAAGGAAGCTAAACCACGTTTGATTCGTTGGATCCTTCTTCTCCAAGAGTTCGATGTTGAAATTCGTGATAAAAAGGGGGTGGAAAATGTTGTGGCCGATCATTTGTCTAGGATGAATCGTGGGCAAGATGATAAAGAGCCCATAGAAGATAAGATGAGAGATGACCACCTCTATAGAGTGCTTGATAAAGATACTTGGATGATTGACATCATTCGAGCAATTCGAAAGATGCCCCTCGATCATCTAGATAAAAACACTCAGAGGAAGATAATCTCTGAAAGTAAGAAATATTTTTGGGATGCACCATACCTCTTCAAGCTTGGCAATGATGGAGTAATGAGAAGATGTGTGCCAAGGGAAGAGAGGCTTGAGATTCTAAGGAAGTGCCACTCGGCGGAGTACGGTGGGCACTATAGCCATTTTCGAACCGAAGCCAAAGTATGGTCAAGCGGATTCTATTGGCCGGAGATGCATGAAGATACTAAAAGATATGTTGCGTCATGCCCCGAATGCCAAAGAACCGGAAACATCTCTCAAAGAAATTCTATGCCTTTGAAATACAACTTGCAAGTCGACATATTCGATGTATGGGGCATAGACTTCATGGGGCCTTTTAAAAACTCATTTGGATTCGAGTACATACTTGTTATGGTTGATTATGTATCCAAGTGGGTAGAGGCTATACCATGTCGTAAAGCTTCCACGGAGGAGTCCATCACTATGATCAAGAACGTGATTTTTCCCCCGTTTCGGTACACCGAGAATCTTGATAAGTGATGGAGGAACTCATTTCACCGGGAAGAACTTCAAAAAGTGCTTGTCCAAGTTGGGAATTGAGCATAGGGTCTCCACGGCCTATCACCCACAAACCAACGGACAAGCGGAGACGTCAAATAGGCAATTAAAAAGCATACTTAACAAAACCATAGAGAAGGGAGGCAAGGATTGGTCAAAGAAATTAGACGGAGCTTTATGGGCTTATCGAACGGCGTTTAAAACACCGATAGGTATGACCCCTTATCAATTCGTCTATGGAAAAGCTTGCCACCTTCCGGTTGAGTTAGAACATAAAGCCTATTGGGCGATTAAAGAGATGAACCTTGATCTCGATGCCGCGGTGGTGAAACGGAGAATTCAAATAAGCGAGCTAGAGGAGTTGAGGTTGAAAGCTTATGAAAACGCAAGCATATACAAGGAGAGAATCAAAAGGTGGTATGATAAAAGATTGAAGAAAAAAGAATTTAAAGAAGGAGATAAGGTCCTCCTCTACAATTCGAGGTTTAAAACCTTCGGAAAGGGGAAATTGCAAAGCAAGTGGGACGGACCTTATGTTGTGCATTCGGTGTTCTCCAACGGAGCGGTAACCATTATGGATATAAACGGCGATCAATTTGTGGTGAATGGACAGCGGCTAAAGGTTTACTACGAACCCGACGTCATGCCCATTCATCATGTTGACGTCTTTACCATGGAGGAAGAGCCCGAACGTCCCGCCTAGGACGAAAAACAAGGCACCAACTTCTGTAAATAATTATTCTTTTAGCTTTCTGGAGTTTTTCGCGAAGATTAACTGGTCCAACTTTTTCCCATGGGCTGAGGACGAAAAAAATAGGGCGGTGTGCAAAAAACCGGACCGGCCCGGCCCCCGAGGCAGGGTGGGCCGGCCGGCCCAGTCGGATCGGCCCAAGGGGGCCCGACGCCCGATGTCCCCGAATTCCGCCCGAACTGCTCCTTTTCGACTTCCTTGTTTGGTCAGAAAATTTTAAGGGAAGTGTAAAAAAGGAAAATAAGGTTCCCAGGCTTTTCTTTCAGGACCATATATTTGGCCGAATTGGGAGCTCGAGAATCAAATCTTTCAAGCAATGTGTTGCACCCTTGTAGCAGCCATTAAGCCTCCAAAAAGCTTAGAGTTGAAGGTAGAAGCCAAGAAGCCATCGATGGAGGAGGCGATGCGATGCGAGGTCAAGCTACCAGTCAAGAGGACCGCACGTATCCGTTGCGGAGGACGTGTCCCGACCGGAGCTCTTGCATCTCGCCACCCCGTCAAAGGAGAGAAGGTCGGCACGTCTCCAAGGCATCAAGCGTAAGGATTACAAGGAGGTGTCGCCGGAGCCTAAGGAATATGGGGATAGCGACTACTCCGACGATCGTAGCCCGAGCTCGTGGGCGGCTGCCGGTAGAGACGATGATGATTGGGGTGAGCAACCCTATGAAAGGACTCCCGAGGGCCCCAATGGCGACGGCAACGGCGGTGGCGAAGGCGACAACAATGGAGGTGGCGACGACGGTGGTGACAACGGTGGAGATTATGGCGACGACGACCCCTTCGGATTGCATCCGGTGTGCTGTCGAGTTTGCCGTCAATCCATCGCAGCTCTCTACGCGTCGGCCGACGAATGTCTTCAAACCATGGAAGCGATGAAGCAGCGTATGGAGGACTTGGAGCGCGTAGTTGAAGATGACTACAAGTTCCTTAACCGTAACGTGCGTAAGCTTTTCGGCATGGTTGGAAACATGAGAGGCAAGTGGTGCAAAGCTTGCTCGAAGTACCATTAGATCTAGTTTTCCCCTTAGGATTTTTGTAAGATACGACGAGGACGTCGTATGTTTTAAGTGTGGGGGAGAGCTAGCTCGCTAGCCTTAGCTTTTGAACTTCAAGTTTAGGTTCGGTTTAATCTTCGTGTGAGAGTCTTAGTGTTTTTAATGAGTCTTTAGTTTTCGAGTCTGTTTTTAAATTTTTGCAAGTGTCTTAAATTAGTGTTGAGTCAAGAAAACCAAATAAAAAGAGTCTTATATATATCTTTGTGTTTTATGTATTGTTTACCTTTATTTACTTGTTTGTTTAATCTTCGATTCTTGATATATGAACACAAGTATATGGTTTGAAAATCGTTTACCGTGGTGCTTAGTGGAATCGCTACTACTTAAAGTACCCATACCGCACTTCGATCTTGAGCTTCACATGCTAGTTGTGCTATTTTCGATGCTAAAAATTGGAGGATTTCAGTTCTGAAAATTATATTAAAACCCTTGTAATAAAGGTTAGCAAAACCTCTTTTTCCAAGTTGAGAGTAAGAAAAAATTCCTATCCAAAGCCAAGTTTATTTTCGCTCCACCATAAGTGTGATTAGCACGATGAGTTAGGCTAGGACCCTTCTCTCTTGGTGAGTTTTAATTTCGAGCAATGATC
This sequence comes from Cenchrus americanus, assembly GCA_947561735.1. NCBI lineage: Eukaryota > Viridiplantae > Streptophyta > Magnoliopsida > Poales > Poaceae > Cenchrus > Cenchrus americanus. The sequence goes on along the minus strand of OX387244.1, from coordinate 70,658,610 downwards.
ATGTCCTTGTGCTTATCTTTTGTTGCTAGCCTCGTCATACATTCGGTAACATGACTTTTACAACGGAAGTCATGTACATCGCCGAATTCCATACCCAACCCTATACATCTCTTTTGTACATCGTATTCCTTGAACACAACCTATTTTCAAAGTTTCGTCTCGTCTCTAGCATGATTTATTTAAAATTTCAGATTGTATGCATGCGAGGAAAGAGAGAATTGAAAGCTTTGAAAAGTTGTCAAGAGAAAGAAAAATAAAGAGAAAAAGTATGTGTATGGAAAAGAAAAAAAAAGAAAGAAAGAAAAAAAAATCATATGTGAATGAAAGAAGAAAAGAAAAAGAGAGAAAGATGAGTTAGCAATGAAGATATGAGAGGGATGGATCAAGTGAAAGGAAAGAAAAATAATAAAGTGTAAGGAAGGATGTCACGTTGATTGTGAGACGAAACTTTTACTCGCTTCCAACCATGTGCAATCCGACAACGAGGACATCATTGGTGCCTTGCAGTCACAATTTTCTTTTGCCCTTGCACATGTCCACCATTCTAAATCTTCTCATCCTTGATATCCCTACATATGGTTAATTCTCATGATCATTGGCTTTGAAAGGTAGACAACCATTAGAGGAAGTTCTTAGTTTGACAATACTTGTGTTGATTGCACTAGCCCTACCTATAGCTCCACTTTTACATGATATATGAGAGATTAATGGGAGGTGAGAGTTTTATAAAATTTGGTTAGGATAGACACTTCATATGAGTGACTTGAGAGAGCTTGGAGAAAGGTTTTTGTCTAATACTTGTTGCAGGAATTTTTGTTTTGAAAATCATAAAAACCCTCCGATGGAAGCAAAGAAGTAAGTATGGCTGAAATTGAAAGCTTCGAGTGAAGAGTTTGAGTTGTGGGGTAAATCTTGACATGGTAAAAATTCTAAACGCCCATGTTTATGATTGATTATCATTACTTTGTGTTTATGTATTAAAGATGAAGGGATTGACTAACTTGTGAAGAGGGATAAGTGGTACACGATTACACTCCTTGGACGAAGTTCTTTTACGAGTACTTGCCCGAGGACGAGCAAGAGCTAAGTGTGGGGGAGATGTTGACGGTGTATTTTGGTGCACCTAGCATGTTCATTACACTTTGGTTTGGATTTGATTATTGGACTAACCCGCCACTAGGCACACTAATCATATAACAAGTTCATCTTTGTGCATGCATTTGGAAGTGTTGTGTTTATGTAGGAAAACATGGACATAAAGGACGGATTCGCAATAAGTTCAAAGGAGCATTCATGGAGTCTTGTTCGTGTCTATGAGCTCGCTGAAATTACTTCCAATGGTGGTGAGGACCGAAGTGCTACGAGGAACACCCCCGGGATTGAAGCATAAAAGATCAAACTTCATGCAAAGAGAGCCTCCATCTTGATCGCGAGGATAACAGCGTCAAAATCATCCAAGTGGAAGGGGCAAAGTAGATAAGTGCACGAGGACCCACGGAGCAAAAAGGGCGACCGAACCGGGCCGAAATCGGGCTCGGGCCGGCCGGCCCGCCGGATCGGCCCAGCCCACTTCGGGCACCGGTTCGGTCCCGTCTTCCTTGCCCTCGAAGGATCTTCGACCCTAAAACCCCCGACGCGCCGCCAACACGAGAGGAGGGGAGGAGTTATTCGCACCGAAGGCCGCCTACAAGCTAGAGAGAGAGGAGGAGGATCTCCGGCCGGAGATCAACCACCTCGAAGGAAGCACCCTCTCGTGGAGAAGGAGGAAGACACGGGTGGAAGGGAAACCATGATCAACGGTGCCATGATCGGCACCTTGATGGGGTAATCTTCTCATTCGTCCATGGGTTGTAATCGATCGTGAGATGTAATCGCACTTTGTCGGATTATCCGTCTATCATCTTGTGTTGAATATACTTTAATGCTTAAAGGTTAGCTACCATGCCGTAAAGGGAGTAAGGCCTCAATGCTTCCTTGGATCCATTCAATACGCCGTGGCCATCAAAGGTCTAGTCATGATTACCTTCGCGTAGTGACGGTACGAGAGGAGGGAAAGGGCGAAACCGTGGTCACAACCCCGATAGATTAGATTGGTTTTTCATGTCTTTAAGCGATTGCATGCTCTAGTATCGTAGACCCGTGGGCGAGTGTCTTCTCTCTTGATCGTTTATCATTCTCTCTAGTGTAGTTTAGTGTTTTTCTAGTATAATAGTAGTTAGGGTTTTAGTAGCTAGTGTGTCATTGTTGATCGAACGCTTGTAATCCCCTTGCTCCGCGGATTGACAAGAACCTTGGGAATCCCGTGGTGAAAAAGGTGTGGGGTCCGTACGCTTGCGGATCATAGAGGGATACGTCTTTTATCCGTCAACGGAGATGCCATACGAGCTATCCGCAAGGATAATGGCTCGGAATTCGAAACTCTCACTTTGAAACCTTTTGCCATGACTTGGGTCTTGAGCACCAGTTTTCGAGTCCGTATACGCCTCCCCAGAATGGTGTTGTGGAAAGGAAGAATAGGACCTTGTGTGAGATGGCTCGGACGATGCTTGATGAGCATAGGACTCCGAGGAGGTATTGGGCTGAGGCGGTGAATACCGCATGCTATGTGTCAAACAGGATCTACCTCAGAGTGCACAAGAAGAAGACATGCTATGAGTTGATGCATGGTCGCACACCCAAGGTGAGTCACTTCCATGTCTTTGGTTGCAAGTGTTTCATTCTGAAGAAAGGCAGGAAGTTGGATAAGTTTGAGGCTAGGTCTGTCGATGGTATTTTCTTTGGTTATGCATCTCATTCTAGAGCATATCGTGTGCTCAATCTTGAAACTAACAAAATCGTGGAGACTTGCGAGGTAACCTTCGACGAGACAGAGCCACGTAGTCAGCTTGTCTTTGAGTGTGCAGGTGATGATGAGCTTGGTGAGGAGATCTTTCAAGAGGAGGAGCATGAACATGGAGACGATGAGGATGGTGGTGCGGTGCCCCCGGCTGAACATGTACCCACTACTTCGACTACGGTGATGGATGGACCCTCTACTACACCTACGATGACAAATCAAGAATGAGGAGAAGCTGATGTTGAGGGGGAGGTAGCATCGAGGCGAGAACCTCCCCGACGAGTACAAGTGGATCACCCAGCTTCGAGGATCATCGGCGACATGAATGAACGCATTACACGGTCAAGGGTTCGGAACAACTCTCATTTCGCTCATGCTGCATTTGTTGCTACTTTTGAGCCCAAAGACATTGGACATGCACTATCTGATCACAATTGGGTTAATTCAATGCATGAGGAGTTGGAGAACTTTGAGAGGAATCAGGTGTGGGAGTTGGTTGACCCTCCCCCAGGGTGTAAGCCGATTGGTACAAAGTGGGTGTGGAAAAACAAAGAGGGAGAGAAAGGTGAGGTGGTGAGGAACAAGTCGAGGCTTGTTGCTCAAGGGTTCAGTCAAAAGGAGGGGATCGACTACGAGGAGACCTTTGCTCCCGTAGCCCGTTTGGAGGCGATTAGGATCCTTCTAGCCTTTTCCGTGGCTAAAGGGTTCAAGTTACACCAAATGGATGTGAAGAGTGCTTTCCTGAATGGTGTGTTGGAGGAAGAAGTGTATGTGAGACAGCCTTCGGGGTTTGAGAGCGAGAAGTACCCCCACCGGGTGTACAAGTTGAGGAAGGCGCTGTATGGGTTGAAGCAGCCGCCTAGAGCTTGGTATGGCAGGTTGAGGGGGTTCTTATTTGAGAGAGGTTTTGAGATAGGGAAGGTCGATCAGACCTTGTTTTTGCTGAGGCAGGGTAGTGATATCCTGATTGTGCAGGTGTACGTGGATGATATTGTCTTTGGTGGCTCGTCTAACTCTCTTCTTGCAAGGTTTGCAGATGATATGAGCAGGGAATTTGAGATGAGCATGATGGGCGAATTGCAGTTCTTCCTCGGGCTACAAACCAAACAATCAAAGGAAGGAACATTTGTGCACCAGGCTCAGTACACCAAGGACATTGTGCGGAAGTTCAAGATGGAGGACTCCAAGGCTATGACGACGCCGATGAGTACGACGACAGCTCTTGATGCGGACGAGGAAGATGAACACGTGGACCAGAAGGAGTACCGGAGCATGATCGGGTCACTCCTCTACTTGACGGCGACGAGGCCGGACATACAGTTCTCGGTGTGTCTGTGCGCTCATTTTCAAGCGTCTCCGAGGACTTCGCATCGGCAAGCGGTGAAGAGAATTTTCAGGTACTTGCGTCACACTCCCGACTTCGGCCTTTGGTACTCCGCGTCCTCTTCTTTGGCGCTTCATGGTTTTTCAGACGCGGATTTTGCTGGGTGTCGGTTGGATAGGAAGTCCACTTCTGGAACTTGACAGTTTTTGGGTTCTTCTTTGGTGTCTTGGTCTTCCCGCAAACAGTCGAGTGTTGCTCAATCCACTACCGAGGCCGAGTATGTTGCCGCTGCTAGTTGTTGCTCTCAGCTCCTTTGGATTTCTTACACCATGAGTGACTTTGGTGAGGAGTATACCCATGTCCCACTTCAATGTGATAGCACCAGTGCCATAAGCGTTGCAAAGAACCCAGTGCTCCATTCCAAAGCCAAGCACATAGAAGTGAGGTATCATTTTCTGAGAGACAACGTAGAGAAAGGAAAGATAGCTTTGATCCATGTACCCACACATGACCAACTAGCCGATATTTTCACCAATCCCCTAGATAAAGAAACTTTCACTCGTTTGCGGCGGGAACTTGGTGTGTGTTTGATTTCTTGAGTTGGGTGTGTGGGAGCTCCTTTGTAACATATGTATAGTTTCCTTTGTGCATTTCTTGCATTTGGCATGGCATATGTAACATGATGTATAGGCATCCTTGTATCTTAGATTGCATGCATTTTGTATCATATGCATTGGTTAGGAAAAGCTTCTCTCATATACATTGTTCACCATGGAATGAGATATATGTCTTTGTGAGCTTGTTTGGTATGATATGGTTAGTTTGGCTTAGCTCTTGATGATCTTGATGAATAATCCATGGTTGATGGCTATGTTTTGAAAAATGTCACATATAGGCTCTCTCATGTGTAAATGCCTTTACATGCTCTTGACATGTTTTAGTGGCTTGGTTATGCTTAATTTGAGGTTGGATAGCTAGTTTATTGATCATATGGGGCCAAAGGCTCATTTGCCATCATGAATGTTTAGCCCTCTTGCTTTATCTTATGGAGGGGCATAAGTTCCTTTTTGTCGCAAAGACAATTCATGTACCAATGATAAATCTGAAAATGAAATGTAAAATGCTTGGAAAATGGGCTCCCATGTCATAAGTGCTGAATTTAATTTGTTTTGGGTGCTAAACCGTTGCATGATGCCTACCAATGAGAAGTCTCATACATAGAAGTAGGCACATGGCTCGGTGGCTTTGACATGACATGAGGTGCTTGTGGGTGTTTGTGATGGTCTTATGATTAGAATGGCTGTCCTAGTATGAAGTTTGTGTGGCTTTGCCATTTTGATATGCTTTGATCATGTTTAGGACTTTGCTCATGAGAGGCAAGTTTTCTCGCAAAATTGCTCAAATCCATCTTAGCTTCGTCCAATGGTTGTGAAACTTGGTGATCATGTAGTCGAGATCGATACGAAGCTGTAGAGTATCTAACTTGCTCATTTGGACATGTGTAGCATTCTTTGTTGAATTTTGTCTATTTGAGAAGCTCTAGGTTGAATATTTTGCATTTTTGTCTTGATTCATGCATTGCCAACAAGGTGGAGAAGTTTGAGCTTGAAATGGCTTGTTGGACGCATTTAGAAGGTTTTCAGGTGGTTTCGAGCCATTTCTGGGCTCTGTTGTACACCGGTCTGACCGGTGTGAGTGCTGATCCTGTGCACATCTTAGGCACCGATCTGACCGGTGGTGATGACCGGTCTGACCGGTGTGAGCTGAAGTTGTTGCGCCTGCCCTGTTTTCACCGGTTTGCATGCATTTGTCCAGGGGGGAGGTGCATTGGTTCAGGGGGAGCTCTTTGTGGTTGTTCGAGCTTTGTTTTGGTGGTTTGCGCTCTTTGTTTGAGCTTTGGTTTGTCTCGGATGTGTCGAGCCGTTGCCCTTCCCTAAGGGGTCCGAGACTTGTCTTCTTCAAGTGATCTTGCTCTTTGCCTTTGTTTGGCTTTCGATCGCTTGTTGGAGTTTCTTTTTGTTCGTTTCTTTTCTTTTTCTTTTCTCTCTTGTTACTTTCGTGTGGGTGTTGTCAATGCACTCATCAAGGGGGAGATTGAGGACCATGTGTGGTTCGAGGACCGGTGGATGGTCGCTTTCTTGTGTGATGAGTGATTGACAACGTTGTGTGGACTGATTCTTGGCTAAGTATTGCAGGTGCAGGTTGCGGCTTGATTGGTGATGGTGCAGGTGAAGAACAAGCGCGAAAGGTCGTCGCGGTGAGGCCTCCAGGTGTGGAGAAGACAAGTAGGTTTCGTTCGAGGGACCCGGTGGCCAGCAGGGTCAAGTGCGGGCCGCATGGTGGCATGAACAGCAAGAAGAAGTCATGGACGGTTTCTTGGTTGAGCCTCAAAACCAAGGTCGAGCCGGGACTACGTGGGAGCCAAGTCATGAGTGGAGATTGGCGGAGGCTACACCGAGTTCGCGGGGTTTCGGTGGTTCACCGAAAACCACCGGGTTCCTTGGTTGATCCACAAAGCCAAGACCGAAGAACCGAAGACGAAGCCGCAACAGCCGCTGCACCGGTCCGACCGGTGGGTCCGAACGGTCCGACCGTGGGTACCCGTAACGCCCGCGTTTTTAGTTCTAAATAAATCACCTACTAAATCATGCGTAATTTCAAAAACCGATCCGCCGAGCTCGGTTACCATTCAAACCCTAGCCACCTCTCTCTCTCTCTCTCTCTCTCTCTCTCCCCGACGCGCGTGACGCAATTCCCCGCCGCACCGCACCCTCGGCCGCACCCCCCGTGCGCCTTCCCAACGCCGCGGTCGGCCACCGGCCGGAATCCCGCGCACGCCGCGGTCCCGGTGACCGGTCCGCCTCGCCATCACCGCCGACCCGGAAAATGCGCCGACACCCGGAAATCGGAAAAGCCCCGCAAAACCCTCCCCTAATCTCCATAACCATTTTCCAAATTTTCTAAATTTTCCCCAATTTCTTTTCCTCTCCTTTTTCCTATTTTTCTTTTCTTCCTTTCCTTTCTTTTCCTTTTTCCTTTTCTTTCTTTTCTTCTTTCTTTTCTTCCTTTTCTCTTTCTTCTTCCTTGCTCCTCCTCCCCGGCCGCGCGCCCGCCCCCTCCCACGGCCCGACCGCGCGACCCCGCCCTCTCCCCCCGTGCGGCCGCCCGGACCGGCACCCCCTCCGGCCCGCGCCCGGCCGACGGGTCGCCGGCGCGGCACGCAAGGGCGGCCCCACGCCGCCCGCGGTGGCCTCGCCGAGCCGCACCCCCCCCCCGGTGACCGACGACCTCCATTAAAGAGCTCCGCCCGAGCCGTCAACTCCCCCCACCGCCGACGCATCCCCGCCCGCGCCCGCACGACGGGTCTCATCCACGGCCTAATCCCTGCACAAGTTGACCCGGCCGAGCCCTCGCGAAGCCGCTCGAGCTCGCCGGAGTTGTCCTCGCCGGAAAAATCTCCCCCCCCCCCCCCCCCCCCCCCCCGAACCGCCTTTAGCTGCCTATAAATAGGCCCCGGGCCTTCTCGCCGCCCCACACCTCACCACCGAGCACTCACAAGCCTTCCCCCTTGCTCCACCGCCGCCCTAAACGCGCCGCCGCTGCTAGCCTCGGGCGCCGCCCAAAGCCCACCGCGGAGCCGCCTCCTCGGACCGCCCTAGCACGAGGTGAGCACGGGATCGATTTCCCCTCGGCCTCCTCTCCCTTTTAAGCCCTATCCCGGCCGCCGCCAGGGGCAGGACCGCCGGCGCCCCTCCCTTGGCCGGCCGCCGCACGGTCCCCTCGCCTCCCTCCTCCCGTTTTGGATCGGGGGAAGGAGGAAGGAGATGGCACTTTTGCCAAAGACCCCCTGCCTCCCCTTTATTTCTTCAAACCGAGCCCTCTTTTCTTATTTCTCTTTATTCTTCCCAATTAAGTCCCTAGGTCAATAGTTAATTAAAGGTTAAACACTGTTATACCCTAGAATAAATTACAAAATGACTCTAACTTAGTTTATATTAGCATAAACACCCTTCTTACCATTTGTAGGAATTGCTAATAGGTCCCTAACCCCTATACCACCCTATGACCCAACATTTACGGTTAAACCCGAGACCTCACCCCCGCTATTTCCCCGTGGTACACCACCGAACCACCCCCCCCCCTAGGGCTTATATATATACCCCTTCCCCGCTCACTTTTCCCTCCCCGAGCTCGGCGGAAACGTGTGTGCTAATATTGCTTGCTTGCTTGTGTGTATGCCATAGCCGACGGAGTAGACGGAGTAAGGTACCCCGAGCCGGAGATCGAAGCCAACTACTGCGAGCAGGAGCCCGAGGTCCCGAACGCCGAGCCGGCACTCCCCGAAGACTTCGAAGACGGCAAGTTCAACCTCCCCTTTGATGCATGCTTCTGTCCTAGTTTTATAAATATACCCTACACCCGTTTTATAAATTGCATATTGTTTTACTGCAAAACATGGTAGGATAGCCACCCTTGATTGCTATGATTGAACCTTGTTTTGGCCTAAATGAGTGCTTTAAAAATGTGTGAGTGCTTTCAAAATGTGTGAGTGCTTTAAAAACAAAAAGGGGATATGTTTGGAAAATGAGTAAAGAACTGGGTAGACGGGATGGACGTGTGTGTCAGGAGTATGGGTGAGCTCGTACTGTGTGGTTGAGCGTGTTGGGAGTTGTCCATCTTGTCGGTTAAGGACCGGGTTGCGTGACATCTCACCTGACCCAAATCATCGTACAACCACTCGACCGTTGTATGTGGCAACGGCTTAGCATAAACCCCACTAGTTAATCTACTTGCCATCGGTGTGCGGGTGAGCAGCGGGAGACCAAGGAGTAGGGGTACGCTCTCGTGTGAGGTACGCCCGGCTATGTGGGATAGCCCCTTGGATGCTTCCGTGGTGGCTCGTAGTGTTAGCTAAGGTGGGTAATGGCTTTGATAGGATCCGTACCGCACCGAGATGTCCGAGTGACGGTACCCTACTTGTGGGTAAAGATGTACAACCTCTCGCAGTGTCAAACCTATTCGAATAGCCGTGTCCACGGTATTGGACGAGCCACGGTGTGGTCACAAAAACTAGTGTTTGGGATGGGATGTTTTACGGCGTGAGTTGTTTTCTCGGGTAAAGTGTGTGGTTGTGTGCACAGGCTACGACGGACGGGAAGTCCGGTAGTTCCACAGTGGTTTTTCCTAAAACATTTGAGTTACTTGGGTTATGAAAATGATTTGCGAAAACCTTTTCGAAATGAACCCCTGCATGTGTAAGTTTGCAAAAATGAACCTTAACCTGATCCTTGTTATACCTTATGCATGGTTCTGCTTATAAGCCCCTCCGTGGGTGGGGTTGGATTTGCTGAGTACGTATGTGCTCACCCTTGTTTTACTAACTATTTTACAGAGGAGGATCCCGATTACATTCCCGAAGACGTTGAGTAGGTCGTGCCCTACACCCAACCGTGCTCGTGTACCCGTGGCCCTACCGAAAGCTTCCCGGGACCGGTATTTGTGTCACATTTAGTCACCTCCGATGAGGGGACGCTTCGGTGGTATCGAGCCGTAGGTTGGCCGTAGGACATGACCCCTAGGATACGAGACCTCCTCTCGGCCCTCTCTAAACTTTCCTTTGCTAAGCTCACCTTTTCCCAAATCCTTACCTTGATTCTTGCTTTGTTTCCAGATGGCTAACCCCGAGTGGAACGGAGGAATTTGCCCCGTCCGGCCCCCGGCCTCCCTAACCTGTTGCTACTCAGCCTAGAGCGCGTCGGAGTAAGGGATCCGCCAGAGTTCGTCTACCGAGAGTACGAACGCTTCGGCACCCCTCGGTGTAAGCTGCTGATCTTTGTGGGAAGGAGCACGCTTTACCCCGACATAGAGCCATGGTTCGTCAACGCCCTTTGGTTTCGCTTTGCCGACACCGTTGACGGTGTATTTTGGTGCACCTAGCATGTTCATTACACTTTGGTTTGGATTTGATTATTGAACTAACCCGCCACTAGGCACACTAATCATATAACAAGTTCATCTTTGTGCATGCATTTGGAAGTGTTATGTTTATGTAGGAAATCATGGACATAAAGGACGGATTCGCAATAAGTTCAAAGGAGCATTCATGGAGTCTTGTTCGTGTTCATGAGTTCGCTGAAATTACTTCCAATGGTGGTGAGGACCGAAGTGTTACGAGGAACACCCCCGGGGATTGAAGCGTAAAAGATCAAACTTCATGCAAAGAGAGCCTCCATCTTGATCGCGAGGATAACGGCGTCAAAATCATCCAAGTGGAGGGGGCGAAGTAGATAAGTGCACGAGGACCCACGGAGCAAAAAGGGCGACCGAACCGGGCCGAACCGGGCTCCGGGCCGGCCGGCCCGGTCGGATCGGCCCGGCCCACTTCGGCACCGGTTCGGTCCCGTTTTCCTTGCCCTCGAAGGATCTTCGACCCTAAAACCCCCGACGCGCCGCCAACGGAGAGAGAGGGGAGTTTATTCGCACCGAGAAGGCCATCTTCAAGCTAGAGAGAGAGGAGGAGGATCTCCGGCCGGAGATCAACCACCTCGAAGGAAGCACCCTCTCGTGGAGAAGGAGGAAGACACCGGCGGAAGGGAAACCATGATCAACGGTGCCATGATCGGCACCTTGATGGGGTAATCTTCTCATTCGTCCATGGGTTGTAATCGATCGTGAGATGTAATCGCACTTTGTTGGATTTTCTATCTATCATCCCGTGTTGAATATACTTTAATGCTTAAAGGTTAGCTACCATGCCGTAAAGGGAGTACGAGCTCCAATGCTTCCTTGGATCCATTCAATACGCCGTGGCCATCAAAGGTCTAGTCATGAATACCTTCGCGTAGTGACGATACGAGAGGAGGGAAAGGGCGAAACCGTGGTCACAACCCCGATAGATTAGATTGGTTTTTCATGTCTTTAAGCGATTGCATGCTCTAGTATCGTAGACCCGTGGGCGAGTGTCTTCTCTCTTGATCGTTTATCATTCTCTCTAGTGAGTTTAGTTGTTTTTCTAGTATAATAGTAGTTAGGGTTTTAGTAGCTAGTGTGTCGTTGTTGATCAAACGCTTGTAATCCCCTTGCTCCGCGGATTGACAAGAACCTTGGGAATCCCGTGGTGAAAAAGGTGTGGGGTCCGTACGCTTGCGGATCGTAGAGGGATACGTCTTTTATCCGTCAACAAGCCCCTTTTTCCCGGCGCCGTTGCCGGGGAGCAAGTTAGTTTACATCGTTTGATTTGCATCTAACTTAGTTTTATATTTTAGTTTATCTTTTATTCGCTATATCTAACATTTATTATCGAAAAACACTTGTTTCTTTTTTGTTTTTGTTTTTATCTTATTGTCTAGATGGAGTTCGTTAATCAACCCGTGGAAGAACCGGAGAAATCATTAAGGGATTACGCTAGCCCTCGATGTGAAGACATAAAGGTACAAGAGTCGGATTCGAAGCTCGAAGCGACCAAGTATGAAATTAAATCCAAGATCATGAAGATGGTGGCGGAAAACCCATTTGAAGGGATGGTTGAGGAGAACCCATATAGACACATAAGGGATTTCACGACAATATGCAACACGGTGCGTCAAGAAGGAGTTCCCGATGAATGGTTCAAATGGAATCTCTTTCCCTACTCACTTGCCGGCAAAGCAAAGACATGGTATTCGGTTGCGTCCTTTGAAGTTGAAGGCAATTGGAACAAGTTGACAAAGAAGTTTTGCGAGAAGTTCTTTCCAATGAGCAAGGTTCAACATCTAAGGAGGCAAGTGATCAATTTTATGCAAGGAGAAGAGGAAGGGATAGACCAAGCCCGGGGAAAGGTTTAATGAATTAATCGAACAAGGACCAAAACTCGGCTTCACCGGTGACGTACTCTTGCATACATTTTTCTTTTCCCTAACCCCTAGTTGCATGCGACACGTCGAAATGTGTGCGGGTGGGGATCTCATGGAGAAAACACTCACGGAAGCCGCCCAACTTCTACAAAAAGTTAGCAAAGCGGCTGCCATGCGAAGAGATTGGGAAACAAGACTTGCGGAAGAGCCGGAATTTAATTCAAGGAAGAAAAAGCTTGCTGATTTTTCTAAAGAGGCAACCCCGGAAGTCACAAAAGAGGAGCCAATCATGGAGAAGCTTGAACAAGAACACATCAAGTCAAGAACTACACCAAACGTCGACTTCGCCGCACCAAATGAGACGAATAAGAGAAGCATGTCAAGCGCGAAGCCACTAAGGGAGTTCGAGCCAATGGATTGGGTTCCTATTGATTACGGAGAAGTATTCGACAAGAGAAGACCGTTCCCTAATCAAAAGGGAATGGCAAGAGCATTGGAAGTCGATTTCCCACCGGAGAGGAAGGCTGAAAATTCATACGACCTCGAAACCACCGGTGAGATTTTTGAGAAGCTCTTTGGAGATGACGTGGTGGATCCGGAACATATTGCCGAGGTGAAGAGGATCATGGGGATCAAGCCCGAAGCATCACCATACGCTCGCCTTGCTGAAATTTATTCGATCGGATCCGAAGAAGAAGAGAAGATGACGCCGCACTTGAGTTGCGAGATCAACGGAGTTCAATGCAAAGCCTTATGCGACATCGGAGCCCAAGTAAGTGTTCTATCTTCTAAAATTTACGATAAAGTTCAATACCACAACCTAGACTTAGCTCCAACATCAACGAAATTAATTATGGGAGATGGTAGAACTATCAAACCTCTAGGTATTGCTTGCAACATGAAAGTAAAAATCTCTAGAAACTACATACCAACCGATTTCTTTGTTATTGATGCTTACCATGGTAATTCTGATCATATAATCTTAGGTAGGCCTTTTCTTAAGTTGGTTGATGCCGTGTTAGATGCGGAGAAGGCAAAGTAACAATGAACCTTAATGGAACAAAGTACACATATAACTTTCTTCGTGCTTCTAAACACCTTACTCCTTTTCCTCCCGAAGATGAAGAAATAGAAGAGATAGATAGTCTTTGTTTTGTTGAAACCCTTAGAGACCCGCTGCAAAGAGCGATGGAAAATCAAATTAGTAATCAACAAGATGAAGAACTAGAGGAAGCAACAAAAGGCTTAGAGCCGCATGACGGTAGCGTGGAGGAAGAGAAGTTCGAAGACATAGGAGAAATCAAACCCGAGGAGCCACAAGTGCCCGAAGTAGACCTTAAACCTTTGCCCAAGGGATTAAAATATGAATTTTTGGGCCCCGGACAAAACCTATCCAGTCATTGTGAGCGACGAGTTGAGTCCCGAAGAAAATGAAGCGTTGCTGATTTTATTAAAAAAACATAGGAAGGTGATTGGATATTCAATTAACGATCTCAAAGGTATTAGCCCAGCCTTTTGCACTCATCGTATACCAATGGAAGACCAATGTAAGCCCTGTAGTGGACCATCAAAGGAGGCTAACCCATGCCATGCGAGAGGTAGTAAAGAAAGAGGTTATCAAGTTACTTGATGCCGGAATCATCTACCGGTTCCACATAGCGAATGGGTGAGCCCGGTACATTGTGTACCGAAGAAAGGAGGTTTGACCGTGGTGAAGAATGAGAAGAACGAATTGATACCGCAAAGAACCGTGACCGGGTGGCGGATGTGTATTGATTACCGTAAGCTTAACAAAGCGACGAAGAAAGATCACTTCCCCCTACCGTTCATAGACGAGATGCTCGAGAGGTTAGCAAACCACGCTTATTTTTGCTTTCTCGATGGATACTCGGGGTTCATGCAAATTCCCATTCACCGGAAGATCAACATAAGACAACATTTACGTGTCCTTACGGAACGTTTGCATATAGGAGGATGCCCTTCGGCCTATGCAACGCTCCGGCCTCTTTTCAACGTTGCATGATGGCCGTGTTTTCGGAATTCATCGAAGAAATTGTTGAAGTGTTTATGGATGATTTTTCCGTTTACGGGAAGACGTTCATGGATTGCTTAGCAAACTTAGAAAAGGTCCTTACAAGGTGTGCGGAGGTAGATTTGGTTTTAAATTGGGAAAAGTGCCACTTCATGGTTAAGCAAGGCATAGTGCTCGGACATGTTATATCCGAGAGAGGAATTGAAGTGGACAAGGCTAAGGTAGAGACGGTTGAGCAACTCCCACCTCCTACGGATGTTAAGTCCTTAAGGAGCTTTCTAGGCCATGCCGGATTCTATAGAAGATTTATAAAGGACTTCTCGAAGATCACTAAGCCTTTAACACACCTTCTTCAAAAGGATGTGGCTTTCGACTTTGATGAGAAGTGTCTAGCGGCATTCCGACCTTGAAAAATGCGTTGGTGAGTGCTCCCATCATCCAACCTCCGGATTGGAGCCAACCTTTCGAGATCATGTGTGACGCAAGTGACTACGCCGTAGGCGCGGTCTTGGGACAAAGAAAGGAAGGCCGAGTTCACGCCGTTTACTACGCTAGCAAAACTCTTAGTGGGGCACAATTAAATTACGCTACTACGGAAAAAGAGTTGCTAGCGGTGGTATTCGCTTTCGAAAAATTCAGATCCTACATCGTGAACTCGAAAGTCATTGTTTACACCGATCACGCGGCTATAAAGTATCTCTTGGCTAAGAAGGAAGCCAAACCACGTTTGATTCGTTGGATCCTTCTTCTCCAAGAGTTTGATGTTGAAATTCGTGATAAAAAGGGGGTGGAGAATGTTGTGGCCGATCATTTGTCTAGGATGAATCGTGGGCAAGATGATAAAGAGCCCATAGAAGATAAGATGAGAGATGACCACCTCTATAGAGTGCTTGATAAAGATACTTGGATGATTGACATAATTAGAGCAATTCGAAAGATGCCCCTCGATCATCTAGATAAAAACACTCAGAGGAAGATAATCTCTGAAAGTAAGAAATATTTTTGGGATGCACCATACCTCTTCAAGCTTGGCAATGATGGAGTGATGAGAAGATGCGTGCCAAGAGAAGAGAGGCTTGAGATTCTAAGGAAGTGCCACTCGGCGGAGTACGGTGGGCACTATAGCCATTTTCGAACCGAAGCCAAAGTATGGTCAAGCGGATTCTATTGGCCGGAGATGCATGAAGATACTAAAAGATATGTTGCGTCATGCCCCGAATGCCAAAGAACCGGAAACATCTCTCAAAGAAATTCTATGCCTTTGAAATACAACTTGCAAGTCGACATATTCGATGTATGGGGCATAGACTTCATGGGGCCTTTTAAAAACTCATTTGGATTCGAGTATATACTTGTTATGGTCGATTACGTATCCAAGTGGGTAGAGGCTATACCATGTCGTAAAGCTTCCACGGAGGAGTCCATCACTATGATCAAGAACGTGATTTTTCCCCGTTTCGGTACACCGAGAATCTTGATAAGTGATGGAGGAACTCATTTCACCGGAAGAACTTCAAAAAGTGCTTGTCCAAGTTGGGAATTGAGCATAGGGTCTCCACGGCCTATCACCCACAAACCAACGGACAAGCGGAGACGTCAAATAGGCAATTAAAAAGCATACTTAACAAGACCATAGAGAAGGGAGGCAAGGATTGGTCAAAGAAATTAGACGGCGCTTTATGGGCTTATCGAACGGCGTTTAAAACACCGATAGGTATGACCCCCTATCAATTCGTCTATGGAAAAGCTTGCCACCTTCCGGTTGAGTTAGAACATAAAGCCTATTGGGCGATTAAAGAGATGAACCTTGATCTCGATGCCGCGGTGGTGAAACGGAGAATTCAAATAAGCGAGCTAGAGGAGTTGAGGTTGAAAGCTTATGAAAACGCAAGCATATACAAGGAGAGAATCAAAAGGTGGTATGATAAAAGATTGAAGAAAAAAGAATTTAAAGAAGGAGATAAGGTCCTCCTCTACAATTCGAGGTTTAAAACCTTCGGAAAGGGGAAATTGCAAAGCAAGTGGGACGGACCTTATGTTGTGCATTCGGTGTTCTCCAACGGAGCGGTAACCATTATGGATATAAACGGCGATCAATTTGTGGTGAATGGACAGCGGCTTAAGGTTTACTACGAACCCGACATCGTGCCCGTTCATCATGTTGACGTCTTTACCATGGAGGAAGAGCCCGAACGTCCCGCCTAGGACGAAAAACAAGGCACCAACTTCCGTAAATAATTTTTCTTTTAGCTTTCGGGAGTTTTTCGCGAAGATTAACCGGGCCAACTTTTTCCCACGGGCCGAGAACGAAAAAAAAATAGGGCGGTGTGCAAAAAACGGACCGGCCCGCCCCCGAGGGGGTGGGCCGGCCGGCCCGAGAGGATCGGCCCGGGCGGGGCCCGACGCCCGATGTCCCCGAATTTCGCCGAATTGCTCCTTTTTGACTTCCTTGTTTGGTCGGAAAATTTTAAGGGAAGTGTAAAAAAGGAAAATAAGGTTCCCGTGGCTTTTCTCTCGGGACTATATATTTGGCCGAATTGGGAGCTCGAGAATCAATCCTTTCGAGCAATGTGTTGCACCCTTGTAGCAGCCATTGAGCCTCCAAAAAGCTTAGAGTTGAAGGTAGAAGCCAAGAAGCCATCGATGGAGGAGGCGATGCGATGCGAGGTCAAGCTACCCGTCAAGAGGACCGCACGTATCCGTTGCGGAGGACGTGTCCCGACCGGAGCTCTTGCATCTCGCAACCCCCGTCAAAGGAGAGAAGGTCCCTACACCCGTTCGAAGGTCGGCACGTCTCCAAGGCATCAAGCGTAAGGATTACAAGGAGGTGTCGC
Source organism: Cenchrus americanus (assembly GCA_947561735.1). Taxonomy (NCBI): domain Eukaryota; kingdom Viridiplantae; phylum Streptophyta; class Magnoliopsida; order Poales; family Poaceae; genus Cenchrus; species Cenchrus americanus. The sequence goes on along the minus strand of OX387244.1, from coordinate 70,641,752 downwards.
CGGAGCCTAAGGAATATGGGGATAGCGACTACTCCGACGATCGTAGCCCGAGCTCGTGGGCGGCCGCCGGTAGAGATGATGATGATTGGGATGAGCATCCTTATGAAAGGACTCCCGAAGGCCCTAACGGCGACGGCAACGGCGGTGGTGAAGGCGACAACAATGGAAGTGGCGACGGCGGTGGTGACAACGGTGGAGATTATGGCGACGACGACCCCTTCGGATTGCATCCGGTGTGTTGTCGATTTTGCCGTCAATCCATCGCAGCTCTCTACGCGTCGGCCGACGAATGTCTTCAAACCATGGAAGCGATGAAGCGAGCCGTATGGAGGACTTGGAGCGCGTAGTTGAAGATGACTACAAGTTCCTTAACCGTAACGTGCGCAAACTTTTCGGCATGGTTGGAAACATGAGAGGCAAGTGGTGCAAGGCTTGCTCGAAGTACCATTAGATCTAGTTTTCCCCTTTGGTTTTTGTAAGATACGACGAGGACGTCGTATGTTTTAAGTGTGGGGGGAGAGCTAGCTCGCTAGCCTTAGCTTTTGAACTTCAAGATTAGGTTCGGTTTAATCTTCGTGTGAGAGTCTTAGCGTTTTAATGAGTTTTTAGTTTTTGAGTCTCGTTTTAAAATTTTTGCAAGTGTCTTAAATTAGTGTTGAGTCAAGAAAACCAAATAAAAAGAGTTTTATATATATCTTTGTGTTTTTTGTATTGTTTATCTTTATTTACTTGTTTGTCTAATCTTCGATTCTTGATATATGAACACAAGTATGTGGTTTGAAAATCGTTTACCGTGGTGCTTAGTGGAATCGCTACTACTTAAAGTACCCATACCGCACTTCGATCTTGAGCTTCACATGCTAGTTGTGCTATGTTCGATGCTAAAAATTGGAGGATTTCAGTTCTGAAAATTATATTAAAACCCTTGTAATAAAGGTTAGCAAAATCTCTTTTTCCAAGTTGAGAGTATAAAAAATTCCTATCCAAAGCCAAGTTTGTTTTTTTCGCTCCACTATAAGTGTGATTAGCACGATGAGTTAGGCTAGGACCCTTCTCTCTTGGTGAGTTTTAATTTCAAGCAATGATCATGTCCTTGTGCTTATCTTTTGTTGCTAGCCTCGTCATTCATTCGGTAACATGTCTTTCACAACGGAAGTCATGTACATCGCCGAATTCCATACCCAAACCTATACATCTCTTTTGTACATCGTATTCCTTGAACACAACCTATTTTCAAAGTTTCGTCTCGTCTCTAGCATGGTTTATTTAAAAATTTCAGATTGTATGCATGCGAGGAAAGAGAGAATTGAAAGCTTTGAAAAGTTGTCAAGAGAGAGAAAAATAAAGAGAAAAAGTATGTGTATGGAAAAGAAAGAAAGAAAGAAAGAAAGAAAAATCATATGTGAATGAAAGAAGAAAAGAAAAAAAAAAAGATGAGTTAGCAATGAAGATATGAGAGGGATGGATCAAGTGAAAGAAAAGAAAAATAATAAAGTGTAAGGAAGGATGTCACGTTGATTGTGAGACGAAACTTTTACTCTATTTCCAACCATGTGCAATCCGACAACGAGGACATCATTGGTGCCTTGAAGTCACAATTTTCTTTTGCCCTTGCACATGTCCACCATTCTAAATCTTCTCGTCCTTGATATCCCTACATATGGTTAATTCTCATGATCATTGGCTCGAAAGGTAGACAACCATTAGAGGAAGTTCTTAGTTTGACAATACTTGTGTTGATTGCGCTAGCCCTACCTATAGCTCCACTTTTACATGATATATGAGAGATTAATGGGAGGTGAGAGTTTTATAAAATTTGGTTAGGATAGACACTTTATATGAGTGACTTGAAAGAGCTTGGAGAAAGGTTTTTGTCTAATACTTGTTGCGGGAATTTTTGTTTTGAAAACCACAAAAACCCTCCGATGGAAGCAAAGAAGTAAGTGTGGTCGAAGATGAAAGCTTCGAGTGAAGAGTTTGAGTTGTGGGGTAAATCTTGACGTGGTAAAAATTCTAAACGCCCATGTTTATGTTTGATTATCATTACTTTGTGTTTATGTATTAATGATGAAGGGATTGACTAACTTGTGAAGAAGGATAAGTGATACACGATTACACTCCTTGGACGAAGTTCTTTTACGAGTACTTGCTCGAGGACGAGCAAGAGCTAAGTGTGGGGGAGATGTTGACGGTGTATTTTGGTGCACCTAGCATGTTCATTACACTTTGGTTTGGATTTGATTATTGAACTAACCCGCCACTAGGCACACTAATCATATAACAAGTTCATCTTTGTGCATGCATTTGGAAGTGTTGTGTTTATGTAGGAAATCATGGACATAAAGGACGGATTCGCAATAAGTTCAAAGGAGCATTCATGGAGTCTTGTTCGTGTTCATGAGTTCGCTGAAATTACTTCCAATGGTGGTGAGGACCGAAGTGTTACGAGGAACACCCCCGGGGATTGAAGCGTAAAAGATCAAACTTCATGCAAAGAGAGCCTCCATCTTGATCGCGAGGATAACGGCGTCAAAATCATCCAAGTGGAGGGGGCGAAGTAGATAAGTGCACGAGGACCCACGGAGCAAAAAAGGGCGACCGAACCGGCCGAAAGCCCGGGCTGGGCCGGCCGGCCCGGCCGGATCGGCCCAGCCCCACTTCGGGCACCGGTTCGGTCCCGTTTTCCTTGCCCTCGAAGGATCTTCGACCCTAAAACCCCCGACGCGCCGCCAACGAGAGAGAGGGGAGTTTATTCGCACCGAAGGCCATCTTCAAGCTAGAGAGAGGGGAGGAGGATCTCCGGCCGGAGATCAACCACCTCGAAGGAAGCACCCTCTCGTGGAGAAGGAGGAAGACACGGCGGAAGGGAAACCATGATCAACGGTGCCATGATCGGCACCTTGATGGGGTAATCTTCTCATTCGTCCATGGGTTGTAATCGATCGTGAGATGTAATCGCACTTTGTTGGATTTTCTATCTATCATCCTGTGTTGAATATACTTTAATGCTTAAAGGTTAGCTACCATGCCGTAAAGGGAGTACGAGCTCCAATGCTTCCTTGGATCCATTCAATACGCCGTGGCCATCAAAGGTCTAGTCATGAATACCTTCGCGTAGTGACGATACGAGAGGAGGGAAAGGGGCGAAACCGTGGTCACAACCCCGATAGATTAGATTGGTTTTTCATGTCTTTAAGCGATTGCATGCTCTAGTATCGTAGACCCGTGGGCGAGTGTCTTCTCTCTTGATCGTTTATCATTCTCTCTAGTGAGTTTAGTTGTTTTTCTAGTATAATAGTAGTTAGGGTTTTAGTAGCTAGTGTGTCGTTGTTGATCAAACGCTTGTAATCCCCTTGCTCCGCGGATTGACAAGAACCTTGGGAATCCCGTGGTGAAAAAGGTGTGGGGTCCGTACGCTTGCGGATCGTAGAGGGATACGTCTTTTATCCGTCAACGGACACCTACCCCAAGGCTGCTCGGAAGGCCTCGCGACGGCTACGAGTGGTTTACGGACGGCACCTCCGAAGGACTCCAATGGGATTCTTTCCACCCTCCCGGAGGAAGAGGACGCTCGTGGATTGATCGCATGAGAGGTTTAGAACGAGAGGAAGAAGACTTAGAAGAGGCGGGTCTCCCACCTATCCATATACCTCAGAGGCCTAGACCACCTTTATCAGGAGCAAGCCCAGCAACTGAAGCAGCAGATCGACAGAGCGGAAAGAGCGAACGAGAGGATAGAACTAGAAAGGGTGAAGACAACCATAGCGAGAAGTTGAACTACACAACACAAAGCAAGAATACCTCGGGAAAGAGAGCGCACGCCGTTGGCCCACAAAGCCCTATGGGATGAACTAAAGGAGCGTAGAAGCGAGAGATGAAGGAGCCGGAGCGAGAAGAGAATGAACCCGAAGAAACCCACCGGGACAAAGGAACCCGGACCGAAGATGAGATGCGGAGCAAGATCTTCCACTAAAGAAGCGCCGTATCCGGCTAGAGGAAGAGTCACCATGAGGATAAGACTAGGGTGTTAGGCTAGAAGTTGAGTCCTAGTAATAAGTGTACCCCCGAAGGATGTACCCCAACCTTCCTACTAAATAAAGTTATCCATCTTTTGTACCCCACCACAACCCGTTCAACCCTATCTTTGTTTTCGGATGGCGGAAGATGGATGGACCCAAGGCGTGTGCCGGGAGGAGCTCGGTTTTGCTCGCCCTGCTCATCCACTCCCGGAGCGCCTCGGTATCCCCGAGCGCCCTAGGTACTACGAGAGAGAGTACGAGCAACTCGGCACTCTTCGCCGTAGAGTGGTCCTCTCCGTCGCTAGAAGCAACCGCCACACCAACATCGAGCCGTGGCGCGTGACCGCCACAAGGTTCCGACACCGGGATACTTATCCTTTGGCCCTCGAGAAAAGCCCTCTCGCTACCCGTGCCGAATCTATGAAGAGCACCTCGTCCCAACACCGATGAGGTACTTCCCTCCCGCCATCGGGACCCCGGTTTGGCAAGCCCGCATGAGGAACCCGGAGCGACGTCGCCACCAAGAAGACTGTTGTACCACGTAGTCGCCTACCTTGTCTCCCCGGACAAGCTCTTTGATGACCGGGCCGGACACTTGAGGGAACAAATCGGCCGGGCCGAGCAAGGCGAAGTCACGGTGCGGATGCACCAAGTCCGGTGGCTCAAGCCGAAGCAAGGACCGCGGCGACCATAGCGGTGAAGCCGGTGCCCGGGGAAAGCCTCGAAGGATCCGGGACCAACGCATGCAAGAATGGACCCACGGCGGAACGCCCGTTCCGGCCATTGGAGAACCTCAAGTCTGCTCGGGAACACCCCTTGTGGGATGGGGAGGAACCATAGAAGTCCCACCGGCACCACCGGCGATCACCGAACCCCCAACGGCTACCCCCGAAGCCGCGGCACGGCCTCGGGGAAAACGGAGACCCCGAAGGCGGAAACGATGACGAGTTGCTCATTCCGCTGGAAGAACACTCGACCCCAGAAGACAGCTCCCCTCGCGAGTAGTGTGCCCCAAGACCCAGGGAATGAAGCCGTACCGGTCCAAGTCGCGCCCTTAGCCTTTAGTCGTGTAGTGTGTCCGCGTAGTCGGGATGTATCCTCCTCGCTGGTTTGTAATAAAAACTGTTTGTGCTTGCTTGATTGCTATGTGTTTGTTGTGTGCTTACCGCGAGTAAACCCTGCCTTTTCAAAAAGAAATCCGTTATAATCCACTTAAACATCACATAAAACTAGACCTCTTAGAAACCCGCTTCTTTACGGATGGTTTCCGGGCGCCTGTCGGGACCCACCGGTCGGACGGCGAGGGATCGCAAGCCGATCGGAGGGAGCGCCCCCACGACCGGAGGTTAACCAAAATGAAGATGGAGGAGAAAACGTGGTCCTGCCACCACCACCCCCTCCTATTGACTTGGCTCAAGTCTTAGCCAACCAGACTATCTTGATGGAGGCTATCTTCAATGCCATCAACCGCCCAAGACCCCGTGCCATGAGCATGAATGAGAAGCTGATCGAGTTCCTCAGGACTAAGCCGCCCACCTTCAGCGGGTCGGTGAATCCTTTAGACGCTGACGATTGGCTGAGAGCCATCCTGAGGGAACTGGAGCCCCTCCACCGCGCGAGGACCATGACAAGGTTCTCTCGGCGGCTCACCAACTCACCGGACGACCCTAGCCTGGTGGGAGAATTACGCGCCGCGGCCAAGGATCCCTCCGCCATCACATGGGATGAATTCGTGGAGGAGTTCCGCCGCTACCACATCCCGGAGGCTACACCGAAGCGGAAGGCGGACGAGTTCCGCGAACTCCGCCAAGGCAACATGTCCGTGGAGGAGTACACGTACCGCTTCATAGAGCCGGCACGCTATGCCCCCGAGGAGGTGGATAAAGACTCCAAAAAGCAAGAGATGTTCAAGAAGGGGCCGACTCCGAAGCGAGGACACCGCCGACTCCTCGAATTTACCCGGACTTCAATACCCTTATGAACATGGCAATCCTCACGGAAAGAGCAAAGGCCGAAGAAAAGAAGGAAAACAAGCGCAAATTCATGGAACACAAGGCCAAGCGGCAAGAGCGGTCCCGGAGGCCGAGAAACTTTGGACACCCCATGTCCGGGTTCCAAGCTCCTATGCGATGCGAACCCAATCCCAAGCCACGAGCTCACGGCCCCCGAGCCCGGTTCAAGCCCTCCTACAACCGAGTGCCATGAAGCCCCCACGAACAACACCGGCGGATCACTACCAACAACAACAACAACGACTCCCGAGTGTGTTTCAACTGCCGAGAAACCGGCACTTCATCGCCAACCGCCCCTATGCTAAAAAGCCGCCCACCACCACCTACTCCAACTCGTGAACGGGCCAAGGCCACTTGCGTCGGGAGCCAACCGCATGCCGGTGCGCAGCAACAACAACTTCGGCAACAACACCGGCAACCGGCGGATGAGGCAGCCCCGGCGGTCGTATGGACGCGCTCGGGTGAATCACATCAATGCGCGGAGGCACAGAAGCACAAGGAGTGGTACTCGGTGAGTTCCTGGTCAGCTCAGTTTTGGCTACCATACTATTCGATTCGGGAGCATCGCACTCATTTATATCCTCAAGCTTTGTGGAGAAGCATAGCATACCCACAGTACTACTCAAAGCACCCCTAATAACTCGAACGCCGGAGGTGACATTAAGTGTCAACCGGGATGCCCCCGGTAAGGATTATTTTAAGTGGGGGTAGAGTTCCTAGCGGACTCGGTAGTACCGAAATCCAAGGGGATAGATGTGATCCTTGGTATGGACTGGTTAAGCCAACACCATGGCCTCATAAGTTGCGCCGATAAAGTAGTACACTTGACCAACCCGGATGGGATACAAGTGACCCGCCACACCCGGGGACACGGTGCGGATATAATGGTTTTCAACATAGAAGCCAAGTCCATAGAAGATGTCCCGATAGTACGAGAATACCCGGATGTGTTCCCCGAAGAACTCCCCGGAATGCCACCGGACGGGGATATAGAGTTCGTAATCGACCTTATCCCCGGAACCTCTCCCATAGCCAAGAGGCCCTATAGGATGGCAGCCCCGAGTTGGCGGGACCGGAAGAAGCGACTAGCGAGCTCCGGCGAAGTGGGTTCATCGGACCAAGCTCATCACCATGGGGAGCCCCAATGCTTTTCATAGAAAAGAAGGATAAGAGCATGAGGATGTGTGTGGACTATCGCTCGGCGAACGAGGTCACTATTAAAAACAAGTACCCTCTTCCCAGGATAGATGACCTGTTTGACCAGTGAAGGGGAGCCAAGTACTTCTCGAAGGTGGATCTAAGATCAGGGTATCACCAACTCAAGATTAGGGAGAGTGACATCCCCAAGACTGCCTTTGTCACTCGCTACGGGCAATATGAGTTCACGGTGATGTCCTTTGGACTAACCAATGCACCAGCCTACTTCATGAACCTAATGAATAAGGTGTTCATGGAGGAACTGGACAAGTTTGTCGTGGTCTTCATTGACGACATACTTGTTTATTCCAAGAGCGTGGAGGAGCATGAACAACACCTTCGAGCGGTGCTGGGAAAGTTAAGGGCACACAAGCTATACGCCAAGTTCAGCAAGTGTGAATTTTGGCTAGAAAAGATATCCTTCCTTGGGCACATTCGATTGCGAAGGAGTAGGCCGTAGACCCCGGGAAAGTTGAGACAGGTCTCCAACCGGCGGCAACCAACCAACGTGAGTGAGATCGGGAGTTTCCTAGGTTTAGCGAGGGGTACTACGGAGATTTATCGAGGGATTCTCCAAGATCGCCCGGCCCATGACAGAGCTGCTCAAGAAAGAGAAGAAGTTTAACTGGACCGAGGCCTGTGAAAGAAGTTTCCAAGAGTTGAAGAAGAGGTTGACCACAGCCCCAGGTGCTAACCACCGCCGGACATTCAACGAGACTTTGTCGTGTATTGCGACGCCTCCCGACAAGGGTTGGGATGTGTTCTCATGCAAGATGGGAAGGTAGTGGCATATGCCTCCCGTCGGCTCAAACCCCATGAGCGAACTATCCCACCCATGATCCGGACTTTGCGGCCGTAGTGCATGCCACGAAGATCCGGAGACACTATCGATCGGGAACAAGTGTGAAATCTACACGGACCACAAGAGTCTAAAGTACATCTTCACTCGGCCCGAGACTCGAACCTAAGGCGAGAGAAGGTGGCTAGAGTTAGTCAAGGACTATAACCTAGAGATTCACTACCACCCGGGAAAGGCCAATGTAGTAGCGGATGCCCTAAGCGGAAAACCTATGAGAAGGCGGCACCCAAGAGTGCCCGATTGCAAGAGGAGATGGCCCGACTCAACGTACACATCGTCCCCCAAGGCTACGTCCGCCGGTCGAGTGTTCGGCCTACCCTAGAGGAAAAGATCCGGAAGGCCCAAGAGACCGATGAAAATCGATGAAGATCCGCAAGCATACCGGAGAGAACAAGGCCCCCGACTTCGGGGTAGATGACCAAGGCACCCCGTGGTACAAAAACGAGGATATGCGTGCACGAAGGTGGAGATTTTCGACGGACCATCATGGATGAGGCACACAACTCGGCATACTCCATTCACCCGGATCCACCAAGATGTACATGGACTTAAAGCGAAGTATTGGTGGAATGGGATGAAGGCGGACATTGCGCGGTTCGTCACCCACCGTGACACTTGTCGAGGATCAAAGGCCGAACATCGAAGCTAGCAGATCGTTGCAACCTTTACCAATCCCGGTATGGAAGTGAGACGAGATAGGTATGGACTTCATAGTAGGGTTGCCAAGGACTCGAAGGGACATGACTCCATATGGGTGATCGTGGACCGACTCACTAAAGTCGCTCACTTTCTACCCGTACGGACCACTTATGGTGGAGAGAAGTTGGCGAAACTCTACATAGAAAATATAGTGAAGCTGCATGGAGTGCCTAGCAGAATAGTCTCAGATAGAGGGACCCAGTTCACCTCTAGGTTCTGGAAAAGCCTACACAAAGCCATGGGCACCAAGCTAGACTTCAGCTCAGCGTACCACCCACAGACCGACGGACAGACCGAAAGGGTGAATCAAATCCTAGAAGATATGTTGAGGGCATGCGTCCTCACCTATGGCAAAGATTGGGAGCAGAGCCTCGCCATATGCGGAATTTTCCTACAACAACGGGTACCAGGCAAGTCTGGGAATGTCGCCATTCGAAGCACTATACGGGAGAAAATGTAGGACACCCCCGATGTGGTCGAGGTAGGAGAGCGTGCCCCGGTTGGGCCCGCACTAATAAAGGAAGCCGAGGAGCGAGTAGCGGACATCCGAGAAAAGTTGAAAGCCGCTCGGTCCCCGACAAAAGAGCTACGCAGACAAGAAAAGGCGTGAAGCGAGCTTCAACCCAGGAGACTTCGTCTACCTCAAGGTTTCACCCATCCGGGGAACTCGGAGATTTCAGGTACACGGGAAGTTGGCCCCTCGGTACATCGGCCCGTATAAGGTGCTCAAGAGGGTCGGAGCAGTAGCATATCGGCTGGAGCTACCCGAGGAAATGTCAGATATACACCCGGTATTCCACATCTCTCAGCTACGACGATGCTTGAAGGTTTTGGAAGAAAAGCGAGTACCGGTGGAGACCATCGATCTACAGCCAGACCTTAGGTACCAGGAGGTGCCCGTCAAGATCTTAGACACTGTGGTCAAGCGGACAAGAACGACCGAAGTACGGGTGTGCAGAGTTCAATGGAGTAGACACGGGGTGGAAGAAGCCACGTGGGAACGAGAGGATGCACTGAGAAAGGAATTCCCCCACCTATTCGAGACTTAGCCGAATCTCGAGGACGAGATTCATTTTAAGTGGGGTAGGTTTGTAACGCCCGCATTTTTAGCTCTAAATAAATCACCTGCTAAATCATGCGTAATTTCAAAAACCGATCCGCCGAGCTCAGTTACCATCCAAACCCTAGCCACCGCTCTCTCTCTCTCTCTCTCTCTCTCTCTCCCCCCGACGCGCGTGACGCAATTCCCGCCGGCACCGCACCTCGGCCGCACCCCCGCGCGCCTTCCCAACGCCGCGGTCGGCCACCGGCCGGGAATCCCGCGCACGCCGCGGTCCCGGTGACCGGTCCGCCTCGCCATCACCGCCGACCCGGAAAATGCGCCGACACCGGAAATCGGAAAAGCCCCGCAAAACCCTCCCCTAATCTCCATAACCATTTTCCAAATTTTCTAAATTTTCCCCAATTTCTTTTCCTCTCCTTTTTCCTATTTTTCTTTTCTTCCTTTCCTTTCTTTTCCTTTTTCCTTTTCTTTCTTTTCTTCTTTTTTTTTTCCTTTTCTCTTTCTTCTTCCTTGCTCCTCCTCCCCGGCCGCGCGCCTACCCCCCTCCCGCGGCCCGACCGCGCGACCCCGCCCCTCTCCCCGTGCGGCCGCCCGGACCGGCACCCCCTCCGGCCCGCGCACGGCCGACGGGGTCGCCGGCGCGCACGCAAGGGCGGCCCCGCGCCGCCCGCGGTGGCTGCGCCGAGCGCGCCCCCCCCCCCCCCCTTTGGTGACCGACGACCTCCATTAAAGAGCTCCGCCCGAGCCGTCAACTCCCCCACCGGCCGACGCATCCCGCCCGCGCACCGCACGACGGGTCTCATCCACGGCCTAATCCCTGCACAAGTTGACCCGGCCGAGCCCTCGCGAAGCCGCCCGAGCTCACCGGAGTTGTCCTCGCCGGAAAAATCTTTCCCCCCCGAACCGCCTCTAGCTGCCTATAAATAGGCCCCGGGCCTTCTCGCCGCCCCACACCTCACCACCGAGCACTCACAAGCCTTCCCCCTTGCTCCACCGCCGCCCTAAACGCGCCGCCGCTGCTAGCCTCGGGCGCCGCCCAAACCCCACCGCGGAGCCGCCTCCTCGGACCGCCCTAGCACGAGGTGAGCACGGGATCGATTTCCCCTCGGCCTCCTCTCCCTTTTAAGCCCTATCCCGGCCGCCGCCATGGCGGGACCGCCGGCGCCCCTCCCTTGGCCGGCCGCCGCTCGGTCCCCGCCTCCCTCCTCTCGTTTTGGATCGGGGGGAAGGAAGAAGGAGATGGCACTTTTGCCAAAGACCCCCCGCCTCCCCTTTATTTCTTCAAACCGAGCCCTCTTTTCTTATTTCTCTTTATTCTTCCCAATTAAGTCCCTAGGTCTATAGTTAATTAAGGATTAAACACTGTTATACCCTAGAATAAATTACAAAATGACTCTAACTTAGTTTATATTAGCATAAACACCCTTCTTACCATTTGTAGGAATTGCTAATAGGTCCCTAACCCCTATACCACCCTATGACCCAACATTTACGGTTAAACCCGGACCTCACCCCCGCTATTTCCCCGTGGTACACCACCGAACCACCCCCCCCCCCTAGGGCTTATATATATACCCCTTCCCCGCTCACTTTTCCCTCCCCGAGCTCGGCCGGAAACGTGTGTGCTAATATTGCTTGCTTGCTTGTGTGTATGCCATAGCCGACGGAGTAGACGGAGTAAGGTACCCCGAGCCGAGATCGAAGCCGACTACGCGAGCGAGGAGCCCGAGGTCCCGAACGCCGAGCCGGCACTCCCCGAAGACTTCGAAGACGGCAAGTTCAACCTCCCCTTTGATGCATGCTTCGTCCTAGTTTTATAAATATACCCTATACCCGTTTTATAAATTGCATAGTGTTTTACTTGCCAAAAACATGGTAGGATAGCCACCCTTGATTGCTATGATTGAATCATGTTTTGGCCTAAATGAGTGCTTTAAAAATGTGTGAGTGCTTTCAAAATGTGTGAGTGCTTTAAAAACAAAAAGGGGATATGTTTGGAAAATGAGTAAAGAACTGGGTAGACGGGATGGACGTGTGTGTCAGGAGTATGGGTGAGCTCGTACCTGTGTGGTTGAGCGTGTTGGGAGTTGTCCATCTTGTCGGTTAAGGACCGGGTTGCGTGACATCTCACCTGACCCAAATCATCGTACAACCACTCGACCGTTGTATGTGGCAACGGCTTAGCATAAACCCCACTAGTTGATCTACTTGACATCGGTGTGCGGGTGAGCGACGGGAGACCAAGGAGTAGGGGTACGCTCTGTGTGAGGTACGCCCGGCTATGTGGGATAGCCCCTTGGATGCTTCCGTGGTGGCTCGTAGTGTTAGCTAAGGTGGGTAATGGCTTTGATAGGATCCGTACCCCGCACCGAGGTGTCCGAGTGACGGTACCCTACTTGTGGGTAAAGATGTACAACCTCTCGCGAGTGTCAAACCTATTCGAATAGCTGTGTCCACGGTATTGGACGAGTCACGGTGTGGTCACAAAAACTAGTGTTTGGGATGGGATGTTTTCTGGCGTGAGTTGTTTTCCCGGGTGAAGTGTGTGGGCGTGTGCACGGGCTACAACGAACGGGAAGTCCGGTAGTTCCACAGTGGTTTTTCCTAAAACATTTGAGTTACTTGGGTTATGAAAATGATTTGCGAAAACCTTTTCGAAATGAACCCCTGCATGTGTAAGTTTGCAAAAATGAACCTTAACCTGATCCTTGTTATACCTTATGCATGGTTCTGCTTATGAGCCCCTCCGTGGGTGGGGTTGGATTTCTTGAGTACGTATGTGCTCACCCTTGTTTTACTAACTATTTTACGAGAGGAGGATCCCGATTACATTCCCGAAGACGTTGAGTAGGTCGTGCCCTACACCCAACCGTGCTGTGTACCCAGGGCCCTACCGAAAGCTTCCATGGTGTGGTACTCTGAGGAGGCTATGGAAGCCTTTGCTATTGTAGTGTGGTCGTTAGCGTTTGTGTTGTTCCTTGTAGCGTTGGCACTACCGTGCCCTTTGTGTCGCCGTGATGTAAAAGACTGATTCCACCTGTTGTAATAAATGTGTTACCAGCCTCCTGGGACTGGTATTTGTGTCACATTTAGTCACCTCTGATGAGGGGACGCTTCGATCCGGTCGACCGGTGAGGAGCACCGGTCTCACTGGTGTGCGACGACGCAGTCCGGAGACTTCGAAGCGGAGGACACGCGTCGGGATCGCATGGTTTGCGTCGAGGCTACGCAGGGTGCGGTCGCAGGGCATCCTTCCGATGGAGAAGACATGAAGACTTCCAAATCCACCCTTGAGGGGCTTGTATCCCTAGTTATTAGGAAAGGGCAGTTTAGACTTTCGGTTGCCTCCATATAACCCAAGAGGTGAGAGGATGGCAGTCAACTCTTGGAACCCTAGCTCATTTGTTTTCCTATTTTCCTTAGGTTTTCCATAGGACAAGCAAGAGAGCTTCATGGAGAGATCTTGTTGAGAGGGATGGATAATCGGGCGGCTTGCTAGACCTTGTATGAACCTTTGTTTCATGTATAGATGATTCGGCGTGGTTCCTTAAGGTTTGGATGTGTTTTCCCCGGTTGTTCTTGGTGGTGATTTTCGGAGCCCTCTCTTGGTGATTTCTTTGGGTTGTTTTCAGGACTTTCTCTTGGGGATTTGATGGGGGAAATTTGTGGGAAACCTTCGTGGTTCTTTGGGTTGTGATTCCCCTCCCAAATCCGTGAGTAAAGGTGCTCGTTTTTGGGGTTTCTTGAGTTCTTGGGTTGGAAGTGCTCTTGGCGGGATTTCCTTGATTCCTCCTTTTTTGACGAGTTTTGATGGGATTAAACTAGGCTATGGACTCCTCATGAGGTGTTCCTAATATCCCCAAAGTCTTGTTCAAGTCCGTGGAGCGATTCGGGAGATCGAGGTTTGGATTTGGGGGAGTTGACCCGCGGTCTTTGTTCATCCCGAGCTGCCCGAGCTACACCGGTCGACCGGTGCTCTTGACCGGTCGGCCGGTGCAACCCTTGGTGGGATTTTGCTCGGGTGAACGTCTTGGTCCGTTTCGTTGTTGTCTCGTGGTGCTTTGTTGTTTCGAGTTTGGGTCGGTTTGGTGGTCGGTTGGCCTATTTGGTGCCTTGGGGGCTTTCGGGTTGTGATCGGTCGGCCGGTGTGTCTCACTGGTCGGCCGGTGTAGAGCCACTTAGTGAAAGTTGCTCGGTTTCACCGGCGGGGACCGGTCGGCCGGTGGTGCTCACGGTCGGCCGGTGTGGGTCCGTAGACTCGAGGTTTGGTGTTCCGTTGCGTTCTCGGGTCGGAAGGTTGTGTGTTGGTTCCTAGGTCCAGTGGCACTCCAGTGGCTACGTGGGCTTGGCCAACTTGGGTAGTGAGTCGGAGACGTGTGTTGGAAGCCTTGTTCATCTTGTTGGAGTTCCCATCTCCTTCGAGAAGAATTTTTATCGGCTCCCATTCACTCCCCCCTCTCTGGTTCGTCGTATCGGTCCTTCATACACGGAACTGGAGTCGACGTCGCTCGCACCAACCATCGCTCGGGCCTTGCCTCGGCTCTCCTTCTTCCTCGATCGTCGCTCGTCCTTGTGCTTGTTCTTGTACTTGCTCTTGTGGTCGCGCCTCGACCGGTACTTGCCATCGTTCCTCAGCTTGTGCTTGTAGCCGTCTTTGTTCTCGACCTTCTCCCGGGCGGTCGGCGACGAAGTGTCTCGGCTTGCCGCACGGAAGCATGTCCTCGTGTTCCTCCTCATGTTCACTCGGTTCTCGTGCAGCCTCTCGAACCGTCTCGTCAGGAGTGCCAGCTCATCCTCTCCAAGCACATCGAACTCCTCATCTGGCATAGACATCAAGGAGGACAAAGAGAACATCCTGGTGGATGGGTTAGTGTTAGCCTTTCCTTTCGAACCACCAACAAGGGCGAGACTATGGGAATCAGTCGGACCCTCGAGCTTGGCAGTCATGCCCCTATCCCCCTCGGTCGACTTGAGCTTCGAGAACGGCTCGTTCACCATCGAGTGTCATACTTCTCCGACTCCACAATGGCCTCGAACTTTCCGCCCCATATTGTACGATCCAAAGAGTGTAAGAGCTTGACCGCTCTATCATGATCATCGTACGGGAGCACGTCCACATTGGCCCTCATGTTGTTCACAACCACCGTGAACCTACGAAACAAGGAATCGATGGACTCACTTAGGGAGATGAGTGAAGTTCTCGTACTCTCTCCGGTAGGTCGCATACATCCGTGGCTGAACCTGGGCATTCCCAACATGAGCCTCCTTCAGCATCGTCCAAATTCTACAAGCTAAGTGCTCGGTGTGCACCCGATCGAACTCAGGCTGACACAGAGCATGAAACAAGTAGTCGACCGCCTTGTTGTTGGCGTCGAACCCATCCCTCGATCCTGGAGCGAGGAAGTCCATCGGCTGGACATAGCCTGTGTCCACCGTGACATCCCAAAGGATCTGACCCTTTCCGCGGAGGAACGCACCCATCCGCTTACTCCACATCTGGTAGTTCTTGCCATCCAAGTGTGGAGGACCCGAACCCCGTTCCTGGTACGCCATCCTTGGATCTTAGACTGGTTAGAGTCAACAAAGACCCGAACCGGCTCTGATACCACTTGAAGGACCGATTAGGCGACCAGAGAGGGGGAGTGAATGGGAGCCGATAAAAATTCTTCTCGAAGGAGATTGAAACTCCGACAAGATGAACTCGCTCGGTCGAACCCCCAAAATCACACGCTCCGCACTTCTACCTTCCGTTTGCCAAAACCACGTAGCCACTGGAGTGCTACTGGTCCTAGGAACAAACACTACCAGCAACCTCAACACACACGCACCCACGACAGCGGAAACAACTCGAAAGCCGACTATCCAGAGGGGGGCGGTTAGACCAGGTATGGGGGCGGTTAGACCGCCTCCACCAGGTAACCAAGAAATCCTCTGAAACACCTCTTCCGAGCACCAAAACGCACCACGGTTTCACCAACAGAGATCTCTGGTTAGGGCCATGCTAGCTACCAGAAAAACTTGGCGAAAACCAAAACTCCACCCAGGGGCCTAGGGGCGGTTAGACCAACTACCAGGGGCGGTCTAACCTCCTGTACCCAGCAACGAACTCCAAACAAGAACACCTAGCAAACGGCACAAGAACGACCCGAAATTTCACCCAAACGCTCCTCTAATCAAGGCAAACAAACTCACAGAGGAAAATCCGGCGAAACAAAACTTCGACCTGGAAACACCCAGGGCGGTTAGACCGCCCCCTCCAGGCGGTTAGACCGCCTCTGCCAGAAAAAAACGGCCCGCGGGTCAAACCCTAACTTCCTCGCGCCCGATCTCCCGAATCACTCCACGGATTGCAGCGAAACTTCGGGATTAGCTGGGTTACCTCCTGGGCAACCTCTACCTCAAAGGAATCGACCCGAAACGCTCACAATCAAGAGGAATCAAAGAAATCGCCTCCCTAGGTCAAGAACACGCCCAACTCGAAAAACCACCAAATCGAGTCCGATTCAAGAGAGATTTGGGGGCAAAGTCACCAGCCAAAGAGGCACAAGATCCTCATACATGACACCCACTAAAGACCCCAAGAAATCATCCTCAAAACACCGCCAACAAAGAGCTCCAAAAATCAACACAAAGGAGAGCGGGAAAACCACCTTGAGGAACAACGCTGAACCATCTATACATACCATGAAGGTTCGTACAAGGTCTAGCTTGCCACCCAAACATCCATCCCTCTCTCTAGATCTCACATGAAGCTCTCAAGCTAGCCTAGGAAAAACTAGGGAAAAAGGAGAACGAAAATGGAAAAACAAATGAGCTAGGGTTCCAAGAGTTGGCTGCCATCCATCCACTCAAGAGTATATATGGAGGCACCCAAAAGACTAAACTACCCTCACCTAATAACTATGGATACAAGCCCCTCGAGGGCGGATTTGGAAGTCTTCAGAATTTCTTCATCGGACGGATGCCCGGCGACCGCACCCTGCTTAGCCTCGACGCAAGCCTTGTGATCCCGACGCGTGTCCTCTGCTTCGAAGCATCTCGGCGTCGGCGGCCAGGGCGGTGAGACCGCCCCCCCCCGGGCGGTTAGGCCGGCCCGGGGAAATCGACCGGCCCCGGGCGGTCGACCGCCCCTCTGGGCGGTTGAACCGGCCCGGTGGCCGCACCTCCTCGTCGAGTCTTCGGCCTCGGTTTTGTGGCTCAACCGAGTAACCCAGTGGTTTTCTGGTGAACCACTGCAAACCCCGCGAACTCGGTGTAGCCTCCGCCAATCTCCACTCATGACTCGGCTCCCACATAGTCCCGGCTCGACCTTGGTTTTGAGGCTCTACCAAGAAACTGTCCACAACTTCATCTTGTTGTTCATGCCACCATGCGGCCCGCACTTGACCCCACTGGCCACCGGGTCCCTCGAACGAAGCCTACTTGTCTTCTCCACACCTGGAGGCCTCGCCGGCAACGACCTTTCACGCTTGTTCTTCACCTGCACCAACACGAGTCAAGCCGCAACCTGCACCTGCAATACTTAGCCAAGAATCAGTCCACCCAACGTTGTCAATCACTCATCACACAAGGAAGCGACCATCCACCGGTCCTCGAACCACACATGGTCCTCACACAAGCAGCGTAAAAGCTCCAAAGAACTTTGAACCCAACCATGCGATGTTGTGCAGGCACCATACCACACTACCGAGGTGTGGTTGCATAGGGACGCTACATGTCCTTTACAAAGGTTCTCCAACAAGTTGTGACCCACAAGGTCCGGATCAGTTAGCAAGGTATAAAGTCCCCTAGCAGGTCGATACCCCACCATAAAAAGAATAACTCACCCAACCCCCGCTAGAGCAAGTCCATACCCCGCGATCTCCGATCCCTTGTCCTTATCAGGTAAGATCACCACAAGCTAAAGTTCCTAGTTATTCAGCCAAGACCATTGCCCATTAGTTCTTGTGGTTGTACTGTTTTCCTGGGTGGTTCTCCATGTTCCGATTAATGCACAGTGATCTTGTATTAAAATTATCATAAAGGAACATAGAGCATAAAATGGTAACCACATTGATTATTACCAACCCAGTTGAGCACACTAAGCAACATCTACCATCAATATTAATTAAGAACCAGGTTCAAGATAACAGTCAAATGAGGCTAGTCATCCTTAATAGGAACCCATCAAAATTAATGCAAAGCAATGCAAAGTGATTATTAAAGTTATTAGGACAAAAGATCAAGGACACACTTGCCTTTAACCAAAGTGGTGATGTTGCTCAGAATCTTCACCTTCATACTCTTCCAAGCTCTCGAACCACGTTCGTTCTACTCGCATCAATCATCGGACACAAGCATACAAAGCAGACAAACAAACAAACTAAGAACAATACACCACTCGAAAGAAAAGCTTTAAAAGAACGCACTAAAGGATAGGATCGATTTGATAGATCACTAAAGAATGCAAAGTGTGCTTGGAAGGGAAAGGCTTGGTTAACTTTGAGGAGATGGTCGCGAAAGATTGAG
Organism: Cenchrus americanus; assembly: GCA_947561735.1. Taxonomy (NCBI): domain Eukaryota; kingdom Viridiplantae; phylum Streptophyta; class Magnoliopsida; order Poales; family Poaceae; genus Cenchrus; species Cenchrus americanus. The sequence continues at coordinate 70,623,395 of OX387244.1, read as the reverse complement.
CAAGGACCGGAAAGATCACACTGAGATACAGCTCGATTCAATTGGTTACGCAAGCGCAAGAAACGCTGAAACAGAACTAAGCTCGTAATTATCGTGAGATCATTATCAAACAACAAGAAACTACACTTGGCATATTTTAATTAAGAAATCATGTGAAAGAATATTTCAGAGAAATACTCTATGTTACCATTAAACAAGTTACTTTTGATTAAAGAAATCACGATAAACCTAATCATGTTTTATTTATAACATTTGAGTAGAAGTTATGTCAAATTAACAATCACTTTAGAAAGATAAAGCAAGTATAAGAGATATAAGCGAGTAACTTTATGTCACGTGTTCAACTAAACATATTTAATATTGAAAAGGCATTTATGATGTCATTAGGCATATTAACTTTATTATGAAAACCGATGTTTAACTCTAACATCTTTTATTTAGAAAAACTAGTTATGAATAGGGGTTAACCAATTACATCATGATTAAAGAAAAAACGGATTAGAACCTAATCGCTTTTTATTTATAAAAGCATTGGAATAAGAATTAATCAAGATTAACATGCATCTTTAGTTTTATAATAAATAGCAGGTGATACACATGCTAACGTACAGGTTAAGGTGGAACGAACTAGAACGGTAGAAGCGAACTATAACACGCACACAAACCTTAGGCTAGGGTTTAGGAGAACTAGTCTACAAAGAGAACTTGGATGAACAACTGACACACTAACCAAGGGTGAACTGATCTGACAGGTGAAGCAGATAACAGGGTAAACTCTAAAGAAAGGTAGCTACGATAGATTAGATACAAGAACACAGCTGAATCAAAAAGAAACAACCAAACTGAGATGAAATAGACATCAACTAGCTAGATGCTGATAAACAAGATTCTAAGATAAACATGAAACAAGGGTGGTAAGATTACTTGATAGGCAAATGAGCAGTGAAAACTACTCACGCAGATAAAGCTACTAAGTTAAGTAGAAACTCTAAGGCTTGATTGGATGCACACGGTTTAGCTTGGGCTAACACTAGAAAGATTTAGAGCTTCTGATAAACTTGATCAAAGGTGATACTAAGATAGAACGGGTGAAGAACGACTATCGAACGATTTGCATTCATGATGGAACAAGATTATGCGAGCTAGATTTATTTTAATTAACGAAACAAATATAAAGGATATTTCAGAAATAAAATACCCCATGTTGGAATTAAGGTAAATTAAACTTTATTTGCCAAAACCGGTGTAAAGAACTAGTCAAGTTTTATTTATAAAGATTCACATATGAATTAACCAATTGAACTTTTAATTTAGAAAAACTAAACTATATGAAAAATCTAAACGAACTTTGTAAATCGAGTAGATCATATTATTATTAAAAACATCATGGAACTGACATTAATCAAATTAATATTTATTATAAAAGCCGATGTAAAAGCCTAATCAAATTTTAATTAGAAAAGATTAATTAACTATTAAACAAATTAACATTTGGTTTGCGAAAACCGAGATAAATATCTAATTAACTTTTATGTGCAAAAACATGTGATAGAAACATTAATCAGATTTAATTTGATTATGAAAAGCGGTATATAGACCTATATTACTTTTATTTATAAAAGGCATGTGTAAATAGACATTAATCAAAATTAATATTAATTTTATTTTCAGAAAACAAAACATGGTGAAAACACACCACTAACGCGTGCTTTACATTATTATAAACCTAACGCAACTTGAACGGATGAAATCGGAGTTAAAACGAAGATTTTACGAGATAAACAAGATAGCAGGGACCTAAACGCAATTAACCATAGATGTCGGGGGTTAGCAGAGAAGATTCCCAAGACACAAAGAATAGTTTTTGCGAATAGATAAAAGGTTGAGGTTAGATCTAAAAGAACACTGGTTGGATCTGATTGCAAAGATCCAGAAAGATCTAGGGGTAAAATTGAGAATGATACAAGACACATAAAGGATCTATAGATTGCAGTGTTCCTCAGGGGGCTAAACACAAAACAGCCAACCATCTTGTTCTTCTACCTCTGAAAGGGGGCGGACGGCAGGTCTGGTGGCTCCAATCGCCAGTGCCTCGGCCATCCAGGAGCTCGACCGTGTTGGGGGATAAAGAGAGGAGGTGATGGGGGGTACAAGGAGATGCTCACCGGCGCGGGAGGCGATGGGAGGCGGCTGGAATTCGAAGAGGAGCGGCCGACGGCGCGAGTACAGAAGCAGCCAACTCACCCCAGACGGCGACGGCGCACAGGTGGCTTCCCGGCGCCACGGAGGGGCGGCGAACGTCCGGAGGAGCGTCGCGAGCTTCACGGCGTCCTCAGTTGGCTCCGGTAGGGTCCAAGTCGGCGAATCGGGGCGGCAACCTAGACCTCGGGCGGCGGCGCCTCGGACGATGCGGGGGCGGCGGCGGGACTCGGCGCGCGAGGATGAGGAGCGAGGCGCGTCGGCTAGGCACGCAAGGCCGGGCACGCGCGGCTTTAAAGGGCGTGGGACGCGAGGTCCCCTTGGCGCGCACGCCAAGAAAACCGGCGGCGGCGGCACCCTGGCCGTGTCCGCCATGGACACGAGCCGGGCAGAGCTCGGTTGGGCTGGTGCTGGGCCAAAAGTTACCCTGTGCCAAGGAAAAGAGTTCAGGGGGCAAGAGCATACTTCAAGATTTGGGTTGCGCAGCTGTCATGGGTCAGGACGGAAACGAGCTGCGGAAAGAGTTGGAGGAGCAAAGGCGGACTTCCGCGGATGGGCTTGGCCCAAAGGAAAAGAAAGGTTTTTTTCTGAATTCAATTTTCAATGCAAAAACATTTCCTAGAAAATGTTTTAAAGCATGAAAAAAATACTCAGAAAATTCCAAAAATACCAGGAAAATTCCCGGAGATAGATTGAGACATGATCAATCCAAATAAAGTATTTGGAGCTCATGAAAAGATTTTAGAGCCTTCTAATAAATAGAAATAGCTCGGGGGAAAATGAGAATAATTCCCGGAAAATTCCGGAAAATTCTCTGAAGGTTTTGGAAAGCTCCTAAACGCCTTTTGAAACCTTTTGCACTCAAGAAGCACCAAGATGCATCAGCATGAATGCAACACTCAAATCTTTTTATTTGATTTAGAAAATCAAACAAAAGGATTTTTCCTATACTATATTCCCTGTAAAGAAAATAAATGTTGGAAAATTTTTAAAATTATGAGAAAAGTGTTATTAATTATTCTCTCTATTCACATCCTGAAATTGGAAATTTCAGGGTGTGACATAGGCAGCATGGCTGGTTTGATGTTCAAAGAAGAGAAGAAAACTGAGTCATGGTCTTTGATCGAACAAAGTGTAGAGGCACCCAGATCTCCGAGCATAGCTGCAAGAAATCTGGTAGGGACGACCTCAGGGAGGCCTTGTAGGTGTGCCGACCTGAAAGAGTCCTTAAATCAGCGTTGTCCAGTATCCGAGGATACCCAGTAGGATCTTGAAAGGTGCGTTGAATGAAGAAGTCGTTGATGATGTCGTAGCTGAAGTTGTGATGTCCGGGGACGGTCAACGATGAAGCTTGCGAAATAATGTTGATCTTGAACGAATGGAGTGTAGAGGCACCCAGATTTCTCGCATAGCTGCAGAGAGTCTAGCAGAGCCACTCGAGGCATGCCGACCTTCGGAAGGTCTCAAACCAAAAGCGCCCAAGCGCCCGGGGACACTTGGCAGGGCCATTAGGCGCGCACCCCACAGGGAGGCCTTCATTCCTGATGTAAAATCATGGGGAGGTCTTTCGAGCTGGTGAAGGCGACGACGGGGCCGCAAAGAGGTCTAGCGACCTGACGAAAATCACGACGGAGCCAGAGCAAGGTCGAGTGACCTAACGAGGGTGACGATAAAACCGCAGCATGGTTCACCGACCTGAAGACGACGATGACGACAGAGACGCCGAGAAAGGTATAGCGACCTAATGAAGACGACGACGGAGCCGGAGGAATGTCTAGCGAACTAACGAGGGTGACGACAAAGCCGCAGTGTGCTTCGCCGACCTGAAGACAGCGGTGACAATGAAGCCGGAGGAAGGTCTTGGTCTTTGACGAAAGCGACGACGAAGCCAGAGGAATGCTTGGTCTTTGATGAAAGCGACGACGGAGCCGGTGGAAGGTCTAGCGACCTGACGAGTATGATGATGGGCCGGAGGAGGGTCTATCGACCTGATGAGGACGACAACGCAACCAGAGGGAGGTCAAGCGACCTGACGAAGACGATGACGAAGCCGGAGGGAGGTCGAGCGACCTGTCGGAGACGACGACGTAGCCGGAGGAAGGTCTAACTACCTGAAGCTGATGACGATGACGGGGTCGGAAGAAGGTCGAGCGACCTAATGAAGACGGCGACGCAGCCAGAGGAAGATCTAGCGACCTGACGAAGTCAACCACGGAGCCGGAGGAAGGTCTAGCGACCTAACGTCGGCGACGCCGAAGATACCGAGAAATCCACCAAAGATGGCGGTAGAGATGCACAGAGGTCTAGGAGCTATACCTCCCCTTTCTCAGCCATGTAAAAATAATACTTGATGAACTTTCTTTTGATGCCGGCATGAGGTACTTGCTTTTGTGCCTGCGCAAACTTGGTAGTCTTTGAAGTAATGTCGTCTTGTGTGATGCCTCGCTGACCACTACTCACGAAGAGGCTGGCTTACCGACCTCCACAGCTCAGCAGGGAGGCTTACGTGAGATCGGCGCGCGAGAGGAGGGGAGTCTAGGACTCAGGTTTAGCAACCTTATCGACCAAGCAGGCTCGAATCGACAAAAGGTAAGTACTCATGAGGGTGATGTCCTCAGGTCGAACGACCCCTAGGTTGGCTTTGAGCCAAGGCCCCGAGCATGTTGAGGGGGAGGAGCAGAAGAACTTTAACCCTCAGGTCTTACGACCCATATATTGGCTTTAGCCAAGCCCCCGAGCATGTCGAGGGGGAGAGTTGATGGCATGAGAGAGGTGAAGGTAGGACCCCACAGGTCTGACGACCCTTAGATTGGCAAGGCCAAGCCCCCGAGCATGTCGAGTGGGGGGGCATAGCACAAGATAAAAAATTTGAACCCTCAGGTCTGACGACCTATGTGTTGGCATGGTCAAGCCCCCGAGCATGTAGAGGGGAGGGATCGGAAGAGCAAACAAAAACATGTAGAGCAGGTCTACAAAAGAAATTGAAGCCGTAAAAATATTTAACTGAAACTGGCACTTAGCTTAGGTATTGTCGAGGTCGTAGTCATCTCGGAGAGCTCTGGGCGCCCAAGTGGTCAGCGGTGTATTGCGGCAGGTCAGCGGTGTGAGCCGGAGCTGCACCAAACTGTCGAACCGGCAACACAAACCGTAGTTGTGTTGAGCCGAAGAAGACCTGATCCATAGCTTGACAAGTCCTTGTAGACTTGTGATTGTATTATTTTTTAAGCAAAATACAGAAGAAGTCGTTGTATTGGTTAGCTATTGACGATCAATAGTAGATCGGAATAAAAAAGAATAGATTACAAAAAGAAAGGAAAGTTGACTTCCCTGCTCACGTAACCAACTTGGAGATCGATTCGGCCTTGATGACGTGCATGTGATGGACGCGGAGTGAACACGTGCAAGCAAGGCCTGCCGCCGACCTTCGTTCTTCTTGCAAACCGATTTGCCATGATGACGTACGTAATGGGTACGTAATTGATGTGAGGCTGCCGCAGTAGATCATAGGGTGGGTGTGCGGACGCGAAAATTTTTTCTGGCGCGCCATCCATGGAACTAAGACGCTGACCTCACGATTGGATCAGAGAGTGGCTGTCGGTGCGGAATATGGTCCCGACACTAACCGAGTAGTAAGCGTCGTGGTCTATCCCTCAATGGTCGATGCTAAGCAACAAGTGACACGAGTTTTATCCCGGTTCCGGCCGAGGGGGCCGTACGTCCGGCGATGGCGTGCTCAAGGCACTATATAACTTAGCACCGGGGTGCCTCGTAGTGGGGCTGCTACAAGCAAGGCGGGAGAGGAAGCCCGGCTTCCAAGTCCCCGGTGCGATGGGCGAAGATGTTGTGGGAGAATTGGAGAGTAAGTGCGTGGTGCGGCTTTGTCTCCAATTGTGTTGTGCCCGTGTCTTCCTCCTCCTCCCCGCGGCAGGGAGGGTTCGTCCCCCTTTTATAGATCAAGGAGGGAGCGAATCACATGCGCGCCGTGCTATCTAGCTACGTGAAGGGGCGTGGTGTGCTATGCTTTGTAGAGTGGGCGGCCGTCCGGACGATCCTTGCAGCGATCCGGCCATCATGGCCTATCTTGTACCCGAACAGTGGCGGTTCGAGGGTAGAAGGGCGGCGGATGGCGGTGATGTCTTCTGATGGGCTCGAGGGAGCTGTTGACGTTGGCCCGTACGGAGTACAGGAGTAGGTAAAACGGCGTCCCGTTCCAATTCGTTTCACCATACTGGAGTTGTTGCTACAGCGCCAGGCGTGCGCCTGCACGCGCGGGGACGGCGGCCATGCCGCAACAGTGGCTGGGATGGCGTTCCTCCGGCCTAGCGCCTCCACCTAACCCTGTAGGGTCACAAGAAAGCAAATCGAGGGTGTAGCCGGCCCCCCTTCGAGGGCTCGCCGCATTAGCCGTCTTGGAGCACGCGCACGGTGTCACGGGACGACACCGGCCGCGGCGCACGATCCCTCCCCATAGTGATGGGGATGGGCTCCTTCTGGGGAGTTGGTGCGGCGGCACGAGGGCGCGAGCCCCGGCGCATGATGGCGGCGGTCCCGCCGGTGTCGGAGCGTTAAATGCCCGTGTACGGGGACGGGCGCACGCGAGCGGGGCGCCCTCGAGCGAGGCGGACCCCGGTCGAGGGCGGGGCGGACCCTCGAGCGAGGCGGAGCCTCGCTCGAGGGGGAGCGGGCCCTCGAACGGGGCGGAGCACCGCTCGAGGGGAGCGCACCCCCCTCGAACGGGACGGAGCCCGCCCGAGGGAGGCGCGCACCCTCGAGCGAGGCGAAGCCTCGCTCGAGGGGATCTTCGAGAGGGTCGAGGTCCTTGCGGCGTGGGCCGTATCCATGGTTAGGCAAAGTGTGTTTGGCTTTGTTGCGGGTTTTAAGTGGGGATTTCCCGGTTGTTAAAGGGGACCCCTAAGGCGTCCCCGACGGTGGCCCCCGAGCATCTGTGGGTTTGCCATTGAGGCTCCCGCGGATGCCGGAACCTGCGATAGGACGTTCTTCCCTTCTTGTCTTGCGAACGCTTTCCGTGGGGCCGCGTCAGCGGACCCGCGGGTCTAGCCCCCCGAAGCCTGCGGAGCGTGGATGCTCTCGATGGGGTTAACCGTGAGAACCGGCCGAGGGCGTGGCACATGTTTCAACCGGCATCGGCAATGTCTCAGCCGGCTTCGGTGACGCACGCGCTGCTGGTGCTGTCTCCGGCGGGTGCAATTCAAGGAGGTGTAGCCGTGCGTCAAGCCCCCGAGCCTGGGCCCGTTCGAGGCGATCGGGTAGAGCTTTACGACTTGTTTCTTAACGCGCCCTCGCCGTCCCTCCGCGGGGTCGCGAATTGCGGATTCCTCGTTGAGCTGCTAGTGGGTGGTTCGAGTGGACGCCCATGCCCCGTTCGATAAGGGTAGGCTGCGTGGTCCAGAGACACGTCCATTGAAGCGCTTGCGTGGGTTTGCTAGGTGGGGCTCGGTCTGTTCGATAGGGACCGAGGGCGCGGAAGCTCTCCCTCGGTGGGATCCCCGGCTAGGCGCCCTCGGCGGCTCTCGAACACGACATGTGGGGCACCCTCGAGCCGATGGGCTTGTGGAACGGCTCGAATGCGCGTGCCTTTGTTGTCCCTGACTCGCGATGCGGGGCGCCCGTTCGAACCCGTCGAGGGTCGGGATTCGAACCTCTGATCAGTAGGGCTGTGCGGGGCGGCGCCTGGGCAGCCCCGTCTTTGCATTTGCGGCCGTCGAGGGGCCTAGGTGTGCCGGCCCTCGAGGCGTTGGTCAGCAGCACAGCGTGGCATGGGTGCTCGTGGTACCTGCGTTGTTTCAGGCGGGCCTCGGGGCGACCTTCTCACGCTTGTGCCCCTTTAAAAGGTTGATATTGTCTCGAGCCAGGGGCTCGCGCCGCTCGAGGGTCCTACGTGGCATGGGTGCTCGCGATGCCCGCTTTGTTTCAAGCGGGCTCCGGGGCGACCTTCTCACGCTTGTACCCATTCGAGGGTTGACATTGTCTAGAGCCAGGGGCTCGTGCCGCTCGAGGGTGCTACGTGGCATGGGTGCTCGCGATGCCCGCTTTGTTTCAGGCGGGCTCTGGGGCGACCTTCTCACGCTTGTACCCATTCGAGGGTTGACATTGTCTAGAGCCAGGGGCTCGTGCCGCTCGAGGGTGCTACGTGGCATGGGTGCCCGCGATGCCCACTTTGTTTCAGGCGGGCCTCGGGCGACCTTCTCACGCTTGTACCTGCTCGAGGGCTGAATTTATCCCGAGCCAGGAGTCCGTGCCGCTCGAGGGTTCTCCTTGTTTTACAAGGGACCGGGCCATTAAATGCTCCACAGTAGAGGCTGCGGTTTCGCATCGCGGGCGCGCCTTTTTAGGCGTCGCGGCCGCGCGCGCGCGCGTAGTGGGCGGCGTGGGCAGGCGGACGTGACCGCCTGCCACGGCCCCGGCTAGTCTTCACCGTGATGATGGCCCGTTTACGGTGATGTGGCCGCTGCGGTCGTGGTGGGGTCCGCTCGCCAGCGAGAAGAGAAGATTCCCTGCAGTTAACGCGCGCGGGACATCCGCCCCGGAGAGCTCGCCCGCGGCTTATAAATCTGAGGAGAAGGGGAAACGGCGGTTTTTTACCTTAGCGCTCCACCATTTTAGCCCCCCGTGCTTTCTTCCCCGCCTTGCCTTTGCCACCGTGCGGCTTCGCCATTAGAGCTCTTCCTTCTCTTCCTGTCCTTCGTTCTTCGCATCCTTTGCCCTTCCTCATGGCGCCGCCTCAGCCCCTCACGATCCTTGACCCGTACGCCTGGGAGCGGTCGACGGTGACCCGACTGGCCCTTGGCGAGCTGGTCACCGCCGGCCAGTTGACGGCCAATGAGGATGGCCGCCCGGCGGAGTGGATAGTGCCGCCGGCGGGGGACCGCGCGCCCAACCCGCCGGAAGGCTATGTGGTGAGCTTTGTCCACTTCCACGAGCGAGGCTTCAACGCGCGGCGAGCCGCTTCATGCGAGCGTTGTGCCACTACTACGGCGTGGAGTTGCACAACTTCGCGCCCAACGCGATTTCGCGGCGGCCACGTTCGTGGGCGTCCGCGAGGGGTATCGGGGATCCCGCGTCCAGGCGGGAGCTGCGGGTACACCTCTTCCACGCGGAGCTCTTCACGCAGCCCACGACGGAGCGGGGACCCCGCGCGCGGTGCGCGCCGGCGGGATGTCACTCGCCCGCGGGGGCGCGGTTCAAGGACGACTACATCCCCTGCACCATGACGACGAACAACGCCGGGCCGGGAGCGGGGATGGTTCCTACCCGCGCAACGCCGAGCCCGGCCTCCCCCCCCCCCCTACACCCGGTCGGGTGTTCAAGGAGAAGCCTAGCTCCTGGGGCTACGGGGTGTCCACGCCCCAGCATCGGAGGCGGCGGGGACTCGGTTTTGGCCGCCACGAGGAGCCCGACGGCGCAAGGGCCGGCCGCGGCGAGCGTCCTTGCCTTCCTCCATCACCGGCGGGTCGTGCCTCTGATGGAGAGGCCGCTCTGCATCTACGAGATGACAGAGGAGGCGGACCCCGTCGCGGTGGCGAGGTCGCGGATGCTCCCGAGCCCCCTCGGGCGGCCGTACGCGCTCACCCGGGCGCGGAACGCCGTCGACACCCGGATCTTTGGCGCACCGGACCGGGACCCCGTGGGACCTCGAGATGCTCCCCACCGGCCGCCGGTGAGTTCGATTATTGATTCCGTTTTAGTTCTTGGTGTTGCCTCCGCCTCTGACGCGTCTTTGTCGTTCCCGCATGCGGTGGTGAGCTTCACCGCCGCGAAGTCCGTTCCGCCCACCGGAATCCCACGCGCTCGGTCGGGCGGCGTAGCAACGGGAGCGAGGAGCGGGCGGCGCGCAAGAGGGAGCGCGCGGGCGGCACCACGAGCGCGCGAGCGGCGGAACGCGGAGTACGGCGGCGTGAGGAACCGGGGCTCTCTTCCCCGGGGACCGAGGGAGTACTCGTCCTCGGAGGAGGACGAACGGGGAAGAGGCCGAGGGGCGGGGCCCCTCGATAGGTGGGAGCTCTCGCCCCCGTCGCCGGAGCCGGCTCCGGCGGCAAGGGCGGCATCGCCCGGGGCGGGCGCAACGGCGCCCGCCGCCGGCAATCGACAACGAGGGCGGCGCGTGCCACGGAGGCGCGCATGGCCAGCGCGCGCGCGCGCGCGGGTGAGTGTGCCTGCGCGCGGGGGCGGGGCCCGCACGCGCGGTGGCGTCGTCGGGGAGGCGCGGCGGCGGGCGTGCGCCGGCCGCGCCGGCCTCATCCGCTGAGGCTTCGAGGAAAAGGAAGCGCGCCTTTTCCTCTTCGAGGTAAGGGGCTCGCTTTTCTGCTTGGCTTGGTTTTGTGACGATCAGGCATTCTAACTTTCTGTTTGTGCTTGCGCAGGGTGGTGCCAACTGTGCCTCCCCTCGCACCGGCCAAGGTGCGAGGGCGGACGCATCCATCCCCACCGGCGACGCTCGTTGAGGGCGTCGCGGGCGGGGGCAAGCACGGCGGCGGCGGGCGAGAGCTCGCAAAGCCGGGCCCGAGGCTTAGAGGCCTCGGCCGGCGGATCAGCCCGCCATGGCGCGGTCGGCGGTCGCCGAGGAGCGGCCGGCGCCGGCCATTGTGGGGACGCGAGGCCGCGGCGGCGGCGCCGTGGCGGAGGCGCGACCCGCGGAGGCTGCCGCTAGGGAGGCGCGGTCCGTGGCGCTAGGCGCAAAGTGGAGGCGGAGCGGGTGCAACCCGTGGCGGCGCCCGTGGTCACGGAGGCACGGCCGGAGGTGGTGGCCGGCGGGGAGGGCGGCCGAGCGCCCGCGCTGCCGCGGAGGCGCGGCCGCAGGGTGGTGGCCGCGACGCCGCGTCGGCGCGCCGCGGCCGTGGAGGCGCAAGTGGAGGCGCCGGCGGAGGGCGGCGCAAGGGCGGCGCCCGCCGGCGGTTCCCGGCGGAGGTGGTGGAGGTCTCGGATGACGACTCCCCGCCGCCGGGGTGGGATCGGTGGGTGAGCTTCCCCACACGCTCCCCCCGAGCCCCGGGAGGGGGGCCCTCGTGAGGCGGCGCGAGGGTCACATGGTGGCGGGGGATCGAGGACACGGCGCCGAGGCCTCGTCCTCCCGCGCCGGCCACTCCGCCCGGGTAGAGGGGGCCGGCCCCGGCGATCCCCCCCGCTTTTGCCGACGCCGGGGGGAGCGGGGAGCTGCGGGGAGAGCTCGGAGCCACGGCGCCACGCTCAACCGCGCGCCGAACGAGGCGGCGAGGGTCCATGGCGGCCCCGCATGGCGCGCCTTCCGGTACGGTGTCGTTGCTCGGTTTCTTCTTTCTCTCATTTTTGTGCGCCGCCTGCGTGTCGTGGCGCTTACGGGTTTTGATTTGTGGGTGCCGGGGAGCTCGAGCGCCACGCCCACGACAAGTACGACGCCTTCGATCGGGTGAACGCCGAGCTCCACCGGCTCCGGGAGCGATGCGGCGCTTTCGACGCGCTTGCCGACGCCCTCGGGGACTGCGGACGGCCGGTTGGCGTGCGGGCCATGGCCTCGGCGCGACGAACTCCCCGAGAGTTCGAGCGGGGACCGGCGCGCCGCTCCGGCCTCGAGCGGGTCTGCGCGGCCCTCATCGACCGTGATGAGGCGCCGTGGCGGCGCGCTCGGACACGGAGAAGATGCGCACGGCGGCAACCAACGGGAGGCGGAGGTGGCCGGCGTCCGCGGCGAGAACCGGGGGCTCCGCTCGTCGCTCGAGGGGGCGCAAGCGCAGCAGCGCCAGGCCGAGGAGCGGGCGCGCGGGCTGGAGCAGCGGGCCAAGGAGGCCGACAATTTGAAGGCTGCCCTCGACGCCAAGGTCGCGGCGCTCGTCGTCGGCCGAGGAGCGACTTCGGCGGAGCGCACCGCCCGCCAAGGGGCTGAGGGGCGGCTCCAGCAGGAGCAAGCCGCCCTCGTCGACGCCGGTCGGTGCCGGGAGCAGGAGCGCGTCGCTCGCGAGGCGGCGCGAGGTCGGCCCCGGAGGAGCGGAACACCGCGTTCTCCAAGGCCGAGGGCGAGCTGATTGTGCTCAGCATTACAAATGCAAACCAGGAGCTGGCCCTTCAGGAGCAAGGTGAGACCGTCAAGCGCCTCGAGCTGGCGGTCGAGGCCGTGCGCCGCGACTTCGAGGCGGAGAGGAAGCAAGTCGAAGGTGAGCTGCCGTTTGACTCTCGTTTGGTTGGTTTTCCGTTTGGGAATTCGCACTCCTTTTTCGATTTCTTTCTTGTCTTGGTGACTCCGGGCTTGCGCGCCGCTGCGGGGCATGCGGTGAGCGGGCCGAGGCACTGCGGGCTTCCTATAACTCCTCCGAGCCGGGGCTGCGGGAGCCGCGTGGTGCGGCCCTCGAGACACCGCCAAGCCGTGGAGGAGGGCGAGGCACGGGCCGGCGGCTCGGCGGCCGGTCGCTGCGCGCCCTTGGCGGCCACGTCACCGAGCGGATGCGCCGAGCGCTGCGTCTTGGCGTCCGAAGGCCCTCGGAGTGGTTCGATCCTACTATGAGGTCAACTTCGAGGCGCTGGCGGAGGGCTACGTCGTTCCCGAGGGTGTCGAGGACGAGGTGGCGATGGAGCGTGTGGACGCGCTCGCCGCTGACGCCGCCGGGTCGCTCGCTGAAGCCTTCGAGGAGTTCCTCTTCCCGGACGCTGTTGACGCCGCCGCTCCTCCTGCCTGAAGACAGCTGGGCGCTAGGCCCATTTTTATGTGTGTATCAGTATTCTGGCCTCGCGGCCTTTGTAAATGAACGAGTTGTTTTTGACATAAACGTCTGCTGAAATGAAGTCTTTTGTTTACTACGCTTTTTGTTTCTCCTTCTTCCTGAGTAGATTCTAGTTAGGGGAGTTCGATTTTCGCGGGGGGGCTGCTGGGTTGGAGGCGAGAGAGAAGGGCCATATCCTCGCGGCGTAGGCTATCTCTGGCTCGCGCGCTCCTTCCGCTAGGCCGCCTGCGCCCTGTTCGAATCGTTGCTCGGGGTTGAAGTAGAAAACAAACTTAGCGCGCGTTTCTTTTGTTTTTGCGCGAAAATGGGACCATTTTGGGGGGGGTGCCCCCCCGCAGTAGCCCCCGAGGGTAACTTGGGTTTCAGGGGAAAGCCGAGTTGCCCTTTTTATTAGACTTGAAGCATTTACATAGTTGTTACCAACTGGGGCGTTGGTCATATGGTTTTTACAATAAAAATTACTTGGAAATCCTATCTAAGGGTAGAAGCGACGTAGCTGTTGGATGTTCCAAGCGTTGGTGAGCTCTTCACCGTCCTCGTTGGCCAGCTTGTACGTGCCGGGCTTGAGTACCTTCACCACGACGTAGGGTCCCTCCCATGGGGGCGATAGCTTGTGGCGCCCTCGGTTGTCTTGGCGTAGCCTTAGGACCAAGTCCCCTTCAACGAAGTCCCGTCGACGTATCTTGCGTGCTTGGTAGCGTCTTAGGGACTGTTGATACCTTGCGGAATGCATTAAGGCCACGAGGCGTGCCTCGTCCAGCTGATCCAGCGAGTCCTCGCGGGCTCGCTGGTTGGCATCCTCGTCATAGCCTCGAACCCTGGGCGATCCGTATTCTAAGTCCGTGGGGAGGACGGCCTCCGCACCATGGACTAGGAAAAACGGGGTGAACCCAGTGGCTCTGCTCGGGGTGGTCCTTAGGCTCCACACAACTCGCCGGGTAGCTCTTGGAGCCATTTTCGCCCGCATTTGTTGAGCCGGTCGAAAATTCGGGCTTAAGGCCCCGTAGGATCATGCCGTTGGCACGCTCTACTTGGCCGTTGGTCTGTGGGTGTGCCACAGCCGCCCAATCCACACGGATGTGGTATTTGTCGCAAAACTCCAAAAACTTCCTGCCCGTGAACTGGGACCCATTGTCGGTGATGATGGAGTTCGGCACTCCAAAGCGGTAGACGATGTCGGTGAAGAATGTTACTTGCTGCTCGCCCGAGATTCGTGATGGGGCGCACCTCCACCCACTTGGAGAACTTGTCGATTGCGACCAACAAGTGGGTAAAGCCCCCGGGCGCCTTCGCGAGGGCCCAACGATGTCCGGCCCCCACACGGCAAATGGCCACGTTACGGGGATGGTCTCACGGGGCATGGGCGGGTAGGTTGGACTTGCGGGCGTAGAACGGCACCCTTCGCGGTGCGTACGATTTCGGCGGCGTCCGCAACCGCGGTGAGGCCGCTAAAAGCCTTGGCGGAACGCATTGCCGACGAGGGTACGAGGCGCCGCATGATGGCCGCGGATCCCGGCGTGGATGTCCCGCGGAGGAGTTCGCGCCCTTCGGGGAATGGGCACGCACCGCCGCAGGATGCCGCAGGCGGTGCGCTTGTACGGCTCGTCGTCAACGAGGGCAAAAGACTTGGCCATCCCGGCGATGCGCCCGGCCGCGGCCCGGTCCGCGGGGAGTTCCCCTCGAGCCATCCGGGCAATGTATTTGTCACGCCGGTCCGTTTTGACGGAGAGCCGGCTCGATGTCCATTACGTCGGATCCGTAGGCGCCATACCCCTCGAGGAGGGAGAGCACGTACGCCTCGTTCGAGGGGTCCTCGTCCATGGGTTCCGCACCTTTTTGTTGGGTTCGAGGGAGCCCCCGAGGGTTCGGCGTGACTCGAGGGGTGGGGCTCGAAGATGACCGAGGGTTGAGTGACGTCGCGCGCGAAAACGTTCGGGGGGAACGGTGATCCGCCCGGACGTAATCTTGGCCGGCCTCATCCGCCTCCTCGTTGTACCGGCGGGGCACATGGTTGAGCTTGATGCCGTAGAACTTGTCCTCGAGGGCTCGCACGGCTTTGCAGTAGGCCTCCATCTTGTCGTCATGGCAGCTCGCGTTCTTCATGACTTTATCGATTACGAGCTGCGAGTCCCCCCGCACGTCGAGGCGCTTGACGCCTAACTCAATGGCGATTTTGAGGCCACAAAGGAGGGCCTCGTATTCGGCCATATTGTTAGACGCGGGGAAGTGGAGGCGCACTGCGTAGCGCATGTGCTCCCCAAGGGGTGACACGAAGAGCAGGCCCGCGCCCGCCCCCGTTTTCATCACCGAGCCGTCGAAGAACAGAGTCCAGCACTCTGCTTGGATGCGGGGGCGGCGGTGCGTATCCGTCCACTCGGCCGACGAAATCCGCCAAGATTTGAGACTTGATGGCCTTGCGCGGGGCGTAGGCAAGCGTCTCGCCCATCAGCTCTATGGACCACTTGGCAATCCTGCCCACGGCGTCGGGGTTGCGGATGATCTCTCCCAGCGGGAAAGAGGAGACCACAGTGACGGGGTGGGCCTCGAAGTAGTGGCGGAGCTTGCGCCGTGCAAGGACTACCGCGTACAGCAACTTCTGGACCTGGGGGTAGCGCGTCTTGGTGTCTGACAGGACCTCGCTGATGTAATAGACGGCCCCCGTACGGTGTAAAGCATGCCCTTCCTCCATGCGCTCCACGACGACCACGGCGGCCGACCACCCGGGTGGTCGCGGCAACATAGAGCCGCAAGGGCTCGCCGTCCGCGGCGGTGTGAGAATAGGGGCGTGCGCTAAGGACGCCTTTAGCTTGTCGAGCGCGTCCCGGGCCTCGGCGGTCCGGGAGAAGCGTTCGTGGTTCTTGAGGAGGCGATAGAGGGGCGAGGCCCTTCTCGCCGAGCCTCGAGATGAAGCGGCTCAAGGCGGCAAGGCACCCCAAAGCACCTTTTGCACCCCTTTGAGGTCCGGATTGGACCCATTCGTTCGAGGGCCGCAACCTTTTCGGGGTTGGCCTCGATTCCCCGTTGGGAGACAATGTATCCCGGGAGCATGCCTCGCGGCACTCCAAAGACACACTTTTCGGGGTTTAACTTGACCCCATTGGCCCGTAGGCAACCGAACGCGATGCCAAGGTCGCCAACCAGGTCGTCCGCCTTCCGGTCTTTACGACGATGTCATCCACATACGCCTCGACCGTCCGCCCGATGTGGTCTCCGAAAACGTGCCGCATGCGGCGGTACGTTGCACTCGCGTTTCGGAGGCCAAATGGCATCGTGACGTAGCAGAACATCCCGAACGGCGTGATGAATGAAGTCGCGAACTGGTCGGACTCCTTCATCTTTATTTGATGGTATCCGGAGTAAGCATCAAGGAAGCAAAGCAATTCACACCCAGTTGTTGAGTCAACGATTTGATCAATTTGCGGCAAAGGAAAAGGAACTTTAGGACATGCTTTATTAAGACTGGTGTAGTCTATACACATCCGCCATTTCCCATTCTTTTTCTTTACAAGCACGGGGTTTGCTAGCCACGTTGGGTGGAACACCTCCTTGATGAACCCGGCCTCGAGAAGCTTCCGCAGCTCCGCTCCGATTGCCCGTCGCCGCTCCTCGTCGAAGCGGCGGAGCCGTTGTTGCGCGGCGCGGGCGTGAGGGAGATGTCAAGGGAGTGCTCGGCGACCTCCCTCGGGATGCCCGGCATATCCGAGGGGCTCCACGCGAAGATGTCGGCGTTGGCGCGGAGGAAGTCGACGAGCACCACTTCCTATTTGGGGTCGAGGGTGGAGCCGACCCTCAACACCTTGCCCTCGGGGGCGAAGGATCGAGGGGGACCTCCTTGGTGCGCTCCGCGGCCTCGAACGTGCGGTGTGCTTGGCGGCGGAGTCGAGGTCGTCGTTGACCATCTTCTCCAAAGTGGTCACCAGCGCTTCGTCCAGCGCTAGCGCCTCTGCGTGCTCTACGCACTCGACGTCGCAGTCGAATGCGTGCTCGATGGACGAGCCGACGGTGATGACGTCGTTCGGTCCCGGCATATTCATCTTCAAGTAAGTATAGTTGGGGACCACCATGAATTTGGCGTAACGGGGTCGCCCAAGTATAGCGTGGTAGGCTCCCTTGAACCCTACCACCTCGAAGGTGAGGATCTCCTTGCGGAAATTCTTCGCAGTGCCAAACCAAACCGGCAGGTCGATGCGCCGAGGGGCCGGACACCGCTTGCCGGCGCGATGCGGGTGGAACGGCTTCGTGCTGGGCCGCAGCTGGTCCAACCCGATCCCCATCAAGCGCAGCGTATGCGCGTAGAGGATGTTGAGGCTGCTGCCCCCGTCCATCAAGACCTTCGAGAACCGCGCGTTCCCGATGATGGGGTCGACCACCAGCGGGTACTGGCCCGGGTTGGGGACGCGGTTCGGATGGTCCTCCCGGGCCGAAGGTGATAGCGTCCTCCGACAAGTTGAGGAAGGAGGGAGGCGCCTTCTCCGCGGCGAGGACCTCGTGCCGCTCCTTCTTGCGGCGGCGGGTCGACATGTCGACGGTGGGTCCCCCAAAGATGAGGAACACGTTCTCCACGGCGGGGAAGCCGCCGGCGTCGCCATCTCCTCGGTCTTTCTTGGCCTCTCGCCTCCTTTGCGGCGGCGCGGCCACAGAACTTCTTGAGCATGTCGCACCGCTCAAGAGTGTGATTTACCGGGGTCTTGTGATAAGGACATGGCTTTTTCGAAGCATGTCGTCAAACACCCCCGGGCCTCGGGGGGCCGGTCGAGGGCCCCGTCGAGCCGGGTCAGCCGAGGGCCTCGGCATTACCGCCGTCGCGCCCCCGCTCGCGCGCCTCGCGCGCGCGGCTTCTTTCCCCTTCTTGCCCCGCTTGTCGTTGCGGTGGGGCTCCCCGGACTTGCGCCCTCCGCGGGCGCGTCCTCCGAGCGCTTGCCCTTCTTGCCGTCGAAGATCGCTCCCACGGCCTCCTCTCCTGAGGCGAAGCTGGTGGCGATGTCGAACAGCTCGTTGGAGTCCGCGGGCGGGCTGCGTCCCAGCTCCCGCACGAGGTCCCGGCACGTGGTGCCCTCGAGGAAGGCGTGCACGATTTCGGATTGCGCCACGCTGGGGAGCTCTGTACAGCGCTTGGAGAAGCGCCGTATGAAGTCCCGCAGCGACTCGCCGGCGTCACGTGTGCGGGAGCGCGGGTCCCGAGAATTCCCGTGGCGCACGTACGTGCCCCGGGAAGTTGCCCACGAACGTGCGGACCGGATCGTCCCAATTGTGGATTTGGGTGGCGGGCGGTGTGCTCGAGCCATGTCCGGGCCGCATCGCCGAGGTGCGGGGGGCAAGTTGCGGATGATGACCTCGTCGCCGGTTGCCCCGCCCACCGGCAAGCCAAGCGGTAGTCGTTGAGCCACACGCGGGGATCCGTCTCCCCGTTGTACTTGACAATGGTCGAGGGCCGGCGGAAGCGGCGGGGGAAGGGCTGCCGCGCGGATCTCCCGGCCGAACACACGGGTCCCCGGGGGCTCCGGCGTCGGGGGAGCGGTCCTCACCGCCGTCGTAGCGTCCGCCCCGTCGAGGGTGGTAGCCCACCGGCCGCTCGCGCGTCCGCCTTGCTCGTGCGGCGGGCGTTGATGACGTTGCGAGCGTCACCATCCGAGCTCGCGCGTGTCAAGGAGCCGTTCCATGGCCGCTACGCGTCCCGAGTTGGCGGGTCGCCCCGCCGCTTCCCCCGCGTGGACCGAGGGTTCGCCCCCTTGTGCGGCCTCATCACCCCGCGCATCCCCTTGTTGGCGGATGCGCGACGCCGAGCTCTCGGCCGCCGGACGCGCCGCTTGCTCGATGAGAGTCTGCACCTCGCGGTGCAGGTCTCGTGCCTCAGGGGTCGAGGGTGCCGGCATGGCCGTAGCGGCGTTGCGGCGGCAACGAGCTTCTGACTTGCCCGCGGCGGCATGTCAGGGTTGTCGGCGTTGATGCGGTCGCGGGCATGTCTGCCCAGCTCCCGCACGCGCTCGCCGCGAGCGGAGGCTTCTCCGGCCATCGAGGCGCGGAGCGGCCCGCACCGTCCGGCTCCTCCGCCGGCTTGGCCTCGAGCTCGCGGGCTTGGGCCGGTTGCACGTCGGCGTCGGCCCCGGTAGGAGCGCTTGGCCCTGCGGCTAGGCGTGTGGCGATCCCTGGGGCAGGCGTGATCTCCCCGTCTCCGGCGCCCACCGCGCCAGCGGCATTGGCTGGGTCGTTGGTGATGACGGCGTAGCACTCCCGCGCGGGGTCGTAGCTCCCGGTGCTGGAGTCGTCGGAGCAACCGAACCAGTAGTCCGTGGCGTCAAGGAAACGCCTGAACATGACTGGGTCCGGCACGCCGGAGAAGTCCCCATTCCGCGTACCCGTGGCGGTTGGCGGGCGGCAACGCGTCGAGGGAGCCCGGGGACGACTCATCGGCCGGCGAGGCGCGGGATCCCCGGCTATGAAGACGTGATGGCCGGGCGGAACCCCGCGCATCGTGGTGTTGACGCTTGCGTTGTAGGCCGACGTGGCACCACGCGGCCCAATGGGGATGCGCGGTCCGAGACCGTGCGCCGTCCCGCCGGGATGGTGGCGGTCGTCGTGGCGGTGGGCGCGCCATGCCGAGAGGCGGCGCGCTCGGCTCGCCGTCGCTCGACCGCGCCCGGCGCGAATGCAACCCGCAGCGGCGGTGGCGTCGTGGCGTCGATGGGCCGCGGCATCCGCGCCGCGGGCGTCCGCGCCGTGGTGGTGCGTGCGGCGGGGACCGGGGCGGGCCCGGCCGGCGCCGCGCGCGGAGCTCCTCACGGTTGGTGAGGCGCATGAGGTAGCCATTCCCCGTAGCCTGAAAGTTCAGGCCTCCGAACCGGATTTCGAACCCGGCGGGGAGGGGGGTCCGAGCGCCCATGCAGATGCGTGTACCGCGGTACTCGGTGCGGATCACCATGGAGGGAGTTGACGGATTGACCTTAGGCGCTCAGATAGCCCCACGGTGGGCGCCAACTGTCGGTGCGGAATATGGTCCCGACACTAACCGCAGTAAGCGCCGTGGTCTATCCCTCAATGGTCGATGCTAAGCAACAAGTGACACGAGTTTTATCCCGGTTCCGGCCGAGGGGGTCGTACGTCCGGCGGTGGCGTGCTCAAGGCACTATATTACTTAGCACCGGGGTGCTGTGGTGGGGGGCGCTACAAGCAAGGCGGGAGAGGAAGCCTCGGCTTCCAAGTCCCCGGTGCGATGGCCGAAGATGTTGTGGGAGAATTGGAGAGCAAGTGCGTGGTGCGGCTTTGTCTCCAATTGTGTTGTGCCCGTGTCTTCCTCCTCCTCCCCGCGGCGGGGAGGGTTTGTCCCCCTTTTATAGATCAAGGAGGGAGCGAATCACATGCGCGCCGCGCTATCTAGCTACGTGAAGGGGCGTGGCGTGCTATGCGCCAGAGTGGGCGGCCGTCCGACGATCCTTGCGGCGATCCGGCCATGGCCTATCTTGTGCCCGAACAAGGGCGGTTCGAGGGTAGAAGGGCGGTGGATGGCGGTGATGTCTTCGATGGGCTCGAGGGAGGCGGCGACGTTGGCCCGTACGGAGTACGGGGGTAGGTAAAACGGCGTCCCGTTCCAATACGTTTCGACCGTGACCGGAGTTGTTGCTACGGTGCCGGGCGTGCGCACCGCCGCGCGGGGACGGCGGCCATGCCGCAACAAGGCCGGGATGGCGTTCCTCCCGGCCTAGCGCCTCCACCTAACCCCCGTAGGGTCACAAGAAAGCAAATCGAGGGTGTAGCCGGCCCCCCTTCGAGGGCTCGGTGCGTTAGCCGTCATGGAGCGGGCGCACGGTGTCACGGGACCGACACCGGCCGCGGCTGCACGCTCCCTCCCCACGGTGATGGGGATGGGCTCCTTCCCCGGGGAGTTGGTGCGGCGGCACGGGGCGCGAGCCCCGGCGCATGATGGCGCCTGTCCCGCCGGTGTCGGGGCGTTAAATGCCCGTGTACGGGGGCGGGCGCACGCGAGCGGGGCGCCCTCGAGCGAGGCGAACCCCGGTCGAGGGCGGGGCGGACCCTCGAGCGAGGCGGAGCCTCGCTCGAGGGGGGAGCGGGCCCTCGAACGGGCGGAGCCGCTCGAGGGGGAGGGCACCCCCTCGAACGGGATGGAGCCCGCCCGAGGGAGGCGCGCACCCTCGAGCGAGGCGAAGCTTTGCTCGAGGGGATCTTCGAGAGGGTCGCCTTGGTGGGCCGTCGAGGTCCTTGCGGCGTGGGCCGTATCCCCGCATGGTTAGGCAAAGTGTGTTTGGCTTTGTTGCGGGTTTTAAGTGGGGATTTCCCGGTTGTTAAAGGGGACCCCTAAGGTCGTCCCCGACGGTGGCGGCGAACGAGTCCCCTGTGGAGATATCCTTCATGTCGTCGTCGAAGATCATCGCCGGAGTGAACTGCCGTCACGCTACACGAAGAGCTCGCGGTCACCCCTACCTGGCGCGCCAACTGTCAGATGGTGAGATTTGGACAGCCCACGAGGGTGTTAATCCCTGTGGTTTAGTTGCTCGACGGGGCATAATCTAAGGCTAGGAACTCGAAGGTCGCACACGAGTACGCGGAACACAGAGAACACGACGAGTTTATACTGGTTCGGGCCTCCGGAGAGTAAAAGCCGACGTCCAGTTGTTGGTGTAGATTTATCGAGAATTGCGTATATCTTGCAAGGGGTCACCTCGCCCGCCTTATATTGGCCAGCGGATGAGGTCAGTTCCCAGACTCCAGGTCGGTTACGACCAGGATACCTAAGTCTACATTACACATCTTGCCATATCCTGTCGATCTGCTTTGGGTGAAATCCACCAAGGTCTTGTCTTGTACGCCAAGTCTTAAGGTCGTTTTGGATTAGGTCGTCTGGGGAATCTTCTGGAAGGTCTTCAGGAGGTCGTGTGGGCTGCCAACTAGGTCGGTTGGGCCCATTGACAGGTCGGCGGGTCTTCTGGTAGGCCAGAACCACTTGTCGGGGACGGCCGTGAGCCTGGTCGGTGGGGACCCAGGGGTACCCATGTCTCACAAAGTGTGTGTTGTCTTTTCAGCTCTTGCTTTCTGGAGAGCCTCGAGTTTTGCCCTTCGTTCTTGACCTGTGATGTGCGAAGGTTCTGGAGTGTGAAAGATTCTGTTGTCTTCGTCATGATGGTGCTCCTCTTGGTCGGTCTCGGTGGGAACGTTCTTCTTGGACCTCTTCTGTGGTGGCATCGTGAGTTGTTTTTCGGCTGAGACACGGTGGGCACCAATGTTCGGGGGTCCGAAAAATCGGATAGAATCCCCTAACACGAGAACACAAGAACAATGGAATCAAACGTGCAATTCGCGAAAGAATATGAGACAAAAAATCTCCAAAAGACTGCTCTCGCCTCAAAAGTTGTGAATCCCTTTACACGTGCCCTCGCGCCCCTTTTACAGGGAGACGAAGGGACTTTTACATACCGAAAATACCCTCGAATATAAGGAATATTCCTAGTGTGAACATGTACATGAATGTCTTTTACATTCCGTGATTTGCGGGGCTGATTTCATACATTTACAAGCCTGCCACTAGTTCACACGTCACACCGGACTTTTGTGGCAACGTCTTTGACTTGGCTTCTTGCTGGTTCCCGAATCTCTTATACATGAAAATCTTCATGCATCATGACCTACGAATTTAGACTTTAGTAGATTCCCGAATTTCATAGATTCCCGATTTCGGAGTTTCGCAGGTTCATGATTCCAGAGCTTCGCAAGTTCATGATTCCAGATCTACGTGAGTTCCTGATTCCAGAGTTTTGCGAGTTCTTGATTCCAGAGTTTCGCAAGTTCCTGATTCCATAGTTTCGCGAGTTCCTGATTCCAGAGTTTCGCAGGCCTCAAACATCCTGAAATGGGTTAAAAGTTCGAGTACAGAGGCCAAGTTCGGCTGTCTCTTTCGCACATTTTTTAAATTAACAAAACATCCCATAGGAGCCAAAATGAAAATTTCATCTTATGAGTAACTCACGAATTTTGGCAAGCCCGACGTTTCGAGGGTGTGAGGCTTTACCGAATTCCCCAACACACTCCTGGATAGCAGCATCCACAGCAACTTCAATTCCTTTACTTGCATCAGTGCTAATAACCAAACCAGTAGGTGCACCAATAACAATCTTCAAATTCTGGATGAACCATGTCCAACTTTCCTTTGACTCAGACTCAATCACTTCATAAGCAATGGGACATAATGTTGACGGTACATTATCGTATCAAAGTTCATATGGAATTGCAACCGGACAAATCCCCCGTCGTAGTCAAGGGACCCTTCTTCCCTCGAGTGGTGAACCCAAGGTATCGAATCTGTGGAACAATGTGCAACACAAGGATTCAATCTAGTAAAGCAAGGAAAGCTATCTAATGAAGAACCAAATTGCATCTAAGAAATCATCAAGTAAACTCATCTAATCTAATCTACTAAAGAGGTAGCAAGAGAAAGCAAGAGATAACCGATCTCGAGAGTCTAGATCATGCTTATGTTGTAGCTCCAAACAAGATAGATGAAGATAGAAAAGCGAATCTCATTAAAAGCATCTTTAAACCGTGGCCTCCGGTCCGATTCCGAAAACACCCGCCTTTCGGAACCCCCGTTCTGTCACAACGTATTCCTATTCATGCGGGTAGTCTAGGGCGAGTTCGATAAGAACAAGTTGAAATCACTTGGTCGGTCCAAGTATACACCTCTAGCCACCGCGGCTACAAGAGCACCCTAAGCAATCTATCTTAAGTATAGATTGGGGGAAGAAGCAAAACCAAGAAGAAAACAAAATCATCGAGAAGGCACTTGATCGCTAGAAATCGGATTCACTATAAAAACTTCACCATGAATGATTACATGAACAAGATCACCACCGGGATCCTACCTCGATCTTGATCCTTGCTCCGGAGCTCCGACGTGGTCTTCCATGCAAGGTTCCCACGTCGGCTAGGGAGACCCTAAACAACTAGCACGACCCTCATCTCCGAGATGGTGTCCCTCAAGCTTCTCTGCTTCTCAGCGGCGGATGACGAGTTGATTGATGCGTGGCTCTCAGTCAGGGGGCTATAAATAGCCCGAGATGCATCTAGGTCAAAGGGAGGGGCGACTGGGCCTTGAAATGGGCTGGGCCGGCCTGGACCGACTGGCCTGGGCCCACTTCGGCCCAGTTCGTGGCCTCCTTCGCCCGGTGTTGCTTCCCGAGTCTTCTAGATCCTTCCCCCTTCTGCATGTGGGCCCTTGTCGTCAGTTTCTCTCCGAATTGGACGAAGCTCCTTATCTCGCAAGATTCAACACTTTTCTGGCTAGGTCCTCAGAGTTTTCCATCTTCTCGGGTTGGGTCCTTGGGCTTCTTGGGGTCATGTTCACTTCATTGCTTGACTTGTATCGGGCTTCAAGGTCTTGTCATGAGGTGCTTAATGAACTTATCCCGGAAGTCTTGCTTTCAATGCTAAAACCCTGCATAAACACTAAACTCCAAAACTGGCATGCACAAGTGAACTTGTTATACCACGGGGGTTAGTACCAATGGATAAGATACAAAAGTCATGCCAACACCGAAGGTAAACTCATGGCTAGGTTGACGGAATTTCATCATCAACAGCTCCCCCATGCTTAAACCTTGCTCGTCCTCGAGTAAGCCTTCGTTGGATATCATCGTTGCCCTTCATTGTTTAAACCTTGCACTTGATCATACACGAGAAAACATAATGCTCTCAAAAGTTTAGTTCTTTAAAGTTCCATAATGTACTAGCCTTCATCTCTACGGAGGGTACATTATTAATTAAGCTTATCCCACAAGTATTAGCATGCTCCCAAAAATTCAAATGGATCTCAGAAATTTTGAAATAAAGAACAAGATGAAAAATAGCTAAACCAAGTTCAAAAATTTAAACCACCTTGCATCTTGCTCATGAACTATCATCTCATCTTGTCTCTCAAGCCTATTTCTTCTACTCCTTTCCCTCTCATAACATTCATATATGTGGTAGGCTTGATATGGAGCTCTTTGGGAAAGTTTAGTCCTACCAAGATTTTATAAATGAGATGTTGTCAAAACAAGACAAGCTTCTCATGGTCTTACCGAGACTCGTCAAGAAAATAATGTTAAGTCAAGGAGGGGAAAGAGAAAAATACACACACTTGAGATGGGTGGACATGTGCAAATGGCAAAGAGTGATCCCGATGCACAAAGGAAGTCCTCTTTATCGGATTGCACATGGTTGGAAAATGAGTATGGATCTTTTAATCTTGAAGCCTTGAAATTCCTAATGCACTTTAGAGAACCAGGGAGTTCACTTTATTTTTATATCATACATACTCATATATTTTTTTCCTTTTCTTATTTTTTTCTTTATACTCACTTTTTTCTTCTTCTTTCTTTCTTTTTTTCATTCATTCATTTTTTTTATTTGCTCCCCTTGAACTCTAAAATTGCATTGTACCTACCTCCTCCCCCATGCTTAGACGTTTGCTCGTCCTCGAGCAAAGAGGTGATAGAGATAAGGTAGGTACCGGAAATACTTTTCCTTTGGAGAGATACTTGAAATCTTCAATGTTGGCACCATCTTGCGATCTTCCTTGAATTGACGATCCATTCTCAATGATAGGTTGTGGTCAAGAAGGTAATCACAAAAGATGATATTTGGTTTTAAGGGTGGATATCCAGCGAGGTTTGTGAGATCTCCGATGTGGGGATACACAATGCACGGATAAGAGGCTAGAAATAAGATAGATACGCAAAAACGGAATGACCAGCTTCTTAGTCTCGGGCCAGAGAAATCAAGGCCTGAAATAACTCACCCAAAAATAAATCTTGTATACTAACTTTTTACACTCAAATATTTATATGGCTCTGGATAGGTAGAGCAACATGCAAGTGGTATTTATGACAAGGTTAGCATTACTTTTAAGAACAAAAATAAATCATCTTTAATCCATCTAAAACTTGAGAGCACATAAAACACTATGGGTCTTTATTTTTATCATAACCTCCGCTAAAGATTAAGCTAGCAACAACAACAACAACAACAACAACTTAGCCTTTTGTCCCAAGCAAGTCGGGGTAGGCTAGATATGAAAAGCTAGCATTTAGATAATTTTTAAGAGAGCACTAGCTTAAACAAGCATAAAACAATTACAAAGATAAACAAAGCGGCAATTATAATCATATATCATCATGGCACAAACGTTGTAACTTTACTAATGGTAAAAACTTAGTGGTGACTTTATTCATGATGAAAATAAACACTAACACACATACTGAAATTTAAATAAAAACTAAAAACACTACGCATAAATAGGCGCATACAAGCTGAAAATTAAAGAAAAGGGGGTATAGGAAAGATTAAACTAAAGCTCCTCCTCTCTCTAATCTTCCGCCCGTGGTTGATATTAATAGTCTTGGTTATTGTACCCTTGCTCATAATAGGATTGCACCACTCCTCCTATGAATTGTATGACGGTGCTAAGTGAAGGTGTCCAAGCGCATAAGCGATGTTTGTATTTTCTTCACCCATTTGGTTTGCATTGTTTAGGATGGCTGCAATAATTTGCATGTTCCTCACAGCGTATCCTCCAATGTGGCCACATTTTGTTGTGGTCGAGGAAGGTGTGCATATGGCTCCGCAAAGGCTACGTTGGGCACCGCAAAATTTGGTGGGGGCATGGCTGCACCACTCCCCCATGCTTGCATTGGTACATACCCGTAGTAAGTCGGTGGCGCCAGGGTTCCTCCAAATGGTGGGACATAATTTTGTTGTGCACCTCCTTCTTGGGTCGTGGAAGAACCTTCTCCTATAATCCTTCTCTTTTATTTTTATTTGCCGGCACAATAAGTCCTTCCTCTAACCAATCTTCTTTCCCCTCAAGAAAAAGTCTTAATCTTCCATCCGATAGGGGCAAATTTACTTTGGCCACTTTGAAGCCTCCTCTCTCATCTTCACTTATATATTTGCTTTTCTTCATATATTCAATCCTAGGGAGGCCCGGCTAGGATATGCTTCAGGTTCCTTGTAATACCCGGTTTCAAAGAGATAGCCAACATGAAGAGGTAACACCCCGAACCATCTCTCGAACCTGATGTTGCTTCACAACACCACCGGTTGATCATAAGTTGAATGGGGTCGATTGGCTACCTGGCAATCAAAGCCGAGTAAAGCCAATTCAACTCCGTGTTGGTTATCTTTGTCTCTCTTATTCTCCCCCAAAATCCTTTTGCACATCCATGAGTGAAACTCTTGGATGATGGGGTTCCGAATAAAATTTCTTTGTTGCTACGCTTCTCCCGCGATCATACTCCAAAAACCTTCCATGTGCCTCCATGCACATCCACTTGTTTTGGGGCTCCCTTTTGAAAACCAAGCAATTACCTAATACATAGGGAACCGCTTGTTCAATCAAGATAGGAGACACTCGCCCATGGGTCTACGATACTAGAACATGCAGTCGTTTCGAACATGAAAACCAATCTAATCTATCGGGGGTTGTGACCGCGGTTTCGCCCTTTCCCTCCTCTCATACTCACTACGCGAAGGTACTCATGACTAGACCTATGATGGTCACGGCGTATTAAATGGATCCAAGGAAGCATTGGATCTCTACTCCCTTTAAGGCATGGTAGCTAACCTTAAGCATTAAAGTATATTCAACACAAGATGATAGATAGATAATCCATAGTATGATTACATCTCAAGATCGATTACAACCCATGGATGAAAGGAGGTTAACCTATCAAGGTGCTAGACATAGCACCGTTGATCACGGTTACCCTTCCGACGGTGTCTTCCTTCTTCTCCACTTGTGGGTGCTTCCTTCGAGGTAGTTGATCTCCCTCCGAAGATCTCCCTGCTCTCTCTATCTCTAGTTTGTGGATGGCCTCCTGGTGCGAATGGCTCTTTCCAAACGGAATGAGAGACTCAGCACTCCTTCATCAAGGTTATGCACCATGGTCATGAGAATTTCCAAGGCGAATCCCTTGTGGGTGTTTGCCGACACTTCGTTGGGGAATTGCATCCAACCTCAGTGTTCCGTATGAAAACCCAATATGTGGAGAGCTTGGTCGTCGAAGTCGACGTTTGCTACAAGCCTCTCTCAAGGCGAGCGAGCTTCTTCTCCTCCTCCGTCATGATGACAAACCCCTCAGAATACCGCGGAGCGTATGGAGGTGGAGCGGATGATTGTGTCGAGTGGCGAGGTCGGACGGGCGGCTCCTCCATATGTCCTTGAGGTCTGATGAACCTCATAAACGAGTTTCGTGTAGCCCTCATGCCACTGAGGAGAAGAGTGTGGTTCCTCCTCAGCGGTGCCGTGTCTTACTCAATACTCCGAGGATACTCGGAAATCGAGTGCCTCCTCGAAGAGGTTGTCGATGATGGCTTGGACGACGATGATCCCTTCTTCTTGGTGAAAAGACTTGTAGTTTTCTTCCATGGTTGCAGCACTCTCCCTCACAAATATATATTCGGGGTTTTCAACCGGTAACAAGGTACACAAATATTATTTTGGAGTATGGACTTTGAGTGGATTAAGGATGTGATTTGTTTCACGAAACAAGCGGGGTGGATGGATAAGTCTAAGGTGGTTCCGGACTACAAACTAGAGCACACGAACAAAGAGCTGGATGGGAGACTTACCTCGCTCCTCCTCTTGGCTCGGTTCTTCTCTAGCGCTCTCATTTTGCTTTGTGACCGCGTGCACCTTCAAACGTTCTCTCCCACTCCTTCGCTTGCATTATTATTCCTTCCACTTGATGTTTTCGCTTTGACTCACTTCCATACTCCCTTGCCTCACATGCCTCCATGATATTCCTACAAAACAAAGCCTTGGATGCCCCCCATGCTTGTCCTTGCATGTGGTTTGATAAGATGTTAAAGGGGCGTCCCATGATGTATCATGGAGCATGTATGGTTAGGTTAACTAGATTGCCTCCCTCTAAGCATGCTTTAATGCTAAGCACTCCTCTAATTTCGAAAATTAAAAATAATTCAGAGCTATGGGAGAGCTCAAACATAAATTTAGAGAAGTTTTTAAACCATTAAAAACAAATATAAGTCGAAAATATTTTCCGACTACATTTATATCGGTCTCACTGGTATCGTTTGCCTTCATTAGTTGAGAGCAAACTTTTCCCGGCTTGATCATGGGGGCATAGGTTTAGGTTCTAATTTTAATTAGATGAGAGAGATTTTGAATAAAATAAAATTAAATGAGGCTTAGAAAAATTCTAACTCTAGAGAAACCAAGGATAAGGATTTTTAAACCAACCAAAAGTCAAATTTCTAGGTTCACGCGAGTCCTACCACGTGCTGAAATTTAAATAACATCTAGATACAAGTCGTGGCTCTACTCGTGTGTTTTTAGCATGTAAAATAAGTCAACTACAACATCATAAAGAGGATGAATGGTTGAGATAGGTTCTGAATTTTTTTGTTGTGGTTTCTCGAAAAGAAGCAAACAAACACATAGGATGGTTCATGTAAAGGGTTTAAGATCAAAACAAAATATTCAACCAAGAATTATGTCTCTAACATTGTTCAACCATTCTAAGTCTATTGTCTTTGCGTAGTAAAATTAAAAACTAAATTACTTGAAAAGACTCGAAAAACCTGGAATCAGGTTGTCCTCCCGGTAGCTTATTCTTGACTCGACGAAACGGGTTGCCTCCCGCCTAGCACTCCGTTTATAGTCCATGGCTAGACTTCTTCACTTGATTACTTCGGATCAATGCTCTTTGCGGGCGTTGCAATCTTGGGTACCCACTTCCGCACCATCTTGGGCACAGGCTTATTCTTTGGCTTAGTCATATTTTTGGTCTTCACAGGCTGGCTTTGTCCTTTGGTCTTGACAGATGCAACAACTTCCTTCATGTAGTGGCTCGGCATCTCAAACTCCGGTCCTTCGGTCGTGATCTTCATGGTCTCCTTAGTGTGATCCTCCATCTCTCCCGAATGAGTTTGAGTAGCCTTCACCGTCTTGGGACCTTGGGGTTGTCTCGGAAATTCTTCTTTGTCACCAATCGGTTGTCCAGCAAGTTGTCCCACTTGCATCTCTAGCATCTTCATTATGATGAACACTTCACATATAGAGCTTCCGACCTCCGTCACCTTGCCATCTAAATTCTCCAATACTTTGTCCATAGCCTCGTACTTAGTGACGGCGTCCTTGTTGATATTAGCTTGCTCGTCCATGAAGTCCTTCAATTGTATAGAGGAACCAAATCTTGAATGGACGAACTTGCATTAAATCGGGGTTTACCTTGGAGATGGTCGTACTCCTCACACTCCTTGCATGTGGATCTTGCTTCGGCAGCCTTTAGGTGTTGAGCTTCTTTCTTTATCTCCATCTTCTCCATCCTCCTCTTAAGTAAACCGATATGCCACTCAAGGAATCTGGCTCGTATGTATTCATTGAAACGCTCCAAAGCTCCCACAACGTCGGTGAAAGGCGAGTGTTGCACCACGTGGATAGTTGACACTTTGATCTTGAACGGCCTTCCGGCGTCTTGAAGGTTTATGATAGGTAGATCAACGATATCCGGGGTGCATAGCTCGATCTTGCGCTCCGGTTGTGGTTGTTCTCCCATGGGTGGCGGTTGATGTTGATCTTCCTTTGGACTTGGAGGTGGTGATTCCCTTGGAGATTTCGTCGGTCCTTCAACTTCGACTTTTCGATCTAGGGTTTCCAACCCTTTAGCTTGTGTTGCACGTCTCCTTTGCCAGTAAAGTTTTCCTGGATCATTCACAAAAGAAACTTTGGGTTTCTTGGAGAGGTAGCCAACCATCTCCGGCTAGGGTTAGCAAAAACAAAAATCTAGCAAAAGAAAAATTAGGGTTAATCAAAACTAGATTAGATTGATTTTTTTTTCTTTTTGAGGATGATGAAACTTAAGAGATGCAAAAAAAATCAAAATAAAAACTGAAAAAATAAGCGATACTAGATTGGATCTTGATTGCTTGTTCCCTGGCAACGGCGCCAGAAAAGGGGCTTGTTGATGGTAGATTATCGTATCAAAGTTCATATGGATTTGCAAGCGGGCAAATCCCCCGTCGTAGTCAAGGGACCCTTCTTCTCTCGAGTGGTGAACCCAAGGTATCGAATTCGTGGAACAATGTGCAACGCAAGGATTCAATCTAGTAAAGCAAGGAAAGCTATCTAATGAAGAACCAAATTGCATCTAATCTAAGAAATCATCAAGTAAACTCATCTAATCTAATCTACTAAAGAGGTAGCAAGAGAAAGCAAGAGATAACCGATCTCGAGAGTCTAGATCATGCTTATGTTGTAGCTCCAAACAAGATAGATGAAGATAGAAAAAGCCAATCTCATTAAAAGCATCTTTAAACCATGGCCTCCGGTCCGATTCCAAAAACGCCCGCCTTTCGGAACCCCCGTTCTGTCACAACGTATTCCTATTCATGCGGGTAGTCTAGGGCGAGTTCGATAAGAACAAGTTGAAATCACTTGGTCGGTCCGGTATACACCTCTAGCCACCGCGGCTACAAGAGCACCCTAAGCAATCTATCTTAAGTATAGATTGGGGAAGAAGCAAAACCAAGAAGAAAACAAAATCATCGAGAAGGCACTTGATCGCTAGAAATCGGATTCACTATAAAAACTTCACCATGAATGATTACATGAACAAGATCACCACCGGATCCCTACCTCGATCCTGATCCTTGCTCCGGAGCTCTGACGTGGTCTTCCATGCAAGGTTCCCACGTCGGCTAGGGAGACCCTAGACAACTAGCACGACCCTCATCTCCGAGATGGTGTCCCTAAAGCTTCTCTCGCTCCTCGGCGGCGGATGACGAATTGATTGATGTGTGGCTCTCGGTCGGGGGGCTATAAATAGCCCGAGATGCATCTAGGTCAAAGGGGGGGCCGACCGGGCCTCGAAATGGGCCGGGCCGGCCGGCCTCGGGCCGACCGGCCCGGGCCCACTTCGGCCCGCTTCGTGGCCTCCTTCGCCCGTGTTGCTTCCCGAGTCTTCTAGATCCTTCTCCCTTCGCATGTGGGCCCTTGTCGTCGGTTTCTCTCGAATTGGACGAAGCTCCTTATCTCGCAAGATTCAAAGCACTTTTCCGGCTAGGTCCTCGGAGTTTTCCATCTTCTCGGGTTGGGTCCCGGGGCTTCTTGGAGTCATGTTCACTTCATTGCTTGACTTGTACCGGCTTCAAGGTCTTGTCATGAGGTGCTTAATGAACTTATCCCGAAGTCTTGCTTTCAACGCTAAAACCCTGCATAAACACTAAACTCCAAAACCGACATGCACAAGTGAACTTGTTATACCACGGGGGTTAGTACCAATGGATAAGATACAAAAGTCATGCCAACACCGAAGGTAAACTCATGGCTAGGTTGACGGAATTTCACCGTCAACACATAACCAATTGTGCCCGTCTATTGCAACAACAGCCACCAATTGGCCTCTTAACCTCCCTGTTAGGTGGGTGGCATCTATTGCAATATATGGCCTACATCCTTCCAAAAAACCATCAATACATGGCTTAAGAGCTACAAAACATCTCCTGAAGCATACATCCCCTTGATACTTTTGTGTCAAATTCAACAATGCTTCCTGTCAGTGATTTGAGTAGTTCAGCTCTATAAGTGGGCACCAAGTCATAACTATCATCCCACTTGCCAAATATCTTATCAAGAGCCTTCTCTTTGCCCCTCAAAACCTTGTCATATGGAATTTCCATAGAATACCTCTTCTTCAAATCAGCATGCAACTCCTTCGGTCCCTTTGTTGGCTTTTCCTTCAACCAATCGACAACCCTTTCAGCTATCCAATTACTTGTGGTCATTGTATCACCACAATTGTTGACTGGACTACACTAGTGAATTGGTTCAATCTTCTTAACCTACAGCAAAAGCAAGAATCAGCATGCAACATATATATGAAAAAAGAGTACTTGCAGCAAGTGTATGTAAAAAATGCCCGCTTGATATTCTAGATAGTGTACCTTGCATCCAAGGTACTTCTTTATGCTGTTAGATGCAAAAACATGTCCACTTGCAGCCTTTGTCTGCTCTCAAACACTTGGCCCGAAAGCGTTTCGTCTCTCTTCATAGTACGAAAAGCATAATCATTCAATATTGCATGCTGGGTTAATGCTGATTTGCACATCACATCAGGGAATACCACACCAATGTCAACACATGGATCATCAGCATCATAAGAAAAGACAGAAATATCATCTTCATCATCCTCATCAAATATTTCATCATCCGGGTCATATTCAGGATCAGAGTCAGAAGATGCAGCCAAATCATTGTCATAGCTACTATCACTCAGTGCAACAAGTGATTCAGTGTCAAAGTAATTGCCCTCCTCATCAACTCCGACCGGCTCATCATCATCATCATCATCATCATCATCATCATCATTGTGACAACCCGCCCAGGAAAATACTGTACTATCGCCTAAGACCGATCCACTTTGGTCATTAAGCAATAGTAAAGTATCATCCTGTCGTTAGTTGCCGGATTAACGCCCGGTAAATCACTTGAACATCGAACAGAGGATCGACACATGCATTAAAACTCACGCGAAGGCGAGTCCAGAGTACAACATGAATTAAACATTTTAATACAAACCATTGTTCCGGACATGGAGTAAAGGTTCAGAGTTCGAAAATACAGCAGAAATAATTTAAACTAGTGCCATGGTAAACATCACGGGAGGCCATCCGTGAGGTCATTACTTGTCGTCACCCTTCCGGTCACAACACCTGCAATAACAGTTTTTAAAGCAAGGCTGAGTATACTAATACTCAGCAAGACTTAACCGTCGGTGATAACTACATCACCAAACTCTAGACATGGAAGGCTTTTGGCCGGTGGAGCTTCCTTTGCTGAATAGCTACTAAGAGTAGATCCTTACTTTCAGTCTTTTAGCACAAGTTCTAGTTGGACAAGCAATTAATTCATACAACAATATTCCTCGAGTTCCATCATTATGGGATATCATGGCCGCTTGATTAAGCGAGTCTCGGATAACGGTGAGAGGCCGACAATCGATTGATTTAAACCTTGCAAGGTAAACCCAAACACACGGTAGGGCGCCCCCCGAAGGGACAACTTTCCCAGGCCGTTTCCAAAAATCCTCGGGTTGGGATCGAATCTTACAGTCCTTGGTGCAGGCTATCCGGCATACCCCGCGAGATACTCGGAGTCACCATACACCACCCTTCCCGGTAGCTAGCCGGGTAGGAGATTTCTCAAGAGTAGTAATGGTAGGATCTCGTGCCGCCTCATTAAGGTACTAGGCTTACCGGCCCCATAACCGGCGAATGTTTAGTACGTTCAAAAGCTTAGCCCACATGACCACTGGACCAGATCCCAATCCCATGCTCTTACCACATGAGCAATCTATTTAAGGATATATTATGATTCCTATCTAGGAACCTATTCTCGCGAGTGACGAACATCACTCGACTTTTATCGGGTCCTATAGCATAGCAGCTATCGACCTAGCATACTAGTGATAGAGCATAGGTACCTAAAGATCATGCATCTAGGGTTTCAAATCAACTCCTGAAACGTAAATGCACAATCGTAGCAAACATAATTGCATAAGTTTAAAGGACGGGATTAATGATCTGGGGCTTGCCTTCGCTGGCAAGGTTGGCCTTGGGCCCTTCTAGACTTGGGTCCAGGTCTTGAGCTACGTCCACGTACGACAGCTCTTTGTCGGCACCTTCGTCTCCTCCTCCCAGCACGAGCATACGTCTACTGGCGGAAGGATCTACATGAAGATGCAAGTGCAAGATTCACTCAACAATTTTTAATTTAATTATCCCCAAACAATAGATGACAACCATAGGGTGCATTAGTTGGACACATTCACCTAGATAAGAATACATTTAGCATACTCTTCCAAAAAGAAACCGTCTGCAATTCTTTATTAGATATTCTTTTTGATGGTGACTGTGTACATATATATGTAATTAATTTAATTCAACTTCACAAACAGTAGTGGGTGGGTACGTTTAACTTTTTAACGTGATTTGCAACCATACATGAGATTGATTAAGACGGGTTGGTGATTTTTCCCAATTAAAGACTATTAAGCCCTTATTGACCACAAAGCTTTTATTCATGAAATTAATTAATAAAATTCATTGGATGGGTGTGTTACACTCTAACCACCTATAACAAGCCACTGGACACACATGCGAACTTTGGATAGCCATAAATTAATTATTTTTGAAAAAGACAAAAGCTAGCTAGAAGGACAAGGTAAATGCACATAAAAATAATTACTCCACAAAATGATCCTAACTTTCTCACACATGTTATAAGGTTCAAAACTAGCCTAGTGGTGCAGCACATACACCTAGAACTATTATGAAACTTGAGTTATGAAATTTTAAATAAAAACAAGAATAATTCAAGAATAATTATTTCTGGTATTTATAAAATTGTGATTAATTCACCACAGGTGTGTTTTGGCATTAAAAGACAGTGTGCAAAAGTTGGTTGCAAAAACCTAATTATTTTTAGCTAGAAACATCATTTATGCAGATCTGACAGAAATGGAAAAACATTTTTATAAACCGATTTACATCATATCTTTGTGCAATTTTTGGCATAGGATCTACTCATGACCTAACACACAACATATCCAAAAATTAGCTACAGAGGATTTATGGTTTTTGAGATATTGCAGATCTAGGGTTTTCACACTTGTATTTTTCATGCAACAACTGGCAGGAATTAGCTCAGGCAAAAATAACAGAAGTTGTGGGATATTTCACCACGAATCCAACAAAATTGGTTTTACATTTTTCTGATTTTTCTTGATTTTATACGCAATTTACAAGAATCAGGAAATCACTTTTACTATTGGAGTTCACCTTTTGCAGTGAGGACCCTGGAAAGAATTGGAGTTTCGCAATGTAGCCCCTGGGCGTGGCTGGCCAGCGCGGGTGAGCCAAATTCCGGTGAGGTTCGCCAGGGTTTGGCCGGGGAAGGGCACGGGGGTGATCTAGGGACGCTAGGGGCTCGGTTTGGGGCGTTGTACAGGGCGGAGGTGGCTCCGGCGAGCAGCTCGCCGGCGGCCAGGGAGGGGCGGCCACGGAGGAGTCTATTCCGGCGAGGGGCGGCGAGGCTTAGCTCCTAGAGAGGCTAGGGGGTGGAGAGGCCTTGAGAACACTTGCGGTCGGCCGGGAAAGGAGCTCGTCGCGGCTGCTCGGGGGAGCGCGGCGGCGGCTCGGTTGGGCGGAGAGGAGCGGCGTGCGCCACGGCCGGGGGCCCGGGCTCCTTATAAGGCGACGCGCAAGCTCCTTAGTGACCGGTAGGACCGGCGGGGGAAGCCTCGGAATGCGTGTGCGCCGTACGACGGCGAAGGGACCGCCGGTCCGTCGCGGTTCGCACGGCCGCCGGGATTCAAGGCGTTCCCGGCGTCCAAGGCCTCGGGAGGCGTGTAGCGGCCTTGGGAAGGCACGGCCTGCCTCGGGAACATACGGCGGCGGGCCCGGTGCCGAGGCGGCGGCGGCCCGTGGCGGGGCGCGCGCGCGCGCGCGCGCGCGCCGGCCGGCGCGACGTCGCGCGCGGCCTCGCTCTCGGCCCGCACATTTCGGACCGAGCAACTTCCCGTGCGAATTTCTCCCAAAATTTGAACACAAGTGCATGAAGTGATGAATACGAAAGTTGTAGATCTAGCTACCCTGTACAACTTTTGTAAAGGCCGTCTAGTGTTTTTCTCGACGGATTTTGCAGGAACGTCGTGCCAACTTTGAATGCCGCTCTGTCTTGGAAAACAGGAGGTGCTATCAGTCAATCGAGTTTTTCACAAATTTCCACTCAAAATTTGAAATGCCAATCAACATGAAAGTTGTGTCCCTCAACAAGATGGACAACTTTCATAAAGGTAGATTTTGAAGTGTTTAGGTGAATTTTGGAGAACGCGGCAAAAGTTCCGGACGACATTCGCTGACGTCAACAATTAAACCGGTTTTGACTGTGTCTTTGGCCAAGGGTCCACTACGGGTGTGTGTAGGCTTGGTCAAGGGTTCATTAGGGTTCATTGGCGAGGTTTTCGGGGTGATGACCCAGGTTGACCTAGGTTTGACCGGTGTTTGGCCGGTTTGACTCGGCTGATCCGGTCATTAGCGTTAATGACGGTAATTAAAAACCTGGGGCGTCACAATCATCATCATCATCATCATCATCATCATCATCATCATCATCATCATCATCATCATATGCACCTTTTCTGTTGTTACTATTGCATTTTTTAGATTTTGCAGCTCTCTCATTTGTGGTTGAGGCTGTTTCATTTGTGGTCTCTCTCGGTTCTTGAATGGGCTGTGTCGGATCAACAGGAAGATCCAAAAGAGGTGGAGTAATGGGATATTGAAATACTTTGTTCCTCACTGTAGGGTGACATCTACGTTTTGTGGGTGAGAATTGTAATGGACCCTCAAAGACATCAATTTGGGCATCAATGTTCACAACTCTATTTTCTTGGTTTAGCTCAAACCACTACAACTGATTTTCATCACTTTTAATCTCGATAGATGCATCCACCACTGACTGCCAAAGGAAATGTACTACTTCGAACCCCACACGAAGTGTTCACCAAAAAATCAACTAATTGCAGTAGACTATAGCTATATATATCAACAATGTTTGGGAGAGATTGCCTCCTTATATATGTTTTCGCCCCCAATCCGGCAAGCTCCAGTGTGAGCGAATGTTAATAACAAGCTTAAATTCACTAAGATTGAGCCTACAAATCACAGTAGTCGCTACTATTAGCATACCCTAATTACCATACTTTTCAGTTAGCCAAATCACCCTACAAATCGAATCAATTCAATTGCCACTACAGAAGCCAAGGATCAAGAACTTACCCATCCACACTTTGCATCTCGTTGCGAGCCGAGGTCATCGAGGCCCTACACGTCGGCATCCTGTTCCGACGAGGCGCCCTATCCCCGAGCCGTGGCCCCGCGTCGCCCGTCCATTGGAGGCCCCGACCTCGCGCAGCTCGTCCCCGCGAGGTGACCCGCGACCCCGCGCCGCTCGCCCACGGGAGGCGAGCCGCAACCTCGTGCGGCCTCCCCGCCCCGCCCACCGCTCGTCCACACGAGGTGAGCCGCGAGCCTCGCGCGGCCTCCTACCCCGGCCGCCACCCACCGAACCGCTCGCCCCGCCACCGCTTGCCGAACTGCCTGGCCTGCCGCCCGCCGAACCCCTATGTCGCTACTGCCCGACAGGCCCCCTGCCCTGCCGCTGCCTGACGGATCCCTGTCTTACCACTGCATCGCAGGAACAAGAGGATAAGGGTCAACGGGCTCACTAGAGGAGAGGGAGAGGAGTATGTAAGGATAAGAAACAGGGGTAAATAAGTCATTTCCTATCTGTTTTTCTTTTTACCCCCTCTTTTCTTCTAATTTTATCGGTCACAACTCATGACGTCCAGAAATGGGGGTAGACGGCTTATTCAGATTAAAAAATGGGGGCAAATGTATAGATGGCCACCGTGTCGTGCCGGCCCAACACGCGGCACGGTCGTGCCGTGCCGCGGCACGCACCGCGACGGCCGCAGCGTGCCGCCGTGCTGGCCGTGTCGTGTCTGACCATGCTATGGGCCAGGGGTGTGGCCCATGACACGGCACATGGGTCGTTTACCCGTGTCGTGCCGCCCATGGGCCACGGTCATTTTCACCATGCCGTGCCGGCCCATGGCACGCCAACATGAACACTTCAACAAAATTACATACAAACTTACCAAGTACAAAGCAAACAGCAGAAATCCAAATTTTATGAAACTGACTATTATCAAAAGGAGTTGTGTGCAATGCTGCCTCATTAAAAACCTTTCTAAGTAAAACTCACCCTTGTGAGAAACCCTAGAAAGGGAAAACGAGTACAGCTAGCTCAAAACAAAAGTTTCACAAGTCTTAGTTCATCTATCCTATTACAATAGCCAACATCAGTGGCAAGTTTTTCAAGTCATCAAGTGGGCAAGGCAAAGTTTAAACACCACAGTTCTATCCTATTACAAGATGTAAGATGTTCATCTTCCAATTTTCCACTAGGTCTAGCAGGTCACCAGGACCACCAGTCCACCACTTGAGTCTTGTAGAACCAAAAGATGGAGAAATGCCTGCAAAATTAGGTATTAGAACATGAAAGATGAATATGAAAGATGAATTAGGTATTTACACAGCAAAGACCTTATCAATCAAACCAAACTCCTCAACAACAGATGCTATTTTTCAGCAATGTTTTCACCAGTATGTGATGCCTCAATAAGCCTAAAACCAATAACCTTTTTATACAACTCCCAATCAGCCCCAACATAATGAGCAACAACAGAAATGTAATCCTCCTTAGCATTACCAGACCCGGATATCGAAGTTAAAGAAACGGATGAACAAGCGAGCAACAAATCATGGATGAGCAAAGCACGCTGTTCAGCAAACAACTTCTGCATGTCTCTAGTAGTGGTCTGCCTAGAAACCTTCTGGAATCTAGGATTATGAGCATTCTTAATGTAATCTTCCCAGGCTTGTGTGTCACCAATGCCTAATGGAAGGTCCAGCCTAGCAATCAACCGGCACAGTTCATTACGAGCACGAGAAGCATCATAAACCCAGTTATGCAACACATCAGCATTCATAGCAAGCCTAGACTGGACCTTACGATCATTAACTAGTTTTTTCCTACAAACAGCCATGTGCCTAATCAAGGATCCAGTGCCAATCGAAGCTCTAGCAGCAAATTTCTTACCACAACATTTACAGATGGCATGTGTTCTCACCCTATTCTCGTCAAAGATCAGCACAAAATCCTCCTAACAAGCAGAAGTGCGCTTACCAGATGAGGTACCATTTGTTGTGTCCTCAGAGCCGTCCACCTCACCGTCGCCACCGGCGTCGACATCGATCGGCAGGGAGGCGTCCCCGAGATCAACGCCGAACAGTGCAGATGCGCCTTCGCGGATGTCGTCGTCATTCTCGATCTCCATCTCCTCCACGGTCTTCTCGGGCTCGGGGTGCTCACCTGTCGGCCCGGGGGGAGGGTGGGGGAGGCCGGTTCCCGCCCCTAACCTCGCCTCCCGGCACCGTCCCTCGACGGTACGCAGGGGCGTTTGCCATCTCACCTCCAGAGGAGGAGGACGCAGCGCCAGGCACCAACCTGCAAAGAAGATGCAGATAAGAAGAAGAAGGAGCATTAGAACTTAGAACATGAAGAAGATGCAGAGAAGATGTTGAAGATGCTAGGGTTAGGGTTAGGGATTGGAGACTCACTCACCTACGCCACCGGAGACCAGTGCCGGAGAAGAGGCCAAGGAGCCAGCATCCAAGCGGAGAAGAGATACCGACGAGACAAGCACCGGTAGACACCGACGGCAGGTGACGCGGAAGAATAGATAGCTCAACGACTCACATGGTGCACCGGAGGAGGAGGAGGAGGAGAGGAGAGGAGGTGGGAGAGGGAGAAGGAGTGGCCGGCGAGGTGGTGTCGAGGTCACCGGGAGCGGGGTCGGCGAGGGATCGAATCGAGAGCGAGAGAGGTGAGAGTGAGAGGCCGTGGGCGCGCGGTGGGGGTGATTAAGGTTAGGGATTGGGTGGGGGGAGCCGCGGGCGGCTTTTATACGGCCGCGGGCCGCGAACGGCGAGCGGCGCCGCCCGGGGCGGCCGGGCCAAAATAGCCGTTGGGGGCCGGGTCGTGCCGCCACCGTGCCACTCCCCCTTAGGCCGTGCGTGCCCGTGTTGTGTCGTGGGCCGGGCCCGGCGGCCCATGCACGACACGGACGCCTTCGGCCGTGCGGCGCACGGCACGGTGGCAGCCGTGCCGTGCAGCCCATGGGTTGTGCCAAAAGGCCGTGCCGTGGGCCGTGCTGCCGGCCCATGGGCTGTTTGGAAATCTATAGGCAAATGTGCAAACTCTGAAAAACAGGGGCAACCGTGTAGTTGATAGCCAAAACGAGGGCAGTTATGCAATTTGCCTGAAAAAATAGGAAATCTTCAAAGCTCTTATCATACCGAGTTGGTGAAGAAACCTGATCAATTAATTGTATCATCTCAAATGACTTTTGCAACCACGTACCTTTCATGTTTACCACTAGTAATCTTCCATGGATATTAAGCATCACACACTTTAGTTTTTAAAATGGTAAATGATTTGCCTAAGGAAATTATTACTTGTAGCTTTTAAGCTTCACTCCATTCGTTCAAAAAAATCCTCTAGTATTCAACGCACACACAAAAAAAACTCATTCAAAAATTTACAAGAAAAGGGTAGAAGAGATTGTGTGCCATGAAACTATGTGGACATGAATTGAGAAAGCATGCCATATTTTTTCCGATTAATAATTCCAATGATATATTTTTGCTTATTTCTAAACATGTTTGTCCACAAACGATTATAATGCAAACCACTAATTTAAGGTCATGTTTGTTTACATGGGGCTAAAGTTTAGCCCTCCCACTTTAGCCTCAATTTAACCTTTTTCATCCAAACGGGTGCGGGCTAAAAGGTAAGAGCTAAACTTTAAGGTAAAAAATTCTTAAGGGCCTGTTTAGTTCACTAAAATTTCACTAACTACACATCACATCAACCTTCAGACACTAATTAGGAGTATTAAATATAGATTAATGACAAAACTCATTTCACGATCTCTACTTTAATTTTGGAGACGAATCTAACAAATATAATTATGCCATGATTAGACAATGTCGCGTTATGGTAAGAGCAGTCCCAATGGAGGAAACTAACATTGTTTTCATACTATAAGAAGTCATCTATAGAAAATATTCTTCACAGTGGTAGTGTCTTCGAGTAATAATTATTTTCTCTTTATACCTCTCAATTTTATCAATGGGAGCGTTACACTAACCCCATAGAAACCAGTGGTTTCTTCCCAATGGCAAATTCGTGGTTTCTTTTGCATTAGGTCAGGAGTAGACATGGTTTCTCCATGATAAATTCATTTCTATGATTTGTGTTCTTTTTCCTCATTAATTAGGCTGCTACATCATCATTTTACTTAGTTAGCAAGCTATAGAGATAGAAACTACCAATAATACTCTTTTGGGAGTGCCCTAACCAATCTCTAATGATGGATTATTTAGACTTAATAGATATGTCTTCTAATTTCCAGTCCATTCGTGTAATTATTTTTGTAACCTGACAGGGGGTGAGACCTGGACAGATCCGCAAGGGGGCTACCCGAGCGGTTGTAGGTTGACTAGTGGGGGAATCGGGACCTAAGAGTGTAGGTGGTAGTTCTTGGATCGAACTCGGAACTCGGCGAGAATGGCAAGGACACAGTGGTTTTAGACTGGTTCAGGCCTCTGAAGAGTAAAACCCTACATCCAGTTTGGTGGTGGTATTATGCGAGAGAGAGCTGCCCCCCGAGGAGGGAGTCGAAGACGAGCCCTTGAGGAACGCCCCAGGCCACCTTATATTAGCTGGCGTGCCTTGGGTTACAAGTCGGTTTCCATCTATCCTAGTCGGTTACAATATGGAAAGCTTATCCGAGCTTGACTATCTTGTCTTGTACACCAAGCTGTCTTCATGTACTTGGGCCCACATGTCAGGTCGGGGAGGGCCAACTGACAGGTCGGCGGGTCTTCTGGAAGGTCGGGCCCGCTTGCCGGGGACGGCTGAGACCCTGGTCGGGGACCCGTGTGTACCCATGTCTCACAAGCCCCTGATCAACGTGTAGGCGAAGAGGCCGAGACGAGGTCATGTCGAAGCGAAGCGAAGTCATGATGTCGTCAAGGTCGTTTAGGGTGCACGGGGATCCAAAAAGAAAAAACCCCTCTAATGTGTGCACGAAGTCGAACGTCGAGCTTCTGGAGTGTAGGTCCAGGAGGTCAAAGTGAAGACGAGACGCCAATCTTGAAGAACCGCCGACCTGACATAGATCAGGTAACACAAAGGAGCTTCTGCGACGGCCTTCTGCTGAAGTGGACGGTGATGGAGATGTCGGGAGGTCCGTAGACCTACAGCGGGCGACGACGGAGACGTAGGGAGGTTCGTAGACCTACAACAGGCAACGACAGAGCTGTCAAGAGGTCCATAGACCTACAAACGACGACGAGGGAGACGCCGGGAGGTCCGTAGACCTACAACAGGGCGACGACGGAGCCGTCGAGAGGTCCGTAGACCTACAGAAGGGCGACGACGAAGCCACCGAGAGGACCGTAGACCTACATCAGGGTGACGACGGAGCCGCCGAGAGGTCTGTAGACCTACAGAAGGGCAACGACGGAGCCGCCGAGAGGTCTGTAGACCTACAGCGGGTCGACGACGGAGACGCCGGGAGGTCCTTAAACCTACAGCTGTAACACCCCAGGTGTTTATTAAAGAATAAAGACCTCAATTAGTTGTGTTAGTCAGGGTTAATTAGCTCCTAAACATGTTTGACATGATTGGGAACACATTTGCACAAAAGACCTTGGTCAAAATCCCAAATCGTGGTCAAAACCCTAGATCTCAAAAAGGCTGATTCAATTTTCTTGCGCGTTCTCCAAATTTCACTATAGAAGTTCAAAATCGGTCAATATGAAAGTTGTTCGTTATTTCCGGGAACACATTTTTCGTAATTGGTGGACATTCCAATTTTGAGTGCAAATTAGCCAAAAACAGATTTGAAACCCTTATGAACAGTAACCCGAGCCGTGGAAAATCTGCAACTTCGGCTGACGTTCCCAGACAAACCATTGATCAAAACATATGACGCCCTTTGGGAAAGTTGTAGATCTATAGCTCCTCTACGACTTTTATTTTTGGAGATTTTCAAGTTGTATTCAAGAAAATCGAGTTTCACATCTTTGAAACTGGCTAAACGAAATGAAAATGGGCCAGAGCGCCGGCGTCGCTGCGCTGCGTCGCGCGCACGCCCGAGACCGCCACGCCACGCGTCGCTTCCGCCCGTCCCCGCGCATACGGACCCTCGAATCCGTCGCGGTGGACCCCGCACCGTGGTTCCTCCGCCCGTTTCCGCGCCGTGAGTCACGCCTACGCACACCCATGCGTCGGTCGCGCCACGCGCCAAGCCGCGGCGGCCGCAAGCCGTGCGACGCGCGTGCGTCCGCCCAGTGTATTGTGCGGTGTATAAAGAGGGAGAGAGGATGTGTCGGCGCTCGTTCTCCTCGTCCATCTCTCCGTGCTCGCCGCCCTGTCCGCTGCTATCGAGCCACCACCGGCGTTGCCGTTCTTTTTGGCCGCCACCGCTCACCGAAGCAGGGCCAAGCTGAGCTAGTGCCTCCCCTCGTTTTTCGCCACCACGTGCGAGATCACCCCCTTCCTAGACCTCCTCGACCTAGCCAAGTCACCGCAGGCCCATCCCAGGACGCGCCGTCGCCGGCTGCGCGCGTGCCACGACGGACGCGCGCAGAGCGATCCGCCGCCGGCCATCTCGACGCCCTCCGGCCACGTCTCCACCCCATCCAAGCCCCAAAATGAGATCGGGGTGAGCCCCTTGTCAATCCCCACCACTTCTCCGGTCCATCCCGGCGACGAGCTCGCCGGATTTTGGATTTTCCCGCCGGCCGGTGCGCCCGGGGACTACATTGCATCTTCTCTGTTCTTTCCAGGGAGATTTTCGTAATCCGGGGACCTCTACGTAATTTCGGAAAATATGTTCGAGGCCTCGGCTGTAAAGTTGTTTTAGGGTTTTCAGCTGCAACTTAGAAAAATCATTAAAAATCGTAAAAAACTCGGAAAAATGCAAATCCAATTTTGTTGGGTTCCTGGTGAAGAAACCTATCTTTTCTAGAAAACATGTATAGGGTTTTTCTGTACAGTTTTTAAATAAAAATTCAAACTCAGTTTGAAGTGTTTTAGTATCGTTTGAAAAATACACATGCTATGAACTTGAATTTTGGATATGTTGCCCTTTCTGACATGTCTAGATCTGTGGCAAAAGTTTGCATGATTTTGATATGTATATTTTCAGTTATGATTTATTTAAGCTTTATTCTAGATTAAGTTTGATGCTTTTTATAGCCTCTTTAATGAACTTTTCTTTGAGCACAAATGCACCCTAGGGCTTTGCCTTGTTGATT
This sequence comes from Cenchrus americanus, assembly GCA_947561735.1. Classification (NCBI taxonomy): domain Eukaryota; kingdom Viridiplantae; phylum Streptophyta; class Magnoliopsida; order Poales; family Poaceae; genus Cenchrus; species Cenchrus americanus. The sequence continues at coordinate 70,578,465 of OX387244.1, read as the reverse complement.
AGCACCTCTGGTATGATGGATGTGATTTTAGGAAATTGTTTAATAGGTGATTTAGATTTAATCTTGTGTAGGAGTTTAAATGCAAAATCTGAAAAATAATTTGAATCTGCAACCATGCTTTGGTCAGAAGCTCATTTTTGGCATACATGACCTGTAGGAGAAAGTTGAGATCAAAAAGTTTATTAAATCTTTTTATACGAATTAATGGTGATTTACTAGGCTGAATTTTGTCTTTTTCGTATAAATTAATTTATAAATGATATTAAGCTATATTTTGGTTTGAGAGCTTAAAATAGGCATATGTTGTTGTGTGCAAAAGATTAGGCTCATTTGAAGTGTTTTTGATTTAATTTTAATTTATGGTTGAAAGGCTTGTTTTGAGTAATTAAAGAAAGAAATGGAAATTAAAAGTGCTAAATTGTGAAATCATGTTTGTTTCTGTTTTTATTAATTTAGACACCCCCTTGTTGTTTGGTGAAGTTAAGTAACTTAAATTGCTTAGATGTGCACACAATCACCATCAAAGTAGTGTTTTGTTTATTATCACACACCCTAATAATTTCTGTGAGAAAATAATAATGTTTGGATGAATGTGTCCAACAAGAGTTGGTTTTGTGGTAATCCTCCCACCTTCACCATAATCTAATGCATGTGCATGTAAACGTGTAGATCTTCCTGACGGGACGTACACGCTCACCCAGGAGGGAGTAGCTACTGGAGAGTTGAATCAAGTTGTGTGCAGCAAGACCTGGACCAAAGTCCAGAAGAGCCCAAGACTTGTGTTGGTTCTAAGTCTGAGGAAGGCAAGCACCGGTTTCATCTAACCCACTTTATAAATGAAAATCATGTCCTTTACTTTTCAGCACTTTATGCTTTACTTTGTGCATTTAAGTTTCAGGAGTTACTTTGAAACCTAGATGCTTAGGACTCCTATGCTCTTTTACTAGTATGTTAGGAACGCTAGTGCCATGCTCTAAGGTCACGGTAGAAGTCGAGTAATGACTCATTGCTCGCGAGATATAGGATGCTTATGTTGGAATCATAAGTTGGTTAAATTGACTCGCTCATGTGGTAAGAGCAATGGGTTCGGTCTCGACCGAGTAGCATTGTGCTGGTCTAAGATATTGAAGTACCAAGTGCTTGTCGGGAATGGGACCGGTAAGCAAAGTACCTTCTGAACCGGGGCGGGATCTTTCTAGCTACCCGCTTGGGATGCGTCTCCGGGCTAGCTACCCGTGGTATAGTGTGTGAGTCCGGACTGGTCGGGTTAGACCCTCCGGATAACGTGTACCAGAGTTTGTAGCGTCTGATCCCAAACTGTGGGATGTTGGGAACCGCCTGGTCGGGGTAGACCCTGCATTTGCTTTTATTTGAATTCTTGGGGTCTACTTCTTCCGTGTATCTTGGGTTTACCTTGCAAGGATATAAATCGATCAATCGTCGGTCACTCGCCGTTATCTGAGTCGGCTTGACCACTGGCTACCCCATGTTTATTTATGGAACATTTTGGAATAATATTGTTACCTGTTTAATATTGTTTGCACAACATGCTTGCTTAGTACAGGTGCTCACCTAGACTGATTAACATACTAGAATATGATCTAAAACTTGAAAATAAGGATCCACTTTTAGTCGCTTTAGGCAAAACAAACCCACAAGCCAAAAAGCCTTGCATGTCTAGTCTTACTTTATTTTTGTCGGGTAAGTCTTGCTGAGTATTAGTACTCAGCCTTGCTTAATTTGTTGATTTCAGGTAATCCTATCTGGCCTGGTGTTATTCCAGAGGGATGGGAGGTTGAATGGGAGAACCATGATGATGAGTGATATGCATGGATGGCCTCCTGTGTGTGTCACGCGTTTAGTTTACTTTCCGCTGTTTAAACTCTGAATCACTTTTACTTTCATGTACGGAAAACCTGGTTTGTAATAATGTTGAACTTGTGAACCTTTTATGTAATGTAATGTTGTACTCTGGTCCCGCCTTCGTGTGGGCTTAGCGCATATCAGCGATCCTGTCGTATGTGATTTACCGGGCTTTACCCGGCGGAAGCGACTTAATAATTCTTTATTATTGCTTAATGGCCACGTGGACCGGCTTAGGCGATAATACGAAATTATTTTGGGCGGTTCTGTCACAACAGCAGGCGACGACGGAGACGTCGGGAGGTCCGTAGACCTACAGCGGGCGACGAGCCCCCGAGTGTGGAAGCTGGATGAGTTGTGGAAGCACCGGATCGCCTCCCGCCGCGAGCCAGAGAGGTCCGCTAGGCAACAGGAGACATGTCCATAGGTCTGAAGCACTCCGGAAGCTAGACAAGGAGATGGCCCTATGAAACAAAGAAAATGCAAAGATAGTGTATCAATCGGTCAAAGTATAATGAAATTGTAGCCTGAGCTAGACACATGCATGTTGTTTTGTTTAAGAAAGCATTCCCCTCGTCGTGCCAAGTGCAAATTATGCGAACTCAAATGCTATGAAGCTGCAAAATGTGTCCCCTCCGCTAACCCAACTCAGTGGAGAAACGGCTTATCGATTGCACGGTTCAGCGTGGAGGTTTAGCTGCAGCCGGCGCGCGGAGGGGGTCCTTGGACCCAAGGCCTCGCAACCACACCACTTAAGAATTTGCATAATAAGTAAAAAACATTTAAAGGGAGAACACACAAAGATTAATTAAGTCCCTTATGTCTGACGACCCTTAAATTGGCAAAGCCAAGCCCCCAAGCGTATCGATGTCGGCTATGCTAAGCCCCCGAGCGTGTCGAGGGGGAAGGGAAAGGAACTAGAAAAATATGTAAAGCAGGTTGGCGAAGGTCGCGGAGACCAAGATGGTCGCAGTAAGAAATTGATGCCATAAAATATTTAATTAAAAATTGCAATTAGCTTGTGTGTAGCCGAGATCAGAGCGTCGCCGTGGTCGATGTTGACGTGGCATGCTCGAGACGTGGACGTCGACGCTGAGTTGGAGACATGCCGATGACGAGGTACGAGTTGTGCCGACCTGTCGCAGTAGCCGGCTGCGCGACCTCAAGTCGCTTCGATCCGTCGAGGTGACGTCAGCAGGTCGGGCTGCTGCGGCATGTGATTGCTTGATGCTTGTCATCGCGACCGTCAAGTGCTGACTAGAGGACTCGCATGCACTCTCCGTGCGTAGAAGCAGCTCTGCAGCAGAGCGTAAAGGAAAATTGATCTTCATTAGATTCCGTAATCAATAAATATAAATAAAATATATTAAACAATAGATGGAAGGGAGAATCCTTCCCTGTTTCACGTGTGAGCTTGTAGATCGATGGATTCGCGTGGCCTTGCAGATTGATTTTCTTTTCTTTTTCTTGGGCGAACGCAACTGCAGACGTGGCTGTTGAGGAGTCGAAGAGGGTGTTCGGCTGTTAGAATGAATAGTGCTCGACTGTTAGAATGAATAGTATTCTATGAGAGGAGATAAGTCAAGACAAGTCGGGATAAGCCGAGATATGCCAGCCGAACACCCTCGAAGTCCATCACCAGCCTGTTGGTGGTGCACGCGCCCAAAATCGTCCGGCTTCCGCACGAAGTGATTGAGAGGCCGCCGCAGTCAACGACGCAGAGCGCATCTGACGCATCCACTGTGATTGGATGACGAAGTCGTGGGTGGGTGGTAGGAAAAAATTTTCTGGCGCGCCGCCGACCTAGCGAATAGATCGGAGGGTGGCAGCGAGCAGGTCGCCGCGATGGAATCTTCTGTGTCGTTGTCGAAGATGACGCTGAGTCTGTCCACCATGCTGCACAGCGAGCTCCCAACCTCCCCTACCTGGCGCGCCAACTGTCAGGGGGTGAGACCTGGACAGATCCGCAAGGGGGCTACCCGAGCGGTTGTAGGTTGACTAGTGGGGGATCGGGAACTAAGAGCGTGGTGGTAGTTCTTGGATCGAACTCGGAACTCGGCGAGAATGACAAGGACACAGTGATTTTAGACTGGTTCAGGCCTCCGGAGAGTAAAACCCTGCGTTCAGTTTGGTGGTGGTATTATGCGAGAGAGAGCTGCCCCCCGAGGAGGGAGTCGAAGACGTGCCCTTTATGGACGCCCCAAGCCGCCTTATATTGGCTGGCGAGCCTTGGGTTACAAGTCGGTTTCCATATATCCTAGTCGGTTACAATATGGAAAGCTTATCCGAGCTGGACTATCTTGTCTTGTACACCAAGCTGTCTTCATGTACTTGGGCCCACATGTCAGGTCGGGGAGGGCCAACTGACAGGTCGGCGGGTCTTCTGGAAGGTCGGGCCCGCTTGTCGGGGACGGCTGAGACCCTATTCGGTGCGGACCCGTGGGTACCCATGTCTCACATAACCAATCTACGTTTAATATTCCTAATAGACCTTGAAAGATGACTAAAAATTTTCACCTCACCAACTAAATGGGGCCTCAGAGCATCTGCAAGAGTTTGCCAAATTTTACTTTGCAAATCTTGTGTTTTGCCAACTTTTTAAAAATATGCTAAATAAAAAAAGTTCATCTCTAATACTAGGAAAGCGCCCGTGCATTGCTACGGGCAAATATCTATGTATAGCATTTAACATGATAATAATATAAAATAGGAGCTTAAAATGAACCATTAAAGCACAATGCATTAAGAGCTGCAAAATTTGCAAGATCCTGCAAATTCAAAGAAAAGATATTTTATATATTTGTAGATCAAAGCTGTTCACATAGAATACAATAAAAACATTTAGCAAGTGCGAATATCAGTGCAGATCGTCAGCCATATGCAAGTTTATCACGAATTCAATCAAAGACAGACAAATCACCAAGAGCAAGCTTTCCTTTTACTGGAATTCCATCAGGTTGACAAGGTAGCTCATGCTTGGTCAACAATACAAAACGGAATATATTTTCAGCAGCTGGAATTGCAGTTCTTTCATTGAAGAAAGACGGTGATGCCAGGCTTGGCAGTGCTAACTGTCTGGTGCTCCGCCACCTCGTGAATCGCTGTCCTATCTAACTCCTCCATCTTATCACGCAAACACCGATATCTGCCAGCACCTGAAACCCAAGAGTTTGAATAATGAGATTAATCATTTGTAGGACTGCAGGCCTATGCTTTACACAAATAACTATTTTTTTTATGCTAAGGTGTTGAAAGACAGGTACGAAACCTCATCAAATAGTTTGATTTAAAAAAAGGAAAGATCTCTACATATTCTCAATAGCTATAGTCGGGACTGAAGAGCAAAGGTCATATATACATTTGTGAAAGCACAAACACGTAGGCATGTAGTTTAATATAAGAGAAACAGTACAAGATGCCATTGTAAGGTCCTCAGCCTTACCAGTGGTGCACCCTCGGTGACAAACTCACTTGTAATTGGATCTTGCTAGACAACGGCAGTACGACCAGCACCGCTGCTCCCACGTCCAGTGGAATACATTCCTCTTGGATCAACATTAATGATATGCTTCCGAAATTGACTCTTTGCAACACCAGGTCTCCCACCAAGCATATGTGCAGGTCTCCGTCCTCTTATCTGTACATTTACATAACACAATCAATGTTGACATGTGAGCAATTGGAGAGAGCAAAGGTTGAGTGGGAAATACATGCCATCCTAATTTCCTCGAGTGTCAGAGCTAATCTTTTCGAGCAGAGATACACATATGTTGGTTTTACGTTTCACAAATTTGAAAAAAGTAATAATATTTACATTGAGATAATAGTAGGAAAACGAATTCTGCTTATAACTAACCATAATAACACTAAGAACTGAAAAGGAACTAAAATGCTGGATAGAGTTAGGCCAAAATCTCACATATTGTTGGATCTCAGCAATATGAAAAATCTAGTACAACATGAACTGAACTGTCAATTCAAGATAGCTGCTCACTCAGCAAGGGTGCATATACCTCTCATCTTGCAATGTGACAAGTGCTGCAGAGGGTGGGCGACGTCAGCGTCGATCCGGAGATGTCGAGGAGGTGCGGCGACGGCAGCGACGGGGCGGCGGCATCGCGATGGGGGCGGCATCGTGATGGGTGGGCGGCGGCGCGTCAGTTTTGGGGCAGATCGAAATGAAAGGAAACGCGAGGGGTTGAGCAGTAGGGTGCGACCGGAGGGAGAGGCATCGAGCAGAGGTAGATTTACGTACCAACTTTTTCTCCACTTCATACTTTTTAGGAGTAGAGATAAGTACAATAAATTCGGCTGCAGACAGTTCCTTCAACAGTTGAGGCGCGAACTGGACGTCCCATTCTATTCTATAGCCCACTGCCTCGCTCGCTCCATCTTCCGCTTACGCCATTCTTCAAGAGCTGGAGATGTTAGCAAGACATCGTCAGGTTGGGCAAGTTCACAAGATGAGCAAGGGGGAGAGAAAAATCTGCCTAGCGGCTCTACCAAGTTCACAAGATGAGCAAGGGGGGGCAAGTTCAGGAAGTGCAAACTGCATTCTGCTATCCATGCACTGAAAACAAAGTTTATTTCCTAGTTCCCACATACGAAGTATGCTGACTTCAGAGCTGATAACACTACCATTCCATTGTTTTTATGTTCTATCCGTGCTATCTAACCGTATCATTGCACGTTCAATTTAGCCGACTCTACCTACATCTGTTCTTCTGTTACGGTGAGGATATTCTTGAAAATACAAAACAAAACAATGGGCAATTGACAGTTGCCCTGATATGCATCACAGATCACACCATCACTGAGTTGTAAATAATTCTAGAAATATTTCAACAAGATGTCCAAGAAAAATATATTTCGGCAAGATAAAGAGCATCTCTTTTTTTTGTAAAACCACTAAACCAGTGGGAAACAACAGGATAAATTAGTTCCACAAGCGAAGAAGTTGTAGAATATGTCAGCTTTAGTCATGTATTCATCTGGAAATTGTGGGGCAAAATTTGACTGTAGTATGGCACCATGACAAAGATTATGATGCTTCAGCCATGTCTGAAAGGAAATAGGTGTGTGGTTTATTTTCATTAATGCATCATCTTTATCAAGTCCTATCACACATATTACAGAAAATAAATAAATAAATAAATAAATAAATAAATGGATCCAATTATGATTGCCCCTAAATCTAAAGTAAGTAAAAGACTGAGCAGTGGGTGAAACAAGACCTTTTTGGCTGCTGCCATCATTCCCCGCCCTCAAATCTTTCAGCCTATTTGATAAACCAACAGCTGCAGTCTACTTAGGATCTTGTGTTGTCATGCCATGCTCACCATAGGCTTCTTGTTCAATTTCCTTCACCTATGTAACAGTCAATGAGAATTGTCAAAAATAATAAAGTCTTCAATGCAACAACATGGTGTGCATCCCCATTTATTTCTCAAATCAGTATAAACAAAGTGCATGGAAACATACTCTTCTAATAATCAAATCCACAGGTTCCAAGGCACGACGCAACTCTTCAGATTCCCATATATACCGAAGCTGAGTTGTACAATAGCAATATTAGCACCCAGTACTTAGGCTGCATTGAGCTATGAAAGAATAGAAGTGAAATGCACAGCCTCAGTATGACTACAATTTTCCAAGAAAGACCCATGGCAAAATTCCACTAAGACTTATATACTGAAACAGACAAAACAAAGCCCTGAAATGGCTTCAAAGATGGAGCAGTTGAGCAGAGAACGCTGACACAGCGTGGATAACCTTAACAACACCAATTTTGGAGAAAGCACAATGTTAGGCTCATGTTGAAATCAGGATGGAGAAAAGAGGTCACATCTTTCTCCCAGGTGCTTGTGAAAATCCTGAATTTTGCTAGATTTAGTTTGCTAATCACTGAATCAGAACCCTACTAAATTGGGACCAAACCTAGCACATCACTCAATCCAAACAACCAAACCAAAATCATAGGTCTAGGGGTAATACGCGCAAGGCAAGGTATCACGGTAGCATACCAGAATCGAGGTGGTCGCCGCCTGCGATGCGCGTCCAAGACGAGAAGTAGCTGTGGACGAGGAGGGCAGCAAAATACATATTTGCAAAAAAAATATCATGTTAAATAAGATAACTTTAAGAAAGAAATAGTTCAACAAATGTATCTCACTTTAGTGCATCGATTGATCCTATAGCAGCACCAAAATTGGCTCTCTCTCTATATATTTGCATTGATAGAACACAATCACAAGCCCCTTAGTAGGAAATTTAAATCAAGCTCGTGATAAATATTTGGTGAGGGAAGTTCTCAAAAAGAAATTTCAACTTAATATAGAACACTTTAGTCCTACTCACCAAATAGATAGGATGTCGTTCATTATTTTGTAAGAGCAACCTTGATTTGACGTGTTTGGCAACAATGTTATACCCTGAAAGAATGTACTTAATCAACTGTTGTTGCATGACACAACAATAAATATCAGAAAGAACACGTATCCTGCTTGGTATTTCATTGAACACCCTGATGGTACGATTGGTTTATAAGGAAAGCAGTAACAATATTTTGATCAATTTCTATGTGCATGTAAAAAAGAACTAATAGAGCTAGATACAAACTATTTGTCAATGAGAGTGGCATATTAATCATATGCAGAAACCAATTATAATTTCAAAAAAGGTCACATGATAATCACTTATTACCTAAGCCTAAGTCATACATTCCTCAACACCCCCTTTTTGCCCTAGACTTGAATTTAGCACCTAGAAGCTATTCATGACAAATTGGCAACTATGTTGACAGTGAAGACAGTACAAAGAAAAGGATTACCATGCATTGTCGATTCAATTTTCATATTACTCCTCTTTAGTAAAAAATATATTTTGATACATTTTCACACAATAAGAAACAAAGAGAGACAACTAAAGTAAGCACCTCTCCCCAAAGCTCCTTGTCGACTCCACCATTAACTGCCTCCACATCCAATTTTCCACCCGCTTCAAATTCCTAGAAAACGTTATCGGACCAAAGAGTAAAAATTCATAACAAAGAATATAAAAATTTAATAAGGCATTCTTTTTCCAGAATGTATGAAGCTCCGGAATCTCGGATACAAGCTCTTCGATAGTATCCTTGTAGGTGAATAAGCTTTGAATATGAGCACTATCCAACCCCAGTTGAGCATATGGACGCAGATGAAACTACAAGAACAAGGACATTAATTGAGACACTATGATATTCTGCAGCCGCACAAAATGACACATCACTGTCAGAGCACCAGGAACCGAAACGAAAAATGAGAGGTCAGAGACTCACAGTTGGACTTGATGACGCTGAGATGAGAGGTCAGAGACTCACAGTTGGACTTGATGACGCTGAGATTGTCGGATGGGTCACAGCCTCCGCGGAAGGAGAGGAAGAAACCAATGGCGACGATGGAGAAAGGGTTTGGGCTATCTAGGGTTTCATGATTGGGGCGCGGAGAAGACAGGGGATAGCAGCGCGCATGGCTGGGGTGTCGGTGGCATGGATCGGGGCATGGAGAGGATGTGGGGTGGCGGCGGTGTAGGTTCCGCGAGGACAGGGGATGGCAGCGGCTCAGGTTTTGCGAAGGAGGATGAGGGCGGAGATGGGGTCCCCATCGTTCCGTCGATTTGAGGTCGGGTTGCGGCCGAGACGCAGTTGACCACCATGACCGTACCTCGCAGATTCGCCCGCATGAGACCGCCTGAGCGACTGCATCCCGGGCAGCTTCTTTGTCTGTGGTCCTCCCGGCCGGCATCTTTGCGGGTGTGGTGGCCATGTGTGGCGAACCGGCGGTCTGCTGGAGGTCCGTCGTCGGCGTGCGTCGGTGCTGGCGCTCCTGTAGGAACTATGGGGGCGGCGGCGCGATGTGTGGGAGAGGGAAGGGGGCGATGCAGGCGGGCGGCACAATGTGTGGGAGGGGGAAGCGGCCGGGGGTTGTGGGGTGGGTGACGGGCGATGGAGAGGCTGACCCGCGGAAAAAGTAGGACGAAAACGTAGTCTTAGTTTCATTCTTTTAGGAGTAGAGATTTTGACATATTCACTTGCCAAATCTACATCTAACTTACATCGGGAACCCTGAGAGAGAAACAAAATCATGTTATGCCTTTCCACCTCTTGAAAACTCGCATCAGGAACCCCCGAGATAGAGAAAAAATTATTTTTATGTCCTCCCCCCTCTTCTACGGAACAAATGCATCGTGGATATGCGTGCTGAGGGGTGGGATGTTAAGTTGTTATTGATGCCAAGTTGTTTTGTCATACTGTTAGAGACTATTTTTCATGTTTTGCCAAAATTAGAAGGATGTCGAGCTAAGATGGCAAACTGTCGGAGTTGCTTTTAACCCACCCAAAGTAGGCTAAAGTGGGCTAAACAACTCTATTTTCCACCCTCTCTACCCCTCTCCCCACTTGTCGCGCATTTATTCGGGTCAGATTAGACTTTGAATCACCCATATACAACGGTCCTGTTAGTTCCAAAAAATTCACCAACTGCCTGTCACATCAACTTTCGAAGACTAATTAGGAATATTAAATGTGGATTAATATCAAAATCATTCCATAACACCCAAACAACAAAAGAGGCTAAAGTTTAGCCCTCCGCTTTAGCCCTTTTAATCAATCCGGGCCTAAGTCATGATTATAATTTATGGACCCGGCTAAATTACAGCCGGCTGCAATATAGCCTAGGGTGCAGCCGGCTGTTTTTTTGGTTGCCTTCCTCTCCAGGCCCGCGATTTTTCTGGAGGCTCGTTCTCGAGGCCCGTTCTCGAGGATCGAGTTTCTCCGGTGCCCACGTTTTCTACCGTGCCCGTTTTACGGTTGCGGGACCCAATTTTTTGGCGCTAAAAAGGCCACATAGGCTGCTGCGCGGGGGGTAAAAAGAAGGCGGCAAAACCTAACCTAGGGTCCAATCCGACGCCCTCTTCGTCAGGTCGCTGTTCGGCGGCGCGTTGGGCAGGGCGCCGCAGGAACAGCCCCCGAAGAAGCAGAAGCACATCGGAGGATCCTCCAGGTAAAAAAAATCGTCAGATCGATAAAAACAGGTACGTTTCACAGGGAAAAACAGATCCACACTGAAAAATCCATCCAACTTTACACCACATGTTGTTCTAGATGTGGTTCTCTGCACATAACCCATCCACCCGGTGAGGACATCGCCCCCCGAAACTCGATCCGGATCCGGGCAGAAATCCCAACGAAGTTATCAATTTGTTTAGCCGGACTAGATATGGGACATGATGTTTTTGATTGCCACATACATCACATAAGCCTTGTTTTTTTTGCCTGGATGTTTTCGATTAGTTGTATCTGAACCTGTTGAAGACTAGTAGCATGTACTTGTCAAATCTGCATGTCATATACAAAAAAAGGTCTTGTGTCCCCCCAGAAAACACCATCCTTAGTTTGCCAGCCCTACGAAAAAATGGAATGAATAACATAGTTAGATAATTGATACAAAAGCCAGGGAGATTCATAGTTGGCAAAAAAAAGGAATACTAATATGCATCCATGTTTTTGTTTTACTGGCTACACAAATGATTTAAGTTGTGTGACAATGTGGATGCTTGTTACATGACAGTTGGCCTACTTGTTTTTAATTTCTCTGATTGTTTTAATTGAATCAGGTTTCATAACATCTATCAAAAAACTTGTTTTGTTTCAGTGTGCAAAAAATGGACCTGAACCAGTTGCCACCAGACTGTGATTATGACTTCATTGATGTGGAGGCTGCCAATCCTACCTTCTGTACTCAGGTAGGGTTGGCAGAGGCTACCAATCAGCTTCAGCTCCCGGATTGCAACAGTTCGCTTGCTGCTAATGTTGCAAACACTTTAATCCATAGTGACCAGAACAATGAAATCACCCCAGGCTATGTTGATAATGGTGTATTTGAGGCTCATGGCGTGTCTCCGTGTCACTAGTACGGTACTCAACATCAATGACCAAACGGTTTGGTCACGGTACATGCAAATTTGGTCACGGAACACTTTTTTATGACCAACTTATGACCAAATTGAATTGGTCACGAAGCTCCGTCACATTTGGTCTACCATGACCAATTGTTCATTTTGGTCATAGAAGTGGAACTTTTCCATGACCAACATGTTTTTCGTCATAGAAGTGTATTTCTTCTATGACTAAGCCAAATGGTCACGAAATTGGTCACGGAAGGGGATGCCACGTGGCACGGCCCATGCCGGGCCGCCGACGCGGCAATGCGCGTGCCGACATGGATATGATGACGTGGCTCTTTGACACGACACCACGTGTCGCGCTCGCGGTTTGTCCACATGTTAAGCTCGAATGGTCCACGTGTCGCACTCGGGTTTGTCCACGTGTCACGCCGCGGTTTGTCCATGTGGCATTTTTGGTTGGGCCACCTTTTCATTTTTGGTTGGGCCACGCGTTTGATTTAGGTTGCGACACGTGGTTGCTTCTAAATGCACCACGTGTCTATTTCCGGTTTCACCGTCAATCACATACAATTCACGGAGACAGGAATTTCGCATATATAACATATTCATATGACACAAGGCATATAACGAGACGACACAATCATGTTTTGGACTCGCAAGACAACCATGTTCACAGACGACACAACCATGTTCACAGACGACACAATCATGTTCACGGAAGACACATACGACTAAGCGAACACAAGACAAGTTCGGATCCGACAGCAAGACAAGTCTTCAAGTTCCAAAGAAACAAAACTTCCAGGAAGAGGCCGATCCTTCAAAGATTCCATGGCAGGCCTCGCCATCATCAAAGTGTAATGCAACAATTAGCTCAAAAGAAATAGCATTTCGATTGAAACTAACAAGACTTATTCATATATGGAAAGGAAACCATTTCAATGATTCAATGTAACAAATATACCACAAAGCTCAAAGACAAATATATGGAAAGTATTCATTCCCGACCAACGAAAGTAAGCTAGTATGTACTTCCGCCATGAACTCGATCCCGGCACCAAACGACCCTAAACGGATGCGTAACCAAAAAGCCCGGAAGGGCAACCAAGCTTTTCGAGTTTCAATCTTGTAAATCTTCCATTCTTTCTCCGATATATATTAATCAAAATTGAGGACACGGAAGTCGCTAAGTTCACAGGCCCCCTCCGGAAAAGACAAGAGACAAGCTATCGGAAATGGACAAAGCATTACCGATAAGCTTCGATATATATTCGGATCCAAACAGAGTAGTATAGTAAATACTTCTACAGCATATACACAAGATTTCATCAAAACATTCATCTTCATAGTTGAAATATCTCCATAGCTTATAGTATCGGACTTTGCGGTATCAAAATCAAATAAAGTTATAGGTCACAAAGACTAAAAATATCAAAAGATACTCCCTCCCATAGAAAATTTCTAGGTCTAACTCGTATACTCTTCTTTGGTTGTTGATACCGGTACCGGCCAAGAATATTATTGCAAGGTAGACTTAACTCGAAAGCGACCACGCATTTTTCGGTCCGGTTGACGGGTTCGCGGCTTGATTGGTATGATTTCTACTACGGTCATATATACTCACGTCCCAAGGGCCACCGGGAAGAATTGATAGCGAGGTTTCGGGGATCGGTAATAGCATAGTTTCTTCCGTCTTGGACGATTCAGCTCAAACTATGATAGGAAACTTTCGGAAGACAATTGTAAAGCCGATAGCACTAAATGCGGTCCCCCAATCTAACCAAAGTGATGGCCTACAACTATAGCATACGGATGCCACATTTTGGCCAATGCCAGGAAATTACATGCCTAAGATCCACATATTTACTTACCTGGAAACTGAATCATAAACCCAAATAGTCAACTCCCTTCATTTCAGTTCAAAACAGGGCATCAAGCAAATGAGATCGCCGAGACCTGATACCTTGAATCTCAAACTCGTTGGCGAACAAATCACAAGACGTTCTCAGCAGGGAATCTTACACCAGAACCATTTCTACATTACCACATTCCCACCGACACCACGAAATCCTACGCGCAAGGGGAGCTGAGATCCAAGTCGATCCCGCGGCGACCAAGCCCAACAAAAAAAAAGAAAAACAAGACGAACCCGCGGGATCGCGCCCCGTTGATATTACCGATGGAGGAGCACTTGCTTCCGCCGGCCCTCGAGCGCGGGGACGGCGGCGAGGATGAAGGCGAAGGGCGGGGAGGCGCCGAGCGCGACGACGACCGGGAACGCTACGGTGCGCCGGCCCGCCCGGCGCCTCGGTCCCCTCCCCCCCTCCGCGGCGGCCGGGCCGTGCGGCGGCGGTGGCGGCGGGGGCGGGCGCGCGCGACGCGCACCTTCATGGAGTCGATGACGCCATTGCCGCCGGAGATGGTGATGCCGCACATGCTCGGCGAGATCCGCGCCGCATCCTCCCCCTCCCCGGTCCCCCGCCGACGGGAGCTCCGACTCCGGCGGCCTAGGGTTCGGCGACGGAGGCGGCGAGGCAAGGCTAGCGACGGAAATGAGAACAGACCCCCCCAAGCCTAAATGCAACGCTTCCCCCCCCCCCCCCCCCAACCACGGCTAAAGAGGCGAGGAGCGAACGACGAGTTCCGAGCGAGATCCGGTCGGGGGCCGGCCACACGCGAGAAGCACCGATCCGACGACGACCCCGCGGCGATCCGGCGGCGGCCGGCGGCGTCCTTGGAGTCGGCGACCTACTTCTTGCCCTCCCCACCATCCTCGCGCCGATCCGAGCACACGAAGCGCGCCTCATCTCATCCGAGCGCCGGTTGGGTTGGGGGAGATTCGTTCCCGGCGGAGCGGAGTGGGGTGGGGGGCGGCGGTGGTGGGGAGTGGGGTGGAAGCTACGGGGAAGGCGAGGAAGAGAGTGTGAGGCGCGGCGGGGGCAAGGGGCGCAAGGCAAAGCGAAGCGAGAGAGCGTGGTGAGGTGAGGGACAGGGATGAGAGAGGGTGGAAGGCGGCGAGGGTTGGTCGCCGCCGTGCTCGATGCGAAGAAAGGAGGCGGGGGGTAGAGGGCACGAGAAACTAGGGTTGATAGAGGGTTGGCACGGGAGATGAGGACGCGGCCGCGCGGACGGCTTGGATCGAATGGGCCGGCGGGATCCGACGGCGTGGGAGGGGCGAGCACGCGGATCGCCGACGTGGCTCGTGGCGACCGGCGATCTCATGGGCCAAGCGTGCCTCTTTGATGGGCCGCTCTCATCGCGGGAGGTGCTAGAATTTTTTATTTTTCTTTTTAGGCTATAATTTGAATTTGGAATTCAAAATTTGACATCATTTAACCGAAAATTTGAAATTCAACACTAGATAACTTTAGATAAAATATATTTTTTATATATAACAATATGGATACAAGTTTTCATCTAGGAGTATCAAGATTTTTCGAGTGGATTTGCTATTTTCTATCATTTAAATGAATTTCTACGTGTTTACCGAAAGTAATTCAAAATTGACCTATATGTGCATCTAATAAGTTTAAAAAAATAGAAAAAATTATATTTAGGCAACTATGGTCCATTCTAGGCCACATCTAGGAGATTGACGAAAAATTCAATTGGCTTGTAGAAAATTTCAAACTTCTACTAGTCACCTTGTTATAAAATAATGATAATAATAAATAAAACTTATCAAAAAATTATGTAAATTGGCATAGGATCATTTTATCAATGTACAAGCTTGAAAAAAAGTTTCATAAGATTTTGTAAAAATTGGAGTATACGTTGTTCATAAACTAGCTAGATCATCACATTGTTTCATACAACTCAACTTAAACTTCAAAGTTTGTACACACTCAAATACTTTCTTACCCATGGGCACCTCAAATTTGGATGCAACCTTGTGTTAACCATAACATTAGAGAATATTAAGTCATATTAGCAATTATTATAAAAAAACATGTTATTTATATTCTTTTTTTAGTTGGAAAAGATATGTTTATGAAAAGCAATCAAGAAATAGTAGTTAAGATACAAACAAATGGCATTGAGTACACAATCTCGATTTTAGAAAAAAATTAGGAAAAAGAATCAACCGATTTGGAGTTCGTATGAGGAAGAAAGACTAGTTACAATTTTAATCCGAGGAAAAAAAGAGAAATCGGTCCTTCTTCATGAACACGTGACGAATCGGAATGAACCGATCGATTTTTCTTTTTTTCTCGGATTAAAACTTGTAACTAGTCGTTCTCCCACATACGAACTCGAAATGAGGTGATTCTTCTTCCCAAAAATTTTTAAAATCATGATTTATCAAGTTATGGTGTTGGATTCAATAATTGCTTCATGCAACAAAACATGAGCAATTCAAATTTTAAAATCCAAGTTTGACTCGGTCAAAACTCGGTCAAACAAAATACGAAATAAACTCGGATGAAAATATATTGAACACAAAAGTTTCATAACTTGTCGAGACTAACAAACTTTGTGTAGGTCAAATTTCCATTTGAGGAAGTGGTGATATTATGTAGTTTAAATATAACAAGCCACTCACATAGTTTAAGGAACTATGTGAGTGACTTGTTATATTTGGACTACATAGCACTCAACTTTTTTGAAATGACTTGAGATTTTTTTTGTAGTCATTTCTAGCAAAAATACGGCCCCTCACAAGAACTTACATTTTTTGGACAATTATTTTAATTTTTATAATTTTTTTCGTGTTGTGTGAGACAAAATATGGTGAATTATACATTGAAAACTCTATAATTATGCGGCGACCTCCACATGTATTTGTTTCCTAGGACACAAGGGCATGAGAAATGGTACTAAGAAGGAAAAACAATTTGATGTGATTGCTAAGAGTAACATTTTGTCCTCACTATATGTAGGCGTTTTCAATAGAGTTTTTAATTGTGAAAATGCTCATGAGCTATTGTCACACCCTGAAATTTCCAATTTCAGGATGTGAATAGAAAGAATAATTAAATAACAATTTTCTCATAATTTTAAAATTTTTTCCAACATTTATTTTTCTTTACAGGGAATATAGTATAGGAAAAATCCATCATTTCATTTTCTAAATTGAATAAAAAGTTATGTGCGTTGCATTCATGCCGATGCATCTAGTGGTTCTTGAGTGCAAAAGGTTAGGAGCCGTCCTAATTTTCTCGAGAATTTTCCGGATTTTTTTGGAACTTATTCTCATTTTCCTTGAGCTATTTCTATTTATTAGAAGGCTAAAAAATCTTTTTCATGAGCTTCAAATGTTTTATTTGGATTGTTCATGTCTTAATCTATCTCTAGGAATTTTCCTGGAATTTTTGTAATTTTTTGAGTATTTTTCGTGCTCTAAAAACATTTTCTCGGTGTTTACTTGGAATTGCTTTCGCATTAAAAAATAAATTCGAAAAAAAAACCTATCCTACCGGAGCCCGCTCGGCCCGCCCGCCAAGCCCATTGGGGCCCGGCCGCATGCGGCGATTCGTCTCACCCCTCACTCGTCAATCGTGACCAAATTCAACAATTCGTCACCGTTGAATAACTACTATGACCAAATTTGTATATCGTCATACAAAGAATAATCTTCTATGACTAAATATTTTTTTCGTCACGCAAAGAGAATTTCTATGACCAAACAGAAATCGTCACTAGGTAATGGTCATAGATGATAGCATTTCTACTAGTGAGGTGGTGGAGGCCCTGCTATTTTGGATGACGATGTTAAAGAAGTATGGTGCACACCTCCAATCCCGTACACTGGCCAGAGTTTTGCATCTAAGCAGGAGGCAAAATGCTACTACAATGCTTATGCAAAAAGGATTGGTTTCTCGATTCGCATTAGTGCCACACGTCTGTCAGGTACAACTAGGGAGCAGCGCAAAGTGACATATGTGTGCAATGAGGAGGGCCGTGGTAGGAAACCTAGAGAAGATCTAGTAAATATTGAATCCGGTGATGATGGCAACTCTTCTGGGACAGAATCAGAACCTAAACAGAACGATGCCGAGCAAGGGGTTAAGAAGAAGAAACTTGATGGTGGGAAGAAGAGGAAAAGAGAGAAAATGATTCATACGGGGTGCAAAGCAAGGATGGTTGTGAACCTGATGGATGAGAGGTGGCATGTCACTTACTTTATGGGCCGACCACAACCATGACTTAGTTGCGAAACCATCTCTAAAGAAATTCCTAAGATCTCACAAGGGCATCCCTCAACAAGAGAAGCAGGTTTATTACTCTCTTGCATGGTTGCAACCCGACAACGGGCGTATAATGCAACATATGAATGAGTTGTATGGTTCCGCACAAATTGTACCGTATATAGGGAAGGACATCAACAACTTTAGGTCAACCATTAGGAGGACAGATAAGTTCAAAGACATGCAAGCAGCGGTAGACCGTTTCAGAGATATACAGCAGAAAGATCCTAACTTCTTCTGCACAGTAAAGTTGGATGACAGCGACAGAGTGGAGAGCCTGTTTTGGGTTGACAGTGTAGCAAGGCAAGCTTACATTGATCTTTACCATGATTGTGTCTCTTTTGATGCTACCTACATGACCAACATGTATGATATGCCATTTGCTCCATTCATTGGAATAAATAAGCACGGGCAGTTGATTCAATTGGGTTGTGCCTTCCTACGTGATTGAAAAACACCTAGCTATGTGTGGTTGTTCCAATCATTCCTGCAAGCGATGAAAGGAAAGGCTCCCATGAACATTATAACAGACCAGGATGGTGCTATGAGGTCTGCGATTGCCCAGGTTTTCCCCAATTCAACTCACAGGAACTGTCGCTTCCACATTATGGACAAGTACTCGGGTACAATAGGTCCAGTGCTTGATGAGAGTGAGGAGTTAGAGGAGGACTTCAAAGAATGCATGAATCACACGGTGACTCCGGATGAGTTTGACACACAGTGGGCTGCGATGTTGCACAAACATGGCTTGCGGGGCAATGTCCATTTTCAAAACCTCTATGCCCTTAGAGGCAGTTTTGCCCCTGCGTTCTACATGCACTCCTTCTTCCCATTCCTGCAATCAACCCAGCGTAGCGAGGGCTTCAATGCAGTGTTGAAGAAATATGTGAACCCTAACATGTCGATACTGCATTTTGTGGAACAGTACCAGAAAATACAAGATAAGTGCCTTGTTGCTCAGGAGGGGCAAGAGTTCGATACTGAAGATAAAGAGAGGCGGAGATGGTCTAAATTCCCCCTAGAAAGACATGCAGCTGTCATCTACACCAAGGGGCTCTTCTATAGGTTTTCAAAAAAGTTTGAGAAGACAGCTGAGTATGATGTGAAGCAGGAAAGTGGCATCATCTACAGGATTGTGCCTAATAATGTGCGTGTGTATGGCTATGGGAAAAGAGAGTACATTGTGACTTTGTGATTGATGAAGATGAGAGTTACTATTGTGAGTGCAGCAAGTTTGACAGAGATGGGATCCTATGTTGCCATATTATGAAAGTCATGGTCAGGTTGGGTGTGAGAACTATACCGGATAAATATATTCTTGAGCGATGGGTTCAGGAGCCGCTTTTGCCGCCAACAGTGGTTGATGCTGCAACTAAAGCGTTTCCTCCGCCAGACTTGGTGGCCCGTGGCATGCCTTTGAGTGGGCGAAGGACTCTGTGGTTCACAAATCTGTCTACAGCTTTTGCGAGTTTGGTATCAGATGGGTGTATGTCGAATGAAGCCTATACTACCATGCAGAATCATATCAAGCAGATGAGATCTAAAATTATTGAACTAAAAAAGAGAAAGAAATCTCGACGGAAGCAAGTAGACGAGTGGGGCGGTTCTTCGCATCCGCACCATGTGCCTCTCGCTCCGGCTCCCGACGCAAATGCAATTCTTTGTTGTCCGGATTGGTTCGAAATTACATCCGGTGCTTCTCCTAACAGCGGAGGTAGAATGTTTGTACCGATGTGTAATCTGTTTTTGAATTACTTGTTTTATATCTAATTTCGTATTTCCCTTGTAAGGTGCTATTGAGGGTGATGGTGGCTTACCACTACGGGTTGGGAACCCGCCCGGTCAATAGTTAAAGGGCGCAAAAAAAGAAAGAAGGCTAAAGAAAGGTATGAATGCAAAGGCTAAGAGGAAGAACGAAAGCGGCAAGTGCAAGTCTACGAGCATAACATTCAACGTTGTCCGGGGATGGCGAGAAGAAAAAAACTTGGCTTGGGGTTACTCCCCCGATCGGAGAGTTGGTTTTGTAAAATATTTAAAGTGGTGGTTGTTGAATGCTAAATTGGTTTTATGCTGGTGTCTGTAGAACACTAAATTGCGCTCTACGTACAAAGATAGACATATACTTCTGTAACTAGTTTCTATATACTACTAGTACTACTTGATGTGCACAAAAAATGATGGGGTGCCCTTTTTGACCAAACATACCTCCTTGTGGCATGAATTTGTGCTTCCACGCTGTGTCATTCTCTGGGTGCGTGAACCATTTGTAGGTGAGAAGCTTCCGGATGTTTGGCATGTCTTTTTCATTGAAATTACAAATTGTGCGTCCATCCCAGTGTTTAGCATGCATTAGCATGTGGAACCCGCAGTCGTGGCTGTAAACAAAAAAATCAATGGAAAGACATTTGATTTGAAAAAATAAATGAGTGTGGTCGGATAAAAACAAAAGTTGTGGTGAAAATGGACCAGGGGGGTGTCTGATGTTACTTACATATTGCTCTGTACTGGGGCGTTGATAGAAACAGTCTTGTAGTTTTGAATGACAACACCAGAATCTGAGTAATATTGGCTCCAGAGTTGCTTGATTGCTTCTGTAAGTTGGTCGCAGCAGGTCTTTAGATTGACATCTTCCAATGATCTCATGGAGTCGATCACTTCAAACCTCCGGTTGCGAATGTTGAGCACTAGGAGAAAGTAATGGCCACAACCGCCCGAGTCCTTGGTCTTAATAACTTGTAGTACGGGGAACATCACCCCGCATTTTTTTGCAAAAAAAAAAAAGAAAAAGGAGACTGTTTTTCACTAAAAAAAGGGAGGGAGAAGGTCGCGCGAAAAAAAGAGAGAAGAAATACCGGGAAAAAAAGAGAAAAAAAAAAGAAATATAAGGAAACTATGTGGGATAGAAAAAGTTTACCATCTGTCTATGGTCGAGGTTGTTTGTTCCTTTCTTAAATTGACGCTTGACATCTACCCTATCAAAATCTCCATGCAGCAAGAATCCCTGTGTGTAAAAAACAACGTAGTTGAAGCAAAAAAAACAGTTTTCAATACTTTCTCATCGTATTTTACTAACACAAAAAAACCCAAAAAATAGTTTTGCTGCAAAGCTATCAAAACATCTTGCTGACATATTACTAAACTGGAAAATTTCAATATATTCTGATCATATTTTACTGAAGTTAAAAAAGAAAAAAATTGATCATAGCATGACTGGAAAAAAAGGACCTGTCATCATGAATCGCATCATAGCATAACCGACATTCCATATCATATTTAAATCGCATTCATCTTATTTTGGCGTTTTGGCAAGAAGAAGAAGAAGAAAAATAGTTGCCTTAGGCTGGGACAAAAAATACTCACAGATAGGCGTACTGGCATAATCCGCTTCAAAGCGCCCCTGCCCTTGGGATTAATTGCATGAATGCCGATCTCTGCAACAGTGTTGACGAGATCTCCTCCGGGCTTCACTGAATTTGCGAGCTCGTCCAAGTATATGAATAGATGGCCGAAATTGATGATTATGATGCTACACAAAAAAAAGAAAAGTTAGTTGAACTCAAAAAAATTGGAAAAACACATATTCTTTGGGTTGCATATTGGAAAACAGTTAAAATGGTAGCTAATTGCTGCTAATTTGAGTACTGTGGAATGTTAATTTGATGTTTCAGAGTGTATGATAGGGGGGAGGAGCATATACTCTTTGCTGGTTAAGTCCCTGTTCCTTGGTGGATGCAGGTGAGTTTTCAGAATCATGTCGTATACGTGGCGCACTTCATTGCTGCACTTGAATCCTTTCCTGGGTGCAGCATCAGTGTACGGGGATTTCAGAACTCTGGTTTTCCTAACGACCCTCCTAGTAGCAAGATGGAAAGCAGGTGCAACTGATGAATTGACTGATGATGGTTCAACATCAGTTGTTGTACGTGTTGTCGTTTCGCCCACAGTGATTTCTGCTGGAGGAGTTAACTTCTCAACTTATTTACTTCCAACTTCTGGGTTTCCCTGTCTTGACGTTGCAGCAGCATCCTGGCTGACTTGTGATTTCTTCAATTGAAATAGCTTCAGAGCGTTTTCTTCTATTTCCCTCAACGCATCTTCATCAAAACCGTCCCAGTAGTCAGACCCTGGCTCTATCATGTGATCAGTCTTCGAAATCTGTTCTGCAGCAGGTGGTTTTTCTTCCTCCTCAACCCACTTCATTATGTTTATTTCTGGTGGTGTGAAATCCATTGAATTGCTCCTTGCAATTGGCTCTGGTTCCTCTCGTCCCTGGCACGAATCATCGGCCGACTTGCTCCTCTTGTGGCCGTTTGTTGCTTCGTCGAACCGCCGTTCATTTGGGGGGGGAGGGGGGCTGGGCTCCTTCAGTGTTTCTGGCAGCCTTAACCTAGCCTTTCTATCCTTGGATGTAGGTGGGAGGATGACCTCTAGGGGAGCAGGCTCGATTACTTCCTTCAGCTACCTCAACCTTACACTCAATGGTGTATTGTCGGGCCGTGTCATGATCGTCCCGGTGTGCGGAGGCTGCCGGGCTCGTCCCCGGTCAAAATGCCCCGCATCTTCCTCGCTACCCTCTCGATATGGAGTGCAATGCGGCCACCGCTACCGCCAACATTCTCGGTTCTCCGTCTTGCGACGCTTTGGGCTTGGTTCCTTGGTCGGTCCCTCTTCCTCTTTTTCTCCATCTTCCTCATCATCCTCGTCTTCATCATCTCCCTCGGGTGCCTCATCTTCTTCTCCCCGACCCATCTTCATCTTCCTCCTCGTCTTCAAGCTCTGTCTCTTCGTCATCATCACCCAATTCATCCTCTCGTT
Source organism: Cenchrus americanus (assembly GCA_947561735.1). Lineage (NCBI taxonomy): Eukaryota > Viridiplantae > Streptophyta > Magnoliopsida > Poales > Poaceae > Cenchrus > Cenchrus americanus. The sequence continues at coordinate 70,555,657 of OX387244.1, read as the reverse complement.
TCGGCGTAGTCGCCGTCTTCATCCTCTTGTGGTTCTTCATGTGCGGTGCTCCTTCTTCTCTTGGATCTCCTTAACCCGGATGATGATGGTGTTGCATCGGTTGTGTGGGGGTGTGGGGGTCAGTTCGGGTTCGTATTGCACCAACTTCCCGCACAAAGTTGCCGACCGCATCCGTGATTCCGCACATCATTTTCCCCAGCGTCTGAAAGCAACTTCTTTTCCTACAAAAACATATAAAATGAGCGACAGAAACCATCAGCCGCACGAGAAAAAAAAAGGTGGATGAAAAAATCAGGGGGGGCTGATTGGTGCTGCATGGTTTTTACCTCAGCTGACATTTCTCTGGCCTTAGAACATACAAACTGAAATATATCATCCATCTTGAATAGTGATTATTGTACTCTTGTGTGAACTGAATGCTTGAGCTGAACAAAGCAATCAATAATATAAGAGCAAACAATGGAGCAGAAAAAATAGATTTACGTAAAAATAAAAGCGATGTTCTTTGTCCAAATACCTTTAGTTTCCCAAATGATCCATCCCGATTGGTATCTAGGCTCATAAGCTTATCCAAAGAATTTCCTCGACCATCTTGCTACCCTTGGCCTTATATCCGGGATATGCAAGCTAGGAGCTTCTAGTGAATCTCCGTATAATATCTCGCGTACAATAACAACGAAATAGGGGGTCGGTGTGCGTGTAATGTGCAACAAAAATTACTCGATTAATTTTTGGTAGGTCGATTTGCTTTGACGGACTACGAATTGAGGGACAATAATATACTAATTTGGGTACCAAACAACGTTAAGTTGCTTCCCTATCCCACCCCACCCGGAAAAATGTTGTGCTTGCAAAAAAAGTATATGGAGGGTATAAGCTGCTTACAACAAGGACGAAGACTCATCCCTTGACTGATCCCTTTGTGTTGAGTTTGGAACCAGCGTCCTTAAGCTGCTTCACAAAAAACTTTGACCAATTCAAAACCTTGACACGATCTAGGTCCATAATATTGGGGTAACATCTGGGGCTTATGTGCAGACTTGTTGTGGGGCACAGGAATGTTGAAACTGCGAGCATCGCCCATGACCTTAGAAAATCTTCGTTTGCAACCTTGCTATTCTTCACCCTTTGGAAAATTTCTTCGACCCTTGGAGCCGTGCCTTGGTCAAGCTTAGAGATCGTACGCTACTTCGCCTCCTTTGTTTGGCGGCCCCGGGATATATGATACGACTTCTTCCGTAACAGGTATCCCCGCCCCCGCCAGTAGCACAAGCTCCATTGCTTCGGGTCAAAACATTCGGTGAGCGCCCATTTCGCGAGATCCGCAGGGGATGGTATGGCATGAGATCCGAAGTAGCCCTCCAAAGTTGATATCTTCAATCATCTTGTCTTGTTCGGTGTCATCTTCTTTGTTCGGCTTTACAAGCTTGGCGGGGTGATGCCTCGTTCCTCACACCCCGAAAAAAAAGCTAGTAAGAAACAAAAAATAATGGAATGGTAGTCAAGGAGATCCGTCCTACTACTATTCCTTCGCTATTCAAATCACACAGAAAAGCAGGCGTACCGCGTTTGTCACTGGTGGCGGTCTCGGGGCATTCCTCCTCCTCCTTGCCATTGTATCAGTTCCTCAGAAGAAAAAACCCTTCCACAACAAACAGTTGTTGTGGCAGTTACATGTGTAGGAAAAAAAGGGATTAGAATGGATCTGAAAAATGTGATTGCAAAAAACAGAAAAAAAACCTAGATCTCTAACATTCCTTGGCCTACTAATTGGGTCAACCCATGTAGTGCCACCACACCGGGGTTACAGCGCACAAGCGATATGGAAAAAATCGCTCTGCCCAATCCACTCTGGTGGATTTTTGTCGGCTATGCTTACATGGTTCAACCTAATCATTTAGGCCAAGGAAAAAAGGGAAAAGACTACTACTACACACATGCACAGCTGCGTACTGTATCTGCGTACTGTATTACACACATGGAGAATGTTGACACTAGTAAAAAGAAGAAGAAATGTGCACCAACTTAGCACTAGCCAGTATGCAATATAGTAGTGGTTGCAAATCAATTTGGTTAGTCGCCGGAAGCAAAAAGATTTTGACTGTTCGAAAACTAGATACATACAACGTAACATATTCAGTATGCGTGTCAGATTTAGCATACACGTATTCAGTAATCTAGAGCTACTTCAAAAAAGGTCAATAAGCCACACACAAAAAATAAAAACAAAATTACTTGCATCGAAGGTTGAAATTTTGAGAGAACAAACCTTACAAATGATTGTCACAGCTCCCCCCTTGTTCAACAGGGATCTCTCGACCTTGCAGACAGCACGTTACATGTGTAGGAAAAAAAGAGGGATTAGAATGGATCTGAAAAGTGTGATTGCAAAAAACAAAAAAAAACTAGACTCTAATTCCTTGGCCTACTAATTGGGTCAACCCATGTAGTGCCACCACACGGGGTTACGGCGCACAAGCGATATGGAAAAAATCGCTCTGCCCAATCCACTCTGGTGGATTTTTGTCGGCTATGCTTACATGGTTCAACCTAATCATTTAGGCCAAGGAAAAAAGGGAAAAGACTACTACTACACACATGCACAGCTGCGTACTGTATCTGCGTACTGTATTACACACATGGAGAATGTTGACACTAGTAAAAAGAAGAAGAAATGTGCAGCAACTTAGCACTAGCCAGTATGCAATATAGTAGTGGTTGCAAATCAATTTGGTTAGTCGCCAGAAGCAAAAATAATCCAACCAGCAATGAACACATATTGGATGAGCAAAAAAACTAGATACATGTGTGCAATAAGTGGCTATATACAGAGGTCTCATGTCGAAGATTCAAGAAAAAAAAGATCAGAGGATAAAGATTTTGACTTTTCGAAAAAGTAGATACATACAACGTAACATATTTAGTATGCGTGTCAGATTTAGCATACACGTATTCAGTAATTCTAGAGCTACTTCAAAAAAGGTCAATAAGCCACACACAAAAAAACTAAAAACAAAATTACTTGCATCGAAGGTTGAAATTTTGAGAGAACAAACCTTACAAATGATTGTCACAGCTCCCCCCTTGTTCAACAGGGATCTCTCGACCTTGCAGACAGCACGTTACATGTGTAGGAAAAAAAGAGGGATTAGAATGGATCTGAAAAATGTGATTGCAAAAAACAGAAAAAAAACTAGACTCTAATTCCTTGGCCTACTAATTGGGTCAACCCATGTAGTGTCACCACACCGGGGTTACAGCGCACAAGCGATATGGAAAAAATCGCTCTGCCCAATCCACTCTGGTGGATTTTTATCGGCTATGCTTACATGGTTCAACCTAATCATTTAGGCCAAGGAAAAAAGGGAAAGACTACTACTACACACATGCACAGCTGCGTACTGTATTACACACATGGAGAATGTTGACACTAGGAAAAAGAAGAAGAAATGTGCAGCAACTTAGCACTAGCCAGTATGCAATATAGTAGTGGTTGCAAATCAATTTGGTTAGTCGCTAGAAGCAAAAAATAATCCAACCAGCAATGAACACATATTAGATGAGCGAAAAATACTAGCTACATGCACAGCTGAGTATTGTATTACACACATAGAATCAATGATTGCAAACATACGCATATACAAACTAGTTGCCAGAAGCAAATAAATCAAGAGTAGTATCAACAACTAGTGCTCGATAAACATGAGATAGAAAGAAAAAAAAAGTGTTACTAACAGAATTGTATAACTGCCTATATATAACCATGTAATTACCAAAATCATAACAAAAAATATTTGAATGAATTATACTACATTGTTGCCTAGACACATTTACCCCCCGACTAATTATCTGGAAAAAACGACGGGATGCAAAACTTGCAAATGACTATCACTATAACATGCCATTCACTGGACTGGTAATGCAAAAAAATAAAAAGTGTCCAGCATGCTATAGGTTCTACTCATCACAAAAAAGACCGAACTATGGATTGCACTGAAAACATTCAGATAACCATTTGCAGATACATCATGCATCATATATTTTGGGGGTTGGACACTAGTTCACTAATCAGACATCGTATGTACCTATCTGAGTGGTCAAACAGACATCATGCATATCGGATCTGTCGTCAAAAAATCCTATATACCATAAAATCTAAAAAAAATATCGAATCCGTGGGCAACCCCCACCCCCCGTGACCATCTCTATGAGAACAAGGTGGAAATGATGAAAAAATCAGGCATCATGCGTGTTCTTAGAAAACATGGGGAGCATGAACCTAAAAAACAGAATCAGTGCTCACCCCCACCCCCCTGACCACCTCTATTGGAACAAGGTGAAAAAATAGCGAATCAGGCTTCATACATCTATCTAAACCACATGGAAGTATAACCCTAAAAAAATCGAAGCAGACATCATAGCCCTGAGGAATGTTCAAATTAGACATTACCCTAGAAGCGCAACACAGATTCCTACCGCAGGGCGAAAAACATTCATAAAAGCATATGAGCAGGGGCAGCAGGGGTCTCGAATCGGCCGGAAATGGAGTGGATCCGGACCGGACTTACCTCCTTCCTTGCCTCGCACGCGCACCGGTAGTCGTACGACGAACTCGCCAACGAGCGGCGGCAAAAATCCCCGCCACCGACGAGAAGAAACAGAGGGGCACCCCCCGAGCACCAGATCCGCCGGCGGCGCTCGTGCTACGGCACCAGATCCAGAACTCCAACCGCCGCGAGATTCATCTCCGCCCCCCTCCCCCGAACAACAATCCTCGATGCGAGTCCTGTAAACAAGTCGGCGAAAATGGTCATCATCAGATCCGCGAAAAAATGGCAGGACGTCGCTGAATCTCTGATAGAGACCTCACCTCTGTTAGGTTCGCCGCGGGGAGTCGCCGGCGGCGGCGCGAGAGGAGCACGAATCGCCTCGGAATCGCCGGTCGCCGCGCGAGAGAGAAACCCTAGAGACGGGATGGGAATGCGAGAGGAGAGGATAGAAATGAATGGGCTGGGAATGCGAGTGGATAGAAATGGACGGGCGCGGTTCCCAGAATTTGAACAGTTGCTTCTGACAAGTGGGCCCCGGACTGAGTGAACGCGCGCGCGGCGCGTCCCGGCGGAGTGGGGCGCGCGGCGGTTCGCTCGCCGCACGTGTGCGGGCGGGCGGGCTGGCTCGCTTCGTGTCAGCCTGCCGTAACAAAGTCTTTACCATAATTTATATGATAAAAAACTCTTCGGAGTAAGCCACGAGGCGCGGTTATAATTTATATAATTTCAGTGAATTATACTTCATAATTTGAATTGAGAAAGCAAATATTATACTTTGCCATAAATTTTTCCGATGAATAATTTCAGTGATACCTTTTTGCTTATTTCTAAACATGTTTATCCTCAAACGATTATAATGCAAAGTTGCAAACCACTAATCTAAGTCACGATTATAATTCAAATAAACTCTTCGGAGTTTTCTTTTTTTTGAAGGAAAAGAGTTTTCTTTTAAAAAAAAATCTTCGCAGTAAGCCACGAGGCGTGGTCCACTGAGGACATAGTGACAGATCAGCAAGCACCCTTGACCCTCCACTGTTCTCGGTCCACTGAGGACCAGGTCCAGCCGCGAATGCCTCCCCACCCTCCTGGCCTCCTCCATATTCCCCACCACCCCGATCCCCAAACCCTCCACCCTTTTCCCTTAGCGCGGAGCCGCCACTCCCCACAACCGCACACCACTCTGAGGAAAACCTAGATCCGGACTCTCGCCGCCGGCCATGGCGACGCGCCGGTCCCTCTCCTCCATCCTCCGTTCCGCCTCCCGCCTCCGCGCCGCATCCCCATCCCCGATCCCACGCGCGCCGCTCCACCACCGCCCGTCTCCTGCGGGCTTCCTCCTCAACCGCGCCGCTGCCTACGCCTCCTCCGCCGCGGCCCAGGCGGCGCCCGCCCCGCCGCCCCCGTCCACCGGTAAGACAACCGGTGGCGGCAAGATCACCGATGAGTTCACCGGCGCCGGCGCCATCGGCCAGGTGTGCCAGGTCATCGGTGCCGTCGTGGACGTCCGGTTCGACGAGGGTCTGCCCCCGATCCTGACGGCGCTCGAGGTGCTCGACAACAACATCCGCCTCGTGCTCGAGGTGGCTCAGCATCTCGGGGAGAACATGGTCCGCACCATCGCCATGGACGGGACTGAGGGGCTTGTCCGCGGCCAGCGTGTGCTCAACACCGGCTCTCCCATCACTGTAAGCCCATTTCCTCTATCACCCCCCCCCCTTCGTCTTTCGAGATGATTTATTTGGATCTAATCTGACAAATTGGCGAATTGGCGATTGCTAGATTTGATCTTGGTGTACGGATCCATTTATTGTATATTGAGTTCTTACTTTATAGATCCAAGATTTTTGTTTGTTACTGGCGGCATGATGAACTGATTTTGTAGATGATCAATACGTGAGACGTTTAGGATGTGGACTGCAAATACTGAAACCAATGTTGTGGTTCCCATCATGGTCTAAGAACATTGGAAATGTGGATCCATAAATTCATCATTTTTTTCTGTCTAGATGCCTCATCTCTAGATGATAAACCTATTTCTGATTGTTTGTTAAAAGCTATTGTATAGCATGTCACTCTATGGTCCCGAGTTGACACTGAATGGGTGGGGGCCTAGACACGCGATCTCAAAATAAACTGGAGATACTTCAGATAGTTATAAATTACCCACTTCTGCGCATGGTTCAAAGGTTTTCATTTTTCATTGTCAGCTGTGCAGCTTATATAGTTTATCATTTGCATGTGCAGCTTTCACACTACTGATCATGTGCTTCTGTTTTATGATACTGGCTATTGAACTTCATTGAATGAAAATAAGTTGTTATAGCCTGATATGTAACGTTTTTTCATCTATGTATTGAATATGTAGGCTGTAGATACTTACAGCAGCTGATCTTAGTTGTTGCTATTACCTGGTAGTACCTTGGTACCACCAGCTTCTGAACTGTGCATCTGTTTGTGTTATGACTTGTATTTTGTTTCTAGGTCCCTGTTGGTAGGGCAACACTTGGACGTATAATGAATGTTATTGGTGAGCCTATTGATGAGAAGGGAGATATAAGTAAGTCTACATAACCTGCATTTACATGTGACATCTACATATACAATACTAGAATTCATGTTTATATTTTTCTTTTGTTGCTTGCTCTTATCTTCAGCCACAAACCACTTCCTCCCTATCCATCGTGAAGCTCCAGCTTTTGTTGAGCAAGCTACAGAGCAGCAAATTCTTGTTACTGGAATCAAGGTACACCTCCTTTTCTTTGGAAGTTACTTTCTAGCTTGCTAGGTTGTTTTCATTAGGCAAGGCTTAAAATGGAATAACGCAACACATGTACTTCTACCAGGTTGTGGATCTCCTTGCACCCTACCAAAGAGGTGGTAAAATTGGTCTATTTGGTGGTGCAGGGGTGGGAAAAACTGTCCTTATCATGGAGCTCATTAACAATGTCGCCAAGGCCCATGGTTAGTTCTTTATAAATTGTATTATGATGATTTTTTGTGTGTTTTATGTTTACTTATTTATGTTTTTCTTCATTTAGGTGGTTTCTCTGTCTTCGCTGGTGTTGGAGAACGTACCCGTGAGGGTAATGACTTGTACAGGGAAATGATTGAGAGTGGTGTCATAAAGCTTGGTGATAAGCAGGTAAATGACCAACCTTTCTAAATGTCGCTGGGTTCCATATCTGTTCGGTGAGTGTTCCTCACATTGTACTTTATCGCAGAGTGAGAGCAAGTGCGCTCTTGTCTACGGGCAAATGAATGAGCCCCCTGGTGCTCGTGCTCGTGTTGGACTGACTGGTTTGACTGTTGCTGAACATTTCCGTGATGCTGAGGGACAGGATGTGCTTCTCTTCATTGATAACATTTTCCGTTTCACCCAGGTAAGTTCTATGGGAATCCTCCTCGTTTGTTGTGTCTAACAAGTACTTCGAAGTGGGGTTCTTGTCATTTGGTGTGCAGATGACAGTTAGTCATCCAGTCTCTGATGTACTCTTTAATGAATCACCCCATGTTTTTTTGGGAACATGAATCACCCCATGTTTTGCCTTGATTTGTCAACACTACAGTACTTTTGGCTTCTGTTAATTCCCCCTCTCCAAAATATACAGCTGAAAACATGTACATTTGGTCTCTATTTTCTTTTTTCTGCCTTGATTTTTTGGTACATCTCGGTTGAAAACCTGTGCATTTGGTCTCTTTTCTCTGTTTTGTGGCCTTCATTTTCTGTACATGACAGCTAAACCTGTACATCTGGTCTGTGTCTGTCAGGCTAATTCTGAGGTGTCTGCTCTGCTGGGACGTATTCCATCTGCTGTGGGATACCAACCCACCCTTGCCACAGATCTTGGAGGCCTGCAGGAGAGGATTACCACCACAAAGAAGGGTTCTATTACATCTGTGCAAGCTATTTATGTGCCTGCTGATGATTTGACAGATCCTGCCCCTGCAACCACCTTCGCCCATCTTGATGCTACTACTGTGTTGTCACGTCAGGTATGCCAGCTTCATTTTCAGATACAATTTATATGAATTTATTATGTTGCTATTATGAATAAGATGCGATTGTTTCTTGTACAGATTTCTGAGCTTGGTATTTACCCTGCCGTCGACCCTCTGGACTCCACATCCAGAATGTTGTCCCCCCATGTATTGGGTGAGGACCACTACAACACTGCTCGTGGTGTTCAGAAGGTTCTTCAGAACTACAAGAATCTCCAAGATATTATTGCCATTCTGGGAATGGATGAGCTCAGTGAAGATGACAAGTTGACGGTCGCTCGTGCTAGGAAGATTCAGCGGTTCCTTAGCCAGCCTTTCCATGTTGCTGAAGTTTTCACGGGTGCGCCTGGAAAGTATGTTGAGCTGAAGGAAAGTGTTCAAAGTTTCCAGGTATGACATAACCCTCTCCTTTTTGAGCAATAGGATTGCATCAATTTCACCTTTGGCAATTTAGTGTTGTTTGGGTAAACATGCCTGAGATATTCTTTGCCTAACAGCTTGGTACTCTCTGCAAGGATAAATTTTCTGAAATTTAGTGGTTTGCTTTATATGTTTGTTGGATACTGATTTTTTTTCGTGAACAGTTTGGTAGATTAGAAGGTCCATTTATGCACATGCACATTTTGCCTAGAATAGCCTTATTTTAAAAAAAAAGCTTCGGACATGACACTGCCTAAAGTTAATCGACTACATTTGACTTGCCATAAAATGCACTTTATCATATTGTATTCAGCAAAAGTATTATTGTGTATAAGCTGTTTGTGAAAGTTGCCTTTTATAACACTTTCTCATGCCAAGTGAGCAAGTGACAGAACAATTTACTCTGAACATGTTATGGAGAACTTAGTTATTCATTACATTTATGTTCACATTTTGACATTTTTCAAATATTTATGTTTTGTCCTGATACTGTGTTGGTTTTAGGTACATGGTTGAGAAAAGCAGTGTTAATGCTTTTGTTATCTTATCATCACAATAGAATACTACATATACATATAATATGGCCATTTTTTGTCATTGCTGCAATTCTCACTATTGAACCTTCTTGACATATCATAGGGTGTTTTGGATGGCAAGTATGATGACCTTCCAGAGCAGTCATTCTACATGGTTGGAGGAATAGAGGAGGTTATTGCTAAGGCAGAGAAGATTGCCAAGGAGAATGCATCATAGGCAATCTTCACAGGGAATGTGAAGTTTAACCTTTGGAGCTCAACATGTGTGTTTTATTCTGTGTTAGCCAGGACATGTATTTACATGCAGGAGGCCCGGCTGTGCCGATGGATGTATTTCCCCTCCACCTTTTCCCTAATAAGGATTTGCAGTGACCGTTACATTTGGTTTACTGCCCCTTGAGGAAGAATTATCTTTTTTGATGACGGCGAAACCATAAACTTGTCAATTCTCAATGAAATACTGAAGTGGAATGCCTCCCGTGTTCATACTGCATAGCTGTGCACATTGTGTTGTTTGTTATTCTCGTACGTGCAGTTTGTTATCCCAGCATGATTGTGGTTCGTTTCGATCGCCTTATTTCTTTACCGATTCTGATTGTGTGAATAAATAGGCAGCCTCTATGATCTATTCCCACTGTTCTAAACTATAGTTTGTTTTGACTTTTCTTAGTTCATATGTACCATCATGCATCTAGACATACACTACATTCAAATGTAACAAAAATTATAATCACAAAATTAAAATTAATTTGGAACGGAGGGAGTACATGAAATGTAAGTTTGTAAATTGGATGAGTTGCAAGGGGTTGCATTTGGTTTGGGTCCTATTTGGAGTGTCATGAATTCTGTAGGCTATGGTATGTTCACATGAACAGATGTACAGATGTGGAGTTTGAGCGCTGGGGAGTATGCAGCAGTTCAGTCAACATTTCTTTGGTCCTCTAGACTGGAGATATCATGCAACCGGAGCATTGGGGCTTTGACATTTGACAAATAGTTTACTTTTCAGAAAAAATCAAAGTGTAATTTTTTAATCAATTTGCCTGATTTATCACTCGCAAGGTTTGCAGCTCCCACCATGTGTTCGGATGGTGTACCGCTTTGAGGTAAATGATGCTCTAGAAATATGAAGTTTCTTTGATAAAATTACATCTCCATAATCCATCTCGTCAAATACATTGATAAAATTACATCTCCATCTCATCAAACGTACAAACACACCATGTGTAAAAATTCACCAAGGTGAAATTTTATTTACATATCTTAGACCATCTCCAGCAGCAGCTGCATCTTCAAAATGAAGATCAAAAGGCTACTGTAACTCCTCTAGCAGATGTTGCGTCCCTCCCTTCATTTTGCAGACACCCCTCCTTCACCCCATTCCTGGGATTCTCTCTCTTCTCTTCATCTCAACCGCCACCTCCTCCACCCTCCACTTCGTCGGCTCCTCCAACTCCAACCCCGTCGGTCGTCTCCAGGGTGCGCAACTCCCTGCTCCCTCCCTCTCCTTCCCTCTCCAGCACCACCACCTCGCTTGTTCCCTCCCTCCCGGGTCGACGACGCTCCTCCCCTGCTCCCTCCGTCCCTTGACCGCCGTCGTGAGCCCCGTGTGGATCTGCTCCGCCGAGGCCTGCCCGCGGCAGTTTCTCCGCGGGCTCGGGCTCTCCTTTGACGCCGTCGGCCGGCGACCGCGCACCGGCAACTCCGGCGAGGGTTCATGTTTGCTGTGTCTGCAACTTTCTTCGGTCTCCCTAAACCTGCATGCGGACATGAGCAGAGCAGCGGCGGCATGAGCCGGAGCAGGGGCCGGCGCGTAGGAGCTCCACACCGGCTTGAGCTCCGCCGCACGCCTACACTCCCCTGCAACGCAGATCCGACCGGCGGCCTCGGGGGCGGAGCTCGCCGACGCGGAGGTGTCCCCGGCAGCCGCGCCCTCGATCTGTGCGTGGACGACGACGGGGTTCGATCCGACCGACGGCGATACAGATCCGGCCGACGGCGACCTCCCACTCCCCTTCCTAGACACGATCGAGCGAGTCCGCGCGACGGAGGTGTGCAGCTGCGGCAGTGGCCTCTTGTAGCTCTGCATGTGGCCCCTCTCTCACCTCGCTCTCTCCTCCCAGGCTCGGCCCCTCCTCCGTCTGGCACTGCCACACGCCGGGAACAGGCGCGCCGCCGGCCACAACACTCTCCCTCGCGCGGGAACCAACTGTCGCCGGTACGTGAGTTGCGCGAGCTGCTGGAAGCCTGTCTGGTTGCAGAACCATATTGTTCTCTCTCTTTTGCGCACATAGAGGTGTTTGCACATGGGGATGGGGAATATTGCTGGAGATGATCTTAAGGTGCCATGTGTTGTTTTTTTTTTTGGCTTGCACCGGTGCACCAGACAGTCCAATCGCCCATTTTGCCGAATGCTGCCGTGCAGAAGAAAACTTCACTGGCTCTGCATCCGACACGTGGGTACCTACATGCTGGCCGTGCATTGCACAGCATCTTGGAAGTGGAAGTACGAAGGCATCCGACTTGGCAAACGAGTCAGTATGGCATCCCGGCCGTTAAATTCAAAACGGAGGCCTCATGATGGGATTCCTGCGGATGCCGGCCCAATTAAAGATTGCCTAACGGCTCTCTGCTGCTGCCGACTGTCTCCTTCCTGAACCAACGGATTTCCAAAACCCCAAATCTCCTCCGCCCTTCATGCCTTCTCTGACTCCCCCTTCCCTATTTCAAAACATTTCAAACACTCTCCGCCCCCTTCCTCTCATCCCATCCCCTCCCCATTCCACTCTCTCGTCTCGCCCCTGAGGCGCCGGATCGCGCGATTCCCTCCACGGCGGGAGCCCGCCGCCCCCTCCCCGTCCCGCCCGCTCGACGAGGCCGCGCCGCCGAGCGGTGAAGAGGTGAGCGTTCTGCTTGCAATTCCCTCGGGTTGGATCCGGTCGCTCGCGTCGTGGTGTGCTCGCCTCCGCTGAGGGCGAAACCCTAGGTTTGGAGGGGATCTCATCTCCCTGTCCCGCGCAGTGGAGGCGTGGGTTTGGGTACCTGGTGCGCGCGGCGCGGGGGGAGTGTTTGCTGTTGCCGCGGAGTCGAAATTGATCTGTGAAATCGCGTTTGCAGGGTGCCACTGGGCTCGCTCGCCCTCTCGCGATGAGTAGCACCGTGAAGGAGCAGCTCCAACAGATGTCGACGACGTGCGATTCGCTCCTGCTGGAGCTCAACGTAAGTCGCGCCCCTTGATTCCGCCGGGTTAATGCTTTTTTTCCCTGTCCCCTGCGTCTTATGGTGGTTCTTCTGTTCCGCACGCGCCGGGTGCGATGAATTGAGGTTGCGTTCCCTGTTGTTTCAGGTGATTTGGGATGAGGTCGGGGAGCCCCACTCGGCGAGGGACCGGATGCTGCTGGAGCTCGAGCAGGAGTGTCTCGAGGTCTACAGGAGGAAGGTCGACATGGCAAATCGCTGCAGGGCACAGCTGCGGCAGGCCATCGCCGAGGCAGAGGCCGAGCTCGCCGGTATCTGCTCGGCCATCGGAGAGCCGCCGATACATGTTAGACAGGTTAGCTTCTACATGTCAAGTACTAGTATGCCAAGAAAGGAACAAAATAAGTGAGCAGAATACCATTTGAATACCACTTCTAATTTCTGATAGGGACATATTATGTATAAATTTTACTCGTCATCTCTTTTACTGCCAAGGAGACCAAAAACATAAACTGTTTTTCTGCGACCATTTTTATTTTGCTATGGCTGTGATAATGTGACGTGTTGGCTGCATACACAAATCACCCATGCTATATTAAGGACTTGGATTTTCAGTAGTAGCTCCTAGTAATTGGCACCTTTTTCTCTTAGAAGAAAAATGACTCAAACCAGAAATTTACAAGGCTAAAGGATGGTACTGAGTGAAGTTATGAAGCAGTAAACACTTGGATTTTTCTTTAGTGACTTCACTGGTAACTGGTACATTTTCTTTTTGAAATATGACAGTCAAATCAGAAGCTGCAAGGTTTAAGGGAGGAATTGGATGCAATTGTCCCATACTTGGAGGAGATGAGAAAGAAGAAAGTTGAAAGATGGGACCAATTTGTTGATGTCATAGATCAAATTAAGAAGGTTGCATCTGAAATCAGGCCTGCAGATTTTGTGCCCTTTAAATTTCCCGTGGATCAATCTGATCTGTCATTAAGAAAGCTTGAAGAGTTAACAAAGGAGCTACAGTCCCTTCAGAAGGAGAAGGTAATCTTTGTTTTCTAATCCGATACATTTGAAAAATGTGTAATCGTCACCATGTCAATAATTTTCCTTCATTGAACTTGTAAATAAAAAAATCTTTGTTTGTACTGTTTTTGCCAGAGTGATAGGCTGAAGCAAGTGATGGAACATCTGAACACTTTGCATTCCTTGTGTGAGGTGCTTGGTATAGACTTTAAGCAAACAGTACATGATGTGCATCCTAGCCTGGGCGATGCTGATGGATCAAAGAACCTAAGCAACAGTACAATTGAGAGACTCACATTAGCTGTAAATGGATTACGCGAAATGAAAGTCCAGAGGATACAAAAGGTCAGCATTTGTCTGACTTTAGAAATTTAAACTTTTCAGTCCAACATTATTAATCTGAAATTATGAATATGACAGCTTCAAGATTTGGCATCTAGCATGCTTGAACTTTGGAATCTCATGGATACACCACTTGAAGAGCAGCAGATGTTTCAGAATGTAACATGCAATATTGCTGCTTCAGAAGATGAAATAACCGAACCCAACAACCTCTCTGTTGACTTCCTCAGCTATGTGAGTCCATTATCCTCCAAAGATTGTTCTCATGCCACTATTGCTATTGTTTTCTCTGCGGAGTGAGAAATTTTCTGAGATTATATATTGTTATAATTGCAGGTTGAATCTGAAGTTTTAAGGCTTGAACAACTGAAAGCGAGCAAGATGAAAGACCTGGTTCTGAAAAAGAAGGCAGAACTCGAAGAGCATAGGAGGCGTGCTCATCTGATTGGTGAGGAAGGTTATGCAGCTGAATTTAGCACTGAGGCTATTGAAGCAGGTAGATATCATATCCTGTGTGTGCAGTGAAATTTGTGGCAGACCTGGAAATGTAGTCACATGATAACTTATCTTCTTTGTGCTTTTGTACAGGAGCTGTTGATCCTGCGCTGGTCCTGGAACAAATCGAGGCTCACATCGCTACAGTGAAAGAGGAAGCTTTTAGCCGAAAGGATATTCTTGAGAAGGTTGAAAGATGGCTGAATGCATGTGAGGAGGAAGCCTGGTTGGAAGATTATAACAAAGTATGAATGCTGCCAAACTTTATGTGCAAATATCTGAACTATTTTTCTTTAGTATATGGTTACAGTTCTAATATATATTCTTGTTTAGGATGACAATCGTTATAATGCTGGGAGGGGGGCCCATCTGACACTCAAGAGAGCGGAAAAGGCTCGTATTTTGGTTAACAAGCTCCCAGGTAATGTTGTTTAATGAGATTTCTATTACAGGTTTCACCAATTCTTTTCTGTTTATAGAATGTTTAGTTGCAACCAATTTACCATTGCTATGTCGTAAACAGGAATGGTAGATGTTTTGACGATGAAAATTTTAGCTTGGCAGAAAGAAAGAGAAAAGGAGTTCACATATGATGGTGTAAGTTTTCTTACCATCACCCTTCTTTCTTGGATACTTTGCTCTTTTGTATTTTGCTAAAATGTTGTTCAACTAACATATGTTTTTTATGCAATAATTTCAGGTCCGCCTTCTGTCAATGCTTGAAGAGTACATGATTGTTCGTCAGGAGAAAGAGCTGGAGAAGAAGAGGCAAAGGGTATACTATGCCTCGTGCACAGTATTTCTAGGTTGCCTACAAACCAGCTGTTTTAGCTGTAGTTAATGTGTTGTTATTGCAATTGCAGGATCAGAAGAAAATCCAGGATCAAATCAAAGCTGAGCAGGAAGCGCTCTACGGGTCAAAACCAAGTCCATCCAAGCCTCAAAGTACAAAGAAGGTGCCTAGGAACTCCATGGGTGGTGCGAACCGAAGGCTGTCTCTTGGTGGTGCCACAATGCAGGCCCCAAAGACAGACATACTGCATTCCAAGACTGCTCGTGCTGCCAAGAAGACTGAAGAATTGGGCACTTTATCTCCTAGTAAGTTTCATTCTCCATTCATCTACATCAATGCTGCTGCTTTTGTTTTCCCTTCATCAAGCACAATTCTGAGGTTACCCTAGCACTGTCAGGTAGTAGAGGCTTGGATATCGCTGGTCTTCCCATCAAGAAGTTATCTTTCAATGCAAGTACTCTGCGTGAGACAGAAACACCGCGCAAGCCTTTTGCCCAGATCATGCCAGGAAGCAATGTCTTATCAACGCCAGCACGCCCAACCTCCAATGACAACACCGAAGAAGAGAACAAAACCCCCAAGACATTTAATGCAGGGTTCGATCTCAAAACGCCAATGACGGTGACAGCTCCGATGCAGCTGTCGATGACGCCTTCTGTGGGTAACAAGGTCATAGCTGCTCCTGTCTCTCTTTTCCAGGAGAAGCGAGAGCAGTCGATGCTGCCGGAGGAGAGTGAGTACTCGTTCGAGGAGAGGCGCCTCGCCGTTTACCTTGCCAGGCAAATGGCTTAGCTCAGCCATTCGCCCAGTCATTAGGTAGTTGAAAGTCGAACTGACTGCCATTTCTCGTCAGAGGCCAAGGGTACCATCGGTGCCTGTTTGTCGGTCGACAATAGTCGTCCTTTTCCGCACTTTGCCATATTGTTCTGATTCATAGCAATATTTGGTACAATTAGTTAAGGAGTTCTACACTTCTGAGCTTGTGCTCCGTTCCGTAATTGGTTATCATAAGTTGTATAGCTTAATCCAATCGCATCGTCGATGACCTGTTACTATAATTATTATTCCTGTTTACAGTTATCCAACTGTCCTGTACTCCTGTCACGCCCTGTGTTTCTGATCTCAAATCTTCTGGAATCTGGATAATCTGGTTCGATCGGCAAGAATCGTCATGCTGGAAGCAGTCGTGGTGAGTGTCTGATCTCGATCAGTTCCGCGGCAGGTTATCAGTGAATGCAATGCCAGCGTGGCACATAAATACAAAATTACTCGTCGTCCAACCCTTGGTTTAAAAGATGTTAGATAGTGGCATTGACTTGTGCTTCTGTTGAATTACTCGGCATGCACGATCAAGCTCGTCGATAAACACAAGGTCGTGCCACGGATTAGTAGTTGCGATTTGACAGTTGGGCAAGCAGCACTTGTGGAGGTACCATGTTGTATTGGAGTGCGAGATCACTGTCACTGGTGGTTAACGAAGTGCGCTGTCCACCAAGGACTTGCTAGCTTTGAATTTTCCAAACAGTTAATACGGCCGATATTTAACACAAAAGGCAGCAGATGGATTATAATCCACTGTCCGTTTAGCACCCAGTCACCCACTGTCCGTTGACCCCCAACTCGGACTGTAACAGCAGTGAAGTGATGGGTGCAGATCAGTAATCAGTGCGCTCCTGTATCTTTCGGTAAACCCGACCGACCTCGACAAGGTAGTGATGAATTCTCCGGCAAGTCACCGGCAGGGGGTCAGTCAAGAGAGAAGCCGTGATCACAGACACCCCCGGGGAGTCGGGGACAGGGAGGGACTGGAAGCTGTTGCCCTTCTGATGATGGTGCGGGGCCGGATGCCGGCCGGAGCGAACCCGCTCGACCGCCGTGCACGGTGCCGGTGCGCCCTCCCGCCCCCTCCACGAGAGGAACAACTCAGCCACGCCGGGCCCCCCGCCGCCCCCGTGAAGTCCACACGCGCATCGGCGAAATAATTCAGGCGCAGTTACGCCACTCATGTGCCCCCCGGCGGCCCGGTGCTTTATTATTCGCTTGGCTAGCTTCTCCCTCGCAAGTTGCAGCTCGGCGGCAAGTTCGCGGCAGCTTCGCCCGCGACATTCTCGTTACGGTGCGGTTGGATCGCGTCATGTTCAGCAGATGGTTCGGACGCGCAGGAGTCGCCGCGAGTCGGAGTCGGGTCGGGGTCAAGCGGGCTGCGTGCAGCTGGGCATCTCCTCGAGCTGGATTAGCTGGTCTCACACCGGACTGCCACTGTCGGGTCCCAAAAAGGTGTCCTTTTCCGTTCTTGCGTGCACTGTGTCCGCTCTGCTTGGAATATGAAAGGGATGCAATGTGAGTCCGGGCTAGTACTCCGGTCTGCGGCAGTGAAGGTTCGGAAGACGGAGGATGCGTGCTGCTTACTCAAAGCTGACTGACCGGATCGTGGAAGCGAGACCCCCGGGGTACCACCGCGTTCGCCCCCAAATCTAGCGCGCACGGCGAGCTCCCGTGAGATCAGACATTCAGATACGCAAAACGCCAGATGTTTCCATTGGAAAAGAACGGATCGATGTATACAGTAGAAACGTCCCAAAGCATTTAGCCATACTGCAGGACAGTGCTACCGTTTGCGTGGCTACCGGCAGGTACCTATGATAGAAAACATTCAGCGTCAGGTGCCCAGCACGGCTGGCGGACACAAAAACTCAAAAGGGGAAGGAACAATTCTGAACACACCACGTCCTCCCGAAGTCCGCGCTGCGCCGTCGCGCCACCGGCGGCGTCCCTGGAGGCAGGGCAGCAAGCCATCGGTATCCGATTCCGACCCCAAAGCGACCAGCGCGAGCACCCGTGGTCGGTCGGCCCCACGCGCAATTCCACCTCGACGGCGACCTGAAACCCACCCACCGGGCCACCACCGCCACACTCGAGTACTCGACTCGACTCCATCTTTCTCTTGTCCCTCTCGCACGCACCAGCACCAAACCCGTCACCTCCCCTCCCTCCTCACGTGTCCATCACACGCGTTCTTCCAAGCAACACAACACCAGCACCACCCGTTCCTCTCTCCCGGCGCGCGACGCAACGCACTCCACCTATATAACATCTCGCTCCTCGCTCGCTCTCGCATCCGCAGCCCACCAGAAGACCTGCACCCACACACTCCTCAGCTCCTTCATCCTCGCGCGGGGCGGGGTCGAGCTAGCTAGCTAATAACTAACCCGAGGACTCATGGGCAACTTCGCGTCGTGCACGCTGGCGACCACGACGCCCGGGACCGGGCGTGGCGCCCGGGTCGTGCTCCCCGACGGGCGGGTGCGGCAGGTGCCGCTCCCGGCGACGGCGGCCGAGCTCATGCTCGAGGCGCCGGGCCACTTCCTGGCGGACGCGCGCGCGCTGCGGCCCGGGCGGCGGATCGAGGCGCTCCCGGCGGACGAGGCGCTCGTGCGCGGGGCGCTCTACGCCGCGCTCCCCATGAAGCGCCTCGGCGCGCACGTGGCGCCCGCCGACGTGGCGCGCCTGGCGGCCGCGGTGGTCGCCAGCGGGGAGAAGGCGAGGAGGAGGAGGATGAGGCCGGCGTCGTCGCCCGCCGCCACGGCCAAGGTGGCAGCCGTCGCCGTCGCGCCGCCTGAGGTGCTGGAGGCCGCCGCCGCGTCGCTTCTGGAGACGGACGCGCCCAAAACGAGGGCGCCGAGGCTGGAGGAGATGGCCGTGGAAGACGCGGCGGCCGCGGCGGAGATCGAGGAGCTCAAGCAGAGGCTCAGCGGCGGCGGGCGCCGGTCGAGGCGGCCGACGCTGGAGACGATTCAGGAGGAGAGCTACGCGGCGGTGAGATGCTGACGATGTAGGTCAACAAATGGTCAAGGCCAACCAAACACAGAGATGGCAAAGGCTGTCTCTCGTAGGCTCATATAGCTTCTTTTTGACTTTTTCCTTCCTTCCTCACTTCTCCCCTATTCACCTTGTGTAAAATACCAGTACTTTTTTCCCGGTGCTGCCTCCTTTTCCATTTATTTTGGAGAGAGGAAAGAGGAACATGGGTTGGATCGAAATGGTTTTGAAAAGTGATTTAATAGAAATGAAGGAAACCTTAGCAATTCAGATACCATGGCCAATTATTCTCCAAAAAAAAAAGATACCATGGCCAATTTATTTACAATTCACTTGGTACCGTAGTAGCTGCCAGTTCATAAGAATGGAATTTCGTGAAGATTAGCTGTTGTACCTGATTTAAAATTAGGACACACTATCATAATAAACAACGTATATAGAGCATCACCAAGACTTTGCTATTTTTAATTTGACAAAATTTATGTTTTGCCAACTTCTAAAAGATTTGACAAGTAAAAAAGGAATGCATTTCCAAAAGTTTGTTATTTTTAATTTACCAAAATTATTCCTTTACTCTTATACATTTGCATCAAAAACTCTTTTTTATTTCTTTTTTCACCCTCCCACATAGAGGGAAACGCAACGCCAATACCAAAGCAAGTCCGCGTGCATATATTTGCGTGTTGGAAGCCCAAGTTGCCAAGATATCAAGCCTTTTTGCCAAATTGGTGGAGGAGTGCTTTGAACGCTTTTACCAAAAATCAAGAATAAGAATGATGATCCGATTTTGTTGGAGATGACTTTACAAAATATTCATCGTGTTTATCTCCATGAACAACTTTTCCCCCATCCTTTAGAATTAGAACTATATAAATGGCAAAGCATGGACATCCAAATGCTAGAGATGATTTTGTCAATCTCAACCTGCCCAAATGACGAAATGAATAGGATGTGGGTGTGTGTTGGTAAAGGTGAGCGTGTGTTGTTGAGTACGAATGCAGTAGTATTGGTAAACACGCATGACTTTTCACAAAGAACGCAATAGAAAACTATAAATAATTAACACAAGAAAACCGAAAAAAATGGGGGAGGAGGAACGAGCCCAAAATCATTTTACTTGTATATGATATAATAAATTTAGAAAAACACAAGTTATCATCAATTTTCCGTAAATTATGGACTTAGTACGGTGAACGCGTTAAACTTTTCAAGAGATATGGACTGATTGACATTTGCCCTTACACGTACGATCGGGGAGGGATATTGGCAGAGGTCACCGTTTACGGCCGCGTTCAGCTCTGTGCTACAGAGTACCTTTTCTTTCCGTTTACTCAAATTAAATCGATTGGCTCTCAGGAAAAATAGTTCGACGAACTAGTGCTGCTATGCGTGGGCGTGGCTTTGGTTGGCGTTCTCGTCTTTTAGCCGACAATACGTCGAAAATAACGTAATCATCATGGAAACAATATATAGTATAGATACATAAGTAACATTGTGCAAAAGACCAAAAGTCAATTGCAAAAAGGAAGCGTGATGTTCGTCATATTCAGGTCAGCAAGAAGGCATTGCTTCTAAGTTTTCTCAAACAATGACAGCAAAAAGGCGAGTACCACGACGACATCTGCACAAAAGCTAATTAAAAAGATGATTGTACTGATTCACTCATCACTATCCTTTTAAAGCATCAACCAAACCCAAATTGAAAAAAGCTAGCTAACAAGGCGTTGTTTTCCTAATTATTTTCCCGTAGAATTTTATGGCAGCTGCCTTTGAATTTATGCTACTACTCCTCAAGCCTTGAGAAGAAAGCAAAGGGGCAGCAACCATGAAAGAAGGAGAGGAAAAAATGAAAGGTGTAGCCTGAAATGAGCACACAGGCACAGGCAGCAGGACGCCCTGTTTCTCGAAAAAGATGAGTAACACATACACACGGGAGGTGACACTGTGACAGAGAAACTAAAGGTGTGGAACTGGAAGGAAAAAAATGCTTGGGAATATCATGGAGCACCCCACTAGCTAGCGCGCGCCTGTGGTAGACCACCAGCGAGGCCACAATGGCCTCCACTATCTTTTATGCAACGGCAAGCGAGTGAGACCGGTAAACGCATCGAATCATCATTGGGGATGGAGAATGATGCATGGCCTGTGATCAGACCTCTCGATTAGTCTTATCGGCGACTGAATTATGTTGGCGTTTTGTTTTCTCCGAAATGGGTGACCTTCAGAAGGGCTGTGGATTTTAGAATGTCGCGTCAAGTCAGAGCTCGAAAGCATCAGTTGAGCTCCGCGTTTGTTGAGATCAATGGAGCTCGCGTGATGGCAATAATTTCAAAGGGACCTGATGAGCTCTGCTTCTTATAAACCTTAATATGAGAAAAAGCTCTTCTTAAAACATGAGGGTTAACGAATCCGTTTCAGCTTCGTCGTGATTGTGGATATCTCCGTCTCTCCTATGTCACAACTCAGAAGGAATTTTTTCAATATATTTTTTTAAAAATCATTTTGCAAAAATCTATAACGGTTTGAAAATTTTGCACTTTTGACATCCAGTCGCCGTGGCCCATGGCGGTAAGGATATCGCCCGTGAGTCCCCACGGGTTCGAAGGTCAGCCGTCATGATCCACGGCGGTTAGAGTCAAACCGTCGTGCGCTACGGCGGCAAGCCAAACCGCCGTAGCCCACGGCGGCAAGTCCCCCCCCCTCTATATAAGGTGTCGGTGCGGAAAGTGGTCCCGACACTAACCAGTAATGAGCGCCGAGGTCTATCCCTCAATGGTCGATGCTAAACAACTAATGACACGAGTTTTATATCGGTTCCCGCCGAGGGGCCGTACGTCCACAGCGGTGGTGTGCTCGAGGCACTATATTGCTCGGCAAGACCGGGTGCCCGTAGTGGGGCGGCTACAAGCAAGGCGGGGAGAGGAAGCGTGGCTCCCAAGTCCCTGGTGAAGTAGCTGAAGATGTTGTGGGAGAATTGGAGAGCAAGTGCGTGATGTGCTATGTCCTCACTTGTCTGTTGTGTTCCGTCTCTCCCCCGCGGCAGGGGGGTTCGTCCTCCTTTTATAGTCCAAGGAGAGAGCGAATCACATGCATGCCGCGCTATTTAGCTACGTGGGGAAGCGTGGTGTGTCGCGCCGTAGAGTAGGCGGCCGCCTGGACGGTCCTTGCCGCGATCCGGCCATCATGGCGTATCTTGTACCCGCACAGGGGTGGTCTCGAGGGTAGGAGTGGAGCAGACGGCCGTGATGTCTTCAGTCGGATTCGAGGGAGTTGCTGAAGTCGGTCCGTACGGGGCACAATGGCAGGTAAGGCGGCGCCCCGTCCCTGCACGCTGCACAGCGCCGGAGCTGTTGTCACAGCGCCCGGCGTGGGTTTGTACGCGCGGGGGTGACTGCCATGCCGTCAACAGTGGCAGGGATGGCGCCCCGCCGGCCTAACGCCTCCACCTAACCCCCCCCGCGGGGTCACAAGAAAGCATTGAGGGTGCGGCCCGCCCCCCTTCGAGGGCTCGGCGCGTTAGCCGTGCGGAGCGAGCGACGCGGCGTCACGGGACCGGCACGGCCACACCGCACGGTCCCCCACGGTGGCGGGGATGGTTCCCTGCCGGGGAGTTGGTGCGACGCACCGGGCGCGAGCCCCGGGCGCATGATGGCGCCGCCCCCGCCATTGTCGGGGCTTTTAATGCCCGCGTACGGGAGCGAGCGTGCGCGTGCGGGCGCCCCTCGAGCGAGGCGGAGCCCGGTCGAGGGCGGAGCGGGCCCTCGAGCGAGGTGGAGCCCCGCCGAGGTAATTGCACCCCCCTCGAACCGGGCGCAGCCCGCTCGGGGGAGGTGCGCGCCCTCGAGCGAGGCGGGCCCCGCTCGAGGGGAGGCGTGCGCCCTTGAGCGAGGCGGAGCCTGCTCGAGGGGATCTTTGAGTGGGCCGTCCTGGTGGGCCGTCGGGGCCACCGCGGCGTGGGCCCTGCCTTGCGTGTTTAAGTGAGGTGCGCTTAGCTTCGGCTTGTCGTGGGTTTTAAGCGGGGATTCCCCAGTTTGTTTAAGGGGACCCCTAGGGCTGTCCCCGACAGTAGCCCCCCGAGCATCTGCGGGTTTGCCATTGAGGCTCCCGCATATGCTGGAGCCTATTGATAGGACGTTCTTCCCTCCTGGTCTTGCGAACGCTTTCCGTGGGGCCGCGTCAGCGGACCCGCGGGTCTAGCCCCCGAAGCCCCACAGAAGCGCGTGCGCTCCTGTGGGGGTTTTACCGCGAGACCTGGTCAGAGGGCGTGGTGCATGTTTCAACCGGCTTCGGCAATGTCTCAGCCGGCTTCGGTGACGCACGCGCTGCTGGCACTGTCCCCGGCGGGTGCAATCCAGGAGCCGTAGCCGTGCGTCGAGCCCCCGAGCCTGGGCCCGTTCGAGGCGATCGGGTAGAGCTCTACGACTTGATTTTTATCGTGCCCTCGCCGTCCCTCCGCGGGACGGAGGGTGAGGTTTCCGCAACCCCCATCGAGCGGGTCGCGGATTGCGGATTCCCCGTTGAGCTGTTAGTGGGTGGTTCGAGTGGACGCCCATGCCCCGTTCGATAAGGGTAGGCTGCGTGGTCCAGAGACACGTCCATTGAAGCGCTTGCGTGGGTTTGCTAGGTGGGGCTCGGTCCCGTTCGCTAGGGACCGAGGGCGCGGAAGCTCTCCCTCGGTGGGATCCCCCGGCTAGCTGCCCTCGCTGGCTCTCGAGCACGACATGTGGGGCACCCTCGAGCCGGCGGGCTCGAGGAACGGCTCGAATGCGTGTGCCCTCGTCGTCCCTGACTCTGGTGATCTGTGGCACCTGTTCGAACCCGTCGAGGGTCAGGCTTCGAACCTCTGATCAGTAGGGCCGTGCGGGGTGGCGCCTAGGCGGCCCCGTCTTTGCATCTGCGAATCCTCGAGGGGCCGGGCGAGCCGGCCCCCGAGGCGCTGATCAGTAAAGTGGTGCGGGGCGGCGGCTAAGCGCTCCCGGCCTGGCATCTGCGAGCCATCGAGGGGCCCGGGCGAGCCGGCCCTCGAGGCGCTGATCAGTAATACAGCGTGGCATTGGTGCTTGCGGTGCCTGTTTTATCTCAAACGGGCCCCGAGGTGACCTTCTCACGCCTGTACCCTTTCAAGGGTTGATTTTCCCGAGCTAGGAGCTCGTGCCGCTCGAGGGTCCTCCTTACTTGGTAAGGAGCCGGGCCGTTTAATGCTCCACGTTCGAGGCTGCGGTTTCCGTCGCGGGCGCGCCTTTTTAGGTGCTGCGGCCGCGCGCGTAGTGGGCGGCGTGGGCAGGCGGACGTGACCGCCTGCCACGGCCCTCCAAGTTCTTTGCCGTGATGATGTCCCGTTTGCGGTGGCGTGGCCGCCGCGGTCGCGGTGGGGCCCGCCCGTCGGCGAGAAAAAAGATTCCCTGCAGTTAATGCGCGCGGGACGTGCACCCCGGAGAGCACGCCCACGGCTTATAAATCTGAGGGAAGGGAAAACAGCGGTTTTTACCTTAGCGTTTCGCCATTCTTGCCCCCCGCGTTCTTGCCTTTGCTTTGTTCTCGCCACCGCGCCCCTTCGCCGTTAGAGCTCTTCTTCTTCTTCCTGTCCTCCGTTCTCGGATCCCTTGCCTTTCCTCATGGCGCCGCTTCCGCCCCTCACGATACTCGACCCGTACGCATGGGAACGCTCGTCAGTGACGCGGCTGGCCCTTGGAGACCTGGTGTTCGCCGGTCAGCTGGCGGCGAACGAAGAGGGTCGGCCGGCGGAATGGATCGTGCCGCCGGCAAGGGACCGCGCGGCCAACCCGCCGGACGGCTACGTGGTGAGCTTCATCCGTTTCCATGAACGCGGCTTCGCAGCGCCGGCGAACCGCTTCATGCGGGCGCTCTGCCACCGTTACGGCGTGGAGTTGCACAACTTCGCGCCAAACGTGATTTCGCAGGCGGCTACGTTCGTGGGCGTCTGCGCAGGGTATCTAGAGATCCCAGTGAACTGGAATCTCTGGGTACACCTTTTCCGCGCGGAGCTGTTCACGCAGCCGACGACGGAGCAGAGGACCCGCCGCGCGGTGCGCGCCGGCGGCATGTCGCTCGCTTTGCGGGGACAGTACAAGGACGACTACATCCCTTGTACCATGACGACCAACAACGCCGGCTGGGAGCGGGGGTGGTTCTACCTCCGCAACGCCGAGCCTGGCCTCCCCCCTTACACCGGCATGGTGTTCCGGGAGAAGCCCAACTCCTGGAGCTACGGGGTGTCCACGGCCCAGCATCGGAGGCGGCTGGACTCGCTCCTAGCGGCGCGCGGGTTGACCGCGGCAACCGTCCTCGTCTTCCTTCATCACCGGTGGATCGTGCCCCTGATGGAGAGGCCGCTCTGCATCTTCGAGATGACGGAGACGGCGGACCCCATCGCGCTGGCGAGGTCGCGGATGCTTCCGAGCCCCCTCCAGCGGGAGTACGCGCTCACCCGGGCACGGAGCGCCGTCGACACCCGGTTGCTGCGTAGCGATCGGTCTCCGTGGGAGCTCGAGATGCTCCCCACCGGTCCGCTGGTGAGTAGGATTCCTGATTTCGCTTTTGGCCTTGCTGACACTTCAGGTTGCTGACGCGCTTCGGTGTTTTGCTTGCAGCTGGTTAGCCTGAGCGCCGCGAAGTCCGTTCCGCCCACTCTTGACTCCCGCGCGGTCGGTCGGGCGTCGCAGCAACGGGAGCGGGAGCGGGCGGCGCGCAAGAGGGAGCGCGCGAGGCGGCACCGTGAGCGCCGCGAGCGGCGGAGCGAGGAGTACCGGCTGCGTGAGCAGCAGGGGCTCTCTTCTCCGGGGACCGAGGAGTACTCGTCCTCGGAGGGGGGTGAGGAGGAAGAGACCGGGGGGCAAGCCCCCCTGATAGGTGGGAACCTGCGCCCCCGTCGCCGGAGTCAGCTCCGACGACAAGGGCGGCATCGCCTGGGGCGGGTGCGGGGGGCACCCGCCGCCGTGCAATCGACGACGAGGAGCGGCGCGGGCCGCGGAGGTGCGCGCGCGCGCGCGGAGGCACACGCGGCAAGCGCACCCGCGTGCAAGGCGGGGCCGCGCGCGCGGGTGAGAGGGCGGGGGGGGCGGCGGCGGCCGCGCCGGCCGCGCCGAGGCCTCGAGGAAGAGGCAGTGCGCCTTCTCTTCTTCAAGGTAAGGAGCTTGCTCTTCTGCGGGGTTGGGATTTCGGCGACCAAGCGTTCTGATTATTCGTTTGTGTTCATGCAGGGTAGTGCCGACCGTGCCTCCCCTCGCACCAGCCAAGGTGCTGAGGGCAGACGCGTCCGTTCCCACCTGGCGGCGCTCGTCGAGGGCGCCGCGGGCGGGGGCGAGCACGGCGGCCGCGGGCCGAGGCGTCGAGGCCTCGGCCCGGCGGATCCGCCCGTCGTGCCACGGGCGGAGGCCGTCGAGGAGCGGCGGGCGCCGGTTGTGGTGGAGGCGCAACCCACGGTGGCGGCCGTGGTGGAGGCGCGACCCACGGCGGAAACGGTGGCCGCGGCGCGCGTCGGCGCGCCGCGGCCGCGAGGCGCGGGCGGAGGCGTCGACGGAGGCGACGCGGGGGCGGCACCCGCCGCCGGCTCCCCGGCGGTGGTGGTGGAGATCCCGGACGATGACTCCCCACCGCCCGGGTGGGACCAGTGGGCGAGCTTCCCCACGCTTTCCCCAGAGTCCCAGGGGGGGGCCCTCGTGAGGCGGCGTGAGGGCCACATGGTGGCAGGGGGCCGAGGGCGCGGTGCCGAGGCCTCGTCTTCCCGCGCCGGCCACTCCGCCCGGGTAGAGGGGATCGGCCGACGACCCGCCCGCGTTCGCCGACGCCCGGGGGGAGCGGGAGCCGTGGGGGGAGCTCCGCAATCACGGCGTCGCGCTCGACCGGGCATTGCACGAGGCGCTGAGGATCCGCGGCGGCCCCGCGTGGCGCGTCTTCCAGGTGGGGCGCCGTTGCTTGCTTCTCTTTTTTCCTCGTTTCTGCGCGCTATCCTTGTGTCATGATGCTTACGGGTTTTGACTTGTGGGTGACAGGAGCTCGAGCGCCGCGCTCGCGACAAGTACGGCGCCTTCGACCAGGTGAACGCCGAGCTCCACTAGCTCCGGGAGCGGTGCGACGCCTTCGACGCGCTCGCCGACGCCCTCAGGACCCCGGACGGCTGGTTGTCGTACCGGGCCATGGCCCTGCGCGATCAGCTCCATGAGAGCGCGAGGCAGGACCCAGCATGTCCCTCTAGCATCGAGCGGGTCTGCACGGCCCTCATCGACCGGGATGAGGCGCTGCGGCAGGCGCGCTCGGACCTGGAGAAGATGCGCACGCTGGCGGCCAACTGGGAGGCGGAGGTGGCCGGCGTCCGCAACGAGAACCGGAGCTCCGCTCGTCGCTCGAGGGGGCGCGGGGCGCGGCGGCCGCCGGCCGAGGAGCAGGCGCGCGCACTCGAACAAAGGGCCAAGGAGGCCGACGACTTGAAGGCCGCCCTCGACGCCAAGGTCGCGGCGCTCGCCGTCGCCGAGGACCGGCTCCTCGGCGGGAGCGCACCGCCCGCTAGGGGGCCGAGGGGCGGCTCCGGCG
Organism: Cenchrus americanus; assembly: GCA_947561735.1. Taxonomy (NCBI): domain Eukaryota; kingdom Viridiplantae; phylum Streptophyta; class Magnoliopsida; order Poales; family Poaceae; genus Cenchrus; species Cenchrus americanus. The sequence continues at coordinate 70,527,938 of OX387244.1, read as the reverse complement.
GGAGCGAGCCGCCCTTGCCGACGCCGGTCGGCCGGCCGGAGCGAGGAGCGCGTCGCTCGCGAGGTGGCGCAGAAGTCGCTGGAGGACCGGAACACCGAGTTCTCCAAGCTCGAGGGCGAGCTGATGGTGCTCGGTATCAACAACGCGAGCCAGGAGCTGGCCCTCCAGGAGCAAGGCGAGACCATCAAGGGCCTTGAGCAGGCGGTCGAGGCCGGGCGCCGCGACCTCGAGGTGGAGAGGAAGCAAGTCGAAGGTGAGTCGCTGTTTGACTCATGTTTTGCTGGTTTTTCGTTAGGGGCTCGCACCCTTTTTCTGACTTCTTTCTTGCCGACCGGCTTCAGGCTTGCGTACCGCGCTGGGGCACGCAGCTGAGCGGGCCGAGGCGCTGCAGACCTCCTACAACTCCTCTGAGCAGGAGCTGCTGGAGCTGCGTACCGCGGCCCTCGAGACCTGCCGGGCCGTGGAGGAAGGCGAGGCGCGGGCCGGGAGCTCGGCGGCCGGCCGTCCGCGCGCCCTTGGCGGCCACGTTACCGGGCGCGTGCGCCGGGCGTTGCATCTCGGCGTCCAGAAGGCCCTCAGGGTTGTGCGATCCCACTACGAGGTTAACTTCGAGGCGCTGGCGGAGGGCTACGTCGTCCCCGAGGGTGTCGAGGACGAGGTGGCGATGGAGCGCGTGGACGCGCTTGCTGCTGACGCCACCGGGACGCTTGCCGAGGCCTTCGAGGAGTTCCTCTTCCCAGACGCCGCTGATGTCGCCGCTCCTCCAGCCTGAAGACAGCCGGGCGCTAGGCCCTTTTTTGTTCATGTATCAGTATGCTGGCCGTGTGGCCTCGTAAATAGACAAATTACTTTGCTACGAATATTTGACGAAGTGAAATGATGTCTTTTGCTTTATCACGCTTTTTTGTTTCTCCTTCTTCCTGAGTAGATCCTAGTTAGGGGAGTTCGGTTTTCGCGGGTGGCCTGCTGGGTTGGAGGCAAGAGAGAAGGGCCGTATCCTCACAGAGGTGTAGGCTATCTCTGGCTTGCGCGCTCCTTCTGCTAGGCTTCCTGCGCCCTGTTCGGATCTTTGCTCAAGAACGAAGTAGAAAGCAAACTTAGCGCGCGTGAGTTATTTTATTTTTGCGCGAAAACGGGACCACTTTGGGGGGGGGATGCCTCCCGCAGTAGCCCCCGAGGGTAACTTGGGTTTCAGGGGAAAGCCGAGTTGCCCTTTTTATTAAACTGACGATGTTTTACATAGTTGTCACCAACTGGGGTGCTGGTTTCGTGACTTTACAACAAAATACTTGGAAATCCTAGCTAGGGGTAGAAGCGACGTAGCTGTTGGATGTTCCAAGCGTTGGTGAGTTCTTCACCGTCCTCGTTGGCCAGCTTGTATGTGCCGGGCTTCAGTACTTTTACCACGACGTAGGGTCCCTCCCATGGAGGTGATAGCTTGTGGCGTCCTCGGTTGTCTTGGCGTAGCCTTAGGACCAAATCCCCATCGCTAAAGTCCCGCCGACATATCTTTCGTGCCTGGTAGCGCCTGAGGGACTGTTGATACCTCGCGGAGTGCATCAAGGCCACGAGGCGTGCTTCGTCTAGCTGATCCAGTGAGTCCTCGCGGGCTCGTTGGTTGGCGTCCTCGTCGTAGCCTCGAACCCTGGGCGACCCGTACTCTAGGTCCGTGGGGAGGACGGCCTCCGCGCCATGGACTAGAAAAAACGGGGTGAACCCGGTGGCTCTGCTTGGGGTGGTCCTTAGGCTCCACACGACCGCTGGTAACTCTTGGAGCCATTTTTGACCAGATTTATTTAGCTGGTCGAAAATTCTGGGCTTGAGACCTCGTAGGATCATGTCGTTGGCACGCTCTACTTGGTCGTTGGTTTGTGGGTGTGCCACAGCTGCCCAATCCACACGGATGTGGAATTTGTCGCAGAACTCCAAGAATTTCCTGCCCGTGAACTGGGACCCGTTGTCGGTGATGATGGAGTTGGGCACTCCAAAGCGGTGGATGATATCAGTGAAGAACGTCACCACCTGCTCTGCCCTGAGGTTCGTAATGGGGCGCACCTCTACCCACTTGGAAAACTTGTCGATCACGACCAACAGGTGGGTGAAGCCCCCGGGCGCCTTCCGCAGGGGCCCGACGATGTCCAGCCCCCACACGGTGAACGGCCATGTTATGGGGATGGTCTGCAGGACATGAGCAGGAAGGTTGGACTTGCGGGCATAGAACTGGCACCCTTCGCAGGTGCGCACGATCTCGCTGGCATCTGTGACCGCGGTAGGCCAATAAAAGCCTTGGCAGAAAGCGTTGCCAACGAGGGTACGGGGCGCGGCGTGATGGCCGCAGATTCCCGCGTGGATGTCCCGCAGGAGCTCGCGCCCTTCGGGAATGGGGATGCACCGCTGCAAGATGCCGGAGGCGGCGCGCTTGTACAGCTCGCCGTCGACGAGGGTAAAGGACTTGGCCATCCTGGCGATGCGCCTGGCCTCGGTCCGGTTCGAGGGGAGTTCCCCTCGAGCCATCCATGCAACATACTTGTCGCGCCAGTCAGCCCTGACAGGGGCTGGCTCGATCTCCATCACATCAGCCTCGTAAGCGCCATACCCCTCGAGGAGGGAGAGCACGTACGCCTCGTTCGAGGGGTCCTCTTCCATGGGCTCCGCGCCTATTGGATTCGAGGGAGCCCCCGAGGGTTCCGCGTGGCTCGAGGGGTGAGGCTCGAAGACGACGGAGGGCTGAGCGATGTCTCGGGCGAAAACGTTCGGAGGGACGGTAATTCACCCGGACGCGATCTTAGCCAGCTCGTCCGCCTCCTCGTTGTACCGGCGGGGCACATGATTGAGCTCGATGCCGTAGAACTTGTCCTCGAGGGCTCGTACGGCCTTGCAATACGCTTCCATCTTGTCATTGTGGCAACTCGCGTTCTTCATGACTTGATCAATCACGAGTTGCGAATCCCCCCGCACGTCTAGGCGCTTGACGCCTATCTCGATGGCGATCTTGAGGCCGCAAAGGAGGGCCTCGTACTCAGCCATGTTGTTTGACGCGGGGAAGTGGAGGCGCACCGCGTACCGCATGTGTTCCCCAAGTGGTGACACAAAGAGCAGGCCCGCGCCCGCCCCCGTTTTCATCACCGAGCCATCGAAATACAGAGTCTAGCACTCTGCTTGGATCTGCGGCGGTGGTAGCTGCGTATCTGTCTACTCAGCGACGAAGTCCGCCAGGATCTGGGACTTGATGGCCTTGCGCGGGGCGTAGGCTAGCGTCTCGCCCATCAGCTCCACTGACCACTTCGCGATCCTGCCCGCCGCGTCTGGATTGCGGATGATCTCCCCTAGCGGGAAGGAGGACACCACTGTGACGGGGTAGGCCTCGAAGTAGTGGCGGAGCTTGCGCCTCGCAAGGACCACTGCATACAGCAGCTTTTGGACTTGAGGGTAGCGCGTCTTGGTGTCGGACAAGACTTCGCTGATGTAGTAGACCGGCCGCTGGACTGGCAGGGCGTGCCCTTCCTCCGTGTGCTCCACCACGATTACGGCGCTGACCACCTGGGTGGTCGCGGCCACGTAGAGCTGCAGGGGTTCGCCGTCCTGCGGCGACGTGAGGATGGGGCGCGAGTTAAAGATGCCTTCAGCTTGTCGAGCGCGTCTTGGGCCTCGGCGGTCCAGGTGAAGCGTTCGTGCTTCTTGAGGAGGCGATAGAGGGGCAGGCCCTTCTCGCCGAGCCGCGAGATAAAGCGGCTCAAGGCGGCAAGGCACCCCAACACCTTTTGCACCCCTTTGAGGTCCTGGATCAGGCCCATTCGCTCGAGGGCCGCAACCTTCTCGGGATTGGCCTCGATGCCCCGTTGGGAGACGATGTATCCTAGGAGCATGCCTCGCGGCACTCCGAAGGCACATTTTTCGGGGTTTAGTTTGACCCCGTTGGCCCGTAGGCAGCCAAACGCGACGCTGAGATCGCCGACCAGGTCGTCCGCCTTCCTGGTCTTCACGACGATGTCGTCTACGTACGCCTCAACCGTTCGCCCGATGTGGTCTCCGAAAACGTGTTGCATGCAACGCTGATACGTTGCGCCCGCGTTTCGGAGACTGAACGGCATCGTGACGTAACAGAACATCCCGAACGGCGTGATGAACGAAGTCGCGAGCTGGTCGGACTCCTTCATCTTTATCTTGTGATACTCGGAGTAGGCATCAAGGAAGCAAAGCAGCTCACACCCAGCCGTTGAATCAACGATTTGATCAATGCGTGGCAAAGGAAAAGGAACTTTAGGACATGCTTTATTAAGACTAGTGTAGTCTATACACATCCGCCACTTCCCGTTCTTTTTCTTTACAAGTACAGGGTTTGCTAGCCACGTAGGGTGGAACACTTCCTTGATGAACCTGGCCTCGAGGAGCTTCCGCAGCTCCGCTCCAATCGCCCGCCGCCGCTCCTCGTCGAAACGGCGGAGCCGCTGTTGCACGGCACGGGCGTGAGGCAGGATATCAAGGGAGTGCTCGGCGACTTCCCTCGGGATGCCTGACATGTCCGAGGGGCTCCACGCGAAGATGTCTGCGTTGGCGCGGAGGAAGTCGACGAGCACCACTTCCTATTTTGGGTCGAGGGTGGAGCTGACCCTCAACGCCTTGCCCTCGGGGGTAGCAGGGTCGAGGGGTATCTCCTTGGTCTGCTCCGCGGCCTCGAAATTGCCGGCGTGCTTGGCGGTGGAATCGAGGTCCTCGTTGACCATCTTCTCCAAAGTGGTCACCAGCGCTTCATCCAGCGCCAGTGCTTCTGCATGCTCTACGCACTCGACGTCGCAGTCGAATGCGTGCTCGATGGACGAGCCCACGGTGATGATGCCGTTCGGTCCCGGCATCTTCATCTTCAAGTAAGTGTAGTTGGGGACCGCCATGAACTTGGCGTAGCAGGGCCGCCCAAGTATAGCGTGATAGGCGCCCTTGAACCCCACTACCTCGAAGGTGAGTGTTTCCTTGCGAAAATTCTTCGCAGTGCCGAACCAGACCGGCAGGTCGATTTGCCCGAGGGGCTGGACGCGCTTGTCGGGCACGACGCCATGGAACGGCGTCGTGCTGGGCTGAAGCTGGTCCAACCCGATCCCCAACAGGCGCAGCGTGTGCGCGTAGAGGATGTTGAGGCTACTGCCCCCGTCCATCAAGACCTTTGAGAACCGCGCGTTCCCAATGATCGGGTCGACCACCAGTGGGTACTGGCCCGGGTTGGGGATGCGGTTTGGGTGGTCTCCCCGGCTGAAGGTGATGGCATCCTCCGACCATTCGAGGAAGGAGGGAGGCGCCCTCTCTGCGGCAAGGACCTCGTGCCGCTCTCGCTTGCGCTGGCGGGTTGACATGTCGACGGTGGGCCCCCCGAAGATGAGGAACACGTTCTCCACGGCGGGGAAGCCGCCGGCGTCGCCATCTCCTCCGTCCTTCTTGGCCTCCGCATCCTTCGCGACGGCGCGACCGTAGAACTTCTTGAGCATGTCGCATTGCTCAAGCGTGTGGTTTACTGGGGTCTTGGGGTATGGGCATGGCTTCTTCAGCATGTCGTCAAACACCCCCGGACCTCGAGGGGCCGGTCGAGGGCCTCGTCGAGCCGGGTCAACAGCAAGGGCCTCGGCATCATCGCCGTCGCGCCCCTGCTCGCGCGCCTCGCGGCGCGGCTTCTTTCCCTTCTTGCCTCGCTTGTCCTTCCGGTGGGGCTCTCTGGACTTGCTGCCCTCCGCGGGCGCGTCGTCCGGGCGCTTGCCCTTCTTGCCATCAAAGATCGCCCCCACGGCTTCTTCTCCTGAGGCAAAGCTGGTGGCGATGTCGAACAGCTCGTTGGAGTCCGCGGGTGGGCTGCGCCCCAACTCCTGCACGAGATCCCGACACGTGGTGCCCTCGAGGAAGGCGTGCACAATCTCAGATTGCGCCACGCTCGGGAGTTCTGTGCAGCGCTTGGAGAAGCGTCGTATGAAATCCCGGAGCGACTCGCCAGGCTTCTGGGTGCAGGAGCGCAGATCCCAAGAGTTCCCAGGGCGCACGTACGTGCCCTGGAAGTTGCCCATGAACGTGCGGACCAGATCGTCCCAGTCGTGGATCTGGCCGGCGGGCAGGTGCTCGAGCCACGTCCGGGCTGAATCGCCGAGGTGTAAGGGCAGGTTGCGGATGATGACCTCGTCGCTGGTGGCCCCGCCCAGCTGGCACGCCAGGCGGTAGTCGTTGAGCCACACGCGGGGATCCGTCTCCCCGTTGTACTTGACGATGGTCGAGGGTTGGCGGAAGCGTTGAGGGAAGGCCGCCGCGCGGATCTCCCGGCTGAACACGCGGGTCCCCGGGGGCTCCGGCGTCGGGGAGCGGTCCTCATCGCTGTCGTAGCGCCCACCCCGTCGAGGGTGGTAGCCTGCCGCCGCCCGCGCATCTGCCTTGCTCGTACGCCGGGCGTTGATGACGTTGCGGGCGTCACCATCTAGCGCCCTGCGCGCGTCGAGGAGCCACTCCTTGGCCGGCGTGCGTCCCCGGGTTGGCGGGTTGCCCCGCCGCCCCACCCACATGGACCGAGGGTTCGCCCCCCCCCGTGCGGCTCCGTCGCCTCGCGCGTCCCCCCCGTTGGCGAATACGTGACGCGGAGCTCTCGGCCTGCTGGACGGCCGCTTGCTCAATGAGGGCCTGCACCTCGCGGTGCAGGTTCCGCGCCTCAGGGGTCGAGGGGGCCGGCATGGCACGCAACAGCGTCGCGGCGGCGATAAGCTTCTGGCTCGCCCGCGGAGGTGTGTCCGGATTGTCGACGTTGAAGTCGGCGTTGATGCGGTCGCGGGCCTGTTTACCCAGCTCCCGCGCGCGTTCGCCGCGCGCCGAAGCCTCCCCAGCCATTGATGCGCGGAGCAACTGCACCGTACGATACTCCTCCGCCAGCTTGGCCTCGAGCTCGCGAGCTTGGGCTAACTGCGCGTCAACGTTGGCCCCAGCGGGGGTGCTCGGCCTGGCGCGCCCGGCGCGGCGCGATGCCCGGGCGGCGTGACCTCCCCATCGCCGGCGCCGCCGCGCGGTGGCGTTTGCGGGGGTCGTTGGCGATGACGACGCGGCATTCGCGCGCGGGGTCGTAGCTCCCCGGTGCCGGGAATCGTCGGAGCACCCGAACCAGTAGTCCGTGGCGTCGAGAAAGCACCTGAACATGACTGGGTCCGTGCGCCGAGAAGTCCCACTCCGCGTACCCGTGGAGGCTGGCGGGTGGCAGCGCGTCAAGGGAGCCTAGAGACGACTCATCGCCCGCGGAGGCGCCAGGGTCCCTGGCGACGAAGACGTGACGGCCAGGGGGAACCCGACGCATCGTCGTGTTGACGTTGGCGCGGTAAGCCGTCGTGGCACCGCGCAGACCGATGGGGAAGCGCGGTCAGGAGACTGTGCGTTGCCCTACCGGGGCGGTGGTTGCGGTGCTGACGGGCGCGCCGCGTTGGGGAGGCGGCGCGTTCGGCTTGCCGTCGCTCGGACCGCGCCCGGCGTGAACGCCGGCCGGAGCGGCGGCGACGTCGTGGCATTGACGGGCCGCGGCGTCCGTGCCGGCGGGCGTTTGCGTCGTGGCGGCGCGCGCAGTGGGAACCGAGGTGGACCCGGCCTGGTGCCGCGCGCGTAGCTCCTCACGGTTGGTGAGGCGCATCAGGTAGCCGTTCCCCGTAGCCTGGAAGTTCAGCCCCCCAAACCGGATTTCAAAACCGGCGGGAAGGGGGTCCGAGCTGGCCATGCAGTAACGCGTACCGCGATACTCAGTGCGGATCACCATGGAGGGAGTTGATGATGGATTGACCTTAGGCGCTCGATTGCCCCACGGTGGGCGCCAGCTGTCGGTGCGGAAAGTGGTCCCGACACTAACCAGTAATGAGCGTCGAGGTCTATCCCTCAATGGTCGATGCTAAACAACTAATGACACGAGTTTTATCCTGGTTCCGGCCGAGGGGCCGTACGTCCGGCCGCGTGGTGTGCTCGAGGCACTATATTGCTCGGCACCGGGTGCTCGTAGTGGGGCGGCTACAAGCAAGGCGGGAGAGGAAGCGTGGCTCCCAAGTCCCTGGTGAAGTAGCTGAAGATGTTGTGGGAGAATTGGAGAGCAAGTGCGTGATGTGCTATGTCCTCACTTGTCTGTTGTGTTCCGTCTCTCCCCCGCGGCAGGGGGGTTCGTCCTCCTTTTATAGTCCAAGGAGAGAGCGAATCACATGCATGCCGCGCTATTTAGCTACGTGGGGAAGCGTGGTGTGTCGCGCCGTAGAGTAGGCGGCCGCCTGGACGGTCCTTGCCGCGATCCGGCCATCATGGCGTATCTTGTACCCGCACGGGGGGTGGTCTCCGGGGTAGGAGTGGAGCGGACGACCGTGATGTCTTCAGTCGGATTCGAGGGAGTTGCTGACGTCGGTCCGTACGGGGCACGGTGGCGGTGTAGGCGGCGCCCCGTCCCCGCACGCGCACGGCGCGGGCCGCTGCCACGGCGCCGGCCCGGGTTTGTACGCGCGGGGGTGACCGCCATGCCGTCAACGGTGGCGGGGATGGCGCCCCGCCGGCCTAACGCCTCCACCTAACCCCCGCGGGGTCACAAGAAAGCGGATTGAGGGTGCGGCCCCGCCCCCCTTCGAGGGCTCGGCGCGTTAGCCGTACGGAGCGAGCGGCGCGGCGTCACGGGACCGGCACCGGCCACACCGCACGGTCCCCCACGGTGGCGGGGATGGTTTCCTCTCCGGGGAGTTGGTGCGACGACAACGGGCGCGAGCCCCGGCGCATGATGGCGCCGCCCGCCGTTGTCGGGGCTTTTAATGCCCGCGTGCGGGAGCGGGCGTGCGCGTGCGGGCGCCCTCGAGCGAGGCGGAGCCTCGCTCGAGGTAATTGCACCCCCCTCGAACCGGGCGGAGCCCGCTCGGGGAGGTGCGCGCCCTCGAGCGAGGCGGAGCCTGCTCGAGGGGAGGCGTGCGCCCTTGAGCGAGGCGGAGCCTGCTCGAGGGGATCTTTGAGTGGGCCGTCCTGGTGGGCCGTCGGGGCCACCGCGGCGTGGGCCCCGCCTTGCGTGTTTAAGTGAGGTGCGCTTAGCTTCGGCTTGTCGTGGGTTTTAAGCGGGGATTCCCTAGTTTGTTTAAGGGGACCCCTAGGGCTGTCCCCGACATAAGGCGAAAATAGTCCGGAAATGTCATAATAATTCGGGAAAAAAGAAAGAGAGGGTTGGGAAGGAGAGGGGAGGAGAGTGAGGGGGTGGAGTAGCGAAGCTCTGCCAGGGATGGAACAACTCGTGTCGTCGCTTCTGGCACTGCATGGATAAGCAATGTCCACAGATTTTATCATCATCTTTCTTTGGTTTGGTAACGTTTTCTTGCCTTTTGCAGTACTCCGCCCGAGCTGAGAACTGCGGTTTCTCGCAATGGGTGGATCCGCTAGTTATTGATCCCTATCAACAATACATCGACTATCTCGAGGACGTCGTCATCTACAACCTGAAGCGGGAGCTGTCGGAGGCATTGGTTTCTCCAGATCCATCGTCTAGCGCAGGAGAAGACCGGTGCTGCAAATGTTCGACTTGCACTTGTGAATGTCACGAGAAAGATTGGTCCCCTCTACCTTCACCACCTCCACCGGGGTACTACATGTTGTCGCAACACTCAAACGGCTCTATGCTCTCTGGGCAGTTCTCGTACAACTAGATTCATTAGGAATGTTGCAATGAAAATTTTAAATTACCCAAGGCATCTTATCTCTGGGTACTAGCACCGTACATGCCATTGCAATTGTGTGTTTTCTCTCGTTAATTAAAAAAACTAACCGTCGTGGCCCACGACGGTTGCTGGGCCACCCCATGCCGCGGTCGGTGGCACTGCGTACCCCATGCCGACGTCGGATGTCACAAGTGCACAATTTTCAAACCGTCCTATATTTTTGCAAAATGATTTTTTAAAAAAATATTAAAAATCACTCAGAAGCGTGGGGTGAAAGCCGAAGCTGGGACTTACTTATCACATCATCTGAGCCCACGCCGCTGCGGGCAAACTTGGCCGGGCCGGAGGGACCGCGTGCGACGGGCCTCTGCAAGAAACAGGGCCCATTACACATAGGTTTCCTTCCAACATCCACCGCCAAAAACTGTCTCTGTTACGTCGTGCCCGCGTCGTATCGCAGCTGCATCTGTCGTCGCCAAACCTGTTTCGTATGTCAGTCGTTTCTCTACTTCCGCTTGCTGCATTCATGGAGACTAGGACATGAGCGCTAGTAACAAACTGATACTGATAAACGGACAGACCAGAGCTCCATAAGAAGAACGGCAGAAGCCAAGTTCGTCTCTGCAACAACACCACCACCCTTCGGAGACGAGAGCCAGAAGCACCGTCGCGTGCCAATGTCGTCAGCTCAGCCGCCGCCGCCGCCGCCACCGCCCCACGTCCTCCTCGTCTCCGCGCCGCTTCAGGGCCACGTCAACCCGCTCCTCGTCCTCGGCCGGCGCCTCGCCTCCCAGGGCCTCCTCGTCACCTTCACCACGGCCCCTCACGGGGGCCTCAAGTTGAAGGAGGACGGCGCGGCCGCCGACGGCGTCGGGCGCGGCGCGCTCCGGTTCGAGCACCTGCGCGGCGAGGGGGTGTGGGCCCCCGACGACCCGCGGTACCGCGTCATCGACGACGCGGCGCGACACCTCGACGACGTGGCCCCCGCGGCGCTCGCGGAGATCATCCGCCGGCAGGCCGACGCCGGGCGCCCGGTCACGTGCGTCGTGGCCAACGCCTTCGTCCCGTGGGCGCTCCGCGCTGCGGGAGCCCTGGGTGTCCCGGGTGCCATGCTGTGGACGCAGTCCTGCGCCGTCCTGTCGCTCTACTACCACTACGTCCACTCGCTCGCGGCGTTCCCCTCGGCGGACGACGCCGCGCCGGACGCGCCGGTCGACGTCCCCGGGCTGCCCACCACGCTGACCACCCGCGACCTACCGGCACTTATCCACGCGCCCGAGGAGTTCGTCTGGCGCCAGGTGATGCTGTCGGACATCGCCAGCCTCCGCGGCACGGTGTCGTGGGTGCTCGTCAACACCTTCGACGAGCTCGAGCACGCGGCCATCCAAGCGCTTCGCGCGCACCTGCCAGCAGTCTTGCCTGTCGGCCCGCTCTTCGAGACGGAGGAGGACGGCGGAGGCAGCGGCCGCCACGACGGATGCACATGCACGGCGTGGCTCGACGCGCAGCCTCCGCGGTCGGTGGTGCTCGTGGCGTTCGGGAGCCTCGTCAAGCTCAGCCGCGACGAGATGGCGGAGGTGGCGAGCGGGCTGGCGTCCACGGGCCGGCCGTTCCTGTGGGTCGTGCGCAACGACAGCCGCGACCTCCTCCTCCCAGCCGACGACACCGCCGCGGCTGCGAGCGGCGACAGTAGCAGCAGGGGTAAGGTGGTGCCGTGGTGCGATCAGCTGGGCGTGCTCTCGCACCGCGCCGTCGGGTGCTTCGTGACGCACTGCGGGTGGAACTCGACCACGGATGCGCTCGCGGCCGGGGTGCCCGTCGTCACGTACCCGGTGTGGTCCGACCAGCGCACCAACGCCGCGCTCCTGGTGGACGCGTGGGGCGTCGGGGTCCGGCTCAAGGCGCCCGCCACGAGCGACGCGCTGCGCCGGTGCATCGAGGCGGCCATGAGCAGTACACTGGAGGGGGAGGGCATGCGGGCGAGGGCCGAGGAGTGGAAGGGCAAGGCGCGCGCGGCGGTGGCCGACGGCGGGTCGTCGTGCCGGGCCACACGGGACTTCGTTGACGCTGTCGTGTCTATTGGAGATGGTAACTGAAGCGCATGCATCCGTGCAGTGTTTATCCCTAGCCTTTGTTCCGCAAAGGCACGTACGTACACTTTACAGTGTGTGTGCATGTGTGTGTTGTGTGTTAATAAAGGTCTGTGTGTTCAAGTCCTCATCAACACACACATTTTTATCTTCTGGTGATGTTCCATACCAGCTTTTATTTTGTGTTATTAACTTATTATTATATCTGTCCCGAACAAAGACATGATATTGCGTGCTGTTTCACGAGCGTGGTTTATATACTAGACGATACGTTGATAACCAGATAGGTGTGCGTGAAGTTGATACGTGTGTGTACGTACTGTGCTAACTGCTAAGCACTTGCGCGTGCCATCGTTTGAGACAAATACCGGTCTGCTGACAGGGAAATTCATCAGCTTCGAAGGTTCTACACTTCTACCACGAGTTCGCAACTGCCGCTGCCCATTGGTAGGCACTAGGTAGGCAGTAAGGTACATGTACGCTTTTTTTTTGTCCCTCTGGAACTCAGTATAGGAATCTTCTGTTATGTCCACTTGACTACTATATAAAAGTAAAATATATGAAAAAGGAATAAATTTGGTATAAGAAAAAGAAAACATTTTTGAAGAAAAAGAAAAAAAGGAAAATGAAAGGGAAACAAATAGGCCAGCCAATAGCCCACAACACGCGTAGCATGGCCCGCCCAGCCTTAGTTCATGTAGGCATTTTTCTTCAATCTTCCTTCATAGGGCCCGATTTTGCACACCTACTGCCTAAACAGCAGGACTTTTTATTTTTCTTGGATTTTACAAAAATATTTATCTCATTTCAAATTTTGCAAAACTATACCATTACCGCCATATGGTATGGCGTTTGGGCCCAGACACCGTATCACACGGCGGCTGTGAACAGTACCGTGTTGGGTACTGTAGCGCTTGCAACCATCGTATGATATGATGGTAAGATCAGTTCTTTCAAAAAATTGTAACTTTTTTGTATGAACTCGTATGGAGGTAAACTTTATATGAAAATTATAACTTTTGACGAGATCTACAACTTTGTAATTCAAACTATTTTCATTTGAAGTCATCTTCAAACTCATATAATCAATATTCTATTCAGATCTCACTTTTCGGTATCGAGATCCGGATAGTATATTGATTATTTGAGTTTAAAGATGACTTCAAATGAAAAAAAATTGAACTACGAAGTTGTAGATCTCGTCGAAAGCTACAATTTTCATATAAAGTTTATCTCCCTACGAGGTCATACAAAATGTTATGATTTTTTGAAACGAACTGACCCGCGTCGGGTACCACCGTGTGATACGACAGTTGGAACACTATAGCACCTCCAACCGCCGTACCATATGACGGTTGGACCCAAACGTCATATCATATGGCGGCAATAGTATAGTTTTGCAAAATTTGAGATGAGACATATATTTTTGAAAAATCCAAAAAATATATATAAAAGTAAATTCGAGCAGCAGCATCACCACGCGTGACGCGACACTAGCATAATTTGTTGTGCGGGTGACATATTATATGTTATAGTGGCGAAGTCACTAGGAACCAAGAGGGTTCATCCACCCTTTCTTCCTCCTCCTCCACCTCTTCTTCCTCTTTCTCTTCTTCCTCTCTCTTTGTTCTCTCTTATTGTCCTTTACATATGGTTAAAACTTATCAGAGGGGTTTAGGAGGGCTTTAATAAAGTTCCAGTTGTAGGGGGACTTGAGCCCTGCCCACGCCACCGCTGGCTCCGCCCTTTATATTTGCATTTTCTGATCACCCTATCTGTTAACTTCTGATTTTAGGTGGCGCGGAAACAAAATTTAAGTTGCGAGTCAGTGTTAACTTGTTTAGTGAGATTGCACAGATAGTTAAGAACATAAAGTACAGAGAAGGAGAATCGTGTGAGATAGGGGCACAGGGCAACCACCCTAGCCCAGAAGTGGCAAACATGACACAACCTTTTCAGCTTGCCCCCCTATAAGACATGACGAGCAACATGATCTTTGGACTCTCACGTACTCACATTTTTTTTACAGGTTTGCATGTTAAGTGAACTAAGCACGTTCCTTAATTTTTTTTAAACCCACGGCGAAAGTTTACATTTTTCCGAATTTTTTTAGAAGAAGAGAGTTGATATAGTTTGCAAGGAAAATCGGATTGAAAAGCATACAATCCGGTTAACAACCGTACAATGGTATTTGTACTATCCCTCACAACTCCAGTCTATTGACCTCAGGTAGAATACTTTCATCAGATTATACTCTTAGCCATTGTGTTGGTGTTCTCTTCGTCCAAATTAGTCGTTGTTGTTGGTCGTTGTAGTTGACCTTTGTGCTTGTTATTTGTACATTCACACCTTGGAAGTTTTCCTAAGGTTGTTTAACAATAATTCTCATCTTCTTAATGGAAACGTGGTAAGCACGTCTTTAAAAAAATACTCTTAGGATGGAATACTACCTTTTCCCCAACAGTTTCTTTGCAAATGGCCAAAGGTTTCCAGTATATATTTGAATAACGACTAACAATAACATAACTGGGGGGATTAATTTGTGAGGATTACATTGTGGCCTTGTGGGTAATTTGATAGGAGTCAAATTAATTATACTAGAAAAACTGCCGGCTTCGAGGATAAAAAAGTAAAAAGCGTAAAAACTCGCCCATTACAAACTGTAGGGAATGATGGTATATCTTGTAGTGTCGGTGTCTCGGACATGGAACTCAAATCAGGAACTGACATCAAATTTCAATCCTGAGAGACGATTAGCACGTTTCGCTTTTAACTGACGATGACCAGCGCATGCTTAGACCTGAGACTCACCAGCGTGCAGATCTAAACCCAGAACCCCAACGTTCTTATCGTGCCTGCAATCTCTACTACACCAACAAACTTTTTGGTCCATTTTGGCGTGGAAAACATGTAACCTTATTTCTTGGTCGATTTGGTTGGTAGTACAAGACACGAGTGCTAAAAAAAAGCGTGTGACAGAGCCCGAAAGTTCGAGAGGGTAAAATTTGCAAGTTCAGCAATCGTCGACTGCAACCTTCTTTGGTACATGCGCCATCTCCTCTCACTCAGGTCAGTCCCAATGGTGCATTTATAGTGATTTCTATATGTATTAATTAAGCTGTCTCATAAATATTTTGCTGATGTGGCAGTGCAACTAAAGAAGGAAGAGAGTAGAAAATATGGAAACGATTTCTTAGGAAGGAAATCGCGTCGACGCTAGAAACGAGGTGCGTAGAAATCGCTGGAAATGCATTGGGGAGACTCGACTAGCGTCTAGGCGCCCTCATCTGGATCCAGTGCTCCACCACCGCCGGCTATGGCTCCCACTCGCCTCCTCTCCTGCGTCTGCGCCCGCCCTCCTCTCCCATGCTCGCGCACTCGGCCGGAGCTCCACGCCGGAGACCATGTGGATCTCCAGAACCGCCGCCCGCCATGCGCGGCTACCCACACCACCACCACCCCCGAACGGACGCGGCCGTCATGGCAGAGTCGCTCGCGGGGATGCCGTTGCTCGTCCTCAGAGCTCGCGTGCCGCTGCCGGTTGGAGCTCGCTCGCACGTCCACCTCTCTATACGCCATCCTCCAGATATGGTGGCCTGCCGGCCTGCCACTGCACCAAGCTTCGCGCGCCACAAATTTTCTCATGCCTCGACAATTGTTTGCGCCGTTGCGCGGCCCTCATCTTCCCCTCTCTGTTCTCTCTACTGCTTTCCTCTTGTCGGTCCACCGCACCGGTAGCCAGCGCATGCGCATTGCCACGCAAGCAAGGCAAGCTTCTCCTCTCAACTGTGCAGGCTAGCACGCGCAATCGCGGTGTCCGTGGAGGAGTTCCGGCCATGGGTGATGGACGGGGCCACATCCATCACCGTGGTGTCTGTGAAGCAGAGGCAAGTTCATGAATAGAATAGAAGCGAGATTTGATGGCACAGAGGATCCTGTGATGCGAGAGAGAAATATGGTGAATGATTGGGCAAAATTTTTACAGAGTTTAATTATAAAATTTTGCATTGTGAAGAGTAGTTTCTTGATGCGAAATCCTGTAGTATAAAAACCAGTTTGGTTTCTACCATTGGGACTACCCTCGGGGGCAACAAAGATCGATCACTTCCTAACAGCGACCTGGCAAGCAACGGAACAAAGCTGGCGACGGGGATCAGATCATTATCTGCATATCTGCAAGATTCATTTGATGTCAGCAGTGTCGTCTCCATATCAATGATAAAAAGTGACGCCACCCAGGAGAAGTGACAGCTATTCTGCGCTCCCGTCCCGCGGTTCGGTGCGTGTGCAAAAGCCTCTGCCGCCTCTTCCATACGATAGCGCGAGCGTCTGTCACCACACTAGTGGTGGGTGGTGGCCACTGGCCAGCCCGCGGGATATGAGCCAAGAACCAGCCGCCGTAGCCGTCGTCCCCATGACGTCCGCGCCGGACCAGCCTCGCCCCCACGTTCTCCTCGTCGCCGCCCCGTTCCAGAGCCACGTCAACCCGCTCCTCCGCCTCGGCCGGCGCCTGGCAGCCAAGGGTATGCTCGTCACCTTCACCACCGCCCTCCGCGCCGGCATCCGCCTCGGCTCCGGGGACGGCGACGACGGCGACGGCGGGGACGACGCGGAAGCGGATGCCAGCCGCGGGAGGCTCCGTGTCGAGCGGCTGCGCGGGGGCGGGATATGGGCGCCCGACGACCCCAGGTTCCGGGTCGCGGCCGACATGGCGCACCACGTCGAGGCCGCGGGGCCTGCAGCGCTCGAGGAACTCGTCCGTGACCAGGCCGAGGCCGGGCGGCCCGTGACGTGCGTCGTGGCCAACGCCTTCGTGCCCTGGGCGCTCCGCGTCGCCGGCGAGCTGGGCCTCCCGCGCGGCATGCTGTGGATCCAGTCCTGCGCGCTCCTGTCCGTCTACTACCACCACGTCCACGCGCTCGCGGCGTTCCCCGAGGCGGACGCGCCGGGCTCCGTGACGCTCCCGGGGCTCCCGGAGCTGGACGCCGACGACCTCCGGCCCCTCCTGATCTACGCGTCGGGCCACGAGATTTGGCGCCATATGCTCGTCGAGGACCTCGGCCGCGCCCCGGAGACTGTGCCGTGGGTCTTCGTGAACACCTTCCACGATCTCGAGCACGCGACCATCGATGGGCTTCGCGAGCACTTTCCGGTCATACCGGTCGGTCCACTCATCGACCCAGACGACGCCGGCGGCGAATCCTCCCCGGCTGCCGCCGCCGCCGACGGCTGCGCGACCTGGCTCGACGCGCGCCCGCCGCGGTCCGTCGTGTTCGTGGCGTTCGGGAGCCTGGTGACCAATGACTCCGACGAGGTGGCGGAGATAGCCGCGGGGCTTGCCAGCACCGGGCGGCCGTTCCTGTGGGTGGTGCGCGACGACAACCGCGCGCTCCTCTCCTCGGACGCCCTTTCGGCCGCTTGCTGCGGCCGGGGCAAGGTGGTGCCGTGGTGCGCGCAGGGGCGCCTGCTCGCGCACCCGGCGGTGGGCTGCTTCGTGACCCACTGCGGGTGGAACTCCACCGCCGAGGCGCTCTCCGCGGGCGTCCCGGTCGTGGCTTCCCCGAGGTGGTCCGACCAACGGATCAACGCGAGGTTCCTAGTCGACGTGCACCGGGTCGGCGCCCGCGCCCCAACGCCGCTGACGAGGGACGCCCTGCGCGAGCGTGTCGAGGAGGTGATGGGCGGGCCGGACGCCGAGGCGATGGCGCGGCGAGCGGCGAGCTGGAGGGAGAAGGCGCGCGCGGCGGTGCGCGATGGCGGCTCGTCGGACCGCGGCATCCAGGCGTTCGTTGACCAGATAAGGCACGTGGGACCCCCGGCCTGACTTGCTCGCCGCTCGGTCATGCACATCGCCCTGGCGGTTTGGAGCTTTGTGGAGAAGTGACGGCGGGTGGGGACGCGCCGCAGCTCCCGTTGGGCGTTGGCCGTTGCATTCTGCTGCAGAATAGTCGCGGGTTTTGTGGTCTTGTCACAAACAAGATGTTTGGTGAAATGTACAGTCAAAGAAAAGTCGTTTCAATGTGCGCGCGCACAAAGGTCATTAGTTGCATCAATAAATTTGATGTGACATTTTCATCAAGTTTCTTCATCACCTAAACAAGCAAACTGTTCGTATGACTGGTGGCCGATGCTACTGGCTGGTCTTGATTTGTTCACGAGAGAAAAATCTCTATCGATTCTTGGTGGTTTGCTTGGTTTGTTCAGAGAAAATCTTCCATTGGTGGTGGCCGAAAGCGAACGAACAGGCTGACTTACTCCGTCATATTTTCCAAAACCACATGCACGTTACGAATCAATTCTCCTTTTCTTTTGCTATATTTTCTACACGAAGTTTGGGTATAAGAGCAACTCCAACAGTTTGGCAAATCAACTTGACATCCATCTAATTTTGGCGAAACAAGAAAAATTAGCCTCTGACAGTTTGACAAACTAACTTGGCAAAACTCACCTCCCCACGCGCATATATGCGCGCGTGGATCGTGGTTGCCATCAGTGTTTCCCTCTAGGTGGGAGGGTGAAAAGGAAATAAAGAATAGAGAAGGATTCCTAATGTAAGTTTTCAAGAGGTGGAAGGACACAAACATAATTTTGTTTCTCGGGATTCCTGATGTAAGTTAGATCTATATTTGGCAAGTGAATTATGCCAAACTATTGGACATGAACTCTTTTTTCACTTTACATAGCTTTTTAGATGAACATAAGATTTGCCGAGTAAATTTTGGCAAACTCTTGATGATGCTCTAACATGGGACCAATCTAACTCAAGGATCATTGGTATGTGAGCCCAACAAGAAGCAAGCCTAATCCCCTCAAGGCATCTGTGTTGTCCACCTTGGTTGCCCATCGTTATCACGAAAACTTAGGGTTGAATTACACCTGTATGTATGATCACTATATGTATGTATGATCACTATAATTACTTGTGTTGGTATTTTTTTTGCAATTTATACAACCTCATTATATATCACTGATAGATAACAACCATACCATCTAATTTTCTATTCTTACTGTTGTTTAAAGTGAAAAGATTATTATTTGGAATTTAAATATCCAAGAATTTATAAATCATAAGCTCACAATTTCTCCAATTTACATGTATTGTTAATAACTGAAGCATAAATATAGAAGTGTATTACTGTGACAACCCGCCCAGAAAATACCATACTATCGTCTAAAACCAATCCACTTTGGTCATTAAGCAATAGTAAAGTATCATCCTGTCGTTAGTTGCTGGGTTAACGCTCGGTAAATCACTTGGGGTTCATACAGAGGATCGACATATGCATAAAACCTCACGCGAAGGCGAGTCCAGAGTACAGCACGAATAAAAAAATACTTCATTACAAACCATTGTTCTTGACAGGAAGTAAAGGGTTCAGAGTTCTGAAACAGCGGAATAAATTAAACTAACGCAACGGTAAACATCACAGGAGGCCATCTGTGATGTCATCACTTGTCGTCATCCACCCGGTCGACGACACCTGCACAACAGTTTTAAAGCAAGACTGAGTATACTAATACTCAGCAAGACTTAACCGTCGGGTGATAACTACATCACCACACTCTAGACATGAAGGCTCTTGGTCGGTGGAGTTTCTTTTCCTGAACAGCTACTAAGAGTAGGTCCTTACTTCAATATTTTAGCACCAGTTCTAGTTGATTATTTCTAAGTGTGCCAACTAATTAAATCAAGAATCGGACAATCAATTAATTCATACAACCATGTTCACCAAGTTCCATCATTACGAGATATCATGGCCAGTTGATTAAGCAGTCTCGGATAATGGTGAGAGGCCGACAATCGATTGATTTAAACCTTGCAAGGTAAACCTAAACACACGGCAGGTTGCCCCCGCGAGGACAACCATCCAGGTGGTTCCCAAAAGTCCTTGGGTTGGGAACAGAGCCTACAATCCTGGGTACAAGGTTAGCTGGCATACCCTGCAAGGCACCCAGTCTCACACATGCACCCCCTACCCGGTAGCTAGCCGGTTAGGTGAACATTCAGGAGTAGTAGGGAAAAGTTCCCGTGCCGTCTCATTAAGGTACTAGGCTTACCGGTCCCATTCCCGGCAAGTGCTTAGTACGTTCAAAAGCTTAGCCCACGAAAGCCACTGCACCGGAGCCCAAATCTCATGCTCTTACCACATGAGCAATCCATTCAAGGAGATCTTATGATTCCAACATAGGAACCTATTCTCGCGAGTGACGAACATCACTCGACTTGTACCGGTCCTATAGCAAAGCAGCTATCGACCTAGCATACTAATGAAAGAGCATAGGTACATAAGGATCATGCATCTAGGGTTTCAAACAACTCCTGAAACGTAAATGCACAATCATCGCAAACATAATTGCATAACTTTAAAATACGGGGTTAATAATCCGGGGCTTGCCTTTGCTGGCAAGGTTGGCCTTGGGCCCTTTTGGACTTGGGTCCAGATCTTGAGCTACGTCCACATACTGCAGCTCTTCGTCGGCACCCTCGTCTCCTCCTTCCGGCACGAGCGTACGTCTACCGGCGGAAAGTTCTACACGAAGATGCAAATGCAAGATTTACTCGATGATTTTTAATTTAATTAATTACAAATAATAATTGACAGTCATGGGGTGCATTGGTTGGACACATTCACCTAGATAAGAAATACATTCAACATACTCTTCCAAAAAGGAACAATTTGCAACTCTTTATTAAATATTCTTTTTGATAGTGACCGTGTACATATATATGTAAGTAATTTAATTTAACTTCACAAACAATATTGGGTGGGTACATTTAGCCTTTTAAATCGATTTACGTCCACACATGGGGTTATTAAAGGTGGGTTGGTGATTTTTCCTATTTAAATGACTATTAAGCCTTAAATTGCTTCTATAGCTTTTATTCATAAAATTAATTGATAAAATGCAGTGGAGGGGTGTGTTAAACACTAAACACCTATAACATGCCACTGGACATACATGCATGCTTTGGATAGCTAGAAATTAATTATTTTTGAAAATAACAAAAGCTAGCTAGAAGGACAAGGTAAATGCACACAAAAATAAATTCTCAACAAAATGATCCAAACTTTCTCACACATGTTATATGGTCGAAAACTAACCTAGGGATGCAGCATATACACCTAGAACTATTATGAAACTTGACTTGTGCCATTACAAAGAAAAACAAGCATATTTAAAGAATAAATATTTATGGTAATTATAAAATTGGGATTAATTCACCAGAGGTGTGTTTAGGAATAAAAAGATAGTATGCAGAAGTTGGTTGCAAAAATCTAATTATTTTTAGCTACAAAAATCATTTATGCAGATTCTGCACAAATGGAAAACAATTTTTTTAAAAAGATTTACAACATAACTTTGTGCAAGTTTTGGTACAGGAGCTAGTCATGACGTAAAACACAACATATCTAAAAATTAGCTACAAAGGATTTATGGATTTTGAGATATGGCAGATCTAGGGTTTTCACATTTCTATTTTTCTTGTTAAAAGTATCGGGAAATAGCTCAGACAAGAATAATAAAAGTTGCAAGATTTTTTACAAATAATCCAAAAAAATTTGGTTTGCATTTTTATGATTTTTATACGATTTTCTACGGAATTTACAAGATTCAGCAAAACCCATTTACTATTTAAGACTAGGTTTTACCGGCAGGTCCCTGGAATTCCTGTTTCTCTCGCGAATAGGTCCCTGATTCACGAAAAACACCCTGAAAATAACGAAATAGAAGCAATGTAGTCCCTTGGCCATGGAGGCGGCGGTTCCGGCCGAAATTGGGCGGCTCCGGTGGGGGATTCGACCGGGGAAGGAGTGGGGAAGGAAGAGGGGCTAACCTGTTGTCGATTTGTGACCGGAGATGGGCGGAGGGGCGCCGGTAGTTGGCCGGCCGACGGCGTACAGGGAGCCTGGCCGCGGCGAGCCCTGCTCCGGCGGCCTCTCGGTCTGGGAAGAAACAAGGGTGGCACCGGGAGGTTGTATGGACCGTGAGGAGCTGCGAGGAGGTGCTGGACTGCGGCAAGATGACTGGAGGAGGGGGCTCCTTGGAAGGGGGCGCACGGGCAGAACCGTCGGCGCGTGCTGCGGCCGTGCGCGAGCTGGCCGATGCGCGGCCTTATAGGCAGGGCGCAGCGACGGGACGCCGGTTTCAATGCCGCGGTACGACGGCCATCTCGCTTTGCATGCGCACAAGGCCGGCTACGGACCACTAGACAGCTCGGAGCTGGTACGACGCAGTAGGAAGATGCGGCTCGCGTTCCGAGGGCGGCAGGCGCGAAGGGGACCAACGGCCCTGACCTCGAGGCGGTGGGGAGCGAGCCCGCACGGACGCCAAGGCGGGCGCGGTTCCCCGAGCGCGCGCGCGTGGCGCAGAACGCCCGGCAGCTCGCCGGCGCTCTGGCGGCGCTCTAGAGCGCGAACGTGCTATTTTCCAGCCGGTCAACGCGACTTTGACTGCGGGTTTCTCCAAAAAGTTGAACTGTGCGACAAAAACGGTACATACAAAAGTTGTAGATGAGACATCCCTCTACAACATTTGCAAAGGTCGTCCTATGTTTTTCTCGACGGTTTGAGCAGGAACGCCAAGCAAAGTTGGAGTTCTGCAGAGTGCTGATGAACAGTGAAAACTGCAGTTGATCAAGTTTTTCACCATTTTCCGCTCAAAATTTGAAATTCCATCTAACATGAAAGTTGTGTTCCTCGAAAAACTGGACAACTTTTATATTGGTAGAATTTGAAGTGTTTAGGTGAAATTTGGAGAACGCGGCAAAAGTTCCGGAAGACATTCACCGGCGTCAATGGTTAAGCCGGGTTTGACCGTGTCTTTGACCAAAGGTCGACCACGGGTGTGTGTTGACTTGACCAAGGGGTTCAATAGGGTTTGTCGGTGAGGTTTTTCGTGGTGATGACCCAGGTGAACCTAGGTTTGACCAATGTCGGCAGGTTTGACCCAGCTGATTTGGTCATTAGTGTTAATGACGTTAATCAAAAACCTGGGGCGTCACAATGACTCCCCCTAAATGTGTGGGTATTAATCGAATTCATTCATGCATGGCTTCAACATCCAAAGTAGATCCACATACATAGAGATAAAGTGTGAAAGTAGACCTAAGCATTTATCGGGCCGAGCCGAAAAAAATTCTGTTTTTTCGGGCCGAAAAAATCCTGCCCATGACCATCCCACTGGACGCATCGGGCCTCAATTTTCGGGACGGGCTCAGGTCGGGCCCGGGCTTGGGCGGGCCGCCTGCACATTTTATAGCGTAAAACAACTAAAAACAGCATTTCAGGCCAGGCTCGGGCCAAAAAAATTTTTGCGGGCTTCAAGATCTCTGCCCACGCCCGCCCAATAAAGTTCATGGGCAGGCCTGGCGCGGGCCGGGCCGGGCTCAAAATGCTCAGGTATATGTGAAAGTCAACACTTATACAAGAAATCACAGGATGCAACAATGTGAAAAAAACATATATTTTTTATATCAGTGATGCATGTGACAATATATATCACAAAATAACGTGAAAGAATAATACACCGTCCATCCAACATATAAAGCAAACCACACATAGATAGATAAAAGTTCACATGGTTTGTCATATAGCATTTAAATTCTCACATGTCAAGTTCTTAAGCTCTAGCTACCGTAGGAATTTAAACCATCGTGTCCACATGTACCATCACATAGTTCATCAGAAACGCGCAACCGTAGGTTCTTACTTGTCCCATACATAAATATAGACAGGGATAATATTAATGAACGCTTGGAAGTTTGATTCCCGCTTTCACATCAAACACCAAAAGGAGAAGGAAAGCATGGATATGTAGTCCATGCCGTCATTGTCAAAGTCATGTGCACGACTTGTGGAAGCTTGAACTTTTTCCCTTTCCTTTCACATTGCGAGAGAGAACCGAAGCAAGCACTTCATCCTCACCCTCGTCATCTCCATAAAAACCCACCTCCCTGGTATCCTCCATACATCCCATGAATTCATTGTACCAAGTAGTGAAAAATTGGCAAAATAAGTGGATGGAGGAGGTGGATGAAAGTCGATTACCGATAGGAAGGCTTCGTATGTTAGTGAAGATGATCATGATTCATGTTCTTCGGATAATGAGTTAATTGATCCTCTTTTAATCCATCCTATTGAGGAAGCTCAAATTAATGATCATACTATTGCTCATCTTTATCCTACAAACGATTGTCATGATGTAATCAAATACCACATCATGATGAGAACCAATCAGAACTTCCAAGGCACTTGTAACTTGTAAGCTCCATATCATTACTCAAATATAACCCAAGGAAGTAGTGGAGAATTAGATAATGAATTCATCACACTAGTCGTGATTGAAAGTAATAATAGAATGGAATACTCCATCTTCCAAGTGTTTCAATGAAGTCCTCCATCTTGTGTTCAACTCCTCCCACACTAGGGTGAAGGCGGATGATTATTTCACACCTAAAGAACTCGCACCTGTTGGCTAAGAACGAGCAGTGTTGTGAATTGGTTGTTGTTTGGGTTTCTTAAGAGCTCTCACTTGCACAAAAACTATCTTCTCTTAATCACTTTTCATATCCAACATCACTTACTTCCCCCGTGGTGTGCATTGCAAGGCTACACTCTCGACCCGTGACACTACAACATAGGAACATAATAGGGCATGAGACAAAGGTTAGGTGCAAGAGCAAGGTGATAAGTCAAAGCACAAATCCATCTTAGCCGAAATAGCTTGGTTCAGTTGAGTATAGGAAACTTAGGACGTATGATTGAGTAAATCCAAAAAAATCCAATGAAATTGCAAACTGTTGCAGATCCTAGTGGAGTGATGCTAGATGAAGTGTTATACAAAAGGGATTTGACTCTAGTGCCTTAGAAAAATAGATCGAGACATGGGAATATTGGGTATACCTTGAAGAACGGGTACCATGCAAAACATATTCAAAATCTCAATTCAAAATCGAAACTTGAGAATCTGCCTAGGTTGAGGCTCAACTGAGATTTGTCCAAGCTCGATCGAGACATCTAGAGACCCCTTTTCTAGCCCAACTTGATGCTTAGTTGGGATTCTTTTGAGCTTGACAAGGTTTGCTTGGAGAAGTTTTTCGAACGACAAGAGATACTGAGATGAACCCAAGAGATATTTTGTTGGTTCTTTTATTATTTTTGAGAGAAATTCTTTTAGTAACGTAAAAGATAATCTGTTACAAAATGATCATGCACAACAATACATAACCACTATCATTTGTAACAAATGAAGATCAAGGATCCAAATCCGAA
This sequence comes from Cenchrus americanus, assembly GCA_947561735.1. Classification (NCBI taxonomy): domain Eukaryota; kingdom Viridiplantae; phylum Streptophyta; class Magnoliopsida; order Poales; family Poaceae; genus Cenchrus; species Cenchrus americanus. Next base: position 70,502,909 of record OX387244.1, on the reverse strand, counting down.
TATTATCAAATGCACATCAAAACACACTTTAAAAACTATCTAGAAACCCTACAAATCTGCAACATTCAATTCGATTGTCTTGGCTTCAAGTCGAGAGGGAAATTGGGTGTTCAATTTAGGATAAAATGGATTCCAGTTTCTCGAATATAGACTTTGGGTATCATGCTCACCCCTAATCGGAAAGGACAAGCAGTGAATGAAGATCAAGATTCTAATGAGGAGAGTTGGTGGGTTCATCACAGTTAAAGCTGGTGGCTGGCCCACTATAGACCCAGATGAAAAATATTTATGAAATGGTTAATTAAATGGTAGTCAATTTTAATATTCATGTACGAATTTTTAAAAAGTGTAATGGAGTATTTTATTTGCCATCCTCATTTATTTTAAGTTCTTTTAAAAAAGGAATATTTTTTAACAGTGGTATTTTTCACCCCTCAAGTATTACAAAAGTGTGATATTCACCCCTCATGTTTCATTTGATGCAAATCAATCCCATAACTAATTAATTTGGTGCATTTATCATTATATCTTATAGTTGCCACATAATTATTTGATTAATCAATAAGCACTACCTAGAGATGCGGTAGGCTAAGTCAAAATATAAAACTAATACTTTATTTAGTAAATTCTCTATAAAAATTGATACTTCATAATTCTTTCTGATGACATTGATTCACACTCAATTATTATAAATATTGATTCTATATAAGATGTGACTAAGTAGTAATCAGCAAGACAATTGCATGATCTAAAATGCTATTATATGATACTAAATTATTGTTAAACTAAGACAGTGATGTTTAATGCACCGGTTCACATAGTTAAAGGGTTGATTGACACGAAATGATACATGAGAGATTAATGTACACTTCTAAAATACTTGAGGATGCCTATTTTTAAGTTCCTTTCCCTCCGGACCCGTCTGAGTTCTGACGTCTTGCGTGCATTGACGTCTGAGTTCTGACAAGCTCGTGGGTGAGACCCGACAAGGAAACTCCATCTCCACCAGCAATTACGGATTGCCACCGCACTGTTGACAAACAAAACTCGAAGCGGCCTCCGGCCCGAGCCCCCTTCCCAAATCCCAGCGTCCGCCGCCGCGCCCTGCCCGCCCTCGTCGCGATCTCCCGCACAGATACCCGATCCGCCATGGCTGGAATAAGGCTGACGCCCGATGAGCCCGAGATGCCCGTTGGCACGCCGCCGCGCCCCCAGCTCCCGCCCTCCGTCGCGCTCGCCGGTGCTGGCGGCGGCAGCGGGGGCCTGGAAATGGCGTCGGACGACGAGCGGTCCGTGGCGGCCGACTCGTGGTCCGTGCGGAGCGAGTACGGGAGCACGCTCGACGACGACCAGCGCTACGCCGACGCCGCCGAGGTGCTCGCCGCTGCCGCGGCCTCCGCTAACTTCCCCTCTGCCGCCTCCGATTACTGGTACTACATCGTTTCTGTCAGAGTTGTCTCATTCGGGCGCGAGCTGCACGCTATCAAACTCGAGATATAGATCTAGTGTATTGCTGGGGACCCGATAATGCTTAATACTGTAGAGTTTGAACGGTTGTCCGGGGTTATGATCTATTGTAGTATTGTGGCAGCTGTCAGCACCTTTTGCTTTGTGCACTTTTTTTAAATGATTCCAGTTTGCTGATTATGTTTAGGATTTTTGAATGCGATGGATGCCTTTTGGTTACTTTGCTATTTTACTGTCATCCGAAGACCAGATGCATGTCAAATTTTGAGTGCCAAATAAAACTGATTTTTGGCTTTTTTTGAGTAACTAAAGTCTCATTCCAATCATCTAGAGATAATAGAAAGCTAGCGGACTGAAACAACCAGCTTTTAAAAAAATTAATTTTATTCTTCACAATGGACGGACCTGAAAATTTCATTAGGTAAGAACGTAAAAGCAACACAATCACATCAAGTTCACGACCACATGTAAACTACCCTTACATCAATCACAGCAGCAGCGCTAGCCAGCCTACAGCACACGACAACACAGGGCTTCTGTTCTGACCACCATCAGTGAGTACCGAAAGATAACAGGGCTACCCTCTTCATCTCCCTACTTAGGTGACATTAACAGCAGTGTATAAATTAATCACATTACAAGTCGAGCTTATAGCCTAGTTCAGTTTTCAACTGTCCAACCACCCAGCTTATATACAGCTATAAGCTGGATGCCAGCTATTGCAGTGTATAATAAGCTGGGAGAATCCAAACGGGCCTTAGAACTACCATTTAAGTGCGACAAATCTATTTTCTCTATAAAAAAATATACAAACAGAGTTTTTTCCTTAAAGAGGGGAGGTTTTGTGACACTCTCGTGGCGTTCTGTCATTATTGTGGGTCTTTCGCTTTCATTACATCAATGTGGATTACCTCTAGAGATAGCAATAAAGCTTTTTCAGCTATTTCCTATTTGTAATTCACGATTTAATCATGAAACGTGCTACTTCTAATGTCAGGATTGCTAAAAGGAAAATTTGATAAAAGAAACCCATTGTATGGAAAATACTTCAAGAAGTTATGTGGAGATATTGAACAGAGCACCTACCCTGCATAGATTAAGCATACAGGCCTTCCAACCCACTTTCGTAGAGGGGCGTACTATTTGCTTAAGAGTTTTCCGTTTGGTCAGTGATATTTGGGAGTCACATGGACCCATCACCATTGAAATAAATACTAGAAGAGATATGAATTGCAAACCCAATTGTTTCTATGCATGGTTTCTGCCAAGTAACAAATGAAAAAACAAACTAGACATAAACATATCTTTCTTACATGGTTTCACCACCAGAATATGAATTTAGTAAGACCATGTTTGTTTCTCTGAAGAGGTGATCCTCTTCTAAGATTGACAACTTACATCTATGTCACAACAAGGAGGAGCGAGACCAAGAGGCAGAGGTCTGACACTCCACCACACTTCATGGAAGTGACATATATCTGGTCTCTTTAATAGAATACACCGAATTCTCCAAAATCTGGAAGCCTGTAGTTTAGAATCTCTTGTTAGAGGTCAGATGAACCTCCTCGATTTGCTTGCTGCCAGCAGACAGACGGCAACCCCACCTGTTTTTTTTGGAACCATGCCATTGTAATTTTGCTAAATTGGAGATATGCCATCCTGTGTCAGTGACACACCGATGACATATTTCCAAACCGTGAAGATTATAATGACATATTTCCAAATGACCCTTTTTTTATTTGTATCCTTAATGTTTTTGACATGTATTTACATAAATAAACGAATATTACCTTGTTATTAATGTCTTCTAAATTGTCCTTGTATGAGGCAGTTCTGATAAGGACGACCAAGATCCTGGTGATGTTGAAGGATCAGTGCTGGGTCTCCAAAGCTATTGGGATGCTTCTTATTCAGAAGATCTTGCGAATTTCCAGGAACATGGGCATGCTGGAGAAATATGGTGACCACATCCCTTCTTTTTTATATCAACTATCACAATCTTCACATTAAGTAAAACCAGTGGCACATTTTGTGTTCATTGGCCACGTTGCTTATGCTAATTAATTTCATGCTATTATATTATCTACGTAATTCATTTGCTCAAATAATTTTGTTTTGGTGCCATGCATATGTTCATTAAAAATGCAAATGAGTTGCTTAGAGTTCACATTTGTGCACACGGAATTCAGCATGGCAAAAATATTATATCCCTCACATAGTTACTAAAGATGATTCTTTGTTTATAGGAAGTGATGATTTATTGTTTTTTGAGCTTCCTGTTGCAATTTCCCTAGAATACTATGAACCTAGAGGATTTCTTTATTTTAGGTTGTGAGCAGAACCTCCTGTTTGTAGGTTTGGTGCAGATGTAATGGATACAGTTGCTGTTTGGACAAAAAGTTTGTGTAACATTATTCGAGGCGGGATTCCATCTGATCATGACAACATCAAAAGTGAAGTTGATGAAAACTTATTCTCCAACTACCCTGTACTTGATGTTGGAACTGGGAATGGCCTTCTTTTGCAAGCACTTGCTAAGCAGGGGTACTATTTATTTTCTCTTAATGATGTTTAATTAGCTCTCCTAGAATAATGTATTTGTTGACGAATGAAACAGGATCTTGATCTGCTAAAGCTTTCTTTAAATAACTATAATTCATATGTAACCTTGTTTATAAAGTTCTTTATGCTAAAACAGTAACAAGTAATGTCACTTAGTCCGTTTATTTTAAATTACTCTGAAAGAAATACTTAACATTACTGTGCCTTAACTACCCAAGAGACTTTCATTAGCACTTTTTAGTTCAAATGTTGGATGTTACCGAAAATGGTAACTTTTATTAGAACATCCTTTCATTGGAAGATACCTTATTGTAGCCTTCTTCTGAAACTATATGCATGTTTTCATAGAAAGACATCATTTAATCAAAAGGTACCTTCCAGTGGCATTCTTTGGAAACTGTAAATAGTCTAACAAGTGCTGAGAGGAGGAGTATCATTCATCATCATGCTGCAAAGTGACAGCCATATGCTTCTTTATTCAAGTGATTAATCAGCTTAAATGATATGCACATAACTTGAAATTTTATTAGGTTATTTTTTATTTTAGTGATTATTTTTTATTGGGTTATTCTGAGTGACGTCTGACATAAGATAATGTGCACTCACACTTAACTAGGTTTCTTGTTGCCACTTGCATGAGATATTCTTGAAGTGGGTTTGGCTCATCTAATAGGCTCATCATCTTGAAGGGGGGCCTCTTTTCTCTCTCTAATTCAATGAAGTACATTTCTCCTGCGTTTTCCAAAAAAAAATCGTCTATAGTAGGCATATTACAATTTTGTTTTGGAGCTTCTGTCTTTGAAGTTTCAACTAACAATTTGTAATGTACAGCCAGTTTTGCATTGCTGTCCTGCGCTATACTGTGGGAATCTAGTTTTGTGTTGGTTGTTTGCAAGTTGTGGTAAAGTATTTCTGCCATGGATCTAAATGGAGGTTGCAGATAGTTGATGTGTCCAAAAAGTTGATACAGCCTGTTTAAAGAGCCATTAGAGAGCTGTACTCATCATAATCCTTCTCATGAAGGTCGTATGATTGTGACCAAATGGCATTGGCTATTTTCCAGGTTTACAGATTTAACAGGAACTGATTACAGTGAAGGAGCCATTGAACTTGCAAGAAACATTGCCACTCGTGATGGTTTCACCTCAATAATTTTTTTGGTTAGTGTACATGTTCAGATTGAGCTCTACCTTTCTTGTCCAACTTTTTTCTTTGAAACTACATTCTTTGCTGTTATGGGTATCATTTTGAGACTTAGGATTATGAGTAAAATGCATTAGAGGTATAACAACTTGAATGTAGGACTGACATGAGGTGTCATGTCCTACCCAATAGCCACCATCACATTCATGTCACTCATTGCTTCTCAAATCATGTCCTATGACTGGTTTGATCTTTTTGCAAGAACCATGACATATTTACACCCCTGTTAGTTATTGTACCTCTCATGTAATTTACTCTATGATTATCTAATGCCCAATAGCACCAAGGGGCAAGCTTGCATATCAATTGTTACGACACTTATCATGTTGATGGGAATCTATAAAGTTGTGGTATTCGAATTGGATTTATCACTTAAGTTTGTTAATGTATCTGAACGTAAAGCAAGACACATCACTAAAGAATGATATCTAATTTTGCATTCGCTAAATGATCCATTGAGTTTTCTCAGCTCCATATACTCTCCATTAACCTAGAATAGCTATCATTTCTATAATGTCACAGAAATTGACTCTACCAGTTAAACACAGTTGAGTACCACTAATACTACAGAGGCTTGGAGCAGCTGTCATTTCAATAATATTAATTTTATTTCTATTTGAATGATTTTATCCATCGTACTTTGGGGGTTCATGGATTCTTGGAATTTATCAAATGATTTTTTTAATTTTTTCGTGATGTGGCGCTTTCATTCTGTAACCCCTTGTATTTTTGTTTCTTGTCAGGTTGATGATATACTAGAGACAAAGTTAGATAGGAAATTCAAAATTATTACAGACAAAGGGACATTGGACGCCATTGGATTGCATCCAGATGGTCCTGCGAAAAGGTACAGCTGTGACATGGATTAAGACTTGTAATGAATTTAATCTCCCTCAATCCCCTCCAATCCTCTTCAACCCGACTAAACCGAACAAGCACTTAGTTGTAGATGTTGGTAGTACTCGAATAGCTAGACAAATTAGTCCTGGTGAAACTATTCAGTGTGCAAGTCTTGACAAGTCATAGTGCTATAGCGAATTGCTGTAGCAGTGTAACCTTTAGGTTGTAACAGGTGTATGGTCTTCTTTGACCTTTTGCATATAATTGAAATTAAATTTATATTTAAAGCTAACAGTTCAGAAATGTACTTCACTGGTTTAACGTTTCTCCCCGTCTGTACTTTATTCAGAATAATGTATTGGGAATCGGTATCAAACTTGGTTGAGCCTGGTGGCATTGTGGTCAGTACTTTCTCCTACAAACCTTTTGAACTATATCCTATGACTCCATCCTCCAGGGTCGGATTTTTTCCTAATGCTTGTACCAGCATTATTTGTAAATTGGCATGAAACTTTCTTTTTCTATATCTCTTCAGGTCATAACATCATGCAACCACACAAAGGATGAGCTTCTGCAAGAAGTAGAAGAATTCAGCAGGAAGAAATTTGGAAAGGAGAACTTGGATGACGGTGCAGCTGTGTCCCAGATATTCCGGTACATAGATCATGTCCGAACATACCCCACCATAATGTTTGGGGGAGTTGAGGGTTCTCAAGTGTGCACCGTGGCCTTTCAACGGATGTGACTGAGAACTGATGCACACATAATACCAGGTTGGCTCCAGAAGGAAGTTCTTTACTCACCTGTGGGACTCTTCCCACTTTATCAAGAAACAGTTCAAATTAGAAGGGCTTCTACGGTTGCCACTTTGACCGCTGGCCCAACCTAGATGCGTTGTTTCTTTGAGCGTCAGGATAGTAAGAATTTTCCGAACCATTTTTGTGCGATTGTAAACGAACTTGACAGGCACTGCTGTATTGTCATGTACCGTGAACTTTTCCCCTTAAAATGCAGAGTTGTTTCAATCCATGACTTGTTTTGTTATATAAGAGGTTTTGACTTTATAACATATAAATTGTTCGTGCATGCATTTGTAACCTGACCATAACAGAGAGCCGATGGCGAAAATCTATGCCCGCATTGCAAAATATATCTAGGCAAACAGGCTAGGGGGTAGGGGCAATAGGACCCGTGCCTTCGCAGACGTGTTCTTTCAGGAACAGGTTGTTGGCCAGGTGGGAGACGCCGTCGGCCAAGCATGAGCACCAACAGCCAGCAGACAGCCGGGTGCCGGGTTCGCCAGGCCAAGTCCGGAACGACGGCGTGCTTCCTCTGCAGGAACTGGACATGACATTGCAGCGGCCCGAACAGGAACAACGTCGGGATGAGCCAACTAAGCCATCACTGGGCGTCGGGCGAGGTCACTGTGAAGCCGAGAAGGGAAGACGCCGAGTCCCAATTGTCAGGGACTTGTCAGGTGTCAGCAAAGTTAAAAATCCTTAAAAATGATCTAAATATGTCTGTATGAAGAATCGAAAACAAATGATCCTGCCATTGGAAATCACAGCCAGTGGATGAGTCTGCATATCCTGAGAGACGTAGCTCAAGATCCTAAAATGGGGTATCACGAACAAACGATCAGCACACCACGCTTCCTCGGTTGACTGCAAACACAAGAGCTTTTAAAAGGTGCAGAACACACTGCTGAAAGTCTGAAACTAGCGTTGCCAGAAAATATTAGTGAGAAATGCTAATGATCGTATTTTATCGGGGAACAAACCTAGACGACGGGCAGGAGAGTACATAGTTGCCACAGCGTCCCATTTTGCGGCTCGCAATCAGTAAGGTCATTTCCACTGGATGGTGCTGAATGTCCAAGTATAACTTTAGGAATCAAACAATGCAATAAATGCAGAAAAAATCATGACAACAAATATATTTTCCTTCGAGCTGCTCGAACTCGGCCGGGCTGGGCCCGAGGCTTGACAGCCCTTCCTTCGCCGCAGGGGATATTTATTGTCACTCTTATTTATAATGACTTTGAACATGACTTTTAGGTTGGATCCTACATAAAGATGGCAATGGGTACCCGAAACCCGAGTACCCGATGGGTTTTACCCGATAAGGAGGTGGGTACGGAAGGAACTTCGTACCCGCGGATACGTTATTGGGCAAAATCTCATACCCATCGGGTATGCGGGTACGGGTGTGGGTGTAGACTACCCATACCCGTCTACCCGCGGGTAAGAAAAACCCGCATAAATAACAGTCACCCTAAGTCATTTTAGCTCATACGGTGCATGAATTTGGCCTATATATTGGTGCTAATGTGTGTTACTCTATTAGCTTGTTGCAATGATATGGTTATATCAATATTTATAATTTGTAACTTACTAAAAAGTTGGAATTATTTATTATTTTTGTGTGACGATATCCGATTATTTATGCAATTCTCGGGTATGTTGTCGGGTACGGGTTACCCGTCGGGTACGGGTATGGAATTATTTTCCTACCCGTGTGCATTTGCGGGTAACCCGACGGGTAAAATTTAGTCCTAACGGGTACGGGTACGGGTACGGATGGGCACTACCCATCGGGTATGTACCCGTTGCCATCTTTAATCCTACAGATTTGCCACCACTATTCGTTCACTTACACTGACGTGGCACTTCAGACGCCACCTCCTTGTCGGTGTTTTAGACGGGCAACCTACTACGGGGAGTACCCGAAGTAGATGATTGTGACTCGCCGAGATCGGTAACTCGAAGGAAGAGACACGTGGCACACAATTTAGACAGGTTCGGGCCGCGAGGTGCGTAATACCCTACGTCCTGTATGCTGCGTAGCTCTGGATTGATAGGGCACGATTACAAGATGGTGCAATGGTGCGCCGTGAGTTGTATGAGAGGAGATTGGATGAGATGATCGGTCCCTGCCTCGCCTTATATAGTCCGGAGGCGGGGTTACAAGTCGGAGTAGGGAGAGAGTACTAGTCGAGTACGTCTAGGAGTCCTCTATACAGTGCGGAACATGTACGGCTCCCTAACCGAGTACTACTCCCCGTGTAGTCCTTGCGCTCCACGCCTTCGGTGCCGTGTAGCGCAAGCCGGTAGTCCCAGGGGCCCACCGAGTAGTCGGTTCTGGTACCTACCGAGGTAGTGGGCCTAGGGAGGTCCATACGACAAGCCCCCGAGTACTTTGTAGTCGAGAAGGATAGCTTCAAGTAGTCTTGACGGCCTTAACGAGTAGTCCTCAGGCGTCCCCGAGTGCTACAAGTCAAAGGTCCTCAGGAGTAGTCGAAGCATCCCGAGGCTGGAATGTACTCCAGCTGATGTTTGAGCAATCTTGAAGTCTTCTCGAGTAGTCCCAAGCGTCCTCGAAGACTGCCTTCGAAGGCCTTCAAAACCGCCTGTCTTGTCTTGAAGCCGGAGCTGATATGGAGGTGCGATTGCAAAATTGCACTCCATATGGAGTAGCCCCCGAGCCTTGGGTTGAGCCGCGGGCTCTGGCTGAGGGTCCATCTGAAGTCTTGGCAAGAAAATCCCGAAAAATCCGGAGAAAAAGAACCGAAGGACACGTGGCACGGAGCCCCCGAGCCTTGAGTCGAGTACTTCCTCTCGAATTGAAGGGTCTTCTTGAAGAATGTGTCCTGAGATGCTCTTGAGACTAGCCGCTTCCCAGGTAGTCGAGTAGAAGTAGCCGAGCCCCCGAGGTGAAGCGCGTCGACTAGTGGAAATACGAAGAGTCACGCGCAACCGCTGAGTCAGCCACGCGTGAACTTATCAAGCCGCCCGTTGCGGAGCCGTTTTGGCTTATAAATAGAAACCAAAACCCTTAGGGTTTTTCACCCATTCGAGCTGCAACCATTCCGTTTGCATCTGAAGCGAATCCACTCCCAGCGCTTGCTGCCGTCGTAGTAGATCCAAGCGCGCCGCCACCCGAAGCCTTTAGGGTAGCCCCCGAGCAGATGCGAGTGAAGACGCATTGCACTTGGAGGATGAAGCCGTCACCGTCCAAGACGTCCAAGGCCGACGGGAAGAAGAGGGGCCGCGAAGAGGCCGCTGCGGCGGCCGCCGCCGAGCGCCGCCGCCCATGTCTCCACCGCGGGCTGATCCAAGCCGCGAGTGGAAGAAGTCCAAAGTGAAGACGGAGGATCTGCTGACCCTCCTGAACAGTGGGTTCATCAGGGAGAAGGAAGTCGACATGTGGAGATCCGCCGCTGGAGATCCATATCCGATGGAGAAGGCTGAAGACGAGATCCCGATGTTTTCGCGGTTCGTGGAGCGCGGTCTTGCGCTCCCGGCCAGCGATTTCTTCAAGGGGCTGCTCGGGTACTACGGGATCGAGTACCTGAACCTGAACCCCAACGGCATCTTCCACACGTCGGTCTTCGTCCACTTCTGCGAAGCCTTCCTCGGGATCAAGCCGCACTGGGTGCTTTTCCGGAAGTTCTTCCGCGTCAAGCCACAACCAAGTGCTACCAACCCCAGGGTAGTCGCAGGAGCCGGCATCCAGCTGAGGGAGGACGCCGCGGAGCAGTACTTGGCGTACAAACTTGTCGACTCCAACACGGATTGGAAGACCAGGTGGTTCTACATCACGAACCACCACCCCGGCCCCGCCGAAGCCGAGCGGACGGCAGCCCGTGCACCGTGATTGGTGGAACACGGAGCCCACCATGCAAGAAGGAATCCGGCTCCCCGAGCCGCTAGCACGCATCAAGGTGCTCGGGGAGGCGGGACCGAGGGCCGAGCACGTGGCCTTCGCTCATGAAGCGCAGATCCGGCCGTTGATGGCTCGGGAGACCCTGGGCTTCGAGTACACCGGCGACGACGACGCGTCGCGGATGCCGGGAGGCGAGCTGGACGACAACGACATCGTCGAGAGGTTGTCGCGGATCTTCAAGGACATGCCGCCGTACACGGCGTGCCCTGTCGAGGAGTACTCCGCCGCGCGCCCGCCCAAGGAGGTGAGTAGTCGTACTCCACTAGTCGAGTAGTGATTGCTTGTAGTAGAGTTGCTGACGTCCCGTGTCTTGTGCAGGATGATGTGAAGAGGTTCATCTCTGAGCCGCAGCCACCTCCGAGCGGGATTGAGATCCCAATGGAGGGGAAGGCGAAGGAGCGCCGAGAGGTCGGTGAAGGCCACGACACCGTCGTCGTGGAGGATACCTCCGACGACGACGACGAAGACGAGGAGACGCTGCAGGACCACTTCCAGCTGTGGTCGAGGTTTAGCCGCCCGGGCTTGCCTCATGTCCCTCTGGTCCAAGACCCCCCCCAGCTCGGCCGCGCCGCCACGGAAGCCGCGCAACCCCGCCAGGAAGCGAGTGACCAAGAAACTGAAGGTCTCAGAGACCACTCCTCCGGAGGTAAGTTGTCTTGAGCAGAGTAGTCGAGTACCCGTGTTCGAGTACGTTTGCTGACGAGTAGTCTTCCTTGTATGCAGGAGGTACCGCCAGCGGAGCCCGTCGAAGAGGGCGACGAGGGCGTGTGGGGCACGGTGGGGGAACCAGCTGGAAGTCGTAGTCCAGCCCCCACTGTTGAAGAAATCCTGGCGCAACTGGAGTGCCAGCCCCCTGCTCCACAAGGGAGCACAGGACCCGTGGCCGCCGCCGTTGAAGAGGTGGTGGCCTCAGGAGCGCGGGAGACCGCTGCACCGGCCGCCGCTGCTGTGGAGGAGGCGGTAGCCGTAGGGGCGCAGAAGGAGGCGCCCGCCGAGGGTGGACTGGTCGATATAGCCAGCATCCTCGGTGCTCCGGCCGTGACCATTGTCCGGTCGAACTTGTAAGTACCATATCCTTGCGCGTAGTACTTGTTAAAGTAGTCGATCTTGCCTGACGACCCTCTGTGAATGTTTCTGCAGAAAATCCACGGATTTGTCTTGGGAAGGGGATGAACCCTCGTCAGCGGTGGCGGAGGAAGTCGCGCCGCCTGCCGAGGAGACCGCTCCCGCTGCCCAAGCCGCGACTGAGCCACCGGCCACCGAAGCGCCGCCGCCGGAGGCCGGTGTAGTCGAAGGTGAGTACCCTTCTTGAAGCCGCAGCTCCGTGGAGGAGTAGTCGTAGGCACCGATGCACTTGTCGTCTCTTTTGACAGGCGCTGAAGGTGGTGACATCCCTGCAGGGGTGCCAATGCAGAGGTTGACACCAGAGGCCCCGGAGGCTGCAGAAGGAGCCCCCGAGCCCATGGCGGAGGTCGTCGAGAAGACCGCCGGGGGAGAGGCGGTCACCACGTCGCTAGAGATTGCTCTGGAGGTGGCTATCCGCTCCCCCGAGATCCAGGACGCAGAGCCCATCCGCTCTGCGCCGATGACGGAGGCCACCGCGAGTAGTCGCGGCGGGATAGAGCTGCTTGCGGACGATCTCGTCGAGCCTGCGACGGTAGCCAAGCATCTGGAGGCGATCCGTCAAGCCGAGCAGTGGATAAAGGTAAGTAGCTATAGCCTTTTGAGTAGTCAATCCTTTTGCCGTTGAGTACTCTTCGTGACTTGAGTTGTCCTGTGCAGGACATTGCGGAGCGATCCCGCGACAAGTCGAACCTGCTGCAGGGTTATGGTGACACCGTGCTCCGAGCCGAGGCGCTAGAGGAGCAGCTTATGAAGTCGCGGAAGCACGCGGCTGCCATGCAGTCAAAGCTCGACGCCGCCTTCGCCAAGTACCATAACGACGTCCAGGAGTTGCAGGCGAAGGGCGACGACTTGGTGCGGAAGAACAAGGGCCTCTGCAACAAGAATAAAGGTATACCCTTCGACTTGTCGGGTACTTGTTGGAGGTTGAGAAGCATCTGACCCGTTGTTGCGTTGCTGTGTTGCAGAGCTTGAGGGCCAGGTGGAGCAGCTGAAGGCCTCGGAGACGAGCATGAAGAACCTCTTCTACCGGGAGCAAGAAGCCCGCCAGGTACTCGAGCTCGACTACAAGGAACTCGCCTTCGAGTGCGAGAAGCATATGGAGCTGCGGATTGCTTCTGACAGAGATCTCGTCAACTGCTACAAATCTTTGCAGAAATTGAACGAAGACTGCGAGGTGTTGCGGGCCCAGTTGAAGGAGTTGGAAGAAGCCACTCTGCCGATCGCAAGGCTCCTGGTGCCGCACCCGGGCGGCCCCAAGATCGCTCCTCTGGTGGATCGCCTTCGGGAAGCTCCAAGCCGGCTGGCCGCCTACGTGAAGCATATGGCCAAGACGATCCCAAGACAAGTCTTGGCCTTCATGAAGTCGTACTTCCCGAAGGCCCCAGTGGAGGTAGTCGCCGGCGGGGTAGCCGCCAACTGCTCCGATGAGCAAGATGCGCAGCCGGCGGGAGCAGATGGCTCCCATCGCGGAGCAGGTAGCCGAGAAGCTGAACCTCCAGTAGCACTGTAATAAGTAGCTAGTAGCCATAGTTGTACAGGAAAACAATTGTAATGATTTGTTCAAGTATCAATGAAAGATAATTTTCCAGCAATGAGTACTCGTAGTCGCGATCTCAGAGTGCGGAGCCCCCATCGTGGAGTGGGTGTGAGTAGTAGTACTCGACTTTAGTAGTCCCGCTGTAGGGAGTAGGCAGTAAAGAAGTTGATGAACGATCAATCTTTATTACCGATGAAGTACACCTGGATGGCCAGGGCCGTAGTTACAAAGTAGTCGCTTGGACCCGGAGGCCACTTACAGCTGAGTGGCGCTGGAGCGGGGTAGCCGCTTGCAGCAGGCGATCCGTAGGTAGCCGTGTAGGCTGGATCGTAGATCCGTAAGTAGCCGTGCAGGCTGGATCTTGGAGTGTGGTCTATTGGTAGACCGCTGCTAGAGTCCTTGACGCTCGTCGCAGCCCAGGGTCCGTAGGTAGCCGCACGGGCTGGATCCTGGAGGGGAGAAGTCCAGAGACTGGAGCTAGGACCCGGAGGGTCGCTTACGGCCAGGGGGTGTTGATGTAGTCATGTAGACTTGAACCCCAGAGTAGTCGTGTAGACTAGGCGTAGAATCGACAGAGCTGGTCGACGTTCCACGAGTTGTTGATGTCTTCGCCTTCAAGTGTTTGGAGGCGGTAGGAGCCCGGCCCGGTCACCTTTGCCACGGTGAAGGGACCTTCCCAGGGGGAGCTGAGCTTGTGGAGTCCTTCCGTGTTCTGGATACGGCGGAGGACGAGATCTCCAACGTTGAAGGAGCGTTCCTTGACGTTGTGATCATGGTAGCGTTGGATACCCTCCAGGTACCTTGCTGATTGGACGAGGGCAGCGCAGCGCAGCGAGCTTCTTCGAGGCTGTCGATGTCAACTCGTCTGCTGTCTTCTGAGACGCCTTCGTCGTAGTGCTCCACTGCTGGCGAGTTCCATATGACGTCGGCAGGGTGGATAGCTTCGGAGCCGTAGACCAGGAAATAGGGGGATTGCCCTGTTGGCTTGGATGGTTGAGTCCGTAGCCCCCAGAGTGCGTTGGGTAGTTCCTTGATCCACTTGCCCCCTTTGGAGTTAGCAGCGTCGTGTAGCCGCTTCTTTAGGGCGCTGAGCACCATCCCATTGGCGCGCTCGACTTGTCCGTTGGCCCGTGGATGGGCAATTGAGACGTATCGGACGTCGATCCCGCTGTTCTCGCAGTACTCCCAGAACTGGTGGTTGTTGAAGTTGGACCCCAGGTCTGTGATGATGCGGTGGGGTAGCCCGTAGCGGTGTACGAGTTCATCCAGGAAGTCGAGTACTCTGTCAGCCTTGGGGCATGTGACCGGCTTGACTTCGATCCACTTGGTGAACTTGTCGATAGCCACCAGTACCCTGTTGAAACCTCCTGGCGCAGTTGGCAGTGTCCCAATCATGTCGAGCCCCCAGCAGGCAAAGGGCCAGGTGGGCGGTATGGTGACTAGCTTGTAGGCTGGGACGTGTTGCTGCTTGGCGAAGTACTGACATCCTTGGCACCTTCTGACGAGTTCTTCGGCGTCGCCCGTGGCCGTGGGCCGCAGAATGCTCGCCGGAAGGCCTTGCTGACCAGCGTGCGTGAAGACGCGTGGTTGCCGCAGATGCCTTTGTGGATCTCCTCCAAGATGTCCTTGCCTTCTTCACGAGGGACGCACTTCATGAGTACTCCAGATGATGCGTCCCGCTTGTAAAGCTTGTGTCCGACAAGGACGTAGGACTTGGCGCGGCGGACGAGTTGCTCGGCCTCGTTCTTGTTGGAGGGGACCTTCTGCTCGCTGAGGTAGTCGATGAAGGGTTGCCTCCATTCCACGTCGATCATCATGACCTCCTGCCCAGCTGGTGGATGGGCTGGGACAGTGGTCGGTGGCGCCGGCTCCGGGATGGATGGCGTGTGAAGCTCATGGACGAAGACGCCCGCTGGGACTTGAGCGCGGGTGGATCCAAGCTTCGAGAGGACGTCTACTGCAACGTTGTTGTCGCGGACGATGTGATGGAACTCGAGACCGTAGAATTTGTTCTCGAGCTTGCGGACTTCTAGGCAGTAGGTGTCCATGTTCTCCTTGTTGCGGTCCCAGGACTTGTTGACTTGGTTGATGACCACTGCGGAGTTGCCGTAGACTAGTAGCCGCTTGATACCCAGTGAAGCCGCGAGGCGGAGCCCGTGTAGGAGGGCTTCGTACTCGGCTTCGTTATTTGAGACCTTCCAGAAGATCTGCAGGACGTACTTGAGTTGTTCACCCGTTGGAGAGATCAGGAGTACCCCTGCACCTGCGCCCTCGAGGTTGAGTGAGCCGTCGAAGTACATCACCCAATGCTCTGGTCGCACCTGGGAGTAGGCAACAGCGTCTCCCGCCACTCCGCCATGAAGTCGACTAGTTCTTGCGACTTGATG
Organism: Cenchrus americanus; assembly: GCA_947561735.1. Taxonomy (NCBI): domain Eukaryota; kingdom Viridiplantae; phylum Streptophyta; class Magnoliopsida; order Poales; family Poaceae; genus Cenchrus; species Cenchrus americanus. Next base: position 70,487,063 of record OX387244.1, on the reverse strand, counting down.
GCTGTGCGTGGCTTGAAGTCGATGGTGAGGGCGCCGAGCTCGACAGCCCACTTGGAGATTCTTCCGGTAGCATCTTGGTTCCTCAGGATGTCGCCGAGCGGGTAGTCGGTGATGATGGAGACCGAGTACTCCTGGAAGTAGTGTCGTAGCTTCCGCGAGGTGATGAGTAGAGCGTACAGGAGCTTCTGCACGGGCTTGTAGCGAGCCTTGGACTCTGATAGAACCTCGCTGACGAAGTAGACTGGGCGCTGGACCGGGTAGGCGTGGCTGTCTTCCTGCCGCTCGACAATGATGGCAGTACTGACCACGTGAGTAGTCGCCGCTAGGTAGAGCAGTAGCTGCTCGCCCTTGTGAGGAGCCGTGAGGATCATTGGCTTTGATAGGAAGTCCTTGAGCTGGGCAAGGGCTTGATCCGCCTCTGGAGTCCACACAAACTTCTCGTGACGCTTGAGTAGTTTGAAGAAGGGGAGGCCCCGTTCTCCTAGCCTCGAGATGAATGCTCGCCGCCGCCATGCACCCCGTCGGCCTTCGGACGTCTTTGATGCTCGTGGGAGCTTTCATGCCGGTGATGGCGGAGATCTTCTCGGTGGTTGGCTTCAATGCCGCGCCGGCGATGATGAAGCCGAGTAGTTTACCCGAAGGGACGCCGAAGACGCACTTGTTCGGGTTGAGCTTCCAGCCGGTACTCGCGTAGCGATGCGAAGGTCTCTTCAAGGTCGTCGATGAGGGTACCGGAGTCCCCGGTTTTGACAACCACGTCGTCCACGTAGGCCTCGACGTTCTTGTTGAGTTGCCGCTTGAAGCAGTGCCCGGATGGCCCGTTGGTAGGTAGCGCCGACGTTCTTCAACCCGAATGACATGGTCGTGTAGCAAGACGCGCCAAACGGGGTGATGAACGCGGTCTTCTCCCCGGTCTTCTTCCTTGATTGCGATCCGGTGGTACCCGGAGTAGCGCCGAGGAAGCAGAGCAGTGTCGCGGCTCGCCGTGGAGTCGATGACTTGATCAATCCGTGGCAACCCGAAGGGGTCCTTGGGGTAGTGCTTGTTGAGGCTCGGTGTAGTCGACGCACATCCTCCATTCGTTCGAGTTCTTCTTGCGGACGAGGACGGGGTTGGCGAGCCACTCAGGATGGAAAACTTCTCTGATGAAGCCAGCTGCGAGTAGCTTGGCGAGTTCCTTCTTGATGGCGTCACGCCTGTCGTCGGCAAAGCGTCGGAGGTGTTGTCGCTTGGGGTGGCCTTTGGATCGACGTTGAGGCAATGCTCAATCAGCTCCCTGGGCACTCCTGGCATGTCCGCTGGCTTCCACGCGAAGATGTCGCGGTTAGCCCGAAGAAAGCTGATGAGCGCGTCTTCCTATTTGTGGTCGAGGCCAGCCCCGATGGTGGTGGTCTTGCTGGGGTCGCCTGTTCCAAGGTCGACCGTCTTGACGAGTACCTCCTCAGGTGGCTGAGGCTTGTTGGTGTCGTCGTACTTCTCTCGGGATGTCGAGTTCACTTGTAGCAAGCTTCTTCGACGCGGCGTAGACCTCCATCATCGCGTTGGGTACTTGGTTTGTGGAGGCGATCGCCACGGCTTCGTGTCGCGCTCGTGGGAGATCTTCAAGTCCCCTTGGAGGGAGAGTACACCGGGCCGGACTTGGCATCTTGAGTACCAAGTAGGTGTAGTGGGGCACCGCCATGAACTTGGCGATGGCCGGTCTGCCGAGGATGGCGTGGTAAGAGATCTCGAAGTCCGCGACCTCGAACTTGATGTACTCGGTGCGGTAGTTGTCCCGAGACGCCCCGAAGGTAACTGGCAGGACCACCGAGCCCAGTGGGATAGCCGCGTTGCCGGGGACGATGCCGTAGAAGGGCGTGCTGCTCTTGGTGAGCATGGGGGTGACGTCGAGCTTCATTTTCTTCAAGGTTTTGGTGAAGAGGACGTTGAGCCCACTTCCACCGTCGATGAGCACCTTGTTGAGCTTGGAGCCCGCCACCGTTAGCTTCAGGACGAGGGGGAACCGTCCTGGTTCGGAGAAGCTGGTCCATTGGTTCGCGCGGGAGAAGGTGATGGGTACCTCCGACCACCTGAGAGGGGTCGGGACCGCTGGCTCAATGGACATCACTTCACGACGGGTAGCCTTCTGCTCCCGCCTGCTGGGCAGTCCGCCTAAGAGGACATTGACGGTCTTCTCGGGTTCTTGGAAGTCGTTGTTGTCACCATCCTTCTTCTTTCCCTTTTGGTCGTGAGGGTGCGGTGGCTCCGGCGTATCCTTGAGCGCATGCCTGAGTTGGTAGCACTGCTCGGTAGTGTGGTTGCCGTTTGGATGCCACGGGCACTTCTCCTTCAGCAGGTCTTTGAAACCGCCAGAGTTCTTCTTCGAGTTCCCTTTCGCAGGGCGCTGGATAGCCGCGACGGTGTTGTCTGGCTTGCGCTTGCGGTTGGGACCCGAGTAGTAGTAGTAGTAGTTGTTGTTGTTGCGGCCACCTTGGTTTGCATTGCTGCCACTGCCGCCGCCCTGGTTCTGCTTGGACTTGCCGCGGATGGCGTTGTACTTGGCATTGGCCTTGTCCTCTTCATCCGCCCAGGACGTGATCATGTCCTTGTGGTGGGGGATGGACCTGGGGCGTCGACGACCGAAGTCCTCGAAGGTGCGGCGATGGTAGAGGCCGTCCTGGAAGAGGTCGATGACCTCCTTGTCGGTGACATCGACGACGGTAGCGCGCTTGTCGAAAAAGCGGCGCATGTACTTGCGGAGGGTCTCGCCCCGTTCCTCGCTTGATCATGGCCGTGTCCATGCGAGTACCCGATCGGCCCATGGCGCCCGCGAAGTTGCTCGTGAACCGCTCCTTTAGCCGGTCCCACTTGTCGATCGAGTGCTTGTCGAGCGACTCGAGCCATGTGAGTGGTGCTTGGTCCGTACGAAGGGGAAGTAGAGGCATTTGGTGTCGCCGTTGCCGCCGCCGTTCTCGATGGAGAGGGCGTAGCATCGGAGCCACCGGATGGGATCCTCGCTTCGCGTCGTACTAGGTGATCCCCAAAGGCTTGAACTTGTCGGGGACGAGCAAGTTGCGAAGTCGAGGTGAGAAGGCGGGGAAGCCGTCGCCCTCGGCGGCAAGTGGTCGACTTCTTCCGCCGCGGCCCCCCCCTCAATCTTCCCGGCGAGCGTCGTACCCGCCGTGCGAGGCGCCGGAGGCGTGGCCGTTCGCGTGGCCTCGGCCGCCGCGACCGCCGCCGCCTCCAGCTCTCTCCGTTGGCCCCATGGTTGGAGCCGCCGCCGCCGCCGCCGCCGCCGTCGGGATCGTTGCGGCCGCCACCGGCCGAGCGCGGTGGGGAACAACTTCTCGGTTGCCTTGGTCTTGCTCGTGAAGGTCCGCCCTGGCGTTGGAGCGGCGGCGGTTTGGCTCGGCCGGGGAGGTCACCGAGTATGGTTGGGACCGGCGTTGGCGCCGCGACTAGTAGCTTCGTTGTCGCGGGGTTTAGCCGGGGGAGGTTGGTTGACTCCGTTGTCGACCCGCATGAAGTAAGCTTCTTCGCCGAGCTTGGCGATGACCTCTCCGCCGCGTATGCCCCGAGCTCCGGCGTGCGATCGTTGTGATCGACATGAGGCAATCGCTCGTGGGTGGTGTGTACTCGCTCTCGACCGCCTCGAGAGCTTCCGCAAGGTTGCGGATGGGGAGGTTGTCTCTGAGCCGCCGGCGCCGTTCGAGGCGCTTCCTGTTACGCTCGCGCCGAGCGTCCCTGTTGGTGGCGGTCTCGTCCGCAGTGCGCGCGCCAGGACGCCCTCGTCCGCGGAGATGTCCTCCAGGTACTTGTCCTCAGCCGTGCCTGAAGGTCCTGGGGTGTCGCCAGCAGCCATGAAGACTTGGCGATCGGGGGTGCCAAGGCTAGACTCCGAGGGTGCCACCTCAGTTGGTGTGTTTGAGTCAGCCCGGGCTAGTGGTGTTCCCTCCTGGAACGGTAGCGAGTCGATGTAGGCGACGTAGCGTGAGTCTCCCTTACCGTGTCGGCCGGGCTTGCGTCCGGCCAAGCAGACGTATCCGCCGGCCGGCGTTGATTTTATAACCAGCCCGCAGGCCGGCCCCGACAAAGGAAGCTCGCGGGAGTCGTCTTCGACTCGGCTCCTCGTGGTCCGACCCGAAGTCGAACTCATAGTCTAGGTTCGAGTAGAACTCGGAGAGAGGGCCGGAGTCCGAGCGCGATCGGGGGCGGTGTCGCAGTCCGAGTCGTACTCGGCATCGGCTCCTTGCCGGCCCGCGCGCGGGGGGAGCCCCCGTGCGGGCCCGCCGAGGATGCGCGGGCCACGCGCGGAGTGCTCGCGTGATGAGGGGACCGCCTGCGATGGCTGAGCAGCCGGCTCGCATGCGATGACCCATGGCGACGTCGGGTTCGAGTTGGAGACGGACTCGAGCTCGAAGTCAGCGTGGTGGTTGAAGAGCGAAATTTCGCCAAACTTGCCGGCGAGTTCGCCTGTGACAAGCTCAGGAAGCGTCACAAAGCCTGTCTTCGGGTTGGGCTGCATGGTCAGGTGGCGCTGGAAGGAGCCCGCGCCATCAGCAGTGCAGACCCAAGCACCGAACACGAAGGTGTCGCCGCGGTTGAAGGCGACGGTTGGCTTGAAGTGGACGGAAGCCGTCGAGTTCGCCATGTGATCTCGGGCGAGAGCCCCTACCTGGCGCGCCAGCTGTCGGTGTTTTAGACCTGCAACCTACTACGGGGAGTACCCGAAGTAGATGATTGTGACTCGTCGAGATCGGTAACTCGAAGGAAGAGACACGTGGCACACAATTTAGACAGGTTCGGGCCGCGAGGTGCGTAATACCCTACGTCCTGTATGCTGCGTAGCTCTGGATTGATAGGGCACGATTACAGGATGGTGCAATGGTGCGCCGTGAGTTGTATGAGAGGAGATTGGATGAGATGATCGGTCCCTGCCTCGCCTTATATAGTCCGGGAGGCAGGGTTACAAGTCGGAGTAGGGAGAGAGTACTAGTCGAGTATGTCTAGGAGTCCTCTATACAGTGCGGAACATGTACAACTCCCTAAACGAGTACTACTCCTGTGTAGTCCTTGCGCTCCACACCTTCAGGTGCCGTGTAGCGCAAGCCGGGTAGTCCCAGGGGCCCACCGAGTAGTCGGTCCTGGTACCCACCGAGGTAGTGGGCCCAGGGAGGTCCATACGACACTCCTCCCTCCAACGTGGATGGATCGCATGAAATGACCAAAATACCTCTGTTTTTACCATGTGCTATTCTCCCCTACCTCTGGTGTGTAGGACTCGCGCGTCAGGTTCGCTTTCAACCTCTCATCTTCTTCCTCTTGTGATCTCTATCTCTCTGCTACATCTAGCCGATCGGCCGTCCATCTGGCTTCCGGCCCCTCTTACCCGTCGTCGTCGCTAAGAGCGAGGGAGCAGCCGCCGCTACCTAGTGCCCAGGTGGACCTCGCTAGGCCGGGCATCGCCGCTTGCCACACCGTACGCAGTGGGCGTTGCGACCTCGTCGTTCGTGTCTGACGGCTGGTGCTGCGTTCCCGCTCTTCCGCGCCGCGATAGCTCAAGACCGACGAGGGCGAGCTCCAGCCCTGGCGAGCGCGAATTACCGGCCACCCCCGACGAGCTCACGTCTGTTGCGCTACAGGGCGGGGATCTCGTGCTCTCCATGGCCACCGTAACCCCAAGCTCCACCTCGCCGTCGAGCTCCTATCTCCGATCGCTATGACGCCCAGGTTTTTAATTAGCACCATTAATGCTAATGGCCGAATCAGCAAAGTCAAACCGGCTGACATTGGTCAAACACTAGGTCAACCTGGGTCATCACCTTGAAAACTGAGCCGACAACCCCTATTGAACCCTTGACCAAGTCAACACACACTCTTGGTCAACCCTTGGTCAAAAGCACGGTCAAACCCCACCGAGACCCTAATGTCGTTGAACGTCCTCCGGAACTTTTGCCGCGTTCTCCAAATTTCACCTAAACACTTCAAAATCTCCCAATATGAAAGTTTTCCGGTTTGTTGAGGGACACAACTTTCATGTAGGATGGCATTTTAAATTTTGAGTGGAAAAGGATGAAAAACGTGGTCAACTGCCAGCAGCTCCTGTTCACCGAGACATGGCGACATTCAAAGTTTGGCAGCAGATTGTGCAAAATCCATTGAGAAAAACACCATAGAGCCTTTGTAAAAGTTGTAGAGGGTAGTGAGATCTACAACTTTCCTATTCACCACTTAGAGCACTTTAGTTGCAATTTTTGGAGTTTTTCCATTTCAAACAGTGCCAGTTGAGTTAGTTTTGTCGCCCTGCTGCGACGTCGCGCAGGTCCGAGCGCCGCGCCATGCAGCGCTGCTCCGCTGCCGTACGCAGCCGAGGCAGGCCCGCGCCCGTCGGTCCATGCGCCGCACCCGCGGAACGTCCTTTCCGGCCACGTGTCGCGCCCGAAGTCACCGCCCGCGCGCACGCCTGTGACCAGCGGTCCGTCCGCGACCTCCTCTGCCGAGCGCGCCCATCGATGTCCGGTCGCCATACCATGGCATTGAAGCCCGGGGTACCTCCTTCACCACGAAGGCTTGAAGCCGAGCCTACTCGCCCGGGCTATAAAAGCCGTTGTCGGCCGTCCTCACGCGCGCACGACATCGTCGTCCGCCATCGACGCCCCCACGGCGAGCTCCTAGACCTCCCCTAGCCCCTGCTGGAGCCGACCAAGCCGCCCAGTCCCCTGCCCCGGTCGGGAGATCGCCGGAGCGGGAGGTCCAACAGCTGGCGCTGGCCGTCGCCGCATCATGCCGTCGCCGGCTGCTCCTCCGCCACCAACAACCCATGGAATGGAACCCTAGGTGAGCCTACACCACTCCCCCGCCCTTTCCCGGCCGAGCCGAGCCTTCCCCTCGCCGGAATTGAGCTCCCTCCGCCGGCCATGGCGCCAGGGACCCAATTGCAATCTAAGTTTGCATCCCGAGGGCCTATCTGCGAAATCTGAGGACCTGTTCGTAAATCCGTTTCTTCTAGATCTAGGGTGAGGATGCCGAAACTTGTAAATGCATAAAAACTTGTATAAAATTCAGAAAAATGCAAACTTAATTTTTTTGGATTAGTTGTGAAAAATCCTACAACTTTTGTAAAACTTATCTATGCTTTTTCCTAATAATTTTTGCATGAAAAATAGAAATGTGAAAACCTAGATCTGTTGTATCTCAAAATCTACAAGTCCTCTGTAGCTAATATTTGGATATGTTGTGTGTTATGTTATGAGAAGCTCCTGTACCAAAAAGTGCACAAAGTTATGTTGTAAATCTTTTTATATAAATTGTTTTCTATTTATGCAGAATCTGTCCAAATGATTTTTGTAGCTAAAAATAATTAGTGCCTCACTTCTGCATGTTATCTTTTTATACCAAAATGCACCCCTGGTGAATTAATTACAATTTTATAGTTGTCAGAAATATTTATTCTTGAAATGTGCTTGTTTTCCCTTGTAATTGCATAAGTCAAGATCCATAATAGTTCTAGGTGTATACGTTGCATCCCTAGCCTAGTTTTGGACCAGAGATCATGTGGGAGAAAGTTTGAATCATTTCTATGTGTATTTATTTTTGTATGCTTTTATTATGATGTGGTAACTAGCTTTTGTTATTTTTGGTATAAATAATTTCGTAGCTCTACGGAGTGTGCATGTGTGTTTAGTGGCTTGTTATAGGTGATTAGTGCTTAATAAACCCATCCACTAAATTTTATTAATTAATTTTATGAATAAAAGTTATGGAAGTAATTTAAGGCTTACTAGTCAATTAAATGGGAAAAATCACCAAACCACCTTTAATGACCTTGTGTGTGTAAATCTTATTAAAAGGCTAAATGTTACCAACCCCATGCTGTTTGTGTAATTTAAATTAAATTATTTCCATATATATGTACGCAGTCACTATAAAAAAATTAAATAATAAACAACCGCATAATGTTCCCTTTTTTGGAAGAGTATGTTGAATGTATTTCTTATCTAGGTGAATGTGGTCAACCATGCACCCCATGATTGTCATTTGTTGATTTGTAATTAATTAAAATAAAAATCATCAAATAAATCTTGCATTTGCATCTTCGTGTTGGTCTTCCCAACGGTAGATATACGCTCGTGCCAGAAGGAGGAGACGAAGGTGCTGACGAAGAGCTGCAGCACGTGGACATAGCTCAAGACGTGGACCAAGGTCCAGAAGGGCCCAAGGCCAACCTTGCCAGCGAAGGCAAGCCCCGGATCATTAACCCTGTCTTTTAAAATTATGCCATTGCCTTGCTATGGTTGTGCATTTACGTTTAGGAGTTGAATTGAAACCCTAGTTGCATGATCCCTAGATACCAATGCTCTATCACTAGTATGATAGGTCGATAGCTGCTATGCTATAGGACCTAGTAGAAGTCGAGTGATGTTCGTGAAGGACCGAAACGGCGAACCAGAGGGGGGGAGTGAATGGGAGCTGATAAAAATTCTATTCAAGAATTCGGCCCATGAACCCGATTTCACTCGTGCACCTCTGCAAGCTTCTCTTGCCAAGTCCACACAGCCACTAAAGTGCTACTGAACCTAGGAGCAAGACCCAACCAACAGCCACAGCACACATGCAACGGAAACTCACACGACTCGGCTGCTGGCAGCCCAAATCGGTCAGGTCGGTTTCAGAAACCGGTCAGACCGCTTCTGTTGGACTTAGCATCACACAGGCAGGGGAAACCGGTTAGACCGGTTTGGTAAACCGGTCAGACCGACTTTGTCCAGAAACTCCCCAAAGACCCAAAACACCTCAAGAGCCTTTACACATCTGAACAAAAGAAGCCAAAGCGCAACAGAGAATTCCTTGCTCAAAAATCTTCACGACGGCCCACAAGACTAAACCGGTCAGACCGGTTTGGGAAACCGGTCAGACCGGTTTTGGTCTGGACAGTCGGGAAGAACTCAACACGCGGGAAAAACTCAAACCTTCCACCAATCGATCTCCCGATTCGTTCCACAGATTAATGTTAGACTTTGGGAATAGTTGGGGTACCTCGTGGGCTACCCTTGGCTAGAAGCTCGGTCCCCAAAACCCACTCAATCAAGAGGAATCGAAATTCAACCCTCAAGAACACCTCTAACCCTAGAACTCTGAAAACTCCAAAATCGAGCCCCTTAACTCACGGATTTGGGAGGGGAATCAAGGCAAAAGAACCGCAAAGTGTTCACACGAATTTCTCCCATCAAATCACCAAGAGCAAGGTCCCGAAAACACACCGAGAAAACCACCAAGAGAGGGCTCTGAAAATCACCACCAAGAACAACCGGGAACACAACAAAGCCTTGAGGAACCACGTCGAAACATCTATACATACCAAGGAGGTTCATACAAGGTCTAGCTTGCCGCCCGATCATCCAACCCTCTCACAAGATCTCACCATGAAGCTCTCAAGCTAGTCCTACGAAAATCCTAAGAAAATAGGAAGGGAAAAAAGGAAAACAAATGAGCTAGGGTTTCAAGAGTTGGCTGCCATCCTCTCACCTCTTGGGTTTTATGGAGGCAACTAAAGTCTAAAATGCCCCTAAGGCCTAAACTAGGATACACGCCCACCAAGGGCACTTTGGGAATTTGTCTTTGTAACACCATCGGACGGATGCCCGACGACCGCACTTCGCGTAGCCTCGACATCGTGTCCTCCGCCTCGAAGCTTCCGGCGCCCTGCGACCCCAAACCGGTCAAACCGGTTCTCCAAACCGGTCAGACCGGTTTTGGCCAGACAGTCACGCTCGGTCTTCGGCCTCGGCTTTGTGGCTTAGCCGAGTAACCCGGTGATTTTTTTTGTGAACCACCGGAAACCCCGCGAACTTGATGTAGCCTCCGCCAATCACCACTCATGACTTGGCTCCCACGAAGTCCCGGCTCGACCTTAGTTTTGTGGCTCAACCAAGAAATCGTCCACCGACTTCATCTTGTTGTTCTTGCCACCATGCGGCCCGCACTTGACCCCGCTGGCCACCGGGTCCCTCGAACGAAGCCTACTTGTCTTCTCCACACCTGGAGGCCTCACCGACAACGACCTTTCGCGCTTGTTCTTCACCTGCACCAACACGAGTCAAGCCGCAACCTGCACCTGCAATACATTGCCAAGAATCAGTCCACCAACGTTGTCAATCACTCATCACACCAGGAAACGACCATCCACTGGTCCTCGAACCACACATGGTCCTCAATCTCCCCCTTGATGAGTGCATTGATAACACACACATTTGGTAATCAGAGAAAAGGAAAAAGAAAAGAAACGAATAAAAAGAAACTCCAACAAGCGATCGAAAGCCGAGAAAGGCAAAGAGCAAGATCACTTGAAGAAGACAAGTCTCGGACCCCTTAGGCAAAGGCAACGGCTCGACACATCCGAGACAAAACCATGCTCAAGCAAAGAGCACAAACCACCAAAGCATACAACAGCTCCCCCTGCACATATGCAAACTCCCCCTGAACAAGTGCCAACTCTGGGCACAAACCGGTCAGACCGGTTCCCAAAACCGGTCAGACCGGTTTCACCAAACCGGTCAGGCCGGTTACCAAAATCGGTCAGACTGACTTGGTACAACAAACCACACCCCCAAAAGCCAAAAGTGCAAAAGAAATGCACAAGCGCCCCCTTGACTCTTGGGATAGGTTCTACGGATGCAATGCAACTTTTCTCCACATTTCTTTCTCCCCCTTGTTGCCAATGCATGAATCAAGGCTCAAATTTGAAAATATGCAACCTAGAGCTTCTCAAGTATACAAAATTCATCACAAGATGCTACACATGTTCAAATGAGCAAGTTAGATACTCTACAACTTCGTAATGACATCAACTTCATGATTACCAATTTTCACAACCATTGGACGAAGCTAAGATAGAATTGAGTAATTTTGCGAAAATTTACCCTCTCATGAGCAAAGTCCCAAAACATGAGAAAAACATGTCAAAATAGCCAAGCCACACAAACTTCATGTTAGGACAACCATTCTAATCATAAGAGCATCACAAACACCCACAAGCACCTCATGTGATGTCAAAGCCACCGAGTCATGTGTCTACTTCTATGTATGAGACTTCTCATTGGTAGGCATCATGCAGCGGTTTAGCACCCAAAGCAAATTAAATTCAGCACATATGACATGGGAGCACATTTTCCAAGCATTTTACATTTCATTTTCAGATTCATACTTGGTACATGAAATGTCTTTGCGACAAAAAGGAACTTATGCCCCTCCACAAGATAAAGCAAGAGGGCTAAACATTCATGATGGCAAATGAGCCTTTGGCCCCATATGATCAATAAACTAGCTATCCAACCACAAATTAAGCATAACCAAGCCACTAAAACATGTCAAGATCATATAAAGGCATTTACACATGAGAGGGCATATATGTGACATTTTTCAAAAGCATAGCCATCAACCATGGATATAAATCAAGATCATCAAGAGCTAAGCCAAACTAACCATAGCATACCAAACTAGCTCACACAATCATATATAGCACATCATGGTGAACAATGTATATGAGAGAAGCTTTTCCTACAAAATGCATATGATACAAAATGCATGCAATCTAAGATACAAGGATGCCTATACACCATGTTACATATGCCATGCCAAATGCAAGAAATGCACAAAGGAAAGCTATACATATGCTACAAAGGAGCTCCCACACACAAAGCTCACAAACGGCCAGCTCCTCGAGGGGAGGCAAAAAGGGCTCGACACCACCGGTAAAAGAGCAAAGGAGCACAAAACTCACAAGCTCCCCCTAAACTCATGCATTAAGGCCAAAGAGCATACAAAGCTTACCTTACACACATGAGATAGGGCAAAGAGCAAAATAAACCAAGTGGCTTGACCAAGGCCACACACTCGAAGGTCACAAATTCACTCACCTTTATCATTTCTTCAGAAGTCACTTATCCTTGTCCACCATTCCCGAAAGTGATGTACCTCCATGTCACCACCGGGGTATGAGGCCGGAGAACCACCCCCGATATCCACCAAATTTTCTCCGGGCATCCCCACCTGCAACTCAAAACCAGGAGCGAGAACGAGCAAATGACTCAAGACTGGGGTTAGTCCCAAAGGTGTGAAACCAGTGTCGGGCCATTTCCTCAAAAGTAGGGTTAGCAACATCCATCCTACCTCGCCTGTCAAAACTGCGATCCATCCTGTCAAACCTATCAAACCTGGAACCACCATGGGAAAACCACTCCCATCTCACTAGAGGAGTACGACTACCACGATAGGGAAAGCATGGTCGTAGCCCCTTTGAGACTCAAAGCTGCGACCTCTCCCAAACTCGTATTGATCACGAGATGGAGAACGCCCAGCAAACTCACCACCTGCAAACTCTACAGACTAACCACCAGAACCACGACCACCTGAAACAAACCGAGACTCCTCACGAGCACGAAAACCAAACTTGCCCCCCTATAGACTCCAAACCGGTCTGACCGGTTTCAAAACCGGTCCGACTGGTTTCACTCCACCAGCAACACCTCTTGCAGCCTTTCGCTCTCCCCAAGCCGGAACTGTTGTCACACTTGCCTTGGCCCTGGGCTTCTGCACACGAGGCTCAAGTACATCACTGGAGGGGTGGTACCTGTCCTTGTTTGCCCACTCCTTAGCCACTCTCGCCTCTCTCCTTCTCTTATAGCAAAACTCTCTCTTGTGACCATCCTTTCCACAAAACTCACAATGGAAACGGATTGGTCTGGGCTTAGGCTTGGGGTGAGGCACTTCACATGGTTTCTCACTAGGCTTCCCACTTGGTTTCTCACTAGGCTTAAGCAACTGGTTTGGCTTGGATGCAAATTTGTCTTTGGGTGTGGGTTGTGGTGAAACTGGAACATTCCCAAATTTCCCTTCTCTCTCACCATTGCTCTCACCAACCTTATCAAATCCCAAAGCCCAACCATCAAAGCGCTTACAACTAGCAATCATCATACCAAGCTGAGGTTCCTGACTAGACAACCAACTCAGCACTTCACGCAACTTATCATTCTCATCTTGCAAGCGACCAACACATTTTGCAAGATCCAAATTCTTTATAGCATGTAACTCACAAGTAGAATAGGAAGTAGGAATAGGCACTTTCAAATCAGCCTCAAGCGAAACAATGCAAGACCGAAGCTCAGCGATTTTTTCATGCAAGCCAGGGCCAGAAGTGCAAGCACCAAGCAAAGTGAGTCTAGATTGCAGCTCAGCCAACTCAACCCTAAGCACATCTAGTTCCTCACACTTGGAGGCATGTTTTTCCCTAAGAGTAGTCAAATCAGCTAGGGAAACAGAGCAATCAACACAATCAACTTCATCAGAAACCACAGGGCTTGCCTTAAGAGAATCAATTTCAAGCTTGCCATCAAGAACCTGTGTTTCTAGCTCAACCACTCTAGTCCTAGCATATTCAAGCAAAGCTCTAAGCTCCTTCCTAAGCTTCTTAGCCTCTCTAAGTATGTGATCGCGATTATCAAGCAAGTCAACCAACTCCTCATTCTCCTTGCGCAAAGAATAGAGTTCATCACATACCTCATCCTCAGAGTCTAAGTCTGAGGCGTCCTTCTGGCTTCTCTTGCTCCTAGAGCTGCGAGCCATGCCGCAGAAGTCGTCCTTGAGGCTTAGGCCCGTCACACAAAGGCCGTTGATATACTTGCCGAGGTTCTTCTACTTCTTCTTCTTGTCATCCTCTTCGTCTTCATCACTCGAGCTTGAAGACGTGTCCTCGGAGTCGGACTCGATGTCGCTCGATCTCTTCATCTTCTCTCGAGACCGCATCTTCTTCCCATGTCCATGATTCTTCTTCTTTGGCTTCCTCCTCTTGTCCTTGAACATGTGCTTATCGTGGTTGTTCACCTTCGGACACTCGGCGAAAAAGTGTCCGGCCTTGCCACACTTGAAACATGCCCTCGAGTTCCTCCTTGCGTTAACCCGGTTCTCGTGCATCCTCTCGAACCGCCTGGTCAGCAACGCCATCTCATCCTCTTTAAGCACGTCGAACTCCTCATCTGGCAAAGACATCAAAGAAGACAAAGAGAACATCCTAGTGGATGTGTTAGCGTTAGATTTTCCTTTCAAGCCACCGATGAGGGCGAGACTATGGGAGTCAGTCGGACCCTCAATCTTGGCTGTCATGGCCCGATCCACCTCAGCCGACTTGAGCTTTGAGAACAGCTCGTTCACGGTCAGAGTGTCATACTTCTCTGACTCCACAATGGCCTCGAACTTTACGCTCCAAACCGTACGATCCAAAGAGTGTAAGAGCTTGACAGCTCTATCATGATCATCGTACGGGAACATGTCCACATTGGCCCTCAAGTTGTTCACAACCCCCGTGAACCTCTGAAACAAGGCATCGATGGACTTGCCGGGGAGATGAGTGAAGTTCTCGTACTCTCTCCGGTAGGTCGCATACATCCGAGCCTGAACCTGGGCATTCCCAACATGATCTTCCTTCAATACCGACCATATTCTACAAGCCAAGTGCTCGGTGTGCACCCGATCGAATTCAGGCTGACACAAAGCACGAAACAAGTAGTCGACCGCCTTGTTGTTGGTGTCGAACATGTCCCTCGATCCTGTAGTGAGAAAGTTCATCGGCTGGAGCCTGTGTCCACTGTGACATCCCAAAGGATATGACCCTTTCCGCGGAGGAACGCCGCCATCCGCTTACTCCACATATGGTAGTTCTTTCCATCGAAGTGTGGAGGACCCGAACCCCGTTCCTGGTACGCCATCCTTGGATCTTAGACTGGTTAGAGTCAATAAAGACTAGAACCGGCTTTGATACCACTTGAAGGACCGAAATGGCAAACCAGAGGGGAGGGGGAGTGAATGGGAGCCGATAAAAATTCTATTCAACAATTCGGCCCATGAACCCGATTTCACTCGTGCACCTCTGCAAGCTTCTCTTGCCAAGTCCACGCGGCCACTAAAGTGCTACTTGAGGACCATGTGTGGTTCGAGGACCGGTGGATGGTCGCTTCCTTGTGTGATGAGTGATTGACAACGTTGTGTGGACTGATTCTTGGCTAAGTATTGCAGGTGCAGGTTGCGGATTGACTCGTGTTGGTGCAGGTGAAGAACAAGCGCGAAAGGTCGTCGCCGGTGAGGCCTACAGGTGTGGAGAAGACAAGTAGGCTTCGTTTGAGGGACCCGGTGGCCAACGGGGTCAAGTGCGGGCCGCATGGTGGCATGAACAGCAAGATGAAGTCGTGGACGGTTTCTTGGTTGAGCCTCAAAACCAAGGTCGAGCCGGGACTACGTGGGAGCCAAGTCATGAGTGGAGATTGGCGGAGGCTACACCGAGTTCGCGGGGTTTCGGTGGTTCACCAGAAAACCACTGGGTTCCTTGGTTGATCCACAAAGCCAAGACCGGAGAACCGAAGACGGAGGTGCAACAGCACCAGACCGGTCTGACCGGTGGGTCTGACCGGTCTGACCGGTGGGGACCGGCTCGGACCGGTGAGGAGCACCGGTCTGACCGTGTGCGACGACGCAGTCCGGAATCTTCGAAGCGGAGGACACGCGTCGGGATCGCATGGCTTGCGTCGAGGCTACGCAGGGTGCGGTCGCCGGGCATCCGTCCGATGGTGAAGACATCAAGAATTCCAAATCCGCCCTTGAGGGGCTTGTATCCCTAGTTAGTAGAGAGGGGCATTTTAGACATTCGGTTGCCGCCTATATAACCCAAGAGGTGAGAGGATGGCAGCCAACTCTTGGAACCCTAGCTCATTAGTTTTCCTATTTTCCACCTATTTTCTCTAGGTTTTCCTTAGGACTAGCAAGAGAGCTTCACGAAGAGATCTTGTAGAGAGGGATGGATGATCGGGCGGCTTGCTAGACCTTGTACGAACCTTTGTTTCATGTATAGATGATTCGGCGTGGTTCCTCAAGGTTTGGATGTGTTTTCCCCGGTTGTTCTTGGTGGTGATTTTCGGAGCCTTCTCTCGGTGATTTCTTTGGGGTGTTTTCGGGGCTTTTCTCTTGGGGATTTGATGGGGGAAATTTGTGGGAACCCTTCGTGGTTCTTTGGGCTGTGATTCCCCTCCCAAATCCGTGAGTAAAAGTGCTCGATTTTGGGGTTTCTTGAGTTCTTGGGTTGGAAGTGCTTCCGGCGGGATTTCTTCGATTCCTCCTTTTTGGACGAGTTTTTGTGGGATTAAACTTGGCTATGGACTCCTCATGAGGTGTTCTTGATATCCCCAAAGTCTTGTTCAAGTCCGTGGAGCGATTCGGGAGATCGAGTTTTGGATTTGGGGGAGTTGACCCGCGGGTCTTGTTCATCCCGAGTCGCCTGTGCCACACCGGCTCGACCGGTGCTCTTGACCGGTCCGACCGGTGCAAGCCCTTGTGGGTTTTTGCTCGGGTGAACGTCTTGGTGTGTTCGTTGTTGTCCCGTGGTGCCGCTTGTTTCGAGTTTGGGTCCGTTTGATGGTCGGTTGGCCCGTTTGGTGTCTTGGGGGCTTTCGAGTCGTCATCGGTCCGACCGGTGTGTCTCACCGGTCCGACCGGTGTAGAGCCACTTAGTGGAAGTTGCTCGGTTTCACCTACGGGGACCGGTCCGACCGGTGGTGCTCACCGGTCCGACCGGTGTGGGTCCGTAGACTCGAGGTTTGGTTTTTCCGCCGCGTTTCTCGGGTCGGAAGGTTGCGTGTTGGTTCCTAGGTCCGGTGGCACTCCGGTGGCTACGTGGGCTTGACCAACCTTGGTAGTGAGTCGGAGACGTGTGTTGGAAGCCGTGTTCGTCTTGTTGGAGTTTTCATCTCCTTCGAGAAGAATTTTTATCGGCTCCTATTCACTCCCCCCCCCCCCTCTCGGTTCGCCGTATCGGTCCTTCAAGTGGTATCGAGCCGGTTCGGGTCTTTGTTGACTCTAACCGCCCTAAGATCCAAGGATGGCGTACCAAGAACGGGGTTCGGGTCCTCCACACTTCGATGGCAAGAACTACCAGATGTGGAGCAAGCGGATGGGTGCGTTCCTCCGCGGAAAGGGTCACCGCTTTTGGGATGTCACGGTGGACACAGGCTATGTCCAGCCGATGGATTTCCTTGCTCCAGGGTCGAGGGACAGATTCGACGCCAACAATAAGGCGGTCGACTACTTGTTTCGTGCTTTGTGTCAGCCTGAGTTCGATCGGGTGCACACCGAGCACTTGGCTTGTAGGATTTGGGCGGTGTTGAAGGAGGCTCATGTTGGGAACGCCCAGGTTCAGGCACGGTTGTATGCGACCTACCGGAGAGAGTATGAGAACTTCACTCATCTCCCCGGTGAGTCCATCGATGCCTTGTTTCAGAGGTTCACGGTGGTGGTGAACAACATGAGGGCCAATGTGGACGTGCTCCCGTACGATGATCATGATAGAGCGGTCAAGCTCTTACACTCTCTTGGATCGTACGATATGGGGCGGAAAGTTCGAGGCCATAGTCGAGTCGGAGAGGTATGATACTCGACGGTGAACGAGCCGTTCTCGAAGCTCAAGTCGGCTGAGGTGGATAGGGGCATGACTGCCAAGCTCGAGGGACCGACTGATTCCCATAGTCTTGCCCTCGTTGGTGGTTCCAAAGGAAAGACTAACTCTAACCCATCCACCAGGATGTTCTCGTTTTCCTCTTTGATGTCTATGCCAGATGAGGAGTTTGATGACCTTGGAGAGGACGAGCTGGCGCTGTTGACGAGGCGGTTCGAGAGGCTGCACGAGAACCGCGTGAACATGAGGAGGAACACGAGGACTTGCTTCCAGTGCGGCAAGCCGGGACACTTCGTCGCCGACTGCCCGGAGAAGGCCGAGAACAAGGACAACTACAAGCACAAGCCGAGGAAGAACGATGACAAGTACCGTTCGAGGCGCGACCACAAGAGCAAGCACAAGAACAAGTACAAGGACGAGCGACGATCGAGGAGGAAGGAGGGCCGAGGCAAGGCCCGAGCGATGGTTGGAGCGAGCGACGTCGACTCCAGGTCCGCGTACTCCACCTCGAGCTCGAGCGGCAGCCGACGACGAGGGAGATCGCCGCAAGAACAAGAAGTCGTCCAAGAACCTGAGCGGGCTGAGCTGCTTCGCGAGAGACGGCTTCTGCACCATGGCGTTGAGCTCCGGCAGCAAGAAGAGCACACAGAGCGACTCGGACTCTGAGTCCGACGACGAGGTGCGTGATGAGCTTCCCTTCTTGCGCCAAGAGAATGAGAGGCTTGGCTCTTTGCTTGATAACCGTGATGACATGCTTAGAGAGGCCAAGAAAATGAGGAAAGAGCTTAGGGCTTCACTCGAGGATGCTAGAACTAGAGTGGCTGAGCTAGAGACACAGGTGCTTGCTAGCAAGCTTGAGATTGATTCGCTTAAGGCTAGCCCTGTTGTTTCTGATGAGAATGATTGTGCTGATTGCTCTATTTTCCTTGCTGATCTTGCTTTGTTCAAGGAGAAGCATGCCTCCAAGTGTGAGGAACTAGATGTGCTTAGGGTTGAAGTGGCCGAGCTTAAGTCTAGACCTGCTTTGCTAGGTGCTTGCACTTCTTGCCCTGTTTTGCATGCTAAGATTGATGAGATGCATGCTTACACTAGTTCGCTCGAGACTAAATTGAAGGAACCCATGCCTACATCTTGCTCTACCTGTGAAATGCATGCATTGAAAAATTTGGAGCTTGCACATTATGTTGATCGTTTGCGGGATGAGAATGATGATTTGAGGAAGTTGATGGGTTGGTTGTCCGGTCACGAGCCTCGCTTGAGGATGATGATCGAGGCCTTTAAGAGGCAAGATGGTGAGGGGCTTGGAGCAAACAAGGTTGGTGAGGGGAGTGGAGAGAATATCCCGGAGCCACCAAAAACCCACCACAAGAATGATTTCCCACCAAAACCTAACCATCTAAGGAACCGACTAGACACAACCCCAGCTCCACCCGTGTTTCCTACACCCACAAACGACCTACAAAAGCCTATCAAGTTTGTGAGCACTTCGGGGAAAGTGTTCTTTGGGAAGGAGAATGAGAAGGCTAGTGGTGAGAAACCGGTGGAGGGTTTGAGTGGAGAGAAACCAAGTGAGCAGCCACATCCCAAGCCAAAGCCTAAGCTTGTGAGGTTCCATTGTGGCTATTGTGGGAGAGATGGCCATAAGGAGGAGTTCTGCTTCAAGAGGAAGCGAGAGGAGAGAATGAAGAAGGAGTGGTCTAACAAGGACAAGTACCACCCTTCCGATGGTGCACTTGAGCCTCGTATGCAGATGCCTAGGGGCAAGGCGATTGTGAGGACAGTTCGGGCTTGGGGAGAGAAGAAGGCTGCAGGTGGTGTTGCTGTCCAGGTCACACCGGTCAGACCGGTGTGGGGCACCGGTCAGACCGGTGCAGGCCTGGACAGACAGATGTTCGGGTTTCGAGCACGTACAGGTGCGAGGGTTGTTTCGGTGGTCGTGGTTCGGTGGTTGGGCCGGAAAGAGTGCGGTGTGGTCGGCTTGCTAGGCGTTCTCCTCCTCGTGCTCAATACGGGGATTGGAGGAGTCGTGACGTTGAGTTGGAGAGGAAGGACGTTCCACGGGCTTTCTTGCGTGGTTTTGGTCCTCCTCCGGGCGAGAGGGGTGGTTCCCTCGGGGGTGGTTACCGTGGTGGTGTTCGTGGAGGTAGTTTTGGTAGGAGAGATGCTTTGGTTGGTGCTAACCCCACTTTCGAGCAAATGGCTCGGCACTCGGTTTTCCTCCTTTGGTACTAACCCCGGTCTTTGAGTCGTTTGTTCGCTCACGTGCCTATTTTTGATTTTCGGGTGGGAGACTTGAAGAACATTTGGTTGATTGACTCCGGTTGTTCGAGGCATATGACCGGAGACAGGGGGTGGTTCTCAAGTCTCGTCCGGTGGTGACGAAGAGGTACATCACCTTTGGGGACAATGGGCGTGGGCGTGTGCTTTCGAAGGTGAGATAAAAGTGAGTGACAAGATCACTCGAGGCATGTTGCTCTTGTTCAATCGCCGGGGTACAATTTGCTTTCGTGTCTCGGTTGTTGGATGAGGGCTTTGAGGTGTTGTTTCGGCCTGGTGGTTCTCGGATTGTGGACTCTCGAGGGGACCTTGTTTGTATGGTCGTTCCCGAGGGTCAGGTGTTTCGTGCTGATTTTTCTCAGTCTTCGGGTGTTGAGCGTTGTTTCTTGGGCGGTTCTTCGAGTGAGTTGTGGAAATGGCATAGGAAGTTGGGTCACTTGAGCTTTGACCTTTTGTCTCGCTTGAGTAAACTCAATTTGGTCCGAGGATTGCCACGGTTGAAGCTTGAGAAAGAGTTGGTTTGTGCTCCGTGTAGGCATGCCAAGATGGTGGCCTCTTCTCATCCGCCTCTCACCGATGTGATGACTGAGCGTCCATGCGAGTCGCTCCATATGGACCTTGTTGGCCCGGCTCGTGTGCGATCCGCGGGTGGGAAGTGGTATGTCCTTGTTGTGGTGGACGACTATTCTCGGTATGCGTGGGTGTTCTTTACGGGAGGATAAGGGGGAGACGTTTGGTTTTGTTCGAGATCTAGTCTTGAGGTTGAGGAACGAGAGGCACGGAGATGCCATACGAGCTATCCGCAAGTGATAATGGCTCGGAATTCGGGAACTCTCGTTTTGAAACCTTTTGTCATGACTTGGGTCTTGAGCACCGCTTTTCGAGTCCGTATACGCCTCCCCGAATGGTGTTGTGGAAAGGAAGAACGGGACCTTGTGCGAGATGGCTCGGACGATGCTTGATGAGCATAGGACTCCGAGGAGGTATTGGGCTGAGGCGGTGAACACCGCGTGCTATGTGTCGAACAGGATATACCTCAGAGTGCACAAGAAGAAGACATGCTATGAGTTGATGCATGGTCGCACACCCAAGGTGAGTCACTTCCATGTTTTTGGTTGCAAGTGTTTCATTCTGAAGAAAGGCAGGAAGTTGGATAAGTTTGAGGCTAGGTCTGTCGATGGCATTTTCTTTGGTTATGCATCTCATTCTAGAGCATATCGTGTGCTCAATCTTGAAACTAACCAAATCGTGGAGACTTGCGAGGTAACCTTCGACGAGACAGAGCCACGTAGTCGGCTTGTCTTTGAGTGTGCGAGTGATGATGAGCTTGGCGAGGAGATCTTTCGGGAGGAGGAGCATGAACATGGTGATGATGAAGATGGCGGTGTGGTGCCCCCGCCGAACATGTACCCACTACTTCGACTACGATGATGGATGGACCCTCTCGCTACACCTACGATGACAAACCAAGAACGAGGAGAAGGCGATGTTGAGGGGGAGGTAGCTTCGAGGCGAGAACCTCCCCGGCGAGTTCGGGTGGATCACCCGGCTTCGAGGATCATCGGCGACATGAATGAACGCACTACACGGTCGAGGGTTCGAAACAATTCCCATTTTGCTCATGCTGCATTTGTTGCTTCTTTCGAGCCCAAAGACATTGGACACGCACTATCCGATCACAATTGGGTTAACTCGATGCATGAGGAGTTGGAGAACTTTGAGAGGAATCGGTGTGGGAGTTGGTTGACCCTCCCCCGTGGGTGTAAGCCGATTGGTACAAAGTGGGTGTGGAAAAACAAAGAGGGAGAGAAGGGTGAGGTTGTGAGGAACAAGTCGAGACTTGTTGCTCGGGGGGTTCGGTCGGAAGGAGGGGATCGACTACGAGGAGACCTTTGCTCCCGTAGCCCGTTTGGAGGCGATTCGGATCCTTCTAGCCTTTTCTCGTGGCTAAAGGGTTCAAATTGCACCAAATGGATGTGAAGAGTGCTTTTCTCGAATGGTGTCTTGGAGGAAGAAGTGTATGTGAGGCGGCCTCGGGGTTTGAGAGTGAGAAGTACCCCCACGGGGTGTACAAGTTGAGGAAGGCGTTGTATGGGTTGAAGCAGGCGCCTAGAGCTTGGTATGGCAGGTTGAGGGGGTTCTTGTTTGAGAGAGGTTTTGAGATGGGGAAGGTCGATCAGACCTTGTTTTTGCTGAGGCAGGGCAGAGATATCCTGATTGTGCAGGTGTACGTGGATGATATTGTCTTTGGTGGCTCGTCTAACTCTCTTGTTGCGAGGTTTGCAGATGATATGAGCAGGGAGTTTGAGATGAGCATGATGGGCGAGTTGCAGTTCTTCCTCGGGCTACAAATCAAGCAATCAAAGGAAGGAACATTTGTGCACCAGGCTAAGTACACCAAGGACATTGTGAGGAAGTTCAAGATGGAGGACTCCAAGGCTATGACGACGCCGATGAGTACGACTACAGCTCTTGATGCGGACGAGGAAGGTGAACACGTGGACCAGAAGGAGTACCGAAGCATGATCGGGTCACTCCTCTACTTGACGGCGACGAGGCCGGACATATAGTTCTCAGTGTGTTTGTGCGCTCGTTTTCAAGCGTCTCCGAGGACTTCGCATCGGCAAGCAGTGAAGAGAATTTTCAGGTACTTGCGTCACACTCCCGACTTCGGCCTTTGGTACTCCGCGTCTTCTTCTTTGGCGCTTCATGGCTTTTCAGACGCGGATTTTGCCGGGTGTCGGTTGGATAGGAAGTCCACTTCGGGACTTGCCGCTTTTTGGGTTCTTCGTTGGTGTCTTGGTCTTCTCGTAAGCGGTCGAGTGTTGCTCAATCCACGACCGAAGCCGAGTATGTTGCCGCTGCTAGTTGTTGCTCTCAGCTCCTTTGGATCACCTACACCATGAGTGACTTTGGTGAGGAGTATACCCATGTCCCACTTCAATGTGATAGCACCAGTGCCATAAGCGTTGCAAAGAACCCAGTGCTCCATTCTAAAACCAAGCACATAGAAGTGAGGTATCATTTCCTGAGAGACAATGTCGAGAAAGGAAAGATAGCTTTGATCCATGTACCCACACATCACCAACTAGCCGATATTTTCACCAAACCCCTAGATCAAGCAACTTTCACTCGTTTGCGGGGGGAACTTGGTGTGTGTTTGATTTCCTGAGTTGGGTGTGTGGGAGCTTTCTTTTGCCGGTGGTGTCGAGCCCGTTTTGCCTCCCCTCGAGGAGCCGGTTTGTAGCATATGTATAGCTTTTCTTTGTGCATTTCTTGCATTTGGCATGGCATATGTAACATGATGTATAGGCATCCTTGTATCTTAGATTGCATGCATTTTGTATCATATGCATTGGTTAGGAAAAGCTTCTCTCATATACATTGTTCACCTTGGAATGAGATATATGTCTTTGTGAGCTTGTTTGGTATGCTACGGTTAGTTTGGCTTAGCTCTTGATGATCTTGATGAATAATCCATGGTTGATAGCTATCTTTTGAAAAATGTCACTTGTATGCTCTCTCATGTGTAAATGCCTTTACATGCTCTTGACATGTTTTTGTGGCTTTGCTATGCTTAATTTGTGGTTGGATAGCTAGCTTATTGATCATATGGGGCCAAAGGCTCATTTGCCATCATGAATGTTTAGCCCTCTAGATTTATCTTGTGGAGGAGCATAAGTTCCTTTTTGTCGCAAAGACATTTCATGTACCATTTACAAATCTGAAAATGAAATGAAAAATGCTTGGAAAATATGCTCCCATGTCATACGTGCTGAATTTAATTTGCTTTGGGTGCTAAACCGTTGCATGATGCCTACCAATGAGAAGTCTCATACATAGAAGTAGGCACATGGCTCGGTGGCTTTGACATGACATGAGGTGCTTGTGGGTGTTTGTGATGGTCTTATGGTTAGAATAGCTGTCCTAGCATGAAGTTTGTGTGGCTTTGCCATTTTGATATGCTTTGATCATGTTTATGACTTTGCTCATGAGAGGCAAGCTTTTCGCAAAATTGCTAAAATCCATCTTAGCTTCGTCCAATGGTTGTGAAACTTGGTGATCATGTAGTTGAGATCGATACGAAGCCGTCGAGTATCTAACTTGCTCATTTGGACATGTGTAACATTCTTTGTTGAATTTTGTCTATTTGAGAAGCTCTAGGTTGAAAGTTTTGCATTTTTGGCTTGATTCATGCATTGCCAACAAGGGGGAGAAGTTTGAGCTTGAAATGGCTTAATGGATGCATTTAGAAGGTTTTCGAGTGGTTTCGAGCCATTTACGGGCTTCGTTGTTCACCGGTCGACCGGTGAAGAGCACCGGTCTGACCGGTGTGAGTGCTGGTCCTGTACATATGTTGGGCACCGGTCTGACCGGTGGTGATGACCGGTCTGACCGGTGTGAGCTGAAAGTGCTGCAGCTGTCCTGTTTCATGTGGTTTCTTGCATGTTTTCATCCAGGGGGAGTTGCATTGGTTCAGGGGGATCTTGCATGTGTGCAGGGGGAGCTCTTTGAGAATTTTTCGAGCTTTGTTTCGGTGGTTTGTGCTCTTTGCTTGAGCTTTGCTTTGTCTCGGATGTGTCGAGCCGTTGCCCTTGCCTAAGGGGTCCGAGACTTGTGTTCTTCAAGTGATCTTGCTCTTTGCCTTTGTTTGGCTTTCGATCGCTTGTTGGAGTTTCTTTTTGTTCGTTTCTTTTCTTTTTCTTTTCTCTCTTGTTACTTTCATGTGGGTGTTGTCAATGCACTCATCAAGGGGGAGATTGAGGACCATGTGTGGTTCGAGGACCGGTGGATGGTCGCTTCCTTGTGTGATGAGTGATTGACAACGTTGTGTGGACTGATTCTTGGCTAAGTATTGCAGGTGCAGGTTGCGGATTGACTCGTGTTGGTGCAGGTGAAGAACAAGCGCGAAAGGTCGTCGCCGGTGAGGCCTCCAGGTGTGGAGAAGACAAGTAGGCTTCGTTTGAGGGACCCGGTGGCCAACGGGGTCAAGTGCGGGCCGCATGGTGGCATGAACAGCAAGATGAAGTCGTGGACGGTTTCTTGGTTGAGCCTCAAAACCAAGGTCGAGCCGGGACTACGTGGGAGCCAAGTCATGAGTGGAGATTGGCGGAGGCTACACCGAGTTCGCGGGGTTTCCGGTGGTTCACCAGAAAACCACTGGGTTCCTTGGTTGATCCACAAAGCCAAGACCGGAGAACCGAAGACAGAGGTGCAGCAGCACCAGACCGGTCTGACCGGTGGGTCTGACCGGTCTGACCGGTGAGGAGCACCGGTCTGACCGGTGTGCGACGACGCAGTCCGGAATCTTCGAAGCGGAGGACACGCGTCGGGATCGCATGGCTTGCGTCGAGGCTACGCGAGGTGCGGTCGCCGGCATCCGTCCGATGGTGAAGACATCAAGAATTCCAAATCCGCCCTTGAGGGGCTTGTATCCCTAGTTAGTAGAGAGGGCATTTTAGACATTCGGTTGCCGCCTATATAACCCAAGAGGTGAGAGGATGGCAGCCAACTCTTGGAACCCTAGCTCATTAGTTTTCCTATTTTCCACCTATTTTCTCTAGGTTTTCCTTAGGGCTAGCAAGAGAGCTTCACGGAGAGATCTTGTAGAGAGGGATGGATGATCGGGCGGCTTGCTAGACCTTGTACGAACCTTTGTTTCATGTATAGATGATTCGGCGTGGTTCCTCAAGGTTTGGATGTGTTTTCCCGGTTGTTCTTGGTGGTGATTTTCGGAGCCTTCTCTCGGTGATTTCTTTGGGGTGTTTTCGGGGCTTTTCTCTTGGGGATTTGATGGGGGAAATTTGTGGGAACCCTTCGTGGTTCTTTGGGCCGTGATTCCCCTCCCAAATCCGTGAGTAAAAGTGCTCGATTTTGGGGTTTCTTGAGTTCTTGGGTTGGAAGTGCTTCCGGCGGGATTTCTTCGATTCCTCCTTTTTGGACGAGTTTTTGTGGGATTAAACTTGGCTATGGACTCCTCATGAGGTGTTCTTGATATCCCCAAAGTCTTGTTCAAGTCCGTGGAGCGATTCGGGAGATCGAGTTTTGGATTTGGGGGAGTTGACCCGCGGGTGTCTTTGTTCATCCCGAGTCGCCCGTGCCACACCGGCTCGACCGTGCTCTTGACCGGTCGACCGGTGCAAGCCCTTGTGGGTTTTTGCTCGGGTGAACGTCTTGGTGTGTTCGTTGTTGTCCCGTGGTGCTGCTGTTTCGAGTTTGGGTCCGTTTGATGGTCGGTTGGCCTGTTTGGTGTCTTGGGGGCTTTCGTTGTCATCGGTCTGACCGGTGTGTCTCACCGGTCGACCGGTGTAGAGCCACTTAGTGGAAGTTGCTCGGTTTCACCTACGGGGACCGGTCCCGACCGGTGGTGCTCACCGGTCCGACCGGTGTGGGTCCGTAGACTCGAGGTTTGGTTTTTCCGCTGCGTTTCTCGGGTCGGAAGGTTGCGTGTTGGTTCCTAGGTCCAGTGGCACTCCAGTGGCTACGTGGGCTTGACCAACCTTGGTAGTGAGTCGGAGACGTGTGTTGGAAGCCGTGTTCGTCTTGTTGGAGTTTTCATCTCCTTCGAGAAGAATTTTTATCGGCTCCCATTCACTCCCCCCCTCTCTGGTTCGCCGTATCGGTCCTTCACTACTGAACCTAGGAGCAAGACCCAACCAACAGCCACAGCACACACGCAGCGGAAACTCACACGACTCGGCTGCTGGCAGCCCAAACCGGTCAGGTCGGTTTCAAGAACTGGTCAGACCGCTTCTGTTGGACTTAGCCTCACACAGGCAGGGGAAACCGGTTAGACCGGTTTGGCAAACCGAACAGACCGACTTTGTCTAGAAACTCCCCAAAGACCCAAAACACCTCAAGAGCCTTTCCACATCTGAACAAAAGAAGCCATAGCGCAACAGAGACTTCCTTGCTCAAAAACTCTTCACGACGGCCCACAAGACTAAACCGGTCAGACCCGTTTGGGAAACCGGTCAGACCGGTTTTGGTCTGGACAGTCGGGAAGAACTCAGCCCGCGGAAAAACTCAAAACTTCCATCAATCGATCTCCCGATTCGTTCCACAGATCAAAGTGAGACTTTGGGGATAGTTGGGGTACCTCGTGGGCTACCCTTGGCTAGAAGCTCGGTCCCCAAAACCCACTCAATCAAGAGGAATCGAAAGTCAACCCTCAAGAACACCTCTAACCCTAGAACTCCGAAAACTCCAAAATCGAGCCCTTTAACTCACAGATTTGGGAGGGGAATCAAAGGCAAAAGAACCACAAAGGGTTCACACGAATTTCTCCCATCAAATCACCAAGAGCAAGGTCCTGAAAACACACCGAGAAAACCACCAAGAGAAGGCTTCGAAAATCACTAGCATGAACAACCGGGAACACAACAAAGCCTTGAGGAACCACGTCGAATCATCTATACATACCAAGGAGGTTCATACAAGGTCTAGCTTGCCGCCCGATCATCCAACCCTCTCACAAGATCTCACCATGAATCTCTCAAGTTAGTCCTATGGAAATCCTAAGAAAATAGGAAGGGAAAATAGGAAAACAAATGAGCTAGGCTTCCAAGAGTTAGGCTGCCATCCTCTCACCTCTTGGGTTATATGGAGGCAAGCCTAAAGTCTAAAATGCCCCTAAGGCCTAAACTAGGATACACGCCCACCAAGGGCACTTTGGGAATTTGTCTTCGTAACACCATCAGACGGATGCCCGGTGACCGCACTTCGCGTAGCCTCGACGCAAGCCTTGCGATCCCGACGCGTGTCCTCCGCCTCGAAGCTTCCGGCGCCCTACGACCACAAACCAGTCAGGCCGGTTTTGGCCAGACAGCCACGCCCGGTCTTCGACCTTGGCTTTGTGGCTCAGCCGACTAACCCGGTGATTTTCTGGTGAACCACCGGAAACCCCGCGAACTTGATGTAGCCTCCGCCAATCACCACTCATGACTTGGCTCCCACGAAGTCCCGGCTCGACCTTGTTTTGTGGCTCAACCAAGAAACCGTCCACCGACTTCATCTTGCTGTTCTTGCCACCATGCGGCCCTCACTTGACCCCGCTGGCCACCGGGTCCCTCGAACGAAGCCTACTTGTCTTCTCCACACCTGGAGGCCTCACCGGCAACAACCTTTCGTGCTTGTTCTTCACCTGCACCAACACGAGTTAAGCCACAACCTGCACCTGCAATACTTAGCCAAGAATCAGTCCACACAACATTGTCAATCACTCATCACACCAGGAAGCGACCATCCATCGGTACTCGAACCACACATAGTCCTCAGTTTGTCACTCGCGAGAATAGGTTCTTATGTTGGACTCATGTGATTGCTCATGTGATAAGAGCATGGGATTTGGGCTCCGGTCCAGTGGCTTTCGTGGGCTAAGCTTTTTAACGTACTAAGCACTTGTCAGGAATGGGACCGATAAGCCTAGTACCTTAATGAGACGATGCGGGAACTCTCCCTTACTACTCCTGAGTAATCACCAGCCGCTTTGCAACCGGGAGGTGAGTACATGTGTGAGGCTGGGTGTACTGTGTGGGGCATGCCAGATAGTCTTGTACCCGGGACTGTAAGCTTTGATCCCAAGCCGAGGATTTTTGGGAACCGCCTGGTCGGTGTCAGCTCTATCGGGGCACCACTCCGTGTGTTTAGGTCTACCTTGCAAGGTTATAAACCAATCGATTGTCGGCCTCTCACCGTTATCTGAGACTGCTTAATCAACTGACCATGATATCCCTTAATGATGACACTTGGTGAATACCTCTGCGTGAATTAATTGTATTGTACGATTCTTGATTGAATTAGTTGGCACACTTAGAAATGATAATCAACTAGAACTTGTGCTAAAATAATGAAAGTAAGGACATACTCTTTGTTGCTTTTCAGCAAAAGCATTCCACCTGCCAAAAAGCCTCTCGTGTCTAGAGTTTGGTGATGTAGTTATCACCCGACGGTTAAGTCTTGCTGAGTATTAGTATACTCAGCCTTGCTTTAAAAATGTTGTTGCAGATGTTGTTTGGCCTTGTGAGATTCCACCTGGCTGGGAGCTGGAATGGGTGGAAGAGGGCGAGTGATGGCATCACGGATGACCTCCTATGATGTGTATCGTTGCGCTAGTTTATTTATTTCCGCTGTTTTTTTAACTCTGAATCTTTACTTCCTGTCATGAATAATGGTTTGTAATAATTTGGATTTAATCCGTGTTGTACTCTGGATTCGCATTCGTGTGAGTTTTAATGCATATGTCGATCCTATGTATGAATTCAAAGTGATTTACCGGGCATTAACCCGGCAACTAACGACAGGATGATACTTTACTGTTGCTTAATGACCAAAGTGGATTGGTTTTAGGCGATAGTACGGTATTTTTCTGGGCGGGCTGTCACAGCCGCCCCCGATGTCGAGCTCTAGTCACGAATGATGGCGACAGCCTGGCCACGACGATTCCGATTGCGGACGGTTGCGACAGCCTAGCCACGACAAGCGCTGGCAATGACTCAGCTGAGGCCACGGGGGGGGCAGGCCTGTGTGCCACTTGCCTAGCACTGAGTGGAGAGGTTGAATATGACCTTACATGTAGGTCTCACGTGTTTGTAGTGGGAAGTGAGGGCAGTCATTTTACATGTGGCTGTAACAAGGGCAGGATAGCCATTTCATGTGGCCCATCTACGCTGGAGGAAGGAGGTGGCATGCCACGTCATCAAATTGACAAATTTGTTACCTCAAATGAACCGTGGTGATAAATATACAGATCTAGTCCAACCTAAAAGTTATCCAGATAATAAATAAATAAAACGCTACTAAAAAAAGAGTGAACGCGCGCAAGTATAGCTCGATCTGATCATGGGGCGTAGGCCTGTTGTTTTTATCCACTATCCACATTCAAATCCACACCCATCTCAAATGGGGAGGGTATGGGTAGAAAATAATTATCCATTGAAGAAATGAGTAGGGTGGGTGTGGGGAGGGTACAAGTAATCCATTGGGTATGTATATAATCTAGTAAAAAATAATTATCCATTGGGTATGAGTGGGATTGGGGAGGGTAAGAAGTGGATAATAATTATTTGGATTTGGGTATGAGCAAGAGTGGATTTATCCATACCCTCCCAGTGGCAGGCTTAATGGGGCGGACGTACGCGGTGAAGGGGCGCAAGAGAAAGAAGCCCAAGCTCCACGAGGCGGCGGCAACGGACGCCGTGCCGCCCGCCGAAGAGGCTGAGGAGCTTCCACCGCTGGAGGAGCCTGCCGGCGAGGACAAGGGGAAGGACGAAGAGGCGGCGGCGGCGGGAGATGAGGAGGAGCACGCAGCGGCGGAGGGCCTCCCGGTTGTGCCCAGGCCGGTGGGGGTTAGGCGGCCGCCCGGCGCCATCTTCGTGCTCGAGAGGGCCTGCCTCGAGGTCGGCAAAGTCGGCAAGGTACGGTGGTTAGGCTTAGCAAGAAATTGTTCTGTTTCCTTGTGCTGTTCAACAGCGAATTCTTGTTATCACCTCTGGATGATTATGTACTGCTCGGGTTCCATCTTTTGCTTAGATTAGGGGGTTTATTCGATTAATTGGTTTGCTCAAGCAGTTGTAGTACTGTTATTAGTAGGGAAAGGGGAAAGGTATAGAGTAATTTTGGCTTTGACACCTGCGCAATCGTGTGGAACTGCATGAGGATGTTAAATTTTTAGTGAATTAAGTTTGTGCCTTATATTAAGAATTCTTATTATCTTACGATTTTATAAATGAACTGAAGGGAATCCCATTTGAGGTGTTGGTTTCATGACTTTTAGGTGTTTTATCATTTGTTTCACAGGACCAATTAATTACTTTGATATTTTCTTGTGTTCGCAGTGTTTGTATCATAGTAGGCTGATCGTCGTCGGTTTTTGGCTATATCTAATGCAATTCTTTCCTCAGCAAAAAGATCATCGCTTGACCATTTTATAGA
This sequence comes from Cenchrus americanus, assembly GCA_947561735.1. Taxonomy (NCBI): domain Eukaryota; kingdom Viridiplantae; phylum Streptophyta; class Magnoliopsida; order Poales; family Poaceae; genus Cenchrus; species Cenchrus americanus. The sequence continues at coordinate 70,456,384 of OX387244.1, read as the reverse complement.
ACACCAATGTTAGTTAAACTTTACTGTTCACTAGAGGTGTAGACTTCGTGTGATTGTATTTTTGCTTCAATCATGTAAAAAGCTTGTTCCAGCTTTCCTGATTTCCGTATAGACTTATAGTGTACAGATCCACAGCTTCTGCTTGTTTTAACAGAAGAGAAGAAAAATCCAAGCATAACATCTGGATGCTTTCTTTTAAACAACTGATTGTCATACATGAATAGCAATTTTGACAAAGCTTCCTTTCTAAACAACTTATTGTCATACACAGAAGTAATTGGACGGTTTGTTTTACCATCCTGTGCAGACTATGCAAATCTTGAACTCAGATGATCACGCTAATTATTTGAGGAAGCAGAATCGCGATCCTGCTGACTATCGGCCCGATATCATTCATCAGGTAATGTAAATTTCTTGAAACTACTGGCTATGGATTAAAGCTGTCCCCTTTATATTTGATCATCAAGTCCTTACTCCAGATAGGCACTTTCTATGTTGTAAGAGTTGGAATGTACCTTGAATTTGCTTCCAAATATTTTGCAGGCTCTGCTGGCAATATTTGACAGCCCTTTAACAAAAGCTGGAAGGTTACAGGCTGTCTATGTGAGGACTGAAAAGGGAGTATTGTTTGAAATCAAACCTCATGTCCGCATGCCACGAACATTTAAACGCTTTTGTGGTTTAATGTGTAAGATACTTATAAACTTGTATACCTTGTCTGACTTTTGTGTTTGTATTATTTCGGCAGTGCTGATGTGTGGGTAACTATTTAATATTGCAGCACAATTGTTGCAAAAGTTGAGCATTACAGCAGCTGGGAAGCGTGACAAGCTTCTTAATGTTGCTAAAAATCCCGTTACCTGTTATCTACCTGTTGGTTCACGGAAAATCGGTGAGAGTTTATATTGTTCTGTAAAACATGTTCTGTATAAGGTATATATGCTAATTGATTTTTTTTAAATAAGGCCTTTCATTTAGCGCTGAGAAGTCAGTCAACTTGTTTGACTACGTTGCCAAATCCAGTGATGATGAACCCCTTGTGTTTGTGGTGAGTAAAAGCTAAGATATTGATATTAAGCTGAACTGTTTACATACCTCAATCTTTGTGCCTGATTCCATGCTGTCTGCACATTGTTCCAGGTTGGTGCCATGGCCCATGGAAAGATCGACAAGGAATACTCAGATGATTACATCCAAAGTAAGTAGTGCTATCTTGAAGCAAGAAAACTAATGAAGCTGAGAAAACTAACGACATTCTATATTTGTTAATTAGTTCTGCGCTTGTGCATGCACGTGTGCGGGACTATGTCATAGATGTCCTCACAGCCTTGTAATTTTATTATTCAGATGGTTTGTCAAAAACTTTCTAATTCCACGATTTTTTTTATTAGAAAGTTTCGACTCAGCAGCAACTAGCCTTAACTTGGTAACAACCTGGAAGTATGACCAGTTTGTTTTATAAATTCATATATAATGATATTAATCCACTGCTGGCTAGTTTGAGCATGAGCCGTTTTTGTTGGATCTATCATCTTTTCTGTAGACCAAAAAAAAAATCAGAAAATAAATGCACACAACTACACGCTTCAATTCTTACAGAGTTTGGACAAACTGCGATTTTCTATCCTCTTGTCTCACGCTGCATTCTCTGAATTTCTTTTCTTTTTTGGTGTTGTAGGCTTGTAGCTGTAAAAATGCAGTAATGTAATGATTTTTTTTCTGTCTCTGTTTCATTTCAACAAAAGTGACAACTTTCCATGTTGATGCAGTTTGCAACTACCCTCTAAGTGCCACCTGCTGTTTAAATCGGATATGCAGTGCCCTGGAGCAGAAGTGGAACATCTGATGAACGGAAATTTTGAAACAGAACATCTATGTACTGGCTAGTAGCATTGTGTTTTTCTCTATCCTACATGTATTGCCTTTTTTTTAATCCGTACCTCAATCTCGAGCGGTAAACATATGAGCATTGGATCAAGAAAATTGCACATTTTTCTCAATCGAGTTTTATCAGAATTTTAGGAAAATGCATTTTAGTTAGTTTGTTAGATTGAAGGCTAACTTCATTTGGATAGCATAATCGAGCATGAATTTTACCAGATTGTTTTCCTCTGATAATTAAGAAAGTACCAGCAAGACATACTGACATCAATCAAGTCTCTAATCATACACACAACCAAATCGGTCTTCCTATATCTTTGTCACATGCATGTACATTTTTTACGTAACGTTCCTACAGTTGTTTCACATTACAGGCACCAAGCCAACTTCATCTTCCTGATTTGTGAAGTTGAGTGGCTGTATCGTAGCAAAACTACTATGAAACATTGCATGCCAATCACAGTGATTTGTATCTTCCAAATCCTATGTGACAAGCCTGAAGCTCAAACATCTCTCGTATATTTACAGAGCCCCTCAAACATTTCTCATATATTTTACAGAGCCCCTGCCTGACTTGGAATCACCGTGCAGCTTCCTACAAGATGTTGATGATATGCTGTTGAGGTGGCATTGGCTGCAAACTCCCTGCTCCAGGAGGTTCTGAAACCGGCGTATCGTGCACAACCTGCATTATCATGAAAGTTCACATTGTGAATATAGAAGCTAGAACTTGAATGCAAAATGTACTTGAATTCCACAGACCTGACGTTGATTACACCGATGAAGCAATGCAGTAATTGTTATCAAGATGATGTAGACAGGTATGACAATTCCAGCCGTTCTGAACATTAGCAGCTGTATCGGCAGCGTAATTTGCACAGTTCAGATGTTCAGTTAATCAGTTTTATAAATTAGGATTCAGGAGAAAGTGTGAGATATCAGAAATCAGTGTCTTACAGTGATTAGCTCTATTGAACACACTTTGTGGCTGCGGAGTATAAGCGAGATTGTGTCACGTAGAGCCAACAAAGCCATCAACTGCATGTGTGTTAAAAAGAAATGTATCAGTTGGCTGTAGAATGAACACTCATGTCAAAGTAGAAAAATCTGTGCTTTGTGACACTTACAGCAACTGCAAATATTCGGCAATACATGATGCCTTTTGGGTTGGAACTTTGAGAATCAAAGCTTGATGAGCCATCAGATTGATCCGAGGTGTGACCGAAACTAGCACCGTGATTTTCTCGTCTTTCTGCAGGTCTCCTATAATGAGATTGACTTTAGTTATTTCTTATTTGGTGACCCTTCTGTGATCAGCTTTAGGATCTATGAATTGCCCATTTTATTTTTGTCATGCGGAGGAACATTGAGTGGCACCTGAAATTTATTAGGTTCCTTCCATGTCGAAACAACTTCACAGGAGCAGTGTAGTTTGGTGTCAGTTGCTGTGGCATCAAGAGCAGAAACAACAAATTAGCCAACTGCAATGTCCTGTCAATTCAGCACGGTTGTTGACTCAATGGTGTTTTTTCCTCTCATCCTCAGCTCAAGTAAAAGAAAACCTGAGTTATTATTACTAGTATGAAAATAAAAGCGCTAAAGTATATCCAGCTGCTTCTTTTCATGCAATTCTGTTGAGAATGGTTGGTTATGATAAGCAAGTTTTGAAAAGCGTCACCTGCAAGCATATCTCGCATATGGTGTCTCCCTTCTCGTTACACCACCGCTGGACGCATCTGTGGTGAGCGTACTGCAGCTAGCAACAAACTAGTTCAAGTAAGACTGTCCTCCGTTCATGGGGCAGTACAAAAATAGGTTGCGCATGATGATGGAAAATAGCATGGAAAAAAATTAATCTAGTCTGGATTGCAGAGTTTATATGGTGATTGGGGGTCCTATTCGATTACGATAAGTAGATAATTCATAACACAAGACAAGACATCCATGATTGCATTCCAGAATAATAGTAATTTTATTATTCGGTAGAAAACTAGAAATGATAAGAAAATTTAATGTGTCCAGCAATATATTGGAAAATATTATCGAAGGGTGCAATATTCCATGACCATGGGCATGGAGTAATGAATTTCAAACAGGCTCTGAACATGTTGGCTTGTTATTATGTGCAGCATCTATCAAGGCTAACTTATTGCGTGTGTTTTTTCCTTGTTTGTCACCATTTCATCAATCTCTTACTCTGTGGCTTTAGTTTACTTAGTGTTTATTTCGCGAATGAGACCAATTTAACTAATGTAATATCGCACTTGTAATCCCGGACACGCTTCTTCTTACTCCCTCCATTTCAAATTACTCATCGTTTTGATATATATTTATATCGGATACATAACAAAAGAAATGTATTGAGAAAAGATATATAGGAAATGTACCTAGAATTGTCAAAACGGCGAGTAATTTGGAACTAAAGGAGTATATGATACGGTAGCGCTCCTCCTAAGTTATTAAAAAACTTACAATAGATCTATTTTTTTGAAAAAAAAACAAATTGAAAATGTAAATGTCGTATGAGCTGTTATCGTATTTCGATGCAACTTCATAGGATACCGAAGAGAAGAAGCAGAGGAAATGAAGCTTGCCTTCAAACTGCCCTTGCAGGAGCAGGGGGTCTCCATGTAGGCCTCGTCACCTTCCTCTTGGCAGATCCTGCACTCCACCATGACACCGCTCTTGGCCCCGCCCACGGCCAGCTGAACATCTTCAGCAACGACGTGGGGATCCGTCTGGTCGTCGTAGCCGTCCGTCGTGGAAGGCACCGCGGCGGCGGCGGACCTGAGCGTCGACTCCGTGATCAGGCGGCCCGTCATCAGCGCGAAGTGATCCGCCATCCTCGAGCTGCTTCCAGCGAGACGTCTGGAGATCGGATCAATACGAAGCTGTTGTGGTCGGCATGCCGCGGCGGCGCGATCGCTGCGACGCTGTAACAGAGTTTCTTTCAGTGTTCAGAACAGACTCCGTCAATCACCATCTCTGATACGATTCAGGGGAAAACTTTTTGCGTTTATCTACGAGCACAAGCATGCACGAGACAGCAGAAAGGAGTCTCCTTTTGACCGTCCTTTTCGCTGAGCTCTCTGGCTCATGGTAGAAAATAAAGGGAGAACAAGGAGGCATGGAGGTGGTGGGTGGGTGTAAAAAGGATACCTGCGTCGTCCTGGGCAACGGCAAACGGCAAAGAGGGAGCAGAAGTCCGAAGCTCTGCTGCCGGCTGGCCGAGGCCGAGAGAAAAGGCGCGCGAGAGCTTTTCACGGCACGAGACGAAGGCAAGGATGCGATGCGATGCGATGCAAAGGCCGCGGAGAAGGCAAGGGAGCAGGAACAGGGGAAGCAAGCGAAGGAAGGGAGCAGAGAGGCTCAGCTGACTAGCTGAGCTTGATCAGAGAGGCAACGGCGACGAGACGTCGAGACGGCAAGGCAAGGAGGCGGCTTGCGATGCGGGACTAGGATATCTCATATCTGAATTCCCAAACACCCAGGGTGATGATGATCTGGAGAGACAAGAGGCAAGCGGAGAGATTGGATTTGGTGGCGTTCTACTAGTCCCTCTCGGCATTTCGGCCCTTCCGTGCTCCCAAAAACAATGTCTGATTCCGACGCCAACTCACGATTCGCGCCAGGGAATCGCGGTGGCCCCTCAGATAACCGCTAGTAACCGATCGATCGATGGCGACAGCGACGGAGACGCGGCGTTGTTAGATTTGACGGGTTGGTGTCTAGAACCGGCGCTTGAGATGTGCGGTCAAAGACGCGAGTGAAAGTTCATGAGCATGAGATGGGCCAGACACTTGTAAAACGGAGAGGCACTTCTTTATTTTGTTGGATCATCATCAAGGACATGTCGAAGGCTTGAATCTTGATGATGGTCCATAACGTATGTGGCAGACTGGCAGTCGGCACAACTGCTCGCCTGAGTCTAATGTGTGGACAACGGGCAACCTTACTTCCGCAAACTTTACTCTAATAACCTTGCAACTCACCTTGCACTTGCACGACACATTGGTACTCGATCGCGACCTCATCCTCGAAGGCCCGAACCAAACCTCCTATTGGAATTCGATTCTGGTGACGTTGACACCGCCATCAGCAGAGTGGAGGACAGAAGGTGATAATTGGAGGGGTTGGATTAGAGCTCTCCATCATTGTACTACACTACTACACCGCTTGATGCTTCGCTTCTAGGCTTCCAGCCAACGTCGCTAATCGCCCCACACCACTTTTGCATCTCCTAAGAGCAACTCCAGCAAAGGCCTCTATATAGGCCTCTACTCTAAAATTTGGAGGTTTGGTGTAAAAAATCAACTCCGGCAGGGCTTCCAAATGGACCTCCGGTTTGCATGCCCCTCCAATTTTCTGCTTCCAACCTCCATTGCTGGAGGTCCTCTACTCCCCCCTCCAAAACGTGGGCCCCACCATTTTTATTTTATTTTCCCCTCTCCTCCCTGTCTCTCTCCCGGGACGCCTGCGCTGGACTGGACGGCGCGCCGCCGCTGCTGCCGGGGCGGCGGGCGGAGCAGGCAGTTGGCCGCGACCGCGCCCTAGAGTCCCTGCACCGAGGAGCGCTGCCGCGCGCGCCCTGTAGGACCTGTGACGAGGCGACCGCCGCGCGCGCCCTGGAAGACCTGCGTCGCGGAGCGCCGCCGCACGCCTATGCAGAGGGGCCACCGCTGATGCACGAAAGAGAGCTGTTGTACGTCTCCGCGGAACGCTCAGGCGAATCCTCTCCCCTGCCACCGCGGCCATCTCCCGGTGCCCCTCCCGTGTCCGCTGCGCACGCACCGCCGGCAGGGGGCTCGGCCGTGTCGCGGGCGGGGCGCACAGCTGCCTCGCGTACCTCCCTACGAGCATGACGGAGGGCCGCGAGGAACGCTGCGGAGCCGTTCTCGCCAAGCTCCTGCATCATCCCGACGGCCGCGGCCGCCGCCTCGGCTTCCCTCTTCCTGCTCCTGTGGCGTTGTCACGGCTGCGGCGCGTCACGCCGAACTCGCCGCGGCCGAGCTCCCGGTCCAGCGTGTACCTGCGTGTGAACTCGACGGAGCTGCTAGTGGATTTGTTTCCTCAGAATTGAAAGAAGGGAGACAAATGCTTGCTAGGACTGCACGAATCGGAGAACTGCATCTCGTGCTTGGATTTAGGGACGGAAGAGCAGTGCAAGGAGCATGATTTGGAGCTGGTGGATTTGCTTGCTTCTTGTGTGGGAAGGAATTGATCTGCAGCTTTGTTTCCATCGGTGGAGACGAGCACGAACCAGAACAGAGTTTGAACCGCTACAGGTGTGGGGAAGAAGCATAGCAGAAGGGCAGCGGCATGCATAGTCCAAACCAACCGCCGCAGAGCACGGAGGAGCTCGACCCCGGCCGCTACGGGCGCAGGCACGGGGGAGCGTCACCGGCGGCGAGGGCGGGCACAGCGCAGCCGCGCAGGGGCAGGGGCATGGTACGGCGGCGGCGGCGCGCAGGCGTAGCGCGAGGCGGTGGGGTGGAGTGCATGTCACTGCCAGATGGGACCTAGGGAAAAATAGAGGCCCATATAGAGGTCCTTGCTGGAGTTGTCGGGGACAGCCATGAGGGTCCCCTAAACAACCAGGGGAAACCCGCTTAAACTCAACGCAAAACGCGAACTAATCAACGAGCCTAAAAACGCACACACTAAGCGATCACAACCCTGGTGGCTCCCGCGGCCCACCTGAACGCCCCCTCGGGCGAGGTCCGCCTCACTCGAGGGCTAAACGCCCCCTCGGGCGAGGTCCGCCTCGCTCGAGGGCCCCCGCGCGCACGTCACCCCCACTCCTGCTCACACGTCCGAGCATTTAATGCTCTGACGTCGCAGAACTGCGCCGACTTTGACGTGCCTGGGAATCACGCACCGGCGCTGTTCCACCGACCCCCCCCCCCCCCGAGAAGACCATCCCCGCCACTATACAACACTGTGCGGAGAGGCCGGTGACAGCTCCGTGGCACTATGCCGCCTACTTTCGTACGGCTAACACATAGAGCCCTCGAAGGGGGGACGGCGGAACCCTCAAATGGGGGTGACTGCTTTTTCTATGACTACACCGTGACGTCAGGCCGGCGGGAACAGTCTTCTCCGTCGCTATCAGCCCTGTGCGGCCATCCCCGCCACTGCAACATCACGCCGGACATTGTGACGACATCCCCGACGCTGTTGGAGCGTGCGAGGACGGGACGTCGCCACGCCCGCCACTGTGCCTCGTACGTCCACCCCTTGACGGCACCCTCGAGCTGGCCCACAGGCGGCGGCCGGACAGCCAACCTCTATGCCACCACCCTCGAAGCCGCCCCTGTACGGGCACAGGACTCGTCACAACATCCCAACAGGAGTGAGATTCGTCATGACATCCATCTACTCCATGGCACTGTACGCCATGCCTCTACACGTAGGTGAAATAGTGTGGCACACTTGTGAACTGCTTCCTCCTTGGCCTATAAAAGGAGGGGCAGTCCTCTAGCCACAGGGGGACGACGGATAGCGAACACACTCACGCTCTCCGCCTTCACCACGATATTGGCACTTGCCTCAATCAGTACCTCTGGGACCTGGAGGTCCGATCTCCTCTCCCGCCTCGCTTGTAGCCCCCCTCTACGAGCACCACGGTGCAACGCAATATAGTGCCCCGAGCACACCACTGCTGGACGTACGGCCCCCGGCCAGAACCAGGATAAAAACCAGTGTCACTAGTTGCTTAGCACCGGCCATCAAGAGATAGATCTCGGCGCTTATTACTAGTTAGTGTTGGGACTACATTCCGCACCGACAGTTGGCGCGCCAGGTAGGGGGACACACGCTGAAGATAAGCTCCCACCAGCCCTCTCGATGGTGATCCGCACCTAGTACCGGGGCCAGAGGTATCCCATGGGCAGCTCGGACACCCTCCCGTTCGGGTTCGAAATCCGGTTTGGGAGCCTGAACTTTCAGGCCACGGGGAACGGCTACCTCATGCGCATCACCAACCGCGACGAACTTCGCGCGCGGCGACAGACCGGGCCAGGACCGGTCCGCGCCGCACCCGCCGGCCGACGCCTCGGCGCCCGCCCAAGCGGACGCCGCGGGCCCTTCGGCGCCTCGACGCCATCGACACTCCGGTCAGCGCTCTTGGCAGGCACGGACGGAACGACGACGGGTCGCACGCGTCGCCTTGCAACGCGACGTGATTACTAGCATGACGGCAACCGCTCCGACGGGGGAGCGTGCGGTTTCCGGGCTGCGGTTCCCCCTCGGCTTGCGCGGCGCCGCGATGGCGCACGCCCGATCCGCCAACGCCGATGTGGCGGCACGCGAGGGCCGTCCCGGTCGCCACGCCCCGGCGGCTGGGAACCTCGCCGCCACCACCGACGATGAGTCATACCACGGCTCCACCAGCGAACTGCCACCCGCCACTTCGCACGGGTACGCGGAGTGGGACTTCTCTGGCGTGCCGGACCAGGTGATATTCCAGGGGTTCCTCGACGCCACGGACTACTGGTTCGGCTACTCCGACAACTCCAGCGCCAGGAGCTACGACCCCACGCGGGAGTGCTTTGTCGTGCTCGCCAACGACCAGGCGAACGCGGTGGAAGCTGGCGACGGAGAGGTCCCCCCCGGCCCGGGAACTGGACCGCACCAGGGTGCGGGGCCGAGCGCGCCTCCCCCCTCACCACCAAGGGGTGCCGACATCAACACGCAGATGGCCCAAGCATGCGAGCTCGAGGCCAAACTCGCGGAGGAATACCGCGCGGTGCGGCTATTTCGTGCCTCCATCGCCGGGGAAGCATCCGCGCGCGACGAGCGTGCGCGCGAACTGGGCAAACAAGCCCGCGAGCGCATCAACGCCGACTTCAACGTGACAACCCAAACACGCCCCCGCGAGTGAGCCAAAAGCTCGTCACTGCTGTGACACTATTGCGGGCCATGCCCGCTCCCTCAACGCCCGAGGCGCGGAACCTGCACCGCGAGGCGCAGGCGCTCATCGAGCAAGCGGCTGTGCAGCAGGCTGAGAGCTCGGTGTCCCGCATTCGCCAACAGGGGAGCGCGCGGGACGACGGGGTGCGCAAGGCCCCGAGGCGTCAGTGCACGCGGGCGGCACGGCGGGGGCAGCCCGCCAACCAAGGGCGCACGCCGATCAAGGAGCGGATTCTTGACATGCGCGGGCAGGCCCAAGACGGTGACGCTTGCAACGTCATCAACGCCCGGCGGACGGGCAACGCGGAGACGCGGGCGGCGGCAGGCTACCACCCACGGCGAGGTGGGCGCTATGACAGCCGAGAGGATCACTCGCCGACGCCGAAACCCCCGGGAACCCGCGTGTTCAGCCGGGAGATCCGCACGGTGAGCTTTCATCAACGCTTCCGCCAGCCCACGTCAATCGACAAGTACACGAGGGAGACAGACCCCCGCGTATGGCTCAATGACTACCGCCTAGCATGCCAGCTGGGCGGGACCACCACCGACGAGGTGATCATCCGCAACCTACCGCTACACGTCGCCGACTCGGCGCGGACGTGGCTCGAGCATCTACCGGCCAGCCAAATCCACAACTGGGACGATCTAGTACGCACCTTCGTGGGGAACTTTCAGGGGACGTATGTGCGCCCTGGAAACTCCTAGGACCTACGCGCATGCACCCAGAATCCCGGCGAGTCGCTCCGGGACTTCATACGGCGCTTCTCGAAGCGCTGCATGGAGCTCCCGAGCGTGGCCCAGTCCGAGATCGTACATGCCTTCCTCGAGGATACGACCTGCCGGGACCTCGTGCGCGAGCTCGGACGCAGCCTGCCGATCGACTCCAACGAGCTGTTCGACATCGCCACCAGCTTCGCCTTTGGCGAGGAGGCGGTGGGGGCCATCTTCGACGGGAAGAAGGGCAAGCGCGTGGACGACGCGCCTGCAGAGGGCAGCGGGTCCAAGGAGCCCCAGCAAAAGCACAAGCGGGGCAAGAAAGGCAAGAAGTCGTGCCGCGAGGCGCGCGCGCCGCGGCGCGACGACGACGGGGACGAGGCCCTCGCTGTCGACCCAGCTCGAAGGGGCCCTCGAGCGGCCCCTCGAGGCCCCGGCGTATTCGACGACATGCTGAAGAAGCCCTGTCCGTACCACAAGACGCCAGTCAACCACACTCTCGAGCAGTGCGACCTTCTCAAGAGATACTACAGCCGCGCCGCCGCGAAGGATGGCGAGGCCAAGAAGGATGGGGGTGACGGCGACGCCGGTGGCTTCCCCGTGGTGGAAAACGTCTTCCTCATCTTCGGGGGGGGGACCGTGGACATGTCCAACAGCCAGCGCAAGAGGGAGCGACACGAGGTCCTCGCCGCAGAAAGGGCTCCTCCCTCCTTCCTCGACTGATTGGAGGATGCCATCACCTTCAGCCGCGAAAATCACCCGAACCGCATCCCCAATCCGGGCCAGTGCCCGCTGGTGGTCGACCCTATCATCGGGAACGCTGGTTCTCCAAGGTGCTGATGGACGGAGGCAGCAGCCTCAACATCCTTTCGCGCACACTCTACACCTGTTGGGGATTGGGTTGGACCAGCTGCGGCCCAGCACGACGCCGTTCCATGGCGTCGCGCCAGGCAAGCGCATCCAGCCCCTCGGGCAGATCGACCTGCCCGTCTGGTTTGGCACGCCGGATAACTTCCGCGAGGAAGCCCTCACCTTCGAGGTGGTGGGGTTCAGGGGCGCGTACCATGCCATTCTTGGGAGACCGTGCTACGCCAAATTCATGGCGGTCTCGAACTACACCTACCTCAAGATGAAGATGCCAGGACCTAAAAGCGTAATCACTGTGGGCTCGTCGATCGAGCACGCGTTCGACTGCGATGTCGAGTGCGTAGAACACGCTGAGGCGCTAGCGCTAGATGAAGCGCTCGTGGAGAATCTGGAGAAGCTGGTCAACGAGGACCTCGACTCCGCCGCCAAGCACGCCGGCAGCTTCGAGGCTGCTGAGCAAACCAAAGGGGTGCCCCTCGACCCTGCTGCCCCCGAGGGCAAGGCGTTGAGGGTCAGTTCCACCCTCGACCCGAAATAGGAAGTGGTGCTCGTCGACTTCCTCCGCGCCAACACCGACATCTTTGCGTGGAGCCCCTCGGATATGCCAGGCATCCCGAGGGAGGTCGCCGAGCACTCCCTTGATATCCTACCTCACTCCCGTGCCGTGCAGCAGCGGCTGCGCCACTTCGACGAAGAGCGGCGCCGGGCGATCAGAGTGGAGCTGCAGAAGCTCCTCGAGGTCGGGTTCATCAAGGAGGTGTTCCACCCCACGTGGCTAGCTAACCCTGTTTTAGTTAAGAAAAAGAATGGGAAATGGCGGATGTGTGTAGACTATACTAGTTTAAATAAAGCATGTCCGAAAGTTCCTTTTCCTTTGCCACGAATCGATCAAATCGTTGACTCAACTGCAGGGTGTGAACTCTTATGCTTCCTTGATGCCTATTCCGGGTACCACCAAATAAAAATGAAGGAGTCCGACCAGCTCGCAACTTCATTCATCACTCCCTTCGGGATGTACTACTACGCAACGATGTCGTTCGGTCTCCGAAATGCGGGCGCTACATACCAGCGATGTATGTAGCACGTTTTCGGGGATCACATCAGGCGAACCGTTGAGGCTTACGTAGACGACATAGTCGTAAAGACCAGGAAGGTGGACGACCTGGTTAACGATCTACGCGCGGCGTTCGACTGCCTGCGGGCCAACGGGGTGAAGCTGAACCCCGAAAAGTGCATCTTCGGAGTGCCGCGAGGCATGCTGTTGGGATATATCGTCTCCCAGCGAGGGATCGAGACCAACCCCGAGAAGGTCACAGCCCTCGAGCGGATGGGCCCGATTCGAGACCTCAAGGGGGTCCAGAAAGTGCTGGGGTTCCTCGCCGCCTTGAGACGCTTTATTTCGCGGCTCGGCGAGAAGGGGCTGTCCCTCTACCAACTCTTGAAGAAGCACGAGCGCTTCTCCTGGACCGTCGAGGCCCAGGAGGCGCTTGACAAGATCAAGGCAACGCTCGCCCGTGTGCCAATTTTGATGCCGCCCCAGGACGGCGAGCCTCTGTACCTCTACGTCGCCGCAACCACTCAGGTGGTCAGCGCTGTCATCGTGGTGGAACGTACAGAGGAAGGGCACGCCCTACCAGTCCAACGACCCGTTTGCTACATCAGTGAGGTGTTGTCTGAGACCAAGGCACGTTACCCACAGATCCAAAAGCTACTCTACGCAGTGGTGCTCGCACTGCGCAAGCTTCGGCACTACTTCGAGGCTCATCCAGTCATGGTAGTCTCCTCCTTTCCGTTGGGGGAGATTATCCGAAACCCGGATGCAGCAGGCAGGATCGCCAAGTGGTCGGTGGAGTTAATGGGCGAAACGCTCGCCTATGCTCCGCGCAAAGTGATCAAATCCCAGATCTTAGCGGATTTCGTCATCGAATGGACGGACACGCAGCTGTCGCCGCCGCAAATCCAGGCCGAGAGCTGGATCCTCTACTTCGATGGGTCGGTGATGAAGCCAAGGGCAGGCGCAGGCCTGCTTTTCATCTCACCCTCAGGGAGCACATGAGGTACGCGGTACGCCTGCACTTCCCCGCGTCAAACAATATGGCAGAGTACGAGGCCCTCCTCTGCGGCCTCAGAATTGCCATCGAGATGGGCATCAAGCGCCTCGACATTAGGGGAGACTCGCAGCTCGTGATCGACCAGGTCATGAAGAACGCGAGCTGCCACGACGACAAGATGGAGGCGTACTGCAATGCCGTGCGGGCCCTCGAAGACAAGTTCTACGGCATAGAGCTCAACCACGTGCCCCGCCGGTACAACAAGGAGGCGGACGAGCCCGCCAAAATCGCGTCGGGGCGAATCACCGTTCCCCCGAACGTTTTTGCGCGGGATGTCACCAAGTCGTCCGTCAACCTCGACCCGAACCCCTCGAGCCATGAGGAACCCTCGGGGGCTCCCTCGAGTCCAACAGGAGCGGAGCCTATGGACGAGGACCCCTCGAACGAGGCGTATGTACTCTCCCTGCTCGAGGGGTATGGCGCCGACGAGGCCGAGGCCATGGATACGGAGCCGGTCCCCAGCGCGGGGGACTGGCGAGACAAGTACATCGCCTGGATGGATCGAGGGGAGCTCCCCTCGGACCGATCTGAGGCCAGACGCATCACGAGGATGGCCAAGTCATTCACCCTCGTCGACGGCGAGCTGTACAAGCGCGCCATGTCGGGCGTCCTGCAGCAATGCGTACCTATCCCTCAGGGGTGCGAGCTCCTTCAAGATATTCACGCAGGCATATACGGCCACTACGCGGTGCTACGCACCCTCGTGGGCAACGCGTTCCGTCAGGGCTTTTATTGGCCTACTGCGGTCGCAGATGCCAGCGAGATCGTGCGCGCCTGCGAAGGGTGCCAGTTCTACGCCCGCAAGACCAGCCTCCCTGCGCACGCCCTACAGACGATCCCTGTCACATGGCCCTTCGCCGTGTGGGGGTTGGACATCGTCGGGCCCTTGCGGAAAGCGCCCGAGGGCTACACCCACCTACTGGTTGCCATAGACAAGTTCTCCAAGTGGGTCGAAGTGCGCCCGATCACGAACCTCAGGGCAGAGCAGGCCGTGACATTCTTCACCGACATCATCTACCGGTTTGGAGTGCCCAACTCCATCATCACCTACAACGGGTCCCAATTCACGGGCAAAAAGTTCTTGGAGTTCTGTGACAAGTTCCACATCCGTGTCGATTGGGCGGCCGTGGCGCAACCACAGACCAACGGTCAAGTGGAGCGCGCCAACGGCATGATCCTACAGGGTCTCAAGCCCAGGATTTTCGACAGACTGAACAAGTCCGGTCGTAAATGTCTCCAGGAGCTACCAGCAGTTGTGTGGAGCCTCAGAACCACCCTGAGCAAGCCACGGGATTCACCCCGTTTTTCCTGGTCTATGGCGTGGAGGCTATCCTCCCCACGGACTTGGAATACGGGTCGCCCAGAGTTTGGAGCTACGATGAGGGCACCAACCAGCGAGCCCGCGAGGACTCGCTGGACCAACTGGACGAGGCCCACACAGTGGCCCTCATGCATTCGGCAAGGTATCAGCAGGCGCTGAGGCGCTACCAGGCCCGGAAGATACGGCGCCGAGACTTCAACGAAGGGGACCTAGTCCTAAGGCTGCGCCAAGATAATCGAGGCCGCCACAAGCTATCGCCCCCATGAGAGGGACCCTACGTCGTGGTGAAAGTACTCAAGCCCGACACATACAAGCTGGCCAACGAGGACGGTCAAGAACTCACCAACGTTTGGAACATCCAACAGCTACATTGCTTCTACCCTTAGAAAGGATTTCCAAGTTATTTTTGTAAATTACATACCCAACACCCCAGTTGGCTGTACAGATGTAAACTTTTTTAAATTAATAAAGTTAAAGGGCAACTTGGCTTTCCCCAGAAAACCAAGTCACCCTCAGGGGCTGGTGCGGGCAGGCTCCCCCACTGGTCCCATCCGGGCGGCGGGGTGTCGTTGTCCGGGATCTCCACCACCGCTGCCTGACTGCCGCTGACCGGGGCCGGCGCGGCGGGGTGACGCGCGTGGTGACCGTCGTGGTCATGGCCACCGTCGGGGCCGCCACCGCCCGCTGCGGCTCCACCGCCGCGGCCGCCTCGCGTGGGCCTCGCTCGTCGCCGACGCCGCGCTCCCGGCCGCGACGCCCTCGACGAGCGCCGCCTCGTGGGAATGGACGCGTCTGCCCTAAGAGCCTTTGCAGGCGTAAGGGGGGACGGTGGGCGCCACCCTGCAAATGCGAAATCGAAAGGATCAAACTCACGCCCCTCGAAATAGGGTATATGGGAGAACGATGGCCTACCTCAGAGTAGAGAAGCCCCGCTTCCTCTTCCTCGAGGGCTCGGCGGGCGCTAAGGCCACAGCCGTCGCCGCCACCGTCGAGCCTCCAGACGCCTCCCGCGGCGCGCGCCGGCACCTCCGCGGCCCGCGCCGCCTCTTCCGTAGACCGCCAGGCGCTTGCTCCTCCGCCGCCTCCGCGGCTCTCGGTGAGGGGGGCGCAGGCTCCCACCTCTCAGGGGGGGCCTGCCCCCCGCTTCGCTTTCCTCCTCCTCTTCTTCCTCCGACGACGAGTACTCTAACGTCGACGGGGGAGAAAGCCCCTGCTGCTCGCGCGGCTAGAACTCTTCGCTTCTTTGCTCCCAACGCTCCCCACGCCGGATCCCCCGCTCCTTCTTCCGCGCCGCCCGCTCCTCGTTCCCCGCCGGCCGCGCCGCACGCGCGCTCGGGCTCGGGGTGTGGGCGGGTCAGACCGCGCAGCGTTCACGGCCACCCTCTGCTAAGGAGGATGAGATGTTAGAGTCACGACAACACACGTCGAAAGGATAAAGGAAAAGGGGAAGAGTCCACTCACCAGCGAGCCGTCAGGAAGCATGACGAACGACCAGAGGACGTCGTTGCTGCTCTTGACAGCCTTGAGGTTAACGGCGCGCCTCGCCCTCGTGGCCGCGTACTCCTGGGGGAAACGGTCGGGCAATAACCGCGAGTGCGCCAGCGCCATCGGGTCGGCCGCCTCATCCATCTAGAAGATGTGGAGCCTCCTATCCATGAGGGGGTTGATCCGCCAGTGATGAAGGTTCGCGAAAACCGAGGCCGCACCCAGCCCGGCGTCCGCCATGCTCTTCAGCGCGCGCAGGGCTGACTCCAGCCTGTCCTGGCGCGAAGACGGGGACAGGTCGTGCCACCAAGAGTCGTCCTTCTCCCTCAGAACCTTTCCGGTGTAGGGGAGGCCGGGCTCGTCGTTGCGAAGGTAGAACCACCCCCGCTCCCATTCCGCGTTGTTGGAAGTCATCGTGCAGGGAATGTAGAATTCCCTGCGTGACTCCCGCAGCGAAATGGTCATCCCGCCAGCGTGCACCGCGCGACGCACCCGCGGCTCCGGCGTGGAGAGCGTGTGCAGCTCCGCGCGGAAAAGGTGGACCCAGAGATCCCAGTTCGTTGGGATCCCCAGGAATCCCTCGCACACGCCGACGAAGGTGGCCGCCTGCGAGATCGTGTTCGGCACGAAATTGTGCAGCTCCACACCGTAGTGGTAGCACAGCCCGCACATGAAGCGGCTCACCGGCGCCGCAAAGCCACGCTCGTGGTGGCGGACGAAGCTTATGACGTAGCCGAACGGCGGATTGGGCTCCCGGTCTGCCGCCGGTGGGACGATCCACGCCGGGGGTTGCCCGCTCATGTTCGGCGCCGGCTGGCCGCCATTCTCAAGCTCGTGCAGCGCGAATTCCGTCACCGTCGATCGGGGCCACGACAGCGGGTCCAGCACCTGGATCGACTGCGCGGGCGCCATTGCAGAAGAGAGACGAGGCGAACGCTAGGAGAGACGAAGGGGCGCGCGGTGCTCTGAAGCGAAGGCGAGAAAGACGGGAGCAATGAGTGCTAAGTGCTGAGGTAAAGATCCCGCCTCCTCCTCCTCTCGGATTTATAGATCCACGGGAGCCACGCTCCCCGAATCACGCGCTCCGCGTGCATTAACTGCAGGTGACGGCATCCGTCACTGACGAGCGGGGCCCACCACGACCGGAGCGGCCAGGTGCGCACACACGCGCGATCATTACGACGCGGCAACCGAAGAGCCGCGGCGGACCGTCACGTCCGCCCGCCCACGTCGCCCACTACGCGCGCGGCCGCGGCGCCTGAAAAGGCGTGCCCGCAACGCATGACCGTGGCCACGACTGTGGGCATTAATGGCTCGGTCCCTTACCAAGTAAGAGTGACCCTCGAGCGGCCCGAGCCCGAGGATCGAAAAACCCGACCCTCGAAGGGTGCAATTCCGACTAGTGGCCTCGAAGCCCACCAGCGAGAGCGGGCGCCACAGGTGCCCTCGATTCACTAGGATTACTGATCAGCGACTCGTGGGCCGGTCCGACCGCGAGCCCTCGAGTCTTGGAGATGCAAAAGGTCGGGGGCACCTAGCTGCCACCCCGCAGTGGCCCTCCTGATCAGGGGTTTGAAGCCTGACCCTCAAAGGGTTCGAACAGGCGCCCCAGATCGACAGAGTCACAGACGACGAGGGCATGCACATTCAAGCCTATCCTCGAGCCCACCGGCTCGAGGGCGCCCCACATGTCGTATTCAAGAGACAACGAGGGCAGCTAGTCGGGGAGATCCCATCGAGGGAGAGCTTCCGCGCCCTCGGTCCCTAGCGAACGGGACCGAGCCCCACCTAGCAAAACCGCGTAAGCGCTTTCATGGATGAGTCTTCGGACCACGAGCCAACCCTTATCGAACGGGGCATGGGCGTCCACTTGAATCACCCGATAACAGCTCGATGAGGAATCCGCAATTCGCGACCCGATCGATGGGAGTTGCGGCAACCTCACCCTCCGTCCTGCGGAGGGACGGCGAGGGAGCGTTCAAAACAAGTCAAAGAGCTCACCCCTATCGCTTCGAACGGGCCCACGCTCGGGGGCTCGGCGCACGGCGACATCACCTGGGACGCACCGAACGCAGATGATTCCGGGTATGTGCGCGCGGCACCGCCGAGGCCGGCTGGAATATTGCCGATGCCGGTTGAAACTAACACCCCGCACGCCGGTAAATCCTTTGTAAAAACCCTTGCAGGAGCACCCACGCTCCTGCAAGGCTTCGGGGGCTAGACCCGCGGGTCCGCTGGCGCGGCCCCACGGAATAGCATCAGCAACTAGGGGGGAAGAACGTCCCATCAGCAAGCGTCAGCATCTGCGGGATCCTAATGGACACGCCCACAAATGCTTGGAGGCTATCGTCGGGGACAACCATGAGGGTCCCTAAACAACCAGGGGAAACCCGCTTAAACTCGTAAAAATGCAAAACACGAACTAATCCACGAGCCTAAAAACGCACACACTAAGCGATCACAACCCTGGTGCCCCCCGCGGCCCACCTGAACGCCCCCTCGGGCGAGGTCCGCCTCGCCCGAGGGCTGAACGCCCCCTCGAGCGAGGTCCGCCTCGCTCGAGGGCCCCCCGCGCACGTCACCCCCTCTCCTGTTCACACGTCCGAGCATTTAATGCTCTGACGCCGCAGGACTGCGCCACGACCCTGATGTGCCTGGGAATCACGCCCCGGCGCTGTTCCACCGACCCCCTGGGGAAGACCATCCCCGCCACTATACAACACTGTTCGGAGAGGCCAGTGACAGCTCCGTGGCACTGTGCCGCCTACTTTCGTACGGTTAAGACGTCGAGCCCTCGAAGGGGGGACGGCGGAACCCTCGAATGGGGGCGACTGCTTTTTCTATGACTACACAGGACTACACCGTGACGTCAGGCCGGCGGGAACGGTCTTCTCCGTCGCTATCTGCCCTGTGCGGCCATCCCCGCCACTGCAACATCACGCCGGGCACTGTGACAACATCCCAGACGCTGTTGGAGCGCGCGAGGATGGGTGGTCGCCACGCCCGCCACTGTGCCTCGTACGGCCACCCGTTGACGGCACCCTCGAGCCGGCCCACGGGCGGCGGCCGGACAGCCAACCTCTACGCCACCACCCTCGAAGCCGCCCCTGTACGGGCAAAGGACTCGCCACAACGTCCCAACAGGAGCGAGATTCGCCAGGACAGTCATCTACTCCATGGCACTGTATGCCATGCCTCTACACGTAGGTGAAATAGTGTGGCACACTTGTGAACTGTTTCCTCCTTGGCCTATAAAACGAGGGGCAGTCCCCTAGCCACAGGGGGACGACGGATAGCGAACACACGCACGCTCTCCGCCTTCACCACGATATTGGCACTTGCCTCAATCAGTACCTCTGGGACCTGGAGGCCCGATCTCCTCTCCCGCCTCGCTTGTAGCCCCCCTCTACAAGCACCACAGTGCAACGTAATATAGTGCCCCGAGCACACCACTGCTGGACGTACGGCCATCGGCCGGAATCAGGATAAAAACCAGTGTCACTAGTTGCTTAGCACCGGCCATCGAGAGATAGATCTCAGCGCTTCTTACTAGTTAGTGTCGGGACTACATTCCGCACCGACAGGAGTTGAGTGCTAATTTTAGACTTCTTATTTTTGTAGTTAGACCGGCAAATGAGTTTTGAAGGCCTCAATTTAAAGGTTTTTATTGGAGTTTGCTCTAACATTTACGGGCAGGATGGAGTACGTGTGTGACCTGGCCTCTTTCCATCTGTGGACCGTGGCCGTGGTGATTCACCCACCCAAGCCCAAAACCATTGTTGCCACGGTAGCACGACGCAGACGCTGACCCGCCGTAGGGCATCGCTGGACTTGCTCCGGTTGCAACATGTTACTAGATTTCCTTTCCGTTTCTGCATCTCCACCAGTTCGCACCAGATTTCCTATTATAACGAGATTGTAATGTTATGATAATATCATTTTTCCCCTTAAATGGATTGCCAGACAATTACGTGACACTATATCCTTTAGCTTGAATTTGTGTTTCATGTAAAAAGCTCGATTCGTTATTGGCGTCTGTGATCTCTACTACTGATGTCGTAGGAGTTAGATAACCACCATTTATTTTTTGAACAATGCCCAGTTGGGGTTGTCTGATTGCCTCCTACGTGAAGAGTTTGTGCTCCTTACAGCTAATCTCCGTTTACTAAGATATTACACACCATCATCGTTTGTAAACCTACAAATCATTTATCTTGATACAATTTCCAATTTACGATCCAAATTTCACAGCAAACGCGAAACTTTACCACGTCGGAGATTAGTGCAGCTTACAAAGCCTGCTGCTCTGACCACACATGACACATTCTTGGTCACATGAGACACATTCTAACATAGGTTTGAGCGTGTATAAAGCATATGAAATCCTATGCCATCCAGCATCTAGAACAGATTATGATAAGAAGCTGCAATCATTCAGACAGAATATTGAGATCATTGTATATTTGTATCTCAAATTGAAATCGGGGATATGATTGTCGAGAGCACTGTTGATGTCGTGGAGCTGTTGTACCCATACAGGTGTGCCAAGTATTCTTCCATCACTTCATGTGAACTTGGTGAGAAGTAAGATGGGGATTTTTGTCGGTGGAGATGGAGAAGTAGAGCAACAGACTTGTGATTCTTCATCAGCGTTTGTTGTTCTGGGCTGCGATTCGTGTTCTTGTGCTGCATGTACGGTTGCAAGCGGGGGCAGGTTGCGGCTGCCCGCCCTGCGTCCGCGCAAACCGCATGATTTGTTGCGGGCTGAAGCGGTTGCCCGCGTCTCGCCGCAACTTCTTTGCGGGCGTTGCAGCAGCCCGCTTGACGCCACGAGTCGAATGAAGCGGTGGCTGCCGCATGCCAGGCGAGATGAAGTGCGGTGTCCTTCAGACAACCAGCTAAAACAGCATCTGCAGACGGTGTCAGCAAATCAGATGAAGCTTTAAGCTCAGGTTTTCTCTGTAATTGGCATCAACATGTATCGAAGCTTATGAACTTTAGATTAAACCAGTGGCTGCAGTTCAAGCTGTCTTCCTGACGGCGCATGACCTGATAGTTGTATCTGAATTTACTTCTTTCAATTCAACAGCTACTGAGATGTCTGAACTTTGTTCGAATCCTCTCCAGTTGCATAGAATCGTTCCCAATTTAGCTTAATTCCTCTTTCCGTTTATTGATTCCTCACATGTTGTTATGGCTGGGAAATCTCGGCAGCAAGAGGGAAAAGATACAAGAAGGCAGTGTAGAACCGTACATAATACTGGATCCATCGGTGACCCATGGTGACGGCGCACAAGACGACGATGCCATGGGCACGCGGCATGCCGCACGCACAAGGATGGCGGAGAAGCGACCCCCTTCCTCCCGAATTCTCGATTGGCAGCTCGGAGCCTCGGACCTCTCTCCGTACGATCCCCTTCTCTCGCGGGTTTGCGCGTCGCCGCCGCTTGCGGGCTGCCCATGTTGCGCCGCTTCAGTTATGCGGGCAGGATCGCGAGCTAATGCGGGTATGCGGCGCGGGTTTGTCGAACATGCTTGCGGCAAAACCCACTCCGCTTGCATCTCTACCTGCATGTGGCAGAGTCGGTTTGGGTCTGATTGATTGGTGTCCAAAAATTGTCATACCAAATTTGACAGCTGAAAATGTTTTAAATTAGATGTCAACCAAATGAGAATCAAAATTTATAAATTTATCCTCATTTTGACTTTGTCATATTTTGAATGACAACCAATCAACCATTCAACCCTTTGTCGCCTTCCCCACCTCTCTTCTCCCCGCGCGTGCTTCTCCCGGTCTCCCCCTCCCGTCCCTCTCTCTCACGAACGGCGGTGCTCGAGATCTGGGCGGCAGCGGCATCCCTCCCTCACCCTGCCTGCCCTACGCGGCGGCGCAGGAAGCGGGACCTGCGTGCGCGGCGGCGCGGTCTGACCAACCGGTCTGCCCGGCAGCGCAGGGAGGGCCGAGGGGGCGCGCGGCGGCGTGGCCCGCGCGGTCGGCCCGCGCGGCGGCGCAGGAAGAGGCTGCACGGCCGCCCAGCTCGGCGGCGCAGAGGGAGCGGCTCGGCTTCTGCGCTGTGCTCGATTCGACGGCGGACAGGTTCAAATCGACGGCGAGGTGAACACCGTACTCTTCCAGTCTTCCTTCTCCTCCGTCGAGCGAGTCCGTGCACTCGTGGCATGAGTACAACAATCATAATTCTAGTCCTTACCGCTTTAGCCTGTTCGATTGGCTGATGGCTGGTGCTGATTTTTTCTGAGAGAAGCTGGCTGGTGCTGATTTTTTATGAGAGAAGCTGGCTGGTTGCTGGTGGCTGGTTTGTTCTGAGAGAAAAGTACTGCTGGCTGGTGGTTGATAAGCCAAGTGAACATGGTCTTAGTACTTTACCTCTTGCTGTTGGTATTCACTTTAAAAATATGCGTACAACCTGGACATGCACCGGGCGAGCGGCACTGCAACTACTCTTCTGTAACCATCCTCTTCCTCAGTGCCAGCACACTGGAGGGATTTGGATGGATAAAGTCATCGCCCGGCGTGAGGTAGGAGAAAGAGAATTCAGGGGGAGATTGAGAGATAGGGTTTTGCTTTCAGTTCATTGTTCAATATCTTAAATTCATAGGTAGTACTGTTACCGTAGTAGTTGCATCATATTTGTAGTTTCTTTGAATTCAGAAATAATCCTTCGATTTGCCTTGTTTAGATGTTAGAAAATTTTGCCTTTTCAACATTTCGCACACCGTAGCACGTTTCGTTTGTTTGTGGCAAACATTATCCTACCATGGTCTAACTAGTCTCAAAAGATCGTGTCACGAAGTACATCAAAACGGTGTAATTAGTTACTTTTTTACCTATATTTAATACTCCGAACTTATGTCTTTTGACGTATTTAATGTGATGTGATGGAGAGAGAGTGGAGAAAACGTTAGAATTCCTAGCAATCTAAACAAGGCCGTAACAATGTTATTGACCCTACAAATAACCAAATATAAAACAAAATTACTCTGGTGTGCATCTGAAGTTTTGAGGAACAGAAATGTGCTGTATGATGCATTTACAAACATGTAAATTAGTGTATTGTGTTTATGTGAAGTGCTTGATTCATCATTTATGCAAGTTTGAACATATTTGTTGAATTTAACATATTATGAGACATTTTAATGTTTTTTATCACGCTTCTAGCTAATTTACACTCATCTATCAAATTGCTTGTCAAATCTTATACTGATATAGTGAATTATGTATTAGACTGTTGGTCCAGCCTAGCCCCCTGAGTGAAATGCTGGGTCCACCATTTTTACCCATAGCTGAATGTCAGATTGTTCATTCTGCCCTCCTGATAGATTTTAAGATAGCAGTGTTAAAATTCGAATTTTGTGAAAGAACAGTATTTTCTTCACTTGTGCTATTGATAATTTATGCGTAAGCTTGATAATTGTGTCATCGTGTTGGGGGTGGCTGGGCTGCATATCAAGTGGATTTGGGAGTTAATAGTGATTCACGCTGTTCGTTATGTATGTAATAGATTTGAATTTGCTGTTCGAAAACCAAAATTGGAGTTACATGCCACTTTGTAGTGCCAATCTCAGAAGAAATGGACCAAATATAAATCGATGGTGCTGTCAGAGTAAAGTGTTGGTTCAAAGTTCAAACCAAGACCAGTTTCCCTGATAAATTGATTTTTCCTTAAATTTCAAAATTTGTAGACACAAAATAATATGCACGGGTTTATGTTGACTCGTGGTATTTTTGCTACAAAGAAGTGCTTTGGCATATATTACATTCATGATTTGTACAGTAATCACTGTTTTTTTTTTGCCCCCTGCATACAGTGGTCAAGCTTCCACTATGGTTCTAGGCAGCAATATTTCCATCCAGAAAACCTTGTATGAGGTTTTATCTGTGAGTGAAGATGCTACATATGACGAAATCCGTGCCGCATACAAGTCTGCTGCTCTGAACACACATCCTGACAAAGGACATACGACTCTTGAATCATCTGTGCCTTCCAGTGAGCAACAAGAATTTTTGAGCGTGCAGAGAGCATGGGAAATCCTGCGCCATCCTGCATCTAGAGCAGACTACGATAAGCAGCTGCAATCATCCAGGCAGAACATTGAAATCATTGCATCTGAAATCGAAGTTGGGGACATGATTGTGGAGAGCACTGCTGATACCGTGGAGTTGCTGTACCCATGCAGGTGTGGTGATTATTTTTCTATCACTTCGTGTGAGCTTGGCGAGATGGGGATTTTGGTCAATGGAGATGGAGAAGTAGAACAGCAGGTGTCTGATTCTTCGTCAGCTTCTGTTGTTCTGGGCTGTGGCTCTTGTTCTCTTAAAGTACGGCTGATCATAAGTGATAACTCGTGATACATTTCAGACTCTGTATGCTCTTCAGCAATGATCCGTTTGATCAATGACCACGTTTTTGAAGATTATTATTACTACCTCCATCCTCAATTATACGAGGTTTAAGACAAGAAATTTAGTTCAAAATGAACTAAATTCTTTGTCCTAAACGTCATCTATTCGAGGATAGAGGGAGTATTATTATTTTCTTTGTGGAAAGTATCGTGAGGTCTTGAGATGGTGGTTGCATTGTGATAAATGACGTTTTGACCGTTGTGATCAGCTAACCACCGTAGTCAACTCCAGCCGCTGTGAATTCAAATGTGTTCCTACATGAATGCTTGGTGTTCTTGATCGTGATAGTTCCTTGACGGCAAATGCTTGTTATTTCAGCCGGCTCCGGAGTCCGGATCTCCTCAGGCAGTTAGTTATAAAAGCATAGCTTTTGTGGTGACCGTAACTGTACTGCTAAGCAAGGACAGCATCCCATGCACGAGCATAACGGACTCGTATCTTTGTTAATGCTTGTGGATAACCTTTCAGCATTTGATGGTGCTTGTATAAAGTTGTGCCTGCCGTTACCGGCAAGTCATTCGTACGAGACATGGAGGCACGGCTTGCCCTCCTGTTTTTTGCCCCCCTTTTCTTCTGTTCTCTGTCAGGAACAGCTTGCCACCCACGGCAAAGAAGCTGTACAAAAATATTCAAAAAAGAAATTCATTTCAGATTATTTCAGAACCAGATGCTCTTGTTGGGTCGTCGCACGAGATCCACCCAGCCTCACATGGAGTTGACAAGCGGGATATTTGCGCATCCTGATCGATTCCTCTGTCGGTTCTCCGTGCCCGGGCTCTGCTGAAAGCTACATCAAACCATTATCAGGAAACGCAGCGAGCGTTTCGCTTTCTTCGTCCTCAGATCCCGCCCCGCTCCGCCCGAGAAGGGCCGGTCGACGCCCTCGGTGCACGGTGACTGCGGCCTCACCGTCGTCGTTGAGAGGTTGAGAGCCTACGCGTCGGGCTCGGGCCTCGCCTCATGCTCGGCGCGGCGTAGGCGGTAGGCGTAGACTAGAGTGGGAGCTGCGGGTGAGCGGTTGGTTCAAGAGAGCCACGCGACAACAACGGCCACGACCAGCGCGTCCGATCCCCGCCGGCCGCGCGACGACACGAGCAACCCAGCGGCCGGGGGATCGATCGGATGCACACGAGCTCCCAATGCAAGTCCGAGGTGTCGCCCTCGATCGGCTCCCTCGATCTCGTCAGCCATCGCTTTATTGGTTGAAGGCGCTCTCGGCAACCCTGCAACTGTTGCGCATTCAAGCGCACGGTTTAGCTAGCGTGCTCGGCGACTCGGTGCACTCAGCTTTCCCGTCGTCGTGTGGATCACAGGATATGGGGTGAGTGCTGGCTGGTTGAGTGTGCGCATAGTCAAGACGGCGAGTTCGTTCGAGCAGCGACGTTTCACCGGTAAAAAGCGTAAACATCGGGAGACGAGAATCGTGCAGGCGTTACGAGTATCCTTCGTGACTTTTTATACAGAGGACACGTTTCTTTCATGCTGCACTGCTTGTTCGCACGGCCGAACCATCGGGAAAATGTGTTGCCAAGATTACTGCTGAATCCTTGCATATCCTTTGCATTGTGCTAGTTTACTGAATGAGGAGCTGAGAGTGCTAGTTTACTTAATGAGGAATTGATAGCTATGTATATTCTGACATATACTGATGCGCGGCTGCGACGATAGATCCTGCTTGGCACAAACTACGTGCTACCAAGTACCAACTGGGCACATACGTGCATTTTCAATCCGACGCCGCAATTTCTCGTCCGATGTCCAACTCAAAAAACTGGAACCGGATCGTCCGCCTTTGGTCCCTCTGTCGTTCATTCACTGTCATGTGAGCCCGGCCGCACATGGTAGTGGCTCAACGCCAGGGCCAACGGCTGGGGAGCCTCGTCAAAAAAACTACCAGTATTTGTTACTTAGCCTTCAACCCAAAGGATTATGGATTCCACAAACGCCAACACACTCCCACAGCAAAAGCTAACGCCTCCCCGTTTTTAAGTTGCCGGGCTCTTGTCATGCACGTCCACATTCTCTCCTCCGGGGAACCCCATTCTCCTCCGATCTCCCCGCACACATCGACGGCGGATCGATCGAGCTCCCCGGCCCATTTATATCCACCACTCCCCAGTCCCCACCGATCGGATAGATGAACGCCGCGAACCAAAAACAACTCGATTTGTAGCAGCGCACAACGGAGGTCGTCGTTCTGATTCTTTGCGTGGTTGATCAGGGAGCAATAATGCCTTGCTTGGCGCAAGAGTTCCAGCGACCCAAGCCGCCCGCGTACTGCAAGTCCCTGTCGTCGCTCATCCGGGAAACCTACGCGCACTGCCATGTCCCATGCGTCAGGGTCCCCGCCGGCGCCGCCGGCGGGTGGAGCTCCGGCGAGGACAGCGACGACGACCAAGACGAAGCTCTTGACACCAAGCAGGTAGCCACCGTAGCTTTATTTCGAGTTTTTTATGATCCGGTCCGTTCTCGGGTGATTGAATCATTAAGCACACGTGTAAACCTGTCGCGTGCATCACGTACGTTCTTTGCGCAGGTGGTCCTCGCCGAGATGAGGAACCGGCAGATGAAGAAGCGATCGAGGTGGAACCTGGACTCGCCGACGCTGCCGCTTTCGAGCGCCGCCTTCGCTTGGTCCTACACCCCGCTTGATCCGAGGATCGTCCTCGAGAAGGTGTCGAGCCCAAAGACGTGCGTCGTGGTTCAAGCGGCGGAGGAGAAGGCGAAGGAGAAGGAGGAGGAGCCGGAGACGGCCGACGACGACGGCGACTACTGCGACGCGGACGACGAGAGCGAGGCCTTCTTCTCGGTGAAGAGCTTCTTCACGCGCAGCACGAGCCGGGAGGCGACCGTGGCGTCGTCGTCGGCGGGCGTGATGGACCCGCCGCCGCCGATGCTGCGGTCGCCCGAGACGTGGGAGCGCTTCCGGGACTGCGAGGGGTGGCCGTTCGGGCTGTGCCGCCGGCCCGCCGCCGTCCTCCCGCTGCCGCCGCTGCCCAGCACGCCGGCTGACTCGTGGAAGTGGCGCAAGAGCGTCAGCAACCTCGCCGCGAGCCCAGCTCGTGCGTGTCACACCCACAAGCTTACCAGCAAATAACCGCATCGCCATGGATTAGCCAAGAAGTGAAAGACCTCGAGCCGTCCGTGTTAGCAACGCCTGCTGAGACGAGACGACGTTTACAGATTTCAGCTAGTTTGACAGTGTGCTGAATTCTGTCTTGTTCATCCGGCCTCCTCTAGAATGAGAGAATTTCGTAGGAACTCTACAGGATAACGAGACATCCATCATGTCGCATGTTTGAGGAGGCCTTGATCTTTAGGAGGATTTCCAGGTGTGCGTGTACTGAACAAAAAACTCAGGTGTACTTTCAGGTGTTGCAAGTCGCATGCTCTGTAGTTTAATTTGGATTTCTTAAAAAAAAGTTTAATTTGGTGTCTGATCAGAGCGCGTATCACTGTCACTTACTCCTTGTTTTCTTACTAGACATCATCTAAAGCTCCAGGAAATGTCATTTCTCGTTCCAATTCACTTTCTTACTCCTTGTTTTCTCCCTTGAAAAAGCTCATAGAAAGGCAAAGGAGAAAAAGCTGATCGAAAGAGCGGCGCAGATACTATGGATAGCCGAAGTCCAAAAAAGAAGGATGGCTAGCCCGCTCGCCCCTCGTGAGCCGGGCGACCTCGGCGCTGGCGCCCCTCGCCGCCCCGCGCCGGCGCCAGCGTTTGCCGTCATCTTTCCCACCCTATCCACCACCTCGCCGCTCGCCGCTCCCTCCCTAGTATGCGCCCCGGACTGCCCATCTCGGCTGCCGCCGCCGTCGCTGACACCGCTGCCACTGATGAAGCTGCCAGGCCGGGAGTTTGTGTGCAAGAGATGCTCCTCCGTGACTTCTACGTTACGGCCGTGCCAGGTGCTCTCCCCCCTCCTCCCGAGCGTTTATCTGGATCACCCCCTTCCTCGCCCCCCGTTTCACCCCTACGTACGTTTCAACAGTTCTCTCGTTCCACCTCACGGCTCCCCCTGGGCTTCTCCGGCGACCCGCGTCCGCATTGGTGTTTTCTGCGCTCCTGTTGCGAATCAGAACGTTGCGAGCTTCCTTGATGCTTGTGGGTATGTGACGCCCCAGGTTTTCAGCCGGGACAAGTAACCCTAATGATTCGGTCAACAGTGTTGACTTTGGTCAAACGACGGTCCACCTGTGCCATCACCTCGAAAACATCACCAACAAACTCTAATGACACCTTTTGGTCAACCATAGCCCACCTTGGTCAAAACCCCACTCAAAAACCCTTGACTCATTGTTGACCCATCAATGTCAGCCGGAACTTTTGCCGCATTCTCCAAATTTCACCTAAACACTTGAAATTCTCCCAATACAAAAGTTGTGTGTTTTGTAGAGGGACACAACTTTCATGTTGAGTGGCATTGATGGCTTGAAGTGCAAATTGGTGGAAATTGCAAGTCAATGTCTGCTTTCACTGTACACTGGAGCCGAGAAATTCTGCATCTTGGCATCCAAATTGTGCAGAAAAGGTTGAGAAAAAGGCTATACGCCCTTTGTGAAAGTGGTAGAGGATTAGGAGATCTACAACTTTGCTGTTGATCACTTTGTTCACTTCTGTTAAAAAATATGGAGTTTTGCGCAGTGGAAAAGGGTTAATCGAAATTGAGCCGGCGCTCCCGGCGCCAGAGCGCGCCGACGCGTGCGACGTCGCGACGCGGGCGCACGCATGCCGCCCCACCCGCCGCCGTACCGCACGCCGAGGCCGACCAGCACCCATTGGTCCGCGCGCGGTGGGACCACCCCCGCGAACCGCCATCCGCGCCCACTCCCCCTCGTGCCATGCGCCTCACGCACGCGAGGTTGGCCGATCTGCGCCGCCCGGCCTATGGCGCCGGCGCCGTACCCCGCCTCACCGTGCTTCCCTTGGTGCCCATGCCTTGACCTTGACGGACGTGCGTGCGGTCGTGAACCCCTTCCCCAAGGCACGGACGTTTATAAATGGAGCCAAGCCGCCGCCGCGCGTGACGCCACGGGCTCCGAGCCGCCGCCGTCCGCCATAGAACCACCGCGGTGAACTCTACCCCCGGCCGTCTTTCACCGCAAGCGCGTGCTGCTCCTGCCTTCCCTAGGGTCCCTAGTAGCTTCCCAGTTCGCTTGTTGATCTGCCCGAGCCGCCAGTTCGCCGGAGTGTTTTCTCCCGCGGCCGCCGCCGTCGGCGCCCGCCGTCCCCGACCGCCGGCCGTCCCTCCGACGTGAGTAAACCCCCAAGCCGTTTCCTCTCAACCCCTGGACCCTCCCAAGCCGCTTCCCTGACTGAGCCCGCCGGCGAGGTCGCCGGAATCTGGCAAGCCGCACCGCCCCGCGCCCCCTTGGACCACATTGCAAGGTCTCCATAAGTTCCAGGGAGTTTGGTGCAAACCAGGGACCTCTCTGTGATCTTTTAAAAACTTTCAGGGGGCTAGGAATAAAAAGATTCTATACTCTTTGATGTGTTTTAACTGAAACTTGTAAAATTCATTTAAACTCGTAGAAAAATCCAAAAATAGCAAACCCCATTTTGTTGTGCTCAGTGTAACAAGAACTACAACTTTCTCCAAAGGTGTATATACTTTTGAGCTACAGTTTTTGCTTGAAAAATAGAAATGTAAAATACCTAGATCTGTGATTTTGTAAAATCTACAGCTGATCTTAAGCTGAGTTTTGGATATGTTGTGAGTACTAGTATGTCTAGGTTCTGTGCCAAAAATTGCACAAATTTACTGAAGAAATCTTTTTATAAAAATCATTTTGTGAAATTGATAAATCTGCCTAGATGATTTATGTAGCTCCAAATATAATTATTTTTGAGCCCAACTTCTGGCTATAGTCTTGTTGTGTTAAAAAGAATACTTGGTGAATTTACCATGATTCTATACCTGTTAGAAATATTATTTCCTCATTTATGTTTGTTTTCAATCATAAATTTGTGTAGTATGTTTCATTAAGGCTATATGTGTGTTTGTGGGTTTTTTAAGCTTGTTTTGGACCAAAGCATGTATAGGAGAAAGTTTGAACTCGATTCTGTTATATTTATTTTCATATGCTTAAATCCTCAAATTGCTAGCTAGTGATGCCTTTAATTTTTTGTGTATAATAATCAGTAGTGCAAAACCCTTTTCCTTGCTGTCCAACAGAGCATTCCTGGTCATTAGAACCAGTAGGTACTGCTGTAACATTAGACTTGTTTTTAATTGATTAAAAGAGTGCCAACTCGATTAATCTAGTAAAGGGAAAAATAGGAAAAATGCATTCTTTGTGTATAAGTTAAGGGAATGAGCTAAGGAAGTAAATGGTGGTATCAAAAGCAAATTCATTGCTGTTGGTAATTAAAGGTTATATTCTTTTATAAATGTGCATGTATTCACCATCATGCAAGTGTCACATAGTCTTTTGTGTTGCTTTAAATAAGCAAAGGTTTAAGTGCTTTTCTTAAGGTGAGTATGACCAACCCGATGCCACTTGTAGCTGTTGCTACTGTTTGTTATGTGAATTACATTAATTCATTTATATATATATGTACACATTCACTGTTGAAAAGTCTAAATGAGAAAGCTTTGCATATTGTCCCTTTATAGGAAGAGTATGCTGAATGTATTTATTGTCTAAGTGAATGTGTTCAAATGTGCACCCCATGTTGTCATAAGTTGTTTGAAATTAATTCAATCCAAATTGTCACTCAAGTTTTGCATTGCATCCTCCGTGTAGAAGTTCCCGACGGTAGTTACACGCCCGTGTCAGAGGACGTGAACGAGGGAGCCGGAGGAGGCGTGCACTACGTGACCGTAGAGCAAGACCCGGGCCAAAGTTCGGAAGATTGTCTAACTGCTTGTGCTAGCGAAGGCAAGCCCCGGTTTTATCATTAACCCATGTTTTATTTAAATTTATGCAACTATCTATGTTATTCTATGTGCATTTACGTTCAGGAATTGGATGAAACCCTAGTCGCATGGTCCCTAGGTGCCTATGTTCTTTTACTAGTATGCTAGGTCGCTAGATGCTATGCTCTAAGGACTCGGTAAAAGTCGAGTGATGTTCGTCACTCGCGAGAATAGGATTTCCTCTATGGAACCCCCATATGAATAAATGAATTGCTCATGTGGTAAGAGCATGGGATTTGGGCTCCGGTCCAGTGGCTTCGTGGGCTAAGCTTTTGAATGTACTAAGCACTTGTCGGGAATGGGACCGGTAAGCCTAGTACTTTAATGAGACGGTACGGGATTTTACTACTACTAATCTCGATTCGTCTCCTGCCCGGCTTGCAACCGGGAGGAGGGTACATGTGTGAGGCTGGATGTACTGAGTGGGACATTCCAGATAGCCTTGTACCCGAGACTGTAGGCTATCATCCCAACCCGAGGATTTTTGGGAACCGTTTGGTCGGTGTCAGCTTTGTGGGGCACCGCTCCGTGTGTTTAGGGTACCTTGCAAGGTGTATGAATCAATCGATTGTCGGCCTCTCACCGTTATCTGAGACTGCTTAACCAGCTGGCCATGATATCCCTTAATGATGGAACAATGTGAAATCTCCTGCGTGATTTAATTGTATTGTACAATTCTTGATTGCATTAGTTGCTTATCATAGTAACGATAATTTCACTAGAAATTGAGCTAAAATATTGAAAGTAAGGATCCATGATCCTAGTTACTTTTTGGCAAAACAAACCCACCAGCCAAAAGCTCACATGTCTAGAGGTAACTTTTGTCGGGTTAGTCTTGCTGAGTATTAGTATACTCAGTCTTGCTATAATTGTTGTTTTCATGTGAAGTCGTTTGGCCTGGTGAGATTCCACCCGGCCGGGAGCTGGAATGGGTGGATGAGGACGCTGAGTAATGGCATCACAGATGGCCTCTGGTGATGTTGTAACGCATCGTTATTAGTACTTCCGCTATTTAATAAAACTCTGAATGATTTACTTTTATGTCAGAAACAATGGTTTGTAATAATTGGACCCTACGGGGAGATTAGTATTAATGTGTAAGGCACTCTGGACTCTCCTTCGTGGGAGTTTAATGCATACGTTCGATCCTCTCTGTGTATCCAAGTGATTTACCGAGTGTAAACCCGACAACACTCAACGGAATGGTTCTTTATTATCGCCTAATGACCAAATGGAGTGGTTTAGGCGATAGTACGGAATTATCTCAGATGGGGTTGTCACAGCTGGTATCAGAGCATCCGTATGCACCGGAGTGATTAGATAAACACTAATCACATGATTTACAATAAAACTTGCCAAGATTGATTGGATTTCAAAAATCCGTTGGATCGTTAAGGAATGATCTAGATCGAGAGGCCCTAGAGGGAATTTTTGGGTTCTTTAAGGTGGTATAAGAATCTATGGTCTATTTTGCTAACTTCCAGCACTTTACCTTATGTCAAACTTACTTTGTTGCACAACCAAACTAGATGAGCCACGTGTTTAATACGTGTGCTGTTCCGCATCACGGGAATTGCGAGGGTTGATGGAGTGATCCCTTCCATGGATCCCATCTTCGTGTCTAGATATGAGTTGTGGTCTCACCACGTGTTTCATACGTGTGCATTCCGCATGTAGATCATGTGTCACACCTGTTTTTCCAAAGAAAACCAAGTGCATAACTATATGCATGCCAGGATCAAGTTTCATGCATATAGTGACATATAAGTGAATACAGAAACAGTATCACGTATGAAAAAGAGAGATTATCAGAGATTTACGCTTAATCCTGGAAACGAAGGCACCAAACTCCATAAGCAATCGACTGGGGGTTGCGTACGCCTAGCACCAGAACATCTTCACAAGGCTTCTAAGTAGCTTTCTCCTTCTGAGCAACATTGTTTATAACAAGGGTGAGCACTTGTCGTACTCAGCAAGTGTGGGGAAAATATGAATGCAGAGGCTTTATAGTGGACTGGCTATAAGCATTTAGCATTTTAGTTGGTCAAATTTTATTAGCACCTATTTACTAGCAAGTATAAGTATATACCAACCCACAATTAAGCATAAAGATAAGAGATACACCATGAACACATGGCAAGCATAACCATAACACATATCACAATTTAAGTCCATCTTCAAGTTCAGTTATCATGTGAGGGTCCAGGCCGCTCTTGACCGTGAGCACGGCTAATCGATTAGTTTTACACTCTGCAGAGGTTGTACACTCTCACCACAAGCAGCGTAAAAGCTCCGAAGAACTTTGGACCCAACCATGCGATGCTGATCAGGCACCATACCACACTACCGAGGTGTGGCTGCATAGGGACGCTACAAGGCCTTTACAAAGGTTCTCCATCAAGTTGTGACCCACAAGGTCCGGATCAGTTAGCAAGGTATAAAGTCCCCTAGCAGGTCGATACCCCACCATAAAAGAATAACTCACCCAACCCCCTGCTAGAGCGAGTCCATACCCCGCGATGACCGCCGATCCCTTGTCCTTATCGGGTAAGATCACCCCAAGCTAAAGTTCCTAATTATTCGGCCAAGACCGAGGCCGTTTAGTTTTTGTGGTTGTACTGTTTTCCTGGGTGGTTCTCCATGTTCCGATTAAACATATGGTCTTGTATATTAAACATCACATACATTGGAACATAGAGCATAAAATGAAAACCATGTTGATTATTTCTAACCCAGTTGAGCACACTAAGCAACATCTACCATCAAAATTAATTAAGAACCAGGTTCAAGATAACAGTCAAATGAGGCTAGTCATCCTTAATAGGAACCCATCAAAATTAATGCAAAGTAATGCAATGAGTGATTAAATATAATTCTTAGGACAAAAGATCAAGGACACACTTGCCTTTAACCAAAGAGTAGTTGCTCAGATTGTCTTCACTTTCACATTCTTCCAAGCTCTCGAACCACGTTCAACATTCACTCTAATCGCATCAATCATCGGGCACAAACATGTAAAGCAAACGTGCGAGTACAACTAAGAACAATACATCAATCAAAAGAAAGCTTTAAAAGAACGCACTAAAGGATAGGCTTGATTAGATGGATCACTAAAGAACACAAAGTATGCTTGGAAGGGAAAGACTTAGTTAACTTTGAAGAGATGGCCACGGAAGATTGAGCAAGGACCGGAAAGATCACACGGAGATAGAGCTCGATTCTATTGGTTACGCAAACGCAAGAAACGCTGAAACAGAACTAAGCTCGAAACTATCGTGAGATCATTATTAAACAACAAGAGACTACGCTTGGCATATTTTAATTAAGAAATCATGTGAAAGAATATTTCAGAGAAATACTCTATGTTACCATTAAACAAGTTACATTTAATTAAAGAAATCGCGATAAACCTAATCATATTTTATTTATAACATTCGCGTAGAAATTATGTCAAATTAACAATTACTTTAGAAAGATAAAGCAAGTGTAAGATATCTAAACGAGTAACTTTATATCACGTGTTCAACTAAACATATTTAATATTGAAAAGGCATTTATGATGTCATTAGGCATATTAACTTTATTATGAAAACCGATGTTTAACTCTAACACCTTTTATTTAGAAAAACTAGTTATGAATAGGGATTAACCAATTACATCATGATTAAAGAAAACCGGATTAGAACCTAATCACTTTTTATTTATAAAAGCATTGGAATAAGAATTAGTCAAGATTAACATGCATCTTTAATATTATAATAAATAACAGGTGATCCACATGCTAACGTACAAGTTACTGTGAAACGAACTAGACGGGTAGCAACGAACTATCAAGCGCATAAGAAACCTTAGGCTAGGTTTAGAAAAACCAGTCTACAAAGAGAACTCGGATGAACAGCTGACACACTAACCAAGGGTGAACTGATCTGACAGGTGAAACAAATAACAGGGTAAACTTTAAAGAAAGATAGCTACGATAGATTAGGTACAAGAACACAGCTGATTCATAAAGAGACAACCTAACTGAGATAGGATAGGTATGAACTAGATATTGATGACCGAGATTCTAAGAGAAACATGAAATAATCATGATAGGATTACTTGATAAGGAAAGGCAGAACAGAAACTCTAAGATATCCACTAGGATCACCAAAGCACACAAACCGTGCTTAAAAGGTCTAATTAGATGCACACGGTTTAGCTTGGGCTAACACTAGCAAGGTTTAGAGCTTCTGATAAACTTGATCAAAACAGATACTAAGATAAGGCTGACATCGAACGTGTAACGAATTATTTGCATATGAGAGATCGAACTATGAGCTAGGTTTATTTTTAATTAACAAAAAGTATGAAGGGATATTTCATAAAGAAAACACCCTAAGTTGGAATCAATACAACATTACTTTTTATTTGTAAAAGACCGGAGTAAAGAACTAATCAAGTTTTATTTATAAAGATTCATATATGAATTAATCAATTAAATATTTAATTTAGAAAAACTAGACTATATGAACAATCTAAGCGAAACTTTGTAATTCGAGTAGATCATATTATTATTAAAAACATTATGGTATTGGCATTAATCAAATTAATATTTATTATAAAAGCCGATGTAAAAGCCTAATCAAATTTTAATTAGAAAAGATTAATTAACTATAATTAACATTTAATTTACGAAAACCGAGATAAAGATCTTATTAGATTTCATTTGCAAAAGAATGTGAGAGAATCATTAATCAAATTAAATTTGATTATTAAAAACGGTGTATGGATCTATATTGCTTTTATTTATAAAAGGCATGCATAACTAGACATTAATAAAAATTAATATTAATTTTATTTCCAGAAAACAAAACATAGTGAAATCACTCCGCTAACGCATGCTTTACATCATTATGGATCTAACGCAATTTGAACGGATGAAAACGGAGCTAAAACAAAGATTTTATGGAGGAAACAAGATTGCAGGGGCCTGAACGAGATTAACCGTAGACTTCAGGGGCTAGCTAGGAAGATATGCAAGACACACTGAATAGTGCTCGCAAAAAGGTTAAAGATCGGGGTTAGATCTGATAAAAGGCATGGGTTGGATCTGGGTGGAAGAATCTAATAGATCTAGGGGTTAAACTATGAAAAGCACAAGACACACAAACTAATCTAGGGATTACAGGTTTTTTTACAAAAGAGTTCATCTTCTTCCCCCGATTCATGAACTGCACAGAGGCCATGGGAGCTCTTGCCGGTGGTGGGGTGGGGGTGCTGCGGTGGCTTGAGCCTCGGGTGAGGTGTCCAGGGGACTGAGGAGACGAAGGGGACCCCAGGGGCGCACTTACCTAGTAGGGGAATCGACGGCAAGCGGCCGGCGACGGCCAACCATGGCGGCCGGCTCGTTCCGCAAGGGGCGGCAGTGCTCCGGCGTTGAGGAGGTGACGGTGAGGGGCCGAGGAGATGCAGCGCGACATCCTGGAGCTCCTGGTGGTGCTGGCTCGGGTCGAAGGTCGACGAAAGCCGCAAATCGCGGGCGGCGGCGGCGTGCTTGACACCGGCGGCGGCGGCTCGGGCTACGGGCGCGGGCGGCGTGGCGCACGGGCGCAAGGCACGCGGGCGGCTGCGGGGAGCTCGGGCACGCATTAAATAGAAGTGCGGACCCCCAAGGACTCCCCGAGCACCCATGCCATGGGGGGGGAACGGCGGCGGCGGCGGTGTGTCCGCCATGGACACGCCAGCCGATGGGCTTGTCTGGCGGCTGGGCCGGCGCGAACCTGGGTCGGGCCTTCGAGCTCGGCCCAGTTAGATAGGGTTTGTTTGTTTTTTTCGAAATTATTTTTAATGCGAAAACAATTCCAGATAAACTCTAGAAATTGTTTAAAGGCACGAAAAATACTTCGAAAATCACAAAAATTCCAGGAAAATTCCCAGAGACACATTGGGACATGAACAATCCAAATAAAGTATTTGGAGCTCATGAAAAAGATTTTAGAGCCTTCTAATAAATATAAATAGCTCAAAGAAAAATGAGAATAAATTCCAGAAAAATCCAGAAAATTCTCGGGAGAGTTAGGACAGCTCCTAAACGCATTTTTCAAACCTTTTTGCACTCAAGAAGCTCCAAGATGCATCGGCATGAATGCAACACACATAACTTTTTATTTGATTCAGAAAAATCAAACAAAGGTTTTTCCTATACTATATTTCCTGTAAAGAAAATAAATGTTGGAAAAAATTTTAAAATTATGAGAAAATCGTTATTTAATTATTCTTTCTATTCACATCCTGAAATTGGAAATTTCAGGGTATGACATCATGCGAGGCAAGGATACACTCCATTCAAATGGAGGGTTTCCGAGGTTGGACGCTGTCCATGCAGCGGCTTGACGCATGGATACCGTTTCTATAAGTGAACGGTACTGTATGTGGACGCTTTCGTGACATGCTGGCACGAAAGGTTCGTTTTCTGCAGGAACACTAACCATGTTCGTAAGTCGTTAAGTGCGAATCGAATAGCTCCGACTAGTTATTATAAGGAGAGCCGATTATAAGCTTGCCACCGGCACTAACTACGTCTTTTGGATCTAGTTGTGTAAGGTCGTTTAAGGCGTGTGCATGCATAATTAAAATCTTGATGAACCTAAAATTTACCCTTAATTGCTTGAATAATTTTTCTAGGGAGATTGCTTGATCTTAGATAAGGTTTCCCTCTCTTTTGAACTTAGGAAAATTCTGGCAGATTCTGTCTCTGTCATTTTTCAATTTTTATAGCCAAATCTGTAGAGAATCTGACTAGACATCCTTTAGTAATGTTGTTTCTTATCAAGTTGAGCATCCACTGTGAATTTTTCAGGATTTTAGGAATTTATGTAGAGAGTTATGCTCAGTTTAGTGAGTCTCTGTTCCGCTGTTTTTCAGAACAGCACCCTTTTGCAAAAGAAATTGTTCGATCATGTTCCAATCCAGTCTAGCCCTACCCTTGAATACCAAAAAGGTGTATCATAATCTCACTGAGTTGCTACCAAAATTTGGTAATTTTTGGGGTCATAGATTCCGAGTTATGAATTGTGATTCATAACCTCCGAACGTTACGCCATCATTTTGTGCGTACTCATTTCGAGTTCCGGCATATCTTGCACCTTGTGCTAATGGCTGCCCTAAATTTCACCAAATTGAGGCACAAACATACCTTTTACTCTTTGAAATCTTGTGGAAGATTGAAACCTTTAGTAGTGGTCTGTGTAGGCAACATTCCTTTATAAGCCGTGATAACTTAACTTTGTGCACGTGTTCGCCTCGGGTTCTGACATTTGTCACTTATTCCAGATGTCTGCCTCCGGATCCATGAGCGTTGACACGCAGGCATGGACTCCCTTGAACTGCCTCGAGGAGGGTGGTTTTCCTGCACTTTTGTGGGACACCCTAAAGGACTTTGGGTACACAGCGTATCCCAAGTACTCGGCACGTGAGCTCATGACAACAGGCCAACTGCTTCGTTGGGAAG
The DNA here is from genome assembly GCA_947561735.1 of Cenchrus americanus. Lineage (NCBI taxonomy): Eukaryota > Viridiplantae > Streptophyta > Magnoliopsida > Poales > Poaceae > Cenchrus > Cenchrus americanus. The sequence continues at coordinate 70,417,260 of OX387244.1, read as the reverse complement.
TGAACATAAACATCCCCGTGTGCCCGACACATCCTACTGGGAAAGAGTGGGAGGTGAAGGCACAAGGGTGGAAATTAGCGGGCACCGTGCAAAAGGCTGCGTTGGAAGCACTCACAACTTTTTGTGAGAAGCATGCCGATTGGGTAGCTAGTACTGCAGCTAAGGTGATTCCTTTGCCTAAGCAGCATTCCGGGCATGGGATCGAACGCGAAGCTTTTCTCTCCGCTCAGGGCAATCCTCACTATAGTCCTGAACTTGACACCTCAGTCTGTTTCTCCAAAGCTAGGTTGGACCTCTATCAAACGATGGTTGGAGAAAGCATGTTCTATAGGCACCAAATTTATAGACAACAGGCTAATGGTGCAGAAGCTGTTGCCCAAGAGTTGAAGGAAGCTCGAGCAACGATAGCCAGTCTTAAGAAGAAAAGAAGGAAGGATAAAACAACAATACAAGAATTGAGCGAAGTCATTCATGAACAGAATTTCTTATTGCAGCATAATGATCAATACATGCTTGACTTAAAGAATCAACTAGAAGCTGTAGCAGCTCCACCTCCTAATCCAGAAGAGGAAGAAGATCCCGAGGAGATCCAAGGAGAATCTGAAGTGGAGACTGGACCCGCGTCACCATAAGGGAACTTAGGCTAGAGTGTTATTTAGTTGATGTTGGATACGCTTTCAATAAAGTAATGTGTTGTAGAATGGATCTTGTAATGACAATGCTTGTGATCAACTGTGGACCATGTGTTGGATTTCAACTTATGTCAAATGTTGTGGGAATTTTGCTCACTGACTGATATCATGTTTGCATGTGCGTACCGAGAGTTATGGTAATTTACGTACACCTCGGCCTCCTGTGAAAACAGCTAGGCAGAATCTCGGTTACGAATTTTTTTTGGGCATGATAATGTTGGAAATTGACTCGGAGTTGAATACCAACATCGGAGCGCATGGAATCATACATCCACTGACCAAAAATGAGAATTTTTCGGTGTAAGCAAGGATTTATGAACTTTATGCTCATGACCGTCGTGCTGTCCGACTCCGAAAGTTTGCCTTGAATGAGTTTTCGTCGTACATATTCTACTTGTTAATTTATGTGAGCAAGCTTACGAATATGTGCTTAATGAGAGCTCAAATTTTCAGATGGTCGGATCGACACGTAGCACCCCCAACGGTTTTGACGCGTCGGGTAATGGTGATCTACCACCGCCGCCACCTATGACGCCGGTGGAGACTTTCATGGCCGCCTAGACCGAAGTGTTGCACTAGATTTTGCAGACACAACAACAAATCGCGCAACAGATGCACCAGAGACCACCAGTGGGAGCTAATCAAGATGGACCGCAGATGGTCACCACCTATTCCCAGTTTATCGGAATGAAACCCCCAACTTTCACCAAAGCAGAAGAACCCCTTGATGCACATGCATGGGTTAGGGCCATTGAGGCCAAATTCTCTGCATTTGCCCTACCTTGTTCCGAGGAGCACAAGGCTAGATTTGCAGCCTTGCAGCTTCGTGGAGAAGCCTTAATGTGGTGGGAGCACTTTAAAATCATGCAACCTGCTGGACATGAAGTTACTTGGACTGAATTCAAGAGAGCTTTCAGGGACCACCACATCCCAAAAGGACTCATGGTTAGAAAAATGAAAGAGTGGCTTGCTCTTAGGCAAGGTGATAACACTGTGTATCAGTATGCACAGAAGTTTAACAGCCTTTGCCAGTATGGAGAACATCACGTGGACACCGATGCCAAAAAGATGGAACGTTTCCGTGATGGTCTCAGGAGTGAATTGTATGAAATACTAAACCTATTAGAGCCAAACAGTTATCATGAGTTGGTGAACAAAGCTATCTCGCAAGAGGATGCCATGATGAAGGTACAGAAGGAGAAGAAGAGGCATACTGAATTTACTTCGGGAATTGGATCGGGCAAGAAATTTCGTTTCGTCAAGAAGAATGCGCATGGTTCTTCCCAATCATCCGTGTCAGGACATTGGAGAATGACTCCATCTCAGCATAAGCCTTCGGGAAATTTTCAGTACCGCCAGGTTCAGCCACAAGTCTTCAAGCCAAAGGAATTTCAACCTCGTGTTTGCTACAATTGTAGGCAACCCGGGCATTATGCCAATGAGTGCCCAAACCCTAAGAGGATCAAGACTGAGCCACAGACTCCGAACCCCGGAGTAGCTAAGGGCAATCGTGGAAAGAAGCCCATAATTCAAGTGAAGCAAGGTCAGCTTAACTTCACGGGTAACCCTTCTATCCGAGAGCATGTCTCCTTACTGTTTACTTTTGACGATGGAAGCTTACTCCATCCTCACTTCTAGTTGTTTTAAGAACTAAACCCAGAAATCTTGGTGAACAAATGTAATGACACATTTGTTTACTAGCCTTCCCTTTCTTCATAGAATCTTTAAGGTAATCATCTCTTTTTCAACTTAGTCTTTCCACCGGAATCCCCAAGATTCACACCAATCAACCGGATAAGTTGAAGGAGTGGGATCAAAGATTTCTTGAGAAATCACGGTCCGATCTTCGGACCGTTGGACCCCATTCGTTTCAGTGCCACGATGGTACGACGCCGTAGCGTCGCCCTGCCATCTCTTTTCCCGCGACCACGATCACGTCATCGAGACCTCACGGGTCGACCATTATCGAGCCCCGTGTGGCAACCGCCGGATTGCTCCGCTAGTCCCTACCTCAGTCGGTTGGGATGACCGTTGCGTTTCGTTGGGCTATATAAAGGAGAAACCCTTCCGCGGTGTTGCCATTGCCAAGTCTCGCCTGCTTTCGAGCTCGACAGTGTCGCCACTCTTATTTTCCCCGGCTATTTTTGGCCAACCCACCGCTAGCCCAGCTTCATTGTTGCTCCGCCCACTTGCCGAACAAGCTGGTTAGTCGTCTTCGTCGACCACCTCCAGAAGAAGCTCGAAGAAGACCGAAGGAAGAATCCCGACTCCATCGTCGACCATGCCCCAGTTCGTGGAGATGTTCGAGTCCCTCCGCTGGACGCTTGTAGCAATGTACCTCTGCATAGTCGGCGGAGTTTGTCTTCTTTTAGTTTTCCATGTACATATCCATCCTCTTCCTCATGAACTGTGATGAAGCAGTGAAGAGAGCACCGTGTATCTTTTGCCCTATATGAATTCTCGCTACCTAGAAATTTAAGCGAGTACATATTTCCATCTTGTAACCCTTATCTTGTTAGAAAGTGTTGTTCTAATCTTGTTGTCAAATCTCGGGACAAGATTCTGTTTAAGGGGGGTAGGCTGTGACGCCCCAGGTTTTCAGCCGGGTCAAGTAACCCTAATGATTCGGTCAACAGTGTTGACTTTGGTCAAACGACGGTCCACCTGGGCCATCACCTCGAAAACATCACCGACAAACCCTAATGACACCTTTTGGTCAACCATAGCCCACCTTGGTCAAAACCCCACTCAAAAACCCTTAACTCCTTGTTGACCCATCAATGTCAGCCGGAACTTTTGCCGCATTCTCCAAATTTCACCTAAACACTTGAAATTCTCCCAATACAAAAGTTGTGTGTTTTGTTGAGGGACACAACTTTCATGTTGAGTGGCATTGATGGTTTGAAGTGCAAATTGGTGGAAATTGCAAGTTAACGTCTGCTTTCACTGCACACTGGAGCCGAGCAATTCTGCATCTTGGCATCCATATTGTGCAGAAAAGGTTGAGAAAAAGGCTATACGCCCTTTGTGAAAGTTGTAGAGGATTAGGAGATCTACAACTTTGCTGTTGATCACTTTGTTCACTTCTGTTCAAAAATATGGAGTTTTGCGCAGTGGAAAAGGGTTAATCGAAATTGAGCCGGCACTCCCGGCGCCAGAGCGCGCCGACGCGTGCGACGTCGTGACGCGGGCGCACACATGTGTAGCAAACATGGCCTCATATGCCATTTGTTCGGAGTTTGGTTTTGGTGATTGATTGCAGCATGATCATTGGGACTAACCATATTGTTTGAGCATGTCTTTGTAGACATTTCTAGGTCCCAAGGATGCAAGAAAACCCCATGCAAAAATGCCAAAACAAAGGGTCAAAACCGAGCAAGAAAAGGAAAAGAGAAGACACCGTCGGATGAACCGACGGTCCCTCATTTACAAGCGTCGGTGCAATCGTCGGACGAGTTGGTACACAGGGTGAAACCCTAGGTACCATCGGATGAACCGACGGTCCATTTTCTACATGCGTCGGACGAGTTGCAGAGGAAGAGCAAGGAAGACAGTAGCACCGGATGATCCGACGGTCTGAGTGGGGACCCCGTCGGTCTATCCGACACTCAGTTTGAATTCATACAGAGACGCGCCAAGACGAAGCCTTCAGCACTGGATGATCCGACGCCTTGGTCAAGGCATAGCGTCGGTCTATCCAACGGTTTGTTGGAAGCTAACGATCCGACTTGGACGCGAGGCCTTCGAAGACGGATGATCCGACGCGGCGTCGAGCATAGCGTCGGAGCGGTTGTGTCGAGAGAACCTCAACGGCTACGTGACGTGGGAGGGGCACGGATGAACCGACGCCCGGAAAAGCATAGCGTCGGATCATTTGACTGTACCTTTTTCAGTGGACGTTAGCCAACGGCTAGTTTGATGCCTTGGGCTATTTATACCCCCTCCACTCACTCATTTGAGGTTGCTGGATTGTGTGGAAGTGCAGAGGAGTTCAAGACACATTCAAGATCATATCCAATCCATCCAAGTGCTTAATTGCTCATCCTTAGACTAGTGCATGCGTTGTGTATGTACTTAGTGCTAGGCTTAGCTTAGAGCTGAGTGAGTGCAAGGTTGTGCCAACCTTGTGAGGTGATTCTTGAGTGAATCCAGTTGTACAAGGTTCGCCGGAAGCCTTGGGGCCTAAGTGTCTCACCGGCAATCGTCATCGACCCTTCGGCTTGGTGTGGAGCGGCGAGGACACTTTGTGCGGGGGACGTGGAGACCCCCTTCCTTGGTGGAGAAGCTCCTTAGTGGAGGTGGCATCAAGGTGACCAAGGGAGCTTGACAAGTGCCTAAGTGGCTAGCCTTTGTGGCGAGTAAAGTGGTGCTCTTGGGAGAGACTTGGTGACCGGGAAGCAATACTCTCGTGTGAGTGCTTCAACAACGTGGACTAGGGGTGGCTTAGTGCCTACCGATACCACGGGATAAATCACGTGTCAAGAGTTTGCTTCCTCTCATCCCCTTTACGTTTCCGCATTTACTCTCTTGCAATCTTTGCTTGCCTCTACATTCCTAGAGTAGTATCATGCTAGGATTGGCTATAGGTTGCAAACCTTCGTTTGGGATGGGAGTTTTGTCGGTGCGGAATATGGTCCCGACACTAGCCAGTAGATAGCGCCGTGGTCTATCCCTCAATGGTCGATGCCAAGCAACAAATGACACAAGGTTTTATCCTGGTTCCGGCCGAGGGGGCCGTACATCCAGCAGGGGTGTGCTCGTGGCACTATATTGCTCAGCACCGGGGGTGCCTGTAGTGGGGCTGCTACAAGCAAGGCGGGAGAGGAAGCGTGGCCTCCAAGTCCCTGGAAGAGTGACTGAAGATGTCGTTGGAGAATAAGAGAGTGAGTGCACGGTGTGTTGTGTTGAACTCCGTCTCTGTTCGTCCGTCCCCCCTGCGTCTGGGGGTTCGCCTCCCCTTTTATAGATCAAGGGGGCAGCGGGTTACATGCGCGCCGCGCTATCTAGCTATGTGGAGAAGTGCGACGTGCTACGGCGTAGAATGGGCGGCCGTCTGGGCGATCCTTGCAGCGATCTGGTCATCATGGCCTGACTTGTACCCGAACAGTGGCGATTCGGGGGTAGGAGAGCAGCGGATGGCGGTGATGTTCTCTGATAGGCTCGAGGGAGGTGCTGACGCAGGCCCGTACGGCGCACAGGGGCAGGCAGAACGGCGCTCCTTCCCAACGCGCCTCACGGGGCTGAAGTCGTTGCTACAGGGTCCGGCGTGCGCCTGCATGCACGGGTACGGCGGCCACACCGTTACAGTGGCGGGGATGGCAGTCCACCGGCCTATCGCCTCCACCTAACCCTGTAGGGTCACAAGAAAGTACATCGAGGGTGCGCCGGCCCCCTTTCCGAGGGCTCGGCGCGTTAGCCGTACCGGGGCGTGCGCGCGGTGTCACGGGACCGACACCGGCCGCACTGTACCGTACCCTCCCACAGTGGCGGGGATGGGCTCCTCCCTGGGGAGTTGGTGCGGCGGCACCGGGGGCGAGCCCGGCGCATGATGGCGCCGTCTCGCGGCGTCGTGGCGTTAAATGCCCGTGTACGGGGCCGGCGCACGCGTGAGGGGTACCCTCGAGCGTGGCGGACCCCGGCCGAGGGCGGGACGTACCCTCGAGCGAGGCGAAACCCGCTCGAGGGAAGTGCTGCCCCTCGAGCGGGGCGATGCCCGCCCGAAGGGAGCGTGCAGCCTCGAACGAGGCGGAGTCCGTTTCGAGGGGATCCTTATGTGGGCCGCCTCGATGGGCCGTCGGAGTCCCTGTGGGCCGTGTCCACGCATGGTTAGTCACCCGCATGGTTAGGCTTAACGTGTTCGTGCCGGGATTTAAGTGAGGATTTCCCCGTTGTTTAAGGGGACCCCTAGGGGCGTCCCCGACGGTAGCCCCCAAGCATGCGGGTTTGCCATTGAGGCTCCCGCCGGATGCCGGAACCTACCGATAGGACGTTCTTCCCTCCTTGTTTGCGAACGCTTTCCGTGGGGCCGCGTCGGCGGACCCGCGGGTCTAGCCCCGAAGCCTGCGGGAGTGTGGATACTCTGCCCGAGGGGTTTACCGCGAGAATTTTGGTCGGAGAGACGTGGCACATATGCCAACCGGCATCGGCGGTATTTCAGCCGGCTCGGGGGGGTGCACGCACCGCCGACACTTTGTCTCGGGCGGGTGCGGTTTCAAGGAGGTGTAGCCGTGCGTCAAGCCCCCGAGCCTTGGCCCGTTCGAGGCGATCGGGTAGAGCTCGACGACTTGTTTTTTAACGCGCCCTCGCCGTCCCTCCGCGGGACGGAGGGTGAGGTTTCGCAACTCCCATCGAGCGGGTCGCGAATTGCGATTCCTCTTCGAGCCGGTAGCGGGTGGTTCAAGTGGACGCCCATGCCCCGTTCGATAAGGGTGAGGCCGCGCGGTCCGGAGACACGTCCATGGAAGCGCTTGCGTGGGTTTGCTAGGTGGGGCTCGGTCCCGTTCGCTAGGGACCGAGGGCGCGGAAGCTCTCCCTCGGTGGGATCCCTCGGCTGGCGCCCTCGGCCGGCTCTTGAACACGACATGTGGGGCACCCTCGAGCCGACGGGCTCGAGGAACGGCTCGAATGCGCGTGCCCTCGTCGTCCCTAACTCGCGATCCGTGGCGCTGTTCGAACCCGTCGAGGGTCGGGCTTCGAACCTCGATCGGTAGGGCCGTGCGGGGGTGGCGCCCGGGCGGCCCCGTCTTTTCACGTTTGCGGCCGTCGAGGGTGCGGGCGGGCCGGCCCTCGAGGTGCTTGGTTGGTAGCACGGCGTATGTGCCTTCTTTTAGAGGGTTGACATTGTCTCGAGCCGGGGGCTCGTTCCGCTCGAGGGTTTTGCGTGGCATGGGTGCCCGCGGTGTACGCTCTACATCGAGCGAGGTCCGGGCGACCTTCTCACGTCGATATCCCATCAAGGGTTGACGTCATCTTGAGCCAAGGGCTCGTGCCGCTCGAGGGTTTTACGTGGCATGGGTGCCCGCGGTTGCCTGCTCTACATCGAGCAGGTCCCAGGCGACCTTCTCACGCTGATATCCCATCGAGGGTCGCTTTTGTTTCGAGCCGGGGGTTCGCTCCGCTCGAGGGTTCTCCTTGCTTGGCAAGGGACCCGGGCGTTTAAGTGCCTCGCGGTCGTGGCCGCGGTTTTGCAGTGCGGGCGCGCCTTTTCGTGCGGCGCGCGCGCGCGCGCGCGCGTAGTGGGCGGCGTGGCGGCGGACGTGACGGCTTCGCCTCGGTTGCTGCCGGTCCTCGCCGTAATGATGGTCCGCCTGTGATGACGTGGCCTCAGCGTTCGTGGTGGGGCCCGCTCGTCGACGCGATGGAAAGATTCCCTGCAGTTAATGCTAGCGGGGCGTCCGCTCCGGAGAGCTCGCCCGTTGGCCTATAAAGCTGCGGGGAGGAGGAGACGGCGGTTTTTTACCTTGGCATCTCACCATTTTCAGTCCCCCTCCCCTTCGTCTTCGCCTAGCTCCTGCCACCGCGCGGTGTCGCCACTAGAGCTTTCCTTCCGTTTCTTGTCCTCCGTCCTCGCATTCCTTCGTGCTTCCTCATGGCGCCGCCACAGCTTCCCCTCACGATCTTGGAGCCGTACGCCTGGGAGAGGTCGACGGTGACGCGGTTGGCCCTTGGCGAGCTGGTCGCCGCCGGTCAGCTGGCGGCCAACGAAGACGGACGTCCGGCGGAGTGGATCGTGCCACCGGCCGCGGACCACGAGCCCAACCCGCCGGAGGGCTACGTGGTGAGCTTCATCCGTTACCACGAGCGAGGCTTCACCACGCCGGCGAGCACCTTCATGCGGGCGATGTGCTACTACTACTACGGGGTGGAGCTGCACAACTTCGCCCCCAACGCGATCTCGCAGGCGGCCACATTTGTGGGTGTTTGCGAAGGGTACCTGGGGATCCCAGTTAATTGGGAGCTCTGGGTACACCTTTTCCGCGTGGAGCTCATCACGCAGCCCACGATGGAGCCGAGGACCCGCCGCGCGATGCACGCCGGCGGGATGTCGCTTGCCCTGCGGGGGCAATTCAAGGACGTCTACATCCCCTGCACCATGACGACGAACAACGCCGGCTGGGAGATGGGATGGTTTTATCTGCGCAACGCCGAGCCCGGCCTTCCCCCCTACACCGGCCGGGTGTTCAAGGAGAGGCCCGCCTCCTGGGGCTACGGGGTGTCCACGCCCCAGCATCGGAGGCGGCAGGAGTCCGTTCTCGCCGCCCTGCAGCGCCTGGCGAAGATGGGGCTGAACGCGATGGGCGTCCTTGCCTTCCTTCATCACCGGCGGATCGTGCCGTTGATGGAGAGGCCGCTCTGCATCTTCGAGATGACAGAGACGGCCAACCCCGTAGACCTGGCGAGGTCGCGGATGCTCCCGACGCCCCTCGAGCGGCCGTACGCGCTCACCCGGGCGCGGAGCGCCGTTGACACCCGGGTGCCATCTCCTGCGGGGCGGACCCCGTGGGACATCGAGATGCTCCCCACCGGCCCGTTGGTGAGTGTGGTTCTTGATTTCGTTTTGGTTTTTAGCGTTGCCTTTGCCTCCTGACACGCCTTTGTTGCTCCTGTGTGCAGCTGGTGACCTTCACCATCGCCAAGTCCGTTCCGCCCACCCCCGACTCCCGTGCGCTCGGCCGGGCGGCGCAGCGGGGAGCGACGAGGAGAGAGCGGGCGGCGCGCAAGAGGGAGCACGCGAGGGCGACGTCAAGCACGCCGCGGCCGGCGGGCCGCGGAGTACGGCGGCGCGAGGAGCCGGGGCTCTCCTCCCCGGAGATCGAGGAGCCCTCATCCTCGGAGGAGGACGAGGAGGAAGAGGGCCGAGGGGAGGGCCCCTCGACGGGTGGCGGCCTGCGCCTCCGTCGCCGGAGCCGGCGCGCGGCGACAAGGGCGGCTTCGCCCGGGGCGGGCGCACGGCGTCCGCCGCCGGGCAATCGACATCGGGGGCGGCGCGCGCCGCGGAGTGCGCGCGCGCGCCACGAAGGCGCGCGCGGCGAGCGCGCGCCCGTGCGCGCGTCAAGCGTGCGCGCGCGCGGGGCGAGCGTGCCCGCACGCGCGGCACGCCGTCGTCGGGGGGCGCGGCGGCTAGCGTGTCCGCACGCGGGCGAGCGTGCCCCCGCGTGCGGCGGCGCCTTCGGGAGGCGCGCGGCGTCGGCCGCGCCCGCGCACGGGCGGGCGTGCTCGCGCGTACGGCCGGCGCCGTCGGGAGGCGCTACGGCAGGCGTGGCAGCTGCGCCGGCCTCATCTGCTGAGGCCTCGAGGAAAAGGAAGCGGGCCTTTTCCTCTTCGAGGTAAGGAGCCCGTCCTTTTTCGTTTGGTTTGATTTATCGATGATTAGGTGCCCTAACCTTCTGTCCGTGCCTGCGCAGGGTGGTGCCAACCGTCCCTCCCCTTGCACCAGCCAAGGTGCTGAGGACGGACGCATCGATCCCCACCTGGCGGCGCTCGTCAAGGGCGTCGCGCCCGGGACAAGCACGGCGGCGGGCGCGGGCTCGCAAGGTGCGGTCGGGGCCCCGAGGCCTCGGCCGTCGGATCAGCCGGCGCGGCGCGGCCGGCGGTCGGCCGAGGAGCGGCCGGCGCGGCCGTCGTGGAGACACGGGCCGCGGCGGCGGCCGTGGGTGGAGGTGGAGCGGGCGCGGCCTGCGGGGGCGCCCCGTGGATGCGGTGGTACGGCCCGAGGTGGCGGCCCGCGGTGCCACGACGAGCGCCCGTGGCCACGGAGGCGCGGTGGAGGTGCCGGCGGAGGCGGCGCAAGCGGCTTGCGCCCGCCGGCGATCTTCGGGCGGAGGTGGTGGAGGTCTCGGACGACTCTCCACCGCCGGGTGGAATCGCGTGGGCCGGGCGGCCCACGAACTTCCCCGAGCCCCAGGAGGGGGCCCTCGTGAGGCGGCACGAGGGTCACATGGTGGTGGGGGGCCGAGGACATGGTGCCGAGGCCTCGTCCTCCCACGTCGGCCGCCCCGCCCAGGCGGAGGGGGTCGTCGAGGATCCCCCTGCGTTCGCTGACGCCAGGGGGGAGCAAGAGCTCTGGGGCGAGCTCCGGAGCCACGGCGCCACGCTCAACCGCGCGCCCCGAACGAGGCGGCGCGGGTCCATGGCGGCCGGCTCGGCTCGTCTTCCAGGTGAGCCATGGTTGCTCGTCCTTTTCCCCTTTCGTTTTCGTACGCTGCGTTCAAGTCTTGGCGCTTACGGGCTTCGATTCTGTGATTGCCAGGAGCTCGAGCGTCGTGCCCATGACAAGTACGACGCCTTCGACCGGTTGAACGCCGAGGTTCACCAGCTCCGGGAGCGGTGCAGCGCCTTCGACGCGCTTGCCGACGCTCTCAGGACGCCGACGACCGGGCGGCGTGTCGGGCGATGGCGTGGTGCGACGAGCTCCGGAGAGCTCGGGACGGGGACGCCCCGCGGCGCTCGAGCCTCGAGCGGGTCCGCGCGGCCCTCGTCGATCGTGACGAGGCACCGTGGAATGCGCGCGCGGACCTAGAGAAGACGCGGACGCCGGCCGCCAACCGGGAGGCGGGGGTGGCCACCGCTCGCGCCGAAACCCGGGAGCTCCGCACGTCGCTCGAGGGGGCGCGGGCGCGGCGGCGCCGGGGCGAGGAGCGGGCGCGCGGGCCGGGAGCGGCGGGCCAAGGAGGCCGACGACCCGAAGGCCGCTCTCGACGCCAAGGCCGCGGCCCTCGTCACCGCCGAGGAGCGGCTCCGCAAGAGAGCACCGCCCGCCAAGGGGCCGAGGAGCGGCTCCCGGCGAGGAGCGAGCCGCCCTCACCGATGCCCGTGCGGCCGGGAGCGAGGAGCGCGCCGCCCACGAGGTGACGCGGAAGTCCTTGGCGGATCGGGGACGCCAAGCTCTCCAAGGGCCGAGGGCGAGGTCATTGTGCTCGGCATTGCGAGCGCGAACCGAGAGATGGCCCTCCGGGAGCGAGGGTGAGACCGTCAAGCGCCTCGAGGGCGGCGGTCGAGGCCGTGCGCCGCGACCTCGAGATGGAGAAGAAGCAAGTCGAAGGTGAGCCACAATCTGACTCTTGTCTTATTGGATTTTCGATTGGGAACTTCGCATTCCCTTTTTTTCTGATTTATCCCTTGCCTTGGTGTTCCCAGGCTTGCGCACTGCTCTGGGGCACGCGGCAGAGCGGGCCGAGGCGCTGCAGGCTTCCTACAATTCATCCGAGCAGAAGTTGCGGGAGCTGCGCGATGCAGCCCTCGAGACCTGCCGCACCGTCGAGGAGGGCGAGGCACAGGCCCGCAGCTCGGCCGGCCGGCCGCCTGCGCGCCCTTGGTGGCCACGTCACCGAGCGGATGCGCCGGGCGCTGCAGCTGGGCGTCCAGAAGGCCCTCGGAGTGGTGCGATCCCACTACGAGGTAAACTTCGAGGCGCTGGCGGAGGGGTACATCGTTCCCGAGGGCGTCGAGGACGAGGTGGCCATGGAGCGTATGGATGCGCTCGCTGCCGATGCCGCCGGGTCGCTTGCCGAGGCCTTCGAAGAATTCCTCTTCCCGGACGTCGCCGATGCTGCTGCTCCTCCCGCCCGAGCGCTTGGGCGCTAGGCCCATTTTTTGTTTATGTGTATCAGAATTCTGGCCTCGTGGCCTTTTGTAAACAAACAAGTTGTTTCATGAACATAAGCAGTCGCTGTAAATGAAGTTGTTTGTTTATCACGCTTTTTGTTTCTCCTTCTTCCTGAGTAGATTCTAGTTAGGGAAATTCGATTTTCGCAGGGGGCCCGCTGGGTTGGAGGCGAGAGAGAAGGGCCATAGCCACGCGGCGTAGGCTATCTCTGGCTCGCACGCTCCTTCCGCTGTGCCGCCTGCGCCCTGTTCGAATCGTGGCTCGAGGTTGAAGTAGGAAACAAACTTAGCGCGTGTGGGTTGTTGCGTTTTTTGCGCGAAAAAATGGGACCATTTTGGGGGAGAGTGTCCCCGCAGTAGCCCCCGAGGGTAACTTGGGTTTCAGGGGAAAGCCGAGTTATCCTTTTTATTGAGCCTAAAGCTTTTACATAGTCGTTGCCAACTGGGGCGTTGGCGATGTAATTTTTACAACAAAAATACTTGGAGAATCCTAGCTAAGGGTAGAAGCGACGTAGCTGTTGGATGTTCCAAGCGTTGGTGAGCTCTTCACCGTCCTCGTTGGCCAGCTTGTATGTGCCCGGCTTGAGTACCTTCACCACGACGTAGGGTCCCTCCCATGGGGGCGATAGCTTGTGGCGCCCTCGGTTATCTTGGCGCAGCCTTAGGACCAGATCCCCCTCGCTGAAATCCCGTCGACGTATCTTGCGTGCTTGGTAGCGTCTTAGGGATTGTTGATACCTTGCGGAGTGCATTAAGGCTACGAGGCGTGCCTCGTCCAGCTGGTCCAGCGAGTCCTCGCGGGCTCGCTGGTTAGCATCCTCGTCGTAGCCTCGGACCTTGGGCGACCCGTATTCCAAATCCGTGGGGAGGACGGCCTCCGCGCCGTGGACTAGAAAAAATGGGGTGAACCCGGTGGCTCTGCTTGGGGTGGTCCTTAGGCTCCACACAACCGCCGGTAGTTCTTGGAGCCATTTTCGCCCAGATTTGTTCAACTGGTCGAAAATTCTTGGCTTGAGACCCTGTAAGATCATGCCATTGGCACGTTCCACTTGGCCGTTAGTCTGTGGGTGCGCCACAGCTGCCCAGTCCACACGGATGTGGAACTTGTCGCAGAACTCCAAGAACTTCCGGCCCGTAAACTGGGACCCGTTGTCTGTGATGATGGAGTTTGGCACTCCAAAGCGGTAGACGATGTCGGTGAAGAATGTCACCGCACTGCTCGGCCCTTAAGTTCGTGATGGGGCGCACCTCCACCCACTTGGAGAACTTGTCAATTGCGACTAGCAAGTGGGTGAAGCCCCCGGCGCCTTCGCGGGGGCCCGATGATGTCCGGCCCCCACACGGCGAACGGCCATGTGACGGGGATGGTACGTAGGGCGTGGGCGGGCAAGTTGGACTTGCGGGCGTAGAACTGGCACCCTTCGCAGGTGCGTACGATTTCGCTGGCGTCCGCGACCGCGGTAGGCCAGTAAAAGCCTTGGCGGAACGCATTGCCGACGAGGGTGCGGGGTGCGGCGTGGTGGCCACAGATCCCCGCATGGATGTCCCGTAGGAGCTCGCGCCCCTCGGGAATGGGCACGCACCGCTGTAGGATGCCGGAGGCGGCGCGCTTGTACAGCTCGCCGTCGACGAGGGCAAAAGATTTAGCCATCCTAGCGATGCGCCTAGCCGCGGCCCGATCTGCGGGAGTTCCCCTCGAGCGATCCAGGCGATGTATTTCTCCCGCCAGTCCGCCTGGACGGGGGCCGGCTCGATGTCCATCGCGTCGGCCTCGTGGGAGCCGTACCCCTCGAGGAGGGAGAGCACGTACGCCTCGTTCGAGGGGTCCTCGTCCATGGGCTCCGCACCCGCTGGATTCGAGGGAGCCCCCGAGGGTCCGTCGTGATTCGAAGGGTAGGGCTCGAAGACGACCGAGGGTTGAGCGATGTCGCGCGCGAAAACGTTCGGGGGGACGGTGATCCGCCCGGACGCGATCTTGGCGAGTTCGTCCGCCTCTTCGTTGTACCTTCGGGGCACATGGTTGAGCTCGATGCCGTAGAACCTGTCCTCGAGGGCCCGCATGGCCTTGCAGTAGGCCTCCATCTTGTCATCATGGCAGCTCGCGTTCTTCATGACTTGATCGATCACGAGCTGCGAGTCCCCGCGCACGTCGAGGCGCTTGACGCCCAACTCAATGGCGATTTTGAGGCCGCGAGAGCGGGGCCTCGTACTCGCCCATATTGTTGGACGCGGGGGAAGTGGAGGCGCACTGCGTAGCGCATGTGCTCCCCGAGGGGTGACACGAAGAGCAGGCCCGTGCCTGCTCCCGTTTTCATCACTGAGCCGTCGAAGAACAGAGTCCAGCACTCTGCCTGGATTTGTGGGGGCGGCAGCTGTGTGTCCGTCCACTCAGCGACGAAATCCGCCAGGATTTGCGATTTGATTGCCTTGCGTGGGGCGTAGGCGAGCATTTCGCCCATCAGCTCCACGGACCACTTGGCGATTCTTCCCGCGGCGTCGGGGTTGCGGATGATTTCTCCTAGCGGAAAAGAAGAAACCACCGTGACGGGGTGGGCCTCGAAGTAGTGGCGGAGCTTGCGCCGCGCAAGAACCACTGCGTACAGCAGCTTCTGGACTTGTGGGTAGCGCGTCTTTGTGTCCGAGAGGACCTCGCTAATGTAGTAGACTGGCCGCTGCACAGGCAAGGCGTGCCCTTCCTCCGTGCGCTCCACAACGATCACGGCGCTTACCACCTGGGTGGTCGCGGCCACGTAGAGCGCGAGGGGGCTCGCCGTCCCGTGGCGGCGTGAGAATCGGGGCGTGCGTCGGTGGCCGCCTTTAGCTTGTCAAGCGCATCTTGGGCCTCGGTGGTCCGGGAGAAACGCTCGTGCTTCTTGAGTAAGCGGTAGAGGGGCGAGGCCCTTCTCACCGAGCCGCGAGATGAAGCGGCTCAAGGCGGCAAGGCACCCCAACACCTTCGCACCCCTTTGAGGTCCGGATCGGCCCCATTCGTTCGAGGGCCGCGACCTTTTCGGGGTTGGCCTCGATTCCCCGCCCGGGAGACAATGTACCCCGGGAGCATGCCTCGCGGCACTCCAAAGACACATTTTTCGGGGTTTAATTTGACCCCATTGGCCCGTAGGCGGTGAACGCGACGCCAAGGTCGCCAACCGGTCGTCCGCCTTCCTGGTCTTCACGACGATGTCGTCCACGTATGCTTCGACCGTCCGCCCGATGTGATCCCCAAAAACGTGCTGCATGCAGCGCTGGTATGTTGCACCCGCGTTTCTGAGGCCGAATGGCATCGTGACGTAGCAGAACGTCCCGAACGGTGTGATGAATGAGGTCGCGAGCTGGTCGGACTCTTTCATCTTAATCTGGTGGTATCCGGAATAAGCATCAAGGAAACAGAGTAATTCGCACCCAGCCGTTGAATCAACGATTTGATCTATGCGCGGCAGAGGAAAAGGAACTTTGGGACATGCTTTATTAAGGCGGTATAGTCTACACACATCCGCCACTTCCCATTTTTCTTCTTTACAAGCACGGGATTGGCTAGCCACGTAGGGTGGAATACTTCCTTGATGAATCCGGCCTCGAGGAGCTTCCGCAGCTCCGCTCCCGATTGCCGTCGCCGCTCCTCGTCGAAGCGGCGCGGCCGTTCTTTGCACGGCGCGGGCGTACGGGGATGTCAAGGGAGTGCTCGGCGACTTCCCTCGGGATGCCGGCATGTCCGAGGGGCTCCCACGCGAAGATGTCGGCGTTGGCGCGGAGGAAGTCGACGAGCACCGCCGCCTATTTTGGGTCGAGGGTCGAGCTGACCCTCAACGCCTTGCCCTCGGGGGCGAGGGGTCGAGGGGGACCCCTTTGGTGCCTTTCTCTGCCTCGAAGGCGCCGACGTGCTTGGCGGCGGAGTTGAGGTCCTCGTTGACCATCTTCTCCAGCGTGTTCACCAGCGCTTCATCCAGCGCCAGTGCCTCTGCATGTTCCACGCACTCGACGTCGCAGTCGAATGCGTGCTCGATGGACGACCCGACGGTGATGACGCCGTTTGGGCCGGGCATCTTCATCTTCAGGTAGGTGTAGTTGGGGACCGCCATGAACTTGGCGTAACATGGTCGCCCAAGGATGGCATGGTAGGCCCCTTTGAACCCCACCACCTCGAAGGTGAGGACTTCCTTGCGGAAGTTCTTAGGGGTGCCAAACCAGACCGGCAGGTCGATCTGCCCGAGGGGCCGAACACCTTGCCGGGCGCGATGCGGGTGGAACGGCTTCGTCTTCGGGCCGCGAGCTGGTCCAACCCGATCCCCATCAGGCGCAATGTATGCGCGAAGAGGATGTTGAGGCTACTGCCTCCGTCCATAAGGGCCTTTGAGAACCGGGCGCTCCCAATGATGGGATCGACCACCAGTGGGTACTGGCCCGGGTTGGGGATGCGATTCGGGTGGTCTTCCCGACTAAAGGTGATGACGTCTTCCGACCAATTGAGAAAGGCCGGAGGCGCCCTCTCCGCGGCGAGGACTTCGTGTCGCTCCTTCTTGCGCTGCCGGGTCGACATGTCGACGGTAGGTCCCCCAAAGATGAGGAACACATTTTCGACGGCGGGGAAGCCGCCGGCGTCGCCATCGCCCCCGTCTTTCTTGGCCTCTGCCTCCTTCGCGGCGGCGCGGCCATAGAACTTCTTGAGCATGTCGCACTGCTCAAGGGTGTGTTGCACTGGGGTCTTGTGGTAGGGACATGGCTTCTTCAGCATGTCGTCGAACACTCCCGGCCTCGAGGGGCCGGTCGAGGGCCCCGTCGAGCCGGGTCGACAGCGAGGGCCTCGGCGTTGCCGCCGTCGCGCCCTTGCTCGCGCGCCTCGCGGTGCGGCTTTTTCCCCTTGTTGCCCCGCTTGTCGTTGCGGCGCGGCTCCTTGGGCTTGCTGCCCTCCGCGGGCGCGTCCTCAGAGCGTTTGCCCTTCTTGCCGTCGAAGATCGCCCCCACGGCCTCCTCCCCGGAGGCGAAGCTGGTGGCGATGTCGAACAACTCGTTGGAGTCCGCAGGAGGGCTGCGTCCCAGCTCCCGCACGAGATCCCGGCACGTGGTGCCCTCGAGGAAGGCATGCACGATTTCGGACTGCGCTACGCTGGGGAGCTCCGTGCAGCGCTTGGAGAAGCGCCGTATGAAGTCCCGCAGCGACTCGCCGGGCCCCCGCGTGCGGGAGCGCGAGGTCCCAAGAGTTCCCGGGCGCACGTATGTGCCCTGGAAGTTGCCCACGAACGTGTGGACTAGGTCGTCCCAGTTGTGGATTTGGCTGGCGGGCAAGTGCTCGAGCCATGTCCGGGCCGCATCGCCCAGATGCAGGGGCAAGTTGCAGATGATGACCTCGTCGTTAGTTGCCCCGCCCAGCTGGCAAGCCAAGCGGTAGTTGTTGAGCCAGACACGGGGGTCCATCTCCCCGTTGTACTTGACAATCGTCGAGGGTTGGCTGAAGTGTTGGGGGAACGCTGCCGCTCGGATCTCCCGGCTGAACACGCGGGTGCCCGGGGGCTCCGGCGTCGGGGAGCGGTCCTCGCCGCCGGCCCGTAGCGCCCACCCCGTCGAGGGTGGTAACCCCTTGCCGCTCGCGCGTCCGCCTTGCCGGTGCGCCGGGCGTTGATGACGTTGCGAGCGTCGCCATCTAGTGCCCCGCGCGTGTCGAGGAGTCGCTCCTTGGCCGGCGTGCGCCCCTTGCTCGGTGGGATGCCCCGCCGGTCCCCCCCGCGTGCACCGAGGGTTCGCCTCCTTGTGCGGCTTCATCGCCCCGTGCATCCCCCCCCGCGTTGGCGGATGCGTGAGGCCGAGCTCTCGGCCCGCCGGACGGCCGCTTGCTCGATGAGAGTTTGCACCTCGCGGTGCATGTCTCGAGCCTCGGGGGTCGAGGGTGCGGCATAGCCCGCGGCGGCGTCGCGGCGGCGACGAGCTTCGGCTCGCCCGTGGGGGCACGTCCGTGTTCCCGACGTTGGGGGGTGGTGTTGAGGCGGTCGCGGACACCGCCGGCCCGGCTCCCGCGCGCGTTCGCCACGCGCAGAAGCCTCCCCTGCCATTGAGGCGCGGAGCAACCGCACCGTTCGGTACTCTTCCGCCAGCTTGGCCTCGAGCTCGCGGGCTTGGGCTAGCTGTGCATCGACGTCGGCCCCAACAGGAGTGCTTGGCCCAGCGGCCAGGCGCTCGGCGATCCCTGGGGCAGGCGTGACTTCCCCGTCTCCCGGCGCCCACTGCGCCGGCGGCGTTGGCCGGGTCGTTGGTGATGACGGCGCAACACTCCCGCGTGGGGTCGTAGCTCCCGGTGCTGGAGTCGTCGGAGCAGCCAAACCGTAGTCCGTGGCGTCGAGGAAGCGCCTGAACGCGACTGGGTCCGGCACGCCGGAGAAGTCCCACTCCGCGTATCCGTGGCGGTTGGCGGGTGGCATCGTGTCGACGGAGCCCAGGGATGACTCATCTGCTGGC
Organism: Cenchrus americanus; assembly: GCA_947561735.1. Classification (NCBI taxonomy): domain Eukaryota; kingdom Viridiplantae; phylum Streptophyta; class Magnoliopsida; order Poales; family Poaceae; genus Cenchrus; species Cenchrus americanus. The sequence continues at coordinate 70,398,517 of OX387244.1, read as the reverse complement.
CGAGGTGCCGGGTCCCCGGCGACGAAGACGTGGCGGCCGGCGGGACCCTCGCGCATCGTCGTGTTGACGTTGGCGTTGTAGGCCGTCGTAGCGCCACACGGCCCGATGGGGATACGCGGTCCGAGAGGCGCGCGGCCGTCCCGCCGGGGTGGCGGCGGTCGTTGTGGTCGGCGCACCGCGTTGGGCGGTGGCGCGCTCGGCCGCCGCCGCTCGGACCGCGCCCGGCGCGAGCGTTGTCCCGAGCGACGACGGCGTTGTGGCGTCGACGGACCCGCGGCCTCCGTGCTGCGAGCGCCCGCGCCGGAGTCATGCGTGCGGCGGGGGTCCGAGCGGACCCGGCTCCGACGCCGCGCGCGGAGTTCCTCACGGTTAGTGAGGCGCATCGATAGCCGTTCCCCGTGGCACGAAAGTTCGAGGTCCCCGAAGCGGATCTCGAACCCGGCGGGAGGGGGTCCGAGCTACCCATGCGGTGGCGTGTAGCACGGTACTCGGTGCGGATCACCATGGAGGGAGTTGGCGAAATGACCTTAGGCGCTCGTTTGCCCCACGGTGGGCGCCAACCGTCGGTGCGGAATATGGTCCCGACACTAACCGATAGATAGCGCCGTGGTCTATCCCTCAATGGTCGATGCCAAGCAACAAATGACACAAGGTTTTATCCTGGTTCCGGCCGAGGGGGCCGTACATCCAGCAGGGGTGTGCTCGTGGCACTATATTGCTCAGCACCGGGGGTGCCTGTAGTGGGGCTGCTACAAGCAAGGCGGGAGAGGAAGCGTGGCCTCCAAGTCCCTGGAAGAGTGACTGAAGATGTCGTGGGAGAATAAGAGAGTGAGTGCACGGTGTGTTGTGTTGAACTCCGTCTCTGTTCGTCCGTCCCCCCTGCGTCTGGGGGTTCGCCTCCCCTTTTATAGATCAAGGGGGCAGCGGGTTACATGCGCGCCGCGCTATCTAGCTAAGTGGAGAAGTGCGACGTGCTACGGCGTAGAATGGGCGGCCGTCCGGGCGATCCTTGCAGCGATCTGGTCATCATGGCCTGACTTGTACCCGAACAGTGGCGATTCGGGGGTAGGAGAGCAGCGGATGGCGGTGATGTTCTCTGATAGGCTCGAGGGAGGTGCTGACGCAGGCCCGTAAGGCGCACAGGGACAGGCAGAACGGCGCTCCTTCCCAACGCGCCTCACGGGGCTGAAGTCGTTGCTACAGGGTCCGGCGTGCGCCTGCATGCACGATTACGGCGGCCACGCCGTTACAGTGGCGGGGATGGCAGTCCACCGGCCTATCGCCTCCACCTAACCCTGTAGGGTCACAAGAAAGTACATCGAGGGTGCGCCGGCCCCCTTTCCGAGGGCTCGGCGCGTTAGCCGTACCGGGGCGTGCGCGCGGTGTCACGGGACCGACACCGGCCGCACTGTACCGTACCCTCCCACAGTGGCGGGGATGGGCTCCTCCCCGGGGAGTTGGTGCGGCGGCACCGGGCGAGCCCCCGGCGCATGATGGCGCCGTCCTCGCGGTGTCGGGCGTTAAATGCCCGTGTACGCGGCCGGCGCACGCGTGAGGGGTACCCTCGAGCGTGGCGGACCCCGGCCGAGGGCGGGACGTACCCTCGAGCGAGGCGAAACCCGCTCGAGGGAAGTGCTGCCCCTCGAGCGGGGCGATGCCCGCCCGAAGGGGGCGTGCAGCCTCGAACGAGGCGGAGTCCGTTTCGAGGGGATCCTTATGTGGGCCGCCTCGATGGGCCGTCGGAGTCCCTGTGGGCCGTGTCCTGCATGGTTAGTCACCTGCATGGTTAGGCTTAACGTGTTCCGGTACCGGGATTTAAGTGAGGATTTCCCCGTTGTTTAAGGGGACCGCTAGGGCTGTCCCCGACAAGTTTCACACTAGAACAACCTTAGTTGCACATCTAGATAGTATGTTCTAGTTTACCTTTGTGTAAAAGTTAGTGAGCCTTAGGTTAAGGTTTTAAGTTGCCTAATTCACCCCTCCCCCTCTTAGGCTAACGGGCATCCGATTCCTTACAAGTGGTATCAGAGCCGGGACTCACTTCCTTCACAAGGATACACCAATTCGATTGGTAAATTGTGAAAACCGGCTCATTGGAACGGTTAGGCTTCACCGCCTAGTGAGTTGCTCTTTAGAGGAATGAAAGGGGTGGATACCTTAGGTTTGGCTCCACATTTCGATGGCACGGGCTATCCTCGGTGGAAGGTTCTCATGGAGGCCTATCTCCAAGCAAGGGACCTTGATGTTTGGAGAGTCACCGATGAGGGCATGAAAAATGGTACTAGGAAGGAAAAGCAATTTGATGTAATTGCTAAGAGTATCATTTTGTCCTCACTAGATGTAGGCGTTTTCAATAGAGTTTTTACTTGTGAAAATGCTCATGAGCTATGGAAAACCATCAAGGAGCAAAATGAGGGTTCAAAAGAAGTTGCTAATGAACGCTACGGTTGTCTCCTTGAGGAATTCAATAGCTTTAAGCAACTTGCTAATGAAAATGCCGAATCTATGTACTCACGCCTAAATGTGCTTGTCAATGAGATTAATGCCTTAGGTGTGAAGGACATCACGGACTTGAACATCAACCGCAAGATCCTTCAAAGTCTCCGGAAGCCCGACTATGACTTGATGAAGGCAATTATCTACGAGAAGAAGCTCAAAGATTTGAAGCCATCGCATATCTTGAGCAAGATCATGGCACATGAGCTTCAACTCATGCCCAAGTCAAAGAAGGCGCCCCAAGAAAAGCCTCAAGAACCATCCTCTCCAACAACAAGCCATGCTCTCTCAAGCCGACAAGAGAAGGTGTTGAGTAGAACGGCTACTCATGGAAGCTCAAGTGAGGATGATGGTGATAATGAAGATTCCTCAAGTGATGAAGAGGTTGAATCTATGGTGGCCGAGTACGTGAAGAAGATCTTCAAGTATGTGAAGAAAGTCAACATGTACGGCTGCAACATCCACTTGAGAGAAGGGCGTCATCATCAACACATCAAGTTCACCAAGATCAAGCACAAGCCCAAGAAGAAGGTGGTCAAGGAGAGAAGATCAAGGCAAGAAGCAACCTTCGCCGTCCGCGAGTGGACAAGTGGTGGATCAAGTTCTTCTAGCTCAAGCGATGAATCAAGAAAGAACTTCACCACCCGCTTCATGCAAGGTCCTTCATCATCACACATGTGCCTTATGGCCAAAGGTATGGAAAGCAATGTAAGTGATGACGAATCCGACACCACCTCTCTCAATGATCTTGTTGAGCTAATCCATGAGCAAAAAGGAATGCTTGAACAACAAGCTAATGAAATCAAAGAACTCAATGCTCTCAATGATCTTAGTGACACCCTTGCTACAAATTATGAACATTTGTTGTGCAAATTCAAATTGCTTAGCAAGGAGTCTGATGAGCTAAAATCTAAGCTTGAGAGCAATGAGACTAAAACAAGTAATTCCTTTGAGCTTGATGAAACATCTATCCCTTGTGCAATTTCTATCTCCAAGGTAGATGCTTCAACTTCTTGCATTGATTTAATTGATGAATCTTGCTCACCATCTTGCCATGAGAATGTTGTTGTAGAATCATGTGATTGTCTCATAGGCAAGGAAAATGATGAGCTCAAGCAAGAAGTGAAATGGCTCTGAGAGAGGTTGGCAAACTTGATGGGCAAGGGCAAGAATGATGAAGAACAAGTGGACATCTCTCAAGACATGAAGAGCCAAGTCCAACCTTCTCAAGATAACCGTGATCACATGGTGAAGAAGCTTGAGAAGGGTGCAACCGTGACTTGCTACAAGTGTCATGAGGAAGGGCACAAGTTCTACAAATGCCCCCAATTTGTCAAGAAGATGGACAAGGGCGCAAAGAAGAAGTTGAAGCCCACCATCAAGAGCTCCCTCATCTACACCAAGCCCAACCGCAAGAACAAGACCAAGAGCAACACCTACGTCATCAAGAAGAAGGCTAGTGGCAAGGTGGTTGCACACAAGGTTGGGAAGATGAAGGAAGAGCGGGGTTGGAACCAACCCATTTGGGTGCCCAAGGAAGTCATCATCAACATGAAGGGGCCCCAAATGGTTTGGGTTCCAAAGGCCACTTGAAGGTCTTAAGCGTGGGGACTTGGGAGGCTTGGTACAATCAAGATGAGAAGATTCAAGCCTATAAGCCAAGCTTACAAATTGGACATGTGTTGCCCAAGTTCCCCGGTTGAGGCAATGGAAACTAGTACCTATCTCTTGTATCTTTGTAGCTCCATTGCCTTGTTTAGGTTGCATTTGTTGCAATATTTACATATGGTAGGTTGCTTATGTCATGTGCTAACCCATGAGCAATCTACATGGTTTGATTAGTGTGTAGGAAAGCTACACTTGTTCTTTCATGGTGCATGTTTTCATATATATCTCCTTGCATCATGAGCAAGCTATAGGGTAAGCTTCCCTTTTGTTTTTATAAACAATGTGCATACATTTGGTTGGTGATTCAAACACTAAATGCACACATTTAGGTGGAGCTCATCCTATGGTTTGGTTATGGGACTAACGTTGTTTCAAGCTTTTCTTATGTAGTTCCTTAGCGACACGTTCCGGTGCGGTGTTTCATTCTAAGAGAATGCTATTTCACTCTCAATGTGATCTAACATCTCTAAAAGAGTGAATATAGCAATATGAGCTTCATGCTATTGAGTCATGTCCTTGCGAGCTTATGTCTCTATATAAGTTCAAAGGCAATGTACTCATAAATTCCTAATCCTTGTGGTACCCCAAGTGTCTTCTATGCAAGCTTCTTCCAAGTGGTGTCACCTAGTGATATCATTTCCAAGTGGCTCATCTCAATGTGGTGCCAACAAGGTAGAGAGGATCAACCCCCGGAGGTATGCAATGATCAAAAGACTACAAGTGATATCAACAAGTGGTAATGTAATAAGAACCCATTTGTCTTATCTCTTGTCCCTTAAGCTACCTCCTTGCATGATATGCTCTAAGCTTCCTTGTCTTTCAAGTTTGTAGTTGTGCACTTGTTTCTCACTACCCTTGTCTTGCAAGTGGTATTCTTTTTATGCACACACTTAGGGGGAGCTTAGTTTGTATCATGTTAGTCTCATGAGCTTGTGATCCACCTTAGTTATTCACACATGTGGTATCTTCATTGATATCATACTTATGGATCATGGTTCATGCGGCTTTCTCCCTTGCATTTAACATCTCTCCTTTGAGCTATGGTTGCTAGATCTTGCTAGTTTCCTTGGACCCGTTTGCTTTGGACTTTTTGGAGATTTGATTCCAAAGGGGGAGAATGTGAGACCAAAGCAAGCGTGTGGCGTAAGCTTACAAGTGGGCTCAAGGATGCTTACAAGTGATTTCAAGGATATGAGACCAAAGGGGGAGAATGTGAACATAAGATCAAAAAGGGGGAAGTGTGATCTAGGGGGAGTTTGGATGATGGTAAGCATCCAAGCAAGTGTAAGTGGTTCTAATTCTGTCAATTCTAGCAGATTTATGCTTGCTTTGGTTGTGTTGTCATAAATCACCAAAAAGGGGGAGATTGTAGCGAACATGGCCTCATATGCCATTTGTTCGGAGTTTGGTTTTGGTGATTCATGACAGCATGATCATTGGGACTAACCATATTGTTTGAGCATGTCTTTGTAGACATTTCTAGGTCCCAAGGATGCAAGAAAACCCCATGCAAAAATGCCAAAACAAAGGGTCAAAACCGAGCAAGTAAAGGAAAAGAGAAGACACCGTCGGATGAACCGACGGTCCCTCATTTACAAGCGTCGGTGCAATCGTCGGACGAGTTGGTACACAGGGTGAAACCCTAGGTACCGTTGGATGAACCGACGGTCCATTTTCTACATGCGTCGGACGAGTTGCAGAGGAAGAGCAAGGAAGACAGTAGCACCGGATGATCCAACGGTCTGAGTGGGGACCCCGTCGGTCTATCCGACGCTCAGTTTGAATTCATACAGAGACGCGCCAAGACGAAGCCTTCAGCACCGGATGATCCGACGCCTTGGTCAAGGCATAGCGTCGGTCTATCCGACGGTCTGTTGGAAGCTAACAGTACCGACTTGGACGCGAGGCCTTCGACAGACGGATGATCCGACGCGGCGTCGGAGCATAGCGTCGGAGCGCTTGTGTCGAGAGAACCTCAACGGCTACGTGATGTGGGAGGGGCACCGGATGAACCGACGCCCTGGAAAAGCATAGCGTCGGATCATCCGACGGTACCTTTTTCAGTGGACGTTAGCCAACGGCTAGTTTGATGCCTTGGGCTATTTATACCCCTTCCACTCACTCATTTGAGGTTGCTGGATTGTGTGGAAGTGCAGAGGAGTTCAAGACACATTCAAGATCATATCCAATCCATCCAAGTGCTTAATTGCTCATCCTTAGACTAGTGCATGCTTTGTGTATGTACTTAGTGCTAGGCTTAGCTTAGAGCTGAGTGAGTGCAAGGTTGTGCCAACCTTGTGAGGTGATTCTTGAGTGAATCCAGTTGTACAAGGTTCGCCGGAAGCCTTGGGGCCTAAGTGGCTCACCGGCAATCGTCATCGACCCTTCGGCTTGGTGTGGAGCGGCGAGGACACTTTGTGCGGGGGACGTGGAGACCCCCTTCCTTGGTGGAGAAGCTCCTTAGTGGAGGCGGCATCAAGGTGACCAAGGGAGCTTGACAAGTGCCTAAGTGGCTAGCCTTTGTGGCGAGTCAAGTGGTGCTCTTGGGAGAGACTTGGTGACCGGGAAGCAATACTCTCGTGTGAGTGCTTCAACAACGTGGACTAGGGGTGGCTTAGTGCCTACCGATACCACTGGATAAATCACGTGTCAAGAGTTTGCTTCCTCTCATCCCCTTTACGTTTCCGCATTTACTCTCTTGCAATCTTTGCTTGCCTCTACATTCCTAGAGTAGTATCATGCTAGGATTGGCTATAGGTTGCAAACCTTCGTTTGGGATGGGAGTTTCACACTAGAACAACCTTAGTTGCACATCTAGATAGTATGTTCTAGTTTACCTTTGTGTAAAAGTTAGTGAGCCTTAGGTTAAGGTTTTAAGTTGCCTAATTCACCCCCTCCCCCTCTTAGGCTAACGGGCATCCGATTCCTTACAACATGCCGCCCCGCCCGCCGCCGTACCGCACGCCGAGGCCGACCAGCACCCATCGGTCCGCGCACGGTGGGACCACCCCCCGCGAACCGCCATCCGCTCCCACTCCCCTCGTGCCACGCGCCTCACGCACGCAGGGCCGGCCGCACCGACCTGCGCCGCCCGGCCTATGGCATCGGCACCGTACCCCGCCTCGTCGTGCTGCCCTTGGTGCCCATGCCTTGACCTTGACGGACGTGCGTGAGGTCGTGAACCCCTTCCCCAAGGCAGGAACGTTTATAAATGGAGACAAGCCGCCGCCGCGCGTGACACCACGGGCTCCGAGCCGCCGCCGTCCACCATAGAACCACCGTGGTGAACTCTACCCCCGGCCGTCTTTCACCGCAAGCGTGTGCTGCTCCTGCCTTCTCTAGGGTCCCTAGTAGCTTCCCAGTTCGCTTGTTGATCTGCCCGAGCCGCCAGTTCGCCGGAGTGTTTTCTCCCGCGGCCGCCGCCGTCGGCGCCCACTCGTCCCCGACCGCCGGCCGTCCCTCCGACGTGAGTAAGCCCCCAAGCCGTTTCCTCTCAACCCCTGGACCCTCCCGAGCCGCTTCCCCGGCTGAGCCCACCGGCGAGGTCGCCGGAATCCGGCAAGTCGCACCGCCCCACGCCCCCTTGGACCACATTGCAAGGTCTCCAGAAGTTCCAGGGAGTTTGGTGCAAACCAGGGACCTCTCTATGATCTTTTAAAAACTTCCAGGGGCTAGGAATAAAAAGATTCTATACTCTTTGATGTGTTTTAACTGAAACTTGTAAAATTCATTTAAAATCGTAGAAAATTCCAAAAATAGAAAACCCATTTTGTTGTGCTCAGTGTAACAAGAACTACAACTTTCTCCAAAGGTGTATATACTTTTGAGCTACAGTTTTTGCTTGAAAAATAGAAATGTAAAATACCTAGATCTGTGATTCTGTAAAATCTACAACTGATCTTGAGCTGAGTTTTGTATATGTTGTGAGTACTAGTATGTTTAGGTTCTGTGCCAAAAATTGCACAAAGTTTTTGAAGAAATCTTTTTATAAAAATCATTTTGTGAAATTGATAAATCTGCCTAGATGATTTTTGTAGCTCCAAATATAATTATTTTTGAGCCGAACTTCTGGCTATAGTCTTGTTGTGTTAAAAAGAATCCTTGGTTAATTTACCATGATTCTATACCTGTTAGAAATATTATTTCCTCATTTATGTTTGTTTTCAATCATAAATTTGTGTAGTATGTTTCATTAAGGCTATATGTGTGTTTGTGGGTTTTTTAAGCTTGTTTTGGACCGAAGCATGTATAGGAGAAAGTTTGAACTCGATTATATTATATTTATTTTCATATGCTAAAATCCTCAAATTGCTAGCTAGTGATGCCTTTAATTTTTGTGTATTATAATCAGTAGTGCAAAACCCTTTTCCTTGCTGTCCAACAGAGCATTCCTGGTCATTAGAACCAGTAGGTACTGCTGGAACATTTGACGTGTTTTTAATTGATTAAAAGAGTGCCAACCCGATTAATCTAGTAAAGGGAAAAATAGGAAAAATGCATACTTTGTGTATAAGTTAAGGGAATGAGCTAAGGAAGTAAATGGTGGTATCAAAAGCAAATTCATTGCTGTTGGTAATTAAAGGTTATATTCTTTTATAAATGTGCATGTATTCACCATCATGCAAGTGTCACATAGTCTTTTGTGTTGCTTTAAATAAGCAAAGGTTTAAGTGCTTTTCTTAAGGTGAGTATGACCAACCCGATGCCACTTGTAGCTGTTGCTACTGTTTGTTATGTGAATTACATTAATTCATTTATATATATATGTACACAGTCACTATTGAAAAGTCTAGATGAGAAAGATTTGCATATTGTCCCTTTATAGGAAGAGTATGCTGAATGTATTTATTGTCTAAGTGAATGTGTTCAAACGTGCACCCCATGTTGTCATAATTTGTTTGAAATTAATTCAATCCAAATTGTCACTCAAGTTTTGAATTGCATCCTCCGTGTAGAAGTTCCCGACGGTAGTTACACGCTCGTGTCAGAGGACGTGAACGAGGGAGCCGGAGGAGGCGTGCACTACGTGACCGTAGAGCAAGACCCTGGACAAAGTCCGGAAGATTGTCTAACTGCTTGTGCTAGCGAAGGCAAGCCCCAGTTTTATCATTAACCCATGTTTTATTTAAATTTATGCAACTATCTATGTTATTATATGTGCATTTACGTTCAGGAATTGGATGAAACCCTAGTCGCATGATCCCTAGGTGCCTTCGTTCTTTTACTAGTATGCTAGGTCACTAGATGCTATGCTCTAAGGACCCGGTAAAAGTCGAGTGATGTTCATCACTCGCGAGAATAGGATTTCCTCTATGGAACCCCCATATGAATAAATGAATTGCTCATGTGGTAAGAGCATGGGATTTGGGCTCCGGTCCAGTGGCTTCATGGGCTAAGCTTTTGAATGTACTAAGCACTTGTCGGGAATGGGACCGGTAAGCCTAGTACCTTAATGAGACGGTACGGGATTTTACTACTACTAATCTCGATTCGTCTCCTGCCCGGCTTGCAACCGGGAGGAGGGTACATGTGTGAGGCTGGTTGTACTGAGTGGGGCATTCCAGATAGCCTTGTACCCGGGACTGTAGGCTATCATCCCAACCCGAGGATTTTTGGGAACCGTTTGGTCGGTGTCAGCTCTGTGAGGCACCGCTCCGTGTGTTTAGGGTACCTTGCAAGGTGTATGAATCAATCGATTGTCGGCCTCTCACCGTTATCTGAGACTGCTTAACCAGCTGGCCATGATATCCTTTAATGATGGAACGATGTGAAATCTCCTGTGTGATTTAATTGTATTGTACAATTCTTGATTGCATTAGTTGCTTATCATAGTAACGCTAATTTAATTAGAAATTGAGCTAAAATATTGAAAGTAAGGATCCATGATCCTAGTTGCTTTTTGGCAAAACAAACCCACCAGCCAAAAGCCCACCTGTCTAGAGGTAACTTTTGTCGGGTAAGTCTTGTTGAGTATTAGTACACTCAGTCTTGCTATAATTGTTGTTCTCAGGTGAAGTCGTTTGGCCTGGTGAGATTCCACCCGGCTGGGAGCTGGAATGGGTGGATGAGGACGCTGAGTAATGGCATCACAGATGGCCTCTGGTGATGTTGTAATGCATCATTATTAGTACTTCCGCCGTTTAATAAAACTCTGAATGATTTACTTTTATATCAGAAACAATGGTTTGTAATAATTGGACCCTACGGGGAGATTAGTATTAATGTGTAAGGCACTCTGGACTCTCCTTCGTGGGAGTTTAATGCATACGTTCGATCCTTTCTTTGTATCCAAGTGATTTACCGGGTGTAAACCCGGAAACACTCAACGAGATGGTTCTTTATTATCGCCTAATGACCAAATGGAGTGGTTTAGGTGATAGTACGGAATTATCTCGGATGGGGTTGTCACAGGGTACTTGGAGTTTAACCGCCAACGTTTTTGCCTCCACGGGTCCGCTGCCCTGGCCGCGGCCATGGCAGATGCGCTAGAGGTTGAAGAAGCAGTTATTGCTGCGCCGAAAGCCGGTAGTTCTCATGTGTTTAATGTGTGTGGGGGCACGCACGACCTGAGACAATCCGTCCTGCCGAATGTCCGGGGGATTTCCCGGGGGGGGGGGGGGGGGGGAGCAAGTTGCAGCAGTGTATCTCCCCAGATACTGCCTTTACTCCGCTGGCAGGGTCTGGCCTGCTCCCCCGCCCCGGGCATGCCGCGTGCGACAACGACAAGACTGCAGGCCCCGCTCCGGTCTTGTCCCCGTTTACTCCCGGCGCCGCACCTCCACCTGCCAAAACCTTTCTTCAAGCCGCTCTCTCACTTGCCTCCCCCCACCCCACACCCCACCGTCCCCCCGCCATCCCCTTGCAACACTCTCGCTGTCATCAATGTCTCGCTCGTGACTACTGCGTCCGCGACTGTCGAAACCCTGTCATCTGCCGCTTCTGCCGCGGTTCGGGGCACCGAGGCTACTCCTGCCTCATGGCTTTCCCGCGCAAGCAGACGCCTCACCCCCGCTGTTGACGGTAAAATTCTGTCAACCTAGCCATAAGTTTACCTTCTGTGTTGGCGTGAGTTTTATATCTTATCTATTGGTACTAACCCCCTTGGTATAACAAGTTCATTCGTGCATGTCGGTTTTGGAGTTTAGTGTTTATGCAGGGTTTTAGCGTTGAAAACAAGACTTCCGGGACAAGTTCATCAAGCACCTCATGACAAGACCTTGAAGCCCGGTACAAGTCATGCAATGAAGCAAACATGACTCCAAGAAGCCTAGGGACCAAGCCCGAGAAGATGACAAACTCCGAGGAGCCGGTCCGAAAAGTGCCGAATCTTGCGGGACAAGGAGCTTCATCCAATTCGGAGAGAAACTGATGACAAGGGCCCACATGCAGAAGAGGGAAGGATCTAGAAGACTCGGGAACCGACACTGGGCGAAGGAGGCCGCGGACTGGGCCGAAATGGGCCCAGGCCGGTCGGACCAGGCCGGCCGGCCCAGCCCATTTCAGGGCCAGTCGCCCCCCCTTTGACCTAGTGCCTCTCGGGCTATTTATAGCCCCCTGACCGAGAGCCATGCATCATTCCATTCGTCATCCACCGCCGAGGATCAGAGAAGAGAGGGACACTGTTCCGGAGAGAAGAGGGTCGACATGGTTGACTAGGGTCCCCTAGCCGACGTAGAACCTTGCATGGAAGACCACGTCAGAGTTCTAGGAGCTAGGTGTCGGTGCGGAATGTAGTCCCGACACTAACTAGTAATAAGCGCTGAGATCTATCTCTCGATGGCCGGTGGTAAGCAACTAGTGACACTGATTTTTATCCTAGTTCCAGCCGGGGGCCGTACGTCCAGCAGCGGTGTGCTCAGGGCACTATATTGCATTGCACCGTGGTGCTCGTAGAGGGGGGCTACAAGCGTGGCGGGAGAGGAGGCCGGGCCTCCAGGTCCTAGAGGTACTGATTGCGGCAAGTGCCAATATCGAGGTGAAGGCGGAAAGCGTGAGTGTGATTGCTATCCGTCGTCCCCCCCTTGTGGCTGGGGGACTGCCCCTCCTTTTATAGAACAAGGAGAGAGCAATTTACATGCATGCCGCACTGTTCTCCTACGTGTGAAGGCATGGCGAGCAGTGCCACGGAGTTGACGACCGTCCTGGTGAATCTCGCTCCTGTTGGGGTGTCGTGGCGAGTCCTGTGGCCATACAGGAGCGGCTTCGAGGGTGGTGGTGCAGAGGTTGGCTGCCCAGCCACCGTCCGCGGGCCGGCTTGAGGGCGGCGTCGACGGGTGTCCGTACGAGCTACAGTGGCGGGCGTGGCGACGTCCTGTCCCCGTGCGCTTCAACAACGTTGGGGATGTCATTGCAGTACCCGGTGTGGCGCTGCAGTGGCGGGGATGGCTGCACAGGGCTGATAACTGAAGGACCGATACGGCGAACCAGAGAGGGGGGGAGGGAGTGAGGACCAGGAGCGTCCCAGTGGTCGATGGATGACCGCTCCTCAGTGATGAGTGATTGACAACGGGTGTTGGACTGACTCTTGGCTTAGTGCGCAGGTGTAGGCTGCGGCCTAGTTCGTGTTGTTGCAGGTGAAGAACGGGCGCGAAAGGTCTTCGGCCTTGAGGGGTCTCGGGAGATGGAGAGACAAGTAGGCTCGGTTCGAGGGACCGGTGGACGGCGGGGCGGGTGCGGGCCACATGGTGGCGACACAAGCAAGACGAAGTCATGGACAAGTGAGCCGGTGCACGGTGGCGGTCAAGTCAAGTGGTTTGGCGGGAGGCCGGACCGAGCACGCGGGGTTTGGTGGTTTGCCCACAAAACCATCGGCGGACGGTTTCTTGGTTTGGGCCTCAAAACCAAGTCCGAGGGCCCAACACGACGGAGACGGGATCCGGGCGTGTCGGGAAGCTTCGAGGCGGAGGACACGCGGCGGGATCGCATGGCTTGCGTCGGGAGGACGCGGGGTGCGGCAAAGGCGTGGCCGTCCGATGGCAAGACCCATAGACATTACCAAAATGCCCCTACGTGGGTTGTATCGCCAGTAGTTTAGTTAGGGGTAGTCGAGTCATTTACCACTCCGACGGGACCTGATATATAAGCCATGAGTGTGTGTTGATGGCTCTCTCTCTCCGTGACTTAGGGTTTCATTTCCCCCCCTCCTCTTTCTCATTTTCGTAGCTATTTTTCCTTCCATTTTCTCTAGGCTAGCATGAGAGCTTCATGAGAGATTTGTTGAGAGGGATGGATGCTAGGGCGGCATGCTTGACCTTGTGAATCTTTCCTGGTTTGTATAGAAGATTCGGGGTTGTTTTTCGTGGCTTTTCATGCTTGTTTTCGTGCCTTTGTTCCCGGTGTGATTCCGCGGATTTGAGTGGGTTTCTCCCCCGGATTTCTTTGAGGGAAACATGGATAGATGTCTTGTGCATCTTTGTGCTTGATCTTGTGCCCTCAAACGCCGGGAAACCACTTCGATTCGTGAGTATTCGTTCGGTGCTCTAGCTTTTGGTGGTGCTCAAAGGATTCGCGATTCCCGGTGATTTAGGGAGTTAGGAGGCAAGATTTTTGGGCTATAGCATCCTTGTGTGACGCTTTTCAAGTCCCCAAACCCTTGTCTCCATAGCTTCAACCGTTTGGGAAATCCGATGATGATTTGGGGGAGTTGACTTTCGGGGTCGGGCTGTTTCTGCTCTGTCCGCACCTGGCGGACAGTCCGCGGGGTGGTCGCGGACGGTCCGCGTGGGTCGAGTTCGTCCCGTGTTCTTCGTGTTCTTGCTCGTCTTTCGTTTCGATCCGTAGCGATTTTGTTTTTCGGTTGGACGGAGTTTCGGACGGTCCGCGGTGTCGGGCGGACGGTCCGCGGGTGCTTGGCGGACGGTCCGCGTGCTCCCCGCGGACGGTCCATGGCCGTGACGGTGAAAATCCGTCAACCTAGCCATGAGTTTACCTTCGGTGTTGGCATAACTTTTGTATCTTATTCATTGGTACTAACCCCCGTGGTATAACAAGTTCACTTGTGCATGTCGGTTTTGGAGTTATGTGTTTACGCGGGGTTTTAACGTTGAAAGCAAGACTTCCGGGATATGTTCATTAAGCACCTCATGACAAGATCTTGAAGCCCGATACAAGTCAAGCAATGAAGTGAACATGACTCCAAGAGCCCAAGGACCAAGCCCGAGAAGATGATAAACTCCGAGGACCGAACCGGAAAAAGTCTTGAATCTTGCAAGACAAGGAGTTGAGTCCAATTCGGAGAGAAACCGACGTCAAGGGCCCACATGCAAAAGGGGAGAACATCTAGAAGACGTGGGAAGCAACACCGGCGAAGCGGGCCGCGGGATGGGCCGACTGGGCCCGGAGCCGGTCGGCCCGGCCGGCCGGCCCGGCCCAATTCGGGGCCCAATCGGCCTCTCCTTTGACCTAATTGCTTCTCGGGCTATAAATAGCCCCCCCGACCGAGAGCCACGCGAGAGAAGATTTCGTATTCCGCCGCCGAGGAGCGAGAGAAGCTTGAGGGACACCAACTTGAAGATGAGGGTCGTGCTAGTTGTCTAGGGTTTCCCCGGCCGACGTGGGAACCTTGCATGGAAGACCACGTCGGAGCTCGGAGCGAGGATCAAGATCGAGGGAGGGCCCGGTGGTGATCTTGTTCATGTAATCATTCATGGTGAAGTTTGTAAGTGAATTCGATTTCTAGCGATCAAGTGCCTTCTCGATGATTTTGTTTTCTTCTTGGTTTTGCTTCTTCTACGATCTATACTTAAGATAGATTACATAGGGTGCTCTTGTAGCCGCGGTGGCTAGAGGTGCATACCGGACCGGCCAAGTGATTTCAACTTGTTCTATCGAACTCGCCCTAAGCTCCCCGCATGAATAGGGATACGTTGTGACGAACGGGGGTCTCGAAAGGCGGATGTTTTCGGAGTCGGATGGGAAGGCCACGATTTAAAGATGCTTTTAATGAGATTCGCTTTGCTATCTTCATCTATCTTGTTTGGAGCTACAACATAAGCATGATCTAGATTCTCTAGATTGGTTATCTTTTGCTTTCTCTTGTTACCTCTTTAGTAGATTAGATTAGATTCGTTTTCTTTATGAGTTAGTAGATTAGATGCAACTTACCTTCATAAGATAGCTTACCTTGCTTTACTAGATTGAATCCTTGCGTTGCACATTGTTCCACGGATTCGATACCTTGGGTTCACCACTCGAGGGAAGAAGGGTCCCTTGACTACGACGGGAGACTTGTCCGCTTGCAAGTCACAAACGAACTTTGATACAACTATTAACCGTCAACAAGCCCCTTTTTACGGCGCCGTTGCCGGGGAACAAGCAATCAAGATCCGATCTAGTATCGCTTATCTTTCGAGTTTTTCTTTTGATTTTCTTTTGCATCTCTTATGTTTGATCATCCCCAAAAAGAAAAAAAAAAAGAGTCAATCTAATCTGTTTTGATTAACCCTAGTTTTTATGTTTAGATTTTTGTTTTATTACTAACCCTAACCGGAGATGGTGGGCTACCTCTCCAAGAAACCCAAAACTTTTTTGTGGATGATCCGGGGAAAACTTTACGGGCAAAGGTGACATGCAACACAAGCTAAAAGGGTGGAAACCCTAGATTCAAAAGTTGAAGTCGAAGGACCGTCGAAATCTCCAAGGGAATCACCACCTCCAAGTCAAGACGCCGGAAGGCCATTCAAGATCAAGAGGAGGATGGAGAAGATGGAGATGGAGAAAGAAGCTCAACACCTAAAGGTCGCCAAGGCAAGATCCACATGCGAAGTGTTCATCATGATGAAGATGCTAGAGACGCAAGTGGGACAACTTGCCGGGCGCCCGATGGGCAACAAAGAAGAATATCCGAGACAACTCCAAGGTCCCAAGACGGCGAAGGCTACTCAAGCTCATTCGGGAGAGATGAAGGATCACACTAGAGACCATGAAGATCACGACCGAAGGACCGGAGTTCGAGATGCCGAGCCACAAGGAAGATGTTGCATCCGTCAAGACCAAAGGACAAAGCCAGCTTCGTGAAGACCAAAAAAAATTGACTAAGCCAAAGTGGGTACCCAAGATTGCAACGCCCACAAAGAGCGTTGATCCGGAGTAATCAAGTGAAGAAGTCTAGCCATGGACTATAAACGAAGCGCTAGGCGGGAGGCAACCCGTTTCGTCGAGTCAAGAATAAGCTACCGGGAGGACAACCCGATTCCAGGTTTTTCAAGTCTTTTTAAATATAATTCAGTTCTGAATTTTACTACGCAAAACATTAGACTTAAAATGGTTGAACAATATTAGAGACATAATTCTTGGTTGTATATTTTGCTTGATCATAAACCCTTTACATGAACCATCCTATGTGATTGTTGCTTCTTTTTCGAGAAACCACAACCAAAAAGAAAAAAAATAATTTCAGAACCTTAACTCAACCTTTCACCCTCATTATGGTGCTGAGGTTGACTTATTTTTCATGCTAAAACCACACGAGTAGAGCCACGATTTATGTTTAAGTGTTAATAAAATTCAGCACGTGGTAGGACTCGCGTGAACCTAGAAATCAAAGCTTTTGGTTGGTTCTAAAAACCTTTATCCTTGGTTTCTCTAGGATTAGAATTTTTCTAAGCCTCACTTAATTTTATTTCATTCAAAATCTCTCTCATCTAATCAAAATTAGGACCTAAACCTATGCCCCCATGATCAAGCCGGGAAAAGCTTGCTCTCAACCAATGAAGGCAAACTATACCGGTGAGACCGAAATCGACGTAATAAAAAAATATTTTCGACTTGCATTTGTTTTTAATGGTTTAAAAACTTCTCTAAAATTATGTTCGAGCTCTTGCATGGCTCTGAAAAATATTTTTAAATTTCGAAATAAGAGGAGTGCTTAGCCTTAAACACACTTAAAGGGTGGCAATCTAGTTAACCTAACCATGCATGCACCATGATACATCACGGGATGCCCCTCCAACATATTTAAACCACATGCAAAGTACAAGCATGGGGGGGGGGGGGGCAGCCAAGGCTTTATTTTGTAGGAATATCATGGATGCATGTGAGGCAAGGGAGTATGGAAGTGAGTCAAAGCGAAAGCATCAAGTGGAAGGAGCAATAATGCAAGCGAAGGAGTGGACGGGAACGTTTGGAAGGTGTACGCGATCACGAAGCAACATGAATGCACTAGAGAAGAACCGAGCCAAGAGGAGGAGAGAGGTAAGTCTTTCATCCAACTCTTTGTTCGTGTGCTCTAGTTTGTAGGCCGGAATCACCTTAGACTTAGCCATCCACCGCGTTTGTTTCGTGCAACAAATCACATCCTTAATCCACTCAAAGTCCAGACTCCAAAATAATATTTGTGTACCTTGTTACCGGGTGAAAACCCCGGATATTTATTTGTGAGGGAGAGTGCTGCAATCATGGAAGAAAACTACAAGCCTTTGCACCGAAGAAGAAGGGATCATCGTCGTCTAAGCCATCATCGACAACCTTTTCGAGGAGGCACTCGTTTCCGAGTTTCCTCGGGGGTATGGAGGAGGACACGGCACCGCCAAGGAGGAATCGCACTCTTTTCCTTGGTGGCATGAGGGCTACACGAAACTCGTTTATGAGGTTTACCAAACTTCAATAACATATGGAGGAGTCGCTCGTCCAACCTCGCCACTTGACACGATCATCCGCTCCACCTCCATATGCTCCGCGGTATTCCGAGGGGTATGCCATCATGACGGAGGAGGAGAAGAAGCTCGCTCGCCTTAAGTAGAGGCTTGTAGCGAACGCCGACATCGACCAAGCTCTCCACATATTGGGTTTCACACGGGACACCGGTGCAATTCTCTAGCGGAGTGTCGGCAAACACCCACAAGGAATTCGCCTAGGAAATTTTCATGACCATGGCGCATAACCTTGATGAAGGAGTCCTGAGTCTCTCATTCCGTTGGAGGGAGCCCACAAGTGGAGAAGAAGGAAGACACCGTCGGAAGGGTAACCTTGATCAACGATGCTATTTCTAGCACCTTGATGGGGTAATCTCCTTTCAACCATGGGTTGCAATCGATCTTGAGATGTAATCACACTTTGTTGGATTATCTATCTATCATCTTGTGCTGAAAATACTTTAATGCTTAAGGCTAGCAACCATGCCATAAAGGGAGTAGGGCCTCAATGCTTCCTTGGATCCATTCAACACAATCCCCGATAGATTAGATTGGTTTTCATGTTCGAAACGATTGCATGTTCTAGTATCGTAGACCCATGGGCGAGTGTCCCCTATTTTCAAAAAGGGAGCTCCGGAACAAGTATGTGCATAAAGGCACATGGGAAGGCTTTTGGAGTATGATCACGGGAAGAGACCATCAACGAAGAAATACTATCCGGAACCCCATCATCCAAGTGTGTCACTTTTGTGCAAGTGGATTTTTGGGGAGAATAAGAGAGACATAGATAACCAACACGGAGTTGAATTGGATTTACTCGCAGCCAATCAACCCTACTCACCTATGATCAACCGGTGGTGTTGTGAGCAACATCGGATTCGGGAGATCGGGTTGTTACCTCTCCATGTTGACTATCTCTTTAAAACCGGGTATTGCAAGGAACCCAAATCATCTCCTACCCGGGACTTCCCTAGTAATATATGAAGAAAGGAAAATATAAGAGTGAAGATGAGAGAGGAGGCTTCGAAGTGGCCTAGGTGAATTTGCCCCTTCCGGATTGAAGATTAAGACTTTTCTTGAGGGGAAGAAGATCGGTTAGAGGAAGGACTTCTTGTGCCGGCAAAGAGAAAAAAAAATATATAATAGAGAAGGATTATAGGAGAAGGATCTTCCACGACCCAAGAAGGAGGTGCACAACAAAATTATGTCCCACCATTGGGAGGAACCCCGGCGCCGCCGAATTACTACGGTGGTGTACCAATGCAAGCATGGGGGAGTGGTGCAGCCATACCCCCACCAATTTTGCGGTGCCCAACGTAGCCTTTGCGGAGCCATATGCACACCTTCCTCAACCACAACAAAATGTGGCCACCATTGGAGGATACGCTGCAAGGAACATGCAAATTATTGCAGCCATCCTAACCAATGCCAACCAAATGGGTGAAGGAAATGCAAACGTCGCTTATATGCTTGGACACCATCACCTAGAACCGTCAGACAATTCATAGGAGTAGTGGTGCATTCCTATTACAAGTAAGGGTACAACAACCAAGACTTTCAATATCAACCACCGGCGGAAGATTAGAGAAAGGAGGAGCTTTAGTTATCTTTCCTTTACCCCCTTTTTCTTTAATTTTCAGCTTGTATGCACCTATGTTTGCGTAGTATTTTCAGCTTTGCTTTAATTTTCAGTTTTTAGTTTAATTTTCAGTGTGTATCTTAGTTTTTATTTTCATCATGAATAACGTCACCACCAAGTTTTTACCCTTGGTAAAGTTACAAAGTTTGTGCCATGATGATATATGATTATAATTGCCGCTTTGTTTATCTTTGTAATTGGTTTATGCATGTTTGAACTAGTGCTCTCTTAAAAATACAAATCTGAAATTATCTAAATGCTAGCTCAATCTTCAGCGGAGGTTATGATTAAAATAAAGACCCATAGTGTTTTATGTGCTCTCAAGTTATGAATAGATTAAAGATGTCTTTTATGTTCAAAAATATCGCTAACCTTGTCATAAATATCACTTGTGTGTTGCTCAACCTATCCAAAGCCTTATATATATTTGAGTGCATAAACCTTAGTGTACAAGATTTATTTTTGAGTGAGTTATTACAGGCCATGATTTCTGCGGCCCGAGACTAAGAAGCTGGTCATTCCGTTTTTGCGTATCTATCTTTTTGCTAACCTTTTATCCGTGCATTGTGTATCCCCGCATTGGAGATCTCACAAACTTCGCCGGATATCCACCCTTAAACCAAATATCATCTTTTTGTGATTACCTCCTTGACCACAACCTATCGTTGAGAATGGATCATCAATTCAAGGAAGATCGCAAGACGGTGCTAACGTTGAAGATTTCAAGTATCTCTCCAAGGAAAAATATCTCCGGTACCTACCTTATTTTTCGCCTCTTTGCTCGAGGACGAGCAACGTCTAAGCATGGGGGAGGAGGTAGGTACGGTGCAGTTTTAGAGTTCAAAAGGGAGTATTTAAAAAAAAATGATGAAAGAGATGTATAGGGTTGGGTAAAAAAAAATCCAGTGATATTCATGACTTTCAAGGTATAAAAAATCAAAACTTCATTGTGAAAGTCATGGACTGAATATATGACAAGAAAAAAAATGAATGAATGAAAGAAAGAAAAGAATGAGAATTATGAGAAAGAGAAAAAAAATATATGTGCGTAAAGTGAACTCCCCAGGCTCTCTAAAAGTGCATTCAAGGCTTCAAGTTAAAAAGATCCATTCTCATTTTCCAACCATGTGCAATCGATAACGAGGACTTCCTTTGTGCCTCGGGATCACTCTTTGCCATTTGCACATGTCCACTCATCTAAAAGTGTGTGTATTTTTCTCTTTCCCCTCCTTGATTTAACATTATTTTCCAATGACCTTTTTGACGAGTCTCGGTAAGACCATGAGAAGCTTGTCTTGTTTTGACAACACCTCATTTATAAAATCTTGTTAGGACTAAACTTTCCCAAAGCTCCATATAAAGCCTACCACACATATATGTTATGAGAGGGAAAGGAGTAGAATATATAGGCTTGAGAGACAAGTGAGATGAGAGTTTATGAGCAACATGCAAGGTGATTTAAATTTGTGAACTTGGTTTAGCTCTTTTCTTTATCTCGTTCTTTATTTCAAAAATTCTGAGATCTATTTAAACTTTGTGAGCATGTTAATACTTGTGGGATAAGCTTAAAAAGAATCTACCCTCCGTGGAGGTGAAGGCTAGTACATTATGGAACTTTAACGAATTAAACTTTTGAGAGCATTATGTTTTTGTTTTTTCATTTATGATCAAGTGCAAGGTTTAAACAATGAAGGGCAACGATGATATCCATCGAAGGCTTACTCGAGGACGAGCAAGGTTTAAGCATGGGGGAGATGTTGACGGTGAAAATCCGTCAACCTAGCCATGAGTTTACCTTCGGTGTTGGCATAACTTTTGTATCTTATTCATTGGTACTAACCCCCGTGGTATAACAAGTTCACTTGTGCATGTCGGTTTTGGAGTTATGTGTTTACGCGGGGTTTTAACGTTGAAAGCAAGACTTCGGGATATGTTCATTAAGCACCTCATGACAAGATCTTGAAGCCCGATACAAGTCAAGCAATGAAGTGAACATGACTCCAAGAGCCCAAGGACCAAGCCCGAGAAGATGATAAACTCCGAGGACCGAACCGAGAAAAGTCTTCGAATCTTGCAAGACAAGGAGTTGAGTCCAATTCGGAGAGAAACCGACGTCAAGGGCCCACATGCAAAAGGGGAGAACATCTAGAAGACGTGGGAAGCAACACCGGCGAAGCGAGCCGCGGGATGGGCCGAGTGGGCCCGGCCGGTCGGCCCCGGCCGGCCGGCCCGGCCCAATTCGGGGCCCAATCGGCCTCTCCTTTGACCTAATTGCTTCTCGGGCTATAAATAGCCCCCCGACCGAGAGCCACGCGAGAGAAGATTTCGTATTCCGCCGCCGAGGAGCGAGAGAAGCTTGAGGGACACCAACTTGAAGATGAGGGTCGTGCTAGTTGTCTAGGGTTTCCCCCGGCCGACGTGGGAACCTTGCATGGAAGACCACGTCGGAGCTCGGAGCGAGGATCAAGATCGAGGGAGGGCCCGGTGGTGATCTTGTTCATGTAATCATTCATGGTGAAGTTTGTAAGTGAATTCGATTTCTAGCGATCAAGTGCCTTCTCGATGATTTTGTTTTCTTCTTGGTTTTGCTTCTTCTACGATCTATACTTAAGATAGATTACATAGGGTGCTCTTGTAGCCGCGGTGGCTAGAGGTGCATACGGACCGGCCAAGTGATTTCAACTTGTTCTATCGAACTCGCCCTAAGCTCCCCGCATGAATAGGGATACGTTGTGACGAACGGGGGTCTCGAAAGGCGGATGTTTTCGGAGTCGGATGGGAAGGCCACGATTTAAAGATGCTTTTAATGAGATTCGCTTTGCTATCTTCATCTATCTTGTTTGGAGCTACAACATAAGCATGATCTAGATTCTCTAGATTGGTTATCTTTTGCTTTCTCTTGTTACCTCTTTAGTAGATTAGATTAGATTCGTTTTCTTTATGAGTTAGTAGATTAGATGCAACTTACCTTCATAAGATAGCTTACCTTGCTTTACTAGATTGAATCCTTGCGTTGCACATTGTTCCACGGATTCGATACCTTGGGTTCACCACTCGAGGGAAGAAGGGTCCCTTGACTACGACGGGAGACTTGTCCGCTTGCAAGTCACAAACGAACTTTGATACAACTATTAACCGTCAACGGTGGCTCGTGGGTGGCTTTGGTACGTTTCGCGTGTGATTTAACGGACGGTCCGCGGCTCGGGCGGACGGTCCGCGGCTCGGGTGCGGACGGTCCGCGGTGCCGGCCGGACGGTCCGCGCGGCCCTTTGCGGACGGTCCGCCCCTCCTGCGCGGACGGTCTGCCAGAGCCTGCGTGCTTTGCTTCTTGATTCGATTCCTTCCCCCCTTCTTTCGTGCTTCCGCGTGTGCTTCAAGGAATCGTTCCTAGGACTAGAGGTTGATCCATAACCTCGTGGTTTTGGCGATTGGTGCGTGATTCGATCCATCACTTGTGTGCGACCGGGATTTGAGTAGGACATAGGCCGGGTTCTTATTGAAGAATTTTTACCGGCTCCTATTCACTCCCCCCCTCTCTAGTCGCCATCTGATCCTTCAATTGGTATCAGAGCTTGGTGCCGGATTCTTTGCGACTTTGACAAGTCTCGAATCCTAAGATGGCGTACGTTGAGCGGGGCGGTCCGCCGCACTTCGATGGCAAGGGTTACCACAAGTGGGCGGCTCATATGATGATCTTTCTTCGTGGGAAGCTGTTGGATTTCATTGTGCCTGACAAGACCTATGCTATTCCGGTCAACATCCATACTCTTATGGTGGCCGATGCCAATGCCAAGGCCAAGTATGAGGCTAATGCAAAAGCCGTTGATCACTTGTGCCGGAGCTTGTGTGATCCAGAGTTTGAGCGTGTTCGCCATTTGAATCTTGCTTGGCAAATTTGGGAAAAGTTGTTAGTTGCTCACGGTGGTGATAACCATGTGAAGGCTCGCCTCTTTGTCTCTTACCGGATGCAATATGAGAATTTCACTCCACTTCCCGGTGAGGACATTGATGCGATGTTTCAGAGGTTCACCGCCATCGTGAACAACATGAAGGCTAATGTTGAGGATTTTCCGTACTCCGAGCATGATCAGGCTTTGAAGCTCTTGCATGTCTTGGACCCAAACGTTTGGGGTGCTAAGGTTGAGGCCATCAAGGAGTACGGGCATTACTTGACTATTGAGTTGGATGACCTCTTTTCTAAGCTCAAGTCGGTCGAGGTTGACGGGAAGTTGCTATCCAAGCATGAGGGCTCGGCCGACCATAGTCTTGCTCTTGTGGGAGGATCAAAGGGCAAATCTAACCCTTCCTGTCGACAGTTTTCTTTGTCCTCTCTTATATCCATTCCGGATGAGGAGTTTGATGTCTTTGGGCGAGGAGGAGCTGGCCTTGCTCTCAAGAAGGTTTGAACGACTACACGAGAGTCGGAGGAACGCAAGGCGGAGCTCAGGGACGTGCTACAAGTGTGGCAAGCGTGGCCACTTCATCGCCGAGTGCCCAGAAGCGGAGGAGAACAAGTACAAGGTGAATGAGTACAAGGCGCATCCGAGGCGTGAAGACAAGTACTCCTCCAAGGGCAAGCACCTCAACAAGTGCAAGAGCAAGGACAAGGACAAGCGGCGACCGAGCAAGAGCGCCTACAAGAAGAACAAGGCAAGAGCGATGGTGGCCGGTGCGAGCGACGTCGACTCAAGCTCAAGCGAGGAGCAGTCAAGCTCAAGCAACGAAGATGAAGACGCCGGGAGGCGCAATGGCAAGAAGAGTGCAAGCCGGAACCTCAGCGGGCTGAGCTGTGTGGCGCTCGAGGGCTTTTGTGGCATGGCCCATAGCTCAAGCAGCAAGAAGAGTGTGAAGGAAGACAGCGACTCCGACTCGGAGGATGAGGTAAACCGTGATCCCGACTCTTTGCTTGCTGAGATTGCTAGGTTGAATGGTTTGCTTGATAACCGTGATAGTGTGCTGAGAGATGCCAAAAAGATGAGGAAAGATCTTAGGGCTCAGCTTGAGAATGCTAGCGATAAAGTAGGAGAGTTAGAGTCAAAATTGCTTGAATTGAAACTTGAAAATGACTCTTTGAAACTTGCTCCTACTACTCCTGATGATGTTGAATGTGTTGAATGTGATGCTTGGTTGAATGAGATCAAAATGCTTAATGAGAAGAATGCTTCTATTTTGGCTCAACTAGATGCTCTTAGGATCGAACATGATGAGCTTAAGGCTAGACCTACTTTGCTTGGTGCTTGCAAATCATGTCCTACTATGCATGCTAAGCTTGTCGATGCTCGTTCTACCATTAGTTCTTTGGAAGCATCTTTGAAATCTCCTGTTGCAAATGCATGTTCTAGGCTTGTGATGAAGTCACTTTGCGTAATCTTGAGCTTACTTCCCGGTTGGATGTCATTTATGAGGAGAATGACTATTTGAGGAAAGTGTTGGGTTGGTTGTACGGGCGGGAACCTCAATTGAAAATCATGATTGAGGAGTTCAAGAGAGGCGATGGTCGTGGTTTGGGTTTTGAGAAGTTGGGTGAGAAAGTGGGAGAGAACGAGTGGGGAGAGTGTGTATGAGAAGTGTGTTGAGTCTAACCCCGAGTTTGAGGTGATCGGAGAGATCCAAGTCCCACTCCCAAAAGCACCCAAGAACTCTTTCACACCAAAGCCCAACCACCTTTGCAACAAGCTTGACACAACCCAAGATCCACCCAAATTCCCACCTAAGACAAATGATTTCCGAAACCGAGTGAAGTTTGTGGGTGAGAAGGGTGAGAAGCCTAGAGAGAAGCCGAGCCAAAACCAAAACCCATCCCCTTCGGTGTGAGTATTGTGGCAAGGAGAGGCATCTTGCAGAGTTTTGCTACAAGAGGAAGAGGGATGAGAGGCTTGCTAGGGAGCAAGCAAACCAGGACAGGTATCGCCAGTCTCGTGGTATTCCTGAGCCTAGAGTGCCACTTCCACGGGGTGTGGGAAGTGTGAGGAGTGTTGGCAGGTTCCCACAGAGAGGTGGTGGTGAGAGGTTTGTCACGAGAGATGATGGTGTGCGTGCTGGTGAGAGGTTTGGTCGGGCTCGTGGTGGTTTTGCTGGACGTCCTCCTACTCGTTCTCAGTACGGGTTTAGGGGAGATGATCGCAGCTTTGGGTTCCAGAGGAACTACGGACCACGTTTTCCCCCTCGTGGTGCTCGTACTCCTCCCATGGGACATGGGAAGTTTGGTGGCAAGGGAGTGATGTTTGCTAACCCCGCTTTTGAGCAGATGGCTCGACACTGGTTTAACTTTCTCTGTGCTAACCCCAGTGTCGAGTCGCTAGCTCACTCTCGTTCTTGTTTCCGATTTGCGGGCGGGAGGCTTGGAGAACATTTGGTTGATCGACTCCGGTGTTCTCGACACATGACCGGAGATAAGAAGTGGTTCTCCAGCCTCACCCCAGTGAAGGAAAAGCAGTACATCACATTTGGGGACAATGGACGAGGTAGGGTGCTTTCAGAGGGTGTTGTGCATGTGAGTGACAAGGTAACGTTGAAGAGAGTGGCTCTTGTGAAGTCTTTGGGTTTTATTTTGCTTTCGGTTTCTCAGTTGCTTGATGAGGGTTTTGAGGTGCGTTTCAAGTCTGGCGAGTCTCGTTTGCTTGATTCTCGAGGTGATCTTGTACGTATGATCATCCCCGAGGGTCGGATTTTCGTGGCCGATTTCTCTCGTTCTTTGGGTCCTGCTCGCCTGTTTGATGGGCGGTCCGTCTTCGATTTGTGGAAATGGCATAGGCGGTTGGGACACTTGAGCTTTGATTTGGTTTCCCGCTTGAGTGGTCTTGACCTTGTCCGAGGATTGCCGAAGTTGAAGCTTGAGAAGGATTTGGTTTGTGCTCCTTGTAGGCATGGTAAGATGGTAGCCACTCCCCATCCACCCCTGACCGATGTCATGACCGAGCGTCCGACAGAACTGTTGCATATGGATCTTGTTGGGCCAGCTCGAGTTCGCTCGGTGGGTGGGAAGTGGTATGTCCTTGTTGTGGTGGACGATTACTCTCGCTATGCCTGGGTGTTCTTCTTGGAGGATAAGAGTGAGACATTTGGTTTTGTTCGAAATCTGATCGTGAGGTTGAAAAACGAGAGGCATGGGAATGCTATTCGAGCTATCCGCAGTGATAATGGCTCTGAGTTTAAGAACTCTCGTTTTGATGCCTTTTGTCGTGATCTAGGTCTTGAACATCAGTATTCGACCCCTTATGTGCCCCCTCAAAATGGAGTCGTGGAAAGGAAAAATCGGACTCTTTGTGAGATGGCTAGGACGATGCTCGATGAGCACGGGACTCCTAGAAGATATTGGGGCGAGGCGGTCAATACGGCTTGTCATGTTTCCAACAGGATTTTATTGCGAGCTTTCAAGAAGAAGACCTGTTATGAGCTTATGCATGGTCGGGCACCCAAAGTGAGTCATTTCCGAGTTTTTGGCTGCAAATGCTTTATTCTGAAAAAGGGAAAACTCGACAAGTTTGAGGCTAGGTCTAGTGATGGTATTTTCTTTGGATATGCTAACCACTCTAGAGCCTATAGGGTGCTTAACCTTGAGACTAACAAAATCATGGAGACTTGCGAGGTGACCTTCGACGAGACAATGCCATGTACCTCTCTTGGCTTGGAATGTGCAGGTGATGAAGAGATGGCCGAGGACCTCTTTGAAGAGGAGAAAGATGAAGGCGGAGATGATGATGGGGAGAACCATGCGCCCGAAGCTGAGTGTGTACCCACTACTTCCCCTACGACCACTTTGAAGCATGGACCGTCTACTTCATGGACAACGACGGTGCAACGGGGAGGACCGGGCGAGAGAAGGCCGAAGTTGAGGGGGAGGTAGTCTCGAGGCGTGAGGCTCCCCGGCGGATTCAAGAAGTGCATCCCCTGTCAAAGATCATTGGAAACATCGACGAACGCACTACACGGTCGAGGTCTAGGAATTCCTCTCATTTTGCTCATGCTGCTTTTGTTGCTACTTTTGAGCCCAAGGACATTGGACATGCTTTATCTGATGCAAACTGGGTCAATTCTATGCATGAGGAGTTGGAAAATTTTGAGAGGAACCGGGTGTGGGAGTTAGTTGAACCACCTCCAAATTGCCATCCCATAGGAACCAAGTGGGTCCGGAAGAACAAAGAGGGAGAGAATGGGATGGTTGTGAGGAACAAGTCCGGACTTGTTGCTCGGGGGTTTAGTCGAAGGAGGGGATCGACTATGAGGAGACCTTTGCTCCGTGGCCCGTCTTGAGGAAATTCGGATCCTTCTAGCCTTTCTTGTGGCTAAAGGGTTCAAATTGTTTCAGATGGACGTGAAGAGTGCTTTTCTGAATGGGGTCATAGAGGAGGAGGTGTATGTGAAGCAGCCACCTGGGTTTGAGAGCGAGTTGTACCCACACAGGGTATACAGGTTGAAAAGGGCTCTGTATGGGTTGAAACAGGCGCCTCGTGCTTGGTATGGGAGATTGAGAGGTTTTCTTTTGAACAGAGGGTTTGTGATGGGTACCGTGGATAGAACCTTGTTTCTCCTCAAGCATGGAAATGACTTGCTGATTGTTCAGATATACGTGGATGATATTGTCTTTGGTTGCTCGTCACATAACCTTGTTGCCAAGTTTGCAGATGAGATGAGCAGGGAGTTCGAGATGAGCATGATGGGCGAGTTGCAGTATTTTCTCGGACGCGGATCAAGCAAGTGAAGGACGGTACATTTGTGCACCAAACCAAGTATACAAAAGACATGCTGAGGAAGTTCCAGATGCAAGATGTGAAGCCGATGTCGACTCCCATGGGGAGTACGGCCACTTTGGATGCGGATGAGGACGGAGAACCAGTGGACCAGCGGGAGTACAGGAGCATGATCGGCTCCCTCCTCTACTTGAAGGCGGCGAGGCCAGACATACAGTTCAGCGTGTGTCTGTGCGCTCGTTTTCAGGCTTCGCCGAGGACATCACATCGACAGGCCGTCAAGAGGATCTTCAGGTACCTACAATCTGCCCCTGGTCTTGGCCTTTGGTATTCTTCCTCCTCGACTCTTTCTGTCGGTGCGGAATATGGTCCCGACACTAACCAGTAGATAACGCCTAGGTCTATCCCTCGATGGTCGATGCCAAGCAACAAATGACACAAGGTTTTATCCCCGGGTTCCGCCGAGGGGGCCGTACGTCCCGGGGGGCGTGCTCGTGGCACTTGTATTGCTCGGACGGGGGTGCTTGTAGTGGGGCAAGTACAAGCAAGGTGGGAGAGGAAGCGTGGCTTCCAAGTCCCTGGAGAGTGGCTGGAGATGTTGTGGGAGAAATAAGAGAGTGAGTGCACGGTGTGTTGTGTTCCTCCCCCGTTCGTCCCCCGCGTGGCGGGGGCTCGCCTCCCCTTTTATAGGCCAAGGGGGCGGCGAGTTACATGCACGCCGCGCTGCCTAGCTACGCGAGGGAGCACGTCGCGCTGCGGTGTAGAGTGGGCGGCCGTCCGGACGATCTTCGCCGCGATCCGGCCATGATGGCCTACCTCGTACCCGAACAGTGGCGGTTCGAGGGTAGGAGGCGGCAGATGGCCGGATCGCGTCCTCTGATAGGCTTCGAGGGAGGTGCTGATGACGGCTGGTACGGGGTACAGGAGCGGGCAGAACGGCGTTCCTTCCCAATGCGTTCCGCGGGCGTGAGGTGGTTGCTGCGGTGCTCGGGCGTGCGCCGCGGTGTCGGGCGTGCGCACGCACGCGCGTGGGTACGGCGGCCGCGCGTTGCGGGGCGGGATGGCCATTCACCGGCCTAGCGCCCCTCACCTAACTCCGCGGGGTCACGGGAAAGTGAATCGAGGGTGCGCCGGCCCCCTTTCGAGGGTCGGGCGCGTTAGTCGTACGGTGAGGGGCGCGCGGTGTCACGGGGCCGACACCGGCCGTGCCGCACGGTCCATCCCACGGTGGCGGGGATGGGCTCCTCCCTCGGGGAGTTGGTGCGGCGGCACGGGGCGTGAGCCCGGGGCGCATGATGGCGCCGCCCCGGCGTCGTCGGGGCGTTAAATGCCCAAGTACGGGGTCGGCGCACGCGTGCGGGGCGCCCGTGAGGGTGGCGGGCCCCAACCGAGGGCGGAGCGGACCCTCGAGCGAGACGGGACTCGCTCGAGGGGGCGCGAGCCCTCGAGCGGGCGGGACCGCTCGAGGGAAGGGTCGCCCCTCGAACGGGGCGGAGTCTGCTCGAGGAGGAGCGTGCCCTCGGGCGAGGCGGAGCCTGCTCGAGGGGTCTTCTGGACGGGCCGCCTTGGTGGGCCTCCGGAGTCCTGCCACATAGGCCATGTCCTGCACGATTAGTTTCCTGCATGGTTAGGCTTAGCATGTTTCGATGCAGGGATTTAAGTGAGGGTTCCCCCGTCGTTTATGGGGACCCCTAGGGCGGTCCCCGACAGTAGCCCCCGAGCATCTGCGGGTTTGCCATTGAGGCTCCCGCCGGATGCGGGAACCTACTGATGGGACGTTCTTCCCTCCTTGTTTGCGAACGCTTCCCGTGGGGCCGCGTCGGCGGACCCGCGGGTCTAGCCCCGAAGCCTGCGCAGGAGTGTGGGCTCTCTCTGCAGGGGGTTAACCGCGAGCAATTTGGTCGAAAGGCGTGGCACATATGCCAATTGGCATCGGCGGTATTTCGGCCGGCATCGGGGTGCACGCTCCCCCTCCTTGTCTCGGCGGGTGCAATTCCAAGGAGGTGTAGCCGTGCGTCAAGCCCCCGAGCCTTGGCACCGTCGAGGCGATCGGGTTGTCGGTGCGGAACGGGTCGATCCTGACGACTTGTTTTTTATCGCGCCCTCGCCTTCCCTCCGCGGGACGGAGGGTGAGGTTTCGACGACTCCCATCGAGCGGGTCGCGAATCGCGGATTCCTCGTCGAGCTGCTAGCGGGTGGTTCAAGTGGACGCCCATGCCCCGTTCGATAAGGGTAGGCTGCGCGGTCCGGAGACACGTCCATGGAAGCGCTTGCGTGGGTTTGCTAGGTGGGGCTCGGTCCCGTTCGCTAGGGACCGAGGGCGCGGAAGCTCTCCCTCGGTGGGATCCCCCCGGCTAGCCGCCCTCGCCGGCTCTCGAACACGACATGTGGGGCACCCTCGAGCCGACGGGCTCGAGGAACGCTCGAACGCACGTGCCCTCGTTGTCCCTAACTGCGTGATGCGGGCGCCGTTCGAACCCGTCGAGGGTCGCTTCGAACCTCCGATCGCAAGGCCGTGCGGGGCTGTGCATGGACGGCCCCGTCTTTTCGCGTTTGCGACCGTCGAGGGGTGCGGGCGTGCCGACCCTCGAGGTGCAGGTTGGTGGCATGGCGCGGCATGAGTGCTTTCGGTGGCGCTCTTTTTCAAGCGTGACCTGGGCGATCCTCTTACACGCGTGCCTTTTTTAGAGGGTTGACATTGTCTCGAACGGGAGGGTCATGCCGCTCGAGGGCTTGACGTGGCATGGGTGCCCGCGGTTGCCTGCTCTACGTTGAGCAGGTCCCGGGCGACCTTCTCACGCTAACATCCCATCAAGGGTCGCCTTTGTTTCGAGTCGAGGGTCATGCCACTCGAGGGTTCTATGTGGCATGGGTGCCCGCGGTTGCCTGCTCTACGTCGAGCAGGTCCCGGGCGACCTTCTCACGCGGATATCCCGTCGAGGGTCGCCTTTGTTTCGAGTCGAGGGTCATGCCACTCGAGGGTTCTACGTGGCATGGGTGCCCGCGGTTGCCTGCTCTACGTCGAGCAGGTCCCGGGCGACCTTCTCACGCGGATATCCCGTCGAGGGTCGCCTTTGTTTCGAGCCGAGGGTTCGTCTCGCTCGAGGGCTCTCCTTGCTTGGCAAGTGGCCCGGGCATTTAATTGCCTTGCGGTCGTGGCCGCGGTTTTGCGGCGCGGGCGCGCCTTTAAGGCGCCGCGCGGCGCGCGCGCGCGCGTAGTGGGCGGCGGCGCGGGCGGACGTGACGGTTTTGCCTCGGTTGCGGC
Organism: Cenchrus americanus; assembly: GCA_947561735.1. Classification (NCBI taxonomy): domain Eukaryota; kingdom Viridiplantae; phylum Streptophyta; class Magnoliopsida; order Poales; family Poaceae; genus Cenchrus; species Cenchrus americanus. The sequence goes on along the minus strand of OX387244.1, from coordinate 70,367,128 downwards.
CGTTCCTCGCCGTAATGATGACCCGCTCCGGTGTTAGAGCCGCCGCGGTCGTGGTGGGGCCCTCCCGTCGACGCGATGGAAAGATTCCTGCCGGTTAATGCGGCGGCGGGGCGTCCGCTCCGGAGAACTCGCCCGTCGCCTATAAAGCGCGGGGGAGGAGTGGACGGCGGTTTTTTACCTTGGCACCTTACCACTTTCGGTCCCAGTCCCTTCGCCTTCGCCTCGCTCTCGCCACCGCGCGGTCTCGGCCCGCTAGAGCTTTTTTCCTCGTTTCCTTGTCCTCCGCCTTCGCATTCGTTCGTCCCCCCTCATGGCGCCGCCTCGGCTTCCCATTAGGATCCCGGGAGCCGTACGCACGGGAGAGGTCGACGGTGACCGGCTCGCGCTTGGCGAGGCCGGTCGCCGCCGGCCGCCTGTCGACCAACGAAGAAGGGCGCCGGCGGAGTGGATCGTGCCGCCGGCGACGCACCTCGAGCCCAACCCGCCGGAGGGCTACGTGGTGAGCTTCCTCCACTACCACGAGCGCGGCTTCAACGCGCCGGCCGAGCACCTTCATGCGGAGCAATGTGCCACTACTACGGGGGTGGAGCCGCACAACTTCGCCCCCCAACGCGATCTCGCGGGCGGCCACGTTCGTGGGTGTCCGCGAAGGGTACCCGGGGATCCCGGCCAGGCGGGAGCTACGGGTTCACCTTTTCGCGGGGAGCTCGTCACGCAGCCCCACATCGGAGCCGAGGGACCCGCCGCGCGGTGCGCGCCGGCGGGATGTCGGCGGCCGGCCCGCGGGGGCGGCTCAAGGGATTTCTACATCCCACCGCACCATGACGACGAACAACGCCGGCCGGGAGCGGGGATGGTTTTATCCGCGCAACGCCGAGCCCGGCCTTGCCCCCTACACCGTAGGGTGTTCAAGGAGAGGCCCGCCTCCCGGGGCTACGGGGTGTCTACGGCCCAACATCGGGCGCGGCAAGAGTCCGTCCTCGCCGCCCCGAGGGCGGCCGGCGAGGGAAGGGCTCAACGTGATGGGCGTCCTCGCCTTCCTTCATCACGGCGAATCGTGCCGTTGATGGAGAGGCCGCTCCGCATCTTCGAGATGACGGAGGGCGGCCAACCCCGTCGACGTGGCGAGATCGCGGATGCTCCCCGGCCGCCCGGAGCGGCCGTACGCGCGCTCACCGGGCGCGGAGCGCCGTCGACACCCGGACGCCGCCACGGCGGGTCGGACCCCGTGGGACATCGAGATGCTCCCTACGGGCCCGCGGGTGAGTTGGGTTCACGATTTCGTATTAGTTCTTGGTTTTGCTTTCGTCTCTTGATTCGCCATTGTCACTCTTGTGCGCGGTGGTGGAGTTCAACATCGCCAAATCCGTTCCACCCACCCCCCGATTCCCGTGCGCTCGGCGGGCGGCGCGGCGGGAGCGGCGGGAGCGGGCGGCGCGCAAGAGGGAGCACGCCGGGCGTCGCCAAGCGCGCGCGACCAACGGTCGCGGAGTACCGCGGCGCGAGGAGCCGGGGCTCTCCTCCCGGATATCGAGGAGCCCTCGTCCTCGGAGCAGGACGAGGATTAAGAGTGCGAGGGGGAGGGCCCCTCGGACGGTGGCGGCCCGCGCCCCGTCGCGGAACCCGCGTCGGCGTCGGGGGTGGCTTCGTGCGGGGCGGGCGCCGGCGCCCGCCGCCGAGCACTCGTCGTCGGGGGCGGCGCGCGCCGCGGAGGTGCCGGCGCGTGCCACGGAGGCACGCGCGGGCCGGGGCGCGCTGCGCGCGCGTCAAGCGTGCCCGCGCGCGGGAGGGAGCGCGTCCATGCGCGCGGCGTCGTCATCAAGGGGCGCGTCGGCGGGGCGTGCGCGCGCGGGGCGAGCGTGCCCCGCGCGCGGTGGCGTCATCGGGGGATGCGACATCGGGCGCGCCCACGCGCGGGGCGGGCGTGCCCGCACGTGTGGTGGCGCCGTCGGGGAGGCGGCTCGCGGGCGGCGCGGCCCCTGGCGCCGGTCTCGTCCGCGGAGGCCTCGAGGAAAAGGAAGCGGGCCTTTTCCTCCGCGAGGTAAGGAGCTTTGTCTTCCTTCGTTTGGTTTTAGTTTGCGCCGGTGATTAGATGCTCTAACCCTTCGTTCGTGTCCGCGCGAGGGCGGTGCCAACCGTTCCTCCTCTTGCACCGGCCAAGGTGCCGAGGACGGACGCGTCGATCCCCACCGGCGGCGTTCGTCGAGGGGGTCGCGCCGAGGGACGAGCGCGGCGGCGGGCACGAGTTCGCAAGGCCCGGCCGGGGCCTCGAGGCCCGGCCGGCGGATCGCCCTGCCGCGGCGCGGCCGGGGAGGTCGCCGGGGGCGGCCGGCGCCGGTCGCCATGGAGGCGCGGGCGCGGCGGTGGCTACGGTGGGAGGTGCCGCCCACGGTGGCGGCCACCGCGGGAGGAGGCGGAGCGGGCGCAACTGCGGGGGTGCCCGCGGATGCGGCGGCACGGCGGAGGTGGCGGCGACGGCGCCACTACGGGTTCCTGTGGCCGCGGAGGCGCGAGGGTGGGGGCGCCGGCGGAGGCGGAGCGAGCGGGTCCTCCCCGCCGGCGGTCTCCGGGCGGAGGTGGTGGAGCTCTCGGATGACTCCCCGCCGCAGCGGGTGGAACCGGTGGGCTGGCCGGCCCACGAACTCCCCGACCCCCGGGAGGGGGCCCTCGTGAGGGCGGCGCGAGGGTCGCATGGTAGTGGGGGCCGAGGGCACGATGCCGAGGCCTCGTCCTCCCACGCGGTCGCTCCGCCCGGGTGGGGGGGGGCCGTGGAGGATCCCCCTGCGTTCGCCGACGCCGGGGGGGAGCGAGAGCTGGGGGGCGAGCTCCGAACCACGGCGCCACGCTCAACCGCGCGTTGAACGAGGCGCTGCAGGTCCACGGCGGCCCGACCTGGCTCGTCTTCCAGGTGAGCCATGGTTGTTCGTCTTTCTTCCTTTTTTGTTTTCGTGTGCCGCATTCAAGCCTTGGCACTTACGAGATTCGATGTGTGTATGCCAGGAGCTCGAGCGCCGCGCGCATGAGAAGTACGACGCGTTCGACCAGGTGAACGCCGAGGCCCGCCAGCTCCGGGAGTGATGTAGCGCTTTCGACGCGCTTGCGGATGCTCTCAGGACGCCAGACAGTTGGCTGGTGTACCGGGCGATGGCGTGGTGCGACGTGCTTCCCGGAGAGAGCTCGAGGGCGGAGACACGGCGCGTCACTCGAGTCTCGAGCGGATCCGCGCGGCCCTCGTCGATCGCGACGAGGCGCGTAGGAACGCGCGCGAGGACACGGACAAGACGCGGACGCGGCCGCCAGGCGGGAGGCGGAGGGGTGGCCACCGCTCGCGCCGAGACCGGGAGCTTCGCACGTCGCTCGAGGGGGCGCGGGCGGCCGGCGCCGGGCCGAGGAGCGGGCGCGTGAGTTGGAACGAGCGCGCCAAGGAGGCCGAGCGACCGAGGGCCGCCCTCGACGCCAAGGCCGCGGCTCTCGTCGCCGCGAGAGGAGCGGCTTCGGCGAGAGCGCGTCGCCGCCGGGGGGGCGAGGGGCGGCTCCGGCAAGAGCGAGCTGCCCTTGGCGACGCCGCCGAACGGCGCCCGGAGCGGGAGCGCGTTGCTCGCGAAGCGGCGGAGAAGTCGGCGGAGGAGCGGAACGCCGCATTCTCCAAGGTTGAGGATGAAGCGCTCTCGCTCGGCATCGACAACGCCGGCCGGGGAGGGCGGCCCTCCGCGAGCAAGGCGAGGCCGTCCGGCCGTCTCGAGGCGGCACTCGAGTCCGCGCGCCGCGACCTCGATGCGGAGAGGAAGCAAGTCGAGGGTGAGACTTTTCGACTCGTTTGTTGGTTTTTTGCTTTAGAGGGTTCGCTTCTCCCTTTCTGATTTCTTGTCGTCTTGATGATTCCGGGCTTGCGCACCGCCTTGGGGCACGGCTGGCCGGGGCGGCCGAGGCCCTGCGGGCTTCCTACAACTCCTCCGAGCGGGAGGCCGCGGGGAGGCTGCGTGACGCGGCCCTCGAAACCTGCCGCGTCGTCGAGGAAGGCGAGGCCCGGGCCGGCGGCTCGGCCGGCCGGCCGCCTGCGCGCCCTCGGCGGCCACGTCACGGAGCGGATGCGGCGGGCGTTGCACTTGGGCGTCGGAAGGCCCTCGGAGTGGTGCGATCCCACTACGAGGTCAACCTCGAGGCGGTGGCGGAGGGCTACATCGTGCCCGAGGGCGTCGAGGACGAGGTGGCCATGGAGCGCGCGGACGCGCTTGCCGCCGACGCCGCCGGGTCGCTCGCCGAAGCCTTCGAAGAGTTCCTCTTCCGGATGAGGACCGGGGAGCGTCCCGGTGGTCGGTGGATGACCGCTCCTTAGTGATGAGTGATTGACAACGGGTGTTGGACTGACTCTTGGCTTAGTGCGCGAGGTGTAGGCCGCGGCCTAGTTCGTGTTGTTGCGAGGTGAAGAACGGGCGCGAAAGGTCTTCGGCCTTGAGGGGCCTCGGGGAGATGGAGAGACAAGTAGGCTCGGTTCGAGGGACCCGGTGGACGAGCGGGGACCGGGTGCGGGCCACATGGTGGCGACACAAGCAAGACGAAGTCATGGACGGATGAGCGGTGCACGGTGGCGGTCAAGTCAAGTGGTTTGGCGGGAGGCCGGACCGGGCACGCGGGGTTTGGTGGTTTGCCCACAAAACCATCGGCGGACGGTTTCTTGGTTTGGGCCTCAAAACCAAGTCCGAGGGGCCCAACACGACGGAGACGGGATCCGGGAGTGTCGGGAAGCTTCGAAGCGGAGGACACGCGGCGGGATCGCATGGCTTGCGTCGGGAGGACGCGGGGGGGTGCGGCGAAGGCGTGGCCGTCCGATGGCAAGACCCACAAACATTACCAAAATGCCCCTACGTGGGTTGTATCGCCAGTAGTGTAGTTAGGGGTAGTCGAGTCATTTACCACTCCGGCGGGACCTGATATATAAGCCTGGAGTGTGTGTTGATGGCTCTCTCTCTCGGCGATTTAGGGTTTCATTTCCCCCCCTTCCCTTTCTCATTTTCGTAGCTATTTTCCTTCCTATTTTCTCTAGGCTAGCATGAGAGCTTCATGAGAGATTTGTTGAGAGGGATGGATGCTAGGGCGGCATGCTAGACCTTGTGAATCTTTCCTGGTTTGTATAGAAGATTCGGGGTTGTTTTTCGTGCCTTTTTGTGCCTATTTTCGTGCCTTTGTTCTCGGTGTGATTCCGCGGATTTGAGTGAGTTTCTTCCCGGATTTCTTTGAGGAAATCATGGATAGATGTCTTGTGCATCTTTGTGCTTGATCTTGTGCCCTCAAACGCCGGGAAACTACTTCGATTCGTGAGTTTTCGTTCGGTGCTCTAGGTTTTGGTGGTGCTCAAAGGATTCGCGATTCCCGGTGATTTAGGGAGTTAGGAGGCAAGATTTTTGGGCTATAGCATCCTTGTGTGACGCTTTTCAAGTACCCAAACCCTTGTCTCCACGGCTTCAACCGTTTGGGAAATCCGATGATGATTTGGGGGAGTTGACTTTCGGGGTCGGGCTGTTTCTGCTCGTCCGCACGGCGGACGATCGCGAGGGGGTCGCGGACGGTCCGCGTGGGCCGTGTTCGTCCCGTGTTCTTCGCGTTCTTGCTCGTCCTTTGTTTCGATCCGTCGCGATTTTGGTTTTTGGTTGGACGGAGTTTCGGACGGTCCGCGGTGTCGGGCGGACCGGTCCGCGGGTGCTTGGCGGACGGTCCGCGTGCTCCCCGCGGACGGTCCGTGGGTCGTGTGTGGCTTTGGTTCGTTCGTGTAATTTAACGGACGGTCCGCGGGAAGGGCCGGACGGTCCGCGACGTCGGCGCGGACGGTCCGCGAGAGCGAGGTCGGACGGTCCGCGCGGTCCATCGCGGACGGTCCGCACCGCGGGCCGGACGGTCCGCCGGAGCCCGTGCGGTCTTTGTTTGTTTCGATTCCTTTCCTCCCTTTCTAGTGCTTCCGCGTGTGCTTCTAGGAATCGTTCCTAAGGCTAGAGGTTGATCCATAACCTCGTGGTCTTGGCGATTGGTGCGTGATTCGATCCATCGCTCGTGTGTGACCAGGGTTTGAGTAGGACATAGGTCGGGTTCTTTGGGAAGAATTTTTACCGGCTCCTATTCACTCCCCCCTCTCTAGTCGCCATCCGATCCTTCAATTGGTATCGTAGCTTGGTGCGGATTCTTTGCGACTTTGACAAGTCTCGAATCCTAAGATGGCGTACGTTGAGCGGGGCGGTCCGCCGCACTTCGATGGCAAGGGTTACCACAAGTGGGCGGCTCGTATGAGGATTTTTCTTCGAGGAAAGTCGTTGGAGTTTATTGTGCTTGACAAGACATATGCTATTCCGGTCAACATCCATACTCTTATGGTGACCGATGCCGATGCCAAGGCCAAGTATGAGGCTAATGCAAAAGCCGTTGATCACTTGTGCGGAGCTTGTGTGATCCGAGTTTGATCGTGTTCGTCATTTGGATCTTGCTTGGCAAATTTGGGATAAGTTGTTGGTTGCTCACGGTGGTGATAACCATGTGAAGGCTCGCCTCTTTGTCTCTTACCGGATGCAATATGAGAATTTTTCTCCACTTCCCGGTGAGGACATTGATGCGATGTTTCAGAGGTTCATCGCCATCGTGAACAACATGAAGGCTAATGTTGAGGATTTTCCGTACTCCGAGCATGATCAAGCTTTGAAGCTCTTGCATGTCTTGGATCCAAATGTTTGGGGTGCTAAGGTTGAGGCCATCAAGGAGTCTGGGAATTATTTGACTATTGAGTTGGATGACCTCTTTTCTAAGCTCAAGTCGGCTGAGGTTGACAGGAAGATGCTATCCAAGCATGAGGGCTCGACTGACCATAGTCTTGCTCTTGTGGGAGGATCAAAGGGCAAATCTAACCCTTCCGTCGACGTTTTCTTTGTCCTCTCTTATGTCCATTCCAGATGAGGAGTTTGATGTGCTGGGCGAGGAGGAGGCCGGCCTTGCTCTCAAGAAGATTTGAACGACTACACGAGAGTCGGAGGAACGCAAGGCGGAGCTCGGGGGACGTGCTACAAGTGTGGCAAGCGTGGCCACTTCATCGCCGAGTGCCGGATGCGAGAGGAGAACAAGTACAAGGTGAACGAGTACAAGGCGCACCCGAGGCGTGAAGACAAGTACTCCTCCAAGGGCAAGCACTTCAACAAGTCCAAGAGCAAGGACAAGGACAAGCGGCGACCGAGCAAGAGCACCTACAAGAAGAACAAGGCAAGAGCGATGGTGGCCGGTGCGAGCGACGTCGACTCAAGCTCAAGCGAGGAGCAAGCCAAGCTCGAGCAGCGAAGATGAAGACGCCGGGAGGCGCGGTGGCAAGAAGAGTGCAAGCGGGAACCTCGGCGGGGCGGGGTGTGTGGCGCTCGAGGGCTTTTGTGGCATGGCCCATAGCTCGAGCGGCAAGAAGAGTGTGAAGGAGGACGGCGACTCCGACTCGGAGGATGAGGTAAACCATGATCCCGACTCTTTGCTTGCCGAGATTGCTAGGTTGAATGGTTTGCTTGATAACCGTGATAGTGTCTTGAGAGATGCCAAAAAGATGAGGAAAGATCTTAGGGCTCGGCTTGAGAATGCTAGTGAGAAAGTAGGAGAGTTAGAGTCAAAATTGCTTGAATTAAAACTTGAGAATGACTCTTTGAAACTTGCTCCTACTTCTCCTGATGATGTTGAATGTGTTGAATGTGATGCTTGGTTGAATGAGATCAAAATGCTTAATGAGAAGAATGCTTCTATTTTGGGTCAACTAGATGCTCTTAGGATCGAACATGATGAGCTTAAGGCTAGACCTACTTTGCTTGGTGTTTGCAAATCATGTCCTACTATGCATGCTAAGCTTGTTGATGCTCGCTCTACCATTAGTTCTTTGGAAGCATCTTTGAAATCTCCTGTGGCAAATGCATGTTCTAGGCGTGATGAAGTCACTTTGCGTAATCTTGAACTTACTTCCCGTTTGGATGTCATCTATGAGGAGAATGACTATTTGAGGAAGGTGTTGGGTTGGTTGTACGGCGGGAACCTCAATTGAAAATCATGATTGAGGAGTTCAAGAGAGCCGATGGTCGTGGTTTGGGTTTTGAGAAGTTGGGTGAGAAAGTGGGGAGAGAACGGTGGGGAGAGTGTGTACGAGAAGTGTGTTGAGTCTAACCCGGGTTCGAGGTGATCGGAGAGATCCAAGTCCCACTCCCAAAAGCACCCAAGAACTCTTTCACACCAAAGCCCAACCACCTTTGCAACAAGCTTGACACAACCCAAGATCCACCCAAATTCCCACCTAAGACAAATGATTTCCAAAAACCTGTGAAGTTTGTGGGTGAGAAGGGTGAGAAACCTAGAGAGAAGCCGAGCCAAAACCAAAACCCATCCCCTTCAGTGTGAGTATTGTGGCAAGGAGAGGCATCTTGCGAGTTTTGCTACAAGAGGAAGAGGGATGAGAGGCTTGCTAGGGAGCAAGCAAACCGGGACAGTATCGCCGGCCCTCGCGGTATTCCGAGCCTAGAGTGCCACTTCCACGGGGTGTGGGAAGTGTGAGGAGTGTTGGCGAGGTTCCCACGGAGAGGTGGTGGTGGTGAGAGGTTTGTCGGGGAGAGATGATGGTGTGCGTGCTGGTGAGAGGTTTGGTCGGGCTCGTGGTGGTTTTGCTTGGACGTCCTCCTACTCGTCCTCGGTACGGGTTTAGGGGAGATGATCGCAGCTTTGGGTTCCGGAGGAACTACGGACCACGTTTTCCCCCTCGTGGTGCTCGTACTCCTCCCATGGGACATGGGAAGTTTGGTGGCAAGGGGAGTGATGTTTGCTAACCCCTCTTTTGAGCGGATGGCTCGACACTGGTTTAACTTTCTCCGTGCTAACCCCGGTGTCGAGTCGCTAGCTCATTCTCGTTCTTGTTTTCGATGCGCAGGCGAGGAGGCTTGGAGAACATTTGGTTGATCGACTCCGGGTGTTCTCGACACATGACCGGAGATAAGAAGTGGTTCTCCGGCCCTCACCCCGGTGAAGGAAAAGATGTACATTACATTTGGGGACAATGGACGAGGTAGGGTGCTTTCGAGAGGGTGTTGTGCATGTGAGTGACAAGGTAACGTTGAAGAGAGTGGCTCTTGTGAAGTCTTTGGGTTTTAATTTGCTTTCGGTTTCTCGGTTGCTTGATGAAGGTTTTGAGGTGCGTTTCAAGTCCGGCGAGTCTCGTTTGCTTGATTCTCGAGGTGATCTTGTCGTATGATCATCCCCGAGGGTCGGATTTTCGGTGGCTGATTTCTCTCGTTCTTTGGGTCTGCTCGTTGTTTGATGACCGGTCCGTCTTCTCGATTTGTGGAAATGGCATAGGCGGTTGGGACACTTGAGCTTTGATTTGGTTTCCCGCTTGAGTGGTCTTGACCTTGTCCGAGGATTGCCGAAGTTGAAGTTTGAGAAGGATTTGGTTTGTGCTCCTTGTAGGCATGGTAAGATGGTAGCCACTCCCCATCCACCCCCGACCGATGTCATGACCGAGCGTCCGACGTAGCCGTTGCATATGGACCTTGTTGGGCCGGCTCAATTTCGCTCGGTGGGTGGGAAGTGGTATGTTCTTGTTGTGGTGGACGATTACTCTCGCTATGCACGGGTGTTCTTCTTGGAGGATAAGAGTGAGACTTTTGGTTTTGTTCGAGATCCGATCGTGAGGTTGAAAAACGAGAGGCATGGGAATGCTATTCGAGCTATCCGCGGTGATAATGGCTGCGAGTTTAAGAACTCTCGTTTTGATGCCTTTTGTCGTGATCTAGGTCTTGAACATCGGTATTCGACCCCTTATGTGCCCCCTCAAAATGGAGTCGTGGAAAGGAAAAATCGGACTCTTTGTGAGATGGCTAGGACGATGCTCGATGAGCACGGGACTCCTAGGAGGTTTTGGGCGAGGCGGTCAATACGGCTTGTCATGTCTCCAACCGGATTTTATTGAGAGCTTTCAAGAAGAAGACTGTTATGAGCTTATGCATGGTCGGGCACCCAAGGTGAGTCACTTCCGAGTTTTTGGCTGCAAGTGCTTTATTTTGAAGAAGGGAAAACTCGACAAGTTTGAGGCTAGGTCTAGTGATGGTATTTTCTTTGGATATGCTAACCACTCTAGAGCCTATAGGGTGCTTAACCTTGAGACTAACAAAATCATGGAGACTTGCGAGGTGACCTTCGACGAGACAATGCCATGTACTTCTCTTGGCTTTGAATGTGCGAGGTGATGAAGAGATGGCCGAGGACCTCTTTGAAGAGGAGAAAGATGAAAGCCGGAGATGATGATGGGGAGAACCATGCGCCGAAGCCGAGCATGTACCCACTACTTCCCCCACGACTACTTTGGAGCATGGACCGTCTACTTCATGGACAACGACGGTGCAACAAGAGGACCGGGCGAGAGAAGCCGAAGTTGAGGGGGGAGGTGGTCTCGAGGCGTGAGGCTCCCCGACGGATTCAAGAAGTGCACCCCCTTTCAAAGATCATTGGAGACATCAATGAACGCACTACACGGTCGAGGTCCGGGAATTCCTCTCATTTTGCTCATCTTTGCTTTTGTTGCTACTTTTGAGCCCAAGGACATTGGACATGCTTTATCGATGCAAACCGGGTCAATTCTATGCATGAGGAGTTGGAAAACTTTGAGAGGAACCGGGTGTGGGAGTTAGTTGAACCACCTCCAAATTGCCATCCCATAGGAACCAAGTGGGTTTGGAAGAACAAAGAGGGAGAGAATGGGATGGTTGTGAGGAACAAGTCCAGACTTGTTGCTCAGGGGTTTAGTCAGAAGGAGGGGATCGACTATGAGGAGACTTTTGCTCCGTGGCCCGTCTTGAGGCAATTCGGATCCTTCTAGCCTTTGCGCGTGGCTAAAGGGTTCAAGTTGTTTCGGATGGACGTAAAGAGTGCTTTTCCGAATGGGGTCATAGAGGAGGAGGTGTATGTGAAGCAGCCACACGGGTTTGAGAGCGAGTTGTACCCACACGGGGTATACGGGTTGAAAAGGGCTTTGTATGGGTTGAAACGGGCGCCCCGTGCTTGGTATGGGAGATTGAGAGGTTTTTTACGTTGAGTAGAGGGTTTGTGATGGGTACCGTGGATAGAACCTTGTTTCTCCTCAAGCATGGAAATGACTTGTCGATTGTTCGGATTTACGTGGATGATATTGTCTTTGGTGGCTCGTCACATAACCTTGTTGCCAAGTTTGCGGATGAGATGAGCGGGGAGTTCGAGATGAGCATGATGGGCGAGTTGCGGTATTTTCTCGGGGCCGCGAGATCAAGCAAGTGAAGGACGGTACATTTGTGCACCGGACCAAGTACACGAAAGACATGCGAGGAAGTTCCGGATGCAAGATGTGAAGCCGATGTCGACTCCCATGGGGAGTACGGCCACTTTGGATGCGGATGAGGACGGAGAACCGGTGGACCGGCGGGAGTACGGGAGCATGATCGGCTCCCTCCTCTACTTGACGGCGACGAGGCCGGACATACGGTTCGGCGTGTGTCCGTGCGCTCGTTTTCGAGCTTCGCCGAGGACGTCACATCGACGAGTCGTCAAGAGGATTTTCGGTACCTACGATCCGCCCTCGGTCTTGGCCTTTGGTATTCTTCCTCCTCGACTCTGTCTCTTCATGGTTTTTCCGATGCGGATTTTGCCGGTTGTCGAGTCGAGAGGAAGTCTACTTCCGGCACTTGTCGGTTTCTTGGTTCTTCGTTGGTCTCATGGTCTTCCCGCAAGCGATCTAGTGTAGCTCGGTCTACCACCGAGGCGGAGTATGTTGCTTGCCGCTAGTTGTTGCTCCCGGTTGTTGTGGATTTCATACACTTTGAGAGACTTTGGTGAGGAGTGCACCCGGATCCCACTTCTTTGTGATAGCACCGGTGCCATAAGCGTAGCCAAAAATCCAGTGCTTCACTCCAGAACCAAACATATAGAAGTGAGGTATCATTTTCTGAGGGACAATGTGGAGAAAGGAACCATTGTTTTGAGCCATGTCCCTACCCAAGATCAGCTAGCCGACATCTTTAAAAAACCTCTCGACCAAGCTACATTTGTGCGCTTGCGGGGGGAACTTGGGGTTTGTTGCCCTTTCTAGTTGTTTCTTGGGGGATTTCCTTTTGTACCATATGTATTATACCATGTTTTACTTTGATGTATATACATGCTTGGCTTGATGAATAAACCATGGTAGGATAGCCATCTTGTCATATATCATGTTGCATTTGTGTCATATTGCATTTTAGGATGATGAGCTTCTTTTATATGCCATATGTGAGTCTCTTTGGCTATTTGTGAGATTTTGGTTATATGTGTGGAGAAATGGTGATGTGAGGCTATGCTCTTGGAATATTTGAGATATATGTGTGGTGAGATAGCCCCTTTTTGAGATAAATGCTTAACTTGACTAATTTTTGATGAAATATGCTCCACTCGTGTGTAGTTGTGTATCCATGTCACAGTTTGGTCTAAATATGCTTTTCATGCTTAGATTGTGCTTGGATGCCTGTTCTTGCATTTGGGCCAAAGGCCGGATATCATTGTGAATGTTTAGCCTATGTTGCATTCATGGGGGAGCATAAGCTTCTTTTTGCCGCAAAGGCACTTCATGTACCATGAAATAATTTAATCTTGAAAAGAAGTGTCAAATGCTTGAAAAATGCTCCATCCATCATGTCTATGCCGAAAATGTCGTATCTTTCACATATGGGTGCAAAACATGTTGCATGATGTTCACCAGTGGAGAAGTCTCCCCGAAGTGGACACATGGCTCATGAGCTTTGACATGACATGCTTTGCTTTATGGGTGTTTGCCATGATCTTTTGCTGAGAATTTGATATCCTTGTATGATCTTTAAATGGTATGCATGTTTGTGGCTCAAGTGTGACATGGATAGGCTTTTACATGTGAAGCGAGCTTTCTTTTGGTAAACCGCTTAAATCTGAAAATTTTGCTTTGTCACATGCTTGTATTTTCATATATTACTTGTGGCAATGCTTTGACTATGCTATGATTCATGTGTGTGATCTTTGTCTCATTTTTAGCCTTTGACACTAGATTTGGCCTATTTGAGAAGCTCATGTAGGTGTTTATATGCTTTGCTTTGCATTTCGCATTTTCACCTTGATTCATACATTGTCAACAAGGGGGAGAAAAGGTGAGCTTAATGAATATTCGGAAAAGGTGAGCTGAAATTTGGAAGTGTGCATCCACATGTTCGGGGGGAGGCATTTGTTCGGGGGGAGCTTTCTTGCCGTTTTCGGTGTGGATTTTGTGCTTTGCTTGGCTTGTGACCTTTCTTTGCCTTTCTTCGGTTTTGGTCATGAGTTGAGCTTCTTCGTTTTTCTTTCTTCTTCTTTTCTTTCTTACTCGAATTTCATTTCGCGTTGTGTGTTGTCAATGCACTCATCAAGGGGGAGATTGAGGACCGGGGAGCGTCCCGGTGGTCGGTGGATGACCGCTCCTTAGTGATGAGTGATTGACAACGGGTGTTGGACCGACTCTTGGCTTAGTGCGGGGTGTAGGCCGCGGCCTAGTTCGTGTTGTTGCGGGTGAAGAACGGGCGCGAAAGGTCTTCGGCCTTGAGGGGCCTCCGGGAGATGGAGAGACAAGTAGGCTCGGTTCGAGGGACCCGGTGGACGGCGGGGCCCGGGTGCGGGCCACATGGTGGCGACACAAGCAAGACGAAGTCATGGACGGATGAGCGGTGCACGGTGGCGGTCAAGTCAAGTGGTTTGGCGGGAGGCCGGACCGGGCACGCGGGGTTTGGTGGTTTGCCCACAAAACCATCGGCGGACGGTTTCTTGGTTTGGGCCTCAAAACCAAGTCCGAGGGCCCAACACGACGGAGACGGGATCCGGGAGTGTCGGGAAGCTTCGAAGCGGAGGACACGCGGCGGGATCGCATGGCTTGCGTCGGGAGGACGCGGGGTGCGGCGAAGGCGTGGCCGTCCGATGGCAAGACCCACAAACATTACCAAAATGCCCCTACGTGGGTTGTATCGCCAGTAGTGTAGTTAGGGGTAGTCGAGTCATTTACCACTCCGGCGGGACCTGATATATAAGCCTGGAGTGTGTGTTGATGGCTCTCTCTCTCGCGATTTAGGGTTTCATTTCCCCCCTTCCCTTTCTCATTTTCGTAGCTATTTTCCTTCCTATTTTCTCTAGGCTAGCATGAGAGCTTCATGAGAGATTTGTTGAGAGGGATGGATGCTAGGGCGGCATGCTAGACCTTGTGAATCTTTCCTGGTTTGTATAGAAGATTCGGGGTTGTTTTTCGTGCCTTTTTGTGCCTATTTTCGTGCCTTTGTTCTCGGTGTGATTCCGCGGATTTGAGTGAGTTTCTTCCCGGATTTCTTTGAGGAAATCATGGATAGATGTCTTGTGCATCTTTGTGCTTGATCTTGTGCCCTCAAACGCCGGGAAACTACTTCGATTCGTGAGTTTTCGTTCGGTGCTCTAGGTTTTGGTGGTGCTCAAAGGATTCGCGATTCCCGGTGATTTAGGGAGTTAGGAGGCAAGATTTTTGGGCTATAGCATCCTTGTGTGACGCTTTTCAAGTACCCAAACCCTTGTCTCCACAGACTTCAACCGTTTGGGAAATCCGATGATGATTTGGGGGAGTTGACTTTCGGGGTCGGGCCGTTTCTCGCTTTCTGTCCGCACTCGCGGACGGTCCGCGAGGGGGGTCGCGGACGGTCCGCGTGGGCCGTGTTCGTCCCGTGTTCTTCGCGTTCTTGCTCGTCCTTTGTTTCGATCCGTCGCGATTTTGGTTTTTGGTTGGACGGAGTTTCGGACGGTCCGCGGTGTCGGGCGGACGGTCCGCGGGTGCTTGGCGGACGGTCCGCGTGCTCCCCGCGGACGGTCCGTGGGTCGTGTGTGGCTTTGGTTCGTTCGTGTAATTTAACGGACGGTCCGCGGGAAGGGCCGGACGGTCCGCGGCGTCGGCGCGGACGGTCGCGAGAGCGAGGTCGGACGGTCCGCGCGGTCCATCGCGGACGGTCCGCACCGCTGTTGCCGGGCGGTCGGTCGCCAGAGCCTCGTGCGGTCTTGTTTGTTTCGATTCCTTTCCTCCCTTTCTAGTGCTTCCGCGTGTGCTTCTAGGAATCGTTCCTAAGGCTAGAGGTTGATCCATAACCTCGTGGTCTTGGCGATTGGTGCGTGATTCGATCCATCGCTCGTGTGTGACCGGGATTTGAGTAGGACATAGGTCGGGTTCTTTGGGAAGAATTTTTACCGCTCCTATTCACTCCCCCCCCTCTCTAGTCGCCATCCGATCCTTCACGGACGCCGCCGATGGTGCTTGCTCCACTCGCCCGAAAGCATCCGGGCGCTAGGCCCGTTTTTTGTTTTTGTGTATCGAATTCGGCCTCGTGGCCTTTTGTAAATAAACAAGTCGTTTCATGAACATGGGCGATTGCTTGTAAATGAAGTTGTTTGCTTATTACGCCTTTTGTTTCTCCTTCTTCCGAGTAGATTCTAGTTAGGGGAGTTCGTCTTTCGCGGGGGGCCCGCCGGGTTGGAGGCGAGAGAGACGGGCCATAGCCACGCGGCGTAGGCGTCTCTCGGCTCGCACGCTCCTTCCGCCGTGCCACCCGCGCCCGTTCGAATCATGGCTCGAGGTTGAAGTAGGAAACAAACTCGGCGCGTGTTGTTACGTTTTTTGCGCGAAAAAATGGGACCATTTGGAGGGGGGTGCCCCCCCGCGGTAGCCCCCGAGGGTAACTTGGGTTTCGGGGGAAAGCCGAGTTGCCCTTTTATTAGACTTGGAGTATTTACATAGGTGACGCCAACGCGGGGTGTTGGCCATGCGTTTTTACAACGAGAAAATACTTGGAAATCCTAGCTAAGGGTAGAAGCGACGTAGGCGTTGGATGTTCCAAGCGTTGGTAAGTTCTTCGCCGTCCTCGTTGGCCAGCTTGTACGTGCCCGGCTTGAGCACTTTCATCACGACGTAGGGTCCCTCCCATGGGGGCGATAGCTTGTGGCGCCCTCGGTTGTCTTGGCGTAGCCTTAGGACTAGATCCCCTTCGCCGAAATCCCGCGACGTATCTTGCGTGCTTGGTAACGTCGTAGGGACCGTTGATACCTTGCGGAGTGCATCAACGCCACGAGGCGTACTTCGTCTAGGCCGGTCCAGGTGAGTCCTCGCGGGCTCGCTGGTTAGCCTCTTCGTCGTAGCCTCGAATCTCGGGCGACCCATATTCCAGGTCCGTGGGGAGGACGGCCTCCGCGCCATGGACCAGGAAGAACGGGGTGAACCCGGTGGCTCTGCTTGGGGTTGTCCTTAGGCTCCACACGACTGCTGGTAGTTCTTGGAGCCATTTTCGGCCAGATTTGTTGAGCTGGTCAAAAATTCTGGGTTTGAGGCCCTGTAGAATCATGCCGTTGGCACGCTCTACTTGGCCGTTGGTCTGTGGGTGTGCCACAGCTGCCCAATCCACGCGGATGTGGAACTTGTCGCAGAACTCCAAGAACTTCCGGCCCGTGAACTGGGACCCATTGTCCGTGATGATGGAGTTTGGCACTCCAAAGCGGTAGACGATGTCGGTGAAGAACGTGACCGCCTGCTCAGCCCTCAAATTCGTGATGGGGCGCACCTCCACCCACTTGGAGAACTTGTCGATCGCGACGAGCAGGTGGGTGAAGCCCCCGGGCGCCTTCCGCAGGGGCCCGACGATGTCCAACCCCCACACGGCGAACGGCCATGTTACAGGGATTGTTTGTAGGGCGTGAGCGGGCAAATTGGTCTTGCGAGCGTAGAACTGGCACCCTTCGCAGGTGCGCACTATTTCGCTGGCATCCGCGACCGCGGTAGGCCAGTAGAAGCCTTGGCGGAACGCGTTACCAACGAGGGTGCGCGGCGCGGCGTGGTGGCCACAGATCCCCGCGTGGATGTCCCGTAGGGGCTCGCGCCCCTCGGGAATGGGTATACACCGCTGGAGGATGCCTGACGCGGCGCGCTTGTACAGCTCGCCGTCGACGAGGGTGAATGACTTGGCCATCCTGGCGATGCGCCCGGGCGTGGCCCGGTCCGCGGGGAGTTCCCCTCGAGCAATCCGGGCGATGTACTTCTCCCGCCCGTCCGCCCGGACCGGGGAGCCGGTTCGATGTCCATCGCGACAGCCTCGTGGGTGCCGTACCCCTCGAGAAGGGAGAGCACGTACGCCTCGTTCGAGGGGTCCTCTTCCATGGGTTCCGCACCCGCTGGGATCGAGGGAGCCCCCGAGGGTCCGCCGTCGCTCGAGGGGTAGGGCTCGAAGGTGACTGAGGGCTGCGCGATGTCGCGCGCAAAAACGTTCGGGGGAACGGTGATCCGCCCGGACGCGATCTTGGCAAGTTCATCCGCTTCCTCGTTGTACCGGCGGGGTACGTGATTAAGCTCGATACCGTAGAACTTGTCTTCGAGGACCCGCACGGCTTTACAGTAGGCCTCCATCTTGTCATCGTGGCAGCTCGCGTTCTTCATGACTTGATCGATCACGAGCTGCGAATCCCCTCGTACGTCGAGACGCTTGACGCCCAACTCAATGGCGATTTTGAGGCCGCAGAGAAGGGCCTCGTATTCCGCCATATTGTTGGACGCGGGGAAGTGGAGGCGCACTGCGTAGCGCATGTGTTCCCCGAGGGGTGACACGAAGAGAAGGCCCGCGCCCGCTCCTGTCTTCATCACCGAGCCGTCGAAGAACAGAGTCCAGCACTCTGCTTGAATCTGAGGGGGCGGCAGCTGCGTGTCCGTCCACTCAGCGACGAAATCGGCTAAGATTTGCGATTTGATGGCCTTGCGCGGAGCGTAGGCGAGCGTCTCGCCCATCAACTCCACGGACCACTTGGCAATTCTGCCTGCCGCGTCGGGGTTGCGAATGATCTCCCCTAGCGGGAAGGAGGAGACCACCGTAACAGGGTGGGCCTCGAAGTAGTGGCGGAGCTTGCGCCGCGCGAGGACTACCGCGTACAACAGCTTCTGGACCTGGGGGTAGCGCGTCTTCGTGTCCGATAGGACTTCGCTGATGTAGTAGACCGGCCTCTGCACAGGCAAGGCATGCCCTTCCTCCGTGCGCTCCACAACGATCACGGCGCTGACCACCTGGGTGGTTGCGGCCACGTAGAGTTGGAGGGGTTCGCCGTCTCGCGGCGGCGTAAGGATTGGGGCGTGTGTCAGAGACGCCTTCAGCTTGTCGAGCGCTTCCTGGGCCTCGGCGGTCCAAGAGAAGCGCTCGTGCTTCTTGAGCAGCCGGTAGAGGGGCAGGCCCTTCTCACCGAGCCTCGAGATGAAGCGGCTTAAGGCGGCGAGGCACCCCAACACCTTCTGTACTCCCTTGAGGTCCCGAATTGGACCCATTCGCTCGAGGGCCGCGACCTTTTCAGGGTTGGCCTCGATTCCCCGCTGGGAGACGATGTATCCTAGGAGCATGCCCCGCGGCACTCCAAAGACGCATTTTTCGGGATTTAGCTTGACCCCGTTTGCCCGTAGGCATCTGAACGCGACGCCAAGGTCGTCAACCAGGTCGTCCGCCTTCCTAGTCTTGACGACGATGTCGTCCACGTAAGCCTCAACCGTCCGCCCGATATGGTCCCCAAAAACGTGCTGCATGCAGCGCTGATATGTCGCGCCCGCGTTTCTGTGGCCAAAAGGCATCGTGACGTAACAGAACGTCCCGAACGGCGTGATGAACGAAGTCGCGAGCTGGTCGGACTCCTTCATTTTTATTTGGTGGTATCCTGAGTAGGCATCGAGGAAACATAGCAGTTCACACCGCCGTAGAATCAATGATTTGATCTATACGTGGCAAAGGAAAGGGAACTTTTGGACACGCTTTATTGAGACTAGTGTAGTCTATGCACATCCTCCACTTCCCATTTTTCTTTTTTACAAGCACGGGATTAGCTAGCCACGTAGGGTGGAACACTTCCTTGATGAACCCGGCCTCGAGGAGCTTCCGCAGCCTCCGCTCCGAGTCGCCCGTCGCCGCTCCTCGTCGAAGCGGCGCAACCGCCGCCGCACGGCGCGAGCATTGGGCAGGATATCAAGGGAGTGCTCGGCGACCTCCCTCGGGATGCCTGGCATGTCCGAGGGGCTCCACGCGAAGACGTCGGCGTTGGCGCGGAGGAAGTCGATGAGCACTGCTTCCTATTTAGGATCGAGGGTCGAGCTGACCCTCAACGCCTTGCCCTCGGGGGCTGACGGGTCGAGGGGGACCCCTTTGGTTTGCTCGGCGGCCTCGAAGGTGCCGATGTGTTTGGCGGCGGAGCTGAGGTCGTCGTTGACCATCTTCTCCAGTGTGTTCACCAGCGCTTCATCCAGCGCTAGTGCCTCTGCATGTTCCACGCACTCGACGTCGCAGTCGAATGCATGCTCGATCGATGACCCGACGGTGATGACGCCGTTTGGACCTGGCATCTTCATCTTCGGTGTACGTGTAGTTGGGGACCGCCATGAACTTGGCATAGCATGGTCGCCCAAGGATGGCATGGTAGGCCCCTTTGAATCCCACCACCTCGAAGGTGAGGGTTTCCTTGCGGAAATTCTTGGGGGTCCCAAACCGGACGTGCGGATCGATCCGCCCGAGGGGTTGAACCCGCTTGCCGGCGCGATGCGCGTGAAACGGCTTCGTGCCGGGCCGCAGCTCGGTCCGGCCCCAATCCCCCATCGGGCGCAATGTATGCGCGAAGAGGATATTGAGGCTACCGCCTCCGTCCATAAGGACCTTCGAAAACCGGGCATTGCCAATGATGGGATCGACCACCGGTGGGTACCGGCCGGGTTCGGGATGCGGTTTGGGTGATCATCCCGGCTAAAGGTGATGGCATCCTTCGACCGTTGAGAAAGGCCGGAGGCGCCCTCTCTCGCGGCGAGGACTTCGTGCCGCTCCTTCTTGCGTTGCCGGGTCGACATGTCGACGGTAGGTCCCCCAAAGATGAGGAACACATTTTCGACGGCGGGGGAAACCACCCGCGTCGCCATCGCCCCCATCCTTCTTGGCCTCTGCCTCCTTCGCGGCGGCACGGCCATAGAATTTCTTGAGCATGTCGCATTGCTCAAGAGTGTGGTTCACGGGGGTCTTGTGGTAGGGGCATGGCTTCTTCATTATGTCGTCGAACACCCCCGGCCTCGAGGAGCCGGTCGAGGGCCCCGTCGGGCCGGGTCGACGGCCGAGGGCCTCGGCGTTGCCGCCGTTGCGCCCCGCTCGCGCACCTCGCGGCGCGGCTTCTTCCCCCTTCTTGCCCCGCTTGTCGTTGCGGCGCGGCTCCTTGGGTCCGCCGCCCTCCGCGGCGTGTCCTCGGAGTGCTTGCCCTTCTTGCCGTCGAAGATTGCTCCCACGGCCTCCTCTCCGAGGCGAAGCCGGGTGGCAATGTCGAACGGCTCGTTCGAGTCCGTGGGCGGGCCGCGCGTCCCGGCTCGCGCACAAGGTCCCGCACGTGGTGCCCTCGAGGAACGCGTGCACGATCTCGGATTGCGCCACGCTGGGGAGCTCTGTGCAGCGCTTGGAGAAGCGCCGTATGAAGTCCCGTAGCGACTCGCCCGGCTTCTCGCGTGCGGGGAGCGCGGATCCCGGGAGTTCCCGTGGCGCACGTACGTGCCCTGGAAGTTGCCCACGAAGGTGTGGACTAGATCGTCCCGGCTATGGATGCGGGCCGGCGGGCAAGTGCTCGAGCCATGTCCCGGCCGCGTCGCCCGGATGCGGGGGCAAGTTGCGGATGATTACTTCGTCGTTGGTAGCCCCCGCCCACCGGCAGGGCCGGGCGGTAATCGTTGAGCCAGACACGAGGGTCCGTCTCCCCGTTGTATTTGACGATCGTCGAGGGCTGACGGAAACGCTGGGGGAACGCCGCCGTGCGGATCTCCCGGGCTGAACACGCGGGTGCCCGGGGGCTCCGGTGTCGGGGAGCGATCCTCACCGCTGTCGTAGCGTCCACCCCTTCGAGGGTGGTAGCCCCCGGCCGCTCGCGCGTCCGCCTTGCCGGTGCGCCGGCGTTGATGACGTTGCGGGCATCGCCATCCGGCCGCCCCGCGCGTGTCGAGGAGCCGTTCCTTGGCCGGCGTGCGTCCCTGGTCAGCAGGTTGACCTACGTGCACCGAGGGTTCGCCTCCCCGGTGCGGGATCATCACCCCGTGCGTCCCCCCGTTGGCGGATGCGTGAGGCCGAGCTCTCGGCCCGCCGGACGGCCGCTTGCTCAAGGAGAGTCCGCACCTCGCGGTGCATGTCTCGAGCCTCGGGGGTCGAGGGTGCCGGCATGGTGCGTAGCAACGCCGCGGCGGCGATGAGCTTTTGGCTCGCCCGTGGTGGCGTATCCGCGTTGTCGACGTTGGGGACGGGGTTGAGGCGGTCACGGACCGTCGGCCCGGCTCCCGCGCGCGCTCGCCGCGCGCGGAGGCCTCCCCCCGCCATCGAGGCGCGGAGCGGCCCGCATCGTCCGTACTCCTCCGCCGGCTTGGCCTCAAGCTCGCGGGCTTGGGCCACCGTGCGTCGACGTCGGCCCCGGGCGGGAGCGCTCGGCCCCGCGGCGAGGCGCGTGGCGATCCCCGGGGCGGGCGTGACTTCCCCGTCTCCGGCGCCGCCGCGCCGGCGGCGTTGGCCGGTCGTTGGTGATGACGGCGCAACACTCCCGCGTGGGGTCGTAGCTCCGTGCCGGGAGTCGTCGGAGCGACCAAACCAGCAGTCCGTGGCGTCGAGGAAGCGCCCGAACGCGGACCCGGGTCCGGCACGCGGGAGAAGTCCCCACTCCGCGTACCCGTGTCGGTTGGCGGGTGGCATCGCGTCGACGGAGCCCGGGGGACGACTCGTCCGCTGGCCGAGGTGCCGGGATCCCCGGCGACGAAGACGTGGCGGCCGGGCGGAACCCGGCGCATCGTCGTGTTCACGTTGGCGTTGTGGGCCGTCGTGGCGCCACGCAGCCCGATGGGGATGCGCGGTCCCGAGACCGCACGCGGTCCCCCACCGGGGCGGTGGCGGCGTTGTGACGGTGGGCGCACCGCGTTGGGCGGCGGCGCGCTCGGCTTGCCGCCGCTCGGACCGCGCCCGGCGGGAGCGCGGTCCGGAGCGGCGACGGCGTCGTGGCGTCGACGGACCCGCGCATCCGTGCCCGCGGGCGCCGCGCCGGTGTCGTGCGTGCGGCGGAGACCGAGGCGGGCCCCGGCCTCGCGCGCGCGCGCGAAGCTCCTCACGATTGGTGAGGCGCATGAGATAGCCGTTCCCCGTGGCCACGGAAGTTCAAGTCTCCGAAGCGGATCTCGAACCCGGCCGGGAGAGGGTCCGAGCTACCCATGTTGTAGCGGGTAGTACGGTACTCAGTGCGAATCACCATGGAGGGAGTTGGCGAAATGACCTTAGGCGCTCGTTTGCCCCACGGTGGGCGCCAACTGTCGGTGCGGAATATGGTCCCGACACTAACCAGTAGATAACGCCTAGGTCTATCCCTCGATGGTCGATGCCAAGCAACAAATGACACAAGGTTTTATCCTGGTTCCGGTCGAGGGGGCCGTACGTCCAGCAGGGGCGTGCTCGTGGCACTGTATTGCTCAGCACCGGGGGTGCTTGTAGTGGGGCAAGTACAAGCAAGGTGGGAGAGGAAGCGTGGCTTCCAAGTCCCTGGAGAGTGGCTGGAGATGTTGTGGGAGAAATAAGAGAGTGAGTGCACGGTGTGTTGTGTTCCTCTGAATTCGTCCCCCGCGGCTGGGGGCTCGCCTCCCCTTTTATAGGCCAAGGGGGGCGGCGAGTTACATGCACGCCGCGCTGCCTAGCTACGCAAGGGAGCACGTCGCGCTGCGGTGTAGAGTGGGCGGCCGTCCGGACGATCTTCGCCGCGATCCGGCCATGATGGCCTACCTCGTACCCGAACAGTGGCGGTTCGAGGGTAGGAGGCGGCAGATGGCCGGATCGCGTCCTCTCGATAGGCTTCGAGGGGAGGTGTCGATGACGGCCGGTACGGGGTACGGGGAGCGGGCGAACGGCGTTCCTTCCCAATGCGTTCCGCGGGCCGTGGAGTGGTTGCTTTGCGGTGCTCGGGCGTGCGCTCGCGGTGTCGGGCGTGCGCCTGCACGCGTGGGTACGGCGGCCGCGCCGCGCGGTGGCCGGGATGGCCATTCACCGGCCTAGCGCCCCTCACCTAACCTGCAGGGTCACGGGAAAGTGAATCGAGGGTGCGCCCGGCCCCCTTTCGAGGGTCGGGCGCGTTAGTCGTACAGTAGTGGGCGCGCGGTGTCACGGGACTGACACCGGCCGTGCCGCACAGTCCATCCCACAGTGGCGGGGATGGGCTCCTCCCTGGGGAGTTGGTGCGGCGGCACCGGGGCGTGAGCCCAGGGCGCATGATGGCGCCGCCCCGCGTCGTCAGGGCGTTAAATGCCCAAGTACAGGGTCGGCGCACGCGTGCGGGGCGCCCGTGAGGGTGGCGGGCCCCGCCCGAGGGCGGAGCGGACCCTCGAGCGAGACGGGACTCGCTCGAGGGGGCGCGAGCCCTCGAGCGGGGCGGGACCGCTCGAGGGGAAGGGTCGCCCCTCGAACGGGGCGGAGTCTGCTCGAGGAGGAGCGTGCCCTCGGGCGAGGCGGAGCCTGCTCGAGGGGTCTTCTGGACGGGCCGCCTTGGTGGGCCTCCGGAGTCCTGCCACATAGGCCATGTCCTGCACGATTAGTTTCCTGCATGGTTAGGCTTAGCATGTTTCGATGCAGGGATTTAAGTGAGGGTTCCCCCGTTGTTTAAGGGGACCCCTAGGGCGGTCCCCGACACTTTCTCTTCATGGTTTTTCCGATGCGGATTTTGCTGGTTGTCGAGTCGAGAGGAAGTCTACTTCTGGCACTTGTCAGTTTCTTGGTTCTTCGTTGGTCTCATGGTCTTCCCGCAAGCAGTCTAGTGTAGCTCAGTCTACCACAGAGGCAGAGTATGTTGCTGCCGCGAGTTGTTGCTCCCGGTTGTTGTGGATTTCATACACTTTGAGAGACTTTGGTGAGGAGTGCACCCGCATCCCACTTCTTTGTGATAGCACCAGTGCCATAAGCGTAGCCAAAAACCCAGTGCTTCACTCCAGAACCAAACATATAGAAGTGAGGTATCATTTCTTGAGGGACAATGTGGAGAAAGGAACCATTGTTTTGAGCCATGTCCCTACCCAAGATCAGCTAGCCGATATCTTTACAAAGCCTCTCGACCAAGCTACGTTTGTACGCTTGCGGGGGGAACTTGGGGTTTGTTGCCCTTTCTAGTTGATTCTTGGGGGATTTCCTTTTGTACCATATGTATCATACCATGTTTTACCTTGTTGTATATACATACTTTGCTTGATGTACAAACCATGGTAGGATAGCCATCTTGTTATATATCATGTTGCATTTGTCATATATTGCATTTTAGGATGATGAGCTTCTTTCATATGCCATATTTGAGTCTCTTTGGATATTTGTGAGATATTGGTTATATGTGTGGAGAAATGGTGATGTGAGGCTATGCTCTTGAAATATTTGAGATATATGTGTGGTGAGATAGCCCCTTTTGAAATAAATGCTAAACTTGACTAATTTTTGATGAATTGTGCTCCACTCGTGTGTAGTTGTGTATCCATGTCACAGTTTGGTCTAAATGTGCTTTTCATGCTTAGATTGTGCTTGGATGCCTTGTTCTTGCATTTGGGCCAAAGGCCGAATATCATTGTGAATGTTTAGCCTATGTTGCATTCATGGGGGAGCATAAGCTTCTTTCTGCCGCAAAGGCACTTCATGTACCATGAAATGAATTAATCTTGAAAAGAAGTGTGAATGCTTGAAAAATGCTCCATCCATCATGTCTATGCTTAAAATGTATTATCTTTCACATATGGGTGCTAAACATGTTGCATGATGTTCACCAGTGGAGAAGTCTCCCCGAAGTGGACACATGGCTCATGAGCTTTGACATGACATGCTTTGCTTTATGGGTGTTTGCCATGATCTTTTGCTGAGAATTTGATACCCTTGTATGATCTTTAAATGGTATGCATGTTTGTGGCTCAAGTGTGACATGGATAGGCTTTTACATATGAAGCGAGCCTTCTTTTGATAAAACTGCTTAAATCTGAAAATTTTGCTTTGTCACATGCTTGTATTTTCATCTATTACTTGTGGCAAGGCTTTGACTATGCTATGATTCATATGTGTGATCTTTGTCTCATTTTTAGCCTTTGACACTAGATTTGGCCTATTTGAGAAGCTCATGTAGATGTTTATATGCTTTGCTTTGCATTTCTGCATTTTCACCTTGATTCATACATTGTCAACAAGGGGGAGAAGAGGTGAGCTTAATGAAAATTCAGAAGAGGTGAGCTGAAATTTGGAAGTTTGCATCCACATGTTCAGGGGGAGCTTGCATTTGTTCAGGGGGAGCTTTCTTGCTGTTTTCGGTGTGGAGTTTGTGCTTTGCTTGGCTTGTGACCTTTCTTCGCCTTTCTTTGGTTTTGGTCATGAGTTGAGCTTATTTGTTTTTCTTTCTTCTTTCTTTCTCTTTTTCTCTCTGAATTTCATTTCGCGTTGTGTGTTGTCAATGCACTCATCAAGGGGGAGATTGAGGACCGGGAGCGTCCCGGTGGTCGATGGATGACCGCTCCTCGGTGATGAGTGATTGACAACGGGTGTTGGACCGACTCTTGGCTTAGTGCGCGGGTGTAGGCCGCGGCCTAGTTCGTGTTGTTGCGAGGGTGAAGAACGGGCGCGAAAGGTATTCGGCCTTGAGGGGCCTCCGGGAGATGGAGAGACAAGTAGGCTCGGTTCAAGGGACCGGTGGACGGCGGGGATCGGGGTGCGAGCCACATGGTGGCGACACAAGCAAGACGAAGTCATGGACAAGTGAGCGGTGCACGGTGGCGGTCAAGTCAAGTGGTTTGGCGGGAGGCCGGACCGAGCACGCGGGGTTTGGTGGTTTGCCCACAAAACCATCGGCGGACGGTTTCTTGGTTTGGGCCTCAAAACCAAGTCCGAGGGCCCAACACGACGGAGACGGGATCCGGGCGTGTCGGGAAGCTTCGAGGCGGAGGACACGCGGCGGGATCGCATGGCTTGCGTCGGGAGGACGCGGGGTGCGGCAAAGGCGTGGCCGTCCGATGGCAAGACCCACAGACATTACCAAAATGCCCTACGTGGGTTGTATCGCCAGTAGTTTAGTTAGGGGTAGTCGAGTCATTTACCACTCCGGCGGGACCTGATATATAAGCCATGAGTGTGTGTTGATGGCGCTCTCTCTCCGTGACTTAGGGTTTCATTTCCCCCCCCCCTCCTCTTTCTCATTTTCGTAGCTATTTTTCCTTCCATTTTCTCTAGGCTAGCATGAGAGCTTCATGAGAGATTTGTTGAGAGGGATGGATGCTAGGGCGGCATGCTAGACCTTGTGAATCTTTCCTGGTTTGTATAGAAGATTCGGGGTTGTTTTTCGTGGCTTTTCATGCTTGTTTTCGTGCCTTTGTTCCCGGTGTGATTCCGCGGATTTGAGTGGGTTTCTCCCTGGATTTCTTTGAGGGAAACATGGATAGATGTCTTGTGCATCTTTGTGCTTGATCTTGTGCCCTCAAACGCCGGGAAACCACTTCGATTCGTGAGTATTCGTTCGGTGCTCTAGCTTTTGGTGGTGCTCAAAGGATTCGCGATTCCCGGTGATTTAGGGAGTTAGGAGGCAAGATTTTTGGGCTATAGCATCCTTGTGTGACGCTTTTCAAGTCTCCAAACCCTTGTCTCCATAGCTTCAACCGTTTGGGAAATCCGATGATGATTTGGGGGAGTTGACTTTCGGGGTCGGGCTGTTTCTGCTCTGTCCGCACCTGGCGGACAGTCCGCTGGGTGGTCGCGGACGGTCCGCGTGGGTCGTGTTCGTCCCGTGTTCTTCGTGTTCTTGCTCGTCTTTCGTTTCGATCCGTACCGATTTTGTTTTTCGGTTGGACGGAGTTTCGGACGGTCCGCGGTGTCGGGCGGACGGTCCGCGGGTGCTTGGCGGACGGTCCGCGTGCTCCCCGCGGACGGTCCGTGGCTCGTGGGTGGCTTTGGTCCGTTCGTGTGATTTAACGGACGGTCCGCGGCTCGGGCCGGACGGTCCGCGGCTCGGGTGCGGACGGTCCGCGGTGCCGGCCGGACGGTCCGCGCGGCCCTTTGCGGACGGTCCGCCCCTCCTGCGCGGACGGTCCGCGAGAGCCTGCGTGCTTTGCTTCTTGATTCGATTCCTTCCCCCCTTCTTTCGTGCTTCCACGTGTGCTTCAAGGAATCGTTCCTAGGACTAGAGGTTGATCCATAACCTCGTGGTTTTGGCGATTGGTGCGTGATTCGATCCATCGCTTGTGTGCGACCGGGATTTGAGTAGGACATAGGCCGGGTTCTTATTGAAGAATTTTTACCGGCTCCTATTCACTCCCCCCCTCTCTAGTCGCCATCTGATCCTTCAGGGAGTGAATGGGAGCCGATAAAAATTCTTCTCGAAGGAGATGAAAACTCCAACAAGATGAACACGGCTTCCAACACACGTCTCCGACTCACTACCCAAATTGGCCAAGCCCACGTAGCCACTGGAGTGCCACTGGACCTAGTAACCAACACACAACCTTCCGACTCGAGAACGCAGCGGAACACCAAACCTCGAGTCCACTAACCAACACCGGTCAGACCGGTGAGCACCACCGGTCAGACCGGTCCCTGCTGGTGAAACTTGGCGACTTCCACTAAGTGGCTCCACACCGGTTAGGCCGGTGCGGCACACCGGTCAGACCGGTCCAAGTCTGAAAGCCCCCAAATCGCCAAACAGGCCAACCGACCTCCAAACTGACCCAAACTCGAAACAGCCCCAACACAGGACAATAGCAAACTCAACCAAACGTTCACCCGAGCAAAAACCCACCAAGGGTTGCACCGGTCAGACCGGTGTAGCCTGGGCAGCTCGGGATGAACAGTACCCGCGGGTCAACTCCCCCAAATCCAAACCTCAATCTCCCGAATCGCTCCACGGACTTGAACAAGACTTTGGGGATAATAGGAACACCTCATGAGGAGTCCATAGCCACGTTTAATCCCACCAAAACTTGTCCAAAGAGGAGAAATCGAAGAAATCCCGCCAAGAACACCTCTAACCCTAGAACTCGGAAAACCCCAAAATTGAGCCCCTTTACTCACGGATTTGGGAGGGGAATCACAGCCCAAGGAACTACGAAGGGTTCCCACAAATTTCCCCCATCAAATCCCCAAGAGAAAGGTCCCGAAAACAACCCAAGAAAAACACCAAGAAAGGGCTCCGAAAATCACCACCAAGAACAACCGGAACAACACAACAAGGCCTTGAGGAACCACGCCAAATCATCTATACATGCCACAAAGGTTCATACAAGGTCTAGATTGCCGCCCGATCATCCAACCCTCTCACAAGATCTCACCATGAAGCTCTCAAGCTAGTCCTAAGGAAATTCTAAGAAAATAGGAAGGGAAAATAAGAAAGCAAATGAACTAGGGTTCCAAGAGGTTGGCTGCCATCCTCTCACCTCATGGATTATATGGAGGCAACCGAAAGTCTAAAATACCCTTTCCGAATAACTAAGGATACAAGCCCCTCAAGGGCGGTTTTGGAAGTCTTAGCTTTCTCCATCAGACGGATGCTCGGCGACCGCAACCTGCTTAGCCTCGACGCAAGCCTTGCGATCCCGACACGTGTCCTCCGCTTCGAAGATTCCGGACTGCGTCGTCGCACACCGGCCGACCGTGCTCCTCCACGGGCCGACCGGGGTCGGACCCACCGGTCGGACCGGGTCCGGCACCGCTTGCAAAGCACCGTCTTCGATTCTTCGGTCTTGGCTTTGTGGATCAACCAAGGAACCCAGTAGTTTTCTGGTGAACCACCGGAAACCCCGCGAACTTGGTGTAGCCTCCACCAATCTCCACTCATGACTCGGCTCCCACATAGTCCCAGCTCACCCTTGGTTTTGAGGCTCAACCAAGAAACCGTCTAGGACTTCATCTTGCTGTTCATGCCACCATGCGGCCCGCACTTGACCCCGCTGGCCACCGGGTCCCTCGAACGAAGCCTACTTGTCTTCTCCACACCTGGAGGCCTCACCGGCGACGACCTTTCACACTTGTTCTTCACCTACACCAATACGAGTCAAGCCACAACCTGCACCTGCAATACTTAGCCAAGAATCAGTCCACACAACGTTGTCAATCACTCATCACACAAGGAAGCGACCATCCACCGGTCCTCGAACCACACATGGTCCTCAATCTCCCCCTTGATGAGTGCATTGACAACACCCACACGAAAGTAACAAGAGAGAAAAGAAAAAGAAAAGAAACGAACAAAAAGAAACTCCAACAAGCGATCGAAAGCCAAACAAAGGCAAAGAGCAAGATCACTTGAAGAAGACAAGTCTCGGACCCCTTAGGCAAGGGCGACGGTTCGACACATCCGAGACAAAACAAAGCTCAAGCAAAGAGCGCAAACCACCGAAACAAAGCTCGAAAACCACAAAGAGCTCCTCCTGCACACACGCAAGCTCCCCCTGAACCAATGCACCTCCCCCTGGACGAATGCATGCATACCACTTGAAAACAGGGCAGGTGCAACAACTTCAGCTCACACCGGTCAGACCGGTCACCACCACCGGTCAGACCGGTGCCCAACATGTGCACAGGACCAGCACTCTGACCGGTCAGACCGGTGACCTGGACCGGTCAGACCGGTGCACACTAGAGCCCAGAAATGGCTCGAAACCACCTGAAAACCTTCTAAATGCATCCAGCAAGCCATTTCACGCTCAAAATTCTCCCCCTTGTTGGCAATGCATGAATCAAGCCAAAAATGCAAAACTTTCAGTCTAGAGCTTCTCAAATAGACAAAATTCAACAAAGGATGCTACACATGTCCAAATGAGCAAGTTAGATACTCTATAGCTTCGTATTGACATCAACTACAAGATCACCAAGTTTCACAACCATTGGACGAAGCTAAGATGGATTTGGGTAATTTTGCGAAAAGTTCGCCTCTCATGAGCAAAGTCCTAAGCATGATCAAAACATATCGAAATGGCAAAGCCACACAAACTTCATGCTAGGACAACCATTCTAATCATAAGACCATCACAAACACCCACAAGCACCTCATGTCATGTCAAAGCCACCGATCCATGTGCCTACTTCTATGTATGAGACTTCTCACTGGTAGACATCATGCAACGGTTTAGCATCCAAAGCAAATTAAATTCAGCACATATGACATGGGAGCACATTTCCAAGCATTTTACATTTCATTTTCAGATTCATAATTGGTACATGAAATGTCATTGCGACAAAAAGGAACTTTTGCCCCTCCACAAGATAAATCAAGAGGGCTAAACAGTCATGATGGCAAATGAGCCTTTGGCCCCATATGATCAATAAACTAGCTATCCAACCACAAATTAAGCATAGCCAAGCCACTAAAACATGTCAAGATCATATAGAGGCATTTACACATGAGAGAGCATATATGTGACATTTTTCAAAAACATAGCCATCAACCATGGATTATTCATCATGATCATCAAGAGCTAAGCCAAACTAACCATAGCATACCAAACAAGCTCACAAAGACATAAATAGCATTCCATGGTGAACAATGTATATAGGAGAAGCTTTTCCTATCCAATGCATATGATACAAAATGCATGCAATCTAAGATACAAGGATGCCTATACATCATGTTACATATGCCATGCCAAATGCAAGAAATGCACAAAGGAAAGCTATACATATGCTATAAAGGAGCTCCCACACACCCAACTCAAGAAATCAAACACACACCAAGCTCCCCCCGCAAATGAGTGAAAGTTGCTTGATCTAGGGGTTTGGTGAAAATATCGGCTAGTTGGTCATGTGTGGGTACATGGATCAAAGCTATCTTTCCTTTCTCTACATTGTCTCTCAGAAAATGATACCTCACTTCTATGTGCTTGGTTTTGGAATGGAGCACTGGGTTCTTTGCAACGCTTATGGCACTGGTGCTATCACATTGAAGTGGGACATGGGTATACTCCTCACCAAAGTCACTCATGGTATATGAAATCCAAAGGAGCTGAGAGAAACAACTAGCAGCGGCAACGTACTCGGCCTCAGTAGTGGATTGAGCAACACTCGACTGTTTGCGAGAAGACCAAGACACTAAAGAAGATTCCAAAAACTGGCAAGTCCCAGAAGTGGACTTCCTATCCAACCGACACCCGGCAAAATCCGCATCTGAAAAACCATGAAGCGCCAAAGAAGAGGACGCGGAGTACCAAAGGCCAAAGTCGGAAGTGTGACGCAAGTACCTGAAAATTCGCATCACCGCTTGCCGATGCGAGGTCCTCGGAGACGCTTGAAAACGAGCACACAGACATACCGAGAACTTGATGTCCGGCCTCGTCGCCGTCAAGTAGAGGAGTGACCCGATCATGCTTCGGTACTCCTTCTGGTCCACATGTTCACCTTCCTCGTCCACATCAAGAGCTGTAGTCGTACTCATCGGCGTCGTCATAGCCTTGGAATCCTCCATCTTGAACTTCCGCACAATGTCCTTGGTGTACTTAGCTTGGTGCACAAATGTTCCTTCCTTTGATTGCTTGATTTGTAGCCCGAGGAAGAACTGCAACTCGCCCATCATGCTCATCTCAAATTTCCTGCTCATATCCTCTGCAAACCTTGCAACAAGAGAGTTAGACGAGCCACCAAAGACAATATCATCCACGTACACCTGCACAATCAGGATATCTCTGCCCTGTCTCAGTAGAAACAAGGTCTGATCGACCTTCCCCATCTCAAAATCTCTCTCAAACAAGAACCCCCTCAATCTACCATACCAAGCTTTAGGCGCCTGCTTCAACCCATACAGCGCCTTCCTCAACTTGTACACCCGGTGGGGGTACTTCACACTCTCAAACCCCGGAGGTTGCCTCACATACACTTCTTTCTCCAACACACCATTCAGGAAAGCACTCTTCACATCCATTTGGTGCAACTTGAACCCTTTAGCCACGGAAAAGGCTAGAAGGATCCTTATTGCCTCGAAACGGGCTACGGGAGCAAAGGTCTCCTCGTAGTCGATCCCCTCCTTCTGACTGAACCCCTGAGCAACAAGCCTCGACTTGTTTCTCACAACCTCACCTTTCTCTCCCTCTTTGTTCTTCCACACCCACTTTGTACCAATCGGCTTACACCCTGGGGGAGGGTCAACCAACTCCCAAACCTGATTCCTCTCAAAGTTCTCCAACTCCTCATGCATCGAATTAACCCAATTGTGATCAGATAGTGCGTGTCCAATGTCTTTGGGCTCAATAGTAGCAACAAATGCAGCATGAGCGAAATGAGAATTGTTTCGAACCCTCGACCGTGTAATGCGTTCATTCATGTCGCCGATGATCCTCGAAGCTGGGTGATCCACTTGTACTCGCCGGGGAGGTTCTCGCCTCGATGCTACCTCCCCCTCAACAACAGCTTCTCCTCGATCTTTTTTTGTCGTCGTAGGTGTAGGAGAGGGTCTGTCGACCATCATAGTTGAAGTAGTGGGTACATGTTCAGTCGGGGGCACCACACCGCCATCTTCATCGTCTCCATGTTCATGCTCCTCCTCCAGAAAGATCTCCTCGCCAAGCTCATCATCACCTGCACACTCAAAGACAAGCTGACTACATGGCTGTGTCTCGTCGAAGGTTACCTCGCAAGTCTCCATGATTTGGTTAGTTTCAAGATTGAGCACACGATATGCTCTAGAATGAGATGCATAACCAAAGAAAATGCCATCGACAGACCTAGCCTCAAACTTATCCAGCTTGTTCCCTTTCTTCAGAATAAATCACTTGCAACCAAAGACATGGAAGTGACTCACCTTGGGTGTGCGGCTGTGCATCAGCTCATAGCAGGTTTTCTTCTTATGCACTCTGAGGTAGATCCTGTTCGACACATAGCACGCGGTATTCACCGCCTCAGCCCAATACCTTCTCAGAGTCTTATGCTCATCAAGCATCGTCCGAGCCATCTCGCACAAGGTCCTGTTCTTCCTTTCCACAACACCATTCTGGGGAGGCGTATACTGACTCGAAAACTGGTGCTCAAGACCCAAGTCATGGCAAAAGGTTTCAAAACGAGAGTTTCTGAATTCCAAGCCATTGTCACTGCAGATTGCTCGTATGGCATCTCCATGCCTCTCGTTCCTCAGCCTCAAGACTAGATCTCGAACAAAACCAAACGTCTCCCCCTTATCCTCGAGAAAGAACACCCACGCATACCAAGAATAGTCGTCCACCACAACAAGGACATACCACTTCCCACCCGCAGATCGCACACGAGCTGGGCCAACAAGGTCCATATGGAGCAGCTCGCATGGACGCTCAGTTATCACAGATAATCGGTGAGAGGCGGGTGAGAAGAGGCTACCATCTTAGCATGCCTACACGGCGCACAAACCAACTCTTTCTCAAGCCTCAACCATGGCAATCCTCGGACCAAATTGAGTTTACTCAAGCGAGACAAAAGGTCAAAGCTCAAGTGACCCAACTTCCTACGCCACTTCCACAACTAACTCGAAGAACCAGCCAAGAAACAACGCTCCACACCCGAAGACTGAGAAAAATCAGCATGAAACACCTGAACCTCGGGAACGACCATACAGACAAGGTCCCCTCGAGAGTCCAAAATCCGAGAACCACATGGCTGAAACAACACCTCAAAACCCTCATCCAATAGCTGGGACACAGAAAGCAAATTGTACCCCAGCGATTGGACAAGAGCAACACACCTGAGAGTGATCTTGTCACTCACCTTAATCTCACCTTCTGAAAGCACACGCCCACGCCCATTGTCCCCAAAAGTGATGTACCTCCTTGTCACCACCGGGACGAGACTTGAGAACCACCCCTTGTCTCCGGTCATATGCCTCGAGCAACCGGAGTCAATCAACCAAATGTTCTTCAAGTCTCCCACCTGAAATTCAAAAACAAGCATGTGAGCGAACAAACGACTCAGCACTGGGGTTAGTACCAAAAGAGTAAAACCAGTGCCGAGCCATTTGCTCGAAAGTGGGGTTAGCACAAACCAAGCCATCTCTCCTACCAAAGCTACCTCCATGAACACCACCACGGTAACCACCATGACGAAACCAACCTTCTCTGCCTGGAGGAGGACCAAAACCATGAAAGAAAGCCCGTGGACCGTCCCTCCTCTCCTTCTCAAAGCTACGACTCCTCCCATCCCCGTAGTGAACTCGAGGGGGAGAATGCCTAGCCACCTGACCTCCTGCAAACTCTCCAGCCCAACCACCAGAACCACGACCTCCAGAAACAACCCTCGCACCTGTACGGGCATGGAACCCAAACTGCTGCCTGTTCAGGCCTGCACCGGTCTGACCGGTGCCCCACACCGGTCTGACCGGTGTAGCCTGGGTAGCAGCGCCACCAACAGCCTTCCACTCTCCCCAAGCTTGAACTGTCCTCACAATCGCCTTGGCCCTGGGCATCTACACACGATGCTCAAGTACACCATTGGAAGGGTGGTACTTGTCCTTGTTAGCCCACTCCTTTGCCATTCTCTCCTCTCGCTTCCTCTTGAAGCAAAACTCATCCTTATGACCATCTCTCCCACAATAGCCACAATGGAACCTCACAAGCTTAGGCTTAGGCTTGGGCTGTGTCTGCTCATTTGGTTTCTCTCCACTCAACTTCTCCACCGGTTTCTCCTCACTAGCCTTCTCACTTTCTTTCCCAAAGAACACTTTCTCGGAAGTGCTCACAAACTTGATAGGCTTTTGGAGATCATTTGTAGGTGTAGGAAACAAGAGTGGAGCTGGGGTTGTGTCTAGTCGGTTCCTAAGATGGTTAGGTTTTGGGGGAAATCATTTTTGTGGTGGGTTTTTGGTGGCTCTGGAATATTCTCTCCACTTCCCTCACCAACCTTGTTTGTCCCAAGTCCCTCACCATCCCGCCTCTTAAATGCCTCGATCATCATCCTCAACTGAGGCTCATGACCAGACAACCAACCCATCAACTTTCTCAGCTCATCATTCTCATCCTGCAAACGATCAACATAATGTGTGAGTTCCAAATTCTTCAAAGCATGCATTTCACAGGTAGAGCAAGATGTAGGAATTGGTTCTTTCAGCTTAGCCTCAAGGGAAGCAGTGTAAGCATGCATCTCATCAATCTTAGCATCCAAAACAGGGCAAGAAGTGCAAGCACCTAGCAAAGTAGGTCTAGATTTAAGCTCAGCCACTTCAACCCTAAGCGCATCTAGTTCCTCACACTTGGAGGCATGCTTCTCCTTGAACAAAGCAAGATCAGCAAGAAAGATGTAGCAATCAGCACAATCAACCTCATCAGAAACAACAGGGCTAGCCTTGAGGGAATCAATCTCAAGCTTGCTATCAAGAACCTGTGTTTCTAGCTCAGCCACTCTAGTCCTAGCATCCTCGAGTGAATCCCTAAGCTCTTTCCTCATTTTCTTGGCCTCTCTAAGCATGTCATCGCGGTTATCAAGCAACGAGCCAAGCCTCTCATTCTCCTAGTGCAAGAAGGGAAGTTCATCACGCACCTCGTCGTCGGAATCAGAGTCCGAGTCGCTCTGTGTGCTCTTCTTGCTGCCGGAGCTCAGCGCCATGGTGCAGAAGCCGTCTCTCACGAAGTAGCTCAGTCCGCTCAGGTTCTTGGACGACTTCCTGCTCTTGCGACGATTGCCTCGTGTTCCTCCTCATGTTCACCCAGTTCTCGTGTAGCCTCTCGAACCTCCTCGGCAGCAACGCCAGCTCGTCCTCTCCAAGCACATCGAACTCCTCATCTGGCATAGACATCAAAGAGGACAAAGAGAACATCCTGGTGGATGGGTTAGTGTTAGTCTTTCCTTTCGAACCACCAACGAGGGCAAGACTATGGGAATCAGTCGGACCCTCAAGCTTGGCAGTCACGCCCCTATCCACCTCAGCCGACTTGAGCTTCGAGAACAGCTCGTTCACTGTCAGAGTGTCATACTTCTCTGACTCCACAATGGCCTTAGTCTTTCCGCCCCAAATCGTACGATCCAAAGAGTGTAAGAGCTTGACTGCTCTATCATGATCATCGTACGTGAGCACGTCCACATTGGCCCTCATGTTGTTCACAACCACCGTGAACCTCTGAAACAAGGCATCGATGGACTCACCGGGGAGATGAGTGAAGTTCTCGTACTCTCTCCGGTAGGTCGCATACATCCGTGCCTGAACCTAGGCGTTCCCAACATGAGCCTCCTTCAGCACCAACCAGATTCTACAAGCCAAGTGCTCGGTGTGCACCCGATCGAACTCAGGCTGACACAAAGCACGAAACAAGTAGTCGACCGCCTTATTGTTGGCGTCGAACATGTCCCTCGATCCTGGAGTGAGGAACTTCATCGGCTGGACATAGCCTATGTCCACCGTGACATCCCAAAGGATCTAACCCTTTCCTCGGAGAAATGCAGCCATCCGTTTACTTCACATCTGGTAGTTCTTGCCATCGAAGTGTGGAGGACCCGAAACCCGTTCCTGGTACGCCATCCTTGGATCTTAGACTGGTTAGAGTCAATCAAAACCCGTAACTGACTCTGATACCACTTGAAGGACCGATACGGCGAACCAGAGAGGGGGGGGAGTGAATGGGAGCCGATAAAAATTCTTCTCGAAGGAGATGGAAACTCCAACAAGATGACACGGCTTCCAACACACGTCTCCGACTCACTACCCAAATTGGCCAAGCCCACGTAGCCACTGGAGTGCCACTGGACCTAGGAACCAACACACAACCTTCCGACCCGAGAACGCAGCGGAACAACAAACCTCGAGTCCACTGACCAACACCGGTAAGACCGGTGAGCACCACCGGTCAGACCGGTCCCTGCTAGTGAAACTTGGCGACTTCCACTAAGTGGCTCCACACCGGTCAGGCCGATGCGACACACCGGTCAGACCAGTCCAAGCCTGAAAGCCCCCAAATCGCCAAACAGGCCAACCGACCTCCAAACTGATCCAAACTCGAAACAACCCCAACACAGGACAACAGCAAACTCACCCAGACGTTCACCCAAGCAAAAACCCACCAAGGGTTGCACCGGTCGGCCAAGGTCAAGAGCACCGGTCGACCGGTGTAGCCTGGCGACTCGGGATGAACGATGCCGCGGGTCAACTCCCCCAAATCCAAACCTCGATCTCCCGAATCGCTCCACGGACTTGAACAAGACTTTGGGGATAATAGGAACACCTCATGAGGAGTCCATAGCCAAGTTTAATCCCACCAAAACTTGTCCAAAGAGGAGGAATCGAAGAAATCCCGCCAAGAACACCTCTAACCCTAGAACTCGGAAAACCCCAAAATCGAGCCCCTTTACTCACGGATTTGGGAGGGGAATCACAGCCCAAAGAACCACGAAGGGTTCCCACAAATTTCCCCCATCAAATCCCCAAGAGAAAGGTCCCGAAAACAACCCAAGAAAAACACCAAGAAAGGGCTCCGAAAATCACCACCAAGAACAACCGGGAACAACACAACAAGGCCTTGAGGAACCACGCCGAATCATCTATACATGCCACAAAGGTTCATACAAGGTCTAGCTTGCCGCCTGATCATCCAACCCTCTCACAAGATCTCACCATGAAGCTCTCAAGCTAGTCCTATGGAAATCGTAAGAAAATAGGAAGGCAAAATAGGAAAGCAAATGAACTAGGGTTCCAAGAGGTTGGCTGCCATCCTCTCACCTCATGGGTTATATGGAGGCAACCAAAAGTCTAAAATACCCTTTCCTAATAACTAAGGATACAAGCCCCTCAAGGGTGGTTTTGGAAGTCTTCAAGCTTTCTCCATCGGACGGATGCCCGGCGACCGCAACCTGCTTAGCCTCGACGCAAGCCTTGCGATCCCGACGCGTGTCCTCCGCTTCGAAGATTCCAGACTGCGTCGTCGCACACCGGTCAGACCGGTGCTCCTCACCGGTCAGACCCGTACCCACCGGTCAGACCGGTCTGGCACTGCTGCAGCACCGTCTTCGATTCTTCGGTCTTGGCTTTGTGAATCAACCAAGGAACCCAGTGGTTTTCTGGTGAACCACCAGAAACCCCGCGAACTCGGTGTAGCCTCCGCCAATCTCCACTCATGACTCGACTCCCACGTAGTCCTGGCTCGCCCTTGGTTTTGAGGCTCAACCAAGAAACCGTCCACGACTTCATCTTGCTGTTCATGCCACCATGCGGTCCGCACTTGACCCCGCTGGCCACCGGGTCCCTCAAACGAAGCCTACTTGTCTTCTCCACACCTGGAGGCCTCACCGGCGACGACCTTTCACGCTTGTTCTTCACCTGCACCAATACGAGTCAAGCCGCAACCTGCACCTGCAATAATTAGCCAAGAATCAGTCCACACAACGTTGTCAATCACTCATCACACAAGGAAGCGACCATCCACCAGTCCTCGAACCACACATGGTCCTCAACAACAATGGGGAAGACCATTCCCGCCGGCCTGACGTCACGGTGCGGTCATGTGTAGTCATAGAAAAAGCGTTCGCCCCCATTCGAGGGTTTCGTCGTCCCCTCCTTCGAGGGTTCGACGTGTTAGCCATACAAAAGTAGGCGGCACAGTGCCACGGAGATGACACTGGCCTCTCCGCACAGTGTTGTATAGTGGTGGGGATGGTCTCCCCAGGGAGTGGGTGGAACAGCGCTAGGGTGTGATTCCCAGGCGTGTCGGGGTTGTGGCGCAGTCCTGCGGTGTCAGAGCATTAAATGCTCAGATGCGCGAACAGGAACAGGGGTGTCGTGTGCGCGGGGATCCTCGAGGGAGGCGGACCTCGCCTGGGGGGCGCTCAGCCCTCGAGCGAGGCGGACCTCGCCCGAGACGGCGTTCAGCCCTCGAGCGAGGCGGACCTCGCCTGAGGGGGCGTTCAGCCCTTGTTGATGGATAAAAGACATATCCCTCTATGATCTGCAAGCGTACAGACCCCACACCTTTTTCACCACGGGATTCCCAAGGTTCTTGTCAATCCGCGGAGCAAGGGGATTACAAGCGTTCGATCTACCTTCACACTCTAGCTACTCAAACCTCTAACTACAATTAAACTAGAAAACAACTAAACTACTCTAGAGAGAATGATTAAGATATCAAGATAAAAGACACTCGCCCACGGGTCTACGATACTAGAACATGCAATCGCTTAAAGACATGAAAACCAATCTAATCTATCGGGGTTGTGACCACGGTTTCGCCCTTTCCCTCCTCTCGTACTGTCACTACACGAAGGTATTCATGACTAGACCTATGATGGACACGGTGTATTGAATGGATCCAAGGAAGCATTGGAGCTCATACTCCCTTTACGGCATGGTAGCTAACCTTAAGCATTAAAGTATATTCAACACAAGATGATAGATAGATAATCCGACAAAGTATGATTACATCTCAAGATCGATTACAACCCATGGACGAATAAGGAGATTACCCCATCAAGGTTCTAGACATAGCACCGTTGATCATGGTTTCCCTTCTGACGGTGTCTTCCTTCTTCTCCACTTGTGGGTGCTTCCTTCGAGGTGGACGATCTCCCTCTGGAGATCACCCTCCTCTCTCTCTAGCTTGTGGATGGCCTCCTGGTGCGAATGGCTCTCCCCCTCTCGAATGGCGGCACCTCCAGGGTTTTAGGGTTGAAGATCCTTCGGGTGCAAGGAAAGGGGGGCCAAACCGACCCCCGGAGTGGACTGGGCCGGCCGGCCTGGGCCGACCGGCCCAGGCCCATCTCGGCCCGGTTGGGTCGCCCCTTCGCTCCCGTGGGTCCTCAGGTGATTATGCACTTTGCCCCCCTCCACCTGCATGATTTTGACGATGTCATCCTCGCGTCCAAGATGGTGGTTCTCCGCGCATGAAGTTCGGTCTTTTACGCTTCAATCCCCGGGGGTGTTCCTCGTAGCACTTCGGTCCTTGCCACCATTGGAAGTAATTTCATCAAGCTCATGAACACGAACAAGACTCCGTAAATGCTCCTTTGAACTTGTTGCGAATCCGTCCTTCATGTCCATGTTTTCCTACATAAACACAACACTTCCAAATGCATGCACATAGATTAACTTGTTATATGATAGCGTGCCTACTGGCGGGTTAGTTCCATAATCAAATCGAAACCAAAGTGTAATGAACATGCTTGGTGTACCAAAATACACCGTCAACATCTCCCCCACGCTTAGCTCTTGCTCGTCCTCGAGCAAGTACTCGTAAAAGAACTTCGTCCAAAGTGTTGTAATCGTGTACTGCTAATCCTTCTTCACAAGTTAGTCAATCCTTTCATCTTTAATACATAAACATAAAGTAATGATCATCAAACATAAACATGGGCGTTTAGAATCTTTACCACGTCAAGATTTACCCCACAACCCAAACTCTTCACTCGAAGTCTTCAATTTCAGCCATGCTTACTTCTTTGCTTCCATCAGAGGGTTTTTATGATTTTTCAAACAAAATTCCTGCAACAAGTATTAGACAAAAACCTTTCTCCAAGCTCTCTCAAGTCACTCATATGAGGTGGCTATCCTAAACCAATTTTATAAAACTCTCACCTCCCATAAGTCTCTCATATAACATGTAAAGTGGAGCTATAGGTAGGGCTAGTGCAATCAACACAAGTATCGTCAAACTAAGAACTTCCTCTAATGGTTGTTTACTTTTCAAAGCCAATGATCATGAGAATTAACCATATGTAGGGATATCAAGGACGAGAAGATTTAGAATGGTGGACATGTGCAAGGGCAAAAGAAAATTATGACTACGAGGCACTGATGACGTCCTCGTTGTCGGATTGCACATGGTTGGAAAAGAATGAAAGTTTCGTCTCTCAACAACGTGACATCCTTCCTTAGACTTTTATTTTTTCTTTTACTTGACTCATCCCTCTCATATCCTTCTTGCCACTCCTCTTTTCTCTCTTCTTTTTCTTTCATTCTTTCATTCTCATATTTTTTTCTCTTTCTTTACCTTTCTATATTTTTTCCTTTCTTTCTTTCTTTCTTTCTTTTCCATACTCATGCTTTTCTCTTTATTTTTCCCTCTCTTGACAACTTTTCAAAGCTCTCAACTCCTCTCTTTCTCGCATGCATACAATCTGAAATTTAAATAAATCATGCTAGAGACGAGACGAAACTTTGAGAGTAGGTTGTGTTCAAGGAATGCAATGTACAAAAGAGATGTATAGGGTTGGGTATGGAATTTGGCGATGTACGGGACTTCCGATGTGAAAGTCACGTTACCGAATGCAAGACGAGGCTAGCAACAAAAGATAAGTACAAGAACATGATCATTGCTCAAATTAAAACTCCCAAGAGAGAAGGATCCTAGCCTAACTCATCGTGCTAATCACACTTATGGTGGAGCAAAAAAATAAATTGGCTTTGTATAGGATTTTTTCTTTTCACTCTCAACTTGGAAAAGGAGGTTTTGCTAAACTTTATTACAAGGTTTTTAAGATGATATTTAGAACTGAAATCCTCCAATTTTTAGCTTTGAACATAGCACAACTAACATGTGAAGCTCAAGATCGAAGTGCGGTATGGGTTCTTTAAGTAGTAGCAATTCCACTAAGCACCACGGTAAACGTTTTTCGAACCACACACTTATGTTCATATATCAAGAATCAAAGATAAACAAACAAGTGAATAAAGATAAGCATCACACAAGCACAAAATATATAAAGACTCTTTTTATTTGATTTTCTTTGACTCAACACTAATTTAAGACACTTCAAACTTGCAAAGATTTAAAAACACACTTGAAAACTAAGACTCTTTAAACTCTAAGACTCTCCTCTCTCGAAGACTAAACCGAACCTAAACTTTGAAACTCAAAAGCTAAGGCTAGCTAGCTAGCTCTCCCCCACGCTAAAAACATACGACGTCCTCGTCGTATCTTACAAAATTCCTAAGGGGAAAACTAGACCTAGTGGTACTTTCCGCAAGTATTGCGCCACTTGCCTCTCATGTTCCCGACCATGCCAAAGAGTTTGCGCACGTTGCGGTTAAGGAACTTGTAGTCGTCTTTAACTACACACTCCAAATCCTCCAAACGCTGCTTCATCGCCTCCATGGCTTGGAGACATTCGTCGACCGACGCGTAGAGATCCCCAATGGAGTGACGGCAAGCCGCACAACACATCGGATGCAATCCTAATGGGTCGTCATTGCCATCATCTCCACCGTCATCGTCGCCGTCGTCGCCACCACCATTGTCGTCGCCGCCATCGTCGCCGCCGCCGTTGGGGCCTTCGGGAGTCTTCTCCTTGGGCACCTCATCCCAAATGTAGAGCTCATTATCATCTCTTCCGGCGGCTGCCCACGAGCTCGGGCTACGATCGTCGGAGTAGTCGCTATCCTTGTAATCTTTCCGCTTCATGCCTTGGATGCGCGCCGACCTTCGAACGGGTGTAGGGACCTTCTCTCCTTCGACGGGGTTGCGAGATGCAATAGCTCCGGTCGGGACACGCCCTTCGCAACGGATGCGGGCGGTCCTCTTGATCTCGACGGGTAGCTTGAGCTCGCATCGCTTCGCCTCCTCCATCGATGGCTCCTTGGCTTCTAGCTTCAACTCTAAGCTCCTCGGGGACACAATGGCTGTTGTGTGGATGCAAATATTACTTGATGGGATTGATTCCCGAGCTCCCAGTTCGGCCAAATAATAGTCTGAAGAGAAAAACCCTAGGAACCTCATTTTCCTTTTTCAAACTTCCCTTAAAATTTTCTGACCGAAGAAGGAAGTCGAAAAGGAGCAATTCGGGCAAAAATCGGGGATGTCCGTCGTCGGGACCCTATCGGGCCGGTCGGACTGGGCCGCCCGGCCCACCCTGTCTCGGGGGTCGGGCCAGTCCGGTATTTCGTGCACCGCCCTTTTTTCACCTCCTTAGTCCATGGGAAAAAGTTGGCCCAGTAAATCTTCGCGAGAAACTCCAGAAAATTGAAAGAAAACTATTTACAGAAATTCATGCCTTGTTTTTCGTCCTAGGCGGGACGTTCGGGCTCTTCTTCCATGGTGAAGACATCAACATGGTGAAGGGGCACAACGTCGGGTTCGTAGTAAACCTTAAGCCATTGACCATTCACCATAAATTGATCGCCTTTTATATCCATAATGGTTACCGTTCCGTTGGAGAGCACCGAATGCACAACATAAGGTCTGTCCCACTTGCTTTCAATTTCCCCTTTCCGAAGGTTTTAAACCTCAAATTGTAGAGGAGGACCTTATCTCCTTCTTTAAACTCTTTCTTTTTCAATCTTTTATCATACCACCTTTTGATTCTCTCTTTGTATATGCTTGCATTTTCATATGCTTTCAACCTCATCTCCTCTAGCTCGCTTATTTGGATCCTTTGTTTCACCACCGCGGCATCGAGATCGAGGTTCATCTCTTTAATCGCCCAATAGGCTTTATGTTCCAACTCAACCGGAAGGTGGCAAGCTTTTCCATAGATGAATTGATAAGGGGTCATACCTATCGGTGTCTTGAACGCTGTTTGATAAGCCCATAAAGCTCCGTCTAATTTCTTTGACCAATCTTTGCCTCCCTTCTCTTTGGTTTTGTTGAGGAGCTTTTTAA
This sequence comes from Cenchrus americanus, assembly GCA_947561735.1. Taxonomy (NCBI): domain Eukaryota; kingdom Viridiplantae; phylum Streptophyta; class Magnoliopsida; order Poales; family Poaceae; genus Cenchrus; species Cenchrus americanus. Next base: position 70,323,561 of record OX387244.1, on the reverse strand, counting down.
TTGCCTATTTGACGTTTCCCTTGTCCGTTGGTTTGTGGGTGATAGGCCGTAGAAACCCTATGTTCAATCCCCAACTTGGACAAGCACTTTTTGAAATTCTTCCCGGTGAAGTGAGTTCCTCCATCACCTATCAAGATTCTCGGTGTATCGAAACGAGGAAAAATCACGTTCTTGATCATAGTAATGGACTCCTTCGTGGAAGCTTTACGACATGGCATAGCCTCTGCCCATTTGGATACATAATCAACCATGGCTAGAATATGTTCATATCTGCATGAGTTTTTGAAAGGCCCCATGAAGTCTATACCCCATACATCGAATAAATCGATTTGTAGATTGTAATTCAAGGGCATAGAATTCCTTTGAGAGATGTTTCCGGTTCTCTGGCATTCGGGGCATGATGCAACATATCTTTTAGTATCTTCATGCATCTCCGGCCAATAGAATCCGCTCGACCATACTTTTGCTTGGGTTCGAAAATGGCTATAGTGTCCACCGTACTCCGCCGAGTGGCACTTCCTTAGAATTTCTACCCTCTCTTCTCTTGGCACACATCTTCTCATGACTCCATCATTGCCAAGTTTGAAGAGGTATGGTGCATCCCAAAAGTATTTCCTACTTTCGGAGATTATCTTCTTTTGAGAGTTTTTATCTAGATGATCGAGAGGCATCTTCTGAATCGCTCGAATGATATCAATCATCGAAGTGTCTTTATCGAGCACTCGATAGAGGTGGTCATCTCTCATCTTATCTTCTATGGGCTCTTTATCATCTTGTCCACGATTCATCCTAGACAAATGATCGGCCACAACATTCTCCACCCCCTTTTTATCACGAATTTCAACATCAAATTCTTGGAGAAGAAGGATCCAACGAATCAAACGTGGTTTATCTTCCTTAGCCAAGAGATACTTGATGGCTGCGTGATCGGTGTAAACAATGACCTTCGAGTTCATGATGTAAGATCTGAATTTTTCGAAAGCGAAAACCACCGCTAGCAACTCCTTTTCCGTAGTGGCATAATTTAATTGCGCCCCACTAAGAGTTTTGCTAGCATAGTAAACGACGTGAACTTGGCCTTCCTTTCTTTGACCCAAAACCGCGCCTACGGCATAGTCACTTGCGTCACACATGATCTCGAAAGGTTGGTTCCAATCCGGAGGTTGAATAATGGGAGCACTCACCAACACACTTTTCAAGCTCCGGAATGCCGCTATGCACTTCTCATCAAAGTCGAAAGCCACATCCTTTTGAAGAAGATGCGTTAAAGGCTTAGTGATCTTTGAGAAGTCCTTAATAAATCTTCTACAGAATCCGACATGGCCTAGAAAGCTCCTTAAGGACTTAACATCCATCGGAGGTGGGAGTTGCTCAACCGTCTCTACCTTAGCCTTGTCCACTTCAATGCCTCTCTCGGATATAACATGTCCGAGCACTATGCCTTACTTAACCATGAAGTGGCACTTTTACCAATTTAACACCAAGTCTACCTCCGCACACCTCGTGAGGACCTTTTCCAAGTTTTCCAAGCAATCCATGAACGTCTTCCCATAAACGGAAAAATCATCCATGAACACCTTGACAATTTCTTCAATGAATTCCGAAAATACGGCCATCATGCAACGTTGAAAAGAGGCCGGAGCGTTGCATAGACCGAAGGGCATCCTTCTATATGCAAATGTTCCGTAAGGGCATGTAAACGTTGTTTTGTGTTGATCGTCCGGGTGAATGGGACTTTGCATGAACCCTGAGTACCCATCGAGAAAGCAAAAATAAGCATGGTTTGCTAATCTCTCGAGCATCTCGTCGATGAACGGTAGGGGGAAGTGATCTTTCTTCGTCGCTTCGTTAAGCTTACGATAATCAATACACATCCGCCACCCGGTCACGATTCTTTGTGGTATCAATTCGTTCTTCTCATTCTTCACCACGGTCAAACCTCCTTTCTTTGGTACACAATGTACCGGGCTCACCCATTCGCTATGCGGAACCGGGTAGATGATTCCGGCATCAAGTAACTTGATGACCTCTTTCTTTACTACCTCTCGCATGGCATGAGTTACCCTCCTTTGGTGGTCCACTACGGGCTTACATTGGTCTTCCATTGGTATACAATGAGTGCAAAAGGCTGGGCTAATACCTTTGAGATCATTAATCGAATATCCAATCACCTTCCTATGTTTTTTAATAAAATCAGCAACTTCTCATTTTCTTCGAGACTCAACTCGTCGCTCATGATGACTGGATAGGTCTTGTCTGGGCCCAAAAATTCATACTTTAATCCTTTGGGCAAAGGTTTAAGGTCTACCTCGGGCGCTTGTGGCTCCTCGGGTTTAATCTTTCCTATATCTTCGAATTTTCCTTCCTCCAAGCTTCCATCATGTGGTTCCAAGCCTTTTGTTGCTTCTTCTAGTTCTTAATCTTGTTGATTACTAATTTGATTTTCCATCGCTCTTTGCAGCGGGTCTCTAAGGGTTTCAACAAAACAAAGGCTATCTATCTCCTCTACTTCTTCGTCTTCGGGAGGAAAGGGTGTAGGGTGTTTAGATACGCGAAGAAAATTATATGTGTACTATGTTCCATTAAGGTTCATCGTTACTTTGCCTTCTCCGGCATCTAATACGGCATCATCCAACTTAAGAAATGGCCTACTTAAGATTATGTGATCATGATTACTATGGTAAGCATCAATAAAAAAGAAATCGGTTGGTATACATTTTCCAAGGATTTTTACTTTCATGTTGCAAGCAATACCTAGAGGTTTAATAATTGTACCATCTCCCATAATTAATTTCGTTGATGTTGGAGCTAAGTCTAGGTTGTGGTCTTGAACTTTATCATAAATTTTAGAAGATAGGACACTTACTTGGGCTCCGATGTCGCATAAGGCTTTACATTGAACTCCGTTGATCTCGCAACTCAAACGTGGTGCCATCTTCTCTTCTTCTTCGGATCCTATCGCGTAAATTTCGGCGAGGCGAGCGTATGGTGATGCTTCGAGCTTGATCCCCATGATTCTCTTCACCTCAGTTATGTGTTCCGGATCCACTTCATCATCTCCAAAGAGCTTTTGAAAGATCTCACCGGTGGTTTCAAGGTCGTATGATTCTTCCGCTTTCCTTTCCGGTGGGAAATCTACTTCCAATGCTCTTGCCATTCCCTTTTGATTAGGGAACGGTCTTCTCTTGTCAACTACTTCTCCGTAATCAATCAGAACCCAATCCGTTGGTTCGAACCTTAGTGGCATCACGCTTGACATGCTTCTCTTGATTGTCTCATTTGGTACGACGAAGTCAACGCTCGGGGTAGTGCTTGACTTGATGTGTTCTTCTTCAAGCTTTTCCGGGATTGGCTCCTCTTTTGTGACTTCCGGGGTTGCCTCTTTAGAAAATTCAGCACACTTCTTCTTCCTTGAATTGTATTCCGGCTCTTCCGCAAGTCTTGTTTCCCAATCTCTTCGCATGGCGGCCGCTTTACTAATCTTTTGTAGAAGTTGGGCGGCTTCCGTGAGTGTTTTCTCCATGAGATCCCCACCGCACACATTTGGACGTGTTGCATGCAACTAGGGGGTTAGGGAAAAGAAAAATGTATGCAAGAGTACGTCACGGAGAAGCCGAGTCTTGGTCCTTGTTCGATTAACTCATTAAACCTATCCCAAGCTTGGTCTATCCCTTCCTCTTCTCCTTGCATGAAAGTGATCACTTGCCTCCTTAGATGTTGAACCTTGCTAATTGGAAAGAACTTCTCGCAAAACTTCTTTGTCAACTTGTTCCAATTGCCTTCAACTTCAAAGGACGCAAACGAGTAGCATGTCTTTGCATTGCCGGCAAGTGAGTAGGGAAAGAGATTCCATTTGAACCATTCATCGGGAACTCCTTCTTGACGCACCGTGTTGCATAGCGTCGTGAAATGCCTTATCTGTCTATATGGGTTCTCTGTAACCATCCCTTCAAACGGGTTTGCCGCCACCATCTCGATGGTCTTGCATTTAATCTCATACGTGGTCGTTTCGAGCCTCGAATCCGACTCTTGTACTTTTATGTCTTCACATCGAGGGCTAGCGTAATCCCTTAGTGATTTCTCCGGTTCTTCCACGGGTTGATTGACGAACGCCATCTAGACAATAAGATAAAAACAAAAACAAAAACAAAACAAAGTGGTTTTCTAGATAATATGTGTTAGATATAGCAAACAAAAGATAAACTAAATATAAAACTAAGTTAGATGCAAACCAAACGATGTAAACTAGCTTGCTCCCCAGCAACGGCGCCAGAAAAAGGGGCTTGTTGACTGATAAAAGACGTATCCCTCTACGATCCGCAAGCGTACAGACCCCACACCTTTTCACCACGAGATTCCCAAGGTTCTTGTCAATCCGCGGAGCAAGGGGATTACAAGCGTTCGATCCACCTTCACACTCTAGCTACTCAAACCTCTAACTACAATTAAACTAGAAAACAACTAAACTACTCTAGAGAGAATGATTAAGATATCAAGATAAAAGACACTCGCCCACGGGTCTATGATACTAGAACATGCAATCGCTTAAAGACATGAAAATCAATCTAATCTATCGGGGTTGTGACCACGGTTTCGCCCTTTCCCTCCTCTTGTACTGTCACTATGCGAAGGTATTCATGACTAGACTTATGATGGACACGGCGTATTGAATGGATCCAAGGAAGCATTGGAGCTCATACTCCCTTTACGGCATGGTAGCTAACCTTAAGCATTAAAGTATATTCAACACAAGATGATAGATAGATAATCCGACAAAGTATGATTACATCTCAAGATCGATTACAACCCATGGACAAATAAGGAGATTACCCCATCAAGGTGCTGCTGGACATAGCACCGTTGATCATGGTTTCCCTTCCGACGGTGTCTTCCTTCTTCTCCACTTGTGGGTGCTTCCTTCGAGGTGGACGATCTCCCTCCGGAGATCTCCCTCCTCTCTCTCTAGCTTGTGGATGGCCTCCTGGTGCGAATGGCTCTCCCCCTGTCGAATGGCGGCGCCTCCAGGGTTTTAGGGTTGAAGATCCTTCGGGTGCAAGGAAAGGGGGGCCGAACCGACCCCCGGAGTGGGCTGGGCCGGCCGGCCTGGGCCGGCCGGCCTGGGCCCATCTCGGCTCGGTTCGGTCGCCCCTTCTCTCTCGTGGGTCCTCAGGTGATTATGCACTTTGCCCCCTCCACTTGCATGATTTTGACGATGTCATCCTCTCGTCCAAGATGGAGGTTCTCCGCGCATGAAGTTCGGTCTTTTACTCTTCAATCCCCGGGGGTGTTCCTCGTAGCACTTCGGTCAAGGTCGAGGTAGGATCCCGGTGGTGATCTTGATTCATGTATCGCATGTAATGTTGAATTTGCAAGTTGAATCCGATTTCTAGCGACCAAGTGCTTTCTCTACGACTTTGTCTTCGCTTGGGTTTGCTTCTTCCCCAATCTAGTCTATAGCTAGATTGCTTAGGGTGCTCTTGTAGTCATGGTGGCTAGAGGTGCATACCCGATCTACCAAGTGTTTTCAACTTTTTCTTCTTGGACTCGCACTAGACTACCCGCATGGATAGGGGTGCGTTCTGACAGAATGGTGGCTCTGAAAGGCGGGCGTTTTCGGAGATGGAACGGAAGCCACGATTTAAAGAGGCTAGTTATGAGATTTGTTTTCTTTATTCTTCTTTGCTTTGGAACTTCAACAAAAGACCCAATCCAATCTCTAGATTGGTTTTATCTCTCTTTCTCTCGCTACCTTCGGTGTTTAGTAGATTAGATGCGTTTTATGGTTCTTCCATAGAATAGATGCAAAACCCCATTTCAAGATGAAAGTGTTTTATACTTATTAGATTGGATCTAGAAGACTCGGGAACTGACACTGGGCAAAGGAGGCCACGGACTGTGCTGAAATGGGCCCAGGCCGGCCGGCCCAACCCATTTCAGGGCCCAGTCGGCCCCCCTTTGACCTAGGTGCCTCTCGGGCTATTTATAGCCCCCTGACCGAGAGCCACACATCATTCCATTCGTCATCCTCCGCCGAGGAGCAGAGAAGAGAGGGACACCTTTCCGGAAAGGAGAGGGTTGAGATGGTTGACTAGGGTTCCCCTAGCCGACGTGGGAACCTTGCATGGAAGACCACGTCGGAGTTCCAGGAGCTAGGATCAAGGTCGAGGTAGGATCCCGGTGGTGATCTTGATTCATGTATCGCATGTAATGTTGAATTTGCAAGTTGAATCCGATTTCTAGCGATCAAGTGCTTTCTCTACGACTTTGTCTTCGCTTGGGTTTGCTTCTTCCCCAATCTAGTCTATAGCTAGATTGCTTAGGGTGCTCTTGTAGTCATGGTGGCTAGAGGTGCATACCCGATCTACCAAGCGTTTTCAACTTGTTCTTCTTGGACTCGCACTAGACTACCCGCATGGATAGGGGTGCGTTGTGACAGAATGGTGGCTCTGAAAGGCGGGCGTTTTCGGAGTTGGAACGGAAGCCACGATTTAAAGAGGCTAGTTATGAGATTTGTTTTCTTTATTCTTCTTTGCTTTGGAACTTCAACAAAAGACCCAATCCAATCTCTAGATTGGTTTTATCTCTCTTTCTCTCGCTACCTTCGGTGTTTAGTAGATTAGATGCGTTTTATGGTTCTTCCATAGAATAGATGCAAAACCCCATTTCAAGATGAAAGTGTTTTATACTTATTAGATTGGATCTAGAAGACTCGGGAACTGACACTGGGCAAAGGAGGCCGCGGACTGTGCCGAAATGGGCCCAGGCCGGCCGGCCCAACCCATTTCAGGGCCCAGTCGGCCCCCCTTTGACCTAGGTGCCTCTCGGGCTATTTATAGCCCCCTGACCGAGAGCCACACATCATTCCATTCGTCATCCGCCGCCGAGGAGCAGAGAAGAGAGGGACACCTTTCCAGAAAGGAGAGGGTTGAGATGGTTGACTAGGGTTCCCCTAGCCGACGTGGGAACCTTGCATGGAAGACCACGTCGGAGTTCCAGGGGCTAGGATCAAGGTCGAGGTAGGATCCCGGTGGTGATCTTGATTCATGTATCGCATGTAATGTTGAATTTGCAAGTTGAATCCGATTTCTAGCGATCAAGTGCTTTCTCTACGACTTTGTCTTCGCTTGGGTTTGCTTCTTCCCCAATCTAGTCTATAGCTAGATTGCTTAGGGTGCTCTTGTAGTCATGGTGGCTAGAGGTGCATACCCGATCTACTAAGCGTTTTCAACTTGTTCTTCTTGGACTCACCCTAGACTACCCGCATGGATAGGGGTGCGTTGTGACAGAACGGTGGCCTTGAAAGGCGGGCGTTTTCGGAGTTGGAACGGAAGCCACGATTTAAAGAGGCTAGTTATGAGATTCGTTTGCTTTATTCTTCTTTGCTTTGGAACTTCAACAAAAGACCCAATCCAATCTCTAGATTGGTTTTATCTCTCTTTCTCTTGCTACCTCCGGTGTTTAGTAGATTAGATGCGTTTTATGGTTCTTCCATAGAATAGATGCAAAACCCCTTTTCAAGATCAAAGTGTTTTCCACTTATTAGATTGGATCTTGCATTACACATTGTTCCACGGATTCGATACCTTGGGTTCACCACTCGAGGGAAGAAGGGTCCCTTGACTACGACAGGAGACTTGTCCGCTTGCAAGTCTACTTGAACTTTAACACGAATATATACCGTAAACAAGCCCCTTTTCTGGCGCCGTTGCCGGGGAACAAGTAATCTATATTCAATCTAGTTTGCATTTGTGAATATTTTTATTTTTTCTCTTGATTTTTCTTTTGCATCTCTTAATTTTGATCATCCTCAAAACAAAAAAAATCAATCTAGGGTTTTTCTAAACCCTAGTTTTCTTTTAGTTCTTTTTTTGTTTATAACTGCTAACCCTAACCGGAGATGGACGGTTACATCTCCAACAAAAAACATATATTTTGTGGATGGTCTAGAAAGATTTTGCAGGCAAAGGTGACGTGCAACACAAGATCTAAAAGCGAAGGCCGAAGAGCATTGGATTCTCCAAGAGAAAGTCCACCTCCTAGATCAAGAGGAGATCAACCTCATCGCCGCTCATCCTAGGGAGATCGTTCCTCAAGATTGTCGGAGCAATCAACATTGGCAAAGGGGAGGTCTAGTTCAACATCGATGGCGTGAGTGCATTCAAGTCAACTGCGATTCGATGTATGTAAAGTGGTCCATATTAAATACATTCTACCTCGTCATCGCATCGGAAGGGAGGAGTCAAGGGAGAATGCAAAGAAGACACAAAAGTTATTGCATCCGTCAAGACTAAGAATCAACGCTCACCTGTGAAGACCAAAAAGATGACTAAGACGAAGAATAAACCTACACTGACGCCAAGGATGGTGTAGAAGTGGAACCCCAAGATTGCAACGCCCACAAAGAGCGTTGATCCGGAGAAAAGAGAAGAAGTCTAGCTATAGACTATAAACGAAGCACTTTGCGGGAGGCAACCCGTTCATCAAGCGAAGAATAAGCTACTAGGAGGACAACCCGTTGAAGAGTCAAGCTATCGGGAGGGCAACCCGAAGAAAATTTTCAAGTTTTTCAAGTAAGTTGGTCTTTGAATTTGCTATGCAATTTCTATGTGGTTGAATAATTTTTAGAGACTTTATAATTGCTCGGTCATTTACTTAAATTTTATATATTGATCATAAACCAATGACTTGAGCCATCCGAAGTTTTGTTTGCATCTTTTAGAGAAACTAGTACCAAAAATTCAGCACCTACCCCAACCTTTCATCCTCTCCATGGTGTTAAGGTTGGCTTGTTTTACATGATAAAAACATGCGAGTAGAGCCTTGCTATGTTCTTTATGTTTTAATCTTTGACACATCATAGGACTCGCGTGAACCTAAGCAACTTTATTTTTGGTTTCATTCAACTTAACATCCACCAGTTTCTCTAGATTTAGAATTTTTCTAAGCCTCATTAACTTCACTTTTCATCAAAATCTCTCTCTCATGTTTGCCCAAAATTAGAACCTAAACCTATACCCTCACGGTCATGCCGGAGGAACTTGCTATCGATTAATGAAAGCAATCGATCTCGGTGTAACCAAAATAAACTTTATAATTGTTTTTGATGCCTAAAAACTCCTCTAATGGTATATTTGGACTCATCGCTAGCGCTGAGTTAATTTTTAAAGTTTCAAAATTAGAGGAGTGATTAGCATCTAAACATGATTAAGGGAGGTTTTTGAGCTTGATTAACATATAGTGCCCCACGATGCATCACGTGTCCATCATTTGGCATCTTGGGCACGTGCAAAGGACAAGCATGGGGGAAGCAAGGGCTTTGTTTTGTAGGAAATTGGTGGAAGCACAAGAGGCAAGGGATCAACAAGATGTGAAGCAAAACAATGGAGGTGGAAGATTAATCATGCAAGCAAGGGTGTGGTTGTGAACGGCTCGGGCAATGGAATCTCGAGGATCACATGGACACAAGGAAAGAATGGAGCAAGAAGCATCTCGGAGATAGATCAAGCGCCTGGTGCTCCCCTTCTCTAGGTAAGTAATTTATGCATTTATTAATTTGTGTTCTTGAGTTCATAGCCCATAAGTTTCATAAACAACCTAGAAAAATTTGAGTTCCATGGTGTTGTAGGATCTTGTCTTGTTAACACCGAATTTTTTTATTCATGTTGATAATGCTTTGATGCCTAAGGCTAGCTACCATGCTTAATGGGGCATGGGGTCCGCTGCTCCCGTAGAACCCATCAACATATATTTTGTAGGTTTAGCTAAAGTGGCTTCATGTACACACCGCAATAAATTAGTTTAAGCTCCACCTTGATAGGCGGTTGCATGTTCAAGAATCCACAAACCCTATGGGATAATATCAATCCTATCTTGTGCATCTCACAAAAAATAATAAAAAACTCCACCCTCCATATACTTCTCTTGTGTGTTTTCCCCACCGGCAAGCAACCCTCGATGCACTCGTTGTGAGTTAGTGCAACAACAATGTGGAAAATGGCCACCAATTTCTTCCCAAGAAGATACGATCATCGAAGGCGCCATCATCGAGCTCTTCGAGGAGGCACTCGGTCTTCGAGTCTGCCCGAATTATGGAGGAAGATGTGGCACCACCGAGGAGCGACGTGCTGCCCCTTGGTGGCATGAGGAGTACACGAAGTTCATCCATGCGGTACACCGAGCCGCGAGGACACACGGAAGAGCCACCCATTCCACCATGATGCTCAACTCGTTCATCCGCTCCACCACCATACACTCCGAGGTGTTTCAATGGATGTATCATGAAGACGGAGGAGGAGGAGGGGTGTGTTCGTCTTGAGAAGAGGCTCGAGCCAAATGTTTAGATGACGCCCTCCAAGTGTTGGATTCTACTCAAATCTTGAGCAACCTTGGATAGGTGTGATTCTTTATGGAGTTGGTGCAAATACTCACAAGGAGCTTGATTTGGAAGTCCTTATACATTAGCATCGGTAATCGATGAAGGAGTGTCGTGCCTCTCATTTCACCTTGAAGATGAAGAGCAACTAGTTCCTTATGGATATATTGGAGAACTAGTCGGTTACAAGAAGGAAATCCGGAGCAAGTTGATGTCCAAGAAAAAAATGTTAGAAGGATTTTTGGGGGAATGATTTCGAGAGAAGATTACAAGGAACCCAAATTTTCTCCTTGTCGGGATTTCTTTGGGATTGAGAACATGAAGCAAGGAAAGTGGAGATGAGAGGAGAGGGTGCAAGTTGACATTCCTCTTTCCAACATGGCGCTGAATTTATTTGTTGAAGGGAGACAAAATTGGTTAGAGGAAGGATTTCTTGTACCGACGAAAAAGAATAAAAAGGAAGAATTGTTGAAGGATCATCCTCTGTAGCCCAAGATGAAGGGCTGCACATCAAGCTAATAAACAAACACATGGAGGGATCCCGATGCCACCACCTTATGGAGGAATACCAATGCCTCCACCATATTTTGAAGTATGTCAAATGCAAGCATGGGGGAGTGGGGCAGCCACGCCACCACATCCTCCACCATACATGTTCTTCATGAAGTTTTCATGGCGCTCCATCCAACAACTACAAGAAGAAGGGACCGCAAACATCGCCTATAAAATTGGTCGCCTTTACCATTGGAGCAATTTAGAGGAGGACCGGTGCAATCACAATACAAGCAAGGATACAACGTGCCAGACCATCAATATCAACCACCGGAAAATAAAGGAAGAAGGAGGAAGAAAAGAATAATAATTCGGTTTGATTTTCTCCTTTTCCTTTTCTTTATTTTCAGCTTTTGTGCAACTTTATATATGTGTAGCATTTTCTGTTTTTATTTATTTTCAGCATGTGTGATAATAGTACAGTTAGTTTAAGATCACCATGAATAAAGTCACCACCTTGTTTTCACCTTTGGTAAAGTTACAAAATTTGTGCCATGATGATATATGATTATAATTGCTGCTTTGTTTATCTTTGCATTTGTTTTATGCATGAGTAAGCTAGTGCTCTCTTAAAATACAAATCCGAATTTATCTAAATGCTATCTAAATCTTTAGCGGAGGTTATGATAAAAAATAAAGACCCATAGTGTTTTATATGCTCTCAAGTTTTAGATGGATCAAAGATTATTTTTATTCCTAAAAGTAATGCTAACCTTGTCATGATATCACTTGTGTGTTGCTCTACCTATCTAGAGCCTTATATATATTTGAGTGCATAAACCTTAGTGTACAAGATTTATTTTTGAGTGAGTTATTGCAGGCCATGATTTCTCTGGTCCGAGACTAAGAAGCTGGTCATTCCGTTTTTGCATATCTATCTTATTGTGTCACACCCGATTTTACAAGGAAAACCGAATGCATCTCATATGTGCGCCAGGATCATTTTACACACACATGATAGACAAAACGAGAGTAATACCATTGCAGTAATATAACGTTCAAGAGTTTAAACCAGTATGATAACCATTATTACATCCATAGGGGTGGACTCGAAGGTCCGAACAAGACGATAACTAAACGACGACGAGCAACTCCATCGTTGACATCCACAGGCATGATGACTGGGGGATCCGCATGCCTAGAACTCCTCGAAGTCACTCCAGTACTCGTCCTCGCCTCCGACGTTCTCCTCTGAACAGCGGTAAGCAAGGGTGAGCACACTTATGGTTGGAGCTCAGCAAGTGGGGGAACATTGCAAGGCTATCAAGGATAGGCTATGGTTCACAGCGGTGAGCATTTTATAAGTTGGTCAAGTTTTATTAGCAAGCACCTCATTACTAGATGTAAGTGTATACCAACCCACTTAACCTTAAAAGAAACCTCAAACCAAACCTCAAACCCATGATTTGCATTAACCTTCAAGTTATTAATCATGTGAGGGTCCAAGCCGCTCGTGACCGTGAGCACGGCTGATCGATCAGTTTAACACTCTGCAGAGGTTGTACACTTTACCCACAGTTCGCGTTCCCCATCTTGCCCGGGTTAGCTAGACCCTTAAACACTTCCAAGGTGAGTGGCTAGGGGTCCACTACGAAGCCTTTACAAAGGAAAGAAGAGAAACCAACAGCCCCGCAACGATTACGAAGGCGGAGCGGACCATAACCCTCCCTAGTGGTCAACACCTTAGCCAAGGCTGCTACCCCAAAAGGACCGGGCTATACCCCTTCAACTCCGGCCCCCTGTGCCCCTCTCAGAAAAGAGCTATCAGCTAACCCACTCTCCTAATTAATTGGCTAAGCCAGAGCCATGTGGACTGTGGTTGTACTGTTTTCTTGGGTGGTTCTCCATGTTCCGATTATGAATCAAGTTATCTTGTTTTAAGCACAAACACGTTATATAAGCAAAACTGAGATGTATAACATAAACAGAGCATAACCAACTCATGTAGAGCAAACTAAGCTTTTTTCTACCCCAAACATTTGTTTAAACAGGGTTGACCAAGGTAAAGTGGTAAAGCATCTAGTCAAGTACTTAGCTAGGTGTTTGCCCATCAGATTTATGCATAACAACAGGAATAGTAAACATTGTTTAGCATGCAGTGTCATAGGTTCAAAAAGATTATGCAGAGGGGGAAAGCCACTTGCCTTCCTCTACCAGCTGGGTGAAATCCCGTTGACGGTGAATTTCCGTCAACCTAGAGTACTTGTTATACATTGGTTTCGATTATGATTTGCAACTAACCCGCCACTAGGCATACTAATGATATAACAAGTTCACACTTGCATGTCGATTTTGGAGTTTGTTGTTTACGCAGAAATCTACGCTAAAGAGGAGACTTTCGGGATAAGTTCACCAAGCACTTTGGAAGAAGATCATGAAGCCCGATAAGAGTCAAGACACGCGATGAACATGACTCCAAATGACCCGAGGACCGAAGCGTCAACATGCAAGTCTTCGGGGACTCAACCGAGAAAACGCCGAAGCTTGCATAGCAAGGATTCAAGCCTAAACCGTGAAGGAAACGACGTCAAAGGCCCACATGCAAGTGCACACGAATAAGGGATCACGCGAGAAGCAACGCGGGGAGAAAACCGGGCCCGAACCGGGCCGAAGTGGGCCTGGGCCGGCCGGCCCCGGTCCGACCGGCCCGCCCCACTCCGAGGTCGGTTCGGTCCCTCCTTTGCCCTAGGTGTTTGTCTATTTATTGCCTCCCGCCGCCGTCGACCGACACATCGAACAAATCATCCTACCGACGCCAATCACCGAGAAAACCGCCGCCGCAAGATGAGGGAGAGAGTTAGATGAGCTCGTCGCAAGGATCAACGCCGGCGGAGAGAAGGAAGCAAGAGGAGGACTCCAAGCCGCCGGCCTAGGGGTGTTCCCAAGCTCCATCGCCGCCATCTTCATCGACGACGTTCTCGGAGTCTCCATCACCCCTATGTGCTTCAATCCGTGTAAGATGATGGGGTAATGTCTCCGTTCATCCCTAGGATTAGATGGATACATGCTATGTAATTGCTACTTGATTCGTGGTTCCAATCTATTGTTTTCATGTTGATGATGCTTTGATGATTAAGGTAGGCCACCGTGTTTTTCGGGCGTATGATATCCGCTACTCCCATAGATTCCATCAACATACCGTGTCCATCATAGGTCTAGTCACGAATACCTTCGCGTAGTGACGAGTACGAGAGGAGGGAAAGGGCGAAACCGTGGTCACAACCCCCGGTAGATTGGTTTACCGCTTTCGTGTAGTAGATGCATACCATGTTATCCTAGATCCTAGGGAGGGAACGCTTATCTATCTTAACCTCGCTCTCTTGTGTTCACCCTTTACCATATAGTTTAACCCTATATTTGTTTGATCAACTTAACCTAGATTAACTTAGGTTAGATTGTCTTTACTTTTAGTTTAATACTCTCTTTCAAAGGTTTTCCAATCAACTAGATTAGTTCTTGGTTAAGCGCTAGTAATCCCCTTGCTCCGCGGATTGACAAGAACCTTGGGAATCCCGTGGTGAAAAAGGTGTGGGGTCCGTACGCTTGCGGATCGTAGAGGGATACATCTTTTATCCGTCAACAAGCCCCTTTTTTCGGCGCCGTTGCCGGGGAGCAAGCCATTTGCTACGTTTAATCTAGTATTAATTTTGTTGATTACTAACACCTAACCCTTGTTTTCTAAAAAAAAAAGAAAAAAAAATCTTTTTTGTTTTTCTTTCTACTTTTGTTGTGCCTAGATGGATTTGTTCACCTCACCATTGGAAGACGAAGAGATGTCGCTAAGGGAGCTAGCAATGCCGTCAATGGAAGACATTGAGATGCAAAAATCAGATTTGGCGCTTGCTACAACCCACTATGAATTGAAGCCCGGAATCATCAATTTAGTGGCGACAAAACCATTTAGAGGATTGGAGGATGACAACCCATATAGACACATTAAGGAATTCACGATGTTATGCAACACGGTCCAACAAAAAGGAGTTCCGGCCGCTTGGTTCAAGTGGAATCTTTTTCCATTCTCTCTCGAAGATGAAGCGCGAAGATGGTACACACTTGCGTCCGTTGAAGCAAAAGGAAATTGGGATGAGCTAGTGAAGAAGTTTCTTTTGAAGTTCTTTCCCATAAGCAAGGTCCAAGACTTAAGGAGGCAAGTGCTCAATTTCAAGCAAGGAGAGGATGAAGGAATTGATGAAGCATGGGACCGATTTAATGAACTACTTGAGCAAGGCCCGAACTTGGGATTTTCCGGTGACTTGATGTTGCATACCTTTTATTTTTCACTAACCCCTAACTCGTCTCGTTTTGTAAGCATGTGTGCGGGCGGTGATATATTGGATAAAACAATTAGTGAAGCCGCACAAATCGTACAAAGGATAAGCAATGGACAAAGAACAATACGAGATTGGCAAAGATGTTGTCGAGAGGAGCAAAACGACAAAAGCAAGCCCAAGGTGCTTGCTGAAATTTTTGAAAAAGATGAACCGAAGGTCAAGGAAGATGAACCGACCATACAAGAAAGTCAAGATCCACTTCCCAAGGTAAGAGAAGTCATTTCGGATGTTAAAAATGTTGAAACTAACATGAATGTAGGCCGAAGTATGTGGAATGCTAGACCATTGGCGGAGTTCATTCAATCCGGTTGGGTTCAAGTTGATTTCGCCCCACTAATTAACTACCGAAGGAAGGAGGAACGCCAACACGTTGCCAAACTAGTTGAAGATATATTTGATCAAGAGATGAGTGGAGAGTCGATCCAAAAGATGTTTGAAGAAGAAAGAAAAGAAGGAGATGAAGGATGGATCGACCGGTTTGACAAATCAAAGATTTATGATGAAGGAAGAGAAGAGTACAACCGTGATGAGCCTAGTGACTCAAAGGATAAATGGGAGGAGATAGGACTCAAGCTAGATGATAGCTTGTGTGCTATTGAAGCCTACACACTAGCAAATCAAGACATGGAAGTACTCAAGGATGAAGGAAAGAGTGAATCAACAATGAGCGATCTTGATGACATGTGGTACATGGAAGATAAAGAAAGTAACATACAAGTCTTTGAAGATGAAGATCTGGTTGATAAAGAAGACTTCAAAGAAGAGATGAATGCATACATAGTTGAAGGATTACATGTCCCACATGATGAGATGGAGGGGATGCAAAAAGGTAACAAAGAGACACCTTCACTCGTTGAGATCGATTCGCCTTCAACACCGCTTGATGAACCAAATATCACTCTTGTTGAAAAATCTCTAAGGCCAAGGTACGCGCTGAAATCTCAAGATATTATTGGTATTGATGTTGATAAATTCAAATACTTATGCTCAACCAATAGTATGAATGATAGTTTAATGTCTATGCCTTGTTCCAATAGTGATCATGTTGATAGGCTAGATTTTCTTGAGAATGAAGAAGAGGAAACATTTATGTTTGATCCAATTAATCTCACACCTAAACAACCTTTTCCTAATGATAAGCTAAGCGCTATGCATGAAACATATGCTTCTTTTATTTACACCTTGACTTGTTGCTACAATTCACATGTGGTGTTAATTATGGACGCGTATGTTTACAATAAGTTTTGTAAATCTCGATCATGCTTTGCGCTTGGTCAAGCTAGTGACCTTAAAGAATCATATGTCGGGAAAGGCCCGATTTTCACTAACCATGTAGACAAGGCTTGAATAATGAAAAAAAAAAGAAGTCATGCCTGAAAGAGTTGCAAGATAAATCATCAACCTCTCCGAATCCCGCGATGGATGCTGCTGTCTTCATCAATTTGAGAGCTTGTTCAGAGGTGTACAAATGAAGAAAATGAGATATCCAGAAGCTCCATCAAGTTACCATTCCAACGCATCAAGAACCAACAAGTTTGAAGACCCGTGCAAGGAGTTATGGAGAAAACATTGAGCGTTGCGCGTTCTGAAATTTCAGGACAGATTTCATCGCCGAAGTAAAACGGACGTAACTCTCTTGTCCGGAGTCCGATTTGAGCAAATGAAGACTCGTTGGAAAGGAAATTTTGTGCACTGTGCAATGGAGTAGAGCTTGAGTATACTCTCTGTTCTGGACATTAAAATAAATTCATGGAGTGAAGGCAGCACCGAAGGATGATAGAGAAAAAGATAACGATGAAACAAAAGGATGCTTTGGGCAAGTCTTCTATAAGTGATCAAGCACAACATGGGAAGTAAATTAAAGCTGCATTGGTACCTTTTCTTCTTGCATGAAGGGCCATGGCGATGCGACGAAAAGAAGGTATGTGAGAAAGTCGAGCTCTATGACTTTAAATGAAGCGCTTTTTCGGGAGGCAACCCGTTTCTTTATATTTTTACTACTTTCTTAGAGAAAATAAAAAAAATGGCACTATCTTATGATGATCAACTTGTGGTTATTAATCTAAGTTCAGTTTTCCTTTTTTTTTAGAACCACCATCATGTTCATGATCTTATTTATTTGCATGCATTGCATTTTGTTATCCTCGTGATGTTTCTTTGTGTATACATGTTTTGCACATAGTTGGCTTGGTTGTTTTATATACTTAATGATGTATGCTTCAGTTTCCATGTTAATGCTTCATATGGCCATATGGGTATTTTCCTTTTGTGATCTTGTGTAAACATGGTGTTTAAACATGATTGCGGACCATCATCATTAAGTTCGATAAACCTTGCTAGCTTTTCATATGTTTTCATGTTGCATTGGTTAGTTTATAAGCTCTGCAATGCGCTTAATTTTTCTTGTGCTATAAGAGTTATTGATTTAGGGATAGACATGGTGTTTTAACCCTAGATATATAAACCTTTATGGCTATGGAGAAATTCAGCAACCTAGTTGTAAACATGGTGTTTAGAACTAGGTGAAAACATTGTCTTTGCTTATATGCTTTCCTATCATGTGCATACACACCTTGCACCACGTACACTCATTAGGTTTTTATTCCTCATTAAACTAATTATACCACAAGTTAAGAATCTTAGGAGACATTGTTGGATTGTTGGCAATTCTATCTACTCCCAACCGTCACCTTGGGGGTAGAATGTGCGTTTAAAACGTCTTACAGGCAAGATAAAGACTCTCACTACAAGGAAATTGAAGGATGGCTAAGAAGTGCTTTGTCTTATTCTTCCATGGCTAGCAAAATGCTAAGCATGGGGGAGACCCTGAATCTTCAACACGGAAGTGCAACATGACACTCTAGAAGATAGAATGATAAAGATCGTTAACATCACCGGATCAATGCGCGAGAAGCTATCGATCTCATCAAGATTCTGCATGGTCTCGAAGGGAAAACACTAGGTATTTTTGGATATTTAGAAGCCCCATGAAGTTACGATTCCAACAAATCAAGAATCAAGACAATCGGAGGTTCCTACAAGCGGTTATGCCCGAATCACCGAGTGCAACACGTCCTGAAATCAGTTTTGGACAGCACGCAGCGCTGAAGTAAAACGGACATAGCTCCCTTGTTTGAACTCCGTTTTCGATGAATGACCACACGTTGGAAAGCAAGGAGATGATGAGAACAAGAAAGAGGAGATGGTGATGACAACATTGAAGAGAAGGGTGACCAATGACTCCATTAAGCATACAAGATCAAATTCAGAAGTTTAGGAGCATTAATAAATCAAGACAAAAGCAAAAGCCACATCGATACATGGAGATGTCGGAAGAAGGCAACGAAGAATTACAAAGGATGGTAACATCTCCATGGACCTTCTCTTTTCCAAACACAAATGCTTGTAAGTATGCCTTCAAACTCAACTAGGTGCAACCTTTTGTTTTTCTCTTCAAACAATAACATGGCTACTAGGAGGACAACCTAGGTTTCTTTTTACTTTCAATAGATAAGCATGACCATGTGTTCACCTCGATGTTCTACATTGCCTATGCTTACGGAAAGATGATGAAAGTTGCCGCTTTGTTTTACCTACATGAAGTTATACATGTCTTGGCTAATTGCTCTCTATAATATGATCTGAAATTAATTTAAATACCGGCTCTTTTATTTGTGGAGGTGAAATGACCATGCTCTAGACCCACATACATATCTTTGCTCTTTGATTTAAGTTTATGGATAGCCGGATAACTTGTTGCTTTTATGAAAACTTAACCGTTATGCTATCTACATATTTGTGATGCTCTTGCAAAGTTCTACCTACCAAAGCCATATACATATATGTTTTATGATAACAAAACCCGTAGATTGCAAACATATGTTTTGATGAGTTGGATTAGGATTGATTTCTATGGTTCGAGACTAAGAAGCTGGTCATTCCTTTGTGTAACGTTTTCATGCTAGCCTTTTTGTCCATGCATTGTGGGTTTTCACATCGAAAATTTCACAAACTTCGCTGGGCATCCACCCTAAACCAAAAACATCTTTTTGTGATCACCTCCTTGTCCACAACCCAATTTGAGTATGGAGTAAAATTCTCGATGGAGATTCAAATATTCCGCAATATATGGAATTTATACTTACTTTAGCGGTCATTTCCCCTCTCTTTTATGCTCGAGGACGAGCATCGTTCAAGCATGGGGGAGGAGTCATTCTCTGACACAAATGCTATGTAAGTATTATGTTGCAAAAAGTTTTGAGGAGCAAAAGAAAAAAAAAAGAATAAAAATGAAAAATGAAAAAAATATGATAAGAAGAAAAGAAAAGTAAGAAAAATAGGAAGAATAAAGTGTAAAAAAAAAGAAAGAGAGAAAAATGAGAAGGAAATAAAATAAAGAAAAAAAAATAAAGATGCTCCTCAGTTCTTTTTGCTTCATAAGTTCTCAAGTGCCTTAATGACAAATCCATACTCAAATCTTCCAACCATGTGCAATCCGATAACGAGGACTTCACTCGTGCCTCGGGATCATCCATTTGCCACTTGCACATGTCCACTTATCTAAATGTGTGTGTTTCATCCCTCTCTCTTTCCAACATTTATTTTCCATGGCCTTTTTGACGAGTCTCGGTAATTCCAATAGATCTCTCTCTTAATTTGACAATATTTCGGATGTATGTTTTGCTAGGATTGTTTTTAACCTTCCAAGCTCCACATAAGCCTTCCACTATCACATATGAGTAGAGTAGGTTGAAAATAATCTAGTATAGGCTTGAGTGACTTGATGAGATGAGTGTTTCCATGAGCTTTTGCAAGAGGTTTTCACTTATGATTGGATATGCATCTTTTTGAAAATCTTCCATGTGACAAGGTAATGGTTTGAAGTTCACTTAAGTTTGAGAGCATCGTGTTAAATGTGGCTTGTTCTTTATTGTTAGTCTATCTTCCATAATGAAAAAGAAGCCGGTCACAACTTGAACTTTAAAAATAAATTCTTAAGAGAGAGCAATTTGTCTCGTCATGAATGACTAAGTGCGGGGATAACATTGGAAGGCAACGCTGATTTCCCTTTTAAGCGAGGACCACTTACTCGAGGACGAGCAAGGTTTAAGCATGGGGGAGATGTTGACGGTGAATTTCCGTCAACCTAGAGTACTTGTTATACATTGGTTTCGATTATGATTTGCAACTAACCCGCCACTAGGCATACTAATGATATAACAAGTTCACACTTGCATGTCGATTTTGGAGTTTGTTGTTTACGCAGAAATCTACGCTAAAGAGGAGACTTTCGGGATAAGTTCACCAAGCACTTTGGAAGAAGATCATGAAGCCCGATAAGAGTCAAGACACGCGATGAACATGACTCCAAATGACCCGAGGACCGAAGCGTCAACATGCAAGTCTTCGGGGACTCAACCGAGGAAAACGGCGAAGCTTGCATAGCAAGGATTCAAGCCTAAACCGTGAAGGAAACGACGTCAAAGGCCCACATGCAAGTGCACACGAATAAGGGATCACGCGAGAAGCAACCGGGGAGAAAACCGGGCCCGAACCGGGCCGAAGTGGGCTGGGCCGGCCGGCCCGGTCCGACCGGCCCAGCCCACTCCGAGGTCGGTTCGGTCCCTCCTTTGCCCTAGGTGTTTGTCTATTTATTGCCTCCGCCGCCGTCGACCGACACATCGAACAAATCATCCTACCGACGCCAATCACCGAAAACCGCCGCCGCAAGATGAGGGAGAGAGTTAGATGAGCTCGTCGCAAGGATCAACGCCGGCGGAGAGAAGGAAGCAAGAGGAGGACTCCAAGCCGGCGGCCTAGGGGTGTTCCCAAGCTCCATCGCCGCCATCTTCATCGACGACGTTCTCCGGAGTCTCCATCACCCCTATGTGCTTCAATCCGTGTAAGATGATGGGGTAATGTCTCCGTTCATCCCTAGGATTAGATGGATACATGCTATGTAATTGCTACTTGATTCGTGGTTCCAATCTATTGTTTTCATGTTGATGATGCTTTGATGATTAAGGTAGGCCACCGTGTTTTTCGGGCGTATGATATCCGCTACTCCCATAGATTCCATCAACATACCGTGTCCATCATAGGTCTAGTCACGAATACCTTCGCGTAGTGACGTACGAGAGGAGGGAAAGGGCGAAACCGTGGTCACAACCCCCGAGTAGATTGGTTTACCGCTTTCGTGTAGTAGATGCATACCATGTTATCCTAGATCCTAGGGAGGGAACGCTTATCTATCTTAACCTCGCTCTCTTGTGTTCACCCTTTACCATATAGTTTAACCCTATATTTGTTTGATCAACTTAACCTAGATTAACTTAGGTTAGATTGTCTTTACTTTTAGTTTAATACTCTCTTTCAAAGGTTTTCCAATCAACTAGATTAGTTCTTGGTTAAGCGCTAGTAATCCCCTTGCTCCGCGGATTGACAAGAACCTTGGGAATCCCGTGGTGAAAAAGGTGTGGGGTCCGTACGCTTGCGGATCGTAGAGGGATACATCTTTTATCCGTCAACAAATCCTCCTCGAAGACAAGTTCTTCCCGATCACCTCCGACCGGTGAGCTCAGACGAAACAGGCACGATATCTACGAGTCAAACATGGATAACAAACAATAAACAAAACAGTACACCAAACAGTAACAAAACTGGTAAATTTACTGTTTAAAAGATTCTACTCCTCGAGACGATCATTTCGGTATATAGAACGCTAAAAACGGAGTTAAAATGAGAAAGATATGATTAAAACACTTTACAGGGGCCTATCTGAAAGAAAACTAAGTTTACAGGGCTGTTTATAAATAAAATCAGGGTCTAAAACATTTTTATAAATTAAATCAGAGGGGTCTAGGTGCAAAAAGGAGTGAAAAGGGCCTAAAACAATATTATCCAGGGTAGACAGGGGCTAGCTTGCAAAAACCAGGACCTATCCGTAAAGATTCTTAAAGGTGGAAGGACCGGTTTGCTAAAATTTAAAAACTCAGGGGCTCTTAAGGAAAAGAGCCGCAGCCGCACCGTGGATCTCAGATCCAACGGCGGGCGACGCGCGCGCACCGTGGACCCGGCCGTGGGCGCGGTCCACAAGTCCACCGTGGACCATCCTTTAAACGCGAAGGGGTACGTGATCCCGCCGTCCGCGCGAGATCAAACGGCCCCGGACGCGTGCAAGCGGCGGGCGGCGGCGGCGCGCGGCGGGGAGCTCGCCGGCACTAGCTCTCTACGGCGCTCCCGGCCATCACCTTGACCACGGGTTGGGGCAAAATGTCGCGGGGAAGCTTGCGCACGGGCTCGTGGGGTCTACGGGAGCGATTGGGCCTCACCGGCGGCCGACACCGTAAGGGGGCGGCGGCGGGGCCGCTCCGGCGAGCCCGCGGGGACGCATGCGAGCGTGAAAAGGAGGGGAATTGGGCGGGGTATTTTGCTTACCACGCACAGGGGATGACGACGGGCCAACGGGTGGAGAGGAGGCGGCAACAGAGAGGCTTGACGACGGCGGCGGCTCGGGCGGCGCTCTGTTGAGCTCGGGGTGCGGCTGCCACGGGCGTCGGGGACGAAGACCTGCGGCAACACGAGCTTGTCAAGCTCCTAGCGAACCCAAAGGTCAAAGAAAACAGGTGGGGGGGGTCTAGCCTTCACCGGCGGCGGCGGATCGACGGCGGCGGCGGGAACTGCGGCGGCGCGCGCGGTGAAGGTGGTGCTCGGCGTGTGCGTGAGTGCGTTGCGGGAGGCAAAAGGGAGGCACAGGGGTGCGTGCGCGAGCTTAAAAAGGGCCCGAGGATGGAAGGTGAGGCGGGTAAGGGACGGGGCGGCCGGCGGCTTGCCATTGATGGCCGGCCGGCCGTCCGGGCGTGAAGAAGGCAAGGGAAACGGCCGGGGGTTTTGAGTGGGGATTAATTGCCTTAATTGGCGTGCTCACAGAGGAGAGAAAGGAAGGGGGGAAGGCGAGAGCGGGGCGGAATCCACGTGGCTGCGGCGGCGGCCGGCGAGCGCGGGGAAGAAGAAAAGGAAGGGGGAAGAAGGGAGGCTGACAGGTGGGCCCCGGCTGTCGGCGCCGCGGAGAAAAAAGAAAAAGGGAAAGGGGGAGTGGTGGGCTGGCGCGGGGGTGGGCTGGGCCGCCTGGGCCGAAAGGAGCCGGTGCGGTTTTTGTTTTTTTTTTCTTCTCCTTTTTCAAACTTCATTTTCAAATCATTTTTTCATCTCAAATTCAAATCAAACTTTTTCAAACTTTTCTCAAGAATTTTATAGACTTTTTAGAAACCACACAAGCAACCAAAAACCATGCAAGCCAAAAGATGATGCACATACACTTGTTGTCTCTAAGTTTATTAAATTATCTTTAATATTTTTAGAGCTCAATTTAAATAGCAATTTAATCTCCTTAAATCCTTAAGACTAATTTAAGTTGCTAAATAATTTTAGTGATGGAATTTTAGGGTGTCACAAATCCTACCCCCTTAAAGAGAATCTCGTCCCGAGATTCGAAGACTTAGAGAACAAAGTCGAGGAAAGTCTTCCTTGAGTTCATCCTCTCTTTCCCAAGTTGCCTCTTCCTCAGTGTGATGACTCCACTGCACTTTACACATTCTGATGATCTTACTCCTGGTAACTATTTCTGACACATCCAAGATCTTAACAGGGTATTCTTTGTATGTCAGGTCATTCTCCATTTGAATATCCTCTAACTGTACCGGTTCTATCCTAACCTCTCTTGTGCATTTCTTTAGCTGTGATACATGAAACACGTCATGAACTCCTGACAACTATGCTGGCAACTCTAACTGGTATGCTACTTCTCCTTTCCGTTCCAAAATCTTGAAAGGTCCGATAAATCGAGGTGATAACTTTTCCCTGACATTAAACCTTCGTAACCCCCGAATAGGTGACACTCTGAGGTATGCATAATCACCGACTTCCAAAATCACCTCTCTTCGCCGAGGATCAGCATAACTCTTTTGTCTTGACTGTGCTGCCTTAAGATTCTCCCTTATGATTTCAACTTGCTTTTCTGCTTCTCGTATGCTGTCTGGTCCAAAGAATTGCCTTTCACCAATCTGATTCCAAAACAACGGTGTTCTACACTTCCTTCCATACAGAGCTTCAAAAGGTGCCATTTTGATCCGGGATCGATAGCCGTTGTTATAAGCAAACTCGCATAAGGCAAACTCTTATCCCAAGCGCCACCGTTCTTCAACGCACAAGCTCTCAACATATCCTCGAGTATCCGATTTGTTCTCTCCGTCCGCCCATCCGTCCGAGGATGGTATCTTTTTCGAGCCGAAGTTTAACTTTGTATCCATTGATTCATGCAACTTCTGCCAAAACCGTGAAGTGAACTGTGTGCCTCGATCTGACACTATCTTCTTCGGTACCCCGTGCAAACTCACTATCCTTGAATTATACAACTTGGCTAGCTTCACTCCTGTATAAGTCGTCTTCACTGGGATGAAGTGCGCTACCTTGGTTAATCTATCCACAATAACCCAAATAGAGTCATACCCGTCACGAGTACGAGGTAATCCCACTATGAAATCCATACCGATTTCCTCCCATTTCCACTCAGGTACCTTCAGAGGCTGTAACAATCCTACTGGTCTTTGATACTCAGCCTTCACTCTTTGACACACATCACACAAAGCTACATGAGCGGCTACATCTTTCTTCATCCCATACCACCAGTATCTCTGCTTCAAGTCCTGATACATCTTGGTACTACCAGGATGTATAGAGTAAGCTGAATCATGTGCTTCCTTCAAAATAGCTTCTCTCAATTCCTTGATCTCAGGTACACGATTTCGTTCTTAAACCACACCGTTCCTTGCTCATCTTCTCTCGAATTCTCGGAACTTTGCCTAACTTAATCAACTTCCCGTATTCTCGCAATCTTGACGTCGATCAACCGTCCCTTCTCGATATCCTCGCTCAAGTGTCGACTCAATCTCTAATGTCAGAGTCTCACTCGAAGCAACCATTCCCAAGTTAAGCTGTGCCATCTCCCAACATAGCTCCTGAGGTAACAGGTGTCCTATCAGCATGCTAGTCTGTCCCTTCCGACTCAAAGCATCTGCCACAACATTCGCCTTTCCTGGATGGTACTGGATATCCAAATCATAATCTTTGATCAACTCTAACCATCTTCTTTGCCTCAAATTCAAATCCTTCTGAGTAAAGATATACTTCGAGACTCTTATGGTCGGTAAAGATCTTACACTTGTTCCCAATCATGTAATGTCTCCGGATCTTCAATGCGTGAACAACCGCAGACTAACTCAAGATCATGAGTAGGATAGTTCGCTCATGTTTCCTCAATTGTCTTGAAGCATAAGCTACTACCTTTCCTTCTTGCATTAACACACATCCCAAACCTTGCCGAGAGGCATCACAAGTATACATCGAACCCTTTGTGTATGTCCGGCATGATCAACACGAAGAGCCTGTGGTCGGCCTCTTCTTCAACTCCTCAAAACTAGCTCGACACTTCTCATCCCACTTGAATTCTCTTCCTTTCTCGAGCAGAGTGGTAAGTGGCTTCACTATCTTAGAAAACCCTTCAATGAACCTCCGATAGTACCGCAAGTCCAAGGAAACTTCGATCTCTCGGCACATTCTTAGGCGGACTCCGATTCAATACATCCCGAACCTTGCTTGGATCGATTGCTATGCCTCCATCCGTGATGATGTGTCCGAGAAAAGAGACCTCCTTCAACCGAAGCACACTTGCTGAACTTGGCATACGGTCGATGTTCCCGTAGCTTCGTAACACAAGCCTCGGATGTTCCTCATGTTCTTCCTCACTCCGAGAGAATACCGGTATGTCGTCAATGAATACCACAACGAACTTATCCGGATACTCCATGAATACCTTGTTCATCAAATACATAAAGTATCTTTGGTGCATTGGTCGAGCCAAAGGACATCACGGTGAACTCATATAACCCGTATCTAGAAGTGAATGTTGTCTTTGGTATATCCTCCACACGTATTTTTAGCGATGATAACTCGATCTAAGATCTATCTTAGAGAAAGCCTTAGCTCCTCTCATCTGATCAAACAAATCCTCAATCCGAGGTAAAGGGTATTTATTCTTGATAGTAACCTCGTTAAGTGATCGATAGTCTATACACAACCTCCTAGATCCATCCTTCTTATCAACGAAGAGTGTGGGGGCTCCCCATGGTGATGAACTAGGACGGATAAACCCTTTACTAAGCGGTTCTTCGATTTGTTTCTTTAATTCGGCTAGATCTTTAACATCCATTCTATATGGTCTTTTAGATATGGGAGCGATTACCGGGTATAAGTTCAATACTAAATTCCATGTCACGATCAGGTGGCATACCTGGCAAATCCTCTGGAAACACATCAGGGAATTCATTCACTATTCTTATATCCTCCAAGGCCTTGCCTTCAACAGAGTTCACAACTCCTTTGCTAGATGAGGGTGCACTCGCATATTCTACTCTTTTCCCTTGAGGACCGGTTAACAGCACTGACCTCTTCCGACACTGAATAACTCCATCACAACTCCTTAACCAATTGTTGACGGTGAAAATCCGTCAACCTAGCCATGAGTTTACCTTCGGTGTTGGCATGAGTTTTATACCTTATCCATTGGTACTAACCCCCGTGGTATAACAAGTTCACGTGTGCATGTCGGTTTTGGAGTTTAATGTTTATGCAGGGTTTTAGTGTTGAATGCAAGACTTTCGGGGTAAGTTCATCAAGCACCTCATGACAAGACCTTGAAGCCCCGAACAAGTCATGCAATGAAGCAAACTTAACTCCAAGAAGCGGGGACTTGATCCGAGAAGACGACGGACTCCGGGGACACGACCGAGGAAAAGTGCTGAATCTTGTAAGACAAGGAGTTGAGTCCAATTCGGAGAGAAACCGGCGACATGGACCTACATGCAGAAGGGGGAAACATCCAGGAAGCAAGGGAACCGACCTCGGGCAAAGGAGCCCACGGGCTGGGCCTATGGGCCCGGGGCCGGCCGGCCCCGGTCCGGTCGGCCCCGGAGCCCATTTTGGGCCCAAATCCGCTCTCCTTTGCCCTAGCCGCCAATCGGGCTATTTATAGTCCCCTGACCGAGAGCCACGGAGAGAAGATTTCGTCTTCGGCCGCCGAGAAGCAGAGAAGAGAGGGACACCATGTCGGAGAGGAGAGGGTCGAGCTAGTTGACTAGGGTTTCCCTAGCCGACGTGGGAACCTTGCATGGAAGACCACGTCGGAGTTCCGGAGCTAGAAGCAAGATCAAGGAAGGATCCGGTGGTGATCTTGTGTATGTATCATTGTCATAGTTGAATTATCAAGTTGAATCTTTTCCTAGCGATCAAGTGTTTCCTCGAAGATTTCGTTTTTCGATCGGCTTTGCTTATTCCAATTCTATTCGCGCGATAGATTACATAGGGTGTTCTTGTAGGCCGCGGTGGCTAAAGGTACACGCCGGATCTTCCGAAAGAATCTCGACTTGTCTTTTGACTCGCCCTAAGCTCCCCGCATGAATAGGGATACGTTGTGACGAACGGGGGTCTCGAAAGGCGGATGTTTTCGGATTTGGACGGGAAACCACGATTTAAAGAGGCTTTTATTAAGATTCGATTTGCTACTTCTTCTCTTGCTTGGAACTTCAACAAAAGGCTTACCCCGATCCCTCTAGATCGGTTTATCTACCCAATCTTACTTTGTTTTCTCCGGTCTTTAGTAGATTAGATTTATCTTTGTTTTGTGTTCTTATCTAGATGCATTAGGGTTTCTCTTTTACCAAAGATTGAAGTTACTTGGCTTTACTAGATCAACTCTTGCGTCACACATTTGTTCCACGGATTCGATACCTTGGGTTCACCACTCGAGGGAAGAAGGGTCCCTTGACTACGACGGGAGACTTGTACGCTTGCGAGTCACGAACGAACTTTGATACAATTATTAACCGTCAACACCAATCCATACCAAGAATGACATCTATTCCCCATGATTTTAGAACTACCAGATTAGCAAGAAAGTCTACCCCCATGATATTAATCTTTACTTGTGGGCATATATGACCAGTTTTCATTTCTCCCCCAGGAGTGCTAACTATCAGTGGGTTCTTCATTGTGCTCATAGATAAGTTATATTTTGCCACAAATTGATCGGTTATGAATGAATGTGATGCTCTGAATCAAATAATACGGTAGCAGGTATAGAGTTGACGAAAAACGTACCCAATACCACGCCGGCATCATTCTGAGCTTGCTCCACTGATACATGATTGACTCGGCCACGCACATGACTCTGTTGGCCTCTCTTGCTGGGTGTCTGTGGAGTACGAGCCTGTGAAGATGGCTGCCCAGTCCTGTTTCCATTGTCTCTCTGCGGAGTCTGCATCACCCTCTTAGGACAATTGTGAGGACCTTGTGTGGTTCGAGGACCGGTGGATGGTCGCTTCCTTGTGTGATGAGTGATTGACAACGTTGTGTGGACC
The DNA here is from genome assembly GCA_947561735.1 of Cenchrus americanus. NCBI lineage: Eukaryota > Viridiplantae > Streptophyta > Magnoliopsida > Poales > Poaceae > Cenchrus > Cenchrus americanus. Next base: position 70,294,834 of record OX387244.1, on the reverse strand, counting down.
GATTCTTGGCTAAGTATTGCGGGTGCGAGGTTGCGGCTTGACTCGTGTTGGTGCGGGTGAAGAACAAGCGCGAAAGGTCGTCGCGGTGAGGCCTCCGGGTGTGGAGAAGACAAGTAGGCTTCGTTCGAGAGACCGGTGGCCGGGCGGGGGGTCAAGTGCGGGCCGCATGGTGGCATGAACAACAAGATGAAGTCGTGGACGGTTTCTTGGTTGAGCCTCAAAACCAAGGTCGAGCCGGGACTACGTGGGAGCCAAGTCATGAGTGGAGATTGGCGGAGGCTACACCGAGTTCGCGGGGTTTCCGGTGGTTCACCGGAGAAACCACTGCGGGTTCCTTGGTTGATCCACAAAGCCAAGACCGGAGAACCGAAGATGGAGGTGCAGCAGCACCAGCGGTCTGACCGGTGGGTCTGACCGGTCTGACCGGTGGGGACCGGTCTGACCGGTGAGGAGCACCGGTCTGACCGGTGTGCGACGACGCAGTCCGGAATCTTCGAAGCGGAGGACACGCGTCGGGATCGCATCGCTTGCGTCGAGGCTACGCAGGGTGCGGTTGCGGGCATCCGTCCGATGGTGAAGACATCAAGAATTCCGAATCCGCCCTTGAGGGGCATGTATCCCTAGTTAGTAGAGAGGGGCATTTTAGACATTCGGTTGCCGCCTATATAACCCAAGAGGTGAGAGGTTGGCGACCAACTCTTGGAACCCTAGCTCATTAGTTTTCCTATTTTCTACCTATTTTCTCTAGGTTTTCCTTAGGACTAGCAAGAGAGCTTCACGGAGAGATCTTGTAGAGAGGGATGGATGATCGGGCGGCTTGCTAGACCTTGTACGAACCTTTGTTTCATGTATAGATGATTCGGCGTGGTTCCTCAAGGTTTGGATGTGTTTTCCCCCGGTTGTTCTTGGTGGTGATTTTCGGAGCCCTCTCTCGGTGATTTCTTTGGGTTGTTTTCGGGGCCTTTCTCTTGGGGATTTGATGGGGGAAATTTGTGGGAACCCTTCGTGGTTCTTTGGGCTGTGATTCCCCTTCCAAATCCGTGAGTAAAGGTGCTCGATTTTGGGGGTTTCTTGAGTTCTTGGGTTGGAGGTGTTCTAGGCAGGATTTCTTCGATTCCTCCTTTTTGGACGAGTTTTTGTGGGATTAAACTTGGCTATGAACTCCTCATGAGGTGTTCTTGATATCCCCAAAGTCTTGTTCAAGTCCGTGGAGCGATTCGGGAGATCGAGATTTGGTTTTGGGGGGAGTTGACCCGCGGGTCTTTGTTCATCCCGAGTCGCCCCGAGCTACACCGGTCGACCGGTGCTCTTGACCGGTCCGACCGGTGCAAGCCCTTGTGGGTTTTTGCTCGGGTGAACGTCTTGGTGTGTTCGTTGTTGTCCCGTGTTGCTTTCGTTGTTTCGAGTTTGGGTCCGTTTGGTGGTCGGTTGACTTTGTTTGGTGCCTTGGGGGCTTTCGGTCGCCACCGGTCCGACCGGTGTGCCTCACCGGTCCCCGACCGGTGTAGAGCCACTTAGTGAAAGTTGCTCGGTTTCACCGGCGGGGACCGGTCCGGCCGGTGGTGCTCACCGGTCGACCGGTGTGGGTCCGTAGACTCGAGGCTTGGTTTTTCCGTTGCGTTTCTCGGGTCGAAGGTGGTGTGTTGGTTCCTAGGTCCGGTGGCACTCCGGTGGCTACGTGGGCTTGACCAACCTTGGTAGTGAGTCGGAGACGTGTGTTGGAAGCCGTGTTCATCTTGTTGGAGTTTCGATCTCCTTCGAGAAGAATTTTTATCGGCTCCCATTCACTCCCCCCCCTCTCGGTTCGCCGTATCGGTCCTTCAAGTGGTATCGAGCCGGTTCGGGTCTTTATTGACTCTAACCCGGTCTAAGATCCAAGGATGGCGTACCGGGGAACGGGGTTCGGGTCCTCCACACTTCGATGGCAAGAACTACCGGATGTGGAGCAAGCGGATGGGTGCGTTTCTCCGCGGAAAGGGTCGGATCCTTTGGGATGTCACGGTGGACACAAAGCTATGTCCGGCCGGTTGATTTCCTCGCTCCGGGATCGAGGGGACGGCTTCGACGCCAACAATAAGGCGGTCGACTACTTGTTTCGTGCTTTGTGTCGGCCGAGTTCGATCGGGTGCACACCGAGCACTTGGCTTGTAGGATTTGGGCGGTGTTGAAGGAGGCTCATGTTGGGAACGCCCGGGTTCGAGCACGGTTGTATGCGACCTACGGAGAGAGTACGAGAACTTCACTCATCTCCCCGGTGAGTCCATCGATGCCTTGTTTCAGAGGTTCACGGTGGTGGTGAACAACATGAGGGCCAATGTGGATGTGCTCCCGTACGATGATCATGATAGAGCGGTCAAGCTCTTACACTCTTTGGATCGTACGATATGGAGCGGAAAGTTCGAGGCTATAGTCGAGTCGGAGCGGTACGATACTCGACGGTGAACGAGCCGTTCTCGAAGCTCAAGTCGGCCGAGGTGGATAGGGGCATGATCGCCAAGCTCGAGGGACCGACCGATTCCCATAGTCTTGCCCTCGTTGGTGGTTCCAAAGGAAAGACTAACTCTAACCCATCCACCGAGATGTTCTCATTTTCCTCTTTGATGTCTATGCCGGATGAGGAGTTTGATGACCTTGGAGAGGACGAGGCCGGCGCCGTTGACGAGGCGGTTCGAGAGGCCGCACGAGAACCGCGTGAACATGAGGAGGAATACGAGGACTTGCTTCCGGTGCGGTAAGCGGGACACTTCGTCGCCGACCGCCCGAGAAGGCCGAGAACAAGGACGACTACAAGCACAAGCCGAGGAAGAACGACGACAAGTACCGTTCGAGGCGCGACCACAAGAGCAAGCACAAGAACAAGTACAAGGACGAGCGACGATCGAGAAAGAAGGAGGGCCGAGGCAAGGCCCGAGCGATGGTTGGAGCGAGCGACGTCGACTCCGGTTCCGCGTACTCCACCTCGAGCTCGAGCGGCGGCCGACGACGAGGGAGATCGCCGCAAGAACAAGAGGTCGTCTAAGAACACGAGCGGGGCCGAGCCGCTTCGCGAGAGACGGCCTCGCACCATGGCGTTGAGCTCCGGCGAAGAAGAAGAGCACACGGAGCGACTCGGACTGCGAGTCCGACGACGAGGTGCGTGATGAGCTTCCCTTCTTGCGCCGGGAGAATGAGAGACTTGGCTCTTTGCTTGATAACCGTGATGACATGCTTAGAGAGGCCAAGAAAATGAGGAAAGAGCTTAGGGCTTCACTCGAGGATGCTAGGACTAGAGTGGGCCGAGCTAGAGACACGGGTGCTTGATAGCAAGCTTGAGATTGATTCGCTTAAGGCTAGCCCTGTTGTTTCTGATGAGAATGATTGTGCTGATTGCTCTATTTTCCTTGCTGATCTTGCTTTGTTCAAGGAGAAGCATGCCTCAAAGTGTGAGGAACTAGATGTGCTTAGGGTTGAAGTGGCCGAGCTTAAGTCTAGACTGCTTTGCTAGGTGCTTGCACTTCTTGCCCTGTTTTGCATGCTAAGATCGATGAGATGCATGCTTACACTAGTTCGCTCGAGGCTAAATTGAAGGAACCCATGCCTACATCTTGCTCTACCCGTGAAATGCATGCATTGAAAAATTTGGAGCTTGCACATTATGTTGACCGTTTGCGGGATGAGAATGATGATTTGAGGAAGTTGATGGGTTGGTTGTCAGGTCACGAGCCTCAGTTGAGGATGATGATTGAGGCCTTTAAGAGGCAAGATGGTGAGGGGCTTGGGGCAAACAAGGTTGGTGAGGGAAGTGGAGAGAATATCCGGAGCCACCAAAAACCCACCACAAGAATGATTTCCCACCAAAACCTAACCATCTAAGGAACCGACTAGACACAACCCCGGCTCCACCCGTGTTTCCTACACCCACAAATGACCTACAAAAGCCTATCAAGTTTGTGAGCACTTCGGGGAAGGTGTTCTTTGGGAAGGAGAGTGAGAAGGCTAGTGGTGAGAAACCGGTGGAGGGTTTGAGTGGAGAGAAACCAAGTGAGCGACCACATCCCAAGCCAAAGCCTAAGCTTGTGAGGTTCCATTGTGGCTATTGTGGGAGAGATGGCCATAAGGAGGAGTTTTGCTTCAAGAGGAAGCGAGATGAGAGAATGGAGAAGGAGTGGGCTAACAAGGACAAGTACCACCCTTCCGATGGTGTACTTGAGCCTCGTGTGCGGATGCCCGGGGGCAAGGCGATTGTGAGGACGAGTTCGGGCTTGGGGAGAGAAGAAGGCTGAAGGCGGTCTGCTTGTCCGGACCACACCGGTCGGCCGGTGTGGAGCACCGGTCGGACCGGTGCGGGCACAGGCGGACGGATGTTCGGGTTTCGTGCTCGTACGGAGTGCGAGGGTTGTTTACGGTGGTCGTGGTTATGGTGGTTGGGCTGGAAAGGGTGCAGGTGGTCAGTTTGCTAGGCGTTCTCCTCCTCGTGCTCAATACGGGGATTGGAGGAGTCGTGGCGGTGTGTTGGAGAGGAAGGACGTTCCACGGGCTTTCTTGCGTGGTTTTGGTCCTCCTCCGGGCGAGAGAGGGGTGGTTCCCTCAGGGTGGTTACCGTGGTGGTGTTCGTGGAGGTAGCTTTGGTAGGAGAGATGCTTTGGTTGGTGCTAACCCCACTTTCGAGCAAATGGCTCGCACCGGTATTCCTCTTTTGGTTCTAACCCCGGTCTTTGAGTCGTTTGTTCGCTCACGTGCCTATTTTTGATGTGCGGGTGGGAGACTTGAAGAACATTTGGTTGATTGACTCCGGTTGTTCGAGGCATATGACCGGAGACAGGGGGTGGTTCTCAAGTCTCGTCCCGTGGTGACGAAGAGGTACATCACCTTTGGGGACAATGGGCGTGGGCGTGTGCTTTCGGAAGGTGAGATAAAAGTGAGTGACAAGATCACTGCGAGGCGAGTTGCTCTTGTTCAATCGCCGGGATACAATTTGCTTTCGTGTCTCGGTTGTTGGATGAGGGTTTTGAGGTGTTGTTTCGGCCTGGTGGTTCTCGGATTGTGGACTCTCGAGGGGACCTTGTCCGTATGGTCGTTCCCGAGGGTCAGGTGTTTCGTGCTGATTTTTCTCAGTCTTCGGGTGTGGAGCGTTGTTTCTTGGCTGGTTCTTCGAGTGAGTTGTGGAAGTGGCATAGGAAGTTGGGTCACTTGAGCTTTGACCTTTTGTCACGCTTGAGTAAACTCAATTTGGTCCGAGGATTGCCACGGTTGAGGCTTGAGAAAGAGTTGGTTTGTGCTCCGTGTAGGCATGCCAAGATGGTGGCCTCTTCTCACCCGCCTCTCACCGATGTGATGAGCGAGCGTCCATGCGAGCTGCTCCATATGGACCTTGTTGGCCCGGCTCGTGTGCGATCCGCGGGTGGGAAGTGGTATGTCCTTGTTGTGGTGGACGACTATTCTCGGTATGCGTGGGTGTTCTTTACGGGAGGATAAGGGGGAGACGTTTGGTTTTGTTCGAGATCTAGTCTTGAGGTTGAGGAACGAGAGGCACGGAGATGCCATACGAGCTATCCGTAGTGATAATGGCTCGGAATTCGGGAACTCTCGTTTTGAAGCCTTTTGTCATGACTTGGGTCTTGAGCACCGGTTTTCGAGTCCGTATACGCCTCCCCGAGAATGGTGTTGTGGAAAGGAAGAACGGGACCTTGTGCGAGATGGCTCGGACGATGCTTGATGAGCATAGGACTCCGAGGAGGTATTGGGCCGAGGCGGTGAACACCGCGTGCTATGTGTCGAACGGGATATACCTCGGAGTGCACAAGAAGAAGACATGCTATGAGTTGATGCATGGCCGCACACCCAAGGTGAGTCACTTCCATGTCTTTGGTTGCAAGTGTTTCATTCGAAGAAAGGCGAGGAAGTTGGATAAGTTTGAGGCTAGGTCCGTTGATGGCATTTTCTTTGGTTATGCATCTCATTCTAGAGCATATCGTGTGCTCAATCTTGAAACTAACCAAATCGTGGAGACTTGCGAGGTAACCTTCGACGAGACGAGCCACGTAGTCGGCTTGTCTTTGAGTGTGCGGTGATGATGAGCTTGGCGAGGAGATCTTTCGGGGAGGAGGAGCATGAACATGGAGATGATGAGGATGGCGGTGCGGGTCCCCGCGCCGAACATGTACCCACTACTTCGACGACGATGATGGATGGACCCTCTGCTACACCTACGACGACAAACCAAGAACGAGGAGAAGGCGATGTTGAGGGGGAGGTAGCTTCGAGGCGAGAACCTCCCCGGCGAGTTCAAGTGGATCACCCGGCTTCGAGGATCATCGGCGACATGAATGAACGCACTACACGGTCGAGGGTTCGAAACAATTCCCATTTCGCTCATGCTGCATTTGTTGCTTTTTTCGAGCCCAAAGACATTGGACACGCACTATCCGATCACAATTGGGTTAACTCGATGCATGAGGAGTTGGAGAACTTTGAGAGGAATCGGGTGTGGGAGTTGGTTGACCCTCCCCCGGGGTGTAAGCCGATTGGTACCAAGTGGGTGTGGAAAAACAAAGAGGGAGAGAAGGGTGAGGTTGTGAGGAACAAGTCGAGACTTGTTGCCCGGGGGGTTCGGTCGAAGGAGGGGATCGACTACGAGGAGACCTTTGCTCCCGTAGCCCGTTTGGAGGCGATTAGGATTCTTCTAGCCTTTTCTCGTGGCTAAAGGGTTCAAGTTGCACCAAATGGATGTGAAGAGTGCTTTCTGAATGGAGTGTTGGAGGAAGAAGTGTATGTGAGGCGACCTCCGGGGTTTGAGAGTGAGAAGTATCCCCATAGGGTGTACAAGTTGAGGAAGGCGCCGTATGGGTTGAAGCGGGCGCCTAGAGCTTGGTATGGCGAGGTTGAGGGGGTTCTTGTTTGAGAGAGGTTTTGAGATGGGGAAGGTCGATCGGACCTTGTTTTTGCCGAGGCGGGGGCGAGGAGATATCCCGATTGTGCGGGTGTACGTGGATGATATTGTCTTTGGTGGCTCGTCTAACTCTCTTGTTGCGAGGTTTGCGGATGATATGAGCGGGGAGTTTGAGATGAGCATGATGGGCGAGTTGCGGTTCTTCCTTGGGCTACAAATCAAGCAATCAAAGGAAGGAACGTTTGTGCACCGAGGCTAAGTACACCAAGGACATTGTGAGGAAGTTCAAGATGGAGGACTCCAAGGCTATGACGACGCCGATGAGTACGACTACGGCTCTTGATGCGGACGAGGAAGGTGAACACGTGGACGGGAAGGAGTACCGGAGCATGATCGGGTCACTCCTCTACTTGACGGCGACGAGGCCGGACATACGGTTCTCGGTGTGTACGTGCGCTCGTTTTCAAGCGTCTCCGAGGACTTCGCATCGGCAAGCGGTGAAGCGAATTTTCGGTACTTGCGTCACACTCCCGACTTCGGCCTTTGGTATTCCGCGTCCTCTTCTTTGGCGCTTCATGGTTTTTCGGACGCGGATTTTGCCGGGTGTCGGTTGGATAGGAAGTCCACTTCCGGGACTTGCCGAGTTTTGGGTTCTTCGTTGGTGTCTTGGTCTTCCCGTAGCGGTCGAGTGTTGCTCAATCCACGACCGAGGCCGAGTATGTTGCCGCGCTAGTTGTTGCTCTCGGCTCCTTTGGATCTCCTACACCATGAGTGACTTTGGTGAGGAGTATACCCATGTCCCACTTCAATGTGATAGCACTAGTGCCATAAGTGTTGCAAAGAACCCGGTGCTCCATTCCAAAACCAAGCACATAGAAGTGAGGTATCATTTTACGAGAGACAACGTTGAGAAAGGAAAGATAGCTTTGATCCATGTACCCACACATGACCAACTAGCCGATATTTTCACCAAACCCCTAGATCAAGCAACTTTCACTCGTTTGCGGGGGGAACTTGGTGTGTGTTTGATTTCTTGAGTTGGGTGTGTGGGAGCTTTCTTTTGCGGTGGTGTCGAGCCCGTTTTGCCTCCCCTTGAGGAGCCGGTTTGTAGCATATGTATAGCTTTCCTTTGTGCATTTCTTGCATTTGGCATGGCATATGTAACATGATGTATAGGCATCCTTGTATCTTAGATTGCATGCATTTTGTATCATATGCATTGGTTAGGAAAAGCTTCTCTCATATACATTGTTCACCATGGAATGAGATATATGTCTTTGTGAGCTTGTTTGGTATGCTACGGTTAGTTTGGCTTAGCTCTTGATGATCTTGATGAATAATCCATGGTTGATAGCTATGCTTTTGAAAAATGTCACATGTATGCTCTCTCATGTGTAAATGCCTTTACATGCTCTTGACATGTTTTTGTGGCTTTGCTATGCTTAATTTGTGGTTGGATAGCTAGTTTATTGATCATATGGAGCCAAAGGCTCATTTGCCATCATGAATGTTTAGCCCTCTTGTCTTATCTTGTGGAGGAGCATAAGTTCCTTTTTGTCGCAAAGACATTTCATGTACCATTTACAAATCTGAAAATGAAATGAAAAATGCTTGGAAATGTGCTCCCATGTCATATGTGCTTGAATTTATTTTGCTTTGGGTGCTAAACCGTTGCATGATGCCTACCAATGAGAAGTCTCATACATAGAAGTAGGCACATGGCTCGGTGGCTTTGACATGACATGAGGTGCTTGTGGGTGTTTGTGATGGTCTTATGGTTAGAATAGCCGTCCTAGCATGAAGTTTGTGTGGCTTTGCCATTTTGATATGCTTTGATCATGATTAGGACTTTGCTCATGAGAGGCGAGTTTTTCGCAAAATTGCCAAAATCCATCTTAGCTTCGTCCAATGGTTGTGAAACTTGGTGATCATGTAGTTGAGATCGATACGAAGCCGTCGAGTACCTAACTTGCTCATTTGGACGTGTGTAGCATTCTTTGTTGAATTTTGTATCTTTGAGAAGCTCTAGGTTGAAAGTTTTGCATTTTTGGCTTGATTCATGCATTGCCAACAAGGGGGAGAAGTTTGAGCTTGAAATGGCTTAGTGGATACATTTAGAAGGTTTTCGAGTGGTTTCGAGCCATTTTACGGGCTCTCGTTTTACACCGGTACGACCGGTGAAGAGCACGGTCCGACCGGTGTGAGTGCTGGTCCCGTACATATGTTGGGCACCGGTCCGACCGGTGGTGATGACCGGTCCGACCGGTGTGAGCTGAAATTGCTGTCTGCGCCCGTTTTCGGCCGTTTTGCATGCATTCGTCCGGGGAGAGTTGCATTGGTTCGGGGGGGAGTTTGCATGTGTGCGGGGGGGAGCTCTTTGTGGTTGTTCGAGCTTTGATTCGGTGGTTTGTGCTCTTTGCTTGAGCTTTGTTTTGTCTCGGATGTGTCGAGCCGTTGCCCTTGCCTAAGGGGTCCGAGACTCGTCTTCTTCAAGTGATCTTGCTCTTTGCCTTTGTTTGGCTTTCGATCGCTTGTTGGAGTTTCTTTTTTGTTCGTTTCTTTTCTTTTTCTTTTCTCTCTCGGTTACTTTCGTGTGGGTGTTGTCAATGCACTCATCAAGGGGGAGATTGAGGACCTTGTGTGGTTCGAGGACCGGTGGATGGTCGCTTCCTTGTGTGATGAGTGATTGACAACGTTGTGTGGACCGATTCTTGGCTAAGTATTGCGAGGTGCGAGGTTGCGGCTTGACTCGTGTTGGTGCGGGGTGAAGAACAAGCGCGAAAGGTCGTCGCGGTGAGGCCTCCGGTGTGGAGAAGACAAGTAGGCTTCGTTCGAGAGACCCGGTGGCCGGCGGGGGGTCAAGTGCGGGCCGCATGGTGGCATGAACGACAAGATGAAGTCGTGGACGGTTTCTTGGTTGAGCCTCAAAACCAAGGTCGAGCCGGGACTACGTGGGAGCCAAGTCATGAGTGGAGATTGGCGGAGGCTACACCGAGTTCGCGGGGTTTCCGGTGGTTCACCGGAAAACTCTCGGGTTCCTTGGTTGATCCACAAAGCCAAGACCGGAGAACCGAAGATGGAGGTGCGGCGGCACCCGGCACCGGTCCGACCGGTGGGTCCGACCGGTCGGCCGGTGGGGGCCGGTCGGCCGGCGGTGAGGAGCACCGGTCGACCCGTGTGCGACGACGCGGTCCGGAATCTTCGAAGCGGAGGACACGCGTCGGGATCGCATCGCTTGCGTCGAGGCTACGCGAGGTGCGGTTGCCGGGCATCCGTCCGATGGTGAAGACATCAAGAATTCCGAATCCGCCCTTGAGGGGCATGTATCCCTAGTTAGTAGAGAGGGGCATTTTAGACATTCGGTTGCCGCCTATATAACCCAAGAGGTGAGAGGTTGGCGACCAACTCTTGGAACCCTAGCTCATTAGTTTTCCTATTTTCTACCTATTTTCTCTAGGTTTTCCTTAGGACTAGCAAGAGAGCTTCACGGAGAGATCTTGTAGAGAGGGATGGATGATCGGGCGGCTTGCTAGACCTTGTACGAACCTTTGTTTCATGTATAGATGATTCGGCGTGGTTCCTCAAGGTTTGGATGTGTTTTCCCCGGTTGTTCTTGGTGGTGATTTTCGGAGCCCTCTCTCGGTGATTTCTTTGGGTTGTTTTCGGGGCCTTTCTCTTGGGGATTTGATGGGGGAAATTTGTGGGAACCCTTCGTGGTTCTTTGGGCCGTGATTCCCCTTCCAAATCCGTGAGTAAAGGTGCTCGATTTTGGGGGTTTCTTGAGTTCTTGGGTTGGAGGTGTTCTAGGCAGGATTTCTTCGATTCCTCCTTTTTGGACGAGTTTTTGTGGGATTAAACTTGGCTATGAACTCCTCATGAGGTGTTCTTGATATCCCCAAAGTCTTGTTCAAGTCCGTGGAGCGATTCGGGAGATCGAGATTTGGATTTGGGGGAGTTGACCCGCGGGTCTTTGTTCATCCCGAGCCGCCTGTGCTACACCGGTCCGACCGGGTGCTCTTGACCGGCCCGACCGGTGCAAGCCCTTGTGGGTTTTTGCTCGGGTGAACGTCTTGGTGTGTTCGTTGTTGTCCCGTGTTGCCGCCGTTTCGAGTTTGGGTCCGTTTGGTGGTCGGTTGACTTGTTTGGTGCCTTGGGGGCTTTCGAGCCGCCACCGTCCGACCGGTGTGCCTCACCGGTCCGACCGGTGTAGAGCCACTTAGTGAAAGTTGCTCGGTTTCACCGGCGGGGACCGGTCCGACCGGTGGTGCTCACCGGTCCGACCGTGTGGGTCCGTAGACTCGAGGCTTGGTTTTTCCGTTGCGTTTCTCGGGTCGGAAGGTGGTGTGTTGGTTCCTAGGTCCGGTGGCACTCCGGTGGCTACGTGGGCTTGACCAACCTTGGTAGTGAGTCGGAGACGTGTGTTGGAAGCCGTGTTCATCTTGTTGGAGTTTCGATCTCCTTCGAGAAGAATTTTTATCGGCTCCCATTCACTCCCCCCCCCTCTGCGGTTCGCCGTATCGGTCCTTCAAATTGTTAGCATAATGCCCCGCTCTCCACACTTGAAGCATCCACCAGCCGGACGGGGGTTGGTGTTTCCGACGAGTGCCCCGAGTTATTGCTAGGACGACTCGGGGCGAGGGGTAGGAGCTGCGGGTGTCCGAGGATTGAAGCGTTGTGGCCGAAACGAGCGCCGCAACCGCATGTTCCGTGGGTACCTCCCGGCTTGTCCACCGAGACGATATGGAGCCAAGCTCGCCGAGAACCGTAACGGGGACGGGTGTTGTTCGCTAGATCGCCCATGAGACCGAAACTTGCGTTTACGTTCACCCATCTCCTTTCTCTTGCTTTCCAGCCCAATAGCTTTGTTCACCGGCGTCCGAAAGTACGGGAAGATGTGACTCGCGGTAGAGATAGTTCAGAGGACCAATCAAGTCATCCAGGAACCTTTCTTGCCTCTTTGGATCAGTGTTGACTTCATCAGGTGCATAGCGTGACAAGTGAGTGAACTTGTCCAGATACTCAGTCACCGACATATTGCCTTGCCTCAGTGACAAGAACTCCCTCTGCTTAAGCTTGAGAACCCCTGAAGGAATGTGGTAAAGTTGTCACGGAACTCCTGCCAAGTGATGTTATGCCTGTTGGGATGAGCAGTTGAGTACGCATCCCACCGCTCGCGGCCGCCCCACAAGTCTTCCGGCGGCATACGGGACCATCTCTCCGTCGGTGCATTGCACGATCTCCAGCTTCTTGGTGATAGTTTTCAGCCAGTCATCAGCATCCAGTGGATCAGCCGAGTGGGAAAATGTAGGGGGATGGTGGCTCATGAACTCCTTGTGCCTGTCCCTTGGTGGCGGGGGTGGTGGAGGGATCGGCTGTGGTGGCTGGTTCTGTTGGGCTTGCATCTGCTGCACTATGTTGGTAAGGTTTTGAATCAGTTGCATCTGCGCTACCAGGAACTGCTGCATGTTTGGGTCCATTGCTTGATTGATCGGTGGAGGTGGTGCTGGGTTTTGCTGATTTGCAATATGTGCCCGGATCACAGGTGGCACGTCTTGACCTCCTCCGGACCTGGTGTTTACCATCTGACCGTTAGAAAAATCATATCTTAGATAATTGTACTTGAATCATTGCATAAGAGGATAACTCAAAATAAAATAACAGCATGTTCTTCAGTTAAGACAGATTCTGTTGACCTCAAAAAATTATTCATAACTTTCTGTGTAATTATCCAATGACCACAAATTTTTACCAGATTATAGTGTATAAAATTATGGAACCATCCCAACTGGAATCACCTCATTTGGATATGTATAACTCGAGATATAATTCAAACAGTACAGCTATATCAGCAGAAATTTACAGATTCTGACTTGTTCATTACTTCATGCATAACTCCCAGAATATGTATTTTATACTATTTAATTTTTGACAGAAATTCATCCTCTAAATTTGTGAACTAACCCAACTGGTTTCATGTCATTTGGAGTTTTGTAGCTTGAGTTATAAGCAAAACATTACTGGTATGTCATATGACTGCGAAAACAGATTTGATCCAATCATACTTGCATGAGAGATTAAGCAATGATAACCGATAAAACCCAAACCAAACTTTAATTAACTTAACATTTCAGATTGCATAGTGGCCATCACTCCACCATACAATTCACAATCAAGCAAAGATCAAACTCAAGCATGTTTGCAAACAGCATTCATTATTACAAGCAAATACGTTCACGCAGGAACGGTCTAACGAAAGGTAAATGATAAGGGTGTGCATCCTAGGATCCTAGCCAAGACGAGTAGTAGCTTCATCAGTGCCGTAACGAAGCCTCTTGCAAGGAGGGGAAGCTGTAGTCTGATATGGCATGACTTCCGAGGCGTCGTCGTCCTGCACCGTGCTTCCGGACGTGCTATCTTCGCCCGAGCGACTGCGACTCTTCATGATACTTGTTCATCTCCAAAGTTGCTCCCTCCGGATCCGCGTTCGGAGCAAGCGGTCACCCGTGCCAAGATGTCAATGCGATCATTGCCTCCTGCGGCACCACGGTCACTTCGTGCCACTTGCACGTCGAGGCACATGGCGGTACTCCGATTGGAACAACCGCACCCGATTAGCATGGCGGCACCGACCGAGCGCCCTCCTTGCCGCATCATTCACCGCAAAGCATCATCCGTAGAGAACCGAGCCGTGCTATGGTGAGATGAGCGATACCTCCATCCTTCGTATCATTCGGAGGCTTCCCGATGTAAACTCGCAAGTATAGTAATCCCTCATTCCGGCTCACCGAAATGCTTGGTCACATAGAGAGGCCTTATGGTATATCCCGGGTACCTCGAACATTCCACGAAGAATGCGGAAGAATCGTCCATTCTCAGCTTCAGTAGAGTGTTTGTGGTATTCCGCTCCATGATAGCGGGGATCCTCATCTTCCTCTGGGTTGCCAACAGCATTGTTACCGTCATCCTCACCCACACTGTCATCACTGGAGTCATCCGGGTCACCTCCTTCACCTTCTGGCACAGGATCAGCAGGTGCAGGGGGTGCTTCCTCATTGACTGCAGGCGCCGGTGGGATCACGATGTCTCCATCTGCGTCTGCCTCTAGCACTGTGCCATCGTACAGCTGTGGCTGTTCCAATGGCTCTTCTGGCTCCTCCTCCTCCATCTCGACCTCTTCAGGATCCTCCTCTTCTTCTTCTGGCTGGATCTCCTCTGGGTCTTCCTCCACCTCAACCTCTGGCTGGAACTCCTCCTGTTCCTCCTCCACATCTTCAAGACGATGGCAAGGGGCCAGCTGTCCAGAAGGAAAACGCCCACCAGTGCTCTTGCGAGGGGTCATGTAAGTCCTGGCCATCTGTCAAAGCAAAACTGATCTCAGAGTACAGAATAAATCAAAATTACAGTTTAAAATGATAAACAAAATTAAATTAGATTTTTAATGCTTAAATAAGATGATTTGAAGCATGATAAGGCTTTCTAGAACATGAATCCTTAATTTCATCCATTTCTAACTAAGGCTGCGACCTACAGTCATCACGGCTCTGGTACCACTTTGTCACACCCGATTTTACAAGGAAAACCGAATGCATCTCATATGTGCGCCAGGATCATTTTACACACACATGATGGACAAAACGAGAGTAATACCATTGCAGTAATATAACGTTCAAGAGTTTAAACCAGTATGATAACCATTATTACATCCATAGGGGTGGACTCGAAGGTCCGAACAAGACGATAACTACACGACGACGAGCATCTCCATCGTTGACATCCACAGGCATGATGACTGGGGGATCCGCATGCCTAGAACTCCTCGAAGTCACTCCAGTACTCGTCCTCGCCTCCGACGTTCTCCTCTGAAGCGGTAAGCAAGGGTGAGCACACTTATGGTTGGAGCTCAGCAAGTGGGGGAAACATTGCAAGGCTATCAAGGATAGGCTATGGTTCACAGCGGTGAGCATTTTATAAGTTGGTCAAGTTTTATTAGCAAGCACCTCATTACTAGATGTAAGTGTATACCAACCCACTTAACCTTAAAAGAAACCTCAAACCAAACCTCAAACCCATGATTTGCATTAACCTTCAAGTTATTAATCATGTGAGGGTCCGAGCCGCTCATGACCGTGAGCACGGCTGATCGATCAGTTTAACACTCTGCAGAGGTTGTACACTTTACCCACAGTTCGTGTTCCCCATCTTGCCCGGGTTAGCTAGACCCTTAAACACTTCCAAGGTGAGTGGCTAGGGGTCCACTACGAAGCCTTTACAAAGGAAAGAAGAGAAACCAACAGCCCGCAACAATTCTAACGAGCGGAGCGACCATAACCCTCCCTAGTGGTCAACACCTTAGCCAAGGCTGCTACCCCAAAAGGACCGGGCTATACCCCTTCAACTCCGGCCCCCTGTGCCCCTCTCGAAAAAGAGCTATCAGCTAACCCACTCTCCTAATTAATTGGCTAAGCCAGAGCCATGTGGACTGTGGTTGTACTGTTTTCTTGGGTGGTTCTCCATGTTCCGATTATGAATCAAGTTATCTTGTTTTAAGCACAAACACGTTATATAAGCAAAACTGAGATGTATAACATAAACAGAGCATAACCAACTCATGTAGAGAAAACTAAGCTTTTTTTCTACCCCAAATATTTGTTTAAACAGGGTTGATCAAGGTAAAGTGGTAAAGCATCTAGTCAGGTCCTTAGCTAGGTGTTTGCCCATCAGATTTATGCATAACAACAGGAATAGTAAACATTGTTTAGCATGCAGTGTCATAGGTTCAAAAAGATTATGCAGAGGGGGAAAGCCACTTGCCTTCCTCTACCAAAGTCGGGTGAAATCCTCCTCGAAGACAAAGTTCTTCCCGATCACCTCCGAACGGGGAGCTCGGACGAAACGAGCACGATATCTACGAGTCAAACATGGATAACAAACAATAAACAAAACAGTACACCAAACAGTAACAAAACTGGTAAATTTACTGTTTAAAAGATTCTACTCCTCGAGACGATCATTTCGGTATATAGAACGCTAAAAACGGAGTTAAAATGAGAAAGATATGATTAAAACAGTTTACAGGGGCCTATCTGCAAGAAAACTAAGTTTACAGGGCTGTTTATTAATAAAATCAGGGGCTAAAACATTTTTATAAATTAAATCAGAGGGGTCTAGGTGCAAAAAGGAGTGAAAAGGGCCTAAAACAATATTATCCAGGGTAGACAGGGGCTAGCTTGCAAAAACCAGGACCTATCCGTAAAGATTCTTAAAGGTGGAAGGACCGGTTTGCTAAAATTTAAAAACTCAAGGGCTCTTAAGGAAAAGAGCCGCAGCCGCACCGTGGATCTTAGATCCAACGGCGGGCGATGCGCGCGCGCACCGTGGACCCGGCCGTGGACGCAGTCCACAAGTCCACCGTGGACCATCCTTTAAACGCGAAGGGGTACGTGATCCCGGCCGTCCGCGCGAGATCAAACGGCCCTGGACGCGTGCAAGCGGCGGGCGCGCGGTGACGACGCCGGAGGGCGGCGGGCGCGCGGCGAGAGCTCGCCGGCGCTAGCTCTCTACGGCGCTCCCGGCCATCACCTTGACCACGGGT
This sequence comes from Cenchrus americanus, assembly GCA_947561735.1. NCBI lineage: Eukaryota > Viridiplantae > Streptophyta > Magnoliopsida > Poales > Poaceae > Cenchrus > Cenchrus americanus. Next base: position 70,278,374 of record OX387244.1, on the reverse strand, counting down.
TGGGGCAAAATGTCGCGGGGAAGCTTGCGCACGTGCTCGTGGGGTCTACGGGAGCGATTGGGCCTCACCGGCGGCCGGCACCGTAAGGGGGCGGCGCGGCTGCTCCGGCGAGCCCGCGGGGGACGCCACCGAGCGTGAAAAGGAGGGGAATTGGGCGGGGGTATTTTGCTTACCACGCACGGGGGGATGACGACGGGCCAACGGGTGGAGAGGAGGCAAAGAAGAGAGAGGCTTGACGACGGCGGCGGCTCGGGCGGCGCTCCGGTGAGCTCGGGGCGCGGCTGCCACGGGCGTCGGGGACGAAGACCTGCGGCAACACGAGCTTGTCAAGCTCCTAGCGAACCCAAAGGTCAAAGAAAACAGGCGGGGGGTCTAGCCTTCACCGGCGGCGGCGGATCGACGGCGGCGGCGGGAACCCGAGGCGGTGGCGCGGTGAAATTGGTGCTCGGCGTGTGCGTGAGTGCGTTGCAGAGGCAAAAGGGAGGCACAGGGGTGCGTGCGCGAGCTTAAAAAGGGCCCGAGGATGGAAGGTGAGGCGGGTAAGGGACGGGGCGGCCGGCGGCTTGCCATTGATGGCCGGCGGGCCGTCCGGGCGTAAAGAAGGCAAGGGAAACGGCCGGGGGTTTTGAGTGGGGATTAATTGCCTTAATTGGCGTGCTCACAGAGGAGAGAAAGGAAGGGGGAAGGCGAGAGCGGGGGCGGAACCGCGCGCCGGCGCGGCGGCGGCCGGCGAGCGCGGGGAAGAAGAAAAGGAAGGGGGGAAGAAGGGAGGCCGGACAGTGGGCCCCGCCGGCGGCGCCGCGAGAAAAAAAGAAAAAGGGAAAGGGGGGAGTGGTGGGCTGGCGCGGGGGTGGGCTGGGCCGCCTGGGCCGAAAGGAGCCGGTGCGGTTTTTGTTTTTTTTTTCTTCTCCTTTTTCAAACTTCATTTTCAAATCATTTTTTCATCTCAAATTCAAATCAAACTTTTTCAAACTTTTCTCAAGAATTTTATAGACTTTTTAGAAACCACACAAGCAACCAAAAACCATGCAAGCCAAAAGATGATGCACATACACTTGTTGTCTCTAAGTTTATTAAATTATCTTTAATATTTTTAGAGCTCAATTTAAATAGCAATTTAATCTCCTTAAATCCTTAAGACTAATTTAAGTTGCTAAATAATTTTAGTGATGGAATTTTAGGGTGTCACATATTGCTAGCCTCTTATCCGTACATTGTGTATCCCCACATTGGAGATCTCACAAACCTCGCCGGATATCCACCCTTAAAACCAAATATCATCTTTTGTGACTACCTCCTTGACCACAACCTATTGTTGAGTATGGATCATAAATTCAAGGAAGATCGCAAGACGGTGCCATGATTGAAGATTTCAAGTATCTCTCTGAAGGAAAAATATTTCCGGTACCTACCTTATCTCTATCACCTCTTTGCCCGAGGATGAGCAATATCTAAGCATGGGGGGAGGTAGGTACAATGCAATTTTAGAGTTCAAAGGGGAGCAAATAAAAAAAATTATGAGAAAGAAAAATAGAAAAGAATGAGAAAGAGAAAGAAAAAGAAAAATATATGTATGAGAAAAAGAAAAAAATATGAGTTGTGTAAAAATAAAATAAAATGAACTCCCCAGTTCTCTAAAGTGCATTAGGAATTTCAATGTCTCAAGATTAAAAGATCCAAACTCATTTTCCAACCATGTGCAATCCGATAACGAGGACTTCCTTTGTGCCTCGGGATCACTCATTACCATTTGCACATGTCCACCGATCTCAAGTGTGTGTATTTTTCTCTTTCCCCTCCTTGACTTAATATTATTTTCCAATGACATTTTTGAAGAGTCTTGGTAAGACCATGAGAAGCTTGTCTTGTTTTGACAACATCTCATTTATAATATCTTGGTAGGACTAAACTTTCCCAAAAGCTCCATATAAATCCTACCACATATATATGTTATGAGAAGGAAAGGAGTAGAATAAATAGGCTTGAGAGACAAGATGAGATGAGAGTTCATGAGCAATACACAAGATGATTTAAATTTGTGAACTTGGTTTAGCTCTCTTTTCATCTCGTTCTTTATTTCAAAATTTATGAGATCTATTTAAACTTTGGGAGCATGTTAATACTTGTGGGATAAGCTTAATTAATAATCTACCCTCCGTAGGGATGAAGGCTAGTACATTATGAAACTTTAACGAATTAAATTCTGAGAGCATTTTGTTTTCTCATGTATGATCAAGTGCAAGGTTTAAACAATGAAGGGCAATGATGATATCCATCGAAGGCTTACTCGAGGACGAGCAAGGTTTAAGCATGGGGAGATGTTGACGGTGAAATTCCGTCAACCTAGCCATAAGTTTACCTTCGGTGTTGGCATGAGTTTTATATCTTATCCATTAGTACTAACCCCCTTGGTATAACAAGTTCATTCGTGCATGTCAGTTTTGGACTTTAGTGTTTATGCACGGTTTTAGCGTTGAAAGCAAGACTTCCGGGATAAGCTCATCAAGCACCTCATGACAAGACCTTGAAGCCCGGTACAAGTCATGCAATGGAGCAAACATGACTCCAAGAAGCCCAGGGACCAAGCCCGAGAAGATGACAAACTCCGTGGACCCAGTCAGAAAAGTGCCGAAACTTGCGGGACAAGAAGCTTCATCCAATTCAGAGAGAAACTGACGACAAGGGCCCACATGCAGAAGGGGGAAGGATCTAGAAGACTCGGGAACCGACACCGGGCGAAGGAGGCCGTGGACTGGGCTGAAATGGGCCCAGGCCGGCCGGCCCAGCCCATTTCAGGGCCTAGTTGGCCCCCCTTTGACCTAGGTGCCTCTCAGGCTATTTATAGCCCCCTGACTGAGAGCCACGCATCATTCCATTCGTCATCCGCCGCCGAGGAGCAGAGAAGAGAGGGACACCGTTCCGGAGAGGAGAGGGTTGAGATGGTTGACTAGGGTTCCCCTAGCCGACGTGGGAACCTTGCATGGAAGACCACGTCGGAGTTCCAAGAGCTAGGATCAAGGTCGAGGTAGGATCCCGATGGTGATCTTGATTCATGTATCGCATGTAATGTTGAATTTGCAAGTTGAATCCGATTTCTAGCGATCAAGTGCTTTCTCTATGACTTTGTCTTCACTTGGGTTTGCCTCTTCCCCAATCTAGTCTATAGCTAGATTGCTTAGGGTGCTCTTGTAGTCATGGTGGCTAGAGGTGCATACCTGATCTACTAAGCGTTTTCAACTTGTTCTTCTTGGACTCGCCCTAGACTACCCGCATGGATAGGGGTGCATTGTGACAGAACAGTGGCTCTGAAAGGCGGGCATTTTCGGAGTTGGAACGGAAGCCACGATTTAAAGAGGCTAGTTATGAGATTCGTTTGCTTTATTCTTCTTTGCTTTGGAACTTCAACAAAAGACCCAATCCAATCTCTAGATTGGTTTTATCTCTCTTTCTCTTGATACCTCCGGTGTTTAGTAGATTAGATGCGTTTTATGGTTCTTCCATAGAATAGATGCAAAACCCCTTTTCAAGATCAAAGTGTTTTCCGCTTATTAGATTGGATCTTGCATTACACATTGTTCCACGGATTCGATACCTTGGGTTCACCACTCGAGGGAAGAAGGGTCCCTTGACTACGACGGGAGACTTGTCTGCTTGCAAGTCTACTTGAACCTTAACACGAATATATACCGTCAACACCCGCCGTCACCGCCCGACGGTGCCGCTGCCGGCATCCCGGGTGCCACTCAACGTCGTGCCGTTCTCCCCGCGCTCCTCCCCGCCACCCTCCGCCACGCCTACTCCACCTCCCACCCCCTCAACCTCCCGCCTTTCACCATCGCCTTCGACCCCCTCCACATGCTCGCCTCCGCCAGCTCGGCGTCGGTGGTGTCCGAGCAGGTCCCACCGCCGCCTGTCGCTGCGCATGTGCAGGACGATGACGGGTCATTCTTCCTTGGCGATCTGTTCCATGAACAGGTGGATCATGACAAACGCCCGACGTTTGTGTCACACCCGATTTTACAAGGAAAACCGAATGCATCTCATATGTGCGCCAGGATCAAAATACACACACATGATAGACAATAGAGTGTAATACCATTGCAGTAATAAAACGTACAAGAGTTTAACTGATACAATATTTCTTTATTACACTCAGACAGGTGGACTCGAAGGTACAAACACAAAATGATAACTAAAAACGAACAGCTTCTTCTTCAGCTTCCACAGGCATAATGACTGGGGGATCCACATGCCTCAGAATTCCTCGAAGTCGCTCCAGTACTCCTCCTCACCGATGTTCTCCTCTGAACAGCAGTAAGCAAGGGGTGAGCACACTTATGGTTGGAGCTCAGCAAGTGGGGGAAACAATGCAAGGCTACCAAGGATAGGCTATGGTTCACAACGGTAAGCATTTTATAAGTTGGACAAGTTTTAGTTAACAGCACCTAATTACTAAGTGTAAGTTTATACCAACCCACTTAACTTTAAAAGACATCCCAAACCGAAACTCTCAAGACCCACGATTTACATCCATCTTTAAGTTTGATTATCATGTGAGGGTCCAAGCCGCTCTTGACCGTGAGCACGGCTGTTATAACAGTTTTACACTCTGCAGAGGTTGTACACTTTACCCACAGTTCATGTTCACCGTTTTGCCCAGGTTAGCTAGACCCTTAAACACTTCCAAGGTGAGTGGCTAGGGGTCCACTACGAAGCCTTTACAAAGGAAAGAAGAGAAACCAACAGCCCGCGATAGTTACAGCTCAGGCGGACCATAACCCTCCCTAATGGTCGCACCTTAGCAAAGGTCGCTACCCCGGAAGAACCGGGCTATACCCCTGCAACCCCGAGCCCCCTGTGCCCCTCTCGGAAAAAGGCTATCAGCTAGCCCACTCTCCTAATTACTTGGCTAAGCCAGAGCCATGTGGACTGTGGTTGTACTGTTGTCTTGGGTGGTTCTCCATGTTCCATTTAAATTATAGATGATCTTGTCTTAAACATTGTCGGTGTTTTAGACCGGCGACCTACTAAGGGGAGTACCCGAAGTAGATGAATGTGGTCTCGCCGAGATCGGTAACTCGAAGGAACAGACACGTGGCACACAATTTAGACAGGTTCGGGCCACGAGATGCATAATACCCTACGTCCTGTATGCTGCGTAGCTCTGGATTGATTGGGTACGATTACAAGATGGTGTAATTGTACGCCATGAGATGAGATTGGATGCCTAGAGAGGGGTCCCTGCCTCGCCTTATATAGTGCGGGAGGCAGGGTTACAAGTCGGAGTAGGGAGAGAGTACTAATCGAGTACGTCTAGGAGCCTTCTATACAGTGCGAGACATGTACAGCTTCCTAACCAAGTACTTCTCCTCCGTAGTCCTTGTGCTCCACGCCACCAGGTGCCGTGTAGCGCAAGCTGGGTAGTCCCAGGGTCCCACCGAGTAGTCGGTCCTGGTACCCACTGAGGTAGTGGGCCCAGGGAGGTCCATACGACAAGCCCCCGAGTACTTTGTAGTCGAGAAGGATAGCTTCAGGTGATCTTGACGGCCTTAGCGAGTAGTCCTCAAGCATCCCCGAGTACTACAAGTCAAAAGTCCTGAAGAGTAGTCGAAGCATCCCGAGGCTGGAATGTACTCCAGCTGAAGTCCGAGCAATCTTGAAGTCTTCTCGAGTAGTCCCAAGCGTCCTCGAGCGCTGCCCTCGAAAGTCTTCAAAAATGCCCGCGTTGTCTTGAAGCCGAAGCTGATATGGAAGTGCGATTGCAAAATCGCACTCCATATGGAGTAGCCCCCGAGCCTTAGGCTGAGTCGTAGGCTCTGGCTGAGGGTCCATCTGAAGTCTTGGCAAGAATATCCCGAAAAATCCGGAGAGAAAAAACCGAAGGACACGTGGCACGGAGCCCCCGAGCCTTGAGTCGAGTACTTCCTCTCGAATTGAAGGGTCATCTTGTAGAATGTGTCCTGAGATGCTCCTGAGTCTTGTCTCTTCCCAGGTAGTCGAGTAGAAGTAGCCGAGCCCCCGAGGTGAGGCTCGTCGACTAGTAGAATACGAAGAGTCACGCGCGGCCGCTAAGTCAGCCGAGCGCAGACTTATCCATCCGGCCGTTGGAGGGCCGTTTTGACTTATAAATAGAAGCCAAAACCCTTAGGGTTTTTCACCCATCGCTGTTGTAGCCATTTCGAATAGATCTTGGCCAGAATCGCCTCCAGCGCACGCCGCCGCCGCTGTAGATCTGAGCGCGCCGCCACCCAGAGCTGCCAGAGTAGCCCCCGAGCGAATGCACGTGAAGACGTCGTGCCCTTGCAGGATGAAGCCGTCGCCGTCCAAGACCGCGAAGACCGCCGGCGGGAAGAAGAGGGGTCGCGACGAGGCCGCCGGATCTGTCGCAGGGGCAGCACCACCGATGTCTCCACTGCGGCCAGATCCGAACCGCGAGTGGAAGAAGTCGAAGACGAAGACCGAAGATTTACTGGCCCTCCTCAACAGCGGGTTCATCCGTGAGAAGGAGATGGACATGTGGAGGGCCGCCGCCGGGGATCCGTACCCGATGGAGAAGAGCGAAGACGAGATCCCGATGTTCGCGCGCTTCATGGAGCGAGGACTCGCGCTTCCGGCGAGCGACTTCTTGAAAGGCCTCATGGGGTACTACGGCGTCGAGTACGTCAACCTCAACCCCAATGGTATTTTCCATACCGCTGTCTTCGTCCACTTCTGTGAGGCGTTTCTGGGGATCAAGCCCCACTGGATCTTGTTCCGGAAGTTCTTCCGGGTGAAGCCGCAGCCGAGCGCCAGCAATCCGCGAGTAGTCGGTGGAGCAGGAATCCAGATGCGGGAGGACGCCGCCGAGCAGTACCTCTCGTACAAGCTTATCGACTCCAACCAGGACTGGAAGGCGAAATGGTTCTACATCACGAACCACCACCTAGGGTTGCCGAAGCCGAGCGGGAAGCAGCCCAAGCATCGTCCATGGTGGAACACGGAGCCCACGATGCAGGAGAGGATCCAGCTCCCCGAGCTGTTGGCGCACATCAAGTGCTGAGAGAAGCCGGGCTGAGGGCCGAGCACGTGGCCTTCAGCTTCATGAAGCGCAGGGTGCAGCCACTGATGGCTCGCGACACCCTGGGCTTCGAGTACACCGGCGACGACGACACGTCGCGGATGAGAAGTCGACGACGTCAACATTGTCGATAGGTTGACTCGCATCTTCAAGGACATGCCACCGTACATGGCGTGTCCTGTCCCGGAGTACTCCGCCGCGCGCCCGCCAAAGGAGGTAAGTAGCCGTAGCTTGTGTCTAGTACCTAGTCCTTCTGAGTAGTCGTGCTGATGAGTTGTGTCTTGCAGGACGACTTGAAGAAGTTCGTCTCCGAGCCGCCGCCGCCCCCTCAGGAAGTCGAGATCCCGGAGGAGGGGAAGACCAAGGCCAAGGAGCGGTGGGAAGTCGGCGAAGGAGACGACACCGTGGTCGTGGAAGATACGTCCGACGAGGACGACGACGAGGAGACGCTGCATGACCGCTTCCAACTGCGGTCGAGGTTCAGCCGTCCTGGCCTACCTCACGTGCCCCTCGTGCAAGATCCACCGGCTAGCCTGGAGGCTAGTCTGGCTGCGCCGCCACGGAAGCCGCGCAACCCCGCCCGCAAGCGGGTGACGAAGAAGTTGAAGGTCTCTGAGACCACACCCCAAGAGGTAAGACGTCTTGAGTAGTGTAGTCGAGTACTAGTCTCTCGAGTTCACTTGCTGATGACTGAGCTTCCTTGCTTGCAGGAGGTGCTGCCTACGGAGCCCGCTGATCAAGGCGACGAAGGCGAGTGGGACACAGTGGGGGAACCCGCTGGGAGTCGTAGCCCAGCCCCCACTGTTGAAGAGCTCTTGGCGCAGATGGAGCGCCAGCCCCCTGCTCCTCGAGGGAGCACGGAGCCCGCAGCCGCTGCTGCTGAAGAAGTGGTGGCCACAGGAGCGCAGGAGGGCGCTGCACCGGCTGTCGTTGCTGCAGAAGAGGTAGCGGCCGCGGAGGCGAAAAAGGAGGCGCCTGCCGAGGCTGGACTGGTAGACATTGCCAGCATCCTCGGCGCCCCGACCGTGACGATAGTCCGGTCAAGCTTGTAAGTGCTGAGCCTTCCCGAGTAGTACTTGATGTAGTAGTCGAACTTGATTGACAACCAACTTGTGTGCTCTGCAGGAAATCAACGGATCTGTCTTGGGAGGGGGATGAACCCTCTACAGCGGTGCCGGACGAAGAAGCCGCGCCGCCCGCCGAGGAGTCCACTCCTGCCCCTCAGGCGGAGTTCAAGGCACCGGCTGCTGGAGCTACATTGCCCGAGGCCAGCGTGGTCGAAGGTAAGTACTCTGCTGAGGCTGTAGTACTCCCAAGGAGTAGTCGTAGTCACTGATGCACTTGTCTTCTTGTTGACAGGTGCCGAGGCCGAAGGGAGCGACATCCCAGCGGCGGTGCCCATGCAGAATTTGACACCACAAGTGCAGGAAGCTGCCGAAGGAGCCCCCGAGCTGATGGAGGAGGCCACCGAGGAGGCCGCCATGGCGACCGGAGGAGAGGAGGCCACCGTGCCGCCAGAGGCTGCTCTGGAGGTGGTTGTCCCGCTCCCCGGAGATCCAAGATGCGGAGCCCATCTGCTCAGCGCCGATGACTGAAGCCGCCGCGAGTAGTCATGGCGAGTGGAGTTGCTGGCAGACGACTTGGTCGACCCGGCAACGGTGGCCAGGCACCTGGAGGCGGTCCGCCAGGCTAAGCAGTGGATGAAGGTGAGTAGTCTTAACTCCTGAGTAGTCAATCAGTAAGCGTTCAGTACTCATTTGACATGTGTTGTCTGTGCAGGACGTCGTGGAACGGTCCCGCGAGAAGTCTAGCATGCTGCAAGGCTTCGGCGACGCGGTGCTCCGGGCTGAAGCGCTGGAAGATCAACTCTTGAAGTCGCGGAAGCACGCGGCCGCCATGCAATCCAAGCCTGATACCGCCTTCGCCAAATATCACAACGACGAGGAGATGCGGGCGAAGAGCAACGACTTGGTGCGGAAGAACAAGTCACTCCGCAACAAGAACAAAGGTACACCACTTGACTTGTTGGGTAGTTGTTGGAGGTCGAGAGGTAGTCTAACCCGCCGCGCCTTGTTGTTTTGCGAGCTTGAGACCGGGTTGAGCGAGTTGAGGACTTCGAGACGGACATGGAGAACCTCTTCTACGGGAGCGGGGAGGCCCGCCAGGTACTCGAGCTAGACTATAAGGAGCTTGCCTTCGAGTGCGACAAGCACATGGAGCTTCGTATTGCTTCCGATCGTGACCTCATCAACTGCTACAAATCGTTGCAGAAGCTGAACGAGGACTGCGAGGCGCTGCGGGCCCAGCTGAAAAAGCTTGAAGAAGTCGTGCTTCCCATTGCAAGACTCTTGGTGCCTCATCCTGGCGGCCCCAAGATAGCACCGCTCGTGGATCGACTGAAGGACGCCCCCAGCCGGCTGGCGGCATACGTGAAGCACCTGGCGAAGTGATCCCGAACCAGGTGCTGGCCTTCATGAAGTCCTACTTCCCGAAGGCGCCCGTGGACGTAGTCGTTGGCGGGGTAGCCGCCAACTGTACAGACGAGCAGTATGCGAAGCTGCTGGAGCAGATGGCGCCCATTGCGGAGCAAGTCACCGAAAAGCTTAACCTCCAGTAGTCCTGTAATAGTTAGCTCATAGCAGTATGTGTACAAAAACATTTTGTAATGTAATTGTTCAAGTATTAATGAAGAAAAGTTCCATCAATGAGTACTCGTAGCCGCGATCTTAGAGTGCGGAGTCCCATCATGGAGTTGACGCGAGTAGTCGTACTCGGCGGTAGTCCCGTTGAGGGAAGTAGACAGTAAAGAAGTTGATGATCGATCAAACTTTATTACTGAAGGAGTACACCTGGATGGCCAGGGCCATAGTTACGGAGTAGTCGCCTAGACCCGGAGGCCGCTTACGGCTAAGTGGTGCTAGGGCGAGTAGCCGCTTACAGCAGTGGATCCGTAAGTAGCCGTATAGGCTGGATCTTGGAGTACATGGTCTCTCAGTAGACCGCTGCTAGAGTCCTTTGTCGCTCGTCGTAGCCCAGGATCCGTAGGTAGCCGCGCGGGCTGGATCCTGGAGAGGAGTAGTCCGGAGACTAGTGCCTAGACCCGGGGGCCGCTTACGACGGAGGGGTCTTGATGTAGTCGTGTAGACTTGAACCCCGGAGTAGTCGTGTAGACTAGGCATAGAACCGACAGAGTTGGTCGACGTTCCACGAGTTGTTGACGTCTTCGCCTTCAAGTGTCTGGAGGCGGTAGGAGCCCGGCCCGGTCACCTTTGCAATCGTGAAGGGACCTTCCCAGGGGGAGCTGAGCTTGTGTAGCCCTTCCGTGTTCTGGATACGACGCAGGACAAGATCACCAACGTTGAAGGAGCGTTCTTTGACGTTGCGATCATGGTAGCGTCGGATACCCTCTAGGTACCTTGCTGATTGGACGAGGGCAGCACAGCGAGCTTCTTCGAGTCCATCGATGTCAACTCTTCTGCTGTCTTCAGAGACGCCTTCGTCATAATGCTCCACTGCTGGTGAGTTCCATATGACATCAGCAGGGAGGATTGCTTCGGAGCCGTAGACCAGGAAGTAAGGGGATTGCCCCGTTGGCTTGGAGGGCTGAGTACGTAGCCCCCAGAGTGCATTGGGTAGTTCCTTGATCCACTTGCCTCCTTTGGAGTTGGCAGCGTCATGTAGCCACTTCTTGCGAGCGTCAAGCACCATCCCGTTGGCGCGCTGGACTTGTCCGTTGGCCCGAGGATGAGCAACTGAGACGTATCGGACGTCGATCCCGCTGTTCTCGCAGTACTCCCAGAACTGGTGGTTGTTGAAGTTGGAGCCCAGATCTGTGATGATGTGGTGGAGTAGTCAGTAGCGATGCACGAGTTCATCCAGGAAGTCGAGTACTCTGTCAGCCTTGGGGCATGTGACCGGCTTGACCTCGATCCACTTGGTGAACTTGTCGATGGCCACCAATACCCTGTTGAAACCACCTGGTGCAGTTGGCAGTGGCCCAATCATATCGAGCCCCCAGCAGGCGAAGGGCCAAGTTGGCGGTATGGTGACTAGCGCTTAGGCTGGGACGAGTTGCTGCTTGGCGAAGTATTGGCATCTTTGGCACCTTCTGATGAGTTCTTCAGCATTGCCCAGGGCTGTGGGCCAGTAGAAAGCTCACCGGAAGGCCTTGCTGACCAGCGTGCGGGAAGACGCGTGGTTGCCGCAGACACCCTTGTGGATCTCCTCCAAGATGTCCTTGCCTTCTTGCCTGGGGACGCACTTCATGAGTACTCCAGAAGATGCGCCCCGCTTGTAAAGCTTGTCTTCGACAAGGACGTAGGACTTGGCGCGGCGGATGAGTTGCTCGATCAAGTTCTTGTCCGAGGGAACCTTCTGCTCGCTGAGGTAGTCGATGAAGGGTTGCCTCCAGTCCACGTCGATCATCATGACCTCCTGTCCAGCCGATGGATGCGCTGGGACAGTGGTCGGTGGCGCCGGCTCCGGGATGGATGGCGCGTGAAGCTCGTGAACGAAGACACCCACTGGTACTTGAGCGCGGGTAGATCCAAGCTTTGACAGGACATCTGCTGCAACGTTGTTGTCGCGGACGATGTGGTGGAACTCGAGACCGTAGAACTTGTTCTTGAGCTTGCGGACTTCTAGGCAGTAGGCGTCCATGTTCTCCTTGTTGCGGTCCCAGGACTTGTTGACTTGGTTGATGACCACTACGGAGTCGCCGTAGACTAGTAGCCGCTTGATGCCCAGTGAAGCCGCGAGGCGGAGTCCGTGTAGGAGAGTTTCGTACTCGGCTTTGTTGTTTGAGACCTTCCAGAAGATCTGCAGGACGTACTTGAGTTGTTCGCCCGTTGGAGAGATCAGGAGTACTCCTGCACCTGCGCCCTCGAGGTTGAGTGAGCCGTCGAAGTACATCACCCAATGCTATGGTCGCACGGTTGGAGTAGGTAGCTGGTTCTCCCGCCACTCTGCCATGAAGTCGACTAGCGCCTGCGACTTGATGGCTGTGCATGGCTTGAAGTCGATGGTGAGGGCGCCGAGTTCGACTGCCCATTTGGAGATTCTTCCAGTAGCATCTTGGTTCCGCAGGATGTCGCCGAGCGGGTAGTCGGTGACGACGGAGATCGAGTACTCCTGGAAGTAGTGTCGTAGCTTCCGCGAGGTGATGAGTACCGCGTACGGGAGCTTCTCGCACGGCCGATAGCGTGCCTTGGACTCGACGAGACCTCGCCGACGAAGTAGACCGGGCGTTGGACCGGGTAGGCGTGGCCGTCTTCCTCGCCGCTCGACGATGATGGCAGTACTGACCACATGAGTGGTCGCAGCGAGGTAGAGCAGTAGCTGCTCGCCTTTGCGAGGAGCCGTGAGGACCGGTGGCTTCGATAGAAAGTCCTTGAGCTGGGCAAGGGCTTGGTCCGCCTCTGGTGTCCACACGAACTTCTCTTGATGCTTGAGTAGTTTGAAGAAGGGGATCCCCCGTTCTCCAAGCTTCGAGATGAATCTGTTCAAGGCCGCCATGCACCCGGTCAGCTTCTGGACGTTTTTGATGCACGTGGGAGCTTTCATGCTGGTGATGGCGGAGATCTTCTCGGGGTTGGCTTCGATGCCGCGTTGGCTGATGATGAAGCCGAGTAGTTTGCCCGAAGGTACGCCGAAGACGCACTTGTTCGGGTTGAGCTTCCAGCGGTACTCGCGCAGGGATGTGAAAGTCTCTTCGAGGTCGTCGATGAGGGACTGGAGTTTCTGGTCTTGACGACCACATCATCCACGTAGGCTTCGACGTTCTTGTTGAGTTGCTTCTTGAAGAAGGCCTGGATAGCTCGTTGGTAGGTGGCGCCGGTGTTCTTCAACCCGAAGGACATGGTCGTGTAGCAGTACGCGCCAAACGGGGTGATGAACGTGGTCTTCTCCTGGTCTTCTTCCTTGATCGCGATCTGGTGATAGCCGAAGTAGCAGTCGAGGAAGCAGAGCAGGTCACAGCCCGCCGTGGAGTCGATGACTTGATCAATCCGCGGCAACCCGAAGGGGTCCTTGGGGCAGTGCTTGTTGAGGTCAGTGTAGTCGACGCACATCCTCCACTCGTTCGAGTTCTTCTTGCGGACGAGGACAGGGTTGGCGAGCCACTCAGGATGGAAGACTTCTCTGATGAAGCCAGCCGTGAGTAGTTTGGCGAGTTCCTTCTTGATGGCATCCCATCTGTTGTCGGCAAAGCGTCGGAGGTGTTGTCGCTTGGGGGTGGCCTTAGGATCGACGTTGAGGCGGTGCTCAATCAACTCCCTGGGCACTCCTGGCATGTCCGCTGGCTTCCACGCGAAGATGTCGCGGTTAGCCCGGAGGAAGTTGATGAGCGCGTCTTCCTATTTGGGGTCGAGGACGACCCCGATGGTGGTGGTCTTGCTGGAGTCGCCTGTTCCGAGGTCGATCTTCTTGACTAGAACCTCCTCAGCTGGCTGAGGCTTGTTGGCGCTGTCAGACTTCTCCGGGATGTCGAGTTCACTTGTAGCAAGCTTCTTCGACGCAGCGTAGACCTCCATCATGGCGTTGGGTACTTGATTTGTAGAGGAGATCTCCACGGCTTCTGTGTCGCAGTCGTGGGATATCCTCAAGTCCCCTTGGAGAGAGAGTACACCCGCTGGACATGGCATCTTGAGTACCAAGTAGGTGTAGTGGGGCACCGCCATGAATTTGGTGATGGCCGGTCTGCCGAGGATGGCATGGTAGGAAGTCTCGAAGTCCGCGACCTCGAACTTGATGTACTCGGTACGGTAGTTGTCCCGAGATTCCCCCGAAGGTAATCGGCGGGGACCACTGAGCCCAGTGGGATAACCGCGTTACCGGGGACGATGCCGTAGAAGGGTGTGTTGCTCTTGGTGAGCATGTGGGTGATGTCGAGCTTCATCTTCTTCAAGGTCTTGGTGAAAAGGACGTTGAGCCCGCTTCCACCGTCGATGAGGACCTTGTTGAGCTTGGAGCCCGTGACCACCGGCTTCAGGACGAGGGGGAACCGCCCTGGTTCGGAGAAGCTGGTCTATTGATCCGCGCGGGAGAAGGTAATGGGTACCTCTGACCACCTGAGAGGGGTCGGGACCGCTGGTTCAATGCTCATGACTTCTCGACGGGTAGCCTTTTGCTCCCGCCTGCTGGGTAGTCCGCCGAAGAGGATGTTGACAGTCTTATCGGGTTCCTGGAAGTCGTTGTTATCTCCGTCGTTCTTCTTCTTGCCCTTTTTGTTGTGAGGGTGTGGTGGCTCTGGAGTACTCTTGAGTGCATGCCTAAGTTGGTAGCACTGCTCGGTGGTGTGGTTCTCGTTCAGATGCCACGGGCACTTCTCCTTCAGCAAGTCTTTGAAGCCGCCGAAGTTCCTCTTCGAGTTCTCCTTCGCAGGGCGCTGGATAGCCGCGACAGTGTTGTCTGGCTTCCGCTTGCGGTTGGGACCCGAGTAGTTGTTGTGACCACCTTGGTTCCCGTTGTTGCCGCTGCCGCCGCCCGTGTTCTGCTTGTTCTTGCCACGAATGGCGTTGTACTTTGCGTTGGCCTTGTCTTCTTCATCCGCCCAGGACGTGATCATGTCCTTGAGGTGGGGGATGGACTTGGGACGGCGACGACCGAAGTCTTCAAAGGTGCGGCGATGGTAGAGGCCGTCTTGGAAGAGGTCGATGACCTCCTTGTCAGTGACGTCGACTACGGTAGCGCGCTTGTCGAAGAAGCGGCGCATGTACTTGCGAAGGGTCTCGCCTTGTTCCTGCTTGACCATGGCCAGGTCCATGCGAGTACCTGATCGGCCCATGGCGCCCGCGAAGTTGCTGGTGAATCGCTCCTTCACCGGTCCCACTTGTCGATTGAGTGCTTGTCCAGCGACTCGAGCCATGTGAGTGGAGCTTGGTCCAGGCAGAAGGGGAAGTAGAAGCACTTGGTGTCGTTGTTGCCGCCAGCGTTCTCGATGAAGAGGGCATAGCACCTGAGCCACTGGATGGGGTCTTGCTTTGCGTCGTACTTGGTGATCCCCAAAGGTTTGAATTTTTCGGGGAGGAGCAAGTTGCGAAGTCGAGGTGAGAAGGCGGGGAAGCCGTCGTTGTCGCCTGCGGTGGCTGACTTCTTCCGCCGCAGCTCCTCAATCTTCTGGCGGGCGTCGTAGCCGCCCTGTGAGGCACCGCAGGCGTGGTCGTTCGCGTGGCCACGACCGCCGCGATCGCCGCCGCCGTCGGCCCTCCCGTTGGCTCCGTGGTTGGAGCTTCGCGTCGTCGGCCGGCCGCCGCCGTCGGGGTCGCGTCCGCCGCCGCCGGCAGGAGCACGATGAGGGACGACCTCGCGGTTGCTGTTGCCACCCTGTGAGGGTCCGCCGACGTTCGCGCGAGTACGGTTGGGCTGAGCTGGGAGCTCAGCTCGGGTACGGTTGCGACCGAGGTTGGCACTGCGACTTGTAGCTTCGCTGTCGCGGTTCCTGGCGGGAGGAGGCTGGTTGACCCTGTTGTCGACCCACATGAAGTAGGCGTCCTCAGCGAGCTTCGCGATGACCTCTCCAGCGCGTATACCCTGAGCCTGGCGTGCGATCGCTGTGATCGACATGAGGCATTGCTCAGGGGTAGTGTGTACTCGCTCTCATCGCTCGAGAGCTTCCGCCGGGTTGCGGATGGGGAGGTTGTCTCCGAGCCGCCGGCGCTGTTCGTTGCGCTTCCTGTTACACTCACGTCGAGCGTCTCTGTTGGCGGGGGTCTCGTCCGCAGGTGCGTCGGCGAACGGCCCTCCTCTGAGCAGATGTCTTCAAGGTACTTGTCTTGAGCCGTCCCTGAAGGTCCTGGAGTGTCGCCGGCAGCCATGAAGACTTGGCGATCAGGGGTGCCAAAGCTGGACTCAGAAGCCGCCACCTCAGTTGGGGTGTTCAAGTCAGCTCGGGCAAGTGGTGTTCCCTCCTGGAACGGGAGCGAGTCGATGTAGGCGACGTAGCGTGAGTCTCCACTTATCAGGTCAGCGGGCTTGCGGTCTGGCCAGTAGACGAATCTCCCGGCCGGTGTGGATGTTATAACCAGCCCAGAGGCCGGCCCTGATAAGGGATGCTCAGTAGAGTTGTCCTCGGACTCAGGATCCTTTGGGTCCGACCCGAAGTCGAACTCGTATGCGGAATCCGAGTAGAACCCGGAGAGGGGGTTGGAGTCCGAAGCGTGGCTGGGGGCGGTGTCGGAGTACGAGTTGTACTCGGGTACGGGTTCCTTGCCGGCCCGGCGCGAAGAAGGAGCCTCCGTGCAGGCCCGGCTGAGGATGCGGGGACCACGCGCGGAGCGCTCACGAGGTGAGGGGACCACATGCGATGGTTAAGCAGCCGGCTCGCATGCGATAGCCCATGGAGACGTCGAGTTCGAGTTGGAAACAGACTCGAGCTTGAAGTCGGCGTGGTGGTTGAAGAGCGAAATTTCGCCAAACTTGCCGGCGAGTTCGCCTGTGACAACTTCAAGAAGCGTCACGAAGCCGGTCTTCGGGTTGGGCGGCATGGTGAGGCGGCGCTGGAAAGATCCTGCGCCGTCGGCCAGCGGCACCCGTGCGCCGAACACGAAGGTGTCGCCGCGGTTGAAGGCGACGGTTGGCTTGAAGTAGACAGGAGCCGTCGAGTTCGCCATGTGATCTCGGGCGAGAGCCCCTACCTGGTGTGCCAGCTGTCGGTGTTTTAGACCGGCAACCTACTAAGGGGAGTACCCGAAGTAGATGAATGTGGCCTCGCCGAGATCGGTAACTCGAAGGAAGAGACACATGGCACACAATTTAGACAGGTTCGGGCCGCGAGGTGCGTAATACCCTACGTCCTGTATGCTGTGTAGCTCTGGATTGATTGGGTACGATTACAAGATGATGTAATTGTACGCCGTGAGATGAGATTGGATGCCTACAAGGGGGTCCCTGCCTCGCCTTATATAGTGCGGGAGGCAGGGTTACAAGTCGGAGTAGGGAGAGAGTACTAGTCGAGTACGTCTAGGCGCCTTCTATACAGTGCGGGACATGTACAGCTTCCTAACCGAGTACTTCTCCTCCGTAGTCCTTGTGCTCCATGCCACCAGGTGCCGTGTAGCGCAAGCCGGGTAGTCCCAGGGGCCCACCGAGTAGTCGGTCCTGGTACCCACCGAGGTAGTGGGCCCAGGGAGGTCCATACGACAAACATGAACACATTTCATAACAGAACTGAGTTGCATTTCATAACCAATACATAACCATTCCCATGTTAAGCAAGCTAAGCAATTGTCTACCCAAAGCATTTGATAAACAGGGTTTATCAAGGTAACATGATAAAACATCTAGTCAAGTCACTAAAAAGGTGTTTGCCAATCATATTAATGCATTGCAACAGAAATAGTAAATATTGTTTAAGCATGCAGTGTTATAGGTTCAAAAGAGAAACTGCAGAGCGGGAATGCCACTTGCCTTCCTCTACAAGCTGGGTATAATCCTCTTCAAAGACAGGCTCTTCCTGATCACTTCCGACGGGGAGCTCAGACGAAACAGACACGATATCTACGCACAAGCATAAACAACAAACAATCAATAAACAGTACACCAAACAGTAGCAAAAGTTGAAAACTCGCTGTCTAAATGATTCTACTCGCTGAGACGATCATTTCGGTATATAGAACGCTAAAAACGGAGTTAAAACAAGGAAGTTATGCTTAAAACAATTTACAGGGACCTATGTGTAATAAAACTAAATTTTACAGGACCTTTATAAACAAAACCAGGGGCTAAAACATAATTTCATATAAAAACAGGAGGGCCAACATGTTAAAACAAAAGAAAAGGTCCCCGGTTGCTATTACACAGGGTAGACAGGGGCTAGATCATAAAATTCTGGACCTGATTGCAGGAATCTTATTAGGTGGAAGGATTGGCATGTAACTATGAGATTGATCAGGGACTCTTAATGGAAATCGGCTCGGCTGAGACATGGATCTCTGAACCAACGGCTGAGGGAGTCGTGGACTGAGCCGTGAACTCGGCGCATGGATCCACGGTGGACTGGCCTCATAACCCGAAGGGCTACGCGATCTCGTTCGTCCATCACAGATCACACGGCTCAGGACGCGTGCAAGCGAGGTGGCGGTGGACTCGCCGGAGGGGTAAGGCCGCGTGGCGGCGACTCGCCGGTGTTGCCCCTAGACAGCGCTCCCGGCCACCATTTCATCCACAAGCCGGTGCAACACGTAGCAGAGGCGCATGCGCACGTGACAGCGGGTTCAAGGGAGATGCTCGGGCTCCGATGACGGCCGGCGCCGAAAGGGGGCGGAGCAGCCGCTCCGGCGAGCTTGCGAGCGCGCCGTTATGCACGAGAAGAAAGGGAAATGAGCGGGGGTTACTGCTCACCGTGCGAAGGAGAGGCAGGCGAGCTCGAAGGTGAAGGGGAAGCGACGATGTGGGGGCGTGGCAGCGGCGGTGGGTCGGGCGGCACTCCGGTGTGGTCGGGGCACAGCTCCTAAGGGCGCCGGGGATGAAAACCTGCGACATGATAGGCTCCATGAATACCAATAGAAGCATCAGAGAGAAAGAAAGGGAGAGGAGGGGATGTTCTTTCCCGGCGGCGAGCGCTACCAGTGACGGCGGCGGAAACAGGGCGGCGGTGCTGGGTGTGAGGGGTGCTTGGGCGCAGAGGTGGGCGAGTGGATGCGAAAGGGAGGAAAAGGGAGGGATGTCCGAGCTTTATACGGCCAGAAAGAGAGGGAAGGGGAAGCGGAAGGGGTATAATCGGCCGGCGGCCATGCCATATGGTCGGCGGGCAATCCGACGCAATTGAGCAGTAGAGGGGGAAACGGCAAGAAACAGTGGCGGTTTGCTTGCGGGAGAGTAGTTGCCTTAATTGGCCGGCTCAGGCGGGAAGGAAGAGGAAGGGAGGCGGCCAGGCGTGGCGGGAGATCGCGGCGACGTGCGAACGGACGGAGCAGAGGAAAGCAAAGGGGAGGAAGGAGGAAGAAGGGGCGCCGACAGGTGGGGTCCCTATGTCAGCGGCCGCAGGAATAAAAGAAAAGAGAAGAGGGAGACGGGCCGCTGCGGGAAGGAGGAGGTGGGCTGCTGGGCCGCTTGGGCCGAAAGGGAAGAAGGTTTCCTTTGTTTTTTTTCTTTTTCTTTTCCAATTCAAACTTTTCCTTTCAAATTCAAACCAAAATTCTTCAAACCTTTTCACAAAATTTTATAAACTTTTTAAACTTCACTCAAGCAACCAAAAACTCTGCAAAGCCAAATAATTATGCACAAACACTTGTTGTCTCTAAATTAATTAAATTAAATTAAATAGTTAAGAGCTCAATTTAATTTTAGTATTTCATTATAAATCCTTAAGACTATTTGACATGTTGCTAAGTGTATTTTAGTGATGGAATTTTAGGGTGTCACAGTCTGACTCCCTGCTGCGCCACCACGCTCCCCACGCCCACGACATCAGGATGGTGGGCGCAGCCTCGCCAATGTGTGGCATCGCCTCCCCCCGATCGGGGCCCGCTTCTCGCGCCCGGTCCCCACCACGCGTGACGCCGCCGCCCGCGTTGCCTGCCCGCCCCCCGGCTAGCGCTTCTTGCTCCAGCAGCTTGGAACCTTCTAGGAGGGACGTCGAGGAGAGCGACGACGACGCTGATGTGGAGGAGGAGGTCGAAAGTGATGACCTAGTGGACGGGCAGGACTACTGTGAGGTCTGCGTTGAGGAGGGCGACTCGGCGCGCGCTTCCCGGTACGCATTTGTGGAGATTGACCCGCCCGCCGCTGCGACCGCCCCGGCTCCGCTGATCCACGCCGCCTTCAACTTCGCGGCGCCCGGCCTGTGCTTCCAGATCCTCCCCTCGGCGCATGGGGTGGCCCTTCTCCACTTTGGCTCCCCGGAGGCGCGAGAGGCGGCCATGTCCGCCCAACCCTTCCACGTCGGTGGCGCGACCGTCAGTCTCGGGCGCATTGAGGAGACGACAGACCGTTTCGTCCACGAGCCGACCTGGCTTGTTGAGGTCGCCGTCTGGAACTTCCCAGAGGAACACTGGGATGAGGAAAGGATCCACAAGCTCTTTGCTTGCATCGGCGAGGTGATGGAGATCGACCCCTTCTGCTTTCCTGGGTTTGACCGTTCTTGCCTCCGCTTCGTCATTGCCTTGCAGCACCCTCGCGTTCTGCACTGCGTCGGCATCCACCCCCAGTGGCCGCGGCATCGTGCTCCAGCAAACCGGGCTCACCTTCTGGCCGCGCGAGCAGCAGTATGACGCTGCGGGGGACTAGATCCCCTACTATGGGACGACCCCGCCTCCACCACCTCCACCGGCCATGGGATGGGATCCCCGTCGCCACCGTCTCTGGCCTTCGGGCTGAATCCCCCCCCCCCATCCTCCACCGCCTAGGATCCCCCCGCTTCGCTGCCGCTCCACCCCGCTGCCTTCCTGGGCGCCGCCATCCTGTGCCACGGGTTCATCAACCCGTTCCCCCTCCCTCCCCTCCCCACCTTGCCAATCCTCCTCCACATCCCAACCACCCCCCCCCCCCCCCCCCCCCCCCGCGATGCTCCTCGCTCCTCACTCGCCGATGCTCCTTCTCACTTGGCACGACCCCCCACCGTTGTTCACAGCGTGTCACCAGCGGCTCCGCTGCAGCGCAGCGCTTCTCCCCCGCCGCTTGAGTCCCCCCGGGGTGCGCGTGGTGGTCGCGCGCCTGCTGGTCGTGTCCCTCGCCCTCGGCCACCCGCAGGCATGGGGACCAGGAGCAACGCACGGCTCGCCGCCAAGGACTCCGGCAAGTTCGTCGACTCCACGGCGAAGGCGTCCCAACTGAAGGAGCTACACAACAGTCTTGCGTTGTGCTCCAAGCCAGTGGACCTCCACGTCATCAAGAAGAAGCTGATGAAGAAGACGTGAAAGCCCATCACTATGGAGGACCTGGCAAAGCTTGCTGATACCGTCGGCTTGGGCGCAGACACTACGCGCACCCTTGACCGCATCCTCGACATCGGTAACGAGGCTGCCCGGCAGCTGGACGTGGCACTCCTCCGTCCTAATGCCTGATCACTCGGTCGCCATCACACAAACTGCTAGGCCTCATTTTGTTTGCAGTTGTGCGCCCTCCGCCAGCGTCTCCGCGTACACCCCAGTAGTTGTTCACGCCACCACCGTGCATGCAGCGCTCGCCGTCTGTGTCTGTACTCTTAAGTTTCCTTCTGTTCCACTCTGTCGTGTGGACATCCCTAGGCCCACTACTCCGGTGGGTACTAGGACCGACTACTCGGTGGGCCCCTAGGACTACTCGACTTGTGCTACACGGCACCTGATGGCGTGGAGCGCAAGGACTATGGTGGGGGAGTACTCGGATAGGAAACTGTACATGACCAGATCCATGTGGAGAACTCTTAGACGTATACGACTAGTACTCTCTCCTCAGACTGACTGGAAACCCTGCCTTTCGGGCTATATAAGGCGAGGCATGGACTCCTCTCTCTCTTATACGCATCATCTTGTAATCACATCCAATCAATCCAGAGCTACGCAGCATACATGACGTAGGGTATTACGCACATTGCAGCCTGGAATTGTCTAAATTGTGTGCCACGTGTCTCTTCCTTCGAGTTACTAATCTCGGCGAGGCCACGTGCATCTACCTCGGGTACTCCCCTTGGTAGGTTGCCAGTCTAAAACACCGACAGCTGGCACGCCAGGTAGGGAATCTCGAAGAAGATCTCATGACGAACTCGACGGCTTCAATCTTCATCAAGCCAACTGTCGCCTTCAACCGCGGCGACACCTTCGTCTTCGGGCCCTAGGTCTGCACAGCCGACAACGCTGGCTCCTTCCAACGCCACCTCACCATGACACCCAACCCAAAGACCGGCCTTCTGACACTTCCTGAAGTGATCACGGGCACCCTCGCCAGAAAATTCGGCGAAATTTCGCTCTACAACCAACACGCCGACTTCGAGCTCGGATCCGCCACCAACTCGGACTCGACGTCCCCTTGGGCCATCGCATGCGAGCCAACTACTGAGCCATCGTGTGAAGATGCCCCACTCCACGAGCACTTCCCATATTGCCTCTGCAATGCTAGCAGGGCCCACGTGGAAGCTCTCGCCGCACGCCGAGCTGGCAAGGAGATCGTCCCCGACTTCTCTTCGGACTCCAACCACGCCTCCAGCTACTACTCGGACTCCTCTTACGAGTTCGACTTCGGGTCGGACCCAGTCAAGCCCGAACCCGAGGACATCACAACTGAGCAACCACTATTAGGCCCAGCCACCGGACTTGTTATAACATCCACGCCCTCTGGAAGTTTCGTCTATTGGCCAGACCGCAAGCCTGCAGACTTGACAGACGACAACTCACACTGCGTCGCCTACCTCGACTCACTTCCCTTCCAGAAGGGAAAACCTCTAGCTCCAACCAGGGAGCATACATCGACAGAGGTGGTGACTACTGACTCCGGAATCGGTACCCCTGACCGCCAAGTCTTCATGGCTGCTGGCGAGACGCTAAGACCTTCAGGGACCCGACCCAACCGGTACCTCGACGACATTTCAGAAGACGAGCTGTCGGCAAATGCGCTTGCTGATGAAACCAAAGACGACAAGAACACCCGTCGTGAATGCAACAGGAAGCGAAACGAACGGCGCCAGATGTCTCCGTGAGACCCTCCCAATCCGGAACCTCTCCGAGACTCTTGACCAAGTCGCCAACCGGGTGCACACTACCCCCGAACAGTGCCTCATGTCTATCACCATGATAGCACGTGAGGCTCAAGGGATATGCGCGGGCGAAGTCATCGCCAAGCTAGCTGAAGACGCCTACTTCATGAGGGTTGACAACAGAGTCACTCAAGTGCTCCTCTCAGAACTCGTGACTCCAGGCACCACGAAGCTACTAGTCGCAGTCCAGTGGACAGCGGACGTAACCACACCCGAGAAGAACAACCACAGAATCCCAACCACTCCAGGGCACTAGCTGGAGGACCTTCTTAGGGCAGCAACAGCGCGGGCGACACCGGCGGGAGCCGCGGCGGTGCTAGTCACGGCGACGGCGGCGGCGGAGGCAGCGGCGGCGGGAGCTCATCACATGGTGCTGGCAGGAGAGCCGGTGGTGGCGGCGATCGCAGAGGCCGAGGCCACGCGAACAGCCACGTCACCAGCATCTCACACGGCGGCTACGATGCCCGCCACAGAATTGAAGAATACGTTGCAAGAAGGCCTCTGAGGCAAGCGACAGCGACGCTTCCCCGCCTTCTTCGCTCGACTTCGCGACCTGCTCCTCCCAGAGAAATTCAAACCTCTGGGGATCACCAAGTATGAGGCGAAGCAAGACCCAGTTCAATGGCTTAGGTGCTATGCCCTATCCATTGAAAATACTGGTGGCAGCAACGACACGAAGTGCCTCTACTTCCCCTTCTGCCTGGACCAAGCACCACTCACCTGGCTCAAGTCGCTCGACAAGAACTCGATCGATGAGTGGGACCAGCTCAAGGCTCAGTTCACCAGCAACTTCGCGGGCACCATGGGACGCTCGAGTACTCGCATAGATCTGGCAATTGTCAAACAATAACAAGGCGAGACGCTATGCCAGTACATGCAACGCTTCTTCGACAAGCACGCTACGGTAGTCGACGTCACCGAGAAGGAGGTCATTAACCTCTTCCAAGACGGGCTCTACCATCGTTGCACTTTCGAAGACTTCGGTCGCTGCCGTCCGAGTTCCATTACTAAGCTCAAGGACATGATTACCTCATGGGCCGATGAAGAAGACAAGGCAAACACCAAATACGACTCCATTCGCAGCAAGAGCAAGCACAACACGGGCGGCAGCAACAACAGCGGCAACAATAACAATCGAGATCAAGGGGGTCGCAACAACAACTACTCGGGTCCTAATCGCAAGCGCAAGCCAGACAACACAGTCGCGGCTATCCAGCGCCCTACGAACGACAACTCGAAAAAGACCTCTGGCAGCTTCAAGGACTTGCTGAAAGAGAAGTGCTCGTGGCATCTGGACCGACTGGAGGGCAACCACACCACTGAGCAGTGCTACCAACTCCGTCGAGCACTCAAAGACACACCAGACCCACGACCTCCTCACGACAAGAAGGGCAAGAAGAAAGTCGACGAGGGTAACGACGACTTCCAAGAACCCGACAAGACGGTGAATGTCCTCTTCGGCGGACTACCCAACATACGGTCTCAAAAGGCCACCCGACGAGAAGTCTTGAGCATTGAACTAGCGGCCCCGACACCTCTTAGGTGGTCGCAGATACCCATCACCTACTTCCGCACAGATCAATGGACAAGCTTCTTCGAGCCAGGGCGTTTCCCACTCGTCCTGAAACCAGTAGTCGTGGGCTCCAGACTCAACAAGGTGCTCATCGACGGTGGAAGCGGGCTCAATGTCCTTTTCACCAAAACCTTGAAGAAGATGAAGCTCGACATTACCCACATGCTCACCAAGAGTACATCACCTTTCTATGGCATCATCCCTGGTAACGCGGCTATCCCACTAGGCTCAGTGGTCCTGCCAGTTATGTTCAGGGAGACCAGGGAGAACTACCGCACCAAGTACATCAAATTCGAAGTTGCGGACTTCGAGACTTCCTACCACGCCATCCTCGGTAGACCGGCTATCGCAAAGTTCATGGCGGTACCCCACTACACCTACTTGGTACTCAAAATGCCAAGTCCCACCAAAGTACTCTCGTTGCAAGGGGACTTGAATATATCTTTTGACTGCGACACAGAAGCTGTAGAACTCGCAACAACTAATCAAGTACCCAATGTGTTGATGGAGATTTACGCTGCGTCCAAGAAGCTCACCCCAACAGAACTCGAGATCCCAGAAAAGACTGACACAGCCAACAAGCCTCAACCATCCGAGGAAGTACAAGTCAAGGCCATCGACCTTGGGACAGGTGACAACAGCAAGACTACCTTGATTGGGGCGGGTCTTGACCCGAAATAGGAAGATGCGCTCGTCAGCTTCCTCCGGGCTAACCGAGACATCTTCGCCTAGAAACCTACGGACATGCCAGGGGTGCCTATGAGGCTGATCGAGCATTCACTTAATGTCGACCAAAAAGTACCCCCAAACGACAACCCTGTGCCATTTCACTGGCGACCGACGAGATGCCATCAAGAAGGAATTCGCCAAACTACTCACGACCGGCTTCATCAGAGAAGTCTTCCATCCTGAGTGGCTAGCCAACCCCGTCCTCGTCCGCAAGAAGAACACAAACGAGTGGAGGATGTGCGTCGACTACACTGTTCTCAACAAACACTGCCCCAAGGACCCCTTCGGGTTGCCGCGGATTGATCAAGTCATCGACTCCATGGCGGGTTGTGACCTGCTTTGCTTCCTCGACTGCTACTCTGGATACCACCAGATCGCCATCAAGGAAGAAGATTAGGAGAAGACCGTGTTCATCACCCCGTTTGGCGCCTACTACTACACAACGATGCCGTTCGGTTTGAAGAACGCCGGCGCCACCTACCAGCGAGCTATCCAGGCCTATTTCAAGAAGCAGCTCAACAAGAACGTCGAAGCCTATGTGGACGACGTGGTCATCAAGACCCGAAACTCTGACATGCTCATCGCCGATCTTGAAGAGACTTTCGCATCCCTGCAGAAGTACCAGTGGAAGCTCAACCCCAACAAGTGTCTTCGGCGTACCCTCCGAGAAACTACTTGGCTTCATCATCAGTCATCGCGGCATCAAAGCCAATCCCGAGAAGATCTCCGCCATCACCAACATGAAAGATCCCACCTGCATCAAAGACGTGCAGAAGCTCACTGGGTGCATGGCGGCCTTGAACATATTCATCTCAAGGCTTGGGGAACGGGGGCTACCTTTCTTCAAGCTACTCAAACACCAAGAGAAGTTCGTGTGGACCCTAGAGGCGGATCAAGCCTTGGCTCAGCTCAAAGACTTCCTGTCCAAGCCACCAGTCCTCACGGCTACTCGCACATAGGAGAAGTTATTGCTCTACCTCGCTGCGACTACTCATGTGGTCAGTACTGCCATCATCGTCGAGCGGCAAGAAGACGGCCACGCCTACCCAGTTCAGCGACCAGTCTACTTCATCAGCGAGGTCCTGTCAGAGTCTAAGGCATGCTACCAGCCAGCGCAGAAGCTACTCTATGCAGTGCTCATTACATCGCGCAAGCTACGACACTACTTCCAGCAGTACTCAGTTACTGTGGTCACCGACTACCCGCTCGGCGATATCTTACAGAACCAAGACGCTACGGGAAGAATCTCTAAATGGGCAGTCAAACTTGGCACCCTCAACACCGACTTCAAGCCACGCACAGCCATCAAGTCTCAAGCTCTAGTCGACTTCATGGTAGAGTGGCGGGAGAATCAGCTACCAACTCCAACCAAGCGACTAGAGCATTGGGTGATGTACTTCGATGGTTCACTCAAGCTCGAGGGCGCAGGTGCAGGGGTACTCTTAATCTCTCCAAAGGGCGAACAACTCAAGTATGTCCTGCAGATCTTCTAGAAGGTCTCAAACAATGAATCTGAGTACGAAGCTCTATTACACAGGCTCCGCCTCTCAATATCACTGGGCATCAAGCGACTACTAGTCTACGGCGACTCTGCGGTGGTCATCAACCAAGTTAATAAGTCTTGGGATCGCAACAAGGAGAACATGGACGCCTACTGCCTAGAAGTCCACAAGCTAGAGAACAAATTCTATGGTCTCGAGTTCCACCACGTCGTCCGCGACAACAACGTTGCAGCGGACGTTCTGTCGAAGCTTGGTTCTACTCACGCACAAGTGCTAGCAGGAGTCTTCGTCCACGAGCTTCACACGCCATCCATCCCGGAGCCGGCGCCCATGACCACTGACCCAACGCCTTCTCAGACTGGCCAGGAGGTCATGATGATAGACGTGGACTGGTGACAACCCTTTATCGACTACATCCGCGAGCAAAAGGTTCCCTCAGACAAGAACTTGGCTGAGCAAATTGTCCGTCGGGCCAAGTCCTATGTGCTAGTCGGAGACAAGCTCTACAGGCGGGGTGCCACTTCTGAAGTACTCATGAAGTGCATTCCCCGGGAAGAAGGCAAGGACATCTTGGAGGAGATCCACAAAGGCGTCTGCGGCAACCACATGTCTTCCCGCACGCTGGTCAGCAAAGCCTTCCGACGAGCTTTCTACTAGCCCACAGCTCTGGGTGATGCTGAGGAACTAGTCTGAAGGTGCCAAGGGTGTCAGTACTTCGCCAAGCAACAACACATCCCAGCCTACAAGCTAGTCACCATACCATCGAAGTGCGGCGGACCGCCCCGCTCAACGTACGCCATCTTAGGATTCGAGACTTGTCAAAGTCGCAAAGAATCCGGCACCAAGCTCTGATACCAATTGAAGGATCAGATGGCGACTAGAGAGGGGGGGAGTGAATAGGAGCCGGTAAAAATCCTTTCAAAAGAACCCGGCCTATACCCTAGTCAAACCCCGGTCACACACGAGCGATGGATCGAATCACACACCAATCGCCAAGACCACGAGGTTATGGATCAACCTCTAGTCCTAGGAACGATTCCTTGAAGCACACGCGGAAGCACTAGAAAGGGAAGGGAAGAATCGAACCAAGAAGCAAAGCACACAGGCTCTGGCGGACCGTCCGGCCAGGAGGGGCGGACCGTCCGCGCAGGCCTCGCGGACTGTCCGACCTGAAGTCGTGGACCGTCCGCGCGAGCCCCGCGGACCGTCCGGCCCTACGCCGCGGACCGTCCGTTAAAGCACACGAACCTCCGTAAGCGACCCGAGAAAAACGGACCGTCCGCCAAGGCCGGCGCGGACCGTCCGCTCCACCCACGGACCGTCCGCTACTCGAGCTCGACCGTCCGCAAACCGGGCCGCAACCAAAAACAAAAACCAAACCGGATCGAAAGCAAGGACGCGCAAGAACAGGACGAACACGCGACGAACAAAGCCACCGCGCGACCGTCCGCGACCCCCCCGCGGACCGTCCGCGCCGCGCGGACAAAACAGAAAACCCACGACCCCGAAAGTCAACTCCCCCAAATCATCATCGGATTTCCCAAGCGGTTGAAGCTGTGGAGACAAGGGTTTGGGGACTTGAAAAGCGTCACACAAGGATGCTATAGCCCAAAAATCTTGCCTCCTAACTCCCAAAATCACCGGGAATCGCAAATCCTTTGAGCACCACCAAAAGCTAGAGCACCGAACGAAAACTCACGAATAGAAGTGGTTTCCCGGCGTTTGAGGGCACAAGATCAAGCACAAAGATGCACAAGACATCTATCCATGTTTCCCTCAAAGAAATCCGGGGAGAAACCCACTCAAATCCGAGGAATCGAACCGGGAACAAAGGCACGAAAACAAGCACAAAAAGACCACGAAAACACAACCCCGAATCTTCTATACAAACCAGGAAAGATTCACAAGGTCTAGCATGCCGCCCTAGCATCCATCCCTCTCAACAAACCTCTCATGAAGCTCTCATGCTAGCCTAGAAAAAATGGAAGAAAAATAGCTACGAAAAATGAGAAAGAGGAGGGAGGAAATGAAACCCTAAGTCACGGAGGGAGAGAGCCATCCACACACACTCATGGCTTATATATCAGGTCCCGCCGGAGTGGTAAATGACTCGACTACCCCTAACTAAACTACTGGCGATACAACCCACGTAGGGGCATTTAGGTCATGTTTGTGGGTCTTGCCATCGGACGGTCACGCCTTTGCCGCACCCCGCGTCCTCCCGACGCAAGCCATGCGATCCCGCCGCGTGTCCTCCGCCTCGAAGCTTCCCGACACGCCCGGATCCCGTCTCCGTCGTGTTGGGCCCTCGGACTTGGTTTTGAGGCCCAAACCAAGAAACCGTCCGCCAATGGTTTTGTGGGCAAACCACCAAACCCCGCGTGCCCGGTCCGGCCTCCCGCCAAACCACTTGACTCGGCCGCCACCGTGCACCGCTCGTCCGTCCATGACTTCATCTTGCTCGTGTCGCCACCATGTGGCCCGCACCCGGGTCCCGCCGTCCACCGGTCCCTCGAACCGAGCCTACTTGTCTCTCCATCTCCCGGAGGCCCCTCAAGGCCGAAGACCTTTCGCGCCCGTTCTTCACCTCGCAACAACACGAACTAGGCCGCGCCCCTACACCTCGCGCACTAAGCCAAGAGTCGGTCCAACACCCGTTGTCAATCACTCATCACCGAGGAGCGGTCATCCATCGACCACCGGGACGCTCCCGGTCCTCAATCTCCCCCTTGATGAGTGCATTGACAACACACAACGCGAAATGAAATTCAGAGAAAAAGAGAAAAGAAGAAGAAAGAAAAACAAAGAAGCTCAACTCATGACCAAAACCAAAGAAAGGCGAAGAAAGGTCACAAGCCAAGCAAAACACAAACTCCACACCGAAAACAGCAAGAAAGCTCCCCCTGAACAAATGCAAGCTCCCCCTGAACATGTGGATGCAAAATTTCCAAATGCAAGCTCACCTCTTCTGAATATTCATTAAGCTCACCTCTTCTCCCCCTTGTTGACAATGTATGAATCAAGGTTAAAATGCAGAAATGCAAAACAAAGCATATAAACATCTACATGAGCTTCTCAAATAGGCCAAATCTAGTGTCAAAGGCTAAAAATGGGACAAAGATCACACATATGAATCATAGCATAGTCAAAGCATTGCCATAAGTAATATATGAAAATACAAGCATGTGACAAAGCAAAATTTTCAGATTTAAGCAGTTTGACCAAAAGAAGGCTCGCTTCACATGTAAAAGCCTATCCATGTCACACTTGAGCCACAAACGTGCATGCCATTCAAAGATCATACAAGGATATCAAATTCTCAGCAAAAGATCATGGCAAACACCCATAAAGCAAAGCATGTCATGTCAAAGCTCATGAGCCATGTGTCCACTTCGGGGAGACTTCTCCACTGGTGAACATCATGCAACATGTTTTGCACCCATATGTGAAAGATAAGACATTTTAAGCATAGACATGATGGATGGAGCATTTTTCAAGCATTATACACTTCTTTTCAAGATTAAATCATTTTATGGTACATGAAGTGCCTTTGCGGCAAAAAGAAGCTTATGCTCCCCCATGAATGCAACATAGGCTAAACATTCACAATGATATTCGGCCTTTGGCCCAAATGCAAGAACAAGGCATCCAAGCACAATCTAAGCATGAAAAGCACATTTAGACCAAACTGTGACATGGATACACAACTACACACGAGTGGAGCATATTTCATCAAAAATTAGTCAAGTTTAGCATTTACTGCAAAAAGGGCTATCTCACCACACATATATCTCAAATATTCCAAGAGCATAACCTCACATCACCATTTCTCCACACATATGACCAATATCTCACAAATAGCCAAAGAGACTCAAATATGGCATATGAAAGAAGCTCATCATCCTAAAATGCAATATGATACAAATGCAACATGATATATGACAAGATGGCTATCCTACCATGGTTTATACATCAAGCAAAGCATGTATATACCTCAAAGTAAACATGGTATGATACATATGATACAAAAAGGAAATCTCCCAAGAATCAACTAGAAAGGGCAACAAACCCCAAGTTCCCCCCGCAAGCGCACAAATGTAGCTTGGTCGAGAGGCTTTGTGAAAATGTCGGCTAGCTGATCTTGGGTAGGGACATGGCTCAACACAATGGTTCCTTTCTCCACATTGTCCCTCAAGAAATGATACCTCACTTCTACATGTTTGGTTCTGGAGTGAAGCACTGGGTTTTTGGCTACGCTTATGGCACTGGTGCTATCACAAAGAAGTGGGATCTGGGTGCACTCCTCACCAAAGTCTCTCAAAGTGTATGAAATCCACAACAACTGGGAGCAACAACTCGCGGCAAGAACATACTCGCCTCCGTGGTAGACCGAGCTACACTAGATCGCTTGCGGGAAGACCATGAGACCAACGAAGAACCAAGAAACTGGCAAGTACCAGAAGTAGACTTCCTCTCGACTCGACAACCAGCAAAATCCGCATCGGAAAAACCATGAAGAGAAAGAGTCGAGGAGGACGAATACCAAAGGCCAAGACCAAGGGCGGACTGTAGGTACCTGAAAATCCTCTTGACGGCCTGTCGATGTGATGTCCTTGGCGAAGCCTGAAAACGAGCGCACAGACACACGCTGAACTGTATGTCTGGCCTCATCGCCATCAAGTAGAGGAGGGAGCCGATCATGCTCCTGTACTCCCGCTGGTCCACTGGTTCTCTGTCCTCATCCGCATCCAAAGTGGTCGTACTCCCCATGGGAGTCGACATCGGCTTCACATCTTGCATCTGGAACTTCTTCAAAGATGTCTTTCGTGTACTTGGTCCGGTGCACAAATGTACCGTCCTTCACTTGCTTGATCTCGGTGCCCCGAGAAAGTACCGCAACTCGCCCATCATGCTCATCTCGAACTCCCCGCTCATCTCATCCGCAAACTTGGCGACAAGGTTATGTGACGAGCCACCAAAGACAATATCATCCACGTATATCCGAACAATCAACAAGTCATTTCCATGCTTGAGGAGAAACAAGGTCCTATCCACGTACCCATCACAAACCCTCTACTCAACGAAAAACCTCTCAATCTCCCATACCAAGCACGGGGCGCCCGTTTCAACCCATACGAGCCCTCTTCAACCCGTACACCCCGTGTCGGGACATGCTCGCTCTCAAACCCGTGTGGTCGCTTCACATACACCTCCTCCTCTATGACCCTATTCAGAAAAGCACTCTTCACATCCATCTGAAACAACTTGAACCCTTTAGCCACGGCAAAGGCTAGAAGGATCCGAATTGCCTCAAGACGGGCCACAGGAGCAAAGGTCTCCTCATAGTCCATCCCCTCCTTCTGACTAAACCCCTGAGCAACAAGTCTGGACTTGTTCCTCACAACCATCCCATTCTCTCCCTCTTTGTTCTTCCAAACCCACTTGGTTCCTATGGGATGGCAATTTGAAGGTGGTTCAACTAACTCCCACACCTGGTTCCTCTCAAAGTTTTCCAACTCCTCATGCATAGAATTGACCCAGTTTGCATCAGATAAAGCATGTCCAATGTCCTTGGGCTCAAAAGTAGCAACAAAAGCAAAGATGAGCAAAATGAGAGGAATTCCTGGACCTCGACCGTGTAGTGCGTTCATCGATGTTTCCAATGATCTTCGACAGGGGATGCACTTCTTGAATCCGCCGGGGAGCCTCACGCCTCGAGACTACCTCCCCCTCAACTTCAACTTCTCTCGCCTGGTCCTCTTGTTGCACCGTCGTTGTCCATGAAGTAGACGGTCCATGCTCCATAGTGGTCGTAGGGGAAGTAGTGGGTACACACTCAGCTTCAGGCGCATGGTTCTCCCCATCATCATCTCCAGCTTCATCCTTCTCCTCTTCAAAGAGGTCTTCGGCCATCTCTTCATCACCTGCACATTCAAAGCCAAGAGAGGTACATGGCATTGTCTCGTCGAAGGTTACCTCGCAAGTCTCCATGATTTTGTTAGTCTCAAGGTTAAGCACCCTATAGGCTCTAGAATGGTTAGCATATCCAAAGAAAATACCATCACTAGACCTAGCCTCAAACTTGTCGAGTTTTCCCTTCTTCAGAATAAAGCATTTGCAGCCAAAGACTCGGAAATGACTCACCTTGGGTGCCCGACCATGCATAAGCTCATAACAGTCTTCTTCTTGAAAGCTCTCAACAAAATCCGGTTGGAAACATGACAAGCCGTATTGACCGCCTCACCCCAATACCTCCTAGGAGTCCCGTGCTCATCGAGCATCGTCCTAGCCATCTCACAAAGAGTCCGATTTTTCCTTTCCACGACTCCATTTTGAGGGGGCACATAAGGGGTCGAATACCGATGTTCAAGACCTAGATCACGACAAAAGGCATCAAAACGAGAGTTCTTGAACTCGCAGCCATTATCACCGCGGATAGCTCGAATAGCATTCCCATGCCTCTCGTTTTTCAACCTCACGATCGGATCTCGAACAAAACCAAATGTCTCACTCTTATCCTCCAAGAAGAACACCCAGGCATAGCGAGAGTAATCGTCCACCACAACAAGGACATACCACTTACCACCCACCGAGCGAACTCGAGCCGGCCCAACAAGGTCCATATGCAACGGCTCCGTTCGGACGCTCGGTCATGACATCGGTCAGGGGTGGATGGGGAGTGGCTACCATCTTGCCATGCCTACAAGGAGCACAAACCAAATCCTTCTCAAGCTTCAACCTCGGCAATCCTCGGACAAGGTCAAGACCACTCAAGCGGGAAACCAAATCAAAGCTCAAGTGTCCCAACCGCCTATGCCATTTCCACAAATCGAAGAAGGACCGGCCATCAAACAAACGAGCAGACCCAAAGAACGAGAGAAATCACCGAAAATCGACCCTCGGGGATGATCATACGGACAAGATCACCTCAAGAATCAAGCAAACGAGACTCGCCGGACTTGAAACGCACCTCAAAACCCTCATCAAGCAACCGAGAAACCGAAAGCAAATTGAAACCCAAAGACTTCACAAGAGCCACTCTCTTCAACGTTACCTTGTCACTCACATGCACAACACCCTCCGACAAAGACCCTTCCTCGTCCATTGTCACCGGATGTGATGTCTCGCTTTTCTTTCATCGGGGTGAGGCCGGAGAACCACTTCTTATCTCCGGTCATGTGTCGAGAACACCCGGAGTCGATCAACCAAATGTTCTCCAAGCCTCCTGCCTGTAGTCAGAAACAAGAACGAGAGTGAGCTAGCGACTCGACACTGGGGTTAGCACAAAGAAAGTTAAACCAGTGTCGAGCCATCTGCTCAAAGGAGGGGGTAGCAAACATCATTCCCTTGCCACCAAACTTCCCATGTCTTATGGGAGGAGTACGAACACCACGAGGGGGAAAACGTGGTCCGTAGTTCCTCTGGAACCCAAAGCTGCGATCATCTCCCCTAAACCCATATTGAGGACGAGTAGGAGGACGTCCAGCAAAACCACCACGAGCCCGACCAAACCTCTCACCAGCACGCACACCATCATCTCTTCTAACAAACCTCTCACCACCACCTCTCTGTGGGAACCTCGCCAAAGACTCCTCACACTTTCCACACCCCGTGGAAGTGGCACTCTAGGCTCAGGAATACCATGAGACTGGCGATACCTGTCCTGGTTTGCTTGCTCCCTAGCAAGCCTCTCATCCCTCTTCCTCTTGTAGCAAAACTCTGCAAGATGCCTCTCCTTTCCACAATACTCACACCTGAAGGGGATGGGTTTTGATTCTGGCTCTGGCTTCTCTCTAGGCTTCTCACCCTTCTCACCCACAAACTTCACCGGTTTCTGGAAATCATTTGTCTTAGGTGGGAATTTGGGTGGATCTTGGGTTGTGTCAAGCTTGTTGCAAAGGTGGTTTGGCTTTGGTGTGAAAGAGTTCTTGGGTGCTTTTGGAAGTGGGACTTGGATGTCTCCAATCACCTCAAACTCGGGGTTAGACTCAACACATTTCTCATACACACTCTCCCCACTGTTCTCTCCCACTTTCTCACCCAACTTCTCAAAACCCAAACCACGACCATCCGCTCTCTTGAACTCCTCAATCATGATTTTCAATTGAGGTTCCCGCCCGTACAACCAACCCAACACCTTCCTCAAATAGTCATTCTCCTCATAGATGACATCCAAATGGGAAGTAAGTTCAAGATTGCGCAAAGTGACTTCATCACAGCTAGTGCATGCATTGACAACAGGAGATTTCAAAGATGCTTCCAAAGAACTAATGGTAGAACGAGCATCAACAAGCTTAGCATGCATAGTAGGACATGATTTGCAAGCACCAAGCAAAATAGGTCTAGCCTTAAGCTCATCATACTCAGTCCTAAGAGCATCTAGTTTAGCCAAAGTGGAACCATTTTTCTCATTAAGCAGTTTAATCTCATTCAGCCATGCATCACACTCAACACATTCAACATCATCAGGAGTAGTAGGAGCAAGTTTCAAAGAGTCATTCTCAAGTTTCAATTCAAGCAATTTTGACTCTAACTCTCCTACTTTCTCGCTAGCATTCTCAAGCTGAGCCCTAAGATCTTTCCTCATCTTTTTGGCATCTCTCAGCACACTATCACGGTTGTCAAGCAAGCCATTCAACCTAGCAATCTCAGCAAGCAAAGAGTCGGGGTCACGGTTTACCTCATCCTCCGAGTCGGAGTCGCTGTCTTCCTTCTCACTCTTCTTGCTGCTTGAGCTATGGGCCATGCCACAAAAGCCCTCAAGCGCCACACAGCTCAGCCCGCTGAGGTTTCGGCTTGCACTCTTCTTGCCATTGCGCCTCCCGGCGTCTTCATCTTCACTGCTTGAACTTGACTGCTCTTCGCTTGAGCTTGAGTCAACATCGCTCGCACCGGCCACCATCGCTCTTGCCTTGTTCTTCTTGTAGCCGCTCTTGCTCGGTCGCCGCTTGTCCTTGTCTTTGCTCTTGGACTTGTTGAAGTGCTTGCCCTTGGAGGAGTACTTGTCTTCACACCTCGGGTGCGCCTTGTACTCGTTCACCTTGTACTTGTTCTCCTCTGCTTCCGGGCACTCGGCGATGATGTGGCCACGCTTGCCACACTTGTAGCACGTCCCTGAGCTCCGCCTTGCGTTCCTCCGACTCTCGTGTAGTCGATCAAACCTCCTGGAGAGCAAGGCCGCCTCCTCCTCGCCCAAGACATCAAACTCCTCATCCGGAATGGACATAAGAGAAGACAAGGAAAACTGTCGATAGGAAGGATTAGATTTGCCCTTTGATCCGCCCACAAGAGCAAGACTATGGTCAGTCGAGCCCTCATGCTTGGACTGCAACTTCCTGTCAACCTCAGCCGACTTGAGCTTAGAAAAGAGGTCATCCAACTCAATAGTCAAATAATACCCAGACTCCTTGATGGCCTCAACCTTCGCACCCCAAACATTCAGGTCCAAGACATGCAAGAGCTTCAAAGCCTGATCATGCTCGGTGTAAGGAAAATCCTCAACATTAGCCTTCATGTTGTTCACGATGGCGGTGAACCTCTGAAACATTGCATCAATGTCCTCACCGGGAAGTGGAGTGAAATTCTCATATTGCATCCGGTAAGAGACAAAGAGGCGAGCCTTCACATGGTTATCACCACCGTGAGCAACCAACAACTTCTCCCAAATTTGCCAAGCAAGATTTAAATGGCGAACACGCTCAAACTCTGGATCACACAAGCTCCGGACAAAGTGATCAACGGCTTTTGCATTAGCCTCATACTTGGCCTTAGCACCGGCATCGGTCACCATAAGAGTATGGATGTTGACCGGAATAGCATAGGTCTTGTCAAGCACAATGAAATCCAAAAGCTTCCCACGAAGAAAGATCATCATACGAGCCGCCCACTTGTAGTAACCCTTGCCATCGAAGTGCGGCGGACCGCCCCGCTCAACGTACGCCATCTTAGGATTCGAGACTTGTCAAAGTCGAAAAGAATCCGGCACCAAGCTCTGATACCAATTGAAGGATCAGATGGCGACTAGAGAGGGGGGAGTGAATAGGAGCCGGTAAAAATCCTTTCAAAAGAACCCGGCCTATACCCTAGTCAAACCCCGGTCACACACGAGCGATGGATCGAATCACACACCAATCGCCAAGACCACGAGGTTATGGATCAACCTCTAGTCCTAGTAACGATTCCTTGAAGCACACGCGGAAGCACTAGAAAGGGAAGGGAAGAATCGAACCAAGAAGCAAAGCACACGGAGCTCGGCGACCGTCCGGCCGAGAGGGGCGGACCGTCCGCGCAGCCTCGCATCGTCCGACCCGAAGCCACGGACCGTCCGCGCGAGCCCCGCGCATCGTCCCGCCCCTACGCCGCGGACCGTCCGTTAAAGCACACAGAACCTGTAGAAGCGACCCGAGAAAAACGGACCGTCCGCCAAGGCCGGGCGGACCGTCCGCGCCACCCACGGATCGTCCGCTACTCGAGCTCGGACCGTCCGCAAACTGGCTGCAACCAAAAACAAAAACCAAACCGGATCAAAAGCAAGGACGCGCAAGAACACGACGAACACGCGACGAACAGACCACCCGCGGACCGTCCGCGACCCCCACGCGGACCGTCCGCGCCGCGCGGACAAAACAGAAAACCCACGACCCCGAAAGTCAACTCCCCCAAATCATCATCGGATTTCCCAAGCGGTTGAAGCTGTGGAGGCAAGGGTTTGGGGACTTGAAAAGCGTCACACAAGGATGCTATAGCCCAAAAATCTTGCCTCCTAACTCCCAAAATCACCGGGAATCGCGAATCCTTTGAGCACCACCAAAAGCTAGAGCACCGAACGAAAACTCATGAATCGAAGTGGTTTCCCGGTGTTTGAGGGCACAAGATCAAGCACAAAGATGCACAAGACATCTATCCATGTTTCCCTCAAAGAAATCCGGGGAGAAACCCACTCAAATCCGAGGAATCGAACCGGGAACAAAGGCACGAAAACAAGCAAAAAAAGACCACGAAAACACAACCCCGAATCTTCTATACAAACCAGGAAAGATTCACAAGGTCTAGCATGCCGCCCTAGCATCCATCCCTCTCAACAAATCTCTCATGAAGCTCTCATGCTAGCCTAGAGAAAATGGAAGAAAAATAGCTACGAAAAATGAGAAAGAGGAGGGAGGAAATGAAACCCTAAGTCACGGAGGGAGAGAGCCATCCACACACACTCATGGCTTATATATCAGGTCCTGCCGGAGTGGTAAAAGACTCGACTACCCCTAACTAAACTACTGGCGATACAACCCACGTAGGGGCATTTAGGTAATGTTTGTGGGTCTTGCCATCGGACGGCCACGCCTTTGCCGCACCCCGCGTCCTCCCG
Organism: Cenchrus americanus; assembly: GCA_947561735.1. Lineage (NCBI taxonomy): Eukaryota > Viridiplantae > Streptophyta > Magnoliopsida > Poales > Poaceae > Cenchrus > Cenchrus americanus. The sequence goes on along the minus strand of OX387244.1, from coordinate 70,240,484 downwards.
ACGCAAGCCATGCGATCCCGCCGCGTGTCCTCCGCCTCGAAGCTTCCCGACACGCCCGGATCCCGTCTCCGTCGTGTTGGGCCCTCGACTTGGTTTTGAGGCCCAAACCAAGAAACCGTCCGCCGATGGTTTTGTGGGCAAACCACCAAACCCCGCGTGCCGGTCCGGCCTCCCGCCAAACCACTTGACTCGGCCGCCACCGTGCACCGGCTCGTTCGTCCATGACTTCGTCTTGCTCGTGTCGCCACCATGTGGCCCGCACCCGGCCCCGTCGTCCACCGGGTCCCTCGAACCAAGCCTACTTGTCTCTCCATCTCCCGGAGGCCCCTCAAGGCCGAAGACCTTTCGCGCCCGTTCTTCACCTCGCAACAACACGAACTAGGCCGCGGCCACACACCGCGCACTAAGCCAAGAGTCAGTCCAACACCCGTTGTCAATCACTCATCACTGAGGAGCGGTCATCCATCGACCACTGGGACGCTCCTGGTCCTCATGGGCTCCAACTTCAACAATCACCAGTTCTGGGAGTACTGCGAGAACAGCGGGATCGACGTTCGGTATGTCTTAGTCGCCCATCCTCGGGCCAACAGACAAGTCGAACGCGCCAACGGGATGGTACTCGACGCTCTCAAGAAGCGACTGCACAAAGCTGCTAACACAAAAGGGGGCAAGTGGATCAAGGATCTACCCAATGCACTCTGGGGGCTTCATACACAACCCACCAAGCCGACAGGGTAGTCACCTTACTTCCTGGTCTACGGCTCCGAAGCTATCCTACCCGCCGACGTAATGTGGGAATTGCCGGCAGTAGAACAGTATGATGAAGGCATCTCAGAGGACAACAAATGAGTTGATATCGACGGACTCGAAGAATCTCGCTGCAGCGCCCTCGTCCAGTCAGCAAGGTACCTAGAGGGTATCCGACGCTACCATGATCGCAACGTCAAGGAACACTCCTTCAACGTTGGCGATTTAGTCCTTCACTGCATCCAGAACAAGGAAGGACTACACAAACTCAGCTCGCCATGGGAAGGTCCCTTCTCAGTATCCAAGGTGACCGGACCAGGCTCTTACCGCCTCCAAGTACTTGAAGGCGACAACAACGCGTGGAACATCGACCAGCTCTGTTGATTCTACGCGTAGTCTCTCGACTACTCTGGGGTCCAAGTCTATACGACTACTCCTGGGCTCCTTGCCGTAAGCGGCCTCCCAGTCCAGGCACCAGTCTCCGGACTACTTCACTCCAAGATCCAGCGTCACCAGCTACCAATGGATCTCGGGCTGCTCAGAGCATCAAGGACTCTAGTGGTAGTCTCTAAGACCATGTACTCTAGATCCAGCCTATACGGCTACTAACGGATCTCTAGCTGTAAGCGGCCATAGGTCCTAGTGCCTCTTAGCCATAGGCGGCCTCCGGGTCCGGGCGACTACACTTGTAAAACGGCCCTGGCCTTCCAGGTGTACTCTTCTTTCAGTAATAAAGTTTGATTTCCAATCAACTCATTTAATATGCCTCCTCATAAAGGATCTACTGTCGAGCACTACTACTCGTGACACTCCAATGGTTGGGTACTCCGCACATTCAATTTCAAAGTAGCGACAACGAGTACTCATTTCAAACATGCATCATGGATGACTTCCATTCAAACTTAAACAAGTTCTTCATAAATTTGTTTATATTACATATGCTACCAAAAGCTAACCCTACAGGATCACTACTGAAGGTTGAGCTTCCCCGCAACTTGTTCTGCGATCGGCGCTATCTGTTCCAGCAACTCCTTGTATTGGTCGTCTGTGCAGTTCGTGGCAAGTCCTCCAGTGAGTACATCTACCGGAGCCTTGGGGAAGTACAACTTCATGTACGCCAAGACCTGGTTGGGGATGGACTTTGCCAGATGCTTCACGTAGGTCGCCAGGCGTCCGGTGGCCTCCTTCAACCGGTCCACCAATGGAGCTATCTTGGGCCGCCTGGATGCGGCACCAACAGCCTCGCAATCGGGAGCGTGACTTCTTCAAGCTCTTTCAGCTGACCGCGCAGCCTCTCACAATCCTCGTTCAGCTTCTGCAGAGATTTATAACAATTGACGAGATCATGATCCAAGGCTTCGCGAAGCTCCATGTGCTTAACGCACTCATAAGACAGCTGCTTACATTCATATTCAAGTACCTCACGGGCATCCCTTTCTCAGTAGACAATGTTCTTCAGATGAGTCTCTGATGCCTTCAGTTGGTCTACTCGGGCCTCAAGATCTGCAAATAGCTCAAAGACAAAAGTCAGATTGATATAAGGTACCCCAATAAGTACTCAGCAGCCTGGCGGGTAGCATACCTTTGTTCTTCTGACGCAACGACTTGTTCTTCTGAATCAAGTCGTCGCTCTTCGCTTGCATCTCTTGTACCTCGTTGTGCTACTGGGCGAAGGCTCCATCTAGCTTGGACTGCAACAAGGTGGAGTGTTTCCTGGCCTTGCTCAGTTCGTTCTCCAACGCCTCCACGCGGAGCACTGTGTCGTCGTACCCCTAGAGCATGTCAGATTTTTGTCAGGACCTCTCCACGACATCCTACACAAGACAACAATCAGCATCGAGTACTCAATACGTCAGGGAATTCGACTACTCAAGGTGATGCAACATACCTTCATCTATTGCTCCGCACGGCGCATTGCTTCGAGGTTGCAAGCCACGGTCGTCGGGTCAACGAGGTCGTCGGCCAGAAGTTCCAGTCCGTCGCGACTAGTTGTCTCTGCCTCTGACATCGGCACTGCACGGATTGGCTCCCCATCCTGGATCTCGGGTGATCGAACGACCACATCCAGGCTCAACTTCAGGAGCACGTCAACGTATACCCCCTCAACGACCTCGGGGGCTACTTGAGTTTCCGGACCGGGAGCTGCTCCTTCCGACACCTCGGCTATGGGGGCGGAGCCTTCAACCCTTCCTGCAGCCGTCTCCATGGCTACGGCTTCCGGGATTGTGGACCCTTCAACTTGTGCTTCTGTCACTGCAAAGCACACATAGTCAGATCTTAAGTCTACGACTACTATGCAGGGCGACTAACATTGACGCAGTTCACGTACCTTCTACCATGGTGGCTTCTTGTGGAGTAGCTTCTGCGGCCTGTGCTACGGCCCCGGTTTGCAGAAGAGGCGTGAATTCCTCAACTTCCATCGACCGGTCATTTTCACCAGCTGTCGTACCGGGTTCCTCACCATCCCAGGACAGATCGGTGGATTTCCTACATAACACAAGTCCGATGATAATTCAAGCAAGATTATTGGCCTACATAAACTACTCGGAGACTGGTTATACTCACAAGCTGGACCGGACAACAGTCACGGTGGGAGCGCCAAGTATGTTGGCAATGTCAACGAGTCCAGCCTCTGCGACTATTTCTTCCTCGACAAGGGCTTCCTTTGGTTCCACAGCTCCAGTAGTCGAGGAGGATTCTGGCCTCTTCTCTTTTGTCACTGCTCGTGGCTCGTCGACGACAGCCGCTTGCCGTGCCGCCTCCGGCACAGCTGCTTCAGTGGTGGGGACTGGACTACGGCTCCTCTCAGTCGCTCCTCCCACCGTGTCCCGGGTCTCTTCTTCCCCCTGGTCCACGGGGTCGGACGACGGAATATCCTGTGACAACTCAAGACTTAATTATTAGCATATAAGTGCTCTATGGAAAGTACCCGACTACTCTACTCGATGAAATCACCTCTTGGGCGCTTGCTTCGGTGATCTTCAGTTTTTTGGCAGTGCGCTTCCGCGCCACATTACACGACCTCCTTGGCGGCGCGGGAAGGCTAGCCTCCAGACTAGCTGGCCTCTCGACGATGAGAGGAACATCAGGTAGTCCAGGGCGGCTGAACCTGGAGCATAGCTAAAATCGCTCCTGGAGCGTCTCCCCATCCTCGTCATCGGATGTGTCTTCAATGGAGACGGTGTCATCACCCTCGCCGACTTCGCAGTGCTCCTTCGTTTTACCCTTCCCCTCCTTCGGTACATCTTCAAGTCGAGGGGGGAGTCGGGTCGGAGATATACTTGGCAACGTCATCCTGCAAGAGAATAACTCGTGAGAATACAACTACACCAGGCAAATAACTACTCAAAGGCAGTAGTCATGACCGCTCACCTTGTTCGGCGGATGTGACGTGGAGTACTCAAGGACTGGGCAAGGAGTGTATGGCGGCATGTCCTTGAATATCTTGCCGAGCCTCTCAACAATATCATCATCGTCGACTTCGCCACCAGGCATCCTCGACGAATCTTCGTCGCCAGTGTACTGGTACCCAAGGGTGTCTCGAGCTATCAGTGGTTGCACCCTCCTCTTCATGAAGCTGAAGGCCACGTGTTCGTCCCTCAACCCAGCCTCTCTAAGGGCGTTGATCTTCTTCATCACCTCTGGTAGTTGGATACCCTCTTGCATTGTCGACTCGGTGTTCCACCACACCCTGTGCTTCGACTGCTTTCCACTCGGCTTCGGCAGTTCTGGATGGTGGTTACAAATATAAAACCACTTGGATTTCCAGTCTTTGTTTGACTCTATCAGTTTGTACGACAAGTACTGGTTGGCTGCATCTTCGCGCATTTGAATGCCTGCCCCTCCGACTACTCGTGGGTCATTGGTACTCGGCTGCGGCTTCACTCGGAAGAACTTCCGGAACAGAATCCAGTGGGTTTTGATTCCCACAAATGCTTCGAAGAAATGCACAAAGACAGAAACATGGAAGATACCGTTGGGGTTAAGGTTCAGGTACTCGATGCTGTAGTACCTGAGAAGACCTTTGAAGAAATCATTGGCTGGAACTGCTAGTCCACGCTCCATGAATCTGGCAAACATCATAATCTCATCCAGGTTCTTCTCCATTGGATATGGGTCGCCAGCGGTGGCATGCCATAGATCCATCTCTTTCTCCCACAAGAAGCCGCTATTCACCAGGGCCAGCAGATCTTCGGTCTTGAGTTTGGATTTCTTCCATTCCTTGGCCGGGTTGGGATGCGGAGATGATGGCGGCGACAACTCTTGCGCAGATCCCTTCGCTTCACCGCGGGACCTCTTCTTCCCCCCACCAGTCTTCGAGCTCTTGGACGGAGATGCCTTCATCCTCCAAGTGCAGGGTGTTTTCACTCGCATTCGCTCGGGGGCTACGCTGGTGGCGGATGTTGGCGGCACACTTGGATTTCTTCGCCCTCTCACACGGCGGCAGCAATGGTAGAGGCAGTGAAGGAGATCCTAACAGATCTATTCGAGTGGCTGCTACTGAGGAGAATAAAAAACCCTAAGGGTTTCGGTACCTATTTATAAGCCAACAGGCGGCACTGCAATGATTGGGTGGATAAGCGCCAGCGGGTGACTCAGCAGCGGCAGCCCGACCTTTCAGCTTCCAGTTTTGATGCTATCCATCTCGGGGGCTCAACTACATCCGTTCGATATAGTGGGTTGCTACAAAATTGAAGACCCACTCAGGACACATTCTACAATCAAGATGACCCTTCAATTTGAGAGGAAGTACTCAACTCAAGGCTCGGGGGCTCCGTGCCACGTGTCCTTCGGTTTTTTCTCCGGATTTTGTGGGATAAGTTTGGCAGAACTTCAGATTGACCCTCAGCTTGAATCTACGATTTGACCTAAGGCTCAGGGGCTACATTCCATATGTAATGCGATTCTTCGAATCGCATTTTCCATATGGTTCTTTCTTCAAAACGACGCGAGTACTATTGAAGACCTTCAAGAGGAGAACTCGAGGACGCTTGGGACTACTCGAGAAGGCTTCAATACTACTCAAGGATCAGCTGAAGTACCTTCCAGCTTCGGGATGCTTCAAGTACTCTTGAGGACTTTTGGCTAGCAGTACTCGGGACGCTTGGGAGCTACTCGTCAAGGCCGTCAAGACTACTCGAAACTGTCTTGCTCGATTACAAAGTACTCGGGGGCTTGTCGTATGGACATCCCTGGGCCACTACTCCGGTGGGTACCATGACCGACTACTCGGTGGGCCCCTGGGACTACTCGACTTGTGCTACACAGCACCTAAGGGCGTGGAGCGCAAGGACTACTGTGGAGGAGTACTCGGATAGGAAACTGTACATGACCAGATCCATGTGGAGAACTCCTATACATATACGACTAGTACTCTTTCCTCAGACCGACTTGTAACCCTGCCTTCTGGGCTATATAAGGCGAGGCAGGGACCCTCTCTCTCTTATATGCATCGTCTTGTAATCACATCCAATCAATCCAGAGCTACGCATCATACAGGATGTAGGGTATTACACACATTGCGGCCCGAACCTGTCTAAATTGTGTGACACGTGTCTCTTCCTTCAAGTTACCGATCTCGGCGAGGCCATGTTCATCTACCTCGAGTACTCCCCTTTGGTAGGTTGCCGGTCTAAAACACCGACACGCTCTTTTGTGAACCTCTTAATCCTTCATCGTTCTGCCACTCGATCGGGTGCTTGCTTGTATCACATGAATGCTTGCATGATCTCATTCTCGCTTGTCTCGTGGAACATTCGTGGCCTTGGTGACGACGACAAGTGTACCATGGTGAAAGACACGCTCTCTGCCACGCAGCCTAACATCGTCTGTCTCCAGGAATCCAAGTTGAGCAGCACTGATGCTCTCAAAACACGTGCCTTCCTCCCTCCCCACATCTCTGGCTTCTGCTGCGTCGACGCCGCCGCCACTCGCGGTGGCCTCGTCACTGCATGGGACAAACGCTCGTTCTCCCTCACATCCTTCATCACCTGCCATCACACCCTCACCACGGCATTCGCCACCACCGCCTCCGACTATTGCTTCACTGTCACAAATGGCTACATGCCCTCCGACCACAGGGACTCCCTGGCCTTCCTGGAAGATTTAGAGGAAGTCGTTGGGCACGTCGGTGGCAATTGGGTTGTTGCCGGAGATTTCAATCTCACCCGTGGTGTCGAGGATAACAGCAACGGCGTCGCCAACACCACCCTATGTGATGCTTTCAACGATACGATCCACAAACTTTGCCTGATCGACCTCCCTCTTCTAGATCGCCTCTTCACTTGGTCGAATCACAGGGAGTCCCCCACGCTCGCGCATCTTGACAGGGTTTTCTTCAACGTCCCCATGAGCACGACTTTCCCTGACTCCTCTCTGCTCTCCTTGCCAAAACCCACCTCCGATCACACCCCCATCCACCTCCGCTTCTCCACTGCCATCCCCAAAACAAACCTGTTTCGCTTTGAGAACGCCTGGCTCAAACATCCGGAGTTCCTCCCCATTATCCTCCCGGCCTGGAGCAACGACAATGAACGCGGTGCGGCAGCGACACTAGTAAGCTCGCTGAAAGCAATCCGCGGCGCGTCCAAGGTCTGGGCTCAACGCATGCGTGCACCCCCCCTTTTACACTCAAACTGCAAGCTCGTTATATACCTTCTTGATGTCCTCGAAGAGGACCTCTGGGCTGTCCCCCGTCCGGAGACGATCCCGGCGAAACACTACTCATGCTTCATCCTTCTCGTTTGCTGATCGCTATGGAAACACAGGAATGACACTGTCTTCGCCAGCGTGAGCCTGTCGCTTGCCCGCTTCTAGAGGAGCTGCCAAGATGAGGTACGCCTCTGGTGCCTGCGTTTGCCGCGAGCGGAAGTCTGCTCGTCGAAGAAGCTTGGTGCGCATCGTGTTCTTTTCAATGTAAGCCGGGTAGAGAGTGGGTTTTCTCCTAGTTTTTCTCCTTGCGCTGAAAACCTTGTAACAAGTTTAATCAAGTGGGGACGCCCTCCCTCCCCCGGTGACCGTAAAAAAAGCTCATAAAGTTCTTTGTTCCATACGGAATTCGGATGGGGGTAAAGACAGCTCTGCACTCCCACAAGTAAAAAGCAGATGGAACAAAGTGAGAACAAGACCGCATAGTTGGTCACCTTTAGGGCGTGTTTGGCATGGCTCTGGAGCTGAACTCCAGCAACTCCATCTAATTTTCCAACCAAACACCCCAACTCCAAAACTCCATGGAGTTGCCAACTCTATGGAGCTGTAGTGCAAATTTCAGTGGAGTTTTGGAGTACCTCTTTTGCTGCTCCAAAACCACCAAATATGAACCAAGTCGTGGAGTTGAAGTGTAATTACCCACCTTTGCCATCGTCACACAGAAAAACGATTCGCTTCTATTCTCCTCTGCCCCACGACCATGAGCTGCGACTTCCTCCCCGCGCCGCCTGTCGTCCCTCCGTGAGGGACGCCTCACCTCCGCCGGAGCCCATCCTCCCCACCGCCAGGGACGCCTCCCCGACACTGGAGCCCACCTCACCACCACAGGTGTCCGTTTCTATGCCACCAGAGCCCTCCCTCTTCTCCACCGAATCCCATCCTCGCCTGGGCCACCTCCGCGCCGACGGAGCGCCGCCGGAGTTCGGCCCATCACCGAAGTCGTGCTGCCGGAGTCCGGCCTGTCACCGGAGCCATCCCTCCCCTTCGTCGGACTACATCACGCCGCAACTCGACATCCCCGCCCGTCAATGTGTTTCCGTCCCCAATCCGCGCGGCCCTCCGTCCCTACTCCGTGCGGCCATCAAGCTCCGTCAGGCGAGCTCGTCGGACCTACCTTGAGCAACGCCAGTCGGTCCCCGTGGCTACTCTCCAAGCTGCCGACCCTCGTCAGCCGCCCCTGCTCTCCCTCTCGTCGCCGCAGTCGCAACCCACATCGCTGTGTCCCAAGCGCTCGCCGCTTCCTGTGGCTCCGTCTCCCTCCCGAGTCCCTTCCTCACCTCCGTTGCACCTCCCCCTAGCGGCCCCTCCTTCCGGTGCCATCAATTGGAGGGGTGTCGGTGGATCTTTGGTAGTGGAGAAGCTTTCTCCTGAGGAATCGAAGCAACGAGCAACAGGGTGCAAGAATCGAGCACAAGAATCAAGCTTTGCTCCTGCGTCGGTGCTGTGTTCGGGTGTGTGGGAGAAACAGAGAAGATAAAAGGGAGTTGTAAGGCTGACGGGTAGGGCCCGTATGACATTAAACTTTGTTGTGTGTTATTTCTAGAGCAGGTAGCCAAACACCTCAATTTGACAGCTCCAACTCCATTTGGAGCTGGCTCTACATGGAGTTTTGGAGTGGAGCAGCTCCATCCGGAGTTGGAGCCATCCCAAACAGGCCCTTAATCGACCACTTGCCAATTGATCGCACTAGACTCTACAGCTCCGATTCTGAACTCTATACAAATTGAGAGGCCCGGATTCAGAAACGCAGCAGAGAATTAATGCTGGGGAGCCAACAATCACTGTTCCGCTCTATGAAAGTATGAATAGTGGGGGGCTGATCAAGGCCGCACGGAGGTGCTGCAGTTCAGTCATCAGTGCAGAGATCTCCTTCCCTTTTACATTGGCATCGCTGCTGACTCGAAAGGGCAAAGGCGCACTTGGCTACAGATCCTGCACATTTTAGACCTTGTTTAGTTGGGTGAAGAAAGTTGTTGGAAATGTCATATCGAATTTACCGATACTAATTAGAAGGATTAAGCATGATCTAATTACAAAACTAATTAGACGGATGGATTAGAAATCACAAAATGAATATATTAAGCTGTAATTAAGTCATCATTAGAAGATGTTTCTGTAACACTATTTGTCTAATCGTGACTTAATTAGATTCAATATATTCATCTCGCAAATTTACCTGGGAGTTAGGAAATAAGTTTTATCATTAATATACTTCTAATTAGTATGAAACATTTGATATAACGGATTAATAGTAAAAGCTCATCGATCGCCTTAGTTACTGCTCACACGGCAGCCGTAGCAAGCGTATATTACTCCATGATGAACAATGTTATGATATGATATACTACCAAACATGAGCCCAGGATAATTATCAAAGGGACCGCACAAACTCAGCTCATGTTTGTTAAAAACATTTGTTTTGTTTTTTATGGAAACAGTGGGGCAAAGCCCCCGGACAACTATATTAAAACGGAGAGTCACAACGAGAACAACTCAAAACTTACAACCATCTCAACCGGCAGTTGGGAAGCAAGACCAAGCACAAAACAGGAAACAAAGAGAAAAGAGAACAAACCCCCAAAGAAGCAGGGGAAGGGAGCTAAACAAGATTACAGACTATCCAGCCAGCGCAAGATTGAGCTAAAAAAAGTGATGCTTGATTATAATAAGATGACTAATAATAGCATCCTTCACAGAGTGTTTCCAGGCAGCAATGCTCGGAGGTTTGTTGTTGAAGATGTAATCGTTTCTTTCACTCTATAAACACCAGACATCGATTAGGAAAATATCCATGAAGAAAGATTGTCTGAAATCATTCTTCGCTATGTATATATAGCTTGTGATGAATGTTTGAATTCTCATCTCAGACAATGCCAAGAGCAAACCATAGACTTTCAGCAGTAGAGCACATGAAAAATAGATGCTCAGAGGTTTCTTCAACACCCTCTCGAGACATGACACAATGATATCCTTCTTGCAAATCCACATTTGTTGTTGTTGATTTTTAATCACATATGTCCTTACCAAACTATGACTCTGAGTATGTTCGTCTGGCGTACGGTCGGCTTAGCTCGACTTATCTTGGCTTATATTTATGAGAGAAAAATACTCCATCCGTCTCAAAAAAATGACATTTAAAGATTGTCCTAAGTGAAATTTTTTCAACTTTGACCAAAATTGTAGAAAAGAGTATTAATGTTTATATCAAGTAGATATGACATAAAAACATATCTCATGGAGAATCTAATCAATGACAACTATATAGGTGAGACTCTCTATACATCATGGATAGACTTCTCTCAACATGCAAGATGTCTATGTCACCATCCACTAGATCTTCTCTCAACATGCAAGTTGTCCACATCACCATCCACTAGAATCATGAAGTTATGTCTTCTACCGAATTTCTGTGTTAGTCTTTATGAATACTATTCTACATATTTCTAAGTAGTTCTCTCTTAATAAACTGAATGTGTTTTCATCTACATTGTTGTTGAAAAATTTTTGTGATGCAATCATTTTAGTATTTCTACTTTCAAATTACACAAATTTTATAAAAATTCTCGAACAACGCGCGGGGTATCACCTAGTGATACATGTTCTGCAGTATCACCTAGTGACACATGTTTTCCATACCATAAGTATACATAGTTTTTCTATAATCTTGGTCAAAGTTAAAATCTTTTGACTTAGGACAATCCTAAGACATTCTTTTATTTACAGAGGGAGTACTACGCAACAAGTCGAGACTAGACCAGCCGAATAAGCTTATAAATTATACTCCCTTCGTCCTCAATAATATATTCATTATGACGAGCAATTTCTTGTTTTTGAGAAGGTTTGATTTCCATTAAAACAAAAGTGGCACGTACATGATGCACCGGAAACAAGGAACGAGAACAAAGAAACACATGGCCTGCTAATTTGAATTTTTTATCTTTTTATTTTTTCATCGTTTTTTCAAAAAAAATATGTGTCATCTCATATTTTGCAAAACTATACTATTGCCACTATGTGGTATGACGTTTGGGTACGGTTGCGCATGCAAACCTCGTGTGATATGGCGGTGTGATATGGCGGTATGGTTCAGTTCATTTCAAAAAATCGTAACTTTTTCGTATGAACTCGGATGGAGATAAAATTTATATGAAACTTGTCGCTTTCGACGGGATCTATAACTTTGTGGTTCAATCTTTTTTGATTCGAAGTCATCTTGAGGCCAGAAGAAACGATATACTACCCAGATCTGGAATACTTCAAATGCAAAAACAATTTAAAATAAAAAGTTATAGATCTCATCGAAAACTACAATTTTCATATAAATTTTATCTCCATCCGATTAACGATTTTTTGAAAACGAACTGAATCCTACCGTCGTGGTACGACGTTTGGAGTTGCTACATTAGCACTTTTTACAAACGCCATACCACACTGCGGTTGGAACTCTGTAGCACCTCCAACCGCCATATGATATGGCGTTTGGACCCAAACGTCGTGTGGTACGGCGGTAGTAGTATAATTTTGCAAAATTTGAAACCGGTTATATATATGCTTGGAAAATTAGAAAAAAATAATATAAAAATAAAATAATTCTGCTAATTTCTTAAGAATTGTTTGATCCACGGAAGTAAGCCCATATCTCTCAAACGATTATCTGGGATTTGGGCCCATGGTTAAAACGTGGAAATGGGCAATTGGGCATTGATAAATAGTAAGTCCATTACAATGGCAAACCCATTAGGGAATCAGCCCCTGTCCTCGCACATTCAACGGCCGCGATCTTCACAGCCCTGCTGTGCTAGGGCTAAACCCTAACACACACGCCGTCCGAGTATAAAAGACTACGCCTCCTTCCCCGCCCGTCTTCCCTCCTATTTCCCCAGCGCCGCCGCCGCCTCCGCCTCCTCGCATACGCCGTACCGGCAAACCCTAACCCTCCTCGCAACCATGGCCGGCGCGCAGGAGACCCTGGTGCTTGCCGGTGTGATGCGCGGCCACAACGATGTGGTGACGGCTCTCGCCGCGCCCATCGACAACTCCCCCTTCATCGTCTCGTCCTCCCGCGACAAGTCGTTGCTGGTCTGGGACCTGACCAACCCCGTCCAGATCGCCGGGGATGGCACTACCACCGCCGACTACGGCGTCCCATTCCGCCGCCTCACCGGCCACTCCCACTTCGTTCAGGACGTCGTCCTCAGCTCCGACGGCCAGTTTGCGCTCTCGGGATCCTGGGACGGCGAGCTGCGCCTCTGGGATCTCTCCACGGGCCTCACCACCCGCCGCTTCGTTGGCCACGAGAAGGACGTCCTCTCCGTCGCCTTCTCCGTCGACAACCGACAGATCGTGTCCGCATCCCGCGACAAAACCATCAAGCTGTGGAACACTCTCGGTGAGTGCAAGTACACCATTGGTGGGGATCACGGCGCCAGCGAGGGTCACAGCGGCTGGGTCTCGTGCGTCCGCTTCTCCCCCAACACCTTCCAGCCTATGATCGTATCCGGTTCCTGGGACCGCAGCGTCAAGGTTTGGAACCTCACCAACTGCAAGCTCCGCAGCAATCTCCAAGGTCACGGCGGCTACGTCAACGCTGTTGCTGTGAGCCCTGATGGCTCTCTGTGCGCCTCCGGTGGGAAAGACAATGTTACCCTGCTGTGGGACTTGACTGAGGGCAAGAGGCTGTACGCCCTAGACGCGGGATCCATCATCCACTCGCTCTGCTTCTCGCCCAACCGCTACTGGCTCTGCGCAGCCACACAGGACTCCATCAAGATCTGGGATCTTGAATCGAAGCACATTGTGCAGGACCTTAAGCCTGAGATTTCCGCTGGCAAGAACCAGGTTAGTCTACCATCAATCTGCATTTCTGATGTTGCTACTGATCATTATAACCATATGTCGTGATGTTGTCTTAATCTTCTGTCATTGCTTGATTTCCAATTGTTCATTATCTTATAGATATATGGCTTAGTTCATGTATCATTGGTAATTTAGTCGTAGTTTTTTATGCTACTCATGTTTGGAACTATAGTTTGTATAAGTTAGGAGTTTGATGTTCTCTATTTAGCTGTACTGGTTGAACCGTACCACAATTTGAAGGTTTGTCTGTATGATGAGATATGATGAGATTTGTGTATTGTGATTTAGTTTGCTTGGTTGAAGCTGCTGTTTGCATTAGTTTCATGAGAACACATCATGTACATGCTTAAACTGCAGTTAGCAGAATCTTGCTGCAGCTTAAACTGTAAATGTTGATTTGCAAGTTATGCTATTAAGCCACTTATCTGTTGGTTGTTATATTATATTATGTTATGTTATTAGATTGGACTGTGCATATATAAACAAGATTACTTGCTGTGTCCTTGCCAATTTTATGTGTTTTTGTCTTACTTGTCATTCAGAAAAAAGGTATTTTGATTATTGGTTAACTTCACTTGTTTAGATTATTGGTCAACTACTGTTAGTTTTGGTAGAACATGTTTTCTAAGCTCTGTGTAGAAAATACTTGCACCGGTTACAGACTATTCTTTGGTGTTATTCTTGTCTCATTAGAAACTTACCGATTATTGCTGCTGCAATGCAGATTCTGTATTGCACAAGCTTGAGCTGGAGCGCTGATGGAAGCACCCTTTACGCTGGTTACACGGATGGAACCATCCGGATCTTTAAGATCTCTGGATTCAGCTACTCAGTCTAAATTAAGAATCTGTTTTGATAGTCTTATCCTGGGAAATGGCTGTGGTATCTTAGCTTTTCTTTTTTGACTTTTTGAAGGCATAATATCTGTCTAAGTACTTCGGCTTAATTTACTCTTTGTCAGTAGCTTCAGTCATGAGATCATGGGTACTGCTGAATAGGATCTGTTTTGCACCATGTTTTTGTTTTTTGCCTCAGTTTTCTGGAATCATGCAATAGATGGTGCTACAGGATGCATTTTGATTGCCTGTTTTGTGCTGCATTCTTCAATAGGCTTTCTGTTGCTGCCACGGGACTATGGGTGTGTTTACTCAAAAATTATCATCCTTCACATCAAACCTAGACGCAATTAGGAACAATAAACATCAATTAATGGCAACTCATTTCATAACTTCTTACTCAAATTGCCAATCCAGTAGGTCTAATTATGTCATGATTAGTCAATGTCTTTAATGATTCATCCTGTGATTTCTTGTTAATTTGTGTGATTAGTTTATGTTTAGTCCTCTTTGAGGAACCTTACAAAAAAAATTTAGAACTAAAGAGGACTCTTGTGTCGACCGTACGGTTATCCTGTCTTGTGTCCAGTCAGCAAAGCGAACTGCATGAAGAAAGCAGTTGCCTCCGTACCTGTAAGCAGCTGTGCACAGTGGCTGGCTTTTGTTGGACTTTTTTCCTTGAGCGGTTTTTTTCTTTCAATTAAAATTAGTTGTACACATCAGGCGCATCATTTTTCCCTTACAACAAATCAGTCGCACAAACCAAGCTATCAATCAACAATATTTTTCTCGGAAAAATCAATACAAAAACTTTGCTCTCAACATTAGCCACCTGGTACCTAGAACAAATCAGCACCAACTAGCCGAACAGTCTCGGGTCACTAATCCCAAATTGATTTCAGTCTCGGGTCACTAATCCCAAATTGATTTTATTGGTCACTAATCGCAAATTGATTTTATTGTGCAAAAGTAGCTGCACCTACACAGATCCTGTTTGGTACAACTTTAAAAGCGGCTCCTCCAGGAGCAGCTTAGTGACACTTCATTCACCGAACATACAGCTCGCTCGGCAGCTCTCCTTGATTTGTGCTGAGAGAAACACATAGGGCGCGTTTGGTTTACCGCTGAGCATAACCTGGCTCGCATATGAGAGCCAGGCTCTAGTCAACCAGGCCCAACTGATACAATAGCCATTCGATTGGTTGCTTGTATGCATCCAGCCAGACTGAAGATAGAATACGTTTGGTTGCTCGCACGAGAAGGGTTGCATGAGATGAAAAAAATCAAAACAAGTGCTATAGTAATATTTATTTTTGTACAAATATATTTAAAACCTCTTAGTTTGCAATATCAAGTTTTAATAAATTTTAAAAAACACTAATATTACTTAATATCTACTAATCACGTGCTAATACTGCCATTAGTTGTAAACCAACTCGCATGCAGCGAGCCTGGCTCGTCGGAAACGGAAATGAAACTCGTTTCCCGGGAGCCGGGCGAGCGTGCTCTTTTGCATGCGTCCGGGACGGAGCCCGAGTCTCGGTGCGGTGCAACCAATCGGTGTGAAGTTGGCTCCCACCAGCCTGGTTCGAGGTGACGCAGCTAACCAAACGTGCCCATAGCGCATGTGAAGCTGCGAAATCGCAGCTCCCTCCCGCTCTCCCTCATTTTAGAAGCTGTTGGGAAGCTGTTAGCTAATAAACAATTTAGCTAATAAACAATTTAGCTAGTGAAGCTAAGTTGTGCCAAACATGCCCACAGTAACTCATTGTTCCATCTTCCAACGGTGGGATATTTCCCGTTTGCTCCTAGACATCGTTAAAAGCTGGCTTTTGCCACAGACCATTAAAAAACACTCTTTTTGCTAGAAGACATTACAAAACCATGTGTCGGTGCGGAATATGGTCCCGACACTAACCAGTAGATAACGCCTAAGTCTATCCCTCAATGGTCGATGCCAAGCAACAAATGACACAAGGTTTATCCTGGTTCCGGCCGAGGGGGCCGTACGTCCAGCAGTGGTGTGCTCGTGGCACTATATTGCTCGGCACCGGGGTGCTTGTAGTGGGGCAAGTACAAGCAAGGTGGGAGAAGAAGCGTGGCTTCCAAGTCCCTGGTGAGTGGCTGGAGATGTTATGGGAGAGTAAGAGAGTGAGTGCACAATGCGTTGTGTTCCTCTGGATCCGTCCCCCCCGCGGCTGGGGGCTCGCTTCCCCTTTTATAGGCCAAGGGGGCGGCGAGTTACATGCACGCCGCGCTACCTAGCTACGTGTAGGAGCACGTCGTGCTACGGCGTAGAGCGGGCGATCGTCCGAACGATCCACGCTGCGATCCGGCCATGATGGCCTACTTCGTTCCCGAACAGTGGCGGTTCGAGGGTAGGAGGCGGCGGACGGTGATGGCGTTCTCTCGGTAGGCTTCGAGGGGAGGTGCCGATGATGTCCCGGACGGGGTACGGGAGCGGGCGAACGACGTTCCTTCCCAATGAGCTCGCGGTGGCGGAGTGGTTGCCGCAAGGTGCTCGGGCGTGCGCCCGCGGAGTCGGGGCGTGCGCCCGCATGCGTGGGTACGGCGGCCGCGCCGCGCGCGTGGCCGGGATGGCCACCCACCGCCTAGCGCCCCTTACCTAACCCGCAAGGTCACGGGAAAGTGGAATCGAGGGTGCGCCCGGCCCCCTTTCGAGGGTCGGGCGCGTTAGCCGTAGCGGCGGCGTGCGCACGGTGTCACGGACCGACACCGGCCGTACCGCACGTCCATCCCACGCGGGCGGGGATGGGCTCCTTCCCCGGGGAGTTGGTGCGGCGGCACGGGCGTGAGCCCCCGGCGCATGATGGCGCCGTCCCGCGGCGTCGGGGCGTTAAATGCCCAAGTACGGGGCCGGCGCACGCGTGTGGGGTGCCCGTGATCGTGGCGGGCCCCGCCGAGGGCGGAGCGGACCCTCGAGCGAGGCGGGACTCGCTCGAGGGGGAGCGCGCCCTCGAGCGGGCGGGACCGCTCGAGGGAAGGGCCGCCCCTCGAGCGGGGCGGTACCTGTTCGAGGAGGGAGTTGCCCCTCGAACGGGGCGGAACCCGTTCGAGGAGGAGCATGCCCTCGGGCGAGTCGGAGCCTGCTCGAGGGGTCTTCCTAGGCGGGCCGCCTTGGTGGGCCTCCGAAGTCCCGCTCGCATGGGCCGTATCCGCATGGTTAGCTCCCCGCATGGTTAGGCTTAGCTTATGTTGATGCGGGAATTTAGGTAGGGGTTCCCCCATTGTTTGAGGGGACCCTAAGGGCGGTCCCCGACGCAGCCCCCGAGCATCTGCGGGTTTGCCATTGAGGCTCCCGCAGATGCTGGAACCTACTGATAGGACGTTCTTCCCTCCTTGTTTGCGAACGCTATCCGTGGGGCCGCGCCAGCGGACCCGCGGGTCTAGCCCCCGAAGCCCTGCAGGAGTGTGGGCTCTCCTGCAGGGGTTAACCGCGAGCGATTCGGTCAGAAAGGCGTGGCACATATGCCAACCGGCATCGGCGGTGTTTCAGCCGGCATCGGGGGTGCACGCTCCCCTGTCACTGTCTCCGGCGGGTGCAATTCCAAGGAGGTGTAGCCGTGCGTCAAGCCCCCGAGCCTTGGCCCGTTCGAGGCGATCGGGTCGAGCTCGACGACTTGTTTTTTATCGCGCCCTCGCCGTCCCTCCGCGGGTCGGGAGGTGAGGTTTCCACGACTCCCATCGAGCGGGTCGCGAATCGCGGATTCCTCTTCGAGCCGCTAGCGGGTGGTTCAAGTGGACGTCCATGCCCCGTTCGATAAGGGTAGGGCCGCGCGGTCGGAGACACGTCCATGGAAGCGCTTGCGTGGGTTTGCTAGGTGGGGCTCGGTCCCGTTCGCTAGGGACCGAGGGCGCGGAAGCTCTCCCTCGGTGGGATCCCCCCGGCTAGCTGCCCTCGCTGGCTCTCGAACACGACATGTGGGGCACCCTCGAGCCGACGGGCTCGAGGAACGGCTTGAATGCGCGTGCCCTCGTCGTCCCTAACTCGTGATCCGGGGCGCCGTTCGAACCCGTCGAGGGTCGCTTCGAACCTCCGATCGCAAGGCCGTGCGGGGCCGTGCCTTGGCCGCCCCGTCTTTTTCGCGTTTGCGGCCGTCGAGGGGTCCGGGCGTGCCGACCCTCGAGGTGCCGGTTGGTGGCGTGGCGCGGTATGAGTGCTTTCGGTGTCGCTCTATTTCAAGCGTGACCGGGCGATCCTCTCACGCGCATGCCTTCTTTCGGAGGGTTGACATCGTCTCGAGTCGGGGGTCATGCCGCTCGAGGGTCCTACGCGGCATGGGTGCCCGCGGCCGCCCGCTCTACACCGAGCAGTCCCGGCGACCTTCTCACGCCGATATCCCATCGAGGGTCGCCTTGTTTCGAGTTGAGGGTCATGCCGCTCGAGGGCTTCACGTGGCATGGGTGCCCGCGGCCGCTCGCTCTACACCGAGCAGTCCCGGCGACCTTCTCACGCCGTCACCCATCGAGGGTCACCTTTGTCTCGAGCCGAGGATTCGCCTCGCTCGAGGGCTCTCCTTGCTTGGCAAGGGGCCCGGCATTTAATTGCCCCCGGGGCGTGGCCGCGGGTTTTGCAGCGCGGGCGCGCCTTTTTAGGCGCCGCGCGCGCGCGCGCGCGTAGTGGGCGACGTGGCCGGCGGACGTGACGGTTTTGCCTCGGCCGCCGCCGGTCTCGCCGTAATGATGACCCGCCCGCAAAGTGTTAGAGTTGCCTGGCAGCCGTGGTGGGGCCCGCCCGTCGACGCGATGGAAAGATTCCTCGCAAGCATCGTTGGCGAGGCGTGCGCTCCGAGAACTCGCCGGTTGCCTATAAACCGCGGTGAGGAAGGGACGGTGGTTTTTTACCTTGGCTCCTCACCGTTTTCGCTCCTCCGTCCCTTCGCCTTCGTTCGCTCTCGCCACCGCGCGGTTTCGCTCGCTAGAGCTTTTCTTTCTCGCTTCCTTGTCCTCCGACCTCGCACCTGTTCGTCCTCCCTTATGGCGCCGCCTCGGCTTCCGATTAGGGTCCCGGAGCCGTACGCATGGGAGAGGTCGACCGTGACCCGCTCGCCGCCCGGGCGAGCCGGTCGCCGCCGCCGCCCTCGCCAACGAAGAAGGGCGCCCGGCGGAGTGGATCGTGCCGCCATCGTCGCACCTTGAGCCCAATCCGCCGGAGGGCTACGTGGTGAGCTTCCTGCGCTACCACGAGCGCGGCTTCAACGCGCCGGCGAGCACATTCATGCGGGCGTTGTGCTACCACTATGGAGTGGAGCTGCACAATTTCGCCCCCAACGCTATCTCGCAGGCGGCCACGTTCGTGGGCGTCCGCGAAGGGTACCCGGGGGATCCCGCCAACCGGGAGCTCGGGTACACCTCTTCCGCGCGGAGCTCATCACGCAGCCCCACGTCGGAAAGCCGAGGACCCGCCGCGCGGTGCGCGCCGGCGGGATGTCGCTCGCCCCGCGGGGGCAGCTCAAGGAGTTCTACATCCCCCCGCACCATGACGACGAACAACGCCGGGCCGGGAGCGGGGATGGTTTTACTCGCGCAACGCCGAGCCCGGCCTCCCTCCCTACACCGGTCGGGTGTTCAAGAAGAGGCCGGATCGCCGGGGCTACGGGTTGCCCACGGCCAACCATCGGGCGCGCCAGGGGTCCGGTCCTCGCCGCCCTTGCCGGCCGGGCGAGGGAAGGGCTCAACGCGATGGGCGTCCTCGCCTTTCTTCATCACCGGCGAGTCGTGCCGTTGATGGAGAGGCCCCTCTCGCATCTTCGAGATGACGGAGGCGGCCAACCCCGTCGACCGGCGAGGTCGCGGATGCTCCCGACGCCGCCGGAGCGGCCGTACGCGCTCACCCGGCGCGGAGTGCCGTCGACACCGGGACGCCTCTACTCGCGGGTCGGACCCCGTGGGATATCGAGATGCTCCCCACGGGCCCGCCGGGTGAGTAGAGTTCCCCGATTTCGCTTCCATCCTTGGTCTTGTTTTTGATTTCTCGACGCGCCATTGTTACTCTTGTGCGCACCGGTGCGGTTCAACGCCGCCAAGTCCGTTCCGCCCACCCCCGACCCCCGCGCGCTCGGCCGGCGGCGCGGCCGGGAGCGAGCGGGGAGCGGGCGGCGCGTAGGCGGGAACACGCAAGGCGGCGCCAAGCGCGCCGCGACGCACCGGTCCGCGGAGGTACCGGCGGCGGGAGGAGCCGGGGCTCTCCTCCCCCGACATCGAGGAGCCCTCGTCCTCGGACCGGGACGAGGAGGAAGAGTCCGAGGGGGAGGGCCCTTCGGACGATGGCGGCCCGCGCCCCCGTCGCCGGATCTCGCGCGGCGTCGGGGGGTGGCTTTGCTGGGGGCGGCGCGCGCCGGCGCCCGCCGCCGTGCGCTCATCGTCGGGGGCGGCACGCGCCGCGGAGGCGCGCGGCGCGCGCCACGGAGGCGCGCGCGGCGCACGTGCCCGCGCGCGCGTCAAGCGTGCCCGCGCGTGGCGGGGAGCGCGTCCGCGCGCGCGGCGTCCTCGTCGAGGGGCGCGTCGGCGGGCGCGCGCCCGCGCGCGGGGCTAGCGTGCCCCCGCGCGTGGTGGCGGCGTCGGGCGCGCCCACGCGCGAGGCGGGCGTGCCCGCGCGTGCGGCGGCACCGTCGGGGGGGAGGCGCGCGCGCGCGCGGCCCCCGCGCCGGCCTCGTCGGAGGCCTCGAGGAAAAGGAAGCGGGCCTTTTCCTCCGCAAGGTAAGGAACCCGTTCTTCCTTTGCTTGGCCTTAATTTGCTTGGTTATTAGACGCACTAATCCTCCGTTCGTGTTTGCGCAGGCGGTGCCAACCGTCCCTCCTCTTGCGCCGCTAAGGTGCCGAGGACGGACGCGTCGATCCCCACCCGGCGGCGTTCGTCGAGGGGGTCGCGCCTAGGAACGGGCGCGGCGGCGGCACGAGCGCGCAAGGCCCGACCGGGGCTTCGAGGCCCCGGCCGGTGGATCAACCCGCCGCGCCGCGGCCGCAGGTCGCCGGGGGCGGCCGGGCGCCGGCCGCCATGGAGGCGCGGGCCGCAGCCGGCGGCCACGGTGGAGGCGCCGCCCGTGGTGGCGGCCACCGCGGAGGAGGCGAGCGGGCGCAACTCGCGGGAGCGCCCGCGACGTGGCGGCGCGGACGGAGGTGGCGGCGACGGCGCCACACCCGGGCGCCCGCGGCCGCGAGGCGCGAGGGAGGTGCCGGCGGAGGCGGAGCAGCGGCTCCGCCCCGCCGGCGGTCCCCGGGCGGAGGTGGTGGAGCTCTCGGATGACTCCTCGCCGCCCGGGTGGAACCGGCGGGGCGCGCCGGCCCACGAACTCTCCCCCGAGCCCCGAGAGAGGGCCCTCGTGAGGCGACACGAGGGTCACATGATAGTGGGGGGCCGAGGGCACGACGCCGAGGCCTCGTCCTCCCATGCCGGCCGCCCCCGCCCGGTGGGGGGGGGGCCGTGGAGGATCCCCCCGCGTTTGCCGACGCCCGGAGGGAGCGAGAGCTGCGGGGCGAGCTCCCCGAGCCATGGCGCCGCGCTCAACCGCGCGTTGAACGAAGCGTTGCGGGTTCACGGCGGCCCGGCTCGGGATCGTCTTCCGGTGTGAGCCACGGTTGCTCGTCTCCCTTCCTTATTTCGTTTTCGCGCGCCGTATTCAAGACTTGGCGCTTACGGGGCTCGATGCGTGGATGCCGGAGCTTGAGCGCCGCGCCCGCGGGAAGTACGGCCGCGTTCGACCGGGGTGAACGCCGAGGCCCGCCGCGCTCCGGGAGCGATGCGGCGCTTTCGACGCGCTTGCGGAAGCTCTTAGGACGCCGCGGACACCGGGCCGGGTCCACCGGCGATGGCGTGGTGCGACGTGCTCCCCGAGAGCTCGGGCGGGGACGCGGCGCGTGACTCGAGTCTCGGGCGGATCCGCGCAGCCCCTCGTCGATCGTGACGAGGCGCCGTGGAATGCGCGCGAGGACTCGGAGAAGACGCGGACGCCGGCCGCCACCCGGGAGGCGGAGGTGGCCACCGCTCGCGCCGAGGCCCGGGAGCTCCGCGCGTCGCTCGAGGGGGCGGCGCGCGGCGCCGCCGGGCCGAGGAGCGGGCGCGCGGGGCCGGGAGCGGGCGCGCCGGGGGAGGCGGATGACCCGAAGGCCGCCCTCGACGTCAAGGTTGCGGCTCTCGTCGCCGCCGAAGGGCGGCTCCGAGCGAGAGCGCATCGCCCGCCGTGGGGCCGAGGGGCGGCTCCGGCGAGAGCAGGCCGCCCTTGGCGACGCCCGACGGCGCCGGGAGCGGGGAGCGCGTTGCTCGCGAGGCGGCGGAGAAGTCGCCGGAGGAGCGGAACGCCGCATTCTCCGAGGTTGAGGATGAGGCGTTGACGCTCGCATCGCAATGCCGCCCAAGAGATGGCCCTCGTCGAGCAAGGCGAGACCGTCCGCAGCCTCGAGGCGGCGCTTGAGTCCGCGCGCCGCGACCTCGATCCGGGGAGGAAACAAATCGAAGGTAAGCTACCGTCCGATTCTCGCTTGTTAGTTCTTGCTTTAGAGGGTTCGTTTCCCTTTTTTTCGATTTCTTGTCGTCTTGTCGCTTCCGGGCTTGCGCACCGCCCCCGGGACACGCCGGGCCGGGCGGCCGAGGCCCCGCAAGCCTCCTACAACTCCTCTCGAGCAGAGCCGGCAGAGCCGGGGGGACGCGGCCCTCGAGACCCGTCGCGTCGTCGAGGAAGGCGATGCCCGTGCCGGCAGCTCGCCGGCCGCCGCCTACGCGCCCTTGGCGGCCACGTCACGGGGCGGGTGCGTCGGCGCCGCACCCGGGCGTGCGAAGGCCCTCGGAGTGGTGCGATCCCACTACAAGGTCAACCTCGAGGCGGTAGCGGAAGGCTACATCGTGCCCGAGGGCGTCGAGGACGAGGTGGCCATGGAGCGTGCGGACGCGCTTGCCGCCGACGCCGCCGAGTCGCTCGCCGAGGCCTTCGAAGAATTCCTCTTCCCGACGCCGCCGATGCCGCCGCTCCGCCCCGCCCGAAAGCACCCGGGCGCTAGGCCCGTTTTTTGTTTATGTGTATCGAATTTGGCCTCGTGGCCTCTTGTAAACAAACAAGTAGTTTCGTGAACATGGTCAGTTTGTAAATGAAATCACTTGCTTATTGCGCTTTTTGCTTCTTCTTCTTCCTGAGTAGATTCTAGTTAGGGGAGTCCGCCTTTCGCAGGGGCCCGCTGGGTTGGAGGCGAGAGAGACGGGCCATAGCCGCGCGGCGTAGGCTGTCTCTGGCTCGCGCGCTCCTTCCGCTGTGCCGCCTACGCCCGTTCGAATCATGGCTCGAGGTTGAAGTGGGGAACAAACTTAGCGCGTGTTGTTACGTTTTTTGCGCGAAAAAATGGGGCCATTTTGGGGGGGGGGGGGTGCCCCCCCCGCAAGAGCCCCCGAGGGTAACTTGGGTTTCGGGGGGAAAGCCGAGTTGCCCTTTTATTATACTTGGAGTATTTACATAGGTGACACCAACCGGGGCGTTGGCCGTGTGTTTGTACAACGTAAAATACTTGGAAATCCTAGCTAAGGGTAGAAGCGACGTAGCCGTTGGATGTTCCAAGCGTTGGTGAGTTCTTCGCCGTCCTCGTTGGCAAGCTTGTACGTGCCTCGGTTTGAGCACCTTCACCACGACGTAGGGTCCCTCCCATGGGGGCGATAGCTTGTGGCGCCCTCGGTTGTCTTGGCGTAGCCTTAGGACCAAATCCCCCTCGCCGAAATCCCTCCGACGTATCTTGCGCGCTTGGTAGCGCCGTAGGACCGTTGATATCTTGCGGAGTGCATCAACGCCACGAGGCGTACTTCATCCAGCCTCGGTCCGGCGAGTCCTCGCGGGCTCGCCGGTTAGCATCCCTCGTTGTAATCTCGAACCTTGGGCGACCCGTATTCCGCATCCGTGGGGAGGACGGCCTCCGCGCCATGGACTAGGAAGAACGGGGTGAACCCGTGGCTCGCTTGGGGTGGTCCTTAGGCTCCACACGACCGCCGGTAGTTCTTGGAGCCATTTCCGGCCGCATTTGTTGAGCCGGTCGAAAATCTCGGGTTTGAGGCCTTGTAGGATCATGCCGTTGGCACGTTCTACTTGGCCGTTGGTCCGTGGGGTGTGCCACAGCGCCCAATCCACGCGGATGTGGAACTTGTCGCGGGAACTCCAAGAATTTCCGGCCCGTGAACTGGGACCCGTTGTCTGTGATGATGGAGTTTGGCACTCCAAAGCGGTAGACGATGTCCGTGAAGAACGTGACCGCCTGCTCGCCCTCAAATTCGTAATGGGGCGCACCTCCACCCACTTGGAGAACTTGTCAATTGCAACCAGCAGGTGGGTGAAGCCCCCGGGCGCCTTCCGCAGGGGCCCGACGATGTCCAACCCCCACACAGCGAACGGCCATGTTACGGGGATTGTCTGCAGAGTGTGAGCTGGCAAGTTGGTCTTGCGGGCGTAGAACTGGCACCCTTCGCAAGTGCGCACGATTTCGTTGGCGTCCGCGACCGCGGTAGGCCAATAGAAGCCTTGGCGGAACGCGTTGCCGACGAGGGTGCGCGGCGCGGCGTGGTGGCCACAGATCCCCGCGTGGATGTCCCGTAGGAGCTCGCGCCCCTCGGGAATGGGTATGCATCGCTGGAGGATGCCCGACGCGGCGCGCTTGTACGGCCTCACCGTCGACCGGGGTGAACGACTTGGCCATCCCGGCGATGCGCCTGGCTGCGGCCCGGTCCGCGGGGAGCTCCCCTCGATCAATCCAGGCGATGTACTTCTCCCGCCAGTCCGCCTGGGCGGGAGCCGCTCGATGTTCATCGCGACGGGCCTCGTGGGAGCCGTACCCCTCGAGAAGGGAGAGCACGTACGCCTCGTTCGAGGGGTCCTCCTCCATGGGTTCCGCACCCGCTGGATTCGAGGGAGCCCCCGAGGGTCCGCTGTCGCCCGAGGGGTAGGGCTCGAAGGTGACCGATGGCCGCGCGATGTCGCGCGCGAAAACGTTCGGGGGGAACGGTGATCCGCCCGACGCGATCTTGGCAAGTTCGTCGCCTCCTCGTTGTACCGGCGGGGTACATGATTGAGCTCGATGCCGTAGAATTTGTCTTCGAGGGCCCGCACGGCCTTGCGTAGGCCTCCATCTTGTCGTCGTGGCAACTCGCGTTCTTCATGACTTGGTCGATCACGAGCCGCGAATCCCCTCGCACGTCGAGGCGCTTGATGCCCAACTCAATGGCGATCTTGAGGCCGCGAGAGGAGGGCCTCGTATTCCGCCATATTGTTAGACGCGGGGAAGTGGAGGCGCACCGCGTAGCGCATGTGCTCCCCGAGGGGTGACACGAAGAGCGAGCCCGCGCCCGCTCCCCGTCTTCATCACCGAGCCGTCGAAGAACGGAGTCCAAAGACTCGCTTGAATTTGAGGGGGCGGCAGCCGTGTGTCCGTCCACTCGGCCGACGAAGTCGGCTAAGATTTGTGATTTGATGGCCTTGCGCGGAGCATAGGCGAGCGTCTCGCCCATCAACTCCACGGACCACTTGGCACCCCTGCCCGCCGCGTCGGGGTTGCGAATGATCTCTCCTAGCGGGAAGGAAGAGACCACCGTAACTGGGTGGGCCTCGAAGTAGTGGCGGAGCTTGCGCCGCGCGAGGACTACCGCGTACAACAGCTTCTGGACCTGGGGGTAGCGCGTCTTCGTGTCCGATAGGACTTCGCTGACGTAGTAGACCGGCCTCTGCACGGGTAGGGCATGCCCTTCCTCCGTGCGCTCCACAACGATCACGGCGCTGACCACCTGGGTGGTTGCGGCCACGTAGAGTTGGAGGGGCTCGCCGTCTCGCGGCGGCGTAAGGATTGGGGCGTGCGTCAGAGACGTCTTCGGCTTGTCGAGCGCTTCTCGGGCCTCGGCGGTCCAAGAGAAGCGCTCGTGCTTCTTGAGCCGCTCGGTAGAGGGGCAGTGCCCTTCTCACCGAGCCTCGAGATGAAGCGGCTCAGGGCGGCAAGGCACCCCAACACCTTCTGCACCCCTTTGAGGTCCCGAATTGGACCCATTCGCTCGAGGGCGGCGACCTTTTCAGGGTTGGCCTCGATTCCCCGCTGGGAGACGATGTATCCTAGGAGCATGCCCCGCGGCACTCCAAAGACACATTTTTCGGGGTTGAGCTTGACCCCGTTGGCCCGCAGTGCCTCGAATGCGATGCCAAGATCGCCGACCGGGTCGTCCGCCTTCCCGGTTTTGACAACGATGTCGTCTACGTAAGCCTCGACCGTCCGCCCGATATGATCCCCAAAAACGTGCCGCATGCGCCGCCGGTACGTTGCGCCCGCGTTTCGAGGCCAAAAGGCATCGTGACGTAACGAACGTCCCGAACGGTGTGATGAACGAAGTCGCGAGCCGGTCGGACTCCTTCATTTTTATTTGATGATATCCCGAATAGGCATCAAGGAAACAGAGTAGTTCACACCCACCGTGGAATCAATGATCCGATCTATGCGTGGTAAAGGAAAGGGAACTTTTGGACATGCTTTATTGAGACCGGTGTAGTCGATACACATCCTCCACTTCCCATTTTTCTTTTTTACAAGCACGGGATTGGCTAACCACGTAGGGTGGAACACTTCCTTGATGAATCCGGCCTCGAGGAGCTTCCGCAGCCTCCACTCCGATCGCCCGTCGCCGTTCCTCGTCGAAACGGCGTAGCCGCTGCTGAACAGCGCGAGCGTTAGGCAGGATATCAAGGGAGTGCTCGGCGACCTCCCTCGGGATGCCTGGCATGTCCGAGGGGCTCCACGCGAAAACGTCGGCGTTGGCGCGGAGGAAGTCGACGAGCACTGCTTCCTATTTAGGATCGAGGGTCGAGCTGACCCTCAAAGCCTTGCCCTCGGGGGCCGATGGGTCGAGGGGGACCCCTTTGGCTTGCTCGGCGGCCTCGAACGTGCCGACGTGCTTGGTGGTGGAGCCGAGGTCGTCGTTGACCATCTTCTCCGGTGTGTTTACCGGCCGCTTCGTCCCGGCGCTAGTGCTTCCGCATGCTCCACGCACTCGACATCGCGAGCCGAATGCATGCTCGATCGACGACCCGACGGTGATGACGCCGTTTGGACCCGCATCTTCATCTTCGAGTACGTGTAGTTGGGGACCGCCATGAACTTGGCATAGCATGGTCGCCCGAGGATGGCGTGGTAGGCCCCTTTGAATCCCACCACTTCGAATGTGAGGGTTTCCTTGCGGAAATTCTTGGGGGTCCCAAACCGGACGGGCGCATCGATCCGCCCGAGGGGTTGAACCTCGCTTTCCGGCGCGATGCCGTGAAACGGCTTCGTGCCGGGCCGCACCTCGGTCCACCCCAATCCCCATCGGGCGCAACGTATGCGCGAAGAGGATATTGAGGCTACCGCCTCCGTCCATAAGGACCTTCGAAAACCGGGCGTTCCCAATGATGGGATCGACCACCGTGGGGTACCGGCCCGGTTCGGGATGCGATTTGGGTGATCATCCCGGCTAAAGGTGATGGCATCCTTCGACCCGCTGAGAAAGGCCGGAGGTGCCCTCTCTCGCGGCGAGGACTTCGTGCCGCTCCTTCTTGCGCCGCCGGGTTGACATGTCAACGTAGGTCCCCCAAAGATGAGGAACACATTTTCGACGGCGGGGAAACCACCCGCGTCGCCATCGCCCCCATCCTTCTTGGCCTCTCGCCTCCTTCGCGGCGGCACGGCCGTAGAATTTCTTGAGCATGTCGCACCGCTCAAGAGTATGATTCACGGGGGTCTTGTGGTAGGGGCATGGCTTCTTCATCATGTCATCGAACACCCCCGGCCTCGAGGAGCCGGCCGAGGGCCCCGTCGGGCCGGGTCAACGGCCGAGGGCCTCGGCGTTGCCGCCGTTGCGCCCCGCGCGCGCGCCCGCGGCGCGGCTTCTTCCCCCTTCTTGCCCCGCTTGTCGTTGCGGCGCGGCTCCTTGGACCCGCCGCCCTCGCGCGGCGTGTCCTCGGAGCGCTTGCCCTTCTTGCCGTCGAAGATCGCCCCCACGGCCTCCTCTCCGGGAGGCGAAGCCGGTGGCAATGTCGAACAGCTCGTTCGAGTCCGTGGGCGGGCTACGTCCCGGCTCGCGCACAAGGTCCCGCACGTGGTGCCCTCGAGGAACGCGTGCACGATCTCTCGACCGTGCCACGCCGGGGAGCTTCGTGCGCCGCTTGGAGAAGCGCCGTATGAAGTCCCGCGGCCGACTCGCCCGGCTTCGCGTGCGGGGAGCGCGCATCCCGAGAGTTCCCGGGCGCACGTATGTGCCCTGGAAGTTGCCCACGAAAGTGTGGACTAGATCGTCCCAGTTGTGGATCTGGCTGGCGGGCAAATGCTCGAGCCATGTCCGGGCCGCATCGCCCAGATGCAGGGGCAAGTTGCGGATGATTACTTCGTCGTTGGTGGCCCCGCCCAGCTGACAGGCTAGGCGGTAATCGTTGAGCCAAACACGAGGGTCCGTTTCCCCGTTGTACTTGATGATCGTCGAGGGTTGACGGAAGCGCTGGGGGAACGCCGCCGTGCGGATCTCCCGGCTGAACACACGGGTGCCCGGGGGCTCTGGTGTCGGGGAGCGATCCTCACCGCTGTCGTAGCGTCCTCCCCTTCGAGGGTGGTAGCCCCTGGCCGCTCGCGCGTCCGCCTTGCTGGTGCGCCGGCGTTGATGACGTTGCGGGCGTCGCCATCCAGCGCCCCGCGTGTGTCGAGGAGCCGTTCCTTGGCCGGCGTGCGTCCCCGGTCGCCAGGGTCGACCCGCATGCACCGAGGGTTCGCCCCCCGGTGCCGGATCATCACCCCGCGCGTCCCCCCCCGTTGGCGGATGCGTGAGGCCGAGCTTTCGGCTTGCCGGACGGCCGCTTGCTCAAGGAGGGTCCGCACCTCGCGTGCATGTCTCGAGCCTCGGGGGTCGAGGGTGCCGGCATGGCGCGCGGCGGTGTTGCGGCGGCGATGAGCTTTTGGCTCGCCCGCGGCGGAGTATCCGCGTTGTCGACGTTGGGGACGGGGTTGAGGCGGTCGCGGACTTGCCGCCCGGCTCCCGCGCGCGTTCGCCGCGCGCGGAGGCCTCCCCCGCCATCGAGGCACCGGAGTAGCCGCACGGTCCGCACTCCTCGCGCCGCCTTGGCCTCGAGCTCGCGAGCTTGGGCCACCGCGCGTCGACGTCGGCCCCCGCATGTGCGCTTGGCCCCGCGGCCGGCGTGTAGCGGCTCCCCGGGGCCGGCGTGACTTCCCCGTCTCCGGCGCCCGCCGCGCCGGCGGCGTTGGCCGGGTCGTTGGTGATGACGGCGCAACATTCCCGCGTGGGGTCGTAGCTCCCGCGTCGGAGTCGTCGGAGCGACCGAACCGTAGTCCGTGGCGTCGAGGGAGCGCCCGAACGCGACCGGGTCCCGCACACGGGAGAAGTCCCACTCCGCGTATCCATGACGGTTGGCGGGCGGCATCGTGTCGACGGAGCCCGGGGGACGACTCGTCCGTCGCCGAAGTGCCGGGATCCCCGGCGACGAAGACGTGCCGACCGGGCGGAACCCTCGCGCATTGTCGTGTTGACGTTGGCGTTGTAGGCCGTAGCGGCGCCACGCAGCCCGATGGGGACGCGTGGTCCGAGACCGCGCGCGGTCCCGCCGGGGCGGTGGCGGCCGTCGTGACGTTGGGCGCACCGCGCCGGGCGGCGGCACGCCGGCCCGCCGCCGCCGCTCGGACCGCGCCCGGCGCGAACGTAGCCCGAGCGGCGCGGCGGCGTCGCGGCGTCGACGGACCCGCGCATCCGTGCTCGCGAGTGCCCGCGCCGCGCGGACGTGCGCGCGGCGGAGACCGCAGCGGACCCGGCCTCCCCGCGCGCGCGTAGCTCCTCACGGTTGGTGAGGCGCATGAGATAGCCATTCCCCGTGGCCCGGAAGTTCAAGTCCCCGAAGCGGATCTCGAGCCCGCCGGAAGGGGGTCCGAGCTACCCATGTTGTAGCGGGTGCTACGGTACTCGGTGCGAATCACCATGAAGGGAGTCGGCGAAATGACCTTAGGCGCTCGTGAGCCCCACGGTGGGCGCCAACCGTCGGTGCGGAATATGGTCCCGACACTAACCAAGAGATAACGCCTAAGTCTATCCCTCAATGGTCGATGCCAAGCAACAAATGACACAAGGTTTATCCCGGTTCCCGCCGAGGGGGCCGTACGTCCGACAGCGGTGGTGTGCTCGTGGCACTATATTGCTCGGCACCGGGGGTGCTTGTAGTGGGGCAAATACAAGCGAGGTGGGAGAAGAAGCGTGGCTTCCAAGTCCCTGGTGAGTGGCTGGAGATGTTATGGGAGAATAAGAGAGTGAGTGCACAATGCGCTGTGTTCCTCTGGATCCGTCCCCCCCGCGGCTGGGGGCTCGCTTCCCCTTTTATAGGCCAAGGGGGCGGCGAGTTACATGCACGCCGCGCTACCTAGCTACGTGTAGGAGCACGTCGTGCTACAGCGTAGAGCGGGCGATCGTCCGAACGATCCACGCCGCGATCCGGCCATGATGGCCTACTTCGTTCCCGAACAAGGGTGGCGGTTCGAGGGTAGGAGGCGGCGAGACGGTGATGGCGTTCTCTCGGTAGGCTTCGAGGGAGGTGCCGATGATGTCCCGCACGGGGTACGGGGAGCGGGCGAACGGCGTTCCTTCCCAATGAGCTCGCGGTGGCGGAGTGGTTGCCGCAAAGGTGCTCGGGCGTGCGCCGCGGAGTCGGGCGTGCGCCCGCATGCGTGGGTACGGCGGCCGCGCG
This sequence comes from Cenchrus americanus, assembly GCA_947561735.1. Taxonomy (NCBI): domain Eukaryota; kingdom Viridiplantae; phylum Streptophyta; class Magnoliopsida; order Poales; family Poaceae; genus Cenchrus; species Cenchrus americanus. The sequence goes on along the minus strand of OX387244.1, from coordinate 70,209,601 downwards.
CGCGCGTGGCCGGGATGGCCACCCACCGCCTAGCGCCCCTTACCTAACCCGCAAGGTCACGGGAAAGTGGAATCGAGGGGTGCGCCCGCCCCCTTTCGAGGGTCGGGCGCGTTAGCCGTAGGCGGCGGCGTGCGCACGGTGTCACGGGACCGACACCGGCCGTACCGCACGGTCCATCCCACGGTGGCGGGGATGGGCTCCTTCCCCGGGGAGTTGGTGCGGCGGCACCGGGCGTGAGCCCCGGCGCATGATGGCGGCGCCGTCCCGCGGCGTCGTGGCGTTAAATGCCCAAGTACGGGGCCGGCGCACGCGTGTGGGGTGCCCGTGATCGTGGCGGGCCCCGCCGAGGGCGGAGCGGACCCTCGAGCGAGGCGGGACTCGCTCGAGGGGGGGAGCGCGCCCTCGAGCGGGGCGGGACCGCTCGAGGGAAGGGCCGCCCCTCGAGCGGGGCGTACCTGTTCGAGGGAGGGAGTTGCCCCTCGAACGGGGCGAACCCGTTCGAGGAGGAGCATGCCCTCGGGCGAGTCGGAGCCTGCTCGAGGGGTCTTCCTAGGCGGGCCGCCTTGGTGGGCCTCCGAAGTCCTGCTGCATGGGCCGTATCCTGCATGGTTAGCTCCCTGCATGGTTAGGCTTAGCTTATGTTGATGCAGGAATTTAGGTAGGGGTTCCCCCATTGTTTGAGGGGACCCTAAGGGCGGTCCCCGACACCATGTACATTTGCTGAAAGACACTGGATGATATAATAATGATTTCAACTCAAAATGCTTCAATCTGGACAAACATGCCCCTATCCTTTACATGAGTCCACGATCGTTGTAAGAAAAATTGAGAAGCAAGAAAAGGGGAAGAGAATGGAAGAGAAAGCAAGATTATCCGTGAGCCAACATCAAGATTCAGTAGCATGAGTGCATGGTGCAGCATAGCAATCTGCCATGGAACAAGCACTGCGCACCACAGAAGCGAGCTGCCCTGAATGTTGTAGGCGCATCTGAGCAGATGCAGCAGCAAAGTAGAAGCTCACCAAAGCTCCGTCCCGTGCTGCTTGTCTGCCGCACGCTGCTGCGCCGCCACCTGGCAGAGCGCGTCGCCCGTGGCCTTGGCATGGGCCTGCCTTGCCTCGAGCTTGGCCGAAGCTCCGTGCCAGTAGGCACAACACTTTATGGCGCGATGGGGGAGATGGAGAGGTTGCTGGGGACCCAGGGTTGCCCGCCTAGATCCGCCGCCGAATACGCTCATCTTGCAGCCGAGGACGCCGGAGTTGGCTGCCGGGGACCGGGGTCACCGCCGAGGCTGCCGGGGTTGGCCGCATGGGCCTCCCCAATGTGGAGCATTTGTGTGGAGCTGTTGGGCGCAACTGCCGTCGGGGAGGGGGGCTTGCCGGGAGGAATCGCCGCCGCCGCTTGGTTAACGAAAGCTCCTGCGATGAAAAAACACAGGAGGAAAAACCAGCACGCTCCTTTTCATCCGTTCTCCCTGCTTGGGAATTCACCCCCAAATATATCGATCTGCTCCGCCTACTTCATTGATCCGTGGATCGATCCGCGCGCGGGTCCGGTTTGCCGGACGAGCTCGAGGTCTGGTTCTTCGCCTCGTCAGGGGAGGAGCAGGAGGACGAGATGAACGACGCATGGGGCAGCCAGAAATTTCGAAATTTGACACCCAATTCGACTACCTCCCTACTTTTGACACCTAGTTCATAGCCTCTTCAAAATTTGACACCCGGGCTGCGAATTGTTTCAAAAAAAGGACTCACCTCATATTATATTATTTCTACTCCATCTGGCACTATTCTCTCATGTGAGGAGACCAAAATGCCCCTGTCCAATCTACACAGAGTCCGCAGCCCTATTTTCCTCCCTATCTCGCTCACACAAACCTGTTTTCCTCTCGAACCGCAGTGCCGCCCGTGACGAACCCTAGCTGGTCCGACGACGGCGACGGCGCCCCTGCAGCCACGCCGCCGGCTCTCTGGTGGGTCTGTTCCCCACCCGTTCCCCGCCGCCGCAGCCCCTAAGCCGCCTCTCTGCTCAGCCGCCGCTCGCCCCTCTACTCAGCCGCTCCTCTGCTCAGCCGCCCCTGCGTAGCCGTCCTGTGGTCTGCCGACGCTTCCACTAGCCATGTCGCAGCAGGCATCGAGCGGAGGCCGCGCGCGAGGGCGGTCTGCTGTTGTTTTGCCAGCACAACAGTGTGGTTCGACAATGGTGGAGTCAGGGTGGAGGCAGGGTGGTCGACGAGGTGACTGGGTTGCCGTTGATCGTTTTCCCCTTTTGCAAAGATGTTAGGGTGGAGGCAGCGACAACGGTGTACTCTTCTTCGAACATTAGCCGCCGTTATTTCAAATGCCCAAGGAATTTCATCAATGTAAGTGATACCTAATAGCATCATATTACCGGCGTTACTTGGATTTTGTGGTGAATTGCTTGGTTTTGTTTTGCAGGATCGCACATCATGCCCTATGTATAAGTTTGAGGATGCATATGAGGCTTATTTATATAGAGAAGGATATCTAAGTTCAACTTCTTCCCCTGATGCCGTTCCAGAGCTTGTGCAAGCAATACAGGATCTGAGACAAGGACTTGATGAGTTGAAGGAGCGTGCAAAATTTAGAGAACCTAGAATCAATAGTTGTTGTGTTGTTCTTGGATGCTTGAACTTAGTTGTTATGTCTTTGGGCATCTTGTTGTATTTTTTTAAATGAAATGCAATGAAGTTGTTCTTGTTGCCTTTCCTAATGTATTTTGCTGGAATGAAGTGAAATTCAGCTGTATGAAATGAAATGAAATGAAATGAAATGAACTTGTTCTTGTTGCCTTCCATGTTTTAATTTTGGCAGCATGTACCTTGTATATGAGGGATGGATGAAATAACACATAAAAGATTTATCAAGGGAACAAATAATAGGGGCTCATAAATGAGATATCCATATGTAAAAATAAGTTGTTCACTCCAACATAGACATTTCAGTCAACATAGACATTACAGCCACACATATAGGTCCATAATTTCACACACATACTTGTCCATAATTTCACACACATACAGGTCCATAGTTTCAGAAATGCCCACACACATACAAAAGGATGGATACATGTCCATAGTTTCCTGACAGCATCATACAAAAGCATGGATACAACTTCAATCGTTTGCATCTTCTTGACAGCCATTTTTTGCACCCATGTTTGCATCTTTCATAAGATATGGAATTGCCTTCTCAGCTACCCAATTATGAGATGCCATCTTGGTTCCTCTAACTCTCCCCGTTGATAAACAAAAATGGTCAGAATTGTTTACAGTAACCTACCAAAATGAAACAGATTAGTTACTAACACACAAATGCACTTAGGTTGTAAAAAGGAAACAAATTGTCAGTTAGAGAAGGTTAGAAAAAAATTAGTACCCTGACTTGCTTTTTATCAGGCATCAATCTTGCCACAATAGTCCATGGACAGCCATTAGCTTTGCAATATCCTCGAAATCTTTGTTTACTAGATTTTTCTGTCCCCATCTCAAATTGTTTCTTTATAGCATGATGCCTCGCAGCTGCCCGAAACTCTCATAGATTTGTATATGGCACCAGCATGCATTGGAGGGTCATCCCTATCATAATCAATAGCATCCTCCCCAGGGATCACATCGTCAACCGGCAATGCTGCACCTTCTAGGTCAATATCATCATTAGAAAATTCATTCTCCTTTTCTGCAGCTAACTTTTCTTTCTCTGCCCTCTCATCCTCTTCTCTAAGCCTAAGAAACTCATACATAACATCTTCATTCATTATTGGCCTAGCTGAACCAATTTGATCTTCTGTAAATGGTAATATCTGAAGACTTTCCCAATCAATTTCAGGAGGCTCATTGCTGGAATTAAACTGTCCACTACCAACATCTGTCATTGCATTGTTGCTCATTACTACCTCTGAAACACATGACTTAGAACATAATTCCAAATGTCTGTCTTCAACATCCACATACAAAACAAGCTTCTGGTCAGTCTTCCTTTCAGAGAAAGCACAAGTCAAAGCATTATCATCCGCTAATTCCCTTTCTCCACCACTACTCATGTCAAATTCATAAATTTTAAGTCGCTGGCAGCTTCCCCATTTAACCCTTTCAGCCAATTCCTTCTCTATCATCTCCAAATTGCGACACCGACAGTCAATCTACATGTTGCATTCGGATCGATCCTAACGAGTACCAACAAAAAAATACATAACTGTACGTATCAGTTAGAATCCTAATCGTCTTATTCACGGCTACACATCTTCCTATTTCAAGCTGCCAACTTTCAACAGAGGGATTAAAGATGGGATTGTTGCCTTACCCAGGAGGGATCTCGAAGGGGATCATCATCCTCCTTCACGCTGCCACGAACGCCCCAAGCCGCCGTTGCAGCACAGCACAGAGAGGCAACGACACGGTTGGCGGGTGGCTGCGTGCCCGGCCCTGTCGCAGAGGCGTGCGGGTGCTGGCTCGAGGGGTTCGAGGGAGATGACGAGCTGGGGAAGGGCGGCAGGTGTGGACGGGCGGCGGGAGCGGACGGGCGGCGGCGGACCAGTGGCCGGCGGCGGACCGACGGGCGGCTACCCATGGGCCAGCCTGTGTTAAGTTGAAATTCTCCTGTACAGAGCATGGGAGGTGATGGAGTCTAGAGAAATTGGCTAGGGGCATTTTGGTCTCCTCACATGAGAGAATAGTGCCCGATGGAGTAGAAATAATATAATATGGGATGAGTCCCTTTTTGAAACAATTCGCAGCCCGGGTGTCAAATTTTGAAGAGGCTATGAACTGGGTGTCAACAGTAGCGAGGTAGTCGAATTGGGTGTCAAATTTCGAAATTTCTCTCCACCAGCAACAACAGCAGAGGCTCCGTCAGCAGCAGCTCTCCCTCAGTCTCACCCCCGCAGTCCCACCCCTTCCTTCCCAAATCCCCACGTCGGTGGACGCTTCTCCTCACCGCCACCGGCGCGCCGCCGCTGGGGCCAGGGAAGGGCGGAGCTCGAGCTCTGCTCGATGGCCGGTGGCCGCACGCCGGCTCCACCACGGTCGTGCGCGTGGCACAAGGAGGCCCGCCGCGCCGCCGGCGGACGCTTCTCCCTCACCGGCGGCGGCGCCCCGCCACATGGGCCGGGGAGGGGCGAGCTCGAGCTCCCACGCCGCGGCCGCGCGGGCGGGTGCTTGATGGCGGCGGCCCCGCACGCGGCTCCACCGCGGTCGTGCGCGCGACACAGGGAGACCGCCGCGCCATCGTTCCCTCCAACGGCCGACGCCCAGCAATGCTCAACTGTGATGGCTAGAGGTTGAAGATAACCTTGCACTTGGGACCTACGTGTAAGTGACAGAAGAGATAGATCAAGAGGAAGAAGGCAAAGGGTACGAAGGACATTTTACACATTGCTTGCTGACTTGGATCCCCGGAATGAGATTTGGCGTACCACCTGAGCAAATGTGGTATTTTTTTAGTATTTTTCATCGTTGTGTGGTAAAAATGTAATGACAATCGAGAAGATGTTATCCGGAGAGGCGCACTCCTTGTGGTAATAAGTTAAATATCCCCAATCCGCTGCCGTGCTGCATCGCTTGGCCGAGACTCCGCGACGTCGCCTCAACCCCTGTTGCTCCGTCGTCTGCTTCGCCAGTCGCTCGCCCCCGCGCCGCCTGATGCGCCGCTAATGGCGGCCTTTTGCCCCCGTAAGCCGACGCGACGCCGGCCGCATATATGCCGCAGCTCACTGTCCGCCGCGCCTTTCCCGCGCGCGCCAGGATTGGCTCATTATGCTGGCCGGGGAAGAGGGGATTCCAAGCGCCCGCGCGAAAATTCGTTCCACACCCCCGTGCGGCGTCTCCAGCCCACATGTTTTTTTTTTGATTCCCGCGGATGCGGAGGCCGCCGTCGGGATGGGGACGGGGGAGACGTTGCCGATCGGCAAAGCAGTGGGGGCTGCTCGGCACTCGATCCATTCCTTCCTGGCAGTGGTCAGTGGTGGCGCAAGTGGGCGACAGGACAGGTGCCGCCGCCGCTGTCTAGCTGCTTCTCGGGGGGAAGGGCCGGGCTCTTTTAAGCCTTGGCTGTTCGCGGCGGAGGCGTTTGTGGGCTAATCTTGCTTGCGCCTGGCGAGGAGGAGCCAGCGATCACTAAGGTAGTTGAATTCTCCTCGTCTGTCTCCTGAATGGTGGTATCTTGTTCTGCTTTGATGTAGATTGCTTGAATTTTGGGCTGTTGTTTTCCTAATCGCAGCGTTATCATGCCAACATCGCTTAGGACGGCACTAGATGGTCTCTTTTGTAAGCATTTTTCGTGCTTACAAAAGAAGAATGATGAATTATACAGTGTTATCTACTTTTTTCACAACAAGTTGCAGCCGTGAGATTGGATGTAGAAGTTTTGCCACTGTTCTTTGTTGAGGTTCCATAAACGTACGAAGATTAATTACACAAACCATTTGCTAAGAATCATGGGGATCCTACCATCTTAAAGCTGTTGACAACTAATCAACCGGCAGTCAGTGATAGTCCTAATTTCACGTTCATGGCTAACTGTTAGTACACGGTTGGTAAAAATAATTATGTACAATGGATACCGTTGCCCTTGTACAAAAAGAAAATAAATAAATAAATCTTGAAAAAAACAAAGATAACCTTCTCAGGGCTGGCAGGTCCAAACTCTTTTCCTTTCTATTTTGACTAACTGATATATAATTCTTTGAAGTTTGATCCTAATGAAGTTGCTTACTACTTTGTTAGAAATATTGAAGTACGCTTGTTTTGTTGAACTAAAGCTGATGAATTTTACTTTCTGGAGCTTACACATAAGTCTATGTCTGTATAGTAGCATTTAGAGTATCAGACACCATATATTGGAAAATGTTTCAAACAAGCAACAAAAGCAGAGAAAGCTACGCTTCAATCCTGCTACTAAACTTCCTGCCAGATATGTTGAAGAGTTCCATTATGGTAGTTTCCAACTTCCTGTAACCCAACTTCGCACCTAGTACTTTCTCGTAAGTCTTTCCGTGGGCCTTTTCCACCTAGCAACTTGAAAAGCATTTTCTCATAAGACATTATTTTATTTTGTATTTGCAAGTCCAAGATACCTTTTCACTTGATCATAATGCATTGCTTTCTTTTGTTAGTGAAGTCTCTAATTTGAGCTACACATCCATTCTTTCCATTTTGACAGAACATTCAAACAAATCTGCCCATCTATGAAACTTAACGGCACTTGAAAGTTGTTATCATGTCAGATTATCCTGCCAAAAGATTTGGGGAGAAAGAGTTTCAAATCCTGTCAGGCCAAAGTGATCTTGGTTTACCTTTTGAGCTCATCAAAACTGGTGTATCTGAAAGCCTGATGTTGGGTGTGAGCAATGCAGGTGCATCTACAGAGAATACACATCGGTTTAGTTCTAAGACCTGGGGCATAACTCATAATGTTTGCCGAGGAGTTGAGTGCAAGAATGTTGGTCGGGTTGGTACAGCTTTTGAAAGTTGCATGATGCAGAAAACTATGAACTTATATGCTGCTAATAGAGTGGTATCAGAAAGATTTTCTTTTCATAAGCTTTCAGATATATCTGTAAATTCTCATAAGGTTTTGAGCTCAGACAATCTGAGCGCGGAGTGGGATCACTTCCCTATGTTTGAAATCAACAGGAAGATTGAAAGTATACTTAACCCAAGACGCACTGCATTAGGTTCGTCATCTGATAAGTCTTTTTCTCCACAGAAAGATTTAAAGGTAAACATGTCTACATCTAATGTAATGGCATTTTCATCAAAGGAATGTCAGTTCCACTCACACCGAATAGCTGATGAGAATATGAGTAAGTGCAAATGTACAGGTGCCGTCCTGTCTCACCAAGATAAACATATTGGTCTCAATTTTGATCAGGCTGGGAAAAAACTGAAAGGCCATTTATCAATTGAAGTGTCAAGCTCTTGCATCAACAATGAGACTAATTCATCATGTTCATTGACAGACAAGCTCTGTGCTAGCAATCTTGTTGTGAATTCAAATGAAGCACCTTGTTCTAGTGAGAACTTCATGTTCTCAGCAAGCAGAAAAGAGAATGACAATGCTGAAGGTACACTCCTGGAAATGAAATTAGGAGGATGCCCTAAGCAACACTGTCTTGAGAAAGTAGCAAATCATGGGCCAGTGCTTGGTAGAGAATGTGAGATGCAACCGGTCAGTGCTTCTACCACCAGCGAAGGGAGTGATGTGGAAACTAGCGATCATGGTATGGTATTTGCTAATCTATTACAGAGTGAACATGAGAATCTGCATACACACAGGGTGAATTCTGCAATGAAGTCGACAAAATCCTACGACCTACCTGGTAACATTGAAAGCACACTAGCAATGAAGAGCAAGGTTGAAACATTGGCTCTTGGGAAACAGCCAAAGGACATATTGACAGATGGCAAGCCAATGACTTCCTGCTTATTTGAAATGCTAGCACTGCCTTCCAAATCACATGTTACATATTTCAATGATCCCATATCTTTAGGTAAATCTTGTGGTAACATGGGTAGCTGTTCCCGGGGAGCCCAGAAACAGTTCGCAACTAAAACTGATACATTGTATGGTGGTACGAACCATGCATCAGGTGAGGCTATTATGAGATAATCTATTTTAGAGCATGCTCTTCTGAAGTTCTGGTACACCTGGATGGCAAAATGCACAAAAACCTACTTATTTTGTTGTTTGTGCCTAAAGGTTTGCCTTATAATACCACTGAGATGAAAATAGTCTCAACACAAAATTGTAATTGATTTTACTCACTATAATTTATTGATATGTTTTTTTCTGGCTTCTTTGCAGGCTTTGCTTCAACGTCAACACAGAAGTTATTATACCAGCCTGATGATTGCAACCATAACAGAGTTAGTGCTCAAACACCATGAATCATAAATCTTTATTTAATGTTGTGTGAATAGTACACACAACTGCAAATAGAGCTTTCTTTTCCTTCATGCAAGCCTTTTTAGTTTCTGCAACTTTACCAAGTCTTTGTGCTATCATGCATATAGAAAATCATGATACTAGAGCTAATAAAAAAACCCTGAATGAAAAACATAACCCACAGAAACTTCTACAGTAACTTCACCTTATTATATCCTTGACACCATGCCACTCATTCTACATTCGTCATGACGACTGTGATCATAAAACACCATTTCATATTACAAACTTATAATTCTTACAGTCGTTATGATTGTTAGCACTTAGGAGCTTAATTTTTTCCCCACAGGACTCTGGCTGTCCAAACACAGCAAAATCTGAGCAGATTGCAACTTCATCTATCAGAGGAGTTTCAAGCTACAGTGGAGGAAATGAAACTATCAACGTGACTGCAGGAAATCACAGGTCTTCTCTGAAAGAAACATGCACCAATAAGCAAGGATGGAGCATGTCGAAGATATCGAGTATGAACCTAGATCTAGTTCTTTTTCAGATAAGCAGAATGAGAAATCCAATTTCCAGTGCTCTAATTGAGTCACCAGTATGTTCAGAGCCAAGTGACAGGTGGCTCAAACGTCTGCAAAATGATACCTTGGATTCTCATTTGCCTTGTTCCAAGAGATCAAAGATTGGAGATGGTCCACCACCTGGAGGAGCCTGTACCTTCTTTGGTCAGGAGCTTAATTTTGACATGAGAAAAGCTGATATGATCAACCAGGCGAAGGAGGTCCAGCTAAGGTATGGAAGATTGGTTAACCAACAAAATCTAGAAGGCTCTCTTATTTCGGCAAAAAGTCTTAACAGTTGGATAGGAAGATGGTGCCAAGGTGGCACCCCTATTTACCATGGCACTTCAAATGTTGAAAAGCAAACACCAAAGTTTAATGTGCCACCTGATGATCTTGAAGGCCAGTTTCCAAGCATTGCTGCAATGGCGATGATGGGGCGAGCAATGCACAAGTTGCGACCGTGCGAACTTCAGAAAAGAGGTCCTTCGGTAGTGTGGAAGACACAAGGGCTCTGACATTTGAGAAAGTTTGCTTCGTTCTGTCAATCTGTCTCTGTCCACTAGCTGTGAGAGTGCAGGTTAAAAAGATGGGTTAATAAACTAATTATAACGTGTGATTGCCTAGCCTATTCTTTGTCCCAAGATTTTGTCTCTTCTAGAATAATGTCTCATCAATGTATTTTCGATGTGTTAAATTTTGTCAATTGCCTTTTGCGTTCCATGAAAAACAATAGTGGAGGTGATAAGGACGCCTCAATCCTTCGACAGTGTTGAAGAGCACCAGTGTAGCTTATCTGTAACACACTTATTGCAGTATGGCATCAGAGAGGTCCTGGATAAAATAGACCCAAGTTTATTGAAATAATTTCTGCATTCTTTTTTGATCCTAGTGCTTCCTCATATGAGTTTCCATGCCCAAATTCATTGCAATTACATTGCAAAACAAATTCTGAACGGATATTGCTGAAAATAGCTAAGAAATTAAAAAAAAATCGTATCTTCTTATTTCCAGTCTCAATTATCTTGTGCAAGGTCACTGCATTTCTCATGCTGAGTGTCCTCTGCCTTCCAATGTTACACTTTTTTTTTGGTGATGCACTACTTTGTCTTTATTTCTTAACAGCTATTCCCGACAAAGTGCCAATTGTAACAAACATAGGTTATTTACTATTACTGTTTTCTTAAACTTTGATCATCGACACATGAAGAATTAGGTATATTGACTTTCATAAGTTTAAACTTTTATGATTTTTTATTTTTATTATCAATATCATGCCCAAAAAAGAAAGAAATCTACAATTGCGGGGAGACAGCGAACAATGCGAAAGGCAAAATAGATCCGCATCAGGTATTCAGGTTCATTTATTTATTTAGCCCTTCGAGACTGAGTATCATTTTAAGGAAAAAGGAAGAAGCAACTGAGCATGCTCGTGCCATCAGTAAAGCGTTCAGCCGTTCACTGGGTAAAGCGTTCAAACGTTCCCGCGCATGCTGCTGCCGTAACCTGTGGCGGCGTCTGCGGCGCGGTCCCACAGCATGACCCCGCCGTAGTTGGCCGCGCCCTGCACCGCCGGCAGCACCTGCCACCGCAGCGTGCCCGCGTCGATGTACCCGCTGTTCGCCGCGCTCTTCCCCGCCGGGAGGCCCAGGAAGACGTCCCCTGACGGCACGGTGGCCGTCCAATGCCTCCAATCGTTCTCCAGGTCGCTCGCGTCGCCCGGCTGCGCGTACTGGCACTTCGCCTCCGCGTTGTTGTAGAACTGCACCCACACGTGGCTGAAGAGCCCCGTCTTGATCGCCTCGTTGAGGTGCATGCATGTCCGGGTACGGGCACTGCGGCGCCGCCGTGAGCACGCACGCGCCGCCGCAGCAGCGGGACGAGATGGCCCTGGCCAGCTCGTCGTAGTAGTCGACGCCGCCCTTCTCGATGTCGAAGTCGAAGTCGACGCCGTCGAGCACCGCGTCGCCGAGCGGGCGGGACGGCGAGCTGGCCCCGAGGAAGTTGTCTAGTCGGCGAGAGCGCGCCTCGTCGGCGGAGGTGAGGGAGTATCGGTGGCGCCGCCGAGGGAGATGAGCACATTGACGCCGCTCGCCTGGCACGATTTGATGTCGTCACTGAACACGGCGCAGGTCCCAGCGTCCGGGTTGCAGTGGTCGGCGAGGTTCAGGACCGGGGCCTGGCCGTTGCCTTAGCCGAAAGAGCTCATGAATGCGATGTTGACGAAGTTGTACAGCCCGGTGGCGCACGTGTCCGCGAGGGAGCCGCCCCCGCCGCTGCCGCCCTGGCCCCAGTAAACGGCGACCTAGCCGGCGCTGGAAACTACGACGAAGGCGATCAAGAAAGACGCGGCGACGAGGTCACGAGGCGATGGGAGCGACGGAGTCTCGCAGAAGCCATGGATGCCGTGCCGAGTGTACAATAAGGTTCTAAATAACCGGGCGCTATAGAGGATATAGCTTTTGGAAAGGGCAACCGATATGACATTTAGTCCATTAAAGTTGGCTATACCCTGCTAAATGCTGGCTACATCCCGCTAAATACCATAACGATAGTCCACTACTGGAAAAACAGATATTTGTACAAATTGATAACCTTTATTTGTACCTGGTATCCAACCGATACAAACCATCAAGTACAAATGAGGATCACATTTGTACCGGGTATCCCACCCGGTGCAAATGTGAACATTTGTATCGGAGGTCGGTACAAATGTTATTTTATAGAGGGTCAGGGAGGGAGTGTCCCCACCTTAATCATGATTAAAGGGTCGTGGCGCGGTCAAAAGCCAGTACAACTGAGCGTTGAGCAGGGGGGGTTACATCGTGTGTGTGTGTACAGGTGTGTTCTACATGGGAGACAAAGCAAGACACCAGGCATCAGCCACTACTCCATCCTCCCTCGGCAGTCGGTAGCTCCAGAGGCGACCTTCGATTTGACACGAGGCTCAGGACCGATCATGGGATGGCGAGGCTGCAGAGAACACCACATCATTCCGATGCTTCCACAGCATCCATCATATCAAGAGCAAGAAGCAGTTATAGTGTTGCTTCGGCATGGAGGCGGGGCGCGGAGTTGTCCAAGGAGACCGGACCGAGACAGTGGCCGTCTCCACGCCCAGCTTTGCCCAGACGTGTGAACCGAAAGGGCAGCGGAAGGCGATGTGGTCGCTATCTTCGCGGAGACCTGAAAGGACCTTCATGCCGCCTAGAGGGAGGGGGGGGGGTTGAAAAGGCGATACGACCAAATAAAACTTTTCCCCCCGGAAACTTGAGCTTCACTGGCACAGGCGGTTAGACCGCCCCTGCCAGGCGGTTAGACCGCCCCTGACGTACTGAACCAGAGGGGGCGTTTAGACCGGGTCCCGGGGCGGTTAGACCGCCCTGCCCAGTGAACCTGCAAAACAACTCAAGTCTTTTCTTGACTTCGAGCAAGAACCTAAGTTCTTGAGTGGCTCCTGTAGATGATCACAAGCAGAGTGATGATCCCTGCACTCAAAGACAAGCACACCCAATTAGATCGAGCGGAAGAAAAGTAAATTGGTAGAAATCAAAGCAAGTGAGGCAAACCACAAAGGAGAGACGAGGATTTGTTTCCCGAAGTTCACCGCCCACAAAGGAACGACTACGTCTTCGTTGAGGAGCTTGTAAGGGAAATCTCCCACAACAAGCGGGGTCTCTTTCAACCGCTTTCCTCGTTTCCACTAAGCCGATCTTTTCCACGAAGAGGCAAGATTACATCCCTCACAAACTTGCCGCTGCTCACCACAACCTTGGGAGCTAGCCGGCGACGCCTAGTCGTCTAGGAGGCAAACCTCCAAGAGTAACAAATGCTTCAAAGGCTTTCCGACGCGAATCACAAGTGCTCAAGCTATGGGATGCTCTTGCTCAAGCTCACACAGGCTCACAAAGGCTTAAACTCTCACCCCAACACTAGGATATGGCTTGAATAGCAAATCTCACAAAGAGAGAGTTGAGGAGTGTTTCTTTGGCTTTGGCTTATGAAAAACAACAGGGGAGACACCTCAACAACCCTATAATCAACAACCCCAACAAGTGGAGCTCGTGGGGGTACTTATACCCCTCACAAGGAAAACTAGCCGTTAGTATTCTGGCCAGGGCGGTTAGACCGCCTGGTCCGGGCGGTTAGACCGCCCCCAATGGTCAGTTTGAAAACTAGCCGTTGGGCTGCCAGGGGCGGTTAGACCGTCCCCCTGGGGCGGTTAGACCGCCCTGGGTAGAGAGAGCCCAAAAACCCTTCTCTCTTCTCACAAGCACTCCAACACGTGTTGGAGTGGCAAAGGATGGGTTAGAGGTTTGTTAGACTACTCAGGAACTCTCTCAAGACTAGATCTCACTTAGGTCAACTAATGAACACTTTTGATCTTTTGTCTTAGAGCTAATGTTGCATCCCTCTTGATAGTTGTAGGATCTAGGATACCGACTAGAGGGGGGGTGAATAGGCGGTTTAAAATCTAAAACCACAACACTAGAGAAATTTAATTAGAACCACAAGGAGAATTAAATCTCTACCTACTCTATTCCTATGTTGGGGGTTTTGCGGCCTAGGGTGACAAGATATACAACAATCTCTAGAAATTGAATGCTCAAAGTAAAGTACTTGAAAGGAAATTGAGGAAAGAAATAACCGAGCACAAGAGACGAATTTTATCCCATGGTATCGATGACTTGCCGGTCACCCCTAATCCACGTTGAGGTGGATTCAATGTTCAACCACTCTTCTATCAAGACACCACTTGATCTTGAGCCGGTTAGAACCAAAGAACCACTCCACACCTCGATTCCACTAGAGTTGCTCTTTACTGCTCCGGTGAGGTGAGCACAATACCTCTCACAACACGAAATCCGGAGCCACGCGCAATCTTCTTGCGAGCTTCAACAGTTTCTTCCACCACCATGCCGTCTAGGAAGCAGCAACTTCCAAGATTAACAAATCAACCACTTGCTTGATGATTACCTAGTGCCACAAAGATCAAAACCTTGATGCAATGCACTAGAAGCTCTCAATCTCACAAAGAATACAATCACTAAGCCAAGTGAGTGAGAGAGAGGAGAGGGAGAGCTCTACAAGGGAGTATGGATCTTTCAAAGTGCCAAGAGAGCCTCTCCAATCCCGGGCTTGGAGTATATATACTCCCCCTTCCCGTTACTAGCCGTTATGGGAAAAACGCGTACCTCGCGGACTGTCCGCGTTTGAATTCCAACAGTAAAAACGCGAGGTCAACGGTTGGCGGGATTGATCGTTGGGCCAGGCGGACCGTCCGCCAGGGCCACGCGGACTGTCCGCTTGGGCCCCGCGGACTATCCGCGGGCAGGCCGCGGACCGTCCGCCCGGTCCACCGAGCTGCACCCTGTTCTGTTAAGAATAACAGACCGTCCACCTGGGGTCCGCGGACAGTCCGCCCGGAAACGCATTTTCTCGAAAACTTTTGCCAAAAGAGTCAGATATTAAATAAATATCATAAACTCGCGGACCGTCCGCCCCAAGGGCCCGGACTGTCCGCCCAACACTTGAAAACTGTTTTTCCTTAAGATTTTCAATGAATTCCTTTTACCGAGAGAAATTGCCACTCATCTAAATGCAATGCATGCAAATTTTTGATCCAAGTGGCACTATGGAAAGTCAAGCCAATGAAATTAATCCCTCTTGATAGTACGACTATCTATCCTATCAACCCGGTCATTTAACATCCTCTAATCACCTTATGACCAGCAAAAATAAAACCCTATCTTTCACCTTTGCCTTGAGCTCTTTCCAACACAAGTCATACAAGACCTTCTCATTTATACCGCATGATCTCATCATTTCACCGGACTAACCTATTCTTATAACTCAAATAAAAATGTTAGTCCATAATGATTGTCATTAATTACCAAAACACGAATTAGGGGCCTAGATGCCTTCAATCTCCCCCTTTTTGGTAATTGATGACAACCATTTAAAGGAGTGATATAAGAAAGGTTTTGTGTTTTGGAATCGCTTACTCTTCTCAAATAAGTTCAATAAATAGATAAAGTGAATGTCTCCAAAACAAGAATATAGAGAGAACCCCCCCTACATATGTGCATATAATTTTCATTTGATTTTTACACATATGCATAAATATAGTAAAATTTGACGGAGTTTCCCTACAAAATAAAGATCAAGGCAACAACTAGATATATATATCCGAAAAGATTAAGGAAGGGTTAGCTTCAAAACTACTACGGGAACTAGAACAAGCCATAAGATAAGCAAAATGAGATCACAACTATAGATCATCACAAGATAACCACAAGTTCTAGTTCTCAACCACATCACACACCAAAACGTAAGTCTCACAAATTATTACAAGCCAACCAAAGTTCATGCATAATCGAAATTAAACATGCAGGTGCAATGCAAGAGTTCTAAATGCATGCAAGGAAAGTGAGCTCCCCCCTAAAGATCACACATCACTCCTCCAAATCTCTCTCCCCCTTTGGCATCAAATACCAAAAGGTCTAGTCATCCTGAGGCGGCGGCGGAGGATAGAACAACGGAGGGGGAAAAAACTGTGGTGGTGGAGCTGGAGCTGGATAGTAATGATAAAAATGATCTCTGAAATCTCCAAAAGCAGTGTTCAGGGCATGGACATCGTGCTGAAGCTGAGTCTGCTGATCGTGTAACTGCTGATATTGCTCTGAGGTGGACATCTGAGAGAATCTGTCGTTTAAGGCACTAATGTCATTCTGAAGATCGGTCTGCATATCACCTAACCTTTGCATCATGGGGTCATGCATAGTATTATAGACATGATGACCAAAATTATCCAGACTAGTGTCAATCTGCTGCTGAAAATTCTGCTGCATAGTCTGAAAAGTATCATTCATCTGCTGCCCATATGCCTCAAAGTGAGAGTTGAACCCGGATTGCATCTGCTGAAACTGAGAGTTCATGGACTGCTGAATATTAGCAAAATAAGAATCAAAATATCCAGCAGGAGGCTCCCACTGTGGCTGCATGGGATGAACTAGAGGAGGAGGATGCATAGCATAAGCACCCTCATCAACATTAGCATAGCCCATGTTACCAACATTTGCATTTTCATCATCACTAGCATGAGCCTCAATATTTTCTGCAACATTGTGAGCCTCTCCATCCTGCCCATAAGGTGTCAATGGCTTGTTGAGAAAAGCTTTAGCATTGTAAAATGGACGATAAAGCTCGTGCTTCACATCACATAAACCATTGAACCCCGTCTTGATCTTGATCAATGACATAATATAGGGAGCAAAATAAATACTATGTCTGACAAGACGCTTCTTGCAAATCATTTGATCAAGAATAAGCTTTACAACATCAAATTTAGTTCCATTCATGACGTGATCAATCACATTCCAATAATGTTCTCGGACCTTATCCTTATTACCACTTTTAGGCATAAAGGTATGTCTAATGATGTTGTTGATGGCAGCCGGATGATGTCTAAGTCCTGCTGCTAGCCAGTTCATTATAGTTGCATTTGAGGTGCCAGGCTCATAGAAGACAACTGTGTTTTCAAGAATATCCTCATTATAAACATCAACACCCTCACTAAAATACTCATAGTTAAGAAGATTGGCAGGTGCAAATTCTGCAAATGTGGCCTCATACTCACTCTTACCAGTCATCCACCTCATTTTCTTCCCTATGAAATCCATTTCATAAGTTGCATAGAATTGTCTAACTATGGTATCATTCCAATCACATCTATGTTGAAGAAATGGTTTCAAGCCCAAATTTTCAAGTTTCGTTGCCACCCCAGCTAAGATAGGTTTAGACTCAAGATAATCAAAATCAATCCTTTGATGAGTGAAAACTGTGCACTCCATCAAACTACTAAAAATGCTTTCTCTTGCACAATGGTGTGGAAGTATAAATTGTGGGTGTCACGAGGTGATTATAAGCATTTTCATTTCGAGCAATAGCAAACTCTCTTTGTGTCCACTGCCTTCTAGGAGCTGTGTAATTAACCACATCAATGATGTCAGCATTATTACCTCCCCCTTGATTTATCTCATCTTCATCCACCATGAATGAGGCACTGGCCGCTTCATCAGCCGGATCAAAGTCGTTGTCATTTGGATTATCGGGTTCATCTTCTTCCTCAGAGGTATCATCTTTTCTCCGCCTCTTTGATGTCCCAACATTCTTGCTCTTCTTCTTTGATTTGCCCTTTTTGGTCACCTTTCTAGTGAGTGAATCTATAGCCTTGCGAGAACTGTCAAAAACCATATATTTCAATGCGTATTAACAGTAGGAAGAAATTAGAAGTGAGAGAGAAACCCCAACTAGAAGCTACTGGGCATGGGTGCCGCTGCCGGGGCCGCGCGGACCGTCCGCGTAGAGGCGGCGGACAGTCCGCCTGGTCCGGGACGGTAGGCGCCCGTGAACAGTAGGTCCGAATGTTTCCATCCTCATAACTTGATCAAAATCCAATATTTCTTTACCAAAATTTTGCCACAACACCACATTTATATCCCAAACACATTCACCAAGCCAAAATCTTGAAATCATGGATGAAATTTAGATCACACTTCAAAACCCTAATCACCTTCTTGCTCAAAATCCAAGAAATAGAATGAGAGATTCGAAAAAAATACCCGAATGACATGGTGGAGAACCTCGCGGAGAGTCCAGGGATATGCTCGGACGGTCCAGGAAGTGCTCGAATCAAAATCCCCAAGGAGGGAGCCTTTTCTTTGAGAAAGAGCAAGAAAGAGAGAGAGGAGGGGTCTTCTTTCGGTTTGGGAATGAGAAGGGAGGCAGCAAACTTAACTCCTCGCTACCTAGGACCCAGCGGCACGCGACACGCGCGGACAGTCCATGACGACCCCGCGGACGGTCCGCGAGGTGCGCGGACGGTCCGGACCCTAGGTGCGGACGGTCCGTTAAAGCTTACAGAACGTCCAGAGATGCACCTGCTCCCCACTAGCCGCGCAGACGGTCCGCGCAGACCTGGCGGACAGTCCGCCAGGACCAGCCGGACGGTCCGGCCTATCTCCGCGGACGGTCCGACCTCCCCTTTTAATTTTGGCTTGATATGACTCGAGATAAAGATTTGCAAGGATATCTTTTGGGATCATTGCTCAAGAATAATGGAGGAAATTTGTTGAAAGATGCAATGTACCAAGTAATGCTAGAAAATTATGCAAAAGCAAGCTTCACGAAAATTAGAGAATAAAAGACAAGAGATAAGCTAGAAATGAATAAGAGAGATAGACAAATGCATATGGATAAACACATGTGCTAGCTCTCAAGCCACATTCGAGATGTCAATAACATTTAGCTCATTTCTCAATTTGCAAAACCGAGATTCATCCAAAGGCTTGGTAAATATATCCGCCAATTGATTATCCGTGCTTACACCATCAATCTTGATATCTCCTTTGCTCACATGATCTCTAAGAAAATGGTGCCGAATATCGATATGCTTGGTTCTAGAGTGGTTGACCGGGGCACTTTCATTGTCACATAAGAGAGGAATTTCCTTGAATTTCACACCATAATCAAGAAGTGTTTGTTTCATCCATAGCAATTGAGCACAAC
Source organism: Cenchrus americanus (assembly GCA_947561735.1). NCBI lineage: Eukaryota > Viridiplantae > Streptophyta > Magnoliopsida > Poales > Poaceae > Cenchrus > Cenchrus americanus. The sequence goes on along the minus strand of OX387244.1, from coordinate 70,190,563 downwards.
AACTTCCCGCCGAGATATATTCCGCTTCAGCGGTAGAAAGAGCCACTGAATTTTGCTTCTTAGATGACCAAGAAACAAGTGACCTCCCAAGCAATTGACAACCTCCAGAAGTGCTCTTACTATCAACCTTGCAACCGGCGTAATCCGAGTCCGAAAAGCCAACTAACTCAAATTGAGCACCCTTTGAATACCAAAGACCAATGTTAGGAGAATACTTCAAATATATCATAATCCGCTTTACGGCGGTCAAATGACATTCTTTAGGTGCGGCTTGAAATCTAGCACACATGCACACACTAAACATGATATCGGGCCTAGATGCGGTAAGATAAAGCAAACTACCAATCATGGACCTATAAAGCTTAAGATCAACCGGTTTACCTCCCTCATCAAGATCAAGATGTCCATTAGTAGCCATAGAAGTTTTGATGGGTTTTGCATCTTCCATGCCAAATTTCTTTAAGATGTCCCTCACATATTTAGATTGGCAAACAAAAGTGCCTTCCTTCAATTGTTTGATTTGAAGACCAAGGAAGAAACTCAATTCACCAATCATAGACATTTCAAATTCCCTAGACATCATTTCTCCAAATTCTTTACAAAAGTATTCATTTGTTGAACCAAAGATGATATCATAAACATAAATTTGACAAATAAAGATGTCATTTCCAATTTTCTTGGTGAACAATGTAGTATCAACCTTTACAATTTTAAAGCCCTTTGAAAGAAGAAAGTCCCGAAGCCTTTCATACCAAGCACGAGGGGCTTGGTTCAACCCATATAATGCCTTAGAGAGCTTGTACACATGATTAGGCTTTGTGGGATCTTCAAAGCCGGGAGGTTGCTCAACATATACTAGTTCACTAATTTTCCCATTCAAGAAAGCACTTTTGACATCCATTTGATATAACTTGATATTGCGAGAACAAGCATAAGCAAGAAAGATTCTTATGGCTTCAAGTCTAGCTACGGGAGCAAAGGTTTCATCAAAATCCAATCCCTCTACTTGAGTATAACCTTGAGCAACTAATCTAGACTTGTTCTTCACAACAATACCATCTTCATTTTCTTTGTTTCGGAAGACCCATTTAGTACCAATGACATTATGATTCTTGGGTCTTTCAACCAACTCCCAAACTTCATTTATAGTGAAATTATTTAATTCTTCTTGCATGGAAATAACCCATTCCGGATCATTAAGTGCTTCATCTACACGCTTAGGCTCATGAAAATAAACAAAAGAATAATGTTGACAAAAGGAAGCAACATGAGATCGAGTTTGAACACCCTTACTAATGTCACCCATGATTTGATCAATGGGGTGATCTTTGGCGACTTGATGATGAATTCTTAGTTGATCAATTGGTTCTTGAGTTGATGGAGAAGGTGTAGTCATATGGGCCATTTGATCATCTTCTTGGGGTGAGTCATTGTTGCTTGAGTTACCATTTTGTTGATCATGATCATTTGTTGTGGAAGTAGATGGGTTAATTTGAATAGATATTGATGGGCCTTCTTCATCATCTTCTTCTCTAGGCATGATATCCCCAATGGCCATAGTCTTCATTACTTTGCTTAATTCTTCACCTCTCATATCATCTAAATTCTCTTTTTCATCTTGAGAGCCCAATGTTTCATCAAATTGCACATCATATGCTTCCTCAACAATTTGTTGTATACTCTATAGGCTTTGGAATTTGAAGAATATCCAAGAAGAAATCCCTCATCACACTTGCTTTGAAATTTAGACAACCAAGATCTTTTCCTCAAGATATAGCACTTGCAACCAAAGACCCGGAAATATGAAATATTGGGCTTCCTTCCATTTAGAAGTTCATATGGTGTTTTGTTGAAGAATCTATGACAATATAGCCTATTAGAGGCATGGCAAGCGGTGTTGATAGCTTCGGCCCAAAAAGAAACCGAAACTTTGTACTCATCTAGCATAGATCTTGCCATCTCAATCAAGGTCCTATTCTTCCTCTCAACTACACCATTTTGTTCTGGTGTATATGTAGTTGAAAACTCATGCTTGATTCCTTTCTCATCACAAAACTCTTCAACATTTGTGTTCTTGAACTCACTACCATTGTCACTTCTAACTTTCTTCAACTTTAGCTCAAATTCATTTTTGGCTCTTCTCACAAATGACTTAAAAATATCACAAGTAATAGCTTTATCATGAAGAAAGAATACCCATGTGAATCTTGAATAATCATCCATAATTACAAGACAATAGGTATTTCCACCAATGCTTCTATAGGTAGTAGGACCAAATAGATCCATATGTAGCAATTCCAATGGTCTTGTGGTTGACATAGTGCTCTTGTTAGGATGTGGATTGGCAACTTGTTTTCCGGCTTGACAAGCACTACGCAATTTATCTTTCTCAAACTTTACATCTTTCAAGACAAGAACTAAGTCATGCTTCACCAACCGGTTGAGTTGTTTCATACCAACATGACCAAGTCTTCTATGCCATAACCAACCCATAGAGGCTTTTGAGAATAAACAAGTAGTCAAATTAGCCTTCTTAGACGAGAAATCCACTAGATATAAGCTCTCATGACGAAAGCCCTTAAAAATAGAATCTTTCCCATCAAGTGAGGTAACCTCAAAATCATTGCTAGTGAATGTACATTTATAACCATTATCACAAAGTTGAGCAATAGATAGAAAATTGAAATTGAGAGAATCAACTAGCAAGACATTAGAGAGATTATAATCTTTATAGATAGGTATTTCACTAATGCCTTGTACACCTCCCTTGCTATCATCTCCAAAAGTGATGTTATCAAAATCGGAAATGTCTTCATCAAGATGAGAGAATATTTTTCTTTCGCCGGTCATGTGGTTTGTACAACCACTATCAATTACCCAATGTCTTCCTCTGGCTTTATAGTTCACCTACAAAAGAAATTACTTTGTTTTAGGTACCTAAATTTTCTTGGGTCCTTCAATGTTATTGACCAAAATTTTAGGCACCCAAATAGATTTCTTTTTACTACTACCAAGAGAGCGACCAACATATTTAGCACAAACAACACCCTTAGAATCTTTCTTGAGGATATAGGAAGGATCCAAGGATACGGTCTTCTTGCTCTTGCATTGGTGATCCACATCAACCCTTGTCTTGCACTTATGGCACATCTTAATCTTTTCTTCTTCCTCAAAGGAAACATTTGAATTTACAAAGATACTTTCCTTAGGAATGAAGGCCTCTTTTCCTTTCTTGGGTAAGTAACCAAGTGCATCTTTATCTAAGGTGAATTTTTGATTTGTCCAAATATGATTAAACCGAACATGACTTCCAAAATACCGTGCAAGATCCTTAGATAAGCACTCAATCTCCTTCTTCAAAGATTCATTTTCCAATAATAGAGAGTCATAAGACATATCCTCACTAATGCAAGAGCTAGTGCTTGTGCTACAATATGGGTTAGATGAACATGGAGAAGTGTTCAATATATTACATTCAACACCCATGCTCATTTTTCCTTTGACTTCTTGTGCAAGGAGAGAGTTGTGAGCTTCCTTAAACTCCTCATGCTTATCTTTAAGAGTTTCCCAAGAAATGTTAAGTGTTCCATGAGAAGTCTTAAGATTTTCATGAGTAGTCTTTAGCTCCTCAAAGGAATTTTGAAGTGAAATATTTTTCAACTCCAAATCCCTCAACTTTGATATCTCCATGCGCAATTTGTCATCAGACTTAATGACCATGGCAACAAGATCATCATAAGATAAAGCATTATCATCATTATCACTATCACAATCATCATCATCATCGTCGATTATTACCTTTGATTCACCTTTTGCCATAAGACAATATGGTTTGGAGAAGAGTGAAGGAGCTTCCTTGATAGCAACCCCAGCAAGACCTCTTGAAGGCTTGTCATCATCATCTTCATCGGAGCTTGCATCGGAATCCCACTCAACAAAGTATGCTTTGCCATTTTTCTCCTTCTTGTAATATTTCTTCCTCTTCGGTACACTCTTCTTGTCTTTCTTCTTGCCATATTTGTCTTCTTTCTTGTTTGGACAATTAATTGAAATATGTCCAATTTCACCACAATTGAAGCAATCTTTGCCTTCAAAAGGACTCTTCTTTGAAGATTGCCCCATCTTGCCAAACTTCTTCTTCTTCATAATTCTTCTAAGCCCTTTTACAATAAGATCCATTTCCTCATCGGAGTCAATGTCTTCGTTCTCATCATCATTTTCTTCATGATTAGCCTTGGCCTTGAGAGTAATATTTTTCTTCTCTTCATTCATTGATTGTCCTTGAACTTCTTTTTGTGATTGCTTGAATAAGTCATGAGTTTGCACTTCACCAAGCACCTCCGTAGGAGTCATCTTACTCAAGTCACTTCTCACAAGCAAAGTCACAATTGTCTCATATTTTTCTGGAAGACATCTAAGAAACTTGTGAGAGAAGTCTTTGTTTGAGACATCAAAATCAAGACACTTGAGTTCATTCACTATATCATTCAACCGGTTGAACATAGTTTAAACATCTTATCCTTCTTCATGGTGAACTCATTGAACTTTCCCTTGTACACATAGAGCTTAGCTTCTTTAACGGTGGATGTTCCCTCGTAGATTTCCATAAGCTTCTCCCATATCTCATTTGCCTTTTCAAGTCCCTTCACTCTATTGAATTCACTAACAGCAAGAGCATTGTAAAGCACACTCAAGGCTCTATCATTGAGTTTTTCATTTTTATCATCTTGATCCGACTTATTCTTAGGATCCAAAATAACATATCCTTCCGTTACAATTCTCCATAATTCTCTTCCCAAGGCCTTGAAGTGAACCTCCATTCTTTTCTTCCAATAGTCATAATTGTTTTCATCAAAGACCGGTGGCTTCCCAACATGAAACTTATCTTCCTCAGCCATTTATCCTACTCCGAGATGGTTAAATCTCTCAAATAAAGAGTCCTTAGCTCTGATACCACTTGTAGGATCTAAGATACCGACTAGAGGGGGGGTGAATAGGCGGTTTAAAATCTAAAACCACAACACTAGAGAAATTTAATTAGAACCACAAGGAGAATTAAATCTCTACCTACTCTATTCCTATGTTGGGGATTTTGCGGCCTAGGGTGACAAGACATACAACAATCTCTAGAAATTGAATGCTCAAAGTAAAGTACTTGAAAGGAAATTGAGGAAAGAAATAACCGAGCACAAGAGACGAATTTTATCCCGTGGTATCGATGACTTGCCGGTCACCCCTAATCCACGTTGAGGTGGATTCAATGTTCAACCGCTCCTCTATCAATACACCACTTGATCTTGAGCCGGTTAGAACCACTCCACACCTCGATTCCACTAGAGTTGCTCTTTACTGCTCCGGTGAGGTGAGCACAATACCTCTCACAACACGAAATCAGGAGGCACGCACAATCTTCTTGCGAGCTTCAACGGATTCTTCCACCACCAAGCCATCTAGGAAGCGGCAACTTCCAAGAGTAACAAATCAACCACTTGCTTGATGATTCCCTAGTGCCACAAAGATCAAAACCTTGATGCAATGCACTAGATGCTCTCAATCTCACAAAGAATACAATCACTAAGCCAAGTGAGTGAGAGAGAGGAGAGGGAGAGCTCTACAAGAGAGTATGGACCTTTCAAAGTGCCAAGAGAGCCTCTCCAACCCCGGGCTTGGAGTATATATACCCCCCTTCCCGTTACTAGCCATTATGGGCAAAACGCGTACCTCGCGGACTGTCCGCGATGTCCTCGCGGACTGTCCGCGATGTCCTCGCGGACTGTCCGCGTTTGAATTCCAACGGTAAAAACGCGAAGTCAACGGCTGGCGGGATTGACCGTTGGGCCGGGCGGACCGTCTGCCTGGGTCCCGCGGACTATCCGCGGGCAGGCCGCGGACCGTCTGCCCGGTCCATCGAGCTGCACCCTGTTCTGTTAAGAATAACGGACCGTCCGCCTGGGGTCCGCGGACAGTCCGCCCGAAAGCGCATTTTCTCGAAAACTTTTGCCAAAAGAGTCAGATATTAAATAAATATCATAAACTCACAGATCGTCCGCCCCAAGGGCCCGGAACTGTCCGCCCAACACCTGAAAACTGTTTTTCCTTGAGATTTTCAATGAATTCCTTTTACCAAGAGAAATTGCCACTCATCTAAATGCAATGCATGCAAATTTTTGATCCAAGTGGCACTATGGAAAGTCAAGCCAATGAAATTGATCCCTCTTGATAGTACAGCTATCTATCTTATCAACCCGGTCATTTAACATCCTCTAATCACCTTATGATCGGCAAAAATAAAACCCTATCTTTTACCTTTGCCTTGAGCTCTTTCCAACACAAGTCATACAAGACCTTCTCATTTATTTCGCATGATCTCATCATTTCACTGGACTAACCTATTCTTCAAATAAAAATGTTAGTCCATAATGATTGTCAGTAATTACCAAAACACGAATTAGGGGCCTAGATGCCTTCAATAGTATGGTGTACCTAAACTCAAGACTAAATATAAAACCGGTTGATCACTTGAGCTTGTAGAACTCCAATCTTGCCATACTTTTGCATTTCCAATATGAGGGCTTTTAACATAGCCGATGTCTTGAGCAAATCCATACTTGAGCTAGTGACTTAGGATTTTCCCTTTTTGCATGAGAGTGAACACTTTAATCCTCAAGTCACTCCATATTGCCAATCATAAAATTTTGATGCATTGCATTGCTTCCCTCGGTTAAGGCTTGGATATGATACTTCGAGACCCCACGGATGCTAGAACTTCACCTTAGCAAAACACTAATGGCGGTCGGGCCAGGACCCCAAAGATTTCTTAGTGCCTCACCCTAGACACCTTGGTTGATCTCTTCATCACTTACACAATCCACTTTGAGTTACACTTTTCTTCATCCGTAATTAAGTTCCATTTTAAAATTCTGTTTCAAATGCTTGTTCTTGATTGACAACAAATATGCAAGCTTCCTTTTAGGGACCATTAAGTTTCCACTCATCCTTATGTCCCTTTTCAATTATCACATGAAGCCTTGCACTTTAAATGGAGAGAATTACCAACTTCTCTTTGAATGATCCCTTTAATTCTTTTGTCAAGCTACCACATTCTTTGGAGACATTTAACCAATGTGCATACGGATGATCCATGTATTTGTCTTCTCCAATGTGAGCCATATAATATTCATCCATAAATAAATACTTCAATGGTTGCTCATGAATATATAAATAAAACCTGCTCACAATCTTAGACAAATCCATTAGTCCTTTAATCGCTTTGTCATTCAATTCACCAAAATCCACTTAGGGGCCTAGATGCACTTTCAATCTCCCCCTTTTTGGTGATTGATGGCAACTCGATTAAAGCTTACAAAATAAATCGATTAAGCACATTTTTTTTAATTCTTAGATATAGTTAGAGCTCCCCCTCAATGTGTGCTTTGAATGGAATTTCAAAAATTGGCCTCAAATGCCAAAACCACATATTAGAAATAAAGCCATTAGAGCTCCCCCTATATCTTAGAATCAGTGGAGTGCAAAAAGATGTGTGTGACAAAATAAAATTAAAATTGTGATGCATATGGCATGACAAGCAATCAACAAGGAGAAGTGTGCGTGTTGTCTGGGCAGGGGCGGTCGGACCGGGGTTGCAGGCCGATTAGACCGCCTCCCCCATTCAGCCTACACAAAACAATCATCAAATAAATCATGCATCACAAACTATCACAAATGTTACTTGGGACACATAAATAAGTTCTACACACCCAGTAGCACTCATACAAATACTCAAGTCCACAAGATAAAGTAGAGATCCATTTATTACAAACCAAGTCTCACTCTCAACTCACAGGGGTAGGGCGGTTAGACCGCCCACCCTGGGCGGTTAGACCGCCCACTGCAGAACAAATACAAGCACAGGGGTAGGGCGGTTAGACCGCCTACCCTAGGCGGTTAGACCGCCCCCTGCAGAACAGCTACAAGCACAAGCTTTAATCCAACTCTTCTCCCACTTTGTCATCAAGCATCCATAAAGGGCCTCTAGTGTTGCTGCTGCCAAGTCACTGCCGCTGCTGCTGCCACTGATCCCAAGTGTCGTCTCCGGTGTTCGAATTTGCAACTAGGCATACACAAGAGAACATAGGATATAAAAGAACTAGATATGGAAGAATTTCAGAATAAAGAGATAGTTGAGTTCTCCATACCATAGGAAGTGGCAGGCTGATCAAAGAACTCATGTAAGACACATGCCGCCCATTCATCAATTGATGGAGGAGGAACCCATGGTGGCGGGACAGCAGTGTCATCTTCAAACATCGAGTCAAATCCAGTAGGAGGTAGTGGAGGAGGAGCCGAGGAGGATGATGCACCTATGTCTGATCCAAAGTTGCTCCCATACTGATTGTAGAGATCGGAGTTGAGGAAGGCATTCACCCTATCATCCACAGAGGCTATCTCAACCTCTGGAGGGAATGGTGAGATGGGAGATCTAGGAGGCTGACAACCGGCCTGAGTGTGAAGAGCCTTCATTGTATCTCTCATCTTCTTATTCTTCTTCCTTTCCTCTTGCTGAGCAACTTCTATGTCTCTCTGTGTCTTGCACATACCAAGGAGGATGCTGATCAATTTCCAAAGAGGGGAGGTGTGTTTCTTTTCTCCTTGCCAGGGGCGTTTAGACCGCCCCCTGGCTGGTACGCCTCCCAGCTGCGTGGCGCCTCCCTTTCTTCAAATATTTCTTGCTCCTCTTGTTGATCATCCTGTGGAGAGGGGACCCTTATTGTCCTACTGGGTTTTGGTTGCAAAGGGCGATGCTTTGTGTCATTTGGATAAGCCCTTTGTGTCACTTTCTTGATAATGTAGCTAATGTAGGGACCATAGCTACACAACCTTTGTGGATTTTCAGAATAATTCTTTTATCTCTTGCCACAAAAAGTCACCAACATTAAATGTCGGCTCACCGGGCTTCATGGACATCATCAAGTTCCTCTGAAAAACAGTGATATCCGAGGTGTTGCCATCCCTAGGCGTGAGGGTCTTCTTAAACAAACGGTTGAGGATCGAATAATATATATATATATATATATATATATATATATATATATATATATATATATATATATATATATATATATATATATATATATATATATATATAAACCCTTCACATGTCCCCAACTGTCCCGTGCATTCCTGGGATACATAAATGCCATCCTCTTTGCCTCAAGCGGGCCCTCATCATGGAGCTTCCTAGCGAACCCATCATCAGGTAACCTGAATAAAGTGATGAAGCTGGAGAAAGAGAGGTGGTGATCTCACCCTCAGTCATCCAAAACATGGCTCTATCACTTCGCCCATCCTCTTTTGGCACATAGACAAAATACACTATCGCATAAATTGGGCAATGAGCTCTTTGTTCCAATGCTGCTTGAACCCCATGAGGACCTTAATCCCTTTGTCTTCACAAGCCTGAATCACCTCATCAAAGATAGGATTATTTCTCCTCGCCATAAACTCCCAATCCACATACTGAGCATCATTTGTGATTTTTGCCTTTCTACCTGTGATGATGGTTGTGGTGTAATAGTCCTGCTGAAAGAGGGTCCGAAATCTGTAATCTGTGGTAGTCCTATCCTCATTTGTCGGATTGGTCCTTCTCAAGTTAACCACGGTGTCTGCCATCCCTGCCTGATAATAATCAATAGGCCCTCTGTAGGAAGGTTAGTTAGGCTCTCTGATATAGGGCCTACCAAGCTGCTGATGACCACCCCTTTGTTCTTCTTCTTCTTCTTCTTCCTCTTCCTCTTCCTCAGCACTGCCACCATCACTGTCATTTCCTCCACCTGCAACTCCCCGGTTATGCAAGCTGAGCTCAAAGTTGAGTGAGGGATCCTCCACATCATCATCACTACTCTCCACCCTGTCACTCATCTCAATGTCATCCCCATAATAAACAGGTGGTGGTGGCTGTCCTCTTGGCCTCAGATTATGTGCGCTAGGACCGAAGGACGTTCCGGCATCACCACTACCTCTTTTCTTCCTTTTCTGAGCACCTGCACCTTTTGGCACTGCTGTTGTCCCTGGATCACAAGATATAAAGTAGAAGTGTGTGAGACACCAAAAACAAGATTGGCTAGAATGAGCACTGAGGCTCGGCAATCCAAAGCAATTGGCACAGAACTGTCCAGGGCGGTTAGACCGCCCCTAGGGGCCGATTAGACCACCCCTGTCAGTTTTGAGCCAATGGCTCTTTTCGGCCAAACTCAGCAACACAAAAGAATGAATATGGAATTACTGTTCATGATACGTCCCTATAGATATAGAGATTAAATACATGCAGAAACCGAAAATTTGAACCAATAATGCGCAAGGCGGTTAGACCGCCCTGCAGGAGCGGTTAGACCGCCCCCTGCAGTTGACCCTCATTTTGAGTTCGTGACAATGTACTTAAGGAAAATGAACCAAACTCTAGGAATGTCTTCTAGGGGTTGCCAGGAGATGTTCTACCAAAGGATATTCAAAACTACTCATGGAGGTGATAGATCGGGCAAAAACAAGATTTGAATACCTTTGGAGAGATGAAACCGAGATGAAATCCAAAGAACCGGGTGGGGAACCGGTTCAGCCGCCTGAGTGCTTTCCACAGATTGGATTTAATTTTTAGGGGAGGAAACTTAAAATCGCCATGGGAGGGTGTGAGAGCTTGAGGAGGAAGAAGGGGTTCGAGTTCTGGTTGAAATGTGTTATTCCTGGTCGTTGGAGAGAGGAGTGAGTGGATAGGGTTGAAGGGGTGTTGAGTCACGGGTAGGGGCTAAAATAGTAAAGCCCATGGTACCCGGTCTAACCGGGTGGGGAACCCGGTTAGACCGCCCCCCTTGACTCAGCTGATCGAGATAAAAAGATTGGATTTGGTCCTTATTTTCCACTTTGGTCCCTGAGAGTCCTGATTTTGCACTGAGTGAAGAAATTGAGGATGGGAACAAAAACTTGGTGGGGCGGTTAGACTGCCCCTACCCCCGGTTAAACCGCCTTCCGTAAAAACTCCTTTAGAGACCCTATATCGGTAGTACCGAGGGGAGGTCGGAAGTACCGAGGATTTCCATACTTTTGGACAGTGAGCTCTTATCGGTAGTTCCGCCCTAGGGTCGGTAGTTCCGAAAAAAACATTTTCAGCATTAGGGAATTTGATCCTTTATTTCGATGGAACATTTGGATAAAAGATATGTAGATATATTCAATCCAAATCCACCAATTCTTAGAAGAAAAAGAGATAATCCAAATGAATCACATTCTTGATTCTTCCAAGAGTGTTTGAGAGAGAGAGAGAGATAAGGGTATGGATTTATATAAACTATGGACTTGAGTAATATATCACCACTTGTGACTAGCCATCAAACAAACAAGGAGAACTATAGTCACAAATGGATCAATAGGGTCACAAAGACCAAGAACCAAATATTTTTCAAAATAAGCACACTTCCTACACATGCTAGTTGGATCTTTGAGAAATCTATCCTATGTCACAGAGTGCATGCATCCACTTCAAATGATTAGAGTACTTGTTATACATTAGTTTCGATTATGATTTGCAACTAACCCACCACTAGGCATACTAATGATGTAACAAGTTCACACTTGCATGTCGATTCTGGAGTTTGTTGTTTACGCAGGAAATTGACATTAAAGAGGAGACTTTCAGGATAAGTTCATCAAGCACTTCAAGAGAAGATCATGGAGTCTGTTACAAGTCAAGACACGAAGTGAACATGACTCCAAACAACCCAAGGACCGAAGCATCAACACGCGGGACTTGGATGTTTACCAACGAGATCAACTCAGCCCGAGAGATATTCTCACAGCCCAGGACAACATGATCTTTCGGTGCAGATTTGGAGACTTAAACGGCCTTTAATGGCAAAAGTTTGACTACCAAAGTTGTGGGCCTCGACGATACCTTCGATTTGGACATGTGGAAGGCCCAATTCGGATAAGGGAGCTAGGAGATAAGGCTCCTGAAATCCCTGCTGCGCAGTTAGTCCGAAATCAGAATAGATTATCTTCCAAGGCTGATTTGGAGATCTTATCTTCGTTTCCAAGGAAATAAATGAATACCAAAGTTGAATATAATTTCTTGGCACACAATCTGGACACCGAATGTGCATTATTTTGAGTCCGGACGTGGAAGATATGGAGCCGGTAAAGAAGGGCTGCGAATCAGGAAAATCTGGACGAGGCTGATTTTATGGAAACCAAGTTCCCTTCTCTCCCAAGGAAGATCTTGTGGAAGGCAAGGTGGATCACACCCCAAGGCTCCCTAAAGTCATGGCAACATATCAGGTGGAAACCAACCTCTCCATGCAAACTATGGAAACTTCAATTTGAGTCACACGATGTTGATCCAACGGGACGCCCAGAGGAGGTGGGAGGAGTGATTTGCAAAATCACCATTGCAAATCACGCCTCCCACCTCCCATGAATTTTGCAAATCACCCCTTCCACCTCCCATGAGCTCTCCCTTTGATCAAGATCGAGTGACTCAGATTGAAGTTTCCATAGTTTGCATGAAGAGGTTGGTTTCCACTAGATATGTTCCCTAAATATAACCCCCTAGGCACCCGAGTAGAGGTTATCATTCAGATCCAATCATTCTACTGACCTCTATTCATCATCCGCCGCCACAAGACCGAGGAGAAGAAGCAGATTGGATCGCGAAGGGAGCACTCGTGGCTTCATCTACTTCAGGGGATTCTACACCATGATCAGCGCTACAATGAGTAACATTATGGTAGGGATGGCAATTCGGGGCCGGGTACCCGGTACCCGCCGGGTACCCACCCCGATGGGGCCGGGTATGAGTCTCATTTTTCACCCGTGGGTACGGGGAGGGTAGGAATTTTTACCCGCTGCTCATGTCGGGTACGGGGTGGGGATTTTAATCCATCCATGGGTAACCCGGTGGGCACCCAAAAAATTGAAATGTATTTTTATTTTCAACCAAACGTTCATTTTTGGCCCAGCCCGGGGTAAACCAGACTTTTTATAGAAAAATCAAGGATTGGTGACTCTTGGGCTGAATCTTAGGGTGGGCCGGGTGGGAAAAAAATCAAGGATTGGTGACTCTTAGCCCACGAGTATGTATAATGTGTTTATAATATTGTACCCATGGGTAACCCGTTACCCGCCCGATACCCGACGGGTACGGGGCCGGGTGGGGATTTTTACCCACGGGTACGGGGACGGGTAAGAAAATTTACCCGCTACCCATGTCGGGGCGGGCATGGGTATGCTCTACCCGCCCCGTACCCGCCCCATTGCCATCCCTACATTATGGGGTAAAGTCCTTGTTTGTCCTAGGGGTTGAAGGGGGATCTTGAGTTGTAATCACCGAACCTATGTTTTGAATCTTTTGCTATCATATTCATGTTCATGTTGATGGTGCTTTAATCTTATTGGTCGGCCCACTTGCTTTGGGGATGCATCGCTCGTAGCTTAACTATCGTGTTCCTTTTGTTCTTTATGCGATTAGCGTCGTGTAGTGACAGTGCGCGGGAGGGAAAACATAATGAGCTTGGTTCACACCTTTGATCGTGCATTCCTAGAACACATCAACGTCTTGTGCACTTGGTGTTTGATCACGGATTACCCTCGTGTAGTGACTAGTATGCGAGAGGGAAAGGGTTGGACTCTGTTGACGGTGAATTTCCATCAACCTAGCCATGAGTTTACCTTTAATGTTGGCATTGATTTATTATTCTAACCACAGGAACTAACCCCCCGTATATAACAAGTTCACTCTTGCATGTCGATTTTGGAGTTTATTGTTTACGCAGGAAATCTAGGCTAAAGAGGAGACTTTCAGGATAAGTTCATCAAGCACTTTGGAAGAAGATCATGAAGCCCGACAAGAGTCAAGACACGTGATGAACATGACTGCAAATGACCCGAGGACCGAAGCGTCAACATACAAATCTTCAGGGACTCAACCAGGAAAAGACGAAGCTTGGATAGCAAGATTTAAGCCTTAACCGTGAAGGAAACGACGTTAAAGGCCCACATGCAAGTGCACACAAATAAGGAATCGCGCGAGAAGCAATCGGGGAAGAAACCGGGGCCGAACCGGGCCAAAACAGGCCTGGGCCGGTCGGCCTGGGCCGACCGGCCCAGTCCATTCCGGGCCCGGTTCAGTGCCCCCTTTGACCTAGCCGCCTCTCGGGCTATTTATAGCCCCCTGGCCGAGAGCCACGGAGAAAGACATTCGTCATCCGCTGCCGAGGAGCAAAGAAGGGAGGGACACCGTTCCAGAGAGGAGAGGGTCGAGATGGTTGACTAGGGTTCCCTTAGCCGACGTGGGAACCTTGCATGGAAGACCACGTTGGAGTTCCTGGAGCTAGGATCAAGGTCGAGGTAGGATCCCAGTGGTGATCTTGTCCATGTATTATACTGTCACGTTGAATTTGCAAGTTTGAATCCGATTTCTAGCGATCAAGTGCTTTCACTACGACTTTGTCTTCGCTTGGGTTTTCTTCTTCTCCAATCTATTCCGGATAGATTGCATAGTATGTTCTTGTAGCCATGGTGGCTAGAGGTGCATACTTGACCTACCGAGCGTTTTCATCTTATTCTTTGGACTCACCCTAGGCTAACCCACACGAATAGGGGTGCGTTGTGACAGAACGGTGGCTCCAAATGGTGGGCGTCTTCAGAGTGAACGGAAGTCACGATTTAAAGAGGTTAGTTATGAGATTCGATTTGCTTTGTTCATCTATGCTTGGAACTTCAACAAGTGCTCGATCCAATCTCTTTAGATTGGTTTTACCTATCCCTCTATATCTTGCTACGTCTGGTGTTTCTTAGATTAGATTGGTTTTCTTGGTGTTTCCATAGATTAGATACAAAACCCCTTTTCAAGATCAAAGTGTTTTCCGCTTATTAGATTGGATCTTGCGTTACACATTGTTCCACGGATTCGATACCTTGGGTTCACACTTGAGGGAAGAAGGGTCCCTTGACTACGACAGAGGACTTGTCCGCTTGCAAGTCCAAATGGACTTTGATACAACTATTAACCGTCAACAGACTCTGTGCCTTTTACCTTTGATAGATTAGACCGGGTTGCTCTTGCTAGGTGGTTACATCTTCAAGTGATCCTAGATCCCTTGGACAAGCTTTCTACGTTCTTGAGATCTCCTTTCCATCGCTCTGTACTTTGTCTTCTTTAACCTAGATCAAATTAGATTAAGTTCCTTACTTACACATATTTGATAAAGAGCTTTAATCAACAACATTAGTGCTTAGTTGAGCATAGCAATCCACTTGTTCCACGGATTGATTAACCTTGGGGGAATACTCTAAGGGAAAAGCTACAACCAACCCGTGCACTTGCGAATCGTAAATTGACACATTGTTTAACCATCAACAACCACTTGTGACTAGCCATCAAACAAACAAGGAGAACTATAGTCACAAATGGATCAATAGGCTCACAAAGACTAAGAATCAAATATTTTTCAAAATAAGCACACTTCCTACACATGCTAGTTGGATCTTTGAGAAATTTATCCTATGTCACAGAGTGCATGCATCCACTTCAAATGATTAGCTTTTCAAGTATATTTGACTCATACCTTCATCCTTGAGACATGAAAACGAGTGAAAGTGAAGGTATCAACCAAATATCTAGAGAGGCACACAAAATTCACTTAAAGCAATTACAAGCTAGGATGGCACACTAGCATGGTATTATGTCCTAGATGCAATTCAGTATTTTAAAGAGGTTCATGATGACATACCTTTGCCTTTAGACTATTTGAATTTGTGCATAAGGAAATATTAAGAAAGGACTAGCTCTTACTTGATTCTTTGAGATTTATTGGTAGAGTCAAGAGCTTGCTTAAGATGCACAAACACATGAGACTACAAGTTCACTAGAAGAAACTGTTAGTCCCACAATTGACACAACCTTTGAAGTAAGCTCCCCCTTAATTAGTGCTTAGAGAATTTTGAATTTCTCAAACTTAGCACACAATTCAATTAAGAACAAGGGAGGTTGCTTCAGGGGTGTGTCTTGGCATAAAAAATGATTTATCAAATTGAACTATGCCAAGAATCTCAATATCATTGCCTTGGAATCACCAAAACACTGAGAAAAAGCTCCATGTCGGGTCACCCGGGCACTAGTGCCGGGTCACCCGCCATCCTCCAGAGACGCATCGGGTCACCTGGCTATTGGTGTCGGGTCACCCACTGGAAGCATTTCTGGGGGGAGGCGGTTAGACCGTCCCTAGGAGGCGGTTAGACCGCTCTACACTTTCTTGGACATTTTGGTGATCTTTCAGCTCTAGTCCTTGATGAGCCTCTATTATGCCTAGATAAAACCCTGCAAAGCTTATCACAACAAATGCTCTTCTAGAGGGCCATTAGGATCATCGAATGGCATGAGAATATAAATTTACAAAAGTGTCAAGGTCACTTCCTCATGCATACAAACCTAGATCTAGTGATTCATGAGTGTTCACAGAGAACTAAGCATGACCAAGGCACAATTTAAGTACTAGTTACTGAGGTTACATTGGTTGAGTGATGTTCACTTTCTAGTCCTTCTCATGACAAGGTATCTAGTAACCAATTCTTTCTTCATTGCCATGACTTCAATGCAACTCGATTAACCTACAAGCTCAACAAGCACTTTTTGGTACCCAACACTTGTTGGGTCCTACAAGGTTAGTCATAAGGTGCTTTGGAACCCATATGGCCCTTGTACTAACTTGAGGTGAACCAATCAACCTCACAGTACAAGTGTCCACCTTGTCATTCCTAAGCTTATGGAAATCATAATGGACAAGGTTGGATTTAGGGGTGTTACCATTCGGGCAATCCTTGCCCAAGTGACCTTTCTCTCGACATGTGTAGCAAATGCTTCCTTTGGCACTTCTTGGCTTGGGATCCATTTGCATGTCTTGTCTAGGCTTGCATGGAGGCTTCTTGCTTAAAGGGTGAGTTTTCTTCTCCTCGCTGTGGTGGTTCTTCATTGTGCTGGCCAGACCCAGTCTAACCGCCCTGGGGGCGGTCAGACCGCCCCTGGTCAGTACTGCTAACTTGTGTGCAATCTGCAGTTGAGTGACCCTTCTCTTCGCATACATAGCACAATCTCGTTCTGGTTGATCTTCTTCTCTTCTTAGAGATTGTTTCTTGATCCTTGAGCTTGGTGGGGAAATGTGAAGTGGCATGCCCCTTCTCCTTTTCTTGAATCTTGCTCTTGTTGATCTTGATGTGTTGTTGAAGAGTTGAGCTTGTGATGGTTGGACCCTTCTCAAGCTTCTTCACCACGTCATCACGGTTATTTTGAGGAGGTTGCACTTGGCTCTCTTCCTTCAACACATACAAGTCTCTTTTAAGCTTTTCAACCTCTTTCTTGAGTTCATCATTTTCTTGGGCTATGAGGTCATCACAAGATTCTACAAGTACATGCTCAATACTAGATTGGCTTGCTTGGGAACAACAAGGTTTAGTACAAGCAAATTCATTATTGATAAGTGAGCATGTGCAAATGGGTGTGAGAGGTTGTAGGAATTTTACCGATGAAAGAACAACCTCATGAGCAATTTCTAGTGAGGCATATGAGTCCACAAGTTTCTCATAAGAACACTCAAGTTCCTTGTGAGTTGCTTGCAAAGTCATATGCTCACTAGTGAGCTTTGCTAGTTGAGCTTCTAGCACATCATTGGCTTCTTCTTCTATCTTCGTTCTATATGAGAAGGATTTGATATCATGATCATATTTGTTAGCCAATAATTCATTCTTACAAACCAAGGAGGCAAGTTCAGATTTGAGAAGTTCAAGTTCTCTTGTCGGATAGCTTGAATCTTCAATATTTTGACTCTTTGCAGCCTTGGTCTGCCTCTTCTTCTTGCTTTTCTTCTTGGCCACAAGACAAGCGCCTTCATCGTAGAAGGTTGAGGCTTCTCTGTTGGGGGCGGTTAGACCGCCCCTGGAGGGCGGTATAACTCCCTCCCCCAGAGAGACTCTCCCTTTGCTTCTCTTGTCTCCTTCTTCCTTGAGGGTTGAGGTTTGATGATCAGTGGTTGTTGTAGAGGTTGTGGGGCACATCTCCACTGGTTCATCATCCTCATCATCACTCTCAACTTCATCCCATTTGATGTGAGCTATCCCAAATAGCAATTTCCAAATGAGATGAGCATCTTTGCTAATTCCTTTGCTCATTAGAATAAGATGATTTAGTTCACTACAAACACAGCTACACAAAAGGTTAGTAACAACGGCATTGAGTCGCTTCTTCTCCAATTCCTTTGGCAAGACACAAGTCTCATCCTCCGGAAGGATACTCGCAACCATAATGCCCTCAACGGTGGGACCCAAAACCTTAGGTGCAATGAGAACATTTGAATGCCAAGAAGAGTAGTTTGAGCCATCAAAAGCTAGAGGCTCAAATGCTACCTCACAAGTAGTCGACATCGAAAAACTTCGAGTGGTTAAGCTCGAACCGGAGCACCAAGCTCTGATACCAATTGAAAGGACCTTGATGCCGCCTAGAGGGGGGTGAATAGGTGATATGACCAAATAAAACTTTTTCCCCTAGAAACTTGAGCTTCACTGGCACAGGCGGTTAAACCGCCCCTGCCAGGCGGTTAGACCGCCCCTGACGTACTGAACCAGAGGGGGCGGTTAGACCGGGTCCCGGGGCGGTTAGACCGCCCTGCCTAGTGAACCTGCAAAACAACTCAAGTCTTTTCTTGACTTCGAGCAAGAACCTAAGTTCTTGAGTGGCTCTTGTAGATGTTCACAAGTAGGGTGATGATCCCTGCACTCAAAGACAAGCACCCCCAAGTAGATCCAGCGGAAGCAAAGTATATATGCTAGAAATCAAAGCAAGTGAGGCAAACCACAAAGAGAGACGAGGATTTGTTTCTCGAAGTTCACCGCCCACAAAGGAACGACTACGTCTCCGTTGAGGAGCTTGTAAGGGAAATCTCCCACAACAAGCGGGGTCTCTTTCAACCGCTTTCCTCGTTTCCACTAAGACGATCTTTTCCATGAAGAGGCAAGATCACAGCCCTGACAAACTTGCCGCTGCTCACCACAACCTTGGGAGCTAGCCGGTGACGCCTAGCCGTCTAGGAGGCAAACCTCCAAGAGTAACAAATGCTTCAAAGGCTTTCTGACGTGAATCACAAGTGCTCAAGCTATGGGATGCTCTTCCTCAGCTCACACAAGCTCACAAAGGCTTAAACTCTCACCCCAACACTAGGATATGGCTTAAATAGCAAATCTCACAAAGAGAGAGTTGGGGAGTGTTTCTTTGGCTTTGGCTTATGAAAAACATCAGGGGAGGCACCTCAGCAACCCTAGAATCAGCACCCCCAACAAGTGGAGCTCGTGGGGTACTTCTACCCCTCACAAGGAAAACTAGCCGTTAGTATTCTGGCCAGGGCGGTTAGATCGCCTGGTCTGGGCAGTTAGACCGCCCCCCAATGGTCAGTTTGAAAAACTAGCCGTTGGGCTGCCAGGGGCGGTTAGACCGTCCCCCTGTGGCGGTTAGACAACCCTGGGTAGAGAGAGCCTAAAAATCCTTCTATCTTCTCTCAAGCACTCCAACACATGTTGAAGTGGCAAAGGATGGGTTAGAGGTTTGTTAGGCTACTCAGGAACTCTCTCAAGGCTAGATCTCACTTAGGTAAACTAATGAGCACTTTTGATCTTTTGTCTTAGAGCTAATGTTGCATCCCTCTTGATAGTACGGTGTACCTAAACTCAAGAATAAATATAAAACCGGTTGATCACTTGAGCTTGTAGAACTCCAATCTTGCCATACTTTTGCGTTTCCAATATGCGGGCTTTTAACATAGCCGATGTCTTGAGCAAATCCATACTTGAGATAGTGACTTAGGATTTTCCCTTTTTGCATGAGAGTGAACACTTTAATCCTCAAGTCACTCCATATTGCCAATCATAACATTTTGATGTATTTCATTGCTTCCCTCGGTTAAGGATTGGATATGATACTTCGATACCCCACGAATGCTAGAACTTCACCTTAGTAAAACACTAATGGCGGCCGGGCCAGGACCCCAAAGATTGCTTAGTCCCTCACCCTGGACACCTCGGTTGATCTCTTCATCACTTACCCAATCCACTTTGAGTTCCACTTTGCTTCATCCTTAATTAAGTTCAATTTTAAAATTTTGTTTCAAATGCTTGTTCTTGATTGAAAACGAATATGCAATCCTCCTTTTAGGGACCATTAAGTTTCCACTCATCCTTATGTCCTTTTTCAATTATCACATGAAGCCTTGCACTTTAAATGGAGAGAATTACCAACTTCTCTTTGAATGATCCCTTTAATTCTTTTGTCAAGCTACCACATTGTTTGGAGACATCTAACCAATGTGCATATGGATGATCCATGTATTTGTCTTCTCCAATGTGAGCCATATAATATTCATCCATAAATAAATACTTCAATGGTTGCTCATGAATATATAATGTCACACCCAGTTTTCAAGGCAAAACCGAATGCATAGATCACTTGTGCGCCAGGATCAAGTTACACACACGCTTAGACATTATGAATACCAAAAATAGTGCCACACGAATAAAGAGTTATTAAAAACCATAGTCTTAAACGAAACTTAAATAACGAGTTCTCGCAGCGGACAAAATGCCTCCACAGGCAGCTGACTTAAGACTACGCACACCTAGAACTCCTAGAAATCTCCTGGAATATCTTCAAAGTTCTCCCAGTCAGAGCAGCAATCCGGGTATTGTGGGTGCAAGAGAATAAACAAGCGTGAGCACATGACGTACTTAGCAAGAGAGAACAACATAACATGCAAGGCCATATGGTGGATGGCTAAGGTTCAAGCAGTTTAGCATTTTAGTGAGTCAAGTTTTATTAGCAACCTGATTACTAAAAGATGTAAGTTCATACCAACCCAATTAATAAGATATAAGCATCATAAATAAAGAATAAACAACAATTAAACATTAAAGTTCCATAATTTAATCATGTGAGTGTCCAGGCTGCTCTTGACCGTGAGCACGGCTAATCGATTAGTTTAACACTCTGCAGAGGTTGTACATCTTTACCCACAAGCAGCGTAAAAGCTCTGAAGAACTTTGAACCCAACCATGTGGTGTTTGCAAGGCACCATACCACACTACCGAGGTGTGATTGCATAGGGACGCTACATGGCCTTTACAAAGGTTCCCTAGCAAGTTATGACCCACAAGGTCCGGATCAGTTAGCAAGGTATAAAATCCCCTAGCGGGTCGATACTCCACCATAAAAAGAATAACTCACCCAACCCCCTGCTAGAGTGAGTCTATACCCCACAGTACCGCCAATCCCTTGTCCTCATCAGGTAAGACCATCCCAAGCTAAAGTTCCTAATTATTCAGCCAAGACCATTGCCCATTAGTTCTTGTGGTTGTACTGTTTTCCTGGGTGGTCCTCCATGTTCCAATTAATATATTAAAGTGGTCTTGTAAAGTAAAGATCATAAACGGAACGTAGGATAATAAAAGTAACCAAGTTTGATTAAGACCAGTCCCAGTTGAGCATGCTAAGCAATGGCTACCACAAGATTAATTTAATAAACCCGGTGACAAGGTAAAGGTAGTAAAAGACTAATCTACACTTCGAGACGAACACGTGGACATAAAGAACACTAAAATCGGAGCTAAAACGACTAAGTTATGGCCTAAAGAAGGTGCAAGGACTAATCTGTGAAGATTTGAAAAGAATCTGGGCTAAAATAAAGAAAAAGGACTAAACTGTAAGAAACTTTCTAAGGTGGAAGGGTATTTTTGTGAATTCCGAGAAACATAAGGGCTTTTCTACAAAATTGCAAAGTCAGGCCGGGTTTGACCCAGTTGACTCGGGTCGGGTTGATTTAGATCCATTGGATCTGGATCTAACGGCTGATGGCGTTTGCGGGCAGCACGGGCGACGGGATTGAATCCGGCGCGTCGGATCTTGATCCGGCGGCCAAGGACGCGAGGGCGCGGCTGAGCGGCGGTAGACGGCGGGGAGGCGGCGGTGGCCGGCGGCGGCGGCGGCGGGACTCGCCGGCGAGACCCCAATCTAGGGTTTCCGGCCACGACTTGAGACGCGGATTGCGTCTACGCGAAGCGCGCGGAGCGGCGAGGCAATCTAGGGCGGCGGTCGCAGTGGAGAAGCGGCGGAGCGGCCGGTCGACGCGGCGGCGCGGAACACGAACTCCGGCGAGATCACTTAGGGCGACGGGGGTGCACAGGATCGAAACAAACGACACTGGACGGCTCCCTACCTTCTTGTGCAGCTCCTGGATGGCTCACGACGACGAGCAGGCAACGACGGCGGGGAAATCAAAAGCGGCGGTGGCTAGGGTTTGCGGCGGCTCTCGGGCTTGGCGTCTGGGGCACAGGTTGGGGGTTCTAGGGGCGGCGGGCGGCTTAAATAGCCCGGGGACCCGGCCTTGGCGTGCGGGTCACACACGGGGAGGCGTGCTTCGCTCGGACTCGGCGGCGGCGGCGGAGTCCGGGGCGGAGACGGGCGGAGCTTGGGGATGACGGGTGGACCCCGTCGGTCGGACCCACCGCGGGAGGGGGCGGCGGGCCGGGCCGTGCGCGGGAGGAACAGGCCGGCGGCCTCGCTAGGGCGGCTTGGCAGGCCGACACGCGGCCGGGCCGCGGGCGCTCGCATGCTAGCAGGCCGGGCGCGGTTGGCGGCGGCCGGCGGGCCGGGTGGCCGGTGGGCCGCCTAAGCCGCATGGGGCCGGAGCGGGTCTTGGGGGCTGCTTCGTCGCTAGGCTGCTGGCTAGCTTAGATGGGTTGGGGTAAGAGAGGGAAAAGGGTAGGGTAGGAGTTTAAGGGTTTAATTGAAAAAGGATTCAAACAAAAGAATTCAAACTTGAATTTGAATTCCAGCAAACCAAAGAAATGCACCAGCATGAATGCCACAATTAATTCCTATAGTTTATTAATTTTATTTTAGAAAAGTTTTTAAATGCCTAAAAGAAAAGTAAAGCAACCTTATAATCCTTAAGCAAATAAGGGTTTCTAGCAAATTTTAATAAAGCCAAATTTTTGTAAAATTAGGGTGTTACAAATCCTACCCCCCTTAAGAAGAATCTCGTCCTCGAGATTCGGACAGATTGGGAAAAAGATCTGGAAACTCTGCTTTCTGCTCATCCTCTCTTTTCCATGTTGCCTCATCCTCTGCATGATTACTGCATTGCACTTTGCACATCTTGATCACACTATTCTTGGTGACCCTTGTCATAGTTTCCTATATCCGAATAGGGTGCTCAACAATAGTGAGATCCTCTTTAACATTTAGATCATCCAAGGGTAACGGCTCCTTGTCATGAGGACCAAAACCCTTCTTCAACTGAGAGATATGGAATACATCAGCTAGCTGGACTGGCAACTCCAACCTGTAAGCCACGTATCCCACTCTCTCAAGGATCTTAAAAGGTCCGATAAACCGAGGTGACAATTTTCCTTTAACTTTGAATTGACGCAAACCTCTGATAGGTGACACCTTTAGGTACACATAATCACCTTCCTAAAAGACCACGTCCCTTCGTTTACCATCTGCATAACTTTTCTGTCTAGACTGAGCAATCCTCAGATTCTCTTTGATGATCTGAACTTGTTTCTTTGCTTCTCTGATGATGTCTGCCCCAAATAACTTCCTTTCGCTTGTCTCACTCTAGTATAACGGAGTTCTACACTTCCTTCCATACAAGGCCTCAAAGGGTGACATTTTGAGACTGGCTTGGTAGCTGTTGTTATAAGAGAGCTCAGCGTATGACAAGCTCTTATCCAACTACCACCATGCTTAAGCGCACATGCTCTCAGCATGTCTTCTAAGATCTGATTGGTCCTCTCTGTCTGTCCATCAGTCTGTGGATGATAAGCTGAGCTGAAATTTAACTTAGTATCCAGAGACTTGTGTAACTTCCCAAAAAAACGAGAAGTGAACTGAGTACCTTTGTCTGACACGATCTTCTTCGGTACATCATGCAAACACACAATCCTGGACATGTATAGCTCTGCCAACTTAGCTCCTGTATACGTGGTTTTTACCGGAATGAAGTGAGCTACCTTGGTCAAACTATCCGCAATGACCCAAATCGAATCATAACCATCTCGGGTTCGTGGTAAACCCACTATGAAATCCATTCCGATCTCTTCCCACTTCCACTTAGGCATCTTCAATGGTTGAAGCAAACCAGCGGGCCTTTGATGTTCAGCCAAACCCGATGGCAAGTGTCACACAAAGTCACATGTGCGGCCACATCCCTCTTCATACCGTACCACCAATACCTCTGCTTAAGATCCTGGTACATCTTAGTACTACCTAGATGGATGGAGTAAGCCGAGTCGTGAGCTTCTCTCAAGATAGTCTCTCTGAGGTTTCCTGTCTCTGGCACACACAACCGGATCTTAAACCACACAGTTCCTTGTTCATCCTCTGTGAAATCTAGGGCTTCTCCTTGTTTCATACTCTCCTTGATTTTCTGTATTCCAGCATCCTCTAACTGCCACTTGCGTATCTCCTGCTCTAGAGTGGACTGTACTTCCAAAGTCACTCCCTCTGCATGTGCAACCACCTTCAAGTTGAGCCTTTCAAACTCTTTTACCAACTCCTCGGGAAACTTGATAATCATAGCCATGTTAGTATGGCCCTTCCGACTCAAAGCATCAGCGACCAGATTCGCTTTACCAGGATGATAGTGAATCTCCAGATCATAGTCTTTGATCAACTCTAACCAACGGCGCTGTCTCAGATTGAGATCCTTCTGAGTGAAGATGTACTTCAGACTCTTGTGATCAGTGTAGATCTGACACTTAGTTCCCATAATGTAGTGTCTCCAAATCTTCAATGCATGAACTACTGCTGCTAACTCAAGATCGTGCGTGGGGTAGTTCAACTCATGCTTCCTCAATTGGCGAGATGCATAGGCTATAACATGACCTTCTTGCATCAACACACATCCCAGACCCTGTCGAGATGCATCACAATAGATGTCAAAGCTCTTCTTCAGATCAGGCATCACTAGAACAGGTGATGTGGTTAACCGCTTCTTCAACTCTTCAAAACTGGACTGACATGCACCGGTCCATTTGAACTCTCTGTCCTTCTCTAGCAGTGTGGTGAGAGGTTTCACAATCTTGGAGAATCCCTTAATGAATCGACGGTAGTAACCAGCGAGTCCAAGGAAACTCCTGATCTCAGACACTGTACGAGGGGCTTCCCACTTCAACACATCACTGACGTTGTTGGGATCCACCGCAATACCTCCGTTGGTGATGATATGACCCAGAAAAGACACTTCCTTGAGCTAGAACTCACACTTGTTGAACTTTGCATATAACACATGCTCTCTCAGCTTCTGCAACACAAGCCTCAAATGCTCCTCATGCTCTTCCTCGTTCTTGGAGTAGATCAAAATGTCATCAATAAACACCACAACAAACTTGTCCAGATACTCCATAAAGATCTTGTTCATCAAGTACATGAAGTAGGCAGGTGCATTGGTTAACCCAAAGGACATAACTGTGTACTCATAAAGTCCGTACCTGGTGGTAAAAGCTGTTTTAGGAATATCCGAAGGCCTGATCTTCATCTGATGATAACCAGATCACAGATCAATCTTAGAGAACACTTTGGCTCCTCTCATCTGATCAAACAAGTCTTCAATACGAGGTAGAGGATACTTGTTCTTGATAGTAACATCATTAAGAGACCTGTAATCAACACACATCCTCTGTGTACCATCCTTCTTACCCACAAAGATAACTGGTGCTCCCCAAGGTGATGAACTAGCACGAATGAACCCTTTACCCATTAATTCTTTAATCTGAGCTTTAAGTTCTTGTAACTGATCACTAGACATTCTATATGGGCGCTTAGAGATAGGAGCATTACCAGGTAAAAGATCAATAACGAACTCAACATTTTGGTCAGGGGGCATACCTGGCAACTCCTCAGGAAACACATCAGGGTAATCACACACCACTCGTATGTCCTCCAAGGCTGCTCCATCAAGCTTATTCACAGCACTGGCGTTTGATGGTGCGGGATCTGTTGCAAACTCAAACCTTTCACCAGCTGGACTCGTAAGAAGGACTGATCTCTTAGCACACTGTATCACCGCATCACACGTGGTCAACCATCCCATTCCCAGTATCACATCAATCCCCTTTGAATCCAAGATTATAAGATTGGCACGGAAATCTCTTCCCACAATCTTGAGATGGACGTTGTCACATTTATATATGGCTTTCAATTCCCCCCCAGGTGAGGTAACTAACATGTGGCGAGACATGGGACTGATGGGTATATTATGTTGAGCTACGAACTGTGATGTAATGAAAGAATGTGATGCTCCAGAATCAAATAAAACTGAGGCAGGAGTGGAGTTGACTAGAAACATACCGAGCACTACACTGGGGTTCTCCTGGGTGACTTCAGCATCAACGTGCATCGCCTTGCCTCGTGTGTAGCTCTGTTGTCCTTTGTTGGTCTGCGGGGTCTGATTCCCGCTCCTTGTCTGTTGCTGGTTCTGCACTGTGGTGTATGGAGGGTTCCTCTTTGGGCAAGCATTGGCATAGTGACCAAGCTCTCCGCACTTGAAGCAAGTAGTGGTGGCAGGATTAGGAGGTGCCACGGACCTCACAGGTGTGCCAACTGGAGCTCTCTGCTGACTCTGCTGGGAAACTAGGCGTGGAGTCTGAGGAACAAGACACTGAAACTACTGAGCAGGACGTTGGGACTGCTGCTGCCCTAAGTTTCCACCTGGTCCCCCAAAGCGGAACGGGGTGTTCGGCGGTGGGTTGAAGCGTGGGCGAGACGCACTCCCAAACTACCCAGAGCTGGCGGCCTTCCTCTTCTGCTCCCCGAGCTCCTTGCGCTTGTGCTCCAAGCGGATGGCGGCATCAACTAGCTGCTGAAAGTTGGGGAAAGGATAAAACATCGGTCGGCACTTGCGGTGAACCGGCTAACCCATCCGGAGAACGGCTCTGCTTCTTCCTGTCTTCTCGCAACCTCCTCGACTGCATAGCGAGACAACTCAGTGAACTTGTCTATGTACTCAGGCACTGACATTCCTCCCTGCTTCAGAGAAAGGAACTCCTTCTTCTTGATCTTCATGACTCCAGAGGGTATGTGATGGCTCCTGAAGTTGGTGGTAAACTCTTCCCAGGTGATAGTGTCTGGGGCGGCATGAGCGGCAGAATACACATCCCACCAAGCGGCTGCAGATCCTTGAAGTCGTCCTGCAGCATACATGACCTCTCTGTCGTCACACTAACAGGTAGTGAGCATCTTCAGCACTGTCTTCAGCCAATCTTCAGCTTCAAGTGGATCAGCGTCATGAGTGAACACGGGAGGATGGTGACTCATAAACTCCCGGTGCTTGTTGTGAGGCGCCGGTGGCTGCACTAGTGGGTTGTTGACCTGGGCTTGCAGGTTCGTTACGGTGTTGGTCAGGTTCTGGAGGAGCTGAGTCTGTGCCTCCAGGAATTGCTGCATAGCGGGATCCATTTGTGCTGACTGGGGTGCCCTTCCTGCTGGTTGGTGTTTACCATCTGAGTGTTAGGGACATTACTTTAGATGTTTGCATCAAGAGTTAAACCCAGAAAGCTAAGATAGTAATGGTGTTTAGATAGGACAGATTCTGTTGACTCCAAACAATCAGGCATAACTCTCAGCATGGGTAACAAAAATTATGGGTTTTGGACTGATAAAAGGTAATGAAATTACGGAACTACTCCAACTAGAATCACCTCAATCAGAGTTCTGTAACTCTGGTTATAAAATAAACAAGTCAGGTAGGTCAGCAGTGTTTAACAGATTCGTGAGACTGTAATGTTTCGGTCATAACTCTCTGATTATCCACCCAAATATGCTGAATTTTTCACAGAAAATGAGTCACGAAATTTCTGAACTTTTCCAATTGGTTTTACTGCAATCGGAGTTCTGTAGCTCGAGATAAAATTAAAACAGTGCAGCTGACTCAGAAAGCTGCGCGAACAGATTTAGAGCTCTCGGATTTGCATTAAGGAAAAACTTAAAGGGGCAAAAGGATTAAGATAGATAATTGATTGAGACTGATAGTTAACCCCCACAAACTTACTACTAAACCAATATCGTTGTGGTCATCACTCCACAACACATTGCACTCAAACAAAAATCCAGCTCAACCATTAAGCACAAAACCAAGCATTCAACCACACTTCTAAACTAAACACACTTTACCGATCGTCTACTAGCGATTACAAAAAGACCCTATTCTTAACTTAAACCTAAGGACTATCTTCTGCCATGGCATCTGTGCGGGCGTCAGGGGAGTCGTAGTGTGGCCTCTTGGGCGACCGGGAGGTACATCCTTCTGTGGCTTCATGGGCAACTGGCTGCTCCCTGTTCTGAAGTGCAGCTTCTAAGGCACGCCTCTGCGTTTCCAGAGTGAAAATCTGCTGTTGTGCCGCATATAGAGTGTTGTTGGCGTCGTCCAGTGCGTTGTTCACAGCTACAAGTAGACTTCGGACATTGTTCAGCGTTCCTTCATAGGCTGACGCTGGGGCGATGTAGGTCTTGGCCTCCCCACTGGCTCTGAAGGGTGTGTACCGGCAGTGGGTATCCTCCAACCTGTCACGCTCCTTGTGAGAGAGCACATAAAGCGCCCTCTGAGCTGACTATGCTATACCAGCGTCCATAGTAGTCCTGTGAGCCACATCATGATGCTTGGACATCTCCCTCACTCCACGGCATGGAATGTACTCCTCCAGGATGGAAGCAACTTCCCAATGGGGCTCGAACCACGGATGAGTCCACAACTCACAATGGTAGACAGGGGCCTTATCATAGCCCAAGCGGAGTACCATAGCTCGCAGGTGGTCAGCCATGGGAATGCCCACTCCATCAGCTCTGTAGTGGTACACTTCCCAGATCACTTCCTTAGCTTCTTCATCTTGCTCTTGCTCTTGTTCTTCTTCCTCCATCTCTTGATCAAGGTGGTCTTCCAGATCTTCTCCTGGCGCTTGCTCCTCTAGGTTGGGCTGTTCAGCTGGCCCATCCTCTTCTGGGATCATCTCTTCTGGATCCTCTTCATCATCAGGCACCATGATAAGGTTAGGGTAGACCATAGGTGCAGGCTCCATCTCAATCTCCTCATCCGTGTCTCCTTCATGGAAGTAGTTGTACTGTTCTTGCGGGGCATACTGGTGGACTGCTCCAGCATGAGAGGTCTTCAAATAGCGAACCATCTGTAGTGCAGTGTAGAAATGAGATAGATGGTAAGACAAAAAGGATGAGAGCTAAAGCAAGCACAAGGTAAAGAATCCAGATAGCTCAAGTGTGAGGCAAAAAGGCAAGAGTAAGGTTAATAGAAGTAAAGCAAGCATGTAAGAGAAAGCTTCTATGATTATAAAATCCTTAGTTCGACCATTTCTATCTAGGCTAGCGTTCCTACAGTCAACACAGCTCTGGTACCACTCTGTCACGCCTAGTTTTAAAGGCAAAACCGAATGCATAGATCATGTGTGCGCCAGGATCAAGTTACACACACGCTTAGACATGAATACCAAAAACAGTGCCACACGAATAAAGAGTTATTACAAACCATAGTCTTAAACGAAACTTAAATAACGAGTTCTCGCAGCGGACAAAATGCCTCCACAGGCAGCTGACTGAAGACTAAGCACACCTAGAACTCCTGGAAATCTCCTGGAATATCTTCAAAGTTCTCCCAGTCTGAGCAGCAATCCGGGTATTGTGGATGCAAGAGAATAAACAAGCGTGAGCACATGACGTACTCAGCAAGAGAGAACAACATAACATGCAAGGCCATATGGTGGATGGCTAAGGTTCAAGCAGTTTAGCATTTTAGTGAGTCAAGTTTTATTAGCAACCTGATTACTAAAAGATGTAAGTTCATACCAACCCAATTAATAAGATATAAGTATCATAAATAAAGAATAAGCAACAATTAAACATTAAAGTTCCATAATTTAATCATGTGAGTGTCCAGGTTGCTCTTGACCGTGAGCACGGCTAATCGATTAGTTTAACACTCTGCAGAGGTTGTACATCTTTACCCACAAGCAGCATAAAAGCTCCGAAGAACTTTGAACCCAACCATGCGGTGTTTGCAAGGCACCATACCACACTACCGAGGTGTGATTGCATAGGAACGCTACATGGCCTTTACAAAGGTTCCCTAGCAAGTTATGACCCACAAGGTCCGAATCAGTTAGCAAGGTATAAAATCCCCTAGCAGGTCGATACCCCACCATAAAAAGAATAACTCACCCAACCCCCTGCTAGAGCGAGTCTATACCCCACAGTACCGCCGATCCCTTGTCCTTATCAGGTAAGACCATCCCAAGCTAAAGTTCCTAATTATTCAGCCAAGACCATTGCCCATTAGTTCTTGTGGTTGTACTATTTTCCTGGGTGGTTCTCCATGTTCCGAGTAATATATTAAAGTGGTCTTGTAAAGTAAAGATCATAACCGGAACATAGGATAATAAAAGTAACCAAGTTTGATTAAGACCAATCCCAGTTGAGCATGCTAAGCAATGGCTACCACAAGATTAATTTAATAAACCCGGTGACAAGGTAAAGGTAGTAAAAGACTAGGCATGATCCTTAATAGGTTCCCGTCAAATTAATGCACGCGGGAAAGTAAATACAGTGAATTTTAAATGCATGTTATGTAGGATCAGCGGATATGCATCAAGGAAGACTTGCCTTCAACAAAGCCTTGCTGCTCAAACTCTTGCACGGCTTGATCTTCAAATCCCTCGAACGAATCGCTCTCTACGATCCACAATCATCACATACAAGCACACAATCATCACATACAAGGACACTCACATGATTAAATAACGAGTTCTCGCAGCGGACAAAATGCCTCCACAGGCAGCTGACTGAAGACTACGCACACGTAGAACTCCTGGAAATCTCCTGGAATATTTTCAAAGTTCTCCCAGTCTGAGCAGCAATCCGGGTATTGTGGATGCAAGAGAATAAACAAGCGTGAGCACATGACGTACTCAGCAAGAGAGAACAACATAACATGCAAGGACATATGGTGGATGGCTAAGGTTCAAGCAGTTTAGCATTTTAGTGAGTCAAGTTTTATTAGCAACCTGATTACTAAAAGATGTAAGTTCATACCAACCCAATTAATAAGATATAAGCATCATAAATAAAGAATAAACAACAATTAAACATTAAGTTCCATAATTTAATCATGTGAGTGTCCAGGCTGCTCTTGACCGTGAGCACGGCTAATCGATTAGTTTAACACTCTGCAGAGGTTGTACATCTTTACCCACAAGCAGCGTAAAAGCTCCGAAGAACTTTGAACCCAACCATGCGGTGTTTGCAAGGCACCATACTACACTACCGAGGTGTGATTGCATAGGGACGCTACATGGCCTTTACAAAAGTTCCCTAGCAAGTTATGACCCACAAGGTCTGGATCAGTTAGCAAGGTATAAAGTCCCCTAGCAGGTCGATACCCAACCATAAAAAGAATAACTCACCCAACCCCCTGCTAGACCGAGTCTATACCCCACAATACCGCTGATCTCTTGTCCTTATCAGGTAAGACCATCCCAAGCTAAAGTTCCTAATTATTCAGCCAAGACCATTGCCCATTAGTTCTTGTGGTTGTACTGTTTTCCTGGGTGGTTCTCCATGTTCCGATTAATATATTAAAGTGGTCTTGTAAAGTAAAGATCATAAATGGAACATAGGATAATAAAAGTAACCAAGTTTGATTAAGACCAATCCCAGTTGAGCATGCTAAGCAATGGCTACCACAAGATTAATTTAATAAACCCGGTGAGAAGGTAAAGGTAGTAAAAGAC
This sequence comes from Cenchrus americanus, assembly GCA_947561735.1. Taxonomy (NCBI): domain Eukaryota; kingdom Viridiplantae; phylum Streptophyta; class Magnoliopsida; order Poales; family Poaceae; genus Cenchrus; species Cenchrus americanus. The sequence continues at coordinate 70,158,691 of OX387244.1, read as the reverse complement.
TAGGCATGATCCTTAATAGGTTCCCGTCAAATTAATGCAAGTGGGAAAGTAAATACAGTGAATTTTAAATGCATGTTATGGCGGATCAGCGGATATGCATCAAGGAAGACTTGCCTTCAACAAAGCCTTGCTGCTCAAACTCTTGCACGACTTGATCTTCAAATCCCTCGAATGAATCGCTCTCTATGATCCACAATCATCACATACAAGCACACAATAAGAATAAATAAGAAACAGTCACCAAACATATCAAACAAAACTAAACAGTAGCATAAAACTAATCTACGCTTCGAGTCGAACGCGTGGACATAAAGAACACTAAAATCGGAGCTAAAACGACTAAGTTATGGCCTAAAGAAGGTGCAAGGACTAATCTGTGAAGATTTGAAAAGAATCTGGGCTAAAATAAAGAAAAAGGACTAAATTGTAAGAAACTTTCTAAGGTGGAAGGGTATTTTTGTGAATTCCGGGAGACATAAGGGCTTTTCTGCAAAATTGCAGAGTCAGGCCGGGTTTGACCAAGTTGACTCGGGTCGGGTTGATTTAGATCCATTGGATCTGGATCTAACGGCTGATAGCGTTTCCGGGCAGCACGGGCGACGGGATTGAATCCGGCGCGTCGGATCTTGATCCGGCGGCCGAGGACACGAGCGTGCGGGCGAGCGGCGGCGGACGGCGGAAGGCGGCGGTGGCCGGCGGCGGGACTCACCGGTGAGACCCCAATGTAGTGTTTCTTGTCACGGCTTGAGACGCGGATTGCGTCTACGCGAAGCGCGCGAAGCGGCGAGGCAATCTAGGGCGGCGGTCGCGGTGGAGACGCGGCGGAGCGGCCGGTTGACGCGGCGGTGCGGAACACGAACTCCGGCGAGATCACTTAGGGCGACGGGGGTGCACGGGATCGAAACAAACGGCACAGGACGGCTCCCTACCTTCTTGCGCAGCTCCTGGATGGCTCACGGCGACGAGTAGGCGACGACGGCGGGGAAATCGAAAGCGGCGGCGACTAGGGTTTGCGGCGACTCTCAGGCTTAGCGTCGGGGCACGGGTTGGGGGTTCCAGGGGCAGCGGGTGGCTTAAATAGCCCGGGGACCCAGCCTTGGCGTGCGGGCCACGCACGGGGAGGCGTGCTTCGCTCGGACTCGGCGGCGGCGGCGGAGTCCGGGGCGGAGACGGGCGGAGCTTGGGGATGACGGGTGGACCCCGTTGGTCGCCACCTTCGCGGGAGGGGGCGACGCGGGCCGGGCCGTACGCGGGAGGAACGGGCGGCGGCCTTGCCGGGGCGGCTTGGCAGGTCGACGCGCGATGGGGCGCGGGCGCTCGCATGCTAGCGGGCTGGCACAGTAGGCGGCAGCCGCTGGGCTGGCCAGCTAGGCCGGCTAAGCTGCATGGGGGCCGGAGCGGGTCTTGTGGGCCGCTTCCGCAGGGCTGCTGGCTAGCTTAGCTGGGTTGGGGTAGGAGAGGGAAAAGGGTAGGGTAGGAGTTTAAGGGTTTAATTGAAAAAGGATTCAAACAAAAGAATTCAAACTTGAATTTGAATTCCAGCAAACAAAAGAAATGCACCAGCATGAATGCCACAATTAATTCCTATAGTTTATTAATTTTATTTTAGAAAAGTTTTTAATTGCCTAAAAGAAAAGTAAAGCAACCTTATAATCCTTAAGGAAATAAGTGTTTCTAGCAAATTTTAATAAAGCCATTTTTTTGTAAAATTAGGGTGTTACATATAAATAAAACTTGCTCACAATCTTAGACAAATCCATTAGTCCTTTAATCGCTTTGTTATTCAATTCACCAAAATACACTTAGGGGCCTAGATGCACTTTCAAGACCACAGAGTTCACAGGCGTCATCGTCCAGTACATGTTGGTGCACCAAGTTCACGCGGCACTAGATGCGTTCTTGAACCAGAAGCCAAGCAAAGAACTGGACACGCGGCGGGGCACGGTTGTCCCAGACAAACCCGTGGAAGGTCCAGATCGGCGGCCCCGTCGTCGCCACCAAGGTGGGGTAGGACATCCTCGAGCGCAGCACATTGTCCTTGTCGGCCACGGGGCAATGGCGGTGGTCAAGGCCATCACGCAGGGAGACACGCCGCAACAGCTCCTGCATTTTGACAAGCTCCTCAGTGGCGCCCTGGGTGATCCGGGGGACAAGGAAGGTGGCGAGCCCCCCTGAAGCACCTGAGCAACAGTGACTCGTCGTCCGTGGCGTGGGTGTAGAGGAGGGGGAACACAACATTGAGCCGCCCGGTGGACAGCCATTGATCATGCCAGAAGCTAGTGGACATACCATTGAACACTTCACTAGAAGTGATGGCTCGGTATGCAGGCAGAAGCTCGTTTAGGTCAGACCAATGCGCCCTGGTGACATTACCGTGCAGAGTTGCGAGGTTGATCTTGCTGCGCACCCAAGCGACCCAAGCGGAGTCGCCAGGGTGATGTAGGCGATGAAACAGCTTGAGCAAGAGACACTTGTTTTGCGCTGCTAGGTCCCGGATCCCTATCCCACCACGGTCCTTGGGCACACAGGCGTTTTCCCACGCCACCAGGCACTGGGCGCCGCTCACAGACTTGCCACCAGCCCACAGGAACGCCCTTCTCCGGCGGTCGAGCGCATCGATGACGCCTTGTGGCAATTGGAGCGCAGACATGGCGTAGGTCAGCTGGCTATCCATCACACTGTTAATTAGCATCATGCGGCCCATGTCATTGAGTAGGGATGCCCACCACCTGCTGAGATACCGATCTGACTTTGCTATCAGTGGGGCAAACGCTGACAACAAGAGTTTTTCACTGGAAAGGGGGAGCCCAAGGTAGGTTTGAGGGAACCCCCCGATCCGGCATCCCGGAACCGCTTGGAAGGATTCCACCTTGTTCGCCTCAACATGAATTGGCACCATCGTGCTCTTGTCAAAGTTTATGTGCAGGCCCGTCGCAGAAGAGAAACGATCCAGACATCTTTGAGAGCAAGCAGGCCTCGCTGATCAGTGAAGGAGGATGAGCGTGTCGTCGGCGTACTGCAGCACCGGGCTCGGCAGGTCGATGGCTGCAGGGTGTTTGATGCGGTCGTCACTCTTCACCATTTGTTGAAGGTGTCGGGGACAGCCCTAGGGGTCCCCTTAAACAAGGGGGAAATCCTCACTTAAAACCCGCAACAAGGCCAAAACACAACTTGCCTAACCCTGCAGGAAACGACCCACGCCACAGGGACCCCGACGGCCCATCAAGGCGGCCCTCTTAGAGATCCCCTCGAGCAGGCTCCGCCTCGCTCGAGGATGCGCGCCCCCTCGGGGCGGGCTCCGCCCCGTTCGAGGGGCAGCACTTCCCTCGAGCGGGCTCCGCCTCGCTCGAGGGCTCGCTCCCCCCTCGAGCAGGTTCCGCCTCGCTTGAGGGTATGTCCCACCCTCGGCCGGGGTCCGCCACGCTCGAGTGTGCCCCTCACGCGTGCGCCGGCCCCCGTACACGGGCATTTAACGCCACGACACCGGCGGGACGGCACCATCATGCGCCGGGGCTCGCGCCCGGTGCCACCGCACCAACTCCCCGGGGAGGAGCCCATCCCCATCCGCGTGGGGAGGGACCGTGCGCGCGCGGCGGTGTCAGTCCCGTGACACCGTGCGCCTGCTCCAGTACGGCTAACGCGCCGAGCCCTCGAAGGGGGGCCGGTTGCACCCTCGATTCACTTTCTTGTGACCCTACAGGGTTAGGTGGAGGCGCTAGGCCGGTGGATCGCCATCCCCGCCCTTGTAACGACGATGGCCGCCGTCCCCGCGCGTGCAGGCGCATGCCAAGCGCTGTAGCAACAACCCCAGCACTGTGAAGCGCGTCGGGAAGGGACGCCGTTTTACCTACTCCTGTGCCCCGTACAGGCCAACGTCAGCACCTCCCTCGAGCCTATCAGAAGGCATCACCGCCATCCGCTGCTCTCCTACCCTCGAACCGCCACTGTTCGGGTACAAGATAGGCCATGATGACCAGATCGCTGCAAGGATCGCCCGGACGGCCGCCCACTCTACAGCATAGCACGTCGTGCTTCCCCACGTAGCTAGATAGCGCGGCACGCATGTAATCCGCCTCCCCCTTGATCTATAAAAGGGGGGGCGAACCCCCAGCCACGGGGACGGACAGACAGAGAGATCCAGAAGCATACGAGACAGGAACACACCGCACACCACGTACTCATTCTCCAACTCTCCCACAACATCTTCAGCCACTACACCAGGGACTTGGAAGCCACGCTTCTTCTCCCGCCTTGCTTGTAGCAGCCCCACTACAGGCACCCCCGGTGCTAAGTAATATAGTGCCTCGAGCACGCCTCTGCTGGACGTACGGCCCCCTCGGCCGGAACCAGGATAAAAACTCTGTGTCACTTGTTACTTAGCATCGACCATTGAGGGACAGACCACGGCGCTTTCTACTGGTTAGTGTCGGGACCATATTCCGCACCGACAGTTGGCGCCCACCGTGGGGCGGTCAAGCGCCTAAGGTCATTCCGTCAACTCCCTCCATGGTGATCCGCACTGAGTACCGTGGTACGCGCTACTGCATGGGTAGCTCGGACCCCCCTCCCGGCCCGGGTTCGGGAAGTCGCTTCGGGGGACCCGAACTTTCGGGCCACGGGGGAACGGCTATCTCATGCGCCTCACCAACCGTGAGGAGCTCCCGCGCGCGGCGCCGAGCCGGGTCGGCTACGGCCCCCGCCGCACGCACCACCACGGCGCGGGCGCCCGCGGGCACGGATGCCGCGGGCCCGTCGACGCCACGACGTCGTCGTCGCTGCGGGCCGGCGTTCGCGCCGGGCGCGGTCCGGCGGCGGCACGCCGAGCGCGCCGCCACTCAACACGGCGCGCCCGCCGTCACGACCGCCACCGCCCCAGCGGGACAGCGCACAGTCTCCGGACCATGCATCCCCATCGGGCTGCGTGGTGCTACGTCGGCCTACAACGCCAACGTCAACACCACGATGCGCAGGGTTCCGCCTGGCCGTCACATCTTCGTCGCCAGGGACCCCGACGCCTCAGCAGGGGACGAGTTGTCCCTGGGTTCCATCGACGCGTTGCCACCCGCCGGCCGCCACGGGTACGCGGAGTGGGACTTCTCCGGCGTGCCGGACCCAGTCATGTTCAGGCGTTTCCTCGACGCTACGGACTACTCGTTCGGCTGCTCCGACGACTCCAGCACCGGGAGCTACGACCCCGCGCGGGAGTGCTACGCCGTCATCACCAACGACCCAGCCAATGCCGCTGGCGCGGTGGGCGTCGGAGACGGGGAGATCACCCCTACCCCGGGGGATCGCCACGCGCCGGCCGCGGGGGCCAAGCGCTCTGCCGGGGGGCCGACGCCGACGCGCGGTGGCCCAAGCCCGCGAGCTCGAGGCCAAGGCGGCGGAGGAATGCGGACGGTGCGGGCGCTCCGCGCCTCAATGGCGGGGGGAAGCCTCCGCGCGCGGCGAACGCGCACGGGAGGCCGGGCCGGCGGGTCCGCGACCGCATCAACACCGTCCCCAACGTCGACAACGCGGACGCGCCCCCGCGGGCGAGCCAAAAACTCATCGCCGTCGCGCGCCGCGCGCGGGCCATGCCGGCACCCTCGACCCCCGAGGCTCGAGACACCGCACCGCGAGGTGCAAACTCTCATCGAGCAAGCGGCCGTCCGGCGGGCCGAGAGCTCGGCCTCGCGCATCCGCCAACAAGGAGATGCGCGGGACGACGAAGCTGCACCGGGAGGCGAACCCTCGGTGCACGCAGGGGGACCGGCGGGGCGACCCACCGACCAAGGACGCACGCCGGACAAGGAGCGGCACCTTGACGCACGCAGGGCGCTGGATGGCGACACCCGCAACGTCATCAACGCCAGGCGCACGAGCAGGGCGGACGCGCGAGCAGCAAGGGGCTACCACCCTTGACGGGGTGGACGCTACGACAGCGGCGAGGACCGCTCCCCGACGCCGGAGCCCCCGGGCACCCGTGTGTTCAGCGGGGAGATCCGCGCGGAGGCGTTCCCACAACGCTTCCGCCAACCCTCGACCATCGTGAAGTACAACGGGGAGACGGACCCCCGCGTGTGGCTTAACGACTACCGCTTGGCTTGTCAGCTGGGCGGGGCCACCAGCGACGAGGTCATCATCCGCAACTTGCCCCTACATCTCGGCGACGCGGCCCGGACATGGCTCGAGCACTTGCCCCGACCAAATCCACAACCGGGACGATCTGGTCCTCACGTTTGTGGGCAACTTCCAGGGCACGTACGTGCGCCCTGGGAATTCCTGGGACCTGCGCTTCGCACGCGGAAGCCGGGCGAGTCGCTCGCGGGACTTCATACGACGCTTCTCCAAGCGGCGCACGGAGCTCCCCGGCGTGGCGCGGTCCGAGATCGTGCATGCCTTCCTCGAGGGCACCACGTGCGGGACCTCGTGCGGGAGGCCGGGACGCGGCCCGCCCGCGGACTCCAACGAGCGGTTCGACATCGCCACCGGCTTCGCCTCGGAGAAGAGGCGTGGGGGCGATCTTCAACGGCAAGAAGGGCAAGCACTCGGAGGGACGCGCGCCGCGGAGGGCGGCGAGGTCCAAGGAGCCCCACCGCAACGACAAGCGGGGCAAGAAGGGGGAAGAAGCCGCGCCGCGAGGCGCGCGAGCGGGGGCGCGGCGGCGGCAATGCCGAGGCCCTTGTTGTTGACCGGCTCGACGGGGCCCTCGGCCGGCCCCTCGAGGCCCGGGGGTGTTCGACGACATGCTGAAAAAGCCATGTCCTTACCACAAGACCCCAGTGAACCACACCCTTGAGCAGTGCGATATGCTCAATAAATTCTATGGCCGTGCCGCCGCGAAGGAGGCAGAGGCCAAGAAAGACGGAGGCGATGGCGACGCAGGCGGCTTCCCCGCCGTTGAAAATGTGTTCCTTATCTTTGGGGGGGCCAAGCGTCGACATGTCGACCCGCCAGCGCAAGAAGGAGCGGCACGAGGTCCTCGCCGCGGAGAGGGCGCCTCCGTCCTTCCTCAATTGGTCGGAGGACGCCATCACCTTCGGCGGGAGGACCACCCGAACCGCGTCCCGAACCCGGTGCCGTACCCGCCGGTGGTCGACCCCATCATCGGGAACGCCGGTTCTCGAAGGTCCTCATGGACGGAGGCGGCAGCCCTCAACATCCTCTACGCGCATACGTTGCGCCTCATGGGGATCGGGATTGACCAGCTGCGGCCCAGCACGAAGCCGTTCCACGGCATCGCGCCCGGCAAGCAGGTCCAGCCCCTTGGGCAGATCGACCTGCCAGTTTGGTTTGGCACCCCGAAGAATTTCCGCAAGGAGATCCTCACCTTCGAGGTGGTGGGGTTCAAGGGGGCCTACCACGCTATACTTGGGCGACCCTGTCACGCCAAATTCATGGCGGTCCCCAATTATACTTACTTGAAGATGAAGATGCCGGGACCAAACGGCGTCATCACCGTCGGCTCGTCCATCGAGCACGCGTTCGACTGCGATGTCGAGTGCGTGGAGCACGCAGAGGCACTGGCGCTGGATGAAGCGCTGGTGAACACGTTGGAGAAGATGGTCAACGAAGACCTCGACTCCGCCGCCAAGCACGCCGGCACCTTCGAGGCTGCGGAGCAGACCAAGGGGGTCCCCCTCGACCCGTCAGCCCCCGAGGGCAAGGCGTTGAGGGTCAGCTCCACCCTCGACCCCAAATAGGAAGTGGTGCTCGTCGACTTCCTCCGCGCCAACGCCGACATCTTCGCGTGGGAGCCCCTCGGATATGCCGGGCATCCCGAGGGAAGTCGCCGAGCACTCCCTTGACATCCCGCCAAACGCCCCGCGCCGTGCAAAGAACGGCCGCGCCACTTCGACGAGGAGCGGCGACGGGCAATCGGAGCGGAGCTGCGGAAGCTTCTCGAGGCCGGATTCATCAAGGAGGTGTTCCACCCTACGTGGCTAGCAAACCCCGTGCTTGTAAAGAAAAAGAATGGGAAGTGGCGGATGTGTATAGACTACACTAGTCTTAATAAAGCATGTCCTAAAGTTCCTTTTCCTTTGCCACGCATTGATCAGATCATTGATTCAACGGCTGGGTGTGAATTGCTTTGCTTCCTTGATGCTTACTCCGGATACCATCAAATAAGAATGAAGGAGTCCGACCAGCTCGTGACTTCGTTCATCACGCCGTTCGGGACGTTCTGCTACGTCACGATGCCGTTTGGCCTCAGAAATGCGGGTGCAACATATCAGCGTTGCATGCAGCACGTTTTTGGGGATCACATCGGACGGACGGTCGAAGCATACGTAGACGACATCGTCGTAAAGACCAGGAAGGCGGACGACCTGGTTGGCGACCTTGGCGTCGCGTTCAACTGCCTACGGGCCAATGGGGTCAAGTTAAACCCCGAAAAATGTGTCTTTGGAGTGCCGAGAGGCATGCTCCTGGGATACATTGTCTCCCAGCAGGGAATCGAGGCCAACCCTGAAAAGGTCGCGGCCCTCGAACGAATGGGTCCGATCCGTGACCTCAAAGGGGTGCAGAAGGTGCTGGGGTGCCTCACCGCCTTGAGCCGCTTTATCTCGCGGCTCGGTGAGAAGGGCCTGCCCCTCTACCGCCTACTTAAGAAGCACGAACGCTTCTCCTGGACCACCGAGGCCCAGGATGCGCTCGACAAGCTGAAGGCGTCTCTAACGCACGTTTCGATCCTCACGCCGCCACAAGGTGGCGAACCCCTGCAGCTCTACGTGGCCGCAACCACCCAAGTGGTCAGCGCCGTGGTCGTCGTGGAGCGCACGGAGGAAGGGCACGCCCTGCTTGTACAGCGGCCGGTCTACTACATCAGTGAGGTCCTGTCAGACACGAAGACGTGCTACCCCCAGGTCCAGAAGTTGCTGTACGCGGTAGTCCTTGCGCGGCGCAAGCTCCGCCACTACTTCGAGGCCCACCCCGTCACGGTGGTTTCCTCCTTTCCGCTAGGAGAGATCATCCGCAACCCCGACGCCGCGGGAAGGATTGCCAAGTGGTCCGTGGAGCTGATGGGCGAGACGCTCGCCTACGCCCCACGCAAGGCCATCAAGTCGCAAATCCTGGCGGACTTCGTCGCTGAGTGGACGGATACACAGCTACCGCCGCCGCAGATCCAATCGGAGTGCTGGACTCTGTTCTTCGACGGCTCAGTGATGAAAACGGGGGCGGGCGCGGGCCTGCTCTTCGTGTCACCCCTTGGGGAGCACATGCGCTACGCAGTGCGCCTCCACTTCCCCGCGTCTAACAATATGGCTGAATACGAGGCCCTTCTCTGCGGCCTCAAAATCGCCATTGAGTTAGGCGTCAAGCGCCTCGACGTGCGGGGGGACTCGCAGCTCGTGATCGATCAGGTCATGAAGAACGCGAGCTGCCATGACGACAAGATGGAGGCCTACTGCAAGGCCGTGCGGGCCCTCGAGGACAAGTTCTATGGCATCGAGCTCAACCATGTGCCCCGCCGGTACAACGAGGAGGCAGATGAACTGGCCAAGATTGCGTCCGGGCGGATCACTGTCCCCCCGAACGTTTTCGCGCGCGACATCGCACAACCCTCGGTCGTCTTCGAGCCCTACTCCTCGAGTCACGACGGACCCTCGGGGGCTCCCTCAAATCCAGCGGGTACGGAACCCATGGATGAGGACCCCTCGAACGAGGCGTACGTGCTCTCCCTCCTCGAGGGGTGCGGCTCCCACGAGGCCGACGTGATGGACATCGAGCCGGCTCCTGCCCAAGAGGACTGGCACGAAAAATACATCACCTGGATCGCTCGAGGGGAACTCCCCGCGGACCGGGCCGCGGCCAGGCGCATCGCCAGGATGGCCAAATCTTTTGCCCTCGTCGACGGCGAGCTGTACAAGCGCGCCGCCTCCGGCATCCTACAGCGGTGCGTGCCCATTCCCGAGGGGCGCGAGCTCCTACGGGACATTCACGCGGGGATGCCGTGGCCACCACGCCGCGCCCCGCACCCTCGTCGGCAACGCGTTCCGCCGGGGGCTTTTGCGGCCTACCGCGGTCACGGACGTCAGCGAGATCGTGCGCACCTGCGAAGGGTGCCAGTTCTACGCCCGCAAGTCCAACTTGCCCGCCCATGCCCTGCAAACCATCCCCGTGACATGGCCATTCGCCGTGTGGGGGCTGGACATCGTCGGGCCTCGCGGAAGGCGCCGGGGGCTTCACCCACTTGCTGGTCGCAATTGACAAGTTCTCCAAGTGGGTGGAGGTGCGCCCCATCACGAATCTAAGGGCAGAGCAGGCGGTAACATTCTTCACCAACATCGTCTACCGCTTTGGAGTGCCAAACTCCATCATCACAGACAATGGGTCCCAGTTCACGGGCAGGAAGTTTTTGGAGTTCTGCGACAAATTCCACATCCGCGTGGATTGGGCGGCTGTGGCACACCCACAGACCAACGGCCAAGTAGAGCGTGCCAACGGCATTATCCTACAGGGCCTTAAGCCCAGAATTTTCGACCAGCTCAACAAATCTGGGCGAAAATGGCTCCAAGAACTACCAGCAGTTGTATGGAGCCTAAGGACCACCCCGAGTAGAGCCACTGGGTTCACCCCATTTTTTCTAGTCCACGGCGCGGAGGCCGTCCTCCCCACGGACTTAGAATACGGATCGCCCAGGGTTCGAGGCTATGACGAGGATGCCAACCAGCGAGCCCGCGAGGACTCGCTGGACCAGCTGGACGAGGCACGCCTCGTAGCCTTAATGCATTCCGCAAGGTATCAACAGTCCCTAAGACGCTACCAAGCACGCAAGATACGTCGACGGGACTTCAGTGAAGGGGACTTGGTCCTAAGGCTGCGCCAAGACAACCGAGGGCGCCACAAGCTATCGCCCCCATGGGAGGGACCCTACGTCGTGGTGAAGGTACTCAAGCCCGGCACATACAAGCTGGCCAACGAGGACGGTGAAGAGCTCACCAACGCTTGGAACATCCAACAGCTACGTCGCTTCTACCCTTAGCTAGGATTTCCAAGTATTTTTGTTGTAAAAACTGTACGACCAACGCCCCAGTTGGTAAACAACTATGTAAATGCTGCAAGTCTAATAAAAAGGGCAACTCGGCTTTCCCCTCGAAAACCCAAGTTACCCTCGGGGGCTCTGGGGGGGGGGGGGCACCCCCCCAAAGTGGTCCCATTTTTCACGCAAAAACAAAACAACTCACACGCGCTAAGTTTGTTTTCTACTTCAACTACGAGCAACGATTCGAACAGGGCGCGGGCGGCCCAGCGGGAGGAGCGTGCGAGCCAGAGATAGCCTACGCCGCGTGGATATGGCCCTTCTCTCTCACCTCCAACCCAGCAGACCCCCAGCGAAAATCGAACTCCCCTAAGTAAAATCTACTCAGGAAGAAGGAGAAACAAAAAAGCGCAATAAACAAAAGACTTCATTTCGTATCATCAAATGTTTACGATTGAGATAATGTGCTTATTTACAAGGGCCCCATGGCCAGAATACTGATGCTCGAACAAAAAACGGGCCTAGCGCCCAACTGTTTTCAGGCAGAAGGAGCGGCAGCATCAGCGGCGTCCGGGAAGAGGAACTCCTCGAAGGCCTCGGCGAGCGACCCGGCGGCGTCGGCGGCGAGCGCATCCACACGCTCCATCGCCACCTCGTCCTCTACGCCCTCGGGAACGATGTAGCCCTCCGCCAGCGCCTCGAAGTTGACCTCGTAGTGGGACCGCACCACTCCGAGGGCCTTCTCGGACGCCCGGATGCGGCGCCGGCGCATCCGCTCGGTGACGTGACCACCAAGGGCGCGCGGGCGGCCGGCCGGCCGAGCTGCCGGCCTGTGCTTCGCCCTCCTCCACGGCATGGCAGATCTCGAGGGCCGCGCCACGCAGCTCCCGCAGCTCCTGCTCGGAGGAGTTGTAGGAAGCCTGCAACGCCTCGGCCCGTTCAGCTGCATGCCCCAGAGCGGTGCGCAAGCCTAGAACCGCCAAGACAGGAAAGAAATCAGAAAGGGGGAAGCGAGCCCTCTAACAGAAAAACCAACAAGGCAAGAGCCAAGCAGCGGCTCACCTTCGACTTGCTTCCTCTCCGTCTCGAAGTCGCGGCGCACGGCCTCGACCGTCAGCTCGAGGCGCTTGACGGTCTCGCCTTGTTCCTGGAGGGCCAGCTCCTGATTGGCGTTGGCAATGCTGAGCATAAGCGGCTCGCCCTCGACCTTGGAGAACGCGGCGTTCCGCTCCTCCAGCGACTTCTGCGCCGCCTCACGCGCGACGCGCTCCTGCTCCAGCGCCGCCGGGCGTCGACGAGGGCGGCTTGCTCTGCTCGGAGCCGCCCCTCGGCTCCTTGGCGGGCGGTGTGCTCCCGCTGAAGCCGCTCCTCGGCGATGGCGAGCGCCGCAACCTTGGCGTCGAGAGCAGCCTTCAAATCGTCGGCCTCCTTGGCCGCGCTTGCTCCGCCCGCGCGCCGCTCCTCGGCCGGCGGCGCCGCGCTTGCGCCCCCTCGAGCGACGTGCGGAGCTCCCGGTTCTCGGCCGCGGACGTTGGCCACCTCCGCCTCCCAGTTGGTGGCCAGCGTCCGCGCCTTCTCCAAGTCCGAGCGCGCCTGCCACAGAGCCTCATCACGATCGATAAGGGCTGTGCAGACCCGCTCGAGGCTCGAGCGGCGCGCAGGGTCCTGCCTCGAGCTCTCGGGGAGCTCGTCGCGCCACGCCATGGCCCGGTACGCCAGCCAGCCGTCCGGCGTCCTGAGGGCGTCAGCAAGCGCGTCGAAAGCGCTGCACCGCTCCCGGAGCTGGTGGACCTCGGCGTTCACCCGGTCGAAGGCGTCATACTTGTCGTGGGCGCGGCGCTCGAGCTCCTGGCACCCACAAAATCAAAACCCATAAGCGCTGCGACACGGGGGCAGCACACAAAAACGAAAGAAAGAAGAGAACAAGTGACCACGGCCTACCTGGAAGACGCGCCATGCAGGGCCGCCATGGACCCGCAGCGCCTCGTTCAGCGCGCGGTCGAGCGTGGCACCGTGGCTCCGGAGCTCGCCCCGCAGCTCTGTTCTCCCCGGCGTCGCAAACGCGGGGGGGATCGTCGCAACTCCCTCCACCCGGGCGGAGCGGCCGGCGCGGGAGGACGAGGCCTCCGCGCCGTGTCCTCGGTCCCCCGCCACCATGTGACCCTCGTGCCGCCTCACGAGGGCCCCCCTCCGGGGCTCGGGGGGAACGCGTGGGGAAGCTAGCCCACCGATCCCACCCGGCGGCGGGGAGTCGTCCGAGACCTCCACCACCTCCGCCGCGGATCGCCGGCGGGCGCCGACGCTTGTGCCGCCTCCACCGGCGCCTCCACTTGCGCCTCCGTGGCCGCGGGCGCCCCGGCACGGTGCCGCGGCCACCACCTCCGGCCGCGCCCCCGCGACCACGGGCGCCGCCATGGGTTGCACCCGCTCCGTCTCCTCCGCCGACCGGCGCCACGGACGCCGCCTCCGTAGCGGCGCCCCCGCGGCCGCGCCTCCGCCACGACCGCTACCGTGGCCCGCATCCCCACAATGACCGCCGCCGGCCGCTCCTCGGCCGACCGCCGTTGCGCCGCGGCGGAGTCGATCCGTCGGCCGAAGCCTCGAGGCCTCGGCCCGGGCTTTGCGAGTTCTCGCCCGCCGCCGCCGTGCTTGCCCCCGCCCGCGACGCCCTCGACGAGCGCCACCGGGTGGGGATGGACGCGTCCGTCCTCGCACCTTGGCCGGTGCGAGAGGAGGCACGGTTGGCACCACCCGCGCGAGCACAAACGAGAGGGGTTAGAACGCCCGATCATCAACAAATCAAACCAAGGGATCGAACCCCTTACCTCGAGGAGGAAAAGGCGCACTTCCTTTTCCTCGAGGCCTCGCCGGACGAGGCCGGCGCGGTCGGCACGCCCGCCGCCGCGCCGCCCGACGCGCGCCGCGCGCGCGCGGCGCGCGCCCGCCCGCGCGCGGGCACGCGCGACGCCGCGCCTCCCAAAGGCGCCGCGCGCGCGCGCGCGCGGGGCTCGCCCCGCGTGCGGGCACGCCCGCCGGCCGCGCCCTCCCCGACGACGCCGCCACGCGCGCGAGCACGCTCGCCCCCGCGCGCACGGGGCGCGCTTGCCGCGCGCGCCCCCGTGGCGCGCGCGCGCGCGCCTCCGCGGCGTGTGCTCGCCCCCGATGTCGATTGCCCGATGGCGGGCGCCGTTGCGCCCGCCCCAGGCGATGCCGCCCTTGCCGCCGGCGCCGGTTCCGGCGACGGGGGCGCAGGCTGCCACCTATCAGAGGGGCCCTCCCCCTCAGCCTCTTCCTCTTCGTCCTCCTCCGAGGATGAGTACTCCTCGGTCCCCGGGGAGGAGAGCCCCAGCTCTTCGCGCCGCCGGTACTCCGCGTTCCGCCGGTCGCGGCGCGCTTGATGTCGCCTCGCGCGCTCCCTCCTGCGCGCCGCCCGCTCCTCGCTCCCGCCGCCGCACCGCCCGGCCGAGCGCGCGGGGAGTCGGGGGGGTGGGCGGAACGGACTTTGAGGCGGTAAAGCTCACCGCCGCATACGGGAACATCAAGGACGCGTCAGGAGGCAGAAGCAACACCAAGAACTAAAACAAAATCAAGAATCAAACTCACCCGGCGGGCCGGTGGGGAGCATCTCGAGGTCCCATGGGGTCCGGTCCGGATGCATCGGCATCCGGGTGTCGACGGCGCTCCGCGCCGGGTGAGCGCATATGGCCGCTCGAGGGGCGTCGGGGAGCATCCGCGACCTCGCCGGATCGACGGGGTTGGCCGCCTCGTCATCTCGAAGATACGCGAGCGGCCTCTCCATCGGGGGGCACGACCCGCCGGTGATGGAGGAAGGCGAGGACGCCCATCGCGGTCGCGCCCTCGCGCCGCTAGGCTCGCGGGGCGGCCGGGACCGAGTCCTGCCGCCTCCGATGCCGAGGCGTGGACACCCCGTAGCCCCAAGAGCCGGGCTTCTCCTTGAACACCCGACCGGTGTAGGGGGAGGCGGGCTCGGCGTTGCGCAAGTAGAACCATCCCCGCTCCCAGCCGGCGTTGTTCATCGTCATGGTGCAGGGGATGTAGACGTTCTTGAATTGCCCCCGCAGGGCAAGCGACATCCCGCCGGCGCGCACCGCGCGGCGGGTCCTCGGCTCCGTTGTGGGCTGCGTGAAGAGCTCCACGCGAAAAAGGTGTACCTAGAGCTCCCAATTGACTGGGATCCCCAGGTACCCTTCGCAGACGCCCACGAACGTGGCCGCCTGCGAAATCGCGTTGGGCGCGAAGTTGTGCAACTCCACTTCGTAGTGGTGGCGCATCGCCCGCATGAAGCGGCTCGCCGGCGCGTTGAAGCCTCGCTCGTGGTAGCGGATAAAGCTCACCACGTAGCCCTCCGGCGGGTTGGGCGCGCGGTCCCCGCCGGCGGCACTATCCACTCCGCCGGGCGTCCATCTTCATTGGCCGCCAGCCGCGGCCGGCGACCAGCTCGCCAAGGGCCAGCCGGGTCACCGACGACCTCTCCCAGGCGTACGGGTCCAGGATCGTGAGGGGCTGAGGCGGCGCCATGAGAAGAAAGGCAAAGGAAAGTGAGAGCGGAGGACGAGAAACGGAAAAAGAGCTCTAATGACGACACCGCACGGTGGCAAACGCGAGGCGAACACGAAGGGGCAGGGGGCTGAAATGGTGAGGCGTCAAGGTAAAAAACCACCGTCTTCCCCTCCCCTCATATTTATAAGCCGCGGGCGAGCTCTCCGGGGCGGATGTCCCGCGCGCATTAACTACAGGGAATCTTTTCTTCACGACCGACGAACGGGCCCCACCACGACCGCAGCGGCCACATTACCGCAGACGGGCCATCATCACGGCGAAGACCTGCAGGGACCGAGGCGAGCGGTCACGTCCGCCTGCCACGCCGCCCACTATGCGCGCGCGGCCGCAACGCCTAAAAAGGCGCGCCCGCGTTGCAAAATCGCAGCCTCGACTGTGAGGCATTTAGCGACCCGGTCCCTTGCCAAGCAAGGAGAACCCTCGAGCGAGGCGAACCCCCGGCTCGAGACAAAGACAGCCCTCGAAGGGATATCAGCGTGAGAAGGCCGCCCGGGGCCTGCTTGAAGTAAAGCAGGCACCGCGGGCACCCATGCCACGCAAAACCCTCGAGCGGCACGAGCCCTTGGCTCCGGACGATAACGCCCCTCGAAGGGACATCGGCGTGAGAAGGCCGCCGGGGCACCGCTTGAAGTAAAGCAGGCACCGCGGGCACCCATGCCACGCAAAACCCTCGAGCGGCACGAGCCCTTGGCTCCAGACGATAACAGCCCTCGAAGGGACATCGGCGTGAGAAGGCCGCCCGGGGCCTGCTTGAAGTAAAGCAGGCACCGCGGGCACCCATGCCACGCAAAACCCTCGAGCGGCACGAGCCCTTGGCTCCAGACGATAACGACCCTCGAAGGGACATCGGCGTGAGAAGGCCGCCGGGGCCTGCTTGAAGTAAAGCAGGCACCGCGGGCACCCATGCCACGCAAAACCCTCGAGCGGCACGAGCCCTTGGCTCCAGACGATAACAGCCCTCGAAGGGACATCGGCGTGAGAAGGCCGCCCGGGGCCTGCTTGAAGTAAAGCAGGCACCGCGGGCACCCATGCCACGCAAAACCCTCGAGCGGCACGAGCCCTTGGCTCTAGACGATGTCAGCCCTCGAAGGGACATCGGCGTGAGAAGGTCGCCCGGGGCCTGCTTGATGTAGAGCGGGCACCGCGAGTACCCATGCCACGCAAAACCCTCGAGCGGCACGAGCCCCCGGCTCGAAACAATATCAATTCTCTAAAAGGGGCACATGCGTGAGAAGGTCGCCCTGCTTGAAGTAAAGCAGGCACCGCAAGCACCCATGCCGCGCCGTGCTAACAACCAGCGCCTCGAGGGCTGGCTCGCCCAGATCCCTCGACGGCCGCAAACGCAAAAGACGGGGCCGTCCAGGCGCGGCCCCGCACGGCCCTACTGATCAGAGGTTCGAAGCCTGACCCTCGACGGGTTCGAACATGCGCCCCAGATCGCAGAGTCAGGGACGACGAGGGCACGCGCATTCGAGCCGTTCCTCGAGCCCGTCGGCTCGAGGGTGCCCCACATGTCGTGTTCGAGAGCCAGCGAGGGCAGCTAGCCGGGGGATCCCACCGAGGGAGAGCTTCCGCGCCCTCGGTCCCTATCGAACGGGACCGAGCCCCACCTAGCAAACCCACGCAAGTGCTTCCATGGACGTGTCTCTGGACCACGCAGCCTACCCTTATCGAACGGGGCATGGGCGTCCACTCGAACCACCCGCTAGCAGCTCGACGAGGAATCCGCAATTCGCGACCCGCTCGATGGGGGTTGCGGAAACCTCACCCTCCGTCCCGCGGAGGGACGGCGAGGGCGCGTAAGAAAACAAGTCGTAAAGCTCTACCCGATCGCCTCGAACGGGCCCAGGCTCGGGGGCTTGACGCACGGCTACACCTCCTTGAAATTGCACCCACCGAGACGGTGCCGGCGGCCGCGTGCGCCACCGAGGCCGGCTGAGATATCGTCGATGCCGGTTGAAACATGTGCCGCGCCCTCTGACCAGTTCACGCGGTTAAACCCCTGCAGGAGCATCCACACTCCTGCAGGGCTTCGGGGGCTAGACCCGCGGGTCCGCTGACGCGGCCCCACGGAAAGCGTTCGCAGAACAAGGAGGGAAGAACGTCCTATCAGTAGGTTCCAGCATCTGCGGGAGCCTCAATGGCAAACCCACAGATGCTCGGGGGCTACTGTCGGGGACAGCCCTAGGGGTCCCCTTAAACAAGGGGGAAATCCTCACTTAAAACCCGCAACAAGGCCAAAACACAACTTGCCTAACCCTGCAGGAAACGGCCCACGCCACAGGGACCCCGACGGCCCATCAAGGCGGCCCTCTTAGAGATCCCCTCGAGCAGGCTCCGCCTCGCTCGAGGATGCGCGCCCCCTCGGGCGGGCTCCGCCCGTTCGAGGGGGCGGCCTTCCCTCGAGCGGGCTGCGCTCGCTCGAGGGCTCGCTCCCCCCTCGAGCAGTTCCGCCTCGCTCGAGGGTACGTCCCACCCTCGACCGGGGTCCGCCACGCTCGAGGGTGCCCCCTCACGCGTGCGCCGGCCCCCGTACACGGGCATTTAACGCCCGACACCGGCGGGACGGCGCCATCATGCGCCGGGGCTCGCGCCCGGTGCCGCCGCACCAACTCCCCAGGGAGGAGCCCATCCCCATCACTGTGGGGAGGGACTGTGCAGCGCGGCCGGTGTCAGTCCCGTGACACCGTGCGCCTGCTCCAGTACGGCTGACGCGCCGAGCCCTCGAAGGGGGGCCGGTTGCACCCTCGATTCACTTTCTTGTGACCCTACAGGGTTAGGTGGAGGCGCTAGGCCGGTGGATCGCCATCCCTGCCACTGTAACAGCATGGCCGCCGTCCCCGCGCGTGCAGGCGCACGCCAGGCGCTGTAGCAACAACCCCAGCACTGTGAAGCGCGTCGGGAAGGGACGCCGTTTTACCTACTCCTGTGCCCCGTACAGGCCAACTTCAGCACCTCCCTCGAGCCTATCAGAAGGCATCACCACCATCCGCTGCTCTCCTACCCTCGAACCGCCACTGTTCGGGTACAAGATAGGCCATGATGACCAGATCGCTGCAAGGATCGCCCGGACGGCCGCCCACTCTACAGCATAGCACGTCGTGCTTCCCCACGTAGCTAGATAGCGCGGCGCGCATGTAATCCGCCTCCCCCTTGATCTATAAAAGGGGGGGGGGGGGGGCGAACCCCCAGCCACGGGGACGGACAGACAGAGAGATCCAGAAGCATACGAGACAGGAACACACCGCACACCACGTACTCATTCTCCAACTCTCCCACAACATCTTCAGCCATTACACCAGGGACTTGGAAGCCACGCTTCCTCTCCCGCCTTGCTTGTAGCAGCCCCACTACAGGCACCGCCGGTGCTAAGTAATATAGTGCCTCGAGCACGCCTCTGCTGGACGTACGCCCCCCTCGACCGGAACCAGGATAAAAACTCTGTGTCACTTGTTACTTAGCATCGACCATTGAGGGACAGACTACGGCGCTTTCTACTGGTTAGTGTCGGGACCATATTCCGCACCGACATAAGGATATCCGCCACCAAGAGGAAAAGGTATGGCGACATCGGGTCCCCTTGGCGGAGGCCGCGGCTACAGCCGAACCACGGGCCAGGCACTCCATTCACAAGGACACCAAGCTTCAAAGTCTCCAGGATCCCGCGGACCCATTTGCACCAGGTCGGCAGGAAGCCGCGTTTACGCATGCCAAGGTCCAGACAGTCCCAATTCACAGAGTCGAACGCTTTGGCGAAATCCAGCTTAAAGACGAGGGTGGAGAGCTTCCTCCGATTGCATCACTGCACAAGCTCGACAACAAAAATGAAGTTTTTTGAGATTGAACGCCCTTTGATAAACCCTGTCTGATCCAAGTCAATGAGGCGCGGGATCTCTTTCTACATCTGGATTATGAGCATCTTGATGACAATCTTAAGCTGGCAGTTCTGAAGGCAGATCAGCCTGAAATCCCCGGGTTTTGTGGCGGCCTCTTGTTTGGGGATGAGCATGACGTAGGAGCGGTTTAGGCGTTCCAGCTCGGCGTCACCGCACTGCACTGCCCAGGTGAGCTCCATGACCTGCTGACCCAGTGTCCCCCACGCAGCCTTGTAGAAACCAGGGCCGAAACCGTCTGGGCCGGGAGAGCTGTTCTTATTCATGGCACGGATCGCTGCACTGAAGGACCGATACGGAGAACCAGAGAGGGGGGAGTGAATGGGAGCCGATAAAAATTCTTCTCGAATGAGATGGGAACTCAAACAAGACGAACACGGCTTCCAACACACGTCTCCGACTCACTACCCAAGTTGGTCAAGCCCACACAGCCACTGGAGTGCTACTGGACCTAGGAACCAACAAACAACCCTCCAAGCCAAAACACACCAACACGCACAGCGGAAACTTGCACGGCTTGCTGCCTGTGCTGCACCGGTCAGACCGATGGCCTGCGCTGGTCAGACCGGTGACACCGGTCAGACCGGTGGACAGCGCCGGTCAAGCCAGTAGCTACAGCAGCCGCACAACAAGTGTTCCAGAAAGCCTCAGTGACTTCTCTAGGCCCTGGAACAAAACACTACCAAAACACAACCTGCACGTAAGGAAAACCCTACACAAAGCCTAGCAAAACAACTCCAAATAGACCAAGAACTGACCAGCAACACCACGACCCAAAGATACACGAGTCCAGTAGTTCACCCAAGGCAAATCCCACAAGTGGTTCGCATTGGTCAGACTGGTCAAGAGCACCGGTCAGACCGGTGTAACCTGGGCAGCTCGGGATGAACAGCACCCGCGGGTCAACTCCCCCAAATCCAAACCTTGATCTCCCGAATCGCTCCACGGACTTGAGCAAGACTTTGGGGATAGTAGGAACACCTCACTAGGAGTCCATAGCCAAGATATTGTCCACCAAAACTTGCCAAATCAAGAGGAATCGAAGAAATCCCGCCAAGAACTCCTCTAACCCTAGAACACCGAAAACCCCAAAATCGAGCCCCTTAACTCACGAATTTGGAAGGGGAATCAAAGGCAAAAGAACCACGAAGGATTCACACGAATTTCCCCCATAAAATCCCCAAGATCAAGGTCCCGAAAACACATCGAGGAAACCACCATGAGAGGGCTCCGAAAATCACCACCAAGAACAGCCGGGAACAACACAACAAAGCCTTGGGGAACCACGCTGAATCATCTATACATACCAAGGAGGTTCATACAAGGTCTAGCTTGCTGCCCGATCATCCAACCCTCTCACAAGATCTGACCATGAAGCTCTCAAGCTAGTCCTATGGAAATCCTAAGAAAAATAGGAAGGGAAAATAGGAAAGCAAATGAACTAGGGTTCCAAGAGATGGCTGCCATCCTCTCACCTCATGGGTTATATGGAGGCAACCGAAAGTCTAAAATACCCTTACTTAATAACTAGGGATACAAGCCCCTCAAGGGCGGTTTTGGAAGTCTTCAGATTTTCTCCATCGGACGGATACCCGGTGACCGCACCTTGCTTAGCCTCGACGCAAGCCATGTGATCCCGACACATGTCCTCTGCTTCGAATATTCCGGACTGCGTCGTCACACACCGGTCAGACCGGTCTGGCGCTGCTGCAGCACCGTCTTTGGTTCTCCGGTCTTGGCTTTGTGGATCAACCAAGGAACCTAGTGGTTTTCTGATGAACCACCGGAAACCTCGCGAACTCGGTGTAGCCTCCGCCAATCTCCACTCATGACTCAAGTCCCACGTAGTCCCGGCTCGACCTTGGTTTTGAGGCTCAACCAAAAACCGTCCACGACTTCATCTTGCTGTTCATGCCACCATGCGGCCCGCACTTGACCCCGCTGGCCACCGGGTCCCTCGAACGAAGCCTACTTGTCTTCTCCACACCTGGAGGCCTCACCAGCGACGACCTTTCACGCTTGTTCTTCACCTGCACCACCACCAGTCAAGCCGCAACCTGCACCTGCATTACTTAGCCAAGAATCAGTCCACACAACGTTGTCAATCACTCATCACACAAGGAAGCGACCATCCACCGGTCCTCAAACCACACATGGTCCTCAATCTCCCCCTTGATGAGTGCATTGACAACACCCACATAAAGTAACAAGAGAGAAAAGAAAAAGAAAAGAAACGAATAAAAAGAAACTCCAACAAGCGATCAAAAGCAAAACAAAGGCAAAAAGCAAGATCACTTGAAGAAGACAAGTCTCGGACCCCTTAGGCAAGGGCAACGACTCGACACATCCGAGACAAAACTATGCTCAAGAAAAGAGCGCAGACCACCAAACCAAAGCTCGAAAAAACACAAAGGGCTCCCCCTGCACACATGCAAGCTCCCCCTGAACAAATGCAACTCACCCTGGACAAATGCATGCAAAACACCACTTGAAACAGGGCAGCTGCAACAACTCAGCCCTGACCGGTCAGATCGGTCAACACCACCGGTCAGACCGGTGCACACCAGAGCCCAGAAATGGCTCGAAACCACCTGAAAACCTTCTAAATGCATAAAGCAAGCCATTTCAAGCTCAAACTTCTCCCCCTTGTTGACAATGCATGAATCAAGCCAAAAATGCAATATTTTCAACCTAGAGCTTCTCAAATAGACAAAATTCAACATAGTATGCTACACATGTCCAAATGAGCAAGTTAGATACTCTATAGATTCATATTGACATCAACTACAAGATCACAATGTTTCACAACCATTGGACGAAGCTAAGATGGATTTGGGCAATTTTGCGAAAAATTTACCTCTCATGAGCAAAGTCCTAAACATGATCAAAACATGTCAAAATGGCAAAGCCACAAAACTTCATGCTAGGACAACCATTGTAATCATAAGACCATCACAAACACCCACAAGCACCTCATGTCATGTCAAAGCCACCGAGCCAAGTGCCTACTTCTATGTATGAGACTTCTCATTGGTTGTCATCATGCAACGGTTTAGCACCCAAAGTAAATTAAAATTTTGCACATATGACATGGGAGCACATTTTCCAATCATTTTACATTTCATTTTCAGAATCAAATTTGGTACCTGAAATGTCTTTGCGACAAAAAGGAACTTATGCCCCTCCACAAGATAAAGCAAGAGAGCTAAACATTCATGATGGCAAATGAGCCTTTGGCCCCATATGATCAATAAACTAGCTATCCAACCACAAATTAAGCATAACCAAGCCACTAAAACATGTCAAGATCATATAAAGGCATTTACACATGAGAGAGCATATATGTGATAATTTCCAAAAATATAGCCATCAACCATGGATTATAAATCAAGATCATCAAGAGCTAAGCCAAACTAACCATAGCATACCAAACAAGCTCACGAAGACATAAATAGCATTCCATGGAACAATATATATAGGAGAAGCTTTTCCTAACCAATGCATATGATAAAAAATGCATGCAATCTAAGATACAAGGATGTCTATACATCATGTTACATATGCCATGCCAAATGCAAGAAATGCACAAAGGAAACTATACATATGCTACAAAGGAGCTCCCACACACCCAACTCAAGAAATCAAACACACACCAAGATCCCCCCGCAAACGAGTGAAAGTTGCTTGATCTAGGGGTTTGGTGAAAATATCGGCTAGTTGGTCATGTGTGGGTACATGGATCAAAGCTATCTTTCCTTTCTCTATGTTGTCTCTCAGAAAATGATACCTCACTTCTATGTGCTTGGTTTTGGAATGGAGCACTGGGTTCTTTGCAACGCTTATGGCACTGGTGCTGTCACATTGAAGTGGGACATGGGTATACTCCTCACCAAAGTCACTCATGGTGTATGTGATGCAAAGGAGCTGAGAGCAACAACTAGCAACGGCAACGTACTCTGCATCGGTAGTGGATTGAGCAACACTCAACTGTTTGCGGGAAGACCAAGATACCAAAGAAGATCCCAAAAACTGGCAAGTCCCAGAATTGGACTTCCTATCTAACCGACACCCGGCAAAATCCACATCAAAAAACCATGAAGAACCAAAGAAGAGGACGCGGAGTACCAAAGGCCGAAGTCGGAGGTGTGACGCAAGTACCTAAAAATTCGCTTCACCGCTTGCCGATGCGAAGTCCTCGGAGACGCTTGAAAATGAGCACACAGACATACTGAGAACTGGATGTCCAGCCTCGTCGCCGTCAAGTAGAGGAGTGACCCGATCATGCTCCGGTACTCCTTCCGGTCCACGTGTTGACCTTCCTCGTCCGCATCAAGAGCTGTAGTCATACTCATTGGCGTCGTCATAGCCTTGAACTTTCGAACAATGTCCTTGGTGTACTTAGCTTGGTGCACAAATGTTCCTTCCTTTGATTGCTTGATTTGTAGCCCGAGGAAGAACTGCAACTCGCCCATCATGCTCATCTCAAATTCCCTGCTCATATCCTCTGCAGACCTTGCAACAAGAGAGTTAGACGAGCCACCAAAGACAATATCATCCACGTACACCCGCACAATCAGGATATCTCTACCCTTCCTAAGTAGAAACAAGGTATGATCAACCTTCCCCATCTCAAAACCTCTGTAAAACAAGAACCCCATCAACCTACCATACCAAGCTCCAGGCGTTTGCTTCAACCCATAAAGCGCCTTCCTCAACTTGTACACCCGGTGGGGGTACTTCTCACTCTCAAACCCCGATGGTTGCCTCACATACACTTCTTCCTCCAACACACCATTCGGGAAAGCACTCTTCACATCCATTTGGTGCAACTTGAGCCCTTTAGCCACAGAAAAGGCTAGAAGGATCCTTATCACCTCCAAACAGGCTACAAAAGCAAAGGTCTCCTCGTAGTCGATCCCCTCATTCTAACTGAACCCCTGAGCAACAAGCCTTGACTTGTTCCTCACCACTTCACCTTTCTCTCCCTCTTTGTTCTTCCACACCCACTTTGTCCCGATCGGCTTACACCCTGGAGGAGGGTCAACAATTCCCAAACCTGATTCCTCTCAAAGTTCTCCAACTCCTCATGCATTGATTAACCCAATTATGATCAAATAGTGCGTGTCCAATGTCTTTGGGCTCAAAAGTAGCAACAAATGCAGCATGAGTGAAATGAAAATTGTTTCGAACCCTCGACCGTGTAGTACGTTCATTCATGTCGCCGATGATCCTTGAAGCTGGGTGATCCACTTGTACTCGTCGGGGAGGTTCTCGCCTTGATGCTACCTCCCCCTCAACTGTAGCTTCTCCTCGATATGGATTTGTCGTCGTAGGTGTAGGAGAGGGGCCGTCCACCACTGTAGTCGAAGTAGTAGGTACATGTTCAACCGGGGGCACCACATCACCATCTTCATCGTCTCCATGTTTGAGGATCATGTGTGGTTCAAGGACCGGTGGATGGTCGCTTCCTTGTGTGATGAGTGATTGACAATGTTGTGTGGATTGATTCTTAGCTAAGTATTGCAGGTGCAGGTTGCGGCTTGACTGGTGTTGGTGCAGGTGAAGAACAAGCGTGAAAGGTCGTCGCCGGTGAGGCCTCCAGGTGTAGAGAAGACAAGTAGGCTTCATTCGAGGGACCCAGTGGCCAGCGGGGTCAAGTGCGGGCTGCATGGTGGTATGAACAGCAAGATGAAGTCGTGGACGGTTTCTTGGTTGAGCCTCAAAAACAAGGTCAAGCCGGGACTACGTGGGAGCCGAGTCATGAGTGGAGATTGGCGGAGGCTACACCGAGTTCGCAGGGTTTCCGGTGGTCCACCAGAAAACCACTAGGTTCCTTGGTTGATCCACAAAGCCAAGACCGGAGAACCGAAGACGGTGCTGCTGCAGCGCCTGACTGGTCTGACCGGTGGGTCTGACCGGTCTGACCGGTGGGTACCGGTCTCACCGGTGATGAGCACCGATCTGACCAATGTGCAACGACGCAGTCCGGAATCTTCGAAGCGGAGGACACGCTTCGGGATCGCAAGGCTTGCGTCGAGGCTAAGCAGGTTGCGGTCGTCGGGCATCCGTCCGATAGAGAAAGCTTGAAGACTTCCAAAACCGCCCTTGAAGGGCTTGTATCCCTAGTTATTAGGAAAGGGTATTTTAGACTTTCTGTTGCCTCCATATAACCCATGAGGTGAGAGGATGGCAGCCAACCTCTTGGAACCCTAGTTCATTTGTTTTTCCTATTTTCTTAGGATTTCCATAGGACCAGCTTGAGAGCTTCATGATGAGATCTTGTGAGAGGGTTGGATGATCGGGCGGCAAGCTAGACCTTGTATGAACCTTTGTTGCATGTATAGATGATTCGGCGTGGTTCCTCAAGGCCTTGTTGTGTTGTTCCCGGTTGTTCTTGGTGGTGATTTTCGGAGCCCTTTCTTGGTGTTTTTCTTGGTTGTTTTCGGGACCTTTCTCTTGGGGATTTGATGGGGGAAATTTGTGGGAACCCTTCGTGGTTCCTTGGGCTGTGATTCCCCTCCCAAATCCGTGAGTAAAGGGGCTCGATTTTGGGGTTTTCCGAGTTCTAGGGTTAGAGGTGTTCTTGGAGGGATTTCTTCCATTCCTCCTTTTTGGACAAGTTTTGGTGGGATTAAACTTGGCTATGAACTCATCATGAGGTGTTCCTATTATCCCCAAAGTCTTGTTCAAGTCCGTGGAGCGATTCGGGAGATCGAGGTTTGGATTTGGGGGAGTTGACCCGCGGGTGTTGTTCATCCTGAGCTGCCCAGGCTACACCAGTCTGACCGGTGTGAGGACCATGTGTGGTTCAAGGACCGATGGATGGTCGCTTCCTTGTGTGATGAGTGATTGACAACGTTGTGTGGACTGATTCTTGGCTAAGTATTGCGGTGCGAGTTGCGGCTTGACTCGTGTTGGTGCGGGTGAAGAACAAGCGCGAAAGGTCGTCGCCGGTGAGGCCTCGGGTGTGGAGAAGACAAGTAGGCTTCGTTCGAGGGACCCGGTGGCCGGCGGGGTCAAGTGCGGGCCGCATGGTGGCATGAACAAGAAGATGAAGTCGTGGACGGTTTCTTGGTTGAGCCTCAAAACCAAGGTCGAGCCGGGACTACGTGGGAGCCAAGTCATGAGTGGAGATTGGCGGAGGCTACACCGAGTTCGCGGGGTTTCGGTGGTTCACCGGAAAACCACCGGGTTCCTTGGTTGATCCACAAAGCCAAGACCGGAGAACCGAAGACGGAGCCGCAAAGAGCACGGCCCGGTCGGTCGACCGGTGGGTCCGACCGGCCCGACGGGTGGTGACCGGTCGACCGGTGAGGAGCACCGGTCGACCGTGTGCGACGACGCGGTCCGAATCTTCGAAGCGGAGGACACGCGTCGGGATCACATGGCTTGTGTCGAGGCTACGCAGGTGCGGTCGCGGGCATCCGTCCGATGGTGAAGACATCAAGAATTCCAAATCCGCCCTTGAGGGGCTTGTATCCCTAGTTGTTAGAGAAGGGCATTTTAGACATTCGGTTGCCGCCTATATAACCCAAGAGGTGAGAGGATGGCAGCCAACTCTTGGAACCCTAGCTCATTAGTTTTCCTATTTTCCACCTATTTTCTCTAGGTTTTCCTTAGGACTAGCAAGAGAGCTTCACGGAGAGATCTTGTAGAGAGGGATGGATGATCGGGCGGCTTGCTAGACCTTGTACGAACCTTTGTTTCATGTATAGATGATTCGGCGTGGTTCCTCAAGGTTTGGATGTGTTTTCCCCGGTTGTTGGTGGTGATTTTCGGAGCCCTTTCTTCGTGATTTCTTTGGGGTGTTTTCGGGGCTTTTCTCTTGGTGATTTGATGGGGGAAATTTGTGGGAACCCTTCGTGGTTCTTTGGGCTGTGATTCCCCTCCCAAATCCGTGAGAAAAAGTGCTCGATTTCGGGGTTTCTTGAGTTCTTGGGTTGGAAGTGCTTTCGGCGGGATTTCTTGATTCCTCCTTTTTGGACGAGATTGGATGGGATTAAACTTGGCTATGGACTCCTCATGAGGTGCTCCTGATATCCCCAAAGTCTTGTTCAAGTCCGTGGAGCGATTCGGGAGATCGAGATTTGGATTTGGGGGGAGTTGGACCCGCGGGTGTTGTTCATCCCGAGTCGCCTGAGCTACACCGGTCTGACCGGTGCTCTTGACCGGTCTGACCGGTGCAAGCCCTTGTGGGTTTTTGCTCGGGTGAACGTCTTGGTGTGTTCGTTGTTGTCCCGTGTTGCCGCCGTTTCGAGTTTGAGTCCGTTTGGTGGTCGGTTGACCTGTTTGGTGCCTTGGGGGCTTTCGTGCCGCCACCGGTCCGGCCGGTGTGTCTCACCGGTCGACCGGGTGTAGAGCCACTTAGTGAAAGTTGCTCGGTTTCACCGGCGAGGGACCGGTCCGACCGGTGGTGCTCACCGGTCGACCGGTGTGGGTCCGTAGACTCGAGGCTTGGTTTTTCCGCCGCGTTTCTCGGCCCAAGGTGGTGTGTTGGTTCCTAGGTCCGGTGGCACTCCGGTGGCTACGTGGGCTTGACCAACCTTGGTAGTGAGTCGGAGACGTGTGTTGGAAGCCGTGTTCATCTTGTTGGAGTTTCGATCTCCTTCGAGAAGAATTTTTATCGGCTCCCATTCACTCCCCCCCTCTCTGGTTCGCCGTATCGGTCCTTCAAGTGGTATCAGAGCCGGTTCGGGTCTTTGTTGACTCTAACCAGCCTAAGATCCAAGGATGGCGTACCAGGAACGGGGTTCGGGTCCTCCACACTTCGATGGCAAGAACTACCAGATGTGGAGCAAGCGGATGGGTGCGTTCCTCCGCGGAAAGGGTCAGCTGCTTTGGGATGTCACGGTGGACACGAGCTATGTCCACCGATGGATTTCCTTGCTCCAGGGTCGAGGGACAGATTCGACGCCAACAATAAGGCGGTCGACTACTTGTTTCGTGCTTTGTGTCGCCCCGAGTTCGATCGGGTGCACACCGAGCACTTGGCTTGTAGGATTTGGGCGGTGTTGAAGGAGGCTCATGTTGGGAACGCCCTGTGTTCGAGCACGGTTGTATGCTACCTACCGGAGAGAGTACGAGAACTTCACTCATCTCCCCGGTGAGTCCATCGATGCCTTGTTTCAGAGGTTCACGGTGGTGGTGAACAACATGAGGGCCAATGTGGACGTGCTCCCGTACGATGATCATGATAGAGCCGTCAAGCTCTTACACTCTTTGGATCGTACGATATGGGGCGGAAAGTTCGAGGCCATAGTCGAGTCGGAGAGGTATGATACTCTGACGGTGAACGAGCTGTTCTCGAAGCTCAAGTCGGCTGAGGTGGATAGGGGCATGGATGCCAAGCTCGAGGGACCGATTGACTCCCATAGTCTTGCCCTCGTTGGTAGTTCCAAAGGAAAGACTAACTCTAACCCATCCACCAGGATGTTC
This sequence comes from Cenchrus americanus, assembly GCA_947561735.1. Lineage (NCBI taxonomy): Eukaryota > Viridiplantae > Streptophyta > Magnoliopsida > Poales > Poaceae > Cenchrus > Cenchrus americanus. The sequence continues at coordinate 70,129,816 of OX387244.1, read as the reverse complement.
TCGTTTTCCTCTTTGATGTCTATGCCAGATGAGGAGTTTGATGACCTTGGAGAGGACGAGCTGGCGCTGTTGACGAGGCGGTTCGAGAGGCTGCACGAGAACCGCGTGAACATGAGGAGGAACACGAGGACTCGCTTCCAAGGCGCAAGCCGGGACACTTCGTCGCCGACCGCCCGAGAAGGCCGAGAGCAAGGACAGCCTACAAGCACAAGCCGAGGATGAACGATGGCAAGTACCGTTCGAGGCGCGACCACAAGAGCAAGCACAAGAACAAGTACAAGGACGAGCGACGATCGAGGAAGAAGGAGGGCCGAGGCAAGGCCCGGGCGATGGTTGGAGCGAGCGACGTCGACTCCAGTTCCGCGTACTCCACCTCGAGCTCGAGCAGCAGCGAAGACGAGGGAGATCGCCGCAAGAACAAGAGGTCGTCCAAGAACCTGAGCGGGCTGAGCTGCTTCGCGAGAGATAGCTTCTGCACCATGGCGCTGAGCTCCGGCAGCAAGAAGAGCACACAGAGCGACTCGGACTCTGAGTCCGACGACGAGGTGCGTGATGAACTTCCCTTCTTGCGCCAGGAGAATGAGAGGCTTGGTTCTTTGCTTGATAACCGTGATGACATGCTTAGAGAGGCCAAGAAAATGAGGAAAGAGCTTAGGGCTTCACTCGAGGATGCTAGGACTAGAGTGGCTGAGCTAGAGACACAGGTGCTTGATAGCAAGCTTGAGATTGATTCGCTTAAGGCTAGCCCTGTTGTTTCTGATGAGAATGATTGTGCTGATTGCTCTATTTTCCTTGCCGATCTTGCTTTGTTCAAGGAGAAGCATGCCTCCAAGTGTGAGGAACTAGATGTGCTTAGGGTTGAAGTAGCCGAGCTTAAGTCTAGACCTCGCTTTGCTAGGTGCTTGCACTTCTTGCCCCGTTTTGCATGCTAAGATTGATGAGATGCATGCTTACACTAGTTCGCTCGAGGCTAAATTGAAGGAACCCATGCCTACATCTTGCTCTACCCGTGAAATGCATGCATTGAAAAATTTGGAGCTTGCACATTATGTTGATCGTTTGCAGGATGAGAATGATGATTTGAGGAAGTTGATGGGTTGGTTGTCCTGGTCACGAGCCTCGTTGAGGATGATGATCGAGGCCTTTAAGAGGCAAGATGGTGAGGGGCTTGGAGCAAACAAGGTTGGTGAGGGAAGTGGAGAGAATATCCCTGAGCCACCAAAAACCCACCATAAAAATGAGTTCCCTCCAAAACCTAACCATCTAAGGAACCGACTAGACACAACCCCAGCTCCACCCGTGTTTCCTACACCCACAAATGACCTACAAAAGCCTATCAAGTTTGTGAGCACTTCGGGGAAAGTGTTCTTTGGGAAGGAAAGTGAGAAGGCTAGTGGTGAGAAACCGGTGGAGGGTTTGAGTGGTGAGAAACCGAGTGAGCAGCCACATCCCAAGCCAAAGCCTAAGCTTGTGAGGTTCCATTGTGGCTATTGTGGGAGAGATGGCCATAAGAAGGAGTTTTGCTTCAAGAGGAAGCGAGAGGAGAGAATGAGGAAGGAGTGGGCAAACAAGGACAAGTACCACCCTTCCGATGGTGTACTTGAGCCTCGTATGCGGATGCCCGGGGGCAAGGCGATTGTGAGGACGAGTTCGGGCTTGGGGAGAGAAGAAGGGCTGCAGGTGGTGCTCGTTGTCCGAGTCACACCGGTCGGACCGGTGTGGGGCACCGTCGGACCGGTGCGGGCACAGACAGACGGATGTTCGGGTTTCGAGCTCGTACGAGGTGCGAGGGTTGTTTCCGGTGGTCGTGGTTCGGTGGTTGGGCCGGAAAGAGTGCGGTGGTCGGTTGCTAGGCGTTCTCCTCCTCGTGCTCAATACGGGGATTGGAGGAGTCGTGGCGTTGAGTTGGAGAGGAAGGACGTTCCACGGGCTTTCTTGCGTGGTTTTGGTCCTCCTCCAGGCAGAGAGGGGTGGTTCCCTCAGGGTGGTTACCGTGGTGGTGTTCGTGGAGGTAGCTCTGGTAGGAGAGATGCTTTGGTTGGTGCTAACCCCACTTTCGAGCAAATGGCTCGGCACTGGTTTTCCTCCTTTGGTACTAACCCCAGTACTGAGTCGTTTGTTCGCTCACGTGCCTATTTTTGATTTTCAGGTGGGAGACTTGAAGAACATTTGGTTGATTGACTCCGGTTGTTCGAGGCATATGACCGGAGACAGGGGGGTGGTTCTCAAGTCTCGTCCGGTGGTGACGAAGAGGTACATCACCTTTGGGGACAATGGGCGTGGGCGTGTGCTTTCGAAGGTGAGATAAAAGTGAGTGACAAGATCACTGCGAGGCGTGTTGCTCTTGTTCAATCGCCGGGGTACAATTTGCTTTCTCGTGTCCCGGCTTGTTGGATGAAGGCTTTGAGGTGTTGTTTCGGCCAGGTGGTTCTCGGATTGTGGACTCTCGAGGGGACCTTGTCTGTATGGTCGTTCCCGAGGGTCAGGTGTTTCGTGCTGATTTTTCTCAGTCTTCGGGTGTGGAGCGTTGTTTCTTGGCTGGTTCTTCGTGTGAGTTGTGGAAGTGGCATAGGAAGTTGGGTCACTTGAGCTTTGACCTTTTGTCTCGCTTGAGTAAACTCAATTTGGTCCGAGGATTGCCATGGTTGAGGCTTGAGAAAGAGTTGGTTTGTGCTCCGTGTAGGCATGCCAAGATGGTGGCCTCTTCTCACCCGCCTCTCACCGATGTGATGACTGAGCGTCCATGCGAGCTCGCTCCATATGGACCTTGTTGGCCCGGCTCGTGTGCGATCTCGCGGGTGGGAAGTGGTATGTCCTTGTTGTGGTGGACGACTATTCTCGGTATGCGTGGGTGTTCTTTACGGGAGGATAAGGGGGAGACGTTTGGTTTTGTTCGAGATCTAGTCTTGAGGTTGAGGAACGAGAGGCACGGAGATGCCATACGATCTATCCGCGGTGATAATGGCTCGGAATTCGGGAACTCTCGTTTTGAAACCTTTTGTCATGACTTGGGTCTTGAGCACCGGTTTCGAGTCCGTATACGCCTCCCCGGAATGGTGTTGTGGAAAGGAAGAACGAGGACCTTGTGTGAGATGGCTCGGACGATGCTTGATGAGCATAGGACTCCGAGGAGGTTTTGGGAGTGAGGCGGTGAATACCGCGTGCTATGTGTCGAACGAGATATACCTCGTAGTGCACAAGAAGAAGACATGCTATGAGTTGATGCATGGTCGCACACCCAAGGTGAGTCACTTCCATGTCTTTGGTTGCAAGTGTTTCATTCGAAGAAAGACAGGAAGTTGGATAAGTTTGAGGCTAGGTCTGTCGATGGCATTTTCTTTGGTTATGCATCTCATTCTAGAGCATATCGTGTGCTCAATCTAGAAACTAACCAAATCGTGGAGACTTGCGAGGTAACCTTCGACGAGACAGAGCCACGTAGTCAGCTTGTCTTTGAGTGTGCAGGTGATGATGAGCTTGGCGAGGAGATCTTTCAGGAGGAGGAGCATGAACATGGTGATGATGAAGATGGCGGTGTGGTGCCCCCGGCTGGACATGTACCCACTACTTCGACTACGATGATGGATGGACCCTCTGCTACACCTACGACGACAAATCAAGAACGAGGAGAAGCTGATGTTGAGGGGGAGGTAGCTTCGAGGCGAGAACCTCCCGGCGAGTTCGGGTGGATCACCCGGCTTCGAGGATCATCGGCGACATGAATGAACGCACTACACGGTCGAGGGTTCGAAACAATTCCCATTTTGCTCATGCTGCATTTGTTGCTTCTTTCGAGCCCAAAGACATTGGACACGCACTATCCGATCACAATTGGGTTAACTCGATGCATGAGGAGTTGGAGAACTTTGAGAGGAATCGAGTGTGTGGGAGTTGGTTGACCCTCCCCCAGGGGGTAAGCCGATTGGTACAAAGTGGGTGTGGAAAAACAAAGAGGGAGAGAAGGGTGAGGTTGTGAGGAACAAGTCGAGACTTGTTGCTCGGGGGGTTCGGTCGAAGGAGGGGATCAACTACGAGGAGACCTTTGCTCCCGTAGCCCGTTTGGAGGCGATTAGGATCCTTCTAGCCTTTTCTCGTGGCTAAAGGGTTCAAGTTGCACCAAATGGATGTGAAGAGTGCTTTTCCGAATGGAGTGTTGGAGGAAGAAGTGTATGTGAGGCGACCTCCGGGTTTGAGAGTGAGAAGTACCCCCACCGGGTGTACAAGTTGAGGAAGGCGCCGTATGGGTTGAAGCGGGCGCCTAGAGCTTGGTATGGCGAGGTTGAGGGGGTTCTTGTTTGAGAGAGGTTTTGAGATGGGGAAGGTCGATCGACCTTGTTTTTGCCGAGGCGGGCGGAGAGATATCCCGATTGTGCGGGTGTACGTGGATGATATTGTCTTTGGTGGCTCGTCTAACTCTCTTGTTGCGAGGTTTGCGGATGATATGAGCGGGGAGTTTGAGATGAGCATGATGGGTGAGTTGCGGTTCTTCCTCGGGCTACAAATCAAGCAATCAAAGGAAGGAACATTTGTGCACCGAGGCTAAGTACACCAAGGACATTGTGAGAAAGTTCAAGATGGAGGACTCCAAGGCCATGACGACGCCGATGAGTACGACTACGGCTCTTGATGCGGACGAGGAAGGTGAACACGTGGACCAGAAGGAGTACCGAAGCATGATCGGGTCACTCCTCTACTTGACGGCGACGAGGCCGGACATACAGCTCTCAGTGTGTCTGTGCGCTCGTTTTCAAGCGTCTCCGAGGACTTCGCATCGGCAAGCAGTGAAAAGAATTTTCAGGTACTTGCGTCACACTCCCGACTTCGGCCTTTGGTACTCCGCGTCCTCTTCTTTGGCGCTTCATGGCTTTTCGGACGCGGATTTTGCCGGGTGTCGGTTGGATAGGAAGTCCACTTCGGGACTTGCCGCGTTTTGGGTTCTTCGTTGGTGTCTTGGTCTTCTCGTAAGCGGTCGAGTGTTGCTCAATCCACGACCGAAGCCGAGTATGTTGCCGTCGCTAGTTGTTGCTCTCGGCTCCTTTGGATCACCTACACCATGAGTGACTTTGGTGAGGAGTATACCCATGTCCCACTTCAATGTGATAGCACCGGTGCCATAAGCGTTGCAAAGAACCCGGTGCTCCATTCCAAAACCAAGCACATAGAAGTGAGGTATCATTTCTCGAGAGACAACGTTGAGAAAGGAAAAATAGCGTTGATCCATGTACCCACTCATGATCAACTAGCCGATATTTTCACCAAACCCCTAGATCAAGCAACTTTCACTCGTCTGCGGGGGGAACTTGGTGTGTGTTTGATTTCCTGAGTTGGGTGTGTGGGAGCTTTCCTTTGCCGGTGGTGTCGAGCCCGTTGTGCCTCCCCTCGAGGAGCCGGTTTGTAGCATATGTATAGCTTTCCTTTGTGCATTTCTTGCCTTTGGCATGGCATATGTAACATGATGTATAGGCATCCTTGTATCTTAGATTGCATGCATTTTGTATCATATGCATTGGTTAGGAAAAGCTTCTCTCATATACATTGTTCACCATGGAATGAGATATACGTCTTTGTGAGCTTGTTTGGTATGCTACGGTTAGTTTTGGCTTAGCTCTTGATGATCTTGATGAATAATCCATGGTTGCTAGCTATGCTTTTGAAAAATGTCACATGTATGCTCTCTCATGTGTAAATGCCTTTACATGCTCTTGACATGTTTTTGTGGCCTTGCTATGCGTAATTTGTGGTTGGATGGCTAGTTTATTGATCATATGGGGCCAAAGGCTCATTTGCCATCATGAATGTTTAGCCCTCTAGATTTATCTTGTGGAGGAGCATAAGTTCCTTTTTGTCGCAAAGACATTTCATGTACCATCTACAAATCTGAAAATGAAATGAAGAATGCTTGGAAAATATGCTCCCATGTCATATGTGCTGAATTTAATTTGCTTTGGGTGCTAAACCGTTGCATGATGCCTACCAATGAGAAGTCTCATAAATAGAAGTAGGCACATGGCTCGGTGGCTTTGACATGACATGAGGTGCTTGTGGGTGTTTGTGATGGTCTTATGATTAGAATGGCTGTCCTAGCATGAAGTTTGTGTGGCTTTGCCATTTTGATATGCTTTGATCATGTTTAGGACTTTGCTCATGAGAGGCAAGTTTTCGCAAAATTGCCAAAATCCATCTTAGCTTCGTCCAATGGTTGTGAAACTTGGTGATCATGTAGTTGAGATCGATACGAAGCCGTAGAGTATCTAACTTGCTCATTTGGACATGTGTAGCATCCTTTGTTGAATTTTGTCTATTTGAGAAGCTCTAGGTTGAAAGTTTTGCATTTTTGGCTTGATTCATGCATTGTCAACAAGGGGGAGAAGTTTGAGCTTGAAATGGCTTAATGGATGCATTTAGAAGGTTTTCAGGTGGTTTCGAGCCATTTCTGGGCTCTGTTGTACACCGGTCTGACCGGTGAAGAGCACCGGTCTGACCGGTGTGAGTGCTGGTCCTGTACATATGTTGGGCACCGGTCTGACCGGTGGTGATGACCGTCCGACCGGTGTGAGCCGAAGTTGCTGCAGTACTGCCCGTTTCATGTGGTTTCTTGCATGCATTCGTCCGGGGGGAGTTGCATTGGTTCGGGGGGAGTTTGCATGTGTGCAGGGGGAGCTCTTTGAGAGTTTTCGAGCTTTGTTTCGGTGGTTTGTGCTCTTTGCTTGAGCTTTGCTTTGTCTCGGATGTGTCGAGCCGTTGTCCTTGCCTAAGGGGTCCGAGACTTGTCTTCTTCAAGTGATCTTGCTCTTTGCCTTTGTTTGGCTTTCGATCGCTTGTTGGAGTTTCTTTTTGTTCGTTTCTTTTCTTTTTCTTTTCTCTCTTGTTACTTACGTGTGGGTGTTGTCAATGCACTCATCAAGGGGGAGATTGAGGACCATGTGTGGTTCAAGGACCGGTGGATGGTCGCTTCCTTGTGTGATGAGTGATTGACAACGTTGTGTGGACTGATTCTTGGCTAAGTATTGCGGGTGCGAGGTTGCGGCTTGACTCGTGTTGGTGCGGGTGAAGAACAAGCGCGAAAGGTCGTCGCCGGTGAGGCCTCCGGGTGTGGAGAAGACAAGTAGGCTTCGTTCGAGGGACCCGGTGGCCGGCGGGGTCAAGTGCGGGCCGCATGGTGGCATGAACAACAAGATGAAGTCGTGGACGGTTTCTTGGTTGAGCCTCAAAACCAAGGTCGAGCCGGGACTACGTGGGAGCCAAGTCATGAGTGGAGATTGGCGGAGGCTACACCGAGTTCGCGGGGTTTCCGGTGGTTCACCGGGAAAACCACCGGGTTCCTTGGTTGATCCACAAAGCCAAGACCGGAGAACCGAAGACGGAGCGCACGAAGCGGCACTGGGACCGGGCCCGACCGGTGGGTCCGACCGGCTCGACCGGTGGTGACCGGTCCCGGCCCGGTGAGGAGCACCGGTCGACCGGTGTGCGACGACGCGGTCCGGAATCTTCGAAGCGGAGGACACGCGTCGGGATCGCATGGCTTGCGTCGAGGCTACGCGAGGTGCGGTCGCGGGCATCCGTCCGATGGTGAAGACATCAAGAATTCCAAATCCGCCCTTGAGGGGCTTGTATCCCTAGTTGTTAGAGAAGGGCATTTTAGACATTCGGTTGCCGCCTATATAACCCAAGAGGTGAGAGGATGGCAGCCAACTCTTGGAACCCTAGCTCATTAGTTTTCCTATTTTCCACCTATTTTCTCTAGGTTTTCCTTAGGACTAGCAAGAGAGCTTCACGGAGAGATCTTGTAAAGAGGGATGGATGATCGGGCGGCTTGCTAGACCTTGTACGAACCTTTGTTTCATGTATAGATGATTCGGCGTGGTTCCTCAAGGTTTGGATGTGTTTTCCCCGGTTGTTCTTGGTGGTGATTTTCGGAGCCCTTTCTTCGTGATTTCTTTGGGGTGTTTTCGGGGCTTTTCTCTTGGTGATTTGATGGGGGAAATTTGTGGGAACCCTTCGTGGTTCTTTGGGCTGTGATTCCCCTCCCAAATCCGTGAGAAAAAGTGCTCGATTTCGGGGTTTCTTGAGTTCTTGGGTTGGAAGTGCTTTCGGCGGGATTTCTTGATTCCTCCTTTTTGGACGAGATTGGATGGGATTAAACTTGGCTATGGACTCCTCATGAGGTGCTCCTGATATCCCCAAAGTCTTGTTCAAGTCCGTGGAGCGATTCGGGAGATCGAGATTTGGATTTGGGGGAGTTGACCCGCGGGTGTTGTTCATCCCGAGCTGCCCAGGCTACACCGGTCTGACCGGTGCTCTTGACCGGTCTGACCGGTGCAAGCCCTTGTGGGTTTTTGCTCGGGTGAACGTCTTGGTGTGTTCGTTGTTGTCCCGTGTTGCTGCTGTTTCGAGTTTGGGTCCGTTTGGTGGTCGGTTGACCTGTTTGGTGCCTTGGGGGCTTTCAGGCTGCCACCGGTCTGACCGGTGTGTCTCACCGGTCGACCGTGTAGAGCCACTTAGTGAAAGTTGCTCGGTTCACCGGGCGGGGACCGGTCCCCGGCCGGTGGTGCTCACCGGTCCGACCGGTGTGGGTCCGTAGACTCGAGGCTTGGTTTTTCCGTTGCGTTTCTCGGGTCGGAAGGTGGTGTGTTGGTTCCTAGGTCCAGTGGCACTCCAGTGGCTACGTGGGCTTGACCAACCTTGGTAGTGAGTCGGAGACGTGTGTTGGAAGCCGTGTTCATCTTGTTGGAGTTTCGATCTCCTTCGAGAAGAATTTTTATCGGCTCCCATTCACTCCCCCCCTCTCTGGTTCGCCGTATCGGTCCTTCACGGTGCTCTTGACCGGTCTGACCGGTGCAACCCTTGGTGGGTTTTTGCTCAGGTGAACATCTGGATAAGTTTGTTGTTGTCCTGTGTTGGGGCTGTTTCGAGTTTGGGTCAGTTTGGAAGTCGGTTGGCCTGTTTGGTGATTTGGGGCTTTCTGGCTATGACCGGTCTGACCGGTGTGTCGCACCGGCCTGACCGGTGTGGAGCCACTTAGTGGAAGTCGCCAAGTTTCACCAGCAGGGACCGGTCTGACCGGTGGTGCTCACCGGTCTGACCGGTGTTGGTCAGTGGACTCGAGGTTTGGTGTTCCGCTGCGTTCTCGGGTCGGAAGGTTGTGTGTTGGTTCCTAGGTCCAGTGGCACTCCAGTGGCTACGTGGGCTTGGCCAACTTGGGTAGTAGTGAGTCGGAGACGTGTGTTGGAAGCCGTGTTCATCTTGTTGGAGTTTCCATCTCCTTCGAGAAGAATTTTTATCGGCTCCCATTCACTCTATCCTCTCTGGTTCGCCGTATCGGTCCTTCAAGTGGTATCAGAGCCGGTTCGGGTCTTTGTTGACTCTAACCAGTCTAAGATCCAAGGATCGCATACCAGGAACGGGGTTCGGGTCCTCCACACTTCGATGGCAAGAACTACCAGATGTGGAGTAAGTGGATGGCTGCGTTTCTCAGAGGAAAGGGTCGGATCCTTTGGGATGTCACGGTGGACACAGGCTATGTCCAGCCGATGAACTTCCTTGCTCCAGGATCGAGGGACATGTTCGACGCCAACAATAAGGCGGTCGACTACTTGTTTCGTGCCATGTGTCAGCCTGAGTTCGATCCGGTGCACACCGAGCACTTGGCTTGTAGAATCTCGTTGGTGTTGAAGGAAGCTCATGTTGGGAACGCCTAGGTTCAGGCACGGATGTATGCGACCTATCGGAGAGAGTACGAGAACTTCACTCATCTCCCCGGTGAGTCAATCGATGCCTTGTTTCAGAGGTTCACAGTGGTTGTGAACAACATGAGGGCCAATGTGGACGTGCTCCCATACTATGATCATGATAGAGCTGTCAAGCTCTTACACTCTTTGGATCGTACGATTTGGGGCGGAAAGTTCGAGGCCATTGTGGAGTCGGAGAAGTATGACACCCTGACGGTGAACGAGCTGTTCTCGAAGCTCAAGTCGGCTGAGGTGGATAGGGGCATGACTGCCAAGCTCGAGGGTCCGACTGACTCCCATAGTCTTGCCCTCGTTGGTGGTTCGAAAGGAAAGGCTAACACTAACCCATCCACCAGGATGTTCTCTTTGTCCTCCTTGATGTCTATGCCAGATGAGGAGTTCAACATGCTTGGAGAGGACGAGCTGGCGCTCCTGACGAGGCGGTTCGAGAGGCTGCATGAGAACCGGGTGAACATGAGGAGGAACACGAGGACATGCTTCCAGTGCGGCAAGCCGGGACACTTCGTCGCCGATTGCCCGGAGAAGGTCGAGAGCAAGGACGGCTACAAGCACAAGTCGAGGATGGATGGCAAGTACCGGTCGAGGCGTGACCACAAGAGCAAGTACAATAACAAGCACAAGGACGAGCGACGATCGAGGAAGAAGGAGAGCCGAGGCAAGGCACGAGCGATGGTGGGAGCGAGCGACGTCGACTCCAGTTTCGCGTACTCCACCTCGAGCTCAAGCAACAGTGAAGACGAAGGCGATCGTCGCAAGAGCAGAAAGTCATCCAAGAACCTGAGCGGGCTGAGCTGCTTCGCGAGAGACGGCTTTTGCACCATGGCGCTGAGCTCCGGCAGCAAGAAGAGCACACAGAGCGACTCGAACTCTGATTCCGACGACGAGGTGCGTGATGAACTTCCCTTCTTGTGCCAGGAGAATGAGAGACTTGGCTCGTTGCTTGATAACCGCGATGACATGCTTAGAGAGGCCAAGAAAATGAGGAAAGAGCTTAGGGCTTCACTCGAGGATGCTAGGACTAGAGTGGCTAAGCTAGAAACACAGGTTCTTGATAGCAAGCTTGAGATTGATTCCCTTGAGGCTAGCCCTGTTGTTTCGGATGAGGTTGATTGTGCTGATTGCTCCATTTTCCTTGTTGATCTTGCTTTGTTCAAGGAAAAGCATGCCTCCAAGTGTGAGGAACTAGATGTGCTTAGGGTTGAAGTGGCTGAGCTTAAATCTAGACCTGCTTTGCTAGGTGCTTGTACTTCTTGCCTGTTTTGCATGCTAAAATTGATGAGATGCATGTTTACACTAGTTCTCTTGAGGCTAAGCTGAAAGAACCCATTCTTACATCATGCTCTACCTGTGAAATGCATGCTTTGAAGAATTTGGAACTTGCACATTATGTTGATCGTTTGCAGGATGAGAATGATGAGCTGAGAAAGTTGATGGGTTGGTTGTCTGATCATGAGCCTCAGTTGAGGATGATGATCGAGGCATTTAAGAGGCAGGATGGTGAGGGACTTGGGGCAAACAAGGTTGGTGAGGGAAGTGGAGAGAATATCCCAGAGCCACCAAAAACCCACCACAAAAATGATTTCCTCCCAAAACCTAACCATCTTAGGAACCGACTAGACACAACCCCAGCTCCACCCGTGTTTCCTACACCAACAAATGATCTCCAAAAGCCTATCAAGTTTGTGAGCACTTCCGGGAAAGTGTTCTTTGGGAAAGAAAGTGAGAAGGCGAGTGAGGAGAAACCGGTGGAGAAGTTGAGTGGAGAGAAACCAAGTGAGCAGCCACAGCCCAAGCCTAAGCCTAAGCTTGTGAGGTTCCATTGTGGCTATTGTGGGAGAGATGGCCATAAGGATGAGTTTTGCTTCAAGAGGAAGCGAGAGGAGAGAATGGCAAAGGAGTGGGCTAACAAGGACAAGTACCACCCTTCCGATGGTGTACTTGAGCCTCGTGTGCAGATGCCCAGGGCCAAGGTGAGTGTGAGGACAATTCGGGCTTGGGGAGAGCGGGAGGCTGTTGGAGGTGCTGCTGCCCAGGCTACACCGGTCAGACCGGTGTGGGGCACCGGTCAGAACAGTGCATGCCTAGACAGGCAGTAGTTTGGGTTTCGTGCTCGTACAGGTGCGAGAGTTGTTTCTGGAGATCGTGGTTCTGGTGGCTAGGATGGAAAGTTTGCAGGAGGTTAGTTTGCTAGGCATTCTCCCCCTTGAGTTCACTACGGGGATGGGAGGAGTCGTAGCTTTGAGAAGGAGAGGAGGGACAGTCCACTGGCTTTCTTTCGTGGTTTTGGTCCTCCTCCAGGTAGAGAGGGGTGGTTCCCTCAGGGTGGTTACCGTCGTGGTGTTCGTGGAGGTAGCTTTGGTAGGAGAGATGGTTTGGTTTGTGCTAACCCCACTTTCGAGCAAATGGCTCGGCACTGGTTTTACTCCTTTGGTACTAACCTCAGTGCTGAGTTGTTTGTTCGCTCACGTGCTCGTTTTTGAATTTCAGGTGGGAGACTTGAAGAACATTTGGTTGATTGACTCCGGTTGCTCGAGGCATATGATCGGAGACAGGGGGTGGTTCTCAAGTCTCATCCCGGTGGTGACAAGGAGGTACATCACTTTTGGGGACAATGGGCGTGGGCGTGGGCGTGTGCTTTCAGAAGGTGAGATTAAGGTGAGCGACAAGATCACTCTCAGGCGTGTTGCTCTTGTTCAATTGCTGGGGTACAATTTGCTTTCTGTGTCCCAGCTGTTGGATGAGGGCTTTGAGGTGTTGTTTCAGTCAGGTGGTTCTCAGATTTTGGACTCTCGAGGGGACCTTGTCTGTATGGTCGTTCTCGAGGGTCAGGTGTTTCGAGCTGATTTTTTTCAGTCTTCGGGTGTGGAGCGTTGTTTCTTGGCTGGTTCTTCAAGTGAGTTGTGGAAGTGGCATAGGAAGTTAGGTCACTTGAGCTTTGACCTTTTGTCTCGCTTGAGTAAACTCAATTTGGTCTGAGGATTGCCACGGTTGAGGCTTGAGAAAGAGTTGGTTTGTGCGCCGTGTAGGCATGCCAAGATGGTAGCCTCTTCTCACCCGCCTCTCACCGATGTGATGACTGAGCGTCCATGCGAGCTGCTCCATATGGACCTTGTTGGCCCAGCTCGTGTGCGATCTGCGGGTGAAAGTGGTATGTCCTTGTTATGGTGGACGACTATTCTCGTTATGCGTGGGTGTTCTTTCTCGAGGATAAGGGGGAGACGTTTGGTTTTGTTCAAGATCTAGTCTTGAGGTTGAGGAACGAGAGGCACGGAGATGCCATACGAGCAATCCGCAGTGACAATGGCTCGGAATTCAGAAACTCTCGTTTTGAAACCTTTTGCCATGACTTGGGTCTGGAGCACCAGTTTTCGAGTCTGTATACGCCTCCCCAGAATGGTGTTGTGGAAAGGAAGAACAGGACCTTGTGCGAGATGGCTCGGACGATGCTTGATGAGCATAGGACTCCGAGGAGGTATTGGGCTGAGGCGGTGAATACCGCGTGCTGTGTGTCAAACAGGATCTACCTTAGAGTGCATAAGAAGAAAAAATGCTACGAGTTGATGCACGGTCGCACACCCAAGGTGAGTCACTTCCATGTCTTTGGTTGCAAATGCTTTATTCTTAAGAAAGGGAAGAAGTTGGATAAGTTTGAGGCTAGGTCTGTCGATGGCATTTTCTTTGGTTACGCATCTCATTCTAGAGCATATCATGTGCTCAATCTTGAAACTAACCAAATCGTGGAGACTTGCGAGGTAACCTTCGACGAGACACAGCCACGTAGTCAGCTTGTCTTTGAGTGTGCAGGTGATGATGAGCTTGGCGAGGAGATCTTTCAGGAGGAGGAGCATGAACAGGAGGAGGAGCATGTACCCACTACTTCGACTACGGTGGTGGACAGACCCTCTCCCACACCTACGACGACAAATCAAGAACGAGGAGAAGCTGTTGTTGAGGGGGAGGTAGCATCGAGGCGAGAACCTCCCCAGCGAGTACAAGTGGATCACCCAGCTTCGAGGATCATCGGCGACATGAATGAACGCACTACACGGTCGAGGGTTCGGAACAATTCTCATTTCGCTCATGCTGCATTTGTTGCTACTTTTGAGCCCAAAGACATTGGACACGCACTATCTGATCACAATTAGGTTAATTCAATGCATGAGGAGTTGGAGAACTTTGAGAGGAATCAGGTTTGGGAGTTGGTTGACCCTCCTCCAGGGTGTAAGCCGATCGGGACAAAGTGGGTGTGGAAGAACAAAGAGGGAAAGAAAGGTGAAGTGGTGAGGAACAAGTCAAGGCTTGTTGCTCAGGGGTTCAGTCAGAAGGAGGGGATCGACTAAGAGGAGACCTTTGCTCCCGTAGCCTGTTTGGAGGTGATAAGGATCCTTCTAGCCTTTTCTGTGGCTAAAGGGCTCAAGTTGCACCAAATGGATGTGAAGAGTGCTTTCCTGAATGGTGTGTTGGAGGAAGAAGTGTATGTGAGGCAACCATCGGGGTTTGAGAGTGAGAAGTACCCCCACCGAGTGTACAAGTTGAGGAAGGCGCTTTATGGGTTGAAGCAAGCACCTAGAGCTTGGTATGGTAGGTTGATGGGGTTCTTGTTTGACAGAGGTTTTGAGATGGGGAAGGTTGATCAGACCTTGTTTCTACTCAGGCAGGGTAGAGATATCCTGATTGTGCAAGTGTACGTGGATGATATTGTCTTTGGTGGCTCGTCTAACTCTCTCGTTGCAAAGTCTGCAGAGGATATGAGCAGGGAATTTGAGATGAGCATGATGGGCGAGTTGCAGTTCTTCCTCGGGCTACAAATCAAGCAATCAAAGGAAGGAACATTTGTGCAACAAGCGAAGTACACCAAGGACATTGTGTGGAAGTTCAAGATGGAGGATTCCAAGGCTATGACGACACCGATGAGTACGATTACAGCTCTTGATGCGGACGAGGAAGGTGAACACGTGGATCAGAAGGAGTACCGGAGCATGATCGGATCACTCCTCTACTTGACGGCAACGAGGCTGGACATCCAGTTCTCGGTATGTCTGCGCACTCATTTTCAAGCATCTCCGAGGACTTCGCATCGGCAAGCGGTGAAGCGAATTTTCAGGTACTTGCGTCACACTCCCGACTTCGGCCTTTGGTACTCCGCGTCCTCTTCTTTGGCACTTCATGGTTTTTCAGACGTGGATTTTGCCGGGTGTCGGTTGGATAGGAAGTCCACTTCTGGGACTTGCCAGTTTTTGGGTTCTTCTTTGGTGTCTTGGTCTTCCCGCAAACAGTCGAGTGTTGCACAATCCACTACTGAGGCCGAGTACGTTGCCGCTGCTAGTTGTTGCTCTCAGCTCCTTTGGATTTCATACACCATGAGTGACTTTGGTGAGGAGTATACCCATGTCCCACTTCAATGTGATAGCACCAGTGCCATAAGCGTTGCAAAGAACCCAGTGCTCCATTCCAAAACCAAGCACATAGAAGTGAGGTATCATTTTCTGAGAGACAACGTAGAGAAAGGAAAGATAGCTTTGATCCATGTACCCACACATGACCAACTAGCCGATATTTTCACCAAACCCCTAGATCAAGCAACTTTCACTCGTTTGCGGGGGGGACTTGGTGTGTGTTTGATTTCTTGAGTTGGGTGTGTGGGAGCTCCTTTGTAGCATATGTATAGATTTCCTTTGTGCATTTCTTGCATTTGGCATGGCATATGTAACATGATGTATAGGCATCCTTGTATCTTAGATTGCATGCATTTTGTATCATATGCATTGGATAGGAAAAGCTTCTCCTATATACATTGTTCACCATGGAATGCTACTTATGTCTTTGTGAGCTTGTTTGGTATGCTATGGGTAGTTTGGCTTAGCTCTTGATGATCTTGATGAATAATCCATGGTTGATGGCTATGTTTTTGAGAAATGTCACATGTATGCTCTCTCATGTGTAAATGCCTTTATATGATCTTGACATGTTTTAGTGGCTTGGTTATGCTTAATTTGTGGTTGGATCGCTAGTTTATTGATCATATGGGGCCAAAGGCTCATTTGTCATCATGAATGTTTAGCCCTCTTGCTTTATCTTGTGGAGGGGCATAAGTTCCTTTTTGTCGCAAAGACATTTCATGTACCATATATTCTTGGAAAATGTGCTCTCATGTCATATGTGCTGAATTTAATTTGCTTTGGGTGCTAAACCATTGCATGATGCCTACCAATGAGAAGTCTCATACATAGAAGTAGGCACATGGGTCGGTGGCTTTGACATGACATGAGGTGCTTGTGGGTGTTTGTGATGGTCTTATGATTAGAATGGCTGTCCTAGCATGAAGTTTGTGTGGCTTTGCCATTTCGATATGTTTTGATCATGTTTAGGACTTTGCTCATGAGAGGAAAATTTTTCGCAAAATTGCCCAAATCCATCTTAGCTTCGTCCAATGGTTGTGAAACTTGATAATCATGTAGTTGATGTCGATACGAAGCTATAGAGTATCTAACTTGCTTATTTGGACATGTGTAGCATCCTTTATTGAATTTTGTCTATTTGAGAAGCTCTAGGTTGAAGGTTTTTGCATTTTTTCTTGATTCTTGCTTTGCCAACAAGGGGGAGAAGTTTGAGCTTGAAATGGCTTGCTGGATGCATTTAGAAGGTTTTCAGGTGGTTTCGAGCCATTTCTGGGCTCTGTTGTGCACCGGTCTGAGCGGTGGCGGTCACCGGTCTGACCGGTCAGAGTGCTGGTCCTGTGCACATGTTGGGCACCGGTCTGACCGGTGGTGGTGACCGGTCTGACCGGTGTGAGCTGAAGTTGTTGCAGCTGCCCTGTTTTCAAGTGGTTTGCATGCATTCGTCCAGGGGGAGTTGCATTGGTTCAGGGGGAGCTTGCATGTGTGCAGGGGGGCTCTTTGTGGTTTTTCGAGCTTTGTTTCGGTGGTTTGCGCTCTTTGCTTGAGCTTTGTCTTGTCTTTTTCTTTTCTCTCTTGTTACTTTCGTGTGGGTGTTGTCAATGCACTCATCAAGGGGGAGATTGAGGACCATGTGTGGTTCGAGGACCGGTGGATGGTCACTTCCTTGTGTGATGAGTGATTGACAACGTTGTGTGGACTGATTCTTGGCTAAGTATTGTAGGTGCAGGTTGCGGCTTGACTGGTGTTGGTGCAGGTGAAGAACAAGCGCGAAAGGTCGTTGCGGTGAGGCCTCCGGGTGTGGAGAAGACAAGTAGGCTTCGTTCGAGGGACCGGTGGCCGGCGGGGGTCAAGTGCGGGCCGCATGGTGGCATGAACAGCAAGATGAAGTCGTGGACGGTTTCTTGGTTGAGCCTCAAAACCAAGGTCGAGCCGGGACTACGTGGGAGCCGAGTCATGAGTGGAGATTGGCGGAGGCTACACTGTTGACGGTGAAAATCCGTCAACCTAGCCATGAGTTTACCTTCGGTGTTGGCATGAGTTTTATACCTTATCCATTGGTACTAACCCCCGTGGTATAACAAGTTCACGTGTGCATGTCAGTTTTGGAGTTTAATGTTTATGCAGGGTTTTAGTGTTGAATGCAAGACTTTCGGGATAAGTTCATCAAGCACCTCATGACAAGACCTTGAAGTCCGAACAAGTCATGCAATGAAGCAAAATTAACTCCAAGAAGCGGGGACTTGATCCGAGAAGACGACAAACTCCGGGGACACGACCGAGAAAAGTGCTCGAATCTTGCAAGACAAGGAGTTGAGTCCAATTCGGAGAGAAACCGACGACATGGACCTACATGCGAAGGGGGGAAGCATCCGAGAAGCAAGGGAACCGACCTCGGGCAAAGGAGCCCACGGGGCGGGGGCCTAAATGGGCCCGGGCCGGCCGGCCCGGTCCGGTCGGCCCGAGCCCATTTTGGGCCCAAATCCGTCGTCCTTTGCCCTAGCCGCCAATCGGGCTATTTATAGTCCCCCGACCGAGAGCCACGCGAGAAAAGATTTCGTCTTCGGCCGCCGAGAAGCGAGAGAAGAGAGGGACACCATCTAGGAGATGAGAGGGTCGAGCTAGTTGACTAGGGTTTCCCTAGCCGACGTGGGAACCTTGCACGGAAGACCACGTCGGAGTTCCGGAGCTAGAAGCAAGATCAAGGAAGGATCCCGGTGGTGATCTTGTGTATGTATCATTGTTATAGTTGAATTATCAAGTTGAATCTTTTCTCAGCGATCAAGTGTTTCCTCGAAGATTTCGTTTTTCGATCGGCTTTGCTTATTTCAATTCTATTCTCGAGATAGATTACATAGGGTGTTCTTGTAGCCGCGGTGGCTAGAGGTACACGCCGGATCTTCCGAAAGAATTTCGACTTGTCTTTTGACTCGCCCTAAGCTCCCCGCATGAATAGGGATACGTTGTGACGAACGGGGGGTCTCGAAAGGCGGATGTTTTCGGATTTGGACGGGAAACCACGATTTAAAGAGGCTTTTATTAAGATTCGATTTGCTACTTCTTCTCTTGCTTGGAACTTCAACAAAAGGCTTACCCCGATCCCTCTAGATCGGTTTATCTACCTAATCTTACTTTGTTTTCTCCGGTTTTTAGTAGATTAGATTCGTTTTGTGTCTTTTACTTAGATGCATTAGGTCTTTTATCGAATATTGAAGATTACTTGGCTTTAATAGATTAAGTCTTGCGTCACACATTTGTTCCACGGATTCGATACCTTGGGTTCACCACTCGAGGGAAGAAGGGTCCCTTGACTACGACGGGAGACTTGTACGCTTGCGAGTCACGAACGAACTTTGATACAATTATTAACCGTCAACAAGCCCCTTTTTCCGGCGCCGTTGCGGGGAACAAGTGATCAAGATTTGATTTTTTATTGCTTTTTTTTGTAATTTTCAGTACTGATTTTGTTTTATTTTTGCATCTATTAAATTTTGATCATCCTCAAAATACATCTAATCTAGTTTGTCTAACTCTAGTCTTTATAGATTTGTTTTGTTTTCTAGTTTTTTTTTGCATACTTTGTTTATTGCTAACCCTAACAGGAGATGGACGGCTACCTCTCCAACAAACCCAATAATTTTGTGGATGATCCAGAAAAACTTTACATGCTAAGGAGACGCGAAGCACATCAAGCTAAAAAGCTGGATTTTGTAGATTCGGAGTCGGAAGACAAAGGATCGCAGGAATCTCCGAAGAATTCACCACCTCAAAGTCCGCGGGAGAATCGACTTCCACCAATGGGTGACCAACCACCGGAAGAACTCAAGATTGGGGAGCTATGCACCCCAGACATCATCGACCCACCAATCTTGAACCTCGAGGAGATCGGAAGACCGTTCGAGATCAAGACCTCAACAATCCGCATGGTGCAACATTCACCCTTCACCGGCAAAGAGGATCCGAACCTTCACCTCCAAGCATTCATTCAACTATGTCAGACTTTCAACATGGATGGGGTGACTCAAGACCAAATGAGGGCAAGGCTTTTTCCGTTTTCACTACTCGGGAAGGCTTTGCAATGGTTCCACTCTCAACCGGCGGAGACGGTGCAAAATTGGAACACGTTGATGAAGGCTTTCATGAAGGAATACTACTCACCGGGTAAAACTCAAAGCTTGCGTAATAAGATTGCCACCTTTGTTCAATATCCTACGAAACTATCTCGGAGGCATTCGAGCGCTTCAATGAGTACACTCGGGCGGTTCCACATCACAAGTTCCCGAAAGAAGACCTCGTGCAAAAGTTCTATCAAGGACTCACCATGGCGTCAAGGACGATCATCGATGCATCAGCGGGAGGATCTATCATCGAGCTTACACCGACGGAAGCTTTCACGCTATTCAAGAAGGTCGCGGATAATGACACGTGGGCGTCATCCGGGCGCCTACACCCTGCTCAACCCATGGGGAACGTCAAGGGAGTCTTGCAAGTGGAGAAGGAAGACATACTTGAAGGCAAGATCGACTCGCTCATGAGGAGGTTGGAGAAGATGGAGATAGAAAAGAAAGAGGCTCAAGACTTGAAGGCCGCCGAAGCAAGGTCCACATGCGAAGAATGTGGAGAGTATGGCCATGTCCGCAAAGATTGTCCGGAGGAAGCCAAAGTGCTCGACTACATGAGGAAGGGAGAATTGCCGAACTTCCGCTACGGGCAAGGTAGGCCTCAATTTAATGCAAGCTCATCTATTCCTAACGCGGTTCCACTTCGGATACAATTGAAGGAGTTCATGGATGAGCAAGCTAAGATCAACAAGGACAACGTCACCAAGTTCAAGACCATAGACAAGGTGTTGGAGAACATCGATAGCAAAGTGACGGAGGTCGGAAGTTCCAATCATCAAGTGCTCAACATGATGAAGATGCTCGAGACGCAAGTTGGACAACTTGTGGGGCGCCTCACTAATGATGAAGGGAAGCTTCCGGGACAACCCAAATGTCCCGAATCGGCGAAGGCCATTCAAACGCGTTCGGGGAAGGAGACCGAAGATCCGGAACGTTCCGCGGGAGCAAGGAAGCTTAAACCGTCCACCGAGGGTGTAAGGAGTCGCTAAAGAGAAGGTTACGGGGATCGTCACCGAGGAACCCGAATTTGAGATGCGGGAGGATGACACGAGGATACCGCAACTCAAGCCACGCTACTTCCGAGGTAAACTTGACAACCACTTTGAGAAGTTTGTGGAAGTTGTGCGTAGACTTAGCATCAACATGCCATTACTAGATGCCCTACAAGTACCTACATATTCTCGTTACTTTAAAGACATACTTGCAAATAAATATGAGATAGCAACACTCGGGGTAGATCATGTCAAAATGTCCGAGGAGTGTAGTGCAGCTATTGCTTATGGGCTAGAGAAGCAAAAAGACCCCGGGTGCCCTACAATTCCATGTTCAGTTGGTTCTTTCAACTTCGAGAAGGCGTTATGCAACCTTGGAGCTAGTGTGAGCGTCATGCCGAGGGATGTGTTCGAGAAGCTATGCCTACCGATGGAGCCTACGGGAATATGTTTGGAGTTGGGAGACAACTCCATTCGCTATCCCTTGGGCATTGCTGAAGATGTACCCGTGAAGATTGGACACCACTTCATCCCCGTCGACTTCGTTGTGCTCGAGATGGGAGAGAGGGAGAAGCCGCCGCTCATCCTAGGGAGGCCGTTCCTCAAGACCGTGGGAGCAACTATTGATGTTGGCAAGGGGGAGATCATGTTCGATATCAACGGAGAAAGGAGTTCCTTCAAGTTCCGTCCAAGGATTGAGGCATGCAACATGATTGGAGTGAAGGGAGAACCAAAACAAACGGAGGGGCTGAAAAAGAAGAAGGAGCCGAAAAAAATGAACGTAACGAAAATCAAAGAAGGTGTTGCATCCGTCAAGACAAAGGAAGAGAAGCCGCCCGTGAAGACCAAAAAAATGACTAAGCCAACTAAGCCGGAAGTCAAGCCCGCGCCCAAGATGGTGCGGAAGTGGGTACCCAAGATTGCAACGCCCGCAAAGAGCGTTGATCCGGAGTAATCAAGTGAAGAAGTCTAGCTATAGACTATAAACGAAGCGCTAGGCGGGAGGCAACCCGTTTCGTCAAGTCGAGTCAAGAATAAGTCACGGGAGGACAACCCGATTCCGGGTTTTTCGAGTATTTTTAATAATTTAGTTTTTGAGTTTTATTACGCAAAGACATTAGACTTAGAAGTGGTTGAACAATATTAGAGACATAATTCTTGATTGAATGTTTGCTTTATCATAAACCCTTTGCATGAACTCTCCTATGTGCTTGTTTGATTCTTTTCTTTTCGAGAAACCCCTCAACCAAATAATTTCAGAACCTTAACTCAACCTTTCACCCTCATTATGGTACTGAGGTTGACTTATTTTTCATGCTAAAACCACACGAGTAGAGCCACGATTTATATTTAAGTATTAATAAAATTCAGCACGTGGTAGGACTCGCGTGAACCTAGAAATCAAAGCTTTTGGTTGGTCTTAAAAATCTTTATCCTTGGTTTCTCTAGGATTAGAATTTTTATAAGCCCATTCTAATTTTGTTTTATTCAAAATCTTTCTTATTTAGCCAAAATTAGAACCCAAACCTATGCCCCCATGATCAAGCCGGGAAAACGTTCGCTCTCAACCGATGAAAGCAAACTTTACCGGTGAGACCGAAATCGACGTAGTCGAAAAATATTTTCGACTTACATTTGTTTTTAATGGTTTAAAAACTTCTCTAAAATTATGCTTGAGCTCTTGCATGGCTCTGAAAAATATTTTAAATTTCGAATTAGAGGAGTGCTTAACATTAAACACACCTAAATGGAGGCAATCAAGTTTGAATTAATCATGCATGCACCATTGGATTCCCTTTCATCAACTTTCACCAATTCCACATGCAAAGGACAAGCATGGTGGGCAGCAAGCATCAACTTTGCAGGATTTTCATGGTGGCATGTGAAGCAAGTGGAGCTAGGGAGCATGGACATGACCCAAAGCGTGGAGCATCAAGTGGGAGGACCAATAATTCAAGAAAAGGAGTGGACGAGAGCGTTTGGGCGGTGCAACCCGTGGAGCACGCGGGCGGGGAAAGTTGCGAGGCGAAATGATCGTGCTGGGAGAAAGACGCGCCGAGGAGGAGCCGGAGGAGCCCCGGGCGGCCGGCCCCGGCCGGCCGGCCTGCCCTATATAAGGAGCCCCCCGGCGCCCGTTTTCTGCAGGCAAGCTTCCCTCTCCTTCCCTTGTTTGTGTGTTCAAGTTTGTGTGCTCAGAACCTCCGTAGACTTAGCCAACCATCCCAAGCTTGATAGCTCAAGAGAAATCCACATCCTTAATCCACTCAAAGTCCACATCCGAAGCAAAGAGTTTAAGTGCCTAGTTTACCGGTTGCAACCCGGAATTTTAGTTGAAGAAAGAGTGCAGCAACCATGCGGAAGAAGACCACAAGTCTCTTCTCTAAGAAGAAGAGTTCGTCGTCGTCCAAGCCGTCATCAACCACGTCTTCGAGGAGGCACTCGGTTTCCGAGTCTCCCGGAGCATGGAGACGGACACGGCACCACCGAGGAGGAACGACGCTCTCCTCCTTGGTGGTATGAGAGCTGCGAGAAGCACTTCCATGAGGTTCACCGAACCTCGTGGGCACACGGAGGAGCAGCCCGCGCCACCACGACGATCGACTCGCTCAACCGCACCACCTCCTTACACCCCCGACACAATCTTCGTACGGCTTCATCATCTTGTCGGCGGCGGAGGAGGAGAGGCTCGCCAATCTTGAGAAGAGGCTTGTGCCAAACGTCGAGTTCGACGACCAAGCACTCTACACCTTGGGTTTTTGCACCGACATATACTATATGTTGGGGCACCTCGGTTGGGTGCAGTTCTCCAACGGAATATCGGTGGACACCCATTTGGGTTACGCCTTGGAAATTTTGATGACTATTGCACCCATTGTTGATGATGATGGGGTGCAAAGCTTGTCATTCCGTTTGGAGGGAATCGAGCAAGTGGTTCCCTACGAGCACGTTAGGGAGCTGCTTGGATTCCACAAGGGAGCTCCGGAGAAAGTTGACGTGCCACCCGCACGTTGGCGGGATTTTGGAACATGATCTCCGGAGAAGCCCATCAACAACGCAATTGCATCCGCAACCCCATTATCCGGATATTTCACTCTTGGATGTGCAAGAGGGTATTGGGGAGGATGAAGGAAACAAAGGTGACCGACACGGAGTTGAATTGGCTATACTTGGGCTTTGATTGCCGGGCAGCCAATTGACCCCTCTTACCTCATGATCAACCGTTGGTGTTGTGAAGCAACATCGGGGGCGGGTAATATTGGTTCGGGGTGTTACCTCTCCATGTTGGCCTTTTCCTTGCGGCCGGGGATCGCAAGAAACCCCGCTCACCTTTTGCGTGGTACCTCTCTCGGTTTTGAGTACTTGCGGCAAGGCAAGTACATTAGTGGAGATGAGAGAGGAGGTTATCGATTGGCCATAGTGAACCTACCCCTTCCGAATGAGAGGCTTAGGCTTTTCACCGAAGGAAGGGAAGATTGGTTGGAAGAGGGACTACTTGTCCCTGCAAGGAAGAACAAAAGAGGAAGAATCGTAGAGGAGGGAACATCCTCCGCACAAGCGAGTGGAGCACAACCCAATGTGCAACCATTCGGCGGAGTTCCTCCTCCGCCAAGTTATTACGGAGGGTCACAACAACAAGCATGGGGGGGTGGTGCACCGGTACCCCCACAAAATTATGTTGTGCCCAACGCTAACTTCGCGGAGTCCTACGCTCATCATCCCCAACCACAACAAAGCATGGCCATTATTGGAGGGTATGCCGCAAGAAATGCTCAAAACATCGCAGCCATCCAATCTAACGCAGCTCAACTCGGTGAAGGCAACGCTAACATTGCCTTTGAACTTGGACGCCTTCACCTTGTGGAGCCAAATCAATTCGACGGAGGAAGCGTCCAACCATATTATGAGCAAGGGTATTATTATCAAGACTATCAACATCAACCACCGGCGGAGGACTAGAAGGCTTAAGAACTTTAGTTTTCTTTTCTTTTCTTTTTCTCTGTAATTTTCAGCTTTTGCTTATGTGTGTTTGCGTAGTATTTTCTGTTTTTTTATTTAAATTTCAGCAAGCATGTTTGTTTATTTTCAGTATGTATTTCAACTTGATATCACCATTAATAAAGACACCACCTTGATTTTATCATTGGAAAAGTTACAAAATTCGTGCCATGATGATATATGATTAAAATTGCAGCTTTGTTCATCTTTGTAGTTGATTTATGCATGTTTAAGCTAGTGCTCTCTTAAAAATACAGATCTGAATTTATTTAAATGCTAGCTTAATCTTCAGCGGAGGTTATGATTAAAATAAAGACCCATAGTGTTTTGTGTGCTCTCAAGTTATGAATAGATTAAAGATGTCTTTTATGCTCAAAAATATCGCTAACCTTGTCACAAATATCACTTGTGTGTTGCTCAACCTATCCAAAGCCTTATATATATTTGAGTGCATAAACCTTAGTGTACAAGATTTATTTTTGAGTGAGTTATTGCAGGCCATGAATTCTCTGGCCCGAGACTAAGAAGCTGGTCATTCCATTTTTGCGTATCTATCTTTTTGCTAGCCTTTTATCCGTGCATTGTGTATCCCCGCATCGGAGATCTCACAAACTTCGCCGGATATCCACCCTTAAACCAAATATCATCTTTTGTGATTACCTCCTTGACCACAACCTATCGTTGAGAATGGATCATCAATTCAAGGAAGATCGCAAGACGGTGCCAACGTTGAAGATTTCAAGTATCTCTCCTAGGAAAAATATTCCGGTACCTACCTTATTTTTCGCCTCTTTGCTCGAGGACGAGCAACGTCTAAGCATGGGGGAGGAGGTAGGTACGGTGCAGTTTTAGAGTTCAAAGGGGAATATTTTAAAAAAAATGATGAAGAAAGAAAAAAATCCAGCGATACTCATGACTTTCAAGGTATAAAAAATCAAAACTTCATTGTGGAAGTCATGGGCTGAATATATGACGAGAAAAAAAAATGAATGAATGAAAGAAAGAAAAGAATGAGAAATATGAGAAAGAAAAAAAAATGTGCGTAAAGTAAATTCCCTAAGCTCTCTAAAAGTGCATTCAAGGCTTCAAGTTAAAAAGATCCATTCTCATTTTCCAACCATGTGCAATCCGATAACGAGGACTTCCTTTGTGCCTCGGGATCACTCTTTGCCATTTGCACATGTCCACTCATCTAAAAGTGTGTGTATTTTTCTCTTTCCCCTCCTTGATTTAACATTATTTTCCAATGACCTTTTTGACGAGTCTCGGTAAGACCATGAGAAGCTTGTCTTGTTTTGACAACACCTCATTTATAAAATCTTGTTAGGACTAAACTTTCCCAAAGCTCCATATAAAGCCTACCACATATATATGAGAGGGAAAGGAGTAGAATATATAGGCTTGAGAGACAAGTGAGATGAGAGTTCATGAGCAATATACAAGATGATTTAAATTTGTGAATTTGGTTTAGCTTTTCTCTATCTCGTTCTTTATTTCAAAAATTTCGAGATCTATTTAAAACTTTGTGAGCATGTTAATACTTGTGGGATAAGCTTAATGAGAATCTACCCTCCGTAGAGATGAAGGCTAGCACATTATGGAACTTCAATGAATTAAAATTTTGAGAGCATTATGTTTTCTCATGTGTAATCAAGTGCAAAGTTTAAACATTGTTTAGCAATGATGATATCCATCGAAGGCTTACTCAAGGACGAGCAAGGTTTAAGCATGGGGGAGATGTTGACGGTGAAAATCCGTCAACCTAGCCATGAGTTTACCTTCGGTGTTGGCATGAGTTTTATACCTTATCCATTGGTACTAACCCCCGTGGTATAACAAGTTCACGTGTGCATGTCGGTTTTGGAGTTTAATGTTTATGCAGGGTTTTAGTGTTGAATGCAAGACTTTCGGGATAAGTTCATCAAGCACCTCATGACAAGACCTTGAAGTCCGAACAAGTCATGCAATGAAGCAAAATTAACTCCAAGAAGCCGGGGACTTGATCCGAGAAGACGACAAACTCCGGGGGACACGACCGGAAAAGTGCCGAATCTTGCAAGACAAGGAGTTGAGTCCAATTCGGAGAGAAACCGACGACATGGACCTACATGCGAAGGGGGAAGCATCCGGGAAGCAAGGGAACCGACCTCGGGCAAAGGAGCCCACGGGCCGGGCCTAAATGGGCCCGGGCCGGCCGGCCCGGTCCGGTCGGCCCGGAGCCCATTTTGGGCCCAAATCCGTCGTCCTTTGCCCTAGCCGCCAATCGGGCTATTTATAGTCCCCCGACCGAGAGCCACGCGGGAGAAGATTTCGTCTTCGGCCGCCGAGAAGCGAGAGAAGAGAGGGACACCATCTAGGAGAGGAGAGGGTCGAGCTAGTTGACTAGGGTTTCCCTAGCCGACGTGGGAACCTTGCACGGAAGACCACGTCGGAGTTCCGGAGCTAGAAGCAAGATCAAGGAAGGATCCCGGTGGTGATCTTGTGTATGTATCATTGTTATAGTTGAATTATCAAGTTGAATCTTTTCTCAGCGATCAAGTGTTTCCTCGAAGATTTCGTTTTTCGATCGGCTTTGCTTATTTCAATTCTATTCTCGAGATAGATTACATAGGGTGTTCTTGTAGCCGCGGTGGCTAGAGGTACACGCCGGATCTTCCGAAAGAATTTCGACTTGTCTTTTGACTCGCCCTAAGCTCCCCGCATGAATAGGGATACGTTGTGACGAACGGGGGTCTCGAAAGGCGGATGTTTTCGGATTTGGACGGGAAACCACGATTTAAAGAGGCTTTTATTAAGATTCGATTTGCTACTTCTTCTCTTGCTTGGAACTTCAACAAAAGGGTTACCCCGATCCCTCTAGATCGGTTTATCTACCTAATCTTACTTTGTTTTCTCCGGTTTTTAGTAGATTAGATTCGTTTTGTGTCTTTTACTTAGATGCATTGGGTCTTTTATCGAATATTGAAGATTACTTGGCTTTAATAGATTAAGTCTTGCGTCACACATTTGTTCCACGGATTCGATACCTTGGGTTCACCACTCGAGGGAAGAAGGGTCCCTTGACTACGACGGGAGACTTGTACGCTTGCGAGTCACGAACGAACTTTGATACAATTATTAACCGTCAACATACACCGAGTTCGCGGGGTTTCCGGTGGTTCATCAGAAAACCACTAGGTTCCTTGGTTGATCCACAAAGCCAAGACCGGAGAACCGAAGACGGTCTTTGCAAGACAGCCGCTGCACCGCCCGACCGGTGGGTCGACCCGCCCACCGGGTGGGTACCGGTCTGACCGGTGAGGAGCACCAGTCTGACTGGTGTGCGACGACACAGTCCGGAATCTTTGAAGCGGAGGACACGCGGCGGGATCGCAAGGCTTGCGTCGAGGCTAAGCAGGTTGCGGTCGCCGGGCATTCGTCCGATGGAGAAAGCTTGAAGACTTCCAAAACCGCACTTGAAGGGCTTGTATCCCTAGTTATTAGGAAAGGGTATTTTAGACTTTCGGTTGCCTCCATATAACCCATGAGGTGAGAGGATGGCAGCCAACCTCTTGGAACCCTAGTTCATTTGTTTTTCCTATTTTCCTTCCTATTTTCTTAGGATTTCGATAGGACTAGCTTGAGAGCTTCATGGTGAGATCTGGTGAGAGGGTTGGATGATTGGGCAGCAAGCTAGACCTTGTATGAACCTTTGTGGCATGTATAGATGATTCGGTGTGGTTCCTCAAGGCCTTGTTGTGTTGTTCCCGGTTGTTCTTGGTGGTGATTTTCGGAGCCCTTTCTTGGTGTTTTTCTTGGGTTGTTTTCGGGACCTCTCTTATGGGGATTTGATGAGGGAAATTTGTGGGATCCCTTCGTGGTTCTTTGGGCTGTGATTCCCCTCCCAAATCCGTGAGTAAAGGGGCTCGATTTTGGGGTTTTTCGAGTTCTAGGGTTAGAGGTGTTCTTGGCGGGATTTCTTCGATTCCTCCTTTTTGGACAAGTTTTGGTGGGATTAAACTTGGCTATGAACTCCTCATGAGGTGTTCCTATTATCCCCAATGTAACAACCCAGGAAATTAGGTGTGTAAATTTTGCGAAAATTTAAAACTTTTTGCTTGCATTTGGGTGCTAACAATTTTTGAGCCAAAATTGCTAGCTTCTCTCTAAAATTCTCCACTACTTTAGCCCACCTATAAAACATATATTTAAAATATGGTATAACTAGCGAGTTGGTTTTTCTCTAGTTTATTTGGAGTTCAATTGAGTGAAGTTTGAATTTGAATGGAAATTAAATTCAAACCCCTTTTCAATCCCTAGTTGAAGCTTGTGCTTTTATTTTGCTAAGGCTTTTCAGCTAACCGGGCCGCTCCTCTCTCTTTCTAACCCAGCCGGCCCAACCCGTGCCAACTCTCGGCCCAGCTAGCCCGCAGCACCCCCTCACTCTCTCTTACACCCGCCGGCGCGTGGACCCCGCAAGTCGGCCTTATCCCTTTCCTTTTCACCTACTCGGCGAGCCAGCCCGGCCCGGCCCCGACGCGCGCCGCCGCCGGTCCCGTCGCACCCGCTCGCGCGGCGCGGGGCGCGACCGAGCCGCCGGCCGGCGCGCACGCCGAGGGCGCGGGCGCGCGGGCGCGCGAACCGAGCCGGGGGACGGGGGGGAAGGAAAAGCCACATCCGCCCGCGCCTAGCCCCTTTGGTCCACGGTCGCGTGAGAGGAGAGAGGCGGCGCGCGCCGCGGGCACCGGGCGGTCCAAGCCGGGGGCAGACCTGGGATTCCGCCTCGACCCTGCAGCGCCACGGATTCAAAAGGGAGGGGTAGGCAAGTGCCAGAGGGCCACCGCCACCAACCCGCTTTGGGGTTTTTGCCCCCTACCCAGAGCCGCTCTGCCGTAGGGGAGGAGGAAGGGGGGAAGTGCGAAGGAGGAGCGGTGGGCGCTGGTGAGCCGCGCCGCGCCGGAGCGTCGCCGCTGTGGAGTGCGAGTTCGCGAGGAGCCGGACAAGGGGAAGGCGCTGTACGGGACCGAAGAGGAGCCGGACCGGACCAGAGCAGGCGCCGCCGGAACACCGACGCCGCGCCGTCACCCACGCCAGGCCCGCGACGTCTTCACCGCCGACCCGCAGTGAGCACCGTGGCCTTCTCTCTCTTCTCCTTGCGCCGGTCGCGTTTCCTGTTTTGCCCGTGCGCGTGCCTTCGAGCCGCCGTGGACCGAGCGCGTCGTGCCGCCGCCTCCCCATGGGCGCCGCCGCGTCGCGTTGTGCCGGCGGGAGCACGGGGTCGTGGCTACCCCAAGCCGCGTCGTCCCGCACCTCCGCCAAAGTTGGGTCGGGGGAAACACGCGGGGAAGGGCCGGGGAACACCCCACGCCGCGCCATCGTGCATCGCGCCGAACGCGCGTCGCGCCGCCGGCCGGTGAGCGGGGTTCGCCTTTCCGCCGCGTTGCGCCTCGAGGCGAGCCGCCGCGGGGGCTTGAGATGCGCCGCGCGTGACCCGGCCTTCGTGCCGCGGGTTTTTGTTGCGTGGGTGAAGGTGTGCGCGGGCGCCGGCCGGCCGCACCCATGCGCGCCATGGCCGTGGCCCCGCCGCCCGGTGAGCTTCGCGTGCGGGCGTTCCACGCCGCGATCCATGCCGCGCGCGCGGCCTTGAGCCGTGTTCGTGTCTCTGCGGGTGTGTGTGTGCGTGAGACCCGGCCCGGCCGCACCCCGGCGCGCCTTGGGCGGGACCTCGCCCCCGTGTAGTTGCCGGCGCACCGGCGACGCGCCGCGCGTCCGCCGCGCCCCGGGTCTTTTCGTCGAACACTTGGTGGGCGGACGGACGGGCGGCGTGGGTTAAAAGGGCTAGCAGGCCGCCGGCCAGATCTGGGCCCAAAATTCACCGGGCTGCTAGTAGGCCGCCGGCCCAGCGTAGGTTAGGAAACTAAAGGAGGCTTTCCGGACTTTAAGTGCTGGCGTTAGCGGGCTGTAGCACCTGGGCCAGTTTGGGCCGAAAACCCTTCCGGGCGGGAACCGGTCCGCTGGGCCGCCCCCGGCCCAGCGACGGTTCTGGCCTTTACAGCCTGATAAACCTGGAAGGCTGACGTCATGCTGACGTCAGCAGCTCTTTTTCTGAAAAACCCTTTTCTCTTCTGTTTTAAAATTCCAGAAAATGTATTTAACCATTAAAAATTCATAATAAATTCTAGGGAGCTCAGAAAAATACAAAACTAATTTCTATAAATCCGTATTTGCGAAACCTTGCTGATTGTAGGAAGTTCGGGTTCTATTGGATCTTCTAAACTGGTTCTTATTTGGAGTTATTGCTTAGATGTGCACCGTTATCTTATTTTCGCGTCGAATCTCGTGCCGCAGACCCGAGCTTCGACCAGGAGGACGTGGAGGACCCCGAGTACACTGCTCCGGACAGCGACTGCTTCAACGGCGACAAAGGTGTCATGTCACTCCCAACCATATAGATCCTATGTTGCTTTGTAGCTGCTAGTGCTTTACTTTAATGCATTGATCTGATGAATTGCATAACCCGTTTATTAGCCATGCCTTGATGCTTTGTTATACCCTGTTTCCTTGTTCTTCTACCTGCGGGACTAGCTACATACCCCTAGTTAGTCCCTTACCTCAACTATCCATACTTTTGTTGCTTGATTATGGATGGTGCTCTGGGTTTGGACTGAGATGTGGGTATCTCGGTGTGATTCTAGCGTGCGTTCTGGGTGTGTATCTCCTTGCTGTGTTTTGGCGGGAGCGAGCCGCTGGTTACTTGTGAACGGCTGCCGAGGGAAGATGCGATCTGGCCTCTTACCCGAGGGTCGTGTCGTGTGGGATGGAGATGTTGAGTGCTCGCTCTCGGCCCCTTAAGGACCGATCGTCAGTTGACCTTGTTTCGGATGACTATTTTCGTACAGACCGCCCGCCTTGTTTTGGGCGGGGGTGCGGGGTGAGACTTGTAGTGGATAGCACCCCTCCGTTGGAGGATCGGTGTGATCGTGTCGGGAGTGGTCTTTCCCTCCTTAGTAGACTTTGCCCTCGGCGAGGCCGGGGGAAGGGTTCCACGGCTTCGAGGGACCTCTCGCGGGTAGTATGAGCTCGCCGCGGAGGCCGGGCCGAGCTCGGAGATGCAGAAGGGTACTATCCACTTACTTGGGCTTCGGCCCGTATGGTAGGGTCGGACACCGGTGACGGCCGGTTCGGACCTATTCGGGCGGGTACGGTTGTACAACCTGCGCAGTGTTAAACCTATAGCTATAGTCCGTGTCCACTGGTTATGGACAGTCTTTCGATCTCTCACCTGACTAGATACACTTCTCTTGTGCTTCTTCTCTCCGCCGAGTGTGTGAGCCCGGTTTCGGCCGTTGAGATGTGGGGATAGGAGCCGGTGGGCCCCACATCGCAGATGAGAGTTGGGTTCTGGATCGTGGTTGAGATCCGGTGATTTGGTGTGGTATTCCTTGAGCGGGGTGTGGACCCCTGAGGTGTGGACCTCGGAAGCGGAAGCTTCCCCGAGGTGTGGACCTCCTCGCTATATTCTGCTTACCTTGTGGGTTGCACTGCTGCTTTGCTTAAGCTTTCTACAGCCAGATTAGGGATATCTCATGCATAGTAGAATATACACCGCTTTTTCCTCTTTGTTGGGAAGCTGACATGACCTACCCGCTTATCGGGTAGACCCTGGTGACTCTGACGCAGAGCCGGACTACGACTTCGACAACGACGGTTGGGTGGACTAGAGCTCTTCCTACACTTGAGCGCACTCGCGGATATGGAGTTTCCCGCGCTTTCATGGAGCCGCTACTAGACGTTCTATTTATGTTTGATTCGATCTGATGGACTTGTACCCGGCATGTGCCGAAGAGATGTACTCGATTAATGTAATAAAATAAATGTTGTACTCTACTTTCTCGTTTTTATCTTTCCGTATGGATTCTTGGAATCGGCGAGACGGGGGATTGCACGTGGTAGCCCTCCCGGGACTACCACCGAGGTGCTAAGATTCGGGATTCCGTTCGCGGAAATCCGGGTCGTTTCAGTTGGTACCAGAGCCATGCTTGACTGTAGGACGAGCCCCAGGAATGGTCGATAGCATAGGAAGCCGTTTCTGAACCTTGAAACTTTATATAAACCCCTTGGCTTCCGTATGTATATAACTATACTTATATATATGCATTACCTTCATTAACTTTCACTAACTACCTTACTAACTACGCTCTAACAACGTTGTGCAGATGGCGGAGTCTACGTGGGTTCCTTTGGAGTCGGACGGCAAGAGCTACGGAGGCTTCTGCCGCTTGCTGAGAGAGTGCCTGGAGGCAGCTGGAGTGGAGACCAACGGAGTCAGCTACAAGGGGAGGGCCATGGGGCACTTGGAGCGGAGACCCCCACTTACCCGGCCGTCACGGTGCCGGCGGACCCACGGGTGCCGGAGTTTGAGGAGGTTGAGGTGCACGCGCTTCGAGAGTTCGGTCACGGAGGCACACCGGATCGGCGCACGCGGGGGCTCTCAAGAAGGTTTGTGTCCGGCTCGGGGGAGAGGCCGAAGGACACTCCGTTCAGCGTGCTTCCGACAGAGATCTACGACCCGGGTCGCTGGGACTCGAGCGACCGGGCACGGTACTTGGAGGTGACTTCAGTGGAGGAGGACCAGGTGATGCTCGCGGCCAGACCGTGCATCCTGGCTCAGGACCAGGTGCTGTATTGGGCAGACGGTGAGGTCGCGTACCTTCGGTGGAGGTGTGACGCTGCCCTGCGGCAGGTTCGGGACTTGGAGGTGGAGAGAGAGGATATACTTGACGAGTTGGAGGCGTCGCACGTGAGGAACGGAGAGCTAATGCAGCTAGGATCGGCGGCGGCCGCGGCCCGACGCGAGAGGGACGCCGGAGGATCGCTACTCGGGAGGCGCGGTTGAGGGCGAGCGGGGAGCTGCACCGGGCCGGTGGAGGCCTCGCGTGAGGACGAGGGTGAGGCCGGGCGGAGGCGAGAGATCGGTTGGAGTCGGTCGGGCCGTAGCCGCAGCCGCCGACTATCGAGGTCAAGGTGTGGGATCTACGGGGAGGCGAGTCGACACAACTACCACCACTTGTGTTACCTTGGAGGACTGGTCTACGAGGAGAGGGACAGAGCAGCCAGGACCCGCGCGGCCTGGGAGCGATCCGACCGGCGAGAGGGCCGACAGAGCTGGAGGCGCTCTCCGCACAGCTACCACCCAAGAAGAGACCCCGACTGAGGACAGAGACTTTCGAGCTTTCGCCGACGCTCCTACCACGAGTACGCCCGTACCCGAGAGGTTCCCAGGACACAGCGGAGATGGACCGTGCTCTTCAGGATACCTGTGACTACTACGGAGGACCGGCGATCAGGGTGCCGGGATACCCAGGGGCACACTCACCGCCGTTCTACTCAGTTCCACCAGACGCCAGCCCCGAGGCACCTCAGTGTACCCCGTGACGGGAGTAGAGACTTCGCTGTAGATCCTGAGTCGTTGTAATAAGTTAGATGTGATGCTGTCGCTCTTGTTGTCATGACCTTAGCAGCTACCCCATGATGTACCATGCGTTAGTGTGACGTGTTGCCGTGCACCCTCGAAGGTCGTTGGAGTAAACCTCGAGGTGCACCCCTTTTGTATGGTGGCATTGATTGAGTGACATGGATCTTCATGGTTTCTTTCGGATTTCATGCTTCTTTATGTCTGTCTGAAATTCTGTGATTGTTAGCAGGATTACTCCTTTATAGTTAATAACCTTAATAGATACATTCTCCCTACCACTACTAACTCTTGCAACTGGAACAGATGTCGGGAGCAAGGAGGTCCGGGCGACTCCTGGCCCGTTTCGAGGAGGTCGCTGGGGACGACGGAGGGGAGGATGCCCCTAACCCGGCGGGGAGCGAGAGGCCGCGGACGTCGTGGAGGTCACGTGCCACGAGGCGGGCTCCGCGGGGGCCCGGCGGGCCGCGGAGGCCGAGGGGAGGCCGAGTCGGCGGTCGAGGAGCCGCGCACGACGACGAGGGAGCTCGGGGAGCGAGGAGCCCGAGCACGAGCGGGTACCCCGGCCGAGGGAGGAGCGAGCCGGGCTCAGGGACACGAGGTGCCACCACCGCCACCTCCCCCGAACTTGGCCGAGGTGATGGCAGTACAGACTCAGCTGATGCAGACGATCACCCAGATGCTAGCTCAGAACAACAACAACAACAACCACAGGGCTCAGAACCGCAACGCTCCAGAGGGTTTCTAGAAGAAGGTTGAGAACTTCAACAAGCTGCGACCGCCTACCTTCGACCACTCAGCTGACCCGATGGACGCATACAACTGGCTACGTGAGATTGAGTAGAAGCTGGAGCTGACTGAGCTTACAGAGGAGGAGTGTGTGACCGTGGCCGCGCACCAGTTGGTCGGCACGGCCAGTGCGTGGTGGGACAGCTACTATGACTCGCACCGGGACCCGTTGCACATCGGGTGGGACGAGTTCGTGGAGGCCTTCGGGGAGTCACCACATTCCGGATGCGGTGATGGACGGGGAAGGCCGACGAGTTCGGAGCACCTCAAGATGGGAAACATGTCGGTGCGGGGAGTACGCCAACCGCTACCGGGAGCCGATGAGGTACGTGCCGAAGACACCGACACGAGAGAAGAAGAAGGTCTACCGGTTCGAAAGGGGCCGCACAAGGGGATGGCACACCACTTGTCCGCGCACGACCGCCCGACACTTCGCTCCATTATCGACAAGGACGCGATCGTGGAGAGGTCAAGGCTTGAGTACATGGAGGTTCGTGGAAGCAAGTCCAAGCGCTCGGACCGGGCGGGACGCACGAGACCACCTCGAGGCGAGAGGACGAGGTTACACTCGGGGCCACCGATCACGGCGAGAGGCACCACGTCTCTCGGTCTCGGCCGCGAGAGCGAGAGCCAACCCGGGCGGGAGTGGAGGTCGAGCCGGCCGGAAACCGAGGCCACCACCGCGGTCGGCGAGACGGATCCAAGGTGACTTGCTTCAACCGCCGTCGGGTTGGGCACAAGTCGTTTGAGTGTCCACGGCGGGCGCCACCGGGGAGTCGAGCCGCGGCTCTCGGTTTCGGACCCCCCGGCCAAGCCACCGGCACCGAGGAGGACGGCCACCCCGTACACGGCAGAGGGGACCGCTCGGCCCGCCGCCTACTCGAGGCCGTCCGAACCACCTCACCGCCGAGGATGCGGCGGCCCGCACCCGACGTCACACTTGGTGAGTTTCTTGTTGACTCGGTTTTGGCAACTCGTTTTGTTCGATGCGGAGCTCGGTTTTCGTATATTACTACCAAGTTTGCTAAAGAAAGGTCTTTACCAACTAAGCCTCGACCAAGGCCTATCTTGACTAGCTCTCCGCTAGGAGAGAAGAGGAGTACGTTAGAGTGCGGGGGAGTGAGGATGGTGTTTGAGGGGCTACGGTTCACGGCGACTTGACTGGATGTTTTGGAGTCTACCGGGATAGACGTGATCCTAGGGATGGATTGGTTGGCAAAGCACAACGGGATAGTCTCTTGTAACCCCAGAGTGATACAGCTAGAACACCCCAGCGGGACTACAGTGCGGATCGAGCCGCAGAGTCCGAAGGTTGCTACGATGATGTGCAACATGAGTGGGAAAGAGATTGAAGAGATCCCAGTGGTCCGTGAGTTTCCGGACGTGTTCCCAGAGGAGCTTACGGAGTTACCCCCAGACCGGGACGTGGAGTTCGTGATTGAGCTGATGCCAGGGGCGGGGCCCGTTGCAAAGAGTCCGTACAGGATGTCGTCCGACGAGCTGGACGAGTTGAAGAAACAGCTCAAGAAGCTGCTCGAGCAAGGGTTTGTTAGGCCGAGTGCCTCACCGTGGGGTTCACCAGTGCTCTTCGTGGAGAAGAAAGACGGCACAAAGAGGATGTGCATTGACTACCGCACACTCAACTCGATGACAATCAAGAACAAGTACCCACTACCCAGAATCGAGGATTTGCTGGATAGACTCAAAAAGGCAAGGTTCTTCTCCAAGATCGACTTGAGGTCAGGCTACCACCAGATGAAGATCCGAGAGCGAGATATACCCAAGACGACCTTCACCACATGTTACGGCTTGTACGAGTTCGTGGTGGTTTCTTTCGGGCCGACCAACGCCCCGACCTACTTCATGAACTTGATGAACAAAGTTTTCATGGAAGAGTTGGACGAGTTTGTAGTGGTGTTTATCGATGATATCTTGATCTACTGCGAGACACCGAGGAGCACGAGGAGCACTTGAGAGTCGTGCTAGAGAGGCCGAGGCGGCGAAAAGCGTACGCTAAGTTCGGCAAGTGCGAGTTACGGATGGAGAAGGTCGCGTTCTTGGGTCACGTGTTGTCAGCAGAAGGGATAGCCGTGGATCCGTCCAAGGTTGAGTCAGTGACCAAGTGGGAGCGGCCGTTAAACGTGACGGATGTCGAAGCTTCCTTGGGTTGGCAGTTTACTACCGGAGGTTCATTGAGAACTTTTCCAAGATTGCAAAGCCAATGACCAGAGTTGCTCAAGAACAACACGAAGTTCGAGTGGTCGAAGCGTGTGAGAAGAGCTTCCAGGAACCGAAAAAAGAGACTCACCACAGCCCCAGTGCTTACCTTGCCAGATATCAAGAAAGACTTTGTGGTCTCTTGTGACGCTTCAAGGCGGGGACTCGGATGTGTCTCGATGCGGGAAGGGAAAGTTGTGGCTTATGCTTCCAGGCAGTTGAAGAAACACGAGGAAAACTACCCGACACACGATTTAGAGCCGGTACCGTTGTGCATGCGCTCAAGATCCGGAGACACTACCTGATAGGGAACAAGTGTGAACTGTTTTCCGACCACAAGAGCCTGAAGTACTTCTTTACACAACCCGAGCTAACATTAGGCGAGAGACGGTGGTTAGAGCTGATCAAGGACTACGACGTCGAGATCAACTACCACCCAGGCAAAGCTAACGTCGTGGCAGATGCACTGAGCCGGAAAACATATTGCAACAACCTCATGGTAAAAGAGGAGCAACCTGCTTTGCATGAAGAGCTAGGGAAGCAGAGAATCGAGATCGTGGACGAAGGCCAAGTCAACGTGATGCAAGTGACCTATGACCTGGAGGAATGAATCCGTACAGCCCAGAAGGAGTGTGCAGAAATCAAAGCTTTGCGAGAACTTATGAAGCAGGGCAAAGCAGAGGACTACCGGGTAGATGAACAGGGCACCGTGTGGTTGAAAGAACGAATCTGTGTACCACAAGACAGAGCACTCCGGGAGCAGATCATGAGAGAAGCTCACGACTCGAGGTACTCAGTTCACCCGGGGAGTACCAAGATGTACAGAGATCTGAAGATCAGGTACTGGTGGAAGGACATGAAGAAGGACATAGCACACTACGTGGCCTGTTGCGACACCTGTAGCAGAGTAAAGATTGAACATCAGAAACCCGCTGGTTTGTTGAAGCCGTTGGATATTCCAGTGTGGAAGTGGGAGGACATTTCCATGGACTTTGTGGTGGGACTCCCTAGAACACCAAAAGTAAACGACTCAGTTTGGGTCATAGTGGATAGGTCGACCAAAGTGGCTCACTTTGTGCGGTGAAGACCCGGTATGCAACCGAGAAGTTGGCGAGCGTACGTAGAGCACATACTCGGCCGCACGGAGCACCCGAAGTATTGTATCCGATCGAGGGCCACGGCTTGTCTCCAAGTTTTGGCGGAGCTTCCACAAGCTTATGGGCACCACTCTCGGCTACGGCCACGGCTTTTCACCCACGGAGCCGACGGTCGGACAGGAGAGGGTCAACCGAGGTCTCGGAGGACATGCTACGAGCTTGTGCACTCACCTATGGTACCGATTGGGAAAGCGGTTGCCGTTTGCAGAGTTCTCGTACAACAACAGCTTTCAAGCAAGTCTCCGGATGGCACCCTTTGAGGCCCTTTACGGGCAGAAGTGCAGAACCCCGCTAGCTTGGTCAGAGGTTGGAGAGCGAGCTTTGTTTGGGCCAGCAATCATTGAGGAAGCAGAGGAGAAAGTTGAGAAAGTTCGTGAGAACCTGAAAATCGCTCAAAGTCGTCAGAAGAGCTATGCCGACAAGAGAAGGAGAGAGTTGACCTTTGCAGTTGGCGACAGAGTGTACTTGAAAGTCTCACCGCTCCGAGGAACTAAGAGGTTCTTGGTGAAGGGAAAGCTCGCACCGAGGTACGTGGGACCGTACCCTATCACCCGTAGGATTGGAAGTTTGGCCTACCAGCTTGCACTACCCGAGACAATGGCAGGAGTTCACCCAGTGTTTCACGTGTCACGGTAGCGAAGAAGAGCGAGAAGGCGGTGGAGGCAAAACAAGTGCCCATGGAGTTGCTTGACTTGCAAGACAACCTTGAGTATACGGAATATCCCGAGAAAATCTTGGACAGAGGCTGTCAAGGAAACAAGGAGAACTACCATTCCTTTCTGTAGAGTGTTGTGGAGCAACCATACAGAGCGAGAGGCAACATGGGAGAAGGAAGCTGATCTCAGGAAAGAGTACCCACACTTGTTCACGGAGGAGGTCGAGGACTAAATCTCGAGGACGAGATTCTCGGTGGTGGGGGAGAATGTAACAACCCAGGAAATTAGGTGTGTAAATTTTGCGAAAATTTAAAACTTTTTGCTTGCATTTGGGTGCTAACAATTTTTGAGCCAAAATTGCTAGCTTCTCTCTAAAATTCTCCACTACTTTAGCCCACCTATAAAACATATATTTAAAATATGGTATAACTAGCGAGTTGGTTTTTCTCTGGTTTATTTGGAGTTCAATTGAGTGAAGTTTGAATTTGAAAGGAAATAAAATTCAAACCCCTTTTCAATCCCTAGTTGAAGCTTGTGCTTTTATTTTGCTAAGGCTTTTCGTATTACTTAGGGCCGCTCCTCTCTCTTTCTAACCCGGCCGGCCCAACCCGTGCCAACTCTCGGCCCGGCCTAGCCCGCGGCACCCCCCTCACTCTCTCTTACACCCGCCGGCGCGTGGACCCCGCAAGTCGGCCTTATCCCTTTCCTTTTCACCTACTCGGCGAGCCGGCCCGGCCCGGCCGACGCGCGCGGCCGCCGGTCCGTCGCACCCGCTCGCGCGGCGCGCGCGCGCGCCGAGCCCGCCGGCCGGCGCGCACGCCGAGGGCGCGGGCGCGCGGACCGAGCCGGGGCCGGGGGGAAGGAAAAGCCACATCCGCCCCGCGCCTAGCCCCTTTGGTCCACGGTCGCGTGAGAGGGAGAGGGCGGCGCCGCCGCGGCGCCGGGCGGTCCAAGCCGGGGGCGGACACGGGATTCCGCCTCGACCCTGCGGCGCCACGGATTCAAAAGGGAGGGGTAGGCAAGTGCCGGAGGGCCACCGCCACCAACCCGCTTTGGGGTTTTTGCCCCCTACCCCGGAGCCGCTCGCCGTAGGGGAGGAGGAAGGGGGAAGTGCGAAGGAGGAGTGGTGGGCGCGGTGAGCCGCGCCGCGCGGAGCGTCGCCGCCGTGGAGTGCGAGTTCGCGAGGAGCCGGACGAGGGGGAAGGCGCGTACGGGACCGAAGAGGAGCCGGACCGGACCGGAGCGGGCGCCGCCGGGAACACCGACGCCGCGCGCGTCACCCACGCCGGGCCTGCGACGTCTTCACCGCCGACCCGCGGTGAGCACCGTGGCCTTCTCTCTCTCTTCTCCTTGCGCGGTCGCGTTTCTGTTTGCCGTGCGCGTGCCTTCGAGCCGCCGTGGACCGAGGCGCGTCGTGCCGCCGCCTCCCCATGGGCGCCGCCGCGTCGCGTTGTGCCAGCGGGAGCCTGGGGTCGTGGCTACCCCAAGCCGCGTCGTCCCAGTACCTCCGCCAAAGTTGGGTCAGGGGAAACTTCTGCAGGAAGGGCTGGGGAACACCCCACGCCGCGCCATCGTGCATCGCGCCGAACGCGCGTCGCGCCGCCAGCCCGTTGAGCAGGGTTCGCCTTTCCGCGCGTTGCGCCTCGAGGCGAGCCGCCGCGGGGGCTTGAGATGCGCTGCCGTGACCCGGCCTTCGTGCGCGGGTTTTTTGTTGCGAGGTGAAGGTGTGCGCGGGCGCGGCGGCCGGCCGCACCCATGCGCGCCATGGCCGTGGCCCCGCCGCCCGGTGAGCTTCGCGTGCAGGCGTTCCACGCCGCAATCCATGCTGTGCTGCGCCGGCCTTGAGCCGTGTTCGTGTCTCTGCAGGTGTGTGTGTGCGTGAGACCCAGCCGGCCGCACCCCAGCGCGCCTTGGCTGGGACCTCGCTGTGTAGTTGCCGGCGCACGGCCGGCGCGCCGCGCGTCCGCCGCGCCCCCGGGTCTTTTCGTCGAACACTTGGTGGGCGGACGGACGGGCGGCGTGGGTTAAGGGGCTAGCGAGGCCGCCGGCCGATCCGGGCCCAAAATTCACCGGCCGCTAGTAGGCCGCCGCCCGCCGTAGGTTAGGAAACTAAAGGAGGCTTTCGGACTTTGAGTGCGGCGTTAGCGGTCGTAGCACACGGGCCGGTTGGGCCGAAAACCCTTCCGGGCGGGAACCGGTCCGCTGGGCCGCCCCCGGCCCGGCCGACGGTCCCCGGCCTTCTACGACCGATAAACACTGGAAGGGCGACGTCATGCTGACGTCAGCAGCTCTTTTTCTGAAAAACCCTTTTCTCTTCTGTTTTAAAATTCCAGAAAATGTATTTAACCATTAAAAATTCATAATAAATTCTAGGGAGCTCAGAAAAATACAAAACTAATTTCTATAAATCCGTATTTGCGAAACCTTGCTGATTGTAGGAAGTTCGGGTTCTATTGGATCTTCTAAACTGGTTCTTATTTGGAGTTATTGCTTAGATGTGCACCGTTATCTTATTTTCGCGTCGAATCTCGTGCCGCAGACCCGAGCTTCGACCAGGAGGACGTGGAGGACCCCGAGTACACTGCTCCGGACAGCGACTGCTTCAACGGCGACAAAGGTGTCATGTCACTCCCAACCATATAGATCCTATGTTGCTTTGTAGTCGCTAGTGCTTTACTTTAATGCATTGATCCGATGAATTGCATAACCCGTTTATTAGCCATGCCTTGATGCTTTGTTATACCCCGTTTCCTTGTTCTTCTACTGCGGGACTAGCTACATACCCCTAGTTAGTCCCTTACCTCAACTATCCATACTTTTGTTGCTTGATTATGGATGGTGCTGCGGGTTTGGACCGAGATGTGGGTATCTCGGTGTGATTCTAGCGTGCGTTCTGGGTGTGTATCTCCTTGCTGTGTTTTGGCGGGAGCGAGCCGCTGGTTACTTGTGAACGGTGCCGCCGAGGGAAGATGCGATCTGGCCTCTTACCCGAGGGTCGTGTCGTGTGGGATGGAGATGTTGAGTGCTCGATCTCGGCCCCTTAAGGACCGATCGTCAGTTGACCTTGTTTCGGATGACTATTTTCGTACAGACCGCCCGCCTTGTTTTGGGCGGGGGTGCGGGGTGAGACTTGTAGTGGATAGCACCCCTCCTGTTGGAGGATCGGTGTGATCGTGTCGGGAGTGGTCTTTCCCTCCTTAGTAGACTTTGCCCGGCGAGGCCGGGGAAGGGTTCCACGGCTTCGAGGGACCTCTCGCGGGTAGTATGAGCTGCGCGGAGGCGGGGCCGGGCTCGGGAGATGCGGAAGGGTACTATCCACTTACTTGGGCTTCGGCCGGTATGGTAGGGTCGGACACGGTGACGGCGGTTCGGACCTATTCGGGCGGGTACGGTTGTACAACCCTGCGCGAGTGTTAAACCTATAGCTATAGTCCGTGTCCATTGGTTATGGACGGTCTTTCGATCTCTCACCGACTAGATACACTTCTCTTGTGCTTCTTCTCTCCGCCGAGTGTGTGAGCCCGGTTTCGGCCGTTGAGATGTGGGGATAGGAGCGGGGTGGGCCCCACATCGCGGATGAGAGTTGGGTTCGGATCGTGGTTGAGATCCGGTGATTTGGTGTGGTATTCCTTGAGCGGGGGTGTGGACCCACGAGGTG
This sequence comes from Cenchrus americanus, assembly GCA_947561735.1. Lineage (NCBI taxonomy): Eukaryota > Viridiplantae > Streptophyta > Magnoliopsida > Poales > Poaceae > Cenchrus > Cenchrus americanus. The sequence continues at coordinate 70,087,634 of OX387244.1, read as the reverse complement.
TGGACCTCGGAAGCGGAAGCTTCCCCGAGGTGTGGACCTCCTCGCTATATTTCGCTTACCTTGTGGGTTGCCGCTTTGCTTTGCTTAAGCTTTCTACAGCCAGATTAGGGATATCTCATGCATAGTAGAATATACACCGCTTTTTCCTCTTTGTTGGGAAGCTGACATGACCTACCCGCTTATCGGGTAGACCCCCGGTGACTCGACGCGAGCCGGACTACGACTTCGACAACGACGGTTGGGTGGACTAGAGCTCTTCCTACACTTGAGCTGCCTGCGGATATGGAGTTTCCCGCGCTTTCATGGAGCCGCTGCTAGACGTTCTATTTATGTTTGATTCAGTCCTGATGGACTTGTACCCGGCATGTTGTAAGGAATCGGATGCCCGTTAGCCTAAGAGGGGGAGGGGGTGAATTAGGCAACTTAAAACCTTAACCTATGGCTTCACTAATTTTGCGCAAAGGTAAACTAGAACATACTATCTATATGTGCAACTACGGTTGTTCTAGTGTGAAACTCCCATCCCAAAAAAAGGTTTGCAACCTATAGCCAATCCTAGCATGATACTACTCTAGGAATGTAGAGGCAAGCAAAGATTGCAAGAGAGTAAATGCGGAAACGTAAAGGGGATGAGAGGAAGCAAACTCTTGACACGCGATTTATCCCGTGGTATCGGTAGGCACTAAGCCACCCCTAGTCCACGTTGTTGAAGCACTCACACAAGAGTATTGCTTCCGGTCACCAAGTCTCTCCCAAGAGCACCAACTTGACTTGCCACAAAGGCTAGCCACTTAGGCACTTGTCAAGCTCCCTTGGTCACCTTGATGCCGCCTCCACTAAGGAGCTTCTCCACCAAGGAAGGGGGTCTCCACGTCCCCGCACAAAGTGTCCTCGCCGCTCCACACCAAGCCGGAGGGTCGATGACGTTTGCCGGTGAGCCACTTAGGCCCCAAGGCTTCGGCGAACCTTGTACAACCGGATTCACTCAAGAATCACCTCACAAGGTTGGCACAACCTTGCACTCACTCGGCTCTAAGCTAAGCCTAGCACTAAGCGCACACACAAAGCATGCACTAGTCTAAGGATGAGCAATTAAGCACTTGGATGGATTGGATATGATCTTGAATGTGTCTTGAACTCCTCTCGCACTTCCACACAATCCAGCAACCTCAAATGAGTGAGTGGAGGGGGTATAAATAGCCCAAGGCATCAAACTAGCCGTTGGCTAACGTCCACCGAAAAAGGTACGCGTCGGATGATCCGACGCTATGCTTTTCCGGGGCGTCGGTTCATCGGTGCCCCTCCCACGTCACGTAGCCGTTGAGGTTCTCTCGACACAAGCTGCTCGACGCTATGCTCCGACGCTATGTCGGATCATCCGTCTTCGAAGGCCTCGCGTCCGGGTCGGTCATGATCGTTAGCTTCCAACGGACCGTCGGATAGACCGACGCCGTGCCTTAACCAAGGCGTCGGATCATCCGGTCTTTGAAGGCTTCGACTTGGCGCGTCTCCCGTCTTGATTCAAGGCGGCGTCGGATAGACCGACGGGGTCCTCACTCGGACCGTCGGATCATCGGTGCTACGCCTTCCTTGCTCTTCCTCCGCAACTCGTCCGACGCATGTAGAAAATGGACCGTCGGTTCATCCGACGGTACCTAGGGTTTCACCCCGTGTACCAACTCGTCCGACGATTGCACCGACGCTTGTAAATGTGGGACCGTCGGTTCATCCGAGCGGTGTCTTCTCTTTTCCTTTTCTTGCTCGGTTTTGACCCTTTGTTTTGGCATTTTTGCATGGGGTTTCCTTGCATCCTTGGGACCTAGAAATGTCTACAAAGACATGCTCAAACAATATGGTTAGTCCCAATGATCATGTTGTCATGAATCACCAAAATCAAACTCCGAACTAATGGCATGTGAGGCCATGTTCGCTACAATCTCCCCCTTTTTGGTGATTTATGACAACACAACCAAAGCAAGCATAAATTTGCTAGAATTGACAGAATTAGAACCACTTACACTTGCTTGGATGCTTACCATCATCCAAACTCCCCCTAGATCGAACTTTCCCCTTTTTTGCTCTTATGTTCACATTCTCCCCCTTTGGTCTCAAATCCTTGAAATCACTTGTAAGCATCCTTGAGCCCACTTGTAAGCTTACGCCACACGCTTGCTTTGGTCTCACATTCTCCCCCTTTGGAATAAAATCTCCAAAAAAGTCCAAAGCAAACGGGTCCAAGGAAACTAGCAAGATCTAGCAACCATAGCTCAAAGGAGAGATGTTAAATGCAAGGGAGAAAGCCGCATGAACCATGATCCATATGTATGATATCGATGAAGATACCATATGTGAGAATAACTAAGGTGGATCACATGCTCATGAGACTAGCATGATACAAACTAAGCTCCCCCTAAGTGTGTGCATAAAAAGAATACCACTTGCAAGACAAGGGTAGTGAGAGACAAGTGCACAACTACAAACTTGTAAAACAAGGAAGCTTAGAGCATATCATGCAGAGAGGTAGCTTAAATGACAAGAGATAAAACAAATGGGTTCTTGTTACATTACCACTTGTAGATATCACTTGTAGTCTTTTGATTATTGCATACCTCCGGGGGATTGATCCTCTCTACCTTGTTGGCACCACATTGAGATGAGCCACTTGGAAATGATATCACTAGGTGACACCACTTGGAAGAAGCTTGCATAGAAGACACTTGGGGTACCACAAGGATTAGGAATGTATGAGTACATTGCCTTTGAACTTATATAGAGACATAAGCTCGCAAGGACATGACTCAATAGCATGAAGCTCATATTGCTATATTCACTCTTTTAGAGATGTTAGATCACATTGAGAGTGAAATAGCATTCTCTTAGAATGAAACACCGCACTGGAACGCGTCGCTAAGGAACTACATAAGATAAGCTTGAAACAATGTTAGTCCCATAACCAACCCATAGGATGAGCTCCCCCTAAATGTGTGCATTTAGTGTTTGAATCACCAACCCAATGTATGCACCTTGTTTATGATAACAAAAGGGAAGCTAACCCTATAGCTTGCTCATGATGCAAAGAGATATATATATGAAAACATGCACCATGAAAGAACAAGTGTAGCTTTCCTACACACTAATCAAACCATGTAGATTGCTCATGGGTTAGCACATGACACAAGCAACCTACCATATGTAAACATTGCAACAAATGCAACCTAAATAAGGCAATGGAGCTACAATGATGCAAGAGATAGGTACTAGTTTCCATTACCTCAATCGGGGAACTTGGGCAATACATGTCCAATTTGCAAGCTTGGCTTATAGGCTTGAATCTTCTCATCTTGATTGTACCAAGCCTCCCAAGTCCCCGACCTTAAGGCCTTCAAGTGGCCTTTGGAACCCAAACCATTTGAGGCCCCTTCATGTTGGTGATGACTTCCTTGGGCACCCAAATAGGTTGGTTCCAACCCCGCTCTTCCTTCATCTTCCCAACCTTGTGTGCAACCACCTTGCCATTTGCCTTCTTCTTGATGACGTAGGTGTTGCTCTTGGTCTTGTTCTTGCGGTTGGGCTTGGTGTAGATGAGGGAGCTCTTGATGGTGGGCTTCAATTTCTTCTTTGCGCCCTTGTCCATCTTCTTGACAAATTGGGGGCATTTGTAGAACTTGTGCCCTTCCTCATGACACTTGTAGCAAGTCACGGTTGCACCCTTCTCAAGCTTCTTCACCATGTGATCACGGTTATCTTGAGAAGGTTGGACTTGGCTCTTCATGTCTTGAGAGATGTCCACTTGTTCTTCATCATTCTTGCCCTTGCCCATCAAGTTTGCCAACCTTTCTCGGAGCCATTTCACTTCTTGCTTGAGCTCATCATTTTCCTTGCCTATGAGATAATCACATGATTCTACAACAACATTCTCATTGCAAGATGGTGAGCAAGATTCATCAATTAAATCAATGCAAGAAGTTGAAGCATCTACCTTGGAGATAGGAATTGCACAAGGGATAGATGTTTCATTAAGCTCAAAGGAATTACTTGTTTTAGTCTCATTGCTCTCAAGCTTAGATTTTAGCTCCTCACACTCCTTGCTAAGCAATTTGAATTTGCACAACAAATGTTCATAATTTGTAGCAAGGGTGTCACTAAGATCATAGAGAGCATTGAGTTCTTTAATTTCATTAGCTTGTTGTTCAAGCATTCCTTTTTGCTCATGGATTAGCTCAACAAGATCATTGAGAGAGGTGGTGTCGGATTCGTCATCACTTACATTGCTTTCCATACCTTTGGCCATGAGGCACATGTGTGATGATGAAGGCCCTTGCATGAAGCGGGTGGTGAAGTTCTTTCTTGATTCATCGCTTGAGCTAGAAGAACTTGATCCACCACTTGTCCACTCGCGGACGGCGAAGGTTGCTTCTTGCCTTGGTCTTCTCTCCTTGACCACCTTCTTTTTGGGCTTGTGCTCAATCTTGGTGAACTTGATGTGTTGATGATGGCGCCCTTCTCTCAAGTGGATGTTGTAGCCGTACATGTTGACTTTCTTCACATACTTGAAGATCTTCTTCACGTACTCGGCCACCATAGATTCAACCTCTTCATCACTTGAGGAATCTTCATTATCACCATCATCACCATCATCTTCGCTTGAGCTTCCACGAGTAGCCATCCTACTCAACATTTTCTCTTGTCGGCTTGAGAGAGCATGGCTTGTGGTTGGAGAAGATGGTTCTTGGGGCTTTTCTTGGGGCGCCTTCTTTGACTTGGGCATTAGTTGAAGCTCATGTGCCATGATCTTGCTCAAGATATGCGATGGCTTTAAATCTTCGAGCTTCTTCTCGTAGATGATTGCTTTCACCAAGTCATAGTCGGGCTTCGGAGACTTTGAAGGATCTTGCGGTTGATGTTCAAGTCCGTGATGTCCTTCACACCTAAGGCATTAATCTCATTGACAAGCACATTTAGGCGTGAGTACATAGATTCGGCATTTTCATTAGCAAGTTGCTTAAAGCTATTGAATTCCTCAAGGAGACAACCGTAGCGTTCATTAGCAACTTCTTTTGAACCCTCATTTTGCTCCTTGATGGTTTTCCATAGCTCATGAGCATTTTCACAAGTAAAAACTCTATTGAAAACGCCTACATCTAGTGAGGACAAAATGATACTCTTAGCAATTACATCAAATTGCTTTTCCTTCCTAGTACCATTTTTCATACCCTCATCGGTGACTCTCCAAACATCAAGGTCCCTTGCTTGGAGATAGGCCTCCATGAGAACCTTCCACCGAGGATAGCCCGTGCCATCGAAGTGTGGAGCCAAACCTAAGGTATCCACCCCTTTCATCCCTCTATAGAGCAACTCACTAGGCGGTGAAGCCTAACCGTTCCAATGAGCCGGTTTTCACAATTTACCAATCGAATTGGTGTATCCTTGTGAAGGAAGTGAGTCCCGGCTCTGATACCACTTGTAAGGAATCGGATGCCCGTTAGCCTAAGAGGGGGAGGGGGTGAATTAGGCAACTTAAAACCTTAACCTATGGCTTCACTAATTTTGCGCAAAGGTAAACTAGAACATACTATCTATATGTGCAACTACGGTTGTTCTAGTGTGAAACTCCCATCCCAAAAAAAGGTTTGCAACCTATAGCCAATCCTAGCATGATACTACTCTAGGAATGTAGAGGCAAGCAAAGATTGCAAGAGAGTAAATGCGGAAACGTAAAGGGGATGAGAGGAAGCAAACTCTTGACACGCGATTTATCCCGTGGTATCGGTAGGCACTAAGCCACCCCTAGTCCACGTTGTTGAAGCACTCACACAAGAGTATTGCTTCCGGTCACCAAGTCTCTCCCAAGAGCACCAACTTGACTTGCCACAAAGGCTAGCCACTTAGGCACTTGTCAAGCTCCCTTGGTCACCTTGATGCCGCCTCCACTAAGGAGCTTCTCCACCAAGGAAGGGGGTCTCCACGTCCCCCGCACAAAGTGTCCTCGCCGCTCCACACCAAGCCGGAGGGTCGATGACGTTTGCCGGTGAGCCACTTAGGCCCCAAGGCTTCCGGCGAACCTTGTACAACTGGATTCACTCAAGAATCACCTCACAAGGTTGGCACAACCTTGCACTCACTCAGCTCTAAGCTAAGCCTAGCACTAAGCGCACACACAAAGCATGCACTAGTCTAAGGATGAGCAATTAAGCACTTGGATGGATTGGATATGATCTTGAATGTGTCTTGAACTCCTCTGCACTTCCACACAATCCAGCAACCTCAAATGAGTGAGTGGAGGGGGTATAAATAGCCCAAGGCATCAAACTAGCCGTTGGCTAACGTCCCGAAAAAGTCTTGCGTCGGATGATCCGACGCTATGCTTTTCCGGGGCGTCGGTTCATCCGGTGCCCCTCCCACGTCACGTAGCCGTTGAGGTTCTGCGACACAAGCTTGCTCCGACGCTATGCTCCGACGCTATGTCGGATCATCCCGTCTTGCCGAAGGCCTCGCGTCCGAGTCGGTGCTCGTTAGCTTCCAACAGACCGTCGGATAGACCGACGCTGTGCCTTAACCAAGGCGTCGGATCATCGGTCTTTGAAGGCTTCGACTTGGCGCGTCTCTGTCTTGATTCAAGGCGAGCGTCGGATAGACCGACGGGGTCCTCACTCGACCGTCGGATCATCCGGTGCTACCGCCTTCCTTGCTCTTCCTCCGCAACTCGTCCGACGCATGTAGAAAATGGACCGTCGGTTCATCCGACGGTACCTAGGGTTTCACCCCGTGTACCAACTCGTCCGACGATTGCACCGACGCTTGTAAATGTGGGACCGTCGGTTCATCCGACGGTGTCTTCTCTTTTCCTTTTCTTGCTCGGTTTTGACCCTTTGTTTTGGCATTTTTGCATGGGGTTTCCTTGCATCCTTGGGACCTAGAAATGTCTACAAAGACATGCTCAAACAATATGGTTAGTCCCAATGATCATGTTGTCATGAATCACCAAAATCAAACTCCGAACTAATGGCATGTGAGGCCATGTTCGCTACACATGTGCCCAAGAGATGTACTCTGATTAATGTAATAAAATAAATGTTGTACTCTACTTTACTGTTTTTATCTTTCTGTATGGATTCTTGGAATCGCTGAGACAGGGATTGCACGTGGTAGCCCTCCTGGGACTACCACCGAGGTGCTAAGATTCGGGATTCCGTTCGCGGAAATCCGGGTCGTTTCACCCAAAGTCTTGTTCAAGTCCGTGGAGCGATTCGGGAGATCGAGGTTTGGATTTGGGGGAGTTGACCCGCGGTGTCTTGTTCATCCCGAGCGCCTGGGCTACACCGGGGTCGACCGGTGCTCTTGATCGGTCCGACCGGTGCAACCCTTGGTGGGTTTTTGCTCGGGTGAACATGCGGGTGAGTTTCTTTGTTGTTTTGTGTTGGGACTGTTTCGAGTTTGGGTCAGTTTGGAGGTCGGTTGGCCTGTTTGGTGATTTGGGGTTTTCTGGCTGTGACCGGTCTGACCGGTGTGTCGCACCGGCCTGACCGGTGTGGAGCCACTTAGTGGAAGTCGCCAAGTTTCACCAGCAGGGACCGGTCTGACCGGTGGTGCTCACCGGTCTGACCGGTTTTGGTCAGTGGACTCGAGGTTTGGTGTTCCGCTGCGTTCTCGGGTCGGAAGGTTGTGTGTTGGTTCCTAGGTCCAGTGGCACTCCAGTGGCTACGTGGGCTTGGCCAACTTGGGTAGTGAGTCGGAGACATGTGTTAGAAGCCGTGTTCATCTTGTTGGAGTTTCCATCTCCTTCGAGAAGAATTTTTATTGGCTCCCATTCACCCCCCTCTCTGGTTCGGCGTATCGGTCCTTCAATGTTCATGCTCCTCCTCCTCTTTGTCACCACCGGGACGAGACTTGTGAACCATCCCTTGTCTCCGGTCATATGCCTCGAGCTATCGGAGTCAATCAACCAAATGTTCTTCAAGTCTCCCACCTGAAATTCAAAGCACATGAGCGAACAAACGACTCAGCACTGGGGTTAGTACCAAAAGAGTAAAACAGTGCCGAGCCATTTGCTCAAAAGTGGGGTTAGCACAATCCAAACCATCTTTCCTAACAAAGCTACCTCCACGAACACCACCACGGTAACCACTATGGGGGAACCAACCCTCTCTACCTGGAGGAGGACCAAAACCACGAAAGGAGTACTGTGGACCGTCCCTCCTCTCCATATTAAAGCTACGACTCCTCACATCCCTGTATTGAGCACGAGGGGGAGAACGCCTAGAAAACTGACCTCCTACAAACTCTCCAGCCCAACCACCAGAACCATGACCTCCAGAACCAAACCTCGCACCTGTACGAGCACGAAACCCGAAGCGCCGCCTGTCCGGGCTCGCACCGGCCGACCGCGTGCCCCTCACCGCCCGGCGGGTGTAGCCCGACCAGCAGCACCTCCAACAACCTTTCCCTCTCCCCAAGCCGGAACTGTCCTCACACTCGCCTTGGCCCTAGGCATCTACACACGAGGCTCAAGTACACCATTGGAAGGGTGGTTCTTGTCCTTGTTAGCCCACTCCTTCGCCATTCTCTCCTCTCGCCTCCTTTCGAAGTAAAACTCATCCTTATGGCCATCTCTCCCACAATAGCCACAATGGAACCTCACAATCTTAGGCTTAGGCTTGGGTTTGGACTGCTCACTTGGTTTCTCTTCACTCGACTTCTCCACCGGTTTCTCCTCACTAGCCATCTCACTTTCCTTCCCAAAGAACACTTTCCCGGAAGTTCTCACAAACTTGATAGGATTTTGGAAATCATTTGTTTGTGGAGGAAACACGGGTGGAGCTGGGGTTGTGTCTAGTCGGTTCCTAAGATGGTTAGGTTTAGGAGGGAAATCATTTTTGTGGTGGGTTTTTGGTGGCTCTGGGATATTCTCTCCACTTCCCTCACCAACCTTGTTTGCCCCAAGTCCCTCACCATCCTGCCTCTTGTATGTCTCGATCATTATCCTCAACTAAGGCTCATGACCAGACAACCAACCCATCAACTTTCTCAACTCATCATTCTCATCCTGCAAACGATCAACATAATGTGCAAGTTCCAAATTTTTCAAAGCATGCAATTCACAGGTAAAGCAAGATGTAGGAATTGGTTCTTTCAGCTTAGCCTCAAGAGAAACAATATAAGCATGCATCTCATCAATTTTACCATGCAAAACAGGGCAAGAAGTGCATGCACCTAGCAAAGCCGATCTAGACTTAAGCTCAGCCACTTCAACCCTAAGCACATCTAGTTCCTCACACTTGGAGGCATGCTTTACCTTAAACAAGGCAAGATTAGCTAGAAAGATAGGGCAATCAGCACATTCAACTTCATCAGAAACAACAGGTGAAGCTTTCAGAGAATCAATTTCAAGCTTAGCATCCAAATTCTGTGTTTCTAGCTCAGCCACTCTAGTCCTAGCATCCTCGAGTGAAGACCTAAGCTCTTTCCTCATTTTCTTAGCCTCCCTAAGCATATTATCACGATTATCAAGCAACAAGCCAAGACGTTCATTCTCCTGACGCAAGAAGGGGAGTTCATCACGCACCTCGTCGTCGGAATCGGAGTCCGAGTTGCTCTGTGTGCTCTTCTTGTTGCCGGAGCTCAGCGCCATGGTGTAGAAACCGTCTCTCGCGAAGCAGCTCAGCCCGCTCAGGTTCTTGGACGACTTCCTGCTCTTGTGACGATCACCTTCATCTTCACTGCTGCTTGAGCTCGAGGTGGAGTACGCGGAACTGGAGTCGACGTCACTCGCTCCAACCATCGCTCGGGCCTTGCCTCGGCTCTCCTTCTTCCTCGATCGTCGCTCGTCCTTGTGCTTGTTCTTATGCTTGCTCTTCTGGTCACGCCTCGACCGGTACTTTCCATACGTCCTTGACTTTTGCTTGTAGCCATCCTTGTTCTCGACATTCTCCAGGCAGTCGGCGACGAAGTGTTCTGGCTTGCCGCACTGGAAGCATGTCCTCGTGTTCCTCCTCATGTTCACCCGGTTCTCGTGCAGCCTCTCGAACCTCCTCATCAGCAACACCAGCTCGTCCTCTCCAAGCACATCGAACTCCTCATCTGTCATAGACATCAAAGAGGACAAAGAGAACATCCTGGTGGATGGATTAGCGTTAGCCTTTCCTTTCGAACCATCGACGAGAGCGAGACTATGTGAGTCAATCGGGCCCTCAATCTTGGCTGTCATGCCCCTATCCACCTCAGTCGACTTGAGCTTCGAGAACAGCTCATTCACGGTCAGAGTGTCATACTTCTCCGACTCCACAATAGTCTCGAACTTTCCGTCCCAAACCATACGATCCAAAGAGTGTAAGAGCTTGATGGCTCTATCATGATCATCGTACGGGAGCATGTCCACATTGGCCCTCATGTTGTTCACAACCACCGTGAACCTCTGAAACAAGGCATCGATGGACTCACCGGGGAGATGAGTGAAGTTCTCGTACTCTCTCTGGTAGGTCGCATACATCCGAGCCTGAACCTGGGAATTCCCAACATGAGCTTCCTTCAATACCGACCAAATTATACAAGCCAAGTGCTCGGTGTGCACCCGATCGAATTCAAGCTGACACAAAGCATGAAACAAGTAGTAGACCGCCTTGTTGTTGGCGTCGAACATATCCCTCGATCCTGGGGCAAGGAAGTTCATCGGCTGGACATAGCCTGTGTCCACCGTGACATCCCAAAGGATCTGACCCTTTCTGCGGAGGAACGCTGCCATCTGCTTACCCCACATCTGGTAGTTCTTTCCATTGAAGTGTGGAGGACCCGAACCCTGTTCCTGGTACGCCATCCTTGGATCTTAGACTAGTTAGAGTCAATCAAGACCCGTAACCCGCTCTGATACCACTTGAAGGACTGATACGGCGAACCAGAGAGGGGGGAGTGAATGGGAGCCGATAAAAATTCTTCTTGAAGGAGATGGGAACTCAAACAAGACGAACACGCCTTCCAACACACGTCTCCGACTCACTAACCAAGTTGGTCAAGCCCACACAGCCACTGGAGGGCTACTATACCTAGGAATCAACAAACAACCCTCCGAGCCAATACACACCAACACGCACAGAGGAAACTTGCACAGCTTGCTGCCTATGCTGCACCGGTCAGATCGATGGCCTGCGCCGGTCAGACCTTGGACAACGCCGGTCAGGTCGGTGGCTACAGCAGCCGCACAACAAGTGTTCCAGAAAGCCTCAGTGACTTCTCTAGGCCCTGGAACAAAACACTACCAAAAAATAACCTGCACGGAAGGAAAACCCTACACAAAGCCTAGCAAAACAACTCCAAACAGACCAAGAACTGACCAGTAGCACCACGACCCAAAGACACACGAGTCCAACAGTTCACCCAAGGCAAATCCCACAAGTGGTTCGCACCGGTCAGACCGGTGTAACCTGGGCAGCTCGGGATGAACAACACCCGCGGGTCAACTCCCCCAAATCCAAACCTTGATCTCCCGAATCGCTCCACGGACTTGAGAAAGACTTTGGGGGTAGTAGGAATACCTCATGAGGAGTCCATAGCCAAGATATTGTCCACCAAAACTTGCCAAATAAAGAGGAATCGAAGAAATCCCACCAAAAACTTTTCTAACCCTAGAGCACCGAAAACCCCAAAATCGAGCCCTTTAACTCACGAATTTGGAAGGGAATCAAAGGCAAAAGAACTATGAAGGGTTCACATGAATTTACCCCATCAAATCCCCAAGAGCAAGATCTCTAAAACACCGAGAAAACCACCAAGAGAGGGCTCCGAAAATCACCACCAAGAACAACCGGGAACAACACAACAAAGCCTTGAGGAACCACGCTGAATCATCTATACATACCAAGGAGGTTCATACAAGGTCTAGCTTGCCGCCCGATCATCCAACCCTCTCACAAGATCTCACCATGAAGCTCTCAAGCTAGTCCTATGGAAATCCTAAGAAAAATAGGAAGGGAAAATAGGAAAGCAAATGAACTAGGGTTCCAAGAGATGGATGCCATCCTCTCACCTCATGGGTTATATGGAGGCAACCGAAAGTCTAAAATACCCTTACTTAATAACTAGGGATACAAGCCCCTCAAGGGCAGTTTTGGAAGTCTTTAGATTTTCTCCATCGGACGGATGCTCGGCGACCGCACCCTGCTTAGCCTCGACGAAAGCCATGTGATCCCGACGTGTGTCCTCCGCTTCGAAGATTCCGGACTACGTCGTCACACACTGGTCAGACCGGTACCCCTCACCGGTCGGGACCGTCCGGAGCCGCCGCAAAGACCGTCTTCGGTTCTTCGGTCTTGGCTTTGTGGATCAACCAAGGAACCCAGTGGTTTTCTGGTGAACCACTGGAAACCCTGCAAACTCGGTGTAGCCTCCGCCAATCGCCACTCATGAATCGGCTCCCACGTAGTCCCGGCTCGACCTTGGTTTTGAGGCTCCACCAAGAAACCGTCCATGACTTCATTTTGTTGTTCATGCCACCATGCGGTCCGCACTTGACCCTGCTGGCCACGGAGTCCCTCAAACGTAGCCTACTTGTCTTCTCCACATCTGGAGGCCTCACCGGTGATGACCTTTCGCGCTTGTTCTTCACCTGCACCACCACCAGTCAAGCCGCAACCTGCACTTGCATTACTTAGCCAAGAATCAGTCCACACAACGTTGTCAATCACTCATCACACAAGGAAGCAACCATCCACCGGTCCTCGAACCACACATAGTCCTCATGCACCCACCTCAGCAGCGGTAAACGGCGCAACCAGAAGGTTAGCGTCCACCGTTGGCTTGCCGTGGTACAGCGTCGTGACGTCGATGGCCGTCGGCAAGGTGGGGCGCGCCGCCAACAGCCCCTTGAGATGGGCCGTCAGCGCGCACATTTTGGCGTGGTGCGAGGAGACGACGTCGCCGTCGACTTCTAGCAGCTAGATTTTGTTCCACCGCAACCGTGCACTTGCCTGGGCATGGAAGAACTTCGTGTTCAGGTCACCTTCGCGGACCGCCTGCACTTTGCCCTATTGTTTCCAGAACGCCACGCGTTCCCGGAGGGACAGCGCAGGCGGTCCTGGCATGCCTGGCGAAGAAGCCACTCACCTGCAGATAGACAGCGATCCTCCTCGAGAACGTCAAGAAGGTATTTCACGAATTTACAATTTGAGTGGAGGAAAGGTGGAGCATGCTTACACCTCGCCCACATCTTCGACGCGCCACAGACTGCCTTGAGTGAGCTGACGAAGCTCACCATGACATCGCGCCCATCAGTGCCATAGCCAACCCTTATCGAACGGGGCATGGGCGTCCACTTGAACCACCCGATAGCAGCTCAACGAGGAATCCACAATCCGCGACCCGACCGATGGGGGTTGTGGAAACCTCACCCTCCGTCTCGTAGAGGGACGACGAGGGCTCGTTTAAAACAAGACGGAGAGCTCGCCCCGATCGCCTCGAACGGGCCCAGGCTTGGGGGCTCGACGCACGGCTACACCTCCTGGGGTGCACTGAACGCGTGAAGTACCAGTCATGAGCGTGTTACCAAGGCCGGCTGGAACATCGCCGATGCCGGTTGAAACAAATGCCCCGCACACTGGTAAAAACTCGTGAAAAAACCCCTGCAGGAGCACTCACGCTCCTGCAGGGCTTCAGGGGCTAGACCCGTCGGTCTGCTGACGCGGCCCCACGGAAAGGCATCGGCAACCAGGAGGGAAAAACGTCCTATCAGCAGGCTCCAGCATCTGCGGGACCCTGACGGGTACACCCACAGATGCTCAGGGGCTATTGTCGGGGACAGCCAAAAGGGTCCCCTAAATAACCGGGGGAAACCCGCTTAAAACCCGCAAAAAACGCAAATCACGAATCAACTCACGCACCTAAAACACACGCACAACACGACCGCGACCCTGGTGGCCCCCGCGGCCCGCTAGGGCGACACAGCGGGACGCCCCTCGAGTGAGGTCCGCTCGCTCGAGGGTTAGACGCTCCCTCGGGCGAGTTCCACCTCGCTCGAGGCCTTAACGCCCCCTCGGGCGGGGTCCGCCTCGCCCGAGGGCTCAACCCCCCCCCCCCTCGGGCGAGGTCCGCCTCGCTCGAGGGTTCAGCGCCCCCTCGACGAGGACCGTCTCGCTCGAGGGTACCTGCACGCACGTTGCCCTCGCTCCTGCCCCCGGGTACGGGCATTTAATGCCCTGACACCGCAGGATGCACACCGCGACTTTGGCACGCCCGGGAATCGCGTCCCGGCGTTGTTCCACCAACTCCCTGGGGGAGGCCATCCCCGACGCTGTGTAGCACTGTGCGGAGAGGCCGGTGTCAGCTCCGTGACACTGTGCCGCCTACCCCCGTACGGCTAACACGCCGAGCCCTCGAAGGGGGGCCGGCAGCACCCTCGAATGTCTTTCCTTTGCTTACGCAGGGCCATGCCGTGATGTCAGGCCGGCAGGATCGGTCATCCACGTCGCTGTCAACCCTGTGCGACCATCCCCGCCACTGCTGCACCACGCCGGGCACTATGACGACATCCCGACGTTGTTGGGACGCGCGGGGACAAGATGTCGCCACGACGGTCACTGTACCACGTACGGGCCCCTGTCAACCGCACCCTCGAACCGGCCCACTACGGCGGCCGGACGACCAACCGCTACACCGCCACCCTCGAAGCCGCTCCTGTACGAGCATAGGACGCACCACGACGCCTCAACCGGAGCAAGATTCACCAGGATGGCCGTCAGCTCCATGGCACTGCTCGCCATACCTCCACACATAGGGAAATAGTGCGGCATGCATGTAAACTGCTCCCTCCTTGGCCTATAAAAGGAGGGGCAGTCCCCCAGCCGAGGGGACACGGTACGACGGACAGCGATCACTCTTACACTCTTCGCCTTCTCCATGATATTGGCACTTGCCTCAATCAATACCTCTGGGACTTGGAGGCCCGGCCTCCTCTCCCACATCTCTTGTAGCCACCCCTCTACGAGCACCACGGTGCAAAGCAATACAGTGCCCCGAGCACACCACTGCTGGACGTACGGCCCCGGCCGGAACCAGGATAAACCCAGTGTCCTTAGTTGCTAGCACTGAACCATCGAGAGGCAGATCTCAGCGCTCATTACTAGTTAGTGTCGGGACTACTTTTTGCACCGACACAAACACAAGCTGAAAATTAAACAAAAGGGGAAAATAAAATAAAACTAAAGCTCCTCCTTCTTCTAATCTTCAATCGGTGGTTGGTATTGATAATCTTGGTAGTTGTACCCTTGCTCATAATAGGTTTAGACATCGCCTCCAACGAATTGATCCGGTGGTACTAGGTGAAGGCGCCCAAGCTCATAGGCAATATTTGCATTGCCTTCACCTAATTGAGTCGCGTTGGATTGCATGGCTGCAACGTTTTGCATGTTTCTTGCAGCACATCTTCCAATTATGGCCACACTTTGTTGTGGTTGGGGATATTGTGCATAGGGCTCCGCAAAGGTTACGTTAGGCACAACATAATTTTGTGGGGGCATGGCTGCACCACTCCCCCATGCTTGCATTGGTGGCCCTTCGTAATAACTTGGCGGTGTAGGAATTCCTCCATACGGTGGCACATAGTTTTGTTGTGCACCTCCCTCTTGTGCCGAGGAGGATCCTTCTTCTATAATTCTTCCTCTTTTATTCTTCCTTGCCGGCACAAGGAGTCCTTCCCCCAACCAATCTTCCTTCCCTTGAATGAAGAGTCCAAGTCTTGGATCCGGAAGGGGTAAGTTCACTTTGGTCACATTAAAACCTCATCTCTCATCTCCACTTATATATTTTCCTTGCTTCAAGTATTCAAATCCGAGAGAGGTCCCGGGTAGAAGATGCTCAGGATTTCTTGGAATTCCCGGTCCTAAGGAGATGGCCAACATGGAGAGGTAGCACCCCGAACCAATATCTCCCGATCCTGATGTTGCCTCACAACACCATCGATTGATCATGAGGTAGGAGGGGTCTATTGGCTGCCTGGCAATTAAAGCCGAGTAGAGCCAATTCAACTCTGTGTCGGTCACCTTCGTCTCCCTCATCCTCCCCAAAATCCTTTTACACATCCATGACACTACAAGAAATCCTTTGATCCATGACGAAATTATCATGATGTTTTTGATTTCGTCATAGATCACACTGCATCCATGACAAACAGTCAGATTTCGTCATAGATTCACAGTGCTGGATATGAAGTCCAAACACTATGATGTTGTGCCAATTTCGTCATAGATTTCGTCACAGATCACACTGCATCCATGACAACCGTCAGATTTCGTCATAAATTAGCAGTGTTGGATATGAAGCGCGGTAAGAAGTCCAAACACTATGACATTACGCCAATTTCGTCATAATCCGACCCATGTTGCATTTCAACATTTCCTCATGATCAATAAATTTAAAAATCATATAATGTGTGAAAATAATTAGAGATAATCACATTCGATAATTTAAAATTTTAAATTTAAATTTTTTTAAAGCATATAATATTATAGATTCAGTATATAGATATATACCTATATAGAGGCAAATAAAATTGGATTTCCATTTAATGATTTTTTATAATTTACTATGATTTTCTAAATATTTAGTCGAAATAACTAAAAAACAAAAAGACAAAATCATTTTTAAAACCACGCATAACCAAGCTCGGGATGTAATCTGAACAGCTTTCAAGGTTGAAGGATATGCTTTGTGTAGTTATGAAGTTTAGGATGAAAACTAGATTTTCGCAAATATTTAAACAAGTGTCGAAGTAACATGGGCTTACTAACCGGAGTCAAAGTCTGCTGGTAGCCCTCTAACTAATTAACGTGACCAGAAAACCACCTCGAGCAACCAAACCAGCCCACATTGCCCAACAGGGCGGCCAAAGACGCAGCCCAACATGCCGGCCCAAGTTCGTGAAAATGGAGGGCCACCAGCAGACTTTTTTGACAACCATGAGTTCATAATTTAATTATTTCCAATAAACCTGCAAAAATTTATTTAAATGATAAAAAATAACAATTTGTTCGAAAAATCTTGAAACTTCTAAAAGACAACTTAAATGTGTTATTTTACATGTGAAAAATATGTTTGGGTATATATAATAATTATTTTTTCAGTTAATGCATAAAGGTGTTTTAATTAGGTATTTTAAAATACAAAATATCTTTTTTGCATAATAAATGACAATGTGAATCCCCATGTGTTAATAGAAGAGTAAATGTAAGGTTATGTGTAGAATTGAAGTGTACATGACCAAGAAAATACTTAAGGGTATACAAACTTCAAAGTTTAAGTTGAGTTGTATGAAATAGTGTAACAAACATATATAGTTTGTGAAGAATATATACTCCAAAATCTTTTGAAACTTTTTTGTAAGGTTGTACATCCACAAAATGATTCTATGCCAATCCACGTAATTTTTGTAGAAGTGTTAGGTATTATGATGATTATTTTATAACAAGGTGACTTGTAGAAGATCGAGTTTCCCTCTAAGTCAGTTTTTTTTCATCAATCTCTTATATGTGGGATAGAATGGACCATATGTGCCTAAGTATAGTTTTTTGAAATTTTAAAATCTTATTAGAGGTACATATAGGTCAATTTGGAATTACTTTTAGTAAACATGCAAAAATTGAATTAAATGATAGAAAATAGAAAATCTAATTCAAAATTCTCAAAACTCCTAAGTGACAACTTATATGTTGTTTTTTACATATGAAAAATATATTTGGGCATATAAGATAATGATAATGCAACTTACTTCAAAAGGGTGTATTCATTAGTGATTTACAAAATAGAAAAATATCTTTTTTCACAACAAGTGCTAATATAAATCCACAAATGTCAATAGGATGTTAAAAGTAAGGTTTTGTTTAATTTTTAAGTGTGTATGAGTCTAAATATGTTATAAGGTATTCAAATCATGAACTTTTTTGTCAAGCTTGTACATCCATAAAATGATTATATGCCAATTTACATAATTAATAAAGAATTTTTAAGTATTATTATCATTATTGTATAACAAGGTGATTAGTAGAAGTTTGAGTTTTCCCTATAAGTTAATTTAATTTATCGTCAATCTCTTAAAGCATAAATATATATATTTGAATTTTTTGAATCTTATTAGAGGTACATATAGGTCCATTTGACATTACTTTTGATAGACACGCAGAAATTCATTTAAATGGTAGAAAATAAAAATCTACTTGAAAATTCTTGAAACTCCTAGGTGACAACTTATATGTTGTATGTTACATGTAAAAAATATATTGGGAGTATATAAGATAACGATTTTGCAACTTACTTCACGAAGGTGTATTCATTAGTGATTTAAAAATAGAAAAATATCTTTTTTACAACAAATGGCAATGTGAATCCCCATATGTTGATTTGAAAGTAAATGTAAGGTTATGTCCAAAATTAAGGTGTACATAGGTTAGAAAATATTTTAGGGTATACAAACTTTAAAGTTTAAGTTGAGTTATATGAAAGAATGTGAGAGAACTCTCTGGTTTATGAACAATGTATACTCCATTTTTCACAAAATCTTATGAAACATATTTGTAAAGCTTGTACTTCCATAAAATAATTCTATGTCAATTTACATAACTTTTGGAGTAGTTTTAGGGATTATTATCATTATTTTGTAATAGGATGACTAGTAGAAGCTCGAGTTTTCCCTGCAAGTCAATTGAATTTTTCATCAATCTCCTATATGTAGGCTAGAATGGACCATAAGTACCTAGATATAGTTTTTTTCAAATTTTTGAATTTTATTAGAGGTACATGTAGGTCAATTCGGAATTACTCTCTGTAAACATGTAGAAATTCATTTAAATGATAGAAAACAGCAAATCTACTTGAAAATTATTGAAACTCCTAAGTGACAACTTATATGTTATCTATTGTATATAAAAAAAATATATTTGTGTATAAAAGATAGTTATTTTGATGTATTACTTCACAATAGTGCAATTAAATGGAAAATAAAAAGAAAAATGTTAACCAGTGAAGCCCATATCAGCGCAATTATTTTCGGTCGTCGATCGTCGAGCTGGTGGTTGTTATCGTGTTTCCTTGGTATATAAGAGGGTGTTTGGATCCAGCAAAATAGAGGTGACTAGACTAATTTTAGTCACCTAGAGTGACTAATTCTCCAAACACACCTGACTAAAGGGTGACTAATTTTAGTCAAGCCTCTAGTCACCCATGACCCTACTAAAAGGGACTAAAACCCATCTCTCTCTCCAATAATTGCGCTTGCCCACGCGCCTCATCCTCTCCCTCCCCCCTCCCGCAGGCGCCTCGTCTCCCTCGCTCCATCCCGCCGCGCGCCGCAAGCCCCCCCCCCTCCCCGCCGCTCCCCGCCACCGCCCCCCACCGCGCCGCTCCCCGCCACCGCCCCCTCCCCCGCGGTGCCTCCTCCCGCGTTCGCGCGGGCCGAGGCGCATCCCGCCGCGGCCGCCAACGCCGGCTTCCCGCGGCGGCCGACGCGCCGGCCCCCGCGGCCATCCCACCGCGCGCCCCCCCCCCCGCGCGCTCCTCCCCCAACGCCGCCGGTGCCTTGGCCGACGCCCCCCCCCCCCGACCGCCGCCCGCCCGCCGCCGCGAATTGGTGGGTGATATTGAGAATTCCATTTGCTTATTGAGAAATCCATTTGCTTATTGAGACCACCGCCCCTGCAGCGTTCCCTCCTCCACCATGGACGGCGACGGTAGGATCCCCCACGATTTCTTCTCGCAATCCGCCTCATCCGGTGCTGCGGTGTTCCCAATCGAGGATGACGCCGATTGGGGACTGACGCCACCTCGTCTCCGGGTAGGGAGTGGATCCGGCGGCCGCGGTCCGGTGGCTGGTGGGCTCGGCGCTCCCCGTGTCGGGCTGGATAACCTGGACCTCAACGCCGATCGCCCCCCCCCGCCGCCGCCTCCTACCCAAACATGAGCATGTACACGCACCTCCTTCGGCCCCGGGGAGCTCGCCCGCCATGGTACGCCCGCACAGAGAGCCGGGGACGGACGCGCGCGCCGCCGAGGGGGGGGGGGGTCGTCCACCACGCCGTGTCCGCCCCGGTGAGGGCCCCGCATCGTCGTGGCAAGGCCGTAGCGGCATCGGGGGCGTGCGGTGTGCCGGTACATCTCGCTCCGGTGGCGGCGGCCGGCGCAGCCCACCCCCGATCATGGTAGACGACGTCGGCGGCGAAGATGAAGAAGAGGAAGACGACAACTTGATGAATCAAAGATAAGGTGTATGATCTGTCAATCCATTTGACATGGCAGAGCACTTGATTTGCAATTAGAGGTCAATTTGATTTGAAACTGGTATTACCCATGCTATACATTGCAATACATTGCTATTTCTGTGACCTGTGTTGGTATTTCCGATGCTATACATTGCTATAAGATGGTCTGATCTGCTCGCATCCATGAAATATTCTGTTTCTTTATGTATATCATGTTAGTAGATTACAGAAAAAAAGAAAGGGCATACACTTGTGCTATTCTTGCACCAATTCATGCCCTAGAGAAATTGGCAACTCAATTGTGAAATTTCATGCCCTCCAGTTTGCTTGAAAGAATAAAAGTAAGCAGTAGGTTTGTACTGCAGTTGTGTTTTTTAGTAATCGTAGCTAAGTACCGTAAATTATATGGTTTTTCCTAGATGTATTGCTGCAACAAAACTTGGCGTGGCGCCAAAGCCGCGATTTGAATATTCGTAAATCGAAGTCCAAGAGATGGCTTGCCGGCATTGATGCCGCACCATGTGATGGATGGATCATAGCCCGGTTAAAGTTGTGGCTCAAGAAACATTTGAGCAGGAGGGAGGGGGGGGCTCGTTGTCCGGTTGTGATGCACTCGGTATGAACTTGACAAGTTTGAGCGAATCACCTCCCGTTAATGTTATGTGCCGTGGCCGCCGATGGCGTCGAAAAACTCCGCGATTTTTTTAGCGTAGTATATATAGGACCGAAAGTATGTGCCGGGTAAATATGGATCACCTTATATGTGTTTGGCGGTGCTATAGTAGAACGTGAAAATGTTTGGGTTGGGTCTCAATGCGGTTTGACGAACCGGCCGTTTTGATGCGGATCCGAGAAATGTGCTCATCGTAGGACATGATCTTTATTCCCGCTCGCCGGAACCATGTAGCACAGTCCAGTGACAAGACTCAAAAACGATCTGTGCTTGTAGATAACTTAGCATTCCTCACCTTTTCAATACCATGCAGTTTGCTGCTTTTCTGTACTTGTGTGGCTAACTAGCTCCTTCTATTAATCTGCAAAGTAGTAATATACATGCAGCTTTTATACCATGTCCAGCTTTTCAATACCATGCAGTTTGCTGCTTTTCTGTTATATTCAAACATGTAGTAGTAATATACCATGTCCAGAACTACTACAAAACTAGAATAAGTCAGTATTAAAGACCTGGGTCATCTTTCTTTTTTGCTTGTGAATTTATCTATTCATATTATATATTTGAAGAAGAGTCAAGTGACCATGAAGATAAGTAATGAACCATGAATATATCTTTACTGAGTTATTTGCTGCCTGCCTTTGTGTTGTTTTTTAACCATTTGTGGTGAACCATATATATACTGTTGCCTCGCATGCAAATGTCGCGTATCCGAAATAATAATTACATGCTTATTTAATTACTTCGTCCTTTTATGCTCGTCATGCCGTCGCTAATTAAATCGGGAATAGTAGACAGCTTTTCTTATACTTGTTTTTTTAATAGAGGCCAAAAAGCAAGGCTAATCGGACCGAAGAAAATACGTTAATTTTGTGTGAATTAGCTTGTGAGGAAATAGAGGCCGGAAATTTCGGTGGTCGAGTTTGGCAACCTCGTGCTTACAAAAACATTAGGGAGAAATATTGGCAAAGGGTAAAGTCGTGGCATCCGAGCAGGGAAATAAAAAACAAAATGAATGGACCGAAGACCTTGTACACAGATTGGGTATGGTTGCAGCAAAGCAAATGGGCCGCGCCGCGGCCCAAATGGAGAAGTGACAAGCAACTCCAAGTTGGTGGGAGAGGGAAATCAAGGTATTTCAAGTTCATATTACTTTTTTTGGTCGCTAATGTTCCCGGGACAGCAAGTAGATATGCTAATGTTCTACAAATATTTTTTTCGGGGTAGACCAAATCAAGAAATTTAGACATGGCAACCCCGAGTATCCGCCCTCGTTACATGAGATGTATCATGAGGTTGTCGTTGATGGAAGTTCGCATATGTTCCCGGGACGTAAGAGGACTTCGAGACAAACAATGATGATGAGCTAGATGATGTGCCTAGCCCGATGAGTACCAACACTAGAAAGAGAGGCAGCAGTTCAACCGATTTAAGGAGTACGGCCTACAAGTCCTTCAAAGAAAAGCAAAAATAAGTCCATGGCAGATTCTGACAACAATGGTCCTACTCATGGCAAACCTAAGGGTCCATTTGTGAAATATATGAAGGACGTCCAAACTAAGTTGGACAAGGAAGCTGAGAAATCTGACTCCATTTTGCAGGCTCTTGTGAACCAAGGCAATGAGAAGGCAAGGAGACGTGAGGAACGTGCTATATCAGTAGCTAAGTGCCAGAATCTTGCCGTTGAGTGTGGCGCAGCAGAGGAATCGATTGAGTACTTTGTTGCATGTGACTTATTCAAGGATAGACACAACAGATATGTCTTCGAGAACATAAAGGCCCCTGAAGCAAGGCTGATATGGTTGAAGAGATGGTGCAGGGCGAGGAACATGTATGCAGCAGATGGCGAGATGTGAAGGCAGAATCACTATTTACCTCTAGTTTTGTGTTAGCTACTCTATGGCTTGAGTCAGTGTGTTCCCTAGTGTGTGTCATGTACTACTTTATGTGTTGGACCTAATGTTATGTCGTACTGTTATGTCGTGCTTCCTGCTGCGGATGACATGATTTGTGGACCTAATTTGGCCTTAATTATTGTGTTTGTGAACCTATTTATGTGTTTGTTGAGTCTTATGGACTCCCGGCTTTGTCATATGATTTGTGGG
The DNA here is from genome assembly GCA_947561735.1 of Cenchrus americanus. NCBI lineage: Eukaryota > Viridiplantae > Streptophyta > Magnoliopsida > Poales > Poaceae > Cenchrus > Cenchrus americanus. The sequence goes on along the minus strand of OX387244.1, from coordinate 70,064,628 downwards.
CTTATTTGCATCGGTATACTTACATATGTTGATGATATTTAAATATGTCTGTGTAATGATGTGTGTCACTTTGTGCTTTTGTTGTAGGATGATTGCACTGATGATGACAGTACCGATCAAGATGATGACTCTAGTAGTGAGGACAGTATTGATCAAGATGATGACTCTAGTGATGAGGAAGAGGAAGATACAAGGACCAACAAAGTGATAGCACTGCTTCAACTGAGGCGACAGAGGCTCAACAATATAGGTATGCTCGCCCACATGTTTGGTATGTACTACATTGACCGTTTCATGGATAAGGGGGAAAGGAGGATTTTAAGAGCTAGAGAATCTGGATATGAATGGGTAGTAAGAACTCTAGGACATAGAACAGATTGCTACAAAATGTTTAGGATGTACCCACCGGTGTTTGATAAACTACATAATGTCCTTGTTGAGTCTTATGGACTGAAGGGAACCAAGAAAATGTCATCAGTTGAGTGTTTAGCTCTCTTTTTGTGGATAGTTGGAGCTCCCCAATCTGTTAGACAGGCTGAGAATCGGTTTGTGAGGTCAATGGAAACAATTAGTAGAAAGTTTGACAAAGTGTTGGAATGTATGGTTAAGCTTTCTATAGACATCATTAAGCCACGAGATCCTGAATTTAGAGTTGTCCATGAAAGGTTAAGAGGTGCTCAGGTGGTACCCGTGGTTCAATGATTGCATTGGAGCAATAGATGGAACTCATGTACCGGTTGTGGTGCCACCTAACAAGGTCCCCCGCACTTCAAGCGTACATAGTTACCGTAGTCGAATGTCATGGCCGTATGTGATTTCGACATGAGATTCACTTTTGTCCTTGCGGGGTGGCCTCGGATCCGTTCATGATATGAGGCCGTTCAAGGATGCTCGTACCCGATTCGTTGACAAGTTTCCACATCCACAACCAGGTACCGAACTTGACACTTCGTACATATTGCTATGCGTTACATTTACTATTGCTAAAATACATTGCCTTGAATAGGGAAGTTTTACCTTGTTGACTCGGGCTACCCCAACCAAATGTACTGGGTTATCTTGCACCGTACAGGGGGCAAAAGTATCATTTCCAAGAGTTCCACCAAGGCACCATGCCGAGAGGTAAAAAGGAGCACTTCAATTATACTCATTCTAGACTACGCAATGTCATTGAGCGTTGTTTTGGAGTATTGAAAAATAAGTGGAGGATCCTTTTTAAAATACCAAGTTATCCTCTACGCAAGCAAACAAAAATTATTGTGGCATGCATGGCTTTGCACAATTTCATTCGTGAAAGTCAGTTGGCGGACAAGGAATTCGATAGATGTGACAACGATGAGAATTATCAACCTCTCCTTGAGGAAACAAGGAGGAGGCGTCGTAACACTAGGGGTGAAGAAATGGAGCCGCATTCTCGTAGACATGAATGAAGTGAGAGATAGGATTGCTGATGGCTTGTTTAACAGCATTGAGAAATTTGTGATGCTATTTATGTCGTTTCCAACATGTAACGTTGTAACATTGAGGGATAATTGTGGGACAAATTTACTTACGCTCATTGTGTATGGATATTTCTTTTTTTTAACTAGCTTCGGTTACAAACATGTGTGTGCCGCGTGGGAACAGAGGGGGGGTGCCATGCGTGCGGCCAAAAAAACAAGAGAGAGAAGCAGGCCCTGTTGGCGCCAAAAAAAAACAAGAGAGAAGCAGGCCGCGGGCAGTTGCTGGTGGCGCAAAAAAAACAGAGAGGGAAAGGAGAGGGAGAGAACATTTAATGCATCCAACAATTAATGCTGACTAAATTTAGTCACCCTCCAAACAGGGTAGAGACTAAAAAGTTTTAGTCTGACTAAACTTTAGTCAGGGGACTAAAGGGATCCAAACACCCTCTAATATCTCTACTCCTAAAAAGTGTGGAACTAAGACAATCTCATGGGTTCACCTTTCACCCCACGCCTCCGCGCATTCACCCGTCCGCGCCTTCACCCCGTCACCCCCTCGCGGGTTCCTTTCTCCCGTCACCGCCCCGCCGTCGGCGGTTCGCCCCGCACGGTCGCCCCCCACCCCCGCGGCGCCCAAGCCGACCGTAGATCGGTCCTCGTCGACCCGCCGCGTGCGGGAGATCCCGTGCCCGGGAGCGTGAGGAGTCCGTCGCCGAACCAAGCGGCGGCCGCGGGAGATCGATTGGAATATGGAGGTGGCGGTCGTGGGTGCGGGTGGCGCCGGTCCGACCGAGGTGGCGGGCGGCGCGCCGTCCGCGGTGGCGGGTGGGTCCGGGCGGCCTCTTTCTACGACCTCACGCGCCGGCGCGCGCGCTCGTCCAGCCGTGGGTCACGCGCCGTGTGCACGCTGAGACGCCGGCAATCCTCAGGTTCCAGGTCCGCCCGTTCCCACGCCTGCGCCATCTCTGCCCTCCCCTGTCTTCTTCGGGCTAATTTTACCGTCGAACGGATTAACTTGCATTTGTGGCGGTTCCCTTTTAGGAGGCGTGATTAGATGTTTCTCACTTGGGCCTCGGGTTCCTGACGTTTTCAGGGTTATTCTACTTTGTAGGAATAGGAAAGCCTGGTAGATGGAAGGATGCGATATGATTAACTCGTGAAACAGATTTTTAAGATCCTAAACCTAACTAGCATGGATGGACAATTAGACACTTGGACAGAAGTAAAATGTGCTTTACAAAATCATTGGTATCTTAGTCTTCTGTATTTTCTTGTATCTGATGTTTTAGTTGTCCATTTGTAATGCTCTGGAGTTAAAAATCTGTTGGCTGTGCAATTTTTGCAGAGGTTCCAACACAACTTTCTGGACAATTTCTTCTCTGTGCTGTCATGTGTTGTCTATGTTCCCTTCGACATGGGATTCCTCCCTCTCCTCTTCTGGGTATGTCTTGTGGCAACTGACTGACCGCCTCCCCTTTCTTCATTTCCTGCAGCAACCCTTTGTGAATCTGAATTGGTTCTGTTTTTCTATATGTTGTAGAGTGGTCACAACAAGCTGGCTATGCAGATGACCCTCCTTATGGCTTTACGTATCATGCGCTCCTTTTCTGTTTCCCTCATTTATATGTGTGGGAAAAATAAGACGGGGGCTTGGAACATTCTAGCTCTCTGTTTAGTATATTCACCAGACCACAAAATCGCTTGTAGTGTGGAAGCATGATGATGATACTATATTATAACAACGATATATTATAACAACGATATTAGCCGGCAGTTGGAATTTTACTTTCTCTACTCTATGTTAGACAGACCCGCTGCAGCATTCAGACAAAACGGATTTCTCATATATTTAGTTCAATTCTTAATTTGCCCAGGAAGATCATACAATTTTATATGAGCTCAGTTCTATATTCATACAATCATACATGAATTAATTGGATATGTGGCATTACAATTTCGTGATTTTAAATCTACAGCTATGGAGAAAATCACGTCAGCATACAGTTTTGGCCCGCTATATCTCTCACACACACTAACACTATATATATATACTAGGAATGTGCCTCTCTAAAGGACACCTAACTTGTTGGGTTTGATGTTTGTGCCTATGTTTGAATTGCTAATTCTTAACATTGTTCTCTCTTCAAATTAACCACTATTCTATTAAATTTTCTTTCTATATACCATATGCACATGTGATCTTTTACATGTTAACAAAAATACCAATGGTGCCTATATGCTTTTTTTAGCCCGTTGCAACGCACGGGCACGAACCTAGTGTTGCATAAAGTCCAAACCCTACCTCCTCCCGCACACTCCACACCCAGCCGCACCCCCTCCTCCCCTTCGCCGCCTCCTTCCCGACCTCTACATCCACCGCCTGCTTCCCATCTAGTTGCGCCCCCTCGCCTCCGCCGCCTCCTTCCCAACCTCCGTCGTCTCCTCCCCGGCCTGCGCCTTTACCTTCGGTCCCCTTCCCCGCGTAGGTGATGCGCTCTAGGAGCCTCGGATGAAATTTCTAGTGATTTTTCATTCGTGGATTTGAGCTCGGGATTGAGGAGATTTCTTTTGGGAAATCATTGCTGGTGTATCCATGAACCTTCTCATGGTGATTCCTTAATAAATAAGCATTCAAATCTCTCAGATTTGTAGTTTCTCTCAATTCGTTCTTTTCCTAGGGTTATCCCTGATTATCTAAAATTGGAGTTGAAGGGTCTAGCTTTTCGGATGTTTTCGATTGAAATAGTTTGCTTATGATCTGTTGAGGTCGTGGATTGAGTTTCAGCTGAACCGGATTTTTTTTGCCTCGATTTGGTGTAGTGCTCGCGCTGTTATGTCCCCTGCGGTTTGTTCTGTCTCAGGGAGTAGGCTAGTGTCCTGTGATTTGTGCCCGTATCGATTTGGCTTTTAGTTTGTCTGCTGTGGATGTGATTTGGTTCCTACACAACCACAACTGGTCCTTGTTCGCAAGGCAGCAGTTCACCTTGAAGGAGTAGTGTAGGTTGACTTGTTGCTTGCCTCTGCCAATCTAGCAAAAGAGTGTGGAGGGGAAGCACAGGGCTTGATCTCATTCTAATTTCTGCATTGCGTCTTTGGTTCTCTAGCCTTGCAGCTTATTCTTGTGGTTCGTGATTTCCCTTCTGCAAGCTTGATTTTTTATCCAAGTTTTGGCCTTTAGATTTCAGGGCAACATTAGTTGTTTGTTTTGCTCCGATATGCAGATTTAGTCAGCAGCATGAGGCATCAATGCCTGCAGTTTTTGCTCCACAGAGGTAAGGGGTTCGATGCAGTAATAGGTGAGCAGCAGGTAATGTCAGCACACACCAATAGCTCAAGCCTCTATTTCTTTTCCCAGGTGAGAAAGTGCGAAGTTTCAGAAATGACAATTGCAGCTTAGCATGTTTGCATCTCTCCTGTGAGCATTAAGTAGGGCTAGTTCTCAATTAATTGTTTCCCAACAACAAAAGCACAGTTTGTTTGCATGTGAATGTGAAAATGTTGCTTTCATGCTACAATATATAATGATTACTTGATTAGGCAATCAATGCTGTACTAGTTATTTTAATTAATTGAGCCCTTGCATGTTTGGCCGGCTGAAGCTTTGGTTGTTCCTGTAGTAGCTTTTTATTTAGTTCCTAGATGCTTGTGTTAGTCACGGCAATTTAATAGCTTGTATCACTAGGTAATTATCTTTAGATAGCTTCGTTGAAATGATGATTATCTCTATTATTAATTGATCGACCCTTGTCACTTGCTCTTATGCTATTCATGCTTGGGTCCTACTTAATCAGTTAACCTTGTGCATGTTTAGTGAGTGATGCTTTAATTGGTATTTGACTTTTCCATTATGCAAGCTTTAATAATGATTGAAATATTATTGGTGTTAGTTACTTGTCATAGCAGTTCAGCTTGTTTTCTACCATTGTGCTTCCCTGGTCCATCTTGATCCACGGTCTAGAACTTTAAGCTAGGAAAAATATTTAAGAACTTTCATACTTGTCCAAACATAAAATTTTTTAGTATTTTCTATATCAATTGCCCACTGATAAGTGTTTGGCAATGATCTATTTTCTGCTTCTGCGTAGTACTCAACTATTAATCTATTATATATCTCTGAGCAGGACTCTGCAACACCCCAACTTGTACACTGATCAGGACTTCGCCGCACTGAATTGACAAGCATTCCGCTACCCCTACCACACCAACCCTCTCACTGCTAAAGGTGTAATCCATTCATACCTCTTGGGCTACTTGTGACACCCTAGGTTTTTAATTAACCCTAACAGCCGGTCAACCCAGCTGACAGTGGTCAAATCATGGTCAACCTGGGCCCTCACCTCGAAAAACTCACTAACCTACTCTATGGAACCTTTTTGGCTAGTAGACACACTTGTGGGGCCAACCCTTGGTCAAAGACTTGGTCAAACCCCCTTCCAACCCTAGTGTCCATAGCTGTCTGTCGGAACTTTTGCTGTGTTCTCCGAAATTCACCTAAACACTTAAAATTCTACCTTTATGAAAGTTGTCCATCTTGTTGAGGGACACAACTTTCATGTAGATTGGCATTTCAATTTTGAGTGGAAAAGCTTGAAAAATTGGTTCCAAAGGCAACATCTACTGTTTAGGCAAACATGTTGACATTCAAAGTTGGCAACTGTTTATTTCAAAATCTGTGGAGAAAAACCCCATATAGCTTTTTTGGAATTGATAGAGGGTAGCTAGATCTGTAACTTTCGTATTCAAAGTTTGGTTGAGTTGTATTCAAAATTTTGGAGAAATTCAATTTCAAAGGTAGGCCCAACAAACTGTGTGAGGTCGGGCGCCAGCGCACCGCGACGTCGCCGGCCGGCGCCGGCCGACCCTCGACGGCCGTGCCCGCACGCCTTTTTTCCCCGACGATTTCTCTCGCTCGAGGCCGTGCGTCGCCCGAGGTCCACGCACCCCCGACGCGCGCCTCGCCCAAGACGCCTCGAGCCGCGACGCCACACCGCCGTACGCGCACCGCACGCGCGGCGGCCCCGCTCGTCCGCGGCACCGACCGTACGCACGTCAGTCGAGCCGCCGTAGCAAGGCAGATACCTTTTCTTCGTCACCCGTTGTCACTCGAGCTCACGTGTATTTAAGGCCGCCCTGTTCTCCCCTCTCCCCCACACCATCCCGAGCCGCCGTTCCCACCGCGCCATTGCCGCCGCTGCCAGTGAACTCCCTACCCCGCTTGCGCTCACCGCCGTCCAAGCATTCCTAGGTCTTCCCTAGACATCCCTCGAGCCTCCCGAGCCGCGCATTGTGCCGCACCGCCGCGGGCCTCGCCGGAGTCCGTGCGACCGCGGCGCGCCTCCGCGGTCTCGTCGCCGCCGCTCGCCGGAGCTCTCCCCGACCCCGCCACCACCACCAATCGGCTAGGGGTGAGCCCAATTGCGCCCCGTGCCGCTTGTTGCCCTGGCCCGGCCCTACCTCGCCGCCGCAAGGGCGTAGTTGTGAAATCCAGGGGCATATGTCTGAACTAGGGACTTGTTTGCAACGAAAATTATCTAGGTTTATTTTCCAGTTAGTCTAGCGCATTAGAAAATCTCTAGAAAATCGTAGAAAATTCAGAAAATTGCAAAACCAATTTTGTTGGATTCGCTGTGATGAATACTACAACTTTTGTTATTCTCACATGGTTTGATTCTGGATATTTTTAACATGAAAAATAGGAATGTGAAAAACCTAAATCTGCCAAAACTCAAAAACTATAAATCCTCTGCATCCAAGTTATGGATATGGAGTTTTGGATATGTTGTATATCATGTCATGACTAGCTGCTGTGCCAAAAATTGCACAAAGTTATGTAGTAAATCTTTTTATATAAATTGTTTTCTATTTGTGCAGAATCTGCCTAGATGATTTTTGTAGCCAAAAATATTTATGTTTTTTGGCCCAACTTGTGCATGCTGTCTTGCTATGTCAAAACACACCTCTGGTGAATTAATCATGATTTTTGGTTTGTCAGAAATAATTATTCTTAAATTGTGCATGTTTTCCTTTGTAACTTAATAAAGCAAGTTCAGTAGAGATTCTAGGTGCACTTGCTGGCTTTTTAAGTTTGTTTAGGACCAGAGGACATGCATGAGAAAGATTGAAGAAGTTTGATGCTTATTTATTTTTGTATGCATTTAATTTGATTGCTGCTAGTCTTTGTTATTTTTCCAAAGTATTTTATTTTCTAGCTTCCAAGTTTTGCATATGAGTCCAGTGGGTCAGTATGGGTGCTGTTATGATTAAGAAACACTTCTTTAAAATTTTAGTGATTTATTGCCTAATAAAAAGCTTTAAAGCCCTTTTAAACATTAAAGCTTAAATAAATAAGGAAAATGCTTTAATTCTTTTCCCTTTTTAAGAAGGTGTTACCTAACTTAATTAAAAGCTAAGAACACACCCTTGCTGATGAAGGGATTAAATTATGAATAAATATCTTGTACACACCCTTGCTAGCAAAAAGGTAAAAGGATTCAACCCTCACATGAAATAACAAGTATAAAAGAAACATTTATTCAAGTGCGCAATAAAAGAATAACCCTCATGTAATCAATAACCTTCCTAAAAGGAATTTAATATTTAATTATTTGGTTAAGGTGAATATGACCAACCAGAGTTGGATAAGAGAAACAAATTGTCACATCACCTGAACTTGCAATGCATTCCGTGTAAATCTTCCTGACGGTGACTACTCACTCGTCCCGGAGTCCGAGGAAGGAGGAGCGGAAGCTTTGCTGCAGTACGTGGAAGTGCTCGACGACACCGAGGGCTCAGGCTAACCTAGCTGACGAAGGTAAGCCCTGGTGCATCTAACCCAGTTTTCAAATTTAATATTCAATTATCTATGGATGCTTGTGCATTTAAGTTCAGGAGTTGTATGGAACCTTAGATGCATGATCCCTAGGTACCTTTGTCCTTACTAGTATGATAGGTCGATAGCTGCTAAGCTATAGGACCGTTACAAGTCGGGTGATGACCTCACTCGCGAGAATAGGTTCCTAGATAGGAATCAGAAGATATCCTTAATTGGATTGCTCATGTGGTAAGAGCATGGGATTTGGGCTCCGGTCCAATGGCTATTGTGGGTTAAGTGTTTGAACGTACTAAGCACTTGTCGGGAATGGGACTAGTAAGCCTAGTACCTTCATGAGGCGGTGAGGGATCCTACTATTACTACTCTTGGGATACGTCTCACGGCTAGCTACCGGAGGTGTACGGTGACTCCGGGTGCCTCGCGGGGTATGCTGGATAGCCTGCACCAAAGACTGTAAGATTCGATCCCGACCCGAGGATTTTTGAGAATTACTTGGGAAGTTGTCCTTGCGGGGGCAGCCTACTGTGTGTTTAGGTCTACCTTGAAAGGTTTGAATCAATCGATTGTCGGCCTCTCACCGTTATCTGAGACTACTTACTCCACTAGCCATGAGATCCGTAATGATGGAAGTTGATGAATACTATGTTTGATTAATTGTATTGAACAACTTTGTCTATACTAGTTGGCTAATGTAGTAAAGATTAAGCCCACTAGAAATTGTGCTAAAATCTTGAAAGTAAGGACATACTCTTTGTTACTTTTCAGCAAAAGAAACTCTGTCCAAAAGCCTTTCATGTCTAGAGTTGGTGAAGTAGTTATCACTGACGGGTAAGTCTTGCTGAGTATTAGTATACTCAGCCTTGCTATAATATGTTGATCCAGGTAATGCTTTCGGGGATGTGTGGCCCGGAGAGATCCCGCCCGGCTGGGAGCTGGAGTGGGTGGAGGATGACGACTGAAAGCATCATGGATGGCCTCCCGTGGTGTTTATGCTTCCCGTTAGTTTAATTCCGCTATTTCAAAACTCTGAACTACGTCATGGTGACAAAAACTTCGGTTTGTAATAATTAAACCCTTCGGGGCACGAGTTTGGATGTTAATGATGTTGTATCTTTGGACTCACCTTCAAGTGAGTTTTAATGCCTATATGTCGATCCTTGTTGCTATTCGAGTGATTTACCGGGCGTTAACCCGGCAACTAACGACAGGATGATACTTTATTATTGTTTAATGACCAAAGTGGATCGGTTTAGGTGATAGTACGGTATTTTCCTGGGCGGGTTGTCACACTACTAGTGTGATAAAAAGAGATTCAAAGTACATTCCTCTACTTGTTTATGCTTTGCACATCTTGAAGTCTGTAAAATCAAGGAAAATTCTACCCCCTTTAGGAACACATTTTGATTCATGCACATATGCAAATGAATGTTGACTTGAATAATATTTTCGAACTTAGAATCTTGTAGGAACCAGTGCTTAAGATATTGATATATGGAGAATTAAGAAAGGTGACTCTATGAGTCGGTCAGAATGGATGCTTTTTGTCCAAGGTTTAGTTTAGTTGGTCATTGTGTATCTTTTTAAGCAAGAATCTTGCCGAGTAGTAAAAGGCACATGACACAATATTTAAGAACTTTATAATCTTGTCCTCTTTATATTTGTATGAAATAACATATGTATGTACTTGCAGTCCTCCATACATAGCATTATTAGTATTTTCTATCTCAATTGCCCAGTGACGCCTATTGACGGCAATGTCATCTTTCAGGTTAGGATTAGATGCCTCAAGAAGCAAGCTATTATAAGTGATTGGATCAGCAAGCAATGGACCTGATACTGCTACAAGAATACATGTGATCTGTCATTTTGCTGTTATATTATGGTGTTGTCTGGAATTGCTTGTGAATTTTGTTGGAAATTAGGCTTGTTAAGTTGGGCTGTGTATTTTTGTTGAATTATTGTGGTTTAAAAATTGAGCATGTTACGCTGAATTTTATATAGGTTGGGTATATATTTCTAAATAGCAGCATGGGTTGCGAAATGGGCTGTATGTTGTAAATGGGCTGTGGCGGACTGAAATCTTATGGGCTGTGTAGATCTAGGTTATATAAATTTGGCCACGTTATCATCCACGTAGGCTGCCATGTCAGCACCACATGGCTACCATGTCAGCGCCATGTGGATGCCACATTAGTGCCATGTGGCCGCCAAGACATCTGCTACGTTGCTGCCATGTCATTTGCCACGTGGCTGCCACGTCATCAAATGCCACGTCATTTGCCACGTCCTCATCCACATCAGTAGCCAACTCATCTCTATGAGTGATGTGGCAAGTTAATCCATGACGATCACATTCGTCACAGATTTTGGGTGTCGGGCTGGTTTCAATGGGCTTTACACCAATCTATAACGACTTGGAAATGTCATGGATCACGTTAATCTATGACGAAAATGTTAGTTCGTCACGACACTTAATCTGTTGATGAGGACATGACACCCATGCATACGACCATGATTGGTGCATAGAATGGAGTAGAAGAAGTCCAACAAGGGTTTCCAAATCAACAAGGAGGTTCAAGTTCGAGTCCAGTTCGGAGTCCAGGAGCAGTGCGCAATAAAACGGACGCCCAGGTCGTATACGGAGTCGGTTTTGGACATTCTATATATGGTTGGAAGTAGAATTTCATAAAGCTTCCAATGGCACCAGTCTTGTGCCAAAATTCGTCCCGAGTCAACGGGAATTGTCGAAACAAGTTGACGTCCAGAATCTGCCAAAGTGCTGCACTGACAATTTGGTTGGGCCCTAGGCCCAAGTTGGGGGCGCCCCACCCCTGGTCGCCCCAACCCTAGGACGCCCTGTCTCTTATATTTTCAGTGGCCGCCACCTTAGAAACTTGACTTTGATTTATTTGTTAGCCTTAGCTACAACCGAACAGCCGCCATCGTGCCGCCGTCGTGTAATTCAGACTCCACCTTCGAGTGATATTAAGATTGCTCGCCTCAGATTCTTGTTCGTTCTTCGATTGCGCACAGGAATTGATCTTCGTGATCAGGCTGATCTTGCGACAGCAAGGTCGGTAACCATCGGGAGTTGGTTCAGCGATTGCATTGGCGCTTCGAGTCTCGCTCGTCGTAGTCGGATCGTGGGGTCAACAACCACCAAATCGGATTTATCTCCACTCACCGAAAGATCGGGCTCTCCCCCTCTATCAAGTGGTATTAGCTTTCCAGGTTGATCGGTGAGTTTATCGAGTGTTTTTATTTCCTACAGTTCAAAAAACCAAAAAAAAAATTGTTCCAGGTTAGATCCTTGTCCCATCAACCAGTTTTATCCATGCACCTTCATTCAATAATTAGCTTTGTTGAGTTTGTGTGCTTGTTCGTTCAATAGTTGCTGGTTACTCGTGTTTCTTTTCTTTTGTTTCTTGTTCTTTTCATCTAACCCTAGTCGCCGCCGTTTCTCTCCGCTGCTTAGCCCCACCACACCGTGATCTCGCACTCGCAAACAACCCGCACCCGCGCCGCGAACCCCCATCCAATTTTTTTCCTCGGCAAACCCTTCGCACTCCCTAGCCGTGAAATCCCCTCGCGCGCTGTGTTTCGTCCTTCCTTGTGTTACTCGTTTCCCAACCCTCACGGCCAAAACAAAAAAAAGAGAGAGAGAGAGCGCGTCGTGACCCCTGACCGCGAGTCGCGACTCGGACTAGCGTCGTGCGTTACGATGCGATCGTTTCTCCTTGTGTTCTTGTGTGTTTGGCACGTAATAAAAAAATAAAGTCAAACATATGAAGGAAAAGCAATAAAAAAAAAGAAAGACAAAACACCCACGCCCACCCCTCGCGCTGCCATTTTCCACCCACGCCGAACTTTCCCCTCGCGCCTCGCGACGTGACTAGCGTGTGCCGCGGTTCTCCTTCTGTGGTTCCCCTTCCTGTCCTTTGGCAAGTTATTTTTTTAAAAAAAGAAAACTCCAAAGAGAACAGACAGAGCAATATAATAAAAAAAAGGAAAATCCAACAGGAAGGGAGGACTCCCGAGCCCCACGCGTGCCGTGGTTTTCTTTCCGGGCCGCGAAGCCCCACACACTCTGCGCCTCCCGTTTCTTTTCCCACTACCTCCCGTTCCACCGAACCCCTTCCCCCTCACGATTTGATCCCTTGTTCTCATCCACTTTTGCACTCATTTCCAGCAATATTTGATCGTGTTTAGCACTATAATTCAACTTCGCATTATTGTTTGATTGTGCTAATCCTTCAATTGAGTGCAGCCTTCCCAAAACTCCACAAAGTTCTACGCGGATCAGGTTTCGTTTCGCCAGGCAATTGCTCCTCCAATCTTTTGCAGGTTCCACCGGTTGGTTGCAGGTTGCCCCTGTGTGCTTTGTAAGAACAGATAAGAATTTGATAACAGCATTGTAGTGAGCGCCTTGTGAGCCATTACACCCCTGTTTTGTTGTCGATTTTGTTTTTGTGTTTGCGCTAACAATGGCAGGCGACGATAAGAGGGAAGACCAGCCGCAGGCCCCTAAGACCAAGCTCGACACCATTGCGTCACATCTCGATGCAATGAAAACACTGATCACGGGTTTACAGAAGGTGATCGACGCTGGAGACCTCCGTGAACACGCCCGTTGTGCGTCCATCCGTGGTGGTAATGATTATTTTTCTACGCTTCCATTTACAATTACACCTTACCATGGCAAATATGATCCAGCTGCATATATTGATTGGGAGTTAGAGGTCGAATAGAAATTTTCATACCATGATATTCCTGCTGTTTCTCAAGTTCAAACTGCTATTAGTGCATTTACTAATTTAGCTTTATTTTGGTGGCATCATGAATATAAACAAAAACATCCCACCACTTGGGCTGAATTAAAAGCTGCTATGCGACGTAGATTTGTGCCTTCATATTATGCTCGCAACGCTGAACGTGATGTGCAGGGACATCGCTCGAAGCAATATTCTAACTCTTTTGCAGCAGAAAGCTCGACATCCAGCTCAGCGCCTACTCTCCCAGCGCCATCTACTCCCACCACTACAGTGCTCGAGAGCCCAACGCCATTCACGCCCACCACTACACCGCTCGAGAGGACGGCTGAACCTGCAGGAGCATCCTCGGATCCATCACTTCACAATGCACCTAATACTCCTACTGAGCACATAGGTAATGTCCATGGTGCTACACTCACGGAAGGTGAGAATTGTATTAATATGCTGAATTTTTCCACAAATCATACTTTAGTTGATCAATTAATAAGGGAACCATCTCTTGATTTATCTTGGTCACATGCTGTTTTGCTTGATGTTCCTTGTGATAAAGATGATTTGGTTGATAATGCTTCAGTTTTACATGCTTTGGAACCAAATACTATTGCTGAAACTAAGCATGTTATGCATATTGTTAGTGCTAATGATGAGCAAAAATTATTGTCTTCTTTACATACTTTGTGTTACACTGAATTTGATGTTTTGTGTAATCTAGATTGTTTGGAAGAGCAACTTTCTAAATATGCTGATTTGCCATGTTTTTCTAAACACACATATCATGCTATTGGCAAATATAACAACAAAGGAGAATATATGATACATCGAGTGTACATTTGTGAAAATTTGAATTATCCTTTTGTTGTGCTCAATTTTGATCCACTAGAGGGCAGCCACACTACACATATTCATTCACCTTTCTCTAGTTCAGTTTCTGTGAAACAAGTTTACTTCCAAGAAGGGGAGCATTGCCGGTTGCTACCTATGCCTACTTTGTCTTTTGTTGGTACTAATCTTTTGCAGGGTAGTGTTGCCAAATATTATGTGTCATCCGATCAAGATGCTTACATGCTCGCTAAATTTTATATGCAAGATGACATATTCACCAATTGGAGACATGGTGACATTCCTCCTCACAATAATTTTTATTTCTTTGGTTTTCGAAACCCCGTTCGCTCTTGTGTTGTGCAGGATCGGTTCCAAGTACAATCGACACCGAGGACGGCTTTTCATCAAGAAGGGGAGAATGATGAGGACATGACACCCATGCATACGACCATGATTGGTGCATGGAATGGAGTAGAAGAAGTCCAACAAGGGTTTCCAAATCAACAAGGAGGTCCAAGGTTGATCCGGTTCGAGTCCCCGAGGTGGAGGCCAAAAGCAATTCAAGTTCGAGTCCAGTTCGGAGTTGAGGACCAGGAGCGTCCCAGTGGTCGATGGATGACCGCTCCTCAGTGATGAGTGATTGACAACGGGTGTTGGACTGACTCTTGGCTTAGTGCGCGGGGTGTAGGCCGCGGCCTAGTTCGTGTTGTTGCAGGTGAAGAACGGGCGCGAAAGGTCTTCGCCTTGAGGGGCCTCCGGGAGATGGAGAGACAAGTAGGCTCGGTTCGAGGGACCGGTGGACGGCGGGATCGGGTGCGGGCCACATGGTGGCGACACAAGCAAGACGAAGTCATGGACAAGTGAGCCGGTGCACGGTGGCGGTCAAGTCAAGTGGTTTGGCAGAGGCCGGACCGGCACGCACGCGGGGTTTGGTGGTTTGCCCACAAAACCATCGGCGGACGGTTTCTTGGTTTGGGCCTCAAAACCAAGTCCGAGGGCCCAACACGACGGAGACGGGATCCGGGCGTGTCGGGAAGCTTCGAGGCGGAGGACACGCGGCGGGATCGCATGGCTTGCGTCGTGAGGACGCGGGGGTGCGGCAAAGGCGTGGCCGTCCGATGGCAAGACCCACAAACATTACCTAAATGCCCCTACGTGGGTTGTATCGCCAGTAGTTTAGTTAGGGGTAGTCGAGTCATTTACCACTCCGGCGGGACCTGATATATAAGCCATGAGTGTGTGTGGATGGCTCTCTCTCTCCGCGACTTAGGGTTTCATTTGCTCCCTCCTCTTTCTCATTTTCGTAGCTATTTTTCCTTCCATTTTCTCTAGGCTAGCATGGGAGCTTCATAAGAGATTTGTTGAGAGGGATGGATGCTAGGGCGGCATGCTAGACCTTGTGAATCTTTCCTGGTTTGTATAGAAGATTCGGGGTTGTTTTTCGTGGCTTTTCGTGCTTGTTTTCGTGCCTTTGTTCCCGGTGTGATTCCGCGGATTTGAGTGGGTTTCTCCCCGGATTTGTTTGAGGGAAACATGGATAGATGTCTTGTGCATCTTTGTGCTTGATCTTGTGCCCTCAAACGCCGGGAAACCACTTCGATTCGTGAGTTTTCGTTCGGTGCTCTAGCTTTTGGTGGTACTCAAAGGATTCGCGATTCCCGGTGATTTAGGAAGTTAGGAGGCAAGATTTTTGGGTTATAGCATCCTTGTGTGACGCTTTTCAAGTCCCCAAACCCTTGTCTCCATAGCTTCAACCGTTTGGGAAATCCGATGATGATTTGGGGGAGTTGACTTTCGGGGTCGGGCGTTTTCGGCCGTCCGCACCGGCGGACGGTCCGCGAGGACCAGGCGGACGGTCCGCGCGGCTAGGGTTCGTCCCGTGTTCTTCGTGTTCTTGCTCGTCTTTCGTTTCGATCCATCATGAATTTGGTTTTTGGTTGGACGGAGTTTCGGACGGTCCGCGGTGTTGGGCGGACGGTCCGCGGGTGCTTGGCGGACGGTCCGCGTGCTCCCCGCGGACGGTCCGTGGTTCGTGGGTGGCTTTGGTTCGTTCTGTGTGATTTAACGGACGGTCCGCGGGAAGGGCCGGACGGTCCGCGACGTCGGCGCGGACGGTCCGCGGGAGCAGGTCGGACAGTCCGCGCAATTCATCGAGGACGGTCCGCACTGCCAGGCCGGACAGTCCGCCAGGAGCCGTGTGCAGTGCTGTTTGTTTGATTCCTTCCTTCCCTTTCTAGTGCTTCCGCGTGTGCTTCTAGGATTCGTTCCTAAGGCTAGAGGTTGATCCATAACCTCATGGTCTTGGCGATTGGTGCGTGATTCGATCCATCGCTTGTGTGTGACCGGGGTTTGTCTAGGGTATAGGCTGGATTCTTTTGGAAGAATTTTTACCGGCTCCTATTCACTCCCCCCCTCTCTAGTCGCCATCTGATCCTTCAATTGGTATCAGAGCTTGGTGCCGGATTTTTTGCGACTTTGACAAGTCTCGAATC
The DNA here is from genome assembly GCA_947561735.1 of Cenchrus americanus. Taxonomy (NCBI): domain Eukaryota; kingdom Viridiplantae; phylum Streptophyta; class Magnoliopsida; order Poales; family Poaceae; genus Cenchrus; species Cenchrus americanus. The sequence goes on along the minus strand of OX387244.1, from coordinate 70,048,268 downwards.
CTAAGATGGCGTATGTTGAGCGGGGCGGTCCGCCGCACTTCGATGGCAAGGGTTACCACAAGTGGGCGGCTCGTATGATGATCTTTCTTCGTGGGAAGCTGTTGGATTTCATTGTGCTTGACAAGACCTATGCTATTCCGGTCAACATCCATACTCTTATGGTGACCGATGCCGATGCCAAGGCCAAGTATGAGGCTAATGCAAAAGCCGTTGATCACTTGTGCCGGAGCTTGTGTGATCCAGAGTTTGAGCGTGTTCGCCATTTGAATCTTGCTTGGCAAATTTGGGAAAAGTTGTTGGTTGCTCACGGTGGTGATAACCATGTGAAGGCTCGCCTCTTTGTCTCTTACCGGATGCAATATGAGAATTTCACTCCACTTCCCGGTGAGGACATTGATGCGATGTTTCAGAGGTTCACCGCCATCGTGAACAACATGAAGGCTAATGTTGAGGATTTTCCGTACTCCGAGCATGATCAAGCTTTGAAGCTCTTGCATGTCTTGGACCCAAATGTTTGGGGTGCTAAGGTTGAGGCCATCAAGGAGTCTGGGCATTACTTGACTATTGAGTTGGATGACCTCTTTTCTAAGCTCAAGTCGGCTGAGGTTGACAGGAAGTTGCTATCCAAGCATGAGGGCTCGACTGACCATAGTCTTGCTCTTGTGGGAGGATCAAAGGGCAAATCTAACCCTTCCGGTCGACAGTTTTCTTTGTCCTCTCTTATGTCCATTCCAGATGAGGAGTTTGATGTGCTGGGCGAGGAGGAGCTGGCCTTGCTCTCAAGAAGGTTTGAACGACTACACGAGAGTCGGAGGAACGCAAGGCGGAGCTCAGGGACGTGCTACAAGTGTGGCAAGCGTGGCCACTTCATCGCCGAGTGCCCGGAAGCGGAGGAGAACAAGTACAAGGCGAACGAGTACAAGGCGCACCCGAGGCGTGAAGACAAGTACTCCTCCAAGGGCAAGCATTTCAACAAGTCCAAGAGCAAGGACAAGGACAAGCGGCGACCGAGCAAGAGCGCCTACAAGAAGCACAAGGCAAGAGCGATGGTGGCCGGTGCGAGCGACGTCGACTCAAGCTCAAGCGAGGAGCAGTCAAGCTCAAGCAGCGAAGATGAAGACGCCGGGAGGCGCAATGGCAAGAAGAGTGCAAGCCGGAACCTCAGCGGGCTGAGCTGTGTGGCGCTTGAGGGCTTTTGTGGCATGGCCCATAGCTCAAGCAGCAAGAAGAGTGTGAAGGAAGACAGCGACTCCGATTCGGAGGATGAGGTAAACCGTGACCCCGACTCTTTGCTTGCTGAGATTGCTAGGTTGAATGGTTTGCTTGATAACCGTGATAGTGTGCTGAGAGATGCCAAAAAGATGAGGAAAGATCTTAGGGCTCAGCTTGAGAATGCTAGCGAGAAAGTAGGAGAGTTAGAGTCAAAATTGCTTGAATTGAAACTTGAGAATGACTCTTTGAAACTTGCTCCTACTCCTCCTGATGATGTTGAATGTGTTGAATGTGATGCTTGGTTGAATGAGATCAAACTCGCTTAATGAGAAGAATGCTTCTATTTTGGCTCAACTAGATGCTCTTAGGACTGAACATGATGAGCTTAAGGCTAGACCTACTTTGCTTGGTGCTTGCAAATCATGTCCTACTATGCATGCTAAGCTTGTCGATGCTCGTTCTACCATTAGTTCTTTGGAAGCATCTTTGAAATCTCCTGTTGCAAATGCATGTTCTAGCCGTGATGAAGTCACTTTGCGTAATCTTGAGCTTACTTCCGGTTGGATGTCATCTATGAGGAGAATGACTATTTGAGGAAAGTGTTGGGTTGGTTGTACGGGCGAGAACCTCAATTGAAAATCATGATTGAGGAGTTCAAGAGAGCCGATGGTCGTGGTTTGGGTTTTGAGAAGTTGGGTGAGAAAGTGGGAGAGAACAAGTGGGGAGAGTGTGTATGAGAAGTGTGTTGAGTCTAACCCCGAGTTTGAGGTGATCGGAGAGATCCAAGTCCCACTCCCAAAAGCACCCAAGAACTCTTTCACACCAAAGCCCAACCACCTTTGCAACAAGCTTGACACAACCCAAGATCCACCCAAATTCCCACCTAAGACAAATGATTTCCAGAAACCAGTGAAGTTTGTAGGTGAGAAGGGTGAGAAGCCTAGAGAGAAGCCAGAGCCAAAACCAAAACCCATCCCCTTCAGATGTGAGTATTGTGGCAAGGAGAGGCATCTTGCGGAGTTTTGCTACAAGAGGAAGAGGGATGAGAGGCTTGCTAGGGAGCAAGCAAACCAGGACAGGTATCGCCAGCCTCATGGTATTCCTGAGCCTAGAGTGCCACTTCCACGGGGTGTGGGAAGTGTGAGGAGTGTTGGCAGGTTCCCACAGAGAGGTGGTGGTGAGAGGTTTGTCAGGAGAGATGATGGTGTGCGTGCTGGTGAGAGGCTTGGTCGGGCTCGTGGTGGTTTTGCTGGACGTCCTCCTACTCGTCCTCAGTACGGGTTTAGGGGAGATGATCGCAGCTTTGGGTTCCAGAGGAACTACGGACCACGTTTTCCCCCTCGTGGTGCTCGTACTCCTCCCATGGGACATGGGAAGTTTGGTGGCAAGGGAGTGATGTTTGCTAACCCCTCTTTTGAGCAGATGGCTCGACACTGGTTTAACTTTCTCTCGTGCTAACCCCGGTGTCGAGTCGCTAGCTCACTCTCGTTCTTGTTTCGGCCGGCAGCAGGAGGCTTGGAGGACATTTGGTTGATCGACTCCGGGTGTTCTCGACACATGACCGGGAGATAAGAAGTGGTTCTCCGGCCCTCACCCCGGTGAAGGAAAAGATGTACATCACATTTGGGGACAATGGACGAGGTAGGGTGTCTTGTACGAGGGTGTTGTGCATGTGAGTGACAAGGTAACGTTGAAGAGAGTGTCTCTTGTGAAGTCTTTGGGTTTCAATTTGCTTTCGGTTTCTCAGTTGCTTGATGAAGGTTTTGAGGTGCGTTTCAAGTCTGGCGAGTCTCGTTTGCTTGATTCTCGAGGTGATCTTGTCTGTATGATCATCCTCGAGGGTCGATTTTCGTGGCTGATTTCTCTCGTTCTTTGGGTCCTCGCTCGCCGTTTGATGGCCGGTCCTTCTTCGATTTGTGGAAATGGCATAGGCGGTTGGGACACTTGAGCTTTGATTTGGTTTCCCGCTTGAGTGGTCTTGACCTTGTCCGAGGATTGCCGAGGTTGAAGCTTGAGAAGGATTTGGTTTGTGCTCCTTGTAGGCATGGTAAGATGGTAGCCACTCCCCATCCACCGCTGACCGATGTCATGACCGAGCGTCCGACAGAGCTGTTGCATATGGACCTTGTTGGGCCATCTCGAGTTTGCTCGGTGGGTGGGAAGTGGTATGTCCTTGTTGTGGTGGACGATTACTCTCGCTATGCCTGGGTGTTCTTCTTGGAGGATAAGAGTGAGACTTTTGGTTTTGTTCGAGATCTGATCGTGAGGTTGAAAAACGAGAGGCATGGGAATGCTATTCGAGCTATCCGCAAGTGATAATGGCTCGAATTCAAGAACTCTCGTTTTGATGCCTTTTGTCGTGATCTAGGTCTTGAACATCGGTATTCGACCCCTTATGTGCCCCCTCAAAATGGAGTCGTGGAAAGGAAAAATCGGACTCTTTGTGAGATGGCTAGGACGATGCTCGATGAGCACGGGACTCCTAGAAGATATTGGGCCGAGGCGGTCAATACAAGCCTTGTCATGTTTCCAACGAGGATTTTATTGCGAGCTTTCAAGAAGAAGACTCGTTATGAGCTTATGCATGGTCGGGCACCCAAAGTGAGTCATTTCCGAGTTTTTGGCCGCAAATGCTTTATTCTCGAAAAAGGGAAAACTCGACAAGTTTGAGGCTAGGTCTAGTGATGGTATTTTCTTTGGATATGCTAACCACTCTAGAGCCTATAGGGTGCTTAACCTTGAGACTAACAAAATCATGGAGACTTGCGAGGTGACCTTCGACGAGACAATGCCATGTACCTCTCTTGGCTTTGAACGTGCAGGTGATGAAGAGATGGCCGAGGACCTCTTTGAAGAGGAGAAAGATGAAGCTGGAGATGATGATGGGGAGAACCATGCGCCTGAAGTTGAGCATGTACCCACTACTTCCCCTACGACCACTTTGGAGCATGGACCGTCTACTTCATGGACAACGACGGTGCAACAATAGGACCAGGCGAGAGAAGCTGAGTTGAGGGGGAGGTAGTCTCGAGGCGTGAGGCTCCTCGGCGGATTCAAGAAGTGCATCCCCTGTCGAAGATCATTGGGAACATCGATGAACGCACTACACGATCGAGGTCCAAGAATTCCTCTCATTTTGCTCATGCTGCTTTTGTTGCTACTTTTGAGCCCAAGGACATTGGACATGCTTTATCTGATGCAAACTGGGTCAATTCTATGCATGAGGAGTTGGAAAATTTTGAGAGGAACCAGGTGTGGGAGTTAGTTGAACCACCTCCAAATTGCCATCCCATAGGAACCAAGTGGGTTTGGAAGAACAAAGAGTGAGAGAATGGGATGGTTGTGAGGAACAAGTCCGGACTTGTTGCTCGGGGGTTTAGTCGAAGGAGGGGATCGACTATGAGGAGACCTTTGCTCCCTGTGGCCCGTCTTGAGGCAATTAGGATCCTTCTAGCCTTTGCCGTGGCTAAAGGGTTCAAGTTGTTTCGGATGGACGTGAAGAGTGCTTTTCGAATGGGGTCATAGAGGAGGAGGTGTATGTGAAGCGACCACCCGGGGTTTGAGAGCGAGTTGTACCCACACAGGGTATACAGGTTGAAAAGGGCTCTGTATGGGTTGAAACAGGTGCCTCGTGCTTGGTATGGGAGATTGAGAGGTTTTCTTTTGAGCAGAGGGTTTGTGATGGGTACCGTGGATAGGACCTTGTTTCTCCTCAAGCATGGAAATGACTTGTTGATTGTTCAGATATACGTGGATGATATTGTCTTTGGTGGCTCGTCACATAACCTTGTTGCCAAGTTTGCAGATGAGATGAGCAGGGAGTTCGAGATGAGCATGATGGGCGAGCTGCAGTATTTTCTCGGGCTGCAGATCAAGCAAGTGAAGGACGGTACATTTGTGCACCATACCAAATACACAAAAGACATGCTGAGGAAGTTCCAGATGCAAGATGTGAAGCCGATGTCGACTCCCATGGGGAGTACGGCCACTTTGGATGCGGATGAGGACGGAGAACCAGTGGACCGGCGGGAGTACGGGAGCATGATCGGCTCCCTCCTCTACTTGACGGCGACGAGGCCGGACATACGGTTCGGCCGTGTGTCCGTGCGCTCATTTTCGGTGCTTCGCCGAGGACATCACATCGACAGGGCCGTCAAAAGGATCTTCGGGTACCTACGTCCGCCCCTCGGTCTTGGCCTTTGGTATTCTTCCTCCTCGACTCTCGTCTCTTCATGGTTTTTCCGATGCGGATTTTGCCGGTTGTCGAGTCGAGAGGAAGTCTACTTCTGGCACTTGTCAGTTTCTTGGTTCTTCGTTGGTCTCATGGTCTTCCCGCAAGCAGTCTAGTGTAGCTCAGTCTACCACAGAGGCAGAGTATGTTGCTGCCGCGAGTTGTTGCTCCCAGTTGTTGTGGATTTCATACACTTTGAGAGACTTTGGTGAGGAGTGCACCCGATCCCACTTCTTTGTGATAGCACCGAGTGCCATAAGCGTAGCCAAAAACCCAGTGCTTCACTCCAGAACCAAACATATAGAAGTGAGGTATCATTTCTTGAGGGACAATGTGGAGAAAGGAACCATTGTTTTGAGACATGTCCCTACCCAAGATCAGCTAGCCGACATCTTTACAAAGCCTCTCGACCAAGCTACATTTGTGCGCTTGCGGGGGGAACTTGGGGTTTGTTGCCCTTTCTAGTTGATTCTTGGGGGACTTTCTTTTTGTATCATATGTATCATACCATGTTTTACTTTGATGTATATACATGCTTTGCTTGATGTACAAACCATGGTAGGATAGCCATCTTGTCATATATCATGTTGCATTTGTCATATATTGCATTTTAGGACGATGAGCTTCTTTCTTATGCCATATTTGAGTCTCTTTGGCTATTTGTGAGATATTGGTTATATGTGTGGAGAAATGGTGATGTGAGTCTATGCTCTTGGAATATTTGAGATATATGTGTGGTGAGATAGCCCCTTTTTGAAATAAATGCTAAACTTGACTAATTTTTGATGAAATGTGCTCCACTCGTGTGTAGTTGTGTATCCATGTCACAGTTTGGTCTAAATGTGCTTTTCATGCTTAGATTGTGCTTGGATGCCTTGTTCTTGCATTTGGGCCAAAGGCCGTATATCATTGTGAATGTTTAGCCTATGTTGCATTCATGGGGGAGCATAAGCTTCTTTTTGCCGCAAAGGCACTTCATGTACCATGAAATGAATTAATCTTGAAAAGAAGTGTGAATGCTTGAAATATGCTCCATCCATCATGTCTATGCTTAAAATGTATTATCTTTCACATATGGGTGCTAAACATGTTGCATGATGTTCACCAGTGGAGAAGTCTCCCCGAAGTGGACACATGGCTCATGAGCTTTGACATGACATGCTTTGCTTTATGGGTGTTTGCCATGATCTTTTGCTGAGAATTCGATATCCTTGTATGATCTTTGAATGGTATGCATGTTTGTGACTCAAATGTGACATGGATAGGCTTTTACATGTGAAGCGAGCCTTCTTTTGGTAAAACTGCTTAAATCTGAAAATTTTGCTTTGTAACATGCTTGTTTTTTCATATATTACTTGTGGCAATGCTTTGACTATGCTATGATTCATGTGTGTGATCTTTGTCTCATTTTTAGCCTTTGACACTAAATTTGGCCTATTTGAGAAGCTCATGTAGTTGTTTATATGCTTTGCTTTTGCATTTCTGCATTTTCACCTTGATTCATACATTGTCAACAAGGGGGAGAAAAGGTAAGCTTAATGAAAATTCAGAAGAGGTGAGCTGAAATTTGGAAGTGTGCATCCACATGTTCAGGGGGAGCTTGCATTTGTTCAGGGGGAGTTTTCTTGCTGTTTTCGGTGTGGATTTTATGCTTTGCTTGGCTTGTGACCTTTCTTTGCCTTTCTTCGGTTTTGGTCATGAGTTGAGCTTCCTTGTTTTTCTTTCTTCTTCTTTTCTCTTTTTCTCTGAATTTCATTTCGCGTTGTGTGTTGTCAATGCACTCATCAAGGGGGGAGATTGAGGACCGGGAGCGTCCCGGTGGTCGATGGATGACCGCTCCTCGGTGATGAGTGATTGACAACGGGTGTTGGACCGACTCTTGGCTTAGTGCGCGGTGTAGGCTGCGGCCTAGTTCGTGTTGTTGCGGGTGAAGAACGGGCGCGAAAGGTCTTCGGCCTTGAGGGGCCTCGGGAGATGGAGAGACAAGTAGGCTCGGTTCGAGGGACCGGTGGACGGCGGGGACCGGGTGCGGGCCACATGGTGGCGACACAAGCAAGACGAAGTCATGGACAAGTGAGCCGGTGCACGGTGGCGGTCAAGTCAAGTGGTTTGGCGGGGAGGTCGGGGACCGGGCACGCGGGGTTTGGTGGTTTGCCCACAAAACCATCGGCGGGCGGTTTCTTGGTATGGGCCTCAAAACCAAGTCTGAGGGCCCAACATGACGGAGACGGGATCCGGGCGTGTCGGGAAGCTTCGAGGCGGAGGACACGCGGCGGGATCGCATGGCTTGCGTCGGGAGGACGCGGGGTGCGGCAAAGGCGTGGCCGTCCGATGGCAAGACCCACAAAAATTACCTAAATGCCCCTACGTGGGTTGTATCACCAGTAGTTTAGTTAGGGGTAGTCGAGTCATTTACCACTCCGGCGGGACCTGATATATAAGCCATGAGTGTGTGTGGATGGCTCTCTCTCTCCGCGACTTAGGGTTTCATTTGCTCCCTCCTCTTTCTCATTTTCGTAGCTATTTTTCCTTCCATTTTCTCTAGGCTAGCATGAGAGCTTCATGAGAGATTTGTTGAGAGGGATGGATGCTAGGGTGGCATGCTAGACCTTGTGAATCTTTCCTGGTTTGTATAGAAGATTCGGGGTTGTTTTTCGTGGCTTTTCGTGCTTGTTTTCGTGCCTTTGTTCCCGGTGTGATTCCGCGGATTTGAGTGGGTTTCTCCCCGGATTTCTTTGAGGGAAACATGGATAGATGTCTTGTGCATCTTTGTGCTTGATCTTGTGCCCTCAAACGCCGGGAAACCACTTCGATTCGTGAGTTTTCGTTCGGTGCTCTAGCTTTTGGTGGTACTCAAAGGATTCGCGATTCCCGGTGATTTAGGAAGTTAGGAGGAAAGATTTTTGGGTTATAGCATCCTTGTGTGACGCTTTTCAAGTCCCCAAACCCTTGTCTCCATAGCTTCAACCGTTTGGGAAATCCGATGATGATTTGGGGGAGTTGACTTTCGGGGTCGGGCGTTTTCAGCTCGGTCCGCACCTGGCGGACGGTCCGCGAGGACTAGGCGGACGGTCCGCGCGGCTAGGGTTCGTCCCGTGTTCTTCGTGTTCTTGCTCGTCTTTCGTTTCGATCCGTCGTGAATTTGGTTTTTGGTTGGACGGAGTTTCGGACGGTCCGCGGTGTTGGGCGGACGGTCCGCGGGTGCTTGGCGGACGGTCCGCGTGCTCCCCGCGGACGGTCCGTGGTTCGTGGGTGGCTTTGGTTCGTTCTGTGTGATTTAACGGACGGTCCGCAGGAAGGGCCGGACGGTCCGCGACATCGGCGCGGACGGTCCGCGGGAGCGAGGTCGGACGGTCCGCGCGGTTCATCGCGGACGGTCCGCCTTGCGCCCGGCCGGACGATCCGCCAGAGCCGTGTGCGGTCTTGTTTGCTTCGATTCCTTCCTTCCCTTTCTAGTGCTTCCGCGTGTGCTTCTAGGAATCGTTCCTAAGGCTAGAGGTTGATCCATAACCTCGTGGTCTTGGCGATTGGTGCATGATTCGATCCATCGCTTGTGTGTGACCGGGGTTTGTCTAGGGTATAGGCCGGATTCTTTTGGAAGAATTTTTACCGGCTCCTATTCACTCCCCCCCTCTCTAGTCGCCATCTGATCCTTCAGGAGTCCAGGAGCAGTGCGCAATAAAACGGACGCCCAGGTCGCATACGGAGTCGGTTTTGGACGTTCTATATATGGTTGGAAGCAGAATTTCATAAAGTTTCCAATGGCACCGGTCTTGTGCCAAAATTCTTCCCGAGTCGACGGGAATTGTCGAAACAAGTTGACGTCCAAAATCTGCCAAAGTGCTGCGCTGACAATTTGGTTGGGCCCTAGGCCCAAGTTGGGGGCGCCCCACCCCTGGTCGCCCCCAACTCTAGGACGCCATGTCTCTTATTCAGTAGCCGCCACCTTAGAAACTTGAGTTTGATTTATTTGTTAGCCTTAGCTACAACCGAACAGCCGCCATCGTGCCGCCGTCGTGTAATTCAGACTCCACCTTCAAGTGATATTAAGATTGCTCGCCTCAGATTCTTGTTCGTTCTTCGATTGCGCACAGGAATTGATCTTCGTGATCAGGCTGATCTTGTGCCAGCAAGGTCGGTAACCATCAGGAGTTGGTTCAGCGATTGCATTGGCGCTTCGAGTCTCGCTCGTCATAGTCGGATCGTGATGGTCAACAACCACCAAATCGGATTTATCTCCACTCACCGAAAGATCGGGCTATCCCCCTCTATCATCTGTGACACTCAATACATGACGTTTTGAAATTTCATCATAGAAGAAATTTTATGACAAAATTTTGATGATCAGTGACGAAATTCTACCGTCATGGACCGCATGATGTTTTGTAGTGTGAGTGGAATACTTGGATGATGGGGTTCCGGATGGAATTCCTTTTTTGGTGGGCCTCCCCGGAGATTAAATTCCAAAATCCATCCAACATGCCTTCCGGCACGTCAACTTTCTCCGGAGCTCCCTTTTGGAAACCAAGTAGCTCCCTAATGTGTTCATAGGGAACCACTTGCTGAATTCCCTCCAACCAGAATGATAAGCTCGACACCTCCTCATCAAGGATAGGCGCCATGGTCATCAAAATTTCCAAGGCAAATTCCTAGTGGGTATTTGCCGACACCCCGTTGGAGAATTGCACCCATCCAAGGTGCCCAACATATAATAAATGTCCATGCCAAAACCCAATGAGTTGAGAACTTGATCGTCGAAATCGACATTTGCCACAAGCCTCTTCTCAAGGTGAGAAAGTTTCTTCTCCTCCTCCTCCGACATGATGATGAAGCCATATGCGGAGTACTGCGAAGTGTATGGAGGTGGAGTGGATGAACGAGTCGATCGACGAGGTGGGATGGGTGGCTCCTCCATATGCCCTTGAGGTTCGGTAAACCTCATGGACGAGCTCCTTGTAGCCCTCATGCCACCGGGGAGGAGAGTGTCGTTCCTCCTCGACGGTGTCGTGTTCTTCTCCATGCTCCGAGGAGACTCGAAAACCGAGTGCCTCCTCGAAGACGTCGTCGAAGATGGCTTGGATAATGAGGACCCCTTCTTCTTGGTGAAGAGACTTGTGGTTTTCTTCCACATGATTGCAGCACTCTTCTCTCTAATATAATCCCAGGGTTTTAGCCGGTAACAAAGCACTCAAGAATTATTTCGGAGTATGGACTTTGAGTGAATTAAGGATGTGATTTTGTTGAGCAAAACAAACTTGAGAGGGATGGCTAAGTCTAAGGTGGTTCTGGACTAAAACTTCGAGCACACAAACAAAGAGATGGGAGAATTGGTTGTCTGCAGAAAACGAGCACCTTAGGGTGCATTTTATAGGGCAAGCCGGCCGGCCTGGGCCGACCGACCTGGGTGGTCTCGTGCCTCCCCTGGCTAGGTTTTCCTCTAGCGTGATGATCTTCCCTTTGTGAATTTCGTGCCCGCGTGCTCCACTAGTTGCACCACCCAAACTCTCTCATCCACTCCTTTGCTTGCATTATTGGTCCTTCCACTTGATGCCTTTGCTTTGAGTCATGTCCATGCTCCCTTGCTTCACATGCCACCATCAATTTCCTGCAAAACAATGCTTGCTGCCCCCAATGCTTGTCCTTTGCATGTGACCTTGATGAAAGTTGTTAGAAGGGCATCCCGTGATGCATCATGGTGCATGCATGATTTGCTTAACTAGATTGCCTCCCTCTAAGCATGTCTTAAGGCTAAGCACTCCTCTAATTTTGAAAAGTAAAAATAATTTTAGAGCTATGGGAGAGATCAAGCATAAATTTAGAGAAGTTTTTAAGCCATTAGAAACAAACGTAAGTCGAAAATATTTTCCGACTACATTTATATCGGTCTCACCGGTATTGTTTGCCTTCATTAGTTGAGAGCAAATTTTTCCCGACTTGATCATGGGGGCATAGATTTAGGTTCTAATGTTGGCTAAGTGAGAGAGATTTTGAATGAAATAAAATTAAATGAGGCTTAGCTAAATTCTAATCTTAGAGAAACCAAGGATATAGATTTTTAAACCAACCAAAAGTTAAGTTTCTAGGTTCACGCGAGTCCTACCACGTGCTGAAATTTAAATAACATCTAGATACAAGTCGTGGCTCTACTCGTGTGTTTTTAGCATGTAAAACAAGTCAACCACAACATCATAAAGAGGATAAATGGTTGAGTTAGGTTCTGAATTTATTTGGTTTTGGTTTCTCGAAAAGAAGCAAACAACACATAGGATGGTTCATGAAAAGGGTTTATGATGAAGCAAAATATTCAACCAAGATTTATGTCTCCAATATTGTTCAACCACTCTAAGTCTAATGTCTTGCGTAGTAAATTTCAAAACTAACTTACTTGAAAAGACTCGAAAAACCTTGAATCGGGTTGTCCTCCCGGTAGCTTATTCTTGACTCGACGAAACGGGTTGCCTCCCGCCTAGCGCTTCGTTTATAGTCCATGGCTAGACTTTTTCATTTGATTACTTCGGATCAACGCTCTTTGTGGGCGTTGAAATCTTGGGTACCCACTTTCGCACCATCTTGGGCACGAGCCTATGCTCCCTCTTAGTCATCTTTTTGTTCTTCACAGGCGGCTTTTGTTCCTTTGTCTTGATGGATGCAACAGCTTCTTTGATTTTTTTCACGTCCTTCTTCTTCGGCTCTTCCTTCTTCTTTGGTCCTTCCTTAACAACGCGACGATGAGGTGGAACATATTTAACTTCAATCATATTGCATACCTCGAGGCGTGTCGAAACTTGAAGGAACTCCTTTCTCCGTTAATGTTGAACATGATCTCCCCCTTGCCAACATCAATGGTAGCTCCCACGTTCTTGAGGAAAGGCCTCCCAACGATGAGTGGTGGCTTCTCCCTCTCTCCCACCTTGAGTACCACGAAGTCGACAGGGATGAAGTGGTGCCCAACCTTCACGGGCACATCTTCGGCGATGACCAAGGGATCGCGAATGGAGTTATCACCCAACTCCAAGCACATACCCGTAGGCTCTAATGGTAGGCGTAGCTTCTCGAACACATCTCTTGGCATGATGCTCACACTTGCTCCAAGGTCTCATAATGCCTCCTCGAACTTGAATGAACCAACAGAATATGGAATTGTCGGGCATCTGGGGTCTTTTTGCTTCTCTAGTCCATTTGCAACAGCGGCACTACATTGCTCGGACATCTTGACATGATCTACCCCGAGTGTTGCCATATCGATCATATTTATTTGCAAGGATATCTTTGAAGTAACGAGAATATGTAGGAACTTGAAGGGCATCCAATAACGGCATGTTGATGCTAAGTCTACACACAACCTCCACAAACTTCTCAAAGTGATTGTCAAGTTTACCTTAGAAGTAGCGTGGCTTGAGTTGCGGTATTTTCGTGTCTTCTCCCGGCATCTCAAACTCGGGCTTTTCGGTGGCGATCTTTGTAACTTCCTCCTTAGCAAATTCCTTCGTATCGGTGGATGGTTTAGGCTTCCTTGCTCCCACGGAACGTTCCGGATCTTCGGTCCCCTTTCCCGAATGAGTTTGAATAGCATTCTCCGTTTCGGGACCTTTAGGTTGTCCCAGAAGCTTCCCTTCATTAGCAGATAGGCGCCCGGCCAGTTGTCCCACTTGTGTTTCGAGCATCTTCATCATGTTGAGCACTTGATGGTTGGAGCTTCCGACCTCCGTCACTTTGCTATCGATGTTCTCCAACACCTTGTCTATGGCCTTGAACTTGGTGACGGTGTCCTTGTTGATCTTAGCTTGCTCATCCATGAAGTCCTTCAATTGTATACGAAGCGGAACTAAATTTGGAATGGATGAGCTTGCATTAAATTGAGGTCTACCTTGCCCGTAACGGAAGTTCAGCAAGTCTCCCTTCCTCATGTAGTTGAGCACCTTGGCTTCCTCTGGACAATCCTTGTGGACATGGCCATATTCTCTGCATTCTTCACATGTGGATCTTGCTTGGGCAGCCTTTAAGTATTGAGCCTCTTTCTTTTCTATCTCCATCTTCTCCAACCTCCGCATAAGCGAATCGATCTTGCCCTCGAGTATGTCTTCCTTCTCCACTTGCAAGACTCTTTTGACGTTCCCCGTGGGTTGAACCGGAAGTAGGCGTCTGGATGATGCCCACGTGTCATTGTCTGCGACCTTCTTGAATAGAGTGAAAGCTTGAGTCGGGGTAAGCTTGATGATAGATCCTCCCGCCGATGCATCGATGACTGTCCTTGACGCCATGGTGAGTCCTTGGTAAAACTTTTGAACGAGGTCCTCCTTCGGGAACTTGTGATGTGGAACCTCCCGAGTGTACTCATTGAAGCGCTCGAATGCCTCCAAGATAGTCTCCGTAGGATATTGAGCAAAAGTGGCAATCTTATTACGCAAGCTTTGAGTTTTACCTGGTGAGTAGTATTCCTTCATGAAGGCCCTCATCAATGCATTCCAATCTTGCATCGTCTCCACCGGTTGAGAGTAGAACCATTGCAAAGCTTTCCCGAGTAGAGAGAACGGAAAAAGCCTTTCCCTCATTTGATTTTTAGTTACCCCGTCCATGTTGAATGTTTGACATAGTTGAATGAACGCTTGAAGGTGAAGGTTCAGATCCTCTTTACCTGTGAAGGGTGAATGTTGCACCATGCGGATTGTTGAGGTCTTGATCTCGAACGGCCTTCCGATCTCCGCAAGGTTCAAGATTGGTAGGTCGATGATGTCAGGGGTGCATAGCTCCTCGATCTTGCGTTCTTATGGTTGATCTCCCATCAGTTGAAGTCGATTCTCCCGAGGACTTTGAGGTGGTGAATTCTTCGGAGACTCCAACGATCCTTCGTCTTCTGACTTTGAATCTAGAAAATCCAGCTTCTTAGCTTGTTGTGCTTTGCGTCTCCTAAGCCTGTAAAGTTTTTCCGGATCATCCACAAAATTATCAGGTTTGTTGGAGAGGTAGCCATCCATCTCCTGTTAGGATTAGCGATAAACAAAATATACAAAAACCAAAAATAAAAACAAATATAAGAAAACTAGGGTTAGACAAACTAGATTAGATTGATATTGAGGATGATCAAAAATCAGTAGATGCAAAAAGAAAAACCAAAAGAAAACTGAAAATTACACAAAAAGCGATAAAAGAACGAATCTTGATCACTTGTTCCCTGGCAACGGCGCCAGAAAAAGGGGCTTGCTGACGGTGTATATTCGTATTAAACTTCAAGTGGACATGCAAGCGGACAAGTCCTCCATCGTAGTCAAGTGACCCTTCTTCCCTCGAGTGATGAACCCAATGTATCGGATCCGTGGAACAAATGTGTGATGCAAGAGTTGATCTAGTAAAGTCGAGAAACTTCGATCTTCAAGAGGTGCAACCTATGCATCTAATCTTAAAGAACATTACAAGAACAAATCTAATCTATTAAAGACCAGAGGTAGCAAGAGAGAGTGGGGGATAGATAAACCAATCTAGAGAGATTGGATCAAGACTTCGTTGAAGTTCCGAGCAAAGAAGAAGTAACAAGTTCAATCTCATTAAAAGCCTCTTTAAACCACGGTTTCCCGCCCGACTCCGAAAACACCCTCCTTTTGGAGCCACCGTTCTGTCACAACGCACCCCTATTCGTGCGGGTTAGTCTAGGGTGAGTCCGAGGACAAGTTGAAATCTTTCGGAAGGTCAGGCATGCACCGCTAGCCACCATGGCTAAAAAAACATCCTCGGTGATCTATCTCGAGAATAGATCTTAAGATACGAAAAGCCGATCGAAATCAAAGACGTAGGAGAAACACTTGATCGCTAGAAATCGGATTGCAACTTGATAATTGAACATTACATGATACATGAATCAAGACCACCACCGGGATCCTACCTTGATCTTGCTTCTAGCTCCGGGAACTCCGACGTTGTCTTCCTTGCAAGGTTCCCACGTTGGCTAGGAAGATCCTAGTCAACTAGCTTGACCCTCTCCTCTTCGAGATGGTACCCCCCTCTTCTCTGCTCCTCGGCGGCTGATGATGAATGAATTGATGCGTGGCTCTTGGCCTCGGGGCTATAAATAGTTCGAATGGCGGCTAGGTCAAAGGGGGGGGGTCGACTGGGCTTGGAAATGGGCTGGGCCGGCTGGCCTGGACCGGCTGGCCTGGGCCCATTTCTGCCCAGTCGACGGCCTCCATCGCCCGGTGTTGGTTCCCGGGTCTTCTAGATCCTTCCCCCTTCTGCATGTGGGCCATTGTCGTCATTTTCACTTCAAATTAGATGAAGCTCCTTGTCTCGCAAGATTCATCACTTTTCTGACAGGGTCCTCAGAGTTTTTCATCTTCTCGGGTTTGGTCCCTGGGCTTCATGGAGTCATGTTTACTTCATTGTATGACTTGTACCGGGCTTCAAGGTCTTGTCATAAGGTGCTTGATGAACTTATCCCGGAAGTCTTGCTTTCAACACTAAAACCCCGCATAAACACTAAACAACCGACATGCACGAACGAACTTGTTATACCAAGGGGTGTAGTACCAATGGATAAGGTATAAAAGTCATGCCAACACCGAAGGTAAACTCATGGCTAGGTTGACGGAATTTCACCGTCAACAAAGGCATAAGCAATCACCTTGCCTCCTTGCATCAGTACGCAACCGATTCCCTGCCTCGATGCGTCACAGTATACCACGAAGTCCTTGCTCGCATCAGGAAGAGTTAGTACTGGGGTGGTGGTGAGGCAGGTCTTGAGCTCCTGAAAGCTGGCTTCACACTTGTCTGACCACACATACGGTGTGTTTCTCTTCAACAGTTCTGTCATGGGCTTTGCAATCTTGGAGAAGTTCTCGATAAACCAGCGGTAGTAACCAGCTAAACCGAGAAAACCGCAGATCTCTATCACAGCCTTTGGTGATTGCCACTTGGACACTGCTTCTATCTTGCTCGGTTCTATGACCACTCCTTTAGCTGACAACATGTGGCCGAGAAAAGCGACTTATTCCATCCAGAACTCACACTTGCTGAACTTAGCATACAACTGCTATTGCCTGAGCTTCTCCAACACAATCCTCATGTGCTCTTCATGCTCCTCTGCGGTCTTGGAGAAGACTAGTATGTCGTCGATGAAAACAACGACACACTTGTCCAACTCATCCATGAACACCTTGTTCATCATGTTCATGAAGTACGCCGGGGTGTTCATAAGACCGAACGATATGACAGTGTACTCGTACTGTCCATACCGGCTCACAAACGTGGCCTTGTGGATGTCCACCGGTCGAATCTTCATCTGGTGATAGCATGATCGGAGATCAATCTTGCTGAAGAACTTGGCTTGCCTTAGCTGATCCATCAGATCATCGATCGGGTAGCGGGTACTTGTACTTGATGGTTACTGCATTTAGGGCGCAGTAATCCACACACAGTCATTGCGTCCCATCCTTCTTCGGTACAAACAGAGCTGGTGAACCCCACGGTGAAGCACTCAGTCGGATAAACCCATTCTCAAGCAATGAGTCTAACTATGCCTTCAACAGCTTCAGCTCAACATCTGCCATGCGATACGAACTTTGGGCTATCGGTGCAGTCCTCGGTACCAAGTTGATCAAAACTCAACATCACGGTCTGGTGGTAAACCTGGCAGCTCTTTCGGAAACACGTCCTCGAACTCACAAACCACTGGTACATCTGAGATGGCTTTCGTGTGAAGACTGTACACCGCTGGTATGTCTCGAGACTTCATCGGCTCGAAGGTGACTCTAGTTCCGTCAGGGTGTACCAAGGTCATAAGTCTCGGTGAAGTGGAGATGACACCCTTGTGAGTTGTGATCCAATCCATCCCAGTATCACATCAATGCCATTGGAAGGCAACACTGTTAGATCCCAAAAGAACTTGTGGTCCTGTATGACCACATCCACACCTTTGCATAGCAAGGTGCACCGGATATCTCCGAGAGGTGAACTCGTGATGATAGGAATCGATCGGGTGGTTGTAGGTAGGGAGAGTTTGTTCACGAATCTAGAGGTAATATACGACCCGGTTGCACCGGTGTCGAAGAGAACCAAAGCACTAGTACCACAAACTAAAAACTCACCGATCACGACGTCAGGAGCATCAGCAGCCTCCTCCTCAGTGAGGTGGTTCAGCCCTCCCACGGCCGACAGCAGACGGTGGTGTAGCCTGAGGAGGTCGGCCTCCTGGAGCAGGTGCTCTCGCGGGCGTCGCAGCGGTCTTCTTGTCGAGGCACTCAAGGGACTTGTGGCCAGGCTTGCCACAAGCGAAGCAGGTGACGGTGAAACCTCCCATGGCAGGTCTCGCGGTGCTCGGTGGTGCACAAGTGTAGCCTCCAATTTGCTGGGGGTAGCTGGGGTTCCTCCCTCCGGGGAACGGGCTATGTCCTCCACCTCCGAAGCTGCGCCCAGGCTGGTTGTGCCCCAGGCGGTAGCTCCCCCTCAGCCTGTTGCACTGTCCGCTCCTCGGCTTCTAGAAGGATCGGTCGTGGTGATCCCGATCTCCCATCCTCTTCTTGCCCCTCATGCGCTCCTCGTGGCTCCTCCTCTCGTCCTCGACCACGATGGCGTGGTTGACGAGGTGGCAAAGGGACTTGTGCTCGCTCGCCTTCAGTACCTAGAGAAGGCCGTGGTGAAGGCCTCGTAGGAACCAAAACTACTTCTTCTGGTCAGTGTTGGTGTCGTCGGGGGCGTACCGCATCATATTCATGAAGTGGCGCTCGTACTCCTTTACCCTCATCGCACCCTGAGTTATGGTGCGGAACTCCTGTGCCTTCTGGATCAGTAGCTCGTTGGGAAGGTACTACTTGCAGAATGCCTCGCAGAACTACAGCCAGGTGATGAACGCTGGGTTCGGGTGGGAGGCGGTGTAGTTGTCCCACCAAGCCTTGGCAGGACCCTCCAACTAGTGCGCGGCCATTGCGACGCACACCTCGTCAGGGAAGACAGTGAGGTCGAGCTTGGTCTCGATCACCCTTAGCCAGTCGTCGGCGTCGAGCGAGTCATCCGAGTAGCTGAAGGTGGGGGCCTCAGGAGGATGAACCTCTCGATCTTCCTCGTGAGGTCCTCGTCCTGCGGAGCGGCACGGTTCCCACCATTGCCATGGTGCTCCAAGGCTTATGCCATCCTCTGCATCAAGTGAGTTTGGGCTGCCATCACATCCACCAAGTTAGGTGGGGGTGACGGAGGCTGGTCTGGCTCAGGCTGGTCTTGCTCCTAATCTTGCTCAGCTTCTCCATGCTCAGCTTTAGCTTCAGGTCCCTCGGGTGGCGGTGGCGATGCTCCGGCACCCCGGCCTCGAGCTCCCAAAGATCCTCCACGTAGGGGCGGGCGTCCAAGGCCACGAGCAGGTGCACGACCGCGTCCAAGAGCGGCATCACGACCACGTCCGCGCCCACAGCCCTATGGGGCTTCCTCCTTGGTGGTAGCCTCCTCGAGGCGCGCCATCAGCCGGTTGGATCGGCGGATTGACATCCTTCTGAAAACACAAGCGGGGAAGAGAAGACTTTACACAACGTCACTCACCATTCCACATATGAGTCTAAGACAAGCATGAAAATAAGACTAATTATATAACCAACACACAATGAGAAGAAGCATTAAGACACGAATAACTCCATTAAGATCCAAGCATACATGAAGCATGAGTAGTACATATGCTTCCCCGAGGCTGACTCAGACCTTAGGGGTAGCAGCTCAAATCAACGCTCTAATACATCGATACATGCTCAAAAGGGTAGTGCCCACAAGGTGTGATATGACTCTCTTCGTGCACCGGAACATGCTCGCGGCTACATGGAACAACTCATGGAGACTACTAGCATACAACACTAGTCTAGATCATGCCCTTGCTTAGCTCTCTAATCGGTGCGAGCCCTCTTCTACGAGATAGGGTAATTGTCCTTAGTAGGGTAGTCCGGCGGAAAGATCCGGGACACCAAGGCATGTGCCTCTCGAACCTCCTCAGTCTCGACGGGGGTCGGAAGCTGGGCCATCAGGCACAGGTGAAGCTTGAGACGGGACTGGTGCAGCTTGAAGGTCTTGGTGCGGATCTCATGCTGCGACTCGAGGGGAAGCTCTCCATTGAGCTCGGTGAGCTCGTCCACGCGGAGTGAGTCAGGGTCCTCCCAAGTCCTCCTCAGTCTCTTGGCCTTGTCCCTCAGGTAGACGGCCGTGCGTGTGAGCCACGCGAGGTTGGCGACGTTCTCCGCCCTGTTCTTCTCTAGCTTCTCCACCCTGATTCGCTCACAACCGAGAAGGGGCGCACACTGTGAGCATGTCGTCCTTGCTCTGAAGTCCATCCTTCAGCCTGTTCTGACTCGTGGTCAGGCTGCGGAGGTCCTCCCTGACGTGCAGCAGCTCCTCACAAGTGTCCACATGCTCCCTCTCGGACTGCAGCAGGACAGTGGTCGAGCGGTCGAGGCTCTGCTCGAGCTGGCGAATACGGGAGCGTAGTGCGCTGTTCTCTCTCTCCAGCTGAACACAGTGTGGCTAGTACTAGCGGGCGTCGACGGTGGCGTCTCTGATCTGGCCGAAGAGGGTCTGTGACTCGTCCTCCAGGCGGCGTGTGTACTTGTTGAGGTCGACCAAGTAGCTGGCTGTCTCCACCAAGGTCTCGTCTGTCTCGTGGAAGGGTGCAACGTTGACGTCGTCCTGGATCCCCTCGTCCGTAGGAACTCCGTCCACAAGCGGTGCGAGGTGCCAGTAGTCCCGGGGTAGAAGTCGGAGCGTCCCGGTCTCGAAGGTGGCGCGGTGCTGAGCGAGAAGGCAGCCCAGTGCCTGACGGCAGGCAACGCCAGCGCGGTCGTGATGGTGAGCGCGGTGCTGTAGCCGACCTCTCTCTTAAATTCCTGAAGGCTCGGATGAGGGAGAACGGCGACCGTGCAGAGCACTATTGACGGTGTATTTTGGTACACCAAACATGTTCATTACACTTTGGTTTGGATTTGATTATGGAACTAACCCGCCACTAGGCACACTAATCATATAACAAGTTCATCTATGTACATGCATTTGGAAGTGTTGTGTTTATGCAGGAAAACATGGACATAAAGGACGGATTCACAACAAGTTCAAAGGAGCATTTACGAAGTCTTGTTCGTGTTCATGAGCTTGATGAAACCACTTCCAATGGTGGCAAGGACCAAAGTGCTACGAAGGAACACCCCCGGGGATTTAAGTGTAAAAGACCGAACTTCATGCACGGAGAACCTCCATCTTGGACACGAGGATGACATCGTCAAAATCATGCAAATGGAAGGGGCAAAGTGCATAATCACCTGAGGACCCACGGGACCAAAGGGGCGACCGAACCGGGCCGGGATGGGCCTGGGCCGGTCGGCCCAAGCCGGCCGGCCTGGCCCACTCCGAGGGTCGGTTCGCCCCCCTTTCCTTGCACCCGAAGGATCTTCAACCCTAAAGTCCTGGAGGTGCCGCCATTCACAGAGAAGAGAGCCATTCACACCGAGAGCCATCCACAAGCTAGAGAGAGAGGAGGGAGGTCTCCGGAGGAGGATCTACCATCTCGAAGGAAGCACCCACAAGTGGAGAAGAAGGAAGACACCGTCGGAAGCGTCACCATGATTAACGGTGCTATGTGTAGCACCTTGATGGGGTAATCTTCTCATTTGTCCATGGGTTGTAATCGGTCTTGAGATGTAATGGTACTTGTTTGAACATCTATCTATCATCATGTGTTGAATATGTTTTATTGCTTAAGGTTAGTTGTCGTGCCGTAAAGGGAAGTAGAGCTCCAATGCTCCCTTGGATCCATTCCATACACCGGGTCCATCATAGGTCTAGTCACGAATACCTCCGCGTAGTGACAGTACGGGGGGAGGGAAAGGGCGAAACCGTGGTCACAACCCCCGATTGATTAGATCGGTTTTCATGTTTAAAGCGGTTGCATGTTCAAGTATCGTAGACCCATGGACAAGTGTCTCTTTCATATCTAGTCGGCTTAATCGTTCTCTCTCTAGTGTAGTGTAGTCGTTTTCTAGTCTAATCATAGTTAGGGTTTGAGTAGTTAGTGAGTAGAAGTATATCAAATGCTTGTAATCCCCTTGCTCCGCAGATTGACAAGAACCTTGGGAATCCCATGGTGAAAAAGGTGTAGGTCCGTGTGCTTGCGGATCATAGGTGGATACGTCTTTTATCCGTCAACAAGCACCATCCGCCCCGTCATGGCGGGTACGTATTCGGCACGTTACGTGACATAGGTAGGAGGGACCCTAAGCCTGAGAAGGTGAAGGACCGATTAGGCGACCAAAGAGGGGGGAGTGAAAGGAGCCGATAAAAATTCTTCTCGAAGGAGATCACAACTCCAACAAGATGAACTCGGTCGGACACCCAAAATCACACGCTCCGCACTCAACCTTTCGTTTGCCAAAACCACGCAGTGGTCTTAGGAACATGCACTACCAGCAACCTCAACTCCAACACGCACATGGCAGCGGAAACAACTCGGGAGCCGGCTGTCTGGAGGGGCGGTCAGCCGGGTATGGGGGGCGGTTAGACCGCCCCCACCTGGTGATCGTGAATTCCTCCGAAACTCCTCTTCCGAGCACCAAAACACCTCACGGTTTCACCAGTAGAAATCTCTGATCAGGGCCAAGCTGGCTATCATGAAATCTTGGTGAAAACCAAAACTTCACCCTGGGGCCTAGGGGTAGTTAGACCGGCTACCAGGGACGGTCTAACCTCCTGTACCCAGCATAGAACTCCGAGCAAGAACTCCTAGCAAACAGTGCCGAAATGAACAAAGATTTCACCTGAACGCTCCTCTGATCAAGGCGAACAAACTCATAGAGGAAATCTGGCAAACTCAAAACCTTCACCTGGATGACCCAGGGCGGTTAGACCGCCTCACCCAGAAAACCTGGCCGCGGGTCAACCCTCAACTTCCCATCGCCCGATCTCCCGAATCATCCCACGGATCGCAGCAAAACTTCGGGGATGGCTGGGTTACCTCCTGGGCAACCTCTTCCTCAAAGGAATCGATCCGAAAGGCTCACAATCAAAGGGAATCGTGGATTTAGGCCCTCTAGGTCAAGAACTCGAGCAACTCGAAAAACCACTAAATTGAGACTGATTCAAGGGGGTTCTTCGGGCAAGGTCACCCTCCAAAGAGGCACAAGGTCCTCATACGTGAATCCCAACAAGAATCCTGCGAGAAATCGTCCTCGAAACTCCACCACGAAAATCACAACAAAGAGCTCCGAAAATCACCAAAAAGAAGAACGGGAAAGGCAACACAAATCCTTGAGGGACCACGCCAAATCATCTATACATACCATGAAGGTTCATACATGGGCTATCTTGCTACCCATACATCCATCCCTCTCTCTAGATCTCACATGAAGCACTCAAGCTAGTCCTAGGAAAAACTAGAGGAAAATAAGAACGAAAATGGGAAAACAAATGAGCTAGGGTTCCAAAAGTTGGCTGCCATCCATCCCCTCAAGAGTATATATGGAGGCACCCAAAAGACCAAACTACCCTTACTTAATAACTAGGGATACATGCACCTTAAGGGTGAATTTGGAAGTCTTCAGATTTACTCCATTGGACGGATGCCCAGCGACCACAACCTTGCTTAGCCACGACGCACGCCTTGCGATCCCGACACGTGTCCTCCGCTTCGAAGCTTCTCGGCAGTAGCGACCTGGGTGGTCAGACCGCCCCAACCTGGGCGGTTAGACTGGCCCAAGCGGTCTGACCACCCCTCCTGGGTGGTTGAACCGGCCTGGGTGGCCGCACCTCCTCGTCGAGTCTTCGGCCTCGTATTTGTGGCTCAACCGAGTAACCTAGTGGTTTTCTGGTGAGCCACTGCAAACCCCGCGAACTCGGTGTAGCCTCCACCAATCGCCACTCATGACTCGACTCCCACGTAGTCCCGACCCGACCTTAGTTTTGAAGCTCAACCAAAAAACCGTCAACGACTTCGTCCCACTATTCTTGCCACCATGCGGCCCGCACTTGACTCTGCTGGCCACCAGGTCCCTCGAACCAAGCCTACACTACGTGAAAACCTCAAATAGGTCATGCAACATTTGTAACGAGCCCTTAACGCCCGTTACATCCACCCACATCTGTAACGGTTGTTATTTGGTGCCCGTTACCTATAAGCGCGCCAGGACGACCCCAAGGTTGGTCTCCACAACGCCAGTTACCAATGTGGACTTCTGTTAACGGGCTTCTTAAACGCCCGTTTCATAAATTCTTTGTAATGAATGTTAAAAGAGCCCGTACGGTAACGACCCTGGGTTTTTGGTGAGGAAAACCCGACTCCCTGTACCCTTGTGATAATCCTTGGATCAGTGGATATCACGTACATAACTCATTACAGTATAATATCATTTCCATACAACGAAATCAGAGTACAACACAAAATATTTACATCCGAAACAACTCGGTATACTAATTTAGTACAAGCCCCTTGGGCTAAGCGACAAGTAGAAATCCTGCGTAGCGGTAGCTAGGGCTTTAAGTCTTCATCTTCAATCTTCACCACAGGCATCCTTGAGCGAAGCAACGCGACCTTTCCTTCATGGATTCCTCGAACTCGGACTCTCACTCTGAGTCCAATCCTGCACACTCACAAAGCTATCCCCAAGGAATGGGATAGGTTCACGTCACTGACTGTATGCAGCTTTAAGTGGCCTAACTCTAATGGGTAAGAAAAGTGGCAAGGTAAAAGCTCAGGTTTCCTATGCAGCAGTAGCAAAGCATAAAAAGAATTCATCTCCATATAAGTCCCAATCCATACTCTCATCACAGCTCGGGAACACATGGTACCCCAGGGACCCGTCTCCACATCCTATCTCCATCTAGGGTCGATACGAGAACTTCCTCTCCTCGCACCTCAATGATTGCAATCAGATCGACGAGGTAGAGGGAGCAACTCTCCTCTAACCGAGTGCAACCATGGCTCACCACACTCTCAACTACAGGGGGTGGTAGAAATCCCAAAACATGAGGAATGAACATGTCTTCAAGGTTTGTCCATGACCGAGGACGCGGCTATACGTATAGATCAAAACTCTGTAGAGCGTGTACACCTATACCCAACTCGGGATGGAGCCCAGTCGGTAGCGAACAGAACCCACCCTATTCTGCGAACTCTCGGTAGTTATGGTCCCATCCTGCATCCGGCCCTCAAAGCGATCACCCCCACAGTGGGGATTGCACCGGAACTGTGAAATGCTCCCGTGTGGCCACACGGGAGACACTCTGAGAGGGTGGTCTCACTCCCACCTCTCCCCCATTGATACCCTCTATCCTACTGGCAGGTATGGTTCCGAACTTGCCGAGCACAACTCGGCCCTAACCCCACTCTCGGCGAGGTGGTGTGTACGAAAGTCCTATCGACAAGTTGATCCACTCGCTTTCAGATCGGGGCAAGCTCATGTCCTCCATCCGCAGTTAAAACCCCAACACCTGTGCTCCGAAGAACCGTACAAGTGGGAATGCACTGAGGAGTGCACCCTCATCCCGATCCCAGGTCGGTTGTTTCGAGCTCACCCCCGCCAAAGTACCCAAAATGCCTTCTCCTGCCGGTTTTACCCCACTCACGCCAAGAACCACTATTCCCATCCCAACACATGCATCACGAAGCTCAGCGTATATACACGCTTATATATATATATAGTAGGGCAATCAAGGACAGGATAATAAAAGAAGGAAGTGCAAGGTTCATCAACATGCATTTAAAGTAAAGCGCTAGCATACTAGATAGCGATGCCTAATAGGTATTCAGAATCAGTCGAGTGTGAACACCTGTGTGCAAGTAGTCATTGGAGTTTCCGTAGTTGTTCTTGATCTTCTGGCTCGACTCCTCAGCTCCAAAAATTCCTAGATTCGCAAATATAAATAAACACGTTGTCTAGATGCAAATAACTCCAAAGAGAAGCAATAAAGAACCAAATAACTCCAAACGCTAATCTAACCGGTGCTTCATGATTTTAGAAGAATACAGAAACTGATTGCATATTTTTCTAAGGTAGAAACAATTTATTATTGATTTTCAAATAAAGAAATATTTTATGAATTTAATTAATCACGATGAAGCATAGAAAATATAAGTTAACAAGTTAGTGAACCAAAAGCTAGGTTCTGGGTAGGTTTGCATGGTTCGTTGACTAGTCAACGATCTTTGTTGACCAAGTCAAAAAGGAAGGTCAAAGGTCAACTGGACCCCACAAGTCTTCTTGCGGGTCTTGTATGCCAGAAGGGACTAGATTAGGCAGTTAGCGGCTTCACATGTTAGTGGGCCCCAACGGTAAGTCCGAAGGCTCCTTTGGTCAGACTAGTGGTATTAAGCAGGGTAGATCAGCTAGAAGAGATGTGGTGTGGTTGAGTAACTCGGCTCAAGCTAGAAAACGACAGAGGTGTGACATGTTCGACCGCTTGGTTAGCGCACGTGCCGTGCACGACGAAGTTGTGACACGGCCGTGGCGATAGGTATGGCTGGGACTTGAAGGATAGAGAACATGCACCTGGCGCTAAGATTAAGGCTTGGCGGAAAAAGGGTAAGTGCTGCTGCTTACCAAGCAACACACAAGGAGGAAAGATAAGGAGTTCTGGCTAGATTAGCACTTACACGGCTTATAGATTTACAAGCAGCAGCTACTACTTGTATGGGTCGTGGCCAAGAACAAACACTACAGGTTTGTAGCTCCAGCATGCCCTCGTGATGGATCTGAACTTCCAGGAAGATCGCTAGAGCTTTACGTCCATGGCACGTAACCAAACACGAGTAGCATCAGTCGTACGTGCTTCTTGCTTTGGCGTAGCTCCCCTGTCTGAGATAGAAAGATCATATGCCCAACATGGATGAAACAAGGCAGTCGAATAGGTAGGGCATGCCTCGAATGTTTCTCAGACAGTAAATGGCGATGGGTGGTGGGTGTGATCACACCGGCTGGGCGCAAAGACAACGAGGCGATGGGCAGATCGATTGCCCGATCGGCGGGGCGCACAAGCAAGGGTAAGGACATCATGTCTTTGGCCGAGGTTCGGTCTTGTCATAGCGAACAGAGACAGACGATGCGACGTGCGAGCACGATTCGTGATCCAATAGCAAGCGGCAGCGTGCATTATTGTAGGCTGCGGTACCTGCAGTTCAAAACCTGGCGCGAAGACCAGTTTCTCAGAGGGGTGTCGGTGCATGCGCAGTGGTGGCAAGCAGAGCAAGGTGCAACTCCGGATCACGTCTCTGTCACAACATCGAAGGTCGACTTCAGAGAGGAAAAGACGATGGCATAGCCAGCTCGACTGGGTGTTTCGGCATATCATCGAGCAGGTTGTGGGCATAGCAAAGGTTCCCCATTTTTGTGTGTTGAGCGATCGATCAAATGCCACAAGGGCATGTGCCTCATGGCTGCACACTATTGTGCTGGTTCACGGCATGTGGGAAACGTGGACAGGATAAACTCATGATGCGGCTGTAGCCGGTGGATCGGAGAAAGGGAGAAAAAGAGGGGCTACTGCATTGTTGCGATGAGTAAGAAAAGATCAAAGAGAGGGGAAAGAGAGCAAGCTGATGGTCCTTGCAACGCAAGATCAGAGGAGGGAGGTGGCAAACTTGAGCTCATGCAGTGCAAGCAAGGTAGATTGCCTGCAGCTTATTGATTTGCTCGACATGCAAAAAGAAAGGATGGAGAGGATGGAGAGGATGGGTGGCTCGATTGGAGAGGATGGAGAGGCCCGGCCTTTCATATTGGAGCTCGCGCTTGCTAGCAGGGAGAAGAAATAAAGGAGATAGGAGAGAGGAGGGTTGTTGTTGTTTTGCCTCTTGCAGGATGCACCAAGAGAAAAAGAAAGCCGCAACTTGGATTTGGTGGATGGAAGATTGAAAGGGTGTGCTTGCTGTGCTTGGTTGCTCTGACGGAGGAAGGATGCAGCTGCTAGCAAAATAAATCGATAGCAGTTCACTTCGCGGTACAGGAACAAATGAATTAGACAAATTTTCCGGGAACGAATTAAATAACAAAGTATTAACCTGAGAAGTCGGAAAACACCGTCATAATTCAAATTAGCTCGTGGGTGGTTTAATCCAACGAATTATAGCTTGCTCCCCGAAATCAAATCAATAAATGATTAATTTGAAGAGTCAGAAAATAAATTCATAATCCATTTAAGGACTTCTGGAGCACTTTTGAAGAGATTGGCTGAGAAAGATTAGAGGGCCGACTGAGAGGTTAAAAGAGATTCAGGTAGCTTATGAAAGCACCTGGGGTTTCTGATCTGGCACAGAAAAGATCGGCCTTTGGCCGGGATCCGGCTCAATGGCGGTGACTGGTATCTAGGTGGTGGAGCAAAGCAAGACGGCATCGCTGGCTGGGGTGCCTGTGCCGGCATGCTTGCTCACGTGCGTGCGTGCGGACAAACGTGTGCACATGTTCATGCTGGCGCTCGCGGGTGTAGGCCAAAGGGAGACTCGCGGCGGCGAGCTCCAAGCCGGACGGAAAAGGCAACAGCTCGACCTTGCACGCTCTCGACAGAGGATAGCATTGTTAAAGGTGGAGCCTTGGTCGATTTCTGGGCACAGCTCGCACGACGGTGAAACACCAGAGCGGCAGTGCTGCGTTCAAGTTGCCGGCGTGCTCGCAACGGCGCATAAGCGCGCCAGGATGTGCACGGGTGCGGCTAAGAGCCCCTAAAGGTGATGCCTTGCCTCCTAGCGTGTGTGCATGCGCAAGCCAACGACTTGACCTCGGCGGAGAGCTAGGCGACGGCGCGTGTACAAAGCACACGATGACACCTCAACCCGGCGAGCGCACGACAGCGAGACACGGAAGGAACGACGGTTCAGCTGGGTACAACGAGCTAAAGGCAAAGCCTTCTGCCTCCCTACACGTGCGTGCACGTGTGTGCAATCCGGCGGTTTGACCGCGACGGGATACAAGCAGGTCGGCGCACTTGACGGCGAGAAGGACATAAAGGTCAAGCGGGGCACGCGCGGATTGTTGGCAGCGACACCTGCAGGCGTAAGGCTCGACTCGATGGTCGGCACACAAGCGTCGGCGATCGCGCGGTGGCAGTGGTGCAGTTCAACCAGAGCAGACACATCACCATGGGCAATGCCCGATTTTTCCCTCGGCTCGAAGGCCGGTACATAGGGATAGCAAGAAGGATAGAAAGATAGGGGGCTGTGTGCTCACCTAAGGGCTCGACGGGGTGTTCCAGCATTCCGTCGAACACGTCGTGGGCGAGGCGGATGGGGAGGAAGAGGGACACAACTTGCGGGTCATCGTCGTACACGATCGAAGCTCCGGTCCGGCAAGGTCATTCTTGTGCCCACGACGTTCCTCCCGGCGTTGGTGCCAAGGTTCGCGGCATGATGGCTCCTGGCCTGTGGAGGCTTCTGGCGCAACACGGCAGGGCGCAGAGAGCGTCGATGCCCCTGGTGCGTGTTACACTGGCTCCTTCGGTCCCTCCCATCGGCTCGACGGTTACACCCAAGCAAACAAGGCATCAGCTCGAGTCGTGGGTAGGAAAGGATCAGTCAGCGGCAAAAGAAAAGGGGATGGGGCCTCTGGAGCGAGCTTCTCACCTTTGAGGCAAAACACTAAGCGGGTTATGGGCGCAGTGGTGACAGGCCGTCTGTGCAACTCTTGGGTGGCACCGCTCCTCCTCGCGGCGGTGCATCAGTCCATCCTCGCGGCGACATCTTCAACTCGACAGGGAGCGGAAGCAGCAACTCTTGGCGAGGACGAAGACACGGTGACAACGGCGTTTCCACCCAGTGCGGCGCGGTATGGCGGCTCCATGGCGGTGAGCACCTCCTGGGCGCAACACGGCGCAGCGACGGGGCGCAGCGCAGGGGATGTAGGCGCGGCGACGTCTCCAGCACCGCGGGTTGCGGTTGCTCTTGGCCGACGCCTCCCTCTTCTCTTCTGCTCCCCCACCCTTCCTCTTCACGAACAGCAGTGCGACGACTCCAGGATGGGCGTCATGGCGCCGACGGCCAAGGCTCCTCGGCGCCTAGGGCAGCTGCACGGTCTTCTCTCCACTCCCGCGCCTCCTTCCTTCTTCTCCCTCCTACTCCTTTCTCTGGCGGCAGGCAATTGGATTTGGATGGGGAAGAAACTAGGCGGCGGCGGAACAGGGGTGGAGGCCGGCATATGGGCTTCTTATAGCCGGGCGGCTAGGGTTGCGACCGGATGGACGGTAGGAGGCGATTCCAGGCGGCGTGGCAAGTATCCGGGCGCCTGCACAGTGGGGGGCGGCCATGGGGGCGCGGCTCGGTCCCTACCCCACTGCACATCACGGAAGATGCCGAGAGGAAGAAAAGAGGTGGGGGAAGATGTGGCTGGATGGCGGGACCCGCATGTAAGTGGCACAGGTGGTGGTATGTGATAGTTGGGCCACAGTGGGTTCAAAGGCCAGGCAGGCCGGCAGACTTCGCAGAGATGGGGGTGATCCTGTGGACTTTAACATCTCGGTTAAGGCCCAAGCTGCAAAGGGTGATTTCCTATTTTAAGCCTTAAGCACAAATGATTCAAATTCGAATTTAGAATTCAAATTTGAATCCCACACAAATAAAATCCAAATAAAACCCATTAAACTTCAAAGCTTCCACCCTAGCATTTATAATTCCTAAATTTTATTATTTTGCGCAAAATAAATCTAGGATTTTATGGAGGGATCTCAGAAGGCATCATTACAAATTAAGTGAGCACTCAAATTCAAACAAAAAATTTGAATTCACACTTTTGCAAACATTAACATTTCGGGAAAATCCAGGATTACAAATGTCAAATCTATTGGTAACAGGCTTGTAAAATCCGTTACCGGTCAATGCCCTATCAGTAACGGGCTGCTTAAGTCCGTTACTGATTGCTGCCGTAGATAACGGGCTATAAAGTCCGTTACCGATAATTTCGTACTGGAGACGCATGTTGAGCAAGTGTTCTATGTACTTAACCTTGCAAAGAAGAACTAGTCTGTGGTTATTCCTGAAAAAAAGGATTGTGGGGATTGAAAATGTTGTTCAGGAGGAGGAATACAACCAGTTTGACGAAATTCCATCCTTTGACACTTCATACAAGTGCGAACTCTTGGGAACTAACAAAACACCGTACTTGCAAAGCGACCATAGTGAAAAAATCTATATACAAAATCAAGGAAGAAAAAGCAAGCCTGATTTCTGCTGAATCCTTTTTTAATGCCGGAGGATGTGTCTATTGGTGGAAATGGAATCCGTTTTGTAATATAAAGGATGCGATGTATTGGTGGAATTTCAATCCATTTTGTAATATATGGGATGTGGTGGAATTTGAATCCTGCTTGTAATATATTCTACCAAAGATATTATATATATTCTGTTTATATATATTTTGCTTCAGTTTAGTAACGGGCAAGAGACGAGGATTAACGAACTCGTGTCGCCATTGTTACGGGCAAGAGACGAGGAATAACAAACCCGCGTCACCATTGTTACGGGCAAGAGACGAGGACTAACGAACCAGCGTCGCCTTTGTTATGGGCAAGATATGCGAAATCACGAATAGATTACATTAAAGAGTTTGCCAAATTTTACTTGGCAAATCTTGTGCTTTGCCAACTTCTAAAAAGATATGCCAAGTAAAAAAAGAGTTCATCTCCATTAATCTGGCATAATTTCACTTGCCAAATCCAGATCTAACTTACATCAGGAATCCTAAGAGAAAAAAGTTGATTTGCCAAACTGTTGAGACAATCACAAGCTTTGCAAGTGAGTAGGTAAATCATACAAAAAATTGTACTACACAGAGATAATCACAAAAGCATGTCTCTTGAGATGCAAAATCACACACACACAGATTACATTCATCATTGATACATCAGAACAGGGTTACAATGCGGCCATATCTTCATGATGAGATATGCAAAATCACACACACACAGATTATAGTCATCGTTGATACATCAGAACAAGGTTACAATGCGGCCATATCTTCATGACGAGATATGCAAAATCACACACACACATCGATCTTGCTCGCAGGTCGTTGATCTTGCTCGCAGGTCGTCGATCTTGCTGCACGTGGTCATTGAATAAGCTCCATCTCTGTTGATGGCTTAAACAATGATCATTGGACACATGATGAAATTGTTCATACTGATGCTAGGAGGTTCTGGGCTACCTACCCCGGACACGGCTACGAGGAAGGAGTATGTCACAAGAATTCTTCTCGCAGCTGTGTTAGAGGGATGAGCAACCCAATCACCCCCTATCACAAGAATTCTTCTAGTAACTGAGAGATCGAGGAGGAGGAAGAAGAGAGAAAAGCAAAAGCTTGCGCCCTACAAGATCTATTCTTTGCGCCATAGCTAGATCTAGATCTAGAGAAGAAAGAAGCAAGTGCCTCGCTTTATTGTATCAGAAGAAGGAACCATATACTAGCTATATCTGGATCTGGAGAAGATGGAAGAAAGTGACTCGCTTTATTGTATCAGAAGAAGGAACCATATAGCTAGATCTAGATCTAGAGAAGAAGGAAGCAACTTAAAGTGAGGAGGACCGATAGACGTCGGTGCCTTTTTATAGCAAAAACAAAGAAGGGATAAGATCAAAAGCACATGAACGGCCAGGAAGGTTCCCAAGACGGTCAATGGCGAAACTGTTGCTAGTCAATGGCTGAGAGCAGAGCTGTAGAGGTAGTGATTCCAATGTAGAATTAAATGATACGCGGAGTTAGCAAACATCGTCTCCAATGGCCGTGTTTGGATGGTAGATATTAGTGTTACTGTTAGTGGTAGTTTTTAACACCTCCAAATTAACACATGTGTTTGGCTCCAAAGTGTTAGTTTTGGTGTTAGTTTGCTACAAAATAACACTAACACCTCCATCCAAACATCCAATGTAGTCATCATCTCCAAAAAAAGAGAGGAAGGGATAAGATCAAGAGCACTGGAAACAGGAAGAGGTTCCCAAGACGGTCAATGGTAAAATTGTTGTCAGTCAATGGCTGAGAGCAGAGCTGCAGAGGTAGTGATTCCAATGTACTCCGTAGAATTAAATGATACGCGGGGTAATGAAACATCGTCTCTACATGGAGTAGCCAAACGTCGTTTCTAATGGAGAATTAAATGATAACGCGGATTAGCCAAACGTCATCTCCATTTCATACTTAAACCGTGTTTGGAAACAAATCTCCTGTATCTTCTCCTTGCAAAACAATTAGATCCCTTGACCCTTCATCTCAACCCGTGAAAAACAACAACTGCCTACTCCTCATCCTCACCATTCCCGGCTGGAGATGGATAGCATGCCGAGAAGAACCACGCGGCACCAGCCATCATCGCTGCTACTGGGCCTCCCTCAAGACCTCCGCACTTAGATTGTGGCGCGCGTCGGTGCGAGCTCGGAGCGGCCATTGGCTGACTTCCACAGCCTATGTGGTACTTGCTCGACCATGCGCCGCCTGTGCGGCCACAACGACGTCGGCCGGCGTTTGTCGATAGAGGGGATACGAGATGAGATCTCTTGGGTGTGCAACCCCACCGCTTACAAAGAATTCCTTGCTATGCTGAGCGGTCTCGGGAATCTGGAGGCTTGTTTCCTCTACGGAATCAAAGCCTTCTTCATCGAACACAGGGGATACAATGATCTCTGGCGCGCCGCCGAGGGTGGGCATGATGCAGCGGCCTATCTATACGCCATCTTGCTCTACAGAGACAATGGCGGTGCCGCTGCTGACGACACTGGGAAGGGGTACATGAGGCGGGTCGCAGGCGGCGGCAGTACGACATCGTCGAGATGGCTGAGCAATGAGGGGTGTATGCCTTTGCACGAGAAGGCCGTGCGTGTGCTCCACTACTCGACTTGGCGCATTTGGGGTGAACCACTGCCGCCTCCGGCACAGGTGCGCGGCAATCAGCCGTGCGCAGGCACCGGTGGCGGCTGTGGCGTGGAAAAAGGATGGCTTCAATTTTCTCTGTTTTGCAGTGAAGACTGTAGGCTGCGCTGCGAAATGGTGAAGTTCGCATAGAGAATAGGAAATCAGTAGTAGATTAGCTTTTGTATGATGCTCGAATTATCTATGTAAATTTTTGGGAGAGCAGCAAATTCGACACGGGTTATCAGCCCCGCGTCGTTAATGACTGTGGGGCCCAGTTCTATTCAAATGAAGAACAGTTCCCATTTCTCCTTTTAATCTGCAATCAAATGTTGTAACAAGTATTTCTTCGTCGTTATTAGTCCAAATTTTATACTTTTTTTTCTAATTTTTAATACAATCACCATCTATTCAATAATCGCATTGTTTAGTGTACATTCCGTTTGTTGAGTGATGTTTATATGCCTTATTTTGTTCTTTGTAAGTATAACATACAAATAATATTTGTTTTACACAACCATTAGCGATGGAACTTTACATTTCGTAAGCTTAAGGTGAACACAAGGTTTTGTTACGTTTTCAAATGCATATGAGTTCGAACATGTTGCAAAGTGTGGAAAACTTCAATGTTCAAGCAAACATTCTAGGAAACTATGTGAGAAATGTAGGCATTTGTACACAAGTATATAATTCCTTCATCGAAATCATTTGAAATTTTGAAGGCAAGTCTAGGTACCCAAATTATGTTGGCATGTCAATTTGTAGATTTTTAGAGCACACTATATGTTATTAGAATTATTATATAATTACCATGGGGTGTAAAAACAGATTTTAAGAATCTTGTGCACACAAGTGTGATTGTTGATATTTTATTCAAATACCGAATGTCCAAATACGAATTGTTCATATTTTTATGATTTTTTAGGTGCTGTTTTATGGGCTCTAATAAATTAGGGAAACAAGTTTCATTCAAAAAAATTGTGATAGGCCCACGCGTCAGCGTCAGCAGCCAATATAAAAAAGATAACCGCTGACCCAACTCTCAACAAAGGCGATCCGGGTTCACTAACCATCGTCGCCCATGACACTGGCCCACTCGTCAGCGTTAGCAGGCGAACCGTGCGCGGGCTGCTCAAAATTTCCCACCTATATTTATTGTGGTGCCCATAAAATTCCAATTGTTGCACAGAGCCGTCAAGGGCACGCCCGTAGTTTCATTAAACACAGTTACGCGCGTCGTTCATATTCGGCTCCTCGCTAGACAAATCCACAATGCCCGCATTCTCCCCACCGCCGCCGCCAGTCGCCCCGCTCGCCTTCGCCGCTCTCTCCCCGCCATAGCCCTGCTCTTCTCCAGCCCCACTGCTCCCTGCGTGACGACGGTGACGAGGACGCGGTTACTGGCGTGCGGACGTACATCCGGCCAACCTAAAGACGGTTGACGCGGATCTGTCGACGTCGTCCCCGGCCACGACGACGCCTGCCGGCCGCCTCAGGCCACGAGCCCTCGTGGATCCGGCCCCTCCGACCATCACGAGAACAACTACTTCATTCGTGACAGAGGTTAGTCTAGCTTGAACCCCCAACGCCCTCTCTCTCATTGGCCACCAAAATCGAATTGCTATATATTCATGTCAATGTGGATTAATTAGGGAGACATGCCTAGATAGTTCATCTTTAATAGATTGACTGTGGTTTTGATTGATGGATTTTGTTGCCCCAAGTCTATGTGAATAATTTGTCGCTAACAGATGTAGTTATATGAACTATTGAAATTAATTTTCATGTTCCTGGTGCTATAATTTTTGCATTGTAAATTCATGAAAAGCATCGAGGATGTTAGCATATTTTAATTCTGCTATGCTCTGAATGTACCAGACCGACAGTTATGCTTTGGACCTGTTAGCATATACTTTAATTCTTCTATGCTCAGATTGATAGTTATGCTTTTCTGATGGCCACATAATGTCATTAGGAATTGCATTGCAGTGGTTTATAATGTAGTCCACCCAATCTGCAATATATTCATGTCAAGGTGGATTAGGGAGACATGCCTTAATAGTTCATCTTCAATTGATTGACTGTGGATTTGATGGATGGATTTTGTTGCTCCAAGTCTGTTTTGAATAAATTGTTGCTAACATATGAAGTTATATGAAATGTTGACCATTGTCGGTGTTTTAGACCGGCAACCTACTAAGGGGAGTACCCGAAGTAGATGAATGTGGCCTCGCCGAGATCGGTAACTCGAAGGAAGAGACACGTGGCACACAATTTAGACAGGTTCGGGCCGCGAGGTGCGTAATACCCTACGTCCTGTATGCTGCGTAGCTCTGGATTGATTGGGCACGATTACAAGATGGTGCAATAGTGCGCCGTGAGTTGTATATGATGAGATGCTAGAGAACGGTCCCTGCCTCGCCTTATATAGTCCGGGAGGCAGGGTTACGAGTCGGAGTAGGGAGAGAGTACTAGTCGGGTACGTCTAGGAGTCTTCCATACAGTGCAGGACATGTACAGCTTGCTAACCGAGTACTTCTCCTCCGTAGTCCTTGTGCTCCACTCCTTCAGGTGCCGTGTAGCGCAAGCCGGGTAGTCCCAGGGGCCCACCGAGTAGTCAGTCCTGGTACCCATCGAGGTAGTGGGCCCAGGGAGGTCCATACGACAAGCCCCCGAGTACTTTGTAGTCGAGAAGGATAGCTTCAAGTAGTCTTGACGGCCTTAACGAGTAGTCCTCAAGCGTCCCCGAGTACTACAAGTCAAAAGTCCTCAAGAGTAGTCGAAGCATCCCGAGGCTGGAATGTACTCCAGCTGATGTTTGAGCAATCTTGAAGTCTTCTCAAGTAGTCCCAAGCGTCCTCGAGTGCTGCCTTCGAAGGTCTTCAAAAAATGCCCGTCTTGTCTTGAAGCCGAAGGCGATATGGAGGTGCGATTGCAAAATCGCACTCCATATGGAGTAGCCCCCGAGCCTTAGGTTGAGCCGCAGGCTCTGGCTGAGGGTCCATCTGAAGTCTTGGCAAGAAAATCCCGAAAAATCCGGAGAGAAAAAACCGAAGGACACGTGGCACGGAACCCCCGAGCCTTGAGTCGAGTACTTCCTCTCGAATTGAAGGGTCATCTTGAAGAATGTGTCCTGAGATGCTCTTGAGACTAGCTGCTTCCCAGGTAGTCGAGTAGAAGTAGCCGAGCCCCCGATGTGAGGCGCGTCGACTAGTAGAATGCGAAGGGTCACGCGCGGCCGCTGAGTCAGCCGAGCGCGGACTTATCGATCTGGCCGTTGGAGGGCCAGTTTGACTTATAAATAGAAGCCAAAACCCTTAGGGTTTTTCACCCATCTGCGTTGTAGTCATTTCGATTCGATATGAGATAGATCCACTTCCAGTGCACGCCGCCTCCATAGTAGATCCGAGTGCGCCGCCACCCAGAGCTTCCAGGGTAGCCCCGAGCGGATGCGCGTGAAGACGCCCTGTACTTGGAGAATGAAGCCTTCACCGTCCAAGTCTGCGAAGGTCGCCGGGAAGAAGAGGGGCCGCGAAGAGGCCGCTGCGGTTGCCACTGGAGCAGTGCCGTCGATGTCTCCACCGCGAGTAGATCCAAGCCGCGAGTGGAAGAAGTCTAAGGTGAAGACCGAAGATCTGTTGGCCCTCCTGAACAGCGGATTTATCTGGGAAAAGGAGGTGGATATGTGGAGGGCCGCCGCCGGAGATCCGTATCCGATGGAGAAAGCCGAAGATGAAATCCCGATGCTTGCGTGTTTCGTGGAGCACGGACTCGCGCTCCCGGCTAGTGATTTCTTCAAGGGCCTCCTCGGGTACTATGGAGTTGAGTACCTCAATCTGAATCCTAACGGCATTTTCCATGTCGCGGTCTTCGTTCATTTTTGTGAAGCATTCCTTGGGATCAAGCCGCACTGGATCCTCTTCCGGAAGTTCTTCCGGGTGAAGCCGCAGCGGAGCGCCAACAATCCAAGAGTACTCGGAGGGGCTAGCATCCAGATGAGAGAAGACACCGCTGAGCAGTACCTGGCGTACAAGCTCATTGACTCCAACACCGATTGGAAGGCGAGGTGGTTCTACATCACGAACCACCACCCCGGCCTGCCGAAGCCGAGTGGGAGGCAGCCCAGGCACCGCGACTGGTGGAACACGGAGCCCACAATGCAAGAGGGGATTCAGCTCCCCGAGCTGCTGGCACGCATCAAGGTGCTCAGGGAAGCTGGACTGAGGGCCGAGCACGTGGCCTTCAGTTTCATGAAGCGGAGGGTGCAGCCACTGATGGCCCGCGACACCTTGGGCTTTGAGTACACCGGCGACGATGACACGTCGCGGATGCCCGGAGGCGAGGTGAACGACGACGACATCGTCGAGAGGCTGACGCGGATCTTCAAGGATATGCCGCCGTACACAGCGTGCCCCGTCCAGGAGTACTCCTCCGCGCGCCCACCAAAGGAGGTAAGTAGTTGTACTCCCCTAGTCGAGTAGTCTTTGCTTGGAGTAGACGCACTGAAGTCTTGTGCCTTGCAGGATGACTTGAAAATGTTCGTCTCCGAGCCGCAGCCGCCCCCTCATGGGATCGAGATCCCGAAGGAAGGGAAAGCCAAAGCCAAGGAGCGGCGAGAAGTCGGCGAAGGTGATGACACCGTCATCGTGGAGGACACCACCTGTTAACACCAAAATTTGGTAAGAAGTCTGACTTGTGGGTCCAGCTCGATGAGGAGTCCGTCTGGCGGAAGGAAGGTTTTCTCAGATGTATTCGGCAGAAAGATCCGCGGTCGGCTATCTGCTTCCGTTCGGCAAGGGAACATTTGAGCTGATTTTGCGGGATTGGACGGTGACGTGGCTCAAGCAGGAATGACGCATGGATGGATAAGCGATCAAGCTTAGAGATAAGTTAGGCAACAAATCCATTCGAGGTTGTACTTGGCAGGGTATAAATATGAGCCCTGAATGTATGTAACATACACAATCATTCTCAATACAAACCGGCCTTACGCCAAACCCTAGAGTCTATTTGTCGTGTCGTCGAGTTCTTCGAGAGGGTTCATCGATCCGTCGACCTCCGTGAGTACCATCAGCCTTGTATCATATCTAGTATCATGCGGTGGATTTAGATCTGATGCAAGTAGTCTTGTTACAATGCTTCGTGTCATGCGGTAGATTCAAGCTTGGTTCAAGAGGGTTTCTTGTTAGGTCATGAGCCATGCGGTAGGCTAAGATCTAGCTTGAGGCTAGTTATCGGCTCTATTGGATTTTGGCAAGAAAGTTACCCCGTGTTGCTTTGAGTTTTTACTTTATGTTTAAATTCATGTAACACCCTTTTGTCCAATCTAGATGGGTTTGGATCGGCTTTATCCCTCTTGTGATCCTTATGCGAGTAGAATTCGTGCCTTGGGCTAATTTAACATGTGGATCACGTGCTTTCCGATAGCCGAAACCGAATCGATCTAGGTTGCTACGTGTTGCGGGTTCAAGCTTGCCAACGTTGGTATAAATCTTGAAAGAACTGAGTACCATGCGGTAGATGCAAGTTTTTGGGTTGCTTTGGAGCTAGTCATCCGGTGGATTAGATTTCGAATCAATCTGATAGATTTATTTCGCTTGGTAATGTTTGTTCCTTCTTCATGAACCCCGAATCGGCTGTTCAGCCGTATTCGGTTATGTTTCTTCACGAGTAGAACACATGTATAGATCATGCTTTAAATAATGTATGCTTTTAGATTTCTATATTTAGATTGTATCATGCGGTGGATAGATCTATTTGAGGAAAGTGGTATGATCTCCATGCAAGTTGTATCATGCGGTGGATAGATTTGTTTGGCATCGTACCCGACGGGTTTTAAAGTACCTAGACATGCGGTAGACTAGTTCTTTGGGCCTATGCATGCTTGTTTATTACATGTTTATGCTCGCGCTTTACTTTATTTATTTATCTAATGTTGATCATCATGGGGATCGGTCACGATCTTGTGTGCGTGCATCTCTATCTAAACAAAGACCGATCGTTGTCATGCTTACGTCACGCATTCGGCTATGTTACTTTTCTTTTATAAGTTCCCGAATGGTTTCAGTTTATTGACAGATAGCTTTCCATAGCTATGTGTCATCCCTTTTGGCTTTGTAGCCGTAAATATGGAACTGTCTGGTACCACCCGGCAAGTTCCAAGCTTTGGTATTTAACTGCATTGTCTTTTGTTAATTTTCAGGAAAAATTGACTGGCGCGTCTTGTGATTCTTTGCACGTGTGAAGCCAGCTTGTTCGGCTTGCTGTGTGCTTGGCGCTAGGTGCACATTTTGCGTCAACACACTTTTTGGCACGCCCAGTGGGACCACAGCCGAAAAGATCAAGATGCCTGACATTGGGGACATCATGGATGTCAACATTGAAGACCTCTCTCCTGAACAACGTCAGCAGCTCCAGGACGCCGTGGACCAATTCCAGCAGAAGTGTCTGCTGTCCTTCAAGAAGAACAGAAGTGGCGTCCCGTACCTGAAAAATGAGATGCCCAGGGTATTGTTGCCAGGGGAGAGCGACGCCACGACCCAGCAAGAAAGGGAGGAATGCCTGCAAGCATTCCGGGATTCTGCGGACCACGTCTTGAGCAGGCACCACAGGGCTTTCCTTGGTGCGTTCAAACAAATGATGGTGGCTGTCTTCGGTCCAGGCATGGAGCAGGCATTCAGCAAGACACCCATCCAAGCGGGCACCGTGGAGTTAGGTGAGTCAAGCTCTCAACTGCCATTACAGAGCCAGCCAATCCAGCCTCCTCCTCAGAGCACTGGAAGTCAAGCCTTCCAGCCTCCTCCGCAGGGCGCTGGGGGTCAGCCAGTTCAGCCCCCACTACAGGCCTCAGGAGGGCGACCAATCCAGCCACCACCGCAGGGCAGCACGGGTCAACCTGTACAACAGCCGAACCCGTACCAACCCACATACGGGGAGATAGCGTTCGGCTCGCCTGGGGCCCCGCTCGCCTCCGGCCACAGGATTGCTCCGGCAAGCAACTGGCTACAGAGGAACCTATACGGCGGAGGCTACCACGAGGTGGGAAACTACGGAGCCATCGATGCTTTCCCGCATCCAGGTTACGCACCGGTGCGAGCACACGGGGAGGACGACGCCCGGCGCGGAAGATGGCCGAGTTGATGCAAAATCGTTCGGCCTCAAACCGAAAATGCGGGGACCCGCCTACAAGCCGCCGTTCCCGAGTGGTACTTCAACGTGCTCCCGCCGCCAAGGGTGAAACCTCCGACAGAATTCACGAAATTTTCCGGGCAAGACGACACAAGCACGGTGGAGCACATTGCTCGCTACCCGATGCGGCTCGGAGAATGCTCACCGAAGAAGTGTTCGGGGTCGGATACTTCCCCGCGTCACCGACGGGCCCGGCATTCCAAGGTGGTTCTCATCCTTGCCCCCCGAGTCGGTTAGCGGATGGAAGGAGCCGGAACGGAAATTCCACGCCCACTATTTCGGCGGCGGCTCGAGAAGAAGCCGATCGACCTTGCCACCTTGAAGCGAGAGGCACGGCGAGACGCCATTGGAATTTCTCAGGAGGTTCAGGGAGGTTAAGGGCATGTGCTTTTCGCTCAACTTGCCAGATGACCAGTTGGACGACATGGCCGTTGCCGGGATGCCGCCGGCCGTGCGTGAGAAACTCGTTTGGTATGGAGTTTGAAAACACGGGCCGCCCTGTCCCAAAAGCTGTCATTAATGAGCAACCAAGTGTATGGCTTCAAGAAGGATGCCAGGTTTGGCAAACAGCATGACGTGGCGGACATCTACAACCAGTTCTTGGACAAGGCCGACCTGACAGAAGATTCTGATGATGAACTGGATGTCGCCGCAGCCGAAATCATGTGGGGGAAAGAGCCATTAATGATGAATCAACGCTGGGTCAAACAGACCAAAGGCACCTACGATTTCGACATCACAAAGGCTGACAAACTGTTTGAGCTCCTAGTGAAGGAAGGCCGAATCAGATTGCCTGAAGGGCATTCCATGCTTCGGCCCGATGGGGTAAAGGAGAAGCGTTACTACGGCTTCCACGACAGGAACTCACACTCCATCAATGACTGCAGGGTCTTCAGGATGAGGATCCAGAAAGCCATCCAGGAGGGACACCTCAAATTTGACAACAAGATGAAGCTGGATGGTCACCCCTTCCCTCAGAACATGGTGGGCTTTTCTGTCAACATGGTGACGGCTGAGGAGAAGGGCAAGGTCAAAGAGCGCTACCAGAAGCGAAGATACGAGGAGGAGAAGCGCAGAGCTGAAGAGGAGGCACACAGAAGAGACCTGGAGCAATACACGCGTGAGCAGGAGCGTGCACACTGGGGATGTGCGTTTTTCAGGCACTGTTGGAACGAGGGTTTGAAGCTGCCCACGCTGAGGAACTGCCCTGAGTGCAATGACAGGTATTTTGAGTACAGGCAGGAGACTACCAATCGCCGATCCATCCATGAGAGAATTGGAAGGATCCATCCTAACGAGGATCGGCGCCAAAAAATTAAAATCATTGATCATCCCAGGAAAAGGCAAGCTGATTTAAGGTGGGCTGATCAAGAAGAGGACGAAGACGAGTACATCTGGCAGAAGGGGCAATGGTGCCCGCCTGGCCTAAGAAAAAGTCAGAAGCGAAGGGTCCAACGCTTGAGGAACCGTGAACCGAGGCGGGCCGGGATCCAAACAAGGCGGGTGTGGCGTCCAAAGGATCAACTCCGAAGGGTCAAAGCATTGGGCTCCAACGTGCACGGTATATTTTTCGCCGAATGAGTTTATGGCTCCCGCTAATCAGGTTGTGCAGGAAGAGGCGTCCCTAGATGATGAGCAGATCGAGGGGATGATGGCACAGCTGGTGCTAGCCAAGCAGGCCATCTTCGACAAACCGGCCAAAAATTGACACATGAGGCCGCTGTACTTGAGGGGATATGTCAATGGCAAGCCATTGACCAAGATGTTTGTCGACGGTGGAGCGGCAGTTAACGTAATGCCGTACACCACCTTCAGGAAACTTGGCATGGGCCCTAGCGATCTAACTCCTACAAGCATAATACTGAACGATTTCGCTGGGAATCCTTCAGACACCAAGGGATGCGCTCACGTGGATCTAATGATCGGGTCCAAGACACTGCTCACGACCTTCTTTGTTATCGAAGGTAAAGGAGCCTACGACCCTCGCTTGGACGGGACTGGATTCATGCCAATTGCTGCGTCCCATCCACCATGCATCAGCAGCTCATCCAGTGGGTAGATGATGATATTGAGGTCGTCCAAGCAGATGACTCCGTGAGCGTTGCAAACATGGAACCAGCTTTCTGGGAGTATCAAGGCATTGACTGTTTCTCAGGGAAAGACTGGGGAGAAGGTCCTGTTGAACCTGTCAGCAGTGATCAACAGCCGATTCAAGCAGTCGACTCTTATAGTAATTTTTAATGGAGAACCCCGTCGATGGCACTGATGGCAAGTTGGGGCGAGGATTTATGTCGGCTGATAAATTAGAAGAAGTTGATATTGGAAGCGGTGATAAGCCAAGGCCGACGTTCATCAGCGCAAACTTGCAACCGGACTTCAGGGAGGAATTAATCAGGCTGCTCAAGGAATATAAAGATTGCTTCGCCTGGGATTATTCGGAGATGCCTGGACTGGATTGTTCCATCGTTGAGCATCGGTTGCCAATCAAATCTGGTTTCAAACCATACAAGCAACCACCCCGGAAAATCTACAAGGATGAGGTATTGGCCGATGTGAAGA
The DNA here is from genome assembly GCA_947561735.1 of Cenchrus americanus. Lineage (NCBI taxonomy): Eukaryota > Viridiplantae > Streptophyta > Magnoliopsida > Poales > Poaceae > Cenchrus > Cenchrus americanus. The sequence goes on along the minus strand of OX387244.1, from coordinate 70,005,263 downwards.
AAGAAGTTGAAAGATTACTTGATGCAAACTTCGTTCGGCCGTGTAGATATGCGGAGTGGATTTCTAACATTGTCCCTGTTTACAAGAAGAATGGAAAGATGAGGGTCTGCATAGATTTCGGGGGACCCGAACGGAGCTACTCCGATGGATGGTTACCCCATGCCTATTGCCGATTTGTTGATTGACGCCACACCTGGACACAAAGTGATCGGTTTCATGGATGGCAATGCGGGATACAACCAAATATTCATGGCAATAGAGGATATATCGAAGACGGCCTTCGATGTCCCGGTCATATAGGCTCGTTTGAATGGATAGTCATGACATTTGGGTTAAAAAATGCCGGTGCAACTTATCAGCGAGCCATGAATTACATTTTTCACGAGTTGATCGGCAAAATTGTGGAAATTTACATTGATGATGTGGTGATCAAGTCCCTAAGTCATGACACACATTTGGAAGATGTGAAAAGGACCTTGGAGTGCACCCGAAAGCATGGGTTAAAGATGAATCCAAACAAGTGCGCTTTTGGGGTATCAGCTAGAGAGTTCTTGGGATTTTTGGTCCACAAAGGGGGGAGTGAAGTTGGCAAGAAGAGCATGAAGGCCATCGATGAAGTTGTTCCTCCAACTAATCTCAAGGAGTTACAATCACTGCTCGGCAAAATTAATTTCGTGAGGAGATTCATTTCAAATTTGTCACAGAAAGTTTTGCCATTCTCTCCACTGTTGAAGCTAAAGAAAGATCAGAAGTTCACATGGGGCGACGAACAACAAAAGTCTTTCGATGAGATCAAGCAATACATGAATGAGCCACCAGTGCTGGTCCCTCCTCAGCTGGATAAGCCTTTCAAGTTGTACGTGGCGGCCGATACCCAAACCATTGGATCGGCCCTTATTCAAGAATTCGAAGGAAAAGAGCGGGTAGTAGCATATCTTAGCCGAAAACTACTTGATCCTGAGACCAGGTATTCGGCTGCAGAGAAGTTGTGCCTATACGTGTACTACTCGTGTACAAAATTTTGGCACTACTTGTTGAATGCCGAATGCACTGTGTATTCCAAGTTTGATGTGATAAAACATATGTTATCTATGCCAATTTTGAATGGCAGGATTGGCAAATGGATCTTGGCCTTATCAGAGTTTGAGTTAAAGTTCGAATCGGCAAAGGCTATCAAGGGACAGATCATTGCCGATTTTATAACTGAACATCGCGATCCGTCAATTGATTTGCTTGAAATTACTCCTTGGGCTTTATTTTTTGATGGATCATCATGTGGTAAAGGTGGGGGAGTAGGGATCCTACTAATTTCGCCTAGGGGTGAGATGTTTGAATTTGCCATCCCTATACAGCCCACTGTTACAAACAATCAGGCCGAGTACGAGGCACTGCTTCGAGGGCTTCAATATTTGAGAGAAGCTGGGGCCGTTTCAGTTGAAGTTTATGGAGACTCAGAGTTGGTAATCAAGCAATTGAACGGCCAATACGAATGCAAAAGTGAAGCGCTGTTGAGTTACTACGAAGAGTGCAGGGAAATCTTGAAGAGCTTCCCGTTGGTAACTCTACAACATATTCCTAGGGAACATAATGAAGAAGCAAACAGGCTGGCTCAAAGCGCCTCTGGCTACAAAGAGAGTCAAGAAGCGTTTGCTGCAGATGTATGTGCACTGGGGACGGATCTTGCGGAAGATGATTGGAGAAAAGAGATCGTTGATTACTTGAAGGATCCATCCCGAAAGGTCTCTAGGAAGCTCAGGTACAAGGCCATAAAATTCGTTCTTCTGGATGACAATTTGTTTTATAAATCATTAGATGGGGTATTGTTACGATGCCTGAGTCCAAAAGAAGCCAAGAACATGATGAGCGAAGTGCACGATGGGATATGTGGAGCACACCAATCGGCCTACCACATGAAATGGGTCATCAGGCAAGCTGGGTGCTTTTGGCCGACAATATTAGAGGATTGCTTTGAGTATTACAAGGGATGTCAAGATTGCCAGAGGTTTGGAAATATTCAAAGAGTCCCCACGTCAGCATTGAATCCCATCATCAAGCCATGGCCATTCAGGGGCTGGGGTATAGACTTGATTGGCCAGATTAATCCACCATCTAACAAGGGGCATAAGTTCGTGCTTTTGGCTACGGATTATTTTACTAAATGGGTTGAGGCGATCCCACTGAAGAAGGTGACGTCGGAAAACATGGTTGAATTTGTCAAGGAGCACATCATCTATCGGTTTGGGATCCCTCAGACAATCACAACTGATCAAGGGGCCCAATTCGTGTCCCTGGAGTTCAGAGAGTTTGCCGAAAGCATGGGGATGAAATTGTTTAACTCTTCTCCCTATTATGCCCAAGCTAATGGTCAAGCGGAGGCTTCTAATAAGATCATGATCAAGCTGATACAAAAGAAGATCGACCAGAAGCCAAGAAGGTGGCATTCGGTACTCAGTGAGGCACTGTGGGCTTATCGAATGGCCCCTCATGGAGCTACAAAAACCTCTCCTTATGAATTGGTTTATGGGCATCATGCAGTTCTACCTTGGGAAATGCAGTCAGATTCAAGGAGAGTTGTGTTACAGAAAGATTTGAGCTCCAAGGATTACAGTGACCTAATGATGGATGAGCTAGAGGATTTACACATGATCCGTCTTAGGGCCCTAGAAAACATCGAGAAAAACAAGCTGCGGGTTGCCAAGTACTATAACAAGAAAGTGAAAGTCAGGCAATTTGCAGAAGGGGATTTGGTTTGGAAAGCGCTATTGCCGATTGGAACTAAATATAGCGAATTCGGCAAATGGTCCCCTAACTGGGAAGGGCCTTTTCGTGTGGTCAGATGCGTCCCTGGTAATGCATACATATTAAAAACTTTACTAGGAGAAGAATTTTCCTCCGCAATAAATGGAAGATATCTGAAGAAATATCATCCTAGTATTGAAATCGATCGATGATCACCAGCAGTGGGATTACACACATCTGACACAGGAACAGCCGGCGCTCAAGAACGAGGCCGCCTTTAGAACAAAAATTCACAAACAGAAGAAATGGCCAGTGCTTAGATGCATTGCCCTTAGCACAAAACTACATTACAACCACTTCTTGCAGGTTACATCCAACGACCTTGGTGATCAGGACCTCAAGGAGGTGGGAAGCAGAAGGCGTGGAGGAAGAAGCGAAAGTATGATTCAATCTTTTCTTTGCTTCTTCGGCTGCTCCCTCTTCAGTCGCTCCAGGACCACTGTGACGGCAACTTGGAATGCACGGGGGTGACCATGATTTGCGGCCTCCACCAAGCTGTCCCAAGCCGCTTTCAAGTTGTTGTACCTGTCAGAGACATCTGGAGTAGAGGAGTGGATGTTAGGGGCAAGAAATCCAAATGTGGGCGCGAAGTCAAGAAGAAGTCAGAAACATTTACCCCCCACTAGTGCCTCCAGAGCCATGCGACGCTCGCGTTCGGCTTGGCAACGAGCGGTGATGTCCCTGAGGCTGTGCTCCAGATGCCGAACGCGGCGACGCAATTGATGGCTGGTCCTCTGTTCAGGCGTGGCGTCCTCTGCTTCTAGGGAGGAATCGGAGGAGATGTACTCAGGCACGTCTTCGGTCCCGATGATTTCTTCAGGAAGCAAATCAAGGCTGAAAGAGGAAAAGAGGAGGAGGTAAAGCGCAAGATCATATGGGAAACATGGAATAAATCAAGCGAAAACTCACCTTCGAATCGTGCGTTTCTTTGGAAGGCTGCTCTCCTGGGGTTGCTTGCCTTTGTCCATGGCCTTGGGGTTTTTCCTCTGGAGACAGGGGAGGAAATGAGAAGTGATGGATGAGTGTGCGAGTGGATTTGCAAGGCATCTCAGCAGGCTATTTTATTGACTGAAGGGGTGCATTGGGAGTGATGACTGGCCAGCGTACACTGTTGGAATACCAAACGGCAGGGTTTTCTTTGAAGGATCGGATGGCGACTAGAGAGGGGGGGGAGTGAATAGGAGCCGGTAAAAATTCTTCTCAAAGAACCCGGCCTATACCCTAGTCAAAACCCGGTCACACACAAGCGTTGGAACGAATCACACACCAATCGCCAAAACAACGAGTTCTTGAAACACACGCGGAAGCACGAATGAAGGAGGGAGGAATCGAACCAAAGAGCAAAGCGACCGGGCTGCGGCGACCGTCCGGACGAGAGGGGCGGACCGTCCGCGCAGCCTCGCGGACCGTCCGGCCGCCCTCGCGGGGACCGTCCGCGCCAACCCCGCGGGACCGTCCCGGCCGTACACCGCGGACCGTCCGTTAAAGCACACGCGGGAACACCGAAGCGACCCGAGAAAAACGGACCGTCCGCCGAGGCCGGGCGGACCGTCCGCGCCACCCGCGGACCGTCCGCTACTCAAGCCCGACCGTCCGCAAACCGGGCCGCAACGAAAACCAAAAGCCAAACCGGATCGAAAACAAAGGCGCGAGAAGAACACGAAGAACACGCGAAGAACACTGTACACGCGGACCGTCCGCCTGGCCCTCGCGGACCGTCCGCCAAGCACGAACAGAACCGAAAACGCGCTCGACCCCGAAAGTCAACACTCCCAATTCATCACCGGATCTCCCTAACGATAGTAGTTGTTGAGACAAGAGTTTGGGGACATGTAAAGCGTCAACCAAGGATGCTATACCCCAAAAATTTCGTCTCCTAACTCCCTAAATCATCGGGAATCGCGGATCCTTTGAACACCACCAAAAGCTAGAGCACCGAACGAAAATCCTTGAATCGAAGTGGTTTCCCGGCGTTTGAGGGCACAAGATTAATCACAAAGATGCACTAGACATCCAACCATGTTTCCCTCAAAGAAATCCAAGGAGAAACCCACTCAAATCCGCGGAATCACTCCAAGAACAAAGGCACCAAAAACAAGCACGAAAATAGCACAAAAGAGCTCCGAAAAAGGAATAAAAGACATTCGGGAATAGAAAGATTGGCACAAGATTTAGAGGAAGAAATCACTATGAATATCTTGTCCAATCGATTACAAGCCACTCCTAGAAACCAAATCTAAGATGGCAAAAAGCTCCAATCAAAGAGCCACTCTCTCCTCTCTCCCTCTCTCCCAAAGCACTCCAAAATGAAAGAGTACCGCAGCCTCTAGCCCAAGAGAGTTAGCTGAAAATTCAGCCCCCTCCTCCTATATATAGGCCCTCCGGAAAAGACCGAAGTGCCCCTACACTAGGAGTACAACACAAGCCCTCACAGGGGCGTTTTGGTCAACACATGAAGTTCACCATCGGACGGCCGCGCATCCATCAGGCCTTCACGTCCTCCGGACGCAAGCACCTAGATCATGCCGCGTGTCGCCCGCCTCGAAGCTTCCCGACGCACCCGGATACCGTCTCCGTCACGTCAGGCCCTCAGGCTCGGTTTTGAGGCCCAAACCGAGAAACCCTCCTCCGATGGTTTTGTGGCCAAACCACCAAACCCCGCGTACACGGCCTGGCCTCACCACGCCAAGCGTCGAGCCCGCCAAGCCTTTCACCTCCGGCGCCCGGAAGGTCTACTCAGTCTTGCCTCGTTCCTTGACTTGGCCACCACCAATGCACCGGCTCCATGTCCACGACTTCGTCTTGCTCTTCTTGCACCATGCGGCTCGCACTTGATCCCGTCGGCCACCGGGTCCCTCGAACCAAGCCTACTTGTCTCTCCACTCTTCGGAGGCCCCGCAAGGCTAAGACCTTTCGCGCTCGTTCTTCACCCCGCACCAACGCAAACCAAGCCGCAACCAACACCTGCAATACTAGGCCAAGAGTCAGTCCACACAACGTTGTCAACCACTCCTCACGAGTGCATTGACAACACACCACATAAACAATAAGGTAAATACACACAATAAAACACACACAACACAACTCAACACTACACACACAAAGCTTCAAACCATCCGGTCAATCACTCATCACACACGAACCAAGGTACTTCTCAACTTGGTTCCTCAATCTCCCCCTTGATGAGTGCATTGACAAAAGAAGGTCAAAAAGCAAATAAGAACTCATTCAAGCGCCACAAAGCCTATAAAAAGCAAACAAAAGGCCACTTGAAGTGAGAAGGGATAAAAGCATGCTCTGACAAATTCCTCTCGAAACCAAAGCAAGCACAAAGGCTAAGCGCAATCAAAGAGACACACTACCAACATGCAATCCCTAAAAGCCATCAAACCAAAATGCGAGACACACTACCAACATGCAATCCCTAAAAGCCATCAAACCAAAATGCTCAACCCAAAGTGCCATAAAACTCTTACCAAAACACTTGTCAACCGCTCATCACCATCAAATCAAGGTTCATATCAACTTGATTTTCCAAATTTCTCCCCCTTGAGGAGCGGATTGACAACAAGTGAGCACAAAGAAATGGTTTGAGAGGGCAAAGACCGAACACCTCATCCAAGTGAAAGAAACCACACAAGAGCAAAGAACAAGGTCACTTGGCATGAGAGAAACCACAAAGGCCAACTCAATGTCTCGGTCCCCAAAGACATGGGCAACGGCTCGACACAACCGAGACAAGAATGCATGATCCCTCAAGAAGAGGCACAAAGGGCTCAACACCAATCATGTGATAATCGAAAACATAAGTCAACCGCCGCTCCTCAAGAAGAGGCAAAGGGGCTCAACACCACCGCACAAGAGCACAAAAATCACACGATCCCTCTAAACACATGAACTAGGACCAAAGAGCATACAAAGCTCACCCTAATCTCATGAGATAGAGAAAAGAGCACACCAAGCTCACAAGCTCCCCCTAAACACATGCACTAGGGACAAAGAGCATACAAAGCTCACCCTAAACACACGTGATAGAGCAAAAAGAAACCACCAAAGCACAACTCAGGCAAACAAAGGAGACTCACCAAAGCCCCCCCTACACAAATGCAAGCTCCCCCCGAACAAGTGGAGCAAACTCCCAAATTTTAAATGCAGCTTTTTCGAATTTTTCATTAAGCTCACCTCTTCTCCCCCTTGTTGACAATGTATGAAGCAAGGTGAAAATGCAGAAATGCAAAACAAAGCATATAAACATCTACATGAGCTTCTCAAATAGGCCAAATTTAGTGACAAAGGCTAGAAATGAGACAAAGAGCACATATATGGATCATAACATAGTCAAAGCATTGCCACAAGTAATATATGGAAATATAGGCATGTGACAAAGCAAATTTTCAGATTTGAATAATTATATCAAAAGATGGCTCACTTCAAATGTAAAGGCCTATCCATGTCACACTTGAGCCACAAACATGCATACCATTCAAAGATCATACAAGGATATCCAATTCTCAACAAAAGATCATGGCAAACACCCATAAAGCAAAGCATGTCATGTCAAAGCTCATGAGCCATGTGTCCACTTCGGGGAGACTTCTCCACTGGTGAACATCATGCAACATGTTTAGCACCCATATGTGAAAGATAAGACATTTTAAGCACAGACATGATGGATGGAGCATTTTTCATGCATTTTACACTTCTTTTCAAGATTAAATCATTTTATGGTACATGAAGTGCCTTTGCGGCAAAAAGAAGCTTATGCTCCTCCATGAATGCAACATAGGCTAAACATTCACAATGATATCGGCCTTTGGCCCAAATGCAAGAAAGAGACATCCAAGCACAATCTAAGCATGAAAGGCACATTTAGACCAAAAAGTGACATGGATATACTACTACACATGAGTGGAGCACATTTCATCAAATTTAGTCAAGATTAGCATTTGATTCAAAAAGGCTATCTCACAACACATATATCTCAAATATTCCAAGAGCATAGCCTCACATAGCTATTTCTCCACACACATGACCAATATCTCACAAGTAGCCAAAGAAACTCAAATGAGGCATATGGAAGAAGCTCATCATCCTAAAATGCAATATGATACAAATGCAACACAAGTAGATATGTACATCAAAAGGAACATGATATATGACAGGATGCGAGACACAAATGTCAAACCTACCAAAGTCTATACATCATGATATATGATACAAATGCAATGCAGAATGCATAGGGAGACAAGGAACTTGACTTAACACCAATAAAGCTCACGAGGGAACACACCAACCAAGAATCGCTCCAAGCGAGAGAAGAGCCACCAAAGGTCCCAATTGAGTACCATAGAAAAAGTACCAATTGCAAAACCGCAAAGATCCCAATTGAATACCATAGAAGGAATATCAATTGGAGGATCACAAAGACGCGCCCAAAAAGCCACAACCCTTCTTGGAATCAAATTCCCTATCAAAAGAAGCCAAGCTCCCCCTCAACCAAGGGCAACTAACAAAGCAAAAGCTAGGAAAAGGAAGAGCAAGGAAAATCTCTAAAACCAATCGAAAAGAGGAACAACAACACAACTCGAAGACAAGGCAAGCCCAAAACTCCAAGGAAAGCTCACAACATGCTACACAATGCATTGATAATATCAATTAACATAAATAGAGCATTGTAACATGATTCCACAAATATGAATAAGCATGGGCAAGCAAGTATGTCAACAAGGTACAACAATAAACCAAAATGATACCAAAGAGTAACATGCCAAACAATATACAAGAACTAAACAAAGGCATGATACAAGATCACATGGATCATCCACCAACATATATTACAAAGCTAGCATGACAAGATAGATATGGGGGATAAACATGCTAACAAGAAAGGTACCATTGAGCTAGACAAAAAAGATATGGATGAACAACATGACATAACCGAGCAATCAACCATAAAGCATGACATGATGTTCATAAATATCACTCACCATAAAATCATACAAAGATAGCAAGATAGATATTCAAGATCACAAAGCTATCATGAACAAGGTGGCTAGCCTACCATGGTTTTCACACAAGCAAGACACAAGTATATACAAGAGAGTACAAGGGGAAAAGAAAACTCACTATACATGTGTACAAAGGCTTTCAAGAGCCATCCAAAACGGTGTGGAGAACCATCATGTCTCCATTGAGCTCATGTTCTCCAACCGCGTCTCCATACCTACACACAAGGAGACAAGAAAGACCGAACCTTGGATCCCAAAGGGTTAGCAAGCACGTACTTGGGAATCCAAGATTTGGTCACACGGGTAAGTGGTGCACACAAATTATCATGTGGGTTAGCATGATGCAAATGCCGGTTGGAATGAAAAGTCTTTCGAACACCCTTGGAACCATGCCTCAAAGAAGTCACTCGCGAAGAAAGTCGAGTGCTACCACAAGCAAAAAGGCAAAGATCCTTCGGGGTCGTAGGAGAAGAACCAACACAAGCACCACGGGAAGCATGTCGCGGACCAACACAAGAAACACTAGAAGCATGTCCACGAGCATGGCCTAACTCACTAGAAAGAGTGTCATAAAACCCGTCCACAAATCGTGCCTTCTTAGGCTCACAAGTGTTCATGCCATGAGAAGGGCTATGAACAACCAAAGGCCTAGAGGCACCTCCTCGCCGTATTCTCCTTGCCTGGCGGTAGCAAAAGCTATCTTGATGCCCGTCGTTCCCACAAAGGAGAGCAATGGTACAAAGGCCTATCGAGAGGCACGGTCTGAGTAGATGAATTACCATTCTCTTGTAAGTGGGAAGTCCCTTGGGACTTAGAGCATGAAGCATCAACCCCAACATCCAACTTGGTGCCCACATTAGAATCACACGTGCCATGAGACAAGGCTACGTGGCTTCTTAAAAGCTTTAGCACGCACACGTCGCTCGTGCTTGACACGGCGAAAGCAAAACTCAACGGTATGCCCATCCTTCTTGCAAAAGGTGCATTGGAACCTCGGCTTGGGAGTATGAGTTCCAAATATTTGGGAGGCACCCTTTCCATTCAAATCACCTTGGGCAACACCGGAAGAAGCAACAAGCTTAGTAGTAGCTATGGGAGAGCTATCCAAAGCACTAGCACACTTACTAGCATCCAAAGACTCACACTCAAGAGAAGAAGTCGACTCCGGTTTAGAAGAAGCAAATTTAGAAGCATCAACATCGGAGTGACAAGAGAAGTGAGAATCCAAACCCTTGGCACAAAGACTCTTGCACCTTGTGCGCAAAACCTCATTTTGAGACTTGAGGCGCTCACAAGTACCACATGTCATATTTCTCAAGTTATTGATTTCTTCTTCAATGCATTTAGCATATGTGGTACGCAAGAGTTCATTTTCTTTCTCAAGGTTGGCACTCATCTCATCATGCTCAACCAACTTAGCGCTCATATCCTCGCGCATCTTTTTCAAAGCCAAAACTTCATTTTCCAAATCAATGCATGAGGTGCAAACAAAATCACATGAACAAGCAACATCAATTACATCTCGCAAAGCATTATCATCATCACAAGAAGTATGGCAAGCATCCTCTACAAGAAACAAAGAGCACTTGCTAGAAGGCATGGATTTTATATCACAAATTTCAGCCCTAGCATGCTCAAGATCATCTACACATGTGGTGTGAGTCAATTTTAATTCATTAATTTCAGTATGCAAAGACTCACAAGAAACACATGGTAAAGAAGCACTTGTCTCTAACGAAGCAATCTTACTCCTAGCCATATCAAGCTCATCATTCAAAACACCACAAGATTTGCAAGGCATAGAAGCATTAGATTTCAACAAGTCAATTTCAGATTGCAAGTTAGCAAGAGATGATCTCAATTCATCATTCTCAAAATCAAGATTGTCGCATGCTCTTCTAAAAGCTTCAACATGCATTTTGCGCCAACTAACTTCATATTTTAATTTCTCATTTTCAGCACACAAGGCATCGCATGATTTGCAAGGCAAAGAAGCTTTGAAATTCAACACCTTAATTTCAGATTTCAAGCATGCAATGGAAGCAATCAAAGCATCATTTTTAGCATGCATGGTGTTACAAGAAGTGCAAGAATTCAAAGCACGAGACCTCCAATGAGCCATACCACATTTCAACCTAGTAAGAGAGCATTTCATCTTCTCATTCTTCCTACGCAAGGCATCACACAAATCTATGTTTCTCCTATGCAAGTCTCCACAATCACACTCACAATCATCCAACCTATTGCATAGGATCAAGATAGCTTTGGCAAGTGTACCTTGGTTCATGCCTCCTAGCTTGTGGTAGAGCTTGCCTTTCTTGATGTCACCATCTCGATAGTCCTCGATGAGAGATATCATCTCCTCCACTTCGGCTTCCGCCTCAACCTCCATACTCCTCCTGCTCAAAGAACCACAAGGAGAAGAACTTGGTGCCATAAACAAAGTACCGGTTAGGATTAGCCGAAACCAAGCTCAAGGAACAAGCAACGATGCAAAGAAAGCACTCAAAAAACCTCAATTCTCTAACAACTACTAACGAGTTCAATAGCAAAGGATCTTATCTTTTTCCCAAAATTTTACCACTGAACAAGGAGCACCAAAGATAGAGGCACAAAAAATTTCAGCTCAAGATAAGGTGAAATGAAGCCTAGAGAAAATCCAGAAGAAACAAGACCAAGCCGCAAGAGACATAAATGAGGATTTTTCAATTATCTTGTTGATTTTTTCTGAATTTTTGATCATTTTGGATCACCTACAAATGGAGTCACGAAACCGCTGTAAAAATTTGAGCTAAAACGGAGCACCGAGCGAAAAGTTATGCCCGTTTTACTGAAGGTACCTCAAGTTATGGTTTTCCAAGGGCACAACTCCAAATCGTCGGACTCAAAACGTGCAAACCAAGGTCGCAAGCAAAAGCACCTCTTTCCTCTAGTCACCCTATGGATTCAAGACTTCTTAGAGCCAAAAGAATCCACAACCGGCTCTGATACCAATTGAAGGATCGGATGGCGACTAGAGAGAGGGGGGGAGTGAATAGGAGCCGGTAAAAATTCTTCTCAAAGAACCCGCCTATACCCTAGTCAAAACCCGGTCACACACAAGCGTTGGAACGAATCACACACCAATTGCCAAAACAACGAGTTCTTGAAACACACGCGGAAGCACGAATGAAGGAGGGAGGAATCGAACCAAAGAGCAAAGCGGGGAGCCCGGGCTCGGCGGACCGTCCGGACAGAGGGGCGGACCGTCCGCGCGAGCCTCGCGGACCGTCCGGCCGCCCTCGCGGACCGTCCGCGCCAACCCCGCGGACTGTCCGGCCGTACACCGCGGACCGTCCGTTAAAGCACACGGAACACCGGAAGCGACCCAAGAAAAACGGACCGTCCGCCGAGGCCGGCGGACCGTCCGCGCCACCCGCGACCGTCCGCTACTCAAGCCCGACCGTCCGCAAACTGGCTGCAACGAAAACCAAAAGCCAAACCGGATCGAAAACAAAGGCACGGAAGAACACGAAGAACACGCGAAGAACACTATACACGCGGACCGTCCGCCAAGCACGAACAGAACTGAAAACTGCTCGACCCCGAAAGTCAACACTCCCAATTCATCACCGGATCTCCCTAACGATAGTAGCTGTTGAGACAAGAGTTTGGGGGCATGTAAAGCGTCAACCAAGGATGCTATACCCCAAAAATTTCGTCTCCTAACTCCCTAAATCATCGGGAATCGCGGATCCTTTGAACACCACCAAAAGCTAGAGCACCGAACGAAAATCCTTGAATCGAAGTGGTTTCCCGGCGTTTGAGGGCACAAGATTAATCACAAAGATGCACTAGACATCCAACCATGTTTCCCTCAAAGAAATCCAAGGAGAAACCCACTCAAATCCGCGGAATCACTCCAAGAACAAAGGCACCAAAAACAAGCACGAAAATAGCACAAAAGAGCTCCGAAAAAGGAATAAAAGACATTCGGGAATAGAAAGATTGGCACAAGATTTAGAGGAAGAAATCACTATGAATATCTTGTCCAATCGATTACAAGCCACTCCTAGAAACCAAATCTAAGATGGCAAAAAGCTCCAATCAAAGAGCCACTCTCTCCTCTCTCCCTCTCTCCCAAAGCACTCCAAAATGAAAGAGTACCGCAGCCTCTAGCCCAAGAGAGTTAGCTGAAAATTCAGCCCCCTCCTCCTATATATAGGCCCTCCGGAAAAGACCGAAGTGCCCCTACACTAGGAGTACAACACAAGCCCTCACAGGGGCGTTTTGGTCAACACATGAAGTTCACCATCGGACGGCCGCGCATCCATCAGGCCTTCACGTCCTCCGACGCAAGCACCTAGATCATGCCGCGTGTCGCCCGCCTCGAAGCTTCCCGACGCACCCGGATACCGTCTCCGTCACGTCAGGCCCTCGGGCTCGGTTTTGAGGCCCAAACCGAGAAACCCTCCTCCGATGGTTTTGTGGCCAAACCACCAAACCCCGCGTACACGGCCTGGCCTCACCACGCCAAGCGTCGAGCCCGCCAAGCCTTTCACCTCCGGCGCCCGGAAGGTCTACTCAGTCTTGCCTCGTTCCTTGACTTGGCCACCACCAATGCACCGGCTCCATGTCCACGACTTCGTCTTGCTCTTCTTGCACCATGCGGCTCGCACTTGATCCCGTCGGCCACCGGGTCCCTCGAACCAAGCCTACTTGTCTCTCCACTCCTCGGAGGCCCCGCAAGGCTAAGACCTTTCGCGCCTGTTCTTCACCTACACCAACGCAAACCAAGCCGCAACCAACACCTGCAATACTAGGCCAAGAGTCAGTCCACACAACGTTGTCAACCACTCCTCACGAGTGCATTGACAACACACCACATAAACAATAAGGTAAATACACACAATAAAACACACACAACACAACTCAACACTACACACACAAAGCTTCAAACCATCCGGTCAATCACTCATCACACACGAACCAAGGTACTTCTCAACTTGGTTCCTCATTCTTCCCGAATGCGAAGGGTTTTCGCTTGAACAGTGCTTATGGATTGCTGATTCAGGGATCTTCTGTGGATTTTGCGCCAAGGGGCATCTGTTCTCGCGTATTCGGCTCAAGACAGTTCCCGGATATGTTTGAGGAAAAACAAGATTCACGGATGCAAACATAAAGAAAAATCATCGCAGTGCAAGCACAGAATTCAAAAGTTCTTTATTTATTGCCGATATTCAAACATCCCTAATACAATCTAGTCAAAAAGCCTGTTCAGCACAGATTGGGGATGAGTGAATTCGGCAATGGCGTCGCCGTGGCCATCGAGGCGCTCCAAGATGTGCTCAATCTCCTCGATGTCTTCTGGCGCGCCGCCCCGGAAGCCGCGCGGCCTGGTGCAGTAGTCGACGTCCGTGTGCGTCGCCATGGCGGCCCGGTGCCCGGGGTGGTGCCCAAGCGGACGCCATGGGTGGCCACCTCATCAACACGGTGCTCCACCGCAGCGAGGCGCTCCGCCGGTGTGTCCCCGCGGGCGTTCACCTTATCGGCCAGCTGCTCCACCAGCATCTTTAGCTGGTTGAGCTCGGCATCGTGGGCTGCAAGGTGCAAGAAAAAAGGGGATTAGCATCAAAGGCCGAATTAGATCAAAAATTTATTTCAGAGCTGTACCGTCGATGGTCTCCAGCAGCTGCTTGCGCTGGTCCTCCCACTCCAACTCGGCTATGCCCACCTTTTTGGAGACGTCCTCCAGCTCGCGCTGGGCCATCTCCAGTTCCGCCTTGAAGCAAAGAGCGTCGAGTTCCCCGTAGGGCACGGGGGAGTGGCCGTCAGACTCCGAGGAGTCGTCTGGAAGGGGCTGACCGGTCGGTGCAGGAGGCGGATTCCACTGAATCAACCTGAAAAGAGGATGATCGTCAAAATGAAAGAAGATCAAAGATGAATCAAGGAAGAGGAATTGACGATCATTGCCTCCGGCGCGCATTGGCGCTACTCCCCTCCGCCTCATCAGAAGCACGGCGTCGGTTGAGGCGGCGCACCATGCTGCTCTGGGATGTGCACTGTTTGGAAAGGAGAAGAGTTGAGATTGGCAAAGATTCGAGAGCTAAAGGCTTGGTGGAGAGCTAGGGGCACCTACGGTTTCATTTATAGGCCTGGCAAGACAGATCGTGGCCTCAAGTCGTGGCTCTGGATCGTGGCGCATATCCCAAGAAAATCGGAAGGTGAAAAGGTTTCCTTGACCAGTCCGCCAATGGGTCGCTTAGAGTTCTAGGCTGAGTCATATTCAGTTGACTGGCTCGGCTAAGAGGAGTCAAAGTGCCATTCGGGTGTTGGCATTTCTTTGCCGAATGGGTCGTTCAGCATTACATTTAAGGTTGCGCAGAAGAAAAAGGAAATAAAATTGCAGGAACGGATATTACAAGAGTGACCAATTCGGTTTATACATCAATTGAAGCATCTAAATGTTCAAGTATTTCGCAATTACATTACGGACATTTGATCTTGCTTGGCGAAAACTGTCCAACCACTCCTGATAATCTTTCTGGGCACTAGACAAGGTGGTAAGTTCTGCATTGCATTGTTTCACCTTGGCTATAGCCGATATTGCTTCCTCTTGGGTCTTCTTTATCAATTCAGGGAGCTCGGCTATTTTCTTGTTGTCGGCCTCTATCTCAGCTGACAGGCTTCTCAGTTCTGCCTCCAGAGCAGCTTTTCTGGCAATTTTCAAATCACGAGAAGCTTGCAGATTGACCAATGTATCTTTGTGGCTCTCGGTCTGAGATTGTGCCCCTTTCATGGCTTGTTCAGCACTGGCCCTCTTCTTTTCAACAGCTGGGCGGGAGGACACCTTCCTCAAAGCTTGCCTTATGGGCACGTAGTGAATTTCCAAGCCAGAGATAGATGCAAGAGAGGCACTGATGTCCTCAGGGAGTTCTTGGCTAATAGGTTCGAGCATTTCTTCAAAGTGATCGAGATCCTTGAACTGATCTCGTGCATCTCTTTCCAGCCAGGCAAAGATCTCCTTGAGCTTTTCTAGCACTTCCTCTGACAGAGTTTGATGCACTCCTTCCCTTGCCTCGGCAATTGGATTGTTCCCCATTGACAGACTTGATGATGATGGGGCCTG
Source organism: Cenchrus americanus (assembly GCA_947561735.1). NCBI lineage: Eukaryota > Viridiplantae > Streptophyta > Magnoliopsida > Poales > Poaceae > Cenchrus > Cenchrus americanus. Next base: position 69,989,348 of record OX387244.1, on the reverse strand, counting down.
ATCCTAAGGAAGCAGTATTGCCGAAGTCAGGAGTGCTGAAAGTAAAAGGTAGCAGAGTTAAGTGCAAATGAGTACCTCATGTCTGATTTCTTGAGCTGGGGCAGGACTTTGTTCAGGAGCAACCACTGGTGAAGGAGGTATTCCAAGCAGAGCTGAAGCTTCTAAGTGAGAAGGAGCTGATGCAGTTGCTGGCAACTCATGAGATTCTGGCTGAAGAGGAGATAGGTTCACCTCTGCCGGGGTTGTTGTCTCTGCATGACTAGTAGGTGATTGGGCCCTTGGAGAACTTGATGGTTCTGGGTGGTTTGGGAAACTCATCTCTGGAGAGTTTGTTGCTTCTGTTTGATCAGGGGGTGATTGAGTCCCTGATGAAGATGAGATTTCCACTTGGACAGGTAACTCAACCCTGGGCGGACTTGTTTGTTGAGACACTGGGACGTCCACAAGTTGTTCTTCCATTGTTTCTTCTGCAAGTGCCAAATTAAAAGATAAATGCAGTGTTCATCCTCGAGAAAGAGTACAGTGAAGGTCATACCAGTGGATGGGGCATTGGCAGGTCCTGAAACTAAAGATTGCTGATTTCTAGTCTGAAAATGCACAAGATGTGATTTATCAGAGACAGAGTAATCTTGTGATCAAAAAAGGGAAAGATTTTTACCTCAACAAGGACTTTCTTGATAGTTCTTCTCCTCTTGGCATTTGGAGGAGCAATCAGAGACAAACCTTGCCTCCTATCGGCGGAAGAAGGCCGGGACGGACTTGGGTCCGTTGTGGCAAACCTAGCCATTAGCCGAGCCGGGGTTGGGGACCGAATCCCGATCTTTCGAGATCGGGCCTACGACATTGTAGGCAATATTCCTGGCTCGAGGGGTAGGCACTGTGTTCTGTGGGTAAAAGAAGTAAGGTCAGAATCATGATTGGGAGAGGAAATGTCTGATTCAAGGGTTAATCATATTACCTCTGAAGTTGGCTGAAAATCAGGCATCAATTCTGCGCAGAACAAGTGTATAGGCTCACTGAAGATATGATCATGGATTTCTTGCCACCAGGAGTTGAAGGTGGAGTGAGCTATTGTTGTGGGTACAAAAGGCCAGGTGTAGACAGTGGGACTGCACACATAATGGAAGACTCTGCTACTGTGCATGAGTTCTTTGATTTCCTCTCTGGGCTTGAGGAATTCATGCAGAAACAGTCTTGGGGGCATCTGGCCACATCCAAGTTGCCGAGCCATTACGTTGGGCCGATAATATTCATAAGTGCTATAGGTCAGCCTTCCTCTATTGAATTCGGTGGCGAATGCATGGGCGGATTATGATATTGAGGATCTCCAGGAATCTCCCATCTTGGCGTCCAGTTTCAAAAGAGAATTCACAAGGGAAAATCAAATTGTCATTGTCCAGATAAGGGAGCCAGAGAGGATTTTGGAAACCTTTGAAGAATAGCTCGAAAAGCTGGCTGATATCCTGCTGAATAAGAACAGTTGAAGCAGCTTCTCCATAAGTCTGGCATCCTCTGGTGGCTTGGGCTTCCCCGTCAGGATGATTGGATAAAGGGAAGAGCCGGGTATTCAAGTCAACACCAACAATCTGATGCATGTGTAGCTGCAGCCACATTTGAACAAACCACTAGGGACCGTTGACACATGCTATCCTCTGGCCGGTGTACATCTGGGTGACAGTTTGATGAAGCATATGGTACACACTGCCTAGGAGGAATTTCCCAAGGGGGAAGCGGTTGCCACTGACCAGTTGAGAAGCCATTGCAATGTGATTCAGGGTAGGCTCATTGGCTTTAACACAGAAGATGAACCTGCATAGCCACATGTTCAGAAATGCCCTGTATTCAATTTCACCAAGGGGGCCGTCCTTCATGTGGTTCAAGATATAGTTCTTGTATCCGCTCCCTGGTTTCACCCCTGTTTGTCGTGAGGAACTTCGAAATCCCGGGGTTGAATGGATCCCGTAATGTCAAGGCCGGTGATCATATACACATCGGCCGAGTTGGGGACATCGGCCGTGGCCAAAGAGGAAGGCGTTGACGCCGTTTGACCAAAAATGGCAAGTCGCTATCAAGAGGTCTTCATTCTTGGGGGTCTCGGCCAAAGATAACTCCGTGCACCGAGCAATGTGAAGGGTATCCCGGGCCCCGGGTCCTGGCACTCTTGTCTGCAAGAATCCTCCGGTACCAATTTTTCCAGCCTGCGATTGGGGGCAAAGGCCAGTTCTTGAAAGCATCCTGCCATTGAGGAGGTGTGGACAGAGCCGCTTTAAAGGGGATCCTTTGAGATTCAGCTGCGATGAAATCTCGAGGATCAAAGTTTCCTATGGGGCCAAGATAGTAGGATCTTGAATTGGCCTCGGTGCGAATCAAAAGCTCGGTGGAAGGCTCCTGAAGGAGAGCGGAAAAGAAATCTCAGGTAAAAATTGAAAACCTAAATGCCGAATGAAGCTTACGGGAGGAGAATTTACCTGAGCAGCTTGGTTGTGAGCCGCCATTGGGGATTTGAGCTCAGAACAAGGGGATCTAGGGTTTGGATCTAGACGAGGATTCCGGCGGATTGCGAAGAGAGAGAACAGGTGTTGACAGATTCGATTTGAAAATGTTTGTGGCTGGAGTCAATTCCGGAACAAAATCACTTTTATCCCGCAATTGAAGGGGCATGTGTTAACACCAAAATTTGGTAAGGAGTCTGACTTGTGGGTCCAGCTCGATGAGGAGTCCGTCTGGCGGAAGGAAGGTTTTCTCAGATGTATTCGGCAGAAAGATCCGCGGTCGGCTATCTGCTTCCGTTCGGCAAGGGAATAGTTGAGCTGATTTTGCGGGATTGGACGGTGACGTGGCTCAAGCAGGAAAGACGAATGGATGGATAAGCGATCAAGCTTAGAGATAAGTTAGGCAACAAATCCATTCGAGGTTGTACTTGGCAGGGTATAAATATGAGCCCTGAATGTATGTAACATACACAATCATTCTTAATACAAACCGGCCTTACGCCAAACCCTAGAGTCTATTTGTCGTGTCGTCGAGTTCTTCGAGAGGGTTCATCGATCCGTCGACCTCCGTGAGTACCGGCAACCTTGTATCATATCTAGTATCATGCGGTGGATTTAGATCTGATGCAAGTAGTCTTGTTACCATGCTTCGTGTCATGCGGTAGATTCAAGCTTGGTTCAAGAGGGTTTCTTGTTAGGTCATGAGCCATGCGGTAGGCTAAGATCTAGCTTGAGGCTAGTTATCGGCTCTATTGGATTTTGGCAAGATCCAATAGATTCATTAAAGTTACCCTGTGTTACTTTGAGTTTTTACTTTATGTTTAAATTCATGTAACACCCTTTTGCCCAATCTAGATGGGTTTGGATCGGCTTTATCCCTCTTGTGATCCTTATGCGAGTAGAATTCGTGCCTTGGGCTAATTTAACACGTGGATCACGTGCTTTCCGATAGCCGAAACCGAATCGATCTAGGTTGCTACGTGTTGCGGGTTCAAGCTTGCCAACGTTGGTATAAATCTTGAAAGAACTAAGTATCACGCGGTAGATGCAAGTTTTTGGGTTGCTTTGGAGCTAGTCATTCGGTGGATTAGATTTCGAATCAATCTGATAGATTTATTTCGCTTGGTAATGTTTGTTCCTTCTTCATGAACCCCGAATCGGCTGTTCAGCCGTATTCGGTTATGTTTCTTCACGAGTAGAACACGTGTATATATCATGCTTTAAATAATGTATGCTTTTAGCTTTCCATATTTAGATTGTATCATGTGGTGGATAGATCTATTTGAGGAAAGTGGTATGATCTCCATGCAAGTTGTATCATGCGGTGGATAGATTTGTTTGGCATCGTACCCGACGGGTTTTAAAGTACCTAGACATGCGGTAGACTAGTGCTTTGGGCCTATTCATGCTTGTTTATTACATGTTTATGCTCGCGCTTTACTTTATTTATTTATCTAATGTTGATCATCATGGGGATCGGTCACGATCTTGTGTGCGTGCATCTCTATCTAAACAAAGACCGATCGCTGTCATGCTTACGTCACGCATTCGGCTATGTTACTTTTCTTTTATAAGTTCCCGAATGGTTTCAGTTTATTGACAGATAGCTTTCCATAGCTATGTGTCATCCCTTTTGGCTTTGTAGCCGTAAATATGGAACTGTCTGGTACCACCCGGCAAGTTCCAAGCTTTGGTATTTAACTGCATTGTCTTTTGTTAATTTTCAGGAAAAATTGACTGGCATGTCTTGTGATTCTTTGCACGTGTGAAGCCAGCTTGTTCGGCTTGCTGTGTGCTTGGCGCTAGGTGCACATTTTGCGTCAACACCACCGACGACGACGACGACGAGGAGACGTTGCAGGACCGCTTTCAGCTGCGGTCGAGGTTTAGCCGTCCAGGCTTACCTCATGTGCCTCTTGTGCAAGACCCACCGGCTAGCCTGGAGGCTAGCCTGGCTGCGCCGCCACGGAGGCCGCGCAACCCCGCCCGCAAGCGGGTAACGAAGAAGCTGAGGGTCTCTGAGACCACGCCTCAGGAGGTAAGTTGTCTTGACTAGTGTAGTCGAGTACCCATCATGCGAGTACACTTGCTGATGAGTAGTCTTCCTTGAATGCAGGAGGTGCCGCCAGCGGAGCCCGTCGAGGAGGGCGACGAAGGCGAGTGGAACACAGTGGGGGAGCCCGCTGGAAGTCGTAGTCCAGCCCCCACTGTCGAAGAGCTCATAGCGCAGTTGGAGCGCCAGCCCCTTGCTCCTCAGGGGAGCACAGAGCCTGCGGCTGCTGCCGCTGAAGAAGTGATAGCCGTGGGAGCGCAGGAGAGCGCTACACCGGCTACTGCTACTGGAGGAGAAGCAACAACCACAGAGGCGCAAGAGGAGGCGCCCACCGAAGCTGGACTGGTGGATATTGCCAGCATCCTTGGAGCCCCGACCGTGACGATAGTTCGGTCCAGCCTGTAAGTACTGAACCTTTCCGAGTAGTACTTGGTGTAGTAGTCGAGCTTGAATGAAAACTAGCTTTGTGTACTTCTGCAGGAAATCAACAGACTTGTCCTGGGAGGGAGATGAGCCCTCCGCGACGGTGGCGGAGGAAGAAGTCGCGCCGCCCGTCGAGGAGTCAACTCCTGCTCCCCAGGTGGAGTCCGAGGCGCCGGCTGCTGAAGCTGCGTTGCCCGAGGCCAGCGTGGTCGAGGGTAAGTGTTCTACTGTGGGTTTGATCTTCCCCATAGAGTAGTCGTAGTTGCTGATGAACTTGATGTCTTCTTGTCAGGCGTCGAGGCCGAAGGGAGCGACATCCCTGCGGTGGTGCCTATGGAGAAGTCGACACCACAGGCACCGGAAGCTGCTGAGGGAGCCCCCGAGCCGATGCAGGAGGTCGCCGAGGAAGCCGCCGCGGCGACCGGAAGAGAGGAGGCCACCGTACCAGCAGAGGTTGTTCTAGAGGTGGCTATACGCTCTCCGGAGATCCAGGACGCAGAGCCCATCCGCTCTGCGCCGATGACGGAGGCCGCCGCGAGTATTCGTGGCGGAGTAGAGCTGCTCGCAGACGATCTGGTGGACCCGGCAACGGTGGCCAGGCACCTGGAGGCAATCCGCCAGGCCGAGCAGTGGATGAAGGTAAGTAGCCGTAGCTTCTGAGTAGTCAATCCTCTGTTGTTGAGTACTCGTTGACGTGTGTTGTCTGTGCAGGATGTCGTGGAGAGGTCCCGCAAGAAGTCCAACATGCTGCAGGGCTTTGGTGACGCGGTGCTCCGGGCTGAGGCACTGGAGGATCAGCTTGTGAAGTCGCGGAAGAACGCGGCCACCATGCAGGCCAAGCTTGACCGCCGCTTTTGCCAAGTATCACAATGACATCCAAGAACTGCAGGCAAAGGGCGATGATTTGGTGCGGAAGAACAAGGGCCTCCGCAACAAGAACAAAGGTACGCCGTTGGACTTGTCGGGTATTTGTTGGAGGTCGAGAGGTAGTCTGACCCGCTTCGGCTTGTTGTATTTGCAGAGCTGGAGGGCCAAGTGGAGCAGTTGAAGTCCTCGGAGACGAGTATGAAGAACCTCTTCTACCGGGAACAGGAAGCCCGCCAGGTACTCGAGCTCGACTACAAAGAATTTGCCTTCGAGTGAGAGAAGCACATGGAGCTTCGGATTGGATCTAACCGCGATCTCGTCAACTGCTACAAATCATTGTAGAAGTTGAATGAAGATTGCGAGGCGCTGCGGGCCCAACTGAAGGAACTTGAAGAAGCCGCGCTGCCGATCGCAAGGCTCTTGGTGCCGCACCCGGGCGGCCCCAAGATCGCTCCACTGGTGGATCGCCTCAAGGAAGCCCCAGGCCGGCTGGCGGCTTATGTGAAGCACATGTCGAGGTCGATCCCGAAGCAGGTCTTGGCCTTCATGAAGTCCTACTTCCTGAGGGCCCCAGTGGAAGTAGTCGCTGGCGGGGTAGCCGCCAACTGCACCGATGAGCAGTACTCGGAGCTGCTGGAGCAGATGGCTCCCATCGCGGAGCAAGTAGCTGATAAGCTCAATCTCCAGTAGCCCTGTAATAGTTAGCTAGTAGCCAAAGTTGTACAAAAACAATTGTAATGAATCGCTTAAGTATTAATGAAAGAAAATTTCCAGCAATGATACTCATAGTCGCGATCTCAGAGTGCGGAGCCCATCGTGGAGTGGATGCGAGTAGTCGTACTCGGCGGTAGTGGTCCCGTTGAAGGGAGTAGACAGTAAAGAAGTTGATGAATGATCAAACTTTATTACTGAAGAAGTACACCTGGATGGCCAGGGCCGTAGTTACAGAGTAGTCGCCTGGACCCGGAGGCCGCTTACAGCTGAGTAGTGCTAGGGCGGGTAGCCGCCTACAGCAGTAGATCCGTAAGTAGCCGTGTAGGCTGGATCTTGGAGTACATGGTCTCTTAGTAGACCGCTGCTAGAGTCCTTGACGCTCGTCGTAGCCCAGGATCCGTAGGTAGCCGCGCGGGCTGGATCCTGGAGAGGAGTAGTCCGGAGACTGGAGTCAGGACTCGGAGGCCTCTTACGGCAGAGGGGTGTTGATGTAGTCGTGTAGACTTGAACCCCGGAGTAGTCGTGTAGACTAGGCGTAGAATCGACAGAGCTGGTTGACGTTCCACGAGTTGCTGATGTCTTCGCCTTCAAGTGTCTAGAGGCGGTAGGCGCCCGGCCCAGTCACCTTTGCCACGGTGAAGGGACCTTCCCAGGGGGAGCTCAGCTTGTGTAGTCGTTCCGTGTTCTGGATGCGGCGGAGGACGAGATCACCAATGTTGAAGGAGTGTTCCTTGACATTGTGATCGTGATAGCGTCGGATACCCTCTAGGTACCTTGCTGATTGGACGAGGGCAGCGCAGCGAGCTTCTTCGGGGCTGTCGATGTCAACTCGTCTACTATCTTCTGAGACGCCTTTGTCGTAGTGCTCCACTGCTGGCGAGTTCCATATGACGTCGGCAGGGAGGATTGCTTCGGAGCCGTAGACCAGGAAGTAAGGGGATTGCCCCCTTGGCTTGGATGGCTGAGTCCGTAGCCCCCAGAGTGCGTTGGGTAGTTCCTTGATCCACTTGCCCCCTTTGGAGTTAGAAGCGTCGTGTAGCCGCTTCTTGAGAGCGTCGAGCACCATCCCATTGGCGCGCTCGACTTGTCCGTTGGCCCGAGGATGGGCAACTGAGATGTATCGGACGTCGATCCCGCTGTTCTCACAGTACTCCCAGAACTGGTGGTTGTTGAAGTTGGAGCCTAGATCTGTGATGATGCGGTGGGGTAGTCCGTAGCGATGTACGAGTTCATCCAGGAAGTCGAGTACTCTATCAGCCTTGGGGCATGTGACCGGCTTGACCTCGATCCACTTGGTGAACTTGTCAATGGCCACCAATACTCTGTTGAAACCACCTGGCGCAGTTGGCAGTGGCCCAATCATGTCGAGCCCCCAGCAGGCAAAGGGCCAGGTTGGCGGTATGGTAACTAGCTTGTAGGGCCGGGACGTGTTCTTTGCTTGGCGAAGTGCGGCATCCCTGGCACCTTCTGACGAGTTCTTCGGCATCGCCCAGAGCTGTGGGCCAGTAGAAAGCTCGCCGGAAGGCCTTGCTGACCAGCGTGCGCGAGGACGCGTGGTTTCCGCAGACGCCCTTGTGGATCTCCTCCAAGATGTCCTTGCCTTCTTCCCGAGGGACGCACTTCATGAGTACTCCAGAAGATGCAACCCGCTTGTAAAGCTTGTCTCTGACGAGGACGTAGGACTTGGCGCGGCGGATGAGCTGCTCGGCCGAGTTCTTGTCGGAGGGAACCTTTTGCTCGCTGAGGCAGTCGATGAATGGTTGCCTCCAGTCCACGTCGATCATCATGACCTCCTGTCCAGCCGGTGGGTGAGCTGGGACAGTGGTTGGTGGCGCCGGCTCCGGGATGGATGGCGCGTGGAGCTCGTGAACGAAGACACCCGCTGGTACTTGGGCGCGGGTAGATCCGAGCTTCGAGAGGACGTCTGCTGCAACGTTGTTGTCGCGGACGATGTGATGGAACTCGAGACCGTAGAACTTGTTCTCGAGCTTGCGGACTTCTAGGCAGTAGGCGTCCATGTTCTCCTTGTTGCGGTCCCAGGACTTGTTGACTTGGTTGATGACCACTGCGGAGTCGCCATAGACTAGTAGCCGCTTGATGCCCAGTGAAGCCGCGAGGCGGAGCCTGTGTAGTACTCGGCTTCGTTGTTTGAGACCTTCCAGAAGATCTGCAGGACGTACTTGTGTTGTTCGCCCGTTGGAGAGATCAGGAGTACCCCTGCACCTGTGCCCTCGAGGTTGAGTGAGCCGTCGAAGTACATCACCCAATGCTCTGGTCACATGGTGGGAGTAGGCAGCTGGTTCTCCCGCCACTCCGCCATGAAGTCGACTAGCGCTTGCGACTTGATGGTCGTGCGTGGCTTGAAGTCGATGGTGAGGGCGCCGAGCTCGACTGCCCACTTGGAGATTCTTCCAGTAGCATCTTGGTTCCGCAGGATGTCGCCGAGCGGGTAGTCGGTGACGACGGAGATCGAGTGCTCCTGGAAGTAGTGTCGTAGCTTTCGCGAGGTGATGAGTACTGCGTACAGGAGCTTCTGCACAGGCTGATAGCGTGCCTTGGACTCTGATAGAACCTCGCTGACGAAGTAGACTGGGCGCTGGACTGGGTAGGTGTGGCCGTCTTCCTGCCGCTCGACGATGATGGCAGTACTGACCACGTGGGTAGTCGCAGTGAGGTGGAGCAGTAGTTGCTCGCCCTTGTGAGGAGCCGTGAGGATTGGCGGCTTCGATAGGAAGTCCTTGAGCTGAGCAAGGGCTTGATCCGCCTCTGGAGTCCACACGAACTTCTCTTGATGCTTGAGTAGTTTGAAGAAGGGGAGCCCCCGTTCTCCAAGCTTCGAGATGAATCTGTTCAGTGCCGCCATGCACTCGGTCATCTTCTGGACGTCTTTGATGCTCGTGGGAGCTTTCATGCTGGTGATGGCAGAGATCTTCTTGGGGTTGGCTTCGATGCCGCGTTGGCTGATGATTAAGCCATGTAGTTTGCCCGAAGGTACGCCGAAGACGCACTTGTTAGGGTTGAGCTTCAAACGGTACTCGCGCAGTGATGCGAAAGTCTCTTCAAGGTCGTCGATGAGGGTACTGGAGTTTCTGGTCTTGACGACCACGTCATCCACGTAGGCTTCGACGTTCTTTTTGAGTTGCCTCTTGAAGCAGGCCTGGATAGCTCGTTGGTAGGTAGCGCCGGCGTTCTTTAACCCGAAGGACATGGTCGTGTAGCAGTACGCGCCAAACGGAGTCATGAACGCGGTCTTCTCCTGGTCTTCTTCCTTGATCGCGATCTGGTGGTACCGGAGTAGCAATCGAGGAAGCGAGAGCGAGGTCGCGGCCCCCGCCGTGGAGTCGATGACTTGATCAATCCGCGGCAACCCGAAGGGGTCCTTGGGGCTGTGCTTGTTGAGGTCGGTGTAGTCGACGCACATCCTCCACTCCTTTGAGTTCTTCTTGCGGACGAGGACGGGGTTGGCAAGCCACTCAGGATGGAAGACTTCTCTGATGAAGCCGGCCGCGAGTAGTTTGGCGAGTTCCTTCTTGATGGCGTCCCGTCTGTCGTCGGCAAAGCGTCGGAGGTGTTGTCGCCTGGGGGTGGCCTTAGGATCGACGTTGAGGCGGTGCTTAATCGGCTCCTGGGCACTCCGGCATGTCCGTCGGCTTCCACGCGAAGATGTCGCGGCTAGGCCCGAAGGAAGCCGATGAGCGCGTCTTCCTATTTGGGGTCGAGGCCAGCCCCGATGGTGGTGGTCTTGCTGGGGTCGCCCCGTTTCGAGGTCGATCGTCTTGACGAGTACCTCCTCAGGTGGCCGAGGCTTGTCGCGTCGTCAGACTTCTGTGGGATGTCGAGTTCACTTGTAGCAAGCTTCTTCGACGCGGCGTAGACCTCCATCTTCGCGTTGGGTACTTGATTCGTAGACGCGATCTCCACGGCTTCTGTGTCGCAGTCGTGAGAGATCTTCAAGTCCCCTTGAAGAGAGAGTACACCGGCTGGGCTTGGCATCTTGAGTACCAAGTAGGTGTAGTGGGGCACCGCCATGAACTTGGCGATGGCCGGTCTGCCGAGAATGGCGTGGTAGGAAGTATCGAAGTCCGCGACCTCGAACTTGATGTACTCGGTACGGTAGTTGTCCCGAGATTCCCCGAAGGTAACTGGCAGGACCACTGAGCCCAGTGGAATAGCCGCGTTGCCGGGGACGATGCCGTAGAAGGGCGTGTTGCTCTTGGTGAGCATGTGGGTGATGTCGAGCTTCATCTTCTTCAAGGTCTTGGTGAAAAGGACGTTGAGCCCGCTTCCACCGTCGATAAGCACCTTGTTGAGTTTGGAGCCCGCGACCACCGGCTTCAGGACGAGGGGGAACCGTCCTGGTTCAGAGAAGCTGGTCCATTGATCCGCGCGGGAGAAGGTGATGGGTACCTCCGACCACCTGAGAGGGGTCGGGACCGCTGGCTCAATGGACATGACTTCACGACGGGTAGCCTTCTGCTCCCGCCTGCTGGGTAGTCCGCCGAAGAGGACGTTGACGGTCTTGTCAGCCTCCTAGAAGTCGTTGTTGTCACCGTCCTTCTTCTTGCCTTTTTTGTCGTGAGGGTGCGGTGGCTCCGGCGTATCCTTGAGCGCGTGCCTGAGTTGGTAGCACTGCTCGGTGGTGTGGTTGCCGTTTGGGTGCCACGGGCACCTTTCCCTCAGCAGGTCCTTGAAGCCGCCGGAGTTCTTCTTCGAGTTCTCCTTCGCAGGGTGCTGGATAGCCGCGACAGTGTTGTCTGGCTTGTGCTTGCGGTTGGGACCCGAGTAGTAGTAGTAGTTGTTGTTGTTGCGACCGCCTTGGTTCGCGTTGCTGCCGCTGCCGCCGCCCTGGTTCTGTTTGCTCTTGCCACGGATGGCGTCGTACTTGGCATTGGCCTTGTCTTCTTCATCCGCCCAGGCCGTGATCATGTCCTTGAGGTGGGGGATGGACCTGGGGCGGTGACGACCGAAGTCTTCGAAGGTGCGGCGGTGGTAGAGACCGTCTTGGAAGAGGTCGATGACCTCCTTGTCGGTGACGTCGACGACGGTAGCGCGCTTGTCAAAGAAGCGGCGCATGTACTTGCGGAGGGTCTCGCCTTGTTCCTGCTTGACCATGGCCAGGTCCATGCGAGTACCCGATCGGCCCATGGCGCCCGCGAAGTTGCTGGTGAACTGTTCCTTCAGCTGGTCCCACTTGTCGATCGAGTGCTTGTCCAGCGACTCGAGCCATGTGAGTGGAGCTTGATCCACGCAGAAAGGGGAAGTAGAGGCACTTGGTGTCGTTGTTGCCGCCAACGTTCTCGATGGAGAGGGCGTAGCACCTGAGCCACTGTTTGGGGTCCTTCTTCGCGTCGTACTTGGTAATCCCTAAAGTCTTGAACTTGTCGGGGAGGAGCAAGTTGCGAAGTCGAGGTGCGAAGGCGGGGAAGCCGTCGCCGTCACCTGCGGTAGTCGACTTCTTCCGCCGCAGCTCCTCAATCTTTTGGTGTGCGTCGTAGCCGCCCTGTGAGGCGCCAGAGGCGTGGCTGTTCACGTGGCCTTGGCCACAGCGACTGCCGCCGCCGGCCCTCCTGTTGGCTCCATGGTTGGAGCTTCCGCCGTCGCTGCCGCCGCCGTCGGGGTCGTTGCCGCCGCCGCCGGCCGGAGCACGGTGGGGGACGATCTCGCGGTTGCTGTTGTCACGCTGAGGAGGTCCGCCGGCGTTGGAGTGACGACGGTTCGGCTCGGCTGGGAGCTCAGCTCGAGTACGGTTGGGACCGTTGTTGGCGCTGCGACTTGTAGCTTCGTTGTCGCAGGGCCTGGCGGGAGGAGGTTGGTTGACTCTGTTGTCGACCCGCATGAAGTAGGCGTCTTCAGCGAGTTTGGCGATGACCTCTCCAGTGCGTATGCCCTGAGCCTGTCGTGCGATCGCTGTGATCGACATGAGGTATTGCTCAGGGGTAGTGTGTACTCTGTTCTCGACCACCTGGAGAGCTTCCACAAGGTTGCGGACGGGGAAGTTGTCGCGGAGGCACCGGCGACGTTCGCTGCGCTTTCGGTTACGCTCACGTCGAGCGTCTCTATCTGTGGGGGTCTTGTTTGCTGGAGCATCAGCAGAGAGCTCGTCGGAGGAGATGTCTTCAAGGTACTTGTCTTGAGCCGTCCCTGAAGGTCCTGGGGTGTCACCGGCAGCCATGAAGACTTGGCGATCAGGGGTGCCGAGGCTAGACTCAGAAACCGCCACCTCAGTTGGGGTGTTCGAGTCAGCTCGGGCAAGAGGTGTTCCCTCCTGGAATGGTAGCGAGTCGATGTAGGCGACGTAGTGTGAGTCTCCGCTTATCAGGTCAACATGCTTGCGGTCTGGCCAGTAGACGAATCTCCCGGCCGGTGTGGATGTTATAACCAGCCCAGAGGCCGGCCCTGATAAGGGAAGCTCAGTGGAGTTATCCTCGGACTCGGGCTCCTCAGGGTCCGACCCTAAGTCGAACTCGTAATCAGAGTTCGAGTAGAACTCGGAGAGAGGGCTGGAGTCTGAAGCGTGGCCGGGGGCGGTGTCGGAGTCCGAGTTGTACTCGGGTACGAGCTCCTTGCCGGCCCGGCGCGAAGAGGGAGCCCCCGTGCGGGCCCGGCTGAGGGTGCGGGGGCCACGCGCGGAGCGCTCACGTCGTGAGGGGACCGCCTGCGATGGCTGAGCCGCCGGCTCGCATGCGATGGCCCATGGAGACGTCGAGTTCGAGTTGGAAGCGGACTCGAGCTCGAAGTCAGCGTGGCGGTTGAAGAGCAAAATTTCACCGAACTTGCCGGCGAGTTCGCCTGTGACAACTTCGGGAAGCGTCACGAAGCCGGTCTTCGGGTTGGGCGGCATGGTCAGGCGGCGTTGGAAGGAGCCCGCGCCGTCAGCAGTGTTGACCCAGGCGCCGAACACGAAGGTGTCGCCGCGGTTGAAGGCGACGGTTGGCTTGAAGTAGACGGGAGCCGTCGAGTTCGCCGTCTGATCTCGGGCGAGATCCCCTACCTGGCGCGCCAGCTGTCGGTGTTTTAGACCGGTAACCTACTAAGGGGAGTACCCGAAGTAGATGAATGTGGCCTCGCCGAGATCGGTAACTCGAAGGAAGAGACACGTGGCACACAATTTAGACAGGTTCGGGCCCCGAGGTGCGTAATACCCTACGTCCTGTATGCTGCGTAGCTCTGGATTGATTGGGCACGATTACAAGGTGGTGCAATAGTGCGCCGTGAGTTGTATATGATGAGATGCTAGAGAACGGTCCCTGCCTCACCTTATATAGTCCGGGAGGCAGGGTTACAAGTCGGAGTAGGGAGAGAGTACTAGTCGGGTACGTCTAGGAGTCTTCCATACAGTGCAGGACATGTACAGCTTCCTAACCGAGTACTTCTTCTCCGTAGTCCTTGTGCTCCACGCCTTCAGGTGCCGTGTAGCGCAAGCCGGGTAGTCCTAGGGGCCCACCAGTAGTCGGTCCTAGTACCCACCGAGGTAGTGGGCCCAGGGAGGTCCATACGACAACCATTGCTTTATCCTCCTATTGCATTTACATATGGAACACACAATCCATCAATGCTCAAGTTCGACAAGGAAGCAGTTGAACGAATTTATTCTCTGCTTTGATAAATAAGCATATTGTAGTGTCCCTGTCAAAATGGTTAGCACCTATCCCTGTATGCTAATTAAGTAAAATATGAACTGTGTATGTCTATGTTGATTTTATTTACGACTGTATCAACTATTTTGCTTGTCAGAGAAAACGAATTTATCTAATAAGAATTAAGTTTAGATTTTTAGTCTTTCTTATGTTGCTCTACTGACAAACCTGACATATCATCAATGCTTTCTCCCACAACAACAAACTCCTCTACCTCCAGTGCATCGTCACAGCCCATCATTGGTGAACCTTCTTCACAGGGTCACTCAGCACAGACTTCTGCGAGTAGTACTCGATCCCGCGGCTCCAGGACACAAATCAAATGGCCAGAAGACAAGTTGACTGTGTTGACGGTGAATTTCCGTCAACCTAGAGTACTTGTTATACATTGGTTTCGATTATGATTTGCAACTAACCCGCCACTAGGCATACTAATGATATAACAAGTTCACACTTGCATGTCGATTTTGGAGTCTGTTGTTTACGTAGGAAATCTACACTAAAGAGGAGACTTTGGGGATAAGTTCACCAAGCAATTTGGAAGAAGATCATGAAGCCCGACAAGAGTCAAGACACGCGATGAACATGAGTCCGAATGACCCGAGGATCGAAGCGTCAAAGTGCAAATCTTTAGGGACTCAACCAGAAAATAGCGAAGCTTGCATAGCAAGGATTCAAGCCTTAACCGTGAAGGAAACGACGTCAAAGGCCCACATGCAAGTGCACACGAATAAGGGATCACGCGAGAAGCAGCCGGGGAGGAAACCGGGGCCGAACCGAGCCGAAGTGGGCTCGGGCCGGCCGGCCCGGGGCCGACCGGCCCAGCCCCCACTCCGGGGTCGGTTCGGTCCCCCCTTTGCCCTAGGTGTTCGTCTATTTATTGCCTTAGCCGCCGTCGGACGCCACATCGAACAAATCATCCTACCGACGCTAATCACCAGAAAACCGCCACCGCAAGATGAGGGAGAGAGTTAGATGAGCTCGTCGCAAGGATCAACGCCGGCAGAGAGAAGGAAGCAAGAGGAGGACTCCAAGCCGCTGGCCTAGGGGTGTTCCCAAGCTCCATCGCCGCCATCTTCATCGACGACGTTCTCCGGAGTCTCCATCACCCCTATGTGCTTCAATCCGTGTAAGATGATGGGGTAATGTCTCCGTTCATCCCTAGGATTAGATGGATACATGCTATGTGATCGCTACTTGATTCGTGGTTTCAATCTATTGTCTTCATGTTGATGATGCTTTGATGATTAAGGTAGGCCACCGTGTTTTTCGGGCGTATGATATCCGCTACTCCCATAGATTCCATCAACATACCGTGTCCATCATAGGTCTAGTCACGAATACCTTCGCGTAGTGACAGTACGAGAGGAGGGAAAGGGCGAAACCGTGGTCACAACCCCCGGTAGATTGGTTTACTGCTTTCGTGTAGTAGATGCATACCATGTTATCCTAGATCCTAGGGAGGGAACGCTTATCTTTCTTAATCACTCTCTTGGGTTCACCCCTTTACCATCTAGTTTAACCCTAGATTTGTTTGATCAACTTAACTTAGATTAACTTAGGTTAGATTGTTTTTACTTTTAGATAAATACTCTCTTTAAAGGTTTCCTTAGTCAACTAGATTAGTACTTGGTTAAGCGCTAGTAATCCCCTTGCTCCGCGGATTGATAAGAACCTTGGGAATCCTGTGGTGAAAAATGTGTAGGTCCGTACGCTTGCGGATCGTAGGTGGATACTAGTTTTATCCGTCAACAAGCCCCTTTTTCTGGCGCCGTTGCCGGGGAGCAAGCCAGTTTGCTACGTTTAATCTAGTATTAATTTTGTTGATTACTAACACCTAACCCTTATTTTCTAAAAAAAAGAAAAAATATTTTTTGTTTTTCTTTCTACTTTTCTTGTGCCTAGATGGATTTGTTCACCTCACCATTGGAAGACGAAGAGATGTCGCTAAGGGAGCTAGCAATGCCGTCAATGGAGGACATTGAGATGCAAAAATCAGATTTGACGTTTGCTACAACCCACTATGAAGTGAATCCTGGAATCATCAAGTTAGTGGCGACAAAACAATTTAGAGGATTGGAGGATGACAACCCATATAGACACATTAAGGAATTCACGATGTTATGCAACACGGTGCAACAAAAAGGAGTTCCGGCCGCTTGGTTCAAGTGGAATCTTTTTCCATTCTCTCTCGAAGATGAAGCGCGAAGATGGTACACACTTGCGTCTGTTGAAGCAAAAGGAAATTGGGATGAGCTAGTGAAGAAGTTTCTTTCGAAGTTCTTTCCCATAAGAAAGGTCCAAGACTTAAGGAGGCAAGTGCTCAATTTCAAGCAAGGAGAGGATGAAGGAATTGATGAAGCATGGGACCGTTTTAATGAACTACTTGAGCGAGGCCCGAACTTGGGATTTTCCGGTGACTTGATGTTGCATACCTTTTATTTTTCACTAACCCCTAACTCGTCTCGTTTTGTAAGCATGTGTGCAGGCGGTGATATAATGGATAAAACAATTAGTGAAGCTGCACAAATCTTACAAAGGATAAGCAATAGACAAAGAACAATACGAGATTGGCAAAGATGTTGTCGAGAGGAGAAAAACGACAAAAGCAAGCCCAAGGTGCTTGCTGAAATTTCTGAAAAAGATGAACCGAAGGTCAAGGAAGATGAACCGACCATACAAGAAAGTGAAGATCCACTTCCCAAAGTAAGAGAAGTCATTTCGGATGTTAAAAATGTTGAAACTAACATGAATGTAGGCCGAAGTATGTGGAATGCTAGACTATTGGCGGAGTTCATTCAATCCGGTTGGATTCAAGTTGATTTCGCCCCACTAATTAACTACCGAAGGAAGGAGGAACGCCGACACGTTGCCAAACTAATTGAAGATATATTTGATCAAGAGATGAGTGCAGAGTCGATCCAAAAGATGTTTGAAGAAGAAAGAGAAGAAAAAGATGAAGGATGGATCGACCGGTTTGACAACTCAAAGATTTATGATGAAGGAAGAGAAGAGTACAACCGTGATGAGCCTAGTGACTCAAAGGATAAATGGGAGGAGATAGGACTCAAGCTAGATGATAGCTTGTGTGCCATTGAAGCCTACACACTAGCAAATCAAGACATGGAAGTACTCAAGGATGAAGGAAAGAGTGAATCAACAATGAGCGATCTTGACGACATATGGTACATGGAAGATAAAGAAAGCAACATACAAGTCTTTGAAAATGAAGATCTGGTTGATAAAGAAGACTTCAAAGAAGAGATGAATGCGTACATAGTTGAAGGATTACATGTTCCACATGATGAGTTGAAGAAATTGCAAGATGGTGATGAAGAGGCAACTACACTTGTTGAGATCGATTTGCCTTCAACACCGCTTGATGAACCAAATATCACTCTTTTTGAAAAATCTCTAAGGCCAAGGTACGCGTTGAAATCTCAAAATATTATTGGTATTGATGTTGATAAATTCAAATACTCATGCTCAACCAATAGTAGGAATGATAGTTTAATGTCTATGCCTTGTTCCAATAGTGATCATGTTGATGGGCTAGATTTTCTTGAGAATGAAAAAGAATAAACATTTATTTTTGATCCAATTAATCTCACACCTAACAACCTTTGATTAATGATGAGCTAAGTGCTATGCATGAAACATATGCTTCTTTTATTTACACCTTGACTTGTTGCTACAATTCACATGTGGTTTAATTATGGATGCGTATGTTTACAATAAGTTTTGTAAATCTCGATCATGCTTTGTGCTTGGTCAAGCTAATGACCTTAAAGAATCATATGTCGGGAAAGGCCCGATTTTCACTAACTATGTAGACAAGGCTTGAATAATGAAAAAAAGAAGTCATGCCTAAAAGAGTTGCCAGATAAATCATCAACCTCTCCGAAACCCGCGATGGATGCTGCTGTCTTCATCAATTTGAGAGCTTGTTCAGAGGTGTACAAGTGAAGAAAATGAGATACTCAGAAGCTCCATCAAATTACCATTCCAACACATCAAGAACCAACAAGTTTGAAGACCCGTGCAAGGAGTTATGGAGGAAACATTGAGCGTTGCGCGTTCTGAAATTTCAGGACAGATTTCATCGCCGAAGTAAAACGGACGTAACTCTCTTGTCCGGAGTCCGATTTGAGCAAATAAAGACTGATTGGAAAGGAAATTTTGTGCACTGTGCAATGGAGTAGAGCTTGAGTATACTCTCTGTTCTGGACATTAAAAAAAATTCATGGAGTGAAGGCAGCACCGAAGGATGATAAAAAAGGACATAATGATGAAACGAAAGGATGCTTTGGGCAAGTCTTCTATAAGTGATCAAGCACAACATGGGAAGTAAATTAAAGCTGCATTGGTACCTTTTCTTCTTGCATGAAGGGCCATGGCTATGCAACGAAAAGAAGGTATGTGAGAAAGTCCAGCTCTATGACTTTAAATGAAGCGCTTTTCGGGAGGCAACCCGTTTCTTTATCTTTTTACTACTTTCTTAGAGAAAATAAAGAATGACACTATCTTATGATGATCAACTTGTGGTTATTAATCTAAGTTCAGTTTTACCTTTTAGAACCACCATCATGTTCATGATAATATTTATTTGTATGCATTGCATTTTGTTATCAATGTGATGTTTCTTTGTGTATACATGTTTTGCACATAGTTGGCTTGGTTGTTTTATATACTTAATGATGTATGCTTCAGTTTCCATGTTAATGCTTCATAGGTACCTATAGGTATTTTCCTTTTGTGATCTTGTGTAAACGTGGTGTTTAAATAAGATTGCGGACCATCATCGTTAAGTTCGATAAACCTAGCAGGCTTTTCATATGTTTTCATGTTGCTTTGGTTAGTTTATAAGATTTGCAATGCGCTTAATTTTTCTTGTGCTATAAGAGTTATTGATTTAAGGATAGACATGGTGTTTTAACCCTAGATTTATAAACCTTTTTGGCTATGGAGAAATTCGGCAACTTAGTTGTAAACATGGTGTTTAGAACTAGGTGAAAACATTGTCTTTGTTTATATGCTTTCCTATCATGTGCATACACACCTTGCACCACGTACACTCATTAGGTTTTTATTTCTCATTTAACTAATTATGCCAGAAGTTAAGAATCTTAGGAGGCATTGTTGGATTGTTGGCAATTCTATCTACTCCCAACCGTCACCTTGGGGGTAGAATGTGCGTTTAAAACGTCTTACAGGCAAGATAAAGACTCTCACTACAAGGAAATTGAAGGATGGCTAAGAAGTGCTTTGTCTTCTTCCATGAATAGAAAAATGCTAAGCATGGGGGAGACCCTGAATCTTCAACACGGAAGTGCAACATGACGTTCTAGAAGATAGAATGATCAAGATCGTTAACATCACCGGATCAATGCGCAAGAAGTCACCAATCTCATCAAAATTCTGCATGGTCTCGAAGGGAAAACACTGGATATTTTTGGATATTTAGAAGCCCCATGAAGTTACGATTCCAACAAATCAAGAATCAAGACAATCGGAGGTTCCTACAAGCGGTTATGCCCGAATCACCGAGTGCAACACGTCCTGAAATCAGTTTTGGACAGCACGCAGCGCTGAAGTAAAACGGACATAGCTCCCTTGTTTGAACTCCGTTTTCGATGAATGACCACACGTTGGAAAGGTAATTTCATAAACTTTTCAATAGAGCTATATTTCGATATATGTTCTGTTCTGGACAGAGGGGGAAATCCATGAAAAAGAGACAGCAAGGAGATGATGAGAACAAGAAAGAGGAGATGGTGATAACAACATTGAAGAGAAGGGTGACCAATGACTCCATTAAGCATACAAGATTAAATTCAGAAGTTTAGGAGCATTGATAAATCAAGACAAAAGCAAAAGCCACATCGATACATGGAGATGTCGGAAGAAGGCAACGAAGAATTACAAAGGATGGTAACATCTCCATGGACCTTCTCTTTTACAAACACAAATGCTTGTAAGTATGCCTTCAACCTCAACTAAGGTGCAACCTTTTGTTTTTCTCTTCAAACAATAACATGGCTACTAGGAGGACAACCTAGGTTTCTTTTTACTTTCAATAGATAAGCATGACCATGTGTTCACCTCGATGTTCTATATTGCCTATGCTTACGGAAAGATGATGGAAGTTGTCGCTTTGTTTTACCTACATGAAGTTATACATGTCTTGGCTAATTGCTCTCTATAATATGATCTGAAATTAATTTAAATACTGGCCCTTTTATTTGTGGAGGTGAAATGACTATGCTCTAGACCCACATACATATCTTTGCTCTTAGATTTAAGTTTATGGATAGCCAGATAACTTGTTGTTTTTATGAAAACTTAACTTTTATGCTATCTACATATTTGTGATGCTCTTGCAAAGTTCTACCTACCAAAGCCATATACATATATGTTTTATGATAACAAAACCCGTAGATTGCAAACATATGTTTTGATGAGTTGGATTAGGATTGATTTCTATGGTTCGAGACTAAGAAGCTGGTCATTCCTTTGTGTAACTTTTTCATGCTAGCCTTTTTGTCCATGCATTGTGGGTTTTCACATCGAAAATTTCACAAACTTCGCTGGGCATCCACCCTAAACGAAAAACATCCTTTTGTGATCACCTCCTTGTCCACAACCCAATTTGAGTATGGAGTAAAATTCTCGATGGAGATTCAAATATTCCGCAATATTATGGAATTTATACTTACTTTAGCAGTCATTTCCCCTCTCTTTTATGCTCGAGGACGAGCATCGTTCAAGCATGGGGGAGGAGTCATTCTCTGACACAAATGCTATGTAAGTATTATGTTGTAAAAAGTTTTGAGGAGCAAAAGAAAAAAAGAATAAAAATGAAAAAAATATGATAAGAAGAAAAGAAAAGTAAGAAAAATAGGAAGAATAAAGTGAAAAAAAAGAAAGAGAGAAAAATGAGAAAGAAATAAAATAAAGAAAAAAAATAAAGATGCTCCTCAGTTCTTTTTGCTTCATAAGTTCTCAAGTGCCTTGATGACAAATCCATACTCAAATCTTCCAAACATGTGCAATCGGATAACGAGGACTTCACTCGTGCCTCGGGATCATCCATTTGCCACTTGCACATGTCCACTTATCTAAATGTGTGTGTTTCATCCCTCTCTCTTTCCAACATTTATTTTCCATGGCCTTTTTGACGAGTCTCGGTAATTCCAATAGATCTCTCTCTTAATTTGACAATATTTCGGATGTTTTGCTAGGATTGTTTTTAACCTTCCAAGCTCCACATAAGCCTTCCACTATCACATATGAGTAGAGTAGGTTGAAAATAATCTAGTATAGGCTTAAGTGACTTGATGAGATGAGTGTTTCCATGAGCTTTTGCAAGAGATTTTCACTTATGTTGGATATGCATCTTTTTGAAAATCTTCCATGTGACAAGGTAATGGTTTGAAGTTCACTTAAGTTTGAGAGCATCATATTAAATGTGGCTTGTTCTTTATTGTTAGTCTATCTTCCATAATGAAAAAGAAGCCGGTCACAACTTGAACTTTAAAAATAAATTCTTAAGAGAGAGCAATTTGCCTCGTCATGAATGACTTAGTGCAGGGACAACATTGGAAGGCAACATTGATTTCCCTTTTAAGCAAGGATTACTTACTCGAGGACGAGCAAGGTTTAAGCATGGGGGAGATGTTGACGGTGAATTTCCGTCAACCTAGAGTACTTGTTATACATTGGTTTCGATTATGATTTGCAACTAACCCGCCACTAGGCATACTAATGATATAACAAGTTCACACTTGCATGTCGATTTTGGAGTCTGTTGTTTACATAGGAAATCTACACTAAAGAGGAGACTTTGGGGATAAGTTCACCAAGCAATTTGGAAGAAGATCATGAAGCCCGACAAGAGTCAAGACACGCGATGAACATGAGTCCAAATGACCCGAGGACCGAAGCGTCAACGTGCAAATCTACAGGGACTCAACCAGAAAATAGCGAAGCTTGCATAGCAAGGATTCAAGCCTTAACCGTGAAGGAAACGACGTCAAAGGCCCACATGCAAGTGCACACGAATAAGGGATCACGCGAGAAGCAGCCGGGGAGGAAACCGGGGCCGAACCAGGCCGAAGTGGGCCTGGGCCGGCCGGCCTGGGCCGACCGGCCCAGCCCACTCCGGGGTCGGTTCGGTCCCCCCTTTGCCCTAGGTGTTCGTCTATTTATTGCCTTAGCCGCCGTCGGACGCCACATCGAACAAATCATCCTACCGACGCCAATCACCAGAAAACCGCCACCGCAAGATGAGGGAGAGAGTTAGATGAGCTCGTCGCAAGGATCAACGCCGGCGGAGAGAAGGAAGCAAGAGGAGGACTCCAAGCCGCTGGCCTAGGGGTGTTCCCAAGCTCCATCGCCGCCATCTTCATCGACGACGTTCTCCGGAGTCTCCATCACCCCTATGTGCTTCAATCTGTGTAAGATGATGGGGTAATGTCTCCGTTCATCCCTAGGATTAGATGGATACATGCTATGTGATCGCTACTTGATCCGTGGTTTCAATCTATTGTCTTCATGTTGATGATGCTTTGATGATTAAGGTAGGCCACCGTGTTTTTTGGGCGTATGATATCCGCTACTCCCATAGATTCCATCAACATACCGTGTCCATCATAGGTCTAGTCACGAATACCTTCGCGTAGTGACAGTACGAGAGGAGGGAAAGGGCGAAACCGTGGTCACAACCCCCGGTAGATTGGTTTACCGCTTTCGTGTAGTAGATGCATACCATGTTATCCTAGATCCTAAGGAGGGAACGCTTATCTTTCTTAATCACTCTCTTGTGTTCACCCCTTTACCATCTAGTTTAACCCTAGATTTGTTTGATCAACTTAACTTAGATTAACTTAGGTTAGATTGTTTTTACTTTTAGATAAATACTCTCTTTAAAGGTTTCCTTAGTCAACTAGATTAGTACTTGGTTAAGCGCTAGTAATCCCCTTGCTCCGCGGATTGATAAGAACCTTGGGAATCCTGTGGTGAAAAGGTGTAGGTCCGTACGCTTGCGGATCATAAGTGGATACTAGTTTTATCCGTCAACAGACTGCAACTGGACTTGATGCCAACTTTTGGACTACCCCAGATGCTGTGAGGGATAGATTTGTATTGGTTTGTGGTCTCATTGCTCGGGAGAGGGTGTCAATCAACAAGGCGGTTGATGATCTCTCACCAATTGAGAAGGACCATCTGTTTACAGTTTTAGAGGAAAAGCTAGATTACCCAGCCAATCTGGAAGAATCTGTTCACAAGAAGGTAGTTAAGGCATCTATATCACAGATTGGAACCTTGCAACGGTGGTTCAAGGTCCATTTAAGAAAAAAATGTGAGTGAAGAGAAGACTCCCTTTGTGAAGCATGCCTTTTTGCAGCAACAAGACTGGGACATGTTTGTGCAGGAAACCAATTCTCCTTCATTTTAGCAATTGAGCCAGGAGATGAAACAAAAGAAAGCATTGCATAATAAGCCACACAAGACGGGCAGAAAAGGTTATCGTGGTAAAAGGAAAGAGTGGGAGGAGGAGGATGCAAAGCTCGCTGCCGAAGGAAAACAGAACCCTTGGGACCAATTTCCTGGACGTTCGAGACCTTATCTGCCGGCAAGGGTAGGGAAGAAGAAGAAGAATACTAGTGAAGGAAGCAGGGGCATAACATTCAGTAACCCTGCGGTGGTGGGGGTAGCAAATAGGGTGAAAACACTTGCAGCTCAGGGTAGCGATGGTTCTTTCTCTGGGTTAGGGAGGATGATATCCTCACCGCAACACTTGAGACTCTAGAGCATCGAGGTTGGGTCCGAGGCGTGTCTAGTTCACTTGGCTGGAGTAAAGGGTTTGATGAAGAGTTCGCTGGAATGTACATGAAGAAGAGGAACAAGAGGTCTGATGCTCATGATGTGATGGCAGACAAAACATTTAAATCAATTGTCCATGCTCTAAGACTATCAGGCATCAACATACCCAAAAATGCGCTTCTTCCTTCCCAATTACTAGTGCCTGTCAGTAGCAGTCAGGAAGAAGATATGGATGGCATTGAGGAAGAAGATGGGCATGACAGCGAGGAAGAACATGCACATGTCAGGGAGGAAGATGGCAGAGAGCACGATCATTGGAATGCCAACAGTGACAAAGCGAATGAAGTGCACAGTGATAGTCGATCACCTATGTTGGACACAATAGATAAGCTGACAGAGCCAACTGTGTGCAGCCTTTTGGATGGCACCGTGGAGCTCGCACTAGCAAAAGTCTTTCCATCTCAAAAGGCTTGCCATTCAGTACCGGTGCAGGATGGGTATGTTGTGCTGCAACCTACTTATGTGTGGCCAATACGAGTCAATACCCTCTGCCTGTACCAATTGAGGGTGACGTACCAACCCTACCTACGGCTCTCGTTCAAAGGATCCAATGGCCGAAGGACAGGATCATTATACCACACATGACGAGACATCCCAACCTTGAAGCCGCAATAGGTAGCAGGGGTACAACATCAAATGGAGGTGCTGCAGCTCAGTGTTAGCAAGAGAAGGCTCAACAGTAGCAACAACAGCAGCAGGTCAGCAAAACTACGTAGCAGGAGCGTCGACAACAACTGGAGGAGTAGCCCAGGAAAACTCCGCCTAAGCAGCAGCTACAACTTGAGGACAATCAACAGACGAAACAACACCCCCTCCAGCAGCAGGAGCGTCAACAACAACAGGAGGAGCCCAGGCAAACTACGCCTAAACAGCAGTTGCAACATGAGGATAAGCAGCAGACGAAACATCCCCTCTCCAGCAGGAGGAGGAGCGCAGGCAATCTCCCCCTAAGCAGCAAATGCAACAAGTACAACAACCTCTGCAACATGAGGAGCCCAGGCAATCTCCACTACAGAAGGGGAACTAGGCCAGGAAACCTCTGTCTAAAGATGAGATTCTTAATTGCGTTAATGGGACAGAACAAGACCGACCAAAATACAAGCCTGGTGCACTTATGTTGTCAGAAGCAAATGTAAAGGCTGCTGGACCAAATTGTGCCAAGTTGCATGCTTATGTCATGGAACACAGTAAGGATAAACTTGCCTTTCCAGCAAAGGTGGATCAAGACTACTTTAAAGGTGGTTGTGGTGTTTTAATGTCAAATATTGAATTCAGTAGTGTGTTTAACCTTATAACACTGGCTTCTCTGGATGTTACCTTCATGAGGTTGTGGACATTGTAAGTCCTTTAAAACCTAAAAATATATTTTTTTAATTTAGACCGCAAAGTTCATGCATGCTAACAATTTGATTTTTTGTAGGAAAATGATGGACAAGGCAGCAGAGAAGTAGATCGGTGTTGGGTTTTTAGATCCAGATTTGTTTACTTTAACAAATATTTCTCAGCGTTCTTAGCAAGTTGGAAAAGCAATCTCAAATGCAATGATGAACAACTACTATGTGGTGGGTGCCTACTGCACTAGCCACTGGGTAACAGTGATCATCTGTATGAAGTTCAAAGAGGTTTGGTATCTAGACTCTACTAAACAATATCCCTCGCTAAAGTTCCCAGACCTCCAAAATGTTTTGAACGGGTTAGTTTCTTGTTGGTTTTTTCACAAAAATTCAATCTCTTAGTGTTTCTAATTGGTATTGTTGACCATGCAGGGCCTTTGGTACAATATTTTTTGTTCACAAAAAATCAATCTCTTAGTGTTTCTAATTGGTATTGCTGATCATGCAGGGCCTTTGGTGATGCATAGGAAAGAGTGACGAAAGAAAAGAAAAAAAAGCCAAAAGCCACACTCAAGCACAAAACAAATCTCGTTGTAAGACCGAGGTTTTTTATGGTCCCTTCTTACCTATTTGGTACTGCATTAACTTGTCATTTTGGTACCTCAATGCAGTGTGCTCAGCAGCCACAGGGGTCCTCTTTGTGTGGATTTCATGTGGCATTCCATATGTTAAGACTACTCGATGACATACCTGACATCAAGAAGGCTGCTGTAAGTAAATAATAATGTTAACCTTGTATCTGCTCATATTATCCATCTGATTTTAAAAAATGATTTCTACTTGTATTCTCATAAATGATTGTATTTTGCAGGATTTCAAACCTCCTGTAGATGTTTCCACAGAAGATGTAAAGCGTGTCCGGGAGATGCTGTGCAAGTACATTCTTAAGGAGACCATCGACCAAAAGGGCAAGTTCTACAATGGTGCACCATGAGTTTATTGTGACCAGAAACTTGAAACTCATTCAGTCTTCTTTAGTCAGGTGTTGTTGCTTGAGAAACCTACTTGGCTTGCTTGGTTGGGGTCAGATACTGCCTAGTTCAGGCAGCTTTCTCATGACTCCATCCAAACAAGCCCTGATGAGAGTAACTTGAAACTTGATGTGATCCTAGCTTGTCTATGATAGAGAGAAAGTAGACGCGCGTAGAAACAGATGCGTCTCATTTCGTCGAGATAGTGGAGACGCCGGTTCACAGAATGCATCTCTGAAGGACCGAAACGACGAACCAGAGAGGGGGGGGGAGTGAATGGGAGCCGATAAAAATTCTATTCAAGAATTCGGCCTATGAACCCAAATTCACTCGTGCACCTCCGCAAGCTTCTCTTGCCAAGTTCACGTAGCCACTGCAGTGCTACTGAACCTAGGAGCAAGACCCAACCAACAGCCTCAACACACACGCAGCGGAACCACACACGACACGGCTGCTGGCAGCCCAAACCGGTCAGGCCGGTTTCTGAAACCGGTCAGGCCGGTTTCTGAAACCGGTCAGACCGCTTCTGTTGGACTTAGCCTTACGCAGGCAGGGGAAACCGGTCAGACCGGTTAGGCAATCCGGTCAGACCGATTCTGTCCAAAAACTCCCCAAAGACCCCAAACACCTCAAAAGCCTTTCCACATTTGAACAAACGAAGCCATGGAGCAGCAAAGACTTCCTTGCTCAAAGACCTTTCTCGATAGCCCACAGGGCGAAACCGGTCAGACCGGTTAGGGAAACCGGTCAGGCCGGTTTTAGCCTGGACAGTCGGGAAGAACACAGCCCGCGGGTCAACTCCCCCAAAACCAAACCTCGATCTCCCGAATCGCTCCACGGACTTGAACAAGACTTTGGGGATATTAGGAACACCTCATGAGGAGTCCATAGCCAAGTTTAATCCCACCAAAACTCTTCCAAAAGGGAGGAATCAAGAAATCCCGCCAAGAGCACTTCCAACCCAAGAACTCAAGTGTTGACGGTTAATAATTGTATCAAAGTTCGTTTGTGACTCGCAAGCGTGCAAGTCTCCCGTCGTAGTCAAGGGACCCTTCTTCCCTCGAGTGGTGAACCCAAGGTATCGAATCCGTGGAACAAATGTGTGACGCAAAACTTAATCTAATAAAGCCAAGTAACTTCAATCTTCGATAAAACCCTAATGCATCTAAGTAAAAGACACAAAACGAATATAATCTACTAAAGACCGGAGAAAACAAAGTAAGATCGGGTAGATAAACCGATCTAGAGGGATCGGGGTAAGCCTTTTGTTGAAGTTCCAAGCAAGAGAAGAAGTAGCAAATCGAATCTTAATAGAAGCCTCTTTAAATCGTGGTTTCCCGTCCAAATCCGAAAACATCCGCCTTTCGAGACCCCCGTTCTGTCACAACGTATCCCTATTCATGCGGGGAGCTTAGGGCGAGTCAAAAGACAAGTCGAGATTCTTTCGGAAGATCCGGCGTGTACCTCTAGCCACCGCGGCTACAAGAACACCCTATGTAATCTATCTCGAGAATAGAATTGGAATAAGCAAAGCCGATCGAAAAACGAAATCTTCGAGGAAATAATTGATCGCTAGGAAAAGATTCAACTTGATAATTCAACTATAACAATGATACATACACAAGATCACCACCGGGATCCTTCCTTGATCTTGCTTCTAGCTCCGGGAACTCCGACGTGGTCTTCCGTGCAAGGTTCCCACGTCGGCTAGGGGAACCCTAGTCAACTAGCTCGACCCTCTCCTCTCCGAGATGGTGTCCCTCTCTTCTCTGCTCCTCGGCGGCCGATGACGAATTCTTCTCCACGGGGCTCTCGGTCAGGGGGCTATAAATAGCCCGATTGGCGGCTAGGGCAAAGGAGGGGGCATTTGGGCCCTGGATGGGCCTGGGCCGACCGGACTGGGCCGGCCGGCCTGGGCCCATCTAGGCCCAGCCCGAGGGCTCCTTCGCTCCACGTCGGTTCCCTTGCTTCCTGGATGTTTCCCCCTTCTGCATGTAGGTCCATGTCGTCGGTTTCTCTCCGAATTGGACTCAACTCCTTGTCTTGCAAGATCCAGCACTTTTCTGGTCAGGTCCTTGGAGTCTGTCGTCTTCTCGGATCAAGTCCCTGGCTTCTTGGAGTTAAGTTTGCTTCATTGCATGACTTGTACGGGGTTTCAAGGTCTTGTCATGAGGTGCTTGATGAACTTATCCCGAAAGTCTTGCATTCAACACTAAAACCCTGCATAAATACTAAACTCCAAAACCGACATGCACACGTGAACTTGTTATACCACGGGGGTTAGTACCAATGGATAAGATATAAAACTCATGCCAACACCGAAGGTAAACTCATGGCTAGGTTGACGGATTTTCACCGTCAACATCTCCCCCATGCTTAAACCTTGCTCGTCCTCGAGTAAGCCTTCGATGGATATCATCATTGCCAAACAATGTTTAAACTTTGCATTTGATCACACATGAGAAAACCTAATGCTCTCAAAATTTTAATTCATTAAAGTTCCATAATGTACTAGCCTTCATCTCTACGGAGGGTAGATTCTTATTAAGCTTATCCCACGAGTATTAACATGCTCACAAAGTTTACATAGATCTCAGAATTTTTGAAATAAAGAACGAGATAAAGAAAAGAGCTAAACCAAGCTCACAAATTTAAATCATCTTGTATATTGCTCATGAACTCTCAACTCACTTGTCTCTCAAGCCTATATATTCTACTCCTTTCCCTCTCATATATATGTGTGGTAGGCTTTATATGGAGCTTTGGGAAAGTTTAGTCCTAACAAGGTTTTATAAATGAGGTGTTGTCAAAACAAGACAAGCTTCTCATGGTCTTACCGAGACTCGTCAAAAAGGTCATTGGAAAATAATGTTAAATCAAGGAGGGGAAAGAGAAAAATACACACACGTTTAGATGAGTGGACATGTGCAAATGGCAAGGAGTGATCCCGAGGCACAAAGGAAGTCCTCGTTATCGGATTGCACATGGTTGGAAAATGAGAATGGATCTTTTTAACTTGAAGCCTTGAATGCACTTTTAGAGAACCGGGGAGTTCACTTTACGCATATATTTTTTTTCTTTTTCTCATATTTCTCATTCTTTTCTTTCTTTCTTTCATTCATTCATTATATATATATATTTTTTCTTTCTTCTTGTAAGACCTTCACCTTGGAAGTCACGTATATCACCGAATTTTTTTTCTTTCATCATTATATTATTTTTTTTAAAATACTCCCTTTTGAACTCTAAAACTGCACCGTACCTACCTCCTCCCCCATGCTTAGACGTTGCTCGTCCTCGAGCAAAGAGGCGAAAAATAAGGTAGGTACCGGAAATAATTTTCCTTGGAGAGATACTTGAAATCTTCAATGTCGGCACCGTCTTGCGATCTTCCTTGAATTGACGATCCATTCTCAACGATAGGTTGTGGTCAAGGAGGTAATCACAAAAGATGATATTTGGTTTAAGGGTAGATATCCGGCGAAGTTTGTGAGATCTCCGATGTGGGGATACACAATGCACGGATAAAAGGCTAGCAAAAAGATAGATACGCAAAAACGGAATGACCAGCTTCTTAATCTCGGGCCAGAGAAATCATGGCCTGCAATAACTCACTCAAAAATAAATCTTGTACACTAAGGTTTTCGCACTCAAATATATATAAGGCTTTGGATAGGTTGAGCAACACACAAGCGATATTTGTGACAAGGTTAGCGATATTTTTGAGCATAAAAGACATCTTTAATCTATTCATAACTTGAGAGCACATAAAACACTATGGGTCTTTATTTTAATCATAACCTCCGCTGAAAATTAAGCTAGCATTTAAATAAATTCAGATTTGTATTTTTAAGAGAGCACTAGCTTAAACATGCATAAAT
Organism: Cenchrus americanus; assembly: GCA_947561735.1. Taxonomy (NCBI): domain Eukaryota; kingdom Viridiplantae; phylum Streptophyta; class Magnoliopsida; order Poales; family Poaceae; genus Cenchrus; species Cenchrus americanus. Next base: position 69,959,031 of record OX387244.1, on the reverse strand, counting down.
CAATTACAAAGATGAACAAAGCTGCAATTATAATCATATATCATCATGGCACGAATTTTGTAACTTTTCCAATGATATAATCAAGGTGGTGTCTTTATTAATGATGACATCAAGTTGAAATACAAACTGAAAATAAACAAACATGCTTGCTGAAATTTAAATAAAAACAGGAAATACTACGCAAACACACATAAGCAAAAGCTGAAAATTACGAGAGAAAAAGAAAAGAAAAGAAAACTAAAGTTCCTAAATCTTCTAGTCCTCCGCCGGTGGTTGATGTTGATGATCTTGATAATAATACCCTTGCTCATAATACGATTGGACATTCCCTCCGACGAATTGATTTGGCTCCACGAGGTGAAGGCGTCCGAGCTCAAAGGCAATATTTGCGTTGCCTTCACCAAGTTGAGCTGCGTTAGCTTGGATGGCTGTGATGTTTTGGGCGTTTCTTGCAGCATACCCTCCAATTATGGCCATGCTTTGTTGTGGTTGGGGATGATGAGCGTAGTACTCCGCGAAGTTAGCGTTGGGCACAACATAATTTGGTGGGGGTACCGGTGCACCACCCCCCCATGCTTGCTCTTGTGGCCCTCCGTAATAACTTGGCGGAGGAGGGACCCCGCCGAATGGTTGCACATTGGGTTGTGCTCCACTCGCTTGTGCGGAGGATGTTCCCTCCTCTACGATTCTTCCTCTTTTGTTCTTCCTTGCAGGGACAAGAAGTCCCTCTTCCAACCAATCTTCTCTTCCTTCGTTGAAAAGCCTAAGCCTCTCGTTGGGAAGGGGTAGGTTCACTATGGCCAACCGATAACCTTCTCTCTCATCTCCACTAATGTATTTGTCTTGCCGCAAATACTCAATGCCGAGAAAGGTACCACGCAAAAGGTGGTCGGGGTTTCTTGCGATCCCCGGCCGCAAGGAGAAGGCCAACATGGAGAGGTAGCACCCCGAACCAATATTACCCGCCCCCGATGTTGCCTCACAACACCAACGGTTGATCATAAGGTAAGAAGGGTCTATTGGCTACCTGGCAATTAAAGCCGAGTATAGCCAATTCAACTCCGTGTCGGTCACCTTTGTCTCCTTCATCCTCCCCAATACCCTCTTGCACATCCAAGAGTGAAATATCCGGATAATGGGGTTGCGGATGCAATTGCGTTGTTGATGGGCTTCTCCGGAGATCATATTCCAAAATCCCGCCAACATGTCGGGTGGCACGTCAACTTTCTCCGGAGCTCCCTTGTGGAATCCAAGCAGCTCCCTAACGTGCTCGTAGGGAACCACTTGTTGGACTCCCTCCAAACGGAATGACAAGCTTTGCACCCCATCATCATCAATGATGGGTGCAATAGTCATCAAAATTTCCAAGGCGAACCCCAAATGGGTGTCCACCGATACTCCGTTGGAGAACTGCACCCATCCAAGGTGCCCCAACATATAGTATATGTCGGTGCCAAAACCCAAGGTGTAGAGTGCTTGGTCGTCGAACTCGACGTTGGGCACAAGCCTCTTCTCAAGATTAGAGAGCCTCTCCTCCTCCTCCGCCGACAAGATGATGAAGTCGTACGAAGAGTATGTCGGGGTGTAAGGAGGTGGCGCGGTTGAGCGAGTCGATCGTCGTGGTGGCGCGGGCTGCTCCTCCGTGTGCCCACGAGGTTCGGTAAACCTCATGGAAGTGCTTCTTGCAGCCCTCATACCACTAAGCAGGAGAGCATCGTTCCTCCTCGGTGGTGCCGTATCCGTCTCCATGCTCCGTGGAGACTCGGAAACCGAGTGCCTCCTCGAAGACGTGGTTGATGACGGCTTGGACGACGACGAACTCTTCTTCTTGGAGAAGAGACTTATGGTCTTCTTCCACATGGTTGCTGCACTCTTTTCTTCAACTAAGACTCCGGGTTGCAACCGGTAACTAGGCACTTAAACTTCCTTGCTTCGGATGTGGACTTTGAGTGGATTAAGGATGTGGATTTTTTTCTTGAGCTATCAAGCTTGGGAAGGTTGGCTATGTCTACGGAGGTTTTGAGCACACAAACTTGAACACACAAGCAAAGGAAGGAGAGGGAAGCTTGCCCGAGAAAACGGGAGCCGGGGGGCTCCTTATGTAGGTGAGGCCGGCCGGCCCGGGCCGGCCGGCCCGGGGTCCTCCCCGGCTCCTCCCCGCCTCGTCTTTCTTCCAACACGATCATTTCGCCTCTCGCAACTTTCCCCGCCCGCGTGCTCCACGAGTTGCACCGCCCAAACGCTCTCGTCCACTCCTTTTCTTGCATTATTGGTCCTTCCACTTGATGCTCCATGCTTTGGGTCATGTCCATGCTCCCTAGCTCCACTTGCTTCACATGCCACCATGAAATTCCTGCAAAGTTGATGCTTGCTGCCCACCATGCTTGTCCTTTGCATGTGGAATTGGTGAAAGTTGATAAAAGGGAATCCAATGGTGCATGCATGATTAATTCAAACTAGATTGCCTCCATTAAGGTGTGTTTAAGGTTAAGCACTCCTCTAATTCGAAATTTAAAATATTTTTCAGAGCCATGCAAGAGCTCAAACATAATTTTAGAGAAGTTTTTAAACCATTAAAAACAAATGTAAGTCGAAAATATTTTTCGACTACGTCGATTTCGGTCTCACCGGTATAGTTTGCCTTCATCGGTTGAGAGCAAACATTTTCCCGGCTTGATTATGGGGGCATAGGTTTAGGTTCTAATTTTGGATAAATAAGAAAGATTTTGAATAAAACAAAATTAGAATAGGCTTAGAAAAATTCTAATCCTAGAGAAACCAAGGATAAAGATTTTTAAAACCAACCAAAAGTTTTGATTTCTAGGTTCACGCGAGTTCTACCACGTGCTGAATTTTATTAACACTTAAATATAAATCGTGGCTCTACTCGTGTGGTTTTAGCATGAGAAATAAGTCAACCTCAGCACCATAATGAGGGTGAAAGGTTGAGTTAGGTTCTGAAATTATTTGGTTGAGGTTTCTCGAAAAGAAAAGAACAAACCAGCACATAGGAGGGTTCATGCGAAGGGTTTATGATAAAGCAAACATTCAATCAAGAATTATGTCTCTAATATTGTTCAACCACTTCTAAGTCTAATGTCTTTGCGTAATAAAACTCAAAAACTAAATTATTAAAAATACTCGAAAAACCCGGAATCGGGTTGTCCTCCCGTAGCTTATTCTTGACTCGACGAAACGGGTTGCCTCCCCGCCTAGCGCTTCGTTTATAGTCTATAGCTAGACTTCTTCACTTGATTACTCCGGATCAACGCTCTTTGCGGGCGTTGCAATCTTGGGTACCCACTTCCGCACCATCTTGGGCGCGGGCTTGTCTTCCGACTTAGTTGGCTTAGTCATTTTTTTGGTCTTCACAGGCGGCTTCTCTTCCTTTGTCTTGACGGATGCAACACCTTTTTTGATTTTCTTTACGTTCATTTTTTTCGGCTCCTTCTTCTTTTTCAGCCCCTCCGTTTGTTTTGGTTCTCCCTTCACTCCAATCATGTTGCATGCCTCAATCCTTGGACGGAACTTGAAGGAACTCCTTTCTCCGTTGATATCGAACATGATCTCCCCCTTGCCAACATCAATAATAGCTCCCACGGTCTTGAGGAAAGGCCTTCCTAGGATGAGCGGCGGCTTCTCCCTCTCTCCCATCTCGAGCACAACGAAGTCGACGGGGATGAAGTGGTGTCTAATCTTCACGGGTACATCTTCAGCAATGCCCAAGGGATAGCGAATGGAGTTGTCTCCCAACTCCAAACATATTCCCGTAGGCTCCATTGGTAGGCGTAGCTTCTCGAACACATCCCTCGGCATGACGCTCACACTAGCTCCAAGGTCGCATAACGCCTTCTCGAAGTTGAAAGAACCAACCGAACATGGAATTGTAGGGCACCGGGGTCTTTTTGCTTCTCTAGCCCATTAGCAATAGCGGCACTACACTCCTCGGACATCTTGACATGATCTACCCCGAGTGTTGCTATCTCATATTTATTTGCAAGTATATCTTTAAAGTAACGAGAATATGTAGGTACTTGTAGGGCATCTAGTAATGGCATGTTGATGCTAAGTCTACGCACAACTTCCACAAACTTCTCAAAGTGGTTGTCAAGTTTACCTTGGAAGAAGCGTGGCTTGAGTTGCGGTATCCTCGTGTCTTCCTCCGGCATCTCGAATTCGGGTTCCTCGGTGACGATCCCCGTAACCTTCTCTTTAGCAGCTCCTTCCACCTCGGTGGATGGTTTAAGCTTCCTTGCTCCCGTGGAACGTTCCGGATCTTCGGTCTCCTTCCCCGAACGCGTTTGAATGGCCTTCGCTGATTCGGGACATTTGGGTTGTCCCGGAAGCTTCCCTTCATCATTAGTGAGGCGCCCCTCAAGTTGTCCAATTTGCGTCTCGAGCATCTTCATCATGTTGAGCACTTGATGATTGGAACTTCCGACCTCCGTCACCTTGCTATCGATGTTCTCCAACACCTTGTCTATGGTCTTGAACTTGGTGACGGTGTCCTTGTTGATCTTAGCTTGCTCATCCATGAACTCCTTCAATTGTATACGAAGCGGAACCGTGTTAGGAATAGATGAGCTTGCATTAAATTGAGGCCTACCTTGCCCGTAGCGGAAGTTCGGCAATTCTCCCTTCCTCATGTAGTCGAGCACTTTGGCTTCCTCCGGACAATCTTTGCGGACATGGCCATACTCTCCACATTCTTCGCATGTGGACCTTGCTTCGGCGGCCTTCAAGTCTTGAGCCTCTTTCTTTTCCATCTCCATCTTCTCCAACCTCCTCATGAGCGAGTCGATCTTGCCTTCAAGTATGTTCTCCTTCTCCACTTGCAAGACTCCTTTGACGTTCCCCGTGGGTTGAACCGGATGTAGGCGCCCGGACGACGCCCACGTGTCATTATCCGCGACCTTCTTGAATAGAGTGAAAGCTTCCGTCGGTGTAAGTTCGATGATGGATCCTCCCGCCTATGCATCGATGATCGTCCTTGACGCCATGGTGAGTCCTTGATAGAACTTTTGCACGAGGTCTTCTTTCGGGAACTTGTGATGTGGAACCGCCCGGGTGTACTCGTTGAAGCACTCGAATGCCTCCGAGATAGTTTCCGTAGGATATTGAACAAAGGTGGTAATCTTATTACGCAAGCTTTGAGTTTTACCCGGTGAGTAGTATTCCTTCATGAAATCCTTCATCAACGTGTTCCAATTTTGCACCGTCTCCGCCGGTTGAGAGTGGAACCATTGCAAAGCCTTCCCGAGTAGTGAAAACGGAAAAAGCCTTGCCCTCATTTGATCTTGAGTCACCCCATCCATGTTGAAAGTCTGACATAGTTGAATGAATGCTTGGAGGTGAAGGTTCGGATCCTCTTTACCGGTGAAGGGTGAATGTTGCACCATGCGGATTGTTGAGGTCTTGATCTCGAACGGTCTTCCGATCTCCTTAAGGTTCAAGATTGGTAGGTTGATGATGTCTGGGGTGCATAGCTCCCCAATCTTGCGTTCTTGCAGTGGTTGGTCACCCATCGGTGGAAGTCGATTCTCCCGAGGACTTTGAGGTGGTGAATTCTTCGGAGATTCCTGCGATCCTTTGTCTTCCGACTCCGAATCTACAAAATCCAGCCTTTTAGCTTGATGTGCTTCGCGTCTCCTTAGCCTGTAAAGTTTTTCTGGATCATCCACAAAATTATTGGGTTTGTTGGAGAGGTAGCCGCCCATCTCCTATTAGGGTTATCAACAAACAAAGTATGCAAAAAAAACTAGAAAGTAAAAACAAATCTATAAAAACTAGGGTTAGACAAACTAGATTAGATGTATTTTGAGGATGATCAAAATTTAGTAGATGCAAAAATAAAAACAAAGAGAAAACTGAAAATTACAAAAAGGCAATAAAAAATCAAATCTTGATCACTTGTTCCCCGGCAACGGCGCCAAAAAAAGGGGCTTGTTGACGGTTAATAATTGTATCAAAGTTCGTTTGTGACTCGCAAGCGTACAAGTCTCCCGTCGTAGTCAAGGGACCCTTCTTCCCTCGAGTGGTGAACCCAAGGTATCGAATCCGTGGAACAAATGTGTGACGCAAAACTTAATCTAATAAAGCCAAGTAACTTCAATCTTCGATAAAACCCTAATGCATCTAAGTAAAAGACACAAAACGAATATAATCTACTAAAGACCGGAGAAAACAAAGTAAGATCGGGTAGATAAACCGATCTAGAGGGATCGGGGTAAGCCTTTTGTTGAAGTTCCAAGCAAGAGAAGAAGTAGCAAATCGAATCTTAATAGAAGCCTCTTTAAATCGTGGTTTCCCGTCCAAATCCGAAAACATCCGCCTTTCGAGACCCCCGTTCGTCACAACGTATCCCTATTCATGCGGGGAGCTTAGGGCGAGTCAAAAGACAAGTCGAGATTCTTTCGGAAGATCCGGCGTGTACCTCTAGCCACCGCGGCTACAAGAACACCCTATGTAATCTATCTCGAGAATAGAATTGGAATAAGCAAAGCCGATCGAAAAACGAAATCTTCGAGGAAACACTTGATCGCTAGGAAAAGATTCAACTTGATAATTCAACTATAACAATGATACATACACAAGATCACCACCGGGATCCTTCCTTGATCTTGCTTCTAGCTCCGGGAACTCCGACGCGGTCTTCCGTGCAAGGTTCCCACGTCGGCTAGGGGAACCCTAGTCAACTAGCTCGACCCTCTCCTCTCCGAGATGGTGTCCCTCTCTTCTCTGCTCCTCGGCGGCCGATGACGAATTCTTCTCCACGAGGCTCTCGGTCAGGGGGCTATAAATAGCCCGATTGGCGGCTAGGGCAAAGGAGGGGGCATTTGGGCCCTGGATGGGCCTGGACCGACCGGACTGGGCTGGCCGGCCTGGGCCCATCTAGGCCCAGCCCGAGGGCTCCTTCGCTCCACGTCGGTTCCCTTGCTTCCTGGAAGTTTCCCCCTTCTGCATGTAGGTCCATGTCGTCGGTTTCTCTCCGAATTGGACTCAACTCCTTGTCTTGCAAGATTCAGCACTTTTCTGGTCAGGTCCTTGGAGTCTGTCTTCTTCTCGGATCAAGTCCCTGGCTTCTTGGAGTTAAGTTTGCTTCATTGCATGACTTGTACGGGGCTTCAAGGTCTTGTCATGAGGTGCTTGATGAACTTATCCCGAAAGTCTTGCATTCAACACTAAAACCCTGCATAAACACTAAACTCTAAAACCGACATGCACATGTGAACTTGTTATACCACGGGGGTTAGTACCAATGGATAAGGTATAAAACTCATGCCAACACCGAAGGTAAACTCATGGCTAGGTTGACGGATTTTCACCGTCAACATCAAGAAACCCCAAAATCGAGCACCTTTACTCACGAATTTGGGAGGGGAATCACAGCCCAAAGAACCACGAAGGGTTCCCATAAATTTCCCCCATCAAATCCCCAAGAGAAAGGTCCCGAAAACAACCCAAAGAAATCACCAAGAGAGGGCTCCGAAAATCACCACCAGGAACAACCGGGAAAAACACATCCAAACCTTGAGGAACCACGCCGAATCATCTATACATGAAACAAAGGTTCATACAAGGTCTAGCAAGCCGCCCGATCATCCATCCCTCTCAACAAGATCTCACCATGAAGCTCTCTTGCTAGTCCTATGGAAAACCTAAGGAAAATAGGAAGGAAAAAGGGATGAGCTAGGGTTCCAAGAGTTGGCTGCCATCCTCTCACCTCTTGGGTTATATGGAGGCAACCGAATGTCTAAAATGCCCTTTCCTAATAACTAGGGATACAAGCCCCTCAAGGGCGTATTTGAAAGCCTTCATGTCTTCACCATCGGACGGATGCCCGGCGACCGCACCCTGCGTAGCCTCAACGCAAGCCTTGCGATCCCGACGCGTGTCCTCCGCCTCGAAGCTTTCGGCGCCCTGCGACCCCAAACCGGTCAGACCGGTTCTCCAAACCGGTCAGGCCGGTTTTGGCCAGACAGCCACGCCCGGTCTTCAGCCTCGGCTTTGTGGCTCAGCCGAGTAACCCGGTGATTTTCTGGTGAAACACCGCAAACCCCGCAAACTTGATGTAGCCTCCACCAAACACCACTCATGACTTGGCTCCCATGAAGTCCCGGCTCGACCTTGGTTTTGTGGCTCAACCAAGAAACCGTCCACCGACTTCATCTTGCTGTTCTTGCCACCATGCGGCCCGCACTTGACCCTGCTGGCCACCGGGTCCCTCGAACGAAGCCTACTTGTCTTCTCCACACCTGGAGGCCTCACCGGCAACAACCTTTCGCGCTTGTTCTTCACCTGCACCAACACGAGTCAAGCCGCAACCTGCACCTGCAATACTTAGCCAAGAATCAGCCCACACAATGTTGTCAATCACTCATCACACAAGGAAGCGACCATTCACCGGTCCTCGAACCACACATGGTCCTCAATCTCCCCCTTGATTAGTGCATTGACAACATACACATTGGTAATTGAACAGAAAAGGAAAACAGAAAAGAAACAGAAAGAAAAACTCCAACAAGCAATCGAAAGCCAAGAAAGGCAAAGAACGAGATCACTTGAAGAAGACAAGTCTCGGACCCCTTAGGCAAGGGCAACAGCTCGACACATCCGAGACAAAAACCATGCTTAAGCAAAGAGCACAAACCACCAAAGCACACCAGAGCTCCCCCTACACAAATGCAAGCTCCCCCTGATCAAGTGCCAACTCTGGGCACAAACCGGTCAGACCGGTTCCCATAACCGGTCAACCCGGTTCCACCAAAACCGGTCAGACCGGTTTCCACAACCGGTCAGGCCGATTTCACACAGCAAACCATACCCCCAAAAGCCAAAAATGCAAAAGAAATGCACAAACTCCCCCTTGACACTTGGGATAGGTTCCAGGGATACAAAGCAACTTTTCTCCACCTTCCTTTCTCCCCCTTGTTGCCAATGCATGAATCAAGGCACACATGCAACCTATAGCTTCTCAAGTATACAAAATTCATCACAAGATGCTACACATGTCCAAATGAGCAAGTTAGATACTCTACAGGTTCATAAAGACCTCAACTACAAGATCACCAAGTTTCACAACCATTGGACAAGGCTAAAAAAGATTTGAGTAATTTTGCAAAAAGTTACTCTCTCACAAGCAAAAACCTAAACATGAGCAAAACATGTCAAAATGGCAAAGCCACACAAACTTCATGCTAGGACAACCATTCTAATCATAAGACCATCACAAACACCCACAAGCACCTCATGTCATGTCAAAGCCACCGAGCCATGTGCCTACTTCTATGTATGAGACTTCTCATTGGTAGACATCATGAAACGGTTTAGCACCCAAAGCAAATTCATTTCAGCACATATGACATGGGAGCATATTTTCCAAGCATTTTACATTACATTTTCAGATTCATAATTGGTATATGAAATGTCTTTGCGACAAAAAGGAACTTATGCCCCTCCACAAGATAAAGCAAGAGGGCTAAACATTCATGATGGCAAATGAGCCTTTGGCCCCATATGATCAATAAACTAGCTATCCAACCACAAATTAAGCATAACCAAGCCACTAAAACATGTAATGATCATATAAAGGCATTTACACATGAGAGAGCATACATGTGACATTTTTCAAAAACATAGCCATCAACCATGGATTATTCATCAAGATCATCAAGAGCTAAGCCAAACTAACCATAGCATACCAAACAAGCTCACAAAGACATATATCTCATTCCATGGTGAACAATGTATATAAGAGAAGCTTTTCCTAACCAATGCATATGATACAAAATGCATGCAATCTAAGATACAAGGATGCCTATACATCATGCTACATATGCCATGCCAAATGCAAGAAATGCACAAAGAAAAGCTATACATATGCTACAAAGGAGCTCCCACACACCCAACTCAAGAAATCAAACACACACCAAGTTCCCCCCCCCCCCCAAACGAGTGAAGGTTGCTTGATCTAGGGGTTTGGTGAAAATATCGACTAGTTGGTCATGTGTGGGTACATGGATCAAAGCTATCTTTCCTTTCTCTACGTTGTCTCTCAGAAAATGATACCTCACTTCTATGTGCTTGGTTTTGGAATGGAGCACTGGGTTCTTTGCAACGCTTATGGCACTAGTGCTATCACATTGAAGTGGGACATAGGTATACTCCTCACCAAAGTCACTCATGGTGTATGAAATCCAAAGAAGCTGAGAGCAACAACTAGCAGCTGCAACATACTCGGCCTCGGTAGTGGATTGAGCAACACTCGATTGCTTGCGGGAAGACCAAGACACCAAAGAAGAACCCAAAAACTGGCAAGTCCCAGAAGTGGACTTCCTATCCAACCGACACCCGGCAAAATCCGCGTCTAAAAAACCATGAAGCGCCAAAGAAGAGGACGCAGAGTACCAAAGGCCGAAGTCGGGAGTGTGACGCAAGTACCTGAAAATTCGCTTCACCACTTGCCGATGTGAAGTCCTCGGAGATGCTTGAAAACGAGCGCACAGACACAACGAGAACTGTATGTCCGGCCTCGTCACCGTCAAGTAGAGGAGTGACTCGATCATGCTCCGGTACTCCTTCTGGTCCACGTGTTCACCTTCCTCGTCCGCATCAAGAGCTGTAGTCGTACTCATCGGCGTCGTCATAGCCTTAGAATCCTTCATCTTGAACTTCCTCACAATGTCCTTGGTGTACTTGTCCTGGTGCACAAAAGTTCCTTCCTTTGATTGCTTGATTTGTAGTCCGAGGAAGAACTGCAACTCGCCCATCATGCTCATCTCAAATTCCCTTCTCATATCATCTGCAAACCTTGCAACAAGAGAGTTAGACGAGCCACCAAAGACAATATCATCCACGTACACCTGCACAATCAGGATATCTCTGCCCTGCCTCAGCAAAAACAAGGTCTGATCGAGCTTTCCCATCTCAAAACCTCTCTCAAACAAGAAACCCCTCAACCTGCCATACCAAGCTCTAGGCGCCTGCTTCAACCCATACAGCGCCTTCCTCAACTTGTACACCCGGTGGGGGTACTTCTCACTCTCAAACCCCGGAGGCTGCCTCACATACACTTCTTCCTCCAACACACCATTCAGGAAAGCACTCTTCACATCCATTTGATGCAACTTGAACCCTTTAGCCATGGAAAAGGCTAGAAGGATCATAATCGCCTCTAAACGGGCTACGGGAGCAAAGGTCTCCTCGTAGTCGATCCCCTCCTTCTGACTGAACCCTTGAGCAACAAGCCTCGACTTGTTCCTCACCACCTCACCTTTCTCTCCCTCTTTGTTTTTCCACACCCACTTTGTACCAATCGGCTTACACCCTGGGGGAGGGTCAACCAACTCCCACACCTGATTCCTCTCAAAGTTTTCCAACTCCTCATGCATCGAATTAACCCAATTGTGATCAGATAGTGCGTGTACAATGTCTTTGGGCTCAAAAGTAGAAACAAACGCAGCATGAGCGAAATGAGAATTGTTCCGAACCCTCGACCGTGTAGTGCGTTCATTCATGTCGCCGACGATCCTCGAAGCTGGGTGATCCATCTGTACTCGCCGGGGAGGTTCTCGCCTCGATGCTACCTCCCCCTCAACATCATCTTCTCCTCATTCTTGATTTGTCGTCGTAGGTGTAGTAGAGGGTCCATCCATCATCGTAGTCGAAGTAGTGGGTACATGTTCCGCCGGGGGCACCACACCGCCATCTTCATCATCACCATGTTCATGCTCCTCCTTCTGAAAGATCTCCTCGCCAAGCTCATCATCACCTGCACACTCAAAGACAAGCTGACTACGTGGCTCTGTCTCGTCGAAGGTTACCTCGCAAGTCTCCACGATTTGGTTAGTTTCAAGATTGAGCACACGATATGCTCTAGAATGAGATGCATAACCAAAGAAAATGCCATCGACAGACCTAGCCTCAAACTTATCCAACTTCCCGCCTTTCTTTAGAATGAAACACTTGCAACCAAAGACATGGAAGTGACTCACCTTAGGTGTGCGACCATGCATCAACTCATAGCATGTTTTCTTCTTGTGCACTCTGAGGTATATCCTGTTCGAAACATAGCACGCGGTATTCACCGCCTCAGCCCAATACCTCCTCGGAAACCTATGCTCATCAAGCATCGTCCGAGCCATCTCGCACAAGGCCATGTTCTTCCTTTCCACAACACCATTTTGGGGAGGCGTATACAGACTCGAAAACTGGTGCTCAAGACCCAAGTCATGGCAAAAGGTTTCAAAACGAGAGTTTCTGAACTCCGAGCCATTATCACTGCGGATAGCTCGTATGGCATCTCCGTGCCTCTCGTTCCTCAACCTCAAGACTAGATCTCGAACAAAACCAAACGTCTCCCCCTTATCCTCGAGAAAGAACACCCACGCATACCGAGAATAGTCGTCCACCACAACAAGGACATACCACTTCCCACCCGCAGATCGCACACAAGCCGGGCCAACAAGGTCCATATGGAGCGAGCTCGCATGGACGCTCGGTCATCACATCGGTGAGAGGCGGTGAGAAGAGGCTACCATCTTGGCATGCCTACAAGGCGCACAAACCAACTCTTTCTCAAGCCTCAACCGTGGCAATCCTCGGACCAAATTGAGTTTACTCAAGCGAGACAAAAGGTCAAAGCTCAAGTTACCCAACTTCCTATGCCACTTCCACAACTCACTCGAAGAACCAGCCAAGAAACAACGCTCCACACCCGAAGACTGAGAAAAATCAGCACGAAACACCTGACCCTCGGGAACGACCATACAGACAAGGACCCCTCAAGAGTCCAAAATCCGAGAACCACCTGGCCGAAACAACACCTCAAAGCCCTCATCCAACAACTGGGACATAGAAAGCAAATTGTACCCCAGTGATTGAACAAGAGCAACACGCCTCAGAGTGATCTTGTCACTCACTTTGATCTCACCTTCTGAAAGCACACGCCCACGCCCATTGTCCCCAAAAGTGATGTACCTCCTTGTCACCACCGGGATGAGACTTGAGAACCACACCTGTCTCCGGTCATATGCCTCGAGCAACAAGAGTCAATCAACCAAATGTTCTTCAAGTCTCCCACCTGAAATTCAAAAACGAGCACGTGAGCGAACAAACGACTCAAAGAGCGGGGTTAGTACCAAAAGAGTAAAACCGCGTGCCGAGCCATTTGCTCGAAAGTGGGGTTAGCACCAACCAAAGCATCTCTCCTACCAAAGCTACCTCCACGAACACCACCACGGTAACCACCCTGAGGGAACCGCCCCTCTCTGCCTGGAGGAGGACCAAAACCACGAAAGAGAACCCGTGGACCGTCCCCTCTCCTTCTCAAAGCTACGACTCCTCCCATCCCCGTAGTGAACTCGAGGGGGAGAACGCCTAGCAACCTGACCACCTGTAAACTCTCCAGCCCAACCACCAGAACCATGACCTCCAGAAACAACCCTCGCACCTGTACGAGCACGAAAACCAAACTTGTCATTCTGCAGATCCCAAACCAGTCTGACCGGTTCCAAAACCGGTCTGACCGGTTTCACTCCTCTAGCAGCACCTCCTGCACTCTTTCGCTCACCCCAAGTCGGAACTATTCTCACACTCGCCTTGGCCCTGGGCATCTGCACACGAGACTTAAGTGCACCACTGGAGGGGTGATACTTTTCCCCGTTAGCCCACTCCTTCGCCATTCACTTCTCTCGCTTCCTCTTGAAGCAAAACTCATCTTTATGGCCATCTCTTCCACAATAGCCACAATGGAACCTCACAAGCTTAGTTTTGGGCTTGGATTGGGGCTGCTCACATGGTTTCTTTCCACTCAACTCCTCTACCGATTTCTCCCCACTAGCCTTCTCACTCACTTTCCCAAAGAACACTTTCCCGGTAGTGCTCACAAACTTGATAGGCTTTTGGAGATCATTTGTGGGTGTAGGAAACACGGGTGGAGCTAGGGTTGTGTCTAGTCGGTTCCTAAGATGGTTAGGTTTTGGAGGGAAATCATTTTTGTGGTGGGTTTTTGGTGGCTCTGGGATATTCTCTCCACTTCTCTCACCAACCTTGTTTGCCCCAAGTCCCTCACCATCCTGCATCTTAAATGCCTCGATCGTCATCCTCAACTGAGGCTCATGGCCAGACAACCAACCCATCAACTTCCTCAAATCATCATTCTCATCCTGCAAACGATCAACATAATGTGCAAGTTCCAAATTTTTCAAAGCATGCATTTCACAGGTAGAGCATGATGTAGGCATGGGTTCCTTCAATTTGGCCTCAAGAGAACTAGTGTATGCATGCATCTCATCAATCTTAGCATGCAAAACAGGGCAAGAAGTGCAAGCACCTAGCAAAGCAGGTCTAGACTTAAGCTCAGCCACTTCAACCCTATGTACATATAGTTCCTCACAATTGGAGGCATGCTTCTCCTTAAACAAAGCAAGATCAGCAAGGAATATGGAGCAATCAGCACAATCATTCTCATCCGAAACAACAGGGCTAGCCTTAAGGGAATCAATCTCAAGCTTGCTATCAAGCACCTGTGTCTCTAGCTCAGCCACTCTAGTCCTAGTATCCTCAAGTGAAGCCCTAAGCTCTTTCCTCATTTTCTTGGCCTCTCTAAGCATGTCATCACGGTTATCAAGCAAGGTGCCAAGTCTCTCATTCTCCTGGCGCAAGAAGGGAAGTTCATCACGCACCTCGTCGTCGGACTCAGAGTCCGAGTCGCTCTGCGTGCTTTTCTTGCTGCCGGAGCTCAGCGCCATGGTGCAGAAACCGTCTCTCGCAAAGCAGCTCAGCCCGCTCAGGTTCTTGGACGACTTCTTGTTCTTGCGACGATCACCTTCATCTTCACTGCTGCTCGAGCTCGAGGTGGAGTACGCGGAACTGGAGTCGACGTCGCTCGCTCCAACCATCGCTCGGGACTTGCCTCGGCTCTCCTTCTTCCTCGATCGTTGCTCGTCCTTGTACTTGTTCTTGTGCTTGCTCTTGTGGTCGCGCCTCGACCGGTACTTGCCATCCGTCCTCGACTTGTTCTTGTAGCTGTTCTTGTTCTCGGCCTTCTCCGGGCAGTCGGCGACGAAGTGTCCTGGCTTGCCGCACTGGAAGCAAGTCCTCGTGTTCCTCCTTATGTTCACGCGATTCTCGTGCAGCCTCTCGAACTGCCTCGTCAGGAGCGCCAGCTCGTCCTCTCCAAGCTCGTCGAACTCTTCATCTGCCATAGACATCAAGGAGGAGAAAGAGAACATCCTGGTGGATGGGTTAGAGTTAGCCTTTCCTTTGGAACCACCAACGAGGGCAAGACTATGGGAATCAGTCGGTCCCTCGAGCTTGGCAGTCATGCCCCTATCCACGTCAGCTGACTTGAGCTTCGAGAACAGCTCGTTCATCGTCAGAGTGTCATACTTCTCCGACTCCACAATAGCCTCGAACTTTCCGCCCCAAATCGTACGATCCAAAGAGTGTAAGAGCTTGACCGCTCTATCATGATCATCATACGGGAGCACGTCCACATTTGCCCTCATGTTGTTCACAACCACCGTGAACCTCTGAAACAAGGCATCGATGGACTCACCGGGGAGATGAGTGAAATTCTCGTACTCTCTCCGGTAGGTCGCATACATCCGTGCCTGAACCTGGGCATTCCCAACATGAGCCTCCTTCAACACCGCCCAAATCCTACAAGCCAAGTGCTCGGTGTGCACCCGAGCGAACTCAGGCTGACACAAAGCACGAAACAAGAAGTCGACTGCCTTATTGTTGGCGTCGAATCTGTCCCTCGATCCTGGAGCGAGGAAGTCCATCGGCTGGACATAGCCTGTGTCCACCGTGACATCCCAAAGAATCTGACCCTTTCCGTGGAGGAACGCACCCATCCGCTTACTCCACATCTGGTAGTTCTTTCCATCGAAGTGTGGAGGACCCGAACCCCGTTCCTGGTACGCCATCCTTGGATCTTAGACTGCTAAGAGTCAATAAAGACCCGAACCTGCTCTGATACCACTTGAAGGACCGAAACGGCGAACCAGAGAGGGGGGGGGGGGGGGGAGTGAATGGGAGCCGATAAAAATTCTATTCAAGAATTCGGCCTATGAACCTAAATTCACTCGTGCACCTCCGCAAGCTTCTCTTGCCAAGTTCACGTAGCCACTGGAGTGCTACTGAACCTAGGAGCAAGACCCAACCAACGGCCTCAACACACACGCGGCGGAACCACACACGACACGGCTGCTGGCAGCCCAAACCGGTCAGGCCGGTTTCTGAAACCGGTCAGACCACTTCTGTTGGACTTAGCCTCACGCAGGCAGGGGAAACCGGTCAGACCGGTTAGGCAAACCGGTCAGACTGATTCTGTCTAGAAACTCCCCAAAGACCCCAAACACCTTAAAAGCCTTTCCACATCTGAACAAACGAAGCCATGGAGCAGCAAAGACTTCCTTGCTCAAAGACCTTTCTCGACAGCCCACAGGGCGAAACCGATCAGACAGGTTAGGGAAACCGGTCAGGCCGGTTTTAGCACTGGACGATCGGGAAGAACACGGCCGCGGGTCAACTCCTCCAAAACCAAACCTCGATCTCCCGAATCGCTCCACGGACTTGAACAAGACTTTGGGGATATTAGGAACACCTCATGAGGAGTCCATAGCCAAGTTTAATCCCACCAAAACTCGTCCAAAAGGGAGGAATCAAAGAAATCCCGCCAAGAGCACTTCCAACCCAAGAACTCAAGAAACCCCAAAATCGAGCACCTTTACTCACGAATTTGGGAGGGGAATCACAGCCCAAAGAACCACGAAGGGTTCCCACAAATTTCCCCCATCAAATCCCTAAGAGAAAGGTCCCAAAAACAACCCAAAGAAATCACCAAGAGAGGGCTCCAAAAATCACCACCAAGAACAACCGGGAAAAACACATCCAAACCTTGAGGAACCACGCTGAATCATCTATACATGAAACAAAGGTTCATACAAGGTCTAGCAAGCCGCCCGATCATCCATCCCTCTCAACAAGATCTCACCATCAAGCTCTCTTGCTAGTCCTATGGAAAACCTAAGGAAAATAGGAAGGAAAAAGGGAAAACAAATGAGCTAGGGTTCCAAGAGTTGGCTGCCATCCTCTCACCTCTTGGGTTATATGGAGGCAACCGAATTTCTAAAATGCCCTTTCCTAATAACTAGGGATACAAGCCCCTCAAGGGCGTATTTCGAAGTCTTTATGTCTTCACCATCGGATGGATGCCCGGCGACCGCACCCTGCGTAGCCTCAACGCAAGCCTTGTGATCCCGACGTGTGTCCTCCGCCTCGAAGCTTCCGGCGCCCTGCGACCCCAAACCGCTCAGACCGGTTCTCCAAACCGGTCAGGCCGGTTTTGGCCGACGACCACGCCGGTCTTCGGCCTCGGCTTTGTGGCTCGGCCCGAGTAACCCGGTGATTTTCTCGGTGAACCACCACAAACCCCGCGAACTTGATGTAGCCTCCGCCAATCACCACTCATGACTTGGCTCCCATGAAGTCCCGGCTCGACCTTGGTTTTGTGGCTCAACCAAGAAACCGTCCACCGACTTCATCTTCTTGTTCTTGCCACCATGCGGCCCGCACTCGACCCCCGCCGGCCACCGGGTCCCTGGAACGAAGCCTACTTGTCTTCTCCACACCTGGAGGCCTCACCGGCAACAATCTTTCGCGCTTGTTCTTCACCTGCACCAACACGAGTCAAGCCGCAACCTGCACCTGCAATACTTAGCCAAGAATCAGCCCACACAACGTTGTCAATCACTCATCACACAAGGAAGCGACCATTCACTGGTCCTCGAACCACACATGGTCCTCAATCTCTGATGTTAATTTAACAGTAACGGGCTCAGTTTCATGCCCGTTACCAAAGTTCCATGTGGGCCCAGAGAAACAGCCATTTCACCTGACCGGTGACTAGTTGTGGTAACGATCGATGTTTTATGCCTGTTACGAATACTAGTTGTGCTGAGACGTGCGTGAAATAGACGCGTCTCATTTCGTCAAGATAGTGGAGACGCAGGTGCACATCAGGCGTCTCTGATATTGAGCTTCTGTAATGGGCTTTGCTTTGGTGCCCGTTACGTAAGGTCCCTGTGGGCCTAGATAAACAACCATTTCACGTGACTAGTGGCTAGTTGTGGTAACAGTCGTTGTTTAATGCCTATTACTATATGTCTTATCAGTAACGGGCATCTGCCCGTTACCTTTCTTGGCTTATTTGTAACACTTGATCGGTAACGGGCGCATTGCCCGTTACCAAAGGCGATCTACACCTGTTAACAAATCCAATTTTTCATGTAGCGCTACTTATCTTCTCCACACTTGGAGGCCTCACCAGCGACGACCTTTCGCGCTCGTTCTTCACCTACACCAACACCAGTCAAGCCGCAACCTGCACCTACAATACTTAGCCAAGAGTCAGTCCACACAACGTTGTCAATCACTCATCACACTAGGAGGCGACCATCCACCGGTCCTCCACACATAGTCCTCAATCTCCCCCTTGATGAGTGCATTGACAACACACACATATAGTAACCCGAGAGAAAACAAAAAGAAAAGAAACGAATAAAAAGAAACTCCAACAAGCGATCGAAAGCCAAAGAAAGGCAAAGAGCAAGATCACTTGAATAAGACAAGTCTTGGACCCCTTAGGCAAGGGCAACGGCTCGACACATCCGAGACAAAACTATGCTCAAGCAAAGAGCACAAACCTCCAATCCAAAGCTCGAACAACACAAAGAGCTCCCCTGCACATATGCAAGCTCCCCCTGAGCCAAAGCACACTCCCCCTGAACCAATGCAGTGATGCAACATGGGAATGCAACAAAGAGAAAAATCCTGCTCACTTTGCCCAGGGCGGTTAGATCGCCCCTCTGTGATCTGATCGCCTGGGGGCGGTTAGACTGCCCCAAGAGACCGACCCTGCACCAAACTTTTCAAAAACTGGCGGTCAGACCGCCCCAAGAGACCGGCCCTGCACCAAACTTTTCAAAAACTGCCCAAACCACTTTGAACACCTTCCAAATGCTCCCATGTGCCCAAATGATGCACAAACTTCTCCCCCTTGTTGACAATGCATGAATCAAGGCAAAATGTGAAAAGTTTCAACATATAGCTTCTGAAATATACAAAATTCATCACAAGATGCTACACATGTCCAAATGAGTAAATTAGATACTCTACAACTTCGTAATGACATCAACTACATGACCACCAAGTTATACAACCACTAGACGAAGCTAAGATAGAATTGAGAAATTTTGCGAAAATTTACCCTCTCATGAGCAAAGTCCTAAACATGAGCAAAACATATCAAAATGGCAAAGCCACACAAACTTCATGCTAGGACCACCATTCTAATCATAAGACCATCACAAACACCCACAAGCACCTCATGTCATGTCAAAGCCACCGAGCCATGTGCCTACTTCTATATATGAGACTTCTCATTGGTAGGCATCATGTGACGGTTTAGCACCCAAAGCAAATTAAATTTAGTACATATGACATGGGAGCACATTTTACAAGCAATTTACATTTCATTTTCAGATTCATATTTGGTACATGAAATGGCTTTGCGACAAAAACGAACTTATGCCCCTCTACAAGATAAAACATGGGGGCTAAACATTCATGATGGCAAATGAGACTTTGGCCCCATATGATCAAAATAAGCTATCCAACCACAAATTAAGCATAACCAAGCCAATAGAACTTGTCAAGATCATATAAAGACATTTACTCACAAGAGAGCATACATGTGACATTTTTCAACCATGGATTATAAATCAAGATCATCAATAGCTAAGCCAAACTAACCATAGCATACGAAATTAGCTCACACGATCATATATAGCACATCATGGTGAACAATGTATATAGGAGAAGCTTTTCCTAAACAATGCATATGATACAAAATTCATGCAACCTAAGATACAAAGATGCCTATACATCATGTTACATATGTCATGCCAAATGCAAGAAATGCATAAAGGAAGGATATACATATGCTGCAAAGAAGCTCCCACACACCAACTCAAGAAATCAAACAAACACCAAGCTCCCCCCGCAAACGAGTGAAAGTTGCTTGATCTAGGGGTTTGGTGAAAATATCAGCTAGTTGGTCATGTGTGGGTACATGGATCAAAGTTATCTTCCTTTTCTTTATGTTGTCTCTTAGAAAATGATACCTCACTTCTATGTGCTTGGTTTTGGAATGGGGCACTGGGTTCTTTGCAACACTTAAGGTCCCGTTTGGTTCCCATAAGTAGGGTGACTTAAAGTGCAAAAAGTGCAAAATAAGTCACATGTGAAACCAAACAGCTCTGACTTAAAGTGCTCCAACTTATAAGTTGCATAAGTAGCTCCAACCCTACTTAAAGTGACTTATTTCCACCCTACCACCCTGTGTGGAGCCCACTGACTTATAAGTCACTGCAACCAAACAGGGCCTACTTAAAGTGGCGTGACTTATAAGTCGGGTGACTTATAAGTCACCCTACTTATGGGAACCAAACAGGGCCTAAGGCACTGGTGCTGTCACATTAAAGTGGGACATGGGTATACTCCTCACCAAAGTCACTGCGGCAATGTACTCTGCCTCGGTAATGGATTGAGCAACACTCAATTGTTTGCGGGAAGACCAAGACACCAAAGAAGATCCCAAAAACTGGCAAGTCCCAAAAGTGGACTTCCTATCCAACCGACACCCGGCAAAATCCGCATCTAAAAAACCATGAAGCGCCAAAGAAGAAGACGCAGAGTACCAAAGGTCGAAGTCGGGAGTGTGACGCAAGTACATAAATATGCGCCTGACCGCTTGTCGATGCGAAGTCCATGGAGCGCACAGACACCGGGAACTGGATGTCCGGCCTCGTCGCCGTCAAGTAGAGGAGTGACCCAATAATGCTCCGGTACTCCTTCTGGTCCACGTGTTCACCTTCCTCATCCCCATCAAGAGCTGTGGTCGTACTCATAGGCGTCGTCATGGCCTTGGCGTCCTCTGATTCATCTTGAACTTCCTCGCAATGTCCTTGGTGTACTTAGCTTGGTGCACAAAAGTTCATTCCTTTGATTGCTTGATTTGTAGCCCGAGGAAGAACTGCAACTCTAACATCATGCTCATCTCAAGTTCCCTGTTCATATCCTCTGCAAACCTTGCAACAAGAGAGTTAGACGAGCCACCAAAGACAATATCATCCATGTAAACCTGCTCAATCAGAATATCTCTGCCCTGCCTAAGGAGAAACAAGTGTCGGCGTTTTAGACCGGCAACCTACTAAGGGGAGTACCCGAAGTAGATGAATGTGGCCTCGCCGAGATCGGTAACTCGAAGGAAGAGACACGCGACACACAATTTAGACAGGTTCGGGCCGCGAGGTGCGTAATACCCTACGTCCTGTATGCTGCGTAGCTCTGGATTGATTGGGCACGATTACAGGATGGCGTAATTGTGCGCCGTGAGATGAGATTGCATGAGATGCTAGAGAAAGGTCCTTGCCTCGCCTTATATAGTCCGGGAGGCAGGGTTACAAGTCGGAGTAGGGAGAGAGTACTAGTCGAGTACGTCTAGGAGTCTTCCGTACAGTGCGGGACATGTACAGCTTCCTAACCGAGTACTTCGCCTCCGTAGTCCTTGTGCTCAACGCCATCAGTTGCCGTGTAGCGCAAGCCGGGTAGTCCCAGGGGCCCACCGAGTAGTCGGTCCTGGTACCCACCGAGGTAGTGGGCCCAGGGAGGTCCATACGACAAGCCCCGAGTACTTTGTAGTCGAGAAGGATAGCTTCAAGTAATCTTGACGGCCTTAACGAGTAGTCCTCAAGCGTCCTCGAGTACTACAAGTCAAAAGTCCTCAAGAATAGTCGAAGCATCCCGAGGCTGGAATGTACTCCAGCTGATGTTTGAGCAATCCTGAAGTCTTCTCGAGTAGTCCCAAGCGTCCTCGAGTGCTGCCCTCGAAGGTCTTCAAAAATGCCCGCCTTGTCTTGAAGCCGAAGCTGATATGGAAGTGCGATTGCAAAATCGCACTTCATATGGAGTAGCCCCCTGAGGGTCCATCTGAAGTCTTGGCAAGAATATCCCGAAAAATCCGGAGAGAAAAAACAAAAGGACACGTGGCACGGAGCCCCCGAGCCTTGAGTCGAGTACTTCCTCTCGAATTGAAGGGTCATCTTGTAGAATGGGTCCTGAGATGCTCATGACTCTTGTCGCTTCCCAAGTAGTCGAGTAGAAGTAGCCGAGCCCCCGAGCTGAGGCGCGTCGATTAGTAGAATACGAAGGGTCACGCGCGGCCGCTGAGTAAGCCGAGCTCGGGCTTATCCATCTGGCCGCTGGTGGGCCATTTTGACTTATAAATAGAAGCGAAAACCCTTAGGGTTTTCCATCCATCGCTGCTGTAGCCATTTCGAATAGATCTTGGCCAGATTCACTTCCAGCGCACGCCGCCGCCGTTGTAGATCCAAGCGCGCCGCCACCCAGAGCTGCCAGAGTAGCCCCCGAGCGAATGCGCGTGAAGACGCCGTGCACTTGGAGAATGAAGCCTTCGCCGTCCAAGTCTACGAAGACCGCCGGGAAGAAGAGGGGCCGCGAAGAGGCCGCCGTGGCTGCCGCGAGGGCAGCGCTACCAATGTCTCCACCACGGCCAGATCCGAGCCGCGAGTGGAAAAAGTCGAAGACGAAGACCGAAGATCTGCTGGCTCTCCTCAACAGCGGATTCATCCGTGAAAAGGAGATGGACAGTTGGAGGGCCGCCGCCGGGGACCCACACCCCATGGAGAAGAGCGAGGACGAAATTCCAATGTTCGTGCGCTTCGCGGAGCGCGGACTCGCACTGCCGGCAAGCAACTTCTTCAAAGGCCTTCTGGGGTACTACGACGTCGAGTACGTCAATCTCAACCCCAACGGTATATTCCATACTGCTGTCTTCATTCACTTCTGTGAGGCGTTTCTGGGGATCAAGCCCCACTAGATCCTGTTCCGGAAGTTCTTCCGGGTGAAGCCGAAGCCGAGCGCCAACAACCCGCGAGTAGTTGGAGGAGCGGGCATCCAGATGCGGGAGGACGCTGCCGAGTAGTACCTCTCGTACAAGCTCATCGACTCCAACCAGGATTGGAAGGCGAAGTGGTTCTACGTCATGAACCACCACCCCGGGTTGCCGAAGCCGAGTGGAAAGCAGCCCAGACACCGTGCCTGGTGGAACACGGAGCCCACGATGCAGGAGGGGATCCAGCTCCCCGAGCTGTTGGCACACATCAAGGTGCTTAGAGAAGCCGGGCTGAGGGCCGAGCACGTGGCCTTCAGCTTTATGAAGCGCAGGGTGCAGCCACTGATGGCCCGCGACACCCTGGGCTTCGAGTACGCTGGCGACGGCGACACATCGCGGATGCCTGGAGGCGAGGTCGACGATGATGACATCGTCGATAGGCTGACGCGCATCTTCAAGGACATGCCACCGTACACGGCGTGCCCAGTCCCAGAGTACTCCGCCGTGCGCCCGCCAAAGGAAGTAAGTAGTCGTACCCCCTAGTCGAGTAGTCATTGCTTGTGAGTAGTCGCGCTGATGTCTTGTGTCTTGCAGGACGACTTGAAGAAGTTCGTCTCCGAGCCGCAGCCGCCCCCTCAGGAAGTTGAGATCCCGGAGGAGGGAAAGACCAAGGCCAAGGAGCGGCGGGAGGTCGGCGAAGGAGATGACACCGTCATTGTGGAGGACACGTCCGACGAGGACGACGACGAGGAGACACGCGGCAGACCGCTTCCGAGTCGCAAGCCGAGGTTCAGCCGTCCCGGCCTACCCCACGTGCCCCTTGTACAGGATCCACCGGCTAGCCTGGAGGCTAGTCTGGCTGCGCCGCCACGGATGCCGCGCTACCCCGCCCGCAAGCGGGTGACGAAGAAGCTGAAGGTCTCTGAGACCACGCCTCAAGAGGTAAGTTGTCTTGAGTAGAGTAGTCGAGTACCCGTCTATCAAGTTCATTTGCTGATGACCAAGCTTCCTTTGCTTGCAGGAGGTGCCGCCAACAGAGCCCGCTGATCAGGGCGACGAAGGCGAGTGGGGCACAGTGGAGGAGCCGGCTGGGAGTCATAGCCCAGCCCCCACTGTTGAAGAGTTATTGGCGCAACTGGAGCGCCAGCCCTCTGCCCCTCAAGAGAGCACGGGGCCCGTAACCGCTGCTACCGAAGAGGTGGTGGCCATAGGAGAGCAGGAGGGCGCTGCACCGGCGACCGTCGCTGCAGAGGAGGCAGTGACCGCCGAGGCGCAAGAGGAAGCGCCCGCCGAGGGTGGACTGGTAGACATTGCCAGCATCCTCGGTGCCCAGACCGTGACGATAGTCCGGTCAAGCCTGTAAGTGCTGAGCCTTCCCGAGTAGTACTTGGTGTAGTAGTCGAGCTTGATTGACAACCAATTGTGTACTTCTGCAGGAAATCAATAGATCTGTCCTGGGAGGGAGATGAGCCCTCTACGACGGTGGCGGATGAAGGAGCCGCGCCGCCCACCGAGGAGTCCACTCCTGCCCCTCAGGCGGAGTCCGAAGCACCAGCTGCTGGAGCTGCGTTGCCCAAGGCCAGCGTGGTCGAAGGTAAGTACTCTGCTGAGGCTTTAATATTCCCCATAGAGTAGTCGTAGTTGCTAATGAACTTGACGTCTTCTTAACAGGCGCCGAGGCCGAAGGGAGCGACATCCCTGCAGCGGTGTCCATGCAGAAGTTGACACCACAGGTGCCGGAGGCTGCTGAGGGAGCCCCCGAGCCGATGGAGGGGGTTGCCGAGGAATCCGCCGTGGCGACCGGAGGAGAGGAGGCCACCGTGCCGCCAGAGGTTGCTCTGGAGGTGGTTGTCCGCTCCCCGGAGATCCAGGACGCAGAGCCCATCCGCTCCGCGACGATGACTGAAGCCGCTGCGAGTAGTCGTGGCGGGGTGGGGTTGCTGGCAGACGACTTGGTCGACCCGGCGACGGTGGCCAGGCACTTGGAGGCAGTCCTCCAGGCTAAACAATGGATGCAGGTGAGTAGTCCTAACTCTTGACTAGTCAATCCTCTGTTGTTGAGTACTCGTGTGACGTGTGTTGTCTGTGCAGGACGTCGTCGAGAGGTCCCGCATGAAGTCAAGGATGCTGCAAGGCTTCGGTGACACGGTGCTCTGGGCTGAAGCACTGGAAGATCAACTCTTGAAGTCGCGGAAGCACGCGGCCGCCATGCAGTCCAAGCTCGACGCCGCCTTTGCCAAATATCACAATAACATCCAGGATATGCAGGCAAAGAGCGATGACTTGGTGCGGAAGAACAAGACACTCTGCAAGAAGAACAAAGGTACACCGCTTGACTTGTTGGGTAGTTGTTGGAGGTCGAGAGGTAGTCTAACCCGCTGCGCCTTGTTGTTTTGTAGAGCTTGAGATCGGGTGGAGCAGTTGAGGATCTCAGAGACAGATATGAAGAACCTCTTCTACCGGGAGCAGGAGGCCCGCCAGGTACTCGAGCTTGACTATAAGGAACTTGCCTTCGAGTGCGACAAGCACATGGAGCTTCGGATTGCTTCTGATCGTGATCTCGTCAACTGCTACAAATCGTTGCAGAAGCTGAACGAAGATTGCGAGGCGCCGGCGGCCCGGCCGAAGGAACTTGAAGAAGCCGCGCTTCCGATCGCAAGGCTCTTGGTGCCTCATCCTGGCGGCCCCAAGATCGCGCCGCTCGTGGATTGCCTCAGGGAAGCCCCCAGCCGACTGGCGACTTATGTGAAGCATCTGGCGAGGTCGATCCCGAAGCAAGTGCTGGCCTTCATGAAGTCTTACTTCCCGAAGGCGCCTGTGGAAGTAGTCGCTGGCGGGGTAGCCACCAACTGTACAGATGAGCAGTACGCAGAGCTGCTGGAGCAGATGGCGCCCATTGCGGAGCAGGTTGCCGAGAAGCTTAACCTCCAGTAGCCCTGTAGTAGTTAGCTCATAGTAGCATGTGTACAAAAACATTTGCAATGTAATTGTTCAAGTGTTAATGAAAGAAAAAGTTCTATCAATGAGTACTCGTAGTCGCGATCTTAGAGTGCGGAGCCCCATCGTGGAGTTGGTGCGAGTAGTCGTACTCGGCAGTAGTCCCATTGAGGGAAGTAGACAGTAAAGAAGTCGATAATCGATCAAACTTTATTACTGAAGTACACCTGGATGGCCAGGGCCGTAGTTACAGAGTAGTTGCCTGGACCCGGAGGCCGCTTACAGCTAAGTGGTGCTAGGGCGAGTAGCCGCTTACAACAGTAGATCCGTAAGTAGCCGTGTAGGATGGATCTTGGAGTACGTGGTCTCTTAGTAGACCGCTGCTAGAGTCCTTTGTCGCTCGTCGCAGCCCAGGATCCGTAGGTAGCCGCGCGGGCTGGATCCTGGAGAGGAGTAGTTCAGAGACTGGAGCCAGGACCTGGAGGCCGCTTACGGCAGTGGGGTGTTGATGTAGTCGTGTAGACTTGAACCCCGGAGTAGTCGTGTAGACTAGGCGTAGAACCGACAGAGCTGGTCGACGTTCCACGAGTTGTTGATGTCTTCGCCTTCAAGTGTCTGGAGGCGGTAGAAGCCCGGCCCAGTCACCTTTGCCATGGTGAAGGGACCTTCCCAGGGGGAGCTGAGCTTGTGTAGTCCTTCCGAGTTCTGGATACGACAGAGGACGAGATCACCAACGTTGAAGGAGCGTTCTTTGACGTTGCGATCGTGGTAGCATCGGATACCCTCCAGCTACCTTGCTGATTGGACGAGGGCAGCGCAGCGAGCTTCTTCGAGGCTGTCAATGTCAACTCGTCTGCTATCTTCAGAGACGCCTTCGTCGTAATGCTCCACTGCTGGTGAGTTCCATATGACATCGACAGGGAGGATTGCTTCAGAGTCGTAGACCAGGAAGTATGGGGATGGCCCCGTTGGCTTGGAGGGCTGAGTATGTAGCCCCCAAAGTGCGTTGGGTAGTTACTTGATCCACTTGCCTCCTTTAGAGTTAGCAGCATCGTGTAGCCGCTTCTTGAGAGCGTCGAGCACCATCCCGTTGGCGCGCTCGACTTGTCCGTTGGCCCGAGGATGGGCAACTGAGATATATCGGACGTCGATCCCGCTGTTCTCGCAGTACTCCCGAAGCGGTGGTTGTTGAAGTTGGAGCCCAGATCTGTGATGATGCGGTGGGGTAGTCCGTAGCGATGCACGAGTTCATCCGAGAAGTCGAGTACTCGTCAGCCTTGGGGCATGTGACCGGCTTGACCTCGATCCACTTGATGAACTTGTCGATGGCCACCAATACTCTGTTGAAACCACCCGGTGCAGTTGGCAGTGGCCCAATCATGTCGAGCCCCAAGCAAGCGAAAGGCCAGGTTGGCGGTATGGTGACTAGCTTGTAGGCTGGGACGTGTTGCTGCTTGGCGAAGTACTGGCATCCTTGGCACCTTCTGATGAGTTCTTCAGCGTCGCCCAGGGCTGTGGGCCAGTAGAAAGCTCACTGGAAGGCCTTGCTGACCAGCGTGCGTGAAGACGCGTGGTTGCCGCAGACACCTTTGTGGATCTCCTCCAAGATGTCCTTGCCTTCTTGCTGAGGGACGCACTTCATGAGTACTCTGGAAGATGCGCCCCGCTTGTAAATCTTGTCTCCGACGAGGACGTAGGACTTGGCGCGGCGGATGAGCTGCTCGGCCGAGTTCTTGTCCGAGGGAACCTTCCACTCGCTGAGGTAGTCGATGAAGGGTTGCCACCAGTCCACGTCGATCACCATGACCTCCTGTTCAGCTGGTGGGTGCGCTGGGATAGTGGTCGGTGGCGCCGGCTCCGGGATGGATGGCGTGTGAAGCTCGTGAATGAAGACACCCGCTGGTACTTGAGCGCGAGTAGATCCGAGCTTTGACAGAACGTCCACTGCAACATTGTTGTCGCGGACGATGTGGTGGAACTCGAGACTGTAGAACTTGTTCTCGAGCTTGTGGACTTCTAGGCAGTAGGCGTCCATGTTCTCCTTGTTGCGGTCCCAAGACTTGTTGACTTGGTTGATGACCACTGCGGAGTCGCCGTAGACTAGTAGCCGCTTGATGCCCAGTGAAGCTGCGAGGCGGAGCCCGTGTAGGAGAGCTTCGTACTCGGCTTCGTTGTTTGAGACCTTCCAGAAGATCTGCAGGACGTACTTGAGTTGTTCGCCTGTTGGAAAGATCAGGAGTACCCCTGCACTTGCGCCCTCGAGGTTGAGTGAGCCGTCGAAGTACATCACCTAATGCTCTGGTCGCACGGTTGGAGTAGGTATCTGGTTCTCCCGCCACTCCGCCATGAAGTCGACTAGCGCTTGCGACTTGATGGCTGTGCGTGGCTTGAAGTCGATGGTGAGGGCGCCGAGCTCAACTGCCCACTTTGAGATTTTTCCAGTGGCATCTTGGTTCTGCAGGATGTCGCCGAGCGGGTAGTCGGTGACTTCGGAGATCGAGTACTCCTGGAAGTAGTGTCGCAACTTCCGCAAGGTGATGAGTACAGCGTACAGGAGCTTCTGTACTGGCTGATAGCGTGCCTTGGACTCTGATAGGACCTCGCTGACGAAGTAGACTGGGCGCCGGCCCCGGGTAGGCGTGGCCGTCTTCCCCGCCGCTCGACGATGATGGCAGATGCGACCACGTGAGTAGTCGCGGCGAGGTAGAGCGATGAGCGCTTGCCCTTGCGAGGAGCCGTGAGGACCGGCGGCTTCGATAGGAAGTCCTTGAGCTGGGCAAGGGTTTGATCCACCTCTGGAGTCCACATGAATTCTCTTGGTGCTTGAGTAGTTTGAAGAAGGGGAGCCCCCGTTCTCCAGCTTCGAGATGAATCTGTTCAATGCCGCCATGCACCCGGTCAGGTTCTGGACGTCTTTGATGCACGTGGGAGCTTTCATGCTGGTGATGGCAGAGATATTCTCGGGGTTGGCTTCGATGCCGCGCTGGCTGATGATGAAGCCGAGTAGTTTGCCCGAAGGTACGCCGAAGACGCACTTGTTCGGGTTGAGCTTACAGCGGTACTCACGCAGAGATGCAAAAGTCTCTTCAAGGTCGTCGATGAGGGTACTGGAGTTTCTGGTCTTGACGACCACGTCATCCACGTAGGCTTCGACGTTCTTGTTGAGTTGCTTCTTGAAGCAGGCCTGGATAGCTCGTTGGTAGGTGGCTGGCGTTCTTCAACCCGAAGGACATGGTCGTGTAGCAGTACGCGCCAAACGGGGTGATGAACTCGGTCTTGAAGGATCAGATGGCGACTAGAGAGGGGGGAGTGAATAGGAGCCGGTAAAAATTCTTCTCAAAGAACCCGGCCTATGCCCTAGTCAAATCCCGGTCTCACACAAGCGATGGATCGAATCACACACAAATCGCCAAGACAACGAGGTTATGGAACAACCTCTAGCCTTAGGAACGATTCCTTGAAGCACACGCAGAAGCACGAGAAAGGAAGGGAAGAAACGAAATAAGAAGCACAGCTCACAGCTTCTGGCGGACTGTCCGGCCAGGCAGCGCGGACCGTCCGCGATGGGCCGCGCGGACCGTCCGGCCTGCTACCGCGGACCGTCCACGCCAACACCACGGACCGTCCGGCCTACTCCGCGGACCGTCCGTTAAACACACACAGAACCAACAGGGACGCACCCGAACCACGGACCGTCCCGCGGGAGCACGCGGACTGTCCGCCAGCACCCGCGGACCGTCCGCCCTCTGCTGCGGACCGTCCGAAACTCCGTCCAACCGAAAACCAAAATCGCGACGGATCGAAACGAAAGGCGAGCAAGAACACGAAGAACACGGGACGAACCCTAGTGGCGCGGACCGTCCGCCAGGTCCTCGCGGACCGTCCGCCAGGTGCGGACAGAGCAGAAAACGCCCGACCCCGAAAGTCAACTCCACCAAATCATCATCGGATTTCCCAAACGGTTGAAGCTGTGGAGACAAGGGTTTGGGGACTTGAAAAGCGTCACACAAGGATGCTATAGCCCAAAAATCTTGCCTCCTAACTCCCTAAATCACCGGGAATCGCGAATCTTTTGAGCACCACCAACAACTTGAGCACCGAACGAAAAACTTCGAATCGAAGTGGTTTCCCGGCGTTTGAGGGCACAAGATCAATCACAAAGATGCACGAGACATCTATCCATGTTTTCCTCAAAGAAATCCGGGGAGAAACCCACTCAAATCCGCGGAATCGAACCGGGAACAAAAGGCACGAAAACAAGCACAAAAAGACCACGAGAAACACAACTCCGAATCTTCTATACAAACCAGGAAAGATTCACAAGGTCTAGCATGCCGCCCTAGCATCCATCCCTCTCAACAAATCTCTCATGAAGCTCTCATGCTAGCCTAGAGAAAATGGAAGGAAAATAGCTACGAAAATGAGAAAAAAAGGAGGGAGAAAAATGAAACCCTAAGTCGCGGAGCCAGAGAGCCATCCACACACACTCATGGCTTATATATCAGGTCCTGCCGGAGTGGTAAATGACTCGACTACCCCTAACTTAACTACTGGCGATACAACCCACGTAGGGGCATTTAGGTAATGTTTGTGGGTCTTGCCATCGGACGGCCACGCCTTTGCCGCACCCCGCGTCCTCCCGACGCAAGCCATGCGATCCCGCCGCATGTCCTCCGCTTCGAAGCTTCCCGACACGCCCGGATCCCGTCTCCGTCGTGTTGGGCCCTCGGACTTGGTTTTGAGGCCCAAACCAAGAAACCGTCCACCGATGGTTTTGTGGGCAAACCACCAAACCCCGCGTGCCCGGTCCGGCCTCCCGCCAAACCACTTGACTCGACCGCCACCGTGCACCGGCTCGATTGTCCATGACTTCGTCTTGCTCGTGTCGCCACCATGTGGCCCGCACCCAGTCCCGCTGTCCACCGGGTCCCTCGAACCGAGCCTACTTGTCTCTCCATCTCCCGGAGGTCCCTCAAGGCTGAAGACCTTTCGCGCCCGTTCTTCACCTGCAACAACACGAGCTAGTCCGCAGCCTACACCTGCGCACTAAGCCAAGAGTCAGTCCAACACCCGTTGTCAATCACTCATCAATGAGGAGCGGTCATCCATCGACCACTGGGACGCTCCTGGTCCTCAATCTCCCCCTTGATGAGTGCATTGACAACACACAACGCGAAATGAAATTCAGAGCAAGAAAGGAAGGAAGAAGAAAGAAAAACAAAGAAGCTCAACTCATGACCAAAACCAAAGAAAGGCGAAGAAAGGTCACAAGCCAAGCAAAGCACAAACTCCACACCGAAAACAGCAAGAAAGCTCCCCCTGAACAAATGCAAGCTCCCCCTGAACATGTGGATGCAAACTTCCAAATTTCAGCTCACCTCTTCTGAATTTTCATTAAGCTCACCTCTTCTCCCCCTTGTTGACAATGTATGAATCAAGGTGAGAATGCAGAAATGCAAAACAAAGCATATAAACATCTACATGAGCTTCTCAAAAAGGCCAAATCTAGTGTCCAAGGCTAAAAATGAGACAAAGATCACACATATGAATCATAGCATAGTCAAAGCATTGCCACAAGTAATATATGAAAATACAAGCATGTGACAGAGCAAAATTTTCAGATTTAAGCAGTTTTACCAAAAGAAGGCTCGCTTCACATGTAAAAGCCTATCCATGTCACACTTGAGCCACAAACATGCATACCATTCAAAGATCATACAAGGATATCAAATTCTCAGCAAAAGATCATGGCAAACACCCATAAAGCAAAGCATGTCATGTCAAAGCTCATGAGCCATGTGTCCACTTCGGGGAGACTTCTCCACTGGTGAACATCATGCAACATGTTTTGCACCCATATGTGAAAGATAAGACATTTTAAGCATAGACATGATGGATGGAGCATTTTTCAAGCATTTCACACTTCTTTTCAAGATTAATTCATTTTATGGTACATGAAGTGCCTTTGCGGCAAAAAGAAGCTTATGCTCCCCCATGAATGCAACATAGGATAAATATTCACAATGATATTCGGCCTTTGGCCCAAATGCAAGAACAAGGCATCCAAGCACAATCTAAGCATGAAAAGCACATTTAGACCAAACTGTGACATGGATACACAACTACACACGAGTGGAGCATATTTCATCAGAAATTAGTCAAGATTAGCATTTATTTCAAAAAGGGCTATCTCACCACACATATATCTCAAATATTCCAAGAGCATAGCCTCACATCACCATTTCTCCACACATATGACCAATATCTCACAAATAGCCAAAGACACTCAAATATGGCATATGAAAGAAGCTCATCATCCTAAAATGCAATATGGTACAAATGCAAAATGATATATGACAAAATGGCTATCCTACCATGGTTTATACATCAAGCAAAGCATGTATATACATTAAAGTAAACATGATATGATACATATGATACACAAGGAAAATCCCCCAAGAATCAACTAGAAAGGGCAACAAACCCCAAGTTCCCCCCGCAAGCGCACAAATGTGGCTTGGTCGAGAGGCTTTGTAAAGATGTCGGCTAGCTGATCTTGGGTAGGGACATGGCTCAACACAATGGTTCCTTTTTCCACATTGTCCCTCAAGAAATGATACCTCACTTCTATGTGTTTGGTTCTGGAGTGAAGCACTGGGTTTTTGGCTACGCTTATGGCACTGGTGCTATCACAAAGAAGTGGGATCTGGGTGCACTCCTCACCAAAGTCTCTCAAAGTGTATGAAATCCACAACAGCTGGGAACAACAACTCGCGGCAGCAACATACTCCGCCTCGGTGGTAGACTGAGCTACACTAGACTGCTTGCGGGAAGACCATGAGACCAACGAAGACCCAAGAAACTGGCAAGTACCAGAAGTAGACTTGTCGTGGACCGCCCTAGGGGTCCCCTCAAACAATGGGGGAACCCTTACTTAAATTCCTGCATCAAAATAAGCTAAGCCTAACCATGCAGGAAACTAACCATGCAGGACATGGCCCATGCAGCAGGACTTCGGAGGCCCACCAAGACGGCTCGTCTGTAAGACCCCCCGAGCAGGCTCCGCCTCGCCCGAGGGTACGCTCCTCCTCGGACGGGCTCCGCCCCGTTCGAGGGGCAACCCCCTCCTCGAACGGACTCCGCCCCGTTCGAGGGGCGACCCTTCCCTCGAGCGGTCCCGCCCCGCTCGAGGGCTTGATCCCCCTCGAGCGGGCCTCGCCTCGCTCGAGGGTCCGCTCCACCCTCGGCTGGGGCCCGCCACGCTCAAGGGCGCCCCGCGCGCGTGCGCCGCCCCCGTACTTGGGCATTTAACGCCCTGACGCCGCAGGACGGCGTCATCATGCGCCCGGGGCTCACGCCCCGGTGCCGCCGCACCAACTCCCCAGGGAGGAGCCCATCCCCGCTACTGTGGGATGGACTGTGCGGTACGGCCGGTGTCAGTCCCGTGACACCGTGCGCCCGCTACTGTACGGCTAACGCGCCCGACCCTCGAAAGGGGGCCGGGCGCACCCTCGACTCCACTTTCCCGTGACCCTGCAGGTTAGGTGAGGGGCGCTAGGCTGGTGGGCGGCCATCCCGGCCACTGTAACGGCGCGGCCGCCGTACCCACGCGTGCGGGCGCGCGCCGACTCCGCGAGCGCACGCCCGAGCACTGCAGCAACCACTCCACCACCGCAGAGCTCATTGGGAAGGAACGCCGTTCTGCCTGCTCCTGCACTCCGTACCAGCCATCATCAGCACCTCACTCAAAGCCTATCAGGGGACGCCATCGCCATCTGCCGCCTTCTACCCTCGAACCGCCACTGTTCGGGTACGAGGTAGGCCATCATGGCCGGATCGCAGCGAAGATTGTCCGGACGGCCGCCCACTCTACGCCGTAGCACGACGTGCTTCCACACGTAGCTAGGTAGCGCGGCGTGCATGTAACTCGCCGCCCCCTTGGCCTATAAAAGGGGAGGCGAGCCCCCAGCCGGGGGGGACGAATCCGGAGGAACACGGCGCCGCACCGTGCACTCACTCTCTTATTCTCCCACAACATCTCCGCCACTCACCCGGGGACTTGGAAGCCACGCTTCCTCTCCCGCCTTGCTTGTATTTGCCCCACTACAAGCACCCCCGATGCTGAGCAATATAGTGCCACGAGCACGCCCCTGTGGACGTACGGCCCCCTCGGCGGAACCGGAGGATAAAACCTTGTGTCATTTGTTGCTTAGCATCGACCATTGAGGGATAGACCTAGGCGTTATCTACCGGTTAG
Source organism: Cenchrus americanus (assembly GCA_947561735.1). Taxonomy (NCBI): domain Eukaryota; kingdom Viridiplantae; phylum Streptophyta; class Magnoliopsida; order Poales; family Poaceae; genus Cenchrus; species Cenchrus americanus. The sequence continues at coordinate 69,924,853 of OX387244.1, read as the reverse complement.
TGTCGGGACCATATTCCGCACCGACGCAGTTGGCGCCCACCGTGGGGCAAACGAGCGCCTAAGGTCATTTCGCTAACTCCCTCCATGGTGATTCGCACTGAGTACCGTAGCACCCGCTACAACATGGGTAGCTCGGACCCTCTTCCGGCCGGGTTCGAGATCCGCTTCGGGGACTTGAACTTCCAGGCCACGGGGAACGGCTATCTCATGCGCCTCACCAACCGTGAGGAGCTCCGCGCGCAGCGCGAGGCCAGGTCCGCTCTGGTTTCCGCCGCACGCACGACACCGCGCAGGCACCTGCGCAGCGCGGATGCCGCGGGCCCGTCGACGCCGCGACGCCGCCGCGTCGCTCCGGGCTACGCTCGCGTCGGGCGCGGTCCGAGCGGCGGCAGGCGAGCGCGCCGCCGCTCGGCACGGTGCACCCACCGTCACGACGGCCGCCACCGCCCCCGGCGAGACCGCGTGCGGTCTCGGGACCACGCATCCCCATCGGGCCGCGTGGCGCCACTACGGCCTACAACGCCAACGTCAACACGACAATGCGCGGGGTCCCGCCCCGGCCGGCACGTCTTCGTCGCCGGGGATCCGGCACTTCGGCGACGGGACGAGTCGTCCCCGGGCTCCGTCGACACGATGCCACCCGCCAACCGACACGGGTACGCGGAGTAGGACTTCTCCGGCGTGCCGGACCCGGGGCCGCGTTCGGGCGCTTCCTCGACGCCGCGGACTACCGGTTTGGGTCGCTCCCGACGACTCCAAGACCGGGAGCTACGACCCCACGCGGGAGCGTTGCGCCGTCATCACCAACGACCCGCAAACGCCGCCGGTGCGGCGGCGGTGCCGGAGACGGGGGAAGTCACGCCCGCCCCCGGGGGATCGCCACGCGCCCGGCCGCGGGGCCGAGCGCTCCCGCCGGGGCCGACGTCGACGCACAGGCCGGCCCAAGCCCGCGAGCTTGAGGCCAAGCCGGTGGAGGAGTACGGACGGTGCGGCCGCTCCGCGCCTCGATGGCGGGGGGAAGCCTCCCGCGCGCGGCGAACGCGCGCGGGAGCCGGGCCGACAGTCCGTGACCGCCTCAACCCTGTCCCCAACGTCGACAACGCGGATACGCCACCACGGGCGAGCCAAAAGCTCATCGCCGCCGCGACGTTGCTACGCGCCATGCCGGCACCCTCGACCCCCGAGGCTCGAGACATGCACCGCGAGGTGCGGACTCTCCTTGAGCAAGCGGCCGTCCGGCGGGCCGAGAGCTCGGCCTCACGCATCCGCCAACGGGGGGGACGCACGGGGCGATGATCCCGCACCGGGGGCGAACCCTCGGTGCACGTAGGTCAACCCGCCGACCGGGGACGCACGCCGGCCAAGGAACGGCTCCTCGACACGCGCGGGCGCCGGATGGCGATGCCCGCAACGTCATCAACGCCGGGCGCACCGGCAAGGCGGACGCGCGAGCGGCTAGGGGCTACCACCCTCGAAGGGGTGGACGCTACGACGGCGGTGAGGATCGCTCCCCGACACCGGAGCCCCCCGGGCACCCGTGTGTTCGGGCGGGAGATCCGCACGGCGGCGTTCCCCCGCCGCTTCCGTCGGCCCTCGACGATCGTCAAATACAACGGGGAGACGGACCCTCGTGTCCGGCTCAACGATTACCGCCCTGGCTCCGTCGCGCGGGCGGGGCCACCAACGACGAAGTAATCATCCGCAACTTGCCCCTGCATCTGGGCGACGCGGCCCGGACATGGCTCGAGCACTTGCCCGCCAGCCAGATCCATAGCTGGGACGATCTAGTCCACACCTTCGTGGGCAACTTCCAGGGCACGTACGTACGCCCTGGGAACTCCTGGGATCTGCGCTCCTGCACGCAAAAGCCGGACGAGTCGTTACGGGACTTCATACGGCGCTTCTCCAAGCGCTGCATAGAGCTCCCCAGCGTGGCACAATCCGAGATCGTGCACGCGTTCCTCGAGGGCACCTCGTGCCGGGACCTTGTGCGCGAGCTGGGACGCAGCCCGCCCACGGACTCGAACGAGCTGTTCGACATTGCCACCAGCTTCGCCTCCGGAGAGGAGGCCGTGGGGGCAATCTTCGACGGCAAGAAGGGCAAGCGCTCCGAGGACACGCCCGCGGAGGGCAGCGGGTCCAAGGAGCCGCGCCGCAACGACAAGCGGGGCAAGAAGGGGAAGAAGCCGCGCCGCGAGGCGCGTGAGCAGGGCGCAACGGCGGCAACGCCGAGGCCCTCGCCGTTGACCCGCCCGACGGGGCCCTCGACCGGCTCCTCGAGGCCGCGGGGTGTTCGACGACATGATGAAGAAGCCATGCCCCTACCACAAGACCCCCGTAAACCACACTCTTGAGCAAGGCGACATGCTCAAGAAGTTCTATGGCCGTGCCGCCGCGAAGGAGGCAGAGGCCAAGAAGGATGGGGGCGATGGCGACGTGGGTGGTTTCCCCCGCCGTCGAAAATGTGTTCCTCATCTTTGGGGGACCCTCGTCGACATGTCGACCCGGCAGCGCAAGAAGGAGCGGCACGAAGTCCTCGCCGCGAGAGGGCACCTCCGGCCTTTCTCAACCGGTCGAAGGATGCCATCACCTTTAGCCGGGATGATCACCCAAATCGCATCCCGAACCCGGCCAAGACGACCGGTGGTCGATCCCATCATTGGGAACGCCCGGTTTTCGAAGGTCCTTATGGACGGAGGCGTAGCCTCAATATCCTCTTCGCGCATACATTGCGCCCGATGGGGATTGGGCTGGACCGGCCTGCGGCCCGGAAGACGAAGCCGTTTCACGGCATCGCGCCCGGCAAGCGGGTTCAACCCCTCGGGCGATCGATCCGCCCGTCCGGTTCGGGACCCCCAAGAATTTCCGCAAGGAAACCCTCACCTTCGAGGTGGTGGGATTCAAAGGGGCCTACCATGCCATCCTTGGGCGACCATGCTATGCCAAGTTCATGGCGGTCCCCAACTACACGTACTCGAAGATGAAGATGCCGGGTCCAAACGGCGTCATCACCGTCGGGTCATCGATCGAGCACGCGTTCGATCGCGATGTCGAGTGCGTGGAACATGCGGAGGCACTAGCGCCGGGATGAAGCGCCGGTGAACACACCGGAGAAGATGGTCAACAACGACCTCGGCCTCCGCCGCCAAACACATCGGCACCTTCGAGGCCGCCGAGCAAACCAAAGGGGTCCCCCTCGACCCGACAGCCCCCGAGGGCAAGGTGTTGAGGGTCGGCTCGACCCTCGATCCTAAATAGGAAGCAAGTGCTCGTCGACTTCCTCCGCGCCAACGCCGACGTCTTCGCGTGGAGCCCCTCGGACATGCCGTGCATCCCGAGGGAGGTCGCCGAGCACTCCCTTGATATCCTCCGCCTAACGCTCGCGGCCGTTCGGCGCCGGGCCGCGCCGCTTCGACGAGGAACGGCGACGGGCGATCGGAGCGGAGCCGCGGAAGCTCCTCGAGGCCGGATTCATCAAGGAAGTGTTCCACCCTACGTGGCTAGCTAATCCCGTGCTTGTAAAAAAGAAAAATGGGAAGTGGAGGATGTGCATTGACTACACCGGGGCCTCAATAAAGCATGTCCAAAGGTTCCTTTTCCTTTGCCACGCATAGATCGGATCGTTGATTCCACCGCCGGGTGTGAACTACATCGTTTCCTTGATGCCTACTCGGGATATCACCAAATAAAAATGAAGGAGTCCGACCAGCTCGCGACTTCGTTCATCACACCGTTCGGGACGTTCGTTACGTCACGATGCCTTTTGGCCTCGTAAACGCGGCGCAACATATCAGCGCTGCATGCAGCACGTTTTTGGAGACCATATCGGGCGAACGGTCGAGGCTTACGTGGACGACATCGTCGTCAAGACCAGGAAGGCGGACGACCTGGTTAGCGATCTTGGCATCGCGTTCAGCTGCCTGCGGGCCAACGGGGGTCAAGCTCAACCCCCGAAAAATGTGTCTTCGGAGTGCCGCGGGGCATGCTCCTAGGGTACATCGTCTCCCAGCGGGGAATCGAGGCCAACCCCGAAAAGGTCGCGGCCCTCGAGCGAATGGGTCCACTCGGGACCTCAAAGGGGTGCGAAGGTGTTGGGGTGCCTTGCCGCCCTGAGCCGCTTCATCTCGAGGCTCGGGAGAAGGGTCTCGCCCTCTACCGCCGCTCAAGAAGCACGAACGCTTCTCTTGGACCGCCGAGGCCCGAGAAGCGCTCGACAAGCTGAAGACGTCTCTGACGCACGCCCCAATCCTTACGCCGCCACGAGACGGCGAACCCCTCCAACTCTACGTGGCCGCAACCACCCGGGTGGTCGCCGCCGTGATCGTTGTGGAGCGCACGGAGGAAGGGCATGCCTTGTCCGTGCGAGAGGCCGGTCTACTACATCGCCGAAGTCCCGTCGGACACGAAGACGCGCTACCCCCGGTGTCCGTAAGCCGTTGTATGCGGTAGTCCTCGCGCGGCGCAAGCTCCGCCACTACTTCGAGGCCCACCCAGTTACGGTGGTCTCTTCCTTCCCATTAGGAGAGATCATTCGCAACCCCGACGCGGCAGGCAGAATTGCCAAGTGGTCCGTGGAATTGATGGGCGAGACGCTCGCCTACGCTCCGCGCAAGGCCATCAAATCGCAAATCCTAGCCGATTTCGTCGCTGAGTGGACGGACACGCAGCTGCCGCCCCCTCAGATTCAAGCAGAGTGCTGGACTCTATTCTTCGACGGCTCGGTGATGAAGACAGGAGCGGGCGCGGGCCTGCTCTTCGTGTCACCCCTCGGGGAGCACATGCGCTACGCAATGCGTCTCCACTTCCCCGCGTCCAACAATATGGCGGAATACGAGGCCCTTCTCTGCGGCCTCAAAATCGCCATTGAGTTGGGCATCAAGCGCCTCGACGTGCGAGGGGATTCGCAGCTCGTGATCGACCAAGTCATGAAGAACGCGAGTTGCCACGATGACAAGATGGAGGCCTACTGTAAAGCCGTGCGGGCCCTCGAGGACAAATTCTATGGCATCGAGCTTAATCACGTACCCCGCGTATACAACGAGGAAGCGGATGAACTTGCCAAGATCGCGTCCGGCGGATCACCGTTCCCCCCGAACGTTTTCGCGCGCGACATCGCGCGCCCTCGGTCACCTTCGAGCCTTACCCCTCGAGCGACGGCGGACCCTCGGGGGCTCCCTTGAACCCATCGGGTGCGGAACCCATGGAAGAGGACCCCTCGAACGAGGCGTACGTGCTCTCCCTTCTCGAGGGGTACGGCTCCCATGAGGCTGCCGCGATGGACATTGAGCCGGCTCCCGTCCAGGCGGACTGGCGGGAGAAGTACATCGCCTGGATTGCTCGAGGGGAACTCCCCGCAGACCGGGCCACAGCCAGGCGCATCGCCAGGATGGCCAAGTCATTCACCCTCGTCGACGGCGAGCTGTACAAGCGCGCCGCGTCAGGCATCCTCCAGCGGTGTATACCCATTCCCGAGGGGCGCGAGCTCCTACGGGACATCCACGCGGGGATCTGTGGCCACCACGCCGCGCCGCGCACCCTCGTTGGCAACGCGTTCCGCCAAGGCTTCTACTGGCCTACCGCGGTCGCGGATGCCAGCGAAATAGTGCGCACCTGCGAAGGGTGCCAGTTCTACGCCCGCAAGTCCAATTTGCCCGCTCACGCCCCCGCAAACGATCCCCGTGACATGGCCGTTCGCCGTGTGGGGGTTGGATATCGTCGGGCCCCCGCGGAAGGCGCCGGGGGCTTCACCCACCGCTTGTCGCGATTGACAAATTCTCCAAGTGGGTGGAGGTGCGCCCCATCACGAATTTGAAGGCCGAGCAGCGGTCACGTTCTTCACCGACATCGTCTACCGCTTTGGAGTGCCAAACTCCATCATCACGGACAACGGGTCCCGGCTCACGGGCCGGAAGTTCTTGGAGTTCTGCGACAAGTTCCACATCCGCGTGGATTGGGCAGCTGTGGCACACCCACAGACCAACGGCCAAGTGGAGCGCGCCAACGGCATGATTCTACAGGGCCTCAAGCCCCGAATTTTTGACCAGCTCAACAAATCTGGCCGGAAATGGCTCCAAGAACTACCAGCAGTCGTGTGGAGCCTAAGGACCACCCCAAGCAGAGCCACCGGGTTCACACCGTTCTTCCTAGTTCATGGCGCGGAGGCCATCCTCCCCACAGATCTGGAATACGGGTCGCCCAAGGTTCGAGGCTACAACGAAGATGCTAACCAGCGAGCCCGCGAGGACTCACTGGACCAGCTAGACGAAGTACGCCTCGTGGCGTTGATGCACTCCGCGAGGTATCAACAGTCCCTACGACGCTACCAAGCACGCAAGATACGTCGGAGGGATTTCACCGAGGGGGATTTGGTCCTAAGGCTACGCCAAGACAATCGAGGGCGCCACAAGCTATCGCCCCCATGGGAGGGACCCTACGTCGTGGTGAAGGTGCTCAAACCGGGCACATACAAGCTGGCCAACGAGGACGGCGAAGAACTCACCAACGCTTGGAATATCCAACAGCTACGTCGCTTCTACCCTTAACTAGGATTTCCAAGTATTTTCTGTTGAAAAAACGCATGGCCAACGCCCCAGTTGGTGTCACCTATGTAAATACTCCAAGTCTAATAAAAGGGCAACTCGGCTTTCCCCTGAAACCCAAGTTACCCTCGGGGGCTACTGCGGGGGGCACCCCCCCCCCCAAATGGTCCCATTTTTTTTTCGCGCAAAAAAAAATGTAACAACACACGCTAAGTTTGTTTCCTACTTCAACCACGAGCCACGATTCGAACAGGGCGTAGGCGGCACAGCGGAAGGAGCGCGCGAGCCGAGACGCCCTACGCCGCGTGGCTATGGCCCGTCTCTCTCGCCTCCAACCCAGCGGGCCCCTTACGAAAAACGAACTCCCCTAACTAGAATCTACTCGAGAAGAAGGAGAAACAAAAAACGTAATAAGCAAACGATTTCATTTACAACAACCGCCCATGTTCATGAAATAACTTGTTTATTTACAAAAAGGCCACGAGGCCGAGTTCGATATACATAAAACAAAAAACGGGCCTGGGGGCGCCCCGGATGCTTTCGGGGCGGGCGGAGCGCAGCATCGGCGGCGTCCGGAAGAGGAATTCTTCGAAGGCCTCGGCGAGCGACCCGGCGGCGTCGCGCAACAAGCGCGTCCGCACGCTCCATGGCCACCTCGTCCTCGACGCCCTCGGGCACGATGTAGCCTTCCGCCACCGCCTCGAGGTTGACCTCGTAGTGGGATCGCACCACTCCGAGGGCCTTCTCGCACGCCTAGATGCAACGCCCGCGCATCCGCTCCGTGACGTGGCCGCCGAGGGCGCGCAGGCGGCCGGCCGCCGCGCCGCCGCCCGGGCCTCGCCTTCCTCGACGACGCGGCAGTCTCGAGGGCCGCGTCACGCAGCCTCCCGCAGCCTTCGCTCGGAGGGAGTTGTAGGAGGCTCGCGGGCCTCGGCCCGCCCGGCCAGCCGTGCCCCAAAGGCAGTGCGCAAGCCCGGAATCAACAAGACGACAAGAAATCGAAAGGGGGAAGCGAACCCTCTAAAACAAAAAACCAACAAACAAAGTCGAAAAGTCTCACCCTCGACTTGCTTCCTCTCCGGATTGAGGTCGCGGCGCGCGGACTCGAGTGCCGCCGAGACGCCGGACGGCCTCGCCTTGCTCACGAGGGCCATCTCCTGGGCGGCATTGCCGATGCCGAGCGAGAGCGCTTCATCCTCAACCTTGGAGAATGCGGCGTTCCGCTCCTCCGGCTGACTTCTCCGCCGCCTCGCGAGCAACGCGCTCCCGCTCCGGGGCCGCCGTTCGAGCGTCGCCGAGGGCGGCCTCGCTCTTGCCGGAGCCGCCCCTCGCCCCCCGGCGGCGACGCGCTCCCCGCCGAAGCCGCTCCTCGCCGACGACAAGGGCCGCAGCCCTTGGCGTCGAGGGCGGCCTTCGTGTCATCGGCCTCCTTGGCGCGCCGCTCCGGCCCGCGCGCCCGCTCCTCGCCCCCGGCGCCGCCGCGCCCGTGCCCCCTCGAGCGACGTGCGGAGCTCCCGGTCTCGCGCGCGAGCGGTGGCCACCTCCGCCTCCCGTGTGGCGGCCGCCGTCCGCGTCTTGTCCAGGTCCTCACGCGCGTTCCACGGCGCCTCGTCGCGATCGACGAGGGCCGCGCGGATCCGCTCGAGGCTCGTGTGACGCGCCGTGCCCCCGCCCCGAGCTCTCCGAAAGCACGTCGCACCACGCCATCGCCCGCACACCCGCCCACCGTCCGTCGTCCCGAGAGCTTCCGCAAGCGCGTCGAAAGCGCCGCATCGCTCCCGAGCCGGCGGGCCTCGGCGTTCACCTCGGTCGAACGCGCCGTACTTTTCATGGGCGCGGCGCTCGAGCTCCCCGGCATCCACACATCGAACCTCGTAAGCGCCAAGTCTTGAATGCAGCACGCGAAAACGAAAAAAGGAAGGGAGAAGAGCCACCGTGGCTCACCCGGAAGACGATCCAAGCCGGGCCGCCGTGGACCCGCGCCGCCTCGTTCAACGCGCGGCTGAGCGTGGCGCCGTGGCCCGAGCTCGCCCCGCAGCTCCCGCTCCCCCCCGGGCGCGCAAACGCAGGGGGATCCCTCCACGCCCCCCCCCCCCCACCCGGGCGGGGCGGCCGGCGTGGGAGGACGAGGCCCCAACACCGTGCCCTTGACCCCCCACCGTCAGGTGACCCTCGCGCCGCCTCACGAGGGCCCCCTCCCCGGGGCTCGGGGGAGGACGTGGGCCGCCCGGCCCACTGGTTCCACCCGGCGGCGGGGAGTCATCCGAGAGCTCCACCACCTCCGCCTGGAGACCGCCGGCGGGGAGGAGCCGCCTCGCTCCGCCTCCGCCGGCGCCTCCACCTCGCGCCTCCGCGGCCACGGCGCCCGTCGTGGCGCCGTTGCCGCCACCTCCGTCCGTGCCGCCGCATCCGCGGCGCCCCCGCAGGCTGCGCCCGCTCCGCCTCCTCCGCAAAGGGGCCGCCACCGCGGCGGCACCTCCACCGTAGCCACCGCCGCGGCCCGCGCCTCCGTGGCGACCGGCGCCGGCCGCCCCCCGGCGACCTCTCTCGGCCGCGCCGCGGCGGGCCGATCCGCCGGCCGGGCCTCGAGGCCCCGCCCGGCCTTGCGAGCTCGTGCCCGCCGCCGCGCCTGTCATCGGGCGCGACCCCCTCGACGAACGCCGCCGGGTGGGGATCGACGCGTCCGTCCTCAGCACCTTAGCCGGTGCAAGAGGAGGGATGGTTGGCACCGCCCTGCGCAAACACGAACGGAGGGTTAGAGCATCTAATAACCAGCAAACTAAAGCCAAGCAAAGGAAGAACAGGTTCCTTACCTCGCGGAGGAAAAGGCCCGCTTCCTTTTCCTCGAGGCCTCTGACGAGGCCGGCGCAAGGGCCGCGCCGCCGCGGCGCCTCCCCCGACGGCGCCGCCGCACGCGCGGCACGCCCGCCTCACGCGTGGGCGCGCCCGATGCCGTACCCCCGATGACGCCACCGCGCGCGGGGCACGCTCGCCCCGCGCGCGCGCGCGCCCGCCGACGCGCCCCTTCGACGATGACGCCGCGCGCGCGGACGCGCTCCCTCCGCGCGCGGGCACGCTTGACGCGCGCGCAGCACGTCCGCCGCGCGCGCCTCCGTGGCGCGCGCCGGCACCTCCGCGCGCGCGTGCCGCCCCCGACGATGATTGCTCGGCGACCGGGCGCCGTGCGCCCACCCCAGTAAAGCCGCCCCCGACGCCGCGCGGGTTCCGCGACGGGGGCGCGGGCCGCCACCCGTCCGAGGGGCCCTCCCCCTCGACTCTTCCTCCTCGTCCCGCTCCGAGGACGAGGGCTCCTCGATGTCCGGGGAGGAGAGCCCCGCCCTCCCCCCGCCGCCGCACTCCGCGGACCGTGCGCCGCGGCGCGCTTGGCGCCGCCTTGCGTGCTCCCTCCCGCGCGCCGCTCGCTCCCCGTCGCTCCCCGCCGCGCCGCCCGGCCGAGCGCACGGGAGTCGGGGGTGGGTGGAACGGACTTGGCGGCGTTGAACCGCACCGCCCGCGCGCGAGAGCAACGATGGCGCATCAGGAAATGGAAGCAAGAACAAGGACTAAAACAGAATAAAAAACCACACTCACCAACGGGCCGACGGGGAGCATCTCGATATCCCACGGGGTCCGACCCGCGCAGCGCGGCGTCCGGTGTCGACGGCGCTCCGCGCCCGGGTGAGCGCGTACGGCCGCTCCAGCGGCGTCGGGAGCATCCGCGACCTCGCCAGGTCGACGGGGTTGGCCGCCTCCGTCATCTCGAAGATGCAGAGGGGCCTCTCCATCAACCGCACGACCCGCCGGTGATGGAGGAAGGCGAGGACGCCCATCGCGTTGAGCCCCTCCCTCGCCGCCCGCCGCAAGGCGGCGAGGACGGACCCCTGGCGCGCCCGATGATTGGCCGTAGGCAACCCGTAGCCCCGGAGTCCCGCCTCTTCTTGAACACCCGCCGGTGTAGGGAGGGAGGCCGGGCTCGGCGTTGCGCGGAGATAAAACCATCCCCGCTCCCACCGGCGTTGTTCGTCGTCATGGTGCGAGGGGATGTAGAAATCCTTGAGCCGCCCCCCGCAGGCGAGCGACATCCCGCCGCGCGCACCGCGCGGCGGGTCCCTCGGCTCCGACGTGGGCCGCGTGATGAGCTCCCCGCGGAAGAGGTGTACCCGCAGCTCCCAACTGACCGGGATCTCCAGGGTACCCTTCGCAGACGCCCACGAATGTGGCCGCCTGCGAGATCGCATTGGGGGCAAAGTTGTGCAGCTCCACCCCATAGTGGTAGCACAATGCCCGCATGAATGTGCTCGCCGGCGCGTTGAAGCCGCGCTCGTGGTAGCGGAGGAAGCTCACCACGTAGCCCTCCGGCGGGTTGGGCTCGAGGTGCGTCGCCGGCGGCACGATCCACTCCGCCGGCGCCCTTCTTCGTTGGCCGACACCGGCCGGCGGCGACCGCCTCGCCTCAGGCGAGCCGGGTCACTGGTCGACCTCTCCCAGGCGTACGGCTCCAGGATCCTGATCGGAAGCTGAGGTGGCGCCATAAGGGGGGACGAACGAGTGCGAAGGCGGAGGACAAGGAAACGGGGAAAAAGCTCTAAGCAGCGAGCCCGCGCGACGGCAAGAGTGAGGCGAAGGCAAAGGGACGGAGGACTGAAAACGGTGAGGAGCCAAGGTAAAAAACCGCCGTCCCTTCCTCACCGCAGTTTTATAGGCAACAGGCGAGTTCTCCGGAGCGGACGCCCCGCCAACACTAACTGCAGGAATCTTTCCATCGCGTCGACGGGCGGGCCCCACCACGACTGCAGCGGCTCTAACACTGCAGGCGGGTCATCATTACGGCAAGACCGGCGGCGACCGAGGCAAAACCGTCACGTCCGCCGGCCACGCCGCCCACTACGCGCGCGCGCGGCCGCCGCGCCAAAAGGCGCGCCCGCGCCGCAAAACCCGCGGCCACGACCGCAAGGCAATTAAATGCCCGGCCCCTTGCCAAGCAAGGAGAGCCCTCGAGCGAGGCGAATCCCTCGCTCGAGACAAAGGCGACCCTCGATGGGATGACAAGCGTGAGAAGGTCGCCCGGACCCGCTCGGTGTAGAGCAGGCGACCGCGGGCACCCATGCCACGTGAAGCCCTCGAGTGGCGTGACCCTCGGCACGAAACAAGGCGACCCTCGATGGGATATCGCCGTGAGAAGGACGCCCGGACCTCGCTCGACGTAGAGCGGACCACCGCGGGCACCCATGCCACGTAGGACCCTCGAGCGGCATGACCCCCAACTCGAGACAATGTCACCCCCCTAAAAGAAGGCACGCGCGTAAGAGGATCGCCTGTGTCACGCTTGAAATAGAGCGACACCGAAAGCACTCATGCCGCGCCGTGCCGCCAACAAGCACCTCGAGGGCCGGCACGTCCCGTACCCCTCGACGGCCGCAAACGCGAAAAGACGGGGGGCTGTCCATGCACGGCCCCGCACGGCCTTACCGATCGAGGTTCGAAGCCCGACCCTCGACGGGTTCGAACAGCGCCCCGCATCACGCAGTTAGGGACGACGAGGGCACGCGCATTCGAGCCGTTCCTCGAGCCCGTCGGCTCGAGGGTGCCCCACATGTCGTGTTCGAGAGCCGCCGAGGGGCGCCTAGCCGGGGGGATCCCACCGAGGGAGAGCTTCCGCGCCCTCGGTCCCTAGCGAACGGGACCGAGCCCCACCTAGCAAATCCACGCAAGCGCTTCCATGGACGTGTCTCCGACCGCGCAGCCCTACCCTTATCGAACGGGGCATGGACGTCCACTTGAACCACCCGCTAGCAGCTCGATGAGGAATCCGCGATTCGCGACCCGCTCGATGGGAGTCGTGGAAACCTCACCCTCCGTCCCGCGGGAGGACCGGCGAGGGCGCGATAAAAAACAAGTCGTCAGGCTCGACCCGATCGCCTCGAACGGGCCAAGGCTCGGGGGCTTGACGCACGGCTACACCTCCTTGGAATTGCACCCGCCGGGAGACAAGGACGGGGGAGCGTGCACCCCCGATGCCGGCCGAAATACCGCCGATGCCGGTTGGCATATGTGCCACGCCTTTCCGACCGAATTGCTCGCGGTTAACCCCCGGCAGAGAGCCCACACTCCCCGCAGGCTTCGGGGCTAGACCCGCGGGTCCGCCGACGCGGCCCCACCGGAAAGCGTTCGCAAACAAGGAGGGAAGAACGTCCTATCGCAGGTTCCGCATCCGCGGGAGCCTCAATGGCAAACCCGCGCATGCTCGGGGGCTACCGTCGGGGACCGCCCTAGGGGTCCCCTCAAACAATGGGGGAACCCTTACTTAAATTCCCGCATCAACATAAGCTAAGCCTAACCATGCGGGGAGCTAACCATGCAGGATATGGCCCATGCAAACAGACTTCGGAGGCCCACCAAGGCGGCTCGTCCGTAAGACGCCCCCCGAGCGGTCCAGCTCCGCCTCGCCCGAGGGTACGCTCCTCCTCGGACGGGCTCCGCCCCGTTCGAGGGGCAACCCCCTCCTCGAACGGACTCCGCCCCGTTCGAGGGGGCGACCCTTCCCTCGAGCGGTCCCGCCCCGCTCGAGGGCTTGATCCCCCTCGAGCGGGCCTCGCCCTCGCCCGAGGGTCCGCTCCACCCTCGGGGCCGGGGCCCGCCACGCTCACGGGCGCCCGCGCGCGTGCGCCGCCCCCGTACTTGGGCATTTAACGCCCCGACGCCGCAGCTACGGCGTCCATCATGTGCCCCGGGCTCACGCCCCGTGCCGCCGCACCAACTCCCCGGAGGAGGAGCCCATCCCCGCCACCGTGGGATGGAGCTCCCGTGCGTACACGGCCGGTGCCGGCGTCCCGTGACACCGTGCGCCCCTGCCGACCGTACGGCTAACGCGCCCGACCCCTCGAAAGGGGGCCGGCGCACCCCTCGACTCCACTTTCCCGTGACCCCGTGGGAACGGTTAGGTGAGGGGCGCTAGGCCGGTGGGCGGCCATCCCGGCCACCGTAACGGCGCGCGGCCGCCGTACCCACGCGTGCGGCGCGCGCCCGACTCCGCAGCGCACGCCCGAGCACCGCAGCAACCACTCCACCACCGCGCAGCTCATTGGGAAGGAACGCCGTTCGCCCGCTCCCGCACCCGTACCGCCACTCATCGCACCTCCCTCGAAGCCTATCGGGGGGCGCCATCGCCATCCGCCGCCTTCTACCCTCGAACCGCCACCGTTCGGGTACGAGGTAGGCCATCATGGCCGGATCGCAGCGAAGATCGTCCGCCGACGGCCGCCCGCTCTACGCCGTAGCACCGACGTGCTCCCACACGTAGCTAGGTAGCGCGGCGTGCATGTAACTCGCCGCCCCCTTGGCCTATAAAAGGGGAGGCGAGCCCCCCGCCGCGGTGGGACGAATCCCCGGAGGAACACAGCGCGCACCGTGCACTCACTCTCTTATTCTCCCACAACATCTCCGACCCACTCACCTAGGGACTTGGAAGCCACGCTTCCTCTCCCGCCTTGCTTGTATTTGCCCCACTACAAGCACCCCGGTGCCGAGCAATATAGTGCCACGAGCACGCCCCCGCCCCGTCGGACGTACGCGCCCCCTCGGCCGGAACCGGGATAAAACCTTGTGTCATTTGTTGCTTAGCATCGACCATTGAGGGAAGACCTAGGGGTTATGGGGAGGGGTTAGTGTCGGGACAGGTGGGGGCTATTCCGCACCGACGTGGCGCCCACCGTGGGACAAACGAGCGCATAAGGGCATTGCGCTAACTCCCTGCGTGGTGAGTCCGAACCGGGAGGGAAGACGGAAGGAGGGGGGGGGGGGGGGGGCCGCTTGGGGTCCCGACGAGCTCAAACAATGGGGGACACACCCACCTAAATTGCGCGAGCCGGACGCCCGCTCAACAAAGCTCGAAGCCTACGAGGCACTGCCAGGGAGCAATGACAAGCGGGGCAAGAAGGTGAAGAAGCGCGCGACACGGACGCCCATGCGACGGGTCCGCGCGAGACTTCGAGGCCCACCAAGGCGAGCCCTATGGCCTAGGAAGAGGCCAGAAGGATGGGGGCGACGCGACGCCTCGACCGTTGAAATGTGTTCCTCTTTTCGACCACCGCCGACTTCGCCCGAGGGCATGCTCCTCCTCGAACCGGTCGGGTCCCCCCCACAATGGGGGAAACCCTACCTAAATCCTCCCGCACAACAGGGGCCTGGAACTAACCATCAGGTACGCCCATCGAACGACTTCCCGAGGCCCACCAAGGCGGCCCGCGGGACCCCCGGCGTGCTCCCCCCCGAGGGGCCCCTCCGCGAGGGGCCCGCCGCCCCTCGAGGGGCGCCCGCCTCGAGCGGCCCCGCCCCGCCGAGGGCGCGCTCCCCCTCGAGCGAGTCCCGCCTCGCTCGAGGGTCCGCTCCGCCCTCGGCCGGGGCCCGCCACGATCACGGGCACCCCACACGCGTGCGCCGGCCCCGTACTTGGGCATTTAACGCCCTGACGCCGCGGGACGGCGCCATCATGCGCCCGGGGCTCACGCCCCGGTGCCGCCGCACCAACTCCCCAGGGAAGGAGCCCATCCCCGCCACTGTGGGATGGACTGTGCGGTACGGCCGGTGTCAGTCCCGTGACACCGTGCGCACGCCGCTGTACGGCTAACGCGCCCGACCCTCGAAAGGGGGCCGGGCGCACCCTCGATTCCACTTTCCCGTGACCTTGCGAAGGTTAGGTAAGGGGCGCTAGGCCGGTGGGTGGCCATCCCGGCCACTGTAACGCGCGGCCGCCGTACCCACGCATGCGGGCGCACGCCTGACTCCGCAGCGCACGCCCGAGCACTGCAGCAACCACTCCGCCACCGCAGCTCATTGGGAAGGAACGCCGTTCTGCCCGCTCCTGTACCCCGTACCCGACATCATCGCACCTCCCTCGAAGCCTACCAGAGAACGCCATCACCGTCTGCCGCCTCCTACCCTCGAACCGCCACTGTTCGGGAACGAAGTAGGCCATCATGGCCGGATCGCAGCGTGGATCGTTCGGACGATCGCCCGCTCTACGCCGTAGCACGACGTGCTCCTACACGTAGCTAGGTAGCGCGGCGTGCATGTAACTCGCCGCCCCCCTTGGCCTATAAAAGGGGAAGCGAGCCCCCGACCGCGGGGGACGGATCCGCAGGAACACAACGCATTGTGCACTCACTCTCTTACTCTCCCATAACATCTCCCACCACTCACCGGGGACTTGGAAGCCACGCTTCTTCTCCCACCTTGCTTGTACTTGCCCCACTACAAGCACCCCGGTGCCGAGCAATATAGTGCCACGAGCACACCACTGCTGGACGTACGGCCCCCTCGGCCGGAACCAGGATAAACCTTGTGTCATTTGTTGCTTGGCATCGACCATTGAGGGATAGACTTAGGCGTTATCTATCGGTTAGTGTCGGGACCATATTCCGCACCGACGCTGGCGCCCACCGTGGGGCTCACGAGCGCCTAAGGTCATTTCGCTGACTCCCTTCATGGTGATTCGCACTGAGTACCGTAGCACCCGCTACAACATGGGTAGCTCGGACCCCCTTCCGCCGGGCTCGAGATCCGCTTCGGGGACTTGAACTTCCGTGCCACGGGGAATGGCTATCTCATGCGCCTCACCAACCGTGAGGAGCTACGCGCGCGCGCCGGGGAGGCCGGGTCCGCTCCGGTCTCCGCCGCGCGCACGTCACCGCGCAGCACCGGCAGCACGGATGCGCGCGGGTCCGTCGACGCCGCGACGCCGCCGCCGCTCCGGCTACGTTCGCGCCGGGCGCGGTCCGAGCGGCGGCAGGCCGAGCGTGCCGCCGCCCGCCGCGGTGCGCCCAACGTCACGACGGCCGCCACCGCCCCGGCGGGACCGCGCGCGGTCTCTCGACCACGCGTCCCCATCGGCCGCGTGGCGCCGCTACGGCCTACAACGCCAACGTCAACACGACAATGCGCAGGGTTCCGCCCGGTCCGCACGTCTTCGTCGCCGGGGATCCCGGCACCCCGGCCAGCCGGACGAGTCGTCCCCGGGCTCCGTCGACACGATGCCGCCCGCCAACCGTCATGGATACGCGGAGTGGGGACTTCTCCGTGTGCCGACCCGGGCCGCGTTCGTGCGCTTCCTCGACGCCACGGACTACCGGTTCGGTCGCTCCGACGACTCCAAAGACCGGGAGCTACGACCCCACGCGGGAATGTTGCGCCGTCATCACCAACGACCCGGCCAACGCCGCCGGGCGCGGCGGGCGCCGGAGACGGGGGAAGTCACGCCGCCCCAGAGCCGCTACACGCCGGCCGCGGGGCCAAGCGCACATGCGGGGGCCGACGTCGACGCGCAACCGGCCCAAGCTCGCGAGCTCGAGGCCAAGCCGCGAGGAGTACCGGACCGTGCGGCTACTCCGTGCCTCGATGGCGGGGAGGCCTCCCGCGCGCGGCGAACGCGCGCGGAGCCGGGGGCCGCAAGTCCGCGACCGCCTCAACCCCGTCCCCAACGTCGACAACGCGGACACCCCGCCGCGGCGAGCCAAAGCTCATCGCCGCCGCAACACCGCCGCGCGCCATGCCGGCACCCTCGACCCCCGAGGCTCGAGACATGCACCGCGAGGTGCGGACCCTCCTTGAGCAAGCGGCCGTCCAGCAAGCCGAAAGCTCGGCCTCACGCATCCGCCAACGGGGGGGACGCGCGGGGTGATGATCCGCACCGTGGGGCGAACCCTCGGTGCATGCGGGTCGACCCGCCGACCGGAGGACGCACGCCGGCCAAGGAACGGCTCCTCGACACACGCAGGCGCCGGATGGCGACGCCCGCAACGTCATCAACGCCCGCGCACCGGCAAGGCGACGCGCGAGCGGCCGGGGGCTACCACCCTCGAAGGGGAGGACGCTACGACGCCGGTGAGGATCGCTCCCCGACACCGCAGCCCCCGGCACCCGTGTGTTCGCCCGGGAGATCCGCACGGCGGCGTTCCCCGCCGCTTCCGTCAACCCTCGACGATCATCAAGTACAACGGGGAAACGGACCCTCGTGTTTGGCTCAACGATTACCGCCTAGCCCCGTCGCCGGGCGGGGCCACCAACGACGAAGTAATCATCCGCAACTTGCCCCCGCATCCGGGCGATGCGGCCCGACATGGCTCGAGCATTTGCCCGCCACCGCATCCACAACCGGGACGATCTAGTCCACACTTTCGTGGGCAACTTCCGGAGGCACATACGTGCGCCCCGGGAACTCCCGGGACCGCGCTCCCCGCACGCGTGGGGCCGGCGAGTCGCCGCGGGACTTCATGCGGCGCTTCTCCAAGCGCCGCACGCAGCTCCCCGCCGTGGCACGCCGCAGAGATCGTGCACGCGTTCCTCGAGGGCACCACGTGCCGGGACCTTGTGCGCGAGCTGGGACGTAGCCCGCCCACGGACTCGAACGAGCCGTTCGACATTGCCACCCGCCCTTCGCTCCGGAGAGGAGGCCGTGGGGGCGATCTTCGACGGCAAGAAGGGCAAGCGCTCCGAGGACACGCCCGCGGAGGGCGGGCGGGTCCAAGGAGCCGCGCCGCAACGACAAGCGGGGCAAGAAGGGGAAGAAGCCGCGCCGCGAGGCGCGCGAGCAGGGGCGCAACGGCGGCAACGCCGAGGCCCTCGCCGTTGACCCCGCCCGACGGGGCCCTCGACCGGCTCCTCGAGGCCCGGGGGTGTTCGATGACATGATGAAGAAGCCATGCCCCTACCACAAGACCCCCGTGAATCATACTCTTGAGCAAAGGCGACATGCTCAAGAAATTCTACGGCCGTGCCGCCGCGAAGGAGGCAGAGGCCAAGAAGGATGGGGGCGATGGCGACGCGGGTGGTTTCCCTCGTCGAAAATGTGTTCCTCATCTTTGGGGGGACCTACCGTTGACATGTCAACCCGCAGCCGCAAGAAGGAGCGGCACGAAGTCCTCGCCGCAGAGAGGGCACCTCCGGCCTTTCTCAATCGGTCGAAGGATGCCATCACCTTTAGCCGGGATGATCACCCAAATCGCATCCCGAACCCGGCCAAGATTCGGTGGTCGATCCCATCATTGGGAACGCCCGGTTTTCGAAGGTCCTTATGGACGGAGGCGTAGCCTCAATATCCTCTTCGCGCATACGTTGCGCCCGATGGGGATTGGGCCGGACCAGCTGCGGCCAAAGACGAAGCCGTTTCACCGCATCGCGCCCGAAAGCAAGGTTCAACCCCTCGGGCGCATCGATCCGCCCGTCCGGTTTGGGACCCCCAAGAATTTCCGCAAGGAAACCCTCACATTCGAAGTGGTGGGATTCAAAGGGGCCTACCACGCCATCCTCGGCGACCATGCTATGCCAAGTTCATGGCGGTCCCCAACTACACGTACCCGAAGATGAAGATGCCGGGTCCAAACGGCGTCATCACCGTCGGGTCGTCGATCGAGCATGCATTCGACCGCGATGTCGAGTGCGTGGAGCATGCGGAAGCACTAGCGCCGGACGAAGCGCCGGTAAACACACCGGAGAAGATGGTCAACGACGACCTCAGCCTCCACCACCAAGCACGTCGGCACGTTCGAGGCCGCCGAGCAAGCCAAAGGGGTCCCCTCGACCCACTCGCCCCCGAGGGCAAGGCTTTGAGGGTCGCACGACCCTCGATCCTAAATAGGAAGCAAGTGCTCGTCGACTTCCTCCGCGCCAACGCCGACGTTTTCGCGTGGAGCCCCTCGGACATGCCAGTGCATCCCGAGGGAGGTCGCCGAGCACTCCCTTGATATCCTCGCCTAACGCTCGCGCCGTCGCCGCAGCCGGCCACGCCGTTTCGACGAGGAACGGCGACGGGCGATCGGAGTGGAGCCGCGGAAGCTCCTCGAGGCCGGATTCATCAAGGAAGTGTTCCACCCTACGTGGTTAGCCAATCCCGTGCTTGTAAAAAAGAAAAATGGGAAGTGGAGGATGTGTATCGACTACACCAGCCTCAATAAAGCATGTCCAAAAGTTCCCTTTCCTTTACCACGCATAGATCGATCATTGATTCCACCGCCGGGTGTGAACTACTCGTTTCCTTGATGCCTATTCGGGATATCATCAAATAAAAATGAAGGAGTCCGACCAGCTCGCGACTTCGTTCATCACACCGTTCGGGACGTTCGTTACGTCACGATGCCTTTTGGCCTCGTAAACGCGGGCGCAACGTACCCCGCCGCATGCAAAGACGTTTTTGGGGATCATATCGGGCGGACGGTCGAGGCTTACGTAGACGACATCGTTGTCAAAACCAGGAAGGCGGACGACCCGGTCGGCCGATCTTGGCATCGCATTCAGCCGCTCGCGGCCAACGGGGTCAAGCTCAACCCCGAAAAATGTGTCTTTGGAGTGCCGCGGGGCATGCTCCTAGGATACATCGTCTCCCGCCGGGGAATCGAGGCCAACCCCGAAAAGGTCGCCGCCCTCGAGCGAATGGGTCCACCCGGGACCTCAAAGGGGTGCAGAAGGTGTTGGGGTGCCTTGCCGCCCTGAGCCGCTTCATCTCGAGGCTCGGTGAGAAGGGCCTGCCCCTCTACCGCCGCTCAAGAAGCACGAGCGCTTCTCTTGGACCGCCGAGGCCCGGTGAAGCGCTCGACAAGCTGAAGACGTCTCTGACGCACGCCCCAATCCTTACGCCGCCGCGAGACGGCGAGCCCCTCCAACTCTACGTGGCCGCAACCACCCAGGTGGTCAGCGCCGTGATCGTTGTGGAGCGCACGGAGGAAGGGCATGCCCTACCCGTGCAGGCCGGCCTACTACGTCGGCCGAAGTCCTATCGGACACGAAGACGCGCTACCCCCGTGTCCGTAAGCCGTTGTACGCGGTAGTCCTCGCCGCGGCGCAAGCTCCGCCACTACTTCGAGGCCCACCCGGCCACGGTGGTCTCTTCCTTCCCGCTAGGAGAGATCATTCGCAACCCCGACGCGGCGAGTGTCATTGCCAAGTGGTCCGTGGAGTTGATGGGCGAGACGCCGCCTATGCTCCGCGCAAGGCCATCAAATCACAAATCTTAGCCGACTTCGTCGCCGAGTGGACGGACACACACCGCCGCCCCTCAAATTCGCGCAGAGGCCGGACTCGTTCTTCGACGGCTCGGTGATGAAGACAGGAGCGGGCGCGGCCTCGCTCTTCGTGTCACCCCCTGGGAGCACATGCGCTACGCAAAGGGCGCCTCCACTTCCCCGCGTCTAACAATATGGCGGAATACGAGGCCCTCCTCTCGCGGCCTCAAGATCGCCATTGAGTTGGGCATCAAGCGCCTCGACGTGCGAGGGGATTCGCAGCTCGTGATCGACCAAGTCATGAAGAACGCGAGCTGCCACGACGACAAGATGGAGGCCTACTGCAAGGCCGTGCGGGCCCTCGAAGACAAATTCTACGGCATCGAGCTCAATCATGTACCCCGCCGGTACAACGAGGAGTGCGGACGAACTTGCCAAGATCGCGTCCGGCGGATCACCGTTCCCCCGAACGTTTTCGCGCGCGACATCGCGCAGCCCATCGGCCACCTTCGAGCCCTACCCCTCGGCGACAACGACCCCTCGGGGGCTCCCTCGAATCCGGCGGGTGCGGAACCCATGGAGGAGGACCCCTCGAACGAGGCGTACGTGCTCTCCCTTCTCGAGGGGTACGGCTCCCACGAGGCCGGCCGCGATGAACATCGAGCCGGCCCCCGCCCGGCGGACCGGCGGGAGAAGTACATCGCCCGGATTGATCGAGGGGAGCTCCCCGCGGACCGGCCGCAGCCGGTGCGCATCGCCAGATGGCCAAGTCGTTCACCCCGGTCGACGGTGAGCCGTACAAGCGCGCCGCGTCGGCATCCTCCGCCGATGCATACCCATTCCCGAGGGGCGCGAGCTCCCACGGGACATCCACGCGGGGATCCGTGGCCACCACGCCGCGCCGCGCACCCTCGTCGGCAACGCGTTCCGCCAAGGCTTCTATTGGCCCACCGCGGTCGCGACGCCAACGAAATCGTGCGCACTTGCGAAGGGTGCCGCTCTACGCCCGCAAGACCAACTTGCCGCCCCTCACACTCGCGTACAATCCCCGTAACATGGCCGTTCGCCGTGTGGGGGTTGGACATCGCCGGGCCCCCGCGGAAGGC
Organism: Cenchrus americanus; assembly: GCA_947561735.1. Classification (NCBI taxonomy): domain Eukaryota; kingdom Viridiplantae; phylum Streptophyta; class Magnoliopsida; order Poales; family Poaceae; genus Cenchrus; species Cenchrus americanus. The sequence continues at coordinate 69,903,217 of OX387244.1, read as the reverse complement.
GCCCGGGGCTTCACCCACCCGCCGGTTGCAATTGACAAGTTCTCCAAGTGGGTGGAGGTGCGCCCCATTACGAATTTGAGGGCCGAGAGGCGGTCACGTTCTTCACGGACATCGTCTACCGCTTTGGAGTGCCAAACTCCATCATCACGGACAACGGGTCCCGCTCACGGCCGGAAATTCTTGGAGTTCCGCGACAAGTTCCACATCCGCGTGGATTGGGCAGCCGTGGCACACCCACGTACCAACGGCCAAGTAGAACGTGCCAACCCGCATGATCCTACAAGGCCTCAAACCTGAATTTTCGACCAGCTCAACAAATCTCGGCCGAAATGGCTCCAAGAACTACCAAGCCGTGTGGAGCCTAAGGACCACCCCAAGCGTAGCCACCGGTTCACCCCGTTCTTCCTAGTCCATGGCGCGGAGGCCGTCCTCCCCACGGATCCGGAATACGGTCGCCCAAGGTTCGAGATTACAACGAGGATGCTAACCGCCGAGCCCGCGAGGACTCGCCGGGACCAACTCGGGATGAAGTACGCCTCGTGGCGTTGATGCACTCCGCAAGATATCAACGGTCCCTACGCGCTACCAAGCGCGCAAGATACGTCGGAGGGATTTCAGCGAGGGGGATTTGGTCCTAAGGCTACGCCAAGACAACCGAGGGCGCCACAAGCTATCGCCCCCATGGGAGGGACCCTACGTCGTGGTGAAGGTGCTCAAACCAGGCACGTACAAGCTTGCCAACGAGGACGGCGAAGAACTCACCAACGCTTGGAACATCCAACAGCCTACGTCGCTTCTACCCTTAGCTAGGATTTCCAAGTATTTTCTCGTTGTACAAACACACGGCCAACGCCCCGCTTGGTGTCACCTATGTAAATACTCCAAGTATAATAAAAGGGCAACTCGGCTTTCCCCCGAAACCCAAGTTACCCTCGGGGCTACCGCGGGGGGCACCCCCCCCCCCCAAAATGGCCCCATTTTTTCGCGCAAAAAACGTAACAACACGCGCGCTAAGTTTGTTCCCCACTTCAACCTCGAGCCATGATTCGAACAGGCGTAGGCGGCACGGAAGGAGCGCGCGAGCCGGAGACAGCCCCTACGCCGCGCGGCTATGGCCCGTCTCTCTCGCCTCCAACCCACGGGCCCCCGCGAAAGGCGACTCCCCTAACTAGAATCTACTCAGTGAAGAAGAAGAAGCAAAAAGCGCAATAAGCAAGTGATTTCATTTACAAACTGACCATGTTCACGAAACTACTTGTTTGTTTACAAGAGGCCACGAGGCCAGAATTCTGATACACATAAACAAAAAACGGGCCTAGCGCCCAGGTGCTTTCAGGCGGGCGGAGCGGCAGCATCAGCAGCGTCCGGGAAGAGGAATTCTTCGAAGGCCTCGGCGAGCGACTCGGCGGCGTCAGCAGCAAGCGCGTCCGCACGCTCCATGGCCACCTCGTCCTCGACGCCCTCGGCACGATGTAGCCTTCCGCTACCGCTCGAGGCTGACCTCGTAGTGGGATCGCACCACTCCGAGGGCCTTCTCGCACGCCTGTGCGGGGTGCCGCCCGACGCACCCGCCCCGTGACGTGGCCGCCAAGGGCGCGTAGGCGGCCGGCCGCCGAGCCGCCGCCCGGGCATCGCCTTCCTCGACGACGCGACAGTCTCGAGGGCCGCGTCCCGCGCCTCCCCGCAGCCTCCTCGCTCGCAGGAGTTGTAGGAGGCTTGCAGGGGCCCCCGCCCGCCCACCAGCCGTGTCCCGAAAGCGCGCAAGCCCCGGAAGCGACAAGACGACAAGAAATCGAAAAAAGGGGAAACGAACCCTCTAAAGCAAGAACTAACAAGCAGGGTCGACAAAGTAGCTTACCTTCGATTTGCTTCCTCCCCGCATCGAGGTCGCGGCGCGCGGACTCAAGCGCCGCCCCGAGGCTCGGGACGGTCTCGCCTTGCTCGACGAGGGCCATCTCTTGGGCGGCATTGCCGATGCCGAGCGTCAACGCCTCATCCTCAACCTCGGAGAATGCGGCGTTCCGCTCCTCCCGCCGACTTCTCCGCCGCCCTCGCGAGCAACGCGCTCCCCGCTCCGGCCGCCCCGGCGTCGCCAAGGGCGCCGCTCCCCGCCGGAGCCGCCCTCGCCCCCGGGCGGCGATGCGCTCCCCGCCGGAGCCGCCCTTCGCCGGCGACGAGAGCCGCAACCTTGACGTCGAGGGCGGCCTTCGGTCATCCGCCTCCCTCGGCGCGCCGCTCCGCCCCCGCGCGCCCGCCTCCCCGCCCGGCGCCGCCGCGCCCGCGCCCCTCGAGCGACGCGCGGAGCTCCCGGCCCTCGGCGCGAGCGTGGCCACCTCCGCCCTCCCGTGTGGCGGCCGCCGTCCGCGTCTTCCCCAGTCCTCGCGCGCATTCCACGCGCCTCGTCACGATCGACGAGGGCCGCGCGGATCCGCCCGAGACTCGAGTCACGCGCCGCGTCCCGCCCCGAGCTCTCGGGGAGCACGCCGCACCACGCCATCGCCCGGCAGACCGCCCCACCGTCCGGCGTCCTAAGAGCTTCCGCAAGCGCGTCGAAAGCGCCGCATCGCTCCCGAGCCGGCGGGCCTCGGCGTTCACCTCGGTCGAACGCGCCGTACTTCCGCGGGCGCGCGCGCTCAAGCTCCCCGGGCATCCACGCATCGAGCCCCGTAAGCGCCAAGTCTTGAATACGGCGCGCGAAAACGAAATAAGGAAGGGAGACGAGCAACCGTGGCTCACCCGGAAGACGATCCAGGCCGGCCGCTCGTGAACCCGCCAGCCGCTTCGTTCAACGCGCGGCTGAGCGTGGCGCCATGGCTCGAGAGCTCGCCCGCAGCTCCCGCTCCCTCCGGGCGCGCAAAACGCCGGGATCCTCCACGGCCCCCCCCCACCCGGGCGGGGCGACCGCATGGGAGGACGAGGCCCCCGGCGTCGCGCCCTCGGCCCCCCACTATCATGTGACCCTCGTGTCGCCTCACGAGGGCCCTCTCCCCGGGGCTCGGGAGAGTTCGTGGGGCCACCGGCCCACCGGTTCCACCCAGGCGGCGAGGAGTCATCCGAGAGCTCCACCACCTCCGCCCGGGGACCGCCGGCAGCGGAGCCGCCCTCGCTCCGCCTCCGCCGGCACCTCCACCGCGCCTCCGCGGCCGCGGGCGCCCGTTGTGGCGCCGTCGCCGCCACCTCCGTCCGCGCCGCCACGTCCGCGGCGCTCCCGCGGCTGCGCCCGCTCCGCCTCCTCCGCAGGGGCCGCCACCACGGCGGCGCCTCCACCGTAGCCGCCGCCGCGGCCCGCGCCTCCATGGCGACCGGCGCCGCCCGCCCCCGGCGACCTCTCGGCCGCGGCGCGGCGGTTGATCCACCGGCCCGGGCCTCGAAGCCCCAAGCCGGGCCTTGCGCGCGCGTGCCCGCCGCCGCGCCCTCGTTCCTAGGCGCGACCCCCTCGACGAACGCCGCCGGTGGGGATCGACGCGTCCGTCCTCAGCACCTTAGCCGCGCAAGAGGAGGGACGGGGCTGGCACCGCCCCGCGCAAACACGAACGGAGGATTAGTGCGTCTAATAACCAAGCAAATTATCCGAATTCGCCCTTGAGGGGCATGTATTCCTAGTTAGTAGAGAGGGGCATTTTAGACATTTGGTTGCCGCCTATATAACCCAAGAGGTGAGAGGAGTTGGCGATAACTCTTGGAACCCTAGCCTCATTAGTTTTCCTATTTTCCACCTATTTTCTCTAGGTTTTCCTTAGGACTAGCAAGAGAGCTTCACCGGAGAGATCTTGTAGAGAGGGATGGATGATCGGGCAGCTTGCTAGACCTTGTACGAACCTTTGTTTCATGTATAGATGATTCGGTGTGGTTCCTCCAAGGTTTGGATGTGTTTTCCCAGGTTGTTCTTGGTGGTGATTTTCGGAGCCCTCTCTCGGTGATTTCTTTGGGGTGTTTTCAGAGGGCTTTTCTCTTGGGGATTTGATGGGGGGAAATTTGTGAGAACCCTTCGTGGTTCTTTGGGCTGTGATTCCCTCCCAAATCCGTGAGGAAAAGTGCTCGATTTTGAGTTTTCTTGAGTTCTTGGGTTGGAAGTGCTTCCGGCGAGTTTCTTCGATTCCTCCTTTTTGGACGAGTTTGGTGGGATTAAACTTGGCTATGAACTCCTCATGAGTTGTTCATGATATCCCCAAAGTCTTGTTCAAGTCCCGTGGGCGGTCGGGAGATCGAGATTTGGATTTGGGGGAGTTGACTTGTAGTCTTTGTTCATCCCGAGCTGCCAGGCTACCGGTCGACCGGTGCTCTTGACCGGTCTGACCGGTGCAAGCCCTTGTGGGTTTTTTGCTCGGGTGAACGTCTTGGTGTGTTCCTTGTTGTCCCGTGTTGCTGCTGTTTCAAGTTTGAGTCCGTTTGGTGGTCGATTTCGCTTTGTTTGGAGCTTTAGGGGGCTTTGGTGCCATCGGTGCGACCGGTGTGTCTCACCCCGGTCCCCAGGCCGGTCAATAAGCCACTTAGTGGAAGTTGCTCAGTTTCACCAGCAGGTACCGGTCTGACCGGTGGTGCTCACGGTACGTAGGTGTGGGTGTAGTCTCGAGGCTTGGTTTTCCATTTGCGTTTCTCGGGTCGGAAGGTGGTGTGTTGGTTCCTAGGTCCGGTGGCACTCCGGTGGCCTACGTGGGCTTGACCAACCTTGGTAGTGAGTCGGAGACGTGTGTTGGAAGCCGCGTTCGTCTTGTTGGAGTTTTCATCTCCTTCGAGAAGAATTTTTATCGGCTCCCATTCCTCCCCCCTCTCGAGGGTTCGCCGTATCGGTCCTTAGTGGTATCGGGCGGTTCGGGTCTTTGTTGACTCTAACCGAGTCTAAGATCCAAAGGATGGCGGCGTACCGGGGAGCCGGGGTTCGGGCCCTCCACACTTCGATGGCAGAACTACCAGATGTGGAGCAAGCGGATGGGTGCGTTCCTCCGCGGAAAGGGTCGAGCGCTTTGGGATGTCACGGTGGACCTTGAGGGCTATGTCCAGTAGATGGATTTCCTTGCTCGGGGGTCGAGGGATAGATTCGAGGCCAACAATAAGGCGGTCGACTACTTGTTTCGTGCTTTGTGTCAGCCTGAGTTCGATCAGGTGCCTGAGCATAGCTTGTAGGATTTGGGCGGTGTTGAAGGAGGCTCATGTTGGGAACGCCCGAGTTCGGGCACGGTTGTATGCGACCCTCTACGGAGAGAGTACGAGAACTTCACTCATCTCCCCGGTGAGTCCATCGATGCCTTGTTTCGAGAGGTTCACGGTGGTTGTGAACAACATGAGGGCCAATGTGGACGTGCTCCATGCGATGATCATGATAGAGCGGTCAAGCTCTTACTCTTTGGATCGTACGATATGGGGCGGGAAGTTCGAGGCCATGAGAGTCGAGTCGGAGGTATGATACTACGACGGTGAGCAGTACATTCTCGAAGCTCAAGTCGGCTGAGGTGGATAGGGGCATGACTGCCAGGCTCGAGGGTCAGCCGGCTCCCATGATACGCCCTCGTTGGTGGTTTCCAAAGGAAAGGCTAACTCTAACCCATCCACCCCCACCGGGATGTTCTCTTTCTCCTCTTTGATGTCTATGCCTGATGAGGAGTTAGAAGCGAGCTTGAAGAGGACGGTGGCGCTCCCCGACGAGGCGGTTTCGGGAGGCTGCACGAGAACCGCGTGAACAGGAGGAGGAACACGAGGACATCTTCAAGTGCGGCAAGAGTTTGGACACTATTCGGCGAGTGTCCAAAGGTGAGCTTGACCACGACAAGCACAAGTCCAAGGACAAGAGAAGTCAAGAAGGATCATGGACATGAGAAGAAGACGCGGTCTCGAGAGAAGATGAAGAGATTGAGCGACATCGAGCCTGATTCCGAGGACACGTCTTCAAGCTCGAGTGATGAAATAGAGAGGATGACAAGAAGAGGACGAAGAAGAGAAGAACATTGGCAAGTATCTCAACGGCCTTTGTGTGGCAGACCTAAGCCTCAAGAATGACTTCTGCGGCATGGCTCGCGGTTCGACAGCAGAGAAGGCAGAGGACGCCTCGGACTTGGATTCCGAGGATGAGGTATGTGATGAGCTCTCCTCTTTGCGCAAGGAGAATGAGGAGTTGGTTGACTTACTTGACCAACGATCACATGCTTAGAGAGGCTGAAAGCTTAGGAAGGAGCTTAGATCTTCACTCGAGGATGCTAGGACTAGAGTGGCTGAGCTAGAGACACAGGTGCTTGATAGCAAGCTTGAGATTGATTCCCTTAAGGCTAGCCTGTTGTTTCGGATGAGAACGATTGTCTTGATTGCTGTTTTCTGGTGACCGGGCGGTCTTGGGAGAAGTATGCCTCCAAGTGTGAGGAACTAGATGCGCTTAGGGTTGAGTTAGCTGAGCTACAATCTAGACCCACTTTGCTTGGTGCTTGCACTTCTTGCCCTAGATTTGCCTTGAGAAAATTGCGAGCTCCATTCTCGCATTGTTTCACTTGAGGCCGATTTGAAAGTGCCTATTCCTACTTCTTGCTCTACATGTGGAGTTGCATGCTATGAAGAATTTGGATCTTGCAAAATGTGTTGGTCGCTTGCAAGATGAGAATGATAAGTGCGTGAAGCGGGTTGGTTGTCGAGTCAAGAACCTCGGCTTGGTATGATGATTGCTATGTTTGTAAGCGCTTTGGCGGTTGGGCTTTGGGATTGGATAAGGTTGGTGAGGGGGCAGTGGTGAGAGAAAGGAAATTTGGGAATGTTTCGGTTCACACAACCCCACACCCAAATACAAGTTTGCATCCAAGCCAAACCAACCAAGAAAAAGCAGGTGAGCCGGCAAGAGTGAAACGCCTAGTGAGAAACCAGAGAGTGAGAAGCCTTGTGAAGAGCCTCATCCCAAGCCTAAGCCCAGATCGATCCGTTTCCATTGTGAGTTTTGTGGAGAGGATGGTCACAAGAGAGCGTTTTTTGCTTCAAGAGGAGTTGAGGAGAGAATGGCGAAGGAGTGGGCTAACAAGGACAAGTACCACCCTTCGATGGTGTACTTGAGCCTCGTGTGCGGTTGCCCGGGGCCAAGGCGAGTGTGAGGTCAGTTCGGGCTTGGGGAGAGCGGGCTGTTCGGTGCTGCTGCCCAGGCTACACCGGTCAGACGGTGTGGAGCACCAGTCGGAGCTAGGTGCGAACTCGGAGCGGGGAAGCCGAGTTTAGGTTTCGTGCTCGTACAGTGCGAGGGTTGTTTACGGGGTCGTGGTTGGTGGTTGGTCACCGGAAAGTTTGCGGGAGGCCAGTTTGCTAGGCATTCTCCCCCTCGAGCTCACTACGGGGATGGGAGGAGTCATGGCTTTGAAGGAGAGGAGGGATGGTCCACGGGCTTTCTTTCGTGGTTTTGGTCCTCCTCCGGGCGAGAGAGGGTTGGTTCCACTCATGGTGGTTACCGTGGTAGTGTTCGTGGAGGTAGCTTTGGTAGGAAAGATGGTTTGGTTTGCTAACCCCACTTTCGAGCAAATGGCTAGGCAGCGGTTTTTACATTTGGAACTGCTTGATGTTGAGTCGGTTGCTCGCTCTCGCTCTTGGTTTTGAGTTGCTGGTGGATCGCCCGGAGAACATTTGGTTGATATCGGGGGGTGGTTCTTCGGCCTCATATCCCGGTGGTGACATAGAGGTACATCACTTTTCGGGGATGGTGGACAAGGATGAGTGACTTGTGAAGAAATGATAAAGGTAAGTGAATTTGTGACCTTCGAGTGTGTGGCCTTGGTCAAGCCACTTGGTTTGTTTTGCTCCTTCTCTATCTCATGTGTGTAGGGTGAGCTTTGTATGCTCTTTGGCCCTAGTGCATGTGTTTAGGGGGAGCTTGTGAGTTTTGTGCTCCTTTGCTCTTTTGCCGGTGGTGTCGAGCCCTTTTGCCTCTCCTCGAGGAGCCGGTTTGTAGCATATGTATAGCTTTCCTTTGTGCATTTCTTGCATTTGGCATGGCATATGTAACATGATGTATAGGCATTCTTGCATCTTAGATTGCATGCACTTTGTATCATATGCATTGGTTAGGAAAAGCTTCTCTCATATACATAGTTCACCATGGAATGAGATATATGTCTTTGTGAGCTCGTTTGGTATGCTACGGTTAGTTTTGGCTTAGCTCTTGATGATCTTGATGAATAATCCATGGTTGATAGCTATGCTTTTGAAAAATGTCACATGTATGCTCTCTCATGTGTAAATGCCTTTACATGCTCTTGACATGTTTTTGGCCTTGCTATGCTTAATTTGTGGTTGGATAGCTAGTTTATTGATCATATGGAGCCAAAGGCTCGTTGCCATTATGAATGTTTAGCCCTCTTGACTTATCTTGTGGAGGAGCATAAGTTCCTTTTTATGCTTAGACATTTCATGTACCATTTACAAATCTAGAAAATGAAATGAAAAATGCTTGGAAAATATGCTCCCATGTCATATGTCTTGAATTTAATTTTCTTTGGGTGCTAAACCGTTGCATGATGCCACAATGAGAAGTCTCATACATAGAAGTAGGCACATGGCTCGGTGGCTTTGACATGACATGAGGTGCTTGTGGGTGTTTGTGATGGTCTTATGGTTAGAATAGCTGTCCTAGCATGAAGTTTGTGTGGCTTTGCCCATTTGATATGCTTTGATCATGTTTAGGCCTTTGCTCATGAGAGGCAAGTTTTTCGCAAAATTGCCAAAATCCATCTTAGCTTCGTCCAATGGTTGTGAAACTTGGTGATCATGTAGTTGAGATCGATACGAAGCCGTAAGAAGTACCTAACTTGCTCATTTGGACATGTGTAGCATCCTATGTTGAATTTTGTATATTTGAGAAGCTCTAGGTTGAAAGTTTTGCATTTTTGGCTTGATTCATGCATTGCCAACAAGGGGAGAAGTTTGAGCTTGAAATGGCTTAGTGGATGCATTTAGAAGGTTTTCAGGTGGTTTCGAGCCATTTTACGGGCTCTTGTTGTACACCGGTACGACCGGTGAAGAGCACGTCGGCTTGGGTGTGAGTCTTCAGTCTATTACATATGTTGGGCACCGGTCGGCCAGAGTGGTGATGACTGATCGACCGGTGTGAGGCGAAGTCTTGCGTTGTCTGTTTCATGTGGTTTCTTGCATGCATTCGTCCGGGGAGTTGCATTGGTTCGGGGGAGCTTGCATGTGTGCGGGGGGGCTTTGTGGTTGTTCGAGCTTTGATTCGGTGGTTTGCGCTCTGTGTTTGAACTTTGGTTTGTCTTGGATGTGTCGGCGGGTGCCCTTGCACAGGGGTCCGAGACTTGTCTTCTTCCAAGTGATCTTGCTCTTTGCCTTTGTTTGGCTTTTGATCGCTTGTTGGAGTTTCTTTTTGTTCGTTTCTTTCTTTTTCTTTTCTCTCTTGTTACTTTCGTGTGGGTGTTGTCAATGCACTCATCCAAGGGGAGATTGAGGACCATGTGTGGTTCGAGGACCGGTGGATAGTCCTTCCCTTGTGTGATGAGTGATTGACAACGTTGTGTGGACTGATTCTTGGCTAAGTATTGCAGGTGCGAGGTTGCGGCTTGACTCGTGTTGGTGCGGGTGAAGAACAAGCGCGAAAGGTCGTCGCGGTCGAGGCCTCCGGGTGTGGAGAAGACAAGTAGGCTTTGTTCGGGGACCCGGTGGCCAGCGGGGTCAAGTGCGGGCCGCATGGTGGCATGAACAGCAAGATGAAGTCGTGGACGGTTTCTTGGTTGAGCCTCAAAACCAAGGTCGAGCAGGGACTACGTGGGAGCCAAGTCATGAGTGGAGATTGGCGGAGGCTACACCGAGTTCGCGGGGTTTCCGGTGGTTCACCAGAAAACCACTGGGTTCCTTGGTTGATCCACAGAGCCAAGACCGAAGAACCGAAGACGGAGGTGCAACGGCCTCGAACCCGGTCCCCGGCCGGTGGGTCGGCGGTCAGCCCGTGGGGGCCGGTCGGCCCAGGTGAGGAACCGGTCGGCCGTGTGCGGCGGCACAGTCGGAATCTTCGAAGCGGAGGACACGTCGGGATCGCATCGCTTGCGTCGAGGCTACGCAGGGTGCGGTCGCCGGGCATCGAATCCGATGGTGAAGACATCAAGAATTCCGAATTCGCCCTTGAGGGCATGTATCTAGTTAGTAGAGAGGGGCATTTTAGACATTTGGTTGCCGCCTATATAACCCAAGAGGTGAGGTTGGCAGCCAACTCTTGGAACCCTAGCTCATTAGTTTCCTATTTTCCACCTATTTTCTCTGCCACAGGTTTTTCCTTAGGACTAGCAAGAGAGCTTCACGGAGAGATCTTGTAGAGAGGGATGGATGATCGGACGGCTTGCTAGACCTTGTACGAACCTTTGTTTCATGTATAGATGATTCGGCGTGGTTCCTCAAGGTTTGGATGTGTTTTCCCCGGTTGTTCTTGGTGGTGATTTTCGGAGCCCTCTCTCGGTGATTTCTTTGGGGTGTTTTCGGGGCTTTTTCTCTTGGGGATTTGATGGGGGAAATTTGTGGGAACCCTTCGTGGTTCTTTGGGCTGTGATTCCCTCCCAAATCCGTGAGGAAAAGTGCTCCGATTTTGGGGTTTCTTGAGTTCTTGGGTTGGAAGTGCTTCCGGCGGGATTTCTTCGATTCCTCCTTTTTGGACGAGTTTTGGTGGGATTAAACTTGGCTATGAACTCCTCATGAGGTGTTCATGATATCCCCAAAGTCTTGTTCAAGTCCGTGGAGCGATTCGGGAGATCGAGATTTGGATTTGGGGGAGTTGACCCGCGGGTGCTGTTCATCCCAGGCTGCCCGAGCTGCCGGTCGGCGGTGCTCTTGGCCGGTCTGACCGGTGGGAGTCCTTGTGGGTTTTTGCTCGGGTGAACGTCTTGGTGTGTTCCTTGTTGTCCCGTGTTGCCGCCTGTTTCGAGTTTGGGTCCGTTTGGTGGTCGGTTGGCCTGTTTGGTGTCTTGGGGGCTTTCAGTGTCGCCATCGGTCCGACCGGTGTGTCTCACCGCGGTCCGACCGGTGTAGAGCCACTTAGTGAAAGTTGCTCGGTTTCACCGAGGGGGACCGGGTCCCGACCGGTGGTGCTCACCGGTCGACCGGTGTGGGTCCGTAGACTTGAGGTTTGGTTTTTCCTCGCCGCGTTTCTCGGGTCGGAAGGTTGCGTGTTGGTTCCTAGGTCCAGTGGCACTCCAGTGGCTACGTGGGCTTGACCAACCTTGGTAGTGAGTCGGAGATGTGTGTTGGAAGCCACGTTCGTCTTGTTGGAGTTTTCATCTCCTTCGAGAAGAATTTTTATCGGCTCCCATTCACTCCCCCCCTCTCTGGTTCGCCGTATCGGTCCTTCAAGTGGTATCAGAGCCGGTTCGGGTCTTTGTTGACTCTAACCAGTCTAAGATCCAAGGATGGCGTACCAGGAACGGGGGTTCGGGTCCTCCACACTTCGATGGCAAGAACTACCAGATGTGGAGCAAGCGGATGGGTGCGTTCCTCCGCGGAAAGGGTCGACCGCTTTGGGATGTCACGGTGGACACAAAGCTATGTCCAGCCGATGGATTTCCTTGCTCCAGGGTCGAGGGACAGATTCGACGCCAACAATAAGGCGGTCGACTACTTGTTTCGTGCTTTGTGTCAGCCTGAGTTCGATCGGGTGCACACCGAGCACTTGGCTTGTAGGATTTGGGCGGTGTTGAAGGAGGCTCATGTTGGGAACGCCCAGGTTCAGGAACGGTTGTATGCGACCTACCGGAGAGAGTACGAGAACTTCACTCATCTCCCCGGTGAGTCCATCGATGCCTTGTTTCAGAGGTTCACGGTGGTGGTGAACAACATGAGGGCCAATGTGGACGTGCTCCCGTACGATGATCATGATAGAGCGGTCAAGCTCTTACACTCTTTGGATCGTACGATATGGGGCGGAAAGTTCGAGGCCATAGTCGAGTCGGAGAGGTATGATACTCTGACGGTGAACGAGCTGTTCTCGAAGCTCAAGTCGGCTGAGGTGGATAGGGGCATGACTGCCAAGCTCGAGGGACCGACTGATTCCCATAGTCTTGCCCTCGTTGGTGGTTCCAAAGGAAAGACTAACTCTAACCCATCCACCAGGATGTTCTCGTTTTCCTCTTTGATGTCTATGCCAGATGAGGAGTTTGATGACCTTGGAGAGGACGAGCTGGCGCTGTTGACGAGGCGGTTCGAGAGGCTGCACGAGAACCGCGTGAACATGAGGAGGAACACGAGGACCTGCTTCCAGTGCGGCAAGCCGGGACACTTCGTCGCCGACTGCCCGAGAAGGCCGAGAACAAGGACGGCCTACAAGCACAAGCCGAGGATGAACGATGGCAAGTACCGTTCGAGGCGCGACCACAAGAGCAAGCACAAGAACAAGTACAAGGACGAGCGGCGGTCGAGGAAGAAGGAGGGCCGAGGCAAGGCCCGAGCGATGGTTGGAGCGAGCGACGTCGACTCCAGTTCCGCGTACTCCACCTCGAGCTCGAGCAGCAGCTGAAGACGAGGGAGATCGCCGCAAGAGCAAGAAGTCGTCCAAGAACCTGAGCGGGCTGAGCTGCTTCGCGAGAGATGGCTTCTGCACCATGGCGCTGAGCTCCGGCAGCAAGAAGAGCACACAGAGCGACTCGGACTCTGAGTCCGACGACGAGGTGCGTGATGAACTTCCCTTCTTGCGCCAGGAGAATGAGAGGCTTGGCTCTTTGCTTGATAACCGTGATGACATGCTTAGAGAGGTCAAGAAAATGAGGAAAGAGCTTAGGGCTTCACTCGAGGATGCTAGGACTAGAGTGGGCGAGCTAGAGACACGGGTGCTTGATAGCAAGCTTGAGATTGATTCGCTTAAGGCTAGCCCCGTTGTTTCGATGAGAATGATTGTGCTGATTGCTCCATATTCCTTGCCGATCTTGCTTTGTTTAAGGAGAAGCATGCCTCCAAGTGTGAGGAACTAGATGTGCTTAGGGTTGAAGTGGGCGAGCTTAATTCTAGACCTCGCTTTGCTAGGTGCTTGCACTTCTTGCCCTGTTTTGCATGCTAAGATTGATGAGATGCATGCTTACACTAGTTCGCTCGAGGCTAAATTGAAGGAACCCATGCCTACATCTTGCTCTACCTGTGAAATGCATGCATTGAAAAATTTGGAGCTTGCACATTATGTTAATCGTTTGCAGGATGAGAATGATGATTTGAGGAAGTTGATGGGTTGGTTGTCCGGTCACGAGCCTCAATTGAGGATGATGATCGAGGCCTTTAAGAGGCAAGATGGTGAGGGGCTTGGAGCAAACAAGGTTGGTGAGGGAAGTGGAGAGAATATCCCTGAGCCACCAAAAACCTACCACAAAAATGATTTCCCTCCAAAACCTAACCATCTAAGGAACCGACTAGACACAACCCCAGCTCCACCCGTGTTTCCTACACCCACAAATGACCTACAAAAGCCTATCAAGTTTGTGAGCACTTCGGGGAAAGTGTTCTTTGGGAAGGAGAGTAAGAAGGTAAGTGGTGAGAAACCGGTGGAGGGTTTGAGTGGAGAGAAACCGAGTGAGCAGCCACATCCCAAGCCAAAACCTAAGCTTGTGAGGTTCCATTGTGGCTATTGTGGGAGAGATGGCCATAAGGAGGAGTTTTGCTTCAAGAGGAAGCGAGAGGAGAGAATGAGGAAGGAGTGGGCAAACAAGGACAAGTACCACCCTTCCGATGGTGTGCTTGAGCCTCGTATGCGGATGCCCGGGGCAAGGCGATTGTGAGGACGGGTCGGGCTTGGGGAGAGAAGAAGGGCGCAGGTGGTGTTCTTTGTCCGGTCACACCGGTCAGACCGGTGTGGGGCACCGGTCAGACCGGTGCAGGCCTGGACAGACAGATGTTCGGGTTTCGAGCTCGTACAGGTGCGAGGGTTGTTTCTGGTGGTCGTGGTTCTGGTGGTTGGGCCGGGAAAGAGTGCGGGTGGTCAGTTTGCTAGGCGTTCTCCTCCTCGTGCTCAATACGGGGATTGGAGGAGTCGTGGCGTTGAGTTGGAGAGGAAGGACGTTCCACGGGCTTTCTTGCGTGGTTTTGGTCCTCCTCCGTGCAGAGAGGGGTGGTTCCCTCAGGGTGGTTACCGTGGTGGTGTTCGTGGAGGTAGTTTTGGTAGGAGAGATGCTTTGGTTGGTGCTAACCCCACTTTCGAGCAAATGGCTCGGCAACCGGTTTTCCTCTTTTGGTACTAACCCCGTCGTTGAGTCGTTTGTTCGCTCACGTGCCTATTTTTGAGTTTCGAGTGGGAGACTTGAAGAACATTTGGTTGATTGACTCCGGTTGCTCGAGGCATATGACCGGAGAGGGGGGTGGTTCTCAAGTCTCGTCCCGGTGGTGACGAAGAGGTACATCACTTTTGGGGACAATGGGCGTGGGCGTGTGCTTTCGAAGGTGAGATAAAAGTGAGTGACAAGATCACTCGAGGCGTGTTGCTCTTGTTCAATCGGCCGGGGTACAATTTGCTTTCTGTGTCTCAGTTGTTGGATGAGGGTTTTGAGGTGTTGTTTCGGCCTGGTGGTTCTCGGATTGTGGACTCTCGAGGGGACCTTGTTTGTATGGTCGTTCCCGAGGGTCATGTGTTTCGTGCTGATTTTTCTCAGTCTTCGGGTGTTGAGCGTTGTTTCTTGGCTGGTTCTTCGAGTGAGTTGTGGAAGTGGCATAGGAAGTTGGGTCACTTGAGCTTTGACCTTTTGTCACGCTTGAGTAAACTCAATTTGGTCCGAGGATTGCCACGGTTGAGGCTTGAGAAAGAGTTGGTTTGTGCTCCGTGTAGGCATGCCAAGATGGTGGCCTCTTCTCACCCTCCTCTCACCGATGTGATGACTGAGCGTCCATGCGAGCTGCTCCATATGGACCTTGTTGTCCCAGCTCGTGTGCGATCTGCGGGTGGGAAGTGGTATGTCCTTGTTGTGGTGGACGACTATTCTCGGTATGCGTGGGTGTTCTTTCTCGAGGATAAGGGGGAGACGTTTGGTTTTGTTCGAGATCTAGTCTTGAGGTTGAGGAACGAGAGGCACGGAGATGCCATACGAGCTATCCACAGTGATAATGGCTCGGAATTCAGGAACTCTCGTTTTGAAACCTTTTGTCATGACTTGGGTCTTGAGCACCCGCTTTTCGAGTCCGTATACGCCTCCCCAGAATGGTGTTGTGGAAAGGAAGAACAGGACCTTGTGCGAGATGGCTCGGACGATGCTTGATGAGCATAGGACTCCGAGGAGGTATTGGGCAGAGGCGGTGAATACCGCATGCTATGTGTCGAACGGGATATACCTCAGAGTGCACAAGAAAAAGACATGCTATGAGTTGATGCATGGTCGCACACCCAAGGTGAGTCACTTCCATGTCTTTGGTTGCAAGTGTTTCATTCGAAGAAAGGCGGAAGTTGGATAAGTTTGAGGCTAGGTCCGTCGATGGCATTTTCTTTGGTTATGCATCTCATTCTAGAGCATATCGTGTGCTCAATCTTGAAACTAACCAAATCATGGAGACTTGCGAGGTAACCTTCGACGAGACGAGCCACGTAGTCGCCTTGTTTTTGAGTGTGCGGTGATGATGAGCTTGGCGAGGAGATCTTTCAGGAGGAGGAGCATGAACATGGTGATGATGAGGATGGCGGTGCAGTACCCCCGGCTGAACATGTACCCACTACTTCGACTACGATGATGGATGGACCCTATGCTACACCTACGACGACAAATCAAGAACGAGGAGAAGCTGATGTTGAGGGGGAGGTAGCTTCGAGGCGAGAACCTCCCCGGCGAGTTCAAGTGGATCACCCAGCTTCGAGGATCATCGGCGACATGAATGAACGCACTACACGGTCGAGGGTTCGAAACAATTCCCATTTTGCTCATGCTGCATTTGTTGCTTCTTTCGAGCCCAAAGACATTGGACACGCACTATCCGATCACAATTGGGTTAACTCGATGCATGAGGAGTTGGAGAACTTTGAGAGGAATCGGTGTGGGAGTTGGTTGACCCTCCCCCGGGTGTAAGCCGATTGGTACCAAGTGGGTGTGGAAAAACAAAGAGGGAGAGAAGGGTGAGGTTGTGAGGAACAAGTCGAGACTTGTTGCCCGGGGGTTCGGTCGAAGGAGGGGATCGACTACGAGGAGACCTTTGCTCCCGTAGCCCGTTTGGAGGCGATTAGGATCCTTCTAGCCTTTTCTCGTGGCTAAAGGGTTCAAGTTGCACCAAATGGATGTGAAGAGTGCTTTTCGAATGGAGTGTTGGAGGAAGAAGTGTATGTGAGACGACCTCCGGGTTTGAGAGTGAGAAGTACCCCCACGGGGTGTACAAGTTGAGGAAGGCGCCGTATGGGTTGGAAGCGGCGCCTAGAGCTTGGTATGGCGAGGTTGAGGGGGTTCTTGTTTGAGAGAGGCTTTGAGATGGGGAAGGTCGATCGGACCTTGTTTTTTCTCGAGGCGGGCAGGGAGATATCCCGATTGTGCGGTGTGTACGTGGATGATATTGTCTTTGGTGGCTCGTCTAACTCTCTTGTTGCGAGGTTTGCGAGATGATATGAGCAGGGAGTTCGAGATGAGCATGATGGGTGAGTTGCGGTTCTTCCTCGGGCTACAAATCAAGCAATCAAAGGAAGGAACATTTGTGCACCGGGCTAAGTACACCAAGGACATTGTGAGGAAGTTCAAGATGGAGGACTCCAAGGCTATGACGACGCCGATGAGTACGACTACGGCTCTTGATGCGGACGAGGAAGGTGAACACGTGGACCGGAAGGAGTACCGGAGCATGATCGGGTCACTCCTCTACTTGACGGCGACGAGGCCGGGACATACGCTTCTCGGTGTGTCCGTGCGCTCGTTTTCAAGCGTGTCCGAGGACTTCGCATCGGCAAGCAGCGAAGCGAATTTTCAGGTACTTGCGTCACACTCCCGACTTCGGCCTTTGGTACTCCGCGTCCTCTTCTTTGGCGCTTCATGGTTTTTCAGACGCGGATTTTGCCGGGTGTTGGTTGGATAGGAAGTCCACTTCTGGGACTTGCCAGTTTTTGGGTTCTTCATTGGTGTCTTGGTCTTCCCGTAAGCGCCGAGTGTTGCTCAATCCACGACCGAAGCCGAGTATGTTGCCGCCGCTAGTTGTTGCTCTCGGCTCCTTTGGATCACCTACACCATGAGTGACTTTGGTGAGGAGTATACCCATGTCCCACTTCAATGTGATAGCACCAGTGCCATAAGCGTTGCAAAGAACCCAGTGCTCCATTCCAAAACCAAGCACATAGAAGTGAGGTACCATTTTCTGAGAGACAATGTTGAGAAAGGAAAGATAGCTTTGATCCATGTACCCACACATGACCAACTAGCCGATATTTTCAACAAACCCCTAGATCAAGCAACTTTCACTCGTTTGCGGGGGGAACTTGGTGTGTGTTTGATTTCTTGAGTTGGGTGTGTGGGAGCTCTCTTTTGCCGGTGGTGTCGAGCCCGTTTTGCCTCCCCTCGAGGAGCCGGTTTGTAGCATATGTATAGCTTTCCTTTGTGCATTTCTTGCATTTGGCATGGCATATGTAACATGATGTATAGGCATCCTTGTATCTTAGATTGCATGCATTTTGTATCATATGCATTGGTTAGGAAAAGCTTCTCTCATATACATTGTTCACCATGGAATGAGACATATGTCTTTGTGAGCTTGTTTGGTATGCTACGGTTAGTTTGGCTTAGCTCTTGATAATCTTGATGAATAATCCATGGTTGATAGCTATGCTTTTGAAAAATGTCTCATGTATGCTCTCTCATGTGTAAATGCCTTTACATGCTCTTGACATGTTTTTGTGGCTTTGCTATGCTTAATTTGTGGTTGGATGGCTAGTTTGTTGATCATATGGGGCCAAAGGCTCATTTGCCATCATGAATGTTTCACCCTCTAGATTTATCTTGTGGAGGAGCATAAGTTCCTTTTTGTCGCAAAGACATTTCATGTACCATTTACAAATCTGAAAATGAAATGAAAAATGCTTGGAAAATATGCTCCCATGTCATTTGTGCTGAATTTAATTTGCTTTGGGTGCTAAACCGTTGCATGATGCCTACCAATGAGAAGTCTCATACATAGAAGTAGGCACATGGCTCGGTGGCTTTGACATGACATGAGGTGCTTGTGGGTGTTTGTGATGGTCTTATGGTTAGAATAGCTGTCCTAGCATGAAGTTTGTGTGGCTTTGCCATTTTGATATGCTTTGATCATGTTTAGGACTTTGCTCATGAGAGGCAAGTTTTTCGCAAAATTGCCAAAATCCATCTTAGCTTCGTCCAATGGTTGTGAAACTTGGTGATCATGTAGTTGAGATCGATACGAAGCCGTAGAGTACCTAACTTGCTCATTTGGACATGTGTAGCATTCTTTGTTGAATTTTGTCTATTTGAGAAGCTCTAGGTTGAAAGTTTTGCATTTTTGGCTTGATTCATGCATTGCCAACAAGGGGGAGAAGTTTGAGCTTGAAATGGCTTACCGGCGCATTTAGAAGGTTTTCGGTGGTTTCGAGCCATTTCTCGGGTTTCGTTGTACACCGGTCGACCGGTGAAGAGCACCGGTCCGACCGGTGTGAGTGCTGGTCCCGTACATATGTTAGGCACCGGTCGACCGGTGGTGATGACCGGTCGACCGGTGTGAGCCGAAAGTGCTGCGTGTCTCCGTTTCATGTGGTTTCTTGCATGCATTCGTCCGGGGGGAGTTGCATTGGTTCGGGGGAGCTTGCATGTGTGCGGGGGAGCTCTTTGAGAGTTTTCGAGCTTTGTTTCGGTGGTTTGTGCTCTTTGCTTGAGCTTTGCTTTGTCTCGGATGTGTCGAGCCGTTGCCCTTGCCTAAGGGGTCCGAGACTTGTCTTCTTCAAGTGATCTTGCTCTTTGCCTTTGTTTGGCTTTCGATCGCTTGTTGGAGTTTCTTTTTGTTCGTTTCTTTTCTTTTTCTTTTCTCTCTTGTTACTTTCGTGTGGGTGTTGTCAATGCACTCATCAAGTGGGAGATTGAGGACCATGTGTGGTTCGAGGACCGGTGGATGGTCGCTTCCTTGTGTGATGAGTGATTGACAACGTTGTGTGGACTGACTCTTGGCTAAGTATTGCAGGTGCAGGTTGCGGCTTGACTCGTGTTGGTGCAGGTGAAGAACAAGCGCGAAAGGTCATCGCCGGTGAGGCCTCCAGGTGTGGAGAAGACAAGTAGGCTTCGTTCGAGGGACCCGGTGGCCGGCGAGGTCAAGTGCGGGCCGCATGGTGGCATGAACAAGAAGATGAAGTCGTGGACGGTTTCTTGGTTGAGCCTCAAAACCAAGGTCGAGCCGGGACTACGTGGGAGCCAAGTCATGAGTGGAGATTGGCGGAGGCTACACCGAGTTCGCGGGGTTTCCGGTGGTTCACCAAAAAACCACTGGGTTCCTTGGTTGATCCACAAAGCCAAGACCGGAGAACCGAAGACGGAGGTGCGGCGGCACCGGACCGGTCCTCGACCGGTGGGGACCGGTCCGACCGGTGCGAGCACCGGTCTGACCGGTGTGCGACGACGCAGTCCGGAATCTTCGAAGCGGAGGACACGCGTCGGGATCGCATGGCTTGCGTCGAGGCTACGCGGTGCGGTTGCGGGCATCCGTCCGATGGTGAAGACATCAAGAATTCCAAATCCGCCCTTGAGGGGCTTGTATCCCTAGTTAGTAGAGAGGGGCATTTTAGACATTCGGTTGCCGCCTATATAACCCAAGAGGTGAGAGGATGGCAGCCAACTCTGGGAACCCTAGCTCATTAGTTTTCCTATTTTCCACCTATTTTCTCTAGGTTTTCCTTAGGGCTAGCAAGAGAGCTTCACGGAGAGATCTTGTAGAGAGGGATGGATGATCGGGCGGCTTGCTAGACCTTGTATGAACCTTTGCTTCATGTATAGATGATTCGGCGTGGTTCCTCAAGGTTTGGATGTGTTTTCCCCGGTTGTTCTTGGTGGTGATTTTCGGAGCCCTTTCTCGGTGATTTCTTTGGGTGGTTTTCGGGGCTTTTCTCTCGGGGATTTGATGGGGGAAATTTGTGGGAACCCTTCGTGGTTCTTTGGGCTGTGATTCCCCTCCCAAATCCGTGAGTAAAAGTGCTCGATTTTGGGGGTTTCTTGAGTTCTTGGGTTGGAAGTGCTTTCGGCGGGATTTCTTCGATTCCTCCTTTTTGGACGAGTTTTGGTGGGATTAAACTTGGCTATGAACTCCTCATGAGGTGTTCATGATATCCCCAAAGTCTTGTTCAAGTCCGTGGAGCGATTCGGGAGATCGAGATTTGGATTTGGGGGAGTTGACCCGCGGGTCTTTGTTCATCCCGAGTCGCCCGAGCTACACCGGTCCGACGGTGCTCTTGACCGGTCCGACCGGTGGGAGCCCTTGTGGGTTTTTGCTCGGGTGAACGTCTTGGTGTGTTCCTTGTTGTCTCGTGTTGCTGCTTGTTTCGAGTTTGGGTCCGTTTGGTGGTCGGTTGGCTCGTTTGGTGTCTTGGGGGCTTTCGGGCGCCATCGGTCGACCGGTGTGTCTCACCGGTCGACCGGTGTAGAGACACTTAGTGAAAGTTGCTCGGTTCACCGGCGGGGACCGGTCCGACCGTGGTGCTCACCGGTCCGACCGGTGTGGGTCCGTAGACTCGAGGTTTGGTTTTTCCGCCGCGTTTCTCGGGTCGGAAGGTTGCGTGTTGGTTCCTAGGTCCAGTGGCACTCCAGTGGCTACGTGGGCTTGACCAACCTTGGTAGTGAGTCGGAGACGTGTGTTGGAAGCCACGTTCGTCTTGTTGGAGTTTTCATCTCCTTCGAGAAGAATTTTCATCGGCTCCCATTCACTCCCCCCCTCTCTGGTTCGCCGTATCGGTCCTTCACTTGATCAATCCGCGGCAACCCGAAGGGGCCCTTGGGGCAGTGCTTGTTGAGGTCAGTGTAGTCGACACACATCCTCCACTCGTTCGAGTTCTTCTTGCGGACGAGGACAGGGTTGGCGAGCCACTCAGGATGGAAGACTTCTCTGATGAAGGCAGCCGCGAGTAGCTTGGCGAGTTCCTTCTTGATGGCGTCCCGTCTGTCGTCGGCAAAGCGTCGGAGGTGTTGTCGCTTGGGGGTGGCCTTAGGATCGACATTGAAGCAGTGCTCGATCAACTCCTTGGGCACTCCTGGCATGTCCGCTGGCTTCCACGCGAAGATGTCGCGGTTAGCCCGGAGGAAGTTGATGAGCGCGTCTTCCTATTTGGGGTCGAGGCCGGCCCCGATGGTGGTGGTCTTGCTGGGGTCGCCTGTTCCGAGGTCGATCGTCTTGACAAGAACCTCCTTAGGTGGCTGAGACTTGTTGGCGCTGTCAGACTTCTCCGGGATGTGGAGTTCGCTTGTAGCAAGCTTCTTCGACGCAGCGTAGACCTCCATCATCGCGTTGGGTATTTGATTCGTAGAGGCGATCTCCACGGCTTCTGTGTCGCAGTCGTGGGAGATCTTCAAGTCCCCTTGGAGAGAGAGTACACCCGCTGGGCTTGGCATCTTGAGTACCAAGTAGGTGTAGTGGGGCACCGCCATGAACTTGGCGATGGCCGGTCTGCCGAGGATGGCGTGGTAGGAAGTCTCGAAGTACGCGACCTCGAACTTGATGTACTCGGTACGGTAGTTGTCCCGAGATTCCCCGAAGGTAATCGGCGGGACCACCGAGCCCGAGGTGGGATAGCCGCGTTACGGGGACGATGCCGTAGAAGGGCGTGTTGCTCTTGGTGAGCATGTGGGTGATGTCGAGCTTCATCTTCTTCAAGGTCTTGGTGAAAAGGACGTTGAGCCCACTTCCACCGTCGATGAGGACCTTGTTGAGCTTGGAGCCCGCGACCACTGGCTTCAGGACGAGGGGGAATCGTCCTGGTTCGGAGAAGCTGGTCCATTGATCCACGCGGGAGAAGGTAATGGGTACCTCCGACCACCTGAGAGGGGTCGGAACCGCTGGCTCAATGCTCATGACTTCTTGACGGGTAGCCTTTTGCTCCCGCCTGCTGGGTAGTCCGCCGAAGAGGACGTTGACAGTCTTGTCGGGTTCCTGGAAGTCGTTGTTGTCTCCGTCATTCTTCTTCTTGCCCTTTTTATCATGAGGGTGCGGTGGCTCTGGTGTACCCTTGAGTGCGTGCCTGAGCTGGTAGCACTACTCGGTGGTGTGGTTGCCGTTCCGATGCCACTGGCACTTCTCCTTCAATAGATCTTTGAAGCCGCCGGAGTTCTTTCTCGAGTTCTCCTTCGCAGGGCGCTGGATAGCCGCGACAGTGTTGTCTGTCTTGCGCTTGCGGTTGGGACCCGAGTAGTAGTTGTTGTTGTTATTGCGACCGCCTTGGTTTCCGTTGTTGCCGCTGTCGCCGCCCGTGTTCTGCTTGCTCTTGCCACGGATGTCGTCGTACTTAGCGTCGGCCTTGTCTTCCTCATCCACCCAGGATGTGATCATGTCCTTGAGGTGGGGGATGGACTTGGGGCGGCGACGACCGAAGTCTTCAAAGGTGCGGCGGTGGTAGAGGCCGTCTTGGAAGAGGTCGATGACCTCCTTGTCGGTGACGTCGACTACGGTAGCGCGCTTGTCGAAGAAGCGGCGCATGTACTTGCGGAGGGTCTCGCCTTGTTCCTACTTGACCATGGCCAGGTCCATGCGAGTACCCGATCGGCCCATGGCGCCCGCGAAGTTGCTTTGGTGAACTCGCTCCTTCGGCTAGTCCCACTTGTCGATCGAGTGCTTGTCCAGCGACTCGAGCCATGTGAGTGGAGCTTGGTCCGAGCGAAGGGGAAGTAGAGGCACTTGGTGTCGTTGTTGCCACCAGCATTCTCGATGGAGAGGGCATAGCACCTGAGCCACTGGATGGGGTCCTGCTTCGCGTCGTACTTGGTGATCCCCAAAGGCTTGAACTTGTCGGGGAGGAGCAAGTTGCGAAGTCGAGGTGAGAAGGCGGGGAAGCCGTCGTTGTCGCCTGCAGTGGTCGACTTCTTCCACCGCAGCTCCTCAATCTTCTGGCGGGCGTCGTAGTCGCCCTGTGAGGCACCAGAGGCGTGGTTGTTCGCATGGCCACGGCCGTCGCGACTGCCGCCGCCGCCGGCCCTCTTGTCGGCTCCATGGTTGGAGCTTCCGCCGTCAGGGTCGCGGCCACCGCCGCTGGCAGGAGCACGGTGAGGGACGACGTCGAGGTTGCTATTGCCACCTTGTGGAGGTCCGCCGGCGTTCGAACGAGTGCGGTTGGGCTGAGCGGGAAGCTCAGCTCGAGTACGATTGGGACCGTTGTTGGCGCTGCGACTTGTAGCTTCGTTGTCGCGGTGCCTAGCGGGAGGAGGCTGGTTGACCCTGTTGTCGACCCGCATGAAGTAGGCATCTTCAGTGAGCTTGGCGATGACCTCTCCAGCGCGTATGCCCTGAGCCTGACGTGCGATCGCTGTGATCGACATGAGGCATTGCTCAGGGGTGGTGTGTACTCTGCTCTCGACCACCTCGAGAGCTTCTGCGAGGTTGCGGATGGGTAGGTTGTCTCGGAGGCACCGGCGCCATTCGCTGCGCTTCCTGTTGCGCTCGCGTCGAGCGTCTCTGTCGGCGGGGGTCTCGTTTGCCGGAGCATCAGCAGACAGCTCGTCAGAGGAGATGTCTTCAAGGTACCTGTCCTGAGCCGTCCCTGAAGGTCCTGGGGTGTCGCCGGCAACCATGAAGACTTGGTGATCAGGGGTGCCAAAGCTGGACTCAGAAACCGCCACCTCAGTTGGGGTGTTCGAGTCAGCTCGGGCAAGTGGTGTTCCTTCCTGGAACGGTAGCGAGTCGATGTAGGCGACGTAGCGTGAGTCTCCGCTTATCAGGTCAGCAGGCTTGCGGTCTGGCCAGTAGACGAATCTCCCGGCCGGTGTGGATGTTATAACCAGCCCAGAGGCCGGCCCTGACAAGGGATGCTCAGTGGAGTTGTCTTCGGACTCAGACTCCTCTGGGTCCGACCCGAAGTCGAACTCGTATGCGGAATTCGAGTAGAACTCGGAGAGGGGGTTGGAGTCCGAAGCGTGGCCGGGGGCGGTGTCGGAGTCCGAGTTGTACTCGAGTACGGGCTCCTTGCCGGCCCGGTGCCAAGAGGGAGCCTCCGTGCGGGCCCGGCTGAGGATGCAGGGGCCACGCGCGGAGGTCTCACGGGGTGGTGGGACCACATGCGATGGCTGAGCAGCCGGCTCGCATGCGATGGCCCATGGAGACGTCGAGTTCGAGTTGGAAGCGGACTCGATCTCGAAGTAAGCGTGGTGGTTGAAGAGTGAAATTTCGCCGAACTTGCCAGCGAGTTCGCCTGTGACAACTTCTGGAAGTGTCACAAAGCCGGTCTTCGGGTTGGGCAGCATGGTGAGGCGGCGCTGGAAGGATCCCGCGCTGTCAGCAGTGCAGACACATGCGCCGAACATGAAGGTGTCGCCGCGGTTGAAGGCGACGGTTGGCTTGAAGTAGACAGGAGCCGTCGAGTTCGCCATGTGATCTCGGGCGAGAGCCCCTACCTGGCGCGCCAGCTGTCGGCGTTTTAGACCGGCAACCTACTAAGGGGAGTACCCAAAGTAGATGAATGTGGCCTCGCCGAGATCGGTAACTCGAAGGAAGAGACACGCGACACACAATTTAGACAGGTTCGGGCCGCGAGGTGCGTAATACCCTACGTCCTGTATGTTGCGTAGCTCTGGATTGATTGGGCACGATTACAGGATGGCGTAATTGTGCGCCGTGAGACGAGATTGCATGAGATGCTATGCCTCGCCTTATATAGTTCGGGAGGCAGGGTTACAAGTCGGAGTAGGGAGAGAGTACTAGTCGAGTACGTCTAGGAGTCTTCCATACAGTGCGGGACATGTACAGCTTCCTAACCGAGTACTTCTCTTCCGTAGTCCTTGTGCTCCACGCCATCAGGTGCCGTGTAGCGCAAGCCGGGTAGTCCCAGGGGCCCACCGAGTAGTCGGTCCTGGTACCCACCGAGGTAGTGGGCCCAGGGAGGTCCATACGATAACAAGGTCTGATCGACCTTCCCCATCTCGAACCCTCGCTCAAACAGGAACCCCATCAACCTACCATACCAAGCTCTAGGCGCCTGCTTCAACCCATACAACACCTTCCTCAACTTGTACACTCGGTGGGGGTACTTCTCACTCTCAAACCCCGGAGGCTGCCTCACATACACTTCTTCCTCCAACAAACCATTCAAGAAGGCACTCTTCACAACCATCTGGTGTAACTTGAACCCTTTAGCTACGGAGAAAGCTAGAAGGATCTTGATCGCCTCCAAATGAGCTACGGGAGCAAAGGCTCTCCTCGTAGTCGATCCCCTCTTTCTGACTGAACCCCTGAGCAACAAGCCTTGACTTGTTTCTCACCACTTCACGTTTCTCTCCCTCTTTGTTTTTCCATACCCATTTTGTCCCAATCGGCTTACACCCTGGGGAGGGTCAACCAATTCCCAAACATGATTTCTCTCAAAATTCTCCAACTCCTCATGCATCAAATTAATTCGATTATGATCAGATAGTGCGTGTTCAATGTCTTTGGGCTCAAAAGTGGCAACAGAAGCAGCATGAGCGAAATGAGAATTGTTCCGAACCCTCGACCGTGTAGTACGTTCATTCATGTCGTCGACGATCCTTGAAGCTGGGTGATCCACTTGTACTCACCGGGGAGGTTCTCGCCTTGATGCTACCTCCCCCTCAACAGTAGCTTCTCCTTGATCTTGGTTTGTCGTCGTAGGTGTGGGAGAGGGGTCGTCCATCACCGTAGTTGAAGTAGTAGGTACATGCTCAGCCGCGGGCACCACATCGCCATCTTCATCATCTCCATGTACATGATCCTCCTCCTGAAAGATCTCCTCGCCAAGTTCATCACCTGCAAACTCAAAGACAATTTGACCATGTTGCTGTGTCTCATCGGAGGTTACCTCGCAAGTCTCCACGATTTGGTTAGTTGCAAGATTGAGCACACGATATGCTCTAGAGTGAGATGCATAACCAAAGAAAATACCATCGACCGACCTAGCCTCAAACTTATCCAACTTCTTCCCTTTCTTAAGGATGAAACACTTGCAACCAAAGACATTGAAGTGACTCACCTTGGGTGTGCGACCGTGCATCAACTCGTAACAGGTTTTCTTCTTGTGCACTCTGAGGTAGATCTTGTTCGAAACATAGCACGCGGTATTCACCGCCTCAGCCCAGAACCTTCTCGGAGTCCTATGCTCATCGAGCATCGTCCGAGCTATCTCACACAAGGTTCTGTTTTTCCTTTCTACCACGCCATTTTGGGGAGGCGTATACGGACTTGAAAACTGGTGTTCAAGACCCAAGTCATGGCAAAAGGTTTCAAAACGAGAGTTTCAGAATTCTGAGCCATTGTCACCGCGGATTGCTCGTATGGCATCTCCGTGCCTCTCGTTCCTCATCCTCAAGACAAGATCTCAAACAAAACCAAACATCTCTCCTTTCTCCTCAAGAAAGAACACCCACGCACACGGAGAGTATTCGTCCACCAAAACAAGGACATACCACTTCCCACCCGCAGATCGCACACGAGCTGGGCCAACAAGGTCCATATGGAGCAGCTCGCATGGATGCTCAGTCATCACATCCGTGAGAGGCGGGTGAGAAGAGGCTACCATCTTGGCATGCCTACATGGCGCACAAACCAAATCTTTCTCAAACCTCAACCGTGGCAATCCTCAGACCAAATTGAGTTTACTCAAGCGAGACAAAAGGTCAAAGCTCAAGTGACCCAACTTCCTATGCCACTTCCACAACTCACTCGAAGAACCAGCCAAGAAACAACGCACAACACCAGAAGATTGAGAAAAATCAGCTCGAAACACCTTACCCTCGGAAACGACCATACAGACAAGGTCCCCTCGAGAATCCAAAATCCGAGAACCACCAGGCCAAAACAACACCTCAAAACCCTCATCCAATGGCTGGGACACAGAAAGAAAATTGTACCCAAGCGATTGAACAAGAGCAACTCACCTGAGAGTGATCTTGTCACTCACCTTAATCTCACCTTCAGACAGCACACGCCCTCGCCCATTGTCCCCAAAAGTGATGTACCTCTTTGTCACCACTGGGACGAGACTTGAGAATCACACCTTGTCTCCGGTCATGTGCCTCGGGCAACCAGAGTCCATCAACCAAATGTTCTTCAAGTCTCCCACCTGAAATTCAAAAGCGAGCACGTGAGTGAACTGTAAGGAATCGGATGCTCGTTAGCCTAAGAGGGGGAGGGGGTGTATTAGGCAACTTAAAACCTTAACCTATGGCTTCACTAATTCTACACAAAGATAAACTAGAACATACTATCTAGATGTGCAACTAGGGTTGTTCTAGTGTGAAACTCCCATCCCAAAACAAGGTTTGCAACCTATAGCCATTCCTAGCATGATACTACTCTAGGAAAGTAAAGGTAAGCAAAGATTGCAATAGAGTAAATGCGGAAACGTAAATGGGATGAGAAGAAGCAAACTCTTGACACGTGATTTATCCTGTGGTATCAGTAGGCTCTAAGCCACCCCTAGTCCACATTGTTGAAGCACTCACACAAGAGTATTGCTTCCCGGTCACCAAGTCTCTCACAAGAGCACCACTTGACTCGCCACAAAGGCTCGCCACTTAGGCACTCGCCAAGCTCCCTTGGTCACCTTAACGCTACCTCCACTAAGGAGCTTCTCCACTTATGAAGGGGGTCTCCACGTCCCCCGTACAAAGTGTCCTCGCCGCTCCACACCAAGCCGGAGGGTCGATGACGATTGTCGGTGAGCCACTTAGGCCCCAAGGCTTCCAGCGAACCTTGTACAACTGGATTCACTCAAGAAACACCTCACAAGGTTGGCACAACCTTACACTCACTCAGCTCTAAGCTAAGCCTAGCACTAAGCACATACACAAAGCATATGCAAGTCTAAGGATGAGCAATTAAGCACTTGGATGGATTGGATATGATCTTGTAGGTGTCCTGAACTCCTCTGGACTTCCACACAATCCAACAACCTCAAATGTGTGAGTGGAGGGGGTATAAATAGCCCAAGGCATCAAACTAGCCATTGGCTAACGGCCACTGAAAAAGGTAGCGTCGGATGAACCGATGCTAGATTTTCCAGGGCGTCGGTTCATCCGGTGCCCCTCCCACGTCACATAGCCGTTGAGATTATCTAACACAACTGCTCTGACGCTATGCACCGACGGTGTTGACAGTTAATAGTTGTATCAAAGTTCGTTTAGACTTGCAAGCGGACAAGTCTCCCGTCGTAGTCGAGGGACCCTTCTTCCCTCGAGTGGTGAACCCAAGGTATCGAATCCGTGGAACAATGTGCAACGCAAGGATTCAATCTAGTAAAGCAAGGTAAAGCTATCTATTGAAGAATCAAATGCATCTAATCTAAGATACTAAAGAGGTAGCAAGAGAAAGCAAGAGATAACCAATCTAGAGAGTCTAGATCATGCTTATGTTGTAGCTCCAAACAAGATAGATGAAGATAGTAAAGTGAATCTCATTAAAAGCATCTTTAAATCGTGGCCTTCCCATCCGACTCCGAAAACGCCCGCCTTTTGGAACCCCCGTTCTGTCACAACGTATCCCTATTCATGCGGGTAGTCTAGGGCGAGTTCGATAGAACAAGTTGAAATCACTTGGCCGATCCGGTATGCACCTCTAGCCACCGTGGTTACAAGAGCACCCTATGTAATCTAGCTATAGACTAGATCGTAGAAGAAGCAAAACCAAGAAGAAAACAAAATCATCGAGAAGGCACTTGATCGCTAGAAATCGAATTCACTTACAAACTTCACCATGAATGATTACATGAACAAGATCACCACCGGGGCCCTCCCTCGATCTTGATCCTCGCTCCGGAGCTCCGACGTGGTCTTCCATGCAAGGTTCCCACGTCGGCTAGGGAAACCCTAGACAACTAGCACGACCCACATCTCCGAGATGGTGTCCCTCAAGCTTCTCTGCTCCTCGGCGGCGGATTACGACTTGATTGATGCGTGGCTCTCGGTCAGGGGGCTATTTATAGCCTGAGAAGCAATTAGGTCAAAGGGGAGGCCGATTGGGCCCCGAAAAGGGTTGGGCTGCCGGCCTGGGCCGGCCGGCCTGGGCCCAATTCGGCCCATCTCGTGGCCTGCTTCGCCCGGTGTTGCTTCCCGCGTCTTCTAGATGTTCTCCCCTTTTGCATGTGGGCCCTTGACGTCGGTTTCTCTCCGAATTGGACTCAACTTCTTGTCTTGCAAGATTCGGCACTTTTCTGGTTCGGTCCTCGGAGTTTATCATCTTCTCGGGCTTGGTCCTTGGGCTCTTGGAGTCATGTTCACTTCATTTCTTGACTTGTATCGGGCTTCAAAGTCTTGTCATGAGGTGCTTAATGAACTTATCCCGAAAGTCTTGCTTTCAACGTTAAAACCCTGCGTAAACACTTAACTCCAAAACCGACATGCACAAGTGAACTTGTTATCCCACGGGGGTTAGTACCAATGAATAAGATAAAAAAGTCATGCCAACACCGAAGGTAAACTCATGGCTAGGTTGACGGATTTTCACCATCAACATCTCCCCCATGCTTAAACCTTGCTCGTCCTCGAGTAAGCCTTCGATGGATATCATCGTTGCCCATCAATGTTTAAACCTTGCACTTGATCATACATGAAAAAAAACATAATGCTCTCAAAAGTTTAATTCATTAAAGTTCCATAATGTACTAGCCTTCACCTCTACGGAGGGTAGATTCTTAATAAGCTTATCCCACAAGTATTAACATGCTCACAAAGTTTAAATAGATCTCAGAATTTTTGAAATAAAGAACGAGATAAAGAAAAGAGCTAAACCAAGTTCACAAATTTAAATCACCTTGCATGTTGCTCATGAACTCTCATCTCACTTGTCTCTCAAGCCTATATATTCTACTCCTTTCCCTCTCATAACATATATGTGTGGTAGGCTTTATATGGAGCTTTGGGAAAGTTTAGTCCTAACAAGATTTTATAAATGAGGTGTTGTCAAAACAAGACAAGCTTCTCATGGTATTACCGAGACTCGTCAAAAAGGTCATTGGAAAATAATGTTAAATCAAGGAGGGGAAAGAGAAAAATACACACATTTTAGATGAGTGGACATGTGCAAATGGCAAAGAGTGATCCCGAGGCACAAAGGAAGTCCTTGTTATCGGATTGCACATGGTTGGAAAATGAGAATGGATCTTTTATTGAAGCCTTGAATGCACTCTTAGAGAACCGGGGAGTTCACTTTACGCATACTCATATTTTTTCTCTTTCTCATATTTCTCATTCTTTTCTTTCTTTCTTTCTTTCATTATATATATATTTATATTTTTTTTCTTTCTTCTTGTGAGACCTTCACCTTGGAAGTCACGTTCGTCGCCGGATTTTTTTTCTTCATTCATCATCATTTTTTTAAAAAAATAGTCCCCTTTGAACTCTAAAACTGCATCGTACCTACCTCCTCCCCCATGCTTATACGTTGCTCATCCTCGAGCAAAGAGGCGAAAAATAAGGTAGGTACCGGAAATATTTTTCCTTGGAGAGATACTTGAATTCTTCAATGTCGGCACCGTCTTGCGATCTTCCTTGAATTGATGATCCATTCTCAACGATAGGTTGTGGTCAAGGAGGTAATCACAAAAGATGATATTTGGTTTAAGGGTGGATATCCGGCAAAGTTTGTGATATCTCCAATGCGGGGATACACAATGCACGGATAAAAGGCTAGCAAAAAGATAGATACGCAAAAACGGAATGACCAGCTTCTTAGTCTCGGGCTAGAGAAATCATGGCCTGCAATAACTCACTCAAAAATAAATCTTGTACACTAAGGTTTATGCACTCAAATATATATAAGGCTCTGGATAGGTTGAGCAACACACAAGTTATATTTATGACAAGGTTAGCGATATTTTTGAGCATAAAAGACATCTTTAATCTATTCATAACTTGAGAGCACATAAAACACTATGGGTCTTTATTTTAATCATAACCTCCGCTAAAGATTAAGCTAGCATTTAGAGAATTTCAGATTTGTATTTTTAAGAGAGCACTAGCTTAAACATGCATAAATCAATTACAAAGATAAACAAAGCGGCAATTATAATCATATATCATCATGGCACAAACTTTGTAACTTTACCAAAGGTAAAAACTTGGTGGTGACATTATTCATGATGAAAATAAAAACTAAGACATTGTCGGTGTTTTAGACCGGCAACCTACTACGGGGAGTACCCGAAGTAGATGAATGTGACTCGCCGAGATCGGTAACTCAAAGGAAGAGACACGTGGCACACAATTTAGACAGGTTCGGGCCGCGAGGTGCGTAATACCCTACGTCTCGTATGCCGTGTAGCTCGGATTGATAGGGCACGATTACAAGATGGTGCAATAGTGCGCCGTGGTTGTATGAGAGGAGATTGGATGAGGTGATCGGTCCCTGCCTCGCCTTATATAGTCCGGGAGGCAGGGTTACAAGTCGGAGTAGGGAGAGAGTACTAGTCGAGTACGTCTAGGAGTCCACTATACAGTGCGGAACATGTACAGCTCCCTAACTGAGTACTACTCCTGTGTAGTCCTTGTGCTCCACGCCTTCAGGTGCCGTGTAGCGCAAGCTGGGTAGTCCCAGGGGCCCACCGAGTAGTCGGTACTGGTACCCACAGAGGTAGTGGGCCCAGGGAGGTCCATACGACAAGCCCCTGAGTACTTTGTAGTCGAGAAGGATAGCTTCAAGTAATCTTGACGACCTTAACGAGTAGTCCTCAAGCGTCCCTGAGTGCTACAAGTCAAAAGTCCTCAAGAGTAGTTGAAACATCCCGAGGCTGGAATGTACTCCAGCTGATGTTTGAGCAATCTTGAAGTCTTCTCGAGTAGTCCCAAGCATCCTCGAAGACTGCCTTCGAAGGTCTTCAAAAACTGCCTGTCTTGTCTTGAAGCCGGAGCTGATATGGAGGTGCGATTGCAAAATCGCACTCCATATGGAGTAGCCCCCGAGCCTTAGGTTGAGCCACGGGCTCTGGCTGAGGGTCCATCTGAAGTCTTGGCAAGAGAATCCCGAAAAATCCGGAGAGAAAAAACCGAAGGACACGTAGCACGGAGCCCCCGAGCCTTGAGTCGAGTACTTCCTCTCGAATTGAAGGGTCTTCTTGAAGAATGTGTCCTGAGATGTTCTTGAGACTAGCCGCTTCCCAGGTAGTCGAGTAGAAGTAGCCGAGCCCCCGAGGTGAGGCGCGTCGACTAGTAGAATACGAAGAGTCACGCGCAGCCGCTGAGTCAGCCGCGCGTGGACTTATCCAGCCGCCCGTTGCGAAACCGGTTTGGCTTATAAATAGAAGCCAAAACTCTTAGGGTTTTTCACCCATACGAGCTGCAGCCATTCCGTTTGCATCTGAAGCAAATAAACTCCCAGCGCTTGCTGCCGCCGTAGTAGATCCAAGTGCGCCGCCACCCAAATCTTTTAGGGTAGCCCCCGAGCGGATGCGAGTGAAGACGCCCTGCACTTGGAGGATGAAGCCGTCACCTTCCAAGACGTCCAAGGCCGCCGGTAAGAAGAGGGGCCGCGAAGAGGCCGCCGCGGCGCCCATCGGAGCGGCGCCGCCCATGTCTCCACCGCGGCCGATCCAAGCCACGAGTGGAAAAAGTCCAAAGTGAAGACGGAGGATCCGTCGACCCTCCCGAACAAGGGGTTCATCGTGGGAGAAGGAAGTCGACATGTGGAGATCCGCCGCTGGAGATCCATATCCGATGGAGAAGGCCGAAGACGAGATCCCAATGTTCGCGAGGTTCGTGGAGCGCGGTCTTGCGCTCCCGGCCAGCGATTTCTTCAAGGGGCTGCTCGGGTACTACGGGATCGAGTACCTGAACCTGAACCCCAACGGCATCTTCCACACGGCGGTCTTCGTGCACTTCTGCGAAGCCTTCCTCGGGATCAAGCCGCATTGGGTGCTTTTCCGGAAGTTCTTCCACGTGAAGCCGCAACCAAGTGCCACCAATCCCAGGGTAGTCGGAGGAACCGGCATCCAGCTGAGGGAGGACGCCGCGGAGCAGTATCTGGCATTCAAGCTTGTCGACTCCAATACAGATTGGAAGACCAGGTGGTTCTACATCACGAACCACCACCTCGGCCTGCCGAAGCCGAGCGGACGGCAGCCCAGGCACCGTGAATGGCGGAACATGGAGCCCACAATGCAAGAAGGAATCCAGCTCCTCGAGCTGCTAGCACGCATCAAGGTGCTCAGGGAGGCGGGACTGAGGGCCGAGCACGTGGCCTTCAGTTTCATGAAGCATAGGATCCAGCCGTTGATGGCTCGGAAGACCCTGGGCTTCGAGAACACCAGCGACGACGACGCGTCGCGGATGCCGGGAGGCGAGCTGGACGACAACGACATCATCAAGAGGTTGTCGAGGATCTTCAAGGACATGCCGCCGTACACGGCGTGCCCTGTCGAGGAGTACTCCGCCTCGCGCCCGCCCAAGAAGGTGAGTAGTCGTACTCCCTTAGTCGAGTAGTGATTACTTGAAGTAGAGTTGCTGACGTCTTGTGTCTTTGCTCAGGATGATGTGAAGAAGTTCATCTCCGAGCCGCAGCCACCTCCGAGCGGAATCGAGATCCCGATGGAGAGGAAGGCTAAGGAGCGCCGAGAAGTCGGTGAAGGCCACGACACCGTCATCGTGGAGGATACCTCCGACGACAACGACGAAGACGAGGAGACGTTGCAGGACCGCTTCCAGCTGCGGTCGAGGTTTAGCCGCCCGGGCTTGCCTCATGTTCCTCTGGTACAAGACCCCCCGGCTAGCCTGGAGGCTAGCCTGGCTGCGCCGCCACGGAAGCCGCGCAACCCCGCCAGGAAGCGGGTGACGAAGAAGCTGAAGGTCTCAGAGACCACGCCTCAGGAGGTAAGTTGTCTTGAGTAGAGTAGTCGAGTACCCGTTGTTCGAGTACGTTTGCTGACGAGTAGTCTTCCTTGTATGCAGGAGGTGCCGCCAGCGGAGCCCGTCGAAGAGGGCGACGAGGGCGTGTGGGACACGGTGGGGGAGCCAGCTGGAAGTCGTAGTCCAGCCCCCACTGTCGAAGAAATCCTGGCGCAACTGGAGCGCCAGCCCCCAGCTCCGCAAGGGAGCACGGGACCCGTAGCCGCCGCCGTTGAAGAGGTGGTGGCCTCAGGAGCGCAGGAGACCGTTGCGTCGGCCGCCACTGCTGTGGAGGAGGCGGTAGCCGTAGGGGCGCAGGAGGAGGCGCCCGCCGAGGGTGGACTGGTCCATATCGCCAGCATCCTCAGTGCTCCGGCCGTGACAATTGTCCGGTCGAACTTGTAAGTACCGTATCCTTGCGAGTAGTACTTGTTGCAGTAGTCGATGTTGCCTGACGACCATCTGTGTGTGCTTCTGCAGAAAATCCACGGATCTGACCTGGGATGGGGATGAGCCCTCATCAGCGGTGGTGGAAGAAGTCGCGCCGCCCGCCGAGGAGGCCGCTCCCGCTACCCAAGCCGCGATTGAGCCACCGGTTGCCGAGGCGCCGCTGCCGGAGGCCAGTGTAGTCGAAGGTGGGTACCCTTCTTGAAGCTACAGGGCTCCACGAGGAGTAGTCGTAGGCACTGATGCACTTGTCTCTCTTTGACAGGCGCTGAAGGTGGTGACATCCCTGCAGGGGTGCCAATGCAGAGGTTGACACCAGAGGCCCCGGAGGCTGCGGAAGGAGCCCCCGAGCCCATGGAGGAGGTCGTAGAGAAGACCGCCGGGGGAGAGGCGATCACCACGTCGCCAGAGATTGCTCTGGAGGTGGCTATCCGCTCCCTCGAGATACAGGACGCAGAGCCCATCCGCTCTGTGCCGATGACGGAGGCCACCGCGAGTAGTCGCGGCGGGATAGAGCTGCTCGCGGACGATCTCATCGAGCCGGCGACGGTAGCCAAGCATCTGGAGGCGATCCGTCAAGCCGAGCAGTGGATGAAGGTAAGTAGCCGTAGCCTTTGAGTAGCCAATCCTTTGTCGTTGAGTACACTTTATGACTTGAGTTGTATTGTGCAGGACGTTGCGGAGTGGTCCCGCGACAAGTCGAACATGCTGCGCGGTGCTCCGAGCCGAAGCCCTAGAAGAGCAACTTGTGAAGTCGCGGAAGCACGCGGCTGCCATGCAGTCGAAGCTCGACGCCACCTTCGCCAAGTACCATAACGACGTCCAAGAGTTGCATGCGAAGGGCGACGACTTGGTGCGGAAGAATAAGGGCCTCCGCAACAAGAACAAAGGTATACCCCTCAACTTGTAGGGTACTTGTCGGAGGTCGAGAAGCATCTGACCCGCTGTTGCGTTGCTGTGTTGCAGAGCTTGAGGGCCAGGTGGAGCAGCTGAAGGCCTCGGAGACGAGCATGAAGAACCTCTTCTATCGGGAGCAAGAAGCCCGCCAGGTACTCGAGCTCGACTACAAAGAACTCGCCTTCGAGTGCGAGAAGCATATGGAGCTTCGGATTGCTTCTGACAGAGATCTCGTCAACTGCTACAAATCCTTGTAGAAGTTGAACGAAGACTGCGAGGCATTGCGGGCCCAGTTGAAGGAGTTGGAAGAAGCCATGCTGCCGATCGCAAGGCTCCTGGTGCCGCACCCGGGCAGCCCCAAGATAGCTCCTCTGGTGGATCGCCTCAAGGAAGCGCTGAGCCGGCTGGCCGCCTACGTGAAGCACATGGCCAGGTCGATCCCAAGACAAGTCTTGGCCTTCATGAAGTCGTACTTCCCGAAGGCCCCAATGGAGGTAGTCGCCGGCGGGGTAGCCGCCAACTGCACGGATGAGCAGTATGCAGAGCTGCTGGAGCAGATGGCTCCCATCGCGGAGCAGGTAGCTGAGAAGCTGAACCTCCAGTAGCCCTGTAATAGGTAGCTAGTAGCCATAGTTGTACAGGAAAACAATTGTAATGAATTGTTCAAGTATCAATGAAAGAAAATTTTCCAGCAATGAGTACTCGTAGTCGCGATCTCAGAGTGCGGAGCCCCCATCGTGGAGTGGATGCGAGTAGTAGTACTCGACTTTAGTAGTCCCCGTTGTAGGGAGCGAGCGAGAAAGAAGTTGATGAACGATCAAACTTTATTACCGAAGAAGTACACCCGGATGGCCGGGGCCGTAGTTACGAGTAGTCGCTTGGACCGGAGGCCGCTATACCGTGAGTAGCGCCGGAGCGGGTAGCCGCTTACGGCGGCTTGATCCGTAGGTAGCCGTGTAGGCCGGATCGTAGATCCGTAAGTAGCCGTGCGGGGCCGGATCTTGGAGTGTGGTCTCTTAGTAGACCGCTGCTAGAGTCCTTGACGCTCGTCACAGCCCAGGGTCCGTAGGTAGCCGCACGGGCTAAATCCTGGAGAGGAGGAGTCCGGAGACTGGAGCCAGGACCCGGAGGGTCGCTTACGGCCAGGGGGTGTTGATGTAGTCGTGTAGACTTGAACCCCAGAGTAGTCGTGTAGACTAGGCGTAGAATCGACAGAGCTGGTCGACGTTCCACGAGTTGTTGATGTCTTCACCTTCAAGTGTTTGGAGGCGATAGGAGCCCGGCCCGGTCACCTTTGCCACGGTGAAGGGACCTTCCCAGGGGGAGCTGAGCTTGTGAAGTCCTTCCGTGTTCTGGATACGGCGGAGGACAAGATCTCCAACGTTGAAGGAGCGTTCCTTGACGTTGCGATCGTGGTAGCGTCGGATACCCTCCAGGTACCTTGCTGATTGGACGAGGGCAGCGCAGCGAGCTTCTTCGAGGCTGTCGATATCAACTCGTCTCGCGGTCTTCCGAGATGCCTTCGTCGTAGTGCTCCACCGCCGGCGAGTTCCATATGACGTCGGCGGGGAGGATGGCTTCGGAGCCGTAGACCAGGAAGTAGGGGGATTGCCCCGTTGGCTTGGATGGTTGAGTCCGTAGCCCCCAGAGTGCGTTGGGTAGTTCCTTGATCCACTTGCCCCCTTTGGAGTTCGCGGCGTCGTGTAGCCGCTTCTTGAGGGCGTCGAGCACCATCCCATTGGCGCGCTCAACTTGTCCGTTGGCCCGTGGATGGGCAACTGAGACGTATCAGACGTCGATCCCGCTGTTCTCGCAGTACTCCCGCGCCGGTGGTTGTTGAAGTTGGACCCCAGGTCTGTGATGATGCGGTGGGGTAGCCCATAGCGGTGTACGAATTCATCCAGGAAGTCGAGTACTCTGTCAGCCTTGGGGCATGTGACTGGCTTGACCTCGATCCACTTGGTGAACTTGTCGATAGCCACCAGTACCCTGTTGAAACCTCCTGGCGCAGTTGGCAGTGGCCCAATTATGTCGAGCCCCCAGCAGGCAAAGGGCCAGGTTGGCGGTATGGTGACTAGGTTGTAGGATGGGACGTGTTGCTGCTTGGCGAAGTACTGACATCGTTAGCACTTTCTGACGAGTTCTTTGGCGTCGCCCAGGGCTGTGGGCCAGTAGAAAGCTCGCCGGAAAGCCTTGCTGACCAGCGTGCGTGAGGACGCGTGGTTGCCGCAGATGCCCTTGTGGATCTCCTCCAAGATGTCCTTGCCTTCTTCACGAGGGACGCACTTCATGAGTACTCCAGAAGATGCGCCCCGCTTGTAAAGCTTGTCTCCGACGAGGACGTAGGACTTCGCGCGGCGGACGAGTTGCTCGGCCGCGTTCTTGTCGGAGGGGACCTTCTGCTCGCTGAGGTAGTCGATGAAGGGTTGCCTCCAGTCCAAGTCGATCATCATGACCTCCTGCCCAGCTGGTGGATGGGCTGGGACAGTGGTCGGTGGCGCCGGCTCCGGGATGGACGGCGCGTGAAGCTCGTGGACGAAGACACCCGCTGGCACTTGAGCGCGGGTGGATCCAAGCTTCGAGAGGGCGTCCGCTGCAACGTTGTTGTCACGGACGATGTGATGGAGCTCGAGACCATAGAATTTGTTCTCGAGCATGCGGACTTCTAGGCAGTAGGCGTCCATGTTCTCCTTGTTGCGGTCCCAGGACTTGTTGACTTGGTTTATGACCACTGCGGAGTCGCCGTAGACCAGTAGCCGCTTGATTCCCAGTGAAGCCGCGAGGCGGAGCCCGTGTACGAGGGCTTCGTACTCGGCTTCGTTGTTTGAGACCTTCCAGAAGATCTGCAGGACGTACATGAGTTGTTCGCCCATTGGAGAGATCAGGAGTACCCCTGCACCTGCGCCCTCGAGGTTGAGTGTGCCGTCGAAGTACATCACCCAATGCTCTGGTCGCACGGTGGGAGTTGGTAGCTGGTTCTCCCGCCACTCCGCCATGAAGTCGACTAGTGCCTGTGACTTGATGGCTGTGCGTGGCTTGAAGTCGATGGTGAGGGCGCCGAGCTCGACAGCCCACTTGGAGATTCTTCCGGTAGCATCTCGGTTCCGCAGGATGTCGCCAAGCGGGTAGTCGGTGACGACGGAGACCGAGTACTCCTGGAAGTAGTGTCGTAGCTTCCGCGAGGTGATGAGTAGAGCGTACGGAGCTTCGCACGGCCGATAACGAGCCTTGGACTCGATAGAACCTCGCCGACGAAGTAGACCGGGCGCCGGACCGGGTAGGCGTGGCCGTCTTCCCCGCCGCTCGACAACGATGGCGATCGACCACGTCGGTAGTCGCGGCCTAGGTAGAGCGAGGGCCGCTCGCCCTTGTGAGGAGCCGTGAGGATCGGTGGCTTTGACAGAAGTCCTTGAGCCGGGTAAGGGCTTGATCCGCCTCTGGAGTCCACACGAACTTCTCGTGATGCTTGAGTAGTTTGAAGAAGGGGAGGCCCCGTTCTCCTAGCCTCGAGATGAATCGTTCGGCCGCCGCCATGCACCCCGTCAGCTTCTTGACGTCTTTGATGCTCGTGGGAGCTTTCATGCTGGTGATGGCGGAGATCTTCTCGGGGTTGGCTTCAATGCCGTGCTGGCTGATGATGAAGCCGAGTAGTTTGCCCGAAGGGACGCCAAAGACGCACTTGTTCGGGTTGAGCTTCCAGCGGTCCTCGCGTAGTGATGCGAAGGTCTCTTCAAGGTCGTCGATGAGGGTACTGGAGTCCCTGGTTTTGACAACCACGTCATCCACGTAGGCCTCGACGTTCTTGTTGAGTTGCCACTTGAAGCGGCTCCGGATGGCCCGTTGGTAGGTAGTGCGGCGTTCTTCAACCCGAATGACATGGTCGTGTAGCGCATGCGCCAAACGGAGTGATGAACGCGGTCTTCTCTCGGTCTTCTTCCTTGATTGCGATCCGGTGGTACCGGAGTAGCAGTCGAGGAAGTAGAGCAGTCGCGGCCCGCCGTGGAGTCGATGACTTGATCAATCCGCGGCAACCCGAAGGGGTCCTTGGGGGCGAGTGCTTGTTGAGGTCGGTGTAGTCGACGCACATCCTCCACTCATTCGAGTTCTTCTTGCGGACGAGGACGGGGGTTGGCGAGCCACTCGGGATGGAAAACTTCTCTGATGAAGCCAGCTACGAGTAGCTTGGCGAGTTCCTTCTTGATGGCGTCCCGCCTGTCGTCGGCAAAGCGTTGGAGGTGTTGTCGCTTGGGGGTGGCCTTAGGATCGACGGTGAGGCAGTGCTCAATCAGCTCCCTGGGCACTCCTAGCATGTTCGCTGGCTTCCACGCGAAGATGTCGCGGTTAGCCCGAAGAAAGCTGATGAGCGCGTCTTCCTATTTGGGGTCAAGGCCAGCCCCGATGATGGTGGTCTTGCTGGGGTCGCCTGTTCCAAGGTCGACCGTCTTGACGAGTACCTCCTCAGGTGGTTGAGGCTTGTTCGTGTTGTCAGACTTCTCTGGGATGTCGAGTTCACTTGTAGCAAGCTTCTTCGACGCAGCGTAGACCTCCATCATCGCGTTGGGTACTTGGTTTTTAGAGGCGATCTCCATGGCTTCTGTGTCGCAGTTGTGGGAGATCTTCAAGTCCCCCTGGAGGGAGAGTACACCGGCTGGACTTGGCATTTTGAGTACCAAGTAGGTGTAGTAGGGCACCGCCATGAACTTGGCGATGGCCGGTCTGCCGAGGATGGCGTGGTAAGAGGTCTCGAAGTCCGCGACCTCGAACTTGATGTACTCGGTACGGTAGTTGTCCCGAGACGCCCCGAAGGTAACTGGCAGGACCACTGAGCCCAGTGGAATAGCCGCGTTGCCGGGGACGATGCCGTAGAAGGGCGTGCTGCTCTTGGTGAGCATGGGGGTGATGTCGAGCTTCATTTTCTTCAAGGTCTTGGTGAAGAGGACGTTGAGCCCACTTCCACCGTCGATGAGCACCTTGTTGAGCTTGGAGCCCGCCACCATTGGCTTCAGGATGAGGGGGAACCGTCCTGGTTCGGAGAAGCTGGTCCATTCATCCGCGTGGGAGAAGGTGATGGGTACCTCCGACCACCTGAGAGGGGTCGGGACCGCTGTCTCAATGGACATTACTTCACGACGGGTAGCCTTCGCTCCCCCCGCCGCGGGCAATCCGCCGAAGAGGACGTTGACAGTCTTGTCCGGCTCCTGGAAGTCGTTGTTGTCGCCGTCCTTCTTCTTGCCCTTTTGATCGTGAGGGTGCGGTGGCTCCGGCGTATCCTTGAGTGCATGCCTGAGTTGGTAGCACTGCTCGGTAGTGTGATTGCCGTTTGGATGCCATGGGCACTTCTCCTTCAACAGGTCCTTGAAGCCGCCGGAGTTCTTCTTCGAGTTCCCCTTCGCAGGGCGCTGGATAGCCGCGACAGTGTTGTCTGGCTTGCGCTTGCGATTGGGGCCCGAGTAGTAGTTGTTGTTGTTGTTGTTGCGGCCGCCTTGGTTTGCATTCTTTGCGCCGCCGCCGCCCTGGTTCTGCTTGGACTTGCCGTGGATGGCGTCGTACTTGGCGTTGGCCTTGTCCTCTTCATCCGCCCAGGACATGATCATGTCCTTGAGGTGGGGGATGGACCTGGGACGGCGACGACCGAAGTCTTCAAAGGTGCGGCGGTGGTAGAGGCCGTCCAGGAAGAGGTCGATGATCTCCTTGTCGGTGACGTCGACGACGGTAGCGCGCTTGTTGAAAAAGCGGCGCATGTACTTGCGGAGGGTCTCGCCTTGTTCCTGCTTGATCATGGCTAGGTCCATGCGAGTACCCGATCGGCCCATGGCGCCCGCGAAGTTTCTTGTGAATTGCTCCTTCAGCTGGTCCCACTTGTCGATCGAGTGCTTGTCCAGCGACTCGTGCCATGTGAGTGGTGCTTGGTCCAGGCAGAAGGGGAAGTAGAGGCACTTGGTGTCGCTGTTGCCGCCAGCGTTCTCGATGGAGAGGGCGTAGCATCGGAGCCTCTGGATGGGATCCTGCTTCGCGTCGTATTTGGTGATCCTCAAAGGCTTGAACTTGTCGGGGAGGAGCAAGTTGCGAAGTTGAGGTGAGAAGGCGGGGAAGCCGTCGCCTTCAGCGGCAGTGGTCGACTTCTTCCGCCGCAGCTCCTCGATCTTCTGGCGAGCGTCGTATCCGCCGTGTGAGGCGTCGGAGGCGTGGCTGTTCGCGTGGCCTCGGCCGCCGCGACCGCCGCCGCCCCTCCGGCTCTCTCGTTGGCCCCATGGTTGGAGCTGCCGCCGTCGCTGCCGCCGCCGCCACCGGCCGGAGCACGGTGGGGAACAACTTCTCGGTTGCCGTGGTCTTGCTGTGAAGGTCCGCCGGCGTTGGAGCGACGACGGTTGGTCTCGGCTGGGAGGTCAGCTCGAGTACGGTTGGGACCGTTGTTGGCGCTGCGACTAGTAGCTTCGTTGTCGCGGGGTTTAGCTGGAGGAGGCTGGTTGACTGTTGTCGACCCGCATGAAGTAGGCATCTTCAGCGAGCTTGGCGATGACCTCTCCAACACGTATGCCCTGAGCCTGACGTGCGATCGCTGTGATCGACATGAGCAATTGCTCAGGGGTGGTGTGTACTCTGCTCTCGACCGCCTCGAGAGCTTCCGCACGGTTGTGGATGGGGAGGTTGTCGCGGAGGCGCCGACGACGTTCGTTGCGCTTCCGGTTGCGTTCACGTCGAGCATCTCTGTCTGCCGGTGTCTCGTTGGGTGGGGCATCAACAGAGAGCTCGTCGGAGGAGATGTCTTCCAGGTACTTGTCCTGAGCCGTGCCTGAAGGCCCTGGGGTGTCGCCAGCAGCCATGAAGACTTGGCGATCAGGGGTGCTAAGGCTGGACTCAGAGGGTGCCACCTCAGTTGGTGTGTTTCAGTCAGCCCGGGCTAGCGGTGTTCCCTCCTAGAACGGTAGCGAGTCGATGTAGGCGACGTAGCGTGAGTCTCCCTTCACCAGGTCAGCAGGCTTGCGGTCTGGTCAGTAGACGTATCTCCCGGCCGGCGTTGATTTTACAACCAGCCCAGAGGCTGGCCCTGACAAGGGAAGCTCAGTGGAGTCGTCTTCGGACTCGGGCTCCTCAGGGTCCGACCCGAAGTCGAACTCGTAGTCCGGGTTCGAGTAGAACTCGGAGAGAGGGCCGGGAGTCCGCAGCGCGGTCGGGGGCGGCGTCGAGTCCGAGCCGTACTCGGGTACGGGCTCCTTGCCGGCCCGCGCGCGAAGTGGGAGCCCCGGTGCGGGCCCGGCCGAGGATGCGGGGGCCACGCGCGGAGTGCTCGCGTGGTGAGGGGACCGCCTGCGATGGCTGAGCAGCCGGCTCGCATGCGATGGCCCATGGCGACGTCGAGTTCGAGTTGGAGACGGACTCGAGCTCGAAGTCAGCGTGGTGGTTGAGGAGCGAAACTTCGCCGAACTTGCCGCTGAGTTCACCTGTGACAACTTCAGGGAGCGTCACGAAGCCTGTCTTCGGGTTGGCCTGCATGGTCAGGTGGCGCTGAAAGGAGCCCGCGCCATCAGCAGTGCAGACCCAGGCGCCGAACACGAAGGTGTCGCCGCGGTTGAAGGCGACGGTTGGCTAAAAGTGGACGGAAGCCGTCGAGTTCTCCATGTGATCTCGGGCGAGAGCCCCTACCTGGCGCGCCAGCTGTCGGTGTTTTAGACCGGCAACCTACTACGGGGAGTACCCGAAGTAGATGAATGTGACTCGCCGATATCGGTAACTCGAAGGAAGAGACACGTGGCACACAATTTAGACATGTTCGGGCCGCGAGGTGCGTAATACCCTACGTCCTGTATGCTGCGTAGCTCTGGATTGATAGGGCACGATTACAAGATGGTGCAATAGTGCGCCGTGGTTGTATGAGAGGAGATTGGATGAGGTGATCGGTCCCTGCCTCGCCTTATATAGTCGGGAGGCGGTGGTTACAAGTCGAGTAGGGAGAGAGTACTAGTCGAGTACGTCTAGGAGTCCTCTATACAGTGCGGAACATGTACAGCTCCCTAACCGAGTACTACTCCTGTGTAGTCCTTGTGCTCCACGCCTTCAGGTGCCGTGTAGCGCAAGCCGGGTAGTCCCAGGGGCCCAGCGAGTAGTCGGTCCTGGTACCCACCGAGGTAGTGGGCCCAGGGAGGTCCATACGACAGACACACGCTGAAAAATTAAACTAACACTAAAAATTAAAGTAAAACTGAAAATACTACGCATACATAGGTGCAAACAAGCTGAAAATTAAAGAAAAGGGGGTAAAGAAAAGATAGCTAAGGCTCCTCCTCTCTCTAATCTTCGCCGGTGGTTGATATTGATAGTCTTGGTTGTTGTACCCTTACTTGTAATAGAAATGCACCAGTCCTCCTATGAATTGTCCGATGGTGCTAGGTGAAGGTGTCCAGGCACATAAGCAACGTTTGCATTTCCTTCACCCATTTGGTTTGCATTGGTTAGGATGGCTGCAATAATTTGCACGTTCCTTGCAGCGTATCCTCTAATGGCGGCCACATTTTGTTGTGGTTGAGGAAGGTGTGCATATGTCTCTGCAAAGGCTCGTTCGGCACCACAAAAATAGTAGCGGTATGGCTGCACCACTCCCCCATGCTTGCATTGGTACACCACCGTAGTAATTTGGCGGCGCCGGAATTTCTCCAAATAGTGGCACATAATTTTGTTGTGCACCTCCTTCTTGGGCCATAGAAGATCCTTCTCCTATAATCCTTCTCTTTTATTTTTCTTCGCCGGCACAAGAAGTCCTTCCTCTAACCTATCTTCTTCCCCTCAAGAAAAAGTCTTAACCTTCCTTCCGAAAGGGGTAAATTCACCTAGGCCACTTTGAAGCCTCCCCTCTCATCTTCACTTATATATTTTCCTTTCTTCATATATTCCTAGGGAAGTCCCGAGTAGGAGATGATTCGGGTTCCTTGTAATACCCGGTTTTAAAGAGATAGTCAACATGGAGAGGTAACAACCCGATCTCCCGAATCCGATGTTGCTCACAACACCACCGGTTGATCATAGGTGAGTGGGGTTGATTGGCTGCCTGGCAAAGCCGAGTAAAGCCAATTCAACCCCGTGTTGGTTATCTTTGTTTCTCTCATTCTCCCAAAAATCCACTTGCACAAAAGTGACACAGTTGGACGATGGGGTTCCGAATAGTATTTCTTCGTTGATGGTCTCCTCCCGTGATCATACTCCAAAAACCTTCCCATGTGCCTTCATGCACATCCACTTGTTCCGGAGCTCCCTTTTGAAAATAGGAGACACTCGCCCATGGGTCTACGATACTAGAACATGCAATCATTTCGAACATGAAAACCAATCTAATCTTTCGGGGATTGTGTTGAATGGATCCAAGGAAGCATTGAGCCCTTACTCCCTTTACAGCATGGTAGCTAACCTTAAGCATTAAAGTATTTTCAACACAAGATGATAGATAGATAATCCAACAAAGTGTGATTACATCTCAAGATCGATTGCAACCCATGGATGAAAGGAGATT
The DNA here is from genome assembly GCA_947561735.1 of Cenchrus americanus. Lineage (NCBI taxonomy): Eukaryota > Viridiplantae > Streptophyta > Magnoliopsida > Poales > Poaceae > Cenchrus > Cenchrus americanus. The sequence continues at coordinate 69,858,478 of OX387244.1, read as the reverse complement.
ACCCCATCAAGGTGCTAGAAATAGCACCGTTGATCAAGGTTACCCTTCCAACGGTGTCTTCCTTCTTCTCAACTTGTGGGCTCCCTCCAAACGGAATGAGAGACTCAGCACTCCTTCATCAAGGGTATGCGCCATGGTCATGAAAATTTCCTAGGCAAATTCCTTGTGGGTGTTTGCCGACACTCCGTTAGAGAATTGCACCGGTGTCCCATGTGAAACCCAATATGTGGAGAGCTTGGTCGTCGATGTCGACGTTCGCTACAAGCCTCTACTTAAGGCGAGCGAGCTTCTTCTCCTCCTCCTCCGTCATGATGACATACCCCTCGGAATACCACTGAGCGTATGGAGGTGGAGCGGATGATCGTGTCAAGTGGCGAGGTTGGACGGGCGGCTCCTCCATATGTTATTGAAGTTTGGTAAACCTCATAAACGAGTTTCGTGTGGCCCTCATGCCACCAAGGAGAAGAGTGGTTCCTCCTCGGCGGTGTCGTGTCCTCCTCCATACTCCGAGGAGACTCGGAAACCGAGTGCCTCCTCGAAGAGGTTGTCGATGATGGCTTAGACGACGATGATCCCTTCCTTTTTTTGGTGAAAAGGCTTGTAGTTTTCTTCCATGATTGCAGCACTCTCCCTCACAAATATATATCCGGGGTTTTCACCCACTAACAAGGTACACAAATATTATTTTGGAGTCTAGCCTTTGAGTGGATTAAGGATGTGATTTGTTGCATGAAACAAACGCGGTGGATGGCTAAGTCTAAGGTGGTTCCGGCCTACAAACTAGAGCACACGAACAAAGAGTTGGATGAAAGACTTACCTCTCTCCTCCTCTTGGCTCGGTTCTTCTCTAGTGCATGTTGCTTCGTGACCGCGTACACCTTCCAAACGTTCCCGTCCACTCCTTCGCTTGCATTATTGCTTCTTCCACTTGATGCTTTCGCTTGATTCACTGCCGTACTCCCTTGCCTCACATACATCCATGATATTCCTACGAAACAAGGCCTTGTCTGCCCCTCCATGCTTGTACTTTGCATGTCGTTTGATAAAAGATGTTGGAGGGGCATCCCGTGATGTATCACAGTGCATGTATGGTTAGGTTAACTAGATTGCCTCCCTCTAAGCATGTTTTAAGGTTGAGCACTCCTCTAATTTCGACATTTAAAAATATTTTTCAGAGCCATGCAAGAACTCAAGCATAAATTTAGAGAAGTTTTTAAACCATTAAAAACAAATGTAAGTCGAAAATATTTTCCGACTACGTTGATATCGGTCTCAACGGTATAGTTTACCTTCATTGGTTGAGAGCAAACTTTTCCCGGCTTGATCATGGGGGCATAGGTTTAGGTTGTAATTTTGATTAGATAAGATAGATTTTGAATGAAATAAAATTAAGTGAGGCTTAGAAAAATTCTAATCTTAGAGAAACCAAGGATAAGGATTTTTAAACCAACGAAAAGTTTTAGTTTCTAGGTTCACGCGAGTCCTACCACGTGCTGAAATTTAATTAACACCTAGGTATAAGTCGTGGCTCTACTCGTGTGTTTTTAGCATGAAAAAGTAAGTCAACCATAGCACCATAATGAGGGTGAAGGGTTGAGTTAGGTTCTGAAATTATTTGGTTGTGATTTCTCGAAAAAGAACGAATAAACACATAGGAGGGTTCATGCAAAGGGTTCATGACAAAGCAAATATTCAACCAAGAATTATGTCTCTAATATTGTTCAACCATTCTAAGTCTAGTGTTTTGCGTAGTAAAATTCAAAACTGAATTACTTGAAAAGACTCAAAAAACCTGGAATCGGGTTGTCCTCCCGGTAGCTTATTCTTGACTCGACGAAACGGGTTGCCTCCCGCCTAGCGCTTCGTTTATAGTCCATGGCTAGACTTCTTCACTTGATTACTTCGGATCAACGCTCTTTGTGGGCGTTGCAATCTTGGGTACCCACTTCCGCACCATCTTGGGCACGGGCTTCTTCTTTGGCTTTGTCAATTTTTTTGGTCTTCACCGGCTGGCTTTGTCCTTCGGTCTTGACGGATGCAACAACTTCCTTCATGTAGTGGCTCGGTATCTCAAACTCCGGTCCTTCGATCGTGATCTTCATGGTCTCCTAGTGTGATCCTCCATCTCTCCTGAATGAGTTTGGGTAGCCTTCGCCGTCTTGGGAGCTTGGAGTTGTCTCGGATATTCTTCTTTGTTACCCATCGGGCGCCCGGCAAGTTGTCCCACTTGCGTCTAGCATCTTCATCACGATGAACACTTCACGTATAGAGCTTCCGACCTCCGTCACCTTGCCATCTAAATTCTTCAATATTTTCTTCATAGCCTCGAACTTAGTGACGACGTCCTTCGACATGGTCGTGCTCCACACATTCCTTGCATGTGGATCTTGCTTCGGCGGCCTTTAGGTGTTGAGCTTCTTTCTCTATCTCCATCTTCTCCATCCTCCTCCTGATCTTTGAACGTCCTTCCGGCGTCTGGAAGGTTTATGATAGGTAGATCAACGATGTCCGGGGTGCATAGCTTGATCTCGCGCTCCGGTTGTTGAGGTTGATCTTCCTTTGGACTTGGAGGTGGTGATTCCCTTGGAGATTTTGAAGGTCCTTTGACTTTGGCTTTTGGATCTAGGGTTTCCAACCCTTTAGCTTCTTTTGCACGTCACCTTTGCCTGTAAAGTTTTCCTGGATCATCCACAAAAAAAGTTTGGGTTTCTTGGAGAGGTAGCCAACCATCTCCGGTTAGGGTTAGTGATAAAACAAAAATCTAACAAAAGAAAAATTAGGGTTAATCAAAACAAGATTAGATTGACTCTTTTTTTTCTTTTTGGGGATGATCAAACATAAGAGATGCAAAAGAAAATCAAAAGAAAAACTAAAAGATAAGCGATACTAGATCGGATCTTGATTGCTTGTTCCCCGGCAACGGCGCCAGAAAAAGGGGCTTGTTGACGGTTAATAGTTGTATCAAAGTTCGTTTAGACTTGCAAGCGGACAAGTCTCCCGTCGTAGTCAAGGGACCCTTCTTCCCTCGAGTGGTGAACCCAAGGTATCGAATCCGTGGAACAATGTTCAACGCAAGGATTCAATCTAGTAAAGCAAGGTAAAGCTATATATTGAAGAATCAAATGCATCTAATCTAAGATACTAAAGAGGTAGCAAGAAAAAGCAAGAGATAACCAATCTAGAGAGTCTAGATCATGCTTATGTTGTAGCTCCAAACAAGATAGATGAAGATAGTAAAGCGAATCTCATTAAAAGCATCTTTAAATCGTGGCCTTCCCATCCGACTCCGAAAACGCCCGCCTTTTGGAACCCCCGTTCTGTCACAACGTATCCCTATTCATGCGGGTAGTCTAGGGCGAGTTCGATAGAACAAGTTGAAATCACTTGGCCGGTCCGGTATGCACCTCTAGCCACCGTGGCTACAAGAGCACCCTATGTAATCTAGCTATAGACTAGATCGTAGAAGAAGCAAAACCAAGAAGAAAACAAAATCATCGAGAAGGCACTTGATCGCTAGAAATCGAATTCACTTACAAACTTCACCATGAATGATTACATGAACAAGATCACCACCGGGGCCCTCCCTCGATCTTGATCCTCGCTCCGGAGCTCCGACGTGGTCTTCCATTCAAGGTTCCCACGTCGGCTAGGGAAACCCTAGACAACTAGCACGACCCTCATCTCCGAGATGGTGTCCCTCAAGCTTCTCTGCTCCTCAGCGGTGGATTACGACTTGATTGATGTGTGGCTCTCGGTCAGGGGGCTATTTATAGCCTGAGAAGCAATTAGGTCAAAGGGGAGGCCGATTAGGCCCCGAAAAGGGCTGGGTCGGCCGGCCTGGGCCCAATTCGGCCCATCTCGTGGCCTGCTTCGCCCGGTGTTGCTTCCCGCGTCTTCTAGATGTTCTCCCCTTTTGCATGTGGGCCTTGACGTCGGTTTCTCTCCGAATTGGACTCAACTCCTTGTCTTGCAAGATTCAGCACTTTTCTGGTTCGGTCCTCTGAGTTTATCATCTTCTCGGGCTTGGTCCTTGGGCTCTTGGAGTCATGTTCACTTCATTGCTTGACTTGTATCGGGCTTCAAAGTCTTGTCATGAGGTGCTTAATGAACTTATCCCGGAAGTCTTGCTTTCAACGTTAAAACCCTGCGTAAACACTTAACTCCAAAACCGACATGCACAAGTGAACTTGTTATACCACGGGGGGTTGTACCAATGAATAAGATACAAAAGTCATGCCAACACCGAAGGTAAACTCATGGCTAGGTTGACGGATTTTCACCGTCAACAGACGGTGCGTCGGATCATCCGGTGTTGAAGACCCCGCGACCAAGTCGCCTCTGTTAGCTTTCACGCGACCGTCGGATAGACCGACGCTTCACCTTGACCAAGGCGTCAGATCATCCGGTGCTGAAGACTTTGTCTTGGCGCGTCTCTGTATTGATTCAAACTGAGCGTCGGATAGACCGACGGTGTCCTCACTCAGACCGTCAGATCATCCAGTGCTACTGTCTTCGCTGCTCTTCCTCTGCAACTCGCCTGACGCTACTAGAAAATGGACCGTCGGTTCATTCGACGGTGCCTAGGGTTTCAACCAGTGTACCAACTCGTCCGACGATTGCACCGACGCTTGCTATATTGGTACCGTCGGTTCATCCGACAGTGTCTTTTTCCTTCTTTTTCTTCGCGTCTTTAACTTGGATCTTTGCTTCAACTTAACATACTTAACATGCCATTACTTATAGCCTTAAAATATATACTAAGTCCTCAAATTTGTTGTAAGTAACCTAACATGTCCATGGTATGTTAACTTGTGGTATGACATGTTAGCTTGGGCATGGTATGTTAACTTGTGCATGGTATGTTAACATGTGGTAACATCCATGGGACCTAGGAATGCCTACAAAGACATGCTAGACAATGTGGTTAGTCCCATTACTTGTGTTAGCATGAATCACCAAAATCAACTCGAACAAATGGCAAATGGGGCCATGTTCGCTACAATCTCCCCCTTTTTGGTGATTTATGACAACACAAGCAAAGCAAGCATAAATTTGCAAAAATTGACAAAATTAGAGCCACTTACACTTGCCTGGATGCTTACCATCATCCAAACTCCCCATAGATTAACCTTCCCCCTTTTTGATCTTCTCCTCCTATGTTCACATTCTCCCCCTTTGGTCTCATATCCTTGAAACCACTAGCTTGCTTTGGTCTCTGTTGACGGTGAAATTCCGTCAACCTAGCCATGAGTTTACCTTCGGTGTTGGCATGACTTTTGTATCTTATCCATTGGTACCAACCCCTGTGGTATAACAAGTTCACTTGTGCATGTCGATTTTGGAGTTTATAGTGTTTATGCAGGGTTTTAGCATTGAAAGCAAGACTTCTGGGATAAGTTCATTAAGCACCTCATGACAAGACCTTGAAGCCCGGTACAAGTCAAGCAATGAAGTGAACACGACTCCAAGAAGACCAAGGACCCAACCCGAGAAGATGACAAACTCCGAGGACCTAGCCAAAAAAGTGTCGAATCTTGCGAGACAAGGGGCTTCGTCCAATTCGGAGAGAAATTGACGACAAGGGCCCACATGCAAAAGGGGGAAGGATCTAGAAGACTCGGGAAGCAACGTCGGGCCAAGGAGGCTGCGGACTGGGCCGAAATGGGCTCAGGCCGGTCGGCCCAGGCCGGCCGGCCTAGCCCGTTTCAAGGCCCAATCGGCCCCCCTTTGACCTAAATGCCTCTCGGGCTATTTATAGCCCCCTGACCGAGAGCCACGCATCAATCAATTCGTCATCCGCCGCTAAGGAGCAGAGAAGCTTGAGGGACACCATCTTGGGGATGAGGGTCGTGCTAGTTGTCTAGGGTCTCCATAGCCGACGTGGGAACCTTGCATGGAAGACCACGTCGGAGCTCCGGAGCAAGGATCAAGATTGAGGTAGGATCCCGGTGGTGATCTTGTTCATGTAATCATTCATGGTGAAGTCTTTAAGTGAATTCGATTTCTAGCGATCAAGTGCCTTCTCGATGATTTTGTTTTCTTCTTGGTTTTGCTTCTTCCCCAATCTATACTTAAGATAGATTGCATAGGGTGCTCTTGTAGTCGCGGTGGCTAGAGGTGCATACCGGACCGACCAAGTGATTTCAACTTGTTGTTATCGAACTCGCCCTAGTCTACCCGCATGAATAGGAGTACGTTGTGACAGAACGGGGGCTCTGAAAAGCGGGCGTTTTCGGAATCGGACCGGAGGCCATGGTTTAAAGATGCTTTTAATGAGATTCACTTTTCTATCTTCATCTATCTTGTTTGGAGCTACAACATAAGCATGATCTAGATTCTCTAGATCGGTTATCTCTTTGCTTTCTCTTGCTACCTCTTTAGTAGATTAGATTAGATGTGTTTACTTGATGATCTCTTAGATTAGATGCAATTTGGTTCTTCATAAGATAGCTTTCCTTGCATTACTAGATTGAATCCTTGCGTTGCACATTGTTTCACGGATTCGATACCTTGGGTTCACCACTCGAGGGAAGAAGGGTCCCTTGACTACAACGGGGGATATGTCCGCTTGCAAATCCATATGAACTTTGATACGATAATCTACTGTCAACAAGCCCCTTTTTTGGTGCCGTTGCCGGGGAACAAGCAATCAAGATCCAATCTAGTATCGCTTATTTTTCAGTTTTTCTTTTGATTTTCTTTTGTATCTCTTAAGTTTGATCATCCTCAAAAAGAAAAAAAATCAATCTAATCTAGTTTTGATTAACCCTATTTTTTCTTTTTTTTGATGTTTGTTTTTGGTAACCCTAACCGGAGATGGTTGGCTACCTCTCCAAGAAACCCAAACTTTCTTTTGTGGATGATCTAGGAAAACTTTACAGGCAAAGGAGACGTGCAACAAAAGCTAAAAGGTTGGAAACCCTAGATTCAAAAGCCGAAGTCGAAGGACCGTCAAAATCTCCAAGGGAATCACCACCTCCAAGTCCAAAGGAAGATCAACTTCAACCGCCACCCATGGGAGAACAACCACAACCGGAGCACGAGAGCTATGCACCCCGGACATCGTTGATCTACCTATCATAAACCTTCAAGATGCCGGAAGGCCGTTCAAGATCAAGGTCTCAACTATCCGTATGACTATTGCGGGAGCTTTGCAATGTTTCAATGAATTCATACGAGCAGGATTCCTTGAGTGGCATATCAGTTTACTTAAGAGGAGGATGGAAAAGATGGAGATAGAGAAAGAAGCTCAACACCTAAAGGCTGTCGAAGCAAGATCCACATGCAAGGAGTGTGAGGAGTATGACCATGTCCAAGGTAAACCCTGATTTAATGCAAGTTCGTCCATTCAAGATTTGGTTCCTCTTTGTGCACAATTCAAGAACTTCATGGACGAGCAAGCTAACATCAACAAGGAGTCGTCACTAAGTTCGAGGCTATGGAGAAAATATTGAAAAATTTAGATGGCAAGGTGACGGAGGTCGGAAGCTTTACACGTGAAGTGTTCATCGTGATGAAGATGCTAGAGACGCAAGTGGGACAACTTGTCGGGCGCCTGATGGGTAACAAAGGAGTATTTCCGAGACAACCTCAAGGTCCCGAGACGGTGAAGGCTACTCAAACTCATTCGAGAGAGATGGAGGATCACACTAAGGAGACCACGAAGATCACGACTGAAGGACCGGAGTTTGAGATGCCGAGCCACTACATGAAGGAAGTTGTTGCATCCGTCAAGACCAAAAGACAAAGCCAGCCTGTGAAGACCAAAAATATGACTAAGCCGAAGAATAAACCTGTGCCCAAGATGGTGCGGAAGTGGGTACCCAAGATTGCAACACCCGCAAAGAGCGTTGATCCGAAGTAATCAAGTGAAGAAGTCTAGCCATGGACTATAAACGAAGCGCTAGGCGGGAGGCAACCCGTTTCGTCGAGTCAAGAATAAGCTACCGGGAGGACAACCCGATTCAAGATTTTTCGAGTCTTTTCAATTAAGTTAGTTTTGAATTTTTACTATGCAAGACATTAGACTTAGAGTGGTTGAATAATATTAGAGACATAATTATTGGTTGAATATTTTGCTTGCATCATAAACCCTTTACATGAACCATCCTACATGTTTGTTTGCTTCTTTTCGAGAAACCACAACCAAATAAATTCAGAACCTAACTCAACCATTCATACCCTTTATGATGTTTTGGTTGACTTGTTTTACATGCTAAAAACACACAAGTAGAACCACAACATATATCTATGTGTTATTTAAATTTCAGCATGTGGTTGGACTCGCGTGAACCTAGAAATTTGACTTTTGGTTGGTTTAAAAAATCCTTATCCTTGGTTTCTCTAGAGTTAGAATTTTTCTAAACCTCATTTAAGTTTATTTCATTCAAAATCTCTCTTATCTAACCAAAATTAGAACCTAAACCTATGCCCCTATGATCAAGCCGGGAAAAGCTTGCTCTCAACTAATGAAAGTAAACAATACCGGTGAGACCAACATAAAATTAGTCAGAAAATATTTTCGACTTACATTTGTTTTTAATGCTTTAAAAACTCCTATAAATTTATATTTGAACTCATTGCAAATTCTGAGTTTATTTTTAATTTTCGAAATTAGAGGAGTGATTAGCTTTAAAACATGCTTAGAGGGAGGCAATCTAGTTAACTTAACCATGCATGCACCAAGATGCATCATGGGATGCCCCTCCAACATCTTTTATCAAACCACATGCAAAGGACAAGCATGGGGGGCAACCAAGGCTTTGTTTTGCAGGAATATCATGGAGGCATGAGAAGCAAGGGAGCATAGAAGTGACTCAAAGCAAAATCATCAAGTGGAAGGAGCAATAATGCAAGCGAAGGAGTGGACGAGAACGTTTGGAAGGTGCAACCCCGTGGAGCACGCGGTCATGAAGCAACAAAGCAAGCATGAGTGCACTAGAGAAGAACCAAGAGGAGGAGAGAGGTAAGTCGCCCATCCAGCTCTTTGTTCGTGCGCTCTAGTTTGTAGTCCGGAACCACCTTAGACTTAGCCATCCACCCTGCTTGTTTCGTGCAACAAATCACATCCTTAATCCACTCAAAGTCCAGACTCCAAAATAATATTTGTGTACCTTGTTACCAGTTGAAAACCCTTATATTTATTTGTGAGGGAGAGAGTGCTGCAACCATGGAAGAAAGCTACAAGCCTTTTCACCAAGAAGAAGGGATCATCGTCATCCAAGCCTTTATCGACAACCTCTTCGAGGAGGCACTCGGTTTCCGAGTCTCTTTGGAGTATGGAGGAGGACACGGCACCGCCGAGGAGGAACAACACTCTTCTCCTCGGTGGCATGGGCGACACGAAGCTCATCTATGAGGTTCACCGAACCTCATGGATGTACGGAGGAGCCGCTCATCCGACCTCACAGCTCAACACGATCATCCGCTCCACCTCCACACACTCCGTGGTATTCCAATGGGTTTATCATCATGACGGAGGAGGAGGAGGAGAAGCTCACTTGACTTGAGAAGAGGCTTGTGGCAACACGTGGACTTGATGATCAAGCTCTCCAAGTGTTGGGTTTTCATACAGATATTTACTTGAGTACAATTCTCCAGTGGAGTGTCGGTAAACACCCACAAGGAATTTGCCTTGGAAATTTTCATGACCATGGCGCATATCCATGATGAAGGAGTGTCGAGTTTTCTCATTCCGTTTGGAGGGAGTTGAACAAGTGGTTCCCTATGTATTAGGGAGTTACATGGTTTTCAAAAGGGAACCCCAGAACAAGTGGATGTGCATGGGCACATTGGAAGGTTTTTGGAGTATGATCGCGGGAGAAGCTCGCCAACAAAGAAATAGTATCCGGAATCCCATCATCCAAGTGTTTCACTCGTGGATGTGCAAAAGGATTGTGGGGAGAATGAGAGAGACAAAGACAACCAACACAGAGTTCAATTGGCTTTACTCGGCTTTGATTGCCAGGCAGCCAATCGACCCCACTCACCTCATGATCAACCAGTGGTGTTGTGAAGCAACATCAGGTTCGGGAGATATTGGTTCGGGGTGTTACCTCTCATGTTGGCTATCTCTTTGAGACCGGGTATTACAAGGAACCTGGATCATCTCCTACCCGGGACTTCCCTAGGATTATATGAAGCAAGGCAAATATATAAGTGGAGATGAGAGAGGAGGCTTTAAAGTGGCCAAAGTAAACTTGCCCCTATCGGATCGAAGATTAAGAATTTTTCTTGAGGGGAAATAAGATTGGTTAGAGGAAGGACTTCTTGTGCCGGCAAAGAAAAAAATAAAAGAGGAAGGATTATAGGAGAAGGTTCTTCCACGGCCCAAGAAGGAGGTGCGCAGCAAAATTATGTGCCACCATTTGGAGGAATTCCGGCACCGCCGAGTTTCTACGGTGGTGTACAAATGCAAGCATGGGGGAGTGATGCAGCCATACCCCCATAAAATTTTGCGGTGCCCAACGTAGCCTTTGCAGAGTCATACACACATCTTCCTCAACCACAACAAAATGTGGCCATCATTGGACGATACATTGCGAGAAACATGCAAATTATCGTAGCCATCCAAACCAATGCAAAGCAAATGGGTGAAGGAAATGCAAACATCACTTATGAGCTTTGACGCCTTCACCTAGAACCGTCGGACAATTCATAGGAGGAGAGGCGCAATCCTATTATGAGCAAGGGTACAACAACCAAGACTATTAATATCAACCACCAGCGGAAGATTAGAGAGAGGAGGAGCTTTAGTTATCTTTCCTTTACCCCTTTTTCTTTAATTTTCAGCTTATATTTGTTTGTGTTTGCGTAGTGTTTTCAGTTCTTATTTAAATTTCAGAATGTGTATTAGTTTATTTTCAGCATGTGTGTTAGTGTTTATTTTCATCATGAATAAAGTCACCACCTAGTTTTTACCTTTGGTAAAGTTACACAGTTTATGCCATGATGATATATGATTATATTTACCGCTTTGTTTATCTTTGTACTTGTTTTATGCATGATTAAGCTTATGCTCTCTTAAAATACAAATCTGAAATTATCTAAATGCTAGCTTAATCTTTAGCGGAGGTTATGATAAAAATAAAGACCCATAGTGTTCTATGTACTCCCAAGTTTTAGATGGATTAAAGATGATTTATTTTTGTTCTTAAAAGTAATGCTAACCTTGTCATAAATACCACTTGCATGTTGCTCTACCTATCCAGAGCCATATATATATATATATATATATATATATATATATATATATATATATATATATATATATATATATATATATATATATATATATATATATTTGAGTGCAAAAACTTAGTATACAAGGTTTATTTTTGGGTGAGTTATTTCAGGCCTTGATTTCTCTGGCCTGAGACTAAGAAGCTGGTCATTCCGTTTTTGCGTATCTATCTTTTTGCTAGCCTTTCTATCCTTGCATTGTGTATCCCCACATCGGAGATCTCTCAAACCTCGCCGGATATCCTCCCTTAAAACCAAATATCATCTTTTGTGATTACCTCCTTGACCACAACCTATCGTTGAGGATGGATCACCAATTCAAGGAAGATAGCAAGATGGTGCCAAGATTGAAGATTTCAAGTATCGCTCCAAAGGAAAAGTATTTCCGGTACCTACCTTATCTCTATCACCTCTTTGCCGAAGGACGAACAAACGTCTAAGCATGGGGAAGGAGGTAGGTACAATGCAATTTTAGAGTTCAAAGGGGAGCAAATAAAAAAATTTGATGAGAAAGAAAAAGAAAAAATGAGAAAGGGAAAGAAAAAAGAAATAAAGAAAAATATATGTATGAGAAAAAAGAAAAGAAAAAAATGTGAGTATGTATGATATAAAAATAGAATAAAAGTGAACTCCCCGGTTCTCTAAAGTGCATTAGGAATTTAAAGGTTTCAAGATTAAAAGATCCAAACTCATCTTTCCAACCATGTGCAATCCGATAACGAGGACTTCCTTTGTGCCTCGGGATCACTCTTTGCCACTTGCACATGTCCACCTATCTCAAGTGTGTATAATTTTCTCTTCCCCTCCTTGATTTAACATTATTTTCCAATGACCTTTTTGACGAGTCTCGGTAAGACCATGAGAAGTTTGTCTTGTTTTGACAACATCTCATTTGTAATATCTTGGTAGGACTAAACTTTCCCAAAGAGCTCCATATAAAGCCTACCACATATATGAATGTTATGAGAGGGAAAGGAGTAGAATAAATAGGCTTGAGAGACAAGATGAGATGAGAGTTCATGAGCAAGATGCAAGGTGGTTTAAATTTTTGAACTTGGTTTAGCTCTTTTTCATCTCGCTCTTATTTCAAAATTTCTAAGATCCATTTGAATTTTTGGGAGCATGTTAATACTTGTGGGATAAGCTTAACTAATAATCTACCCTCCGTAGAGATGAAGGATAGTACATTATGGAACTTTAACGAACTAAACTTTTGAGAGCATTATGTTTTCTCATGTATGGTCAAGTGAAAGGTTTAAACAATGAAGGGCAACAATGATATCCATCGAAGGCTTACTCGAGGACGACCAAGGTTTAAGCATGGGGGAGATGTTGACGGTGAAATTCTGTCAACCTAGCCATGAGTTTACCTTCGGTGTTGGCATGACTTTTGTATCTTATCCATTGGTACTAACACCCGTGGTATAACAAGTTCACTTGTGCATGTCGATTTTGGAGTTTATAGTGTTTATGCAGGGTTTTAGCGTTGAAAGCAAGACTTCCGGGATAAGTTCATTAAGCACCTCATGACAAGACCTTGAAGCCCGGTACAAGTCAAGCAATGAAGTGAACACGACTCCAAGAAGCCCAAGGACCCAACCCGAGAAGATGACAAACTCCGAGGACCTAGCCAGAAAAATGCCGAATCTTGCGAGACAAGGAGCTTCGTCCAATTCGGAGAGAAACTGACGACAAGGGCCCACATGCAAAAGGGGGAAGGATCTAGAAGACTCGGGAAGAAACGTCGGGCGAAGGAGGCCGCAGACTAGGCTGAAATGGGCCCAGGCTGGTCGGCCCATTTCGAGGACCAGTCGGCCCCCCCTTTGACCTAGATGCCTCTCTGGCTATTTATAGCCCCCTGACCGAGAGCCTCGCATCAATCAATTCGTCATCCGCCGCCGAGGAGCAGAGAAGCTTGAGGGACACCATCTCGGAGATAAGGATCGTGCTAGTTGTCTAGGGTCTCCCTAGACAACGTGGGAACCTTGCATGGAAGACCATGTCGGAGCTCCAGAGCAAGGATCAAGATCGAGGTAGGATCCCGGTGGTGATCTTGTTCATGTAATCATTCATGGTGAAGTGAAGGACCGATACGGCGAACCAGAGAGGGGGGAGTGAATGGGAGCTGATAAAAATTCTTCTCGAATGAGATGGAAACTCCTACAAGATGAACACGGCTTCCAACACACGTCTCCGACTCACTACCCAAGTTGGCCAAGCCCACGTAGCCACTGGAGTGCCACTGGACCTAGGAACCAACACACACACCCTTCCGACCCGAGAACGCAGCGGAACACCAAACCTCGAGTCTTCAGACCCACACCGGTCAGACCGGTGAGCACCACCGGTCAGACCGGTCCCTGCTGGGTGAACCGAGCAACTTTCACTAAGTCGCTCTACACCAGTCAGACCGGTGAGACACACCGGTCAGACCGATCGCAGCCTGAAAGCCCCCAAGGCACCAAACAGGCCAACCGACCACCAACCTGACCCAAACTCGAAACAGCAGCAACACGGGACAACAACGAACACACCAAGATGTTCACCCGAGCAAAAACCCACTAGGGCTCGCACCGGTCAGATCGGTCACCGGTCGGACCGTGTAGCTCGGGCGGCTCGGGATGAACAAAGACCCGCGGGTCAACTCCCCCAAATCCAAACCTCAATCTCCCGAATCGCTCCACGGACTTGAACAAGACTTTGGGGATATTAGGAACACCTCATGAGGAGTCCATAGCCAAGTTTAATCCCACCAAAACTCGTTCAAAAAGGAGGAATCAAGGAAATCCCGCCAAGAGCACTTCCAACCCAAGAACTCAAGAAACCCCAAAATCGAGCACCTTTACTCACGGATTTGGGAGGGGAATCACAACCCAAAGAACCACGAAGGGTTCCCACAAATTTCCCCCATCAAATCCCCAAGAGAAACGTCCCGAAAACAACCCAAAGAAATCACCAAGAGAGGGCTCCAAAAATCACCACCAAGAACAACTGGGGAAAACACATCCAAACCTTGAGGAACCACGCCGAATCATCTATACATAAAACAAAGGTTCATACAAGGTCTAGCAAGCCGCCCGATCATCCATCCCTCTTAACAAGATCTCTCCATGAAGCTCTCTTGCTAGTCCTATAGAAAACCTAAGGAAAATAGGAAGGAAAATAGGAAAACAAATGAGCTAGAGTTCCAAGAGTTGGCTGCCATCCTCTCACCTCTTGGGTTATATGGAGGCAACCGAATGTCTAAAATGCCCTTCTCTAACAACTAGGGATACAAGCCCCTCAAGGGCGGATTTGGAAGTCTTCATGTCTTCACCATCGGACGGATGCCCGGCGACCGCACCCTGCGTAGCCTCGACGCAAGCCATGCGATCCTGATGCGTGTCCTCCGCTTCGAAGTCTCCGGACTGCGTCGTCGCACACCGGTCAAACCGGTGCTCCTCACCGGTCAGACCGGTACCCACCGGTCAGACCCACCCGGCGAGCCGTGCCCGGCGGCGTCGCAGCCTCCGTCTTCGGTTCTTCGTCTTGGCTTTGTGGATCAACCAAGGAACCCAATGGTTTTCTGGTGAACCACCGGAAACCCCGCGAACTCGGTGTAGCCTCCGCCAATCTCCACTCATGACTTGGCTCCCACGTAGTCCCGGCTCGACCTTGGTTTTGAGGCTCAACCAAGAATCCGTCCATGATTTCATATTGCTGTTCATGCCACCATGCGGCCCGCACTTGACCCCGCTGGCCACCGGGTCCCTCGAACGAAGCCTACTTGTCTTCTCCACACCTGGAGGCCTCACCGGCGACGACCTTTCGCGCTTGTTCTTCACCTGCACCAACACCAGTCAAGCCGCAACTTGCACCTGCAATACTTAGCCAAGAATCAGTCCACACAACGTTGTCAATCACTCATCACACAAGGAAGCGACCATCCACCGGTCCTCGAACCACACATGGTCCTCAATCTCCCCCTTGATGAGTGCATTGACAACACCCACACGAAAGTAACAAGAGAGAGAAGAAAAAGAAAAGAAACGAACAAAAAGAAACTCCAACAAGCGATCGAAAGCCAAACAAAGGCAAAGAGCAAGATCACTTGAAGAAGACAAGTCTCGGACCCCTTAGGCAAGGGCAACGGCTCGACACATCCGAGACAAAGCAAAGCTCAAGAAATGAGTGCAAACCACCGAATCAAAGCTCGAACAACCACAAAGAGCTCCCTCTGCACACATGCAAGCTCCCCCTGAACCAATGCACCTCCCCCTGGACGAATGCATGCAAGACACCACTTGAAACGGGCGGTACCCGCAACAACTCGCCCTGACCGGTCAGACCGATCAACACCACCGGTCAGACCGGTGAGCAACATGTGAACAGAACCAGCACTCACACCGGTCAGACCGGTGACCGTGACCGGTCAGACCGGTGCACAACAGAGCCCAGAAATGGCTCAAAACCACATGAAAACCTTCTAAATGCATCCAACAAGCCATTTCATGCTCAAAATTCTCCCCCTTGTTGGCAATTCATGAATCAAGCAAAAAATGCAAAACTTTCAACCTAGAGCTTCTCAAATAGACAAAATTCAACAAAGAATGCTACACATGTCCAAACGAGCAAGTTAGATACTCTACGGCTTCGTATCGATCTCAACTACATGATCACCAAGTTTCACAACCATTGGACGAAGCTAAGCTGGATTTTGGCAATTTTGCAAAAAAACTTGCCTCTCATGAGCAAAATCCTAAACATGATCAAAGCATATCAAAATGGTAAAGCCACACAAACTTCATGCTAGAACAGCCATTCTAACCATAAGACCATCACAAACACCCACAAGCACCTCATGTCATGTCATAGCCACCGAGCCATGTGCCTACTTCTATGTATGAGACTTCTCATTGGTAGGCATCATGCAATGGTTTAGCACCCAAAGCAAATTAAATTCAGCACATGTGACATGGGAGCATATTTTCCAAGCATTTTACATTTCATTTTCAGATTCATAATTGGTACATGAAATGTCTTTGCGACAAAAAGGAACTTATGCCCCTCCACAAGATGCGGCAAGAGGGCTAAACATTTATGATGGCAAATGAGCCTTTGGCCCCATATGATCAATAAACTAGCCATCCAACCACAAATTAAGCATAGCCAAGCCACTAAAACATGTCAAGAGCATATAAAGGCATTTACACATGAGAGAGCATTCATGTGGCATTTTTCAAAGGCATAGCTGTCAACCATGGATTATTCATCAAGATCATCAAGAGCTAAGCCAAACTAACCATAGCATACCAAACAAGCTCACAAAGACATATATCTCATTCCATGGTGAACAATGTATATGAGAGAAGCTTTTCCTAACAAATGCATATGATACAAAATGCATGCAATCTAAGATACAAGGATGCCTATACATCTTGTTACATATGCCATGCCAAATGCATGAAATGCACAAAGGAAATTATACATATGCTACAAAGGAGCTCCCACACACCCAACTCAAGAAATCAAACACACACCAAGTTCCCCCCGCAAACGAGTGAAAGTTGCTTGATCTAGGGGTTTGGTGAAAATATCGGCTAGTTGGTCATGTGTGGGTACATGGATCAAAGCTATCTTTCCTTTCTCTACGTTTTCTCTCAGAAAATGGTACCTCACTTCTATGTGCTTGGTTTTGGAATGGAGCACTGGGTTCTTTGCAACGCTTATGGCACTGGTGCTATCACATTGAAGTGGGACATGGGTATACTTGTCGGGGACAGCCCTAGGGGTCCCCTTAAACAACTAGGGAATCCCCACTTAAAACCCGCAACAAGCCAAAGCCAAACACGCCTCGCTTAAGCATGCAGGGCATGGCCCACATCGCGGAGGCCCCAACGGCCAACCAAGGCGGCCCACTCAAAGATCCCCTCGAGCAGGCTTCGCCTCGCTCGAGGATGCGCGCCTCCCTCGGGCGGGCTCCGCCCCGTTCGAGGGGATGCCCTTACCTCGAGCGGGCTCCGCCTCGCTCGAGGGTCCGCTCCGCCCTCGAACGGGGTCCGTCTCGCTCGAGGGCGCTCCGCACGCACGCGCCCCGCTCCCCGTACGCGGGCTTTTAATGCCCCGACAACGGCGGGGCGGCGCCATCATGCACCGGGGCTCGCGCCCCGGTGCGCGTCGCACCAACTCCCCAGGAGGGAACCCATCCCCGCCACTGTGGAGGGACTGTGCGACGTGGCCGGCGCCAGTCCCGTGACGCTGCGCCGCCTACTCCGGTACGGCTAACGCACCGAACCCTCGAAGGGGGGCCGGCCGCACCCTCGATCTGCTTTCTTGTGACCTTGCAGGGTTAGGTGGAGGCGCTAGGCCGGCGGGGCGCCATCCCTGCCACTGCTAACGGCATGGCTGCCGCCCCCGCACGTACGAACCCACCCCCGGGCGCCCGTGCGCGCAGGCCTCCGCCGCCGTGGAACGTGCGGGAGCGGGACGCCGCCTTACCTGCCACTATGCCCCGTACGGACCGACGTCAGCAACTCCCTCGAGCCCATCTGAAGACATCACAGCCGTCCGCTGCCCTTCTACCCTCGAGGCCGCCACTGTTCGGGTACAAGATACGCCATGATGGCCGGATCGCTGCAAGGATCGCTCGGTCGGCCGCCTACTCTACAGCATAGCGCACCACACTTCCCCACGTAGCTAAATAGTGCGGCATACATGTGATTCGCTCTCTCCTTTTCCTATAAAAGGAAGACGAACCCCCCTGCCGCAGGGGACAAGGCACGATGGAGAACAACACGAACACAACACAACACGAGACATGTCGCATCGCGCACTTGCTCTCCAATTCTCCCACAACATCTTCAGCCACTACACCAGGGACTTGGAAGCCACGCTTCCTCTCCCGCCTTGCTTGTAGCAGCCCCACTACAGGCACCCCCGGTGCTGAGCAATATAGTGCCTTGAGCACGCCACTGCTGGACGTACGGCCCCTCGGCCGGAACCAGGATAAACTCTGTGTCTTTTATTGCTTAGCATCGACCATTGAGGGAGAGACCTCGGCGCTTATTACTGGTTAGTGTCGGGACCACATTCCGCACCGACAGTTGGCGCCCACCGTGGGGCCATCGAGCGCCTAAGGTCAATCCACCATCAACTCCCTCCATGGTGATCCGCACTGAGTACCGTGGTACGCGTTACCGCATGGGCAGCTCGGACCCCCTCCCCGCTGGGTTTGAAATCCGGTTCGGGGGCCTGAACTTTCAGGCCACAGGGAACGGCTACCTGATGCGCCTCACCAACCGTGAGGAGCTCCGTGCGCGGCGCCAGGCCAAGTCCGCTCCGGTCTCCGCTGCACGCACCACCACGGCGCGCGCCCGCCGGCACGGATGCCGCGGGACCGTCGATGCCGCGACGCCGCCGCCGCTCCGGCCGGCGCTCACGCCGGGCGCGGTCCCGAGCGACGGCAAGCCGAGCGCGTCGCCTCCCAACGCGGCGCGCCCATTAGCATGGCAACCACCGCCCCGGTGGGACAGCGCACGGTCTCCGGGCCGCGCTTCCCCATTGGTCTGCGTGGTGCCACGACGGCCTACAACGCCAACGTCAACACCGCAATGCGTAGGGTTCCCCCTGGCCGTCACGTCTTCGTCGCCAGGGATCCCGGCGCCTCAGCGGGTGACGAATCATCTCTAGGCTCCCTTGACGCGTTGCCACCCGCCAACCTCCACGGGTACGCGGAGTGGGACTTCTCCGGCGTGCCGGACCCGGTCATGTTCAGGCGCTTCCTTGACGCTACGGACTACTGGTTCGGCTGCTCCGACGACTCCAGCACCGGGAGTTACGACCCCGTGCGGGAATGCTGCGTCGTCATCTCCAACGACCCAGCCAACGCCACCGGCGCGGTAGGCGCCGGCGACGGGGAGGTCATGCCTGCCCCCGGGATCGCTCCGCGCCTGGCTGCGGGGCCAAGCACCCCTGCTGGGGCCGACGTTGACGCACAGCTAGCCCAGGCTCGCGAGCTCGAGGCCAAGCTGGCGGAGGAATATCGAATGGTGCGGCTGCTCCGTGCCTCGATGGCTGGGGAATCCTCCGCGCGCGGCGAACGCGTGTGGGAGCTGGGCAAACAGGCCCGCGACCGCATCAACGCCGACTTTAACGTCGACAACCTGGACGCGCCTCCGCGGGCAAGTCAGAAGCTCATTGCCGCCGCGACGCTGCTACGGGCTATGCCGGCACCCTCGACCCCTGAGGCGCGGAACCTGCACCGCGAGGTGCAGGCTCTCGTCGAGCAAGCGGCCGTCCAGCAGGCCGAAAGCTCAGTGTCACGTATCCGCCAGCAAGGGGATGCACAAGGGGGCGGGGCTGGATAGGGGGGCGAACCCTCGGTCCATGCAGGTGAAGCTGCGGGGCGACCCGCCAACCCGGGACGCGCGCCGTCCAAGGAGCGGCTCCATGACACGCGCAGGGCGCTGGACGGTGACGCCCGCAACGTCATCAACGCCCGGCGCACGAGCAAGGCGGATGCGCGAGCGGCGATAGGCTACCACCCTCGACGGGGTGGACGCTACGACAGCGACGAGGACCGCTCTCCGACGCCGGAGCCCCCGGGGACCCGTGTATTCAGCCGGGAGATCCGTGCGGCGGCCTTCCCCCAGCGCTTCCGCCAGCCCTCAACCATCGTCAAGTATAACGGGGAGACGGATCCCCGCGTGTGGCTCAACGACTACCGCCTGGCGTGCCAGCTGGGCGGGGCCACCAGCGACGAGGTCATCATCCGCAACTTGCCCCTACACCTCGGCGATTCGGCTCAGACGTGGCTCGAGCACTTGCCCGCCAGCCAGATCCACAACTGGGACATGCGGGCCTGCTCTTTGTATCACCCCTCGGGGAGCACATGCGGTACGCGGTGCGCCTCCACTTCCCCGCGTCGAACAACATGGCTGAGTACGAGGCTCTCCTTTGTGGCCTCAAGATCGCCATCGAGTTAGGCGTCAAGCGCCTCAATGTGCGAGGGGATTCGCAACTCGTGATTGACCAAGTCATGAAGAACGCGAGTTGCCACGACGACAAGATGGAGGCCTACTGCAAGGCCGTGCGAGCCCTCGAAGACAAGTTCTACGGCATCGAGCTCAATCACATGCCCCGCCGGTACAACGAGGAGGCGGACGAGCTGGCCAAAATCGCGTCCGGGCGGATTACGGTCCCTCCGAACGTTTTTGCCCATGATATCGCCCAGCCCTCGGTCGTCCTCGAGCCTCACCCCTCGAGCCACGTGGAACCCTCGGGGGCTCCCTCGAATCCAACAGGCGCGAAGCCCATGGATGAGGACCCCTCGAACGAGGCGTACGTGCTCTCCCTCCTCGAGGGGTATGACGCGCACGAGGCTGACGTGATGGATATCGAGCCAGCCCCTGTCAAGGCTGACTGGCGTGACAAGTATATCGCGTGGATGGCTCGAGGGGAACTCCCCCCGGACCGGGCTGCGGCCAGACGCGTCGCCAGGATGGCCAAGTCCTTTGCCCTCGTCGACGGCGAGGTGTACAAGCGCGCCGCCTCCGGCATCTTGCAGCGCTGCGTGCCCATCCCCGAGGGGCGCGAGCTCCTGCGGGACATCCACGTTGGGATCTGTGGCCATCACGCCGCGCCTCGTACCCTCGTTGGCAATGCTTTCCGCCAAGGCTTTTACTGGCCCACCGCGGTCGCGGACGCCAGCGAGATCGTACGCACCTGCGAAGGGTGCCAGTTTTACGCCCGCAAGTCCAACCTTCCCGCTCATGTCCTGCAGACCATCCCCATAACATGGCCGTTCGCCGTGTGGGGGCTGGACATCGTCGGCCCCTCGCGAAAGGCGCCCGGGGGCTTCACCCACTTGTTGGTTGCGATCGACAAGTTCTCCAAGTGGGTGGAGGTGCGCCCCATTACGAATCTCAGGGCGGAGCAAGCGGTGACGTTCTTCACCGACATCATCCATCGCTTTGGAGTGCCAAACTCCATTATCACCGACAACGGGTCCCAGTTCACGGGCAGGAAATTCTTGGAGTTCTGCGACAAGTTCCACATCCGTGTGGATTGGGCAGCTGTGGCACACCCGCAGACTAACGGCCAAGTAGAACGTGCTAACGGCATGATCCTACAAGGCCTTAAGCTTAGAATTTTCGATCAGCTAAACAAATCCGGTCGGAAATGGCTCCAAGAGTTAGTTACCAGCAGTCGTGTGGAGACTAAGGACCACCCCGAGCAGAGCCACCGGGTTCACCCCGTTTTTTCTAGTCCATGGCGCGGAGGCCGTCCTCCCCACGGACCTAGAATACGGGTCGCCCAGAGTTCGAGGCTACGACGAGGACGCCAACCAGCGAGCTCGCGAAGACTCACTAGACCAGCTAGACGAAGCACGCCTCGTGGCCTTGATGCATTCCGCAAGGTATCAGCAGTCCCTCAGGCGTTATCAAGCACGGAAGATACGCCGACGGGACTTCTGCGAAGGGGATCTGGTCCTAAGGCTACGCCAAGACAACCGAGGACGCCACAAGCTATCACCTCCGTGGGAGGGACCCTACGTCGTGGTAAAGGTACTCATGCCCGGCACGTACAAGCTGGCCAACGAGGACGGTGAAGAGCTCACCAACGCTTGGAACATCCAACAGCTACGTCGCTTCTACCCCTAGCTAGGATTTCCAAGTATTTTGTTGTAAAATACACATAACCAGCACCCCAGTTGGTGACAATTATGTAAATAGCACCAGTTCAATAAAAAGGGCAACTCGACTTTCCCCTGAAACCCAAGTTACCCTCGGGGGCTACTGCGGGGGGCATCCCCCCCCCAAAATGGTCCCATTTTCGCGCGAAAACGAAACAACTCACGCGCGCTAAGATTGTTTTCTACTTCGGCCTCGAGCAAAGGTTCGAACAGGGCGCAGGCAGCCTAGCGGAAGGAGCGCGCGAGCCAGAGATAGCCTACGCCTCCGCGAGGATACGGCCCTTCTCTCTCGCCTCCAACCCAGTAGGCCACCCGCGAAAATCGAACTCCCCTAATTAGAATCTACTCAGGAAGAAGGAGAAACAAAAAAGCACGATAAGACAAAGAGCATCATTTCACATTGACAAATGTTTATGGCAAAAATAATCTGCTTATTTACAAGGCCGCACGGCCAGCGTACTGATACATAAACAAAAACGGGCCTAGCGCCCGGCTGTCTTCAGGCGGGAGGAGCGGCGGCATCAGCAGCATCCGGGAAGAGGAACTCCTCGAAGGCCTCGGCGAGCGTCCCGGCGGCGTCGGCGGCGAGCGCGTCCACGCGCTCCATCGCTACCTCGTCCTCAACACCCTCGGGGACGACGTAGCCCTCCGCCAGCGCCTCGAAGTTGACCTCGTAGTGGGATCGCACCACCCCGAGGGCCTTCTGGATGCCAAGATGCAGCGCCCGGCGCATGCGCCCGGTGACGTGGCCGCTAAGGGCGAGCAGGCGGGCGGCCGGGCCGAGCTACCGCCCGCGCCTCGCCCTCCTCCACGGCCCGGCAGGTCTCGAGGGCCGCATTGCGCAACTCCTGCAGCTCCTGCTCGGAGGAGTTGTAGGAGGTCTGCAGCGCCTCGGCCTGCTCAGCCGCGTGCCCCAGCGCCTGGAGTTGCCAGACGAGAAAGAAATCAGAAAAAGAGTGCGAACCCTCTAAGGGAAACCAGCGAAACAGGAGTCGAACAGCGACTTACCTTCGACTTGCTTCCTCTCCATCTCGAAGGCGCGGCGACCGGCCTCGACCACCTGCTCGAGGCCCTTGACGGTCTCGCCCTGCTCCTGGAGGGCCAGCTCCTGGCTCGCGCTCGTGATGCTGAGCACCATCAGCTCGCCCTCGACCTTGGAGAACTCGACGTTCCGGTCCTCCAGCGACATCTGCGCCGCCTCGCGAGCAACGCGCTCCTCGCTCCGTGGCCGACCGAGCGTCGGCAAGGGCGGCCTCGCTCCGGCCGGAGCCGCCCCTCGGCCCCTTGACGGGCGGTGCGCTCCCCGCAAGAGCCGGCCCTCGGTGGCGGCGAGCGCCGCGACCTTGGCGTCAAGGGCGGCCCTCAAGTCGTCGGCCTCCTTGGCCTTATGCTCGAGCGCGCGCGCCCGCTCCTCGGCCCCGGCACCGCCGAGCCTCGCGCCTCCTAGAGCGACGAGTGGAGCCCCGGTTGTCGCCGCGGACGCCGGCCACCTCTCGCCTCCCGCCTGGCCGTCATGGTGCGCGTATTCTCCGTGTCCGCCCTCGCCGCCGCCGCCGCCTCATCCCGATCGATGAGGGCCGCGCGACCCGCTTGAGGCCGGAGGGGTGCGCCGGTCCCCCCCTTGCGCTCTCGTGGAGTTGATCGCGCAAGGCCACGGCCCGGTACGACAGCCAGCCGTCCGGGGTCCGGAGGGCGTCGGTGAGTGCGTCGAAGGCGTCGCACCACTCCCGGAGCTGATGGAGCTCGGCGGTCACCTGATCAAAGGCGCCGTACTTATCACGGGCGCGGTGCTCGAGCTCCTGTCACCAACAAGTCAAGACCCGTAAGCATCACGCCACGAAGATTGCGCGCGGAAAGGAGAAAAAAAGAGAAGCAAGCAAAGACACCTCACCTGAAAGACGCTCCACGCGGGGCCGCCGTGGATCCTGAGCGCCTCGTTCAACGCTCGGTTGAGCGCGGCGCCGTGGTTACAGAGCTCTCCCCAGAGCTCCTGCTCCCCCTGGGCGTCGGAGAACGCGGGCGGGTCGCCGCCGATCCCCCCACCCCCGGCGCAGTGGCCGCGCGGGAAGACGAGGCCTCGGCGCCGTGCCCTCGGCTCCCTGCCACCATGTGGCCCTCGCGTCGCCTCACAAGGGCCCCCTCCTGGGACTCTGGAGAGAGTGTGGGGACGCTCGCCTACTGGTCCCACCCGGGCGGCGGGGAGTCGTCGTCCGGGATCTCCACCACCACCGCCGGGAGCCGCCGGCAGCGCCGGCCCTTGCGCCGCCCCCCGCCGGCGCCTCCGCTCTCGCCTCCGTAGCCGCGGGCGCCCGACGCGGCGCCGCGGCCACCGCTTCCGGCTGCGCCTCCACCACCGCCGCCACGACGGCCGTGCTTCCACTATGGCCGCCGCAGCGGCCGCGCCTCCGCCGCGACCGGCGCCCGCCTCTCCTCGACGACCACCGCCCGAGCCGCGGCAGGCCGATCCGCCGCCGAGGCCTCGAGGCCCTCGACCCGCGCCCGCGAGCTCTCGCCCGCCGCCGCCGCCGTGCTCGCCCCTCGCCCCGCGGCACCCTCGACGAGCGCCGCCGGGTGGGAACGGACGCGTCCGCCCTCAACACCTTGGCTGGTGCGAGGGGAGGCACGGTCGGCACCACCCTGCACAAGCACGAATGAATAATCAGAACGCTTGGACGCCAAAAAAAACCCAACCCCGCAGAAGAGCAAGCCCCTTACCTCGAAGAGGAGAAGACGCGCTTCCTCTTCCTCGAAGCCTCGGTGGATGACGCCGGCACGGCCGACGCGCCCGTCGCCACGCCTCCTGACGTCTCCGCCGCGCGCGCGGCCCCGCCCGCGCGCGCGGGTGCGCTTGCCGCGCACGCCTCGCGGCGCGCGCCGGCGCCCCCCCGCGGCTCGCGCCGCCCCCCCGTTGTTGATTGCCCCGGCGGCGGGCGCCGCCGCGCCCGCCCCGTGCGATGCCGCCCTTGCCGCCGGGCCGGCTCCGCGACGGGGCGCAGGGCTCCCACCCATCGAGGGGCCCCGCCCCCCCGCCTTCTTCCTCCTCGTCCTCCTCCGAGGACGAATACTCCTCGGTCCCCGGAGAGGAGAGCCCCCCGCCGCTCGCGTAGCCGGTACTCCTCATTCTGCCGCTCGCGGCGCTCGCGGTGCCGCCTCGTGCGCTCCCTCTTGCGCGCCGCCCGCTCCCGCTCCCGTTGTTGCGCCGCCCGGCCGAGCGCGCGGGAGTCAGGGGTGGGCGGAACGGACTTCGCGGCGCTCAGGCTCAACATCTGCAGGCGAGAACGTCAAAGGCGCGTCAGGAGCCAGGAGCATCATCAAGAACAAAAACAGGGCCAAGAATCCTAGTTACCAGCGGGCCGGTGGGGAGCATCTCGAAGTCCCACGGGGACCGGTCTTGGCGCAGCATCCGAGTATCGACGGCGCTCCGCACCCGTGTGAGCATGTACCCCCGCTCGAGGGGGGTTGGGAGCATCCGCGACCTCGCCAGCGCGACGGGGTTCGCCTCCTCCGTCATCTCGAAGATGCAGAGCGGCCTCTCCATCAGAGGCACGATCCGCCGGTGGTGGAGGAAGGCAAGGACGGTCGACGCGGTCAGCCCGCGCGTCGCCAGGTTCTTCAGCGCAGCCAGGAGCGAGTCCAGCCGCCTCCGATGCTGGGCCGTGGACACCCCGTGGCCCCAGGAGTTGGGCTTCTCCCGGAGCACCGTCCGTGTAGGGGGGAGGCCGGCTCGGCGTTGCGAAGGTAGAACCACCCCCGCTCCCGGCCGGCGTTGTTGGTCGTCATGGTACAAGGGATGTAGTCGTCCTTGTCTTGCGTCCGCAGGCGAGCGACATGCCGCCGGCGCGCACCGCGCGGCGGGTCCCTCTCGCTCCTTCGTCGGCTGCGTGAACAGCTCCGCGCGGAAGAGGTGTATCCAGAGTTCCCAATTCACTGGGATCCCTAGATACCCCTCGCAGACGCCCACGAACGTGGCCGCCTGCGAGATCGCGTTCGGCGCGAAGTTGTGCAACTCCACGCCGAAGCGGTGGCAGAGCGCCCGCATGAAGCGGCTCGCCGGCACGGCGAAGCCGTGCTCATGGAAGCGAGTGAAGCTCACCACATAGCCTTCCGGTGGGTTGGGCGCGTGGTCCCCCGCCGGCGGCACGATCCACTCCGCCGGCCGGCCCTCCTCGTTCGCCGCCAGCTGGCCGGCGGAGACCAGGTCGTTGAGGGCCAGCCGGTTCACCGACGACCGCTCCCATGCGTACGGATCGAGGATCGTGAGGGGCGGAAGCGGCGCCATGAGAAAAAGACAGGGGATCCGAGAGCGGAGGACGGGAAGAAGAAGAAGAGCTCTAATGGCGAAGGGGCGCGGTGGCAAGAGCAAAACGAAGGCGAGAGCGCAGGGGGCAAGAATGGCGGAACGCTAAGGTAAAAACCGCTGTTTTCCCTCCCCTCAGATTTATAAGCCGTGGGCATGCCCTCTGGGGCGCACGTCCCGCGCGCATTAACTGCAGGGAATCTTTTCCTCGCTGACGGGCGGGCCCCACCACGACCACGGCAGCCACGCCACCGCAAACAGGCCATCATCACGGCGAAGAATAGGGAGGGCCGTGGCAGGAGGTCACGTCCGCCTGCCCACGCCGCCCACTACGCGTGCGGCCGCGGCGCCTAAAAAGGCGCGCCCGCGACGCGAAATCACAGCCTCGACTGTGGAGCATTAAATGACTCGGTTCCTTACAAAGTAAGGAAACCCTCTAGCGGCACGGGCTCCTGGCTCGGGAAATTTCAACCCTCGAAAGGGTACAGGCGTGAGAAGGTCGCCTCGGGGCCCATTTGAAACAAAACAGGCACCACAAAGCACCCATGCCGCGCTGTATTACTGATCAGCGCCTCGAGGGCAGGCTCGCCCAGGCCCCTCGAAGGATCGCAGATGCCAGGCCGGGAGCGCTTAGCCGCCACCCCGCACCACTTTACTGATTAGCGC
Source organism: Cenchrus americanus (assembly GCA_947561735.1). Lineage (NCBI taxonomy): Eukaryota > Viridiplantae > Streptophyta > Magnoliopsida > Poales > Poaceae > Cenchrus > Cenchrus americanus. The sequence goes on along the minus strand of OX387244.1, from coordinate 69,831,602 downwards.
CTCGGGGGCCCGCTCGCCCAGGCCCCTCGAAGGATCGCAGATGCTAGGCCGGGAGCGCTTAGCCGCCACCCCGCACCACTTTACTGATCAGCGCCTCGGCGGCCGGCTCGCCCAGGCCCCTCGAAGGATCGCAGATGCCAGGCCGGGAGCGCTTAGCCGCCACCCCGCACGGCCCTACTGATCAGAGGTTCGAAGCCTGACCCTCGATGGGTTCAAACAGGCGCCCCAGATCACCAGAGTCAGGGACGGCGAAGACACGCGCATTAGAGCCGTTCCTCGAGCCCGCCGGCTCGAGGGTGCCCCACATGTCGTGTTCGAGAGCCAGCGAGGGCAGCTAGCCGGGGGATCCCACCGAGGGAGAGCTTTCGCGCCCTCGGTCCCTAGCGAACGGGACCGAGCCCCACCTAGCAAACCCACGCAAGCGCTTCAATGGACGTGTCTCTGGACCACGCAGCCTACCCTTATCGAACGGGGCATGGGCGTCCACTCGAACCACCCACTAACAGCTCAACGAGGAATCCGCAATTCGCGACCCGACCGATGGGAGTTGCGGAAACCTCACCCTCCGTCCCGCGGAGGGACGGCGAGGGCGCGTTAAAAAACAAGTCGTAAAGCCCTACCCGATCGCCTTGAACGGGCCCAGGCTCGGGGGCTTCACACACGGCTACACCTCGTGAATTGAACCCGCCGGAGATAGTGCCAGCAGCGCGTGCGTCACCGAAGCCGGCTGAGACATAGCCGACGCCGGTTGAAACATGTACCACGCCCTATGGCCAAGTCTCACGGTCAACCCCTGCAGGAGCACCCACGCTCCTGCAGGACTTCGAGGGATAGACCCGCGGGTCCGCTGACGCGGCCCCACGGAAAGCGTTCGCAAGACCAGGAGGGAAGAACGTCCTATCAGTAGGCTCCAGCATCTGCGGGAGCCTCAATGGCAAACCCACAGACGCTCGGGGGCTACTGTCGGGGACAGCCCTAGGGGTCCCCTTAAACAACTAGGGAATCCCCACTTAAAACCCGCAACAAGCCAAAGCCAAACACGCCTCGCTTAAGCATGCAGGGCATGGCCCACGCCACGGAGGCCCCAACGTCCCACCAAGGCGGCCCACTCGAAGATCCCCTCGAGCAGGCTTCGCCTCCCTCGAGGATGCGCGCCTCCCTCGGGCGGGCTCCGCCCCGTTCAAGCGGATGCGCTTACCTCGAGCGGGCTCCGCCTCGCTCGAGGGTCCGCTCCGCCCTTGAACGGGGTCCGTCTCGCTCGAGGGCGCTCCGCACGTGCGCGCGTTCTCCCGTACGCAGGCATTTAATGCCCTGACAACGGTGGGGCGGCGCCATCATGCGCGTGGGGCTCGCGCCCCGGAGCCGTCGCACCAACTCCCCAGGAGGGAACCCATCCCCGCTACTGTGGAGGGATTGTGCGACGTGGCCGGCGCCAGTCCTGTGACGCTGCGCCGCCTACTCCGGTACGGCTAACGGGCCGAACCCTCGAAGGGGGGCCGGCTGCACCCTCGATCTGCTTTCTTGTGACCTTGCAGGGTTAGGTGGAGGCGCTAGGCCGGCGGGGCGCCATCCCTGCCACTGCTAACGGCATGGCTGCCGCCCCCGCGCGTACGAACCCACGCCGGGCGCCGTGGCGCGCGGCTCCCGGCCAAGACCGTGGAACGTGCGGGAACGGACGCCGCCTACCCGCCACCGTGCCCCGTACGGACCGACGCGCAACTCCCTTGAGCCCATCTGAAGACATCACAGCCGTCCGCTGCCCTTCTACCCTCGAGGCTGCCACTGTTCGGGTACAAGATACGCCATGATGGCCGGATCGCTGCAAGGATCGCCCGGGCGGCCGCCTACTCTACAGCATAGCGCACCACGCTTCCCCACATAGCTAAATAGCACGGCATACATGTGATTCGCTCTCTCCTTGGCCTATAAAAGGAAGACGAACCCCCCTGCCGCAGGGGACAAGGCACGACGGAGAACAACACGAACACAACACAACACGAGACAGGTCGCATCACGCACTTGCTCTCCAATTCTCCCACAACATCTTCAGCCACTACACCAGGGACTTGGAAGCCACGCTTCCTCTCCCGCCTTGCTTGTAGCAGCCCCACTACAGGCACCCCCGGTGCTGAGCAATATAGTGCCTTGAGCACGCCACTGCTGGACGTACGGCCCCTCGGCCGGAACTAGGATAAACTCCGTGTCTTTTATTGCTTAGCATCGACCATTGAGGGAGAGACCTCGACGCTTATTATTGGTTAGTGTCAGGACCACATTCCGCACCGACAGTTGGCGCCCACCGTGGGGCCATCGAGCGCCTAAGGTCAATCCACCATCAACTCCCTCCATGGTGATCCGCACTGAGTACCGCGGTACGCGTTACTGCATGGGCAGCTCAGACCCCCTCCCCGCCGGGTTTGAAATCCGGTTCGGGGGCCTGAACTTTCAGGCCACAGGGAACGGCTACCTGATGCGCCTCACCAACCGTGAGGAGCTCCGTGCCCGGCGCCAGGCCGAGTCCGCTCCGGTCTCCGCTGCGTGCACCACCACGGCGCGGACGCCCGCCGGCACGGATGCCACGGGACCGTCGACGCCGCTACGCCGCCGCCGCTCCGGCCGGCGCTCACGCCGTGCGCGGTCCGAGCGACGGCAAGCCGAGCGCGCCGCCTCCCAACGCGGCGCGCTCGTCAACACGGCAACCACCGCCCCGGTGGGACAGCGCACGGTCTTCGGGCCGCGCTTCCCCATTGGTCTGCGTGGTGCCACGACAGCCTACAACGCCAACGTCAACACCGCAATGCGCAGGGTTCCCCCTGGCCGTCACGTCTTCGTCACCAGGGATCCCGGCGCCTCAGCGGGTGACGAATCATCTCTAGGCTCCCTTGACGCGTTGCCACCCGCCAACCTCCACGGGTACGCGGAGTGGGACTTCTCCGGCGTGCCGGACCCGGTCATGTTCAGGCGCTTCCTTGACGCTACGGACTACTGGTTCGGCTGCTCCGACGACTCCAACACCGGGAGTTACGACCCCGCGCGGGAATGCTGCATCGTCATCGCCAACGACCCAGCCAACGCCACCGGCTCGGTAGGCGCCGGCGACGGGGAGGTCATGCCTGCCCCCGGGATCGCTCCGCGCCTGGCTGCGGGGCCAAGCACCCCTGCTGGGGCCGACGTCGACGCACAGCTAGCCCAGGCATGACCAAAGGCGAGCTCGAGGCCGGAGTACCAAAGGCCGAAGTCGGGAGTGTGACGCAAGTACCTGAAAATTCGCGTCACCGCTTGCCGATGCGAAGTCCTCGGAGACGCTTGAAAACGAGCGCACAGACACACCGAGAACTGTATGTCCGGCCTCGTCGCCGTCAAGTAGAGGAGTGACCCGATCATGCTCCGGTACTCCTTCTGGTCCACGTGTTCACCTTCCTCGTCTGCATCAAGAGCCGTAGTCGTACTCATCGGCATCGTCATAGCCTTGGAGTCCTCCATCTTGAACTTCCGCACAATGTCCTTGGTGTACTTAGCTCCGGTGCACAAATGTTCCTTCCTTTGATTGCTTGATTTGTAGCCCGAGGAAGAACCGCAACTCGCCCATCATGCTCATCTCAAATTCCCCGCTCATATCATCCGCAAACCTCGCAACAAGAGAGTTAGACGAGCCACCAAAGACAATATCATCCACGTACACCCGCACAATCGTGGTATCTCTCGCCCCGCCTCGAAAAAACAAGGTCCGATCGACCTTCCCCATCTCAAAGCCTCTCTCAAACAAGAACCCCCTCAACCTTCCATACCAAGCTCTAGGCGCCCGCTTCAACCCATACGGCCGCCTTCCTCAACTTGTACACTCGGTGGGGGTACTTCTCACTCTCAAACCCCGGAGGCTGCCTCACATACACTTCTTCCTCCAACACACCATTCAGAAAAGCACTCTTCACATCCATTTGGTGCAACTTGAACCCTTTAGCCACAGAGAAGGCTAGAAAGATCCTAATCGCCTCCAAACGGGCTACGGGAGCAAAGGTCTCCTCGTAGTCGATCCCCTCCTTCTGACTGAACCCCTGAGCAACAAGTCTCGACTTGTTTCTCACAACCTCACCCTTCTCTCCCTCTTTGTTCTTCCACACCCACTTTGTACCAATCGGCTTACACCCTGGGGGAGGGTCAACCAACTCCCACACATGATTCCTCTCAAATTTTTCCAACTCCTCATGCATTGAATTAACCCAATTGTGATCAGATAGTGCGTGTCCAATGTCTTTGGGCTCAAAAGTAGCAACAAACGCAGCATGAGCAAAATGGGAATTGTTTCGAACCCTCGACCGTGTAGTGCGTTCATTCATGTCGCCAATGATCCTCGAAGCTGGGTGATCCACTTGAACTCACCGGGGAGGTTCTCGCCTCGAAGCTACCTCCCCCTCAGCATCAGCTCCTCCTCGTTCTTGATTTGTCGTCGTAGATGTAGCAGAGGGTCCATCCATCATCGTAGTCGAAGTAGTGGGTACATGTTCCGCCGTGGGCACCGCACCGCCATCCTCATCGTCTCCATGTTCATGCTCCTCCTCCTGAAAGATCTCCTCGCCAAGCTCATCATCACCTGCACACTCAAAGACAAGCTGACTACGTGGCTCTGTCTCGTCGAAGGTTACCTCGCAAGTCTCCACGATTTGGTTAGTTTCAAGATTGAGCACACAATATGCTCTAGAATGAGATGCATAACCAAAGAAAATGCCATCGACAGACCTAGCCTCAAACTTATCCAACTTCCTGCCTTTCTTCAAAATGAAACACTTGCAACCAAAGACATGGAAGTGACTCACCTTGGGTGTGCGACCATGCATCAACTTATAACATGTCTTCTTCTTGTGAACTCTGAGGTATATTCTGTTCGACACATAGCACGTGGTATTCACCGCCTCAGCCCAATACCTCCTCGGAGTCCTATGCTCATCAAGCATCGTCCGAGCCATCTCGCACAAGGTCCTGTTCTTCCTTTCCACAACACCATTCTGGGAGGTGTATACGGACTCGAAAACTGGTGCTCAAGACCCAAGTCATGGCAAAAGGTTTCAAAACGAGAGTTCCTGAATTCCGAGCCATTATCACTGCGGATAGCTCGTATGGCATCTCCGTGCCTCTCGTTCCTCAACCTCAAGACTAGATCTCGAACAAAACCAAATGTCTCCCCTTTATCCTCAAGAAAGAACACCCACGCATATCGAGAATAGTCGTCCACCACAACAAGGACATACCACTTCCCACCCGCAGATCGCACACGAGCTGGGCCAACAAGGTTCATATGGAGCAGCTCGCATGGACGCTCAGTCATCACATCGGTGAGAGGCGGATGAGAAGAGGCTACCATCTTGGCATGCCTACACGGTGCACAAACCAACTCTTTCTCAAGCCTCAACCGTGGCAATCCTTGGACCAAATTGAGTTTACTCAAGCGAGACAAAAGGTCAAAGCTCAAGTGACCCAACTTCCTATGCCAATTCCACAACTCACTCGAAGAACCAGCCAAGAAACAACGCTCCACACCCGAAGACTGAGAAAAATCTGCACGAAACACCTGACCCTCGGGAACGACCATACAGACAAGGTCCCCTCGAGAGTCCAAAATCCGAGAACCACCTGGCCGAAACAACACCTCAAAGCCCTCATCCAACAACTGGGACATAGAAAGCAAATTGTACACCTGCGATTGAACAAGAGCAACACGCCTCAGAGTGATCTTGTCACTCACTTTGATCTCACCTTCTGAAAGCACACACCCACGCCCATTGTCCCCAAAAGTGATGTACCTCCTTGTCACCACCGGGACGAGACTTGAGAACCACCCCCTATCTCAGGTCATATGCCTCGAGCAACCGGAGTCAATCAACCAAATGTTCTTCAAGTCTCCCACCTGAAATTCAACAACGAGCACGTGAGCGAACAAACGACTCAAAGATCGGGGTTAGTACCAAAAGAGTAAAACCAGTGCCGAGCCATTTGCTCGAAAGTGGGGTTAGCACCAAACAAAGCATCTCTCCTACCTAAGCTACCTCCACGAACACCACCACGGTAACCACCCTGAGGGAACCACCCCTCTCTGCCTGGAGGAGGACCAAAACCACGAAAGAGAGCCCGTGGACCGTCCCTCCTCTCCTTCTCAAATCTACGACTCCTCCCATCCCCGTAGTGAACTCGAGGGGGAGAACGCCTAGCAACCCGACCACCCGCAAACTCTCCAGCCCCAACCACCGAACCACGACCTCCGTAAACAACCCTCGCACTCGTACGAGCACGAAACCCAAAACGCTGTCTGTCCAGGCCTGCACCGGTCTGATCGGTGCTCCACACCGGTCTGACCGGTGTGACCTGGACAGCAGCACCTCCAACACCTTCCGCTCTCCCCAAGCCCGAACTGTCCTCACATTCACCTTGGCCCTGGGCATCTGCACACGAGGCTCAAGTACACCATCGGAAGGGTGGTACTTGTCCTTGTTAGCCCACTCCTTTGCCATTCTCTCCTCACGCTTCCTCTTGAAGCAAAACTCCTCCTTATAGCCATCTCTCCCACAATAGCCACAATGGAACCTCACAAGCTTAGGATTTGGCTTGGGATGTGGCTGCTCACTTGGGTTCTCTCCACTCAACTCCTCCACCAGTTTCTCACCGCTAGCATTCTCACTCTCCTTCCCAAAGAACACTTTCCCCGAAGTGCTCACAAACTTGATAGGCTTTCGGAGATCATTTGTGGGTTTAGGAAACACGGGTGGAGCTGGGGTTGTGTCTAGACGGTTCCTAAGATAGTTGGGTTTTGGAGGGAAATCATTCTTGTAGTGGGTTTTTTGTGGCTCCGGGATATTCTCTTCACTTCCCTCACCAACTTTATTTGCCCCAAGTCCCTCACCATCTTGCCTCTTAAAGGCCTCGATCATCATCCTCAACTGAGGCTCATGACCGGACAACCAACCCATCAACTTCCTCAAGTCATCATTCTCATCCTGCAAACGATCAACATAATGTGCAAGTTCCAAATTTTTCAATGCATGCATTTCACAGGCGGAGCAAGATGTAGGCATGGGTTCCTTCAATCTAGCCTCAAGAGAACTAGTGTAAGCATGCATCTCATCAATCTTAGCATGCAAAACAGGGCAAGAAGTGCAAGCACCTAGCAAAGCAGGTCTAGATTTAAGCTCAGCCACTTCAACCCTAAGCACATCTAGTTCCTCACACTTGGAGGCATGCTTCTCCTTAAACAAATCAAGATCAGCAAGAAATATGGAACAATCAGCACAATCATTCTCATCCGAAACAACAGGGCTAGCCTTAAGGGAATCAATCTCAAGCTTGCTATCAAGCACCTGTGTCTCTAGCTCAGCCACTCTAGTCCTAGCATCCTCGAGTGAAGCCCTAAGCTCTTTTCTCATTTTCTTGGCCTCTCTAAGCATGTCATCACAGTTATCAAGCAAAGAGCCAAGCCTCTCATTCTCCTGGCGCAAGAAGGGAAGTTCATCACGCACCTCATCGTTGGACTCAGAGTCCGAGTCGCTCTGTGTGCTCTTCTTGCTGCCGGAGCTCAGCGCCATGGTGCAGAAGCCATCTCTCGCGAAGCAGCTCAGCCCGCTCAGGTTCTTGGACGACTTCTTGTTCCTGCGACGATCACCTTCGTTTTCACTGCTGCTCGAGCTCGAGGTGGAGTACGCGGAACTGGAGTCGACATCGCTTGCTCCCACCATCGCTTGGGCCTTGCCTCGGCTCTCCTTCTTCCTCGATCGTCGCTCGTCCTTGTACTTGTTCTTGTGCTTGCTCTTGTGGTCGCGCTGTTGACGGTGAAAATCCGTCAACCTAGCCATGAGTTTACCTTCGGTGTTGACATGAGTTTTATACCTTATCCATTGGTACTAACCCCCGTGGTATAACAAGTTCACGTGTGCATGTCGGTTTTGGAGTTTAATGTTTATGCAGGGTTTTAGTGTTGAATGCAAGACTTTCGGGATAAGTTCATCAAGCACCTCATGACAAGACCTTGAAGCCCCGTACAAGTCATGCAACGAAGCAAACTTAACTCCAAGAAGCCAGGGACTTGACCCGAGAAGACGACAGACTTCGAGGACCGACCGTAAAAGTGCCTCGAATCTTGCAAGACAAGGAGTTGAGTCCAATTCGGAGAGAAATCGACGACATGGACCTACATGCAGAAGGGGGAAACATCCGAGAAGCAAGGGAACCGACGTGGAGCGAAGGAGCCCTCGGGCTGGGCCTAGATGGGCCCAGGCCGGCCGGCCCAGTCCGGTCGGCCCAGCCCATCCAGGGCCCAAATGCCCCCTCCTTTGCCCTAGCCGCCAATCGGGCTATTTATAGCCCCCTGACCGAGAGCCTCGCAGAGAAGATTTCGTGATCGGCTGCCGAGGAGCAGAGAAGAGAGGGACACCATCTCGGAGAGGACAGGGTCGAGCTAGTTGACTAGGGTTCCCCTAGCCGACGTGGGAACCTTGCACGGAAGACCACGTCGGAGTTCCCGGTGCTAGAAGCAAGATCAAGGAAGGATCCCGGTGGTGATCTTGTGTATGTATCATTGTTATAGTTGAATTATCTAGTTGAATCTTTTCCTAGCGATCAAGTGTTTCCTCCAAGATTTCGTTTTTCGATCGGCTTTGCTTATTCCAATTCTATTCTCGAGATAGATTACATAGGGTGTTCTTGTAGCCGCGGTGGCTAGAGGTACACACCGGATCTTCCGAAAGAATCTCGACTTGTCTTTTGACTCGCCCTAAGCTACCCGCATGAATAGGGATACGTTGTGACAGAACGGGGGTCTCGAAAGGCGGATGTTTTCGGATTTGGACGGGAAACCACGATTTAAAGAGGCTTTTATTAAGATTCGATTTGCTACTTCTTCTCTTGCTTGGAACTTCAACAAAAGGCTTACCCCGATCCCTCTAGATCGGTTTATCTACCCAATCTTACTTTGTTTTCTCCGGTCTTTAGTAGATTAGATTCGTTTTGTGTCTTTTACTTAGATGCATTAGGGTTTTATCGAAGATTGGAGTTACTTGGCTTTATTAGATTAAGTTTTGTGTCACGCATTTGTTCCACGGATTCGATACCTTGGGTTCACCACTCGAGGGAAGAAGGGTCCCTTGACTACGACGGGAGACTTGTCCGCTTGCGAGTCACAAACGAACTTTGATACAACTATTAACCGTCAACAAGCCCCTTTTTCTGGCGCCGTTGCCGGGGAACAAGTGATCAAGATTTGATTTTTTATTGCCTTTTTGTAATTTTCAGTTTTCTTTTTGTTTTTATTTTTGCATCTACTAAATTTTGATCATCCTCAAAATACATCTAATCTAGTTTGTCTAACCCTAGTTTTTATAGATTTGTTTTTACTTTCTAGTTTTTTTTTTGCATACTTTGTTTATTGCTAACCCTAACAGGAGATGGACGGCTACCTCTCCAACAAACCCAATAATTTTGTGGATGATCCGGAAAAAACTTTACGAGGCTAAGGAGACGTGAAGCACATCAAGCTAAAAAGCTGGATTTTGTACATTTGGAGTCGGAAGACAAAGGATCGCGAGGAATCTCCGAAGAATTCACCACCTCAAAGTCCTCGGGAGAATCGACTTCCACCGATGGGTGACCAACCACCGCAAGAACGCAAGATTGGGGAGCTATGCACCCCAGACATCATCGACCTACCAATCTTGAACCTTGAGGAGATCGGAAGACCGTTCGAGATCAAGACCTCAACAATCCGCATGGTGCAACATTCACCCTTCACCGGTAAAGAGGATCCGAACCTTCACCTCCAAGCATTCATTCAATTATGTCAGACTTTCAACATAGATGGGGTGACTCAAGACCAAATGAGGGCAAGGCTTTTTCCGTTTTCACTACTCGGGAAGGCTTTGCAATGGTTCCACTCTCAACCGGCGGAGACGGTGCAAAATTGGAACACGTTGATGAAGGCTTTCATGAAGGAATACTACTCACCGGGTAAAACTCAAAGCTTGCGTAATAAGATTGCCACCTTTGTTCAATATCCTACGGAAACTATCTCGGAGGCATTCGAGTGCTTCAACGAGTACACCCGGGCGGTTCCACATCACAAGTTCCCGAAAGAAGACCTCGTGCAAAAGTTCTATAAAGGACTCACCATGGCATCAAGGACGATCATCGATGCATCGGCGGGAGGATCCATCATCGAACTTACACCGACGGAAGCTTTCACTCTATTCAAGAAGGTCGCGGATAATGACACGTGGGCGTCGTCCGGGCGCCTACATCCGGTTCAACCCACGGGGAACGTCAAAGGAGTCTTGCAAGTGGAGAAGGAGAACATACTTGAAGGCAAGATCGACTCGCTCATGAGGAGGTTGGAGAAGATGGAGATGGAAAAGAAAGAGGCTCAAGACTTGAAGGCCGCCAAAGCAAGGTCCACATGTGAAGAATGTGGAGAGTATGGCCATGTCCGCAAAGATTGTCCGGAGGAAGCCAAAGTGCTCGATTACATGAGGAAGGGAGAATTTCCAAACTTCCGCTACGGGCAAGGTAGGCCTCAATTTAATGCAAGCTCATCTATTCCTAACGTGGCTCCGCTTCGTATACAATTGAAGGAGTTCATGGATGAGCAAGCTAAGATCAACAAGGACACCATCACCAAGTTCAAGACCATAGACAAGGTGTTGGAGAACATCGATAGAAAAGTGACGAAGGTCGGAAGTTCCAATCATCAAGTGCTCAACATGATGAAGATGCTCGAGACGCAAGTTGGACAACTTGCGGGGCGCCTCACTAATGATGAAGGGAAGCTTCGGGACAACCCAAATGTCCCGAATCGGCGAAGGCCATTCAAACACGTTCGGGGAAGGAGACCGAAGATCCGGAACGTTCCGCGGGAGCAAGGAAGCTTAAACCATCCACCGAGGTGGAAGGAGCTGCTAAAGAGAAGGTTACGGGGATCGTCACCGAGGAACCCGAATTTGAGATGCGGAGGAAGACACGAGGATACCGCAACCGAAGCCACGCTACTTCCGAGGTAAACTTGACAACCACTTTGAGAAGTTTGTGGAAGTTGTGCGTAGACTTAGCATCAACATGCCATTACTAGATGCCCTACAAGTACCTACATATTCTCGTTACTTTAAAGATATACTTGCAAATAAATATGAGATAGCAACACTCGGGGTAGATCATGTCAAGATGTCCGAGGAGTGTAGTGCCGCTATTGCTAATGGGCTAGAGAAGCAAAAAGACCCCGGTGCCCTACAATTCCATGTTCAGTTGGTTCTTTCAACTTCGAGAAGGCGTTATGCGACCTTGGAGCTAGTGTGAGCGTCATGCCGAGGGATGTGTTCGAGAAGCTACGCCTACCAATGGAGCCTACGGGAATATGTTTGTAGTTGGGAGACAACTCCATTCGCTATCCCTTGGGCATTGCTGAAGATGTACCCGTGAAGATTGGACACCACTTCATCCCCGTCGACTTCGTTGTGCTCGAGATGGGAGCGAGGGAGAAGATGCCGCTCATCCTAGGGAGGCCGTTCCTCAAGACCGTGGGAGCTACTATTGATGTTGGCAAGGGGGAGATCATGTTCGATATCAACGGAGAAAGGAGTTCCTTCAAGTTCCGTCCAAGGATTGAGGCATGCAACATGATTGGAGTGAAGGGAGAACCAAAACAAACGGAGGGGCTGAAAAAGAAGAAGGAGCCGAATAAATGAACGTAAAGAAAATCAAAGAAGGTGTTGCATCCGTCAAGACAAAGGAAGAGAAGCCGCCTGTGAAGACCAAAAAAATGACTAAGCCAGCTAAGCCGGAAGACAAGCCCGCGCCCAAGATGGTGCGGAAGTGGGTACCCAAGATTGCAACGCCCGCAAAGAGCGTTGATCCGGAGTAATCAAGTGAAGAAGTCTAGCTATAGACTATAAACAAAGCGCTAGGCGAGAGGCAACCCGTTTCGTCGAGTCAAGAATAAGCTACCGGGAGGACAACCAGATTCCAGGTTTTTCGAGTATTTTTAATAATTTAATTTTTGAGTTTTATTACGCAAAGACATTAGACTTAGAAGTGGTTGAACAATATTAGAGACATAGTTCTTGATTGAATGTTTGCTTTATCAAAAACCCTTTGCATGAACCCTCCTATGTGCTTGTTTGTTCTTTTCTTTTCGAGAAACCTCAACCAAATAATTTCAGAACCTAACTCAACCTTTCACCCTCATTATGGTGCTGAGGTTGACTTATTTTTCATGCTAAAACCACACGAGTAGAGCCACGATTCATATTTAAGTGTTAATAAAATTCAGCACGTGGTAAAACTCGCGTGAACCTAGAAATCAAAACTTTTGGTTGGTTTTAAAAATCTTTATCCTTGGTTACTCTAGGATTAGAATTTTTCTAAGCTTATTCTAATTTTGTTTTATTCAAAATCTTTCTTATTTAGACAAAATTAGAACCTAAACCTATGCCCCCATGATCAAGCCGGGAAAATGTTTGCTCTCAACCGATGAAGGCAAACTATACCAGTGAGACCGAAATCGACGTAGTCGAAAAATATTTTCGACTTACATTTGTTTTTAATGGGTTAAAAACTTCTCTAAAATTATGTTTGAGCTCTTGCATGGCTCTGAAAAATATTTTAAATTTCGAATTAGAGGAGTGCTTAACCTTAGGACGTGTTTGGGAGAGCTCCACGCAGCTCCAGGTCCAAAAAAACAGCTCCACTCCATTTTTTTCCTGCCAAACACCCCAGCTCCAAAAACTCCAGATCCACCAAATCCATGGATCTAGCTCCCAACTCCACCAAATCCATGGAGTGCCTCAAGGGGTACTCTGCGAAGGCCTGTTTTGTACTCACCCGTGGAGTTGGGTGAAAATTACCCACCATTGCCACCCATTACACAAGCGTACCGATTCGTTTCTATTTTTTTCTCCTCCCCGCGTGTCATCCTTTCGGGTCTCGGCGGTGCAGTCCTCGCACGCGCCCGCCGACCGGAGTTGCGCCGCCCTTGCCCACCGGACAGGAGCAGCGCTGCCTTCACAAATCGGGCCGCGCCATTGTGTCCTCGCCGGCCGTAGCCCGAGCGCTCGCATGAGTACCAGGGATTCCTGCCTCCGCCATGTCGCGCGGCAAGGTCCAGATGGTACTCATCGACCAGGCGGTGGGGCTCACGAGGTCCTTCTACACGAGGAAGAAGGGGCTGAAGAAGAAGAAGGCGCACCAGCTCGCGATACTCTGCGACGTCGACGTCGCGCGGGTCGTGTGCGCCGGCCACGGCGGCGGCGTGCCCGCGGACGTCTAGGAGTTCGGTAGCACAGGGGTCATCGACAGGTACCGCTGGCTGCCGGCGGACAAGCGGGCGAAGCACGCGCACCTCGGCTACCTCAACGTCGAGCTGTCCAAGGCCCAGTGCGGCGGCGTTGGTGGGCGTGGACCTGGAGGAGCTGCTCGGGTCCATCCACGCGGCGCTGCTGAATGGGGAAATAGTGCCTTTTGGATTCAGCTTTGCTCGTGCGCAGCTCTGAATTGGATAGTTGTAATATGAAAATTGGAGACATTCACTACATCAGTGGTGATTCCTGTTCTTAATATATTGTATTGCGTTTGTTTCTGCAATCTGCACCAGGCGCCTTCTCCGAAAAGTTCTGCAGCGTGACGGAGTGAGCAGAGCAAGAGAGAGAGGAGAAGAGAGAAGAGAGAAGAGAGAGGAAGAAAGGGAAAAAAGAAAAAAAGAGGATGACATGTGGGTCTGTTTATAATGGGTAAAATTGACTTTTCACAACATGATCTCTGTTTCTAGAGCTGGAGCTGTTATTTCTGCCAAACACATCTCTTCAACTCCAAATTGTGAGTCCAGCTCCACGGTGAAGCTGCAAATTGGTGGAGCAGCAGCTCCAGAGCTAGTTTGGCGGAGCTGGAGCCCTCCCAAACACGCCCTTAAACACACCTAAATGGAGGCAATCTAGTTTGAATTAATCATGCATGCACCATTGGATTCCCTTTTATCAACTTTCACCAATTCCACATGCAAAGGACAAGCATGGTGGGCAGCAAGCATCAACTTTGCAGGAATTTCATGGTGGCATGTGAAGCAAGTGGAGCTAGGGAGCATGGATATGACCCAAAGCATGAAGCATCAAGTGGAAGGACCAATAATGCAAGAAAAGGAGTGGACGAGAGTGTTTGGGCGGTGCAACTCGTGGAGCACGCGGGCGGGGAAAGTTGCGAGAGGTGAAATGATCGTCTTCGGAAGAAAGACGAGGCGGGGAGGAGCCAGGAGGACCCCAGGCCGGCCGGCCTCACCTACATAAGGAGCCCCCCGGCTCCCGTTTTCTGCAGGCAAGCTTCCCTCTCCTTCCTTTGTTTGTGTGTTCAAGTTTGTGTGCTCAAAACCTCCGTAGACATAGCCAACCTTCCCAAGCTTGATAGCTCAAGAAAAAATCCACATCCTTAATCCACTCAAAGTCCACATCTGAAGCAAAGAGTTTAAGTGCCTAGTTACCGGTTGCAACCCGGAGTTTTAGTTGAAGAAAAGAGTGCAGCAACCATGTGGAAGAAGACCACAAGTCTCTTCTCCAAGAAGAAGAGTTCGTCGTCGTCCAAGCCATCATCAACCACGTCTTTGAGGAGGCACTCGGTTTCCGAGTCTCCCCGGAACATGGAGACGGATACGGCACCACCGAGGAGGAACGATGCTCTCCTCCTTGGTGGTATGAGGGCTGCAAGAAGCACTTCCATGAGGTTTACCGAACCTCGTGGGCACACGGAGGAGCAGCCCGCGCCACCACGACGATCGACTCGCTCAACCGCGCCACCTCCTTACACCCCGACATACTCTTCGTACGGCTTCATCATCTTGTCGGCGGAGGAGGAGGAGGAGGCTCTCTAATCTTGAGAAGAGGCTTGTGCCCAACGTCGAGTTCGACGACCAAGCACTCTACACCTTGGGTTTTGGCACCGACATATACTATATGTTGGGGCACCTTGGATGGGTGCAGTTCTCCAACGGAGTATCGGTGGACACCCATTTGGGGTTCGCCTTGGAAATTTTGATGACTATTGCACCCATAATTGATGATGATGGGGTGCAAAGCTTGTCATTCCGTTTGGAGGGAGTCCAACAAGTGGTTCCCTACGAGCACGTGAGGGAGCTGCTTGGATTCCACAAGGGAGCTCCGGAGAATGTTGACGTGCCACCCGGCATGTTGGCGGGATTTTGGAATATGATCTCCGGAGAAGCCCATCAACAACGCAATTGCATCCGCAACCCCATTATCCGGATATTTCACTCTTGGATGTGCAAGAGGGTATTGGGGAGGATGAAGGAGACAAAGGTGACCGACACGGAGTTGAATTGGCTATACTCGGCTTTAATTGCCAGGCAGCCAATAGACCCCTCTTACCTCATGATCAACCGTTGGTGTTGTGAAGCAACATCGGGGGCGGGTAATATTGGTTCGGGGTGATACCTCTCCATGTTGCCCTTCTCCTTGCGGCCGGGGATCGCAAGAAACCCCGACCACCTTTTGCGTGGTACCTCTCTCGGCATTGAGTATTTGCGGCAAGGCAAATACATTAGTGGAGATGAGAGAGGAGGTTATCGGTTGGCCATAGTGAACCTACCCCTTCCGAATGAGAGTCTTAGGCTTTTCACCGAAGGGAGGGAAGATTGGTTGGAAGAGGGACTCCTTGTCCCTGCAAGGAAGAACAAAAGAGGAAGAATCGTAGAGGAGGGAACATCCTCCGCACAAGCGAGTGGAGCACAACCCAATGTGCAACCATTCGGCGGGATCCCTCCTCCGCCAAGTTACTACGGAGGGCCACAAGAGCAAGCATGGGGGGGTGGTGCACCGGTACCCCCACCAAATTATGTTGTGCCCAACGCTAACTTCGCGGAGTCCTACGCTCATCATCCCCAACCACAATAAAGCATGGCCATAATTGGAGGGTATGCTGCAAGAAACGCCCAAAACATCGCAGCCATCCAAGCTAACGCAGCTCAACTTGGTGAAGGCAACACAAATATTGCCTTTGAGCTCGGACGCCTTCACCTCGTGGAGCCAAATCAATTCGTCGGAGGGAATATCCAATCGTATTATGAGCAAGGGTATTATTATCAAGATCATCAACATCAACCACCGGCGGAGGACTAGAAGATTTAGGAACATTAGTTTTCTTTTCTTTTCTTTTTCTCTGTAATTTTCAGCTTTTGCTTATGTGTGTTTGCGTAGTATTTTCTGTTTTTATTTAAATTTCAGCAAGCATGTTTGTTTATTTTCAGTTTGTATTTCAACTTGATGTCATCATTAATAAAGACACCACCTTGATTATATCATTGGAAAAGTTACAAAATTCGTGCCATGATGATATATGATTATAATTGCAGCTTTGTTCATCTTTGTAATTGATTTATGCATGTTCAAGCTAGTGCTCTCTTAAAAATACAAATCTGAATTTATTTAAATGCTAGCTTAATTTTCAGCGGAGGTTATGATTAAAATAAAGACCCATAGTGTTTTATGTGCTCTCAAGTTATGAATAGATTAAAGATGTCTTTTATGCTCAAAAATATCGCTAACCTTGTCACAAATATCACTTGTGTGTTGCTCAACCTATCCAAAGCCTTATATATATTTGAGTGCGTAAACCCTAGTGTACAAGATTTATTTTTGAGTGAGTTATTGCAGGCCATGATTTCTCTGGCCCGAGACTAAGAAGCTGGTCATTCCGTTTTTGCGTATCTATCTTTTTGCTAGCCTTTTATCCGTGCATTGTGTATCCCCGCATCGGAGATCTCACAAACTTCGCCGGATATCCACCCTTAAACCAAATATCATCTTTTGTGATTACCCCCTTGACCACAACCTATCGTTGAGAATGGATCATCAATTCAAGGAAGATCGCAAGACGGTGCTGACATTGAAGATTTCAAGTATCTCTCCAAGGAAGAATACCCCGATACCTACCTTATTTTTCGCCTCTTTGCTCGAGGACGAGCAACGTCTAAGCATGGGGGAGGAGGTAGGTACGGTGCAGTTTTAGAGTTCAAAAAGGGAGTAAGGGAGTATTTTTTTAAAAAAATGAAATAATGATGAAAGAAAAAAATTCGGCGATATACGTGACTTCCAAGGTGAAGGTCTCACAAGAAGAAAGAAAAAAAATATATATAATGAATGAATGAAAGAAAGAAAGAAAAGAATGAGAAATATGAGAAAGAGAAAAAAAATATGTGCGTAAAGTGAACTCCCCAGTTCTCTAAAAGTGCATTCAAGGCTTCAAGTTAAAAAGATCCATTCTCATTTTCCAACCATGTGCAATCCGATAACGAGGACTTCCTTTGTGCCTCGGGATCACTCTTTGCCATTTGCACATGTCCACTCATCTAAAAGTGTGTGTATTTTTCTCTTTCCCCTCCTTGATTTAACATTATTTTCCAATGACCTTTTTGACGAGTCTCGGTAAGACCATGAGAAGCTTGTCTTGTTTTGACAACACCTCATTTATAAAATCTTGTTAGGACTAAACTTTCCCAAAGCTCCATATAAAGCCTACCACACATATATATGAGAGGGAAAGGAGTAGAATATATAGGCTTGAGAGACAAGTGAGATGAGAGTTCATGAGCAATATACAAGATGATTTAAATTTGTGAGCTTGGTTTAGCTTTTCTTTATCTCGTTCTTTATTTCAAAAATTCTGAGATCTATTTAAACTTTGTGAGCATGTTAATACTTGTGGGATAAGCTTAATAAGAATCTACCCTCCGTAGAGATGAAGGCTAGTACATTATGGAACTTTAATGAATTAAAATTTTGAGAGCATTAGGTTTTCTCATGTGTGATCAAATGCAAAGTTTAAACATTGTTTGGCAATGATGATATCCATCGAAGGCTTACTCGAGGACGAGCAAGGTTTAAGCATGGGGGAGATGTTGACGGTGAAAATCCGTCAACCTAGCCATGAGTTTACCTTCGGTGTTGACATGAGTTTTATACCTTATCCATTGGTACTAACCCCCGTGGTATAACAAGTTCACGTGTGCATGTCGGTTTTGGAGTTTAATGTTTATGCAGGGTTTTAGTGTTCAATGCAAGACTTTCGGGATAAGTTCATCAAGCACCTCATGACAAGACCTTGAAGCCCCGTACAAGTCATGCAACGAAGCAAACTTAACTCCAAGAAGCCGGGGGACTTGACCCGAGAAGACGACGGACTCCGAGGACACGACCGGAAAAGTGCCTGAATCTTGCAAGACAAGGAGTTGAGTCCAATTCGGAGAGAAACCGACGACATGGACCTACATGCGAAGGGGGAAACATCCGGGAAGCAAGGGAACCGACGTGGAGCGAAGGAGCCCTCGGGCCGGGCCTAGATGGGCCCGGGCCGGTCGGCCCGATCCGGTCGGCCCGGGCCCATCCGGGGCCCAAATGCCCCCTCCTTTGCCCTAGCCGCCAATCGGGCTATTTATAGCCCCCGACCGAGAGCCTCGCAGAAGATTTCGTGATCGGCCGCCGAGGAGCGAGAGAAGAGAGGGACACCATCTCGGAGAGGACAGGGTCGAGCTAGTTGACTAGGGTTCCCCTAGCCGACGTGGGAACCTTGCACGGAAGACCACGTCGGAGTTCCCGGTGCTAGAAGCAAGATCAAGGAAGGATCCCGGTGGTGATCTTGTGTATGTATCATTGTTATAGTTGAATTATCAAGTTGAATCTTTTCCTAGCGATCAAGTGTTTCCTCAAAGATTTCGTTTTTCGATCGGCTTTGCTTATTCCAATTCTATTCTCGAGATAGATTACATAGGGTGTTCTTGTAGCCGCGGTGGCTAGAGGTACACACCGGATCTTCCGAAAGAATCTCGACTTGTCTTTTGACTCGCCCTAAGCTACCCGCATGAATAGGGATACGTTGTGACGAACGGGGGTCTCGAAAGGCGGATGTTTTCGGATTTGGACGGGAAACCACGATTTAAAGAGGCTTTTATTAAGATTCGATTTGCTACTTCTTCTCTTGCTTGGAACTTCAACAAAAGGCTTACCCCGATCCCTCTAGATCGGTTTATCTACCCAATCTTACTTTGTTTTCTCCGGTCTTTAGTAGATTAGATTCGTTTTGTGTCTTTTACTTAGATGCATTAGGGTTTTATCGAAGATTGGAGTTACTTGGCTTTATTAGATTAAGTTTTGCGTCACACATTTGTTCCACGGATTCGATACCTTGGGTTCACCACTCGAGGGAAGAAGGGTCCCTTGACTACGACGGGAGACTTGTCCGCTTGCGAGTCACAAACGAACTTTGATACAACTATTAACCGTCAACACGCGCCTCGACCGGTACTTGCCATCCGTCCTCGACTTGTGCTTGTAGCTGTCCTTGTTCTCGACCTTCTCCGGGCAGTCGGCGACGAAGTGTCCCGGCTTGCCGCACTGGAAGCACGTCCTCGTGTTCCTCCTCATGTTCACCCGGTTCTCATGCAGCCTCTCGAACCTCCTCGTCAATAGCGCCAGCTCGTCCTCTCCAAGGTCATCAAACTCCTCATCTGGCATAGACATCAAGGAGGAAAAAGAGAACATCCTGGTGGATGAGTTAGAGTTAGCCATTCCTTTGGAACCACCAACGAGGGCAAGACTATGGGAATCAGTCGGTCCCTCGAGCTTGGCAGTCATGCCCCTATCCACCTCAGCCGACTTGAGCTTCGAGAACAGCTCGTTCACCGTCAGAGTGTCATACTTCTCCGACTCCACAATGGCCTCGAACTTTCAACCCAAATCGTACGATCCAAAGAGTGTAAGAGCTTGACCGCTCTATCATGATCATCGTACGGGAGCACGTCCACATTGGCCCTCATGTTGTTCACAACCACCATGAACCTCTGAAACAAGGCATCGATGGACTCACCGGGGAGATGAGTGAAGTTCTCGTACTCTCTCCGGTAGGTCGCATACATCCATGCCTGAACCTGGGCGTTCCCAACATGAGCCTCCTTCAACACCGCCCAAATCATACAAGTCAAGTGCTCGGTGTGCACCCGATCGAACTCAGGCTGACACAAAGCACGAAACAAGTAGTCGACTGCCTTATTGTTGGCGTCGAATCTGTCCCTCGACCCTGGAGCGAGGAAATCCATCGGCTGGACATAGCCTGTGTCCACCGTGACATCCTAAAGAGTCTGACCCTTTCCGCGGAGAAACGCACCCATCCGCTTGCTCCACATCTGGTAGTTCGGCCATCGAAGTGTGGAGGCCACGAACCCCCGTTCTCCGGTACGCCATCCTTGGATCTTAGACGGTTAGAGTCAACAAAGACCCGAACCGGCTCTGATACCACTTGAAGGACCGATACGGCGAACCAGAGAGGGGGGGGGAGTGAATGGGAGCCGATAAAAATTCTTCTCGAAGGAGATGGAAACTCCTACAAGATGAACACGGCTTCCAACACACGTCTCCGACTCACTACCCAAGTTGGCCAAGCCCACGTAGCCACTGGAGTGCCACTAGACCTAGGAACCAACACACACACCCTTCCGACCCGAGAACGCAACGGAACACCAAACCTCGAGTCTTCAGACCCACACCGGTCAGACCGGTGAGCACCACCGGTCAGACCGGTCCCTGCTGGTGAAACTGAGCAACGTTCACTAAGTGGCTCTACACCGGTCAGACCGGTGAGACACACCGGTCAGACCGATCGCAGCCTGAAAGCCCCCAAGGCACCAAACAGGCCAACCGACCACCAAACTGACCCAAACTCGAAACAGCAGCAACACGGGACAACAACGAACACACCAAGACGTTCACCCGAGCAAAAACCCACCAGGGCTCGCACCGGTCAGACCGGTCAAGAGCACCGGTCAGACCGGTGTAGCCTGGGCAGCTCGGGATGAACAACACCCGCGGGTCAACTCCCCCAAATCCAAACCTCAATCTCCCGAATCGCTCCACGGACTTGAACAAGACTTTGGGGATATTAGGAACACCTCATGAGGAGTCCATAGCCAAGTTTAATCCCACCAAAACTCGTCCAAAAAGGAGGAATCAAGGAAATCCCTCCAAGAGCACTTCCAACCCAAGAACTCAAGAAACCCCAAAATCGAGCACCTTTACTCACGGATTTGGGAGGGGAATCACAGCCCAAAGAACCACGAAGGGTTCCAACAAATTTCCCCCATCAAATCCCCAAGAGAAAGGTCCCGAAAACAACCCAAAGAAATCACCAAGAGAGGGCTCCGAAAATCACCACCAAGAACAACCGGGGAAAACACATCCAAACCTTGAGGAACCACGCCGAATCATCTATACATGAAACAAAGGTTCATACAAGGTCTAGCAAGCCGCCCGATCATCCATCCCTCTCAACAATATCTCTCCATGAAGCTCTCTTGCTAGTCCTATAGAAAACCTAAGGAAAATAGGAAGGAAAATAGGAAAACAAATGAGCTAGAGTTCCAAGAGTTGGCTGCCATCCTCTCACCTCTTGGGTTATATGGAGGCAACCGAATGTCTAAAATGCCCTTCTCTAACAACTAGGGATACAAGCCCCTCAAGGGCGGATTTGGAAGTCTTCATGTCTTCACCATCGGACGGATGCCCGCGACCGCACCTCGCGTAGCCTCGACGCAAGCCATGCGATCCCGACGCGTGTCCTCCGCTTCGAAGTCTCGGACCGCGTCGTCGCACACCGGTCAGACCGGTGCTCCTCACCGGTCAGACCGGTACCCACCGGTCGAGGCCCGGTCGCGCCGGGCTTCTTGCGGCTCCGTCTTCGGTTCTTCGGTCTTGGCTTTGTGGATCAACCAAGGAACCCAGTGGTTTTCTGGTGAACCACCGGAAACCCCACGAACTCGGTGTAGCCTCCGCCAATCACCACTCATGACTTGGCTCCCACGTAGTCCCGGCTCGACCTTGGTTTTGAGGCTCAACCAAGAAACCGTCCACGACTTCATCTTCTTGTTCATGCCACCATGCGCCCCCGCACTTGACCCCGCCGGCCACCGGGTCCCTCGAACGAAGCCTACTTGTCTTCTCCACACCTGGAGGCCTCACCGGCGACGACCTTTCGCGCTTGTTCTTCACCTGCACCAACACCAGTCAAGCCGCAACCTGCACCTGCAATACTTAGCCAAGAATCAGTCCACACAACGTTGTCAATCACTCATCACACAAGGAAGCGACCATCCATCGGTCCTCGAACCACACATGGTCCTCAATCTCCCCCTTGATGAGTGCATTGACAACACCCACACGAAAGTAACAAGAGAGAAAAGAAAAAGAAAAGAAACGAACAAAAAGAAACTCCAACAAGCGATCGAAAGCCAAACAAAGGCAAAGAGCAAGATCACTTGAAGAAGACAAGTCTCGGACCCCTTAGGTAAGGGCAACGTCTCGACACATCCGAGACAAAGCAAAGCTCAAGCAAAGAGCACAAACCACCGAATCAAAGCTCGAACAACCAAAAAGAGCTCCCCCTGCACACATGCAAGCTCCCCCTAAACCAATGCACCTCCCCCTGGACGAATGCATGCAAGACACCACTTGAAACAGGGCAGCTGCAACAACTCAGCCCTGACCGGTCAGACCGGTCAACACCACCGGTCAGACCGGTGAGCAACATGTGAACAGAACCAGCACTCACACCGGTCAGACTGGTGACCCTGACCGGTCAGACCGGTGCACAACAGAGCCCAGAAATGGCTCAAAACCACCTGAAAACCTTCTAAATGCGTCCAGCAAGCCATTTGATGCTCAAACTTCTCTCCCTTGTTGACAATGCATGAATCAAGCCAAAAATGCAAAACTTTCAACCTAGAGCTTCTCAAATAGACAAAATTCAACAAAGAATGCTACACATGTCCAAACGAGCAAGTTAGATACTCTACGGCTTCGTATCGATCTCAACTACATGATCACCAAGTTTCACAACCATTGGACGAAGCTAAGATGGATTTTGGCAATTTTGCGAAAAACTTGCCTCTCATGAGCAAAATCCTAAACATGATCAAAGCATATCAAAATGGCAAAGCCACACAAACTTCATGCTAGGACAGCCATTCTAACCATAAGACCATCACAAACACCCACAAGCACCTCATGTCATGTCAAAGCCACCGAGCCATGTGCCTACTTCTATGTATGAGACTTCTCATTGGTAGGCATCATGCAACGGTTTAGCACCCAAAGCAAATTAAATTCAGCACATGTGACATGGGAGCATATTTTCCAAGCATTTTACATTTCATTTTCAGATTCATAATTGGTACATGAAATGTCTTTGCGACAAAAAGGAACTTATGCCCCTCCACAAGATGCAGCAAGAGGGCTAAACATTCATGATGGCAAATGAGCCTTTGCCCCCATATGATCAATAAACTAGCCATCCAACCACAAATTAAGCATAGCCAAGCCACTAAAACATGTCAATAGCATATAAAGGCATTTACACATGAGAGAGCATTCATGTGGCATTTTTCAAAGGCATAGCTATCAACCATGGATTATTCATCAAGATCATCAAGAGCTAAGCCAAACTAACCATAGCATACCAAACAAGCTCACAAAGACATATATCTCATTCCATGGTGAACAATGTATATGAGAGAAGCTTTTCCTAACCAATGCATATGATACAAAATGCATGCAATCTAAGATACAAGGATGCCTATACATCATGTTACATATGCCATGCCAAATGCAAGAAATGCACAAAGGAAACTATACATATGTTACAATGGAGCTCCCGCACACCCAACTCAAGAAATCAAACACACACCAAGTTCCCCCCGCAAACGAGTGAAAGTTGCTTGATCTAGGGGTTTGGTGAAAATATCGGCTAGTTGGTCATGCGTGGGTACATGGATCAAAGCTATCTTTCCTTTCTCTACGTTGTCTCTCAGAAAATGGTACCTCACTTATATGTGCTTGGTTTTGGAATGGAGCACTGGGTTCTTTGCAACGCTTATGGCACTGGTGCTATCACATTGAAGTGGGACATGGGTATACTCCTCACCAAAGTCACTCATGGTGTAGGTGATCCAAAGGAGCTGAGAGCAACAACTAGCAGCGGCAACATACTCGGCCTCGGTCGTGGATTGAGCAAAACTCGACTGCTTGCGGGAAAACCAAGAGACCAAAGAGGAACCCAAAGACTGGCAAGTCCCAGAAGTGGACTTCCTATCCAACCGACACCCGGCAAAATCCGCGTATGAAAAACCATGAAGCGCCAAATAAGAGGACGCGGAGTACCAAAGGCCGAAGTCGGGAGTGTGACGCAAGTACCTGAAAATTCGCTTCACCGCTTGCCGATGCGAAATCCTCGGAGACGCTTGAAAACGAGCGCACAGACACACCGAGAACTGTATGTCCGGCCTCGTCGCCGTCAAGTAGAGGAGTGACCCGATCATGCTCCGGTACTCCTTCTGGTCCACGTGTTCACCTTCCTCGTCCGCATCAAGAGCTGTAGTCGTACTCATCGGCGTCGTCATAGCCTTGGAGTCCTCCATCTTGAACTTTCGCACAATGTCCTTGGTGTACTTAGCCTGGTGCACAAATGTTCCTTCCTTTGATTGCTTGATTTGTAGCCCGAGGAAGAACTGCAACTCTCCCATCATGCTCATCTCAAATTCCCTGCTCATATCATCTGCAAACCTCGCAACAAGAGAGTTAGACGAGCCACCAAAGACAATATCATCCACGTACACCTGCACAATCAGGATATCTCTCGCCCCGCCTCGACAAAAACAAGGTCCGATCGACCTTCCCCATCTCAAATCCTCTCTCAAACAAGAACCCCCTCAACCTCGCCATACCAAGTTCTAGGCGCCCGCTTCAACCCATACAACGCCTTCCTCAACTTGTACACCCGGTGGGGGTACTTCTCACTCTCAAACCCCGGAGGCTGCCTCACATACACTTCTTCCTCCAACACACCATTCAGAAAAGCACTCTTCACATCCATTTGGTGCAACTTGAACCCTTTAGCCACAGAGAAGGCTAGAAGGATCCTAATCGCCTCCAAACGGGCTACGGGAGCAAAGGTCTCCTCGTAGTCGATTCCCTCCTTTTGACTGAACCCCTGAGCAACAAGTCTCGACTTGTTTCTCACAACCTCACCCTTCTTTCCCTCTTTGTTCTTCCACACCCACTTTGTACCAATCGGCTTATACCCTGGGGGAGGGTCAACCAACTCCCACACATGATTCCTCTCAAAGTTCTCCAACTCCTCATGCATTGAATTAACCCAATTGTGATCAGATAGTGCGTGTATAATGTCTTTGGGCTCAAAAGTAGCAACAAATGCAGCATGAGCAAAATGGGAATTGTTTCGAACCCTCGACCGTGTAGTGCGTTCATTCATGTCGCCAATGATCCTCGAAGCTGGGTGATCCACTTGAACTCGCCGGGGAGGTTCTCGCCTCGAAGCTACCTCCCCCTCAGCATCAGCTCCTCCTCGTTCTTGATTTGTCGTCGTAGATGTAGCAGAGGGTCCATCCATCATCGTAGTAGAGGTAGTGGGTACATGTTCCGCCGGGGGCACCGCACCGCCATCCTCATTGTCTCCATGTTCATGCTCCTCCTCCTGAAAGATCTCCTCGCCAAGCTCATCATCACCTGCACACTCAAAGACAAGCTGACTACGTGGCTCTGTCTCGTCGAAGGTTACCTCGCAAGTCTCCACGATTTGGTTAGTTTCAAGATTGAGCACACGATATGCTCTAGAATGAGATGCATAACCAAAGAAAATGCCATCGACAGACCTAGCCTCAAACTTATCCAACTTCCTGCCTTTCTTCAAAATGAAACACTTGCAACCAAAGACATGGAAGTGACTCACCTTGGGTGTACCATGCATCAACTCATAACACGTCTTCTTCTTGTGCACTCTGAGGTATATTCTGTTCGACACATAGCACGCGGTATTCACCGCCTCAGCCCAATACCTCCTCGGAGTCCTATGCTCATCAAGCATCGTCCGAGCCATCTCGCACAAGGTCCTGTTCTTCCTTTCCACAACACCATTCTGGGGAGGCGTATACGGACTCGAAAACTAGTGCTCAAGACCCAAGTCATGGCAAAAGGTTTCAAAACGAGAGTTCCCGAATTCCGAGCCGCATCACCGGCGGATAGCTCGTATGGCATCTCCGTGCCTCTCGTTCCTCAACCTCAAGACTAGATCTCGAACAAAACCAAATGTCTCCCCCCTTATCCTCAAGAAAGAACACCCACGCATACCGAGAATAGTCGTCCACCACAACAAGGACATACCACTTCCCACCCGCAGATCGCACACGAGTTGGGCCAACAAGGTCCATATGGAGCAGCTCGCATGGACGCTCAGTCATCACATCGGTGTGAGGCGGGTGAGAAGAGGCTACCATCTTGGCATGCCTACACGGTGCATAAACCAACTCTTTCTCAAGCCTCAACCGTGGCAATCCTCGGACCAAATTGAGTTTACTCAAGCGAGACAAAAGGTCAAAGCTCAAGTGACCCAACTTCCTATGCCACTTCCACAACTCACTCGAAGAACCACCCAAGAAACAACGCTCCACACCCGAAGACTGAGAAAAATCAGGACGAAACACCTGACCCTCGGGAATGACCATACAGACAAGGTCCCCTCGAGAGTCCAAAATCCGCGAACCACTTGGCCGAAACAACACCTCAAAGCCCTCATCCAACAACTGGGACACAGAAAGCAAATTGTACCCCAGAGATTGAACAAGAGCAACACGCCTCAGAGTGATCTTGTCACTCACTTTGATCTCACCTTCTGAAAGCACACGCCCACGCCCATTGTCCCCAAAAGTGATGTACCTCCTTGTCACCACCGGGACGAGACTTGAGAACCACCCCCTATCTCCGGTCATATGCCTCGAGCAACCGGAGTCAATCAACCAAATGTTCTTCAAGTCTCCCACCCCGAAATTCAACAACGAGCACGTGAGCGAACAAACGACTCAAAGATCGGGGTTAGTACAAAAAGAGTAAAACCGATGCCGAGCCATTTGCTCGAAAGTGGGGTTAGCACCAACCAAAGCATCTCTCCTACCAAAGCTACCTCCACGAACACCACCACGGTAACCACCCTGAGCGAACCACCCCTCTCTGCCTGGAGGAGGACCAAAACCACGAAAGAGAACCCGTGGACCGTCCCTCCTCTCCTTCTCAAATCTACGACTCCTCCCATCCCCATAGTGAACTCGAGGGGGAGAACGCCTAGCAACCTGACCACCTGCAAACTCTCCAGCCCAACCACCAGAACCACGACCTCCAGAAACAACCCTCGCATCTGTACGAGCACGAAACCCAAAACGCCGCCCGTCCGGGCTCGCACCGTCCGACCGGTGCTCCACACCGTCCGACCGGTGTGACCTAGACAAGACGACACCTCCAACGGCCTTCCGCTCTCCCCAAGCCCGAACTGTCCTCACATTCGCCTTGGCCCTGGGCATCTGCACACGAGGCTCAAGTACACCATCGGAAGGGTGGTACTTGTCCTTGTTAGCCCACTCCTTTGCCATTCTCTCCTCACGCTTCCTCTTGAAGCAAAACTCCTCCTTATGGCCATCTCTCCCACAATAGCCACAATGGAACCTCGCAAGCTTAGGATTTGGCTTGGGATGTGGCTGCTCACTTGGGTTCTCTCCACTCAACTTCTCCACCGGTTTCTCACCGCTAGCCTTCTCACTCTCCTTCCCAAAGAACACTTTCCCCGAAGTGCTCACAAACTTGATAGGCTTTCGGAGATCATTTGTGGGTTTAGGAAACACGGGTGGAGCTGGGGTTGTGTCTAGACGGTTCCTAAGATGGTTGGGTTTTGGAGGGAAATCATTCTTGTGGTAGGTTTTTGGTGGCTCCGGGATATTCTCTTCACTTCCCTCACCAACCTTGTTTGCCCCAAGTCCCTCACCATCTTGCCTCTTAAAGGCCTCGATCATCATCCTCAACTGAGGCTCATGACCGGACAACCAACCCATCAACTTCCTCAAGTCATCATTCTCATCCTGCAAACGATCAACATAATGTGCAAGTTCCAAATTTTTCAATGCATGCATTTCACGGGCGGAGCAAGATGTAGGCATGGGTTCCTTCAATTTAGCCTCAAAAGAACTAGTGTAAGCATGCATCTCATCAATCTTAGCATGCAAAACAGGGCAAGAAGTGCAAGCACCTAGCAAAGCAGGTCTAGACTTAAGCTCAGCCACTTCAACCCTAAGCACATCTAGTTCCTCACACTTGGAGGCATGCTTCTCCTTAAACAAAGCAAGATCGGCAAGAAATATAGAGAAATCGAAGACAATCATTCTCATCCGAAACAACAGGGCTAGCCTTAAGGGAATCAATCTCAAGCTTGCTATCAAGCACCTGTGTCTCTAGCTCAGCCACTCTAGTCATAGCATCCTCGAGTGAAGCCCTAAGCTCTTTTCTCATTTTCTTGGCCTCTCTAAGCATGTCATCACGGTTATCAAGCAAAGAGCCAAGCCTCTCATTCTCTTGGCGCAACAAGGGAAGTTCATCACGCACCTCGTCGTTGGACTCAGAGTCCGAGTCGCTCTGTGTGCTCTTCTTGCTGCTGGAGCTCAGCGCCATGGTGCAGAAGCCATCTCTCGCGAAGCAGCTCAGCCCGCTCAGGTTCTTGGACGACTTCTTGTTCCTGCGACGATCACCTTCGTCTTCACTGCTGCTCGAGCTCGAGGTGGAGTACGCGGAACTGGAGTCGACGTCGCTTGCTCCAACCATCGCTCGGGCCTTGCCTCGGCTCCCCTTCTTCCTCGATCGTCGCTCGTCCTTGTACTTGTTCTTGTACTTGCTCTTGTGGTCGCGCCTCGACCGGTACTTGCCATCCGTCCTCGACTTGTGCTTGTAGCTTTCCTTGTTCTCGACCTTCTCCGGGCAGTCGGCGACGAAGTGTCCTGGCTTGCCGCACTGGAAGCACATCCTCGTGTTCCTCCTCATGTTCAACCGGTTCTCGTGCAGCCTCTCGAACCTCCTCGTCAACAGCGCCAGCTCGTCCTCTCCAAGGTCATCAAACTCCTCATCTGGCATAGACATCAAGGAGGAAAAAGAGAACATCCTGGTGGATGGGTTAGAGTTAGCCTTTCCTTTGGAACCACCAACGAGGGCAAGACTATGGGAATCAGTCGGTCCCTCGAGCTTGACAGTCATGCCCATATCCACCTCAGCCGACTTGAGCTTCGAGAACAGCTCGTTCACCGTCAGAGTGTCATACTTCTCCGACTCCACAATGGCCTCAAACTTTCCGCCCCAAATCATACAATCCAAAGAGTGTAAGAGCTTGACCGCTCTATCATGATCATCGTACGGGAGCACGTCCACATTGGCCCTCATGTTGTTCACAACCACCGTGAACCTCTGAAACAAGGCATCGATGGACTCACCAGGGAGATGAGTGAAGTTCTCGTACTCTCTCTGGTAGGTCGCATACATCCGTGCCCTCGAACCCGGGGCGTTTCCAACATGAGCCTCCTTCAACACCGCCCAAATCCTACAAGCCAAGTGCTCGGTGTGCACCCGATCGAACTCGGCCGACACAAAGCACGAAACAAGTAGTCGACCGCCTTATTGTTGGCGTCGAATCCGTCCCTCGACCCCGGAGCGAGGAAATCCATCGGTCGGACATAGCTCGTGTCCACCGTGACATCCCAAAGAGTCTGACCCTTTCCGCGGAGAAACGCACCCATCCGCTTGCTCCACATCTGGTAGTTCTTGCCATCGAAGTGTGGAGGCCCCGAACCCTGTTCCTGGTACGCCATCCTTGGATCTTAGACTGGTTAGAGTCAACAAAGACCCGAACCGGCTCAGATACCACTTGAAGGACCGATACGGTGAACCAGAGAGGGGGGGAGTGAATGGGAGCCAATAAAAATTCTTCTCGAAGGAGATGGAAACTCCTACAAGATGAACACGGCTTCCAACACACGTCTCCGACTCACTACCCAAGTTGGCCAAGCCCACGTAGCCACTGGAGTGCCACTGGACCTAGGAACCAACACACACACCCTTCCGACCCGAGAACGCAGCGGAACACCAAACCTCGAGTCTTCAGACCCACACCGGTCGGACCGGTGAGCACCACCGGTCGA
Organism: Cenchrus americanus; assembly: GCA_947561735.1. Lineage (NCBI taxonomy): Eukaryota > Viridiplantae > Streptophyta > Magnoliopsida > Poales > Poaceae > Cenchrus > Cenchrus americanus. The sequence continues at coordinate 69,801,517 of OX387244.1, read as the reverse complement.
CCGGTCCTCGCCGGTGAAACCGAGCAACTTTCACTAAGTGGCTCTACACCGGTCGACCGGTGAGACACACCGGTCGGACCGATCGCATGCACCGAAAGCCCCCAAGGCACCAAACAGACCAACCGACCACCAAACTGACCCAAACTCGAAACAGCAGCAACACGGGATAACAACGAACACACCAAGACGTTCACCCGAGCAAAAACCCACTAGGGCTCGCACCGATCAGACCGGTCAAGAGCACTGGTCAGACCGGTGTAGCTCGGGCGGCTCGGGATGAACAAAGACCCGCGGGTCAACTCCCCCCAAATCCAAACCTCAATCTCCCGAATCGCTCCACGGACTTGAACAATACTTTGGGGATATTAGGAACACCTCATGAGGAGTCCATAGCCAAGTTTAATCCCACCAAAACTCGTCCAAAAAGGAGGAATCAAGGAAATCCCGCCAAGAGCACTTCCAACCCAAGAACTCAAGAAACCCCAAAATCGAGCACCTTTACTCACGGATTTGGGAGGGGAATCACGACCCCAAAGAACCACGAAGGGTTCCCACAAATTTCCCCCATCAAATCCCCAAGAGAAAGGTCCCGAAAACAACCCAAAGAAATCACCAAGAGAGGGCTCCGAAAATCACCACCAAGAACAACCGGGGAAAACACATTCAAACCTTGAGGAACCACGCCGAATCATCTATACATGAAACAAAGGTTCATACAAGGTCTAGCAAGCCGCCCAATCATTCATCCCCCTCAACAAGATCTCTCCATGAAGCTCTCTTGCTAGTCTTATAGAAAACCTAAGGAAAATAGGAAGGAAAATAGGAAAACAAATGAGCTAGAGTTCCAAGAGTTGGCTGCCATCCTCTCACCTCTTGGGTTATATGGAGGCAACCGAATGTCTAAAATGCCCTTCTCTAACAACTAGGGATACAAGCCCCTCAAGGGCGGATTTGGAAGTCTTCATGTCTTCACCATCGGACGGATGCCCGGCGACCGCACCCTGCGTAGCCTCGACGCAAGCCATGCGATCCCGACGCGTGTCCTCCCGCTTCGAAGTCTCCGCACCGCGTCGTCGCACACCGGTCGACCGGTGCTCCTCACCGGTCGGACCGATACCCACCGGCCGGACCGGTCGGACCCACCGGTCGACCGGTCCGCGCCGCCGGCCTCCGTCTTCTCGTTCTTCGGTCTTGGCTTTGTGGATCAACCAAGGAACCCGGTGGTTTTCTCGGTGAACCATCGGAAACCCCGCGAACTCGTGTAGCCTCCGCCAATCTCCACTCATGACTTGGCTCCCACGTAGTCCCGGCTCGACCTTGGTTTTGAGGCTCAACCAAGAAACCGTCCATGACTTCATCTTGCTGTTCATGCCACCATGCAGCCCGCACTTGACCCCGCTGGCCACCGGGTCCCTTGAACGAAGCCTACTTGTCTTCTCCACACCTGGAGGCCTCACCGGCGACGACCTTTCGCGCTTGTTCTTCACCTGCACCAACACCAGTCAAGCCGCAACCTGCACCTGCAATACTTAGCCAAGAATCAGTCCACACAATGTTGTCAATCACTCATCACACAAGGAAGCGACCATCCACCGGTCCTCGAACCACACATGGTCCTCATGAAGTCTTTAAGTGAATCCGATTTCTAGCGATCAAGTGCCTTCTCGATGATTTTGTTTTCTTCTTGGTTTTGCTTCTTCCCCAATCTATACTTAAGATAGATTGCATAGGGTGCTCTTGTAGCCGCGGTGGCTAGAGGTGCATACTGGACTGACCAAGTGATTTCAACTTGTTCTTATCGAACTCGCCCTAGACTATCCGCATGAATAGGAGTACGTTGTGACAGAACGGGGACTCTAAAAGGCGGGCGTTGTCAGAATCGGACCGAAGGCCACGATTTAAAGATGATTTTAATGAGATTCACTTTTCTATCTTCATCTATCTTGTTTGGAGCTACAACATAAGCATGATCTAGATTCTCTAGATCGGTTATCTCTTTGCTTTCTCTTTCTATCTCTTTAGTAGATTAGATTAGATGTGTTTACTTGATGATCTCTTAGAGTAGATGCAATTTGGTTCTTCATAAGATAGCTTTCCTTGCTTTACTAGATTGAATCCTTGCATTGCACATTGTTCCACGGATTCGATACCTTGGGTTCACCACTCGAGGGAAGAAGGGTCCCTTGACTACGACGGGGGATTTGTCCGCTTGCAAATCCATATGAACTTTGATACGATAATCTACCATCAACAGTCTCAGACTCTCCCCCTTTGGAATAAAATCTTCAAAAAGTCAAAAACAAAAGGGCTCCAAGGAAACTAGCAAGTCCTAGCAAACATAGCTCAAAGAGAAATGTTAAATACAAGGGAGAAAGCCACATGAACAATGATCCATATGTATGATATCAATGAAGATACCACATGTGAGAATAACTAAGGTGGATCACAAGCTCATGAGACTAGCATGATACAAACTAAGTTCCCCCTAAGTGTGTGCACAAAATGATAGTGTGAAAAACAAGTGCACAACTACAAACTTGCAAGACAAGGAAGCTTAGAGCATATCATGCAAAGAGGTAGCTTTAAAGGACAAGAGATAAGACAAATGGGTTCTTGTTACATTACCACTTGTAGATATCACTTGTAGTGTTTTGATCATTGCATACCTCCGGGGGATGATCCTTTCTACCTTTTTGACACCACATTGAGATGAGCTACTTGGAGATGATATCACAAGGTAACACCACTTGAAAGAAGCTTGCATAGAAGACACTTGGGGTACCACAAGGATTAGGAATGTATGAGTACATTGCCTTTGAACTTATATAGAGACATAAGCTCGCAAGGACATGACTCAATAACATGAAGCTCATATTGCTATATTCACCCTTTTAGAGATGTTAGATCACATTGAGAGTGAAATAGCATTCTCTTAGAATGAAGCACCAGACCAGAACGCGTCGCCAAGGGACTACATAAAATAAGCTTGATACAATGTTAGTCCCATAACCAAACCATAGGATGAGCTCCCCCTAAAAGTGTGCATTTAGTGTTTGAATCACTAACCAAATGTATGCACATTGTTTATGACCACAAAAGGGAAGCTGACCCTATAGCTTGCTCATGATGCAAAGAGATATATATGAAAACATGCACCATGAAAGAACTAGTGAAACTTTCCTACACATTAATCAAACCATGTAAGTTGCTCATGGGTTAGCACATGACACAAGCAACCTACCATATGTAAATATTGCAACAAATGCAATCTAAACAAGGCAATAGAGCTACAATGATACAAGAGATAGGTACTAGTTTCCATTACCTCAACCGGGGAACTTGGGCAACACATGTCCAACTTGCAAGCTTGGCTTCTAGGCTTGAATCTTCACAACTTCTTTGTGCCAAGCCTCCCAAGTCCTCGTTGTCATAGCCTTCAAGTTGCCTTTGGAACTGTGAGACATGGGTACCCCTGGGTCCCCACCGACCAGGCTCACGACCGTCCTCGACGAGTGGGTCCAGCCTACTAGAAGACCCGTCGACCTGTCAGTGGGCCCAACCGACCTAATTGGCAACCCACACGACCTTTTGAAGACCTTCCAGAAGATTCCCTAGACGACCTGATCCATCACGACCTCAAGACTTGGCGTACAAGACAGAGACCTCGGTGGACTTCACCCAAAGCAGATCGACGGGATATGGCAAGATGTGTAACGTAGACTTAGGTCTCCTGGTCGTAACCGACCAGGAATCGGGGAGCCGACCTCATCTGCTGGCCAATATAAGGCAGACGAGGCGACCCTTTGTAACATCACGCAATCCTCAAGCAATCTACACCAACAACTGGACGTAGGGTATTACTCTCCGGAGGCCCGAACCAGTATAAACTCGTCGTGTTCTCTGTGTTCCGCGTACTCGTGTGCGACCTTTGAGTTCTTAGCCTTAGACTCCTCCCCGCCGAACAAATAAACCACAGGGATTAACACCCCCATGGGCTGTTCAGATTTCACCCTCTGACAGTTGGCGCGCCAGGTAGGGGTAGAGTCAAGGTTCTTCGTGCAACTCGATGGCTTTGACCAACGGCGTCATCTTCCCGGAGAGAATGGCTAAGCATCCGCATAAACATGGGGAGACATCCTCCAGTATAGTAAATGCAAATAAACATCATACATGTTGTTAGACACTTTATGGATAATTGAAAATCCAAAGCCTATGAATGTTTAACATTCTAAAGCCTAGTACATGTGCACATAAATTTAGGCACTGAGGCATCATTGGAACATCCTAACTCTATCATCTTGGGAAATGAGATAAGAGTTATAAAGCATTAATATTTACATGCTATATATATTGGTTCCATTGAATCAATCATACAAAGTCTACAAAATGTCGACAAATACTTCTCAAAATTGCTATACAACTTAAGCTGGATCCAGACCAAAAGTCCTAGGCAGAGTGTATCAACACTCAAAATTGGGTCAAATAAAAAGGTGACAATTATGGAGAATTAATCTCATTCACTAGTGAGAGGCATTTACCACAGTAATGCCATCTTCTCACAAATGCATTCTTTATGAAAGCAAGGTGGTATATGTGAAAGACATAATGAGATATTGTAGCAATGGTTTCACGCAGAGACAGAGCAGCATACCCTTGTGGTATATGTGAAAATTATGTTCCTATACTTTATCATTGGCAGATCAAATGACTTTTATAGATTTGGACATACAAGTCTTTGACTTATTCCATATTCTAAATCTAAAAATAAAAAATCGCAACATATATTGTGTATCACTCAAGTCACTCCATGACTTGAAATAGTCAAGTTGATTGTGGTACAACTGACTAAGCGAGTATCTTCCACCGTAGGATTACTCCAATCACTATGGTTGCATGTGTGTTAATAAACAAATCCAACTTGGATTTTCCATCATCATCTTTAACACACATTATCAAACAAGCAATTGTTTAATGACGACATTTGAGATGGAAATTTTAGTAAAACCAAACTATGCTCAAGTTTACAACTTGTGCAAATATATATCAGTTTATCAATATTCAATTGATAGCATGTACCAATATTCAAAAAAAAATAAATAATAATATTGGACAAACATATCCATAAATACTCATGGTCATTCAATCCCTAAAGACGGATCAATATCCATTTAGACCCTGGGATGATAAATTTTAGTACCAAGAAAGTGCTTGTGTATCATGCAAATTACAACATGCTTAATGTTGCAGTTGTAGATACCTTACTATAATTCAACTCCAAAAACACCATGCTGGTGGGAGTGAAAAATGATATCCATAGATATCAAATGGTACTAAAATTCTAGATTAATATTTTGAGACTTGACCAAGTAGGATATGATGATACTGGCTAACTAATCCCCATGTATATTGCCAGATCATAAACTGATACAAATAATAAAGTTTTCATGGTAGTCATCATAACGGACTCCACAACATAAACTTTTATATATCATTCTGAAGCATCATATTCATATGCTTGACTTTAATGGATGATAAAATGTGATTCCATATAATCACTAGCATTATCCATAAATGATAATGCATACTGTATTGATCAAAATGTTTATCCTCATTTTTACAAAATGAGAGAATAAATATCTTGCAAAAGGCACTCACTAATGTGCTTATCAACCACTACATCGTAGAATGGTATTCATGGTAAGTGGTGAGGGACAACTTAAAATTTTGCAAGGTTTAAGATGAGATATTCTCATCAATTACAAAAGAAAGGTGAGATAGAAATCTTGCATATCAAATCATGTGATAATCTTACAGATTGATTCACAAAGTCCTTACCAACAATATTATTCCAGAAATATGTTTTTGGAATAGGTATGAGATAACTCAAAGATTTGCAAGAATCAGCGGGAGACATTCCTTTGATATAACCTACACATAATCATCTGATTATGAATATTGTACTCCTTTTCCTACATGAGTTTTCCTTACAAGGTTTCTCATAAAAGGTTTTAATGAGGCAATATCAATACAAGAACATATCGCATATCACCTAATTTTTCCACTAAGGTTTTAAGGGTGGTTTTCAAGACATATTCTATGTCGTATCTTTTGTTTTCTCTACAAGAGTTTTTAAGAAGATATAGAATCCCTTCTCATATTTTTTCCATTGGGTTTTGGAGAAGGTTTTTCAAACATGATCCTCAGATCATAACGTTACTGCTCTCTAAACTTATTTATGAGTTTTCCTTTTCAAGGTTTTCTCATATAAGTCATCAATAAAATGCCATATCATTTTCTCCTTGTATTTTCCCACTGGGTTTTAAAGGAGATTTAATGGCATATACACAGATTGGTTTCTCCTCAAGATTTTTCCCATAGAGTTTTTGGAGGAGTTTTACAAGACAACATCCAAAGATGATTGAAGAAGAATTACATCAAGATCCCAAGAAGTAGTTGATCAAGGGGGAGTGTTATGAAATATTGATTAGTGATCAATTAGCATAACTATGTAATTAGGGGAATCATTAGTGATGTAATTAGGAAGTTACAACCGCCTTGTCGAAGGGTCATCCCGAAGGGGTGCGACACTCCCGAAGGGGTGCCTACACACACTTTCCCTGTGTATATATTCAGGGGTCCACCCCCTTATCATTAAATCCCATCATTTGTTTTACAACACTACCAATTATTCGCAAGATGTTAGCTTTCACAACTTGAGCCTTTGAACGATTGGTGGCGATTAATGACTTTGGGTCCAAAGACTTCAAACCCATTTTTCGCTCTCAAGCGTGAGAACATTTTTCATTTGAAATAGACATCTTCTTAGTTCAGAAACATCTTCAACATTTTGAATATATTATTGCTAATTTTTTAAAATTAGGTGTTGAACTAGTCCGTCCAAATTATTGATTTATGTTTCACAAATTGTTAAACTAAGTTAAGAAGATGTTGAAGCATACATGAATGTACAACATAACTACCCAGTAAATATTAATGGATATTAAGATTGGAATAAAAATAAAAATGGTCAAATTTATGATTAGTTTAGTCCTTATGTTTCCCTCCATCCAATTTTGCAGGGCGGATGCCCTGCTACTCCAGAGACCAATGCACGAGGGATGGTTGCGTCAGAATTAAACCTATGCATTGATTTGCATGCAGTGTTTTGAGATTTTTGCACGCCTTCATGCAGTTGCCTGTGGAGACCATCACAACTTCACACACATGCGACTTAATTTTGTGGGTACTGAGGAGACATGCCGGCATGCCGCCGAGCCCCGATGGTGATAGGGAACATTTCAAGGGTTGGGGACTACATAACCAGAAAAGTTGATTTTCGTCGTCCACTCTATAAAAATGGAAGGAAGTATATTGTGGCTTATTTTGATTGTGTGATATCTTACTATTACTATTACTAATTAGAGGTTTCTTTTGAGGCATCCACGGGAAGCCACCTAGGATCCTAGCTGGACAGTTTAGAAAAAATAAAAATTAAAAAAGCCTCCATACGAAGCCACTTAGAATCCAAGATGGACGCTTAAAAAGAGAATAAAATTACTCACCTTTGCCACTACGCATACCGCGAAGCCACCTAGGATCCTAGGTGGACAGTTAAAAAAAGAAAAATTAAAGAAGCATCTACATGAAGCCACCTAGGATCCTAGCTGGACACTTAAAAGGAAATAAAATTACACACGTTTGCCATTATGCATACTTAACTAAAATAACCCCTTCTATCTATGTTAAAATTACCTAAAATCTGTATTTTATAAAATTAATTTCAATCCACTCTCTAAACTATCCAACTATTCAATTATCAAAATATATAAATTTGATGTCCGTCCACCTATAATCTTCATATGTAATCTTCGACTCCCGAGATGCGTCCAACACACAAATCCAACTTTCTTAAACCCAAGTGGTCTTTGGATGAGCATGAAAGCAGCCGCAACCCATAATACATAGTAATCCACAAGGCTGCCTCAAACCAAGCATACCACAAGCAATCAAGGAAGGACAGAGTGCAGGCCGCAAGTGAGGGTGCTATCCATGACACAAGCAACAGGAAGGAATCAGACTATGCTCTAGGATGTGTTGTCGTTCAGCGTGCTGCAACTGGCAATGATCGAGAAGAATGTAGCAACTATTATGTTTGAGATTGGGAGAAAGCATGCATGCCTATTGATGGAGAAAAGTACACGATCGAGGGTTGTATTCCTGCATATTTTCACTAGTGACCAGATAAAGCTGATTTTACTAACCAAAATATCAAGTTTTTTATGTCCTACGGTGATATGACTTGACAGACATATGTGGTGGAAAAGTAGTTGACACAATTAAGATTAAAAAAGAATATATTGTAGATTGATGATATCTTGATTTTAGGATTATGCTGAGTTGATGACATGTGAGTTGCAGTATATATTCGCTAGCCGCTGTAAAGTAAAGATCTTATTGCCTCTGTATACACAACAATTTCTTGCATTTGGGAAAAGTGATGAAACAATACGCATTTACATCCTAGGATCCTAGGTGGACAGTTAAAAAAGAAAAATTAAAGAAGCATCTACATGAAGCCACCTAGGATCCTAGGTGGACACTTAAAAGGAAATAAAATTACATATGTTTGCCATTACGCATACTTAACTAAAATAACCCCTTCTATCTATGTTAAAATTACTTAAAATCTGTGTTTTATAAAATTAATTTCAATCTTCTCTCTAAACTATCCAACTATTCAATTATCAAAATATATAAATTTGATGTCCGTCCACCTATAATCTTCATATGCAATCTTCGACTCCCGAGATGCGTCCCACACACAAATTGAACCTTCTTAAACCTCAGTGGTCTTTGGATGAGCAAGCAGCCGCAACACATAATACATAATAATCCACAAGGCTGCCACAAACCGAGCATACCACAAGAAATCAAGCAAGGACAGAGTGCAGGCCGCAAGCGAGGGTGCTATCCATGACACAAGAAATAGGAAGGAATCAGACTATGCTCTAGGATGCGTTATCGTCCAGCGTGCTGCAACTGGCAATGATCGAGAAGAATGTAGCAACTATTATGGTTGAGATTGGGAGAAAGCATGCATGCCTATTGATGGAGAAAATTACACGATCAAGGGTTGTATTCCTGCATATTTTCACTGGTGACCAGATTGTCGTATGGACCTCCCTGGGCCCACTACCTCGGTGGGTACCAGGACCGACTACTCGGTGGGCCCCTGGGACTACCCGGCTTGCGCTACACGGCACCTGAAGGCGTGGAGCACAAGGACTGTACAGGAGTAGTACTCGGTTAGGAAGCTGTGCATGTTCCGCACTGTACAGAGGACTCCTAGGTGTACTCGACTAGTACTCTCTTCCTACTCCGACTTGTAACCCTGCCTCCCGGACTATATAAGGCGGGGCAGGGACCGATCTCCCTCATCCAATCTCTTCTCATACAACTCACGGCGCACCATTGCACCATCTTGTAATCGTGCCCTATCAATCCAGAGCTACGCAGCATACAGGACGTAGGGTATTACGCACCTCGCGGCCCGAACCTATCTAAATTGTGTGCCGCGTGTCTCTTCCTTCGAGTTACCGATCTCGGCGAGTCACATTCATCTACTTCGAGTACTCCCCGTAGTAGGTTGCCGGTCTAAAACACCGACAGCTGGCGCGCCAGGTAGGGCCTCTCGCTCGAGATCACATGGTGAACTCGACGGCTTCCGTCCACATCAAGCCAACCGTCGCCTTCAACCGCGGCGACACCTTCGTCTTCGGCGCCTGGGTCTGCACTGCTGATGGCGCGGGCTCCTTCCGCCGCGCCCGCCCACCATGCAGCCCAACCCGAGGACAGCCTTGTGACGCTTCCCCGAAGCCGTCACGGTGCGAACTCGCCGGCAAGTTCGGCGAAATCTCGCTCTTCAACCAAAGACGCCGACTTCGAGCTCGAGTCCGCCTCCAACTCGAACTCGACGTCGCCATGGGCCATCGCTTGCGAGCCGGCCGCTCGGCCATCGCGACGGCCCCTTCACCACGCCCGCGCGCCCGCGCGTGGCCCCCGCGTCCTCGGCCGGGCCCGCACAGGGGCTCCTACTCCACGACGGGCCGGCAAGGAGCCCGTAACCGAGTACAACTCGGATTCCGACGCCGTCCCCGATCACGCCTTGGGCTCCAACCCCCTCTCCGAGTTCTATTCGAACCCGGACTACGAGTTCGACTTCGGGTCGGACCCCGAGGAGCCCGAGTCCGAAGACGACTCCACTGAGCTTCCTTTGTCAGGGCCAGCCTCTGGGCTGGTTATAAGATCAACACCAGCCGGCAGATACGTCTACTGGCCGGACCGCAAGCCCGCTGACCTGGCAAAGGGAGACTCACGCTACGTCGCCTACATCGACTCACTACCGTTCCAGGAGGGAACACCACTGGCCCAGGCTGACTCCAATACACCCACTGAGGTGGCACCTTCTGAGTCCAGCCTTGGCACCCCTGACCGCCAAGTCTTCATGGCTGCCGGCGACACCCCGGAACCTCAGGCACGGCCGCAGACAAGTACCTGGAGGACATCTCCGCAGACGAGCTGTCTGCTGATGCCCCTGCAGGCGAGACCGACGCCAACAGGGACGCCCGACGCGAGCGTAACAGGAAGCGCAACGAACGGCGCCGGCGGCTCAGAGACAACCTTCCCATCCGCAACCTTGCGGAGGCTCTCGAGGCGGTCGAGAGCAGAGTCCACACCACTCCTGAGCAATGCCTCATGTCGATCACAACGATCGCACGCCAGGCTCAGGGCATACGCGCTGGAGAGGTCATCGCCAAGCTCGCTGAAGAAGCTTACTTCATGCGGGTCGACAACGCAGTCGCCCCGCCCTCTCCCCGGCTAAGCCGCGCGACAACGAAGCTACTAGTCGCAAGGTCGATCCCGGTCCCAACCGTACTCGAGCCGACCTCCCGGCCGATCCAAACCGCCGCCGCTCCAACGCCGGCGGACCCTCACGACAAGACCAAGGCAACCGAGAAGTCGGCCCCCACCGTGCTCCGCCGGGAGGCGGCGCGCAACGATCCCCGACGGTGGCGGCGGCCGACGGCGGCGGCTCCAACCACGGAGCCAACAGAGAGCCGGGGGCGGCGGCGGGCCCGCGGTGGCCGAGGCCACGCGAACAGCCACGCCTCCGGCGCCTCGCACGGCGGGTACGACGCCCGCCAGAAGATCGAGGAGCTGCGGCGGAAGAAGTCGACCACTGAGGGCGACGGCTTCCCTGCCTTCTCACCACGGCTTCCCAACCTACTCCTCCCCGACAAGTTCAAGCCTTTGGGGATTACCAAGTACCACGTGAAGCAGGATCCCATCCAGTGGCTTCGATGCTACGCTCTCTCCATCGAGAACGCTGGCGGCAACAGCGACACCAAATGCCTCTACTTCCCCTTCTGCCTGGACCAAGCACCACTCACATGGCTCGAGTCGCTCGACAAGCACTCGATCGACAAGTGGGACCAGCTGAAGGAGCAATTTACAAGCAACTTTGCGGGCGCCATGGGCCGTTCGGGTACTCGCATGGACCTCGCCATGATCAAGCAGAAACAAGGCGAGACCCTCCGCAAGTACATGCGCCGCTTTTTCGACAAGCGCGCTACCGTCGTCGACGTCACCGACAAGGAGGTCATCGACCTCTTCCAGGACGGCCTCTACCATCGCCGCACCTTCGAGGACTTCGGTCGTCACCGCCCCAAGTCCATTCCCCACCTCAAGGACATGATCACGTCCTGGGCGGACGAAGAGGACAAGGCTAACGCCAAGTATGACGCCATCCGCGGCAAGACCAAGCAGAACCAGGGCGGCGGCGGCGCAAAGAATGCAAACCAAGGCGGCCGCAGCAACAACAACAACAACAACAACAACAACAGCAACTACTCGGGTCCCAACCGCAAGCGCAAGCCAGACAACACCGTCGCGGCTATCCAGCGCCCTGCGAAGGGGAACTCGAAGAAGAACTCTGGCGGGTTCAAGGACCTGCTGAAGGAGAAGTGCCCGTGGCATCCGAACGGCAATCACACTACCGAGCAGTGCTACCAGCTCAGGCACGCACTCAAGGACACGCCGGAGCCACCACACCCTCACGATCAGAAGGGCAAGAAGAAGGACGGCGACAACGACGACTTCCAGAACCCGAGAAGACCGTCAACGTCCTCTTCGGCGGACTGTCCCGGCGGGCGGGGAGCGAAGGCTACCCGTCGCGAAGTGATGTCCATCGAGCCAGCGGTCATGACCCCTCTCAGGTGGTCAGAAGTACCCATCACTTTCTCCCGCGCGGACCAGTGGACTAGCTTCTCCGAGCCAGGACGGTTCCCTCTCGTCCTGAAACCAACAGTGGCGGGTTCTAAGCTCAACAAGGTGCTCATCGACGGTGGAAGCGGGCTCAACGTCCTTTTCACCAAGACCTTGAAGAAGATGAACCTCGACGTCACCCCCATGCTCAACAAGAGCAGCATGCCCTTCTACGGCATCGTCCCAGGCAACGCGGCTATCCCACTGGGCTCAGTGGTACTGCCAGTTACCTTCGGGGCGTCTCGGGATAACTACCGCACCGAGTACATCAAGTTCGAGATTGCGGATTTCGAGACTTCCTACCACGCCATCCTCGGCAGACCGGCCATCGCCAAGTTCATGGCGGTGCCCCACTACACCTACTTGGTACTCAAGATGCCAAGTCCAGCCGGCGCACTCTCCCTCCAGGGGGACTTGAAGATCTCCCACGACTGCGATACAGAGGCCGTGGTGATCGCTTCAACAAACCAAGTACCCACCCCAATGATGGAGGTCTACGCCGCGTCGAAGAAGCTCGCTACGAGCGAACTCGACATCCCGCAGAAGTCCGACAGCCGCCAATAAGCCTCGGCCACCCGAAGAGGTACTCGTCAAGTCTGGTCGACCTCGGAACGGCGACCCCAAAGAAGACCACCACCATCGGGGCCGGCCTCGACCCCAAATAGGAAGACGCGCTCATCAGCTTCCTTCGGGCTAACCGCGACATCTTCGCGTGGAAGCCAGCGGACATGCCAGGAGTGCCCAGGGAGCTGATTGAGCACTGCCTCAGGCCACCCTAAGCGACAACACCTCCGACGCTTTGCCGACGACAGACGGGACGCCATCAAGAAGGAGCTCGCCAAGCTACTCGCTGCAGGCTTCATCCGAGAAGTCTTCCATCCTGAGTGGCTCGCCAACCCCGTCCTCGTCCGCAAGAAGAACTCGAACGAGTGGAGGATGTGCGTCGACTACACCGACCTCAACAAGCACTTGCCCCCAAGGACCCCTTCGGGTTGCCGCGGATTGATCAAGTCATCGACTCCACGGCGGCCGCGACCTGCTTTCTGCTTCCTCGACCGCTACTCCGGGTATCACCAGATCGCAATCAAGGAGGAAGACCAGGAGAAGACCGCGTTCATCACCCCGTTTGGCGCGTACTGCTACACGACCATGTCATTCGGGTTGAACAACGCCGGCGCTACCTACCAACGGGCCATCCAGGCCTGCTTCAAGCGGCAACTCAACAAGAACGTCGAGGCCTACGTGGATGACGTGGTTGCCAAAACCAGGGACTCCAGTACCCTCATCGACGACCTTGAGGAGACCTTCGCATCGCTACGCGAGTACCGCTGGAAGCTCAACCCGAACAAGTGCGTCTTCGGCGTCCCTTCGGGCAAACTACTCGGCTTCATCATCGCCGCGCGCGGCATCGAAGCCAACCCCGAGAAGATCTCCGCCATCACCGCATGAAAGCTCCCACGAGCATCAAGGACGTCCAGAAGTTGACGGGGTGCATGGCGGCGTTGAACAGATTCATCTCGAGGCTAGGAGAACGGGGCCTCCCCTTCTTCAAACTACTCAAGCACCACGAGAAGTTCGTGTAGACTACAGAGGCGGACCAAGCCCTTGCCCAGCTCAAGGACTTCCTGTCAAAGCCGCTAGTCCTCACGGCTCCCTACAAGGGCGAGCGCCCATCGCTCTACCTAGTCGCGACTACTCACGTGGTCGATCATCGCCATCGTTGTCGAGCGGCGGGAAGACGGCCACGCCTACCCCGGTCCCGCCGCCCGCCCTACTTCGTCGGCCGAGGTTCTATCGAGTCCAAGGCTCGCTACCGGCCCGTGCGGAAGCTTCGTACGCTCTACTCATCACCTCGTGGAAGCTACGACACTACTTCCGGGAGTACTCGGTTTCCGTCATCACCAACTACCCGCTCGGCGACATCCTCGAGGAACCCGCACGCCACCGAAGAATCTCCAAGTGGGGTCGTCGAGCTCGGCGCCCTCACCATCGACTTCAAGCCACGCACCGCCATCAAGTCGCAGCACTAGTCGACTTCATGGCCGGGTGGCGGGAGAACCGGCCTACCTACTCCCACCGTGCGACCGCAGCATTGGGTGATGTACTTTGACGGCTCACTCAACCTCGAGGGCGCAGCGCGAGGGGTACTCCCCGATCTCTCCAACGGGCGAACAACTCAAGTACGTCCTGCAGATCTTCTGGAAGGTCTCAAACAATGAAGCCGAGTACGAAGCCCTCCTACACGGGCTCCGCCTCGCGGCTTCACTTGGCATCAAGCGGCTACTAGTCTACGGTGACTCCGCAGTGGTCATCAACCAAGTCAACAAGTCCTGGGACCGCAACAAGGAGAATATGGACGCCTACTGCCTAGAAGTCCGCAAGCTCGAGAACAAGTTCTATGGTCTCGAGTTCCACCACATTGTCCGCGACAACAACGTTGCGGCGGACGTCCTCTCGAAGCTCGGATCCACCCGCGCCCAAGTACCCGCGGGCGTCTTCGTCCATGAGCTTCACGCGCCATCCATCCCGGAGCCGGCGCCACCGACCACTGCCCCAGCCCATCCACCAGCTGGGCAGGAGGTCATGATGATCGACGCGGACTGGAGGCAACCCTTAATCGACTACCTCAGCGAGCAGAAGGTCCCCTCCGACAAGAACGCGGCCGAACAACTCGTACGCCGCGCCAAGTCCTACGTCCTCGTCGGCGACAAGCTTTACAAGCGGGGAACATCTTCTGGAGTACTCATGAAGTGCGTCCCTCGTGAAGAAGGCAAGGACATCTTGGAGGTGATTCACAAGGGCGTCTGCGGCAACCACGCGTCTTCACGTACGCTGGTCAGCAAGGCCTTCCGGCGAGCTTTCTACTGGCCCACAGCCCTGAGCGATGCCGAAGAACTCGTCGAAGGTGCCAAGGATGTCGGTTCTTCGCCAAGCGAGAACACGTCCCGGCCTACAAGCTAGTCACCATACCGCCAACCCGGCCCTTTGCCCGCCGGGGGGCTCGACATGATTGGGCCACCGCCAACCGCGCCGGGAGGATTCAACGAGGTACCGGTGGCCATCGACAAGTTCACCAAGTGGATCGAGGTCAAGCCGGTCACATGCCCCAAGGCCGACAGAGTACTCGACTTCCTGGATGAACTCGTACACCGCTATGGGCTACCCCACCGCATCATCACAGACCTGGGGTCCAACTTCAACAACCACCAGTTCTGGGAGTACTGCGAGAACAGCGGGATCGACGTCAGATACGTCTCAGTCGCCCATCCGCGGGCCAACGGACAAGTCGAGCGCGCCAATGGGATGGTGCTCGACGCCCTCAAGAAGCGGCTACATGACGCTGCCAATTCTAAAGGGGGCAAGTGGATCAAGGAACTACCCAATGCACTCTGGGGGCTGCGGACTCAACCATCCAAGCCAACGGGGCAATCCCCCTACTTCTTGGTCTACGGCTCTGAAGCCATCCTCCCTGCCGACGTCATATGGAACTCGCCAGCAGTGGAGCACTACGACGAAGGCGTCTCAGAAGACAGCAGACGAGTTGATATCGACAGTCTCGAAGAAGCTCGCTGCGCCGCCCTCGTCCAATCAGCAAGGTACCTGGAGGGTATCCGACGCTACCACGATCGCAACGTCAAGGAACGCTCCTTCAACGTTGGAGATCTTGTCCTCCGCCGTATCCGTGAACACGGAAGGACTTCACAAGCTCGGCCTCCCCATGGGAAGGCCCCTTCACCGTGGCTAAGGTGACCGGGCCGGGTTCCTACCGCCTCCAAACACTTGAAGGCGAAGAGGTCAACAACTCGTGGAACGTCGACCAACTCTGTCGATTCTACGCCTAGTCTCACGACTACTCCGGGGTTCAAGTCTACACGACTACATCAACGCCCCTTGCCGCAAGCGACCCCCCGGGTCCTGGCTTCAAGTCTCCGGACTACTCTCCTCCAGGTCCAGCCCGTGCGGCTACCTACGGACCCTGGGCTACGACGAGCGTTAAGGACTCTAGCAGCGGTCTATGAAGAGACCACATTCCAAGATCCAGCCCCACGGCTACCTACGGATCTGCGGTCAAGCCTACACGGCTACTTACGGATCACCAGCTGCAAGCGGCCACCCGCACCAGCTCCACTTAGCTGTACGCGACCTCCGGGTCCAGGCGACTACTTGTAACTACGGCCCTGGCCATCCAGGTGTACTTCTTCAGTAATAAAGTTTGATCGTTCATCAACTTCTTTACTGTCTATTCCCTACGACGGGACTACTAAAGCCGAGTACCACTACTCGCACCTCCTCCACGATGGGCGCTCCGCACTCTGAGATCGCGGTTACGAGTACTCATCAATGGAACAACTTCATTTCATTGATATATGAATAAGTTCATTACATGTGGTTTTTGTACAACTGTGGCTACTAAGCTACTTATGTAGGGCTACTGGAGGTTCAGCTTCTCGGCTACCTGCTCCGCGATAGGAGCCATCTGCTCCAGCAGCTCTGCGTACTGCTCATCCGAGCAGCTGGCGGCTACCCCGCCGGCGACCACCTCCACTGGAGCCTTAGGGAAGTACGACTTCATGAAGGCTAGCACTTGCTTCGGGATCGACTTGGCCATGTGCTTGACGTAGGCGGCCAGCCGGCTTGGCGCTTCACGAAGTCGATCCGCTAGAGGGGCTATCTTGGGGCCGCCCGGGTGCGGCACCAGCAACCTCGCGATCAGAAGAGCAGCCTCTTCAAGGTCCTTCAGCTGGGCCCGGAGCGCCTCGCAATCTTCGTTCAACTTCTGCAAAGATTTGTAGCAGTTGACGAGATCTCGGTCAGAGGCAATCCGCAGCTCCATGTGCTTCTCGCACTCGAAGGCGAGCTCCTTGTAGTCGAGCTCAAGTACCTGGCGGTGCTTCTTGCTCCCAGTAGAAGAGGTTCTTCATGCTGACCTCCGAGGCTTTCAGCTGCTCCACCTGGCCTTCGAGTTCTGCAACACACCACAACAACGGGTCAGAGGCTTTGACGACTTCCAACAAGTACCCGACAAGTCAAAGGACTTACCTTTATTCTTGTTGCGGAGGCCTTTGTTTTTCCGCACCAACTCGTCGCCCTTCGCCTGCAAGTCCATGACGTCGTTATGGTACTTAGCGAAGGCGGCGTCGAGCTTCGACTGCATCGCGGCCGCGTGCTTCCGCGACTTCACGAGCTGCTCCTCCAGGGCCTCGGCTCGGAGCACGGTGTCGCCGTAGCCCTGCAGCATGTTCGACTTCTCGCGGGATCGCTCCGCGACGTCCTGCACAAGACAAGCTCAAGTCAACAGAGTACTCAACGCAAAGGATTGACTACTCGGGAGGCTACGACTACGTACCTTCATCCACTGCTCAGCCCCGCCGGATCGCCTCCGGTGTGCCGGGCCACCGTTGTCGGCTCGACGAGATCGTCGGCCAGCAGCTCGATCCCGCCGCGGCTACTCGATGTAGCCTCCGTCATCGGCGCCGAGCGGATAGGCTCCGCATCTTGGATCTCGGGGGATCGGACCGCCACCTCCAGGGCAACCCCTGGCGACGTGGTAGCCGCCTCCCCTTCGGCGGACTTCTCGACGGCTTCCCCCTCGGGCTCGGGGGCTCCTTCCGCGGCCTTCGGGGCCTCTGGTGTCAGCTCCTGCATGGGTACCCCTGCAGGGATGTCACCTCCTTCAGCGCCTGCCAACAAGGAACACGCGCATCAATGCCTACAACTACTCATCCTGGAGTTCTACAGCTTCAAGAAAGGTACTTACCTTCAACTATGGCCGCCTCTGGCAGCGGCGCTTCGGCAGCCGGGGGCTCGGTCGCGGCATGGGCCTCGGGAGCGGGCTCTTCGACGGGTGGCACGGCCTCTCCTGCCTTCGCTGTCGCAGGCTCCTCCCCGTCCCAGCTCAGATCTGTGGATTTTCTGCACAAGTGTACACAGAAAATCATCAGGCAATCATCGGCTACCGCAGCGAGTACTACTCATGAAGACGTGGTACTTACAAGGTCGACCGGACGATAGTCACGGCCGGAGCACCGAGGATGCCGGCAATGTCAACCGTCCACCCTCGGCGGGCGTCTCTTCTTCCGCCTCTTCGGCTACGCCTCCTCCACGGTGGCCGGCGGACGGCGCGGATGTCTTCTCGCGTCCCTCGCGGCTTCCATCTCTCCAACGGCGGCGGCCGCGGGTACTCGCTCTCCACCGGAGCGAGGGGCCGGCGCTCCGACCGCGCCGCAAGATCTTCGACGGGGGGGGCCGGACTTCGGCTTCCAACCGGTTCCCCCACCGGTCCCACACGCCTTCGTCGCCCTCTTCGACGGGCTCCGTTGGCGGCACCTCCCCGCACACAAGGACGACTACTCGTCGGCCACCGTACTCGATCACCGGGTACTCGACTACTCGTTCGGGATAACTTACCTCCGGAGGCGTGGTCTCTGAGACCTTCATCTTCTTCGCCACCCGTTTCTTGGCGGGGTTGCGCGGCTTCCGCGGCGGCGCAGCAAGGCTAGCCTCCAGGCTAGCCGGAGGGTCTTGGATGAGTGGCACGTGAGGCAAGCCCGGACGGCTAAACCCCCGACCGCGGCTCCGGAAGCGGTCTGCCGGCCGTCTCTTCGTCTTCTTCGTCATCGGAGGTATCCTCCACGATGACGGGGTCGTCGCCTTCACCGACTTCACGGCGCTCCTTCACCTTCCCCTCCGCCGGGATCTCGATCCCGCTCGGCGGTGGCTGCGGCTCGGAGACAAACCGCTTCACATCATCCTGCGCAAAAGACACAAGGCGTCAGCAACTCTGCTACAAGTGCCTACTACTCGACGAGGGGGGTACGGCTACTCACCTCGTTGGGCGGGGCGCGCGGCGGAGTACTCCTCGACAGGCACGCCGTGTACTCCGCATGTCCTTGAAGATGCGCGACAACCTCTCGATGATGTCGTTGTCGTCCGGCCTCGCACCCCCGGCATCCGCGACGTGTCGTCGTCGCCAGTGTACTCGAAGCCCAACGTATCCCTTGCCATCAGCGGCTGGATCCGGCGCTTCATGAAACTGAAGGCCACGTGCTCGGCCCTCAGTCCAGCCTCTCTGAGCACCCGGATGCGCGCTAGCAGCTCAGGGAGCTGGATTCCCTCCTGCATGGTGGGCTCTGTGTTCCACCACTCCCGATGCCTGGGCTGCCGTCCGCTCGGTTTCGGCAGGCCTGGGTGGTGGTTGGTGATGTAGAACCACCGCGTCTTCCAGTCTGTGTTGGAGTCCACGAGCTTGTACGCTAGGTACTGGTCTGCGGCGTCCTCCCTCAGCTGGATCCCGGCTCCCCCGACTACTCTGGGATTGGAAGCACTGGGCTGCGGCTTCACACGGAAGAACTTCCGGAAGAGCACCCAGTGCGGCTTGATTCCAAGGAAGGCCTCGCAGAAGTGGACGAAGACCGACGTGTGGAAGATGCCGTTGGGGTTCAAATTGAGGTACTCGACGCCGTAGTACCCGAGCAGCCCCTTGAAGAAGTCACTTGCTGGGAGCGCAAGCCCACGCTCCACGAAGCGCGAGAACATCGGGATCTCGTCCTCCGCCTTCTCCATCGGATATGGATCTCCTGCGGCGGATCTCCACATGTCGACTTCTTTCTCCCTGATGAACCCGCTGTTCAACAGGGTCGGCGCAGTCCTCTCGTCTTGACCTTCGACTTTTTCCACTCGCGGCTCGGATCGGCGCGCGGTGGAGACATGGGCGGCGCCGCATCCGTGGCGGCCGCGGCGGCCTCTGCACGGCTCCTCTTCTTTCCGCCGGCCTTGGACGTCTTCGACGGCGACGGCTTCATCCTCCAAGTACAAGGAGTCTTTACTCGCATCCGCTCGGGGGCTACCCTAAATCCTTCGGGCGGCGATGCGCTCGGATCTACTGCAGCAGGCGCTGGAGTGGATCTACTTCAAGATTCAAACGGAAATGACTGCGGCTCACTTGGGGTGAAAAACCCTAAGGGTTTCGGCTTCTATTTATAAGCCAAATCGCCTCCGTAACGGGCGGCTGGATAAGTCTGCGCGCGGCTGACTCAGCGGCTGCGCGTGACTCTTCGTATTCTACTAGTCGACGCGCCTCACCTCGGGGGCTCGGCTACTTCTACTCGACTACCTGGGACGCGGCTAGTCTCAAGAGCATCTCAGGACACATTCTCCAAGAAGACCCTTCAATTCGAGAGGAAGTACTCGACTCAAGGCTCGGGGGCTCCGTGCCACGTGTCCTTCGGTTTTTTCTCTCCGGATTTTTCGGGATTTTCTTGCCAAGAATTCAGATGGTCCCTCAGCCAGAGCCCGCGGCTCGAGGCTCAGGGGCTACTCCATGTGGATTGTGATTCTGCAAATCGCATCTCCACGACGGCTTCGGCTTCAAGACAAGACAAGCATTTCTTGAAGACCTTCGAAGGCAGATTTCGAGGACGCTTGGAACTACTCGAGAAGACTTCAAGATTGCTCAAACATCAGCTGGAGTACATTCTAGCCTCGGGATGCTTCGACTACTCTTGAGGACTTTTGACTTGTAGCACTCAGGGACGCTTGAGGACTACTCGTTAAGGCCATCAAGACTACTGGAAGCTATCCTTCTCGACTACAAAGTACTCGGGGGCTTGTCGTATGGACCTCCCTGGGCCCACTACCTCGGTGGGTACCAGGACCGACTACTCGGTGGGCCCCTGGGACTACCCGGCTTGCGCTACACGGCACCTGAAGGCGTGGAGCACAAGGACTGTACAGGAGTAGTACTCGGTTAGGAAGCTGTGCATGTTCCGCACTGTACAGAGGACTCCTAGGTGTACTCGACTAGTACTCTCTTCCTACTCCGACTTGTAACCCTGCCTCCCGGACTATATAAGGCGGGGCAGGGACCGATCTCCCTCATCCAATCTCTTCTCATACAACTCACGGCGCACCATTGCACCATCTTGTAATCGTGCCCTATCAATCCAGAGCTACGCAAAGATACGGGACGTAGGGTATTACGCACCTCGCGGCCCGAACCTGTCTAAATTGTGTGCCGCGTGTCTCTTCCTTCGAGTTACCGATCTCGGCGAGTCACATTCATCTACTTCGGGTACTCCCCGTAGTAGGTTGCCGGTCTAAAACACCGACACAGATAAAGTTGATTTTACTAACCAAAATATCAAGTTTTTTATGTCCTACGATGATATGACTTGACAGACATATGTGGTGGAAAAGTAGTTGATACAGTTAAGATCTTAAAAAAGAATATATTGTAGATTGATGATATCTTGATTTTAGGATTATGTTGAGTTGATGATATGTGAGTTGTAGTATATATTCGCTAGCCGCTGTAAAGTGAAGATCTTATTGCCTCTGTATACACAACAATTTCTTGCATTTGGGAAATGTGATGAAACAATACGCATTTACATCGAGATGATTATTAAAACTGTTACAACACCTATGATACCAGATTTGTACCATTAAATTCACCATTGAGTATGATTTGATAATGCATATATGGTAGAATAATATTTATATCAATAAACTTGGTCAAAGTTGGACATATTTGATTTGTGATAAAGCAATTATGATATGTAAAAAAGTAGATGTACTAGATCTTCAATATTAATTCATTTTATTTAAATATTCTACTACTCGCTCTACAACAAAATGATCACATTTTATGGTAGTTTAAATTAAATTGATTGGTGCAAGCTGTTTGATAAAATGCTGGATATATGGAAAATAATACTTTTTAGGTAATAAACTAAATGTGTAGTCATTTATATTTATGTAATGTTATCTCTGTTCGACTGATTGGTGGTTGATAAACCAAACGAACAATTTATGTTAAAATTACTAGCCCGTGTAGTGGCACGGGCTGATGGACTAGTGTAATCAAACCACTGTGAGACAAAACAGAGTCTTCGTTTTTGGGAGTCCCCATTTCGTTTGTGCTAGAAAATTTCAAAGGTAAGTAAATTCCAAACGAAAATAAGATAATTTGTGCTCGCTAGTAGCAGTGATAGAATCAAGTTCAGCTGAAAAGAGAGATAAGTTGATTCCTTCATATGACTGTCGCATAGTTTTGGTACCAGGAAGCTTCTTCATATGACTGTCGCATAGTTTTGGTACCAGGAAGCTTGTGCTTAGAATGGAGGAGAGGCAGTTAAATTCAGGCTTGGGACCTTTCTTTTGGACTAAAATCAGAGCGCACTTGTTACAATCGTTAACAGCCCGCTGTCTCTCCCGGTCCAGATATGTCGAGAAATTTAATCGGTCGCTGTCAGCCTCTAACTCCCTCACTTACTATTGACTGTCATGCACACAATATCTCTCCGAGTTCACCAGCAAGTCCAAGGTCTCTGCATCCGTTTCCCATTCACACGCGCGATGGCTCCTCTGCCTCTCCCCCACCTCCTCCTTCCCGTCCTCGTCCTCCTCGCCGTAGCGGTAGCCGACGCCCTTCCTCCTTCGTGCACCGAGGCCATCACCTGCGGCGACCATGTCGTCCGCTACCCGTTCTCCCTGATCAACTCCTGGACGCCCCACTGCGGCTACCCCGGGCTCGGCCTTATCTGCGAGGACAACGACACGCTGACCCTCCCCGTCCAATCCCACCGCTACAGAGTAATCAGCGTCGACTACCAGGCGCGCACCGTCAGAGTCTCCGATCCCGACGTCGACGGGTATGCTCTGGGCTGCCCGCGCCTCCGCATGAACATCACCATCGACACCACCATCTCGTGGCTGCAGCTGGCGCCCTCGGATTCCAACATCACCCTCCTCTACAACTGTAAGAAGAACATTTCCTTGTCATCTGCCGTGGAGTTGGCAGAGTGCCGACAAGATGGCAAGAGGTCGTACCTGCTGCCGGACGGCTGGATCACCGGCGCGGAAGCGTACGACTACGAGTGCGAGGAGGTGGTGGTGGCGCCGGTGTCTGATGTACACAGGGATGCAGTTGTGAGCGCGCCTACTCCGAGGAATGGATCATTTGATGAGGTGCTGCAGGGCGGATTTGAGTTGAAGTACAACTTTCACTCCCAGCAATGCCACGGATGCGAACGGTCCGGCGGATGGTGCGGCTACCAGCCCTACCAAAGTAACCAAACCAACGGCGGGACAGTGTTCATCTGTTTTTGTGACGGCGGCCCGACCGATGACCGTTGCGGTACGTATGCATCCTCTTCACCTGAATCACTTTTGTTTGGCGATTTTCTGCTCCTTGGACTTCAGAGAGTGGAATGTTAATTTGGAGATTGCCCGCACGACTCCGTTCTATTTGTCTTCGTCTCACCTGTCTGCTACAAGTATACATTAGTCATCTAATATTTTTCTCTCATAATAAATCAGCATCAACCACCAACCAAACAAACATGTTGTTGGTTTTTGAAAGACGCCAAGGGATTTATCAAATGTTTATTAAAATAAAAATGAGACAAACATGAAAACAACAACAACAAAACAACTGATGGGTTGCCTGGCAGCATCCCAACTCGCCACTAATCCACCCAGCTAAACCAGAACCACTGGAAACGCACATGGGAGCATTTTGGACTCGCCAAGTTAAATTTCTGTTCTTCAGTTTGTTTTGGGCTTTGCGAGATAGTTTTTATGTGTTCTATTATATCCCCCTCTGTTTGATTATATTTTTAAAAAAAATAGTGCGAGCTGTGAGGATGTTGGAGAATTTCATCTTGCAATTTACGAGAGTGACACGTCACCTAAACAGGTTTGTGTTGATGAATGAAACCAATCCTTCAAATTCAAATTTTCATTTCACGATTTCACAAAATTCATACCATTTAATTGCAAGGCATATGATTGGATATGGTCAGATGAAATGAAACTCTCTCGATCTCAATACCGATCTCAATACCGGTTTCGTAGTCTTAGAAACAGTATATACACAGTTTCATCCTGATGAAACTCCTTGTGTCTCTATTCCTAATTATGTTACTATCTCATCACATATAGTGATGTGTAGTATTTAAGGTTACGCGTCATATAAACGCGTTATGGTTTTTCATTGGAGATTAATTCATTCTACTTCTTGTAAGGGTTTATATGATTGGCGTTTGTAACTGAACTCCGATCATAGTGAAGTTGCTTGCTGGCTGGCGCTTGTGGTTTTTCCCTCTTGTGTTGAGAGGGTTTTCCACATTAAAATCTCGTGTCTCCTGCGGTTTGATCTCTTTACGTCTAGTTCGTTTTGCGCCATCGTTTATAACATATGTGACGGTGAAAGGATGGTAAGTAGTGGAAATTTGTATTGAGAGTGTTTAGTTTTGTTAATTGTAGGTTGAGTTTTATGTTTTACCCTTTCATCCCCTTCACTATGCCCAGAACCATTTGCATGCTTAATCAATATGTTTAGGTTGGCATTTTGATTAAATATAATGCTCATGAAACATCCGACACTCTCGTTGAGGCTGGTCAAATGTACATAACATTTCTATGAAACTTCTATTAGAATTAGTTTAATTTCGAGTCGCCGTTCAAAGTCTTCGCTGTTGTGAAAAAAAAGTCTTTGCGTGCTGGCCCGGGAGGCAACTTAACGTCAACTTAGAAGAGGTCGTGTCTGCCAATAAAATACGATCGCCTCAGTGAGAGCCAGCACCCATGCACTACTGACAGTAGTTTGGACCTAGTTGCATGAAAGTCAACGCGGCAAGCCGGCAACCGATCGAAAAACACCCTATCACTCTTTACCGGATTCCATTATCAGTCCACTTCTTCCGGCTACACTATACCCGGAAGTTGCGCTGTTCAACGTCCAACAAAACAGCGAGGTGACCCTGCCCAGACTTGTCGCCACCATGGCTGCACACCTACCATCTTCACCCGTCCTCCTGTTCGTCTTGCTCGCCGTCTATGTCCCCGCCTTCCATGGCAGCCCTGCTCCGCTCCCGGCCACCTATGACGTTTCCATTTCGTGTGCCCGGAATCATTCAGGTGCGGCAACGTATCTATCAAATACCCCTTCTACCTTTCCGACACAACAAGAGCCATCACTGTTGGGGGTCCGAAAAATCGGATGGAATCCCCGAACACAAAGAACACAAGAACAACGAGATTCAACGTGCAATTCGCGAAAGACAGAGAGATAAATAATTTTCAAAAGACTGCTCTCGCCTCAAAAGTTTTGAACCCCTTTACACGTGCACATGTGCCCCCTTTTATAGGGAGACGAAGAGACTTTTTACATTCCGAGACTACCTTCGAATCTAGAGAATATTCCAAGTGTGAACATGTATATGAATGTCTTTTACATCCCATGATTTGCGGGGCTAACTTTACATATTTGCAAGGCTGCCACTAGTTCACACTCTAAACCTGGACTTTTTGAGATGCCGTATTTGACTTGGCCTCCTCATGATCTCCGAATTTCTTATTCGAGAAGCCGCTCATTGTAATTTACGAATCAGGACTTCAGCAGATTCCCGAACTTTCGCAGGTTCCAGCCTTCAGAATTTCGCAGGTTCCTGGTTCCAGGTCTTCGCAGATTTCAGATTCCAGCATTTCGCAGGTTCCTGGTTCCTGGGCTTCGCAAATTTCAACCACCCTGAAATGGTTAGAAAATTCACGCGTAGAAGCCAGATTGGGCTATTATTTTTGCATATCACTGGAAAGTCTGAAAAATTTTTGAGACTTATCAGGGGCCCTTCATGAATGTCACACTTTCACGAAATTAGAGCTCTTGTCCCGAAGTTGAACCGCAGATCTTTCTCACGAATTTCAGCAAACCCGGCGTTTCGAGGGTGTAAGGTTTTCTCCAATTCCCAACACTAGCCCCTCGGGGAAGCGGGTTGACTCCGACGATCCGATTTCATGAAAACTCTCGAATTCTAGTAAAAAACGTCACCCTCGGAACGTTAGAGTGGACACGCGTCCTCAGGATTTCTCGCAACGGTCATATCGATGCAGTTTCTTGAAACTACCCCCTCGCCCCTATAAATAGAGAACTTCGCACCGTAAAATTTTTTTCATCGTTTCCTCGTTTTCTCCGAATTTTTGCTAGCATCTTCGCAGAAGAGCTCTTCACGACAAAGGGTCTGAAGCTCCAAGACTTTCTCGATTTTCGAAGGTACTGCTTCCTTTGGTTTTTTATTATCTTCTTCCATTTTTTAACGTCCGATTTCATAAGTTTTGTTTCACACATTTTGATTCATGAAAGTCATCTTAGGTTTTGTCTTGCATTTTTGTCAATTAGGTGGCCTGTGTTAAAAGCACTGCTAGACCCATGACGTCGGAAGAATTGACTGTTGCTGGTATTCCGCCTACCGAGGAAGAAATTCAAGGAACTGAGAACACTCAACTTCAAGAGGGTAATCCAATTCCTGCTACTGCTCCTGAATCTGAGAATCGTGAAGATTCATCAGCTATCACCGAGTTCATTTTTGGAGTTGTCCAAGTTTTTGTGGGTTATGAAGACCTTCAGGTGCAACTTTGGTGCCGATGTTTTTGCACGATTGTTCAAGTTAGTCATCGAGCCAGACATCATGAAACTTGACGACGGCCAACACTACGAAGCGCACTACACATGCTGCACTTTTAACACACGTAGGAAAAATACGCGAAAAGGACTTACGTGAATTCAGATCACACCTTGTTGCAATACTAACTTCTCCGAAGATTGGAGTTCTTATTGGTTTTATGTTAAGATGGACATGTCTAAGATTCCTGGCTATGACGGACCAGCTCACCCTCTCTTCTCGCCCATTGAAGCATTGACTGCCACTTGCACTGCCCCTTACAATCATCGGGCAGTTGGATTCAGGAATTGTGAGAATGCATTCCACTTGGCTGGCACAATTCTCGGCGGCCGCGGCATTATTGAAGATTTTTTTGCTGCAGAGATTTGGCCGATTTCCTAAGATGGGCCCCTACTGAAATTGTGGGATTCAACATGAACTGAGCGGCTCAAGAAGTGCCCTTTCCCCTATTCGGCCTTCAGCTGAGAGATGGCCAAAGTGCCGAAGAGTTCATGAAAGAGGTGGAGAAAAATGTGAATGCCATGATTGGCGAATCCACCATGAATGAATACAAGGCTTATAAAAACTTGGTAAAACACAAGAGAAGAATCAATCGGGTATTCTCTGAATTTTGTGGCGAAAGGTCTTTCCGATCTCGTCGCCCGGGTGTTCCTGTGAAGGTTCCTGCTGTTGCCATGGACAGCTGCTCGGCCACACCTTTGAAAGCCCCAAGAAGAAGATCTTCGAAGAAAGGAAAATGAGATACAGATGAAACATCCTCTTCCACAGTTCGTCTTGAGAAGACCAGATCTCTTAAATCCAATAAACGGAAGCGAAAATCATCTGAAGTCATCTCAGATGCTGAAATTTAGGCGGCTTCTAGCCTCGCTCAACTTAGCGAAAAGAAGACTAAGAAGGTTGTGAAGAAGATTGCTATTGCTGCAGTTCGATGCGTTCCTTCCGCCTTTGACGATGACATCATAGTCGAACCCAGCCACAAAAGTTTTTTCTCTTTCATGTGGCCAATGTTCATAGACATTGTACTCTAGGTTCTGAGAATGAGTTCGTGGATGTTGAAACTTTTTCAGATGTTGTGGCTGAAGTTCAGAAGGAGATTTCGGTGCCCGTTGTTGTTGTTACTGCTGATGAAGTTGCTGATCCTCGACCCTCTGATCCCCAAGATAAGGCTTCTTCTGAATTCATCAAGGAACTAGAGATGACTGTTCACCGAGGGGAAAGTATTGTGCAGAATGCTCCCTTGGTCGAGACTCGTGAAGATCTTCCTGAGGATCAAGACCCTTCTCCCTCGATGATTGCCTTCAACAAAAGTTTTGGTACGTCTTATCGAGGAGAATTGCTAAGTGTTGGTTATGAAAAGGCTGATGCGAGAGATGGCACGTCTAAGCTTCTAACTTTATGGGAATCATCTAAAATCGTGAATGAAGCAGAAGGAGCTTCAGAACAGGCATGTCCACCACTCACCGGAACTCCTCACGACTTGGGAAAGCAACCCTCTACTTCCTCCCAGAAAATTTCTTCGGATTCAGTACCTCCTAGCTGAGTTACCGTTGAAACACTTAGCAGAAAAGGTTCACGAATTGTTTACCCTTCTTAACTATAGTCTTAGCTTTTCCTACGACTTCTGAATTTTGTGATTCCTTACTCATTTTCGTCCTTTTATGAATTTTCCAGATTTCGAAACACATCTCCGGACATATCCAGCTTCAAGGATCGAAGAATACTAGAGGGCTTACTCTCTGAAGGCTTCACTTCTTGGAAAAATTGCCTCCCAATGTTTAGTGGAGCAGGAGGAGGCTACTAAGAAGTTGTTTGAGGAGTCCAGGAAGCTGAAACGTGACTTCAACTTGGCCCAAGCTGTGAATGTAGACTTGGAGAAAAAAGTTACTGAACTAGTTGATGCTCTGAAGAGATGCCAGGATGAAAAGAAAATCGTAGAGGATGGGAAGAGGGTTGCTGAAGAAACCCTTGAAAATTCAAGAAAAGAACTTGAAAAATTGGAGAAGACTCATGACGAGGATTTAATGTTGATTGAAAATCTTCGCAAAGACCATGACAAGTCATCTAATACTGCTGAAGATCTTCGAATCAACAATACTGACCTCACGAAGACCATGAGCGGCAAAGAACAGAAGATTCAGGAACTTGAGAAGGCATTGGCTGACCGAGACGAGTCTTCCGGGAAAGAGATTTCGGATATCAACAACAAATTGAAGCTTCTGTTTAAGGAATATGAAAAAGCTTTGATGGATTTTGGTGTTCGTCCCGCTCCACTCCCTGCTGACACAAAAATCTCTGATTTTATAAAATGGATCGACATAGAGTTCAAAGTGCTTCCTGGGGTCATTTCTGGTGCGAGCGATTTTGTCGCCGCCTTCTCAGTTGAAAGTATCTTGAAGCTCCTTCATGACTTCAACTGCACTAACCTTGTGAGATTTCACGATAAGCTTTCACAATTGCCTGATGCTTCAAGCACTACAAGACTTCACCCCAATGAAGATGTTTTGGCTATCAAAGCCAAGTTTGCAAGGGAATTCTGGTTCACCAGCGGGAAGGAAGTTGTGAAGAACATCGCCTGCACTAAGCTAGATCAGGTTAGTTTCTCGAACACGCTGGCGGTTTTTACAAATTCGCGAACTTTCTGTCTTTGTTTTTCTTAGATTTCTTCGTTTGTTCCTTTTAGTTGATTGAAGAAGAAAAAGCGAGGGAAAGGCATCGAGGTGCCAGAGTCTTCTTCTGAAGATGAGGATAATGAAGACACAAACAATGCTGAAGAAGACTCTGGCGAAGATGGTGGTGACAGCAGCAGCAGCGGTGATGTTGAAGACAGTTCTGACCACGAGGAATCCTCTACGAAGGTTGACATCACCGGCTGAGATGTTTCAAAAACTTTCCCTTTGAGGCGATTTGTATAAAACTTGTGAATTCGTGGGTTGCGGACGCTTCTCTGAACAATTTGTCTTGTAAATTTTAACCAGCGCAGGTCCTACAAGGTGGGCCTGCGTAGGATGTGTTACCGTTGCGAATTCATCATGGAAATCAAGTGGTTAGCTATGAAGCCTAGCAGTTGTTTAAGGAGGCTTATCCTGATCGGGACTTTTCCGATTTTTGGCTTGAAGCTTCTCTGAAATTTTCGATATGTAGTTTTGATCGTTCCACGTTTTTTCTTCTTCGTGAAGACGACAGTCCAGCTGCTGCGGCTTCAAGTTCTTCGAAGGTTGTGAAGACGAAGCCCTTTAGCCCAAGGACTGATAGGCATGTTTTTGCTTATGCTAGTGACGTTGTAGAAAACAATAGTCGTGACCCTGGCACATTGTCGAGCTTTTATTCTAACTTCGGCTGTAACATGTACGAAATTTTGTGTGTAATTAAGGCAATAAAGACGTTTTTTGTTGATCGAGAAAAAATGTCACCCTTCCCCACCTTGCCGTTTTGCACGCAAAATTTCATTGATGTCTAATAGTTGAACAACTCCTCGCTACCGTCTCTTTATGCGAACCTTCTGCACATTACTTCGCGAATCTTGAAATCACGACAATTCTGGTATAAGTCGACAAAATTTGTTTTACGAATTTTGTGTACTTTACTTTGGTTGTCATGCTTGCCCCGGTTGATATCGCAACTTTCAGTTGCTTCAACTATCTTGCCTCGTGAATATTAGGTTTCGGGGGCATCCAGCCCTTTTGCCTCTTGGAAAAAATTTTCTGATGATTCTTGAACAGATTATTATTGAGTACGACTCGCGATTCATGAAAACTTTTCTAATGAAAACATATATAGCTCGTTAATCGCACTCTTGAATTATTTGCGAACTTTTGTCAAATCATCCTTTACGATGGGAACTGTATCGCAACCTGTTGTTGCTTCAGGCTTCTTTGATGGGAATCCCTTTAAAGGTGGGATTTAGGCCACAACTTATTGTTGCCTTCGGCCTTTCGGTGGGAATCCCTTCAACCGTGGGATCTAGGCACAACTTATTGTTGTCTTCGGCCTTTCGGTGGGAATCCCTTCAATGGTGGGATTTAGGCTTTCACGGAGCCATCGGCTATCACGGAGCCCTTCACGTTCTTTACTTTCTTATAATGGAACTTTAGCTATCACTGAGCCTTTCATGAATTTTTTCTTTCACACGATGGAATTCTGCCTATCACGGAGCCTTTCGCGATTTTTTCTTTCACACGATGGAATTCTGGCTATCACAGAGCCTTTCACGAACTTTTTCTTTCACACGATGGAGTTCTGGCTATCACTGAGCCTTTCATGAAATTTTTCTTTCACACAATGGAATTCTGGTTATCACAGAGTCTTTCACGAACTTTTCACATGGTTGAGCCCACGAGACACATGATTTGGGGGAAACTCTTTTCATATATATCACAAAGAGTATTTACATAGGATCCGCCTCGTTAAAAACCTTGCCTCTTGATTTAGAGCCTCCTTTGCAAGGAAAAGAGTACGGTTCTCCTTGTTCTAAGGAAATTGCAAAAATGTAAATGTTTTTGTTTCTGAAACCACTTATAGATTCGTGGTTCGGTTTTCTCGAATTTTTCAGAATGTAAACTTACGAAAAGAAATGCTGAACAAAAATAAATCTAGCTAACTTCGGGATTCTCAAGGGTAATACCTCTTCAAGCTGTCTGCATTCCACGAGTATGGCAGTTCTTCACCGGTTTGGCTTAACAGGCGAAAAGCCCCTAGCATGCTTGTTGCCTTGGCTATGAACGGCCCTTCCCATGATTCTTGGAGTTTTTCGGGGTTTTCCCAATTCTTATTTCTTTTTAGAACTAGATCTCTGGTCTTGACGTCTTTTCCGACCACTTTTCTGTCCTTCCATGTCTTTGTTTTGTTCTGGTACTTCTCGATATTTTCAGCAGCTTCGAGAATCGTTAATTCAATCATATCTTTCTCTACTTTTTGCTCGACTTCCTTGATTTCTTTTCCCATCAGCACTCTCATGCTTTCATTCTTGATTTCTTCTGGGGTCATTGCTTCGGTGACAAAGAGTAGGCGAAAAGGTGTGAAACTCGTCGCTCTTGACACTGTGGTGTTATGAGACCAGATTACTTTCGGCAATGCATCAGTCCACTTGCCTTTTTTCTAGTCAAACAAGCACTTCTTGATTCCTGAAAATATCAGCCCATTTGCTCTTTTGACAGCCCCATTAGACTGCGGATGATATACTAATGAAAACTTCGCGTGAGTACCCAAAGTTTTGCAATATTCTTTGAAGGAATAACAATCGAATTGTTTCCCATTATCCACGGTCAGTTCTCTTGGAACCCCGAATCTGCAAACTATGTTCTGCCAGAAGAATTTCTGAATTGTTCGTGCCGTGATATTCGCCAAAGCTTTTGCTTCTACCCATTTGGTGAAGTAGTCCATGGCCATAGCTACAAATTTGCAGTTTCCTTGAGCTGTTAGCAGTGGTCCAACAAGGTCCATTCCCCACCTTTGCAAAGGCCATGATGGTGGAATTAGGTAAACAGGCATGGATGGTAAGTTTTGCTGGTGATAGGGACCGTTGCAAGAAAGGTCCTAGGGATGGCCCGATCTTCACGACAGCAGGTTTCGTAACAAGATAAATTGCTTCAAGCAGCGGGTAAATGCTTTATACCTGACAAAGGTTGGATGCGACCAAGCGTCAGGGAGAAGTCACCGAAACCACGAAGACTTCGACTCGATCTCCAAACGACCGCAAAACCACAAGCCGGAACTAATCCACACAATACGGTGCAGCAAAGCTGGAATCCATAGAGCACGAAGTAGCAGAACCCAGAGGGATCTCTTGACAAGTCCAAGAAGAACAAGGAAGAACAAGGGTGTGCAAGGCACTCAGCAGCTCGGCTGCAAGAAAACCATATATGGTTGTCTATTCTCAATAATCAAAACTCTGTTTTTTAGTAGTACATAGGGGGGTATTTATAGTAGGAACAACCCTCCTAGTTGGGTGTGAATTCGAGATGGAAATGAATAGGCTAAGCATGTGAAAAGGCTCTCCAGAAATCAACTCCCGAGGTGGACTCGCGTGGCTGTTAACCTTCTATGCAGCCTCTACTAAATCTGTCATAACTTTTTATTGGGAAGTCCAATGGACATGGGGTTTCTTGCATTGTAAAGTTGACTTCAAGACGGTTCCATGAAGTACTGATGCAGCTCCATAGATATCGGTATTTAAGAGTTATGATCAAATCATTATGCAGGTCCGAACTGACTGTCTGAACTGATCTGTCCGAACTTGTCCGAACTGATTGTCCGAACTGATCCGTCTGAACTGAACTTGCTGGTTCATTCTTGGTTCGAACTGATCCACTTGGTTCTTCTTATTTGCTTCCTCTCCATGTATAGCTGCACCACCCCTCTCATATATACCTAAGTACAACCAATGTAGAACATTTATGTAGTATAACATTCTCAGATATGTTAAGGTTAATTTCAGCTAGGAGAGAGTTCACCTCTTGTTGTAGTTTCTTGGCACGACTTCGTGTAATTGGTCCTTGGTTTATATTTATTGGTGTGTTGTCTTCATCCACTTGTGTAACTCTTGGGATGTCCACATCAGCTGGTTCGCAGTTTTTTGGCATGCTTCACATTCCCGAACCAATTTCTTTGAATCTATGTTTATGGTAGGCCAGTAGAATCCTTGCTTTATTTCTTTGCCTGCTAGAGCCCTTGTGCCTATGTGTGCACCGCAGAATCCAATGTGGATTTCCTTGAGAAGTTCAAGACCTTTTTCGGAGGTGATACATCTCAGCCATGGTTTGGTGACTCCTAACTTGTACTGTTCTCCATTGACTACCGTATAGCCCCTTGCCCTTTGCTTCAATCTTTTTTCCTCTAATTCATCTTGTGGTTCATAATGACCCCTCAAGTATGCCATGATTTCGGCTCTCCAATCAGGAGTCTCCACAACATTCATGATTTTTGGCTTTGTTTCCTTGATGGACGGTTCTTTGATGATTTCGAAGAACACATCAGGAGACATTTCTTGATTTCTGTCTGCCGCTTTGGCTAGTTTGTCTGCTTCATTATTATCATCTCTTGGAATGTGTTGTATTGAATAACCCTTGAAATGGCTTTCTATTTCCCTGACCTTCTCAAGGTATTTCATCAAAACAGGATTTCTTGCTTCGCTCTCTTTTTCGATATGCTCCTGAATGACTTTGGAGTCTATCTTGATGATGAAGGTTTGTTGACCCAGAGTTTTCATCTTCCTTAATGCTAGAAGTAAGGCTTCATACTCCGTTGTGTTGTTTGTGGAATGCTCATCATTCGCGAATATGAGTCGAGCTGCATATCTTATCACGACTCCTGTTGGAGATGTTACAACCGCTGAAATTCCAACCCCCTTGTGACACCAAGCTCCATCACACTGCACTACCCAAGGTGTGAGAATTTCTTCGCCAGGATTATGAGTTGGTGAAGTCCAATCTACGACAAAGTCTGCTAAGACTTGCGATTTTATCGCACTTCTTCTCTCGAAGTCTACAACGTATTCTAATAGTTCAGCTCCCCATTTGATGATTTGGGTGGATGCTTCTTTATTCGCAAACAAATCATTCAGTGGTTGATTTGTGATGACTCTTATTCTGTGACCCTCAAAGTAGTGTCTTAGTTTTCTCGCAGCCATGACGACTGCATATGCTATCTTTTCCGATTCTGAATAAAAGAGTTTTGACCCTGAGAGAGCTTCTGAAGCAAAGTATACTGGGATTTGTTTGAACTTCCCTTCTTCCTTCTCTTGCACTAGCACGACACTCACTGCCGAATTTGAGGCAGACAAATATAGAAGAAGTGGTGATATTGACACTCACAGCTTAGTCATATTCGACAAGTAGTTCTTGAAAAGCTTGTTTTTGAGTTTCAGACTATTGAAAGTTCTTGGAGCTTCTGAGAACTTGAAAGAAAGACAAACTTCTTTCTGCAGCCCTAGGAATGAACCTGTTAAGAGCGGCAACTCTTCCTATCAATTTTTGCACATCCTTCACCGAAACTGGGTCTTGCATTTCGATAAGAGCTTTGATTTTGTCAGTATTCACTTCTATGCCTTTTGTTGAAACAAGACATCCAAGAACTTTTCCCTTGTGAATGTCGAAGACACATTTCTCAGGATTCAACCTGAGGTTCGCTGCTCTGAGTTTCGCAAAAGTTTCTACCAAATCGCTACTGTGGTCTCTTCTTTGAATGCTTTTGACTACAATGTCATCCACATATGCTAAAATGTTCCTCAGAAGTTGAGGGTGAAGAACTATTGCTATCATTCTTGAAAATGTGCAACCTGCATTCTTCAGCCCCTCTGGCATTCTCACGAAACAAAATATTTCGAAAGGAGTGATGAAGCTCGTTTTCTCTTCATCTTCTCTCCGCACTCTTATTTGGTGATATCCTGAGAACATGTCTAGGAGTGAGAGCATTTCACAGTTGGCCGCATCATCCACGATTTTGTCTACCCTCTCCAATGGAAAATCGTCCTTCTTGCATGCCTTGTTCAGATCTATGAAGTCTACACACATTCTCCATTTTCCGTTCTTTTTCTTCACTGGTACAGTGTTGGCTAGCAAGACTGGATACAACACTTCTTTGATGACTTTTGCGTCTTGGAGCCTTTGTACTTCAGCTTCTACTGCCTTTACTTTTTCTTCGGACATTTTTCTAGTTTTTGCTTTTTCGGCATTATTTTCTCATCTGTTTCCAGTGTATGTTCGATGATGTCTCTATCAACACCTTTCAGATCTTTGGCTGACTAGGCGAAGACGTCCTTGTTCTTGTTCAATAATTGTATGAGATCTTTTTCTTCTTTAGGGCTAAGATGAGCCCCTATTGTGACTGCTCTATCAGGCATGTCACCTAGGTAAACTTTCTTAGTTTCGCCATCGGCAACTATCTCAATTTTCTCTTTGTCTCGCTTAGCCCTGATGTAGGGTTCTCTCTTTCCTTCGGGAGAGTTCAGCTGGTATACGTTGGTCTGCCCTAGGGTATGCCCCTTCTCTATGTTTCTAACCCCTTGCTGATTTCCAAACACAGTGATGACTCCTTTGGGCGCTGGTATCTTCATGCACAAGAACTGTTGTCTTATGGCATCATCGAATTTGTTCATGAATCCTCTGCCGAAAATCGCGAGATATGGATGATATATATCAACCACAACGAAGGTGAGAGTTTCTGTTCTGGCATTATCAAGATCTCTGAAGGATACTGGGAGAGATACTTTTCCATCGGGCTTGATTGGCTTTCCTCTGAAATCTACAATGGGTATTCTGGTGGGTGCAACATGTGCTGAGTCAAGTTCATCTTCTCAAATGTTTTCAAGAACAAGATATCTGCCGAACTTCCATTATCTACCAGGATTTTTGTAATAACCCATCTGGCTATGTTCACCTTGATGACCATGGCATCATTGTGATTCGTGGACTTGAGCTTGAAATCTTCTTCTTTGAATATTATCGGCACCTTGGCCCATTCTGGTCGTGCAGCTAGACCATCATTTATGATTGTATTCACAGATCTAAAATAGTTGTTTCTCTGCCTTTTGGTTTCGAATTCCACGGCTGATCCTCCTATGATGGGCATGATTGTTCTGAAAGATGGCAAGGATTTCATGTTATGAGGTCTTGAACTTGATTCTGGTCTTAACGAATTGTCAGGTGGTGGTGGCAATATTTCTTGGATTGGTTGCGGCTGCTAAATTGACTGAATTGCCTGCGACTGAGGGTAGAACTGCTGAGAAGGTTGCCATGATTGTTGTGGTTGCTGAAATTGCTGCATTGTGACTGGACTTGGTTGAGAACTCATAAACTGTGGTTGCCAGAAGTTTGGGCGAAGTTGGTTTAGCATTGAGGAGGTGATACTCATCATTGCCTTCTCTTGCTGAATTATAGCAATATTCTTCTTGGTTTCTGGGTACCCTTCGGTGCTATGACCTCTTCTGTGATACTGGCAGTAGAAGTATGGATCTCTTGGGTTGTGGTTTGTGAGTTTCGGGGGTCCTCTTCCCCTTCCCCTTCCCCTTCCCCTGGGTGCAAATCCTCCTCTTGCACTTGGTCTGTTGTTCTGTTTGGGCTGAGGATTTTCCACATTGTTGATGTTTCACGGATTCTGGAATTGAGGTCTCCACGTCATTTCTATGTTGCCTTTTCTTGCTTCATTTCATTCAGCGGCTCTTCTGCGGTCATCTTCATCGGATATGATGTACTCTTCGAGTTCATGGAAAAGTTCATCTATAGTTTTGGGTTTCTTTCTTGTCAAATGTGAAGTTGTTGGTCCTGGAGTCAAACCCTTGATCAGTGCATTGATCATGGTTTTATCATCCACTTCGGGGATTTGTGCTCTCTGCTACATGAATCTTCTTAAGAAGTTCTGTAGTGGCTCTTTATCTTTTTGCTTGCAGTTGTACAGGTCTGATGACACAGCTGTTGTTTCGTGGAATATCTGGAATGCTTGCATGAATTTCATCTTGAGATCGACCCAGCTGTAGACTGAGTGTGGTTATTGCAGAGAATACAAGTTCAGAACTAGACCCTCACAGGAAATGATGAAGGATTTGGCCAGTGCGACATCGTCTCCTCCAGTTGAGTTTACGACCGATTCGTACCTCATGAGGATCTGTCTAGAGTTTCTGAAACCGTTATATTTCGGGAGAGTTACTGGTTTGAAGTTCAGTGCCCATGGTGCAGTTTGCAACCCTATGGAGAGTGGTGATTCAAGATCCACGAATTGTGAGATTCCATTACCCGTGAAGAAATTTTATTTTGGGGTTCCTCTGTATTGACCATAATCTTGATGTGGTGAGTCTTGCCTGTCGTATGGACCTCTCTAGGCCCACTTGTCGGTGTTTTAGACCGGAAAACCTACCAAGGGGGTACCCGAGGTAGTAGATTGTGCGGTGAGGAGCGTGATCGGGAGACCGAGAACTCGAAGGTATGCGGAAGGACACAGGACACAAGATTTATACAGGTTCAGATTGCCAAGGTGGCGAACTCTACGTCCTGTTTGGGGATCAAGTATGGCGCCCTGCGCTTGGTGTTGGGTTGAGATCAGGTGCCCGGCTAGGTACCCGACCCTCCTTTATATAGTCCAGGGGGCAGGTTCCTAGTCGGTTACAAGGCAGGAGTCCTAGTAGGATTACACGGAACGAGTCCTAGTAGGATTACAGGGGAATTCTAGTAGGAGTCCGTCTTCATCCTTCCTTGCATGGGTACCCGGGAAGTAAGCCCGACAAGCCCCCGAGCACATTGTAGTCGAGATTAGTAGTTCAAGTAGTCTTGAAGCTTCTTCGAGTAGTTCTTGAGCGTCCTCGAGTACTGCTTGGAGAATTGCACTCTATATGGAGTAGCCCCCGAGCCTTAGGTTGAGTTGCAGACTCTAGCTGAGTGTCAATCTTGATTTCGAATCTTCTTTCTTGAAAAATTTGAATGATGGGTGTAGCATAGCTGCCCCCGAGCCTTGAAATGATTAGGTAATCAATCCAAGGGTATTCAGTGTTCGCAAAAGCCATCATCTGAGTACTCTTGCAGCGTGTAGCCCCCGAGATAAGAGAGTCATATGAGCCACGTCGAGTAGTTGTTGGTACGCAGCCCCCGAGCTTGAGAGCAAGCGAAGTCTACTGGAGTAATCCTCGAGTAGTAATTTGAGTGCAGCCCCTGAGCTGGAGAGATTCCGAGTAGTAATTTGGCATCGAGCCGTGGAGCTTGAGAAGCAGTTGTGCCGTCAGAGCGGACTTTAGATGCGAGCGAAATCGACTTTAGATGTCAGTAGTGCGGACTTTAGAATGCGACGTAAAAACCGAAGTCGACTTTGTGCCGCGCGGAGTGGACTTTGAGATGCGACTTGAAAACCGAAGTCGACTTTAGATTGCCGCGTAGAGCGGACTTTGATATGCGACTACAGTAGTGGACTTTGTGCCATGCAGGGTGGACTTAAGATGCAAAAAAAACGAAAAGCACTTTTCGGAAAGCTAAAGCGAATGAAAATTCAGAGAAAACGAATAGTTTTGCCACCGGAGCGGGCTTAAGATTGCGACCGAAGTCGGCTTGTGCCACCGGAGTGGGCTTGGGTGCGACCGTTAGCGTCGACTTGTGCCACCGGAGTGGGTTTAAGTACTTGAGCCGTGGATTTCAGACCCAAGGTACAGTTGCCATCGGAGCGGGCTTGAAGGTGCGACCAGAGTCGACTTGTGTACTTGGGCCATGGATTTCAGACACAAGGTACGGAGCGCGACTACTTAGGGTACTTGGACCCATGGTACAGAGCGTGAAGACCACGTGCAACTAGGTTCCATCGTCGCCAGGACCCCAAGGGCCACTTACAGCTAGGTTCCATCGAAGCTTACACACGTAGTATGCCACTGAATCAAGCGAAGATGCGACCGGAGTCGACTTTAAGTTGCCGCACGGAGCGGACTTTAGAATGCGACTTTAGAAGTCGACTTTAGATTGCCGCGCGTAGCGGACTTTTAGAAGCTGCCTCCTTGGGATAGCCCCCGAGTTGATGAACTAGGCTCGTGGTGACTTGGTTGATATACCCCAAGAGTAGTCAGCAGAGTGTAGCTTTCGTGAAAACCCGTCGAGAAGCGTACACAAATGAGTAGTCGGCAAGTAGCCCTACATGATGAGGAGAACAAGCCAAGAAAGAGAAAAACAGTAATCATTTAAATAAATGGCTTAGCTGTTGCTGCCTGGGCAGACTGTTGATGAAGCCGTGGTGGTCGGCGATGGAGCCGCGACGGTTGTTGGTGAAGTTCACTAGTCAGAGTTGATTCTGACTAGTTGTTGGGGGCGTAACTGCCGTTCTCGACTAGTTTGGAAAACTAGTCGAGATGAATGGTCGACACGATGCGACCAAAAGAAGACGTCGCGGCGGCGCGCGACGTAGTTGAAGTAGAGCCAGTGTTTCCACGAGACAAGTAGTTGCGACGCACGGTGTGGCTGAAGTAGAGCCAGTGTGGCCGCAAGATGAAGTCGCGGAGCACGGAGT
The DNA here is from genome assembly GCA_947561735.1 of Cenchrus americanus. NCBI lineage: Eukaryota > Viridiplantae > Streptophyta > Magnoliopsida > Poales > Poaceae > Cenchrus > Cenchrus americanus. The sequence goes on along the minus strand of OX387244.1, from coordinate 69,761,765 downwards.
AGTCGACGACGAGCCGTGTGATGAGCCGCGTGACGTGCCGAGGCACCCGGACGCGCGGTGTAGGTGAAATAGTCGACGGCGAACAGTGAGACGAGCCGCGCAACTTGCCGAGGCACCCGAACGCGCGGCGTAGGCGAAGTAGTCGACGACGAGCCCGCGCAAGGCGAAGTAGTCGACGACGAGCCGCGCGACGTGCCGAAGCAACCGGACGCGCGGCATAGTTGAAGTAGTCGACGACGAGCCGCGCGACGAGCCGAGGCACCCGGACGCGCGGCAGAGGTGAAGTAGTTGACGACGAGCCACGCGACGAGCCGCGCGACGTGCCGAAGCAACCGGACGCGCTGCGTAGTCAAAGTAGTCGACAACGAGCCACGCGACGTGTTGAGGCACCCGGACGTGCGGCGGAGGCGAAGTAGTCGACGATGAGCCTGCGCGAGTCGAAGTAGTCGACGACGAGCGGCGCGACGAGCCGCGAGACGTGCCACGCGATGTGACAAAGCAACCGGACGCACGGCGTAGACGAAGTAGTCGACGACGAGCCGCGCAACGAGCCGAGGCACCCGGACGCACGACGGAGGTGAAGTAGTCAACGACGAGCCACATGACGAGCCGAGGCACCCGGACGCACGACGGAGGTGAAGTAGTCAACGTGCCGAAGCAACCGGACACGCGGCGTAGTCGAAGTAGTCGACGACGAGCCACGCAACGTGCCGAGGCACCCGGACGCGTGGCGGAGGCGAAGTAGTCGATGACGAGCTGCGTGACGAGCCGCGCGACGTGCCGAGGCACCCGGACGCATGGCGTAGGCGAAGTAGTCGATGAAGAGCCTGCGCGAGGCGAAGTAGTCGACGATGAGTTACGCGAGAAGCCGCGCGACGTGCCGAAGCAACCGGATGCGCGGCGTAGTTGAAGTAGTCGACAACGAGCCGTGCGACGTGCCGAGGCACCCGGACGCACGGTGGAGGTGAAGTAGTCAACGACGAGCCGCATGACGAGCCGCGCGACGTGCCGAGGCACCCGGACGCGCGGCGGAGGCGAAGTAGTCGACGACCAGCGGCGTGACGAGCCGCGCGACGTGCCACGCGGTGTAGCCGAAGCAACCGGACACACGGCGTAGACGAAGTAGTCGACGATGAGCTGTGCGATGAGCCGAGGCACCCGGACGCGCGGCGGAGGCGAAGTAGTCAACGACGAGCCGTGCGACGAGCAGCGCGACGTGTCGAAGCAACCGGACGCGCGGCGTAATCGAAGTAGTCGACGACGAGCCGCGCGACGTGCCGAGGCACCCCGACGCGCGGCGGAGGTGAAGTAGTCGACGACGAGCCGCGTGACGAGCCGCACGACGTGCCGAGGCACCCGGACGCGCGGCGTAGGCGAAGTAGTCGACGACGAGCCTGAGCGATGCGAAGTAGTCGACGATGAGTCACGCGACAAGCCGCGCGACGTTCCGAAGCAACCGGACGCGCGACGTAGTTGAAGTAGTCAACGACGAGCTGCGCGACGTGTCGAAGCAACTGGACGCGCGGCGTAGGTGAAGTAGTCGACGACGAGCCTGCTCAAGGCGAAGTAGTCGACGACGAGCCGTTTGACGAGCGGCGTGACGTGCCGAGGCACCCGGACGCGCGGCATAGGTGAAGTAGTTGACGACGAGCCTGCTCAAGGCGAAGTTGTCGACGACGAGCCGTTTGACGAGCCGCGCGACGTGCCGAGGCACCCGGACGCGCGGCGTAGGCGAAGTAGTCGACGACGAGCCTGCGCGAGGCGAAGTTGTCGACGACGAGCCGCGCGACGTGCCGAAGCAACCGGACGCGCGGCATAGTCGAAGCATCCAGACGCGTGGGTAGGAAAATTGATTCCGCTTTGTCAGGAGCAAGGCAACTTGCTTCAATGGATCTCGGCAAGTCGACGAGTAGATTGATCTTGTTGACGAGGGTCCTTCGGATTCGCCTGGTGGTGATGATCACCCCTACCTGGCGCGCCAGCTGTCGGTGTTTTAGACCGGCAAACCTACCAAGGGGGTACCCAAGGTAGTAGATTGTGCAGTGAGGATCGTGATCGGGAGACCGAGAACTCGAAGGTATGCACAAGGACACGGGACACAAGATATATACAGGTTCAGGTTGCCAAGGTGGCGAACCCTACGTCCTGTTTGGGGATCAAGTATGGTGCCCTGCTCTTGGTGTTGGGTTGAGATCAGGTGCCCGGCTAGGTACCCGACCCTCCTTTATATACTCCAGGGGGCGGGTTCCTAGTCGGTTACAAGGCAGGAGTCCTAGTAGGATTACACGGAACGAGTCTTAGTAGGATTACAGGGGAATTCTAGTAGGAGTCCGTCTTCATCCTTCCTTGCATGGGTACCCGGGGAGTATGCCCGACACCACTACCTCGGTGGGTACCAGGACCGACTACTCGGTGGGCCCCTAGGACTACTCGGCTTGTGCCACATAGCACCTGATGGCGTGGGGCGCAAGGACTACGGTGGAGAAGTACTCGGATAGGAAGCTATACATGTCCTGTACTATGTAGAGAACTCCTAGACGTACCCGACTAGTACTCTCTCCTCAAACCGACTTGTAACCCTGCCTCCCGGGCTATATAAGGCGAGGCAGGGACCCCTCTCTCGGATATGCGCATCATCTTGTAAACACACCCAATCAATCCAGAGCTACGCAGCATACAGGACGTAGGGTATTACGCACCTCGTGGCCCGAACCTGTCTAAATTGTGTGCCACGTGTCTCTTCCTTCGAGTTACCGATATCGGCGAGGCCACATTCATCTACCTCGGGTACTCCCCTTGGTAGGTTGCCGGTCTAAAACACCGACATTGCCACAATGAGTTGTTCTCTTGTTCTTTCATTTCTTTGATTTCCCTTTGTATTATCTCAATTTGCTCTTTTGCTTGATTAAGTTTTTCTAGCTTTTATAAAGCTTTTCTTTTTTCTTGCAGCTAGTTCGCGAATTGTTCTTTCTCTTTCTGAAGTTGTTGTATCTTCTGTTGAACCATCTCTAGTTCTCTGTCTACAGCCTCATCATCATCATCATCATCATCATCATTTTCATGAGCATCTTGTTCTGCGAGTTGTTCTAGAGTGTGTGCTGTCTTCTCAGCTCTTGATTTCTGGAGAGCCTCGAGTTTTGCCCTTCATTCTTGATCTGTGGTGTGCGAAGGTTCTGGAGTGTGAGAGATTCTGTTGTCTTCATCATGGTGGTGCTCCTCTCGGTCGGTCTCTGTGGGAGCATTCTTCTTGAACTTCTTCTGTGGTGGCATCGTGAGCTGTTTTCGGTTGAAAATCACAGTGGGCGCCAATGTTGGGGGATCCGAAAAATCGGATGGAATCCCCGAACACAAGAACACAAGAACAACGAGATTCAATGTGCAATTCGCGAAAGACAGGGAGACAAATAATCTTCAAAAAACTGCTCTCGCCTCAAAAGTTGTGAACCCCTTTACACGTGCCCACGCGCCCCCTTTTATAGGGAGACCTTTATAGGGAGACGAAGGGACTTTTTACATTCCGAGACTACCCTAGAATCTAGAAAATATTCCAAGTGTGAACATGTACATGAATGTCTTTTACATCCCGTGATTTGCGGGGCTAACTTTACATATTTGCAAGCCTGCCACTAGTTCACACTCTAAACCCGTACTTTTTGAGATGACGTATTTGACTTGGCTTCCTCATGATCTCCGAATTTCTTATTCGAGAAGAACACCACTCATTGTAATTTACGAATCAGGACTTCAGCAGATTCCCGAACTTCGCAGGTTTCAGCCTTCAGAATTTCACAGGTTCCTGGTTCCAGGTCTTTGCAGATTTCAGATTCCAGCATTTCGCAAGTTCCTGATTCCTGTGCTTCGCAAATTTCAACCACCCTGAAATGGTCAGTAAATTCACGCGTAGAAGCCAAATTCGGCTATTATTTTTGCATATCACTAGAAAGCCTGAAAAATACTTGAGACTTATCAGGGGCCCTTCATGAATGTCACACTTTCACGAACTTAGAGCTCTTATCCCGAAGTTGAACCACGGACTAGCAAACCCGACGTTTCGAAGGTCGTTTTTCCCTAATTCCCAACAATCGCCAATTACAATAGTACATCCTACTCATGCGGCTACACCGATCTGGAGATATCCTGCCGGACCGAGGGTCCGAACGGGACGCCGGTCATCCGTCTCGGCGGTGACAACTGCACCGTTCTGAACATCTCCTACGACGGTTACACCATCATTCTGCCGGACAGCGACGTGCTCGCCGGCGGCGGCTGCCCCAGGGTCAGCCATAAAGTCACCTTCGACAAGGTTTGGCTGCACGACACCGGCAACGATGCCTGTCTCACCTTCTTCTTCGGCTGCTACCCACGGGCGACCGTGCCGCCTGGATTGGACAAATAACAAATTGACTGCAACAGGTTCAAGAGTCCGGCTGCTGGTGGAGATTCATTCGTGTTTACATCAGATGATCTTGATAAAGCTCAAGAGCACGAGTTGGCTGCGTCCTGCAGTGAGCTTGTCTCCGTGCCAGTAAGGAACGAGACTCTGATGGCAAGTAACCAGTCCATGCTAGCAAGGGCGGATACAGTGAGGTGCTTAGGCACGGGTTCGAGTTGACCTGGAGCCGGAGCACGACGGACACATGCTACCTGTGCGAGCAGTCCGGTGGACGCTGCTCCTACAGCCAGAATAGAGTCTACCTTGGTTGCTTCTGGGATGGTGGGCATCCAGGACTGCAGAAGCCAAGGTAAAGTCTAAAACTGAGGAAAACATTTATTCCATTTATTAAGGAAAAGTTGTTACGGTTGTAAGCCAAGCATTACTCGATTTTTTTCTAGGGTCAATTGGGGGGAGGGGGGGGGGGGGGGGGTGAGATCCCCACCTAAATTTTCAACACTTTCTCAATGATTCTTGTCAACCGGATTTTCGATTACAACTGCCTTTCTATTAAGGTTTGCTTCACAAATAAGAGTGTCAGGATTAACTTTCCTGTTGGTCAAACAAAAACTATAAATTATCTCAATTCTCTTGAATTTCCAGAAGAACAAAACAGATCTCTCAGCACACTATCTAAATTTGATCCATATGATCTGTACAAGACCTCTTAATTTTTTTAAAAAAACCTCTACTTGTCGAAGCTTACATCATTTGGACAAGCAAGTGCGTGCCTCACTGCCTCAGCAGTAAGAGCTGATTTTTAAAGTAAACGGAAGTAAAATTTTCTCACCTATCTCATTTGCCTTGGTGTGTGCTTGTCCATGTGCACACATGATGTTTTCAGTCCTTCAAGTGTTACATATATTGGTACTGTGGTATTCCGAAATGGCGATTTTTCTGGGTTTATATTTGTTAACTCAAAAGCAATTTCTTGTCCAAGTTAATCGATGAGCTTGGATCATATGAGTATTTAGAGGACAAACACGAGGCTGTGACTGTGCTTGACTACTGTTTGATGTTTATATTCTCTATACTTATGTGGTTCTTATGTTCGGTACTTGCAGGGGGTGATCGTAAGAGAACTAAAACATGTAAGTAACTTTCTATGTTGGCCTTACCACAAGTGTTTTTGCAATGCTTATTTCTATGCTGATATTTTGCAAAGCACGCTTTCATAGTATTTTTAAAAACATAACAAAGGCATATATCAAATCATAGGCATGCCATGTTTTGAAATCGATACAGGGCACTCATCAGTGACAAATGGAAAGGACTTCATCCTTCCTTTCGATCGGAAAATATTCCCTTACTATGACTCTTTGCAAATTTGATATCAATACCCCCCGTAAATCGGATTCACTTGTGATATCTTGTTGTGATGCAGATATTGTTGCAAGTGCGTCGGGCCTCCTGCTTCTGTGTCTAATTGTTTTTGCTCTCTTATTGACCTACAAATATGGTTTTCTGCCTTTTAAATCGAAGGATGGGTCAACAATTGAGTCCTTTCTACAAAAGAATGGGAACCTACAGCCAAAACGATGCAGCTATGCAGATGTGAAAAGGATGACAAAATCTTTTGCTGTGAAGCTAGGCCAAGGTGGATTTGGTGATGTATACAAAGGCAACCTCTCTGATGGCCGACAGGTAGCGGTTAAGATGCTAAAGGATACCAAGAGTAATGGGGAAGAATTTATGAATGAGGTGGCTAGCATTAGCAGAACTTCTCATGTTAACGTTGTTACACTTTTAGGATTTTGCTTGCAAGGATCCAAAAGAGCACTCATTTACGAGTACATGCCCAATGGTTCACTTGAAAGGTACGCTTTCAACAGAAACATGAATAGTGAAAATACACTAAGCTGGGAGAAATTATTTGACATAGCAATTGGCATTGCTAGAGGACTCGAATATCTCCATCGAGGATGCAATGCACGCATCGTGCATTTTGATATCAAACCCCACAACATTCTGTTAGATCAACATTTCTGCCCTAAGATCTCTGACTTTGGATTGTCCAAGCTATGCCTCAATAAAGAGAGTGCTATCTCCATTGTTGGTGCAAGAGGAACAATAGGCTACATTGCCCCTGAGGTCTTCTCAAAGCAATTTGGAACAGTGAGCAGCAAGTCTGATGTCTTTAGTTATGGAATGATGGTCCTTGAGATGGTTGGGGCAAGGGACAGGGATATTAATGCAGATAATGAAGAAGCTAGTAGTAGCCAATATTTCCCTCAGTGGATTTATGAACATTTGGATGACTACTGTATCAGTGCTTCTGAGATTAATGGCATGACCACAGAGCTTGTGAGGAAGATGATAGTGGTAGGCTTGTGGTGTATACAAGTGATCCCAAATGATCGGCCAACAATGACTAGAGTCCTGGAGATGCTGGAAGGCAGCACAAGTAATCTTGAACTGCCACCCAAAGTGCTATTGGGTTGATATGCATCAATATGTTCCCAATAAAAATGTTACTCGCTGAAATCAGTTTGCTCAAGTGCAAATATTTGTTGTACTTAAAATAAAGGGAATGCATCAAATGTTTACTTTTGGGTATGTAAACAGAGATGGAACTAATATTTGAATTGCTAACCAGGGATGGTCATATAGCAACGTATGATAATATTATTTGAGCAGACTAGCTACAACCTACAAGTATGGTTTCATTTTTGCACTCGTACTGATTTTTTTAGATAATAGATAGAAATCCAGGTGAATATATCTATACTATAAGGAGCGAAGATAATTGAAAACTTTTCTCACCCAAATTGGGTCCACCGTACCACTCACGCCAGACCCACATGTCATATGTTTTTACAAGTAGATAGGGTGGAAGGACTATGGAAGGACCGAAAAATCGCAATTTGAAGAGTGTTTCTGCCCAAAACTTAATTTTTTTTCTCACCCACCCGGTGTATACCCACCTTACCTACCCGCCTTGGGCCCACTTCCTTCCCGGTCCCCTTCCCCGTCGCTGCCGGACGCGGATTCAGACCCTGCTTACATCCACCGTCCATGCGCGCCATCCAACGACCAGCTGTGGTGATCTTATCTTTTCACCCGACCCCACAAGGAGTCCTGCTCTCGCGGGAAGGAAAATGACAGCGCTGACGGGCCAACTCGCCGCCTGCACGATGCCGGTGGCTCTTCTCCCCTTCTACCGGCGACGCGCTCCCGCGTTTGTCCGTGGATGTCCTCCCCACTGAAGGACCGATTAGGCCACCAGAGAGGGGGGAGTGAATGGGAGTCGATAAAAATTCTTCTCTAAAGAGATAACTCGGCCTATGCCCCAAATTCACAACCAAGACTTCCCACACGAGTTTGTCAAGGTCGTGTAGTGACAATGGACCTACCAACCCTAAGAACAAACCCCAAACGATCCCAAAGCGAAAGCGAAACTTAAGGGGCAAAGGAGTTAGCAGCACTGCGAAAACCCAGGCGGACTGTCCGCGACCTCCGGGCGGACCGTCCGCGTGGGTACGGCGGACCGTCCGCGAGCTACGGCGGACTGTTCGAAAAACATTCCCGAACCTCCAGTACTGCACCCTCAATAACGGACCGTCCATGATGGGCCCGCGGACCGTCCGCCTTGCCACGGACCGTCCGGCACTTTAGTACAGACCGTCTGCGAATTTCGTGCAACAAAAATCCACCAACAAATCAAACGAAAGACACGCAAGAACTCGCGAAGAACACGAAGAACACTTGGGCTGTCAGGCTCCTCGCGGACCGTCCGCCACGCCCACGCGGACTGTCCGCCAGGAGAAAACCTGTAGCCCGAGCCCGACCTCTTGAAGGTTAAACCTCCCCCCTTTGCCCGATCCCCCAAATCAACCAAGGGAAAGCTACCAAATCATAGGTGAAGATGAAGCGCCTCTAGGAGACGGTATACCTACGAATTTGTAGCCTCAAACCCAGTGAATCGAGAGGAATCGAGATTCTACCGAGCTCAAGCACAAAGCTAGGTTTCCAACCGAATTCCTTCAATCGGAGGCCGAATTCGGAGTTTGAGGGGTCATGATCAAGCACAAAGATGCACAAGGCAACTATCCATGATCCCCACCAACAGATCCGAACCCAAACACCTCAGAATCGAAGGAACATACCACGCACGAAAATCCAACGAAAATAGCTCGGAAAAGACACGAAAAACCAACGAGCTACAAGCGGGAAATCGATGCCACCATGAAAGCTTCCATTCACTCGGAGGTCAGATTCTTTACAAACGGAGGAAAAATCTAACCCTATGGAGCAAGGAAATGAGAAGCAATCCGGATGGATGGTTTACCTGGAAACCCTAGAGCTAATATTTGTGAGTCCCTTCCGGGCCAAGCAAATGACCACGCTACCCCTAGCATTTAAGTTGTGATACAAACCCCTTAGGGGCAAATAGGTCATGTAGCACTCCTCTTCATCGCACGGCCACGTCGTCGCCGTAGACCGCGTCCTCCCAACGCAAGCCCTATGATCCCGCCACGCGTCTGCCGGCATCGAAGCTTCTCAGCGCTCCCGGATCCCGTCTCCGCCCGCCGAGCCTCCAGTCTTGGTTTTGTGGCTCAACCTATTAACCTGACGATTTTGTGGTGAACCACCTCAAACCTCGCGTGCAGACTCCGGTCGTGAGCCGCTACCCTACACCGGCTCCAATTGACGACTTCGTCTTGCTTTCCTTTCCACCATGCGGCCCACACTTGACCCCGTTGGCCACCGGATCCCTCGAGTTAGGCCTACTTGTCTCTCCACTCCTCGGAGGCCCCGCAAGGCATAGACCTTTCGCTCCCACTCTTCACCTGCACCAACGCAAATCAAGCCGCAACCTGCACCTGCAATACTCGGCCAAGAGTCAGTTCACACCACGTTGTCAATCACTCATCACAGTTAGTAGCGACCATCCACCGGTCCTCGGATGCTCCGGTCCTCAGTCTCCCCCTTGATGAGTGCATTGACAACACACACAAGTAACCAATTCAAAGAGAAGAGAAAAAGAAAAGAAGCAAAAGAAAAGCTCAAACAAGTGATCAAAAGCCAAACAAAAGCCAAGAAAAGATCACTTGAGTGAGAAAAATCTCGGTCCCCTAAGGCAAGGGCAACGGCTCGACACAACCGGGATAAAATGCTCCAAAATTGCCGACTCCTCAAGGTGAGGCAAAAGGGCTCGAAACCATCGAGAAAAGAGCACAACTAAAATTCAGGCGAAAAAGAGCTCCCAAATGCATGAATGCAAGCTCACCTTGAACAAATGCATTTCTCCCAATTTTTCTTTCCTTGATGCAAAACTCCCCCTGGAAACAAGAATTGGGTACTTTCCTCCCCCTTGTTGGTAATGCATGAATCAAGTCTACAAATGTAAGCATGTGCTTCTCAAATATACAAAGAGCTCTACAACATGCTAAAATTGAGACATAGACAAGCAAGATAGCCACAAGTTGAGCACAAGCATCGCCAACAAGATAGAAAGGGACATACAAGCAAGTGACATAGACATGATCAAAGTGAAGCATTTTTCACAAAGATTCTCTCTCGTGAGCATAGGACCTATGCATGATCAAACTGAGCGCAAACAACATATAACTCACAAACTTCATGCAAGGTCATACATTTTTATCACAAGGTCATCACAAACACCTACAAGATATCTCATGTCATGTCAAAGCCACCGAGCCATGTGTCCACTTCTAGATATGACACTTCCCATTGGTGGACATCATGCAATGATTTAGCACCCAAGATAAGGAAATTAAAGCATTTATGCCATGGAAGCACATTTTTGAAGCTTAGGCATCTCACATACCATTTTCATGATTTACAAATTAAGCATGGTACATGAAGTGCTTTTGCGGCAAAAAGAAGCTTAGGCTTCTCGACAAGGTAGCATGTAGGCTAAACATTCATGATGATAAATGGATCTTTGATCCCAAATGAAAAGAACATGGTTCCAAGCATAAATTAAGAAAGATATAGCCATAAGCACCCAAAATGAACATGAAAGGCATTCTACTCACAAGAGAGGGTCATATAGAATTTTTACAAAAGAAAGCCATCCACAAGCATATATATCCCAAAGCTACCAAGAGCATAGCTATACATCTCATGAGCATCACAAGCAAAGTCATAACCTCATATCTAGCATATCATGGTGAGCAAAGCATATGAGAGAAGCACATCTCTATGGCATAAGTTACAAATGCAGTCTATGATACAAAGATGCAAACATGATATGATACAAAAATGGAAATGCAACATGCATATGTACATCAACCCTCCCAACCGAAGCTCAAAAAGGAAAAACAACTCCAAGCTCTCCTCGCAAACGAGCAAATGTAGCTTGGTCCAAAGGCTTGGTTAGGATATTGGCAAGCTGCTTTTCTGTAGGTACATTGTCTCGCAGGAAGTGGTACCTCACTTCTATGTGTTTGGTTCTGGAGTGAAGCACGGGGTTTTTGGCAACACTAATGGCACTCGTGCTATCACACATGAGAGGTACACGGGAACACTCCTCACCAAACTCACTCAACGTGTATGTGATCCAAAGCAGCTGTGAGCAACAACTAGCGGCAGTAACATATGCGGCTTTTGTGGTAGATTGAGCTACAGTAGACTGTTTGCGACAGGAACAAGAAACAAGCGAGGATCCCAAAAACTAGCAAGTACTCGAAGTCGATTTCCTATGGACTCGACACCCCGCAAAGTCGGCATCCGATAAACCAAGAAGCGAAATAGAAGAGGACGTCGAGTACCAAAGACCGAGCTCAGGAGTGTATCGAAGATACCTGAAGATCCGCTTGACGGCCTGCCGATGTGAAGTCCTCGGCGACACCTGAAAACGAGCGCACAGACACACAGAAAACCAGATGTCCGGCCTCATTGCCGTCAAGTACAAGAGGGAGCCGATCATGCTCCAGTACTCCTTTTGGTCCACGGGCTCTCCGTCCTCGTCCGCGTCAAGCACTGTAGTCGTACTCATCAGTGTCGACAGGGGCTTCGAGTCATCCATCTTGAACTCTTGAGGATGTCCTTCGTGTACTTGGCTTGATTCACAAAGGTTCCCTCCTTCGCCTGCTTGATCTGAAGCCCGAGAAAGAACTGCAATTCTCCCATCATGGACATCTCGAATTCTTTGCTCATGTCCTCTGCAAACCTCACAACCAAAGAGTGAGACGAGCCGCCAAAGACAATATCATCCACGTATACCTGAACAATTAGGATATCATCACCCTGCCTGAGGAGAAAAAGAGTCTTGTCAACCTTGCCCATCTCAAACCCCTTGCTGAACAAGAACCCCCTCAAGCAGAAATACCAAGCACGGGGAGCTTGTTTCAGCCCATACAACGCCTTTCTCAGCCTATACACCCTGTGGGGAAACTCAGCACTCTCAAAGCCCAGTGGTTGCTTCACATAAACTTCCTCTTCTAGAAACTCACTCAAGAAGGCACTCTTCACATCCATTTGGTACAATTTGAACCCTTTAGCCACAGAAAAGGCTAGAAGGATCCTAATTGCCTCCAAACGGGCTACAGGAGCAAATGTCTCCTCATAGTCTATCCCCTCCTTCTGACTATATCCCTGAGCAACCAACCTCGACTTGTTCCTCACCACCTCACCATTTTCTCCCTCTTTGTTTTTCCACACCCATTTTGTCCCAATAGGTTTGTAGTTTGGTGGTGGCTCCACTAACTCCCACACTTGGTTTCTCTCAAAATTCTCTAACTCCTCATGCATGGCATTCACCCAATTAGGATTATATAGAGCGTGTCCAATGTCTTTCGGCTCAAAAGTAGCAACAAAGGCTGAATGAGCAAAGTGAGAAGCATTTCTGGACCTCGATCGTGTCGTACACTCATTGATGTCGCCGATGATTCTTGAGGGTGGATGATCAACTTGAATGCGCCTCGGTGCCTCTCGCCTGGAGACAACCTCCCCCTCAGCAGCTGCTTCCACTTAATCTTGCTGGATCGTAGGCGGTGTAGGGGATGGACCATCCTGCACCGTAGTCGTCATAGTGGAAGTAGAGGGTACATGCGTGTAACACCCCGCGTTTTTGCTCAGTGACAATTTGTGCTAATGACCCACTTAATCACTCCTCTAACTACCCTTGAGGACATTAGGTCAACCCTTGGTCAAAGCCCTAGCTCAAAACTCTTTTATCCCCTTTGACCCCTTGTTGCCATTCTAGAACTTTGGCACGTTCTCCAAAATTTCTCTAAACACTTCAAAAGCACCCAAAAGGAAAAAATGTGCAGAATGTTGAGGCACACAACTTTGCTGTTGAGTGGCATGGCTGGTTTGGAGTGTAGGAGGGTGAAAATGGCAAAACAAGACCCTGGTCTACTGTTCACAGGCACCGAGAATTTGGCCAGGTTGGCATGGCGTTCCTGCTCGAATTCTTGAACAAAACCCCTACAAGTCTTTGTGAAAGTTGTAGAGTAATGTCTGATCTTCAACTTTGCTTCAGACCCTATGATGCACTTTAGTTTGAAAATTTAGAGAAAATCCAATTTGAAGTCAGCCTCAGCGAACTGTTTTCGCCCGGGAACGCCAGAGCGCGCCCACGCGCGACGTCGCGCACTCGTGCCACGCCAGTGGCCGTACGCACGCCGCGCGCGCACGCCGAAGCACCGGCGAACCCGGCGGTCCATGCGCCGCGCCGAAATGCCACCGTGGGTGACGATCGCGAGCGTTTGGACGGCGCAAGGTGGCCGGTTTCCACTTGCCGGCGAGCCAACCGCCGCACGCCATTGGCCGCCACCCCGCCGCACGTCGCAGCGCCTTGCTGCCCACGCCGCGTGTGCACCGGCGACGTGGTTGACCCCATGACCTCTTAACCGACCTCCAGCACCCATATAAACCCGCCCCGGTCGCTCCCCGCGCGCACGCGCACTTCCCCCCGAGCCGCCGCCGTCCGCCATTGGCGCCGCTCGGTGTGAACCCTCTTTCGGTCACCGTCCTCTCTCACCCAAACGCCTAAGCTCTTCCTTGTGCACCACAACACCTCCCCGAGCCGCTTATTGATCAAGCCGAGCCACACATTCGCCGGAACCCGAGTTCCCGCGACCGCCGCCGGGCCGCCGCCGTCGAGCTCGCATCTCCGCCGATTCCCCGAGCCCAGGCAACTGCTCAGCGCTTTCCCTAGGTCACATGGAAGCTCCCCGTCCAGCACGTGGTTGAGCCCAGCCCTTCCCTCACCGCCGTCCGAGTTCCCGCGGGCGCGCCGCTGTTGCTCCACCGCCGCCGCTCGCCGGTGACCTCCCCGGCCGGTCCAGCGCCACCAATCGATCGCGGGTGAGTCCAATCGACGATCCCCGTCGCTTGTTTGCCTGGCCGCGCTCCACCTCACCGCCGGTGAGCTTGCCACCGCCGTCGGGCCTGAGGGGGAGGAGCCGAGGGTATTTGTGTGAAGATTTTAAAAGTTTTAGGGTCTGCAGTGTAAAAAGATTGTTCCCTGTTTTGTGAATTGGTCCAACACCTTGTAAAATCGATAAAAATCGTAGAAAAATCCAAAAATAGCAAACCCAATTTTGTTGTGCTCAATATAACAAGAGCTACAACTTTCTCCAAATGTGTATATACTTTTGAGTTATAGTTTTTGCTCGAAAAATAGGATTTTAAAATACTTAGATTTGTGTTTCTGCAAAATCCACACAACATCTTGAGCTGGAGTTTGGATACGTTGTGGTAACTAGTATGTCTAGGTTCGGTGCCAAAATTTGCACAAAGATACTGAAGGGATTTTCCTGTATAAATTATTTTGTGATATTGATAAATCTGCTTAGATGATTTTTGTAGCTGGATATATAATTATTTTTGAGCCCAACTTCTGGCTATGGTCATGTTATGCTAAAAAGCATTTTTGGTGAATTTACCATGATTTTAGCTCTGTTAGAAATATTATTTCCTCATTTATGCTTGTTTTTAATCATAAATATGTGTAGCATGTTTCATAAAGGCTATATGTGTGTTTGTTAGTTCTTTGGGATTGTTTTGGACCAGAGTATGTGTAGGAGAAAGATGGGACTTATTTCTGTCATATTTATTTTATTATGCATTATTTCCTTTTGTGCTGACTAGAAATGCCCATAAATTGGTGTACTAAATCCCATGGTCCAAAATCCTTTTTCTTGTTGTCCAGAGGTATGTCCTTGGTCAGTAGGACCAGTGGGTGCTGCTGGACCAGTTTGTTGTGATTTAGTTATGCAAAAGAGCTCAAACTAGATTAATCTAGAAAAGGGAAAATAGGGAAATCACTCTCTCTAGTGCATGACTTAAGGAGAAGTGTTAGGAAAAGTAAAATGGTGCTAGGAAAGTAATTTCCTTGCTGTTTGTTTTTAAATTAAATATTTCTTTAATAGATGTGCACACAATCACCTTAAAGAGAAGGCTAAATAGGCTTGTTGATTATTCCTTTAAAAGAAAGAATGTTGAAATACTTTTGTTAAGGTGAATATGGCCAACCATATACTCCTTGCAACTGTTTGCTACTGTTTTCAAATTAATTTAAAATAATTACACTCCTAATCACTGCATTGCATTCCCCGTGTAGAAGTCCCCGACGGTAGCTATACGCTTGTGCCGGCTGACGAGGACGAGGGAGCAGGAGGAGACGTGCACTACGTGACCGTATAGCAAGACCCAGGCCAAAGTCCGGAAGTTTGTGTGTCTGCTTGGGCTAACGAAGGCAAGCCCCGGTTTATTCATTAACCCCAGAGTTTCTTTAAACTTCTGAATTTACTTCATGTTATTGTATGTGCATTTACGTTCAGGAGTTGAAATGAAACCCTAGTTGCATGATCCTTAAGTACCAATGATCTTTTACTAGCATGTTAGGTTGCTAGTTGCTATGCTATAAGGATACGGTACAAGTCGAGTGATGTTCGTCACTCACGAGAATAGGATCTCCTTTATGGAATCACCATATGTTTAATGAATTACTCATGTGGTAAGAGCATGGGATTTGGGCTCCGGTCCAATGGCTTCGTTGGCTAAGTGTTTGAAAGTACTAAACACTTGCCGGAAATGGGTACGGTAAGCCTAGTACCTAAATGAGGCGGTACGGGGTTTTACTATCACTACTCTTAGGGTTGCGACCCCGGGCTCGCCACCAGAGTGCATGCGTGAGGCTAGGTGACCTTAGTGGCGTAGCCCAGATAAACCTTGTACTTAAGACTGTGAGCTATTATCCCCAAACCGAGGAATGACGGGAACCGCCTGGTCGGTGTACTCTTGGTGAGGACACCTTCCGCATGTTTAGGTCCACCTTGCAAGGTTTTGAATCAATCGATTGTCGGCCTCTCACCGTCATCTGAGACTACTTACCTGACTAGCTATGATATCCCATTAAGATGGAACTTTGTGAAGATTATTACCTTGATTAATTGTTTGTACAACTTTGGTTGTAATAGTTGCTTATCTAGTAATGATTACTTCAACTAGAACATGAGCTAAAATATGGAAAGTAAGGATTCACTACTTAGCGGCATTTTGGCAAACAAACCCATTAGCCAAAAGCCTTGCATGACTAGAGGTAAAGTCTTTCTTTTAGACGGGTAAGTCTTGCTGAGTATTAGTATACTCAGCCTGCTTTATAAATGTTGTTCCAGGTAACGCATCTGATGTGTGGCCCGGAGAACTTCCACCCGGCTGGGAGCTGGAATGGGTGGATGACGAAGAGTGATTGCATCATGGACAGGTCTCCTATGATGTGATCGTATCGTTTAGTTATCTTTCGCTATTTTCAATAAACTCTGAACCATTTACTTTCATGAACTATGTTTGTAATAATGGACCCTAAGGGGATTTGATGTTAATTTGTAAGGCACTCTGGACTCTCCTTCGTGAGAGTTTTAATGCATACGTTCGATCCTCTCAGTGATGTCAAGTGATTTACCGGGCGTTAACCCGACAACACTCAATGGGATACTTCTTTATTATCGCTTAATGACCAAATGGAGTGGTTTAGGCGATAGTACGGAATTATCCTGGGTGGGGTTATCACAATGCGTGGCTGGAGCTTCACCATATCACCATCATCCTCTCCAGCATCATCCTCCTCGTCCTCAAAGATCTTCTTGCCAACTTCATCATCACCTGCACACTCAAAGACAGACGAATTGCATGGTTGTGTCTCGTCGAAGGTCACCTCGCAAGTCTCCATGACTATGTTAGTATCAAGGTTGAGCACACGAAAGGCTCAAGAATGACTAGCATAACCCAAGAAAATCCCATCGGAAGACCTTGACTCAAACTTATCAAGCCTACCCTTCTTGAGAATGAAGCACCAACAACCAAAAGCGCTGATATGGCTCACTCTAGTTGCTCGCCCGTGCATGAGCTCATAGCACGTCTTGTTCAAGAAGGCCCTCAGAAAAATCCGGTTCCCAACATGGCAAGCGGTATTCACCACTTCCGCCCAATATCTCCTTGGAGTCCTATGCTCATCAAGCATCGTTCGAATCATCTCACAAACGGAACGATTTTCCCTCTCAACCACACCATTCTGACAAGCCACATAGGGATAAGAAAACTGATGTTCAAGACCCAAATCACGACAAAAGGTTTGAAAATGAGAGTTTTTAAATTCACTGCCATTGTCGCGACGAATAGCTCGAATAGCATCTCCATGTCTCTCGTTCTTCAACCTCAAGATTAGATCCCTCATGAAAACAAAAGTCTCCCCCTTGTCAGCCAAAAAGAAGACTCAAGCATAGTGAGAATAATCGTCCACAACCACAAGGACATACCATTTCCCACCCGCCGAGCACAAACGAGCTGGACAAACCAAGTCCATATGGAACATCTCACATGGCCTCTCTATCATAACGAATGTCAGAGGCGGATGAAAGGCAGCGACCATCTTGTCATGCCTACACGGAGCACATACCAAATCCTTTTGGTATTTCAACTTTGGCAATCCTCGGACCAATCCTAGCCCACTCAAGCATGACAACAAGTCAAAACTCAAGTGACCTAGTCTTCTATGCCATTTCCAAAGCTCCGCCGAAACATCAGCAACCAAACAACGAGAAGAGCCAACACACTGAGAAAAATCGACTCTGAAAATCTGACCCTCGGGGACGATCGTGCACACGAGACACTACATGAAAAATTCACTTTGGTAACGGGCGTAGATTGCCTTTGGTAACGGACAATGCGCCCGTCACCGATCAAGTGTTACAAATAAGCCAAGAAAGGTAACAGGCAGATGCCCATTACTGATAACACATATTCGTAACGGGCATAAAACAACAACCGTTACCACAACTAGCCACCGGTCACGTGAAATGGCCATTTCTCTGGCCCCACAGAGAACTTTGGTAACGGGCACCAAAACAAAGCCCGTTACTGTGAAATCAATATTAGAGACGCGTGTGGTGAACCTGCGTCTCCGATGTCTCAACGAACGGGCCACGTTGTGGGGCCCACTGGTCAGTACTGGTAACGGGCTTTTACTGTGCCCATTACTTAGTTGGCATGTTTGTAACAGGTGTTCCAATTGAAGCCTGTTACTCAGTGATCAGTGTTTGTAACAAGCTTTAATTAACGCCTGTTACAGATACGTAGGCCACCCCTACAGTAACCTATTGCCTGCTTGCCGGCTGCATCCTGGATCCAGCCAGGATTTGCCAGCCATCAGGGGCTGCATCCTGGAACCAGCCAGGATATGACTAAATTCACCAAATTAGATCCAGCATCCAAATTGATAGAAATCCACAATTCACATGCATCATATGACAAAATTCAGCATCATCATCTCACAAGGAGGAAATGCATCTCACAAGGAGGAATGCAACAATATCACAAAAATTCATGGACAAGGAGGAATGCAAAAATTCCCTAGTCACCATACATAATCTGAGTCCACACATCCGGCTGTGATCACCTGTTCCATGAGGAATGTGGCAATTCCTTCACGAACATCTGCCAGCAATGATTTGTCAAGAGGACGCTCATATAGCCCTAATCTCTGGATATAACAATGTCACCAGTCAACACACATGTATAGGTGCTTACCAAACATGTGCAGTGCTAATAAGCAAGAACTGTGCTCAGTTGCAGGTTTTACAAATGAAGATCCCAAGAAAGTACCTCCATATGTGGGCCTCTTTCTTTTAATCGAAGCATGTGATAGGCACAATAGAAGCCGCAGAGTCTGGATCCAGTAGGTTGTTGGTGGCACTACAATAAATATACAAAGAAAAATAGTGGTGATCGAGAAGAAATAAACTCAAGCTTTAGTACTAGCTTCCACAGGAAGGAAATAAGTGGTATGTACCTTAACATCTTTGACGTGTTCCAAGGCGCCAAGGCGCGAGAACTTTATGCCACAGTAACGTTCCCAAGCCCTACAACGAAACAATCAACAATGGTTAGGACACTATTAATTAATATACTCTGTACAATTTGTTGAGGAACGTCCGCAGGTTAAGAAAGAAATAACTTACTCATTAATGATTAGCTCGAAAGGGCCAGTATTAGTATTAATTGTCATCAATGAATCAAGATAGTAGACCTTCTGCTGCTTCGGAACGATCGCCACTGCAATCCGGTGGTTTGTACTGAGATAAGCGGTAAGCATTAAATTCTTTTTAGCATATAGTTTGAAGGCATTGAGCATATAGGACACAAAGAAATCAAGAGTGTCATCTGTGTTGTTCAACATTGTCGATCAAAGGCATGCAGGATCAAGGAAGCCAACTGCAGGGCCCTTGTTCTCAACTTCTACAGTCATATTCCTATTAGTAAGAATAAATGGAGTGTAAGGAGGCAAAATAAATATGGTAATAAAGATGATGTTAGGGAAAAAACACATTTCGATAGAGGATGTGATTACTGAGAAGCAGATTAAATTTTCAAGCAACTTAAAGGATGAAGTAGCGAAGAAGTGTCAGATCCAAAGCATCCAAGTTGAAGAGATCATACAAATCACTGAGTTGCACATATAGCTACTGGAGTTTGTTTGATGATTCATCTCTCTAAGGCCATGCATTGGTCCCAAGCTGAAGTGTGACCATAATATGAGAATCATCATCTGACTTACAACGTTGCATGTAGAATGTGTGCAGCTTTCTGGTAAAAAGAGCAGCCTTTTTGAGATCACCATCACTGAGAAGGCTTTTTCCGATTTCGTAATTTGGGTTAACCATAGCCAAAGGATTCTTCTCAGTGTCACTCTCAGATTGCTTTGGGTTAGTCATATACTAACGATTCTCCTTGGTGTTTCTCTTAGATCGCTTTCTAGTAGTCCTCTTAGAGGTTTTATTTACAGCAATTTCCTTTTCCTGCTGCTTTGAGATGGCTGAAGAAGGTTTCTTAAGGGCTTCCTTGCCTGCTGTAGGTGGTGTAGAGCTTTTATTTTTGGTAAGTTTCTTTTCTTGCAGCTTTGAAATGGCTGAAGGTTTCTCAAGTGATTTCTTGCCTGCTGTACGTGGTGTAGAGATTTTATTTTCGGCAAGTTTCTTTCCTTGCTGATTTGAAATTGCTGAAGGTTTCTCAAGGGCTTTCTTGCCTAGTGGTTTCTCACCAGGACCTATTATAGAGGTATTAGGCCCATATGTACCTACTTTGGCATGATTGTTTTGAGCACTTCTGTTTGGGGTGTAGGTTTTGTTGTTTCACGAGGAGGAGAAGGAGAAGGTGGTGGTGGGCATGGTGCTGGGGATGGAATATTTGGTGTCTCTTGTGGATGTGGGATGCAAGTTTTTCTATTTTTTCTGGACTAGGAGTAGGTGGGGATGGAATATTTTGTGTACCTTCCGGATGTGGGGATTGAGGAGGAGGAGGGGAACCATCTGAGGAAGGAACCTATACCATATTGTGTGAATTACAAGGAATCTGTACCGTAGCCTGTGAACGAGATTTACATGTTGGTGCTCCTTTGATGTCAATCTGACACCTTCTCCACTGTAACCTCTGTCCTTTAGCTTGTCCAAGTTTCATCACCTCGTCATTAGGAGGATATTCCAACAGTTCATCCGCAAAGATAGTATATACAGTGATCACTTCAACCACAACACAGTCTTCATGAATCGGGACTATTTGTAGCGTAGTCTCCTCTGGATGAACAAGACCAAGTGCAGCCTCACATTGAAGCCCCCTCCACGCGATCCACAGGCCACAGTGTGTGGGTTCAATCAACATGCCTATAAAGTCTTTGTGTGTACGATCGTCACAACGCACCCCCGTCGCCAACTTTGCAGTGCCATCGATCAAACCTACATCTGCTGACGCACAACTGCTCTTCAGTGTGGCGAGTGAAGGGCTTGCACGATTGGACATTGGTGACAACACCATCTGGTGACAACACCACCTCTGCATCTGCATGTTCTGCATCCGCATCTCAGCCACCAGTTCTTGCTTGATTTGTTCCTTTATCTTTTCCGTATCAACTGATGTGTTGGTCTTCGTCCTCTTCCTCTTCCTGTACAACTCGACATGCTGAGGCCATGCATACTTCCAGCCCTGGTAGCTGGAGACACCACGCACACGACTTGGTTGTTCAGGGCGGCCCAAGCACTGACTTAGCACATCATACCCCTCTGCCCTGCCATTCCTGAAGATTCTGCACATGCAATCTTCTCCTTGATGTCTGTAACCAATTTTTCTGCCTCTTTGTTGTTGAACACTATCACGGCAACACGGTCTTTAATCACTAGCTTACTCCTTGCTCGTAGCCAATTCTTGGAACGATCGTCAGGGTAGGCGTCATATGGGTTGGGGATACCAGCTACAGCTAATTGTCTATCCTCTTCCTCCCATTTTTCTAGTTTCACAGTATAACCAGCTGGACCCATGTTGTGCTCGCTTGTGTTCCGGCTTTGGAGTTCTTTGAACTTGACACTAGCAGATGAGGCTTGCTCGGTTTCTACTTGTTTCATGAACTCCTTCCACTATTCCGGGACAATAAACGGGTGCCTTGTAAATGGCTCAAGTCCTTTTTTGATAAAATCTCGCCTAAGCTGAAATCTAATTGTCTCCATGCCTTGGCTACCGTCTTCCAGAAAAGCTAGAATGCCTGCAGTTTCGCATCTTCCTAGAACTTCAAATGTTTCTGCACATGCTTATCAAACAAGTCCCACTTTTCATCATTGCTTAGCTCTTTGATTTCCATCAAGTTCAAAGGTATCTTTTGTCTAGCAACGAGCCCACGAGTGCCCTGAACTTGCTCTTTTGGGTTAATGGTACTGGCATACCCACTATGTCGACCTCAGTGACTATCATTGTGTCACTTGGCCACTTTGTAGGATGTCATTGGCGCTCTGCCTTGGCGCTGAGCCCCACCCATCTGGTCTTGTTGTGCACTAGCAGTGCCATAACCCTCTTCTTCATATTGTGGCCCAGGTCTATAGTCCTCGTCATAATTATCATGTGAATTAATAGTCAAGGGAATTACAGTAACTACTTTAGCCCACTGTAATATCATTGGTTCTTGGTAAGCCATTAACATAAATGGAAAATTCAGTAACCAAAAAATTATTGCAGGCAAAGCGACCATACCATTTTAATGCAGTCTGCCTCAGTTGCTGATGAGGTACTTATTCAACTTGGAGAGAATGTGCAGATGTGCATAGGAACAAGAGCAAAACCAAATGTAAGAGTCAATCTAAAGGGAAATGCTAAGTATGTATACGATCGACAGCTAAGTATGTCCACATGTACTTATACAAAGGAGCCATGACATACCCTGCAATTCCCACAAGCACAAGTATATTTATACGCATTTATATAAAAAGAAAACCATACACACACATATGTTGTATACTTGATTACCTGAACGCATGTGTGCTGCAAAAGTGCACTTGGCCTAATTCCATAAAATCGAGCAAATATACCAAATTACATTATTACTGAATAGTTGTTAATTTTACAATTATTACCGAGTTGGTAGAATGCATTTACCGAATTGTATAAGATATTTTTAGAGCGGCATACCATAAACCTTGGATTCGCCACTGACCTTCGCACTGCCGGAGTGGAGGGATCTCTACTCCTCGTCGCTGCCTGCTCGCCGCCACGTCCTCATCCTTGTGTCGACCCCGTGGCTGTATCCCTCCTCCTAGTCGTCGTCGTCGCTGGATCCCTCCTCTAGTCGTCGTCGTCGTCACCGCCGCCGCCGCAGCTCGGTCCCTCCTCCTCTAGATCTCACTATCAGAGGTGTGGTGCGCGTCGCTCCGAGCGTGGTGTGGCGCATGTCTCAATGAAGGGGTGTAGAGTGGGTCGCGGCATGGGGGGTGAGGGGGACGAAGGCGAGGGGGAGAAAGTGGCGGCGGCGGCGCGAGGGGAGAGTGGGAGGAGACTGCATGAGGGAGGCGTCCTTCCCTACTAACCTAGCGCAAGTGGGCTTGTGTGGGCCTTAAAACGAGTAATGTAGTTCACATCACCAAGCAAACTAACTCATAAGTCACAACAAACATATTCACATCTGACATGCATCAGCAGGGCGCATCACCATAATAAGACTGCATGAGCTGGGCGCATCACCAAACAAGATTGTTGCTGCAAGGGAACTAGTTAGCTATCTAGATGGCTTCTTTTGTGCTGCTGCCTCAAGTTCAGCTAGCCTTGTCTCTAGTTTTGCAACTCTTTCTGCCAGCTCAACATTCTTCTTTAGAAGTTCAATCTCCTGCCTCTTATGTGTGGCTTTAAGCTGCTCATCCTACTTGTCAATTCCTTTCCAGATGTAGTCAATGTCATCACGAGTAATAACACGGTCCTAAAACAAAGGAAAAATTATATTGATGCAAGCTTCATAACAGTTGTAATTTACAAGAAAGTTGTTTTAGCTCTAACTGGTTTCAAAACTTGCCTGCTTCTCTTCAGCCGATTCCTTGAGCTTGTTGATTTCAGTCCAAATCCGGTCAATGTCATGTGCAACAACTTCCTACAACAAATGGAAATAGATGCATTAGAACAATTGATCAGTGAAGATGTGAAGGTCCAAGGACATATCTCGTGCGTGATGGTTTCAGAACTTGCCTCATGGTATTCAGAGTCGTCGTCAGAGTTGTTGTCGGAATCGTCGCTGGAGTTGTTGCCAGAGTCGTCACCGGAGGAGATGAGGTCTACCACCACCACTCTTCTGCCCGAGTCGTCGCTTGGGGAGTCCGCACTCACCTCAATGCGTGTGGAATGCTTTTTCCTTCGCGTTGAGGAAGAAAACCATGCTTCTCCACGGCAGGCATTGCAGGAGTCCGCCAACTTGGCCCTTGCGCACGTGTACGGCTTCCTCCCCCTGGCCGACGAAGAACCGGTTTCTTCCATGGAGCGCCGAGGAAGACGCACGGGGCGGCACGCTGGGACGGCTCCTCTTCGTCACCGCGGAACCTCACTCTCTTGGCGGGGGCGGCAGACAGCACCGAGGAAGACGGATGCGGACGTGTCCACGGGGCCTCCTCCTTGCAGAACCTCCCCCTAAAGTCGCGGGCCATACCTGCGACGGAGACGAGGCGGCGACGAAGACGAGGAAGGCGGAAGCCAGAGAAGGGCATAGAAGGCAGGAGGTAGTCGGAGTCGGAGTCGGAGCTAGATCCAGAGACATCGAGGCCGCCATCGTCGTCGTCGTAAACGGGGGGGGGGGGAGCACTCCTCTCTCCAGCTCCCCAGCCAAGACGATCGAAGGTGTAATCCATCACCGTCGTCTGGAGCGGATGAGTGGGTTGTTGGACCCCGAGATGAACGACCATCTTTCCAAGACTCACGTAAGCCTGATGGAGCATCTTCTCTGACCAACATGCATCCACCACATTTACTGAAGGAGCACGCAGGGGCACCACGGGCTGTCGCGCCACCTTGCACCGAAGCGGCTTCACCTCCTCGGGCGGGGGTGGCTTCACCTCAGTGGGTGTGGGCGGCGGCACCTCCTCAGGCTTGGCGGGCGGGGGCAGCGGCACCTTCTCGTGCTCGGTGGGCGGGGGCAGTGGCACCTCCTCCCTCCTCCACTTCCTTGATGGCTCACTTGACGCCATGCACTTGCTTGAGGAAGAAGAAGCTCTTGGATTCACTTCTTGGTGACCTGAGACGGTGGTGCTAGGGTTTTCTTGGTTCTGTGGTTGATGAAGTTCCTGGTTAGCCAGGATTTAGATTGACAAGATGGCGAACCGTCAGGCGGTTGGTCACGCGCCTCAGAACCTGTGTCCGCTCAGGAGAGCCCTTGGACACAAAAATCATGTGGTCACAAGGAGACGTGTGACTGTTCATATTTTATTCAAAATACCAAATGCCCAACTACTCCTATGAATTTTTCGATTCTTCAAAAAACTATGAATTGTTCGTATTTTTATTAATTTTTAGGCGCTGCTTTATGGGCCCTAATTTT
Source organism: Cenchrus americanus (assembly GCA_947561735.1). Taxonomy (NCBI): domain Eukaryota; kingdom Viridiplantae; phylum Streptophyta; class Magnoliopsida; order Poales; family Poaceae; genus Cenchrus; species Cenchrus americanus. The sequence continues at coordinate 69,737,028 of OX387244.1, read as the reverse complement.
TTAGGGAAGCAATTAAGTGCCATTTGAAAAAAAACGTCAGCAGCCTAGTATAAAGAAGGTAACCATTGCCAGCGCACCAGCCAACAAAGCGACGCGGGTTTGCTAACCCACGTCAGTATTGACTACTACTCCCTCCATCCCAAATATTTACACTTGTTGACTTCTGTGCTTCACGTTTGACCATTCGTCTTATTTGATAAATTGTGAAAGTGTTATTTATTTTACTATGACATGTTTTATCATAATATATATTTTAAGTATATCAAAATTATTTCTACATTTTCATAATTTTTTTGAATAAGACGAATGGTCAAATGTGATTTGTAAAAGTCAAAGGATGCAAGATGAATATTCAACCGCCCCTTTCTTCTTTCCGAATGGATAAGCGCAACACTTTCCTTCAAAAAAAGTGTAGAGGAGGCGTGAGAGGAGGCGTGGAGACAGAGACGACGATGAGCGTCACCAAGGGGCCAAGCAGTGGATGACCCCGCGCACCCAGGATCAAGGAGATCCAGAACGCGAAGCGGTGCCGCAACTGGATCCGCGCGCGTGCCGGTGAGATGGCAGTGAAGAGGGAGATGACGATGAGCGCCAGAGAGGGGCCAAGTGGCAGTGGAGTGAACCCAATGCCAGAGATGAGGGTCCTGGACTGGATCCTCTCGGATTCCGATGAGGGGCCAAGCAATGGCAAGGAGGAGCATGCCAGCGAGGGGGCAGCGAAGTGGGCCAGGGGTCTGCCTCATGTAGTGTCTGGCAACTACGAAGAGGTGTCGAGGGAGTGGTGAAGAAGGTGTAGAGGACCTCATCTCTGACTTTGGCAACGACCACGATGATGGCGAGGCAAGTTTCTCTGAATTTCACTGCCTTTTTACTTGTTCTATAGATGGAGCTAAAGGTAGCTTGAGCTTGAGCTTCATAAAGTTAACTAGTGCCTATGATGATGTCTTTCATGCTTGTCATGATCTTAATTATACCAAGTTCTGAGGTAAATCAGTTCCGAACTAAGTTCTGCTTTTACTTGTCACACCCTACTATGAAGTCTAGGATAATTTTCAAGTTTTTATATAATTTTCCTATGATTGTTCCTATATTGCTCCAAGTTCTGAGGCAAGATAGTTCTGAATTAACTATGTTGTTCTTACCTTGTTTCAGGCAAAACTCTTTTGAGTCGCGAGCAGAGCTTGAGTTACTTCTTAACCTTAACGTCTGGGATTATGTGAAACCTGAGTTTGAAAAAATCACAAAAGAAGTGAACATCCTCATCAAAAAGGCTAAGCACATAAGGAGGTACAATTATACTACTGAACAAAATCTCGAGCCCATTGAAGGTGCGCTAGAAGAGCTTCAAGAATCCTTGGTTGCTTACGAAGAGGCTGCAAAAGAGCCAATAATCCTGATGGGGCATGATCTAGTTCAAGCTTGTTGATGTGCAGGGTTAGTAGCCATACTTTTGTGCATGTTCAAGGGGCATGCCTTTGTTGATGCGTATGGTAAGATAGCATGACCATAGTAAATAATGTGATGGACAAGTTAAGTCCTAGCTTGATATATGGACAAGTTAACCTTTTGTAATTATATCTATTCATGTGGACAAGTTATCTTCATCTTTGTGGACAAGTTATCTCTCTTATGATGTTTGTTTTGTCTCAGAAGATATGTGTGTTGGTTGTGCCTGTATGTCGAAATGGAAGCAATGGGAGATGGATCGAGTTGATGTATCAATGAGGATAGACTTAAAGGAGACGATGATTAACAAACCTCCATCTCATTTGTTCATTGACGCCACGCTCCCGCTTCACGGGAGTTGAGTGCTCTCAGACTTTAATTATTGGGCTCTCAAACTAGTAACGGGCGTCAAATGCTCATCGGTAATGGACTTTATAGCATGTTACCCATACGGAGTGATCAGTAACGAACTTAAACAACCCATTACCGATAGGGCGTTGATTAGTAACGGACTTTACTAGCTCGTCACTGATAGGTTTAACTTGTGTAACAAGCTCTATTTAACATCCGTTACAAAGAATTCTTGTAACGGGTGTTTAAGAAGACCGTTACCAAAAGTCCACATTGGTAACGGGCGCTACGGAGGCCAGCCCCGGGGTCGGCCTGCCGCGCTTATTTGTAATGGGCACCAAGTAACAACCGTTACAGATGTGGGTGCATGTAACGGGTTTTAAGGGCCCGTTACAAATGCTGCATGACCTATTTGAGGTTTTCACGTAGTGAGATCGCTTCGAGAATCCAAAACACGAGAACAACCCGTTTTGAAACAGACTTCAAAACCCTCATCAAGAAGTTAGGAAAAAGAGAGAAGGTTGTAACCCAAAGACTTGACAAGAGAAACACACCGAAGAGTCACAGACTTAGTCACCTTCACTATGCCCACTGAAAGCACTCTACCTTTCCCATTATCCCCAAAAGTGATGTACTCTTTGGTCATCACTAGGGTGAGGCTGGAGAACCATCGTCGATCTCCGGTCATGTGTCGAGAGCATCCAGAGTCGATCAACCAAAAGCCCTCCATGCCTCTCACCTGCAAAATAAAAAACGAGAGTGAGAGTGAGCAAAAGACTCAGCGCTGGGGTTAGTACAAAACGAATCAAACCAGTGCCTCACCATTTTCTCAAATGTGGGGTTAGCAAAATCCATGCTCTCTCTCCTAGGTGGAACACCCACACGTCCCCTTGGAGGACTACGCGTACCACGAAGCGGAGACCGTGGTCCGTAGCTCCTCTGGGATCTAAACCTGCGATTGTTCCCGCCATACTCGTATTGGCCACGAGCAAAGGAACCTCCAGTAAACTCACCACACCCAAACCCAACACGCCTACCACCTTCTCTATGTGGTGGCTCTTCACGAGGCACAAACTCACGCCTCTCTCGAGGGTAAATGGTATGCACCATACCCTCACCTCTCGCACCAACTTAGGCTCAGGCACACCATGAGAAGGGCGATACCTGTCCTTGTTGGCCAACTCTCTAGCCAACCTCTCCTCATGCTTCCTCCTGAAGCAAAACTCAGCTAGGTGCCCATCCCTCCCACAATGATCACAACGGAAGGGTTTCGGTTTTGGCTTTGGTTTTGGGTTCTCTTTGGGCTCTGGCTTCTCCTCACTTAGTTTCTCACCCTTCTTCCAAAATAACTCATTCCCCAAGTCACTCTTGAACTTGATGGGTTTTTGGAAGTTATCGGTCTGTGGAGGAAACACGGGCGGAGCTGGTGTTGTGTCTAGTCGTTTCCTAAGATGATTCGGTTTAGGAACAAAGGCATTTTTGTGGTGGGTTTTTGGTGGTTCTGGGATATCTCCGATATTCTCCTCATTCTCAACTTCCCTCACCAACCTTGTTTGCCCCAAGCGCTTCCCCATCCTGGCGCTTGAATGCCTCAATCATCATCCTCAACTGAGGCTCATGACTAGACAACCAACCCATCAACTGTCTCAACTCATCATTCTCATCCTGCAAGCGATCAACATAGTGTGCAAGCTCCATATTCTTCACAGCATTCATTTCAAAAGTGGAAAAAATTGTAGGAATATGAGCTTTCAGCTGAGCCTCTAGTGATCTAGCATACACAAGCGAAACATCTAGTTTCTCATGCAAAACAGGACAAGAAGTACAAGCACCAAGTAAGGAGGGCCTAGATTTCATCTCATCTAGCTCAACCCCTAAGAACATCTAGTTCCTCGACCTTGGAGGCATACTTCTCCTTAAGCACGATCAATACACCAAGAAAAGTGGAACAATCAGTGCATTTAGGTTCATTGGTCACAACAGGAGTAGACTTAAGGGAATCTATTTGAGCCCTAGCATCAACAAGCAAAGACTCTAGCTCAAGCACCTTCTTCTTAGCCTCTCCAAGCAAAGACCTATACTCCCTCTTCTCCTTGTTGGTCTTTCTAAGCACATCATCACGGTTGTCAAGTAAGTCATTCAACCTAGCATTCTCCACTATCAAGAAGGACGGATCCTTGTTTACCTCTTCCTCGGAGTCGGATCCCAAGTCATCCTTGTTGCTCTTCTTGCTTGCAGAGCTATGTGCCATGCCGCAAAAGCCTTGGGCAGCAAAGCACAACCTGTCCATGTTCTTGCTCGACCTCTTGCCCTCGTGTCGGTTCTCTTCTTCATCACTTGAGCTCGATGAAGAGTAGCCGGAACTTGAGTCAATGTCGCTCGCACCGGCCACCATCGCCCACTCCTTCTTCTTGTGAGCACCGCTCCTCCTTGGCCTCCACTCGGACTTGTTCTTGCCCTTGTAGTCGTCCCTTGAGCGGTGCTTGTGGTCGGTCCTCAGACGGTGCTTGTGCTCGGGCTTGACCTCCATGGCTTCCGGGCACTCAGCGATGAAGTGTTCGTGCTTCCCGCACCGGTAGCACATGCCCGAGCTCCTCCAAGTGTTCTTCCAGTTTGTGTACATGCGCTTGAACTTCCTGCTCAACAACGTGAGGTCCTCCTCGCCCAACATGTCGAACTCCTCATCTGGCATGGACACAAGGCAAGACAAAGAAAAATGTCTCGAATACATGTTAGCATTAGTCCTTGAACTAGATACGAGAGCCAGACTATGAGGGTCAGTCGGGTTCTCGATCTTTGCACGAACCCCACGGTCCACCTCAGACGACTTAAGCTTGGAAAACAGCTCGTCCACCGTGAGGGTCTCATACTTCTCCGATCTAGGATGGCCTCGACCTTCCCACTCCACACGGTACGATCCAGAGAATGCAGGAGCTTGACAGCCCTGTCATGGTCATCATATGGGAGTATGACCACATTAGCCCTCATGTTGTTCACAATCACCGTGAACCGCTGAAACATGGCATCAATCGACTCACCGGGGAGATGAGTAAAGTTCTCTTCCTCTCTTCGGTAGGTCGCAAAGAGCTGAGCCTAAACCTGAGCATTCTTCAGCTGCTCCCAAATCCTGCACACCAAGTCCTCTGTCTGAACCCGTTCGAATTCGGATTGACACAAAGAACGGTACAGGTAGTCGACCGCCTTGTTGTTGGCGTCGAACATGTCCCTCGATCCTGGAGCAAGGAAGTTCACAGGATGAACATAAGCTATGTTCACCGTGACATCCCACAGGATCTGACCCTTGCCGCATAGGAAAGCAGCCATCCGCCTTTGCCACATCTGGTAGTTCTTATCATCAAAGTGTGGAGGGCCCAAACCCTGCTCCTAGTATGCCATCTTTGGATCTTAAACTGGTTAGAATCACGAAGATCCGTAACCGGCTCTGATACCAATTGAAGGACCGATTAGGCGACCAGAGAGGGGTGGGGGAGTGAATGGGAGCCGATAAAAATTCTTCTTCAAAGAGAGAACTCGGCCTATGCCCCAAATTCACAACCAAGGATTCCCACATGAGTTTGTCAAGGTTGCGTAGTCACAACGAACCTACCAACCCTAGGAACAAACCCCAAACGATCCCAAAGCAAAAGCAAAACTCAAGGGGCAAAGGACTTAGCAGCACTACGGAACCCCAGGTGGTCTGTTACCGACCTCCGGGCGGACCGTCCACGATGAGCCCACGGACCGTCCGCCCCGCCACGGACCGTCCGACACTCTAGTATGGACCGTCTGCGAACTTCGTGCGACAAAAATCTACCGACAAAATGGATCAAACGAAAGACACACAAGAACTCGTGAAGAACACAAAGAACACTTGGGGTCGTCGGGCTCCACGCGGACCGTCCGCCACGCCCGCACGGACTGTCCGCCAGGAGAAATCCTATAGACCGAAACCGACCTCTTGAAGGTCAAACCTTCCCTTTGCCCGATCTCCCAAATCAACCAAGGGAAAGCTACCAAATTATAGGTGAAGATGAAGCGCCTCTAGGAGATGCTATACCTACGAATTTGTAGCCTCAAACCCACTGAATCGAAAGGAATCGGGATTCTACCAAGCTCAAGCACAATGCTAGGTTTCCAACTGAAATCCTTCAATCGGAGGCCTAATTCGGAGTTTGAGGGGTCATGATCAAGCACAAAGATGCACAAGGCAACTATCCATGATCTCCACCAACAAATCCGAACCCAAACACCTTAGAGTTGAAGGAACAAGCCACGCATAAAAATCCAACGAAAATAGCTCAAAAAAGACACGAAAAACAAACGAGTGTTGACGGTGAAATTCCGTCTACCTAGCCATGAGTTGACCTTCGGTGTTGGCATGCATTTTATATCTTATCCATTGGTACTAAACCCCTTGGTATAACAAGTTCGTTGGTGCATGTTGGTTTTGGAGTTTAGTGTTTATGCAGGGTTTTAGTGTTTAAAGCAAGACTTTCGGGATAAGTTCATCAAGCACCTCATGACAAGACCTTAAAGCCCGGTACAAGTCAAGCAATGAAGTGAACATGACTCCAAGAAGCCCAGGGACCAAACCCGAGAAGATGAAAAACTCCGAGGACCTAGTCAGAAAAGTGCAGAATCTTGCGAGACAAGGAGCTTCATCCAATTCGGAGAGAAACTGACGATAAGGGCACACATGCAGAAGGGGGAAGGATGTAGAGGACTCGGGAACCGACACCGGGCAAAGGAGGCAGGTGGCTGGGCCGAAGTGGGCCCAGGCCGGTCGTCCCAAGCCGACCGGCCCGGCCCATTTCGGGGCCCGGACACCCCTCCCCCTTTGACCTATCCGCCATTCAAGCTATTTATAGCCCCGAAGCCAAGAGCCACGCATCAATTCATTCGTCATCGGTACGCCGAGGAGCGAGAGAAGGGAGGGACACCATCTCGGAGAGGAGAGGGTCGAGCTAGTTGACTAGGGTCTCCCTAGCCGACGTGGGAACCTTGGAAGGAAGACCACGTCGGAGTTCCCGGAGCTAGAAGCGAGATCGAGGTAGGATCCCGATTGAGGACCATGTGTGGTTCGAGGACCGGTAGATGGTCGCTTCCTTGTGTGATGAGTGATTGACAACGTTGTGTGGACTGATTCTTGGCTAAGTATTGTAGGTGCAGGTTGCGGCTTGACCGGTGTTGGTGCAGGTGAAGAACAAGCGCGAAAGGTCGTCGCCGGTGAGGCCTCCAGGTGTGGAGAAGACAAGTAGGCTTCGTTCGAGAGACCCGGTGGCCAGCGGGGTCAAGTGCGGGCCGCATGGTGGCATGAACAGCAAGATGAAGTCATGGACGGTTTCTTGGTTGAGCCTCAAACCAAGGTCGAGCCGGGACTACGTGGGAGCCAAGTCATGAGTGGAGATTAGCGGAGGCTACACCGAGTTCGCGGGGTTTCGGTGGTTCACCGAGAAAACCACCGGGTTCCTTGGTTGATCCACAAAGCCAAGACCGAAGAACCGAAGACGGAGGCTGCAGCGAGCGCGCCACATCGGTCCGACCGGTGGGTACCGGCCTCGACCGGTGGGGAGCACTGTCCGACCGGTGTGCGACGACGCGGTCCGAGACTTCGAAGCGGAGGACACGCGTCGGGATCGCATGGCTTGCGTCGAGGCAACACGGGGTGCGGTCGCGGGCATCCGTCCGATGGAGAAAGCTTCAAGTCTTCCAAAACCGCCCTTGAGGGGCTTGTATCCCTAGTTGTTAGAGAAGGGTATTTTAGACTTTCGGTTGCCTCCATATAACCCAAGAGGTGAGAGGATGGCAGCCAACTCTTTGAACCCTAGCTCATTTGATTTCCCATTTTCCTTCCTATTTTCCTTAGGTTTTCGATAGGACTAGCAAGAGAGCTTCATGGAGAGATCTTGTTGAGAGGGATTGATGATCGGGCGGCTTGCTAGACCTTGTATGAACCTTTGTTTCATGTATAGATGATTCGGCGTGGTTCCTCAAGGTTTGGATGTGTTTTCCCCGGTTGTTCTTGGTGGTGATTTTCGGAGCCCTCTCTTGGTGATTTCTTTGGGTTGTTTTCAGGATCTTTCTCTTGGGGATTTGATGGGGGAAATTTGTGCGAACCCTTTGTGGTTCTTTGGGCTGTGATTCCCCTCCCAAATCCGTGAGTAAAGGTGCTCGATTTTGGGGTTTCTTGAGTTCTTGGGTTGGAAGTGCTCTTTGCGGGATTTCCTTGATTCCTCCTTTTTGGACAAGTTTTGGTGGGATTAAACTTGGCTATGGACTCCTCATGAGGTGTTCCTAATATCCCCAAAGTCTTGTTCCAGTCGTGGAGCGATTCGGGAGATCGAGGTTTGGATTTGGGGGGGTTGACCCGCGGGTGCTTGTTCATCCCGAGCGCCCGGAGCTACACCGGTCGACCGGTGCTCTTGGCCGGTCGGCCGGTGCAACCCTTGGTGGGATTTTGCTCGGGTGAACGTCTTGGTGTGTTCGTTTTTGTCCCGTGTTGTTGCTTGTTTCGAGTTTGGGTCGGTTTGGTGGTCGGTTGGCTTTGTTTGGTGCCTTGGGGGCTTTCGGGCTGTGATCGGTCTGACCGGTGTAGAGCCATTTAGTGAAAGTTGCTCAGTTTCACCAGCAGGGACCGGTCTGACCGGTGGTGCTCACCGGTCTAACCGGTGTGGGTCTGTAGACTCGAGGTTTGGTGTTCCGCTGCGTTCTCGGGTCGGAAGGTTGTGTGTTGGTTCCTAGGTCCAGTGGCACTCCAGTGGCTACGTGGGCTTGGCCAACTTGGGTAGTGAGTCGGAGACGTGTGTAGGAAGTCGTGTTCATCTTGTAGGAGTTTCCATCTCCTTCGAGAAGAATTTTTATCGGCTCCCATTCAGTCCCCCCCTCTCGGTTCGCCGTATCGGTCCTTCAAGTGGTATCGAGCCGGTTCGGGTCTTTGTTGACTCTAACCGAGTCTAAGATCCAAGGATGGCGTACCGAGAACGGGGTTCGGGTCCTCCACACTTCGATGGCAAGAACTACCAGATGTGGAGTAAGCGGATGGGTGCGTTCCTCCGCGGAAAGGGTCAGATCCTTTGGGATGTCACGGTGGACACAGGCTATGTCCAGCCGGTGAACTTTCTTGCTGAAGGATCGAGGGACAGATTCGACGCCAACAATAAGGCGGTCGACTACTTGTTTCGTGCTTTGTGTCAGCCTAAGTTCGATCGGGTGTACACCGAGCACTTGGCTTGTAGAATTTGGACGGTGTTGAAGGAGGCTCATGTTGGGAATGCCCAGGTTCAGGAACAGATGATGCGACCTACCGGAGAGAGTACGAGAACTTCACTCATCTCCCCGGTGAGTCCATCGATGCCTTGTTTCAGAGGTTCACGGTGGTTGTGAACAACATGAGGGCCAATGTGGATGTGCTCCCGTACGATGATCATGATAGAGCGGTCAAGCTCTTACACTCTTTGGATCGTACAATTTGGGGTGGAAAGTTCGAGGCCATTGTGGAGTCAGAGAAGTATGACACTCTGACGGTGAATGAGCTGTTCTCGAAGCTCAAGTCGGCTGAGGTGGATAGGGGCATGACTGCCAAGCTCGAGGGTCCGACTGACTCCCATAGTCTTGCCCTCGTTGTTGGTTCCAAAGGAAAGGCTAACTTTAACCCATCCACCAGGATGTTCTCTTTGTCCTCCTGAAGCAAAACTCAGCTAGGTGCCCATCCCTCCCACAATGATCACAACGGAAGGGTTTCGGTTTTGGCTTTGGTTTTGGGTTCTCTTTGGGCTCTGGCTTCTCCTCACTTAGTTTCTCACCCTTCTTCCAAAATAACTCATTCCCCAAGTCACTCTTGAACTTGATGGGTTTTTGGAAGTTATCGGTCTGTGGAGGAAACACGGGCGGAGCTGGTGTTGTGTCTAGTCGTTTCCTAAGATGATTCGGTTTAGGAACAAAGGCATTTTTGTGGTGGGTTTTTGGTGGTTCTGGGATATCTCCGATATTCTCCTCATTCTCAACTTCCCTAACCAACCTTGTTTGCCCCAAGCGCTTCCCCATCCTGGCGCTTGAATGCCTCAATCATCATCCTCAACTGAGGCTCATGACTAGACAACCAACCCATCAACTGTCTCAACTCATCATTCTCATCCTGCAAGCGATCAACATAGTGTGCAAGCTCCATATTCTTCACAGCATTCATTTCACAAGTGGAGAAAATTGTAGGAATATGAGCTTTCAGCTGAGCCTCTAGTGATCTAGCATACACAAGCGAAACATCTAGTTTCTCATGCAAAACAGGACAAGAAGTACAAGCACCAAGTAAGGAGGGCCTAGATTTCATCTCATCTAGCTCAACCCCTAAGAACATCTAGTTCCTCGACCTTGGAGGCATACTTCTCCTTAAGCACAGTCAATACACCAAGAAAAGTGGAACAATCAGTGCATTTAGGTTCATTGGTCACAACAGGAGTAGACTTAAGGGAATCTATTTGAGCCCTAGCATCAACAAGCAAAGACTCTAGCTCAAGCACCTTCTTCTTAGCCTCTCCAAGCAAAGACCTATACTCCCTCTTCTCCTTGTTGGTCTTTCTAAGCACATCATCACGGTTGTCAAGTAAGTCATTCAACCTAGCATTCTCCACTATCAAGAAGGACGGATCCTTGTTTACCTCTTCCTCGGAGTCGGATCCCAAGTCATCCTTGTTGCTCTTCTTGCTTGCAGAGCTATGTGCCATGCCGCAAAAGCCTTGGGCAGCAAAGCACAACTTTGTCCATGTTCTTGCTCGACCTCTTGCCCTCGTGTCGGTTCTCTTCTTCATCACTTGAGCTCGATGAAGAGTAGCGAGAACTTGAGTCAATGTCGCTCGCACCGGCCACCATCGCCCACTCCTTCTTCTTGTGAGCACCGCTCCTCCTTGGCCTCCACTCGGACTTGTTCTTGCCCTTGTAGTCGTCCCTTGAGCGGTGCTTGTGGTCGGTCCTCGGACGGTGCTTGTGCTCGGGCTTGACCTCCATGGCTTCCGGCACTCGGCGATGAAGTGTTCGTGCTTCCCGCACCGGTAGCACATGCCCGAGCTCCTCCAAGTGTTCTTCCAGTTTGTGTACATGCGCTTGAACTTCCTGCTCAACAACGTGAGGTCCTCCTCGCCCAACATGTCGAACTCCTCATCTGGCATGGACACAAGGCAAGACAAAGAAAAATGTCTCGAATACATGTTAGCATTAGTCCTTGAACTAGATACGAGAGCCGGACTACGAGGGTCGGTCGGGTTCTCGATCTTTGCACGAACCCCACGGTCCACCTCGGACGACTTAAGCTTGGAAAACGGCTCGTCCACCGTGAGGGTCTCATACTTCTCCGATCTAGGATGGCCTCGACCTTCCCATTCCACACGGTACGATCCGAGAGAATGCGGGAGCTTGACAACTCGTCATGGTCATCATATGGGAGTATGACCACATTAGCCCTCATGTTGTTCACAATCACCGTGAACTGCTGAAACATGGCATCAATCGACTCACCGGGGAGATGAGTAAAGTTCTCTTCCTCTCTTCGGTAGGTCGCAAAGAGCTGAGCCTAAACCTGAGCATTCTTCAGCTGCTCCCAAATCCTGCACACCAAGTCCTCTGTCTGAACCCGTTCGAATTCGGATTGACACAAAGAACGGTACAGGTAGTCGACCGCCTTGTTGTTGGCGTCGAACATGTCCCTCGATCCTGGAGCAAGGAAGTTCACAGGATGAACATAAGCTATGTTCACCGTGACATCCCACAGGATCTGACCCTTGCCGCATAGGAAAGCAGCCATCCGCCTTTGCCACATCTGGTAGTTCTTATCATCAAAGTGTGGAGGGCCCAAACCCTGCTCCTAGTATGCCATCTTTGGATCTTAAACTGGTTAGAATCACGAAGATCCGTAACCAGCTCTGATACCAATTGAAGGACCGATTAGGCGACCAGAGAGGGGTGGGGGAGTGAATGGGAGCCGATAAAAATTCTTGTTCAAAGAGAGAACTCGGCCTATGCCCCAAATTCACAACCAAGGATTCCCACATGAGTTTGTCAAGGTTGCGTAGTCACAACGAACCTACCAACCCTAGGAACAAACCCCAAACGATCCCAAAGCAAAAGCAAAACTCAAGGGGCAAAGGACTTAGCAGCACTACGGAACCCCAGGTGGTCTGTTACCGACCTCCGGGCGGACCGTCCACGATGAGCCCACGGACCGTCCGCCCCGCCACGGACCGTCCGACACTCTAGTATGGACCGTCTGCGAACTTCGTGCGACAAAAATCTACCGACAAAATGGATCAAACGAAAGACACACAAGAACTCGTGAAGAACACAAAGAACACTTGGGCTGTCAGGCTCCACGCGGACCGTCCGCCACGCCCGCACGGACTGTCCGCCAGGAGAAATCCTATAGACCGAAACCGACCTCTTGAAGGTCAAACCTTCCCTTTGCCCGATCTCCCAAATCAACCAAGGGAAAGCTACCAAATTATAGGTGAAGATGAAGCGCCTCTAGGAGATGCTATACCTACGAATTTGTAGCCTCAAACCCACTGAATCGAAAGGAATCGGGATTCTACCAAGCTCAAGCACAATGCTAGGTTTCCAACTGAAATCCTTCAATCGGAGGCCTAATTCGGAGTTTGAGGGGTCATGATCAAGCACAAAGATGCACAAGGCAACTATCCATGATCTCCACCAACAAATCCGAACCCAAACACCTTAGAGTTGAAGGAACAAGCCACGCATAAAAATCCAACGAAAATAGCTCAAAAAAGACACGAAAAACAAACGAGTGTTGACGGTGAAATTCCGTCTACCTAGCCATGAGTTGACCTTCGGTGTTGGCATGCATTTTATATCTTATCCATTGGTACTAAACCCCTTGGTATAACAAGTTCGTTGGTGCATGTTGGTTTTGGAGTTTAGTGTTTATGCAGGGTTTTAGTGTTTAAAGCAAGACTTTCGGGATAAGTTCATCAAGCACCTCATGACAAGACCTTAAAGCCCGGTACAAGTCAAGCAATGAAGTGAACATGACTCCAAGAAGCCCAGGGACCAAACCCGAGAAGATGAAAAACTCCGAGGACCTAGTCAGAAAAGTGCGGAGAATCTTGCGAGACAAGGAGCTTCATCCAATTCGGAGAGAAACGACGATAAGGGCACACATGCAGAAGGGGGAAGGATGTAGAGGACTCGGGAACCGACACCGGGCAAAGGAGGCAGCTGGCTGGGCCGAAGTGGGCCCAGGCCGGTCGTCCCAAGCCGACCGGCCCAGCCCATTTCAGGGCCCAGACACCCCTCCCCCTTTGACCTATCCGCCATTCAAGCTATTTATAGCCCCGAAGCCAAGAGCCACGCATCAATTCATTCGTCATCGGCTGCCGAGGAGCAGAGAAGGGAGGGACACCATCTCGGAGAGGAGAGGGTCGAGCTAGTTGACTAGGGTCTCCCTAGCCGACGTGGGAACCTTGGAAGGAAGACCACGTCGGAGTTCCCGGAGCTAGAAGCGAGATCGAGGTAGGATCCCGGTTGAGGACCATGTGTGGTTCGAGGACCCGGTAGATGGTCGCTTCCTTGTGTGATGAGTGATTGACAACGTTGTGTGGACCGATTCTTGGCTAAGTATTGTAGGTGCAGGTTGCGGCTTGACCGGTGTTGGTGCGAGGTGAAGAACAAGCGCGAAAGGTCGTCGCCGGTGAGGCCTCCGGGGTGTGGAGAAGACAAGTAGGCTTCGTTCGAGAGACCCGGTGGCCAGCGGGGTCAAGTGCGGGCCGCATGGTGGCATGAACAACAAGATGAAGTCATGGACGGTTTCTTGGTTGAGCCTCAAACCAAGGTCGAGCCGGGACTACGTGGGAGCCAAGTCATGAGTGGAGATTAGCGGAGGCTACACCGAGTTCGCGGGGTTTCCGGTGGTTCACCAGAAAACCACTGGGTTCCTTGGTTGATCCACAAAGCCAAGACCGAAGAACCGAAGACGGAGCTGCAGCAGCGCCACATCGGTCTGACCGGTGGGTACCGGTCTGACCGGTGGGGAGCACTGGTCTGACCGGTGTGCGACGACGCAGTCCGGAGACTTCGAAGCGGAGGACACGCGTCGGGATCGCATGGCTTGCGTCGAGGCAACACAGGGTGCGGTCGCCGGGCATCCGTCCGATGGAGAAAGCTTCAAGTCTTCCAAAACCGCCCTTGAGGGGCTTGTATCCCTAGTTGTTAGAGAAGGGTATTTTAGACTTTCGGTTGCCTCCATATAACCCAAGAGGTAAGAGGATGGCAGCCAACTCTTTGAACCCTAGCTCATTTGATTTCCCATTTTCCTTCCTATTTTCCTTAGGTTTTCGATAGGACTAGCAAGAGAGCTTCATGGAGAGATCTTGTTGAGAGGGATTGATGATCGGGCGGCTTGCTAGACCTTGTATGAACCTTTGTTTCATGTATAGATGATTCGGCGTGGTTCCTCAAGGTTTGGATGTGTTTTCCCCGGTTGTTCTTGGTGGTGATTTTCGGAGCCCTCTCTTGGTGATTTCTTTGGGTTGTTTTCAGGATCTTTCTCTTGGGGATTTGATGGGGGAAATTTGTGCGAACCCTTTGTGGTTCTTTGGGCTGTGATTCCCCTCCCAAATCCGTGAGTAAAGGTGCTCGATTTTAGGGTTTCTTGAGTTCTTGGGTTGGAAGTGCTCTTTGCGGGATTTCCTTGATTCCTCCTTTTTGGACAAGTTTTGGTGGGATTAAACTTGGCTATGGACTCCTCATGAGGTGTTCCTAATATCCCCAAAGTCTTGTTCCAGTCTGTGGAGCGATTCGGGAGATCGAGGTTTGGATTTGGGGGGGTTGACCCGCGGGTGCTGTTCATCCCGAGCTGCCCAGGCTACACCGGTCTGACCGGTGCTCTTGACCGGTCTGACCGGTGCAACCCTTGGTGGGATTTTGCTCGGGTGAACGTCTTGGTGTGTTCGTTTTTGTCCCGTGTTGTTGCTGTTTCGAGTTTGGGTCAGTTTGGTGGTCGGTTGGCCTGTTTGGTGCCTTGGGGGCTTTCAGGCTGTGATCGGTCTGACCGGTGTAGAGCCATTTAGTGAAAGTTGCTCAGTTTCACCAGCAGGGACCGGTCTGACCGGTGGTGCTCACCGGTCTAACCGGTGTGGGTCTGTAGACTCGAGGTTTGGTGTTCCGCTGCGTTCTCGGGTCGGAAGGTTGTGTGTTGGTTCCTAGGTCCAGTGGCACTCCAGTGGCTACGTGGGCTTGGCCAACTTGGGTAGTGAGTCGGAGACGTGTGTAGGAAGTCGTGTTCATCTTGTAGGAGTTTCCATCTCCTTCGAGAAGAATTTTTATCGGCTCCCATTCAGTCCCCCCTCTCTGGTTCGCCGTATCGGTCCTTCAAGTGGTATCAGAGCCGGTTCGGGTCTTTGTTGACTCTAACCAGTCTAAGATCCAAGGATGGCGTACCAGGAACGGGGTTCGGGTCCTCCACACTTCGATGGCAAGAACTACCAGATGTGGAGCAAGTGGATGGGTGCGTTCCTCCGCGGAAAGGGTCAGATCCTTTGGGATGTCACGGTGGACACAGGCTATGTCCAGCCGGTGAACTTTCTTGCTGAAGGATCGAGGGACAGATTCGACGCCAACAATAAGGCGGTCGACTACTTGTTTCGTGCTTTGTGTCAGCCTAAGTTCGATCGGGTGTACACCGAGCACTTGGCTTGTAGAATTTGGACGGTGTTGAAGGAGGCTCATGTTGGGAATGCCCAGGTTCAGGAACAGATGATGCGACCTACCGGAGAGAGTACGAGAACTTCACTCATCTCCCCGGTGAGTCCATCGATGCCTTGTTTCAGAGGTTCACGGTGGTTGTGAACAACATGAGGGCCAATGTGGATGTGCTCCCGTACGATGATCATGATAGAGCGGTCAAGCTCTTACACTCTTTGGATCGTACAATTTGGGGTGGAAAGTTCGAGGCCATTGTGGAGTCAGAGAAGTATGACACTCTGACGGTGAATGAGCTGTTCTCGAAGCTCAAGTCGGCTGAGGTGGATAGGGGCATGACTGCCAAGCTCGAGGGTCCGACTGACTCCCATAGTCTTGCCCTCGTTGGTGGTTCCAAAGGAAAGGCTAACTTTAACCCATCCACCAGGATGTTCTCTTTGTCCTCCTGAAGCAAAACTCAGCTAGGTCCCATCCCTCCCACAATGATCACAACGGAAGGGTTTCGGTTTTGGCTTTGGTTTTGGATTCTCTTTGGGCTCTGGCTTCTCCTCACTTAGTTTCTCACCCTTCTTCCAAAATAACTCATTCCCCAAGTCACTCTTGAACTTGATGGGTTTTTGGAAGTTATCGGTCTGTGGAGGAAACACGGGCGGAGCTGGTGTTGTGTCTAGTCGTTTCCTAAGATGATTCGGTTTAGGAACAAAGGCATTTTTGTGGTGGGTTTTTGGTGGTTACGGGATATCTCCGATATTCTCCTCATTCTCAACTTCCCTCACCAACCTTGTTTGCCCCAAGCGCTTCCCCATCCTGGCGCTTGAATGCCTCAATCATCATCCTCAACTGAGGCTAATGACTAGACAACCAACCCATCAACTGTCTCAACTCATCATTCTCATCCTGCAAGCGATCAACATAGTGTGCAAGCTCCATATTCTTCACATCATTCATTTCACAAGTGGAGAAAATTGTAGGAATATGAGCTTTCAGCTGAGCCTCTAGTGATCTAGCATACACAAGCGAAACATCTAGTTTCTCATGCAAAACAGGACAAGAAGTACAAGCACCAAGTAAGGAGGGCCTAGATTTCATCTCATCTAGCTCAACCCCTAAGAACATCTAGTTCCTCGACCTTGGAGGCATACTTCTCCTTAAGTACAGTCAATACACCAAGAAAAGTGGAACAATCAGTGCATTTAGGTTCATTGGTCACAACAGGAGTAGACTTAAGGGAATCTATTTGAGCCCTAGCATCAACAAGCAAAGACTCTAGCTCAAGCACCTTCTTCTTAGCCTCTCCAAGCAAAGACCTATACTCCCTCTTCTCCTTGTTGGTCTTTCTAAGCACATCATCACGGTTTTCAAGTAAGTCATTCAACCTAGCATTCTCCACTATCAAGAAGGACGGATCCTTGTTTACCTCTTCCTCGGAGTCGGATCCCAAGTCATCCTTGTTGCTCTTCTTGCTTGCAGAGCTATGTGCCATGCCGCAAAAGCCTTGGGCAGCAAAGCACAACCTATCCATGTTCTTGCTCGACCTCTTGCCCTCGTGTCGGTTCTCTTCTTCATCACTTGAGCTCGATGAAGAGTAGCAGGAACTTGAGTCAATGTCGCTCGCACCAGCCACCATCGCCCACTCCTTCTTCTTGTGAGCACCGCTCCTCCTTGGCCTCCACTCGGACTTGTTCTTGCCCTTGTAGTCGTCCCTTGAGCGGTGCTTGTGGTCGGTCCTCAGACGGTGCTTGTGCTCGGGCTTGACCTCCATGGCTTCCGGGCACTCAGCGATGAAGTGTTCGTGCTTCCCGCACCGGTAGCACATGCCCGAGCTCCTCCAAGTGTTCTTCCAGTTTGTGTACATGCGCTTGAACTGCCTGCTCAACAACGTGAGGTCCTCCTCGCCCAACATGTCGAACTCCTCATCTGGCATGGACACAAGGCAAGACAAAGAAAAATGTCTCGAATACATGTTAGCATTAGTCCTTGAACCAGATACGAGAGCCAGACTATGAGGGTCAGTCGGGTTCTCGATCTTTGCACGCACCCCACGGTCCACCTCAGACGACTTAAGCTTGGAAAACAGCTCGTCCACCGTGAGGGTCTCATACTTCTCCGATCTAGGATGGCCTCGACCTTCCCACTCCACACGGTACGATCCAGAGAATGCAGGAGCTTGACAGCCCTGTCATGGTCATCATATGGGAGTATGACCACATTAGCCCTCATGTTGTTCACAATCACCGTGAACCGCTGAAACATGGCATCAATCGAGTCACCGGGGAGATGAGTAAAGTTCTCTTCCTCTCTTCGGTAGGTCGCAAAGAGCTGAGCCTAAACCTGAGCATTCTTCAGCTGCTCCCAAATCCTGCACACCAAGTCCTCTGTCTGAACCCGTTCGAATTCGGATTGACACAAAGAACGGTACAGGTAGTCGACCGCCTTGTTGTTGGCGTCGAACATGTCCCTCGATCCTGGAGCAAGGAAGTTCACAGGATGAACATAAGCTATGTTCACCGTGACATCCCACAGGATCTGACCCTTGCCGCATAGGAAAGCAGCCATCCGCCTTTGCCACATCTGGTAGTTCTTATCATCAAAGTGTGGAGGGCCCAAACCCTCGCTCCTAGTATGCCATCTTTGGATCTTAAACTGGTTAGAATCACGAAGATCCGTAACCGGCTCTGATACCAATTGAAGGACCGATTAGGCGACCGAGAGAGGGGTGGGGGGAGTGAATGGGAGCCGATAAAAATTCTTCTTCAAAGAGAGAACTCGGCCTATGCCCCAAATTCACAACCAAGGATTCCCACATGAGTTTGTCAAGGTTGCGTAGTCACAACGAACCTACCAACCCTAGGAACAAACCCCAAACGATCCCAAAGCAAAAGCAAAACTCAAGGGGCAAAGGACTTAGCAGCACTACGGAACCCCAGGTGGTCTGTTACCGACCTCCGGGCGGACCGTCCGCGATGAGCCCACGGACCGTCCGCCCCGCCACGGACCGTCCGACACTCTAGTATGGACCGTCTGCGAACTTCGTGCGACAAAAATCTACCGACAAAATGGATCAAACGAAAGACACACAAGAACTCGTGAAGAACACAAAGAACACTTGGGCTGTCAGGCTCCATGCGGACCGTCCGCCACGCCCGCACGGACTGTCCGCCAGGAGAAATCCTATAGACCGAAACCGACCTCTTGAAGGTCAAACCTTCCCTTTGCCCGATCTCCCAAATCAACCAAGGGAAAGCTACCAAATTATAGGTGAAGATGAAGCGCCTCTAGGAGATGCTATACCTACGAATTTGTAGCCTCAAACCCACTGAATCGAGAGGAATCGGGATTCTACCAAGCTCAAGCACAATGCTAGGTTTCCAACTGAAATCCTTCAATCGGAGGCCTAATTCGGAGTTTGAGGGGTCATGATCAAGCACAAAGATGCACAAGGCAACTATCCATGATCTCCACCAACAAATCCGAACCCAAACACCTCAGAGTTGAAGGAACAAGCCACGCAAAAAAATCCAACGAAAATAGCTCAAAAAAGACACGAAAAACAAACGAGTGTTGACGGTGAAATTCCGTCTACCTAGCCATGAGTTGACAATCGGTGTTGGCATGCATTTTATATCTTATCCATTGGTACTAAACCCCTTGGTATAACAAGTTCGTTGGTGCATGTTGGTTTTGGAGTTTAGTGTCTATGCAGGGTTTTAGTGTTTAAAGCAAGACTTTCGGGATAAGTTCATCAAGCACCTCATGACAAGACCTTAAAGCCCGGTACAAGTCAAGAAATGAAGTGAACATGACTCCAAGAAGCCCAGGGACCAAACCCGAGAAGATGAAAAACTCCGAGGACCTAGTCAGAAAAGTGCAGAATCTTGCGAGACAAGGAGCTTCATCCAATTCGGAGAGAAACTGACGATAAGGGCACACATGCAGAAGGGGGAAGGATGTAGAGGACTCGGGAACCGACACCGGGCAAAGGAGGCAGCTGGCTGGGCCGAAGTGGGCCCAGGCCGGTCGTCCCAAGCCGACCGGCCCAGCCCATTTCAGGGCCCAGACACCCCTCCCCCTTTGACCTATCCGCCATTCAAGCTATTTATAGCCCCGAAGCCAAGAGCCACGCATCAATTCATTCGTCATCGGCTGCCGAGGAGCAGAGAAGGGAGGGACACCATCTCGGAGAGGAGAGGGTCGAGCTAGTTGACTAGGGTCTCCCTAGCCGACGTGGGAACCTTGGAAGGAAGACCACGTCGGAGTTCCCGGAGCTAGAAGCGAGATCGAGGTAGGATCCCGGTTGAGGACCATGTGTGGTTCGAGGACCGGTGGATGGTCGCTTCCTTGTGTGATGAGTGATTGACAACGTTGTGTGGACTGATTCTTGGCTAAGTATTGCAGGTGCAGGTTGCGGCTTGACCGGTGTTGGTGCAGGTGAAGAACAAGCGCGAAATGTCGTCGCCGGTGAGGCCTCCAGGTGTGGAGAAGACAAGTAGGCTTCGTTCGAGAGACCCGGTGGCCAGCGGGGTCAAGTGCGGGCCGCATGGTGGCATGAACAGCAAGATGATGTCATGGACGGTTTCTTGGTTGAGCCTCAAAACCAAGGTCGAGCCGGGACTACGTGGGAGCCAAGTCATGAGTGGAGATTAGCGGAGGCTACACCGAGTTCGCGGGGTTTCCGGTGGTTCACCAGAAAACCACTGGGTTCCTTGGTTGATCCACAAAGCCAAGACCGAAGAACCGAAGACGGAGCTGCAGCAGCGCCACATCGGTCTGACCGGTGGGTACCGGTCTGACCGGTGGGGAGCACTGGTCTGACCGGTGTGCGATGACGCAGTCCGGAGACTTCGAAGCGGAGGACACGCGTCGGGATCGCATGGCTTGCGTCGAGGCAACGCAGGGTGCGGTCGCCGGGCATCCGTCCGATGGAGAAAGCTTCAAGTCTTTCAAAACCACCCTTGAGGGGCTTGTATCCCTAGTTGTTAGAGAAGGGTATTTTAGACTTTCGGTTGCCTCCATATAACCCAAGAGGTGAGAGGATGGCAGCCAACTCTTTGAACCCTAGCTCATTTGATTTCCCATTTTCCTTCCTATTTTCCTTAGGTTTTCGATAGGACTAGCAAGAGAGCTTCATGGAGAGATCTTGTTGAGAGGGATGGATGATCGGGCGGCTTGCTAGACCTTGTATGAACCTTTGTTTCATGTATAGATGATTCGGCGTGGTTCCTCAAGGTTTGGATGTGTTTTCCCCGGTTGTTCTTGGTGGTGATTTTCGGAGCCCTCTCTTGGTGATTTCTTTGGGTTGTTTTCGGGATCTTTCTCTTGGGGATTTGATGGGGGAAATTTGTGCGAACCCTTTGTGGTTCTTTGGGCTGTGATTCCCCTCCCAAATCCGTGAGTAAAGGTGCTCGATTTTGGGGTTTCTTGAGTTCTTGGGTTGGAAGTGCTCTTGGCGGGATTTCCTCGATTCCTCCTTTTTGGACAAGTTTTGGTGGGATTAAACTTGGCTATGGACTCCTCATGAGGTGTTCCTAATATCCCCAAAGTCTTGTTCCAGTCTGTGGAGCGATTTGGGAGATCGAGGTTTGGATTTGGGGGGGTTGACCCGCGGGTGCTGTTCATCCCGAGCTGCCCGGAGCTACACGGTCCGACCGGTGCTCTTGGCCGGTCGGCCGGTGCAACCCTTGGTGGGATTTTGCTCGGGTGAACGTCTTGGTGTGTTCGTTTTTGTCCCGTGTTGTTGCTGTTTCGAGTTTGGGTCAGTTTGGTGGTCGGTTGGCCTGTTTGGTGCCTTGGGGGCTTTCAGGCTGTGATCGGTCTGACCGGTGTAGAGCCATTTAGTGAAAGTTGCTCAGTTTCACCAGCAGGGACCGGTCTGACCGGTGGTGCTCACCGGTCTAACCGGTGTGGGTCTGTAGACTCGAGGTTTGGTGTTCCGCTGCGTTCTCGGGTCGGAAGGTTGTGTGTTGGTTCCTAGGTCCAGTGGCACTCCAGTGGCTACGTGGGCTTGGCCAACTTGGGTAGTGAGTCGGAGACGTGTGTTGGAAGTCGTGTTCATCTTGTAGGAGTTTCCATCTCCTTCGAGAAGAATTTTTATCGGCTCCCATTCGGTCCCCCCCCCCTCCTCGGTTCGCCGTATCGGTCCTTCAAGTGGTATCGAGCCGGTTCGGGTCTTTGTTGACTCTAACCGCCTAAGATCCAAGGATGGCGTACCGGGAACGGGGTTCGGGTCCTCCACACTTCGATGGCAAGAACTACCAGATGTGGAGCAAGTGGATGGGTGCGTTCCTCCGCGGAAAGGGTCAGATCCTTTGGGATGTCACGGTGGACACAGGCTATGTCCAGCCGGTGAACTTTCTTGCTGAAGGATTGAGGGACAGATTCGACGCCAACAATAAGGCGGTCGACTACTTGTTTCGTGCTTTGTGTCAGCCTAAGTTCGATCGGGTGCACACTGAGCACTTGGCTTGTAGAATTTGGACGGTGTTGTAGAATTTGGCTCGAGGGTCCGACTGACTCCCATAGTCTTGCCCTCGTTGGTGGTTCCAAAGGAAAGGCTAACTTTAACCCATCCACCAGGATGTTCTCTTTGTCCTCTTTGATGTCTATGCCAGATGAGGAGTTCGACGTGCTTGGAGAGGACGAGCTGGAACTCCTGACGAGGCGGTTCGAGAGGCTGCACGAGAACCGCGTGAACATGAGGAGGAACACGAGAACATGCTTCCAGTGCGGCAAGCGGGGACACTTCGTCGCCGACTGCCCAGAGAAGGCTGAGAACAAGGACGGCTACAAGCACAAGCCGAGGATGGACGGCAAGTACCGTTCGAGGCGCGACCACAAGAGCAAGCACAAGAACAAGTACAAGGATGAGCGACGATCGAGGAAGAAGGAGAGCCGAGGCAAGGCCCGAGCGATGGTTGGAGCGAGCGACGTCGACTCCAGTTCCGCGTACTCCACCTCGAGCTCGAGCAGCAGTGAAGACGAAGGTGATCATCGCAAGAGCAAGAAGTCGTCCAAGAACCTGAGCGGGCTGAGCTGCTTTGCGAGAGACGGCTTCTGCACCATGGCGCTGAGCTCAAGCAGCAAGAAGAGCACACAGAGCGACTCGGACTCCGATTCCGACGACGAGGTGCGTGATGAACTTCCCTTCTTGCGCCAGGAGAATGAGAGGCTTGGCTCTTTGCTTGATAACCGTGATGACATGCTTAGAGAGGCCAAGAAAATGAGAAAAGAGCTTAGGGCTTCACTCGAGGATGCTAGGACTAGAGTGGTTGAGCTAGAGACACAGGTGCTTGATAGCAAGCTTGAGATTGATTCCCTTAAGGCTAGCCCTGTTGTTTCGAATGAGGCTGATTGTGCTGATTGCTCCATCTTTCTTGTTGATCTTGCTTTGTTTAAGGAGAAGCATGCCTCCAAGTGTGAGGAACTAGATGTGCTTAGGGTTGAAGTGGCTGAGCTTAAGTCTAGACCTGCTTTGCTAGGTGCTTGCACTTCTTGTCCTGTTTTGCATGCTAAGATTGATGAGATGCATGCTTATACTAGTTCTCTTGAGGCTAAATTGAAGGAACCCATGCCTACATCATGCTCTACCTGTGAAATGCATGCTTTGAAAAATCTGGAACTTGCACATTATGTTGATCGTTTGCAGGATGAGAATGATGACTTGAGGAAGTTGATGGGTTGGTTGTCCGGTCATGAGCCTCGGTTGAGGATGATGATCGAGGCATTTAAGAGGCGAGGATGGTGAGGGACTTGGGGCAAACAAGGTTGGTGAGGGAAGTGGAGAGAATATCCGGAGCCACCAAAAACCCACCACAAAAATGATTTCCCCCAAAACCTAACCATCTTAGGAACCGACTAGACACAACCCCAGCTCCACCCGTGTTTCCTACACCCACAAATGATCTACAAAAGCCTATCAAGTTTGTGAGCACTTCGGGGAAAGTGTTCTTTGGGAAAGAAAGTGAGAAGGCTAGTGAGGGGAAACCGGTGGAAGAGTTGAGTGGAGAGAAACCTAGTGAGCAGCCACATCCCAAGCCTAAGCCTAAGCTTGTGAGGTTCCATTGTGGCTATTGTGGGACAGATGGCCATAAGGATGTGTTTTGCTTCAAGAGGAAGCGAGAGGAGAGGATGGCAAAGGAGTGGGATAACAAGGACAAGTACCACCCTTCCGATGGTGTACTTGAGCCTCGTGTGCAGATGCCCAGGGCCAAGGCGAGTGTGAGGACAGTTCGGGCTTGGGGAGAGCGGAAAGCTGTTGGAGGTGCTGCTGCCCAGGTCACACCGGTCAGACCGGTGTGGGGCACCGGTCAGACCGGTGCGAGGCACAGACGAGCGGCGGTTTGGGTTTCGGGCCCGTACAGGTGCGAGGGTTGTTTCTGGAGGTCGTGGTTCTGGTGGTTGGGCTGGAGAGTTTGCAGGTGGTCAGGTTGCTAGGTGTTCCCCCCTCGAGTTCTCTACGGGATGGGAGGAGTCGTAGCTTTGAGAAGGAGAGGAGGGACGGTCCACGGGTTCTCTTTCGTGGTTTTGGTCCTCCTCCAGGCAGAGAGGGGTGGTTCCCTCAGGGTGGTTACTGTGGTGGTGTTCGTGGAGGTAGCTTTGGTAGGAGAGATGCTTTGGTTGGTGCTAACCCCACTTTCGAGCAAATGGCTCGGCACTGGTTTTACTCTTTTGGTACTAACCCTAGTGTTGAGTCATTTGTTCACTCACGTGCTCGTTTTTGAATTTCAGGTGGGAGACTTGAAGAACATTTGGTTGATTGACTCCGGTTGCTCGAGGCATATGACCGGAGATAGGGGGTGGTTCTCAAGTCTTGTCCCGGTGGTGACGAAGAGGTACATCACCTTTGGGGACAATGGGCGTGGGCATGTGCTTTCAGAAGGTGAGATCAAAGTGAGTGACAAGATCACTCTGAGGCCTGTTGCTCTTGTTCAATCGCTGGGGTACAATTTGCTTTCTGTGTCCCAGTTGTTGGATGAGGGCTTTGAGGTGTTGTTTCGGCCAGGTGGTTCTCGGATTTTGGACTCTCGAGGGGACCTTGTCTGTATGGTCGTTCCCGAGGGTCAGGTGTTTCGTGCTGATTTTTCTCAGTCTTCAGGTGTGGAGCGTTGTTTCTTGGCTGGTTCTTCGAGTGAGTTGTGGAAGTGGCATAGGAAGTTGGGTCACTTGAGCTTTGACCTTTTGTCTCGCTGGAGTAAACTCAATTTGGTCCAAGGATTGCCACGGTTGAGGCTTGAGAAAGAGTTGGTTTGTGCGCCTTGTAGGCATGCTAAGATGGTAGCCTCTTCTCACCCGCCTCTCACCGATGTGATGACTGAGCGTCCATGCGAGCTGCTCCATATGGACCTTGTTGGCCCAGCTCGTGTGCGATATGCGGGTGGGAAGTGGTATGTCCTTGTTGTGGTGGACGACTATTCTCGGTATGCTTGGGTGTTCTTTCTTGAGGATAAGGGGGAGACGTTTGGTTTTGTTCGACATCTAGTCTTGAGGTTGAGGAACGAGAGGCACGGAGATGCCATACGAGCTATCCGCAGTGATAATGGCTCGGAATTCAGAAACTCTCGTTTTGAAACCTTTTGCCATGACTTGGGTCTTGAGCACCAGTTTTCGAGTCCGTATACGCCTCCCCAGAATGGTGTTTTGGAAAGGAAGAACAGGACCTTGTGCGAGATGGCTCGGACGATGCTTGATGAGCATAGGACTCCGAGGAGGTATTGGGCTGAGGTGGTGAATACCGCGTGCTATGTGTCAAACAGGATATACCTCAGAGTGCACAAGAAGAAGAGATGCTATGAGTTGATGCATGGTCGCACACCCAAGGTGAGTCACTTCCATGTCTTTGGTTGCAAGTGTTTCATTCTGAAGAAAGGCAGGAAGTTGGATAAGTTTGAGGCTAGGTCTGTCGATGGCATTTTCTTGGGTTATGCATCTCATTCTAGAGCATATCGTGTGCTCAAGCTTGAAACTAACCAAATCGTGGAGACTTGCGAGGTAACCTTCGATGAGACAGAGCCATGTAGTTAGCTTGTATTTGAGTGTGCAGGTGATGATGAGCTTGGCGAGGAGATCTTTCAGGAGGAGGAGCATGAACATGGTGATGATGAAGATGGCGGTGTGGTGCCCCCGGCTGAACATGTACCCACTACTTCGACTACGGTGATGGACAGACCCTCTACTACACCTACGACGACAAATCAAGAACGAGGAGAAGCTGATGTTGAGGGGGAGGTAGCATCGAGGCGAGAACCTCCCCGGCGAGTACAGATGGATCACCCAGCTTCGAGGATCATCGGCGACATGAATGAACGCACTACACGGTCGAGGGTTCGAAACAATTCCCATTTCGCTCATGCTGCGTTTGTTGCTACTTTTGAGCCCAAAGACATTGGACCAAGCTCTGATACCAATTGAAGAATCAGATGG
This sequence comes from Cenchrus americanus, assembly GCA_947561735.1. Lineage (NCBI taxonomy): Eukaryota > Viridiplantae > Streptophyta > Magnoliopsida > Poales > Poaceae > Cenchrus > Cenchrus americanus. The sequence goes on along the minus strand of OX387244.1, from coordinate 69,711,111 downwards.
CGACTAGAGAGGGGGGAGTGAATAGGAGCCGGTAAAAATTCTTCTCAAAGAACCCGACCTATACCCTAGTCAAATCTCGGTCACACAAAGCGATGGATCGAATCACACACCAATCGCCAAGACAACGAGGTTATGGATCAACCTCCAGTCTTAGGAACGATTCCTTGAAGCACACGCTGAAGCACGAGAAAGGAAGGGAGGAATCGAACCAAGAAGCAAAGCACTCAGGCTCTGGCGGACCGTCTAGCCAGGAGGGGCGGACCGTCCGCACTGGCCACGCGGACCGTCCGGCCTGCTGCCGCGGACTGTCCGCACACCCACCGCAGACTATCCGACCTTGCGCCGTGGACCGTCCGAAAAAGCTAACAGAACCTCCAGAGAACACCCCAAACAACGGACCGTCCGCGGGGAGTACGCGGACTGTCCGCCAGGCACCCGCGGACCGTCCGCCCGCTGCTGCGGACTATCCGAAACCTTGCCCAACGAAAACTCAAAGCCACGACGGATCGAAAGCGAAGCCGAGCAAGAACACGAAGAACACGGGAAGAACACGCTCCTCGCGGACCGTCCGCCGGTCCCTCGCGGACTGTCCGCGCCTCACGGACAGACCTGAAAACAGCCCGACCTCGAAGGTCAACTCCCCCAAATCATCATCGGATTTCCCAAACGGTATAAGCTGTGGAGACAAGGGTTTGGGGACTTGAAAAGCGTCACACAAGGATGCTATAGCCCAAAAATCTTGGCTCCTAACTCCCTAAATCACCGGGAATCGCGAATCCTTTGGGCACCACCAAAAGCTAGAGGACCGAACGAAAATCCTTGAATCGAAGTGGTTTCCCGGCATTTGAACCAAAAACAAGCACGAAAAAGACCACGAGAAACACAACATCAAATCTTCTATACAAACCAGGAAAGATTCACAGGGTCTAGCATGCCACCCTAGCATCCATCCCTCTCCATCGAGAACGCTGGCGGCAACAACGACACCAAGTGCCTCTACTTCCCCTTCTGCTTGGACCAAGCTCCACTCACATGGCTCGAGTCGCTGGACAAGCACTCGATCGACAAGTGGGACCGAGTGAAGGAGCGGTTCACCAGCAACTTCGCGGGCTCCATGGGCCGATCGGGTACTCGCATGGACCTGGCCATGGTCAAGCAGGAACAAGGCGAGACCCTCCGCAAGTACATACGCTGCTTCTTCGACAAGCGCGCTACCGTAGTCGACGTCACCGACAAGGAGGTCATCGACCTCTTCCAAGACGGCCTCTACCACCGCCGCACCTTCGAAGACTTCGGTCGTCGCCGCCCCAAGTCCATCCCCCACCTCAAGGACATGATCACGTCCTGGGCGGATGAAGAAGACAAGGCTAATGCCAAGTACGACGCCATCCGTGGCAAAAACAAGCAGAACGCGGGCGGCGGCAGCGGCAACAACGGGAACCAAGGCGGTCGCAGCAACAACAACAACTACTCGGGTCCCAACCACAAGCGCAAGCCAGACAACACTGTCACGGCTATCTAGCGCCCTGCGAAGGAGAACTCGAAGAAGAACTCCGGCGGCTTCAAAGACTTGCTGAAGGAGAAGTGCCCGTGGCATCTGGACGGCAACCACACCACCGAGCAGTGCTACCAACTCAGGCGAGCACTCAAGAGTACTCCAGAGCCACCGCACCCTCACGACAAGAAAGGCAAGAAGAAGAACGACGGAGACAACGACGACTTCCAGGAACCCGACAAGACTGTCAACGTCCTCTTCGGCGGACTACCCAGCAGGCGGGAGCAAAAAGCTACTCGTCGAGAAGTCATGAGCATTAAACCAGCGGTTCCGACCCCTCTCAGGTGGTCGGAGGTACCCATTACCTTCTCCCGCGTGGATCAATGGACCAGCTTCTCCGAACCAGGGCGGTTCCCTCTCGTCCTGAAGCCAGTGGTCGTGGGCTCCAAGCTCAACAAGGTCCTTATCGACGGTGGAAGCGGGCTCAACGTCCTTTTCACCAAGACCTTGAAGAAGATGAAGCTCGACATCACCCACATGCTCACCAAGAGCAACACGCCTTTCTACAGCATCGTCCCCGGTAATGTGGCTATCACACTGGGCTCAGTGGTCCTGCCAGTTACCTTCGGGGAATCTCGGGACAACTATCGTACCGAGTACATCAAGTTCGAGGTCGCAGACTTCGAAACATCCTACCATGCCATCCTCGGCAGACCGGCCATCGCCAAGTTCATGGCGGTGCCTCACTACACCTACTTGGTACTCAAGATGCCGAGCCCAGCAGGTGTACTCTCTCTCCAAGGGGACTTGAAGATCTCGCACGACTGCGACACAGAAGCTGTGGAGATCGCCTCCACAAATCAAGTACCCAACGCAATGATGGAGGTCTACGCTGCGTCGAAGAAGCTTGCAACAAGTGAACTCGACATCCCTGAGAAGTCTGACAAAGGCAACAAGCCTCAGCCAGCTGAGGAGGTTCTGGTCAAGACGATCGACCTCGGGACGGGAGACGCCAGCAAGACCACCACCATCAGGGCCGGCCTCGACCCCAAATAGGAAGATGCGCTCATCAACTTCCTCCGGGCTAACAGCGACATCTTCGCGTGGAAGCCAGCGGACATGCCAGGAGTGCCCAGGGAGTTGATCGAGCACTGCCTCAACGTCGATCCTAAGGCCACCCCCAAGCGACAACACCTCCGCCGTTTCACAGACGACAGACGGGATGCCATCAAGAAGGAACTCTCCAAACTACTCGCGGCTGGCTTCATCAGAGAAGTCTTCCATCCTGAGTGGCTCGCCAACCCCGTCCTCGTCTGCAAGAAGAACTCGAACGAGTGGAGGATGTGCGTCGACTACACCGACCTCAACAAGCACTGCCCCAGGGACCCCTTCGGGTTGCCGCGGATTGATCAAGTCATCGATTCCACGGCGGGGGCGCGACCTCGCTCGCTTCCTCGACCGCTACTCCGGTACCACCAGATCGCGATCAAGGAAGAAGACCAGGAGAAGACCGTGTTCATCACCCCGTTTGGCGCGTACTGCTACACGACCATGTCCTTCGGGCTGAAGAACGCCGGCGCCACTTATCAACGAGCTATCCAGGCCTGCTTCAAGAGGCAACTCAACAAGAACGTCGAAGCCTACGTGGATGACGTGGTCGTCAAGACCAGAAACTCCAGTACCCTCATCGACAATCTTGAAGAGACTTTCGCATCCTTGCGCGAGTACCGCTGGAAGCTCAACCCGAACAAGTGCGTCTTCGGCGTACCTTCGGGCAAACTACTCGGCTTCATCATCAGCCAACGCGGCATCGAAGCCAACCCCGAGAAGATCTCCGCCATCACCAGCATGAAAGCTCCCACGTGCATCAAAGACGTCCAGAAGCTGACCGGGTGCATGGCGGCCTTGAACAGATTCATCTCGAAGCTTGGAGAACGGGGGCTCCCCTTCTTCAAACTACTCAAGCACCAAGAGAAGTTCGTGTGGACCCCAGAGGCGGACCAAGCCCTTGCTCAGCTCAAGGACTTCCTATCGAAGCCACCAGTCCTCACGGCTCCTCGCAAAGGCGAGCAGCTACTGCTCTACCTCACTGCGACTACCCATGTGGTCAGTACTGCCATCGTCGTCGAGCGGCAGGAAGACGGCCACACCTATCCAGTCCAGCACCCAGTCTACTTTGTCAGCGAGGTCCTGTCAGAGTCCAAGGCACGCTACCAGCCTGTACAGAAGCTTCTGTACGCAGTACTCATTACCTCGCGGAAGCTGGACACTACGTCCAGGAGTACTCGATCTCCGTCGTCACCGACTACCCGCTCGGCGACATCTTGCGGAACCAAGATGCTACTGGAAGAATCTCCAAGTGGGCAGTCGAACTCGGCACCCTCACCATCGACTTCAAGCCACTTACGGCCATCAAGTCGCAAGCTCTAGTCGACTTCATGGCAGAGTGGCGGGAGAATCAGCTACCTACTCCAACCGTGCGACCAGAGCATTGGGTGATGTACTTCGACGGCTCACTCAACCTCGAGGGTGCAGGTGCAGGGGTACTTCTGATCTCTCCAACGGGCGAACAACTCAAGTACGTCCTGCAGATCTTCTGGAAGGTCTCAAACAACGAAGCTGAGTACGAAACTCTCCTACACGGGCTCCGCCTCGCGGCTTCACTGGGCATCAAGCGGCTACTAGTCTACGGCGACTCCGCAGTGGTCATCAACCAAGTCAACAAGTCCTGGGACCGCAACAAGGAGAACATGGACACCTACTGCCTAGAAGTCCGCAAGCTCGAGAACAAGTTCTATGGTCTCGAGTTCCACCACATCGTCCGCGACAACAACATTGCAGCAGACGTCCTGTCGAAGCTCGGTTCTACTCACGCTCAAGTACCAGCGGGTTTCTTCGTCCACGAGCTTCACGTGCCATCCATACCGGAGTCGGCGCCACCGACCACTGTCCCAGCGCATCCGCCAGCTGGCCAGGAGGTCATGATGATCGACGCGGACTGGAGGCAACCCTTCATCGACTACCTTAGCGAGCAGAAGGTCCTCACGGACAAAAACTTGGCTGAGCAGCTCATCCGCCGCGCCAAGTCCTACGTCCTCGTCGGAGACAATCTTTACAAGCGGGGCGCATCTTCTGGAGTACTCATGAAGTGTGTCCCCAGGCAAGAAGGCAAGGACATCTTGGAGGAGATCCACAAGGGCGTCTGCGGCCACCACGCGTCTTCTCGTACGCTGGTCAGCAAGGCCTTCCAGCGAGCTTTCTATTGTCCCACAGCTCTGGGCGACGCTGAAGAACTCGTCAGAAGGTGCCAAGGATTTCAATACTTCGCCAAGCAGCAACACGTCCCAGCCTACAAGCTAGTCACCATACCGCCAACCTGGCCCTTTGCTTGCTGGGGGCTCGACATGATTGGGCCACTTCCAACTGCGCCAGGTGGATTCAACAGAGTATTGGTGGCCATCGACAAGTTCACCAAGTGGATCGAAGTCAAGCCAGTCACATGCCCCAAGGCTGATAGAGTACTCGACTTCCTGAATGAACTCGTGCATCTCTACGGACTACCCCATCGCATCATCACAGACTTGGGCTCCAACTTCAACAATCACCAGTTCTGGGAGTACTGCGAGAACAGTAGGATCGACGTCCGATATATCTCAGTTTCCCATCCTCGGGCCAACGGACAAGTCGAGCGTGCCAACGGGATGGTGCTCGACACTCTCAAGAAGCGGCTACACGACGCTGCTAATTCCAAAGGAGGCAAGTGGATCAAGGAACTACCCAATGCACTCTGGGGGCTACGTACTTAGCCTTCCAAGCCAACGGGGCAATCCCCTTACTTCCTGGTCTATGGCTCCGAAGTAATCCTCCCTGCTGATGTCATATGGGTTTCACCAGCATTGGAGCACTACGACGAAGGCGTCTCTGAAGACAGCAGACGAGTTAACATCGATGGACTCGAAGAAGCTCGCTGCGCTGCCCTCGTCCAATCAGCGAGGTACCTGGAGGGTATCCGACGCTACCACGACTGCAACGTCAAGGAACGCTCCTTCAACGTTGGCGATCTCGTCCTCCGTCGTATCCAGAACACGGAAGGACTACACAAACTCAGCTCCCCCTAGGAAGGTCCCTTCACCGTGGCAAAGGTGACCGGGCCGGGCTCCTAACACCTCCAGACACTTGAAGGCGAAGACGTCAACAACTCGTGGAACGTCGAACAGCTCTGTCGGTTCTACGCCTATGTCTACACGACTACCCTGGGGGCTCAAGTCTACTCGACTACATCAAGACCCCTCCGCCGTAAGCAGCCTCCGGGTCTTGGCTCCAGTCTCCGGACTACTCCTTCGCTGTAAGCGGCCTCCGGGTCCAGGCACTAGTCTCCGGACCACTCTTCTCCAGAATCCAGCCCATGCGGCTACCTACGGATCCTGGGCTGCGACGAGCGACAAAGGACTCTAGCAGCGGTCTACTGAGAGACCATGTACTCCAAGATCCAGCCTACACGGCTACTTACGGATCTACTGCTGTAAGCGGCTACTCACCCTAGCACCATTTAGCCGTAGGCGGCCTCCGGGTCCTGGCGACTACTCTGTAACTACGGCCCTGGCCATCCAGGTGTACTTCTTCAGTAATAAAGTTTGATCGTTCGTCAACTTCTTTACTTTCTACTTCCCCCAACGGGACTACTGCCGAGTACAACTACTCGCGGCAACTCCATGATGGGACTCCGCACTCTGAGATCGCGACTACGAGTACTCATTGATGGAACTTCTCTTCATTAATACTTAAACAATTTCATTACAATTGTTTTGTGTACATCTATTGCTACGAGCTAACTATTATATGACTACTGGAGATTAAGCTTGTCGGCGACTTGTTCCGCAATGGGCGCCATCTGCTCCAGCAGCTCCGCACATTGCTCGTCGGTACAGTTGGCGGCTAGTCCGCCAGTTACTAGATCCACGGGTGCCTTCAGGAAGTAGGACTTCATGAAGGCCAGCACCTGGTTCGGGATCGACTTTGCCAGATGCTTCACGTAGGCCGCCAACCTGCTGGGGGCTTCCTTCAGTCGATCCACCAGTGGTGCTATCTTGGGGCCGCCAGGGTGAGGCACCAGTAGCCTCGCGATGGGGAGCGCAGCTTCTTCAAGCTCCTTCAGCTGGGCCCGCAGCTTCTCCCAGTCCTCGTTCAGCTTCTGCAATGATTTGTAGCAGTTGACGAGGTCACGATCGGAGGCAATACGAAGCTCCATGTGCTTGTCGCACTCGTAGGCAAACTCCTTATAATCTAACTCGAGTACCTGGCGGGCCTCCTGCTCCCGGTAGAAGAGATTCTTCAGATCCGTCTCTGAAGTCTTCAACTGCTCTACTCGGGTTTCAAGCTCTGCAAACAACAAGGAAAAGCGGGTTAGACTACCTCTCGATCTCCAACAAGTACCCAACAAGACAAGTGGTGTACCTTTGTTCTTGTTGCGGAGCGACTTGTTCTTCCGCACCAAGTCGTCGCTCTTCGCCTACATCTCCTGGATGTCGTTGTGGTATTTGGCGAAGGCGGTATCAAGCTTGGACTGCATGGCGGCCGCGTGCTTCCGGGACTTCACGAGTTGGTCCTCTAGCGCCTCGGCCCGAAGCACAGTGTTGTCGTACCCCTGAAGCATCTCAGACTTCAGGCAGGACTTCTCAGCGACGTCCTGCACAGACAATACACATCAAATGGGTACTCAACGCTAAAGGATTGACTACTCAAGAGTTACAGCTACTCACCTTCATCCACTGCTCGGCTTGGTGGACCGCCTCCAGATGTCGAGCCACCATTGCTGGATCGACCAAGTCATCCGCCAGCAACTCGATCGCTCCATGACTACTCGTGGCGGCTTCGGTCATCGGTGCAGAGCGGATGGGCTCCGCGTCTTGGATCTCCGGGGAGCGAACGACCACCTCTAGAGCGGGTTCTGGCTGCGTGGTGGCCTCCTCTCCCCCGGTCGTCGCGGCGGCCTCTCCGGCGGCCACCTCCATCAGTTCGGGGGCTCCTTTAGTAGCCTCCTGAGTTTCTGGTGTCAAGTTCTCCACGGGCACCACCGATGGGATGTCGTTCCCCTCGGCCTCAGCGCCTGTCAATGAGAAGACAAGCGCATCAGCGTTATCTGATGACTACGACTACTCTTCGGGGATACTACAGCCTCAGCAGAGTACTCACCTTCGACTACGCTGGCTTCAGGCAATGTAGCCTCAGCAGCCGGCGCTTTGGGCTCCGCCTGAGGGGCGGGACCGGACTCCTCAGCGGGCGGCGCGGCTTCTTCTTCCGCCACCGCTGCAGAGGGTTCATTCCCCTCCCAGGACAGATCCGTCGACTTCCTGCAGAGTACACAAGCCAGTTGTCAGTCAAGCACGACTACCACATCAAGTACTGCTCGGGAAGATTCAACACTTACAAGCTTGACCGGACCACCGTCACGGTCGGGGCGCCGAGGATGCTGGCGATGTCCACCAGTCCAGCTTCGGTGGGCGCCTCCTCTTGCGCCTCTGCGGCTGCTGCCTCTTCTGCAGTAACAACAGCGGGTGCAGTGCTCTCCTGCGCTTCTGCGGCCACCACCTCTTCCGCAGCAGCAGCTGCGGGCTCCGTGCTCTCCTGAGGAGCAGGGGGCTGGCGCTCCATCTGCGCCAGGAGTTCTTCGACAGCGGGGGCTAGGCTGCGACTCCCAGTGGCTTCCCCCACCGTGTACCACTCGCCTTCATCGCCCTGATCAACGGGCTCCGTAGGCGGCAACTCCTGCAAGCAAGGAAACTTCTTCATCAACAAGTAAACTCGAGACACTAGTACTCGACTACACTACTCAAGACGGCTTACATCTAGGGACGTGGTCTCAGTGACCTTCAACTTCTTCGTCACGCGCTTGCGGGACGCATTGCGCGGCTTCCGCGGCGACGCGGCCAGCTAGCCTTTAGGCTAGCCGGTGGATCCTGAACAAGAGGAACGTGAGGCAAGCCAGGACGGCTGAACCTCGACTGCAGCTGGAAGCGGTCCTGCAGCGTCTCCTCATCATCGTCCTCGTCGGACGTGTCCTCCACGACTACGGTGTCATCTCCTTCGCCGACCTCCAGCCGCTCTTTGGCCTTAGTCTTCCCCTCCTCTGGGATCTCGACTTCCTGAGGGGGTGGCGGCGGCTCGGAGACAAACATCTTCAAGTCGTCTTGCAAGACACAACTCATCAGCGCGACTACTCACACGGAATGGGTACTCGACTATGGGTGTGGCTACTTACTTCCTTTGGCGGGCGCGCGGCGGAGTACTCCGGTACGGGGCACGCCGTGTACGGCGGCATGTCCTTGAAGATCCGTGCCAGCCTATCGACAATGGCGTCGTCGTCAACTTCATCTCCAGGCATCCGCGACGTGTCGTCGTCGCCGGTGTACTCGAACCCCAGGGTGTCGCGAGCCATCAGTGGCTGCACCCTGCGCTTCATGAAGCTGAAGGCCACGTGCTCGGCCCTCAGCCCGGCTTCCCTTAGCGCCTTGATCCGCGCCAACAACTCCGAGAGCTGGATTCCCTCCTGCATCGTCGGCTCTGTGTTCCACCAAGGGTGATGCTTGGGTTGCTTCCCGCTCGGCTTCGGTAACCCCGGATGGTGGTTCGTGATGTAGAACCACTTTGCCTTCCAGTCTTGATTGGAGTCTATGAGTTTGTACGAGAGGTACTGCTCGGCGGCGTCCTCCCGCATCTGGATTCCCGCTCCTCCGACTACCCACGGGTTGCTGGCGCTTGGTTGCGGCTTCACCCGGAAGAACTTCCGGAACAGGATCCAATGGGGCTTGATCCCCAGAAAAGCTTCGCAGAAATGTATGAAGACAGCGGTGTGGAATATACCATTGGGGTTAAGGTTGAGGTACTCGATGTCGTAGTACCCCATGAGCCCCTTGAAGAAGTTGCTCGCCGGGAGCGAGAGCCCGCGCTCCGCAAATCGCGCGAACATCGGTATCTCGTCTTCATTCTTCTCCATCGGGTACGGATCCCCGGCGGCGGCCCTCCACATGTCCACCTCCTTCTCCCGGATGGATCAGCTGTTGAGGAGGGCGAGCAGGTCTTCGGTCTTCGTCTTCAACTTCTTCCATTCGCGGTTCGGATCTGGCCGCGGTGGGTACATCGGCGGTGATGTCCCTGTGGCAGATCCGGCGGCTTCGTCACGGCTCCTCTTCTTCCCGCTGGCGGCCTTCGCGGTCTTGGACGGAGATGGCTTCATCCTCCAAGTGCACGGGGTCTTCACGCGCATTCGCTCGGGGGCTACCGCGGTGGCTCTCTCTGGCGGTGCGCTCGGATCTACACTTCACTCAGCGGAGGTGGCGCGCAATGGTGGTGATTTCTGGCCAAGATGTGTTTGGAGTGACTATAGCTGCGTAGGGTGAAAAACCCTAAGGGATTTGGCTTCTATTTATAAGTCAATGTGGCCCTCCAACGGCCGGATGGATAAGACTGCGCTCGGCTGACTCAGCGGCCGCGCGTGACTCTTCATATTCCACTAGTCGACGCGCCTCACGTCGGGGGCTCGGTGAAGGACCGATTAGGCGACCAGAGAGGGGGGGGGGGGGAGTGAATGGGAGCCGATAAAAATTCTTCTCGAGGGAGATTGAAACTCCGACAAGACGGACTAGCTCGGTCGAACCCCCGAAATCACACGCTCCGCACTTCTACCTCCCGTTTGCCAAAACCACGTAGCCACTGGAGTGCTACTGGTCCTAGGAACAAACTCTACCAAAGAACCACAACACACACGCAGCACCGACGGCGGAAACAACTCGAAAGCCGGCTAACCGGAGGGCGGTGCTAGACTAGGTATAGGGGGCGGTTAGACCGCCTCCACCCCGGCAACCAAGAAAACCTCCGAAACGCCTCTTCCGAGCACCAAAACACACCACGGTTTCACCAACGAGAGATCTCTGGTCAAGGCCATGCTAGCTACCGGAAAATCTTGGCGAAAACCAAAACTTCACCCAAGGGCCTAGGGGCGGTTGGACCGACTACTGGGGCGGTCTAACCTCCCGTACCCGAGCAACGAACCCCAACCAAGAACACCTAGCAAACCGCATGAGAACGACCCCAAATTTCACCCGGACACTCCTCTCGATCAAGGCGAACAAACTCACGGAGGAAAATCCGGCGAAACAAAACTTTGACCCGGAAACCCCCGGGCGGTTAGACCGCCCCTTCCGTAAAACGAACCCGCGGGTCAAACCTCAACTTCCTCGCGCCCGATCTCCCGAATCACTCCACGGATTGCGGACAAACTTCGGGAATAGGCCGGGTTACCTCCCGGGCAACCTCTACCTCAAAGAAATCGACCCGAAACGCTCACAATCAAGAGGAATCGAAGAAATCGCTTCTCTAGGTCAAGAACTCGCCCAACTCGAAAAACCACCAAATCGAGTCCGATTCAAAGGGGATTTGGGGGCAAAGTCACCAGCCAAAGAGGCACAAGAACCTCATACGTGACACCCACCAAAAACCCCAAGAAATCGTCCTCAAAACACCGCCAAAAAGAGCTCCGAAAATCAACACCAAAGAGACGGGAAAACCACCATGATGCACAACGCCAAACCTTCTATACATGCCATGAATGGTTCGTACAAGGTCTAGCTTCCACCCAAACATCCATCCCTCTCTCTAGATCTCACATGAAGCTCTCAAGCTAGCATTCTAAAATCCTAAGGAAAAAGGAGAACGAAAAAGGAAAAACCAAATGAGCTAGGGTTCAAGAGTTGGCTGCCATCCACCCCTCTAATGAGTATATATGGAGGCACCCAAAAGACTAAACTACCCTTCACTAATAACTAGGGATACATGCCCCTCAAGGGCGGATTTGGAATTCTTGATGTCTTCACCATCGGACGGATGCCGGCGACCGCACCTCGCGTAGCCTCGACGCAAGCCTTGCGATCCCGACACGTGTCCTCCGCTTCGAAGCTTCTCGGCGCCGGCGGCCAGGGCGGTCAGACCGCCCCCCCCCGGGCGGTTAGACCGGCCCGGGAAATCCGACCGGCCCCAGGCGGTCTGACCGCCCCTCCTGGGCGGTTGAACCGGCCTGGGTGGCCGCATCTCCTCGTCGAGTCTTCGGCCTCGGTTTTGTGGCTCAACCGAGAAACCCAGTGGTTTTCTGGTGAACCACTGCAAACCCCGCGAACTCGGTGTAGCCTCCGCCAATCTCCACTCATGACTCGGCTCCCACGTAGTCCCGGCTCGACCTTGGTTTTGAGGCTCTACCAAGAAACCGTCCACGACTTCATCTTGCTTGTTCATGCTACCATGCGGCCCGCACTTGACCCCCGCCGGCCACCGGGTCCCTCGAACGAAGCCTACTTGTCTTCTCCACACCCGGAGGCCTCACCGCAACGACCTTTCGCGCTTGTTCTTCACCTCGCACCAACACGAGTCAAGCCGCAACTCGCACCTGCAATACTCAGCCAAGTATCAGTCCACACAACGTTGTCAATCACTCATCACACAAGGAAGCGACCATCCACCGGTCCTCGAACCACACATGGTCCTCAATCTCCCCCTTGATGAGTGCATTGACAACACACTCACATGAAGTAACACAAGAGAAAAGGAAAAGAAAAGAAACAAATAAAAAGAAACCCCAACAAGCGATCGAAAGCCAAAGAAAGGCAAAGAGCAAGATCACTTGAAGAAGACAAGTCTCGGACCCCTTAGGCAAGGGCAACGGCTCGACACATCCCAGACAAAACACAAGCTCAAGCAAAGAGCGCAAACCACCAAAGCAAAACTCGAACACCACAAAGAGCTCCCCCCCGCACATATGCAAGCTCCCCCCGAGCCACAAGACACTCCCCCCGAACACATGCATCAATGCAACTCGGGAATGCGACAAAGAGCAAAAAAAACTCGCTCACACGCCCGGGGCGGTTAGGACCGCCCGTACAGGGGCGGTTAGACCACCTCTGCCCGATCCGACCACCCGGGGGCGGTTAGACCGCCCCAAGAGACCGGCCCTGCACCAAACTGCTCAAAATTTGCCCGAAACAATTGGAACACCTTCCAAACACTCCCAGGTGCCCAAAACATGCACAAACTTCTCCCCCTTGTTGACATTGCATGAATCAAGGCAAAATGCGAAAACTTTCAACATATAGCTTCTCGAATATACAAAATTCATCACAAGGAGCTACACAAGTCCAAATGAGCAAGTTAGATACTCGACAGGTTCGTAATGACCTTAACTACGTGATCACCAAGTTTCACAACCATTGGACAATGCTAAAAAGGATTTGAGTAATTTTGCGAAAAGTTACTCTCTCACAAGCAAATACCTAAACATGAGCAAAACATATCAAAATGGCAAAGCCACTCAAACTTCATGCTAGGACAGCCATTCTAATCATAAGACCATCATAAACACCCAAAAGCACCTCATGTCATGTCAAAGCCACCGAGCCATGTGCCTACTTCTATGTATGAGACTTCTCATTGGTAGGCATCATGCAACGGTTTAGCACCCAAAGCAAATTAATTTCAGCACATATGACATGGGAGCATATTTTCCAAGCATTTTTCATTTCATTTTCAGATTTATGATTGGTACATGAAATGTCTTTGTGACAAAAAGGAACTTATGCCCCTCCACAAGATTAAGCAAGAGGGCTAAACATTCATGATGGAAAGTGAGCCTTTGGCCCCATATGATCAATAAACTAGCTATCCAACCACAAAGTAAGCATAGCAAAGCCACTAAAACATGTCAAGATCATATATAGGCATTTACGCATGAGAGAGCATGTATATGACATTTTTCAAAAAATTAGCCATCAACCATGAATCATTCAACAAGATTATCAAGAGCTAAGCCAAACTAACCATAGCATACCAAACAAGCTCACAAGAGCATATATAGCAACCCATGGTGAACAAAGTATATAGGAGAAGCTTTTCCTATCAATGCATATGATACAAAATGTATGCAATCTAAGATACAAGGATGCCTATACATCATGTTACATATGCAATGCCAAATGCAAGAAATGCACAAAGGAAAGCTATACATATGCTACAAAGAAGCTCCCACACACCCAACTCAAGAAATCAAGCACACACCAAATCCCCCCCGCAAACGAGTGAAAGTTGCTTGATCTAAGGGTTTGGTGAAAATATCGGCTAGTTGGTCATGTGTGGGTACATGGATCAACGCTATCTTCCCTTTCTCTACGTTGTCTCTCAGAAAATGATACCTCACTTCTATGTGTTTGGTTTTGGAATGGAGCACTGGGTTCTTTGCAACGCTTATGGCACTGGTGCTATCACATTGAAGTGGGACATGGGTATACTCCTCACCAAAGTCACTCATGGTGTAGGTGATCCAAAGGAGCTGAGAGCAACAACTAGCAGCGGCAACATACTCGGCTTCGGTCGTGGATTGAGCAACACTCGACTGCTTGCGGGAAGACCAAGACACCAAAGAAGAACCCAAAAACTAGCAAGTCCCAGAAGTGGACTTCCTATCCAACCGACACCCGGCAAAATCCGCGTCTGAAAAGCCATGAAGCGCCAAAGAAGAGGACGCAGAGTACCAAAGGACGAAGTCGGGAGTGTGACGCAAGTACCTAAAAATTCTCTTCACTGCTTGCCGATGCGAAGTCCTCGGAGACGCTTGAAAACGAGCGCACAGACACACCGAGAACTGTATGTCCGGCCTCGTCGCCGTCAAGTAGAGGAGTGACCCGATCATGCTCGGTACTCCTTCGGTCCACGTGTTCACCTTCCTCTTCCGCATCAAGAGCCGTAGTCGTACTCATCGGCGTCGTCATAGCCTTGGAGTCCTCCATCTTGAACTTCCTCACAATGTCCTTGGTGTACTTAGCCTGGTGCACAAATGTTCCTTCCTTTGATTGCTTGATTTGTAGCCCGAGGAAGAACTGCAACTCACCCATCATGCTCATCTCGAACTCCCCGCTCATATCATCTCGCAAACCTTGCAACAAGAGAGTTAGACGAGCCACCAAAGACAATGTCATCCACGTACATCCGCACAATCGGTATATCTCCGCCCTCGCCTCGGCAAAAACAAGGTCGATCGACCTTCCCCATCTCAAAACCTCTCTCAAACAAGAACCCCCTCAACCTCGCCATACCAAGCTCTAGGCGCTCGCTTCAACCCATACGGCGCCTTCCTCAACTTGTACACCCGGTGGGGGTACTTCTTACTCTCAAACCCCGGAGGCTGTCTCACATACACTTCTTCCTCCAACACTCCATTCAGAAAGGCACTCTTCACATCCATTTGGTGCAACTTGAACCCTTTAGCCACAGAAAAGGCTAGAAGGATCCTAATCGCCTCCAAACGGGCTACGGGAGCAAAGGTCTCCTCGTAGTCAATCCACTCCTTCTGACTGAACCCCTGAGCGACAAGTCTCGACTTGTTCCTCACAACCTCACCCTTCTCTCCCTCTTTGTTTTTCCACACCCACTTTGTACCAATCGGCTTACACCCTGGGGGAGGGTCAACCAACTCCCACACCTGATTCCTCTCAAAGTTCTCCAACTCCTCATGCATCGAATTAACCCAATTGTGATCAGATAGTGTGTGTCCAATGTCTTTGGGCTCGAAAGAAGCAACAAACGCAGCATGAGCAAAATGGGAATTGTTTCGAACCCTCGACCGTGTAGTGCGTTCATTCATGTCGCCGATGATCCTCGAAGCTGGGTGATCCACTTGAACTCGCCGGGGAGGTTCTCGCCTCGAAGCTACCTCCCCCTCAACATCGCCTTCTCCTCGTTCTTGATTTGTCGTCGTAGGTGTAGCGAGAGGGTCCATCCATCATCGTGGTCGAAGTAGTGGGTACATGTTCGGCGGGGGCACCACACCGCCATCTTCATCATCACCATGTTCATGCTCCTCCTCCTAAAAGATCTCCTCGCCAAGCTCATCATCACCTGCACACTCAAAGACAAGCTGACTACGTGGATCTGTCTCGTCGAAGGTTACCTCGCAAGTCTCCACGATTTGGTTAGTTTCAAGATTGAGCACACGATATGCTCTAGAATGAGATGCATAACCAAAGAAAATGCCATCAACAGACCTAGCCTCAAACTTATCCAACTTCCTGCCCTTCTTCAGAATGAAACACTTGCAACCAAAGACATGGAAGTGACTCACCTTGGGTGTGCGACCATGCATCAACTCATAGCATGTCTTCTTCTTGTGCACTCTGAGGTATATTCTGTTCGACACATAGCACGCGGTATTCACCGCCTCAGCCCAATACCTCCTCGGAGTCCTATGCTCATCAAGCATCGTCCGAGCCATCTCGCACAAGGTCCTGTTCTTCCTTTCCACAACACCATTCTGAGGAGGCGTATACGGACTCGAAAACTGGTGCTCAAGACCCAAGTCATGGCAAAAGGTTTCAAAACGAGAGTTCCTGAATTCCGAGCCATTATCACTGCGGATAGCTCGTATGGCATCTCCGTGCCTCTCGTTCCTCAACCTCAAGACTAGATCTCGAACAAAACCAAACGGCTCCCCCTTCTCCTCAAGAAAGAACACCCACGCATACCGAGAATAGTCGTCCACCACAACAAGGACATACCACTTCCCACCCGCAGATCGCACATGAGCTGGGCCAACAAGGTCCATATGGAGCAGCTCGCATGGCGCTCAGTCATCACATCGGTGAGAGGCGGGTGAGAAGAGGCCACCATCTTGGCATGCCTACACGGAGCACAAACCAACTCTTTCTCAAGCCTCAACCGTGGCAATCCTCGGACCAAATTGAGTTTACTCAAGCGAGACAAAAGGTCAAAGCTCAAGTGACCCAACTTCCTATGCCACCTCCACAACTCACTCGAAGAACCAGCCAAGAAACAACGCTCCACACCCGAAGACTGAGAAAAATCAGCACGAAACACCTGACCCTCGGGAACGACCATACAAACAAGGTCCCCTCGAGAGTCCACAATCCGAGAACCACCCGGCCGAAACAACACCTCAAAACCCTCATCCAACAAGCCGGGACACGAAAGCAAATTGTACCCTAGCGATTGAACAAGAGCAACACGCCTCAGAGTGATCTTGTCACTCACTTTTATCTCACCTTCTGAAAGCACACGCCCACGCCCATTGTCCCCAAAGGTGATGTACCTCTTCGTCACCACCGGACGAGACTTGAGAACCACCCCCTCGTCTCCGGTCATATGCCTCGAGCAACCGGAGTCAATCAACCAAATGTTCTTCAAGTCCCCCACCCGAAATTCAAAAACAAGCACGTGAGCGAACAAACGACTCGGATCAAGGGTTAGTACCAAAGGAGGAAAACCAGTGCCGAGCCATTTGCTCGAAAGTGGGGTTAGCACACATCAAGCCATCTTTCCTACCATAACTACCACCACGAACACTACCTCGGTAACCACTCCGAGAGAACCACCCCTCACTGCCTGGAGGAGGACCAAACCCACGGAAGACAACCCGTGGAACGTCCCTCCTCTCCTTCTCAACGCTACGACTCCTCCCATCCCCGTAGTGACCTCGAGGGGGAGAATGCCTAGCAACCGACCACTGCTTGTCTCTCCGGACCAACCACCAACAACTCCACCTCGAGACCCGAAACCTCTCGACTCACCACCTCGAAAACCACTCCGCCCCGAGTGCGGGGGGGCGGTTAAACCGCCTAGCCGGGCCGGTCTAACCGCCCCCCTCCCGCAGGCCGGGCCGGTCCGACCGCCCCCTCCCGAACGACTCCTCGAGCCGCGGGAACTCGCATCTCCCCATGCCGAACACTTCTCACCACAGCCTTACCCCTGGGTAGTGGCATACGAGGCTTAGGTACACCATGGGAAGGGTTGTACCTATCCTTGTTCGCCCACTCCTTTGCCATCCTCTCTTCCCGCTTCCTCTTGAAGCAAAACTCATCCTTGTGACCCTCTTTCCCACAATGGCCACAACGAAACCTCACAAGCTTGATTTAGGCTTGGATTGGGGCTGCTCGCTTGGTTTCTCTCCACTCAACTCCTCCACCGATTTCTCCTCACTTGCCTTCTCACTCACTTTCCCAAAGAACACTTTCCCGGAAGTGCTCACAAACTTGATAGGCCTTCGGAGATCATTTGTGGGTGTAGGAAATATAGGTGGAGGCCGGGGTTGTGTCTAGTCGGTTCCTAAGATGGTTGGGTTTTGGAGGGAAATCATTTTTGTGGTGGGTTTTTGGTGGCTCCGGGATATTCTCTCCACTTCCTTCACCAACCTTGTTTGCCCCAAGCCCCTCACCATCTTGCCTCTTAAAGGCCTCGATCATCATCCTCAACTGAGGCTCATGACCGGACAACCAACCCATCAACTTCCTCAAGTCATCATTCTCATCCTGCAAACGATCAACATAATGTGCAAGCTCCAAATTTTTCAATGCATGCATTTCACAGGTAGAGCAAGAAGTAGGCATGGGTTCCTTCAATTTAGCCTCGAGCGAACTAGTGTAAGCATGCATCTCATCAATCTTAGCATGCAAAACAGGGCAAGAAGTGCAAGCACCTAGCAAAGCGAGTCTAGACTTAAGCTCGGCCACTTCAACCCTAAGCACATCTAGTTCCTCACACTTGGAGGCATGCTTCTCCTTAAACAAAGCAAGATCGGCAAGGAATATGGAGCAATCAAGACAATCATTCTCATCGAAACAACGGGGCTAGCCTTAAGCGAATCAATCTCAAGCTTGCTATCAAGCACCCGTGTCTCTAGCTCGGCCACTCTAGTCCTAGCATCCTCGAGTGAAGCCCTAAGCTCTTTCCTCATTTTCTTGGCCTCTCTAAGCATGTCATCACGGTTATCAAGCAAAGAGCCAAGCCTCTCATTCTCCCGGCACAAGAAGGGAAGTTCATCACGCACCTTGTCGTCGGACTCGCAGTCCGAGTCGCTCCGTGTGCTCTTCTTGCTTCTGCCGGAGCTCGGCGCCATGGTGCGAAGCCATCTCTCGCGAAGCGGCTCGGTCCGCTCGGGTTCTTGGACGACTTCTTGTTCTTGCGGCGATCTCCCTCGTCTTCACCGGCCGCTCGAGCTCGAGGTGGAGTACGCGGAACCGGAGTCGACGTCGCTCGCTCCAACCATCGCTCGGGCCTTGCCTCGGCCCTCCTTCTTCCTCGATCGTCGCTCGTCCTTGTACTTGTTCTTGTGCTTGCTCTTGTGGTCGCGCCTCGAACGGTACTTGCCATCGTTCATCCTCGGCTTGTGCTTGTAGGCGTCCTTGCTCTCGGCCTTCTCGGGCGGTCGGCGACGAAGTGTCCCGGCTTGCCGCACCGGAAGCGAGTCCTCGTGTTCCTCCCCGATGTTCACGCGGTTCTCGTGCAGCCTCTCGAACCGCCTCGTCAACAGCGCCAGCTCGTCCTCTCCAAGGTCATCAAACTCCTCATCTGGCATAGACATCAAAGAGGAAAATGAGAACATCCTGGTGGATGGGTTAGAGTTAGTCTTTCCTTTGGAACCACCAACGAGGGCAAGACTATGGGAGTCAGTCGGTCCCTCGAGCTTGGCAGTCATGCCCCTATCCACCTCAGCCGACTTGAGCTTCGAGAACAGCTCGTTCACCGTTGGAGTATCATACCTCTCCGACTCGACTATGGCCTCGAACTTTCCGCCCTATATCGTACGATCCAAAGAGTGTAAGAGCTTGACCGCTCTATCATGATCATCGTACGGGAGCACGTCCACATTAGCCCTCATGTTGTTCACCACCACCGTGAACCTCTGAAACAAGGCATCGATGGACTCACCGGGGAGATGAGTGAAGTTCTCGTACTCTCTCCGTAGGTCGCATACATCCGTGCCTGAACCTGGGCGTTCCCAACATGAGCCTCCTTCAACACCGCCCAAATCCTACAAGCCAAGTGCTCGGTGTGCACCCGATCGAACTCAGGCTGACACAAAGCACGAAACAAGTAGTCGACCGCCTTATTGTTGGCGTCAAATCTGTCCCTCGACCCTGGAGCAAGGAAATCCATCGGCTGGACATAGCCTGTGTCCACCGTGACATCCCAAAGAAGCTGACCCTTTCCGCGGAGGAACGCACCCATCCGCTTACTCCACATCTCGTAGTTTTTGCCATCGAAGTGTGGAGGACCCGAACCCCGTTCCTGGTACGCCATCCTTGGATCTTAGACTGGTTAGAGTCAATAAAGACCCGAACCTGGCTCTGATACCACTTGAAGGACCGATTAGGCGACCAGAGAGGGGGGGAGTGAATGGGAGCCGATAAAAATTCTTCTCGAGGGAGATTGAAACTCCGACAAGACGGACTAGCTCGGTCGAACCCCCGAAATCACACGCTCCGCACTTCTACCTCCCCGTTTGCCAAAACCACGTAGCCACCGGAGTGCTACCGGTCCTAGGAACAAACTCTACCAGCAACCACAACACACACGCAGCACCGACAGCGGGGAAACAACTCGAAAGCCGGCTAACCGGGGGGGCGGTTAGACCGGGTATAGGGGGCGGTTAGACCGCCTCCACCCGGCAACCAAGAAAACCTCCGAAACGCCTCTTCCGAGCACCAAAACACACCACGGTTTCACCAACGGAGATCTCTGGTCAAGGCCATGCTAGCTACCGAAAAATCTTGGCGAAAACCAAAACTTCACCCAAGGGCCTAGGGGCGGTTAGACCGGCTACCCGGGGCGGTCTAACCTCCTGTACCCAGCAACGAACCCCAACCAAGAACACCTAGCAAACTGCACGAGAACGACCCCAAATTTCACCCAGACACTCCTCTGATCAAGGCGAACAAACTCACAAAGGAAAATCCGGCGAAACAAAACTTTGACCCGGAAACCCCCAGGGCGGTTAGACCGCCCCTTCCAGAAAACGAACCCGCGGGTCAAACCTCAACTTCCTCGCGCCCGATCTCCCGAATCACTCCACGGATTGCAGCCAAACTTCGGGAATAGCTGGGTTACCTCCTGGGCAACCTCTACCTCAAAGGAATCGACCTGAAACGCTCACAATCAAGAGGAATCGAAGAAATCGCTTCTCTAGGTCAAGAACTCGCCCAACTCGAAAAACCACCAAATCGAGTCCGATTCAAAGGGGATTTGGGGGCAAAGTCACCAGCCAAAGAGGCACAAGAACCTCATATGTGACACCCACCAAAAACCCCAAGAAATCGTCCTCAAAACACCGCCAAAAAGAGCTCCGAAAATCAACACCAAAGAGACGGGAAAACCACCATGATGCACAACGCCAAACCTTCTATACATGCCATGAATGGTTCGTACAAGGTCTAGCTTGCCACCCAAACATCCATCCTTCTCTCTAGATCTCACATGAAGCTCTCAAGCTAGCCTTCTAAAATCCTAAGGAAAAAGGAGAACGAAAAAGGAAAAACCAAATGAGCTAGGGTTCAAGAGTTGGCTGCCATCCACCCCTCTAATGAGTATATATGGAGGCACCCAAAAGACTAAACTACCCTTCACTAATAACTAGGGATACATGCCCCTCAAGGGCGGATTTGGAATTCTTGATGTCTTCACCATCGGACGGATGCCTGGCGACCGCACCCTGCGTAGCCTCGACGCAAGCCTTGCGATCCCGACGCGTGTCCTCTGCTTCGAAGATTCTCGGCGCCGGCGGACAGGGCGGTCAGACCGCCCCCCTGGGCGGTTAGACCGGCCCGGGAAATCTGACCGGCCTCAGGCGGTCTGACCGCCCCTCCTGGGCGGTTGAACCGGCCTGGGTGGCCGCATCTCCTCGTCGAGTCTTCGGCCTCGGTTTTGTGGCTCAACCGAGTAACCCAGTGGTTTTCTGGTGAACCACTGCAAACCCCGCGAACTCGGTGTAGCCTCCGCCAATCTCCACTCATGACTCGGCTCCCACGTAGTCCCGGCTCGACCTTGGTTTTGAGGCTCTACCAAGAAACCGTCCACGACTTCATCTTGTTGTTCATGCCACCATGCGGCCCGCACTTGACCCCCGCCGGCCACCGGGTCCCTCGAACGAAGCCTACTTGTCTTCTCCACACCCGGAGGCCTCACCGGCAACGACCTTTCGCGCTTGTTCTTCACCTGCACCAACACGAGTCAAGCCGCAACCTGCACCTGCAATACTCAGCCAAGAATCAGTCCACACAACGTTGTCAATCACTCATCACACAAGGAAGCGACCATCCACCGGTCCTCGAACCACACATGGTCCTCACTCGGCTACCTCTACTCGACTACCTGGGAAGCGACAAGACTCAGGAGCATGTCAGGACACATTTTACAAGATGACCCTTCAATTCGAGAGGAAGTACTTGACTCAAGGCTCAGGGGCTCCGTGCCACGTGTCCTTCGATTTTTTCTCCGGATTTTTCAGGATTTTCTTGCCAAAACTTCAGATGGACCCTCAGCCAGAGTCTGCAACTCAACCTAAGGCTCGGGGGCTACTCCATATGGAGTGCGATTTTGCAACCGCACTTCCATATCAGCTTCGGCTTCAAGACAACACTGGCATTTTTGAAGACCTTCGAGGGCAGCACTCGAGGACGCTTGGGACTACTCGAGAAGACTTCAAGATTGCTCAAACATCAGCTGGAGTACATTCCAGCCTCGGGATGCTTCGACTACTCTTGAGGACTTTTGACTTGTAGTACTCGGGGACGCTTGAGGACTACTCGTTAAGGCCGTCAAGACTACTTGAAGCTATCCTTCTCGACTACAAAGTACTCGGGGGCTTGTCGTATGGACCTCCCTGGGCCCACTACCTCGGTGGATACCAGGACCGACTACTCGGTGGGCCCCTGGGACTACTCGACTTGCGCTGCACGGTACCTGATGGCGTGAAGCTCAAGGACTACAGAGGAGAAGTACTCGGTTAGGAAGCTATACATGTCCCGCACTGTATGGAAGACTCCTAGACGTACTCGACTAGTACTCTCTCTCTATTCCGACTTGTAACCCTGCCTCCCGGACTATTTAAGGCGAGGCAGGGACCCCTCTCTCGATCACCTCATCTCACGACGTACAATTGCACCATCTTGTAATCGTACCCAATCAATCCAGAGCTACGCAGCATACAGGACGTAGGGTATTACGCACCTCGCGGCCCGAACCTGTCTAAATTGTGTGCCACGTGTCTCTTCCTTCGAGTTACCGATCTCGGCGGGGCCACATTCATCTACTTCGGGTACTCCCCTTAGTAGGTTGCCGGTCTAAAACACCGACAGAATGGCAAGAGCATTGAAGTGGATTTCCCACCGGAAAGGAAAGCGGAAGATTCGTACGACCTTGAAACCACCGGTGAGATCTTTCAAAAGCTCTTTGGAGATGATGAAGTGGATCCGGAACACACAGCCGAGGTGAAGAGAATCATGGGGATCAAGCCCGAAGCACCACCATACGCTCGCCTCGCCGAAATTTACGCGATAGGATCCGAAGAAGAAGAGAAGATGGCACCACGCTTGAGTTGCGAGATCAACGGAGTTCAATGCAAAGCTTTATGCGACATCGGAGCCCAAGTAAGTGTCGTATCTTCTAAAATTTACGATAAAGTTCAAGACCACAACCTAGACTTAGCTCCAACATCAACGAAATTAATTATGGGAGATGGTAGAACTATTAAACCTCTAGGTATTGCTTGCAACATGAAAGTAAAAATCTCTGGAAAATGTATACCAACCGATTTATTTGCTATTGATGCTTACAACAGTAATCATGATCACATAATCTTAGGTAGGCCCTTTCTTAAGTTGGTTGATGCCGTGTTAGATGCAGGAGAAGGCAAAGTAACAATGAACCTTAATGGAACAAAGTACACATAATTTTCTTCGCGTATCTAAACACCCTACACCCTTTCCTCCCGAAGACGAAGAAGTAGAGGAGATAGATAGCCTTTGTTTTTTGAAACCCTTAGAGACCCGCTGCAAAGAGCGATGGAAAATCAAATTAGTAATCAACAAGATGAAGAACTAGAAGAAGCAACAAAAGGCTAGGAACCACATGATGGAAGCGTGGAGGAAGGAAAATTTGAAGATATAGGAGAGATTAAACCCGAGGAGCCACAAGCGCCCTAGGTAGACCTTAAACCTTTGCCCAAAGGATTAAAGTATGAATTTTTGGGCCCAGACAAGACCTATCTAGTCATCGTGAGCGACGAGTTGAGTCCCGAAGAAAATGAGAAGTTGCTGATTTTATTAGAAAACATAGGAAGGTGATTGGATATTCGATTAATGATCTCAAAGGTATTAGCCCAGCCTTTTGCACTCATCGTATACCAATGGAAGACCAATGTAAGCCCGTAGTGGACCACCAAAGGAGGCTAACTCATGCCATGCGAGAGGTAGTGAAGAAAGAGGTCATCAAGTTACTTGATGCCAGAATCATCTACCCGGTTCCGCATAGCGAATGGGTGAGCCCGGTACATTATGTACCAAAGAAAGGAGGTTTGACCGTGGTGAAGAATGAGAAGAACGAATTGATACCACAAAGAACCATGACCGGGTGGCGGATGTGTATTGATTATCGTAAGCTTAACAAAGCAACAAAGAAAGATCACTTCCCCCTACCGTTCATCGACGAGATGCTCGAGAGATTAGCAAACCACGCTTATTTTTGCTTTCTCGATGGGTACTCGGGGTTCATGCAAATTCCCATTCACCCGGACAATCAACACAAAACAATGTTTACATGCCCTTATGGAACGTTGCATATAGAAGGATGCCCTTCGGTCTATGCAACGCTCCGGCCTCTTTTCAACGTTGCATGATGGCCGTATTTTCGGAATTCATCGAAGAAATTGTCGAGGTGTTCATGGATGATTTTTCCGTTTATGGGAAGACGTTCATGGATTGCTTGGCAAACTTGGAAAAGGTCCTCACGAGGTGTGCGGAGGTAGACTTGGTGTTAAATTGGGAAAAGTGCCACTTCATGGTTAAGCAAGGCATAGTTCTCGGACATGTTATATCCGAGAGAGGCATTGAAGTGGACAAGGCTAAGGTAGAGACGGTTGAGCAACTCCCACCTCCGACGGATGTTAAGTCCTTAAGGAGCTTTCTAGGCCATGCCAGATTCTATAGAAGATTTATTAAGGACTTCTCAAAGATCACTAAGCCTTTAACGCATCTTCTTCAAAAGGATGTGGCTTTCGACTTTGATGAGAAGTGCCTAGCGGCATTCCGGACCTTGAAAAGTGCGTTGGTGAGTGCTCCCATTATTCAACCTCCGGATTGGAGCCAACCTTTCAAGATCATGTGTGACGCAAGTGACTACGCCGTAGGCGCGGTTTTGGGTCAAAGAAAGGAAGGCCGAGTTCACGTCGTTTACTATGCTAGCAAAACTCTTAGTGGGGCGCAATTAAATTATGCAACTACGGAAAAGGAGTTGCCAGCGGTGGTTTTCGCTTTCGAAAAATTCAGATCTTACATCGTGAACTCGAAGGTGACTATTTACACCGATCACGCAGCCATCAAGTATCTCTTGGCTAAGAAGGAAGCTAAACCACGTTTCATTGGTTGGATCCTTCTTCTCCAAGAATTTGATGTTGAAATTCGTGATAAAAAGGGGGTGGAGAATGTTGTGGCCGATCATTTGTCTAGGATGAATCGTGGACAAGATGATAAAGAGCCCATAGAAGATAAGATGAGAGATGACCACCTCTATCGAGTGCTTGATAAAAATACTTGGATGATCGATATGATTCGAGCGATTCGGAAGATGCCTCTTGATCATCTAGATAAAAATTCCCAAAAGAAAATAATCTCCGAAAGTAGAAAGTACTTTTGGGATGCACCATACCTCTTCAAACTTGGCAATGATGGAGTTATGAGAAGATGTGTGCCAAGAGAAGAGAGGGTAGAAATTCTAAGGAAGTGCCACTCGGCGGAGTACGGTGGACACTATAGCCATTTTCGAACCCAAGCAAAAGTATGGTCAAGCGGATTCTATTGGACGGAGATGCATGAAAATACTAAAAGATATGTTGCATCATGCCCCGAATGCCAAAGAACCGGAAACATCTCTCAAAGAAATTCTATGCCCTTGAATTACAATTTACAAATCGATTTATTCGATGTATGGGGTATAGACTTCATGGGGCCTTTCAAAAACTCATGCGGATATGAATATATTCTAGTTATGGTTGATTATGTATCCAAATGGGTAGAGGCTATGCCATGTCATTAAGCTTCCACGGAGGAGTCCATTACTATGATCAAGAACGTGATTTTTCCTCGTTTCCATACACCGAGAATCTTGATAAGTGATGGAGGAACTCACTTCACCGGGAAGAATTTCAAAAAGTGCTTGTCCAAGTTGGGGATTGAACATAGGGTCTCTACGGCCTATCACCCACAAACCAACGGACAAGCGGAAACGTCAAATAGGCAATTAAAAAGCATCCTCAACAAAACCATAGAGAAGGGAGGCAAAGATTGGTCAAAGAAATTAGACGGAGCTCTGTGGGCTTATCGAACGGCGTTCAAGACACCGATAGCTATGACCCCTTATCAATTTGTCTATGGAAAAGCTTGCCACCTTCCGGTTGAGTTGGAACATAAAGCCTATTGGGCGATTAAAGAGATGAACCTCGATCTCGATGCCGCGGTGGTGAAACGAAGGATCCAAATAAGCAAGCTAGAGGAGATGAGGTTGAAAGCATATGAAAATGCAAGCATATACAAAGAGAGAATCAAAAGGTGGTATGATAAAAGATTGAAAAAGAAAGAGTTTAAAGAAGGAGATAAGGTCCTCCTCTAAAATTCGAGGTTTAAAACCTTCGAAAAGGGGAAATTGCAAAGCAAGTGGGACGGACCTTATGTTGTGCATTCGGTGCTCTCCAACGGAGCGGTAACCATTATGGATATAAAACGCGATCAATTTTTGGTGAATGGTCAACGACTTAAGGTTTACTACGAAAACGACGTTGTGCCCCTTCACCATGTTGATGTCTTCACCATGGAAGAAGAGCCCGAACGTCCCGCCTAGGACAAAAAACAAGGCATGAATTCCTGTAAATAGTTTTTCTTTTATTTTTTTGGAGTTTCTCGCGAAGATTTACTGGGCCAACTTTTTTCCCATGGGCTAAGGAGGTGAAATAAGAGCGGTGCACGAAAAACCGGACCGGCCCAGCCCCCGAGAGACGGGGGTGGGCGGCCGGCCCCCGGCTCCGACCGGCCGGTAGGGTCCCGGTGGCGGACGTCCCCGATTTTTGCCCGAATTGCTCCTTTTCGACTTCCTTCTTCGATCAGAAAATTTTAAGGGGAGTTTAAAAAAGGAAAATGAGGTTCCCAGGGTTTTCCTCTTCGGACTATTTATTTGGCCGAATTGGGAGCTCGGGAATCAATCCCTTCAAGCAATATTTTACAGCCACGCAGCAGCCATTGTGTCCCCAAGGAGCTTAGAGTTGAAGCAAGAAGCCAAGGAGCCATCGATGGAGGAGGCGAAGCGATGCGAGCTCAAGCTACCCGTCGAGATCAAGAGGACCGCCCACATCCGTTGTGGAGGGTGTGTCCCGACTGGAGCTATTGCATCTCGCAACCCCGTTCGAAGGTCGGCGCGCATCCAAGGCATGAAGCGGAAAGACTACAAGGAGGTGTCGCCTGAGCCTAAGGATTATGGGGGTAGCGACTACTCCGACGATTGTAGACCGAGTTCATGGGCGGCCGCCGGAAGAGATGATAACAACCTTTACATTTGGGATGAGGTGCCCAAGTAGAAGACTCCCGAAGGCCCCAACGGCGGCGACGACAGTGGTGGCGACGACGGTGGCGACGACGGTGGAGACGATGGTAATGACGAACCATTCGGATTGCATCCGATGTGTTGTGCGGCTTGCCGTCACTCCATCGCGGATCTCTACGCGTCGGTTGACGAATGTCTCCAAGCCATGGAGGCGATGAAACAGCGTTTGGAGGATTTGAAGCACGTAGTTGAAGACGACTACAAGTGCCTTAACCGCAACGTGTGCAAACTCTTTGGCATGGTCGGGAACATGAGAGGCAAGTGGTGCAATAGTTGTGGGAAGTACCACTAGGTCTAGTTTTTCCCTTAGGAATTTTGTAAGATACGACGAGGACGTCGTATATTTTTAGCGTGGGGGGAGCTAGCTAGCTAGCCTTAGCTTTTGAATTTCAAAGTTTAGGTTCGGTTTAGTCTTCGAGAGAGGAGAGTCTTAGAGTTTAAAGAGAGTCTTAGAGTTTAATGAGTCTTAGTTTTCGAGTGTGTTTTAAATTTTTGCAAGTTTGAAGTGTCTTAAATTAGTGTTGAGTCAAAGAAAATCAAATAAAAAGAGTCTTTATATATTTTTTGTGTCTTGTGTGATGCTTATCTTTATTCACTTGTTTGTTTATCTTTGATTCTTGATATATGAACATAAGTGTGTGGTTTGAAAAACGTCTACCGTGGTGCTTAGTGGAATTGCTACTACTTAAAGTACCCATACCGCACTTCGATCTTGAGCTTCACATGTTAGTTGTGCTATGTTCAATGCTAAAAGTTGGAGGATTTCAGTTCTGAAAATTATCTAAAAAACTTTGTAATAAAGGTTAGCAAAACCTCTTTTTCCAAGTTGAGAGTAAGAAAAAAATCCTATACAAAGCCAATTTATTTTTTTTTGCTCCAGCATAAGTGTGATTAGCATGATGAGTTGGGCTAGGATCCTTCTCTCTTGGGAGTTTTAATTTTGAGCAACGATCATGTTCTTGTGCTTATCTTTTGTAGCTAGCCTCGTCATGCAATCGGTAACGTGACTTTCACATCGGAAGTCCCGTACATCGCCGAATTCCATACCCAACCCTATACATCTCTTTTGTATATCGCATTCCTTGAACACAATCTACTTTCAAAAGTTTCATCTCATCTCTAGCATGATTTATTTAAAATTTTAGATTGTATGCATGCAAGAAAGAGAGGAGTTGAGAGCTTTGAAAAGTTGTCAAGAGAGGGAAAAATAAAGAGACAAGTATGAGTAAAGAAAGAAAGAAAGAAAGAAAGAAAGAATATAGAAAAGTAAAGGATGAGAAAAATGTGACAATGAAAAATAAGAGAAAAAGAAAAGAGGAGTGGCAAGAAGGATATGAGAGGGATGAATCAAGAAAAGAAAAAAATAAAAGTGCAACGAAGGATGTCATGTTGTTGAGAGACGAAACTTTCACTCTTTTTCCAAACATGTGCAATCCGACAACGAGGACGTCATCGGTGCCTCGTAGTCATAATTTTCTTTTGCCCTTGCACATGTCCACCATTCTAAATCTTCTCATCCTTGATATCCCTACATATGGTTAATTCTCATGATCATGGGCTTTGAAAGGTAAACAACCATTAGAGGAAGTTCTTAGTTTGACAATAATTGTATTGATTGCACTAGCCCTACCTATAGATCCACTTTACATGTTATATGAGAGACTTATGGGAGGTGAGAGTTTTATAAAATTGGTTTAGAACAGACACCTTATATGAGTGACTTGAGAGAGCTTGGAGAAAGGTTTTTGTCTAATACTTGTTGCAGGAATTTTGTTTTTAAAAATCATAAAAACGCTCCGATGGAAGCAAAGAAGTAAGCATGGCTGAAATTGAAGACTTCGAGTGAAGAGTTTGAGTTGTGGGGTAAATCTTGACGTGGTAAAGATTCTAAACGCCCATGTTTATGTTTGATGATCATTACTTTATGTTTATGTATTAAAGGTGAAAGGATTGACTAACTTGTGAAGAAGGATTAGCAGTACACGATTACAACACTTTGGACGAAGTTCTTTTACGAGTACTTGCTCGAGGACGAGCAAGAGCTAAGCATGGGGGAGATGTTGACGGTGTATTTTGGTACACCTAGCATGCTCATTACACTTTGGTTTGGATTTGATTATGGAACTAACCCGCCACTAGGCACACTAATCATATAACAAGTTCATCTGTGTGCATGCATTTGGAAGTGTTTTGTCTATGTAGGAAAACATGAACATAAAGGATGGATTCGCAACAAGTTCAAAGGAGCATTTACAGAGTCTTGTTCATGTTCATGAGCTTGATGAAATCACTTCCAATGGTGGCAAGGACCGAAGTGCTACGAGGAACACCCCCGGGGATTGAAGCGTAAGAGACCGAACTTCATGCGCGGATAACCTCCATCTTGGACGCGAGGATGACATCGTCAAAATCATGCAAGTGGAGGGGCAAAGTGCATAATCACCTGAGGACCCACGGGAGCGAAGGGGCGACCGAACCGGGCCGAGATGGGCTCGGGCCGGTCGGCCCGAGCCGGCCGGCCCAGCCCACTCCGGTGGTCGGTTCGGCCCCCCCTTTCCTTGCACCCGAAGGATCTTCAACCCTAAAACCCTGGAGGCGCCGCCATTCGACGGGGGGAGAGCCATTCGCACCGGAGGCCATCCACAAGCCGAGAGAGAGAGGAGGGAGATCTCCGGAGGGAGATCGTCCACCTCGAAGGAAGCACCCACAAGTGGAGAAGAAGGAAGACACCGTCGGAAGGGAAACCATGATCAACGGTGCTATGTCCAGCACCTTGATGGGGTAATCTCCTTATTCGTCCATGGGTTGTAATCGATCTTGAGATGTAATCGTACTTTGTCGGATTATCTATCTATCGTCTTGTGTTGAATATACTTTAATGCTTAAGGTTAGCTACCATGCCGTAAAGGGAGTAAGAGCTCCAATGCTTCCTTGGATCCATTCAATACGTTGTGTCCATCATCGGTCTAGTCATGAATACCTTCGCGTAGTGACAGTACGAGAGGAGGGAAAGGGCGAAAACGTGGTCACAACCCCGATAGATTAGATTGGTTTTCATGTCTTTAAGCGATTGCATGTTCTAGTATCGTAGACCCATGGGCGAGTGTCTTTTATCTTGATATCTTGATCATTCTCTCTAGTGTAATTTAGTTGTTTTCTAGTTTAATCGTAGTTAGAGGTTTTAGTAGCTAGAGTGTGAAGGTAGATCAAACGCTTGTAATCCCCTTGCTCCGCGGATTGACAAGAACCTTGGGAATCCCGTGGTGAAAAAGGTGTGGGGTCCGTACGCTTGCGGATCGTAGAGGGATACGTCTTTTATCCGTCAACAGATAACAAGGACTTCCTTTGTGCCTCGGGATCACTCTTTGCCATTTGCACATGTCCACCTATCTCAAGTTTGTGTATTTTCTCTTCCTCTCCTTGATTTAACATTATTTTCCAATGACCTTTTTGACGAGTCTCGGTAAGACCATGAGAAGCTTGTCTTGTTTTGACAACATCTCATTTATAAAATCTTGGTAGGACTAAACTTTCCCAAAGAGCTCCATATAATGCCTACCACATATATATGTTATGAGAGGGAAAGGAGTAGAATAAATAGGCTTGAGAGACAAGGTAAGATGAGAGTTCGTGAGCAAGATGCAAGATGATTTTGTGAACTTGGTTTGGCTCTTTTCGCCTCATTCTTTATTTCAAAATTTCTGAGATCTATTATAACTTTGGGAGCATGTTAATACTTGTGGGATAAGCTTGATTAATAATCTACCCTTTGTAGAGATGAAGGCTAGTACCTTATGAAACCTTAATGAATTAAATTTTTGGGAGCATCATGTTTTCTCATGTATGGTCAAGTGCAAGGTTTAAACAATGAAGGGCAACGATGATATCCATCGAAGGCTTACTCGGGGACGAGCAAGGTTTAAGTATGGGGGAGATGTTGACGGTGAAATTCTGTCAACCTAGCCAAGAGTTTACCTTCGGCGTTGGCATGACTTTTATATCTTATCCATTGGTACTAACCCCCTTGGTATAACAAGTTCGTTCGTGCATGTCGGTTTTGGAGTTTAGTGTTTATGCAGGGTTTTATTGTTGAAAGCAAGACTTCCGGGATAAGTTCATCAAGCACCTCATGACAAGACCTTAAAGCCCGGTACAAGTCAAGCAATGAAGTGAACATGACTCCAAGAAGCCCAGGGACCAAACCCGAGAAGATGAAAAACTCTAAGGACCTAGTCAGAAAAGTACCGAATCTTGCGGGACAAGGGGCTTCATCCAATTCGGAGAGAAACTGACGACAAGGGCCCACATGCAGAAGGGGGAAGGATCTAGAAGACTCGGGAACCGACATCGGGTGAAGGAGGCAGCTGGCTGGGCCGAAGTGGGCTCAGGCCGGCCGGCCCAGCCCATTTCGGGGCCCAGTCAGCCCCCCCTTTGATCTAGCTGCCATTCGGGCTATTTGTAGCACCGAGGCCAAGAGCCACGCATCAATTCATTCGTCATCGGCTGCCGAGGAGCAGAGAAGGGAGGGACACCATCTCGGAGAGGAGAGGGTCGAGCTAGTTGACTAAGGTCTCCCTAGCCGACGTGGGAACCTTCCAAGGAAGACCATGTCGGAGTTCCCAGAGCTAGAAGCAAGATCGAGGTAGGATCCCGGTGGTGATCTTGATTCATGTATCATGTACAATGTTGAATTATCAAGTTGCAAATCTGATTTCTAGCGACCAAGTGTTTCTCCTACGTCTTTGATTTCGATCGGCTTTACGTATCTTAGATCTATTCTCGAGATAGATCACTGAGGATGTTCTTGTAGCCGTGGTGGCTAGAGGTGCATGCCTGACCTTCCAAAAGATTTCAACTTGTCCTTGGACTTGCCCTAGACTGACCCGCACGAATAGGTGTGCGTTGTGACAGAACGGTGGCTCCAAAAGGCGGGCGTTTTCCGAGTCGGACGGGAAACCGTGGTTTAAAGAGGCTTTTAATGAGATTGAACTTGTTACTTCTTTGCTCGAAACTTCAATAAAGGTTTGATCCAATCTCTCTAGATTGGTTAATCTATCCCCCTCTATCTCTTGCTACCTCCGGTCTTTAATAGATTAGATTCATTTTCAAGTTGTTCTTTAATATTAGATGCATAAGTTTCACCTCTTGAAGATCCTAGTACCTTGGCTTTAATAGATCAACTCTTGCATCACACATTTGTTCCACGGATTCGATACCTTGGGTTCACCACTCGAGGGAAGAAGGGTCCCTTGACTATGACGGGAGACTTGTCTGCTTGCAAGTCTACTTGAAGTTTAATACGATTATACACCGTCAACAACGAGCTACAAGCGGGAAATCGACGCAACCATGAAAGCTTCCATTCACTCGGAGATCAGATTGTTTACAAACAGAGGAAAAATCTAACCCTATGGAGCAAGGAAATGAGAAGCAGCCCGGATGAATGGTTTGCCTGGAAACCATAGAGCTAATATATGTGAATCCCTCCCGGGCCATGCAAATGACCACGCTACCCCTAGCACTTAAGTTGTGATACAAACCCCTTAGGGGCAAATAGGTCATGTAGCACTCCTCTTCATCGCATGGCCACGTTGTCACCGCAGACCGCGTCCTCCCGACGCAAGCACTGCGATCCCGCCACGCATTCGCCGGCATCGAAGCTTCTCGGCGCGCCCGAATCCCGTCTCCTCCCACTGAGCCTCCGGTCTTGGTTTTCTGGCTCAACCAAGTAACCTGACGGTTTTGTGGTGAACCGCCGCAAACCCCGCGTGCAGACTCCGGTCGCGGGCCGCTACCCTGCACCAGCTCTGATCGACGACTTCGTCTTGCTTTTCTTGCCACCATGCGGCCCACACTTGACCCCGCTGGCCACAGGGTCCCTCGAGTCAGGCCTACTTGTCTCTCCACTCCTCGGAGGCCCCACAAGGCATAAACCTTTCGTGCCCACTCTTCACCTGCACCAACGCAAATCAAGCCGCAACCTGCACCTGCAATACTTGGCCAAGAGTCAATTCACACCATGTTGTCAATCACTCATCACAACCAGGAGCGACCATCCACAGGTCCTAGAACGCTCCGGTCCTCACCCGCGTGGAGTCCGGAGAAGAGGAAGGCAACACCGTAGGTGGAGGAGGCAGGAGTAGAAGCGGATGCACCGCAGCTTCTCCTCGACGCTGCATGAGCTCTGCTCTCACCTCAATTGCATCTGATCCCTCCTCTCGCTGCATAAGAAGAGGAGCAAAAGCAGCTTAGGAACAAGCACAACAATAACTAATCAATGCTCGAGGTTGATGAGTTAAGAGCGACACCTTGCTCGTGTGTATGTGTATACTCTGGATAGTGGCTTTTGGGCTTGTGAAGTCATCATGTGGAGGGAAACAAAGGCCTAATGGATGGAGGCAAGAATGCAGTCTCGCAATGGCTTGCGGCCGCATGTACTATCCTAGCGTTCCATGTGTGCTTTAGGATCCGCGCTCGGTCAACACGCCTGCATTGCTGTGTCCTTTACTGGGAGGATAGAGAGCACTTTCCGTACTTGGATCCGGTGGTGGGGAAGCACGAAGCCGATCGGAGAGGCGGCGGCCGGCGAGCATGGTGGCCGGATCCGGCCTCGGTTGGATCGGCCACCGTGCCCCTCTGCGCCTGTGTGAGGGAGGGGGACTGAGGTGCAGGCCCCTCCTCCACGCCGCCGGATCTGCGGCAGGTGGAGTGCTGTGGCCTCCTAGGTCATGCCCATGCGCAAGGGAGGGAGGCGGCAGTGAGGGGAGCGAGCCGGTGCGGAAGGGAGCATGTCGGGGCTGTGGCGGAGCGAACTGGCGCTGTGCCGGAGGGAGGGGAGCGAGCCGACGCCGGAGGGAGGGGCACGACCGCACGCGCCCGCGGAGGAGAGATGCGAGGAGAGAGGGGAGGTTGAAGGAAGTGGCAGGGATGGCGTCGTGGCGTCTAGGAGGGGAGGAAAAGGTCGGCGGGGTGGGAGAGCCGCAGGTGGTGGCAGGGCCGGCCGGATGGGGCCGGGCGCACAGAGAGAGAACGAGAGGGGTAGCGGGTCAGGTGGGGCCAGGTGGGGTCGGGCGCGCAGAGGAAGGGGATGGGACGCGCACAGTGGGAGAGGTGGGGTCGGGCGGTTTGTTGTGCGCCTCAATCTGAACGCATGACAAACTTGATTTGTTTGTCGTGCGTTTTGAAAAAAGTGTACGACAAACATTTTTCTACATTTTTGTGAAATTCAAAAATTTTATCAAGTAAATTTTTAAAAAATCCCAAAATTAACACAAATTAAGTTATGTTGTCTATTATTTATAGAAACATGGTTTGAAGTCAAAACCCAATTTAAACACCACGTCACCTACAAATCTAACCATATCTTTCGTAACTCTATGAAATTTCATCGGAGATGTTTTGTGAAACAAAGATCGTACATGAAAAAATGTTCAAAACTCATTTAAAATTTTACTATAACCTTCACAAAAGGATGAAGAAATCAAGCAAGGGATTAGCAACGAGGTACTAAGCTAAGGTTGGTCGAGTAGTAACTTGGACCATGTGCTTGGCTAGGGTGAAGTGGCTTAGCTTGGAAAGTTTTGAGGTATCAAGTCGAGCCTAACCGAGTGAAGCAATGAAGAAGCATTACATATTCGTTGAGTCATGTGAAGGGTGACTTGATCAAGAATTGGGTTTTATTCTCAAATAAAGATCAAAGTCACTAGCTCAAGGTAGAAGTGCTCAAATCAATGCGACATTGAAGGATGGATCTCTCATGAGGATATATTGATCAAGTATGGCTATTCTTGAAGAAGAAGCTCAAGAGTTCTAATATTGCTTTTATATTTGATCTTGAGTACAGGTATGTCGTACAATCATGAGGGATGCATCACAAGGAGTTTTGATAATGTCTAAGTGCTCAGGTAACCCAGGTGAGTTGAGAGAGACACAAAAATCACACGTACACGTCTTCGGGTTTCACCTTGTGTTAAACCCGGTGGCACCAGTTTTGGGAAATCGGTGGCACCAGTTTTGTGTCAGCCGGCCCAACGGCTAGTTCGGTGGCACCGGTTTTCACTGAAGTTTGTAATGGCTTGTTTTGGGAAGACCGGAGATTCCGGGGTTTTTCCCGGAGATTCCGGGTTTTAACTCCAACGGCTAGTTTTTGGGGAGTCGGGTATTTATACCCTTCAACCCCCACTGTTGCAAGTTGTTGTTCCTAAGGTTGCTGGTGTGCTTCCTTGCTATTCCTTGCTAAGCCAAAGCCATTCTAGCTCTCCCCAACCCCTCTTTGTGATGTTGTTCGATCTTTGATAGATCTTGTGAGTTGGGTGGTAGAGAGAAACCTTCGTGAGCAATTCAAGAGCACTTCTATCCCTTGAGCAATGTTGGACGTCGTCAAGCTCGTGTGGAGCGTTTGTTACTCTTGGAGGCTTGCCTCCTAGACAGCTAGGCGTCGCCCACAAGCTCCCAAGGTGTGGTGAGCTTTGGGACAGTTTGTGAAGGTCGTGTTTCGCCTCCAAAAGGGAAGAAGCTATCTTGTGGATCAGGAAAAGGGTTGAATGCAACCCGACTTTGGTAGGAGAAGCACCCAACGGAGACTAGGATTCACACGGTGGTGAATCCGAACTTCGGTAAAACAAATCCTTGTGTCTCTTGTTGTTTTACCTTGCATTTACCTTGATATATCTATCTTTGCTTGTTTTTGTCATATTGGTGGAGCTACTTGGTTGTTAGTGTTTGTGGAGTGCAGGCACTCTATATTCATCAAGGAACTGATCCTTAAGCCATACACCAAGTTTGATTTCAAGCCAAACAAATAAACAAGAAGAAGAAGGAGAGGGGAGTCACTACCAGGCAAACTCGGTGGCACCGATTTTGCAAAATCGGTGGCACCGGTTTTGGGAAGTGTGCTTATTCCGCTGCGCAGACGCTAGTCCAGAGATTCCGGAGATTTGCAGAGATTCCGGACTTTCCAGAAACTCCGGAGAAAAGTCCGGAGTATCCGGGATTCACTGATAAAATTGTTTTAAGTGGTGATTTTAAGGACTCGACTATTCACCTCCCCCTCTAGGCGACATCAAGATCCTTTCAATTGGTATCAAAGCCTGGTGCTCCGATTCGAGCTTAACTACTTGGAGTTAAAAGGATGTTGACTACATGTGAGGTATCATTTGAGCCTCTTCGGTTTGACGGCTCAAACTACTCTTCTTGGTCTTATGTTCTTCATGTATTACATACTTGGGGTCCTCCATTTGAACGAGTTGTGGAGCCTAGCATCCTTCGAGGATTTTGATAGTGAGGACTCATCCAATCTATCAAAAGAGGAAAGGGATTGTGTGCTCCACAACTCCTCTATTACTAACCTCATGTACAATAATGCGAGCAAGGTTATTCAAGAATTCATCTTCAATAATGAAGACATTTGCGATGATGCACATCATATTTGGGTGGCACTCAAAGACATGTATACTAGTGCTGATGATGACGATGATGAAGATGAAGAGGAGGAGTCACTAGAGGAGTGCTCAACATCAACATCTTGCATTACTCCTCTAAAGATCTCATCCACGAAGCAAAAGAGTGACAACATCGCGGCCACTGCCTCTGACCAAGCAAACTCAGTGGCACCGATTCAGAACTCGGTGGCACTGGGTTTGGTAGTGATCAGCAGCAATTTGCTTCATCAAACATCACAGCAGCATCACACAAGCCTATTGAGGTATCTACAACTACTAGTACTTCCTCACTATGTACTAACAATTCCAAGTCTCAAGTGACTAAAGGTAGAAGGAAGAAAGGAAGTGCAGTTGAGAAATTTGATTTCGAGCTTGACAAGATGACCAAGAAAGACAAGAAGAATGTGCTAGAGCTCATAAAGAGAGTAAGAAGGCAAGAAGATGAGCCAACAAGTGAGGACCAGGAGCGTCCCAGTGGTCGATGGATGACCGCTCCTCAGTGATGAGTGATTGACAACGGGTGTTGGACTGACTCTTGGCTTAGTGTGCAGGTGTAGGCTGCGGCCTAGTTCGTGTTGTTGCAGGTGAAGAACGGGCGCGAAAGGTCTTCACCCTTGAGGGGCCTCCGGGAGATGGAGAGACAAGTAGGATCGGTTCGAGGGACCCGGTGGACAGCGGAACTGGGTGCGGGCCACATGGTGGCGACACAAGCAAGACGAAGTCATGGACAAGTGAGCCGGTGCACGGTGGCGGTCGAGTCAAGTGGTTTGGCGGGAGGCCGGACCGAGCACGCGGGGTTTGGTGGTTTGCCCACAAAACCATCGGCGGACGGTTTCTTGGTTTGGGCCTCAAAACCAAGTCCGAGGGCCCAACACGACGGAGACGGGATCCGGCGTGTCGGGAAGCTTCGAGGCGGAGGACACGCGGCGGGATCGCATGGCTTGCGTCGGGAGGATGCGGGGTGCGGCAAAGGCGTGGCCGTCCGATGGCAAGACCCACAAACATTACCTAAATGCCCCTACGTGGGTTGTATCGCCAGTAGT
Source organism: Cenchrus americanus (assembly GCA_947561735.1). Lineage (NCBI taxonomy): Eukaryota > Viridiplantae > Streptophyta > Magnoliopsida > Poales > Poaceae > Cenchrus > Cenchrus americanus. The sequence continues at coordinate 69,673,444 of OX387244.1, read as the reverse complement.
TAAGTTAGGGGTAGTCGAGTCATTTACCACTCCGGCGGGACCTGATATATAAGCCATGAGTGTGTGTGGATGGCTCTCTCTCTCTCCGTGACTCAGGGTTTCATTTCCTCCCTCACATTTCTCATTTTCGTAGCTATTTTTCTTCCATTTTCTCTAGGCTAGCATGAGAGCTTCATGAGAGATTTGTTGAGAGGGATGGATGCTAGGGCGGCATGCTAGACCTTGTGAATCTTTCCTGGTTTGTATAGAAGATTCGGAGTTGTGTTTCTCGTGGTCTTTTTGTGCTTGTTTTCGTGCCTTTGTTCCCGGTGTGATTCCGCGGATTTGAGTGGGTTTCTCCCCGAATTTCTTTGAGGGAAACATGGATAGATGTCTTGTGCATCTTTGTGATTGATCTTGTGCCCTCAAACGCCGGGAAACCACTTCGATTTGAGGATTTTCGTTCGGTGCTCTAGCTTTTGGTGGTGCTCAAAGGATTCGCGATTCCCGGTGTTTTAGGGAGTTAGGAGGCAAGATTTTTGGGCTATAGCATCCTTGTGTGACGCTTTTCAAGTCCCCAAACCCTTGTCTCCACAACTTCAACCGTTTGGGAAATCCGATGATGATTTGGGGGAGTTGACTTTCGGGGTCGGGCTGTTTTCAGTTCTGTCCGTGCCTGGCGGACGGTCCGCGAGGGGCAGGCAGACGGTCCACGTGAACAGTGTTCGTCAGGTGTTCTTTGTGTTCTTGCTCGTCTTTTGTTTCGATCCGTCGTGGCTTTGAGTTTTGGTTGGACGAAGTTTCGGACGGTCGCATGTGCGGGGCGGACGGTCCGCGGGTGCCTGGCGGACAGTCCGCGTGCTCCCCGCGGAGGTTCCGTTGTTCGGGTGCGTCCCTGTTGGTTCTGTGTGATTTAACGGACGGTCCGCGGAGTAGGCCGGACGGTCCGTGGTGTTGGCGCGGACGGTCCGCGGTAGCGGCCGGGACGGTCCGCGAGGCCGGTGCGGACGGTCCGCCCCTCCTGGCCGGACGGTCCGCCAGAGCCTGTGAGCTTTGCTTCTTGGTTCGATTCCTCCCTTCCTTTCTCGTGCTTCCGCGTGTGCTTCAAGGAATCGTTCCTAGGGCTAGAGGTTGATCCATAACCTCGTGGTCTTGGCGATTGGTGTGTGATTTGATCCATCGCTCGTGTGTGACCGGGGTTTGACTAGGGTATAGGTCGGGTTCTCTGGGAAGAATTTTTACCGGCTCCTATTCACTCCCCCCCTCTCTAGTCGCCATCTGATCATTCCATTGGTATCAAAGCTTGGTGCTGGATTCTTTGCGACTTTGACAAGTCTCGAATCCTAAGATGGCGTACGTTGAGCGGGGCGGTCCGCCGCACTTCGATGGCAAGGGTTACCACAAGTGGGCGGCTCGTATGATGATCTTTCTTCGTGGGAAGCTATTGGATTTCATTGTGCTTGACAAGACCTATGCTATTCCGGTCAACATCCATACTCTTATGGTGACCGATGCCGGTGCTAAGGCCAAGTATGAGGCTAATGCAAAAGCCGTTGATCACTTGGTCCGAAGCTTGTGTGATCCAGAGTTTGAGCGTGTTCGCCATTTGAATCTTGCTTGGCAAATTTGGGAGAAGTTGTTGGTTGCTCACGGTGGTGATAACCATGTGAAGGCTCGCCTCTTTGTCTCTTACCGGATGCAATATGAGAATTTCACTCCACTTCCCGGTGAGGACATCGATGCGATGTTTCAGAGGTTCACCGCCATCGTGAACAACATGAAAGCTAATGTTGAGGATTTTCCTTACACCGAGCATGATCAGGCTTTGAAGCTCTTGCATGTCTTGGACCCAAATGTTTGGGGTGCTAAGGTTGAGGCCATCAAGGAGTCCGGGCAATATTTGACTATTGAGTTGGATGACCTCTTTTCTAAGCTCAAGTCGGCCGAGGTTGACGGGAAGTTGCAATCCAAGCATGAGGGCTCAACCGACCATAGTCTTGCTCTTGTGGGCGGATCAAAGGGCAAATCTAACCCTTCCCGTCGACGCGTTTTCCTTGTCTTCTCTTATGTCCATTCCAGATGAGGAGTTTGATGTGCTGGGTGAGGAGGAGCTGGCCTTGCTCTCAAGGAGGTTTGATCGACTACACGAGAGTCGGAGGAATGCAAGGCGGAGCTCAGGGACGTGCTACAAGCGTGGCAAGCGTGGCCACTTCATCGCCGAGTGCCCGGAAGCGGAGGAGAACAAGTACAAGGTGAACGAGTACAAGGCGCACCCGAGGCGTGAAGACAAGTACTCCTCCAAGGGCAAGCACTTCAACAAGTCCAAGAGCAAGGACAAGGACAAGCGGCGACCGAGCAAGAGCGGCTACAAGAAGAACAAGGCAAGAGCGATGGTGGCCGGTGCGAGCGACGTCGACTCAAGCTCAAGCGACGAGCAGTCAAGCTCAAGCAGCGAAGATGAAGACGCCGAGAGGCGCAAGGGCAAGAAGAGTGCAAGCCGGAACCTCAGCGGGTTGAGCTGTGTGGCGCTTGAGGGCTTTTGTGGCATGGCCCATAGCTCGAGCAGCAAGAAGAGCGAGAAGGAAGACAGTGACTCCGACTCGGAGGATGAGGTAAATCGTGACCCCGACTCTTTGCTTGCTGAGATCACTAGGTTGAATGGCTTGATTGACAACCTTGATAGTGTGCTAAGAGATGCCAAAAAGATGAGGAAAGATCTTAGGGATCAACTTGAGAATGCTAGTGAGAAAGTAGGAGAGTTAGAGTCCAAATTGCTTGAATTGAAACTTGAGAATGACTCTTTGAAACTTGCTCCTACTACTCCTGATCATGTTGAATGCCTTGAGTGTGATGCATGGTTGAATGAGATCAAGTTGCTTAATGAGAAGAATGCTTCCACTTTGGCTAAACTAGATGCTCTTAGGACTGAGTATGATGAGCTTAAGGCTAGACCTACTTTGCTTGGTGCTTGTAAATCATGTCCTACTATGCATGCTAAGCTTGTTGATGCTCGTTCTACTATTAGCTCTTTGGAAGCTTCTTTGAAATCTCCTGTTGTCAATGCATGCACTAGCTGTGATGAAGTTACATTGCGCAATCTTGAACTTACTTCCCGTTTGGATGTCATCTATGAGGAGAATAACTACTTGAGGAAGGTGTTGGGTTGGTTGTCTGGGCAGGAACCTCAATTGAAAATCATGATTGAGGAGTTCAAGAGAGCGGATGGTCGTGGTTTGGGTTTTGAGAAGTTGGGTGAGAAAGTGGGAGAGAACAGTGGGGAGAGTGTGTATGAGAAGTGTGTTGAGTCTAACCCCGAGTTTGAGGTGATCAGAGACATCCAAGTCCCACTTCCAAAAGCACCCAAGAACTCTTTCACACCAAAGCCCAACCACCTTTGCAACAAGCTTGACACAACCCAAGATCCACCCAAATTTCTACCTAAAACAAATGATTTCCAGAAACCGGTGAGGTTTGTGAGTGAGAAGGGTGAGAAGCCTAGAGAGAAGCCAGAGCTAAAACCAAAACCCATCCCCTTCAGGTGTGAGTATTGTGGCAAGGAGTGGCATCTTGCAGAGTTTTGCTACAAGAGGAAGAGGGATGAGAGGCTTCCTAGGGAGCAAGCGAACTAGGACAGGTATCGCCAGTCTCATGGTATTCCTGAGCCTAGAGTGCCACTTCCACGGGGTGTGGGAAGTGTGAGGAGTGTTGGCAGGTTCCCACAGAGAGGTGATGGTGCGAGGTTTGAGAGGACAGATGATGGTGTGCGTGCTTGTGAGAGGTTTGGTCAGGCTCGTGGTGGTTTTGCTGGACGTCCCCCTACTCGTCCTCAATACGGGTTCAGGGGAGATGATCGCAGTTTTGGGTTCCAGAGGAACTACGGACCACGTTTTCCCCCTCGTGGTGCTCGTACTCCTCCCATGGGACATGGGAAGTTTGGTGGCAAGGGAATGATGTTTGCTAACCCCTCTTTTGAGCAGATGGCTCGACACTGGTTTAACTTTCTTTGTGCTAACCCCGAGTGTCGAGTCGCTAGCTCATTCTCGTTCTTGTTTCGACGCGGCGGGGAGGCTTGGAGGACATTTGGTTGATCGACTCCGGGTGTTCTCGACACATGACCGGAGATAAGAAGTGGTTCTCCAGCCTCACCCCGGTGAAGGAAAAGATGTACATCACATTTGGGGACAATGGACGAGGAAGGGTGCTTTCTGAGGGTGTTGTGCATGTGAGTGACAAGGTAACGTTGAAGAGAGTGGCTCTTGTGAAGTCTTTGGGTTTCAATTTGCTTTCGGTTTCTCAGTTGCTTGATGAGGGTTTTGAGGTGCGTTTCAAGTCTGGTGAGTCTCGTTTGCTGGATCCTCGAGGTGATCTTGTCTGTATGATCATCCCCGAGGGTCAGATTTTTAGGGCTGATTTCTCTCGTTCTTTGGGTCCTGCTCGCTGTTTGATGGCCGGTCCTTCTTCTAATTTGTGGAAATGGCATAGGCGGTTGGGACACTTGAGCTTTGATTTGGTTTCCCGCTTGAGTGGTCTTGACCATGTCCGAGGATTGCCGAGGTTGAAGCTTGAGAAGGATTTGGTTTGTGCTCCGTGTAGGCATGGCAAGATGGTAGCCACTCCCCATCCACCCCTGACCGATGTCATGACCGAGCGTCCGACAGAGCTGTTGCACATGGACCTTGTTGGGCCAGCTCGAGTTCGCTCGGTGGGTGGGAAGTGGTATGTCCTTGTTGTGGTGGACGATTACTCTCGCTATGCCCGGGTGTTTTTCTTGGAAGATAAGAGTGAGACATTTGGTTTTGTTCGAGATCCGATCGTGAGGTTGAAAAACGAGAGGCATGGGAATGCTATTCGAGCTATCCGCGGTGATAATGGCTCGCAGTTCAAGAACTCTCGTTTTGATGCCTTTTGTCGTGATCTAGGTCTTGAACATCGGTATTCGACCCCTTATGTGCCCCCTCAAAATGGAGTTGTGGAAAGGAAAAATCGGACTCTTTGTGAGATGGCTAGGACGATGCTCGATGAGCACGGGACTCCTAGGAGGTATTGGGCCGAGGTGGTCAATACGGCTTGTCATGTTTCTAACGGATTTTATTGCGAGCTTTCAAGAAGAAGACCCGTTATGAGCTTATGCATGGTCGGGCACCCAAGGTGAGTCATTTCCGAGTCTTTGGCTGCAAGTGCTTTATTCTTAAGAAGGGAAAACTCGACAAGTTTGAGGCTAGGTCTAGTGATGGTATTTTCTTTGGATATGCTAACCACTCTAGAGCCTATAGGGTGCTTAACCTTGAGACTAACAAAATCATGGAGACTTGCGAGGTGACCTTCGACGAGACAATGCCATGTACCTCCCTTGGCTTTGAATGTGCAGGTGATGAAGAGATGGCCGAGGACCTCTTTGAAGAGGAGAAGGATGAAGCTGGAGATGATGATGGGGAGAACAATGCGCTTGAAGCTGAATGTGTACCCACTACTTCCCCTACGACCACTACGGAGCGTGGGCCGTCTACTTCATGGACAACGACGGTGCGACAAGAGGACCAGGCGAGAGAAGCTGAAGTTGAGGGGGAGGTAGTCTCGAGGCGTGAGGCTCCCCGGCGGATTCAAGAAGTGCATCCCCTGTCGAAGATCATTGGGAACATCGATGAACGCACTACACGGTCAAGGTCCAGGAATTCCTCTCATTTTGCTCATGTTGCTTTTGTTGCCACCTTTGAGCGCAAGGACAATGGACATGCTTTATCTGATGCAAACTGGGTCAATTCTATGCATGAGGAGTTGGAAAACTTTGAGAGGAACCAGGTGTGGGAGTTAGTTGAACCACCTCCAAATTGCCATCCCATAGGAACCAAGTGGCTTTGGAAGAACAAAGAGGGAGAGAATGGGATGGTTGTGAGGAACAAGGCCAGGCTTGTTGCTCAGGGGTTTAGTCAGAAGGAGGGGATCAACTATGAGGAGACCTTTGCTCCTGTGGCCCGTCTTGAGGCAATTCGGATCCTTCTAGCCTTTGCCGTGGCTAAAGGGTTCAAGTTGTTTCAGATGGACGTGAAGAGTGCTTTTCTGAATGGGGTCATAGAGGAGGAGGTGTATGTGAAGCAGCCACCTGGGTTTGAGAGCGAGTTGTACCCACACAGGGTGTACAGGTTGAAAAGGGCTCTGTATGGGTTGAAACAGGCGCCCCGTGCTTGGTATGGGAAATTGAGAGGTTTTCTGTGAGCAGAGGGTTCGTGATGGGTACCGTGGATAGGACCTTGTTTCTCCTCAAGCATGGAAATGACTTGTTGATTGTTCAGATATACGTGGATGATATTGTCTTTGGTGGCTCGTCACATAACCTTGTGGCCAAGTTTGCAGATGAGATGAGCAGGGAGTTCGAGATGAGCATGATGGGCGAGTTGCGGTATTTTCTCGGGCCGCGATCAAGCAAGTGAAGGACGGTACATTTGTGCACCAAACCAAGTACACGAAAGACATGCTGAGGAAGTTCCAGATGCAAGATGTGAAGCCGATGTCGACTCCCATGGGGAGTACGGCCACTTTAGATGCGGATGAGGACGGAGAACCAGTGGACCAGCAGGAGTACAGGAGCATGATCGGCTCCCTCCTTTACTTGACGGCGACGAGGCCAGACATACAGTTCAGCGTGTGTCTGTGCGCTCGTTTTCAGGCTTCGCCGAGGACATCACACCGACAGGCCGTCAATAGGATCTTCAGGTACCTACAGTCTGCCCCTGGTCTTGGCCTTTGGTATTCGTCCTCCTCGACTCTTTCCCTTCATGGTTTTTCCGATGCGGATTTTGCTGGTTGTCGAGTCGAGAGGAAGTCTACTTCGGTACTTGCCGCTTTCTTGGGCCTTCGTTGGTCTCATGGTCTTCCCGCAAGCGGTCTAGTGTAGCTCGGTCTACCACCGAGGCGGAGTATGTTGCAGCCGCGAGTTGTTGTTCCCAGCTGTTGTGGATTTCATACACTTTGAGAGACTTTGGTGAGGAGTGCTCCCAGATCCCACTTCTTTGTGATAGCACCAGTGCCATAAGCGTAGCCAAAAACCCAGTGCTTCACTCCAGAACCAAACACATAGAAGTAAGGTATCATTTCTTGAGGGACAATGTGGAAAAAGAAACCATTGTGTTGAGCCATGTCCCTACCCAAGATCAGCTTGCAGACATTTTCACAAAGCCTCTCGACCAAGCTACATTTGTGCGCTTGCGGGGGGAACTTGGGGTTTGTTGCCCTTTCTAGTTGATTCTTGGGGGATTTCCTTTTTGTATCATATGTATCATACCATGTTTACTTTGATGTATATACATGCTCTGCTTGATGTATAAACCATGGTAGGTTAGTCATCTTGTCATATATCATGTTGCATTTGTATCATATTGCATTTTAGGATGATGAGCTTCTTTCATATGCCATATTTGAGTTTCTTTGGCTATTTGTGAGATGTTGGTCATATGTGTGGAGAAATGGTGATGTGAGGCTATGCTCTTGGAATATTTGAGATTTATGTGTGGTGAGATAGCCCTTTTAAAATAAATGCTAATCTTGACTAATTTTTGATGAAATATGCTCCACTCGTGTGTAGTTGTGTATCCATGTCACAGTTTGGTCTAAATGTGCTTTTCATGCTTAGATTGTGCTTAAATGGTTTGGTGTCACTATCACTCAGTTTGCCTATCTGCTTTGTTTTGATGAAGAAGATGTTGGAAGGGTCAAGATCCATAGAGATCATGACATGGACAAGGTAGATATGAAGTTCATTTATATCCTAGGACAAGAATGAAACTTTTGTTGAGTCAATGGCATGCTACCATTCTATGCATACTTGCACCGGATGTTTAGAAAGACACTTGCTCCTAGGGAAGGGGACCAATCAAATGTGTCAAACTATGGAAGAGATTTGTTGAAACACATGAGTCCTAGTGAGCCGGAATTTAGTGTTGTGGACTATATTTGGGAGGAAATTCATATCATCTCCGGCTCACCACAAAAGAGTTGTGGATATGCTCCTTATCTAATGCATGTCATTGAGGCAAGCTCCAACTACACATTTGTATATGATCATGAGCATAAGCCTTTCCACTTGAAGAATGATGTTGTGGGACCTTCTCTAGCTGATTTGGCAAGAGCACAGGCAAATATTGGAGGCCAAGAAGTCCCCGAACAGCCTACCGCAGCTGATGCACCATCTAGGGCAGCAAGGCCTTCACATGGTCGAGGGCGTGGACGTGGGCAACAACAAGTGCAAAAGCCCCCTTCCCCGCTTGGAAAATTGTTCAACTTTTGGTGTGGGTCTTGAATGAAAGCAAATGATGCGATTCACAAGGAGAGACAACTTAGGAAGAGGGATTCAAGGATGATAAGGCTTATGTATGAAAACCCTTCTCCCACAAATAGGCCTCCCATGCCACATGCACCATCCGATGAGGAAGATACTGAGCCGGAGACCTTTGAGAGCATTTGGGACAAATCACAACAAGTTGATCTGGTGACCAACAAAGACTATTGGGATAGAGCCTATGGAAACACATATTAAAATCCAACCTTTGGAGGAGTATATAGTGCTCGATCTTCATATTCAGAGGTTCCTTTCATGGGCACACAAGGGCAAGGCACATCCTCTAGCATGCCTCAAGTGGATCCGAATGCACAAGGAAGTTCAAGTGTTGTTGGTGGATACTACTATGGTAGTCTTTTTGGCTCGGTTAACCCATATGAGGGAATGGCTTCTCATCTTCCTCCATTTCCACCACCACCATCTTTTGTGCCTCCAAGTCAATTTGTGCCACCACCTCAAGATGATGATGATGATGATGAACCACGAGCAGCTGTACAAGACCCCCAGTACCTTTATTGGTGATTAATGACAAAGGGGGAGAGAGGTGTCGATTCAAAGCTCAGCCCTCTGTGTTCTGTCTGGCTCTGTCTGTCAAAACCCCGTGGAACCAGTTTCCATAACTCGGTGCACCGGTTTCAGTGTGTCCGTGTCTCAGCTGTCTCGGTCAGGCAACCTCGGTGACACCGAGTTTCCAAAACCGGTGGCACCGGTTTTGGCTGTTGGATGCAACAGGCCCATGTAATAAAATCTCTTTAGCTTCAGTTGGACTTGAGAACCTTTGTTATGTGTCTGTAAATGTGTGGTGAACCTTTTAATGCTTATTAAGACTCAATTGCATGTTAGTGTGATTTTATGTGTGATGTATTACTTTTTGACAGGGCTGCCTGGGCAAAACCGGTGGCACCGAGGTTGGCAACTCGGTGGCACCGAGTTTGGCCAGACAACACTGCCATTTCTTTGGTTTATTTGTTGAAGTGCTTATTTAGTGCATGCATCACGGACCCCACTTTTGCAGGGATTCTGGGGGAGCTCCATATTTTCTTGAAAATGTGCAAAATGGCATTTGAGGCCAAAAATTATGAATTCCATTCATAGCACATATTAAGGGGGAGCTCAACCTAAATCTGAGTTTTTAAGCTTTATTGAATATCTTTTGTAAGCTTTAATCGATGTTGTCATCAATCACCAAAAAAGGGGAGATTGAAAGACATCTAGGTCCTTAAGTGGGTTTTGGTGTATTGATTGACAACTAGATTAAAGATCTAATGTCTTTGTTAAGCATGTGAGCAGGTTGTAACATATAAATAACAAGGCATAATACATGACATTGGTTATCTACATGGTGAAAACAAGCTATGTGTTTACAAGATAAGTTGAGGCATGGTTTTAGCCTCATATTGTGAAATGGCTTAACTCAAAGATGAATGTCATGATATTTGATATGTATAATCCCATGAAGCATATAGATGCTATATGACAAGCTAATGAAGGTTAAGATAGAGGCACATTGATATTGGAACATTGGATGGTCTCTTATTCAAGGAAGAAACTTGTTATAATCAAAAGGGATATTTAAATTAAAATAAGACATGATCTCAATTGAACTCCACTCTTGATGCTGAATCAAAGGTTAACTCAAATTGGCAACAAATGGATGAAGAAATCAAGCAAGGGATTAGCAACGAGGTACTAAGCTAAGGTTGGCTGAGTAGTGACTTGGACCATGTGCTTGGCTAGGGTGAAGTGGCTATAGCTTGGAAAGTTTCGAGGTATAAAGTCAAGCCTAACCGAGTGAAGTAATGAAGAAGCATTACATATCCGTTGAGTCATGTGAAGGGTGACTTGATCAAGAATTGGGTTTCATTCTCGAATAAAGATCAAAGTCACTAGCTCAAGGTAGAAGTGCTCAAATCAATGCGACATTGAAGGATGGATCTCTCATGAGGATATATTGATCAAGTATGGCTATTCTTGAAGAAGAAGCTCAAGAGTTCCAATATTGCTTTTATATTTGATCTTGAGTATAGCTACGTCGTACTATCAAGAGGGATGCATCACAAGGAGTTTTGATAATGTCTCAGTGCTCAAGTAACCCAGGTGAGTTGAGAGAGACAAAAAACCACATGTACACGTCTTCGGGTCTGACCCTGTGTCAAACCCGGTGGCACTAGTTTTGTGTCAGCCGGCCCAATGACTAGTTTTTGAAATCTCGGTGGCACCAAGTTCGGGAACTCGGTGGCACCGGTTTTCACTGAAGTTTGTAACGGCTCGTTTTGGGAAGTCCGAAGTATCTGGGGTTTTTCCTAGAGATTCCCGATTTTAACTCCAATGGCTAGTTTTTGGGGAGTCGGGTATTTATACCCTTCAACTCCCACTATTGCAAGGTTGCTGGTGTGCTTCCATGCTATTCCTAGCTAAGCCAAAGTCATTCTAGCACTCCCCAACCCGTCTTTGTGAGGTTGTTCGATCTTTGATAGATCTTGTGAGTTGGGTGGTAGAGAGAAACCTTCATGAGCAATTCAAGAGCACTTGTATCCCTTGAGCACTGTTGGACGTTGTGAATCTCATGTGGAGCGTTTGTTACTCTTGGAGGCTTGCCTCCTAGACGGCTAGGCGTCGCCCACAAGCTCCCAAGGTGTGGTGAGCTGTGGACAGTTTGTGAAGGTCGTGCTTCGCCTCCGAAAGGGAGGAAGCTATCTAGGGCGAGGGGAGGTGGATGCCGTCTAGGGGTGCTAGTTGATTATAATGTGGTGCAACTCTGAACCTCTTTAGTGCAATTATTTGTACTACTTCTTCAAAATTTTGAAAAACTAGTACAAATAATTGAACTATAGAGGTTTGGAGGTGCACCTAATGGTTACCCCTTTGCACCCTTAATGTCGTCATGCCGAGGACACAGCCGAACTAACGGGCACGTTGGGCACTGTGCGGAGAGGATTTAGATCCCAAGGACACTATCGCGGAACTGTCCCGTCTTGCTCATGATGCCGAATCAATTGAGACGATCCTCAACGTCAGGACGGTCTTGAACGGGAGGAATCTCACGATGCGTAGCCGCGCCGTCTCCGACAGCAACGAGATGCGGTCCGCCGGTGGCGGCGGCGGGGAAGCGCTTGCACCCTGCCACGGTACGGGTCATAAATACCCGTTAGGGTTTTCCATTGGAGATTGATTCATTCTTTTCTTGTAAGCCGCCACCGTTGGCGTTGTAACATGACTCCTGATATAGTGAAGTTCTTGCTGGCTAGCGCCCGTGGTTTTTCCCGCAAGGGTTTTCCACGTTAAATCTCGTGTCTCCTGCGGTTTGACTCCTTTACTTGTCGTTGTTTATTCGCCATCGTTTATAACAAGTGGTATCAGAGCTGGTTTCAGATTTGTTTTCTTCGATGTCGTCGACGATGAAGTTTGATCTACCGCTGTTGGATTACAAGACGAGGTTCTCGCTGTGGCAAGTCAAGATGCGGGCTATTCTGGCAAACACTCATGATCTTGATGTGGCGCTGGATAAGTTCGGTGGCAAGTCGTCCAAAGATTGGACCGATGAGGAGAGGTGCAAGGATCGTAAGGCTCTGTCTTTAATTCAACTTCATCTGTCCAATGATATTTTGCAAAAATGTCTGCAGGAAGAGACTAGCTGCGCGCACTACGGTTGAAAGCGGAATCGATCTGTATGTCCAAGGATCTAACCAGTAAGATGAATATGAAGATGAAGCTGTTCACACTCAAGATGGAGGAGGGTGGTTCGGTGTTGAGCCACATATCTGCTTTCATGGAGATCGTTGCCGACCTAGTGTCGATGGAGGTGAAGTATGAGGATGAGGATTTAGGCCTCTTACTGTTATGCTCTCTGCCCAGTTCGTTTGCATCTTTTCGTGACACCATACTTTTGAGCCGTGATGAACTAACCGTCTCGGATGTTTATGAGGCACTCCTGTGGACCAGGAGCGTCCCAGTGGTCGGTGGATGACCGCTCCTTAGTGATGAGTGATTGACAACGGGTGTTGGACTGACTCTTGGCTTAGTGCGCAGGTGTAGGCTGCGGCCTAGTTCGTGTTGTTGCAGGTGAAGAACGGGCGCGAAAGGTCTTCAGCCTTGAGGGGCCTCCGGGAGATGGAGAGACAAGTAGGCTCGGTTCGAGGGACCCGGTGGACGGCGGGGCCGGGTGCGGGTCACATGGTGGCGACACAAGCAAGACGAAGTCATGGACAGATGAGCCGGTGCACGGTGGAGGTCAAGTCAAGTGGTTTGGCGGGAGGCCGGACCGGGCACGCGGGGTTTGGTGGTTTGCCCACAAAACCATCGACGGACGGTTTCTTGGTTTGGGCCTCAAAACCAAGTCCGAGGGCCCAACACGACGGAGACGGGATCCGGCGTGTCGGGAAGCTTCGAGGCGGAGGACACGCGGCGGGATCGCATGGCTTGCGTCGGGAGGACGCGGGGTGCGGCAAAGGCGTGGCCGTCCGATGGCAAGACCCACATACATTACCAAAATGCCCCTACGTGGGTTGTATCGCCAGTAGTGTAGTTAGGGGTAGTCGAGTCATTTACCACTCCGGCGGGACCTGATATATAAGCCTGGAGTGTGTGTTGATGGCTCTCTCTCTCGGCGACTTAGGGTTTCATTTCCCCCCTTCTCTTTCTCATTTTCGTAGCCATTTTTCTTCCATTTTTCTCTAGGCTAGCATGAGAGCTTCATGAGAGATTTGTTGAGAGGGATGGATGCTAGGGCGGCATGCTAGACCTTGTGAATCTTTCCTGGTTTGTATAGAAGATTCGGGGTTGTTTTTCGTGGCTTTTTGTGCTTATTTTCGTGCCTTTGTTCCCGGTGTGATTCCGCGGATTTGAGTTGGTTTCTCCCCGGATTTCTTTGAGGGAAACATGGATGGATGCCTTGCGCACCTTTGGTGATGATCTTGACCCCTCAAACGCCGGATTTGGCCTTCGATTCGTTGACTTTTGGATGAACCCTAGGTCTTTGTGTTCTTGGCAAGGATTTGCGATTCCGGGAGTTGTAGGGAGTTTGGGACCATAATTTTTGGGGCATAACCTCTCCTTGGGGTGTTCATCATCTCCCCAAAATTTCGTCTCAAGACTCCAAGTGGTTTGGGAGATCCTTTGATCTAAAGTTTGGGGCGATTTCGCGGGCAGTTTTACGGGGCGTCCGGGTGATCCGGTCACTGTGCCTGGGTGACCCGGAGGGGGGTAGGTTGACCCGGTCACTTGTGCCGGGTGACCCGTGCGGCTCCGTAGGGCTCGGGGTGACCCGGTCACTTGTGCCGGTTGACCCGGTAGGTCTTAGCCTTCTTAGTTGTTGCTCAAGTTCTTTCGTGCTTGCTTCTGCTTTGCTTCCTAGCCTTTCAAGCCTTGTTCCTAAGGTATCGAGAGAGGGTTGTGTGTGTTTCCGCTTGTTCGTGTCTGACTCTCGGTGTTGTGATTGGGATATAGGCCGAGTTCTTTCGAGAAAGAATTTTTATCGGCTCCCATTCACTCCCACCTCTCTGGTCGCCAATTCGGTCCTTCAATTGGTATCAGAGCTTGGTGCCGGATTCTTTGCGACTTTGACAAGTCTCGAATCCTAAGATGGCATACGTTGAGCGGGGCGGTCCGCCGCACTTCGATGGCAAGGGTTACCACAAGTGGGCGGCTCGTATGATGATCTTTCTTCGAGGGAAGTTGTTGGATTTTATTGTGCTTGACAAGACATATGCTATTCCGGTCAACATCCATACTCTTATGGTGACCGATGCCGATGCCAAGGCCAAGTATGAGGCTAATGCAAAAGCCGTTGATCACTTGTGCCGGAGCTTGTGTGATCCAGAGTTTGAGCGTGTTCGCCATTTGAATCTTGCTTGGCAAATTTGGGATAAGTTGTTGGTTGCTCACGGTGGTGATAACCATGTGAAGGCTCGCCTCTTTGTCTCTTACCGGATGCAATATGAGAATTTCACTCCACTTCCCGGTGAGGACATTGATGCGATGTTTCGAGGGTTCACCGCCATCGTGAACAACATGAAGGCAAATGTTGAGGATTTTCCGTATTCCGAGCATGATCGGGCTTTGAAGCTCTTGCATGTCTTGGATCCAAATGTTTGGGGTGCTAAGGTTGAGGCCATCAAGGAGTCCGGGAACTATTTGACTATTGAGTTGGATGACCTCTTTTCTAAGCTCAAGTCGGTCGAGGTTGACGGGAAGTTGCTATCCAAGCATGAGGGCTCGACGGACCATAGTCTTGCTCTTGTGGGAGGATCAAAGGGCAAATCTAACCCTTCCCGTCGACGGTTTTCTTTGTCCTCTCTTATGTCCATTCCGGATGAGGAGTTTGATGTCTTTGGGGCGAGGAGGAGCCGGCCTTGCTCTCAAGAAGGTTTGAACGACTACACGAGAGTCGGAGGAATGCAAGGCGGAGCTCGGGGACATGCTACAAGTGTGGCAAGCGCGGCCACTTCATCGCCGAGTGCCGGAAGCGGAGGAGAACAAGTACAAGGTGAACGAGTACAAGGCGCACCCGAGGCGTGAAGACAAGTACTCCTCCAAGGGCAAGCACTTCAACAAGTCCAAGAGCAAGGACAAGGACAAGCGGCGACCGAGCAAGAGCGCCTACAAGAAGAACAAGGCAAGAGCGATGGTGGCCGGTGCGAGCGACGTCGACTCAAGCTCAAGCGAGGAGCAATCAAGCTCAAGCGGCGAAGATGAAGACGCCGGGAGGCGCGGTGGCAAGAAGAGTGCAAGCCGGAACCTCGGCGGGCTAAGCCGTGTGGCGCTCGAGGGCTTTTGTGGCATGGCTCATAGCTCAAGCGGCAAGAAGAGTGTGAAGGAAGACGGCGACTCCGACTCGGAGGATGAGGTAAACCGTGACCCCGACTCTTTGCTTGCTTTGAGATTGCTAGGTTGAATGGTTTGCTTGATAACCGTGATAGTGTGCTTTGAGAGATGCCAAAAAGATGAGGAAAGATCTTAGGGCTCGGCTTGAGAATGCTAGCGAGAAAGTAGGAGAGTTAGAGTCAAAATTGCTTGAATTGAAACTTGAGAATGACTCTTTGAAACTTGCTCCTACTACTCCTGATGATGTTGAATGTGTTGAATGTGATGCTTGGTTGAATGAGATCAAAATGCTTAACGAGAAGAATGCTTCTATTTTGGCTCAACTAGATGCTCTTAGGACTGAACATGATGAGCTTAAGGCTAGACCTACTTTGCTTGGTGCTTGCAAATCATGTCCTACTATGCATGCTAAGCTTGTCGATGCTCGTTCTACCATTAGTTCTTTGGAAGCATCTTTGAAATCTCCCGTTGCAAATGCATGTTCTAGGCGTGATGAAGTCACTTTGCGTAACCTTGAACTTACTTCCCGTTTGGATGTCATCTATGAGGAGAATGACTATTTGAGAAAGGTGTTGGGTTGGTTGTACGGCGGGAACCTCAATTGAAAATCATGATTGAGGAGTTCAAGAGAGGCGATGGTCGTGGTTTGGGGTTTGAGAAGTTGGGTGAGAAAGTGGGAGAGAACGGTGGGGAGAGTGTGTACGAAAAGTGTGTTGAGTCTAACCCCGAGTTTGAGGTGATCGGAGAGATCCAAGTCCCACTCCCAAAAGCACCCAAGAACTCTTTCACACCAAAACCCAACCACCTTTGCAACAAGCTTGACACAACCCAAGATCCACCCAAATTCCCACCTAAGACAAATGATTTCCGAAACCGGTGAAGTTTGTGGGTGAGAAGGGTGAGAAGCCTAGAGAGAAGCCGAGCCAAAACCAAAACCCATCCCCTTCGGTGTGAGTATTGTGGCAAGGAGAGGCATCTTGCGAGTTTTGCTACAAGAGGAAGAGGGATGAGAGGCTTGCTAGGGAGCAAGCAAACCGGGGCGGTATCGCCGGCCTCGCGGTATTCCCGAGCCTAGAGTGCCACTTCCACGGGGTGTGGGAAGTGTGAGGAGTGTTGGCGGGTTCCCACGGAGAGGTGGTGGCGGTGAGAGGTTTGTCGGGAGAGATGATGGTGTGCGGGGCTGGTGAGAGGTTTGGCCGGGCTCGTGGTGGTTTTGCTTTGGACGTCCTCCTACTCGTCCTCGGTATGGGTTTAGGGGAGATGGTCGCGGCTTTGGGTTCCGGAGGAACTACGGACCACGTTTTCCCCCTCGTGGTGCTCGTACTCCTCCCATGGGACATGGGAAGTTTGGTGGCAAGGGAGTGATGTTTGCTAACCCCTCTTTTGAGCGGATGGCTCGACAACTGGTTTAACTTTCTTTGTGCTAACCCCAGTGTCGAGTCGCTAGCTCATTCTCGTTCTTGTTTCGATTGCGGGCGGGGAGGCTTGGAGAACATTTGGTTGATCGACTCCGGGTGTTCTCGACACATGACCGGAGATAAGAAGTGGTTATCCAGCCTCACCCCAGTGAAGGAAAAGCAGTACATCACATTTGGGGACAATGGACGAGGTAGGGTGCTTTCAGAGGGTGTTGTGCATGTGAGTGACAAGGTAACGTTGAAGAGAGTGGCTCTTGTGAAGTCTTTGGGTTTTAATTTGCTTTCGGTTTCTCGACCGCTTGATGAGGGTTTTGAGGTGCGTTTCAAGTCCGGCGAGTCTCGTTTGCTTGATTCTCGAGGTGATCTTGTCCGTATGATCATCCCCGAGGGTCGATTTTCGGGGCGATTTCTCTCGTTCTTTGGGTCTGCTCGCCGTTTGTTTGATGGGCCGGTCCTTCTTCGATTTGTGGAAATGGCATAGGCGGTTGGGACACTTGAGCTTTGATTTGGTTTCCCGCTTGAGTGGTCTTGACCTTGTCCGAGGATTGCCGAGGTTGAAGCTTGAGAAGGATTTGGTTTGTGCTCCTTGTAGGCATGGTAAGATGGTAGCCACTCCCCATCCACCCCTGACCGATGTCATGACCGAGCGTCCGACGGAGCCGTTGCATATGGACCTTGTTGGGCCGGCTCGAGTTCGCTCGGTGGGTGGGAAGTGGTATGTCCTTGTTGTGGTGGACGATTACTCTCGCTATGCCCGGGTGTTCTTCTTGGAGGATAAGAGTGAGACATTTGGTTTTGTTCGAGATCGATCGTGAGGTTGAAAAACGAGAGGCATGGGAATGCTATTCGAGCTATCCGCAGTGATAATGGCTCTGAGTTCAAGAACTCTCGTTTTGATGCCTTTTGTCGTGATCTAGGTCTTGAACATCAGTATTCGACCCCTTATGTGCCCCCTCAAAATGGAGTCGTGGAAAGGAAAAATCGGACTCTTTGTGAGATGGCTAGGACGATGCTCGATGAGCACAGGACTCCTAGGAGGTTTTGGGCTGAGGCGGTCAATACGACTTGCCATGTTTCCAACCGGATTTTATTGAGAGCTTTCAAGAAGAAGACTTGTTATGAGCTTATGCATGGTCGGGCACCCAAGGTGAGTCACTTCCGAGTTTTTGGCCGCAAGTGCTTTATTTTGAAGAAGGGAAAACTCGACAAGTTTGAGGCTAGGTCTAGTGATGGTATTTTCTTTGGATATGCTAACCACTCTAGAGCCTATAGGGTGCTTAACCTTGAGACTAACAAAATCATGGAGACTTGCGAGGTGACCTTCGACGAGACAATGCCATGTACCTCTCTTGGTTTTGAATGTGCGGGTGATGAAGAGATGGCCGAGGACCTCTTTGAGGACGAGAAAGATGAAGATGGAGATGATGATGGGGAGAACCATGCGCCCGAAGCCGAGCATGTACCCACTACTTCCCCTACGACCACTTTGGAGCATGGACCGTCTACTTCATGGACAACGACGGTGCAACAAGAGGACCGGGCGAGAGAAGGCCGAAGTTGAGGGGGAGGTAGTCTCGAGGCGTGAGGCTCCCCGGCGGATTCAAGAAGTGCATCCCCTGTCGAAGATCATTGGAGACATCAATGAACGCACTACACGGTCGAGGTCCAGGAATTCCTCTCATTTTGCTCATGCTGCTTTTGTTGCTACTTTTGAGCCCAAGGACATTGGACATGCTTTGTCTGATGCAAACTGGGTCAATTCTATGCATGAGGAGTTGGAAAATTTTGAGAGGAACAGGTGTGGGAGTTAGTTGAACCACCTCCAAATTGTCATCCCATAGGAACCAAGTGGGTTTGGAAGAACAAAGAGGGAGAGAATGGGATGGTTGTGAGGAACAAGTCCAGACTTGTTGCTCAGGGGTTTAGTCAGAAGGAGGGGATCGACTATGAGGAGACCTTTGCTCCTGTGGCCCGTCTTGAGGCAATACGGATCTTTCTAGCCTTTGCCGTGGCTAAAGGGTTCAAGTTGTTTCAGATGGACGTGAAGAGTGCCTTTCTGAATGGGGTCATAGAGGAGGAGGTGTATGTGAAGCAGCCACCTGGGTTTGAGAGCGAGTTGTACCCACACAGGGTATACAGGTTGAAAAGGGCTCGTATGGGTTGAAACGGGCGCCCCGTGCTTGGTATGGGAGATTGAGAGGTTTTCTTTTGAGCGAGAGGGTTTGTGATGGGTACCGTGGATAGAACCTTGTTTCTCCTCAAGCATAGGAACGACTTGCGATTGTGCGGATATACGTGGATGATATTGTCTTTGGTGGCTCGTCACATAACCTTGTTGCCAAGTTTGCGGATGAGATGAGCGGGGAGTTCGAGATGAGCATGATGGGCGAGTTGCGGTATTTTCTCGGGGTACGCGATCAAGCAAGTGCGGGATGGTACATTTGTGCACCAAACCAAGTACACGAAAGACATGCGAGGAAGTTCCGGATGCAAGATGTGAAGCCGATGTCGACTCCCATGGGGAGTACGGCAACTTTGGATGCGGATGAGGATGGGGAACCGGTGGACCGGCGGGAGTACGGGAGCATGATCGGCTCCCTCCTCTACTTGACGGCGACGAGGCCGGACATACGGTTCGGCGTGTGTCCGTGCGCTCGTTTTCGAGCTTCGCCGAGGACATCACATCGACGGGCCGTCAAGAGGATTTTCGGTACCTACGATCCGCCCCGGTCTTGGCCTTTGGTATTCTTCCTCCTCGACTCTTTCACTTCATGGTTTTTCCGATGCGGATTTTGCTTGGTTGTCGAGTCGAGAGGAAGTCTACTTCGGTACTTGTCGGTTTCTTGGTTCTTCGTTGGTCTCATGGTCTTCCCGCAAGCGGTCTAGTGTAGCTCGGTCTACCACGAGGCGGAGTATGTTGCTTTGCCGCGAGTTGTTGCTCCCGCTTGTTGTGGATTTCATACACATTGAGAGACTTTGGTGAGGAGTGCACCCGAGATCCCACTTCTTTGTGATAGCACCGGTGCCATAAGCGTAGCCAAAAATCCAGTGCTTCACTCCCGAACCAAACATATAGAAGTGAGGTATCATTTCCCGAGGGACAATGTGGAGAAAGGAACCATTGTTTTGAGCCATGTCCCTACCCAAGATCGACTAGCCGACATCTTTACAAAGCCTCTCGACCAAGCTACATTTGTGCGCTTGCGGGGGAACTTGGGGTTTGTTGCCCTTTCTAGTTGTTTCTTGGGGGATTTCATTTTGTACCATATGTATCATACCATGTTTACTTTGATGTATATACATGCTTTACTTGATGTATAAACCATGGTAGGATAGCCATCTTGTCATATATCATGTTGCATTTATGTCATATTGCATTTTAGGATGATGAGCTTCTTTCATATGCCATAAGTGAGTCTCTTTGGCTAATTGTGAGATTTTGGTCATATGTGTGGAGAAATGGTGATGTGAGGCTATGCTCTTGGAATATTTGAGATATATGTGTGGTGAGATAGCCCCTTTTGAAATACATGCTTAACTTGACTAACTTTTGATGAAATTTTGATCCACTCGTGTGTAGTTGTGTATCCATGTCACGGTTTGGTCTAAATATGCTTTTCATGCTTAGATTGTGCTTGGATGCCTTGTTCTTGCATTTGGGCCAAAGGCCGGATATCATTGTGAATGTTTAGCCTATGTTGCATTCATGGGGGAGCATAAGCTTCTTTTTGCCGCAAAGGCACTTCATGTACCATGAAATGAATCAATCTTGAAAAGAAGTGCATAATGCTTGAAAAATGCTCCATCCATCATGTCTATGCTTAAAATGTCTTATCTTTCACATATGGGTGCAAAACATGTTGCATGATGTTCACCGGTGGAGAAGTCTCCCGAAGTGGAAACATGGCTCATGAGCTTTGACATGACATGCTTTGCTTTATGGGTGTTTGCCATGATCTTTTGCTTGAGAATTTGATATCCTTGTATGATCTTTAAATGGTATGCATGTTTGTGGCTCAAGTGTGACATGGATAGGCTTCTACATGTGAAGCGAGCCTTCTTTTGATAAAAGCTGCTTAAATCCGAAAATTTTGCTTTGTCACATGCTTGTATTTTCATATATTACTTGTGGCAATCTTTGTGACTATGCAATGATTCATGTGTGTGATCTTTGTCTCATTTTTAGCCTTTGACACTAGATTTGGCCTATTTGAGAAGCTCATGTAGTTGTTTATATGCTTTGCTTTGCATTTCTCGCCTTTTCACCTTGATTCATACATTGTCAACAAGGGGGAGAAAAGGTGAGCTTAATGAAAATTCGGAAGAGGTGAGCTGAAATTTGGGTGTTTGCATGAGTTTGCATCCACATGTTCGGGGGGAGGCATTTGTTCGGGGGAGCTTTCTTGCTTGTTTTCGGTGTGGATTTTTGTGCTTTGCTTGGCTTGTGACCTTTCTTCGCCTTTCTTCGGTTTTGGTCATGAGTTGAGCTTCTTTGTTTCTCTTTCTTCTTTCTTTCTCTTTTACTGCGAATTTCATTTCGCGTTGTGTGTTGTCAATGCACTCATCAAGGGGGAGATTGTGGACCGGGAGCGTCCCGGTGGTCGGTGGATGACCGCTCCTTAGTGATGAGTGATTGACAACGGGTGTTGGACCGACTCTTGGCTTAGTGCGCGGGTGTATGCTTGCGGCCTAGTTCGTGTTGTTGCGAGGTGAAGAACGGGCGCGAAAGGTCTTCAGCCTTGAGGGGCCTCCGGGAGATGGAGAGACAAGTAGGCTCGGTTCGAGGGACCCGGTGGACAGCGGGACTGGGTGCGGGTCACATGGTGGCGACACAAGCAAGACGAAGTCATGGACAGATGAGCCGGTGCACGGTGGAGGTCAAGTCAAGTGGTTTGGCGGGAGGCCGGACCGGGCACGCGGGGTTTGGTGGTTTGCCCACAAAACCATCGACGGACGGTTTCTTGGTTTGGGCCTCAAAACCAAGTCCGAGGGCCCAACACGACGGAGACGGGATCCGGGCGTGTCGGGAAGCTTCGAAGCGGAGGACACGCGGCGGGATCGCATGGCTTGCGTCGGGAGGACGCGGGGTGCGGCAAAGGCGTGGCCGTCGATGGCAAGACCCACATACATTACCAAAATGCCCCTACGTGGGTTGTATCGCCAGTAGTGTAGTTAGGGGTAGTCGAGTCATTTACCACTCCGGCGGGACTCGATATATAAGCCTGGAGTGTGTGTTGATGGCTCTCTCTCGGCGACTTAGGGTTTCATTTCCCCCCTTCTCTTTCTCATTTTCGTAGCCATTTTTCTTCCATTTTTCTCTAGGCTAGCATGAGAGCTTCATGAGAGATTTGTTGAGAGGGATGGATGCTAGGGCGGCATGCTAGACCTTGTGAATCTTTCCTGGTTTGTATAGAAGATTCGGGGTTGTTTTTCGTGGCTTTTTGTGCTTATTTTCGTGCCTTTGTTCCCGGTGTGATTCCGTGGATTTGAGTTGGTTTCTCCCCGGATTTCTTTGAGGGAAACATGGATGGATGCCTTGCGCACCTTTGGTGATGATCTTGACCCCTCAAACGCCGGATTTGGCCTTCGATTCGTTGACTTTTGGATGAACCCTAGGTCTTTGTGTTCTTGGCAAGGATTTGCGATTCCGGGAGTTGTAGGGAGTTTGGGACCATAATTTTTGGGGCATAACCTCTCCTTGGGGTGTTCATCATCTCCCCAAAATTTCGTCTCAAGACTCCAAGTGGTTTGGGAGATCCTTTGATCTAAAGTTTGGGGCGATTTCGCGGGCAGTTTTACGGGGCGTCTCCGGGTGATCCGGTCACCTGTGCCGGGTGACCCGGAGGGGGGTAGGTTGACCGGTCACTTGTGCCGGGTGACCGTGCGGCTCTGTAGGGCTCGGGGTGACCGGTCACTTGTGCCTGGTTGACCCGTAGGTCTCGGCCTTCTTAGTTGTTGCTCAAGTTCTTTCGTGCTTGCTTCTGCTTTGCTTCCTAGCCTTTCAAGCCTTGTTCCTAAGGTATCGAGAGAGGGTTGTGTGTGTTTCCGCTTGTTCGTGTCTGACTCTCGGTGTTGTGATTGGGATATAGGCCGAGTTCTTTCGAGAAAGAATTTTTATCGGCTCCCATTCACTCCCCCCTCTCTGGTCGCCAATTCGGTCCTTCAACTCCAATCCAGGGAGAAGATGAAAGGCATGGTGCACTCTGATGGGTCGTCCTCCAAGGGCGATGCTTTGCAAGTTAGAGGCAGAACTGAGCAAAGATCCTCTAATGAGAGCAATGATCGTTTCAAGAGCCAAGAAAGCAGAGGTCGTTCTAAGTCTAGACCGCCTAAGAAGTTCTGTAAGTATTGCAAGAAAAAGACTCATTTTATTGAGGAATGTTGGAAGCTTAAGAACAAGGAGAACAGGAAAAATAATTCGGATGGTAAGGCCTCTGTTGTTTCTGGTGCTGGGAATACTTCTGATTCAGGAGATTGTCTGGTTGTCCTTGCCGGTTGTGTTTCTGGTCATGATGAATGGATACTTGATTCTGCATGTTCATTTCATATCTGCACTAACAGAGATTGGTTCAGTTCTTATAAACCTGTGCAGAATGGAGATGTAGTGCGTATGGGAGATGATAACCCATGTGAGATTGTGGGTATAGGCTCCGTTCAGATCAAGGCGCATGATGGCATGACACGTACGCTACAGAATGTGAGGCACATACCGAGGATGACTAGAAATCTCATCTCACTCAGCACACTTGATGCAGAAGGATTCAAATACTCCGGTTCAGGTGGAGTTTTAAAGGTATCAAAAGGTTCCCTTGTCTTCTTGGTAGGTGATATGAATTCTGCAAAGTTATATGTCCTTACAGGAAGTACTTTACATGGTTCCATATCCGCTGCTGCTATTACTAATGCTGAACCTAGTGAGACTAACCTTTGGCATATGCGTCTTGGACATATGAGTGAACTTGGTATGGCAGAATTGGTGAAGAGAAACCTACTAGATGGCTGTACTTTGAGTGGCAAGAAGTTCTGTGAGCATTGTATTTTTGGGAAGCACAAAAGAGTAAAGTTCAATACCGCTGTTCACACCACCAAAGGTACGCTTGATTATGTACATGCTGACTTATGGGGTCCCTCTCGTAAGCCTTCTTATGGTGGTGCTCGTTACATACTTACTATTATTGATGACTACTCTAGAAAAGTATGGCCTTATTTTCTGAAAAATAAAGATGATACTTTTGCTGCTTTTAAAGATTGGAAAGTGATGATAGAAAGGCAAACTGATAGGAAGGTGAAGGTGCTTCGTACTGATAATGGTGGAGAATTTTGTTCTGCTGCGTTTAATGATTATTGCATGTAGGAAGGCATTGTCAGGCACCACACCATACCGTATACTCCGCAGCAAAACGGTGTGGCTGAGCGCATGAACAGGACCATCATCTCAAAGGCCCGTTGCATGTTGTCCAACGCGCGGATGAGCAAGCGTTTTTGGGCTGAAGCAGCTAACACCGCATGCTACTTGATAAACAGGTCGCCGTCTATTCCACTTAATAAGAAAACACCTATTGAGGTATGGTCTGGCACACCCGCTGATTATTCACAGTTGAAAGTTTTTGGCTGCACTGCTTATGCTCATGTTGATAATGGAAAATTGGAGCCTAGAGCTATTAAATGTCTTTTTTTTGTTATGGTTCGGGAGTTAAAGGATATAAGTTGCGGAATCCTGAAACTAAAAAGACTTTCATGAGCAGGAGTGTTGTTTTCAATGAATCTGTGATGTTTAATGATAGTTTGTTCTCAGATCATGTTCCAAATAATTTTGATAAAGGGCTGCAGCATATGAGCGTGCAGGTGGAGCATGTGGATGATGAAAAAGGTGTGCATGTGCAGCAACATGTGCATGATGATACAGACGAGCAGGTGGAGCCGCCTGTAGATGACCAGGAAAATGAAGTTGTTGATGATGAGGCTCATGATGATGTTCAGCACTTACCCCCTGTTTTGCACCTTGATGAAGATTTGCCTATTGCTACTCGCGAGCCTAAAAGGGTTTGTGGACGGCCACGTCGTCTTATTGAGGAGTGTAATATGATTTATTATGCTTTGAGTTGTGCTGAACAGGTTGATAGCAGTTATGAGCCAGCCACATATTCTGAAGCTATCTCTTGTGGTGATCGTGAGAAGTGGATTGCAGCTATGCAGGATGAGATGCAATCTCTTGAGAAGAACTGCACATGGGAGGTTGTTCCTTTGCCTAAGGGAAAGAAGCATGTTCGCTGCAAATGGATCTTCAAGAGAAAGGAGGGTTTATCTCCTAGCGAACCTCCAAAGTTTAAGGGAAGGTTAGTGGCTAAAGGTTACAGTCAAATTCCTGGTGTTGATTATAATGATGTGTTCTCTCTAGTTGTAAAGCATAGCTCAATTCGTACATTCTTGAGTATTGTTGCTGCACATAATCTTGAGCTTGAGCAGTTAGATGTGAAGACTGCATTTTTACATGGAGATCTTGAGGAGGAGATTTACATGGACCAGCCTAAGGGGTTCATAGTGCCTGGCAAGGAGAATTATGTTTGCAAGTTGAAGAAATCCTTGTATGGTTTGAAACAGTCTCCCCGTCAGTGGTATAAAAGGTTTGATTCATTTATGTTGTCACATGGCTTTAAGAGATCAAAATATGATAGTTGTGTTTACATCAAGTATGTTAATGGATCACCTATATACTTGCTGTTATATGTTGATGATATGCCGATTCTTTGCCAAGAGCAGGAAGGAGATCACTACATTGAAGAAATTGTTGAGTAGTGAGTTTGACATGAAGGATCTTGGTGCTGCTAAGAAGATTCTAGGTATGGAAATCACTAGAGACAGAAAAGCTGGTTTATTATTTCTTAGTCAGCATAGTTATATTGAGAAGGTTCTTCAGTGTTTCAATATGCATGATGCAAAGCCTGTTAGTACTCCTATTGCACCGCATTTTAGATTATCAGCTGAGCAGTGTGCTAGTACAGTTGAGGATGTTGAGTATATGACAAAGGTTCCATATTCTAGTGTTGTTGGTTCTTTGATGTATGCTATGGTTTGCTCTCGCCCGGATTTGTCTTATGCTATGAGTTTGGTTAGCATATACATGTCTAATCCTGGTAAAGGACACTGGAGAGCAGTTCAGTGGATTTTCAGATATCTTCGAGGCACAGCAGATCATTGCTTGAAGTTTGGCAGGACAGATAAGGGACTTATTGGCTATGTGGATTCAGATTATGCCGGTGATTTGGACAAGCGAAGGTCACTCACAGGTTATGTGTTTACTATTGGCAGTTGTCTTTGTGGTGGCGGAAGGTCGTCTTGCGGCTTGTTGTTGCTTTGTCTACTACCGAGGCCGAGTACATGGCTATTGCTGAAGCATGCGAGAGTTGTGTTGGCCGAAAGGATTGTTTGCCGAGCTTTGTGGTGTTGATTCTTGCATTAACCTGTTTTCAGATAGTCGAGTGCTATATATCTTACCAAAGACCAGATGTTCCATGAGAGGACAAAGCACATTGAGATCAAGTATCATTATGTGCGTGATGAGGTTGAAAAGGGTAAGTTAAAGGTATGCAAGATACACACTCTTGATAATCCTGCTGATATGTTGACAAAGCTAGTTCCTGTTGCTAAGTTTGAGCTTTGCTCAAGCTTAGTTGGCTTAACTGTGTAGCCCAAGAGGCTATTTGGCGCCAGAAGTATTTTGTTTCTTTGATGTGTTCAGGATGAAGGTTCTTTTTCTTGTTTATGCTGCAAGAAGGAATTTGTCTCAAGGTGGAGTTTGTTGAGTTATGATCCAAATTCTGTCTCCCAAGAGAAAGGCCGACTTCTGACAGAGCGAAGCGGAGGCCCATCGAGCCACACCCTTTTCCCAGGTCACGGCTGGGGGGTGCAGGGGGCGGCAGCCCCCCGCGGTACGGTACGGGTCATAAATACCCGTTAGAGTTTTCCATTGGAGATTGATTCATTCTTTTCTTGTAAGCCACCGCCGTTGGCGTTGTAACCTGACTCCCGATATAGTGAAGTTCTTGCTGGCTGGCGCTCGTGGTTTTTCCCGCAAGGGTTTTCCACGTTAAATCTCGTGTCTCCTGCGGTTTGACTCCTTTACTTGTAGTCGTTTATTCGCCATCGTTTATAACAATTGTGTCATTGGAACACAGTTTTTTGAACTCAAGTTTGAAGTTGAGCCTTTTATACCTTCTGGGGAAACAAGGGAAGCTGGTCCTAAAGAAGGTAATGAGGGGGGTGGAAGTGGTAATAGTGGTGGTGATGCAGAGACGGAAGATGCTAACAAAAAGGCTAAACAGGCAGACCCTTTGGCATCAAAAGGAAGTAACCAAATGGAAAATGCAGCACCAGGTCAGCAAAATGATGTTGATGGTTTTGTGGAAGATTTCGATGGTGATGATCTTCTGGATGATGTTGGGGAGGTGTTGGCATGTCACAAAGTTTCGCATCAGACTGATACAGGATCAGGCATCCTTCCTATGGAAGAGCTGGCAGTGATGGTGCAAGGGGAAACGCTGGTGCAAGCATCACAGACTGCTGTTGGTTTGGAGGTGGAGAAGGAGATGACAGCTAGTGCAGTCAGTCCGTCAAAGGCCCCTTCGCTGGCCCTGGGACCTCCCTTGGAGAGGGCTATCATGGGGCTTAAGGAGGCAAATGGCGGTGTCGTTACTGGTGGGGAGGTTGGGCTGGCGATAGGTGATCTAGGAGGAGTGACCCCTCTTAACTCCGTGCTAGCAGGATCTGTCCAAAACCCACCACTTCGAAGGAGCAAGCGACGGGAAGGGACTACAGATGAGGATTCCACTACAAGGGCATCCAAGCTAGTCGCTAAGAGGAATTTAGAAGCGGATGAAGGTAAGCTTTATAATAATTCTTTTCTTTCCTTTTCAGATGAGCACATTTCAGATAAAGTAAAGAACATAGGTATCTCAATTGGTAAAGATACTAATAGTGTTCAATCTTCTGTTATGCTTATGAAGAACATTGAAAAAGATAGATTTAAGCTTCCTTCTGTTGATCAAACCTGTCAGGATAGCCACTTAGACTTAGAGGAGTCTGATTGTGAAATTGACCATTTGGCTCTTGGACACCTTTGTGTTGGCTTAACGGAGAAGCTAATGGATGATAATAATTTGCTCTATGATCTTTCTTCTAGAGCTAGTAAAAACGGTTCAGTAGCAAAGATTAAGGTGGTCGATCGAAAGACGAAGATTAAAAAATTGCAGCCTACCCAGAGAAGACAGACTACCAAAAAACAAAATGTTCTCAAATGAAGGGCATTTTTTGGAATAGCAGAGGTCTTCGGGACTTGGCTAAAATTAATTTTCTTCGTGACATAGTTGTAGAAAAGGACCTTGTTTTCATTGCCTTACTCGAAACCCACAAGAGAGATTTCACTGATGCTATGTTAGAAGACTATTGTGGGGGTAAAGAGTTTTTCTGGCATTGGGTCCCACCTAGAGGCAGATCGGGAGGTATTTTGCTTGGGGTCAACTTATATGTTTTTGTGATAGAGAACACCCAGGTGGGTGATTTTTTTGTGAACTTCACTATTAAAAACAAATGTGATGGCTTTCGTTGGGTTTTAATGGCTGTATATGGTGCAGCTCAACCTGAACACAAAGATAGCTTTCTTGCAGAATTTGTTAATACCTGTAGTAGTCAGTCTCTACCACTTATGGTGGGTGGTGATTTTAATATTATTAGAAGTCCAGCTGAAAAGAATAATAAGCGTTTCGATAGTAGGTGGCCTCTGCTGTTTAATGCTTGCATTGAATCTTTGAATTTAAGAGAGTTGGCACTTTCTGGGAGAAGATTCACATGGGCAAGTTCAGCAGAGATACTGTCGGTGCGGAATATGGTCCCGACACTAACCAGTAGATAGCGCCTAGGTCTATCCCTCAATGGTCGATGCCAAGCAACAAATGACACAAGGTTTTATCCTGGTTCCGGCCGCGGGGCCGTACGTCCCGACGGTGTGCTCGTGGCACTATATTGCTCAGCACCGGGGGTGCTTGTAGTGGGGCAAGTACAAGCAAGGCGGGGAGAGGAAGCGTGGCTTCCAAGTCCCGGGAGAGTGGTCGAAGATGTTGTGGGAGAATAAGAGAGTGAGTGCACGGTGCGTTGTGTTGATCTGAACCTCTCTCCCCTCCCCCCGCGGTCGGGGGCTCGCCTCCCCTTTTATAGGCCAAGGGGGCGGCGAGTTACATGCACGCCGCGCTATCCGGCCTACGTGGGGGTGCACGTCGTGCTACGCCGTAGAGTGGGCGGCCGTCCGGGCCGATCTTCGCTACGATCCGGCCATGATGGCCTACCCCGTACCCGAACAGTGGCGGTTCGAGGGTAGGAGGGCGGTAGATGGTGGTGGCGTCCTCTGATAGGATTCGAGGGAGGTGCTGATGATGGCTGGTACGGGGCACAGGGGCAGGCAGAACGGCGTTCCTTCCCAATGCGCTCCGCGGTAGCGGAGTGGTTGGTGCAGCGCCGGGCGTGCGCCACGCGTGGGTATGGCGGCCGCGCCGTTACGGTGACCGGGATGGCCATCCACCGGCCTAGCGCCCCTTACCTAACTCCGTAGGGTCACGGGAAAGTGAAATCGAGGGTGCGCCCGGCCCCCTTCGAAGGTCGGGCGCGTTAGCCGTGCGCGTAGTGGGCGCGCGGTGTCGTGGGACGACACCGGCCGTACGCACGGTCCATCCCCACGGTGGCGGGGATGGGCTCCTCCCCGGGGGAGTTGGTGCGGCGGCACCGGGCGCGAGCCCCGGGCGCATGATGGCGCCGGTCCCGCGGCGTCGGGCGTTAAATGCCCGTGTACGGGGCGGAGCACGCGTGCGGGGCGCCGTGTGAGCGTGGCGGGCCCCGGCCGAGGGCGGAACGGACCCTCGAGCGGGACGAGACCCGCTCGAGGGGGGGAGTGAGCCCTCGGCGGGGCGAGACCTACCCGAGGGGGAGCGCACCCTCGAGCGAGGCGGGGGCTCGCTCGAGGGGACTTCTAAGAGGGCTGTCTTGGTGGGCCGTCGGGGTCCCGGCGTGGGCCGTGTCCTGCATGGTTAGTCACCTGCACGGTTAGGCTTAGCGTGTTTCGATGTAGTTGCGAGATTTAAGTGAGGGTTTCCCCGTTGTTTAAGGGGACCCCTAGGGCGGTCCCCGACAGTAGCCCCCGAGCATCTGCGGGTTCGCCATTGAGGCTCCCGCAGATGCTGGAACCTACTGATAGGACGTTCTTCCCTCCTTGTTTGCGAACGCTTACCGTGGGGCCGCGTCAGCGGACCCGCGGGTCTAGCCCCCGAAGCCCTGCAGGAGTGTGGGTTCTCCTGCAGGAGTTAACCGCGAGAACTTTGGTCAGAAAGGCGTGGCACATATGCCAACCGGCATCGGCGGTATTTCGGCCGGCTTCGGGGGTGCACGCTCCCCCTCACTTGTCTCCCGGCGGTGCAATTTCAAGGAGGTGTAGCCGTGCGTCAAGCCCCCGAGCCTTGGCCCGTTCGAGGCGATCGGGTCGAGCCTGACGACTTGTTTTTTAACGCGCCCTCGCCATCCCTCCGCGGGACGGAGGGTGAGGTTTCCGCGACTCCCATCGAGCGGGTCGCGAATCGCGGATTCCTCGTCGAGCTGCTAGCGGGTGGTTCAAGTGGACGTCCATGCCCCGTTCGATAGGGGTAGGCTGCGCGGTCCGGAGACACGTCCATGGAAGCGCTTGCGTGGGTTTGCTAGGTGGGGCTCGGTCCCGTTCGCTAGGGACCGAGGGCGCGGAAGCTCTCCCTCGGTGGGATCCCCCCGGCTAGCTGCCCTCGCTGGCTCTTGAACACGACATGTGGGGCACCCTCGAGCCGACGGGCTCGAGGAACGGCTCGAATGCGCGTGCCCTCGTCGTCCCTTACTCTGCGATCTGCGGCGCCTCGTTCGAACCCGTCGAGGGTCAGGCTTCGAACCTCTGATCAGTAGGGCCGTGCGGGGTAGCGCCTGGGCGGCCCCGTCTTTTCTCGTTTTGCGGCCGTCGAGGGGTCTGGGCGAGCCAGCCCTCGAGGTGCTGGTTGGCGGCACAGCGTATGTGCCTTCTTTTAGAGGGTTGACATTGTCTCGAGCCAGGGGCTCGCTCCGCTCGAGGGTTTCGCGTGGCATGGGTGCCTGCGGTCGCTCGCTCTACATCGAGCGAGGTCCCGGCGACCTTCTCACGTCGATATCCCATCGAGGGTTGACGTCATCTCGAGCCAAGGGCTCGTGCCGCTCGAGGGTTTTCACGTGGCATGGGTGCCCGCGGTTGCCTGCTCTACATCGAGCAGGTCCCGGGCGACCTTCTCATGCTGATATCCCATCGAGGGTCGCTTTTGTTTGGAGCCGAGGGTCGTGCCGCTCGAGGGTTTTACGTGGTATGGGTGCCGCGGTTGCTCCGCTCTACATCGAGCGAGGTCCCGGCGACCTTCTCACGCTGATATCCCATCGAGGGTCGCCTCTGTTTGGAGCCGAGGGTCGTGCCGCTCGAGGGTTTTACGTGGTATGGGTGCCCGCGGTTGCCTGCTCTACATCGAGCAGGTCCCGGGAGACCTTCTCACGTTGATACCCCATCGAGGGTCGCCTCTGCTTCGAGGCGGGGGTTCGCCCCGCTCGAGGGTGCTCCTTGCTTGGCAAGGGACCCGGGCATTTAAGTGCCTTGCGGTCGTGGCCGCGGTTTTGCAGCGCGGGCGCGCCTTTTTAGGCGCTGCGGCCGCGCGCGCGCGTAGTGGGCGGCGCGGCGGGCGGACGTGACGGTTTTGCCTCGGTTGCTGCCGGTCTTTGCCGTAATGATGACCCGCCCGCAAGTAGTTATAGCCGCTGCGGTCGTGGTGGGCCCGCCCGTCGACGCGATGGAAAGATTCCCCGCGTTAATGCGACGTCGGTCGGGGCGTCCGCTCCGGAGAGCTCGCCCGTCGGCCTATAAAGCTGCGGGGAGGAGGGGACGGCGGTTTTTTACCTTAGCTTCTCACCGTTTTCAGTCCCCCGCCCCTTCGCCTTCGTCTTGCTCTTGCCACCGCGCGGGCTCGCTGTTAAAGCTTTTTCCTCCGCTCCTTGTCCTCCGCCTCTGTTCGCTTTCGTCCTCTTCATGGCGCCGCCTCAGCCTCCCCTTCGGATCTTGGAGCCGTACGCCTGGGAGAGGTCGACGGTGACCCGGCTCGCTCTGGGCGAGCTGGTCGCCGCCGGCCGCCGGCGGCCAACGAAGACGGGCGCCCGGCCCGAGTGGATCGTGCCACCGGCCGCGGACCACGAGCCCAACCCACCGGAGGGCTACGTGGTGAGCTTCATCCGCTACCACGAGCGGGGCTTCGCCGCGCCGGCAAGCACCTTCATGCGGGCGATGTGCTACCACTACGGGGTGGAGCTGCACAATTTCGCCCCCAACGCGATCTCGCAGGCGGCCACATTCGTGGGCGTCCGCGAAGGGTACCGGGGATCCCGCTCAATTGGGAGCTGCGGGTACACCTTTTCCGCGCGGAGCTCATCACGCGGCCCACGACGGAGCCAAGGACCCGCCGAGCGATGCGTGCTGGCGGGGATGTCGCTTGCCCCCGCGGGGGCAATTCAAGGACGTCTACATCCCCTGTACCATGACGACGAACAACGCCGGCTGGGACCGGGGATGGTTTTATCTGCGCAACGCCGAGCCCGGCCTTCCCCCCTACACCGGCGGGTGTTCAAGGAGAGGCTCCTCGTCTCCCCGGGGCTACGGGGTGTCCCCACCCCGGCATCGGAGGCGGCGGGGAGTCGGTCTGGCCGCGGCTGCGGCGCCCGGCGAAGATGGGGCTGAACGCGATGGGCGTCCTCGCCTTCCTTCATCACCGCGGATCGTGCCGTTGATGGAGAGGCCGCTCGCATCTTCGAGATGACGGAGACGGCCAACCCCCGTCGACCGGCGAGGTCGCGGATGCTCCCGACGCCCCTCGAGCAGTCGTACGCGCTCACCCGGGCGCGGAGCGCCGTCGACACCCGGGTGCCGTTGCCTGCGGGGCGGACCCCGTGGGACATTGAGATGCTCCCTACCGGCCCGTTGGTGAGTGTGGTTCTTGGTTTCGTTTTGGTTTTTAGCGTTGCCTTTGCCTCCGGACACACCTTTGTTGCTTCCGTATACAGCTGGTGACCTTCACCATCGCCAAGTCCATCCCGCCTACCCCCGACTCCCGCGCGCGCGGGGCGGGCGGCGCGGCGGCAGCCAGGCCAGGAGCGGGCGGCGCGCAAGAGGGAGCACGCGAGGCGACGTCAAGCGCGCGCGACCGGCGGGCCGCGGAGTACCGGCGGCGCGAGGAGCCGGGGCTCTCCTCCCCGGATATTGAGGAGCCCTCGTCTTCGCGAGGAGGACGAGGAGGAAGAGGCCGAGGGGGGAGGGCCCCCTCCGACGGGTGGCGCACTGCGCCCCCGTCGCCGAACCCGCGCGCGGCGTCGGGGGCGGCTTCGCCGGGGGCGGGCGCACCGGCGCCCGCCGCCGGCAATCGTCATCGGGGGCGGCACGCGCGCGCGGGAGGTGCCGGCGCGCCACGGAGGCACACGCGGCGGACGCGCCCGTGCGCGCGTCGGCGTGCCCGCGCGCGCGGGGGGAGCGTGCCGCGCGCGCGCGCGTCATCGTCAAGGGGCGCGACGGCGGGCGTGCCGCGCGCGCGGGCGAGCGTGCCCCCCGCGCGCGGTGGCGCCGGCGGGAGGCGCGGCGGCGGGCGCGCCCGCGCATGGAGCGGGCGTGTCCGTACGCGAGGCGGCGCCATCGGGAGGCGCTTCGGCGGGCGTGGCCGCCGCGCCGGCTTCGTCGCGCAGGCCTCAAGGAAAAGGAAGCGGGCCTTTTCCTCTCGCGAGGTAAGGAGCTTTGTCCTCCTTCGTTTGGTTTGGTTCGTTGGTGATCAGGGTGATTTAACCCTTCGTTCGTGCCTGCGCAGGGTGGTGCCAACCGTTCCTCCGCTTGCACCAGCCAAGGTGCTGAGGACGGACGCATCGGTCTCCACCCGGCGGCGCTCGTCGAGGGGGTCGCGCCGGGGGCGAGCACGACGGCGAGCACGAGCTCGCAAGGCCCGGCCGGGGCCTCGAGGCCCCGGCCGGCGGACCCGGCCCCGCCGTGGCGCGGCCGAGGGGTTGCGGGGGCGGCCGCCGGCCGGTCGCGCGGAGACACGGGGCCGCGGCGGCGGCCATGGTGGAGGTGCCGCCCGCGGTGGCGGCCGGCCGCGCGGAGGAGGAGGTGGAACGGGCGCAACCGCGGGTGCGCCCGTGGATGCGGCGGTGCGGCCGGAGGTGGCGGCCACGGCGCCACGTCGGGCGCCCGTGGCCGCGGAGGCGCGGTGGAGGTGCCGGCGGAGGCGCGGCGCAAGCGGGCGCGCGCCGCCGGCGATATTCGGGCGGAGGTGGTGGAGCTCTCGGATGACTCCCCGCCGCCCGGGTGGAATCGGTGGGCCGGGCCCCGGCCCACGAACTCCCCCCGAGCCCCGGGAGGGGGGCCCTCGTGAGGCGGCACGAGGGTCACATGGTGGTGGGGGGCCGAGGACACGGTGCCGAGGCCTCGTCATCCCACGCCGGCCGCCCCCGCCCGGGTGGAGGGGGCCGTCGAGGGATCCCCTGCGTTCGCCGACGCCGGGGGGAGCGAGAGCTGCGGGGCGAGCTCGGAGCCACGGCGCCACGCTCAACCGCGCG
The DNA here is from genome assembly GCA_947561735.1 of Cenchrus americanus. Lineage (NCBI taxonomy): Eukaryota > Viridiplantae > Streptophyta > Magnoliopsida > Poales > Poaceae > Cenchrus > Cenchrus americanus. The sequence goes on along the minus strand of OX387244.1, from coordinate 69,639,229 downwards.
CTGAACGAGGCGCTGCGGGTCCATGGCGGCCCGGCCTGGCTCGTCTTCCAGGTGAGTCGTGGTCGCTCGTCCCTTTCCCCTTTCGTTTTCGTACGCAGCATTTAAGTCCTGGCGCTTACGGGATTTGGTGTGTGGATGCCAGGAGCTCGAGCGCCGTGCCCATGACAAGTACGACGCCTTCGACCCGGTGAACGCCGAGGCCCACCAGCTCCGGGAGCAGTGCAGCACTTTCGACGCGCTTGCAGACGCTCTTAGGACGCCGGACGGTGGGCGGCGTACGGGCCCCGGCTCGGCCCGACGAGCTCCCCGAGAGCTCAAGGCGGGGCACGGCGCGTCGCTCGAGCCTCGAGCGGGTTCGCGCGGCCCTCTTCGATCGCGACGAGGCGCCGTGGAACGCGAGCGCGGATGCGGAGAAGGCGCGGACGGCGGCGCCAACCGGGAGGCGGAGGTGGCCACCGCTCGCGCCGAAGCCCGGGAGCTCCGCACGTCGCTCGAGGGGGCGCGGCGCAACGGCGCCGTGCCGAGGAGCGGGAGCGCGGGTTGGAGCAGCGCGCCAAGGAGGCGGACGACACCGAAGGCCGCCCTCGATGCCAAGGCCGCGGCCCTCGTCGTCGGCGAGGAGCGGCTCCCGCAAGAGAGCGCCGCCCGCCAAGGGGCCGAGGAGCGGCTGCGCGGGGGCAAGCCGCCCTCGTCGATGCTCGTGCAGCGCTGGAGCGGGAGCGCGCCGCCCACGAGGGGACGCGGAAGTCGTTGGAGGAGCGGAGCATCGCGCTCTCCAAAGTTGAGGACGAGGCGCTCGTGCTCAGCATCAGCAACGCCAACCAGAGCCGGCCCTCCGCGAGCAGGCGAAACCGTCCGGCGCCTCGAGCGCGTCGGTCGAGGCCGTGCGCCGGGACTTCGAGATGGAGAGGAAGCAAGTCGAAGGTGAGCCACCGTTTGACTCTTGCTTGTTGGTTTTTCATCCGGAAACTCGCATTCCCTTTTTCTCGATTTCTTCTTGTCTTGTCGATTCCAGGCTTGCGCACCGCCTTGGGGCACGCGGCTGAGCGGGCCGAGGCGGCTGCAGCTTCCTACGACTCCTCCGAGCAGAGTTGCGGGAATTGCGTGATGCGGCCCTCGAGACCCGCCTCGTCGTCGAGGAGGGCGATGCCCGTGCCGGCGGCTCCCCCGGCCCGGCCGTCCGCGTGCCCTCGGTGGCCATGTCACCGAGCGGATGCGTCGGGTGTTGCGGCCCGGGTGTCCGAGAAGGCCCTCGGAGTGGTGCGATCCCACTACGAGGTTAACTTCGAGGCGCCGGCGAAGGCTACGTCGTGCCCGAGGGCGTCAAGGACGAGGTGGCCATGGAGCGCGCGGATGCGCTCGCTGCTGACGCCGCCGGGTCGCTCGCCGAGGCCTTCGAAGAATTCCTCTTCCCGGACGCTGCCGATGCTGCTGCTCCTCCCGCCTGAAAGCAGTTGGGCGCTAGGCCCATTTTTTGTTTATGTGTATCAGAATTCTGGCCTCGTGGCCTTTTGTGAACAAACAAGTTGTCTTGTGAACATGAGCAGTTGCTGTAAATGAAGATGTTTGTTTATCACGCTTTTTGTTTCTCCTTCTTCCTGAGTAGATTCTAGTTAGGGGAGTTCGATTTTCGTAGGGGGCCCGCTGGGTTGGAGGCGAGAGAGAAGGGCCATAGCCACGCGGCGTAGGCTATCTCTGGCTCGCACGTTCCTTCCGCTGTGCCGCCTGCGCCCTGTTCGAATCGTGGCTCGAGGTTGAAGTAGGAAACAAACTTAGCGCGTGTTGTTTTGTTTTTTGCGCGAAAAAACGGGACCATTTTGGGGGGGATGCCCCCCGCAGTAGCCCCTGAGGGTAACTTGGGTTTCGGGGAAAGCCGAGTTGCCCTTTTATTAGACTTGGAGCGTTTACATAGTTGACACCAACTCGGGGTGTTGGCCATGTGTTTTTACAACAAAAATACTTGGAAAATCCTAGCTAAGGGTAGAAGCGACGTAGCCGTTGGATGTTCCAAGCGTTGGTGAGCTCTTCACCGTCCTCGTTAGCTGCCTTGTATGTGCCCGGCTTGAGCACCTTCACCACGACGTAGGGTCCTTCCCATGGGGGCGACAACTTGTGGCGCCCTCGGTTATCTTGGCGCAGCCTTAGGACCAGATCCCCTCGCTGAAGTCCCGTCGACGTATCTTGCGTGCTTGGTAGCGTCTTAGGGACTGCTGATACCTCGCGGAGTGCATTAAGGCTACGAGGCGTGCCTCGTCCAGCTGGTCCAGTGAGTCCTCGCGGGCTCGCTGGTTAGCATCCTCGTCGTAGCCTCGAACTTGGGCGACCCGTATTCTAAATCCGTGGGGAGGACGGCCTCCGCGCCATGGACTAGAAAAAATGGGGTGAACCCGGTGGCTCTGCTTGGGGTTGTCCTTAGGCTCCACACGACCGCTGGTAGTTCTTGGAGCCATTTTCGCCCAGATTTGTTGAGCTGGTCAAAAATTCGGGGCTTGAGGCCCTGTAGGATCATGCCGTTGGCACGCTCTACTTGGCCGTTGGTCTGTGGGTGTGCCACAGCCGCCCAATCCACGCGGATGTGGAACTTATCACAGAACTCCAAGAACTTCCGGCCCGTGAACTGGGACCCGTTGTCTGTGATGATGGAGTTTGGCACTCCAAAGCGGTAGACGATGTCGGTGAAGAACGTGACCGCCTGCTCAGCCCTTAAATTCGTGATGGGGCGCACCTCCACCCACTTGGAGAATTTGTCGATTGCGACTAGCAGGTGGGTGAAGCCCCCGGCGCCTTCCCGCGGGGCCCGACGATGTCCGGCCCCCACACGGCGAACGGCCATGTGACGGGGATGGTTTGCGTGGCGTGAGCGGGCGGGGTTGGATTTGCGGGCATAGAACTGGCACCCTTCGCAGGTGCGCACGATTTCGCTGGCGTCCGCGACCGCGGTAGGCCAGTAAAAGCCTTGGCGGAACGCGTTGCCGACGAGGGTGCGGGGCGCATCATGGTGGCCACAGATCCCCGCGTGGATGTCCCTTAGGAGCTCACGCCCCTCGGGAATGGGCACGCACCGTTGTAGGATGCCTGAGGCGGCGCGCTTGTACAGCTCGCCGTCGACGAGGGTGAATGACTTGGCCATCCTGGCGATGCGCCTAGCCGCGGCCCGGTCTTCGGGGAGTTCCCCTCGAGCGATCCAGGCAATATACTTCTCTCGCCAGTCCGCCTGGACGGGAGCCGGCTCGATGTCCATCGCGACGGCCTCGTGGGAGCCGTACCCCTCGAGGAGGGAGAGTACGTACGCCTCGTTCGAGGGGTCCTCGTCCATGGGCTCCGCACCCGCTGGATTCGAGGGAGCCCCCGAGGGTTCGTTGTGATTCGAGGGGTAGGGCTCGAAGACGACCGAGGGTTGAGCGATGTCACGCGCGAAAACGTTCGGGGGGACGGTGATCTGCCCGGACGCGATCTTCGCCAGCTCGTCTGCTTCCTCGTTGTACCGGCGGGGTACGTGATTAAGCTCGATGCCGTAGAACTTGTCCTCGAGGGCCCGCACGGCCTTGCAGTAGGCCTCCATCTTGTCGTCGTGGCAGCTCGCGTTCTTCATGACTTGATCGATCACGAGCTGCGAGTCCCCGCGCACGTCGAGGCGCTTGACGCCCAACTCGATGGCGATTTTGAGGCCGCAGAGGAGGGCCTCGTACTCGCCCATATTGTTGGACGCGGGGAAGTGGAGGCGCACTTGCGTAGCGCATGTGCTCCCCGAGGGGTGACACGAAGAGCAGGCCCGCGCCCGCTCCCCGTCTTCATCACCGAGCCGTCGAAGAACGCAGTCCGACGTCGCTGAATCCGAGGGGGCGGCAGCTGCGTGTCCGTCCACTCGGCGACGAAATCAGCTAGGATTTGCGATTTAATGGCCTTGCGCGGGGCGTAGGCGAGCGTTTCGCCCATCAGCTCCACGGACCACTTGGCGATCCTTCCTGCGGCATCGGGGTTGCGGATGATTTCTCCTAGCGGAAAAGAAGAAACCACCGTGACGGGGTGGGCCTCGAAGTAGTGGCGGAGCTTGCGCCGCGCAAGGACTACCACGTACAGCAGCTTCTGGACCTGAGGGTAGCGCGCCTTCGTGTCCGACAGGACTTCGCTGATGTAGTAGACTGGCCTCTGCACGGGCAAGGCGTGCCCTTCCTCCGTGCGCTCCACGACGATCACGGCGCTGACCACCTGGGTGGTTGCGGCCACGTAGAGCCGCGCGGGGGTTCGCCGTCTCGCGGTGGCGTGAGGATTGGAGCGTGCGTCGCAGACGCCTTCGGCTTGTCGAGCGCGTCCCGGGCCTCGGCGGTCCAACGAAGCGCTCGTGCTTCTTGAGCGGCCGGAGAGGGGCGGTGCCCTTCTCACCGAGCCTCGAGATGAAGTGGCTTCGGGCGGCGAGGCACCCTAACACCTTCTGCACCCCTTTGAGGTCCCGGATCGGGCCCATTCGCTCGAGGGCCGCAACCTTTTCAGGATTGGCCTCGATTCCCCGGCGGGAGACGATGTATCCTAGGAGCATGCCCCGCGGCACTCCAAAGACACATTTTTCGGGGTTTAGCTTGACCCCGTTGGCCCGTAGGCGGCCGAACGCGACGCCAAGGTCGCTAACCGGGTCGTCCGCCTTCTCGGTCTTGACGACGATGTCGTCCACGTAGGCTTCGACCGTCCGCCCGATGTGATCCCCAAAAACGTGCCGCATGCGCGCCGATATGTTGCGCCCGCGTTTCGAGGCCAAAGGGCATCGTGACGTAACGAACGTCCCGAACGGTGTGATGAACGAAGTCGCGAGCTGGTCGGACTCCTTCATTTTTATTTGGTGATATCCCGAATAGGCATCAAGGAAACAGAGCAGTTCGCACCCAGCAGTTGAGTCAACGATTTGATCTATGCGTGGCAAAGGAAAAGGAACTTTGGGACATGCTTTATTGAGACTCGTATAGTCTACACACATCCGCCACTTCCCATTTTTCTTCTTTACAAGCACAGGATTGGCTAGCCACGTAGGGTGGAACACTTCCTTGATGAATCCGGCCTCGAGGAGCTTCCGCAGCTCCGCTCCGATCGCCCGTCGCCGCTCTTCGCCGAAGCGGCGCGCCCGCCGCCGCACGGCGCGGGCGTTTGGCAGGATATCAAGGGAGTGCTCGGCGACCTCCCTCGGGGTGCCTGGCATGTCCGAGGGGCTCCACGCGAAGACGTCGGCGTTGGCGCGGAGGAAGTCGACGAGCACTGCTTCCTATTTAGGGTCGAGGGTCGAGCTGACCCTCAACGCCTTGCCCTCGGGGGCCGACGGGTCGAGGGGGACCCCTTTGGTCTGTTCGGCGGCCTCGAAGGTGCCGACGTGTTTGGCGGCGGAGTCGAGGTCCTCGTTGACCATCTTCTCCAGCGTGTTGACCAGCGCTTCATCCAACGCCAGTGCCTCTGCGTGTTCCACGCACTCGACATCGCAGTCGAATGCGTGCTCGATCGACGACCCGACGGTGATGATGCCGTTCGGCCCGGCATCTTCATCTTCGTGTACGTGTAGTTGGGGACCGCCATGAATTTGGCATAGCAAGGTCGCCCAAGTATGGCATGGTAGGCCCCTTTGAACCCCACCACCTCGAAGGTGAGGGTTTCCTTACGGAAGTTCTTGGGGGTACCGAACCGCACCGGCGGATCGATCCGCCCGAGGGGTTGAACCCTCGCTTGCCGGCGCGATGCCGTGAAACGGCTTCGTGCCGGGCCGCGGCAATGGGTCCACCCCAATCCCCATCGGGCGCAATGTATGCGCGAAGAGGATATTGAGGCTACTGCCTCCGTCCATAAGGACCTTCGAAAACCGGCGTTCCCAATGATGGGATCGACCACCGGCGGCTATCGGCCCGGTTCGGGATGCGGTTTGGGTGGTCGTCCCGGCTAAAGGTGATGGCATCCTTCGACCAGTTGAGGAAGGCCGGAGGCGCCCTCTCTGCGGCGAGGACTTCGTGCCGCTCCTTCTTGCGCTGCCGGGTCGACATGTCGACGGTAGGTCCCCCGAAGATGAGGAACACATTTTCGACGGCGGGGAAGCCGCCGGCGTCGCCATCGCCCCCGTCTTTCTTGGCTTCTGCCTCCTTCGCGGCGGCACGGCCGTAGAACTTCTTGAGCATGTCGCACTGCTCAAGAGTATGGTTCACGGGAGTCTTGTGATAGGGGCATGGCTTCTTCATCATGTCGTCAAACACCCCCGGGCCTCGAGGGGCCGGTCGAGGGCCCCGTCGGGCCGGGTCACCGCCGAGGGCCTCGGCGTTGCCGCCGTTGCGCCCTCGCTCGCGCGCCTCGCGGCACGGCTTCCTCCCCTTCTTGCCCCGCTTGTCGTTGCGGCACGGCTCCTTGGACCCGCCGCCCTCCGCGGGCGTGTCCTCCGAGCGCTTGCCCTTCTTGCCGTCGAAGATCGCCCCCCACGGCCTCCTCTCCGAGGCGAAGCCGGTGGCGATGTCGAACGGCTCGTTTGAGTCCGTAGGCGGGCTGCGTCCCGGCCGCGCACGAGGTCCCGGCACGTGGTGCCCTCGAGGAACGCGTGCACGATCTCGGACTGTGCCACGCTGGGGAGCTCCGTGCAGCGCTTGGAGAAGCGCCGTATGAAGTCCCGCAGCGACTCGCCGGGCTTCTGTGTGCAAGAGCGCAGGTCCCAGGAGTTCCCAGGGCGCACGTACGTGCCCTGGAAGTTGCCCACGAACGTGTGGACTAGATCGTCCCAGTTATGGATCTGGCTGGCGGGCAAGTGCTCGAGCCATGTCCGGGCCGCGTCGCCCAGATGCAGGGGCAAGTTGCGGATGATCACTTCGTCGTTAGTGGCCCCGCCCGCCGACCGACGCTAGGCGGTAGTCGCTGAGCCGCACGCGAGGGTCCGTCTCTCCGTTGTATTTGACGATCGTCGAGGGCCGACGAAGCGCCGGGGGGAACGCCGCCGTGCGGATCTCCCGGCCGAACACACGGGTGCCCGGGGGGCTCCCGGCGTCGGGGAGCGATCCTCGCCGCCGTCGTAGCGTCCACCCCTTCGAGGGTGGTAGCCCCCCGGCCGCTTGTGCGTCCGCCCGCCCGTGCGCCCGGCGTTGATGACGTTGCGGGCATCGCCATCCGCCGCCCCCGCGCGCGTCAAGGAGCCGCTCCTTGGCCGGCGTGCGTCCTTGGTCAGCAGGTTGACCCACGTGCACCGAGGGTTCGCCTCCTGGTGCGGGATCGTCACCCCGCGCATCCCCCTGTTGGCGGATGCGTGAGGCCGAGCTCTCGGCCTGCTGGACGACCGCTTGCTCGATGAGGGTTTGCACCTCGCGGTGCATGTCTCGAGCCTCGGGGGTCGAGGGTGCCGGCATGGCGCGCGCGCAACGCCGCGGCGGCGACGAGCTTCGGCTTGCCCGCGGCGGAGTGTCCGCGTTGTCGACGTTGGGGGCGGGGTTGATGCGGTCACGGACCGTCGGCCCGCCCTCCCGCGCGCGTTCGTCGCGTGCGGAGGCCTCCCCCCCGCCATTGAGGCGCGGAGCAACCGCACCGTCCGTACTCTTCCGCCGGCTTGGCCTCGAGCTCGCGGGCTTGGGCCGGCCGTGCGTCGACGTCGGCCCCGGCGAGAGCGCTTGGCCCCGCGGCCGGCGCGTAGCGATCCCCGGGGGCGGGCGTGACTTCCCCGTCTCCCGGCACCTCGCCGCTCCGGCGGCGTTAGCCGGTCGTTGGTGATGACGGCGCGACACTCCCGCGTGGGGTCGTAGCTCCCGTGCCGGAGTCGTCGGAGCGCCCAAACCCGCAGTCCGTGGCGTCGAGGAAGCGCCCGAACGCGACCGGGGTCCCGCACGCCGAGAAGTCCCACTCCGCGTACCCGTGGCGGTTGGCGGGTGGCATCGTGTCGACGGAGCCCGGGGGATGACTCGTCCGCCGCCGAGGTGCCGGGGTCCCCGGCGACGAAGACGTGGCGGCCGTGGTGGAACCCGGCGCATCGTCGTGTTCACGTTGGCGTTATGGGCCGTCGTGGCGCCACGCAGCCCAATGGGGATGCGCGGTCCGGAGACCACACGCGGTCCCGCCGGGGCGGTGGCGGCCGTCGTGACGATGGGCGCACCGCGTTGGGAGGCGGCACGCTCGGACTGCCGCCGCCGGACCGCGCCCGGCGCGAGCGTAGCCCGCAGCGACGGCGGCATCGCGGCGTCGACGGACCCGCGAGCATCCGTGCTGCGGGCGTCCGCGCGTGTCGTGCGCGTGGCGGGGGTCTGAGCAGACCTGGCCTGACGCCGCGCGCGGAGTTTCTCACGGTTAGTGAGGCGCATCAGATAGCCGTTCCCTGTGGCCTGAAAGTTCAGGTCCCTAAAACGGATTTCGAACCCGGCCGGGAGGGGGTCCGAGCTACCCATGCAATAGCGTGTAGCACGATACTCGGTGCGAATCACCATGGAGGGAGTTGGTGAAATGACCTTAGGCGCTCGTATGCCCCACGGTGGGCGCCAACTGTCGGTGCGGAATATGGTCCCGACACTAACCAGTAGATAGCGCCTAGGTCTATCCCTCAATGGTCGATGCCAAGCAACAAATGACACAAGGTTTTATCCCGGGTTCCGGCCGCGGGGCCGTACGTCCACAGGGGTGTGCTCGTGGCACTATATTGCTCAAGACCGGGGTGCTTGTAGTGGGGCAAGTACAAGCAAGGCGGGAGAGGAAGCGTGGCTTCCAAGTCCCCGGGAGAGTGGCTGAAGATGTTGTGGGAGAATAAGAGAGTGAGTGCACGGTGTATTGTGTTGATCTGAACCTCTCTCCCCCGCGGCTGGGGGCTCGCCTCCCCTTTTATAGGCCAAGGGGGCGGCGAGTTACATGCACGCCGCGCTATCCAGCTACGTGGGGGTGCACGTCGTGCTACGCTGTAGAGTGGGCGGCCGTCCGGACGATCTTCGCTACGATCCGGCCATGATGGCCTACCCCGTACCCGAACAGTGGCGGTTCGAGGGTAGGAGGGCGGCAGATGGTGGTGGCGTCCTCTGATAGGCTTCGAGGGAGGTGCTGATGATGGCTGGTACGGGGCACAAGAGCAGGCAGAACGGCGTTCCTTCCCAATGCGCTCCGCGGTAGCGGAGTGGTTGCTGCAGCGCCGGGCGTGCGCCTGCACGCGTGGGTACGGCGGCCGCGCCGTTACAGTGACCGGGATGGCCATCCACCGGCCTAGCGCCCCTTACCTAACCTGTAGGGTCACGGGAAAGTGAAATCGAGGGTGCGCCCGGCCCCCCTTCGAAGGTCGGGCGCGTTAGCCGTACTGTAGTGGGCGCGCGGTGTCGTGGGACTGACACCGGCCGTACCGCACAGTCCATCCCCACAGTGTCGGGGATGGGCTCCTCCCTGGGGAGTTGGTGCGGCGGCACCGGGGCGCGAGCCCCGGCGCATGATGGCGCCGTCCCCGCGGCGTCGGGCGTTAAATGCCCGTGTACGGGGCCGGCGCACGCGTGCGGGGCGCCCGTGAGCGTGGCGGGCCCCGGCCCGAGGGCGGAACGGACCCTCGAGCGGGACGAGACCCGCTCGAGGGGGGGAGTGAGCCCTCAAGCGGGGCGAGACCTACCCGAGGGGGAGCGCGCCCTCGAGCGAGGCGGGGCCTGCTCGAGGGGACTTCTAAGAGGGCTGTCTTGGTGGGCCGTCGGGGTCCCGGCGTGGGCCGTGTCCTGCATGGTTAGTCACCTGCACGGTTAGGCTTAGCGTGTTTCGATGTAGTTGCGAGATTTAAGTGAGGGTCTCCCCGTTGTTTAAGGGGACCCCTAGGGCGGTCCCCGACAGATACCAACTTTTGAGAAACTAGATAGTCAGTACAGATTGGGAGAAAAAATTTCCAGTTTCAACGGTTGAAGCTTTAACTAGAGATCTCTCAGATCATACACCACTTGTGCTTGATACTGGAGACGCAGCTCACGGGGGCAACACTCATCAATTTAAATTTGAATTGGGATGGTTGACTAGAGATGGTTTCCACGATATGGTAGCTAAGGTATGGCAAAGAGATTCCAAGGGAAACTCTCCCATGCAGCGGTGGCAGAATAAAATTAGAGATGTTAGAAGGTGGTTGAGGGGTTGGGCAAAGAATTTAGTAGGAGAAAATAAAAGAAAAAAATCCTTCTTGCTAGGACAATTAGATTTTCTTGATAGGAAAGCAGAGGACAATGTGTTATCTCTACAAGAAGTTGATTATAAAAGTTGTCTTAATGCCGAGTTAACCAAGTTGCTTAGAGAAGAGGAGTTATATTGGCTCCAAAGATCTAAAGCAACTAGGTTGATGCACGGTGATGATAATACGACATATTTTCAGCTACTTGCAAATGGTAGATATCGCAAAACAAGAATTTACCAATTAGAGCAGGAGGAAGGTGTTATAGTGGGAGAGGAATACTTAAAAACTTACATTACAAATTATTATAAGGGATTGTTTGGATCTCCTGAAAGTAATCAATTTACTTTAGATGAGACTCACATTGAGGATATTCCCCAGGTCTCTGATTTAGAAAATGAGATTCTTTCAGATGCTTTTAGTGAGAATGAGATTAAAGAGGCAATTTTTCAAATGGAACACAATAAGGCACCTGCGTCGGATGGCTTCCCAGCTGAATTTTATCAGCACTTTTGGGACATAATAAAGCCTGACCTTATGGCGCTGTTTAACGAGTTTCATCAAGGAACTTTACCGCTACACTGTCTCAATTTTGGCGTAATTACATTACTGCCTAAAAAACTGAACCAACCATGATTCAAGAATATAGGCCTATTTGTTTGTTAAATGTAAGTTTTAAGATTTTTACAAATGTTCTTACGAATAGAATTAATATGGTAGCTGAAAAAGTAATTGGGTCATCTCAAACGGCGTTCTTACCTGGTAGAAACATTATGGAAGGGGTTGTTGTTCTTCATGAAACAATTCATTAGTTGCATAGAAAAAAGAAAGATGGGGTTATTTTTAAGTTAGACTTCGAAAAAGCCTATGACAAGGTAAAGTGGCCTTTTTTGCAACAGGTGTTGCGCATGAAGGGTTTCTCACATAGGTGGACTGCGTGGATACCACAAGTTACGTCGAAAGGGTCCATAGGAATTAAGGTGAATGACAGTGCAGGACATTACTTTCAAACGAAAAAAGGTGTTAGGCAAGGCGATCCTTTATCACCTATTCTTTTCAATATTGTAGTAGATGTCCTTGCTATCTTAATTGCACGGGCGAAGGATAATGGCTTGTTCAGAGGTTTAGTCCCAAACCTAGTAGACGATGGTTTGTCTATTTTGCAGTATGCAGATGATACAATTCTTTTTATGGAAAATGATCTAGAAGAGGCCAAGAATATGAAGCTCTTGCTATGCGCTTTTGAGCAATTGTCGGGCCTCAAGATTAATTTTCATAAAAGTGAGATATTCTGCTATGGTAACGCTAGAGAGCTAGGGAGGGAGTACTCAGAAATCTTTGGTTGTGATATGGGGAATCTCCATTTTAGATACCTTCGCATACCAGTGCATCATAGAAAGCTTCAAAACTTAGATTGGAAAGAAGTAGAGGAGAAGTTTCAGAAGAGATTAAGTGGATGGAAAGAAAAAATGCTTTCTGTTGGGGTCAGTTGGTTCTTATTAACTCTGTTCTTAGCAATTTGTCAATGTTTGTGCTATCTTTCTTCAAGGTCCCTCGTGGTGTTCTTGAAAGACTAGATTATTATAGATCTAGATTCTTTTGGCAGAGCGATGGACATAAGAAAAATATAGATCGACAAAATGGAGTGTACTGTGTACACCTAAGGACCAAGGTGGGTTAGGAATCCTAGACCTAAATTTGCAGAATAGATGTCTACTGAGTAAATGGGTGTTTAAACTTATTACTGAGGATGGCATTTGGCAAAGACTCCTTAGGAACAAGTATTTGCGTCATAAAACCATCACTCAAGTTGAATACATGCCAGGAGATTCTCACTTTTGGTCAGGTCTTATGAAGATAAAAAATGACCTATTGAGGATGGGCAAATTCACAGTGGGTGATGGGTCACAAACACGTTTTTGGGAGGATGCCTGGCTGGACAACACTCCTTTCAAAAGTCAATATCCATCCTTATATAACATTGTACGAAAGAAGAGTGCAACTGTACCAACGGTTCTTAGATCGAATCCTCTGAATGTGGCCTTTAGGAGATCCTTAATTGGCAATAATTTACAGTCTTGGCACCATTTGGTTTCTAAACTTGTGAATGTCCAATTAACGGATCAGAGACACCATTTTATTTGGACTCTAAAACAAAATGGTCAATTTACTGTTCGATCTATGTATACTTCACTCATTGCTCGGTTGCCCGCACCTCGCAAAAGTGTGATATGGAAATTAAAATTGCCCTTAAAAGTTAAAATTTTTGTCTGGTACTTGTGTTAACACCAAAATTTGGTAAGGAGTCTGACTCGTGGGTCCGGCTCGATGAGGAGTCCGTCTGGTGGAAGGAAAGATCTTTTCAGCTGTATTCGGTAAAGAGATCTACGGTCGGCTATCTGCTCCCGTTCGGCAAAGGAACAGTAGAGCTGATTTTGCGGGATTGGATGGTGACGTGGCTCAAGTAGAAAGGGCGAATGGATAGATAGGCGATCAAAGCTTGGAGATAAGTTAGGCAGCAAATCCATTCAAGATTGTACTTCGCAGGGTATAAATATGAGCCCTGAATGTATGTAAAAGAGACAATCATTCTTCAATACAAACCGGCCTTACGCCAAACCCTAGAGTCCTTTTGTCGTGTCGTCGAGTTCTTCGAGAGGGTTCATCGATCCGTCGACCTCCGTGAGTACCGGCAACCTTGTATCATGTCTAGTATCATGTGGTGGATTTAGATCTGATGCAAGTAGTCTTGTTACCATGCTTCGTGTCATGTGGTAGATTCAAGCTTGGTTCAAGAAGGTTTCTTGTTAGGTCATGAGTCATGCGGTAGGTTAAGATCTAGCTTGAAGCTAGTTATCGGCTCTATTGGATTTTGGCAAGATCCAATAGATTCATTAAGTTACCCCGTGTTACTTTGAGTTTTTACTTTATGTTTAAATTCACGTAACACTTTTGCTCAATCTAGATGGGTTTGGATCGGTTCTACCTCTTTTATTGGTCCTTGTTCGAGTAGGTTTCATGTTTTAACGTGTGGATCATGTGCTCTCCGATAGCCGAAACCGAATCGATCTAGATTGTTACGTGTTGCGGGTTCAAGCTTGCCAATGTCGGTATAAATCTTGAAAGAACTGAGTATCATGCGGTAGATGCAGGTTTTTGGGTTGCTTTGGGGCTAGTCATCCGGTGGATTAGATCTTAAATCAATCTGATAGATTTATTCACTTGGTAATGTTCGTTCCTTCTTCATGGACCCCGAATCGGCTGTTGAGCCGTATTCGGTTATGTTTCTTCACGAGTAGAACACGTGCGTAATTCATGCTTTAAATAATGTGTGCTTTTAGCTTTCCATATTTAGATTGTATCATGCGGTGGATAGATCTATTTGTGGAAAGTGGTACGGTCTTCATGCAAATTGTATCATGCGGTGGATAGATTTGTTTGATATCATACCCGACGGGTTTTAGAGTACCTAGACATGCGGTAGACTAGTGCTTTGGATCTATGCATGCTTGTTTATTACATGATTATGTTCGTGCTTTACTTTATTCATTTATTTAATGTTGGTTATTATGGGGATCGGTCATAATCTCGTGTGCATGTATCTTTGACCAAACGAAGACCGATTGCCTTCATGCTTACGTCATTCATTCGGCAGTATTGATTTTCTTTTTATAAGTTCCCGAATGGTTTCAGTTCATTGGCAAATAGCTTTTCCATAGCTATGTGTCATCTCATGTGGCTTCTTAGCCGTAAATATGGAACTGTCTGGTACCACCCGGCAAGTTCCAAGTCTTGGTATTTAACTGCTTTATCTTTTGTTAATTTTCAGGAAAAATTGACTGGCACGTCTTGTTACTCTTTGCGCGTGTGAAGCCAGCTTTGTTCGGCTTGCTGTGTGTTTGGCGCCGGGTGCACGTTTTGCGTCAACACACTTTTTGGCACGCTCAGTGGGACCACAACCGAATAGATCAAGATGCCTGACATCATGGACATCATGGACGTCAACCTTGAGGATCTCTCTCCCGAGCAACGGCAGTAGCTCCAGGACGCCATAGACCAGTTCCAGCAAAAATGCCTGTTGTCCTTCAAGAAATATAGAAGTGGCATCCCGTACTTGAAGAACGAGATGCTCAGGGTGTTGCTGCCAGGGGAGAGCGATACCACGGCTCAGCAGGAGAAAGAGGAGTGTATGCGAATATTCCAGGAATCTGCAGACTACATGCTGAGCAAGCACAACAAAGCTTTCCTCGGTGCGCTCCAGCAGATGATGGTGGCCGTCTTTGGCCCAGGCATGGAACAAGCATTCAGCAAGGCACCCGTCCAAGGGGGCACCGTGAGCCGGGCGAGTCAAGCTCTCAACCACCATTACGGAGCCGACCACATCGACCTCCTCCTCAAAGTTCCGGAAGTCAAGCGTTCCGGCCCTCCTCCCTCAAGGTGCTGGGGGGTCAGCCAGTTCAGCCCCCACTACAGACCTCAGGAGGACAGCCAATCCAGCCACCACCGCAGGGCAGCACGGGTCAACCCGCGCAACAGCCGAATCCGTACCAGCCTACGTACGGGGAACTAGCGTTCGGCTCGCCTGGAGCCACACTTGCCTCCGGCCACAGGATTGCTCCGGCAAACAACTGGCTGCAGAGGAATTTATACGGCGGAGGCTACCATGAGGTGGGAAACTACGGGGCATTTGACGCCTTTCCACATCCAGGATACGCGCCAGCTGCGGGCGCGCAAGAGGACGACGCCCTGGCACGCAAGATGGCCGAGTTGATGCAAAATCAGTTCGGCCTCAAGCCAAAAATGCAGGGACCTGCCGTGCTCCTTCCGCCAAGGGTGAAGCCGCCGACGGAGTTCACGAAGTTTTCAGGACAGGACGACACGAGCACGGTGGAGCACATCGCTCGTTACCTCATGCAGCTCGGGGAATGCTCAGCTGAGGAAACATTCAGGGTCCGCTACTTCCCCGCATCACTGACAGGTCCAGCATTCCAGTGGTTCTCGTCCCTACCCCCTGAGTCAGTGTGCAGATGGAAGGACCTAGAGCGGAAATTCCACGCTCATTATTTCAGTGGCAGCTCGGAGAAGAAGCTGATCGACCTTGCCACCCTGAAGCAGAGGCACAGCGAGACACCGTTAGAGTTTCTCAAGAGATTCAGGGAGGTTAAAGGCATGTGCTTCTCGCTCAACTTGCCAGATGATCAGTTGGCTGATATGGCCGTCGCCAGGATGCTGCCGGCCGTATGAGAGAAATTGTTCGGGATGGAGTTTGAAAACTCGGGCCGTACCGTCACGAAGCTATCACTGATGAGCAACCAAGCGTATGGCTTCAAGAAGGATGCTAAGTTTGGCAAGCAGCATGATGTCGCTGACATCTACAACCAATTCTTAGACAAGGCTGATCTGTTCGAGGATTCTGATGATGAGCTGGATGTGGCCACAGCCGAGATCATGTGGGGGAAAGAGCCTTTGAAGGTGAATCAGCGCTGGGTCAAACAGACCAAGGGCACCTACGATTTTGATATCACAAAGGCTGACAAACTGTTTGAGCTCTTAGTAAAGGAAGGCCGAATCAAGCTGCCTGAGGGGCATTCCATGCTTCGGCCCGATGGAGTTAAGGGGAAACGTTACTATGGCTTCCACGACAAGGATTCGCACTCCATCAACGATTGCAGGGTCTTCAGGATGAGGATCCAGAAGGCCATCCAGGAAGGGCACCTTAAGTTCGACAACAAGATGAAGCTGGATGGCCACCCCTTCCCCTCGAACATGGTGGGCTTCTCTTCGTCAACATGGTGACGGCCGAGGAGAAGGGAAAGGTCAAGGTCTTGACCTCGGCCCGTGGCTAGACAGGATGGAGCAGTGGACCCGGAGCGCCAAGTAACTCTAGAACAGGTGCATGGTGAAGCCCCCCGCGTTCTCAAGGGTCACATCGAAATCGGGGAGTCATCCAGAGCCAAGCCCAGGGTGACCACGCGCATCCTCCTCAACAAGTGGCAGCGCCAGATGGAGAAAGAGCGCTACTAGAAGCGACGCTACGAGGAGGAGAAGCGCAGAGCCGAAGAAGAAGCACACCGAAGGGACCAGGAGCAATACACGCGCGAGCAGGAGCGCGCGCACTGGGGATGTGCCTTCTTCAGGCATTGCTGGAATGAGGGTTTGAAGCTGCCCACGCTGAGGAACTGTCCTGAGTGCAGTGACAGGTATGCTGAGTACAGGCAGGAGACTGCTAATCGCCGATCCGTCCATGAGAGAATTGGAAGGATCCACCCTAATAGGGATCGGCGCCAAAAGATTGAAGTCATCGATCATCCTAGGAAGCGGCAAGCCGACCTCAGGTGGGCTGATCAAGAGGAGGATGAAGACGACTACGTCTGGCAAAAGGGGCAATGGTGCCCGCCCGGCCTGAGGAGAAGCCAGAAGAGGCGGGTCCGGGCGCTTGAGGAACCGCGGGCGAGGGCGGCCGGGATCCGGACAAGGCGGTGTGGCGCCCCAAGGATCGGCTGAAGGGTCAAAGCGTTCGGCTCCAACATGCATGGTATACTTTCTGCCGAACGAGTTCATGGCTCCTGCTAACCAGGTTGTGCAGGAGGAAGCGTCCCTAGATGACGAGCAGGTCGAGGGGATGATGGCGCAATTGGTACTGGCCAAGCAGGCAATCTTCGACAAATCGGCCAAGAATTGACATATGAGGCCGCTGTACTTGAGAGGATACGTCAATGGCAAACCATTGACCAAGATGTTTGTCGACGGTGGAGCGGCAGTCAACGTAATGCTGTACACCACCTTCAGGAAACTTGGCATGGGCCCGAGCGGTCTGACGCCTACCAGCATAATACTGAATGATTTCGCTGGGAATCCTTCAGATACCAAGGGATGCGCTCACGTGGATTTGATGATCGGATCCAAGACGCTGCTCACTACCTTCTTTGTCATCGAAGGTAAAGGAGCCTACAGCCTGCTGCTTGGGCGGGACTGGATTCATGCCAACTGTTGCGTCCCATCCACCATGCATCAACAGCTTATCCAGTGGGTGGATGATGAGATTGAGGTCGTCCAGGCAGATGACTCCGTGAGCGTAGCGAACATGGAACCAGCCTTCTGGGAATACCAAGGCATTGATTGTTTCTCAGGGAAAGACTGGGGAGAAGGTCCTGTTGAACCCGTCAGCAGTGATCAACAGCCGATTCAAGCAGTCGGCTCTTATAGCAATTTTTAATGGAGAACCCCGTAGATGGCACTGATGGCAAGTTGGGGCGAGGATTCATGTCGGTCGATAGACTGGAAGAAGTTGACATTGGAAGCGGTGATAAGCCAAGGCCGACGTTCATCAGCGCAAACCTGCAACCAGATTTTAGGGGGAAGTTAATTAAGCTTCTCAAAGAATACAAGGATTGCTTCGCCTGGGATTATTCGGAGATGCCTGGATTGGATCGTTCCATCGTCGAGCATCGGTTGCCAATCAAATCTGGCTTCAAACCATACAAGCAACCACCCCGGAAAATCTACAAGGATGAGGTATTGGCCGATGTGAAGAAGGAAGTTGAAAGATTACTTGATGCAAACTTCGTTCGGCCATGCAGATACGCGGAGTGGATTTCTAACATTGTCCCTGTATACAAGAAGAATGGAAAAATGAGGGTCTGCATAGATTTCAGGGACCTGAACAGAGCTACTCCGATGGATGGTTACCCAATGCCTATTGCCAATTTGCTGATTGACGCCGCAGCCGGACACAAAGTGATAAGTTTCATGGATGGCAACGCGGGGTACAACCAAATATTCATGGCAATAGAGGATATATCAAAGACGGCCTTCAGATGTCCTGGTCATATAGGCCTGTTTGAGTGGATAGTCATGACATTTGGATTAAAGAATGCCGGTGCAACTTATCAGCGGGCCATGAATTACATTTTTCACGAGTTGATCGGCAAAAT
The DNA here is from genome assembly GCA_947561735.1 of Cenchrus americanus. NCBI lineage: Eukaryota > Viridiplantae > Streptophyta > Magnoliopsida > Poales > Poaceae > Cenchrus > Cenchrus americanus. The sequence continues at coordinate 69,621,190 of OX387244.1, read as the reverse complement.
TGTGGAAATCTACATTGATGATGTGGTGATCAAGTCCCTAAGTCATGACACGCACTTGGAAGATGTAAAGAGGACCCTAGAGTGCACCCGGAAGCATGGCCTGAAGATGAATCCAAACAAGTGCGCTTTTGGGGTATCAGCTGGAGAGTTCTTGGGATTTCTAGTCCACGAGGGGGGAATCGAAGTTGGCAAGAAGAGCATGAAGGCCATTGATGAAGTTGTTCCTCCAACTAATCTCAAAGAGTTACAATCACTGCTCGGCAAAATCAATTTCGTGAGAAGATTCATTTCAAATTTGTCACAAAAGGTTTTGCCATTCTCTCCACTGTTGAAGCTAAAGAAAGATCAGAAGTTCACATGGGGCGACGAACAACAAAAGGCTTTCGATGAGATCAAGCAGTACATGAAGGAGCCACCGGTGTTGGTTCCTCCTCGGCGGATAAGCCTTTCAAGTTGTACGTGGCGGCCGATACCCAAACCATTGGATCGGCCCTTATTCAAGAATTTGAAGGAAAGGAGCGGGTAGTAGCATATCTTAGCCGAAAATTACTTGACCCTGAAACCAGGTATTCGACTGTAGAGAAGCTGTGTCTTTGCGTGTACTACTCGTGTACAAAGTTTCGGCACTACCTGTTGAATGCCGAATGCACTGTGTATTCCAAGTTTGATGCGATAAAACATATGTTATCTATGCCAATTTTGAACGGCAGGATTGGCAAGTGGATTTTAGCTTTATCAGAGTTCGAGTTGAAGTTCGAGTCGGCAAAGGCCATCAAAGGTCAGATCATTGCCGATTTTATAACTGAACATCGCGATCCGTCAATTAATTTACTTGAAATTACCCCCTGGGCTTTATTTTTTGATGGATCGTCATGTGGTAAAGGTGGGGGAGTAGGGATCCTACTAATTTCACCTAGGGGTGAGATGTTTGAATTCGCCATCCCTATACAGCCCACTGTCACAAACAACCAGGCCGAGTACGAGGCACTACTTCGAGGGCTTCAGTATTTGAGAGAAGTCGGGGCCGTTTCAGTTGAAGTTTACGGAGATTCAGAGCTAGTGATCAAGCAATTGAACGGCCAATACGAGTGCAAAAGCGAAGCGTTAAGGAGTTACTACGAAGAGTGCAGGGAAATCTTGAAGAGCTTCCCATTGGTAACTCTACAGCATATTCCTAGGGAACACAATGAAGAAGCAAACAGGCTGGCTCAAAGCACCTCTGGTTACAAAGAGAGTCAAGAAGTGTTTGCTGTAGAGGTATGTGCACTAGGGACGGGTCTCACAGAAGGTGATTGGAGGAAAGAGATCGTTGATTACTTGAAGGATCCATCCCGAAAGGTCTCTAGGAAGCTCAGGTACAAGGCCATAAAATTCGTTCTTCTGGATGACAATTTATTCTATAAATCATTGGATGGAGTACTGCTGCGATGCCTGGGTCCAGAAGAAGCCAAGAGCATGATGAGTGAGGTGCACGATGGGATATGTGGAGCACACCAGTCGGCCTACCGTATGAAATGGGTTATTAGACAAGCTGGGTGTTTTTGGCCGACGATGTTAGAGGATTGCTTTGAGTATTACAAGGGGTGTCAAGATTGCCAGAGGTTTGGAAATATTCAAAGGGTCCCCGCATCAGCATTGAATCCCATCATCAAGTGAGGACCACGTGTGGTTCGAGGACCGGTGGATGGTCGCTTCCTTGTGTGATGAGTGATTGACAACGTTGTGTGGACTGATTCTTGGCTAAGTATTGCAGGTGCAGGTTGCGGCTTGACTCGTGTTGGTGCAGGTGAAGAACAAGCGCGAAAGGTCGTCGCCGGTGAGGCCTCCAGGTGTGGAGAAGACAAGTAGGCTTCGTTCGAGGGACCCGGTGGCCGGCGGGGTCAAGTGCGGGCCGCATGGTGGCATGAACGAAGCAAGATGAAGTCGTGGACGGTTTCTTGGTTGAGCCTCAAAACCAAGGTCGAGCCGGGACTACGTGGGAGCCAAGTCATGAGTGGAGATTGGCGGAGGCTACACCGAGTTCGCGGGGTTTCCGTGGTTCACCGAAAACCACCGGGTTCCTTGGTTGATCCACAAAGCCAAGACCGAGAACCGAAGACGGAGGTGCGGCGGCACCGCACCGGCTCGACCGGTGGGTCCGACCGTGGGGACCGGTCCGACCGGTGAGGAGCACCGGTCGACCGGTGTGCGACGACGCGGTCCGGAATCTTCGAAGCGGAGGACACGCGTCGGGATCGCATGGCTTGCGTCGAGGCTACGCGAGGTGCGGTCGCCGGCAACCGTCCGATGGTGAAGACATCAAGAATTCCAAATCCGCCCTTGAGGGGCTTGTATCCCTAGTTAGTAGAGAGGGGCATTTTAGACATTCGGTTGCCGCCTATATAACCCAAGAGGTGAGAGGATGGCAGCCAACTCTTGGAACCCTAGCTCATTAGTTTTCCTATTTTCCACCTATTTTCCTTAGGTTTTCTCTAGGACTAGCAAGAGAGCTTCACGGAGAGATCTTGTAGAGAGGGATGGATGATCGGGCGGCTTGCTAGACCTTGTACGAATCTTTGTTTCATGTATAGATGATTCGGCGTGATTCCTCAAGGTTTGGATGTGTTTTCCCCGGTTGTTCTTGGTGGTGATTTTCGGAGCCCTTTCTTCGTGATTTCTTTGGGGTGTTTTCGGGGTTTTTCTCTTGGAGATTTGATGGGGGAAATTTGTGGGAACCCTTCGTGGTTCTTTGGGCTGTGATTCCCCTCCCAAATCCGTGAGAAAAAGTGCTCGATTTCGGGGTTTCTTGAGTTCTTGGGTTGGAAGTGTTTTCGGCGGGATTTCTTCGATTCCTCCTTTTCGGACGAGATTTGGTGGGATTAAACTTGGCTATGGACTCCTCATGAGGTGTTCCTGATATCCCCAAAGTCTTTTTCAAGTTCGTGGAGCGATTCGGGAGATCGAGATTTGGATTTGGGGGAGTTGACCCGCGGGTCTTTGTTCATCCCGAGTCGCCCGTGCTACACCGGTCCGACCGGTGCTCTTGACCGGTCCGACCGGTGCAAGCCCCCGTGGGTTTTCGCTCGGGTGAGTGTCTTGGTGTGTTCTTTGTTGTCCCGTGGTGCTTCCTTGTTTCGAGTTTGGGTCCGTTTGGTGGTCGGTTGACTCGTTTGGTGCCTTGGGGGCTTTCTGGCTGCCATCGGTCTGACCGGTGCGTCTCACCGGCTCGACCGATGTAGAGCCACTTAGTGAAAGTTGCTCAGTTTCACCAGCAGGGACCGGTCTGACCGGTGGTGCTCACCGGTCTGACCGGTGTGGGTCTGTAGACTCGAGGCTTGGTTTTTCCGCTACGTTTCTCGGGTCGGAAGGTGGTGTGTTGGTTCCTAGGTCCAGTGGCACTCCAGTGGCTACGTGGGCTTGACCAACCTTGGTAGTGAGTCGGAGACGTGTGTTGGAAGCCGCGTTCGTCTTGTTGGAGTTTCGATCTCCTTCGAGAAGAATTTTTATCGGCTCCCATTCACTCCCCCCCCTCCCGGTTTGCCGTATCGGTCCTTCAAGTGGTATCGAGCCGGTTCGGGTCTTTGTTGACTCTAACCGCTCTAAGATCCAAGGATGGCGTACCGGGAACGGGGTTCGGGTCCTCCACACTTCGATGGCAAGAACTACCGGATGTGGAGCAAGCGGATGGGTGCGTTCCTCCGCGGAAAGGGTCGACCGTTCTTTGGGATGTCACGGTGGACACGGGCTATGTCCGGCCGATGGATTTCCTTGCTCCGGGGTCGAGGGACGATTCGACGCCAACAATAAGGCGGTCGACTACTTGTTTCGTGCTTTGTGTCGGCCGAGTTCGATCGGGTGCACACCGAGCACTTGGCTTGTAGGATTTGGGCGGTGTTGAAGGAGGCTCATGTTGGGAACGCCCGTGTTCGAGGCACGGTTGTATGCGACCTACGGAGAGAGTACGAGAACTTCACTCATCTCCCCGGTGAGTCCATCGATGCCTTGTTTCGCAGGTTCACGGTGGTGGTGAACAACATGAGGGCCAATGTGGACGTGCTCCCGTACGATGATCATGATAGAGCCGTCAAGCTCTTACACTCTCTCGGATCGTACGATATGGGGCGGAAAGTTCGAGGCCATAGTCGAGTCGGAGAGGTATGGTACTCGACGGTGAACGAGTCCGTTCTCGAAGCTCAAGTCGGGCGAGGGTGGATAGGGGCATGACTGCGCCAAGCTCGAGGGACCGACCGACTCCCATAGTCTTGCCCTCGTTGGTGGTTCCAAAGGAAAGACTAACTCTAACCCATCCACCGGATGTTCTCGTTTTCCTCTTTGATGTCTATGCCGGATGAGGAGTTTGATGACCTTGGAGAGGACGAGCCGGCGCCGTTGACGAGGCGGTTCGAGAGGCCGCACGAGAACCGCGTGAACATGAGGAGGAACACGAGGACCCCTTCCCGTGCGGCAAGCCGGGACACTTCGTCGCCGACCGCCCCGAGAAGGCCGAGAGCAAGGACGGCTACAAGCACAAGCCGAGGATGAACGATGGCAAGTACCGTTCGAGGCGCGACCACAAGAGCAAGCACAAGAACAAGTACAAGGACGAGCGACGATCGAGGAAGAAGGAGGGCCGAGGCAAGGCCCGGCGATGGTTGGAGCGAGCGACGTCGACTCCGGTTCCGCTTACTCCACCTCGAGCTCGAGCGGCGGTGAAGACGAGGGAGATCGCCGCAAGAACAAGAAGTCATCCAAGAACCCCGAGCGGGGCCGAGTCGCTTCACGAGAGACGGCTTCGTACCATGGCGTTGAGCTCCGGCGGCCAAGAAGAGCACACGGAGCGACTCGGACTGCGAGTCCGACGACGAGGTGCGTGATGAGCTTCCCTTCTTGCGTCAGGAGAATGAGAGGCTTGGCTCTTTGCTTGATAACCGTGATGACATGCTTAGAGAGGCCAAGAAAATGAGGAAAGAGCTTAGGGCTTCACTCGAGGATGCTAGGACTAGAGTGGCTGAACTAGAGACACGGGTGCTTGATAGCAAGCTTGAGATTGATTCGCTTAAAGCTAGCCCCGTTGTTTCGATGAGAATGATTGTGCTTGATTGCTCTATATTCCTTGCGATCTTGCTTTGTTCAAGGAGAAGCATGCCTCCAAGTGTGAGGAACTAGATGTGCTTAGGGTTGAGGTGGCTGAGCTTAAGTCTAGATCTGCTTTGCTAGGTGCTTGCACTTCATGCCCTGTTTTGCATGCTAAAATTGATGAGATGCATGCTTACACTAGTTCGCTCGAGGCTAAATTGAAGGAACCCATGCCTACATCTTGCTCTACCTGTGAAATGCATGCATTGAAAAATTTGGAGCTTGCACATTATGTTGATCGTTTGCAGGATGAGAATGATGATTTGAGGAAGTTGATGGGTTGGTTGTCCGGTCACGAGCCTCAGTTGAGGATGATGATCGAGGCCTTTAAGAGGAAAGATGGTGAGGGGCTTGGAGCAAACAAGGTTGGTGAGGGAAGTGGAGAGAATATCCCTGAGCCACCAAAAACCCACCACAAAAATGATTTCCCCCCAAAACCTAACCATCTAAGGAACCGACTAGACACAACCCCAGCTCCACCCGTGTTTCCTACACCCACAAATGACCTACAAAAGCCTATCAAGTTTGTGAGCACTTCGGGGAAAGTGTTCTTTGGGAAGGAGAGTGAGAAGGCAAGTGGTGAGAAACCGGTGGAGGGTTTGAGTGGAGAGAAACCGAGTGAGCAGCCACATCCCAAGCCAAAGCCTAAGCTTGTGAGGTTCCATTGTGGCTATTGTGGGAGAGATGGCCATAAGGAGGAGTTTTGCTTCAAGAGGAAGCGAGAGGAGAGAATGAGGAAGGAGTGGGCAAACAAGGACAAGTACCACCCTTCCGATGGTGTACTTGAGCCTCGTATGCAGATGCCCGGGGGCAAGGCGATTGTGAGGACGAGTTCGGGCTTGGGGAGAGAAGAAGGTCTGCAGGTGGTCTGTCTGTCCGGGTCACACCGGTCGGACGGGTGTGGGGCACCTGGCGGACCGGTGCGGGCACAGACGGACAAGTGTTCGGGTTTCGAGCTCGTACAGGTGTGAGGGGTGTTTCTGGTGGTCGTGGTTCTGGTGGTTGGGCTGGAAAGAGTGCAGGTGGTCAGTTTGCTAGGCGTTCTCCTTCTCGTGCTCAATACGGGGATTGGAGGAGTCGTGGCGTTGAGTTGGAGAGGAAGGACGTTCCACGGGCTTTCTTGCGTGGATTTGGTCCTCCTCCAGGCAGAGAGGGGTGGTTCCCTCAGGGTGGTTACCGTGGTGGTGTTCGTGGAGGTAGCTTTGGTAGGAGAGATGCTTTGGTTGGTGCTAACCCCACTTTTGAGCAAATGGCTCGGCACTGGTTTTCCTCCTTTGGTACTAACCCCGATCTTTGAGTCGTTTGTTCGCTCACGTGCCTATTTTTGATTTTCGGTGTGGGAGACTTGAAGAACATTTGGTTGATTGACTCCGGTTGTTCGAGGCATATGACCGGAGACAGGGGGTGGTTCTCAAGTCTCGTCCGGTGGTGACAAAGAGGTACATCACTTTTGGGGACAATGGGCGTGGGCGTGTGCTTTCGAAGGTGAGATAAAAGTGAGTGACAAGATCACTCGAGGCGTGTTGCTCTTGTTCAATCACTGGGGTACAATTTGCTTTCTGTGTCCCAGTTGTTGGATGAGGGCTTTGAGGTGTTGTTTCGGCCAGGTGGTTCTCGGATTGTGGACTCTCGAGGGGACCTTGTTTGTATGGTCGTTCCCGAGGGTCAGGTGTTTCGTGCTGATTTTTCTCAGTCTTCGGGTGTTGAGCGTTGTTTCTTGGCTGGTTCTTCGAGTGAGTTGTGGAAGTGGCATAGGAAGTTGGGTCACTTGAGCTTTGACCTTTTGTCTCGCTTGAGTAAACTCAATTTGGTCCGAGGATTGCCACGGTTGAAGCTTGAGAAAGAGTTGGTTTGTGCTCCGTGTAGGCATGCCAAGATGGTGGCCTCTTCTCACCCGCCTCTCACCGATGTGATGACTGAGCGTCCATGCGAGCCGCTCCATATGGACCTTGTTGGCCCGGCTCGTGTGCGATCCGCGGGTGGGAAGTGGTATGTCCTTGTTGTGGTGGACGACTATTCTCGGTATGCGTGGGTGTTCTTTCTCGAGGAAAAGGGGGAGACGTTTGGTTTTGTTCGAGATCTAGTCTTGAGGTTGAGGAACGAGAGGCACGGAGATGCCATACGAGCTATCCGCGGATAATGGCACGGAATTCGGGAACTCTCGTTTTGAAACCTTTTGCCATGACTTGGGTCTTGAGCACCGGTTTTCGAGTCCGTATACGCCTCCCCGAGAATGGTGTTGTGGAAAGGAAGAACGGGACCTTGTGCGAGATGGCTCGGACGATGCTTGATGAGCATAGGACTCCGAGGAGGTATTGGGCCGAGGCGGTGAATACCGCATGCTATGTGTCGAACGAGAATATACCTCGAGTGCACAAGAAGAAGACATGCTATGAGTTGATGCATGGTCGCACACCCAAGGTGAGTCACTTCCATGTCTTTGGTTGCAAGTGTTTTATTCGAAGAAAGGCGGGAAGTTGGATAAGTTTGAGGCTAGGTCCGTCGATGGCATTTTCTTTGGTTATGCATCTCATTCTAGAGCATATCGTGTGCTCAATCTTGAAACTAACCAAATCGTGGAGACTTACGAGGTAACCTTCGACGAGACGAGCCACGTAGTCGGCTTGTTATTGAGTGTGCGGTGATGATGAGCTTGGCGAGGAGATCTTTCGGGAGGAGGAGCATGAACATGGTGATGATGAAGATGGCGGTGTGGTGCCCCCGCTGAACATGTACCCACTACTTCGACTACGATGATGGATGGACCCTCTGCTACACCTACGACGACAAATCAAGAACGAGGAGAAGGCGATGTTGAGGGGGAGGTAGCTTCGAGGCGAGAACCTCCCCGACGAGTTCAAGTGGATCACCCAGCTTCGAGGATCATCGGCGACATGAATGAACGCACTACACGGTCGAGGGTTCGAAACAATTCCCATTTTGCTCATGCTGCGTTTGTTGCTTCTTTCGAGCCCAAAGACATTGGACACGCACTATCCGATCACAATTGGGTTAACTCGATGCATGAGGAGTTGGAGAACTTTGAGAGGAATCGGTGTGGGAGTTGGTTGACCCTCCCCCGGGGTGTAAGCCGATTGGTACCAAGTGGGTGTGGAAAAATAAAGAGGGAGAGAAGGGTGAGGTTGTGAGGAACAAGTCGAGACTTGTTGCCCGGGGGTTCGGTCGAAGGAGGGGATCGACTACGAGGAGACCTTTGCTCCCGTAGCCCGTTTGGAGGCGATTAGGATCCTTCTAGCCTTTTCTCGTGGCTAAAGGGTTCAAGTTGCACCAAATGGATGTGAAGAGTGCTTTTCGAATGGAGTGTTGGAGGAAGAAGTGTATGTGAGGCGACCTCCGGGGTTTGAGAGTGAGAAGTACCCCCACCGGGTGTACAAGTTGAGGAAGGCGCCGTATGGGTTGAAGCGGCGCCTAGAGCTTGGTATGGCGAGGTTGAGGGGGTTCTTGTTTGAGAGAGGTTTTGAGATGGGGAAGGTCGATCGAGACCTTGTTTTTGCGAGAGAGCGAGGCGGAGATATCCCGATTGTGCGGGTGTACGTGGATGATATTGTCTTTGGTGGCTCGTCTAACTCTCTTGTTGCAAGGTTTGCGGATGATATGAGCGAGGAGTTTGAGATGAGCATGATGGGCGAGTTGCGCTTCTTCCTCGGGCTACAAATCAAGCAATCAAAGGAAGGTACATTTGTGCACCAGGCTAAGTACACCAAGGACATTGTGAGAAAGTTCAAGATGGAGGACTCCAAGGCTATGACGACGCCGATGAGTACGACTACGGCTCTTGATGCGGATGAGGAAGGTGAACACGTGGACCAGAAGGAGTACCGAAGCATGATCGGGTCACTCCTCTACTTGACGGCGACGAGGCCGGACATACAGTTCTCAGTGTGTCTGTGCGCTCGTTTTCAAGCGTCTCCGAGGACTTCGCATCGGCAAGCAGTGAAGAGAATTTTCAGGTACTTGCGTCACACTCCCGACTTCGGCCTTTGGTACTCCGCGTCCTCTTCTTTGGCGCTTCATGGCTTTTCAGACGCGGATTTTGCCGGGTGTCGGTTGGATAGGAAGTCCACTTCTGGGACTTGCCAATTTTTGGGTTCTTCGTTGGTGTCTTGGTCTTCTCGTAAGCAGTCGAGTGTTGCTCAATCCACGACCGAAGCCGAGTATGTTGCCGCTGCTAGTTGTTGCTCTCAGCTCCTTTGGATCACCTACACCATGAGTGACTTTGGTGAGGAGTATACCCATGTCCCACTTCAATGTGATAGCACCAGTGCCATAAGCGTTGCAAAGAACCCAGTGCTCCATTCCAAAACCAAGCACATAGAAGTGAGATACCATTTTCTGAGAGACAATGTCGAGAAAGGGAAGATAGCGTTGATCCATGTACCCACACATCACCAACTAGCCGATATTTTCACCAAACCTCTAGATCAAGCAACTTTCACTCGTTTGCGGGGGGAACTTGGTGTGTGTTTGATTTCTTGAGTTGGGTGTGTGGGAGCTTTCTTTTGCCGGTGGTGTCGAGCCCGTTTTGCCTCCCCTCGAGGAGCCGGTTTGTAACATATGTATAGCTTTCCTTTGTGCATTTCTTGCATTTGGCATGGCATATGTAACATGATGTATAGGCATCCTTGTATCTTAGATTGCATGCATTTTGTATCATATGCATTGGTTAGGAAAAGCTTCTCTCGTATACATTGTTCACCATGGAATGAGATATATGTCTTTGTGAGCTTGTTTGGTATGCTACGGTTAGTTTGGCTTAGCTCTTGATGATCTTGATGAATAATCCATGGTTGATAGCTATGCTTTTGAAAAATGTCACATGTATGCTCTCTCATGTGTAAATGCCTTTACATGCTCTTGACATGTTTTTGTGGCCTTGCTATGCTTAATTTGTGGTTGGATGGCTAGTTTATTGATCATATGGGGCCAAAGGCTCATTTGCCATCATGAATGTTTAGCCCTCTTGATTTATCTTGTGGAGGAGCATAAGTTCCTTTTTGTCGCAAAGACATTTCATGTACCATTTACAAATCTGAAAATGAAATGAAAAATGCTTGGAAAATATGCTCCCATGTCATACGTGCTGAATTTAATTTGCTTTGGGTGCTAAACCGTTGCATGATGCCTACCAATGAGAAGTCTCATACATAGAAGTAGGCACATGGCTCGGTGGCTTTGACATGACATGAGGTGCTTGTGGGTGTTTGTGATGGTCTTATGGTTAGAATAGCTGTCCTAGCATGAAGTTTGTGTGGCTTTGCCATTTTGATATGCTTTGATCATGTTTAGGACGTTGCTCATGAGAGGCAAGTTTTTCGCAAAATTGCCAAAATCCATCTTAGCTTCGTCCAATGGTTGTGAAACTTGGTGATCATGTAGTTGAGATCGATACGAAGCCGTCGAGTACCTAACTTGCTCATTTGGACATGTGTAGCATTCTTTGTTGAATTTTGTCTATTTGAGAAGCTCTAGGTTGCATTTTTTGCATTTTTTGGCTTGATTCATGCATTGCCAACAAGGGGGAGAAGTTTGAGCTTGAGATGGCTTGCTGGACGTGTTTGGAAGGTTTTCAGGTGGTTTCGAGCCATTTCTGGGCTCTGGTGTACACCGGTCTGACCGGTGAAGAGCACCGGTCTGACCGGTGTGAGTGCTGGTCCTGTACATATGTTGGGCACCGGTCTGACCGGTGGTGTGACCGGTCTGACCGGTGTGAGCTGAAAGTGCTGCAGCTGTCCTGTTTCTTGTGGTTTCTTGCATGCATTCGTCCAGGGGGAGTTGCATTGGTTCAGGGGGAGCTTGCATGTGTGCAGGGGGAGCTCTTTGTGAGTTTTCGAGCTTTGTTTCGGTGGTTTGCGCTCTTGGCTTGAGCTTTGCTTTGTCTCGGATGTGTCGAGCCGTTGCCCTTGCCTAAGGGGTCCGAGACTTGTTTCCTTCAAGTGATCTTGATCTTTGCCTTTGTTTGGCTTTCGATCGCTTGTTGGAGTTTCTTTTTGTTCGTTTCTTTTCTTTTTCTTTTCTCTCTTGTTACTTTCGTGTGGGTGTTGTCAATGCACTCATCAAGGGGGAGATTGAGGACCACGTGTGGTTCGAGGACCGGTGGATGGTCGCTTCCTTGTGTGATGAGTGATTGACAACGTTGTGTGGACTGATTCTTGGCTAAGTATTGCGAGTGCGCGGTTGCGGCTTGACTCGTGTTGGTGCGGGTGAAGAACAAGCGCGAAAGGACGTCGCCGGTGAGGCCTCCGGGTGTGAAGAAGACAAGTAGGCTTCGTTCGAGGGACCGGTGGCCGGCGGGGTCAAGTGCGGGCCGCATGGTGGCATGAACAAGCAAGATGAAGTCGTGGACGGTTTCTTGGTTGAGCCTCAAAACCAAGGTCGAGCCGGGACTACGTGGGAGCCAAGTCATGAGTGGAGATTGGCGGAGGCTACACCGAGTTCGCGGGGTTTCGGTGGTTCACCGAAAAACCACCGGGTTCCTTGGTTGATCCACAAAGCCAAGACCGGAGAACCGAAGACGGAGGTGCGGCGGCACCGGACCGGTCGACCGGTGGGTCGACCGGTCCGACCGTGGGGGCCGGTCGGCCGGTGAGGAGCACCGGTCGGCCGTGTGCGACGACGCGGTCCGAATCTTCGAAACGGAGGACACGCGTCGGGATCGCATGGCTTGCGTCGAGGCTACGCGGGGTGCGGTCGCCGGGCATCCGTCCGATGGTGAAGACATCAAGAATTCCAAATCCGCCCTTGAGGGGCTTGTATCCCTAGTTAGTAGAGAGGGGCATTTTAGACATTCGGTTGCCGCCTATATAACCCAAGAGGTGAGAGGATGGCAGCCAACTCTTGGAACCCTAGCTCATTAGTTTTCCTATTTTCCACCTATTTTCCTTAGGTTTTCTCTAGGACTAGCAAGAGAGCTTCACGGAGAGATCTTGTAGAGAGGGATGGATGATCGGGCGGCTTGCTAGACCTTGTACGAATCTTTGTTTCATGTATAGATGATTCGGCGTGATTCCTCAAGGTTTGGATGTGTTTTCCCCGGTTGTTCTTGGTGGTGATTTTCGGAGCCCTTTCTTCGTGATTTCTTTGGGGTGTTTTCGGGGTTTTTCTCTTGGAGATTTGATGGGGGAAATTTGTGGGAACCCTTCGTGGTTCTTTGGGGCGTGATTCCCCTCCCAAATCCGTGAGAAAAAGTGCTCGATTTCGGGGTTTCTTGAGTTCTTGGGTTGGAAGTGTTTTCGGCGGGATTTCTTCGATTCCTCCTTTTTGGAAGAGATTTGGTGGGATTAAACTTGGCTATGGACTCCTCATGAGGTGTTCTCGATATCCCCAAAGTCTTGTTCAAGTTCGTGGAGCGATTCGGGAGATCGAGATTTGGATTTGGGGGGAGTTGACCCGCGGGTCTTTGTTCATCCCGAGCCGCCCGAGCTACACGGGTCGGCCGGTGCTCTTGGCCGGTCCGACCGGTGCAAGCCCCCGTGGGTTTTCGCTCGGGTGAGTGTCTTGGTGTGTTCTTTGTTGTCCCGTGGTCTTCTTGCTTTCGAGTTTGGGTCCGTTTGGTGGTCGGTTGACTTGTTTGGTGCCTTGGGGGCTTTCGGCGCCATCGGTCGGCCGGTGCGTCTCCCCGGTCCGACCGGTGTAGAGCCACTTAGTGAAAGTTGCTCGGTTTCACCGAGCGGGGACCGGTCGGCCGGTGGTGCTCACCGGTCGACCGGTGTGGGTCTGTAGACTCGAGGCTTGGTTTTTCCGCTGCGTTTCTCGGGTCGGAAGGTGGTGTGTTGGTTCCTAGGTCCAGTGGCACTCCAGTGGCTACGTGGGCTTGACCAACCTTGGTAGTGAGTCGGAGACGTGTGTTGGAAGCCGCGTTCGTCTTGTTGGAGTTTCGATCTCCTTCGAGAAGAATTTTTATCGGCTCCCATTCACTCCCCCCCTCTCTGGTTCGCTGTATCGGTCCTTCATCAAGCCATGGCCATTCAGGGGCTGGGGAATAGACTTGATTGGCCAAATTAATCCACCATCTAGCAAGGGGCATAAGTTCGTGCTTTTGGCTACAGATTATTTTACTAAATGGGTTGAGGCGATCCCACTGAAGAAGGTGACATCAGAAAACATGGTTGAATTTGTCAAGGAGCACATCATCTATCGGTTTGGAATCCCTCGGACTATCACCACCGATCAAGGGGCACAATTCGTGTCACCGGAGTTCGAGAGTTTGCCGAAAGCATGGGGATTAAATTATTTAACTCTTCTCCTTACTATGCCCAAGCTAATGGTCAAGCGAGGGCTTCTAACAAAATCATGATCAAGGCGATACAAAAGAAGATCGACCGAAGCCAAGAAGGTGGCATTCGGTACTCAGTGAGGCACTGTGGGCTTACCGAATGGCCCCCCATGGAGCTACAAAAACTTCTCCTTACGAATTGGTTTATGGGCATCACGCGGTTCTACCGTGGGAAGTGCAATCTGATTCAAGGAGGGTCATGCTACAGAAAGATTTGAGCTCAAAGGATTACAGTGGTCTAATGATGGACGAGCTAGAGGACTTACACATGATCCGTCTTAGAGCCTTGGAAAACATCGAGAAAAACAAGCTGCGGGTTGCCAAGTACTATAACAAGAAGGTAAAGGTCAGGCAATTCGCGAGAAGGAGATTTGGTTTGGAAAGCGCTATTGCCGATTGGAACTAAATACGATGAATTCGGCAAATGGTCCCCTAACCGGGAAGGACCCTTTCGTGTGGTCGATGCGTCCCCGGTAATGCATATATATTGAAAACTTTGCTAGGAGAAGAATTTTCCGCTGCAATAAATGGAAGATATCTGAAGAAGTATTATCCTAGCATTGAGATCGATCGATGATTACACACATCGACACGAGACGGCCCGGCGCTCAAGAACGAGGCCGCCTTCAAAACAAAAAATCCATAAACAGAAGAAATGGCCAGTGCCTAGATGCATTGCCCTTAGCACAAAAACTACATTACAACTGCTTCTTGCAGGTTTACATCTAACAACCCTGGTGGTCAGATCTTCAAGGAGGTGGGAAGCGAGAGGCGTGGAGGAAGAAGCGAAAGTATGATTCAATCTTTTCTTTGCTTCTTCTCGCTGCTCCCTCTTCGGCTTGTTCCCCGGGACCACCGTGACGGCAACTTGGAACGCATGGGGGTGACCATGGTTTGCGGCCTCCACCAAGCTCTCCCGGCCGGTCTTCGGGTTGTTGTACTGTCGAGACATCCGAAAACGAGAGGAATCGATGTTAGGGGCAAGAAATCCGAATGCAGGCATGAGGTCAAGAAGAGGTCAGAAACATTTACCCCCTACTAGTGCCTCCAGAGCCATGCGATGCTCGCGTTCGGCTTGGCAACGGGCGGTGATGTCCCTGAGGCCGTGCTCCGTGGTGCCGAACGCGGCGGCGCGGTTGATGGCCGGTCCTCTCGCTCGGGCGTGGCATCCTCTCGCTTCGAGGGAGGAATCGGAGGAGATGTACTCGGGCACATCTTCGATCCCGATGATTTCTTCGGGGGAGCGAGATCAAGGCTGAAAGAGGAAAAGAAGAAAACATGAAGCACGAGATCATATGGAGAACGAGGAATAAATCGGGAAAGAACTCACCTTCGAATCGTACGCTTCTTTGATGAGCTGCTCTTCTGGGGTTGCTTGCCCTTGTCCATGGCCTTGGGGTTTTCTCCTCTATAGACGGGGAGAAATGAGAAATGATGGATGAGTGTGCGAGTGGATTTGCAGGGCATCTCAGCAGGCTCTTTTATTGACCGAAGGGGTGCATTGGGAGTGATGACCGGCCAGTACGCACTGTTGGAATACCAAACGGCAGGGTTTTTCTCTCCAAATACAAAGGGTTTTTGCTTGAACAGTGCTCGTGGATTGCCGAATCGGGATCTTCTGTGGATTTTGCGCCAAGGGGCAGCTGTTCTCGCGCGTTCGGCTCAAGATAGTTCCCGGATGCATTCAAGGAAAAATAAGAACCATGGATGCAAATGCGAAGCGAATTCATAACAGCACAAGCACAGAATTCAAAAGTTCTTATTTCTTGCCGATGATCAAACATCCCTAATACAATCTAGTCGAAAATCCTGTTCAGTACAGATTGGGGATGAGTGATTTCGGCAATGGCGTCGCCGTGGCCATCGAGGCGCTCCAGGATGAGCTCGATCTCATCGATGTCCTCCGGCGCGCCGCCCCAGAAGCCGTGCGGCCCGGTGGAGTAGTCGACGTCCGTATGCGTCGCCATGGCAGCTAGGCCCAAGGTGGTGCCCAAACGGACACCATGGGTGGCCACCTCGTCGACGTGGTGTTCCACCGCAGCAAGGCGCTCCGCCGGTGTGCCGCCGTGGGCATTCACCTTGTCGGCCAGCTGCTCCACCAGCGCCTTCAGCTGGTTGAGCTCGGCATCGCGGGCTGCAAGAAGCAAGAAGAAAAGAGATTAGCATCAAAGCCGGGTTGGATCAAAGAGCTGATTTGAAGGCTGTACCATCGATGGTTTCCAGCAGCTGTTTGCGTTGGTCTTCCCATTCTAGTTCGGCTATGCCCGCCTTCTTGGAGACGTCCTCCAACTCGCGCTGGGCCGTCTCCAGTTCCTCCTTGAAGCGGAGGGCATCAAGCTCCCCGTACGGCACGGGGGAGTGGCCGTCGGACTCCGAGGAGTCGTCTGGAAGGGGTTGATTGGCCGGCGCAGGAGACGGATTCCACTGAATCAATCTGAAAAGAAGATGATCGTCAAAACAAGAAAAAGATCAAAAGTCGAAGCAAAGAAGAGGAATCAACGATCATTGCCTCCGGCGCGCATTGGCGCTGCTCCCCTCTGCCTCGTCAGAGGCGCGGCGGCGGTTGAGGCGGCGCACCATGTTGGTTTGGGGTGTGCAATGTTTGAAGAGAGGAAGAGCTGAGATTGGCAAAGATTCGAGAGCCAAAAGACTTGGTGGAGAGCTAGGGGCACCTACGGTTTCATTTATAGGCCTGGCAAGACAGATCGTGGCTTCGAGTCGTGGCTGTGGATCGTGGCGCATATCCCGAGAAAATTGGAAGGTGGAAAGGTTTCCTTGACCAGTTCGCCGATGGGTCGTTTGGAGTTCTAGGTCCGAGTCGTATTCGGTTGGTGGCTCGGTCCGAGAGGAGTCAAAGTGCCAGTCGGGTGTTGGCGTTTCTTTGCCGAATGGGTCATTCAGCATTATATTTGAAGGTGCGCAGAAGAAAAAGAAATGAATTGCAGGAAAAATATCACAAGAGCGACTAATTCGGTTATACATCAATTAGAGCATTCAAATGTTCAAATGTTTCGCGATCACACCACGGGCATTGGATGTTGCTTGGCGGAAGTTGCCCAGTAGCTCCTGGCAATCTTTTTTGGCGTCAGACAAGCTGGTGAGTTCTGCATCGCATTGCTCTATCTCGGCGGTAGCCGATTTTGCTTCCGCTTGGGTCTTTTCTATCAATCCAGGGAGCTCGGCTATTTTCTTTTTATCAACCTCTATCTCAGCTGACAGGCTTCTCAGCTCCGCTTCTAGAGCAGCTTTCTTGGCAATTTTCAGATCACAAGAAGCTTGCAGACTGACCAATGTGTCCTTGTGGCTCTTCGTTTGGGATTGCGCCCCGTTCATGGCTTGTTCAGCATTGGCTCTTTTCTTTTCAATAGCCGGGCGGGAGCGCAATTTCCTCAAAGCGTGCCTTATGGGCGCATAAAGGATGTCCAAGCCACAGATGGATACTAGGGAAGCTCTGACATCTTCAGGGAGTTTTTGGCTGATAGATTCAAGTATCTCCTCAAAGTGATCGAGATCCTTGAATTGGTCTTGTGCATCTCTTTCTAGCCAGGCAACAATTTCTCTAAGCTTTGCTAGCACCTCATCTGACAGAGGCTGGTGCATCCCTTCCATCGCCTCGGCAAGCATCGGATTGTTCCCCGATGGCAGGCTTGACGGAGCCTGATCCTAAGAAGCAGTATTGCCAAGTTAGGGGTGCTAAATGCAAAGGTGGCAGAGTTAAGTGCAATTGAGTACCTCATGGCTGATTTCTTGAGTGCAAGGCAAGATTTTGAGCGAGGGGCAATCACAGGTGAAGAAGGTGTTCCAGGTAAAGCTGAGGCCTCCAAGGTAAAAGATGGTAATGCAGTCGCTGGTAACTCATGGGTTGCTTTGGTCGAAGAGGAGCGCGGATCCACCTCTGTTGGGATTGGTGTCTCTGCATGACCAACAGGTGATTGTGCCCTTGGAGGACTTGGCGGCTCCGCCGGATTGGGAGACTCATCTCCGGGGAATTCATTGCTTCGCAGAGGGTGATGAAGATGAGATCTCCACTGGGATAGGTAATTCAACCCTGGGTGGACTTGCTTGTTGAGCCACTGGGACATCCACAAGTCGTTCTTCCATTGTCTCTTCTGCAAGTGTCAAGTTAAAAGGGTAAATGCCAGTGTTCATCCTTAAAAGAGGCAACAAAGGTCATACCAATGGATGGAGCATTGGCAGGTTCTGACACTGAAGGTTGCTGGGCTCTAGTCTGAAAATGCACAAAGACAAGATTTATCAGGAATAGAGTAATCTTGTGATCAAGAAGGCAAAGGATTTTACCTCAACAAGCATTTTCTTGACAGTTCTCCTCCTCTTGGCATTTGGAGGAGCAATCAGAGACAAACCTTGCCTCCTATCAGCAGCAAGGCTAGAGAGGTCAGGTCCGTTGTAGCAAACCTGGCCATTAACTGAGCTAGAGTTGTGGACTTGAATCCCAGTGCTGAGATTGGGCCTATAGCATTGTAGGTGATATTCCTAGCTCGAGGGGCAGGCACTGTGTTCTGTAAGGAAATGAAGGTCAGAATCATGATTGAAAGAAGATATGTCTGATTCAGTAATTCATCATGTTACCTCTGAAGTTGGCTGAAAATCAGGCATCAACTCTGCACAGAACGAATGCACAGGCTCATTGAAGATGTGATCATGGAATTCTTGCCACCAGGAATTGAAGGTGTGATGAGCTATGGTCGTGGGCACAAAAGGCCAGGTGTAGATAGTGGGACTACACACATAATGAAATACCCTGCGCGTGCATAAGTTCTATGATTTCCTCTCTCGGGCTTGAGGAACTCATGAAGGAACGGCCTTGGGGGCATCTGGCCACACCCAAGTTGCCTAGCCATTACATTGGGCTGATAATATTCATAAGTACTGGAGTTCAGCCTTCCTCTGTTGAATTCAGCTGGCAGCATGCATGGGCGGATTATGATGTTGAGGATCTCAAAGAATCTCCCATCTTGGCGTCCAGATTCAAAGAAGTCACAGGGGAAAATCAAAGTGTCATTGTCCAGATAAGGAAGCCAGAGAGGATTCTGAAAGCCTTTGAAGAATAGCTCGAAAAGCTGACTGATGTCCTGCTGAACAAGAACAGTTGAAGCCGCTTCTCCATAATTCTGGCATCCTCTGGTGGCCTGGGGCTTCCCTTCAGGATGATTGGATAAAGGGAAGAGCCTGGTGTTCAAATCAACACCAATGATCTGATGCATGTGAAGCTGCAGCCACATTTGAACAAACCACCAAGGACCGTTGACACATGTTATCCTCTGACTGGTGTACATTTGGGTGACGGTTTGGTGGAGCATATGGTACACAGTGCCTAGGAGGAATTTTCCAAGGGGGAGGCGGTTGCCACTAGCCAAATGAGACGCCATTGTGATGTGATTCAGGGTAGGCTCATTAGCTTTGCCACAAAAGACAAATCTGCACAGCCACATATTCAGAAATGCCCTATATTCGACATCACCAAGGGGGTTGTCTTTCATGTGCTTCAGGATATACTGTTTGTATCCGTTCCCTGGTTTCACCCTTGTTTGGCGTGAAGAACCTTTGAAGTTCCAGGGTTGGACGGATCCTGTAATGTCAAGGCCGGTGATCATATACACATCGGCCAAAGTTGGAGACATCGGGCCGTGGCCAAAGAGGAAGGTGTTGACACCGTTTGACCAAAAGTGGCAGGCTGCTATCAAAAGGTCTTCATTTTTGGGGGTCTCGGCCAAGGATAACTCCAAGCACTGAGCAATGCGGAGGGTATCCCGCTTTTGGTCGGTCCACTCTTGTCCGCGAGGATCCTCCGGTACCAAGTTTTCCGGCCTGCGATTGGAGGTAAAGGCCGAGTTCTTGAAAGCGTCTTGCCACCGAGGAGGTGGGGACGAGCTGCTTTGAAGGGGATCCTCCGAGATTCGAAATTTCGCGATGAAATCTTGAGGGTCAGAGTTCCCTACAGGACCAAGATAATAGGATCTTGAATTGGCCCCGGTGCGAATCAGAAGCTCAGTGGAAGGCTCCTGAGGAAGAGCGGAAGAGAGATTTCAGGTAAAGTTGAAAACCTAAATGCCGAATGAAACTTACGGAAGGGGAATTTACCTGAGCATCTTGGTTTTGAGCCTCCATTGGGAATTTGAGCTTCGAACAAGCGGATCTAGGGTTTGGATCTGGATGAGGATTCCGGCGGATTTGCGAAGGAAGAAGAACAAGTGTTGACAGATTCGATTTGAAAGTGTTCGTGGCTGGAGTCAATTGCGGAACAAAATTACTTTTATCCCGCAATTGAAGGGGCATGTGTTAACACCAAAATTTGGTAAGGAGTCTGACTCGTGGGTCCAGCTCGATGAGGAGTCCGTCTGGTGGAAGGAAAGATCTTTTCAGCTGTATTCGGTAAAGAGATCTGCGGTCGGCTATCTGCTCCCGTTCGGCAAAGGAACAGTAGAGCTGATTTTGCGGGATTGTATGGTGATGTGGCTCAAGTAGAAAGGGCGAATGGATAGATAGGCGATCAAAGCTTGGAGATAAGTTAGGCAGCAAATCCATTCGAGATTGTACTTCGCAGGGTATAAATATGAGCTCTGAATGTATGTAAAAGAGACAATCATTCTTCAATACAAACTGGCCTTACGCCAAACCCTAGAGTACTTTTGTCGTGTCGTCGAGTTCTTCGAGAGGGTTCATCGATCCGTCGACCTCCGTGAGTACCGGCAACCTTGTATCATGTCTAGTATCATGCGGTGGATTTAGATCTGATGCAAGTAGTCTTGTTACCATGCTTCGTGTCATGCGGTAGATTCAAGCTTGGTTCAAGAAGGTTTCTTGTTAGGTCATGAGTCATGCTGTAGGCTAAGATCTAGCTTGAAGCTAGTTATCGGCTCTATTGGATTTTGGCAAGATCCAATAGATTCATTAAGTTACCCCGTGTTACTTTGAGTTTTTACTTTATGTTTAAATTCACGTAACACTTTTGCTCCATCTAGATGGGTTTGGATCGGTTCTACCTCTTTTATTGGTCCTTGTTCGAGTAGGTTTCATGTTTTAACGTGTGGATCATGTGCTCTCCGATAGCCGAAACCGAATCGATCTAGATTGTTACGTGTTGCGGGTTCAAGCTTGCCAATGTCGGTATAAATCTTGAAAGAACTGAGTATCATGCGGTAGATGCAGGTTTTTGGGTTGCTTTGGGGCTAGTCATCCGGTGGATTAGATATTAAATCAATCTGATAGATTTATTCACTTGGTAATGTTCTTTCCTTCTTCATGGACCCCGAATCGGCTGTTCAGCGGTATTCGGTTATGTTTCTTCACGAGTAGAACACGTGCGTAATTCATGCTTTAAATAATGTGTGCTTTTAGCTTTCCATATTTAGATTGTATCATGCGGTGGATAGATCTATTTGTGGAAAGTGGTACGGTCTTCATGCAAATTGTATCATGCGGTGGATAGATTTGTTTGATATCGTACCCGACGGGTTTTAGAGTACCTAGACATGCGGTAGACTAGTGCTTTGGATCTATGCATGCTTGTTTATTACATGATTATGTTCGTGCTTTACTTTATTCATTTATTTAATGTTGGTTATTATGGGGATCGGTCATAATCTCGTGTGCATGTATCTTTGACCAAACGAAGACCGATTGCCTTCATGCTTACGTCATTCATTCGGCAGTATTGATTTTCTTTTTATAAGTTCCCGAATGGTTTCAATTCATTGGCAAATAGCTTTTCCATAGCTATGTGTCATCTCATGTGGCTTCTTAGCCGTAAATATGGAACTGTCTGGTACCACCCGGCAAATTCCAAGTCTTGGTATTTAACTGCTTTATCTTTTGTTAATTTTCAGGAAAAATTGACTGGCACGTCTTGTTACTCTTTGCGCGTGTGAAGCCAGCTTTGTTCGGCTTGCTGTGTGTTTGGCGCCGGGTGCACATTTTGCGTCAACAACT
The DNA here is from genome assembly GCA_947561735.1 of Cenchrus americanus. Classification (NCBI taxonomy): domain Eukaryota; kingdom Viridiplantae; phylum Streptophyta; class Magnoliopsida; order Poales; family Poaceae; genus Cenchrus; species Cenchrus americanus. The sequence goes on along the minus strand of OX387244.1, from coordinate 69,599,832 downwards.
TGCAACAAGGAGTAGTTCTAACTAAAGATAATTTAGCTCGTCGACAATAGAACGGAAGTTTAAAATGTTGTTTCTGTAATCTGGAAGAAACAATCCAACACCTTTTCTTTGATTGTCAAATTGCTAGAATTATGTGGAGAATTGTACAAGTTTCTTTTAATATAACACCTCCTATGAATATTGCACATATGTTTACTGGGTGGCTAAATGGCGTTAATAAGAAGCTTATGTACAAAATCCTGGTTGGAGCATCCGCTTTATGTTGGTCAATTTGGTTAAGTAGAAATGATATGGTTTTAACAATACTCGAGCTGTTACTCCTATGCAGGTTATCTTCCGATGGTCCCATTGGATCCGTTTTTGGGCGTTGCTGCAGAAAGAGGACGAGCGGCCTCACATTATTCAGGGGTGTCGTGTGCTTGAGACCATGTCGATGGAGATCTTTGCATCTAATGGATGGTCTTTTAGCAACAGAATTTCTTTTACATGATGTTTGACATTGTTCCAGAGATCAACTTTCTTGTTCCTTTTGTGTCGTCTGTGCTTGTAATAAGAAACAGCTATATGCATAGTTTTATGCAGAAGCTGGAATATTGAAATATATTCCCTTTTCTGAAAAAACTAAATCTGTAATCCATTTGTCCAATGTCTTATACAATTTCACAGAAGAGAATAAACACTTGCAGTTATTCTGATGAAAGTAGAACCATCATACATTGCAGTTATTCTCACAAAAGTAACATTCGGTTCAGGCCCTTAGTTTTCAAATCAAAACAAATATTTGCTCATTTTCAGCTGTGCAACATGGTGCCACTGCCACTTAGTTACATCTAAAATGGAAGTATTGATGCCAATCAACTCAAGAGCATTTTGGGTGGCAATTCCAGATTGCTTGTGCTGCCTTCTAGCATCTCGACAACTCTAGTCATTGTTGGCCGATTAGTTGGGATCATTTGTATACACCACATACCTACCACTATCATCTTTCTCACGAGCTCTGTGATGTCACCATTAATTTCAGAAGCACTGATACAATAGTCATCCAAATTTTCATAAATCCACTGAAGGAAATACTGGCTACTGGATTCACAATCTGCATTGATGTTCTTGTCCCTTGCCCCAACTATTTCAAGAACCATCATTCCATAACTGTAGACATCTGACTTGCTACTTACTGTTCCAAATTGCTTTGAGTACACCGCAGGGGCAATGTATCCTATTGTTCCTCTTGCACCACCAATGGAGATAGCACTCTCTTTGTTAAAGCATAGCTTGGCCAGTCCAAAATCAGATATCTTAGGACAGAAATCCTGATCTAATAGAATATTGTGAGGTTTTATATCAAAATGCACGATGCGAGTATTGCACCCCCGGTGGAGATATTCAAGTCCTTTAGCAATGCCAATTGCTATTTCAAATAGTTTCTCCCAGCTTAGTGTATTTTCACCGGTAACACTGCTGTTGAAGGCATACCTTTCAAGTGAACCATTAGGCATGTACTCATAAATGAGAGCTCTTTTGGATCCTTCCAAACAAAATCCTAAAAGTGTAACAACATTGACATGAGAAGTTCTGCTAATGCTAGCCACCTCATTCATAAATTCCTCCCCATCACCCTTGGTATCCGTTAGCATCTTAACTGCTATTTGGCAGCCATTACTGAGGTTACATTTGTACACAGCACCAAATCCACCTTGGCCTAGATTCACAGCAAAAGATTTTTTCATTCTTTTCACATCTGCATAACTGTATCGTTTCGGATGTAGGTTCTTGTTCTTTTGTAAAAAGGACTCGATCCTTGGTTCGCTTTTCGATTTAAAGGGCAGCAAACCATACTTGTGAGTCAAGAAGAACGCGAGAATAAGTAGACACAAAAATAGAAGGCACGATGTGCTTGCAACAATTTCTGCATCAAAACAAGACATCATAAGTGAATCCATTTTAATTTGTGAAGTGCTCTAGAAATTAATCTTTGCAAAATAGTAGGGAAACACATAGATTTATTTCCCATGGGAAGGATAAAAATTCTTCTCCATGTTCAGTCATTTTTCGAAGCGTTCTAAGAATCCATTTTGCAAACCATAATGCATATATTGCCTATCGGTAGGGAAACTTGAAAGTTTATTTTCCAAAGGAAGGATATATCGCCATTCTTGTCACAGGGCAGTGGATTCAAAAAATATTATATGTTTGAGAATCATGGATTTTAAAAACATGACATGCCATGCCTTTGTTTTCTGCTCTTTTAGGCTAAAAGAAATGGATGCAGATTATATATGCACATGAAAAGCAGGCTTTGCAACAGACTAGTATACAAGTAAACATAATAAAAACATGGAGTGAACCCAAGATTGGGGTTCCTTACCGATTGTAGTTTTCTTTTTACCATGCCCTGCAATTGAACAAGCAAAGAAGCACATAAGTGTACATAAATTACACATATAATAAGCATCTTACAAAGCTAAAAATATTCTACCGTACCCAAAAGCAGATTACTTAGCTTCATTAGAAAGATTTGGCAGGTGAACGAAACAACAAGAACCGTGTTAGATCAACAACACACAAGGAAAACAGGCGGTAGTTTCAAGCCTTCTCTAGAAAGACTTGGGACACCAATAATGAAAATGTACATAGATACAGGGACCCTGTTATGACCGGCAAGACCTTTGGGCAGCACCCTCGACGTGGCTAGGGGCATGCGCCGGCTTAGGCAGGGGGGTAAGGGCCCAGTCTTTAATTTTCAGTAAATCTTAAGGGGTTCGTTAGAAAGTCGTTTGCTCATAAATACTCATGTAAACTCTTGGTTTTGATTAAGCAGAAACAATCAATTGTTTCCGGCTTCCCCCAGGGAGCCGGGAGATTTATCTACGCCCAAACCCTAACTGCCTCTCCTCCTCCTCCCTCGTGTCGCGCGCCCCCTTGCTCCCACGGCGCCCCGGCGCCGCCCACGTCCTCACCCTCCAAACCCTAATCACCCGTACGTGCTGCGAGAGATTCCTGGTAGGATCCCCATGTTGGATTGATCTCTCCACCAATGGGCCCTTGACTCGCGTCCGGATCGGGGACACCCGGCCCGTTAGAAGGCTGGTGGGCCCCTGTCGCGCAACACTATAAGAGGGAGTGGGGGCCACGGGCTCACACCACAGGTTCGCCGCCACCACTGTAGAGCCCACTCCAAAACCCTAGCCGACCGAGAGGGTGGTGCTAAAGCGACGAGATGCCTCATCGACGCCGCCACAGGAGTTCACCGTCGTCGTCCCTGCACTGCACTGTGCATCGCTGCCTAGTGCAGACTATCATCAACAAAACCAGTGAAGGAACAGGGACTCGAGGTATGTCACACACAGAGTTCGCCCGCTCGATCTACTCCTAGTCGATCCGGTGATTCTATAACCGCATCCTATCAGACCCAATGGTAGGTTGTTGCCGGTCACTATTGTTAACACCGAAAATTGGTACAGGAAAGAGGCTGATTTGTGGGCCTAACTTGGTAACAAATCCCGTTCGGCGGAGAAAGATCTCTTCAGAGGATTCGGTAGAAGTGCCTGCGGTCGGCAGTGTGTTTCCGTTCGGCAGAAGGACTGTTTGCGCTGGATTCGCGGGATCGCGTGCTGACGTGGCCCGAGCGGAAGGAAGGGACGAATGGATGGATAGGCATTCTCACTTGGGCATTAAATTAGGTATCAAATATTTGTGCTCGTAGTCCACCAGGAGTCATGTTAGGACAGGGTATAAATATGAACCCTGGATGTATGTAATTGTAATCGAATATTCTCATAACAAACCGGCTTTACGCCAAACTTTCGAGTCATAGTCGTGTCGTCGAGTTCTTCGAGAGGGTTCATCGATCCGTCGACCTCCGTAAGTACCGGCAACCTTGTATCATGTCTAGTATCATGCGGTGGATTTAGATCGTGATGCAAGTAGTCTTGTTACCATGCTTGGTATCATGCGGTGGATTCAAGCTTGGTTCGAGAAGGTTTCTTGTTAGATCATGAGTCATGTGGTAGGCTAAGATCTAGCTTGAAGCTAGTTATCGGCTCTATTGGATTTGGCAAGATCTAATAGATTCATTAAGTTACCACGCGTTGCTTTGAGTTTTTACTTTATGTTTAAATTCATGTAACACTCCTTTGCCTAATTTAGATTGGTTTGAATCAGCTTTATATTGTTCGGTGATCCTTATGCAAAACATGTTCACATCTTTGGTTCAATATGGCACGTGGATCACGTGTTCTCTAATAGCCGAAACCGAATCAATCTAAGTTGTCACGTGTTGCGGGTTCAAGCTTGTTAAATCTTGTGTGAATCTTGACAGAACCGGGTATCATGCGGTAGATGCAGGTTTTTGGGTTGTTTTAGAGCTAATCATCCGGTGGATTAGATTTCGATTCAATCTGATAGATTTATCATCTTTAGCAATGTTTGTTCCTTCTCCATGGATCCCGATTCGGCTGTACAGCCGTATTCGGTTGTGCCTTCATGTGTAAAACGCGCTTATAGGTTATGTTTTAAATAATGCATGCTTTTAGCTTTCCATATTTAGATTGTATCATGCGGTAGATAGATCTTTTTATGGCTGGTGGTGTGATTTCAAACAAGTTGTATCATGCGGTGGATTAACTTGTTTGGTTCCGTGCTTGACGGGTCTTAAAGTACCTAGACATGCGGTAGACTAGTGCTTTGGGCCTATGCGTGCTTGTTCATAACATATTTGTAATCATGTTTTATTTCATTTACTTTTACTTTTGTCTATCCTCGAGGATCGGTCATGATCTTGTGCACGAGCAACGTTGTTTAAACAAAGACCGACCTTTTGTCATGCTTACATCATCTATTCGGCTATGTTCTGTTTTACGCTTTAAAGTTCCCAAACGGTTTTCAATCTATTGGCAGATAGCTCCTTATAGCTATATGTCATCTTACATGGCTTTCTAACTGCAAATGTGGAACTGTCTGGTACCACCCGGCAAGTTCCAAGCTTTGGTATTTAACTACTTTGTCTTTTGTCAATTTTCAGGAAAAATTGGCTGGCACACTCTGAAATCTGCTCGTGTGTTAAGCCAGCTTGTTCGGCTTGCTGTGTGCTTGGCGCAGGGTGCGGATTTTGCGTCAACACACTTTTTTGCACGCCCAGTGGGACACTCTAGTTGAGTCAAGATGCCTGAGATTGGCGACGTTATGGACGTCACCATTGATGACTTATCTCCAGAACAACAAGCGCAGCTAAAGGACGCCATTGACCAATTCCAGATGAAGTGCTTGATGTCGTTTGGCAAGAACAGAAGTGGCGTCCCATACCTTAAATCTGAAATGCCCAGAGTTCTGTTGCCAGGGGAGCCTGATACCACATCTTTTCAAGAGAAAAAAGAGGCTCTCGACGCTTTTCGGGAGGCTATAGAAACCACAATGGGCAAGCATCATACTGCTTTCTTGTAGATGTTCAAGCAGATGATGATCGGTGTATTTGGTCCAGGCATGGAGAAGATGCTCGGTCGAGTATCCCCTTATACAACTTCAGCAGAGGTTGGAGAGACCAGTTCTGCTCAACTGCCTCGAGATACGGGAGCCCAACCACCACTGCAAGGCCAGCCGATCCAGCCTCCTCCACATAGCATTGGGAGTCAACTGGTCCAACCTCCTATAAAAAGCTCGGGGAGTCAGCCAGTCCAGCCGCCTCTACAAAACAATAGAGGTCAACCCGTTCAACAGCCGAACCCATATCAGCCTACATATGGGGACCTGGCGTTCGGTTCGTCTGGAATGCCGCCTAATTCCACTTACAAGATAGCTCCAGCCAGTAACAGATTGCAGAAAAATATGTACGGTGGAGGTTACCATGAGGTCATGGATTATAGCGCTATTGACGCTCTACCAAATCCTAGGTATGGTCCAGCTGCAGGGATGCAAGATGATGATATTCTGGTACAGAAAATGGCTGTTGTGATGCAAAATCAATTCGGCCTTAAGCCTAAAATGCAGGGACCAGCTTATACACCTCCTTTCCCAGAGTGGTACTACAGGGTGATCTTACCACCAAGGGTAAAACCTCCTACGGAATTCACAAAATTTTCTGGGTAGGATGATACCAGCACTGTAGAGCACATTGCCCGATATCTGATGCAGCTTGGTGAAGCTTCAGCTGATGAGGCATTTAGGGTCAGATATTTTCCTTTATCATTGACTGGCCCGGCATTTCAATGGTTTACTTCGTTGCCTCCTCAATCAGTCGGCACCTGGAAAGACTTAGAGCAAAAGTTCCATGCCCACTACTTTAGTGGTAGTACTGAGAAGAAGCTGATTGATCTGACTACCTTGAAACAGAGGCACAATGAAACGCCTCTAGAATTTCTCGTAAGATTTAGAGAGGTCAAGGGCATGTGCTTCTCTTTGACCCTGCCGGATGATCAACTGGCTGACATGGCTGCTGCAGGGATGTTACCAGCTGTTCGGGAGAAGCTATTTGGCATGGAATTTGACAACCTTGGTCAGTTGTCCCAGAAGCTGTCACTGATGAGTAATCAAGCCTACGGGTTCAAGAAAGATTCCAGATTTGCCAAGCATCATGACATAGCTGACATCTACAACCAGTTCCTCGAAAAGGCTGATCAAATGGAAGAATTTGACGATGACGAGGAAGTGGCCGCTGCTGAAATTATGTGGGGCAAGGAGCCTTTGACTGTGAACCAGCGGTGGATCAAACAAACCAAGGGCACGTATGACTTTGATGTCACCAAAGCTGACAAGCTCTTCGAGTTCTTGGTGAAGGAAGGCCGAATCAAGTTGCCTGAAGGGCATTCCATGCTTCGGCCCGATGGAGTAAAGGAGAAATGCTACTGTGGGTTCCATGATAGAAATTCTCACTCCATTAATGATTGCAGGGTCTTCAGGGTGAGGATCCAAAAGGCTATCCAGGAAGAGCATTTGAAATTTGATAACAAGATGAAACTGGATGGTCACCCTTTCCCTCAAAACATGGTTGGCTTCTCTGTCAACATGGTAACTGCTGAGGAGAAAGGGAAAGTGAAGGTCCTGACTTCGGCTAGAGCAAAACAGGATGGATCAGTGGATCCCACACGACAAGTGACGGTGGAGCAAATCCACAGAGAAGCTCCCCGCATCCTCCAGAGCCAGATTGAAGTTGGGGAATCTTCCAGGCCCAAGCCCAGGGTTACCACACGCATTCTCCTCAACAAATGGCGGCGTCGGCAAGAAGAAAAGGAACGCTACCAGAAGCAAAAGTATGAAGAGGAGAGGCGCAGGTCTGAAGAAGAGGCGCGCAGGAGAGAACTAGAGGAGCATGCACGGGAACAGGAGCGTGCACATTGGGGGTGCGCATTCTTTAGACACTGCTGGAACGAAGGCCTGAAGCTCCCCACATTGAGGAATTGCCCTGAGTGCCCTGAATACAGGCAGGAATCTGTCAATCGCCGATCCGTCCATGAAAGAATTGGAAGGATGCACCCTAATGACGGTCGGCGTCTAAAAATAAACGAAGTCATTGATCACCCAATGAAAAGACAAGCTGGCCAAAGGTGGGTTGATCAAGAGGAAGAGGAGTGCAAGTACATCTGGCAAGAAGGACAACGGTGCCCGCTTGGCTTGAGGAAAAGCCATAAGAGAAGGGTTCAACACTTGAGGAACCAAGAATTGAAATAGGCGGGAGTCCAGAAAAAGCAGGTGTGGTGCCCAAAGGACAAGCCTGAAGGATCGGGTCGTTCGGCTCTAGCGTGCATGGTATATTTTCTGCCGAATGAGTTCATGGCTCCCGCTAATCAAGTTGTACAGGAAGAGGTGTGTCCAGATGTCAATGAGGATGAGCAACTCGGGGGATTGATGGCGCAGTTGGTGTTGGCTAAGCAGGCCACCTTTGACAAGCTGGCTAGGAATCGACACATGAGGCCGTTGTACTTGAAGGGATACGTCAATGGCAAGCCATTGACCAAGATGTTTGTTGATAGTGGAGCTACAGTCAACGTAATGCCATACACCACCATCAGGAAGCTTGGCATGGGCCCCGGGGACTTAACGCCAACAAGCATAATTCTGAATGATTTTGCTGGGAATCCTTCAGATACCAAGGGTTGCGTGCACGTGGACTTGATGATCGGATCCAAAACTTTGCTCACAACCTTCTTTGTCATTGAGGGAAAAGGAGCTTACAGCTTGCTGCTTGGACGTGACTGGATCCATGCCAACTTTTGAATCCCATCTACCATGCATCAACAGCTGGTTCAGTGGGTAGACGATGACATTGAGGTAGTCCAAGCAGATGATTCAGTGAGCATTGCAAATGTCGAGCCAGCTTTCTGGGAATACCAAGGCATTGATTGCTTCTCAGGAAAGGACTGGGGGGAGGTCCTGTTGAACCAGTCAGCAGTGATCAACAGCCGATTCAAGCTGTCGGCTCTTATAGTAATTTTTAAATGGATAATCCAGTTGATGGAACTGATGGAAAGTTAGGGCGTGGATTCATGTCGGCTGATAAATTAGAAGAAATTGATATTGGAGATGGTGACAAGCCAAGGCCGACATTTATCAGTGCTAGCTTGGAGTCAAGTTTCAGAGAAGAGCTGATTAGGCTGTTGAAGGAGTATAAAGATTGCTTCGCTTGGGATTATTCGGAGATGCCTGGTTTAGATCGTTCTATTGTGGAGCATCAGTTGCCCATCAAGCCTGGTTTTAAGCCATATAAGCAACCTCCCCGAAAAATCTACAAGGATGAGGTATTGGCCGACGTGAAAAAAGAAATTGAAAGATTACTTTATGCAAATTTCATTCAGCCGTGCAGATATGCGGAGTGGATTTCTAACATCGTCCCTGTCTACAAGAAAAATGGGAAGATGAGGGTTTGAATAGACTTTAGAGATTTGAACAGAGCCACTCCTATGGATGGATATCCAATGCCTGTTGCTGATCTGTTGGTTGATGCCGCTGCCGGACATAAAGTTATAAGTTTCATGGATGGTAATGCAGGGTACAATCAGATATTTATGGCAATAGAAGACATATCGAAGACGGCCTTCAGATGTCCTGGTCATATAGGCCTGTTTGAGTGGATCGTCATGACGTTTGGGTTGAAAAATGCCGGTGCAACTTATCAGCGAGCCATGAATTATATCTTTCACGAGTTGATCGGCAAGATTGTTGAAATTTATATTGATGATGTTCTGATCAAATCTTTGAATCATGACTCGCATTTAGAGGATGTAAAGAGAACTCTAGAATGCACCCGGAAGCATGGGTTGAAAATGAATCCAAACAAGTGTGCATTTGGCGTTTCAACAGGAGAATTCTTGGGATTTCTGGTACATGAAGGAGGGATTGAAGTTGGTAAGAAAAGCATGAAAGCTATTGACGAAGTTGTTCCTCCAACCAACCTCAAGGAATTGCAATCACTGCTTGGCAAGATCAATTTCGTAAGAAGGTTCATTTCAAATTTGTCGCAAAAGGTCTTGCCCTTTTCTCCTCTGTTGAAGCTCAAGAAGGATCAAAAATTTGAATGGGGTGACGAACAACAAAAGGCTTTCGATGAGATCAAGCGATACACGAAGGAACCACCAGTGTTGGTCCCTCCACAGCTGAACAAACCTTTTAAGTTGTACGTGGCGGCCGATACCCAAACTATTGGATCGGCCCTTATACAAGAATTTGAAGGAAAGGAGCGGGTAGTAGCGTACCTTAGCCGAAAATTACTTGATCCTGAGACCAGGTATTCGGCTACGGAGAAGCTGTGTTTATGTGTTTACTACTCGTGTACGAAGTTTCGGCACTACTTGTTAAATGCCGAATGCGTTGTACATTACAAGTTTGACATGATAAAACATATGTTGTCTATGCCAATTTTGAATGGAAGGATTGGCAAATGGATTCTAGCCTTATCTGAGTTTGAGCTGAAGTTCGCATCGGCAAAAGCTATAAAAGGTCAGATTATTGCCGATTTTATTACTGAGAATCGTGATCCATCAATTGATTTGCTTGAAATTACTCCTTGGGCTTTGTTCTTTGATGGATCCTCATGTGGTAAAGGTGGAGGAGTAGGGATTTTGTTGATTTCACCCAGGGGTGAGATGTTTGAGTTTGCTATCGCTATTCAGCCTACTATTACAAACAATCAAGCTGAGTACGAGGCGCTACTCAGAGGGCTTCAATACTTGCGAGAAGTCGGGGCTGTTTCAGTTGAAATCTATGGAGACTCAGAGCTGGTTATAAAACAATTGAACGGCCAATATGAATGTAAAAGTGATGCCCTGAGGAATTACTACGAAGAGTGCAGGGAAATCTTGAAGAGTTTTCGGTTAGTAATTCTACAGCATATTCCTAGAGAACACAATGAAGAGGCAAACAGGTTAGCTCAAAGTGCTTCAGGTTATAGAGAGAATCAAGAAGTGTTTGCCATGGAGGTATGTGCTTTTGGGAGTGATCTTGCAGAAGATGATTGGAGAAAAGAAATTATTGATTATCTTGAAAATCCATCCCGAAAGGTTTCTAGGAAGCTCAGGTACAAGGCTATAAAATTTGTTCTTATGGATGGACATTTATTTTATAAATCGTTGGCTGGGGTGTTGTTGCAATGCCTGGGTCCAGAAGAAGCAAAGAAAATGATGAGTGAAGTGCATGATGGGCTGTGTGGAGCGCATCAATCAGCCTATCGTATGAAGTGGGTTATCAGGCACACTGGATGTTACTGGCCAACAATATTAGAAGATTGCTTTGAATATTACAAAGGTTGTCAGGACTGTCAGAGGTTTGGGAACATCCAGAGAGTTCCAGCATCAGCCTTGAACCCTATTATCAAGCCATGGCCATTCAGAGGATGGGGTATAGATTTGGTTGGCCATATAAATCCACCATCTAGCAAGAGGCATAAGTTTGTGCTTTTGGCAACAGATTACTTCACCAAATGGGTTGAGGCAATTCCACTAAAGAAAGTCACGTCAGAAAACATGATCGAGTTTGTCAAAGAACACATCATTTACAGGTTTGGAATTCCTCAAACGATTACAACTGATCAAGGAGCTCAGTTTGTGTCTTTGGAGTTCAGGGAGTTTGCCGAAAGCATGGGAATCAAATTGTTTAATTCTTCTCCTTATTATGCCCAAGCTAATGGTCAAGCAGAGGCTTCTAACAAGATCATGATCAAGCTTATACAAAAGAAGATTGATCAGAAGCCAAAGAGGTGGCATTCGGTACTCAACGAGGCTTTATGGGCTTACCGAATGGCTCCTCATGGAGCTACAAAAACTTCTCCTTATGAGTTAGTTTATGGGCATCATATTGTTTTGCCCTGGGAAATACAATCAGATTCTAGGAGAGTTATTTTGCATGAGGATTTGAGCTCCAAAGATTACAGTGGCTTAAAGATGGATGAGTTAGAAGATTTGCATATGATTCGTCTTAGAGCCCTGGAAAACATCGAGAAGAACAAGATGCGAGTTGCTAAATATTACAACAAAAAAGTAAAGGTTAAGCAATTTGCAGAAGGAGATTTGGTTTGGAAGGCGTTATTGCCGATTGGGACTAAGTACAGTGTGTTCGGCAATTGGTCCCCGAACTGGGAAGGCCCTTTTCGGGTAGTCAGATGTGTACCTGATAATGCTTACATATTAAAAACTTTACTGGGAGAAGAGTTTACTGCTGCTATAAATGGTAGATATTTGAAGAGATATTATCCTAGTATTGAAGTTGATCGTTGATCACAAACACCAGGGTTACAAGCATTTGATAACACAGAGACAGCCAGCGTTCAAGATAGAAGCCGCCTTTAGAACAAAAATCCTAAGCAGGGGAAATGGCCAATACTAAGATGTATTGCCCTTAGCCCAAAAAATACATAACATTACAGATGTTTCTTGCCGGCTTTTATTTGACAATCCAGCTACTCAAGATTACAAGGGGATGGGAAGCAGAAGGCCTGGTGAAAGAAGCGAAAGTATGCTTCATTCATTTTTCTTGCTTTGCTTCCTCAGCTCCTCCCTCTTCAACTGTTCCAGGACCACCGTGATGGCAACCTAGAAGCTTCGAGGATTGCTATGACTTGCTGCTTCCATTAGGCTGTCCCAAGCGGCCTTCAAGTTGCTATACCTGTCAGAGAAGTCTAAAAGGGGGAACAGTTGTCAAGTGAAATGAGATTGAGTGCAGGAGTTAAACAGAGATGGTGATCTTACCCCCAATCAATGCCTCTAAGCTCATGCGGCATTCGCGTTCGGCATGGCAGCGGGCAGTGATGTTTCGCAGATCATGCTCCAGATGCCGAATGCGGCGGCGTAGCTGGTGATTGACCCTCTGTTCCGGCGTGGCGTCCTCTTCTTCAAGGGAGGAGTTAGAGGAGATGTACTCGGGCGTTTCTTCCGTCCCAAGGATTTCTTCAGGAAGCAAATCAAGGCTGGAGAAAATAAGAGGGGGTAAACATAAGTTTGCAATTGAGAGCAAGAAACAGATTAAAAGAAAACTCACTCTCGAATAGTACGCTTCTTTGGTGGGGTGTTGTCCTCCTTGATGGGTTGCTTTCCCTTGTCCGCCATGGCTTTGGGGTTTTCTCCTTTGAGCAAGGGGGAGGAGATGTGAAGTGATGGAAGAGTATGCGAGTGGATTTGCAGGGCACCCAAGGGGGCTAATTTATTGACTGTGAGAGCGCATTGGGAGTGATGACTGGTTGGCGTACGTTATTGGAATACCAAGCGGCAGGGTTTTCTTCCTGAATGCGAAGGGTTTTCATTGAACAGTGTTTATGGTTCCCGAATTGAGGATTTTCTGCGGATTTTGCACCAAGGGGCAGTTGCTTTCGCGTATTCGGCTCAAGTAAAAGTACTGAATTCGTTTGAGAGCAGTAAAGTTCGCAGTTGCAAGCAGGAGGGGATCATCAGAATACAAGCATGGAAATTAAAATTCTTTATTTATTGCTGAAATCAAGCATCCCTAGTACAATCTAATCGAAAAGCCTATTTAGCACAGACTGGGGATGAGTGAGTTCGGCAATGGTATTGCCGTGGCCATCGAGGCGCTCCAAGATGACTTCGATCTCGTCGATGTCTTCTGGTGCGCCGCCCTGGAAGCCGCGCGGCAGGATGGAGTAGTCGACGCCGGTGTGCATCGCCATGGCTGCCAAGCCCAAGGTGGTGTCGAGGCGGATGCCATGCACGGCCACCTCGTCCACGCGGTCTTCTACCGCGGCAAGGCGCTCTGCCGGCGTGTCTCCACGGGCGTTCACCTTGTCAGCCAATTACTCCACCAGCATTTTCAGCTGGTCAAGCTCGGCGTCGCGGGCTGCAGTTGCGAGGCAATGGTGGTGAGTATCGAAAGGTGAATTGGATTGAAGATTAATTTGAGGGATATACCATCGATGGTTGCCAACAACTGTTTGTGCTGGTCCTCCCACTCGATTTCGGTGATGCGGGCTTTCTTGGAGATTACTCCCAACTCGCGCCGGGATTCGTCACGCTCCACCTTGAAACGAAGGGCGTCGCGCTCGTCGTAGGGCACGGGGGAGTAGCTGTTCGACTCCGAGGAGTCGCCTGGCAGAGACGGATTCGTGGCCGGCGCAGGGGTCGGGTTCCATTGAATGAGCCTAAAACAGAGAAGATCGTCAGAAACAGAAGGAAATCTAAGACAAATCATAAAGGAAGTTGGCGATCACTGCCTCTGACGCGCGCCGGCGCGACTCCCTTCCGCCTCGTCGGCGGCGCAGCGCCTGTTGCTGCTACCCGCCATTGGTTCTTGGAGCTGCGCTGGTGGTGGAAAGGCAGGCTTGGATTGGCAAAGGTTTGGAGGCTAAAGGCTTGGTGAAAGACTAGGGGCACCTACGGTTTTATTTATAGGGATGGTGAAAAGATCGTGGCCCTGGATCGTGGTGCATATCCCGAGAAATTTGGAAAGTGGAGAGATGTCCTTAACCTAATCACTGTCGGGTCGTTTGGAATTCAAGCTGAGTCGTATTCGGTTGACTGGCTTGGCTGAGTTGCGGTTGGGGTGCTGTTCGGGTATCGTACTGTTTGACCGCAGTTACTGAATGAATCGTCCAGAAAATTGCAAGCAAGGTAATACAGAAGAAAGGAAAATGAAGTTTACAAGGACGATTGGTTCAGTTCTACATTGCTTAGTACAATCAAATGTTCAAGTGCTTTGCAATGACGCTAGAGGCATTCGATAGTATTTTATTGATATTCTCCATCCGTTCCTGGTAATCTCTCTGAATGTTGGACAGGGCGGAGAGTTGTGCCTCCAGCTGGTTTGCTTCAGTCACGGCCGTTGGTGCTTCCTCTTGGGTTTTCTCTATTAATCCAGGGAGCTCGGCTATCTTTTTCTCGTCAGCTTCAATTTCAGCTGACAAAATCCTCAGCTCAGTTTCTAGTGCAGTTTTTCTGGCGGTTTTCGATTCAAGAGCAAACTGCAGTTTGGCCAGCATCTCCTTGTTGCTCTCGATTTGGGCTTGTGAACCTTTTGCAGCTTGTTCAGCTTTGGCTTTCTTTTGCTCGAGAACTGGTCGGGAGGATTGGCTCTTCAAGGCTCGCCTTATTGCCACATAATGGATATCCAAACCTGAGATAGGCTCCAAGGAAGTTTTGATGTCTTCAGGGAGCTCTTGATGGATGGATTCAAGCATTTCCTCGAAGTGATCGACATCTCTGATTTGATCCCGAGCATCTTTCTGTAGCCAAGAAAAGATTTCTCTGAGCCTTGCCTGAGTTTCCTCTGACAGAACCTGATTTGAGGGTTCTTCATCCCCTGTTTCGGCAGTTGGATCATTCACCATGAATAAAGAGCTTGGAGGTGATGAAGTTTGATCCTGAGAAGGATTGCCGAATTAGTGATGGTTTATTTAAAGGAGATAATAGAGTTAGATGCCTGCACTTAACTCGTGCCTGATTCCTTGAATTGGGACAGAAGCCTGTTCAGGTTCAGGGGAAGTTTCCTGGGCAACCAACTGAAGAGGAGTTTGAGGAGTTCTTGGCAAAGCTGAAGCTTCTACTTGAGGGGAAGCTGGTGCAGTCCCTGGATTTGAAGCTTCTGGATGGAGTGAAGGTGGATTCATCCCTGGGGAGACTGGAATTTCCGATTGGCAAAGGGAGATTGAACCCTTGGAGAGTTTGAAACTTCTGGCTGGACTGAGGATGGGTTCATTTCTGGTGAAGCTGGAACTTCTACCTGAGCAGGAAATGATTGAGGCCTTGGTGAACTTGGACTTGAAGCATGCTGAGGGGAGGAGGTCTCCACAGGATGGTTCACCAATGTTTCTTCTGCAAATGC
This sequence comes from Cenchrus americanus, assembly GCA_947561735.1. Lineage (NCBI taxonomy): Eukaryota > Viridiplantae > Streptophyta > Magnoliopsida > Poales > Poaceae > Cenchrus > Cenchrus americanus. The sequence continues at coordinate 69,584,586 of OX387244.1, read as the reverse complement.
CAGATGAAGAGTAAATGCCAGTGTAAATAGTGACCTTTGAAGAAAAAGAAGTAATAAAGGACATACCAACAGATGGAGCATTGGCAGGTTCTGAAGCTGATGGTTGCTGGGTTCTGGTCTGAAATTGCACAAGATGAAATTTATCAGATGAAGAATGGTCTTGTGTTCAAGAAAAAAGAGATATTACCTCAATGAGGACCTTTTTAGTGGTTCTTTTCTTCTTGGCAGCTGGAGGTGCAACCAAGGTTAGAGCTTTTCTCTTGTCAGAAGTGGAGCTGATGAGAGTTGGGTCCATTGTAGCATATCTGGCCATCAGCTGAGCCAGCGTTGTGGATTTGAATCCCAGAGCTGAAATTGGGCCTACCACATTATAAGCAATTGTCCTAGCTCGAGGGGCAGGTACTGTATTCTGCAGAAGGTGATCAAAATCATGGTTAGTAGTGAAAGGTATGCTTGATCAAAGGAAAAAGACAAGTGGGTTACCTCTGAAGTTGGCTGAAAATCAGGCATCAGCTCAAGGCAGAATGAGTACACTGGCTCACTGAAGATATGGTCATGGAATTCTTTCCACCAGGAGATGAAGAGGGGGTGAGCTATTGTTATTGGTGTGAAAAGCCAGGTATAAAGAGTTGGGCTGCATTGATACTCAAAAACCCTTCTGGCTTGTATGCTATCCTTGATTTCCTCTCTGGGTTTGAGGAATTCATGAAGGAATAGTCTTGGGGGCATTTGGCCACATCCTAGTTATCGGGCCATTATATTTGGCTGATAATATTCATAGGTGCTGTGATTTAGCCTCCCTCCACAAAATTCTGCTGGCAAAGCACATGGATGGATAAAGATATTGAAGATTTCTATAGATCTTGCATCATGGCATCCAGTTTCAAAGGAGAATTCAAAGGGGAGGGTTAAATTATCATTGTTCAGATAAGGGAGCCAAAGAGGATCAGGAAAGCCTTTGAAGAAGAGCTCAAAAAGATGGCTGACATTCTGGTCAATAGATATGGTTGAAGCAGCTTCTCCATGAGTTTGGCATCCCCTAGTGATTTGAGCTTCTCCTTCATTGTGGTTAGATGAAGGGAAAAGCCGATTGTTGAGATTGATGTTGACAATCCGGTGCATGTACAGTTGCAGCCACATGTGCACAAACCACCAAGGGCCGTTGACACATGATATCTTCTAGCCAGTGTGCATTTGAAAAATAGTCTGATGAAGCATATGATACACACTCCCTACGAGATATTTTCCAAGAGGGATGCGATGACCAGTAGCCAAATCTGTATCCATGACAATGTGATCCAAAGTTGGCTCATTGGCTTTACCACAGAAGATGAATCTACACAGCCACATATTCAGGAACGCCCTGTATTCCACTTCACCTAGAGGGTCGTCTTTCATGTGATTCTGGATATATGACTTGTATCCGCTTCCTGACTTCACTCCTGTCTGCCTTGTGGAGCCTTTGTATTGTAAAGGATACATGGGTCCTGAGATATCAAGGCCGGTGATCATGTATACATCGGCCAAAGTGGGAGACATTGGGTCGTGACCAAAGAGGAAAGCATTGACGCCATTTGACCAGAAATGGCAGGCTGCTATCAAAAGATTTTCATTCTTTGGGGTTTCGGCCAAAGATAATTCCAGGCATTGAGCGATGAGGAGGATGTCCCAATTGATGGTTTTGGCGCTGTTATCTGCAAGTATCCTCTTGTACCAATTTCTCCAACCTGCAATTGGGGGCAAAGGCCAGTTCTTGAAAGCATCTTGCCACAGAGGAGGCCCTGATAAAGCCGCTTTGAAGGGGATTCTCCTGGATTCAGCTTCAATGAATTCACGGGGATCAGAAGTTCCCACAGGACCGAGGAAATAGGATGTCGAGTTGACCTCGGTGTGAATCAAAAGCTCGGTGGAAAGCTCCTGACGAGGAAAAGTGGAAGAAGAAATCTAAGGTAGGAGTCGAAAAGGATAATGCCGAATGGATTTTAAGGGGATGAAATTTACCTGAGCAGCTTGATTTTGATCCGCCATTGAATATTTGAGCTTGGGGAAAAGATGACCTAGGGTTTGGATCTGGGTGGAGGCTCCGGTGGATTGCAGGAAGAAAGAATAGGTGTTGAACAGATTTGACTTGGAGGCATCGGCGTTTACAGTCAATTTCGGAATAAAATCACTTTTATCCCGTAATTGAAGGGGCATATGTTAACACCGAAAATTGATACAGGAAAGAGGCTGATTTGTGGGCCTAACTTGGTAACAAATCCCGTTCGGCGGAGAAAGATCTCTTCAGAGGATTCGGTACAAGTGCCTGCGGTCGGCAGTGTGTTTCCGTTCGGCAGAAGGACTGTTTGCGCTGGATTCGCGGGATCGCGTGCTGACGTGGCCCGAGCGGAAGGAAGGGACGAATGGATGGATAGGCATTCGCACTTGGGCATTAAATTAGGTATCAAATATTGTGCTCGTAGTCCACCAGGAGTCATGTTAGGACAGGGTATAAATATGAACCCTGGATGTATGTAATTGTAATCGAACATTCTCATAACAAACCGGCTTTACGCCAAACTTTCGAGTCCTAGTCGTGTCGTCGAGTTCTTCGAGAGGGTTCATCGATCCGTCGACCTCCGTAAGTACCGGCAACCTTGTATCATGTCTAGTATCATGCGGTGGATTTAGATCGTGATGCAAGTAGTCTTGTTACTATGCTTGGTATCATGCGATGGATTCAAGCTTGGTTCGAGAAGGTTTCTTGTTAGATCATGAGTCGTGCGGTAGGCTAAGATCTAGCTTGAAGCTAGTTATCGGCTCTATTAGATTTGGCAAGATCTAATAGATTCATTAAGTTACCACGTGTTGCTTTGAGTTTTTACTTTATGTTTAAATTCATGTAACACTCCTTTGCCCCATTTAGATTGGTTTGAATCGGCTTTATATTCTTCGGTGATCCTTATGCAAAACATGTTCACATCTTTGGTTCAATATGGCATGTGGATCACGTGTTCTCTAATAGCCGAAACCGAATCAATCTAAGTTGTCACGTGTTGCGGGTTCAAGCGTGTTAAATCTTGTGTGAATCTTGACAGAACCGGGTATCATGCGGTAGATGCAGGTTTTGGGTTGTTTTAAAGCTAATCATCCGGTGGATTAGATTTCGATTCAATCTGATAGATTTATCATCTTTAGCAATGTTTGTTCCTTCTCCATGGATCCCGATTCGGCTGTACAGCCGTATTCGGTTGTGCCTTCATGACTAAAACGCGCTTATAAGTTATGTTTTAAATAATGCGTGCTTTTAGCTTTCCATATTTAGATTGTATCATGCGGTAGATAGATCTTTTTATGGCTGGTGGTGTGATTTCAAACAAGTTGTATCATGCGGTGGATTAACTTGTTTGGTTTCGTGCTTGACGGGTCTTAAAGTACCTAGACATGCGGTAGACTAGTGCTTTGGGCCTATGCGTGCTTGTTCATAACATATTTGTAATCATGTTTTACTTCATTTACTTTTACTTTTGTTTATCCTCGAGGATCGGTCATGATCTTGTGCACGAGCAACGTTGTTTAAACAAAGACCGACCTTTCGTCATGCTTACATCATCTATTCGGCTATGTTCTGTTTTACGCTTTAAAGTTCTCGAACGGTTTTCAATCTATTGGCAGATAGCTCCTTATAGCTATATGCCATCTTACATGGCTTTCTAGCCGCAAATATGGAACTGTCTGGTACCACCCGGCAAGTTCCAAGCTTTGGTATTTAACTACTTTGTCTTTTGTCAATTTTCAGGAAAAATTGACTCGCACGCTCTGAAATCTGCTCGTGTGTTATGCCAGCTTGTTCGGCTTGCTGTGTGCTTGGCGCAGGGTGCGGATTTTGCGTCAACAACTATCAGGAACACATGGTAGTAAACTGTAGTTGTCAGCTCTGTATTTATCCTCTTCGGACTCACATGACCCAAGTTGATTAATTGACGGGTGCAAAAGAATTGCTTGAGCATCTCCAGCAATTTTGAGTCCCCTTTCAAGGTCTATTAGGAGTATTAAATGTAAGATTATTTATAAAAAAATTACACGAATGGACCGGAAATTGCGAGACGAAACCATTAAGTCTAATTAATCTGACATTAGAGATTGTTTACTGCAGCACGACATTGTCTAATCATGACATAATTAGGCTCGTTAGATTCGTCTCGAAAATTAGGGTAGGGGTCGTGGAATGAGTTTTGTCATTAATCTGCATTTAATACTCCAAATTAGTGGAAAGAAGATTGATTTGATGGGCTGTTGGTGAAAATTCTAGGAACTAAACTGGCCCTAAAAAGGTATTGGAAGAAATAAAGAGGGACATCTCCAAGAGTTTCTAATAACCAACTCCTAAAATATAGAAGATCTTGTTTCTTAAAAAGCATTGAAAGAAAGAAAGAAGGACATCTCCAAGAGTTTCTAATGATGAATTGACGGGCGCAAAAGAATTGGCGGCGTTCGAAAGGCCTTGTTTTGACTTATTGCACTATACTTTTCCCTTACAACCAATCTGTCATACAAGTTCTTGCGTAGTACTTTTCGCTCACAACTAATCTGCCGGCTTATACATTTAAGACATGTCGAACGTCATGAATCTTATACTATTTTTAATTTATTCTAACCTTTACATATTTTTTAATCTGTTTGTGCCCTTCCGCCTTTAGATTAGGCACGATTGATAAGTGTGTAAAGTTACACGGAATGAGGTGATTTTTCGGGAATCCTAAAAGATTAGGATGATGTATTAAGAGTTGTTGGAGAGAGATTTTTTCTCGTCTTCCTAAAATCAAGGGTTAGGAAGAGATTTATGATTCTTTTGGAGATGCTTTACCTACTCAAATTTATCTAACTTCAACGAAATTTATAAAGATTAGGAAGATGGATTAAGAGTTGTTGGAGAGGGTTTTTGGTCTCATCTTACTAAAAATCAAGGATTACGAATGGATTTATAGTTCTCTTGGAGGTGCTCTAACACATTTCTTGCTAACAGGGTGCGGCTAGTTTGTCATTGCTTGCGGGTTTTCGAAATGATGTAAGTTTGGCGAATAGTGGTATTTTTAAAGAGCTATAGATACCTATTCAGGCACTAATTTTCCTGGCGAGCCCAAATAATTTCAGACAGATCAGGTCCCATTTTCACCACTAGCTCGAGGCTAGCAGCACGATTAGGAGCAGAGAGGGACGCACACACAACGGTGTAGCTTTCGCCGCTGAGACGGATGACCGGGCTCACGCTCGGCCCCTCGCCCTGGCAGGAGATCTCAAAGATCGGTGTATCCGCAGAGTAGTTTCCGCTGTAATCGGCGGTTGCTTGGGTTGCATTGGCAAGATAGAACGGGTAGCGGATTTCGACGTCGCCGCACCGGAACGATGACTCCAAGCACATGGAGCCGTCGTATGTGGCCGGAAGAGGGCTGCCATGGGAGGCGGGAGCATGGACGGCGAGGAAGACGAACATGAGGAAGGGGAGGCGCGGTAGGTGAGAAGCCATGGCTGTGGCGAGAAGGCGAGGCAGCACGCTCATCTGGCTGGTGAAGTTTGTTGGGTTTGATGCAGGACTCCTAGAAATCCGCAGTAACCGGAGCTGGCAAGGTAGAACGGACACCAGAACGATCGTTGTGTTGGCAGAGACCAGAGACTCTGGTTGGCGTTGACTCCCGGAGCAACCACGCAAGACTTCCGAGCGGCCACTCCCGGTTACGCGGAAAGAACGTCCTCACACAGGAACACGTCCAGCAAGAGATTTTTTTATAAATTATAGCTTGGAAAAGTATGATCAAACTAGCAGAAGGTATAGAGCAAACAAAACCTCACAAAACTGTCAGTTGCGGGGAAGCAGACATAAGACTTTAAAAGTAACCGTGCGATCTCAGCAAATGAACATTTACATTCCACACCGTTTGAACTCCAAGAGGGCAGGAAATCGTGAAAGAAAATTGATGCAGGGGAAGATGAGTCCTCGACTCGAGGCATACGTACCGGTACCGCAATGGTCAGCAGTCGGGCCGCCGTCGCAGAAACAGGTGAACCCTGTCCCGCCGTTGGTCTGGTTGTGCCCGTAGCCGCACCATCCGCTGGAGCGCTCGCATCCGAGGCACTGCTGGGAGTGAACGTCGTAGTTCAGCTCGAACCTACCCTGCAGCAGCACCTCATCGAACGAGCCATTCGGACTAGGCGCGCCCCCAATCATCTTCTTGTGGGTACGAACACCGGCGCCACCACCAACTCCTCGCACTCGTACTCGTACGCCTCAGCCCCGGTGATCGCCGGCAGCACGTACGATTTCTTGCCATCCTGTTGGCACCCGCTCAACTCCCAGGCGGCAGACGATAGGGAGATGTTCTTCTTGCAGTCGTAGATGAAGGTGATGTTGGAATCGGAGGGCGTGAGCTGCAGCCAGGAGCTGGTGGTGTCGATGGTGAGGTTGTTGCGGAGGCGCGGGCAGCCGAGAGCATGATACCCGTCGACATCGGCATCGGAGACCGTGATAGTGTGCGCCTTGTAGTCGATGCTGTACACTCTGTAGCGGTGGGACTGGACGGGGAGGATCAGCGTGGCGTTTCTCTCGCGCAGACAAGGCCGAGCCCGGGGTAGCCGCAGTCGGGCTTGGAGGAGTTGGTCAGGGAGAACGGGTAGCGGGCGACATGGTCGCCGCAGGTGACGGCCTCGCTGCACGAAGGGGGAAGGGCGTCGGCTACCGCTACGGCGAGGAGGACGAGGGCGGGGAGGAGGAGGTGGGGGAGAGGCAGAGGAGCCATCGCGCGTGTGAATGGGAAACGGATGCAGAGACCCTGGACTGCTGGTGAACTCGGCGAGATATTGCATGCGTGAGAGTCAAACAGTCAAGTGAGGGAGTTGGAGGCTGACAGCGATCGGTTCAGCGATTCGATGTAGAAATTTCTCGCCATATCTGGACCGGGAGAGACAGCGGGCGGTTAACGATTGTAACAAGTGCGCTCTGATTTTAGTCCAAAAGAAAGGTCCCAAGCCTGAATCTAACATTTTACTGCCTCTCGTCCATTCTAAGCACAAGCTTCCTGTTCCTGGTACCAAAACAAGTATGCGAATATGCGATAGTCATATGAAGGAATCAACTTATCTCTCTTTTCAGCTGAACTTGATTGTTGATTCTATCTAATGCTTGGCACTGCTACTAGCGAGCACAAATTATCTTATTTTCATTTGGAATTTACTGTACATTTGAGATTATCTAGCACAAACGAAATAAAACGAAGACTCTGTTTTGTGTCTCGCGGTGGTTTGGTTACATATCACACAACCAAAATAGCCACTCGGCTCGTGTAAAAAAAAAACCACTAGGCTACACCCTCCCAACAAGGCAACAATAGATCATACTTCCTCCTTCCATTTCTATAGAGTGGATGACGAAAATCAACCTTTCTGGTTCAAAATTGCGGGCTACCGCAACTCTTGAAATGTTCCCTGCCAGTCTGCCACCATCTGTACTCGGCGCTCGGCGGCATGTCTCCTCCACAAAACTAATTGGCATGTGTGTGAAGTTGTGATGGTCTCCACAAGCAACGGCATGCAGGGGTGCAAAAATCCCAAAACACAGGTATGCAAATCAATGCACAGGTTTAATTCTAACTCAATCTCCCCTCGTGCATTGGTCTCTGGAGTTGCGGACTATAAAATTGGATTGGGGGAATTAATACATAGGACCAGGCTAATCATAATTTTTACCATTTTATTTTTATTCCAAACTTAATATCCAACAGTATTTACTGGGTAGTTATGTTGTACATTCATGTATGCTTCAACATTTTCTTAACTTAGTTTAACAATTTGTGAAACATAAATTAAAATTTGGACGGACTAGTTCAACATCCTATTTTAAAAATGTGGCAATAGTATATTCAAAATGTTGAAGATGTTTGTGAACTAACAAGATGTCTACTTCAAATGTCGAATTTCTTATAAAGTTAAATCGAAAAATGTTCTCACGCTTCGAGAGAGAAAATGGGTTTGAAGTCTTTGGACCCAAAATCATTAATCACCACCAATAGTTCAAAGGCTCAAGTTGTGGAAGCTAAAATCTTACGAATAAATGGTAGGATTTCTGAACAAGACAATTGTGCAAAAGACCCCTCTTTATTGGCCCGGCCCAACCAAATTTGAGCTCACTTGGCCTAGCCCATTATTGGCGACAGCGTGCTAACTTGTTTTTCGTTGCAACAAAGACAAAAAAAACGCCCACCATGTGTGGTTACTTTGGCGAAAGGAAAAAAAATCATTTCACAACCCTCATTTATATGTGTTGTTTGCACCACTCACAATAGAGAAGATTAGTTCATCGGTTTCAACCCTCAATCACAATACCAGGACACTCGTGAACTATAAAAACCATCTATTTACCCCCCTCCATGGATTTTGGGATGGTTTACACATACGTGGCGCCACGTCAACCAAACCAATGACTCCATGTCAGCGAGCATGGCTCGAGGCACCCCTTATCCCATGCTCCTCCTCCACTGGCGCCTCTCCTACTCCTCTAGCCCCGCGCCACCGCTGCTACATAGATGAAGCACTCTATGGCCACCTTCTTGCTCTCTCCTAACTCGGCCAGTACCGGCAGCTGCTCATCGCCGTCGTCTAACCAACGGCATGCTTGCTCGCTCGGGAGTGTTGTGCTCCTTGGCCGCCTTGCGCATCGGGCTCGTCGACCGGTGATGGAGCACTTCAACGATTGCAGCACCATGTCAGCTTCCCGCATGGAGAGCGTCCGCCGGACGACGCTCTCGCCGGCACTCCGCACCTCACCGTGGATGACAAGAATTGGTCGTTGTGGCCACCAATGCTGGACACCACGTGGGGTTGCTCCCACCGCAGCTGCGACGGTGCTGGCGGGTGCTGCTGCTGCAGCCCGCTGCCCGACTGCTGCCTCTTGTGCGCTGACGAGGGCGACAACGACCTCGTGTGGTTGTTACCGGCGTCCTTGGGCTTGCTCTCCCTCTCCGTCTCCTCCGATGCCTTCCTCCCCCGGCCGCTTGTTGCCATCGACTCAGCGCCGCTACAACATGTCGTTGCTCCACTATGTGCCGCCCGCCGAGGTAAAGCCAGCCAGCCCACCGTTTGCCGCAACACCGTACCCCGTCGCGCCATCCCTCTCCCGTACTCCATCGTGCCACCACCAGTACCGTAGTCGCAGCTCATTGTCGCCGCTGAGGTGGCACCTCCCTACGCCGGATGCGCCCGAGGTGAGGAGGGGAGTCGATCCTCCCCCCCCCCCCTCTCTCTCTCTTTTCCCCTCTCTTTCCCCCCTCTCCTCGGCCGCAGGCGAGCGCCGCCACTGCCGCCCGGACCAGCCCTGATCCACTCCTCTGCTTCCCCGTGAGGAAGATGGTCATTTTCCTTTAGCCCCCTCTGTCTTTCCCTTTTGACTCGTTGGTTTGGACGATGAGGCGCCATGTATGCAAAAACCACTTTGACGTGGCGCCACGTATGTGAAAACCATTCGAAAATCCATCGATGGTTTTGATAGTTTGTGGGTGTCCAATGCCTAGTTTTATGGTTGAGGGTTTAAAACCAGACAACACCTGCAGATGAGGGTTGTTAAATGGACCTTTTCCTTGGGGAAATCTTATATATCTCCACAAGGTAATACGTAGTATGTATTGAAACTATAACCCACTAGTAACCCAATTGACAGTTCTCACAGTCCAACAACATCAAACCCTAGCGCACCTTCCTCCATCTCATGTCGCCGCTACCCTCGTCTCGAGGTCGCGATGAGCTCCCCCTACTATAGCCGCCACGACCGCCTTGCCCGCACTGCCTATCATGGCCGCTACCCGCCATGCCCGCGCCCCCAATCTGAACACACCCTTGAAAGGACCTTGATGTCGTCTAGAGGGGGGTTGAATAGGCGAGATGACCAACTAAAACTTTTCTTCCCCAAAAACTTGAACTGCTAGTGTCCATCGGGAAGACTGGTGGTGCTGACTGATCAGACCGGTAATTGAATCTGCTCACAGGAGGCACCTATCAGACCGTTGCCTAGCAACGGTCAGATCGATGTAGCACAAAGAACCCGCAAAAACAGCTTCAAACTCCTCTTGACTTCCAGCACAAACCAAACTTGGTGAGTGACCTTGCTAGATGATCACAAGTAGGGTAATCATCCCTGCACACACAAATAGCATACCTAAGTAGATCGAAGTGGAAGCAAATCAAATATGCTAGAAAACAACTTAAAGATGCAATCCATAAAGAGACAAGAATTTGTTTCCGAAGCTCACCTCCCACTAAGGAAAGGCTACGTCTCCGTTGAGGAGCTTGTAAGGGAACTTTTCCACAACAAGTCAGGTCTCTTTCAACCAATTTTCTCCTTTCCAATAAGGCGATCTTTTTCACGAGAGGCAAGATCACAACCCTCACAAATTTGTTTTTGCTTACCACAACCTTGGGAGCTAACCGGCGACACCTAGCGTCTAGGAGGCAAACCTCCAAGAGTAATAGACGCTCAATGCTTGTAGATGCTAAATTGAAGTGCTCAAGCTATGGGATTGCTCTTGTTAACTCACAAAGGCTCTCTTGAGCTCACTCTCTCAACCCAACCCAACTCAAAGATATGGCTTGAATCCACAAATCTCACAAAGAGGGGTTGGGGAGAGCCACTAAGGCTTAGGGCTTGCAAAGAAGGGCTTAGGAGCTCAGCAACATCACCATAAACAACAACCCTCCATTGTAGGAGGTTTGTGGTATTTATACCCCTCAAGGGAGAAAACTAGTCGTTAGCTGTCGGGCGGCACCAGTCGGAATGGTGTCCCACACCGGTCAGATCGGTCAGGCTTGAGACACCCCAAAACCCTTTCTTTCACTCTAACACTTCACCAAAGAGATGAAGTGACTCAGGTTAGGTTAGGAGGGTTTGTTAGCACACTCTAAGGCTCTCAAGGCTATTTCTCACAAGGTTTTTCAAAGAGCACTTTGACTTAGTCATTAAGATAAAGTTGCATCCCTTTTGATAGTACGACATACCTATACTCAAGAATAAATAAAAACACCATGTCAACCTCTTGAGCTTGATTGTCTCCAATCTTGCCATACTTGAACAATTTTCACTAGAGGGATTTCAACTTAGCCAATGTCTTGAGCACGTCCATACTTGAGGTAGTGACTTAAAATATTTCCATCTACCATAAGAATGCACACTTAGATCCACAAGTCACTCCATATTGTCAATCATAACATTTAGATTAGTCGCATTGCTTCCCTCGATTAAGGCTTGGGTATGATACTTCGAGACCCCACGGATACTAGAACTTAACCTTAGCAAAACACCAATGGCAACCTAGCTAGAACCAACGATTACTTAGTCCCTCACCCTAGTCATCTCGGTTGATCTCTTCATCACTTACCCAATTCACTTTGAGTTTGGTTTTTACTCATCTGCAATTAATCTGCATTTGAAATACAGCTTCAAATGTGTGTTCTAAATTAACAATGAATATGCAAGCTTCCAATTATGGACCATTAAGTCTATACTCATCCTTGTGTCCTATTTCAATTACCACACGAAGCCTTGCATTTAATTTAGAGTGAATTATCAATTCCTCTTTTATGATCCATTTGTATTTCAATCAAAGCACCATATTTATCGGAGACAGTGAATTGACCTTTGCAAAATATCCCTAATATTTATCTTTATTTGTTGCTTTATACTTATTTTTGTTCATTAGGATCACACATTTGATTGTCATCTTTCAATGTGAGCCATATTATTCATTCATCAATACATATGTCAACAATAACTCATGATAAATATATAAATAAAGCATGATCACAATGTTAGACAAATATGTTAGATCTTTAATCGTCTTGCCATTCAATTCATCAAAATCCACTAGGGGACTAGATGCACTTTCATCCCTGCGGGAGGTCGGCGGTCGTCACGCGTTGCTGGGTAGCCGCACGCCACGGGGTGGTCACCGCCATGGCCAGCCTCCCGTGTGCCGGTGTGTCGTCGGGTGGCCGTCGCGCCGCCGACCCTAGGGAGGAAGAAAGGAACATGTTGAATGTAAAAAAAATGTTCAAGCATTTTTTAAAAAATATAGACCAACATTTCATGAAAATGCTGGTGCAAACAATATCCAATGTTTTTTAAATAAATGTTGGTGCGACTTTTTCAAAAAAAATATTGGTTCAACTTTTTATGAAAAATATTAGTTCAACTTTTTATTTGAAAAATATTGTAACATTTTTAAATTAATAATCAAGAGGTTGGATGGTAGGATAACTAGTATTTTTAGATAGTATTTGATAGGTTGGAAATTTCTAACTCTTATCCACGTTCCATACAGAACCCCGTTACTTTGGAGAGAAGTATATTTATCTCTGCTAGTGTAGGACTAGGATCTAAGAACAACAAAAACCAGAAAACATGTACTAAGCAAACACGTGTCCATCTATCTGTCCTGTAAACTGTTGTAGCACAGTGACTACTCACCGGCAAGCCGCCCCCGCTGAAACTCGATCGCCACCCCCATGAATAATAACGGGAGGTGCAAGGACGGCGTGCCGCGCCACGGCCCAATCGATGGCCGCCCGCTGTCTCTCCCGGCCCAGTCGTAGCGAGAAATTTCAAATTTCCACATCGAATCGCAGAACCGGTCGCTGTCAGCCTAACTCCCTCACTTGACTCTCACGCACCCACATCCTGGCCGAGTTAACCAGCGTCCAGCAACCCTCCTCCGGGTCTCTGCAATGCGCTTCCCATTCACACGCGCCATGGCTCCTCTGCTTCTCCCCCACCTCCTCCCCGCCCTCCTCCTCCTCGCCGTTGCCGACGCACTCCCTCCTTCGTGCAGCAATGTCACCTGCGGCGACCATGTCGTCCAGTACCCGTTCTCGCTCCACGAGTCCGACTGCGGCTACCCCGGGTTGGACCTGATCTGCGAGAAGAACACCACGCTGATCCTCCCCGTAAAGTCTCACCGGTACAGAGTTGCCCACATCGACTACCAGGCGCACACCGTCGCCGTCTCCGACGCCGACGTCGATGGTGCCGAGTACTCAACAATCTGCCCACGGCTCCACATGAACCTCACCATCGACTACACAAGCTCCTGGCTGCAGCCCGCTGGTTCAGACTCCAACATCACATTCCTCTACAACTGCAGCAAGAACGCATCTTCAACCGCTGCCGTAGAGTTGATCGGATGTCGAGGAGAAGATGGCAATAAGAGGTCGTACGTGCTACCGGATGGTGTGGTCACAGGTGCCGAAGCGTACGAGTACGAGTGCGAGGAGGTGGTGGTGGCGCCGGTGCTGGGCGTGCACAAGGAGCGGATGGCGGGTGCCACGCCTGGCAGCCCTGCTCCGGCGAGCGGATCATTTGGAGTCGGAGACGTGGTGAGGGCTGGGTTCGAGTTGAACTACGACGTTCACTCCCAGCAGTGCCGCGAATGCGAGCGCTCCGGCGGATGGTGCGGCTACCGGCACAACCAGACCCACGGCGGCATGAACTTCACCTGCTTCTGCGATGGCGGCCCGACCACGGCGCGCTGCGGTACGTCTTCGGTGCTCCTCCTCCCCCCGCAGTATTTTTTCTACCTGATTTCATGATTTGGGTTTCCGAGTGTGGGGTAGCGCACGCACTCTTTTCTTGTCTGCTTTGTTTTTCTGGTGATGCAAACAGCCAAACCACTTTTCGAGTAACCACTTGACTAGCTAGCCGCCAGAATTAGCAGCTGCTCGTTCAGCAGTTGGGTGCGCCGGGCTCAGTTGTTGCCTGGACTAGACAGGACCTCTCTTCTGTTGAAATTTGTTTGAGACGTCACCTGAATGCCGGTTCTGTGAAAACCAGAAGCAGCGGTCAAAGTGTTCCCGTTGGTGTGTCGTAGTGACGCCAACTCCCTCCGTTCCGAAATATAGCTACATTAACAATTAACTAGGGACGGTCTAGCGGAAGGCAGACCAAGTTAATTACAAGTTACAGTACGACATAGGACTGGGCATGGCCGGGCAAGCTGAAAGCCCAGGTGCTGCTCCGTTTTGCACTCTCTCAGTTATCACCATTATTCAGGAAAACGACTGGCAGGATTAAGAGGTCGGAGCACTAGACAGCACGCCACTCGTAACACATCTTCCAGAACTTGGAAGGCTCGCAAGGTTGTTGGTTACTTTCATTTCAGCAGCTGATGGAACCTGTGACAGGAGCAGCTTGTTCGACTGACCGGTAGCTGGTGCTGATTTGTTCTGAGAGTGAAATACTGTTAGTTGGTGGTTGATAATCCAATCAACACAGCCCATTGGTCCCTGCAAGTCCAACCCCGTGTTGAATGGATCGCAGTGTCGCATTGGCCAGTAGTTGTTGCTTGATACGTTTGGTTTGGTCTTTTGGTGGTACTGAGGCTTCAGCGGCCACTTCGGTTGGACTCAAAGAGTTGCGGGACATCGTACGTCTCCCGTGATCTTCTGCGAGGCTAGACTTCACGAAATTAAATTCAGCAGATCGAGGGGGTGAGCTAACATTGGTTGGGTCGGTATTGTGCCTTGAAAGGTTGTTCCGTTCACACGGAATGTCACCTTCACCAGTCACCACTGGCAAGCTACGTGAGAAAGAGGCTTGTCGAGAAAACAATGAGTCTTGGAACCAGCTGTTTTTTTTTATTTCGCAGTCTTACTCCATCTATCACAAATACAAGCTGAGTTTTGACCAGCAGTTATTTATATGGAACTTCTATAGCACAGTTATCTAGCTCCTAGTCTATGTAACGGTGTGCAATCTATTTTTCTTGTGAATTGGTATCTACATCTAAAATTGCTAGCACGAGTAGAAACATAGGTTAAAGGACAAGTAAATAAATTTCATAATAAGTACCTCGTGTGCCTTATTTTTACCGGATCAACAAACTACTGATACGTACACATCAGTGTAGTACTGGTTAGGTTGCTACCCGCTGTCAGCAAAGTAGCTCTTGTGAACCTCCAATTAATACAGTTCACAAAATTAAAGGCCTAATGTCCCCGGTTGTGATTGATTGGAAAACGAAACGAAATCATCTGTATTGTTAAACTACGCTCACCGGTGTTACTGACACCAATAGCGGCGCTTTGAAACCAATGCAATCAGAGAGGGAAACAAACCCACAAAAATATACTACCACCATCCCATAAGCACTTGCTGTTTAGATAAGTAATTTTAGTTCAAAATAAACTAATTTGCTCATCATAAAAATCATCTGTTTGAAAATGCAGGGAGTAAATGTAAAACAATTCCTAATCATTGATGAGTGCTCTGCAATCAACATGATTTGTTCACAGTCCGGAACTTTTTGTTTTTCTTTTTTTTTGTTTTTCTATAGGAGGATTAGGGATTTATACACCATTGCTAGTAATGTTTACATCCATAAAAACAGTGGAAAAAGTAAAGCTAATTTAGCTAAATTATGAGCCTTCGTATTACAATTCCTACCTTCGTGCACAAATTACACAGAAACAAAAGATTTGCTCTTTCTCAATGTCCGTAAGGATCATCGTGTAGGAGCACCTAGGATTCTCCTTGATATTTTTTACAACATTAAGGCAATTTGAAGCCACTTTCACCTTTCATAAGCCATAATCTTCGGCAAAGGAAGAGCTTCCGTGCAAACAATCATTCTAGAGTTTCAACATCATTTACATTAGGGCATACCATGGCACTTGCTGCTACAAAATACCTTTGATCATTCGGGCACACCACGCCAACCTCGCCTTTAGCCCCTGATCGACCAAGAGAATCATCAATGTTCAACTTGTAGAAACCTTGGTCTCAAGGAATCCATTTGTAGACTTTTGTAGCTGGATTGAGCCTTTCAAATCTCTTATAGTTTTTTTAAGATGTGCATAGCATATTTTTCATTAAGAAAAAGAGAAGTACATCAATGCAACTTCAAGAGAGCCCCTGAAATGCAAAGTTACAAGATATATTCACCACCAACTAGAAGCCTACACAATAGAACATAAAATGACCGAAACAACTGAAACAAGCACCACCATCACCACACTAAACATGACTAGAAACAACTAGAACATGCAAGAAATAAGAGCCCCAAGGACACACACATCACCGTTCGCCTAACAACCTAGAGCCAACAGAGGTGGATGGCGAGGAAGATGCAAGACAAGCCTTCATAAGGAAACAACGCTAACACCGCCATTGTCCGACTGTCCAGTGAGGAGCAGTCCAAGTCTTCACCTGGCGAGTCAACAATCCACTTAGATGGCGCTGTGACAGAACCACCCAAAATAGTTCCGTATTATTGCCTAAACATGTCCACGTGGCCATTAAGCAATAATAAAGAACTATTATGTCGCTTCCGCCGGGTAAAGCCCGATAAATCACATACAACAGGATCGCTGATATGCGCTAAGCCCACACGAAGGCGGGACCAGAGTACAACATTACATTACATAAAAGGTTCACAAATTTGACATTATTACAAACCAGATTTTTCATAGATAAAAGTAAAAATGAACAGAGTTTAAACAGCGGAAATAAAACTAGCGCATGATACACACGGGAGGCCATCCATGTATATCACTCATCATCATCGTTCTCCCATTTAAGCTCCCAACCATCTGGAATAGAGCCAGGCCAGATGGGGTTACCTGAAAACCACAAATTAAGCAAGGCTGAGTACTAATACTCAGCAAGACTTACCCGACAAAAATGAAGTAAGACTAGACATGCAAGGCTTTTTGGCTTGTGGGTTTGTTTTGCCAAAAGCGACGAAGAGTGGATCCTTATTTTCAAGTTTTAGCTCATATTCTAGTCTGTTAATCAGTCTAGGTGAGCACCTGTACTAAGCAAGCATGTTGTGCAAACAATATTAAACAGGTAACAATATTAATCCAAGATGTTCCATAAATAAACATGGGGTAGCCAGTGGTCAAACTGACTCAGATAACGGCGAGTGACCGACGATCGATCGATTTATATCCTTGCAAGGTAAACCCAAGATACACGGAAGAAGGTAGACCAAGTGCAGTGTCTACCCCAATGTCACACCCGATTTTCCGTAGAAAACCGAATGCATCTCATATGTGTGCCAGGATCACAATTTCACACATATGATAGACTCATGAGTGTAATATCACAAGACATTGCTCAAAACGTACAGAAAAGGTTTATTAACTTTTATTACACTCACGAAGGTAGACACGAAGGTCTTTACACGAACAACGATAACTATGAAGACGCGACTCCATCTTCATCTTCCACGAGCATATCCGACCGGTTGATCGCATCCTCGAACTCCTCGTAGTCGGTGAAGTACTCCACTCCGGATTCTTCTCTCGAACGGCGTAAGCAAGGATGAGTACACTTATGGTTGGTACTCGGCAAGGCCACGAAATAACCGAAAGCAATATTAATCCATCTTTAAGTTCAATTATCATGTGAGGGTCCGGGCCGCTCTTGACCGTGAGCACGGCCGATCGATCGGCTTTACACTCTGCGCAGGTTGCACACTTTTCCCACGGCTCGCGTAAAAGTTCCAAAGAACTTTGAACCCAACCACGCATGTGCTTGATCGGGCACAATACCACACTTCCGAGGTGTGATTGCATAGGGACGCTACGAAGCCTTTACAAAGATATGCAAAAGACTAACGACCCGCATAGTTACGGATCGGGCGGACCATAACCCTCCCTAGTGGTCGGCACCTTAGCAAAGGTCGCTACCCCAAAAGGACCGGGCTATACCCCCGCAACCCGGATCCCCCCTCTGCGCTCCTTTCGGAAAAGGGCCATCGGATCAATCGCACACCTAATTAATTGGCTAAGCCGAGCCATATGGACCGTGGTTGCACCGTTTTCCGGGTGGTTCTCCATGTTCCGATTAACTTATAGTGTTCTTGATTAAAGCATAGGTAGAAGGGTGGTTAGGGTCACTTGCCTTTCTCCAACGATAAGCTACTCTCCTTTACTGAAAAGCTCTGCTCTTGAACTTCCTCGAACGGCGTGTTGGCTACGATCATGCAAGAAAACATACAATAAATAAAACCATACATCAAACATTACCAAAAGGCTAAAACAAGCTTTTAGAAATGACGGGCTCGGAGAGACGATCGCGTGGACACCAAGAATGCGTAAAACGGAGCTAGGATGGAAAAGTTATGGCTGAAACAAGGTTCAGGGACTAAATTGTGATTATGACAAACTTCCAGGGGGTTTTCAGCAAGATTTCAGGGACCTAAACATAAATATGTGTGAAACTAGAAGGTCTAATATGTAAAAGGTTAAGGATAGGCTAAAGAACATGAAAACTATGGAGCTCAGGGTTCAAATCATAAAAACAAGGACCTGTTTGAAAGGCTTTATATAGGTGGAAGGGTTTATTTGTGAATTCTGGAAATGGGAGGGGTTTATTTGCAAAGCTGTCAAAGCAGCCGGCGGGTGAGCTATGGCGGCGACACGTGGCGGCTTGTGGTTGGACGTGCTGACGCGAGCAGTGATGTCAGCATGACGTGGCGGTGACGCAGGCGCTGACGCAAGGCTGTGGACCGGCCTGGTGGACCTGGTCCACCGGTCCACCGTGGACCGGGTGAAGAGGTACGCATCCTTTTAATCCAGGCGGTTCCCGTCATTCCCTAGATTAGGAAAAGATGCTACAGTCCTAAGTGCAAGGTTACTGGAACATCCTCACACGGCCCGTCCAGGATCACACTTGCACTACCGGGAGCAAACCGGGAGATGCATCTCAAGAGTAGTAGCGATAAAATTCCCGCACTGGTTCATTAGGTACTAGGCTTACCGGTCCCATTCCCGACAAGCACTTGGTACGTTCAATAGCTTAGACCAGCACCATGCTACTCGGTCGAGACTGAACCCATTGCTCTTACCACATGAGCGAGTCAGATTAACCAACTTATGATTCCAACATAAGCATCCTATATCTCGCGAGCAATGAGTCATTACTCGACTTCTATCGTATCCTTAGAGCATGGCACTAGCGTTCCTAACATACTAGTCAAAGAGCATAGGAGTCCTAAGGAACATGCAACTAGGTTTCAAAACAACTCCTGAAACTTAAATGCACAATTTAAATTAATAAAGTGCTGAAAAGTAAAGGACATGATTTTCATTTCTAACAGATGGGTTAGATGAATCCGGTGCTTGCCTTCCTCAGACTCTACACCAACACAAGCCTTGGTCTCTTCTGGACTTTGGTCCAGGTCTTGCTGCACACTAGCTTGATTCAATTCTCCACTAGCTGCTCCCTCCTCCTCCTGGGTGAGCGTGTATGTCCCGTCAGGAAGATCTACACGTTTACATGCACATGCATTAGATTATGGTGAAGGTGGGAGAATTACCACAAAATTAACTCTTGTTGGACACATTCATCCAAACAATATTATTTTCTCATAGAAATTATTAGGGTGTGTGATGATAAACAAAACACTACTTTGATGGTGATTGCATGCACATATAAGCAATTTATGTTACGTAACTTCACTAAACAGCAAGGGGGTGTGTTTAATTTAATAAAAACAGAAACAAACATGATGTCACAACTTAACACTTTAATTTCCATTTCTTTCTTTAATTACTCAAAACAAGCCTTTCAACCATAAATCAAAATCAAATAAAAAACACTTCAAATGAGCCCAATCTTTTGCACACAGCAACATATGCCTATTTTACGCTCTCAAACCAAAATATAGCTTAATATCATTTATAAATTAATTTATATGAAAAAGACAAAATTCAGCCTAGTAAATCACCATTAATTCATATAAAAAGATTTAATAAACTTTTTGATCTCAACTTTCTCCTACAGTTCATGTATGACAAAAATGAGCTTCTGACCAAAGCATAAGTGCAGATTCAAATTATTTCTCAGATTTTGAATTTAAACTCCTACACACGATTAAATCCAAGTCACCTATTAAACAATTCCCTAAAATCACATACATCCTACCAGAGGTACTAATCATCAAGGCAAAGCTCTAGGGTGCACTTGTGCTCAAAGAAAAGTTCATTAAAGAGGCTATAAAAAAGCATCAAACATAATCTAGCATAAAGCTTAAATAAATCATAACTGAAAATATATACATCAAAATCATTCCAACTTTTTCCACAGATCTAGACATGCCATAAAGAGCAACATATCCAAAATTCAAGTCCATAGCATTTGTATATTTTAAACTGCACCAAAAACATACCAACTGAGTTTGAATTTTTAATTCAAAAACTGTACAGAAAAACCCTATACATGTTTTCTAGAAAAGATAGATTTCTTCACCAGGAAACCAACAAAACTGGTTTTGCATTTTTCTGATTTTTCTACGATTTTTAACGATTTTTCGAAGTTGCTGTAGAAACCCTAAAGTACCTTTAACAACCGGGTCCCTGGAATCTTTCACTGGGAACCCTGAAAAGAACACAATCAATGCAATGTAGTCCCTAAGGGCGGACTGCCGCGCCGGCGGCCCGAATTCCGGCGATTAAGCGCCGGACTTGGCCGGAGGGGTTGCCCGGAGTCCCTAGGGGGCTCACCCGTGTCGATTTGAGGGGGAAACCCGGCCGGACTTGCCGCCGGCGAGCTCCCATAGCGGGGCGCAGTGCCGCGCCCGCCGGTGCCCCGGCGTGCCGGCGGTTCGGCTTCTCGGCGGGGCACCGGCGACCCGGTCGGCTGCCGGGAGGTCGGGACAAGGGGAGGAGCAGGTCGGGCGGCGGTGGTTTGGCGCGGGAAGTGGAACTCGGCGGCGGCGGCGACGGCTATGGCGTCCCTGCCCGGAAAAACCCGAGACGGCGGTGGAGTGCGGCGCTGTTTTTGGCAGGGCAAGGCCTCGACGACGTCGCGGACGAGGAGGGGGTTACCCTACGGCGCGGCGCGGCCGGGCGGCTGCATGCACGCCGGCCGGCTCGTGCGCGCCCGCGCACGGGCGGCGTGGCCGTGCCGGGCCGGCATGCGGCCGCCCTGGCTTGCTGGGCACGGTGTACGGTCCGAGGGGTGAGGCGAAGGAAACCAAGATGCGCGGGTCCATAGTGGAGGCGCCGACGTGTCCGTACACCGGAGGAATCGGCGGGCGACGCGTGGCGGGCCCGGCCACGACGTCCATGGCGCGAGAGTCGCTAGGGTGCTCGTTTTTATTTCATTTGTGCAGATTCAAAAATGCATAACTCCCTAAAGTGTCAACTAACTTGAAAATCTCCAAAAAGCAAAGTTGTAGAGGAGGTATAAACCTACAACTTTCCCAAAGGGCGACATATGTTTTGATCAACCATTTGCCTGGGAACGCCGGCCAAAGTTGCAGTTTTTCCACGGCTCGAGTTACTGTTCACAGCGCGTTCAACTCGATTTTTGGCCAATTTGCACTCAAAATTGGAATATCCACCAATTACGAAAAATGTGTTCCCGGAAATAACGAACAACTTTCGTATTGGCCGATCTTGAACTTCTATAGTGAAATTTGGAGAACGCGCAAGAAAACCATTTCAACCTTAAAGGAGATCTAGGGTTTGACCGTGGTTTGAGATTTTGACCAAGGTCTTTTGTGCAAATTCGTGACAAAACATGTCAAACATGCTTAGAAGGTAATTAACCTTGATTAACATCGCTAATTGAGGTATTTATCTTTAATAAACACCTGGGGTGTTACAATTTGCCCCCCTTAAAATAAATATCGTCCCGAGATTAGGAATTCAAAGGCTTGCTTAGGGGAGGTTGTTCTCAAATAGAAATGTATACCCGTGAAGTTATGTTTGCCTTGTTTCACTTGGGGTTTTGGTCGTTTGCCTTGACTTCCCTGCTTGGCTCTTGAGCCTCGACCGTGCCGTTTTGGCCTGTTCTGCTCAGTTTTCGGGCACTCCCTGACAAAATGCCTAGATTCTCTACAATTGAAGCAGAGACGAGGTGTGGGTGTATTGGACCTTGGGACCCACTGGGTTTTGATGGGCTGATCCATAACACTAGCTGGGTTGCTTGGCTTTTTCTCACGGGAGGGAAGTTTGGTGCATGTAATTTCCCATCCATTTAAATCAATCTTTGGCAAATCTCGCTTGTGACTCTTACTCCTTCTTTCTTCCTCCCTAAGGTCCATAGGAAGTTGAGACGGTGGCATGAGTGAATCTAGGAGTTGCTGATTGGAATCTTGGTTCTGTTGATTTTGAGCTCCATGATTCATCAATAGATTGAATAGATAGACTTGCTCCATAATAGATTCTGATATTGCTTGGGAAAGACTGTCGGATAGACTAGTTTGTGATAGCCCTTGATAATGATTATGGATGACATTTTGCACTAGTTGGCTTAACACCAAATTTTGGCCCTCCAAAATTTTCATGGTGTTGGCAAAGACATCCACCACCTCCTGTGTTGGTGGAAGAGACGGGAACATCTCATTGGGTCGAAGATTGACCAGATCTCCTGTGGTGGATTCTATTTCCCTGAAATTCCATGAGGATCCGATCAGTTTTCCCCAAGAGAACAAAAATCCAAATATAGAAACAATTAATAAGGAAACGTAGCAATAGGTCGGAGGTCAGAGAACTGAACTTGTGGATGTGACAAGGATTTCCTTAACTAAAGGATCGTCAATAAACACGCTCTGTAAGGGCTCTAAGATTTCCATAATTTCCTTTTGAGAGTAACCAGAAGTGGGGTGGTAACTCAAAGAGTCAAACTAAAAAGGATATTTTAAGGATAACAAAATTGTATAGAGCATTTAGCAACAAGTTTCCTATGAGTAGCAAAAAAGGAAGGTAGGAAAAAGGCACATGGAGGCCAAAAATCTCAAAACAAACTTGCTCATAGTTTATTGAGTTAGTGATTTAGGGTGATATCCTTCCTGTTATTAAATGTGCAATGGTTTTATTTTATTTTATTTATTTTATTTTTTTTGAAAAGAAGCACCGATCAGGTAGGATTGCAATATCAATGCATATAAATGATTGGTGCACCATGGGATGGTGCACATGATGATGCTCAGTTGATGAGTGCATGGGAATGATGCACGTGCATATGATGATTGCACATATGATGAATATGCATACACACATATGGTGTCGATATCATGATGCCTAATGAGAGATGCACATGATGTGGGTATGATGCAGTGCACACATGATGATGCTCATGTTTATGAATGCGTGATGCATATGCTCATGGTGCATAGTCAGTATGATTTATTGCACCCATGGAGTTAGTTAAGAAAAGAGGGAAGCAATCAAAGAGTAGGGAACAAAATTGTGGTGAGTCATTCTCCATAACCCAAGATACCCATCGCGCTCCTTGTGATAATCACATGGCTGCAGACCACATGATACCCTAGGTTCCGTCGCGGCATCTTTAGTTAGGGAAACATCATCGACCACAAGGAAGGTAGAGTAAAAGGATTTTTTTATATACCTATGCAAGTTAGTCACCCAAGATTTCCCAAATGCACAAGTTATATAATGCGTAATGAAAATGTGTTGTTAAGGTACGCATATGCATTGTGATAAAATGCTCCAATTTGCATGCCACAAGATTCTTCACACTTATAAATAAGAATTTATTTATTTGTTTGTGAGCAAGCATAGGGAAAAAAATCAAGTTTGAGGAAAGGAACTTTAGAGCGAGAAAAGTAGGGATACCAATGCCAGAAAGTTGTGGGACCAACGTTTCATGGTTATAAGGAGTTGAAGTGTTGTCTCCTATCTAGATAAAGTGTGGGGAAAACGACCAAAGAAAAAGAGCACAATGGAGTTTTAGTTGACTTGACAAAAGATATGATATGTTCCTTATGTAGGTAAGAAGGTGTCGATACTTCGTATTCATTTTATTGCCCTCAAAAACGATGAGCAAGGTCAAAAAGAAACATTTTCAAAGTTGGGAGATCAATAGTGACCGAACCCATGATGCCAACATCCAGGAATAGTTGAGTGCTTCAGAGAGAATACACACATGATACGGGAGTGAACACGTCAGCTAAGGAATCATACTCACGAATCCGAAAACCTCTACTCTGCCTTGGTGGTTGTGCAGCAAGCCAAGGTTCATGAACATGTTCACAACTCTTAGAGTAGGAACATCATGAGGCTGAATTTTGATGAGTGTGTCGAATACAAAGTTTCAACCCATGTTTGTAGTTTTAATTAGCCCCAAATTTTCAAGGAAATTAAAAGAAGATCTTATCACGATTTCGCTGGAAGAAAAATCCTAGTTATCAAATGATTTCATTTGGCACCCAATGCTTGGGCCATGCTCTCATGGTGCTAATCAAGCACTTGCCAAGCGAGAGCAATTTCAAGTTGGGATAGCCTCATGCATTGGTCACTGTCGGTGTTTTAGACCGGCAACCTACTACGGGGAGTACCCGAAGTAGATGATTGTGACTCGCCGAGATCGATAACTCGAAGGAAGAGACACGTGGCACACAATTTAGACAGGTTCGGGCCGCGAGGTGCGTAATACCCTACGTCATGTATGTTGCGTAGCTCTGGATTGAAAGGGCACGATTACAAGATGGTGCAATGGTGCGCCGTGAGTTGTATGAGAGGAGATTCGATGAGGGGATCGGTCCCTGCCTCGCCTTATATAGTCCGGGAGGCAGGGTTACAAGTCGGAGTAGGGAGAGAGTACTAGTCGAGTACGTCTAGGAGTCCTCTATACAGTGCGGAACATGTACAGCTCCCTAACCGAGTACTACTCTTGCGTAGTCCTTGTGCTCCACGCCTTCAGGTGCCGTGTAGCGCAAGCCGGTAGTCCCGTGGGGCCCACCGAGTAGTCGGTCCCGGTACCCACCGAGGTAGTGGGCCCCGGGGAGGTCCATACGACAAGCCCCCGAGTACTTTGTAGTCGAGAAGGATAGCTTCAAGTAGTCTTGACGGCCTTAACGAGTAGTCCTCAAGCGTCCCCGAGTGCTACAAGTCAAAAGTCCTCAAGAGTAGTCGAAGCATCCCGAGGCCGGAATGTACTCCGGTGATGTCCGAGCAATCCCCGAAGTCTTCTCGAGTAGTCCCAAGCGTCCTCGAAAACGCCTTCGAAGGTCTTCAAAACGCGCCCGTCTTGCCTTGAAGCCGAGCCGTCATGGAGGTACGACTTTCAAAACCGCACTCCACATGGAGTATCCCCCGAGCCTCGAGCCGCGAGCTCTAGCCGAGGTTCCATCTCGAAATCTTGGCAAGAAAATCCCGAAAAATCCGGAGAGAAAAACCGAAGGACACGTGGCACGGAGCCCCCGAGCCTTGAGTCGAGTACTTCCTCTCGAATTGAAGGGTCTTCTTGGAGAATGTGTCCTGAGATGCTCTTGAGACTAGCCGCTTCCCAGGTAGTCGAGTAGAAGTAGCCGAGACCCCGAGGTGAGTCACGTCGACTAGTAGAATACGAAGAGTTACGCGCAGCCGCTGAGTCAGCCGCGCGTGGACTTATCCAGCCGCCCGTTGCGGAGTCGATTTGGCTTATAAATAGAAGCCAAAACCCTTAGGGTTTTCACCCATTCGAGCCGCAGCCATTCCATTTGAATCTTGAAGCGAATCCACCCCCAGCGCCTACTACCGCCGTAGTAGATCCAAGCGCGCCGCCACCCGAAGCCTTTAGGGTAGCCCCCGAGCGAATGCGAGTGAAGACGCCTTGCACTTGGAGGATGAAGCCGTCGCCGTCCAAGACGTCCAAGGCCGCCGGGAAGAAGAGGGGCCGTGAAGAGGCCGCCGCGGCTGCCACCGGAGCAGCGCCGCCCATGTCTCCACCGCGGGCTGATCCTAGCCGCGAGTGGAAGAAATCGAAGGTGAAGACGGAGGACCTGCTGACCCTGCTGAACAGTGGGTTCATCAGGGAGAAGGAAGTCGACATGTGGAGATCCGCCGCGGGAGATCCATATCCGATGGAGAAGGCCGAAGACGAGATCCCGATGTTCTCGCGGTTCGTGGAGCGCGGTCTTGCGCTCCCAGCCAGCGACTTCTTCAAAGGGCTGCTCGGGTACTATGGGATCAAGTACCTGAACCTGAACCCCAACGGCATCTTCCACACGTCGGTCTTCGTCCACTTCTGCGAAGCCTTCCTCGGAATCAAGCCGCACTGGGTGCTCTTCCGGAAGTTCTTCCGCGTCAAGCCGCGGCCCGGTGCCTCCAACCCCGCAGTAGTCGGAGGGGCCGCATCCCGGCGAGGGAGGACGCCGCGGAGCAGTACCTGGCGTACAAGCTCGTCGACTCCAACACGGACTGGAAGACCAGATGGTTCTACATCACGAACCACCACCCTGGCCTGCCGAAGCCGAGCGGACGGCAGCCCAGGCACCGTGATTGGTGGAACACGGAGCCCACCATGCAAGAAGGGATCCAGCTCCCCGAGCTGCTAGCACGCATCAAGGTGCTCAGGGAGGCGGGACTGAGGGCCGAGCACGTGGCCTTCAGTTTCATGAAGCGCAGGATCCAGCCGCTGATGGCTCGGGAGACCCTGGGCTTCGAGTACACCGGCGACGATGACGCGTCGCGGATGCCGGGAGGCGAGCTGGACGACAACGACATCGTCGAGAGGTTGTCGCGGATCTTCAAGGACATGCCGCCGTACACGGCATGCCCAGTCGAGGAGTACTTCGCCGCGCGCCCGCCCAAGGAGGTGAGTAGTCGTACTCCCCTCGTCGAGTAGTGAGTACTTGTAGTAGAGTTGCTGACGTCTTGTGTCTTTGCGCAGGATGATGTGAAGCGGTTCGTCTCCGAGCCGCAGCCGCCACCGGGCGGGATCGAGATCCCAGTGGAGGGGAAGGTGAAGGAGCGCCGCGAAGTCGGTGAAGGCGACGACACCGTCATCGTGGAAGATACCTCCGATGACGACGACGAAGACGAAGAGACGCTTCAGGACCGCTTCCAGCTGCGGTCGAGGTTTAGCCGCCTGGGCTTGCCTCATGTTCCACTGGTTCAAGATCCTCCGGCTAGCCTGGAGGCTAGCCTTGCTGCGCCGCCACGGAAGCCGCGCAACCCCGCCAGGAAGCGGGTGACGAAGAAGCTTGTCGGGGACCGCCCTAGGGGTCCCCTTAAACAATGGGGGAACCCTCACTTAAATCCCAGTACCGAGACACGTTAAGCCTAACCATGCAGGTGACTAACCATGCAGGGCACGGCCCACGGCAGGACTCCGGCGACCCACCAAGACGGCCCGCTTAGAAAACCCCTCGAGCAGGCTCCGCCTCGCTCGAGGGCGCGCTCCTCCTCGAGCGGGCTCCGCCCGTCCGAGGGGCAACTCTTCCCTCGAGCGGTCCCTCCCCGCTCGAGGGCTCGCTCCCCCTCGAGCGGGTCTCGTCTCGCTCGAGGGTCCGCCCCGCCCCTCGGCGGGGCCCGCCACGCTCACGGGCGCCCCGCACGCGTGCGCCGGTCCCGTACACGGGCATTTAACGCCCTGACGCCGCAGGACGGAGCCATCATGCGCCCGGGGCTCGCACCCCGGTGCCGCCGCACCAACTCCCCAGGGAGGAGCCCATCCCCGTCACTGTGGAGATGGACTGTGCGGTACGGCCGGTGTCAGTCCCGTGACACCAAGCGCCCACTACAGTACGGCTAACGCGCCCGACCCTCGAAAGAGGGCCGGGCGCACCCTCGATTTCACTTTCCCGTGACCCTACAGGTTAGGTGGGGGGCGCTAGGCCGGTGGATAGCCATCCCGGTCACCGCGCCGGCGCGGCCGCCGTACCCACGCGTGCAGGCGCACGCCCGACACCGCAGGCGCACGCCGGGCGCCGCAGCAACCACTCCGCCACCGCGGAGCGCGTTGGGAAGGAACGCCGTTCGCTCGCTCCCGTGCCCCGTACCCGCCCATCGTCGCACCTCCCCTCGAAGCCTATCCAAGGACGCCACCACCATCTGCCGCCCTCCTACCCTCGAACCGCCACTGTTCGGGTACGGGGTAGGCCATCATGGCCGGACCGCAGCGAAGATCGTCCGGACGGCCGCCCACTCTACAGCGTAGCACGACGTGCACCCCCACGAAGCTAGATAGCGCGGCATGCATGTAACTCGCCGCCCCCTTGACCTATAAAAGGGGAGGCGAGCCCCCAGCCGCGGGGGAGGGACGGACAGAGCACAACACAGCACACCGTGCACTCACTCTCTTATTCTCCCATAGCATCTTCAGCCATTCTCCCAAGGGACTTGGAGGCCACGCTTCCTCTCCCGCCTTGCTTGTACTTGCCCCACTACAAGCACCCCCGGTGCCGAGCAATATAGTGCCACGAGCACGCCCCTGTGGACGTACGGCCCCGCGGCGGGAACCGGATAAAACCTTGTGTCATTTGTTGCTTGGCATCGACCATTGAGGGATAGACCTAGGCGTTATCTACTGGTTAGTGTCGGGACCATATTCCGCACCGAGCGGTTGGCGCCCACCGTGGGGCAAACGAGCGCCTGAGGTCATTTCACCAACTCCCTCCATGGTGATCCGCACTGAGTACCATGCTACGCGCTACAACATGGGTAGCTCGGACCCTCTCCCGGCCGGGTTCGAGATCCGCTTCGGGGACCTGAACTTTCAGGCCACAGGGAACGGCTATCTCATGCGCCTCACCAATCGTGAGGAGCTTCGCGCGCAGCGCCAGGCCAGGTCCGCCTTGGTCTCCGCCGCACGCACGGCACCGGCGCGCGGACGCCGCGCGGGCACGGATGCTGCGCGGTCCGTCGACGCCGCGACGCCGCCGTCGCTCCGGGCTACGCTCGCGTCGGGCGCGATCCGAGCGGCGGGGGGGCGAGCGCGCCGCCGCCCAACGCGGTGCGCCCACCGTCACGGCCGGCCGCCACCGCCCGGCGGGGCCGCGTGCGGTCTCGGACCGCGCATCCCCATCGGGCTGCGTGGCGCCACGACGGCCCATAACGCCAACGTGAACACGACGATGCGCCGGGTTCCACCGCGGCCGTCACGTCTTCGTCGCCGGGGACCCCGGCACCTCGGCGGCCAGCACGAGTCGTCCCCGGGCTCCGTCGACACGATGCCACCCGCCAACCGCCACGGGTACGCGGAGTGGGACTTCTCGGCGTGCCGGACCCGTCGCGTTCGGGCGCTTCCTCGACGCCACGGACCTGCGGTTTGGGCGCTCCGACGACTCCCGGCACGGGAGCTACGACCCCACGCGGGAGTGTTGCGCCGTCATCACCAACGACCCGGCCAACGCCGCCGGTGCGGCGGCAGCGCCGGGAGACGGGGAAGTCACGCTCGCCCCCCCGGGGATCGGCCGCGCGCCTGGCCGCGGGCCGAGCGCCCCTGCCGGGGCCGACGTCGACGCACCCGGTGGCCCAAGCCCGCGAGCTCGAGGCCAAGCCGGCGCAGGGAATACCGGACGGTGCGGCTGCTCCGCGCCTCGATGGCGGAGAGGCCTCCGCGCGTGGCGA
This sequence comes from Cenchrus americanus, assembly GCA_947561735.1. Classification (NCBI taxonomy): domain Eukaryota; kingdom Viridiplantae; phylum Streptophyta; class Magnoliopsida; order Poales; family Poaceae; genus Cenchrus; species Cenchrus americanus. The sequence goes on along the minus strand of OX387244.1, from coordinate 69,555,267 downwards.
ACGCGCACGGAGCCGGGCCGACAAGTCCACGACCGCCTCCCAACACCGCCCCCAACGCGGACGTCCCGCCGCGAGCAAGCCGGCTCGTCGCCACCGCCGGCACCGGCTACGGGCCATGCCGGCACCCTCGACCCCCGAGGCTCGAGATATGCACCGCGAGGTGCAAACTCTCATCGAGCAAGCGGCCGACCAACAGGCCGAAAGCTCGGCCTCACGCATCCGCCAGCAGGGGGATGCGCGGGGCGATGAAGCCGCACCAGGGGGCGAACCCTCGGTGCACGCAGGCCAACCTGCTGACCAGGGACGCATGCCAGCCAAGGAACGACTCCTTGACACGCGCAGGGCACTGGATGGCGACGCCCGCAACGTCATCAACGCCCGGCGCACCAGCAAGGCGGACGCGCGTGCGGCAAGGGGCTACCACCCTCGAAGGGGTGGACGCTACGACGGCGGTGAGGATCGCTCCCGGACACGAGCCCCCGGGCACCCGTGTGTTCGGCGGGAGATCCGCACGGCGGCGTTCCCCCAGCGCTTCCGTCAGCCCTCGACAATTGTCAAATACAACGGGGAGACGGACCCCCGCGTCTGGCTCAACGATTACCGCCTAGCCTTGCCCGGTGGGCGGGGCCACTAACGACGAAGTGATCATCTGCAACTTGCCCCTGCATCCGGGCGACGCGGCCGGACATGGCTCGAGCACTTGCCCGCCGGCCCGGATCCATAAGCCCGGGACGACCTAGTCCACACGTTCGTGGGCAACTTCCAGGGCACGTACGTGCGCCCTGGGAACTCCTGGGACCTGCGCTCCTGCACGCAGAAGCCCGGCGAGTCGTTGCGGGACTTCATACGGCGCTTCTCCAAGCGTTGCACGGAGCTCCCCAGCGTGGCACAGTCCGAGATCGTGCACGCGTTCCTCGAGGGCACCACGTGCCGGGACCTTGTGCGCGAGCTGGGACGCAGCCCGCCTACGGACTCAAACGAGCTGTTCGACATCGCCACCAGCTTCGCCTCCGGAGAGGAGGCCGTGGGGGCAATCTTCGACGGCAAGAAGGGCAAGCGTTCCGAGGACACGCCGCGGAGGGCGGCGGGTCCAAGGAGCCGCGCCGCAACGACAAGCGGGGCAAGAAGGGGGAAGAAGCCGCGCCGCGGCGCGCGAGCGGGGCGCGGCGGCGGCAACGCCGAGGCCCTCGGCCCCGACCCGGCTCGACGGGGCCCTCGACCGGCCCCTCGAGGCCCGGGGGTGTTTGATGACATGATGAAAAAGCCATGCCCCTACCACAAGACTCCTGTGAACCACACTCTCGAGCAGTGCGACATGCTCAAGAGGTTCTTCGGCCGTGCCGCCGCGAAGGAGGCAGAGGCCAAGAAAGATGGGGGTGATGGCGACGCGGGTGGCTTCCCCGCTATCGAAAATGTGTTCCTCATCTTTGGGGGACCTACTGTCGACATGTCGACCCGGCAGCGCAAGAAGGAGCGGCATGAAGTCCTCGCCGCAGAGAGGGCGCCTCCGGCCTTCCTCAACTGGTCGAAGGATGCCATCACTTTTAGCCGGGACGACCACCCAAACCGCATCCCGAACCGGGCCGGTGCCGGCGGTGGTCGATCCCATCATTGGGAACGCCGGGTTTCGAAGGTCCTTATGGACGGAGGCAGTAGCCTCAATATCCTCTTCGCGCATACTTTGCGCCTGATGGGGATCGGGCTGGACCAGCTGCGGCCCAGCACGAAGCCGTTTCACGGCATCGCGCCCACAAGCGAGGTTCAACCACTCGGGCAGATCGATCTGCCGGTCTGGTTTGGGACCCCCAAGAATTTCCGCAAGGAAACCCTCACCTTCGAGGTGGTGGGGTTCAAAGGGGCCTACCATGCCATACTTGGGCGACCTTGCTATGCCAAGTTCATGGCGGTCCCCAACTACACGTACTCGAAGATGAAGATGCTGGGTCCAAACGGCGTCATCACCGTCGGGTCGTCGATCGAGCACGCATTCGGCTTGCGACGTCGAGTGCGTGGAGCACGCGGAGGCACTAGCGGGATGAAGCGCGCCCCGGGTGAACACGGCCCGGAGAAGATGGTCAACGACGACCTCGGCTCCGCCGCCAAGCACGTCGGCACCTTCGAGGCCGCCGAGCAAACCAAAGGGGTCCCCCTCGACCCGTCGGCCCCCGAGGGCAAGGCGTTGAGGGTCGGCTCGACCCTCGACCCTAAATAGGAAGCCGGTGCTCGTCGACTTCCTCCGCGCCAACGCCAACGTCTTCGCGTGGAGCCCCTCGGACATGCCGGGCATCCCGAGGGAGGTCGCCGAGCACTCCCTTGATATCTGCCAAACGCCCGCGGCGTGCGGCGGCGGGCCGCGCCGCTTCGACGAGGAGCGGCGACGGGCGATCGGAGGCGGAGGCTGCGGAAGCTCCTCGAGGCCGGGTTCATCAAGGAAGTGTTCCACCCTACGTGGCTAGCTAATCCGTGCTTGTAAAAAAAGAAAAATGGGAAGTGGAGGATGTGTATAGACTACACTAGTCTCAATAAAGCATGTCCAAAAGTTCCCTTTCCTTTGCCACGCATAGATCAAATCGTTGATTCGACAGCCGGGTGTGAACTACTCTGTTTCCTTGATGCCTACTCGGGATATCACCAAATAAAAATGAAGGAGTCCGACCAGCTCGCGACTTCGTTCATCACACCGTTCGGGACGTTCTGCTACGTCACGATGCCTTTTGGCCTCAGAAATGCGGGCGCAACATATCAGCGCTGCATGCAACACGTTTTTGGGGATCACATCGGACGGACGGTCGAAGCCTACGTGGACGACATCGTCGTCAAAACCAGGAAGGCGGACGACCTGGTTAGCGACCTTGGCGTCGCGTTCAGCTGCCTACGGGCCAACGGGGTCAAGCTAAACCCCGAAAAGTGTGTCTTTGGAGTGCCGCGGGGCATGCTCCTAGGATACATCGTCTCCCAGCGGGGAATCGAGGCCAACCCTGAAAAGGTCGCGGCCCTCGAGCGAATGGGTCCAATTCGGGACCTCAAGGGGTGCGAAGGTGTTGGGGTGCCTCGCCGCCTTGGCCGCTTCATTTCGAGGCTCGGTGAGAAGGGCTCGCCCCTCTACCGTGCTCAAGAAGCACGAGCGCTTCTCTTGGACCACCGAGGCCCGGGATGCGCTCGACAAGCCGAAGGCGTCTCGACGCGCGCCCCAATCCTCACGCCGCCGCGAGATGGCGAACCCCCGCGGCTCTACGTGGCCGCAGCCACCCGGGTGGTCGGCGCCGTGATCGTCGTGGAGCGCACGGAGGAAGGACACGCCTTGCCCGTGCGAGAGGCCGATCTACTACATCGGCGAAGTCAGTCGGACACGAAGACGCGCTACCCCCGTGTCCGAGAAGGCGTTGTACGCGGTAGTCCTCGCGCGGCGCAAGCTCCGCCACTACTTCGAGGCCCACCGGTCACGGTGGTCTCTTCCTTCCCGCTAAGAGAGATCATTCGCAACCCCGACGCGGCGGGCGAGGATTGCCAAGTGGTCCGTGGAGTTGATGGGCGAGACGCTCGCCTATGCCCCGCGCAAGGCCATCAAATCGCAAATCCTAGCCGATTTCGTCGCCGAATGGACGGACACGCGAGCCGCCGCCCCCTCAAATTCAAGCGAGTCTTGGACTCGTTCTTCGACGGCTCGGTGATGAAGACGGGGAGCGGGCGCGGGCCTGCTCTTCGTGTCACCCCTCGGAGAGCACATGCGCTACGCGGTGCGCCTCCACTTCCCCACGTCCAACAATATGGCTGAGTACGAGGCCCTCCTCTGCGGCCTTAAAATCGCCATCGAGCTGGGCGTCAAGCGCCTCGACGTGCGTGAGGACTCGCAGCTCGTGATCGATCAAGTCATGAAGAACGCGAGCTGCCACGACGACAAGATGGAGGCCTACTGTGAAGCCGTGCGGGCCCTCGAAGACAAGTTCTACGGCATCGAGCTTAACCACGTACCCCGCCGGTACAACGAGGAGGCGGACGAGCTGGCGAAGATCGCGTCCGGGCGGATCACCGTTCCCCCGAACGTTTTCGCGCGCGACATCGCGCAACCCTCGGTTGCCCTCGAGCCCTACCCCTCGAGCGACGGTGGACCCTCGGGGGCTCCCTCGAATCCAGCGGGTGCGGAACCCATGGATGAGGACCCCTCGAACGAGGCGTACGTGCTCTCCCTTCTCGAGGGGTACGGCTCCCACGAGGCCGTCGCGATGGACATCGAGCCGGCTCCTGTCCAAGCGGATTGGCGGGAAAAATACATCGCCTGGATCGATCGAGGGGAACTCCCAGCAGACCGGGCCGCAGCCAGCGCATCGCCAGGATGGCCAAATCTTTCACCCTCGTCGACGGCGAGCTGTATAAGCGCGCCGCGTCAGGCATCCTCCAGCGGTGTATACCCATTCCCGAGGGGCGCGAGCTCCTACGGGACATCCACGCGGGGATCTGTGGCCACCACGCCGCGCCCCGCACCCTCGTCGGCAACGCGTTCCGCCAAGGCTTTTACTGGCCCACGGCGGTCGCGGACGCCAGCGAGATCGTGCGCACCTGCGAAGGGTGCCAGTTCTACGCCCGCAAGTCCAACTTGCCCGCTCATGCCCTGCAAACGATCCCCGTGACATGGCCGTTCGCCGTGTGGGGGTTGGACATCGTCGGGCCCCTGCGAAAGGCGCCCGGGGGCTTCACCCACCTGCTAGTCGCGATCGACAAATTATCCAAGTGGGTGGAGGTACGCCCCATCACGAATTTAAGGGCTGAGCAGGCAGTCACGTTCTTCACCGACATCGTCTACCGCTTTGGAATGCCAAACTCCATCATCACAGACAACGGGTCCCAGTTTACGGGCCGGAAGTTCTTGGAGTTCTGTGATAAGTTCCACATCCGCGTGGATTGGGCGGCTGTGGCACACCCACAGACCAACGGCCAAGTAGAGCATGCCAACGGCATTATCCTACAGGGCCTCAAGCCCCGAATTTTTGACCAGCTCAACAAATCTGGGCGGAAATGGCTCCAAGAACTACCAGCAGTCGTGTGGAGCCTAAGGACCACCCCAAGCAGAGCCACCGGGTTCACCCCTTTTTTCCTAATCCATGGCGCGGAGGCCGTCCTCCCCACGGACCTGGAATATGGGTCGCCCGAGATTCGAGGCTACGACGAAGACGCTAACCGGCGAGCCGCGAGGACTCGGCCGGACCGGCTAGACGAAGTACGCCTCGTGGCGTTGATGCACTCCGCAAGGTATCAACGGTCCCTACGACGTTACCAAGCACGCAAGATACGTCGCGGGGATTTCGGCGAAGGGGATCTAGTCCTAAGGCTACGCCAAGACAACCGAGGGCGCCACAAGCTATCGCCCCCATGGGAGGGACCCTACGTCGTGGTGAAGGTGCTCAAGCCGAGCACGTACAAGGTGGCCAACGAGGACGGCGAAGAACTCACCAACGCTTGGAACATCCAACAGCTACGTCGCTTCTACCCTTAGCTAGGATTTCCAAGTACTTTCTGTTGTAAAAACACATGGCCAACACCCCAGTTGGTGTCAACTATGTAAACACTCCAAGTCTAATAAAAGGGCAACTCGGCTTTCCCCTGAAACCCAAGTTACCCTCGGGGGCTACTGCGGGGGGGCACCCCCCCCAAAATGGTCCCATTTTTCGCGCAAAAGTAAAAAAACAACTCACACGCGCTAAGTTTGTTTCTTACTTCAACCTCGAGCCACGATTCGAACGGGCGCGGGCGGCACGGTGGAAGGAGCGTGCGAGCCGAGAGATAGCCTACGCCGCGTGGCTATGGCCCTTCTCTCTCGCCTCCAACCCGGCGGGCCCCCTCGCGAAAATCGAACTCCCCTAACTAGAATCTACTCGGAAGAAGGAGAAACAAAAAAGCGTGATAAACTAACAACTTCATTTACAGCAATCGCCCATGTTCATGAAACGACTTGTTTATTTACAAAAGTCCACGAGGCCGAATTTCGATACACATAAACAAAAAATGGGCCTAGCGCCCAGATGCTTTCAGGCGGGTGGAGCAAGAAGCATCGGCGGCGTCGGGAAGAGGAATTCTTCGAAGGCCTCGGCGAGCGACCCGGCGGCGTCGGCGAGCCGAGCGCATCCGCGCGCTCCATGGCCACCTCATCCTCGACGCCCTCGGGCACAACGTAGCCTTCCGCCAGCGCCTCGAAGTTCACCTCATAGTGGGATCGCACCACTCCGAGGGCCTTCTGGACACCCAGCTGCAACGCCCGGCGCATCCGCTCGGTGACATGGCCACCGAGGGCACGCAGACGGCTGGCCAGGGAGCTGCCGGCCTGGGCCTCGCCCTCCTCGACGACGTGGCAGGTCTCGAGGGCCGCATCGCGCAATTCCTGCAACTCCTGCTCAGAGGAGTCGTAGGAAGCTTGCAGCGCCTCGGCCGCTCGGCCCGCGTGCCCCAAGGCGGTGTGCAAGCCCGGAATCGACAAGACAAGAAGAAATCAGAAAAAGGGAATGCGAGTTCCCAAACAAAAAACCAACAAGCAAGAGTCAAACGGTGGCTCACCTTCGACTTGCTTCCTCTCCATCTCGAAGTCCCGGCGCACGGCCTCGAGCGACAGCTCGAGGCGCTGGACGGTTTCGCCCTGCTCGCGGAGGGCCAGCTCCTGGTTGGCGTTGCTGATGCTGAGCACGAGCGCCTCGTCCTCAACCTTGGAGAGCGCGGTGCTCCGCTCCTCCAACGACTTCCGCGTCCCCTCGTGGGCGGCGCGCTCCCGCTCCAGCGCTGCACGGGCATCGACGAGGGCGGCTCGCCCTCGCTGCGGCCCGCTCCTCGGCCCCTTGACGGGCGGTGCTCTCTTGCGGGGGCCGCTCCTCGGCGACGACGAGGGCCGCGGCCTTGGCGTCGAGGGCGGCCTTCGGTCGTCCGCCTCCTTGGCGCGCCCGCTCCAACTCGCGCGCCCGCTCCTCGGCCCGGCGGCCGTTGCGCTGCGCCCCCTCGAGCGACGTGCGGAGCTCCCGAGTTTCGGCGCGAGCGGTGGCCACCTCCGCCTCCCAGTTGGCGGCCAGCGTCCGCGTCTTCTCTAGGTCCGCGCGCGCCGTCACGGCGCCTCGTCACGATCGACGAGGGCTGCGCGGATCCGCTCGAGGCTCGAGCGGCGCGCCGCGTCCTGCCCTGAGCTCTCCGGGAGCTCGTCGCACCACGCCATCGCCGGTACGCTAGCCGGCCCGTCCGGTGTCCTGAGAGCATCCGCAAGCGCGTCGAAGGCGCTGCACCGCTCCCGAGCCGGTGAACTTCGGCGTTCACCCGGTCGAACGCGTCATACTTGTCGTGGGCGCGGCGCTCGAGCTCCTGGCATCCACACGTCAAATCCCGTAAGCGCCAAGACTCGAATGCAGCATACGAAAACAAAAAGGGAAGAGGGACGAGCAACCATGGCTCACCTGGAAAACGAGCCAGGCCGGGCCGCCATGGACCCGCAGCGCCTCGTTCAGCGCGCGGTTGAGCGTGGCGCCGTGGCTCCGGAGCTCGCCCCACAGCTCTCGCTCCCCCCCGCGGCGTCGGCGAACGCGAGGGGGATCCTCCACGGCCCCCACCCTCGGGCGGGGGCGGCCGGCGTGGGAGGACGAGGCCTCGGCACCGTGTCCTCGGCCCCCCACCACCATGTGACCCTCGTGCCGCCTCACGAGGGCCCCCTCCTGGGGCTCGGGGGAGTTCGTGGGCCAGCTGGCCCACTGATTCCACCCAGGCGGCGGGGAGTCGTCCGAAAGCTCCACCACCTCCGCCTGCAAATCGCCGGCGGGGCGCGGCCCACTTGCGCCGCCTCCGCCGGCACCTCCACCCGCGCCTCCGCGGCCGCCGCGCGCCCGCCGCGCGCGCCGTGGCCGCCACCTCCGGCCGTACCGCCACGTCCGGGGCGCTCCCGCGGTTGCGCCCGCTCCACCTCCTCTCCGCGATGGCGCCCACCGCGGGCCGCACCCTCCACCGTCGCCGTCGCCGCGGCCCGCGTCTCCGTGACAACCGGCGCCCGGCCGTCCCCGGCGGCCTCGGCCGCGCCGCGACGGGGGGCCGTGCCGCCGGCCGGGGCCTCGAGGCCCCGGCGGGTCTTGCGAGCTCGTGCCCGCCGCCGCACCTGTCCCGGCGCGACCCCCTCGACGAGCGCCGCCGGGGGGGGATCGACGCGTCCGGTCCTCGGCACCTTGGCCGGTGCGAGAGGAGGAACGGTTGGAACCGCCTCGCGCGGTGCACGAACGGAGGGGTCGCAGCACTTAGTCATCGACGAACCAAACCAAACGAAGAAGGACGGGGCTCCTTACCTCGCGAGAGGAAAAGGCCCGCTTCCTTTTCCTCGAGGCCTGCGGGCAGACGAGGCCGGGTGCGGTGCTCGTCCGCGCCGCCGTAGCGCCTCCCCGGGGACGGCGCCACCGCGCGCGCAGCACGCCCGCCCCATGCGCGGGCGCGCCCGATGCCGCACCTCCCAAAGGCGCCACCGCGCGCGGGGGCACGCCTCGCCCGCGCGCGGGGCACGCCTGCCGGCGCGCCCCTTGATGACGACGCGCGCGCGCGGCACGCTCCCACCGCGCGCGAGCACGCTTGACGCACGCCCGTGCGCGTGCCCCGCCGCGCGTGCCTCCGCGGCGCGCGCCGACACCTCCGCGGCGCGTGCCGCCCCCGATGACGATTGCTCGGCGGCGGGCGCCGGTGCGCCCACCCCGCACGAAGCCGCCCCCGACGCCGGCACGGGTTCCCGGCGACGGGGCGCGAGGCGCCACCTCGTCCGAGGGACCCTCCCCCTCGGCCTCTTCCTCCTCGTCCTCCTTCGAAGACGAGGGCTCCTCGATGTCCCGGGGAGGAGAGCCCCGGCCTCCTCGCGCCGCCGGTACTCCACGGCCCGCCGGTCGCGACGCGCTTGACGACGCCGGCGTGCTCCTTCTTGCGCGCCGCCCGCTCCTCGCTGCTCCCGGCGCGCCGCCCGCCGAGCGCACGGGAGTCGGGGGTGGGTGGAACGGACTTGGCGATGTCGAACTCCACCACTCGCGCACAGGGAGCGACAATGGCGCATCGGGAAACGAAAGCAAAACCAAGAACTAAAGCAAAATCGTAAACCCAACTCACCCGCGGGCCCGTGGGGAGCATCTCAAGGTCCCACGGGGTCCGACCCGCGAGTGGCGGCGTCCGGGTGTCGACGGCGTTCCGCGCCCGGGTGAGCGCATACGGCCGCTCCAACAGCGTCGGGAGCATCCGCGACCTCGCCAGGTCGACGGGGTTGGCCGCCTCCGTCATCTCAAAGATGCAGAGTGGCCTCTGCATCAGAGGCACGACCCGCCGGTGGTGGAGGAAGGCAAGGACGCCCATCGCGTTGAGCCCGTGCTTCGCCAGCCCGGCCGCGGGCGGCGAGGACGGACTCTCGCCGCGCCGTCTTTGGGCCGTAGACACCCCGTAGCCCCGGGAGTCCCGCCTCTTCTTGAACACCCGGCCGGTGTAGGGAGGAAGGCCGGGCTCGCCGTTGCGCGGTAGAACCATCCCCGCTCCCGGCCCGGCGTTGTTCGTCGTCATGGTGCGGGGGATGTAAAAATCCTTGAGCCGCCCCCGCGGGGCAAGCGACATCCCGCCGGCGCGCACCGCGCGGCGGGTCTCCGCTCCGACGTGGGGGCGCGTGATGAGCTCCCCGCGGAAAGGTGAACCCGTAGAGATCCCGCTTGACTCGGGATCCCCAGTACCCTTCGCGAGACGCCCACGAACGTGCCCGCCTGCGAGATCGTGTTGGGGGCGAAGTTGTGCGGCTCCACCCCGTAGTAGCGGCACATCGCCCGCATGAAGGTGCTCGCCGGCGCGTTGAAGCCACGCTCGTGGTAGCGAAGGAAGCTCACCACGTAGCCCCTCCGGCCGGATTGGGCTCATGGTGCGCCGCCGGCGCACGATCCACTCCGCCGGCGCCTCGTTCGTTGGCCGACGGTGGCCGGCGGCGACCGGCTCGCCAAGGGCGAGCCGGGTCACCGTCGACCTCTCCCAGGCGTACGGCTCCAGGATCCTAACGGGAAGCTGAGGTGGCGCCATGAAGAGGACGAGAGCGAGCAGAGGCGGAGGACGAGGAAACGGAGAAAAAAGCCTTAACAGCAAGCCCGCGCGGTAGCAAGAGCAAAACGAAGGAGAAGAGGCGGAGGACTGAAAACGGTGAGAAGCTAAGGTAAAAAACCGCCGTCCCTTCCTCCCCGTAGTTTTATAGGCCGACGGGCGAGCTCTCCGGAGCGGACGCCCCGACTAGCATTAACTGCAGGGAATCTTCCCATCGCGTCGACGGGCGGGCCCCACCACGACCACGGCCGGCTATAACAACGCAGGCGGGTCATCATTACGGCAAAGGCCGGCGGCAACCGAGGCAAAACCGTCACGTCCGCCCGCCGCGCCACCCACTACGCGCGCGCGCGCGGCTGCAGCGCCTAAAAAGGCGCGCCCGCGCTGCAAAACCGCGGCCACGACCGCGAGGCATTTAAATGCCCGGGTCCCTTGCCAAGCAAGGAGCACCCTCGAGCGGGGCGGACCCCCGGCTCGAAACAAAGGCGACCCTCGATGGGATATCAGCGTGAGAAGGCCGTCCGGGACCTGCTCGATGTAGAGCAGGCAACCGCGGGCACCCATGCCACGCGAAACCCTCGAGCGGCATGACCCTCGACTCGAAGCAAAGGAGACCCTCGATGGGGTATCGACGTGAGAAGGTCGCCCGGGACCTGCTCGGTGTAGAACAGGCAACCGCGGGCACCCATGCCACGGCAGACCCTCGAGCGGCATGACCCTTGGCTCAAAATGACGTCAACCCTCGATGGGACATCGACGTGAGAAGGTCGCCCGGGACCTGCTCGGTGTAGAGCAGGCAACCGCGGGCACCCATGCCACGGCAGACCCTCGAGCGGCATGAGCCCTTGGCTCAAGACAATGTCAACCCCCCAAAGGAAGGCACGTACGCCGTGCCACCAACCAGCACCTCGAGGGTCGGCACGCCCAGACCCCTCGACGGCCGCAAACGTGAAAAGACGGGGCTGGCCAAGACACGGCCCCGCACGGCCTTACTGATCAGAGGTTCGAAGCCTGACCCTCGACGGGTTCGAACAGGCGCCTCAGATCACAGAGTTAGGGACGACGAGGGCACGCGCATTCGAGCCGTTCCTCGAGCCCGTTGGCTCGAGGGTGCCCCACATGTCGTGTTCGAGAGCCAGCGAGGGCAGCTAGTCGGGGGATCCCACCGAGGGAGAGCTTCCGCGCCCTCGGTCCCTAGCGAACGGACCGAGCCCCACCTAGCAAACCCACGCAAGCGCTTCCCATGGACGTGTCTCCGGACCGCGCAGCCTACCCTTATCGAACGGGGCATGGGCGTCCACTTGAACCACCCGCTAGCAGCTCGACGAGGAATCCGCGATTCGCGACCCGCTCGATGGGAGTCGTGGAGACCTCACCCTCGCGTCCCGCGGAGGGACGGCGAGGGCGCGTTAAAAAACAAGACGTCGTGGGCTCGACCCGATCGCCTCGAACGGGCCAAGGCTCGGGGGCTTGACGCACGGCTACACCTCCCCGAAATTGCACCCGCCGGAGACAACGGTGACAGGGGAGCGTGCACCCCCGGCCGGCCGAAACACCGCCGATGCCGGTTGGCATATGTGCCACGCCTTTCGACCAAAGTTCTCGCGGTCAACCCCCGCAAGAGAACCCACACTCCCCGCAGGGCTTCGGGGGGCTAGACCCGCGGGTCCGCCGACGCGGCCCCACGGAAAGCGTTCGCAAACAAGGAGGGAAGAACGTCCTATCAGTAGGTTCCAGCATCTGCGGGAGCCTCAATGGCAAACCCGCGGATGCTCGGGGGCTGCGTCGGGGACCGCCCTAGGGGTCCCCTTAAACAATGGGGGAACCCTCACTTAAATCCCGCATGCGAGACACGTTAAGCCTAACCATGCAGGTGACTAACCATGCAGGGCACGGCCCACGGCAGGACTCCGGCGACCCACCAAGACGGCCCGCTTAGAAAACCCCTCGAGCAGGCTCCGCCTCGCTCGAGGGCGCGCTCCTCCTCGAGCGGGCTCCGCCCCGTCCGAGGGGCAACTCTTCCCTCGAGCGGTCCCGCCCCGCTCGAGGGGCTCGCCCCCTCGAGCGGGTCTCGTCTCGCTCGAGGGTCCGCCCCGCCCTCGGCGGGGCCCGCCACGCTCACGGGCGCCCCCGCACGCGTGCGCCGGTCCCGTACACGGGCATTTAACGCCACGACGCCGCGCGGGACGGAGCCATCATGCGCCGGGGCTCGCACCCCGTGCCGCCGCACCAACTCCCCGGGGAGGAGCCCATCCCCGTCCCCGTGGAGATGGACCCGTGCGGCTACGGCCGGTGTCGGTCCCGTGACACCAAGCGCCCACTACGATGCGGCTAACGTGCCCGACCCTCGAAAGAGTGCGGCGCACCCTCGATTTCACTTTCCCGTGACCCTACGGAGTTAGGTGGGGGGCGCTAGGCCGGTGGATAGCCATCCGGTCAGTCACAGTAACGCGCGGCCGCCGTACCCACGCGTGCGAGCGCACGCCCGACACCGCAGGCGCACGCCCGGGCGCTGTAGCAACCACTCCGCCACCGCGGAGCGCGTTGGGAAGGAACGCCGTTCTGCCTGCTCCTGTGCCCCGTACCAGCCATCGTCAGCACCTCCCTCGAAGACTATCCAAGGACGCCACCACCATCTGCCGCCCTCCTACCCTCGAACCGCCATTGTTCGGGTACGGGGTAGGCCATCATGCCCGGACCACAGCGAAGATCGTCCGGACGGCCGCCCACTCTACGGCGTAGCACGACGCGCACCCCCACGAAGCTAGATAGCGCGGCGTGCATGTAACTCGCCGCCCCCTTGACCTATAAAAGGGGAGGCGAGCCCCCAGCCGCGGGGGACGGACGGACAGAGCACAACACAGCACACCGTGCACTCACTCTCTTATTCTCCCATAGCATCTTCAGCCACTCTTCCAGGGACTTGGAAGCCACGCTTCCTCTCCCGCCTTGCTTGTACTTGCCCCACTACAAGCACCCCCGGTGCTGAGCAATATAGTGCCACGAGCACACCCCTGCTGGACGTACGGCCCCGCGGCCGGAACCAGGATAAAACCTTGTGTCATTTGTTGCTTGGCATCGACCATTGAGGGATAGACCTAGGCGTTATCTACTGGTTAGTGTCGGGACCATATTCCGCACCGACAAAGCTAAAGGTCTCGGAGACCACGCCTCAGGAGGTAAGTCGTCTTGAGCAGAGTAGTCGAGTACCCGTTGTTCAAGTACGTTGCTGACGAGTAGTATTCCTTTGCATGCAGGAGGTGCCGCCAGCGGAGCCCGTTGAAGAGGGCGACGAGGGCGTGTGGGATACGGTGGGGGAACCGGCTGGAAGTCGTAGTCCAGCCCCCACCGGTTGAAGAACTTCGGCGCAGGCGGAGCGCCCGGCCCCCGCTCCCGTAAGAGAAGCGAGAGGGACCCGTGGCCGCCGCCGTTGGAGAGGTGGTGGCCTCGGGAGGTGCAGGAGACGCCCCGCCGCCGCCGCCGCCGCGGGAGGAGGGGGCGATGGCCGCGGGGGCGGAGGAAGAGGCGCCCGCCGAGGGTGGACCGGTTGATATTGCCGCATCTCGGTGCTCCGGCCGTGACCATCGTCCGGTCGAATTTGTAAGTACCATATCCTTGCGAATAGTACTTGATTTAGTAGTCGATGTTTGCCTGACAACCATCGTTGTGTGCTTCTGCAGAAAATCCACAGATCTGACATGGGATGGGGATGAGCCCTCATCAGCGGTGGCGGAAGAAATCGCGCCGCCCGTCGAGGAGACCGCTCCCGATGCCCAAGCCGCGACTGAGCCCCCGGCTACCGAAGCGCCGCTGCCGGAGGCGAGTGTAGTCGAATGTGAGTACCCTTCTTGAAGCTGCAGAGCTCCAGGATGAGTAATCGTAGGCACTGATGCACGTGTTGTTTTTGTTGTCAGGCGCTGAAGGTGGTGACATCCCTGCGGGGGTGCCAATGCAGGAGTTGACACCAGAGGCCCTAGAGGCTGCAGAAGGAGCCCCCGAGCCCGTGGGAGAGGTCGTCGAGAAGTCCGCCGGGGGAGAGGCGGTCACCACGTCGCCGGAGATTGCTCTGGAGGTGGCTATCCGCTCCCCTGAGATCCAAGACGCGGAGCCCATCCGCTCTGCGCCGATGACGGAGGCTACCTCTAGTAGCCGCGGCGGGATAGAACTTCTTGCGGACGATCTCGTCGGCCGGCGACGGTGGCCAAGCACCTGGAGGCGATCCGTCGGCCGAGCAATGGATGAAGGTAAGTAGCCGTAGCCTCCCGAGTAGTCAATCCTTTGCCGTTGAGTACTCGTCATGACTTGCGTTGTCTTGTGCGGGGACGTCGCGGAGCGGTCCCGCGACAAGTCGAACTGTGCGGGGGTTACGGCGACACCGTACTCCGAGCAGAGGCCCTGGAGGAGCAGCTCGTGAAGTCGCGGAAACACGCGGCTGCCATGTAGTCAAAGCTCGACGCCGCCTTTGCCAAGTATCACAACGACGTCATGGAGTTGCAGGCGAAGGGCGACGACTTGGTGCGGAAGAACAAGGGTCTCCGCAACAAGAATAAAGGTATATCCTTCGACTTGTCGAGTACTTGTTGGAAGCCGAGAAGCATCTGACCCGTCGTTGCATCGCCGTGTTGCGCAGCTTGAGGGCCGGGTGGAGCACCGAAGGCCTCGGAGGTGAGCATGAAGAACCTCTTCAACCGGGGAGCAAGAAGCCCGCCGGGTACTCGAGCTCGACTACAAGGAACTCGCCTTCGAGTGCGAGAAGCATATGGAGGCTGGATTGCTTCCGACGGGGATCTCATCAATCGGCTGCAAATCTTTGCATAAATTGAACGAAGACCGCGAGGCGTTGCGGGCCCGGTGAGGGAGTTGGAGGAAGCCGCTCTCCCCGATCGCGAGGCTCCCAGGCCGCACCGGGGCGGCCCCAAGATCACTCCTCTCGGTGGATCGACTCCGTGAAGCACCAAGCGCACCGGCCACCTACATCAAGCACATGGCCAAGTCGATCCCAAGACAAGTCTTGGCCTTCATGAAGTCGTACTTCCCAAGGCTCCAGTGGAGGTGGTCGTCGGCGGGTAGCCGCCAACTACTCCGATGAGCAAGATGCGCAGCCGGCTGGAGCGAGATGGCTCCCATCGCGGGAGCGAAGGTAGCCGAGAAGCCGAACCTCCGGTGGCACCGTAATAGGTAGCTAGTAGCCATAGTTGTACAGGGAAACAATTGTAATGAATTGTTCAAGTATCAATGAAATGAAATTTTCCAGCAATGAGTACTCGTAGTCGCGATCTCGGAGTGCGGAGCGCCCATAGTGGAGTGGGTGCGAGTAGTAGTACTCGACTTCAGTAGTCCCGTCGTAGGGAGTAGGCAGTAAATAAGTTGATGAACGATCAATCTTTATTACTGAAGAAGTACACCTGGGTGGCCAGGGCCGTGGTTACAAAGTAGTCGCCTGGACCCGGAGGCCGCTTACAGCTAAGTGGCGCTGGAGCGGGGTAGCGCTTGCGGCAAGTGATCCGTAGGTAGCCATGTAGGGGCCGGATCGCAGATCCGTAAGTAGCCGCGCGGTGGATCTTGGAGTGTGGTCTCTTGGTGGACCGCCGCTGGTGTCCTTGGCCGCTCGTCGCAGCCCGTGGTCCGTAAGCAGCCGCGCGGGC